>CM060901.1:299012621-309012621 GCA_030737815.1 Allium fistulosum | reverse complement strand
CTTATGCGCTTAGCGACCTAACAACTTACGCGCTTAGCGACCTAACAATACTACGACCTAACGACCTATCAACCCTACGACTTAACACGCACATGCGACCTAACACTCAACCAGGATACGACCTAACCATGCTAACACGCTCATCACTAGGTCGCTCACTGCTGTAGGATACTAACCCTTAGGTCGCTACTCACCAGTTCCTTAGGTCGTTGCCGACCTAACTACTAAGTCGCTCCACTCCACTAGGTTGTATACTCCTTAGCTCGCATCCCTCTTAGGTCGCTGCCTTCCCTATAGGTCGCCCCAATACTTAGGTCGTCCACTCGACCTATTCTACCTCACGACCTAAGCTTATCACACGACCTATCTCCCCTACGACCTAACCCCAGAATACTTAGGTCGCCAACTTCATCTTCCTTAGGTCGGTCAATTCCTTAAGTCGTCTAAATTCTTAAGTCGGTCAAGTACTGTAGGTTCTCCCAATCCTTTAGGTCATTCACTTGACCTAGCCTACCCAACGACTCAACCTTTGAACGACTTAAGCTACATCACGACTCAACTTCTAGACAACTTAACTCCTACGCGACTTAAGCTTAAGTCGAACTAAACTCGGGACGACTTAACAATACTAACAATCTAATATCGACTGTTTTACGATGTTTCGATCCGTAAAAATACGGGTCGTTACAGATACCAACTATAACGACCCAATATTTTCAACCATTCGCATCCGCACATGTCGGACTTGAATTGCTCAAAATACCGAATTGTTAATTTATATTTGGAAAAACTCAGAATATACAATAAATAAATAATCACAGATCACAGAAACAGAGTAATATAATGCAGCAGAAACAAAGAAATAGTAGTTCATGAAGCTACTATATAAATACATCAGAGTTAAGTAAGATACAATAGGAATACCAAGATACAACAGGAGTGACAGTATGATAATCAGGTACAGCTCAGAATATAACCGGAATCAACTGGATAACAAAATGAAAAGATATATGGTTCTTCAAAGCAAAACTCCAGCTCCAAAGGTAAGTCTCGAATGATGTATCACTCAGTCTGACCCGAGCGTAAAGCAAAACACAAAACACTCGAGTTAGGACATACATACTTATACAATGTAAACCAACTCAAGTGAACGGTAATAAAGGTACAAGTAACTTAAAGAATGCTTGGGATCACCCATTCTTTAAGGATTCGTTAAACTATCCACTATGTTGTAATATTCGCTATTATAATAATGTCTAATATAAAATAAACATACTTTTAAATAGCATTAAGGCTTTACATTTTCCACCTTAACACGTAATAGTCCCAGTGGTCTATCCAGTATTAGCATACTCCCAAAATGGGGGCTATCCTTGATACTCCACAGGCTACGGGAGAAATCACAAATCGTAGTAAAGCTCGATATGGTAAGTGACACGGCACAACTAGGCAATGCCAGGGTAGATATAACAATTACGCATCCGGGCTGGTGGTGACGCATAGCAGCCACTACCGCCCACCTCAAACAACACTCCCAAATCAAGGGGTGCACCTAATCAATCACAAAGTAATAGAATGGTATCGAAGAAGTGTGTCCGATCAGAGGTGCTACCTCCTTGGCCCGTCAATCGCTCCCGTATTAGCAACTTTATGCCAACTCACGGGAGTTGGGTCCACATATATACCTTAGGATCGTCTCCACCATCCTACTTCATTCTGGAAACTCCACCGCGTACATAGTTGTTAAAGTGGTTTTCGGTATCGACAGAGAGTATGTCCATATCCGATCCCGGTCTCTTTAACAACCAATCGTTATTATAACCCGTGCTTATAATTTTAAAATAATATTTTATACTTCAAAATAGAATATCATTTCAAATCCAAATCTTTATCAAATTAAAGATTAAATCAATTTCAAACCATTTCAATATATTTAAAATATCATATCATTTCAAAACTTCATTTCAAATCATTTCAATATATCAAAATATCATATCTTTCCAAAACTTCATTTCAAATCATTTTAATATATCAAAATATCATATCTTTCCAAAACTTCATTTCAAATCATTTAAATATATCAAAATATCATATCCTTTCAAAACTTCATTTCAAATCATTTTAATATATCAAAATATCATATCTTTCTAAAACTTCATTTCAAATCATTTAAATATATCAAAATATCATATCCTTTCAAAACTTCATTTCAAATTATTTTAATATATCAAAATATCATTTGAGTTCAAATCTAAATATTCAACTTTAAATACTTTTTAAATTTGAAGATATCATTCGTTTATTATCATTTCAAGTCACTTTTTAAATAGTTTATATTTCAATCAAAATAATTCATCTAAAAAGTGTAATTATTATACTTTCAAAATAAGTATTCAATTTCCAAAGTTCAAACTATTCTGAGTTCATTTACTAAGTTAAAAACCATAAACATTGAAAATTTCAGCCTTTCACAGCATTCGGAAAAAGCTGTTATAAGTTATACTTGAAAACATCTTAATTCAGCAAAGACAACATTTAAAAATGCTGTTAAATCTCAGTTTTAGTTAAAATTTAGTTTAAAACAGCAAAGACAGCATTTCCAGAAATGTTGTAATAGCTCAGGTTTCAAATTAAAGGGTTTCATTAAATTCAGCAAAGACAGCAGACTACTACAGTAATTACAGGACTGCTGTAATAGACCTAAGTCAAGTTTTAGCTTATTTAGTTCAACTACAGCAACTACAGCATTTCAGAAATGATGTAATAGCTCTTTTATTCAAATTTTAGTGCAATTCAGAACCATAGAATTTCTGAATGCTATTAAAAGTATTTTCCAGATTTAGTGTATATCCAGCAAATAATAAACTTTAATTTAAACCATTTAAACATTATAAAATCATATTTTCAACATTCAAAAATGTTCATAACAATACTCTTTTAATTTATAATTTTTATAAAGTAAACTTTTACAGAAAAAATCCAAATTTTCAATAATTTCACTTAACACATTCAAGTGTACAATTTTCCCATTTTTTTCACATTTTTAACAAATAAACTTAACACTTATATTTTATTTCCATTTCACAAATTAAACTAAATTTTCAATTTTATTTAATTATCTTAAACCTTTAGTATAAACCAAATTCACATTTCCAAGTCAAGTTATATTTTAAAATTACACTTTTAAGCATTCATTTATTTAACCATTTTAGTTCATAGAAAAGTCAAAAATACTTTATTAAAGCATTTAAATTCAAATTCAAATCAAATTATCATATTTACCATTTTCCAAATATAATTAAATTTCCATTTTATTTATATAACTTAAAATTTCATTTTAAACCAAAATTCCAAGTTTTCCAACTTAAGTTATATTTCCAAAAATTCACTTTAACTAGTCATTTATTCAACATTTTTAACTTATAGAAAAAACATAAATTCTTTATTCAAACCATTTAAAAATCTATTTAAATCAAATTTTCATAAATTTAGATTTTAAAATACTTCAAATATAATTCAAAACACTTTAAGAATTAGCCACGGGGCTGTATAGTTTTCTAACCTAGGTCAAGTGATACGGATATGTATCATTTCAATCCGCAGTTTACAAAGAAAATCTAGGTTCTATCATTTCAAACCCGTAATCCCAAGTAAAATAAATAAATAAAAACCATTCGGGCCTATCATTTCAGGCCATAACGATTTTTCCCTATTCTAAAGTCCGTTCGGGTATGTATCATTTCAACCTATAGTGAATCAAATCTACAGGGAACTTGCAGTGTGATAAACAAATATAAATGAACAGTTAACAATATATATCAGTAACAGATGATATGACAGATAAATAAATAGGTTTAACATCATATAATATATAACATAAGCAAGTATAACATAACATAATATTCTACACATTCAATTGTTGTCAATTCACATTTGCATAAGTATAAATGTCAGGTGAGATTTACTCACCTTTTTACGCTGGAGTTAGCGATCAAAACACACAGAATAGATTCCAGAAAGCACGACAAGCACGATACAACATGACTTTTGATTTGAATGAATAGAGAGCCTTGATATTTATCTTGTAAACAATAACCAAAACAAGACAATATACACATAAATATTCAACACAAAACAATGTTGAAACAATTTTAAATAAGGAGCAACAAAGAAATAGATGACTTGACCTTGCCTCAACCATTCAAGTGCTTGGCCATGACATCATTTGGCTCATCCATGATCAGGTCTAGACCTGAAATACTCATCCAATGGTCAGCAAAAAGAAGGCAAAAACAATAGAATGATGATGGTAGGAGTTACACATGAAGGAGACAAAGAGTCAAGGCCAAAAGGAGTGGTTTTGGTGCACACTAGGCTCGGCCTATAGCCTATAGGGGCTTGGTCATGCATGGTTTAGGTCAGGTCAGAGGAGAGGCTGATGGTTAGGGGTCAAGTCATGATGGTTGTGGAGCTAGGGAAGGTGGCCAAGGCAAAATATGGAAGTGGTGTTGAAGGTAGGGCTCGGCTATGCATGTTTTTTGGAGTTTTTGACATTGTTTTGTGGAGATGGGTTCAATGGATGGTCATGGCACTCTATGATCAGAGTAGGTGGAGGGTTTTGTCGTGGATGATGTGGGAAAGAAGTGGTGGTCGGAGGAGGAGGAGATGGTGGAGGGTATATGCCGAGCAAAGCTAGGAAGGCATGGCAAAAATCAAGCAAAAACAATGGAAAAAGAAGAGAAAAAGTAGAAAAATTTGGAGAAGCCATTACCAAAATTTCAGAAATGAGTTAGGCCGAAATTTTTGATGGAATGAGAAGTCTTTTACGCGAAAAACAAAGATAAAACACACGGCTACAAAAGAAAATGAAAAGGCCAAGGCAAATGAAGAGTTTAGGCAATGAAAAGTCACAAATTTAAAGCTTTTTGCCTCTTGAAATTTCCACTACCTTTTTATACAAAATAAACAAATAAAATTCAGTAAATAAACTAAAAAAAAACTGAAATAAAGTGGAAAAGAAAAATAAATAAATTTTGTTTTAGGAAAATAGTAATTAAATAAAGAAAATAGCTTAGTACATTGAGACTAGCTTTAAAAATTGCAAACAAAATACACTTAACTTTGGAAAATTATAACTTTACTTCTAAACCAAAAATAAGTCAAGTAAAATAAAATAAATGTTGAACAAAATAAAGTGTAAATGAAAAATAAAATAAATCCTTAAGAAAATAAAAAGATAAATAATAATTACTTTAATTAATTGAAACTGGAAATTAGAAATTGTAAACAAAATACAACTGACATTAGAAAATGTCAATTACACTTTTTTAAAAATGTTTTAAAACCAAAATATATACATAACACGTTATTTCACCCATATAAATATAAATTAGAACATTACATGACCAAATAAAATATTATTTATATAATTTAAAATAAATAATTTTGTTAAATACAACAAATTACACACAATATTTAAAAGGGCATAACTTTCACAATATAAATCTGATTTCAACGAAACGAAAAGTAGTATTCTTGAAATTTTATTTTCTTTCATAATAAAAGATAAAATTCAAAAATTTAAACTTTTAAAATTTTAAATTAAAAGTCAAAGTTTGACCATATTGACCAAAATTCACAGTTCTGGAAAATACTCTATTTATTTATGTTTGGAATTATAATTCACATAAAAATAAAAATTTATATTTAAAATAACAAAATTTATCCACTTTAATAAATAAAATAAAGTTTTTAAATCAGGAAATTCAATTTAAAATAATTGCAAAATACAGGGTTGTTACAAAGAGAGAGTAAGCAATTGAAATCTAAGCACTATTTTAACCAATTTGATTTGATTTGTTATTGAAATGAAATGAATTACCACTTTGATAAACATTGAAAATCAACTAAGGATCCATTTCATAGTTACACTTTGTTATCAACAGAAACAACGAGTTAAACTATAGTTTATTTGCTTTAATAACTTCGTTTTTATTGAAAATTTTGATAAGTAAATTACTTAAATTTTCAAGATAATAATCAAACCTATATTTAACTTATTTGTGTTAATTTAAAAGTAAATCCTTCATTCATAAATATTTTCAAAGACTTGCATTCACATCTTTGTAAATAAACCTTGCATTTTGTAAATATTTTTATCCTACATTTGGATTTTGTGGGTAGTATCCAATGAAAACCCTCACGAGACAACACTCGTCCTACTGGGGACACCCAGAGGTTTAACGGCTTGTTGCATATGCTCAATGCAATCGTGCTCCCTACGAAAATAGATTTATCTTAGTTTTCCTTTATTCGAGGACGAATAAAAAGATAAGTGTGGGGGTATTTGATGCGCACGTAAATGTGCATATTTTTACCACCATATTTAATCTATTTAAATTCAATAAATGATCATATTGGGTATTTTAACTTGTTTAAACCAAAATCCAAATTATTTCGAACCGTCACATATTCATCTTCTTCCAAAGGCAAAATGGTCATTTTTGTGCATATATTAATTTTCTAAAATTTAATTGAAAATTTCTATGTTATTTTGTAGGAATTTAAATTAAAATACAAGAGGTTTCATGAACATATATGCATGCACAAGAGTGAAGATAAAGGAATGAAGATGGAAATAACTCAAAGGCATGATAATGGAGGACCCCACCTACCCATCTACCTTAATGTACAAATTAGAGGCTAATGCACATGCTTATGGAATTAATGGCTTCATGTACACTTAAATGATGATTAGTAGAAGCTAATGATTACTTGGCCTCCACACTTTCTCAAAGGTATTTTGGGCATTCCGCAAAAATATGAATTAGGGTTTAACACATGTATAAGTACCCCTTATGTTTCATGTAACCCTCTCCTTCTTAGTTCCTCTTAGTTTTAGTTTAGGCTCAAAACAAAAAGAAAAGCTCTCTTTCTTTTCATAGCTACTTAGCCATTTATTCTCTGATGTAATTCCTTTTTTCTTTATGCAATTTAATACATGTTTTTTTCTTTTCTTGTTTATTTCCTTTCATGTTGTAGTGTAGATTTGTTTATTTATGCAAGTAGAATAGTTTTAATTCTTGTAAATTAGCTCTCTTTTCCATTAGCTTTCATTTTCCTTTCCTTTTGCTTTCATGTTGCTAGCTACATTTGTTAATCAAATGACAAATATAAGAGGCTAAACCCTTTTAATTTAGGGGTAATAAAGCTCTCTAATTATGTAGCTTCAACTATTTGTTAATTCATGCTCTCTTTTTGTGCTTAATGATGATCAATGAAGTGTTTTATTTGTTGTTCTTGCTTTGAATTTGATAGCCTATATTGTTGACACCAAATAGGCTATGCTTAAACAATCACTAACACAAATGCCTCTTCATCAAAATATGATTATGGCATAAGAAAGTGATTTGAAATTAAAATTTGATGGTTTATATTTCTAATCAATAGTTAATAGGCCATACTTAAAATAGATTTCATTTTCATTTTCATTGTCAAGTTTCATGAATGTTAGTAAGTGGTTTAAGGGGTGTGTCAAAGTTTGATGGCTTATGATGGCTAACTAATAGCACAAATATTCCATACTTATGATAGGCACATCAATTAAAGCACTAATGACCATAAAAGAGAGATCATGATTTCATATGTGTTGAACTACTTGATCTAGAGAGTGGATTTATTCTCTAAATTGTCATTTAACTCTTATATTTGCATCTTTTTTCTTTTAGTTAGTTAGTTCATTCTCTAATTCTCTAGCTTAACTTTCACTCGACTTTGGTTTAATTTGATTGAATAGATTTTTAAAATCATCAATTCCCTGTGGATCGACCCGTACTCGCCACGTACTTCAATAGTACGCCGTGCGCTTGTGGTTATATTTTTAATTTAAATTCGTTCGACGGTTTTCTAAACCGATAAAATTTCTGTCGACGAACAGGTATATATATACACATTTGTTTTATAAATATTTGAAGGAACAAATATATATTTGCAACATATAGCTTTCATTCAACAAAGCATACATGTGCAATATATACCACATATATAAGCTTGGATTGAAAAGCAAATAAAATTTACTTTTCTTCCAACAAGTACACATGCAACAGCCACCCATATATAGGCTGTCATATATATATATATATATGTCTTTTGGCTATGATAGAAATCAAATAAAGCTCACAGCAAAGATAAAGCAAACAGGAAGGAAGTTCATAAGCAAAAATAAAACGAGCAATATATAAAACTTCTAACATAACATATATATATATAAATATATATATATAAATATATATATATATAACATATATATAAAAAAAGAAGAGAAGGGCGGTCAGGTAGAGTCAGGGAAGATGGGTGCGGATCTCTGGTCGGAGAAGATCGGTGGAGCACTGCGTGGAGAGATCTTTCACGCGGCAGATCTGGGTTGGCTTTGGGTCAGAGGGGGAAAACACAGGTCTGGCTTCGGGTCAGAGGATCTAAGAATTCGGGTCAGGGAAATGGAGGTGGCACTTAGGGTCGGGGAAGATGATGGTGTGGCTTTGGGTCCGCTTTGAGTCAGAAGAGGGGAGGCATGGGTATGACTTCGGGTTTGGTCTTGGGTCAGAGAGAAAGGGGAGAGAAGATGGTGTGCTTAGGGATGCTTCGGGTCAGAAGGATGGAATACCCGGGTCACCACTCGGGTCAGGGAAAACATGCTATTCTGGCAGTAGATTTTTTTCACAAAGCAAATATATGTGCTCGGGCAAAATATGAAGGAGAAGGACAGCTTCAGGAAATAAACTCACCTCTTTATTTTTGTTTTTAGAATGATAGAGAAGAAAGGTGAAAAGACAGAAGGAAATATATATATAACTAATGGGAAGGTTGAAAGGTCATACGTTCCAATTTTAGAAATATAAATGTAGATGGCTGTTGAGTTTATATGGCTGAAATTTGAAAAGGCAAAGGAAACAAAATCTAAAATACGGCACCGATACGACAAATTGTTTTGTCGATTTCATCGCGTACCCGACATCGAATTACATGAATGAATATACTGTGGAGATCAGCACGACGAGACGAATAGAATGGTGCACAAATACCAGCGATACGACCAAGTTATCAAAACTCGATTTTTTGCTGTCGAAAAATGCTACTAAAACGGCGAAAATAAGATAATCGGAGCTAAAGCAGTCCAAATTTGGGGAAACAAAATACGACGTCTCACTCAGAAAATGATTTACAATTTTATTATATAAAAATATACAGATTTCAAAAATATTTAATTTTCATCAAATTAACTGATTTAAAATTTATAATCCCAAATAAGCAAACTTCATATTTTCAAATAAAAATTTGCCACTTGCTATACTAAAATAGACGTATTCCAAATATCAAATTTTCATTTCAAAATTTTATTGTTTATTTTCATGAATATTTTAGTTAATTATGTTACTAAAAGTCGTTAAAATTCTCGGGTCGTTACATAGTCAAACTTGAACATAAGGCATTATAGGCAATAAAGAACATAAAATTTGATCTTAAAAAGGCTGGCAAAAATAGAAAATGCAACTCAATGAATTAAAAGAGATTAGGAATGATGCGTATGAAAACTCAATGAATCAAAAAGTTCTTTTTCAGTACTCTCGACTTCATTTATTCCCTATGAAATTAAAATCAAGATTGACCGGACCATACGCGGTACATATTCTTTTTTCATATGGTGCCACAAAAATAGAAAATCCTAAGAAAGGATCGATTTTTAAAGTCAACAGTCAATGTTTAAAGCCATACTTGGAATTTGTAAGTGATTGAGAGAAGGAGCTCATGATTCTTCATAAGCCACACTTCGTCTAGTAAGGAATTTTAACCCTCTCTTGTAAATTGGTATATATTTTTCTCCTTTACACTCATTATATCATGTAGTGACTGTGTGGATACAATTAAAATCAAATATGGAGGGAGTCTCATGTTTATTTTGATTTCACATGCTTTGATTTTGCATCTTTCTTTATTTTTTTCATAAAAAAATTGGATTTTAATTTTCTTAAAAAAAGTTCAAAATAAAAATTTGCATTGTAATTTACTTTTGAATAAGCACATGGAGTAAGCATATAGTTTTGGTCATGAGATTGAAATTTTTGGAAAATTACTTAACTCAAACGAATAATAAAAAGAAAATTTTAAATTACAAGCAACTATAGTGTTGCTAGTATATAGGGATATTCATAGGTGATGATTATAAAGTTATTCAAAATTGTAGCCTTCGTTTAAAAAGTGGTTGATTTAATGTATGCGCTTTAACATTTGTATTCTTTAAAGTCAAGTGGCGCTAAGATGATTTTGCATAACTCTTTCTTCTCTTTTAAAAAATCCAAAAGAAAATTTCAAAACAAAAAATCAAAGACACCCAGAGTCAGTATGCACAAGTAAGTGTGTACACCCGCCACTCTCTGTACTATTATCACGTAAGTCCGGAAGGCAATTCATGAATGGTATATCTAGCCTCGGTTTTTCTGAGTTGGTGTATGCATATATATAAATAATAATAACAACAAACAACTAGAGTTAGGCATTCACACATAAATATGTACACTCCCCATGCTTTGTACTCTTTTCACGTAAGACTGCAAGGCAGTGCATGGATGGTATAACTGGCCTCAGTTTTCCGAGTTAGGTGTATATAGATAATAATAATGTTGATATATTTTTTTCAAATAAATAGAGAGTAAGCAATTGAAACCCAAGCATTATCCTGACTTTACCTATTTGACTTGTTTTACAAAAAGAAATAAAGATACCACTTTGCAAACATTGACAATCAATTAAATAATTTAATTCATAGTTGCACTATCAACTGAAACAACTAGCCAAGCTAGAGTCCAATTATGATAACATAATTTTTGTTGGAAGTTTTGATTAGTAAAAGATTGAAATTCCTTGATGATGACCGAGACTTGTATATTACTATTTTGTGTCAATTTAAAAGTAAGTTCTTCATTTTGTAAATAAAAACTTGCATTCTTAACTATAAATAAAACTTGCATTAGGAACTTTGCATATCATTATGTATTTTGTAGGTAGTATCCGCTGAAAACAATCACGAGACAACACTCGTCCTACTAGGGAAACCTAGAGATTCAACGGCTTGTTGCATATGATCAATGCAATCATGCTTCCTATGAAAGTGGATTTATCATAGTTTAAGTTTTTCGAAGATGAATAAAAAGATTAGTGTAGGGATATTTGATGTGTATGTAAAAATGTATATTTTTATTCTCATGTTTAATCTTCTTTTACTAAAATAAAAGACATATTAGGGTATTTTTACATATTTTAACCAAAATACAAAAGTATTTTCAAATCAACATTCACTCATCTACATTTGAGAAAAACGATCATTTTGTGTGCACATTAATTTGGAGAAAGTTTATTTGCATGATTTAATTTTATTTGGTAGAAAATTAAGTGCAAATTAGAAGAGGATTCATGCACAAGTAGTGGAAGCCAAAAGAATGAAGAATAAAAGAAATTAAATCAACATGGAGAAGCCCATTTACCCACTTGCTAATGGACCACATTTAAAAGCAAAAGCACATGTTAGTGGAAGATTAATTAAACATTAATGATGACTTGGAGGCCATACAAAGTCAAGGGCATTTTTGGTAGCTCTCTAAAAAGAGAATAGGTTTTATACTTGTAGAAATACCCTCTTCTATTTCATGTAATGGATCTCATTTTTTATGTATAGTTGTAGCTGCCAAACAGAAATAAAAGTTCTCTTATCTTTAATGGCTTTTAGCCGTCTCTTTTATATTATGCAGTCTTATTTAATGCTCTTTTTCTATGCTATTTTATTTCATGTCTCTTTTTATTTCATGTTAGTATATTAGATTTACCTTATGCAATTAGTGTAGATTTGTTTATTGCAATTAGTTAGCTCTCTACTTCTCTTTAATTAGCTCTCTTTCATTTTTATTTGTTTTTCCTTTCATTTTCATTTTAATGTTGAAATCAATTTTTGTTGAAATGAATTTAAGTATGAGAAATTAAACCCCTTCGTAATGAAGCTCTCATGACTCATGTAAAATCAACATGATGATTTTATTTATGATCTATTCTTTGGTGCTTAATGTAAATTTTGATGTTAATTGAAGTTTATTGTTTATTGGTGAATTTGATAGCCTATGTTGTTAATTACAAATAGGCTATACTTAATCAAATATAAACACAAGTTACATTTTCATTTAAATAATTGATTTTGATAATGAAAGTGAAAATAGAATCAAAATTTGATGTTCCATGTTACTTGATAAATAAGGGTAAATAGATCATGCTTAAATTAGATTTTATTTTTAATTTCATAATCATTTTCATTAGAATTGATAAGTGAGTTGGATGATGTATTAAAGTTTGATGGTTTAAGTCGTGTTAGTTAATGTAACAAATGAACCCTACTTATAATAAATATATCAACTAATTCAACATGTGATAAAAAAGAGAGAATATAAATTTATTTTTTGTTGATTTATGTAAAAGTGAAAGTGGATCTAATAGTTTTTAGTCTAATTTATCTCTAGTTTTTTCACACTTTTTAGTTAACATATTTTCAAACTCTTAGGATAATTTGATTGAGTAATATTGAAATTAGTGCTTTCCTCGTGTGATTGACCCGTACTCACATACGTACTACGATTGTACGCCATGCGCTTGCATTATTTTATTTTATTAAATTTAGCGGTTTTCTTGCTGATAGAAAATCCATCCGAACATTGTTTCTAAGAAAGATTCGTTGTTGATCATGCAAAGGTAGAAACCATTCAAGACTGGAAAATTCTGAGGAATGCTATTGAAGTTAGGAGTTTTTTTTGGTTTCCGGACACTATAGAAAATTTATCAAGGACTTTGCAAAGATAGTAGTACCACTGGCTCACCTAACCAAGAAAAACTTAGTCTTTGCATGGGATGAGAAATGCACGGGAGCCTATGAGAAGTTGAAGGAGTCATTGACTAATACACCAGTGCTAACTATTCTGAATGGGTGGAAGCTTTAACCATTTCACTGATGCACGCTTTACTGGTTTGGTGTCGTTCTTATGTAAGAAGGCAAAGTTGTAGCCTATGCAAGCAGGGAGTTGAAGAATCATGAGAAGAGGTATCCCACTCATGACTTAGAGTTAGCGACTATCGTATTCGATTTGAAGATGTAGAAGCACTTCTTTTGGTGGAAAGGTTTGAGTTATTCACCGACCACAAATCCCTTAAATACCTATTTTCCCAAAATGATTTGAATCATAGGCAGCAGAGGTGGATGAAGTTTATAGCATCATATGACTTTGAAATTTGGTATTCCTTTAGAAAAGGGAATGTTGTTTATGACGCCTTTAATCAGACGCATGCAACTCTTAGTACTGAGTGGAGGAAATTGGAGTTCCTCTCGAATTTCAATTTCTAGACATCTCCAGGTTATCTAGCGGCCATGGAGTTAAGGCCAGTGTTGATGTACCATATCGATCAAAAATAGAAGAGGAATGTAGCCATAGTCTATATTTTGCCCAAGTTGGGTAGGGTGAGCAATTCCCCTACGTTTGTAGGTATTTGATCAACGAAAAAGGATGGCTAAGGAGAGATGGACGGCTATATGTTCCAATAGTGGAAGATGTTCTAGAGCAAACACTAGTAGAATGCAACCGTTCTAAGATGACCATTCATCCTAGTGGAGATAAGACGTATAAGGATATGAAGCGAGTATTATTGGTTGGGGATGAAGAGGCGAGTAGCGGAATATGTCATTAAATGTTTGATGTGCCAAGGGAAGCCCAGAGGTTTATTATTACCATTAGAGGTACCGACTTAGAAGTGGTAGCATATATCGATGGGCTTTATAGATGGATTTCCTAGAAGTAATAGACAATGAAGCTATTTGGGTTATAGTAGATAGACTCACTAAAAGCGCCTACTTTATTCCAAAAAGGAGTAATAAGACGGCAGCATCTCTAGCGTAAATTTATATCAAATAAGTGTTGTGAACGCATGAAGTTCTGATCAGCACTGCTAGTGATAAAGACCTCTTATTAACAAATGAATTTTGAAAGAGTTTGTAATTAGCTTTAGGAACGACATTAAATCTTCGCAGTGCTTACTAGCCGCATACCGATGAATAGACAGAAAGTGTGAAAGAGATTTTGAAGGATTTATTGAGAGCTTGCATTATGGATTTTGAGGGGCATTAGGAGCAGCATTTACCATTAGTAGAATTCACATGTAATAATAGTTATTAGGCGACGATTGGTATGGCACCCTTTGAAGCCCTATATGGGAGGCCATTCAAGTCACCTAATTATTGTTGGAAAACTACCAAGGAAATTCTACTTAGACTAGATTTGATCCATGAGACCATGGAAAAATTTAAGGCGATTAGGGGTGAATGAAGGCTGCTCAGGACCGATAGATGTCCTATGCTGATAAGCGAATAAAGGAGTTAGACTTTTCTGTTGGAGATATGGTGTTTGTTAAGGTTTCCCCTCTGAGGAAGGTTATGAGATTTGGAACTTCGGGGATGTTAGCGCCAAGATTAGTTACGCCTTTCTTGATTTTAGAAAAGGTTGGGAAACTTGTGTATCAAGTAGAGCTTCTGGCTAAGTTATCAGGAGTTCATGATTTTTTCATTGTATCGCATTTGAGGGAATGTATGCATGACATGCCACTATATTAGAGCCCAATCATTTAGCAAATGTGGAGATGGAGCTAGTAGCACCTCGTGCCACTACACATATAGTCTAGCAAGGAGTTAGGAAGCATCGTAGCAAAGAAGTTAGGTTGGTTCAAGTGCAACATAAAGATAATCCAGCGGAAAGCATATAGGAAACAAAAGCGAAGATGAAGGCTTCTCATCCTGAGATTTTTTAGTAAATTTTCTCTCTTTAAAATTTAGCATTGTATAGGTTTTGGTTGCATCGTGGTTGCTAAATTGGATGATAGGTGACGGTTTCCGCACATTTTACTGTTATTGTTTCACTTATATAGAATTTTATGCATATTTAGGATGTATTTCATACATACCTATATGTCATGACCTTGCATTCACGCTAGGGTTAAGCTCACCTATAGTATGTTGCTTACATAATCACATTGTATTTTGGGTTGAGTAGATGGTTTTATAGATAACATGGTTGTGTAACATTGTTGTAGAGTGTGTGTTACATTATCTTCCCTTTAGGAATTTCGAGGACGAAATTATTTTAAGATGGGAGAATGTAACACCCTATATAATTTGTAAGAAATTAATTAATAATGAAGATAAAAAAGGAAATCAGACAAACGTCAGAATTTAGCCACAAAAATTACACCATTGTGTTCTCAGCAGTTTTCTGAGCAACTTTCATATAAAGTTTCGTTATCAGAGTTCAAACGGAAAATTTATTGATGTTTGAAGTCTTTGAATTTAGAATAATTCAAATAAATTTAAATTTAAATGTTTAAAAATGTGAACATTTTAAATTTGAAAGGGGTAATAAATATTGGAACATTAAGTAACTGACTTAATGTTGAAGCAAACATTAACGGAATGGTAGCTAAGGGAAAGAAATTATATAAGTTAAAAATTAACGTTAAGTAAAAATTTCAACCAAAGGACGAAGCCCCGTCATTTGTTTAGGGTTTGGTTAGGCCTAAACGACCAGAAATTTATTATTTATACCAACTTTGATCGTTCAGTCCAGGCACATTCTAACCACTATATGAAGCTTGCACCCTCGCTTTTGTCCACAAGAAAAATAAAAACACTAGCAAAACTCTGTTATTTCTCTTCCTCCTTTATATACTTTCAAGATTCAAGATTCAACCTTTAGGGAAAAAATCAATCATAATAAAGGAAAAAGGTAATAAGTTTTATACATACATACATACATATATATTTCTCTTTTTTTATTCTTCCATAATCTCTGAATTCTGAATCTAATATATATACAAATTAATTGTTGTAAATTGTAAAATTAAAAAGAAGATAACCGGGGAAGGAAACAGGCGAAGGCGTGGAATCAAATCCAAGGAATTCGGTGAAAACTATCTGTGAGTGGAAATCTTAGTTTTTCTCCTTTTAGTGGTTTGTGCAGTTAATATTAGATTTGTTTTATGCCTTGGCTAATTATGTATACCAGAACCATAGATCTAAAACCCAAAAATTCCCCCGAAAAATGTTAATTCTTGCATTGGCTTGAGTTGTAAGTGTTTTATGTTAATATAGTAGAATTTAATATGTTTTTATTTGCAATCTGAATAACTTATGTTTTATTCAACTTCCACTTCTCAATTTTCCTCTGTTGTGATGAAGGGTACTAAAAGAAAAAGAAAAGGAATTAGGGAAAGGTGTACAAAGTATAGGTATTTCCTATTTGTAGTTTGCACCATCTATTTCTGTAATTGAAGTAAATATGAATCCATTTTTCACTTCAACCTTATATATGTAAAAGTCGAATAGAATATAAAGAATTTAAATTGTAAAGTTTTGTTCCTTTGTAATAGAGGCATTAATTCTACTATATTAATGTAAAATAAGTTAGATATTTTTACTCCATTCTTTTGAACATATATGCAAGTCTGTTTTGTTTAGCTAATTTAAATTGAGATATTAGCTATTTTTAGAACTATTATATTAGACCGAGACTTGTATGGATATGGAAGTTTTGACATTTAGGTTATCTTAGCAACTTATATCAGAAGCAAAACCTTAGTATTGAAATACTCTTATGCATGCTTTGGAATATTAAATAAAAACTAGTTAGCCTAAAATTTACGTTAAGTAAAAATATATTAGTAATGTATAAGTGATATTGTATAAAATAAATAGGTTAATAAATTACACCAAGCCCTATAGAATGGAAGTTAAGAACAATTATGGAAATTAATCCATAATTAAAGGCAAAATAAGGAGTTTCTCTTATATGGACCTAATATGTAAATGCGGATGAGGTATATTATATATATATATATAGTGTTATACATCTTAGGATATTTTGTTATGTCGGAGAGTGGAAATATAACTAAGTTATAGAGACGCGAGGTTAGGCAAAGTACATAGAAGTATGTCCAGCTAATCTGGCTACCAAGAGCATGACTTTGGGATTGATGTGAGACATCGTCAATAATAAGAACCCATTGTGGGCGTGAGGTTAGTCCTAATTGCCCAACTAAACTAGCTACCTTTACCTACGAATAGTCGAACCAAAATGAGATGTCACAGGTTGTGTTACGGGTTATAGAATGGATACCCAAGTATAGTTCTGCTTCTGGGTTGGAGGTCTAATATGGATATTGTAGGGTCTGCCTCTTTCATATTCAAGGAGCATTAAATGTTCGTGATTATCTTTTAGGTGCGGTAGTAGGAATTCTTTGGAGGTGGTTTGCTTCAAGGTTGAGGTGTTAAATAGCTATTGGAGGATCTGCCTCTTCCCCATTAAAGAAGTATTAATTGGCCTTATGGGATTTCTTACAATGTCAACTAGGAAGTATCAAAGAGGGTCCACCTTTGGTCTAGTTATTACATGATAGGGATCTGCCTAGGTTATATGTATTAAATGTTTAGAGTCTGCCTTATTCCCATTAAAGAGGTATTAAGTGTCTAGGTTAATTTCTCTCGGAGCGTTAGGTCATGGTTGAAGAAGATGGGTTATTAGACCCAATATATTCCATAGTTGCATTGCACCCGCATTGCAGTTAGGAAGTAGGATTGGAAAGGGTCATTGGCCTACAAATAAAGACACATTATGGAGCTGGACCGGAAGAGCCTTTGGCTTACAGCTCGTGGTATAATCGATAAGACATAGTATAAGATGCGTAAGACATAACATTCTTCTAAATGATACTAGTCAAATACTATTATGGTAAGACTTGATATTTTCATTCACTAGACATGTGTTCTGACTCCCTCCTCATTACAACCCATAGGTTAGAGGAAATGCCACTTATCGGGATTGTAAAGGAGGCGATAAAGACTGGTGGTAGTTTAGTTATTAATCCATGTTTTTGATCTATTCTGATGTACCCAGATTTTTGACCTGATGATGTTCTATTTTGAGAAATTGTGTTATGGATATTTGAAATTTTGTATTTTTGAGATTTGGATTATGTGAAATAGGTACTTATTTGTTATTATATTATACCCTTCTGCTACGAAATTCTGAAACCATAGATAGATAACTATGTATATTGTTTAGTCCATTTTACTAACCAACTTCCAGCTCTGAAATGGACGTAAGGTTCGATTGGATTTTATTGGGTCGAAAATTAGGTCCGTTCCAGATAGGGCTGTTACAAAACTTGAGCCAAGATCAGCCTTTTATAAGTTTATATGATATCCCAAGTACTCTAAGGGGTATCTTTTCTACAATATAGAGGAATAAAAGGTTATTGTTTCCATACACTTTGTAGTTTTACAAAAGGAATTTCTGTCAAAAGAAATTATCAGCGAAGTTGTAGACTTGGGTGACATCTGAGAAACTAAAATGGAGATTGAACTAGTGACCAAGTTCAGCCATATATGAAAACACACAATCTATTAGAAGATCCAGCAGGAAATTTCATGCACCAGGGAGATACTATGGTTTTCTTGTGAATGGAGAGAAAGATGGCTGCATCTTTGAAGATGACACTCCTCTATTATTCCAACAAGCACTACAGAGCAAAGACTCTGCACTTTGTCTTGATGCGGTTAAATCCGAAATGGATTCCATGACTGAAAACAAAGTATGGACTTTGACTATATACCAAGGAATAAAACCCATTGGCTGTAAATGTGAAACAACCCCCCATCTACGACAACCCGATCCACGTCTAAATGTGGTATTGGCATCACAGATGCCATTGACAGCAGATCATTTTTGGATAAAATATATAAAACAGGTCAAAGAGCTATCTAAAATATTCTACACTTTATGAAACTCACAGCAGAAGGAATAAAATATAATATAAATCAGTAATACAATCCCAGATAAACAAAACAATACAATATCGAATATAATTCCAATTACAATATATCTCTCTACATTGGTAATGAAACGGTATAATGTTTGGGAATAAATGAAATAGAAATAGTAGATAACTAATAAGTAAATGTGCATCTCCATCGTTCTATCACGCCTCCAATTTACGACCAGTTCTCTCAATCGACCTATTAGTAAATCTAATAAGAAGAGAATTATAGAGGGAATTGGACACATGTATGGTGAGTGAAATGCATCATATAAGTGTATGATACCAATAAGTTAGTAAAACAACACATAGGCTCGAAAACCATACCTTAACCTATGTCACCTCCACCCTACAAGTCAACTAAACATAATATAATACTATAGTGACATCATATGCCATGGTCCCGCTAAATCTGTTTTATGCCTAATCACATGCACATGATTGATCCCAAAGTCTCAACCTGCTATCATCAAACCGTATACTAAAGACTCGGCTCCTCTAATAGTTTCATGATGCCAAATTGAATATTGAGGTTCTACTCCTCGAACTATCATGTATTAAGGAATCAACTCCCCAAATTATCATATATTGAGGACTCAGCAACTATATTAAGGATTCATCTCCTCGAACTACGGTATAAATTGGGGACTCAGCTCATTGGACTGTCATATCGCCAAATTACGAACCACGTATAATGAACTTGTTTTACTAAGGAAAGTTTTTAAACTATCTCAAACCATAGCAAATAATATATAAAACATTTATCGTCTCACTACAATCCCAATGCAATGAACCGTGCATGAAATGGAGGTCGTCCATGAGAGTTATAAGCATTTGAAGTTAAGGGAAAATATCGTAATATGTTAAATATATTTATATAATTTTAATTTTTTCCCCTGGGCTACAGTACCACATCGCCCACGATACCCAATCTGAACCCAACCCCGCCATCTGTCATTCATCACCCTGGCTGCCAGTGTCTATGCCACCCAGATCCAACACCGCCATTGGCCACCTCATTGTTAGCGCCACCTATTGTTAGTGCCACCTATCGCCGCCAACACTGTTGACCCCAGCTGCGTGTAGTAAAACTACCGCCGTCGGTTTTCATCGATTTCTGGTGATCTCCGACTAATTGAGATCTATCGAATCCCTGTGTCATAGTCCTCTCACTCCCATCTCATGTCTATGTCCTCCAATTGTTTTGTCATGGTTCTGCCATTGGATCGAAATGAATGATCCACAGTTGCCAAACTTCCAATTCGTTTTCTGGTCAATGCGTAAATCTAATTGAAAATGAACACATTTTAATTAGAACGAGATTAACTTTTGCTAATTATAATCGATTAAAAATTATATTTTTAATAATCTAGCCATGGCTTACTACACCCTAATCATGTATATATATATATATAAATTACTTTTTAAATTTCAATTACTTCATTTATAATTTGGTTTAAGATCATAATGGGTGAATTACAACGTCTTATCAATATATAAGCAAATGTGATAAATTCTACTTGACGACTAGCCGTGCATCTTCTTCGATCCGGGATGAATCCTCCTCCTTCGCCGCTGTCCAGAAATAACCGATCTTGAAAATTCCAAATCTCTTAATTGCTTCAATTTATTTGCATAGCTCCCTTTATGGTAATTAGTTTCATATATAAATTTATTTAATTTGGTTTTGATTTAGTGCTTTGGAATTGATTTAACAATTATGACTTTATAAGTGGAAGAAAAATTTATCCAGCAATTGAAATGAGGTTAAGGATCTATTTATGGGATAAAAATAATAATATCTAGGCAATATTTTCAAAATCAATTTATTACAAAAATGACGTAGGGTTTGACTTTTTTTAATTTCTAGCACGTTCAACCAAGTTTAGCAAGTTACATATGTTTTGAAACTGTAAATGACATTCCAGACGTAATGGAATAGGTCACAAGGCCTTATTCCAATTCCTGTAGAAATTTACCTTTTTACTTTATATTATAATTATTATTTTACCCTTTTTAATTTAATTTTTTAATTTTATAAAGTTACGGCGTGTTCCAATCCCTTCCTAAAAGAATTTCATCCCTAAAATTAAAAGGGATGGACAATGCAACTCGCATTACATTATACAAATACACAAAAGAGACATAATAACATCCATCTAGCATCCATTATACAACAAAAGCGAAAACACAACTAAGAGTATATAATACATATGATGGATAAAATAGAATTATATGATATGAGATGAGTGCAAATGGAACTAAATCGTCCTGCTATATGAATGCACATGTCGTGTAACCAATATGTATGTAAACATCTTAATATACGTAAATACATACAAACATACATATATGTATGTATGTATGTATGTATGTATTTATGTACATGGAAACCATAGCAACCAAAACATGTCATAAGAATATTCATACAACTAATGCTAGCATCCATGCCTATGCGAACTAACTATTTAAAGTAACCATGCAAACATATAATGACCTAACGTGCAACAACCCGGAATTTCACCATATTAATTTTTGAATATTTAATTAATTTTAAATATTCAAATAATAGGTTTTATAATTAAAATAAAAAAAAATTAAATAATAAATATTTAAGATAAAATAGTTTTCAAATTTAGTTTACAAAAATATTTAGTTCGATGAAAAATAGAAAATGTGACCGGAAACCGTTTTCCGAATTTTCAACGCTTCATCGTGTAAAAGTTGTTGAGATGTTGTGAGCCTTGTTTATATTTGAAACAACCTTTAAATTGTTAAGAATGTAAATTAGTTAGTATATATTGGTATATACATAGGTATATATACTTAAGTATATACATGTATATATTAAAAGATGATTTAAGAAACATGATTTGACACTTTGGCGACTCGAGTACAAAACATGTTTAAACATGTTTTCTTTGACATGATGGGGGAGGGAACAAGGTGGAGGCTGAAATGGCATTTTTGGTGGAGGGTGTTGAGGTGGCAAAACAATGTGGAAGATAAAGGACAAGGGGTGTTTTGGTAATTTACATTTTCATTTGGTTATAAATAGCCTTTCATCTCTCTAAATTTTCCTTTTCTTCCACCGATCAAATCACTCTCATATCTTGTCCAAATGAAGTTTTTCTTTTTTTCAAATCATGTCAAATTCTAGTGGCTACAACTTTTCATATTGATCACTTCTTCAAATTTTGAGCATAGTTATGTAAAAATATCAATTGTCTATAGTGTTTTTGGATCCAGAATTTCAAGTCCAAAAATGGTCCTTCTTCTTTTGACCATATCATCTTCAGGATTAATCAAAATTGTAACACCCCGATATTTTAGGGGAAATATAATTAAAAAGAAATTAAAAGCGCATTTGGTATAGTGGTAAAGGCGCATGTTGACTTCTTTAGTGACTAGGGATCAAGTCCCGTTGTCGCCCAATGTCTAGAGCGATGTTTTTTTAGCTGGTTCGTTTCCAGCGATTTTCCTACGTATTTCAGCGTTGTTTCAGTGATGTAATAGGATGAGATGGCTAAATTTTATTGGTCGAGTGATGTGTATGGGCTAGAATTTATAACCATTAAGTGTATGAAAGAACCAGATTTAATCTAAAATAATCTAATGGGTTATATTCACGCAAACAATCTATAAATAAACCATCTAACCTAAACCTAATCTCTTATTCAGTCGTCACCATATTTCTACAATAAAATTAGTGTGTATTATTCTTCCTCCTTTTCTCTACTAAATAAACAAATCTCTACCAAATTAAATTATCTATATATATTCAAGCAATTTAGGGAATTTAAAAGAATCAAAGGGAGAGATTAAAAAAAAACTTTTTTTTCAAATTTATGCAAGCTCAAGTGCCAGGTGAGTGGGAATTAATATGAAATAGGAAAATAAAGTAGTTCAATTTCAGTTCTTTTCTGGCACGTTAATATGAATTAATTTCTGTTATTAATTGAGAATAGATGTAAATTATTACAACTTCTTCTTCTTCTTCCACTTCTCAAATCTAATTCATGTTTGGTTTAAAATAAGGGACATATAAATTGTCTATTCATGTTTTATGGCATAAATAAGATTTAAATTTATGTAAATTAATGTATCTTCTTCTTCTTCCACTTCTCAATTCTAATTCATGTTTGGGTTGAAATTTGAAACAAACAAATTGTTATTCACGTTTCATGGCATAAATAAGATTGGTTTAATTAAATATGTTACTTGAATAAAATTATGTTTTTGGTTGGTATAATTACATTATTTTGAATATGGTTTTGGAACAAAATTGGGAAGTCTAATTGGCATAATTGTTTGTTCCATATGTGGCCTAAAAATGTAAAAGTGGAATTTTGTGTAATTAATTGGTTTTGGCTATTGGATAAATTTTTTGTACAGATTAAATCTCTAAAAGGAGAACATAAATTAGGGTTGAAAAAAATGTAAATTATATGGACCCTAAAGGCTAGTGTAAATCAGTAACAAAATGGCATGAAAATTAAAGACAAACCATACGGACATAACGTACGTGAAATTGAAATACCATTTATGTAAGAAAATGGAAAATTGTGAAATAACCAAATCAGATGTAAAAAAGGCCTAAAGCAGATTAATGAAAATAAACAGTGTGTAAATAGTAACAGTAAATTTAATCAATCTAGAAGCGATTTGGTAGGCAGACCTTGTAAAGGTCTGGATAGGTGTTTCATGCAGTTAAGACCAAAATATAGTTTTGGCTGTACGTACTAGGAGCGGGCAAGTAGGTTCGAAAGGATGTTTGTTACCTTTTATAGGTTTCTAGTATGTAGGATAGATAGCATCCGCAATCGTAGGCTTCTTCAGGCAGATCGACGCGGATGGAACAGGACAAGTGTACTCTGGCGTAGGCTTCTTTAGGCAGATCGTTGGAGGATTTTGCACAGCCGACCCAGCTGCGAGCGCTCTTTCGGAGGACTGACACTTTGGATAAGGGCAAGTCCACATTGGTGACCGAGGAGATAGGAGGATAGGAGTCTAGTTTGGCGGAGCCTGAGCACAACTTCGGGGTCCTGAGATTTTGTTTGAGTCGACACCGGTCAAACGTAAGAGGCATTTAGTCATAGTGCACTAGTGAAGAGCATGACTTTCACGCTGTAGCACGTGGATAGGTAAGGACAGCAGGTCCGATAGGGCGATTGACGTTTAGTATTGCTGCATGGTTGACTTCCCTAGAGTGACCATGGACTTTGGCTTCTTGGGAACTGTATCTAAGAAGGATTTACTGCATTATACTATTCACCCTCTGCGATATCCGAGGAAGACCCGGAATTAAACTTGTTGGGTACCTTTCCCAACACCTACCACCGAACCAGGCTCCGCCGATCCAACCTTCGTCCCTACTATTCAACCATCTACAACCGGACCAAAGCCACCACCGGACCAAAGCCACCACCGGACCAAAGCCACGACCGGACCAAAGGCAGCACCGGACCAAAGCCACGACCGGACCAAAGCCACCACCGGACCAAAGGAACCACCGGACCAAAGGCACCACAGGACCAAAGGCACCACCGGACCAAAGCCACAACCGGACCAAAGCCAGCACCGGACCAAAGCACTACCGAATCAAGGTGTTGCCGAGCCAACTTTGCCAGGCCAGATCGCCTCGGCCCAGGCCTACCAGCAGCTATATACATCCAATGTAACAGCCCTAGATTTTTGTATATATTTTATTTGACTTTATTTTATTTTGAAAACTATTTTAAACTTGTTTTATTTCAAACATTTCATTTTTAAATATAAATGTTGATTATTATGTAACTTTTAATTTCAAACTGGTATAAATTGAACATTTCCTGAAAAGGGGATTTCTGGTCAAACTGGTCAAACTTTGAATTTTAAAACTTCAAATATAAATTGTTTAAAATCTTAAATTTTATCTTTTATTATGAAAATAGACTTAATAACATGAATACTTCTTTTTGTTTCGTTGAAAACGGAATTAAATTGTAAAAGTTATGTACATTTCAATTTTGAGTATAATTTGTTTTATTTTGCAATTTTGCCTATTTTAAATTTTATAAATCATATTTTCTTTGTCATATTTTATTTTAAAATGTGTTAATATGTTATTTTATGTATATTTTTGTCTTTTAATATTTTGAAGTGATAATAAAACTTTTCCAAAATTTATTGCATTTATTAAAGACTAGTTTCTATTTTTCTACTATATTCTCCATTTAAATTTTATTTAATTAAAATTTATTTATTTATTTTTGTGAATTCATTTTTATTTTATGTTCTTATCTTTATTTATAAATAGTTTTCCAAGTCCATACAATTTTCCCTAAGTTTATTTCATTTATTTTCAAATTTTCTAGACTAGTTTTCATTTTGTACTATTTTCTTATTTTAATCATATATAATTAATATTTATTTATTTATATTTTGTATATTTGTTACATTTTCGAATTGAAACTGAATTTTTAATTATTTTCAGTTATTTAAACTTATTAAAAAGAAATAAAAGTGATTTGAAAGGTTTGTGGCTTTTTATTTCCTAAGGCCTTTTGAATTCCCACCTTTTCACATTTCAACATTACTTTTCATTCAATTGGCCTTAACTCCTCATTCTTTCAGCTGCATATCTCATTTTGCAATTCACGTGAAAACATCACTTTCTCATTCCTCATTCACATATGTTTTCAGATCTGAAGAAAAAGAATTGTAATGTCTTCCTCTTTTCTATTCTTTTTCACCTTCTTTTATTGATTTTCCTTTGTAAATTGCCTTGAAATCTTCATGCTTTGCTCGGCCCATAGCCTCACCATCACCACCATCGACCACCATCCCTTCCTCCCCACTAAATCCACGGCCAAACCATCATTCTCCACTGACATGAAAGTGCCATGGCCTCCCCTTGAGCAAAACTCCACAAAAACATTGAAAACTCTACAATTATCGCCTACCCGAGCCATGTATGCAACCTTCCCTTCATTTACACCACCACCACCACCATAGGCTGCCACCGCCACCTTTTCCAGACCTCC
Source organism: Allium fistulosum (assembly GCA_030737815.1). Classification (NCBI taxonomy): domain Eukaryota; kingdom Viridiplantae; phylum Streptophyta; class Magnoliopsida; order Asparagales; family Amaryllidaceae; genus Allium; species Allium fistulosum. Next base: position 308,986,651 of record CM060901.1, on the reverse strand, counting down.
CCACACCACTCCAACCTCTGTCCAGACCTGAGCTTGACTGTCCAAGCATATAACCCCATGACCGAGCCCTTTTGGTTGCCAAAAACCTTGTTTTAGCCTAAACCCCTTCACATCCCTGTGTTGTAACTTCCTCCATCATGTTCTACTTTGTAGCCTTACCTTTTCCAGACCCATACCTGATCCAAACCAAGTACAAACCTGACCTAATTGATCCCCTAGGCCATGCAAACAAGTAGAGAAAGCAAGGTAAAAAGTTTCATATTCAAACTGCTTTTTGTTTCAAAGTTATTCAAATTCAATCGTATTGATTTTTAACTATTATTTTGGTTTTGTTTTTGGGTGGTAACACAAGATCTATAACTTGGATCTCGCTCTCCACTCTCAAGTCATTCCCGTGTTGTCGTGCCTTCGTAGTGTCAGTATTGTGTGCTTTTGTGGCTATCTCCAGCTTTAAACAAGTGAGTTATTCTCACCAGACAATATGTACATATATAACTAGTGAATTGACCCCTTTTGAATCTGTAAAATGCATTATCATGTTACACTTGCTATGTTATGATTTTATGATGTTCACCCATGCTTAAACACCTATTATATTATATGTTACTGTTATATTATGCTGTTCTATTATTTTTATCAGTTTATCACACTGCAAGTTCCCTTTAGATTAGAATCACTATGGGTTGAAATGATACATACCCGAACGGACTTTAGAATAGGAGAAAATCATTATGGGCTGAAATGATAGGCCTGAATGATTTTCAATTATTTTTCATTTCCTTGGGATTGCGGGTTTGAAATGATCAAACCCGGGTTTTCTTTGTAAATTACGGGTTGAAATGATATATTACCCGTATCACTTTACCTAGACTAGAAATGAAATACAGACCCGTTGTTAAAATATGTTTTTATAAAAATCTTAAAAATATTTTTGAAATGTAAATATTATAATATTTGATTTAAACTAAATAAAAAAATGATTTATGTAAGCATTATTGATTTTTTTGAAAATTTATAAGTGAAATAAATTATTGGTAAAACTAGAAAATTTGAAATGTAAGTTATTTTGGGAAATTTTAATTGGGTGATAATTGGAATTTAAATTAAATATGAAATGTGATAACTTCATGATAATTTGGATTAAAGTGAATTTAAATGATTTTTATATTATATTAATGATTTTGAATAAAGTTAAAATGTGAAATGAATGAATATTTAAGTTGAAATTTTGAAATATAACTAAAATTGGAAATTTGTGAATTTGGCTTAAGAGTGGATTTTAAGTTAAGTTAATAAAAATGGAATTAAGTTATATTTGAAATTTTAAAATTAAGTGTTAAGTTAATTTAATTTAATGAATTTATAATTTAAAATTGGAATTTAATAAGTGAATTATTATTAAATCTTGATTTTTGAATGGAGGTTTAACTTTATAAAATCATGAATATAAGGGTATTTGAATGATTATATATGATTTTATAAGTTAAAAATGATTTATATAAAAATATAATTGTTTGTGAAATTTTACTGAATATTTGAAGTTAATTAACTGCATCTCTGAAATGCTATTAATTCTAATGTAAATGATAATACAACATTTGTAAATGCTGTAGTTGATAATAATGAACCAAATGGCTAAATTTAATTAAAGGCTATTATAGCATTTTTGTAATGTTATAATGGTTGAATTTAACTAAGTTTATTTGAAAGTAATGTAACCCTATTACAGCATTTTAAATGCTGTCTTTTGTTAAATTGAACTGTTTTAAATGTGACTTTCCGTAGCATTTTCTAAATGCTGCAAAAGTTGAATATTCATTGTTTTAATTAATTTAAGTGAACGAATGAAAGATTAAAATTTTGGAAATTTAATAATTTAATTATTAATAATAACTTTATTTTTATGATTTAAAATAAAGTAATTTTTTCGAAATATAAACTATTTTGAAATATGATATTTTGATATTTTGAAATGGATTTTTGAAGGATATTGAATTTTGAAATGATATTTGATTTCGAAGTATAAAATACCATTTTGAAATTTTAACCATGGGGTGTATTTAATTTATAGTTTAACTGATCCTTGAAGGATGGGCGATCCCAAGCATCCTTTGAGTTATTGTGCATTTCTACTACAGTTCACTTGAGTTGGTTTACATTATATAAGTATATATTGTCCTGACTCGAGTGTTTTGTGTTTTACTTTACGCTCGGGTCAGCCTGAGTATTTACAGCTTAGCTTTGGATCTCATTCTGGAGCTAGGAATCGCTAGAGATTCTGCTTGTCTAGTTATCTGTTCCTTTCAGTTCAGTTGTTCTATTCTAGTTCTGGTATTTATAAACTTCTATGTATTTGGGATTTCTATTGTATATGTTTTCAGAATGATATTATGTATTATGTTTTGAGAGTTGGTATATAGTAGCTTCATGAACTACTATGGTATTTTATTTCCGCTGTGAGTTATTCTGATATGTTCTGTGTCTGTGATTCTGTGTATTTGATTTCATTTGCTCCAAATTTATTTACAATCTGTTATTTTGAATTATTCAAGTCAGACATGTGTGGATTATTGTCGATTTGAATGGTCCAAAATAGTGGGTCGTTACAGTTGGTATCAGAGCTTTGGTTTTAGGCAAACCTTAGCCTACAAAGCAAAAACTCATTAGAGATAGGGTAGAAATACCCTAGAATGAGTGAAATCAATCTCAGAATCATTTCTTTGTGAGAGAACGTATTTTCGAAGTATAAAATGATTTTCAAATGATTTTTAAAGAATTTTCAAAGATTATTTTGATATAAATTTTCTTGCTTTGAAAGTAAAATTTTCTAAACTTCATTCTTTTCGTATCCACCTTGTTAGCAATTTCTTTGATTAGGATCCTCTAAAATTTTGAACTTCTCTCTTGATTGATCTAGATCCATTGTTGATAGGAATCTATTTTGGGTATGGCAAAATCAGTAGTTTGTTAGGTTGCTTTGAGTAAACTCTGTTGTATCTTTTGCTTAGCTAAAGTTGTCCAACTAAAGATATTTATGCTTCTGTTTTCGTATGTTATGAATTCGAGTCTTTCCAAATTTTGAATGGGAATTTTTCTGTATCGATATAGGTTATATATCTCTAATCTTCGTTTGGATTCTTATCGAATAGGATTCCTTTGAATTTTGGAATGCTCCCACTTGTTCTGAAATCCATTCCTGTCTCCCATAATTGTATTCTTTTGATTTTGGAGCATTGCATCACTCCACTTTGTATGACCTTTATAGGGTGGCGATTCCGCCAATCTTTGAATGATTATAATTGGCATTGATTCATCGGATATTTCTGTATCCTCGGTTTACGATGTTTTCTATCTTCTGCTATATTTAGATTCTATCTCTGGCAATTGAAGGTCGATTTTCCTTAGATTTTCCCATCGATTATATTCCTGAAATCACGGTTGACCGGTTAAGGTCGCCCGCGATTCATATAGGCTTATCCATCTTGTATTTGGTAATTTAATTATCTTATCTTCGTTTGAGCCTATCTTTGAATTAGAATTCTATTTGATTAGAGTCCTTCTAAATTTGAATCTCTGTTTTGCTTTGAAATCCATCCTTGAATCGTCCCTTGGAAAGTTTGTGGTTGATTGTCTTTTAAAAATTTTGTATTCATCGTAGTTTTATTTTGATAAGGATGACCATATTTTTATATAAAGATGAAATGTTTTTGATAAGGATTATATACCATTTAAAAAAAATTGAGAATTTGAAGTTTTGAAAGGATTTGAAATTGTGAAAATTTTATAAGAAATGGTTTCATATAAAATGATTTATAACTGAAGTTTTGAATCTGAATTTAAGTGATTGAACTCCGGCATTTTGGAACTGGTTTTAAGATTTTGAAATAATAAATAATATGATTGAAATTATTTTTCCGAATAAGTAATGTTTCAATGATTTTAATGGGTTTTAATGATTTTGAAGGAATTTCAAAGTAAATGGAAGTCCAGAACTCACTTGTGTCGCTGGAAAATAATTTCGGTGATGAGTGCACGCATCATCGACATTGATTTTCGAGTTTCTGAGTGAGGGAGAGGCCACTTCGGGAGCTTTGCTATGCGATTGATTTGTGAAACCAATTTAGATTTCAAATTCCGAAGTGTGATGTGATATTTGAAAGATATATGTATATATATTTGTAAAATTTGAAATGAGCCGGTGTTCAGTCCTTGAGTTTTGGATTTGATTTGATATAACTCTATTTTTGGAATGGATTTACTGATTTAATTGTGATTTCCAACTCTTGGATTGAAATATGATTTCTTCAACTATTTTAAAGGTTCGAGCACTTCCAAATCAAGGTTAACTTTTCAAAGCTAAGAAATTTTGAAAAGAAATTTGATAAAGTATATAAGTTTGTTTTGAATGTTTAAGTATGAAGTAATATGATTTAAATAAGTTGAAAATGTTTGGTTAAGTAAATGAATAAAGCAATTTTAAAATTTTCTAATATGAAATTTGGATTTGAAATGTTTTGAAAAGAATTTGGTCTTCAAAATATTTTGAATAAAATTTAGTTTAAATGTTTTAACTTAGTAACATCTTTATGAAACTATATATTTAACAAGTTGAAATAAATATATAAGTTGTACGTATGCTGTTTTATTCGCATAATTAATTTGATCCAAGTTTGAGTACACAAGTTCGAGGTGGATTACACCATTTCGTGTTAGGATTTTTCATTCGATTCTTGATGGAGAATATTTGATATGGATTTGGGCTTGATTCCAGAATTCTCTATCATAGTATATGGCTATGCAAGGAGACTGATGGCTTCTAGTCGAGAAACCATATCGAAGTCCGCATTAGGGAAATCGATTGGACAATACTAGTTCGAAAGCGAACTTGTGTGATTGAGCGAGCGATCAAATGTGATTTTGCGAAATGATGACGTGTGTACATCTTATATTCTAATATCAGTGATATATTTTGACGCTGAAATTGAAAGCTGTCGAGTTAGAATATCTTTGCTTACTTTTCCAATTTAAATTACAAAGATATATAACCCATAAAAGCAAAGATATTCAATCCCATATGGCTCTTCATACAGCGAAATTATTTTGAAAATTTGATCCTTATGTAAGATAGACCTTACGTAAGTATAAGATGATTTTGAAAACATTTGATTTTGGAAATGAATTAGTTGACTTAAATTATATTGATTTGGAAATTTGGATTTATTTTTCAAAAACCTATTATTTTGGAAACTTTGAAACTAAAGATATTTAATTTGAGAAGAAAATAATTTGGTGAAATTGTATATGATTTTGAAATTGAACTGATATTGAAACAAATTTAAATTTGAGAACCTTATGTTACTAAACACTTGATTTGGGAGTTGTCGAACTTATATAAAATTGATTTGTATGAGTATGAAATTGATTCGAAAACTATAGATTTGAAAAGGTACTCAATTTGAAAGTGAAGTCTTATATAATTGAAGTCTATATAAGTATGATTTGATATACTATTGATTTTGGAAAGTATTTGATTTGAAAATTAAATCTTATATATAATGGATTTTATATAAGTACGATATTTGAAAGTGATTTGAAAAGGTACTATATGATACATATTTTCGAAGTAAAGATATGGAAAGTGCCTTCTGCTTGATATCCGATTTATGGCCACATCTTGGATTCATTCTATCGATATTATTCTCTCTGATTTTTGGTTTTCCGGATATGATACTCGAGTGTCCTTCGAATTCCATGGCGTTACCCATGGTCTTATTGTTCTCTCGTGACTGCATAGCGCAACTGCCTGGCTGAGTCTTGCCTAGGGGTACGGATTGTTTCCTGGGGGATCCAGGCGTAATCATTGTGTATCCTGCAATCTGTGTAGGTCGCGAATAGTAGCGCAAATGCTTGGCTGAGTCTTGCCTGGGGGTACGGATTGTTTCCTGGGGGATCCAGGCGTAACCATTGTGTATCCTGCATTCTACTAGTCATCATGGCGTAACTCGCAGGGCTGAGAAAGCTTACGGATATGGATTGTTTCCTGGGGGATCCAGGCGTAACCATTGTGTATCTGCGAACCATGGTTAGACAAAGGTTTTGTTTGTTTTTGTTTGGATTGTACTTTCCATATCTGTTTTAAAGGTTTTTCAAGTATTTTCACTGGGTGTTGAAACAAGTCTACTAAGTACCTGGAGAATTCTAGCTTTGCGCCTGATCAACGCATGGCCAGAGTCTGTAGGAACGAAAGTAAACTTGTTAAGACATCGAGTTAAAAAGTATTTTGATAAAATATTATAAAGGATATTTTGATCAGTTATTTCCTTTCTAAAAGATTTTAAAGTGTTTTAAATATTTTACCTCTTTAACCAACACTTTTAATAAATGGCTCATCCTTGTCTTTTGTCCTATTTTCCCTTCTTGCTATTCCTACTCTCCACCTTGTTAAACTTACCTATAACAACAGTTATCAGGTATAATTTTAATATTCTTGTCATCTTTTCTTAATCCTATTCCATTCTATCTTTTTCTGTGTTTTCCATACTTCATTCCTTTTCGAGGACGAAAAGATTTGAGTAGGGGAGAGTGTAACAGCCCTAGATTTTTGTATATATTTTATTTGACTTTATTTTATTTTGAAAACTATTTTAAACTTGTTTTATTTCAAACATTTCATTTTTAAATATAAATGTTGATTATTATGTAACTTTTAATTTCAAACTGGTATAAATTGAACATTTCCTGAAAAGGGGATTTCTGGTCAAACTGGTCAAACTTTGAATTTTAAAACTTCAAATATAAATTGTTTAAAATCTTAAATTTTATCTTTTATTATGAAAATAGACTTAATAACATGAATACTTCTTTTTGTTTCGTTGAAAACGGAATTAAATTGTAAAAGTTATGTACATTTCAATTTTGAGTATAATTTGTTTTATTTTGCAATTTTGCCTATTTTAAATTTTATAAATCATATTTTCTTTGTCATATTTTATTTTAAAATGTGTTAATATGTTATTTTATGTATATTTTTGTCTTTTAATATTTTGAAGTGATAATAAAACTTTTCCAAAATTTATTGCATTTATTAAAGACTAGTTTCTATTTTTCTACTATATTCTCCATTTAAATTTTATTTAATTAAAATTTATTTATTTATTTTTGTGAATTCATTTTTATTTTATGTTCTTATCTTTATTTATAAATATTTTTCCAAGTCCATACAATTTTCCCTAAGTTTATTTCATTTATTTTCAAATTTTCTAGACTAGTTTTCATTTTGTACTATTTTCTTATTTTAATCATATATAATTAATATTTATTTATTTATATTTTGTATATTTGTTACATTTTCGAATTGAAACTGAATTTTTAATTATTTTCAGTTATTTAAACTTATTAAAAAGAAATAAAAGTGATTTGAAAGGTTTGTGGCTTTTTATTTCCTAAGGCCTTTTGAATTCCCACCTTTTCACATTTCAACATTACTTTTCATTCAATTGGCCTTAACTCCTCATTCTTTCAGCTGCATATCTCATTTTGCAATTCACGTGAAAACATCACTTTCTCATTCCTCATTCACATATGTTTTCAGATCTGAAGAAAAAGAATTGTAATGTCTTCCTCTTTTCTATTCTTTTTCACCTTCTTTTATTGATTTTCCTTTGTAAATTGCCTTGAAATCTTCATGCTTTGCTCGGCCCATAGCCTCACCATCACCACCATCGACCACCATCCCTTCCTCCCCACTAAATCCACGGCCAAACCATCATTCTCCACTGACATGAAAGTGCCATGGCCTCCCCTTGAGCAAAACTCCACAAAAACATTGAAAACTCTACAATTATCGCCTACCCGAGCCATGTATGCAACCTTCCCTTCATTTACACCACCACCACCACCATAGGCTGCCACCACCACCTTTTCCAGACCTCCCCACACCACTCCAACCTCTGTCCAGACCTGAGCTTGACTGTCCAAGCATATAACCCCATGACCGAGCCCTTTTGGTTGCCAAAAACCATGTTTTAGCCTAAACCCCTTCACATCCCTGTGTTGTAACTTCCTCCATCATGTTCTACCTTGTAGCCTTACCTTTTCCAGACCCATACCTGATCCAAACCAAGTACAAACCTGACCTAATTGATCCCCTAGGCCATGCAAACAAGTAGAGAAAGCAAGGTAAAAAGTTTCATATTCAAACTGCTTTTTGTTTCAAAGATATTCAAATTCAATCGTATTGATTTTTAACTATTATTTTGGTTTTGTTTTTGGGTGGTAACACAAGATCTATAACTTGGATCTCGCTCTCCACTCTCAAGTCATTCCCGTGTTGTCGTGCCTTCGTAGTGTCAGTATTGTGTGCTTTTGTGGCTATCTCCAGCTTTAAACAAGTGAGTTATTCTCACCAGACAATATGTACATATATAACTAGTGAATTGACCCCTTTTGAATCTGTAAAATGCATTATCATGTTACACTTGCTATGTTATGATTTTATGATGTTCACCCATGCTTAAACACCTATTATATTATATGTTACTGTTATATTATGCTGTTCTATTATTTTTATCAGTTTATCACACTGCAAGTTCCCTTTAGATTAGAATCACTATGGGTTGAAATGATACATACCCGAACGGACTTTAGAATAGGAGAAAATCATTATGGGCTGAAATGATAGGCCTGAATGATTTTCAATTATTTTTCATTTCCTTGGGATTGCGGGTTTGAAATGATCAAACCCGGGTTTTCTTTGTAAATTACGGGTTGAAATGATATATTACCCGTATCACTTTACCTAGACTAGAAATGAAATACAGACCCGTTGTTAAAATATGTTTTTATAAAAATCTTAAAAATATTTTTGAAATGTAAATATTATAATATTTGATTTAAACTAAATAAAAAAATGATTTATGTAAGCATTATTGATTTTTTTGAAAATTTATAAGTGAAATAAATTATTGGTAAAACTAGAAAATTTGAAATGTAAGTTATTTTGGGAAATTTTAATTGGGTGATAATTGGAATTTAAATTAAATATGAAATGTGATAACTTCATGATAATTTGGATTAAAGTGAATTTAAATGATTTTTATATTATATTAATGATTTTGAATAAAGTTAAAATGTGAAATGAATGAATATTTAAGTTGAAATTTTGAAATATAACTAAAATTGGAAATTTGTGAATTTGGCTTAAGAGTGGATTTTAAGTTAAGTTAATAAAAATGGAATTAAGTTATATTTGAAATTTTAAAATTAAGTGTTAAGTTAATTTAATTTAATGAATTTATAATTTAAAATTGGAATTTAATAAGTGAATTATTATTAAATCTTGATTTTTGAATGGAGGTTTAACTTTATAAAATCATGAATATAAGGGTATTTGAATGATTATATATGATTTTATAAGTTAAAAATGATTTATATAAAAATATAATTGTTTGTGAAATTTTACTGAATATTTGAAGTTAATTAACTGCATCTCTGAAATGCTATTAATTCTAATGTAAATGATAATACAACATTTGTAAATGCTGTAGTTGATAATAATGAACCAAATGGCTAAATTTATTTAAAGGCTATTATAGCATTTTTGTAATGTTATAATGGTTGAATTTAACTAAGTTTATTTGAAAGTAATGTAACCCTATTACAGCATTTTAAATGCTGTCTTTTGTTAAATTGAACTGTTTTAAATGTGACTTTCCGTAGCATTTTCTAAATGCTGCAAAAGTTGAATATTCATTGTTTTAATTAATTTAAGTGAACGAATGAAAGATTAAAATTTTGGAAATTTAATAATTTAATTATTAATAATAACTTTATTTTTATGATTTAAAATAAAGTAATTTGTTTCGAAATATAAACTATTTTGAAATATGATATTTTGATATTTTGAAATGGATTTTTGAAGGATATTGAATTTTGAAATGATATTTGATTTCGAAGTATAAAATACCATTTTGAAATTTTAACCATGGGGTGTATTTAATTTATAGTTTAACTGATCCTTGAAGGATGGGCGATCCCAAGCATCCTTTGAGTTATTGTGCATTTCTACTACAGTTCACTTGAGTTGGTTTACATTATATAAGTATATATTGTCCTGACTCGAGTGTTTTGTGTTTTACTTTACGCTCGGGTCAGCCTGAGTATTTACAGCTTAGCTTTGGATCTCATTCTGGAGCTAGGAATCGCTAGAGATTCTGCTTGTCTAGTTATCTGTTCCTTTCAGTTCAGTTGTTCTATTCTAGTTCTGGTATTTATAAACTTCTATGTATTTGGGATTTCTATTGTATATGTTTTCAGAATGATATTATGTATTATGTTTTGAGAGTTGGTATATAGTAGCTTCATGAACTACTATGGTATTTTATTTCCGCTGTGAGTTATTCTGATATGTTCTGTGTCTGTGATTCTGTGTATTTGATTTCATTTGCTCCAAATTTATTTACAATCTGTTATTTTGAATTATTCAAGTCAGACATGTGTGGATTATTGTCGATTTGAATGGTCCAAAATAGTGGGTCGTTACAGTTGGTATCAGAGCTTTGGTTTTAGGCAAACCTTAGCCTACAAAGCAAAAACTCATTAGAGATAGGGTAGAAATACCCTAGAATGAGTGAAATCAATCTCAGAATCATTTCTTTGTGAGAGAACGTATTTTCGAAGTATAAAATGATTTTCAAATGATTTTTAAAGAATTTTCAAAGATTATTTTGATATAAATTTTCTTGCTTTGAAAGTAAAATTTTCTAAACTTCATTCTTTTCGTATCCACCTTGTTAGCAATTTCTTTGATTAGGATCCTCTAAAATTTTGAACTTCTCTCTTGATTGATCTAGATCCATTGTTGATATCTGCATATATCTGCATTGTTACAATTTAGCCCGTGCTTTTCATATATCTGCATAAATCTCCAAAATCACTAAGAACAACATAAGAACTATTGAATCATACGACTTTGAGGTGTTTGTCCATTTTTTGTGCAAACATTTTTGGTGCTTTCACTGAGAGCTAGAAGCTCGAAGCTTCAGCTTCATCCACTTAACAGTTTTCCTAACAGCATCGTTCGCCACTTGAAAAACATGCCTCCCAAACAGAAAAAAAGATGTTAACAAAGGAAAAAACATCGCATCCAGCAGTCTTCCAGATCCAGCTGTCACGAATCAAGTAAATCATCCTCCTCCAGCAGTAGTGACAAGTGAGGGACAGGCTAACCCAACCACTCCTGCCACAAAACAGCCTACAACAATTACTAGGGCAGATTTGGACAGAGTTGTGGTTGAAGTAACTAACCGCTTCACGTCCCAACAGGAAGCCTTGGTGGACCATCTCATGTCATGCTTAAGGGACGCTGAAGAGTCCAACCGCAACACTGAATCATGGGGCGAGTCCCAGTCTGGAGGATCTCAGAGACAACAAAGATCTTCCTTCTTCGAAGGGGCTAACGGCAGAAGTAGCCATGGTAGGAGCCGAGACCGAGCACAGCCCGAAGTTAGGCCTGAGGAAACATTTGGTACCGAACCCAACGGGGGAGGTACCGGATGAAGGTCAACTGTAGCTGAGCCTGTCATACTGCCTGACCACGGAAACGCCAGTGAACGGGGCCGAGCTAGAGTCCAGCCCGAAGTTGGACCCGAGGAAGTGCTTAGATCAGAACCCAGCAGGGGAAGATCAAGGCAAGGGCCAACTGTAGCTGACCCTAGCATGCTCCCAGAAGATCAAAGGCAGCCGCCGGAAAATATGAGGAATGATAGACGATACCATCCCTACAGGTCATCTGGACGGAATCAATCCCATAGAACAGAACCAAACTCGTTTCTATCTGCTCCAAATTCTGATGAAAGGATGGCGCGCTTATTCAGAGAGTGCGTCCAACGAGACCAAAGAGATCGAGGGATAGGCGCTAGGGTAACCAGCCCTTTCGCCCGCAACATTGAAATTGCTATCACCCCCCGAGAATGGAAGATGCCAACAATGGAACCTTACAAAGGAACCTCCGACCCCATCGTACACTTACAAAGATACACAAAGCACATGCTCATGAGTGGAGCAACAGAAGGAGTACTGTGCAAATGCTTTCCACTATTCTTAGCAGATCTCGCTACCTCCTGGTTCTGTCATTTACCCCAGGGATCCATCAGCTCGTGGGAAATGTTGAAAGAAAGGTTTATCAGTCAGTTCCGCATTCATGTGGAACAACCTAAGGACGCTTATTCCTTATCCAGCATCAAATAGAAACCCGGAGAAAAACTGCAGCAATACCTGACCCGATTCAATGCCGCAGTGGCCGCAGTCCAAGATGCCGACGAGAAGCTTATCCAAATGGCCCTCTGTAGCGGTGTGCATCCGGACACTAAATTTGCTAGACGGTTGACAAAAGAAAAACCAGCTACTTTACCCGATTTCTTCCATGAAGCCGGGAAATATATGAGGCTCGAGGATGCTGCCGTTGAGGTGCAGTCAGGACAGCAAAATAAGGAAACTCACAGTAACGCCCCCGCTGTGGCAAGGGACGTTCGAAGAAATGATTCCAGAGACAATGCTGGGGGCAAGAAGGGAGAAAAGCGCCTATATCGGCCTGGACCGAGATTCGACACTTACACTCCTTTGAACGAGACCGTCGAAAATATCTTCCTTGCCACCCAAGGCGAAGTTAGATACAAACGCCCACCATACAAGAAGGAATCAGATAACGCGCAGAAGTCTGGAAAGTTCTGCCACTTCCACGAATCTCACGGGCATGATACCAATGAATGCCATTATCTCCGGGATTTGATTGAGGAACACATCAGAAGGAAGATACTGGAACGTTATGTAAAAAGTCAGGACATGACTCCAGCTCCTGCCAATGAAAACCCAAGGCTACCCTCACCGGGGACCGACAGAGGAAACCGCAACGCTAGCAGCTCTAGCCAAGAGAAGATAGTGGTCCATACCATCTCAGGAGGACCGCACATCGCAGACAGAAGCTGGAAAGAGATGGAAAGATATGGAAAGTCGCTTAGAGACAATAAAGACTATGTCAATTCGGTTATAGAAGAGCACCACCCGAAGCGGAAAGAAAGTGATGACATCACATTCGGTAAGCGTGACCTAGAAGGAAGGCAGTACCCTCACATGGATCCCATGGTTATCTCTGCCCGACTCGGTCTCGCCGAAGTTTACCGAATCCTGGTAGACACTGGAAGCTCAGTAAACATCCTGTTCAAACACGCATTCGACAAAATGAAGCTGTCAATAAAGGATTTATCTCCCTGCGATAAACCACTACACGGTTTCACTGGAGATGCGAAGATGCCCCTCGGGCAACTGGACCTCTTTGTTGAGATTGGAAGCCATCCCCGCTCCGCTGTACGGAAACAGACGTTTGTGCTAATAGAAAACCATTCGGCCTACAATGCCTTCTTAGGAAGGCCAGCCTTGTCTGACTTCCAAATTGTCCTAGCCCCATGGTGCCTAAAGATGAAATTTCCAACAGATAATGGAGTAGGGGAAGTGGAAGGAGACCAGGACGTTGCTCGAGACTGCTATGTGACTGAACTTCGCAACAACCACAGGAAGGATAAAGGGAAGGGTGTAGAGATTGCCCTCTGCATAAAAAGTCTAGAAGCATAGCAACTAAAGAAAGCCCCTCCTCTTCGATATACCAGCGACCCTTTCAATGAATTAGACCCTAGGGACAAAGAGGAGGAGGCCACCGCCGAGCCTGCAGAGGCTATGGAGTTTATATCTGTAGACAAGCACGACTCAAGTAGACTATTGAAAATTGGGTCCCAACTAAAAGCCGAATTGAAGGAACAACTCATCGATTTTCTCCGCCACAACTTGGATGTATTCGCATGGTCACACGCTGACATGACCGGAATCTCCCCCGACATAGCCTGCCACGTATTAAAAATTGATCCTACCAAGGCGCCTGTAAAACAAAGAAAGAGAAGTATGGGGGCAGAGTGATCAGCAGCCCTCGATGAAGAAGTAAAGAATCTACTCGCCAATGACTTCATACGAGAAGCTATCTACCCGGAATGGATCGCCAACCCGGTGCTGGTAAAGAAGGCTAATGGGAAGTGGCAAACCTGCATTGACTTTTCCAACCTAAACGACGCCTGCCCAAAGGATTGCTTCTCACTTCCCAGAATCGACCAACTTGTAGACAGCACAGCCGGGCACGAGCTCCTATCTTTTATGGATGCATACTCAGGATATAACCAAATTCCTATGCATGCTCCCGACCAAGACCACTACTTAGTCAAACACATCCCTCGGGAAGAGAAACAAGAGGCCGACGAATTGGCGAAGCAAGCAAGTGTGAGAGACATCACCATCTTCGGGGCAGTAACCATCTCAAAGCAACTGGCCCCAAGTTTTGAGCAAGTGAATCTGATAGCTGCAACCGAGGAAGCAACTTGGATGCTCCCATCCGAGATTACCTACAAAATGGCACACTACCCAACGGGCGTAACGAAGTCAAGAAAATCTTGCGGAAAGCATCCCGCTACACAATACAAGAAGACATCCTCTATCGGCGCGGATTCTCTAACCCGTTATTAAGGTGTGTTGCTGGGAGGGAAGCCAAGGAAATCTTATCCAACATCCATCAGGGAAGCTGCGGAGATCACACCGGAGGGCAAACATTAGCAAAAAAGATACTCCGATATGGATATTTCTGGCCCACCTTAAGCAAGGGCGCCATAGATTTCGTCAAAAAGTGTGACAGATGCCAGAAGTTTGCTAAGATTCCGCGGCTACCAACAACTGAGATTACTCAAATGACCAGCCCTTGGCCCTTCGCGATATGGGGAATTGACTTAATCGGCGAGCTACCAATGGGCCGAGGCGGGGCAAAATATGCTATAGTGGCAGTCGACTATTTCACCAAATGGGTGGAAGCGGAACCTCTGAATAAAGTATCTTCAGCCAAAGTTATTAACTTCTTGATCAAAAATGTTCTGTGCAGGTACGGAGTCCCACTCAAAATCATATCAGACAATGGACTTCAGTTTGACAGCGAGGAATTCGCCAACTGGTGCCGAGAGCACGGAATTCATAAAAGCTTCTCATCCGTAGCATATCCCCAGGCAAACAGACAAGTCGAAGCAGTCAACAAAATTCTAAAAACTCTGATAAAAAAGAAGCTCGAAAAGTCAAAGGGCGCTTGGGTGGATGAACTCCCTACGGCACTTTGGGCCTACCGCACATCTTTCAGGACATCAACGGGGCACACTCCTTTCTCTTTGGCATACGGATCGGAGGCTATGCTCCCAGTTGAAACCATTGTGCCTTCCCACCGTAGGATCCACTATAACCCAGAAGAGAATGAAGAACTCCTCCACATGTCTTTGGATCTAGTTGAGGAGAGAAGAAATGATGCAGTCCTTAAAGCAGCAGCCCACAAGCAGAAAGTGGCAGCACAATACAACTCCAAAGTCAAGCATCGTACCTTACAAGAAGGGGATCTTGTCCTCAAGCTAATCTTCCATCGCCCCGGAGCACTAGACCCAATCTGGGATGGACCATATGTAATTCATAAAGATCTCCAAAATGGAGCTTATATTTTGTCAATAGTGGACGGAGAGGTGTTCCAGAGGGCATGGAACATCCAGCACCTCCGTCGATACTTTTCTTAACTTGTACTGCCCATATGAAGTGAATTAACAAAGAGAATCAGTGGACGTAGGCCTTTTCATGCCGAACCACTTTAAAAAACCTTGTCTCTTTTTTAA
The DNA here is from genome assembly GCA_030737815.1 of Allium fistulosum. Classification (NCBI taxonomy): domain Eukaryota; kingdom Viridiplantae; phylum Streptophyta; class Magnoliopsida; order Asparagales; family Amaryllidaceae; genus Allium; species Allium fistulosum. Next base: position 308,970,917 of record CM060901.1, on the reverse strand, counting down.
CTTGTTTCTTTATATCTTGGCTAATTGTTAACTTTATCCTTTTCCGTTGAACAAAATCCTATGCGTATAGCATTTCCACTCAAAGCACTCCACGGCGCAACTTCACCTGGGCAAAACCTAACAGGTACTATGCGAATCTATGCCCTCGCCAATGAGACACTTTTGCTCCAGCATCCCTCTGCTGCGGGTTAACTCATTGCTCGCGACGACCCTTAAAGCCAACTGTAATGAGCCGATTATAAGCCACCGAGAAGGCCGACTATAGCCGAGGCAGCTCATTACGGCGTTAGGCTCGCCGGCAACTGTGAACCGACTATAAGCCCCAACATAAAGTTTGGCTAGCCAGGGGCAGTTCACAGTTGACGATCGGCACCCACGCTAGCCGGCCACAGTAAATCGAATAATACCCACGATTACGGGCCATAATGGCCCGAGTAGTTACTGTGCGCGATCTCGGCTCCGATGTGTCTTAGGTGCGGCTGTGGTAAAAAAGAATTAACTCCCCGCGGAGGCGTAAGATGGGTGACAAATGTCTCCAAGACCCACAGCTAGGGAAAGTGACTACAAAACCCGTTTGCCACGAACTTAAGCACATCGAAGGCCTTCCGTGATTGGAAGTTTTACTTTTTCACATATTTCAATTTTACTTAAAAAGCTTTCCTCCTATCCACTATAACAATCCCTAAAGTACAGGATACAGAGTAGGAAATACTCGCCAATGGGTGTAGGGACTCACAATTGGATGACAGGGCGTTCAACTGCGTTCCATGCTCGGTCATACAAGATATTCAAAACTGCCATCTACAATTAGAACATGAAAGGCGGTATTTTCTTCTTTCATATATAAACACATGACTATAATTTATTCACACCTCGCGCTAACATTGCAAGTCATGAAATCATGTTTTAATCAAGAACCTGACATCAAACACAATTTGATTACAAGAATATGCATAGCTATATTTCTCATACGGCATGTCAAAATAGCAACAAACATTCAGAAGACGACAAAATCAGCTTAAGTTAAAGAATTACACGTCAAAAATAAGGCTATTTATTACAAGTGGCAAAATATTACAACCTAAGAGTCACTTTACTATTTTAAGACTAACATATACAACCCTGTCAAGTCCACAAAAAGAGTTTTTCCAGGTCTAATCAAGGGGCCGGCTGCATTGGAGTTTTATCCTTGTCCCGTTGACCACCTGTCCAGTCAGAGAAAGGATTCATTAGTGATAAGCAACCAAGTTAATGGAGAGACTAAAAAGGAAGACTTACCAGCACCTGCTTCTTGACTATCCTGGTCGTCATCCTCTACTTGCACACCTTCCTCCTCAGCAGCAAGCAACCGCATACCCTCCTTCACCACCACCTTCTCCTCCTTGGTAAACTGGGCAGTGACCATATCCATGCTGAAGGCCACGCCACCCTCTTTATCCGCATCCGCCTTAGCCTCCTCCAGAGCCCGAAGATAAATCTTAGCCATGACCCTAGGATAATCATCCATCCAGGATAGGTTGCCCTGCTTCCAAGTTCGGAAGTACATGTCCTGAAGCATTTCATCCATCATCCCCTCATTCTCCTCAAACTCCCTCATCCGGGCCTCGGAAGCCGACAACCTTCCAACGGCAGTTTCTCTCTCCAATCGGTATCTCGAGTAGTCAGCCTGAAGGGATTTCCGCATCGCCTCCATCTCCTCCTTCAGCCTAACTTGAGCAAGCTCTGCGGTTTCAAGCTTCCCCGACAGCTCCTCTACCCACTCAAGATCCGCCCTCCGAACCTCATCCACTGTCGAGATGGCCATATTTATCTGCTCCTTGCAGACAGCCTCCATCTTCCGCAGTTCCGCCTTACTAGCCTCCTCCATAGCCTTCCTCAACCGCCCGGAGGCAGCCTCATGCTGAGAAATATGAATGGCCTGATCAGCAAGCTGTTTGGCCTGGTCCGAAACCATCAATCGTAGCTGGATGTTGGCACTCCCAATCTCCTCTCCAGCCTTAACCAGCCGGGCATGATGCCCCATCAGCTTCCTAGTCTCCTCCGCCACCCGATCAATATTAGCCTTGGCCTCGTCTCCCATGGTAACTATCCGAGTAGTAAGTAGATCGAGATCTAAGGACTTAGCCTCATTGAGCACCCGTACCATGGGATTGCGGGGAAGAAGGTGCTCACCGGTAACCTCGTCAAAGGTAATGTCATGGGAACTTGGATCCAGGTCAGGATGGCCCGCAAATGGATTCCGAGCCAAGTCAGGACGATCAATCTGAGTGACGGTAGGATTTTCGGACGGGTGCGGAGAGAGTGCAAACTCGCTATCCTCCTCCGTGATATCATGAAGAGGCTGAACTGGGGGCTGAGGACCAAGTGAAGGTTCGGATGAGGGATGACTCCTCTTTCTTTTTTGAATACCCTATTCAATAACCCTGAGAAGAGGACGGTAGCCGACTACATCCCTGGAATGGTGGGTCGAAGGCTTCGGCTTGGCGGAAGCTTTGGAAAGCTTGTATTGTTCAAGCCTGTGCCGAAGATCTGAGGCCTTGGCCGTTTTACCTGCTCCTGATATTAAGAACAAGTGTCACAAGCTTACATTGATACATAATTCGAGAAACGCGGTAAATTAAAAGGTAAAAGAAGAAAGAAAACACGTCTGTTATACAAACCCTAGGGAGAAGTAGGATACTGCAATGAGTCCTGGATTTCATTCCAGGACGGGAGCGGATCATAAAATATTCCTAAGTCCCTATCATTAATGAAGCCTGCAGGAGTCAAAAGTTCACCTTGAGTCGTCGGAGCCACCTTGGCTGGAATGGTCTGAGAAGACTCGCTTGCACCAGTCTCAGCCTTGTCAGCTTTCCCGGATTTCTCTACCAAAGCCGTTTCCCCGTCCAGCCCCTCGAAAGCCTGACGAAATGCATCATCCGTCCACTACTGAATCTCGCCTGCCTGCCCAGGAAGCAAGGCCCCGATGCCATCGCCACCATCATCACCTTCCCGACCATCTCCACCCTCACCTCGTTCCTCCTCCACGTCTTCCTCCCCCTGGGTAAGTGGACAATTGCTGGGGGAAGGACCGTCCGACTTCTTAAGCTTCTTACCTCCGACAGCTGGAGGTTTCGTGAAAGGTTTCCTCTTTCCACTCTCTACCGTGACACCACCCTTAGCCTGAGCAGCCGCCCTCTCCTCCGCCGTTTCCCTCAGCTTGAGTACTGACTGCTGTGGAAGGATCAAGTTATACTCTAGAAGGGTCGCATTTCTGATCAGGTAGGCAGCTGATCTATCTCTCCCGGGGATAGCTTCTATCTCAGCCGCCGTCTGAACCAGGCAATCAGTCTCCACAACCGCAAAGCCACCTGTCGCTTGCAAAAATGAAAACGTATGAGAAGAAGCATCGCAACCAGAATGGAAATTATGAATAAAGCGTCGACTTACATCCAGAGGTGAAACGCCGAATAGAAACAGAGTCGTCCCTGACAAAGAACCACTCCTTCTTGAACATGCTGAACTTAGAATACAGATCCAAGACCGGCTTGAAGGTTACAGCTGTCTCCAAGCTGATATACGGGGACCCCTTCTTATAGCCCCTCAGATTATATAAGTACCGGATCTCCCGGTTGGAAGGAGCACGCCCATACTTCCTCTGGAAGATGACGAAGAGGCTCACCAGTATAGCATAGCAGTTGGGTTGAAGCTGGAATGGGGCCACCTTTAGATATGTAAGGAAGCTGGCTACCCAAGCATTAAGAGGCGGAATGGCACCACACATGCAGTGGTATCTGCTATAAGCAAAGTACCCTTCGGGAGGGTCATATGGCATAACTTCTCTCCCTGGCAACAGCATGCGTGCTCTATCGATTCCAAAAGAACGGGAGATGACATCAAGCTGCTCTTCCTTAAGGGAGCTGGGAAAGCAATCGGGCGGGGAGTTCAGAAGCTCCTGAGGGCCGTACCCGTCCACTAGTGATCTCGGGGTAGATCCTTGACGTTCCGGTCCTGGCTGAGCAGGGGGCACTGCGGAAGATTCTCCTTCGACCTGAGACCTCTTTTTATCTGATCGAGTTTCTTCTTTGCGAGACATTATCTGCAACATCGAAAAACATGTTGTTAAAACAGAGGATATAAACAAGCAAGTCTATATAAAGTCCGTCCAATGAAACAAGTTCATTCGGTATCCCCATACTATAGCTCTTTCGGCCTTCCCAATGAAACAAGTTCATTCGGTATCCCCATACTATAGCTCATTCGGCCTTCCCAATGGAACAAGTTCATTCGGCATCCCCATACTATAATTCATTCGGCACTCCCAACTTCATCCGGTTATACGGCTATATGACTCCATTCGGTACTCAGAACCCCCAAGTCCATTCGGTAAAAAACCCATTCGTCCAACATAGAAAGGATCTCACCTGATTCGGTGAAAGTAGGGAGTTTGATTCGGCTACCACGTTTGATTCGGCGAAAGTAAGGACTTGGTCCGGCAAAGACAAGAGTTTAATTCGGCTGGTAGGGAATAGCAAAGGCGTACGGTCCATACTTATAGACGAAAGGACACGACCGGACCATTTGATTCAGCATCCAAGAACCGAATGAAAATGTCAAAGCTACATGAAACAAAGCACGCCATATTCGAGAATATGCCCTGCTTTGGGGGGCAATTGTTGGGTACCTTTCCCAACACCTACCACCGAACCAGGCTCCGCCGATCCAACCTTCGTCCCTACTAGTCAACCATCTACAACCGGACCAAAGCCACCACTGGACCAAAGGCACCACCGGACCAAAGCCACCACCGGCCAAAGCCACGACCGGACTAAAGCCACCACCGGACCAAAGGCACCACCGGACCAAAGCCACGACCGGACCAAAGCCACCACCGGACCAAAGGCACCACCGGACCAAAGCCACGACCGGACCAAAGCCACCACCGGACCAAAGGCACCACCGGACCAAAGCCACGACCGGACCAAAGCCACCACCGGACCAAAGCACTACCGAATCAAGGTGTTGCCGAGCCAACTTTGCCAGGCCAGATCGCCTCGGCCCAGGCCCACCAGCAGCTATATACATCCAAGACCCCTGCTCCCAGCCTCACTCTATAAATAGAGGGGCATGGGTACAACAATGGGGGACAAGTTTTGAGAGCTCAAGCACGGATATAACTTTCAAACAACATTCTTTTACTTGTATCAAAGCTTTGTACTTGTAATCAAAACAAGAGAAGAGGAATAACATATAAAGTGGACGTAGGCACATTCTGGCTGAACCACTATAAATTTGCGTGTCTTTTTACAATTTAGCCCCTGCTTTTCATATATCTGCATAAATCTCTAAAATCACTAAGAACAACATAAGAACTATTGAATCATACGACTTTGAGGTGTTTGTCCATTTTTTGTGCAAACAAAACTGTTTTATTCTTTCTGCTTCATTTTATTTCTCATTCACCAGACTTTATGTCTGACCCATTTCTACTTTTTCTATTTTCCCGAAATCACAGGAGGGCAGGTCTAGGTTGTAGTTCTTTGCAGCTTGGAGGGTTATTGGAGCAGTTGTTATCTTCAGCTTTTGTTTCTTTTGTTTCATGTACTCCGTTTCTCTTTTCCATACTTTATCCTATATATGGGGACCTATATTGTGAACTTTGTTATGTTTTAAGTTTTGGTGGAGATTACTTGGTACTTTTGGTTTCAGAAACAAATTTAGGATAATGTTGTTTTTAATGAAGCTGCTTTGCTATTAATTTATAATTAGTGAAAGTTTTCTTCCACTGTAATATTTTAATCATTTTATGCTGTTGCCTTAGTCTCTGTGCTATGTTATGGATTTTTTTTTCACCCAACCACACGTGCTTCTAGTCATGTCTGATTTACGGGGTTCCTAAAGGTGCGGGGTGTCACAGTTGGTATCAAAGCTAAGGTTTCGGTAGTCCTAAAAACATTTTAGAAATTTAAAGGTTTTCGAAATTTTTTTAAAGGATATTCCAAATAATACTTTTAAAAGTATATGCATATATTTTGAACAAAAAAAGAAATTTTAGAAATGGGTCCCTCGTATCTTTTCCTCCCTATCTATTGAACTATTTGTGGAGTACCTAATCCCATCTTTTTAATATCCATAGATAGAAATGTCCGAACTGCAAGATATCCCTGAAGTTCCAGGCCTTAATATGCCTGCTTGGTTCAGACGTTATTTGCAGGCTACTACATGAGCAGAGCCACCAACTAGGGATGCTGCTCCGGCGGAGGGGGCTCCAACCCGTCCACCTAGCATTCCCGATTTTCCCTAGTTATGCAAGGACTACACCAGCTTAGGACGCAAGCCGTTTCTTGGCACTGAGTCATATACTGAGGCGGGAGCTTAGACCCATAGTTGTGAGCGGATATTTGGACTTATGGGATTGGAGGACTTGGCTCGGAGGCAGTTGGCTTCATGAAATTTGCAGGGAGAGGCTCTTTGTTGGTGGGAGATTGTCGAGGCTGAGGCTGATAATTTGACTTGGGCGGATTTTCATACTAGGTTCGAGAGGAAATTCTTATCGCAGGCTGAAGAGGGAGTGCAGCTAGAGAAATTTATACAGCTCAAGCAAGGGGATATGACAGTTAAGGAATATGTTAATCAATTCAATGAGCTTGCCAGATTTGGGCTAGACCTGATCAATACTCCTCACAAGAAGGCGCTGAAGTTCGTTAAGGGTTTGAGTCAGCCACTACAGAGTTTGGTGGTGAGCCACATTCCAATGGGAGCCACTTTTGAGAGATTGGTAGAGATGGCTTTACTTGCTTATACTGAGAAGAATGGAGTTGTGGCGTAGAAGAGTGATGGGAAGAAGTAGTGGAAAGGAAAGAGGAGAGGAGGAGGAGGGTCAGGTGGAAAAAGAAAAGTTCCAAGGAAGGACTGGAAGTGCAATACTTTTGGGAAACCAGGTCATCTAGCTAAGGACTGTAGAGGGGAAGGAGAGCGACCGAGACTGAGGTGCTATCTTTGTGATCAAGTGGGGCATCTGAAAAAGGACTGCCCGTCGTAGCCGAAGGACAGTTCACAGACACCTTCATAGCCTGCTCAGGCTTATGCTTTAGAGGTAGGTCCTCCCTCTAGTACTCGTCCGGTTGTGGACAAGGGAAAGAAGGTGATCATCGAAGGTGTGTTATCTATCTCTGATTTTCCTGTTCGTACCCTATTTAATTCTGGAGCTTCGCACTCTTTTATATCTAGTACTGTGGTAGAGTGTCTTGGTCATGATGCTTGCTTAGTGACCAACTCGGTAGTAGTATCAAATCCCGTAAGAGGATTTGCCTATTTTTCCATGTTATGTCGGGATTTGAAATTGTTTATTTGAGGGATGGAGTTTGATAGTAGTGCATTTTTATTGGGCTTTTCTGGGTTCGGGTTGATCCTTGGTATGGATTGGCTATCCATGTAAGGTGCTGTTCTTGATTGCGATAAGAGGGTAGTGAGGTTAGGCACTTGTAGTGGACGTACCTTGGAGGTATCTTGTGATCCTAGAGGATCAGTCATGTTGAGCTATCTTTATTCTCTTGACTTATCGCCCGATAGTTTAAGTTTGGTACCCGTTGTTAGAGACTTTCCAGATGAGTTCGAGGAGGTTGCTGGCATTCCACCTCAAAGAGAGATCGATTTCAAGATTTATCTTGTCGATAATGCCAAACCGGTTGCTTTATCGGTAAGGCATATGGCTCCTAAGGAACGTCGTGAGTTTAGCAAGCAAATTGGAGAGCTTTTGGAGAGGGCTTCATTCGTAGGAGAATTTCTGAGTGGGGCGCACCCGTCGTCTTTACCACTAAGGCGGATGGATCTCTCAGGCTTTGCGTGGATTATAGGGAGCTTAATAAGCTAACGAAGAAGAATCGTTTTCCTCTTCCCCATTTAGATGATCTCTTCGACCAGCTATAGGAGCTAAGGTATTTTCACAGCTCAATTTGGCCATGGGATTTCATCAGTTGTGTGTAGCGGAGGATAGCATCGAGAAGACTGCGTTTAGAACTCCGAATGGGTTATTTAAGTGGTTAGTCATGCCATTTGGGATAACCAATGCTCCAACATATTTTGTGGACCTGATGAGTCGAGTATTTCACGAATCATTGAACAAGTTTGTGGTGGTGTTCGTCGACGACATTTTGATTTATTCGCGAAGCAAGGGGGAGCATATTGTTCACTTGGAAGAAGTGCTTAGGACCCTACGAGCACATAATTTGAAGGCGAAGTTCTCCAAGTGCCATTTTTGGAGGGATGAGGTTCGCTTTTTGGGACACATCGTTTCGGAGGATGGACATGTAGTAGATCCGGTGAATGTGGTAGTAGTACAAGATTGGTAGACCCCTAAGAATACCACAGACATAAGGAGTTTCCTTGGTCTTGCGGGCTACTATAGGAAGTTCATTAAGGACTTCGCTAGGATATCAGCTCCACTTACCCGCCTTACCGAGAAGAACTCAGCTTTTGTTTGGGATGCCAAGTGTCAGGATGCCTTTGGTCGATTGAAGGAAGCTTTGACTACTACGCCCGTATTGGTATTACAGGATGAAACCAAGCCTTTCTCAGTTTATGTGGATGCTTGTGGTACGGGGCTAGGGGTGGTACTGATGCAAGAGTGTAAGGTAGTGTACTATGCGAGTAGACAGTTGAAAACGCATGAGAAGAACTACCAGACGCATGATCTTGAGTTGGCAGCTATAGTTTTTGCTATCAAGTCTTGGAGGCACTATCTCTTAGGAGAAAGATTTGAGCTTTTCATGGATCATAAGCCTTTGAAGTATCTATTCTCTCAAAAAGACTTAAATTTTAGACAGCAAAGATAGATAGATTTTTTAGCCTCTTATGACTTTGAGATTTCCTATACCCCTGGCAAGGGTAATGTAGTGGCAGATGCGTTGAGTAAACGCAAAGTGGTTTTAAGTCCTCTTTTTTTGGAATGGAAGCATTTGGAGTACATTTCTACCTTTGATTTTAGACCTCCATCGGATTTATCTCTGGGATTGTTAGCAGCCCTCGACGTCTAGCCTACTTTGATGGAGCAGATTGGAGCAAGTCAAGGTGAGGATGAAGAGTTAAAGGACATTTTAAATAAGCTTGCTAGAGGAGAGTCATCACCACATCTTAGGCGCTATACCATGGACACTAGGGGATGGCTTAGAAGGGATGGTAGACTTAGTGTTCCCCATAGTGAGGATTTAGCAGATGCGGTGTTGGCCGAGTCACATAATTCTAGGATGACAGTGCACCCTGGTGGTGATAAGATGTACCGGTATATGAAGAGGGTATTCTATTGGCCTAGAATGAAGAAGAGGGTGGCGGAGTATGTAACGAAGTGCATCACTTGCCAAAGGGTAAAGGTAGAACAGAAGAAGCCTGGAGGACTGTTGCAGCCATTGGATATTCCATTATGGAAATGGGTGAGCGTCTCTATGGACTTATGGATGGATTACCAAGGTTACGGAGAGGGAACACGAGCATTTGGGTCATTGTGGACAGACTGATGAAGAGCGCTCATTTGATACCCATTAAGAGTAATAGGATGGCAGCTTCTTTGGCGACTCTTTATGTAAGGGAGATAGTTTGGCTTCATGGAGTTTCCGCCAGCATTGTGAGCGACAGAGATCCATTATTCACCAACGAGTTTTGGAGGAGTCTTCAGTAAGCCTTGGGAACGGAATTGAATCTGAGCATGACATATCACCCTCAGATAGATGGACAGATTGAGAGGGTAAATACGGTTTTGGAATATTTGCTTAGATTATGCATAATTGACTTCGGAGGCTCTTGGGAAGACCACCTACCTTTAGTGGAGTTCGTGTGTAATAATAATTATCAAGCAAGCATTGGCATGGCACCGTTCGAGGCCCTCTATGGCAGACCATGTAGATCACCAGCCTGTTGGTGGGATACCACCGATAGGATCTTGCTTGGACCAGACTTGGTGAGGGAAACTTCCGAGAAGGTGGATTTGATTCGCAAGAGGTTGAAGACTACATAAGATAGACAAAAGTCATATGCCGACAGAAGACGTTCAGATTTGGAGTTCAAGGTTGGAGATATAGTTTTCGTCAAGGTTTCTCCTTTGAGAAACGTTATGTGATTTGGCTCAGTGGGTAAGTTGGCACCGGATTTGTAGGACCCTTCCCTATTACCGTACGGATTGGAAAAGTGGCATACAGAGTTGATCTTCCAAATAAGTTGGCAGGAGTTCACCATGTTTTTCATGTTTCGCATCTGAGGAAGGGTCTACATGATTTCGCATTAGTAGTAGAACCCGATCAGCTAAGGGAAGTGGAGGTAGAGTGTGAATCACTTGTGTGTCGTACACCCACCCGTATATTGGAACACGGCGTCAAGAGATTACGCAATAAGGAAGTTCGTCTAGTGAAGGTTTAGTAGGGAGATGACCCCAAGGAGGGCACATGGGAATCTGAGGAGAGAATTTGAACTTCTTATCCTTTTCTATTCGAAGGCACACTTCAAATATCCTATATTTGATCTTTGATCTTTCCTTAGTTAGGGTCTTTTCGATAATCTTTAGGTGAAACCTATGGATGGTAGCTTGGTTGTAAACATGTCATTAGGGCATGTTTTGTTTGATGGATGAAAATGATTGCAAGTGGATGCCAATGTTTGCAAATGGATGCATTGCATGCACTAGATAGATATTTATTAGGATAATCAGCCAACTAGGTACACACACCTGCATATGCGTGCCTGTTATATGTTGCATTTGCACATGGTTGTACATATATGTGTGTATATATAAATGGATGTTGCATATGGATGGTGCATTAGGGTGAATGATTGAAACATACATATAGAATTATCAATTATACTAGGGTAATTGCATATATTTGGTTGCAAGACATAAGCATACTTGCATTACAGGAGGTCAACTGAATCAGTAGACCAACTACCTTTTCACATTTGGTAAGTTCATATGCATATCACATTGCATAAATCATAAATTGCATTAGTTAAAAATAAGGACAATGGTAGACATGGATGACAGTTAAGTAGATGGATGTAGTTCTTGGATGCTGGTTGTTAATTACGTTCTTCCATCTTTGGAGACTTCGAGGACGAAATCCTTTACGGAGAGAATGTAACATTCTAATATTTTACAGGAAATATAATTAAGAAGAAATTAAAATCGCATTTTGTATAGTGGTAAAGGCACATGTTTACTTCCTTATTGACCAGGGATCAAGTCCCGTTGTCGCCCAATGTGTAGAGCGATGTTTTTTAGCTGGTTCGTTTCCAGCGATTAACCTACATATTTCAGCGTTGTTTCTGACATGTGGCGCCTTCCCATTCGCTCTAGTGATGTAATATGATGAGATGGCTAAATTTTATTAGTTGAGTGATTTGTATAGGCTAGAATGGATAACCATTAAGTGTATGAAAGAACCAGATTTAATCAAAAATAATCTAATGGGCTATATTCACGCAAATAATCTATAAATAAACCATCTAACCTAAACCTAATCTCTTATTCAGCCGTCGCCATAATTCTACCGTAAAATTAATGTGTATTATTCTTCCTCCTTTTCTCTACTAAATAAACAAATCTCTACCAAATTAAATGATCTATATATATTCAAGCAATTTGGGGGAATTTAGAAGAATCAAAGGGAGAAAGATTAAAGCAAAGCTTTTTTTCAAATTTATGAAAGCTCAAGTGCCAGGTGAGTGGGAATTTATATGAAATAGAAAAATAAAGTAGTTCAATTTCAGTTCTTTTCTAGCACATTAATATGAATTAATTTCTGTTATTAATTGAGAATAGATGTAAATTATTGCAACTTCTTCTTTTTCTTCCACTTCTCAAATCTAATTCATGTTTGGTTTAAAAAATGGGACATATAAATCGTCTATTCACGTTTTATGGCATAAATAAGATTGAAATTTATGTAAATTATTGTATCTTCTTCTTCTTCAACTTCTCAATTCTAATTCATGTTTAGTTTGAAATTTGAAACAAACAAATGTTATTCACGTTTCATGGCGTAAATAAAATTGGTATAATTAAATTGAATTAGAATTGTTATTCAATTTCTAATGGTAGAACAGGTTAGTTGAATAAATTTATAATATGTTACTTGAATAAAATTATGGTTCTGATTGATATAATTACATAATTTTGAATATGGTTTTGGAACAAAATTTGGAAGTCTAATTAGCATAATTGTTTGTTTCATATGTGGCCTAAAAATGTAAAAGTGGAATTTTGTGTAATTAAATGGTTTGTGGATATTGGATAAAAAATTTGTACAGATTAAATCTCTAATAGGTGAACGTAAATTAGGGTGGAAAAAAATGTAAATTAAATGGACCCTAAAGGCTAGTGTAAATTTGTAACAAAATGACCTAAAAATTACAGACAAACCATATGGACTGAACGGACGTGAAATTGAAATACCATTTCTGTAAGAAAAAGGAAAATTGTAAAATAACCAAATCCGATATAAAAATGGCCTAAAGCAGATTAATGAAAATAAACAGTAGGTAGACCTTGTAAAGGTCTGGATAGGTGTTTCATGCAGTTAAGATCAAAATAAAGTTTTGGCTGTACGTACTAGAAGCGGGAAAGTAGGTTCGCAAGGATGTTTGTTTCCTTTCATAGGTTGCTAGTACGTAGGATATATAGCATCCATAATCGTAGGCTTCTTCAAGAAGATCGACGCGGACGGTACAGGACAAGTGTGATCCGACGTAGGCTTCTTTAGGTAGATTGTTGGAGGATTTTGCTTAGCCGACCCAGCTGCGGGCGCTCTTTCGGAGGACCGACACTTTGGATAGGGGCAAGTCTGCGTTGGTGACGTAGGAGACTGCAGGATAGGAGTCCAGTTTGGCGGAGCCTGAGCGCAACTTTGGGGTCCTGCGAGGTTGTTTAAGTCGGCGCCGGTCAGACATAAGAGGCATTTAGTCATAGTGCACGGGTGAAGAGCATGACTTTCATGCTGTAGCACGTGGATAGGTAAGGACAGCAGGTTCGACAGGCCGATTGACGTTTAGTATTACTGCATGGTTGACTTCCCTAGAGTGACCATGGACTTTGGCTTCTTAAGAACTATATCTAAGAAGGATTCATTGCATTATAATATTCACCCTTTGCGATATCCGAGGAAGACCTGGAATTAAACTGTTTTATTCTTTCTACTTCATTTTATTTCTCATTGACCAGACTTTATGTCTGACCCATTCCTATTTTTCCTATTTTACCCAAATCACTAGAGGGTAGGTCTAGGTTGCAATTCTTTGCAGCTTGGAGGGTCATTGGAGCAGTTGTTATCTTCAGCTTTTGTTTCTTTTGTTTCATGTACTTCGTTTCACTTTTCCGTACTTTACTCTATATATGGGGACCTATATTGTAAACATTGTTATGTTTTTTGTTTTGGTGGAGACTACTTTGTACTTTTGGTTTCAGAAATAAATTTGGGGTAATGTTGTTTTTAATGAAGCTGTTTTACTATTAATTTAGTATTAGTTAAAGTTTTCTTCTGTTGTAATATTTTAATCATTTTATGTTGTTGCCTTAATCTCTGTGCTATGTTATGGATTTTTGTTTCCCCGACCACCCGTGCTTCTAATCATGTCCGATTTTTGGGGTGCCTAGATATGCGGGGTGTCACAAAAATTGAGTAATTATTCTTTTGAAATTGTAGAGAAAATAATTTTCTAAAACATTCCTCTTATCGCTTTTTCAAAATCCGTGAGTAAATAGTTGAAAAACTAGTTGGAAAATGACCTACTTTCGGGTTCATTTTTGGGAGTTCAATGATTATCCAAAGCCACTTTACCTTACGAAAACAAGTATTACTTCCTTATTCTTTCAAGGCCAAGCCTACCTAGTGTATTAAGGGTCCAAGACTCCATCTTTTACTTAGAAATAGAAGTATTAGGTCATACCTAAGTTAGCGAAGGTTTGGATAGCTTTCGGTGAGTATAACTACACTTTCTTAAACCAAGTTATACTATGTTAATGTTCATGTTAATAGCCTATGAATGCTTGTTGTATATGTGAAGTGATGGTTTGGTTGTTTTTAGTTTCATTCTTTGAAAAGTTGTCAAATTTGAAAGTTAGTAAGCATGTGGTTAGCTATATGAAAAGTTGATAGTTAATGTTAGTAAATACTTATTACATGTTGTATCATCATTATTTACCTTGTGTTGTTCTTAAACCATTGCTATGTGATGTTTGGTTTTATTGGTAATGTCATAAGTTTATTTGTCGAACTGCCCATATAGCGATAGTCGCTATATCGGCACTTTCGGAAAATCGTCTTTTATCGAAACCGTTTGGTTTCATCTTCATGCTTGAAATTGTTTACAAGTTAAGCAAGATTTTGACTAACGATGTTTTCAAAAGTAATTAAACATTTTAATGTTGATTATTTATTTTAATTAATTACTTAATTAATAAGGATTAATGTTAACTAAGTACTTAGTTAATGATGCGTTTTAAATTTAACTAATTACTTGGTTAATGTTTGTTTAAATTAATTAATCATTTTATTTAATGATGTTTAAATTTAATCAATCATTTTATTTAATGATGTTTAAGGATAATTAACCATTAAATAATGATGAATTAAAAGCTAATTAATCATTTGCTAATGATGCTTTTAAATTAATAAATCTTTTTAATAAATAATTTTTAAACTTGTCAACTTATTTTAACTCTAATTAATCTTTCCCTTATTGATGTTTATAATTAATAAATCATTTTTAAATAATGAGAATTAATTAATCATTTATTTAATTTAATTAATTATATTTAAATTTATTAATCAATTGAATTAATGATGTTTTGATGTGATTTTCCTTTTTTAATTAAAGGTTATTGGAGTTAATTAATCAACTTAATTTATGATGTTTCAAAGTGAACTTATCAGAGTAACAAGGATGTTTTGACTTTGTTATTCATTTAAATAATGGTAATTAATTAATTAATAATTTAATTAATTTTATTTTACTAATTAATTGGATTAATAAGGTTTAAAGGTGGTTTACCCTTTTTATTATTTAAAGACATATAAGGTTCAAAAATCAAATTGTGTGATGAAGTTTAAAGTTAATTAATTAATGTAATAAGGATGTTTTAAGTTATTAAATCCTTTTTAAATTGATGTTTTGTAGTTAGTAAACTCTTTTAACAAAGTGTTTTAAAGCTAATACTTGTAATGTGAGGCAGAGCATGAATTCAGGTTTTTAAAAGATAAAGTCTGATTCATTTATGGAAATGAATAAATTTTCATAAAGCAATTCACTTATATAGGAACGATTTATTTGTATACTTAGCACTAAACATTGAAGAAGTAGACTCGTCAATATTTCAAAAGTTAAGAATAATCGTAAGACATGACTTTGAGGTAACACTATCTTGACTTGTCTGGTATTATTGTTAATCAAGAAATAGTACAAGTTGGAATTCGATGAGTGGTGATAAGTGCACAAGATTTAATTTCCTTATACGATCGTTTTATATCCTCGATAGTTGGTTTCTCAACTATCGGTTACTTTAGCTTCTTTATTATCATCATTCTAAGATGATGTGTTGCACTATTGAGCTTTGATATCCTTTGTCGAAGATGATTAAAACCAAAGAGCGAGTGTGAAAGACCTCACACCCCTTAGTATACCAAAAAGGACACACTAAAAGGCATGGTGCGTTGTAGGTATAACTAAAACTAGCAGAGACTATGGTTCATAAGACAAAAATATATATAAACAGCGGAAACAATTATAATAATAAAAAATTATTTAGAACAAAACCTAAAAATTACTTTATAAATCAAATAAGTCGCCAAATACCAAATACATCAAATGTCAAAATAACTATACGTGTCTTGCGAAATAAAATCCATAACATCAATAGTATCAGAGTACAATACATCCCTCATAAAATGCCAGCTCAATAAAGAAGAACTAAAAACTGACACTGAAGAAAAGAAATACATGATAGAATCTCCTCCGAAGAAATCTCTAAATGCCTGTAGTCTACCGTCCTTGCCCCTGATTTCCTATGGGGAGAAAAAGGGGAAATGGAGGAGTAAGTTAGACTAAAAGTCTGGTGAATGATAGTAATTACTAAAATCTTTAAGCAAAGTAAAAGTAATAGACTTTACAACAGTTTTAGTATATAAAAGGAAATAAAGGAAATATGGATAAGGAATAAGCTGGAAATAAAAATGAATTAACCAAATTAACATAATTGATTAACTTTGATTGTTTGCACTTGTTTTTGATAGCTGCTTTGATTAGGCTGAATTCCTAATACTACCCTTTGATCGGCCTGCTACTCCATAGAATCTATTGTGGATCGGGCGCTAAATCTCCCTACGTAGTAAACATTAGTGCCTACGAAAGGCACACACTAAGCGCTTGGAACTCATAACGATTACTGAGCACCAGAATGGAAGTCGCACGCGTAACCGCCACCATACTCATATTACCTTTTGTTCCACCTATTGGGTCTTTTTATTTCCTCAAGCTCTAGCATAAGCGTGCCCCTCGTCTCACTTCAGGATTATGTGAGGCACCTCGTCTCACTTCAGGGTTATGTGAAACACCGTGTGCATAGAAATAATAGAGGAAATGCTGTTGGTACCGGCCCGTCATCCAAACAATATCCAGTTGCGCCCCTGCCCAAATCCCCATGATTTGGACTTCTACTTATTGACCATTTACTACCATTATTAACAGAAGTGTGCTCCTCGTCTCACTTCAGGATTATGCGAGACACCTCGTCTCACATCAGGGTTATGTGAAACACCGTGTCCATAGAAATAATAGGAGAATGCTATTTGGTACAGGTCCTACTTTAATTCTTTGCTTATTAACTTAAATAAATTGTTTAAATAAGCCTTTACTTTTATTCTTACTATCTGTGCTTATTAATTTATCCTAGGTCTTAAAATAAGCCTTACTCTGTTTGTTTTCTTATTATAACCTATGTTATAATTTAGCTTATTTACTTAACCCAAAAGTCTAAGTGTGAAAATAAGCTACATCTTTTTTTGCTCATTTTAATCCTAATTTTACTTTATAATTAGGCGTGCAAATAGGTCAATTTCAGCCCAATTCCATTTTATTACAGTCGTTTCAATTTACATTTTATTTTATGTAATTTCAGTTTTCTTATTGTCTAATCCATATTCGCGTTAAATCTATTCTAATCCATTCGCGAAGAAAAAGGAAAAATAGAAGAAAACTGACAGTTATAAAAGAAAATCCCAAACGTGGAAAAAGATGTAAATAAATAGCAATTAACAGTAAATAATTAAAAATACTGTAAATAACTGTAACTAAACGGAAAATCTATAATTAACAGAAATTAACAACAATTAACTGAAAAGAATAGCTAAAAAGAAATAGACTGAAAATAAATTTAAAACTGAAAATAACTGATAAAAAGGTATTTCCAAAATTATAGAAAAACTACAATTATTGAAACCCTTTTATTTTAAATTGGTTAAAAATCTAAAATAATTACAATCACTCACCTATGGTCCTAAGCTCTTCCCTTTAGGTCTTCCCGGATCCACTTGGGGTTGTTAAACATTTTAATTTAAAACGATTTCCTCCTTGGAAAATTATTCCGTTTAGGGTCCTTCCTAAAAAGGTGAATCCAATTGGAGAAAACATAGAATGGGAAAAAGTGTTAGGCCTAGGTTCTTACTTATAGGTGTAGAAGTGGATCTCAGACCATTAGAATTGGGGATTGAATAGGATGCAACTACGTCATAGGCTGAATAGGAGCCATCGGATGGAAGCACGAAGGACCATATTGAACAAAAGAATGAAATTTATGTGTTAAAATCACACAACATGAAGGAATAATTCATTCGCCTCACAAACGTAGGTGGGTCGACCTATAGGTCGATCGCCCATAGTGCAAGGTCGACCAGCCGGCCAACCTAAGCCTTGGGATGGTCGACCTCTAGGTCCACCTCCATATATATATACATATGTATATGTATGTATATATATATATATATATTTCATTTATCTTGTTAATTCAGTATCTTGCTCATATAAGCTCGGATTCTGACGTTCTATATATGAAAATTGACCAGAAAATTATCACGGACACAATGGTTCAACTCCCGTTGCTCAATTCTGATAATTTCACAAATTTATTTTATCATTTCATTTATTCGTTAATTAATTATTATAGCCTAAATTTTGGGTTGTTATAGAGTAGGGGCCAAGTTATGTGGGGTTGCTCCCCTCTGGGTATTTTCACATCCACTCTAGATGGGATACGGTGTTCCGCATTGAGATGTGAAGTACACGGATTCTTGGTAATAATTGGCGGTGTCCGACTTGGAAGTTTCCGAGAGCCATCGGAGTTCTTAAGTATATTTCTAGAGGTATACTTTCGCTAAGGGGTGCACACCCTCCTAGTCATTGTTGGAAAATTTTCCATTTCTTATTTGATTCAAACCTTTGAATCTGTTTTCTTTGATTACAATAGGAAGAATCGACCACTCTTCGTGGTGTTCAATTATTAGTTTTGTCCGTTCTATCGAGTTTGGATTGTTATCTTATTTAGTCCATTCTATCCAGTTTGGACTGTTGTCATGTTTTATCCATTCCGTCTAGTTTGGATTTTTATCCAGACTATTCCATTCTTTCAAGTCTGAATGTTATTCTAATTGTACCCATCATCTATGTTTGGATTTGTTCCCTATTGTACATTTCCATTTTTGTTATGTTTGGTTGTTGTTTATGTGGGAGAAAACCCATTTCTTGTTAGCAGGGTGTGTAATATCCATAGTCTAGAGGCCCAAAGCTAAGCGCTACAGATGTTGTAGTCATCCAAAGTATTAACTTCCAGTGACTAAATACGGCTATTGTGACGACCCGTAATTTTGGATATTTGAAATAAGAATATTTAATAGATTTTAAATATTTAAAAGTTAATTTTTGACTTGAATTTCAAATATCACTATTTATTGGGTAATTTAATCATTAAATTAAATGATTTGAAGTTGGGTAAAATATTGAATCTGGGTTTAAAGCCAGTTAAAAATAATTTGAAGGCTTATAAAATTCATATTAATAATACTGAAGGTGGTAGAACTTTTAAAATTGAATTTAAAAGTGTTTTATTCAGTTTTAAAAATATATCGTTTAAATTGATATTTAAAAATAGCCTTTCGAGGCACAGTCTCAGAATTCGACGGAACTAGTTCCATTTGATCCGTAATATTGAATTATTATCGGATTTCAAATTTCGTAGTGATTGGAGTTTTTGTGTGAGCGTATGATATATAAACGCGCTGGAAAATTTTATCGAATTTAATATAAATAGCTGGGTTCAAAAAGCTATCTTTTCCATACGATCGAGTTAGGACTCGAAACCTTTTCCATCGCGTTTGAAATAGGGATATAACATTATAATCGCCTTGTGGCACGCCTCAATAGGAGGACAAGATTTTAAGCCATTTAAATCGAGATATTTTAAAATTAAATTAAATTTCTATATAATGTCAAATTCAAGCACTTCATTGCAGCTGAAATTCCATCAAATCGGCCTCTTTTTGTGATATATACTTGACCCTTGCCTTTTCTAACACGCTTCCCTCTTTTATTCTCGCCTTTGTTCATTTGGCAGAAGATACAGCCGAGAAAATAAATACATAATTAATGGCCGAGTTCCTCTTCGTTTACAATGGTAATCGAATCAAAATTTCGCTTTAGAAATAATAATCGCGACCCTCTTCCTGTACGCAAGTTTTCCCTTTCTCTTCCTTAATTTTCTCTGGCCAAATCCTATTAAATCGAATGGCAGCTAATCAACCAAAGCTCGCACTCGTGGGTTGAGGAATCGATCCGCGGTCGTGAGGGTTCGAGCGTCAACTCGAGTCGAAGGCAAGGGATCTGCGTCGCTCGGTGGCATTCGAGTCGACGTGGTGGCGGAGGGTTAGCCGACGGAGTGGTGACAACCGAGTGCAAATCTGGAACTCGGGCACGAGCAAGTGGAGATGACGACTGCTAGGCTTTGGGTGTCGCGATGGTGGCAATTTTTTAGGTTGGGAAGGCTCGAGTTTGGAGATCGCGTCGTAGGCCAGAGTTCGTCTGAGTGTGGTTCGCGATTGGCTGTGAGGTAACAGATATTCTTTTATTTAAATTAATAAATATAAACATACACCCACATATCTATTTTTTTAATTTAGTAGATAAATAGTAAAAATATATATATATAGGATTTTTAAACTGGGATTTGAAAAAAATATTTGGCTAATTGTTATATTAGGATATACAAGACAGTTCTGTTTCAATTTAATGTATATTTAGAAGATATTTTACTTTAAATTATTTCGTTAAATTTATATATGTACATTTTACAGAAAGAAAATAATATAACAGTAAGGTTTCGGTTTTAAATATACATATATGTGTATAGGTTGGGAAAAGATTTTATTTGGCTAATTACAGAAAAGGGAAGTATATAAATATTTTGCAGTAAGCTTTATAAAAATCTTGTTTCTAAATTAATATATATAACTTGAAAGGAGTTTATTTTATTTGAAAATAGTGTATTAAGGAGATTAATTAGTGTAATTAACTTATATTAATTATTTTAGTTCCTAAGGGATTTTTTTAAGGAAACTTATTAGTTAAATTAAAATTAATAAATGGTAATTGATTTGTCTGATTATCTCAAATATTAATAAACCGTACAAATGTTTGTATAAGGTCTTCACTCGTGAAGAAAACAAGTCTAGACGGAAGTGGATTGCAAATTAAAAAGCAAAGGTGAGTTAATCTAACTCATCTGGGTTATTTAAATTTAAATAGTTAAATTTAAATTTTGATTGAATGATTGAATTGATTGGATGTGGTATATTATATATATTAGTATATATAGTATATATTGGAGTGATTCATATTCCCGCATTTTATAGCGGATGAGACCCTATGCGCCGCATAATAGTGGATGATATTATATTAATCCCATATACCGCGATATTCCACCTCGAAGTGGAATTTGTATTGTGCTAACATCCGTGGATGCAGGGAAACAGGTTGGAGGGATCCAGCTGGATTCCCCAAAATTATTTAGATTGTTCTAATAATTCTATGATATGATTATTTGATATTCTGTGATGAATTATATTGATAATTGAAATGATGGATGCTGTGTTTAATTGAACATACCTTTCGGTATACTGAGTTATCAAAATATATTGAATTGGATTTTTGAAAAAAAAAGAAAATATAAGAGAGAATTTTTAAGTAAATAATTTTAGAGAATTTAAATAAATAAAAGAATGAATTGGGAAAGGATAAAAGTGATTTTTAAATTCTATTAAATAAATTCCGAGTATGGGAAAGGGAATTTTAAATAAACAGATAAATATAGAATTTTAAAATTAAGTGATATTATATCAGGAAATAAAGAATTTATTATTAAATTCAAGGTTTGAATTTATTTAAAAGGATAAAGAAGGAATTTTGGGAAATCTGAAATTGGTATTTTTAGTTAAAAAGATTTTAATCATAATGAAGAAACAAAATCTGAAGTTAACGGATTTGAATAAAATTGAGTAAGTAAAGGAGTTTATTTCAAAATGAAGAAATTTGGAAATCAATTTGAAATTGATTTAAATGTATAAAAGTGGGATTTTAAAAGAAAAGTGAGACAATGGAATTTATAAACTGGGTTTATAAAAGAGAAGTGGTATATCAGTGGATATTTGGGAAAAATACGGTGGGAATTTATTAAAGGAATGGGTAAATTAGTTTTAAAAATAAATAGTGATTTATTTTTAAAGATGTGAGAGAGAAGTGTATTTCCCTTAATAGCCAAGAACGTTTTCAAAGAATTTTTTTAAGTATAAGGGTTTAAGGTTGTTTTAAAATATGTTTTAGAAAATTTATTATTCTTAAATGTTTAAAATTTAAAGCAAGTATTTTCAAATTTATTTTAGTAGTAATTATTTAAAGATGACTTGGTATTATGTTTTAAAAGATAAAAATTTAGTTTTATATTTTATTAAGTAGCTTTATTGTAAATATTCTTAAAGTATATACCTTCGAATAAAGTATTAAAGTATTTTTAATTTAAATGTTTTGTTTAAAGTATATTTTATAATATAGTATTTAAAATTATTTTAGAAATCTAAAGTGTTTGTACTTAGTGATTTCAATGGAGATGGAAAATATTTCGGGATTTTACTCCGTGAGAGAAAGGTGGTTTTTGAAACTGTTTTCAAAAGGGTTGAAAATAGAAATATATCTTGCAAAAATATTTTGGGGATAATAAATAATTTGGAAAATTATTTATTTGTTTGATGGATGTTTGTGAATGTTAATTGATAGTTAAATAACCGACTATCAATATTGGCCAATGCGCTGATCGTTTCGAAGAGACCGGGATCGAGATTAATTTCTCGAAAACCACTTCGATCCGGTTTGTACGTTTTCGTGGGGAAAACGAGTTTGGAGTCGAAGATGGTACAGTGAAGTGCAAGGGCTAGTCGCTACTAATCCTGAGGGTGATTCCAAAACGGATGTAGTAGGAATAATGCCTTCGGTTCCGTTCGAGCCCGGAACGGACTTGTATGGATGAATGCTTTCGGAACATCGTCAGGTGGACGGTAGGCATTCTAAGTGATATGTTCTAAAAAGGTAACACTTAGCCTCGATCCTCATCATTCGAGAATGACTGAGAATCAGGGGTTATGCAGCAAGGCTATGTGGGTAGCACCCATTAGGGTGAGGTCATCCCTCTCTAGATGTCCCTTTTATTTCGGCTTAGTGGTGCGGTTACTGATCCCAATAGTGGGGTGATCTTACTCGTAATTACCCTTAGGTAGTTCCGGTCTTGTGTTGCAGGCGATCAGGCGTGGTCCTCGGTACGCTGGTCTAGACCAGGTACTGTGACAGGTGGTACCCCAGTGCCTAGTCATTAGTTGGAAATCCATTCTCCCTACGCGCCTATACGGTTTTGATTGTGCCCAACTATTGCTGAAACGTGAGATGCAAGCATTTCAGCTAGATTCTATTTTACTTTCTATAGACACTATTATAATATCATACGGATTTGATAAAAAGTGTTTTGGCTATTGTAAGGTAAAAACCCGACATGTTTATTTGTGGCGTGGTCTTACGAGATGCTTTTGATTTCAAAGGGTTTGGAAAACTTTAATAATCCAATTGAGTGTGTTTTCTCACGCTGGGTTTTCCAGACTGACTCGGGTGTTATTTTATTATAATGCTCGGGTCAGATCGAGTATTACAGATACAGGATATGATGCTGTGTAGCTCAGGAGACGAGCTGGATAGCGAGACGTATCACTCGTACTTGATGTATATTCTGCTGTGTTGTATATACTGTGTATTCTGTTTGTGGGACAAGTTAATATAACCGTCCAATATTTGATTCTGATGGTATTGTACTCCGATGATGTAATGTATAAAAGATAAAAATTCTTGTTTTAAAGATTAGTCATTTATCTATTATATTTTATTCCGCTGCGATGTAAGATTCTGATGTTATTTTTCTATTTTCTTCTTCTACCTCCTTCTTCTTTTACCCTAGTTATTCGCTCTTTCGTGCACTATGGGTTGAACGAGGAAGAATTAATATCTACTCAAGGGGTACGGAACTGCGGGTCGCTACATTTGGTATCAAAGCTGAAAGGTTAAGCGAGAACCTTGGCTCTGGTGGGGATTACTCATTGAAATAGAGTTCGTAGAACTCTAAAATGAGTTTGAGTGTATTGAAAGATATGAGCGCGTATTTGTTAGTGAATATAAATTGTTTTAATATTGTGTTGGCTTATTGGTTGGGTGGAATATGAATTCTGATCGGGTAAGTTTGCCGCTATTCGAGAAGAGTTTATAAAAACCTGACACGATCAACGGACACAGTATTGTTTTAAAGGTGGGTGAATGAAATAATTTTACCCAAAATATATTTTGATATAAAGGAAATATTTTCTTAAACTATTATATAACTTGGATGTTTCGATGATAATATTTTAAACAAATAAGACTATCAAAATTGGAATGACTTGTATAATCAAATGGAAATTTATATGAGCATAAATTATACAAATGGATTACCGTTAAAATTGGATACCAATTTAAAATTGGAAATTTAAATCTCGGGGATTTTGGAAGAGTTTTCCAAAGTATTTTGAAGGGAAAATAATAATATTATTTTGGAGATATTTTTGAAAGAAAATGGTTTTACATAAGTTTTGGAGATGTTATAGCACTGAAATCGCTTCGGTCACTGGAAAATAATTTCGATGATGATCGCGACATCATCGGTGTTCATTTTCGAGTTTCTAAGTGATGGATTGCTGTGGTGGTCATTGTTTTAGAATGTTTTGGGAAAAACAAGTTTGTTTTTGAAATTTCAAAGGAAATTTGTTGGGGATAAAAATCAGGATTGGTTAAAAAAATTGAGAAGTGTGATTTTGAGACATTGGTGATTTCAAAATGATTTGAAAACCAAAACCGGGTGTTTAACAATCCTGAAATTCTTATTTAAATAATTTAGAGATCATCAGGAGATAAGTTATAAACTTATAAATATTGAATGATTTTGATGAGGAATTTGGGGATTGGATTTTGGAATTAAAATTAAAGGTGAAAGTTAAAAATGAGAATTTAGCTTGGATTAAGATTAAACTTTAAAAAAATTTGATGATTGAAAGAAATAAAATTTAATTGACTTAAGCTAAATAGATGGAGGAGAGTTGAATTGAAGCCAACTTAAACTAAGTGTAATGATATTGGGTTGGGTTTAATCAAGTGAAAATAAAATTTAACTTGGAATAAAGTGAAGAAATTAAAATTTTGAAAACTTAAATAGATTGTGATTAAATGGGAAAAAGGATTGAGAAATAAATTTAATTAGAATTAAATTAACTTAAGCAAAGTTAATAATAATGAGTTGGATTTGAAGTAAGTTGAAAAGTGAATTGTGTGGGATGATATTAAATGGAATTAACTCCTTGCTTAATAAAATTCAAAGGAATGGTATGTTTTCAAGTCCCATAATTGGTTTCGAATGAAACCTATGCGAATATGAAATGTAAGTGAATGATTGTCAATAAATTTAAAAATGGAATGAAATTAAATATAAATTGAGTTGGAATCAATTTAAATTGGTTATAAAACTTAAGTAATTATTTATTCACATGGATATCGTCAAATTGCATAGAATAAATTGTCGTTTGACGAAAATGAGACAAATAAAATTCTATGAATCGATAAAAGTGAAATAAAATTTATTTTGAAATCAATTAAATTGAATATGAGCTTGTTTGGATTAAAAATAAATTGAATGTAAGAAATTGAATTGTAAACCATTAAAATTGAATGAAATGGCATATGAATTGGTTGAAAGCAATTGAATTAGTTTCGAAATCAAATAAATTGCTCATGGAAAGTGTTTGGTGTATGTTGCTTATGAAATGCATGTGTTTAGCTATCGAAAGTAAGTGAAATGTTAATAAACTTTGTATATTTGTCACTTACATGTTTTAATTGAGTAAGTATAGGTTTTTGGAAGTCGTTTGGCTGGTTTTGATCGCGCAAAATGCTAATTAAATAAGCCGCTTGCTTAAAAATGCTAAATAGAGGTACGCCTTTGCAATAAAAGATAGGAAATATGAACTGTTTTTGTTTTCCGACCGTGTGGGTCGATGTATATATATTTATATCTCTTGCAAGGTTTTAAATCTCCCCGAGATCAGCCGAGATGAAAATCCGAGATATTAGCCAAAATACGAGATTTGGCAGCTTGGTTAGTTATAAGTCTTTTAAATATCGCCCGAGACAGCCGAGATATTTGCCCGAGATATTGGCCAAAATACGAGATTTGAAACCTTGATCTCTTGTCAAATTGAAAAAGATCCTACGTACAAAGGAGACTCTACCAAAAATTTTCAAAATTTTGGGAGTTAGAAATTTTTTAAAATTTTCACTAACGACAAATGATTTAAAATTTGTAAGCAAATAGAACTGAAACTGAATATTGAAATCTGATTTAAAATTGTGTATGTAAAGTAAGGTGGATAAAAATTCAATATTCAAAGTTTGAATACAAATTGAATTCAAGTAGAATTGAAGATGGAAATTTGAATGGAAATTGGGAAAAAGTATTGAGATTTGAAAATAACTAATAAATTGAAGCAATTTGAAATTTATATGGAATTCAATTTGAATATAAACTTCAGTAGTGAAGTAGTGAAAATAAATATAAGAAATATTTATATTGGACTTAAGAAATGAAGGATGAAATTCTTAAGTAAATTTGGTATTGAGAAAATTATTCTAAGTGAATAATAGAATGAAGATTAAAACTGAAAGTTGTGAGATGGGATAATTGTGGATAAGTGAATAACAATCAAAATGAATGTGAATAAAAAAGAGAATTAATATAGTTAAAAATCAATTGGGGTTAATTACGTAGGATGTACTTATATTATTTTATTCGCATAATGGTTTGGTCTAGAATTCGAGCACAGAATTTCGAGATAGTTATATCGATCCGAGTTGGGATTTTTCACTCGATTTTCGACGGCGAACCCTGGATATGGATTTTGATTGATTCTGGAAATTCTCTATCATAGTTTGTGGCTATGCAAGGAGAATGACAGTTTATGATCAAGAAACCAGATCTTAGTCTGCACTAGGAAGTCGGGTGGACGATACTAGTTCGGAAGTGAAATTGTGTGGTCGAGTGAGCGATCGGATTTGGTATTGCGTACGGATGGTATATGTACATCATACGAGCTTGAGTGAAATTGATATTGAAACATTTGAAAAAGAAGTCAATAAAATGATTTTGAATGTTATGATTGGATATTATTGCTAAGTAGGATATACAGGTGCTTAAAAAGCAAAAAGGAAATTGGGATTTTTGATTTTCGAAGATAAATTGAAATTTGCTCGGAAAAAGGTATGTGTTTGAATTTCTATATGAAAATTGATGACTTTCTGGTCTAGCCACTTGGCATTTTGTTTTCTTATGAAATTTGAGGGCCCGTAGAGGCATTTTGAAGTTGTACCAAGCTAGCCGCGCAAAGGAGACGCTGGCGAAATTTTTCAAAATTTTTTGATAATTCAAATTTTGGTTTCAAATTTAAAATTTGAATGGTTGAATAAATAGTATTGTTTGAAACCCATGGAAGAGTCTGGGAAGTTAGTAAGTAATAATGTGTCTTTAATGAAAAGATTATTTTGACAGATGTTTAAAAACTATTTGGTTTTGGGAAAGGGTTAATGGGTATTGGACCATTCTTCTTAACTAGTAATTTCGGGGACGAAATTCTTTTAAGGGGGAAGGAATGTGACGACCCGAAATTTTGGATATTTCAAATTAGAATATTTTATTGATTTTAAATATTTAAAAGTTAATTTTTGACTTGAATTTCAAATATCACTATTTATTGGGTAATTTAATCATTAAATTAAATGATTTGAAGTTGGGTAAAATATTGAATCTGGGGTTTAAAGCCAGTTAAAAATAATTTGAAGGCTTAACAAATTCATATTAATAATACTGAAGGTGGTAGAACTTTTAAAATTGAATTTAAAAGTGTTTTATTCAGTTTTAAAAATATATCGTTTAAATTGATATTTAAAAATAGCCTTCCGAGGCACAGTCTTGGAATTCGACGGAACTAGTTCCATTTGATCCATAATATTGAATTATTATCGGATTTCAAATTTCGTAGTGATCGGAGTTGTCGTGTAAGCATACGATATATAAACGCACTGGAAAATTTTATCGGAATTTAATATAAATAGCTGGGTTCAAAAAGCTATCTTTTCCATACGATCGAGTTAGGACTCAAAACCTTTTCCATCGCGTTCGAAATCGGGATATAACATTAAAATCGCCTTGTGGCATGCCTCAATAGGAGGTCAAGATTTTAAGCCGTTTAAATCAAAATATTTGAAAATTAAATTAAATTTATATATAATGTCAAATTCAAGCATTTCATTGCAGCCGAAATTCCATCGAATCGGTCTCTTTTTGTGATATGTACTTGACCCTTGCCTTTTCTAACACGCTTCCCTCTTTTATTCTCGCCCTTGTTCATTTTGCAGAAGATACAGCTGAGAAAATAAATACATAATTAATGGCCGAGTTCCTCTTCGTTTACAATGGTAATCGAATTCAAAATTTCGCTTCAGAAACAATAATCCCAACCCTCTTCCTGTACGCAAGTTTTCCCTTGCTCTTCCTCTATTTTCTCTGGCCAAATTCTATTAAATCGAATGGCAGCTGTAACGACCCGTATTTTCACGGATCGAAAAGTTCGTCAAATCTGGAGTTTTAGCGTTTTGGGCCATTTCAGATTTTTAGGCAAATTTTGCCTAAGTCCTAAGTCGTTCACGACTTAGTATGAGTCGTGAGTCGTATACGACTTAGGAGATAGGAGTTCTGGACGAGTTAGTAATGAGTCTGGGCGAGTTAAGGACTCAAGGGGTGAGTCGGCGACGACCTAAGGAGATAAGTCGTAGCTGGGCTAGGTTAGTAGGTTGAAGTTAACTCGGCAAGTGTTAAGTCGTAGGTTGTAAGTCGTTGCCGAGTTAAGGGATAACAACCTAAGGAAGTGACCGACTTATGTTATTGTAGACGACTTAAGGTTTTGAGTTAAGTGTTAAGTCGGCTGACGAGTTAAGGTAGTGGTCGACTTAAAACTTGGACGAATTAGGAGTTGAGTCGTGGCTGAGTTAAGGTGATGAGTCATATCCGAGTCATCTCATGAGTCGTACTCATGTTGTCTGATGAGTCGTACTCATGTTGTCTGATGAGTCGTACTCATGTTGTCTGATGAGTCGTACTCATGTTGTCTGATGAGTCGTACTCAAGTTGTCTGATGAGTCGTAATACTTGATAAGTCGTAGTCGAGTTAACCGTTGAGTCGTACCTTCTGATGAGTCGTAAGCTGATGAGTCGCGCATGGGTGATAACTCGTGCAAGTGGATGAGTAGTAGCTTGGTTAAGTCGTAGGGGGTGGTTGAGTCGGAAGAGGCTATAAGTCGGAGACGACTTAGGAGATAGCTGTTAAGTCTTGAGTCGTAGGGAAGTCTGAGTGTTGAGTCGGAGTTAGGCTTAAGTCGGAAACCGTTGAGTCGTGGTGATCTGATGAGTCGTAGACGACTCATGGAGGCAGTCGAGTCATGGATTTCAGCTATAAATAGGAGAGCTTCTCTTCATTTTTGGAATCGGGATTTTGAAGCGACGAAGTGCTGCCATTTTGAGAGCTCGACTTCTACACTTCTTCACTTCTTTTCTCCACTCTAATCTAGTGCTTACATCCATCCAAGTTGAAGATCAAGATTGAAGATTCAAGAGCTAAAGTTGAAGATCTTCATCTTTTCAAGAGAGATTTCTTCGTTTGAGGCGGATTCGTGATAGATCAAGCTTCATCCTTTGCTGTCCAAATCTGAAGCATGTTGATTTGGGTTTGTTTAGGTGATTTGGTGAGTGGTGATTATCTCTCACACGGATCCAAAGGAGTATATCGGATTGTTGGCTCGATTTGGTGTTAAAATAGAGATTTCCATGCATTTTCTTCATCCTATGTGTAGATCCATATAGATCCATTGTTCATGATGATGTTACATCCATTTTATCATATGTTAACCTATGCAAGTTCATTCATCAAGTTTGTAGAGATATAATCCATGTTTTCATGCTTATTGGACTTTTAACTCTTTAATTACGAAAATGCCATTATTGTTATAATTGTCTACTTAGATCATATTTGAATGCTTGATTGTTTGGATTGATGTTTGATTTGATTGATTGTTATGAACTAGATGATTGATGATTAGATTTAGACCGAAGACGATTCAAAAGCTAAGGGAAAGGCTCTTGAATTGGGAAAGCTGCTCGTGGCATATGTAGCGGGATGATGAAGCTCTTATGCATAGATTTGATGATGTGATGATGAGATGAGGCTTTGCAAGGATGTAATGAAGCGAGGCAATCATGTGATGAAGACTTGGTCTAATCCAGATGGGATCATTCCAAGCATGTTGATAACTCGGTGATATGATTCGAGTTGAGGATAATGAATGGATATGAGAATAGTCGTCAAGGAGGATGACTAGGAGGCTTGGATAGCATCGTTGTTGAAGGTTCTAGCATGCTCTAAGCAAGAGTACGTTTGGGCAGATTCGATAGTCCCAACGGCCAACTGTTGATGGTCGAGTACTCTGGGCAGATTCGATAGTCCTAGGCACGGGCTGCGACGACGTGCGGGAGTTATGTCTAGAACCGGGGTTTCCATTAGCCCTTGACGGACGGCTGAAAGAATGTGCCGGTCATTCAATTAACGGTGATATCGAAGCAATGATAACAGTGATAGCCAGAGTCATGGATGTTTGGTTGTAACGTCATTTCGGACTCAAGAGCGGTATTTTCTGGGTGCTTATCTGATTTAGGCCTTGGTACTTGGAAAACATCGCCCTTGACTCGAGTGATAGTAGCTTTACTTTAAAATTGTATGCTCTGCTATGTTTGCTTCTGCTTAGTGTGTGTCTGGGGGCTATCACTGTAGAATGAGGTTGGAGTGGGAGGGTTGTATTCCTATTCCTTTTCCTTTATGCTCTTTTGGTATGTTGTTAGTTAATTTACTGCTCACTAAGACTGTTGTCTGACTCAAGGCTTTATGTTTTAATTCTTATCGCCTTGGACTGTTCGTCCATTTTGGGACGGGCAGACTAGGTAGCAGGTGACAGGTGCTGATCTCTTCTCACGATGCTGATATCGAAGACGAGCTAGAGGGTTGCATATTATCTTCTTATTATATGTACTGGATTTTTCCGCTGTTTTGTATTCTCTGAGAGATATGTAGTGAGGCTAGATGTATTGACTATGAGGATGCTTGTACTCAACTATTATGGAGTTTTATATGATGTCATTTTGTTCTGTAAAGCTTCACTATACATATGTTCTATTGTATTTTGTCCATGCGCTGTGAGTAATACGATAGATTCTGTTGTTTTAAATCTTACCTTGACAATCGTCCATGGTCGCCTGGCACACTTTACAGCGCTTTATCTCTAGATTCGGTGCAGGGGTCATGGGCGGTCGTCACATTTGGTATCAGAGCATTGGTTAATCGATTTTACCCAATGCTCGCTGAAGTAACTACGTATGAGAGACGTAATTGTATTTTGATGGATGATTACTATATATAATATAGTAGTTTAGTAGGGTTTGAGTCCTTCGTGCAGTTGTTTCTCTAGATGTTCTAATCATTCCTTTTTATAGATATTGAGAATGAGTCGAAGAGGGAGACCAGCTGCTAGGGAAGGCCGTGCTACTGATGAGACTGCTGATTATGCAGCCATGTTCGAAGCTATGATGACTTCGATCATGAGAAGGATACCAGTTCCGGGGGCAGCAGTTGATGTTGGAGTTCAAGTTCAAACTCCGAAACCAGTGGATTTTGCTAAGCTGTGCAAGGATTATACTGCTCTTGGAGGGAAGGTTTTCTTGGGAACAGAATCTACCATTGAGGTCCAGAGGTGGATAGATGCTTGTAGAAGGATCTTTGGTGATTTGGGAATTGATGATGCAACTAAGAGGAAGTTGGCATCAAGGCAGCTTCAAGGGAGAGCCTCTGATTGGTGGAACTCTATTACCATCAATACTGCGGAGGAGGAGATTACTTGGGAGCAATTCCAAGTCAGATTTGAAGCTAAGTTCATTTCTACAGCTCAGAAGTCTGTTCTGTTCAAGAGGTTTGTGGAGCTCAAGCAAGGTGGAAGATCAGTTCTTGAGTATATTTCTGAGTTCGAAGCTTTGTCCAAGTATGCCCGGTCGTATATTGAATCTGCTTATCAGAAGAATGAGAAGTTTGTGACCGGCTTGGATAGTTATCTTGGGAGACAGTTGGTGGATCATTTGGACGATTCATTTGAGAAGCTTGTGGAGAAAGCTCTTAGGCATGAGAGTCTGTTTCCTAAGGAAGGACCTGTTGTTGCTGTTACCAAAGGAGAATCTAAACCACAGCAGGGTGGAAACCAGAAGAGGAAGCAGCAGCAGCAGAAGGGTAAGGATGGCCAGAAGAAGCCGAAAGGCGAGGTGATTTGCTACAATTGTCAGCAGAAGGGCCATTTCTCTAAGGATTGTAAGAATCCGAAGGCACCGATGAAGTGTCACAACTGTGACAAGCCGGGGCATTTCAGGAGGAATTGTCCAGAACCGAGGAAGGACAGGCAGATTGTGCAAGCTTATGCTTTGGGAGCTGTTCCGTCGTCTTCAAAAGCTCCTACTGCTGAAGAGAAGGGAAAGAGTGTAGTGGTTCAAGGTACTCTTTTCCTATGTGGTGTTCCAGTTAGAGTTCTGTTTGATACTGGAGCGTCGCATTCGTTTGTTTGTAATGAACTCGTAGGCCGGTTAGGTTTGGCACCGGATATTGTTGATAGGCCATTGGTTGTGACTAATCCAGTTGGGGGTTCGTCTTGTTTGTGTATGTTATGCCGTGGTCTAGTTGTGTCGAGTCATGGTTGCTCTTTTGTTTGTGATTGCTTTGTTCTGAACTTTGCGGGGTTCGGAATTATTTTGGGTATGGACTGGCTTAGGAAGTATGAGGCTAAGGTTGATTGCGAAAGGTTGGAAGTGACAGTCGAGAATGTGGAGGGGCGAAAGATTGTGATACGATGTAAGCATGAAGAAGGCGTCTTCATGAGCTTCATGTATTCGCTGGTTGTTCCACGGGATGGACTGTCTTTAGTGCCAATCGCAAATGGATTCGAGGATGTCTTTGACGAAGTCAAAGGGTTGCCACCGCATAGAGAGATCGAGTTTCGTATAGATCTAGTTGAAGGAGCCAGACCTGTTGTGATGCCTCTTAGGCGGATGGCGCCTAGGGAACAGCAGGAGTTGAGGGTGCAAGTTGATGACCTTTTACAGAAAGGATTCATTCGGCGTAGTGTGTCCGAGTGGGGTGCTCCAGTTGTGTTTGCAACCAAGGCAGATGGGTCGTTGAGATTGTGTGTGGACTATCGTGAGCTGAATAAGGTGACTAAGAAGAACAAGTATCCATTGCCGAGAATAGATGACTTGTTTGATCAGCTTCACGAAGCTAAGGTGTTTTCTCAGATGGATTTGGCAACGGGATTTCACCAGTTGAGAGTAGCTAAGGATAGTGTGCCGAAGACTGCTTTTAGGACACCATCCGGTTTCTTTGAGTGGCTGGTAATGCCGTTTGGATTGACTAACGCGCCAGCATATTTTGTGGATCTTATGAATAGAGTGTTCAGAGATCAGTTGAACAAGTTCGTACTTGTGTTCGTGGATGATATTCTGATTTATTCCAGAACAGAAGAAGAGCACAAGACGCACTTGCATATTTTTTTGGAAATCTTGCGGAAACATCAGCTGAAGGCTAAGTTTTCGAAGTGTCACTTCTGGAAGAGTGAAGTGAGATTCTTAGGCCATGTGATTTCTGGAAGTGGAATAGCGGTTGATCCCGCTAAGGTGGCAGCAATCCAGGATTGGGTTAGACCTAAGAATGCATCAGATGTGAGAAGTTTTCTTGGATTAGCAGGATATTATCGACGGTTTATCAAAGACTTCTCCAAGATAGCTGCACCGTTAACAGGATTAACGAAAAAGAACCAAGTGTTCAGTTGGGATGCTAAGTGTGAGCAAGCTTTCGGAATCCTGAAAAAGCGATTGACGAGTGCTCCTGTTTTGACTATTCCAAGTGGGAATGACGAGATGGTGGTTTACACCGACGCATGTGGTACTGGACTTGGAGCAGTGCTGATGCAGAAGGATAAAGTTGTTGCGTATGCCAGTCGACAACTAAAGCCGCATGAAAGGAATTACCCGACTCATGATTTGGAGTTAGCGGCGATTGTATTTGCTCTGAAGATGTGGAGGCATTATTTGTTGGGAGTTCGATTCGAGTTGTTTACGGATCACAAGTCGTTGAAGTATCTTTTCTCCCTAAAGGATTTGAATCTTCGGCAGCAACGTTGGCTAGAGTTTTTGGCATCATATGATTTTGGTATAGCTTATACTCCGGGAAAAGGTAACGCAGTGGCAGATGCGTTAAGTCGAAGACATGCAGGATTGGGAGCCATGTTTTCAGAATGGAAGAGTCTCGAGTATTTAGCTGGATTTGACTTCAGGCCTAGATGCGAATTAGAACCTGAGATGTTGGCAAACTTATCGATAAGACCCACTCTTGTGGAAAGGATTGGCGAGGGCCAAAAGCGAGATGATAAGCTTGTCAAGATTATCCATGATTTGGAATCTGGATTGGATCCAGAAAAGGATAAAGGATTCGAGGTCGATCGAGAGGGTTGGCTTCGGAAGCAAGGACGACTAGTTGTTCCCGATATAGATGAATTGAGGAGTGAAGTTCTAAAGGAAAGTCATCACTCAAAGTTGACAATTCATCCCGATGGAAATAAGATGTATCGGGATATGAAGAGAACCTACTATTGGGAAGGTATGAAGAAGGATGTTGGAAATTTTATTTCCAAGTGTATGAACTGCCAGTTGGTTAAAGCCGAACAGAAGAAGCCAAGTGGATTGCTTCAGCCATTAGAAGTTCCTACATGGAAGTGGGAGCAAGTGTCGATGGATTTTATTGATGGATTGCCTAGAACCAGAACGGGAAATGAAGGAATTTGGGTCATTGTGGATCGTCTGACTAAGAGTGCTAGATTCATTCCTGTTCGATCGACTAGGACTGCATCAAAGTTGGCTGAGTTGTATGTTAAGTGGATAGTTCGATTCCATGGTATTCCGAAAAGTATAGTGAGCGATCGAGACCCATTGTTCACTAGTGGATTTTGGAAGAGCTTCCAGGAAGTCTTGGGAACCGAGTTGTGTTTGAGTACAGCTTATCATCCCCAAACAGATGGTCAGACCGAGAGAGTCAACCGAGTTTTGGAAGATCTTCTAAGAGCATGTGTTTTGGACTTCGGAGGATCATGGGAAGATCACCTTCATTTGGTGGAGTTTGCGTACAACAACAGTTACCAGTCAAGCATTGGTATGGCACCGTATGAGGCATTGTATGGAAGACCGTGTAACTCTCCGACATGTTGGTTGGAAACTGGAGAAAAGCTGATACTTGGGCCAGAGATGATTCGACAGACTTCAGATTGTATAGAGATCATTCGGCAACGAATGAAGGCAGCCCAAGATCGTCAGAAGAGTTATGCCGATAAGCGTCGAAAGGATTTGGAATTCGACGTAGGAGATATGGTTTTTGTGAAGATTTCTCCACTGAAGAATGTTATTCGATTCGGGAAGAAAGGAAAATTGACTCCGAGATTTGTTGGACCATTCCCGATCATCGAGCGAATTGGAAAGCTCGCTTATAGATTGGAATTACCAGAGAAGATGTTGGGTGTGCACAATGTTTTTCACGTATCATATCTACGGAAGTATGTGCACGACTCGAATACAGTTGTTTCTGCTGATAGCTGTGAAGACTTCGAAGTTGATCTAGTCGATAGAAGACCTCGTAAGCCGCTTCGTGTTGTTGAAACCGACACGAAACAGCTTAGGAGGAAAGTAGTTAAGTTGCTCAAGATACAATGGAGTGACGATGATAACGACTGTACGTGGGGGGTGGAAGAGAGGATGAAGGCAGCTCATCCTGAACTCTTCAAGGTATGGCCCTAAGGTGTCGTATCATCTAACAACATTGTAACTTGTTCTAATTTTAGAATTCTGTACGCTAAGCTAGAATTGGATGCATGGTTTGCTGATTGTTATGGATGGTAGGCGTACAGAATAGTTTTGATTGCCATGATTGTTTGGAATTTCGGGGGCGAAATTCCTAAGGGGGAGAGAATGTAACGACCCGTATTTTCACGGATCGAAAAGTTCATCAAATCTGGAGTTTTAGCGTTTTGGGCCATTTCAGATTTTTAGGCAAATTTTGCCTAAGTCCTAAGTCGTTCACGACTTAGTATGAGTCGTGAGTCGTATACGACTTAGGAGATAGGAGTTCTGGACGAGTTAGTAATGAGTCTGGGCGAGTTAAGGACTCAAGGGGTGAGTCGGCGACGACCTAAGGAGATAAGTCGTAGCTGGGCTAGGTTAGTAGGTTGAAGTTAACTCGGCAAGTGTTAAGTCGTAGGTTGTATGTGACGCCCCACCTCAATACCCACGCTAGCCAAGGACACTACGATGTAGTGCTGTCAGCTAGCGCGGAGAATAAGGCTGTTGAGGAGCGACCATCCATGTAATTGATTATCACACGGTGGCTATAAAATAATCTTCGGAAACAAACATAGAAATAAACATAACACATAGCAGTCACAGACATCCATATCACAAAGGCGGAAGAAGATATGAATATATAACAACACATGAAAGTGTACATCAGAGTAGTGGTCAAAAAGTTCCACAATAATACAAAAGAATAGCAACATGTGCTATACAAAAAGAATACAACTATGAGTCCATATCTCAAGTGTATACAACAAAAACTGCTAAACTAAATAGTCAGCCAAAAGTCAGAGTAGCAAATCCCGGAAGGAAGTCAAGCAGAAGCACCTATAACATCTCGGTCTGACCCGAGTATTATTTAAGAAAATAATAAACGGATCAGTCTAACTATAAATATCAGATGACATGATATAGAATAAAAGATATGGCATAAACATAGAATATCCATACAGACATACTACTATAAGTATGAAAATGATGATCAACAGGAGATCAACCGATGAGAAATGATCAATATCACGAGAATCTTCTCAAAGATCCAAAGAGGGCATCATACCCTAAACTTGCACTCATAACAAGTCAATGACATAAAAATCCAGAAATCAAACAAGAAATCCAGAAATCATAAAAAGAGAAAGAGGCCTATCACATGATGGTCCGAAGACCATGGGGCGCTACCCCATATGTGTTAGTCGGAATCACACTGATTGAGGCCTAGGCTAACCAAAAAGAAAAAAGGTATGTGTGAATGGAATCACACAAGTGGTGTCTAGCCTAACCTCGTAAACAAAAAGATATGTGTGAGTCGGAATCACACTACTGCGGTCTAGACTAACCTTGCGGACAAAGAGATATGTGTGAGTCGGAATCACACTACTGCGGTCTAGTCTAACCTTGCAAACAAAGAGACATCGCACAATTGCTAGTCTAAATCATAAAATGATCATCATGATCAGCGAGAAGTGTCAATCACACCAAGCCAGTAAATATATGAGTTTAGCTTCATGTCCCATAACCACTTGCTTAACTTAAATATTTACGAACAAGCTGTAAATCTTCACTAGGAAATTGTCACGAAAAGGGTTCAATCGAACAAGTCCAAGAGCTAACCGACGAAGTGAACGCAAGCGTTTCATACCACTCGTTTTACTAAGTCGTTTAAGTCGATTTCTCATTCGAGTGAAGTAAAGGCTTATATATATTAGTAGATTGGAAATCGGTTTGAGAAAACGAACTTTTGATATTAAAAATAGTGTTGAAATCGATTTGATGAAAGAGTTTTGATATTTACTACTAGTATTAAAACCTTCATATCTTTAAAGTGACAAGTCATAAAACGATTGTTGGAACAATCTATCACAAAAATTCACATTCGGAGACGTGAATAAAATCCAAGGAAATCAGCTTAAAACGCATCAAAGTTGAAGTTCAGATGAATGCTTTTCAGATAAGATTGCCTACGCAGAGTAATACGGAGCGCCCCGTCACGGTACGACTTAGTGAAGGCAGGCTGGTCAGGCGACTTAAGTAAAAGTAGGTCATACGACCTAGCAGAAGAAAAAGTCGAACGACCTAAGGGAAAACTGCTCAAACGACCTAAGTGCTAACTCGCGAGCGACCTAACGAAGTGCGCGACCTAATAGTGAGGCGCGACCTAAGGATGTGCACGACCTATCAGTGTTACGCGAGTTAAGGTGATTCGCGACCTAAGGGTACGCGACCTAACATGGTTCGCGACCTAAGACTTAGTGGGATCGAGCGACCTAAGGGATAAGGCCACACGACCTAACAGTTAAAAGGTCCTACGACCTAGAGAGAATGCGCGACCTAACTGGGTTCGCGACCTAAGATAGGCGAACGACCTAACTGGGTTCGCGACCTAAGGAGGGTGCGACCTAAGGTCTTGCGACCTAAGGTCTGCCTGGGGGTTTATAGGTCGGCAACGACCTACGACTTAAGGGCGAGCGACCTAAGGATGGTGCGCGACCTAACTGGTTCGCGACCTAAGGAGGGTGCGACCTAAGGTCTTACGACCTAAGGAAAAGAAAAGTCTTATGACCTAAGGAGTTAACTCGCGAACGACCTAAAGCCTTTAACTCTTGAACGACCTAGGCCTTTAACTCGCAGGCGACCTAAGACTTTAACTCGCAGGCGACCTAAGACTTTAACTCGCAGGCGACCTAAGACTTTAACTCGCAGGCGACCTACGACCTATGGATGAGCGACCTAACTCCGAACGAGCTAAAAATGGCCAGAACGACCTAGTAGCAGTTTTTTCACCAAAATCACTAAAATTTGGAATTTTTCGCCAATCCAATCCAAACCAAATGCAACAAACATGCTAAAGTGATGAGGAATCATTCCCAACAGTCCAATGACGATTATAGGCAAGATGTGAGATCAAAAATCTCACCTTTTCCACGAAATTGATGTTGGAGAGCTTAAGAACGAAGCAAGAATCAACCCCTAGCTTGAATCTATGTTCTTCACCTTGAATTCGGAGTTTGATGTTGAATTTACTAAAGATCTAGAGATTGAAATTTTAATTTCTCTTTCCCCCCACCATTTTTGAAGAAGCTTGAAGTGTTTGATGAAGTGATGAAGAGAAGAGGGGGTTGGGCTGAGTTAAGAAGGTGCAGTCCCACCCAAAGTCACAAGTGGGAAAAGTGACGAAAATTTCACTATCTCCAAACATATCGAAGTTTACACTCAAAAAGATCGCAAACGTCATTTTGAACTCAATGGGGGTGGTCTCGAGTCCTAATTTGACCGTATGCAAAAAGTAGCTTTTCGGACTAACATCCGACTAACGATAAAATATTTAAATATAAAATCGATAGATATGCGGGTTGTTACATTGTAAGTCGTTGCCGAGTTAAGGGATAACAACCTAAGGAAGTGACCGACTTATGTTATTGTAGACGACTTAAGGTTTTGAGTTAAGTGTTAAGTCGGCTGACGAGTTAAGGTAGTGGTCGACTTAAAACTTGGACGAATTAGGAGTTGAGTCGTGGCTGAGTTAAGGTGATGAGTCGTATCCGAGTCATCTCATGAGTCGTACTCATGTTGTCTGATGAGTCGTACTCATGTTGTCTGATGAGTCGTACTCATGTTGTCTGATGAGTCGTACTCATGTTGTCTGATGAGTCGTACTCAAGTTGTCTGATGAGTCGTAATACTTGATAAGTCGTAGTCGAGTTAACCGTTGAGTCGTACCTTCTGATGAGTCGTAAACTGATGAGTCGCGCATGGGTGATAACTCGTGCAAGTGGATGAGTAGTAGCTTGGTTAAGTCGTAGGGGGTGGTTGAGTCGAAAGAGGCTATAAGTCGGAGACGACTTAGGAGATAGCTGGTAAGTCTTGAGTCGTAGGGAAGTCTGAGTGTTGAGTCGGAGTTAGGCTTAAGTCGGAAACCGTTGAGTCGTGGTGATCTGATGAGTCGTAGACGACTCATGGAGGCAGTCGAGTCATGGATTTCAGCTATAAATAGGAGAGCTTCTCTTCATTTTTGGAATCGAGATTTTGAAGCGACGAAGTGCTGCCATTTTGAGAGCTCGACTTCTACACTTCTTCACTTCTTTTCTCCACTCTAATCTAGTGCTTACATCCATCCAAGTTGAAGATCAAGATTGAAGATTCAAGAGCTAAAGTTGAAGATCTTCATCTTTTCAAGAGAGATTTCTTCGTTTGAGGCGGATTCGTGATAGATCAAGCTTCATCCTTTGCTGTCCAAATCTGAAGCGTGTTGATTTGGGTTTGTTTAGGTGATTTGGTGAGTGGTGATTATCTCTCACACGGATCCAAAGGAGTATATCGGATTGTTGGCTCGATTTGGTGTTAAAATAGAGATTTCCATGCATTTTCTTCATCCTATGTGTAGATCCATATAGATCCATTGTTCATGATGATGTTACATCCATTTTATCATATGTTAACCTATGCAAGTTCATTCATCAAGTTTGTAGAGATATAATCCATGTTTTCATGCTTATTGGACTTTTAACTCTTTAATTACGAAAATGCCATTATTGTTATAATTGTCTACTTAGATCATATTTGAATGCTTGATTGTTTGGATTGATGTTTGATTTGATTGATTGTTATGAACTAGATGATTGATGATTAGATTTAGACCGAAGACGATTCAAAAGCTAAGGGAAAGGCTCTTGAATTGGGAAAGCTGCTCGTGGCATATGTAGCGGGATGATGAAGCTCTTATGCATAGATTTGATGATGTGATGATGAGATGAGGCTTTGCGAGGATGTAATGAAGCGAGGCAATCATGTGATGAAGACTTGGTCTAATCCAGACGGGATCATTCCAAGCATGTTGATAACTCGGTGATATGATTCGAGTTGAGGATAATGAATGGATATGAGAATAGTCGTCAAGGAGGATGACTAGGAGGCTTGGATAGCATCGTTGTTGAAGGTTCTAGCATGCTCTAAGCAAGAGTACGTTTGGGTAGATTCGATAGTCCCAACGACCAACTGTTGATGGTCGAGTACTATGGGCAGATTCGATAGTCCTAGGCACGGGCTGCGACGACGTGCGGGAGTTATGTCTAGAACCGGGGTTTCCATTAGCCCTTGACGGACGGCTGAAAGAATGTGCCGGTCATTCAATTAACGGTGATATCGAAGCAATGATAACAGTGATAGCCAGAGTCATGGATGTTTGGTTGTAACGTCATTTCGGACTCAAGAGCGGTATTTTCTGGGTGCTTATCTGATTTAGGCCTTGGTACTTGGAAAACATCGCCCTTGACTCGAGTGATAGTAGCTTTACTTTAAAATTGTATGCTCTGCTATGTTTGCTTCTGCTTAGTGTGTGTCTGGGGGCTATCACTGTAGAATGAGGTTGGAGTGGGAGGGTTGTATTCCTATTCCTTTTCCTTTATGCTCTTTTGGTATGTTGTTAGTTAATTTACTGCTCACTAAGACTGTTGTCTGACTCAAGGCTTTATGTTTTAATTCTTATCGCCTTGGGCTGTTCGTCCATTTTGGGACGGGCAGACTAGGTAGCAGGTGACAGGTGCTGATCTCTTCTCACGATGCTGATATCGAAGACGAGCTAGAGGGTTGCATATTATCTTCTTATTATATGTGCTGGATTTTTCCGCTGTTTTGTATTCTCTGAGAGATATGTAGTGAGGCTGGATGTATTGACTATGAGGATGCTTGTACTCAACTATTATGGAGTTTTATATGATGTCATTTTGTTCTGTAAAGCTTCACTATACATATGTTCTATTGTATTTTGTCCATGCGCTGTGAGTAATACGATAGATTCTGTTGTTTTAAATCTTACCTTGACAATCGTCCATGGTCGCCTGGCACACTTTACAGCGCTTTATCTCTAGATTCGGTGCAGGGGTCATGGGCGGTCGTCACAGCAGCTAATCAACCAAAGCTCACGCGCATGGGTTGAGGAATCGATTCGCGGTCATGAGAGTTGGAGCGTCAACTCGAGTCGCAAGGCAAGGGATCTGCGTCGCTCGGTGGCGTTCGAGTCGACATGGTGGCGAAGGGTTAGCCGACGGAGTGGTGACAAACGAGTGCAAATCTGGAACTCGGGCACGAGCAAGTGGAGATGACGACTGCTAGGCTTTGGGTGTCGCGATGGCGGCAATGTTTTAGGCTGGGAAGGCTCGCGTTTGGAGATCGCGTCGTAGGCCAGAGCTCATCTGAGTGTGGTTCACGATTGGCTGTGAGGTAACAGATATTAAATTATTTAAATTAATAAATATAAACATACACTCACATAGCTATTTTTTAATTTAGTAGATAAACAATAAAAATATATATATATATAGGATTTTTAAACTGGGATTTGAAAATAATATTGGGCTAATTGTTATAGTAGGATATACAAGACAGTTCTGTTTCAATTTAATGTATATTTAGAAGACATTTTATTTTAAATTATTTCGTTAAATTTATATATGTACATTTTACAAAAAGAAAATAATATAACAGTAAGGTTTCTGTTTTA
Organism: Allium fistulosum; assembly: GCA_030737815.1. NCBI lineage: Eukaryota > Viridiplantae > Streptophyta > Magnoliopsida > Asparagales > Amaryllidaceae > Allium > Allium fistulosum. Next base: position 308,928,723 of record CM060901.1, on the reverse strand, counting down.
GATATACATATATGTGTATAGGTTGGGAAAAGATTTTATTTGGTTAATTACAGAAAAGGGAAGTATATAAATATTTTGCAGTAAGCTTTATGAAAATCTTGTTTCTAAATTAATATATATAACTTGAAAGGAGTTTATTTTATTTGAAAATAGTGTATTAAGGAGATTAATTAGTTTAATTAACTTATATTAATTATTTTAGTTCCTAAGGGATTTTTTTAGGAAAATTATTAGTTATATTAAAATTAATAAATGGTAATTGATTTGTCCGATTATCTCAAATATTAATAAACCGTACAAATGTTTGTATAAGGTCTTCAATCGTGAAGAAAACAAGTCTAGACGGAAGTGGATTGCAAATTAAAAAGCAAAGGTGAGTTAATCTCACTCTTCTGGGTTATTTAAATTTAAATGGTTAAATTTAAATTTTGATTGAATGATCAAATTGATTGGATGTGGTATATTATATATATTAGTATACATATTATATATTGGAGTGATTGATATTCCCGCATTTTATAGCGTATGAGACCCTACGCGCCGCATAATAGCGGATGATATTATGTTAATCCCATATACCACGATATTCCACCTCGAAGTGGAATTGGTATTGTGCTAACATATATGGATGCAGGGAAACAGGTTGGAGGGATCCAACTGGATTCCTCAAAATTATTTAGATTGTTCTAATAATTCTGTGATATGATTATTTGATATTCTGTGATGAATTATATCGATAATTGAAATGTTGGATGCTGTGTTTGATTGAATATAGCTTTCGGTATACTAAGTTATCAAAATATATAGAGTTGGATTTTTGAAAAAAAAAGAAAATATAAGAGATAATTTTTAAGTAAATAATTTTAGAGAATTTAAATAAATTAAAGAATGAATTGGGAAAGGATAAAAGTGATTTTTAAATTCTGTTAAATAAATTCCAAGTATGGGAAAAGGAATTTTAAATAAACAGGGAAATATGGAATTTTAAACTTAAGTGATATTATATCAGGAAATAAAGAATTTATTATAAAATTCAAGGTTTGAATTTATTTAAAAGGATAAAGAAGGAATTTTGGGAAATCTGAAATTGGTATTTTTAGTTAAAAAGATTTTAATCATAATGAAGAAACAAAATCTGAAGTTAACGGATTTGAATAAAATTGAGTAAGTAAAGGAGTTTATTTCAAAATGAAGAAATTTGGAAATCAATTTGAAATCGATTTAAGTGTATAAAAGTGGGATTTTAAAAGAAAAGTGAGACAATGGAATTTATAAACTGGGTTTATAAAAGAGAAGTGGTATATCAATGGATATTTGGGAAAAATAAATTCACGGTGGGAATTTATTAAAGGAATGGGCAAATTAGTTTTAAAAATAAATAGTGATTTATTTTTAAAGATGTGAGAGAGAAGTGTATTTCCCTGAATAGCCAAGAACGTTTTCAAAGAAAATTTTTAAGTATAAGTTAAAGGTTTAAGGTTATTTTAAAATATGTTTTAGAAAATTTATTATTCTTAAATGTTTAAAATTTAAAGCAAGTATTTTCAAATTTATTTTAGTAGTAATTATTTAAAGATGACTTGGTATTATGTTTTAAAAGTTAAAAATCTAGTTTTATATTTTATTAAGTAGCTTTATTGTAAATATTCTTATAGTATATACCTTCGAATAAAGTATTAAAGTAGTTTTAATTTAAATGTTTTGTTTAAAGTATATTTTATAATATATTATTTAAAATTATTTTAGAAATCTAAAGTGTTTGTACTTGGTGATTTCAGTGGAGATAGAAAATATTTAGGGATTTTACTCCGTGGGGGAAAGGTGGTTTTTGAAACTGTTTTCAAAAGGGTTGAAAATAGAAATATATCTTGCAAAAATATTTTGGGGATATTAAATAATTTGGAAAATTATTTATTTGTTTGATGGATGTTTGTGAATGTTAATTGATAGTTAAATAACCGACTATCAATATTGGCCAATGCGCTGATCGTTTCGAAGAGATCGGGATCAAGATTAATTTCTCGAAAACCACTTCGATCCAGTTTGTACGTTTTCGTGGGGAAAACAAGTTTGGAGTCGAAGATGGTACAGTGAAGTGCAAGGGCTAGTCGCTACTAGTCCTGAGGGTGATTCCAAAATTGATGTAGTAGGAATAGTGCATTCGGTTCCGCTCAAACCCGTAACGGACTTGTATGGATGAATGCTTTCAGAACATCGTCAGGTGGACGGTGGGCATTCTAAGTGATATGTTCTAAAAAGGTAACGCTTAGCCTCGAGCCTCATCATCCAAGAATGACTGAAAATCAGGGGTTATGCAGGAAGGCTATGTGGGTAGCTCCCATTAGGGTGAGGTCATCCCTGTCTAGATGTCCCTTTTATTTCGGCTTAGTGGTGCGGTTGCTGATCCCAACCGTGGGGTGATCTTACTCGGAATTACCCTTAGGTAGTTCCGGTCTTGTGTTGCAGGGGATCGAGCGTGGTCCTCGGTACGCTGATCTAGACCAGGTACTGTGACAGGTGGTACCCCAGTGCCTAGTCATTAGTTGGAAATCCATTCTCCCTACGCGCCTGTACGGTTTTGATTGTGCCCAACTATTGCTGAAATGTGAGATGCAAGCATTTCAGCTAGATTCTATTTTACTTTCTATAGACACTATTATAATATCAGATGGATTTGATAAAAAGTGTTTTGGCTATCATAAGGTGAAAACCCGACATGTTTATTTGTGGCGTGGTCTTACGAGATGATTTTGATTTCAAAGGGTTTGGAAAAATTTAATAATCCAATTGAGTGTGTTTTCTCACGCTGGGTTTTCCAGACCGACTCGGGTGTTATTTTATTATAATGCTCGAGTCAGACTGAGTATTACAGATACAGGATATGATGCTGTGGAGCTCAGGAGACGAGCTGGATGGCATGACGTATCACTCGTACTTGATGTATATTCCGCTGTGTTGTATATACTGTGTATTCTGTTTGTGGGACAAGTTAATATAATTGTCCAGTATTTGATTCTGATGGTATTGTACTCTGATGATGTAATGTATAAACAGATAAAAATTCTTGTTTTAAAGATTAGTTATTTATCTATTATATTTTATTCCGCTGCGATGTAAGATTCTGATGTTGTTTTTCTATTTTCTTCTTCTACCTCCTTCTTCTTTTACCCTAGTTATTCGCTCTTTCGTGCACTTTGGGTTGAACGAGGAAGAATTATTATCAACTCAAGGGGTACGGAACTACGGGTTGCTACAGCTATGTTAATGGTATCCATAATATCAGAAGCACTTGAATGAAACAAAATCAAAAATTTCAAAACACAGCATTTTATTGATCACATTTCAAGACACATGTTTCACATTCAAATTACATAATCCCATAATCGTTTCCCAGGTTCAGATAAAATATAGTTATTACATAAATACGCCAAGAGGACATATGACGATGCCACCTTGGCTGACCAGAGTACTATATATACAATACAGCGGAATCAATCCAAAATATAACAGCAACTCCTAATTAACTATCCGTCATCCAACTGCTCGTCACCGAAAGCTTTATTAGCCAACCTACTAAAACCTGTAAACATCAACCCTCAGCCTACTCAAATCAATTTTGAGCACCCGAGGGTTTAAGGAAAAATAAACTTCGAGTCAGACATAAAGCCTAGTGTAAATAATACTATACATCTCGGTTATCTGATATTAAGTGAGACCATGACGCTTAACGGAACGGGTTTTCCCTCACTAATATCCTTTTTAAAACATATCTTCTGCAAATTATAATCCTGTAACTAAAACTGGTTAAATCTATAAAGCAATATCTTGTATATGTACATATCAGTTATCATATGGACTATCTGTCCATACATTGTAGTTTTGTTTGGCTATCTACTAACCCTTGGCTGACTCAAGCCTACTAGAAAACATAAAAATCTAACATCTGTTAGATACTCCTCTTCTGGATGGTTTGTCCTTACTGACTTCTCCAGGTCTAACTGATCCTAATGGTTTTGCGGGCTTACCAATAACCTGTCTTTCCATTTTAGATTCCTTTCTGTGTGTAACATAATTTTAGACTTACGTGTGACAAAACCCTATACATTGGAATTTTGGACTAAATTAGCTAGGGGCAAATAGCTAATGATTATAGGGTGTGACCCTACACCAGTCTCATCTGGTCTTTTAATCTGAGTCATATTCTTAGAGTTAACTACCCTTAAAAAGTTTCCTTGAAAACCATTTCAAAGTGATTTAAACCTTTAAATCATACATATACAAGGAAAATATACTCTTTGCTTTACTCTAAGCTATTTTCCATGTTATATATACTTTACCCAGAATAATGATGAAATTATTAAGTATTTCCTATCCCTCCAAAATAAGTTAAAACCCTTTTTAACTTAAAAACACTTAGGCTATATTGCCAAAAACAACTCATTCGAAACCTTTGTTTAAAACCTTTAAACAACCCTTTCAAAACCATAGAAAGTACCCCTTTAGGTATAAGTAAACTTCTTTACTTAATAACCTTAGGCCAAAAGGCCAAAACATACCTTTGGAAATCATACTCTTCGAAACCATTCATATTTACCCTTTCGAAAGCATTGGAATACATCTCCTTCGAATGCTTTAAAACCTTAGATTAATTTACAATCTATTACCAATTATAACACTTTAATCACTTCAATTAATTGGAGTTACATTTAAAGCAGTTATCAATTACCTTAAATTAATACTATTACATTTCATTCCAGTTATATTCTTATTATTAAACCACAAATTTTTATTTCTTTCAACATTAAATCAAAAAACTTCATTAAATTAACTATTTTTAATTATCGAAAATTACGGGTCGTTACACCCTCCCCCACTCAAAACTTTTCGTCCTGGAAAAGGAAAGGAAGGAAAAGGAGGAGTTAAGTAATCAATATATCTTATTCAAAATATTAAATTTATAAACAATTAATTTACATAATTTAATTAATTTAAATAAAATATATCAATTTATAAACAATTAAATCCTATCTTTAAAACACTTAAATATTGCCCATTGTAAAACCTTTCCTTTTAGACCTTTCGAAACCATTGGGGAACCACCCATTAGAAACCTTTCTTTAAACCTATCGAAATTATCAAAACATCAAGCTCTTCGAAAGCTTTTGGGTTCAATTTCATAACATGCGGAGATAACTTTCGAAACCATTAAAACCATCTATTTCGAAACCATTTGGGTTCTACCTTTTATAAAGCAAAAAGGTCTTTACAACATTTTTAGTCAAAAGCATCTCTTTCAAAAGCATTTCCTAAGTAAAGAAGTGATGGTGTCGAAACCATCCCTTCGAAAGCATTGGAGAAGCGGCTTGGTTTTTAAAAACAAGGTAACCCTTTTCGAAACCAATCTGGGTCGAACGGAAAAAAGCGGCAGTTAGGGGCTTCGATCTAGTCGAAAGAAGTTACTTAAAAACAAAGGCACAACCTTTTAAATCAATTCTTTTAAAGTCATTGACCCGGTCGAAAGCAGACCAAGTCAACAGCTACTCAATCGAAAGCAAAGCAGGCGCATTTTCATTTAAAAGCAAAGTAGTGCTTCGACCCTTTCAGTACCCCTGGATTCGACCCAATACCTTTCGCCTTTGTCCAATTCACTACGTACCAGGTATTTGATACTATGTGCATTGGTGTCGATGGAGTCGGAGGCGGAGTAAAGGAGTCTAAAGCCTGGTGCCAAAAGCATTGTAATAGGAAAAAGCATGTAGATTTGAATTTTTAAACTATTTCTTTGTACCTAATCTGCCTCGTTTGTCGAATTATGATTGGTTGCAAAATTTATTTTCTAAAAGTACTGCCGATTTTCAGAAATAAGGATTTGGATTATTTAAAAAATACCCCTTCTCCTTTTTATAATATATAAAACATTTAAGTCCCATACTTAAATAATTTTATATATTCATTAAAACACTTAGGAAAAATCTACAAAAAATTCCAAAAAATCATTTTTAATATGTTCTCTAACATATATAAATTTCAGACCCTAGGCCAATATAAGGTTGTAGTTAATTTTAATCCCAAATTTAGATTTTCTTCACTAGAAAATTCATATAAAATCCACATTAATTCAGAAAATTATAAAAATTGTAATCCATTTCTAAAATATCATTTCTGATCTAATTCAAAATTCGCAAGGCAATTGAATGTCATATAATAGGGTTTTCATAAAAAACATATCACAAAACTATGTGAATTAGCATAAATCATCAACAACATAATGATATATACTTAATCATCCAAAACATGGCAAAACATTTGCAAATAATTCGAATTTCATACTAAAACCTTAAACCAATAAAAACTTGAGATGTAGTCATTATTTACCTTAGATTTTTTATTAAGGATGTGAGATTTGTTCTTGATTAAGTGATTTGATTCTTCATCTTGAATTCTTCTTCTTTGCTCTTCCTAATGGTGGCCGACCTTAGCTCTATTTTTGTTTGTGAAAATAGAATGAACATGTAGAATGAATTCCAAAGGAGTTTAGGGTATATGGATATGCCTTGTTCCTATTTTGCCCTTGCATATTTCCTATCCTTTTATTCTCCTTTTATTCTTTAGCTAACTTGTTTAACATGGCACGACTACCCCTTATTTAATCACAAATCTCAATCCAGTAACCATCTTACATTATTTTATTTTATTTAACTAATTAAATATCCTATATAATGTTACAAAAAATATGAGGTGTTATAGTATGGTCCTACATATTATTGTTAAATACACTTCCTTTTGTTTTAGAGTTTTACTCAAACCAAACATTTTGTCTGTTCGAGTTGTTTATTTTCCCTAAACTCTCGGGTACTAAATTATATTTGGGTAGTCCGAGAATAACAGGTTTCTTTAGGAGCTCCTTGAAGACGTTGATCGAACATGCGGCTCATTAGTTATCTAGTTATTTATTTCCGCTATATGATTATGTTGGTATATTTGGTATCTGAAAAATGTAAAGTCAGAATGTATAGCTGCAAATCTATTAGATGTAGTACTTTTGTTTAACTGTAATAGCTCCATGTAAGGAGTAATTACTATATCATTTTGTATTATATGTAACCGTTCCGTTGTGAGGTATTTCTATTTTGTTCTTTCTGTTATTTATTTTACCCCCAAGGTAACTTATCTTTCGGATGCTTGGGCAACGCCACACGAATACCGAGAATGTATTAAGTGTCATTCCTTGGGGTCAGAAAGGTGGGTCGTTCACATAAGGTATCAAATCTTAAGTTTAGCGAACCACTAAGCCCTGGTGGGGTAAATCTCTAAGGATAGGATTAGTAATATCCTACGATAAGTCTATGAGTATAAGTATATATTGAGTGCATATTTGTTAGTGTTGGTTTTATATTGTGTTGTTTAATCCATCGAGTGGTATATGAATTCTGGTTAATGCGTTTGATTAGCGTTATCGATAGGAATTCCTAAACACTTGCACAGATCTACCAACACAGTATTGTTTTAAAATGGTAAATGAAATAATTTTACCTAGGAATATATTTTATATATAAGAATGATTTTCAAAATTAATATAGTTGTATAGTTGAGTTGTTTATTTAGAAATGATAATTTTTTATTATTATCATTTAGGATTTCTTTAGTTATGCTAGTCTAGTTTGAGCATTAACTATTGTTGAATAAGTACATAAGAAAATTTCCTTAGTAAGATATAGGTTAAGTAGATAGGAATTAGGGAATCTTGGAGTGAACCCCTTGTGAATTAAGTTTCACAGTTTGATTATAAGGTGTTCGGTGAAAGGGTTAAGTTAAAAGTTATCTTTTAATAATGTTAAGCTAAAAGTAAACTTGTAATAAAAAGTTGTTTAATATAATCTAAATGGTGGTGGTAGTAGTAATAATAATAATAATAATAATAATAATAATAAATAAATAAAAATGTAGAGGATGAATATTTGACAAAATTTGGTTAAAATAAAGGAGAATCTTTTATATGTAAGTTTAACTCACATCCAAATTTACTATATATCGTATATGTGATGCTATAAACTATTGTTGATTTCTTTGATGATAGTTAGATTTGTTTGACTGATTGTTTGGTTGAATTTCCATTTGGAAAATGGATGTTTAATAGAAATTAATCTTGTTATTCCATTTAAACTATTTAAGTGTCGTTATAGCAATTTCCGCTATACCATCATTTATTCGGTTTCATCCCCTAAACCCTCATATATGTGTTTGAACGAGCTTGTATTTTCACAAAACTAGATGTTTAAAATTCATTAATCATTTTGATTAATGATATTTTAAATTAATTAATCATTTTGACTAATGATTTTTAAAATTAATTAATCTTTTCGGTTAATGAGATTTGGATTTAATTAATCATTTTAAGTAATGATATTTAAACATAATTAATTATTTTAATTAATGATATTTGAAAATTAATAATCACTTTAAATAATGATATTTAAAAGTAAGTACTTATTTTAATTAATCATTATTTGAATTTAATAAATCGTTTGATAAATAAGATTTTAAGTTGGTTAATTTATTTAATAAGCGAGTTTAATATAAATTAATTGATTTGATCAAAGTGTTTTCGAAGTAATTAACTATTTTATTAAGGATAATTGATTTGTTTATTGAAGGAAATTGTAAATTTGATTAATTGTCATTTGGGATAGTTAATATTGTTTTAGATTTATAAAAGAGATTGTTTTGATAAATGAATTTTACACTTAAATAATATACGAGGTAATTTAATACTGATTTAAATGGGTTAGATTGGATATGAAACTTTTGATAACGTTGTTTTATCAAAACGATAGATATTATTTATGTATCTAAGAAGTGTAAACTAATTGGTGTTATTGAGTCAGTCCATAAACATGATTCATTATAACACCTTAATGTGAAAAGGTAGGAAGGTTTTAATAGACATTGTTTTATTAAAACCGTAGCTTTTGTTTAAAATATGTAAGTAGTGTAAACTATTTGTTATTTTGAGTCAACCCATAAACATTTTCCATCTTAACACTCAAAGTTAAAGAGGTCGAGAGGTTGAGTTGATTTTAAAAGACCCAAATTTTGATTTGATCTTCGCTTAAATTATGAAAGCAAAATAAATTTTGTGTTTTGTATATACTCCTAGGATTTATAAGGATATTATACAAATGAATAAAGTGGAATAAGTTATTATTTGGTGTTTTATAAAGAAAGGACTTTATAATTTTTTTTAACTTAGATGTAAATTTATGAAATAATTGGTAAATAATTTCGGTATTGAATAAAATACTAAATGAAAATATATGTGATTTAGAAAGATTGGTGTGGTCAAGAAACCAATAATTTTAGAGTATAACTTTCAATTTTGTCCAAGTAAGTTTGGATAATATTCTAAGCAATAACCAAAGGCTAATGAGCAAAAAATGGTACGATTAAATAATTATCTATACTTTGGGAAATCAAAAAAGTTTTGGACCTAAGTTAGGATTTTGTTGTTAATCTTTTGACATTTTAAACAACGTTGAGTGTTAGCTTTTCCTTATGGAATTTCAATGATTGATAGTATTGGTGTATTCCTTTACGAAATTTGGTTGATTTGATTTAATTGAATTTGATTGATTGATTGTATGGTCTAATGTACCATAATTTATAAAGTTAAAAAAAATATAAACCAAGGTTTTTGAATTATTGTTTATTAGGACTAAAATCCCAGTGTTTTTGAAAATGTGATTTTGGAAATTTTTTTTAGAAAGAGATAAGAATTGTTCACTCTAGTTGTTGTATTTGGAGGAATCGGAATACCACTGGATGCTCCATGATGTTTTGATTCTAGAGTTTTACATGTTTTGCTAGAAAGACCCCCTCCTAGTCATTTTTGGTTTTAATACATATATTTTTGAAGAAATTTGAAAATAAATTTTTGAATATAAGAGCCCAGGCATTTAGTTCTAAATTTACCTTTTGATACGATTGGATGCACAATATTTTATTTCAAGGTATTCTTTGAATTTGGTTGCATATAGTTTTATATCATACTAGTTTTTGCAGGTTAAGTAACATATGATGTGTTAGGTATTTCTAGGAAACTTTGTTTTCTGGGATAGGATTGTGGTAAATTTCAGGGATGAAATTCTTTTAAGTGGAAGAGTGCGACGGCCCAAAATTTCACCATATTAATTTCTGAATATTTAATTAATTTTAAATATTAAAATAATAGGTTTTATAATTAAAATTAAAACACTTTTAAATAATAAATATTGAAGATAAAATAGTTTTCAAATTTATTTTGTAAAAATGTTTAGTTCAATGAAAAACAGAAAATGTGACCGGAAACTGTTTTTTGAATTTTTTGACGTTTCATCGTGTAAAAGTTGTTTGAGATGTTGTGAGCCTTATCTATATTTGAAACAACCTTTAAATGGTTAAGAATGTAAATTAGTTAGTATATATTGGTATATGCATAGGTATATATACTTAAGTATATACATGTATATACTAAAAGATGCTTTAAAAACATGATTTGACACTTAGGCGACTCAAGTACAAAACATGTTTAAACATGTTTTCTTTGACATGATGAGGGGGACAAGGTGGAGGCTGAAATGGCATGTGCGGTGGAGGTGGTAAAACAATGTAGAGGGTAAAGGACAAGGGTGTTTAGCTAATTTACATTTTCGCTTACTTATAAATAGCCTTTCAACTCTCTAAATTTTCCTCTTCTTCCACCAATCAGGTCTCTCTCATATCTTATCCAAATGAAGTTTTTCTTTTTTTCAAACCATGTCAAATTTCAGTGGTTATAACTTTTCTCTTGATCACTTCTTCAAATTTCAAGCATAGTTATGTCAAAATATCAATTGTTTACAGTGTTTTTGGATCCAGAATTTCAAGTCCAAAAATTGTCCTTCTTCTTTTCACCATATGTTCTTCAAGACTAATCAAAATTGAGTAATTATTTTTTTGAAATTGTAGAAAAAATAATTTTGTAAGACCTTTTTATCACTTTTTCAAAATTCGTGAGTAAATAGTCGAAAAACTAGTTAGAAAATGACCTATTTTCGAGTTCATTTTTTAGAGTTCGATGATTATCCAAAGTCACTTCACCTTACCAAAACAAGATTCACTTCCTTCTTCTTCAAGGCCGAGCCTACCTAGTGTATTAAGGGTGCAAGATTCCATTTTTTACTTAGAAATAGAAGTGCTAGGTCATACCCTAAGTTAGCGAAGGTTTGGATAGCTTTCGGTGAGTAAAACTACACCTTCTTAAACCAAGTTTATACTATGCTAATGTTCATGTTAATAGCCTATAAATGCTTGTTGTATAGGTGAAGTGATGATTTGGTTGTTTTTTGTTTCATGCTTTGAAAATTTGTCACATTTGGAAGTTAGTAAGCATGTGGTATCTATATGAAAAGTTGGTAGTTAAAGTTAATATAATTGTTAGTAAGTACTTATTACATGTTATATCATCATTATTTTCCTTATGTTGTGCTTAAACCATTGCTATGTGATGTTTGGTTTTATGGTTAATGTCATAAGTTTATTGCCGAACTGCTCATATAACGATAGTTGCTATATCGGCACTTTTTGAAAATCACCTTTTATCGAAACTGTTGGGTTTCATCTTCGTGCTTGGAATTGCTTTACAAGTTAAACAAGATTTTGACTAACGATGTTTTCAAAAGTAATTAACCATTTCAATATTGAATATTTAATTTAATTAATTACTTAATTAATAAGGATTAAAGTAATTAAGTACTTAGTTAACGATGCATTTTAAATTTAACTAATTACTTGGTTAATGATTATTTAAATTAAATAATCATTTTATTTAACGATGTTTAAATTCAATAAATCATTTTATTTAATGATGTTTAAGGATAATTAATCATTCAATAATAATGAATTAAAGCAAATTAATCAATTTTCTAATTATGCTTTTAAATTAATAAATCTTTTTGATAAATGATTTAAAAAATTTATCAACTTGTTTTAACTCTAATCAATCTTTCCTTTATTGATGTTTATAATTAATAAATAATTTTTAAATAATGAGAATTAATTGTTCATTTATTTAATTTAATTAATTATATTTAAATTTATTAATTAGTTTAATTAATGATGTTTTAAAGGTGATTTATCCTTTTTAATTAAAGGCTATTGGAGTTAATTAATCAACTTAATTTATTCAAAGTGAATTTATCAAAGTAACAAGGATGTTTTGACTTTGTTATTCATTTAAATAAAGATAATTAATTAATTATTAATTTAATTAATTATATTTACTAATTAATTGAATTAATAAGCTTTACAAGTGGTTTTCCCTTTTTATTATTTAAAGACATTTGAAGTTCAAAAATTAAATTGTGTGATGAAGTTTAAAGTTAATTAACCAATGTAATAAGGATGTTTTAAGTTATTAAATCCTTTTTAAATTAATGTTTTGAAGTTAGTAAACTCTTTTAACAAAGTGTTTTAAAGCTAATACTTGTAATGTGAGGCCAAGCACGAATTCAGGTTTTTAAAAGAAAAAGTTTGATTCGTTTATGGAAATGAATTAATTTCCATAAAGCGATTCACTTATATGAGAACAATTTATTTGTATAATTTGCACTAAGCATCGAAGAAGTAGACTCGTCGCTATTTCAAAAGTTAAGAATAATCATGAGACATGACTTTGAGGTAACACTACCTTGACTTGTCCGGTATTATTGTTAATCAAGAAACAATACAAGTTGGAATTCGATGAGTGGTGATAAGTGTACAAGACTTAATTTCCATATATGATCGTTTTACTTCCTTGATAGTTGGTTTCTCAGCTATCATTACTTCAGCTTCTTTATTATCATCATTCTAACACGATATGTTGCTATATTGAGCTTTGATATCCTTTGTCGAAGACGACTAAAACCAAAGAGCAAGTGGGGGCCAAGCTATATGGGGTTGCTCCCATTAGGGTATTTTCACATCCACTCTAGATTGGATTTGGTGTTGCACATTGGGATGTGAATTACTCGGATTCTCGGTAAAAGTTGGATGGGTCAGGCTTGGAGGTTTCCGAGAGCCATCGAAGTTCCCAAGTATATTTCTAGAGGTATAATTTCGGTAGAGGCGCACCCTCCTAGTCATTGTTGGAAAATTTTCCTTTTTCATTTGATTCGAACCTTGTAATCTGTTTTCTTTAATTACAATGGGAAGAGTCAACCACTCTTCACGATGTTCAGTTACTGGTTTTGTCTATTCTATAGAGTTTGGATAGTTATCTTATTTAGTCCATTCTATCGAGTTTGGACTGTTGTCTTATTTTATCCATTCTGTCCAGTTTGGATTTTTATTTAGACTATTTTCATTCTTTCAAGTCTGAATGTTATACTAATTGTACCCATCATCTATGTTTGGATTTGTTCCCTATTGTTCATTTCCATTTTTGTTATGTTTGGTTCTTGTTTATGTGGGAGAAAACCCGTTCCTCGTTAGCGGCGTGGTCCCACATATTATTGTTAAATACACTTCCTTTTTTTCTAGAGTTTTACTCACACCAGACATTTTATCCGACCCGAGTTGTTTATTTTCCCTAAACTCTAGGGTACTCAATTATATTTGGGTAGTCTGAGAATAACAGGTTTTCTTAGGAGCTCCTTAAAGAGGCGATCAAGCAGGCGGCTCCTTAGTCATCTAGTTATTTATTTCCGCTGTATTATTTTGTTGGTATATTTCGTATCTGAAAAATGTAAAGTCAGAATGTATAGCTGCAATTCTATTTGATGTAGTACTTTTGTTTAACTCTGATAACTCCATGTATGGAGTAACTGAGAAGCGGATATTTACTAAATTAGTTTCAAATCTTTGTAATTTAAGTGCAAATTCATGGCTTCCCTCTCCAACCTACCGCAAGCCCCCCCAAACCCCTCCTCCATCCTATCCCAAACCCCTCCTAACCCCTCCTCCCGCCCTACAGTAACCGCTCCACCAGCTCCTGTATCGTCCGGCAATCCCCCTCCGATCTCATTCGTACCCAAAAGATACGTCTCCCATCTCTGCGCCAAGTCCAACTCTATTCAACCGACTTCGGGAAGTGCTAAAGCTAATTCAGCTAATTCATCACAACCCCACCCAGCCAATACCAAAACTATCCCAGAAAGATCTTACGCACAAGTGGCCGCTCTCCCACCACTCATTCTCGAACTCCCGAGACTGAAACGTCGAAGATCCCTGCCGTCTTTCGCTAATGTACGCTCCATGATTGATTTTTTAAAATCTAAGGGACGATGTCTAAATTGCGCCGGAAGTGGACACCTGGCTCGAAGCTGCAGAGACTCAAAGATCTGCTACAAGTGCAATCTCTTCGGTCACTCGCAATCAACATGCCCCGAGGCAAACAAATCAGCAGCCTCGTATCCCGTGCGAGCCTCTGCCCCTCCCACAAAAAACAAAATATCAGCTCATTCGTATCGGGACCCAGCGCCACATTATTACACTGCCAAGCCCAAAAGTACCCCCAAACCAATTAAAATCCCAGAGTCTCCTCGTTCCCCGCTCCATCCTCATTCCAAAAAATATCCTGAACCCAGAACCTCTGGTCCTTCTTCACAACAATTTTCAATGGACAACTCCACACTCTACCTCACCGCAACAGTAATTAATGGAATCTGGACGTTGGAATCATTACACCAAGCCCTCTCCACCGCTCTACAACACACCGAGTTGCCCATCTGGATCCTAAGCAATAACAGCTTCGTCTTTTGCTGTCCTACACACGAAACACTCGTCCGTGCCCTACAACTCCGAACCATAACCAAACCAGGCGGGGCCGTCCTCATCCAACCCTGGTCTGACCCTGAACCCTCCTCTGTCAACCTAGAACCGGTCACCTGGGCCCGTGTCCAAGGCTTTCCAGAGCTCATCCGATACAAAATTGACGCGGTGCGCTCCGCCCTGAACCCATTGGGCCGCTTCGTTGAATTCGACTGCTGCAACTGGGCATTGATTGATCATCGATACATATTCATCAAAATACAATTTTTATCAGGTGTTTCCACTCCCACTACTATCGTTGCAAACCTAAACAACCATGACTACCTCCTCACCGTAGACAGATGGGAACATGAGCACCCAAACCGAAACCCAGAGTCGTTACCAATAGGGACAGATTTGGAGGAGGCCTTCAGATGTTTTGATGAACACATCCCCCCACACGAACTCAACTCGGAAGACAGATTCGATGCTATGAACTTTGACCCGGATATCTTTGCCCCTCTATCCCCTCTTGACCACATCCCTATGGTTGACCCAATTCACCAAAACACACCAGAACCCGAGGCCCCTAACCCTCCTGAAAATTCCTTTGAAGTAATGGGTCCCCTTGGTTGGGACAGCTGGCTGGCTGAAGAACATAATTGGAACCCTTACGCAGACCTAAACCTGTCCAACCCATGGTTCCTCCAACTCCCCATCCACAGCCATCCTCCAGATCCCAACTCTAGTAATCAACTTGCACTCATCCCCTCACCATCACACCCGCCTCCATACAATTTTCACAATCCACGAAACCAATCCGAGAACATCGCCCCCTCTCCCATGGATGATAGTGCAGTCCACAGCCATCCTCCTGTTCCCAACCCCTGTAATCAACTTGCACTCATCCCCCCACCACTCCACCCGCCTCCAGTCAACTTTCACAATCCAGGTAACCAATCCGAGAACATCGCTCCCCCCCCACGGATGATAGAGCAGTTGCACCCTCTCCACCTCGGGCTGGACAAGAATCTCCAAGGATCACTCCCACAGCAGTCAAACGAAGCGCCAGACTACATAAAGCTGCATCTCACCCTGGTAGTTTTTTCAAACCCGTAGTTTTTTCCTCTGCAAATAAAATTTTAAATAAAAAAATTGCACGTTGCATGGGGGTGAAACTGCGAGAGGAACATCTCGCTGCCATGCAATCACTAGAACTGGAGCGTTCATCCTCATCCCAATGAAGATTATCACCTGGAATGTCAGGGGCTTAGGGGACCCCAGTAAAAGAATCGCCCTAAATCTCACACTGTCCCCACACAAAAGCGATATTCTCCTCATCCAAGAAACTAAACTCGTGGACCCCTCTCCTACCCAAATTAGACAGCTAGGTGGGTCCCATCTTTCTGGATGGGCCCACTTGAATGCCATAGGTTCCAGCGGTGGATTAATCACCCTCTGGAATGAATCCACTTGGTCTCATTGTCAAACCATCCTTCATCCTTCTGCCCTTCATGTTTCACTTTGCCACATCCAAACCAACACCATTTACTTCTTTTCCAACATTTACGGCCCTCAAAACCCCACCGATAGAAATACCCTCTGGAACAACTGCCTCACTTTCGCCACACACCTCAATGGCCCCTAGTTACTCGGGGGAGATTTCAACACCACCAGAAACACCCTCGAAAGAAACTCCGGAAATGCCTCCCAAGACTCAGACTCATTCAATTCCTTCATTAACTCCGGCTCCCTAATTGACCCACCAATCAACAATAGACTTTATACCTGGTCAAACCGTAGATCGGACCCGTCACTAGCTAAGCTTGACAGATTCCTTTTCAATATCAATTGGGATGATTTGCACCCCCTTTCTATTGTTTCCGGCCTAGCCTCGACCGTTTCTGACCACTGTCCACTAATCTTGGACTCGGGCTCATCCCCCAACCCAAATCGTCCCTTCCGCTTCGAACGCTTATGGACCCTGGAACCCTCCTTCGACAATTTCATCCAGTTAACTTGGTCCCAACCTGTGATGTCCAATTCCGCAATCGCCAGAGTTGTCTCCAAACTCCGCTCAATCAGAAAGATCATCAAACCATGGGCCAAAAATATTTGGGGCTCCCTACGCTCGCGCATTTCCTCCACTCAAGATGCCATCGTAGATCTCAACATCCTCGAAGAATCCCGACCCCTCACCCCAACCGAACATTCTCAACCGAAGACTTTAGAAACCGAGCTTGATAGACTAGTCAAGCAAGAGGAAATTGGATGGAAGCAAAGATCCAAAGCCAAATGGTTAGAGGAGGGAGACATGAACACCTCCTTCTTCCATCGTATGGCCAACGGCAGACGTAGATCTATTTACATCTCGGAACTAGTGCACAACAACTCCAGCTTCACCGAATCGTCGGACCACCTCCACCTCTTCACTGAATACTACCGTAGCATTCTAGGCCAAGCTTCTCAGACAATACCCCCCATCGAATGGAACCTCCTATATCCATCCTGTCCCCCAATTCCTGTTGACCACCCCTTTTCCGAAGAGGAAGTATGGGCCGCGCTTAAGGACTTGTCCGACGATAAGGACCCGGGCCCGGATGGTTTCGGCCCATTTTTCTTTAAACGATATTGGGAAACCATCAAAACCGACATACTTGATATGTGCGAAGAATTCCAAGCCAACCCCTATTCAATTGCTCGCCTCAACTACGCCAACATCATCCTACTCCCCAAATCCCCAGGCGCCAACACCCTACCCGCTTTCAGACCAATCAGTCTCCTAAACACCACTTTCAAAATCATCACGAAGGTTCTTGCCAATAGACTCCAAGCAGTCATCGATCCTCTGGTAGGGGCGGAACAGTCTGCCTTCATACAAGGCAGAAACATTTTAGATTGCGTCGCTGCCACCCAAGAAGTTGTCTCCTACTGCCATAGAACATCAACCCCTGGAACCCTTCTAAAATTAGATTTCTCCAAAGCCTTCGACACAGTACACTGGGACTTCATCTTGGACCTCATGAAGCATAGGGGTTTCCCGACAAAATGGTGTGGGTGGATTGAAGCGATACTCAACACAAGTACCTCATCCATCTCAATCAATGGCTCTACTGGTGGTCACATTAAATCAGCTAGGGGTCTGAGACAAGGGGACCCGCTCTCTCCCCTAATCTTTGTCCTGGTAGCGGATATGCTCAACCAGATGATCAAGCTTGCCTCGACCAATAATCTTTTTAAAGGTATCCAGCTCCAAAACTCCGATTTAGCTGTGTCTAACCTTCAATTTGCAGATGACACGATCCTATTCGCCTCCACCGACATCAACCACATCCATTGCCTCAAGGTTGCACTATATGTACTCGAAACAATCTCCGGCCTTTCTATCAATTTCAACAAAAGCTCCGTCATCATGCTTGGCAACTCCGCTAACCTCGGTCCTAGAATCTCATCCCTGCTCAATTGCAACCTAGCCTCATTCCCCATTTCCTATCTAGGCATCCCTATCCGCCCATCCAATCTCCACCGCGCAGACTGGCTTCCCCTCATTTCCAGAATTGAATCCAGACTCTCAACCTGGAAGGCACACTCGTTATCCTCTGCAGGTCATCTCGTCCTAGTCAAATCGGTCCTATCAGCTATCCCCTCATACTG
Source organism: Allium fistulosum (assembly GCA_030737815.1). NCBI lineage: Eukaryota > Viridiplantae > Streptophyta > Magnoliopsida > Asparagales > Amaryllidaceae > Allium > Allium fistulosum. The sequence goes on along the minus strand of CM060901.1, from coordinate 308,910,324 downwards.
GATGTCCTTCCTCAAGCTTCCATCCTGGGTTATCAAGAAAATTGACTCAATCAGACGCACATTCCTTTGGAATGGAGGCAACGCAAAATGCTTGGTCAACTGGAAGACGGTGTGTTTGCACCGCAATCATGGTGGGCTAGGGATTACTGACCTTCGCTCTTTCAATCAGGCGCTGCTGTCCAAATGGCTTTGGAGATTACTTACACCTGTAAATTTCATCTGGAAATCGTGGATCTTAGGTCAACACTATCAATCAAACCCTCACTTGGCACTCCACCTCACCACCCGGTCCTACCCATCCCCTTTCTGGTCGGGGGTCCTTCAAACCTTACCTAGAGTCAAAGCACTGTTCCAGGTTAAAATCGAAAGCGGCAATAGGTGCCTATTCTGGTTAGATACCTGGTTTGGACAACTGCCCCTCGCTAAACTACTACCCAACCTCTTTTCACACACCGCCCTCCCCAATGCAACAGTTGAAGACTATCTCACCCTAGGTCCCGATCACCTTTGCCCTCCTTCCATCTTCGATGCAGACCTAATTCCTGAACTTCTCTCTGCCACAAATATCCTCCTGTCGACCCGTCCTTCCAACAGTCAAGACCTCTTTCTCTGGGCCCTTGCACCTTCCAAAGGATTCTCAGTCGCCTCCTGTTATCAATATCTAATCCACCCCGGTCGCCTTTTCTCCTTCCCCAGGGTTTGGCAATGCAACCTTCCACCTCGTATAGCCTTCTTCCAATGGTGCTTAATTTCTAGAAGAATCAATACCAAAGACAGACTCAACAGACTCAACATCCCTATTGATCCGCGCTGCGTCTTTTGTTCAACCCAGAACGAATCAGTAACTCACCTTTTCTTCGAATGTGATTTCTCCTATTCAATTTGGGCAGCAACTAGTGCCTATCTTCTGGGGTTTATTCCCAGCGTGACCTCTCACTTCGAATATTGGCAGTTTAATCAGCAGAGTCTGCTGATGGACACCTTCATATCAACCTTTAGCTGGTGCATTTGGAAAGAGAGGAATGCCATTGTATTTGGGAAACCAACATGACATTTCTAGGGAACCTATAGAAGTATCACTCACATTTTCTCCTCTATAACAGGTCAATGTCACTCTGCGCCTTTCCGCCTGAGTCTCCCACAGTGCAGCGTCCAGCCAGTAGAATTCCAGGGAAGCACCACTGCATCTCCGGAGAGATAGTCCTAGCCTACAGGGGGATATCACGTACTCCAGTTAATATGTAATAGTCTATGATACTCTTGTATTTCTATTACAGTTTGTTGCCTCACACCTATTTTTTGGCCATCGATCGGGCTTGTCAATCGACCTCTTCAGTACTATATAATATAACTATTTAACTGGCTGTGTAGTTTCACGCTACACACCCGTCACTCTCAAAAAAAATGTATGGAGTAACCTTTTTACTATATCATTTTGTATTATATGTAACCATTTCTTTGTGAGGTATTTCTATTCTGTTCTTTCTGTTATTTATTTTACCCCAAGACAACGTATCTTTCAGATGCTTGGGCAACGACACACGAATACCGAGGATGTATTAAGTGTCATTCCCAAGGGTCAGAAAGATGGAATTTCACATAACAAGCAAACTAACTTACAAGCTAACTAAAAGAGGAACTTATTGAAGGAGAGCTCATGATGGATGAAAGACCCAACACCCTATAGCATACCCAAAAGGACACACTAAAAGGCATGGTGCGTTGTAGGTATAACTAAAACTAGTAGAGACAAAGATTCACAAGACAAAAAATAAATAATAATAATAATAATAATAATAACGCAGCAGAAACAATTATAGTATTTTGCCAAAAATCAAATTCCATAATATAAGATGATAAAAATAAGTCACCAAATACCCAATACATCATATGAAAAAATACCCATACAAGTCTCATGAAATCAAAAACCCAAAGTCTCAAATAATATCAGAGTACAATACATCCCTCTCAAAATACCAGCTCAACAAAAGAACTAAAAACTGGAACTGAAAGAAAGAAATACATGATAGAATCTCCAACAAGTCTCCAAGAAGCTGCGGTCTACTCTCCTTGCCCCTGATTGCCTATGAGGGAAAAGGGGAAAAATAAAGGAGTGGGTTAGACTAAAAGTCTTGTGAACGATAGCAATTACTAGAATCTTTAAGCAAATTAAAAGTAATAGACTTTACAAAATTTCTAGTATATAAAAGGAAAGAAAGGAAATAGAGAGAAGGAATAAGTTGGAAATAAATACGAATTAAGTAAATTGACATAATTGATTAACTTTCATTGTTTGCATTTGTCTTTGATAGCTGCTTTGATTAGGTTGAATTCCTAATCCTATAATTAGGCTGAAATCCTAATTCTACCCTTTGATCGGCCTGTTACTCCATAGACTTACTACGGACTAGATGCTATATAGCTCCCTACACAGAAAGCAATGGTGTCTACGAATGACACGCAGTATCTACTATGGACTAGACGTTATATAGCTCCCTACATAGAAGGCAATGGTGTCTACGAAAGACACGCATACTAAGCGATTGGAACTCAATAGCGACTTATCTCCCCTAATCGATGCCACACGCTTGGTCACCGCCGGTTCGCACTATCTATTGCTCCCTCTTTTGACTTTTTATTTACCCTAGACAGCATAAGCGTGCCCTCGTCTCACTTCAGGCTATTGTGAGACACCGTTTCCATAGAAAATAGAGAATGATGTTGGTACTGGTCCTTGTCAAACAAAATCTAGTTGCGTCCCTTGTCCAAATCCTCATGATTTAGTCTTTAATTATTGACCTCTTATCTACCCTAAACAGCATAAGCGTGTCCCAAGGGAAATGCTACCTGTACGGATCTTTTCTTTTAACTATTGACCACTTATCTACCCTAAACAGCATAAAGGAAATGCTTCCGGTACGGATCTTTTCTTTTAACTGTTGACCACTTATCTACCCTAAACAGCATAAGGGAAATGCTTATTAATTTATTCTAAGTCTTAAAATAAGCCTCATTCTGTTCTGTTTTCTTATTATAACCTACGTTATAATCATGCTTATTACTTAACCAAGGTCTAAGTGTGAAAATAAGCATCTTTCATCTTTTACTCTTTTCAGTTATAATTCTAAGTTATAACTAGGCCAATCTCTTTAATTAGTCCAATTCTAACATTAATATCATAATTAGGCTTAATTTCAGTCTTAATTCCGTTTTTATTACAGTCTTTACAATTTACATCTTACCTTCCATTATTTCGGTATTCTTATAATTTTAATCCATACTCGTGTTTAATCTATTCTAATCCATACGTGAAGAAGAAGGAGAAATAAAAGAAAACTAAAAATAGAAGAAAATCCAAAACGTAGGAAAAAGATGTAAATAACGCGTAAATAACAGTAAATAAATTAAAATACTATAAATAAATGAAAAGCTATATTTAACAGAAATAAACTAAAATTAACTAAAAAGAATAGCTAAAAGAATTAGACTGAAAATAATTCTAAAAATTGTAGACAAACTACTAAAAAGGTTATTCCAAAAATCGTAGTAAAACTACAACTATTGCAAACCCTATTATTTTAAATTACTTAAATATCTAAATAATTACAATCACTCACCTGTGGTCCTAATCTCTTCCCTTTTGGTCTTCCCGCATCCACTTGAGGGTATTAAAATATTTTTATTAAAAAGATTCTCTCCTTTCAAAATTATTCCTTTAGGGTCCTTTTTGAAAAGGTGAACCCAAGCGGAGAAAATCTAGAATGAAAAAAAGTGTTAGGCCTAAGGTCTTATTTATAGGGGTAGAAGTGGATCTCGGACCGTTAGATTTGGGGATTGAATATGATGCAACCACATCATAGGCTGAATAGGAGCCATCGGATGGAAGCACGGAGGGACCAGATGAGCCAAAGGAACAAAAATGACGTGTTAAAATCGCATGTACTAGAAGAATGTAATTCTTCGTTTAATAACGTAGGTGGGTCAACTTAGGGGTCGACCGCCCTTCTAGTTCGGTCGACCTAGGCAAGGGGTTGGTCAAGCCCCTGGTCGACCTCACTATGTATTTTTGATGCAGCGCAGCCCTCATTTGTCAAAGGCATAAGTCGTGACCAAACCTTGCGACCTAACGAAGAAGTTTTATAGGTCGTCTACGACCTAAGGAGCCACGTGAGGAGGAGTTACGACTTAACCAAGTCAGGGAGAAAGGGCTACGACCTAACAAAGCTTGTAAGTCATTGGTACGACTTAAGGAAGATACCTGCGAGTTAACAAGTCCTTGAGTCGTCTGAACGACCTAACGAGTCATGTTTTAAGTCGCGAAGCACTGGATGCCGTTGATTCGTCTGCCGAGTTAATCTCTACCATTGATGTCTGTAAGTAGCTGATCTGGGATGCGCATGTTTTAAGTCGCTGAAGACTTGTTGCCGTTAATTTTCTGCCGAGTCAATCTCTGCCGTTGGTTCTTTAAGTCGTGAAGAAGCTATTGTTAAGTCGCTATGTATTAACGTGTTGTATTTCTTAAGTCGTATGTCGACTGTTTCATAGGTCGTCTGTTTGTAATAAGTCGTATGCTATGGAGGTGTCATAAGTCGGAGTATGTTAAGTCGCAACTGTTATAAGTCGTAAGTCGTCTGTTTTCATACGTCGTCTGTAAGTCGTATGGTCTGTATTCTGTGGAGTTGTAAGTCATGTACGACTTATGTTGAGTCGGAGACTTTGTTAAGTCGGAACCGACTTAGGAGATGTAAATTTTTGTTGTAATTTCGTGTGAGTTGTAAAACGCCTATAAATAGGCCGTGAGTCTCATTTGTAAAAGGTTGTTGATTTTTGAATAAAATTCTCTTTTGATTGCTGTGTGCTTTCATCTAAATTGGTAGTTGAGTGTAATCTCCTATCTCCTCTTTCGGTTAATCGAGTGCGCTCGATTCAACGATTGTAGAAGCCGATTCGCAGAATCAAGTACGCTTGATCAACGCTCGAAGAATTGAAGATCTTTGAACCCGGTATCGTGCGCGATCAACGAGTTCGGGATAGCTAGAATTCGGTATCTTCGGATCAACGAATTTGGGCATTTTAGTATCTTCCAAACCACCGATTACTACATTCAACGATCTACATTGTTTTTGTAATATCTGCTGCGTCATTTTGGTATCAGAGCATGTTCTAGCCAATCATAGCTAGATCAAGACTTGGAGCCTATTCATTTTGAAGTTGAAGTGATAGCCGAGAGCTTGAGGTGTTGAGCCGTGATCAAGTTGAAGTGTTCGACTTTGTATTGAAGTTGTTTGATCGGATTTGAGTGGGAGGCCGAAACTTTGTCCATCGTGTTCATCGCGATTTGCAACAAAGTGGAAGTTTTCGATCCGTTTCATTTTGGATCAAATTCCGAAAAGTGTTTGAATTTTTAAGTGTTGAAGAGACTGGAAGATTTCAAGTATGCCGCCAAGAAGAGCTAATCGCCACCAAAACGTAGAAGCTTTGTATCGAAGAGAAGAAGCTGATGAAATGGAGCAAAGAATCAATGAAAACTTTAGTGAGAAGCTTAACGAAGGAATTGGCCGGTTAGAGAAGCTTATGACGGAGATGAATCAAAATCGGAGAAGGATTTCACCTGAATCTAACCATGGGGGTAGTAGAGTCTCACCACAATCCAATCGAGACAGAAGTGTTGACAATGATCAAAGGCGTGGGAGGAACGTGGATGATCGAGAACGGAGGAATGTAGATAGAAGGAATGATGGTGGTAAACGTGAAGGTAGTAGAGATGTAGGTGGACGAGATAGACAACGATATACATCTGATTTTGAAGAGGAGTATGATGGTGGTAGTGTTCGAGGACAAGGACGAGGACAAGGAATAAATTACTCTGAATATGATCACAAGTGGGAGTCGGGGATGAAGACTGAAATTCATGAATTCAAAGGTGGTATGCAAGTAGAGGAGTTTCTAGATTGGGTGGCTAATGTCGAGGAGATTTTAGACTTCAAAGAAGTTCCAGAACATCGTAGAGTGAAGTTGGTTGCTACGAGGCTGAGGGGTAGAGCTTTGGCATGGTGGCAGCAAACCAAGCTTACACGTGAACGAATGGGGAAGTCAAAAGTTGAATCTTGGGAGAAGATGAAGAAATTGATGAAAGCAACGTTCTTACCTTACAATTATTAATCTTTGATGTATCAACGTTTGCAGAACTTGAGGCAGGGCACAAAGACTGTTAATGATTACGCAGATGAGTTTTATCAGCTTATTGCAAGGAATGATATTATGGAAACAGAAGAGCAGCTGACATCTAGGTTCATTGGGGGATTGAGAATGCAGATCCAGGATATGGTTAATATGTTCGATCCAAGATCTGTAGCGGAAGCACATCAGAAAGCGTTGGCTTGGGAGAAACAGGGACGACGAGGAAGTGGTGTGTTTACTAATTCTAACAATCAAGTGAAGGGTATTGGTGGAAGTTCTAATGTTTCTAGACCTATCAGTAGACCAGTAGTGAAGGAGGCTGAGAAGACAAAGGTTAACAACGGTTTCAAATGTTACAATTGTCAGGAATTTGGTCATAAAAGTAGCGAATGTCCAAAGCCGAAGAAGAGAGCTATGATAGCGGAGATTGAGGATGAGGATGAAGAAGCTGAATGTTCCAATTCACCACCTGATGAGGAGGAAGAAGAAGTGTCGGGAGACGAAGGTTATAATCTCATGATGAAGAGGTCCTGTTTAACACCAAAGCAAGAGGAGGATTGTAGTTGGTTGAGGAGCAATATTTTTCAGTCAACATGTACTATTCTGGGGAAAGTTTGCAAATTTGTTATTGATGCTGGAAGCTGTGATAATATAATTTCTTCTGAAGCTGTGAGGAAGTTGGCCTTAAAGACTGAGAAACATCCAAAACCGTACAAGCTAGCGTGGTTGAGGAAAGGCGGGGAGGTGAAGGTTGGACGAAGGGCTCGTGTGAAGTTTTCAATTGGGAAGAAATATAAAGACGAAATCTGGTGCGATGTGGTAGATATGGACGTTTGTCATTTGTTGCTGGGGAGACCGTGGCAGTATGATAGGGCGGTGCAACATGACGGGCGTACCAACAGTTACAGTTTCATGTTTGAAGGCACAAAGATTACTCTAGTTCCAAAGAAGCGACAACAGGAGGAAAACTAGTTGGAGGAGATTGAAGAGCTCAAAACTTTGTTATCTTTGAAGGAGTTTGTGAAGGAAGTAGAGGAGGAGCCTGAAGTATTTTTATTGATTGGGCGTGAGAGCAAAGAAGAGGTTGAATTTCCGAAAGAAGCAAAGCCAGTTTTGAAAGAATTTGATGATGTATTTCCAGAGGAGTTACCAACGGAATTGCCACCGTTGAGGGATATACAACATCAAATAGATCTTGTTCCAGGTGCTGTGTTGCCACACAGACCCCATTATCGAATGAGTCCGAAGGAACATGAAGAGTTGCGGAGGCAGGTAGAAGAATTGCTTGAACAGGGGCGTGTGCAGGAGAGTTTAAGTCCTTGTGCTGTACCAGCCTTATTGGTACCCAAAAAGGATGGAACGTGGAGGATGTGCACTGACAGTCGAGCATTGAATAAGATTACTGTGAGATATAGATTTCCAATGCCGAGGTTGGATGACTTGTTAGATCAAATAAGCGGAGCTACTATATTTTCGAAGATTGATTTGAAGAGCGGATATCATCAAATTCGTATCAGACCAGGAGATGAGTGGAAGACTGCTTTTAAAACCAGGGAGGGTCTATACGAATGGTTGGTAATGCCATTTGGCTTATCAAATGCGCCAAGTACTTTCATGAGGGTGATGAATCAAATTTTTAGACCATTCATTGGGAAGTTTGTGGTGGTGTATTTCGATGATATTCTGATATATAGTGGAAGTCCAGAGGAACATTTGAATCATCTGAGAGAAGTGCTGATGATACTGCGACAAGAACAGTTTTATGCTGCAACGAAGAAATGCGTGTTCATGACGCATAGTGTTTTATTTCTGGGGTACGTTGTGTCGGAGGAAGGAATACAGGTTGACCAAAGTAAAATTGAAGCGATTAGAGATTGGCCACAGCCCAAGACGATAACAGAGGTTCGAAGTTTCCACTGGTTGGCTTCATTCTATCGAAGATTTATTCCACACTTTAGTAGTGTGATGGCGCCTGTTACTGATTGTATGAAGGACAAACAGTTTACATGGACGGAGGAAGCAGGAGTTGCTTTTGAACGAATCAAGGAGTTGTTGACGACAACACCAATCCTAGCATTACCTGATTTTCAGTTGTTGTTTGAACTACATACTGATGCGTCAAAGGTGGGGATTGGAGGAGTGTTGAGTCAAAGGGGTCGTCCTATTGCATATTTCAGTGAGAAGTTGTCAAGAGCGAAGGGGCGGTACAGTACGTATGATGTGGAGTTTTATGCTGTTGTGCAATCTATTAAACACTGGAGACATTATCTATTCCAGAAAGAGTTTGTTTTGTATAATGATCATGAGGCTTTGAAGCATTTGCAAGGGCAAGACAAGATTTCAGCGAGACATGCATCGTGGGTTGCATATCTGCAACAGTTTACTTTTGTTGTTAAACACAAGACAGGGGTGACGAATCGTGTAGCTGATGCTTTGAGTAGGCGGAATCATTTGTTGACAACAATGAAGATTGAAGTGACGGGGTTTGACATTTTACCGGAACTATGTGTAGAAGATCCTTACTTTATGAAGTTTGTTGATAAAGTCAAGAATGGGGAGACGAATGAGTTCGTGATGGTAGATGGTTTTCTGTTCAAGGGAAATCGATTGTGCATACCTGATTGCAGTTTGAGAATGAAAATTGTGAAGGAACTACATGATGAAGGACATGTGGGGAGAGACCGTACATCACAATTGATTTCACAATCTTACTTTTGGCCATCGATGAGGAAAGAGGTAGAGAAGTTTGTGGAGCGTTGTCATATTTGTCAAATTTCGAAAGGAACGGCAACTAATGCTGGGTTATATATGCCGTTACCTGTACCAATTAAACCATGGGTTGATGTGAGTATGGACTTCGTGTTGGGATTACCGAGGACACAGCGTGGTAACGATTCCATTTATGTGGTGGTTGATCGATTTTCGAAAATGGCACATTTTATTGCTGGTAAGAAGACGGCGGATGCTGTTCATGTTGCTCAGTTGTTTTTCAGAGAAATATATCGACTTCATGGATTGCCAGAATCGATTGTGTCGGACAGAGATACTCGTTTCCTAAGTCATTTTTGGCTAAGTTTGTGGAAGATGGTGGGAACGAAGCTGAAGTTTAGTAGTGCTTATCATCCGCAAACGGATGGACAGACCGAGGTTGTGAACAGATCGTTGGGAAACTTGTTGAGGTGTCTTGTGCAAGATAATTTGAAGAGTTGGGATGTGAAGTTATGCCAAGCAGAATTTTCTCATAATCATGCAGCGAATCGAAGTACTGGGTTCAGTCCATTCCAGATTGTTTATTCGAGCTTACCAAAGGGGCCGTTGGATTTAACGGTAATACCACACTCAAAGGGGACAATTAAGAAAGCTGCTGATTTTGTCGAAGGGCTGACGGAATGTAATAAAATCGTTCAGGAACGATTAGAGAAAGCAAATGAGAAGTATAAACGATCTGCAGATTTGAAACGAAGAAATGTTGAGTTTAATGAAGGAGGTATGGTTTATGCAGTATTAACGAAAGATTGTTTTCCAGTAGGCGCTTATAACAAGTTGAAAGCCAGGAAAATTGGTCCGGTGAAAGTCGTAAAACGGATTAATGAAAATGCTTATAAATTGAAGCTGCCAGAAGATGTGTACACTTCTGATGTGTTCAATGTTAAACATCTCGTACCATATCATGGGGATGAACGAGCTGATGTGGAAGAATTTACAAATTCGAGGTCGAATTTTTCTCAACCTAGGGAGGTTGATGCAGCGCAGCCCTCATTTGTCAAAGGCATAAGTCGTGACCAAACCTTGCGACCTAACGAAGAAGTTGTAGGTTCACGTGAGGAGGAGTTACGACTTAACCAAGTCAGGGAGAAAGGGCTACGACCTAACAAAGCTTGTAAGTCGTTGGTACGACTTAAGGAAGATACCTACGAGTTAACAAGTCCTTGAGTCGTCTGAACGACCTAACGAGTCATGTTTTAAGTCGCGAAGCACTGGATGCCGTTGATTCGTCTGCCGAGTTAATCTCTACCATTGATGTCTGTAAGTAGCTGATCTGAGATGCGCATGTTTTAAGTCGCTGAAGACTTGTTGCCGTTAATTTTCTGCCGAGTCAATCTCTGCCGTTGGTTCTTTAAGTCGTGAAGAAGCTATTGTTAAGTCGCTATGTATTAACGTGTTGTATTTCTTAAGTCGTATGTCGACTGTTTCGTAGGTCGTCTGTTTGTAATAAGTCGTATGCTTTGGAGGTGTCATAAGTCGGAGTATGTTAAGTCGCAACTGTTATAAGTCGTAAGTCGTTTGTTTTCACACGTCGTCTGTTGTAAGTCGTATGGTCTGTATTCTGTGGAGTTGTAAGTCGTGTACGACTTATGTTGAGTCGGAGACTTTGTTAAGTCGGAACCGACTTAGGAGATGTAAATTTTTGTTGTAATTTCGTGTGAGTTGTAAACGCCTATAAATAGGCCGTGAGTCTCATTTGTAAAAGGTTGTTGATTTTTGAATAAAATTCTCTTTTGATTGCTGTGTGCTTTCATCTAAATTGGTAGTTGAGTGTAATCTCCTATCTCCTCTTTCGGTTAATCGAGTGCGCTCGATTCAACGATTGTAGAAGCCGATTCGCGGAATCAAGTACGCTTGATCAACGCTCGAAGAATTGAAGATCTTTGAACCCGGTATCGTGCGCGATCAACGAGTTCGGGATAGCTAGAATTCGGTATCTTCGGATCAACGAATTTGGGCATTTCAGTATCTTCCAAACCACCGATTACTACATTCAACGATCTACATTGTTTTTGTAATATCCGCTGCGTCAATTTTTTTTCTGTTTTTTCTATTTCTTGATTCATTTGTAACTTATTCATATTGTAACGACTCGGATTTTTCGCGTTCGAAAATCAACATCCGTACTTCATATTGTACTAGAATGCCGCAGATTCGACCGTTCAAATCCGATTCGCCGGAGCTTATAACACAGTAAGTATAACAACACAGCGGAAGAAAGAAAACAATGATATCATATACAATCCAATGAATACAATATCCAGAATGATATACAACAATGATATCAATATGATACAACAATATCAGAGATAAATAATGATACAGCGGAAATAACAGAACAAAAGAGATCACTCCAAATGATCTACAAAAGAGAATGACTCCAACAACTCCAACGTCAAGCTCGAACCACAAGGAGAAGCAAGTGCAGTCCTGAACTCCAAGAACTGAACCAGCTCCAGATAATCTACTAAACCTGAATACTTGAGAAAACCCAACTCTAGACTGCCCGTGTGGAAAATGGTGGGCACCCAGAGTTTAGGAAGGGAACAATAAACTCCAGGTCAGTCATGGGACTGGTGTGAGCAAACAAAAGCAGTTTATCTTTAAACAAACACAAAAGGATTTTAAACATTGAAATCCGCAATGCTTTTTCGAAAATGAAACTACCATAAGGCCTCCCGCCACACACACAATGCAATCGCAGAATTGGAGGAGATTTCTCCTTATGATAGTCAAACATGCTTACTACGCAAAATCAAAACTCTTTTGATATTATTACTAGTGCATAGTGTAGAAAAACATTTAGAAAATAGAATATAAATCTTAGCCAGCATACAACCATTATTGTATGCCTACTATAGCTACTATGTTCAATAGCAGGTTACCGCCACATTCCATAGTAGGTAATACAACTAAAACCGTACAGAGTTTCGTATTGTTTCTTTGGATTTCCATCAAATGATCAGGCCAAGGAACTTCCTTACCAAAATGGAAACGCCTCTGGAAAGACGCCCCGGATCCTAACCGGATCTCTGCAAACAAAAGGCCGACGCTACCTCACGCTTTAACTAAGCTGTAACTAGGTAACAACACACGAGTCATGTCATCCCCCGGTCGTTACCGACCTTTATCCGAGGATCCTCAATCATAAAGCAACAGCCACAAAATATAATCAACATAGGTAAAATATCTGGGCTCCATACCATGATATCACCTTTTATCCAGAAGGAAATGACATACCCTAGGGGCGCTACCCCTAAAAACCTTTGTCGAAACATTCCTGTTTCGACCATTACCGAGTTGTGAGGCTCGACGAAGTCTCGTCCACAAAACTACGCTTTTTTACAAAGCCACGCTTTTTCACAAAGCCACGCTTTGACCAACAACTGATCATCAGCACTTCGTATGCCACATTACCAAATTGGGAATGTATCACTAGTAACCATCAACTACATAACCTCTGAGCTCGTACGTCTCAGAGAAGGATGTTAAGCTAAGAGAATAAATTCTCCGCCACCAACAGAAATGTATTTGATAGAAACCAGCTTTACATCTCAAAGTGTAACGTCAGACACACATCCATACAAGTCTGTTCCGGGTCCGAATAGAACCGAAGGCACTTCCAAAGAAGCCCTTGCAATCCGGGTATTCACAATCCTGATCGGACTTCCCATCACTTAGGAAATCTCTATACCGTAGCTACTCAGTGTAGAGACAATCGATAGGTCATCCTATCGCTCTCGCAAATACCCGGTCTTCACCACCGGTCTTCAAATGCTATCCATATCGTCGTATCACTATTCGGAATGGGTTATATGACACAAAGGTCCTGTCCCGGCTAAACCGAATAACGAGTGCAATTAAAAAAATCATATGGATACTGGGGTCTCAGTTAAATCACAGCTTAAAGCCCAAAACTTTTCATTCGAATGGTTAAAACAAATTACCATTTCCAATCTTTTAAACAAAAAGATTCATTTCAAAATCCTTCAATGGTTTAAACAATTTCCACACTTTTAATCTTTTAAACAAAAAGATTCAATTCACAAAGTTAACCCCGTTCACAAAGATTCATTCATAGATTTTCAAATCGATTTCCATTTCAATTTGATTAACTCGTTAAATCTTTAAATCAAGATTTAACTTATAGCTTTCAAAACTCGTTTCCAAAGATTCATTCATAGTCTTCCAAAACAATTCCATTTCAAGTTAGATTAACTCATCCGATCTTTGAAATCAAAGACTAATTTCATAGTTTTCAAAACATTTCAATTCCATTTCAAACTTGAAACCTTTCAACACAAATTGGAAGTTCATTACTTATGTGAAAGCTTTTACTATTTGAAAACGAATAGTTTCGTTTTCAGAAAAATCTAGTTATATTTACATGAGTTAAAAACCCTTGAATTAAATTCAAATTCCCAAATCAATACCTTTAAAGTGGTTTAACCCATATATAACTTATACAGCATCTTCAATCCCCAGTTTCAAATCATAGAATTCAATTTCAAACTTGAATTCAAATTTAAATCAAATTATTTAAATTTTCAAAACTCGATTAAGTTATTCAAAATAACTTTTATCTTTGAAATTATATTTCAAAAGCTTTTCACTTTAAACCCAAATTTCAATTTCAAAATCAATTGAAATTAAAATTTCAATTTCAAAAAAACATTAAATTTAAATCATCTGTGATTTAACCGATTTCCACGTGAAATCCATATTTGTGTGTGTAAGAGTGTGGTCCAGGGGTTTTACACACAATAGTGCACAACATCAATCATCACAGATATATTGATAAGCGGTATAATCGATAACGCTTATCTTCATTCACAGATTCATAGATAAAATAAATTTATCGGTTACAAAGATTGACAATTATAATTCGATGTGGGTTTCGGATAACCAACTGGAATCCGACTCCCTGTCGCATCGAAATTCAAGTGCCGTTTTACGGGCCAAGGGTTTCATATTCACATAGTAATATATCACAGAAATAGAAATTTCAGATCACAACATAAATCAGAGTGTATCACAAAGCATCACTAATCAAGGATATCAACAATCAAGTCATCCAAATAGAACCCAAATATCCATAGGTAAAATCAATTAATATCTGATTATAATTAATTTATACCAGATTAATTACTTATGAATGAATTACAAATCTTGGTTAATTAATCATTAATTGCAAACCATTTATATTAATTAACCTTAATTAATAAATCAATCCACCTTAAATCATTAAATAATTAACCTTTAATTAATCAAAATATTCAAAATTAATTACAATAAGTAATAAATCCTTAATTACTTTCGTTAGGTAATCATCCTTAAATGAATCTCATTAATCAATCATTAATCACCTTTTAACAAATAAACCGGCTTAAACTTTAAAGTAGTTCAACAATTTAAATTTAAAACTTAGATTTAAACTTATTTTCAAATTTCAATTTTACCATTTTAAACCTTCAGTTTAAATTCAAAACTCAATGTACCTTTACACTTAAAAGTCGTTAAAACCAAATTTAACTTAATAAACTTGATTAAATGTTTTTAACTTAAAAACTGTTTTGCACAAAATTCTCAAACTCGGGCCAATCCCCTAGTTACCCCGAGACCTGCTCCTAGTCACGCGCGAGAAAATCTCATTTTTTTGCTTAACACTTAACACTTGAAACAGAACCATTTATACCTAAGGAAACCTAAGTGTTAATCGAACAAATACCCGAGTTCTAACACCAGAATACACGGAACAACTCACGAGTTTCCCCTACCTCAACTGCTTCGAGCCTATCACGAAGAACACTCGAACTCGGCACGAGATAAAGCCTTCTTCCCCAAACCAATTTCTTTCCAAATCAACACAGCAACCCGAGTATACCAGCCATCTCGTGCACGTGCACCCCCGCGGCAATCAACTCCGGCCCCTCGCGATCATCCTCGCAAGTCAACGACCCTCCCCTAACACCATTCCGATCATCACATCGGTAGCAGGAACCCCGATTCAAAATCGAGCATCGCGCTCGAAACTGGAACCAATGTCGAGTCTGGAAAACGCCTCGTACACGCCGCCTCTACCACCAGAGATCACGAATCTTCGGCCACGTCTTCGTCAATGCTTAAGGTTCCATTACCCAAAACCCCATACAACCCGATCCACCAGTGAAGACGCGGTGATCAAATTTCTCAGATGAACAAAAACTAGGGTTAAATACTTTAATCACAAATTCCCACTGCCTCACTGCTTCGGTCCATCAACTACCATTTTTCCTATACACTACGATCAAAACTCCATCACTAGGAAGAACCACGGCCAACCCGACCTGCTAGATTGACCGCGACATGCCAAAATACCATTTCTAGATGAACTAGAAATGCTCTTCCAATTTCAAACTAAAAATTGTAATTTTAGTTTTAAAAATCATGTTTCAATGAAAGGTTTCAGATCACAACCCTGAAACGTTGAATTGATGTTTTTGAATTTCCACATTGAAAATTTTTTTTTTCCTGTTGTTTGATTTCCAGGGCCAAAACAGAAGTATTTTATCTTGAATAATATTTTAAACTAAAAATCTTATGATATAACTAAAGTATTGTGTTCAAAACTTAAGTCCAATCAAGATTTAGATCAAGAGCAATTGATTTACGAATTTATTTGGGACCTGGAACTGGAATCAGAGACAATCATCCAACACAGCAATGCATACAACAAATTATTCACATATATACAGAGGTTCAAAAATATATTCACAACAACTTGTTTTACAGCGTTGAATATGCAACACAATCATATATTTAAATTTTAAAAAAAATATGTTACTCACTTATTATCTGGTTTAAAACAGAAAGCCTATAAGTTTAACAAAGTGACATAAACTCTCATGTACACAGACATTTCAAACATTTCATTCTCATCAAAGTATTTATCACAAGAATATCAAGATTCGTATATATATATAAGGTTAAGAGTTTGCTCACCTTAGATTCCAGAAAACAGAGCCTCTTTGAAACAGACTTGAACTTTTTCTTTCTTTCTTTGATTTCTGGTTTGTCTTAATTGTGTTGTTTATATTGAAGCTTTGTTTAAGTTTTGAATGATATTGTTTGCTTCAGATTTTTTTTGTTTCCAGTTTGAAATGGATGAGGCAAAAATGAATTGAGGAGTTTGATAAAAAGAAGAGTTTGCTGGTGATAAGTCTTTGCACAGGGTGATGAATAGATTTGTACAAGAATGTATATATTTTGTACAACATAACCAGAGATATTTCATCTTTTGGTGGCTGAAATGTTTTATAATATTTCGAATTGACTATTGTCTATGCTAGCATTAAATGCAAAGTACTTTGTTCCCATGCTTGCCTACATCTTTTTTTTCCTTTTTTTTCTCATCTGATGATAATGTTATGGTGGCTAGCAGATTTCATTTCGACTGAAGATATGTTAGGGTGTATTAAAGATTTCTTGCATTAAATGCACATGCTTTTGTACATAGATGTTTGTTCTTTTATACTTCTTCTTGCCTGCATACTTTGTTACTTTCCAAGTGTACATGAATATGTATTGTAATGTTTTTATTTTGTGGTGGCTGAAATGATTTCCAGTAAGTACATATGTTTCTTCCTTTTGCCTTGTTATTTTATAAGTGTTCATATGTGAATGTATTTTGTTTCTATGCTTATTTTGTTTACCTACTTATTTTTTTATATTTGTTCATAGATATCATCATTTTGGTTTTGTAGACTTTTCTTTGCATACACTTTTGCTTTTACTTTAATATTTATCATCTTATATTTAATTTATAAATCCAAATTATTATTAAACCATTTATTTAAGATTTTATTTCAAATCCAATATACATATATATTCACATATATACAATATTTTCAATATTTAAATTTTAAATGATTTAACATAGAATTTATTTTAATCCGGGGAAACTCGCATCACTTTAGATCGATTTATTTCACAAATTATCAATTTAAATTTATATAAAATTCTTTAAATTATCAATTTAAATTTATATAAAATTCGGGGTCGTTACACATATTGGCTCGGATTCTGACGTTCTATATATGGAAATTGACCAACCAAGGACACAATGGTGCAACTCCCGTTGCTCAATTCTGATAATTTCACAAAGTTATTTTATCATTTAATTAATTCGTTAATTAATTATTATAATTTAATTTTTCGGGTTGTTACAATGGAAAGCTCGGATTTTCTCCTCGAGCTCCATCATATTCCTATCCAAACCTTTTCGTCACCGTACTTGGACCAACTTCATTCCTCATTCTTTTGCTGCATCACATCAAGTCCTAAGATGTGAATACACCTACGGAGTATTCTAGACTCCATCTCTACACTCGCCTCAAAACCTGACTAAGCTTTACCATAACCGCTAAATCGTCAACGTGCAGTCGTAGGTGGGTTAAACAGAAATGTGTGAACACCTGACAACTTTTCAAGAAGCCCACCCAACGTGCTGGCTTCCCTACTCTCTATACGATCGTGAAAGGCCAAACAACTTATGGTACTGGATTTCCCACATAACATATCTCAACAGTGAGTTCTTCAGCTACCAAGCTACCCATCGGTAACTCTCTATGCATATATGTCCTATGTGGTTTCCATTCCTTAGCATATCACTGAGGCATCTCTAATCATATAATGTCCAAGTATAGCTTTTGTTTAAATAGGCCGCACTATTGGCATCCATTGTCAAATAATTTGCAACATACTTCGCCACTTGCTTCTCCTTTCTCCACCAGTATATAACCTTCTTCGTATCCTTTGAGCTACCCATACTAAACTCTTTCTTTAAGTCTATAAGAAAGATGACACAATAATGGATGGTGTCTTCCGTCTGAGTGTAGTCCTATAGACTATCATATCGTTAAAGTATCCTTATGTAAATTGATGTATTCCTAAAACACTTTACCTAGACAAGGCGGATCATCCTCTATCGACGACTCTTTTGTACAACCAATCTTCAATTATCCAACCATTTATGAAAAAAAATTCTTGACTACGCAGGCATGCTTCTCACATCATGTCTAAGGAAAGCTCAACCATTAATGAAATATATGTTAATTTCAAACAACATTTAATCACATATGCTTCAGTAGTTCAAAATAATAAATTTAAACTTGTTATTTCCATCATAAGTATATATCATCATAATATGGTTTATTATAAGAATACCTTTTCTCTTTATCTTAAAATAGTTTTTTTTTTAAATTAATAATATACTTAAGAAATCTTTTGTTTTCAACATATTATTTAAATATTTTAAACATTATTATTTAATCCATAAATAATTTTCATTAAATTTCGTTCAAAATAACATTATTATCATTTTACAACAAAATAATAATATTTATTTAAATTGTTTTTTCACAACCGCTTTATTATTATTATATATCAGTCAACAACATTCTACATTAAATCCCAAAAATATTTTTTTGTTAATTATATTAAAAATAGTAGTAATTTAACCTAAAATATACAAAGAAAAAATCTCTTTATTATTATTACTATTAATCTCATAATACCTCTTATTTTATTTCTTAAATATAATAATGTTTTTTGTTCATAAACTCCGTAAAATAGCTACAGTATTATTCGCTCAAATTTAGGTAATCTTCCAAAAATCATATTACTATATATTTAAATTCCACCATACTTTATATATAATACTAAATTCTCGATTTGAAATATATTTTTCATTTTTGTTTCAAAAATTTTCAATATTCATACATAATACCTTCATTAATTTTCAAAACAAATCCTTATGTCACAAATCCATAACTAGCTAGTCGTAAGCACACGTGCATATTGACTATTCAAGTTAGTTCACCGTAATCAATTCAAATTTATAAGCTGTGTAATTCTTTTTAGCTCTAATCAAATTTCAACTTAAAATGTCAATAACCCTTCAATTCAATTTTTAAACCATAATCGTTCATCTCGAATCTTATTCTTCACACAACTTGTACGATTTGAAAACCATAATATTCTCTGTTAATTTTAATAAAAATTTAATAAAATCATAAGAAAATATTTTTCAAATCAAATTCTTTAACATCCACTTAAATAAATTTCTAAAAAGTTTTAACTTAGATGTTTCTTATTAAATCATTTCATAAGAAATCAATTTTTTTTTAATTTAATCACTTCATATCTGTTGAGATATCCTTAAATAAAAAAAATATTATACTTTCAACTTTTAAAGCTATTTTTTATATATTTTCAACAATTCTTAGAAATATCATTACCTAAAACATTTAACTTTCAAAATTCAATTTTTATTGTTTAAACATTTCAATATTAATCATTCAATATTAACTTCGGAATAACTTCGGTTATTTTTCTAAACACTTCTCCTTCATTTTTAAAACATTATTGCATATAATTTAAAACCATTTTATCATATATATATATAAGTATATATCATTTTATTTATTAATTATCTAATTTTCAACACCTTTAAATAATACATCGTTTATATGCATAAAAAATATATTTTTGAAATTCATTGTCTCTCTACTAACTATATTCATATAGGATTTGAAAATAATTTCCAAAATTTTAAAAAATTTATTAATGCACATTTTAAAGATTATGTATCATAATTCCTTTAGTTTCCATTCAAAAGTAGATAAATATTAAGATTTAAAATTACACAAATTTTAAAATTATTTTAAATCTTCTGTCTTTTTGTTATTTTTATTCAAATTAATATTTATACAAAATGGTTCAATTTAACTTAGAAAAATAAGCAAGTAAATCGTATCTTTCTAAATTTGCTCACAAAAGTATAAAGAAAATGTAATATTTTTTCTATTTACTTTCAAAAGTTCCTTTATTAAGAAACAAGTATACATCAAGATGTAATGTGAACAATATGCTCCATATTAAACTTTTTTACAAAAGTAAAACTTTTAAAATATATTTGGAAAATTACTTCTTATTATATTTTTCTATTTTTGAAGCTTAAATATGGGTTATTATTTCGATATAATAAACAAAATTCAGCTTCTATGTTTTTCCCAAGAATCTCAAACATTATTATTTCTATATTTTATAGGGAATACATTTAAATTAATTTCATTTGGTTAATTACTTTAATTGGAAGAGATCATAACTTACACAAGCCCAACTACATTCTAAAAAAATGCTTAAGTACCTTTATTACGCCTCATCAACATCACACTATATTCTTTGGACTTAAGGGTGCTACTCTTCTCTTATTAATCCATAGTCCCATAATTTACTCCACTGCTATTTGGCATATAAACCCGCTTTTAGCAACTCTCTATGGTGTAAATTACAAAAAATGCAACATGAAAATGAGTTTCTACCGGGAAGGTATGAAGAAGGATCTTGGCTTATGGGTAATGCAGTGTGTGAACTATCAACAAGGGAAGACTGAACATCAAAAGCCGAGTGGGTTGCTTCAACTTTTAGAGATACCAGTTTGGAAATGGGATTTAATATCCATGGATTTTATAGGTGGGTTGCCAAGGTCTAATCGAGGAAATGAAGGTATATGGGTCATAGTGCACAAGTTGACCAAGAGTGCCCAGTTCGTTCCAATTAAGTTAACCAAGACGACACCTGTTTTAGATAAGTTGTTTATGAAGAAAATAGTTAGACTGCATGGGATTCGTAGTAGTATAGTAAGTGATAGAGATACTTTGTTTACTAGCGACTTTTGGAAGAGTCTATAGGATGTGTTAGGTACCAAGATCAAGATGAGCATTGCTTATCACCCTAGATAGACTGGCAGACAAAAAGAGTCAGCAAGGTACTCAAGGATTTTTTAAGAGCTTGTGTACTAGATTTTGGTGGGTAATGGGAAGACCACCTACACTTAGTTGATTTTTCCTATAATAACAACTATCAGATTAGTATAGGAATGGCGCCTTTCGAAGCTTTGTATGGAAGGCCATGCAAGTCACCAGCATGTTAGTAGGAAACTGGTGACAAATTACTCTTAGGTCCAGATCTGGTAAGAGAGGCAACATAGAAGATTGAATTAATCCGAGGTAGGATGAAGGAAGCTCAGTCTAGATAAAAGAGTTACACAGATAAGAGGCGTAAGGATCTAGAGTTCTCAGTTCGAGATAGGGTTTTCATTAAAGTATCACCGATGAAGGGTGTGGTACGATTCAGAAAGTCAAGGAAATTAGCACTGAAACATGTTGGACCATTCCCAGTTATAGAGAGGATTGGAACGCTCGCAATACAGAGTAGAGTTGCCAAGTAGTTTGGCATGTGTCCATAATGTATTTCATGTGTCTCATCGTTATAAGTATGTGCATGATCTAGAGACTACTATTCCTCTGACCGCATTGGAAGATATAATAGTAGAACTAAATCTGACCTTTGTTAGGTAACCAGTTCGGGTTGTAGCAAGAAATGAGAAGAGGTTAAGAAATAAGACAGTCAAGATGGTGAAAGTTCAGTGGAGTGGCAACGAGAAGGACTGTACTTGGGAGATATAAGACGGGATTAGAGATACTTATCCTGGTCAACTTTATGGGTATGTTCTATATTCACTTTATATAGACTAGTTGCTAGTTAAGTAGGCTAATATGGTAATTAGGAGATGTTACAGATGATTGCTATGCTTAGTATTTAGTCCATGATGAATTTCGAGGACGAATTATTAAAGGAGGGGAGCCTTTGACACCACTAATTTTAAATAGCATTATTCAGGAGATTTAATTAGATAAATTAAATAGAATAATGTAGATACTAGAGTAATTAGGGAATTGAGATTTGAGATCTAATTAGGGTCATGCCTTAACTAAATGGATTTATAAGAATGATTTATAAGTGAAATACTTATGAGAATAGGGAATGATTAATATGGGAATAGTTGAACCCCATAACCCCTAAAACCCCTACAACCTTTTAATTCTCATTACATTCTTACAAAAATAAAAACATAAACAAAAGGAAAACAAGGCCAGCCATAACCCTTCCAGTTAGAAGCTAAAATTCAAGCTAGGAAGATTAAAGCAAGAACAAATCTCAAGTTCCTTATCCAAATAAGGTGAATAATGATCTAAACTATCTCATATAAGTCTTATTGAACGTTTTAATTCGGGTTTAAGGTTTAAAACTATTTGGACGGATGAATGATGATATGCTTTGATTAATATGCCATATAATTTAAACAAGGAATTTTGTAGGATAATGTAATTCGATTTTAAGGTTAAAATCGTGCTAATTGATTTCCAAATGCCATGATGTTTGAATATATTATGCAAAACATTATTTTGGAGAAGGGTTTAAATTTTCATAATATTCCAAGCTATGAATAATTTATTATGAATTTTGAATGAAAGAAATAGTTAATTTTGGGTATAAATTATTTAAGGCAATCAAGTATTGTTTTCCGGTCCAAACCTTATATATGTTGGAAAACATATTAAAAGTTAATAATTGTGACTTTTGGGGATTTTTCCTAAGAGTTTTTCTATGGTTATTAAATTATTTAGGTTAGAGGACTTAAATGTTTTAAATGTATTGTTAAGGGGAAGGGCTTATTTGTTAAAATGATTTCATTTGTTAATTGATGAATTCGGCAGCCCTTTGGAAAAGAATTTTTATAAATAACCGGCAACCAATTATATTTTGACAAATTAGGCAAGTTAGCTAAAAAGAGATTACTTTGAAAGGCATAAAAATTAGTTTTGTTTGAATTACAACTTCGCCACTTCCATTTGTTTGCTTCCATCACAATGCCTAGAAGGCCTTTCGCACCCATTCGAAACCAATGCATATGGTATCAAATAATCATTACGTAGTGTATTAGAGAAATGGGATAGGGACTGTGTCGACGACATGCTTTCGAAGTGGTTCAAGCCACTCTTATAGGCTTCCGAATCCATTACTTGCTTTTGTTTTTAAAGAAGCTTTCAGAAGAGTAGCAACATTTTGAACTCTTTCGATACCTTGCTGCCGCATTCATACCTTTCGAATTGGATAAAGGCCACTTTTCTTTATAGTCTTATAACAATGAGTTCGAAAGGAAGGTTTTCGTTATATTAACATTGAGCCGCCTTCCCAATGCTTTCGAAAGGGTTGTTTTAGCCACTTTTAATAAGAGTATCATAGGCAATGGTTTCGAAAGGTTGGTTTCGAAGCCATCCTCTTCACTAATTCTTTTACTTGAGATTAATGCTTTTGAAAGGGATACTTTCGCTTCTGTTCTCTTTGATCCAGTAGTTATATTTATTGTTAAACCCAATGATTTCAAAAGAGATACTTTCAAATGGTTTCGAAGCTATGCTTCCATAAATTCTTACTTGAACTAGATGCCTTCGAAAGGTATGTTTTAAACATTTCAAAAGGTATGTTTTTCAGTGTTTTGAAAGGAAGGTTTCCGATGCTTTTGAAAGGTATGCTTTTATTGGTTTCATAAGAGAAGGTCTAAGATTTTAAGTAACGCTTTCGAAAGGGAAAGTGACGGAGGGTAACTCATGATGTCACAATGGTCTGAAGGATCTAGTCAAAAGTCTTAGCTTTCGAACAAGAAAACCCAATCTCATTTTTAAAAGGCAAACCCATGGCAATGTAAAAGAGTTTGGAAATTGCATTTAACTATGGAATTTTAGAGGAAGCTTTCCTTGATAAAGATAGTGGATTAAGGGTATTAACCATATTTCATTAGAAAAATGATTACAAGGAATTAATCATGGATGTTTATATTGTTATGTTTTGGTCAGTTATCATGTATGCTTCTGTAATCATATTCACTTCATAATTAACCCATAACTGCATTTTGGGTGTTAAGGGCAGAATAACTAGCTAGGTTGACCCAGTAGTGAATATACATTGAATTGACTTATGTATGAGTAGGATTGTATCCAGGAGGTCATGTGGACCAGAATATAGGATGCTCAAAGCTGATCAAAGATTATTGGTTTAGATAGGTTCTTAGTAAGCCTATGAAAGATATGTATGGAAATTGTTATTGGCAGGGGCCAACGGGTTCTTAGTGATCCCATGAAAACTATATCCAGAACAAATAATTGATAGAGATTAATAGGTTCATAGTTATCCCATGAAAATTATGACATGAGGGATGTTATTGAAGAATCCAATAGGTTCATAGTAAGCCCATGAAAACTATGGTTGGATAATGTTGTTGGTAGATACCAAATGTTCCTTAGTGATCCCATGAAAACTATGAAACCAGACAGACAGTCCGTAAGCTTGAAACAAGTTATTAGTTAGCCTATGAAAACTAATAGGTTGATAGTGACCCTAAAAACTATAACTTGAGATTGGTAGTCAGGTGAATGGGTATGGGAAATCTAGAGCATATTGCATGTTTTCATACCATCATGATACATTTTATTATGTTACGTCCTAACTATTGTGGATGCAGGTGCATAGTATATGGTTATTTTAAATTGGGTTAAGATACTAGTGAAGGGAAACCCATTCCACTAAGCGGTGTGGTCACTAGATATCTATACGGTTCGAGATGCTAGGTTATTGTTCACACCAGAATTTTTGTCTGACTCGAAGTTTATGTTTTCCTCTTAAACTCTTGGGTGATCAATTGATTTTGAGTAGTTTGAGAGTTAAGGTTTTCAGGTTTTCCTTTTGACGAATAAGCTTCCAAAGACGTGCAGGAGGCAAGCTAGCTATTAGGAGTTCTTTCTGTTTGATTCTGCTGTGTAATTGGACGTAGTGGAAAAGTTGTTTAATTACCTATATTTAGACTCTGATCTACCAAGAGGGAATCTTCATATGTTGTTCTTGGCGTATTTTGTAATAAATATATTTCTCTGAACATGGTTTACAAATAGGGATCATGTTATGAACTTGAAATGTGATTTGTAGTGAAATGAGAAATTTGTTTTAAAAATTGAGTTTACAATTTTCCATATCCATGTGTTTCTGGTATATCAATGTATCTAATATTACTGCATTTGGTCACCGAGAATCAATAACTATAGATGACTACAACATCCGTAGCAATTAGTTTTGGGCCTCCAAATGGGGGATGTTATAAGTTGGTATCAGAGCATAGGTTTATGTAAATTTAAAAGAAATTTGAACCTAAAAGATTTTCAAAACATAACCCAATGATGCAGAAAATGAGACCGGGGTTTGGGTTAACATTATAGTAACGTACTTGTATTTGTTATATACAAATCTATAAGTACTTATTCCCTTCTCTCTTAGACCATTCACCTGTATCTTACTAAGGATCGTATGCAGATTTACAAGAAAGGAAGATATGGAGGTAGGAAACGGAAGAGGAAATCTAGGGGGAGTAAGCACCACAACTAATGGAAATGCTCGACCCAATACTAGAAAGAATCTGAGTCGATGTGAAAATGCTAATCCAAATGCAAATGCCAATGTAGGTGCTGGAACCCCGCCAGTAGATATGAGGATGATGTGTCAGTTCTTCGTCAATCTGATGCAAGCTGGAGCAGCTGTAGGAGTAGCTGGGGGAAATGCTCTGAATGTTGGAGGAGCTAGTCTCGTGGCCCCAGTTGGCAATAACTATGCTCAGTTGAGCATGGATTACACTAGTCTTGGTGGGAAGCCGTTTTGGGAATAGAGGCTGCTGTCGAAGTGGAATATTGGTTATTACACCATGAAAGACTTTTCGCTGACTTGAGATTAAATGATGAGCAGAAGAGGAGACTTGCTTCACGACAGTTGTAGGGAGCAGCACTTTATTGGTGTAATCTTGGTACCATAGAATTCCCGAGGAAGAGTTTACTTGGGCAGAATTTCGAAGGAAATTCGAAGAGAGGTTCTTGTCTGAAGTTGCCAAGACAATATTGCTGAGAAAGTTCATAGACATAGTGCAAGGTGAGATTTCGGTAATTGAGTATATTACAAAGTTCGGTGAGTTGTCCAGATACGGATATGCTACCATTACCATCGTCATTAAAAGGAACGAGAAGTTTAATCGAGGGTTAAGACCTAAGATTGCCATGGCGACTATGCCACACCTCTGTGATCCAAGTACAGTTGTAGTGGAGATAGCGATCAGGAATGAAGAGATGCTTTCTACTTTTGGGAAAGAGAAGCAGGTTGAAACCCAGGATTCTCAAGGCAAGAAGAGGAAATTCTTTAAGAAGAAAGGAGCTCAGAAAAGAGGAGCTACCAAGGAAGGGAAGGCTGATGTAGTTTGCTACAAGTGCGATAAGAAAGGACATCATGCTCATGAATGTAGAACTGGAAAAGGGAAAAAGGTAGTAGATAAGAAAGGAGTGAAGTGCTTCAACTATGACCAGATTGGACACTACAAGTATCAATGTCCAGAACCAGTCAGAGCGGACAAGGGAAAGGTTTTAGCTTTGGAACCATCATCTTCTAAATCGACTGCTGCTGAGAAGGGAAAGACTATGATGGAAGGAAAGCTTTTGAGTATACCTGTTAGGGTACTATTTGATACCGGTGCATCGCACTTATTTATATCTCAGTGTTTGGTAGATAAGTTATGTTTATAACCCTCGTACCTTGTTACTTCCTTAAAGGTTGCAAATTCGATAGGAGGGTATGCAACTCTGGGGATGAGATGTGACCAGTTAGAACTTGAATTGTTAGGTCATAGGTTCGCATGCAGTTCGTATGTTTTTGATTTCATAGGCTTCAGGATCATATAGGGTATGGATTGGTTAGGTAAGTATGGTGCTAGGATATTTTACCAAGATAGGGAAATACCGCTAAGATATCTGAATAGTCAAAACCGAATAATATACTATATCAAGAAGTCAGACTCAATTGCTTGTGCTTTGCTAAATGCTATGGAAGTTGAAGAAGAGTTGAATCAGGTTTAGGTAGCAAGAGAGTTTGAAGATGTTTTTGAGCTAGCCACAGGACTATCACCAAAGAGAGCCATTGGGTTTCGAATAGATATTATGCCAGGTGCAAAACCTGTAAGTAGACCACCTAGAAGAATAACACCTACCGAGATGAAGGAATTGAAGGTGTAGTTAATGGATTTAGAAGGAAAGAATTTTATTAGACCAAGCAGTTCGCCATAGGGAGCGGCCGTGCTGTTCTTGAAGAAACCGGATGTGTCGTTAAGGATGTGTATCGAATATCGTAAGTTGAACGAGAAAATGATCAAGAATAGGTATCCTTTGCTGAGAATCGATGATTTATTTAATCAGCTGAGTGGAGCAAGAGTATTTCTCGATTGGATTTGGCGACATATTTCCATCAGCTAAGAGCGGTAGATGACAATATTCCATTGACGGCGTTTCAGACTAGGTATGGTTCGTACGAGTGGTTAGTAACGCTAATCGGGTTAACGAATGCGCTAGCTTTCTTCGTGGACTTGATGAACCGAGATTTCCGAGAGCACTTGGATAAGTTTGTATTGGTATTCATAGATGACATTCTAATATACTCTCAAGATGAAAGGGAGCATGAAGTTCATCCTAGAGTAGTGCTTGAGACGCTAAGGCAGCATCAATTGAAAGCGAAGCTTTCAAAGTATCATTTATGGAAGAAAGAAGTTAAGTATCTTAGTCATATGGTTTCAGAGAAGGTTTGTATGTTGCTCCGGATAAGATCGAAGCTGTTAACAACTAGAAGAGACCAAGGACGATGACTGAGATTAGAAGTTTTCTTGGACTCGCTTGCTATTACCAAAGATTCATTAAGGATTTCCCATGGATAGCAGCGCGTTTGACTAAGCTAACCAGGAAGGACGTTAAGTTTATTTGCTCTAACAAATGCGAGGAAGCATTCTTTAAGTTAAAGCATTTGTTGACCAATGTGCCTGTGTTAGTAGTTCTAGATGGGAATTAAGGATTAGTAGTGTATATCGATGCATGTGGAACCGGATTAGGGGCTGTGTTGATGCAGAAGGTTAAATTTATTACCTATGCTTCACGACAGCTTAGACCGCATGAAGCAAGGTATCCTACTCATGATCTAGAGTTGGCTGTGGTGATCTTCGCATTGAATGTATGGAGGCATTATCTTTTAGGGGAGAGATTTGAGTTATACACAGATCATAAGTCCTTAAGGTATTTATTCTCTCAGAAGGAGTTGAATATGAGACAGTAGAGGTGGCTGGAGTTTTTAGCGGCATATGATTTTGGTATAGAGTATACATTTGGAAAAGGAAATAAAGTAGCAGATGCACTTAGTAGAAAACATCAGATTGTGGTGTTGGCTATGTTAACAGAATGGAAGGACCTAGAGGCTTTGACTACTTTTAGTGTGCAGTTAGGATCCACTACTAGTTTTAGTCAGAGCACTGCCACGTTATCCTGCTTGGAAGTTCGACCAATTCTGATCCAAAGGTTTTCTTCTAAACAGAGAGAGGATCCACTGTTAGCCAAGATGAATAAAAGGCTTGAGTTTGGATTGAAGATTGATGATCTAAAAGATTTTAGTCCTAACAAGGGGATGGTTGAGAAAGAAGGGACAGTTGTGTGTTCTGAATATTGGAGACTTAAGGAGAGAAGTTCTAAGGGAATGTCATCGATCCTAATTTATGATTCATCCTAGAGGAACCAAGATATATCAAGACATGAAAAGGAGTTTCTACTGGGAAGGTATGAAGAAGGATGATGGATTATGGGTAAAGCAGCGTGTGAACTGTCAACAAGTGAAGGCCAAACATTAGAAGCCGAGTGGGTTGCTTCAACCTTTGGAGATACCAGTTTGAAAATGGGATTCGATATCCATGGATTTTATAGATGGGTTTCCAAGGTTTAATCGAGGAAATGAAAGTATATGTGTCATAGTGGACAGGTTGACCAAGAGTGCCCATTTCATTCCAGTTAAGTCAACCAGGATGGCACTTGTTTTCACTAAGTTGTTTGTGAAGAACATAGTTAGACTGCATGTGATTCCTAGTAGCATAGTGAGTGATAGAGATACTTTGTTTTACTAGCAAATTATGGAAGAGTCTACATGATGCGTTCGATACCGAGCTTAAGATGAGCACTGCTTATCACCCTTAAGCAGACGGGAAGACAGAGAGAGTCAACTAGGTACTCGAGGATTTGTTAAGAGCTTGTATACAAGATTTGGTGGGTCATGGGAAGACCGCCTACACTTAGTTGAATTCTCCTATAATAACAACTATCAGATTAGTATATGAATGACGTCTTTCGAGCTTTGTAAGGAAGGCCATGCAAGTCACCAACATGTCGGTTGGAAACTGGAGACAGATTAGTCTTAGTTCCATATCTGGTAAGAGAGGCAACAGAGAAGATTGAATTACTCTAAGGTTGGATGAAGGAAGTTCAGTCTAGACAAAAAAGTTACGCAGATAAGAGGCATAAGGATCAAGGGTTCTCAAGTGGAGATAAAGTTTTCATTAAAGTATCACCAATAAAGGGTGTGGTATGATTCGGAAAGTCAGGGAAACTAGCACCGAGATATGTTGGACTATTCCGAGTTATAGAGAGAATCGGAACGCTCGCATATAGAGTAGAGTTGCCGAGCAGTTTGGCAGGTGTCCATAATGTATTTCATGTGTCTCATCTTCGTAAGTATGTGCAAGATCCAGAGACTACTATTTCTCCCACTGTATTGGAAGACTTAATAGTAGAACCGGATCTGACCAATGTTAAGCAACCAGTTCGGGTTGTAGCAAGAGATGAGAAGAGGATAAGGAACAAGACAGTCAAGTTGGTGAAAGTTCAATGGAGAGACAATGAGAAAAACTGTATTTGGGAGACATAAGACATGATTAGAGATACTTATCCTGATCTGCTTTAAGGGTATGTTCTATATTTACTTTATATGGACTGTTTGCTAGTCAAGTAGGCTAGTATGGTAATTAGGAGATGTTATAGATGATTGCTACGCTTAGTATTTAGTCCTTTGTAGAATTTCGAGGACGGAATTCTTTAAGTAAGGAAGCCTATAACACCACTAATTTTAAATTGCATTATTCAGGAGATTTAATTAGACAAATTAAATAGAATAATGTAGAGACTAGAGTGATAAAGGAATTGAGATTTGAGATGTAATTTGGGTAATGCCCTAACTAAATGGATTTATAAGAATGATTTATAAGTTAAATACTTAAGAGAATAGGGCAAGGGTAATATGGGAAAAGCCAAACCCCATAATCCCTAAAACCCTACAACCTTTTCATTCTCATTACATTCTTACAAAAACAAAAACATAAACAAAAGGAAAACAAGGCCGGCCATAACCTTAAGCAGAAGAAGAGCAAAATCCAATTAGAAGCTAAAATTCAAGCTAGGAAGATTAAAGCAAGAACAACTCTCAAGTTCCTTATCCAAACATGGTGAATAATAATCTAAATCATCTAATATAAGTCTTATTGAACGTTTTAATTTGGGTTTAAGGTTTAAAACCGTTTGGATGGATGAATGATGATATGCTTTGATTTATATGCCATGTTATAATAAAAAAAAAAGATTTTTATGGGATAGTATAATTCGATTTTAAGGTTAAAATCGTGCACATTTATTTCAAATGCCATGATGTTTGAATATGTTATGCAAAACATTATTTTGGAGATGGGTTTAAATTTTCATAATATTCCAAGCTATGAATAATTTATTATGGATTTTGAATGAAAGAAATAGTCAGTTTTGGATTTAAATTGTATATGTTAGAAACATATTAAAAGTGAATAATTATGATTTTTGGGGATTTTTCCTAAGAGTTTTTAATGGTTATTAAATTATTTAATTTAGAGGACTTAAATATTTTAAATGTTTTGTTAAGGGGAAGGGCTTACTTGTTAAAATGATTTCATTTGTTAATTGATGAATTCGGCAGCCTTTTAGAAAAGAATTTTTGATAAAGAGCTGGCAACTAATTATATTTTGAAAAATTAAACAAGTTAAGTAAAAAGAGATTACTTTGAAAGGCATAAAAATTAGTTTTGTTTCTAATTTCAACATCGCCACTTCCATTTACTTGCTTCCATCACAATGCTAAGAAGGCCTTTCGCACCCACTTGAAACCAATGCACATGGTATCAAGCAATTGATATGTAGTGTATTAGAGAAAGGTAGAAGGGACTATGTCAAAGGCATGCTTTCGAAGGGTTGAAGCCACTCTTATAAGCTTTCTAATCCATTACTTGCCTTTGTTTTTAAAGAAGCTTCCGGAGGAGTTACTGTATTTTGAACTCATTCGATACATAGCTGCCGCATTCTTACCTTTCAAATTGGTTAAAGGTTTTTCTTTATAGTCCTATAACAATGAGTTCGAAAGGAAGACTTTCATTTTATTAACATTGAAGATGCCTTCCCAATGCTTTCGAAAGGGTTGTTGTTGACCCAAAAAAGGACCAACACCTTGGTTAGAGTTTGAAAGCACCAGCCCTGTTCTGACAGAGCAATATCACAGATCACATGTATAAGGAAAGAATAGTAAAAGAAAGTAGACAGAGAAAGTTTGTAGTGGTTCGGTTGTTAATGAAGCCTACGTCCACTTTATAGTTTTATTATAGACTGATTGTTGTTACAATAGGTGTTCGATTACAAGGCTTTGATTGTTTTCTAGCTAGATTGAATCTTCAGAATTGGAATCCACTAGAGAATCAAAGTGTATTTCTTTGGAACTATTGTAAGGGAGGTAGAGAGTCATGAATAATTCCAGCAGAGCCTCAGCAACTAGTTCAGATAAGATCCTCTTTTGGTTGCAGGTAGGATGCTCTTTATAGAGATTGGAGAGCTTCTAGGTTGGGCCTGTCTTCGTCAGCTCGTAGTTAAGTATTAGACGACCTAGGGGGACTTTGGCTCACAAAATGAGCCAAAACCATGGGTCGCTGGCGACCTATGGCCTACCTATCGTCTATGGATCGCTAGCGACCCAAAGACTTGGTTCGTTTTTTAGGCCAATGTCTCACCTCTTTTGTAGTGTTCCACCACTGGTTGGTTCTAAGGTTCGAGGAGAAGCATGGGTCTCTGAGGATCTAAGTACTTAAGATTTTTCAGAGGTCTGGAATTGGAGATGTTTCCATAGCCTTTTATTGTTGTTATTACATTTTGATGGCAATTCGCTAGCTGTTTACAGTCAGCCGCTGATTGGACTAAAGGAACGCTGATCTCTCGGCTTCATCGATTCCTGCCGTTGTCTTAGTCGTATAGCTTGGCCCTTGTCGATCTCATGTCCTAGCTTTTCTGGTTAAGTTCTGAACCATCCCGTCTACATAAGGTTGTCTTCTATTGGCTTCTGGTGGGTTAAAAACTTGGATTATATTTGCCACCCCGAGTACGTCTTCGTTGTAAACAAGGCATGATCTAGAAGTTATCGTTTTCAATATCCATTGTTGATTTTCAAGTGATTGCATTAGTGCTCTACGAATATGTTAGCCCGACGTCATCAACCGTCTTCCTTTGGTTCTTACCGCTATTACTTATCACAATATATCACATTTATGCTTGTAGCTTCCCGGTCGTCTCGAAATGGTGAATAGGTGCAGGAAATCGAGCTCGAGGATAACAAGAGAAATTTCCCTTCTTTTTTTTATGTTTGGTCGCTAGCGATCCATGTGAGATGGGTCGCTAGCGACCTATCTACATAAAAAAATTTCTACCGTTTTTGAAGATAGGTCGGGTCGCTGGCAACCCGATTACTTAGAAATATTCTGCCCATTAGCTTGCCTACTTATATCCCTGTAGCCGACCTATATCATTTACTTGACCCGAGCTTCCACTTCTTCACACGATCAAACCTTCCAACAACTTAATCTGAAGCGATCAAGCAACATCCCAACCTAATTCCTTGCCTCACTTGGATCCATCCGTGCTTTTTCTTTCCATGCGAAACCTTAGCCATCCATCGTTATGTTCAAATCTAAACCCTTGCTCGTTGTTGGTCTATAGCCGAACCATCATTAGCTTGCTCATGATCCAATCCATAGCTCATTGTGTTTGATTTGGGATTCTTCTTGTGCCTTTAAATCAGTTTGAGGTGGGTTTGCTTGGTTGATTCGCTTATTGTCATGTTTGGTACAATGATTTGATGACTAGCTTTTGCTTGCGACGTTGATTACGAGAAGTTTGAGTTAATTGCAGTTTAAAGGAGGAAGATAGTAAATTGGGTCTTGAGTTGTCTCCCAAAACGACATTCGGGCTTCGGCCCAATGCTTGACACATTTTGTTGCCTTCATCCTTTAGACTGGAATTGACTTGTGCTGAGTTTCACAAACACCACTATATGACATATCAATTGATCGATTTAGAGAATCTAGACTTATCCAGCTTGATTATTCCACGTTCGGTACTCCTGTAGTGAGAAGATTTTTCCATGTTGCTTCAAACAACGAATCCGTTATCGATCAATGATTGATAACGGGTAAGTGTACAAGAAGTAAGCAGGAAATGAAAAATGAACTAACACAGGAAGTTCTTCTCTTCTTCCACTATGAACAAACTATCTACATAGGATAGAATGTTTGTAGTGCATCGAGCACCGAATTTATCCCTTATAGACAACACATTGCACTTGCACACTTGCCCGAGTTTGCACTTGAAGTCCGATGTGTCGATTACAAGTTAATGTTTATTCGGAATTCAAGTGTGATTGGGGAAACTTATGAATTTAGGATAGAGTTACCTGACCATTTCCGGACACGAGTTCTGTTATATAGAATAAAGCAGCCTTCTACACATCGTAAGTCAAGCGGGCGAAGCTCGACG
Organism: Allium fistulosum; assembly: GCA_030737815.1. Taxonomy (NCBI): domain Eukaryota; kingdom Viridiplantae; phylum Streptophyta; class Magnoliopsida; order Asparagales; family Amaryllidaceae; genus Allium; species Allium fistulosum. Next base: position 308,876,731 of record CM060901.1, on the reverse strand, counting down.
CTCTTCGAAGCTGAATCATCATCCACTTCACAAGCCCGGTATGGTCAGTTAGTTCCGGTAGGGCCCATCGTGGGCCGCACGCCTTCCAACTTCCGGGTCCTGCTTAATCCACCCGAAAGAGCTTCATCAGTGGTTTCTGCCAAGGCTCTTCATAATATTTGTATACAGCATGGAATTCCTGAAGAGGACATGCGTTTACCAGCGAAAGACGAATTTGCTTACATGCCTCCACCGGGTAACACTGCTTGCCATAGATACATGTGTCTGAACGGAGCCGTGCCGCCCTTCAACGATTTTCTGCATGAGACGCTCTCAAACTTGGAAATCAACCCATTCCAGCTTCATTCGAATGGTTGCACCATCCTTAATTGCTTGCATGTAGTTTTTATGTGGACGTTCAACCACGCCCCAAGCTTCGATGAGCTGCGGTATTTTTTGGCTTTCAAGAGGGGAGACGATTATCCCTCCTTGATTATAATCGAGGCCCAGAGGAATCAAATGATCATATTATGCTTGTAAAGCAACTTATCACAGTTCAAAACACAATACTTTTTCATCAGATGCCCCGAGGGGTTCAATCGCCGATGGACGACAGGCGGTAAGCTTTTCATTTCTACTTGTCGAGCTCCAAAACGTCATAATGGAGTCTCTAACTAATTATACGTCTATTGCAGTTATCCCAAGGACGAATAGAGATGTGACACTTAATGAAGTTTGTGAGACTTTAAAAGCTATCAGTCCCGAGGAGAGAAGCATTAAAGTTCTACAAACCGATGAGAAATTGCATCAATATGGGCTGTTAGCTCCGGGTTGATCCGTCCCTCAGATTGAAGCTCCCTCTCCCGGTCGAGCCAAAGTTCACATAAGATCCGCTTCTTCATCCCACGGTTCTGAGGAAGGTCAGGAGATAGGTAGCCCGTCCATAGGATCACTCGATGAAGCCTATGAGAGGGAAGAAGCCATTGCAGCTGGTCTGAGCAATTCAGCTAGAATGCCCCCGATTTTGGAAGAGGTGGAAGACGAGTTTGTACATAGAGAAGGCAAGGCTATGGTGGATTTGGAAAAGGAAGAGGGAGAGTTTGAAAGTAGCAGCAATGAAACCACGGCCAGTGATTACTTCTCGTTAGAATCTAATGGTGACGATTCAGAGTCCGGTGATGAGACTCCGGGAATGAGTCTCGATCTCCCGAGTCCACCTCCTTCCGACACAAGTGGCCAAGGTAAAGCCCCCGAAACTAGAAGACACCAAGATTCTCCAAGTAAGGATGTCGGAGCGGGGCTCGGAGATTTCAGCGACGTTTTTGTCGACTTTGACGAGCTCATGAAAGGAGACTTTAAATTCGATGTGATGCCTTCCTGTTCAGGTGATATTGCGCCAATAGTCTATTCAGACCCACTTACAACAACCGCAGTTAGTCCGATCCCACCTACGACAGCCGTTCGTTCCGGTTTGTGATGACATCTTAGGCCCATATTAGAAATACACAAAACATTGCACTAGAACTACACTTGTTTTCATTCTTTCGTTCCTTCATACATTTGCTCAAGTTATGTTATGCTTCTGAAACTTTTCGTGTATGCCTTATTGTAGGTATAACGAAAGAACAAGGATTCTATGACGACTTCGAGGAATTTACCGATTCACAGCGGTATCCAAAGCGCTCCTCCAGCCGCTATCAAGTCCGGGAGACGGAAAAAGAGTACGGGCAGAGGAAGGAACTCGAAGCTGAAACTCATCGCCAAGAGTAGAGAGATAGAGCTCGTTCGCACAGAGGCAGGTATGAGAACAGAAGATCTCATGAGGAAAGAGATGAGCCGTAAAAGAAGTCAAGATTCAACTATCACTCCCATCCTTCAGGGCAAGCTTTGAAACACACTTCCGTGGGCCAAGAAATTCCTATCACATCTACCGCGATTCCGCCCCCAACTCACATTTCATCTTCTTCCATCATTACTGCTACCCTTAGTGCATCTCATCCCCACCAAAGGCCGGCCTACACTCTTCCTTCGGGCCCCCTTAAGCTTGAGGCGGCGCTTCTGGGTTGGTTCTTGAGAGGGGTTAAGTTTGATATGGACCTTCATCCCGTCCGTAGGGTTTCCTTCGTGCCGCATCTCCAAGCTATCCAAAACGACCTAGAGCAGGCCGAGAAGGCTGAGAAATGGGAGAAGCTCTGCAAGCAGCTGGCAGACATTAACAGAAATAATTACCAAGAGATCCTCTCCTTCCAAAACAAAAAGGGTGATTTTGAAAGGGCGTTGGCCGATCGGGATGCTAAAATTATACAATTGGAGGAGAAGAAGGAGATAGCGCTCCGGGATAGTAGAAGAACCGCCAGCCTGATGAAGGAGTTGAAGGATGCGCATGAGAAGGTTGAGATTGTTTGGAGAGACGAAATTAAAAAGACTCATGCGCAAAAGACTAAATTGAAAAGGAAGTGGCTTCTTGTAATGCAATAATTGAAGCTCAACGGAAAACAATCGCCGACCATGATTTAATTGTTGAAGGGCACAACAAGACGATCACCGACCAAGCTGAGACCATTACTAAATTACAAGCTTAGGGTGCAAAGCTTAGTGCCAACAAAACTGTCGTTGAAGTTGAAAAGGCTGCGGTGACAGCGGTCTACTTGGACCTTCGAAATACCTTCGAGAAGAAGATGGAGAAGCTAGACACAACCATTTTGAATTTCTACGTCAACTCCCTGTTGCATCAAGGAAGTCTCAACTATCTTGGCCCGAAGTTTCCGCGTACTCTTGCCCTTGTTTGGGAGGAAATCCTATCTCGTTTCGCCGATAGCGGTGACGTTTATTCCGACCAAGAGTTGCAAGATTCCTATATTGATATGAATCCAAGAAAGCAATATTTAAGGGGCAGGAGATTCTTCGAGTTGAACGAGAGAAGGAGGCCACTGATGCTGCCTTGATGACTGCCACGGACGTGCCCGCCAGGCCTTCTATTTCCGGCGTGGGTGAACCATCGAAGTAGCTCCACGACCCGCCTATGAGTTCAGGACTCGGTATAATTCCTCGTGTGGTGGAGCCCTTAAAAGAAGGCGACTGGGGTGAGTTCGAAGTTGCTATTCATGATCCTTCCTTTGGTGCATGTAACGTCCATACTTCTCCCGAATTCGGGAGTCCCTATCTTACACCACAGGAGAAAGAGGCGTTTAGTGCTTTCCTTTTTGACCTTATAGGTCCATCCAGTTTTCCTGTTGACACGCTGACTACCTTGGCGTCTGCGCCTGCTGCCATTTTCACATCATCTGAGACTGTATCGTTCCTGCCCCAGCTCCCGCATCTATGTCTAGATCGCAACCGGGGCCTGAAGCCGAGAAGATAGCTGTGCTCCACGGGCTGGATGATCCTTCGGCGTCTTTGGAAGGAGACATAACTATGGCAGAGGGCAAGGAGCATGAAATGCAAACGGAGCAGCCACAGAAGACTCATTACGATTTAATTGCCATTAAGAAGGAAAAGGTGGAGGCCGTCAAAAGTTCGAAGAGCTCCCGGAAGTCAAGAAAATGCAAGGGAAAGGGAAGCTCTTCTGAAAAACTTGCGGAGGGGGAGGAGGAAATTGCTATCGAGGTGCACGTTGACATTACTGGCAGTGACACCTCTCCTGAAAAGAAGCAGAAGCTGCCAACTAGAGGTGGAAAGGGAAGCGGTGGCAAGAAGCTTTGAGTGGCTGGTATGAGGATGGACTTGATTTTGGCCAGCAGCTTGCAAGAAGACTGACTTATTTTTGACTTGTTTTTTTCTAAAACATCATTTTGTTCAAGTGCAGAGTCTGCACTTTGCGTCCGTACTGTAGAGTCTATATTTTCTCTTTGTTGGTCGTTGTTGTATGGGTACGGCCCCCACATTTTGATCCTATGTACAGAAAATCATAAGCAATACAATGATATTTTGACTGTATTTTTATCTATCTATTCATATATGCTCTATGCACTTGTGCTTGTTTAATTTCGTACTTTACTAGTTTTGTGATTATAGCCAAAGTCCTTCATTCGAAGTAATAGAACTTAGAAATTAATAACATTCTGTTTGGAAATTCACAAAACTTTAGGAAAATTCTAAGTTTTAGAAATTTTTGTTTGAAATTAACTTTTGTTTAGAAATTTCTGAGTTTCAGAAGTTCACAAAAATTTAGAGATTCACAAAACTTTAGAAAAAGTTTCTAAAACTTAGAAACTTTTGTTTGGAATTTTTGTTTGGAAGTTGATAAAACTTGTGAACATGTTATCGTTTGGAGTGACAGAACCTGTGAACTTATTGTATTTGTTTGGTTCTATCTCAATACAGGTGTATGCCCCCCAGTTCATAGGGCTGTTCACTTCAAACCATTTTCAAGATGCTGATAACTTACGGTTTAACTAATCTTTATTAAAAATTTGGCTAAGTTATAACTCGATTCTACCTTTATTAGAGATATTGCAGTTTTAGCATGTAATCTCATTTTTTGGTGACATTCAGGTGGATATGCAATTTGCACATATGATGTGTTGTCAATCATTGAGTGCCCTCCTTCTAGCGCCAATTTTGTCCAGGTTGCACTCATTATTCCTTACTATATGTGTGTGGTTTCTCACGCTCCTTAGTGTTGCCTATCTTCGGGCAACGCAAGGAGTTAGAATTTTGTTGTGCGGCTTATGAGATGCACGACTTTTATTTTTCCTCAGTGTTCCCTATCTTTGGGCAGTATGGGGAGTTATCATTTTGGTGCCCCTCGGGGTTGCCTATCTTCGGGCAACATGACGAGTTGTTATTTTGAGGCTCTTCGATGTTCCCTATCTTTGGGCAATACGAGGATTTTTAGTTTTGGGGTTCCTTGGTGTTGCCTATTTTCGGGCAATACAAGGAGTTTTGGTTTTGGTTCTCCTCGATGTTGCCTATCTTCGGGCAACACGAGGAGTTTTGGTTTTAGTGCTCCTCGATGTTGCCTATCTTCGGGCAACACGAGGAGTTTTGATTTTCCTTGGTGTTGCCTATCCTCAGGCAGCACGAGGAGTTTTTTAGGGCTCCACGATGTTGCCTATCTTCGGGCAACACGAGGATTTTTTATTTTGGGGCTCCTTGATGTTGCCTATCTTCGAGCAATGCGAGGAGTTTTTATTGTAGGGCTCCTCGGTGTTGCCTATCTTCGGGCACCACGAGGAGTTTTAATTTTAGGTCTCCTCGGTGTTGCCTATCTTCGGGCAACACAGGGAGTTTTTATTTTGGGGCTCCTTGATGTTGCCTTTCTTCGGACAACACGAGGAGTTTTTATTTTAGGGCTCCTCAATGTTTCCTATCTTCGGGCAACACGAGGAGTTTTTATTTTGGGGCTCCTCGAAGTTGCCTATCTTCGGGCAACGCGAGGAGTTTTTATTTTGGGGCTCCTCGACGTTGCCTATCTTCGGGCAACACGTGGAGTATTAGTTGTTTCTTAGCCCTCTCAATACTGCTGGAGTAGTCTAATTGTCAAAGGGCGAGAATCGGTTTGAGTCAATTTGCTTCTGTCGTCGACTCGGCGGGTAATTATTATGATCACAGTTTGGTTGGTTCAAGAAGTAAACTTTATTAAGGAAAGCATGGAAGATTCTTTGCATATTTACAATGCCACCGACATTTTCGGGATGGCTTATTTGCTGAAGAAATAGAAAATACATAAAATAGTTTTTTAAATGAAATAATGGTGGAGCGATTTGCTATTCCAGGCTCTGGGAACTACGACCCCATCGACGGTTGTTAGCTTGAAAGTCCCATCGCTAAGCTTTTGATTAATGACATACGGTCCTTCCCATTTTGGTCCCAAATCTCCCGGTACAGGGTAAACTCGCTTGAGCACAGGATCTCCAACTTCATAGGTTTGACAATGAACTTTGGAGTTGAAGTATCGTGCAACCCTTTTTTGGTGGGCAGCCGCTCTCAGCTCTGCTTCTTCTCATTTTTCATCGACCATGTCAAGCGATTCGAGTAGGAGTTGATCGTTTTATGCTTGATTGAAATTCTGCCTTCGGTGCAAGGGGACTTCTAATTCAATAAGAATCATTGCTTTTGAACCATATGCTAATGCGAATAGGGTGTGGCCAGTTGTCACTTTGTGTGTTGTCCTGTATGCCCATAGTGCGAGTCGAAGTTCGTCAACCCAATTCCCTTTTGCTTTTGTTAATCGCTTCTTGATGGTAGATTTGATGATCTTGTTTATTGCTTCCACTTGCCTGTTTGCTTGTGGATGAGCCACTACGGAAAAGCTTTTTTCAATTCGAAAGCGCCTGCAGAAGTCTTTGAACTCGGCACTTTCGAATTGGGTTCCATTGTCAGTGATGATTTTTTATGGCACACCAAACCTACAAATGATGTTTTTAGTGACAATGTTAATAACTTTCTTTGTGGTTATGGTGGCCAGCGGTTCCGCTTCGGCCCATTTTGTGAAATAATCTACGGTAACTATATCATATTTGGCTCCTTCTTTAGCTATTGGAAGGACACCAATCGGGTCGATTCCCCATATCACAAATGGCCATGGGCTGACCATTTGCGTCAGTTCCATTGAAGGAGTTCTCTTAATTTTGTTGAATCTTTGACAACGATCGCATCTTCTAGCGTGATCTGCGACATCGCGATTTATTATTGGCAAAAAGTATCCGTACCGAAGGACTTTCTTTACCAGCGTCTGCCCCCAGTGTGATCTCCGCATTCGCCTTCATGTACTTACTTCAGGATTTGTCGTGCTTCATCATCGGTCACACACCTAAGAAGAGGGGTCGAGAATCCCCTTCGATAGAGTATCCCATCCTGTATCGTGAACCTTGGCGCCTTGCAAAGGAGCTTCTTCCGTTGATTTTGGTCAGTTGGTAGGGTTCCTGCAAGTAGGTAGTCTTTTATCGGTTTCATCCATGTATTTGGCTTGACGGTGGTCTCTAGAATCGAGTCCATGTCCATTTCGTCTATGCTCGGGTTGGTTAGCGTTTCAACCGGAACCAATCCCAATGACCGTGATTCTTTGAAACTTGTCAGCTTGGTCAAATAGTCTGCCTTGGTGTTTTGCTCTTGTGGGATGTGAGTTATGGTGTAGTGCTCGATGTCCCTTAGTAGTTCATGTACTTTGGACAGGTACGGGGCAAGATTCTCACCATGCCCCAATACTTCCCTTTTACTTGGCAGACGAGCAGCTGTGAGTCGCTGTATATGTGAATAGATTTTATCTTGAGCCCCTTCACAACTTTCAGTCTAGTGATCAGTGCTTCATATTCAGCTTCATTATTTGTGGCGGGGATTTCCAAATGAAAAGCGTAGCTAATGGCTCGCCCTTTGGGGGTTTCAAGCACTACTCCTGCTCCAGAACAAAAGTTGTTGGATGCGCCATCGACAAAGAGCTTCCATTGCATGTATGTTTCTGATTAAACTTCCTCCTCGTCATCCCGCATAATAAATTCGACGATGAAGTCGGCCAACGCTTTCCCATTGATGGCTTTCCTTAGGTGGTATGTGATATCATATTGACTCAACTCTATGTTCCACTTGAGTAGTCATCCGGATGTTTCCGGCCGGTATAAAACTTGCTTCAGGTTCTGGTCAGTCAATACTCTAATCGGATGAGCCTGGAAGTACGGTCGTAATTTTCGGGATGCAACCAAGAGGCTGTATGCTAGCTTTTCCAGCTTTGGGTAATTCTTCTCAGCTCTAATTAATCGTTTGCTAATGTAGTACACAGGTCGCTGGATTCTCGCTTCTTCCTGCATGAGAGCTGCGCTCAGTGCGTGCGGGGAAACCGCTAAATAGATTAATAGGTCTTCTCCATCCACTGGTTTTGATATGATCGGAGGATTTTCTATGTGTCGTAGCAATTCCTCGAAAGCTGTTTGACAAGCTTCGCTCCATTCAATGTTTTTCTTTCCTTTTTTCAGTACGTCGAAGAACAGTATGCACTTGTCTGTAGCTTTAGAGATGAACCGACTCAGTGCTGCGACCTTTACATCCAAGCTTTGAAGTTCTATCTTATTTTTAGGGGCTTGGACTTCCCATAACGCTGTTATTTGCTCTGGATTTGCTTCGATGCCCCGGGCACTTACTCTGAATCTTAGGAATTTCCCAAAGGCTACTCCGAAGTGACATTTAAGCGAGTTGAGCTTCATTCCGTATTTGCGAAGTATTTCGAACATTTTAGCGAGATTATCTAGATGGTTAGCAGCTACTCGGGATTTGACTAATGTATCTTCCACGTAAACTTCCATAGTCTTTCTGATTTGGCGTTTGAACGTAGTATTCACTAGCCTTTGGTACGTTGCCCCTACATTATTCAAACCGAATGGCATTACTCGGTAGCAGTACAGTCCTAAATCGGTGATGAAGCTGGTGTTCTCTTGGTATGGTTCATGCATCAGGATCTAATTATAACCCGAGTACGCATCCATAAATGACAGCAGTTCGTGTCCCACCGTTCCATCCACCGGTTAATCAATTCTAGGGAGTGGGAGGCTATCCTTCGGACAGGCTTTGTTGAGGTCTGAGAAACCAATACAAGTTCGCCATTTTCCATTGGACTTCTTGACCAGGACTGGGTTCGATACCTATTTAGGGTAGGTTGCATCTCGAATGAAGCCGTTAGCCATCAGTTTATCTGCTTCCTCTCTCAATGCCTTGGACCATTCGGGGCCCAAGCTGTGCCTTTTTTGCTTTACCGGTGTGAATTTGGGGTCAATATTGAAAGCGTGGCAGGCAATTTTAGGTGATACCACACATATCGGAGTGTGTCCAAGCAAAGACGTCCAAATTGGTGTGAAGGAATTTGGTTAGTTCTGACCGCATCTTATTTCCAAGGTGCGACCCAAATTTAGGACCCATGTTGGGTCATCCATACAGACTGGGATAGACACGTCAATTCTGTCGGTGCTGCCCGATCCTCCCCTGAGCTCTTCTTTCTAGGGTCCAAAGCCTTATCGAATCAGCTATGGTCCCCAAGCCAGGGGTGGCTCTGTAGTTTCTGTTCGGAGGGTTCACGGATGTGGTAGGTCTTCCCCACATCCTTTCCCTTTTCCTTTCTTCTTGACTTGCGCAATTCTGCAATATAGCATTCACGGGCGACGCTTTCGTCTCCTTTCACAATTCCGACTCTATGTTTCATAGGGAAATTCATTGTAAGGCACCATTGGGCCAGTGCTATTCTGAAGTCGGCTAATGCGGGACATCCCAAGAAGGCGTTGTATGCTAACATTTCATCCACGACCACAAAAGTCTGAATCAGGGTGACCCTTCGCTCACCCTCTCCGAGCTCCACGGGTAAGTCAATTTTTCCCACTAGTTGCTTCGGTTCACCAGTAAACCCCTGCATGTTTGTTTGGCATGCAGACACACCTTTCATGGCAATCTTCATTTGATCGAAAGTGCATTTAAAGAGAATGTTAACGGAGCTGCCGCTGTCAACCAACACCCGCCGAACTACAGCAGGCCTAAATCCTACCGTCACCAGCATCGGATTGATAGTCGGAGCTACGATCCCTTCGGTGTCCCAATTTCAGAACACAATATCGTCATTCAAGATCCTTAGCATCTTAATTGGAGTTTCGTCTTCTATAGCCAAACATGATTCCTACGGAGCATGCTTCAACGAACTTGCATATCGCTCCATTTCTCCCCAACTTCTTTGTGCGAGATATGGTCACCCGGATATTGTTCCGCTGATGAGTCTCTGGTTAGTTTGTTTCGACCTTTCTTCGCTAGTTCCTGCTTGATTCCTTCGTTCTCTTGGGTTTTGAGGAGTTGCAGATTGATCGAGGTTTTGTGGTTTCTTACGTATTGCTGGAGTTTGCTGTTCTAGATCAGTTCCTCAATGAGATTCTTTAGGTGGTGGCATTCGTTCGTATTGTGGCCGTGTGTCTCATGGAAGCGGTAGAACTTCCCCGAGCACTTCTGCTGCTCGGTTGCCTCCTTTCTAGGTGGCCTTTGCATTCCTCAGTCCCTTGGATTGCGAGTAAAATGTTTTCCGATGTGTCGCTCAGGGGAGTATAGCCTTCGGGCCTAAACCATTTGAGCTTTTTATTGCTGCCATTACCATTCTTCTTATTGGAGTTTTGACCTTTTCTCTTTGAATTCCCATCTTTCCCAGTGGTTCCTTCAGCAGTTCGAGAAGTGTGCGCATTTTGATTCATTGCTACATCGCTTTGCCCGAGATTTTCCGGCTACACACTAGTAGACTTCCATTCCAATTCTTGCGCTTCCTCCAACCTTAGGTACTGACTTGCTTTGCGATTGAAATCTTTCCTGGCGGTAGGTTGCTTCATTTTAATCCACTTTTCGAATTTAGTTTTCGGGTGAAGGACACGAACTAATGCCATGAAAACCATATCTTCGTTGGGGTTGTTTACTTCCGTCACCGTTGTGTTAAACCTGTTTATGAAAGACTTTATTGATTCATTTCGCCCTTGGAACAACTCTGATAGGGACATAACATCTTTTGGCTGTGCAGTATGGAGTCTGAACTGATCAAGGAACCTTGTCACTAGTTGGTCAAAATTAGAGATAGATCTTGGTGGAAGCCTAGTGAACCACATTGACGCAACCCCTTCGAGAAAGATAGGAAAGTATTTGCATCGAACATCTTCAGAGGCATTCGCTCCATCCATATACCAACCATATTTGTACAAGTGAGGCTTCGGGTCCTTCGTTCCATCATAGGATGGAATAGTTGGCATTGTGAATTTTTCTGGATATCTCTCGTTTAGGATTTCATCGGTTAAGGGAATCCTACTTGGCGCAGATCCCCACTCATCATCTTTTCTATCTTTACTCTCCTCCATTAATCGTTTAACCATGTTCGATATGTATGCCTCTGATGTCCGGTAGTCCCGAGGGCGACGATCAGTCACGACGCCAAGTGTTTGACATTGCAAACGGTCTTGGTGAGTAGGCTGAGGCCTAGGCTCTCCTATCTTTGGGAGAGCCACTCCTGCATGGTCCCGTTGGCTTGCGGTTGGTCTCACTGGAGTAGTTTGGGTATTCCTTGCATTATCAAATGCGTTGGCATCTTCCTCCAGTTTGTCATCTGGCTCTCTGTCCGTTGAGTCGGAAAGATCCATAGCCATGTCTTCTAAGGGGGTCTTTGCTCCCTGATTCAAATTCAGAATAGGTTGCCTTGTGGCATACTGAGTACTTGCATTTTCGATAATGTTAAGTCCTGTTGTTACCGTCTTTTGTGGATGTTTTCTGTTTCTTTTATGTAGACCAGAAACAAAAGAATTCTCTTGTTCCATAGCAGTCGTGGGTTCGGGCATAGTCCTTGAAGCAGGATTTGACTATAGGGTTATGAGAGCGTTAAGCTTACCCATCAGAGCCTTTTGGCTACTCTCCATTTTTTGGTTGAGCTCATCAACCATCTTATTTAACTCATCCCTGGTAACAACTTCATGCTAAATGGAGGAGGCAGGCACCTGATTCCCTAAGTTAGCGCCAATCACTTCGGTTTGTTGGGGATCAACATCTTCTCCGACTACTACTACCCCTATAGACCTTCCAGAGGTTGTTCTTCTTCTTCCAAGAGCCATTGATTCCAAACAGCAAATTCTTCAAGCAAGGATTGGGGATCTAACTTTTGGACCTATGGGATCTAAAGTAGATAGCTAGATCTAGATCATGAGTTGGAGTTCTCGGTGAAAGCACCAAAATGATGACCCAAAAAATGGACCAACACCCTAGTTAGAGTTTTAAAGCAACAACCCTGTTTTAACAGAGAAATATCATAGATCACAAGTATAAGGAAAGAACAGTAAAAGAAAGTAGACAGAGAATTTTTATAGTGGTTCGGCTATTAATGAAGCCTACATCCACTATATAGTTTTATTATAGACTGATTGCTGTTACAATAGACGTTCGATTACAAGGCCTTGATTGTTTTCTAGCTAGATTGAATCTCCAGAGTTGGAATCCACTGGAGAATCATAGTGTATTCCTTTGGAGATTACTGTGAGGGTGGTAGAGAGTGAAGAATAATTCCAGCAGAGCTTCAGCAACCGGTCCGAAGAAGATCCTCTTTATGTTGCAGGTAGGATGATATTTATATAGATCAGAGAGCATCTGGGTCGGGCCTGTCTTTGTCAGCTAGTAGGTTGGTATCAAACGACCTAGCTCGCAAAACGAACCAAAACCATGGGTCGCTAGCGACCCATGGCCTATGGGTCGCTGGCGACCCATGGACTTGGTTCGTTTTTCGAGCCAACATCTCGCCTTTTTTGTAGTGTTCCACCGTTGGTTGGTTTGAAGGTTCGAGGAGAAGCATGGGTCTCTAACGATCTAAGTACTTAGGATTTTTTTTAGGGTTTGGAATTAGAGATTTTTCCATAGCCTTTTATCGTTGTTGTTACGTTTTGATGGCAAGTCGCTAGCTATTTACATTCAGCTGCTGATTGGACTAAAGGAATGTTGATCTCTCGGCTTCTTCGATCCCTGTCGTTGTCTTAGTCATATAGCTTGGCCCTTGTCGATCTCTTATCCTAGCTTTTTTGGTTAAGTTCAGAACCATCCCATCCACACAAGGTTGTCCTATTTTCTATTGGCTTCTGCTGGGTTAAAAATATGGATAACAGTTGTTTTAGCCACTTAGTTTTAGAGGCAATGGTTTCGAAAAGTTGGTTTCGAAGCTATCCTCTTTCCCAATTCTTTTACTTGAGACCAATGCTTTCGAAAGGTATACTTTCACTTCTGTTTTCTTTGACCTAGTAGTTATATTTAATGTTAAACCCAATGATTTCAAAAGTGATACTTTCAAATAGTTTCGAAGCTATGCTTCCATAAATTCTTACATGAACTAGATGCCTTCGAAAGGTATGTTTTAAGTGTTTCGAAAAGTATTTTTTTCAGTGTTTTTAAAGGAAGGTTTCCAATGCTTTTGAAAGGTATGCTTTTAATGGTTTCTAAAAAGAAGGTCTAAGATTTTAAGTAATGATTTCGAAAGGGAGAGTGATGGAGGGTAACTCATGATGTCAGAATGATCAGAAGGATCTAGTTGAAAGCCTTAGCTTTCGAAAAAGAAAACCCAATCTCATTTTTAAAATGCAAACCCATGGCAATGTAAAAGAGTTTTGAAATGGCATTTAATTATGGAATTTTAAAGGAAGTTTCCCTTGATAAAGATAGTGGGTTAAGGGTATTAACCATATTTCATTAGAAAAATGATTACAAGGAATTTAATCATGGATGTTTATATTGTTACGTTTTGATCAGTTTTCATGTATGCTTTTGTAATCATATTCACTTCATAATTAACCTATAACTGCATTATGGGGGTGTTAAAGGCAGAATAACCGACTAGGTTGACCCAGTATTGATATACATTGAATTGACTTCAGTGTGAGTAGGATTGTATCCAGGAGGTTGGTGGACCAGAATATAGGATGCCCAAAGCTAATCAAAGAATATTGGTTTAGACAGGTCCTTAGTAAGCCCATTGAAACTATGTTTGGAAATTGTTATTGGCAGGGGCCAATGGGTTCTTAGTGATCCCATGAAATCTATGTCCGGAACAAGTTATTGATAGAAATAAATAGGTTAATAGTTAGCCCATGGAAACTATAACATTAGGGATGTTATTGGAGATCCAATCGGTTCATAGTAAACCCATGAAAAATATGGTTGGATAATGTTATTGGTAGATACCAATAAGTTCTTAGTGATCCAATGAAAACTATGAAACCGAACATATAGTCTGTATGCTTGAAACATGTTATTAGTTTGCCCATGAAAACCAATAGGTTAATAGTGACCCTAGAAACTATAACTTGAGACAGGCAATCGGGTGAATGGGGATGGAAAATCTAGAGCATATTGCATGTTTGCATGTCATTATGAAACATATTACTATGTTATGTCTTAACCATTGTGGATGCAAGTTCATAGTATATGGCTCTTATAACTTGGGTTAAGATACTAGTGAGGGAAAACTCATTCCGCTAAGCGGCATGGTCTCACTAGATATCTATATGGTTCGAGATGGTAGGTTATTATTCATACCAGACTTTTTGTCTGACTCGAAGTTTATGTTTTCCTCTTAAACTCTCGGGTGCTCAATTGATTTTGAGTAGTTTGAGAGTTAAGGTTTTTAGGTTCTCCTTTAGATAAATAAGCTTCTGGATATGTGCAGAAGGAAAGCTAGCTATTAGGAGTTCTTTCTGTTTGATTTTGCTGTGTAATTGGATGTAATGGCAAAGTTGTTTGATTGCCTATTTTTAGACTTTGATCTAATAATGGGGCATCTTCATATTTGCTCTTGGCGTATTCCATAATAATTATTTTTCTCTGAACGTGGTTTACGAATTAGGATCATGTAATGAATTTGAAATGTGATTTGTAGTGGAATGAGAAATTTATTTTAAAAATTGAGTTTAAATTTTTTTCATATCCACGTGTTTCTGGTATATCAATATATCTAACATTACCGCATTTGGTCACTGAGAATTAATAACTATATATGACTGCAACAATTGTAGTAGTTAGTTTTGGGCCTCCAAATGGAGGATGTTACAAAGTATTACAGTCCCCGCATGGACTAGGATACATTCCCCGCCAATATTCGTAAATCTACACCACGCCAGGTATCCTCCATCTATGTCCAGGCCTAATTACCCGTGTACACCGAGGATCTTCTTGTTAATATCTAATAACGGCATTCCAACTATTTAGGCATAGTCTACCTCATCTTAAAAACCCATCTAGGGACTATCTAGCCTTGCCTCCTAACGACAAACAAACTAACAAACAACTTTGAGGTGGTGTGTGTCCCATGCGAAGCCTACACAAGTAGGGGGTGTAGTCCATTTAGGCATAACCCGAGTCTTTCTACTGACCACTCCATGGCCGATGATGCTCTCGACCTATGTGTATGACCCTACTCCTTGCATATATGATACCAATCTTCCTGACACAACTCTAAGCCTATGCTCACTGTCCCATTTCAGATTGCCAAATGCAATCAAGGAAATTCTCACTTGTTACTTAATACCCTCTCTAAGGATTGAAGCAGACCCTACTTGGTCCTTTAAAACTTCAAATCGAGACAAACTCTACTTTGGTATATTACCTTAACCTATATGCAAACGTATATTCTAACGGATCCTACAGTTGGAGATGTCTTATATTAGTACAATGTATACACAATTACTAGTAGCTCCTTTCGGATGGTAGACTTCTCTTGTGCAACACTATTGACCTTGCATTCTAATCCTTACTAATGTCTGCATCATTCTTAATTAACTTAAGTAATTGGCTAGATCCAATAATTCCCACCCGTCATAAATGTATAGTTGAGGCTATATAAATTCTATTGAATTACTACACCTCTTATATTCAACTGTTTGTATTCAGTTATTTCTACATAACTTAATTCTTACTTTATTATTGTCATTTAATGTCATTTTTCACCTATAACTAAGTTAATAGATTAAATATCTTTTACTGAATAACTTCCACTTAACATTATTAGATATAATTAGTTGTTCCATTTCAACTATTAACTACAATTCTTCGATTACTTTAACTAACTTATTTCCTCATTGATATATTTATAATTCATCGCTTATTATTTATTCACTAACTCATCTAAAATCACATATATTAAATTGACTATTAAATTGTTGTTGTTATCTCTACTTACATGGTTTATGCTTAGGGATTTCTACATTTAATGCTTTGGAATTATGTCTTTCCTAAAAAGGAAATGTTAACACTATAATTTCCTATAAATTATCTAAAGGAGGACTTGCGTTTTGTTTGGAATTACAAGGAATTATATTTTCTGTAGTTATTAAAATAGACGGTACAAAATACAGTAAACATCCATATTTTGTACATCTCTTTTGTTTAGGCTTATCCCTTGGTTCTTCAAAAATACACTTTTATACATAATTTTAAAACTGGATAATTTATAGAAATTTACATTGAAACACACTCCATTCCAATGAATTAAAATAATACTCAAATCCCTTCAATTTATAACTTTTTTTATTTCATGTTTAATAACATAAAAGTTCAAACTAACAAACCTAGAATTATCATACAATCTCATTAAAGAATTATCTCATAACTTTAAGGACTACTTTCACCCTTACTTTCCAAATTTAAGTACATGCAACATTTAATCAAAGTTAACAATTCACGGAATATGTAGGAATGGTTCTCTAATTCATTGCATATGTATATTTAAGCCTACAACTCCAAAATTAACATTAGGCATATAAGGAACATATTTACAACGATATAAATCGAGTATTATGTAAAACTATATAGTTTCCCACTCACCTCTATGCTTCTAAATCTCTAGATCAAAATTCGTTAATCTTGATTGACTTGCTTTCTTTCTAACAAAATATGTATAAAAGAGAATGTACATATTTATTAGAATTATATATCCGAGAAGAGATCTGAATTAAATATATATTTGGTTTTAGATTTGCTATTTACCATTGTCTTTGGCGATTCAATTAGACCCCATTCTTCTTCTCTATTTTTTTTTCTATTCTTTTTATATATATATATATATATAATTTATAGTTTGTACAATTTTTGGATTTTATGGAGAAAAGAAAATGATAGAGCTTATCCATTGCTTCAGAAAATATAAGAAGAAAAGTGAGGGTCTAAACATGTATTTATAGGGGTTCGGATCAATCCCAGCCATTTGATTTGATTATATCAAATCTAGGCCGTTCAGTCTACGTTTAATACACAGCCGCCAGCAACCAACGGTCAACCACTAGCGGTCGACCGGTCCCAATAACGGGTCGATCGGTTGCCTTTATATGTTAATATTGACTTTCGTGTAATTGTTCCCTAATTGAAACAATTTGATGGACTTGATATAACATTAATTTTTCTTAAACGTTAAGTATTCATTAACGTTGACTAATGTTAATTAATTTTATTTATTTCCTTAAATATAGATATAAATATTTCTGATCTGAAATCTTCAGACATCAATATGATTTTCGTTTGAACTCCGATAGCAAAACTTTATATAAGAAAATTAATCAGATAATCTCCACGAACACAACGGTTTAAGTTTCATAGCCAAATTCTAACATTTGAAAAAATTCTATTTTTAGGCTTTAATAATTATCTATTATATTTTTTTAATTAATTATCGCTCAATTTATGGCGTGTTACCCTTAAAATAAGTTTTTCTCCAAAATTCCTTAAGGACTGGATCATGCATCATAGCACACAATAATTCTAAGCAACCCATCCAATAGTGTGCAACTAGTTTTGCAGCCAATAGTGTACAAGTGCACGGTGTGTCATGACATATATGATGTGTATGCTGAATAATACTAAATTGGTGCCTCCTATATGAATACATTCTGTAAAAATTCGCCTTTCTTACTTATAAAGAGGACATGAAATATATCCGCGATATTCGTGTACCGATCATCTAGGTGTCCGAATGACATACCGTAGGGGTAAAAAAGAGACAAGAAGAAACAAACTGTAACGACTAGATATTTTGAACCATTCGCATCCATTATAAGTGTATAGGTAGACACTCATGCCGGAATTGAATTGCTCAAAATACCGCGTTGTTAATTTAAATTTGGCAAAACTGAACATATACAGTAAATAAAATAATCACAGATCACAGACACAGAGTAATAAATGCAGCGGAAATAAAAGAGATAGTAGTTCATGAAGCTACTATATGAATATATAAGATACATCAGAGTTTACAACAGAAGAGTAATACGATACATCAGAGTTAAACCAGATACAACGGAAGAGTAACACGATACATCAGATACAAATCAGAATACATCACTGGAATCATCGAATACTGAAAGCAGAATAGATGGCTGGATCTTCAAGCAAAGCTCCAACTCCAAAGGTGAGTCTCGAATACTGGTACACTCAGTCTGACCCGAGCGTAAAGCAAAAACACAAGACACTCGAGTCAGGATTAACATTCTTATATTTATAAATCCAACTCAAGTGAAATAGCAATTGAAATACAAGTAACTCAAAGGATGTTTGGAATGACCATCCTTTAAGGATCCGTTAAACTATCTACTAGGTAGTAATGTACGCTAAGTAGATAATGTCTATCAGTAATATAAGGTATCAAAATACTGTTAAGTCATGGCCCATTCCACCCTTAACACATTTTTATTCCCAAAAGCATATACAAGACCGTAGTTTCCCCAAAACCGGAAGTCACCAGAGGGCAATCCATATACTAAAGGTACAAAACAAATTCGTAGTGGTCGCGAATAGGGAATACAAGTATGACAAGGCACATGAGGCAATACCCAAGGTAGTGATACTACCGTTTGCCTGATCCGGACTGGTGAGAACGCATCGCCGCAGCGATTGCAACATCGTGGAACAACACTCCCAAAAATCAAGGGTGCACCAATCGACAACAAGTAATGAGTAGTTCGAAGAAGTGTGTTCACTTGAGGTAGCTGACCTCCATTGGCCCGGCACGGCTCCTGTTTTAGTCATTTCCAATTTGACACAAGTGTCAAGGCTATCCATTATCGTTCTCTTTCTTCAGTCATCACGTACATCAATCCAACCACTTCATTCTGGATCACACTCCGCGTATAGTTATTAAAGTGGTTTTGGTTAAGATAGAGAGTATATCCATAACCGATTCCGGACTCTTTAATAACTTCCGTAATTATTACACCGATTGGTCATTTAATATATTTCAAAACCAAATCAATTTCAATTCAATTAGAATTTGCAAACCAACATTTCAATTTATCTTTCTAAATCAATTTTCATAATTTCCGTTTCAAAACTTCCAAATTACCATTTCAAAATCTTATAATTCAATTTCAAATTTTATTCAAAATAATTCGAATATTGATTCAAGTTCGAATATAAGTTTTATTTCGAAAACATTTAAATTAATTTAATTTAACATTCAAATCAATTTAAATTCATTTATCGATTTCATTCAATATTCATTAAGTAAATTTGCCATCTAAAACAATTTCTATTAAATTTCCAATTCATTAAATCCATTATTTAAATTCAACTTCATTATATCAAAACTTACAAATTGAATTAAATTAAATTAAATTCATCAACTCAATTTCTTTAAATTTCAAGTCTTACATTAATTTCAATAAATCGCATTTTATTTCTTGTTAAAGAAATTCAATTTCACTTATTTACTTACTTAAATAATTTTCCAAAACTTAATTAATAAAGAAAACTCAATTTCAATTATTTACGAAGTAAATCCACTTATTCAAAAGTTCAATTTTTCTTATTAAAGAATTTCAATTCAATTTAATCATTAAATAATTTAATCTTATTTAAGTATGAAATAATTCAAAACTTAATTATTAAATAATTTCAAAGTTTAATGATTTCAACTTAATTATAATTTCAAACTTAATTATTAAATCATTTCAAAATTTAATAATTTCAAACTTAATTCAATCATTTCTCAAATCAAACAACATTCTTTCATCAATTACATTGTTAATATTTTGTTTAAGATTATTATATATTAACATTTTCCTTTCATTAAAATTCAAATTTCAACTTCATTTCAAAACCATATTATTTATTCAAATAAAATCTTCGTTTATTTTTAAATCAAATTATTGACCAATCGGGTTTTATTTAATTCTCTATCCTAGGTTAAAGTTCAATTTTGGTATTTATCATTACAACCCGATTCCAATTCAATTCAAAATCAAAGCATAACAAAGGGAACTTGCAGTGTGATAACTGGGATGGTGTCAAAGTAAATAAACAAGCAATAACAACAATCAATATCAATCCAATAATCAATTCAATAATCCCGAAATAATCGTATAAATTCACATTGTTGTTTGTGCGAATTAATATAATTATTTCTAGAATCTACACTATCATTTCATGTAGATTAAAGATTATTACATTATGGTTTTTCACTTGTCATCTATTTACAATTTCATACATCATCAATTTAACAACATACATTCAGTGGTTTAAAGTGTAATTAAACAAATCCTACGTGTCGATAAATTTAACAGTTAAAGGGGTCATATTATACAAATGTCATTTAATCAAATTTAACACATATATCAAATCTAACTATCCTTCGTCAATTTCAATTTCAAATTATTTATCACTTACATCATTAACAATTTAACGTCCAATATAAACATCAAACAATCAATCATTTAACAACCAAACTGGATTATCATTGCATATATAACAGATAATGGTGTCAGATGTCACAGGTGAAACTGATACAGGTAATAACAGGGTAAATATCAACAGCAGCATATTTCAATTGTCGTTTCAATTGAAATCAAATTTAATAAATAAAAGAACGTTAATCGTGAGTGAGTGCTCACCTTTCGAGGCTAGACGAGAACATGAGAGGACATGGATACGAACACCGATACAGACACTGAAATTTGAGTCTCGAATCCAAGTACGCAAGATGGACACAATTCGATGAATGAACTGGCACGACAGACAAAGCTGATAAAAGGAAGTCGACGAGAACTAATCAGAATCGTTTGATATAATTGAAAGGAAATGTGTATTATATCAATATTTTCTTTAGACGAATATTCAATTTTAAATACATTTTTAAATGACCTATTTTCATATTACATTTAATAAAATCAAACATATACCTTAAATACAATAATATATACTAACATTATATAATAGACCGATCTTGAATAAGGTCAATATATACAACATACATACAAACCCCTATATTATAGTTTTACTCATACATATAAAATATGAATTTATGTACTTACTACATGAAACCCATACTGTATTTAATGATGACATATAAATCAACCCCAGCACTAATACAAGTGACATGCACATTACAATTTATATATTCAACAGACTAGGCTTATCTATATTATAAACTATCATATAATATATTTAACCAAATGTATAACTTATAAAATATATGTATAACCCACAACATACCCATATATATTTGCTGTATAACAAAAGATCACTTAAACAACACTCTTATATTACAACAAAATACATTATATATATATATATTAACAGACAACCTTTATAGCATTCTAACTTTATAGATGTAACTCATATAAACCTGCTTCATATAACTAATATATTATATCCTTTATATAACTTACTAAATCAAATATACACGTACAAATTACTATATTATAAATATACTAACAGAGAATCTACATGCTATAACATACAACAAAACACATCTAGTGTGTATATATATATGTATAATATACGTTCAAATATATTTATGTTAGTATCTTATTTATATGCAACTTATCATATTATATAACATATAAGGTAGAAACCGACTCATATATATACGCAGCAGAAAAATAGTTTACATATATTCAACAGCAACAACGAAATATATAGGTATAAACATATATAAAACTTTTATATGTATTTGAATACATAATTACCTTAGCCCTTATAAAAGAAGTCAGGAAGGGGAAGATGGCAGGTAGGTGAGGCCGGATGGTTGCGTACATGCGGAGATGAGGGTCTCGACATCGGAGTGGGTGGTTGCCGATGTGTCGCCGGCCGATGGAAAGTGGTTCGACCATGGATCTGGGAGGAGACGAGCTGCTATGGTGGAAGCTCGGATGGAGATGTGCTGTTGGCTATAGTGAGAGACGTGTGGCGGGGATGACGTGGCAGGACGAGGTGATGCCGAGGAGGGGTGGTGGTGGATCAAGGCAAGGTGAAGGGAAGATGCGGTTTTGGTGACGTGGGTATTTGGGTTGCCGACGATGCAAGAGGAGGCGGGTGGAGATTGGCAGGCTGTTCGCAGCGGCGTTGGTAGGCGGTGAAAAGTGATGTAGAAAATTGGTGGGGTTGGAGCTGCTGAGGAGGAGGTCGAGATGGAGATCAGTGACGTGGTGATAGGTCGCAAGGGGAGGAGACGTGGTTTCACCGTGGAGGAGATGGTTTCGGACTGCTTGGTTTAGAAGGTGGAATAGAAGTAGTGAGAACGAGAGGGGAAGAGAATGGAATTAGGCAAAATAAATATAAAGGAGCAGGTGGAAGTGGTTTCAACAGGGACGAGTGGGCATGGGAAGGAAATAAAATGGAAGGGAGTAGAGAACATGTTATTTACTTTTCCAGAGAATAGCAGAGAAAGAAAGTGAACAGCTGATGGAAAAATAAAAGTCACGAACCATAATTTATGGGCATTGGAAAAATAAAAAGTCTACGTTGAACAACGGGAATAATAATAACGAGTGGCTTTACAGCTTGCACGATGGGAAGATGAATGGTTATGGGTAGATAAAGGTTTAAACGGTGCCGATACGAAATTGTTTTACTGATTCCACGACATATCAGGGTTCAAAAAACAGAAATGAAGATACCGCTGAGACCAGCACGAAGAGACGATCAAAATGGTATGCGGATATCAGTGGTACGATCGAATTATAAAAATTCGAATTTTCTACTAGCGGAAAATGCAGCAAAAACGCAGGAAAATAAGATCGACGGAGCCAAAGATGTCCGAATTTGGAAAAACGACAAACTGACATCTTGCTCAGAAGATGATTTAGAATTTTTCTATGTAAAAATATTTAGGTTTCGGAAACATTTTATTTTCATCGCTTTTTCTTTAACTGATTAAATTGAAGTAAATTTACGCGCGAAAAAACTTTCATATTTTCAGACGAAAATTTACCAGTTGCTATGTTTAACTAAACGCATTCCAAATATCAAATTTATATTTCAAAATTTTATCGTTTAAAATTTCACAAAATTTCAACTAATTACGTTATTAAAACAGTTGAAATTTACGGGTCGTTACACTCTCCCCCACTCAAAACTTTTCGTCCCCGAAAAGGAATGAGGTAGGAGAATAGAAACAACCAGAAAGAAAAACAGATTTGAAATACAAAATAACAATTAATTTAAACCATATAAATTTAAATTTAAATTAATTGATATTCAATAATTGATTTAATCCATTTGATTTCACTAAAATCAATCTCAACTATTTCTAAATTCATTATCTTATTATCCCATTTTCTTCAATTTATAATTTCTAAAACCATAAATTTGAATAGTCTTTTATTATAATCATATATTTTTCAATAATTTAAATTCTTCTTTATTCCAAATTATTGTTAAATTTATTCTACTTAATATATCTAATCTCATATATTTACCCCATATAAATTAATTTAAACCATAAAAGTTTCGATTTAAATTAATTTATATTTACTAATTTTTTTTAAATTAAAGGTATTTTCATAAGTTGATCAAATTTCAATTTATTAATTCTTTCAAAACAAATTTATTTCATTGTTAACCGAGTTTTACTTATTATCCTATCTAACTCTATTAACATCTTTATAATCAAAATTTAGTGTATAACATTTATTATAAACACTCAGATTTTATTTAAATTCAATTTATATTATATATTATCCAATTACATATTCAACTTCTGAATGATTTAGGTAAGTTGTCTTAGAATGCAGTTGAACAATATACAAATAAAATTTTCCCAATTCAATTATTCAAGTTCAAATATTAATTCCAAATTTTGGTTTTATTTATAATTAAAATCATTCTTTAGCAAAATTTAAGAATTAGATTTCCGATTTACTTTAAACAATTTAGAGATGTATATAATATATTTATATCAAATCAAATTAAATTTTAAAATAAGATACCTATATATATGTAAATCAAAATACACTGAAAAATTCAAATCAAAATATTTTTTTTCTGAAAACAAAACCGTAGCAAAACTACAGAATGGTTTCTCCACTTCGAAACTCGAAAATGAATGTCGATGATGTGGCCGCCATCGTCGAAATTATTTTCCAGTGACAAAGAGAAGAACACTGATTTCAACATTTAAATTCTTTGAAAACGGTTTCTATTTGAAAATACGTTCAATAATATACATTTTAAAAATTTAAAAACCAAAGCTTGAAATTTTAGGAATTTAAATTCTCAAATTCTTACTTTAAATTCATTTAAATTTCAAATCAGTTTATAATCCATGTTTAAAAATTAATTTATAGAACAATAAGTGATAATCAATTATTATCATTTCAACAACCAATTTAATTAACTTATTAAATTTCAGAAAATTTTACTTATATATATTGATAATATATTCATACAAATTTATTCCATTTTCCAAATTTGAAATTTATATTGTGTCAGTTTGCTCTATTCAAGTGTTTTGGAAATCCTATCGATAGCGTTGATCAGACGAATCGATCGGAAACCCAAATCAACATCAACAACTCAAACAACACAATGTATATTAAAACATTTATATATATTAGTTTACAAATATATTTCTTTGCTTGACGATACAGGAATGAATTTTCAAAATAAGGATAGGGTTTCAAATTTGATGGACTCAAATCAAGAGAATTCGATTCGAAGATAAGTTCGAAACAAAGATATGATGATTAAATACAAAGTAGAAAGTCTTGATAAGAATTTATATAAATCGCGGGCAACCTTAACCGGGTCAACCGTGACTTCAAGAATAAGATCATTGTAGAATTCCGAGGCAAATCGACATTGATCTCAAGAGATAGAATTCGACATAAACAAAGATGTTAGCATCTAAACCGAGGATATATAAATCTCCGGTCAATCGATGTTATCGTAAAAGAGTTTTACCCCTTTACAAATCAATTTGAGATTGGCGGGACCGCCAACTCATTACAAAGACATTCGAAGTGGAGTTATGTGATACTCCAGAATTCAGAAGAATACGAATAGTGGGAAACAAGAATGAATTTCGGAACCGAGGGAACATTCCAAATTCAAAGGAATCGAGTCAAAAGTAAGAGATTGAAACTCGAATGAGAGTGATTCTGTAAATACATTTACCCTATATGCTAAGTTTTGCCTAGAGCTACAAAAGCTCTGATACCAACTGTAACGACCAGATATTTTGAACCATTCGCATCCATTATAAGTGTATAGGTAGACACTCAAACCGGAATTGAATTGCTCAAAATACCGCGTTGTTAATTTATATTTGGCAAAACTGAACATATACAGTAAATAAAATAATCACAGATCACAGACACAGAGTAATAAATGCAGCGGAAATAAAAGAGATAGTAGTTCATGAAGCTACTATATGAATATATAAGATACATCAGAGTTTACAACAGAGGAGTAATACGATACATCAGAGTTAAACCAGATACAACGGAAGAGTAACACGATACATCAGATACAAATCAGAATACATCACTGGAATCATCGAATACTGAAAGCAGAATAGATGGCTGGATCTTCAAGCAAAGCTCCAACTCCAAAGGTGAGTCTCGAATACTGGTACACTCAGTCTGACCCGAGCGTAAAGCAAAAACACAAGACACTCGAGTCAGGATTAACATTCTTATATTTATAAATCCAACTCAAGTGAAATAGCAATTGAAATACAAGTAACTCAAAGGATGTTTGGAATGACCATCCTTTAAGGATCAATTAAACTATCTACTAGGTAGTAATGTACGCTAATTAGATAATGTCTATCAGTAATATAAGGTATCAAAATAGTGTTAAGTCATGGCCCATTCCACCCTTAACACATTTTTATTCCCAAAAGCATATACAAGACCGTAGTTTCCCCAAAACCGGAAGTCACCAGAGGGCAATCCATATACTAAAGGTACAAAACAAATTCGTAGTGGTCGCGAATAGGGAATACAAGTATGACAAGGCACATGAGGCAATACCCAAGGTAGTGATACTACCGTTTGCCTGATCCGGACTGGTGAGAACGCATCGCCGCAGCGATTGCAACACCGTGGAACAACACTCCCAAAAATCAAGGGTGCACCAATCGACAACAAGTAATGAGTAGTTCGAAGAAGTGTGTTCACTTGAGGTAGCTGACCTCCATTGGCCAGGCACGGCTCCTGTTTTAGTCATTTCCAATTTGACACAAGTGTCAAGGCTATCCATTATAGTTCTCTTTCTTCAGTCATCACGTATATCAATCCAACCACTTCATTCTGGATCATACTCCGCGTATAGTTATTAAAGTGGTTTTGGTTTAGATAGAGAGTATATCCATAACCGATTCCGGTCTCTTTAATAACTTCCGTAATTATTACACCGATTGGTCATTTAATATATTTCAAAACCAAATCAATTTCAATTCAATTAGAATTTGCAAACCAACATTTCATTTATCTTTCTAAATCAATTTTCATAATTTCCGTTTCAAAACTTCCAAATTACCATTTCAAAATCTTATAATTCAATTTCAAATTTTATTCAAAACAATTCGAATATTGATTCAAGTTCGAATATAAGTTTTATTTCGAAAACATTTAAATTAATTTAATTTAACATTCAAATCAATTTAAATTCATTTATCGATTTCATTCAATATTCATTAAGTAAATTTGCCATCTAAAACAATTTCTATTAAATTTCCAATTCATTAAATCCATTATTTAAATTCAACTTCATTATATCAAAACTTACAAATTGAATTAAATTAATTAAATTCATCAACTCAATTTCTTTAAATTTCAAGTCTTACATTAATTTCAATAAATCGCATTTTATTTCTTGTTAAAGAAATTCAATTTCACTTATTTACTTACTTAAATAATTTTCCAAAACTTAATTAATAAAGAAAACTCAATTTCAATTATTTACGAAGTAAATCCACTTATTCAAAAGTTCAATTTTTCTTATTAAAGAATTTCAATTCAATTTAATCATTAAATAATTTAATCTTATTTAAGTATGAAATAATTCAAAACTTAATTATTAAATAATTTCAAAGTTTAATGATTTCAACTTAATTATAATTTCAAACTTAATTATTAAATCATTTCAAAGTTTAATAATTTCAAACTTAATTCAATCATTTCTCAAATCAAACAACATTCTTTCATCAATTACATTGTTAATATTTTGTTTAAGATTATTATATATTAACATTTTCCTTTCATTAAAATTCAAATTTCAACTTCATTTCAAAACCATATTATTTATTCAAATAAAATCTTCGTTTATTTTTAAATCAAATTATTGACCAATCGGGTTTTATTTAATTCTCTATCCTAGGTCAAAGTTCAATTTGGGTATTTATCATTACAACCCGATTCCAATTCAATTCAAAATCAAAGCATAACAAAGGGAACTTGTAGTGTGATAACTGGGATGGTGTCAAAGTAAATAAACAAGCAATAACAACAATCAATATCAATCCAATAATCAATTCAATAATCCCGAAATAATCGTATAAATTCACATTGTTGTTTGTGCGAATTAATATAATTATTTCTAGAATCTACACTATCATTTCATGTAGATTAAAGATTATTACATTATGGTTTTTCACTTGTCATCTATTTACAATTTCATACATCATCAATTTAACAACATACATTCAGTGGTTTAAAGTGTAATTAAACAAATCCTACGTGTCGATAAATTTAACAGTTAAAGGGGTCATATTATACAAATGTCATTTAATCAAATTTAACACATATATCAAATCTAACTATCCTTCGTCAATTTCAATTTCAAATTATTTATCACTTACATCATTAACAATTTAACGTCCAATATAAACATCAAACAATCAATCATTTAACAACCAAACTGGATTATCATTGCATATATAACAGATAATGGTGTCAGATATCACAGGTGAAACTGATACAGTTAATAACAGTGTAAATATCAACAGCAGCATATTTCAATTGTCGTTTCAATTGAAATCAAATTTAATAAATAAAAGAACGTTAATCGTGAGTGAGTGCTCACCTTTCGAGGCTAGAGGAGAACATGAGAGGACATGGATACGAACACCGATACAGACACTGAAATTTGAGTCTCGAATCCAAGTATGCAAGATGGACACGATTCGATGAATGAACTGGCATGACAGACAAAGCTGATAAAAGGAAGTCGACGAGAACTAATCAGCATCATTTGATATAATTGAAAGGAAATGTGTATTATATCAATATTTTCTTTAGACGAATATTCAATTTTAAATACATTTTTAAATGACCTATTTTCATATTACATTTAATAAAATCAAACATATACCTTAAATACAATAATATATACTAACATTATATAATAGACCGATCTTGAATAAGGTCAATATATACAACATACATACAAACCCCTATATTATAGTTTTACTCATACATATAAAATATGAATTTATGTACTTACTACATGAAACCCATACTGTATTTAATGATGACATATAAATCAACCCCAGCACTAATACAAGTGACGTGCACATTACAATTTATATATTCAACAGACTAGGCTTATCTATATTATAAACTATCATATAATATATTTAACCAAATGTATAACTTATAAAATATATGTATAACCCACAACATACCCATATATATTTGCTGTATAACAAAAGATCACTAAAACAACACTCTTATATAACAACAAAATACATTATATATATATTAACAGACAACATTTATAGCATTCTAACTTTATAGATGTAACACATATAAACCTGCTTCATATAACTAATATATTATATCCTTTATATAACTTACTAAATCAAATATACACGTACAAATTACTATATTATAAATATACTAACAGAGAATCTACATGCTATAACATACAGCAAAACACATCTAGTGTGTATATATATATGTATAATATACGTTCAAATATATTTATGTTAGTATCTTATTTATATGCAACTTATCATATTATATAACATATAAGGTAGAAACCGACTCATATATATACGCAACAGCAAAAATAGTTTACATATATTCAACAACAACAACGAAATATATAGGTATAAACATTTATAAAACTTTTATATGTATTTGAATACATAATTACCTTAGCCCTTATAAAAGAAGTCAGGAAGGGGAAGATGGCAGGTAGGTGAGGCCGGATGGTTGCGTACATGCGGAGCTGAGGGTCTCGACATCGGAGTGGGTGGTTGCCGATGTGTCGCCGGCCGATGGAAAGTGGTTCGACCATGGATCTGGGAGGAGACGAGCTGCTATGGTGGAAGCTCGGGATGGAGATGTGCTGTTGGCTATAGTGAGACACGTGTGGCGGGGATGACGTGGCAGGACGAGGTGATGCCGAGGAGGGTTGGTGGTGGATCAAGGCAAGGTGAAGGGAAGATGCGGTTTTGGTGACGTGGGTGTTTGGGTTGCCGACGATGCAAGAGGAGGCGGGTGGAGATTGGCAGGCTGTTCGCAGCGGCGTTCGTAGGCGGTGAAAAGTGATGTAGAAAACTGGTGGGGTTGGAGGTGCTGAGGAGGAGGTCGAGATGGAGATCAGTGACGTGGTGATAGGTCGCAAGGGGAGGAGACGTGGTTTCACCGTAGAGGAGATGGTTTCGGACTGCTTGGTTTAGAAGGTGGAATAGAAGCAGTGAGAACGAGAGGGGAAGAGAATGGAATTAGGCAAATTAAATATAAAGGAGCAGGTGGAAGTGGTTTCAACAGGGACGAGTGGGCATGGGAAGGAAATAAAATGGAAGGGAGCAGAGAACATGTTATTTACTTTTCCAGAGAATAGCAGAGAAAGAAAGTGAACAGCTGATGGAAAAATAAAAGTCACGAACAGAAATTTATGGGCATTGGAAAAATAAAAAGTCTACGTTGAACAACGGGAATAATAATAACGAGTTGGCTTTACAGCTTGCACGATGGGAAGATGAATGGTTATGGGTAGATAAAGGTTTAAACGGTGCCGATACGAAATCGTTTTACTGATTCCACGACATATCAGGGTTCGAAAAACAGAAA
Organism: Allium fistulosum; assembly: GCA_030737815.1. NCBI lineage: Eukaryota > Viridiplantae > Streptophyta > Magnoliopsida > Asparagales > Amaryllidaceae > Allium > Allium fistulosum. The sequence goes on along the minus strand of CM060901.1, from coordinate 308,846,999 downwards.
TGAAGATACCGCTGAGACCAGCACGAAGAGACGATCAAAACGGTATGCGGATATCAGTGGTACGATCGAATTATAAAAATTCGAATTTTCTACTAGCGGAAAATGCAGCAAAAACGCAGGAAAATAAGATCGACGGAGCCAAAGATGTCCGAATTTGGAAAAACGACAAACTGACATCTTGCTCAGAAGATGGTTTAGGATTTTTCTATGTAAAAATATTTAGGTTTCGGAAACATTTTATTTTCATCGCTTTTTCTTTAACTGATTAAATTGAAGTAAATTTACGTGCGAAAAAAACTTTCATACTTTCGGACGAAAATTTACCAGTTGCTATGTTTAACTAAACGCATTCCAAATATCAAATTTATATTTCAAAATTTTATCGTTTAAAATTTCACAAAATTTCAACTAATTACGTTATTAAAACAGTTGAAATTTACGGGTCGTTACACAAACATAGAATCTCACAATGGATGGAAATCATACATAATATAACATAAGAAAGTACATACAGTCCCTTTTAAAATGGAACATCATAGTTACATTAATACTAACTTCAGCCACGGACAGTTATAACCGCCTGCCTCCACAATGCTGATACATGACTACTTTCAAACAGTGGAAAGAAATAGATGACTTGGTAATGGTGAAGCCTCTTGCTCCATACTCCTCCAAAATGCATCCATAAGAACCTAGACTACTTGACTACTCAAAAATTAGAGCACCCAAGAGTCTAAGGGGAAGAAAGAAAAACTCTGGGTAAGACATGGGTCTAGTGTGAGTAATTTGTAACACCCCAGATTTTTGATAACATTATTTAAGATATTTAGTTAGATAAACTAAATAAAATAATGTGTTGATAAGGGGATTGAGATTTGATTTAGTTAAGGTAGCCGTGCCTTTTTAAACTAATAAACTTAATAAAGGGTTAAAATGAATTAGAGGAGATGTATTATGGAAAAGAGGCCATTCCTATATTGTCTTCCTTAGGCCGTGTATTCCAAACACACGTTCATTCTCATTTTCAAAAATAAAAAGCTTGGCCGGCCACCATTAACGAAGGAAGAAGAAGAGGAAACAAAAGAGAAGCTTAAGGAAAGCATATTCAAATCAAACTCATTCAAATCTCAAACTCCTCAATCATTAAAGCAAAGGTGAATAATGTTTATATCTTTAAATTTTATGGTTTCAGATTTAAGGATTAATTCCGAATGATTTTGAAAATGTTAGCCACGTTTTCGAATGATAAAAGATTATATATACATGTTGATGATTTTTTGTATGTTCATATAGATTTTATGACATGTTTTAAGATGAAAACCCTATTAAATGACATCCGTTATCCTTGCGAATTTTTATGATGATCTAAAAGGTTGTTTTAGAGATGGGTTTCAATTCTCAGAATTTTCCAAATTTTCATGGATTTGTTAAAATTTTCTAACAAAGAAAATGTTAATTTGGATTATAAAAATCATTTTCAAGTAAACTAATTATTGTTTGGATAAAAAAAATTTATATGTTGAAGAAAACATAATAATTTACTTTTTGGAAATTTTCCAGAACTTTTGAAGGTGTTTTAATAGTTATATAAAATTATTTAAGGTATGGGACTTAAATGTTTTATATAATTATAATGGAGAAAGGGGCTTTTTTAAAATTATTCAAATTTCCAAATAAGGAAGTCGACAGCACTTTTGAATATAAAATTCTGGCAACCAATCAAATTTAGACAAACAAGGCAGGTGAGGTACAAAAGAACTATTTCAAACAGTATTTTCACTGTTTCAACTCTTTTGGAAAGAGCTTCCGCCTACATTCCAGACCTTCCGACAAGGTCGAAGGGTATGAAACCTTCCGATTAGATTAAATACCAATGCAAATGGTATCAAAAAACTGGTACATAGTAAATTGGAGGAAGTCGAAAGGTTGGGGATGAACGGTTATAGCTTTCGGAAGAGATGAAGTTTTGTTTTATTTTAAAAAAACACACCTGCTAGCTTTCGACAAAGAGCTTTCGAAATTGTCAAAAGGTTTAAAAGGAAAAGGTTTCGATTGGTTTGCTTTCTTGTTTTAAACGAAACCTTTCGGCAAAGTCGAAAGGTATAGCTTTCGGCCAGGTCGGATGCATACTTGCCGCTTCCTAACCTTTCGACACAGATGGAGTCAAAGGATATCTTTTGTTTTCTAAAACTTGCCGCCTCTCTCCAATGATTTCGAAAGGTTTCGATTTCGAATGGTTTGATTTCGAAAGGTTTGATTTCGAAAGGTTTGATTTTGAAAGGTTTGATTTCGAAAGGTTTGATTTCAAAAGGTTTTATGAAGGTTTCAAAGCAGTTGCTTTCGACTCCAATGTTTTTCTGATCCCTTCGCATAATCCAAATTTTTTAATTCGAAACATTTTAAATGTTTCAAAGTAGTTAACTTTGATTGGTTTTGAAAGGATTTCTATCTGCTTTAAATTGAACCCAATGTCATCAAAAGGTTTTGAGGTACATTAATTCTGAATGGTATAGTTTTAGCTATGTTTTCAAAAGGATAGGGTTTAAAGGATTTAAAGGCGGGTGTCATATGTTTTAAAGCTTATGAAAAGAAAGCTTTTAAAAGGTTTAGAAGGAGTTACCTTCAATGATTTAGAAAGGTTTATTAAAGGATATGAAGGAGTTACCTTCAATACTTTCGAAGGGTTTTATGAATGATTTTGAAGTAGTTACCTTCTATGTTTTCGAAAGGATGTTTGAAGGTTTTAAACAAAGATTTTGAATAAAAAAAAGGCAGATAGCCTAAGTGTTTTAAGTTATAAAGGACTTTAACTTAATTTAAAGGATAGACAATCCATATTGAACATCATCAACCTTGCTTTGAGTAAAGTATATATAACATGGCAAAAATTGCTTAGAGTTAAGCTAAAGATATTTTCCTTGTATATATATGATTTGACAGACTAAATCATTTTGAAAAGGTTTACAAGGAAAATTTTGAAGAGCAGTTAGCTTAGATTTTTGAAGGGCAGTTAGCCCAAATATTTTAAAGGGTAGTTAACCCAACAAGAAAAGAAAATTTGAGCGGTCAGCTCATTTATATTCGGACAGTTAGTCCATTTTGCGGGCAATCAACCCAGAGGACAATTAGTCCAGGACAGATAGTCCAGATAGAGTAGTCAGCTCTGATATGAACAACTAGTTCATTTTTAGCATGACGGACCTTGCTAATTTTTAAGGACAGATAGTCCAGAAAAGAGCAGATAACTCAGGTTTTAGACAGACAGTCTATTTTACTTCATGTTTTAGTATAATGGATATTGCTATATTATTCTTATAACCAATCGATTAACCAGTTTGGTTGCAGGAAAGGATTTGCAGAATACATATGTTTTGAAAAGAGATATTAGTGAGGGGAAACCCGTTCCGCTAAGCGGCATGGTCTCACTATTTATCAGAAAACAGAGATGTAACAAAAGTTATTCATAGCAGGCTTTATGTCTGACTCGAAATTTTTGTTTCCCCTTAACTCTCGAGAGCTCAAAATTTTATTTGAGTAGGCTGAGGGTTTAAGTTTTCAGGTTTTAGCAGATTTTGGCGAATAAAGCATCCGTAGGTGAGCAGGCGGCTGACGGATAGCTAATTTAGGGATTCTGTTTTAAAATTGTTTCCACTGTGTATTGAGACGGTTATGTCTATATTGCTTTGATCATCCAAGGGGGCATCTTCATATGTCGCTCTTGGCGTATTGTTGTAAATTATATTTGATCAATGCCAAGGATTACGTTTGGGATTTTTGTAACTTGCATATGATTTATTTGAAATATAATCACTGAAATTATTGTTTTTTTTATTCTGTGATTTTTTTCATATTCAAGTGCTTCTGATATTATATATACCATTAACACTACCGTATTTCGTCATCAGCAGTCAATATTGTGAATGACTGCAGCATCCATAGTGCTTAGCTTTTGGCCTCTAGATACGGGATGTTACATAAACTCAAAAATATACTTTAGGAAAAATAAAGGTAATTGTAAACCCAAAAATTGGTTTAATATTCATGATGCCCTGCCAAACCAAGCACTGCTTTAAAACCCTTGCCATTATTTAAAGTGAAGTCATTTAGTAGGTTGTCAAGATGTTATTAAACCAAAGGTTGGCTCATTATCCAAACTTTGTACAATATGATTTTATTCTACATGGTGTCGTGTTGCCCATGGACTCTTGATTGAAGTATGTAAGTGCTTAAGAGTTCATGCCATATGATCAAGAGAAACATAATCAAATTGCATAAATATGCAATAGTCTGGCAACCATTGGTTGAAGAGGCAGAATAGGCGATGAGTAGCTATGATTCATTGTTCATATGAAGATGGGCAAGAAAGCCACTACAAAATATGAACATAAATTTAGACAAGGGCTTAAGTGGCTATGTTCTAGAATAAGGCCTATAGGTCAAGTCTACAAATTTGTTATACGCATATCAATATTCAATAATAGTCAAATTTGCATAATCAAGATAATATGCTATGTAAGATTATCGGCCCAAATCCTTGTTCATAAGTGTCAAAAGTTACAAATCAATTCTTGATTTTTGCCCTAATTAAATTTAGGGATACAATACTTTGATTTCCAGAAAGAGAGAAAGAAAGAAAATTCACCACTTTTACATTGCCAAATGGTCTGTATTTATAGGGGTGGAGTTGGCGACATGGCTACCACGTAGCTCATGACATCCTTGGTTCTCATCATCATTCATTGTGGTGATGGCATGCAACATCCCTTTGTTCACTGCTGATTTTTGGCATTTTCTTAAGAATTGATGGTTTATGACATCTTGTTGAATGTTGGTGATTCATGGCATCAATATAATGTTGTTGCAATTGGTGCTTTGTTTCAGAGTAGATGTTTGACATCAACCCTCATTGTTGATACACAACAACCTCCCCCTCCTGATTAATTGGGACATCATTATTTATATTAATAGAAGGCGGCATCTCTCATAATTTTAGATATCTGATATCTTAAAAATGTTGTTGAGACCCGACATTGTTTAGTATGTTGATAGCACCCGATATCCTTAGGCACACGGCTGAATTCCAACATCCTTCTTTACATTGCTAATCGTTTGATACCTTCTCAAATTTTGTGAAGCTCAAGGTTCTTCAACTTTCTAATATTCGACATCTATTGTTATATTAATGAAATGCGACATTTTACCTTATTGATGATCTACGACATTAGTCCTTATATAGAATATATACAACCTTCTTGCTTTGTTGACGATATACGATACCTTCCATAAACATTGATGATCTACGCGACCTTGTTGCATTCATGGAGTACGACTCCTATGCTATTTATATTGATGATATTTGACATCTCCTCTTTTATTGTTTAACCACTTGGAATTCGATTGAACGTGTTTGACTATTCTTCCTTTAAAGGTTACTTTAACTTTGTCTTGATGAAAAATTGAATGTGTTTGACTGTTCTTCCACTAGAAGATTGTTTTGACCCATCTTTAGAGTAGATTTTAACTTGCTCAATTGATTTCTTTTGCTCCTCACCACTCTTTGGTTGGTGGCTTAACCTTTAATTCTCTTTGCCTCTCATCACTCTTTGGGTGATGATTTAGGCTAGTGCCCCTATTACCTTATAGGTAATGATTTAGGCCGGTCAGTGCGTTTGGTTAACTATCTTAAGGAGAACCAAAGTCTTACCCGCCATCCCTCTAGGAGGCGCTCCAGTTAGGCCTTATAGGCGGAACAGAAGGCTGGTATCGTGCTTTGGCCAAGCCATTTTAGGCAAGACCAAAGGCTTACTCCATCCTCCCTCTAGGAGGCACTCCAGCCAGGCCATGTAGGCGGGACCGTAGGTTGCAGTGCTTTAGCCAGGCCATCTTAGGCGGGACCAAAGGCTTTCTCTGACCTCTCTCTAGGTGCTGCTTTGACGAGGCCCTTGTGGAAGGATCAAAGAATTTCTTTTGCCCCTTACTACAATCTTAGGTAGTGATTTAGGCTTTTCCTTTTAGTTCCTTCCTTTCATTTGACTATTCATTTCATAGATATGCTTGTGTCAATTTTCTTTACTCATCCATTATTGGGAAGTAAGTCCTTAAATTTTCGAAGTTCCAAGTTCTCGCTATTATGTTAACATTGGGTTGGCATAATCGGCAAGTCCCTAGTGGAATTATTTCATGAATAACAAGAGGGCCTTCCCAATTTGGTCCGAGCGGTCCGCTTGAAGGATTTTTGGTATTTTCCATGACTTTTCGAATTACTAAATCTTCTTTTTGAAATGAACTTCCTTTAACTTTAGAGTTATAATACCTCGATATCCTTTGTTAATATTCAACCGTTCGTATGGCAGCTTCATCCCAGAGCTCATTTATCAAATCAAAGGATTCTTTCCTCAATTCTTGATTGGGATCAAATGAATATGCAATTCTTCGATGAGATGGCACCTCAACTTCAATTGGAAGCATTGCTTCACATCCATATATTAAGGAAAAATGGGTATGTCCTATTGCAGTCTTAGCAGAAATTCTATATGCTAGTTCTTCTACCCAATTCCTATTTCTTTGTCTAGCCATTTCTTAAGAATAGTTTTAATGGTTTTATTAGCATCTTCAACAGCTCCATTAGCCTTTGGATGAGCTACAATTGAAAAGATTTTGATTACCATTCTTATCGCAAAATCGATTGAATTCTTCACTTTCAAATTGAGTTCCCTTATCGGATATTATCTTATATGGTATTCCAAACTGTGTAACTATGTTTTTAATCACAAACTTTAATATTTTTCTCGATGTTATGTTTAGTAATTGTTCTGCTTCAACCCATTTGAACCAAATAATCAATGGCTACTATCGCAAACTTAGCTCTACCTTTGGATATAGGAAATGGCCCACTTAAATCAATTCCTCATACATCAAAGAGCGATGGACTTGAAACTGGGGTCGGTTCACTTGGGGGCATATATGAAATTGTAGACAATTTCTGACACTTCTTGCACACCTTTGCATGATTCACTGCATCATTACTCATTTGGGGCCAATAAAAGCCTTACCTCATGACCTTTTTTGCTAATTTTATTCCATTAGAATGATCTCCACAGAAGTCCTCATGTGCTTTTCTTAATAGTCCTAAGCCATTTTTCGAACAACACATATTAGGTAAGGGAGTGAATATCCTTTCTTATAAAGGATTCCGTTCATCATGGTAAAAGAAAGGGTCTAATGCTTTATCTTTCTAGCTTCTTTCTTGTCATTTGGTAGTTTTCCTTCCATCAAGCACTCAACAATAGGTGCCATCCAGTTGTTTTCATATTGACTATTTATTTCTACATGAATGATTCCATCTTGGTTTTCTTTATTGACATTTCTCGATTCATTTCCTTTATCTGCTAGTATTAGGGTTTGAGATCTAGTCAATACCATGAATTCAATTTCAAATTCAAGGGCCTTTTCCTTCATACTGTGATTTTCTTAAAAACCTACTTGCACAATTCGAGTTTTCGATGCTCCTCATAAGATAGCTAGTTTTGCTAAAGAATTGGCTTGAGAAATTTTCCTCTAGGAACTTGGTGTGTGGAAAAGTCCTCAAATTAGGCTAACATCTTTAGTATCTTCTTGACAAAGGATTGGTTTGGTGTCTTTCGTTTGATATGTCTGATTTAACTGATTAACCATTAATTGAGAATCGCTGAAAACTTCTATCCTTGGAATTTTTAACTAAGAGCTAGGGTTAGTCTTGCTACCACTATTTTGTTTTCTACTGCATTAGTAGTCGCTGGAAAACCAAATTTCATAGCATAATGAAACCGGTGTCCATCGGCGTAATGATTACGTATCCCGCACCTTCCCCCTATTCATTTGATGCTCCATCAACAAATAATTGCCATTTAGGCTTTAGATCTTTTTCCCTTTCTGACGGTTCTTTAATGAATCATATGCATTCATTTACAAAGTTATCCAGAGCTTGCCATTTATTGCCACTCGGCGTTGGCACTCAATATCAAATTGGCTAAGCTCAATTCCTTATTTTACTAGTCTAGCTGATGTTTTAGGTTTACTGAAAACTTGTTTAAGCGGGAAGTTGGTTAGGACATTGATTAGATCTGCATGACATAGGCTCTTAGCTTTCGAGCAGTAAGCATTAAATAGTATGCCAACTTTTCTATGACCGGATACCTAATTTCTACATCCTTTTGCCTTTTGCTAATATAGTATATCGAAAGTTGAACTCCATTCTCTTCCTTTATGAAAACAGAGCATACTACATGCTGGGAAATTGCCTATAGAGGTAATGATTTTCCCCTTCTAGTGGGCTAAATAGTATTTTAGGCTTTTCCAGATGATGTTTTAACTCTTTAAAGGCCTTTTTGCAATCTAATACCCATTCAAAGTTTTTCTTCTTCTTGATCACATCGAACAACGGTATGCACTTATTAGCGGCTTTAGAGGTGAATCTGTTCAAAGCTGCCACTCTTCCATTCAAGCTCATTACATATTTACTCATCTTTTGATCTGTCTTGTTCCTAATCGCCTTGATTTGGTTAGGGTTGGACTCAATTACTCTGGCACTGACAAAATCTCCTAGAAACTTCCCAGATTGTATCCAGAAGGAGCACTTCTGCGGGTTCAATTTCATCTTGTATTTTCTTAATACTTCAAAATTTTCTTCAAGGTATTTCAAGTGATTAGCTTCCTCTTGATACTTTACTAGCATATCATCTACATATACTTTTATGTTTCGACCAATTTATTCTTCAAACATTCTGTTCACCAATCTTTGATACATAGCTCTTGTATTCTTCAACCCAAAGGCATAAAACACAAAAGTTATAAACTTGTGTGTTCTTCATCTGGCTTGAACATGGGGATTTGATTATACCCTAAGTGTGCGTCCATAAAAGACAGTAGTTCATGTCCACTTGATGTAGTTAATGTCCACATGATGCGTCAACTAATTGGTCTATTGGAGGCAAGAGATAACAATCTTTGTGGCATACTTTATTCAAAACAGTATATTCAACGCATGTCCTCCATTTTCCATTAGGCTTTTTGACTAACATGGTATTTTGCTACCCATTTTGGGTAGAAGGTTCTCTAATGAATACATTTTCAAGTAGCCTTTTAACTTCTTCTTTCAACATATTAGCTCGAACTTTATCGAACTGTCTTTACTTTTGTCGAATATGACTGATATTTGGATTTATGTTCAGGGCATGACTCACGATCGCTGGTTCTATCCCGACCATGTCCGAGTGTGTCCAAACAAATACATCCTTGCTAGATTGAATAAACTGAATAAGTTTCCCTCTGAGCTTGATGTCTAACTCCCTTCCGATCTTTACTATTTTTGTTGGATCAAGCAAATCCATGCTCACTTCTTCTAGTTCTTCGGTTGGCTTTATACTTTCCTACTCATTTCTGCAATCTATTTCAGTGATAATTTCTTCGCCATTTATTTCCTCATCTATTAGGTTTACCTCTTTCCTTTTTCTTTTCCTCTTGGGAAAGAAAATATTTTAAACGCATTCTTGGCTTTCTTAGCTACTCTCGTCTTCTCTCATGCCTTGTATGGCTGGCTTAGATGACCACCACCCAAGGGCCTTTTGATTTCCGTTTTGATTGATTCATCTCTTTTCGAATCATAACAAGAAAGATTATCCCTTTTGCATTGATCAAGGGTAGCAAAATACAATTCTCAAGAGCTAAATTGCTCTTCCCTTATCTTTCCTCATCCAGTCTTAGTTAGAAATTTCACCATCAAATATTTTGGTGACACGAAAGCATCACCCTTATCTAAGGATGATCCCCAAAGAAAGCATTGTAGTAGAAATGTTGGTCCATCATGACGAACAGTTTCGGAAGTTCTCAAACCAGGTGGAATACCCATTTGCACTAGAAGGTCAATCTGCCCCACTTGGCTGGATCCTTTATTATTGAACCCAAAGATGGGCTCAAAGCCTGACTCTAATTTTTCTTCTGGAATTCTGTAACAACCCATATTTTAAATTACATTTATTTGAAACTTTGATTTTTAAATCATTTAAAATTGAATTTTTGGAATTTTCCAATGTAATTTTGGATTTTGTTTGTAATTTATTTTCCAAATATAGTAAAACAATTATTTTCTGGAAATTTTATATTCTGGTCAACTTTGGTCAAACTTTGACTTACAGTTAAAAATTTTAAATTTGAATTTTAAATTTCTAATCTTTTTCTTTTAAACTGTATTTAATTCGAATATTCGTTCTGCTTTTCGTTTCGTCAAATTCTGTTTTATACTTTTTAAAATTTGATAAAATTTAGTGTTTAACATGTAGTTATTTTATGTAGTTTATTTTCTATTTTCTACGTTCATTTTTTCTATTTTCCTATGTTTATTTCTCATTTTTATTTTCTATTTTTATTTTGTTTAGACTTTGATTTATTTATTGGATTTTATTTTTGATTTTGGCTTTGGAAATTTCAAGAGACTTTGGTTTCTCTTTATATAACTTATGCCTCTTCATTTGCCTAACACTTCACTTCCTTAGCCGTGCATTTACATCCCTATAGCCGTTCACTTCTCATTTCTTTTTTTTCACGTATATTTCTCATCTCCTCTCTCTCAAGTTTTCATGGCTCCTCTTCTTCCTCTTTTTCCATTTTCGTTTTCCTCTTTTCTTTGTTTGTCTCATGCTATGCTCGGCTTCCACCACCATCTATTGCCGACCATCCTCCTCCACCTCCACCTCCACCTGACCGACCATCATCTTATCACCACCCTGGCCGTGAATCCCATGATCCAATAACCCATCTCCAAATCATACAAACCCTAGCCGAGATAACCATGAACCCTTCCTATTGCTTGCCTCGGCCAACACCCCAAATTCCTCCACCTAATGTGCCTTGCCGAGACCACTTCCTACCCTTAGCCGTGACCTGACCTGATGTGTTTTGATCCATTACATCACTTGACCAGATCTTAACCCATAGGGCCGAGTCATGTAGCCATAAGGCCGAACCCATTAGTGCATGCCTTTTAACCTCTTGCCTTCCTATTGTCTTGTAACTTGCACCTCTTCACATTCTTGTCCATAGCCATGTGTATTTGTGATAAAGGCCGAGCATACTTGCATCAAACCATCATGGCCGAGCATTGTTCTAAGGTGGTCGATCCTATTTATAAAGTGGCCGAGCCTACTTGAATGGGTAAAGCCATCTTTGCTTCATTTTGATTTGTTTTGTGCATTTGTCTTGATTTGTATTCCTTGGATAATTATTTACTTATATATGTTTGTATATTATTTGTTTACAAGACTTGGATTTTGGCTCTTCATCAACTCAAATCTAGTTCGTGCTTTTCAGTGTTGTTCGTGTATCTTGAATTTATCATTTCTAGCTTTAAAAGGTGAGTTTATCACTCTTGATATTCGTACTTATATAATTGTGAAACAATGACATATGAATTGTAGAAATTAATATGCTATGTTCATATATGCATGTGATATGATTTTATGATGTTATATACTGCTTATATATTTGTTACATCACCTGATATGATATTATATGCTCTACTGTTATATTATTTTCTGTATCTTACACTGCAAGTTCCCTTTCACTATGGGTTGAAATGATACATACCCGAACTGACTTTAGAATAAGGAAAAATCATTATGAGCTGAAATGATAGGCTCGAGTGATTTTTATTTTATTTTATTTGACTTGGGATTGCGGGTTTGAAATGATAGAACCTGGATTTTTTCGTTTTAAATTACAGATTGAAATGATACATATCCGTATCACTTGACCTAGGTTAGAAAATATTACACAGACCCGTGGTTTATTTTAAATAATAGTTTTTGAAATTTTAAGTATTTTGAAATATTAAATATATGTGATTTTGAACTTAAGTTTGATATAATAATTTTCTGTAAATTTTAAGTATTTTGAAATCTTAAAAATATGTGATTTTGAACTTAAGTTTGACATAATAGTTTATGAAATTTTTTGATAATTTGGAATTTAAAAATTATGTGATATTTTAACTTAAATTAGATTTAAATGATTTAAGTAAATGTTACATTGATTTTTCTGTAAGTTAAAGTGTATAAGCAAATTTATGATTGAAAATGTAAATTTTGATTTGACTTAATAATTGAAAATTTAGTGTTAAATGGAATTTTTAAGCTTAACTTAGTGATAAGAATATTTTATTTATGAAATGGGTATTTTAAATAAAGCATTAAGTTATTTGTTAAAATAAAAGTTAAGTAAATTAATGTATTTTGACATGATAAATGAATTATAATTTAAATTGGATATTGGTTAAATAAATGTTATTTTATTAAAAATTATAAGTCAGTAATATCCAATTAAATTATTTTGAAAAGTGAAATAAGTTTGATAAGTTAAAAATGGGAAAAGTTGAAGATATATTGTTTTCTAAATTGTTATAGTAAAAACTTATAATAGTATTTGTAGCATTTCTGAAATGCTATGGGTTTCAAGTAACATTCTATAAGTGCTACCATTGCTGAAATTGAACTGTTTTGTAATACTAATATATCTACCGCAGCATTTTATAAGTGCTGTTGTTTCTGAAATTAAACTAAGTTCTGAAATACTAAAATACTTACTGTAGCACTTTGTAAGTGATGCTGTTTCTAAAGCTGAACTGTTTAAAACTAATATACCTACTGTAACACTTTATAAGTGCTGCTATTTCTGAAATAGAACTGTTTTGAAATAATAATATAGCTACTATAACACTTTATAAGTTGTACTGTTCTGAAATTACAATGTTTTGAAATTGTTGTAATTATATGAATGAACTTAGAAATGTTAAAAATTCTGGAAATTGAATATTTGATTTGAAAGGATAATGACTTCATATTTAAATGATTCAAATGAATATATATATATATATATTGAAATAGAAATGATATTGTATTTGTTTCGATTTGGTTTTGAAGTAAAAATATTATCGTTTTGTTTTGGTTTTTTAAATAGTGGTTTTTGAAGTAAAAATGATATCGTTTTGATTTGGGTTTTTGAAATGGTGGTTTTTGAAATGGACATGATATTTTGATTTTTGAATATAAACCATTTTGAAATTTATAACCACAGGTTATAATAACGATTGGTTGTTAAAGAGACCGGGATCAGATATGGGTATACTCTCTGCGATACAGAAAACCACTTTAACAACCGTGTATGTGGTGGAGATTCCAAAATGAAGTTGGATGGTGGCGACGATCCTATTGAGGTATATACGTGGACCCGACTCCCATGAGTTGGCATAAGGTGGCTAAAATAGGAGCAATTGACGGGCCAATGAGGTAGCTCCTCTGATCGGACACATTCCATCGTATACCATTCTATTACTTTGTGATTGATTTGATGGTCATCCTCGATTTTGATTTGGGAGTGTGTTCCGAGGTGGGCGGTAGTGGTTGCTATGCGTTACCACCAGCCCGGATGTGTAATTGGTATATCTACCCTGGCATTGCCTAGTTGTGCCGTGTCACCTACCCTAGCGAGCCTTGTACGAGTTTGGTTTTGTGTCGTAGCCTGTGGAGTATTTAGGGTAGCCTCCCGATCTGGAGGTATGCTGATACTGGATAGACTACTGGGACTATTTATGTGTTAAGGTGGAAAATGTAAAGCCTTAACGCTATTTTAAAGTAAGTTTATTTTACTATTAGACACTATTATAATAGCGTACATTACTACATAGTAGATAGTTTAACGGATCTTTAAAGGATGGGCGATCCCAAGCATCCTTTAAGTTACTTGTGCATTTTTATTACAGTTCACTTGAGTTGGTTTACATTGTATAAGTATGTATGTCCTGACTCGAGTGTTTTGTGTTTTTCTTTACGCTCGAGTCAGACTGAGTTGTTCCAATATTCAAGACTCACCTTTGGAGCTGGAGTTCCGCTTGGATCCATCTATTGATTCTGCTTTCAGTCATTCAGTTGATTCCAATGATGTATTCAGATCTTGTATTTGACTATTGTATTGAGACATCTTTGTATTCGTGATTTCTGTTGTTTCTTGTTGAACTCTGTTATATTATATATAATAGCTTCATGCACTACTATTCTTTGTTTCTGCTGCATTATTGTTATATTACTCTGTGTCTGTGATTCAGTGATTATTTATTTACCGTATATTCTGAGTTTTGCCAAATTTTATTTACAATCTATTGTTTTGAATTATTCAAGTCCGACACGTGTGGATTTATTGTCGATTTGAATGGTCCAAAATAGTGGGTCGTTACATTTGGTATTAGAGCTCTGGTTTTAGGCAAAACTTGGCATATAGAGTAGATTAAATTACAGAATCACTTTCGTTCGAGCTTGAATTCCTTCTTCTTCGGTCCGGTTTCCTTTGAATTTTTGGAATGTTCCCTCGGTTCCAAAATCCATTCTTGTGTTTCCCTATTCGTATTCGTCCGGATTTTTGAGTATCCCATAGCCCCACTATATGATTTGTATGGAAGTGAAACTCCATACAATAGGCATTGATTCACCAGAGATTTTTGTATCCTCGGTTTACAATGCTGCTATCTTTTGTAGTTCTCAAATTCTATCTCTGGTGATCGGATGTCGATTTGCCTGTGAATTCTACCTCGATCTTATTTTGAAGTCAAGGTTGACCGATTAAGGTTGCTCGTGATTTATATAAGTCTAACAATTCTCTTCTATATCTATTTATCTATCTATCGAGCTTATCTTCTAGTTGAATTTTGTTGGTTAGAACCCTCTATATTTGAATCTCTATCCTTGATTCGAAATCTATCCTTGAATCATCTGGTGAGGAGTGTATTTTGTATTTTTGTTATTAATATTAAAATGTTTTATATATTGTGTTGTTTGAGTTGTTGATGTTGGTTTGGATTTTCGATCGATTCGTCTGATCAACGCTATGGATAGGATTTCCAAAGCACTTGAACAGAGTAAACTAACACAATATTGTTTTAAAAATTTGATAAATGAAATTAATTTGTATGTTTATATTGTAAACATATAAGTAATAATTTTGGATTTTAATAAGTTAATTAAATTGGTTGTTTAAAATGATAATATTTGATTTTCATTCATTTGTTCTATAAATGAATTTATAAATATGGTTTATAAAGTGATTTGAAGTTTAATGAACTTAAATCAAGAATTTGAGAATTTAATTTCCGATAATTTCAAACTCTGGTTTTAAAGTTTTAAAAGGTATACTATAAAAATATTCGTTTCAGAGAATTATAAAATGTTAAAATTAGTACTCTCTTCGTTTGTCGCTGGAAAATAATTTCGGTGATGACTGCAGCATCATCAACATTCATTTTCGAGTTTCGAAGTGGAGAGGCTATTCTGTGGCTTTGCTACACTTTTGTTCGAAGAAATTTTTTAAATTTCTTAAGTATGATTTGATTTATATATATATATATGGGTATATTATTTTAAATTTAATTTGATTTGCTATATATAGTAAATATATTTATCTTTAAAAGGTTTGAAGTGAATCAGAAATTTAATTCTTAAATATATGTTAAAGGATGATTTTAATTATTGATAAATCCAAAAAATTTGAATAAATATTTAAACACGAATAATTGAATTGGAAATTTTTTATTGTATAATCCTCTATTGCATTCTAATATAACTTACCTTAATTATTCAACAGTTAACTATGTAATTGAATATTATACAATATAAAATGTTGTTAATTTTTTTTAAAAATAATTTGAGTGGTTATTATTAGTGTGATCAGAAGGGGCACTATGCTAATTGTTGCCCTGCTTCAGTTAGTACTGCTGTTCTTCCTTCTACTCCTGCTCCTAGTGATACCCAAGGTACTCTTCGGGGCACCTTTCCTTTATTTTCTGTATCCTGTTCATGTTTCATTTAATTCTGGAGCTTTCCATAGTTTTATCTATTGATCTTTGTGATAAGTTTGAACATCTTCTTTCTCCTGAGTATGTTCCTGAACTTTTGTGTGTTTCTAATCATGTTGGGTTTCGTAAACCTTAGTAGGATTTGTAGAAGGGTGAAACTCTTCTATTCTGGCCATCGTTTTCTGGTAACTCTTTGGTTATTCTGTGTTGTATGCCTATGGTTTTTTCTGGCAGCTCTATTTATTCTTTTGTTTCTTCTCCTGGTAATCTTTATTTGACTCGTGTGGTCAAACTCTATCCTGATATATTTGGGTGAAGTCACTGCTTTACCTCCTAAGCAGGAAATCGAATTTCGTATCGATCTTATTCCTGGAGCTATTGTTTCTCTCAGCTTGATCTTGCCTCAGACTTTCACCAGCTTAGAGTTGCTGAGGAAAGTATTCCCAAGACTACTTTTCGTA
Organism: Allium fistulosum; assembly: GCA_030737815.1. Lineage (NCBI taxonomy): Eukaryota > Viridiplantae > Streptophyta > Magnoliopsida > Asparagales > Amaryllidaceae > Allium > Allium fistulosum. The sequence continues at coordinate 308,830,667 of CM060901.1, read as the reverse complement.
CTGAGAATGGTTTCTATAAATGGTTAGTCATGCCTTTTGGTTTGACTAATGCTCATGCTTTCTATTTGTTATAGTCTTTGTTTATGATATTCTCGTCTTCTCTGAGTCTGTGGAAGAGCATGAATCTCATTTGAGCTTTGTTCTAGAGACTCTTAGGAGTCATCAGTTGAAAGCTAAATTCTCGAAATGCCATTTCTGGAAGGATGAAGTCCGATTTCTTGGGATTATTATTTCTCGTAATGGAGTTCTGTTGATCCAGTTTTGATCGATGCGATCAATGTGAATCTTCTTTTCCTTTCTTTTTCTCTTTATCCTTCAACCACTATATCTTTTATGCTGTCCTTATATCTCTACCTATTCTATAAGGGATTGGAAAACTCCTAGGACTTCAATTGATATTCGTAGTTTTTTGGGCCTCGCCGATTATTATCGGAGATTCATTGAGAATTTTGCTCGGATGGCTGCACTTTTTCTTGCTTTGACTCGTAAGAATGTTAAGTTTTACGAGAGTATTTGGGTTATTGTGGATAGACTGACCAAGCCCGCTCCTTTCATTCCAGTCAAGTCTACTCGATCTGTTTCCAGTCTGGCTGAGATCTATTTGAGAGTGATTTTTTATCTTCATGGGGTTCCTATCAGTATTGTTTGTGATAGAGATCCCATATTCATCAGTCAGTTTTGGAGAGTCTTTCTGTAATATTTTGATACACACTTGAATCTGAACACTGCTTACCATCCACAAACCGACGGTCAAACGGAAAGAGAGAATCAGATTCTAGAGGATCTTCTTTGGGCTTGTGTTCTTGATTATGGAGGATCTTGGGAAGATCATCTCCATCTTGTCAAATTTACCTATAACAATGGTTATTAGGTATAATTTCAATTTTCTGTTTTACCTTGTCTTTAATCTCTATCTATCTTATTTTAGCTTTTATACCCAAGCTAGTATTGCGATGTCTCCGTTTGTTGCTCTTTACGGACGACCTTGCAGATCTCTATCTTGCTGGATTGAATCTGGTAATCGTTCGGTTCATTGGTCCTTTCTGCATCTTAGAGAGGATTGATTCTTTAGCTTATCACCTTGATTTGCCCGAGAAGTTTTCTGGAGAGCATAATGTATTCCATTGTTTCTCATCTTCGTCGAGATCTTCATGATCCATCTCTTATTGTTTCGCCTTATAATCTCGAGAGTTTGGATATTGAATCAAACCTTACTGTCGAGGGGAAGCCACTTCGTATTGTCGAATGAGGTACGAAGCAGCTGAGAAGGAAATCTGTCAACATGGTCATAGTGTAGTGTTGTACTGATGATCGGAATTGTACCTGGAGACGGAGGAAAGCATACGTGCTTTGAATCCGAAATGGTTTGTTTCAGTTATTATTCTCCGTCCTATCTTATCTTTCTTTGTTCTTCCGTGTCTCGTTCCTTTTCGAGGATGAAAAGTTTTGAGTGGGGGAGAATGTAACAACCCATATTTTTAACAAATATTTTAAATTACAATTATTTGAAACTTTGATTTTTAAATCATTTAAAATTGAATTTTTGGAATTTTCCAATGTAATTTTGGATTTTGTCTGTAATTTATTTTACAAATATAATAAAACAATTATTTTCTAGAAATTTTATATTCTAATCAACTTTGGTCAAACTTTGACTTACAATTGAAAATTTTTAAATTTGAATTTTAAATTTCTAATCTTTTTCTTTTAAACTGTATTTAATTCTGATATTCGTTCTGCTTTTCGTTTCGTCAAATTCTGTTTTATACTCAAATTTGATAAAACTCAGCGTTTTACACGCAGTTATTTTCTGTAGTTTATTTTCTATTTTCTATGTTCATTTTTCTATTTTCCTATGTTCATTTCTCATTTTTATTTTCTATTTTTATTTTGTTTAGACTTTGATTTATTTATTGGATTTTATTTTTGATTTTGGCTTTGGAAATTTCAAGAGACTTTGGTTTCTCTTTATATAACTTATGCCTTTTCATTTGCCTAGCTCTTCACTTCCTTAGCCGTGCATTTACATCCCTATAGCCGTTCACTTCTCATTTCTTTTTTTTTCACGTACATTTCTCATCTCCTCTCTCTCAAGTTTTCATGGCTCCTCTCCTTCCAATTTTTTCCATTTTATTTTTCCTCTTTTCTTTGTTTGTCTCATGCTATGCTCGGCTTCCACCATCATCTATTGCCGACCATCCTCCTCCACCTCCACCACCACATGACCGGCCATCATCTTATCACCACCCGGGCCGTGAATCCCATGATCCAATAACCCATCTCCAAATCATACAAACCCTAGCCGAGATAACCATGAACACTTCCTATTGCTTGCCTCGGCCAACACCCCAAATTCCTCCACCTAATGTGCCTTGCCGTGACCACTTCCTACCCTTAGCCGTGACTTGACCTGATGTTTTTTGATCCATTACATCACTTGTCCAGATCTTAACCCATAAGGCCGAGCCATGTAGCCATAGGGCCGAACCCATTAGTGCATGCCTTTTAACCTCTTGCCTTCCTATTGTCCAGTAACTTGCACCTCTTCACATTCTTGTCCATAGTCGTTTGTATTTGTGATCAAGACCGAGCATACTTGCCTCAAACCATCATGGCTGAGCACTATTCTAAGGTGGTCAATCCTATTTATAAAGTGGTCGAGCCTACTTGAATGGGTAAAGCCATCTTTGCTTCATTTTGATTTGTTTTGTGCATTTGTCTTGATTCGTATTCCTTTGATAATTATTTACTTATATATGTTTGTATATTATTTGTTTACAAGACTTGGATATTGGCTCTTCATCCACTCAAATCTAGTTCGTGCTTTGTCGTGCTTTTCAGTGTTGTTCGTGTATCTTGAATTTATCATTTCTAGCTTTAAAAGGTGAGTTTATCACTCTCGACATTCGTACTTATATAATTGTGAAACAATGACATGTGAATTGTAGAAATTAATATGTTATGTTCATATATGCCTGTGATATGATTTTATGATGTTATATACTTCTTATGTATTTGTTACATCAACTGATATGATATTATATGCTCTATTGTTATTTTATTTTCTGTATCTCACACTGCAAGTTCCCTTTCACTATGGGTTGAAATGATACATACTCGAACGGACTTTAGAATAAGGAAAAATCATTATAGTGAAATGATAGGCTCGAGTGATTTTTATTTTATTTTATTTGACTTGGGATTGTGGGTTTGAAATGATAGAACCCGGATTTTTAGTTTTAAATTACGGATTGAAATGATACCTATCAGTATCACTTGACCTAGGTTAGAAAATATTATACAGACCCGTGGTTTATTTTAAATAACAGTTTTGAAATTTTAAGTATTTTGAAATATTAAATATATGTGATTTTGAACTTAAGTTTGATATAATAATTTTTTGTAAAATTTAAGTATTTTGAAATCTTAAAAATATGTTATTTTGAACTTAAGTTTGACATAATAGTTTTTGAAATTTTTTGAGTATTTGGAATTTAAAAATTATCTGATATTTTAACTTAAATTGGATGAAAATGATTTAAATAAATGTTACATTGATTTTTCTGTAAGTTAAAGTGTATAAGCAAATTTATGATTGAAAATGTAAATTTTGATTTGACTTAATAATTGAAAATTTAGTGTTAAATGGAATTTTTAAGCTTAACTTAGTGATAAGAATATTTTATTTGTGAAATGGGTATTTTAAATAAAGCATTAAGTTATTTGTTAAAATAAAAGTTAAGTAAATTAATGTATTTTGACTTGATAAATGAATTATAATTCAAATTGGATATTGGTTAAATAAATGTTATTTTATTAAAAATTATAAGTTAGCAATATCCAAATAAATAATTTTGAAAAGTGAAATAAGTTTGATAAGTTAAAAATGGGAAAAGTTGAAGATATATTGTTTTTTAAATTGTTATAGTAAAAAATTATAATAGTATTTGTAGTATTTCTGAAATGCTTGGTTTCAGGCAACATTCTATAAGTGCTACCGTTGCTGAAATTGAACTTTTTTGTAATACTAATATATCTACTGCAGCAGTTTATAAGTGCTGTTGTTTCTGAAATTAAACTAAGTTACTAAAATACTTACTGTAGCACTTTGTAAGTGCTGCTGTTTCTAAAGCTGAACTGTTTGAAACTAATATACCTACCGTAACACTTTATAAGTGCTGCTATTTCTGAAATAGAACTGTTTTGAAATAATAATATAGCTACTGTAACACTTTATAAGTGCTGCTGTTTCTAAAGCTTAACTGTTTGAAACTAATATACCTACTGTAACACTTTATAAGTGCTGCTGTTTCTGAAATAGAACTGTTTTGAAATAATAATATAGCTACTGTAACACTTTATAAGTGCTGCTGTTCTGAAATTACAATGTTTTGAAATTGTTGTAATTAAATGAATGAATTTAGAAATGTTAAAAATTTTGGAAATTGAATATTTGATTTGAAAGGATAATGACTTCATATTTAAATGATTCAAATGAATATATATATATATATATATATATATATATTGAAATAGAAATGATATTGTATTTGTTTCGATTTGGTTTTGAAGTAAAAATAATATCGTTTTGTTTTGGTTTTTGAAATAGTGGGTTTTGAAGTAAAAATGATATCGTTTTTATTTGGGTTTTTGAAATGGAAATGATATTTTGATTTTTGAATATAAACCATTTTGAAATTTATAACCACGGGTTATAATAACGATTGGTTGTTAAAGAGTCCGGGATCAGATATGGGTATACTCTCTGTCGATACCGAAAACCACTTTAACAACCGTGTACGCGGTGGAGATTCCAGAATGAAGTAGGATGGTGGCGATGATCCTATTAAGGTATATACGTGGACCCAACTCCCGTGAGTTGGCATAAGGTGGCTTAAACAGGAGCGATTGATGGGCAAATGAGGTAGCTCCTCTAATCGGACACATTCCATCGTATACCATTCTATTTCTTTGTGATTGATTTGATGGCCATCCTCGATTTTGATTTGGGAGTGTGTTCCGAGGTGGGCGGTAGTGGCTGCTATGCATTACCACCAGCTCGGATGCGTAATTGGTATATCTACCCTGGCATTGCTTAGTTGTGCCATGTCACCTACCCTAGCGAGCCTTGTACGAGTTTGGTTTTGTGCCGTAGCCTGTGGAGTATTTAGGGTAGCCTCCCGATCTGGAGGTATGCTGATACTGGATAGACTATTGGGACTATTTATGTGTTAATGTGGAAAATGTAAAGCCTTAACGCTATTTTAAAGTAAGTTTATTTTACTATTAGACACTATTATAATAGCGTACATTACTACACAATAGATAGTTTAATGGATCCTTAAAGGATGGGCGATCCCAAGCATCCTTTAAGTTACTTGTGCATTTTTATTACAGTTCACTTGAGTTGGTTTACATTGTATAAGTATGTATGTCCTGACTCGAGTGTTTTGTGTTTTGCTTTACGCTCGGGTCAGACTGAGTTGTTCCAGCATTCAAGACTCACCTTTAGAGTTGGAGTTCCGCTTGGATCCATTTATTGATTCTGCTTTCAGTCAATTAGTTGATTCCAGTGATGTATTCAGATCTTGTATTTGACTATTGTATTGAGACATCTTTGTATTTGTGATTTATGTTGTATCTTGTTGAACTCTGTTATATTATATATAGTAGCTTCATGAACTACTATTCTTTGTTTCTACTGCATTATTGTTATATTACTCTATGTCTGTGATTCAATGATTATTTATTTACTATATATTCTGAGTTTTGCCAAATTTTATTTACAATCTATTGTTTTGAATTATTCAAGTTCGACATGTGTGGATTTATTGTCGATTTGAATGGTCCAAAATAGTGGGTCGTTACAAATTCCCTTTCTATTCGAAGACATGCTTGAAGATAACATTCACTACACTTCTGATATCAGCTAGACTTTTGGTTACTATGGAAAGTCCGATCTGTGCAGTTATGATTAGCAGGTCATTATGTGGATGGCGAACCACTTTTTTGCGGAGTTAGTGTCAGACTATGCAGCTGAAGCTGATATTTGTGGGTTTTGAGCACTGCCTCCTCCTGAATAGAAAAGACTCCATCTCTAGTCTCTCTTATGTACCTGCTTCTGGTCTCCATTCTGCTTCCAGCTAAATGTGGACCTTAATGGATAATGTCTATTCGCTTAATCGATTGCTGAGAATCATTCTCAATAAAATTTGTGGCATTGATTGGCGACTTCCGATAACTTTCCTTAAGAAAGGTAAGTTTTTGATTTTTTTGACAAGTTCCTTCAAGAGCCCTTATATTATCATATTTTGAATGATTCCAGCTAAAACGTGACATTCATCAATTTTGTGTATGTTTGCTTTGTGATAGGTGCAATAATCTCCTCCCTTTCTCTGCTCAGGGTTATTCCTTGCCTTGTAAGAAGTTGGAAAGTTGCCCCCATCAATAGGTATAGCATAAATATACGAGATTAGTTTGTTTAAGGCCATGTAGTTGGATATCAGGATCTCCTCCCATCTTCCTCTCTTACTCTCATCCCACTATAGCATCTTATTAGGGTGATCAAAGCTAGATCTTCTTGCTTCCTTCATTGGCTAAGACTTTTTCTTAGCATTATACATCTCATCCATAAGGATAAATTTGCCAGCTTGGAAGTGAAAATCTTGAAGGTCTCTGCATCCATGGATATAAAGTTCCTTCCAAAAGTGGGTTTGCTCAATCAATCCTGAACGTACTGCCATTAAATTTTCTCTATCAGTTGTGTTCTCTGCTTTCAATTCCTCTGTGTTGAATCTTTTGAAGTATTCATCGAGCATCTCTCCCAGTCTCTGCTTAACGTTGGCCAGTATTATAGAATCAATAGTAGGGTCCTTGCACACACAGAACTGTGCTGAGAATTCATAAGAGAACTACTTCTAAGAATAAATGGTTTTCTCCTTGTAATGTCTGCACCTCTTAGCAGCTGCTCCTTGAAAAGTGGTCAGAAAGAGCCTACAACATACAACTCCAGATGCATTGTGAAGGTCCATTTGGCTTTCAAAGGCAAGAAGATGATCATTTTTGTCGATGGTCCCCTCATACCTTAGTGTTGGAATCTTGATGCATGATGGAATTTAGATAGACATTTTTCTTTCTGTAAAGGGGGCTTCATGAAAATTATTGTTGACTCTAGGATCAAGGGTCCTCTCTCCTTTGATATCAAGCATTTCCTTTTCTATTTTATCAGCTATACCTCTCAAGTAGTCTTCATCGTTGTGGTAATCACCTTTATAAGGCTTGTGCTCCTTATGCGAGATTAAACTTCCTGGTTGTTCACTAGACCTTTCTGTTAATTCTCCCTGGTGATCTGCTTTAACTTTGTTATATGCTAGCGATTTTGCAGAGAATGTTGTAGCTTCAACCTTTTGGATTCCCCATTTTCATGGGGTCATAAATTTTTTTCCTTTATCCTTCCTTTTGATGATGGAAGTATCCAAAATTCTCCTTAGAGGTTCGATCTCTTCTCCTTCGGTGCGTCTTGTTGTTTTGGAAGACTTCTTTGAAAGGACCTTCTCTAGTAGTTCTTGTATTTCTGCCATTTGCTGCATTAAGTCCTTGATTTTGGCTTTGCTGGTTCTGAAGGTTAACCAAGTTCTACATTTTCTGGATTAAAGCATGGAGTGGCATTGTCTTCCAATGTTGTTTATTATATTATCTCCTCATTCTGAACATTTAGTCTTTTAGTTCTCGCCATTTTCCTAAATCAAAACTTCAAATAATTAGTTTCAAGATAAAATTATAATGATTCGGAGATTCGGGCCCTCCTTCTAGTGCTAAAAATGTTATCCCAAAAGAAGGTTTAACGTCCATGATTCCATGCCGAACCAAGCACTAGTTTAACACCCCTGACATTATTTAAAGTGAAGTCATTTAATAGGTAGTCAAAATGTTATTAAACTAAATGTTGGCTCATTGTTAACGCTAAAAAGTGAACGCTAACACCCGGTGTGTGTAATAGAATAGTGAAAGCACCACCCGTGTGACGGGAATAGAATTTAAGCAGTAAACTGGTAGAAAAGCAGTAAAAGACAGCAATTTATAGTGGTTCGGCTTGAGATTAAGCCTACGTCCACTTTGAATCTCTTTATTACTGAATTCGGTTACAAATCGGTACAAATCTCTTATCAAAACAGTACAACTTGATCAAAGGAAACAATCTTGACTACTAGCTCAATCTTCGCCGATGAAATTCGATGAAACCATGTTGGATGTAAGGAATTATCTCTTGAAGATTGTTGTAGCGTCTTGAATGTTTGAGGATCTTTGATTGCTGGATGAATGGAGACTTTGATAGAGTAACGGTGCTCGAAGAAATGAATGGCCAAAAAGTCCTCTTCATGTTGGAAGTGGTGGCCTATTTATAGGAGTTGAATTCTGAACTCTCGTTTTGGCCAAGTCATGAGTCGTGACCGACTTAAGGTAAGTCGTAACTTGTAGTCGACTTAAGATGACTCATGGGCGCCATACTGGGTTCTTTTTGTGGCTCAGTTGAGGACAAGTGCTAAGTCGTAGCCGACTTACCAGATAAAGGTAGCATAGGCACGGGCTTTGGATTTTAACCTGATAGCCTTTAAGTCGTAAGACTTTTAAGTCGTGAGACCTTTAAGTCGTAGCATCCTCTCGAGTCGTAAGACCTTTAAGTCGTAGCATCCTCTTGAGTCGTAGATAACTTAACTCGTTGAGTCATAGATAACTTAACTCGTTGAGTCATAGATAACTTAACTCGTTAAGTCGTGTACAGCTTAACCCGTTGAGTCGTGTAACTATCTTGAGTCGCGCAGCCCTTAAGTCGTAGAAAGCTTAACTCGTTGAGTCGCGCAGCCCTTAAGTCGTAGGAAGCTTAACTCGTAGAGTCGTGAAGTTCTTAAGTCGTGGGCCTGCTAACTCGTAGGTCCTTTCAGCAATTAGGTCGTTAGCTCCTTTAAGTCGCTAAGTCGTGACATAACTTAAGTTGTTCACTTGTTATCTCGTTGGTCATTGATAGTGCTAACTCGTTAAGTCGTCTGGGCCACTAGTCGTATACTTCTGAGTCGAAGAAAATTAAAGGTTAACACTCATTATCCAAGACTTTGCACAATATGATGTTATTTGAAATGGTGCTATGTTGCCCATTGACTCTTGATGGAAGTACGTAAGCACTTAAGAGTTCAAGTCATATGATCAAGAGAAAAATATGCAAATTGCATAAATATTTAATAGTTCATCTTCCATTGGTTAAAGGGGTAAAATAAGAGACGAGTAGCTATAATTCATTATTCATATGAAGATGGGCAAGATGGCCATTTTGCTATATGAACGTAAATTCAGATAAGGGCTTAAGTGGCCTTGTTCTAAAAAAAGGCCCAAAGGTCAAGTCTTATATGCATATCTATATTCAATAATAATCAAATTTGCATAATCAAGATAATAAGCTATATAAGATTATCGGTCCAAGTCCTTGTTCATAAGTGCCAAAAGTTACAAATAAATTCTTGATTTTTGCTCTAATTTAATTTAGGGTTACAATACTTTTGATTTTAAGAAAGAGAGAAAGAAAGAAAATTCGCCCCTTTTACATTGCCATAGGGTCTGTATTTATAGGGGTGGAGTTGGACGGCATGGCTACCACGTGGCTTACGGCATCCTTAGTTCTCATCATCATTCATTGTGTTGATGGCATGCGGCATCCCTTTGTTCATTATTGATTTTCGACATCTTCTTAAGAATTGATGGTTTACGACATCTTGTTGAATGCTGGTGACTCATGGCGTTAGTATAATGTTGTTGGATTGGTGCTTTGTTTCAGAGTCGGCATCTGACATCCCTCCATATTATTGATACACGACAACCTCCCCCATCTGATTAAATACGACATCATTATTTATATTAATGGAAGGTGGCATCTCTCATAACTTCAGATATCCGGTATCTCAAATACATCGTTGAGACCCGATAGTGTTTACTATGTTGATAGCATACGATATCCTTGGGAACACGACTAAATTCCAACATTCCTCTTTACATTGTTAAACATTCGATATCTTCTCATATTTCATGAAGCTCAGAATCCTTCAACTTGCTAGTATTCGACATCTATTGTTATATTAATGAAGTGTGGCATTATTTCTTATTGACAATCTACGACATCGGTCCTTATATCAATGATATACAACCTTCTTGCTTTGTTGACAATTTACCATATCTTCCATGAATGTTGATGATTTACAAGACCCTTGTTGCACTCGTGACTTACGATACCTATGGTTTTTATATTGATGATATTCGACATCTCCTCTTCTATTGTTCAACCACCTGGAATTTGATACTCTTGAAAGTTGGCTATCCATTGGATGCCTTGGATTTCGACATGCTCTTCTTAAATATCCAACATTATTATTTATTGTAATAACTTCGTTACTTTTCTAACTCGATATTGTCTTTTTGAGGCTGCTTTTATGTTTATAAGCTCTACGTATTAAATTCGATATCCTTTGTAGGTTAACATCCCCATGTTAGATGCTTGTTAGGTTGTTGACTTGAATGCTTTTAATATGTAATCATGTATCCCCATGTCTTCTTGCTCACTCTCTTAAAAGAATATATGGATAACAGTACCCCATTAGATTGTGCCGCATATAAACATAAATGTGTTTTTACCTTACATTAACCGTGCCTTTACACTTAAATTAGAGATATTACTATTAATGTCTAGGGTTTAAAATAAATATAAAACATAGCTGAAATGCTTGCATCTCATGTTCTAGCTTATTTGGTATACAACAAAGTTCATAAAGCGCATATTGGAAAATGGATTCCAACAATGATAAGGTTAGGGACTACCTTCTGTATAATACACCTCAAAAAAAATGTACCGAGGTTGCAAACCTTGCACCTCTGCCAACACAGAATCGACCTACCCCTTCCTGGATAGTACCAATTATAATCATCCCTTGGTTGCGATCAAAAACCATACTAGGCCCGAAGCATACATCCAAAGAAATATCGATCTAAATTAGGGATGATTATACCCTAATCGTAGCGAACCATATAACCCTGCCGCATCTCCCTTGTCTTGGTCATTTTTGGGTGTGAAGCTTAAGGTAGCGATTGGCATTTTTTGGAAACCCATCTTGGAATGCCAACACTGCCCTCTAAGCAACAAATGCAATGTCAGCACCCATCCATGCAATTTGTTTCGGGATTGAATAAACACACCAATCGTTATTACCTACCATTTTGGAATTACCCTCGGGATAGGTAGTGCAACTCCATAGCATACTTTAGGATAATTCAAATCACGAATCATTTGTTAGGTTGAAGTGGCTCAGATAAACCCTACTTATCCAAAATCTTTGTCTCCAAACTAAAGTGATGAATTCTTGACTGACTAAATTCTGGTTCTTTCCAAAATGCAAACAAATATAAGAGTCCTCACTGGATCTCGAATATACCTTCTTAAAAGTGAACTATGTTTCATAGAAATGAGTCCTCCCTGGGCAATCTTGAATCGTATGAAAGCGAGAAGCTTTTGTATACTTCGCAAGTCAAAATAGGTCAAGTTGTTGATAGTGGACAAACCACTATTTGGTGTAAGTAATTAAATTGCATATGGAAAATCAGACATCATATACTTATCACCACTTTTCGATTTCAACCTCATGCTATCCCTCGATTAACAATAAAGTCGGACAAGTTAGAGAACGTCTCTTGCCTCGACATACATTCTCTTGGAGATAAAAACGGGCTTCCATATCGAAATTTAGTGTCAAATATAAGACAAAGTACCTACCATATACTTAATCAATAATGACCTATTTTTAGAAATTAACTCTCTTATACTTACCATGTTTCCAAAATTTCAACTTCTCTATACCTCGCCCAGAACTGAAACTAGGTAAGTCAGGGTACTGGTTGCACCCCACCCTGCCTTAGTTAAAACACTCCAATTCTCAATCTCCAAGATGGAGAAAAGTTTACTCATCGGCTTTTAGTGCTAATTATAAGATGAATTAATTTTGATGTGCACATAAATGTGCATATTTTTACCACCATATTTTATCTATTTAAATTAAATAAATGATCATATTGGGTATTTTAACTTGTTTAAACAAAAATTCAAATTATTTCAAATCGTCACATATTCATCTTCATCCAAGGGCAAAATGGTCATTTTTGTGCATATATTAATTTTCAAAAATTTAATTGAAAATTTCTATGTTATTTTGTAGGAAATTAAATTCATATACAAGTGGTTTCATGAAGATATATGCATGCACAAGAGTGAAGAGAACAAATGAAGATGGAAATAATTCAAAGTGAAGATCATGGAGGACCCCACCTACCCACATACCTTCATATACAAATTAGAGGCTAATGAACATGCTAATAGAGTTTAAAGCTTCATGCACATCTAAAGGCGGATTAAGACAAGCTAATGATAACTTGGCCACCACACTTCCTACAAGGGCATTTTGGGCATTCCCCAAAAATATGGATTAGGGTTTCTAACTTGTTTAAATACCTCATATCTTCATGTAACCTCCCTTAGTCTCTCTAGTGTAGTTTAGGCTCAAAATAAAAAGACAAGCTCTCTTTCTCTTTTCATGGTTACTTAGCCATTTTTATTTCACATATTTTCCTCTTTTTTTATGCAATGTTAATTAGTGTATTATCTTACTTACATGCTCTCTTTCTTTCATGCTAATAGTGTAGATTTTATTTTATGCAATTAGATTTGTTCTCTTTTCCATTAGCTTTCATTTTCCTCTTCTTTTTGTTTTTGTTTATTTCATGTTGCTTTCTACTTGTGTTGATATGATAACACAAATGAGAGGCTAATCCCTTCAATTTAGGGGTAATGAAGCTCTCTTGAATCATGTAGATGCAACATAATTTCTCATTTATGTCTCTTTTGTGCTTAATGGAAAGTTAGATGTTTGTGTGATTTTGTGTTTAATATTGAGTTTGATAGTTTATGTTGTTCAAAACAAATAGGCTATGCTTAGTCATATGAATCACTAATTACCATTTCATCTACATATGATCATGGTAATGGAAGTGGATTTAGAATCAAAATTTGATGGTTTATGTTTCTAATTCAATAGTTACTAATCCATGCTTAAAATAGATTCTACTTTTAATTTCATATCATTTTCATTGAAGTTAGTAAGTGGGTTAGAGGGTGCATTAAAGTTTTATGGTTTAAGTATGTTAATTAATAACACAATTAGGCCATGCTTATGATAAATGCATCAACTAGACTCACAAATGACCAAAGAGAGATCATAATTTCATTATGTTGATTTATGTGATCAAGAGCGGGGATTTGCCTCTAAATTGCTCTTTAATCTCATATTTTTATTCTCCTTAGTTTTAGCTTGTTTTTACTTTCTTTTAGTTAGTTAACAATCCCTCGACTTTGGTTTAATTTGATTGAATAGATTTTTAAAATCTAACAATTCCCTACGGATCGACGCGTACTCGCCACGTACTATCATTGTACGCCGTGCGCTTGCGGTTATTTTAATTTGAAAATTTTTGACTATTTTCTAAACCGATAGAAATTTAGCCGATTAATAAGTTTTGGCGCCGTTGCTGGGGATATGGTTTGTCAGGTTTTTTTTTGTATAAGTAAGTGATAAGGCTGTAGAAAGATGTGGTTTGATGCTTTGTGATGTGGCGGAATGAGGACAGGTTAAGATGTGGAGGAAGTTTTGGTTGCAAAGGGGATGTATTGTAGATGTTTTGACAGTTAAATGATTGAAGTGGCGGAAACTGGAGTTGCTGGTTGCATTGCAGTCTTGTGTAGGCAAGTGTGATCGAGCAAGGATGGTTTAAGTTTGTGTTGAAAACTTTATGGCAGTAAGAAGGGGATGTTAGCAGTGAAACAGTTGTATGTTGAAGAGGTTATAGGAGGTATTGACAGTTGTGGAATAGAAACGAAAAAAAAGAGGGATTTTTGGCGTAACGATCTGGGCACTGTCTCGGAGAGAGGCTCGGTGAAATAGACATGTCTGTGAAGATGCGGACTACCAGCACCTGGACAAAAAGACCCTATGAAGCTTCATTGTTCCCTGGGATTGGCTTTGGGCCTTTCCTGCGCAGAGAATTTTTTTCCAGAAATATTTTCTCAATTTAACCCGTCGAAAATTTGAACCTGCGCCCAAAATGTTCTTTATTCCGCGTGAGACGAATTAATTCGTAAGATATTTGATACCAGAATAATTGACTCTCAACCATAAAGTGTTGACTACTTTTCAAACTCGGAATAGGCGTAATCGGACCTGCTTTTGACATATCGGTTGTTATTTGGGTACCATATTCACTTCTTTAGGCTTCTATTGAATCGAGAAATAGGTTTGATTGTACATCCTTTTGATATATAGGGTATCCTACGGATAATCCAAATCGAAGAAATTTGATGTCTGACTCGGGCCTGTTTGATTTTGGTCCGGGCCCTACTATTTAAAAAAAATTCCGTTTTCATTTTAGTTGTGAATGATGATTTTCTATTCTTTCTAGTTAATTTGTGTTGTGTTGCATTCTGTATTTTATTTTATATATAAAAAATGTGTTGTTTTCAATTATTTTAGTTTGTTTTTGTTTTTCATTTGTTTTATGTTCCTTCTCTTGATTTTTTTTAAAAAATCACAAAAAAAACTGTTTTGTTTTGCTCTCTCTCATAACTAAAAAAACCACAAAAAACGTATAGGTTTTTGGTTTTGTTTATTTATTTAATTTTTTCCATTTGTCTTCTTTTGTTTTCTCTGATTTTTCTTGTTTTGTTTTGATTTCAATTGTTTTGATTTTCCTTTATTTTAGTTTCTTCTTTGATAAAAAAAACTTGTATATATCTTGTTTTAATTTCAGGTTGCCAAAGCAGAATTTCAGAAGGAGAAGAACTGCTGCCAAAAATAAATTGCTTGCTTATAAAAATTTTGCACCCTTATCTATTATTTTATTTGCTTTGCATTTTAAAAAAAAATCAAAAACAAAAACAAAAACAAATTTCATCGTAGTTGCATTGTTAATACACGTTTAATTTCAGTTTTGCATTTCATCTTAGATTTTGATTAATAATAACGGTTAGACATCGATAACGCTTAATTATATCTTGACAATTGTCTTCTTTGAACAATTTTATTTCTTGGTATCTAGGCTACGACAGAGCAATAACCATTTATAAATATTACGGTGATTCGTAAATATTATAGTGGTTGTTTCTCTGAAGGTACTTAAACCTTCGGCTGCATTGCTATGGTGATTCATGGTGCACCGATAAATCCTGTCTGTTACCTGGCTGAGAAATATTTTTATTGATTTAAGATAAAGTGTGATTATACAATTTTGAGTTAACTTAGGATAAACCATTTGTAATTAACCATTGCATTCATTTAGTTGCATTAGTTCATGCATATTTAAAAAAAACAAAAAAAAAGATTTCCAAAATAAAAAAAATTTGTAAATATTCCTTCGAAATTCTTAAATCCTTTTCCTTTGAATTTTTTTTTTCAAAATCAAAAATCAAAAAAAAACATAAAATCTTTTCAAAAACAAAAAAAAATTAAAAAAAACAAAATACAAAAAAAAAATCAAATCAATTTTCCATTTTGAAAAATAAATTCTACTTTTAAACATTTTTCCTTTATAAAAAAACCAAAAAACATTCTTGAAAATATCTGACTTTCCATATTCACTTGAATTTTACAATAGTTGTGAAAATAAGTATAATCCATATGATATCACCCTAAATTCGTATGGATATTTTAACGACAACTATTCTATAAACAATTCGAATTTTGAACAACAAAGTTTTCAAAACAGTGACCAACCCTCGACTCTTGAAAATAGCATTTCATCTTTACTTGAACTCTCTACACAACAAAATCAAAGTATAAATGATTTGTGTAATTCATATTTGGGCGATAACTCAAATCCAAATTTTCAAAATAATCAAGATTTGAATTGTAACGACCCGTAAATTTTAACTGTTTTAATAACGTAATTAGTTGAAATTTTGTAAAATTTTAAATGATAAAATTTTGAAATATAAATTTGATATTTGGAATGCGTCTAGTTAAACATAGTAACTGGTAAATTTTCGTCCGAAAATACGAAAGTTTATTTCGCGCGTAAATTTACTTCAAATTTATTCAGTTAAAAAGCGATGAAAATAAAATGTTTCGGAACCTAAATATTTTTACATAGAAAAATTCTAAACCATCTTCCGAGCAAACGTCATTTTTCGTTTTTCCAGATTCGGATTTCTTTAGCTCCGTCGATCTTATTTTTCTGCGTTTTTGTTGCATTTTCCGTAGTAGAAAATTCGAAATTTTTATAATTCAATCATACCACTGATATCTGTATACCGTTTTGATCGTCTCGTCGT
This sequence comes from Allium fistulosum, assembly GCA_030737815.1. Lineage (NCBI taxonomy): Eukaryota > Viridiplantae > Streptophyta > Magnoliopsida > Asparagales > Amaryllidaceae > Allium > Allium fistulosum. The sequence continues at coordinate 308,814,259 of CM060901.1, read as the reverse complement.
ACCGATCTCTATGGTATATTTATTTTTCTATTTCGGAGCATGTTGTGCGGTGCAATTTATGAAATGGCCAATTGTATCGGTTCCAAAAAAAATTGTTTTAAACTTCTATCCTTTCAAATTTCAAACGAATGAACAGAAAGCCAATAGCATTTATTTTTTATTTTTATTTTTACCAAACTAATGGCCAGCTGTTAAAAGTCCAACATTCCAATTTATTGGTCTCTGGTCCGTTCTCTTTGTCTGTTCACACTACTGAGTATATGAGATTAGATATTAGCCTTTTCACCTTACCTTGCTCCTCTGTCATTCGTGGTTCATTCTTTTTTTTACTCTACTGCTTCTTCCTTCCTGCAATCCTTTTTCTCTCCTCTTTTTTTTTTTATTTAGTTGGCCATTCCGTTCTCAAGTTTCTCGAGCTACCACGCTTTGCCCAATTCATCCGCGCATACAGCAACCACCCACGCCCGACAACATCACCACCAGCCTCCGCCTGACCTCTGAGCCGAGTAGGCTGCCGCCCTGCCACCCGAACTTCATGCCTCCTCACCATTTTCGCTCACCACCGCCTTTCCACACGGCAGATCCACCTTCCCACCATCCCAAGGCCATACCTCCGCCTGCTCGTGATCCCCGAAGCTTCTCCTGCACCCCGCCCTGCCTCCGCCCCACCAGTCCACACCACACCTTCGCGAGACCGTCGGCCTCCCTCCTTTCTCTCATGTTCAACCCAAATCTCCACCGCAGCAATCGCAGATCCGCTGCTCCTCCAACCATTTTCCCTTGCCGACCTCTGATATGTTCGCAACCTGACTTCTTCTTCTTCAATGTATGAGGTATGCGAGGGCTGCTGTATATATATATATTAATATGAATATATATTTGTATATTTATATTGTTTATAAGTATGTTGGTTTATGTTAATATATATATGTACGTATATTTTATTTTCCCTTGTTCATTTTTACTGTTTAAATTTGCTAATGCATGTTTTTTTATTTGTTTAAATGACCTGTGAATATGTATATATAGATATATCTATACATACATTTTGTTGTGGGTATAAATTTACAGTATACTATCTGTTTGGACAATATATATAAGTGTAGTTATAAATTATAAAATTTGTTCTATCTGTACAAGTATGTGTCATAGTTACTAGTACACAATATATATTTAATTGGTAGCCTTCAGGTTGCTCGTGCGTAGTCTCAGAGTCATATATTTTTACATATATATGTTAATGCAAAGGTCATACAATATCATCTTATATATACAAAACGTTGTACGCATGAGTCGAAATAACTAATTTATGGAATGTTGTTAGTTCAGGCATCCTTCTGCATGGTTATATTTAGAGTATATATTTTAATCTTAAAGTATAGGTTACATGTTATATATATATATATAAGAGTTTGAATATATTGGTGAAGGTTTAGCCTACGTGGGATTACAGTAGTGTAAATGTTTTTTTTTCAAAAAAAAAATTGTATATAACTAATAATAATAATAATATAATAAAATAGATAAGGTAGTACATTTATGCATTTGTTTTGCTGGTTCTATATAAAGGTTGCAGTTTTACTTGAGTACTTAGATTAAGTTATTTGAGTTAGTAACCTATGTTATATATGTATTTTAAGACATGCAATATAGTCCGTTTTATGTTAGTTCATACCTGTTGTAGTTGTTGTATTACTACGCATATTTTATATATATAGATTTTAATTTCCCAATTACCGTTTAAGTTATATATATATTACAATAAATTGTAGATATTGATTTTAAATGATACAATTATAAGTGTACATGTGATGTATGTATATAGGTCATTCTATATATAAAATTGATATGTATAGGACTTTATTTTAATAGAAGCTTAAATAGAATATTGAATCTATATAGTTGGGTGTTTATTTTAAATTATAAGTGTATACGATTTGTATATAGTATATATAGTTATATATATGTTCATTTATGCCATCTACCTTCGTCAATCCGGTTTTGATTTACTTTCGTCTAATCGTATTATCAGCTTATCCGTTAAACTGGTTCCAATCTAGCTTTGCTTTGAAATTCATGCCTGGATCCATAGCTCATTTGATCGTCAAATCATCCCTAGTCTCAAAAGGTGAGCAATCACTCACGATTAACGTTCTTTTATTTATTAAATTTGATTTCAATTGAAACGACAATTGAAATATACTACTGTTAGTTATTTACACTGTTATATATGTTATTACCTGTATCAGTTCACATGTGACATCTGACACCCTTATCTGTTGTTTATGCAATGATAATCCAGTTTAGTTGATAAATGATTGATTGTTTGATGTTGACATTGAACGTTAAATTGTTAATGTTGAAAGTGATAAATAATTTGAAATTGAAATCGACGTAGGATAGTTAAATTTGATATATGTGTTAAATTTGATTTGATGACATTTGCATAATATGACCCCTTTTAATTGTTAAATTAATTGACATGTAGAATAGTGATAATTACACTTTGAACCATTGAACGTATATTGGATTAATTGTTGTAGTGTTAAAATTGAAATCGAATGACAAGTGAAGAACTGTATTAATATTAGTGTAATAATCTTTAATCTACATGAAATGATAGTGTAGATTCTAGAAATAATTATATTAATTTACACAAATAACAATGTGAATTAAGACGATTATTTCGGGATTATTTGAATTGATTATTGGATTGTTATTGATTGTTGTTATTGCTTGTTTATTTACTTTGACACCATCCCAGTTATCACACTGCAAGTTCCCTTTGCTATGTTTTGATTTTGAATTGAATTGGAATCGGGTTGAAATGGTAAATACCCAAATTGAACTTTGACCTAGGATAGAGAATTAAATAAAACCCGATTGGTCAATAATTTGATTTAAAAATAAAATGAAGATTTTATTTGAATAAATAATATGGTTTTGAAACGAAGTTGGAAATTGAATTTTAATGAAATTTAAATGTGAATATTTAATAATCTGAAATGTAATATTAATAAAGAAATTGATGAAAGAATGTTGTTTAATTTAAGAAATGATTGAATTAAGTTTTGAAATTATTCAACAATTAAGTTTGAAATTATTTTATAATTAAACAAGATTGAATTATTTAATAAGTAAACAAGATTGAATTATTTAATAATTAAATAAATTGAATTCTTTAATAAGTGGAATTGAACTTCTTGAATAAGTGAGATTTAGTTTCTTTATTAATTGAGTTTTGAAATGTGTAACTGAGTAAATAAATAAGTGAAATTGAATTTTCTTTAACCCGAAATAGAATGTGATTTTTGAAATTAATGTAAGACTTGTAATTGAAAGAATTGATTTGACGAATTTAATTTAATTCAAAATTGTAAGTTTTGATTTAATGGAGTTGAACTTAAGTAATTGATTTAATGAATTGGAAATTAAATAGCATTTGTCTTGAATGATAGATTAACTTAACGAAATTTTAATGAAATCGATCAATGAAGTTAATTGATTTAAATATAATGTAATATCCCTGAATTTTGGACAATATCAATTTAATAATCTGTTTAAATAATTAAATTGATTTGATAATTTTTGATGACAAATTTGAATTGGTTTAATAATCTAATTAAATGGATATTTAATTAGTGAATTTATCTTTTAGAAATTAATAAAATGATTTCTATTTACAATGTATATATATGTGTGTATATTGTAAATAGATAAGCTTTGGGTTTGAAATTTAAATAATAAATAAAATCTTGTTTTAAATTTCTAATGTATATTCTTATAGTTGGGAATTTATGATTTCTTTAATATAAGCTTTTCAAAGCTATTTAACCAAATAACTATATGGTTTTAAATTAATAATAAGGTTTTTACATTTAAAATAAATATTAATTAATTAAAAGGACATGTGTAAATTCCTAAGGCATCATTATAACATGTGTTCTAAGGTTAAGATATGAGAATGACAAATGTCAAAGTTTTGTATTTTTGTTTTTTTTTTATTTTTATTTTTAAAGTATTTCAGCTTATATAAACATTTCCTTCTTCCCTTCCATTCTTTTCTTATTCTTTTTCTAAATCTAAGCTAAGTGCAAATCTGAGAACACTCCACAAACAATTCAGTAATCATCTTCAAAACCAATAGTTCATTTTCAAATCAAGATGAAAACCCTGTAAATCACTTCCCTGTAATACATTTTTCAAGTTCAAAGCAAAAATCTCTGTAACCATTCTCCAAACAAACCTGTAATCAATCCTCTGTAAAGCTTCTTCTTCAAACCATAATTCATTTTCAAAACCAAGACCTGTAATGCATTTCTTCAATCTCAAAACAAAGCCTGCAAGTGTAAACCCTGTAATCCATTATTCAAAAATAAAAGGCAAAGCCTGTTTTTCTCTTCAAATCTGAAAGCCTGCATATTTTCTGTAATCTGGAAGCAAGATCTAAGGGAAAATCAAAAGCAAGCAACCTGATTTAGAGCAACATTTCAATAAATCAAGTCTGCATGCAAGTTTATAAAGCTAACAACTCAAGTTTTAAATCAAAAACCAGAGGCTAAGGCTTTTCAAAACTGTTTCTAAAAGAGGGCTCTGTTCATCATAAAATTGGTGAGTAACATTACTAATTAAATGTTTAAGTATATGATATCTGTTTGCATGCTATAAATCCTTGAATCTATGATGTAATATGCCTGCATGTTGTTTAATATGTTTGGTATGTGTGTATATCTTTATATATGGATGTAAATTGGTGTGCATGTCTGTTATTTATGTGTATCTCTGTTACCATCTTCAAGTTCAAAATTTTGATTAAAAATTCTGTAACTTTTGACTTAGTTAAGATTATGATTTAAGTTATAAACAAATATTGTTTGTTTTATCATAAATTAGAATTTAGAATTTAATTTAAGTTTAAACAAAACTTGAATGGCCAGGAAAAATCAAAACAACAGAGCAAGTCAAATATAAGTGGAAAATTAAACTTCTAAATTTATTTATTCATGCATATGATCTGAATACCTGATTGAAACCATGATTTTTAAGATTCGAATCACCATTTTTAGAGGGGTATTGAACGAGTAGTTTGAGGTTGAACAGATTTTGTATTCTGGGAAATCTCTGGCGATCTAGTTGATCGGAGAGGTCGAAGTTTTCAATGGAGGTAGAAGAACGATCGTAGAATTCGAGAAAAATGCAGGAAGGTATTCAAATCACCGGAGTGGTGGCTGGTGATTGATTTAGGCTGTAGCCCTAGATTTTGGCATGGTCGAGAAATTGGTGGTCAAGGAAGCTCTGGTGGATCGAGTTCCACCAGGCCATGGGAAATTGAAGTGGGGACGTAGTCGAAGTCGCGGCCAGACGTTCAGATGTTCTGATGATCGGATAGGCGAATTCGAGATGCTTCCAGGTTGAAGTGTTGTTCCAGGATTTTTGTTCCAGGTGGGATGTGAAGCTCGATTTTGAATTCGAGTACTTGCCGAAACTCTGATGATCGGATTTTAGTGTGAAGGTGATCGTCGACTTGAGGAAGTGGTCGTAGGTGATCGGAGAGGCTGGGTTGATCTGTGCACGTGCACAAGTGTATCGGCAATGGTTGGTTTTCGTATTTGGGTTAGAGAAAGAAGAAGGTCTCGAGAATTTCTCGAGTGATAGCGTGAATAACTCGAAGCAGTTAGGGTTTTTACTCGAAGCAAATTGTGATGGTCTCGGGTCTTTTAGAGTTGCAGTTTTTAAACCAGACAGAGGTATTTAAAAAAATTTAAAATAAGTTTAAATGAAAAGCAGAATTATAATAAAGTTTTAAATCAAGTTTTCACATGGGTTCAAGTTTGATTTGTATTCTAGTTTGAGATAAATAAATAAGTTGATAAAATTATAATGTTTCTATCAAATTTAGAGCATTTAAAGTATAGTTTAAAAAGAGTTTTAATTTAAATGAATTGTTTTAAAAATCTTATAAATTTCTTTATAAATGTTAAGTGTTTCTTAACATTTGAATTTAAGAAGATTTTGTAAATTTGATTTAAAATTTGTTAAAGTTAAAATTTAATTTATTTAAATCTTAAATTTAAAATGGATTAAAAGAAAGTTAAAGTAAATTGTTTAAAGTCTTTTGTAAATAATAAATTATAGTAGTTAAAGGTTAATACTTTAATTTAAAGCTCAATTAAAGTTTAAATGATTTATGATAAATTAAATTAATAAGGAAATTAAAGGGTAATTTAATAATTTAATTAATTAAAGGTTTAGTATTAATTAATTAAATAATTAGGATTTTAAGTTAATTAATTAGGGGTTAATTAATATGGGATTAATCGTTTATTTAGATAAGTATAGATTTTTAATAAATGATTAATTAATCAAGTGATTAAACATTAATTAAGAAATTAATTTAGTAATTAGAAATTAATTAATTAGTAACTAAGAATTTATTAAGTTGTAATTAATAAATAATTGATTAAAGCTTAATTACTTAAAGAAAGTAATTAAAGGATTATTAATAATTAATGGGGGATCATTAATTAGGAATTATTAAATAATTAATTAATGTGATTAATTTTTGATAATCAATTAGATTAATTAATTAATATAAATTGGTTAAGTATAAATTACTTAATGAAAGTAATTAAAGAAATTAATTACTTAAGGTAATTAATTAAATAAATTTGATAAGTTTAAATTAATTAGTTAAATTAATTTAAGATAATGATTTGGAAATTTGATAATTACTTAAATGTAATTAGTGAAAGTATAATTACTTAGGAAAGTAATTAAAGGTAATTACTGGATGTAATTAACTAAAGATGATTTAATAATAAAAGTAATTTGAGTTAATTACTTTTGAATAATTAATCAAGGGATTAATTAAAGGATAATTAATTAAGGAGTAATTAATTTATGAAGTGGAGTAATTAAGGGAAGTTAATTACTAAATGAGATTAATCAAAGGTGATTAATAAATGTGACTAATTAATTATTAAATGTAATTAATTTAAATAAGATAATTAATTAAGAGTAATTAAGGATCATTAATTAATAAAATTAATGATGTAATTAAGAATTGATTAATTAAGATTAATTAATAAATAATAAGTGATTAAAGTAATTAATTAATTAATTAAGGATTAAGATAATTAAGTATAATTAATTAATTAATGAAGTAATTAAAGATTAATTATTGAATGGTTTAAGATAATTAATTTGTGAAATTAATTAAGTGTAACATTCCCCCTTTTGACCGCCTCCAGTCGGTGATTAAACCAACTAGAAACGTTCAAAAAGACGAATTGTTATTTAGTTTATAAGGTTTAAACAGAATCAGCCACAGAAACACAAAATAATAACAAAGAATTAAAACAAATGAATCTTTATTTCATACTATAAATCTTTTTAAATACATCAGAGTTTTATACAATTTAATACTGATACAGCGGAATATCTTAAAATACAATTTTCTGAAACTAAAATGATTCTTTACTCTCTCTCTAACTTTGCTGCTCGAAAATCTTCAAGCTGTAAAAATACTCGGTCTGACCCGAGTATTACATTCAAAAGAAAATAATACACAGGTCAGTCTAATTCAAACCAGTTTATTAGTGCATAGAGGTAATAATAATTTAAGTAGACGACAGTCACTATAATTCTCGTCTATCCGACTCTTTTAACAAAGAAATCGGATAACGAAAATATAACACTAAACAGTGTTAAACAATAAATCAGCAGATTTAAATCATCAACAGAGATAAATAAACAATTTATCAAATCGACTAAATCAATGCAAAACAATTGAAATTGTCACTTTAAAACCATCGAAAATTCAATTGGCTGTCGTACACGCACGCGTGTACGGCCTCGCCAATACAGCATAAAAGATCAATGCATCACGACACAAAAGAAATATCAATTCAAACTGTCGATTTTTTGGGTGGCTGCAGTGCACACTAACGTGCACTGCCTCGCCAACACCGAATATAAAGTCACCACAAGGAATCAAGGGTAAAACTGCAACGAAAATGCAGCCACCACTTGAAGTCAACGGCCAGTACAAGGATAACAAATCAAACTGCAATACAAATCATTCAAAATGGAGTCAATACTACTGCAAACACTCCAAAGATCAAGTGTAGATATGAAGAATGCACAGCAAGTATTGTAACGACCCGTACTTTACGGATCGAAAAGTTTGTCAAAATCTGGGATTTTCAGCATTTTCTAGTTGTTTCAGATTTTGGTTGAAATTGCCTAAGTCCTAAGTCGTACGCGACCTAGAGAACTAAATGTTGTCGGCGACTTAGGAGATAAGTCGTGAGCGACTTAGAGAAGGTCTGCGACCTAAGGGGATAGGCAAGTTAAGGGATAAGTCTGGGTCGAGTTGCCGACTTAAGGTAGTGACCGACCTAAGTGATAAGTCGTGACTGACTTAAGAGGTTTAGGCGACCTAAGGAAGAGTAGTAGGCGACCTAAGTATTCTGGGGTAGAGTTAGGTCGGCAACGACCTAAGGAAACTATTGTGAGCGACCTAAGAGTTTCGGTGAGCTAAGTGTTAGGTCGGCAGGGCGAGTTAGCGACCTAATGGTTACCGGGTTAGCGACTTAGTATCTTGGAGCGACCTATAGGTTAGCGACCTAAGAAAGGTAGCGTGTTAGCGACCTAAGAGTTAGGCGACTTAAGGAGTTAGAACATAACCCAGTTATGTCGCGTGAGTAGTTTGTTGTATGAGTTGTTAGGTCGTAGGAGATAGTTTAAGTGTTAGGTCGCGTGTATTCTAAGTCGTAGGTCGCGCGAGTGTTAGGTCGCTGGGCTTTGGCTTAGTAGTTAGGTCGAAGTCCAGTTGTTTGCGACTTATTTTAGGTCGCGTGTTGTTTTAGGTCGTCATGGTTAGGTCGCTGAGGAGTTAAGTCGTAGCATCTGTTGGTCGCATGGGTTGCTAAGTTGTTAGGTCGCAAGGTTTTGTCTAAGTGTTAGGTCGTGATCTGTGTTAGGTCGTAAGTCGTATACAAGTGGAAGCGCATGTGTTAAGTCGCGCGTTGCGTTAGGTCGTAGGTCGCTGGGTGTTTGAATGCGCACGTGCATCTGTTAGGTCGGAGAGGCTTAGGTCGGAAACGACCTAGGGAGATAGCCGAGTTACGACTTAAGAGATTTTCTGCTATAAATAGAGAGGGTTGTTCTCACTTTTTGGGATCCGGATTTTTTTGAAGCGACGAAGTGCTGCCATTTTGAGAGCTCGACTTCTACACTTCTTCACTTCTTTTCTCCACTCTAATCTAGTGCTTCCATCCATCCAAATCGAAGGTCAAGATTGAAGATTCAAGAGCTTAGATTGGAGATCTTCATCTTCTCAAGAGAGATTTCTTCGTTTGAAGCGGATTCGTGATAGATCAAGCTTGATCCCTCGCTGTCCAGATCTGAAGCGTGTTGATTTGAGGTTGTTTAGGTGATTTGGTGAGTGGTGATTATCTCTCACACGGATCCAAAGGAGTATATCGGATTGTTGGCTCGATTTGGTGTTAAAATAGTGATTTCTATGCATTTTTCTTCATCCTAAGTGTAGATCCATGTAGATCCATTGTTCATGATGATGTTACATCCATTTTATCATATGTTAACCTATGCAAGTTCATTCATCAAGTTTGTAGAGATATAATCCATGTTTTCATGCTTATTGGACTTTCAACTCTTTAATTACGAAAATGCCATTATTGTTATAATTGTCTACTTAGATCATTTTAGAATGCTTGATTGCTTGGATTGATGTTTGATTTGATTGATTGTTATGAACTAGATGATTGATGATTAGATTTAGTTCGAAGGTGATTCAAAAGCTAAGGGAAAGGCTCTTGAATTGGAAAAGCTGCTCGTGGCATATGTAGCGGGATGATGAAGCTCTTATGCATAGATTCGATGATGTGATGTTGGGATGAGGCTTTGCGAGGAGGTAATGAAGCGAGGCAATCATATGATGAAGACTTGGTCTAATCCAGACGGGATCATTCCAAGCATGTTGATAACTCGGTGATATGATTCGAGTTGAGGATAATGAATGGATATAAGAATAGTCGTCGAGGAGGATGACTAGGAGGTTTGGATAGCATCGTTGTTGAAGGTTCTAGCATGCTCTAAGCAAGAGTATGTTTGGGCAGATTCGATAGTCCCAACGGCCAACTGTTGATGGTCGAGTACTCTGGGCAGATTCGATAGTCCTAGGCACGGGCTGCGACGACGTGCGGGAGTTATGTCTAGAACCGGGGTTTCCATTAGCCCTTGACGGACGGCTGAAAGAATGTGCCGGTCATTCAATTAACGGTGATATCGAAGCAATGATAACAGTGATAGACAGAGTCATGGATGTTTGGTTGTATCGTCATTCGGACTCAAGAGCGGTATTTTCTGGGTGCTTATCTGATTTAGGCCTTGGTACTTGGAAAACATCGCCTTTGACTCAAGTGATAGTAGCTTTACTTTAAATTGTATGCTCTGCTATGTCTGCTTCTGCTTAGTGTGTGTCTGGGGGCTATCACTGTAGAATGAGGTTGGAGTGGGAGGGTTGTATTCCTATTCCTTTTCCTTTATGCTCTTTTGGTATGTTGTTAGTTAATTTACTGCTCACTAAGACTGTTGTCTGACTCAAGGCTTTATGTTTTAATTCTTATTGCCTTGGGCTGTTTGTCCATTTTGGGACGGGCAGACTAGGTAGCAGGTGACAGGTGCTGTTCTCTTCTCACGATGCTGATATCGAAGACGAGCTGGAGGGTTGCATATTATCTTCTTATTATATGTACTGGATATTCCGCTGTTTTGTATTCTCTGAGAGATATGTAGTGAGGCTAGATGTATTGACTATGTGGATGCTTGTATTCAACTATTATGGAGTTTTATATGATGTCATTTTGTTCTGTAAAGCTTCACTATACATATGTTCTATTGTATTTTGTCCATGCGCTGTGAGTAATACGATAGATTCTGTTGTTTTAATTCACCCTGACAATCGTCCATGGTCACCTGGCACACTTTACAGCGCATTTTCTCTAGATTCGGTGCAGGGGTCATGGGCGGTCGTCACATTTGGTATCAGAGCATTGGTTAATCGATTTTACCCAACGCTCGCTGAAGTAACTACGTATGAGAGACGTAATTGTATTTTGATGGATGAATACTATATATAATATAGTAGCTTAGTAGAGTTTGAGTCTTTTATGCAGTTGTTTCCCTAGATGTTCTAATCAATCCTTTTTATAGATATTGAGAATGAGTCGAAGAGGGAGACCAGCTGCTAGGGAAGGCCGTGCTACTGAACAGACTGCTGATTATGCAGCCATGTTCGAAGCTATGATGACTTCGATCATGAGAAGGATACCAGTTCCGGGGGCAGCAGTAGATGTTGGAGTTCAAGTCCAAACTCCGAAACCAGTGGATTTTGCTAAGTTGTGCAAGGATTATACTGCTCTTGGAGGGAAGGTTTTCTTGGGAACAGAATCAACTATCGAAGTCCAGAGATGGATAGATGCTTGTAGAAGGATCTTTGGTGATTTGGGAATTGATGATGCAACTAAGAGGAAGTTGGCATCAAGGCAGCTTCAAGGGAGAGCCTCTGATTGGTGGAACTCTATTACCACCAATACTGCGGAGGAAGAGATTACTTGGGAGCAATTCCAAGCTAGATTTGAAGCTAAGTTCATTTCTACAGCTCAGAAGTCTGTTCTGTTCAAGAAGTTTGTAGAACTCAAGCAGGGTGGAAGATCTGTTCTTGAGTATGTTTCTGAGTTTGAGGCTTTGTCCAAGTATGCCCGGTCATATATTGAATCCGCTTATCAGAAGAATGAGAAGTTTGTGACAGGCTTGGACAGTTATCTTGGGAGACAGTTGGTGGATCATTTGGACGATTCATTTGAGAAGCTTGTGGAGAAAGCTCTTAGGCATGAGAGTCTGTTTCCTAAGGAAGGAACTGTTGTTGCTATGACCAGGGAAGAGTCTAAACCCCAGCAGGGTGGAAACAAGAAGAGGAAGCAGCAGCAGCAGAAGGGTAAGGATGGTCAGAAGAAGCCGAAAGGCGAGGTGACTTGCTACAATTGTCAGCAGAAGGGCCATTTCTCGAAGGATTGTAAGAATCCTAAGGTGCCGATGAAGTGTCACAACTGTGACAAGCCGGGGCATTTCAGGAAAAATTGTCCAGAACCGAGGAGAGATAAGCAGATTGTGCAAGCTTATGCTTTGGGAGCTGTTCCATCGTCTTCGAAAGCTCCTACTGCTGAAGAGAAAGGAAAGAGTGTGGTTGTTCAAGGTACTCTTTTCCTATGTGGTGTTCCCGTTAGAGTTTTGTTTGATACTGGAGCGTCGCATTCGTTTGTTTGTAATGAACTCGTAGGTCGGTTAGGTTTGGCACCGGATATTGTTGATATGCCATTGGTTGTGACTAATCCAGTTGGGGGTTCGTCTTGTTTGTGTATGTTATGCCATGGTCTAGTTGTATCGAGTCATGGTTGCTCTTTTGTTTGTGATTGTTTTGTTCTGAACTTTGCGGGGTTCGGAATTATTTTGGGTATGGACTGGCTTAGGAAGTATGTGGCTAAGGTTGATTGTGAGAGGCTGGAGGTGACAGTCGAGAATGTGGAGGGGCGAAAGATTGTGATACGATGTAAGCATGAGGAAGGCGTCTTCATGAGCTTCATGTATTCGCTAGTTGTTCCACGGGATGGACTGTCTTTAGTGCCTATCGCAAATGGATTCGAGGATGTAACGACCCGCCATTTTGGACCATTCGCATCCATTATAAGTGTATAGGTAGACACTCATGCCGGAGTTGAATTGCTCAAAATACCGCGTTGTTAATTTAAATTTGGCAAAACTGAACATTTACAGTAAATAAATAATCAAAGATCACAGACACAGAGTAATAAATGCAGCGGAAATAAAAGAGATAGTAGTTCATGAAGCTACTATATGAATATATAAAATACATCAGAGTTAAACCAAATACAACGGAAGAGTAATATGATACATCAGATACAAATCAGAATACATCACTAGAATCATCGAATACTGAAAGCAGAATAGATGGCTGGATCTTCAAGCAAAGCTCCAACTTCAAAGGTGAGTCTCGAATACTGGTACACTCAGTCTGACCCGAGCGTAAAGCAAAAACACAAGACACTCGAGTCAGGATTAACATTCTTATATTAATAAATCCAACTCAAGTGAAATAGCAATTGAAATATAAGTAACTCAAAGGATGTTTGGAATAACCATCCTTTAAGGATCCGTTAAACTATCTACTATGTAGTAATGTACGATAAGTAGATAATGTCTATCAGTAATAATAAGATATCAAAATAGCGTTAAGTCATGGCCCATTCCACCCTTAACACATTTTTACTCCCAAAAGCATATACAAGACCGTAGTTTCCCCAAAACCGGAAGTCACCAGAGGGCAATCCATATACTAAGGTACAAATCAAAATCGTAGTGGTCGCGCATAGGATAATCAGTATGACAAGGTACATGAGGCGATACCAACTAGGATACTAGTAGTTGCCTGATCCGGACTGATGTTGGGCATAGCAGCTACTACCCCAACACCACGAAACAACACTCCCAAATCGAGGGGTGCACCCAAATCGAATCACAATAGTAATAGATATGGTATCGAAGAAGTGTGTCCGCTAGAGATGGCGATCCTCAATGGCCCGGCGCGGCTCCTGTTTTAGTCATGTCAGGGGTCATCCAAAATCGTTCTCTTTCTTCAGTCAACGCGTTCATCAAAACCATCCACTTCGTTCTGGATCAACACTCCGTGTATAGTTATTAAAGTGGTTTCGGTTCAGATAGAGAGTATATCCATTACCGATCCCGGTCTCTTTAATAACTTTCGTAATTATTACACCGATTGGTCGTTTATATATTTCAAAAACCAAATCAATTTCAATTTCAAATAGAATTCGGAAATCAACATTTCGCTTGTTTTTCAAAAACCAATTTCCATACTTTACGTTTCAAAACTTCCAAATCATAATTTCCAAATCTTATAATTCAATTTCAAATTTCTATTTAAAACGATTCAAATATTGATCCAAGTACGTACAAAAGTTTCATTTCGAAATCATTAGAATCAATTCAGTTTTACCATTCAAATCAATTTAAACTCATTTATCGATTTCATTCAATATTCGTTAAGTTACTTTATCATTCAAAACAATTTCTATTAACTTTCCAATCTATTAAATCAATTTCTTAAGTCCAACTTCATTAAATCACTTACACTTTTGAATTAAATTAAATTCGTCAAATCAATTCTTTCAATTACAAGTCTTACATTGATTACAAAAATATCACATTTTCATTTCTTGTCAAAGAAAATCCATTTCACTTATTTACTTTCTTAAATAATTTTCCAAAACTTACTTAATAAAGAAATTCAATTTCAATTATTTACGAACAAAATTTACTTATTCAAAAGTCCAATTTTCTTATTAGAAATCCAATTCAATTTAATCATTAAAAATTCAATCTTATTTAATTATTAAATAATTCAAAACTTAATTATTAAATAATTTCAAAGTTTAATAATTTCAAACTTAATTATAATTTCAAACCTTAATTATTAAATCATTTCAAAGCTTAATAATTTCAAACTAAATTCAATTAATTTCTCAAATTAAACAACATACTTCCATCAATTTCATTGTTAACATTTTGTTTCAGATTATTAAATATTAACATTTTCCTTTCATTAAAATTCAAATTTCAACTTCATTTCAAAACCATATTATTTGTTCAAATAAAATCTTCAATTATTTTCAAATCAAATTATTGACCAATCGGGTTTTTATTTAATTTTCTATCCTAGGTCAAAGTTTAATTTGTGTATTTATCATTTCAACCCAATTCCAATTCAATTCAAAATCAAATCCTAGTAAAGGGAACTTGCAGTGTGATAACTGGGATGGTGTCAAAGTAAATAAACAAGCAATAACAACAAACAATAACAATCCAACAATCAATTTAAATAATCCCGAAATAACCGTATTAATTTGCATTGTTATTTGTACGAATTAATATAATTATTTCTAGAATCTACACTATCATTTCATGTAGATTAAAGATTATTACATTACGGTTTTCACTTGTCATTCAATTTACAATTTCGTACATCATCAATTTAACAACATACATTTGATGGTTCAAGGTGTAGTTAAACAATCCTACGTGTCAATAAATTTAACAGTTTAAAGGGGTCATATTATACAAATGTCAGTTAATCAAATTTAACATTTAACTATCCTATATCAAGTTCAATTTCATACTATTTATCATTTTTAACATTAACGATTTAACGTCTAATGTAAACATCATCAATCAATCAATTATCAGCCAAACTGTATTACCATCGCATAAATAATTAACAGATAATGGTGTCAGATATCACAGGTGAACTGATACAGGTAATAGCATATATAACAGTGTAATTAACTAACAGCAGCATATTTCAATTGTCGTTTCAATTGAAATCAAATTTAATAAATAAAAGAACGTTAATCGTGAGTGAGTGCTCACCTTTCGAGGCTAGAGAGAATTTAGACAACATAACAGGCTACGGTTTGAATTGCGAGATTGACCAATCCAAATGACGATTTTCAAAGCAAGACGAGATTGGCACGAATCTGATGAACAAAGTTGATAAGATGAGTTGGACGAAATCAAATCAGAATTTGAGTCGATGAAGATAAATGATGCATGTGAACTTATATCTATCATATTCTACATTCGAACACCATTAAATTTAATATATATATATTCCAAAATCCATTGCCACAAATTAAACACATATATTAAACTCAACATAATATATTTAAAATCAATACTTATATTTTATATTCATTTCAATCCTAACATATCATGTAGGTATGTTAAAGTACCATATTTATACTACGGTATTCAAAATTAGTAAAAAAAAAATCAATTTTTAAAAAGAAAGACAATCAATATAAATGGTTTATTATAATGTATGAAAACTTAACAGTAACAGGAAATGAACTTTAAAAATATATTAATATCCTATTGTAGGTACTACACACATATATCTACAGCGACTTACATGCATGACTTAAAAGTTATAAATATAAATGCAGACTTCACGAATATGTGCAGACCCTAAAATTTATATACTTATATGTGTAGACAGAACCTGTACACTATTTACACGAATATACTACTCTATATATATAAATATCGACCACATATATTAAAGGTATATAAACGCATACTGTAAGATATGCGAACCAACACACTTTTGGTAAACATAAAACTCTGTAATATAATACAATTTATATGTATGATGGTTAGATAACATATATACTTTTAAACGTAAATATATATTCACCCAAATAGATACATACAATTTTAATATTGTAAAACTGTGAACATGAATATTACATACATTACAGGACTCATTATACAACTATTACTCATGTCAGGTATATAACATTCTATTTATATTAATACTAACCTAACAGGCAGCAACCTAATATTATAGATTTACCAAAATATATATAGTTTGAAAACCTTTTTATAAAAAATAGAGGAAAATATACATAGCTTTATCATGTAAAAATAACTAGACAGAAGATAATTGAGATATATATACATTCTAGATATATACATACAAGGGGAAGCCGAAGGAAAATCGGCACCAGACAGGTCGGAGCCGCCGCATGCGTGACTATCGAATGGAAACGGCAGAGGTTGGCTGCGATGTATGGCTGATGGGTGGGATCGGGTAGTTATCGGGTTGGAGGGGGATGAGAAGGCGGGTGGCGTGGCAAGTGGAGTTATGGTTGGAGTGGTTGGGTTGCAGCGGGGCGCGGCTCTGGAACTAGGTGGAGAGAGGACGGTGGCATGCGCGAGGTGGAGGCGCGACTTGGCGCTGGTGGGGAAAGTGTCGGATGCGAGGTGGTTCGATGAGTGGATGGTGTAGAAGCTGATGGTTTTGGTGACGTGGAGACAGGGTGTAGGAGAGATGCGAGGGGAGAGGCGGTGATGGGTGATGGAAGGCCATGTAGCAGCTCGACGAGGGGAGGATAGTGCTGAGCGGAAAGTCGGTGAGAAGGCGAGCATGGTAACGCTGTCCCATGCTACAGGTAAAATATAAAGTTTTTATTTTTTTTTCTCGTGCAAAAGAATGAACAAGGAGAAAAGGAGCAAGTGGAGGCCAGTTTATTGGTAAACGAGATGTAGAAGAAATGTTACGTTGGAAATCAAAATAAACGAACTCGAAGCAAGAAAATCAAGAGCCTGGGAACTCAAAAGTTATTGAAACAACAGTCGACATAAATTTGAATATAAAACGTAGTGGCCATTCAGTTTATACGTTGGTTAAATGAAAGGTCGCGGGGCTCAAAAGTTCCCAAACGGTTACCGATACGCTAGACGTTACGCAAAGTGCAACGTACACCGGAACACCGAATTTTACAATCGAATATACCATAGAGGTCAGCACGACGAGACGATCAAAATGGTATATAGAAATCAGTGGTACGATCATCCGATAAAAATCGATATTGGTGCCAGAAAACTGCTATTTTGCAGAAAATAAGAACGACGGAGCCAAAGATTTCCGAATTTGGAAAAACGACAAACTGACATCTTGCTCAGAAGATGGTTTAGAATTTTTCTATGTAAAAATATTTAGGTTTCGGAAACATTTTATTTTCAACGCTTTTTAACTGGTTAGATTGAAGTAAATTTACGCGCGAAATAAACTTTCGTATTTTCGGACGAAAATTTACCAGTTGCTATGTTTAACTGGACGTATTCCAAATATTAAATTTTTATTTCAAAATTTTATCGTTTAAAATTTCACAAAATTTTAACTAATTACGTTATTAAAACGGTTAAAATTTACGGGTCGTTACACTCTCCCCCACTCAAAACTTTTCGTCCCCGAAAAGGAACGAGGTAGGAGAATAGAAACAACCAGAAAGAAAAATAGATTTGAAATACAAAATAACAATTAATTTAAACCATATAAATTTGAATAGTCTTTTATTATAATCATATATTTTTTTAACAAATTAAATTCTTCTTTATTCCAAATTTCTGTTAAATTATTCTACTTAATATATCTAATCACGTATATTTAACCTATATAAATTAATTTAAACCATATAAATTTCAATTTCAATTAATTTATATTCATTAATTGATTTCAATTTCAAGGTATTTTCATACGTAGATCAAATTTCAATTTATTAATTCTTTCAAAACAAATTTATTAATTATTAACTAAGTTTTACTTATTATCCTATCTAACTCTATTGACATTTTTATAATCAAAATTTAGTGTATAACATTTATTATAAACACTCAAATTTTATTTATAAAATTATTTTATATTGTATATTATCCAGTTACATTTTAACTTATGAAAAATTTAGATCAGTTATATTGAAATGCAATTTAGTACTATACAAATAAAATTTTCAAATTCAATTATCTCAAATTTAAATATTTATTCCAAGCTTTGGTTTATTTATAATTAAAATCATCCTTTAACAAAATTTAAGAATTAGATTTCTGATTTACTTTAAACAATTTAGAGATATGTATAATATATTATATCAAATCAAATTAAACTTTAAAATAAGATACCTATATATATGTAAATCAAAATATACTGAAGAAATTTAAATCAAAATATTTTTCAAAACAAAACCGTAGCAAAGCTACAGAATAGTGTTGCGACTTTTCTATTGATTAGAAAAACACAAATTTCAATAAATTCTACAAGCGCACAGGCGTGTAGTATGCAGGTCGAACACAGGGAATTGCGTTTTAAAACAATTGAAATTCATTTTTAAATCTTAGGCGTGTTAAACAAATTCGATGATGGTTTTGAACGGATAATAAAAACAATAATAAAAGCAATCACCCTGAAATTTCAAATTTCACTGAAACTAATCAACGAAATTTACTGTAGAATTCAGAGTAGAAATAAAAAGTACGGAAGGGAAATAAACAGAATAAACAACTGGAAATCAAACGAACTGTATTTAAATTACTGAAAAGAGTACTAAAACAAAAATAAACAGACTGCTAAAACTAATTAACAAATCTGTCCATGCTCTGAAATAAATAACATTGCTGAAAAAATAAACTAGAAGAAAGAAGTGCTGGGTAAGAGATGATCCTTTGGTTGCTGTATGATGCTGTATATATAGCCTTTTCCAGCCCAGAAAATCAATTGCTACTTTTTAGGAGGAACTAGTCTTTTGCTTGAATTGGTGAAAGATAACATATATACGTCCACATCATTGCTTGAATTGGTCCATATTGCTTTGAATTGATATTTGCTACTTGAGAGTATGCAACCAATATTTACTAAGTCAAAGTATGTGCATGTTTTGCCACGTCATTGATTGAAGAAAATATATGTTGAACATTGGTTGGTCCCCACTTGCTTGAATTTATTAAATTTGTTCCATGCTTTGAGATTGAGCACGTGACTTGAGATATATATGATTTGTTTCCCACGTTGCTTGTACCCATATGCTGAAGTGAAAACGTGAACTGACTCATTACGTTGAAATATACATGTCTTATTGCTTGATTTATTCGGTGCTCAAAATGTTGCACTCTTTTCTACGTGTCATTTGAATCAATGGATGGCACAACCGATTAATTTCAGCATAGCACTTCGGAATCTATAATCTGCAAAACGACAACAAAATACCCGTATAGTACCGCTTTATTAAAATAAAAATATATGAAACAAACGGTTTAATATGCAGAAAAATACGTTCATCAAATACCCCCACACTAGAACTTTATTCGTCCTCGAATAAGCAAGAAAATAAAAACTAACGAAATCCTTTTTCGTAGGAAACACGATTGCATTGAGCATATGCAACAAGCCGTTAAACCTCTAGGTGTCCCTAGTAGGACGAGTGGTGTCTCGTGAGGGTTTTCAGCAGATACTACCCACAAAATCCAAATGCAGTATGTGAGGATCCTAATGTACTACATGAATGCAAAATTTTAAACAAATGGAGACTAGATTTATTTCAGAATAATTGCAACAAAATAATATAGATCAGTTTTAGTCAACTTCTAGAAAATTTTTTTTTTGGTTCCTCACTAATCACAAATTTCAATATAAATCAATTTTTCATACATTAGATTCTAGTTTGGCCAGTTGTTTCGGTCGATAACATGGTGCAGCCATGAAATAAATTCTTTATTGTTAATCACAGTTTTTTTTCAAATGGTATTTTTCATTTCCATTTGTATAACAAGCCAAATCAATAAAGTCAAGAAGTGTTTGGGTTTCAATAGCTTAGTCTCTCTTTATTAATTTTTTTATATATACACCTAACTTTTGGACCAAGGTATACCACCCATGCACTGCCTCGCGGGCTTACGTGAGAGTTGGGACAGAGCTTGGCGGATTGTGCAAACCGACGCTGACTATGTCAGAAAAGGTCGGTAATCCTTAGGTGATTATTTATTTAATTTCTTTATACACCTAACTCAGAATGCTGAGGCCAGATATACCATCCATGCACTGCCTTGCGGGCTTACGTGAGAAGAGTACAGAGCATGGCGAGTGTACACACTTTCATAAGTGTGTACACCTATTGACTCTAGGTGTTTCTTAAATCATTTTTTTTTATAAAATGAATTAAAGAGAGTTATGCAAATCAACTTAACACCACTTAACTTCAATGATTTGAAATGTCAACGCATGTACTTTAAATCTACCATTTTTTTAAACAAAGACTACAATTTAGAAAGGATTTCATAACCATCACCTACGAATCTCCCTATATACTAACCTCACTATTATCGCTTGTAATTCAACTTTTCATTATATTTTACATTTGAAATTAGCGATTCACAAAAAATTTCATTAATTGACTTCAACTGTTTACTTACTTTGTTGTGACTATTTAAAAACAAGTCAAAGTCCTAATAATGGAAAATGAGGCAAAGACAAAATGAAATTTGAGAAAAAGAAAAAAAAAATGATGAGATGAAGCTAAATTTTTTTTTTTTAAATGATGATGAGATGAACTTATGAAAAATGAATAAACAGAATAAGACATGTATCCCCCCCACACTGGAATGAGACAGTGTCCCAACTGTCAAATGGAATGCAAATGCAAAACTAAAAAAAAATACAACCTGATATGTACAAGAAAGTGAGTGACTCATGCCGAATAGCTAGGTTCGTGGAGATCCACGAATTCATCTTCCTCATGTTGTTCAAACTCAAGAAATGGCTTCAAGCGTTGTCCATTGACCTTTGAAATGGAACTGTCCCTAGGATTTTCAATTTCAACTGCACCATAAGGGTATACGGTTTTCACAATATATGGACCTGTCCATCGAGATCTCAACTTGCCCGGAAATAAATGAAGTCTGGAATTATATAAGAGAACTTTTTACCCTACTTCGAATGTCTTACGAAGTATGAATTTATCATGATAAAATTTAGTTTTCTCTTTATAAATCTTTGCATTTTCATATGCTTCATTTCTTAGTTCTTCTAATTCTGACAGTTGTAATTTACGATGTGATCCAGCTTTATCTATGTCAAAATTAAGGTATTTGATTGCCCAAAGTGCACGGTGCTCGAGCTCAGCGGGTAAATGACATGCTTTTCCAAAAATTAATCGGTAGGGTGACATTCCTAGATTGGTTTTAAAAGCTGTGCGAAATGCCCAAAGAGCATCTATCAATTTAGATGACCAATCTTTTCTATTTGAGTTCACTGTCTTTTCAAGAATTTATTTGATCTGTCTGTTGGAAATCTCGACTTGACCGCTAGTCTGTGGATGATATGGAGTAGATAGTTTATGCGTGATAGAGTATTTCTTAAGAAGAGATTCAAAAGCACGATTACAGAAATGAGAACCGTTATCACTTATGATAGCTCGAGGTGTACCAAAACGAGAAAATATGTTTTCTTTCAGAAATTTGACAACAACTTTATTGTCATTCGTTCTGGTGGGAATGGCTTCAACCCATTTAGACACGTAATCCACTGCAAGGAGGATGTACAGATTTCCAAAAGAATTCGGAAAAGGTCCCATGAAATCGATGCCCCAAACATCAAAAATTTCGATAACAAGGATTGGGTTTAGGGGCATCATGTTACGGTTGGAAATACGGCCTGTTTGTTGACATCGAGCGCATTTGGAGCAAAATTCGTGAGCGTCACGAAAAAGAGAGGGCCAATAAAAACCGCACTATAATACCTTAGCAGCGGTTTTCTTTGCTCCAAAGTGTCCTCCACATGCGTGATTATGTGAAAAAGAGAGAATACTGTGGAATTCATGTTCGGGGACACACCTACGAATGATCTGATCAGGACAATATTTAAAGAGATAAGGATCGTCCCAGTAAAAGTTTCGAACATTGGAGAGAAATTTTTGTTTATCTTGTTTTGACCAATGGGAAGGTGTTTCATTTGTGACAAGATAATTTACAATGTCGGCGTACCATGGTGCACTAGAAATAGAAAGAATTTGTTCATCGGGAAAATGATCGTTGATTTGAGTGTCATCGACGTTTTCGTGCACAATACGGGAGAGATGGTCAGCTACGACATTTTCAGAACCCTTTTTGTCTCGTATTTCTAAGTCAAACTCTTGAAGAAGTAGGATCCAACGGATTAAGCGGGCTTTGGCATCCTTCTTCGTGAGTAAATACCGTAATGCGGCATGATCGGTGTAAACTATAACTTTAGAACCTACGAGATATGATCTAAACTTATCGAGGGCGAAGACAACTGCTAAAAACTCTTTTTCTGTGGTTGAGTAATTTAATTGAGCATCGTTTAGAGTTTTGCTAGCATAGTAGATGACTCGAGGAAGTTTATCGACTCGTTGACCCAAGATGGCTCCAACGACATAATCAGAAGCGTCACACATTAATTCAAAAGGCAGAGTCCAATCTGGAGGTTGGATGATGGGTGCAGTGGTCAAGGTCGATTTAAGGGTTTCAAAAGACGTTTTACATTCATCGGAAAAGTCAAATTTAACGTCTTTTGCTAGAAGATTTGAGAGAGGTTTTGAAATTTTTGAAAAATCTTTAATGAACCTTCTATAAAATCCCGCATGGCCAAGAAATGAGCGAATGTCCTTGACGGACTTTGGAGGAGGAAGGTTAGCAATAAGATCAACTTTAGATTTATCAACTTCTAGGCCATTTTTAGAGACAACATGGCCTAAGACAATTCCTCGCTTAACCATAAAATGACATTTTTCCCAATTAAGCACAAGAGATTTCTCCTTACATCGCTTTAAGACACGTTCTAAACGAAGGAGGCATTGATCAAAAGATGACCCATAGATTGAAAAATCGTCCATGAATATTTCTAAGAAGTCCTCCACCATATCAGAAAATATACTCATCATACATCTCTGAAAGGTGGCGGGGGCATTACAAAGACCGAAGGGCATGCGACGATAAGCGAAAGTTCCGAAGGGACATGTGAACGTCGTTTTGTGTTGATCCTCTAACGCAATAGGAATTTGATTATAGCCGGAGTAACCATCAAGAAAACAGTAATATTTATGACCGGCTAAACGTTCAAGCATTTGATCAATGAAAGGGAGGGGAAAATGATCTTTTCTTGTTGCTGTATTGAGTTTTCGATAGTCGATGCAGACACGCCATTTTGTTTTGACTTTTGTGGGAACAAGTTCGTTATTTTCATTTGTGATCACAGTGATTCCAGATTTCTTTGGTACAACTTGTACCGGACTTACCCAAGTACTGTCAGAGATAGGGTAGATAATGTCATTGTCTAAACATTTGATAATCTCTTCCTTTACCACTTCTCTCATATTGGGATTTAGTCGCCTTTGAGCTTCGCGGGTGGGTTTAGCCTCATCGATTAAATGTATTCGATGTTCGATGATTGATGGACTAATTCCTTTAACGTCGGCGATTACCCATCCTAATGCCTCTTTATTTTCCCTTAAAATTTTCAAAAGTTGTTCTTCTTGGTCCTTAAGGAGATCGGAGGCCAAGATTACAGGGAAATTTTCCGAAGAATCTAAGTATGCATACTTAAGCTCGATTGGAAGAGGTTTGAGTTCTAATTTAGGGCGTTCTTCGGTTGAGGCTTCGATGGAAGTCAATTGATTGAATTCTAGTGAATCATAAGAAGAGTGGAGCAAATCATTTAATTCAGAAATGTATTCATCCTCGTTGAAATTGGAATTAAAATGATCTAGGCACATATTAAGAGATTCTGTGGTATCGCTAAAATCATTTTCTACAATTGTTTGAATCATGTCAACTTATTCTATTTCAAGATCCCTTGGTTGTTTGTTAAGATTGAAAATATTTAGTTCGATGGTTAGGTGTCCAAAGGAAAGTCGAAGTTGACCATTCCTACAATTTATGATAGCATTTGATGTTGCTAAGAATGGACGACCTAATATCAAGGGAATTTGACTGTTAGGATTTGAGACGGGTGCGGTCTCTAGGACTATGAAATCGACGGGGAAATAGAATTGCTCAATTTGTATCAAAACATCTTCAACTGTGCCTAATGGTTTTTTGACAGATCGATCAGCTAGTTGAATTGTGATGTTTGTAGGCTTTAATTCCCCTAGTCCAAGTTGACTGTACACAGTATAAGGCAAAAGATTCACACTCGCTCCAAGATCAAGTAGGGCATGACTAATGTGAGTGTTACCAATTTTACAACCGATTGTAGGACAACCGGGGTCCTTATACTTGATTGGGGAGGGATTCGAAAGAACAGAGCTAGTATTTGCAGTTAGAAATGCGGTCTTTGGAACGTTCGTGGCACGTTTTTGAGTACATAGCTCTTTAAGACACTTGGCATATTGAGGAATTTGCTCAATGGTATCAAGAAGTGGAATATTGATTCGAACTTGTTTGAAGATTTCAAGAATTTGGTAAAAATTAGCGGGCTTCTTCTTTTTGTTGAGTCTATGAGGAAATGGAGCTATGGGTTTATAGACTCGTTCGGTAGTTTTTTCATTTGAAGAAGAAGGTGTTATACTAGAGGGTGAAGATAAAGAAACTGGAATGTTGGGGTTGCCAACATCAAAAGGTGAAGAGTGGTTGGGATTGCCAACCTTGGATGAAGAATGAGAGTTGATAGGATCGACAACAGTGGGTGTCGACTGAGTCTCAGAATTTTGAACATGGGTAGACTTAGGGAGGATGTCAGGGTTGCCGACGTGGTTGTCTACCTTCTTTCCAGACCTTAATGTGGTGACAGCATTAACTGGATTTATATTTTCGTCCTCACAAGAATTTTCTCCTCGAGTGTTATACTTTGGATTCACTTCGGGTTGACTAGGCAATTTACCTTTCTCATTGATTTTCATAAAGTCCTTCATCATAATCAACAATTGTTCATTTTGTTTAGTGATTTGCTCAATTCTCGCATCTTGGTTAGTGATTTGTTTTTCTAATCGAGCAATTTCTTATGATGGTTGAGAAGGTTGGGCTGATGAATTGAAATTAGGATGCCTGTATGGTTGATTCGAAGGTTTTGTTTGAGGAGTTGGTTGAGAATTTTGAGCATTAGAGGTTGGGGCTCGATAATTCGGATTTGGTATCATCGGATACAAATGTGATGGATTAGCTGCATTGTTAGGATTTGACCACGAAAAATTTGGATGATGCTTCCAGTTAGGGTTGTATGTGGATGAGTAAGGACTATTTTGAGCTATAGCATTGATTTGGTCTTGTGTGTAGTAATGGGGTAGTCCTTCTCCTTCTTGAGGAGTTTGGGCTTCTATAGGAAGATGTGATGGGTCAATGGCATGTACTCCTCTGTTTGGAGTACGAATTGGAACACGAATTGTTTCCCATTGCATATCCTTTTCCGAATACTCTTCTAAAAATTCCCAAGCTTCCTTGTCTGTTTTTGCCATGAATTCTCCTCCGCACATTGATTCGAGTTGGGATCTTGTTTGATAGTTAAGCCCTTCATAAACGATTTGGCACAAAACGTGTTTAGGGATTGCATGATGTGGGCAACTATATAACAATTGATTGAACCTTTCAAAATATTTTGAAAAAGTTTCTCCTTCATTCTGAGAGAATTGATTGATTTCAGTTCGAATTTTAAGAGTTTTGTGGAAAGGAAAAAACTTTTTCAAAAATATAGTGACGAAATCATCCCAACTTTTAATTGAATTTTTAGGAAGAGAATTAAGCCATCTTTTTGCACTTTCTAGAAGTGCGAATGGAATAAGCCTTAGCTTGATGGATTCATTAGAAAGTTGTTGCATTTTAGTTGTAGAAGCGTATAACTCAAATTCACTAAGAAATTCATATGCATTTTCAGACCCAGTGAATTTTGGTACCCCTTGAATAAAAGAATGTTTTAGCTCAAAATTATTTCCTTCGGCCGGTGGAAATGAAATAACCGAAGGTTGAACAGTCCGAGTTGGATAGCATCGGTCTCTAAGGGATAGTGGTCTATTCTCATGAAATTCATTATTTCCAGCATCAGATTTAGGTGAACTATGATGTGAACTGTGTTGCGAACCGTGATTGCTCATATTTGTTTGATTTGAAATTTCCGTTGATTTGTTTAATGAGATATTCTGGCTTTCTAAACGATTAAAATTATTTCTTGCCCAAACGCGCATAAACAAATCAAGTTGTAATAGCCAAAAGTAAAATTAAACAGCTTTCAGTTGGGCACTAGTAGAGTAGAAAATTACTTACAGAGGGATATGGCAGTCCGTCCAGTGCAACTGAGCAGTGCTAGTGAATGGTTGCGATTTACTGAGTTGGAGCTATTTGACCAACTTTTCTTAGCTTTTAATTTCACTGACTTGGTCTACTCCTTACGCCTTAAAACCAGAACAAAACATGAATATGTTACGTGTTGTGAATAGCAAAATAAAGCACAGTGTAATGTGCTTAAGGGCACGTAATATGCAGAACACGTAATACTGGAATGATACTGGAATGAGATGAAATGATACTGGAACTAGAGGTTACGTGAATGCAGCAAGTGGTATGAATGCAGAACTAAAATAGAGGAAGATGAATATATGCACATGAATATACGCAAACGTGAAAACATAAACAGAAACTAAACAAAACAAATTAGTGTGACTGTTTTAGAACAAAGACTAACTAAAATGAAACTAAAACAACAAACGTGTATGTGAACAGAACGGGTGAATGAATCTGCAACTAACGTGTAAATAATGCAAACAGAAACTAACCAAAATAATGCAAACACTAAGTGGTTACGTGTAAATAATGCAACTAACGTGCAACAGAATGGGTGAATGTTTTAGAACAAAGAATAAGTGGATACGTGTAAATAATGCAAACAGAAACTAACCAAAATACAACTACGTGAACATGGTGTATGTGAACAGAAAACAACTAAATGAGATGCAACTGACATGCAAAATGTAACGTGAAAAGCAAATGAAACAGAAACTAAACCAAACGTGAAACAGAAACCAACTAAATGAAAAAGCAACTGACATGCAAAATATGCAGCGAACGAAGAAAAAAAATTTTTTTTTTGAAAAATAATGAAAGGAACTGAAAAACGAAAAAAATATGAATTTTTTTTTTTGAAAAATAATGCAAAAAATAAATTAACACGAATAGACTTAAAAAATAGAAAAATCGAAAATTTCAAAATAGCAACTCCCCGGCAACGGCGCCAAAAACTTGTTGCGACTTTTCTATTGATTAGAAAAACACAAATTTCAATAAATTCTGCAAGCGCACAGGCGTGTAGTATGCAGGTCGAACACAGGGATTTGCGTTTTAAAACAATTGAAATTCATTTTTAAATCTTAGGCGTGTTAAACAAATTCGATGATGGTTTTGAACGGATAATAAAAACAATAATAAAAGCAATCACCCTGAAATTTCAAATTTCACTGAAACTAATCAACGAAATTTACTGTAGAATTCAGAGTAGAAATAAAAAGTACGGAAGGGAAATAAACAGAATAAACAACTGGAAATCAAACGAACTGTATTTAAATTACTGAAAAGAGTACTAAAACAAAAATAAACAGACTGCTAAAACTAATTAACAAATCTGTCCATGCTCTGAAATAAATAACATTGCTGAAAAAATAAACTAGAAGAAAGAAGTGCTGGGTAAGAGATGATCCTTTGGTTGCTGTATGATGCTGTATATATAGCCTTTTCCAGCCCAGAAAATCAATTGCTACTTTTTAGGAGGAACTAGTCTTTTGCTTGAATTGGTGAAAGATAACATATATACGTCCACATCATTGCTTGAATTGGTCCATATTGCTTTGAATTGATATTTGCTACTTGAGAGTATGCAGCCAATATTTACTAAGTCAAAGTATGTGCATGTTTTGCCACGTCATTGATTGAAGAAAATATATGTTGAACATTGGTTGGTCCCCACTTGCTTGAATTTATTAAATTTGTTCCATGCTTTGAGATTGAGCACGTGACTTGAGATATATATGATTTGTTTCCCATGTTGCTTGTACCCATATGCTGAAGTGAAAACGTGAACTGACTCATTACGTTGAAATATACATGTCTTATTGCTTGATTTATTCGGTGCTCAAAATGTTGCACTCTTTTCTACGTGTCATTTGAATCAATGGATGGCACAACCGATTAATTTCAGCATAGCACTTCGGAATCTATAATCTGCAAAACGACAACAAAATACCCGTATAGTACCGCTTTATTAAAATAAAAATATATGAAACAAACGGTTTAATATGCAGAAAAATACGTTCATCAAATAGTATCCTCACTTCGAAACTCGAAAATGAATGTCGATGATGCGGCCGCCATCACCGAAATTATTTTCCAGCGACAAAGAGAAGAGCACCGATTTCAACATTTAAAAAAATTCTTTGAAAACGATTTCTATTCGAAAATACTTTCAATAATATATACTTTAAAAAAATTAAAAAAAACCAAAGTTCGAAATCACCGGAACTAATAAATTCTCAAATTTCTGAATTAAATTCATTTCAAATTCCAATCAATTTATAACCCAGTTTATAAATTCATTTATTTATATTATGCAATAGTCAATGGTTTACAAAATAATAAATGAAAATCAAATATTATTATTTCAGACAACAAATTCATTAACAATTTAATTTCAGAAAACTTATATTTATATATAATATAATCATACAAAACTTCTATTTTATTTATCAAATTTGAAAACGATATTGTGTCAGTTTGCTCTGCTCAAGTGTTTTGGAAATCCTATCGATAGCGTTGATCAGACGAATCGATCGGAAATCCAAATCAACATCAACAACTCAAACAACACAATAAAGAAACATTTTTTTTTAACAAATGCACTACCTCGCACGACGATACAAAGATGGATTTCAAAATAAGTATAGGGATTCAAATTTGATGACTCAAATCAAAGAGAATTTTGATTCGAAAATAAGTTTGAAACAGAAGATAAGATGGATGAGTTCATTTAATTCACGAGCAACCTTAACCGGGTCGTCCGTAACTTCAAGAATAAGATCGATGCTGAATTCTGAGGTAAATCAACACTCGATCTCACGAGATGGAATTCAGGTATAACATGGAATAGATAGCATCGTAAACCAAGGATACAGAAATCTCCGGTAAATTGATGCCTATTATAAAGGAGTTTTGCTCCTTGACGAATCATTCGAAGATTGGCGAGACCGCCGATCTATTATAGATATCATTCAAAATGGAGTTATGGGGTGCTCCCGAATTTAAAGGAGACGAATAGTGAGGGACACGAATGAATTTTTGGAACCGCAGTGAACGTTCCAAAATTCAAAGGAATCGAGTCAAAAGGAAGAGATTGAAACTCGAATGAGAGTGATTCTGTAAATACATTTACCCTATATGTAGAGTTTTGCCTAGAGCTACCAAAGCTCTGATACCAACTGTAACGACCCGCCATTTTGGACCATTCGCATCCATTATAAGTGTATAGGTAGACACTCATGCCGGAGTTGAATTGCTCAAAATACCGCGTTGTTAATTTAAATTTGGCAAAACTGAACATTTACAGTAAATAAATAATCACAGATCACAGACATAGAGTAATAAATGCAGCGGAAATAAAAGAGATAGTAGTTCATGAAGCTACTATATGAATATATAAAATACATCAGAGTTATACCAGATACAACGGAAGAGTAATATGATACATCAGATACAAATCAGAATACATCACTGGAATCATCGAATACTGAAAGCAGAATAGATTGCTGGATCTTCAAGCAAAGCTCCAACTTCAAAGGTGAGTCTCGAATACTGGTACACTCAGTCTGACCCGAGCGTAAAGCAAAAACACAAGACACTCGAGTCAGGATTAACATTCTTATATTAATAAATCCAACTCAAGTGAAATAGCAATTGAAATATAAGTAACTCAAAGGATGTTTGGAATAACCATCCTTTAAGGATCCGTTAAACTATCTACTATGTAGTAATGTACGATAAGTAGATAATGTCTATCAGTAATAATAAGATATCAAAATAGCGTTAAGTCATGGCCCATTCCACCCTTAACACATTTTTACTCCCAAAAGCATATACAAGACCGTAGTTTCCCCAAAACCAGAAGTCACCAGAGGGCAATCCATATACTAAGGTACAAATCAAAATCGTAGTGGTCGCGCATAGGATAATCAGTATGACAAGGTACATGAGGCGATACCAACTAGGATACTAGTAGTTGCCTGATCCGGACTGATGTTGGGCATAGCAGCTACTACCCCAACACCGCGAAACAACACTCCCAAATCGAGGGGTGCACCCAAATCGAATCACAATAGTAATAGATATGGTATCAAGAAGTGTGTCCGCTAGAGATGGCGATCCTCAATGGCCCGGCGCGGCTCCTGTTTTAGTCATGTCAGGGGTCATCCAAAATCGTTCTCTTTCTTCAGTCAACGCGTTCATCAAAACCATCCACTTCGTTCTGGATCAACACTCCGCGTATAGTTATTAAAGTGGTTTCGGTTCAGATAGAGAGTATATCCATTACCGATCCCGGTCTCTTTAATAACTTTCGTAATTATTACACCGATTGGTCGTTTATATATTTCAAAAACCAAATCAATTTCAATTTCAAATAGAATTCGGAAATCAACATTTCGCTTGTTTTTCAAAAACCAATTTCCATACTTTACGTTTCAAAACTTCCAAATCATAATTTCCAAATCTTATAATTCAATTTCAAATTTCTATTTAAAACGATTCAAATATTGATCCAAGTACGTACAAAAGTTTCATTTCGAAATCATTAGAATCAATTCAGTTTTACCATTCAAATCAATTTAAACTCATTTATCGATTTCATTCATTATTCGTTAAGTTACTTTATCATTCAAAACAATTTCTATTAACTTTCCAATCTATTAAATCAATTTCTTAAGTCCAACTTCATTAAATCACTTACACTTTTGAATTAAATTAAATTCGTCAAATCAATTCTTTCAATTACAAGTCTTACATTGATTACAAAAATATCACATTTTCATTTCTTGTCAAAGAAAATCCATTTCACTTATTTACTTTCTTAAATAATTTTCCAAAACTTACTTAATAAAGAAATTCAATTTCAATTATTTACGAACAAAATTTACTTATTCAAAAGTCCAATTTTCTTATTAGAAATCCAATTCAATTTTATCATTAAAAATTCAATCTTATTTAATTATTAAATAATTCAAAACTTAATTATTAAATAATTTCAAAGTTTAATAATTTCAAACTTAATTATAATTTCAAACCTTAATTATTAAATCATTTCAAAGCTTAATAATTTCAAACTAAATTCAATTAATTTCTCAAATTAAACAACATACTTCCATCAATTTCATTGTTAACATTTTGTTTCAGATTATTAAATATTAACATTTTCCTTTCATTAAAATTCAAATTTCATGTAACGACCCAGAATTTTGAACGAATTAAATTGAGAATATTTAATTAATTTTAAATATTTGAACGATAATTTAATTTGAATCCCGAATATAACTTTAAATCGGCGATTAAATTATAGAATTTAATCTGTTAATAGTTGAATAAAAATTCGAATCTTCAATTTTAAGCTGAAGAAAAATATTTCAAAGGCTTTTAAAATTCGTAATGATAATACTGGAGATAATAGAAGCTTCAGAATAGAATTTGAAAGTAATTCGTTCAGTTTTGAAATTATATCGTTCGTATCGATATTTAAAAATAGCCGTCCGAGGGACAGTCTTGGAATTCGACGAAACCAGTCCCATTGGATCCGTAATATTGAATTATTGTCGGATTTCAATTTTCGTATTTTTCAGAGTTAATACGTGACCGTACGATATGTAAACGCATCAGAATAAAATCAAATTCAAATTCATTTTTAATTTAAATATTTGGTCAACTCAGCACATTACTTTCCCTAGGATTACGCCTAAATTCACGCCTGGTACCACGAGATTTATCGTGCAAACACGTTCTACTGTCGCCCTCGCTCTCTTTTTAAAAGATCACGCAAGCAGAAAACAAAGGAAATCCTCCTCTCGTTTCAAAATCGAAAACAATGGCCGAACAAACAAAATTTTCTCCTTTCTTAAATTCCAACTGTTTTTGCTCAAATTTAAATTCAGCCTCTCGTTCGAAATCTCAGAACAAAGAAAAAAAACCCTAATGAAATCGAAGTCGCGAGGCAACAGGGAAGAAAACCGCGAGTCCTCTTCTTAAAATATATTTCCGTTCGAACACTTCGAACTCGCGATCGAGTATCGCGTGGCGTCGCGACTGGTTGATAGGAGGTTTCGTGATGGATCTTCGACGTGGCAGGCTGGGGCAATTGGTCGCGGTGGATTCGTGTTCGAAATCAAGTGGGTGGCGTCGCGAGTTTCGTTGCAACTGGAAGGCGAGGTCGGTGAGGCTCGTGATGTTTGTGGACGAGGTTGAGTCTATGGTCAGGGGAGCGCGATAGGCGACCGGAGGTGGAAGCAGCAGGGAATGCCGATGGTGGCAGCTAAGGCTTCGGGATGTCAGTGGCAAGTCTGGAGGCTGGGAATCGCGTGTGACGATCTCGAGTGGACAGTCGGCTTTGGTGTTTTCGGTAATCTTTTAACTGAGTGTTTTATCTAATTGAATTTTAGAAAAATTAAATAGGAATTACAGTAAGGTTTATTTCTTAAATTTTCCAGTGAAAAGAATTTATTGTTTTTGTTTTTCTGCTGTTGTTCATTTGCAGAGAAAAAAAAAGAAATTTAAGATAAAAATTATGTATACATATGAAGATTTTTAATTTATACATACAGAAGCAAATAAATTTGATAATCTCTGAAGTTAAAATTTTGAAACTGGGATTTGAAAATAATAAGAATGTATATAGACAGTGAAATAAATTGCTAGTTTATTTCGGAGATAATTTAGTTAAGTAAAATTGTTAAAAGAAAATTTGTTTTAAATTTAATTTATTGTTAAATAAATTTATTTATAAAGAAATTGGTTTAAAATTAAATCATTCGATAAAATTAAATTTTTGGTTTAAATAAATTAACAGATGATAATTTATGGTCAATTGATTCAAATATTTACAAATTGTATAAAATTATTTATACAAGGTCAAGATTGGAGAAACCAAACTGGAAGAAAAATGGACTGCAAATAAAAGCTAAGGTGAGATTTTTCTCACTCAAAAATGAAGTGGAATTTTCAGTTATTTATTGATTGATTTGATTGCTATATTGGATGTGCTATTAGATATAGTAGGATATATCTATTATATATATAGCAATATATACATATTGGCATATGTATATATTGGATTGATGATTTCCCGCCTCGTATAGCGGATGAGACCCTATTGCGCCGTTAGTAAGCGGATTTTTATAAAACCCATATACCGCGATAATTCCGTACTGGAGCGGAATTGGTATTGTGCTAACATCTTTGGATGCAGGGAAACAGGTTGGAGGGATCCAACTGGACCCCTCACATTGATTGAATTTATTTCTATTGTGATATGAATCTGTGAATGATTATAGTGATGCTATTAATCATATTGATATCTGGAAATTGTTTGAAAGCTAAAATTTAGCTGAATGGATGTTTTGACATCATTGGATTCCAAAGATAAACGAAATTGAATTTTTGAAATTCAAGTAGAAAATTTCTAAGTGAATCAATTTTTTTGAAATTGAAGAAATTTTGAAAAAAGGAATTTATTCAAAAGGAGATAAGTTGGAAATCCAATTAGAAATTTAATTGGTAAATTGAAATGATTTGGGAAATCAATGTAAAATGAGTTCAATTTAAAGAATCCATTTAAAAACAGGATATTGAATGATTTGAAGGAAAATAAGGAATTTATTCTAGTAGAGATAAATAAAATTAGAAATCAATCTGTAATTGATTTAATATTTGGAAAAGAACTTTTGAGAAATCAGTATGGAATCTTTTATTTAAAGTGGAAAATAAATTCAGAAATCAATATTGAAATTGAATTGATATTGAAGTTTTTATAAATAGAATTGAAATTTATAAAAGTTGTTTATAAATCCGAATCACTTATTTTGACAAGTAAAATATAGAAGTTAAATAAAAGAAAATTTATAAGTCGAAGTTGTTATTAAAATAGAAATAGAATTTATAACCGTGTTAATAAATTCGAAATCGATTGAATTTGATAAATTAAATATAGAAGGTTGTTAAGGGAGATATATTCGCGATTTTGGATAGCGAATTATTATTGAAATAAAACGTGTAGAAAATAGTGAAATGTGGTTAGTGAAGTATATTCACGATTTTGGACAGTGAATATATTATTGAATAAAATGGTTATGTTTGGGAAAGCGATATTTTAAAATGAAGTTAATTGTTTTAAAAGGTGTTTTAAAACGTGTTAAGTATCGAATACATAGATTTCAACATTTTATTGTTGAAATAGACGTTTTCGAAAAATAAGGAAATGATGGACTATAACACTGTTGTTATAGTAAATGATTTCCGAAAGGAAATGTTTTTGATGTAGTATTGGGATTTATATATCTATCTAAATTTCGAATCCCTATACTAGTGATTTTGAGTCGTCGTAACGATGTTTTACGTAACATTCGTTTTGACTCAAATAGATGTTGTTAAAATAAATGATTTCCTTAAAGAATGAAATATATACTTAATTTGATTTAAGTATGTCGAATATTTTCAAGTGGTGAAAATAAATAGATTTGTGAACTACTTATTATTATATAAGTATGGAATTGCTTTGCCAATATGGAATGAACGTTTTTGAGAATTTATCTTCTTAAAAAGATAAATCGAAATTTAATATTGAAATCGATTTGGAAAAAAATCGAATATCAGTAGATATTCGATAAATATAAATTCACTATGGAATTTATAAAAAGAAATGGGAATTCGTTTAAAAATAAACGTTGATTTATTTTTAGAAGTGTGGAAATTTTATACCTAATAAAGATATTTTGGAAGATAAAATTATTTGGAAAATTATTTGGAATCTGATGATGTTGCGCATCTTTATTGATAGTTAAATAACCGACTATCAATAATTACCTTTAGATAGGTATTCGTTGTGAATTGGATGAATTTGAATGCCACACTTATTTTTGAATAAGCGCTCACTATTCGGGTTAGCCGGGAAAGGACCATGGGGTCGTATAACCCATTCCGAATATGTGATACGTAGTAATGAATTGCATTCGAAGACCGGTGTTGAAGACTAGATATTTTTGAAAACGGAAGGATTGCCGTCGAGTTACTCTACATCGGCTGATCTCCGATTTAGAGGTTTTATCACCCTTAGTGACGGGAAGTCCTGACGTGATTGAAAATTATCCGGAATTGCAAGGGCTTCGTGAGAAGTGCCTTCGGTTCTGTTCGATCCCGGAACAGACTTGTATGGATTGTGTGTCTGACGTTACAATTTGAGGTATAAAGCTGAT
Source organism: Allium fistulosum (assembly GCA_030737815.1). Classification (NCBI taxonomy): domain Eukaryota; kingdom Viridiplantae; phylum Streptophyta; class Magnoliopsida; order Asparagales; family Amaryllidaceae; genus Allium; species Allium fistulosum. The sequence continues at coordinate 308,778,314 of CM060901.1, read as the reverse complement.
TTCTTTCAAATACATTTATGTTGGTGGTGGAGAATTTATTCTCTTAGCTTAACACCCTTCTCTGAGACGTACGAGCTCAGAGGTTATGTAGTTGAAATTTATCAGCGATATATCCCAATTTGGTAACGTGGCATACTGAGTGTTGCTGTGAAATGATCAGTGTTTGATCATTTGCGATATGATCATTTGTTTGATCTTATATCTTTGTGATCATAGGTTGATCATTTTTGTTGGACCCAAAGCAGGGCTTTGTAGAAAGCGTAGCTTTGTGGACGAGACTTCATCGAGCCTCACACCCCGGAAATGGTCGAAACAGGAAGGATGCGGCAAGGTTCTAGGGAGTAGCGCCCCTTAGTGTATGTCATTCCTTCTGGATAGAGGTGGTATCATGGTATGGAGCCCAGATACTTAACCTCTGTGGTTGCTGCATTATTATCTATGTGGTTTGTTGGAAATCGGGGATCCTCGGGAAGATCGGTTACGATCGGGGGATGACATACGCGTGTCAGTAGTTACCTATTTTTGCAGAGGTAACCCGACCTTGTGTTGGCAGAGATCCGGTTAGGTTCTCGGGTCGTCTATTCCAGGGACATACCCATCGTGGATAGGAAGTTCCTTAGCCTGACCATTTGTTGGAAATCCAAAGAAACAATACGATCTTGTACGGTTTTAGTTGTAGAACCTATCATTCACTTATGGTGGTCACCACTGTTTGGATGGTAGCTATAGTAGGCATAAGTGCGGAATGCCTATGCTGGCTAAGATTAATATTATACTTTCGAAATGTTTTCTACACTATGCACTAATAATAATATCAAAAATGATTTGATTTTGCGTAGTAAGCATCTTTGACTATCATAAGAAGAAATCTCCTCCAATTCTGCGTTTGCATTGTGTGTGTGGTGGGAGGTCTTATGGTAGTTTCAATTTCCAAAGGCATTGCGAAATTTACCTTAAAATCTTCCTGTTGTTTATTTTAAAGAATAACTGTTTTACGATCTCACACCAGTCACCATGACTGACTCGGAGTTTATTGTTTCCCTTCTAAACTCTGGGTGCCCACCAATTTCCACACGGGCAGTCTAGAGTTAGGTTATCAGGATATTCTGGAGCTTGGAAGCAAGCTGGATGGTGAGACGTAGTATTTGTATCTGATAGTATTTATTCCGCCGTGTATTCTGTATGGGGACAAGTTATATAACTGTCCATTGTTGTATATTTGACTCTGATGATTGATGTATGTATAAACTGATATAGTTCTTTGTTTTAAAAGACTAGTAATTATCTATTGTATATTGTTCCGCTGCGACGTGTAAGATTCTGATATTGTTTTCTGTTCTGATGTGTTTTCTGTTGTTCTTCTTCTTTCTTTCTTCTCTTTTTCTTCTATCTTCTTCTTCTTCTATGTTTTCTTTTTCTTAAAACCCTCACTATTGGAGTTTCCGGCACTCGATTGCTCGGCAGTCGATAAAGTGAGTATCGATGTCGAATTTTCGAAAGTCGAAAATTTCGGTATGTGACAAAGTGGTATCAGAGCATATGGTTAAGCGACAACCCTGCTCTGTTGGGTGTTACTCATTAGAGATAGAGTCAGTAGTACTCTAGAATGAGTTGAGTGTAATAATAGATATGAGCGCGTATTTGTTAGTGAATATAAAAAAAATGTTTTATATTGTGTTTGCTTATCCGTTGAGATGTTTATGAATTTTGGTCGGTATGTGGGACGCCATATTATCGATAGGGATTTCTAAACACTTAAAAGAGGCAAGACAACACAGTATTGTTTTAAAATAGGGTGAATGAAATAATTTTACCCAAAACTATTTTTGTATAGAAAAAAGATGTTTTCTATGAATTATCATAGTATATGGATGCTTGTTTGTTAGGAAAGTAATAATATTGAAATGTTATCATTACTATTGAAATTGAATAAGAAATTCAAATCGTAACTCCAAAGTTAAGAAATAAATTCACATATAAATGAAATGTAAGAATGTAAATTATAAATGTGAATTGTAATTTAAAACGGAATTCCAGAGAAGTTTTGGAAATGTTTTGAAAGGAATTTGAAAATTTTGGAAATTTGAAAAGTTTAATATCCTTTTGATTTGAAAATGAATTTCAAGGGTTTTGAAAAATGTTTTGAAGAAATGAAAAGCTCTAAACTCTTTTCGGTCGCTGGAAAATAATTCCGATGATGACCGCGACATCATTGGTGTTCATTTTCGGGTTTCCAAAAGAGGAATTGCTGCCAAATTGTTTTAAATGAAAGTGAGATTGAATGTTAAAATTCATTTTGAATTTGTAAGTAAATAAAATTGCAATTGAATTTGATTTGTGGAAAACGAAGTGAACTATTAAACTAAAATTAGTAAGTGAAGCTAATTGAATATTAACCAAATGAATAAGGTTTGGAACGAATTAAATTCAATAATTGTAAAAGAAAGATAAATTGAATTCGAATTGGAAATCCAGTTAAATGTGAGTGGTTATAAACCAAAATAGCAAACTGAAAATAAATTTTGGAAATGAGCAAAAGAATAAAACTGGAATTAAAACTGAATATTGAAAATGAAGTTGAATTGTGTGAAATTAAATGAAGTTTTGAGATTAGTTTGAAGTGAACTAAAGTTAATTGATAAAATTCAATATCCAGAAGTAAACTAAATCCAAATTAGATTGGAATTGTGAATTGAATTCGAATGAGAATTGAAATGTAAAATTGAATGAGAATAGATATGTAACTTCAATAGTAAGTTAAAAATGTGTAAACAGTTTATATTTGAAAATTTTGTAATAGAATTTGCAAAATAGTTTGAATGCTGTAACTAGATATAATGGCTAGTAGATATACAGGTGTAAAGGAATTGGGATTTCAATTTAGAAGAGAATTTGAATTGCTCGAAAAAGGTATGTATTTGAGTTTTAATATGAGTTTTTGATGATTTCTCTCTAGCCGCTTGGCTTTTTCTTTTTCTTTTTGAAATCTGAGAGTCCGTAGGGACGTTTTGTAGTAGTACCGTATTAGCCGCGCAAAGGAGACGCTGGCGAAATTTTTCGGAAATTTAGGGTGTTAGAAAATTTTTGAGAAATTTTGAAAGTTAAAATTTGAATTTAAACTCGAATTTGAATTTAGAAGTTAAACAATGTTGTTTGAAACTTAAAATTGAAGTTAGAAATTTAGTTGAATGATAACAAATCTTTAGTAGAAAGATTTGTTTTGAGAATTTGATAAAACTATTGGATTGTGAAAAATAGTAGACGAGTTAAGGACCATTTTTTCCTAACTTGTAATTTCGAGGACGAAATTCTTTTAAGGAGGGAAGTCTGTAACGACCCAGAATTTTGAACGAATTAAATTGAGAATATTTAATTAATTTTAAATATTTGAACGATAATTTAATTTGAATCCCGAATATAACTTTAAATCGGCGATTAAATTATAGAATTTAATCTGTTAATAGTTGAATAAAAATTCGAATCTTCAATTTTAAGCTGAAGAAAAATATTTCAAAGGCTTTTAAAATTTGTAATGATAATACTGGAGATAATAGAAGCTTCAGAATAGAATTTGAAAGTAATTCGTTCAGTTTTGAAATTATATCGTTCGTATCGATATTTAAAAATAGCCGTCCGAGGGACAGTTTCGGAATTCGACGAAACCAGTCCCATTGGATCCGTAATATTGAATTATTGTCGGATTTCAATTTTCGTATTTTTCAGAGTTAATACTTGACCGTACAATATGTAAACGCATCAGAATAAAATCAAATTCAAATTCATTTTTAATTTAAATATTTGGTCAACTCAGCACATTACTTTCCCTAGGATTACGCCTAAATTCACGCCTGGTACCACGAGATTTATCATGCAAACACGTTCTACTGTCGCCCTCGCTCTCTTTTTAAAAGATCACGCAAGCAGAAAACAAAGGAAATCCTCCTCTCGTTTCAAAATCGAAAACAATGGCCGAACAAACAAAATTTTCTCCTTTCTAAAATTCCAACTGTTTTTGCTCAAATTTAAATTCAGCCTCTCGTTCGAAATCTCAGAACAAAGAAAAAAAACCCTAATGAAATCGAAGTCGCGAGGCAACAGGGAAGAAAACCGCGAGTCCTCTTCTTAAAATATATTTCCGTTCGAACACTTCGAACTCGCGATCGAGTATCGCGTGGCGTCGCGACTGGTTGATAGGAGGTTTCGTGATGGATCTTTGACGTGGCAGGCTGGGGCAATTGGTCGCGGTGGATTCGTGTTCGAAATCAAGTGGGTGGCGTCGCGAGTTTCGTTGCAACTGGAAGGCGAGGTCGGTGAGGCTCGTGATGTTTGTGGACGAGGTTGAGTCCATGGTCAGGGGAGCGCGATAGGCGACCGGAGGTGGAAGCAGCAGGGAATGCCGATGGTGGCAGCTAGGGCTTCGGGATGTCAGTGGCAAGTCTGGAGGCTGGGAATCGCGTGTGACGATCTCGAGTGGACAGTCGGCTTTGGTGTTTTGGGTAATCTTTTAACTGAGTGTTTTATCTAATTGAATTTTAGAAAAATTAAATAGGAATTACAGTAAGGTTTATTTCTTAAATTTTCCAGTGAAAAGAATTTATTGTTTTTGTTTTTCTGCTGTTGTTCATTTGCAGAGAAAAAAAAGAAATTTAAGATAAAAATTATGTATACATATGAAGATTTTTAATTTATACATACAGAAGCAAATAAATTTGATAATCTCTGAAGTTAAAATTTTGAAACTGGGATTTTAAAATAATAAGAATGTATATAGACAGTGAAATAAATTGCTAGTTTATTTCGGAGATAATTTAGTTAAGTAAAATTGTTAAAAGAAAATTTGTTTTAAATTTAATTTATTGTTAAATAAATTTATTTATAAAGAAATTGGTTTAAAATTAAATCATTCGATAAAATTAAATTTTTGGTTTAAATAAATTAACAGATGATAATTTATGGTCAATTGATTCAAATATTTACAAATTGTATAAAATTATTTATACAAGGTCAAGATTGGAGAAACCAAACTGGAAGAAAAATGGACTGCAAATAAAAGCTAAGGTGAGATTTTTCTCACTCAAAAATGAAGTGGAATTTTCAGTTATTTATTGATTGATTTGATTGCTATATTGGATGTGCTATTAGATATAGTAGGATATATCTATTATATATATAGCAATATATACATATTGGCATATGTATATATTGGATTGATGATTTCCCGCCTCGTATAGCGGATGAGACCCTATTGCGCCGTTAGTAAGCGGATTTTTATAAAACCCATATACCGCGATAATTCCGTACTGGAGCGGAATTGGTATTGTGCTAACATCTTTGGATGCAGGGAAACAGGTTGGAGGGATCCAACTGGACCCCTCACATTGATTGAATTTATTTCTATTGTGATATGAATCTGTGAATGATTATAGTGATGCTATTAATCATATTGATATCTAGAAATTGTTTGAAAGCTAAAATTTAGCTGAATGGATGTTTTGACATCATTGGATTCCAAAGATAAACGAAATTGAATTTTTGAAATTCAAGTAGAAAATTTCTAAGTGAATCAATTTTTTTGAAATTGAAGAAATTTTGAAAAAAGGAATTTATTCAAAAGGAGATAAGTTGGAAATCCAATTAGAAATTTAATTGGTAAATTGAAATGATTTGGGAAATCAATGTAAAATGAGTTCAATTTAAAGAATCCATTTAAAAACAGGATATTGAATGATTTGAAGGAAAATAAGGAATTTATTCTAGTAGAGATAAATAAAATTAGAAATCAATCTGTAATTGATTTAATATTTGGAAAAGAACTTTTGAGAAATCAGTATGGAATCTTTTATTTAAAGTGGAAAATAAATTCAGAAATCAATATTGAAATTGAATTGATATTGAAGTTTTTATAAATAGAATTGAAATTTATAAAAGTTGTTTATAAATCCGAATCACTTATTCTGACAAGTAAAATATAGAAGTTAAATAAAAGAAAATTTATAAGTCGAAGTTGTTATTAAAATAGAAATAGAATTTATAACCGTGTTAATAAATTCGAAATCGATTGAATTTGATAAATTAAATATAGAAGGTTGTTAAGGGAGATATATTCGCGATTTTGGATAGCGAATTATTATTGAAATAAAACGTGTAGAAAATAGTGAAATGTGGTTAGTGAAGTATATTCACGATTTTGGACAGTGAATATATTATTGAATAAAATGGTTATGTTTGGGAAAGCGATATTTTAAAATGAAGTTAATTGTTTTAAAAGGTGTTTTAAAACGTGTTAAGTATCGAATACATAGATTTCAACATTTTATTGTTGAAATAGACGTTTTCGAAAAATAAGGAAATGATGGACTATAACACTGTTGTTATAGTAAATGATTTCCGAAAGGAAATGTTTTTGATGTAGTATTGGGTGTTAACTCCCTTTTAGCAGCGACTTACGAGTTAAAAAGCCTAAAACCTAAGGGGACTCGACGACTTACGACCTAAGTAGTTGTTAACCCCTAAATTTCTACGACTTATGGCCTTACGACTTATGGCCTTACGACTCATGGACTTACGAGATAAGGAGTCTACGACTCATGGACTTACGAGATAAGGAGTCTACGACTCATGAACTTACGAGATAAGGAGTCTACGACTCATGGTCCAGATGGTTCAGCGAGTCAAGGTCTGTACGACTCATCAGGTCTGTACGACTCATCAGGCTTACGACTCATCAGGCTTACGACTCAAGAGGACATCACAACCTAACAATGTACGAGTTAAAGTGCCTGCGAGTTAAGGAGTCTGCGACCTAAGATGTCTACGACCTAGGACTCAATGACTTAACTTGCCCAGCGACCTAAGGCTACAGAAGACCTTGCGACCTAAGGTTACAGGAATGTCATGACCTAAGGGAAGTCGCGACCTAAGGAAGCTTGCGACCTAAAGACTCCGCGACCTAGTAGTGTTGCGACCTAAAGGCTACGACCTAAGGAAGATTCCGAGTTATGAAATGCTCCGACTTAAGAAGGTTCCGACCTAACGGGTTACGACTTAGTAGGTTTACGACTTAAAGGCTGCGAGTTAAGGTCTTACGAGTTAAGGTCTGATAAGTCGGCTACGACTTAATACTTGTCAAAGACAGCCACAGGATGGGCCCAGAACAACCCAATCCCTTAACTCGTCACCGACCTAACCCTATCCCTTAACTCGTCACCGACCTAACCCTATCCCTTAACTCGTCACCGACCTACCCTAAGTCGGCTACGACTTAAAGACTTAGAGAAATTTCCTAAGTCCAAATCAGCTCCTATAAATACCCCATCACTTCCAACTTGGAGGGGACTTTTGGCCATTCATTTCTCCAAGCGCCGTTACGCTGTCGAAGCCTCCTCTCATTCAGCGACCAAAGATCTTCAAGCATTCGAGACACTACAACAATCTTCGAGAAGAGCTCCTAACATCCAACACGGATTCGTCGAGTTTCATCATCAAAGATCGAGCTAGTAGTCAAGAGTGCTTTCATGATCAAGTTGTATCGTTTTTAGAAAGATATTGTATCAAATTGTAACCGAATCAGCAATAAAAGACTATAAAGTGGATGTAGGCTCAATTACGGGCCGAACCACTATAAATCTGTTGTTCATTTACCGCTTTTCTGCTATTTGTAGCATATATTCTGTTCCCGTACCAACGGGTGGTGCTTTCACAATTCTATTACACACACCGGGTGTTAGCGTTCACTTTTTACCGTTAACATTTTGGTGCTTTCACTGAGAACCCAACTCAGGCGATCATCCACCGTTGCTTCGCAAAGACTCATAAAAAGAACCTCTCTTAAAAACCAGATCCGAAATAATGGCTCCGGGAAGAAGAGGTAGACCTATCAGATCCGGAAATGCTCACGAAGGAACTTCCGCTTCCCCAATAACAGACCAAGCAACTCCAACCGTTGGAGTCACCAGGGCTGAATTGAATGACGCAGTTTCTGGATTATACCAACAAATTGAAACTCAAAATGCTTTGATGATGGATAGATTAACTGCTCTGCTCGGGGCAAATCGTCAACCAGAAAACCATCGAACTACTCTTCCTGAAATGCCACCTTTCCAAGCTGATGGTTCTATGCCGCAACCAACTTGTCATGAGCATATGCCCGGGCAAAATTCCGAGGGAAGAACTAATACTTGCCCAGAGGTGTCTTTGAACAATAAAGAGTACCTGTCTGAAATGGTTGGCCGCATCATGAAAGAGAGCATGCAAAGGGAAGAGGATGAGGCTGACTAGGGATTTGCGCCAAGCAGAACTCCGTTTACTGAATGGATCCTAAGAGCAGAGTTTCCAAGGAAATTTGCACCTCCTACTTTCCAAGCCTATAGGGGAACCAGTGACCCTAATCATTTCCTCTACAAGTACGATTGGCATATGACCGGTGCAAGGGCGTCAGACGAGATCAAGTGTCGATACTTTCCGGTATACCTAGAAGGTGTGGCTTTACTTTGGTTCACAAAGCTTCCAGTTCGGTCTGTAGATAAATTCTACGACTTAACGCAAAAGTTTAAAGAACAGTTCAGATTGTATGCTTCAAAAGCTAAGGATATAATGTCATTGTCTAACCTTGAACAAGCGCCCGGAGAATCAATCAAATCTTTCTTGAGTCGTTTCAATATAGCTTTAGCCGAGGTAGAAAATGCGGAACCACGCATTATCCTGACTTATTTGATGCGAGCCATTGATAAATCGAGTAAATTTGGGATATGGCTAAAGATGAAGGAACCGAACTCACTTGATAAATTTTATAAAAAGGCCGATGAGTTCATTCGCCTTGAAAGCCTTTCTGCAACATCGAAAGTGGTTATTGCCCAGACTGATAATGACAATGTCCCACCTAAGAAAAGAGAATCTGAAAGTCAGAAAAGGGAGAATGAAGGAGGAAAAAGCCAGGGAAATGAAAAGAAACCTCGCCGCTTTAATCCTTCGGACTTTATTCCTTTAACTGATACACCAAGAAATATCTTTTTTGCAACAAAGGACGTTGTCAGGTATCCTAAGCCACCTGAGATGACGAGAGGGGCAAAGCGTAATGGAAAATTCTGCCAATTTCACAATCAACCTGGCCATGACACTGACTAATGCCGCCATTTAAAGAAGGTGATTGAAGAATTGCTAGAGCAGGGTAAACTCCAATAATACGTTAAAAGGAACGGAGTCGATCCAACCTCATCCACTCGGGATCAACAACACCCTACCCATCAATCCGATTCCCACAACAACACTGCAGTGCAAGATTCAGAAAAGCTTGTCATTAATGCTATCACAGGGGGACCATACCCAGCAAGCAGAAGTTGGGATGACTACTGATTACCCACAAAACTGCGATTGGGGCATCTCTCACTTTCTCTGACATAAAAATCCAAAAGCTATGAATCAAGCACAAATGGAAATCTAGCTTGGAGATCCTGAAACAACAATAACTAGCATTCATTTTTTACTTAACAGCATTGCTTGAATTTGTAAAGATAATGATGGATGTGTAACTTCTGCATTGTAAACCGTTGAGAAATCAGCGTGACTCAATAATGAAAAACTATGCATTCTGTGTTTTCTATTATAAAATGCCTGTTATATTTCGATGTGTAAATACTCTAAATGTATTGCTAAAATGTCGATCTAATACTGCAGGTCATTAAAGCAAAGCCCACTCATCGCAAAGCTAAGCGAGCCTTACAAATCATTTATTAAAGGAAAATTCAAGCAACAAAAATTCCAAACTCAAATCCCATGCAAGAGGAACTTCACATAAAAAGTTGACGGTTCCACTATGCCAAGCCCTCGTTAACTGGTTGCGATCGTTGATATAAAAAGGCATCCAACCAAATAACTTGCATTTACTCTGTGGAGTCATTCAACAGTGAAGTCTACTTCTTCGGATAAAGCAATTTACTTGCAAAAGAAAGGAACACGCGCTTGGAAACGATGATAAAGGATCGCAGATTGGCGGATGATGATACAACATGAGCGGGCAAACATGGAAGCAGCCAAAGGGAGGTATGCCTCTCAACAGGAAAGCAGGTAGATCCACTAAAGGGATACCTTCCCAAGCAGAAGGAATAAGACCCTCGCTAACTGATTGTGATGCATCCGATCAGGCAGCTTGTGTCCATCCCATGGATCTACTTGCCCCTAAGACGCAACCTTCCTGGCACACCAACCAACTGATGCTCCATCCCAAGGGTCAACAAAGCCCTCTAACGAGGCACGCCAATAAATGGAGAGCTTTCCTCAATCAAAAAGATCGGTGGGACTACCAAAGGGGCACCTTGTTAATTGATTGCGATCGTTTGTACAAACAAACATCCAATCAAACAACTTACGCCTGTCCCGTGGACCCCTCCGACCATGAGAAAGTAACTTCCAGGCAATCACAAGCCCTCTTCGGAGGCACAAGCCCTCTTCGGAGGCACAAGCCCTCTTCGGAGGCACAAGCCCTCTTCGGAGGCAAAAGCCCTTTTCAGAGGCACATTTCACCCGTGTAGAAGTGCAAAATGCTTCTCTTCGGAGACCCACTTCACCAGTGATGAAATGCTAAAAAGCCCTTTTCGGAGGCACATTTCACCCGTGTAGAAGTGCAAAATGCTTCTCTTCGGAGACCCACTTCACCAAAGATGAAATGCCAAAACTGCTTCTCTTCGGAGACCAAAACTGCTTCTCTTCGGAGACCAAAACTGCTTCTCTTCGGAGACCAAAACTGCTTCTCTTCGGAGACCAAAATTGCTTCTCCTCGGAGACCAAAACTGCTTCTCTTCGGAGACCAAAACTGCTTCTCTTCGGAGACCAAAATTGCTTCTCCTCGGAGACCAAAATCGCTTCTCTTCGGAGACCAAAAGACCTCTTCAGAGGCGTACTTCACCTTGCTTGAAGTACCAAAAATAAACCCTTTACTGGGGCACAAAAATCAAAACCTTCTTTAGAAGCTCATTTCACTGTGTAGGAAAATTCACTTTCAAACAAATAAAAGTGATCATTCCCAGAAGTCGAAGTGTTCTTCAGTAAGAAAAAGAAAATAAAAATTTCTCCAAAGACAAGATATACTCTATTAAAAGCAGAATAATTCTTCCCTGAAAAAGTGGAAAGTTATTCTCTAAAATAAGAGTATCGGTCTTGTGAAAGCAAGAAATATTACAATATACTTGTGGTATGGGGGCAGCATTATACAATTCAGTTACAGTAATAAAAGTAATATACAAGCGACATGCCACAAGTTCATTGCAATATCACGTAATAAAGATGTGGAGTAAATGCGTTCTTGAAACACAGACAAAAAGTTTGTACAAGTGAAAAGAATCGTTTACTCTACACTTCAAATGAAAAACAGATGTATTCCTACATACACAAGGATTTGTACAAGAAAAATATCTATTTATTTCAACACTATGAGAAATTTTTTACATTGTACAGGTTACAAAAAGAAGCGGAGACCGGTATCCGCACAATCCCCGGTCAATACAAAAAGCAGAAAATGCAAAATCAAACTCATTTCCCCTTCTTCCCACCCTTGGAGCTTTTACCCGGACTGGTAATTAGCTTCGTAGGCCGTATCGGAGAAGAAGGAGAAAGAGACTCAGCCGGATCAATCTCTGCCTCATCCCCAGCAGCAGAAGAACTCTTCTTTCCTTTCTTCGAAACCACACGTTTCCCCTTCTTCTTGGAAGAAGACTCACTCCCCGGAGCAAGAAATGTAGAAAGCTTTGTGTCATAATCAAAAGACTGCTCCGGGGTCTTCTCGCTATCCTCCAGACCTTCTGCCTTCTGTTCTTCGGAAGCAAGTGGTTCGTCTAAACCTTGAAGGGCTGCTATTGGTTCTTCCTGTGAACCTGGTTGAGAAGCTGGAAGAGATATAACTTGAGAAGGAGGAGGAACGACAGCTGAAGAAGGAAGAATTGGTGCAGTTTCCGGCACGACTGCTGCATAATAAAAGAAATCAAAATCAGTATTCTCCGAGAAAAAAGAAGACCGTGAATCGTCAAAGTTACCTGGAGAAGCCGGTTTAGCAAGATCAATCTCAAATTCCCGAGCTTGGAAGTCCTTCATTGCCTCTTCCTCTGTAGGGGTGGATACAGTTTCTTTGTCAACCTTAGCAGGAGGCGTGGAATGAGAACTAGAGCCAGTAATATCCGCATAAGCTAAAGCCGAAGTATAAGCAGGAGCAATAGGAGGTGTTTCTTTCTCAGGAAGCTTCTCTCCCATCGCCTCGACCCGCACTCGGATAAGCTGCTCTTTTCCTTTGGCAAGGGCAGCGCGATCGCTCTCACTTAAGTAGGTAGCTTGAAGATCTGTTTCAGAATATCCGGCACCACCAAATAAGTCAATGATTGCCTCCCATACTTCTGCTAAGGTGACTTCATACTCTGGTCCCAAAAATGAAAGGCTCCCACGCCCCAGGACACAATGCATATAAAAGTCGAACAGAGTCGCGTCAACAGTGGCTATGGTCGCCTTATGGGATTCTTCGGCTGCAGCTTTACCAGAAAGAACTTCATCGCGTTCTCTTTCAGCCTTCAGTAGCTGAGATTGCAGTCTTATAATTTCTAAGTCTTGAGAGCTGACTTTCTCCAGAAGTTGGACGGCATCATCGCGGTATTTTCTTGTAACCTGTTGTTCTGCTTCGAGTTTCACCTCAATATCTCTCTGAGCAGCATGGGCGTCTCGAACTTGTTTTTGAAGCATTTCTTCTTTCTGAGAATAAGAAGTGGAAGAAGTAGCGAGCTCTTTTTTAAGTCTTTCAACTTCAGCTTCAAGCTTCACATAACCATCGCTAATGCTTTTCATCTCCGCGTCATGCTGCTTACGCCATTTGTCCCACTCAGATTTATCATTTTCCATAGTCATCATCGCCTCAAGGTTCATATGGTTGACCCTTTGAAGTTCATCAACCAGCTTCTGCCATCCAGACATTCTTTCGATGTCAAGTTTCACAGCATCGACATTTTTCAGCATCGCCTGCTTATCAATGGGGACCAAATCCAAATCAAAACGCACTCCTTTCAGACACCAATTCGGAAATCGGCTCTGGAGTGTGGGAGGACCATCTCCAGCTTGGTACTGTGGCCTATTAATGATTGTCTGGATGTCAGATTCCTTAAGGGCAGGGGAACCGGAAGATGTATTAGGAGGAATAGAAGCGGTAGTCTTTTCCAAGATGTTAGATGTATCTTTCTCGTCAAGTCTGACCCGTTTGCTGGACTCATCGGAAGTATGACTCTTCCCCCTGTCATCGTAAGATTTCCTCTTATAAGGGTCGTCGCTTCTGCGGGAAGAGTCACGTCGCTCGTCCCTACTCCCATAGTATTCCTCATCTTCTCTCCGGCGACGCTCTTCATGAGCTCGCCTCTCGTGAGCCTTTCTGGCAGCCCTCTCCTCATCAGTTTCCTTCACAGCACCGATATAACTCCTAAAGTCATAAGCCTCACGGCTTCCGTAACGCTGGAATTTGTTGTAGTAAGAGCCGCTTCGCCCCATCAGAGAACCTGAAATTGAAGAAAAAGACCAGTTTTAGAAATCCTCAAGTTGAAGAAGCTAAGTGCATATAAGTGCCAAAATTCTAAGTGTGTGTGATGTGCAAACTACGCGCATCAGACTACAAACCACTTTTGGGTGTAGAAATGGCAATAAGTTGTGTGGAAGGCGTTGGGGTTTGTTGCAAAGAAGAAGTTGCTTCGACAACAGGAGGGACCACTTTAGAAACATCATCTTTAAAAAGCTCCTGAGAGGTTATCATGATGTCGCTTAGACTATCAAAAGTATCATCGCCATGGTGCAGGGGAGAATTCTCTTTTTCAACTTCCACCTCAGCCGTCTTTTCAAGAGTGTGAAGATTTTCCTCCTCTTCAACAACCGGGGCAAGTGCTAACTTACTGGACGGTCCAGCAATGGCGGTAGAAGTAGAACACTTTACCAATGAAGTCTCAGCGGTAAGATTTTGCTGTAAAAGTTCTCTAGCAGGAACAGGGGCATCTGACTCCTCAGCAGGAGAATCAGGGACTTCATGTGGCTGAGTGGAACGGGAAGGATGTAAGAGTCCAAATTCGTGGAGGAACTCATCTCTCAATAGAAATTGAACACTCCTCTCCTCAACCGGCACGGCCATAAGCCTCTCAAAGGTAATCTTGTGACGAGTTTCCCTAGAGGGGGGAGGAAGCGCTGAAACAGTAGAAAAAGAAGTTAACACTTGACAATTTGGACTTCAAAGAATTTAGAAAACACAGGGAAAAGATAGATAATCGTACTTCCCACTCTCCAAATGGCGTAAAATCCCAGGGGACAACGAACAAAGAAAAACTGGCTCAGAAACCCAGGAACGCTTTCGGGAAGACCAATAATCAGTTTACGATTCCTGGCACTCCTTACAACTGTGATAGAGGGATGGTCTTTGGTCTTTGTGAATGAGCATAGAAAGCAAATTTCTCCAAAACTGGGGAAACGGTCCAGCATTCTCCTAAAAAGCACACACATTCCCAGCAGGATGGCGTAGCCATTAGGATGAAGTTGAAAAGGGGAGATAGATAATCAAAGGAGAAGTTCTCGGAGACAGTCATTAAACGGGGGAATCGCTCCACTTAAGCACATTTGGCGGTTCACTGCGATAAAGCCGTGGGGCGGCCTGTCAGCAGTGTCGTTTACTCCAGGGAGCAAAGCGTCAGATTCAGCGATGCCAAACTGGGTGCATAGTTGACGGAAGACTTTATGACTCAGAGTGGTAGGAATCCTTTCCGGGGGATCGTTCAGCGGGGTAGCAATCGGAAAAGCTTCTCCAGCTGATTCCAAATCTTCTTAATGGGATGCCATTCTACACAATCAGCCGAATGTTCAAAAGTGAAGGTGCACGTTTCCTAAAAGTGTAAAGTGCTGTGCAAAACTAATGAAAATAAGAAAAAGCAAGTATAACTGGAATTAAACTAACTGACAATCAGTCGATTACGAAATTTCAAAACTTGTTAATGCTTAAGTGCAGTGTCAATGCAGACAAATCAGTTTTAGTTAACCATTACGATTCTGCTTTAATACTTCATTTGAGTTGGTTATTGTGTAGCATTTCACTCATACAGTTCATTTAATTTTAATCTTTATCAACTAATCTGTCATCCGATATGGGCAGTCGGTGGCAGTATATTCGTCCCAGTTTTTTGTAAATGTTATAACAGGCAGTTAGAATTATTGACAATCTATAAAAGAGTGCAACAAAATTCAAGAGTCCAAAGTTCAAACAACTCAAGTCTTAGCATTCAAGGCAGTGGGAAATTTGCTCAAGTTCTAACTCGATCACAACTTAGCGTGGGGCAGATTTTCCTAAGTCCTAAATCATTCACGGTCTAAAAGATATGCCATGAATCAAGTTGAGTCGTAACTCTCCAATCGTACCACACATTCAAGCAAAGTGAACAAGTGCTAAGTCGCGAATGACTCAAATGGTTCCTACGAGCCAGGGTTAACTATTCTCTAAGTCATAAGTCGTGGGGATTAGAAGGGGACTTCAATTCTCTAAGTCGTAAGTCGTAACTCGGCTACGACTCAAAGCTTGGTTGCTGTAAGTGATAAGTCGATCCAGAATTTAGTCCATCACTCCTGACTCGTTTGATCCCTAACTCGTTAACCATATATCCATCCAATTCCTAACCCTTAACTATCCAACCCGTTAACCCATTCACCGGTTAGCTTCTTCGTCAACCCTATTTCTAATACCACTACAGATCACCAATCATCACAATCCATATCAAGCCACCTTAATTCCATGAATATCCTACACAGCAGTATTCGCAGGGACCGAGGGAAGAATTCATGGAGAAAGGTCGATAGCAATGGTCAGCGATTGGGAAAAGGGAGAAGACGCTTACGCGATGTAACTGGAAGTGGTTGGAGGTAAATCGAGTCGAAATCGCCTTTGGAAGCTTGAGATCTTGTTAATGGCAGATACGACTTAAAGCACAAATGAAACAGGTGAAGGAGAAGAGAGAACGACCTAAGCTATTTATGCCCTGGCACAGTGAAAGGTGAATCGACATATCTGACTTACGACTTATACTAAGTCGTTCGCGACCTACGACTCATCTTAAGTCGGTCACGATCTAGCGCACTCATCAAGAAGCGAGCTAAGGAAAATCGAAGCACACGACTTACGACTTAAGACGTATGCTTCGAGGGGCAAATGTTAACTCCCTTTTAGCAGCGACTTACGAGTTAAAAAGCCTAAAACCTAAGGGGACTCGACGACTTACGACCTAAGTAGTTGTTAACCCCTAAATTTCTACGACTTATGGCCTTACGACTTATGGCCTTACGACTCATGGACTTACGAGATAAGGAGTCTACGACTCATGGACTTACGAGATAAGGAGTCTACGACTCATGAACTTACGAGATAAGGAGTCTACGACTCATGGTCCAGATGGTTCAGCGAGTCAAGGTCTGTACGACTCATCAGGTCTGTACGACTCATCAGGCTTACGACTCATCAGGCTTACGACTCAAGAGGACATCACAACCTAACATTGTACGAGTTAAAGTGCCTGCGAGTTAAGGAGTCTGCGACCTAAGATGTCTACGACCTAGGACTCAATGACTTAACTTGCCCAGCGACCTAAGGCTACAGAAGACCTTGCGACCTAAGGTTACAGGAATGTCACGACCTAAGGGAAGTCGCGACCTAAGGAAGCTTGCGACCTAAAGACTCCGCGACCTAGTAGTGTTGCGACCTAAAGGCTACGACCTAAGGAAGATTCCGAGTTATGAAATGCTCTGACTTAAGAAGGTTCCGACCTAACGGGTTACGACTTAGTAGGTTTACGACTTAAAGGCTGCGAGTTAAGGTCTTACGAGTTAAGGTCTGATAAGTCGGCTACGACTTAATACTTGTCAAAGACAGCCACAGGATGGGCCCAGAACAACCCAATCCCTTAACTCGTCACCGACCTAACCCTATCCCTTAACTCGTCACCGACCTAACCCTATCCCTTAACTCGTCACCGACCTACCCTAAGTCGGCTACGACTTAAAGACTTAGAGAAATTTCCTAAGTCCAAATCAGCTCCTATAAATACCCCATCACTTCCAACTTGGAGGGGACTTTTGGCCATTCATTTCTCCAAGCGCCGTTACGCTGTCGAAGCCTCCTCTCATTCAGCGACCAAAGATCTTCAAGCATTCGAGACACTACAACAATCTTCGAGAAGAGCTCCTAACATCCAACACGGATTCGTCGAGTTTCATCATCAAAGATCGAGCTAGTAGTCAAGAGTGCTTTCATGATCAAGTTGTATCGTTTTTAGAAAGATATTGTATCAAATTGTAACCGAATCAGCAATAAAAGACTATAAAGTGGATGTAGGCTCAATTACAGGCCGAACCACTATAAATCTGTTGTTCATTTACCGCTTTTCTGCTATTTGCAGCATATATTCTGTTCCCGTACCAACGGGTGGTGCTTTCACAATTCTATTACACACACCGGGTGTTAGCGTTCACTTTTTACCGTTAACATTGGGATTTATATATCTATCTAAATTTCGAATCCCTATACTAGTGATTTTGAGTCGTCGTAACGATGTTTTACGTAACATTCGTTTTGACTCAAATAGATGTTGTTAAAATAAATGATTTCCTTAAAGAATGAAATATATACTTAATTTGATTTAAGTATGTCGAATATTTTCAAGTGGTGAAAATAAATAGATTTGTGAACTACTTATTATTATATAAGTATGGAATTGCTTTGCCAATATGGAATGAACGTTTTTGAGAATTTATCTTCTTAAAAAGATAAATCGAAATTTAATATTGAAATCGATTTGGAAAAAAATCGAATATCAGTAGATATTCGATAAATATAAATTCACTATGGAATTTATAAAAAGAAATGGGAATTCGTTTAAAAATAAACGTTGATTTATTTTTAGAAGTATGGAAATTTTATATCTAATAAAGATATTTTGGAAGATAAAATTATTTGGAAAATTATTTGGAATCTGATGATGTTGCGCATCTTTATTGATAGTTAAATAACCGACTATCAATAATTACCTTTAGATAGGTATTCGTTGTGAATTGGATGAATTTGAATGCCACACTTATTTTTGAATAAGCGCTCACTATTCGGGTTAGCCGGGAAAGGACCATGGGGTCGTATAACCCATTCCGAATATGTGATACGTCGTAATGAATTGCATTCGAAGACCGGTGTTGAAGACCAAATATTTTTGAAAATGGAAGGATTACCGTCGAGTTACTCTACATCGGCTGATCTCCGATTTAGAGGTTTTATCACCCTTAGTGATGGGAAGTCCTGACGTGATTGAAAATTATCCGGAATTGCAAGGGCTTCGTGAGAAGTGCCTTCGGTTCTGTTCGATCCCGGAACAGACTTGTATGGATTGTGTGTCTGACGTTACAATTTGAGGTATAAAGCTGATTTCTTTCAAATACATTTCTATTGGTGGCGGAGAATTTATTCTCTTAGCTTAACACCCTTCTCTGAGACGTACGAGCTCAGAGGTTATGTAGTTGAAATTTATCAGCGATATATCCCAATTTGGTAACGTGGCATACTGAGTGTTGCTGTGAAATGATCAGTGTTTGATCATTTGCGATATGATCATTTGTTTGATCTTATATCTTTGTGATCATAGGTTGATCATTTTTGTTGGACCCAAAGCAGGGCTTTGTAGAAAGCGTAGCTTTGTGGACGAGACTTCATCGAGCCTCACACCCCGGAAATGGTCGAAACAGGAAGGATGCGGCAAGGTTCTAGGGAGTAGCGCCCCTTAGTGTATGTCATTCCTTCTGGATAGAGGTGGTATCATGGTATGGAGCCCAGATACTTAACCTTTGTGGTTGCTGCATTATTATCTATGTGGTTTGTTGGAAATCGGGGATCCTCGGGAAGATCGGTTACGATCGGGGGATGACATACGCGTGTCAGTAGTTACCTATTTTTGCAGAGGTAACCCGGCCTTGTGTTGGCAGAGATCCGGTTAGGTTCTCGGGTCGTCTATTCCAGGGACGTACCCATCGTGGATAGGAAGTTCCTTAGCCTGACCATTTGTTGGAAATTCAAAGAAACAATACGATCTTGTATGGTTTTAGTTGTAGAACCTATCATTCACTTATGGTGGTCACCACTGTTTGGATGGTAGCTATAGTAGGCATAAGTGCGGAATGCCTATGCTGGCTAAGATTAATATTATACTTTCGAAATGTTTTCTACACTATGCACTAATAATAATATCAAAAATGATTTGATTTTGCGTAGTAAGCATCTTTGACTATCATAAGAAGAAATCTCCTCCAATTCTGCGTTTGCATTGTGTGTGTGGTGGGAGGTCTTATGGTAGTTTCATTTTCCAAAGGCATTGCGAAATTTACCTTAAAATCTTCCTGTTGTTTATTTTAAAGAATAACCGTTTTACGATCTCACACCAGTCACCATGACTGACTCGGAGTTTATTGTTTCCCTTCTAAACTCTGGGCGCCCACCAATTTCCACACGGGCAGTCTAGAGTTAGGTTATCAGGATATTCTGGATATTCTGGAGCTTGGAAGCAAGCTGGATGGCGAGACGTAGTATTTGTATCTGATAGTATTTATTCCGCCGTGTATTCTGTATGGGGACAAGTTATATAACTGTCCATTGTTGTATATTTTACTCTGATGATTGATGTATGTATAAACTGATATAGTTCTTTGTTTTAAAAGACTAGTAATTATCTATTGTATATTGTTCCGCTGCGATGTGTAAGATTCTGATATTGCTTTCTGTTCTGATGTGTTTTCTGTTGTTCTTCTTCTTTCTTTCTTCTCTTTTTCTTCTATCTTCTTCTTCTTCTACGTTTTCTTTTTCTTAAAACCCTCACTATTGGAGTTTCCGGCACTCGATTGCTCGGCAGTCGATAAAGTGAGTATCGATGTCGAATTTTCGAAAGTCGAAAATTTCGGTATGTGACATTTCAACTTCATTTCAAAACAATATTATTTGTTCAAATAAAATCTTCAATTATTTTCAAATCAAATTATTGACCAATCGGGTTTTTATTTAATTTTCTATCCTAGGTCAAAGTTTAATTTGGGTATTTATCATTTCAACCCAATTCCAATTCAATTCAAAATCAAATCCTAGTAAAGGGAACTTGCAGTGTGATAACTGGGATGGTGTCAAAGTAAATAAACAAGCAATAACAACAAACAATAACAATCCAACAATCAATTTAAATAATCCCGAAATAACCGTATTAATTCGCATTGTTATTTGTACGAATTAATATAATTATTTCTAGAATCTACACTATCATTTCATGTAGATTAAAGATTATTACATTACGGTTTTCACTTGTCATTCAATTTACAATTTCATACATCATCAATTTAACAACATACATTTGATGGTTCAAGGTGTAGTTAAACAATCCTACGTGTCAATAAATTTAACAGTTTAAAGGGGTCATATTATACAAATGTCAGTTAATCAAATTTAACATTTAACTATCCTATATCAAGTTCAATTTCATATTATTTATCATTTTTAACATTAACGATTTAACGTCTAATGTAAACATCAACAATCAATCAATTATCAGCCAAACTGTATTACCATCGCATAAATAATTAACAGATAATGGTGTCAGATATCACAGGTGAACTGATACAGGTAATAGCATATATAACAGTGTAATTAACTAACAGCAGCATATTTCAATTGTCGTTTCAATTGAAATCAAATTTAATAAATAAAAGAACGTTAATCGTGAGTGAGTGCTCACCTTTCGAGGCTAGAGAGAATTTAGACAACATAACAGGCTACGGTTTGAATTGCGAGATTGACCAATCCAAATGACGATTTTCAAAGCAAGACGAGATTGGCACGAATCTGATGAACAAAGTTGATAAGATGAGTTGGACGAAATCAAATTAGAATTTGAGTCGATGAAGATAAATGATGCATGTGAACTTATATATATCATATTCTACATTCGAACACCATTAAATTTAATATATATATATTCCAAAATCCATTGCCACAAATTAAACACATATATTAAACTCAACATAATATATTTAAAATCAATACTTATATTTTATATTCATTTCAATCCTAACATATCATGTAGGTATGTTAAAGTACCATATTTATACTACGGTATTCAAAATTAGTAAAAAAAAAATCAATTTTTAAAAAGAAAGACAATCAATATAAATGGTTTATTATAATGTATGAAAACTTAACAGTAACAGGAAATGAACTTTAAAAATATATTAATATCCTATTGTAGGTACTACACACATATATCTACAGCGACTTACATGCATGACTTAAAAGTTATAAATATAAATGCAGACTTCACGAATATGTGCAGACCCTAAAATTTATATACTTATATGTGTAGACAGAACCTGTACACTATTTACACGAATATACTACTCTATATATATAAATATCGACCACATATATTAAAGGTATATAAACGCATACTGTAAGATATGCGAACCAACACACTTTTGGTAAACATAAAACTCTGTAATATAATACAATTTATATGTATGATGGTTAGATAACATATATACTTTTAAACGTAAATATATATTCACCCAAATAGATACATACAATTTTAATATTGTAAAACTGTGAACATGAATATTACATACATTACAGGACTCATTATACAACTATTACTCATGTCAGGTATATAACATTCTATTTATATTAATACTAACCTAACAGGCAGCAACCTAATATTATAGATTTACCAAAATATATATAGTTTGAAAACCTTTTTATACAAAACAGAGGAAAATATACATAGCTTTATCATGTAAAAATAACTAGACAGAAGATAATTGAGATATATATACATTCTAGATATATACATACAAGGGGAAGCCGAAGGAAAATCGGCACCAGACAGGTCGGAGCCGCCGCATGCGTGACTATCGAATGGAAACGGCAGAGGTTGGCTGCCATGTATGGCTGATGGGTGGGATCGGGTAGTTATTGGGTTGGAGGGGGATGAGGAGGCGGGTGGCGTGGCAAGTGGAGTTATGGTTGGAGTGGTTGGGTTGCAGCGGGGCGCGGCTCTGGAACTAGGTGGAGAGAGGACGGTGGCATGCGCGAGGTGGAGGCGCGACTTGGCGCTGGTGGGGAAAGTGTCGGATGCGAGGTGGTTCGATGAGTGGATGGTGGAGAAGCTGATGGTTTTGGTGACGTGGAGACAGGGTGTAGGAGAGATGCGAGGGGAGAGGCGGTGATGGGTGATGGAAGGCCATGCAGCAGCTCGACGAGGGGAGGATAGTGCTGAGCGGAAAGTCGGTGAGAAGGCGAGCATGGTAACGCTGTCCCATGCTACAGGTAAAATATAAAGTTTTTATTTTTTTTTTCTCGTGCAAAAGAATGAACAAGGAGAAAAGGAGCAAGTGGATGCCAGTTTATTGGTAAACGAGATGTAGAAGAAATGTTACGTTGGAAATCAAAATAAACGAACTCGAAGCAAGAAAATCAAGAGCCTGGGAACTCAAAAGTTATTGAAACAATAGTCGACATAAATTTGAATATAAAACGTAGTGGCCATTCAGTTTATACGTTGGTTAAATGAAAGGTCGCGGGGCTCAAAAGTTCCCAAACGGTTACCGATACGGTAGACGTTACGCAAAGTGCAACGTACATCGGAACACCGAATTTTACAATCGAATATACCGTAGAGGTCAGCACGACGAGACGATCAAAATGGTATATAGAAATCAGTGGTACGATCATCCGATAAAAATCGATATTGGTGCCAGAAAACTGCTATTTTGTAGAAAATAAGAACGACGGAGCCAAAGATGTCCGAATTTGGAAAAACGACAAACTGACATCTTGCTTAGAAGATGGTTTAGAATTTTTCTATGTAAAAATATTTAGGTTTCGGTAACATTTTATTTTCAACGCTTTTTAACTGGTTAGATTGAAGTAAATTTACGCGCGAAATAAACTTTCGTATTTTCGGACGAAAATTTACCAGTTGCTATGTTTAACTGGACGTATTCCAAATATTAAATTTTTATTTCAAAATTTTATCGTTTAAAATTTCACAAAATTTTAACTAATTACGTTATTAAAACGGTTAAAATTTACGGGTCGTTACAGAGGATGTCTTTGACGAAGTCAAAGGGTTGCCGTCGCATAGAGAGATCGAGTTTCGTATAGATCTAGTAGAAGGAGCCAGACCTGTTGTGATGCCTCTTAGGCGGATGGCACCAAGGGAACAGCAGGAGTTGAGGGTAAAAGTTGATGACCTTTTACAGAAAGGATTCATTCGACGTAGTGTGTCTGAGTGGGGTGCACCAGTTGTGTTTGCAACCAAGGCAGATGGGTCGTTGAGATTGTGTGTGGATTATCGTGAGCTGAATAAGGTGACTAAGAAGAACAAGTATCCATTGCCGAGAATAGATGACTTGTTTGATCAGCTTCACGAAGCCAAGGTGTTTTCTTAGATGGATTTGGCAACGGGATTTCACCAGTTGAGAGTGGCTAAGGATAGTGTGCCGAAGACTGCTTTTCGGACACCATCTGGTTTCTTTGAGTGGCTGGTAATGCCGTTTGGATTGACTAACGCGCCAGCATATTTTGTGGATCTTATGAATAGAGTGTTCAGAGATCAGTTGAACAAGTTTGTACTTGTGTTCGTGGATGATATTCTGATTTATTCCAGAACGGAAGAAGAGCACAAGACGCACTTGCGTATTGTTTTGGAGATCTTACGGAAACATCAGCTGAAGGCTAAGTTTTCGAAGTGTCACTTCTGGAAGAGTGAAGTGAGGTTCTTAGGCCATGTGATTTCTGGAAGTGGAATAGCGGTTGATCCCGCTAAGGTGGCAGCAATCCAGGATTGGGTTAGACCTAAGGATGCATCTGATGTGAGAAGTTTTCTTGGATTAGCAGGATATTATCGACGGTTTATCAAAGACTTCTCCAAGATAGCTGCACCATTAACAGGATTGACGAAAAAGAACCAAGTGTTCAGTTGGGATGCTAAGTGTGAGCAAGCTTTCGGAATCCTGAAAGAGCGATTGACGAGTGCTCCTGTTTTGACTATTCCAAGTGGGAATAATGAGATGGTGGTTTACACCGACGCATGTGGTACTGGACTTGGAGCAGTGCTGATGCAGAAGGATAAAGTTGTTGCGTATGCCAGTCGACAACTAAAGCCGCATGAAAGGAATTACCCGACTCATGATTTGGAGTTAGCGGCGATTGTATTTGCTCTGAAGATGTGGAGACATTATCTATTGGGAGTTCGATTCGAGTTGTTTACAGATCATAAATCTTTGAAGTATCTTTTCTCCCAAAAGGATTTGAATCTTCGGCAGCAACGTTGGCTAGAGTTTTTGGCATCATATGATTTTGGTATTGCTTATACTCCGGGAAAAGGGAATGCAGTGGCAGATGCGTTAAGTCGAAGACATGCAGGATTGGGAGCCATGTTTTCTGAATGGAAGAATCTCGAGTATTTAGCTGGATTTGACTTCAGGCCTAGATGTGAATTGGAACCTGAGATGTTGGCAAACTTATCAATAAGACCTTCTCTTGTGGAAAAGATTGGCGAGAGCCAAAAGCGAGACGATAAGCTTGTCAGGATTATCCGTGATTTGGAATCTGGGTTGGATCCAGAAAAGGATAAAGGATTCGAGGTCGATCGAGAGGGTTGGCTTCGGAAGCAAGGACGATTAGTCGTTCCCGATATAGATGAATTGAGGAGTGAAGTTCTAAAGGAAAGTCATCACTCGAAGTTGACAATTCATCCAGGTGGAAATAAGATGTATCGGGATACGAAGAGAACCTACTACTGGGAAGGCATGAAGAAGGATGTTGGAAATTTTATTTCCAAGTGTATGAACTACCAGTTAGTAAAAGCCGAACAGAAGAAGCCAAGTGGATTGCTTCAGCCATTAGAAGTTCCTACATGGAAGTGGGAGCAGATATCGATGGATTTTATTGATGGATTACCTAGAACAAGAACGGGAAATGAAGGGATTTGGGTCATTGTAGATCGTCTGACTAAGAGTGCACGATTCATTCCTGTTCGATCGACTAGGACTGCATCAAAGTTGGCTGAGTTGTATGTGAAGTGGATAGTTCGATTCCATGGTATTCCGAAGAGTATAGTGAGCGATCGAGACCCATTGTTCACTAGTGGATTTTGGAAGAGCTTCCAGGAAGTTTTGGGAACCGAGTTGTGTTTGAGTACAGCTTATCACCCTCAAACAGATGGTCAGACCGAGAGAGTCAACCGAGTTTTGGAAGATCTCCTCAGAGCTTGTGTTTTGGATTTCGGAGGATCATGGGAAGATCACCTTCATTTGGTGGAGTTTGCGTACAACAACAGTTACCAGTCAAGCATTGGTATGGCACCGTATGAGGCATTGTATGGAAGACCGTGTAACTCTCCGACATGTTGGTTGGAAACTGGAGAAAAGCTGATACTTGGGCCAGAAATGATTCGGCAGACTTCAGATTGTATAGAGATCATTCGGCAACGAATGAAGGCAGCCCAAGACCGTCAGAAAAGTTATGTCGATAAGCGCCGAAAGGATTTGGAATTCGACGTAGGAGATATGGTTTTTGTGAAGATTTCTCCACTGAAGAATGTTATTCGATTCGGGAAGAAAGGAAAATTGACTCCAAGATTTGTTGGACCATTCCCGATCATCGAGCGAATTGGAAAGCTCGCCTACAGATTGGAGTTGCCAGAGAAGATGTCGGGTGTGCACAATGTTTTTCATGTATCATATCTACGGAAGTATGTGCACGACTCGAATGCAGTAGTTTCTGCAGATAGCTATGAAGATTTTGAAGTTGATCCAGTTGATAGAAGACCTCGTAAACCGCTTCGTGTTGTTGAAACCGACACGAAACGGCTTAGGAGGAAGGTGGTTAAGTTGCTCAAGATACAATGGAGTGATGATGATAACGACTGTACGTGGGAGGTGGAAGAGAGGATGAAGGCAGCTCATCCTGAACTCTTCAAGGTATGGCCCTAAGGTGTCGTCTCATCTCGCGATATTGTAACTTGTTCTAAGTCTTAGAATTATGTACGCTAAGCTAGAATTGGATGCATGGTTTGTTGATTGCTATGGATGGTAGGCGTACAGAATAGTCTTTGATTGCTTGGAATTTCGGGGGCGAAATTCCTAAGGGGGAGAGAATGTAACGACCCGTACTTTACGGATCGAAAAGTTTGTCAAAATCTGGGATTTTCAGCATTTTCTAGTTGTTTCAGATTTTGGTTGAAATTGCCTAAGTCCTAAGTCATACGCGACCTAGAGGACTAAATGTTGTCGGCGACTTAGGAGATAAGTCGTGAGCGACTTAGAGAAGGTCTGCGACCTAAGGGGATAGGCAAGTTAAGGGATAAGTCTGGGTCGAGTTGCCGACTTAAGGTAGTGACCGACCTAAGTGATAAGTCGTGACCGACTTAAGAGGTTTAGGCGACCTAAGGAAGAGTAGTAGGCGACCTAAGTATTCTGGGGTAGAGTTAGGTCGGCAACGACCTAAGGAAACTATTGTGAGCGACCTAAGAGTTTCGGTGAGCTAAGTGTTAGGTCGGCAGGGCGAGTTAGCGACCTAATGGTTACCGGGTTAGCGACTTAGTATCTTGGAGCGACCTATAGGTTAGCGACCTCAGAAAGGTAGCGTGTTAGCGACCTAAGAGTTAGGCGACTTAAGGAGTTAGAACATAACCCAGTTATGTCGCGTGAGTAGTTTGTTGTATGAGTTGTTAGGTCGTAGGAGATAGTTTAAGTGTTAGGTCGCGTGTATTCTAAGTCGTAGGTCGCGCGAGTGTTAGGTCGCTGGGCTTTGGCTTAGTAGTTAGGTCGAAGTCCAGTTGTTTGCGACTTATGTTAGGTCGCGTGTTGTTTTAGGTCGTCATGGTTAGGTCGCTGAGGAGTTAAGTCGTAGCATCTGTTGGTCGCATGGGTTGCTAAGTTGTTAGGTCGCAAGGTTTTGTCTAAGTGTTAGGTCGTGATCTGTGTTAGGTCGTAAGTCGTATACAAGTGGAAGCGCATGTGTTAAGTTGCGCGTTGCGTTAGGTCGTAGGTCGCTGGGTGTTTGAATACGCACGTGCATCTGTTAGGTCGGAGAGGCTTAGGTCGGAAACGACCTAGGGAGATAGCCGAGTTACGACTTAAGAGATTTTCTGCTATAAATAGAGAGGGTTGTTCTCACTTTTTGGGATCCGGATTTTTTTGAAGCGACGAAGTGCTGCCATTTTGAGAGCTTGACTTCTACACTTCTTCACTTCTTTTCTCCACTCTAATCTAGTGCTTCCATCCATCCAAATCGAAGGTCAAGATTGAAGATTCAAGAGCTTAGATTGGAGATCTTCATCTTCTCAAGAGAGATTTCTTCGTTTGAAGCGGATTCGTGATAGATCAAGCTTGATCCCTCGCTGTCCAGATCTGAAGCGTGTTGATTTGAGGTTGTTTAGGTGATTTGGTGAGTGGTGATTATCTCTCACACGGATCCAAAGGAGTATATCGGATTGTTGGCTCGATTTGGTGTTAAAATAGTGATTTCTATGCATTTTTCTTCATCCTAAGTGTAGATCCATGTAGATCCATTGTTCATGATGATGTTACATCCATTTTATCATATGTTAACCTATGCAAGTTCATTCATCAAGTTTGTAGAGATATAATCCATGTTTTCATGCTTATTGGACTTTCAACTCTTTAATTACGAAAATGCCATTATTGTTATAATTGTCTACTTAGATCATTTTAGAATGCTTGATTGCTTGGATTGATGTTTGATTTGATTGATTATTATGAACTAGATGATTGATGATTAGATTTAGATCGAAGGTGATTCAAAAGCTAAGGGAAAGGCTCTTGAATTGGAAAAGCTGCTCGTGGCATATGTAGCGGGATGATGAAGCTCTTATGCATAGATTCGATGATGTGATGTTGGGATGAGGCTTTGCGAGGAGGTAATGAAGCGAGGCAATCATATGATGAAGACTTGGTCTAATCCAGACGGGATCATTCCAAGCATGTTGATAACTCGGTGATATGATTCGAGTTGAGGATAATGAATGGATATAAGAATAGTCGTCGAGGAGGATGACTAGGAGGTTTGGATAGCATCGTTGTTAAAGGTTCTAGCATGCTCTAAGCAAGAGTACGTTTGGGCAGATTCGATAGTCCCAACGGCCAACTGTTGATGGTCGAGTACTCTGGGCAGATTCGATAGTCCTAGGCACGGGCTGCGACGACGTGCGGGAGTTATGTCTAGAACCGGGGTTTCCATTAGCCCTTGACGGACGGCTGAAAGAATGTGCCGGTCATTCAATTAACGGTGATATCGAAGCAATGATAACAGAGATAGCCAGAGTCATGGATGTTTGTTGTATGTTCATTCGGACTCAAGAGCGGTATTTTCTGGGTGCTTATCTGATTTAGGCCTTGGTACTTGGAAAACATCGCCTTTGACTCGAGTGATAGTAGCTTTATTTTAAATTGTATGCTCTGCTATGTTTGCTTCTGCTTAGTGTGTGTCTGGGGGCTATCACTGTAGAATGAGGCTGGAGTGGGAGGGTTGTATTCCTATTCCTTTTCCTTTATGCTCTTTTGGTATGTTGTTAGTTAATTTACTGCTCACTAAGACTGTTGTCTGACTCAAGGCTTTATGTTTTAATTCTTATTGCCTTGGGCTGTTCGTCCATTTTGGGACGGGCAGACTAGGTAGCAGGTGACAGGTGCTGTTCTCTTCTCACGATGCTGATATCGAAGACGAGCTGGAGGGTTGCATATTATCTTCTTATTATATGTACTGGATATTCCGCTGTTTTGTATTCTCTGAGAGATATGTAGTGAGGCTAGATGTATTGACTATGTGGATGCTTGTATTCAACTATTATGGAGTTTTATATGATGTCATTTTGTTCTGTAAAGCTTCACTATACATATGTTCTATTGTATTTTGTCCATGCGCTGTGAGTAATACGATAGATTCTGTTGTTTTAATTCACCTTGACAATCGTCCATGGTCACCTGGCACACTTTACAGCGCATTTTCTCTAGATTCGGTGCAGGGGTCATGGGCGGTCGTCACAAGTATGCAACTACCAAACTGGGTCAAGGCAATACAACAGAGGTGTAACCAGACTGAGCAAACAGAGGACAATGAATGCAGACTGGACAACATTGAATACCAAGGCAACATGAAACCCAAAACTATCGAGTTCAACTGAACCATAATAACATGAAGAACATCAATCCAACAACAATACTGCACAATACCAAGCTACAAAATGCCAACAGTGATATGGACAGATGCAGACCACTAAATGATCAATAAGCAAGTCAGGTGAAGAACAATGGGAACACAAATGAATGCAATTAATGATCAACTGCCTCAGACAACAACTATACAACTGATAATCAAAACTGAATGCTACAGATCAAATGCAAGGACAAACAACTACAATAAATGAACAAAGTCTACACTGGACAACCACACAATTATACCAAAGCACAAAGTATGGATGAAGAAATTCAACAACAACAAGACTACACTGGAAACCAAACTACTACACAGATGCAGGCCCACAAGTACTACAAAGACTATGTCGAACACAGGAGTGACAACTATTATATCGAATCAAAGCAAGTGCCATCAGGTTGAAGATACATTATAGTGACAATATAAAGACTACAGACCTCAAATTATACCAAATGAACATGAACCAATGCTACTGGAATAAAGAAGACCAACATATCAAAGCAAAACTGCGATGCAACATCACAGTGACCAAGCCAACAAAATCAGGTGCAAATAACTAAATGCACTTGCAACTGAAACTGTCTCGAAGTGAGGAACAAATACAAAGTCTAATGCAGACCCATATAAGTGCACATGTGTATATGTTAGAAGTGCTAACAAGTAAACAAGAATCAATTAATCAAATATGCATATGCAGGCAACTGAGGTGAATGGCATATGTAATAAATGATCAGTGGACAATGAAACAAAACAGGATGGACAAAAAAAAAACAGTGACAACTTCACAACAAAACTAATCAGTCTTCAAACTAAACAGTGAACCAGTAAATGGTGACCTCCACATAACAGAGACTTAAAGTTATGTTTGGATTTGTTTTAGAAAACTCAGGTCAAACCAGGGTTTAAAAATTTCAAATTCCAATTACAACATCAAAAACGAATTTCAACTTAAACCAATAATTTTCCTATAATCTCTAATAGTTACACTATCTCCAGAAACAAATTCAACTGAAACAAATGCAAGCATCAACTGTGCTTAACCAATATGTAGGATACAGTGAAGTTAAAACTGCTCTTAGGATATGGTATTAAAAATTGTAATTCTTCTTTTAAAAATCAAAATTTTGAATGGAGTTTTGATTCATAACCCTGAAACATTGTTTTGAAATGTTTGGATTTTCGCTTTATATAAGCTGATTGCTCTGTTATATATTTTTTTTCTTCCAGGTATACACAATTTGTTTAACCTATACAAAATATTTTAACTTTACTTAATCATGAACTAAACATGTTTCATTTTGAAAAAAAATTAAACCATCACAGCAAACAAACCAAAAGAAAAGGATTTTTGAATTAAACAGAAGTTTGGAAATTGCATAATAGAAATGATGCAGCAGTCATGTTCACATGAACATATTCACATGTATATATATGCTCACAGCAAGTTCAAATTGTAAATTCATTTCCTATGAAAGCATGAAAACAACTTTACCTATTAATTAAGTTTAAAAATATGAGTTACTCACTGCAATAAAATGAAGCTGCAAGTACAACTGGAATGCAAACTATATCAAACAGTGACAATATGGATGCAACAGATATATGCAAACAAATGAATGCAACAGAAGTATACACAGTGACAACTACTTCAGTGAAAGACGAATGCACTAGGAATCCGACCCAGTCAAATAAATTTACTAACATCAGAACAAAAACAAATACATGTCTAGAAATCTAAATATTCGAGCTGCAGGTCAATGATATAATGACCGATGTCCAAGCAGTAAGTAAACTTGAACAAAGACGAAAGAAAATCGGAAGCACAAGGGAAAACAAATTGAAGCAACCTGATCAAACCCAATTTGCACCCAAAGACAATAATTTGTCGAGGCTATAATAAAATTTATCAACATCGCGGAAAAAAAAAATCGAACAAGTCTATAGTTTCACAAAATCGAAGTCAACCCCGAAATCATTAGAAATTCACCAATCCAAACAGTGAAACCCAAAGTCACACAAAAAAAATACTAATTCGAACAAGGTCCAGGTAAACAAAACTTAAACAAATCAGAAGTCGTTTGGAAGTTGAATTAGATGTGAGGGGGGGGGGGGAAACCACTCACCTTTTTCGAAGAGGTCGCGAGCGAGACGAAGGAAGACGAGCCCTAATTTGAAGACGATGCGGGAGAACGTGAAACGAAGCTGAAGTCCTTAGCTTGAATCCCTCGCGAGTTGAAGCCGTAAAAATCGACGATCGCCGAAGCCCTAGTATTTTTTTTTTTCTGAAGGAGAACGAGGCCGCTGCTACTAACGTCGAAGCCCTAATTTTTGCAGATCGAAGGAAGAGCAATCGCATCCGCCATTTTTACTCGTCACCGTTATTTTGTTTAGGGTTTGTGAATGAATGGGAAAGGGGGGAAACAGGTATAGGGTTTTAAACGAGACAAGGGGTATGGGCTGGTATGGGTTGGGTATGGTATAGGGTATGGTTTTTATTTTATATTTTGTTTTCTTTTTAAATCTAATTTTGTAGATATAACTTTTCTTTTCTATATAACATTTATTTGCATATTTCTTATCATATCAAAAATGTAGTGTTTTTATTTTTATTAAATAAGATAATTTTGATTTACTTTAAATCCAAAAGCAGATTTTCTTTACATTCATTTATAAATCCCGATTCAAATTATTATTAAAAATTCAGTAGATTAAATTCTAAAATTTAATCGCAAAATTTATTCTGAAAAGTTGAAATTAGAATCAATTCATCATTCAAATATTTAAAATTCATTAAATATTTTCAATTTGAATTTTTGAAATTTCAGGGTTGTTACAAACTCCCCTCCTTAAAAACTTTTCGTCCACGAAAAGGAAAGGTTGTTAAAATTTTACCGATATTTATACCATACACAGTTTTTCGAAGCTTGAAACTTATTACAATCAAATGAATATAGGATTCATTCCGTTTGTTTAATCTCACTAGTTTTGTTTATTGGTTTCTACAATCAAGACACAAAAGTCTTTTACCAACATTTTTAATTTACAACACTCAGATTCAAACTTAAAATCTGTCACGTTAGAGATTTATATAATATATCTCTTCCAAAGCTGTGGACTTTCAAAACATTGCAAAAATCCTCTTCCTTAGTTTATTAGGTAGGAATTTTGAAATTTTAATTTCAAACTATTGATTCGCTATTTACAGTTTGAAAATACTTGCTAACTCGAAATTTAACAAGTCCATCTTCGTTCTCACAGACATTAGGCATACGCTGGCCAGGCGCAGGTCTAAAAATCTCCAAGTACTAAACATACTTGCTTCAATTCCCAGTGAAAATACTTTTAAAAATTCTTTTAAAAATGGATATGGAAAGCACGTTCCCCCATGGATTACAGTTCCACCCGGCGGTTACGCTACTATCCCAGTAGAGTCGCTTGTGGCTGTAGATTTCACATCTCTTAAATTTCGCCATGGTTGTCGCCATAGATTGCAGTACACACGGCGGTTACGCTACTATCCCAGTAGAATCGCTCGTGTCTGTAGGCATCACGCCCCTCAAATTTCGCCTGGCATTAGATTGCAGTTTACTCGGCGGTTACGCCACTATCCCAGTGGAATCGCTTATAACTGTGGGCATCTCGCCCCTCAAATTACGCTAATCATCAATCAATCTAATCTCATCGCGATGATCTATCGCGATGGATTTCCGATTCAAATAGTCACTCTGACTAAATGTAAATTCTACGTAGCTACGAATTTCAAATGGACACTCTTCACGAGTTCCAATACCTTCTCTAATAATAAATGGAAGGTACTTTTCCATATCCTCAGTTTAGAAAACATAATATCATATATGTAGTACTTTCATTTCACATTTCGTACATATAATATCCATGTAAACATACATAAGATTTCCATAACAATGTCTTTCTAAACTAACGGTTTCAAATTTACCGTATTCATATATATAAGTTCTAAAAACTTACATATTCCATATTCATAACAAAATAGAGGATTTCAAAATTTTCCTCTAAGTCGATTTGGAAATTTAAGGTTATCTCAAACCTAATTCATATTCATAATTCCATTTATTATCGACTTTCACATTCGATTTGAATTACACGTTACATCGTCAATTCTCAACACAGAATTGATGTCTATCGATATATAACCTCTGAGCTCGT
This sequence comes from Allium fistulosum, assembly GCA_030737815.1. NCBI lineage: Eukaryota > Viridiplantae > Streptophyta > Magnoliopsida > Asparagales > Amaryllidaceae > Allium > Allium fistulosum. The sequence continues at coordinate 308,744,836 of CM060901.1, read as the reverse complement.
ACGTCTCAGAGAAGGGTGTTAAGCTAAGAGAATAAATTCTCCGCCACCAACAGATATATATTTAATAGAGATCAATTGCTATGTCATCAATTCACAATGTTAGACATACAATCCAAATCATCATCTGAAATTCAAAGCTCAACTTATATTGTCTTTGATGTCGAAGTTAAACTCAATTTTAACTTAACGATTCAATCTTTTTGAAAAATTCCAAATTGAACAAATTGTTCAAATTTCTCATTTAACTTTTCAACTTCGACTTCAAAAATGAATTTCAAATCATTTATTCCTTACGGAATATATTCACAACATTTCATATTTGGAAAAACATTTCCATACTTATTTAAAAATAAGTAATTCACAAATCCATTCTATTTTCAACATTTGAAAATATTCGATATACTTTAATCAAAATCAAGTATATATTTCATCTTTAAGGAAATCATTCTCTTTCACATATTTATTTGAGTTAAAACGAATGTTACGTAAAACATCGTTACGACAACTCAAAATTACTAGTATAGGGATTCGAAATTTAGATAGATATATAAATCCTGATACTATACAAAACATTTCCTTTCGGAAATCATTTACTATAACAACAGTGTTATAGTTCATCATTTCCTTATATTCGAAAACGTCTATTTCAACAATGAATTTTGAAATCTATGATTTCGATATTCAATGTCTTTAAAAACATCTTTTAAAACAATTACTTCGTTTTAAAATATTACTTTCCCAAAACATGACATTTTACTCAATAATATATTCACGGTCCAAAATTGTGAATATACTTCTTAACCAATTTCAACATTTCTACGCATTTTACTTAAAGGGTTATCCACTGTCCAAAATTGTGGATATACTTCCTTTAACAAGCTATAAGAATTTACTTATCAAAATAAGTCAGTTTCGAATTTATAAACAACGTTTATAAATTCTATTCCTATTTATAAAGACTTCAATTCATAAAAATTGCTTTATTAACCAATCCTTTTATAACTCAGTTTTATATCAAAAATTTAATTTATAAGTAAATTACTTATAAATTCTTTTATTTCGCAACTTCGATTCATTTTATAACTTCACATTATAAAACTTTTAATTCTGAAACTTTTCATCCACTTATGAAATCCATTAAATATTTCACTTTTAACACTTATACAATTCCAATATTTTATTAACACTTTCAAATCTTCAATTTAAACCGTTTATAATACTTCAAAATTTCCAATTTAAACTATTATATAAATTTATCAAGTTTCTATTTCCAAAATAATCTACTGGTTCTTTAGTAAATCATTCATCGAGTTGATTTCCAATTTTAATCACATTTGATTCATTCACATTGGATTTTTTACTAACATTCATTCATATTCAATTAGTTCACATTCACTAATTTATACTCAAGTTAGTTTGCTTTCAATCCAAATCAAATTTGATTCTCTTTAAATTTACTTATCTTTCAATTCGAATTCAATTACTTAGCTTCCAATTTCCATCAATTCAATTTCATTTATACTTAATGAATTTCCATACAATCAACTAACAACCAATGCACATTCAACTTAACCAAATTTATTTACTTTGCTTACATTCAATTTGGTTTAACACACTTAATTTCCATTGGTTTATATTCTAATTCAGATTGAATTCTTATACTCACCTTATTCACTAATTCGCTTTTACAATTAAAGTTGAATTCCCTTTATATAACTCAAATTCATATTCATTACTTCACTTATCTTTCAAGTTTTAAATTTCCATCTCAATAATTTATCTAATCAATTTCAATTTATTTAACTTCCTTTAGTTAAATTTCAAATCACATATTTATTAATACTAATTCAATTCAAGTCAACTTTTCTTAAGTTAAAAACCTTTATTTCATATTCAATTTTATTTATCAAAACAAAACTTCTTTAGATTTGAAAAACATTTTCTTTAAAGTGTTTCTAGTAACTATTCATATTAAACATCATAAACTAAGCTTTGTGTAAACCAAAGCTCTGATACCACTCTGTAACATTCCCCCTTTTGACCGCCTCCAGTCGGTGATTAAACCAACTAGAAACGTTCAAAAAGACGAATTGTTATTTAGTTTATAAGGTTTAAACAGAATCAGCCACAGAAACACAAAATAATAACAAAGAATTAAAACAAATGAATCTTTATTTCATACTATAAATCTTTTTAAATACATCAGAGTTTTATACAATTTAATACTGATACAGCGGAATATCTTAAAATACAATTTTCTGAAACTAAAATGATTCTTTACTCTCTCTCTAACTTTGCTGCTCGAAAATCTTCAAGCTGTAAAAATACTCGGTCTGACCCGAGTATTACATTCAAAAGAAAATAATACACAGGTCAGTCTAATTCAAACCAGTTTATTAGTGCATAGAGGCAATAATAATTTAAGTAGACGACAGTCACTATAATTCTCGTCTATCCGACTCTTTTAACAAAGAAATCGGATAACGAAAATATAACACTAAACAGTGTTAAACAATAAATCAGCAGATTTAAATCATCAACAGAGATAAATAAACAATTTATCAAATCGACTAAATCAATGCAAAACAATTGAAATTGTCACTTTAAAACCATCGAAAATTCAATTGGCTGTCGTACACGCACGCGTGTACGGCCTCGCCAATACAGCATAAAAGATCAATGCATCACGACATAAAAGAAATATCAATTCAAACTGTCGATTTTTTGGGTGGCTGTAGTGCACACTAACGTGCACTGCCTCGCCAACACCGAATATAAAGTCACCACAAGGAATCAAGGGTAAAACTGCAACGAAAATGCAGCCACCACTTGAAGTCAACGGCCAGTACAAGGATAACAAATCAAACTGCAATACAAATCATTTAAAATGGAGTCAATACTACTGCAAACACTCCAAAGATCAAGTGCAGATATGAAGAATGCACAGCAAGTATGCAACTACCAAACTGGGTCAAGGCAATACAACAGAGGTGTAACCAGACTGAGCAAACAGAGGACAATGAATGCAGACTGGACAACATTGAATACCAAGGCAACATGAAACCCAAAACTATCGAGTTCAACTGAACCATAATAACATGAAGAACATCAATCCAACAACAATACTGCACAATACCAAGCTACAAAATGCCAACAGTGATATGGACAGATGCAGACCACTAAATGATCAATAAGCAAGTCAGGTGAAGAACAATGGGAACACAAATGAATGCAATTAATGATCAACTGCCTCAGACAACAACTATACAACTGATAATCAAAACTGAATGCTACAGATCAAATGCAAGGACAAACAACTACAATAAATGAACAAAGTCTACACTGGACAACCACACAATTATACCAAAGCACAAAGTATGGATGAAGAAATTCAAAAACAACAAGACTACACTGGAAACCAAACTACTACACAGATGCAGGCCCACAAGTACTACAAAGACTATGTCGAACACAGGAGTGACAACTATTATATCGAATCAAAGCAAGTGCCATCAGGTTGAAGATACATTATAGTGACAATATAAAGACTACAGACCTCAAATTATACCAAATGAACATGAACCAATGCTACTGGAATAAAGAAGACCAACATATCAAAGCAAAACTGCGATGCAACATCACAGTGACCAAGCCAACAAAATCAGGTGCAAATAACTAAATGCACTTGCAACTGAAACTGTCTCGAAGTGAGGAACAAATACAAAGTCTAATGCAGACCCATATAAGTGCACATGTGTATATGTTAGAAGTGCTAACAAGTAAACAAGAATCAATTAATCAAATATGCATATGCAGGCAACTGAGGTGAATGGCATATGTAATAAATGATCAGTGGACAATGAAACAAAACAGGATGGACAAAAAAAAAACAGTGACAACTTCACAACAAAACTAATCAGTCTTCAAACTAAACAGTGAACCAGTAAATGGTGACCTCCACATAACAGAGACTTAAAGTTATGTTTGGATTTGTTTTAGAAAACTCAGGTCAAACCAGGGTTTAAAAATTTCAAATTCCAATTACAACATCAAAAACGAATTTCAACTTAAACCAATAATTTTCCTATAATCTCTAATAGTTACACTATCTCCAGAAACAAATTCAACTGAAACAAATGCAAGCATCAACTGTGCTTAACCAATATGTAGGATACAGTGAAGTTAAAACTGCTCTTAGGATATGGTATTAAAAATTGTAATTCTTCTTTTAAAAATCAAAATTTTGGATGGAGTTTTGATTCATAACCCTGAAACATTGTTTTGAAATGTTTGGATTTTCGCTTTATATAAGCTGATTGCTCTGTTATATATTTTTTTTCTTCCAGGTATACACAATTTGTTTAACCTATATAAAATATTTTAACTTTACTTAATCATGAACTAAACATGTTTCATTTTGAAAAAAAATTAAACCATCACAGCAAACAAACCAAAAGAAAAGGATTTTTGAATTAAACAGAAGTTTGGAAATTGCATAATAGAAATGATGCAGCAGTCATGTTCACATGAACATATTCACATGTATATATATGCTCACAGCAAGTTCAAATTGTAAATTCATTTCCTATGAAAGCATGAAAACAACTTTACCTATTAATTAAGTTTAAAAATTTGAGTTACTCACTGCAATAAAATGAAGCTGCAAGTACAACTGGAATGCAAACTATATCAAACAGTGACAATATGGATGCAACAGATATATGCAAACAAATGAATGCAACAGAAGTATACACAGTGACAACTACTTCAGTGAAAGACGAATGCACTAGGAATCCGACCCAGTCAAATAAATTTACTAACATCAGAACAAAAACAAATACATGTCTAGAAATCTAAATATTCGAGCTGTAGGTCAATGATATAATGACCGATGTCCAAGCAGTAAGTAAACTTGAACAAAGACGAAAGAAAATCGGAAGCACAAGGGAAAACAAATTGAAGCAACCTGATCAAACCCAATTTGCACCCAAAGACAATAATTTGTCGAGGCTATAATAAAATTTATCAACATCGCGGAAAAAAAAAATCGAACAAGTCTATAGTTTCACAAAATCGAAGTCAACCCCGAAATCATCAGAAATTCACCAATCCAAACAGTGAAACCAAAAGTCACACAAAAAAAATACTAATTCGAACAAGGTCCAGGTAAACAAAACTTAAACAAATCAGAAGTCGTTTGGAAGTTGAATTAGATGTGAGGGGGGGGGGGGGAAACCACTCACCTTTTTCGAAGAGGTCGCGAGCGAGACGAAGGAAGACGAGCCCTAATTTGAAGACGATGCGGGAGAACGTGAAACGAAGCTGAAGTCCTTAGCTTGAATCCCTCGCGAGTTGAAGCCGTAAAAATCGACGATCGCCGAAGCCCTAGTATTTTTTTTTTTTGAAGGAGAACGAGGCCGCTGCTACTAACGTCGAAGCCCTAATTTTTGCAGATCGAAGGAAGAGCAATCGCATCCGCCATTTTTACTCGTCGCCGTTATTTTGTTTAGGGTTTGTGAATGAATGGGAAAGGGGGGAAACGGGTATAGGGTTTTAAACGAGACAAGGGGTATGGGCTGGTATGGGTTGGGTATGGTATAGGGTATGGTTTTTATTTTATATTTTGTTTTCTTTTTAAATCTAATTTTGTAGATATAACTTTTCTTTTCTATATAACATTTATTTGCATATTTCTTATCATATCAAAAATGTAGTGTTTTTATTTTTATTAAATAAGATAATTTTGATTTTCTTTAAATCCGAAAGTAGATTTTCTTTACATTCATTTATAAATCCCGATTCAAATTATTATTAAAAATTCAGTAGATTAAATTCTAAAATTTAATCGCAAAATTTATTCTGAAAAGTTGAAATTCGAATCAATTCATCATTCAAATATTTAAAATTCATTAAATATTTTCAATTTGAATTTTTGAAATTTCAGGGTTGTTACATTAAGTATTAATTACTTAAAGTAATTAAAGGATTATTAATCAGGAATGATTAATTAAGATGGATACTTAGAGTAATGATTAATTAATTGGTTTAATTAATAATTAAGTAAGCAGGATTTATAGAATGAAGTAATTAGTTTAATTCACTTTAAATTAATTAGATGATATAAATCATTGCTTAAGGATGGATGAATGAGATTGAATGTATTTCATTGTTTGATATCTCTGATGAGATATGATTAATATATGATATGGATGTTTGGTTGAATTATAATGATAATGTGAATTATCTGTTTGGGATGATAATGTAGATTATCTATTGAATTATCTATCTTTGTGTATATAGATAAGAATTGAATTGTTTTAACTTTAAAACAACTTGGCCCTTAAAAGATACGTTTTGGATTTCGATGAGACCGGGATCGGGTTTCCGTATAACGGGATTCCAGGTCTGGAGACCCGAATACCACATCGATCCAAATTAACGATAGGTCGTGAATCTCAAGTGAAGATGAAGATTCAGAGTGCAAGGGTTATTGTCGTTAACTCTGAGGGTGATTCCAACACGAGTGTAACGAGATAATGCCTTCGGTTTCGTTCGAACCCGGAACGAACTTGTATGGATTGAATGCTTTCAGAACATCGTCAGGTGGACGATGAGCATTCTAAGTGATGTGTTCTGATTAAAGGTAATCGTGACCTCAAGCCTCATCAACCGGGAATGGCTAAAACAGGGGAGGTGCAGCAAGGCTTCGTGGGTAGCACCCACTGAGAGTAAGGTCATCCCTATCTAGAGAGTTCCTCCTTTTATTTCGGCTTAGTGGTGCAGTTGGCGACGGTCATCTGTGGGGTGATTTTATTCGGGATTATCCAGTAAGGATGGTTCCGGCTTTGTGTTGCAGGGGATTGGGAGTGATCCTCGGTACAATGATCTAGGCCCCGTACTGTGATAGGCGGTACCTCGGTAGCCCTGCCATTGTATGGAATCCAAAATCCACTAAGTGATAACGGACTTGATTGTATACCTATGTATGCTGGAATTTAATGAATGTAACAATTTCGGCTATGTGAATACTTATTTGAAAACCCTAGACCCTATTATAATACAATCGGATTTTCTATCAAATGTTTTGGTTAGCGTAAGGTAAAAACTTACCCATGTTTATTTGTGGGGAGTCTTACGTGATACCTTTGTTTTCAAAAGGTTTTGAAGTTAAACAAATTTAACCTGTTACTCACACCAGACCCATGTCTGACCCAAGTGTTTATTTTGTTTTATAAACTCTTGGGTACTCAAATTTTTACGAGTAGCCAAGGGATTCAGGTTTAGCTTTGACGAATTGTGGAGGAGCAATGGAGCAGGAGGCTTCAGCGTCGTAGATATATATAGTAGTTCCGTTGTGTCTGTTTCTCTGTAGTGTATTGAGTTGTAATGTCTAGACAGATGTTTATAACTGTCTAGTAAGTGATGTATATGCTGTGTAACTCTGTAAATTGTTGTATACTATGTAATAGTTTATGTTATTAATATAATTTATTCGTTCCGTTGTGAGATCGTTGTTGTTGTTTCTTTCTTTCTTCTCTTCTTTTCTATTCTCACCCCTTTCTTTCTTATTGTCGATGCGTCCTTCTGTGGAGAGAAGGGCGGGTCGTCACATATAAATTAAATCATTTTAAATGATTTCGGAATGAAACTTATATACGAACTTGAATCAATATTTCAATTGTTTTAAATGGAAATTGAAATTGAATTATAAGATTTTGAAATGGTAATTTGGAAGTTTTGAAACGTAAATTATGGAAATTGATTTAGAAAGACAAATAACATGTTGGTTTACAAATTCTAATTGAAATTGTAATTGATTTGGTTTTGAAATATATAAACGACCAATCGGTGTAATAATTACGAAAGTTATTAAAGAGACCGGAATCGGTTATGGACATACTCTCTGTCTAAACCGAAACCACTTTAATAACTGTACGTGGAGTGTGATCCAGAATGAAATGGTTGGAATGATGTACGTGATGAATGAAGAAAGAGAACGATAATGGATAGCCTTGACACTTGTGTCAAATTGGAAATGACTAAAACAGGAGCCGTGCCGGGCCAAATGGGGGTTAGCTACCTCAAGCGAACACACTTCTTCGAAACTACTCATTACTTGTTGTCGATTGGTGCACCCTCGATTTGGGAGTGTTGTTTCACGGTGTTGCGGTCGCTGCGGCGATGCGTTCTCACCAGTCCGGATCAGGCAAACGGTAGTTTCACTACCTTGGGTATTGCCTCATGTGCCTTGTCATACTTGTATCCCTTTATACGCGACCACTACGATTTGTTTTGTGTTATACCTATGGAGTACTCCCTGATATCCCACTAGTTTACGGTGGAGTTTACAGTGCTGTATAGACTATAACGCTTGTATAAAATGTGTTAAGGGGGATAATGGTAACGCCTTAACACTATTTTGATATTTTATATTACTGATAGGCATTATCTACTTATCGTACACTATTACATAGTAGATAGTTTAACGGATCCTTAAAGGATGGTTATTCCAAACATCCTTTGAGTTACTTGTATTTCAATCGCTATTTCACTTGAGTTGGATTTATTGATATAAGAATATTAATCCTGACTCGAGTGTCTTGTGTTTTGCTTTACGCTCGGGTCAGACCGAGTGTACCAGTATTCGAGATTCACCTTTGAAGTCGGAGCTTTGCTTGAAGATCGAGCCATCTATTCTGCTTTCAGCATTCGATGATTCCAGTGATGTATTCTGATTTGTATCTGATGTATCGTGTTACTCTTCCGTTGTATCTGGTTTAACTCTGATGTAACTTATATATTTATATAGTAGCTTCATGAACTACTATCTCTTTTATTTCCGCTACAATTATTACTCTATGTCTATGATCTGTGTTCTATTTATTTACTGTATATGTTCAGTTTTGCCAAATTTTAATTAACAATCTACTATTTTGAATTATTCAAGTCCGACATGTGCGTATGCGAATTGTCCAAAATAGCGGGTCGTTACAGTTGGTATCAGAGCTTTGGTAGCTCTAGGCAAAACTTAGCATATAGGGTAAATGTATTTACAGAATCACTTCATTCGATTTTGAATCTCTTCCTTTTGACTTGATTCCTTTGAATTTTGGAACGTTACCTACGGTTCCAAAAATTCATTCGTGTCCCTCACTATTCGTCTTCTTTCAATTCTCGAGCATCACATAGCTCCACTTCAAATGATCTTTATAATGAATCGGCGGTCTCGCCAATCTTAGAATGATTTGTAAAGGGGTGAAACTCCTTTACAATAGGCATTGATTTACCGGAGATTTCTGTATCCTCGGTTTACGATGCTATCTATTTCCCGCTATACCTGAATTCTATTTCTTGAGATTGAATGTAGATTCGCCTCGAAATTCTGCATCGGTCTTATTCTTGAAGTCATGGTCGACCCGGTTAAGGTCGCCCGCGATTTATATAAACTTAACCATCTTTCTATTTCATTATTTCATCATCTTATCTTTGTTTTGAACCTATCTTTGAATCAAAATTCTCTTTGATTTGAGTCCATCAAATTTGAATTTCTATCCTTGCTTTGAATCCATCCTTGTATCGTCGAGCGAGGAAGTGTATTTGTAAATTTATATTAAAATGTTTTATATATTGTGTTGTTTGAGTTGTTGATGTGATTTGGGTTTCCGATCGATTCGTCTGATCAGCGCTATCGATAGGATTTCCAAAACACTTGAACAGAACAAACTGACACAATGTTGTTTTCAAATTTGGTAAACAAAATAGTTTTGGATGATTATATTATATATAAATATAAGTTTTCTGAAATTAAATTGTTAATGAATTTGTTGTCAAAAATGATAATATTTGATTTTCATTTATTGTTTTGTAAACCATTGACTATCGCATAATATAAATAAATAAATTTATAAAATTTGGTTATAATTTAATTTGAAACTTGAAATGAATTTAAATCAAGAATGTGAGAATTTAATTTCTGGTGTTTTCAAACTTTGGGTTTAAGTTTTAAAATGCATATTATAAAAAGTAATTTCGAAAAGAAATCAATTCCAAAGAATCTTAAATGATATAATCAGTGCTCTTCTCTTTTGTCGCTAGAAAATAATTTCGGTGATGACGGCCGCATCATCGACACTCATTTTCGAGTTTCGAAGTGGAGAAACCATTCTGTAGTTTTGGTACGGTTTTGTCTGGAAAATATTTTAATTTGAATTTCTTAAGTATGACTTGATTTATATATATATATGGGAATATTATTTTAAATTAAATTTGATTTAATATATATAGTATATACGTAATTATTTCTAAAGGGTTTGAAATTAAACAAAAATTTAATTCTTAAAAATCATGTTAAAAGATGTTTTCAATTATAAATAAAGCTAAATTTTGAATAAGTATTTAAACTTGAAATAATTGAATTTGAAAGTTTTATTTGTATAGTACTAAATTACATTTTAATATAACTTATCTAAATTATTCAGAAGTTAAAATACAATTGGATAATATACAATATAAAATGATTTTATAAATAAAATTTTAGTGTTTATAATAAATGTTATACACTTAGATTTTGATTATATAAAAATGCTAATAAAGATGATAGAATAATAAGTTAATTGAATAATAGATGAGACAAATAAATTTGTTTTGAAAGAATTAATAAATTGAAATTTGATCAACTTTTGGAAATGCCTTAAATTTAAACCAATTATTGAATATAAATTAATTTAAATTGAAATTTATATGGTTTAAATTAATTTATATGGTTTAAATATATGTAATAAGATATATTAAGTGGAATAAACTTAATAATAATTTGGAATAAAGAAGAATTAAACTTGTTGAATAAAATGTGATTATAACAAATAACCATGCAAATTTATGATTTTAGAAATTGTTAATTTAAAGATAATTAATTAATAATATAATCAATTTAGAAAGAGTTAAGGTTGATCTAACAAGTAAAATCAAATGGATTAAAATAAATTATTGAATATTAATTAATTTAAATTGAATTTTATATTGTTTTAATTTGGTTTTCCAATCTATTTTCTTTCTGGTTGTTCTATTCTCCTACCTCCTTCCTTTTCGGGGACGAAAAGTTTTGAGTGGGGGAGAATGTAACGACCCGTAAATTTTAACTGTTTTAATAACGTAATTAGTTGAAATTTTGTAAAATTTTAAACGATAAAATTTTGAAATATAAATTTGATATTTGGAATGCGTCTAGTTAAACATAGCAACTGGTAAATTTTCGTCCGAAAATACGAAAGTATATTTCGCGCGTAAATTTACTTCAAATTTAATCAGTTAAAAATCGATGAAAATAAAATGTTTCGGAACCTAAATAATTTTACATAGAAAAATTCTAAACCATCTTCCGAGCAAACGTCATTTTTCGTTTTTCCAGATTAGGATTTCTTTAGCTCCGTCGATCTTATTTTTCTGCGTTTTTGTTGCATTTTCCGTAGTAGAAAATTCGAAATTTTTATAATTCAATCATACCACTGATATCTGTATACCGTTTTGATCGTCTCGTCGTACCGATCTCTATGGTATATTTATTTTTCTATTTCGGAGCATGTTGTGCGGTGCAATTTATGAAACGGCCAATTGTATCGGTTCCAAAAAAAATGTTTTAAACTTCTATCCTTTCAAATTTCAAACGAATGAACAGAAAGCCAGTAGCATTTTTTATTTTTTTATTTTTACCAAACTAATGGCCAGCTGTTAAAATTCCATCATTCCAATTTATTGGTCTCTGGTCCGTTCTCTTTGTCTGTTCACACTACTGAGTATATGAGATTAGATATTAGCCTTTTCACCTTACCTTGCTCCTCTGTCATTCGTGGTTCATTCTTTTTTTTTACTCTACTGCTTCTTCCTTCCTGCAATCCTTTTTCTCTCCTCTTTTTTTTATTTATTTAGTTGGCCATTCCGTTCTCAAGTTTCTCGAGCTACCACGCTTGGCCCAACTCATCCGCGCATACAGCGACCACCCACGCCCGACAACATCACCACCAGCCTCCGCCTGACCTCCGAGTCGAGTAGGCTGCCGCCCTGCCACCCGAACTTCATGCCTCCTCACCATTTTCGCTCACCACCGCCTTTCCACACGGCAGATCCACCTTCCCACCATCCCAAGGCCATACCTCCGCCTGCTCGTGATCCCCGAAGCTTCTCCTGCACCCCGCCCTGCCTCCGCCTCGCCAGTCCACACCCCACGTTCGCGAGACCGTCGGCCTCCCTCCTTTCTCTCATGCTCAACCCAAATCTCCACCGCAGCAATCGCAGATCCGCTGCTCCTCCAACCATTTTCCCTTCTCGACCTCTGATAAGTTCGCAACCTGACTTCTTCTTCTTCAATGTATGAGGTATGCGAGGGCTGTTGTATATATATATATTAATATGAATATATATTTGTATATTTATATTGTTTATAAGTATGTTGGTTTATGTTAATATATATATGTACGTATATTTTATTTTCCCTTGTTCATTTTTACTGTTTAAATTTGCTAATGCCTGTTTTTTTATTTGTTTAAATGACCTGTGAATACACATATATAGATATATCTATACATACATTTTGTTGTGGGTATAAATTTACAGTATACTATCTGTTTGGACAATATATGTAAGTGTAGTTATAAATTATAAAATTTGTTCTATCTGTACAAGTATGTGTCATAGTTACTAGTACACAGTATATATTTAATTGGTAGCCTTCAGGTTGCTCATGCGCAGTCCCAGAGTCATATATTTTTACATATATATGTGTTAACTCCCTTTTAGCAACGACCTACGAGTTAAGAAATGAACGAGTCAGGTTATGCCACGACTTATAAGAAGCCAACGAGTTAAAAATCCTAAAACCTAAGTGTACTCAACGACTTACGACTTAGCTGCTGAAAGAGAATCTACGGCTTGAACGACTTACGACCTACCGGGTTAGGGAGCTACGACCTAAGAGAGTACGACCTAACTACTGAAGGTAACTTCGCGACCTAGCAGTGTTGCGGCCTAAAGACTTCGCGACCTAGCAGTGTTGCGACCTAAAGACTTCGCGACCTAGCAGTGTTGCGACCTAAAGACTTTGCGACCTAGCAATATCGCGACCTAAAGACTTTGCGACCTAGCAATGTTGCGACCTAAAGACTTCGCGACTTAAGAAGGTTCCGACCTAATGGGTTACAACTTGGTTTAGGTCGTTCATGACTTATGGCTCCAGTTCCTAAAGACTTAAGAAGTATACGACTTAACAGTCTACGACTCAACAGGCCACGACTTAACAGTTTACGACTTAGTGGGTGTACGACTTAAGAGCTTCACAGCCTACGACTCATGGTCTTAACGACTCAGCAAGTTAAGGTATTACGACTTAAGGGTCTTACGACTTAAGGGTCTTACGAGTTAAGGTCTTACGACTTAAGGGTCTTACGACTTAAAGGCTACGAGGTTAAAGTCCAGAGCCCATACCTATACTACCTGTCTGATAAGTCGGCTATGACTTAACACTTGTCGAAGACAAAGCCACAAGATGAGCCCAGAACAACCATCCCTTAACTCGTCACCGACTTACCCTAAGTCGGCTACGACTTAGGACTTAGGAAAATTTCCAGAGTCCAAATCAGCTCCTATAAATACCCCACCATTTCCAACATGAGAAGGACTTTTGGCCATTCATTTCTTCAAGCGCCGTTACTCTGTCGAAGTCTCCACTCATTCAACAATCAAAGATCTTCAAGCATTCGAGACGCTACAACAATCTTCGAGAAGAACTCCTTACATCCAACACGGATTCGTCGAGTTTCATCATCAAAGATTGAGCTAGTAGTCAAGAGTGCTTTCGTGATCAAGTTGTATTGTATTTTGAAGGATATTGTATCAAATTGTAACCGAATCAGCAATAAAAGATTATAAAGTGGACGTAGGCTCAATTACGGGCCGAACCACTATAAACCTGTTGTTCATTTACTGCTTTTCTGCTATTTTCAGCTTATATTCTGTTCCCGTACCAACGGGTGGTGCTTTCACGATTCTATTACACACACCGGGTGTTAGCGTTCACTTTTTAGCGTTAACATTTTGGTGCTTTCACTGAGAACCCAACTCAGGCGATCATCCACCGTTGCTTCGCAAAGATTCATAAAAAGAACCTCTCTTAAAAACCAGATCCGAAGTAATGGCTCCTGGAAGAAGAGGTAGACCTATCAAATCCGGAAATGCTCACGAAGGGACTTCCGCTTCCCCAACAACAGACCAAGCAACTCCAACCGTTGGAGTCACCAGGGCTGAATTGGATGATGTAGTTTCTGGATTATACCAGCAGATTGAAACCCAAAACGCTTTGATGATGGATAGATTAACTGCTCTGCTCGGGGCAAATCGTCAACCAGAAAACCATCAAACTACTCTTCCTGAAATGCCACCTTTCCAAGCTGATGGTTCTATGCCACAACCAACTTGTCATAAACATATGCCCGGGCAAACTTCCGAGGGAAGAACTGATGCTTGCCTGGAGGTGTCTTTGAATAATAAAGAGTACCTGTCTGAAATGGTTGGCCGCATCATGAAAGAGAGCATGCAAAGGGAAGAAGATGAGGCTGACTGGGGATTCGCGCCAAGCAGAACTCCGTTTACTGAAAGGATCCTGAGAGCGGAGTTTCCAAGGAAATTTGCACCTCCTATTATCCAAGCCTATAGGGGAACCAGTGACCCTAATCATTTCCTATACAAATACGATTGGCATATGACCGGTGCAAGAGCATCAGACGAGATCAAGTGTCGATACTTCCCAGTATACCTGGAAGGTGTGGCTTTACTTTGGTTCACAAAGCTTCCAGTTCGGTCCGTAGATAAGTTCTCCGACTTGACGCAAAAGTTTAAAGAACAGTTCAGATTGTATGCTTCAAAAGCTAAGGATATAATGTCACTGTCTAACCTTGAACAAGCGCCCGGAGAATCAATCAAATCTTTCTTGAGCCGTTTCAATATAGCTTTAGCCGAAGTAGAAAACACGGAACCACGCATGATCCTGACTTATTTGATGCGAGCCATTGATAAATCGAGCAAATTTGGGATATGGCTAAAGATGAAGGAACCAAACTCGCTTGAATTTTTTTATAAAAAGGCCGACGAGTTCATTCGCCTTGAAAGCCTTTCTACGACATCGAAAGTGGTTGTTGCCCAAACTAATAATAACAATGTCCCGTCTAATAAAAGAGAATCTGAAAGTCAGAAAAGGGAGAATGAAAGAGGAAAGAGCCAGGGAAATGAAAAGAAACCTCGCCGCTTTAATCCTTCGGATTATACTCCTTTAACTGATACACCAAGAAATATCTTTTTTGCGACAAAAGACATTGTCAGGTATCCTAAGCCACCTGAGATGACGAGAGGTGCAAAGCGTAATGGAAAATTCTGCCAATTTCACAATCAACCTGGCCATGACACTGACCAATGTCGCCAATTAAAGAATGTGATTGAAGAATTGCTGGAGCAGGGTAAACTCCAACAATACGTTAAGAGAAGCGAAGTTGCTCCAACCTCATCTACTCGGGATCAACAACGTCCTACCCATCAATCCGATCCTCTCAACAACACTACAGTGCAAGATTCAGAAAAGCTCGTCATTAATGTTGTCACAAGAGGTCCACACCCAGCAGGCAGAAGTTGGGACGACTGCTAATGGTCCACAAAACTACAACTGGGGCATCTTTCACTTTCTCTGGCATATAAATCCGAAGCTGCAAATCCAGCACAAATGGAAATCCAGCTTGGAGATTCTGAAACAACAATAACTAGCATCCATTTTTTACTTAGCAGCATTGCTTGAATTTGTAAAAATGATAATGGATGTGTAACTTCTACATTGTAAACCGCTGAGAAATCAGCGTGACTGAATAATGAAAAACTATGCATTCTGTGTTTTCTATTATAAAATGCCTGTTATATTTCGATGTTTAAATACTCTAAATGTATTGCTAAAATGTCGATCTAATATTGTAGGTCATTAAAGCAAAGCTCACCCATCGCAAAGCTAAGCGAGCCTTACAAATCATTTATTAAAGCAAATACCAAGCAACAAAAAATGCCATATTCAAATCCTATACAAGAAGAACCTCACATAAAAAGTTGGCAACTTCACTGGGGCAAGCCTTCGTTAACCAGTTGTGATTGTCAATATGAACAGACATCCAGCTAGGTAACTCACGTTTGTCCCATGAAGTTATTCAACGGTGAAGTCCACTTCTTCGGATAAGGCAATCTACTTATAAAAGGAACGAAGATACACTTGGAAATGATAATAAAAGATCGCTAATGAGCAGATGATGGGAGAACATGGCCAAGCAAGCACGGAAGCAACCAAAAGGAATTTTGCTCCTAAAAAAAAAAGGGGGCCGGTAGAACCACCGAAGGGACACCTTCCCAAGCAGAAGGAACAGGGCACTTGCTAACTAATCGTGATGCATTCGATCAGGCAGCTTGCGTCCGTCCCGTGGATCTACTCGCCCCTGAGAAGCAACCTTCCTGGCACACCAACCAACCGATGCTCCTTCCCAAAGTTCAACAAAGCCCTCTAACGAGGCACGCCAATAAATGAAAGTGCTTCTCTCAATAACAAGATTGGTGGAACCACCGGAGGGGCACCTTCCCAAGCTGAAGGAACAGGGCCCTTGTTAATTGATTGCGATCGTTTGTGCAAACGAACATCCAATCAAGCAACTTGCGTCCGCCCCGTGGATCCACTCAACCATGAGAAAGTAACTTCCAGGCAATTTCAAGACCTCTTCGGAGGCAAAAGCCCTTTTCGGAGGCACATTTCACCCGTGTAGAAGTGCAAAATGCTTCTCTTCGGAGACCCACTTCACCAGTGATGAAATGCTAAAAAGCCCTTTTTGGAGGCACATTTCACCCGTGTAGAAGTGCAAAATGCTTCTCTTCGGAGACCCACTTCACCAGTGATGAGATGCTAAAAAGCCCTTTTCGGAGGCACATTTCACCCGTGTAGAAGTGCAAAATGCTTCTCTTCGGAGACCCACTTCACCAGTGATGAGATGCTAAAAAGCCCTTTTCGGAGGCACATTTCACCCGTGTAGAAATGCAAAATGCTTCTCTTCGGAGACCCACTTCACCAGAGCTGAAATGCCAAAAATTGCTTCTCTTCAGAGACCAAAATTGCTTCTCTTCGGAGACCAAAAATTGCTTCTCTTTGGAGACCAAAATTGCTTCTCTTCGAAGACCAAAAATTGCTTCTCTTCGGAGACCAAAATTGCTTCTCTTCGGAGACCAAAAATTGCTTCTCTTTGGAGACCAAAGTTGCTTCTCTTCGGAGACCAAAATTGCTTCTCTTCAGAGACCAAAATTGCTTCTCTTCGGAGACCAAAATTGCTTCTCTTCAGAGACCAAAAGACCTCTGCAGAGGCGTACTTCACCTTGCTTGAAGTGCCAAAAATAAACCCTTTACTGGGGCACAAAAATCAAAACCTTCTTCAGAAGCTCATTTCATTGTGCAGGAAAATTCATTTTTAAACAAATAAAAGTGATCATTCCCAAAAATTGAAGTGTTCTTCTGACAGAAAGAGAAAGTAAAAATTTCTCCAAAAACGAGATATACTCTATTAAAAGCAGAATGATTCCTTCCTCAAAAGTGGAATAGTTATTCTCTAATATAAGAGTATCAGTCTTGTACAAGCAAGAAATATTGCAATGCACTTGTGGTATGGGGGCAACATTATACAATTCAGTTACATTAATAAAAGTAATATACAAGCGACACACCACAAGTTCATTGCAATATCACATAAAGAAGATGTGGAATAAATGCGTTCTTGAAACACAGACAAAAGTTTGTACAAGAAAAAAGAATCGTTTACTCTACACTTCAAATGAAAAACAGATATATTCCTGCATACACAAGAATTTGTACAAGTAAAATAGTTATTTTATTCAATACTATGGAAACTTTTTACATTGTGCAGATTACAAAAAGGAGTGGAGACCGGTATCCGCACAATTTCCGGTCAATGCATGCAAAAAGCAGAAAAGACAAAATCAAACTCATTTCTCCTTCTTCCCACCCTTGGAGCCTTTACCCAGCCTGGTAATTAGTTTCGAAGGCCGTATCGGAGAAGAAGGAGAAAGAGACTCATCCGGATCGTCTTCTGCTTCATCTCCAGCAACAGAGGAACTCTTCTTTCCTTTCTTCGAAACCGCACGTTTCCCCTTCTTCCTGGAAGAAGACTCACTCCCCGAAGCAAGAAATGTAGAAAGCTTTGTGTCGTAGTCAAAAGACCGCTCCGGGGTCTTCTCGCTATCTTCCAGATCTTCTGATTTCTGTTCCTTGGAAGCAGGTGGTTTGTCCAAACCTTGAAGGGCTGCTATCGGTTCTTCCTGTGAACCTGGTTGAGAAGCTGGAAGAGGAGTAACTTGAGAAGGAGGAGGAACGGCAGCTGAAGAAAGAAGAATTGGTGCAGTTTCCGGCACGTCTGCTGCATAATAAAAGAAATCAAAATCAGTATTCTCCGAGAAAAAAGAAGACTGTGAATCATCAAAGCTTAAGTGATAAGTAAGAAGTTCGTCGAACTCGGTTAAGTCGAATAAGCGATTCACTAAATTCGTCTCGTCAAAGTTACCTGGAGAAGCCGGTTTAGCGAGATCAATCTCAAATTCCCGAGCCTGGAAGTCCTTCATTGCCTCTTCCTCTGTAGGAGTGGTTACAGTTTCTTTGTCAACCTTAGCGGGAGGCGTGGAATGAGAACTAGAGCCAGTAATATCCACATAAGCTAAAGCCGAAGTATAAGCAGGAGCAATAGGAGGTATTTCTCTCTTAGGAAGCTTCTCTCCCGTCGCCTCGGCCCACACTCGGGTAAGCTGCTCTTTTCCTTTGGCAAGGGCAGCGCGGTCGCTCTCACCTAAGTAGGTAGCTTGAAGATCTGCTTCAGCATAACCGGCACCGCCAAACAAGTCGATGATTGCCTCCCATACTTCCGCTAAGGTGACTTCATATTCTGGTCCCAAAAGTGAAAGGCTCCCACGCCCCAGGACGCAATGCATATAGAAGTCGAATAAAGTCGCGTCAATGGTGGCTTTAGTTGCCTTTTGGGATTCTTCAGCCGCTGCCTTACCAGGGAGAGCTTCATCACGCTCTTTTTCAGCTTTCAATAACTGGGATTACAGCCTCGCAATTTCTAAGTCTCGAGAGCTGATTTTCTCCTGAAGTTGAGCAGCGTCATCACGATATTTTCTAGTAACATGCTGTTCTGCTTCAAGTTTTACTTCAGTATCTCGCTGAGCAGCATGGGCGTCTCGAACTTGTTTTTGAAGCATTTCTTCTTTCTGAGAATAAGAAGTGGAAGAAGTGGCAAGCTCATTCTTGAGTCTTTCAACTTCAGCTTCGAGCTTCCCATAACCATCACTAATGCTTTTCAACTCCACATCATGCTGCTTACGCCATTTGTCCCATTCTGATTTATCGTTCTCCATGGTCATCATCGCCTCAAGGTTCAAATGGTTGACCCTTTGGAGTTCATCAACCAGCTTCTGCCATCCAGACATTCTTTTAATGTCAAGCTTGATGGCATCGACATTTCTCAGCATCGCCTGCTTATCAATGGGAACCAAATCTAAGTCAAAACGGACTCCTCTTAAACACCAATTTGGGAATCGGCTCTGAAGTGTGGGAGGCCCGTCCCCGGCTTGATACTGAGGCCTATTAATAATTGCCTGGATGTCAGACTCTTTAAGGGTAGGAGAACCGGACGATGTATTAGGAGGAATAGAAGCGGTAGTCTTTTCCGAGATGTTAGATGTGTCTTTCTCACCAAGTCTGATCCATTTGCTGGAGTCATCGGAAGTATGACTCTTGTAAGGATCGTCACTTCTGCGGGAAGAGTCACGTCGCTCGTCCCTACTCCCATAGTGCTCTTCATCTTCTCTCCGCCGACGTTCTTCATGAGCTCGCCTTTCGTGAGCCTTCCTGGCAGCCCTTTCCTCATCAGTTTCCTTCGGGGCGCCGATATAACTCCTGAAATCATAAGCATCGCGACTTCCGTGACGCTGAAATTTGTCAAAGTAAGAGCCACTTCGCCCCATTGTAGAACCTGAAATTGAAAAAGAAAGGCAAGTCTTAGAAATTTTCAAATTAAAGGAGCTAAGTGCATATAAGTGCCAAAATCCTAAGTGTGTGTGGCGTGTGGGCTATGCGTGTCGGACTACAAACCACTTTTTTGCGTGGGAATGGTGACGGCTTGTACAGAAGATGTTGTGGTTTGTTGCAAGGAAGAAGTTGCTTCAATAACAGGAGAGATCACTTTAGAAACATCATCTTTAAAGAGCTCCTGAGAGGTTATCATAATGTCGCTCAGACTGTCAAAAGTATCATCGCCATGATGCACGGGAGAATTATCTTTTTCAGCTTCCACCTCAGCCGTCTTTTCAAGAATGTGAAGACTTTCCTCCTCTTCAATGACAGGGGAAAGTGCTAACTTACTGGACGATCCCGCAATGTCAGTAAGAGTAGAACACTTTACCAATGAAGTCTCAACGGTAAGTTCTTTCGGTAAAGGTTCTTTAGCAGAAACGGGGGCATCTGACTCCTCAGCTGAAGAATCAGGGACTTCATGTGACTGAGTGGAGCGGGAAGGATGTAAGAGTCCAAATTCATGAAGGAACTCATCTTTCAATAGAAATTGAACACTCCTCTCCTCAACCGGCACGGCCATAAGCCTCTCAAAGGTAGTCTTGTGATGAGGTTCCCTAGAGGTGGGAGGGAGCGCTGAAACAGTAGAAAAAGAAGTTAACACTTGACAATTTGGACTTCGAATAATTTAGAAAACACAGGGAAAAGATAGATAGTCGTACTTCCCACTCTCCAAATGGCGTAAAATCCCGGGGGACAACGAACAAAGAAAAACTGGCTCAGAAACCCAGGAACGCTTTCGGGAAGACCAATAATCAGTTTACGGTTCCTGGCACTCCTTACAACTGTGATAGAGGGATGGTCTTTGTTCTTTGCAAATGAGCACAGGAAGCAAATTTCTCCAAAACTGGGAAAACGGTCCAGCATTCTCCTAAAAAGCACACACAGTCCCAGCAGGATGGCGTAGCCATTAGGGTGTAGTTGAAAAGGGGAGATAGATAATCGAAGGAGAAGTTCTCGAAGACAGTCATTAAACGGGGGAATCGCTCCACTCAAGCACATTTGGCGGTTCACTGCGACAAAGCCGTGGGGCGGCCTATCAGCAGTGTCATTTACTCCAGGGAGCAAAGCGTCAGATTCAGCAATGCCAAACTGGGTGCATAGTTGACGGAAGACTTTATGACTCAGAGTGGTAGGAGTCCTTTCCGGGGGATCATTCAACGGGGTAGCAATTGGAAAAGCTTCTCCAGCTGGTTCCAAGTCTTCTTGATGAGTTGCCATTCTACACAATCAGCTGAATGTTCAAAAGTGAAGGTGCACGTTTCCTAAAAGTGTGAAGTGCTGTGCAAAACTAATGAAAACAAGGAAAAGCAAGTATAACTGGAATTAAACTAACTGACAATCAGTCGATTACGAGATTTCAGAACTTGTTAATACTCAAGTGCAGTGTTAATGCAAACAAATCAGTTTTAGTTTACCATTACGATTTTGCTTTAATACTTCACTTGAATTGGTTATTGTATAGTATTTCACTCATACAGTTCATTTAATTTAATTTTTTCTTTATCAACTAATCTGTCATTCGATGTGGGCGGTCAGTGGCAGTATATTCGTCCCAGTATTCTGTGAATGTTGTATTAAGCAGGTTGTTAGCTTTCAACAGTTCATAATTCAGCAGTTCAAAGTCCATGCAAAGCTTAAAAGTGTCAAGAGTTAAGTCGCCGATAACTCAAGTGCTAACTCGGCGACGACCTAAGGAAGATTTCCTATGAGTTAAGTTAAGTCGTTGGTTATCTAATTCTTTGAGTCATCAGCCATAACACTTATAGAGATATGAAGCTTCGGTTTGAAACAACGCATCTGCTAACTCGTCCACGACCTAAGGGGCAAGCTACGAGTTAAGTTAAGCCATCAGTCTATTAAGGAGTGCTGCATAAGAAAGGTCTCTAGGCAATGAAAAATTGTCAAGTCTTAGGTCGTTACCGATCTACGACCTACTTTAGGTCGTATATGATTTAGGACTTAGGTCTCAAGATTCCTATTCAAAACGCGAAGGCCTTAAGTCGTTCGTCTTCTCCCCAATACATCAATTCGCTAACTCCTCAACCCGTTAACCCATTAGCTTCTCCTCCAACCAAAACTCTCGTTCCCTCAGCGCATTTAATCATCCCAAAATCACCATAAACCCGGTCTAATGTCATTCCATCACAAACCACGAATCAATCTAACTGAAATGTTGGTGTCCATCGTCTTGTTCTGACCGACTGTCCAAAGCCAGGACAAGACGTCTCAAACCCATCAGTAGTCAATTGAAACAAGAATTGCAGAGAAGTACGACATGAGAAAAGGGGGGTCGATGGTGGAAATGGGATTCGTAATTGAGTGATAATCGAGGAATGAATAGCAATCGAATCCACTTACGTGAGAAGGAAATAAGGATGACTGGCAACCGGTAGGTCTGAGTCGTCTTTGGAAAGCTTGAAAAGTCGTTAATGGCGGATTCAAATAGAGGAACAGGTAAAGTTGGGAAGGAACGACCTAAGCAATTTATTCACTGGGACAATGAAAGGTGAATCGACACATCTGACCTACGACTCATCTTAAGTCGGTCACGATCTAGCGCACTCATCAAGAAGCGAGCTAAGGAAATCGAAGCACACGACTTACGACTTAAGGCGTGTACTTCGAGGGGCAAATGTTAACTTCCTTTTAGCAACGACCTACGAGTTAAGAAATGAACGAGTCAGGTTATGCCATGACTTATAAGAAGCCAACGAGTTAAAAAGCCTAAAACCTAAGTGTACTCAACGACTTACGACTTAGCTGCTGAAAGAGAATCTACGGCTTGAACGACTTACGACCTACCGGGTTAGGGAGCTACGACCTAAGAGAGTACGACCTAACTGCTGAAGGTAACTTCGCGACCTAGCAGAGTTGCGACCTAAAGACTTCGCGACCTAGCAGTGTTGCGACCTAAAGACTTTGCGACCTAGCAATATCGCGACCTAAAGACTTTGCGACCTAGCAATGTTGCGACCTAAAGACTTCGCGACTTAAGAAGGTTCCGACCTAATGGGTTACAACTTGGCTTAGGTCGTTCATGACTTATGGCTCCAGTTCCTAAAGACTTAAGAAGTATACGACTTAACAGTCTACGACTCAACAGGCCACGACTTAACAGTTTACGACTTAGTGGGTGTACGACTTAAGAGCTTCACAGCCTACGACTCATGGTCTTAACGACTCAGCAAGTTAAGGTCTTACGACTTAAGGGTCTTACGACTTAAGGGTCTTACGAGTTAAGGTCTTACGACTTAAGGGTCTTACGACTTAAAGGCTACGAGGTTAAAGTCCAGAGCCCATACCTATACTACCTGTCTGATAAGTCGGCTACGACTTAACACTTGTCGAAGACAAAGCCACAAGATGAGCCCAGAACAACCATCCCTTAACTCGTCACCGACTTACCCTAAGTCGGCTACGACTTAGGACTTAGGAAAATTTCCAGAGTCCAAATCAGCTCCTATAAATACCCCAACACTTCCAACATGAGAAGGACTTTTGGCCATTCATTTCTTCAAGCGCCGTTACTCTGTCGAAGTCTCCACTCATTCAACAATCAAAGATCTTCAAGCACTCGAGACGCTACAACAATCTTCGGGAAGAACTCCTTACATCCAACACGGATTCGTCGAGTTTCATCATCAAAGATTGAGCTAGTAGTCAAGAGTGCTTTCGTGATCAAGTTGTATTGTATTTTGAAGGATATTGTATCAAATTGTAACCGAATCAGCAATAAAAGATTATAAAGTGGACGTAGGCTCAATTACGGGCCGAACCACTATAAACCTGTTGTTCATTTACTGCTTTTCTGCTATTTTCAGCTTATATTTTGTTCCCGTACCAACGGGTGGTGCTTTCACGATTCTATTACACACACCGGGTGTTAGCGTTCACTTTTTAGCGTTAATAATATGTTAATGCAAAGGTCATACAATATCATCTTATATATACAAAACGTTGTACGCATGAGTCGAAATAACTAATTTATGGCATGTTGTTAGTTCAGTCATCCTTCTGCATGGTTATATTTAGAGTATATATCTTAATCTTAAAGTATAGGTTACATGTTATATATATATATATGAGAGTTTGAATATATTGGTGAAGGTTTAGCCTACGTGGGATTACAGTAGTGTAAATGTTTTTTTTTCAAATTTTTTTTTATATAACTAATAATAATAATAATAATATAATAAAATAGATAAGGTAGTACATTTATGCATTTGTTTCGCTGGTTCTATATAAAGGTTGCGGTTTTACTTGAGTACTTAGATTAAGTTATTTGAGTTAGTAACCTATGTTATATATGTATTTTAAGACATGCAATATAGTCCGTTTTATGTTAGTTCATACCTGTTGTAGTTGTTGTATTACTACGCATATTTTATATATATAGATTTTAATTTCCCAATTATCGTTTAAGTAATATATATATTACAATAAATTGTAAATATTGATTTTAAATGATACAATTATAAGTGTACATGTGATGTATGTATATAGGTCATTCTATATATAAAATTGATATGTATAGGACTTCATTTTAATAGAAGCTTAAATAGAATATTGAATCTATACAGTTGGGTGTTTATTTTAAATTAGAAGTGTATACGATTTGTATATAGTATATATAGTTATATATATGTTCATTTATGCCATCTACCTTCGTCAATCCGATTTTGATTTACTTTCATCTAATCGTATTATCAGCTTATCCGTTGAACTGGTGCCAATCTAGCTTTGCTTTGAAATTCGTGCCTGGATCCATAGCTCATTTGATCGTCAAATCATCCCTAGTCTCAAAAGGTGAGCAATCACTCACGATTAACGTTCTTTTATTTATTAAATTTGATTTCAATTGAAACGACAATTGAAATATACTGCTGTTAGTTATTTACACTGTTATATATGTTATTACCTGTATCAGTTCACCTGTGACATCTGACACCATTATATGTTATTTATGCAATGATAATCCAGTTTGGTTGATAAATGATTGATTGTTTGATGTTGACATTGAACGTTAAATTGTTAATGTTGAAAGTGATAAATAATTTGAAATTGAAATCAACGTAGGATAGTTAAATTTGATATATGTGTTAAATTTGATTTGATGACATTTGCATAATATGACCCCTTTTAATTGTTAAATTAATTGACATGTAGAATAGTGATAATTACACTTTGAACCGTTGAACGTATATTGGATTAATTGTTGTAGTGTTAAAATTGAAATCGAATGACAAGTGAAGAACCGTATTAATATTAGTGTAATAATCTTTAATCTACATGAAATGATAGTGTAGATTCTAGAAATAATTATATTAATTTACACAAATAACAATATGAATTAATACGATTATTTCGGGATTATTTGAATTGATTATTGGATTGTTATTGATTGTTATTATTGCTTGTTTATTTACTTTGACACCATCCCAGATATCACACTGCAAGTTCCCTTTGCTATGTTTTGATTTTGAATTGAATTGGAATCGGGTTGAAATGATAAATACCCAATTTGAACTTTGACCTAGGATAGAGAATTAAATAAAACCCGATTGGTCAACAATTTGATTTAAAAATAAAATGAAGATTTTATTTGAATAAATAATATGGTTTTGAAACGAAGTTGGAAATTGAATTTTAATGAAATTCAAATGTGAATATTTAATAATCTGAAATGTAATATTAATAAAGAAATTGATGAAAGAATGTTGTTTAATTTAAGAAATGATTGAATTAAGTTTTGAAATTATTCAACAATTAAGTTTGAAATTATTTTATAATTAAATAAGATTGAATTATTTAATAAGTAAATAAGATTGAATTATTTAATAATTAAATAAATTGAATTCTTTAATAAGTGGAATTGAACTTCTTGAATAAGTGAAATTTAGTTTCTTTATTAATTGAGTTTTGAAATGTGTAACTGAGTAAATAAATAAGTGAAATTGAATTTTCTTTAACCCGAAATAGAATGTGATTTTTGAAATTAATGTAAGACTTGTAATTGAAAGAATTGATTTGACGAATTTAATTTAATTCAAAATTGTAAGTTTTGATTTAATGGAGTTGAACTTAAGTAATTGATTTAATGAATTGGAAATTAAATAGAATTTGTCTTGAATGATAGATTAACTTAACGAAATTTTAATGAAATCGATCAATGAAGTTAATTGATTTAAATATAAATTAAATCATTTTAAATGATTTCAGAATGAAACTTACGAACTTGAATCAATATTTGAATTGTTTTAAATGGAAATTGAAATTGAATTATAAGATTTTGAAATGGTAATTTGGAAGTTTTGAAACGTAAATTATGGAAATTGATTTAGAAAGACAAATAACATGTTGGTTTACAAATTCTAATTGAAATTGTAATTGATTTGGTTTTGAAATATATGAACGACCAATCGGTGTAATAATTACGAAAGTTATTAAAGAGACCGGAATCGGTTATGGACATACTCTCTGTCTAAACCGAAACCACTTTAATAACTGTATGTGGAGTGTGATCCAGAATGAAGTGGTTGGAATGATGTACGTGATGACTGAAGAAAGAGAACGATAATGGATAGCCTTGACACTTGTGTCAAATTGGAAATGACTAAAACAGGAGCCGTGCCGGGCCAAATGGGGGTTAGCTACCTCAAGCGAACACACTTCTTCGAAACTACTCATTACTTGTTGTCGATTGGTGCACCCTTGATTTGGGAGTGTTGTTTCGCGGTGTTGCGGTCGCTGCGGCGATGCGTTCTCACAAGTCCGGATCAGGCAAACGGTAGTTTCACTACCTTGGGTATTGCCTCATGTGCCTTGTCATACTTGTATCCCTTTATACGCGACCACTACGATTTGTTTTGTGTTATACCTATGGAGTACTCCCTGATATCCCACTAGTTTATGGTGGAGTTTACAGTGCTGTATAGACTATAACGCTTGTATAAAATGTGTTAAGGGGGATAATGGTAACGCCTTAACACTATTTTGATATTTTATATTACTGATAGGCATTATCTACTTATCGTACACTATTACATAGTAGATAGTTTAACAGATCCTTAAAGGATGGTTATTCCAAACATCCTTTGAGTTACTTGTATTTCAATTGCTATTTCACTTGAGTTGGATTTATTGATATAAGAATATTAATCCAGACTCGAGTGTCTTGTGTTTTGCTTTACGCTCGGGTCAGATCGAGTGTACCAGTATTCGAGATTCACCTTTGAAGTCGGAGCTTTGCTTGAAGATCCAGCCATCTATTCTGCTTTCAGCATTCGATGATTCCAGTGATGTATTCTGATTTGTATCTGATGTATCGTGTTACTCTTCCGTTGTATCTGGTTTAACTCATATGTAACTTATATATTTATATAGTAGCTTCATGAACTACTATCTCTTTTATTTCCGCTGTAATTATTACTCTGTGTCTGTGATCTGTGTTCTATTTATTTACTGTATATGTTCAGTTTTGCCAAATTTTAATTAACAATCTATTATTTTGAATTATTCAAGTTCGACATGTGCGGATGCGAATGGTCCAAAATAGCGGGTCATTACATGAATTCACTTCAAAATTCAAATGACTTCGAGTATAACCCACGCCAATTCAATTTCAAACTTCAAAACGAGTTTCAAAGTCAAAATGAAAATGGAAACAACTTTTTAAATGATTTTGGCAAAGGGAATAATCTCGACCATGATACGATTGAAAACTTTTGCCCTCAACAACTTCGAAGTGAGAATTTTCAAGTTAATAATTACAAATTTGACTTTGTTGAGCAAATGAACGGAATTCACAACAATCACATGGATTTGTTGTTGGAAACATATATGAAACAACGTGATAAACAAAACCAAATCCCAATGTGTGACGAGTCAAACGATAATCCATATTTTACCCAAATTGACGATTTTCAAATAACAACTTTTGAAATAGAAAACGACAATCTGAATGAAGTTGTTAAAAATACGGTAATTGAGTTGGATTTCAATTCTTTTGAGGGTGTGGAACCAAATTTAAAATTCGATCTTCCTTTTCTCGATTTCAAAAATTTGAACACAACAACTTTGGATTTTGAACTTAATATATGCGATGAAGTTGTTAATAATCCAAAAAAGGAAGACGAATTCAATGAACATGATTTCTTTGGACTTTTGAAAATGAGTTGTTAAATTCTCAAGGGGAAGAATTAAATCACTATTTCAATTTTGAAATCAATAATTTTGAAAAAAATTTTGATCATGAGCTTGACTTTCAATTTGGTGAAAATAAACTTGAATTTCAATCAATTGTTTTATCAACCCCAAAAATCATCGAGAATAAAACAACTCGTAAGATTTTCAATAAAACGACATTCGTTTTTCCAAATCCACATTCAACTCCGAAATCATTTATGGTTTGGTTTTCCGAGCTTAAGCTGTGTCTCATATACTTGACAAGGGAAATGAATCGGTTTTTGGAAGACCGTTTCATTTACTTTTTGACGATATACTTTCTGATCTCGTGTGAATACCGTTAATTTTCATTTAAAATCATGTTTTTATTTTTATTTTTCTCCTTCCACTTAGGTTGACTGTGGGGACACAGTCGAAATCAAGTGTGGGGGGGAGACTCATCTTCACTTTTAATTTTTCATGGTTTATTTAAAAAATATATATATTTAAAAAAATCCCAATAACAAATTCTCTTTTGATTTATTTTAAAGAAACACTATAGGATAAATATATGGTTTTGGTTAATTAAATTGAAATTTTTAAATTCTATTTGTCTTAACAAAAATAAAAATGAAGTTTGATTACAAATAACAATGGTTTAACTAGTATATAGGAAGATTCATACGTGTTAATTATGAAATACATCCCAATCAAAAATCTTTGTTTTAAAAAGTGGTTGATTTAAAGTAAAGATATAACATTTTTTTTCTTCTAAGTTAAATGGTGCTAAGATGATAGTGCAAAACTCTCTCTTCTAAAAAAACAAAAAAAAATATGTGTCTTGTATATATGTATTTATTTTTCTTAATAAATACCTAGAGTCATGTGTCCACACTCGTGTGTTCACTCGCCATGCTCTGTACCCTTCTCACGTATGCCCGAAAGGCAGTGCATGATCAGTATATCTAGCCTCAGTTTATCTGAGTTAGGTGTATGTATATAAAAATTCTTTTTAATAACGCCTATATTCGATAAGTGTCCACACTTGTGTGTTCACTCGCCACGCTCTGTATTCCCCTCACATCAGTCCGCAAGGCAGTGCACGGGTAATATATCTGGCATTAGTTTACCTGAGTTAGGCATATGTAAATATTGTCAATATCAATGAAATTTTCAAGTAAGAAAGAGTAAGCAATTGAAATCCAAACACCGTTTTAACTTGTTTGATTTAACTTGTTATTGAAAGGAAATGAGAATACCACTTTGACAAACTTTGATAATCAACTAAGGATTTATTTCATAGTTACACTTTGTTATCAACCGAAACAACGAGTTAAAGTATTGTCTATTTGCTATGATAACTTCATTTTTGTTGGAAATTTTGACAAGTAAATGACTTAAATTTTAAAGATAATAACCAAACCTATATTTAACTTATTTGTGTTAATTTAAAAGTAAATCCTTCATTCGTAAATATTTTCATAAACTTGCATTCACATCTTTGGAAATAAATCTTGCATTTTGTAAATATTTTCATCCTGCATTTGGATTTTGTGGGTAGTATCCGCTGAAAACCCTCACAAGACAACACTCGTCCTACTGGGCCACCCAGAGGTTTAACGGCTTGTTGCATACGCTCAATGCAATCGTGTTTCCTATGAAAACGGATATATCTTAGTTTTTTTCTTTATTTGAGGACGAATAAAAAGATAAGTGTGGGGGTATTTGATGTGCACGTAAACGTACCACCATATTTTATCTATTTAAATTAAATAAATGATCATATTGGGTATTTTAACTTGTTTAAACCAAAATTTAAATTATTTCAAATCGTCACATATTCATCTTCATCCAAGGGAAAAATGGTCATTTTGTGCATATATTAATTTTCTAAAATTTAATTGAAAGTTTCTATGTTATTTTGTAGGAATTTAAATTCATGTACAAGTGGTTTCATGAAGATATATGCATGCACAAGAGTGAAGAGAACAAATGAAGATGGAAATAATTCAAAGTGAAGATCATGGAGGACCCCACCTACCCACATACCTTCATGTACAAATTAGAGGCTAATGAACATGCTAAAAGAGTTTAAAGCTTCATGTACATCTAAAGGGGGATTAAGACAAGCTAATGACAACTTGGTCACCACACTTCCTACAAGGCCATTTTGGGCATTCCCCAAAAATATGGATTAGGGTTTCTAACTTGTTTAAATACCCCATATCTTCATGTAACCTCCCTTAGTCTCTCTTTAGTTTAGTTTAGGCTCAAAATAAAAAGACAAGCCCTCTTTCTCTTTTCATGGCTACTTAGCCATTTTTATTTCATGTACTTTTCCTTTTTTTTATGCAATGTTAATTAGTGTTTATCTTACTTACATGCTCTCTTTCTTTCATGCTAATAGTGTAGATTTTACTTTATGCAATTAGATTAGTTATCTTTTCCATTAGCTTTCATTTTCCTCTTCTTTTTGTTTTTGTTTATTTCATGTTGCTTTCTAATTGTATTGATATGATAACACAAATGAGAGGCTAATCCCTTCAATTTAGGGGTAATAAAGCTCTCTTGAATCATGTAGATGCAACATAATTTCTCATTTATGTCTCTTTTGTGCTTAATGGAAAGTTAGACGTTTGTGTGATTTTGTGTTAAATATTGAGTTTGATTGCTTATGTTGTTCAAAACAAATAGGCTATGCTTAGTTATATGAATCACTAATTACCTATTCATCTACATATGATCATGGTAATGGAAGTGGATTTAGAATCAAAATTTGACGGTTTATGTTTCTAATTCAATAGTTAATAATCCATGCTCAAAATAGATTCTACTTTTAATTTCATATCATTTTCATTGAAGTTAGTAAGTGGGTTAGAGGGTGCATTAAAGTTTGATGGTTTAAGTGTGTTAATTAATAACACAATTAGGCCATGCTTATGATAAATGCATCAACTAGACTCACAAATGACTAAAAAGGGATCATAATTTCATTATATTGATTTATGTGATCAAGAGAGAGGATTTGCCTCTTAATTGCTCTTTAATCTCATATTTTTATTCTCCTTAGTTTTAGCTTGTTTTTTCTTTCTTTTAGTTAGTTAACAATCCCTCGACTTTGGTTTAATTTGATTGAATAGATTTTTAAAATTTAAAAATTCCCCATGGATCGACCCGTACTCGCCACGTACTATCATTGTACGCCATGCGCTTGCGGTTATTTTAATTTGAAAATTTTCGACTATTTTCTAAACTGATAGAAATTTAGCCGATTAAAAACTTTCCATAAATTGTCAATATTTTAGCACTACTTATCATATTTGTTTTGTGTTACTTAATGGTACAGACAAAGAAATCCCTTGTTTTAAAACAAAGTCCTTTAAAATCATCGAAAAATCATCTTTGAAACTTAATTCTAGTTTTTTGTTTCAAAATAGTAATTTAAATGTAACGACCCGCCATTCATGCCATAGAATGACGCATCATTAATAAGAAAGAAAGGGATAGAAAGAGAAAAGATAGAGAAAAAACAGAGAAGAAAGAAAGAAACAACATC
Organism: Allium fistulosum; assembly: GCA_030737815.1. NCBI lineage: Eukaryota > Viridiplantae > Streptophyta > Magnoliopsida > Asparagales > Amaryllidaceae > Allium > Allium fistulosum. The sequence continues at coordinate 308,712,917 of CM060901.1, read as the reverse complement.
AGAATCTCAACAGCGGAACGAATAAATTATATTAATCACATAAGTATTACATAATACACAACATCAATTAGAGTTACACAGATTATACAACACATACTAGATAGTTATAAACACCTGTCTAGTTATTACAACTCAAATACAACTCAAAGAAACCAACACAGCGGAACACTATATATCTACGAACGCTGAAGCCTCCTGCTCCATTTCTCCTCCAGAAAACTCGTCAAAGCTAACCTGAATCCCTTGGCTACTCGTAAAAATTTGAGTACCCAAGAGTATAATAAAACAGAAAATAAACTCTGGGTCAGACATGGGTCTGGTGTGAGTAAACGGGTTAAAGTTGCTTAACTTTAAAAACCTTTGAAAAACAAAAGTATCACGTAAGACTTCCCACACATAAACATGGGTAAGTTTTTACCTTACGCTAACCAAAACGTTTGATATGAAATCCAGTTATATTATAATAGGGTCTAGGATTTTCAAATAAATATTCACATAGACTAAATTATTACAATCGTTAAATTCCAGCATACATAAGTATACAATCAAGTCCGTTATCACGTATTGGAGATTGGATTCCATAAAATGGGAGGGCTACTGGGGTACCGTCCATCACAGTACGTGGCCTAGATCAACGTACCGAGGATCACTCCTAATCCCCTGCAACACAAAGCCGGAACCATCCCTTACTGGATAGTCCCGAACAAGACAACCCCAATAGTTGTCGCGAATCAACTTCCCACTAAGCCGAATAAAAAGAAGGGACCTCTAGACAGGGGAAATCTTGTCCTACTTGAGCGCGACTCATTTAGCCTTGCTGCACCTCTCCTGTTTTAGCCATTCCCGGTTGATGAGGCTTGAGGCTACGATTACCTTTATAGAACACATCTATCTTAGAATGTTCATCGTCCACCTGACAATGTTCTGAAAGCATTCAATCCATACAAGTTCGTTCCGGGTTCGAACGAAACCGAAGGCATTATCTCGTTACACTCAATTTGGAATCACCCTCAGAGTTAACGACAATAACCCTTGCATTCTAAATCTTCATTTTCACTTGAGATTCACGACCTATCGTTAATTTGGATCGATGTGGTATTCGGATATCCAAATCTGGAAACCCGATCCCGGTCTCATCGAAATCCAAAACGTACCTTTTAAGGCTAAGTTGTTTTAAAGTTAAAACAATTCAATTCATTATCTATATACACATAGATAGATAATTCACAATATCACAATAGATAATCTACATTATCATCACACTTCAACCAAAGCATCCATATCACATAGCATTACTTATCTCATATCTGAGATCTCAAACCATTCAAGGCAATCAATATCATCCATCCATACATAAGCAAGGATTTATTAATCACTTAATTTAAAATGAATTAAATTAATTACTTCATCTCTAATTAATTTAAAATAAATTAAATTAATTACTTCATTCTATAAATCCTGCTTATAACCATAAATTAATTACAAATCAATTAATTATCCTCTAATTATCCTTTAATTGCATTATAGTAATTTATCCTTTAATTAATTACTCCAATTAATTATCCTTAACCATTTATAGTAATTAACCTTTAATTACATTAATTAATTACTCTTTAATCACTTATTATTTATTAATTAGCTTTAATTAATCAACCCTTAATTACATCAGTAATTATATTAATTAATGATCCCTAATTACTCTTAATTAATTATCCTATTTAAATTAATTACATTAAATAATTAATCTTTAATTAAACCACTTTTATTAATCACCTTGATTAATCACATTCAGTAATTAACTTTCCTTGATTACTTCATTAATTAATTAATTACTCCTTAATTAATTATCTTAATTAATCCCTTGATTAATTACACAAATTAATTAAATCCAAAATTACTTTCAATCTTTAATTAATTACATCATGTAATTATCATTTATTTCTTTACTAAGTAATTTTACTATATTAATTACATTAAGTAATCATACCTATCAAATTATCTAGTGATTATCTTAAATTAGTTAAACTAAATCAATTAACTTAACTAATCACATTAAAATCAATTAATTACAATGAGTAATTAATTCCTTAATTACTTCCATTAAGTAATTATACTTAACCAATTCCACAAATGATTATCTTTAATTAATTAATCTAGTTAATTATTAAAATTAACCACATTAATTAATTATTTAATAATATCAAATTAATGATCTTCATTAACTATAATAATTCTTTAATTACTTCTCTTAAGAAATTAAACTTACATTAATCATTATTAATTAACAAATAAATAAATCTTTAATAACCCATAAATTAATCTCTAATTATTTAATTAATTAAGTGTTTACTATTAACTTAATTGATCTTTAGTTACTTGATTAATTAATTTCTAATCATTAATTAAAATCTAATCTTATCTAATTAATGATTCTTAATTACAAATTAATTATTCCTTAATTAATTAATCTTAAACCTTAATTAAATAATTTAAACACTTAATTACTAAATTAATCAATCCAAATCATTAATTCATTAAGGGGAAATTAGGGAGGCATCCCTATCATACTTTCATATTGTAAAGCGGGTCCCTGTTAAAGTTTCATTGTAAAGCGGGTCCCTGTTTTCTGGAAACGAAGAAAAATTATTGCTGAAATGTTAGCAACTTTTATAAATAAGTGCTGATATTTCAGCAACTATCTGTGTCAAAGTTTTATTGTAAAAACAAAAAAAAATTATTGCTGAAATGTCAGCAACTTTTATAAATAAGTGCTGATATTTCAGCAACTTTCATAAACTGTGTTCACAGTGTACATAAATGTTGCTGAAATATCAGCAACTTTTATAAATAAGTGTTGATATTTCAGCAACTTTCATACACTATGTTCACAGTGTACAGAAATGTTGCGGAAATGTCAGCAACTTTTATGAAATGTTGCATCATGCTCTGCAATAATCGTGAATAAAAAACAGGGACCTAATTTACACTGAAATTTAGTGAAGGACTTTTCGTGAATTTTGAAACTTAATAAGGACCTGTGCCAAAAGTACCCATTAATTAAATCAATTAATTATCCATTTAATTACCTTAATAATTTAATTTTTCTAAATTATTAAATCTTAATAAACTTTAAGATAAACATTACTCTTATTAATGATTAAATTATCATTCACAAACACATTTGAAAACATTTACTTTCAAATTTCATTTGAAATATAAAATTTAAATGAAACCAATTTTAACTTTAACAAAGTTTAAAAACCATTTACAAACTTTTAAAATCATATGTTAAAGACATACTCATCTTATAAAAGAAACTTAAAGAATTTAAACCAAATTTACTTTTACATTTAAACCATTTTAAAATACACTTAAACATTTAAAGTTGTTAAAACAATTTAATTTATAAAACTTAATCTTATTAACGTTGCACCGGAAATCTCGAGTGAAATATAAATGAACCCGAGTCAACCCTCTACAAAACTCGTGCTTGCCTCGAGTCACTCACCTACCTCAACATCTTCGAGTCATCCCTTGCCCAAACTCGAATACGACCCTAGTTTCCCTCTTCTTCCCCGAAATACAAACTCACAGCTCAACAACCATACCCAAACGTGCTTGTGCACGTGCACATGTACATCGACCCCGATCGCCGACGAACAACGTTCCGGCCTCCGACAAGTCAACTCCGACCTCGGCAACCCCACGCGATCACCTAGATTACTCGATTCAATCGTGAATCTAAATCGACTAAAGACCCACAGCCTGAAAACCCACTTCATCGGAAATTCACTCGCCTCAAACGATCCCTGCCTCCAAAAGCCTCGCCATTCTCCCCATAGCTCCGCCTCGTCTACCAGCTCCTACAGCACGCATCGCGATCGCCACCGATCAAGTCCCGATGCCGCGAATCCCTCTGAAACATCAACGACAAAACCAGGGTGTTAAACCCTACTTCGACAATCTCTGGCCATCCTGACCATTGATAAATCATCGGAGTATTTTTCCAACGATCGTCAACACTCCGACCACCTCCAGCCTAAATATCGACCCTCCCTTCGCCGCCGATCAACGGAAATCGACCAAAACGTAACAAACGTTCAACTCGAGAGTACCCAATATTTATCCAACTAAAAATCGTGATACACACATTAACATTCATGATTTTCAACTACAAATTCAATCATGCAATCAAAACATAAAATTTAATCTATCAATTTTTGACCCAAATATATATATTACTGTTATTTATAAAATTTCGAGTCAAATATTTAATATAAATTCCAGGGATGATAGTGATGTTTCACGATTTCAAACATTTTTCATTTGCAAACCAAAAGCTAACAGTGATTCAAAAATGAGATATTGGATTTATAGAGGAATCAAAACCTGTTATCACACAACAGAGCCTATAGTAGACAATACACAGACATTAAATACTTATATGCATACATGCATTCATATCCATATACTAAGCAACACAATATACTAAAATCATTCATCACATGCATCCATAACAAAAGATTTTTAAAACTGTTTTTAAGTTAAAATGTTTACTCACAAACAAACTTATTTTCAGAGATAAGCATGCAACAGAATCATATACTTAAACATTTAAATAGTGATGTTACTCACAGATTTGAGAAGGAAGAATAGAGCACATTTTTGAAATCAGCTTGAAACTTGAATGCCTTTGAAAACTTTAAACTTGAATGCTGAAATGCTTTTACTTCTTTGATTTCAAGATTTGAAAAAATACAGGCTTGGTTCCAGATTGCAGAAAAATGATGAACTACAGGTTTGATTGTGATTTGCAAACTTGGTTTGAAAATGAAATACAGGGTTTACATTTGCAGGCTGAAGATTTGATTGCAAATTTTGATTACAGGTTTGAATAAAAGTGCAAGCCTTTGAATTGAAAATGTATAGGATTAAAACATGCAGGCTTTTGATTTGTATTTGGTTTGAGGAGAAATTTCCAGATTTTTGATTTGAACATGATTTTGGTTTTGAGGAGTTTGGTTACTGATTTGATTTTCAGGTTTGTAAAGAATATATTGATTTTGAAGACTGAATTATAGGTGAAGTTTTTAGGTTTGAATCTGATCAAGAGGAGGTGAAGAGAAGAACAATATGATTATAAAGGCTGAAATGATTTTTAAAAAGAAATAAAAGAAAATCAAAGAAATTATAAAGGACACTTGTCTAATCTATTTACATTTGTCATATACATTTATTCATTTTATTACACATGTTATTATGAGGTCTTGGTATAATTACACTTGTCCTATAAATAATTTTACTTATTTTCATTTATTTTAAAAGTAAATAAAAGCCTTTTTTCTTTATTTATTAAATACTTATCTATATATAAATTATTTTAAAGATACAAAACTAATTATAAAAGCTTATTCAAATATCTTTTGAAACCCAAATATTTTTAAAATGTCTATCTTTTGAATTTCAACCAATTCTAATTCGAATCCAACTTAAATTTAAAAATCCAATTTAAAGCCAATCTATAACAACACATTCAATTTAAAAATAGTAATTCCATTGTTTTTAAAGCCTATCTATATCTATATATTTATTAATATTATTTGAAAATAACAATTTATCAATTTGAAATAATTTATAAAAGAAATTATCTCTTTATTATAAATTACTTATCTTCTTATATGAATTAATGTTTAATATGTAAATTGTATTTTAAACTTATATATATTTCAAACCATATTTATCAAGCTATATTTAAAAAGAAAATAAAATAAACCTTTTATTTAAATTTAAACTTAAGCTAAGATATAATTTAAACATTTAATATTTACCTTAAGTATTTAAAACCATATAGTTATTTATTAACTAGCTTTGAAAAGCTTTATATTATATTTAAATCAAGTTTCCAAATTACCAAAATATTAGGCCCCCTTTGGTTTGTCGTTTTTAGTTTTGTGTTTTCGTCTATACAAAAGCGCGTCCGTTGTATGCATTGTTGAAAAACAAACAATTTTGAAAAATGAAATTAACATGTAAAATAGAAAACAAGTTTATTTTGTTTTTCGTGTTTCGAGAGATAACAAAAGCACGGAAACAATTCACCTCCTTCGTTGTCCGTTGGTGGTCGCAATGGCTAAGAATTATAAATCTTCTTCTCTTATTTCTTGCTATTTCTTAGTGCAAGTTGAAAACACAAAACTCAAAATACAAAATGAAACCAAACGGACCCTTAGAATTTGAAAACATACTTTATTTATTTATTAAATTTCAAACCAAAGCTTATATATTTCCAATATATACATATACATACACATTATAGATAAAAAACATTTTATTAGCTTTTTAAAAGATAAAATCCACTAATTAAATTTATGAAAGAAGATTATTAAATCAATTCTAATTTTATTAATAAAAATTATCAAATCAATTCAAATTTTAATACAAATTATTAAATTGATATTGCCCAAAATTCTGGGATATCACATTCCTCCCCCCCTTAAAATAATTTCGTCCCCGAAATTTAAAAGCAAAGGTAATTTAAAAATCTATCTAAGATTTAATTTTAAATCACAAGCATATATTATCAACCATATGCTAACAACCATAGCAAACAAATTCACACAATCAAATCATTCTAACTATCAAGACAAAATTCTGGATAGAACTTCCTAGAGTTTACCAGGTATAAATACCAGGATACTCGCTCTATAGAATCCAAACAATCTATACTACTAAGCTACAGAGCTTCTACTCATCTAGATCTACAAAACTGCACAAGATATCAGACCACAGACAAGTCTGACTCAACTACCGAATCCTCCTGAACTGCTGGTTCCTAAACCAGAGATAGATCATACACGTACTCCCTCAGAGATACGTAAAATACATTGAATCCTAGTTATCCAAACTGACAATTCAACCTAGTAGACCAAAGCACTTATCCTTACAAAAACACAGAAAGATCCAATATCTCATAGATAACTTCCCAGTCATATCCAATCTTATAGCTCCCTTATATCTGAGAAAAACTTATCCAAAATCAAATCTCCATCTTCGAAATCCAAATTCCTTTGTTTCTTATCCACAAAACTCTTCTAACGATCATTGGCTACCTACAACCTCCTCGATCAGCTCAACCTTTGCCGATGCCTCTTGAAACAAACTGGACCAAAAACAACCCATCAAAATGATCCTCTCAAGATCAAACAACAACCAAGAACAAACTCTACTCCTCAAACATCAGAAGACTGAACTTACTTCTCCTATTTGGAAAAGACAAACAGATGCACTCCCAAAATGCTTCCGCTGCACAACTCTGATCTGGAGTAGATGAGAAAAATCAAATAACTCAAGAGAACACTCAAACTATCGCAAGTCACTTTTGCGATCCTATCCAGCCTAATTCCAAAGAAATCTGTTCTCTCTTTACCAATCAGAACAGCTTATGCTTGACTAACCAATCCATCGAAGAAATGGATCCACTCTGCAGCTTCTGAACTCCACCTATAGAAAAATGCTTAGACAGAAAACTTCCTGCCAACACACAGAACACTCCGAGCTGCACTACTGACACAGATGCCAAAGACTTCCTATCCAAAGCTCTTCGAGAAACTCGGGCCTCAAACCAAACACAAACACCCTGCTGAACTGAGCCTCATCACTAATGCAGACACGCTTCCTTAAACTTGCTCTGAAAGAAACATCTTCGGAAACATCCATAGTCACTGCATCTCATCACACAGCTACAATTTCCTGAGATACCATCACACACTTCTGCCTAACCGACAGATCCAAACTCTACTCACCCAACTTCAAAGATGGACTCCGAACCTTAACAGGTTTCCTTCAGAGATTGGTGAAATCCTTACACTACAGCAAAGCTTACTTGAGACAGTATTGGGTCTACAGTCTCGGCAGATACACTTCCAACCTCAACACCCAAACTCCTATTATAGGTAATAGTCGTGTTACACACACCACTACCCCATATACCTTTAGAACTCATATTGGAAAACCCGAACAGGTAACCCAACAAAATAGGTAGAAATATATATATATATATATATATATATATATATAAATTACAAATATGCTCTCTCAAGAAAGAATTCACTCCAAAGCCTAGGTATTCACTCAACCTATGCTCTGATACCAACTGTGACGACCCGACTTTTTCTCCACAGAAAAGTCGTATCATCTTTAATAAGAAAGAAAGGGATAGAAAGAGAAAAGATAGAGAAGAAAGAAAGAATCAACATCAAAATCTCAACAGCGGAACGAATAAATTATATTAATCACATAACTATTACATAATACACAACATCAATTAGAGTACACAGATTATACAACACATACTAGACAGTTATAAACACCTGTCTAGTTATTACAACTCAAATACAACTCAGAGAAACCAACACAGCAGAACACTACTTATCTACGAACGCTGAAGCCTCCTGCTCCATTTCTCCTCCAGAAAACTCGTCAAAGCTAACCTGAATCCCTTGGCTACTTGTAAAAATTTGAGTACCCAAGAGTTTAATAAAACAGAAAATAAACTCTGGGTCAGACATGGGTCTGGTGTGAGTAAACGGGTTAAAGTTGCTTAACTTTAAAAACCTTTGAAAAACAAAAGTATCACGTAAGACTTCCCACACATAAACATGGGTAAGTTTTTACCTTACGCTAACCAAAACGTTTGATAGGAAATCCAGTTATATTATAATAGGGTCTAGGATTTTCAAATAAATATTCACATAGCCGAAATTGTTACATTCATTAAATTCCAGCATACATAGGTATACAATCAAGTCCGTTATCACTTATTGGAGATTGGATTCCATACGATGGCAGGGCTACTGGGGTACCGCCCATCACAGTATGCGGCCTAGATCAACTTACCGAAGATCACTCCCAATCCCCTGCAACACAAAGCCGGAACCATCCCTTACTGGATAGTCCCGAACAAGACAACCCCAGCAGTTGTCACGAATCAACTGCCCACTAAGACGAATAAAAAGAAGGGACCTCTAGACAGGGGAAATCTTGTCCTACTTGAGCGTGACTCACTTAGCCTTGCTGCACCTCCCCTGTTTTAGCCATTCCTGGTTGATGAGGCTTGAGGCTACGATTACCTTTATATAACATATCTATCTTAGAATGCTCATCGTCCACTTGACAATGTTCTGAAAGCATTCAATCCATACAAGTTCGTTCCGGGTTCGAACGAAACCGAAGGCGTTATCTCGTTACACTCATTTTGGAATCACCTTCAGAGTTAACGACAATAACCCTTGCATTCTGAATCTTCATCTTCACTTGAGATTCACGACCTATCGTTAATTTGGATCGATGTGGTATTCGGATATCCAAATCTGGAAACCCGATCCCGGTCTCATCGAAATCCAAAACGTATCTTTTAAGGCCAAGTTGTTTTAAAGTTAAAACAATTCAATTCATTATCTATATACACACAGATAGATAATTAACAATATCACGATTCACAATAGATAATCTACATTATCATCACACTTCAACCAAAGCATCCATATCACATAGCATTACTTATCTCATATCTGAGATCTCAAACCATTCAAGGCAATCAATATCATCCATCCATACATAAGCAAGGATTTATTAACCACACTATAATTAATTTAAAATGAATTAAATTAATTACTTCATCTCTAATTAATTTAAAATAAATTAAATTAATACTTCATTCTATAAATCCTGCTTATAACCATTAATTAATTACAAATCAATTAATTATCCTTTAATTGCATTCAAGTAATTTATCCTTTAATTAATTACTCCAATTAATTATCCTTAACCATTTATAGTAATTAACCTTTAATTACTTCATAAATTAATTAACTATAATTAATTACATTAATCCTTAATTAATTACATTAATTAATTACTCTTTAATCACTTATTATTGATTAATTAGCATTAATTAATCAACCCTTAATTACATCAGTAATTATATTAATTAATGATCCCTAATTACTCTTAATTAATTATCCTATTTAAATTAATTACATTAAGTAATTAATCTTTAATTAAACCACATTTATTAATCACCTTGATTAATCACATTCAGTAATTATCTTTCCTTAATTACTTCATTAATTAATTAATTACTCCTTAATTAATTATCTTAATTAATCCCTTGATTAATTACACAAAGTAATTAAATCCAAAATTACTTTCAATCTTTAATTAATTACATCCTGTAATTATCATTTATTTCTTTACTAAGTAATTTTACTATATTAATTACATTAAGTAATCATACATATCAAATCATCTAGTGATTATCTTAAATTAGTTAAACTAAATTAATTAACTTAACTAATCACATTAAACTCAATTAATTACAATGAGTAATTAATTCCTTAATTACTTCCATTAAGTAATTATACTTAACCAATTCCATAAATGATTATCTTCAATTAATTAATCTAGTTAATTATTAAAATTAACCACATTAATTAATTATTTAATAATCTCAAATTAATGATCTTCAATAACTATAACAATTCTTTAATTACTTCTCTTAAGAAATTAAACTTACATTAATCATTATTAATTAACAAATAAATAAATCTTTAATAACCCATAAATTAATCTCTAATTATTAATTAATTAAGTGTTTAATAGTAACATAATTGATCTTTAATTACTTGATTAATTAATTTATAATCATTAATTAAAATCTAATATTATCTAATGAATGATTCTTAATTACAAATTAATTATTCCTTAATTAATTAATTTTAAACCTTAATTAAATAATTTAAACACTTAATTACTAAATTAATCAATCCAATTCATTAATTAATTAAATCAATTAATTATCCATTTAATTACCTTAATAATTTAATTTTTCTAAATTATTAAATCTTAATAAACTTTATGATAAACATTACTCTTATTAATGATTAAATTATCATTCACAAACACATTTGAAAACATTTACTTTCAAATTTCATTTGAAATATAAAATTTAAAATGAAAACAATTTTAACTTTAACAAAGTTTAAAAACCATTTACAAACTTTTAAAATCATATGTTAAAGACATACTCATCTTATAAAAGAAACTTAAAGAATTTAAACCAAATTTACTTTTAAATTTAAACCATTTTAAAATACACTTAAACATTTAAAGTTGTTAAAACAATTTAATTTATAAAACTTAATCTTATTAACGTTGCACCGGAAATCTCGAGTGAAATACAAATGAACCCGAGTCAACCCTCTACAAAACTCGTGCTTGCCTCGAGTCACTCACCTACCTCAACATCTTCGAGTCATCCCTTGCCCAGACTCGAATATGACCATAGTTTCCCTCTTCTTCCCCGAAATACAAACTCACAGCTCAACAACCATACCCAAACGTGCTTGTGCACGTGCACATGTACATCGACCCCGATCGCCGACGAACAACATTCCGACCTCCGACAAGTCAACTCCGACCTCGGCAACCCCACGCGATCACCTAGATTACTCGATTCAATCGTGAATCGAAATCAACTAAAGACCCACAGCCTGAAAACCCACTTCATCGGAAATTCACTCGCCTCCGACGATCCCTGCCTCCAAAAGCGTCGCCATTCTCCCCATAGCTCCAGCTCGTCTACCAGCTCCTAAAGCACGCCTCGGGATCGCCACCGATCAAGTCCCGACGCCGCAAATCCCTCTGAAACATCAACGACAAAACCAGGGTGTTAAACCCTACTTCGACAATCTCTGGCCATCCTGGCCATTGATAAATCATCGGAGTATTTTTCAAGCGATCGTCAACACTCCGACCACCTCCAGCCTAAATATCGACCATCCCTTCGCCGTCGATCAACGGAAATCGACCAAAACGTCACAAACATTCAACTCGAGAGTACCCAATATTTATCGAACTAAAAATCGTGATACACACATTAAAATTCATGATTTTCAACTACGAATTCAATCATGCAATCAAAACTTAAAATTTAATCTATCAATTTTTGACCCAAATATATATATTACTGTTATTTATAAAATTTCGAGTCAAATATTTAATATAAATTCTAGGGATGAATTTTAGTAGTGATGTTTCATGATTTCAAACATTTTTCATTTGCAAACCAAAAGCTAACAGTGATTCAAAAATGAGATATTGGATTTATAGAGGAATCAAAATCTGTTATCACACAACAGAGCCTATAGTAGACAATACACAGACATTAAATACTTATATATATACATGCATTCATATCCATATACTAAGCAACACAATATACTAAAATCATTCATCACATGCATCAATAACAACAGATTTTTAAAACTATTTTTAAGTTAAAATGTTTACTCACAAACAAACTTATTTTCAGAGATAAGCATGCAACAGAATCATATACTTAAACATTTAAATAGTGATGTTACTCACAGATTTGAGAAGGAAGAATAGAGCACATTTTTGAAATCAGCTTGAAACTTGAATGCCTTTGAAAACTTTAAACTTGAATGCTGAAATGCTTTTGCTTCTTTGATTTCCAGATTTGAAAAAATACAGGCTTGGTTCCAGATTGCAGAAAAATGATGAACTACAGGTTTGATTGTGATTTGCAAACTTGGTTTGAAAATGAAATACAGGGTTTACATTTGCAGGTTGAAGATTTGATTGCAAATTTTGATTACAGGTTTGAATAAAAGTGCAAGCCTTTGAATTGAAAATGTACAGGGTTAAAACATGCAGGCTTTTGATTTATATTTGGTTTGAGGAGAAATTTCCAGATTTTTTATTTGAACATGATTTTGGTTTTGAGGAGTTTGGTTACTGATTTGATTTTCAGGTTTGTAAAGAATATATTGATTTTGAAGACTGAATTATAGGTGAAGTTTTTAGGTCTGAATTTGATCAAGAGGAGGTGAAGAGAAGAACAAAATGATTATAAAGGCTAAAATGATTTTTAAAAAGAAATAAAAGAAAATCAAAGAAATTATAAAGGACACTTGTCTAATCTATCTACATTTGTCATATATATTTATTCATTTTATTACACATGTTATTATGAGGTCTTGGTATAATTACACTTGTCTTATAAGTAATTTTACTTATTTTTATTTATTTTAAAAGTAAATAAAAGCCTTTTTTTATTTATTAAATACTTATCTATATATAAATTATTTTAAAGAAACAAAACTAATTATAAAAGCTTATTCAAATATCTTTTAAAACCCAAATATTTTTAAAATGTCTATCTTTTGAATTTCAACCAATTCTAATTCGAATCCAACTTAAATTTAAAAATCCAATTTAAAGCCAATCTATAACAACACATTCAATTTAAAAATAGTAATTCCATTGTTTTTAAAGCCTATTTATATCTATATATTTATTAATATTATTTGAAAATAACAATTTATCAATTTGAAATAATTTATTAAGAAATTATCTCTTTATTATAAATTACTTATCTTCTTATATGAATTAATGTTTAATATGTAAATTGTATTCTAAACTTATATATATTTCAAACCATATTTATCAAGCTATATTTAAAAAGAAAAGAAAATAAACCTTTTATTTAAATTTAAACTTAAGCTAAGATATAATTTAAACATTTATATTTACCTTAAGTATTTAAAACCATATAGTTATTTATTAACTAGCTTTGAAAAGCTTTATATTATATTTAAATCAAGTTTCCAAATTACCAAAATATTAGAATTTGAAAACATACTTTATTTATTTATTAAATTTCAAACCAAAGCTTATCTATTTCCAATATATACATATATATACACATTATAGATAGAAAACATTTTATTAGCTTTTTAAAAGATAAAATCCACTAATTAAATTTATTAAAGAAGATTATTAAATCAATTCTAATTTTATTAATAAAAATTATCAAATCAATTCAAATTTTAATACAAATTATTAAATTGATATTGCCCAAAATTTCGGGATATCACATTAAACCTTTTCCAAAATTCCTTTGTCTAGAACTAAAGCTTGATTTTTTTTGAAAATAACATTTTCCTTTATAAACAAAAACATCTTTTTAATAACTACTGTCTAACCTCCTTATAAATCGTTTTGAAAACAAGAATCATGTTTGGAAAATCTTTTAAACATTCTTCAAAAACACAGTAGTAAACTTCTTTAAAGAAAACATGTGATTTTTAATGTCGCATAGAAATCCATAACAATTCGATTTACCATAACCAGACAACATTCACAAGCATCTATGTAAACAAGCATATATACAAATCAAAAGGCGAGGAACTCCTTACAGTCCCTCTATACAAGAGTCCCCTAAAATTTTGCCATATGCATTTCGAAGTGTGTCGTTGCGACCTATTCGCTACGAAAACTTCCACTTCATTTCTAGTCCTCTTTCTAAATCCTATGTGCCATCCGTTTTCAAGTGGGAACCAAACCAAAAAATAGTAATTACATATCATTATACACATCATCAAACCACCTAAATTATTATAGATAATGAAATTTCAAACTTGCATTTAAGTGATCTTTACTTAATTAATCAAACACGAACTTCACCCAATGCTACCGCGACCTTACAAACAATGCATGATCCTAGCTTCCTTCTACAAGTCTTTCTTTTCAAGACACGGGGGAGGTTGTAAGGGCTCATCCATGGCTAAGGAAGGCTCGGCCTAGGTCTTTAAGGGGATTTTTGGTTTGGTTTTTGTAGATCAGTGATGTAGAGAGTGATCGTTATGATTTTAGGACATTGTTTTTGAATTTAAAAGAGAAAAGAAGTGAATTTGAAGTGCTTTTCTTTAGACGACAAATATGATAAAGCTAGTGAAGAAAGTGTAAAGGAATAGAGTAAGAAGATGGAAAATGGAACAAAATGAAGTATGGAAAAGGAGGTGTTCTTTCTATAAGAATTGAAAATTGGTTAATTACTAAACTAACCTTCCTTAATAAAAGCAACTACCCTCCTTTAGAAATTTGACACCACACACTCCTCTCTCTTATTATGTGTGTTCCCCTTCCTTGTCACACTAAGCCATCACATGTTCTTTTTATATGTCCTTTTGTTATCTTAATTTGTACTTTAATCTTTTCTAAAATAAAAAGAAAAGTCCACTTATACTTTATTTACTTGATTACCATTTTAAACTTGTTTTTAATCTAAAATATTCCATTAGTAAAAGTATTTATTATTTTAGTATATGTCGATATGTATACTAGTGTACACAACACATCTCAACAACATTTGGATGAAGAGAAGTCAAAAATCTGAAAATTGATTTTCATTCACTGTAACGACCCAGCTTTTTGGACGATTTAAATCGACGATAAACCACACACGTCAGACTCAAACCATTCAAAAGGGCAGGTTGTTATGAGGTAAATAAGAAAAAGTAGAGAAAGAAAGAAAACAAACATCACAGCGGAATGAAAAAATATAATAATCAAATAAACAGTTCATGAAGCTGTTTTACAAATAATATTTGATTATACTTTTAAAATACATAATCAGAGTACATACAACAATAATAATTAAATAATGCAGTGGAAGAACATGATGTAGTGGTATGAATATAATAAATAGCAATAATACTAAATCTGTAACAACCCTGGATTTCGTACCGATTAATTATCGTCTTTAGACGATTACTTTTCCTAGCTATTTGTTTTGGAGTTTTAAATCGGTTTGAAATTCCTTTGATAAAAATTGGTTAAGTGTTGTTGGGCTTTAAAAATTTAATTATCCACTTCTTTTGTTGCCGTGATAATCATGTATACCCGTTCCCCTTCATTTCTTTTCATTGCTAACCCTAAACAAAAGAATAGAGATAATGGCGGCTCGTTTCTTTCGTTTCTCTCTGAGTAAAAATTAGGGCATGCTCGTACATTTTGTCGTTCGTCTCCAATTTATTTGGGTTTCTGAAATTCGAAGGCGGCCAACCTCGGTAGTCGATCAATTAGGGTTGCTCACGGCCGCTTCTAGTTTAGTCGAGCTCGTTAACAAGGTGAGTGGTTTCCACTCACATCCAAATTCTATCTCAGTTCAGCGCTTTGGCAGTAAATTTGGTTTTGATGTTGAGATTTTCTCAGATTTAAGCAAAATTCATATAAATTGATACTGCTTGTTCATTTATAAGGCTTTGGTGAGTTTTTAAACAGTTTCAAACTTATGTTTTGGCCATTTGATTATAGCTGGACGTTGATGATTTTACTAACTTATTCAGTTCGTCTTTCTTGTCACTGAGTTGACACGGTTTTGATTTTCTGCTTCGACTTTAGTACAGGCTTGTTTAAAATTATGATTTTCGCTGTTTGATTAAGTGATACTCTCGGTTCCTCTATGACATATGAACCTGCTTTGCCTTGTTACTGTGTCATTTTATATGCCTGTTGTACTCTTGTAAATACATCTACACTCGATCACCACCACTGTCATATTGACATTGCTTTACTGTTTATATTTACACTTGATATTCTCGGCCACTCGATGTTTGCTTGGATGTTGATTATTTCTCTAACTAATTCATATGTGTATATTCTTGATTTCGTGACTTTCTCTTTGACTTTGGTATTGAACTGTTCCATGCCTCATGCGAGCCTTTGTGCTTGTTTTTAAGTTTAGTTGACTTTGCATTTTCTTTGTGTTCCTATTTTGGCCATTATATTTCAGGCCTGCAGTTTGAAATTGAGGAATGTATGCCTTCACAAACAAACCAATGTGTTACAATTGTTCACTCAACGGTGTATCACTTAGTGTTGCAGTTTCATCATGTTGTCACTGTTTATTACTTCGAGTTAGTTGCACTGTGTTGGTTTCATTGGGGCTGTGTCACTGACATTGATCTCATGAACATTTGAGCAGTAAGGTGAATTTGTTGGTCTTTAGGCATTTCTGAGTTTGTTCCCTTATACTGTTGCATATGTACTCATCCACTTATCTTGTTGGCATGTACATTGCCTTCATACTTATTCTATTGTACTTATACATTGAATTGCATTTATGTTGAACCTGATTTTCTGGGTTTGACCTTGTGCTTGTTTGTGTACTTTCATTGTGCATTTCATTTTTGGTATTGTGTCATTTTACTTTGAGACAAACTGTTATCTTGGTAGCCTCGAGCTCTGCATAGTGCTTATGCATTGAGTCATGTTGCTGCTGAGGTTTTGTATTGTTCGATTTTGATAAAACTGCACTGTGCCTTATTCTTGGTCGTTGCTGGACTTGTTTCCTTGATCATATTGAATAAATTGATTTTTGATGTCTGTTCCATTGAGCTTGATGTTGTACCTCACTGGGTATGACATGGCTGTTGTTGTTGTTGTTGTTTGTAGTTGCACTGCACTTCGGTGGCTAACTATTCTGTAGCATATATCTGTTTCGAGTTTGATACTTTTTGAAGTTTTCATCTGTTAGCTTGTAGTTCACGTGTTCACATTGATTATGTGCATTGTGATGGTATTTATTTCTTTCACATTGATTATATGCTTTGTACATGTCACTCCTTTGGCATTGCTGCAGACCAAAGAATTAATTGTTCATGAGGCTATGTAGTTTCATGAATTTTATTATAGCCTTTTCAAAATTGCTGATGTCGGTTTGTAATTTCTGATTCATTTTGTTTGCAGTAGTGTTGAGCCACGATTGTTGTGACTTGACCTCTATAGATTCATTTTACTGATCTACATTTGGTGTTGTGATGATTTTATACAATATTGTAGCGAGGCAGTACACGCGTGCATGTACTGCAGCCACACAGTTTTAACATTTTAATGTGGCAAGGCAGTGCACACGAGCGTGTACTGCAGCCAAATCAGATTTGACAATTTTAATTGATATTTCAATTGCTGGATTTGTTTCGTGATGCCAATTCAACATATTTTTGAAGTGTATTTTGATTTGGTTTAATCTGATGATTCTGTTGTTAATTGCCATTAGGCAATTATGTTGTTTTTTTCTAAATTATCTTCATTAATATTCTTTTAACTTATCTTGTTGATGATTTGGATTCGCTGACTTGTTGTCTAACACTGTGTGGAGTTATATCTACCGTTATCTGATTCTCTTATCGAGGAGTCGAATATACGAGATTTCTGTGACTGTCGTCTATTTGATATTGATTATTATTGCTTCTGTGCATTAATAACTGAGTTTGAATTAGACTGACCCGTGTATTATTTTCTTTTGAATGTAATACTCGGGTCAGACCCGAGTTATTTCAGGTTGTAGATTTCCTGCTTTGAGTTGCTGTTTGAGCTATGAAGACTTTTAACATCTTTTGGAGTTGTCGTGTCATAGTATAGGTTGATATGTATTCATGTATATTAGTTGATAATGTATGTGTATATATAACTTCCAGAGTCGACAGTTGTAGTTGTATCATATGTATTGTGTCAACTGTATTGTAACTGACATCAGTTATATATATATGAGACTTTTATTATCTGTGTTCCGCAATCTATTGTATCTATGTTATTATTATATATATTGTCCTAAACTATTATGAACCATCGTAGTTCGTTTTATACTGGAATTGGGTACGTCAATGGGAGTAAATAAATAAGAGATGTAAAATGAAAAATATATACCACTCCTATCGAGGTAACCTGTCACGTACCGGATTTTTCGACTTTCAAAATTTCGACATCGATACTTACTTTATCGACTGTCGAGCAATCGAGTGCCGGAAACTCCAATAGTGAGGGTTTAAGAAAGAAGAAAAAGGCAGAAGAAGAAGAAAACAGAAGAAGAAGGAAGAAGAAAGAAGAAGAGAAGAAGAAAATAGAGAAGAACAACAGAACAACATCAGAAGTAGAAACAGAACAATATCAGAATCTCACATTCACAGCGGAACAATATATAATAAATAAACACTAGTCTTTTAAAACAAAGAGCTATATCAGTTTATACATACATCAATCATCATAGTCAATATACAACAATGGACAGTTATATAAACTTGTCCTCATACAGAATACACAGCGGAATAAATACTATCAGATACAAATACTACGTCTCGCCTTCCAGCTTGCTTCCAAAGCTCCTGAATATCCAGAATATCCTGATAATATAACTCTAGGCTGCCCGTGTGGAAATTGGTGGGCACCCAGAGTTTAGAAGGGAACAATAAACTCCGAGTCAGTCATGGTGACTGGTGTGAGATCGTAAAACAGTTATTCTTTAAAATAAACAACAGGAAAATTTTAAAGTCAATTCGAAATGCTTTTGGAAAATGAAACTACCATAAGACCTCCCGCCACACACACAATGCAAACGCAGAATTGGAGGAGATTTCTTCTTATGATAGTCAAAGATGCTTACTACGCAAAATCAAATCCTTTTTGATATTATTATTAGTGCATAGTGTAGAAAACATTTCGAAAGTATAATATTAATCTTAGCCAGCATAGGCATTCCGCACTTATGCCTACTATAGCTACCATCCAAACAGTGGTGACCACCATAAGTGAATGGCAGGTTCTACAACTAAAACCGTACAAGTGTCGTATTGTTTCTTTGGATTTCCAACAAATGGTCAGGCTAAGGAACTTCCTATCCACGATGGGTACGTCCCTGGAATAGACGACCCGAGAACCTAACCGGATCTCTGCCAACACAAGGCCGGGTTACCTCTGCAAAAATAGGTAACTACTGACACGCGTATGTCATCCCCCGATCGTAACCGATCTTCCCGAGGATCCCCGATTTCCAACAAACCACATAGATAATAATGCAGCAACCACATAGATTAAGTATCTGGGCTCCATACCATGATACCACCTCTATCCAGAAGGAATGACATACACTAAGGGGCGCTACTCCCTAGAACCTTGCTGCATCCTTCCTGTTTTGACCATTTCCGGGGTGTGAGGCTCGATGAAGTCTCGTCCACAAAGCTACGCTTTCTACAAAGCCCTGCTTCGGGTCAAACAAATGATCAACCTATGATCACAAAGATATAAGATCAACAAATGATCATATCACAAATGATCAAACACTGATCATTTCACAGCAACACTTAGTATGCCACGTTACCAAATTGGGAGTATATCGCTGATAAATTTCAACTACATAACCTCTGAGCTCGTACGTCTCAGAGAAGGGTGTTAAGCTAAGAGAATAAATTCTCCACCACCAACAGATATGTGTTTGAAAGAAATCAGCTTTATATCTCAAATTGTAACGTCAGACACACAATCCATACAAGTCTGTTCCGGGATCGAATAGAACCGAAGGCACTTCTCACGAAGCCCTTGCATATCCGGATAAATTTCTAATCACGTCCGGACTTCCCGTCACTAAGGGTGATAAAACCTCTAAATCGGAGATCAGCCGATGTAGAGTAACTCGACGGTAATCCTTCCGTTTTCAAAAATATCCGGTCTTCAACACCGGTCTTCGAATGCAATTCATAACGACGTATCACATATTCGGAATGGGTTATACGACCCCATGGTCCTTTCCCGGCTAACCCGAATAGTGAGCGTTTATTCAAAAATAAGTGTGGCATTCAAATTCATCCAATTCACAACAAATACCTATTCAAGGTAATTATTGATAGTCGGTTATTTAACTATCAATAAAGATGCGCAACATCATCAGATTCCAAATAATTTTACAAATTATTTATCTTCAAAAATATCTTTACTAGATATATTATTTCCACACTTCACCATTTGAAACAAATTTCAAATATTCACTTTTCAATTTATCTTTAAAAGATAAAATCTCTAAACAGTTCACTTCATATTGGAAAAGCATTTCCATACTTATTAAATAATAAGTATTTCACAATCATTTATTTTCAACACTTGAAAACATTCGATATACTTAAATCAATATTAAGTATATATTCATTCTTTAAGGAAAAACATTCTTTTAACACCTTTATTTGAGTCAAAATGAATGTTACGTAAAACATCGTTACGACGACTCAAAATCACTAGTATAGGGATTCGGATTTTAGATAGATATATAAATCCCAATACTACATAAAACATTTTTCTTGAGGAAACCATTTACTATAACAACAGTGTTATAGTCCACCATTTCCTTATTTCTCGAAACGTCTATTTCAACAATAAAAATGTTGAAATCTATGTTTTCGATACTTAACACGTTTTAAAACATCTTTTAAAACAATTACTTCATTTCATAATATCACTTCTCCAAAACATATCCATTTTATTTAATAATATATTCATTGTCCAAAATCGTGAATATACTTCAATAACCAAGTTTCAATCCCTTTTTACATATTTATTTCAAGAATTATCCACTGTCCAAAATCGTGGATAAAATTCCCTTAATAATCTCTATATTTAAAATCAATCAAATTTGATTTATTTTCGAATTTATAAAAACAACGTTTATAAATTCATCTTCATAATTCATAACAACTTTGATTTAATAAATCTCTTTTATTAACAAATTCGATCAATATTCCATTTAAAGGCAAAAAATCCAATTTATAAGTAAATCTCTTATAAATCTTTTATTCTACAGTTTCATCCATTTTATAATTTCACAATTTATGAATCTATAAATTCCATATCCTCACGATTTATAATTCTATAAATTTCATCTTTAACACTTATCATCTCGTTTTAAAATTCCAATATTTTAAATTTATAAATATCAACTTTTTAAATCTTTTAAATAAACTGTTCACCAAAATCCGAAAATCTCAGTTCAAACCATTTTATAAATTGCTTAAACTATTTATTTCAAAAATCACCTTACGGTCATAATTCACAAAAATCTTAACTTTTATAACTTCAAAATTTTATGTTTATAAATCGATTCAAAAATTCCATAAAACGTATATTTTCAAAAATCACTTTAAAAACCCTTTTAAAGTAAAAGTCGTTATTTTTACATTTCAAAACTGAATCCGATGATGCGACAACACCAATTAGTCCATCACAACAGTCAATATCATATATCAATATGATAACAGAATATATATCAATATCTGTAAATAAGCAAATACAGTTGAGGAATCCAGTTGGATCCCTCCAACCTGTTTCCCTGCATCCAAAGACGTTAGCACAATACCAATTACGCTCCAGTACGGAATTATCGTGGTATATGGGTTTTATAAAAATAATTCGCTTACTAACGGCGCAATAGGGTCTCATCCGCTATACGAGGCGGGAAATCAATCAATCCAATATATACATATGCCAATATGTATATATTGCTATATATATATATATAGATATATCCTACTATATCTAATATCAACAATCCAAACAGACAATCAAACAATAACTGAAAATTCCACTTTTCAATTTGAGTGAGAAAATCTCACCTTGATTTTCCAATAGAAATTTGTAGCGTTTATTTCAAATGAAATTAAACGGACGTTTAATCTCACTCAAAATTTTCACTGACCCCGATCGCTTCCAATCCAGATTCATAGCGAAGTGCTCGACCATACGATTACAACGCAAGTCGTTTCGTGCGTTTTCGACCTTGTATGACAAAGTTATGAATTTTTAAAGATTGAACAATTTTATATAATATAAATATACAATTTTTATTTTCAACTTTAAACCTAATCAATCTCTGGCCGTTCATCCTTGCAATTGCGCATCTGGGCCACTAGTATTTTCTTCTTCCCACTCACGACATGCTCCAGGCTTTGAACGACAAAAACACCCATCGGCCGCCACCCACTACCCAATTTTCGCAACCTCCCTAGGCAACTCGAAGGCGATCAGGTATAGCCATTTCGAAGCTCACGCAAAGCTCCATCACCACCAGAAAATACGTGACGCTCGGCTCCCTCTAGAACGTGAAAAACATGCCTAAAGTCCGGCCGTTCGAGCTCCTCTAGCTCCTCCTTCGATCGATCATAACACATCATATTCGTATAGATGTAAAGCCCTCGTCGTCCCCTACAACCTTCATGTTGAACACTTTGCGTAAATGCTTATGGATTGAGAGTGATTGAGGGGTGAAGATTCGAGCGTTTCTGGCCTTCGAATTTGAAAGTGGCGGCCGGCTATCACTTAGGGTTAGGGCTTGTGAAAACAAATGGGTATGGACTTCTATTTATAGGCGATGAGATTACTATTCACGTTTTATTATTTAACTCAAAAGGATTCCGAATTTGATGAAACAAAAGTCGTTTCCTAGGTTAAACCCCTAATCCGGACACAATGGAACAAGTTTCGAAAGCTAATTTGGTCGTATGTGTGAGATATGGCCATAAACGATCAATTTAAATTAAACCGATTTAAATCGATTTTGAGGCGTTTTAATTCGTACCGGACAAACGGTACATCCAAAAATTATGAAATTTGAAACCATGCAATAATTTCACATTACGGATCCGATGAAACTGCTTTCGTCGAAATCCGACACTGTTTGAAAAATGACTATTTTTAACTTGACGATTTAAAATTAAAACGATATCAATGCATTTCGAGCTGCCACGGTCAAATGACAACTCCGATTGATACGAAAATTGAAATCCGATAATAACTAACTATTACGGATCCAATGAAACTAGTTTCGTTCAATTCTGAGACTGTTCGAAAATTGGCTATTTTTCAGTCGATAATTAAATATTAAAATATTCAATTTTCACAGATTAACTCCAAATTCAATTTTAAAAGTTCTATAACCTTTCTATAACTCCAGTATGATTAAATAAAATTTTACAAATCATTTTAAATCATTTTAAACTCGATTTTCAATTATCTCTGGAATTTCACTATTAAATTTATCGATTTAATCATCAAATTAAATCCAATATCCTTTAAATAAATTATTCGACTTATTAAATTCATTTATTAATATTTAAAATCAATTAAATATTCGAATTTTAATTATCAAAAATTCTGGGTCGTTACAGACTTCCCCCCTTAAAAGAATTTCGTCCCGAAATTACAAGTTAGGAAAAAATGGTCCTTAACTCGTCTACTATTTTTCACAATCCAATAGTTTTATCAAATTTTTAAAACAAATCTTTCTACTAAAGATTCGTTATCATTCAACTAAATTTTCAACTACAATTACAGGTTTCAAAACAACATTGTTTCCTTAGCAATTTAAATTTAAATTTCAAATTCAAATTTAAACTTTCAAAATTTCTCAAAAATTTTCTAACACCCGAAATTTTCGAAAATTTTCGCCAGCATCTCCTTTGCGCGGCTAATATGGTACGACTACAAAACGTCCCTACGGACTCTCAGATTTCAAAAAGAAAAGAAAAGGCCAAGCGGCTAGACAAGAAATCATCAAAAACTCATATTATAATTCAAATACATACCTTTATGTCGAGCAATTCAAATTTATCTTCGAAAATCAAATCCAATTCCTTAATAACACCTGTATCTTACTAGCCATAATATCTAGTTACAGCATTCAAACATTTTGCAAATTTGATTACAAAATTTCTAGTATAAACTGCTTATACATTTTTACTTCACTGTTGAAGTTATATATCTATTCTCATTAAATTTTTTTACATTTCCCATTCATTTGTATTTAGTTTACCATTTCAACTAAATTTGGATTCAATTTACTTTCAATTCTGAAATATTGAATTTTATCAATTATCTGTCATTTACAACTACACTATCTTAAATTAGTTCCAATTACTAATTCAAATTGATATCAATTCAATTTATTTTAATTCTACCTCGATTAAATCTACTTACATTTAAACTGGATTTCAAATTCCATACGAATTTTAATTCATCTTTCATTTACAATTATTCAATTCAATTCATTGGCTTACGAATTCGAAATGAATTTCAACTTTCAATTTCATTTTCATTTAATTGATTCACTTATACTTGCTTTGATTTAACTTCATTCTTTTAAGTTAAATTTATTCTACCAAAATTCAATTGGTATAAGTTATCAACTTAGTAATATTTCATAAATATCTTTATATAGCATTCCAGAGTTTACCAACATTTCAAAGCCATTTTGAAAACAATTCAAATTATCCTTTGAATTTCAAAAACAAAATCCAAATTTTTCAAACAACTTCTATTTAAAACAATTTGGCAGCAATTTCTCTTTTGGAAACCCGAAAATGAACACCGGTGATGTCGCGATCATCATCGGAATTATTTTCCAGCGACCGAAAAGAGTTTAGAGCTCTAATCTCTTCTAAAATACTTTTCAAATCCTTTG
Organism: Allium fistulosum; assembly: GCA_030737815.1. Lineage (NCBI taxonomy): Eukaryota > Viridiplantae > Streptophyta > Magnoliopsida > Asparagales > Amaryllidaceae > Allium > Allium fistulosum. Next base: position 308,687,776 of record CM060901.1, on the reverse strand, counting down.
AAATCCATTTTCAAATCAAAAAGATTTAAACTTTCCAAATCTCCAAAATTTTCAAATTCTTTTCAAAACATTTCCAAATACTTCTCTGGAATTCCGTTTAAATTACAATTCACATTTACAGTTTACATTCACAAATTTCATTTATATGTGAATTTATTTCTTAACTTTGGAGTTACGATTTCAATTTCTTATTCAATTTCAATGATAATAATTTACTATTATTACTTCCTAACATCCATGCAACCATATACTGTAATAATTTACAGAAAAATCATTTCTTTTATATACAAAAATAGTTTTGGGCAAAATTATTTCATTCACCCTATTTAAAACAATATTGTGCTGAATTGTTCTATACAAGTGTTTAGAGATCCCTATCGATAGAGTTGTACGGACAATACCGACCAGAATCCATATACCACTCAACAAACCAATCATCACAATATAAAACAATTTTATATTAACTAACAAATACGCACTCGTATCTATTATTACACTCAACTCATTCTAGAGTGCTACTGACTCTATCTCTAATGAGTAACACCCAACAGAGCAGGGTTGTCGCTTAACCATATGCTCTAATACCACGCTGTCACGTACCGGATTTTTCGACTTTCGAAAATTCGACATCGATACTTACTTTATCGACTGTCGAGCAATCGAGTGCCGGAAACTCCAATAGTGAGGGTTTAAGAAAGAAGAAAAAGGCAGAAGAAGAAGAAAATAGAAGAAGAAGGAAGAAGAAAGAAGAAGAGAAGAAGAAAATAGAGAAGAACAACAGAACAACATCAGAAGTAGAAACAGAACAATATCAGAATCTCACATTCGCAGCGGAACAATATATAATAAATAAACACTAGTCTTTTAAAACAAAGAGCTATATCAGTTTATACATACATCAATCATCATAGTCAATATACAACAATGGACAGTTATATAAACTTGTCCTCATACAGAATACACAGCGGAATAAATACTATCAGATACAAATACTACGTCTCGCCATCCAGCTTGCTTCCAAAGCTCCAGAATATCCAGAATATCCTGATAATATAACTCTAGGCTGCCCGTGTGGAAATTGGTGGGCACCTAGAGTTTAGAAGGGAACAATAAACTCCGAGTCAGTCATGGTGACTGGTGTGAGATCGTAAAACAGTTATTCTTTAAAATAAACAACAGGAAAATTTTAAAGTTAATTCGAAATGCTTTTGGAAAATGAAACTACCATAAGACCTCCCGCCACACACACAATGCAAACGCAGAATTGGAGGAGATTTCTTCTTATGATAGTCAAAGATGCTTACTACGCAAAATCAAATCCTTTTTGATATTATTATTAGTGCATAGTGTAGAAAACATTTCGAAAGTATAATATTAATCTTAGCCAGCATAGGCATTCCGCACTTATGCCTACTATAGCTACCATCCAAACAGTGGTGACCACCATAAGTGAATGGCAGGTTCTACAACTAAAACCGTACAAGTGTCGTATTGTTTCTTTGGATTTCCAACAAATGGTCAGGCTAAGGAACTTCCTATCCACGATGGGTACGTCCCTGGAATAGACGACCCGAGAACCTAACCGGATCTCTGCCAACACAAGGCCGGGTTACCTCTGCAAAAATAGGTAACTACTGACACGCGTATGTCATCCCCCGATCGTAACCGATCTTCCCGAGGATCCCCGATTTCCAACAAACCACATAGATAATAATGCAGCAACCACATAGGTTAAGTATCTGGGCTCCATACCATGATACCACCTCTATCCAGAAGGAATGACATACACTAAGGGGCGCTACTCCCTAGAACCTTGCTGCATCCTTCCTGTTTAGACCATTTCCAGGGTGTGAGGCTCGATGAAGTCTCGTCCACAAAGCTACGCTTTCTACAAAGCCCTGCTTCGGGTCAAACAAATGATCAACCTATGATCACAAAGATATAAGATCAACAAATGATCATATCATAAATGATCAAACACTGATCATTTCACAGCAACACTTAGTATGCCACGTTACCAAATTGGGAATATATCGCTGATAAATTTCAACTACATAACCTCTGAGCTCGTACGTCTCAGAGAAGGGTGTTAAGCTAAGAGAATAAATTCTCCGCAACCAACTGATATGTATTTGAAAGAAATCAGCTTTATATCTCAAATTGTAATGTCAGACACACAATCCATACAAGTCTGTTCCGGGATCGAACAGAACCGAAGGCACTTCTCACGAAGCCCTTGCATATCCGGATAAATTTCTAATCACGTCCGGACTTCCCGTCACTAAGGGTGATAAAACCTCTAAATCGGAGATCAACCGATGTAGAGTAACTCGACGGTAATCCTTCCGTTTTCAAAAATATCCGGTCTTCAACACCGGTCTTCGAATGCAATTCATAACGACGTATCACATATTCGGAATGGGTTATACGACCCCATGGTCCTTTCCCGGCTAACCCGAATAGTGAGCGTTTATTCAAAAATAAGTGTGGCATTCAAATTCATCCAATTCACAACAAATACCTATTCAAGGTAATTATTGATAGTCGGTTATTTAACTATCAATAAAGATGTGCAACATCATCAGATTCCAAATAATTTTCCAAATTATTTATCTTCAAAAATATCTTTACTAGATATATTATTTCCACACTTCACCATTTGAAACAAATTTCAAATATTCACTTTTCAATTTATCTTTAAAAGATAAAATCTCTAAACAGTTCACTTCATATTGGAAAAGCATTTCCATACTTATTAAATAATAAGTATTTCACAATCATTTATTTTCAACACTTGAAAACATTCGATATACTTAAATCAATATTAAGTATATATTCATTCTTTAAGGAAAAACATTCTTTTAACACCTTTATTTGAGTCAAAACGAATGTTACGTAAAACATCGTTACGACGACTCAAAATCACTAGTATAGGGATTCGGATTTTAGATAAATACATAAATCCCAATACTACATAAAACATTTTTCTTTCGGAAACCATTTACTATAACAACAGTGTTATAGTCCACCATTTCCTTATTTCTCGAAACGTCTATTTCAACAATAAAAATGTTGAAATCTATGTTTTCGATACTTAACACGTTTTAAAACATCTTTTAAAACAATTACTTCATTTCATAATATCACTTCTCCAAAACATATCCATTTTATTTAATAATATATTCATTGTCCAAAATCGTGAATATACTTCAATAACCAAGTTTCAATCCCTTTTTACATATTTATTTCAAGAATTATCCACTGTCCAAAATCGTGGATAAAATTCCCTTAATAATCTCTATATTTAAAATCAATCAAATTTGATTTATTTTCGAATTTATAAAAACAACGTTTATAAATTCATCTTCATAATTCATAACAACTTTGATTTAATAAATCTCTTTTATTAACAAATTCGATCAATATTCCATTTAAAGACAAAAAATCCAATTTATAAGTAAATCTCTTATAAATCTTTTATTCTACAGTTTCATCCATTTTATAATTTCACAATTTATGAATCTATAAATTCCATATCCTCACGATTTATAATTCTATAAATTTCATCTTTAACACTTATCATCTCGTTTTAAAATTCCAATATTTTAAATTTATAAATATCAACTTTTTAAATCTTTTAAATAAACTGTTCAACAAAATCCGAAAATCACAGTTCAAACCATTTTATAAATTTCTTAAACTATTTATTTCAAAAATCACCTTACGGTCATAATTCACAAAAATCTTAACTTTTATAACTTCAAAATTTTACGTTTATAAATCGATTCAAAAATTCCATAAAACGTATATTTTCAAAAATCACTTTAAAAACCCTTTTAAAGTAAAAGTCGTTATTTTTACATTTCAAAACTGAATCCGATGATGCGACAACACCAATTAGTCCATCACAACAGTCAATATCATATATCAATATGATAACAGAATATATATCAATATCTGTAAATAAGCAAATACAGTTGAGGAATCCAGTTGGATCCCTCCAACCTGTTTCCCTGCATCCAAAGACGTTAGCACAATACCAATTACGCTCCAGTACGGAATTATCGTGGTATATGGGTTTTATAAAAATAATCCGCTTACTAACGGCGCAATAGGGTCTCATCCGCTATACGAGGCGGGAAATCAATCAATCCAATATATACATATGCCAATATGTATATATTGCTATATATATATAGATATATCCTACTATATCTAATATCAACAATCCAAACAGACAATCAAACAATAACTGAAAATTCCACTTTTCAATTTGAGTGAGAAAATCTCACCTTGATTTTCCAATAGAAATTTGTAGCGTTTATTTCAAATGAAATTAAACGGACGTTTAATCTCACTCAAAATTTTCACTGACCCCGATCGCTTCCAATCCAGATTCATAGCGAAGTGCTCGACCATACGATTACAACGCAAGTCGTTTCGTGCGTTTTCGACCTTGTATGACAAAGTTATGAATTTTTAAAGATTGAACAATTTTATATAATATAAATATACAATTTTTATTTTCAACTTTAAACCTAATCAATCTCTGGCCGTTCATCCTTGCAATTGCGCATCTGGGCCACTAGTATTTTCTTCTTCCCACTCACGACATGCTCCAGGCTTTGAACGACAAAAACACCCATCGGCCGCCAACCACTACCCAATTTTCGCAACCTCCCTAGGCAACTCGAAGGCGATCAGGTATAGCCATTTCGAAGCTCACGCAAAGCTCCATCACCACCAGAAAATACGTGACGCTCGGCTCCCTCTAGAACGTGAAAAACGTGCCTAAAGTCCGGCCGTTCGAGCTCCTCTAGCTCCTCCTTTGATCGATCATAACACATCATATTCGTATAGATGTAAAGCCCTCGTCGTACCCTACAACCTTCATGTTGAACACTTTGCGTAAATGCTTATGGATTGAGAGTGATTGAGGGGTGAAGATTCGAGCGTTTCTGGCCTTCGAATTTGAAAGTGGCGGCCGGCTATCACTTAGGGTTAGTGTAACGACCCGCTATTTTGGACCATTCAAATCGACAATAAATCCACACATGTCGGACTTGAATAATTCAAAATATCAGATTGTTATTTAAATTTGGCAAAACTCAGCATAGGCAGTAAATAAATCAATCACATAATCACAGACACAGAGTAATACAATAATATGCAGCGGAATAGATAAAATAGTAGTTCATGAAGCTACTATAAACATCAGAGTTAGAAATAAAATACAACAGAATATCTCAAATGCAGTGAAGTCTTCAGTACAACAGATGACTTCTCTGAACGAATCAACTAGAAGAGCTGAAAGCTGAGGCGATAGTTGGATCTCCAAAGGAAGCTCCAAACTCCAAAGGTGAGTCTCAAATACTGTATCACTCGGTCTGACCCGAGCGTAAAGCAAAACACAAAACACTCGAGTCAGGATTAACATTCTTATACTAATAAATCCAACTCAAGTGAAATATCAATTGAAATACAAGTAACTTAAAGGATGTTTGGGATAATCATCCTCTAAGGATCTTCAGAACTATCTACAAGGTGGAAATATACATTATAACACCGTGGTCATTTCAATTTAATTTATACTTCAAACCCAAATATCATTTCATTCCAAATATAACTATTTTCCAAAATAGTATATATAGGTTAAATAATTTATTAAGTAAAGTATTTATAATTTCCTTAAGTTCCACTAATCGGTTCAAATCAACTAAATTTCCAAATTCAAATTTATTCAAAGTTCAATTCATCAATTTAATTCATTTCTAAACAGATCATTTAAATTTTCAATATATTTCAAAGCTTTAATATTCAACAATTTCAAAGTTAAATTTAACCGTTTCAAATAGCTCTTGATTTGACTTCATTTATTATTCAATCAGGGAATATTCACTTAATAAATTCAATATCATTTAACTAGCCTTAAATTTCATTTTTCTAAATATTTCCTTAAATTTATTTAAACAAGAAATATTCATTAAATTATTTAAATCAAACTCAAGTTATAAATCATATCTTAACTTCCAATTTCAATAAGCTTTATATTGGTTTAATTAAATAAAATTCTTTACTAAATTCAAATTATCATCCCAACCTTAACTTATTCAAATTTTTACCAAAATCTATTTTGAAATATAACTTTTATACTGAACACATTATATGTATTAAATCCATCTTAATTAAATTAAATATCATTATTAAATCTATATATATCATTACCATTTATATATAAAATTCTAAGAATCAACATTTGTTAAAATTATATATTTCTTTCCAAAACCATAGAATTCAATTTCAAAATATTTATATATATGGACCAACGGTGTCTGTATATATTTTTATCATATGGTTAAGTGATACGGATATTTATCATTTCAATCCGAAATTTAAATATATACGGGTAGATATCATTTCGACCCGTAATCCCAATTTCAATTCAAGTGAAAATCGCTTGGGTTTATCATTTCAACCCATAACGAAATTCTCCTATTCTAAAGTCCGTTCGGGTATGTATCATTTCAACCCATATTGAATTCTATACTAACAGGGAACTTGCAGAGTGATAACAGATAAAAAAAAATATAACAACAGGCATATATCATCAATATAAATAACAGATATTGGTGTCAGATGTCATAGGTGAACAGATACAGATAATGGTAATAACAGGCATATAAATATTAGATACTGGTGTCAGATGTCATAGGTGAACAGTTATGGATAATAGCATATATAACAATGTAAATAACTACAGCAGCATATTTCAATTGCTATTTCAAATGAAATCAAATTTAAATAATAAAAGAACGTTAATCGTGAGTGATTGCTTACCTTCCGAGGCTAGAGGATAGACAACGAAATGAGATAGGCTACGGATCCGCGCACGAATTCCAAAGCAAGCAGTATTGGCACGAATTTTTGAAGGGTCAAAGTTGATAAAATGGGAGTCGAAGAGAACAAATCAAAAACAGTCGATATCAAGGAAATGAAATGTATGTTATATAAACATTTTCCTTAGACCAATACTCCATGTAAACGCCATTTTAACATGACACATTTACACATTACATTTATTACAAATCAAACATACACCCTAAAATACAATAATATAATTATATAGATATATAACCCTCAGATCACATACTACGAATAAAACCTATGTATATCTTAACATAAAATATAAAATATATATCGTTACATATATACACTTATATACATAGCGGATATGAAATCATGTACACAGTTACAACACTGACTAGGGAACAATAAAGTGATAAACTAAATGTATGTATGCACAGTATGTATTTAAGATCAGAATAGTGATATATATATACATGAATCTATATGTATGAATCTATATTTATCTTGGTGCAAAGAAATGTTGTATAAATGGCCTTGCTAACTTATATTCCTAGCAACATATTGTATACAAACTAATATATGTTGACTTATTAAAATATACAACATATATAAGATATAAATATATTAAAATATATGCTCGCTGACCCTATATAACATTACATATATATATATGACTTATACCTTGTACATGGGCTAGCTACAAAGCAACAGATTAAACAAACTAAAAACCTGATACATATTTACTCTGCCGTATACTTTCATTAAATTAAACAGGCTTTATAAAAGTATATACTTGAACATCTTATAACCTATATACCAAAAATTATATATTACTGAAATACATATAATACTATATAAAACTGAAATCCAACTTTTCATCTATTTTACAAAATATACAAATATAAATTAGAACTGTTATATAGATATATATACAGGTTAACAAAGCATGCATACCAATTTATATAACACGGAGAAGAACAAAACAAGCAGGGAAGGCTATCGACTGCTAACATTAGAGGTTCGGGTTGGCATGGTTGCGGGGTCCCGAGGAAAGACTAAGGCAGCGTTGGGTAAGGGAAACATGTCCTAGCAATTTAGGTCAGGTGTGCAGGGCGATGGAGGCACGGTGTTGAAGGCTATGGTGGTCGGAATGAAGGCGACAGGTTGTTCGGCAGGCTCAGTTGGTTGTAGATCCGGTCGTGGGCTGGTGTGGGTTGTATTGTTCAAGTGGGGCTGCTAGGTTAGTTGACTGGGCGGAGGTGGCACTGTCTTTGGTGGCTTGGGTCGATCGACACCAGGGGTCAAGGAGGAGGACGGATCTCGTGTCGAGGAGGTCTGGGCAGAGGTGAGATGTTGAGTGGGTTCGGTTGGAGGCTTGATGGGGAGTGAAGTGGTTCCAGCCTTGAGATCGTGGAAGTGGATAAGATGTTGATGGTGGAGCACGCGATATGGGACGTGGATATGGGTGCTGGTGGGTTACCGAGCTGGAGGGACAAGGCGTCTGTCAAAAGATGGAGCGAATTAGAAAGAAGGGAAACTGGTTGCAAAGATGATGAACAGTCTGAATTAATAAATGCTACACGTATATAAGTTAACGCGTTCAAACTTCGAAACGGTAGGATTGCAAAGTTACACACGATTTTCGGATGTATTAAAGGCAACTGACTCGAATTCAACAGTGGAAAAATTCAAATGGTTCGAATGAAAAAATGATAACGGGTCCTCAGATTTGGTGAAAATTTATTTAAGCAATAAATTTCTTGTTTGGGCTGCAAGCAATAGATTTGAAAAATCAAGGGAGAATGTAAAGTCAAAAAGTGGTACCGCTTCGGTGAATTGTTTATTGTCGCCGTCGCGTACCGGACCTCAAAATTCGGAAATAAATACACCATTGAGATCAACACGATGAGAGGATCAAAACGGTATACAGATATTAGTCGTACGATCATCCGACCAAAAGTCGATAATCGGTACCGAAAATGCTGCTATTTTGCCAGAATTAAGATAAACGGAGCAGTAGAAGTCCAAATTTAGAAAAACGAATTTCGCAGTCTGATTCAGAATGATCTGAATAAATTTTCTCCTGTTGACATATTTTGGTTTCGGAAAACTTTTAAATCCACTGTTATTAACCGGTTTGATTTGAAATGAAATTTCACAGGAAAATAAACTTAAATATTATCAGATGAAAATTTACCAGTTGCTATATTAAAATAGACGTATTCCAAATAATTAATTTCTATTTCCAAATTTTATTGTTTAAATTTCACAAAATTTCAATTAATTTAATAAAAAAATCACTAAAATTTATGGGTCGTTACACTCTCCCCCACTCAAAACTTTTCGTCCCCGAAAAGAAAGGAGGTAGAAGAATAGAAACAACCATAAAGAAAAATAGATTGAAAGTCAAGATTAAACAATTAATTTAAAACTATATAAATTTTACTTGAAATATTCATTTGAAAACTTCGTTTGCACATCAATTATTTTTAATACTTTAATACTTTTCAAAACTCATTTGTAAAGTTTCTTACTTTCTTTATAAATACCATTTATATGTTTAAATAACACCTTTATAATTATATGAAAACTATTTGAAAACAATTATTTACATTATTACTTATATTTACAAAGAAGCTATCTGAAAACATTAATCCATAATTCATAAATTTATTAATTTATCTCAAGATACCTTTCAACATTATTAATAAATCAATTATCATTTCTTTTAAATATGTTGTATTTAATTAATAACTCAAAATATTTATGACACTAAAATTTCTATTAAACCATATAGTATATAAATAACAATATTTAAAGGGATATAGTCAACAAGGAGAAGAGGGACTTGAAAAAACAGAATATAGGTGAATAAATAAAGCTGAGCAGATACGATAGATTCAAAAGATTAGTATCGGGCATGAATAATTTATTCAAACCATTAGGATTTAAATTCGAATACAAAATTTCTTTGTTGGAAATACCTTTATAATAAAATATAATTTTTTTTTTTAGTCGAAACAAATTTCCTTTCGAAAATACTTTTATAACTCGATGTCTTAACAAGTTTATCCTCGTTCCTGTAGACTTGTTTCAACACCCAGTGAAAATACTCGAAAAACTTTTAAAAACAGATATGGAAAGTACAATCCAATCAAAACACAAACAAAACCTTTGTCTAACCATGGTTCGCAGATACACAATGGTTACGCCTGGGTCCCCCAGGAAACAATCCATATCCGTAGGCTTTCTCAGCCTTGCGAGTTACGCCATGATGACTAGTAGAATGCAGGATACACAATGGTTACGCCTGGATCCCCCATGAAACAATCCGTACCCCTAGGCAAGACTCAGCCAAGCATTTGCGCTACTATTCGCGACCTACACAGATTGCAGGATACACAATGGTTACGCCTGGATCCCCCAGGAAACAATCCGTACCCCTAGGCAAGACTCAGCCAGGCAGTTGCGCTGTGCAGTCACGAGAGAACAATAAGACCATGGGTAACGCCATGGAATTCGAAGGACACTCGAGTATCATATCCGGAAAACCAAAAATCAGAGAGAATAATATCGATAGAATGAATCCAAGATGTGGCCACAAATCGGATATCAAGCAGAAGGCACTTTCCATATCTTTACTTCGAAAATATGTATCATATAGTACCTTTTCAAATCACTTTCAAATATCGTACTTATATAAAATCCATTATATATAAGATTTTAATTTCAAATCAAATACTTTCCAAAATCAATAGTATATCAAATCGTACTTATATAGACTTTAATTATATAAGATTTCACTTTTCAAATTGAGTACCCTTTCAAATCTATAGTTTCGAATCAAATTCATACTCATACAAATCAATTTTATATAAGTTCGACAACTCCCAAATCAAGTATTTAATAACACAAGGTTCTCAAATTTCAATTTGTTTCAATATCAGTTCACTTTCAAAATCTTATACAATTTCACCAAATTATTTCTTCTCAAATTAAATATCTTTAGTTCCAAAGTTTCCAAAATAATAGATTTAGAAAATAAATCCAAATTTCCAAATCAATATAATTTTAAGTCAACCAATTCATTTCCAAAATCAAATGTTTTCAAAATCATCTATATTTACGTAAGGTCCGTCTTTTATAAGGTTCAAATTTTACAAAATAAATTTCGCTGTATGAAGAGCCATATGGGGTTGAATATCTTTGCTTTTATGGGTTATATATCTTTGTAATTTAAATTGGAAATTTTCTTTTAGTAAGCAAAGATATTCTACTCGACAGCTTTCAATTTCAGCGTCAAAATATATCAATGATATTAGGATATAAGATGTACATACGTCATCATTTCGCAAAATCACATTTGGTCGCTCGCTCGATCACACAAGTTTGCTTTCGAACTAGTATTGTCCATTCGATTTCCCTAATGCGGATTTCGATATAGTTTCTCGACTAGAAGCCATCGGTCTCCTTGCATAGCCATATACTACGATAGAGAATTCAAGAATCAAGCCCAAAATCCATATCAAATATTCGCCATCAAGAATCGGATGAAAAATCCTAACACGAAATGGTGTAATCCACCTCGAACTTGTATACTCAAACTTGGATCAAATTAATTATGCGAATAAACAGCATACGTACAACTTATATATTTATTCCAACTTGTTAAATATATAGTTTCATAAAGATGTTACTAAATTAAAACATTTAACTAAATTTTATTCAAAATATATTGAAGCCCAAATTCTTTCAAAACATTTCAAATCTAAATTCCATATTTAGAAAAAAAATTCAAAATAGCCTTATTCATTTACTTAACAAAACAGTTTCAACTTATTTAAATCATATTACTTCATACTTAAACATTCAAAAAAATTTATACACTTTATCAAATAATTCATGCTTTTCAAAAATTTAGCTTTGAAAAGTTAACCTTGATTTGGAAGTGCTCGAACCTTCGAAATAGTTGAAGAAATCATTTTCCAATTCAAGAGTTGGAAATCAACAAATCAGTAAATCAATTTTAATATATGGAATTATATCAAATCCGAAACTCAAGGAATGAACACCGGTTTACTTCAAATCATTTCAAATATATATACATATATATACTTTGAATATCAAATCTTACTTCGGAATTTGGAATCAAAATTGGTTTCGCAAAATCACTCGCATAGCAAAGCTATTGAAGTGGCCTATCCCTCACTCTGAAACTCGAAAATCAATGTCGATGATGCGTGCACTCATCACAGAAATTATTTTCCAGCGACATAAGTGAGTTCTGGACTTCTATTTTCTTAAACTTCCTTTGAAATTTCTTCGAAATCATTCGAAACTCATTAAAATCATTTGAAACATTTCTTATTCAGAAAATACTTTTAAATCATATTATTGTTATAATATATTTCAAAATCTTAAAACCAATTTCAAAATACCGGAGTTCAATTCTCGACTTTCACTTTTAAAATCCTTCAGTTATAAATCATTTTTAGATAAATCAAATTTCTTATATAATTTTTCAAAATTACAGATCCTTTCGAAACCTCAAACTCTAATTTTAAAGGGTTTATAATCTTTATCAAAAACATTTCACTTTTATATATAGAATATAATCATACTTATTAAAATAATAATTTCGGTTTAGAAAACAATTTCTAAAATATAAACAAACCCGATTTTCAAAGGACGATTCACGAACGGATTTCAAAACAAAGACAGAGATTCAAATTAGAGGGACTTTTGTCAAATAGAATTGTGATTTGAAGATAAGCTCGAACGAAGATGAGATAATCAAATTTCAAAATAGAAGATGAATATACTTATATAAATCGCGGACGACCTTAACCGGGTCAACCGTGACTTCAGGAACAAGATCGATGCAGAATTCCAAGAAAAATCAACATTCGATCGCAAGAGATAGCGGCATCTAAACCAAAGATATATAAATTTCCGGTGAATCAATGCCAAATGTAAAGGAGTTCCACCCCTTTACAAATCATTCAAAGATTGGCGGGATCGCCTATTCTTATAGAGATCATTCAAAGTGGAGTTATGGGATACTCCAGAATCAAAAGAATACAAATAGGGAGAGACAAGAATGAATTTTTGGAACCGCAAGGAACGTTCCAAAGTTCAAAGGAAATCGACTCAAAAGGAAGAAATTCAAACTCGAACGAAAGTGATTCTGTAAATAAATTTACTATATATGCTAGGTTTTGCCTAGAGCCAAAGCTCTGATACCAACTGTAACGACCCGCTATTTTGGACCATTCAAATCGACAATAAATCCACACATGTCGGACTTGAATAATTCAAAATATCAGATTGTTATTTAAATTTGGCAAAACTCAGCATAGGCAGTAAATAAATCAATCACATAATCACAGACACAGAGTAATACAATAATATGCAGCGGAATAGATAAAATAGTAGTTCATAAAGCTACTATAAACATCAGAGTTAGAAATAAAATACAACAGAATATCTCAAATGCAGTGAAGTCTTCAGTACAACAGATGACTTCTCTGAACGAATCAACTAGAAGAGCTGAAAGCTGAGGCGATAGTTGGATCTCCAAAGGAAGCTCCAAACTCCAAAGGTGAGTCTCAAATACTGTATCACTCGGTCTGACCCGAGCGTAAAGCAAAACACAAAACACTCGAGTCAGGATTAACATTCTTATACTAATAAATCCAACTCAAGTGAAATATCAATTGAAATACAAGTAACTTAAAGGATGTTTGGGATAACCATCCTCTAAGGATCTTCAGAACTATCTACAAGGTGGAAATATACATTATAACACCGTGGTCATTTCAATTTAATTTATACTTCAAACCCAAATATCATTTCATTCCAAATATAACTATTTTCCAAAATAGTATATATAGGTTAAATAATTTATTAAGTAAAGTATTTATAATTTCCTTAAGTTCCACTAATCGGTTCAAATCAACTAAATTTCCAAATTCAAATTTGTTCAAAGTTCAATTCATTAATTTAATTCATTTCTAAACAGATCATTTAAATTTTCAATATATTTCAAAGCTTTAATATTCAACAATTTCAAAGTTAAATTTAACAGTTTCAAATAGCTCTTGATTTGACTTCATTTATTATTCAATCAGGGAATATTCACTTAATAAATTCAATATCATTTAACTAGCCTTAAATTTCATTTTTCTAAATATTTCCTTAAATTTATTTAAACAAGAAATATTCATTAAATTATTTAAATCAAACTCAAGTTATAAATCATATCTTAACTTCCAATTTCAATAAGCTTTATATTGGTTTAATTAAATAAAATTCTTTACTAAATTCAAATTATCATCCCAACCTTAACTTATTCAAATTTTTACCAAAATCTATTTTGAAATATAACTTTTATACTGAACACATTATATGTATTAAATCCATCTTAATTAAATTAAATATCATTATTAAATCTATATATATCATTACCATTTATATATAAAATTCTAAGAATCAACATTTGTTAAAACCATATATTTCTTTCCAAAACCATAGAATTCAATTTCAAAATATTTATATATATGGACCAACGGTGTCTGTATATATTTTTATCATATGGTTAAGTGATACAGATATTTATCATTTCAATCCGAAATTTAAATATATACGGGTAGATATCATTTCGACCCGTAATCCCAATTTCAATTCAAGTGAAAATCGCTTGGGTTTATCATTTCAACCCATAACGAAATTCTCCTATTCTAAAGTCCGTTCGGGTATGTATCATTTCAACCCATAGTGAATTCTATACTAACAGGGAACTTGCAGAGTGATAACAGATAAAAAAAAAAATATAACAACAGGCATATATCATCAATATAAATAACAGATATTGGTGTCAGATGTCATAGGTGAACAGATACAGATAATGGTAATAACAGGCATATAAATATTAGATACTGGTGTCAGATGTCATAGGTGAACAGTTATGGATAATAGCATATATAACAATGTAAATAACTACAGCAGCATATTTCAATTGCTATTTCAAATGAAATCAAATTTAAATAATAAAAGAACGTTAATCGTGAGTGATTGCTCACCTTCCGAGGCTAGAGGATAGACAACGAAATGAGATAGGCTACGGATCCGCGCACGAATTCCAAAGCAAGCAGTATTGGCACGAATTTTTGAAGGGTCAAAGCTGATAAAATGGGAGTCGAAGAGAACAAATCAAAAACAGTCGATATCAAGGAAATGAAATGTATGTTATATAAACATTTTCCTTAGACCAATACTCCATGTAAACGCCATTTTAACATGACACATTTACACATTACATTTATTACAAATCAAACATACACCCTAAAATACAATAATATAATTATATAGATATATAACCCTCAGATCACATACTACGAATAAAACCTATGTATATCTTAACATAAAATATAAAATATATATCGTTACATATATACACTTATATACATAGCGGATATGAAATCATGTACACAGTTACAACACTGACTAGGGAACAATAAAGTGATAAACTAAATGTATGTATGCACAGTATGTATTTAAGATCAGAATAGTGATATATATATACATGAATCTATATGTATGAATCTATATTTATCTTGGTGCAAAGAAATGTTGTATAAATGGCCTTGCTAACTTATATTCCTAGCAACATATTGTATACAAACTAATATATGTTGACTTATTAAAATATACAACATATATAAGATATAAATATATTAAAATATATGCTCGCTGACCCTATATAACATTACATATATATATATGACTTATACCTTGTACATGGGCTAGCTACAAAGCAACAGATTAAACAAACTAAAAACCTGATACATATTTACTCTGCCGTATACTTTCATTAAATTAAACAGGCTTTATAAAAGTATATACTTGAACATCTTATAACCTATATACCAAAAATTATATATTACTGAAATACATATAATACTATATAAAACTGAAATCCAACTTTTCATCTATTTTACAAAATATACAAATATAAATTAGAACTGTTATATAGATATATATACAGGTTAACAAAGCATGCATACCAATTTATATAACACGGAGAAGAACAAAACAAGCAGGGAAGGCTATCGACTGCTAACATCAGAGGTTCGGGTTGGCATGGTTGCGGGGTCCCGAGGAAAGACTAAGGCAGCGTTGGGTAAGGGAAACATGTCCTAGCAATTTGGGTCAGGTGTGCAGGGCGATGGAGGCACGGTGTTGAAGGCTATGGTGGTCGGAATGAAGGCGACAGGTTGTTCGGCAGGCTCAGTTGGTTGTAGATCCGGTCGTGGGCTGGTGTGGGTTGTATTGTTCAAGTGGGGCTGCTAGGTTAGTTGACTGGGCGGAGGTGGCACTGTCTTTGGTGGCTTGGGTCGATCGACACCAGGGGTCAAGGAGGAGGACGGATCTCGTGTCGAGGAGGTCTGGGCAGAGGTGAGATGTTGAGTGGGTTCGGTTGGAGGCTTGATGGGGAGTGAAGTGGTTCCA
The DNA here is from genome assembly GCA_030737815.1 of Allium fistulosum. Lineage (NCBI taxonomy): Eukaryota > Viridiplantae > Streptophyta > Magnoliopsida > Asparagales > Amaryllidaceae > Allium > Allium fistulosum. The sequence goes on along the minus strand of CM060901.1, from coordinate 308,671,399 downwards.
GCCTTGAGATCGTGGAAGTGGATAAGATGTTGATGGTGGAGCACGCGATATGGGACGTGGATATGGGTGCTGGTGGGTTACCGAGCTGGAGGGACAAGGCGTCTGTCAAAAGATGGAGCGAATTAGAAAGAAGGGAAACTGGTTGCAAAGATGATGAACAGTCTGAATTAATAAATGCTACACGTATATAAGTTAACGCGTTCAAACTTCGAAACGGTAGGATTGCAAAGTTACACACGATTTTCGGATGTATTAAAGGCAACTGACTCGAATTCAACAGTGGAAAAATTCAAATGGTTCGAATGAAAAAAAGATAACGGGTCCTCAGATTTGGTGAAAATTTATTTAAGCAATAAATTTCTTGTTTGGGCTGCAAGCAATAGATTTGAAAAATCAAGGGAGAATGTAAAGTCAAAAAGTGGTACCGCTTCGGTGAATTGTTTATTGTCGCCGTCGCGTACCGGACCTCAAAATTCGGAAATAAATACACCATTGAGATCAACATGATGAGAGGATCAAAACGGTATACAGATATTAGTCGTACGATCATCCGACCAAAAGTCGATAATTGGTACCGAAAATGCTGCTATTTTGCCAGAATTAAGATAAACGGAGCAGTAGAAGTCCAAATTTAGAAAAACGAATTTCGCAGTCTGATTTAGAATGATCTGAATAAATTTTCTCCTTTTGACATATTTTGGTTTCGGAAAACTTTTAAATCCACTGTTATTAACCGGTTTGATTTGAAATGAAATTTCACAGAAAAATAAACTTAAATATTATCAGATGAAAATTTACCAGTTGCTATATTAAAATAGACGTATTCCAAATAATTAATTTCTATTTCCAAATTTTATTGTTTAAATTTCACAAAATTTCAATTAATTTAATAAAAAAAATCACTAAAATTTATGGGTCGTTACAGTTAGGGCTTGTGAAAACAAATGGGTATGGACTTCTATTTATAGGCGATGAGATTACTATTCACGTTTTATTATTAACTCAAACGGATTCCGAATTTGATGAAACAAAAGTCGTTTCCTAGGTTAAACCCCTAATCCGGACACAATGGAACAAGTTTCGAAAGCTAATTCGGTCGTATGTGTGAGATATGGCCATAAACGATCAATTTAAATTAAACCGATTTAAATCGATTTTGAGGCGTTTTAATTCGTACCGGACAAATGGTACATCCAAAAATTATGAAATTTGAAACCATGCAATAATTTCACTTTACGGATCCGATGAAACTGGTTTCGTCGAAATCCGACACTGTTTGAAAAATGACTATTTTTAACTTGACGATTTAAAATTAAAACGATATCAATGCATTTCGAGCTGCCACGGTCAAATGACAACTCCGATTGATACGAAAATTGAAATCCAATAATAACTAACTATTACGGATCCAATGAAACTAGTTTCGTTCAATTCTGAGACTGTTCGAAAATTAGCTATTTTTCAGTCGATAATTAAATATTAAAATATTCAATTTTCACAGATTAACTCCAAATTCAATTTTAAAAGTTCTATAACCTTTCTATAACTCCAGTATGATTAAATAAAATTTTACAAATCATTTTAAATCATTTTAAACTCGATTTTCAATTATCTCTGGAATTTCACTATTAAATTTATCGATTTAATCATCAAATTAAATCCAATATCCTTTAAATAAATTATTCGACTTATTAAATTCATTTATTAATATTTAAAATCAATTAAATATTCGAATTTTAATTATCAAAAATTCTGGGTCGTTACATAACCAATACTAGTGTAAGGCCAACTACGGATGGCCGCTCCTATCCACCCTTATTCTTCGTGATAACAGACAGTATTTCTTTTAATACTCTTTGTTATTGTGAGCATAGAGGTGGGGCTTCACAGTTGGTATCAGAGCTTGGGGTTTATGGACATAATATAAAACATAACTTGGATGGAACATATGTTACAACTATTGGTCGATGTTTTATTTGTGCTTTGAGTCAAAACTAAAGTTTAGAAATTTGGATGAAATTTTTAAATATCTTTATTTAAAAATAATAGTGAAATTGTGTTCTGATGATTTGATTGATTTGTGTTCTGTTTATCAGAGTGCGCAGCAGAAACAGTGAAACTATCTTCGCTGGGTACAACTAATAATCTTTTTGATTTAAAAATCAAAATATGAAATTGATATGAATTTCATTTGTTGTTTACATAGCTGTATTTATTTTGTTTCTTTGAGAATTTCGAATCCGAATTGAGGATTCGAAACGATTGCAGTTATGTGATTTTGTTGAGATTTTTGGCTGGTTTTCTTTTATGCTAATCACATATTGATTAGTTTTTGCTGTTTTGAAATTATATTCATTAAAGATATATTCGAATGATTTCTTTGTTCATGTGTAGTACGTGCAAATTTGAATTGCACGTTACTGCATTAATTCTACGTTGAACCGATGCTTGGTTATGAAACGTATTTCGTTGCCGTTATTTTTATAACGGGATTTTTACATCGGTGCTAAATTTTTGAAGCGCGATATTTTGTTGGCATTTTAATGAATGAAAATTCACTGGTATTACATTTTGATGTAAATTATTTTGATGAGATTTTTACGTATAAAAATTACTGTCGCTTTGGCTTCAGTAACCGTCGAATTTTAAAGGTGGATTTTCAAGCGGTTTTTCCGCAATGCTGATTTGAGATTCGTTTTACGGTATTTTGATAAGTACAATTTCCTTATCGAAATTGTTACTGATTTGCTGCTTTAATCACGTGATTGGAAAATCTTTTTTTAAAATGAAAATTGTTTATAAAATTTTAAACAGTTCGCGCTTTCAAAAGAATGAGGAAGCGACTTAAACGATTCAGTAAAATCGAGGACTATGACCCCTTTCTTTTACTGTTTCGCTTAACTCCGGACTTGTCCAGTTAAGAATGTGAATTGTTATTTTTATGAAATAAATAAAATTGTTTCAGGAATTTTACAGTTTGCGCTTTCAAAAGAATGAGGAAGCAATTTAAACGTTTCAGCAAAATCGAGGACTATGACCACTTTCTTTTACTGATTCGCTTAATTCCGGACTTGTCCGTTTGAAAATGTAAAGTGTATTTTTACAAAATACACAATTTTGCACTTTCAAGGAAACGATGAAGAGAATCAAACGATTTAGTAAAACAAGTGGTATGGGACATGTGTGTTTGCTATTTCGGTTAATTCCGGACCCGTTAATTGAAATATCTGCTGTTTTGATGATTTTGATGAAATTGCACTTTCAAGGAAACGATGAAGATAATCAAACGATTTAGTAAAACACGTGGTATGGGACATGTGCGTTGGCTATTTTGGTTAATTCCGGACTTGTTAATTGAAATATTTGATGATTTCGTGTGCTTTCGAGCCACTATGAGGACCTTCGGGTCATTTGTTGGACCTTCGGGTCAAATACCAGTACTAGACCTTCGGGTCATTTGTTGGACCTTCGGGTCATTTGTTGGGTGCCAAAATTATGTTGAGTACTTGGTAGGCTTCGGCCATTTGTTGATGCACGTGCGGCGAACTAAAAACTCGCCATCTGATGGGATCGATCCAAGCTTTTATGTTGATTTTCTAGTCTTCTTAATTGATTTCTAGATATTTGTTGTTTCCAATTATCTACAGGTAATTGGATATTTGTTGATATGAGTTCTGATTATCGTTTTTGATAATCAGATATTTGTTGCTTCTAATTATCGCTTGTGATAATTAGATATTTGTTGATATGAGTTCTGATTATCGTTTTTGATAATCGGATATTTGTTGCTTCTAATTATCGCTTGTGATAATTAGATATTTGTTGATATGAGTTATGATTATCGTTTTTGATAATCGGATATTTGTTGCTTCTAATTATCGCTTGTGATAATTAGATATTTGTTGATATGAGTTCTGATTATCGTTTTTGATAATCGGATATTTGTTGCTTCTAATTATCGCTTGTGATAATTAGATATTTGTTGATATGAGTTCTGATTATCGTTTTTGATAATCGTATATTTGTTGCTTCTAATTATCGCTTGTGATAATTAGATATTTGTTGATATGAGTTCTGATTATCGTTTTTGATAATCGGATATTTGTTGCTTCTAATTATCGCTTGTGATAATTAGATATTTGTTGATATGAGTTCTGATTATTGTTTTTGATAATAAAATATTTTTTGATTTGAGATTTGATTATCGTTTTTGATAATTAAATATTTGTTGATTTGAGATTTAATTATCGTTTTTGATAATTGAACATTTGTTGATTTGAGATTTAATTATCGTTTTCGATAATTGAACATTTGTTGATTTGAGATTTAATTATCGTTTTTGATAATTGAATATTTGTTGATTTGAAATTGATTATCGTTTTTGATAATCGAATATTGTTGATTTCAAATTTGATTATCATTTGTGATAATTAAATATTTGTTGATTTGAAATTTGATTATCATTTGTGATAATTAAATATTTGCTTATTTGTGATTCTGATTATCGTTTTTGATAATCGGATATTTGTGTTTTTGATTATCATTTTAATAATTAGATATTTGATGATTTGATGTTTCCTGATTATCGTTTGTGATAATTAGATTTGCTGTTTTCTAATTATCGTATCGATAATTAGATATTGTCGTTTTGTGTTTTCTGTATTTTAATTATCTAGTTGATAATTGAATATCGCCGATAATTATGTTTATTCAGCTTTGTTGTTTTCTGATTGTCTACTTGATAATTAGATTTCGTTGAGAATTTGTGAATTTCTTTTATGCAGTTAAAAGATTTCTTTGAGGTTTGAATTCTCTACCTTTATTTTTCTAGCTTTACCAATTTATGTTAGAAAATTTATTGTTAATGATGACCTTAAGTATGAAAATTGCGGGGACGCAATTTTTATAAGGAGGGGAGTCTGTAACAACCCGGGATTTCGTATCGATTAATTATCGTCTTTAGACGATTACTTTTCCTAGCTATTTGTTTTGGAGTTTTAAATCGGTTTGAAATTCCTTTGATAAAAATTGGTTAAGTGTTGTTGGGCTTTAAAAATTTAATTATCCACTTCTTTTGTTGCCGTGATAATCATGTATACCCGTTCCCCTTCATTTCTTTTCATTGCTAACCCTAAACAAAAGAATAGAGATAATGGCGGCTCGTTTCTTTCGTTTCTCTCTGAGTAAAAATTAGGGCATGCTCGTACATTTTGTCGTTCGTCTCCAATTTATTTGGGCTTCTGAAATTCGAAGGCGGCCAACCTCGGTAGTCGATCGATTAGGGTTGCTCACGGCCGCTTCTAGTTTAGTCGAGCACGTTAACAAGGTGAGTGGTTTCCACTCACATCCAAATTCTATCTCAGTTCAGTGCTTTGGCAGTAAATTTGGTTTTGATGTTGAGATTTTCTCAGATTTAAGCAAAATTCATATAAATTGATACTGCTTGTTCATTTATACGGCTTTGGTGAGTTTTTAAACAGTTTCAAACTTATGTTTTGGCCATTTGATTATAGCTGGACGTTGATGATTTTACTGACTTATTCAGTTCGCCTTTCTTGTCACTGAGTTGACACGGTTTTGATTTTCTGCTTCGACTTTAGTACAGGCTTGTTTAAAATTATGATTTTCGCTGTTTGATTAAGTGATACTCTCGGTTCCTCTATGACATATGAACCTGCTTTGCCTTGTTACTGTGTCATTTTATATGCCTGTTGTACTCTTGTAAATACATCTACACTAGATCACCACCACTGTCATATTGACATTGCTTTACTGTTTATATTTACACTTGATATTCTCGGCCACTCGATGTTTGCTTGGATGTTGATTATTTCTCTGACTAATTCATATGCTTATATTCTTGATTCCGTGACTTTCTCTTTGACTTTGGTATTGAACTGTTCCATGCCTCATGCGAGCCTTTGTGCTTGTTTTTAAGTTTAGTTGACTTTGCATTTTCTTTGTGTTCCTATTTCGGCCATTATATTTCAGGCCTGTAGTTTGAAATTGAGGAATGTATGCCTTCACAAACAAACCAATGTGTTACAATTGTTCACTCAACGGTGTATCACTTAGTGTTGCAGTTTCATCATGTTGTCACTGTTTATTACTTCGAGTCAGTTGCACTGTGTTGGTTTCATTGGGGCAGTGTCACTGACATTGATCTCATGAACATTTGAGCAGTAAGGTGAATTTGTTGGTCTTTGGGCATTTCTGAGTTTGTTCCCTTATACTGTTGCATATGTACTCATCCACTTATCTTGTTGGCATGTACATTGCCTTCATACTTATTCTGTTGTACTTATACATTGAATTGCATTTGTGTTGAACTTGATTTTCTGGGTTTGACCTTGTGCTTGTTTGTGTACTTTTATTGTGCATTTCATTTTTGGTATTGTGTCATTTTACTTTAAGACAAACTGTTATCTTGGTAGCCTCGAGCTCTACATAGTGCTTATGCATTGAGTCATGTTGCTGCCGAGGTTTTGTATTGTTCGATTTTGATAAAACTGCACTGTGCCTTGTTCTTGGTCGTTGTTGGACTTGTTTCCTTGATCATATTGAATAAATTGATTTTTGATGTCTGTTCCATTGAGCTTGATGTTGTACCTCACTGGGTATGACATGGTTGTTGTTGTTGTTTCTAGTTGCACTGCACTTCGGTGGCTAACTATTTTGTAGCATATATCTGTTTCGAGTTTGATACTTTTTGAAGTTTCCATCTGTTAGCTTGTAGTTCACGTGTTCACATTGATTATGTGCATTGTGATGGTATTGATTTCTTTCACATTGATTATATGCTTTGTACATGTCACTCCTTTGGCATTGCTGCGGACCAAAGAATTAATTGTTCATGAGGCTATGTAGTTTCATGAATTTTGTTATAGCCTTTTCAAAATTGCTGATGTCGGTTTGTAATTTCTGATTCATTTTGTTTGCAGTAGTGTTGAGCCACGATTGTCGTGACTTGACCTCTGTAGATTCATTTTGCTGATCTATATTTGGTGTTGTGATGATTTTATACAATATTGTGGCGAGGCAGTACACGCGTGCGTGTACTGCAGCCACATAGTTTTAACATTTTAATGTGGCAAGGCAGTGCACGCGAGCGTGTACTGTAGCCCAATCAGATTTGACAATTTTAATTGATATTTCAATTGCTGGATTTGTTTCGTGATGCCAATTCAACATATTTTTGAAGTGTATTTTGGTTTGGTTTAATCTGATGATTCTGTTGTTAATTGCCATTAGGCAATTCTATTGTTTTTTTCTAAATTATCTTCATTAATATTCTTTTCACTTATCTTGTTGATGATGTGGATTCACTGACTTGTTGTCTAACACTGTGTAGTGTTATATCTGCCGTTATCCGATTCTCTTATCGAGGAGTCGGATATACGAGATTTCTGTGACTGTCGTCTATTTGATATTGATTATTATTGCTTCTGTGCATTAATAACCGAGTTTGAATTAGACTGACCCGTGTATTATTTTCTTTTGAATGTAATACTCGGGTCAGACCCGAGTTATTTCAGGTTGTAGATTTCCTACTTTGAGTTGCTGTTTGAGCTATGAAGACTTTTCACATCTTTTGGAGTTGTCGTGTCATAGTATAGGTTGATATGTATTCATGTTTATTAGTTGATAATGTACGTGTATATATAACTTCCAGAGTCGATAGTTGTAGTTGTATCATATGTATTATGTCAACTGTATTGTAACTGACATCAGTTATATATATATGAGACTTTTATTATCTGTGTTCCGCAATCTTTTATATCTGCGTTATTATTATATATATTGTCCTAAACTATTATGAACCATCGTAGTTCGTTTTATACTGGAATTGGGTACGTCAATGGGAGTAAATAAATAAGAGATGTAAAATGAAAAATATATACCACTCCTATCGAGGTAACCAATACTAGTGTAAGGCCAACTACGGATGGCCGCTCCTATCCAGCCTTATTCTTCGTGATAACAGATAGTATTTCTTTTAATACTCTTTGTTATTGTGAGCATAGAGGTGGGGCATCACAAAATCTTTGTCTTCGTCCTCCAAAAAGTAGTCTTCGATACACTGAAAAGCTCAAACTGACCCAAGCGAATTGAAAGGACAAAACACTCGAGTCAGAACTAAAAAACCTTATGTAAGTTAAATCAACAGTAAATAAATATGAGTGTAACAGCGTCAGAGATGTTTATGGGGTTTGACATCTCTTATCCAGTGTCTAACGTGAGTGCAATAACTTAAGAGATGTTCGGGATTCCATCTTCTAAGGATCCGTTAAACTATCTACATAAATAGTACAATACGGTATTATAATAGTGTCTACAGTAAAGTAAAGTATTAAAACAGCGTTAAGGCTTTATCCATATCGCCCTTAACACATTTTATATATTCCCATAGTCTATACGGTACCGTAATTCCTCCGTAAACTGGAGGGCAATCAGAGGGCACTCCATAGGTATGGTACAAACCAAACTCGTAGAAGGCGCGATAAGGCATGTGAACACGACACTCGAGGCAATGCCAGGGTAGGACTCTACCGTTTTGCAGAACTGGGCTGGTGGTAATGCATAGCAGCTACTACCGCCCACCACAGAATACACTCCCATAATCAAAATCGAGGGTGGCTAACAAATCAATCACAAAGTCATAATATGGTATCGAAGAAGCATGTCCGATAGGAGGAATGACCTAACTTGGCCCAGGTATAGCTCCTGTTTTAGTCACATCTAAGCTGACTCACGGGATTCAAGGTCACATAAAGACCTCATACAAAATCGTTCGCCAAACCCTCCTACTTCATTTATGGAATCTCCACCACGTGCACAGTTGTTAAAGTGGTTTTCGGTATTGGTAGAAAGTATGACAATAACCGATCCCGGTCTCTTTAGCAACCCAACGCTTATTACACACTGGATGGTTCTTTTTCATTTTCAAAACCATTTCATATTGATATCAAAATATCATATTCAATTCAAACCATATCACTTTTGAAATCATAATTTCAAAATAGGTTAAACCCTTATTTCAAAATCATTATATTTACTCAAAATATGTTATTTTGGTCCCAACTTAGGTTATTACATCATTTAATCATATTTGCTTTTAAATTAAGGATTTAAATATAACCACTTCCACTTTACAATTTAGAATTTAGAAAAATAGTATGAATAGTTATAAATAGTCTAAATAGTTTAGTATAGTTTGAAAATATAATTTAAATGGTTTGAAATACTTTAAAATAATTTTAAAAAGTGGATTAAAATATATTTTTTTTGAGCAAAATGTGTGATCTTCTAATAAAAGAGGAGAGGACACATGAAACTATATATATAAAATATAATATGGTGCTGCCAACATGCCTGGCAGGTGACATATCTATGTACTGATAACAGAGTAAAAAACAGGTACCCTTAAAATGAGCTCCGACAAAGCCATCGCCCATTTCACCCCAATACCGAGCTCCGGCATGGCAACCGCCCGATAATGAGGTGTTAGAAGTACCTGGAAAACTGAAAAAGGATCTAAATCCAGAGATGTTGGAATCTGCACCATCTAAAAGAAAAAACTTTGAAGCTGCCTCGGAGGAAAAAGGCTAATCTGAAGAAGAAATTGATCCATAAAGAAGAAACTCCGCTCTGAAAACACCATAAAGCTGAATGTAACGCCTGATGCAATCAATACTCCTGGAAAAAGCTATCATGTACACCTGCACGAAACCGTAAGCTATCCTACAAACCTGAAAAGAGACTCTTGCAACCTATCTAATCCAGACCTAAAACAAAACTAGGAAACAAATTAGCAAAAGTCACATATATGTATATAAATAGAATTTATATACATATTTGTTTGAACAAAAATCTAATAAGATAAACATATAAGCAAAAACCCTTTATGGACCCTCAATAGAAAGCAGATTATTATACACCGAATTATCATCATTTAAGTTAGAAAAAGTATTAGTATAAATATTATTAATGTCAAAATTATTATTGTTATGTTTGAAAATATTAATATTATTACTAACCTTATTAAGATATTCCTTAAAAAGATTATTTTTGGCTAATTTTTATTTAGGATTAGAGATCCAATTTAAGCAGAAAGATGAAATTAAAAATATCAATTTATTAATGTGATTATTGTTATTATTAAAAATTCTTTGATTTCTTTCAAACCAAATGTACCAACTAGAAATAGTGAATAAAGTATCAAGCAAGTATCTATTATTCTTATTAAACTTAACTCTAAAAGAATTCCAATAGAAAACACAATTAGTAATTCTAGTACTTATATAAAATTCAAATATGTTAAGGGTATTCATAAGAATAAAATGAGTGTCCATACAATCATAGTAAATATGATTAATATCTTCTAAATGAATATTACAAAAATAACATTTATTATCAATGCAAATATTTTTCCTTTTTAACAATTCTATAGTATTTAATTTACCATGAATAATAATCCACATGTGTAATTTAGATTTTGGAGGAGCGTTAGATTTCCAAATAAACTTAAAAAAAACTATTAGTTACACCTGAAAAGTTGATAAATCTATAGAATGAATTAGTGGAATATTTCTTGCTCTTATCCCATTCCCAACTAATATAATCATTATCATTATCGATATTATAAAGATTTAATCTAGCATAAAGCAAATTGAGTTGTCTAACAGTTGAACCTACTAAAATTCTGTTAAAACTAAAATTCCAAGGAGGGTCATTTTCAGAATCAAAAACTTAAGATATAAATGCATATTTCAAGTTACAAATATCATATAAATCTTCAAACTCATTCCTAAGAGGAGTAGCGGAAATCCAACTATCATGCCAAAAAGAAGTATTATTACCAGAGTGAACTGTAATATTAATACCTAAATTGAAAATTTCACTACATTTTAAAATGGATTTCCAAAAATAAGATTGCTTACGAGAAAATGATGGACTAATCTGATAAAGATTATTATTACCATTATAATAATATTTAGAAATAATCTCCTTCCAAGTGGCATTATCGTTGGTATCTCTAAATTTCCATAACCACTTACCTAGAAGAGCCAAATTCATATTATGCAAATTAATGACTCCTAAACCACCATCCTTTTTGGATTTACAAATAGTTTCCCAATTAATAAGACATTTGATGCTACTGTTTGGATTATCGCCACTCCAAAGGTAATCTCTTCTAATTTTATCTATTTTATCTATCACCCAACCAGGAAAAAGATGCACAGTCATCCAATAAATTGGGAGAGCTGATAAAACCGAATTAATTAAAACCAATCTACCTGCTCTAGATAGAAGTCTCCCATTCCAGTTAGAAATCCTTTTTTTGATTTTATCAATGATTATTAACCAATCATCATGTTTAAGTTTAGTGGTTCTAATAACAAAACCTAGATATTCAATTGGAAAGTTCATAATTTTACAGTTTAATGTATTAGCAACTAAATTTTCAACTTTCTCGAAATCATTTAGAACTAAAATAGAACTTTTATCAAAGTTTATTTTTAAACCCGATAAAAGCTCAAAACTATATAGAATAAACTTAAGAGTAATAATGTGTCTAGGAAGATGAGAGGAAAAAAGCAAAGTATCATTTGCAAATTGTAGGACTGATACACCATAACTCGATATATCATTACCTATATTTCCCAGAGAACCATTATCGACTGCCTTTTTAATAATCTTAGCAAAAACATCAACAGCTAAGTTAAACAGAAGGGGCGATAAATGGTCCCCTTACCTTAAACCTCTCTTAGACTGAATTTTATTGCCTAAAATACCATTAACCATAATACTAGAGTTGCCAGTTTTAAGAAAATTCATAATCCAGTTAATCCATCTATTACTAAAGCCTCTAGCATGAAAAATATCTATAAGAAAATCCCAATCAACCGAATCAAAAGCTTTAGCGAAATCTAATTTTAAAATAGCACAAGTAATGTTATTCTTACAACAATGATTAATATATTCTTGAACAACTGCCACGCCATCTGTGATATTTCTTCCTTTTATGAATGCTGATTGTAAACAGTCAATTAGGTCATTCATTTTTGTATTAAGTCTATTAGCTAAAACATTAGAAATAATTTTAACGGAGCAATTAATCAATGAAATGGGTCTAAAATCTTTTAAATTATTAGCACCTACTTTTTTGTGTAATAAAATAACATTTGCGAAATTAAATCTACCTAATTGAAGATTTCCGTTATAAAAATCATTAAACATGTTGATTAGGTCATATTTTAAAAATCCCAAAAAGTTTTATAGAAGAAAATTGGAAATCCGTCCGAACTTGGGGATTTATCACACGGTAAATCAAAAATGGCTTTTTGGATTTCTTCTTCAGTAAAAGGAACATCTAAATCAGAAAGATTAATATTGGAGACAGCCGGATAAAGATCATTCCATCTCACATTAATTCTGCATTTATTTTTATTGCCAAAAATATCTTTATAATAATCTGTGAAAGCCCTATTGAGGTCTCTTTGGTCAACTAGTTCAACATTATTAACTAAAATCGAGTTAATTGTATTACTACGTTTCCTACAATTGGCAATATTATGAAAATATTTAGTAATATTATCACCTTCATTAATCCATTGGATTCTAGATCTTTGCTTCCACATAATTTCTTCTTTTTCAAGAATAGAGTTAAGTTCTTCTTTTAAGTTAGTGAGAACATTCCGCTCGCCTATATTTAAATGTCTAGTTTCTTCTATTTTGTTTAATTTAAACATCTCATTGAGAATATTTTCTTTTTTAATTTTAATATTACCAAAAATATTTTTATTCCAAATTTTAAGAGTAAACCTAAGTTCTCTAAGTTTTAAAACAAAAGCTTTTGCAGAATTATCTCCATATTTAATATTATAAAACCTCATACACATCCATTTATTAATAATTAAATTTGATAAGCTAGGATCAAGTAACCACATTTTTTCAAATTTAAAAGATCTACTAATAGCTCTATGGCGATCACAAGTGAGGATAATAGGACAATGGTCTTAAAAAGTGTAAGGCAAACAAGACACTCTACAGATAGGAAAAATATCCTCTATTTCATCGCTAATGAAAAACCTATCAAGAAGAGCCATGGAAGGAGATTCCCTATTATTACTCCAAGTAAAAACTCTATTAGAAAGAGGAATTTCAATCAATTTAGAATTAATAATAAAATTGTCAAATTCCTCCATAGCAAAATAATCGCCCTCTCGTGGAGCACGCTCCCCTATAAAACGAGTAACGTTAAAAATCTCCCCCCCAAAATCCACGAACCCTGGGCAAAAGATCTAAACTCAAGGCATTCATTCCATAAGGTCCATCTATCTATTTTTGAGTTAGGTCCATATGCATTAGAAATATTTAATAAAGAATTATAAGAAAGATTAAATAGAATAATGTGTAAAGAGTGTAGTTTGTAAATACATTGAAGTAATTTAATACAATTATCTCTCCAACCAATCATTAAGCCCCCAGATGAGCCTCTGGAAGGTAAAAAAACCCATTTTTTAAAATGATAACCACCTAGTCTTCTATAAAAACGAAAATCAGGGCAATCGATTTTAGTCTCTTGAAGGAGAGCAATGTCTATAGAATAGTCTTTAAAAACGATTCTAACCTTATCACATTTATTTAGGTCATTCAAACCCCTAATATTCCAACTAATGATCCTTATGTACCAACAGACCTAGCCCTATCAATTTCCTTACTTCTAATGAACTCACGATTTAAATAGATTTAAAATAGTTTTAGTAGAATTAAAATAGATTAAATAGATTTAAAATAGATTAAATAGATTTAAAGATTAAATAGATTTAAAAAAGATTAAAATGAATTAATTAGTTCAAAATAGGATAAAATAGATTAAATTGGATTAAATATATCAAAATTGAATAAAATGAATTAAAATAGTTTAGATTGATTTAATGGTTTAAAATATTTTAAAATAGATTAACTTAGTTTAATAGTTTGAAAATCTTACTAATTTGAATTTAAAATAACATTTTTAACAGTTTATATTAAAATGATAAATTTGAAATTAACATCAAATTTAACTATTTATTCCATTTCAACAAATCTGGACCATATCCAGATTCCAAATCAAAACCCAATTTCAATCTTGAAGTATCAATTTAAGCTATTCCAATTTGTTAATTCCATTATCTCCGCGACCTAGAATTTAGCGACCTAAAAGGGGATAGCGACCTAAGAGGACATCGCGACCTAAGAACAGGAAGCTTTGCGACCTAGCAGCAGAAGGTTTACGACCTAAGAACAGAAGGGCTTCGCGACCTAAGAACAGAAGAGCTTCGCGACCTAAAAACAGGAAGGTTTGCGACCTAACAGCAGAGAGCTTCGCGACCTAAGAACAGGAAGGTTTGCGACCTAACAACAGAAGACCTTGCGACCTAAGGACGTGCAAAAAGTTTACGACCTAAGGACTTGGGAGGAGTTTGCGACCTAGGGACTTAAGATTGCGACCTAACTGCAGGAAAGGTTCGCGACCTAACTACAGGAAAGTTTTGCGACCTAAGGGACCTACGACCTTAGAGGCTAACAAGTTATGGCTTCAACGACCTAGAGCTCCCACAGCTGTTCCTTAACTCGCCTGCTGTAACGACCCAGAATTTTTGATAATTAAAATTCGAATATTTGATTGATTTTAAATATTAATAAATGAATTTAAGAAGTCGAATAATTTATTATTCGAATATTGGATTTAATTTGGTCAATTAAATCGATAATTTAATGATTGAAATTCCAGAAATAATTGAAGTATGGGTTTAATGTGCTGGAAATGATTTATAAAGTTATATTAAATCATACTGGAGTTATAGAAAGGTTATAGAACTTTTAAAATCGAATTTGGAGTTAAATTGTGAAAATTGAATATTTTAATATTTAATTATCGACTGTAAAAATAGCCAATTTTCGAACAGTCTCAGAATTGAACGAAACTAGTTCCATTGGATCCGTAATAGTTAGTTATTATCGGATTTCAATTTTCGTATCAATCGGAGTTGTCGTTTGACCGTGGCAGCTCGAAACGCATCGATATCGTTTTAATTTTAAATCGTCGAGTTAAAAATAGTCATTTTTCGAAAGGTCTCGGATTTCGACGAAACCAGTTTCATCGGATCCGTAATGTGATATTGTTGTAAGATTTCAAATTTCATAATTTTTGGATTTACCGTTTGTCCGGTACAAATTAAAACGCCTCGAAATCGATTTAAATCGGTTTAATTTAAATTGATCGTTTAATTCCATATCTTGCACTGGCGATCGAATTAGCTTCCGAAACCTGTTCCATTGCGTTCGGAACGCGGGATAAACCCTAGAAACGCTAGTCACCGCGCGTAAATCGGATTCCGGAAAACCCGGATGAATAGTGTTCGGAAATTCTCTATAAATAGCACATTTTCTCAACAAATAAAAAGAAAAAATTTATTAACCCTAACCCTAAAAATGCCGGCCGCCACTTTCAAATTCGAAGGCCAGGAATCACTCGTCTTCTCCCCTAAAATTCTTCCAATCCACTCAATAATTTCACAAACTTTCAACTGCAAAGTGGTAGAGCGTCTCGAGCTCGATAGATCCGTACGGTGAAGTTGGTTCTCGTCGACCATAAGTGGAGCTGAGTGCTCGCGTTCATAGCCGTGTCGCGCGCGTCGTTCGAGGTAGTGGGGCCACCGAGTGGAGCGCGGTTCCAGGTGAAGGTTCGTGGGGCCTAGGGCTACGCGTGGGAGGTTGTTGATCGACTTCCGATCATCTATGGGGGGGTGCGGCATTTCAAATAATCGAACGAAGTTGGGTTTCGTTCTCTGTTCAAACGTGATGCCTGGGGAAGAAAGGCGCGTACGTGATTTCGAGTGGAAGAAAATAGCATGCACGTCCAAATCTCGTTTTCCTGAGATGCACGGTAGAGATTTGTTAGGTTGAAAATTATAAAAAGGAACTGAATATTAATTTGTATTTAAAATTTGTACGATGTTTAAAATACAATAACTTTTTGATGCGAGGTCGGAAAATTACGAAACAAATTGCGTTGCAATCGTTTTGTCGAGCACTACGCGATGCAACTGGATTGGAGGCGTTTGGAGCTAGTTTGAATTTCGGGTAAAATTAAACGCGCGTTTAATTTTATTCGAAATAAACTCTGGATCAGAATTAAAATCACGGTGAGATCTTCTCACTCAAATGAAAGTGGATTTTCTTTTACAGTTATTGATGATTGCTATTGGATGTGATATTAGATATAGTAGGATATATCTATATATATATAGCAATATATACATATTGGCATATGTATATATTGGATTGATTGATTCCCGCCTCGTATAGCGGATGAGACCCTATTGCGCCGTTAGTAAGCGGATTTTTATAAAACCCATATACCGCGATAATTCCGTACTAGAGCGGAATTGGTATTGTGCTAACATCTGTGGATGCAGGGAAACAGGTTGGAGGGATCCAACTGGATTCCTCACCAGTAGTTATTTATTTACAGATGTTGATGTATATTCTGTTATCATATGTTGATATATGATGTTGTTGTTGTGATGGACTAATTGATGCTGTTGCATCATCGGATTCAGTTTTGAAATGTAAAAATAACGACTGTTATTTTAAAAAGGATTTTAAAGTGATTTTGGAAAGTAGACATTTTATTGAATTGTTGAATTGATTTATTTTAAATAAATAAACGTTTAAAATCTTAAAGTTATAAAAGTTAAGATTTTTGTGAAATATAACCCAAGTGTCATTTTTGAATAAATAGTTGATTTATTTAAAAAAGGGTTTAAATTGAGTTTTTTACAGTATTATAAACGGTCTATTTAAAGGATTTAAAAAGTCGATATTTATAAATCTAAATTATTGGAATTTTAAACGAGCTTTGTAAGTGTTAGAACAAGGTGAGATAAAAATTCGTAAGTGAATGAAATTATAAATTGTGAAGTATAGATTGAATAGATGTGTAGAATAAAGGATTTATAAGTAATAAACTTATAAATTGGATTTTTACCTTTAAATGGAATATTTATCGAATTATTAATAAAGAAGATTTATTAAATTTAAGTCGTTAGAAAATAGAAATAGAAATAGAATTTATAAACGTTGTTTTATAAATTCAAAATCAATTGGATTTGATAAATTAAAATGTTAAAGAAGATATATTCGCGATTTTGGATAGCGAATTTTTATTGAGATAAAAATGTGTAGAAAAGATTGAAATAGGGTTAAGTGAATATAATTTTAAGTAAAATGGATACGTTTTTGAAGAAGTGATATTAAAAATGAAGTTAAACATTTTAGAGATGTTTTTAAAATGTATTATGATATCGAATACATAGATTTCAACATTTTTATTGTTGAAATAGACGTTTTCGAAGAATAAGGAAATGATGGACTATAACACTGTTGTTATAGTAAATGATTTCCGAAAGGAAATGTTTTGATGTAGTATTGGGATTTATATATCTATTAAAATCCGAATCCCTATACTAGTGATTTTGAGTCGTCGTAACGATGTTTTACGTAACATTCGTTTTGACTCAAATAAATGTGTTTAAAGAGAATGATTTCCTTAAAGAATGAAATGTATACTTAATTTGATTTAAGTATATCGAATATTTTCCAAGTGTTGAAAATAAATGATTTGTGAAATACTTATTATTAAATAAGTATGGAATGTTTTCCAATATGAAATGAACGTTTTTGAGATTTATCTTCTTAAAGATAAATCGAAATCGAATATTGAAAACGACTTGAAGATCGAATATCAGTAGATATTTTGAAATATAGATTCACTATGGAATTTATAAAAGAAACGGGAAATTGTTTTAGAAAAATAAATATTGATTTATTTTAAAAGTGTGGAAAATTTTATATCTAGTAAAAGATATTTTGGAAGATAAAATAATTTGGGAAAATTATTTGGAATCTGATGATGTTGCGCATCTTTATTGATAGTTAAATAACCGACTATCAATAATTACCTTTAGATAGGTATTTGTTGTGAATTGGATGAATTTGAATGCCACACTTATTTTTTTGAATAATCGCTCACTATTCGGGTTAGCCGGGAAAGGACCATGGGGTCGTATAACCCATTCCGAATATGTGATACGTCGTTATGAATTGCATTTGAAGACCGGTGTTGAAGACCGGATATTTTTGAAAACGGAAGGATTACCGTCGAGTTACTCTACATCGGCTGATCTCCGATTTAGAGGTTTTTATCACCCTTAGTGACGGGAAGTCCGGACGTGATTAGAAATTTATCCGGAAATGCAAGGGCTTCGTGAGAAGTGCCTTCGGTTCTGTTCGATCCCGGAACGGACTTGTATGGATGTGTGTCTGACGTTACAATTTGAGATATAAAGCTGATTTCTTTCAAATACATTCCTGTTGGTAGCGGAGAATTTATTCTCTTAGCTTAACACCCTTCTCTGAGACGTACGAGCTCAGAGGTTATGTAGTTGAAATTTATCAGCGATATATCCCAATTTGGTAACGTGGCATACTGAGTGTTGCTGTGAAATGATCAGTGTTTGATCATTTGTGATATGATCATTTGTTTGATCTTATATCTTTGTGATCATAGGTTGATCATTTTTGTTTAACCCGAAGCAGGGCTTTTTGAGAAAGCATAGCTTTGTGGACGAGACTTCGTCGAGCCTCACACCCCGGAAATGGTCGAAACAGGAAGGATGCAGCAAGGTTCTAGGGAGTAGCGCCCCTTAGTGTATGTCATTCCTTCTGGATAAAGGTGGTATCATGGTATGGAGCCCAGATACTCAACCTCTGTGGTTGCTGCAAATTTATTACTTTGTGGTTTGTTGGAAATCGGGGATCCTCGGGAAGATCGGTGACGATCGGGGGATGGCATACGCGTGTCGGTAGTTACCTATTTTTGCAGAGGTAACCCGGCCTTGTGTTGGTAGAGATCCGGTTAGGTTCTCGGGTCGTCTATTCCAGGGACGTACCCATCGTGGATAGGAAGTTCCTTAGCCTGACCATTTGTTGGAAATCCAAAGAAACAATACGAGCCTCTACGATTTCAATTGTATAACCTGTCTCCTCAGGAGGCAGCTATAGCAGGCATAATATAATGGTACCTATGCTGGCTAAGATTTATATTGTACTTTCGAAATGTTTTCTACACTATGCACTAATAATAATATTCAAAAGAATTTGATTTTGCGTAGTAAGCATCTTTGACTATCATAAGAAGAAATCTCCTCCAATTCTGTGTTTGCATTGTGTGTGTGGTGGGAGGTCTTATGGTAGTTTCATTTTCCAAAAGCATTGCGAATTGACTTCAAGAATTCTCTGCTGTTTATTTTTAAAGAATAACTGTTTTACGATCTCACACCAGTCACCATGACTGACTCGGAGTTTATTGTTTCCCTTCTAAACTCTGGGTGCCCACCAATTTCCTCACGGGCAGCCTAGAGCTATATTATCAGGATATTCTGGATATTCTGGAGCTTTGGAGATAAGCTGGAGGACGAGTCGTAGTATTTGTATCTGATAGTATTTATTCCGCTGTGTATTCTGTATGAGGACAAGTTTATATAACTGTCCATTGATGTGATGTATTGTATTGAGTTGTATATTGACTCTGATGATTGATGTATGTATAAAATGATATAGTTCTTTGTTTTAAAGATTACTGATTTATCTATTATATATTGTTCCGCTGCGATGTATAAGATTCTGATATTGTTTTCTGTTTTTGTTGTTGTTCTTCTTTCTTTTTCTTCTATCTTCTTCTTCTACCTTTTTCTTCTTTCTTAAAACCATAACTTTTCGGGTTTCCGGCATTCGATGGCTCAGCAGTCGATAAAGTGAGTATCGATGTTGAATTTTCGAAAGTCGAAAATTTTCGGGATGTTACATTTGGTATCAGAGCATATGGTTAAGCGACAACCCTGCTCTGTTGGGTGTTACTCATTAGAGATAGAGTCAGTAGTACTCTAGAATGAGTTGAGTGTAATAATAGATACGAGTGCGTATTTGTTATTTGAATATAAAATTGTTTTATATTGTGATGATTGGTTTATTGAGTGGTATATGGATTCTGGTCGGTATTGTCCGTACAACTCTATCGATAGGGATCTCTAAACACTTATATAGAACAATTCGGCACAGTATTGTTTTAAATAGGGTAAATGAGATAATTTTGCCCAAAACTATTTCTGTATAGAAAATAAATGTTTTTCTATAAAGTGCTATAGTATATGGATGCATGGATGTTAGGAAGTAATAGTAGTGAATTATCATCACTAAAATTGAATAAGAAATTGAAATCATAACTCCAAAGTTAGGAGATAAATCCATGTGCAAATGAAATTAGAGAATGTAGATTATAAAATGTGACTTATAATTGAAGTAGAATTCCAGGGAAGTATTTGGAAATGTTTTGAGAAGAATTTGAAAATTTTGGAGATTTGGAAAATTTAAACCTTTTTAGAGTTGAAAATGAATTTCAAAGGTTTGAAAAGTATTCTCGAGAGATGAAAGCTCTAAACTCTTTTCGGTCGCTGGAAAATAACTTCGATGATGATCGCGACATCACCGGTGTTCATTTTCGGGTTTCCAAAAGAGGGAATTGCTGCCAAATGGTTTTAAATAGAAGTTATTTGAAAAATCTGGATTTTGTTTTGAAATTCAAAGGATAATTTGAATTGTTTTCAAAATGGCTTTGAAATGTTGGTAAACTCTGGAATACTATATAAAAATACTTATGAAATATGAAATAAGTTGATAACTTATACAGTTTGAATTTTGATAGAATAAAATTAACTTAAAGAATGAAGTTAAAAAATTAAAGCAAGTATAGGTGAATCAACTAAATGAAAGTGAAATTGAAAGTTGAAATTCATTTCGAATTTGTAAGAAATGAATTGAATTGAATAATGTAAATTGAAAGATGGATTAAAAATTCATATGTTATTGGAAACCCAGTTTAATATAAGTGGTTATAAACCAAAATAGTGAATTGTAAATAAATTTTTGGAGCAAACAAAAGTGAATAAAACTGGAATTGAAACTGAATATTGAAAACGAATTTGAATTGTGTGAAATAAAATGAAGTTTGAGATTGGTTTGAAGTGAACTAAAGTTAATTGATAAAAATTCAATATTCAGAAGTCGAACGGAATCCAAATTAGATTGGAATTGTGAATTAAATTCAAATGAATGTGAAATGTAAAATTGAATGAAATAGATATATAACTTCAATAGTGAAGTAAAAATGATATAAGAAGTAAGTATTGAAATTTTGTAATAGAATTTGCAAAATGTTTGAATGCTGTAACTAGATATTATGGCTAGTAAGATACAGGTGTTATAAAGGAATTGGATTTGATTTCGAAGATAAATTTGAATTGCTCGAAAAAGGTATGTATTTGAGTTTTAATATGAGTTTTTGATGATTTCTCTCTAGCCGCTTGGCTTTTTCTTTTTCTTTTTGAAATCTGAGAGTCCGTAGGGACGTTTTGTAGTCGTACCGTATTAGCCGCGCAAAGGAGACGCTGGCGAAATTTTTCGGAAATTCAGGGCGTTAGAAATTTTTTGAGAAAATTTTGAAAGTTTAAAATTTGAATTTAAACTCGAATTTGAATTGAGAAGTTAAAAAATGTTGTTGAAACTCATAATTGAAGCTAGAAAGCTAGTTGAATGATAACGAATCTTTATTAGAAAGATTTGTTTTGAAAATTTGAGAAAACTATTGAATTGTGAAAGATAGTAGACGAGTTAAGGACATTTTTTCCTAACTTGTAATTTCGAGGACGAAATTCTTTTAAGGGGGGAACTCTGTAACGACCCAGAATTTTTGATAATTAAAATTCGAATATTTGATTGATTTTAAATATTAATAAATGAATTTAAGAAGTCGAATAATTTATTATTCGAATATTGGATTTAATTTGGTCAATTAAATCGATAATTTAATGATTGAAATTCCAGAAATAATTGAAGTATGGGTTTAATGTGCTGGAAATGATTTATAAAGTTATATTAAATCATACTGGAGTTATAGAAAGGTTATAGAACTTTTAAAATCGAATTTGGAGTTAAATTGTGAAAATTGAATATTTTAATATTTAATTATCGACTGTAAAAATAGCCAATTTTCGAACAGTCTCAGAATTGAACGAAACTAGTTCCATTGGATCCGTAATAGTTAGTTATTATCGGATTTCAATTTTCGTATCAATCGGAGTTGTCGTTTGACAGTGGCAGCTCGAAACGCATCGATATCGTTTTAATTTTAAATCGTCGAGTTAAAAATAGTCATTTTTCGAAAGGTGTCGGATTTCGACGAAACCAGTTTCATCGGATCCGTAATGTGATATTGTTGTAAGATTTCAAATTTCATAATTTTTGGATTTACCGTTTGTCCGGTACAAATTAAAACGCCTCGAAATCGATTTAAATCGGTTTAATTTAAATTGATCGTTTAATTCCATATCTTGCACAGGCGATCGAATTAGCTTCCGAAACCTGTTCCATTGCGTTCGGAACGCGGGATAAACCCTAGAAATGCTAGTCACCGCGCGTAAATCGGATTCCGGAAAACCCGGATGAATAGTGTTCGGAAATTCTCTATAAATAGCACATTTTCTCAACAAATAAAAAGAAAAAAATTATTAACCCTAACCCTAAAAATGCCGGCCACCACTTTCAAATTCGAAGGCCAGGAATCACTCGTCTTCTCCCCTAAAATTCTTCCAATCCACTCAATAATTTCACAAACTTTCAACTGCAAAGTGGTAGAGCGTCTCGAGCTCGATAGATCCGTACGGTGAAGTTGGTTCTTGTCACGACCCTGAAATTTTGAATTTATTTAAATTAATAATTAAATGAAATTTTGAGTTAAATTTATGATTTAATAAATTTTTGAATAAAAATTGTGAAATTAAATTGATTAAATTGGAGCGAGTTTCCCCGATTCAAAAAAATGAGTGAATTTGAAAATAATAAATATATAGTTATATATTTTGACTTGAGTTTAAATTGTAAATAAATAATTGATAATAATATTAAATATTAAAATTTATGTTTAATAATAATTTGAATTTACAAATAGGATAATAAATATTAAAGTAAGATAACAATATGATTTAAAATTCAAATAGATATATATATATATATATATAATAAGATAAATTTTAAAATATAAAATAATATATAGTTAGATTCAAACAACATAATTTAAAATAGGAATTTATTTACAATACAAAATCTAAAACAAACCATAAACAACAAGTATAAACAAAAGAAATATACATCCAAAAAATAAAAGAAAGACAAAGCAAAGAAAGGAAAAGAAACAACACTCAAATATGAACAATATATGAACCTTTAGCACACAATATTGATAATGTCAACCACCAAAGATCTGCATAGTTAAATGAAAAATGAAAAAAATAAAATAGAAATTATTTACAATACAAAGTAACTAAACAAAATAAGACTTAGGCAAGAGCCTGCAAAGTAAAACAAGAAAGTGAGTTGTAAACCAAAACAGCACATATAAAAGAAAAGAAAAAAAAACAACAACATAGGCTGCAAGTATCAAACAGCATGGTTGTTACATGCTTTCATTTAATGCAAGCATTAAATGCTATTTACTTCTCAGCCCATACACTAACATTATCAGCCGAGTAAAGCATGGGTTGAGCAAAAGTAATATTGTACTTACCTATACCTTCCTCTGCACATTTTCTTTATATACTGGAATATTGCCTTCGTTTCATTCGTTCAACAAATATTTTCAAAGATCAGAAAACCAAGATAGTAAACAGAAAATAAAAAGAAATAAAAGCAAAACATCACTTTTATTCAAGCTTGAAAACAATTTATTGAAGAGAAAAAGAAAAGGGAGATTCAACTGCAGATTTCAACACAAAACAAAAGTGTTCTCTGTTTTCAAATATTGCCAGGTGAGCAACTTTTCTTTTTAAACCAGATTCCCTTGTTTCTTTACCTGTGGGTAACAATTTTCTTTAAAAATTTAATGGTTTGAATCTGTGCAAGATTGATCTAAAATATGTATGTTATGCACATATTTATCATCCGTATATATGGGTAGCTTGATAGTATAATGCAGGCTGTTGTTTGAATGCATCTGTTCCTGGTTTAAAGTGTAACTGTGGTATTCAAAAATCATTTACTCTCTATCTGATGGATGATTTAACTTCAGATTCAAACAAAGGTTGGATGTATCATCATAAGCTAGGTTTTAAAATTCATGTAAGATTAAAACAATTCAAGATGGTCTTTGGAAACCAAAAACTACCTGAAATAATTCAAGATTGTCCATTTTCGAACCTCTTGATTTTTCGAATTCGGATATCTAAACTGAATTCCCATACGACAACATGATTTTTAAAGGTTGTATCATGATTTTTAGAGATAGTAATGGGCAGCAGTTCGTGTGTATCTATTTTCGACATTTCCAGTCGCTGGGGTCGGTCTCGTTGATCAGAGGGCCCGGAACTTGAACTGGGAATGAAGGAGTGTGAGGATGTCACGGGAAAAATACTGGGTGGTTGAACGAAGTGTTGGGGTGGCGGCAGAAGGTAATCTAATTCTGGTAACCTAGTTTTGGAGGGTGTTAGAATTTTGATCGATGAGGCTTGCTGAGATGATCGAGTGTTACAGCACTCAGGGGAAGGCTAGTGTGGGGTTGGACGGAGACGTAGTCGGAGGAGGTGGCGCGTTTGTGGTCGGAGGATGGTGTGCGAGGGGATTTCCGATCGGAGGTCTCGTTCTAGTTTGATCGAGTGGCCTCGATTTCGATGGCCAGTGAATCGATGGGTTCCAGTTGGTGGGGACGTTTGAGTGTGGCCGTGGCGACGTGCTGGAGGTCTCGACACGGACTGGAGTCGAACGGAGGGAAGGTGCACGTGCACGTGCACGTTTGGAGTGGCGTATCTGTGCGTTCGAGAATTTGGGGAAGATGAAGACGAGCTGGAACTCGGGGGCGACTGGGGGAATTCATGAAATTGCTCGAAGCAGCTGGGTGATTCGCGAGTGATTGGGCAATAGGCTCGGGGAAACGTAAATTGACTCGGGTAATTTGAACGTTTGACTCGAAGCAGGCAGGGATGGTATGTTTCCAGATTTTAAAATTTGAACAAATTTAAGACAATTTAATTTCTAAACTTATTTTTCTTAAAAATAAAGATTGTTGTTAAGTACAAATATGAATGTGTTTTGAAAGGTTTTGAAATAACAATATTTCTGAAGTTAATTAAGTTAATTAAAATGTTTTAAACTTATATTCGAAAGGGATTTATTTTAAAGAAAACTTAATTAAGTAATTGAGAAGTGGATTTAATGTTTAAATTTATTAACTTAAAAGTAAGTTAAATATATATTGATTTATGATTTATAATTAGCTAAAGAAAAAATTATTAACTTAAAGCTGATTAATTTATAATTAAGGATAATTAATTAAATGGTAATTAATTAAAGGTTAAATTATTAATTGAAGACAATCAATTAAATGGTGAAATTTATAATAAAAAAATTATTTATTTAAATAATTAAAGATTGATGAACTATAATTAAAGGTTAATTAATTTATTGTTAACGGTTAATAAATAAATGATTAAAGAGTAATTTACCAAGATGATTTGTAAATTATTGAAGTTAATTAACCAGGATTAGAAATTTATTCATAAGAAATTAATCTGATTTAAATTAATCAGATATTAACTGACCTTACTTATGAATATTTGGATTCTATTGATTTGATTGTTTGACATCCCTGATTGTGATACTCTGTGATATATCCTGATTATGTTATGATCTGTAATTTACTTATCTGTGATGTATATATTGTTATGTGAATATGAAACCCTTTGCCGTGAAACGACACTTGAATTTCGATGCGACAGGGAGTCGGATTCCAGTTGGTTATCCGAAACCCACATCGAATTAAAATTGTGAATCTTTGTGACTGATAAATTTATTTTATCTATGAATCTGTGAATGAAGATAAGCGTTGTCGATTATACCGCTTATCGATATATCTATGATGATTGATGTTGCACTATTGTGTGTTAAAACCCTTGGACTACACCATACACACACAAATATGGATTTCACGTGGAAATCGGTCAAGTCACAGATAATTTAAAATTGATGTTTTGAAATTGAAATTTTTAATTTCAATTGATTTTGAAATTGGAAATTGGGGTTTAAAGTGAAAAGCTTTTGAAATGGAATTTCAAAGATAAAAGTTATTTTGAATAACTTAATCGAGTTTTGAAAATTTAAATCATTTGATTTAAATTTGAATTCAAGTTTGGAATTGAATTCTATGATTTGAAACTAGGGATTTAAAGATGTTATACCTGTTATATAAGGGGTAAACTATTTTAAAAGTATTGATTTTGGAATGTGAATATAATTAAAGGGCTTTAACTCATTCAAATAAAATTGGATTTTTCTGAAAACAAAAACTATTTGTTTTCAAATAATAACAGCTTTCATATAAGAAGTAAACTTCCAATTTGTGTTGAAAGGTTTCAAATTTAAAATGAAATTGAAATGTTTTGAAATGCTATGAATGAATTCTTTTTGAAAGCTATGAATTGAATCGGTTTATTTTTAACAGATTTAAAATAATAATTTGTTTAAACCATTCGAAATGATATTGTTTGAAAGCTATAAGTTGAATCTTTAATTTAAAGATTTAACGAGTTAATCCAATTGGAAATTGAAGTGTTTTGAAACCTATGACTAGATCTTTATGAAACGAGGTGAACGGTGTGAAATAAATCTTTTTATTTAAAGATTTGAAATGATGATTGGTTTAAACTATTTTGGAAGAAGGGTTTGAATTATTAAGTTGTGACTTAATTGAAATCCAATATCCATATGTTTTTAAATATTGCGCTCGTTATTCGGGTTAGCCGGGAAAAGACATTTGTGTCATATAACCCATTCCGAATAATGATACGTCGTATATGGATAGCATTTGAAGACCGGTGTTGAAGACCGGATATTTACGAAAACGAAAGGACAACTCGTCGAATGTCTCTGCACCGACTGGTCCCCGGTATAGAGATTTTATCACCCTTTGTGATGGGAAGTCCGGACGGGATTGTGAATACCCGGAAATGCAAGGGCTTCGTAAGAAGTGCCTTCGGTTCTGTTCGAACCCGGAACAGACTTGTATGGATACATGTCTGACATTACACTTTGAGATATAAAGCCGATTTCTTTCAAATACATATCTGTTGGTGGCGGAGAATTTATTCTCTTAGCTTAACACCCTTCTCTGAGACGTACGAGCTCAGAGGTTATGTAGTTGAAATTTATCAGCGATATATCCCAAATTGGTAATGTGACATGCTGAGTGTTGCTGTGTGATGATCAGTGTTTGATCATTTGCGATATGATCATTTATTTGATTTTATATCTTTGTGATCATAGGTTGATCATTTGTTTGACCCGAAGCATGGCTTTGTGAACAAAGCGTAGCTTTGAGGACGAGACTTCGTCGAACCTCACACCCCGGAAATGGTCAAAACAGGAAGAATGCGGCAAGGTTCTAGGGAGTAGCGCCCCTTAGTGTATGTCATTCCTTCTGGATAAAGGTGGTATCATGGTATGGAGCCCAGATACTTAACCTCTGTGGTTGCTGCATTTTTACTATGTGGTTTGTTGCGAATCGGGGATCCTCGGGAAGATCGGTGACGATCGGGGGATGGCATACGCGTGTCAGTAGTTACCTATTTTTGCAGAGGTAACCCAGCCTTGTGTTGGCAGAGATCCGGTTAGGTTCTCGGGTCGTCTATTCCAGGGACGTACCAATCGTGGATAGGAAGTTCCTTGGCCTGACCATTTGTTGGAAATCCAAAGAAACAATACGAGCCTTGTACGGTTTTAGTTGTATTACCTGCTATGGAATGTAGCGGTAACCTGCTATTGAACATAGTAGCTATAGTAGACATACAAT
This sequence comes from Allium fistulosum, assembly GCA_030737815.1. NCBI lineage: Eukaryota > Viridiplantae > Streptophyta > Magnoliopsida > Asparagales > Amaryllidaceae > Allium > Allium fistulosum. The sequence continues at coordinate 308,643,399 of CM060901.1, read as the reverse complement.
AATGGTTGTATGTTGGCTAAGATTTATATTCTACTTTCGAAATGTTTTCCACTATGCACTAATAATAATATCAAAATGATTTGATTTTGCATAGTAAGCATCTTTGACTATCATAAGAAGAAATCTCCTCCAATTCTGCGTTTGCATTGTGTGTGTGGTGGGAGGTCTTATGGTAGTTTCATTTTCTAAAAGCATTGCGGATTTCAATGTTTAAAATTCTTTTGCTGTTGTTTAAAGATAAACTGTTTTTGTTGCTCACACCAGTCCCATGACTGATCCGGAGTTTATTGTTTCTTTCCTAAACTCTGGATGCTCAAAATTTTTTCTACACGAGCAGTCTAGAGTTTGGTTTTTCAGATAGTCAGATTAGTAGATTTTTCTGGAGATAGTTCAGTCTTTGGATCGGACTGCACTTGCTTATTCTTGGTGTATCGTTATTGGGAGTTCGAGCTACTGCTGGAGTTCTCTCTTGAAGACTATCTTAGAGTTATTTGTTCCGCTGCTGATATTAGTTACCTATTTTTCTTTCCGCTGCTATTTGTTGTATCATATCTCTGATGTATATTGATATTCATTGTATCACTCTGTTGTATCAGATATTGTATATCAATGTATTATTCATTTATTCCGCTGTGTTATTTACTTAATGTTGTTATAAGCTCCGGAGAACCAGATTTGGCATTTGAATCTACGGCATTCGAGTACGATGTAAAGTACGGGTGCCGATTTTCGAAGGCCAACTTTTGGGTCTTCACTTTTGGTTTCAGAGCTAAGGTTGGACTTTAGCTCAGGAGTATAACACGTTAAGTAGCTCATTAGAGATAGAGTGAAGTAAACTCTAGAATGAGTGTATCCTTAAGATATCCGTCTGAACGTCTCAGTAAATTCTCTTGCTATCCACTGATAGTGAGTATGAGTGCAAGAAGAAGACGAGATAGGGGACAAGGGAATACGACTATAAATGGTCAATACCCTGCAACAGTGGAAACAGCTGTCTCTATCAATTTTCTTTGATTCGTTTCCAAATTCTTTTGATTTCTTCGTGGCAGCTACAAGAAGAAGTTTCGGTAGGATGATGGCCCTACGAACCGTTGTAGGAATCCTTACTTCGTATTTTCATCGGTTTCTTATCAGCTTTTCGATTTAAACTCTAATGAATATGAGTTTGAAGTTGAAAATTTTAAATAAATTAGAAATTTTAAATGGAGTTAAATTGATTAATCGAATATGAAGCTAAAATTGAATTGTATCAATAAAACGATTTCGTTTGAAACCGAATTTTGAAATTCTATTGAGATTTCTGTGAATACCAAAGTCCGAAGAAGGACAAAATTGGTATGTGTTCTGAGATATTCCGACTTGAGTTCGGAATCCGTATCTTGAGTTTGAGAAATTATAGATCAAATTTATCTTCGATCTATCTGTCTTTGTTTTCGTGCCTGCGAATTTCGAGGACGAAATTCTTTTAAGGGGGGAAGTTTGTCACGACCCTGAAATTTTGAATTTATTTAAATTAATAATTAAATGAAATTTTGAGTTAAATTTATGATTTAATAAATTTTTGAATAAAAATTGTGAAATTAAATTGATTAAATTGGAGCGAGTTTCCCCGATTCAAAAAAATGAGTGAATTTGAAAATAATAAATATATAGTTATATATTTTGACTTGAGTTTAAATTGTAAATAAATAATTGATAATAATATTAAATATTAAAATTTATGTTTAATAAAAATTTGAATTTACAAATATGATAATAAATATTAAAGTAAGATAACAATATGATTTAAAATTCAAATAGATATATATATATATATAATAAGATAAATTTTAAAATATAAAATAATATATAGTTAGATTCAAACAACATAATTTAAAAATAGGAATTTATTTACAATACAAAATCTAAAACAAACCATAAACAACAAGTATAAACAAAAGAAATATACATCCAAAAAATAAAAGAAAGACAAAGCAAAGAAAGGAAAAGAAACAACACTCAAATATGAACAATATATGAACCTTTAGCACACAATATTGATAATGTCAACCACCAAAGATCTGCATAGTTAAATGAAAAATGAAAAAAATAAAATAGAAATTATTTACAATACAAAGTAACTAAACAAAATAAGACTTAGGCAAGAGCCTGCAAAGTAAAACAAGAAAGTGAGTTGCAAACCAAAACAGCACATATAAAAGAAAAGAAAAAAAAAACAACATAGGCTGCAAGTATCAAACAGCATGGTTGTTACATGCTTTCATTTAATGCAAGCATTAAATGCTATTTACTTCTCAGCCCATACACTAACATTATCAGCCGAGTAAAGCATGGGTTGAGCAAAAGTAATATTGTACTTACCTATACCTTCCTCTGCACATTTTCTTTATATACTGGAATATTGCCTTCGTTTCATTCGTTCAACAAATATTTTCAAAGATCAGAAAACCAAGATAGTAAACAGAAAATAAAAAGAAATAAAAGCAAAACATCACTTTTATTCAAGCTTGAAAACAATTTATTGAAGAGAAAAAGAAAAGGGAGATTCAACTGCAGATTTCAACACAAAACAAAAGTGTTCTCTGTTTTCAAATATTGCCAGGTGAGCAACTTTTCTTTTTAAACCAGATTCCCTTGTTTCTTTACCTGTGGGTAACAATTTTCTTTAAAAATTTAATGGTTTGAATCTGTGCAAGATTGATCTAAAATATGTATGTTATGCACATATTTATCATCCGTATATATGGGTAGCTTGATAGTATAATGCAGGCTGTTGTTTGAATGCATCTGTTCCTGGTTTAAAGTGTAACTGTGGTATTCAAAAATCATTTACTCTCTATCTGATGGATGATTTAACTTCAGATTCAAACAAAGGTTGGATGTATCATCATAAGCTAGGTTTTAAAATTCATGTAAGATTAAAACAATTCAAGATGGTCTTTCGAAACCCAAAACTACCTGAAATAATTCAAGATTGTCCATTTTCGAACCTCTTGATTTTTCAAATTCGGATATCTAAACTGAATTCCCATACGACAACATGATTTTTAAAGGTTGTATCATGATTTTTAGAGATAGTAATGGGCAGCAGTTCGTGTGTATCTATTTTCGACATTTCCAGTCGCTGGGGTCGGTCTCGTTGATCAGAGGGCCCGGAACTTGAACTGGGAATGAAGGAGTGTGAGGATGTCACGGGAAAAATACTGGGTGGTTGAACGAAGTGTTGGGGTGGCGGCAGAAGGTAATCTAATTCTGGTAACCTAGTTTTGGAGGGTGTTAGAATTTTGATCGATGAGGCTTGCTGAGATGATCGAGTGTTACAGCACTCAGGGGAAGGCTAGTGTGGGGTTGGACGGAGACGTAGTCGGAGGAGGTGGCGCGTTTGTGGTCGGAGGATGGTGTGCGAGGGGATTTCCGATCGGAGGTCTCGTTCTAGTTTGATCGAGTGGCCTCGATTTCGATGGCCAGTGAATCGATGGGTTCCAGTTGGTGGGGACGTTTGAGTGTGGCCGTGGCGACGTGCTGGAGGTCTCGACACGGACTGGAGTCGAACGGAGGGAAGGTGCACGTGCACGTGCACGTTTGGAGTGGCGTATCTGTGCGTTCGAGAATTTGGGGAAGATGAAGACGAGCTGGAACTCGGGGGCGACTGGGGGAATTCATGAAATTGCTCGAAGCAGCTGGGTGATTCGCGAGTGATTGGGCAATAGGCTCGGGGAAACGTAAATTGACTCGGGTAATTTGAACGTTTGACTCGAAGCAGGCAGGGATGGTATGTTTCCAGATTTTAAAATTTGAACAAATTTAAGACAATTTAATTTCTAAACTTATTTTTCTTAAAAATAAAGATTGTTGTTAAGTACAAATATGAATGTGTTTTGAAAGGTTTTGAAATAACAATATTTCTGAAGTTAATTAAGTTAATTAAAATGTTTTAAACTTATATTCGAAAGGGATTTATTTTAAAGAAAACTTAATTAAGTAATTGAGAAGTGGATTTAATGTTTAAATTTATTAACTTAAAAGTAAGTTAAATATATATTGATTTATGATTTATAATTAGCTAAAGAAAAAATTATTAACTTAAAGCTGATTAATTTATAATTAAGGATAATTAATTAAATGGTAATTAATTAAAGGTTAAATTATTAATTGAAGACAATCAATTAAATGGTGAAATTTATAATAAAAAAATTATTTATTTAAATAATTAAAGATTGATGAACTATAATTAAAGGTTAATTAATTTATTGTTAACGGTTAATAAATAAATGATTAAAGAGTAATTTACCAAGATGATTTGTAAATTATTGAAGTTAATTAACCAGGATTAGAAATTTATTCATAAGAAATTAATCTGATTTAAATTAATCAGATATTAACTGACCTTACTTATGAATATTTGGATTCTATTGATTTGATTGTTTGACATCCCTGATTGTGATACTCTGTGATATATCCTGATTATGTTATGATCTGTAATTTACTTATCTGTGATGTATATATTGTTATGTGAATATGAAACCCTTTGCCGTGAAACGGCACTTGAATTTCAATGCGACAGGGAGTCGGATTCCAGTTGGTTATCCGAAACCCACATCGAATTAAAATTGTGAATCTTTGTGACTGATAAATTTATTTTATCTATGAATCTGTGAATGAAGATAAGCGTTGTCGATTATACCGCTTATCGATATATCTATGATGATTGATGTTGCACTATTGTGTGTTAAAACCCTTGGACTACACCATACACACACAAATATGGATTTCACGTGGAAATCGGTCAAGTCACAGATAATTTAAAATTGATGTTTTGAAATTGAAATTTTTAATTTCAATTGATTTTGAAATTGGAAATTGGGGTTTAAAGTGAAAAGCTTTTGAAATGGAATTTCAAAGATAAAAGTTATTTTGAATAACTTAATCGAGTTTTGAAAATTTAAATCATTTGATTTAAATTTGAATTCAAGTTTGGAATTGAATTCTATGATTTGAAACTAGGGATTTAAATATGTTATACCTGTTATATAAGGGGTAAACTATTTTAAAAGTATTGATTTTGGAATGTGAATATAATTAAAGGGCTTTAACTCATTCAAATAAAATTGGATTTTTCTTAAAACAAAAACTATTTGTTTTCAAATAATAACAGCTTTCATATAAGAAGTAAACTTCCAATTTGTGTTGAAAGGTTTCAAATTTAAAATGAAATTGAAATGTTTTGAAATGCTATGAATGAATTCTTTTTGAAAGCTATGAATTGAATTGGTTTATTTTTAACAGATTTAAAATAATGATTTGTTTAAACCATTCGAAATGATATTGTTTGAAAGCTATAAGTTGAATCTTTAATTTAAAGATTTAACGAGTTAATCCAATTGGAAATTGAAGTGTTTTGAAACCTATGACTAGATCTTTATGAAACGAGGTGAACGGTGTGAAATAAATCTTTTTATTTAAAGATTTGAAATGATGATTGGTTTAAACTATTTTGGAAGAAGGGTTTGAATTATTAAGTTGTGACTTAATTGAAATCCAATATCCATATGTTTTTAAATATTGCGCTCGTTATTCGGGTTAGCTGGGAAAAGATATTTGTGTCATATAACCCATTCCGAATAATGATACGTCGTATATGGATAGCATTTGAAGACCGGTGTTGAAGACCGGATATTTACGAAAACGAAAGGACAACTCGTCGAATGTCTCTGCACCGACTGGTCCCCGGTATAGAGATTTTATCACCCTTTGTGATGGGAAGTCCGGACGGGATTGTGAATGCCCGGAAATGCAAGGGCTTCGTAAGAAGTGCCTTCGGTTCTGTTCGAACCCGGAACAGACTTGTATGGATACATGTCTGACATTACACTTTGAGATATAAAGCCGATTTCTTTCAAATACATATCTGTTGGTGGCGGAGAATTTATTCTCTTAGCTTAACACCCTTCTCTGAGACGTACGAGCTCAGAGGTTATGTAGTTGAAATTTATCAGCGATATATCCCAATTTGGTAACGTGGCATACTGAGTGTTGCTGTGAAATGATCAGTGTTTGATCATTTGTGATATGATCATTTGTTTGATCTTATATCTTTATGATCATAGGTTGATCATTTTTGTTTAACCCGAAGCAGGGCTTTTTGAGAAAGCGTAGCTTTGTGGACGAGACTTCGTCGAGCCTCACACCCCGGAAATGGTCGAAACAGGAAGGATGCAGCAAGGTTCTAGGGAGTAGCGCCCCTTAGTGTATGTCATTCCTTCTGGATAAAGGTGGTATCATGGTATGGAGCCCAGATACTCAACCTCTGCGGTTGCTGCAAATTTATTACTTTGTGGTTTGTTGGAAATCGGGGATCCTCGGGAAGATCGGTGACGATCGGGGGATGGCATACGCGTGTCAGTAGTTACCTATTTTTGCAGAGGTAACCCGGCCTTGTGTTGGCAGAGATCCGGTTAGGTTCTCGGGTCGTCTATTCCAGGGACGTACCCATCGTGGATAGGAAGTTCCTTGGCCTGACCATTTGTTGGAAATCCAAAGAAACAATACGAGCCTTGTACGGTTTTAGTTGTATTACCTGCTATGGAATGTAACAGCAACCTGCTATTGAACATAGTAGCTATAGTAGACATACAATAATGGTTGTATGTTGGCTAAGATTTATATTCTACTTTCGAAATGTTTTCCACTATGCACTAATAATAATATCAAAATGATTTGATTTTGCGTAGTAAGCATCTTTGACTATCATAAGAAGAAATCTCCTCCAATTCTGCGTTTGCATTGTGTGTGTGGTGGGAGGTCTTATGGTAGTTTCATTTTCTAAAAGCATTGCGGATTTCAATGTTTAAAATTCTTTTGCTGTTGTTTAAAGATAAACTGTTTTTGTTGCTCACACCAGTCCCATGACTGATCCGGAGATTATTGTTTCTTTCCTAAACTCTGGATGCTCAAAATTTTTTCTACACGAGCAGTCTAGAGTTTGGTTTTTCAGATAGTCAGATTAGTAGATTTTTCTGGAGATAGTTCAGTCTTTGGATCGGACTGCACTTGCTTATTCTTGGTGTATCGTTATTGGGAGTTCGAGCTACTGCTGGAGTTCTCTCTTGAAGACTATCTTAGAGTTATTTGTTCCGCTGCTGATATTAGTTACCTATTTTTCTTTCCGCTGCTATTTGTTGTATCATATCTCTGATGTATATTGATATTCATTGTATCACTCTGTTGTATCAGATATTGTATATCAATGTATTATTCATTTATTCCGCTGTGTTATTTACTTAATGTTGTTATAAGCTCCGGAGAACCAGATTTGGCATTTGAATCTACGGCATTCGAGTACGATGTAAAGTACGGGTGCCGATTTTCGAAGGCCAACTTTTGGGTCTTCACAGTTCTCGTCGACCATTAGTGGAGCTGCGTGCTCGCGTTCATAGCCGTGTCGCGTGCGTCGTTCGAGGTAGTGGGGCCACCGAGTGGAGCGCGGTTCCAGGTGAAGGTTCGTGGGGCCTAGGGCTACGCGTGGGAGGTTGTTGATCGACTTCCGATCATCTATGGGGGGGTGCGGCATTTCAAATAATCGAACGAAGTTGGGTTTCGTTCTCTGTTCAAACGTGATGCCTGGGGAAGAAAGGCGCGTACGTGATTTCGAGTGGAAGAAAATAGCACGCACGTCCAGATCTCGTTTTCCTGAGATGCACGGTAGAGATTTGTTAGGTTGAAAATTATAAAAAGGAACTGAATATTAATTTGTATTTAAAATTTGTACGATGTTTAAAATACAATAACTTTTTGATGCGAGGTCGGAAAATTACGAAACAAATTGCGTTGCAATCGTTTTGTCGAGCACTACGCGATGCAACTGGATTGGAGGCGTTTGGAGCTAGTTTGAATTTCGGGTAAAATTAAACGCGCGTTTAATTTTATTCGAAATAAACTCTGGATCAGAATTAAAATCACGGTGAGATCTTCTCACTCAAATGAAAGTGGATTTTCTTTTACAGTTATTGATGATTGCTATTGGATGTGATATTAGATATAGTAGGATATATCTATATATATATATAACAATATATACATATTGGCATATGTATATATTGGATTGATTGATTCCCGCCTCGTATAGCGGATGAGACCCTATTGCGCCGTTAGTAAGCGGATTTTTATAAAACCCATATACCGCGATAATTCCGTACTGGAGCGGAATTGGTATTGTGCTAACATCTGTGGATGCAGGGAAACAGGTTGGAGGGATCCAACTGGATTCCTCACCAGTAGTTATTTATTTACAGATGTTGATGTATATTCTGTTATCATATGTTGATATATGATGTTGTTGTTGTGATGGACTAATTGATGCTGTTGCATCATCGGATTCAGTTTTGAAATGTAAAAATAACGACTGTTATTTTAAAAAGGATTTTAAAGTGATTTTGGAAAGTAGACATTTTATTGAATTGTTGAATTGATTTATTTTAAATAAATAAACGTTTAAAATCTTAAAGTTATAAAAGTTAAGATTTTTGTGAAATATAACCCAAGTGTCATTTTTGAATAAATAGTTGATTTATTTAAAAAGGGGTTTAAATTGAGTTTTTTACAGTATTATAAACGGTCTATTTAAAGGATTTAAAAAGTCGATATTTATAAATCTAAATTATTGGAATTTTAAACGAGCTTTGTAAGTGTTAGAACAAGGTGAGATAAAAATTCGTAAGTGAATGAAATTATAAATTGTGAAGTATAGATTGAATAGATGTGTAGAATAAAGGATTTATAAGTAATAAACTTATAAATTGGATTTTTACCTTTAAATGGAATATTTATCGAATTATTAATAAAGAAGATTTATTAAATTTAAGTCGTTAGAAAATAGAAATAGAAATAGAATTTATAAACGTTGTTTTATAAATTCGAAATCAATTGGATTTGATAAATTAAAATGTTAAAGAAGATATATTCGCGATTTTGGATAGCGAATTTTTATTGAGATAAAAATGTGTAGAAAAGATTGAAATTGGGTTAAGTGAATATAATTTTAAGTAAAATGGATACGTTTTTGAAGAAGTGATATTAAAAATGAAGTTAAACATTTTAGAGATGTTTTTAAAATGTATTATGATATCGAATACATAGATTTCAACATTTTTATTGTTGAAATAGACGTTTTCGAAGAATAAGGAAATGATGGACTATAACACTGTTGTTATAGTAAATGATTTCCGAAAGGAAATGTTTTGATGTAGTATTGGGATTTATATATCTATTAAAATCCGAATCCCTATACTAGTGATTTTGAGTCGTCGTAACGATGTTTTACGTAACATTCGTTTTGACTCAAATAAATGTGTTTAAAGAGAATGATTTCCTTAAAGAATGAAATGTATACTTAATTTGATTTAAGTATATCGAATATTTTCCAAGTGTTGAAAATAAATGATTTGTGAAATACTTATTATTAAATAAGTATGGAATGTTTTCCAATATGAAATGAACGTTTTTGAGATTTATCTTCTTAAAGATAAATCGAAATCGAATATTGAAAACGACTTGAAGATCGAATATCAGTAGATATTTTGAAATATAGATTCACTATGGAATTTATAAAAGAAACGGGAAATTGTTTTAGAAAAATAAATATTGATTTATTTTAAAAGTGTGGAAAATTTTATATCTAGTAAAAGATATTTTGGAAGATAAAATAATTTGGGAAAATTATTTGGAATCTGATGATGTTGCGCATCTTTATTGATAGTTAAATAACCGACTATCAATAATTACCTTTAGATAGGTATTTGTTGTGAATTGGATGAATTTGAATGCCACACTTATTTTTTTGAATAATCGCTCACTATTCGGGTTAGCCGGGAAAGGACCATGGGGTCGTATAACCCATTCCGAATATGTGATACGTCGTTATGAATTGCATTTGAAGACCGGTGTTGAAGACCGGATATTTTTGAAAACGGAAGGATTACCGTCGAGTTACTCTACATCGGCTGATCTCCGATTTAGAGGTTTTTATCACCCTTAGTGACGGGAAGTCCGGACGTGATTAGAAATTTATCCGGAAATGCAAGGGCTTCGTGAGAAGTGCCTTCGGTTCTGTTCGATCCCGGAACGGACTTGTATGGATGTGTGTCTGACGTTACAATTTGAGATATAAAGCTGATTTCTTTCAAATACATTCCTGTTGGTGGCGGAGAATTCATTCTCTTAGCTTAACACCCTTCTCTGAGACGTACGAGCTCAGAGGTTATGTAGTTGAAATTTATCAGCGATATATCCCAATTTGGTAACGTGGCATACTGAGTGTTGCTGTGAAATGATCAGTGTTTGATCATTTGTGATATGATCATTTGTTTGATCTTATATCTTTGTGATCATAGGTTGATCATTTTTGTTTAACCCGAAGCAGGGCTTTTTGAGAAAGCGTAGCTTTGTGGACGAGACTTCGTCGAGCCTCACACCCCGGAAATGGTCGAAACAGGAAGGATGCAGCAAGGTTCTAGGGAGTAGCGCCCCTTAGTGTATGTCATTCCTTCTGGATAAAGGTGGTATCATGGTATGGAGCCCAGATACTCAACCTCTGTGGTTGCTGCAAATTTATTACTTTGTGGTTTGTTGGAAATCGGGGATCCTCGGGAAGATCGGTGACGATCGGGGGATGGCATACGCGTGTCAGTAGTTACCTATTTTTACAGAGGTAACCCGGCCTTGTGTTGGCAGAGATCCGGTTAGGTTCTCGGGTCGTCTATTCCAGGGACGTACCCATCGTGGATAGGAAGTTCCTTAGCCTGACCATTTGTTGGAAATCCAAAGAAACAATACGAGCCTTTACGATTTCAATTGTATAACCTGTCTCCTCAGGAGGCAGCTATAGCAGGCATAATATAATGGTACCTATGCTGGCTAAGATTTATATTGTACTTTCGAAATGTTTTCTACACTATGCACTAATAATAATATTCAAAAGAATTTGATTTTGCGTAGTAAGCATCTTTGACTATCATAAGAAGAAATCTCCTCCAATTCTGCGTTTGCATTGTGTGTGTGGTGGGAGGTCTTATGGTAGTTTCATTTTCCAAAAGCATTGCGAATTGACTTTAAGAATTCTCTGCTGTTTATTTTTAAAGAATAACTGTTTTACGATCTCACACCAGTCACCATGACTGACTCGGAGTTTATTTTTTCCCTTCTAAACTCTGGGTGCCCACCAATTTCCACACGGGCAGCCTAGAGCTATATTATCAGGATATTCTGGATATTCTGGAGCTTTGGAGATAAGCTGGAGGACGAGTCGTAGTATTTGTATCTGATAGTATTTATTCCGCTGTGTATTCTGTATGAGGACAAGTTTATATAACTGTCCATTGATGTGATGTATTGTATTGAGTTGTATATTGACTCTGATGATTGATGTATGTATAAAATGATATAGTTCTTTGTTTTAAAGATTACTGATTTATCTATTATATATTGTTCCGCTGCGATGTGTAAGATTCTGATATTGTTTTCTGTTTTTGTTGTTGTTCTTCTTTCTTTTTCTTCTATCTTCTTCTTCTACCTTTTTCTTCTTTCTTAAAACCATAACTTTTCGGGTTTCCGGCATTCGATGGCTCAGCAGTCGATAAAGTGAGTATCGATGTTGAATTTTCGAAAGTCGAAAATTTTCGGGATGTTACACCTGCGACCTACCACTTGATCAAATAAAGCCAAGTACTGCTTCACCAGCTAATCTCTTAAGCCGCAAGGAGACCGCGACCTAGCTTAGGTCGCTCGCGACCTAGCTTAGGTCGCTCGCGACCTACGACTTAACTAAGGTCGTACGCGACCTAAGACTTAGTCAAATTTTCTGCCCAGAAACCAGCTCCTATAAATAGGCCACCAATTCCAACATGAAGGGGACTTTTGGCCAAATCATTTCTTCAAGCGTCGTTACTCTGTCGAAGTCTCCATTCATCCAGCAATCAAAGATCCTCAAACATTCAAGACGCTACAACAATCTTCAAGAGATAATTCCCTACATCCAACATGGATTCATCGAATTTCATCGACGAAGATTGAGCTAGTAGTCAAGATTGTTTCTTTTGATCAAGTGGTACTGTTGTGATAAGAGATTTGTATTGATTTGTAACCGAATTTAGTAATAAAGAGATTCAAAGTGGACGTAGGCTTAATCTCAAGCCGAACCACTATAAATTGCTGTCTTTTACTGCTTAAATTCTATTCCCGTCACACGGGTGGTGCTTTCACGATTCTATTACACACACCGGGTGTTAGCGTTCCTCTTTTATCGTTAACATTTTGGTGCTTTCACTGAGAACCCAACTCAGGCTACCATTCACCATTGCTTCGCACAAGTTTGCTTAAAAATTTTCCTACAAAACCAAAAATCTATCAGACATAATGGCTCCTGGAAGGAAACGAAAGGCTGTCAGATCTGAAAATGTTCAAGATAATACCGCCACTTCTATTTCACCGAGTCATGCGGCTCCAAGCGTCGGGGTGACGCGAGAGGAGCTAGACGCTGCTGTATCTGGACTATACCAACAGATTGAAACTCAAAACAATCTGATGATGGAAAAACTGAACGCTCTGCTCGGCGCCAATCAAAGACCAGTGGGTAATGAAGAAAACATCGCTGATGCTCTTCGCAACTCCTAAGGAAAAAATATTCCTCAAGGAGGATCAGGTGCTGCTGAAGGGGCACCCCTCCAAGCTGAAGGATCTAGGCCATCGCCGATTTTCCGCGAACATCTGCCCGGACAGACTTCTGAGAAAATGGCCGAGGTCTATTCCGCCAAATCTTTGAACAACGAGGAATATCTTTCTGGCATGATCAAGCAAATAATGAAGGAGAGCATGCAGAGGGATGAAGATGAGAGCGAATGGGGATTCGCACCAAGTAGAACTCCGTTTACCGAGAAGATTCTAAAGGCTGAATTTCCTAGAAAGTTTGTTCCCCCCACCATTCCTGCTTATCGGGGAACAAGTGATCCAAATCAGTTCTTGTATAAATACGACTGGCACATGACCGGTGCAAGAGCAACTGATGAAATTAAGTGCCGGTATTTCCCAGTATATTTGGAAGGAGTGGCACTCCTCTGGTTTACCAAGCTTCCTGTCCGATCAGTCGATCAGTTTTCCGATCTGACCCGAAAGTTCAAAGAGCAATTCAGGCTATACGCTTCAAAGGCAAAGGACATAATGTCATTATCCAGTCTTGAACAGAATTTGGGAGAACCTATTAAATCATTCCTGAACCGTTTCAATATAGCTCTGGCAGAAGTTGATAGCGCAGAGCCACGGATGATCTTGACCTATTTGATGCGTGCTATCGACAAATCAAGTGAATTTGGGAAATGGCTGAAGATGAAACAGCCAAATTCTCTCGAGAAATTCTACAAGAAAGCTGATGAATTCATACGCTTGGAAAATCTTCCAGCATCGATGAAGGTGGTGGCAGCAAAGGTGGACAATAATACTGCCGCTTCGGAAAAGAAAGATTCCGGAGGTCAGAAAAGGGAAAATCACGAGGGGAAGAAACAAAAGGATACAAAGAAACCTCGCTTCTTCAAACCCTCAGATTTCACTCCATTGACCACACTCTGGAAAATATCTTCTTCGCCACCAAAGATGCTGTGGATTATCCCAAACCGGCTGAGATAAAACCGGGAAAAGGCGCTATGAGAAATGGAAAGTTCTGCCGTTTTCACAACCAACCCGGTCATGATACCAATGACTGTCGTCACTTAAAGAGCTTAATTGAAGAATTGTTGAGGGAAAACAAGCTGCAACAGTATGTCAAGAAGAACAGAAGTGACCCATCTTCGTCAACTCAGGGGCAGCAACTCCCTACTCAGCCATCAGGTTCAGGTAAAGGCACTGCGGCACAAGAATCTGAGAGGCCCGTTATCAATGTGATTACGGGGGGCCCACACCCAGCGGGCAGAAGCTAGGGTGAAATGGAACGATATGCTCATGCTTTAAAATACATCCCAGTAGAGGAAGATGTTTTTGCTGTAGAAAATGCTGCACCCCTGAAACAGCAAAAGATTTCAAACGATGATTTTATGTTCAAAGCTAGGGATTCTATTGGTATTGAAGCTCCCACCATAGATCCCTTGGTTATCTCTGCAGGAATTGGACCGGCAATAGTTAGACGAGTGCTCATTGATTGTGGTGCTTCCTGCAATATACTCTTCAAGAAAACATTTGACCAGATGAAGATCCCAATGACTGACGTTCAAGCTTCGTCGCAAAAAATTGTTGGTTTCACTGGGGAACCACAACAACCAATCGGAACTGTCGAGTTGTTCGTGGAACTTGGAGAAGGGCAGAAAAGAGTAGTTCGCAAGCAAACCTTTGTAATTGTCGATGGATTTTCTGCCTACAATGCTTTCCTAGGCAGGCCCACTCTAGCTGCATTCAAGGCCATTTTGGCCCCGTGGTGCCTAACTATGAAGTTTCCTACAGAAAATGGTGTTGGTGTCATCAAGGGAGATCAAAATGCTGGACGCGAATGTTATCTTATAGAGCTTCGAGAAGCCAGAAAGAGAGAAATGGGTAAAGATGCGGCAGCTCCCCTCCGCATCAAAAACCCAACCTTGTAGCAAATACAGGGTGGTCCCTGCACTGGTGAGCATAGTGGCGCAAGACGAGAAATGGACCCCAGAAAATCCAGTGCAGAGGATAATAGGGTGATGCCCGTGGAAGTTACGATACCAATACCTGTCGACTCCAAAGACCCAAACAAAGTACTTAATGTGGGTTCGCAACTAAGTACAACAGTTCAAAACACACTAATATCATTTCTAAAAGCGAATCTGGACGTGTTCGCTTGGTGTCATGCTGATATGTGTGGAATCTCTCCGACAATTGCTGTCCACACTCTGAATGTTGATCCGAAATTCACACCAGTAAAACAGAACCGAAGAACTCAAGGCCCAGAAAGGTCAGCAGCTTTAAAGGAAGAAGTAGATCGTCTCATGGAGAATAATTTCATCAAAGAATCCACTTATCCAAATTGGGTTTCGAATCCAGTACTGGTTAAGAAGGCAAATGGAAAGTGGAGAGTATGCATTGATTTCTCAGATCTAAACAGAGCCTGCCCCAAAGACTGCTTCCCGTTTCCTAGAATCGATCAACTGGTAGATGGGACGGCTGGACATGAGTTGTTGTCTTTTATGGATGCCTACTCCGGATACAATCAGATTATGCTGAATGAACCAGATCAGGAAGACACAAGCTTTATCACAGATGTGGGTCTCTACTGCTACAAAGTTATGCCTTTCGGATTGAAAAATGCTGGGGCAACCTACCAAAGACTCGTCAATGCAATGTTCAAGCCTCAGATTGGTAGAACCATGGAAGTTTATGTCGACGATATGTTGGTAAAATCAAAGAAAGCTGTAGATCACATGGGACACTTGGAGGAGATGTTTACAATTCTTCGAAAGTATGGAATGAAGCTCAACCCATTGAAATGTTCATTCGGGGTAGCGTCTGGGAAATTCCTGGGTTACATCGTAAGCACTAGGGGTATTGAGGCCAATCCTGCTCAAATCACAGCTCTGAGAGAAGTTAAAGCCCCTAGAACAAAGAGAGAACTGCAAATTCTCAATGGAAAAGTTGCCGCTCTTAGTCGCTTCATCTCCAAGGCCACAGACAAATGCATTCCCTTCTTTGATGCTTTAAAGAAAGGAAAGAAAATTTTTGAATGGACTCCCGAATGTCAGAATGCTTTCGATCAACTGATTCATCATATGAGAACTCCTCCGGTCCTTTCCAAGCCTAGTGGTGGCGAAGACCTCTTCATCTATTTAGCAATTTCATCCCATGCTCTAAGTGCAGCACTTGTACGAGAAGATATGAAAATACAACGTCCAGTCTACTACATCAGCAAACGGTTCACTGGGGCAGAGATGAATTATTCAAAGATAGAAAAGCTTGCTTTTTGTTTGTTAATCGCTTCCAGGAAGTTGAGGCCCTATTTTCAATCTCATCCTATCAAGGTCCTGACTGATCAACCTCTAAAGCAAGTCCTGTATCGTCCTGAAACTTCGGGTCGTCTCTTGAAATGGAACATAGAACTCAGCCAATATGACATCACTTACCATCCCCGAAGAGCAATTAACGGACAAGCTTTAGCAGATTTCATTGCAGAGTCCACTGACAAAGGTGACATCAAGGAAGAAACAACTGACTGCATTCCGGTACAGTGGAAGTTGTATGTTGATGGCTCAAGAAATGATTATTGTTCTGGGGCAGGAGTTGTGCTTGAAACTCCCGAAGGACGATCATTATGTTATGCATTGAGACTAGAATTCCCTTCGACAAACAATGAAGCAGAATATGAAGCCCTTATTGCCGGTTTAAAAATCGCCAAGGAACTAAACATCAAAGCGATACAGATTTTCAGCGATTCTCAGCTTATTGTTTGCCAGGTGAAGAAAGAATTTCAAGCCAAAGGAGGAAATTTGCCTGCATATTTGACAAAAGCTTCCGAACTCCTCAATGATTTAGATCACTACTCAATAAGCCACATACCCCGAGAGGAAAATATGAAGGCAGATTCTTTAGCAAAGTACTCAAGTTCCGGAGAAGCTCAATTACTGGGATTAGTTCCTGTAGAAGTTCTGTCAGCTCTAAGCATTGATGAAATGGATATTGATTGGATTATGGCTACGTCTCAAGAGCATGAATCATGGATGACTCCAATCAAAGAATACTTACTCAGTGGTTTCCTGCCAGAAAGTTCTAAGGAACGTCGACAATTATTGAGAAAAGCGTCGAGATATATACTTCAAGATGGCCGATTATACAGACGGGGATTTTCAATGCCTCTGCTCCGATGTGTAACTAAGGAAGAAGCCAAGACAATTCTTGCCGAGGTACACGGAGGAGAATGTGGAGATCATTCAGCTGGTCAAACTTTAGCCAAGAAAGTTCTCCGGTATGGGTATTTCTGGCCTGACATTAACCGAGATGCTGCTATCTACTCTAGAAAGTGCGACAAATGCCAAAGATTTGCAAAAGTCCGAAGAGCACCCTCCACCAAACTCACACAAATGGTCAGCCCATGGCCATTTGCCATTTGGGGGATAGACCTAATTGGACCATTACCGATCGCCAAATCAGGGATTAAATATGCTATTGTTGCCGTTGATTATTTCACCAAATGGGCTGAAGCTGAACCTTTGGCCACCATCACTTCTAAAAAGATGATAAATTTTGTAACGAAGAATATCATTTGCAGATATGGTGTGCCACAGAAGATAATCACAGACAACGGTACTCAGTTTGAAAGTGAAGAATTCCAGGATTTTTGCAAACGGTTCAGAATTCGAAAAAGCTTCTCAGCAGTGGCTCATCCGTAGGCAAATGGGCAAGTGGAAGCAGTTAATAAGATCATCAAGTCAACTATCAAAAAGCAACTCGAAAAAGCAAAAGGTGGTTGGGTTGATAAGCTTCCATTAGCACTATGGGCGTACAGAACTACTCACAAAACTGCGACTGGGCACACTCCATTTTCACTGGCATACGGATCAGAGGCAATGATTCCAGTGGAAGTAGAAGTTCCTTCACATAGAAGAGTTCATTTCAACAAAGCTGAAAATGAGAAACTGCAATTTGAAGCACTTGATTTTATTGATGAGAAAAGAGAAGAAGCTAGGCTCAGAGTTTCAGCTCATCAGCAGAGAATTGCCAGGCATTTCAACTCTAAGGTTCGCCAACGCAGCTTTGAGATCGGAGACTTGGTTTTGAAAAGGATCATGACAGCAACTGGTGTGTTTGGGCCAAACTGGGAAGGACCATATGTCATAGGCACTAAACTTCTTGATGGCACTTTCAAACTCATAACTGTTGAAGGAGATCCAATTCCAAGAGCCTGGAACAACAACCACTTACGTCCTTATTTTACTTGAAAGAAAAAGCTTGGTTCAAAATTGTAAAATAACGATGAATGTATCAGTTGTATTGTAAAATATTGTAAATCAGTGTGAATGAATGAAAGCTATAAAGTGGATGTAGGCCCGATTCTTGGCCGAACCACTATAAATCTTGTGTTCTTTACTATTTCATAATGCCTGTTTTATTTCGATATGTAAATACTTTAAAATGTATTGCTAAAATGTCGATTCAAAATTGCAGGACATCAAAACAATGCTTGCTCGTCACAAAGCTAAGCGGCCTCTATAAATCAGCTATTACACGAAAACCAAGCAACAAAAAAATTTTCCAAACTCAAATCCCAAGCAAGGAAAACTTCACATAAAAAGTTGGCGACTCCACTGTGACAAACCTTTGTTCACTAGTTGAAATTGTCGTTATGAATAGACATCCAACTAGATAACTTGCGTTTGTCTCGTGAAGTCATTCAACAGTGAAGTCCACTCCTTCGGATAAAGCAATTTACTTGTAAGAGGAAAAGAAGAAGATGTGCTTGGGAACGATAATAAGAGATCGCTAATGGGCAGATGATGAGAGAAAGTTGCCAAGCAAACAAAGAGGCAGACAAAGGGAGGTATGCATCTCAACAGGAAGGCCGGAAGATCCACTAAAGGGACACCTTCCCAAGTGGAAGGAACAGGACCCTCGCTAACTGGTCGTGATGCATCCGATCAGATAGCTTACGTCCATCCCGTGGATCCACTCGCCCCTGAGACGCAACCTACCTGGCACACCAACCAACCAAAGCCCTCTAACGAGGCACGCCAATAAATGGGAGTGTTTTCCTCAATCAAAAAGATCGGTGGGACCACCGAAGGGGCACCTTGTTAATTGATTGCGGTCGTTTGTACAAACAAACATCCAATCAAGCAACTTACGCCTGCCCCGCGGACCCATCCGACCATGAGAAAGTTACTTCCAGGCACTCAAAAGCCCTTTTCGGAGGCACAAGCCCTCTTCGGAGGCACAAGCCCTCTTCGGAGGCACAAGCCATCTTCGGAGGCACGCTTCACCATGCTTGAAGCACAAAATCAAAAGCCCTTTTCGGAGGCACAAGCCCTCTTCGGAGGCACAGGCCATCTTCGGAGGCACGCTTCACCATGCTTGAAGCATAAAATAAAAAGCCCTCTTCGGAGGCACATTTCACCAGGGTAGAAGTGCAAAATGCTTCTCTTCGGAGACCCACTTCACCAGAGTTGAAATATCAAAATTACTTCTCTTCGGAGACCAAAATTGCTTCTCTTCGGAGACCAAAATCGCTTCTCTTCAAAAACCTCTTCAGAGGCGCACTTCACCTTGCTTGAAGTACCAAAAATAAGCCCCTTGCTGGGGCACAAAATCAAAACCTTCTTCGGAAGCTCATTTCACTGCGTAGGAAAATTCGCTTTTAACAAATAAGAGTGATCATCCCTAAAAGTTGAAGTGTTCTTCAGAAGGAAAGAAAAAGTAAAAACTTCTCGAAAGACGAGATATACTTTATTAAAAGCAGAATGATTCTTCCCTTAAAAGTGGAATAGTTATTCTCTGGAATAAGAATATCCGTTTTAAAAAAAAAAGCTAAGAATATTGCAATGCACTTGCGGTATGGGGGCAATACTATACGATTCAGTTACATGAACAAAGTAATATACAAGCAACATACCGTGAGTTCATCACAATATCATGAAAAATAGATGATGCGGAATAAATGCATTCTCAAACGCAGACAAAAAGTTTGCACAAGTAAGAAGAATCGTTTGTTCTACACTAAAAATAAAAGACAGATCATTCTCACATACACAAGAGTTTGTACAAGTAAAATAATTGTTTTATTTAGTACTATGAAAATTCTTTACATGTGCAGATATCTCAAAAAGCAAAAGCAGGGACCGGTACCTGCACAATCCCCGGTCGATACATGCAAAAAGCAAAAGTAAGGAGTAAAAAATCTAGCTTGTTATCCCTTCTTCTCGCCACCTTTGGATCCTTTCCCCGGCCTAATGATTAGTTTTTGGAGCCGTTGTGGACGGGTCGGGGCAGAAGGAGAAAGAGGCGCAGCTGGATCAACTTCTGCTTCCTCCCCAGTTGAAGCACTTCTCTTCTTCTTCCTTATGCCACGCTTCCCCTTCCTCTTTGAAGAAGATTCGCTCCCCGGAGTAGCAAGCAGTGTTGAAAGCTTCGTGTCATCATCAAGGGACTGCTCCGGGGTCTTTTCGACGTCTTCAAGGTCCTCCGCCTTCTGTTCCTGCGAAGCTGCCGGGTCATCCAGGCCTTGAAGGGCTTCGATTTTCTCTGCCTGTGATCCCGGCTGGGAAGCAGAAGGAGGAGTAACCTGTAAAGATGAAGGGACGGCAACTGAAGGAGTGGAAACTTGTGCAGTGTTTGGTGCCTCCGCTGTAGAAGAAAAGAAGTTAAAATCAACATCTTCCGAAAATAGAGAAGGTATCGGTTCACCAAAGTTCAAGTAACAAGTAAGAAGGTCATCAAACTCGGTTAAATCAAATAACTGGTTCATTAGACCCGGAACTTCGCCAAAGTTATCTGGAGGAGTTGGTTTCGCAAGCTCAATTTCATATTTATTAGCTTCAGTTTCTTCCTGGCTCTTCTCTTCAATTTGGGAAAGAGGAGTCTCGGAAGTATCGAGTTTAGCTTCAGCATCTTTTGCAGCAAGTGGAGATTGAGAGCTAGAACCGATGATATCAACATCAGTCAAAGTTGAAGTATGGACAGGGGCAGGTAGTGATGTTGTCTTTTCTGGATATTCTTCTACCGCTGTCCCGGCTCTAGCTTCGGCAAGTTGCTCTTTGCCTCCAATAAGCGCATCACGTGCTTCATCGTCTAGATAAAGCGCTACAAGGTCTGCTTCCGCATAACCGGCAAATGTATCAAGTATGGTCTCCCAAACTTCAGCAAGTGTAATCTCATATTTGGGACCCAAGAATGAAAGGCTGCCGCGGCCCAAAACGCTGTGCATATAGAAGTCAAATAGAGTAGAATCGATGCTAGCTTTAGTGGCGTCGTGAGACTCTTCGGCCGCAACTTGACCAGCGACCGCGTCATCACGCTCCTTCTCAACTTTAAGAAGCTTAGCTTTCAGCATCTCAACCTATGCATTTTGGGACACAATTGTTCCCCGCAGCTCAGTATTTTCTGTGCGATATTTCTCAGTAATGTGCTGCTCAGCTGCAAGCTTCATTTCGGCGTCCCTTTGCGCAGCATGTGCATCCCGCACTTGCTTCTGAAAGACTTCTTCCTTTTGGGTGTGCGATGCAGAAGATGAGGCCAGATCTTCCTTTAGTCGTTTGACTTCAGATGCAAGCTTTGCGTTGTCGTCTGCAATGCTTGTCATCTCCGCATCATGTTGCTTACACCATCTGTCCCATTCTGATTTATCATTCTCCATGGTCATCATCGCCTCAAGATTTATGTGGTTAACCCTTTGGAGTTCATCGACAAGTTTCTGCCATTGCAACATCCTCTCGATTTTAAGTCTGACCGCGTCAAGACTTTTAAGCATGTCTTGCTTATCAATTGGAATCAAATCCAAGTCAAAGCGCACTCCTTTTAGGCACCAATTTGGAAATCGATTCTGGAGCGTTGGAGGGCCGTCTTTAACTTGATATTGTGGCCTGTTAATGATTGTTTGAATATCAGACTTCTTTAGAGGAGGAGAGCCGGCCGGAGTATCAGAAGGAATAGGAGCGTTAGCCTTTTCAGAAATTTCAGACGCGTTCTTCTCATCAAGTTTAACTCGTTTACTTGGGTCATCGGTAGTATGCTTCTTCCCTTTGTCATCATGATATTTTCTTTTATGAGAGTCATCGTCTCTCCTTCTTTGCTGCTCTTCGTAAGCACGCCTTTCTTGAGCTTTTCTAGCTGCCCGCTCTTCGTCAGATTCTTTGCGGGAGGGAAGATAACGTCCATAATCGTAAGAATCACGCCCTCTGTAGCGCCGAAAGTTGTCGTAGTATGAGCTGGTACGTCCCATCGGAGAATCTGAGAAATGGAAAAGAAGTAAAGTTTAGAGATTTCCAGAAAAAGAGGATAAATGCTTATAAGTGCTGAAAAATCCTAAGTGTGTGCGGCGTGCAAGCTATATGCGTCAAACTACAGACCACGCTTTAGTGTGGAAACAGAGACGACTGGCGTAGTAGGCGTCAGGGTTTGTTTTAGGGCGGAAGTCACTTCAACAACGGGAGAAGTCACTTTTGGATTATTATCCCCGAAAAGCTCTTGAGAAGTTATCATGATATCGCTCAAGCCATCAAAAGTGTCATCACCCTAGAACCCAGCAGATTTCTCCTTTTCAACTTCCGTATCGATTGATTTCTCAGAAACTCGAGGATTCTCTTCCTCCTCAATAATTGGGGCAAGTGCCGACTTGCTAGCTGACCCTACAACATCGATGGATGCGGAATATTTTATCAAAGCAGCCTCTACAATAGGTGCTTCTGATGCAATTTCTTCTACAGAAGAGGGGGCATTCGAGGCCTCTGCTTGAGAGCCCGAAGCAACTAATGTTTCCGCATCAGAACTAGAAATTTCATGAATCTGAGTCGATCTAGAAGGATGTAAAAGACCAAACTGGTGCAGAAATTCATCTTTCAGCAAGAATTTGGCACTCCTCTCTTCGGCATCAACGGCACTCAAAGTATCTAAAATCGACTTGCGGCTGGTATCTCGAAGAAGAGAAGGAAGTGCTGCACAAAGAAAGAATGGAATTAAGCATTTGACGGTTCGAATTCTGAAAAATCTAGAAAATGAATCGGTAAAAGGTAATCTTACTTCCGACTCTCCAGATGGCATAAAATCCCGGAGGACAGCGAACATAAAAGAATTGAGTCAAGAATCCATGGGCACTTTCTGGCAAGTCCAGAATTAGTTTACAATTCCTGGCACTCCTTACAAGTATGATGGAGGGATGGTCTTTGTTCCTTGCAAATGTACACAAGAAGCGAATTTCGTCAAAAGAGGGAAAACGGTCCAACGTTCTCCTGAAAAGCACACACAATCCCAGTAGGATGGAGTATCCATTAGGGTGTAGTTGAAAGGGAGAAATAGTTAGCCGAAGGAGAAGTTCTCGAAGACAGTCGTTAAATGGGGGAATGGCTCCACTCGAACACATCTGCCGGTTCACAGCAACAAAGCCAAGAGGCGGCCTGTCAGCAGTGTCGCTTGACCCAGGAAGTAAAGCATCTGCTTCGGCAATGCCAAATTGGATGCATAGTTGTTGGAAGACTTTATGACTTAGAGTGGTAGGAGTCCTTTCCGGAGGGTCGTTTAGTGGAGTAGCAATTGGAAAAGCTTCTCCGGCTATTTCCAAGTCTTCCTGTTCAGATTCCATTCTACACAAGGAACTGGACGATCAAATATTAAGGTGCACGTTTCCTAAAAAGAGTGAAGTGTTGTGCAAAACTAATACAATAACGAGCAAATGTAAATGAAACTAAACTAATTGACACTTGTCGATTATAAAGTTTCAGGGCTTGATATCTTAAGTCCAAGAATAGTGTTGTGTTGATGCAAATAAATCAGCTTTAATTGATCATTTCAATTTTGCTTTAATACTTCACTTAGATTTGTTAGTTCACAGCATTTCATTCACGAAGTTCATTTAAGTTTGATATTCTTTGTCAACTAATCTGTTGTTTGATGTGGGCAATCAATAGCAGTATATTCGTCCCATTTTTCTGTGAATGTTGCTTCTAAACAGGTTATCAGCATTAAAGTTGAAGCAATCTGAAAAGAAGTACAAAGTCCAAAACAATTCAAATTCAGAAAATCAGTCAAGTCCTGCTAAAAAATTCTAAGTGTTAGGTCGCTTACGACCTAACAAAGGTTGCAACGTTCTTATGCTGAGTTGTTCAGGTTAAAAGTTCAGGGCTGAGAAAAATTGTCTAAGTATTAGGTCGTTCAGCGACCTATCATGGGTCAAGCTTTCTGTAAGTCGCACGTTGCAGTTGAATGGATTAAGATGAGGTAATCTTCTTTAAGTCCTAGGTCATGCACAATTGTTTTTAGGTTGGAGATTCTCTAGGTCGCAAATGTTGTCAGGTCGCAAAGGCTTAAGTCGCTAGGCGTTCCCACGCGACCTAACTCTTAGGTCATTCAAATCTGATAGGTTGTCGACTTCCTCTCCAAGCAACATCATATTGAGTCCAATAACCCAATACCGCCAGTTCAAAAAGAGTTCATCTTCCCCTTCACCCTACCTCAACGTACCACCGATTAACTAACAAATCAATGGCAAACCCTACAGAACTGTAGTAGAAGCTTTCGTATGATCGCAAATCACCACGACACGAACGAAAGTCAGTTGAGACTACCGCTCAGAAAGCATGATGCATGAAATTGGGCTTAGGACGAGTAACAACGATTCGTGATCAAAGCAGTGACTATGGACAAAGAAAGGTCGATCCACTTACGAATTATGATTGGTGAGAATGAATCGTCAGTTGAAGGAGTCGAATTTGTCTTTGGAAGCTCGAAAAATCGTTAATGGCGATGGAGGCTCGAAACAGTAAGGTGAGGAAGAAGGTGCGACCTAACCAATTTATATGAAGCTGAGAATGGGAGGCGAACAGGCGTAAAGTTCTAGGTCGTTAGCGACTTAGCAAGGTTGAATCGAAGCATACGACCTATGGCATAGTCATATGCCTCGAGGGGCAAATGTTAATTCCATTATCTCCGCGACCTAGAATTTAGCGACCTAAAAGGGGATAGCGACCTAAGAGGACATCGCGACCTAAGAACAGGAAGCTTTGCGACCTAGCAGCAGAAGGTTTACGACCTAAGAACAGAAGAGCTTCACGACCTAAGAACAGAAGAGCTTCGCGACCTAAAAACAGGAAGGTTTGCGACCTAACAGCAGAGAGCTTCGCGACCTAAGAACAGGAAGGTTTGCGACCTAACAACAGAAGACCTTGCGACCTAAGGACGTGCAAAAAGTTTACGACCTAAGGACTTGGGAGGAGTTTGCGACCTAGGGACTTAAGATTGCGACCTAACTGTAGGAAAGGTTCGCGACCTAACTACAGGAAAGTTTTGCGACCTAAGGGACCTACGACCTAAGAGGCTAACAAGCTATGGCTTCAACGACCTAGAGCTCCCACAGCTGTTCCTTAACTCGCCTGCGACCTACCACTTGATCAAATAAAGCCAAGTACTGCTTCACCAGCTAATCTCTTAAGCCGCAAGGAGACTGCGACCTAGCTTAGGTCGCTCGCGACCTACGACTTAACTAAGGTCGTACGCGACCTAAGACTTAGTCAAATTTTCTGCCCAGAAACCAGCTCCTATAAATAGGCCACCATTTCCAACATGAAGGGGACTTTTGGCCAAATCATTTCTTCAAGCGTCGTTACTCTGTCGAAGTCTCCATTCATCCAGCAATCAAAGATCCTCAAACATTCAAGACGCTACAACAATCTTCAAGAGATAATTCCCTACATCCAACATGGATTCATCGAATTTCATCGACGAAGATTGAGCTAGTAGTCAAGATTGTTTCTTTTGATTAAGTTGTACTGTTGTGATAAAAGATTTGTATTGATTTGTAACCGAATTCAGTAATAAAGAGATTCAAAGTGGACGTAGGCTTAATCTCAAGCCGAACCACTATAAATTGCTGTCTTTTACTGCTTAAATTCTATTCCCGTCACACGGGTGGTGCTTTCACGATTCTATTACACACACCGGGTGTTAGCGTTCCTCTTTTATCGTTAACACAATTTCAATAGATTTCAAAGTTACAATTTCAAACGTCTTCAATAACTCAATTTCGATATATTTCGTTTATACTTCAAATTCAACTTTAGAATTCCAATTTAAACCCTCTAAGCAATTTACTTAACACAATTCCAAAATTTCAAATTTAATCTTTTAAACAATTCATTTAAACAATTCATTTTATATAAATCAAATTCTATTTCAAAATATCATTTAGCTGAATTCAAAATTTAAAGATTTAAAATCATTAAATTTAACCAATCCGATGTCCGTATATAATTTTCAACACTATGGTCAAGTGATACAGATATTTATCATTTCAACCCATAACGATTTTCCCTTATTCTATATGATCGTTTGGGTATGTATCATTTCAACCCATAGAGAGCTTGCAGCGTTATAACAATATAAAATATAACATCCAGTCATCCAATATCAACAATCAAACATCCATCACAATCATCATCCAAATCGACCAATAAACATCAATAGATAACTGATTATCATTAATAGGTATTAAATTGTCAATTAAATTCAATATTAAATTAAACGATGATTAAATGCAATAAAAGTCAAATTTAACTAGAATGACAATTTAAAGATACCAAACATCAATCAATTAATTTCTAATCACATCATAAATTTAATTTAACTAACATAAGAAAATTTAGTAGTTGTGAGTGGGTTAAAACACTCACCTTTGATTTCAAATCGATTTGAAATCCAAAATAAGGTCCAAATTTGAACAGTCTCAGAATTCATCTAAACTAATTTCACAATGTTTGGCATTTTGATACGATCGCAGCGGAATAAACCGCGCGTGAATCCGAGTTCGTATGCAAAAGTTATCTAAGTTAGAACAATTGAACTCAAATATTTAAATTAAAAGAATAAAAAAAAGTGTTGCCACATCACCTGAAACAACACGCAAGCCCTAACCGCTCAGACAAAACTGATCGAATTCTCTTCACTGCCACCATGCCTTCGATCAAAATGCCGACTGCCACGATCAACCGCATCCCAATCAGACCCCGCCACCTTCTCGCCCACGACCAGACGTGTCCACGCCCAAACAGCCCTCACCTCTGACCACCCCTACGGTCAACACCGTCACCCCCAACGTGAATGAACATGCTCGATTTCTGGCGAATTGAGGTCACATTTGCGACGACTAACAGCATGGATCAGCGCTACTCCATCCCCTCTACTCAATGGCACTTCCCGATCGTCCTATAGTCGTAGATCCGCCGTCGAATAACAGACCCTAGAAATGGACGGCCGAGGTTCATCCTCGATATCTAGGCAAACGGTGCAACGAATTGAGAAACAAATTGCACCGGTGAATTACGCTCGTCGAGAGCTTCAAAACGGTATATAATATGATAGGGTTTGGAGGAGTTTAAATTTTGAAATTGATTTCAAAATTGAATTTAGGGTTTTAAGATTGAATCTGTTTTTGCCATTGAAAAGAAAGAGATAGACAGAAGTTGATGTACGTACAGAATAAGAAAAAAGACTGTTAGGGTTTGGGAAACAAGACTATTTATATTAACAAAGCCCGATAAGAAAATAAACACATCGAATTGGTACGAATGACAATATCGACCTGAAAAGCCCGTTTCTCTTCCATAACGAAAATGGGTCACCCCATATATCAAAATAGATGTTTTCAATAATTTTAAATTCAATGGAACATGCTTCAAGTACTAATTACAATGCATGAAGAAATTAGCTTTTAAAATCAGCTTATTTCAAATTGAATTCAATTAAATTGATTTCTACGCATTTCAAGCTCGTACGATCAAACAGCAAGTTCGATCGCGACGAAACTTGAAATCCTACAATAATTCACCGTTATGGATCCGATGAAACTAGTTTCGTCGAAATACGAGATAGTGGCAAAAATGGCTATTTTCCCATTAATTAAATATATTATTATTAAATTCATTAAATCGCTTTTTTATTTCAAATTTAATAAATAACAATTTTTATCATTTTTGATTACTTAGTCATTTACAATAATTTAAAACACATTTATATATCAATTCAGTGTTGAATATTACACTAATTACAGTGTTCAATTTCAACTGTAATTAAATCCAATTAATTACATTTTAATTTCAATAAATTGATTAAATTTGATTTTAATCTTTTATTCAATCATTTATTGTCAAACAGGTTAAAATAACACTAATTTATATTTTATTACCTTGATATTCTATAGTTATTGCCTTAATTCATATTAATGTAACATTTAATTACATTTAATGTAATTTATTTCAAATTTGATTTCAAAAAGTTAAACAAATAGGTAACAAATAATAATTGTCACTGTTAGCGCCAAAATTGGTCACTAACACCCAAATCCAAATAAAAGCACCAACCAACAGTCACATATAACAGATAGAATTTATGTAGAGACTATAAATATGAAGAACAGTAGAAATTAAAAGGAAAGCAACAATAACAG
Organism: Allium fistulosum; assembly: GCA_030737815.1. NCBI lineage: Eukaryota > Viridiplantae > Streptophyta > Magnoliopsida > Asparagales > Amaryllidaceae > Allium > Allium fistulosum. The sequence continues at coordinate 308,615,267 of CM060901.1, read as the reverse complement.
AGGATTTATAGTGGTTCGGCTGACTCCGTCCTAAATCCACTCCCGAAATTTCCTTTTTATTGATGTCAGAATCAATTACAATTACAATTTTTAGAACAACAATGGCAAAGCAGCCTTAGTATAGAAGACGAAGAGAAACAGAATGAAGATCCCTCTTTCTGAAGCCCCGCATGCTGTATTTATAGGCAAAAACCGAGTTACTGGGCTTCCCGAGTGGTCCTGGCCCATCAAGACCATTACCAACCCCAAATGCATCATTATGACCGACCCTGAGTTCTGATCACGCCGACCGAACATTGCCCTGGGAATGACTCGAAGCAGGTCCACTCATGACTCGGAGTAAACTAGACCAGAACTCGAAGCAAAATGATGTCGATCCCATCCTTTAACATGCCGATCCATAGTTTGTTGCCGGCCTACTTCCCTATACCGACCCGGGGATATGCTAGTGCTGACCCGAAGCAAATAAATCACACTCAATCATGCCGACCGACCCCAAAACCAAGTTGACAACCCGAGTATATTCGAGTGCTGACCCGAAGCTTGCCGCTTACCGACCCTGAGCAGAAATGGATGCCAACCCAGAGAGCTCTTCCCATGCCGATCCTATGGTTTGCCGATCCCAAAATGAAAGGCCGACCTCCTGACTCGAAGTTGTAAGTGTACCTAGCCACTCCATCATGACCGAACCATATCCATACTCCAACACCGAGCCACTCCTAACTCTGATACCTCCCAAGCATGCTGATCCACTGCGAAATATGTCAAACCACATATGTATACCGATCCACTCGTCATGACCGAACCACCTCCACTGCCGAACCACTCCAATAACAGACCCAGCTTCCTACCGGTCCAAAACCTTCACAACACCAACCCACTTGTATCGAGCCATGCTCACCGAGCCATACTCACCGAGCCAGTCGCAGCGGGCCACCCTGGCTGAAGCACCATGACCGAACCATGCATGATCTATTCTCCTTGATCGAGCCATGTACGACCGAGCCACCTTGGTCGAACGACCGACCCACATGTTAGAACTCCAGTGATCGAACGCTCATGACCGACCCATGTTATGCCGAACCCCGGCTTCGTAATCATATTTATCATCTGTGATTGATCGTCTATCCATCCAGTTGACTCAAACCCATTGTATTCCAGCCTTGATAAACGAGTAGTCGATTTAGTTAAATCCGCCTGTCCATGGCCTTGCCAAAAGGCGGGTTAACATTTGCCCCCCAAAACATGCCTTGCTATTGGAAGGTGTGTTTTGAATAGCCTCAAATCCTATATCTAAAATACATGTTCCATTTATTGTCAAGCAATTCCATCCAAATCTGATAGTCTACTCCGCGACCGTTCCAAGTCGTCATCCCATTCCGAATCCATCCCAAATCCATTAACTGAATCCACGATCTCTCGGGATCATTTTATCCGAGTTTGGGACCTCTCCGGGTCATGTAGTCCAAATCGAGGACCTTGCCGGGTCCAAATCCTAAGTCGAAATCTGAATCCAATAGCCAAGTTCTAATCCATCCATATCCAATAACCAATAACCGAATCCATGACCTCTCCGGGTCAATATCCAAATCCGGGACCGCTCCAGGTCCATGCCCAAACCATTAGATGTTCATAGCCAATATCCAAATTCGTAACCTCTCCGGGTTCTTGCCAAGCGCAACCTGCACCTGATGACCTGTGTCAAGTAATGCCATGGTGTTCCAGGTTCAGTGTCCCTGAATGCTGAGTAATGCCATGGCTTAAGTCCTAAACCGAATCTTGGTCGCTCCAGACCCTTGTCGAGCATAGTCCATACTCGACGACCTTAAATAGTAACTGATAGATAGTACAAGGCCTAAGTCCTAGGCCGAATCCTGGTCTCTCCGGACCCTTGCCGAGCATAGTCCATGCTTGAGGACCTTTTAGCCAAAAACCAGAGGACCAATCAAAATCCAATCCGAAATCCAAATCAAACCAGAAATCCATATCAAAAATCCAAACCAAAAGACAAACATCCAAACTGGGATCCAAAACAGAAAATAAGCAAAACCGGGAGTTCAAACCAAACTCCAAAACCAAACCAGAAAAAGCAAGTGTCCAAGCCAAAAAGAAAAAAATGATTTCACAAACCCAAGTGTCACGGTTTATCATCATCTCAGAGCATGCCTAGGGGTTGTCTCCATCCCTGTACATGAGTAAGTGACTTAGCCGTCTGCCCAGAGTTTGCTACTTATTCCAGACCATCATGATTAGTTGATGACCAACCGACCACATTTCCTAGGCCTTGCGCCATCGTCGTTCAAGGTAGGTGGTAGCTGCTCTTGTTCCACTGTTGCATTTCAATTTTCGAAATATTGTTGCAATTGACCATTCCTTACATGCTCCTCGATTATATCCTTTAGATGTCGGCAGCTATTAGTATCATGCCAGTCCAGGTCAAGAAAGAGACAGTGCCTTCTTGATGCTCTTTCGCATTATGAGGGTTCCCTCCTTGTCGGCCTTCGATAAGGAAGGCGATCCCAAGTATCAAGTATATCTACTCTAATGTTGCATTCAATCCTGTGTAAGTGGAGAATTTCGGTTCTCCCCAGCGCTTCCTCTTCCCTTTATCTTTGTCTATACCCAAGCTTTCACCGGGTGGTCCTCCGTCCTTAACCATGTTTACTTCCTTTGACTTCATATCCAAACATGCATCCTCTTGTCGAAGAAATCTCTCAACTTCATGAAAGAATTCCCTGATATCCATTGGTAGGTCGCATATCAACAAAACTTTGAAATCTGAATTATCCCTGACTCTTGATACTGCAGCCATCAGAACCATTGATGGATCCGGCCGATCCACCAAAGCAACTGCTGCATTAAACCGAGTCAAGAAATTCCTGAGTGATTCATCCGCCCTCTGTGTAACTAATGTCAGTGTCATCACATTCTTCGGTCTCTTGATGTGAACTCAAAACTATTTCAAAAACCTATCCACCAATTCTATCCATATTTTAATAGATTCATCCTCCAGCCGTCTGAACCACATAGCAGCTATATCGGTCAAGTACAGGTGGAAACACCGGGCCATAACCTCCTTTGATGCCCCCAGCACTTCCATATGCCTTGTGTACCTCATCAAGTGGTCAATGGGATCCGTCTTACCGTTGTATACTTCCAGAGTGGGCAGTTTGAAATCGGGTGGATTCCTAGCCATCCTAATGTTACGGGTAAACGGACTTTTGTTGACTCCCTCCAAATCTCTATTTGTCAGACCTCTGTGAATAGTTCGCCTGATAATTTCAGCTAATCTAGCGTTACCTACCAAGGGTTGCCCCTATCCACATCTCCTGTAACGACCCGGAAATTTCGATCCCGAAATTTCCAGATAGTTAGAGAAAAGAAGAAGAGATAGAAGAAAAAGAAGAAGAAGAAGCATCAAAACACAGAAACCTCACATTCGCAGCGGATAAAATATAATAACAAATAATAGCATTTATACAAAGAAAAGCTGTAATTGTTACTTTACATTCAATACATCAGAGTTACAACATATACACAAATAGACTAGACAGTTATCAACCTGTCCCAGACTACTATCAATAAGCTCTCAAATACACAGGGGTAAACTCCATACGTTCCTGCCATCCAGCTCGCCTCCTGAGCTTCAATACGTCCTTACCTGGAAATCTGTAATACTCGGTCTGACCCGAGCATTACATCAAAGTAACACCCGGGTCAGGCTGGAAACCAGCGTGAGTAAACTTATCTAACATGGAATTTCAATTCATAGAACTTATTTAAACCCGGGGTAACTCGTACTTTACTATAAGTAAACAACTTATATAGTCAACACTTATTTTCACAGAACACTATCTAAGTATACAACTTAGTTTAAATGATCCATATTATCCCAAACTGGCCTATTTGATAATTATTAATTATAATTAAAGTTAATTAAGGATTAATTAACTGTTATTAAGGTTAGTTAATTTTCATTAAAGATTAATTAAAAGATAATTATGGATTAATTAAATTGGTAATTAAGGTTGTTAATTAATAATTAACTTTTATTATTAATTAATAATTAAGAAATTATTAATTTAACTGTAACGACCCGGAATTTTCGAACCCGAAAATTCCAGATAGTTAGGAGAAAAAGAAAAGAGATAGAAGAAAGAAACAGAAAGAAGAAAGAAAAACAGAAAACACAACATCTCACATTCGCAGCGGATAAAATATAATATCAAATAATAATATCAGTTATACAAAGAAAACTGTATTTGTTAATTTACATTCAATACATCAGAGTTACAACCATTTACAAATAGACTAGACAGTTATCCACCTGTCCCAGACTACTATCAATAAGCTCTCAAATACACAGCGGAATACACTCCATACGTTCCTGCCATCCAGCTCGCCTCCTGAGCTCTAGAACGTCCTTACCTGAAAATCTGTAATACTCGGTCTGACCCGAGCATTACATCAAAGTAACACCCGGGTCAGGCTGGAAACCAGCGTGAGTAAACTTATCTAACATGGAATTTCAATTCATAGAACTTATTTAAACCCGGGGTAACTCGTACTTTACTATAAGTAAACAACTTATATAGTCAACACTTATTTTCACAGAACACTATCTAAGTATACAACTTAGTTTAAATGATCCATATTATCCCAAACTGGCCTATTTGATAATTATTAATTATAATTAAAGTTAATTAAGGATTAATTAACTGTTATTAAGGTTAGTTAATTTTCATTAAAGATTAATTAAAAGATAATTATGGATTAATTAAATTGGTAATTAAGGTTGTTAATTAATAATTAACTTTTATTATTAATTAATAATTAAGAATTATTAATTTAACTGTAACGACCCGGAATTTTCGAACCCGAAAATTCCAGATAGTTAGGAGAAAAAGAAAAGAGATAGAAGAAAGAAACAGAAAGAAGAAAGAAAAACAGAAAACACAACATCTCACATTCGCAGCGGATAAAATATAATATCAAATAATAATATCAGTTATACAAAGAAAACTGTATTTGTTAATTTACATTCAATACATCAGAGTTACAACCATTTACAAATAGACTAGACAGTTATCCACCTGTCCCAGACTACTATCAATAAGCTCTCAAATACACAGCGGAATACACTCCATACGTTCCTGCCATCCAGCTCGCCTCCTGAGCTCCAGAACGTCCTTACCTGAAAATCTGTAATACTCGGTCTGACCCGGGTGTTACTTTGATGTAATGCTCGGGTCAGACCGAGTATTACAGATTTTCAGGTAAGGACGTTCTGGAGCTCAGGAGGCGAGCTGGATGGCAGGAACGTATGGAGTGTATTCCGCTATGTATTTGAGAGCTTATTGATAGTAGTCTGGGACAGGTGGATAACTGTCTAGTCTATTTGTAAATGGTTGTAACTCTGATGTATTGAATGTAAATTAACAAATACAGTTTTCTTTGTATAACTGATATTATTATTTGATATTATATTTTATCCGCTGCGAATGTGAGATGTTGTGTTTTCTGTTTTTCTTTCTTCTTTCTGTTTCTTTCTTCTATCTCTTTTCTTTTTCTCCTAACTATCTGGAATTTTCGGGTTCGAAAATTCCGGGTCGTTACAGTATTCTAATTAATTCAAACCAAATCCCATTTGAACAAATTTCAATTTAAAACTCAATTTTTAAGCTATCTCAAATTTATATAAATTCGAGTTAAATTTCTAAATGTAAGTAATTAAGGATTAATTTGACAGGGGTTAGTTCCAGGAATTTATCGAGTTACCTCGATTTCGATATAGAATTGGTTTGTGACACTATGGTAACATAGCGAAAGTCGTTTGTGCCGCTGAGAGCCAACAGTCTGCGTTTGATTTTATATCGGTAGACTGCGACCTATGTGGGAGAAGTTTCATTATTTGGCAGCGAAATTCGGTGGCGCTGATGCCTACATTCATATTTGAAACATCTTAATTAATTATCCTAAATTAATTATTCAAAGTAATTAATTCAAATTACTTCTATCAATAAAAATAGAATTTATCTTAAAAATAATTAAGATTTAATAATTTGGAATAAAATAAATTAGTGAAAGTAATTAAGGATCATTAATTAATATAATTAATGATGTAATTAGGGATTGATCAATTAAGATTAATTAATAATAGTGATTAAAGTAATTAATTAATTATAATTAATTAAGGAGTAATGTAATTAAGTACAGTTAATTAATAAATGAAGTAATTAAAGATTAATTACTGAAATGGTTTAAGATAATTAATTTGTGAAATTAATTAGGGATTAATTACTTAAAGTAATTAAAGTATAATTAATCAGGAATGATTAATTAAGATGGATATTTAGAGTAATGATTAATTAATTGGTTTAATTAATAATTAAGTAAGCTCTGATACCAACTGACAGATCCAACTCTACTTCACAACATCAGTAGATTCCAAACTTACTTCTAGTAATTATCTTATTATTTACTTCTCTAAATAAACTTACCTTAATAATTACATTAAGTAATTATTATCAAATCATCTCTTGATTATTCTAAATTAATTAAACTTAATTAATTAATTTAACTAAATCAAATTTGTTTAAATGTAATTACTTATTGGAAGTAATTAAGAATTAATTACTTATTGTAATTAATTGAAGTTAATTTGATTTAGTTAAATTAATTAATTAAGTTTAATTAATTTAGAATAATCAAGAGATGATTTGATAATAATTACTTAATGTAATTATTAAGGTAAGTTTATTTAGAGAAGTAAATAATAAGATAATTACTAGAAGTAAGTTTGGAATCTACTGATGTTGTGAAGTAGAGTTGGATCTGTCAGTTTAAAATTAAGTTTTATTAATTAATAATTTAGGTTTATTAATTAATAGTTAAAGGATAATTAATCTCTGATTAAGGTTAGTTAATTTACTTAGGTTGATTAATTTATAATTAAGAAATACTTAATTTTTTACGAGTATTTTAAGTTTATAAACTCCACAATTCTATAGATTGATATGTGAAATCAAATAGGCCGTTTTGGGATAATAGGGACCATTTGAACTAAATTGGATACTTAGATATTGTTTTGTGAAATAAGTGTTGACCATATAAGTTGTTTACTTGTGGTAAAGTACGAGTTACCCCGGGTTTATATTAGTTCTATGAATTGAAATTTCATGTTATATGGGTTTACTCACGCTGGTTTCCAGCCTGACCCGGGTGTTACTTTAATGTAATGCTCGGGTCAGACCGAGTATTACAGATTTCAGGTAAGGACGTTCTGGAGTTCAAGAGGCAAGCTGGATGGCAGGAACGTATGGAGTGTATTCCGCTGTGTATATGAGACTGTGTAGTCTGTATAGATTGTAGTCTGGAACAAGTTGTATAACTGTCCAGTCATTTGCAAATGTATAACTCTGATGTATAATGTATAAGTGTATTGATACAGTTCTTTTTGTAAAACTGTTATTTATGTGATATTATATTTTGATCCGCTGCGAATGTGAGGTTTCTGTGTCTTGTTCCTGTTTCTTCTTCTTTCTCTTTCTTTTCTTTTCTAACTATCTGGAATTTTCGGTATCGAAATTTCCGGGTCGTTACACTTTATAAACTCTTGGGTACTCAAATTTTTACGAGTAGCCAAGGGATTCAGGTTTAGCTTTGACGAATATTCTGGAGGAGCAATGGAGCAGGAGGCTTCGGCGTTCGTAGATATAGTATTCCGCTGTGTTGATATCTGTGATAGTGTCTTGTCTTGTATTTGAGTTGTAATGTCTAGACAGATGTTTATAACTGTCTAGTAAGTGATGTATATGCTGTGTAACTCTGTAAATTGTTGTAAACTATGTAATAGTTTATGTTATTAATATAATTTATTCGTTCCGCTGTGAGATCGTTGTTGTTGTTTCTTTCTTTCTTCTCTTCTTTTCTATTTTCTACCCTTTCTTTCTTCATAATGATGCGACTTTCTGGGCATAGGAAGTCGGGTCGTGACAATTGGCAAATATATATATTTTCCTTAAAGGAATTTATTTATATGAATTTATAAGGTATTTAGTTAATAGTAAATAAATATAAAAGTTTCATATTATCATTTAAAATGGATTAAATACACTATATATGATTTAGTTAAAATCTAATTGGTTTTTATTTTATTTTCTTTTAAAAAGTTTATTTTTATAAATTAAGAAAAGCATTTATAAAATAAGATATGTATTTATCTATTTAGAAAATGTAATTTAAAAGCTTTAAGAAAATCACTTAAAATTTAATTGTGCATGTAAAATTACATGTGTTAATCTAATAATCTCTTAAAAACCATGTGTAAGATAATTAAGTATGGTAGGTGACAAGTGTCATCTTTTATTTTTATTTTCTTTAAACTTTAATAAATCACCATTAAATCTATATAACATCTATTTTCTTTCTTCACTTATTTTTCCTATTTTTCTCATTTCAAAAGAAAACAACTCAGTTCATAAATAAAGCCTGTAATTTTCTTCTCATAAACAAATTCAAAACCTGAAATAAATCCAAACCAAAACCTGTAAACCATTTATCAAAGCTTGTAGCCTGTACTCTCCTCTAAAGCAAATGCAAGTAAGAAATCATCAAAACACTGTCATTCAAGCCTGTAACACTTCTCAAAACAACAAATCTAAAACCCTATAACCAACCCTGTAACTCAAGCTTCAACCTTCTCGGCAACAACTAAGCAATTTCAAATTTTCAAAGCAAACTTTCCAGTAACAAGTTTTCAAAGTTCAAGCTTCATCTCAACTTTCAAAGACCATCATAGCATTCAGTTTTCAAAACCAAGGAGCTACTTCAGTTTCAAGCATTTTTCAAATTCTAGTTTTAAAGAGAAAATCATCTCTGCAATTCAAAGTTTTCAAGTTTCCAGTTTTTCAAGTTTCTGCTTCAAACTTCAAAATGGTGAGTAACTTTTAAACCTAAAATAAAATATGGTTGCATGTTAAATCACTGTGACATATATATGTATTGATGTATGAATATACAAGTGCATTTTTATTTTCTGTTTGTTATGGATGAATTATATGAATGTATGAACATGAACTCTGTTTTTGTTTGTTGCCCAGACTCAGGAATTCTATTTGAAAATCCTTACCACTTGATTTAGTTTTTATTAGGACTTAATTTATAAATAAGAATGGTTTGATTTATCATATACTAAGGTTTAAAAATCTTAGTTAAGTCAAATTTAAGATCTGAATGTCTCTGTAACCAAAACAACAGTATATGTTATATAAAAGTAGAAATGTAAATCTTGTAATTTATAAATTCAGGTACATGAATTGGAAACATAAACTATAATATGATTTTTAGCATTGAAATCATAATTTTTAGCTTAGTATTAAAGGAGCAGTTCTGTGATGAACTAAATATGAAGTTTTGGGTAATTCGTTTGATCTAGATGGTTTGATATGTTGAAATCTTCAGTAAGGATAGAGGGATGATCAAAGATGTAGGGAAAATTATTAGAAATTGAATTAAAGGATCAAGGAGGATATGATTTAGGATTTAAATTTTTAAACCTAGTTTTACTGGGTTAGGGGAAGATGATCGAAATGGGATCTGGGGTCGATCGAGTTGAACGAGGATTTGGCAGATGGTAGTTTGGTCGTGGATGAAAGTATGGCCGGAGTTGCTAGATGTCAGATGGTCGGAATCGCGAGTACGAGCGATGTGCCAGGTTTGGTCAGTGGTGATGGTTCTGTTCCAGGTTTTTGATTTTAGGTTCGATTTTGATTTGATGAATGAATCGAAGATAGGATGATAGTTTTCTAGTATGTGGATGAACGTGAACTGATGGAAGATGTCGGCGATGATCGGAGTTGCCGTAGGTGACCGTGCACGTGCACGAGATCGAAGATGTAACTGGGTGAAGTCTGTTTACTGGAGAAGGCAAATGCAAGTTTTTCTCGGGTTTGTTCGTGGGAGTCTCGGGGATTTTGATGTGTGACTCGAAGAAGTGTAGATGGAAGGTTGGACTCAAGTGACAGGAAGGACTCGAGACTTTTGAGTGTTTTTGCGAGGGAGACTCGGGGAAACTAGGGTGGGGACTCGAAGTAGATTAGGTTAGACTCGAGCACTTTTGTGTTGACAGGTTTTTAAAACTGTCTGGTTTTTAAAACTTTAATCTGGGTTTAAATTGTAAAGAAAATTTTAAACTAGAATTTAAATCAAAAATTTAACTATGTAGATTCAAGTTGGTTTTGAATCTTAAAGATTTGAAATAAATAAGTTATAAATTTATATATTTTAAATAGGTTTTAAATGGTAGTTAGATTTAAATTGTTTGAAATCAAAAAGGAAATTGGTTTAAACTCTTCTTAAATTTCTTTTATAAGAGATAAGATTTTTAATAAGTAAAAGTTTTTAAATTGGTTTTAAAAACTTTGTTAAAAATAAATTGGTATTCATTTTAAATACATAATTTAAAATGAAATTTTAAAAGTAGATTTGAAAGGGATGTTTCAAATATGAATGATAAATGATAACTTGTTTATCAATAAGAATAATGGTGTATCTTAAAGTAATTAAAGATTTATGTTCATTAAATTAATTAGGAAATTTAATGGATAATTAAATTGTTTGATTAATTAATCATTTGGATTAATTAAATAGGTAATTAAAGGATTAAACTAATTTATTTATGATTAAGATAAATTAATTAGGGATGATTAATTTGTAGTTAGGAATTATAAATTAGAGTATTAATTAATGGTTAGGAATTAATAAATAAGTAATTAAATATTAATTTAGTTATGGTAAATACTTAATTTAGTAATTAAAGATTAATAAATTGGTTATTAAGATTTATTAATTTAGAATTAATAATATTAATATAAGGTAATTACTTAAGGAAAGTAATTAAATAATAGTTAATGAAGTCATTAACTATGGATTATTAAATGATTAATTAATAGGATTAATTTTAATAGTTAATTAGATTAATTAATTTAAAAATAATCAATTATAGAATTTGTTTAAATGTAATTACTTATTGGAAGTAATTAAGAATTAATTACTTATTGTAATTAATTGAAGTTAATTTGATTTAGTTAAATTAATTAATTAAGTTTAATTAATTTAGAATAATCAAGAGATGATTTGATAATAATTACTTAATGTAATTATTAAGGTAAGATTATTTAGGGAAGTAAATAATATGATAATTACTGGAAGTAATTAGTTGAATAATGATTTTATTAATAAAAGTAATTTGAGTTAATTACTTTGAATAATTAATCAAGGGATTAATTAAGAAATTAATTAAGGAGTAATTAATTTAGTTAATGAAAGTAATTAAGGGTAGTTAATTACCGATTGAAGATTTATCAAAGTGATTAATAAATGTTGTTTAATTAAAGGTTAATTACTTAATGTAATTAATTTAATTAGGTAATTAATAATTAAGTTGTAATTAAGGATCATTAATTAATATAATTAATGATGTAATTAAGATTGGTTAATTAAGTAATAATTAATAAATGAAGTAATTAATCAAAGTAACTAATTAAGGATTAATGTAATTAATTATAGTTGATTAAGTTAATTAATTTTAGTAAATTAATTAATGAAGTAATTAAAGATTAATTACAATAAGTGGTTAAGGATAATTAATTTAAGTAATTAATTGAGAATAAATTACTTGAATGTAATCAAAAGATAATTAATCAAGATGATTAATTGAAATGAATTATTAGAGGATAATTAATTAATTGATTGTAATTAATTAATGGTTAAGTAAGATGGATTTATAAAATGAAGTAATTAATTTAATTAAATTTAAATTAATTTAAGATGATATAAATCATTACTTATGAATGGGTGTTAGAATTGGATACTTGACATTGATTGATATCTCTGATGAGATATATGCTGTATGATATGGATGTTAGTTGAATTGAATGGATTATCTGATAATGTTGATTATCTGTGTGAATTATCTTCCTTTGTGAATAAAGATAATGAATTGAATTGTTTTAACCTTTAAAACAACTTGGCCTTAAAAGATACGCTTTGGATTTCGATGAGACCGGGATCGGGTTTCCGTATACCGGATTTCCAGGTCTGGAGACCCGAATACCACATCGATCCAAATTAACGATAGGTCGTGAATCAAGTGAAGATGAAGATTCAGAGTGCAAGGGTTATTGTCGTTAACTCTGAGGGTGATTCCAAAACGAGTGTAACGAGATAATGCCTTCGGTTTCGTTCGAACCCGGAACGAACTTATATGGACTGAATGCTTTCAGAACATCGTCAGGTGGACGATGAGCATTCTAAGTGATGTGTTCTTTTCTAAGGTAATCGTGACCTCAAGCCTCACAAACCGGGAATGGCTAAAACAGGGGAGGTGCAGCAAGGTTAGTGGGTAGCACCCAAGTAGGACAAGATTACCTCTGTCTAGAAGTCCCTTCTTATTTCGGCTTAGTGGTGCGGTTGCTGATCCCAACCGTGAGGTATCTTGTGCGGGAATTATCCAGTAAGGGATGTTCCGACCTTGTGTTGCAGGGGATTGGGAGTGATCCTCGGTACGGTGATCTAGGCCACGTACTGTGACGGGCGGTACCCCAGTAGCCCTGCCATGGTATGGAATCCAAACTCCAATAAGTGCCGTACGTATTAGTTGTGCCCAACTATGTTGGAATGTGAGATGTAAGCATTTCAGCTATTTCTGTATTTTACTTGAAAACCCTAGACCCTATTATAATATAACTGGATTTCCTATCAAATGTTTTGGTTAGCGTAAGGTAAAAACTTACCCATGTTTATTTGTGGGGAGTCTTACGTGATACCTTTTCTTTCTAAAGGTTTTGAAGTTAAGCAAGTTTAACCTGTTACTCACACCAGACCCATGTCTGACCCAAGTTGTTTATTTCTGTTTTATAAACTCTTGGGTACTCAAATTTTTACGAGTAGCCAAGGGATTCAGGTTAGCCTTGACGAATTGTGGAGGAGCAACGGAGCAGGAGGCTTCGGCGTTCGTAGATATAGTATTCCGCTGTGTTGATATCTGTGTTAGAGTCTTGTATTGTATTTGAGTTGTAATATCTAGACAGATGTTTATAACTGTCTAGTATGTGTTGTATAGTTGTGTAAACTCTGATAAGTGTTGTATACTATGTAATAATTTATGTTATTAATATAATTTATTCGTTCCGCTGTGAGTATTTGTGTTGTTTTCTTTCTCTTTCTCTTCTTTTCTATTTCTCACCCCTTTCTTTCTTATTAGCGATACGACTTTCTATGGAGAGAAAGTCGTGGTCGTTTATTATTTGTTATTATATTTAATCCGCTGCGAATGTGAGATGTTGTGTTCTCTGTTCTTCTTTCTTCTTTCTGTTTCTTTCTTCCATCTCTTTCTTTTTCTTCTAACTATCTGGAATTTTCGGGTACGAAAATTCCGGGTCGTTACATCTCCTAACTGCCCTCCAAGTCCTTAAGGAAATTCTGGCACATACTGCTCGTCACGTACTCCTGTATTCCTGTTGGCACCGGACTGCGCAGCGTCATCTGGTATCCCTCCATGGATTGGTCCAGCATTTCCTGGTGGTGTGCCCCCGAGTCTAGGTCCATCTAGATTGATAGTTGTTTGCTGATTGGGGGCTGCCCCTTGCTAAACCACTCCATCTGCTTGCCTATTAAGTCCTTCTGATCCAGCTCCATGGATCAGAGCTCCTGCAGTTCCTACTTGTCCAAATTGTCTGAAAAGTGTTTGTATCATTTCCTCTTGCCTTTTCATCAACCGCTCCTGCATGGAATTCATCATAACCTACATCTCATCCCTAGTGATATAGATTGAGGGTTGATTAGCTCCAGAGGAAGCCTCCTGACTTCCCTCTTGCTGATACCTCTCTGTCCTTTGTCTCTTGGTTAATTGCTTTGCCATAGCCTCCAGAATCCAAGTTCCTAGGCCTTTAAATCCAAGCTCCTAAATCCCTAAGTGCAAGCGTTCTTAGTGAAAGCAACAAAATGTTAGCACCAAAATTGGTCACTTACACCCAAATCCAGATGAAAGCACCAACCAACAGTCACAGATAACATATAGAATTTATGTAGAGAGTATAAATATGAAGAACAGTAGAAATTAAAAGGAAAGCAATAATAACAGAGGATTTATAGTGGTTCGACTGACTCCGGCCTACGTCCACTCCAGAAATTTCCTTTTTATTGATGTCAAAATCAATTACAATTACAATTTTTAGAACAACAATTGCAGAGAAGCCTTAGTATAGAATACGAAGAGAAACAGAATGAAGATCCCTCTTTCTGAAGCCCCGCATGATGTATTTATAGGCAAAATCCGAGTTACTGGGCTTCCCGAGTGGTCCAGGCCCATCATGACGATTACCAACCCTAAATGCATCATTATGACCGACCCTGAGTTCTGATAACGCCGACCCAACATTGCTCTGGGAATGACTCAAAGCAGGTCCACGCATGACTCAGAGTAAACTAGACTAGAACTCAAAGCAAGATGATGCCGATCCATAGTTTGTTGCTGACCTACTTACCTATACCGACCCAGGGATATGCTAGTGCCGACCCGAAGCAAATAAATCACACTCAATCATGCCGACCGACCCCGAAACCAAGTTGACAACTCGAGTATATTCGAGTGCTGACCCGAAGCTTACCGCTTACCGACCCTGAGCAGAAATGGATGCCAACCCAGAGTGCTCTTCCCATGCCGATCCCATGGCTTGCCGGTCCCGAAATGAAAGGCCGATCTCCTGACTCGAAGTTGTAAGTGTGCCGAGCCACTCCATCATGACCGAACCATATCCATACTCCAAACCAAGCCACTCCCAACTCTGATGCCTCCTAAGCATGTCGATCCACTGCCAAAAATGCCGAACCACATATGTAGACCAATCCACCCGTCATGACCGAACCACCTCCACTGCCGAACCACTCCAATAACCGACCCGGCTTCCTACCGATCCAAAACCTTCACAACAAGAACCCACTTGTATCGAGCCATGCTCACCGAGCCATACTCACCCAGCCAGTCGCACCGGGCCACCCTGGCTGAAGCACCATGACCGAACCATGCATGATCTTTTCTCCTTGACCGAGCCATGTACGACCGAGCCATGCTATGCCGAACCCTGGCTTCGTAATCATATTTATCATCCGTGATTGATCGCCTATTCATCCAGTTGACTCAAACCCATCGTATTCCAGCCTTGATAAACGAGTAGGCAATTTAGTTAAATCCGCATGTCCATGGCCTTGCCAAAAGGCGGGTTAACAATCACTTTTATCTTAATTTAATCACATTTATAAGTTGATTGTCTACACAAATGTTATAATTATTTGCACAACACTAATTTTTATTCAATTACAATTTATTACATACTATTTTATTTATTAATACAACATTTAAATTATCAATTACTCTTTTAATCCAATTATCAATTAATACACACATTATTTCATCAATTAATATAACATTTAAATTTATTCCTTATTTTAAATTTATAATCAATTATAACTTACAATTATTACAATTACTTGAGATTACATTCAAATAGTCATCTATTACATTAATTTACATTAATAAACTTCATTCTAGTTAGTTTTCCCATTCTAATATCATAAATTTTATTTTCTCCTACATTAAATTACACAATCTTATTAAATTAATTATTTTTAATTATCGAAAATTACAGGTCATTACACTCTCCCCCACTCAAAACTTTTCGTCCTCGAAAAGGGAAAGAAGCAATCAAGAAATTAATATATCTCATTCAAAATATTAAATTTATAAATAATTAATTTACATAATTAAATAATTTAAATAAAATATATTAATTTATAAACAATTAAATCCTTTTACATTTAAGTTAATAAAAGTTTGAAAAACATCTTATAAAAATTTTCTAAGTCCAAAATTCACAGAAAATTTCGGCAGAGCCTCCTTTGTACGGAGAGGTCTGGGAGAAATAATAATATTAATAATAACAATATATATCACATATTTCAAAATAATATATCCCAAACTACGGGAAAAACAATATAATATCACTATAAAAGCGTAACTCGGAAACGTACCTATTTGTCAGATAAACAACGCTTATTTATGAAACCAAAAGCAGTAGCTATTGCTTCCATAAACCTGTATTTTACTTGTATAATCCAAATAGGTTAATAATTAAGTAAAAGAGACTATTTAGTTGTTTCAACTAATAGCAACAAAGCAACACAACATAACAAAACTCACTTACAACCAAAACTATACAACCACTACATGCAAATCAAAGAAATCAACCATCCATCCATAGCAACCAAAACAAATGGTTTGTTCGGGTTTAGAACTTTTAATCATATAAAACGATAAATAAACTACTAAGTATACTATACACTCAATAGTCTTAGATAAAACTCAATAGATTATTTACACATTTTTATACAGTTAGAAGTATCCTTTCCCAATCATCCCATAAGCCAATACAAACAAAAAGTTCAAATATCATTTAAATTTATTCCTATAAATCTCATTTCATATTATTTACTGTTTTTCAGTTTCATTTATTCATACAATGTTTATTAAATTAATTTACATTCATCACTTACAAAATTCATTTCCCATTCGTTTATATAATGCCATTTTCTCTTTTCATTACTTTGCATTCATTGCTTACATAAGTTAATTCTATTTCAATTGTTAGATTATCCATTTTTATGTAAGTCACTTTACAATTTAAATCACCGTTAATAGATTATTTCCTTTTCACATCCATTCTTCCATATATAGTATTATTGAATATTAAATTCATTTCTAAATCATTTCAATGTTTTCTAAAGTTATAATCATTCAATTAATATAGTACTCACTTTAATTATAAATGGCTTCAACATTAACTTAAGTTTATAATTATTTACTTACAGTATTCAACTTTTACTATTCAGTTATAACTACTAGCATTTTCAAATTATTAACTTAAGTTCATAACATTTTATACACCTTAATTCTTCACTTATAAGCATAATTCCATTGAACACTTCATTTCCTAAGTTTACTTGTATAATATTCTATTACATATTCTTTTTAACATGTCAACTTTTAATATTATGTAAGTTATACATTACGACTTTTAGAACGTAATTGAATGTTACAAAAGTTTATCTTATTCTCTTTAGTTAATAAAATGTTTAATAATTACATCCTTTAAATTCATTATTCTTAAATTTACAAGTTTCCCATTTCTTATATATTTCATAAATCACTTACATCAAATTTCTTATTTCTGTTTTTAGAAGTTTCAATTATTAATATAGCCAAGGTTTCATTTCATTATAGTAAATGAAATTCCTAATTTACAGAAACCAAAGAACTAAATACCAGGTTCCATTTTCAAATCATTTCAAAATAAAATATATATAATCATATCTCTTATATATCCAAATCCTATTTAGAAATTTACAATTAAGATTTGTTATCAAAACAAGTGTGTAGTAAAACTACTACAGTGGCCTTCCCACTTTGAAACTCGAAAATGAACGTCAATGATGCGTGCACTCATCACCGAAATTATTTTCCACCGATAGAGAGGGGAGTACAGAACTTATTTCCTTTAAAAATTCCTTTAAACATTCCTTTCAAATCATATTGACATATTTATATCGGAAAATACTTCCAAATAATACTAATATTATATTCCAAAATCCTTTGAAAGAAATTTTCAAAAATCCCGGAACTTAATTTCCCAAATTCCAATTTATATTCATTTTATTTACAATCCCATTTTGCAACTAATATTTATAAATATTACTTCCTATCAAACAACATATAACATCCAACTATATCATTTATAAAAGTTACCCATTTATATACAAAATATAATACTAGGCAAAATTATTTCATTTACCCATATTTCAAAACAATATTGTGTCGGTCTGCCCGATTAAGTGTTTAGAAATCCCAATCGATGCCATAGCGTCCTATGTACCGACCAGAATTTATAAATACTAAACAGAGCAAATTAACACAATACAAAAATCTTTTATAACACTAACAAATACACTCTCTCATATATATACACTCAATGACTCATTCTAGGTTATTACTACCCTATTTTATATGAGTCAGAGCCCACAAAGCTAAGGTTATCGCTAAACCTGGCTCTGATACCAAATGTAAAGACCCACATTTTTGGAAGATTTAAATCGACGATAAACCACACATGTCAGGCTCAAATCATTCAAAAGGAGAGATTATTATGAGGTAAATAAGAAAAAGCAGAGAAAGAAAGAAAACAAACACAGAATCTTACAACGGAATGACAAAATTTAATAATCAAATAAATAGTTCACGAAGCTGTTTTACAAATAACATTTGATTATACTTTTAAAATACAGAATCAAAGTACATACAGCAGTAATAATTAAATAATGCAGCGGAAGAACATGATGTAGCGGTATGAATATCATAAATAGCAATAATACTAAATCTTTGTCTTCGTCCTCAAGAAAGCAGTCTTCGATACATTGAAAAGATCAGACTGACCCGAGCAAATTGAAAAGACAAAATACTCGAGTCAGAACTAAAAAATCTTATGTAAGTTAAATCAACAGTAAATAAATATGAGTGTAACGGCGTCAGAGATGTTTACGGGGTTTGACATCTCCTATCCAGTGTCTAACGTGAGTGCAATAACTTAAGAGATGTTCAGGATTCCATCCCCTAAGGATCCGTTAAACTATCTACATACATAGTACAATACGCTATTATAATAGTGTACATAGTAAAGTAAAGTATTATAATAGCGTTAAGGCGTTACCCATATCCCCCTTAACACATTTTATATATTCCCATAGTCTATATAGTACCGTAATTCCTCCGTAAACTAGAGGGCTATCAGAGAGCTGTAATGACCTGAAATTTTCAACCATTCGCATCCATATATGTCGGACTTGAATTGCTCAAAATATTAGATTGTTAATTTAAATTTGGCAAAACTCAACATATACAGTAAATAAATAATCACAGAATCACAGACAAAGAGTAATATAACAACAATGCAGCGGAAACAAAAGAATAGTAGTTCATGAAGCTACTATATATATAATAGAGTTAAACAAGATACAACAGAAGTCTCGAATACATAGATGTCTCAATACAATAGTCAAATACAAGATCTGAATACATCACTGGAATCAACCGAATAACTGAAAGTTGAATAGATAGTTGGATCTCCAAGCGAAGCTCCAACTCCAAAGGTGAGTCACAAATGATGTATCACTCAGTCTGACCCGAGCATAAAGCAAAACAAAAAACACTCGAGTCAGGATTAGCATTCTTATATCAATAAATCCAACTCAAGTGAAATAACAACTGAAATACAAGTAACTCAAAGGATGTTTGGGATAACCATCCTCTAAGGATCTGTTAAACTATCTACTATGTAGTAATATATGCTATTATAATAATGTCTAAAGTAAAATAAACTTACTTTTAAATAGCGTTAAGGAGTTACCCATATCCCCCTTAACACATAAATAGTGCCAGTAGTCTATACAGTACTTGCATACCTCCAGATCGGGGGCTACGGGAAGATACTCCATAGGTACGACACAAATCAAACTCGTACAAGGCGCGCTAGGGTAGGTGACATGGCACAACTAGGCAATGCCAGGGTAGATATACCAATTACGCATCCGGGCTGGTGGAAACGCATAGCAGCCACTACCGCCCACCTCGAGCCACACTCCAAAATCAAGGGGTGCACCCAGTCAATCACAAAGTAATAGAATGGTATCGAAGAAGTGTGTCCAATCAAAGGTGCTACCTCATTGGCCCGAGAATCGCTCCTGTTTTAGCCACCTTATGCCAACTCACGGGTGTCGGGTCCACGTATATATCTTAATAGGATCGTCGCCACCATCCTACTTCATTTTGGAATCTCCACCGCGTACACAGTTGTTAAAGTGGTTTTCGGTATCGATAGAGAGTATGCCCATATCTGATCCCGGTCTCTTTAACAACCAATCGTTATTATAACACCGTGGTCATTTCAAAAGAGTTTATACTTCAAAACCAAAATATTATTTTCATTTCAAAAACCAAATCAATACGATATCTTTTTCACTTCAAATATATCCATTTCCAAAATTATATCACTTTCCAAAGTCATAACGCTTTCGAAATCATAAGTATTCAAAAATTAAACACTTCGGAAATCAAAACCTTGAAATCCATAACACTTTGAAATCATAGCTTTGAAATCATAACATTTTGGAATCCATAACACTTTCCTCTTAAACATTTTAGATATTAAAATTAGTATATATAATAAAATAGTTTATAAAACAAAAATAGTTTATATAAAATAGTTATAAGTTAAAATAGTTTATAATAAAATAATTTATATTGAGAATGATATATATTAAAATAGTTTATATTAAAATAAATTATAAAGTAAAATATAAATAGTTTTAGATATAGTTTAAAAAATACTTTATATAAAATAAATAGTTTCCACGAATTCATAAATCAATTCAGGTCAACTCAGATTCCAAAATTCACGTTTAACAAATCATCAATTTCAACTCGATTCAGTTTCTCAATAAACCATTTCAAATTATCGATTTCAAATACATATTTAAACTATAAATAATCCATTTCAATTTCAATATATTTTAAAGCTTTAAATATTCAACATTTCAAAACTAAATTCGATAATTTCATATATATATCAAATTCATTTTACTATTATTTTAGTCTTGAAATATTCACTTAATAAATCCAATATCATTTAAAACAAACCCCAAATTACAATAAGCTAAATATTTCCTTTAATTTATTTGAAATATACATTTAAATCACTTTAAATCAAAATCAAGTTATAACATCTTATCTTTAAAATTTCAAATTTAATAAATTTCAAATTTAATAAATTTCAAATCAAACTTATTTAAGTAAAATTCTTAAATAATTAAAATTCCAATTCAATTTCAAATTTATCCTTTCAACCTGAATAATTTCAAACTCTATATTCGAAAATATAAATTTTAAATAATTACTTAAACATATTTTATTTTGATTAAATCAACTTTATTAAATAAACTTTAATAAATCTTGGAATCAATATTTATTAAAACCATATATTTCTTTTCAAAACCATAGAAATCATTTTCAAAATATTTATATATAGACCAACGGTGTCTGTATATAATTTTCTATCCTATGGTCAAGTGACACGGATATTTATCATTTCAATCCGCAATTTAAATATATATGGGTATATATCTTTTCAACCCGCAATCCCAAATTCAATTCAATGGAAATCGCTTGGGTTTATCATTTCAACCCATAACGATTTCCTCCTATTCTACAGATCGTTCGGGTATGTATCATTTCAACCCATAGTGAATTCTATACTAACAGGGAACTTGCAGAGTGATAACAGTAATAATAATAATATAACAATCAGTAACTGGCATATATCATCAGTGATAAATAACAGATAATGGTGTCAGATGTCATAGGTGAACAGATACAGATAATGGCATATATATGGAAATATAAATAACTAACAGCAGCATATTTCAATTGTCGTTCCAATTGAAATCAAATTTAATAAATATAAGAATGTTAATCGTGAGTAATTGCTCACCTTTCGAGGTTAGAGATAGTCGACAATGAGTTACGAATCCCAAAGCAAAGCTAGATGGACACGATTCGACGAAGAACAGGCACGACAGACAAAGCTGATAAATAGGAGTTAACGAAGACAATCAGAACGACATCGATGAAGATAGATGGTATGAATGAACTTGTATATGAATATATATAACTATATTTATAAAATCAATATTAAATTTAAACACAAACACATTAAAATCAAAAATCTATATGTATATACATACATATACATAAATATATATATATATATATATATCTCAAACCAAATTCACTTTATTTTAGTATATACATTGTATAACATACGACACATACAAAACATATATTTTTGGAAACCCAACAAAGGCCTACCTACATATATGGATTTATATATAAACACAAATGTACTAATACATACCACGGTACAATATCTATAAAGTTTCAGAAAATGTATATTTTATAAAACAAATCAACAAGGACAAACTTCCTTTATAACATATACTACAGAAACCTTTTATATATAACCACGTTCAAAACATTGTAAACTAATGTACGGCTATATGAACAAGTTCCATAGAAAATATATGCTTTTATAAAACAAACCAAAAGAACAACTTCCTTTATAAATATTTTAAACGTATATACACACCCAAATATATATATATAAAACTTTAATACTATAAAACTGTAACATTTGCATATTACAAAACTCAAAAGGATATATCAACTAATATATATATATAATCATTAATAAAACCTATATATGCACAGGGTAGTATATAAACAAATATAGTTATATAAATACCCACTAACATATAAATATATATACGAGATAAATATATATATATATATATATAACCGCCTATGAATAGGAAGCTATAATACAAAGCTTTGACACACGCATATATATACACTGCACACACACACTACATACGCATATATATATACACTGCACACACACACTACACACACATATATATACACTTTTATATTGTAACTTTATATACATTAAAAAATCAACTCAGATCTTATATAACTAATCTAAAATATCATCAAAACAAGCCAACGCTTTATAAATATAAATAAACTAATATTTTTGTTTAAACTACAACAGACTATATACATATGCTACCAACAGTAAAATATATTTTTAGATATGGACTAAATGTAATACGAGCATACTATATAACAACTTCGTAATAAAATATAGAATACCTTTTGTGAAGTAATATACTTATGAAACGTAAACGTATAAAATATTCGAATGAAAGAAAATATACATAACTTCTTATATAATATATATATATATACACATACCAAAGAAAAGGTTGCAATAGCCAGAGCACGATTACACAAGTGGGAGCACGAAGACAAGACTCGAGCTCTGGGTCAGCAAGGACGTGTCGGGCTTGGTGTGTAGGTGACGTGGAGGGCGGAACCCGGTGGAAGAAGCGGCTGCTTGGAGTTTCTAGGTCGCGTGGAGAGTGGTTCATCGGTTTGGAGATGGCGATGGGTTGCGTGGCTGTCAGGATATGAACGATGGTGGAGGTTTTCTCGATGGTGAGGCCTGAGATGCACGGGCTTGGAGAGAGGGAAGGGGAAAAGGAGGGGAAGAGATCTGGAAAGGACGGTGAGGTCTTGAGAGTGATGAACAGCCTGTGTCACGACCCGACTTCCTACGCCCAGGAAATCGTATTGTTTTGAAGAAAAGAAAGAGGTGAGAAAGTAGAAAGAAAGAGAAGAAGAAGAAACAACAACAGAATCTCAACAGCGGAACGAATAAAATATAATATATCACATAAATTAATACATAGTATCATATACATCAGAGTTACACAGATAGTACATCACATACTAGACAGTTATAAACACCTATCTAGTTAATACAACTCACACATCACAGAGATACAACACAGCGGAATATAGAATAAACACTAACACAGCGAAACCACTATATATCTACACGCTGAAGCCTCCTGCTCCATTGCTCCTCCAGACTTCGTCAAAGCTAAACCTGAATCCCTTGACTACCCGTAAAAATTTGGGTACCCGAGAGTTTATGAAAAACAGAGATAAACTTTGGGTCAGACATGGGTCTGGTATGAATAACAGATTAAAGTTGTTTAACTTTGGAAATCATTTGGAAACAAAAGGTATCACGTAAGACTTCCCACCAATAAACATGGAAAAGTTTTTACCTTACGCTAACCAAAACATTTTTAGGAAATCCAGTGATATTATAATAGTGTCTAGGGTTTTCAAGTAAATAGAAAATAGCCGAAATTGTTACATGATTAAATTCCAGCATACTAAGTTTACAATCAAAACCGTAAGGTCTCGTAGGGAAAATGGGTTTCCAACAATGGCTGGGCTACTGGGGTACCGCCCGTCACAGTACGTGGCCTAGATCACCGTACCGAGGAGTACGCCCGCTCCCCTGCAACACAAGGCCGGACCCATCCCTTACTGGACAGTTCCAAATAAGATCACCCCACGGTTGGCGCGACCAACCGTACACTAAACCGAAATAAATAGGGACATCTAGACAGGGGTAAACCTTACTCTCAAGTGGGGGCTACCCACGAAGCCTTGCTGCACCTCCCCTGTTTTAGCCATTCCCGGTTGATGAGGCTTGAGGTCACGATTACCTTTATAGAACTCATCTCTTAGAATGCTCATCGTCCGCCTGACGATGTTCTGAAAGCATTCGATCCATACAAGTTCGTTCCGGGTTCGAACGAAACCGAAGGCATTATCTCGTTACACTCGTATTGGAATCACCCTCAGAGTTAACGACAATAACCCTTGCATTCTGAATCACCATCTCGAATCTATAAGTACTATCTTCGTCAAACTCATTACGGAATCACCCACAGAGTTATACTGACGAATAGTTCTTATACCTCGAGTCTTCACTTGCTCCACTTGGATTTCACGACCTAACGTTATTTTGGATCGATGTGGTATTCGGGTCTCCAAACCTGGAATCCCGGTATACGGAAACCCGATCCCAGTCTCATCGAAATCCAAAACGTGTCTTTTAAGGCCAAGTTGTTTTAAAGGTTTAAAACAATTCAATTCAATTATCTATATCAACACCGATAGATAAAACACAACATCACAGATGGATAATTCACATAACATCATAAATGGATAATCAATATCATCAAACTATCATCAAAGCATTCATATCACAACAATATCACTCATCTCATATCTGAGATTACAATCAATCAATGGGATGTCAATATCAATCATCATACATAAGCGAGGATAATAAATCACACTATTGATAATTAATTTAAAATGAATTAAATCAATTACCTTATTCTTAATTAATTTAAAGTAAATTAAATTAACCATTTCATCATTATTAAACTTGCTTATTACCATTAATTAATTAACTATCAATTAATTAATCACCATCCCATTATTCCTTCCATTAATCATCCTTGATTAATTTTCTTTAATTACATTTAAGTAATTATCTTTAGATTTTTCCCACAAATTAACTACTTTGATCCAAATATAGAAATGCATCTTTACATTACTTCATTTCCTAAATTAACTAAAGTTAATTACATTACTCAATTAATTATTAATAAATTTCTTCATTTAGTAATTATTTCAAATGAATCCAATTTAAATCTTCAACATTTAATCATATTAATTAATGACCTCTAATTACATTTACAAATTTAATTACATCAAAGTAATTAATTTTAATTTAAATCACAATATTAATCGCCTTTGATTAATCCCAATCTAGTAATTAACTCCTTTAATTACTTCATTAATTGCTCAATAATTTATTATCTCTAATTAATCCTTTGATTAATTATATAAAGTAATTATACTCAAATTACTTTATTAACAAACATCATTCTATTAATTACACTCTGTAATTAAACATCAATTACTTTTCTAAGTAATCATAATTATCACATCATCAATTGATTTATTCAAATTAATCAAAATAAATTAATTAACCCAAATAAATCAAATTACTCAATTAATTAAAATGAGTAATTAACTCCTTTAATTACCTCTCATTTATTATTTACACTTAAACAATTAAAATGTTGATTAATACATCAATTTATCCAATCAATTTATTAAAATCAATTACATTAATTTATTATAAAATAATTCAGTTAATGACCTTCATTAACATTTATTTAATCACTATTCTAAGTAATTAACTTATCAATTATTAATAAGTTTAAATTTACCATTTATAAATTAAGTTAAGTCTCGTTTGTGACTTTAATAATATATCAACCACTTCACTAAGCGATTATACTTAATTAACTATAAGTGATCATCTTTAATTTCATAAATTAATTACTCTATTAACCATCACTTAATCTTTAATTAATTAATTTCTAAATTACGTTCATTCCCACTAATTATTTCATTTAATAATTCATCCTTAATTACAAAATGTAATTAACCTTTAATTTAATTTATTGATTAATTATCCTTAATTAATCTCAACATATCGAATTTAAAATAAACTTGTATTTATATTAAATACTTGCTCCTACCATTTACTTCATTAAAACCCATTTAGAAATAAATTTTGAAATATAATTTATTTGAAAAAACAATTCAACATTTAATATTAATATATTTAATTCTTTGGAAAATCATTTCAGACATATTTAATCAAATTATCAATTATTTATTTAAGCTTGTTTTAAATACTTAAAAACTTGTTTATGCTTTAAATTTTAAAACCCAGATATAATTTGCTATAAAATCTCAAATCTAGTTACTTAAATAACCCGAGTAAAACCCCAAAACCACACGAGTCAGCCCTGAAGACACCCATACTTCCTCAACTTCGAGTCGTCTTTGTGAAAACACGAGCTCCACTTCGGGACGACCTCGTCTTCCCCAACACACATGATTCCAGTGCACACAGCATATACACGTGCACCTACCCAAACGCCTCCGGCCAACTAAGGTCGTCGCGACCATCGACGATGATTCCAAAATCACACGCGAGCAAGAATACGAACCCAGATCCATCAACATACATGCGAAACAAAATTCGAACCTTAAGCTCGAGAATCTGCAGAACCCACTAACCTGTCAACATCTCATTTCCCATCCTCCGACCATCTGAGGACCGCCACCACCGGCCATAGTCTCGTCTAACTCCCCTCTTCCAAACCCCAGATCATCACGACACTCGATCGATCCTTGACGTTGAACGAGACGAGAAAACACAGCCCACTAAAATTAGGTCTACAGAAAAGAAACCCTCGTCGCCGCCACCACCGTTGACTATCGACTACTGCCCCATTTTTCCTAGCTTCCCCGTTCACTCCTCTATCCCCAGACCAAGACTCGACGTCTCCGATCAACTCGACCACCCACGGCAACCCAAAATGCCCAAATCCGACCATCACGAACTGCTACTCAACCACTCCACTAAAAATTGTGATATTTGTTTTAAAAATCATATTTTTGTATGTAAATTCATCTCACATACCTGAATTTATAAATCATAACAATTGATTTTTGGCTAAACTTAAGTTTTCCACTGTGTCTTATAATCCCAGAAGCAATACTAAGTTGTTTCAACTTATAAATATTTTTAACACTTAGCTTAAGACCAAACAAACAATATTTGTTTACATGCCATGTTCAAACAATTGCTAGATCATTAGATGGTGGTTTGTTTACATATCTACTAAAAAGAGAATAGCCTCAGGCAACAGGCTTAACAGAGTATCAGGTGTACATACAGATGTGCACAAATATATATATACAAACAGATATATTCTCACAGGGAAAACATGCTCCTATATAACTTAAGTTATATTTTTAAATAAAAAGTTACTCACCAAATATAAGAGAAGAACAGAACCCCTTTGTTTGCAACAGTTTGGAATTCTTTGAGAAACTGGAAAGTGTTTTCCAGCCTTGATCTTCAAACTATCTTGCTTTTGTTTTGAATTAGTTGTAGTTGCTTGATGGTAGAATGTTGTTTAGGTTTTAAAATGGAGTTTTAGCTTATTTTTTTGCTGAGCTCGACTGGAAATGGAAAATGATAGGAAGAAGTATATAGGCTGAAACAGTTTACAGGGTTTATATCATTTCATTTTTCTTTTCTTTTTTATGTATACGGTCAGAGATATTTTGTAAAATGGAGGCTGAAAGAAACTTATACAATTCGAAATGACTTGGCTGGGTGCTAGGGAATGGAACATTTAATGCCATTTGTACTATGATGTTTTCATTTGTATACTTATCTCATTTCCTTATGCTTGGCTGGCTTAACTTACAAGCTACAAATAAATATTATACTTTGCATTTGAATCTTTCCTTTGTTCTCAGGCCTGCATGTTCGAACACTTATTTATGTTTGCTTCCTTCTAAATGTTTGACTGTGCAGATTTTATAAAGGTTGAGGAGTGGCAATCATTCTTATGTTATTATGTATTTTGCTTTGCATTTTGACTTTGTTGCCTTAAGCTTTGCAGCATATTCATATTCGAACATTGTTTGATTAGTTAGTGTGTTTGTTTTTATAATTTATAATTTATAAAATTTTACTTATGTATTTTTGTACTTGTATTGTTGTATTGTTACTTTGCCATGGTTTGCTTTTTGGTATTTATTTTGTTATTCGTTTTGTTGTTATTCTAACATATTGTTTGATTATGAAATGTAAGTGGTTGTTATTTTAACACGTTGTTTGATGATGTAGTGTAAATGTGGTTCTAGTATATATTTATTTATTTAATAGCTTTGAAGAGTTTATTTAAGATAAATAATAATTCCCAAATCACTAATATATATAAGAAATTTGAAAACAAAATTTATCAATTAAATTTAAAACAAAACTTCCATATCTTCAATATATACCAATATATATTCGTTATAAACAGAAAAATCATTTATTAGCTTTAAAAGATATAATCCCACCGATATGATATTTATCAGAAGAAAATATCAATTCAAGTTTATAATTCAAAATATATCCAATCAATTTAATATTTAATATAAATTATTAAGTTGATATTGCTCGAAATTCCGGGTCGTCACATTCCTTCCCCCTTAAAAGAATTTCGTCCCCGAAATTTAAAACAAAGGTAATTTAATAATTTATTTAAAATTTAATTTTTAAAACACATGCATATATCAATCAATGCTAACAACCATAGCATCCAATCAACAAATCTATCTATCCAAACAAAAAATCTGGACCAGATTCTCTCGAGTTTCCCCGAGTGCAAATACCGGGTTACTCGCTCTATAGAATCCAAACAGTCAATATCACTAAGCTACCGAGCTCCTACTCCTCTAGATCTACATTATAAGACAAGATAGGATATCAGACTACAGACGAGTCGGACTCACAACCAAAACTTCCTGAACTGCTGGTTCCAAAAACCAAAAATAGAATCTCATACGTACTCCCTCAGAGATACGCGAAACACAACGAATCCCAGCTATCCAAACTGGCAATTCACTCCAGAAGAACAAACACTAACTTCTCCAGAACACAGAGAAAATCCAGAACACTTCGAAGCTAATTTCCCAGACTTACCAAACTATACAGCTTCTTCAATCAAAGAAAACTCATCCAGAATCAAATCTCCGACTCTGAAATCCAAATTCCTCTGTCTCTTATCTACCAAACTCTTCGGACGATCCAAATCTGCCTTCATCACTATCAATCAGCTAAACCTCTGCTGATGCCTTTCAGAACGAATCTGAATCCAAAAACAATCTAGTAGAACGATCTTCTCGAAATTAACCAAAATCAAGAACATAACCCTACCATCCTCCGTAGAAATCAACTTCTCTTTTCCCAGAAAAGAAAAGCAGACGCACTCCCAACTGCTTCCGCTGCACAACTCTGATATGGTAAATGAAATATAGATGATGCACACAAGCACAAACTTTCACTAATACCAACTGTGATGGACCTAGGCTTTGCAACCATCAGTCAGAAATCACAACTGGTAAGCCTCCCAACTATTCCGAAAATATGGTTCAACAGATCCAAAATAAACTCAGAAGTTCCTCCAAAAACCATCCTACTACTAAGTTAAACCATCAGTATCATTCCTGGAATACAGTCGATACCAAACTAAATCTCCAGATGTTAACAAAACACTGACTTCCATCCATTACCACTCAATTATAAATTTGTTTGTTTATTCATAAATTTAGTTTTCAATAAATAAATTTTGTTTCCCAACACTTATTACTTCCAGTCCACTTCTATTAATTCTACACTTCACTTTCATTTGACACGATTTAGTTACATTCCAATTTAATTCAAACTTTAAGTTTTCCAAACCCTATTTATTCCACAACATTTTAAATTTACTTCCAGAGTTTAAGAAATTTCCAAAGTACAAAATCACCTTTGAAATCAACTATATCCAAAATTCTTTGGCAATTCAAATATTCTTTTAAATTTCAAAACCAAACCCAGTTCACAAACAATTCCAATTTAAAATAATTTTGTAGCAAACTTTTCTCTCGGAAATTCGAAAATGAACATCGATGATGCTGCAGTCATCACCGACGTTATTTTTTAACAACCGAAAGAGTTCAAATGCTTTTATGTCTTTTAAACATCTCAAATATTTTAAATTTTAAATCTTTCCAGATTTCAAATCCAACTCAAAAATATCCTAGAAATAATACCATATTTTTTTCCAGAACCTTTGAAAACACTTCCAAATCCAAAAGAATTTAAATTTTCTCAAAATCCCAGATCCATCCAATTTCTATTCAAACATTACCCTGGAATTTTATTTCAATTTCAATTGCAAATCACATTTATAATTCACATTTACAAAATTCCATTTGGTTATATGAATTTATTTCTTGACTATTGATTAAATTCCAATTCTTATTAAATTTTCCCAATGACAATGATAATCGTTCAATATTATCATTTTCTAACAATCAAGCAACCATACATAACTATAAAAATTTCGGAAAATCATTTCTTTTATATACAAAAATAATTTGGGTAAAATTATTTCATTTACCCTATTTTAAAACAATATTGTGTCAGTTTATCTTGTTAAGAGTTTAGAAATTCCTATCGATATTGTGGCGTCCCACACACCGATCAAAATCTATAAACACCTAACCGATAAGTCAACACAATATAAAACAATTTTATATTCACTAACAAATACGCTCTCTCAGGAAAGAAATCACTTAAGAGCCTAGGTATTCGCTCAACCTAGTGCTCTGATACCACCTGTCACGACCCGACTTCCTACGCCCAGGAATCGTATCGTTTTGAAGAAAAGAAAGAGGTGAGAAAGTAGAAAGAAAGAGAAGAAGAAGAAACAACAACAGAATCTCAACAGCGGAACGAATAAAATATAATATATCACATAAATTAATACATAGTATCATATACATCAGAGTTACACAGATAGTACATCACATACTAGACAGTTATAAACACCTATCTAGTTAATACAACTCACACATCACAGAGATACAACACAGCGGAATATAGAATAAACACTAACACAGCGGAACCACTATATATCTACACGCTGAAGCCTCCTGCTCCATTGCTCCTCCAGACTTCGTCAAAGCTAAACCTGAATCCCTTGACTACCCGTAAAAATTTGGGTACCCGAGAGTTTATGAAAAACAGAGATAAACTTCGGGTCAGACATGGGTCTGGTATGAGTAACAGATTAAAGTTGTTTAACTTTGGAAATCATTTGGAAACAAAAGGTATCACGTAAGACTTCCCACCAATAAACATGGAAAAGTTTTTACCTTACGCTAACCAAAACATTTTTAGGAAATCTAGTGATATTATAATAGTGTCTAGGGTTTTCAAGTAAATAGAAAATAGCCGAAATTGTTACATGATTAAATTCCAGCATACTAAGTTTACAATCGAAACCGTAAGGTCTCGTAGGGAAAATGGGTTTCCAACAATGGCTGGGCTACTGGGGTACCGCCCGTCACAGTACGTGGCCTAGATCACCGTACCGAGGAGTACGCCCGCTCCCCTGCAACACAAGGCCGGACCCATCCCTTACTGGACAGTTCCAAATAAGATCACCCCACGGTTGGCGCGACCAACCGTACACTAAACCGAAATAAATAGGGACATCTAGACAGGGGTAAACCTTACTCTCAAGTGGGGGCTACCCACGAAGCCTTGCTGCACCTCCCCTGTTTTAGCCATTCCCGGTTGATGAGGCTTGAGGTCACGATTACCTTTATAGAACTCATCTCTTAGAATGCTCATCGTCCGCCTGACGATGTTCTGAAAGCATTCGATCCATACAAGTTCGTTCCGGGTTCGAACGAAACCGAAGGCATTATCTCGTTACACTCGTATTGGAATCACCCTCAGAGTTAACGACAATAACCCTTGCATTCTGAATCACCATCTCGAATCTATAATTACTATCTTCGTCAAACTCATTACGGAATCACCCACAGAGTTATACTGACGAATAGTTCTTATACCTCGAGTCTTCACTTGCTCCACTTGGATTTCACGACCTAACGTTATTTTGGATCGATGTGGTATTCGGGTCTCCAAACCTGGAATCCCGGTATACGGAAACCCGATCCCGGTCTCATCGAAATCCAAAACGTGTCTTTTAAGGCCAAGTTGTTTTAAAGGTTTAAAACAATTCAATTCAATTATCTATATCAACACCGATAGATAAAACACAACATCACAGATGGATAATTCACATAACATCATAAATGGATAATCAATATCATCAAACTATCATCAAAGCATTCATATCACAACAATATCACTCATCTCATATCTGAGATTACAATCAATCAATGGGATGTCAATATCAATCATCATACATAAGCGAGGATAATAAATCACACTATTGATAATTAATTTAAAATGAATTAAATCAATTACCTTATTCTTAATTAATTTAAAGTAAATTAAATTAACCATTTCATCATTATTAAACTTGCTTATTACCATTAATTAATTAACTATCAATTAATTAATCACCATCCCATTATTCCTTCCATTAATCATCCTTGATTAATTTTCTTTAATTACATTTAAGTAATTATCTTTAGATTTTTCCCACAAATTAACTACTTTGATCCAAATATAGAAATGCATCTTTACATTACTTCATTTCCTAAATTAACTAAAGTTAATTACATTACTCAATTAATTATTAATAAATTTCTTCATTTAGTAATTATTTCAAATGAATCCAATTTAAATCTTCAACATTTAATCATATTAATTAATGACCTCTAATTACATTTACAAATTTAATTACATCAAAGTAATTAATCTTTAATTTAAATCACAATATTAATCGCCTTTGATTAATCCCAATCTAGTAATTAACTCCTTTAATTACTTCATTAATTGCTCAATAATTTATTATCTCTAATTAATCCTTTGATTAATTATATAAAGTAATTATACTCAAATTACTTTATTAACAAACATCATTCTATTAATTACACTCTGTAATTAAACATCAATTACTTTTCTAAGTAATCATAATTATCACATCATCAATTGATTTATTCAAATTAATCAAAATAAATTAATTAACCCAAATAAATCAAATTACTCAATTAATTAAAATGAGTAATTAACTCCTTTAATTACCTCTCATTTATTATTTACACTTAAACAATTAAAATGTTGATTAATACATCAATTTATCCAATCAATTTATTAAAATCAATTACATTAATTTATTATAAAATAATTCAGTTAATGACCTTCATTAACATTTATTTAATCACTATTCTAAGTAATTAACTTATCAATTATTAATAAGTTTAAATTTACCATTTATAAATTAAGTTAAGTCTCGTTTGTGACTTTAATAATATATCAACCACTTCACTAAGCGATTATACTTAATTAACTATAAGTGATCATCTTTAATTTCATAAATTAATTACTCTATTAACCATCACTTAATCTTTAATTAATTAATTTCTAAATTACGTTCATTCCCACTAATTATTTCATTTAATAATTCATCCTTAATTACAAAATGTAATTAACCTTTAATTTAATTTATTGATTAATTATCCTTAATTAATCTCAACATATCGAATTTAAAATAAACTTGTATTTATATTAAATACTTGCTCCTACCATTTACTTCATTAAAACCCATTTAGAAATAAATTTTGAAATATAATTTATTTGACAAAACAATTCAACATTTAATATTAATATATTTAATTCTTTGGAAAACCATTTCAGACATATTTAATCAAATTATCAATTATTTATTTAAGCTTGTTTTAAATACTTAAAAACTTGTTTATGCTTTAAATTTTAAAACCCAGATATAATTTGCTATAAAATCTCAAATCTGGTTACTTAAATAACCCGAGTAAAACCCCAAAACCACACGAGTCAGCCCTGAAGACGCCCATACTTCCTCAACTTCGAGTCGTCTTCGTGAAAACACGAGCTCCACTTCGGGACGACCTCGTCTTCCCCAACACACATGATTCCAGTGCACACAGCATATACACGTGCACCTACCCAAACGCCTCCGGCCAACCAAGGTCGTCGCGACCATCGACGATGATTCCAAAATCACACGCGAGCAAGAATACGAACCCAGATCCATCAACATACATGCGAAACAAAATTCGAACCTTAAGCTCGAGAATCTGCAGAACCCACTAACCTGTCAACATCTCATTTCCCATCCTCCGACCATCTGAGGACCGCCACCACCGGCCATAGCCTCGTCTAACTCCCCTCTTCCAAACCCCAGATCATCACGACACTCGATCGATCCTTGACGTTGAACGAGACGAGAAAACACAGCCCACTAAAATTAGGTCTACAGAAAAGAAACCCTCGTCGCCGCCACCACCGTTGACTATCGACTACTGCCCCATTTTTCCTAGCTTCCCCGTTCACTCCTCTATCCCCAGACCAAGACTCGACGTCTCCGATCAACTCGACCACCCACGGCAACCCAAAATGCCCAAATCCGACCATCACGAACTGCTACTCAACCACTCCACTAAAAATTGTGATATTTGTTTTAAAAATCATATTTTTGTATGTAAATTCATCTCACATACCTGAATTTATAAATCATAACAATTGATTTTTGGCTAAACTTAAGTTTTCCACTGTGTCTTATAATCCCAGAAGCAATACTAAGTTGTTTCAACTTATAAATATTTTTAACACTTAGCTTAAGACCAAACAAACAATATTTGTTTACATGCCATGTTCAAACAATTGCTAGATCATTAGATGGTGGTTTGTTTACATATCTACTAAAAAGAGAATAGCCTCAGGCAACAGGCTTAACAGAGTATCAGGTGTACATACAGATGTGCACAAATATATATATACAAACAGATATATTCTCACAGGGAAAACATGCTCCTATATAACTTAAGTTATATTTTTAAATAAAAAGTTACTCACCAAATATAAGAGAAGAACAGAACCCCTTTGTTTGCAACAGTTTGGAATTCTTTGAGAAACTGGAAAGTGTTTTCCAGCCTTGATCTTCAAACTATCTTGCTTCTGTTTTGAATTAGTTGTAGTTGCTTGATGGTAGAATGTTGTTTAGGTTTTAAACTGGAGTTTTAGCTTATTTTTTTGCTGAGCTCGACTGGAAATGGAAAATGATAGGAAGAAGTATATAGGCTGAAACAGTTTACAGGGTTTATATCATTTCATTTTTCTTTTCTTTTTTATGTATACGGTCAGAGATATTTTGTAAAATGGAGGCTGAAAGAAACTTATACAATTCGAAATGACTTGGCTGGGTGTTAGGGAATGGAACATTTAATGCCATTTGTACTATGATGTTTTCATTTGTATACTTATCTCATTTCCTTATGCTTGGCTGGCTTAACTTACAAGCTACAAATAAATATTATACTTTGCATTTGAGTCTTTCCTTTGTTCTCAGGCCTGCATGTTCGAACACTTATTTATGTTTGCTTCCTTCTAAATGTTTGACTGTGCAGATTTTATAAAGGTTGAGGAGTGGCAATCATTCTTATGTTATTATGTATTTTGCTTTGCATTTTGACTTTGTTGCCTTAAGCTTTGCATCATATTCATATTCGAACATTGTTTGATTAGTTAGTGTGTTTGTTTTTATAATTTATAATTTATAAAATTTTACTTATGTATTTTTGTACTTGTATTGTTGTATTGTTACTTTGCCATGGTTTGCTTTTTGGTATTTATTTTGTTATTCGTTTTGTTGTTATTCTAACATATTGTTTGATTATGAAATGTAAGTGGTTGTTATTTTAACACGTTGTTTGATGATGTAGTGTAAATGTGGTTCTAGTATATATTTATTTATTTATTTAATAGCTTTGAAGAGTTTATTTAAGATAAATAATAATTCCCAAATCACTAATATATATAAGAAATTTGAAAACAAAATTTATCAATTAAATTTAAAACAAAACTTCCATATCTTCAATATATACCAATATATATTCGTTATAAACAGAAAAATCATTTATTAGCTTTAAAAGATATAATCCCACCGATATGATATTTATCAGAAGAAAATATCAATTCAAGTTTATAATTTGTAACGACCCGTAAATTTCGTGGATTTAATTTGGTTGATTTAATGAGTTGTGTAAATTTAATTTAGTAGAAAAAAAAAAGAAAGGGATAATGAAATGAACGCTAATAAAATATAAGTGGTGATTTAAAACCTATTTACTAGCAATTTGAATAAATTTTAATAAATTAAATGGGTAAGTATTATACTTGGATATAAACTTCATTTAAGGAAATTAACTAATATGTTAATGTAAAGTTAGAAAACATTGAAATAAATGATAATTCTATTCATACTTGTAAGCAGTTATTATAAGTTGCATGTCGAAAGGGTTGATTGATTTGGAATTTATATTTAATTTAAATGGAAATATTAAAGGCTTACAACAACGGAAAATTTAGGTAATAAAAGTTAGCATAAGGGAATGGCATTAAGAACAAATTGGATGTAGAGAAATAAATGTAAGCATTTAATATATTAATTAATGTTGGTTTGATGATAACGTTACTTAGTGATTTATTATAGAGTAAAGTGTGAACGTAAAGTAATAAAAGAATAGACTTATATTAAGTAATAATGTGTGTATACACGGGATTTTAAACGGTGATCGTTAAGTAATAAACCTATATAGGCATGTAGGGAAATAGGTAACAATTTATATGTTGTTATTTTATTTAGTATAAAATAAAGGTTGGAATTCAAATCACAATTAGAGGAGAGTAGGTAGTACCTTATTAGGAAATAAATATAAGGGTAGATAACAACTATTATGAATTCCCTAATTAATTGGTTGATAAATTTATTTGAAATAACGATCATTTGAATGTGAGTAATTTCAATGTAGTTATTGTTTTCAAGCGTTACTTTAATAATAAATGTGAATAGGTGTATATTTATGCAAGGAAATAAATTTAGCGTCATATATTAGATAGGGTAGTTTTCACAAAAAGTGAAAATAAAAGAGTTAATACGAATAAAGGTGAAATTGGAAGATTTATGTAACAAAACATAACCAAAGGTTAAATATGTTTATAGGATAATAATTTGTTTGAATAATAAGAATGGGAATTAAGATTTGTTTATTTAATTGAATTTAAATTAGGAAAATTTGGTCATTGAAATTTATTGGAATTAAGTGTTAAATTTTACGTTAATAGAGATTTAAACTGAAATTCAAGAATATTAAAATAATAGTTTTGAACCCAACATTGAATCCATCTACTTAAAAATTTATAGATGGAATAATCATTGATATTTAATTTAATAGAAATTTTGGGAACTTAAATTATAATTTTGAATATAATGAAATAGAAGATTTGACACTGCAATTTATAGATTTATCAACTCTAAAATGGACATAAAGATTTGTTTAAATCATTGTAAATAATTCAGAAATATAAGGTGATAAAATTTGTGAGTTTAAAAAATTAAAAATTTGGAAGTTGATTTAATAATAAATTATAATTTGTTTAATTAATATAAAAATAGTCATTTTGGCCACTGACTCGGATTTCGACGAAACTAGTTTCATCGGATCCGTAACGGTGAATTATAATAGTGTTTCAAGTTTCGTAGCTATCGGACTTATCGTTTGATCGTACGGACTCGAAACGACTTGAAATTTATGCAATTGAAATCAATTTGGAAAATATTGTTTTAAGCATAACTTCTTCATACGATGGAATTTGAACCTGAGACCTTTTCCATTGAATTTAAAATATTTTAAAACACCTATTTTGATATATGGGTTTACCCAATTTCGTTCCGGGGTCAGAACGAGCTTTTTGGACCACGTTGGCGTTAGCGCGTACACCTGTTTTTCCATCTATTCTGTTTTCAACCTTCTCTATAAATATCTCTGCTAAATCCTAGCCTCCGCCTATTCTCGTTTGTCTACGCATAAAATTTCATCAGCTCCTTCTCCTCCTCAATGGCAGACAAAATTTCAGATCCAGATCCATTTCAAAATCAAAGTCAAAAATTCAAAGTCCTCAGAAAAATCTCAAATTTATATATGTTGAAGCTCTCGACGAGCGTAATTCAATGGTGTAATTCGTTTTTCAATTCGACGCATCGTTTGACCAGAAATCGCGGTCAAAATTGAATTGGGCGTTTTTGAGTGGTGCGTCTGATCGGAAAATCCTTTCTGGGTTTTGTAGAGGGGCTAGCGCGTTGTTCATCGGCGAAGTTTGGAGGCGAATTGACGGTCGGATTGGCGGCAAAGCTCGGTCAAAGATGAGCATGTTAGATGGTTCGGTTGCTCTTTAGATGCGTTAGTCTGGGAAGTTAATATAATTGAGGTGACGTGGCATTTGAGGTGAATTGTGTTCTATTCCATTTATTTGTTTTAATTGAATTCAATCGCATTTATCGCTATATCTCTCGCATACGATATCCGATTTACACGCGGTTTTTTTTGTTAGGATCGTATTGAAATTCCGGACCTGATGACGCTGGTTTGGACGAATTCTGAGATGGTCAAATTTTTGGATTTAAATTGAATTTAAATTCAAAAGGTGAGTGTTTTTACCCACTCACAACTTCTAAGATTTCTTATGTTTGTTAAATTAAAGTTTGATGTGATTTAAAATTTATCTATGATTGTTTGGGCATATATTTAATCATCATCTCAGTTAGATAGCATTTAGTTAAATTTAATTGTTATTTAATTTTATTATTGCATATAATTTGCCAGTTAAATTTATTTATTATTGCATATAAACTATCAGTTGAATAGTTATTAATTTTTATTGAATATAAACTATTCGTTGATGCCTGTTATATTTTATATGCTTCATATTGATGTTTTGTTTAAAATTGGATGATGATTGTAATAAATGGTTGTTTATTGATATTTGGATGAATGGATGCTATATTTTATATTGTATAAACTGCAAGTTATTATGCATTTTCATTTCATTCGGGATTGCGGTTTGAAATGATATATAACCGTAAAATTTTATTGTTAAATTACGAATTAAAATGATAAATATCCGTATCACTTGACCATAGGATAGAAAATTTGATACAGGCACCGCGGTCTATATATAAAATATTTTAAAGTGAGTTTTCTATGATTTGGAAAGAAATATATGGTTTAATAAATATTAAATTTTAATATTATATAAATATTATTTTATATATAGTTAAATTCTAAAATTTAAGCCATGTGTAACTTGATGATGTTTTTTTTGAGCTTTATTTAAGTGATATTGAATTTATTAAATAAATATTCCTAAACTAAATAATAGTAAATTGAATTAAGGTATATATAAGATTATCATATTTGGTTGGGAATTTTGGAATATTTAAAGACTTGAAATATATCAAATTTGAAATGTTTTATTGAAATTTAGGTATTATTGTTTTCAAAGTATTGATTTTCGAAATTGTTATAACTTTGAAAGTAATATGGTTTGAAAATGAATTTATTTGAAATAGAATTTATTTAAGAATTATCTTTAAATATATTGATTTAAAACCGATTGAAATTTTGAGATTAAGAATATGACTGCATTATTTGATTTGGGTTTAAGATGGTTTTAAAGAATATTTTAAGTTTTATAATTAAAAGTAAGAATAGTGATTGAAAATTTGGATTTTATTTAAATGATATATTATTGAATTTGGTTTTAAAATATATACTATTTTGAAGTAAATGATATGTTTTGAAATAGCAATAATATTTTGGTTTTGATGTATATACTATTTTGAAATAAAGAATATGTTTTGAAAGGCAATGATTGTGTTTTAAAAGTATATATATTTTAAAATGACCACGGTGTTATAATAACGTTTGGTTGTTAAAGAGACCGAGATCGGATATGGACA
The DNA here is from genome assembly GCA_030737815.1 of Allium fistulosum. Taxonomy (NCBI): domain Eukaryota; kingdom Viridiplantae; phylum Streptophyta; class Magnoliopsida; order Asparagales; family Amaryllidaceae; genus Allium; species Allium fistulosum. The sequence goes on along the minus strand of CM060901.1, from coordinate 308,575,226 downwards.
TACTCTCTGTCGATACCGAAAACCACTTTGACAACTGTGTACGCGGTGGAGTTTCCAGAATGAAGTAGGATGGTGGCGACGATCCTAAGGTATATACGTGGACCCAACTCCCGTGAGTTGGCATAAGGTGGCTAAAACAGGAGCGATCTCGGGCCAGTGAGGTAGCACCTCGTATCGGACACACTTCTTCGATACCATTTTATTACTTTGTGATTTTTGGTGGCCACCCTTGATTTGGGAGTGTTGTTCGAGGTGGAATGGTAGTGGATGCTATGCGTATCCATCAGTCCGTGTGCGTAATTGGTATATCTACCCTGGCATTGCCTTGTGTGCCGTGTCACCTACCATATCGAGCTTTACTACGATTATGATTTTAAGATCCGACCGCGTTAAGGTTCTCCATCCCCTTAACGCTATTTTCTATATGATTATACTTTATTGATTAGACACTACTGTATATAGCAAATATTACTACATAGTAGATAGTTTAACGGATCCTTAAGAGATGTGAATCCCGAACATTTCTTAAGTTACTGCACTCACGTTAGACACTGGATAGGAGATGTCAAACCCCGTAAACATCTCCGACGCCGTTTACACTCATATTTATTTCATTGATTTAACTTACATAAGATCTTTTAGTTCTGACTCGAGTGTTTTGTCTTTTCAATTCGCTCGGGTCAGCCTGAGCATTTCGGGATTTGAAGGCCCTAGCTATTTCTGAAGGACGAAGACGAAGATTTTATTATTACTATTTGTTATATATTCTACTACACCATTGTATTCCGCTGCATAATTATCATTCTCTGGTATGTGTAACTCTGATATGTATTGTATAAGTATAATCAAATGTTTTGTAAAACAGCTTCATGAACTGTTATTTGATTATTATATTTTATCGTTCCGCTGCAAGATTCTATTTTGTTTCTTTTATTTCTCCACTTTTTCTTATTTACCCCATAATAATCCACCCTTCTTTATGGTTTAAGTTGGCACGTGTGTCTACTTAAGCATACAAAAAGGTGGGATGTTACAGTTGGTATCAGAGCTTTGGTTTAGCGATAAACCTTAGCTTTATGGGGTCTGACTCTTTATTAATAGGGTTGTAATACCCTATGGGAGTCGTTGAGCGTATATATATGAGAGAGCGTATTTGTTAGTGTTATAAAAATGTTTTAATATTGTGTTAATCTGTTCCGTTTTGTATTTATAAATTCTAGTTGGTGCATGGGACGCTATGACATCAATAGGGATTTCTAAACACTTAATAGGACAGACCGACATAATATTTGTTTTTAATATAGGTGAATGAAATAATTTTGCCTATTATATTTTCTATATATAAAGTAAAATATTTTATAAAGGTATATATTGGTTGAAATAGATTGGTTGTTAGGTAATGAAGTGTATAAATAATAATAGAAATAAGATTGAAAAATAAGATAAATGAAATTTGGAAATTTAGAACTTAAGTTCCGGAGTTTTGAAATTTCTTTCGAATAAATTTTGGAATATAATAATATTGTTTATAAGTATTTTCTGATATAAATATTTCAATATAATTCGGAAGAATTATTTTAAAGAAGATTTTGGAGAAAATAAGTTTTGCACTTTCCTCTCTGTCGTTGGAAAATAATTTCGGTGATGGCGGCCGCATCATCGACTTTCATTTTCGAGTTTCGAAGGGGAAATGCCACTGTAGTAGTTTTACTACAGACTCATTGTGATAGAAAAATATAAATTTTGAATTGTTTTAAAATATAATTAGAGATATATAAGTTGTAAGAATATATTTATCTATTATTTTAAAATAATTTGAAATTTAACCCGGTATTTAATTCTTAAATTTCCGTTAATAAATTGTTCAATTATTGTAGTGAAATGAAAAGTAAGTAATTAAATGCCTCTAATTTAGGTAAGAGATTTAATGCCAAGTTATAAAGGAAATAAAAGGAAGTTGAGATGGTAACTTATAAGACAAAAAAAAAATTATTGAACAACTAATTAATTAAAAGAAATAAGAAATTTGTATAACTTTCAATTACATTCCTTAAAAGCATATATATAACTTGCCAAATATTAAAATGAAAACATTAATAAGAAAATGTAATAGATATTATACAAGTAAATAAACTTGAGGTAATGAAGTAATTAATGAAATTCTTTAATAAACAAGGATTTGATGTTGTAATTGTTGTAAACTTAGGTTACAATTGGAATTTACTATATTTAAATATAATTAAAGGTAAGTAACATAAATAGATGACTATAAACTTAAGTAAATGTTAAGTTAATTATTTCAATAAATAGAAAGATGAATACTGTAAATAAATAAAGTTAAGCAGTGAATAAATGAATGTAAAATAATAAAAGGAAATTTCATGATATGAATAAGTGATTTTTTTTTGGTATAAATAAAGTGAATAATTGTAAGTAATAAATGAAAATTTAATCACTGAATGAATGAAAGAAAGGAAATCAAACAACTAATGTATGAAATAAAATTTATAATAAGTTAAGTCGATTGTTGTTTGGATTTGTTGTTGTTTGGTTGATGGTTGTTTGGGCAAGGATACTTTAAAAATTGGATTTGGGTGAATGAATAATCTATTTAGTTTTATCTAAGATTGTTGAGTAAATGATGCGCTAATAGTTTATTCTTCATTCTGTACAATTTAAAGTTATGAACCTGAACAACCTTTTGTTTTGTTTGATATGAATGAATGATTGATTTTATGGTTGTATGCCTTGTTGCAAGTGTTTGTTGGATTGATTATTGTTGTAATTGAAACAACCTTAAATATTTCATCTTATATAATTGTTAACCATTTTAGATTTTATAAGTGAAATGCAGGTTATGGAAGCAATTGCTACTGCTTTTGGTTCCATAAATAAGCGTTAATTGCCCGACAAATAGGTACGTTTTCGGATTACGGCTTATAGCGCTATTATATTGTTTTTCCCGTGTTGGGATATTAAATTTTGGATATTATATGTGGTATATTGATATATTTATATTATATTTTCTTCCGAGCCTCTCCGTACAAGGGAGACTCTGCCAAAATTTTCCGTAAATTTTGAACTTAGAAAATATTTTGAAAAATGTTTTCCAAACTTTATTAATTTGAATATAAAAAGATTTAATGGTTATAAATTGGTATATTTTATTAATTAATTTTGAAAAAAAATCTATTTGTTTTAAATTTAATAATTTAGTATGATATATTGATTCCTTAATCCTTCTTTCCCTTCTTTTTCCTTTTCGGGGACGAAAAGTTTTGAGTAGGGGAGAGTGTAACGACCCGTAAATTTCGTGGATTTAATTTGGTTGAATTAATGAGTTGTGTAAATTTAATTTAGTAGAAAAAAAAAGAAAGGGATAATGAAATGAACGCTAATAAAATATAAGTGGTGATTTAAAACCTATTTACTAGCAATTTGAATAAATTTTAATAAATTAAATGGGTAAGTATTATACTTGGATATAAATTTCATTTAAGGAAATTAACTAATATGTTAATGTAAAGTTAGAAAACATTGAAATAAATGATAATTCTATTCATACTTGTAAGCAGTTATTATAAGTTGCATGTCGAAAGGGTTGATTGATTTGGAATTTATATTTAATTTAAATGGAAATATTAAAGTCTTACAACAACGGAAAATTTAGGTAATAAAAGTTAGCATAAGGGAATGGCATTAAGAAAAAATTGGATGTAGAGAAATAAATGGAAGCATTTAATATATTAATTAATGTTGGTTTGATGATAACGTTACTTAGTGATTTATTATAGAGTAAAGTGTGAACGTAAAGTAATAAAAGAATAGACTTATATTAAGTAATAATGTGTGTATACACGGGATTTTAAACGGTGATCGTTAAGTAATAAACCTATATAGGCATGTAGGGAAATAGGTAACAATTTATATGTTGTTATTTTATTTAGTATAAAATAAAGGTTGGAATTCAAATCACAATTAGAGGAGAGTAGGTAGTACCTTATTAGAAAATAAATATAAGGGTAGATAACAACTATTATGAATTCCCTAATTAATTGGTTGATAAATTTATTTGAAATAACGATCATTTGAATGTGAGTAATTTCAATGTAGTTATTGTTTTCAAGCGTTACTTTAATAATAAATGTGAATAGGTGTATATTAATGCAAGGAAATAAATTTAGCGTCATATATTGGATAGGGTAGTTTTCACAAAAAGTGAAAATAAAAGAGTTAATACGAATAAAGGTGAAATTGGAAGATTTATGTAACAAAACATAACCAAAGGTTAAATATGTTTATAGGATAATAATTTGTTTGAATAATAAGAATGGGAATTAAGATTTGTTTATTTAATTGAATTTAAATTAGGAAAATTTGGTCATTGAAATTTATTGGAATTAAGTGTTAAATTTTACGTTAATAGAGATTTAAACTGAAATTCAAGAATATTAAAATAATAGTTTTGAACCCAACATTGAATCCATCTACTTAAAAATTTATAGATGGAATAATCATTGATATTTAATTTAATAGAAATTTTGGGAACTTAAATTATAATTTTGAATATAATGAAATAGAAGATTTGACACAGCAATTTATAGATTTATCAACTCTAAAATGGACATAAAGATTTGTTTAAATCATTGTAAATAATTCAGAAATATAAGGTGATAAAATTTGTGAGTTTAAAAAATTAAAAATTTGGAAGTTGATTTAATAATAAATTATAATTTGTTTAATTAATATAAAAATAGTCATTTTGGCCACTGACTCGGATTTCGACGAAACTAGTTTCATCGGATCCGTAACGGTGAATTATAATAGTGTTTCAAGTTTCGTAGCTATCGGACTTATCGTTTGATCGTACGGACTCGAAACGACTTGAAATTTATGTAATTGAAATCAATTTGGAAAATATTGTTTTAAGCATAACTTCTTCATACGAAGGAATTTGAACCTGAGACCTTTTCCATTGAATTTAAAATATTTTAAAACACCTATTTTGATATATGGGTTTACCCAATTTCGTTCCGGGGTCAGAACGAGCTTTTTGGACCACGTTGGCGTTAGCGCGTACACCTGTTTTTCCATCTATTCTGTTTTCAACCTTCTCTATAAATATCTCTGCTAAATCCTAGCCTCCTCCTATTCTCGTTTGTCTGCGCATAAAATTTCATCAGCTCATTCTCCTCCTCAATGGCAGACAAAATTTCAGATCCAAATCCATTTCAAAATCAAAGTCAAAAATTCAAAGTCCTTAGAAAAATCTCAAATTTATATATGTTGAAGCTCTCGACGAGCGTAATTCAATGGTGTAATTCGTTTTTCAATTCGACGCATCGTTTGACCAGAAATCGCGGTCAAAATTGAATTGGGCGTTTTTGAGTGGTGCGTCTGATCGGAAAATCCTTTCTGGGTTTTGTAGAGGGGCTAGCGCGTTGTTCATCGGCGAAGTTTGGAGGCGAATTGACGGTCGGATTGGCGGCAAAGCTCGGTCAAAGATGAGCATGTTAGATGGTTCGGTTGCTCTTTAGATGCGTTAGTCTGGGAAGTTAATATAATTGAGGTGACGTGGCATTTGAGGTGAATTGTGTTCTATTCCATTTATTTGTTTTAATTGAATTCAATCGCATTTATCGCTATATCTCTCGCATACGATATCCGATTTACGCGCGGTTTTTTTTGTTAGGATCGTATTGAAATTCCGGACCTGATGACGCTGGTTTGGACGAATTCTGAGACGGTCAAATTTTTGGATTTAAATTGAATTTAAATTCAAAAGGTGAGTGTTTTTACCCACTCACAACTTCTAAGATTTCTTATGTTTGTTAAATTAAAGTTTGATGTGATTTAAAATTTATCTATGATTGTTTGGGCATATATTTAATCATCATCTCAGTTAGATAGCATTTAGTTAAATTTAATTGTTATTTAATTTTATTATTGCATATAATTTGCTAGTTAAATTTATTTATTATTGCATATAAACTGTCAGTTGAATAGTTATTAATTTTTATTGAATATAAACTATTCGTTGATGCATGTTATATTTTATATGCTTCATATTGATGTTTTGTTTAAAATTGGATGATGATTGTAATAAATGGTTGTTTATTGATATTTGGATGAATGGATGCTATATTTTATATTGTATAAACTGCAAGTTATTATGCATTTTCATTTCATTCGGGATTGCGGTTTGAAATGATATATAACCGTAAAATTTTATTGTTAAATTACGAATTGAAATGATAAATATCCGCATCACTTGACCATAGGATAGAAAATTTGATACAGGCACCGCGGTCTAAATATAAAATATTTTAAAGTGAGTTTTCTATGATTTGGAAAGAAATATATGGTTTAATAAATATTAAATTTTAATATTATATAAATATTATTTTATATATAGTTAAATTCTAAAATTTAAGCCATGTGTAACTTGATGATGTTTTTTTTGAGCTTTATTTAAGTGATATTGAATTTATTAAATAAATATTCCTAAACTAAATAATAGTAAATTGAATTAAGGTATATATAAGATTATCATATTTGGTTGGGAATTTTGGAATATTTAAAGACTTGAAATATATCAAATTTGAAATGTTTTATTGAAATTTAGGTATTATTGTTTTCAAAGTATTGGTTTTCGAAATTGTTATAACTTTGAAAGTAATATGGTTTGAAAATGAATTTATTTGAAATAGAATTTATTTAAGAATTATCTTTAAATATATTGATTTAAAACCGATTGAAATTTTGAGATTAAGAATATGACTGCATTATTTGATTTGGGTTTAAGATGGTTTTAAAGAATATTTTAAGTTTTATAATTAAAAGTAAGAATAGTGATTGAAAATTTGGATTTTATTTAAATGATATATTATTGAATTTGGTTTTAAAATATATACTATTTTGAAGTAAATGATATGTTTTGAAATAGCAATAATATTTTGGTTTTGATGTATATACTATTTTGAAATAAAGAATATGTTTTGAAAGGCAATGATTGTGTTTTAAAAGTATATATATTTTAAAATGACCACAGTGTTATAATAACGTTTGGTTGTTAAAGAGACCGGGATCGGATATGGACATACTCTCTGTCGATACCGAAAACCACTTTGACAACTGTGTACGCGGTGGAGTTTCCAGAATGAAGTAGGATGGTGGCGACGATCCTAAGGTATATACGTGGACCCAACTCCCGTGAGTTGGCATAAGGTGGCTAAAACAGGAGCGATCTCGGGCCAGTGAGGTAGCACCTCGTATCGGACACACTTCTTCGATACCATTTTATTACTTTGTGATTTTTGGTGGCCACCCTTGATTTGGGAGTGTTGTTCGAGGTGGAATGGTAGTGGCTGCTATGCGTATCCATCAGTCCGTGTGCGTAATTGGTATATCTACCCTGGCATTGCCTTGTGTGCCGTGTCACCTACCATATCGAGCTTTACTACGATTATGATTTTAAGATCCGACCGCGTTAAGGTTCTCCATCCCCTTAACGCTATTTTCTATATGATTATACTTTATTGATTAGACACTACTGTATATAGCGAATATTACTACATAGTAGATAGTTTAACGGATCCTTAAGAGATGTGAATCCCGAACATTTCTTAAGTTACTGCACTCACGTTAGACACTGGATAGGAGATGTCAAACCCCGTAAACATCTCCGACGCCGTTTACACTCATATTTATTTCATTGATTTAACTTACATAAGATCTTTTAGTTCTGACTCGAGTGTTTTGTCTTTTCAATTCGCTCGGGTCAGCCTGAGCATTTCGGGATTTGAAGGCCCTAGCTATTTCTGAAGGACGAAGACGAAGATTTTATTATTACTATTTGTTATATATTCTACTACACCATTGTATTCCGCTGCATAATTATCATTCTCTGGTATGTGTAACTCTGATATGTATTGTATAAGTATAATCAAATGTTTTGTAAAACAGCTTCATGAACTGTTATTTGATTATTATATTTTATCGTTCCGCTGCAAGATTCTATTTTGTTTCTTTTATTTCTCCACATTTTCTTATTTACCCCATAATAATCCACCCTTCTTTATGGTTTAAGTTGGCACGTGTGTCTACTTAAGCATACAAAAAGGTGGGATGTTACAGTTGGTATCAGAGCTTTGGTTTAGCGATAAACCTTAGCTTTGTGGGGTCTGACTCTTTATTAATAGGGTTGTAATACCCTATGGGAGTCGTTGAGCGTATATATATGAGAGAGCGTATTTGTTAGTGTTATAAAAATGTTTTAATATTGTGTTAATCTGTTCCGTTTTGTATTTATAAATTCTAGTTGGTGCATGGGACGCTATGACATCAATAGGGATTTCTAAACACTTAATAGGACAGACCGACATAATATTTGTTTTTAATATAGGTGAATGAAATAATTTTGCCTATTATATTTTCTATATATAAAGTAAAATATTTTATAAAGGTATATATTGGTTGAAATAGATTGGTTGTTAGGTAATGAAGTGTATAAATAATAATAGAAATAAGATTGAAAAATAAGATAAATGAAATTTGGAAATTTAGAACTTAAGTTCCGGAGTTTTGAAATTTCTTTCGAATAAATTTTGTAATATAATAATATTGTTTATAAGTATTTTCTGATATAAATATTTCAATATAATTCGGAAGAATTATTTTAAAGAAGATTTTGGAGAAAATAAGTTTTGCACTTTCCTCTCTGTCGCTGGAAAATAATTTCGGTGATGGCGGCCGCATCATCGACTTTCATTTTCGAGTTTCGAAGGGGAAATGGCACTGTAGTAGTTTTACTACAGACTCATTGTGATAGAAAAATATAAATTTTGAATTGTTTTAAAATATAATTAGAGATATATAAGTTGTAAGAATATATTTATCTATTATTTTAAAATAATTTGAAATTTAACCCGGTATTTAATTCTTAAATTTCCGTTAATAAATTGTTCAATTATTGTAGTGAAATGAAAAGTAAGTAATTAAATGCCTCTAATTTAGGTAAGAGATTTAATGCCAAGTTATAAAGGAAATAAAAGGAAGTTGAGATGGTAACTTATAAGACAAAAAAAAATTATTGAACAACTAATTAATTAAAAGAAATAAGAAATTTGTATAACTTTCAATTACATTCCTTAAAAGCATATATATAACTTGCCAAATATTAAAATGAAAACATTAATAAGAAAATGTAATAGATATTATACAAGTAAATAAACTTGAGGTAATGAAGTAATTAATGAAATTCTTTAATAAACAAGGATTTGATGTTGTAATTGTTGTAAACTTAGGTTACAATTGGAATTTACTATATTTAAATATAATTAAAGGTAAGTATCATAAATAGATGACTATAAACTTAAGTAAATGTTAAGTTAATTATTTCAATAAATAGAAAGATGAATACTGTAAATAAATAAAGTTAAGCAGTGAATAAATGAATGTAAAATAATAAAAGGAAATTTCATGATATGAATAAGTGATTTTTTTTTGGTATAAATAAAGTGAATAATTGTAAGTAATAAATGAAAATTTAATCACTGAATGAATGAAAGAAAGGAAATCAAACAACTAATGTATGAAATAAAATTTATAATAAGTTAAGTCGATTGTTGTTTGGATTTGTTGTTGTTTGGTTGATGGTTGTTTGGGCAAGGATACTTTAAAAATTGGATTTGGGTGAATGAATAATCTATTTAGTTTTATCTAAGATTGTTGAGTAAATGATGCGCTAATAGTTTATTCTTCATTCTGTACAATTTAAAGTTATGAACCTGAACAACCTTTTGTTTTGTTTGATATGAATGAATGATTGATTTTATGGTTGTATGCCTTGTTGCAAGTGTTTGTTGGATTGATTATTGTTGTAATTGAAACAACCTTAAATATTTCATCTTATATAATTGTTAACCATTTTAGATTTTATAAGTGAAATGCAGGTTATGGAAGCAATTGCTACTGCTTTTGGTTCCATAAATAAGCGTTAATTGCCCGACAAATAGGTACGTTTTCGGATTATGGCTTATAGCGCTATTATATTGTTTTTCCCGTGTTGGGATATTAAATTTTGGATATTATATGTGGTATATTGATATATTTATATTATATTTTCTTCCGAGCCTCTCCGTACAAGGGAGACTCTACCAAAATTTTCCGTAAATTTTGAACTTAGAAAATATTTTGAAAAATGTTTTCCAAACTTTATTAATTTGAGTATAAAAAGATTTAATGGTTATAAATTGGTATATTTTATTAATTAATTTTGAAAAAAAATCTATTTGTTTTAAATTTAATAATTTAGTATGATATATTGATTCCTTAATCCTTCTTTCCCTTCTTTTTCCTTTTCGGGGACGAAAAGTTTTGAGTGGGGGAGAGTGTAACGACCCGTAAATTTCGTGGATTTAATTTGGTTGAATTAATGAGTTGTGTAAATTTAATTTAGTAGAAAAAAAAAGAAAGGGATAATGAAATGAACGCTAATAAAATATAAGTGGTGATTTAAAACCTATTTACTAGCAATTTGAATAAATTTTAATAAATTAAATGGGTAAGTATTATACTTGGATATAAATTTCATTTAAGGAAATTAACTAATATGTTAATGTAAAGTTAGAAAACATTGAAATAAATGATAATTCTATTCATACTTGTAAGCAGTTATTATAAGTTGCATGTCGAAAGGGTTGATTGATTTGGAATTTATATTTAATTTAAATGGAAATATTAAAGGCTTACAACAACGGAAAATTTAGGTAATAAAAGTTAGCATAAGGGAATGGCATTAAGAACAAATTGGATGTAGAGAAATAAATGTAAGCATTTAATATATTAATTAATGTTGGTTTGATGATAACGTTACTTAGTGATTTATTATAGAGTAAAGTGTGAACGTAAAGTAATAAAAGAATAGACTTATATTAAGTAATAATGTGTGTATACACGGGATTTTAAACGGTGATCGTTAAGTAATAAACCTATATAGGCATGTAGGGAAATAGGTAACAATTTATATGTTGTTATTCTATTTAGTATAAAATAAAGGTTGGAATTCAAATCACAATTAGAGGAGAGTAGGTAGTACCTTATTAGGAAATAAATATAAGGGTAGATAACAACTATTATGAATTCCCTAATTAATTGGTTGATAAATTTATTTGAAATAACGATCATTTGAATGTGAGTAATTTCAATGTAGTTATTGTTTTCAAGCGTTACTTTAATAATAAATGTGAATAGGTGTATATTAATGCAAGGAAATAAATTTAGCGTCATATATTGGATAGGGTAGTTTTCACAAAAAGTGAAAATAAAAGAGTTAATACGAATAAAGGTGAAATTGGAAGATTTATGTAACAAAACATAACCAAAGGTTAAATATGTTTATAGGATAATAATTTGTTTGAATAATAAGAATGGGAATTAAGATTTGTTTATTTAATTGAATTTAAATTAGGAAAATTTGGTCATTGAAATTTATTGGAATTAAGTGTTAAATTTTACGTTAATAGAGATTTAAACTGAAATTCAAGAATATTAAAATAATAGTTTTGAACCCAACATTGAATCCATCTACTTAAAAGTTTATAGATGGAATAATCATTGATATTTAATTTAATAGAAATTTTGGGAACTTAAATTATAATTTTGAATATAATGAAATAGAAGATTTGACACTGCAATTTATAGATTTATCAACTCTAAAATGGACATAAAGATTTGTTTAAATCATTGTAAATAATTGAGAAATATAAGGTGATAAAATTTGTGAGTTTAAAAAATTAAAAATTTGGAAGTTGATTTAATAATAAATTATAATTTGTTTAATTAATATAAAAATAGTCATTTTGGCCACTGACTCGGATTTCGACGAAACTAGTTTCATCGGATCCGTAACGGTGAATTATAATAGTGTTTCAAGTTTCGTAGCTATCGGACTTATCGTTTGATCGTACGGACTCGAAACGACTTGAAATTTATGCAATTGAAATCAATTTGGAAAATATTGTTTTAAGCATAACTTCTTCATACGATGGAATTTGAACCTGAGACCTTTTCCATTGAATTTAAAATATTTTAAAACACCTATTTTGATATATGGGTTTACCCAATTTCGTTCCGGGGTCAGAACGAGCATTTTGGACCACGTTGGCGTTAGCGCGTACACCTGTTTTTCCATCTATTCTGTTTTCAACCTTCTCTATAAATATCTCTGCTAAATCCTAGCCTCCGCCTATTCTCGTTTGTCTGCGCATAAAATTTCATCAGCTCCTTCTCCTCCTCAATGGCAGACAAAATTTCAGATCCAGATCCATTTTAAAATCAAAGTCAAAAATTCAAAGTCCTCAGAAAAATCTCAAATTTATATATGTTGAAGCTCTCGACGAGCGTAATTCAATGGTGTAATTCGTTTTTCAATTCGACGCATCGTTTGACCAGAAATCGCGGTCAAAATTGAATTGGGCGTTTTTGAGTGGTGCGTCTGATCGGAAAATCCTTTCTGGGTTTTGTAGAGGGGCTAGCGCGTTGTTCATCGGCGAAGTTTGGAGGCGAATTGACGGTCGGATTGGCGGCAAAGCTCGGTCAAAGATGAGCATGTTAGATGGTTCGGTTGCTCTTTAGATGCGTTAGTCTGGGAAGTTAATATAATTGAGGTGACGTGGCATTTGAGGTGAATTGTGTTCTATTCCATTTATTTGTTTTAATTGAATTCAATCGCATTTATCGCTATATCTCTCGCATACGATATCCGATTTACGCGCGGTTTTTTTTGTTAGGATCGTATTGAAATTCCGGACCTGATGACGCTGGTTTGGACGAATTCTGAGACGGTCAAATTTTTGGATTTAAATTGAATTTAAATTCAAAAGGTGAGTGTTTTTACCCACTCACAACTTCTAAGATTTCTTATGTTTGTTAAATTAAAGTTTGATGTGATTTAAAATTTATCTATGATTGTTTGGGCATATATTTAATCATCATCTCAGTTAGATAACATTTAGTTAAATTTAATTGTTATTTAATTTTATTATTGCATATAATTTGCCAGTTAAATTTATTTATTATTGCATATAAACTGTCAGTTGAATAGTTATTAATTTTTATTGAATATAAACTATTCGTTGATGCCTGTTATATTTTATATGCTTCATATTGATGTTTTGTTTAAAATTGGATGATGATTGTAATAAATGGTTGTTTATTGATATTTGGATGAATGGATGCTATATTTTATATTGTATAAACTGCAAGTTATTATGCATTTTCATTTCATTCGGGATTGCGGTTTGAAATGATATATAACCGTAAAATTTTATTGTTAAATTACGAATTGAAATGATAAATATCTGTATCACTTGACCATAGGATAGAAAATTTGATACAGGCACCGTGGTCTATATATAAAATATTTTAAAGTGAGTTTTCTATGATTTGGAAAGAAATATATGGTTTAATAAATATTAAATTTTAATATTATATAAATATTATTTTATATATAGTTAAATTCTAAAATTTAAGCCATGTGTAACTTGATGATGTTTTTTTTGAGCTTTATTTAAGTGATATTGAATTTATTAAATAAATATTCCTAAACTAAATAATAGTAAATTGAATTAAGGTATATATAAGATTATCATATTTGGTTGGGAATTTTGGAATATTTAAAGACTTGAAATATATCAAATTTGAAATGTTTTATTGAAATTTAGGTATTATTGTTTTCAAAGTATTGGTTTTCGAAATTGTTATAACTTTGAAAGTAATATGGTTTGAAAATGAATTTATTTGAAATAGAATTTATTTAAGAATTATCTTTAAATATATTGATTTAAAACCGATTGAAATTTTGAGATTAAGAATATGACTGCATTATTTGATTTGGGTTTAAGATGGTTTTAAAGAATATTTTAAGTTTTATAATTAAAAGTAAGAATAGTGATTGAAAATTTGGATTTTATTTAAATGATATATTATTGAATTTGGTTTTAAAATATATACTATTTTGAAGTAAATGATATGTTTTGAAATAGCAATAATATTTTGGTTTTGATGTATATACTATTTTGAAATAAAGAATATGTTTTGAAAGGCAATGATTGTGTTTTAAAAGTATATATATTTTAAAATGACCACGGTGTTATAATAACGTTTGGTTGTTAAAGAGACCGGGATCGGATATGGACATACTCTCTGTCGATACCGAAAACCACTTTGACAACTGTGTACGCGGTGGAGTTTCCAGAATGAAGTAGGATGGTGGCGACGATCCTAAGGTATATACGTGGACCCAACTCCCGTGAGTTGGCATAAGGTGGCTAAAACAGGAGCGATCTCGGGCCAGTGAGGTAGCACCTCGTATCGGACACACTTCTTCGATACCATTTTATTACTTTGTGATTTTTGGTGGCCACCCTTGATTTGGGAGTGTTGTTCGAGGTGGAATGGTAGTGGCTGCTATGCGTATCCATCAGTCCGTGTGCGTAATTGGTATATCTACCCTGGCATTGCCTTGTGTGCCGTGTCACCTACCATATCGAGCTTTACTACGATTATGATTTTAAGATCCGACCGCGTTAAGGTTCTCCATCCCCTTAACGCTATTTTCTATATGATTATACTTTATTGATTAGACACTACTGTATATAGCGAATATTACTACATAGTAGATAGTTTAACGGATCCTTAAGAGATGTGAATCCCGAACATTTCTTAAGTTACTGCACTCACGTTAGACACTGGATAGGAGATGTCAAACCCCGTAAACATCTCTGACGCCGTTTACACTCATATTTATTTCATTGATTTAACTTACATAAGATCTTTTAGTTCTGACTCGAGTGTTTTGTCTTTTCAATTCGCTCGGGTCAGCCTGAGCATTTCAGGATTTGAAGGCCCTAGCTATTTCTGAAGGATGAAGACGAAGATTTTATTATTACTATTTGTTATATATTCTACTACACCATTGTATTCCGCTGCATAATTATCATTCTCTGGTATGTGTAACTCTGATATGTATTGTATAAGTATAATCAAATGTTTTGTAAAACAGCTTCATGAACTGTTATTTGATTATTATATTTTATTGTTCCGCTGCAAGATTCTATTTTGTTTCTTTTATTTCTCCACTTTTTCTTATTTACCCCATAATAATCCACCCTTCTTTATGGTTTAAGTTGGCACGTGTGTCTACTTAAGCATACAAAAAGGTGGGATGTTACATAATTCAAAATATATCCAATCAATTTAATATTTAATATAAATTATTAAATTGATATTGCTCGAAATTCCGGGTCGTCACAGCTTGTAAAGGCAAGAGAATGATGGAAGAAAAAAGAATGCAAAATGAAATGGTGAGAAATGAATGGCCGAGGCTTGAAAATATGCAACAGGCTTGAACGTGTTAAGTAAATGAATGTACTTATTTATTATATAAGATGGAATGCCAAAAGAAATAAGAAGGGAAAGAGACGCACATAGTTCCGGGAGATAAGCGGCCTTTAGCTTATAAAGCAACACATATTTGTTTTATGTTATACTGGTTTCAGAGCAAGATTAAAATGAACCGAGAAAGAAATGAAATGGCAACGGACAATAAATTTAACCGATGGAAAAGTTGACAAGTAATACATTGAATTTTGGAAATAAAAGAAAGTGGCTGTTAGGTTATACAGTGGAAAGTGAAAAGACAAAAGGGAACAAAACAGGAACCGGATACCGATACGGTTACCGTTTACACGGATTCCGTTTCGTACCGAGCTTCAAAACACAGAATTGAATACACCGTAGAGATCAGCACGACGGGACGATCAAAATGGTATACATATATCAATGGTACGACCATCCAATCAAAAGTCCATACGGACACCGATATACGTTGCTATTCCGTACGGAAAAATCCAAACGGAGCTAGCAACGTCCGCATCTCGCGAAACGAATTTCGCAGTCTGATTCAGAGTGTTCTACAAATTTTCTCATGTTGACATATTTAGGTTTCAGAACACTTTTAAATTCAACTGTTATTAACTGATTTAAATTGAAATAAAATTACACTAGAAAATAAACTTCCATATTATCTGATGAAAATTTACCAGTTGCTATGTTTAATTAGACGCATTTCAAATATCAAGTTTATTTTTCAAAATTTTATTATTTAAAATTTCACAAAATTCAACTAATTAGATAAATAAAACAACTAAAATTTACGGGTTGTTACACTCTCCCCCTCTCAAAACTTTTCGTCCCCAAAAAGGAAGGAGGTAGGAGAATAGAAACAACCAGAAACAAAATAAAACAATTAATTTATCCATATAAATTTCAATTTGAATTAATTTATAATCAATAATTGATTTTAAATTCAAGGTATTTCATTAAGTTGATTTGATTTCAATTTATAAATTCCTTCAAAACAAAATTTATTTTATTTATCTCATTTATTATTCAATTAACTTATTATTCTACTTATCTCTATTAGCATTTTATAATTAAAAGTAAAGGGTATAACATTCATTATAACCACTCAAAATTTATTTATAAAATCATTTTATATTGTATATAATCTAATTTCATTTCAACTTATGAAAAATTAAGGTAAGTTGTATTAGATTGAAATTGGGTATTATACAAGTAAACTTTTCCCAACTAAAATTTTCAAATGTAAATATTTATTCAAAATTTTGGCTTTATTTTATAATTGAAATCACCTTATCAATATTTAAGAATAAAATTTTTGGTTTCAATTCAAACCATTTAGAGATAAATATATACTATATATATATCAAGTTAAATCTATGATTATATACCAATATATATATATATATATATATATATTATAAATCAAGTCATACTTCTGAAATTCAAATCAAATTAATTTTCCCAAAACAAAATGTAGCAAAGCTACAGAATGGTCTCTCCACTTCGAAACTCGAAAATGAATGTCGATGATGCCGCAGTCATCACCGAAATTATTTTCCAGCGACAAAAGAGGAGAGTACCGATTTAAACTTTTTAAAATTCTTTGGAAACAACTTCTATTTGAAAATAATTTAAATAATATACACTTTAAAACAAAAGTTTGAAATTACCGGGAATTAAATTCTCAAATTTCTAAATTTAATTTCTTTTCAATTCCAAATCAATTTATAAACCATGTTTATAAATTCATTTAGAACAATAAATAATAATCAAATATTATCATTTCAAACAATTAATTTAATTAACCTATTAAATTCCAAAAACAATTTACTTATATATTTATAATATAATCATACAAATTAGTTTCATTTACCAAATTTTTAAATAATATTGTGTTGGTTTGTTCAAGTGTTTGGAATTCCTATCGATAGCGTTGATCAGATGAATCGATCGAAAACCCAAATCAATATCAACAAATCAAACAACACACTATAAAACATTTTATATAAATTACAAATACACTCCCTCATTCGATGATTCAAGGATGGATTTCAAAACAAGGATAGAGATCCAAATATAGAGGGATCCTAACTAAAAGAATTCAGCTAGAAGATAGGCTTGATAGCAAGATAAGATGATTAAATTATAAAATAGAGAGATAGATAGACTTATATGAATCTCGGGTAACCTTAATCAGGTCAACCGTGACTACAATAATAAGATCGATGTAGAAATCCAGAGGCAACTCGGCATTCAATCTCCAGAGATAGAATTCGGGTATAGCAAAAGATAGCAGCATCTAGATCGAGGATACAGAAATCTCCGGTGAATCAATACCGATTGTAAAGGAGCTTCAGTCTTTTAAAAATCATTCAGTGGAGCTATGGGGTGCTCCGAAATCAAGAAAACACAAATAGGGAGAGACGAGAATGGATTTCAAAACGAATGGGGGGGGGTTCCAAAACACAAAGGATACCGAGTCAAAGAGGAAGAGGTCCAAGCTCGAACGAAAGTGATTCTCTAATCAAATTTACTACATATGCTAAGTTTTGCCTAAAACCTGGCTCTGACACCACATGTAACGACCTGAAATTTTCAACCATTCGCATCCATACATGTCGGACTTGAATTGCTCAAAATATCAGATTGTTAATTTAAATTTGGCAAAACTCAGCATATACAGTAAATAAACAATCACAGAATCACAGACACAGAGTAATATAACAACAACGCAGCGGAAACAAAAGAATAGTAGTTCATGAAGCTACTATATATATAACAGAGTTAAACAAGATACAACATAAGTCTTGAATACATAGATGTCTCAATACAATAGTCAAATACAAGATCTGAATACATAACTGGAATCAACCGAATAACTGAAAGCTGAATAGATAGTTGGATCTCCAAGCGAATGAGACGACCCGACCTTCTACACCCAGAAAGTCGTGTCATCTTTAAGAAAGAAAAGTGTGAGAAATAGAAAAGATAGAGAAGAAAGAAGAAAACAACATCAGAATCTCAACAGCGGAACGAATGAAATATAATATATCACATAAGAGATTACATAGTATCATATACATCAGAGTTACACAGATAATACAACACATATTAGACAGTTATAAACACCTGTCTAGTTAATACAACTCGATACATCTCAATACAATACAGAGATACAACACAGCGGAAATACAGATAAGCACTAACACAGCGGAACCACTATATATCTATACGCTGAAGCCTCCTGCTCCATTGCTCCTCCAGAATTCGCCAAAGCAAACCTGAATCCCTTGGCTACTCGTAAAAATTTGAGTACCCGAGAGTTTAAGAAAAACAGAAATAAACTCCGGGTCAGACATGGGTCTGGTATGAGTAACAGGTTAAAGTTGCTTAACTTTGAAAACCATTTGAAAACAAAAGGTATCACGTAAGACTTCCCACACATAAACATGGAAAAGTTTTTACCTTACGCTAACCAAAACTTTGATAGGAAATCAATTGATATTATAATAGGTCTAGGGTTTTCAAGTAAATAAGAAATAGGAGAAATTGTTACATTCATTAAATTCCAGCATACTAGGTATACAATCAAATCCGAGGTCACTTATTGGATTTTGGATTCCATACAATGGCAGGGCTACTGGGGTACCGCCCGTCACAGTACCTGGCCTAGATCAGCGTACCGAGAACCCACCCTAAGTTCCCTGCAACACAAAGCCAGAACCATCCCTTACTGGACAGTCCCAAACGAAACAACCCCGCAGTCGGTGCGCAATTCCAACTGCCACTAAGCCGAATAAAAAGGGACCTCTAGACAGGGGTATATCCCGCTCTCAAGTGGGTGCTACCCACGAAGCCTTGCTGCACCTCCCCTGTTTTAGCCATTCCCGGTTGATGAGGCTTGAGTCTACAATTACCTCATCAGAACACATCACTTAGAATGCTCATCGTCCACCTGACGATGTTCTAAAAGCATTCAATCCATACAAGTTAGTTCCGGGTTCGAACGAAACCGAAGACATTATCTCGTTACACTCATTTTGGAATCACCCACAGAGTTAACGACAATAACCCTTGCATTCTGAATCTTCATCTTCACTTGAGATTCACGACCTAACGTTAATTTTGATCGATGTGGTTTTCGGACTTCCAAATATGGAAACCCGATCCCGGTCTCATCGAAATCCAAACCGTATCTTTTAAGGCCAAGTTGTTTTAAAGTTTAAAACAATTCAATTCTATTATCTATATCAACACGGATAGATAATTCATAATATCACAGATAGATAATTCATATATCATCATAAATAGATAATCTATATTATCATCACACAGCATTATTTATCTCATATCAGAGATTTCAAACCATTCAAGGAAATCCATATCATCCATCATATATAAACAAGGATTAATAATCACACCATTTATAATTAATTTAAAATGAATTAAATTAATTACCTTATCTTTAATTAATTTAAAGTAAATTAAATTAATTACTTCATCATTATTAAACTTGCTTATATTACTATTAATTAATTATCAATCAATTAATTAATCATCATCCAATTATTCATTTTAAATTAATCATCCTTGATTAATTATCTTTAATTACATTTAAGTAATTATCCTTTAATTATTTTCACAAATTAATTATCTTTAACCAAATATAGGAATTAACCTTACATTACTTCATTTATTAATTAACCAAAATTAATTACATTACTTAATTAATTACATTAATAAATTCCTTCATTTATTAATTATTTCCAAATAAATGCATTCTAAATTTCAGCATTAATTATAATAATTAATGATCTCTAATTACATTTACTATTTAATTTAATTACATCAAGTAATTAATCTTTAATTAGTTATTTCATTGATTAATTTTTATTAAGAAAAATTAATCTTCAAATCACATATATTAATCACCTTGATTAATAACATACAGTAATTAACTATCCTAAATTAATTACTTCCCAATAAATAGACTTAATTAATCCCTTGATTAATTTCAAGTAATTATACTCGAATTACTTCTATTAATAAAACATCATCCAATTAATTACATCCAGTAATTATTCATCAATTACTCTCCTAAGTAATTATACCTCCAAATCATCAAGTGATTAATCCAAATTAATTAAACTAAATTAATTAACTCAAATTAATCAAATTACTCAATTAATCAAAATGAGTAATTAACTCCTTAATTACTTCCCATTAAGTAATTACACTTAACAATTACAATGTTGATTATTAAATTAATTAATCCAATCAATTATTAAAAATCAATAACATTAATTAATTATAAAATAATCTAGTTAATGACCTTCATTAACATTTATTTAATTACTTTTCTAAAATAATTAACTTACATTAATCATTATTAATTATAAGTTCAATAAATCATTCACTAATTAATTAAAGTCTAATCTATGATTCTTATTTACATATTAATTACTTACTTCATTATTTAAACTTTTAATTTATACATTTAAACTTATAATTACAAATTATCAATTATCATTCTAATTATCTTAACGGTTAATGAATTTAATCCTTAATCTTAATTACTTAAAGAAAACTCATTTTTCATTATTGATTTATTTTCCACTTTCAATATGTTTGAAAACATTTATTTTACCTTTCCTTTGAAATTTCATTTTTAATTTCAAGTTTAAACAAACACTAATTGAACTTTAAATCACATTATAAAACTAACTTTTAAAGACCCTTAAATTACAAATTAAAGCAATTCTTAGTTATGAAGAGATTTTAAATCAAATCCCCTTAAGTTCAAAATATTTAAACTTATTTAAAGTATTTAAATTTATAAACTTCTTCACTTCAAAAATCTAGAATTTAGACATTTAATTATCCACAGTTTAACTTGATTTAAATTTTAAAACCCACATTTAAAACTGTGCAACTGGTTACAGGTTAAACTTTGAAAACAAACTACCTGAGTCCCCCTTAGTTTACTTCGAGTAAAATATGAATTCACTCGAGCCAATCAAGAATTAACTCGAGTAAATCTCGAGTTCTCTTCCTACCCAACCCACATCTCAACAGAAAACAAGATGCACGGTGCACGTGCACACCTTTGATGATTGACTCCGATCATCATCGCGTCGCCGATCAAGTCGACCACGCCGCCCCTACCCACTCCAGATCGTCAACTCCACTTCCTCCCCTTGCAAACGAAAACGAGCTCGGCCACCAACCTGGAACGCAAACCAGAAAAACACCACCAACCCTGGAAACTTCGCCGTCCTCGCCGCCTCGTCCACCGGAACCCATGAAATTCTGGCCACCGCTACGTCAACAACCATTCTACCAAACCCTAGCAGCGTTTGACACTCGATCGAACAATGACTTCGTACGAACGAAATTTCACAGTACCTAAAAACTAGGTTTACGAAAATGAAATCGACGCTGTCGCTTCCACGTTCACCTGACCACCACTCCACCATTTTTCAGAGCTTCCCCGATCACTCCTCCACCTCCAAACAAACACTCGACATCTCCAGTCGACTTGATCCTCCACGGCAACCCAAAAAGCTTAAAATAGACGAACCAAAACTGCTCTCTGTTCCTATCTCTAAAAAAATTAAATCTTGTTTTAAAAATCATATTTTTGTATGTAGATTCGATTTATACTCCTGAATTTTTAAAACCAGAGATTTGTTTTTAGACTTATTTGAAGTTGTACATACTTTCTTGGTTTCCAGAGACAAATACAAGTTGGTTCAACTTTAATAAATTTTTAATACTTAGATTGTAACCAAACAAACAATATTTGTTTACACCCTAAGTTCAAACAATAACTAGATCAAGAGATGAAGATTTATTTACATATCTACTTTAAAAAAAATGAGCAACAGGCAACAGACTAACAGAGTAACAAATGTACATATATACACAGATTTGCACAACCACATACATACAATATACATATTATCACAGAGAAAAGCATGCTCCATATTAACTTAAGTTATAATTTTTAAATAAAATGTTACTCACCAGGATTTTGTGAAAGAACAGAGCATGGTTTGTTTTAGCAACAGACTTCAAAATTACAAGCTGAAATCTTCCCACTTGATTCTCTGTTTTGTTGAGTTGCTGGTTGTTGTTGAATGTATGTTTAGGTTTTTAAAAGAAGTTTTTATCTTAGTTTTTATTTAGCTCAAATGGAAATGAAAGATGATAGGGGGAAGTAGTTTACAGGTTGAAGTATAAAACATGTTAGAGGGTATATCATTATTTTATACAAAACAATGTACAAGTTTGTACAATTATCAGAGATAATTTTTAGCTTGGTGGCCGAGATTACATGCTTATGTACTAGAAAAGATATTTTCCTTACTAGCATTAAATGCCATGTCCTTATAAATGTTTATTTCCCCTACCAGCCTACATATCTATTTTGATTTAGTTGTACTCAAGACTGCATGGTTATCATACTCGAACCATCTGTTTTCATACTTACCCTATGCAAGCTTTTCTAACAAGCTATTTGACTATGCAGATTTTTATTAGGGCCTGGAAAATAATTCCTATGTATTATATTTTCTTGTTTGATATATTTACTTTGTTACTTGTTTTACTGTTAGTCATGTTGCTTTAAAATATAGGTGAAGTCCAATATTTTACTTTCATCTATTAATCTTATATGTTTATTTCTATTTCTATATGTACATCCTTTTACTTATTAATATTATTTTAAAAAAATAACACAATTATCAATTTGAAATGATTTATAAAAGAAATTATATTTTTACTATAACTACTTATTTTATAATATAGTAAAGTATCATTTGACAAAAATTGAATTTAAACTTATATATATTTTAAACCATATTTATCAAGCTATACTTAAAAAGAAAATAGAACAAATCCTTTTGTTAATAAATTTAAATCTAAACTAAAGTTAGAATAAGTTTTAAACTATCTAAGCATTTATCTTAAGTATTTAAACCCATATATTTATTTATTAAATAACTTTAAAAAGATTATTTTAAATAAATCATAATTCCCAAATCACTAAAATGTATATTAGAAATTTGAAAACATAATTTATTAATTGAATTTAAAACAAGGCTTTCCTATCTACAATATATACACATATATATATTCATTATAAATAGAAAATAATTTATTAGTTTTAAAAGATAAAATTCACCAATTAGATATTTATTAAAAGAAAAGTATTAATTCAAATCTTATAAATCAAAGATATATCAAATCAATTCAATATTTAATATAAATTATTAAATTGATATTTCTCAAAATTCTGGGTTGTCACAGCGAAGCTCCAACTCCAAAGGTGAGTCTCAAATGTTGTATCACTCAGTCTGACCCGAGCATAAAGAAAAACACAAAACACTCGAGTCAGGATTAACATTCTTATATCAATAAATCCAACTCAAGTGAAATAACAACTGAAATACAAGTAACTCAAAGGATGTTTGGGATAACCATCCTCTAAGGATCTGTTAAACTATTTACTATGTAGTAATATACGCTATTATAATAATGTCTAAAGTAAAATAAACTTACTTTTAAATAGCGTTAAGGAGTTACCCATATCCCCTTTAACACATAAATAGTGTCAGTAGTCTATACAGTACCTGCATACCCCCAGATTGGGGGCTACGAGAAGATACTCCATAGGTACGACACAAATCAAACTCATACAAGGCGCGCTAGGGTCGGTGACACGACACAACTAGGCAATGCCAGGGTAGATATACCAATTACGCATCCGGGCTGGTGGAAACGCATAGCAGCCACTACCGCCCACCTCGAGCCATACTCCAAAATCAAGGGGTGCACCCAGTTAATCACAAAGTAATAGAATGGTATCGAAGAAGTGTGTCCGATCAGAGGTGCGACCTCATTGGCTCGAGAATCGCTCCTATTTTAGCCACCTTATGCCAACTCACGGGAGTTGGGTCCATGTATATATCTCAATAGGATCGTCGCCACCATCCTACTTCATTCTGGAATCTCCACCGCGTACACATTTGTTAAAGTGCTTTTCGGTATCGACAGAGAGTATGCCCATATCCGATCCCGGTCTCTTTAACAACCAATCGTTATTATAACACCGTGGTCATTTCAAAATAGTTTATACTTCAAAACCAAAATATTATTTTCATTTCAAAAACCAAATCAATATGATATCATTTTCACTTCAAACATATCCATTTCCAAAATCATATCACTTTCTAAAGTCATAAAGCTTTCGAAATCATAAGTCTTTAAAAATTAAACACTTCGGAAATCAAAACCTTAAAATCCATAACACTTTTAAATCATTGCTTTGAAAGCATAACATTTTGGAATCCATAACACATTCATCTTAAATAGTTTAGATATTAAAATTAGTATATATAATAAAATAGTTTATAAAATAAATATAGTTTATATAAAATAGTTATAGGTTAAAATAGTTTATAATAAAATAATTTATATTGAAAATGATTAATTTTAAAATAGTTTATATTAAAATAAATTATAAAGTAAAATATAAATAGTTTTAGATAAAGTTTGAAAAATACTTTATATAAAATAATATTTTCCACGAATTCATAAATCAATTCAGGTCAACTCGGATTCCAAAATTCACATTTAATCAAATCTCAAATAATCAATTTCAACTCGATTCAGTTTCTCAATAAACCATTTCAAATTATTGATTTCAAATACATATTTAAACTATAAATAATCCATTTCAATATCAATATATTTCAAAGCTTTAAAGATTTAACATTTCAAAACTAAATTCGATAATTTCATATATATATATCAAATTCATTTTACTATTATTTTAGTCTTGAAATATTCACTTAATAAATCCAATATCATTTAATACAAACCCCAAATTACAATAAACTAAATATTTCCTTCAATTTATTTGAAATATACGTTTAAATCACTTTAAATCAAAATCAAGTTATAACATCATATCTTTAAAATTTCAAATTTAATAAATTTCAAATCAAACTTATTTAAGTAAACTTCTTAAATAATTAAAATTCCAATTCAATTTCAAATTTATCCTTTCAACCTGAATCATTTCAAACTCTATATTCGAAAATATAAATTTTAAATAATTACTTAAACATATTTATTTTAATTAAATCAACTTTATTAAATCAAATTTAATAAATCTTAGAATCAATATTTATTAAAACCATATATTTCTTTTCAAAACTATAGAAATCAATTTCAAAATATTTATATATAGACCAACGGTGTCTGTATATAATTTTCTATCCTATGGTAAAGTGACGCGGATATTTATCATTTCAATCCGCAATTTAAATATATACGGGTATATATCTTTTCAACCCGCAATCCCAAATTCAATTCAATGGAAATCGCTTGGGTTTATCATTTCAACCCATAACGATTTCCTCCTATTCTACAGATCGTTCAGGTATGTATCATTTCAACCCATAGTGAATTCTATACTAACATGGAACTTGCATGTAACGACCCCGAATTTTATAAATATTTAATTGATAATTAAATTAATTTTTGAATTAAAATTGTATAATTAAACGACAAATGGATTGCGAGTTTTCCCGATCTTCAAATATATTCTGTATAAATCGTTTAAAAATTTAAATTATTGTATATATGAGAATATATATCTGTATTTGGACATATCTGACTAAATTTGAAATAATATAATATATATTTGATTTGTGTTTAAATTATAAATAAATAATTGAGATAGAAATACATTCGAATAAATTTCGAATAAATCTGTGGTTATATAAAATATGAAATGAACTTATAAACTTCTAGGAATAGATATTTAAGTTGAGATAAAAGTAAATATATAAAGTAAAGCAGAAATTAAAATAGAAATGGAAATAGATGTATATAAGAAAATTCACTTATATTATAAATTAGTAAATATAAGAAGATAGTAACATGTATTTATCCAGGTACACTCGAAAGAAAAATGAAACAAAGACATACATAGGCAAATATGAAAACAAGTAAACAAGAGTTATTTAATGCTAATATCTTCAGCCGAAATCAAACATTAGCATAGTCAAAGCAAGAAGGAAAAAGAAACCTAAATATCTATGTACAATCAGATAAAATAAGGTGATGTTGTACAAGGCAATTAATAACAACATCACTTCAGCCACTACAACAAATCTGCATAGCCCCCAAACGAAAATATTACTGATCAAAACTTGTACAAATTTTATCATCACCTTGTACCAAATATTTTAACCAGCAAACTCACTCTTTTATCAAGCCTTCCTCATATCAATTCGTTCATCTTCAAAGTTAAGAAAATCTGAAGTGATCTCATCTTCTAAAATTTAAACAAAACTCGAACAACTTCAACTCTGAAATTCCTGAAGCATTCCCAAGGCAAGGTTTTCAATGACCAAATTCAGCTTCAAATTTGCAAATCATCAGACTTCAAGTAATTCAAAGTTCAAGAGTAAAGTCTACAGCCTGGAAAGAATTTAAAATTTAAAAGCTCTCAACCTAAATCAAGCACGCAAATTCAAACTGTTTTCAACATTAAAGTGCTCTGTTCTTATTCCTGGAAAAACAATGGTGAGCAACTTTAATTGTTCTTTTAGACCTCTTTATTCTTTTATCTGTGAGTAACTTCTTTTTAAAACTTAAATTTAGTTGTATGGGAAAGTCTGATACTTTGTTGATTGAAGGAGATATACATATATACATATATGGATGGATAACTGGTACATATATATAGAGAGCCTCAGAATAAACATAATACTGGAAGTGATTATCAACTTGTACTCTGATAATCTGGGAATCAAGTTTGAATTCAAAAATCATTTCTTCCCAAACCATTTGATATTTGGACTGGGAATCAAAAGAGTTTCTGTTTGTTTAACTTTGAATTTAATTTTAAAAATAAATTTGAATAGAAATCATTTGACATTATCTCTGGAAATAAATATTTCGAGTACAACTTCGTTTTTGACAAAATTCGAATATCGCCATTTACGAATTCAATTACATAGCTTGAATACTTAGGGGATGACGTGAATTTTAAGGTTCATATCATAATTTTTAGTGATCTGATTGAAGAGCAGTTCGTGATTCTTTGTTTTTGGGTTTTCGAGTCTCTGGGGTCGGCTGAGTTGACAGGGGAGGTCGGCGATTGGTCTGGAGGTGGAGGAGACTGCAGTGGGTCGGGGAAAAATGGTCTGGAGGTGGCCGGAGCATTGTGGTGGCGGTGGCATTCATTTCAAGTTTTAAAACCTAGTTTTGGGGTAGCCGGTAGTTTCGATTCGCGTGACGTCGTCGTGCGATCGAGTGTTACGCGACTCTGGGTAATGGTAGATGGGTCGTAGATGAAGCGGTGGCCGGAGGCGCTGGTGATCTGGTGATCGGAGCGTTTTGGGAACGACGTGTTTCCAGGTGAGGTGGTGTTTCCTGTATCTTGTTCCAGGCTTTCGAATTCATACTCGAATTCGAGTTTGTTGGAGAATGGGTTCGCTGTGGATCAGAGGATGGTTGGTAGGTGGTTGTCGGTGTGCTCGATGAAGTGGAGGCGACTGGAGTTGGTCGTTGGCGATGTGCACGTACACCGGTGTCACTGCGTATCAGGGATAATTTGTTTTGGGGAAGAAAGGGGTGAGCTCGTGTTTTTGCTCGGGGAAAATAATGAAATGTTCGGGTGTGTTACTGGGGTGGTACGCGAGAGTTAATGGGTACAGGATTTTAACAATTTAAGTAAAAATAAAAGAAAAATATAAAGGAAAGGTGGTGACCTGGGAGGATGCTCGAGTAAAGTTGAGGAAAACCCGAAGTAGGACTCGATTGTTCTAGAGTTTATCTCGGTTCGCCTGGGGTTGTATGTTTCCAGATTTTAGCTGAATAAATTTCTAAAATTATTCCATTTATAAATAATGATTTCTTTTAGTTAAGTTAGGTGGCCAAACTAAAGGTTTTGAAATTAAAGCTCTTTAAACAATTAAGTTTTAAACTTATATTTCTGACGATTTATTTTAAATAAAAACTTAAATAAGTGATTAGGAGTAAAATCAAATGTTTTGAATTTTGAACTTAAAAAGTAAGTTAATTTATATTGTTAATAATAATCAAGTAATTTATGAATGATTAAGTAAGAAAAATAACTACTTAGTAAAAGTGAAAACTGGATAATTTAAGTTTGATAAATCAAATGTTAAGAGTTAATTAATTTTAAAGAATAATTTATTTAAGTGATTAAGAAACAACTATTAATAAACCCTGACTAGAAATTATTTATAAGCAAATGGACAGACTTAAATTAATCAGATATTTAAATTGAGCTTACTTATGAATGTTTGAATTCTGTTGAATGATATGAATTGTTTGATATCCCTGATATATGATGCTTTGTGATACATCCTGATTTATTTTGTGATCCGTAGTTTACTTACCTGTGATATATATCTGTGATCTGTGAATGAACGATAAGCGTTATAGTTTATATCGCTTATCAACTATATCCTATATTTTGATCTGTGATGATTCATCATGTTGCACTATTGTGTGAAACCCCTGGACCACACTTTTACACACACAAATATGGATTTCACGTGGAAATCGGTTAAGTCACAGATAATTTAAATTTGATGTTTTGTTTAACCCATTCGAAATGAAATTGTTTTGAAAGCTATGAATTAAATCTGTCTATTTTTAACAGATTTAAATTGATGTTTTGTTTAACCCATTCGAAATGAAATTGTTTTGAAAGCTATGAATTAAATCTGTCTATTTTTAACAGATTTAAATTGATGTTTTGTTTAACCCATTCGAAATGAAATTGTTTTGAAAGCTATGAATTAAATCTGTCTATTTTTAACAGATTTAAATTGATGTTTTGTTTAACCCATTCGAAATGAAATTGTTTTGAAAGCTATGAATTAAATCTGTCTATTTTTAACAGATTTAAATTGATGTTTTGTTTAAACCATTTGAAATGGAATTGTTTTGAAAGCTATTAGTTAAATCTTTGATTTAAAGATTTAACGAGTTAAACTGAAATGGAAATCGATTTGGAAAATCTGTGAATGAATCTTTGTGAAATTAAGTGAACTTTATGAATTGAATCTTTTTGTTTAAAGGATTAAAATGGTAATTTGTTAAACCATTTGAAAAGAAAGTTTGGGTTTAAGTTATGACTTAATTGAAATCCCAATATCCGTATGTTTTTAAATATTTCGCTCACTATTCGGGTTAGCCGGGAAAGGACCTTTGGGTCGTATAACTCATTCCGAATAGTGATACGTCGTATATGGATAGCATTTGAAGACCGGTGTTGAAGACCGGATAATTTTTGAAAATGAAAGGACAACCTGTCGAATGTCTCTGCACTGAGTCGCGCCGGTATAGAGATTTATATCACTCTTTTGTGATGGGAAGTCCGGACGTGATTGAAAGTTATCCGGAATTGCAAGGGCTTCGTGAGAAGTGCCTTCGGTTCTGTTCGAACCCGGAACAGACTTGTATGGATACATGTTTGACATTACACTTTGAGATATAAAGCCGATTTCTTTCAAATACATATCTGTTGGTGGCGGAGAATTTATTCTCTTAGCTTAACACCCTTCTCTGAGACGTACGAGCTTAGAGGTTATGTAGTTGAAATTTATCAGCGATATATCCCAATTTGGTAATGTGACATGCTGAGTGCTGCTGTGTGATGATCAGTGTTTGATCATTTGTGATATGATCATTTGTTTGATCTTATATCTTTGTGATCATAGGTTGATCATTTGTTTGACCTGAAGCATGGCTTTGTAGAAAGCGTAGCTTTGTGGACGAGACTTCGTCGAGCCTCACACCCCGGAAATGGTCAAAACAGGAAGGATGCAGCAAGGTTCTAGGGAGTAGCGCCCCTTAGTGTATGTCATTCCTTCTGGATAAAGGTGGTATCATGGTATGGAGCCCAGATACTTAACCTCTGTGGTTACTGCATTATTATTATTATGTGGTTGTTGGAAATCGAGGATCCTCGGGAAGATCGGTGACGATCGGGGGATGACATACGCGTGTCAGTAGTTACCTATTTTTGCAGAGGTAACCCGGCCTTGTGTTGGCAGAGATCTAACCGTAATGTTAGGTTATTTCTCGGGTGTCTATTCCAGGGACGTACCCATCGTGGAAAAGGAAGTTCCTTAGCCTGATCATTTGTTGGAAATCCATCTTCCAATACGAACTTTGTACGGTATTAGTTGTAGAACCTGCCATTTACGTACGGTGGTCACCACTGTTTAGATGGTAGCTATAGTAGGCATACGATACTGGTCGTATGTTGGCTAAGATTAATATTATACTTTCGAAATGTTTTCTACACTATGCACTAATAATAATATCAGATGATTTGATTTGCGTAGTAAGCATCTTTGACTATCATAAGAAGAAATCTCCTCCAATTCTGCGTTTGCATTGTGTGTGTGGTGGGAGGTCTTATGGTAGTTTCATTTTCTAAAAGCATTGCGAATTGACTTTAAAATTCTCTGCTATTTGTTTTTAAAGATAAACTGTTTTTGTTGCTCACACCAGTCCCATGACTGATCCGGAGTTTATTGTTTATTTCCTAAACTCTGGATGCTCAAAATTTTTCTACACGAGCAGTCTAGAGTTGGGTCTTTCAGCTATTCAGGTTGAGTAGATTATCTGGAGCTAGTTCAGTTCTTGGAGTTCATGGACTGACGTTGCTTATCTTGGAGCATTCTATTGGAGACATTCTATCCGCTGCTGGTGTTATCGTTTTCTATTCCGCTGCTATTTGTTGTAGCATATCTCTGATGTATATTGATATTCATTGTATCACTCTGTTGTATCAGATGTTGTATATCTGTATTATTCTTTTTATTCCGCTGTGTTATTTACTTAATGTTGTTATAGCTCCGGCGAATCGGATTTGAACGGTCGAATCTGCGGCATTCTAGTACAATGTGAAGTACGGATGTTGATTTTCAAGCGGGCAAAATCCGTCTCGTTACAAAGTGGTATCAGAGCTTTGGTTGAACTTTAGCTCAGGAGTATAACACGTTAAGTAGCTCATTAGAGATAGAGTGAAGTAAACTCTAGAATGAGTAATTCCTAAGATATCCGTCTAAACGTCTCAGTAAATTCTCTTACTATCCACTGATAGTGAGTATGAGTGCAAGAAGAAGACGAGATAGGGGACAGGGGAATACGACTATAAATGGTTAATACTCTGTGACAACAAGGAAGTAATCTTTTCTCTATCAATCTCTTTTGTTCAGCATCTTTTCTCAATTCTTCGATGATTTCTGGTAGATCCAGGAAGAAATTTGATATATTAAAATGGGACATAAACTCCAGATAGGCCAGACTTGTTTGTATGGATGAATTGATTGCATTGGTTGCTTTGATTGCTATGGTTGATAGGTATACCTTAGTTCTAAACTAAAAATTTTGAAATCGTATCCATCTATCTATTCCTTGGGTCCGGATATGTTCTACGAATAGTTAGTTATCCCTTTGAACTAACCGATGCCCTTGTATATTTCGTAGATCTGGATAACCCGAGTATCTTGTGAAGTGTTAAAACAGATTCTTTCTTGTATCTGTCATTGATATTCTGATTTGGTGAGCCAAATGCAGAATAGCTGTTCAGTTTGATTTGATGAAACATTCTTCATCTATCTTTTTGTCTCCTTGGCAATTTCGAGGACGAAATTCTTTTAAGGAGGGAAGTCTGTAACGACCCCGAATTTTATAAATATTTAATTGATAATTAAATTAATTTTTGAATTAAAATTGTATAATTAAACGACAAATGGATTGCGAGTTTTCCCGATCTTCAAATATATTCTGTATAAATCGTTTAAAAATTTAAATTATTGTATATATGAGAATATATATCTGTATTTGGACATATCTGACTAAATTTGAAATAATATAATATATATTTGATTTGTGTTTAAATTATAAATAAATAATTGAGATAGAAATACATTCGAATAAATTTCGAATAAATCTGTGGTTATATAAAATATGAAATGAACTTATAAACTTCTAGGAATAGATATTTAAGTTGAGATAAAAGTAAATATATAAAGTAAAGCAGAAATTAAAATAGAAATGGAAATAGATGTATATAAGAAAATTCACTTATATTATAAATTAGTAAATATAAGAAGATAGTAACATGTATTTATCCAGGTACACTCGAAAGAAAAATGAAACAAAGACATACATAGGCAAATATGAAAACAAGTAAACAAGAGTTATTTAATGCTAATATCTTCAGCCGAAATCAAACATTAGCATAGTCAAAGCAAGAAGGAAAAAGAAACCTAAATATATATGTACAATCAAATAAAATAAGGTGATGTTCTACAAGGCAATTAATAACAACATCACTTCAGCCACTACAACAAATCTGCATAGCCCCCAAACGAAAATATTACTGATCAAAACTTGTACAAATTTTATCATCACCTTGTACCAAATATTTTAACCAGCAAACTCACTCTTTTATCAAGCCTTCCTCATATCAATTCGTTCATCTTCAAAGTTAAGAAAATCTGAAGTGATCTCATCTTCTAAAATTTAAACAAAACTCGAACAACTTCAACTCTGAAATTCCTGAAGCATTCCCAAGGCAAGGTTTTCAATGACCAAATTCAGCTTCAAATTTGCAAATCATCAGACTTCAAGTAATTCAAAGTTCAAGAGTAAAGTCTACAGCCTGGAAAGAATTTAAAATTTAAAAGCTCTCAACCTAAATCAAGCACGCAAATTCAAACTGTTTTCAACATTAAAGTGCTCTGTTCTTATTCCTGGAAAAACAATGGTGAGCAACTTTAATTGTTCTTTTAGACCTCTTTATTCTTTTATCTGTGAGTAACTTCTTTTTAAAACTTAAATTTAGTTGTATGGGAAAGTCTGATACTTTGTTGATTGAAGGAGATATACATATATACATATATGGATGGATAACTGGTACATATATATAGAGCCTCAGAATAAACATAATACTGGAAGTGATTATCAACTTGTACTCTGATAATCTGGGAATCAAGTTTGAATTCAAAAATCATTTCTTCCCAAACCATTTGATATTTGGACTAGGAATCAAAAGAGTTTCTGTTTGTTTAACTTTGAATTTAATTTTAAAAATAAATTTGAATAGAAATCATTTGACATTATCTCTGGAAATAAATATTTCGAGTACAACTTCGTTTTTGACAAAATTCGAATATCGCCATTTACGAATTCAATTACATAGCTTGAATACTTAGGGGATGACGTGAATTTTAAGGTTCATATCATAATTTTTAGTGATCTGATTGAAGAGCAGTTCGTGATTCTTTGTTTTTGGGTTTTCGAGTCTCTGGGGTCGGCTGAGTTGACAGGGGAGGTCGGCGATTGGTCTGGAGGTGGAGGAGACTGCAGTGGGTCGGGGAAAAATGGTCTGGAGGTGGCCGGAGCATTGTGGTGGCGGTGGCGTTCATTTCAAGTTTTAAAACCTAGTTTTGGGGTAGCCGGTAGTTTCGATTCGCGTGACGTCGTCGTGCGATCGAGTGTTACGCGACTCTGGGTAATGGTAGATGGGTCGTAGATGAAGCGGTGGCCGGAGGCGCTGGTGATCTGGTGATCGGAGCGTTTTGGGAACGACGTGTTTCCAGGTGAGGTGGTGTTTCCTGTATCTTGTTCCAGGCTTTCGAATTCATACTCGAATTCGAGTTTGTTGGAGAATGGGTTCGCTGTGGATCAGAGGATGGTTGGTAGGTGGTTGTCGGTGTGCTCGATGAAGTGGAGGCGACTGGAGTTGGTCGTTGGCGATGTGCACGTACACCGGTGTCACTGCGTATCAGGGATAATTTGTTTTGGGGAAGAAAGGGGTGAGCTCGTGTTTTTGCTCGGGGAAAATAATGAAATGTTCGGGTGTGTTACTGGGGTGGTACGCGAGAGTTAATGGGTACAGGATTTTAACAATTTAAGTAAAAATAAAAGAAAAATATAAAGGAAAGGTGGTGACCTGGGAGGATGCTCGAGTAAAGTTGAGGAAAACCCGAAGTAGGACTCGATTGTTCTAGAGTTTATCTCGGTTCGCCTGGGGTTGTATGTTTCCAGATTTTAGCTGAATAAATTTCTAAAATTATTCCATTTATAAATAATGATTTCTTTTAGTTAAGTTAGGTGGCCAAACTAAAGGTTTTGAAATTAAAGCTCTTTAAACAATTAAGTTTTAAACTTATATTTCTGACGATTTATTTTAAATAAAAACTTAAATAAGTGATTAGGAGTAAAATCAAATGTTTTGAATTTTGAACTTAAAAAGTAAGTTAATTTATATTGTTAATAATAATCAAGTAATTTATGAATGATTAAGTAAGAAAAATAACTACTTAGTAAAAGTGAAAACTGGATAATTTAAGTTTGATAAATCAAATGTTAAGAGTTAATTAATTTTAAAGAATAATTTATTTAAGTGATTAAGAAACAACTATTAATAAACCCTGACTAGAAATTATTTATAAGCAAATGGACAGACTTAAATTAATCAGATATTTAAATTGAGCTTACTTATGAATGTTTGAATTCTGTTGAATGATATGAATTGTTTGATATCCCTGATATATGATGCTTTGTGATACATCCTGATTTATTTTGTGATCCGTAGTTTACTTACCTGTGATATATATCTGTGATCTGTGAATGAACGATAAGCGTTATAGTTTATATCGCTTATCAACTATATCCTATATTTTGATCTGTGATGATTCATCATGTTGCACTATTGTGTGAAACCCCTGGACCACACTTTTACACACACAAATATGGATTTCACGTGGAAATCGGTTAAGTCACAGATAATTTAAATTTGATGTTTTGTTTAACCCATTCGAAATGAAATTGTTTTGAAAGCTATGAATTAAATCTGTCTATTTTTAATAGATTTAAATTGATGTTTTGTTTAACCCATTCGAAATGAAATTGTTTTGAAAGCTATGAATTAAATCTGTCTATTTTTAACAGATTTAAATTGATGTTTTGTTTAACCCATTCGAAATGAAATTGTTTTGAAAGCTATGAATTAAATCTGTCTATTTTTAACAGATTTAAATTGATGTTTTGTTTAACCCATTCGAAATGAAATTGTTTTGAAAGCTATGAATTAAATCTGTCTATTTTTAACAGATTTAAATTGATGTTTTGTTTAAACCATTTGAAATGGAATTGTTTTGAAAGCTATTAGTTAAATCTTTGATTTAAAGATTTAACGAGTTAAACTGAAATGGAAATCGATTTGGAAAATCTGTGAATGAATCTTTGTGAAATTAAGTGAACTTTATGAATTGAATCTTTTTGTTTAAAGGATTAAAATGGTAATTTGTTAAACCATTTGAAAAGAAAGTTTGGGTTTAAGTTGTGACTTAATTGAAATCCCAATATCCGTATGTTTTTAAATATTTCGCTCACTATTCGGGTTAGCCGGGAAAGGACCTTTGGGTCGTATAACTCATTCCGAATAGTGATACGTCGTATATGGATAGCATTTGAAGACCGGTGTTGAAGACCGGATATTTTTTGAAAATGAAAGGACAACCTGTCGAATGTCTCTGCACTGAGTCGCGCCGGTATAGAGATTTATATCACTCTTTTGTGACGGGAAGTCCGGACGTGATTGAAAGTTATCCAGAATTGCAAGGGCTTCGTGAGAAGTGCCTTCGGTTCTGTTCGAACCCGGAACAGACTTGTATGGATACATGTTTGACATTACACTTTGAGATATAAAGCCGATTTCTTTCAAATACATATCTGTTGGTGGCGGAGAATTTATTCTCTTAGCTTAACACCCTTCTCTGAGACGTACGAGCTCAGAGGTTATGTAGTTGAAATTTATCAGCGATATATCCCAATTTGGTAATGTGACATGCTGAGTGCTGCTGTGTGATGATCAGTGTTTGATCATTTGTGATATGATCATTTGTTTGATCTTATATCTTTGTGATCATAGGTTGATCATTTGTTTGACCCGAAGCATGGCTTTGTAGAAAGCGTAGCTTTGTGGACGAGACTTCGTCGAGCCTCACACCCCGGAAATGGTCAAAACAGGAAGGATGCAGCAAGGTTCTAGGGAGTAGCGCCCCTTAGTGTATGTCATTCCTTCTGGATAAAGGTGGTATCATGGTATGGAGCCCAGATACTTAACCTCTGTGGTTACTGCATTATTATTATTATGTGGTTGTTGGAAATCGAGGATCCTCGGGAAGATCGGTGACGATCGGGGGATGACATACGCGTGTCAGTAGTTACCTATTTTTGCAGAGGTAACCCGGCCTTGTGTTGGCAGAGATCTAACCGTAATGTTAGGTTATTTCTCGGGTCGTCTATTCCAGGGACGTACCCATCGTGGAAAAGGAAGTTCCTTAGCCTGATCATTTGTTGGAAATCCATCTTCCAATACGAACTTTGTACGGTATTAGTTGTAGAACCTGCCATTTACGTACGGTGGTCACCACTGTTTAGATGGTAGCTATAGTAGGCATACGATACTGGTCGTATGTTGGCTAAGATTAATATTATACTTTCGAAATGTTTTCTACACTATGCACTAATAATAATATCAGATGATTTGATTTGCGTAGTAAGCATCTTTGACTATCATAAGAAGAAATCTCCTCCAATTCTGCGTTTGCATTGTGTGTGTGGTGGGAGGTCTTATGGTAGTTTCATTTTCTAAAAGCATTGCGAATTGACTTTAAAATTCTCTGCTATTTGTTTTTAAAGATAAACTGTTTTTGTTGCTCACACCAGTCCCATGACTGATCCGGAGTTTATTGTTTATTTCCTAAACTCTGGATGCTCAAAATTTTTCTACACGAGCAGTCTAGAGTTGGGTCTTTCAGCTATTCAGGTTGAGTAGATTATCTGGAGCTAGTTCAGTTCTTGGAGTTCATGGACTGACGTTGCTTATCTTGGAGCATTCTATTGGAGACATTCTATCCGCTGCTGGTGTTATCGTTTTCTATTCCGCTGCTATTTGTTGTAGCATATCTCTGATGTATATTGATATTCATTGTATCACTCTGTTGTATCAGATGTTGTATATCTGTATTATTCTTTTTATTCCGCTGTGTTATTTACTTAATGTTGTTATAGCTCCGGCGAATCGGATTTGAACGGTCGAATCTACGGCATTCTAGTACAATGTGAAGTACGGATGTTGATTTTCGAGCGGGCAAAATCCGTCTCGTTACATTGCAGAGTGATAACATTAATAATAATATAATAATTTGTAACAGGCATATATCATCAGTGATAAATAACAGATAATGGTGTCAGATGTCATAGGTGAACAGATACAAATAATGGCATATATATGGCAATATAAATAACTAACATCAGCATATTTCAATTGTCGTTCCTATTGAAATCAAATTTAATAAATATAAGAATGTTAATCGTGAGGAATTGCTCACCTTTTGAGGTTAGAGATAGTCGATAATAAGTTACGAATCCCAAAGCAAAGCTAAATGGACACGATTCAATGAAGAACAGGCACGACGGACAAAGCTAATAAATAGGAGTTAACGAAGTCAATCAGAATGGCATTGATGAAGATAGATGGTATGAATGAACTTGTATATGAATATATATAACTATATTTATAAAATCAATATTAAATTTAAACACAAACATATTAAAATCAAAAATCTATATGTATATACATATATATACATATACATATATATATATATATCTCAAACCAAATTCACTTTATTTTAGTATATACATTGTATAACATACGACACATACAAAACGTATATTTTTGGAAACCAAACACAGGCCTACCTACATATATGGATTTATATATAAACACAAATGTACTAATACATACCACGGTACAATATCTATAAAGTTTCAGAAAATGTATATTTTATAAAACAAATCAACAAGGACAAACTTCCTTTATAACATATACTACAGAAACCTTTTATATATAACCACGTTCAAAACATTGTAAACTAATATACGGCTATAGGAACAAGTTCCACAGAAAATATATGCTTTTATAAAACAAACCAAAAGAACAACTTCCTTTATAAATATTTTAAACGTATATACACACCCAAATATATATATAAAACTTTAATATTGTAAAACTGTAGCATCTGCATATTACAAAACTCAAAAGGATATATTAACTAATATATATATATAATCATTAAACAAACCTATATATGCACAGGGTAGTATATAAACAAATATAGTTATATAAATACCAACTAACATATAAATATATCTATGAGATATATATATATATATATATATATATATATATAACCGCCTATGAACAGAAAGCTATAATACAAAGCTTCGACACACGCATATATATATATATACACTGCACACACACACTACATACGCATATTGTAGCGGTCCTGACTCGGCCTTCGAAAATCGGCACCCGTACTTCACTTGTACTTGAATGCCGCAGATTCAAACGCCGAATCTGGTTCGCCGGAGCTTATAACACGTTAAGTATAACAACACAGCGGAAGAAAGAAATGGATAATATCATATACAACTCCAATGAATACAATATCCAAAATGATATACAACAAAGATATCTATATGATACAAGAATATCAAAGACAAATAATAATGTTTCAGCGGAAACAACATAAGTGATATTCCAAATGTTCTTTAAAAGAGAATGAGTCCAACAACTCCAACATCAAGCTCGAACCCCCATCCCAGGTGCACAAAGGTAAGCAAGGTCGGTCGTCCGTGAACTCCAAAAACTGAACTAGCTCCAACTAATCTACTAAACCTGACTATCTAAAAAAAACCCAACTCTAGACTGCCCGTGTGGATAATTGTGGGCACCCAGAGTTTAGGAAGGGAACAATAAACTCCGGGTCAGTCATGGGACTGGTATGAGTAACAAAAACAACTGTTTAAAATAAAAACAGTTCATAAGAGTAACAAAAACACACACAATGCAAACGCAGAATTGGAGGAGATTTCTCCTTATGATAGTCAAACATGCTTGATACGCAAAATCTTTTTAATATTATCATTAGTGCCCAGTGTGGAAAACCTTTCGAAAGTATAATATTAATCTTAGCCAGCATACAACCATTATTGTATGCCTACTATAACTACTATGTTCAATAGTAGGTTACCACCACATTCCATAGCAGGTTATACAACTAAAACCGTACAAGGTTCGTATTGTGTTAACCTTTAATTTTCTTCGACTCAAGAAGTGTACGACTCATGGCCCAGACGACTTAACGAGTTAACACTGTCAACGACCTACGAGATAAGAAGTGAACGACTTAAGTTATGTCATGACTAAGTGACTTAAAAGGGCTAACGACCTAATTGCTGAAGGGACCTACGAGTTAGCAGGCCAACGACTTAAGAGCTTCACGACTCAACGAGTTACGCTTGCTACGACTTAAGGGCTGCGCGACTCAACGAGTTAAGGATTTACGACTCAACGAGTTAAGCTTTCTACGACTTAAGGATTTACGACTCAACGAGTTAAGCTTTCTACGACTTAAGGGCTCTACGACTCAACGAGTTAAGTTATCTACGACTCAACGAGTTAAGGACTTACGACTCAAGATGATGCTACGACTTAAAGGTCTTACGACTTAAAGGTCTTACGACTTAAAGGTCTTACGACTTAAAGGTCTTACGACTTAAAGGCTATCAGGTTAAAATCCAGAGCCCGTGCCTATGCTGCCTTTATCTGGTAAGTCGGATACGACTTAACACTTG
This sequence comes from Allium fistulosum, assembly GCA_030737815.1. Lineage (NCBI taxonomy): Eukaryota > Viridiplantae > Streptophyta > Magnoliopsida > Asparagales > Amaryllidaceae > Allium > Allium fistulosum. Next base: position 308,535,014 of record CM060901.1, on the reverse strand, counting down.
TCTTCGACTAAGCCGCGAGACGAACCCAGTAAGGCACCTACGAGTCATCCTAAGTCAACCACGAGTTACGGCTTACCTTAAGTCGGTCACGACTCATGACTTGGCCAAAACGAGAGTTCAGAATTCAACTCCTATAAATAGGCCACCACTTCCAACATGAAGAGGACTTTTGGCCATTCATTTCTTCAAGCGCCGTTACTCTGTCGAAGTCTCCATTCATCCAGCAATCAAAGATCCTCAAACATTCAAGACGCTACAACAATCTTCAAGAGATAATTCCTTACATCCAACATGGATTCATCGAATTTCATCGATGAAGATTGAGCTAGTAGTCAAGATTATTTCTTTTGATCAAGTTGTATTGTTTTGATAAGAGATTTGTATCGATTTGTAACCGAATTCAGTAATAAAGAGATTCAAAGTGGACGTAGGCTTAATCTCAAGCCGAACCACTATAAATTGCTGTCTTTTACTGCTTTTCTACCAGTTTACTGCTTAAATTCTGTTCCCGTCACACGGGTGGTGCTTTCACGATTCTATTACACACACCGGGTGTTAGCGTTCACTTTTTAGCGTTAACATTTTGGTGCTTTCACTGAGAACCCAACTCAGGCTACCATTCACCATTGCTTCACACCAGTTTGTTGAAAAAAATTCCTACAAAACCAGAAGTCTATCAGACATAATGGCTCTTGGAAGGAAACGAAAGGCTGTCAGATCTGAAAATGTTCAAGATAATACCGCCACTTCTATTTCACCGAGCCAAGCGGCTCCAAGCGTCGGGGTGACGCGAGAGGAGCTAGACGCTGCTGTGTCTGGACTATACCAACAGATTGAAACTCAAAACAATCTGATGATGGAAAAACTGAACGCTCTGCTCGGCGCCAACCAAAGACCAGTGGGTAATGAAGAAAACATCGCTGATGCTCTTCGCAACTCCGAAGGAAAAAATATTCCTCAAGGGGGATCAGGTGCTGCTGAAGGGGCACCCCTCCAAGCTGAAGTATCTAGGCCATCGCCGATTTTCCGCGAACATCTGCCCGGACAAACTTCTAAGAAAATGGCCGAAGTCTATTCCGCCAAATCTTTGAACAACGAGGAATATCTTTCTGGCATGATCAAGCAAATAATGAAGGAGAGCATGCAGAGGGATGAAGATGAGAGCGAATGGGGATTCACACCGAGTAGAACTCCGTTTACCGAGAAGATTCTAAAGGCTGAATTTCCTAGAAAATTTGTTCCCCCCACCATTCCTGCTTATCAGGGAACAAGTGATCCAAATCAATTCTTGTATAAATATGACTGGCACATGACCGGCGCAAAAGCAACTGATGAAATTAAGTGCCGGTATTTCCCAGTATATTTGGAAGGAGTGGCACTTCTCTGGTTTACCAAGCTTCCTGTCCGATCAGTAGATCAGTTTTCCGATCTGACCCGAAAGTTCAAAGAGCAATTCAGGCTATACGCTTCAAAGGCAAAAGACATAATGTCATTGTCCAGTCTTGAACAGAATCCGGGAGAACCTATTAAATCATTCCTGAACCGTTTCAATATAGCTCTGGCAGAAGTTGATAACGCAGAGCCACGAATGATCTTGACCTATTTGATGCGTGCTATCGACAAATCAAGCGAATTTGGAAAATGGCTGAAGATGAAAGAGCCAAATTCTCTCGAGAAATTCTACAAGAAATCTGATGAATTCATACGCTTGGAAAATCTTCCAGCATCGATGAAGGAGGTGGCAGCAAAGGTGGAAAATAATACTACCGCTTCGGAAAAGAAAGATTTCGGAGGTCAGAAAAGGGAAAATCACGAGGGGAAGAAACAAAAGGATACAAAGAAACCTCGCTTCTTCAAACCCTCAGATTTCACTCCATTGACCGACACTATGGAAAATATCTTCTTCGCCACCAAAGATGCTGTGGATTATCCCAAACCGGCTGAGATAAAACCAGGAAAGGGCGCTATGAGAAATGGAAAGTTCTGCCGTTTTCACAACCAACCCGGTCATGATACCAATGACTGTCGTCACTTAAAGAGCTTAATTGAAGAATTGTTGAGGGAAAACAAGCTGCAACAGTATGTCAAGAAAAACAAAAGTGACCCATCTTCGTCAACTCAGAGGCAGCAACTCCCTACTCAGCCATCAGGTTCAGGTAAAGGTACTACGGCACAAGAATCTGAGAGGCCCGTTATCAATGTGATTACGGGGGGCCCACACCCAGCGGGCAGAAGCTGGGGTGAAATGGAACGATATGCTCATGCTTTGAAACACATCCCAGCAGAGGAAGTTGTTTTTGCTGTAGAAAATGCTGCACCCCTGAAACAGCAAAAGATTTCAGATGATGATATTATGTTCAAAGCTAGGGATTCTATTGGTATTGAAGCTCCCACCATAGATCCCTTGGTTATCTCTACAGGAATTGGACCGGCAATAGTAAGACGAGTGCTCATTGATTGCGGTGCTCCCTGCAATATACTCTTCAAGAAAACATTTGACCAGATGAAGATCCCAATGACCGACGTTCAAGCTTCGTCACAAAAGATCGTTGGTTTCACTGGGGAACCACAGCAACCAATCGGAACTGTCGAGTTGTTCGTGGAACTTGGGAAAGGGCAGAAAAGGGTAGTTCGCAAGCAAACCTTTGTAATTGTTGATGGATTTTCTGCCTACAATGCTTTCCTAGGCAGGCCAAATCTAGCTGCATTCAAGGCCATTTTGGCCCCGTGGTGCCTAACTATGAAGTTTCCTACAGAAAATGGTGTTGGTGTCATCAAGGGAGATCAAAATGCTGGACGCGAATGTTATCTTATAGAGCTTCGAGAAGCCAGAAAGAGAGAAATGGGTAAAAATGCGGCAGCTCCCCTCCGCATCAAAAACCCAACCTTATAGCAAATACAGGGTGGTCCCTGCACTGGTGAGCATAGTGGTGCAAGGCGAGAAATGGACCACAAAAAATCCAGTGCAGAGGAGAATAGAGTGGTGCCTGTGGAAGTTACGGTACCAATACCTGTCGACTCCAAAGACCCAAATAAAGTACTTAATGTGGGTTCGCAACTAAGTACAACAGTTCAAAACACACTGATATCATTTCTAAAAGCAAATCTAGACGTGTTCGCTTGGTGTCATGCTGATATGTGTGGAATCTCTCCAACAATTGCTGTTCATACTCTGAATGTCGATCCGAAATTCGCACCAGTGAAACAGAAACGAAGAACTCAAGGTCCAGAAAGGTCAGCAGCTTTAAAGGAAGAAGTAGATCGTCTCATGGAGAATAATTTCATCAAAGAATCCACTTATCCAAATTGGGTTTCAAATCCAGTACTGGTTAAGAAGGCAAATGGAAAGTGGAGAGTATGCATTGATTTCTCAGATCTAAACAAAGCTTGCCCCAAAGACTGCTTCCCGTTGCCTAGAATCGATTAACTGGTAGATGGGACGGCTGGACATGAGTTGTTGTCCTTTATGGATGCCTACTCCGGATACAATCAGATTATGATGAATGAACCAGATCAGGAAGACACAAGCTTTATCACAGATGTGGGACTCTACTGTTACAAAGTCATGCCATTCGGATTGAAGAATGCAGGGGCAACCTACCAAAGACTTGTCAACGCTATGTTCAAACCTCAGATTGGCAAAACTATGGAAGTCTATGTTGACGATATGTTAGTAATGTCAAAGAAAGCAGTAGACCACATGGATCATTTGGCGGAGATGTTTACAATTCTTCGAAAGTATGGAATGAAGCTCAACCCATTGAAATGTTCATTCGGGGTAGAGTCTGGGAAATTCCTGGGTTACATCGTAAGATCTAGGGGTATTGAGGCCAATCCTGCTCAAATCACAGCTCTGAGAGAAGTTAAAGCCCCTAGAACAAAGAGAGAACTGCAAAGTCTCAATGGAAAAGTTGCCGCTCTTAGTCGCTTCATCTCCAAGGCCACAGACAAATGCATTCCCTTCTTTGATGCTTTAAAGAAAGGAAAGAAAAATTTTGAATGGACTCTCGAATGTCAGAATGCTTTCGATCAACTGATTCATCATATGAGAACTCCTCCGGTCCTTTCCAAGCCTAGTGATGGCAAAGACCTCTTCATCTATTTAGCAATTTCATCCCATGCTCTAAGTGCAGCACTCGTACGAGAAGATATGAGAATACAACATCCAGTCTACTACATCAGCAAACGGTTCACTGGGGCAGAGATGAATTATTCAAAGATAGAAAAGCTTGCTTATTGTTTGTTAATCGCTTCCAGGAAGTTGAGGCCCTATTTCCAATCTCATCCTATCAAGGTCCTGACTGATCAACCTCTAAAGCAAGTCCTGTATCGTCCTGAAACTTCAGGTCGTCTCTTGAAGTGGAACATAGAACTCAGCCAATATGACATCACTTACCATCCCCGAAGAGCAATTAACGGACAAGCTTTAGCAGATTTCATTGCTGAGTCCACTGACAAAGGTGACATCAAGGAAGAAACAACTGACTGCATTCCGATACAGTGGAAGTTGTATGTTGATGGCTCAAGAAATGATTATTGTTCTGGGGCAGGAGTTGTGCTTGAAACTCCCGAAGGACGATCACTATGTTATGCATTGAGACTAGAATTCCCTTCGACAAACAATGAAGCAGAATATGAAGCCCTTATTGCCGGTTTAAAAATCACCAAGGAACTAAACATCAAAGTGATACAGATTTTCAGCGACTCTCAGCTTATTGTTTGCCAGGTGAAGAAAGAATTTCAAGCCAAAGGAGGGAATTTGCCTGCATATTTGTCAAAAACATCCGAACTTCTCAATGACTTGGATCACTATTCAATAAGCCACATACCCCGAGAGGAAAATATGAAGGCAGATTCTCTAGCAAAGTACTCGAGTTCCGGGGAAGCTCAATTACTGGGATTAGTTCCAGTAGAAGTTCTGTCAGCTCCAAGCATTGATGAAATGGATGTCGATTGGATCATGGCCACGTCTCCAGAGCATGAATCATGGATGACTCCAATCAAAGAATATCTGCTCAATGGTTTATTGCCAGAAAACTCTAAAGAACGTCTAAAGCTGTTGAGAAAAGCATCAAGATATGTAATTCAGGATGGTCGGTTGTACAGGCGGGGATTCTCAATGCCATTACTCCGATGTGTAACCAAGGAAGAAGCTAAGACAATCTTAGCAGAGGTACACGGAGGAGAATGTGGAGATCATTCAGGTGGTCAAACACTTGCAAAGAAAATTCTCCGATATGGGTATTTCTGGCCGGATATTAATCGAGATGCTACAGCTTATTCCAGGAAGTGCGACAAATGCCAAAGATTTGCAAAAATCCCAAGAGCGCCTTCCACCGAACTCACACAGATGGTCAGCCCATGGCCATTTGCCATTTGGGGAATAGACCTAATTGGACCATTACCAATCGCTAAATCAGGGATTAAATATGCTATTGTTGCCGTTGATTATTTCACTAAATGGGCTGAAGCTGAACCTTTGGCCACCATCACTTCTAAAAAGATGATAAATTTTGTAACGAAGAATATCATTTGCAGATATGGTGTGCCACAGAAGATAATCACAGACAACGGTACTCAGTTTGAAAGTGAAGAATTCCAGGATTTTTGCAAACGGTTCAGAATTCGAAAAAGCTTCTCAGTAGTGGCTCATCCGCAGGCAAATAGGCAAGTGGAAGCAGTTAATAAGATCATCAAGTCAACTATCAAAAAGCAACTCGAAAAAGCAAAAGGTGGTTGGGTTGATAAGCTTCCATTAGCACTATGGGCGTACAGAACTACTCACAAAACTGCGACTGGGCACACTCCATTTTCACTGGTATACGGATCAGAGGCAATGATTCCAGTGGAAGTAGAAGTTCCTTCACATAGAAGAGTTCATTTCAACGAAGCTGAAAATGAGAAACTACAACTCGAAGCACTTGATTTTCTTGATGAGAAAAGAGAAGAAGCTAGGCTCAGAGTTTCAGCTCATCAGCAGAGAATTGCCAGGCATTTCAACTCTAAGGTTCGCCAACGCAGCTTTGAGATCGGAGACTTGGTTTTGAAAAGGGTCATGAAAGCAACTGGTGTGTTTGGGCCAAACTGGGAAGGACCATATGTCATAGGCACTAAACTTCTTGATGGCACTTTCAAACTCATAACTGTTGAAGGAGATCCAATTCCAAGAGCCTGGAACAGCAACCACTTACGTCCTTATTTTACTTAAAAAAAAAGCTCTGCTCAAAATTGTAAAATAATGATGAATGTATCAGTTGTATTGTGAAACATTGTAAATCAGTGTAAATGAATGAAAGCTATAAAGTGGACGTAGGCCCGATTCTTGGCCGAACCACTATAAATCTTGTGTTCTTTACTATTTCATAATGCCTGTTTTATTTCGATATATAAATGCCTTAAAAGTATTGCTAAAGTGTCGATTCAAAATTGCAGGACATTATAACAAGGCTTGCTCATCACAAAGCTAAGCGACCTCTATAAATCAGCTATTACACGAAAACCAAGCGACAAAAAAAAAATTCCAAACTCAAATCCTATGCAAGGAAAACTTCACATAAAAAGTTGGTGACTCCACTGTGACAAACCTTTGTTCACTAGTTGACATTGTCGTTATGAATAGACATCCAACTAGATAACTCGCGTTTGTCTCGTGAAGTCATTCAACAGTGAAGTCCACTCCTCCGGATGAAGCAATTTACTTGTAAAAGGAAAGAAGATGTGCTTGGGAACGATAATAAGAGATCGCTAATGGGCAGATGATGAGAGAAAGTTGCCAAGCAAACAAAGAAGCAGACAAAGGGAGGTATGCCTCTCAACAGGAAGGCCGGAAGATCCACTAAAGGGACACCTTCCCAAGCGGAAGGAACAGGACCCTCGCTAACGGTCGTTATGCATCCGATCAGATAGCTTACGTCCGTCCCGTGGATCCACTCGCCCCTGAGACGCAACCTACCTGGCACACCAACCAACCAAAGCCCTCTAACGAGGCACGCCAATAAATGGGAGAGCTTTCCTCAATCAAAAAGATCGGTGGGACTACCAAAGGAGCACTTTGTTAGTTAATTGCGATCGTTTGTGCAAACAAACATCCAATCAAGCAACTTGCATTCGCCCCGTGGGCCCCTCCGACCATGAGAAAGTAACTTCCAGGAAATCACAAGCCCTCTTCGGAGGCGCAAGCCCTCTTCGGAGGCACAAGCCATCTTCGGAGGCACGCTTCACCATGCTTGAAGCACAAAATCAAAAGCCCTTTTCGGAGGCACAAGCCCTCTTCGGAGGCGCAAGCCCTCTTCGGAGGCACAAGCCATCTTCGGAGGCACGCTTCACCATGCTTGAAGCATAAAATAAAAAGCCCTCTTCGGAGGCACATTTCACCAAGGTAGAAGTGCAAAATGCTTCTCTTTGGAGACCCACTTCACCAGAGTTGAAATATCAAAATTGCTTCTCTTCGGAGACCAAAATCGCTTCTCTTCAAAAACCTCTTCAGAGGCGCACTTCACCTTGCTTGAAGTACCAAAAATAAGCCCCTTACTGGGGCACAAAATCAAAACATTCTTCGGAAGCTCATTTCACTGCGTAGGAAAATTCGCTTTTAACAAATAAAAGTGATCATCCCCAAAAGTTGAAGTGTTCTTCAGAAGGAAAGAGAAAGTTAAAACTTCTCGAAAGACGAGATATACTTTATTAAAAGCAGAATGATTCTTCCCTTAAAAGTGGAATAGTTATTCTCTGGAATAAGAGTATCAGTCTTGAAAAAGCTAGGAATATTGCAATGCACTTGCGGTATGGGGGCAATACTATACGATTCAGTTACATGAACAAAGTAATATACAAGCAACATACCGCGAGTTCATCACAATATCATGAAAAATAGATGATGTGGAATAAATGCATTCTCAAACGCAGACAAAAAGTTTGCACAAGTAAAAAGAATCGTTTGTTCCACACCAAAAATAAAAAACAGATGCATTCTCACATACACAAGAGTTTGTACAAGTAAAATAATTGTTTTATTTAGTACTATGAAAATTCTTTACATGTGCAGATATCTCAAAAAGTAAAAGCAGGGACCGGTACCCGCACAATCCCCGGTCGATACATGCAAAAAGCAAAAGTAAGGAGTAGAAAATCTAGCTTGTTATTCCTTCTTCTCGCCACCTTTGGAGCCTTTCCCCGGCCTAATGATTAGTTTTTGGAGCCGTTGTGAACGGGTCGGGGCAGAAGGAGGAAAAGGCGCGGCTGGATCAACTTCTGCTTCGTCCCCAGTTGAAGCACTTCTCTTCTTCTTCCTTATGCCATGCTTCCCCTTCCTCTTTGAAGAAGATTCGCTCCCCGGAGTAGCAAGCAGTGTTGAAAGCTTCGTGTCATCATCAAGGGACTGCTCCGGGGTCTTCTCGACGTCTTCAAGGTCCTCCGCCTTCTGTTCCTGCGAAGCTGCCGAGTCATCCAGGCCTTGAAGGGCTTCGATTTTCTCTGCCTGTGATCCCGGCTAGGAAGCAGAAGGAGGAGTAACCTGTAAAGATGGAGGGACGGCAACTGAAGGAGTGGAAACTTGTGCAGTGTTTGGTGCCTCCGCTATAGAAGAAAAGAAGTTAAAATCAACATCTTCCGAAAATAGAGAAGGTATCGGTTCACCAAAGTTCAAGTAACAAGTAAGAAGGTCATCAAACTTGGTTAAATCAAATAACTGGTTCATTAGACCCGGAACTTCGCCAAAGTTACCTGGAGGAGTTGGCTTCGCAAGTTCAATTTCATATTTATCAGCCTCAGTTTCTTCCTGGCTCTTCTCTTCAATTTGGGAAAGAGGAGTCTCGGAAGTATCGAGTTTAGCTTCAGCATCTTTTGCAGCAAGTGGAGATTGAGAGCTAGAACCGATGATATCAACATCAGTCAAAGTTGAAGCATGGACAGGGACAGGAAGTGATGTTGTCTTTTCTGGATGTTCCTCTACCACTGTCCCGGCTCTAGCTTCAGCAAGTTGCTCTTTGACTCTAATAAGCGCATCACGTGCTTCATCGTCTAGATCAAGCGCTACAAGGTCTGCTTTCGCATAACCGGCAAATGTATCAAGTATGGTCTCCCAAACTTCAGCAGGTGTAATCTCATATTTGGGACCCAAGAATGAAAGGCTGCCGCGGCCCAAAACGCTGTGCATGTAGAAGTCAAATAGAGTAGAATCGATGCTAGCTTTAGTGGCGTCGTGAGACTCTTCGGCCGCAACTTGTCCAGCGACCGCGTCATCACGCTCCTTCTCAACTTTAAGAAGCTTAGCTTTCAGCATCTCAATCTCTGCATTTTGGGACACAATTGTTTCCCGCAGCTCAGTATTTTCTGTGCGATATTTCTCAGTAATGTGCTGCTCAGCTGCAAGCTTCATTTCGGCGTCCCTTTGCGCAGCATGTGCATCCCGCACTTGCTTCTGAAAGACTTCTTCCTTTTGAGTGTGCGATGCAGAAGATGAGGCCAGATCTTCCTTTAGTCGCTTGACTTCAGATGCAAGCTTTGCGTTGTCGTCTGCAATGCTTGTCATCTCCGCATCATGTCGCTTACACCATTTGTCCCATTCTGATTTATCATTCTCCATGGTCATCATCGCCTCAAGATTTATGTGGTTGACCCTCTGAAGTTCGTCGACAAGTTTCTGCCATTGCGACATCCTCTCGATATTAAGCCTGACCGCGTCAAGACTTTTAAGCATGTCTTGCTTATCAATCGGAACCAAATCCAAGTCAAAGCGCACTCCTTTTAGGCACCAATTTGGAAATCGGCTCTGAAGCGTTGGAGGGCCGTCTTTAACTTGATATTGTGGCCTGTTAATGAGTGTTTGAATATCAGACTTCTTTAGAGGAGGAGAGCCGGCCGGAGTATCAGAAGGGATAGGAGCGTCAGTTTTTTCAGAAATTTCAGACGCGTCCTTCTCTTCAAGTTTAACCCGTTTACTTGGGTCATCGGTAGCATGCTTCTTCCCTTTGTCATCATGATATTTTCTTTTATGAGAGTCATCGTCTCTCCTTCTTTGCTACTCTTCATAAGCACGCCTTTCTTGAGCTTTTCTAGCTGCACGCTCTTCGTCAGATTCTTTGCGGGAGGGAAGATAACGTCCATAATCGTAAGAATCACGCCCTCCGTAGCGCCGAAAGTTGTCGTAGTATGAGCCGGTACGTCCCATCGGAGAATCTGAAAAACGGAAAAGAAGTAAAGTTTAGAAATTTCCAGGAAAAAGAGGATAAATGCTTATAAGTTCTGAGAAATCCTAAGTGTGTGCGGCGTGCAAACTACATGCGTCAAACTACAGTCCACGCTTTAGTGTGAAAACAGAGATGACTGGCGTAGTAGGCGTCAGGGTTTGTTTAAAGGTGGAAGTCGCTTCAACAACGTGAGAAGTCGCTTTTAGATTGTTATCCCCGAAAAGCTCTTGAGAAGTTATCATGATATCGCTCAAACCATCAAAAGTGTCATCACCCTGGTGTTCAGCAGACTTCTCCTTTTCAACTTCCGTATCAATTGATTTTTCAAAGACTCGAGGATTTTCTTCCCCCTCAATAATCGGGGCAAGTGCCGACTTGCTGACTGACCCTACAACATCGGTGAGTGCGGAACATTTTACCAAAGCAGCATCTACGACGGGTGCTTCTGATGCAATTTCTTCTACAGAAGCTGGGGCATTCGAGGTCTCTGCTCGAGAGCCCGAAGCAGCTAACGTTTCCGCATCAGAATTAGAGATTTCATGAATCTGAGTCGATCTAGAAGGATGTAAAAGTCCAAACTGGTGAAGAAACTCATCTTTCAACAGAAATTTCGCATCCCGTTCTTCAACTGGAACAGCCATGAGCCTGTCCAGAGTTTGCTTGTGACTAGGGTCCCTAGAGGGAGAGAGGAGCGCTGAAATGAGAAAGCAAAGTTAACGACTCAAGAGGATGCTACGACTTAAAGGTCTTACGACTTAAAGGCTATCAGGTTAAAATCCAGAGCCCGTGCCTATGCTGCCTTTATCTGGTAAGTCGGTTACGACTTAACACTTGTCTTCGACTAAGCCGCGAGACGAACCCAGTAAGGCACCTACGAGTCATCCTAAGTCAACCACGAGTTACGGCTTACCTTAAGTCGGTCACGACTCATGACTTGGCCAAAATGAGAGTTCAGAATTCAACTCCTATAAATAGGCCACCACTTCCAACATGAAGAGGACTTTTGGCCATTCATTTCTTCAAGCGCCGTTACTCTGTCGAAGTCTCCATTCATCCAGCAATCAAAGATCCTCAAACATTCAAGACGCTACAACAATCTTCAAGAGATAATTCCTTACATCCAACATGGATTCATCGAATTTCATCGACGAAGATTGAGCTAGTAGTCAAGATTGTTTCTTTTGATCAAGTTGTACTGTTTTGATAAGAGATTTGTATCGATTTGTAACCGAATTCAGTAATAAAGAGATTCAAAGTGGACGTAGGCTTAATCTCAAGCCGAACCACTATAAATTGCTGTCTTTTACTACTTTTCTGCCAGTTTACTGCTTAAATTCTGTTCCCGTCACACGGGTGGTGCTTTCACGATTCTATTACACACACCGGGTGTTAGCGTTCACTTTTTAGCGTTAACATATTGTTTCTTTGGATTTTCCAACAAATGGTCAGGCTAAGGAACTTCCTATGCCACGTGGGAACGCCTCTGGAGGGATGCCCCGAGAACTAACTAGCTCTCTGCCAACACAAGGCCGGTTACCCCCTTCCTAGGAAGTAAACCTAAGATATGCCACCCCAGGTCGTTTGCGACCTTTATCCGGGGCGCCTCGAGCACAGAGCAACAATCACACAGTAAATGAGATTGGAGCAACCACATAGGTAAATATCTAGGCTCCATACCATGATATCACCTTTTTCTAGAAGGAATGGACATACCCTAGGGGAGCTACCCCTGAAACCTTGCCGCATCTTCCTGTTTCGACCATTTCCTGGATGTGAGGTCCGATGAGGTCTCGTCCACAAAGCTACGCTTTACACGAAAGCCATGCTTTGATCAACAAATGATCAGCAACACACAGCAACACTTAGCATGCCACACTACCAAATTGGGAGTATATCACTGATAACCTTCAACTACATAACCTCTGAGCTCGTACGTCTCAGAGAAGGGTGTTAAGCTAAGAGAATAAATTCTCCGCCACCAAGCAGAAATGTATTTGATAGAAACCAGCTTTACATCTCAAAGTGTAACGTTAGACACACATCCATACAAGTCTGTTTCGGGTTCGAACAAAACCGAAGGCACTTCCAAAGAAGCCCTTGCAATCCGGGTATTCACAATCCCGATCGGACTTCCCATCACAAATGGAGTCTCTATACCGTAGCTACTCAGTGTAGAGAAAATCGATAAGTTATCCTATCGTTCTCGCAAACACCCGGTCTTCAACACCGGTCTTCAAATGCTATCCATTTACTTCGTATCACTATTCCGAATGGGTTATATGACACAAAGTCCTCTCCCGGCTAAACTGAATGGTGAGCGCAATATTTTAAAACATATGGATATTGGGATTTCAGTTAAGTCACAACTTATTACCCAAAACTTATCTTTCAAATGGTTTAAACAAATTACCATTTTCAATCTTTTACACAAAAAGATTCATTTCACAAAGTTCACCCAGTTTCACAAAGATCTATTCATAGATTTCAAATCGATTTCCATTTCAATTGGATTAACTCATTAAATCTTTAAATCAAAGATTTAACTTATAGCTTTCAAAACACGTTTCCAAAGATTTATTCATAACTTGGAAAACCATTTTCAATTCAAACTTGAAATTCCTTTAATTTAAATTGGAATTTAATTTCTTATATGAAAGCTTTTATCATTTGAAACAAATAGTTTTATTTCGGAAAAATCCGATCTCATTTATACAAATTAAAATCTTTGAGTTGATTCAAATTCCCAAACCATACTTTAAAAAATGGTTTAAAACCCATATAAACTTGTATACCCTTTTTACATGATAATTTCTCAACATAGAATTCAATTTCAAATTTTGAATTCAAATTCAAATCAATTTCAAAACTAAATCAAGTTATTCAAAAATAACTTTAATCCTTGAAATCCCTTTTTAGAAGCGTTCCACTTTAAATCCGATCCATTTTCAAAACCATTTGGATTCAAAAATTCAATTTTAAAACTATTTCAAAGATCTGTGACTTAACCAACTTCCACGTGCAATCCATATTCGTGTGTGTATGGTGTAGTCCAGGGGTTTAACACAATAGTGCAACATCATTCAATCATCACAGATTCAAACACAGAAATATAGTTGATAAGCGGTATAAACTATAACGCTTATCCTTATTCACAGATTCACAGATAAAATAAATTACATTCATCACAGCTTGAATTAAAACAATTCATATCACACAGCATCACATAGTAGGGATATCGAACCATTCACATCATTCAATAAAATATAGTCATCCATAAGTAATGATTTATTAATCATCATTCTCTAACTAATAAATTAAATTAATTACTTTCATCATTCTAAATCTTGCTTACTTAACCATTAATTAATTACAAATTAATTAATCATCCTCTAAGTACTAATTAATCACCCTTGATTAATTATACTCTAATTACATTAAGTAATTATCCTTAATTAATTACACAAATTTATTTATTCTTAACCAATTACAGTAATTAACTTTTAATTACTTCATTAATTGATTAACTAAAATTAATTACATTAATCCTTAATTAATCACATTAATTAATTACTTCATAATCAATTATCATTGATTAATTAATCTTAAGTAATCAACCCTTAATTACATCATTAATTATATTAATTAATGATCTCTAATTACTTCTTTAATTAATTACTCTATTTACATTAATTACATTAAGTAATTAATCTTTAATTAATCTTAATCAATCTCATTTATTAATTAATCCTTCCTTTACAATTTTAAATTCCATTTAAAATTCAAATTCTTTTAAATACACTTTTGATTACTTAAACACTTTTATTAAACAATTTAAATTTAAAAGCTTTATTTATTCCTAAACTAAGATTAAAACTAAACTTGGAATTCATATTTAAACTTTTTATTTAAAACTTATTTTTAATTTTGCTTTATAAATTCAAAAATGAAAATTTTAAATTGTAAAAACAGAACAGGTTTAAAGCCTGAAACAACATCTACCCGAGCCATCTTACTTTGCTTCGAGTCTAAAACTAAAATCCTTCGAGTCAAACATCAATTAGCTCGAGAATTACTCGAGACAAATCCGAGTACAATCCCTGAATACACCCAACTAAACAACCCAGATTCCAGGAATAAGGTGCACTGTGTACGTGCACGGCGCCGCCGACCATCTCCAGTCGACATCGCATCATCGAGCAAGTCGACGATCACCTACGAACCAAATTCCGACCATCAGAACTCCACCATCCACTCGAAAATTTAACTCGAGTTCAAAAAAAAACCTGGAAAACATCATCGGATTCCCCCATCAGACCTGGGAACGCCGTCGTTCTCAAAACCCCGACCACCAGAAAATCTGTAATACCAGCCAAACCTTCGTCGACATCCCCTCTACCATCTCCCAGATCCTCGTCACACTCAATCAACTATAAACGACGAACAAATAAAAACACTCAGCCTCGACAAAACTAGGGCTACAAACTTCAAATGCTCGCCGCCGCCACCACGATCATCTGATCACCCATCCAATATTTTTCCCTCCGTCTCCGATCACTCCACTACTACCCCAGAGAACCCTGACCTCCCAGATCGTCGAGATCACCAGAAAATTCCAAATAACCGATTTCTGGTTAAACCAGAAATGCATACTCAAACAAATACTAAAATTTATGATTTTAGCTTTAAAAATCTAGTTTTCGTTTAGGGATTTGAGTTATAACCCTGAATTAATGAATTACTAACTTTGAATTTTGACTTAGTAGATTTGCTCTGTTGTTTCTTTGTTTCCAGAGTCACTCAAAATTTATATTTAACTTACTTATAAATTTTAAACATTTATCTATGTAAATCAAACAACTTTTGGTTAAGTCCTAAATCCAACAACGGGTGGGTCAAAAGATAATGATATTTAAATCAAACTGATGCTTGAAACAAAGAACAGAATATCACAGAAGACAGCTATGCACACACATACATCCAAATATACAACAAACAATATATATACGTATACATACATATTTCAGATATCAATCATGTAACCATTTTCATAAACTTAAACTTTTAAAAGTGATGTTACTCACAGTGTTTCAGGAGAATGAACAGAGCTTCTGATGAAACAGGCTTTTAAAAATTTGCAACCTGAAACCCTTTCTTTTGATCTCTGGCTTATATGAATTTGTATTGTTGTTTTAGTTGAATTTTGTTTAAATTTTAGGATGGTACTACTTCAGGTTTGCACAGCTTAGAATGAACAAAACTGAATTGAAGAGTTTGATATGTAGGAGATGAGTTTACTGGTGATAAATTTGTACAGGGTGATATTTTTTTCTAGTACAAATATGGGCAGAGATTTTTCTTGCTTTGGTGGCTGATAGATATATTGTGATGGCTTGCATTAATTACCATTGTCTTGTTTTACAAGCTTATACTTATCCATTGTTTTTTTCACTTTTTTTTTCTTTATATTTATCCTTTATATATTTGAATGTACATAGATATTTATATTTTTCTTTTCAATCTTGAATATATATTAATGTCTTCTTTTGCAAGCTAATACATATATATTTTACTTGTTTCATACTATCATTCACATCCAATTTGATTTGTTTACATACTTGAATATATTTTATTTTCTTTAATCTTATTATTTTATAATATAAATAAATTAAGCTAATTTGTTTACTTTGTATTTTATGATTTATCTTATATATATATTGTAACAACCCAGGGTTTTGCACAGAATTATTAGTGTCAAATGACGATTAAAATTGATAGCTAATTGATGTGTGAAGTTTTAAATTTGGTTGTGACTCTTTAATATTGATTAAGGAATTGAGTAGCTTTGCAATTTTGAATCGATTGAAATTCTTTTTGAATTGGTTAAAGAGTTATACGGGCTTTCCTTTATTAATTCAGCCCGTTTCCTTTTGATTGAGATAAGGGTTGAAAACCCGTTCCTCTTATCATTTTTTGATTCGAACCCTAAACAAAGGCAAATGAAAGAAATGGCGGCTTCGTTCGCGTTCATCCCTCTTTGGAAAAAAAAACTAGGGCTTTCTACTATCTTGAAGTGCCGGCTTTAGCTTGATCAAATCAGTAGGTATTCGCATGGAGCTTCGTCAATCGTTCATCCACGTAAGTGCGGTCGGCTGCTTCAATTAGTCGAAGGAGGTTTCGTGCTTGGCTTCGTTCGACTTAGGGATGCCACAGCTTCTACTCGGAGCTGTTCGATCCTCAAATTCGTGTTCGTTCGAGGTTCCTCCGAGTCGCGTCGAAAAAGGTGAGTATTATACTCACATCTAATTCATTTGTATGACTTTCGACAGTTCGATTTTCTTTAGTTCGATAGTTCGATTTTGTGGTGTTGATGATTCCTGACTTGTTCATATCGAATGAGTACACTAATTTGAATTCGTCAATGATTTTGCTTGGCTTCATTTCGGCCGCGTGATTATGCTTGGATGTAGATGATTTATCTTTGGCCTTGACTTGAATGGCTTCGACTTTGATTTTGAACTTGGTTATTGTTTTTCCTCTGTTGTACTTCCTTACTGTCACTTCCTCGGTTTGCCTGTTGTTTGTGGTCAGTTGCATCGACACATGTAGTTGCACTCCATTCCATGTTTGAATTCCTTACTGTCCATTATGTTTTTGCATACCTTGTAGTTGTTGTACTTGCCTGCACTCACTACTGTCTTTTGTAGTTGATGATCATTTGTTTATGTTGATACATTTACTTGCTTGGTGCTTTCTGGTCTGCATACTATTCAGTGCTTCATCACTTGAGCTTTGATTTTCTTGTGATTGCTCTCATTTGTATTCATTGTTTTATTTGCATGCCACTACTTTGCTCACTGTTTCACAGTTTCTAGATGTGGTCTTTGGTCTCTGGTCTCAGTTGTATGCACTATTGCATTTTCTTGAGCATTTGATCACCCTGCTTCCTGTTTTCTAGTTTGATGTTGTCTGCATCCATTGTGATACTGTGCACTCTGGTTTCATTGTAAACTTTGGCTCTGGCCATCTTTATTTCAGTGTTTGAATTGATCATGGTACATTTTTCTTGGGTCTGCATTGACTTCATGTAGCTTTTCAGGTGGTGGTACACTGGGTATTCGATAGCTTTGGGTCTGTTGATTCACTGGCCTTTGTATTTAATCTGGACATTTCAGTTTATATTCATTTGACTGGAGCAATTGCCTCTGGTTTCACTGTCCAGTTTCACGTTATTTTCTTGTGTATATTTGTCTCACAGTTCCATTCGAGTCAGTGGCATTTTTATTGCAGTGTTTCACTTGAGCATTCTCGGCCCTTTGATTTTGTTTTAAATTTAACACTGTTTCAATTTTGGCTTTGCTGGCCACCACAATGTCTACTTATGACTTGTTCAACTTCGACTTCGATTTTGTTGGATGTTGAGATGTTGAGTCTGTGTTATGCCGATATTTTCTTTTAAATTTTCATTATGATTTCATGGTTCGCAGTTGTGAGCACTTGTTGGCTTCGGCCTTGACTATGTCAAACTTGATTTTGAAGTGTCTGCATTTGAACTTGATATTTTGAGACTTGGCCATTTGTATGCTACTTGATTTTAATTGTAGCATCAGTGCACTTATATGTGTGCATACGTTGTCGACTTTGTCGATGTTGATGATTTCACTACCTTCATTTAAAGGCTGTTACACTCATTGTAACGACCCACTATTTTAGACCATTCAAATCGAAAATAATCCACACATGTCTGACTTGAATAATTCAAAATAACAGATTGTAAATAAATTTGGAGCAAATGAAATCAAATACACAGAATCACAGACACAGAACATATCAGAATAACTCGCAGCGGAATATAAAAAACCATAGTAGTTCATGAAGCTACTATAACAAACTCTCAAAACATAATACAGAATATCTGCTTGAAAACATATACAATAGACATCTCAAATAAATAGAAGTTTATGAATACCAGAACTGAAATAGAACAACTGAACTGAAAGGAACAGATAACTAGACAAGCAGAATCTCCAGCGATTCCTAGCTCCAGAAAGAAATCCAAAGCTAAGCTGTAAATACTCAGGCTGACCCGAGCGTAAAGTAAAACACAAAACACTCGAGTCAGGACAATATATACTTATATAATGTAAACCAACTCAAGTGAACTGTAGTAGAAATGCACAATAACTCAAAGGATGCTTGGGATCGCCCATCTTTTAAGGATCAGTTAAACTATAAATTAAATACATCCCGTGGTTAAAATTTCAAAATGGTATTTTATACTTCGAAATCAAATATCATTTCAAAATTCAATATCCTTATAAAATCCATTTCAAAATATCAAAATATCATATTTCAAAATAATTTATATTTCGAAACAAATTACTTCATTTTAAATCATAAAAATGAAGTTAGTATATTTAATAATTAAAATTTTAAATTTCCAAAAATTTAACTTTTCAAAGTTCATTCGTTCACTTAAATTAATTAAAACAATGAAATTTCAACTTTCGCAGCATTTAGAAAATGCTACGGAAAGTCACATTTAAAATAGTTCAATTTAACAAAAGACAGCATTTAAAATTCTGTAATATGGTTACATTAGTTTCAAATAAACTTAGTTAAATTCAACCATTATAACATTTACAAAAATGCTATAATAGCCTTTAATTAAATTTAGCCATTTGGTTCATTATTATCAACTACAGCATTTACAAATGTTGTATTATCATTTACATTAGAATTTAATAGCGTTTCAGAAATGCAGTTAACTAACTTCAAATATTCAGTATAATTTCACAAACAATTATATTTTTATATAAATCATTTTTTTACTTATAAAATCATATAATTTCACTTTTAAAACAATTATTCAAATACCCTTATATTCATGATTTTATAAAGTTAAACCTCCATTCAAAAATCAAAATTTAATAATAATTCACTTATTAAATTCCAATATTAAATTATAAATTCATTAAATTAAATTAACTTAACACTTAAGTTTAAATTTTCAAATATAACTTAATTCCATTTTTTATTTACTTAACTTAAAATTCACTTTTAAGCCAAATTCACAAGTTTCCAATTTTAGTTATATTTCAAAATTTCAACTTAAATATTCATTCATTTCACATTTTAACTTTATTCAAAATCATTAATATAATATAAAAATCATTTAAATTCACTTTAATCCAAATTATCATGAATTTATCACATTTCACATTTAATTTAAATTCCAATTATCACAAAATTAAAATTTCCCAAAATAACTTACATTTCAAATTTTCTAATTTTACCATTAATTTATTTCACTTATAAATTTTCAGAAAATCAATAATGCTTTACAAAAATCATTTTTATTTAGTTTAAATCAAAATATCATAATATTTACATTTTTAAAATATTTTAAAAAAAATTTATAAAACATATTTTAACTACGGGTCTGTATTTCATTTCTAGTCTAGGTAAAGTGATACGGGTAATATATCATTTCAACCTGTAATTTACAAAGAAAACCCGGGTTTGATCATTTCAAACCCGCAATCCCAAGGAAATGAAAAAATAATTGAAAATCATTCAGGCCTATCATTTCAGCCCATAATGATTTTCTCCTATTCTAAACTCCGTTCGGGTATGTATCATTTCAACCCATAGTGATTTTAATCTAAAGGGAACTTGCAGTGTGATAAACTGATAAAAATAATAGAACAGCATAATATAACAGTAACATATAATATAATAGGTGTTTAAGCATGGGTGAACATCATAAAATCATAACATAGCAAGTGTAACATGATAATGCATTTTACAGATTCAAAAGGGGTCAATTCACTAGTTATATATGTACATATTGTCTGGTGAGAATAACTCACCTGTTAAGCTGGAGATTTGCCAACAAAGCTCACAACACAAAGATTACGAAGGCACGACAACTCTAATACAATTTGAGTGTGGAGAGAAAATCCAATGATATAGATCTTGTGTTACAACCCAAACAAAAATCAAAGCAAACCATAAATTTCAATACACTAGAAATGAAATAACTTTTAAATAAAGAGAGATACGAATGCCAAATCTTTTGCCATGATTTCTCTATTCTTTTTCATGGCCTAGGGATGGTTTTAGCTCTGGTTTGAACAAGTTTGGCTCAGGTTTGGTCATGTGTATGCATGGCCTAGGTAGTAGAATATGAGGAGGAAGTTTATACAAAGGAATATGAAGAGTTTAAGGCAAAATAAGTGGGTTTTGTTCACAAAATGGCTCGGCCATGGGCTTGTGTGGTCAGGTCAGAGGGGTATGGATCAGGTCAGTGGAAGGAAAGGTGTGTGGTGGTCTGGCCAAAGGTGGTGGAGGCGGCCTAAGGTGGTGGTGGTGGTGGAAAATGGAGTGGTGAAGCAATAGTGGTAAACAATCATGTTTTTATGGCTTGTTTTGCAATTTTTTGTGGAGTTTTGGCATCATGGTGGCTCGGCCTTGGTCAAGACCAGAGGAGTAGCTGGTGTTGATGGCAGGGAAGAGATGTAGGAGTTTGTGGCCATGGATGTGGAGGAGAGGCCTATCCAAAAACAAGAGAAAACAAGGCAATTTTCATAGAAAAATAAGGAGAAAAGAAGAAAAATGAAACCATTACCAAAAGCTTTTGCTTCAGATCTGAAGTGGTCGAATGGTGAAATGAAAAATGAGAGTTTTCACGTGAAAACAAAAGTAAAAGTCATGGCCAAAGCATAAAGGAGGGGTTATGGCAATTGAAAAGACTTAAGGAGGTGAAAGGACATCGGTTTCTAAGCAATTTTAAACCCTTCATATTTCTTTTTCTTTTTAATTCCAATAAAACAAAAATAAACTCAGAAATAAGCTCTAACAACTGAAACAAAATATTATAAATAGAAATAAATAATTAATTTTAAAGAAAATGGAAAAAGAATATAAGAAATTACTTAAAAATTGAAAACAGGGTCCAGAAATTACAAATAAATCACGATTGTCTTTGGAAAATTATCTACTTCATTTTAAAAATATTCTAAAGAAAAATTTTGAAATAAAATAATTTCTAAAGTATTTTCAAAGTGAATTAAATAATTTAATTTAGAAAAAATAGAAAAAAACTAAAGAAAAATGTTTAAAAATTGGAAATAAGACATGAAAATTACAAATAAATATCACTAGCCTTATAAAATTTCTATTTCACTTTAAACAAATAAAAGGTCAAATAAATAAAATAAATGAGGAACAAAATAAAGTGGGAATGAGAATAAAATAAGATTTTAAGAAAAAAATAGAAAAACAAATAAAGAATTACTTTAATTAATTGAAACTGGAAATTAGAATTTTAAACAAAATACAGCTAACACTGGAAAATGCCAATTATATCTTTAAAATGTTTTAAAACCAAAGTATATACATAACATGTTATTTTACCCATATAAATATAAATTATAATATTACATGACTAAATAAAATATTTTTTTTTTATAATTTAAAATAAATAATTTTGTTAAATACAACAAATTACACACAAATATTTAAAAGGGTATAACTTTCACATTATAAATCAGATTTTAACGAAACAAAAAGCATTATTCTTAAAATTTTATTTACTTTCATAATAAAAGATAAAATTCAATTTTTCAAACTTTAAAATTTCTAAATTAAAAGTCAAAGTTTGACCATATTGACCAAAATTCACTTTTCTGGAAAATATCCTTTTTAGTCATGTTTGGAATTCTAATTCACATCAAAATCAAAATTTATATTTAAAATAACAAAATTTGTTCATTTTAATAAAAAAAATAATGTTTTTAAATCAGGAAATCAATTAAAATAACCAAAATAAATAATTAAAATAATCACAAAATACAGGGTTGTTACACTCTCCCCCACTCAAATCTTTTCGTCCTCGAAAAGGAATGAGGTACGGAAAACATAGAAAAGATAAAATGGAATAGGATTAAGACAAGATGACAAGAAGATTAAAATTATACCTGATAACTATTGTTATGGGTAAGTTTAATAAGGTGGAGAATAGGAATAGCTAGAAGAGAAAATAGGACGAAAGACAAGGATGAGCCATTAATTTAAAATTGTTGGTTGAAGAGGTAAAATATTTAAAACACTTTAAAATCATTTAAAAAGGAAATAACTAATCAAAGTATCATTTATATAATATTTTATCAAAATACTTTTATAACTCGATGTCTTAACAAGTTTACTTTCGTTCCTGCAGACTCTGGCCATGCGTTGATCAGGCGCAAAGCTAGAATTCTCCAGGTACTTAGTAGACTTGTTTCAACACCCATGTGAAAATACTTGAAAAACCTTTAAAACAGATATGGAAAGTACAATCCAAACAAAAACAAACAAAACCTTTGTCTAACCATGGTTCGCAGATACACAATGGTTACGCCTGGATCCCCCAAGAAACAATCCATATCCGTAAGCTTTCTCAGCCCTGCGAGTTACGCCATGATGACTAGTAGAATGCAGGATACACAATGGTTACGCCTGGATCCCCCAGGAAACAATCCGTACCCCCAGGCAAGACTCAGCCAAGCATTTGCGCTACTATTCGCGACCTACACAGATTGCAGGATACACAATGATTACGCCTGGATCCCCCAGGAAACAATCCGTACCCCTAGGCAAGACTCAGCCAGGCAGTTGCGCTATGCAGTCACGAGAGAACAATAAGACCATGGGTAACGCCATGGAATTCGAAGGACACTCGAGTATCATATCCGGAAAACAAAAAATCAGAGAGAATAATATCGATAGAATGAATCCAAGATGTGGCCACAAATCGGATATCAAGCAGAAGGCACTTTCCATATCTTTACTTCGAAAATATGTATCATATAGTACCTTTTCAAATCACTTTCAAATATCGTACTTATATAAAATCCATTATATATAAGATTTAATTTTCAAATCGAATACTTTCCAAAATCAATAGTATATCAAATCATACTTATATAGACTTCAATTATATAAGATTTCACTTTCAAATTGAGTACCTTTTCAAATCTATAGTTTTCGAATCAATTTCATACTCATACAAATCAATTTTATATAAGTTCGACAACTCCCAAATCAAGTGTTTATTAACATAAGGTTCTCAAATTTCAATTTGTTTCAATATCAGTTCAATTTCAAAATCATATACAATTTCACCAAATTATTTCTTCTCAAATTAATTATCTTTAGTTTCAAAGTTTCCAAAATAATAGATTTAGAAAATAAATCCAAATTTCCAAATCAATATAATTTAAGTCAACCAATTCATTTCCAAAATCAAATGTTTTCAAAATCATCTTATACTTACGTAAGGTCTATCTTACATAAGGATCAAATTTTCAAAATAATTTCGCTGTATGAAGAACCATATGGGATTGAATATCTTTGCTTTTATGGGTTATATATCTTTGTAATTTAAATTGGAAATTTTCTTTTAGTGAGCAAAGATATTCTAACTCGACGGCTTTCAATTTCAGCGTCAAAATATATCAAAGATATTAGAATATAAGATGTACATATGTCATCATTTCGCAAAGTCACATTCGATCGCTCGCTCGATCACACAAGTTCGCTTTCAAACTAGTATTGTCCATTCACTTCCCTAATGCGGATTTCGATATGGTTTCTCGACTAGAAGCCATCAGTCTCCTTGCATAGCCATATACTATGATAGAGAATTCTAGAATCGAGCCCAAAATCCATATCAAATATTCGTCATCAAGAATCGAATGAAAAATCCTAACATGAAATGGTGTAATTCACCTCGAACTTGTGTACTCAAACTTGGATCAAATTAATTATGCGAATAAAACAGCATACGTACAACTTATATATTTATTCCAACTTGTTACCTATATAGTTTCATAAAGATGTTACTAAGTTAAACATTTAAACTAAATTTTATTCAAAATATTTTGAAGAACAAATTCTTCTCAAAACATTTCAATCTAAATTTCATATTAGAAAAAAATTCAAAATAGCCTTATTCATTTACTTAACAAAACAGTTTCAACCTATTTAAATCATATTACTACATACTTTAAACATACATACCAAACTTATATACTTTATACTTTTCAAAATTACTTAGCTTTGAAAAGTTAACCTTGATTTGGAAGTGCTTGAACCTTCAAAATAGTCAGAAATCATATTTCAATCCAAGAGTTGGAAATCACAATTAAATCAGTAAATCCATTCCAAAAATAGGGTTATATCAAATCAAATCCAAAACTCAAGGACTGAACACCGGTTCATTTCAAATCGTTTCAAATATATTTACATATATCTTTCGAATATCAAATCATACTTCGGAATTTGAAATCAAAAATGGTTTCACAAAATCACTCGCATAGCAAAGCTATTAAAGTGGCCTCTCCCTCACTCAGAAACTCGAAAATCAATGTCGATGATGCGTGCACTCATCACCGAAATTATTTTCCAGCGACACAAGTGAGTTCTGGACTTCCATTTACTTTGAAAACTTCTTTGAAATTCCTTCAAAATCATTAAAACCCATTAAAATCATTGAAACATTACTTATTCGGAAAAATAATTTCAATCATATTATTTATTATTTCAAAATCTTAAAACCAGTTCCAAAATGCCGGAGTTCAATCACTTAAATTCAGATTCAAAACTTCAGTTATAAATCATTTTATATGAAACCATTTCTTATAAAATTTTCACAATTTCAAATCCTTTCAAAACTTCAAATTCTCATTTTTTTTAAAAGGTATATAATCCTTATCAAAAACATTTCATCTTTATATAAAAATATGGTCATCCTTATCAAAATAAAACTACGATGAATACAAAATTTTTAAAAGACAATCAACCACAAACTTTCCAAGGGACGATTCAAGGATGGATTTCAAAGCAAAACAGAGATTCAAATTTAGAAGGACTCTAATCAAATAGAATTCTAATTCAAAGATAGGCTCAAACGAAGATAAGATAATTAAATTACCAAATACAAGTTGGATAAGCCTATATGAATCGCGGGCGACCTTAACCAGTCAACCGTGATTTCAGGAATATAATCGATGCGAAAATCTAAGGAAAATCGACATTCGATTGGCAGAGATAGAATCTAAATATAGCAGAAGATAGAAAACATCGTAAACCGAGGATACAGAAATCTCCGGTGAATCAATGCCAATTATAATCATTCAAAGATTGGCGGAATCGCCACCCTATAAAGGTCATACAAAGTGGAGTGATGAAATGCTCCAAAATCAAAAGAATACAATTAGGGGAGATAGGAATGGATTTCAGAACAAGTGAGCATTCCAAAATTCAAAGGAATCTTATTCGATAAGAATCCAAACGAAGATTAGAGAAATATAACCTATATCGATATAGAAAAATACCCATTCAAAATTTGGAAAGACTCGAATTCATAACATACGAAAACAGAAGCATAAATATCTTTAGTTGGACAACTTTAGCTAAGCAAAAGATACAACAGAGTTTACTCAAAGCATCCTAACAAACTACTGATTTTGCCATACCCAAAATAGATTCCTATCAACAAAGGATCTAGATCAATCAAGAGAGAAGTTCAAAATTTTAGAGGATCCTAATCAAAGAAATTACTAACAAGGTGGATACGAAAGGAATGAAGTTTAAGAAATATTTTACTTTTAAAGCAAGGAAATTTATATCAAAATAATCTTTTAAAATTCTTTAAAAATCATTTGAAAATCATTTTATACTTCGAAAATACGTTCTCTCACAAAGAAATGATTCTGAGATTGATTTCACTTATTCTAGGGTATTTCTACCCTATCTCTAATGAGTTTTTGCTCCGCAGGCTAAGGTTTGCCTAAAACCAAAGCTCTGATACCAACTGTAACGACCCACTATTTTAGACCATTCAAATCGACAATAATCCACACATGTCTGACTTGAATAATTCAAAATAACAGATTGTAAATAAATTTGGAGCAAATGAAATCAAATACACAGAATCACAGACACAGAACATATCAGAATAACTCGCAGCGGAATATAAAAAACCATAGTAGTTCATGAAGCTACTATAACAAACTCTCAAAACATAATACATAATATCTGCTTGAAAACATATACAATAGACATCTCAAATAAATAGAAGTTTATGAATACCAGAACTGAAATAGAACAACTGAACTGAAAGGAACAGATAACTAGACAAGCAGAATCTCCAGCGATTCCTAGCTCCAGAAAGAAATCCAAAGCTAAGCTGTAAATACTCAGGCTGACCCGAGCGTAAAGTAAAACACAAAACACTCGAGTCAGGACAATATATACTTATATAATGTAAACCAACTCAAGTGAACTGTAGTAGAAATGCACAATAACTCAAAGGATGCTTGGGATCGCCCATCCTTTAAGGATCAGTTAAACTATAAATTAAATACATCCCGTGGTTAAAATTTCAAAATGGTATTTTATACTTCGAAATCAAATATCATTTCAAAATTCAATATCCTTATAAAATCCATTTCAAAATATCAAAATATCATATTTCAAAATAATTTATATTTCGAAACAAATTACTTCATTTTAAATCATAAAAATGAAGTTAGTATATTTAATAATTAAAATTTTAAATTTCCAAAAATTTAACTTTTCAAAGTTCATTCGTTCACTTAAATTAATTAAAACAATGAAATTTCAACTTTCGCAGCATTTAGAAAATGCTACGGAAAGTCACATTTAAAATAGTTCAATTTAACAAAAGACAGCATTTAAAATTCTGTAATATGGTTACATTAGTTTCAAATAAACTTAGTTAAATTCAACCATTATAACATTTACAAAAATGCTATAATAGCCTTTAATTAAATTTAGCCATTTGGTTCATTATTATCAACTACAGCATTTACAAATGTTGTATTATCATTTACATTAGAATTTAATAGCGTTTCAGAAATGCAGTTAACTAACTTCAAATATTCAGTATAATTTCACAAACAATTATATTTTTATATAAATCATTTTTTTTACTTATAAAATCATATAATTTCACTTTTAAAACAATTATTCAAATACCCTTATATTCATGATTTTATAAAGTTAAACCTCCATTCAAAAATCAAAATTTAATAATAATTCACTTATTAAATTCCAATATTAAATTATAAATTCATTAAATTAAATTAACTTAACACTTAAGTTTAAATTTTCAAATATAACTTAATTCCATTTTTTATTTACTTAACTTAAAATTCACTTTTAAGCCAAATTCACAAGTTTCCAATTTTAGTTATATTTCAAAATTTCAACTTAAATATTCATTCATTTCACATTTTAACTTTATTCAAAATCATTAATATAATATAAAAATCATTTAAATTCACTTTAATCCAAATTATCATGAATTTATCACATTTCACATTTAATTTAAATTCCAATTATCACAAAATTAAAATTTCCCAAAATAACTTACATTTCAAATTTTCTAATTTTACCATTAATTTATTTCACTTATAAATTTTCAGAAAATCAATAATGCTTTACAAAAATCATTTTTATTTAGTTTAAATCAAAATATCATAATATTTA
The DNA here is from genome assembly GCA_030737815.1 of Allium fistulosum. Taxonomy (NCBI): domain Eukaryota; kingdom Viridiplantae; phylum Streptophyta; class Magnoliopsida; order Asparagales; family Amaryllidaceae; genus Allium; species Allium fistulosum. The sequence continues at coordinate 308,507,271 of CM060901.1, read as the reverse complement.
CATTTTTAAAATATTTTTAAAAAAATTTATAAAACATATTTTAACTACGGGCCTGTATTTCATTTCTAGTCTAGGTAAAGTGATACGGGTAATATATCATTTCAACCTGTAATTTACAAAGAAAACCCGGGTTTGATCATTTCAAACCCGCAATCCCAAGGAAATGAAAAAATAATTGAAAATCATTCAGGCCTATCATTTCAGCCCATAATGATTTTCTCCTATTCTAAAGTCCGTTCGGGTATGTATCATTTCAACCCATAGTGATTTTAATCTAAAGGGAACTTGCAGTGTGATAAACTGATAAAAATAATAGAACAGCATAATATAACAGTAACATATAATATAATAGGTGTTTAAGCATGGGTGAACATCATAAAATCATAACATAGCAAGTGTAACATGATAATGCATTTTACAGATTCAAAAGGGGTCAATTCACTAGTTATATATGTACATATTGTCTGGTGAGAATAACTCACCTGTTAAGCTGGAGATTTGCCAACAAAGCTCACAACACAAAGATTACGAAGGCACGACAACTCTAATACAATTTGAGTGTGGAGAGAAAATCCAATGATATAGATCTTGTGTTACAACCCAAACAAAAATCAAAGCAAACCATAAATTTCAATACACTAGAAATGAAATAACTTTTAAATAAAGAGAGATACGAATGCCAAATCTTTTGCCATGATTTCTCTATTCTTTTTCATGGCCTAGGGATGGTTTTAGCTCTGGTTTGAACAAGTTTGGCTCAGGTTTGGTCATGTGTATGCATGGCCTAGGTAGTAGAATATGAGGAGGAAGTTTATACAAAGGAATATGAAGAGTTTAAGGCAAAATAAGTGGGTTTTGTTCACAAAAATGGCTCGGCCATGGGCTTGTGTGGTCAGGTCAGAGGGGTATGGATCAGGTCAGTGGAAGGAAAGGTGTGTGGTGGTCTGGCCAGAGGTGGTGGAGGCGGCCTAAGGTGGTGGTGGTGGTGGAAAATGGAGTGGTGAAGCAATAGTGGTAAACAATCATGTTTTTATGGCTTGTTTTGCAATTTTTTGTGGAGTTTTAGCATCATGGTGGCTCGGCCTTGGTCAAGACCAGAGGAGTAGCTGGTGTTGATGGCAGGGAAGAGATGTAGGAGTTTGTGGCCATGGATGTGGAGGAGAGGCCTATCCAAAAACAAGAGAAAACAAGGCAATTTTCATAGAAAAATAAGGAGAAAAGAAGAAAAATGAAACCATTACCAAAAGCTTTTGCTTCAGATCTGAAGTGGTCGAATGGTGAAATGAAAAATGAGAGTTTTCACGTGAAAACAAAAGTAAAAGTCATGGCCAAAGCATAAAGGAGGGGTTATGGCAATTGAAAAGACTTAAGGAGGTGAAAGGACATCGGTTTCTAAGCAATTTTAAACCCTTTATATTTCTTTTTCTTTTTAATTCCAATAAAACAAAAATAAACTCAGAAATAAGCTCTAACAACTGAAACAAAATATTATAAATAGAAATAAATAATTAATTTTAAAGAAAATGGAAAAAGAATATAAGAAATTGCTTAAAAATTGAAAACAGGGTCCAGAAATTACAAATAAATCACGATTGTCTTTGGAAAATTATCTACTTCATTTTAAAAATATTCTAAAGAAAAATTTTGAAATAAAATAATTTCTAAAGTATTTTCAAAGTGAATTAAATAATTTAATTTAGAAAAAATAGAAAAAAAACTAAAGAAAAATGTTTAAAAATTGGAAATAAGACATGAAAATTACAAATAAATATCACTAGCCTTATAAAATTTCTATTTCACTTTAAACAAATAAAAGGTCAAATAAATAAAATAAATGAGGAACAAAATAAAGTGGGAATGAGAATAAAATAAGATTTTAAGAAAAAATAGAAAAACAAATAAAGAATTACTTTAATTAATTGAAACTGGAAATTAGAATTTTAAACAAAATACAGCTAACACTGGAAAATGCCAATTATATCTTTAAAATGTTTTAAAACCAAAGTATATACATAACATGTTATTTTACCCATATAAATATAAATTATAATATTACATGACCAAATAAAATATTTTTTTTTTATAATTTAAAATAAATAATTTTGTTAAATACAACAAATTACACACAAATATTTAAAAGGGTATAACTTTCACATTATAAATCAGATTTTAACGAAACAAAAAGCATTATTCTTAAAATTCTATTTACTTTCATAATAAAAGATAAAATTCAATTTTTCAAACTTTAAAATTTCTAAATTAAAAGTCAAAGTTTGACCATATTGACCAAAATTCACTTTTCTGGAAAATATCCTTTTTAGTCATGTTTGGAATTCTAATTCACATCAAAATCAAAATTTATATTTAAAATAACAAAATTTGTTCATTTTAATAAAAAAAATAAAGTTTTTAAATCAGGAAATCAATTAAAATAACCAAAATAAATAATTAAAATAATCACAAAATACAGGGTTGTTACACTCATTGCACTGCATCATGTTGCAACCATTTTGGTTGTTGTAGTTTGCACCTATGTCGAATTGGCTATGGCCATTACAGTGTTGAGTTTGAATTGTTTTGTCCAATTTATCTCACTATTGCATACATGTTGACTTTATTTATTTTCCACTGAGGGTTATTCATGCATCCAGAGGTGCATTTGTACATGAAATACTTGTCGACTATGCATGCTGCCGGTTTACATGTATGGACTGTCTAGTCTTTGTTATTAAGTTTCATTGCCTATTTGTGATACCATTGCCTTTGTGCACTTGGTCAATCGAGTTGAGTTGCTTTGAAGTTGTGTTGAGGCAGTTTGCATATGAATAAGCTGTCTTGACCACTGGGTTACATTTGGATTTGTCTTTCAAATCCACTTGAGTTGGATCCGTTGGCTTTTGGATTCATTGATCTTCTGAGTATTTCATAGACTGTATTGGCGAGGCAGTACATGTTAGCGTGTACTGCAGCCAATCAGCATTGTTGTTTTTAAATTGACATTTCCATTATTTAAATTGATTTCGATTGCTGATTTGTTGTTTAACACTGTTTAGTGTTATATCTGCCGTTATCCGATTCTTTTATCGAGGAGTCGGATATACGAGATTTCTGTGACTGTCGTCTATTTGATATTGATTATTATTGCTTCTGTGCATTAATAACTGAGTTTGAATTAGACCGACCCGTGTATTATTTTCTTTTGAATTTAATACTCGGGTCAGACCCGAGTTATTTCAGGTTGTAGATTTCCTGCTTTGAGTTGCTGTTGAGCTATGAAGACTTTTTATATCATTTGGAGTGGTCTTCGTCTTGTTGTAGTAGTCAGTGTGTCTGTTTTAGGATGATATGTATTCATGTATATTAGTCGATAATGTACTTGTATATATAACTTCTTGAGTCGACAGTTGTAGTTGTATCATATGTATTGTGTCAACTATATTGTAACTGACATTAGTTATATATATATATATGAGACTTTTGTTTTATCTGTGTTCCGCTACTATCTAGCCTTATTCTTCGTAATAATAGACAGTATTTCTTTTAATACTCTTTGTTATTATGAGCATAGAGGTGGGGCGTCACAGTTGGTATCAGAGCTTGGGGTTTATGGACATAATATAAAACATAACTTAGATGGAACGTGTGTTACAACTATTGGTCGATGTTTTATTTGTGCTTTGAGTCAAAACTAAAGTTTTGAAATTTGGATGAAAATTTTAAATATCTTTATTTAAAAATAAAAAGTGAAACTGTGTTTTATTGATTGATTAATTGGTGTTCTGTTATCAGAGTGCGCAGCGGAAACCGTGAGACTGTCTTCGCTGAATACAACTGATAATCCTTTTGATTTAAAAATCAAAATATGAAATTGAAATAAATTTCATTTGTTGTTTACATAGCTGTGTTTATTTTGTTTCTTTGAGAATTTCGAATCCGAATTGAGGATTCGAAACGATTGCAGCTATGTGATTCTTGTTGAGATTTTTGTTGATTATCTTTTATGCTAGTCATATATTGATTAGATTTAGTTGTTTTGAATTATCTTCATTGAAGATACATTCGAATGATTTTTTGTTCATTTTGTAGTACGTGCAAATTGAGTTGCACGTTACTGCGTTAATTTTACGTTGAACCGATGCTTGGTTATGAAACGTATTTTGTTGCCGTTATTTTATAACGGGATTTTTACATCGATGCTAAATTTTTGAAGCACAGTGTATTGTGGCATTTTTGATGAATGAAAATTCCCTGATATTACATTTTGATGTAAATTGTTTTGATGTGATTTTGACGTTTTGAAATTACTGTCGCTTTGGCTTCAGTAACCGTCAAATTTAAAAGTGGATTTTCAAGCGGTTATTCCGCAATGCTGATTTTGAGATACGATTTTACGGTATTTTGAGAAGTACAATTTCTTTATCGAAATTGTTACTGATGTTTCTGCTTTAATCACGTGATTGGAAATCGTTTTAAAAATGAAAATTGTTTACAAAATTTTTCAGTTTGCGCTTTCAACAGAATGAGGAAGCGACTTAAACGATTCAGCAAAATCGAGGATTATGACCCCTTTCTTTTACTGATTCGCTTAACTCCGGACTTGTCCAGTTGAGAACGTGAATTGTTATTTTTATAAAATAAATAAAATTGTTTTCAGGAATTTTACAGTTTGCGCTTTCAAAAGAATGAGGAAGCGATTTAAACGTTTCAGCAAAATCGAGGACTATGACCCCTTTCTTTTACTGATTCGCTTAATTCCGGACTTGTCCGTTTGAGAATGTAAAATGTATTTTTACAAAATACACAATTTTGCACTTTCAAGGAAACGATGAAGAGAATCAAACGATTTAGTAAAACACATGGTATGGGACATGTGCGTTTTCTATTTCAGTTAATTTCGGACTCGTAAATTGAAACTTCTGCTGTTTTGATGATTTTGATGCTTTTGTGTGTTTTCGAGCCACTATGATGGACCTTCGGGTCAAATACCAGTACTAGACCTTCGGGTCACTCTGCGGACCTTCGGGTAAATCTGATGGGCGCCAAATTATGTTGAGTACTTGGTAGGCTTCGGCCATATGAGATGCACGTGCGGCGAATTAAAAAACTCGCCATCTGATGGGATCAATCAAAGCTTTTATGTTGATTTTCTAGTCTTCTTAATTGATTTCTAGATATTTGTTGTTTCTAATTATCTGCAGGTAATTAGATATCTGATGTTATGAGATTTAATTATCGTATCGGTAATTAAATATTTGTTGTTTCTGATTATCGTTTTTGATAATCAGATATTTGTTGCCTCTAATTATCGCTTGTGATAATTAGATATTTGTTGATATGAGTTCTGATTATCGTTTTGGATAATCGGATATTTGTTGCCTCTAATTATCGCTTGTGATAATTAGATATTTGTTGATATGAGTTCTGATTATCGTTTTTGATAATCGGATATTTGTTGCTTCTAATTATCGCTTGTGATAATTAGATATTTGCTGATTTGAGATTTAATTATTTCTTTTGATAATTAAATATTTGCTGATTTGAGATTTAATTATCGCTTTAGATAATTAAATATTTGCTGATTTGAGATTTAATTATCGCTTTTGATAATTAAATATTTGCCGATTTGAGATTTAATTATCGCTTTTGATAATTAAATATTTGCTGATTTGGGATTTAATTGTCGCTTTTACTAATTGAATATTTGTTGATTTGAAATTTGATTATCGTTTTTGATAATCGAATAATTCTTAATTTGAAATTTGGTTATCGTTTTTGATAATCGAATAATTCATGATTTGAAATTTGATTATCATTTTTGATAATCGAATATTTGTTGATTTGAAATTTGATTATCGTTTTTGATAATCGAATAATTCATGATTTGAAATTTGATTATCGTTTTTGATAATCGAATATTTGTTGATTTGAAATTTGATTATCGTTTTTGGATAATCCAATATTTGTTGATTTGAAATTTGATTATCGTTTTTGATAATCGAATATTTGTTGATTTGAAATTTGATTATCGTTTTTGGATAATCAAATATTTGTTGATTTGAAATTTGATTATCGTTTTGGATAATCGAATATTTGTTGATTTGAGGTTTGATTATCGTTTTTCTTATAGTTAGATAATTGTTGATTTGTGAATTCAATTATCGTTTCTGATAATTTGTTGTTTGTGTTTTCTGACTATTGTTTTGATAATTGGATGTTTGCTGACTTTGTTGATAGGAGATTGTCTAGTCTCTAATTGATTCTAGAGTGTGCTGATTTTATTGAATTGCTATTTTCTATCTCTCTCGGTTGATAGTTAAATTTGCTGATTTTGAAGTTGGTGTTTTCTAGTTATTTGTTGAATAACTAGGTTTTGGCAGTTTTGCGATTTGTGATTGTTTTCATAATTATCCTTGTTGATAATTAGATTTTGTTGTTTTCTAATTATCGTATCGATAATTAGATATTGTTGTTTTGTGATTTTCTATATTTTAATTATCTAGTTGATAATTGAATATTGCTGATAATTGTATTTATCCGGTTTTGCTGTTTTCTGATTATCTATTGATAATTAGACTTTGTTGAGAATTTGTGAATTTCTTTTATGGAATTGATAGATTTCTTTGGCATTTGAATTCCCGACTTTTATTTTTCTAGCATAACCAGTTTATGCTAGAAGAATAATAGTTGTTGACGACCTTAATTATGAAAATTGCGGGGACGCAATTTTTATAAGGAGGGGAGTCTGTAACAACCCAGGGTTTTGCACAGAATTATTAGTGTCAAATGACGATTAAAATTGATATCTAATTGATGTGTGAAGTTTTAAATTTGGTTGTGACTCTTTAATATTGATTAAGGAATTGAGTAGCTTTGCAATTTTGAATCGATTGAAATTCTTTTTGAATTGGTTAAAGAGTTATACGGGCTTTCCTTTATTAATTCAGCCCGTTTCCTTTTGATTGAGATAAGGGTTGAAAACCCGTTCCTCTTATCATTTTTTGATTCAAACCCTAAACAAAGGCAAACGAAAGAAATGGCGGCTTCGTTCGCGGTCATCCCTCTTCGAAAAACAAAACTAGGGCTTTCTGCTATCTTGAAGTGTCGGCTTTAGCTTGATCGAATCAGTAGGTATTCGCATGGAGCTTCGTCAATCGTTCATCCATGTAAGTGCGGTCGGCTGCTTCAATTAGTCGAAGGAGGTTTCGTGCTTGGCTTCATTCGACTTAGGGATGCCACAGCTTCTACTCGGAGCTGTTCGATCCTGAAATTCGTGTTCGTTCAAGATTCCTCCGAGTCACGTCGAAAAAGGTGAGTATTATACTCACATCTAATTCATTTGTATGACTTTCGATAGTTTGATTTTCTTTAGTTCGACAGTTCGATTTTGTGGTGTTGATGATTCCTGACTTGTTCATATCGAATGAGTACACTAATTTGAATTCGTCAATGATTTTGCTTGGCTTCATTTCACCCGCGTGATTATGCTTGGATGTAGATGATTTATCTTTGGCCTTGACTTGAATGGCTTCGACTTTGATTTTGAACTTGGTTATTATTTTTCCTCTGTTGTACTTCCTTACTGTCACTTCCTCGGTTTGCCTGTTGTTTGTGGTCAGTTGCATCGACACATGTAGTTGCACTCCATTCCATGTTTGAATTCCTTACTGTCCATTATGTTTTTGCATACCTTGTAGTTGTTGTACTTGCCTGCACTCACTACTTTCTTCTGTAGTTGATGATCATTTGTTTATGTTGATACATTTACTTGCTTGGTGCTTTCTGGTCTGCATACTATTCAGTGCTTCATCACTTGAGCTTTGATTTTCTTGTGATTGCTCTCATTTGTATTCATTGTTTTATTTGCATGCCACTACTTTGCTCACTGTTTCACAGTTTCCAGATGTGGTCTTTGGTCTCTGGTCTCAGTTGTATGCATTATTGCATTTTCTTGACCATTTGATCACCTTGCTTCCTGTTTTCTGGTTTGATGTTGTCTGCATCCATTGTGATACTGTGCACTCTGGTTTCATTGTAAACTTTGGCTCTGGCCATCTTTATTTCAGTGCTTGAATTGATCATGTTACATTTTTCTTGGGTCTGCATTGACTTCATGTAGCTTTTCAGGTGGTGGTACACTGGGTATTCGATAGCTTTGGGTCTGTTGATTCACTGGCCTTTGTATTTAATCTGGACATTTCAGTTTATATTCATTTGACTGGAGCAATTGCCTCTGGTTTCACTGTCCAGTTTCACGTTGTTTTCTTGTGTATATTTGTCTCACAGTTCCATTCGAGTCAGTGGAATTTTTATTGCAGTGTTTCACTTGAGCATTCTCGACCCTTTGATTTTGTTTTAAATTTAACACTGTTTCGATTTTGGCTTTGCTGGCCACCACAATGTCTACTTATGACTTGTTCAACTTCGACTTCGATTTTGTTGGATGTTGAGATGTTGAGTCTGTGTTATGCCGATATTTTGTTTTAAATTTTCATTGTGATTTCATGGTTCGCAGTTGTGAGCACTTGTTGGCTTCGGCCTTGACTATGTCAAACTTGATTTTGAAGTGTCTGCATTTGAACTTGATATTTTGAGACTTGGCCATTTGTATGCTACTTGATTTTAATTATAGCATCAGTGCACTTATATGTGTGCATACGTTGTCGACTTTTTCGATGTTGATGATTTTAGTACCTTCATTTAAAGGGTGTTACACTCATTGCACTGCATTATGTTGCAACCATTTTGGTTGTTGTAGTTTGCACCTATGTCGAATTGGCTATGGCCATTGCAGCGTTGAGTTTGAATTGTATTGTCCAATTTATCTCACTATTGCATACATGTTGACTTTATTTATTTTCCACTGAGGGTTATTCATGCATCCAGAGGTGCATTTGTACATGAAATACTTGTCGACTTTGCATGCTGCTGGTTGACATGTATGGACTGTCTAGTCTTTGTTATTAAGTTTCACTGCCTATTTGTGATACCATTGCCTTTGTGCACTTGGTCAATCTAGTTGAGTTGCTTTGCAGTTGTGTTGAGGCATTTTGCATATGAATAAGCTGTCTTGACCACTGGGTTACATTTGGATTTGCCTTTCAAATTCACTTGAGTTGGATACGTTGGCTTTTGGATTCATTGATCTTCTGAGTATTTCATAGACTGTATTGGCGAGGCAGTACACGTTAGCGTGTACTGCAGCCAATCAGCATTGTTGTTTTTAAATTGACATTTCCATTGTTTAAATTGATTTGGATTGCTGATTTGTTGTTTAACACTGTTTAGTGTTATATCTGCCGTTATCCGATTCTTTTATCGAGGAGTCGGATATACGAGATTTCTGTGACCGTCGTCTATTTGATATTGATTATTATTGTTTCTGTGCATTAATAACTGAGTTTGAATTAGACTGACCCGTGTATTATTTTCTTTTGAATTTAATACTCGGGTCAGACCCGAGTTATTTCAGGTTGTAGATTTCCTGCTTTGAGTTGCTGTTGAGCTATGAAGACTTTTTATATCATTTGGAGTGGTCTTCGTCTTGTTGTAGTAGTCAGTGTGTCTGTTTTAGGATGATATGTATTCATGTATATTAGTCGATAATGTACTTGTATATATAACTTCTTGAGTTGACAGTTGTAGTTGTATCATATGTATTGTGTCAGCTATATTGTAACTGACATCAGTTATATATATATATATATATATATATATATATATATGAGACTTTTGTTTTATCTATGTTCCGCATTTATATAATCTGTGTTATTATTATATCTAATGTCCTAAACTATTATGAACTATCGTAGTTTGTTTTATACTGGTAATTGGGTATGTCGATGGGAGTAAATAAATAAGATGAAAAAATGAAAAGTATATACCACTCCTATCGAGGTAACCAATATTAGTGTAAGGCCAACTATGGATGGCCGCTCCTAACAAGCCTTATTCTTCGTAATAATAGACAATATTTCTTTTAATACTCTTTGTTATTATGAGCATAGAGGTGGGGCGTCACATATATCTAGTTCTGTTTCCAACTTAAATATGTATTTCTAACTTAAATATTTATTTTTAACTTTAATACTTATTGTCATGTGTTTCTTCTATATATATATATATATTCAAATCGACTCATATATGCACACACACACACACATATATATATTCACATATATATACAAGATTTGAATTCAAATGATTTAACACATATTTTATTTGAATTTGGAGAAACTCAAATCAATTTACCAATTAATTCCACAATTTTTATCGAAAAATTAAATTAATTATCAATTTAAACTTAGTTAAAATCCGGAATCGTTACACATATATATACACTTCACACACACACACTACACACGCATATATACACACTTTTATATTGTAACCTTATATACATAAAAAAAATCAACTCAGATCTTATATAACTAATCTAAAATAACATCAAAACAAGCCATCGCTTTATAAATATAAATAAACTAATATTTTTGTTTAAACTACAACAGACTATATACATATGCTACCAATAGTAAAATATATTTTTAGATATGGACTAAATATAATACGAGCATACTATATAACAACTTCGTAATAAAATATAGAATACTTTTTGTGAAGTAATATACTTATGAAACGTAAACGTGTAAAATATTCGAATGAAAGAAAATATACATAACTTCTTATATAATATATATATATATACATACCAAAGAAATGGTTGCAATGGCCAGAGCACGATGACACAGGTGGGAGCACGGAGACAAGACTTATAACGACTCCAAATTTTAATTAAATTTAAATTGTTAATTTATTTCATTTTTGAATAAAAATTGTGAAGTAGTGGGTAATTAATATAAAATATTAGTTAAATTATGAATTAATTTGGATATTTGAAAATAAATAATAAAATGTTGGATAATAAAACTTTAAAAGGAATTCAAAATAAGTGTTGATGTTAAATAAATATTTCAAATAAATCTATAGTTATATAAAATATGAAATGAACTTATAAACTTCTAGAAATAAATATTTAAGTTAAAATAAAAGTAAATATATAAAGTAAATATGTATTAATACAAACAAAGGTACTTATAAAACCAATTATATATATGAAGACATACAAGACAATAAAATACATTCAGTATGAACAAATAAATGTAAGTATGAACACTTGGGAAAAAATAATGTACATATGAAATGGCTTGCAAAGGAAGACAAAGCAAAAGAAATAAAATAAGCAAGTTTGTACTTGATAATTAATACTATCATCTCTAGTACACAAGAGATATATATCAGCCGAAATGAAGAAAGCAAATATATATATATTTGTTTGTACAACATCATTAATGCAAGCCATCACAACAAAGTATATTAGCCTCCAAACATAAAAATATCCCTGGCTTATGTTGTACAAAATTATAATAACCTGTACAAAATATTACCCTGTAATCTTCTTTATACATCAACCTTTCTCATTTCGATTTCGTCCACCATTTTAACTGAGAAAAGAATTCTAAAGCAAATACCATTCAAACCATAAATGTGACATCCCGAAATTTTTAGAACGGGATTTGTGAACATTTATTTCATTTTAAATGTTTAATATGGGTTTAAGATTTATTTTGAACTAAAAAGAGTTGGTTTAAACTAAAATAACAAGTTATAATTTCTAATGTGGAGGTTTAATTTAAGATTGGATAATAATAATTAAATATTCGAAATTGGGGTAAAAGGTGAATTTGGGGTAAATGATTATAAAAATGGTGTTTAAATGTATTTTTAGGTTCAACTGGTTATAAATAATATTGTTGGATTTTTAGATGAATTTAAAAGTCGATAAGTTATTATTTGGAATTTTATATTAATTTAATAATAGGATTTAATAATAAAATATTGCAATTAATCAGATGTTGGTCCGGAATGAGCCAGAATAATTTTTAATGTGATTATAAATTTTATATGATTTATTATTAAGTTAATAAAATTTTATTAGTGAATTTTTAAGCGTTTTCGACAAATTCGAAAATCGCTCGATTTAATAGACGAGTTAAAATAGCCTTCCGGGGCATATTCTTGAAATTCGACGAAACCAGATCCATTGGATCCGTAATAGTTAGTTATTATCGGATTTAAATTTTCGTGGCAATTGGAGTTGTCGTTCAACCGTGGCAGCTCGAAACGCATCGAAATCGATTTAACCGATTTAATTTTAAATTGATCGTTTAATTCCGTAACTCGCGCATACGACCGAATTAGCTTACGAAACCTGTTCCATTGTGTCCGGAACGTGGAAAAACCCCAGGATAGCCTGTTGGAACGTGATAATTGGAGTTCGTTTGCGTAAGTGGTAAATTGATTAGAACGAGATTTAATTAATATTAAATTATATTATATAACGTTATATTTTGCAAACCCTAACCCTTATCTTCACCAGCCGCCTAATTCGTTTCTATGGCCGACATCTTCTTATTTTCTTCCTTAAATTCATCAAAATCCATGCAATTTTACGAAAATTCTCCAACATGAAATGTGTAGAGCTCAAAGAGCTCGATACATTCAATGGTAATGATCGACTTTCGTGGACTAAATCAATCGTAGTCGGCCTGAGAAGGGGCTCCGTTCGTGCTCGATTTTGGAGTGAAGGGGGGTGCCGAGCTCGGCGTCGCTTTGGCCAGGGGCGCGTGCTGCGATGGGCTGCGTGTGGGTGGGTTTCGATCGTCCTAGAAGTCGTCGTCGTAGGGCGGCACGAGGTGGGTTATGGGTCTGTACGCATTCGTGAACGAGAGGGAGATGGGTTTGTTTTTCCTGATCGCGTGAGGGAGATGGCTTCGGCCTTGATTTCGAATTCTGGACGTGCGGCCAGATTTTTGTGTGGGTAAAATAAATCTAAAATTTAAAAGGAAATTTGTTTTATAAAATTATATTCAAACTTTAAATATTCATAACTGTTTCATTCGTTATCAGAATTTAACGAAACTGGCGACATTTGAATCGCAGAGATGAACACTACGAAATGGTGCAGTACTGGATTCATTCTGGGCAAGTGGAAATCTAAGTTAAATCGAACGTTGTTCGGTTTAATTTAAATTTCGAACGCTCGCCGAAATTCAAGGTGAGTTTTTCTCACTCACATCTGGATGCTAGGCATTTTAAATAGTTAATATTTAAATATCTGTGTGAATGATTGAATATAACTGTGGTTATCAGTCTGGATTGATATTTATATACGTGATGTGCTAATATTTGTGATTTAGGGAAAATAGGTTGGAGGGATCCAACTGGATTCCTCAAAATGTAGTAATTATTTTGATAATTGATAATGATTCCTGTTTATATATGGTGATTGATAAATTGAAATCAAATTGTACTGTGATATTGTTGAATAAATTGTAAATCCAGAATTTAATTATAAATGAATAAATTAGGTTTTAAAAGAAATCAAAGAAATTGATAAATAAAGAATTTAAAGGAATATAAAAAAATGGAATCTGTTTGGATGAAAAATATAAATTGGTCAAATTGGGATTTTAAATATAGTGGAAAATTTATCAATCGATAAATTGGAAGTATAAATTTCTGGAAGTGAATTCTATAGAAATTATGAATTTGTTTTAAAATAACGATGGGGTTATTTGATGATGTCCTGGAAATTAAAATATATTTTGATAAGGCTTTCCAAATATAAAATTTACAGTTTTAAATGTAAATAAAATATTTTGAAATGCATTTTTCTCCATTGGGATTTTATTTAAATAATACGTAAGTTGTGACGCCCCACCTCTATACTCACAATAACAAAGAGTATTAAAAGAAATACTGTCTGTTATTATGAAGAATAAGGCTGGATAGGAGCGGCCATCCGTAGTTGGCCTTACACTAGTATTGGTTATCTCGATAGGAGTGGTATATATTTTAAATTTTTCATCTCTTATTTATTCACTCCCATCGACATACCCAATTCCAGTATAAAACGAACTACGATGGTTCATAATGGTTTAGGACAATATATATAAAAACAACACAGATACACAAAGAATGCGGAACACAGATAAAAACAAAAGTCTCATATATATAACTGATGTCAGTTACAATACAGTTGACACAATACATATGATACAACTACAATTGTCGACTCTGGAAGTTATATATACACGTACATTATCAACTAATATACATGAATACATATCAACCTATACTATGACACGATTACTCCAAAAGATGTGAAAAGTCTTCATAGCTCAAACAGCAACTCAAAGCAGGAAATCTACAACCTCAAATAACTCGGGTCTGACCCGAGTATTAAATTCAAAAGAAAATAATACGCGGGTCAGTCTAATTCAAATTCAGTTATTAATGCACAGAAGCAATAGTAATCAGATAGTCAAATAGACGACAATTACAAAAATCTTGTATATCCGACTCCTCGATAAAAGAATCAGATAACAGCAGATATAATACTAAACAGTGTTAAACAACAAATCAGCAATCCAAAGCAATTTAAACAATTGAAATGTCAATTTAAAACCGTCAAATCTGATAGGGCTGTAGTACACGCACGCGTGTACTGCCTCGCCACTATCGCATGAGATACACAAAAGCTCAGTGAAAGACACAAGTGATCACAAGGTCAAACCCCGAAATCGGGTCCAACTCAAGTGTGATTTCATCAATCAACATGAAATAATCAAAAACCAACAAAATAGATCACAAGACTAAGTCCACAAGCTCGAAACCAGAACTAAAATCGAAGTGGGACAATATTCAAACTGTCCCAAGGAATGATGCCAGATTCAATGCAAACTACAAGGGAAACTGTACAATTCAAAGGTCATCAGCATGCAAATGAAACTGTCCAAGGCTCAGTACACCCAGTGACTAAAGAGGTTCGAGTGCGACTAGTTACAAGTGCACCAGTTCAAAAATGCACAAGCTAATGCAGACCACTGGTTTATCAATCAAGGAGCAATGAAGTGCAAGTGATAATGCAAGCTACAGGTCGATCTTAAGTCAATTGAAGATGCATAACAACTGTACCAATGCTATCAGAAGCATATGGAGAATGTGCAGACTACACAAAAGTGAAGACCACAAAGGCAATGCAAACTAGAAATGAGACAGTAGACATTCAAGTACACTAAACCAACATGAACAAAGACATAGCAGGTGAAGTGCAACAAGAATCAGACTCAAATACATGGTATACATGTACACAAATGCAAAGGACACATTTATGAAGACCACATACTTGAAACAATGGTAACTACACAGAGCTCAGTGCAACTGAATGGAATGCAATTTCAAGATGCAACCAGATGCATGCCACTATGATTACAACTAACCAAGATAAGATGATATGTACTAACAAATGAAGTACTGAAACAACATCAGTAAATGCCAACTCACCGTGCAACAGCCCCAAATGGGCCGTGACAGTAAGGAATACAAACATGGAATGGAATGCAACTACAAGTGCAACAAAGAATAGATGGCCAGAGACAAAGCTCACAGGGGCCAGAAAATCCAAAGCCTTAAATCACAGTGAAGCCAACAGGAAATTCACGAAAACAATAATTGACCGAAGTTGAACATATGAAAGTAACAGGGTATAACCGAAGTCAAAATGAAATCATCATCTCAGTAAAGTCAATGGAAACAGTGATGGAAATCCACATCAAAACATAATCAGGAGCAATTGGCACCAACTCAAGATCAAGTTCGAGTTATACAACTCAAACTTAACTGGTCAGTACCATCTAGCCAAATTCAAAGATTCAAGCAGGGACATGTGTGATTAGTGATACCCAACAACAAAGACCAATGCTTAACACTCAACCGTGATGATACCAGCACACTGACCACATGAAGGAACTCGAACACTAAGTCAAGCAGCGTACATGTGAAGATTAGCTACAGTAAAACAGAGTCAACCCAAAGACTACAGGAGTGAAGTATATATATGCAACTAAGCTACACCTACACATGAATGAGTCAACTACACAGTGAAGACTTGTACAAGAAGATAGCAACTACGCAAAGGGTTCAAGGTGAAGTCAACATGGAACTCAAGGTAAATACAACATGACTGTATAGATTCAAGTTGAATCAAAAGACACGATAATCCCGACTGCAAGTGCAACAATCTAAAACACGCAATAATGCCCCAGGGAACCAGACTGTAGGAGAAAGGGACAAGTATATAAGTCATATACTAAGGCACACTGGAATGTAAATAGTGCATCAGTGTAAACTTTGACATGAACGAGGCTTGAACTCAAGTCAGTGAACACAAATCAATGGCTAATGTACCCATGAATGCAACGGTGAAATGAACAACAAATATACATGAACACGAAGGCGACTGACGCAACTGAAATGCGACTATCACACCCATGATTCAGTGACCATACCCAAAGAAAACATAAAACCAAAGTCATCAGAATTTCACAAATTTAGTTCAATATCGAATAAATAGATTAAAGACAGAGCCGAGACAATCAAAGAATCAACTAAGTCAGAAATCAAAACCCAAGCTTCAATACTTAATCGTACAGTCGAGATAAATAAATTGCCCATTTCACAAATATATACGAACTTAAAGCAAGGGATTCAAACCCTAAATAAAAAAATAATCATCGACTAAATCAAGTGAAAACCCAAGTCATGAACCAGAGCAATAGAATTAGATGTGAGTATAATACTCAAAATTGTCAGACCCAAAAACGAACATCAATTTCCCTTAAGACAAACAACACGAAACAATATAGCCAAAATAATATGCAGTTTAAAATCACGAACAATGCCGCAAGTATCAAGGAATCAAACAAATCCAGAGATCTCCAACAACAAATCGAACTGGCTATTTTCAAATCGAAATAAAACAAAACCCAAATTGTCATTGGCAAGACAAAATCAAACAATCGAAGCACTATTCTGAAATTTAAATTAGAATGTGAGTGACAATAATCACTCACCTTTTTCGAACTTGACCAATTAGAAGCGGCTGTGGGAGCGACTCGAAGAGACAAACGAGAGCTAGATTGAGCAGCCGTGAGGGAAGTGAAGTCATCATCGATTCTCACGAGCCCTAGCTTTGAAGACGAGCAGGAAGAAGATCGAGCCGCCATTTTTAATTTTTCTTTCGTTTTAGGGTTTCCAATTGGAATGGTTGAGGAAGATCGGGTTATAGGGTTTTCGAACGAATGCAATTGAAAAGAGGGACCGGTTATACTTCAAACAATACAGCATCAAAATGGATGGGCCGAGATTCAAATTTGCAAAGCTCAATTACACTTAACCTATTTTCAAAAGAATTTCAGCTGATTTAAAATACTCAACAGCAATTAACAATCGATTAATCGTTTAATGACGATTATAAATCAATACAAAATCCCGGGTCATTACGTAAGTATGGTTTTCATTTAATAAATTCCCAAAGGTTTTATTTAAACTATTATAACCTATACTTTAAAATGAATTCCGGGAATGGGATAATGTGTTTGAACTTCGAAAGAAGTCATGTTTAAGCATGTGATTGGGAATTTATGTTATAAACATAAATTGAATTGAAATAAATCGGTTGGATTTATGAGACGGGTTTTTGGGATGTTTAAATGGGAATGTATTTCCCTGGGAAAACCAAGTTAGTGTTTTAAAGGATTTTATTTAATTAAAGGTTAAAGTTTTAAATTGTTTAAAGAGTATTTTTAAGAAATGGTTATTCTAAAGAAGAAATTAATAAAATTTGTTTTACAATTAGTCGTTTTAAGTTATTGGTAAAGGCTTGTATTATTCTTTTTAAAAATCTACTTTTAAAATTTAGTTTAACAAAACCCTTGTTTAAAATCAAAGTTTATATCATAATAAATGGTTTTACTTTACATATTGAAATTATATTTTTGTGTAATAACTAGTAGTAAATTTTCATATTTTAAAGTATATTTTAGAATAAAGTGTTTTACTTGTTAAAAATATAAATTGTTTTGAACTTGGTTATTTCCAATGGGAATAAAGGGTAAAGAATTTACCTTGTAAAGGAGAATCTTTGGGAAATTGTTTTCCAATGGGTTTTGGAAATTTGGAAATATATCTTTTCAAGATATTAGAGGAAAATAAATAATGTGAGATTATTTATTGTGTGATGGCTGCTTGTTAATGTGAATTGATAGTTAAATCACCCACTATCAATATTGGCCAAATGCGCTGATTGTTTCGAAGAGACCGGGATCGAGATTTATTTCTCGAAAACCACTTCGATTCGGTTTGTACGTTTCGTGAAACGTGTTCGGAGTCGAAGATGGAACTGTGAAGTGCAAGGGCTAGTCGCTACTAATCCTGAGGATATTTCCAAAATGGATGTAGTAGGAGTTGTGCCTTCGGTTCCGTTCGGACCCGGGACGGACTTGTATGGACGAATGCTTTTGTGACATCGTCAGGTGGACGATGGGCATTCTAAGGTATATGTGCTATAAAGGTATTGTTTAGCCTCGATCCTCATCAACCGGGAATGACTGAAAATCAGGGGTTATGCAGCAAGGCTTCGTGGGTAGCGCCCATTAGAGAGTATCGTCATCCCTGTCTAGAGGTCCCTTTTTATTTCGGCTTAGTGGTGCGGTTGCTGATCCCAACTGTAACAACCCGGATATTCATAGCAATTAATGATCGTCACTAGGTGATTAAATCGTGCGCCAAATTTTATTGGAATTTTATCAAGTTAAAATTCTTTTGAAAAAAATCGTTCGACCCGTTCCCTTTCTTAAAGAAATTCGACCTGATTTTCCCCCTTCTCGATTCATTCTTCATTTGGATTGCAAACCCTTTCCCCTTTTAGCCGGCCTTTATTTTTATTTCTAGACCCGATTCCTTTTTTTTATTCTTGAGTGAAAAATGGCGGCCGCGATTGCTCTTCCTTCGATCTGGAAAATTAGGGCTTCGTTCCCTTTGTTCCCTTGAGCGCTCGGCTTTGCTTGAGATATTGATGTTGCTTGGATTTGCTCGAGAAGATGATTCGTGCTTGCTTTCTGCTTTGCGCGCTCCTTAGGGTTTCTGAAACTCGACTTCGGTGTGATTTCTCGTTGCTCTCGGTTGCCACGTTGAAGAAGGTGAGTTCATCTCACATCTAATTCCAGCTCCAGTTCATTCGTATTCGAATTTGATGTTTCTGGCTTTGGTTTTATATCTGCAAACTTTAGTTTGTGAAAATAATTTAGACGAGAATTGACTCGGGCTTGCTCTTTTAACTTGATATAATTGCCTATGAGTTAAAGCACTTGTGCTTACTTACTGAGTTCATACTGATTTCATACATTGCGTCATTTGTTTTGCTCTGAAGTGATATTGTTCTTCTGGAGCTCGTATTTGAGTCTGTTGAGAACAGTTCGACTTCGACTTGGTCTTTGAGTTGCTTCATAGTCTTGTTGACGCTGTTGATTTCAATTCCGTGACATCATTGATATCAGCCTTCGACGATTGTCGAACTTTGCTAGGCTTGTAACACTTTGATATTCCCAGTTGCAATTGGGGTTGTATTATTTCCAGGCTTGAATGCCTTGATTCCTTGTACTTATCTATTTTCCTCTATGTTTTGCACTATGTCTCTGTGTACCCTTGCCTATGATACCTGCTAATCAACTTGGCCTATTTGTGTTTCCTTGAGTGATACTTTTGTAAAAACAGTCTTTGTTTTAAAACTGTCACGTGAAAATGCCTATTTAGGACTGTTTATCTATGAACCCAGGGTTCATATTCATGTACAGTTTAGCTTGATGCCTTGTTCGAAAGTGATTTTGTACCTCCTGTGAGAAGACAATGAACTTGACATTTCATCTTACCTTGTGTATTGTCACTGCATACCTGTTTATCATCTTCTTTGACTATGAACTGGTCTCCTGATATGTTTTTGGTACTATGCCTGTTTGATTCCTCTTTCCATATGATTTGATAGTGTTCTTCACTGTTTGCATCACAGCTTTGACATATGTTTACTGTACATATCACCTAACTTGATCATCTCTGCACTGTTCTTTGAATTGCTTGCTGTATATGCTTGAACTGTTACACTTGCAACATTTAGAGGCAGTTGGCATTTATTCACTAACTAGAGTAGGTTCTGCATTCATGTATGTCGTTACTAGACTCAAACATAGTTCATCTGAACCTTGGGTAGCTCTGGTTACTTGATTGCTCATTTCTGTAGTTACTGCACTGTAGACATTGTTGTTGCAGTTTTACATTTGACTTCCCTGTGTACTTTTGATCATTTGCCTGTAGACTTCACTGTGTACACTTTGTAGCTGTGCTTCCTTTACCTTGCTATAGTTTATCTCACTGTTGCCATTTTAGTTGCCATTGTGGCTGCTGTTCACTAGTTTGTTCCATTCGATCTGAGCACTTTGACTTGTATTCATGTGTATACTTCATATGCATACCTCTGCACATCATTGTCATGTTTGTTGATGTCTTGTGTTTGCCATTTGGATTAAGCCATACCCCTGTTTGCTTACACCTTCATTTGGCTGGGTCATCATATGTGCACCGCCATGTGCAGTTCATTGCTGCACATCTGTAACATTTTGTCCATGTGCAGTCTTCTCATGTGCACTTGCTCATTTGAGCTGAACTGTTTCGGGGTGCACTTGCTCTTCCACTGTTCACTTCGAGTATGTGTTGCTCTGTCTAGTTTTATGCATTCATGCTGTTGCTCCATGGTTTCTCTGATATATATGTGTCCGTGTGTTGTAGTGCCATATCTTTGGTGCTCTCGCCTTCAGTTGCTATTTCTCTGTGCCTTGCTTTGCGACATGTTGAACTTGTTTCACTTGTTGCCTCTTTCACTGGATATACTGTTTCATTTCACTGATGCAGCCTTGCCCTTAAATACATGTGGTGGCTGCATTTTCGTAGCAGTTTTACCCTTGTCCCTTGTGGTGACTTTATATTCTGTTGTGGCGAGGCAGTGCACGCGTGCGTGCACTGCAGCCACACCGAATTGACAGATTTTAATCGATATTTCTTTTGTTCTGGATTCATCGACCTGTTGCGTAATTCATAGGCTGAATTGGCGAGGTAGTACACGTTAGCGTGTACTGCAGCCAATTAGCATTGATGTTTTTAAATTGACATTTCAATTGCTTAAACTGCTTTGGATTTCTGTTTTGTGGATTAACACTGTTTAGTGTTATATCTGCCGTTATCCAATTCTCGTATCGAGAGTTGGATGTACGAGATTTCTGTGACTGTCATCCATATTGAGATATTTGATTATTATTGGTTCTGTGCATTAATAGCTGATTTTGAATTAGACTGACCCGGGTATTATTTTCTTTTGAATTTAATACTCGGGTCAGACCGAGTATTTACAGGTTGTAGATTTTTAGCTTTGGGTTGCTGCTAGAGCTATGAAGACTTTTTATATCAGTTGAAATGGTCTTCGTCTTGTTGTAGTAGTCAGTGTGTCTGTTTTAAGATGATAATGTATTCATGTATATTAGTCGATAATGTACTTGTATATATAACTTCTTGAGTCGACAGTTGTAGTTGTATCATTTGTATTGTGTCAAATGTATTGTAACTGATATCAGTTATTATATATATGAGACTTTTCGTTCCATCTTTATTCCGCATTTATGTTATCTGTGTTATTTTTATATCTATTGTCCTAAACTATTATAGCCACTGTGTAGTAGCTTTGAGTGAGAATCGGTATGTCGGATTTCCTCTAAAAATGAAATGCATCTTTTATTATCTGACATATCGGCGCTCGCACAAAGCAATTACATGGATGGTCGCTCCTCAACAGCCTTATTCTCCATGCTAGTTGACAGCACTACACCGTAGTGTTCTTGGCTAGCGTGGGTATAGAGGTGGGGCGTCACAGCTTGGTATCAGAGCCTGGGGTTTAGGACAATTATAAAACATAACTTAGATGGAACATGTGTTACAACTATTAGTCGATGTTTTATCTTTCATCTTTACATATGACTATTTTTGACTGTTAGGTATGAATTCCTAACGCTTATTCTTGTGTTTTCGGCTTTGAATTGATTTAGCCGATGTTGATTTTGTTTTAATTTGGCAAATTAAAGACATTCTGACTTTTGGACTTTGTTACACTTTTGTTCTATGCTATGAGTGTCATTGTGTACCTGTTACACTGTGATGAAAAATAGCTGGACCAGTTGCAAATTGAGTGATTTTGATTTCTCATTCACACCTAGTTTGAATCTCAGCGATTTTGAACTTGATATTTTGTGTTTTCCTCATCTTGAATTCCATTCGACTTCGGTCACTTTGTTTTTGAGAAATTGCTAATTTCTTGATTTTCAAGACTCTGATTTTGTTTGCCGTTGGATTCTTTGATGATGATATTGATTCATTTTGTGTTCGACAGTGACTTGATTCTTACTTTTGTTGAAGTCATTTATGCATTTCTGCTCGTTTTGCTTTGTTTTTCCAGTTGATAATCGATTCTTCTTTTCTAATTAGTTGTTATCACCTTTGTCGATTTTGATAACTTCTATTTCTGGAATTTTTGGGTATTCCGACTTTGATGAATTTGGAATCGAATTCTTTGGATTTCATTCACGTCTTCGAATGTGAAATTTTGTGAATTGACTTGGTTTCCAAATTTAATCGATTCTTGATTATTTCCCCGATTTGTTGCTATCATTGATTAGCAACTTTGATGACATTTTCTTCGGGATTTTTGTGAACATACTTTCTGATGGATTCAATATCGATTTCTTTGGATTCTATTCACATCTTTGTATGTGAATTCTTGTGATTGATTGTTTCTACAATCATTTTTGTGATTTGTCACTTTAAAAATATAAAGGTTTTCTATACTAGTAGTAAATATTAAAATCCTTTTTCTCTGAACGATTTCAAAACTATTTTACTACAAAACTCTTTTTCTTAAACCGTTTTCCAATCTATTAGTATATACAAACCTTTACTTCACTCGAATGAGAAATCGACTTAAACGACTTAGTAAAACGAGTGGTATGAAACGCTTGCGTTCACTTTGTCGGTTAGCTCTTGGACTTGTTCGATTAAACCCTCTTGTGACAAATTTTCTAGTGCAGATCTACAATCTGTTCGTAAATATTTGAGTTAAGCAAGTGGTTATGGGACATGAAGCTAAACTCATATATTTACTAGCTTAGTGTAATCGACACTTCCTTATGATCGATGATGATCATTTTATGATTTAGACTAGCAATTGTGCGATGTCTCTTTGTCCGTATGAAGGACTGTACTTCATTTTATTGAGCTTCGTCTCATTTCTTTGTGGGCTGGCAACCCAAGTACTTTTAATGTGTTTCGATTCATCTGATGTACCGTTTGTACTACATCGATGTCCCCGCCTTCCAATTCATTGGACGTACCGTTTGCACTACGTCAATGTTCAATTCATTGGACGCACCGTTTGCACTGCGTCAATATTCGATTCATCTGATGTACCGTTTGTACTACATCGATGTCTCGGCTTTCCAATTCATTGGACGTACCGTTTGCACTACGTCAATGTTCAATTCATTGGACGCACCGTTTGCACTGCGTCAATATTTGATTCATCTGATGTACCGTTTGTACTACATCGATGTCTCTGTCTTTCTGGTTCATTGGACGTACCGTTTGCACTGCGTCAATGTTCCAAATTTTCATGTGTTTCGATTCATCTGATGTACCGTTTGTACTACATCGATGTCTCGACTTTTCGGTTCATTGGACGTACCGTTTGCACTGCGTCAATGTTCCAAATTGTTTTGTGTTTTGATTCATCTGATGTACCGTTTGTACTACATCGATGTCTCGACTTTCCGGTTCATTGGACGTACCGTTTGCACTGCATCAATGTTCCAAATTTTCATGTGTTTCAATTCATCTGATGTACCGTTTGTACTACATCGATGTCTCGACTTTCCAGTTCATTGGACGTACCGTTTGCACTGCGTCAATGTTCCAAATTGTTTTGTGTTTTGATTCATCTGATGTACCATTTGTACTACATCGATGTCTCGACTTTCCGGTTCATTGGACGTACCGTTTGCACTGCGTCAATGTTCTAAATTGTTTGTGATACACGTGTTTGTGAGTTTTTATACTCCCGTTTTTCTGATAGGCCTTTCCCCCCTTCTTGTGATTTCTGGATTTCTTGTGATGATTTCTGGAATTTTATGCTTCACCAATTTTCGTGATTTCTATTGATATGTTTATCAATTTTTGCGCATTGGTGAATTCATGTGTTATTGACTTGTTATGAATACAAGTTTAGGGTATGATATCCCTTTCTATCTTTGAGAAGATTCTTGTGACATTTTTGATGAATGAAAATTCATTTGGTATTATATTTCGATGCTAGTTATTTTGATGAGATTTTGACGTGTTAACTTCAGTAACCGTCAATTTTGAAATGGATTTACAAGCGGTTCTCCCGCAATACTGATATTACTAATTTAATCACGTATTTTCAAAATTCCTATTTTAAAAAAAAAAGTTGTTTCAAAATATAAATTAAAATTGTTTTCAAAATTATTACAGTTTGCATTTTCAATAGAATGAGGAAGCGATTTAAACGTTTCAGCAAAATCGAGGACTATGACCCCTTTCTTTTACTGGTTCGCTTAATTCCGGACTTGTCCGTTTGAGAATGTGAAATGTTATTTTTAAAACACACAATCCTGCACTTTCAAGGAAACGATAAAGAGATTTAAACGATTTAGCAAAAGTAAGGAGTATGGAACCATACTTTTACTACTTCGGTTAATTCCGGACTCGTTAATTGAATATTTATGACTTCTGATTATCGTTTTGATAATCAGATATTTGTGAAATTTGATTATCGTTTGAGATAATTAAATATTTTTCGATTTGATAATCGAATATTTGTGATTTCTGATTATCGTTTTTGATAATCAGATATTTGTGAAATTTGATTATCGTTTGAGATAATTAAATATTTTTCGATTTGATAATCGAATCTTTGTGATTCCTGATTATCGTTTTTGATAATCAGATATTTGTGAAATTTGATTATCGTTTGAGATAATTAAATATTTTTCGATTTGATAATCGAATCTTTGTGATTTCAGATTATCGTTTTTGATAATCAGATATTTGTGAAATTTGATTATCGTTTGAGATAATTAAATATTTTTCGATTTGATAATCGAATATTTGTTATTTCTGCTTATCGTTTTTGATAATCAGATATTTGTGAAAATTCGATTTTCGTTTTAGATGATTGAATATTTGCGATTTTGAGATTTGAGCTTCGTCTTTTTCTCTGGCGATTCAGGTGAGTAATTTGATTTACTCACATTCAATTCGTGCAGTACGTGAATTCTGCTCTATTTTCCTTTTCTTTCAATTGCTGGAACTCGATTGTTCTTGCTTTTGTTAGTCGATGATGATGTCTGGGGTTGTTCATATAGTCATCTGATTTTGATTCCTTGATCCCCATGATTTTGATTCTTTTGATTTGAATCAGTCGAACCTTTTGATTTTATATCTAATACTTCCCCTGCTGACATTTGCTTTGCTTATGCATTCGACATTGCCATGCTCTTATGGTTGTTAACTTTTGTCCATTTATTCCTTATGATTGCGAGGACGCAATTTCTTTAAGGAGGGAAGTCTGTAACAACCCGAATATTCTTAGCAATTAATGATCGTCACTAGGTGATTAAATCGTTCGCCAAATTTTATTGGAATTTTATCAAGTTAAAATTCTTTTGAAAAAAATCGTTCGACCCGTTCCCTTTCTTAAAGAAATTCGACCTGATTTTCCCCCTTCTCGATTCATTCTTCATTTGGATTGCAAACCCTTTCCCCTTTTAGCCGGCCTTTCTTTTTATTTCTAGACCCGATTCCTTTTTTTTATTCTTGAGTGAAAAATGGCGGCCGCGATTGCTCTTCCTTCGATCTGGAAAATTAGGGCTTCGTTCCCTTTGTTCCCTTGAGCGCTCGGCTTTGCTTGAGATATTGATGTTGCTTGGCTTTGCTCGAGAAGATGATTCGTGCTTGCTTTCTGCTTTGCGCGCTCCTTAGGGTTTCTGAAACTCGACTTCAGTGTGATTTCTCGTTGCTCTCGGTTGCCACGTCGAAGAAGGTGAGTTCATCTCACATCTAATTCCAGCTCCAGTTCATTCGTATTCGAATTTGATGTTTCTGGCTTTGGTTTTATATCTGCAAACTTTAGTTTGTGAAAATAATTTAGACGAGAATTGACTCAGGCTTGCTCTTTTAACTTGATATAATTGCCTATGAGTTAAAGCACTTGTGCTTACTTACTGAGTTCATACTGATTTCATACATTGCGTCATTTGTTTTGCTCTGAAGTGATATTGTTCTTCTGGAGCTCGTATTTGAGTCTGTTGAGAACAGTTCGACTTTGACTTGGTCTTTGAGTTGCTTCACAGTCTTGTTGACGCTGTTGATTTCAATTCCGTGACATCATTGATATCAGCCTTCGACGATTGTCGAACTTTGCTAGGCTTGTAACACTTTGATATTCCCAGTTGCAATTGGGGTTGTATTATTTCCAGGCTTGAATGCCTTGATTCCTTGTACTTATCTATTTTCCTCTATGTTTTGCACTATGTCTCTGTGTACCCTTGCCTATGATACCTGCTAATCAACTTGGCCTATTTGTGTTTCCTTGAGTGATACTTTTGTAAAAACAGTCTTTGTTTTAAAACTGTCACGTGAAAATGCCTATTTAGAACTGTTTATCTATGAACCCAGGGTTCATATTCATGTACAGTTTAGCTTGATGCCTTGTTCGAAAGTGATTTTGTACCTCCTGTGAGAAGACAATGAACTTGACATTTCATCTTACCTTGTGTATTGTCACTGCATACCTGTTTATCATCTTCTTTGACTATGAACTGGTCTCCTGATATGTTTTTGGTACTATGCCTGTTTGATTCCTCTTTCCATATGATTTGATAGTGTTCTTCACTGTTTGCATCACATCTTTGACATATGTTTACTGTACATATCACCTGACTTGATGATCTCTGCACTGTTCTTTGAATTGCTTGCTGTATATGCTTGAACTGTTACACTTGCAACATTTAGAGGCAGTTGGCATTTATTCACTAACTAGAGTAGGTTCTGCATTCATGTATGTCGTTACTAGACTCAAACATAGTTCATCTGAACCTTGGGTAGCTCTGGTTACTTGATTGCTCATTTCTGTAGTTACTGCACTGTAGACATTGTTGTTGCAGTTTTACATTTGACTTCCCTGTGTACTTTTGATCATTTGCCTGTAGACTTCACTGTGTACACTTTGTAGCTGTGCTTCCTTTACCTTGCTATAGTTTATCTCACTGTTTCCATTTTAGTTGCCATTGTGGCTGCTGTTCACTAGTTTGTTCCATTCGATCTGAGCACTTTGACTTGTATTCATGTGTATACTTCATATGCATACCTCTGCACATCATTGTCATGTTTGTTGATGTCTTGTGTTTGCCATTTGGATTAAGCCATACCCCTGTTTGCTTACACCTTCATTTGGCTGGGTCATCATATGTGCACCGCCATGTGCAGTTCATTGCTGCACAACTGGAACATTTTGTCCATGTGCAGTCTTCTCATGTGCACTTGCTCATTTGAGCTGAACTGTTTCGGGGTGCACTTGCTCTTCCACTGTTCACTTCGAGTATGTGTTGCTCTGTCCAGTTTTATGCATTCATGCTGTTGCTCCATGGTTTCTCTGATATATATGTGTCCGTGTGTTGTAGTACCATATCTTTGGTGCTCTCGCCTTCAGTTGCTATTTCTCTGTGCCTTGCTTTGCGACATGTTGAACTTGTTTCACTTGTTGCCTCTTTCACTGGATATACTGTTTCATTTCATTGATGCAGCCTTGCCCTTAAATACAAGTGGTGGCTGCATTTTCGTAGCAGTTTTACCCTTGTCCCTTGTGGTGACTTTATATTCTGTTGTGGCGAGGCAGTGCACGCGTGCGTGCACTTCAGCCACACCGAATTGACAGATTTTAATCGATATTTCTTTTGTTCTGGATTCATCGATCTGTTGTGTAATTCATAGGCTGAATTGGCGAGGCAGTACACGTTAGCGTGTACTGCAGCCAATTAGCATTGATGTTTTTAAATTGACATTTCAATTGCTTAAACTGCTTTGGATTTCTGTTTTGTGGATTAACACTGTTTAGTGTTATATCTGTCGTTATCCAATTCTCGTATCGAGAGTTGGATATACGAGATTTCTGTGACTGTCATCCATATTGAGATATTTGATTATTATTGGTTCTGTGCATTAATAGCTGATTTTGAATTAGACTGACCCGGGTATTATTTTCTTTTGAATTTAATATTCGGGTCAGACCGAGTATTTACAGGTTGTAGATTTTTAGCTTTGGGTTGCTGCTAGAGCTATGAAGACTTTTTATATCAGTTGAAATGGTCTTCGTCTTGTTGTAGTAGTCAGTGTGTCTGTTTTAAGATGATAATGTATTCATGTATATTAGTCGATAATGTACTTGTATATATAACTTCTTGAGTCGACAGTTGTAGTTGTATCATTTGTATTGTGTCAAATGTATTGTAACTGATATCAGTTATTATATATATGAGACTTTTCGTTCCATCTTTATTCCGCATTTATGTTATCTGTGTTATTTTTATATCTATTGTCCTAAACTATTATAGCCACTGTGTAGTAGCTTTGAGTGAGAATCGGTATGTCGGATTTCCTCTAAAAATGAAATGCATCTTTTATTATCTGACATATCGGCGCTCGCACAAAGCAATTACATGGATGGTCGCTCCTCAACAGCCTTATTCTCCGTGCTAGTTGATAGCACTACACCGTAGTGTTCTTGGCTAGCGTGGGTATAGAGGTGGGGCGTCACACCAACCGTGGGGTGATCATTTTTGGAATTGCCCATAGGTGATTCCGGCTTTGTGTTGCAGGGGGTCAGGTGCGATCCTCAGTACTGTGATCTAGGCCACGTACTGTGACAGGTGGTACCCCAGTGCCTAGTCATTCGTTGGAAATCCATTCTCCCTACGAGCCTGTACGGTTTTGATTGTGCCCAACTATTGTTGAAATGTGAGATGCAAGCATTTTAGCTAGATTCTATTTTACTTTCTATAGACACTATTATAATATCAGAGGATTTTAATAAAAATGTTTTAGCTATCGTAAGGTAAAAACCCGACATGTTTATTTATGGCATGGTCTTACGAGATGCCTTTGTTTTTCGAAGGATTTTTGAAACTTTAATAATCAGTTTGGATTTATTTCTTTCACGCTGGTATTCCAGACTGACTCGGGTGTTATTTTATTATAATGCTCGAGTCAGACCGAGTATATTTACAGGATAGGTTGCTATGGAGCAGGAGAAGAGCTGGGGTCGAGACGTATTATTCGTACTTGTTTATATTCCGCTGTTATGATAGTTGTTAGGCATGTACCTGATTTGTTGTGATGGACTCTGATGATGTATTGTATATAAACAGATATAGTTTTCATTTGTGTAAAGATCTGTTCTATATATTATATTTTGTCCGCTGCGACTGTGAGGTTTTGATTTGTTCAGTTCTTTCTTCTTCTATCTACTTTCTTATTTTTCTACAATCTGTCTTTTCTGGCATTCGATCGTCGTCATATTATACTGTTGAGTATTTTGTATCGATTTTCGAGGGTCGAGAAGGGCGGGTCGTGACAATAAACAAAAAAAATCTCGACTTAAACAACTACAAATCAGAGATCGAATTGAAGACTTCAGCTTGCAATTTCAAAACCTTGTTCAAAGAATAAGCTCTGTTCATTTCTTAACCACTATGAGTAAACTATCCATCAAAAGCTTAAATCTGTTTGATACATGAAGTATGTTGTGAAATATTTGTATAGATGTATGCTTGCATGTCTATATATATATGTGTATATCTATAAAATTAATATGTAGATACAGGTATATGTACCTGTTCTTATATTTACGGGCTTGAAACTTTGAAGAAGAAAAATTCACACTCTTCTTTCTAAACATAAGTAAGCTTTAATTTCTGAAAGGAAATTGTTTATAACATCATGACTTCATTTTTAAAAATAATTTCAGAAAGAAAATTTGTGTGAATAATGTGAAAACAAATATTTACAGTAAAATCTCCATAAATTAGAAAAGTCGAGTGTTCCAGTTTTACAACTGATTTTTATAATTGTGTTTGTATTACAAAATAGTGATTTTAGGTAAAGAAATTATGATTTTTAAATATGTAATTAGGAAGCAATTACGAGTTGAACGCAATCCAGATTTTTATCGATTTTCATCGATTGCTTAGTTTATTGATCTCGTGCTTGGGGCTGAAGGGGGCTAAGGGTCTGAGCATCATCAAAAAAATAGCCGGAAGAATTAAAAGTTGCCGTGGTGGCTGGTCAACGGCAAAATAGGGTTTGAAGACTGTTTTTGGTCGAGGGTGTTGTCTGGTAGTTTTTGTTGCCGATGATGGTTCAAGTTGGACTGGAAAATGGGGTAAAGGTTCGTGGGGAAGTGGCTAAGCTTTAGTCAAGCTTGCGTGATTTCTGATGGTCAGGAGGACATTGGCGAGGTGATTTTCTGATGGAAGTTGGTTCCAGTTTTTGAGCTAGGAAGCTCGATTTCATTTTCACGTTCGAATCGATACTCAGGTGATTGGGAACGATGGAGGAGGCCAGCGGTGATTTGTTGGCAATGACAAGGGTGGTCGGAGGCGACTGGGATGGTCGTGCACGTGCACGATGGTGAACTGGTGTCAGTTTATAAAGTTTCGGGGAAGAAAAGGGAATCTCAAAGTTGCACTCGAGTAATTGAGGTAATAGCTCGAAGAACTGGGTTGGTATAAATAGCAGTTTAAGAAATTAAAAATAAAAATTAAGTTTATAAAAGAAGAAGAGGGGAAGGCTTGGGAAGAATGAAATTTGGCTCGGGGTTTTTGAGCTCTGACTCGAAATAAAGCTCGGATCAGGCTAGTGTTCGTCTCGGGTATTTGAAATGAATCAAGTTTTAAAAGTTGGTTTAAACTAAATAAGTGTTCAAAAAGATTGTAGGCTATATTCTCCAACGTGAGATTATTGAACAAGATATTAATCGAGTTTCAAAGTTAAATCATTAAAAGTTTAATGTTTTTAAAGATAAATTATGTTGGATATTATATGTATTTGTTAATTAATGAAAGTAATTAATTTATGATTAAGGGTTAATTAATTTATGTAATTAATTAAGGATAATTAATTAATTAATATGATTAAAGTTGATTGATCAAGTAATTTAAGAATTATTTAAATGATAATTAACTGATGTGATTGATTAATTAAGAAAATTGATTTGGGAATAATTAATCAAAAGAAATCAATAAATAAAAGTGATTAGGGAGAATCACTAGAGTAATTAATTTAGAATAATTAATTAAATGGTAATTGATTAAGGGTTAATTAATTTATTATTAATGGTTAATTAATAAATGATTAATGAATAATTAATCAAAATGATTGGTAATTTATTAATGTTAATTAACCAGGATTAGTAATTCATAAGAAATTAATCTGATTTGAATTAATCAGACAATTAACTGATCTTACTTATGAATGTTTGGATTCTATTGGATGATTGAATTGTATGATATCCTTGATCTGTGATGCTTTGTGATATATTCTGATTTGTGTGTGATCTGTACTGTAGTTTATTTATCTGGGATGATGTGATATATTATCTGTAATTTATATATCTGTGATCTGTGAATAAAAGATAAGCGTTATAGTTATATCGCTTATCAACTATATTTCTGTATTCTGATCTGTGATGATTGAATGATGTTGCACTACTGTGTGAAACCCCTGGACTACACCATACACACACAAATATGGATTTCACGAGGAAATCGGTTAAGTCACAGATGATTTAAATCTAATGTTTTTGAAATTGAAATTTTAATTTCAATTGATTTTGAAATTGGAAATTGGAGTTTAATATGAAAAGATTTTGAAAGGAGTTTTAAAGATATTTTGAATATCTTGAATTTTAAATAATTCAATTTAAATTTGAATTCAAAATAAGGAATTGAATTCTATGTTGAAAATTATGGTTTAAGAGTGTTATACAAGTTATACATGTGTTTTTATAGGTTTGAACCATTTTAAAATATTGTTTGGGGAATTTGAACTAACCCAAAGATTCAACTTGTATAAATGAGATCGAATTTTTCCGAAACGAAAACTATTTGTTTTCAAATAACAATAGCTTTCATTTTAAGAAAGGATTTCTAAATTGTGTTGAAAGGTTTCAAGTTTGAAATGGAATTGAAATGTTTTGAAAACTATGAAATGAGTCTTTAATTCGAAGACCGGACGAGTTAATCCAACTTGAAATGGAATTGTTTTGAAAGACTATGAATGAATCTTTGGAAACGAGTTTTGAAAGCTATAAGTTAAATCTTGATTTAAAGATTTAACGAGTAAACCTATTAAAATGGAAATTGTTTTGAAATCCATGAATGGATCTTTCTGAATGGGGTGAACTTTGTGAATTGAATCTTTTTGTTTAAAAGATTGGAAATGGTAATTTGGTTTAACCATTCGAATGAAAAGTTTTGGGCTTTAAGCTGTGATTTAACTGAGACCCCAGTATCCATATGATTTTTAATTGCGCTCGTTATTCGGTTTAGCCGGGAGAGGACCTTTGTGTCATATAACCTATTCTGAATAATGATACGACGTATATGGATAGCATTTGAAGACCGGTGGTGAAGACCGGATATTTTCGAAAATGAAAGGACAACTCGTCGAATGTCTCTGCATCGGCTGATCTCCGATATAGAGATTTGATCACCCTTTGTGATGGGTAGTCCGGACGTGATTAGAAATTTTCCGGATTTGCAAGGGCTTCTTTGGAAGTACCTTCGGTTCCGTTCGATCCCGGAATGGACTTGTATGGATGTGTGTCTGACATTACACTTTGAGATGTAAAGCTGGTTTCTATCAAATACATTTCTGTTGGTGGCGGAGAATTTATTCACTTAGCTTAACACCCTTCTCTGAGACGTACGAGCTCAGAGGTTATGTAGTTGATGGTTACTAGTGATACATTCCCAATTTGGTAATGTGGCATACGAAGTGATGTTGATCATTTGTTGATCAAAGCGTGGCTTTGTGAAAAAGCGTGGCTTTATGAAAAAGCGTGGCTTTGTGAAAAAGCGTGGCTTTGTGAAAAAGCGTAGCTTTGTGGATGAGACTTCGTCGAGCCTCACAACCCGTTAATGGTCGAAACATGAATGTTGCGGCATAGGTTTTTAGGGGTCGCGCCCCTAGGGTATGTCATTTCCTTCTGGATAAAAGGTGATATCATGGTATGGAACCCAGATATTTTACCTATGTTGATGTTGCAAATTTATTATACTTTGTGGTTATTGCTTTGTGGTTGAGGATCCTCGGATAAAGGTCGGTAACGACCGGGGGATGGCATGCTTGTGTGTTAGTTACCTAGTTACAGCTGTACAGCGTGAGGTAGCGTCAGTGTGTTAGTTACCTAGTTACAACTGTACAGTGTGAGGTAGCGTCGGCCTTGTGTTTGCAGAGATCCAGTTAGGTTCTCGGGGCGTCTTTCCAGAGGCGTTTCCATTTCGGTGTAAGGAAGTTCCTTTGCCTGACCATTTGTTGGAAAATCCAAAGAAACAATACGCGCCCTGTACGGTTTTAGTTGTATAACCTGCCATGGAATGTGGTGGTAACTTGTTATTGAACATGGTAGCTATAGTAGGCATACGATGAAATGTTGTATGCTGGCTAAGATTGATATTATACCTTCGAAATATTTTTTGCACCATGCACTAATAATAATATCAAATGGGCTTCGTGTATCAAGCATGTTTTGACCGTCATAAGGAGAAATCTCCTCCAATTCTGCGTTTGCATTGTGTGTGTGGCGGGAGGCCTTATGGTAGTTTCATTTTCCAAAAGCATGAACGATTCTTTTTAAAAATCTGTTTTATTTAAAGCAACTGCTTTTGTTTACTCATACCAGTCCCATGACTGACCTGGAGTTTATTGTTCCCTTCCTAAACTCTGGGTGCCTACAATTTTCCACACGGGCAGTCTAGAGTTGGGTTTCTCAGATATTCAGGTTTAGTAGATTATCGAGAGCTAGTTCAGTTTTTGGAGTTCACCAACTGACGTTGCTTATCTTGGTGCGACGTGATGGTGGTTCGAGCTGATGTTGGAGTTATTGTTCTCATTCTCTTTGTCGGATCATTTGGAGTTATCAGTTATGCTGTTTCCGTTGTAGCATCATTATTTATCTCTGATATTGTTGTATCATATTGATATCATTGTTGTATATCATACTGGATATTGTATTCATTTGAGTTGTATATGATATCATTGTTTTCTTTCTTCCGCTGTGTTGTTATACTTAATGGTGTTATAAGCTCCGGTGAACCAGATTCGGCGTTTTAATCTACGGCATTCGAGTACAAGTGAAGTACGGGTGTCGATTTTTGAAGGCCGATTTCAGGGTCATTACAAGACTCGAGCTCTGGGTCAGCAAGGACGTGTTGGGCTTGGTGTGTGGGTGACGTGGAGGGTGGAATCCGGTGGAAGAAGCGGCTGCTCGGAGTTTCTAGGTTGTGTGGAGAGTGGTTCATCGGTTTGGAGATAGCGATGGGTTGCGTGGCTGTTAGGATATGAACGATGGTGGAGGATTTCTTGGTGGTGAGGCCTGAGATGCACGGGCTTGGAGAGGGGGAAGGGGAAAAGGAGGGGAAGAGATCTGGAAAGGACGGTGAGGTCTTGAGAGTGATGAACAGCCTGTAAAGGCAAGAGAATGATGGAAGAAAAAAGAATGCAAAATGAAATGGTGAGAAATGAATGGCTGAGGCTTGAAAATATGCAACAGTCATGAATGTGTTAAATTAATGAATGTACTTATTTATTATATAAGATGGAATGCCAAAAGAAATAAGAAGGGAAAGAGACGCACATAGTTCAGGGAGATAAGCGGTCTTCAGCTTATAAAGCAACACATATTTGTTTTATGTTATACTGGTTTCAGAGCAAGATTAAAATGAACCGAGAAAGAAATGAAATGGCAACGGACAATAAATTTAACCGATGGAAAAGTTGACAATTCATACATTGAAATTTGGAAATAAAAGAAAGTGGTTGTTAGGTTATACGGTTGAAAGTGAAAAGACAAAAGGGAACAAAACAAGAACCGGATACCGATACGGTTACCAATTACACGGATTCCGTTTCGTACCGAGCTTCAAAACACAGAATTGAATACATCGTAGAGATCAGCACGACGGGACGATCAAAACGGTATACAGATATCAATGGTACGACCATCCAATCAAAAGTCCATACGGACACCGATATACGTTGCTATTCCGAACGGAAAAATCCAAACGGAGCTAGCAACTTCCGAATCTCGCAAAAAGAATTTCGCAGTCTGATTCAGAGTGTTCTAAATAAATTTTCTCATGTTGACATATTTAGGTTTCAGAACACTTTTAAATTCAACTATTATTAACTGATTTAAATTGAAATAAAATTACACTAGAAAATAAACTTCCATATTATCTGATGAAAATTTACCAGTTGCTATGTTTGATTAGACGCATTTCAAATATCAAGTTTCTATTTCAAAATTTTCTTATTTAAAATTTCACAAAATTCAATTAATTAGATAAATAAAACCACTAAAATTTACAGGCCGTTACAAGGGCACTCCATAGGTATGGTACAAACCAAACTCGTAGAAGGCACGATAAGGCATGTGAAAACAGCACTCGAGGCAATGCCAGGGTAGGACTCTACCATTTTGCAGAACCGGGCTGCTGGTAAAGCATAGCAGCTACTACCGCCCACCTCGTAACACACTCCCATAATCAAAATCGAGGGTGGCCACCATATCAATCACAAAGTCATAATATGGTATCGAAGAAGCATGTCCGATAGGAGGAATGACCTCACTTGGCCCAGGTATAGCTCCTGTTTTAGTCACATCTAAGCTGACTTACGGGAGTCAGAGTCATGTAAATACCTCATACAAAATCGTTCGCCAAACCATCCTACTTTATTTATGGAATCTCCACCATGTGCATAGTTGTTAAAGTGGTTTTCGGTATTGGCAGAGAGTATGACAATATCTGATCCCGGTCTCTTTAGCAACCCAACGCTTATTACACACCGGATGGTTCTTTTACATTTTCAAAACCATTTAATATTGATATCAAAATATCATATTCAATTCAAACCATATCACTTTCGAAATCATAATTTCAAAATAGGTTAAACCCTCATTTCAAAATCATCATATTTACTCAAAATATGTTATTTCGATCCCAACTTAGGTTATTACATCATTTAATCATATTTGCTTTTAAATCAAGGATTTAAATATAACCACTTCCACTTTACAATTTAGAATTTAGAATAATAGTATGGATAGTTACAAAGAGTCTAAATAGTTTAGTATAGTTTGAAAATATAATTTAAATGGTTTGAAATACTTTAAAATAATTTAAAAAGTGGATTAAAATAGTTTAAATAGATTTAAAATAGTTTAAGTAGAATTAAAATAGATTAAATAGATTTAAAATAGATTGAATAGATTTAAAATAGATTAAATAGATTTAAAATAGATAAAAATGGGTTAATTAGTTTAAAATATGATAAAATAGATTAAATTGGATTAAATTGATTAAAATTGATTAAAATAAATTAAAATAGTTTAGATTGATTAAATGGTTTAAAATATTTTAAAATAGATTAACTTAGTTTAATAGATTGAAAATATTACTAATTAGAATTTAAAATAACATTTTTAACAGTTTATATTAAAATAATAAATTTGAAATTAACATCAAATTTAACTATTTCTTCCATTTCAACATATCAGGACCATATCTAGATTCCAAATCAAAACCTAATTTCAATCTTGAAGTATCAATTTAAGTTATTCCAATTTCAATAGATTTCAAAGTTACAATTTCAAACGTCTTCAATAACTCAATTTCGATAAATTTCATTTATACTTCGAATTCAACTTTAGAGTTCCAATTTAAACCCTCTAAGCAATTTACTTAACACAATTCCAAAATTTCAAATTTAATCTTTTAAACAATTCATTTGAACAATTCAATTTATATAAATCAAATTCTATTTCAAAATATCATTTAACAGAATTCAAAATTTAAAGATTTAAAATCATTTAATTTAACCAATCCGGTGTCCATATATAATTTTCTACCCTATGGTCAAGTGATATGGATATTTATCATTTCAATCCGCAAATATTTAAATTTACGGGTATATATTATTTCAACTTGCAATCCTAAATTTATTTCAATGAAAATTGCTTGGGTTTATCATTTCAACCCATAACTATTTCCCCTTATTCTATATATGATCGTTCGGGTATGTATCATTTCAACCCATACGGAACTTGGAGTGTTATAACAATATAATTTATAACATCTAGTCATCCAATATCAACAATCAAACATCCATCACAATCATCATCCAAATCGACCAATAAACATAAATATTAACTGATTATCATTAACATGTATTAAATTGACAAATAAATTCAATATTAAATTAAACGATGATTAAATGCAATAAAGTCAAATTTAACTAGAATGATAATTTAAACATACCAAACATCAATCAATTAATTTCTAACCACATCATAAATTTAATTTAACTAACATAAGAAAATTTAGTAGTTGTGAGTGGGTTAAAATACTCACCTTTGATTTCAAATCGATTTGAAACCCAAAATAAGGCCCAAATTTGAACAGTCTTAGAATTCGTCCAAACAAATTTCATAATGTTCGTAATTTTGATACGATCGCAGTGGAACAAACCGGGCATGAATCTGAGTTCGTATGCAAAAGATATGTAAGTTAAAACAATTGAAATCAAATATTTAAATTAAAATAAAAAAAAAGTGGTGCCACGTCACTTGAAACAACACGCAAGCCCTAACCGCTCATACACAACCGATCGAGCTTCTGTTCACAACTGCCACGCCTTCGTTCAAAACGCCGACTACCATGATCGACAGCAACCAAATCAGACCCCGCCACCTTCTCGCCCACGACCAGACGTGTCCACGCCCAGACAGCCCTCACCTCCGATCACTCCTACAACCGACGCCGCCGCCCCCAATGTGAATGAACATGCTTGATTTCTGGCGAATCAAGGTGACGATTGCGACGACTAACAGCATGGATCGACGCTACTCTGTCCCCTCTACCTAATGCTGCTTCCCGATCATCCTATAGTCGAAGATCCGCCGTCAAATAACAAACCCTAGAAATGGATGGCCGAGGTTCATCCTCGATTTTTGGGAAAATGGTGCATCGAATTGAGAAATGAATTGCACCAGTGAATTACGCTTGTCGAGAGCTTTAAAACAATATATAATATGATAGGGTTTGGAGGAGTTTAAATTTTGAAATTGATTTGAAAATTGAATTTAGCGTTTTGAGTTTGAATTTGTTTGTGCCATTGAAAAGAAGGAGATAGACCGAAGTTGTTGTACGTACATAATAAGAAAAATGATTGCTAGGGTTTGGGAAATAAGACTATTTATATTTACAAAGCCCGATAAGAAAACAAACACATCGAATTGGTACGAAATGACAATAGCGACCCGAAAAGCCCGTTTCTCTTCCGAAACGAAAATGGATCACCCCATATATCAAAATAGATGTTTTCGATAATTTTAAATTCAATGGAACAAGTATCAAGTACTAATTCCAACGTTTGAAGAAGTTAGCTTTTAAAATCAGCTTATTTCAAATTGAATTCAATTAAATTGATTTCTACGCGTTTCAAGCCCGTATCAAACGACAAGTCCGACCACGACGAAACTAGAAATCCTATAATAATTCACCGTTACGGATCCGATGAAACTGGTTTCATCGAAATCCGAGATAGTGGCCAAAATGGCTATTTTCCCGTTAATTAAATATATTATTATTAAATTCATTAAATCACTTTTTTTATTTCAAATTTAATAAATAACCATTTTAATCATTTTTGATTACTTAGTCATTTACAATAATTTAAAACATATTTATATACCAATTCAGTGTTGAATATTACACTAATTACAGAAACATATTTGAAAACAAGATGAAGCTTGAAAGTTCTTTAATAAATTTAATCATTTCCAAGGTCAAAGAAAAGTCTGATCATCACAGTGTGTATGTTTCTGCAGTTTAGGGCCTTGTTTTTCTTTTTACATGTCTTTGTTTTGTTTTTTCTGTTTTAGTTTTTCTTTCTTTTCCTTTTGTTTCCCTGTTTTCTCCTTTGTGAGTACTAGTTTGTTAGTGCTCACTTGTTTTTCTTGTTTTTGTTTCCTGTTTTAATAAATATGGTAAGGGTCCATTCAACCCTGCTTGCCTTTCAAAAATTGTAATTAAATCCAATTAATTATATTTTAATTCAATGAATTGATTAAATTTGATTTCAATCTTTTATTCAATTATTTATTGTCAAATGGGTAAAACTAACACTAATTTATATTTTATTACCTCAATATTCTAAAGTTATTGCCTTAATTCACATTAACTTAACATTTAATTACTTTTAATGCAATTTATTTCAAATTTGATTTCAACAAGTTAAACAAATAGGTAACAAATAACAATTGTCACTTTTAGCTTAATTTAATCACATTTATAAGTTGATTGTCTACACAAATGTTATAATTATTTGCACAACACTAATTAATATTCAATTACAATTTATTACACACTATTTCATTTATTAAAACAACATTTAAATTATCAATTACTCTTTTAATCCAATTATCAATTAATACACACATTATTTCATCAATTAATATAACATTTAAATTTATTCCTTATTTTAAATTTATAATCAATTACAACTTACAATAATTACAATAACTTGAGATTACATTCAAATAGTCATCTATTACAATAATTTACATTATTATACTTCATTCTAGTTAGTTTTCCCATTCCTATATCATAAATTTTATTTCCTCCTACATTAAATTACACAATCTTATTAAATTAACTATTTTTAATTATCGAAAATTACCGGTCGTTACAGTCACATTTCAATTTTTCTCCGAACTATTTATTTTTGTAAACCAAATTTCATAACAAGTCTACTATCATTAGTTATTACTTAAAAGAGGTTTATTTGGATTATATAATCCATTATCTAATTATTTAAAAATATATTAAATATTCACATTTAAAGTAACTAAATTACGGTTCATTACACATTCTTTAAAAATAATTTTGAAAATATGATGTAAACAACCTATATACACCGGTAGTTCTATATGTATATAAGTTTTAAAAAATCAAGAATTCTTTTTGACACAACAATTTCCCACACTCCTACAAATAGGGTATGGTTCAACCAAGTTTGCATCCAATCCCTACCATCCAATACCTAGCATACAATTTCTAAGATCTAGAAATTGAAAATCCAGTTTTCTAAGCCTCTATTCTTATGTTTGAGAAGGGGTTTAGATGGAGAGTTACATATTCTATCCTTCTCTTATGTACCCATTTCGATGTACCTTGGTACCTTCTCTTTTTCCCAAAATTCTTTTGTATAGTCCGCATATGGGAATATATTTTTAAATTTTAAAATAGAGTTATTACAAAACAAGTTTTTGTTCCCCTACCAACAGGGTATGAAAAAAGTAATTCCAAAGCTAAAACAACTTGTTCCCTCATCGTTAACTATTTTTTTCATACTATCATTTCTGCTGAACAGTAGAATTCATTTTTGCTAACCTTCCACATTTCCCTATGCTAAGCATGTGGCATTTCAAAAATCAATTAAGCCACATCTTACGCAATGGGGTTAGTCAATAGGTTAGTGTCTATGATTGATTCTATCCTATTACATGATAAAATTCCAAATTTTGAAAACTTATTATTTTATTTTAGAACAACAATTAGCACATAAGTGCATTTATAAATTTCAACTTCTAAGGCATAGGGTTAGTGACCCATAGTTTCACAACAATCCTTCCTTGTCCTTCGCTTGCTAAAATTTATCTCCTAAAATTTAAGTACTTTTTGGAAGTTAGATTTTATTTTACTTTTAGTAGCTAATTTAATAAATTTCCCAGTTTATTTTATATACTTCCAGTCCTATATATATACACATGTACATATACATACATACATATATATCTATCTATTGCATTAGTTAAGTGTCCTTTTTAAGATTTCCTTGTTTATATTGTTTTCCAACTAACATAGCAGTCAATCCAAAAAACAATTAAAGAGGAACATTTCCTATAACTTCGTACGCATTTTATACAAATAGAGATAACTAATGCTTATAACCCAAATCCTAAAAGAAAAATAAATGCCGGAAGGAAAACAACAACTGCTACTACTAATCCTATTACTACCTACGTACTTTAGGATGGTCCTGCTCCTCGTCGAGAGTCCAACTCTAATATTTGCGACCCAAAAATCATATGAGCACGGTGGCTATGCATCCAAGCTCACGACTATGGCATCACTGCACAGCCCATATATCCTACAGCTTGGCCTCGATCCGGATCTGGGAATGTAACACTCCTATTTTTAGTTAAATATTATTCAGGGCATTTAATTGGATAGATTAAATAGAATAATGTAAATGGTTAAGGAGAATGAGATTTGAAATTGAATAAGGTTGTGCCATACTTAATTAATTAATTAAGTTGTTTAAACTTAACTTATAAGTGAATATATGAGAGGGGCAATTTAGGAAATAGACCTATCATTTGCTTTAAACCCTCTCCCCCATATCACTCTCACTTTGTATACAAAAAAATCAAAAGATAAATATAAGGAGGCCAGCCATTAATCAACCTAAGGAGAGTGAAATCAAATGAGATTTACAAATTCAAGCTTAGGAATTCAAGAGCTAAATCAAATCTCAACTCCAACATCAATTTTAAGGTGAATAATAAGGTTCCGTCTCTATTTTTTATTTTTAAATTTGGTTATGGGTTACATTTGAATTATTTTAATAAATTTTGCCAAGTATGGTTGATATTCATTTTTTGGACATACTAATGAATTAAGAGATTTTTATAGAAGTATTTAAATAGATTTTGAGGGTAAAACCTAAGATTTTTATCTCCAAATGCTTTAATTGTGTGATATGTTATATAAAACATTATTTTGGTGATGGGTTTTTAATTTCATAAATTTTCAATTTATATAGATTTTTTTATGAATTTCCTAAAGAGGAAATAGCTTAATTTTGGGTTTTAATTATTTAAAATGACTAAATATGGTTTTTGGCTCTAAA
Source organism: Allium fistulosum (assembly GCA_030737815.1). NCBI lineage: Eukaryota > Viridiplantae > Streptophyta > Magnoliopsida > Asparagales > Amaryllidaceae > Allium > Allium fistulosum. The sequence continues at coordinate 308,464,953 of CM060901.1, read as the reverse complement.
AATATTTTATGATAAGGGGAAGGATATTCTCAAATTTTGGTGAATTTTTTGGGTTTTTCCCAAGTTATTATGATTTCACTATGCCATAAAGTGAATCAGACAACAGTGATCACATAACATATGGTAAATTTTCTATTATCCCACTTTTTCACACAACATATGGAAAAATCATCTGTTGTATGACATAGCCCGTCAAATCATTATTTTATTGAGATTTCATGCTTGTTACTCAAACAATATTTATCCGTTATTTGATTTAAGTTATCAGAAAATTTAATATTGGCTCCATATTGATATTATGGTTTCCTTCTCAATATTGGCTGAATTACTTTGTGGCCACGTTCCTTGAATTATTTCCCATTTCTCTTTCTCTCCATTCTTATTTTTAGTCGCGTTTCTTGAATTATTTCCCTCTCAATTTTGGTTTCCATATCAGAAAATGCTCACTCTCCCGTTATCTCCCGTTACTCTCCCACTCTAAAACTACGATTGCTAATGAAATTAGAGTTTCTTTAAGTGTCCTCCCTTTCTATCTCTTTTAGCCAGTACTTATTATCATTCGTTCAAGCTTGCTTTGATGGCCACCACTTTTAATTAGGGTTTTGCTGAATTGAAGCCGCCTCTTGGAAATCGTTAACCTTACTCCTCTGATGCTCTCATTCCTCAATCTATTGGCACTTGTAGGTTACGGCTGCTTCAAACCGTCTAGTATTCTTCGATTGATATATTGTATGATTTCTACCCCTTTTTATTTTGTATTGATCTCTACTTCTTATTCAAGTTAAAAATTGGTTCCTGATTTATTTTAAGGCTTGCTCTTTGATTTTGCTCGAACTCAAATGATTTTCAACCGATGATGGTAATGGGTTATTTATATAGGAATTAATTTCCTATATTTTCAAATATACACTTCAATTTGACTTTTCAATTTATTTTTCTAGGCTATAGATTTCTGATCGAATGCTTATCTGTAATTTGACTGATTTCTCTGATTGAATATTTTGCATATATTTTGGCCCACGATTAATTTCACTTTCGGCCTTGATACTATTTTATGGCTTTGTCTTGGTCTCTGGTGAACTGCAGTCATATTTATTTGTTCAACTGAAACTGATACTTGTCCTGTGCTTGAACTTTGTCTTGTATATCACTACACCATGTATAATTCCACTTGAATCTTCACATGCACCTGCACTAACCTGTAGATGTACATCATTGATGTACCTTTTTTGATTTTTTCTATGTGCACTGTGTGGTCTTGCATTACTCCATTCCTATTTGGTTTATGCATGTACCTATATATTTCCATGTTCTTACTTCTCTTTGTTTTGCTTGTTCACTAATACTAGCTGTTAGCTGCTCACTGATATGAACTTTGTGTACATGTATATGCATGTTCTATTCTAAGTGCATTGATGTGTATTTCTGTACCATTTGCTCCGAACTGTTTGCTTCATAATGGCCTCATTAATTATGTTTGGTGCACTTGTTTGGCTTCTGGTTTAGCCTTGAGTCTAGACTTGTACTTTGTTGCCCCATTATGTAATATGCATGTACTTATGTCTCTGGACTGATGGGATTCCATCTTGTTGCATTATTGCCTGAAATCGATTTCCATACATTCAAACTCTTGTTATGCTATCTTGATTCATCCATACATGCTGTTGAGTTGCCTTTTTGCTCGCTATGTACATATATATATACATGTATATACATATTTGTATATTTGTAGACTAGTGTGCCTGGTTATGTCGAAATGTTTGCATTGTTGCCTGAAACTGGTCTTCTTCCTAGCCTTGCCCTTCTATGTTTGAACTCTTTGCTAGTACATGCTTAACTTGTTTTTCCTGTTTCTACATGTGCATATTTCTTAACTGTGTGCATGCACCTAACTTTTCTTGTATCATATGTGTACATGTGCACTTGTACTCTGCACTGTTGTATCTTCTATATATGAGCACACTTAACTGAACCTGGTTTGCATCTTAGATGTGCATGTGTTATTTTCATTATTCTTTCATGTGCTTGTGCCTTTACTTATTTGTGCACTTGCACTAGTATTCTACCCAGTGTGCATGCTTGTCTGATCTGGTTTGCACATGTGCCTGACATCATTTGATAGTTCATGTGTACACTTGAGTTCCATTTGCATTTCCATATCTTGTTGGATTCTGGAAGGTTTGGCCGCTCCATGTTGTTGAAATTATTTTGTCTTGCTGGTCCATGTTACTGAATTGCTGAAACCTGTTTTTGCTAGAACCTATGCACCTTTGTTGAATTGTTGTTTCCTGACCATGTGCTCTTGACTTTAGCTCTGGTTTTGTTGTGATACTTGACCACCCTAGTAGAATTGTTGTTTCCTGACCATGTGCTCAAACATGTGCACTACAGTCTTCTTCATGCTTTTTAAAACTAATATGTATTGCACCCGAGTTGAGCCCGAGCCCGCTTTGGTTTGACCTTGTGCACACTTGCACAGTGTTGAGCCTTCGGGCTTGACCTTTGAATTTGTCCCTGAGAAATAATCGATGCTCGGCCTTATGATATTCACAGTGATACACTATGCATATCATAAACTGTTTATGCACACTTAATTTTTGTCCTTATCCAAAATATGAAAACAAATAATCCAAATAACTGAGGCAATATTAAATCACAATTATAATTTTATTTTTTCATTTATGTTTGTTTCTTTCTCCATTTTACTGCATTGTTTATTTGACACGTATAACAAACGACTGCACACATGCTGGAGCAAGAAGATATCCAAAACAAATTCGAGTAAGAGTAAAAATATTGCATATGAGATTGTGAAAATAATATATAATGAAATTTGTATTGTATTTGAAAATTTAAATAAAGTGGAAGCCAAATGTGTACTATTTGTATTTGAGTTGAAATAAAATATTTTTTAAATAAAATTGCGACTTATTTATTTCATTCTGCAAATATGTATTTCATTTCGTGAACAACATATAAGTGTAATTGGTATTCATATTAGTCCATATTTATATGTTGTCTAATAAGTGATTGTGGGAATGGTATTATAACATCAGACAACATACGACTTTTTCTCTCTATTTTTTTAGTGCATATCAGATGAGGGGGAATATCTGTGGTCTAATGTGCAATGAAATAGCACTGGATTTAACGACAGATATATATACTATCTGACAATGAGGCGTATCTATCGTCTATTGCATCTTTTAGTGTAATGTTTATTGTGAATTTACTATGCTGGATAAGTATTTAAAACAATAATTAATTAAGGATATTAATTAATTAATATGAAGTGTGCTTTGGACATTAAAATCTGAGCGCAGCAGTAATTCTGAAAAGGATTTGTAAAGAAATTTATTTATCTAATAGAAATTGGACAAAAGGTTAAGATTTGGTAAAAAGTAGTTGCTTTTATTAGAAATAAATTGGTTTCTTTATAATTACATTAATGCCATGCCGCATATATACTCGTTGAGCCTAAAGGAATGACGCCTCCAAGAATGTCAACGTCGACGAGGTAGGAAGCACATGAAAACAACTTAAGTAGTTCTGGAGTGATTCTAACCACTTCGAAGTAGACAACAACGACAACCCATGTATGGCAGCATTGCTTTCTCGTAATTCAACTAAGAGTTTAAAAGCTTAATTTCAACGTCGACGATGTCGCATGTCTTCAACGTTGTTTTTAATGTGTTTGAAACGTGGATTACGGATCTTAAGGCAGAATTAACACTAGAGGGGAGGGGAGGGTGAATAATCTTTAATCGATTTTATGGAATTTTTGAAATCTTTTCAAAAATCAAACACATACATATGCAATTCGTAAACACAGAAACAATCATAGATCAGGCACAGATGCAAATAGTAAATAAAAGCAGTAAAGGAAAGAACACACCAGAATTTTATACTGATTCGAATTTACCCTACATCCAGTCCAACATAATTTCTTATGCAAATTTTTTTTCAAACATAATGTCGATATTACAAACTCGATTTCAAGGCCACGAGATACACCCTCCTGCCTCCGATTCCAGGGCAAACTCTCTTGATTTAACCAGGCTACAAGATCACCTAATTGATTTACGGGCTACAATCACAACCAATTGATTTACAGGCTATAATCACACCGTTTCCAATATAAGTTTGATAGATAGAGGGACTCGATATACTTCTTTGATTACAAATGATCCTATAACTCTGAATAGCACCGAGATCTTTAAGAGAGAATGGCAGAGAATCATACTAGAGATGATTGAGTTTGATTTACTTAGAATTTCGACAGAGTTTTGTTAAAGCATTTGAAATATAAGAGAATATTTGAGTGCAGAAGAAGGAGTGAAGAAATGAAGAAAAACTAACTTAAAATTCATTGAAAAAAACTGGTATTTATAGAAGAACAACAGTCATGTACATTCACGAAAGGTTATGACGAATAGTCACTTCTTTTGAAAATTTGAAATTTGAATTTCTACGGTAACCATGTCGACGTGGGGGGATGGGGTATGTCGACATGCCTATGATAATTTTGAAAATTGATTTTGCTTTTAAAAATGATTTCTATTCTAGAACTTGTAAAAACAATTTCTAAACTTAGTAAACCATTTTAAATATAGTTTAAATTTATAAAAGAGATTTAAAAAGTAATCTTAAAAATATATAATCTATAATATAAAAATAATATTAAAAACTAAGTATAGGATATATTTTTGAGATTAAATGCTTATAATATTAAAACAAGGAGATAGTTTTAAAAACAATAGATGATTTTGAAATCAAAATATAAAAGATAACAAAAATAGTTTAAGGCTAAAATATTTAAATTGATAGAGATAACTTTAAAAAGATAGTTTTGAAAAAATTAATCATTTTGAAAATTTCGTGGATTCCTTTCCACTAGAGAAGGTTGTGGGTTCCATCAAACTAAAGAGGTTGTGGGTTCCATCCCACTATTAAAGCGAGAAGGTGGATTCTAGCCATAGGGTTGGTTAGAACTGTCTGCTAGTTCTCTGTCCTAATAATATGGAGTAGATTCTAACCTTTCTTTCTCGTAAAGGCGTACTCGCCAGGAACAATTGTGCAGGAGAAGAGTGAGACTTCCACAATTAAAATCCGAATAAAGATTTTAGTGCTATTATGAAGTTTTAAAATAAATCTGGACACTATTACTTATCTTGATACCTTGAAATCTTAAACTCTTGAAATCTTGAACTCTTGATACTCATGAGTCTTCAGTCTTGGTTTCTTCAGTCTTGAATTCGTCAGTCTTGAATCTCTATACTCAGTCTTGAATCTTTATGCTGTACAGTCTTCATTCTCAGTACTTGCATATATATCTTGCATATACATATATATCTAGACAAGAATATTAGTATTCATATTTTATAACAAGTCCTAAGGTTGTTGTCATCAAAACCATCATCTCAGGAACTAACAATCTCCCCCATTTTGATGATGACAACCTTTGTTTATAAAATCTTCTCCACGATCTTCGATTCTACTCCGACTCCTCCTTATTCCAACAACTCCCCCTTAATCTACTAACTCCCCCTTAGTCTAAGCCTATCTAACCTATTTTATAATTATCCCCCTTTGTCATCAACAAAAACTAAGCCTAAACTACATAAATCTTTCTTAAACTAATACTATGGAACTAAATGCTAATAACGAAGTATAATAAGTGAAAACATAAATATAATTTTATTATATATGTTGTTATATTACACAAACATATAAACGAATATATACAAATACACAATATATAAAAAAATTATCATAAAAACAGTCTAATGAGAGTTCTTGACAATTGGTGACTTGTGAATCGAACAATTAGGGTAATGGAGACAAAAGTTTCCATGTTATTTGACCAAATTACCATTTTTGTCAAAACAGACTTCTCCAACGCAAATAACTTTATGGTCCTCGTCCATTTGTGCTACTTCCTCTTCTTCTTCTTCTTTGTCGTCCTCTAATGTATTATGAATACGTATGTTAGAGGAATCATCTTCAATTACGATAGGATCTGCATGATTATCCATTAAAAATTTTGCAAATTATTAAGGATCTTGCCTTGTTTCTCCTGTTCCTTTGCCATCTTCATTTGCATGACCTGTAATTCAGTCGAAATTTGTAGGGAATCCTTCAAAGTTTCCTCGATCTTCATCACTCGAGCCAATTAGTTCGTTGAAATGGACCAGAATTAGGAGAAGGGAAGGAAAAGGTTGCATTTTGGTTTGATTTAGAAGAGGAGGCCATTATTTTACATTTTCAAAAGTTTATTACAGAGAAAATGAAGAGAGAAGACAGAAGAATTCGAAATATTGTGGTTTATATAACCACCAAACTGATTTAGAGGGAAAATCAAAATTCATATTTTACCGTTGTATGTCGACATGGGGGGTAGGGGCATGTCGACATCCTTATGAAAATTTTGACAATTTTGTTTTTCTATATTTATTTAGATATATATATATATATGTTACTATATCTATATTCTATATCTTAGTTATAGAACAAATACCTAGTTCTCTTCTTAATTTAGTAAAGGTTGATTGATTCAAGGGTTTGGTCAGAATATCAGCTATTTGATTCTTAATGTTGATATATTCAAGAGAAATAATCTCTTTACTTATATTATCTCTGAGAAAATGATGTCTGATATCAATATGTTTGGTTCTGGCAAGGTGAGTAGGATTTTTGGATAAATTTATTGCACTTGTATTGTCATAATAAATTGGTGATTTTGAAATATTTAATCCAAAATCCTTTAGGGTCTGTTGCATATAGATAACTTAAGAACAAGCTAAAGCAGTAGAGATATATTATGCTTCAGTTGTTGAAAGTGAGACGGTACTTTGCTTTCTAATAAACCAAGAAATCAGAGAATGTCCTCAAAAGTGACAAGTTCCACTTGTACTTTTTCGGTCTGATTTACAACCAGCATAGTCAGTATCACAATATGAGATTAAATCAAATGAATCATTTTAGGATAAAATAGGCCATAGTCTAAAGTGTGTTGAACATATCTTAGGATACATTTAACAGCTTTTAAATGGGTCTCTTTGGGTTGAGATTGGTATCTTGCACAGACACTATGCATGATATCAGACCTACTCGCAGTTATATAGAGTAGTGATCCAATCATTCCCCTGTATAGTTTTTGGTCGACATCTTTTGACATGTCTTCTTTATTCAAGGCTTCATTGGTTTCCATAGGAGTGGGTTTTCCACTCGCAGTGGTCATACCAAACTTATTAATTAGATCCCTAGCATACTTTTCTTGACTAATGAAAATACCACTATCTAATTGTTTTATTTGCAATCCTAAAAAGAAAGTAAATTCACCCATATGACTCATCTCAAACTCTTTGTGAATTTCATTATTTGTTGATCAAAAAATTATAGCATCTACATAAATCTGTACTAATTGGATATCATTTTTGTTTCTTTTAATAAAAAGAGTATTATCTACTTTACCAATTTCAAATTTTTATTGTAATATGTAAGATCTTAGTCTATCATACCGGGCTCTTGGAGCTTGTTTCAGACCATATAAAGATTTCTTTAATTTGTAAACATGATTTGTAAACTTTTCATCTTCAAAAAGTGGGGGTTGTTCAACATAAACATCTATTTTAACAAAACCATTTAAAAATGCACTTTTTGACATCCATTTGAAATAATTTGAAATTGTTGTGATTTGTGAAAGCAAGTAGAATTCTAATGGCATTTAATCTTGCTACGGGTGCAAAGGTTTCATCATACTCTATTCCTTCTTCTTGACAATAACCTTGCGCGACTAACCGAGGTTTATTTCTAACAACCTCACCTTGTTCATTCATTTTATTTTTATAAACCCATTTAGTTCCTATTATAGTTTTGTCCTCAAGTTTAGGAACAAGTTCCCATACATCATTTATGGTGAATTGATTCAGTTCTTCTTGCATAGCAAGAATCCATGAATCATCGGATGATGCTTCCTTTGGATTTTTGGGTTCAGTAGTTGATATAAAAGCAAAATTACTCATCTTGTTTAGTCGATTTCTAGTTCTAACAACAGATTCTATATTTCGTAGTATATTTTCTACAGGGTGATCTTTTAAAAGCCTGATCCTTTTATTAGGATGAACAGTTTCACAATTTGTTTCATTTGATTCATTATTTATAGTAACAAAATCATCTTCATCATTTATTTGAACAAAATCTTTGAAATTTTCATCAAAAGATACATGCATTGTTTCTTCAATGGTGTTAGTTTTTAAATTGAAAACTTTGTATGCTTTATTTCTATTAGAATATCCGATAAAGATTCCTTTGTTGGATTTAGGATCAAATTTATCCAAATTGTCCTTTGTATTTAAAATAAAGCATTTACTTCCAAAAATTAAAAATAAGATACCTTTGGTTTCTTTTTCAAAAGAAGTTCATATGGTGTTTTATTGGTTAAAGGTCTAACTAAAATCCTATTCAAAATGTAACAAGCTGTAGCGACTGCTTCAGCCCAAAAATTTCTTGGTAATTTAGTATCTGAAAGCATAGTTCTTGCACACTCTTGAATCGTCTTATTTTTACGCTCTACCACTCCATTATGTTGTGGAGTTCTTGGAAAGGAAAAATTATGAGTTATTCCTTTTTGATTATAGAAATTCACAAAATTTTCATTTTCAAATTCTCCACCGTGATCACTACGGATAGTTTTGATTTTTAAATAAAGTTGATTTTGAATTCTTTTTGAAAAAGTTTTAAATAAATCAAAAGTATCACTTTTTAGTTTCATAAAAATTGTCCATGTAAATCTAGAATATTCATCTACAATCACAAAAACATATTTACTGTGATTTATTGACTGAATTTGAGATGGACCAAACAGGTCTAAATGAAGTAACTCAAGAGGTTTTGAAGTTGAAATCATATCTTTTAATTTGAATGAACTCTTCCTAAGTTTTCCTAATTGACAAGCATCACATATACTATCTACTTTAAAATCCATTTTATTGAGACCTCTTACTAGATCAAGTTTTGAAAGTCTAGTTAAGAGTTTGAAATTCAAATGCCCAAATCTTTTATGCCAAATCCAAGGGTCGCTTGTATTAGCCAAAAGACATAGGTTATCATTTGAGATTTTCATATTAAGAATATAAATATTTTTCTTCTAATTCCTTCAAAGATAATATTTGATTTATTATCTTTGACGTGACACTTATCCTTTTCAAATTTAATTTTGTACTCCTTATCACATAGTTGACTTATGCTAAGTAAATTGTGTTTTAGATTCCTAACTAATAAAACATCAGAAATAGTAGGAGTTTTAGAGTTACCGTCATTGCCGATGCCAATCACATATCCTTTTGAGTTGTCTCCAAAGTTGACCAGTCCTCCATTTTCATAAATTATGTCATTCAGTATCACCGAATTGCCAGTCATGTGTCTTGAACATCCACTATCAAGTATCCATTTGTTTTTCTTGATTTCCACCATTTGTCCATTGAGTGTTGATTCTTCAAAAGCCATGTAACACATCTATTCCTGCACAACACACCAATTAGGTAGATAACTTGATTTTCTATAATAACAATATGCAAACTGATGAGACAATGATGTGTGGATAGTTTGAACTAGTGTTAACAAATTTCCAAAAATTACCATTTTAAACTTTTTCAAAATTCTGATTATGATAACTTTGAAAACCAATGCCTCGATACCAAATGTTGGAAACGCAGATTACGGATCTTAAGGCAGAATTAACACTAGAGGGAGGGGGTTGAATAGTGTTTAATTGATTTTATGGAATTTTTGAAATCTTTTCAAAAATCAAACACATACAGATTCAATTCACAAACACATAAACAATCACAGAGGCAGACACAAATGAAAATAGTAAATAAAAGCAGTAAAGAAAAGAACACAACATAATTTTATACTGGTTTGGAATTACCCTACATCCAGTCCCACACAATTTCTTGTGCAGATTTCTTTTCAAATATAATGTCGATATTACAACTTTGATTTCAAGGCAAGGAGATAAACCCTCCTGTCTTCGAGTCCAGGGCAAACTCTCTAGATTTAAGCAGGCTACAGATCACCTAATTGATTTACGGGCTACAATCACACCCAATTGAATTACAGGCTACAATCACACCGTTTCCAATATCACTTTTGTAACAACCCAATATATTTGTAAACATTTTAAATTAAATTTTATTTCAATATCTTATTTTTAAAACATTTTAGAAGTAAAGTTATAATTTTCCAAAGTTAATTGAATTTTTGTTTGCAAATTTTAATTCTAGTTTCAATATAATAAGCTATTTTCTTTATTTACTTTTATTTTTTTTTTATATTTTTTCCTATGAATAATTTTTTATTTTCATTTTCACTTTATTTTTGTTTTTCTTTTATTTTATTTTACTGATTTTTATTTGTTTATTTTGAATTAAAAAGAATTGGAAATTCAAAGAGGCAAAGTCCTTTCATTTGCTTGACTTTTCATTTTCTAGACTTTTCAATTTCTTAGCCGTTCCTTTCTATTGTTTAGCCGTGAGTTTTTAATTGATTTTCACGTGAGAAAGCTTCTCATTCATTTCATTTTCACAGCAACTCATTTCTGAAAATTTTGGTAATGGCTTCTTCTCTTTTTTTCTACTTTTCTCTTCATTTTTTGCTTGTTTTTGCTTGATTTCTTCATAGCTTTGGTCGGCCTAGACCCCACCATCTCCTCCACCGACCACCACCACTTCCTTCTGCACATCATCCATGGCAACATCACCATCTCCTCTGTCCAATACTGGCCGTGACCTCCTCATGATCAAAATTCCACAAAACTTTGCATAAACTCCAAAACAATGTTATAGTCGAGCCTTGTCTTCATCACCACCTTCATTTGTAGCCACGGCCACCCCTTTAGCCACCACCACGAGCACGTGACCATCACCCTAGCCTTGTTTCAGATCTGACCTGACCTGTAGTGAGCCATGGCCGAACCTATAGACCCTATGGCCGAGCCTAGATGGTGAACCAAACCCTCCTCTTTAGCCTTGTCTCTTTACCTTCTTCCTTTTGTAACTCCTACCCCTTTGCATTCTCTTGTCTTAGCCGTGCCATATTGTGTCCAAACCCAAGACTTTCCATCATGAAAACATACATGGCCGAGCCTAAAGCATGTTATGGTCGAGCAAATGTTGAGTTGTAGTCAAGCAATTGATTGAAAAGCTTGGTAATGTCATTTGTTGCTTCTATTTTCAAATTGTTTCAATAAACTTTTGTATTGTATTTATATTTATATTTTGCTTTGTTTTGTTGTTGAATACAAGGTTAACATCTTGAATCTCTCTCCACTCGAATCAAAGTCGTGCTATTGTGCTTTCTGGATTTTCATTTATGTGTTTTATTTGCAAACTCCAGCGTAAAAAGGTGAGTATTCACACATGACATTTATACTTATATAAATTGTGAAGTGACAACAAGTGAATGTGTATAAACTATTATATCATGTTATACCTGCCTGTGATGTAAATTATATGATGTTAAACTCTGTTATAAACTTGTCACATCATCTGCTATGTTATATTTTATTATACTGTTTATTTATTTCTGTTAATCACACTGCAAGTTCCCTGTAGAATAGAATCACTATGGGTCGAAATGATACATACTCGAACGGACTTTAGAATAGGGAAAAATCGTTATGGGCTGAAATGATAAGCCTGAGCGATTTTTATTTATTTTTATTTACTTGGGATTGCGGGTTTGAAATGATAAAACCCGGATTTTTTTTGTAAACTACGGATTGAAATGATATATTATCCGTATCACTTGACTTAGGCTAGAAAATATTATACAAACTCGTGGTTATTTTATATAGTTTTCTGGAAATTTTTAAGTATTTTTAAAATGTAAATTATGATAGTTTGATTTAAATTGAATTTTAAATGATTTAATAAAAGTGATAATTATTTTTCTATGTATTAAAAATATTAAATAATGAATGGAAAATTTGTGATTCGAAACATAACTTAATTTTGGAAATTTGTGATTGATTTTTAATGGAAGTTTCAGTTAATTAAATAAAAATGGAAATTAAGTTTTATTTATGAAATGGAAATTTAAATTTAAGTGTTAAAGTAAATTGTTAAAAATGAAAAGAATGGGAAAATTGTACACTTGAATTTAATAAGGGAATTATTAAAAATTTGGATTTTTATTGTAAAATTTTTCTTTATAAAAATCATAAGTTAAAAGTATTTAAATGAACATTTTGATGTGAAAAAAATGTGATTTTTATAAGTTAAAATGATTTAAATTGAAGTTTATTTGTGGCTGGAATTCTATTAAAAATCTGAAAATTCTTTTAGTAACACTTCAGAAATGCTATCGTTTCTGAAAATGAACTAAAAACTGAACTAATAGAATCTGCAGCATTTTGTAAGTGCTGTAGTTGCAGAAGTGAACTAAAAAGGAAATTTAACTAAGGGCTATGACAGCACTTTGTAAGTGCTGTAGTTGCAGAAACTAAATTTGAACCTGAAACTAATGAAAGAGCTATTGTAGCACTTGTTAAGTGCTGCAGTTTGCTAAAATGAGATTTTTAAATGTAATTGAACCCTGAACTACTACAGCAGTTTTGAAGTGCTGTCTTTTTCTGAACTGAACTTGTTTTCAAATGTAACTGAATTACTACAGCAGTTTTTAAATTCTGTCTTTGCTGAATTGAATTGTTTTCAAATATAACTTACTGCAGCACTTTCTAAATGCTGTGAATGCTGGAATTTTAATATTTTAATGTATTTAAGTGGATAAATGAGCTCGGAAAAAGTTAAAATTTTTGGGAATTGAATTTTTGATTTAAAGGTATAATGACTTAACTTTTAAATGGTTTAAATGAAGTATTTGATTTGAAATATAAACTATTTTTGAAATTTATAACCACGGGTTATAATAACGATTGGTTGATAAAGAGACCAGGATCGGATATGGACATACTCTCTGTCGATACTGAAAACCACTTTAAAAACTGTGTACGCGGTGGAGTTTCCAGAATGAAGTAGGATGGTGGCGACGATCCTAAAGATATATTTGCGTGGACCAAACTCCCGTGAGTTGACATAAGGTGACTAAAACAGGAGCGATCGACGGGCCAATGAGGTAGCACCTCTGATCGGACACACTTCTTCAACACCATTCTATTACTTTTGTGATTGACTGGGTGCACCCCTTGATTTGGGAGTGTGGCTCGAGGTGGGCGGTAGTGGCTGCTATGCATTTCCACCAGCCTGGATGCGTAATTGGTATATCTACCCTGGCATTACCTAGTTGTGTCGTGTCACCTACCATAGCGAGCTTTACTACGAGTTTGGATTTCTCCCGTAGCCTGTGGAGTATTGAGGGTAGCCCCCGTTTGGGAGTATGCTAATACTGAATAGACTACTGGGATTATTACGTGTTAAGGGCTATATAGGTAACCCCTTGACGCTATTAAAAAGTATGTTTATTTTATAATTAGACATTATTATAATAGCGAATATTACTACATAGTAGATAGTTTAACAGATCCTTAAAGAAAGGGCGATCCCAAGCATTCTTTAAGTTACTTGTACCTTTTATTACAGTTCACTTGAGTTGGTTTACATTGTATAAGTATGTATGTCCTGACTTGAGTGTTTGTGTTTTATTTACGCTCGGGTCAGCCTGAGTATTTACAGCTTTGGACTTCACATTCTGGAGCTAGGAATTGCTGGAGATTCTGCTTATCTAGTTATTTATCTATTTCAGTTTCAGTTATTCTATTTCAGCTTTTGTATTAGTGGACTTCTATGTATTTTGAATTTCTACTGTACTTGTTTTAGAACTGTATTTGTTTTACGACTATGTATTTTGAATCTGTTTTGAGACTTTGTATTGTAGTGGCATCATGAACCACTATTTATTTTATTTTCCGCTGTGATTCTGTGATTGGTTTTATTTGCTCCAAAATTTATTACAATCTATTATTTTGCATTATTCAAGTCTGACATGTGTGGATTATTGTCGATTTGAATGGTCCAAAATAGTGGGTCGTTACATTTGGTATCAGAGCCAGGTTTTAGGCAAACCTTAGCCTATTGAGCGAAAACTCATTAGAGATAGGGTAGAAATACCCTAGAATGAGTGAAATCAACCCCTGAATCATTTCTTTGTGAGAGAACGTATTTTCAAAGTATAAAATGATTTTTTAAAAGGATTTTCAAAGATTATTTTGATATAAATTTTTCTTGTTTTAAAAGCAAATTTTCTAAACTTCCTTCTTTTCGTATCTACCTTGTTAGAAATTTATTTAATTGGGATATTCATCCAAGTGATTTATGTTATATTATCTTATCTTTGTCATCTCTATACCTTTGTCCTAAAATTCATTCTTGATTTTTCAGGATGAATCGTGGAAATACCAGAGGTAGGGGTCGTGGTACTGCCCCAGCTCCTCAACCTGTTGCACCTGTCAGGTTTACTGTTCTCTGTAAGGAATTCACTCAGCTTGGTGGTACCAAGTTTACAGGTTCAGAGAGCATTATCGAAGCCCAGCAATGGTTACGGAGTTTAGAGAGGATCTTTATTGGTCTCGAGGTTACTGATGCCCAGAAGCGTCAATTAGCAGCTTGGCAGCTGCAAGAGTCAGCCTTGGATTGGTGAGAGTCTGTTACAGCTCACACTAACGAGGGTGATATTTCCTGGGAGCAGTTTAGGTATCCTTTGTGTTATCTTGAATTTTGTTCCCATTCCCTTTCTTTTGAATCTATCGCAAGTTTTGTTTCTGTATCCTCTTTCCAGGGAGGCTTTTGGGGCAAAATGGATGCCAGAAGCTGGGAAATCTCATCTTTATCGTGAGTTTATGGATCTCAAGCAGGGTACCATGTCCTTTTTTTAGTATGAGCGGAAGTTCAACGAACTTTCCAAGTTTGGTCCTGGCCTTATTGACACCCAGCTTAAGAAAATTGAGAAGTTCATAGCTGGAGCTAACCCAGAGTACTATGATCGTCTCATTTCTCATGTTCATGGCACTTTCACCGAGCTTATGGATATGGCTATCCGTTATGAGAACCCTGCTTCTAAGGGTCCTGTTGTTGCTAGTGCTCCTGCATCTAAGGGTCCTGTTATGAGAACCCTGCTTCTAAGGGTCTTATGGCTATCCTTTATGAGAACCCTGCTTCTAAGGGTCCTGTTGTTGCTAGTGCTCCTGCATCTAAGGGTCCTGTTATGAGAACCCTGCTTCTAAGGGTCCTGTTGTTGCTAGTGCTCCTGCATCTAAGGGTCCTGTTATGAGAACCCTGCTTCTAAGGGTCCTGTTGTTGCTAGTGCTCCTGCATCTAAGGGTCCTGTTATGAGAACCCTGCTTCTAAGGGTCTTATGGCTATCCTTTATGAGAACCCTGCTTCTAAGGGTCCTATTGTTGCTAGTGCTCCTGCATCTAAGGGTCCTGTTATGAGAACCCTGCTTCTAAGGGTCCTTTTATGGCTATCCTTTATGAGAACCCTGCTTCTAAGGGTCCTGTTGTTGCTAGTGCTCCTGCATCTTAGTGTAACGACCCGGAATATTCGATCCCGAAAATTTCGGATAGTTATGAAAAAGAAGAAAAAGATAGAAGAGAAGAAACAGAAACACAACATAGATCCTCACATTCGCAGCGGATAAAATATAATATGAAATAATAACAGTTTACAAAAGAATACTATATCTGTCAATTTACATTTTATAATACATCAGAGTTATTCTCATACACAACACTGAGCATATACAAATCAAATATCTCAGATAAACAAAAATAATAGTCACAGCGGAAACACTCCATATGTCCTGCCATCCAGCTCGCCCTGAGCTCCAGAACGTCCTTACCTGAAAATCTGTAATACTCGGTCTGACCCGAGCATTACATCAAAGTAACACCCGGGTCAGGCTGGAAACCAGCGTGAGTAAACCCATATAACATGACATACTAAGTTATAAAACTTATTTGCAATCCAGGGTAACTCATACCTTCTTACGAGTTCTCAAAGTCCATCACTTATTACAAACTATATCCAAAAACTATTGCTCAGTTAAAAGCCAAGTTACTTAATTCATTCCAATTTCAGCCTATTTGGTTCAAACTAAATTTATAAAGAATCGAAGTGGTTTCGGGTACTTGCTGATACCCGACTCCGGTCTCTTCGAATCCAATTCCATCTCCAATCAAGTTATTTTGGTGAAAACAGATCAATTCATATTTAGGGTAACATATTCACATGGCGATTCTATTACAGATAGATAATTCATAACCCAAACATCAAATCACATAGCATCACAATCACTTATCAAGATGTCAACTAATCTAAGGCGTATAATATCATTCAATCATTCATAAACAAGATTAATTTGTCACCCCATTCTAATTTATTTAAATAAATTAAATAAATTACTGCAATCGCCCTTCAAATCCTGCTTACTTGTCATTAATTTATTTCAAACCATTAATTAATCCTCCTTTAATTATCATTAATTTTCCATAATTACTCCCATTAAGTAATTACCCCATTGGTTAATTATCTTCAATTAATTAACCTTAATTTTTAATTTAATCTTTATTTATTAATTAAATTAATTAATCCTTAACAAATTTTCCTTTAATTATTTAATTAATCTATAATTACCCCAAATATTGATTAACTTCTTACTTTGTCATTAAAATCTTATTAAATAAATTTGGGATTAAATTATCATTAATCTATTTACTTAAGGCTTTAAGTTAACTAATGATAAAAACATTTTTTATTTTCTCAATTACTACTTAATCATATTATTCATTTAAGTTTAAATAAACTTAAGAGTTAACTTAATCTATGTTAAATGAATTACACAACTTTTACTTAACCAATCATTTAAATAAACCATTATTATTTAGAAGAAATAGTTTTTATTAGAAAAATTAGTTTAAAGCTTGAATTTTGTTCTAACTTTAAAATTTGCTAATCTCGAACATTTATCCCGAGTAAAACCCGAGTCCTTACTCGTGCCATCACACATTATTCCCGAGATTTTTCCCAAAACTTTGTTTTGTTAAAGATAAAAATTCTGTTACACAGCAAAATAACACGCGAGTGACTTCGCGTCCATCCCTGCATTTTCACGAGCCTGAACTCGAGAAAGCTCCTTCTTCCCTCTACTTCTAGATACCCTCTTCTTCTTCCCATTCCTGCTCCTACCATTTCTAAATTCCCAGTCGTGCACATTCGTGTGCACGTGCACCCTTAACCGAGAGCCCTCCGACCTCCACCGGCACCTCTGCCAAGTTACCTCCGACCAACTAAACTCGCCATCAACCTTGAAACTTTCGAATTCGCCTCCACTCGAAAATTGACCCTTCAACCAAACCGCCAAAAGGACCTCAGACTATACTTCGACGAACTGCTCCCACGCAACACCACCGATCGAATCAACTCCATCCCCGATCGAAAGCCCTACCTTGACACTACCTCTCTGTCAAAAATCACGTGCTCCGGTAACGTCTTCGGCTTCCAGTTCCCTCGCATTGACAACCACCGGAAACCCATCCCAAAACCCTACATTCCTCTCGTACAACCAATCCAAGCCCCAAATCCAAATTCCGCCACGGTCGAACCCACCCCATTGTCCACCAGCTTCTTCTAGAACCGGCCTCGACTCCTCCCGTTGACGAAGTCGACGGAAATAAATTTTTGAACGAAAGTCGTTCATTTACTAATTTCTCAAAATATATGTTACTAAAATTTACAAATTTATCTGCTAAAATTCATAATTTCTCCTAAGCATCCTAATTGCATGTCTAAATCTTTGAATTAAAAATATTGAAATCCCATCAAATTTGGTTATTGACTGTAAATCCTACCATTTCTCAATTCTACAGCATAGTTCTGTTCTCAACTATTTTTAACATGATCTATACTAGAAAATAGATAGATTCCTAGTTTATAACATCCTCTAATATGATCTAAATAAAAAGTAATTGATTTTTATTTTGAACTGTTGATGAATACAATACACGCAGTCACAAGTAACAGGACAAGTTATTTTTAACTTGAGATTTTTGTGTTCCCACCTGTTATAATATTTCATCAAAATAAAAATTTGGTTGTTACAAATCTTTTTCTTTTAAAGAACATGACTTAAAGAATTTAAATGATGAGGATTTGAGAATCTGAAAAGTTTTAAACTTGTTCCTAACCCACAGAGACATGTACAGGAATGGATATAGGTATATCTCTATATATTTATAGCAACTTCATACTGTCATTTATCCAGAGTATGTTCATTTCCATACTCACATCTCACAACATAGACTCAATATCCATCACATGCATCAGATGACAAGTATATTTCAGTTTACTCACCTGTCATTTAAAACAGAGCTTTGTACTTTTTGTTTGAGGACAGGGATACTTGAAACTGGAATGCTCGAAACTGGAATTTAAACTTTGAAATAGCTTTGAAACCAGAACATGCATTTATCTGGGAATCTTGAAACTGAAGTGGTTTTGACTTAGTTGATTTCCAGGTTATATTTTGTTTAGGCTTTTAAAAACTAGAAATTCAAAACTCTTGTATTCGAAATAGAAGATAAGATAGGTTGATAAGTAAACAAGTATACAATTTGTTCTACTGTTTAAGTACACATTCCAGAGATTTTTATTCTCTTTTGGTGGCTGGAAATAATATTTTTACAGGCTTTGTTTGCTAAGGTGGTAAAAACATTAAATGTTTGTGTACTTTCTTGTATACAAGCTTCTCTTGCAATCTACTTTTGTATGTACTTCAATGCTACATATGTTTACTTTTTGTTTATCTTAGACTTAGCATATTTATCCCATTTCATTCGTATGTGTTAAAGGGTCTCGGCCTGTACATGAATTGCTACAGAGTATAAAACTTCTTGCCTACTCTATGCTTTGCTATAGATTAAATAATTTGTTTTCTTGCTTCACCTTTTTATTACTATCATACTTACCCTTTTACTTGTATATATTGAGATGCTCCCTTGCCTGCAAATATATTTTTGTTGTAGAGTATAAATATTTTGCTTGAGATTTAGTTAAAGTCTTGTTATGATTGTTGTTGTTAACTTGTATATTTGTTTCTATCTTCTAACATAAGTGTTTTTATTTATATCAAATACATATAATATCAGTTTCGGAAATAATAAGTCTATATTTCATTTTATCGGATTAAATACTCGTTAAAATAGTATTGCTAAATTTCCGAAATGTCACAGATTGCTTATTATAAACAATATTATTTGGATTACATTTTATAGGTATTATATTACATATTAATAATACAGAACCTTTGATTTTTATTGAATAAGACAGATTTCATTTCAAATATATTTTGAAAGATTTTATTTTAAATTTCAAATCAAAATTCCCTTTTGCAGACACATATAACCGGTAAATGCCCAAAATCTTATTTATTTATAAGATGAAAGCTTGTATTTTATTTTAAATGGACTAAATACTTATAATATTGCTAAAAATCTGGGTCATCACATTCCTCCCCCCTTTAAATCTTTTCGTCCTCGAAAAGTAACGAAGCCAGATTTATTGAAAATGCTTAAAATCAGGTAAATATCCTTTAATCACTTTTAAATCACATTAAACCTGTACAATCTTACTAAAATAGTTTTTATAAAAATACTTTTATAACTTGATGTTTCAACAAGTCATCCTCGTTCTCATAGAGATTCGGTCATACGTTGATCAGGCGTAGGACTGAAAATCGATAAGTACTTGGTAAACTCGTTTTCAACACCTAGTGAAAATGCTATAGAAAATACGTTTATTGAAAATATAGAAAACAGTTTTGAAATAGAGAAAATAGTCTTGGGGAGAATGCTCTGGAAATCATCACCCCCATCCATGGTCGCAGTTAACCCGATGGTTACGTTGCCGTCCCGGCAAAATCCACAGATAACTGTAGGTCTCCGCGCCCCTCGATTACGCCATGGAATCTGCTACAGATCGCAGTTATACCCGGGCCTTACGTTGCTATCACAGCACAAACCCATATAACTGTAGGCATCAGCGCCACCGAATTTCGCTGCCAAAAGAATGAAACTCCTCCTCTTGACCATAGATCGCAGTCTACCGATGTTGCGTTGCCTTCCCGGCAAAATCAAGTGTAGACCGTTGGCACTCGTCCTCCACACGATTTTCGCTATGGTCCCCACAGTAGATCGCAGCGACATCGAATTACACTGTCGTCACAGCATAATCCAAATGCCCCTGTAGGCATCACGCCATCGACTTTCGCTACCCAATAATCCTCAGGAACTAGTTTGTCCGGACTCCTCACAGGATCAACTTTAGAAACCCCCCCTTGGGGCTCAAGGCAGTACCACCCAGTGGCACTCCTGAGAAGTTCATTTCAAGGGAGCGCCTTTTTCCCCAGAGCAAATCTCAAAACACTTTATACTATACACATATAGTATTTTCCAAATCATACACCTAGTATGAATCTCATATAAATGCTTTTACACAAAATCGATTCTCAAAATCGATAATTCACAAATCAGGCTTTCCCAAATCCCAATATTGATTTTATCCAAAAATCAAAAGCCTTTTCCAAATCCAAAGGTTCCCAAAACCTTTTTCTCAAAACCATTTCCATAAAATCTTTTTATATATATATTCATATATATAATTTTCTTGGAAAATCTTTAAATCACTTCATACTTATATAAGTTTCCTTTGTATACTTCAAAACTTTCGAAAACCTTTTTTCTTCTGGCAATGGATTCAATAAGGGGAGTTTTATCATATATAACAAAGATACGTAACTTTGTTTATTCCCAATCAAATATTCAAATTTGATTACTTTATAAAGTCACTTGCCAAATTTCTTACTTTTATTATAAAGTAAACTTTAACTCAGAAAAATATTCAATTTCCACTTTATTTCCATAAAGTTAATTTCTACCATAGAAATATAAATTTTTAAATTTATTTTATTTTAGTTCCTCATATATTCACAATATATTTCCCATTTCAAAAATCATCTTATAACCTTTTATCTACAACTTCAAAATCAATTTCCACCTTTATTCATTGTCAATTTCTTAAAATATACTTTCAATTTCAAAAATCTTTTCAGTTTTTATCCACAAATTTTCAATGCCAATTTCATTCAAACCCGTACGATGTCCCCATATCATTCGTACGCAATATCAACCTGATCGCTCACTCGATCACACAATTTCACTTTCGAACTAGTATCGTCCACCCGACTACCTAGTGCGGACTCAGATCTGGTTTCTTGATCAGAAACCGTCATTCTCCTTGCATAGTCACACCTATGATAGAGAATATCCAGAACCAATCAAAAATCCACATCCAGGTTTGCCGTCGAAAATCGAGCGAAAAATCCCAACTCGGATCGATAATATTATCTCGAAATTCTGTGCTCGAATCTGGATCAAATTACTCTGCGAATAGAATAATATACGTACATCCTACGTATTTATTTTCATTGATTATTAACCAATCAATTTCCTTTTTCTATCCACATTCATCCATGATTCTATTCACTTATTCACATTTTTTTAATCCCATTTGGATTCGCACTACAATTCTTATCTCAAATTGGGTATTTAATCAATAACAGTTTGAACTCCGACCAGTTTACATTTAGAAAATAGCTTGAAAATTTTAAAAATTGATAAATAGTTGAAAAATAATTATTAATTTGTAAAACGGCTGTAAAATAGTTAAGTAATTGTAAAATAGTTGAAAAATAGTAAAATGATTGCAAAGTAGGTGTAAAATAGTAATCAGTTATAAAATAGTAGAAAAATAGTAATTAGTTTATAAAATAGTTGTAAAATAGTTAAATAGTTTCAAAAGTAGATGTTAAAATAAGTATAAGATAGTTTCGGGTTTAACAAGAAAGGTTGTATATATAATAAATAGCTTGGAAAAATAGGTTTATATTAAAAAAATTCATTTTGAAAATAGTCTAGAGCCAAACTGTTCAATTCCCCATCAATTTAATCCATTTAAATTGACTCGCTTCAAATTTGAATAAATTTCAATTTCCCTTGAACTTGATTTATCCCCAATTCAAGTTGAATTAACCTCAACTTCTTTCCAAGTTCAGATCAAATTCCATTGAATTTTAAACATATTTGCTTTAATTATAATTTCAAATTATTCAAATTAATTTAGACTAATTTCAAATTGAATCCACTTCAATTTCAAATCATTTCAATTTCTATATGAATTAATCCCAATTCCCATTTGAATTTTGAACTCATTTCATCTTCAATTTTAATTCAAATTAATCCAATTCAAATTTTCCATTTGAATTTTTAAACCTATCCATTTTCAATCATAATTCCAATTAATTCAAATCGAATTCCATTTGGACCAATTCAATTTAAATTCCAAATTTACACCATCTCGAATTATATAAATTCGAGTTAAATCTTTAAATGTTGATTTAATCTTTTAAATCAAATTAACTTTTATTTTAAGTCAACAATCTAAATCTTTAAACAATGAAATTCTGAGCCCAATTCTCAAAATTCCATTTTAAATTATCTTTACTTAACTTATTTCAATGTTCAAATAAGAGTTCAAACAATTTTATCCTAAAAATTTAATTTATTGCCTAATTTTATTTCCCAGTTTAAAACCAGTTTTTAAACAAATTTTTAATTTACAAATTCAATTATTCAAATTTTCAGTTCAACGTAGTTCCATATCCTTAATTTCAAATTAAAATTTAATTTATTTTTTTTTTTATTTTTTTTTTCATGGACGCCTCACCACAATCCATTTCTTCATTCCTTTAAACAAATCCAATTCACAATGTAAGGATTAATAGGATGACATCATCCAATTTATTCCAAAACATCCATCCATTACCAATTTCCAGACCTCAACCCATTTTGAGATCACACAACTCCCAATTCAAATTAACCATTAACTTTCCAAGTTAAATCTAAATTTCATCTCGAAATTTCTGATTTAGGCTGCTCGTTCCAAACTTATTTAACTTCTTTTAAGTTAAATTCAATTTAATCTCGTCAAATTTACTCAAATTTGAGTTCCCACTTCAAATTTTAAACTTCACATTAATAATCTTATAAGTTCAAAAACTTATCACATTGGGTTTTTACATCACACTTCAGGTAGAAACAAAACCCAACACTTTAGAGTTTATTTCAAATCATCTTGTATCCATACCTATATACATATTCATGTCTTAGCCCACCAGGCTATACTTTAAAATTTTAAACCGCCTTTGGTTTTAATTTAAGACAGATCTCTTTTAAAGTTTTCAAACAACTTCTTATTTTGAAGTAAGATCACATTCAAATATATTCTGAATAATATTATTTATTCTTTCTTTAAACACTTTGAAACAATTCAAATGTTTAGAAACTTAGGTTTTAAACTTCACAATTTAAATCCATTCTGATTTACAAGTTATACTCATTTAAGTTTATATCCTTAACACATTTTATTTTGCTCACTCATTAATACACATCTTATTATTAAACACAACAATGATAATAACCAAGATTATCATATCTGGAAACCCATTTATTATTATCTTTATTCTGGAAACATTTCTACAAATTCAGGATTTTAATTTCAGTTTGGATCCATTTCAAATTCATCTTCATTCAATTTTCAATTTGGTTGTATTATTATTACCACTTAATTCTTATTATTTTATTTAATTCCAATAATTTTTAACAACCAATTTCTTTAATATTTATTAGTAAGAAATATTGCTTTATATATCAAATATATTCTTATATAAAATCATTTAAAATCTTTATATAAGAAAATAACAAGTACGCTCTCATATATATATATATATATAACTCATCCTAGAGTACTACGGACTCTATTCAATGAGTAATCCCCACCAGAACCAAGGTTCTCGCTTAACCTTCGCTCTGATACCAACTGTAACGACCCGGAATTTTCGATCCCGAAAATTTCGGATAGTTATGAAAAAGAAGAAAAAGATAGAAGAGAAGAAACAGAAACACAACATAAATCCTCACATTCGCAGCGGATAAAATATAATATGAAATAATAACAGTTTACAAAAGAATACTATATCTGTCAATTTACATTTTATAATACATCAGAGTTATTCTCATACACAACACTGAGCATATACAAATCAAATATCTCAGATAAACAAAAATAATAGTCACAGCGGAAACACTCCATACGTCCTGCCATCCAGCTCGCCCTGAGCTCCAGAACGTCCTTACCTGAAAATCTGTAATACTCGGTCTGACCCGAGCATTACATCAAAGTAACACCCGGGTCAGGCTGGAAACCAGCGTGAGTAAACCCATATAACATGACATACTAAGTTATAAAACTTATTTGCAATCCAGGGTAACTCATACCTTCTTACGAGTTCTCAAAGTCCATCACTTATTACAAACTATATCCAAAAACTATTGCTCAGTTAAAAGCCAAGTTACTTAATTCATTCCAATTCCAGCCTATTTGGTTCAAACTAAATTTATAAAGAATCGAAGTGGTTTCGGGTACTTGCTGATACCCGACTCCGGTCTCTTCGAATCCAATTCCATCTCCAATCAAGTTATTTTGGTGAAAACAGATCAATTCATATTTAGGGTAACATATTCACATGGCGATTCTATTACAGATAGATAATTCATAACCCAAACATCAAATCACATAGCATCACAATCACTTATCAAGATGTCAACTAATCTAAGGCGTATAATATCATTCAATCATTCATAAACAAGATTAATTTGTCACCCCATTCTAATTTATTTAAATAAATTAAATAAATTACTGCAATCGCCCTTCAAATCCTGCTTACTTGTCATTAATTTATTTCAAACCATTAATTAATCCTCCTTTAATTATCATTAATTTTCCATAATTACTCCCATTAAGTAATTACCCCATTGGTTAATTATCTTCAATTAATTAACCTTAATTTTTAATTTAATCTTTATTTATTAATTAAATTAATTAATCCTTAACAAATTTTCCTTTAATTATTTAATTAATCTATAATTACCCCAAATATTGATTAACTTCTTACTTTGTCATTAAAATCTTATTAAATAAATTTGGGATTAAATTATCATTAATCTATTTACTTAAGGCTTTAAGTTAACTAATGATAAAAACATTTTTTATTTTCTCAATTACTACTTAATCATATTATTCATTTAAGTTTAAATAAACTTAAGAGTTAACTTAATCTATGTTAAATGAATTACACAACTTTTACTTAACCAATCATTTAAATAAACCATTATTATTTAGAAGAAATAGTTTTTATTAGAAAAATTAGTTTAAAGCTTGAATTTTGTTCTAACTTTAAAATTTGCTAATCTCGAACATTTATCCCGAGTAAAACCCGAGTCCTTACTCGTGCCATCACACATTATTCCCGAGATTTTTCCCAAAACTTTGTTTTGTTAAAGATAAAAATTCTGTTACACAGCAAAATAACACGCGAGTGACTTCGCGTCCATCCCTGCATTTTCACGAGCCTGAACTCGAGAAAGCTCCTTCTTCCCTCTACTTCTAGATACCCTCTTCTTCTTCCCATTCCTGCTCCTACCATTTCTAAATTCCCAGTCGTGCACATTCGTGTGCACGTGCACCCTTAACCGAGAGCCCTCCGACCTCCACCAGCACCTCTGCCAAGTTACCTCCGACCAACTAAACTCGCCATCAACCTTGAAACTTTCGAATTCGCCTCCACTCGAAAATTGACCCTTCAACCAAACCGCCAAAAGGACCTCAGACTATACTTCGACGAACTGCTCCCACGCAACACCACCGATCGAATCAACTCCATCCCCGATCGAAAGCCCTACCTTGACACTACCTCTCTGTCAAAAATCACGTGCTCCGGTAACGTCTTCGGCTTCCAGTTCCCTCGCATTGACAACCACCGGAAACCCATCCCAAAACCCTACATTCCTCTCGTACAACCAATCCAAGCCCCAAATCCAAATTCCGCCACGGTCGAACCCACCCCATTGTCCACCAGCTTCTTCTAGAACCGGCCTCGACTCCTCCCGTTGACGAAGTCGACGGAAATAAATTTTTGAACGAAAGTCGTTCATTTACTAATTTCTCAAAATATATGTTACTAAAATTTACAAATTTATCTGCTAAAATTCATAATTTCTCCTAAGCATCCTAATTGCATGTCTAAATCTTTGAATTAAAAATATTGAAATCCCATCAAATTTGGTTATTGACTGTAAATCCTACCATTTCTCAATTCTACAGCATAGTTCTGTTCTCAACTATTTTTAACATGATCTATACTAGAAAATAGATAGATTCCTAGTTTATAACATCCTCTAATATGATCTAAATAAAAAGTAATTGATTTTTATTTTGAACTGTTGATGAATACAATACACGCAGTCACAAGTAACAGGACAAGTTATTTTTAACTTGAGATTTTTGTGTTCCCACCTGTTATAATATTTCATCAAAATAAAAATTTGGTTGTTACAAATCTTTTTCTTTTAAAGAACATGACTTAAAGAATTTAAATGATGAGGATTTGAGAATCTGAAAAGTTTTAAACCTGTTCCTAACCCACAGAGACATGTACAGGAATGGATATAGGTATATCTCTATATATTTATAGCAACTTCATACTGTCATTTATCCAGAGTATGTTCATTTCCATACTCACATCTCACAACATAGACTCAATATCCATCACATGCATCAGATGACAAGTATATTTCAGTTTACTCACCTGTCATTTAAAACAGAGCTTTGTTCTTTTTGTTTGAGGACAGGGATACTTGAAACTGGAATGCTCGAAACTGGAATTTAAACTTTGAAATAGCTTTGAAACCAGAACATGCATTTATCTGGGAATCTTGAAACTGAAGTGGTTTTGACTTAGTTGATTTCCAGGTTATATTTTGTTTAGGCTTTTAAAAACTAGAAATTCAAAACTCTTGTATTCGAAATAGAAGATAAGATAGGTTGATAAGTAAACAAGTATACAATTTGTTCTACTGTTTAAGTACACATTCCAGAGATTTTTATTCTCTTTTGGTGGCTGGAAATAATTTTTTTACAGGCTTTGTTTGCTAAGGTGGTAAAAACATTAAATGTTTGTGTACTTTCTTGTATACAAGCTTCTCTTGCAATCTACTTTTGTATGTACTTCAATGCTACATATGTTTACTTTTTGTTTATCTTAGACTTAGCATATTTATCCCATTTCATTCGTATGTGTTAAAGGGTCTCGGCCTGTACATGAATTGCTACAGAGTATAAAACTTCTTGCCTACTCTATGCTTTGCTATAGATTAAATAATTTGTTTTCTTGCTTCACCTTTTTATTACTATCATACTTACCCTTTTACTTGTATATATTGAGATGCTCCCTTGCCTGCAAATATATTTTTGTTGTAGAGTATAAATATTTTGCTTGAGATTTAGTTAAAGTCTTGTTATGATTGTTGTTGTTAACTTGTATATTTGTTTCTATCTTCTAACATAAGTGTTTTTATTTATATCAAATACATATAATATCAGTTTCGGAAATAATAAGTCTATATTTCATTTTATCGGATTAAATACTCGTTAAAATAGTATTGCTAAATTTCCGAAATGTCACAGATTGCTTATTATAAACAATATTATTTGGATTACATTTTATAGGTATTATATTACATATTAATAATACAGAACCTTTGATTTTTATTGAATAAGACAGATTTCATTTCAAATATATTTTGAAAGATTTTATTTTAAATTTCAAATCAAAATTCCCTTTTGCAGACACATATAACCGGTAAATGTCCAAAATCTTATTTATTTATAAGATGAAAGCTTGTATTTTATTTTAAATGGACTAAATACTTATAATATTGCTAAAAATCTGGGTCATCACACTTAGTCTTCCTCTACTAACTCTAAGAAGAGAAAGCCTCATTTCCACCAGCAGAAGAAGAATTGGCTCAAGAATCCGTGTTTGGGATCTTCATCATCTTCTCCTTCTCAGAGGCACCCTATCGACCTATCTTCCATTACCTATTTCAAGTGTGATCAGAAGGGACACTATGAAAATAGTTGCCCTACTTCAGTTAGTACCGCTGTTCCTCCACCTCAGGGTACTAGGAACAATCTCTGTCATGTCTCTCTTCACTCTGGTCATTTCAAGAATGATTGTCCGTTGTATCAGAAGGGCAAGCCATCTGGTATTTTTGCTGTTACCTCTGCTTCTTCACCTGCTGCACCTGCTCCTGCTCCTAGTGATGATCAAGGTACTCTTCAGGGAACCTTTTCTTTATTTCATCATCATGTTCGTTTTTTATTTGATACTAGAGCTTTGCATAGTTTTATTTCTGTTGATTTGTGTGACATGTTTGGGCATCTCCTTTCTCCTGAGTTTGCTTCTGTTCCTTTATGTGTTTCAAATCCTATTGGGGGTCCCGCAAATCTTAATAGGATTTGTAAGCATGTGAAACTCTTTCATTCTGGTTATCAGTTTTCTGGAGATTTCTATGTTCTTGGTTTCGATGCTTTTGATTTGTTGCTTGGAGATGATTGGTTAAGGAATCATGATGCTCACATCTCTTGTAAATCCCGAACTGTTTCTCTTATGGGAGATAAGGGTGATCCTTTGATTATTCAGTGCCACATGCCTCAGGATTTTTGCTGGAAATTTTATTTATTCTCTAAATTCTTCTCCTGTTGATCTTCAGTCGACTCGTGTGGTCAAACTTTATCCCGATGTATTTGGTGAAGTTACTGCTTTACCTCCTAAGTGGGAAATTGATTTCCATATTGATCTTATTCCTGGAGCTCGACCTGTAGTTCTTCCTCCTAGAAGAATGGCACCCCGCGAGAAGGTTGAGTTAATGAAACAAATTGAGGACTTGTCCTCCAAGGGTCTGATCAGACCTAGCTATTCAGAATAGGGACCAGCGGTGGTTTTCGTCACTAAGTCTGATGGTTCTCTCCGGATGTGTGTTGATTATAGGGAGCTGAACAAGCTCACTATGAAAAACAGATATCCAATGCCTCGCATCAATGATATGTTTGATCAGCTTTTTAGTGCCACTATTTACTCTTAGCTTGATCTTGCCTCAGGTTTCCACTAGCTCAGAGTTGCTGTGGAAAGTATTCCCAAGACTGCTTTCCGTACTGAGAATGGGTTCTTTGAATGGTTAGTCATGCCTTTCGGTTTGACAATGCTCATGCTTTCTTTGTTGATTTGATGAATCGTGTTTTTCGTGACATGCTTAACAAATTTGTTCCAGTCTTTGTTAATGATATTTTCATTTTCTCTAAGTCTGAGGAAGAGCATGAGTCACATTTGAAACATGTTCTTGAAACTCTTAGAAATCATCAATTGAAGGCTAAATTTTCTAAATGCCATTTCTAGAAGGATGAAGTCCGATTCCTCGGGCACATTGTTTCTGGTAATGGAGTTTCTGTCGATCCAGTCAAGATAGATGCGATCAATGTAAGTCTTTCTTTCCTTCTCTTTCCTTGTTTCATTCAATTTATTCTATCTTTCTAGTTGTCCTTATTTATCCCTATTTTGTGCAGGATTGGGAAACTCCTAGGACTCCAACTGATATCCGTAGTTTTCTAGGCCTTGCCGGTTATTACCGGAGATTCATTGAGAATTTTGCTCGGATTGCTGCACCTCTCACCGCTTTGACTCGAAATAATGCTAAGTTTATTTGGAGTGATGAGTGTAAAGCCGCATTCAGTGAGTTAAAGCACAAGCTTACTTCTGCACTAGTTCTTACCATTCCAAATGGAAATAAGGGATTAACGGTATACACTGATGCTTGTGGTGAAGGTTTGGGAGCTGTTCTGATGCAGGATGGGAAGGTCATTGCTTATGCTAGTCATTAGTTAAAGACCCATGAATCCAATTATGCTCCTCATGAGTTGGAGTTGCTTGCTGTAGTCTTTGCTTTGATGCTTTGGAGACATCATCTTTTGGGTACTAAGTTTGAGCTTTTCACAGATCATCAGTCTTTGAGATATATTTTCACTCAAAAGGATTTGAATCAGAGACAAGTTAGGTGGTTGGAGTTTCTTGCTTCTTATGACCTCGACATCAACTATACCCCTGGGAAAGCTAATGTTGTGGCAGATGCTTTGAGTCGGAAGAAGGCTATGTTGTGTCAGCTGGTTGTTTCTTCTTCTCTTTTGGATCGTATCATGGCTAAGCAGGATGAGGATGATATGCTTAGATTGATGAAGGAGAGTGTTTGTAGCAGAGATGGTAGTAGTAGTCTTGATGGTAGTAGAGCTTAGATCGATGATAGAGGTATTTTGAGGATTAATAATAGGATTTGTGTCCCGAATGTTGATGGATTGACACAGGAGTTACTTCGGGAGAATCATCGGTCCAGACTTTCTATTCATCCGAGAGTGACTAAGATGTATCAGGATATGAAGAAGTTGTATTGGTGGAAGGGTATGAAGCGAGATATCTCCATTTTTGTTAGTAGGTGTGCGACTTGTCAGCAAGTCATAGCAGATCATCAGAAGACCCTTGGTTTGTTGCAGCCTCTTGAGGTTCCCAATTGAAAGTGGGAACAAGTTTCTATGGATTTCATTGATGGATTACCAAGGACTAGGAGGGGTAATGAGAGTATCTGGGTTATTGTAGATAGATTGACAAAGTCAGCTAATTTCATTCCGGTCAAGTCTACCTGTTTTGCTTCTAGCTTGTCTGAGATCTACATGAGGGAGATTGTTCGTCTCCATGGTGTTCCTCTCAGTATTGTTTGTGATCGTGATCCTATCTTTACTAGTCAGTTTTGGAAAGCTTTTTAGAAATCTTTGGGTACCCATCTGAATCTGAGCACTACTTACCATCCACAGACCGATGGTCAAACGCAAAGGGTGAATCAGATTCTCGAAGATCTTCTTCGTGCTTGTGTGCTTGATTATGAAGGATCTTGGGAAGATCATCTCCACCTTATCGAATTTACCTATAATAATAGTTATCATGTATAATTTCTATCTTCTGTTTTAATCTTATCTTAATATTTTATCTATCTCATTTCTATCTTTGAATTCAGGCTAGTATTAAAACGTCTCCGTTTGCTGCTCTTTACGGACGACCTTGTAGATCTCCATCTTGCTGGATTGAATCCGGTAATCGTTTGGTTCTTGGTCCTGAGATGATTTTGGAGGCTTCTGAGAGAGTTGAGGAGATTAGGAGGAAGATGAGAATTGCTCAGGATAGGCAGAAGAAGTACGCTGATAGGCGTAGGCGGAGTTTGGAGTTTGATGTTGGTGATTTGGTTTTCCTTAAGGTCTCTCCCTTAAGGAATGTCATTCGTTTTGGTCGTAGAGGGAAGCTTTCTCTTAGGTTTGTTGGTCCTTTCTGCATTGTGGAAAGAATTTGTTCTTTGGCTTATCATCTGGATTTGCCCGAGAAGTTCTCTTGAGTGCATAATGTATTCCACGTTTCTCATCTTCATCGCTATCTGCATGATCTATCTCTTATTGTTCAGCCTTCTGCTCTTGATAGTTTGGATATTGAGCCTAATCTGACCGTCGAGAGGAAGCCACTTCGTATTGTCGACAGAGGTATGAAGCAGCTAAGAAGGAAATCTGTTAGTCTGGTTAAAGTACAGTGGAGTACTGATGATCGAGACCGTACTTGGGAGACGGAGGAGAGCATTCGTGCTTCGAATCCGAAATTGTTTATTTCGGGTACTATTTGCTTCTCTATCTTGCTTTTTTTTATTTTCCTTGTTCGTTCTTTTCGAGGACGAAAAGATTTGAGTGGGGGAGAGTGTAACAACCCAATATTTTTGTAAATATTT
The DNA here is from genome assembly GCA_030737815.1 of Allium fistulosum. NCBI lineage: Eukaryota > Viridiplantae > Streptophyta > Magnoliopsida > Asparagales > Amaryllidaceae > Allium > Allium fistulosum. The sequence goes on along the minus strand of CM060901.1, from coordinate 308,433,113 downwards.
TAAATTAAATTTTATTTCAATATCTTATTTTTAAAACATTTTAGAAGTAAAGTTATAATTTTCCAAAGTTAATTGCATTTTTGTTTGCAAATTTTAATTCTAGTTTCAATATAATAAGCTATTTTCTTTATTTACTTTTATTTTCTTTTTATATTTTTTACTATGAATAATTATTTATTTTCATTTTCACTTTATTTTTGTTTGTCCTTTATTTTATTTACTGATTTTTATCTGTTTATTTTGAATTAAAAAGAATTGGAAATTCAAAGAGGCAAAGTCCTTTCGTTTGCTTGACTTTTCATTTTCTAGACTTTTCAATTTCTTAGCTGTTCCTTTCTATTGTTTAGCCGTGAGTTTTTAATTGATTTTCACGTGAGAAAGCTTCTCATTCATTTCATTTCCACGGCAACTCATTTCTGAAAATTTTGGTAATGGCTTCATCTCTTTTTTTCTACTTTTCTCTTCATTTTTTGCTTGTTTTTGCTTGATTTCTTCATAGCTTTGCTCGGCCTAGACCCCACCATCTCCTCCACCAACCACCACCACTTCCTTCCCCACATCATCCACGACAACACCACCATCTCCTCCGTCCAATACTGGTCGTGACCTCCTCATGATCAAAATTCCACAAGACTTTGCATAAACTCCAAAACAATGTTATAGCCGAGCCTTGTCTTCATCACCACCTTCATTTGTAGCCACGACCACCTCTTTAGCCACCACCACCATCATGTGACCATCAACCTAGCCTTGTTTCAGATCTGACCTGCCCTGTAGTGAGCTATGGCCAAACCCATAGACCCTATGGCCGAGCCTAGATGGTGAACCAAACCCTCCTCTTTAGCCTTGTCTCTTTGCCTTCTTCCTTTTGTAACTCCTACCCCTTTGCATTCTCTTGACTTAGCCGTGCCATATTGTGTCCAAACCCAAGCCTTTCCATCATGAAAACATACATGGTCGAGACTAAAGCATGTTATGGTCGAGCAAATGTTGAGTTGTAGTCAAGCAATTGATTGAAAAGCTTGGTGATGTCATTTGTTGCTTCTATTTTCAAATTGTTTCAATAAAGTTTTGTATTGTATTTATATTCATATTTTGCTTTGTTTTGTTGTTGAATACAAGATTAACATCTTGACTCTCTCTCCACTCGAATCGAAGTCGTGCTATCGTGCTTTCTGGATTTTCATTTGTGTGTTTTATTTGCAAACTCCAGCTTAAAAAGGTGAGTATTCACACATGACATTTATACTTATATAAATTGTGATGTGACAACAAGTGAATGTGTATAAACTATTATATCATGTTATACCTGCCTGTGATGTAAATTATATGATGTTAAACTCTGTTATAAACTTGTCACATCATCTGCTATGTTATATTTTATTATACTATTTATTTATTTCTGTTAATCACACTGCAAGTTCCCTGTAGAATAGAATCACTATGGGTTGAAATGATACATACCCGAATGGACTTTAGAATAGGGAAACATCATTATGGGCTGAAATGATATGCCTAAGCGGTTTTTATTTATTTTTATTTACTTGGGATTGTGGGTTTGAAATGATAAAACCTGGATTTTCTTTGTAAACTATGGATTGAAATGATATATTATCCGTATCACTTGACTTAGGCTAGAAAATATTATATAGACACGTGGTTATTTTATATAGTTTTCTGGAAATTTTTAAGTATTTTTAAAATGTAAATTATGATAGTTTGATTTGAATTGAATTTAAAATGATTTAATAAAAATGATAATGATTTTTCTATGTATTAAAAATATTAAATAAATGAATGGAAAAATTGTGATTTGAAACATAACTTAATTTTGGAAATTTGTGATTGATTTTTAATGGAAGTTTAAGTTAATTAAATAAAAATGGAAATTAAGTTTTATTTATGAAATGGAAATTTAAATTTAAGTGTTAAAGTAAATTGTTAAAAACGAAACGAATGGAAAAATTGTAAACTTGAATTTAATAAGGGAATTATTAAAAATTTGGATTTTTATTGTAAAATTTTTCTTTATAAAAATCACAAGTTAAAGGTATTTAAATGAACATTTTGATGTGAAAAAAATGTGATTTTTATAAGTTAAAATGATTTAAATTGAAGTTTATTTGTGGCTGGAATTCTATTAAAAATCTGAAAATTCTTTTAGTAACACTTCAGAAATGCTATCGTTTCTGAAAATGAACTAAAAACTGAACTAATAGAATCTGAGCACTTTGTAAGTGCTATAATTGCAGAAGTGAACTAAAAAGGAAATTTAACTAAGGGCTATGACAGCACTTTGTAAGTGCTGTAGTTGTAGAAACTAAATTTGAACCTGAAACTAATGAAAGAGCTATTGTAGCACTTGTTAAGTGCTGCAGTTTGCTGAAATGAGATTTTCAAATGTAATTGAACCATGAACTACTATAGCAGTTTTGAAGTGCTGTCTTTTCTGAATTGAACTTGTTTTCAAATGTAACTGAATTACTACAGCAGTTTTTAAATGCTGTATTTGCTGAATTGAATTGTTTTCAAATATAACTTACCGCAGCACTTTCTAAATGCTGTGAATGCTGGAATTTTAATATTTTAATGTATTTAAGTGGATAAATGAGCTCAGAAAAAGTTAAAATTTTTGGGAATTGAATTTTTGATTTTAAGGGATAATGACTTCACTTTTAATTGGTTTAAATGAAGTATTTGGTTTGAAATATAAACTATTTTTGAAATTTATAACCACGGGTTATAATAACGATTGGTTGTTAAAGAGACCGTGATCGGATATGGACATACTCTTTGTCGATACCGAAAACCACTTTAACAACTGTGAAGCGGTGGAGTTTCCAGAATGAAGTATGATGGTGGCGACGATCCCAAAGGTATATTTGCGTGGACCCAACTCCCGTGAGTTGGCATAAGGTGGCTAAAACAGGAACGATCGACGGGCCAATGAGGTAGCACCTCTGATCGGACACACTTCTTCGATACCATTCTTTTACTTTTGTGAGTGATTGGGTGCACCCCTTATTTGGGAGTGTGGCTCGAGGTAGGCGGTAGTGGCTGTTATGCGTTTCCACCATGCGTAATTGGTATATCTAATGTAACGACCGTGATTTCTAAATCACTATCGTAATAAATATTCTAAAAATCTGTAACGACCGTGATTTTTTAAGTTACGGTCGGAGCAAATAATTTATATAGAAATTTTTTAATTAAAATTTGGAAAGAAAAATATTGATGCAAACTCAGAGGCAAAGGTAGTGTGGCCAAGTCACTTATTTGGAAACAAGCTTTGGTATTTTCTTTCATGCGTGTTGTCTTTATGCCCAGGTCATTTAAAAGGTAACCATAATTCATAAAACCATTGTGGACATATTCTTTGTTGTAAGCTAAGGTTCGAAATCCCTTTGCATTATTTATTTTAATCATCATTTTTCCTGGGTATCACACTATCCTTAAAGCAAATATTCGAACATTGCTATTATCAATAAATGAAGTATGTACTTCTTCCTTTGTTCACGTCTGCAATAAATGCTCTAGTATGAAACTATATGGCCAGCGCCTCATCATTCAACTTGTTCACAAAAGTTGAAATATTTCTCTGTAACATCTTTTAACTCATTCTCTTCTGATAGCTTAGCAAAAACACTTTAATGGCGGAAAAAAATATAAAAAAAAATCTTGCTTCTAGTGGTTCCAGTTGCTAATAAACTTTGAAGCAAATTCCTGGTGAGTGCTAAACTCACAACATCTGGTTTATTCATCATCTCAAGCTTATCTCATTTTGTGTGGAAGAAGATTTCGAAACCTTGTGTGTACGTGTCAGTCAGTGCAACAAATTGCAGTGCATACTAGAAGGTGTATTACAAAAGTGTGCCCGGACCTTTTATTTCATACTGCATTGCGTGTGCACACAGTTGTGTTGCACCACTGATTGTCACGCTGGTTCATTTGGGTTGTACAACCAAGTGCTCTTGAATCTTTCATCTTGGTACACGTCTCTGGCTTGTTCACTGACATATGTTTATATATGCACTTGGTTTCTTGATGCATTATATACACGTGCTCTAGCCAGTTGACTGTGAATTGCTTAGGCTACATACTTCAGTTTGGTTGCCAGTTAGTCATCTATTCGATATATTATCATATACTAAGCAGTTATGAATTTGGGAAAAGATTATGGTAGCCATTTATAATAGTGTAAGTGGAAATATTTAGTTGTATGCATCACGGATCCGGTCCTTACATAATTGATTGCTGTGCACTTTCATTTAGTTGCACTATATTGTGTTATTATTTGTATGAATGCAAAGCCTTGGTTGCCAGGTCATTTGCGTTTTTAACCAAGCCACATTAGTTTGGAAATTATTACAGACGTGTAGTAGGCAATGCACAAAATCTTTTTAGCAAAAATATTTGAACTTGGTTTCAAGCATTCATTATCTTGTCATTTGTGTGAAAAGAAGTTTGCCCAGGATTTGGTAATACTTTCTTTCGTGTGTATACAGTAGGTTATATGCATGCAAACTAGAACTAGTGACGTATTCGCTATTTTTATGCAAAAATGAAAAGTGTGTTTATGAGTTTAGTATAAATGAACAAAGCACTTGTGCAAGTGGACAGTGCAACATTTTATTGAATTTATAGTAGTGCAGCCTACCGGTTAATTTACGTTGAACCGATGTTTGGTTTTAAAACGTAATTTGCTGCCGTTATTTTTTTATAACGAAATTTATACGCCGGTATTATATTTTTGTTGCGTGTTGTTTTAATGGCATTTTGACGAATGAAAATATACTATTATTTTGACTTCAGTAACCATCAATTTTAAAGTGAATTTTTAAGCGGTTACCCCGCAACGCTGATTTTGATATCCGTTTTTACGGTGTTTTGTGAAGCGCAATTTCCTCGCCGAAATTGCTACAGATGTTGCTGTTTTAATCACGTGTTTTAAAAATTGTTTTAAAATAAAATTGTTTCCAAAAATTTTACAGTTGAGCTTTCAAAAGAATGAGGAAGCGATTTAAATGATTCAGCAAAATTGAGGACTATGAACCCTTACTTTTACTGATTCGGTTAATTCCGGACTTGTCCATTTGAGAACGTAAATTTTATTTATAAAATACACAATTTTGCACTTTCAAGGAAACGGTGAAGAGATTTAAACGATTTAGCAAAAGTGCGGAGTATGGAACCACACTTTTACTAATTCGCTTACTTCCGGACTCGTTAATTGAAACATCTGTTGTTTGATGATTTTGATGATTTTGTTGGGCTTTTGAGCCACTCTGCTGGACCTTTGGGTCATCTGATGGACCTTCGGGTCAATTACCAGTACTATACCTTCGGGTCACTCTGCGGTCCTTCGGGTCATCTGATGGGCGCCAAAAATTTATAGTACTTGGTAGGCTTCGGCCATCTGAGATGCACGTGCGGCGTAGCTAAAACTCGCCATCTGCTGGGATCGATCCACTTTTATACTGATTTTCTAGTTTTCTATTTTGATTTCTAGATTTTTTGAATTGCTGCTTTGAATTCAATTATGAATTTGGAAGTTGAGTTTGTGTATAGTCTCATCTGAGATTATAAATTTGTGTATTGATGTTTTGAATTCAATTGTGAATTTGAAAATTTATTTTGATGGAGTTTAAATTTAGATTTCTTCATTTAAACTATGCTGATTATTTATGCGATATAGTCTCATTCGCGACTATAATTATTTGTTAAGTGTTGTTTATCATACACTTATTTCTGAGTATAAATTAGACTGATCCGTTTATTATTTCTTTTAAATAATACTCGGGTCAGACCGAGTTATTTCAGGGTAATCTCTATCTCTGATTCAGTTGCAGCTTCAGCTTTTGGGATTTCGCATCATCTTTTGTCTAGACTTCGAGGAGTTCTTTTGGTTTATTAGCCCTCATCTTATGTATGTATTGATGGATATGTATATGTATATTTGGTTCATGTGAACTGTCGGCTGTTGTAGCATGTATTCCAGACTTGTCTTCCACTATATATATGATATTTCTATTCTGAGGTGATTATGCTATCAGCGTTGTTGTTATTATGAGTTTTTCTGGATTTTTCTTAAACCACTGTAGTTTCGTTTTAGATTTGGATTGAATACATATCTTTGAGAGTAATTTATATAACTCCTACCAATGTAATCAATACTCGTCTAAGGCATAAATTACGGATGGTCGCTTCTAACAAGCCTTATTCTTCGCAATAGCAGACGTTATTCCTTATAATAACCTTTGTTATTGTGAGCATAGAGGTGGGGCGTCACAGCTAACTTGGCATTACCTAGTTGTGACGTGTCACCTACCATAGCGAGCTTTACTACGAGTTTGGATTTCTCCCGTAGCCTGTGGAGTATTGAGGGTAGCCCCCGTTTGGGAGTATGCTAATATTGAATAGACTACTGGGACTATTATGTGTTAAGGGCTATATGGGTAACCCCTTGACGCTATTAAAAAGTATGTTTATTTTATAATTAGACATTATTATAATAGAGAATATTACTACATAGTAGATAGTTTAACGGATCCTTAAAGAATGGGCGATCCCAAGCATTCTTTAAGTTACTTGTACCTTTTATTATAGTTCACTTGAGTTGGTTTACATTGTATAAGTATGTATGTCCTGACTTGAGTGTTTGTGTTTTATTTACGCTCGAGTCAGCCTGAGTATTCACAGCTTTGGACTTCACTTTCAGGAGCTAGGAATCGCTGGAGATTCTGCTTATCTAGTTATTTATCTATTTCAGTTTCAGTTGTTCTATTTCAGCTTTTGTATTAGTTGACTTCTATGTATTTGGGATTTCTACTGTACTTGTTTCAGAACTGTATTTGTTTTCAAACTATGTATTTTGAATCTGTTTTGAGACTTTGTATTGTAGTGGCTTCATGAACCACTATTTATTTTATTTTCCGCTGCGAGTTATTCTGATATTCTATGTCTGTGATTGGTTTTATTTGCTCCAAATTTTATTACAATCTGTTATTTTGCATTATTCAAGTCTGACATGTGTGGATTATTATCGATTTGAATGGTCCAAAATAGTGGGTCGTTACAACTTTGATAGATAAAGAGACTTGATATACTTCTTTGATTACAAATGATCCTATAACTCTGAATAGCACTAAGAATTTCGACAGATAAGTGAATGATCGAGTTTGATTCACTTAGAATTTCGACAGAGTTTTGTTAAAGCATTTGAAATATAAGAGAATATTTGAGTGAAGAAGAAGGAGTGAAGAAATGAAGAAAAACTAACTTAAAATTCATTGAAAACAACTGGTATTTATAAAAGAACAACAGTCATGTCCATTCACGAACGGTTATGATGAATAGTCACTTCTTTTGAAAATTTGAAATTTGAATTTCTATGGTCACCATGTCGACATGGGGGGATGGGGTATGTTGACTTGCCTATGATAATTTTGAAAATTGATTTTTCTTTTAAAAATGATTTCTATTCTAGAACTTGTCAAAACAATTTCTAAACTTAGTAAACCATTTTGATTATAGTTTAAACTTATAAAAGAGATTCAAAAAGTAATCTTAAAAATATATAATCTATAATATAAAAGTAATGTTAAAAACTAAGTATAGAATATATTTTTGAGATTTAAAGCCTATAATATTAAAAGGAGGAGATAGTTTTGAAAACAAGAGATGATTTTGAAATCAAAATATAAAAGATAATACAAAGAGTTTAAGGCTAAAATATTTAAATTGATTGAGATGACTTTTAAAAGATAGTTTTGAAAAAATAAATCATTTTGAAAATTTCGTGGATTCCATTCTGCTAGAGAAGGTCGTGGGTTCCATCCCACTAAAGAGGTCGTGGGTTCCATCCCACTATTAAAGCGAGAAGGTGGGTTCCATTCCACAATTAAAATCTGAATAAAGATTTTACTGCTATTATGAAGTTTTAACATAAATCTAGACACTATTACTTATCTTGATATCTTGAACTCTTGAACTCTTGAAATCCTTAAATCTTGAACTCTTGATCTCTTGAACTCTTGATACTTGTGAGTCTTCAGTCTTACTTTCTTCAGTCTTGAATTCGTCAGTCTTAAATCTCTATACTCAGTCTTGAATCTTTATACTATACAGTCTTCATTCTCAGTACCTGCATATATATCCTGCATATACATATATATCTAAACAAAAATATTAGTATTTATATTTTATAACATGTCCTAAAGTTGTTCTCATCAAAATCATCATCTCAGGAACTAACATAACGATGCCGCACTTAATCACTTTGATTATTTTCAAGTCTATGGCAGTGGCGCCGCTTCATATGAGTTTGACCTTATAAACATAATAACCGACATAATAGCTAAAGTATTTTAAGTATACAAATTTAAGACCGACGTCGAGGATCTTGGTGTCATTGTGCATTAAGGTCGGCGATCTAATACACATGGTTTTAATGCCAATGTCGCATGGTGCTGACATCGCAATTCATCTTTTTAAGGGCGGAGAGGCTTGCTTTTATATAAATTGAAAATGTTTTAAATAAGCGAAGAGGCCTATGTTTTAGGAGGGTCGATGACTCTATAACATCAGCAGATAGCTAGATATCTTATAATAGGTTAGAGCTTTGTTTTAATGGGCAGATAGCCTATAGATTATAAAGGCGATAATATCATCTTCAACATTGAATATTATAATTAAAAGAATTTTGATTGTCTTCGACCTTGGATAGAGGTCAACATTGTTTTAAAACCGTATGTGGATTATGATTAAAGGCGAAGTGTCGTAGACCTCTATGTCGACATTGTTAATGCCATTGACATTGATTTATACTAACTTATTAAAGGGAGAAGAGCCTAAGTTTTCTGCTTCGACACCGTCATTGGGGATACCAATGAGATTTTAAATTGTAAACTTCAACACTATCATTGGGTGACACTAATGTGGATAAACTTCGACATTGATTTAAATTTAAAAATTGATTAACGGTGGTGAGCCATATGCTTTTAACTTCGAATTTAAACCTGAAGGATATCGATGTTTAAATTTTAATAAGTTCAACATAGATCATTTTGGATACCAATGCATATTACCTTAAGATGTTAAAAGGTTAAAAGGAGATAACCTAATTGGGATACTAAAAGACTTAGGTTAAACATGTGGGTAACATGAATTAAATTGATTCATGTGGGTAACGTGGATTAAATTATAAATGATGGGCTCATAGTCATCCTATAAAAACTATGGGATGCGAGATGGATAGTTCACATCATGCTGGAGATGGATAGTCTCTATGAGATAATGAAGGGTTCATAGTCATCCTAGGAAAACTATGGGATGTGTGATGGATAGTCCACATCATTTTAAGTTAAATGGAAAATGTGTGATGGACAGTTCACATAATTCTAAATATGCCTATATATGAGATCGGTAGTCCACATAATTATAAGCTGAGTGGTTGGATTAAAATAAGACGGGTAGTCAGTTTAAATTATGACGGGTAGTGATTTGAAATTAAGATGGATAATCTAATTAATTGGGATGGGTAATCCAGTATATGTTGCATGACTATAAATGTTATTTTCTATGTTCTAACCATTGTGGTTACAGGAGCATAATATATGGTTGTTATTTTTTAGTTGAGATACTAGTGAGGGGAAAATCCATTCCACTCAGCGACGTGGTCTCACTAGTTATCTATTTTGGTTTGAGATGTAGGTTATTATTCACACCAGATTGTTTTTTGAGCCAAAGTTTTTTTCCCTTAAACTCTCGGTACTCATTTGAGTAGGTCCAGTGCAAGGGTTTTCAGGTTCCACTCAGACGAATAAGCTTCTAGAGACGTGCAGGATGCAATCTAGCTTTTAAGAGCTTTATCTATTTCCACTATGTAGTTTGGTTTGGTATATTTTGATGTAATTGAAAAGTTGTATAATTTCCATGTATTTAACTCTGGTCAACTAAGGGGGCATCTTCATATGTCACTCTTAGAGTATTTTGTGGTAATTATATTTTCTCTGAACATGGGATTACGAATGAGATTATGTAATGAATATGTAATATCAATTGTGAAATGAGACATGAAAATTTATTGAAATTTTTTCATATTCACACTATGCCATAGATTGCATACTGCAACACCAAAGAAGTGATGCAGGAAGTGCCAAAAAATGTTGCTGTAGGCTAAAAAAGGGCAAAGACAACACTTTCTCGGTGATGCATTGTAATACCCCAAAATTTTGTGAAAAAAATCATTTTTGTAAAATGATTTAATTTTTGAAATATTTAGATTTAAATATGGTGAAATTTCTAGAATAAATAGTGTGCAAGTATATGTGTGCACGTGCACACTGAAATGGCACAAGGAAGAACTCCAGATTTCTTGGATTTAAAACAAGAATTGAAAAGCAATACAAACATGATTTTTGGCAACATGGATATTTGATTTCTGGAATTACATGGATCATCTTAGAAAATAAGAAAAGTAGGTTTTACTTTAAATCAGTAAACAAATTTTATTTAAAACCCAGAAGAGAAAATTATGTATATTAACCTGTATACATATAGGTGCATATGCTTCTGAAATTAAAGAGAAATTAAATAAGCCTAGATAAGATATGTGTACAAATATATATATATTTTTAAGTACTGAAAAGTATATATATATATATAAGCAAGTAAAACTATGACATTAAAATGACATGAAATGTGATACAAGTTAATAAGCTTGTATAGGCAAAAATAGCAAAGGGGATTTTCAGAAATAATTAAAATATAAAATAAGATAGTCACACTTTTAACATGACTAGGTGAGTGGCCATTTTCTGTAAAGTAAAAGGAAGAAAATGCAGCCTTTAAATTGGTTAATATGGCCGGGGTATTATGAATGAAAAATGCATGATGCTAGCCAGGACAGAAATGGAATTCTGTTTCAACAAAACCCTAGAGGAAAAATGTATATAAATAGACAGTAGAATTGTCTTTACCCCGGGCTGCACAAAAACAAGAAAAAAGGAAAGGAAGAAAATATTGGAAGGAAGGAGAAAGCACTCAAACAAGAATTTTCTGGATTAATAAGAGGAAATATTTAGGTGAGTAATCTCACTGAGTTCATGGCATTAAGACCTGAGTTGAGGCAGCCACTTTTTATATTGCCATTTATATATTTCTGGTTATGATGTTTATGATTTCATCAATGTTTTTTTTTGGATGTCTTATTTTAAATCTGATATGATTTAATATGGATGATTTTGATGATCTTTGATTGGTTGAGACATTTGTCTTTGGATGTGTATCATACTGTTTTATCTTTACTCATAAATGTTAAAGTTTAGGATCTTAAAAATTATATAAAGAATACTCTCAACTGTTATAGATCTATGGCATGGAAACTTTGCAAAATATTGGGAGCTGCATTATACTTGATATAAGTGCTGAGGCTTGAGAAGAAAAATGTTAAGGGTGCAATAGAAATTTTCTAAGTGCTGAGCCCTTAATCAAATAAAAAAAAAGAGAGAAACCCACAAGCTAAAATTATGATTGAACCAGATCTTGAATCTGAATCAATCATAAAGGCTTGCAGATCAATATAACATGCCATGTCTCTTTTTACAGTTGAAAATGTTCTTATATTTTACTAAGATCAAGACATATTGACCCCATTTAGGAAATAACTGTCTGCTTATTTCTGAGGAGAATTATGCTAGGAAAAATTTATGGATGTTTCCATGTTTGCAGTGACATGTTCACTTAGCATATTTGATGATAGAATTTAAGACAATACACTAGTAAATAAACTAGGGAAGGGAAGGCCAAGAAGACTGCTGGAATGCTTGTCATATTTGAAGTATGCAAGTTGGCACATGGTTTGTTTAAGCCCTGAGATCTTTGTGCAATGATGTGAATTAGTTCATTGCAATGTGTCCCAGTGATTCCTTAATAGCAGATGAGGCAGGGATTTAAATTGAATAATACAACCTGTAAATGAAGAAATTGGAATATGGATATTTCTTAGGTTGAATGGTATGGAACCAAGATGGATCCAGTGAATGCAAATTGTTGCAAATAGATAACTATGTTTGCATGATTATGTATGCAAGTGTAAGAATGATAAAAGAATATATCATACCTGAGTCTACTTAATTATACTATGTTAAAGTAATTGATTGCATGAATTTGCTTAAATAACTAATTGGTGCTCTTATAATCTCTACTGCTTAATATCATGAATGAATTGATGTTACTCATACCAGATCATAGATCTGACCCTTGTTTGCTCATGGCATATGGGGTGTCTCATTTTAAAATGAGGCAGCCACTTATGCTCTTTCAGGTAACCCAGGCACTAAGTAAAAATGAAGTAATGGCTATTATGGAGGAGTGAATGAACATGCTAGCTAGTTTCAATAAGAGCTTAAATTGATTATATATGCATGTATTCAGGAAAAATATTATGTTTCTAAGATTTCCAGTCATGTATTGAATATTTTATGGTTAGTGATCAAGTTGCCCTTATGATCTGTAAAGTGTCAGATTAAAATTTGTTGTTCTGTTGAAATGGTTGTGTGTTAAGGTTTGATTTGTTTTTGAGGTGGTGTCTGAAATATAAACAAGAAAAATATGCTCAAGTATGTTCATATAAATAAAAATCTGGAAGAAATATACAATTATGTGATAGCATAATTTATATATGTATTAGCTAATTTTGTGACATAACAGAGCACTGAGTTTTAGAACAAATTCTGGATTTAGCAAGAAGAAAACTTAAAGGATTTTATTTTCTTTTTACTGAAATGCTTTGTAAATAAGTTTGAATTCATTTCTGAATTGTATTGAGAAAAGTAAAAGGTTTTTCTAAAAGCTTCAGACAGAATGTAAAGAAAGGTATCTCCATTGCTTTGAACTAATGTGGTAGATACAGGATTCATGAGTTAACCAGCTCCAAATGAATGAAGTATTGGTTGATCATGATAGATTGTATTCTGAAAATAAAAGTGCATTTCAAAGCTTAGTACATTTAGCAATTGTTTCACCCAGTTTTCTGGAAAATAAGCAGAGATATTGACATGTACATGTATATCTGTGTACATGTTGATATTTGAGCAAAAATATAATTATAATTCCTAGAACAGCTATAGGAATGGGATTCAAAAATAGTAAAGTAAGAAGAATTGTTTTGTATGTTAGGTTATAGGCAAACATTAAATATATATGTACAGAGATAGGTAGATATCAGATTTCAAACCATACAGGAAAAAAAAAGAGAAGAAAAACAAAAATTGTGTTTGAATCGACCTGCATAGTACTCGAACCAGTGACCTCTTGTGTATAAGTTAGGCGCGTTTCCATTACGCCTAGATGTTGCTTGTGTTCACTTAGGATCCACTTTCTTTTATACTGAATTTGATACTATCCAGACTTTAACACAATTATCTATATTGAAAGCTTGTTTACCACTGATTATTACTTGATCATTTCTAAATTATAATGACAGACTAAAATACATGTTTCCAGTGGATTTTAGGGCCAAAAATCAGGATACAATAATTAATCTGAAATGCTAAAAAATCTAAATCAAACAGAATGTTCTTGTACAAAAAAATAAAGTATATACTCTGAATTTAAACAAGAAGAACACATACATCTTCATATGTATGTGTATGTTATTAGATATACACTGATATATTTATATTGGTAAGTTATTTTGATCCTGGATATATTTTGTTTATTGGAAAAAGAAAATGATCCTGGGAAATATATTTGTAAAGAATGATATATCTATATATCATCTCTTAGCAAAAAAAAAATAATCCTTATGAAAATTAGGGTGGAAATAGGAGGGTCATTTCAGTTGGTATCAGAGCACTTGGTTGCATTGATTGTTAAGTATTATAGAAATGTATTATGTCTGTTTGTTTTGGATGAAATAATTTAGATAAGAAATTAGAAATTATAGAAGTACTCATAATATACTAATACCATTTACCCAGAATTTAGTTAGCAGACCATGGTAGGAAGAGGATCTCATCACAATGCAGGACCCAGTGCACCTCAAATGCTTGATATGCAAGAATTTGTGAGGGTTTTAAGAGATGGAATTGGGCATAGGCCTGAGAACCCACATGAAGAGCTTTCAAAACTACTGAAGACTTATTCCAATTTGGGAGGCAGGAGTTTTGAAGGAACAGAGAGTGTGATGGAAATTCAAGCATGGTTGAGAACACTTGATAGGATTTTCAATGACATGCAGTTGGATGACCAAAGGAAGAGGCAAGTAGCTTCTAGACAACTGAAAGGGGTAGCTTTAAGCTGGTGGGAGGTGATCATAGCTGGAAGAAATGAAAATGAAATCACTTGGAATCAGTTCAAGGAGATGTTGGAGGCAAGATTTGTACCAGCATCAGCCAAGACCATTTTGCTTGAAGAATTTATCAAACTTAGGCAGGGAACTTTGAATGTCATTGAATACACTCAAAAGTTTGAGGGGCTATCCAATTATGGAGCAATGTTAGTGGCAGATGAAGCATCCAAAAATGATAGGTATATAAAAGGACTGAACCCAGGACTTAGCAGAGCTATGCTACCATATGCAGATAGAACATTTGATCAAGTAATTGATCTGGCTTTGAAACTGGAACAACATGACAAAGAAAGAGAGAAATATAGGAATTTTAAGAGCAACAACAAGAAGGATAAGGGAAGATATCACCCTTATGATAAAAAGAAGGAGGAGGCAAACAACAGGAAGAGTAAAGACACAAAAGCCAATGATACTAAGAAGAAATTGGTTTGCCATCATTGTGGAAAAGAAGGACACATCAAACCAAGGTGCCCAGAGTTAAAAGGAGGAGCCTTCAAATGCTACCTATGTGGGAAAGAGGGGCATATGAAGAGGAACTGTCCTGAGAATAAACAGCAAGGGAAATTGGCAACTTTGGAAGGAAAAGGCAAATCTGCAGTGAAAATTGATGCTGAAAATCATGGCCAAGTGGAAGGTACATTTCTCATTTGTGCCATACCCATACCAGTAGTATATGATACTGGAGCAACACACTCTTTGATTTCCTATGAATTAGTTAAAGTGTTAAAATTAAACTGCATATTGGTTGAAACCCCATTGCTTGTACAAAATCCCCTAGGGAGTTCTAGTGTTTTGAACATGAATTGTGTGGATGTGGAGTTAAACATAGGAGGAAATATTTTTACTTCCAATTTATATGTTTTAAATTACCCAAATATAGGAGTTATATTGGGGGTAGATTGGTTAAGGCAATTTAAAGCCATAATTAATTTAGACTCATCCACCATATCATTGCAAAATTCTAGAGGCCAGAGAATCACAGTTCTATGTGAAATAGCTAAGGAAGGGAAATTGTATCATTTAGTTGACTTAGAAAAAGATCTGAGTGAACTAACCATTGAAGAAATTCCCATAGTTAATGAATACTTGGATGTGTTTGGGGAAGTTAAGGGTGTTCCACACCACAGACCAGTTGAGTTCCAAATTAATCTCATTCCAGGAGCAAGTCCAATAATCAAGAAACCTTAT
Source organism: Allium fistulosum (assembly GCA_030737815.1). NCBI lineage: Eukaryota > Viridiplantae > Streptophyta > Magnoliopsida > Asparagales > Amaryllidaceae > Allium > Allium fistulosum. The sequence continues at coordinate 308,417,572 of CM060901.1, read as the reverse complement.
AGAATGGGGCCAAGTGAACTGAAAGAATTGAAAAATCAGTTGGAAGAATTAGAAGGCAAGGGATTTATAAGGCCAAGCAATTCCTGCTGGGGTTCTCCAGTAGTGTTTGTAAGAAAACATGATGGTACCTTGAGAATGTGCATAGATTACAGGGAACTAAATAAAGTAACCATCAAGAATAAATACCCATTGCCTAGAATAGTTCATCTCTTTGACCAACTCAGTGAAGCTAAAATATTTTCTAGGCTAGACTTAGCATCAGGATTCCATCAAATGAAGGTTGAAGACTCAAGTGTTAAGTATACTGCATTTAACACAAGATATGGCTTATATGAATTTTTGGTTATGCCATTTGGTTTGACAAATGCTCCTTCATATTTTGTTGATTTGATGAATAGAATATTTAGAGATTATTTAGACAAGTTTGTACTGATTTTTATTGATGACATTTTGATTTATTCCAAGACAGTGGAAGAGCATAAAAATCATTTGCATTTAGTTTTGTCAAGACTAAGGGAAAATGATTTAAAGGCAAAATTTTCAAAATGTGCATTTTGGAAAGAAGAAGTGCATTTTCTTGGGCATGTTATCTCTGCCAAAGGAATATCAGTAAACCCTAATAAAGTAGTGGAAATCCAAGCATGGAAAAGGCCTAGCACCATCAGTGAGATTAGATCATTCATGGGGATGGCAGGATATTATAGGAGATTCATAAAAGATTTCTCAAAAATATCATCACCACTTACCAATTTAACTAGAAAGAACCAAGCCTTTGTATGGACAGAAAAATGTGAGCAAGCTTTTATCAAAATAAAAGAAGCCCTGATTAATGCACCAGTATTGAGAGTGCCAGAAGGAAATGAAAATTTGGTTGTGTACACTGATGCAAGTGGCTCTGGGTTAGGGGCTGTGTTGATGCAGCAAGACCAGGTGGTAGCCTATGCATCTAGGCAATTAAAGCCACATGAAACCAGGTATGCAACCCATGATCTTGAACTAGCAGCAGTTGTGTATGCTTTGAAACTTTGGAGACATTATTTGTTAGGTGCCAAATTCATTTTGTACACTGATCATAAGGCACTGAAATATTTATTCTCACAAAAAGATTTGAACATGAGGCAACATAGATGGGTAGAGTTCCTAGCTGCCTATGATCTAGATATACTGTATACACCAGGCAAGGCAAATAAAGTTGCAGATGCCTTGAGTAGACAACATGCCAAGGTAGCCATGTTGATGATGGAAGAGTTTAAGGATTTGTCTATACTTACTGATTTGGAAATTGAGGAAAACAGTAAGGTACAAATGATGTCCATTGAAGAAGGTGAAGGTAAAGGAAAATTAAGTATGATATCTCTGCAATCAGATTTACTTTTTAAGATTGGGAAAATGCAGGAACAAGACCTAAACATGGTGGAAAGGAAAATGCTCATATCAAAAGGGGAGGAAGTAATAAATTATCAAATTGATAAAAATGGTTATTTAAGGAATAAAAATAGGATATGTGTTCCAGATAATATAGAATTGAAGGAGGAAATATTAAATGAGTACCATAGGAGTAAATACTCCATACACCCAGGTAGCACCAAGATGTATCAAAATTTGAAAAGAAATCTTTGGTGGAAGGGGATGAAGTCAGATGTGGCCAGATATGTTGCAAGGTGCATGACTTGCCAACAAGTCAAGGCAGAGACACAAAGGCCATCAGGACTATTGCAACCCCTTAGCATACCACAGTGGAAGTGGGAGGATATATCTATGGATTTCATAGATGGTCTTCCTAGATCTAAGAAGGGAAACACAAGTATATGGGTGATAGTGGATAGGCTAACTAAGGTAGCACATTTTATCCCAGTTAGAACAGAAAGAAATGCTCCAAAATTGGCTCAAATATTCATGAAAGAAGTAGTAAGGTTGCATGGCATACCCAAAACCATTGTGAGTGATAGGGATACCATCTTCACCTCAAGGTTTTGGAAAAGTTTTCAAGAGGCTATGGGGAGTGAATTGTGCTTAAGCACTGCCTATCATCCACAATCAGATGGTCAAACTGAGGTGGTGAACAAAGTCTTAGAGGATTTGTTGAGAGCATGTACACTGGACTTTGGAGGCAACTGGGAAGACCACCTCCATCTAGCTGAATTCACATACAATAACAGTTACCAAAGCACCATAGGGATGGCACCATTTGAAGCCTTATATGGCAAGCCATGTTTATCACCTATACGCTGGGTAGAGGCTGGAGAAAGGGCTATTCTTGGACCTGAATATGTTAAAGAAACTACAGAGAAAATTGGGTTAATAAGAAAAAGAATAGCAGCAGCTCAAGATAGGCAAAAGAAATTTGCAGATAGGAAGAGAAAGCAAGTGGAATATGAAGTGGGAGACTTTGTTTTCATCAAGATTTCACCTATGAAGAAAGTCATGAGATTTGGCAAGCAAGGTAAGCTCACACCAAGGTATGTTGGACCCTATAAAATTCTGGAAAGAATTGGTTCATTGGCTTACAAATTAGAACTACCAGAGGAAATGAAAGCAATGCATAATGTTTTTCATGTGTCCCAACTTAGAAGATGGGTACATGATAAAGAAGACATTTTGGAAGAGCCTACCAAAATTCAAATAAACCCTGACTTGGTTTATGAAAAAGAACCAGTGGGGATTGTAGCCAAGGAAGAAAAGAAATTAAGGAGCAAAACTTTGAAACTAGTTAAGATCCAGTGGAGTAGTGATCCTAATGACTGCACATGGGAGTTAGAGGATAAGATTAGAATGGACTATCCTAAGCTTTTTGCAAATTAAAAGGTAATTTTTTTTTTCTGGAAAATTTTTGTTATGCATGGTTGATATGGTTGAATTAGTTTGCTTATGCATATGTTTGATAAGTTTTCAGAAAAGAAAATGATGCTTGTTATAAATTTTAGAACAATTGTGAGGACACAATTCCTAAAAGGAGGGGTGAATGTAATACCCCAAAATTTTGTGAAAAAAATCATTTTTGTAAAATGATTTAATTTTTGAAATATTTAGATTTAAATATGGTGAAATTTCTGGAATAAATAGTGTGCAAGTATATGTGTGCACGTGCACACTGAAATGGCACAAGGAAGAACTCCAGATTTCTTGGATTTAAAACAAGAATTGAAAAGCAATACAAACATGATTTTTGGCAACATGGATATTTGATTTCTGGAATTACATGGATCATCTTAGAAAATAAGAAAAGTAGGTTTTACTTTAAATCAGTAAACAAATTTTATTTAAAACCCAGAAGAGAAAATTATGTATATTAACCTGTATACATATAGGTGCATATGCTTCTGAAATTAAAGAGAAATTAAATAAGCCTAGATAAGATATGTGTACAAATATATATATATTTTTAAGTACTGAAAAGTATATATATATATATAAGCAAGTAAAACTATGACATTAAAATGACATGAAATGTGATACAAGTTAATAAGCTTGTATAGGCAAAAATAGCAAAGGGGATTTTCAGAAATAATTAAAATATAAAATAAGATAGTCACACTTTTAACATGACTAGGTGAGTGGCCATTTTCTGTAAAGTAAAAGGAAGAAAATGCAGCCTTTAAATTGGTTAATATGGCCGGGGTATTATGAATGAAAAATGCATGATGCTAGCCAGGACAGAAATGGAATTCTGTTTCAACAAAACCCTAGAGGAAAAATGTATATAAATAGACAGTAGAATTGTCTTTACCCCGGGCTGCACAAAAACAAGAAAAAAGGAAAGGAAGAAAATATTGGAAGGAAGGAGAAAGCACTCAAACAAGAATTTTCTGGATTAATAAGAGGAAATATTTAGGTGAGTAATCTCACTGAGTTCATGGCATTAAGACCTGAGTTGAGGCAGCCACTTTTTATATTGCCATTTATATATTTCTGGTTATGATGTTTATGATTTCATCAATGTTTTTTTTTGGGTCTTATTTTAAATCTGATATGATTTAATATGGATGATTTTGATGATCTTTGATTGGTTGAGACATTTGTCTTTGGATGTGTATCATACTGTTTTATCTTTACTCATAAATGTTAAAGTTTAGGATCTTAAAAATTATATAAAGAATACTCTCAACTGTTATAGATCTATGGCATGGAAACTTTGCAAAATATTGGGAGCTGCATTATACTTGATATAAGTGCTGAGGCTTGAGAAGAAAAATGTTAAGGGTGCAATAGAAATTTTCTAAGTGCTGAGCCCTTAATCAAATAAAAAAAAAAGAGAGAAACCCACAAGCTAAAATTATGATTGAACCAGATCTTGAATCTGAATCAATCATAAAGGCTTGCAGATCAATATAACATGCCATGTCTCTTTTTACAGTTGAAAATGTTCTTATATTTTACTAAGATCAAGACATATTGACCCCATTTAGGAAATAACTGTCTGCTTATTTCTGAGGAGAATTATGCTAGGAAAAATTTATGGATGTTTCCATGTTTGCAGTGACATGTTCACTTAGCATATTTGATGATAGAATTTAAGACAATACACTAGTAAATAAACTAGGGAAGGGAAGGCCAAGAAGACTGCTGGAATGCTTGTCATATTTGAAGTATGCAAGTTGGCACATGGTTTGTTTAAGCCCTGAGATCTTTGTGCAATGATGTGAATTAGTTCATTGCAATGTGTCCCAGTGATTCCTTAATAGCAGATGAGGCAGGGATTTAAATTGAATAATACAACCTGTAAATGAAGAAATAGGAATATGGATATTTCTTAGGTTGAATGGTATGGAACCAAGATGGATCCAGTGAATGCAAATTGTTGCAAATAGATAACTATGTTTGCATGATTATGTATGCAAGTGTAAGAATGATAAAAGAATATATCATACCTGAGTCTACTTAATTATACTATGTTAAAGTAATTGATTGCAGGAATTTGCTTAAATAACTAATTGGTGCTCTTATAATCTCTACTGCTTAATATCATGAATGAATTGATGTTACTCATACCAGATCATAGATCTGACCCTTGTTTGCTCATGGCATATGGGGTGTCTCATTTTAAAATGAGGCAGCCACTTATGCTCTTTCAGGTAACCCAGGCACTAAGTAAAAATGAAGTAATGGCTATTATGGAGGAGTGAATGAACATGCTAGCTAGTTTCAATAAGAGCTTAAATTGATTATATATGCATGTATTCAGGAAAAATATTATGTTTCTAAGATTTCCAGTCATGTATTGAATATTTTATGGTTAGTGATCAAGTTGCCCTTATGATCTGTAAAGTGTCAGATTAAAATTTGTTGTTCTGTTGAAATGGTTGTGTGTTAAGGTTTGATTTGTTTTTGAGGTGGTGTCTGAAATATAAACAAGAAAAATATGCTCAAGTATGTTCATATAAATAAAAATCTGGAAGAAATATACAATTATGTGATAGCATAATTTATATATGTATTAGCTAATTTTGTGACATAACAGAGCACTGAGTTTTAGAACAAATTCTGGATTTAGCAAGAAGAAAACTTAAAGGATTTTATTTTCTTTTTACTGAAATGCTTTGTAAATAAGTTTGAATTCATTTCTGAATTGTATTGAGAAAAGTAAAAGGTTTTTCTAAAAGCTTCAGACAGAATGTAAAGAAAGGTATCTCCATTGCTTTGAACTAATGTGGTAGATACAGGATTCATGAGTTAACCAGCTCCAAATGAATGAAGTATTGGTTGATCATGATAGATTGTATTCTGAAAATAAAAGTGCATTTCAAAGCTTAGTACATTTAGCAATTGTTTCACCCAGTTTTCTGGAAAATAAGCAGAGATATTGACATGTACATGTATATCTGTGTACATGTTGATATTTGAGCAAAAATATAATTATAATTCCTAGAACAGCTATAGGAATGGGATTCAAAAATAGTAAAGTAAGAAGAATTGTTTTGTATGTTAGGTTATAGGCAAACATTAAATATATATGTACAAAGATAGGTAGATATCAGATTTCAAACCATACAGGAAAAAAAAAGAGAAGAAAAACAAAAATTGTGTTTGAACCGACCTGCATAGTACTCGAACCAGTGACCTCTTGTGTATAAGTTAGGCGCGTTTCCATTACGCCTAGATGTTGCTTGTGTTCACTTAGGATCCACTTTCTTTTATACTGAATTTGATACTATCCAGACTTTAACACAATCATCTATATTGAAAGCTTGTTTACCACTGATTATTACTTGATCATTTCTAAATTATAATGACAGACTAAAATACATGTTTCCAGTGGATTTTAGGGCCAAAAATCAGGATACAATAATTAATCTGAAATGCTAAAAAATCTAAATCAAACAGAATGTTCTTGTACAAAAAAATAAAGTATATACTCTGAATTTAAACAAGAAGAACACATACATCTTCATATGTATGTGTATGTTATTAGATATACACTGATATATTTATATTGGTAAGTTATTTTGATCCTGGATATATTTTGTTTATTGGAAAAAGAAAATGACCCTGGGAAATATATTTGTAAAGAATGATATATCTATATATCATCTCTTAGCAAAAAAAAAAAATCCTTATGAAAATTAGGGTGGAAATAGGAGGGTCATTTCATGCATTTTGCCGCGTTGCCGCAGACCTCAAAGGCAACATTTTGACTATCTAAGGCAACATAAGAAATATTGTTGCAATAGAACCATATTTGGGTCTGTAGCAACATCCATAGGTGTCTATACCAACATTCCAAAATGTTGCTATAGATATTAACTTTCTGAATTTGTGGGGCCCACAATGTAGAGCATATTTGATTTTTTAATAGAAAAAATATTTATTTAATAAAATGCTATTGCACAGAATTTGATATTCAAACAGTAATTTATTTAAATAAATATTTTATTTCAACATTTGAAATAGTACAAATTCCTGACTCCACTATTTTACAAATCAATGATATAATAACACTGATATTTACATATACAGATATTCCTCACTACATCACTTAGTTCACTCATTACATATGCAGTTTCAATTTATACAAACACCGATACTGACAAATATATGACGAGCCGAGTGCCGAGCCAAAGGCGAGCCGAGAAGCGGGTCCGGGCGCAGCGCGGGCGGGGGTCCGGGGCACCGCAGTCCCGGCGGGGATCGACCTAGTGGGCACCGCCCGATTCATCCGATTTCGGAAGATCGAGCCTTCTTTGAAACGACGTAAAATGATGCACAAATGAACACCTCCTGTGAATTTGAACACCTCCTCGATGATTGACTTTTGCAACTCTTTCATGGCTTCTTCTGAATCATCCGACCTTTTTCCAGCCATCATTCTTAGCAAATTGTTCAGTGAAAACTGAAATAACCTTGCTTTTAGCTCTGCCTTGGTAAAAGACCTGAAACCGTGATAAATAAAAATTGACATTTCATCGAACAGGTTGCGTGTTAATAAGTAATACATTACCCTTCACTGCCACCATCCCCAAACTTCGGCAACTTACATCCCCAAACTGCTGCAACTTACACTGCCACGAACCTCTACACAAAATTGACATTTCATCGAACAGGTCACGGACTTCGGCAGCATGAACCTCTACACTACCACCATCCCCAAACTGCTGCAACTTACATCCCCTACAGCCCTTAACCTATGCCAAAACACTCACCAAACCTCTATACAACTTTTCACGTGTCTGTAAGAATGAAAGAATCAGCCATTGTGCAAAATTGTTCTCTAACTCGTGGCCAGTTCGACTCTGCCGCCTGAGCATTCAATGTGTACAACTTCCCATCTCGTGCGCAACAAACTGCAACGTTGTGGCGGAAAAATGTAGGACTCTCTACTTTGAACTCCAATTTGTAATAATTGATACCATCCTTTTCTCTTAAACTCGCATCTATTAAAGTAGCTGTAATTTCTGCTCCTTTTCTTGAACCTGCTATTTTCTTCAGTACGGATTCTCCAATGTCTCTCGGACCTCCAAATGCTTCAATCCTGCACATAGAATAAGTATTATCAACGTAGGTCGATTCAAATGGCTTTTGACTAGCACTTTCAATATTGCAACTTTTTATCGACAGTGTCGGTTTGGTTTCAGGACTAAGTAGCCGAATCTAAATTTCGGTATATTTCATCAATTTTTTTTCTCTTGGTGACGAATAGTGAAAAAAGAAACTGTCAACCAAACTGATACTGTTGATATCAACTCCTCAGTGGTTATAAGATGGTTAGTACTGACGAGAAATCAGGAGGAACTTTGGATACGATGACACTGATGTTGAGTTCGCCATTTGATCCAGGAGGACCAAAAGCAACTGCAGGTTCATTCAGACTGCTGCGTGGTTTCGGCCTGCTTTTCAATGGCGGTGGATCCAGTGATCTTTGTGATTCAAAGTCTGAGATCACTACCAAACTTTGAAAAAAGAATGAGATTTTGTTTTTGGAAGAAAAAAAAAGAAACGAAAATATGATTTGGAAATTAGGGATTTCAGAAATTGGGGGTGAGAACGAAAATGATATGAAAAGTAAAGCGGGAAAACGAAAATTTGTGGCAAATTGTAGCGGTGATCCAGTTTAACATTCAGATTAAATGTAGACCGTTGGATCGTATTCACGCGGATTGCTAATTTTATTAATTTTTTAATTTGAATACATCTATAGCAACACTATATAAAAATATTGCATCGTGTTACACTTGTTTAGCTAGAACAACACATTTTTATGGTTAAGGTAACACCATAAATACAACGTTGCAGTAGGACCAAAATTTTATATCTATCGCAACATTTTAGCTGGCAACACCTTGCAAAAATGTTGCAGAATGTCATCTATGGCGTAGTGTCATATGCTTCAGATTATTGATATGATTAATATAGCCGCATTTTGTCGTTGAGATTTAATAACTATGGATGACTGCATCATCCATAGTAGTTTGTTTTGGGCATCAAAATGGGGGATGATACAAGTTAGTATTAGAGCATAGGTTTATGATTAAAAGAATTTTAAACCTAAAGAGTTTTTGAAAACATAATCCTAATGAATTAGAGAATAAGATTAGGGTATGCGATACCGTTATAGTAATGTACTTGTATTTGCTATATATATAAGTATGTATTCTCCCCTCTCTCTTAGACGGTTCATCTGTATCTTACTAATGCTCTTATTGTAACATTTCGATCTTTCGACGCTCAAAAGTCGACATCAATGCAACCATTGTATCAATTGCCGAACTATCGAATGCCGGAAAACCGAATTGTTAGGGTTAAAAAGAAAAGGTAGAAGAAAACAATTATAAGAATAAAGAAGAAGAAACAGAAACAACAACAGAATCTCACATTCGCAGCGGAACAATATATAATAGATGAATGAATAATCTTTATCACAAAGAACTATATCAGTTTATACATTACATCATATCATCAGAGTTTACAACAACACATAACACTGGACAGTTATATCAACTTGTCCACATAATACAATACATAGCGGAATAATACTAGTATAAGTGATACATCTTGCCATCCAGCTTGCCTCCAGATCTCCACAGCAACTTTTGAATTCCAGAATGACCTGATAAACTGACTCTAGGCTGCCCGTGTGGAAAATTATGGGCACCCAAAGTTTAGAAAGGGAACAATAAACTCCAGGTCAGTCATAGGACAGGTGTGAGATCTTAAAAACAGTTATTTTCACAAAGAAAATAAAAGGAATTCGCAATGCTTTTGGAAAATGAAACTACCATAAGGCCTCCTGCCACACACACAATGCAAACGCAGACTTGGAGGAAATTTCTCCTTATGATAGTCAAACATGCTTGATACGCAAGATTCTTTTTAATATTATCATTAGTGCATAGTGTCGAAACCATTTCGAAACTATAAAATTAATCTTAGCCAACATACAACCATTATTGTATGCCTACTATAGCTACTATGTTCAATAGCAGGTTACTGCCACATTCCATAGCAGGTTATACAACTAAAACCGTACAAGGTTCGTATTGTTTCTTTGGATTTTCCAACAAATGGTCAGGCTAAGGAACTTCCTACTTCCACATGGGTACGCCTCTGGAGGGTCGTCCCGAGAACTAACTAGCTCTCTGCTAACACAAGGCCGAGTTATCTCACGGTTCTTGGTGCAATGAAGCTGTAACTAGATAACTCCACACACAAGTATGCCACCCCCCGGTCGTTTGCGACCTTTATTTGAGGGCCCTAAATCACAAAGCAACAATCACACAGTAAATAAGATTGATTCCACCACACAGGTAAAGCATCTGGGCTCCATACCATGATACCACCTTTTTCCAGAAGGAAATGACATACCCTAAAGGGAGCGACCCTCATAACCTTGCCGCATCTTTCCTATTTTGACCATTTTTGGGTTGTGAGGTCCGATGAGGTCTCATCCACAAAGCTACGCTTTACACGAAAGCCATGCTTTGATCACAAATGATCAACAAATGATCAGCAACACACAGCAACACTTAGCATGCCACATTACCAAATTGGGAGTGTATCACTGATAACCTTCAACTACATAACCTGTGAGCTCGTACGTCTCAGAGAAGGGTGTTAAGCTAAGAGGATAAATTCTCCTCCACCAAACAGAAATGTATTTGAAAGAAATCAGCTTTATATCTCAAAGTGTAATGTCAGACATACAACCATACAAGTCTGTTCCGGGTTCGAACAGAACCGAAGGCACTTCCGAAGAAGCCCTTACAATCCAGGTATTCACAATCCCGATCGGACTTCCCATCACATAGGGAATCTCTATAACGTAGCTACTTGGTGCAGAGACAATCGATAGGTTATCCTATCGTTCTCGCAAATGCCCGGTCTTCAACACCGGTATTCAAATACTATCCATTTATGTCGTATCACTATTCGGAATGGGTTATATGACACAAAGTCCTCTCCCGGCTAAACCGAATAATGAGCGCTTGTTTTAAAAACAAATTCATGTGCCATTTCAAAGGCAATTATTGATAGTCGGTTAGGTAACTATCAACAACATTCACAACAATCAACCAATTTAAATAATTTTCCCAAATTATTAAATTTCAAATATCTTCGTAAGATATATATTTTCCACACTTCATCACTTTGAAAACAAATTTCAAATCACTTTACTCGCGTAAAATTCCCAATATTATTTATTTCCCTTTTCTTTATCAATTCCATTATGAATTTAAATTTCCAAATATCCACTGATATACGATTTTCAAATTGTTTCCAAATATTCACTTTCAAACACCAAATCAAATTCCAAATTGATTTCAAATTTCTTTTCAAGCACCAAATCAATTACAAATTGATTTCTAAGTTTATTTCCAAATACCAAATCATTTGCAAATCGATTTCTAAATTTATTTCCAATTACCAAATCATTTTACAAATCGATTTCCAAATTTATTTCAACACAAAATCCATTTTAATTCAACACCAAATAAATTTTCATATCGATTTCCTAAAGATTTATTTTCAAATACCAAATCAATTATCAATTTGATTTCTAGAAATTTATCACCTCTTAAAATAAATTCCTTTATCTCTTCCAAACCATTTAAAATTCCATTTTAAATAAATTCTTCAACTTTTAAACAATATTGCTCAAAATCCATTTATATAAATCTTTTCCTATATTTTGGAAATAATTCGATAAGATTACATAAATCAACTTTATACTTTCAAGTTCCTTCTTTGAAATTCAACCAATTCTTTCAAAAGGAATTTACTTATAATTCCCTACTTAAATTTCAAAAATCCAATTTTATTTATTTCTGGTATCCAACGATACCGAAAATACATTCGGCTAAATTATAGCCTTCAACAAATTCAATCGTCAATATAATCATTCAAAGATTTTTTATAATTCATCACACAACATATGAAACAAATTCATATAATTTGAGGAATCCAGTTGGATCCCTCCAACCTGTTTCCCTGTATCCATAGATGTTAGCACAACAATTAAATACCCATTCCACTTCGAGGTGGAATATCGCGGTATATGGGATTTATAAAATATCATCCGCTATTATGCAGCGCATAGGGTATCATCCGCTATATAATGCGGGAAATCAACAACTCCATATATATATATATATATACTACTATATATACTACCACATCCAAATAGTCAATCAATAACTGCAATTCCAATTTTTTTATTTGAGTGAGAAGATCTCACCTTTGCTTTTAAATTTGCAATCCATTTCCAATCCCAATTTTTGTCTTCACAGTATTAAACCTTGTATAAACAATTATACAATTTATTAATATTCGAAATGATCGAACAAATTAATTGCCATTTTGATAGATTGAATTAACTAATTATTAAATTATTTCATTATTTTATTCAAACTGATAATTTAAACTAATTTTCCCTTTACAATCTTTTGTGACTAAAATAAATTGAAAAATTAAGAACAGAACTGCTTTACATTTTCTTTTTTTTATTGTATATAAATTGAAAAATATGCTTATATACTTCACTGGAATATTTTTCTTTCTCTGTATATAATATATATATCTATATATACATGTTATAAATTTTTAAATCGAAAAATTTACCACGTTGCCTTATCGAACACAGCTCATTCACGAACCCACCACCAGAGAACTGCCATCATGATCGCAACCCTCCCCTCTTCGCTCAATCCAGTATCTCCTTTCCATCCCGTGTTAGCCTAGAGAATCGCAACCTCTGCGCCTTGCGACCCCAATTCGCTAGCTTCCCCGAGTATGCACGCGAAAATCATGAAACCCCCAAATCAAACAACCCTAAATCAAAACACGGGTTTGCACTTCCACCTTGACGCCGCGCCTAGGAGAGCCTTCCATCGCGATGCCCTTCAACCGTGCCTATATTTTTTCCTCGAGCGAAATCATTGCTCTGGCTTGCTCAAATGAATCGACTTCGTTTTCTTCGGCCATTGATTTTTTTATTTTTGAGCTTTCGAATGAATTGAATTGGGGAGGAAAAACTATCGTTCGGCTATTGATTTCTATTTTTTTCTAAAGGGAATCGACTGTTTTGATACGCACGGTTTTGATTTTGATTTTTTTTCTTTTTTTTTCTTCTTTCGGAGATGATTTATTCTTCGATCGTCTGCCATTTTTTTCTGGCTTTCGATTTTTTCTTTCAAGTAAAAGAAAGGTGAGAACATGGTTTAATAGATAAGGGTATGCGAATATAACTGGAAGGATAAGGCGTGTTTGAGAAGGAACGAAAAAGTTCTGATGTGATCTTATTTTGACTGGTGACCAATATATATTATTAATTTAAATTCAAATTCGAATCGACTCGAAAACGAAGTCAAAAATTTTGACTTCCTATCAAGGCGTGCTGCTAGGCGTTTATAATGTTATACGCCTATTCCGAATGCAATGGAAAAGGTTTCGAGTCCAAATTCGATCGTATGGAGAAGAAGCTTTTTGGACCCAGTTAAAATATTAAATTTTTGATTTAATTTCAGCGCGTTTGCTTATCGTACGGCCAAACGATCACTCCAAACATTACGAAAATTGAAATCCGATAATAATACAATATTAAGGATCCAATGGAACTGGTTTCGTCGAATTCCGAGACCGTGCCTCGGAAGACTATTTTTAAAATATCGATTTAAACGATAAAAATTCAAAACTGAACAAAACAGTTTCAAATTCAATTCTGAAAGTTCCATTACCTTCAGTATCATAAATATAAATTTTCTAAGCCATCAAATCATTTTTAACAGGCTTAAAATTGAAGATTCAAATTTTTACCCAATTGCAATAAATTAAATTCAATAATTTTAATTGCCAAATTCATTCTGATATTTGAATTTCAAATTAAACTAACTTCCAGATATTTAAAATCAATTAAATATCCTGATTTCCAATGTCAAAAATTCAGGGTCGTTACATTCTTCCACCCTTAAAATAATTTCGTCCCGAAATTACAAGTTAAGAAGAATGATCCTCAACCTGTTTATCATCTACTCAATACCAAACAGTTTTATCAACTTATCAACCCAAATCTTTTTATTAAAGATCATCATTTCAACTAACTGTCCAAATCTTAACCATAGTTTTCAAATAATATGGTTTTCTTAACAATTCAAATTTAAATTCAAATTCAAATTTTAAATTATCCAAAATTTCTCAAAAATTTTCTAACTCTCTAAATTTTTGAAAAATTTCGCCAGCGTCTCCTTTGCGCGGCTAACTCGGTACAACTACAAAATGTCCCTACGGACTCCTAAATTCCAAAAGAAAACAAAATGCCAAGTGGAAAAATAAAAAACCCAATCAAATTTCATATAGAAACTTTTAAATACATACCTTTTGTTGAGAAATTCAAATTTATCTTCTGCAATTAAAATCCCAATTTCTCGTTTTTTAAATTATCTGTATACTACTCTGCAATAATATCCAATCACAGCATTCCAATTTGATTTTCATCCAATTATTAATTTAGTATACTTCCAATACCAAATTTTACTTAAGAATTTTCTCCATTCATTTCTTAAGATCAATATAAGTATTTACATACTTCTTATATTTATTTTCACTTTACTAACAAAGTTATATATTCATTTCCATTCAACTTTGTATTTTCAATTCCATTTGAGTTCAATTTATCTTCAAAAACTAAAATTTCACTTAGTGAAAACTCGATATTCACTTTTTTTTCCAAACTTTTAACTTCGACCAAAACAATAGTTTTCCCTTTTCTAGTTCAATTCCTACATTTCCAATACAATTTGAAAATCAATTTTCCATTAACAAAAATTTTCCAAATTTTTTCAAAATTTTCAGAAAATTTTGGCGGAGTCTCCTTTGTACGGAGGAGATTTTGCAACTTGACAAAAGATATAAATATATATACATCGACCCACACGGTCGGAAAAACAAAAACAGTTCATATTTCCTATTTTGTATTGCGTAGGCATACCTTTATTTAGCATTTTAAGCAAAGCTGCTTATTTTTAAGCATTTTGTGCAACCAAAATGCAGCCAAACGGCCCCCGGTACCTGTACTTGCTCAATTCAAATATGTAAGTGACATACATAGGAAATCTATTAACATTTTACTCATTTTCAATAGTAAACACATAGTTTTCATAAGCAATGCATTCAAAATTCTTTCCATTAGCAATTTATATGGTTTCGATACAAATTAAATTGCTTACATCTAATTCACACACCATTTCTATTCAATTCCAGTGATTTACATGTCACTTTCTTACATTCTATTCATTTTTAAGCGAAACGAATTCTTATCCATTTCAATTGATTCAAAAATTAATTTTTATTTTCTCTTAATAACTCATAAAATTTTATATAACCTCGTTTGCGTCAAACGAAAACCATTTATATGCAAATTCAACGATATTCACTTAATAGAATATCCATTCTAGTTTATAACTAACTTAAATTGATACCAACTCAATTTATTTTAATTCCATTTCATTTCCAATTGATTCCATTCAATTCAATTTGCATTTCATATTCACATTCGGTTTATTTCATTAACCAAATAAGTTTCATTGGAAACCATTCCATAAAATTCGACAACAACCATTTCACAAAACTCGACAACAACTATTTTAATTTTTTTTTCTCTTAAGTCGAGCTTTTATCCAAATATTGCTTAAGTTATTTCAACTCAAAACTCAAGTTATATTCTTTGATTTGATTTTCATTTATCAAATCCATTCCATCTACTAATTTAATTCAATTAGTATATTCACTTATCCTTTTAAATTTCAAATTTCCATATTCAATTCATCCTGAATTTACTTTATCGATAACAAGGAAATTTTTAATTTATTTTTACTACTTACTTGAATTTATATGCAAATTCAAACCACTTTCAAATTTAGCTCACAACTCAACTTTAATTTAACTAATTCAACTTCCATTTCATTATTTCATGAATTAATATATTATCAAGTTAGTTTACTTGAACCCAATCCACTTTATTTTATTTTTTCCAAGTTCGGATTTTTCTTCGACTTGATTCAAATCAAATCTCATTTCATTTTTCCAATTCCAATTCATTTATTTACAAATGTAACCTCATTTGTTCATTCACAAATTCATTACTTTTCAATTAGAATCTTATTCCAATCAAATTTCAAATATTTTTATAAGTTATCAAACTTATTTACATTCCATAACACTTTAAAGAAATTCCAGAGTCTTTTAAACAATTACTCACATTTCAAAACTAACTTTGAAATTTCAATCCAAATCCTTTAATTCGCATTTCAAAAATTACTCTGGCATCTCCTTTCAATTTATAAAACTCATTTATAAATTCACATTACCAATTTCATTCCATCAATGAATTTTATTTTCAAATATTTTTCTGAAATTCTATTCCAAATTATAAATCACATTTACAATTTACATTTACAAATCCCATTCGTATATGAATTTATTTCCTTATACTTTCAATTCATATTTATAAATTTCATTTGTTAAATGAATTTATCTCCAAATCTTTGGTTATACCATTATTTCTTATTCTGTTTCCATATAACAATGATAATATTTCAATATTATCACTTCCTAACAACCAAGCAACCATAAACTATAATAATTTATGGAAAATGATTTCTTTTCTATACAAAAATAGTTTTGGGCAAAATTATTTCATTTACCCAATTTAAAACAATATTGTGTCAGTTTATCTTGTTTAAGAGTTTAGAAACCCCTATCGATTACAGTTGGTCAAACTGCACCGACCAGAATCCATAAATAATCAACCGATAAGTCAACACAATATAAAACAAATTTTTTTATTCACTAACAAATACACGCTCATATCTATTATTACACTCACACTCATTCTAGAGTACTACTGACTCTATCTCTAATGAGTAACACCCAACAGAGCCAGGGTTGTCGCTTAACCAATTGCTTCGATACCACATGTAACATTTCGATCTTTCGACGCTCGGAAGTCGACATCAATACAACCACTGTATCAACTGCCGAACTATCGAATGCCGGAAAACCGAATTGTTAGGGTTAAAAAGAAGAGGTAGAAGAAAACAGATAGAAGAATAAAGAAGAAGAAATGAAAACAACAACAGAATCTCACATTCGCAGCGAAACAATATATAATAGATGAATGAATAATCTTTATCACAGAGAACTATATCAGTTTATACATTACATCATATCATCAGAGTTTACAACAACACACAACACTGGACAGTTATATAAACTTGTCCATATAATACAATACACAGCGGAATAATACTAGTATAAGTGATACGTCTCGCCATCCAGCTTTCCTCCAGATCTCCACAGCAACTTCTGAATTCCAGAATGACCTGATAAACTGACTCTAGGCTGCCCGTGTGGAAAATTGTGGGCACCCAGAGTTTAGAAAGGGAACAATAAACTCCAGGTCAGTCATGGGACTGGTGTGAGATCTTAAAAACACTTATTTTCACAAAGAAAATAAAAGGAATTCGCAATGCTTTTGGAAAATGAAACTATCATAAGGCCTCCCGCCACACACACAATGCAAACGCAGATTTGGAGGAGATTTCTCCTTATGATAGTCAAACATGCTTGATACGCAAGATTCCTTTTAATATTATCATTAGTGCATAGTCTTGAAACCATTTCGAAACTATAATATTATTCTTATCCAACATACAACCATTATTGTATGCCTACTATAGCTACTATGTTCAATAGCAGGTTACCGCCACATTCCATAGCAGGTTATACAACTAAAACCGTACAAGGTTCGTATTGTTTCTTTAGATTTTCCAACAAATGGTCAGGCTAAGTGTAACGTTCGGACTTTTCGACGCTCAAAAGTCGACATTAATACGTTCACTTTATCAAATGTCGTGCAATCGAATGCTGGAAAACCGAATTGTTATGGAGAAAAAGAAGAGGTAGAAGAAGACAGAAGAAAAAGAAAGAAGAAACAACAGAAAAACACAGAACAATATCAGAATCTCACATATCGCAGCGGAACAACATATAATAGATAAATGAATAATCTTTAAAACAAAGAACTATATCATTTTATACATTACATCATCATTAGAGTTTACAACAACAATACAACACTGGACAGTTATATAAACCTGTCCTCATACAGAATACACAGCGGAATAAATAATATCATATACAAATGATACGCCTCATCATCCAACTCGCCAATGAGCTCCACAACATCTCCTGAATCCAGAATGACCTGATAACCTGACTCTAGACTGCCCGTGTGGAAATTGGTGGGCACCCAGAGTTTAGGGAAGAAACAATAAACTCCAGGTCAGTCATGGTGACTGGTGTGAGAACTTAAAATAGTTATTATCTTTAAAACAACAACAACAAAGGAAGTAAATTATATCCGCAATGCTTTTGGAAAATGAAACTACCATAAGACCTCCCGCCACACACACAATGCAAACGTAGAATTGGAGGAGATTTCTTCTTATGATAGTCAAAAATGCTTACTACGCAAAATCATTCAATATTATTATCATTAGTGCATAGTGTCGAAAAACCATTTCGAAAATATAATATTAATCTTCCAGCATAGACATTTCGCACTTAGGCCTACTATAGCTACTATGTTCAATAGCAGGTTACCGCCACATTCCATAGTAGGTAATACAACTAAAATCGTACGAGGTTCGTATTGGAAATTAAATTTCCAACAAATGGTCAGGCTATGGAACTTCCTTACCGAAATAGAAACGCCTCTGGAAAGATGCCCCGAGAACCTAACCGGATCTCTGCAAACACAAGGCCGACGCTACCTCACGCTGTACAGCTGTAACTAGGTAACTAACACACGAGCTATGTCATCCCCCGATCGTCACCGACCTTTATCCGAGGATCCTCAACCACAAAGCAACAACCACAAAGTATAATAAATTTGCAACATCAACATAGGTAAAATATCTGGGCTCCATACCATGATATCACCTTTTATCCAGAAGGAAATGACATACCCTAGGGGCGCTACCCCTAAAAACCTTTGCCGCAACATTCCTGTTTCGACCATTACCGGGTAGTGAGGCTCGACGAAGTCTCGTCCACAAAGCAACGCTTTTTCACAAAGCCACGCTTTTTCACAAAGCCACGCTTTTTCACAAAGCCACGCTTTTTCACAAATCCACGCTTTTTCACAAAGCCACGCTTTTTCACAAAGCCACGCTTTTTCACAAAGCCACGCTTTTTCACAAAGCCACGCTTTGATCAATAAATGATCAACAGCACTTCGTATGCCACATTACCAAATTGGGAATGTATCACTAGTAACCATCAACTATATAACCTCTGGGCTCGTACGTCTCAGAGAAGGGTGTTAAGCTAAGAGAATAAATTCTCCGCCACCAACATAAATGTATTTGATAGAAACCAGCTTTACATCTCAAAGTGTAACGTCAGACACACATCCATACAAGTCCGTTCCGGGATCGAACGGAACCGAAGGCACTTCCAAAGAAGCCCTTGCAATCCGGATAATTTCTAATCACGTCCGGACTTCCCATCACAAGAAGAGTGAGATAAATCTCTATACTGGAGCAACTCGGTGCAGAGACATTCGACAGGTTGTCCTTTCATTTTCGAAAATGCCCGGTCTTCACACCGGTCTTCAAATAATGTCCATTCACGACGTATCACTATTCGGAATGGGTTATATGGCACAAAGTCCTTTCCCGGCTTAACCGAATAATGAGCGTTTGTTTTAAAAACAAATCAAGTGCCATTTCAAAGGCAAATATTGATAGTCGGTTATTTAACTATCAACAACATCCACAACAATCAACCAATTTAAATATTTTTTCCCAAATTATTAAATTTCAAATATCTTCGCAAGATATATAATTTCCACACTTCAACATTTGAAAACCAATTTCAAATCAATTTCCCTACATGGGATATATTTCCAAATATTTATTCATTCTCACTGGAAATCTGCCGAGTTCAAATATTTTAAAATGATTTATATCAATATCCAAAAATATATTTGGAAAACATTTTCTCTGAAATATTCCTTTCAAAAACCAACTTTAGAACCTTAAATTTATATTTTAAAAGCTACTTTGGAAATATACTCGGCTTTATAGTGAGAATACACTTTCACTTCAAAATGGTCCATTTAAACCAATTTAATAAATCCTTATTGATTTATTTCAAATTTACATTCCAAATCAGTAAATGTATTTCCATACTTTAAAAATAAATCAGTGTTTATTTTTAAAACAAATTTCCCTTTCCTTTATAAATTCCATTTGAATTTACATTCCCAAATATTCACCTTTATACGATTTTCAAATCGATTTCTCAAATATTCACTTTCAATTCCAAATCAATTTTTAAATTGATTTCCAAATTTATTTCAAAACCCAAATTGATTTTCCAAACATTTATTTCAAACACCAAATCAAATTCCAAATTGATTTCAAAATTCATTTCAACACAAATCAATTTTTTTTTATTCAACGCCAAATAAATTTTCATATCGATTTCCCAAAGATTTATCTTCAAATACCAAATCAAATATAAATTGATTTCTAGAACTTATCACTTTTTAAAATAAATTCATTTATCTCTTCCAGACCATTTAAAATTCCATTTATAATAAATTCTTCAACTTTCACACAATACTATTCAAATTCCATTTATAAAAACCTTTTCCCATATTTTGGAAATAATTCGATAAGATTTCAAAAATCAACTTTATGCTTTCAAATTCCTTCTTTGAAATTCAACCAATTCTTTCAAAAGAAATTTACTTAAAATTCCCAACTTTAATTTCAAAAATCCAATTTTATTTATTTCTGGTATCCAACGATACCAAAAATACATTCGGCTAAATTATAGCCTTCAACAAATTCAATCACATATATAATCATACACAGATTATAAATAATTCATCACACAACATATGAAACAAATTCATACAACATATGAAATAAATTCATACAACATATGAAACAATTCATATAATTTGAGGAATCCAGTTGGATCCCTCCAACCTATTTCCCCGCATCCACAGATGTTAGCACAATACCAATTCCACTTCGAGGTGGAATATCGCGGTATATGGGATTTATAAAATACTATTCGCTATTATGCGGCGCAATAGGGTCTCATCCGCTATATAATGCGGGAAATCAACTCTAAATACATATATAATACCAATTCCACTTCACGGTGGAATTATCGTGGTATATGTTTTTAATAAATAACCTCCGCTTAATATACGGCGTATAGGGTCTATTTAACACAATAGATAACAATTTATCATCCAATCATCACAATCAACACTATCAACAATTTTAAATCTAACAATTTTAAATTTAAATCGAAACACAATATTCGATTGAGTGAGAAGTTCTCACCTTTGCTTTCAATAACGGTTGCAGCGTTTTATTTCAAATAAAATTAAACGCACGTTTAATTTTACTCAAAAATTTCACTGACTCCAATTGACTCCAAACTAGCTCCATTGCGAAGAGCTCGTCAATACGGTTCCAATGCAATTCGTTTCGTGCGAAACGGACCTTGTTTCAAAAAGATATGGCATTTTAAAGATTGTACGAATTAAAATACAAATCAATTTCAATTTTGGTTTTATTTTTAAACCTAGCTTTAATCTCGGCCTTCGATTTTCGCAACTGCAGATCTGGGCCGCTCCTGTACCTTCTTCCTGAACGTGAATATCACGTTCAATTCAACCCATAGCCGCCAAACTTCATCCAATTTTTGCTCCACCATCGACCACTTCCACCACAATCAAGCTCCGCCAGACGAAGCGCCATAGGCCACTCCACCCTCATCTCGAATAGCACGAAGCTCGGCTACCCCTATAGCGTGAAAAACGTGCCCAAACAGCTGAAGAACGTGGGCCCCTAGCCTCCAATCCGCTTCACTAAACTTGATCATCACCATATGGATTTAAAGGTCTCACCTAGATCTACAACATTGTAGTTGAAAGTATCTGATAATTCTTCACGGATTGAGATAGATTAAGGGAAGAAGGAGGAGAATTTCTGGCCATAGAATAGATAAGTGGTGGCTGGAAGAAGAAACCCTAGTGTCTTTGCAAATGTGAAAAAGTTAGGTCCTTTTATAGAAAATTTGCAAAACACTATTCATCGAAAATTTTCCAAACTCCAAACGAAGCGTGCCGGCTGGCGTTTCTAAGGTTTACCCCGCGTTTCGGACATAATGGAACGTGTTTCGGGAGCAAATTCGATCGTATGTGCGAGTTACGGAAATAAACGATCAAATTTAAATCAAATCGATTTAAACCGATTTCGATGCGTTTTGGCTTTCCCCGGACAAACCGCAATTCCGATTGACACGAAATTTGAAACCTTACAATAATTTCACATTACGGATCCGATGAATCTGGTTTCGTCAAAATCCGAGACTGTTTGAAAAATTGTCATTTTTAGTCGTCAATTAAATATTAAAATATTCAATTTTCACAATTTAACTTTAAATTCAATTTTAAAAGTTCTATAACATCATTATAACTCCAATATGATTCAATATAACTTTATACATCATTTTTATTCATATTTAATTCATATTTCAATTATTTACCCAAATTCAAGTATTAAATTAATAATTTAATCGTCCAATTAAATCACTATATCGAAATTAAATTAATTCGACTTCCAAATCTTACTTATTAATATTTAAAATCAATTAAATATACAAATTTCAAATGACGGAAATTCTGGGTCGTTATAAACTTCCCCCCTTAAAAGAATTTCGTCCTCGAAATTGCAAAGTAAGAAAAATGCCCCAATTTCATTAACTTTCCAAAAATCCACTTAGTGAAAATTTTATATTCACCTTTTCCAAAACCTTTAACTTCAACCAAAACAATGGTTTCCATCTTCTAGTTCAATTCCTACTCTTTCATTACAATTCGGAAATCAATTTCCCGTTAACAAAAAATTTCTAAATTTGTTTTTCAAAATTTTCTAACGCCTTAAATTTTCAGAAAAATTCGCCAGCGTCTCCTTTGCGCGGTTCAATCATAGTAGGATCACAATAGACATAAATATATATACATCGACCCATACGGTCGGAAAAGCAGAAAAACAGTTCATATTTCCTATTTTTATTGCGTAGGCGTACCTTTTTAGCATTTTTAAGCAAAGCAGTTATTAATTAAGCATTTAGCGCAACCAAACCAACCGAACGGCAGCCACGACACCTGTACTTACTCAGTTCAAATATGTAAGTGACATATATAGAAAAATTTATTTACATTTCATTAATTTCCAATAATAAATACAAAGTTCCATAAGCAATGCAATCAAATAATTCCCATAAACAATTTATAAGGTTTCAATACAAATTTTAATTGCTTACTACCAATTCACATTAATTCACTTTCAATTCAAATTCAATTACATAGCTTTCCATTTCACTAATTCAATTTCATTAACACTTAATGAATTATATACAATCAACCAATAATCATATAACAACCAACGTCATTCAACACAACCAAATTATTAAATTTACATTCAATTTGGTTTAACACCTTTACCATTCAATTTATTCAAATTCCAATTTACATTAGCTTTAATGAATTAACACTTACATCCATTATTCCATATCAATTTATTCATATTTGATTGATTAACATTCAATCCTTTAGTTCAATTCAATTGCTAATTCATTTTACAAATAAGGTTGAATTTCATTTATGTAACTCAAGTTCACACTCATCACTTTATTATTTTACTTTGATATCAAAATCAACTTCATTCAACATCACTTAAGTTATATTTCATTTCAAACATCATTTGTTTAACTTAACTTAAATTTCCACTTACAAATCCAATTCATATTTTGTTTTTCTTAACAAAATTGTTTAACCATTTCTTTTACAATTGGTTTTGCTGACATTTACTCATTTTATAAGTTATACAACTTATATATTTAACTTCCAAATCATATTATAAGTATAAAACTCATTTCACTTATAATTATCAATTACCACTTGGATTTTAATTTTAATCTTGTTTATCACAACAAAACTTTAATTTTTCAATTTACTATGGTAGCAAATCAATCACATAGAAACACAAAAATGATACTGATGATGCTGCAGTCATCACCCTTATTATTTCCCAGCAACACTAGTGAATTCAGTGCTTAATATTCTTTCAAAAATTTCCTTTTATTTATAAATCACGTTTATAAATCTTTTTCTCATATAATTTCACTATTTAACTTACTTATACAAGATTATTTCACAATTGCAAATCATATTAATTATAATCCCATACTTAATAATTCATTTGCTAATATACTTCATTCTTTTACAATTGTTGTTTTTATATAAGTTATTCAAACAACTTTTATTGACTCATATATATTCACATTTCAACAACCAAACAATTCAATTTTATATACACTTTAATAATTTTGAAAAATTATTTCCTTTATATACAAAATATAATCAAGGTAAAATTATTTCATTTACCCAATTTAAAATGATACTATGTCGGTTCATCTTGTTTAAGAGTTTAGAAACCCCTATCGATAATATGGCGTCCCACATACCGACCAAAATTCATAAACAACTCAACGGATAAGCAAACACAATATAAAACAATTTCATATTCACTAACAAATACGCACTCGTATCTATTATTACACTCACACTCATTCTAGCGTACTACTGACTCTATCTCTAATGAGTAAACACCCAACAGAGCCAAGGTTATCACTTAACCATATGCTCTGATACCACATGTAACGTTCATACTTTTCGACGCTCAAAAGTCGACATTAATACGTCCACTGTATCAAATGCCGCGCAATCGAATGCCGGAAAACCAAATTGTTATGGAGAAAAAGAAGAGGTAGAAGAAGACAGAAGAAAAGGAAAGAAGAAACAAAAGAAAAACACAGAAAAATATCAGAATCTCACATATCGCAGCGGAACAACATATAATTGATAAATGAATAATCTTTAAAACAAAGAACTATATCATTTTATACATTACATCATCATCAGAGTTTACAACAACAATACAACACTGGATAGTTATATAAACCACTCCTCATATAGAATACACAGCGGAATAAATAATATCATATACAAATGATACGCCTCGTCATCCAACTCGCCAATGAGCTCCACAGCATCTCATGAATCCAGAATGACCTGATAACCTGACTCTAGACTGGCCGTGTGGAAATTGGTGGGCACCCAGAGTTTAGGAAAGAAACAATAAACTCCAGGTAAGTCATGGTGACTGGTGTGAGAACTTAAAATAGTTATTATCTTTAAAACAACAACAACAAAGGAAGTAAAGAATATCCGCAATGCTTTTGGAAAATGAAACTACCATAAGACCTCCCGCCACACACACAATGCAAACGCAGAAATGGAGGAGATTTCTTCTTATGATAGTCAAAAATGCTTACTACGCAAAATCATTCAATATTATTATCATTAGTGCATAGTATCGAAAAACCATTTCGAAAATATAATATTAATCTTAGCCAGCATAGACATTTCGCACTTAGGCCTACTATAGCTACTATGTTCAAT
The DNA here is from genome assembly GCA_030737815.1 of Allium fistulosum. Lineage (NCBI taxonomy): Eukaryota > Viridiplantae > Streptophyta > Magnoliopsida > Asparagales > Amaryllidaceae > Allium > Allium fistulosum. The sequence continues at coordinate 308,392,029 of CM060901.1, read as the reverse complement.
AGCAGGTTACCGCCACATTCCATAGCAGGTAATACAACTAAAACCTTACGAGGTTCGTATTGGAAATTGGATTTCCAACAAATGGTCAGGCTAAGGAACTTCCTTACCGAAGTAGAAACGCCTCTGGAAAGACGCATCGAGAACCTAACTGGATCTCTGCAAACACAAGGCCGACGCTACCTGTCACATACCGAAATTTTCGACTTTCGAAAATTCGACATCGATACTCACTTTATCGACTGTCGAGCAATCGAGTGCCGGAAACTCCAATAGTGAGGGTTTTAGAAAGAAGAAATAGAAGAAAAGATAGAAAGAAGAAGAAGAAAGCAGAAAAGGAAAGAAGAACCACAGAATAACACATCAGAACAGAAACAGAAAACAATATCAGAATCTCACATATCGCAGCGGAACAATATACAATAGATAATTGCTAGTCTTTTAAAACAAAGAACTATATCATTTTATACATACATCAATCATCAGAGTCAATATACAACTCAGTACAACAATGGACAGTTTTATACTTGTCCTCATACAGAATACACAGCGGAATAAATACTATCAGATACAAATACTACGTCTCGTCATCCAGCTTATCTCCAAGCTCCAGAATATCCTAATAACATAACTCTAGGCTGCCCGTGTGGAAATTGGTGGGCACCCAGAGTTTAGAAGGGAAACAATAAACTCCGAGTCAGTCATGGTGACTGGTGTGAGATCGTAAAACAGTTATTCTTTAAAATAATCAACAGAAAAATTTTAAAGTAAATTCGCAATGCTTTTTGGAAAATGAGACTACCATAAGACCTCCCACCACACACACAATGCAAACGCAGACTTGGAGGAGATTTCTTCTTATGATAGTCAAAGATGCTTGATACGCAAAATCAAATCATTTTTGATATTATTATTAGTGCATAGTGTAGAAAACATTTCGAAAGTATAATATTAATCTTAGCCAGCATAGGCATTCCGCACTTATGCCTACTATAGCTACCATCCAAACAGTGGTGACCACCATAAGTGAATGATAGGTTCTACAACTAAAACCGTACAAGGCTCGTATTGTTTCTTTGGATTTCCAACAAATGGTCAGGCTAAGGAACTTCCTTTTCCACGATGGGTACGTCCCTGGAATAGACGACCCGAGAACCTAACCTAACATTACGGTTAGATCTCTGCCAACACAAGGCCGGGTTACCTCTGCAAAAGTAGGTAACTACTGACACGCGTATGCCATCCCCCGATCGTAACCGATCTTCCCAAGGATCCCCGATTTCCAACAAACCACATAGATAATAATGCAGCAACCACATAGGTTGAGTATCTGGGCTCCATACCATGATACCACCTCTATCCAGAAGGAATGACATACACTAAGGGGCGCTACTCCCTAGAACCTTGCCGCATCCTTCCTGTTTCGACCATTTCCGGGGTGTGAGGCTCGATGAAGTCTCGTCCACAAAGCTACGCTTTCTACAAAGCCCTACTTCGGGTCAAACAAAAATGATCAACCTATGATCACAAAGATATAAGATCAAACAAATGATCATATCGCAAATGATCAAACACTGATCATTTCATAGCAACACTCAGTATGCCACGTTACCAAATTGGGATATATCGCTGATAAATTTCAACTACATAACCTCTGAGCTCGTACGTCTCAGAGAAGGGTGTTAAGCTAAGAGAATAAATTCTCCGCCACCAACAGGAATGTATTTGAAAGAAATCAGCTTTATATCTCAAATTGTAACGTCAGACACACAATCCATACAAGTCTGTTCCGGGATCGAACAGAACCGAAGGCACTTCTCACGAAGCCCTTGCACATCCGGATAATTTTCAATCACGTCTGGACTTCCCGTCACTAAGGGTGATAAAACCTCTAAATCGAAGATCAGTCGATGTAGAGTAACTCGACGGTAATCCTTCCGTTTTCAAAAATATCCGGTCTTCAACACCGGTCTTCAAATGCAATTCATAACGACGTATCACATATTCGGAATGGGTTATACGACCCCATGGTCCTTTCCCGGCTAACCCGAATAGTGAGCGCTTATTCAAAAATAAGTGTGGCATTCAAATTCATCCAATTCACAACGAATACCTATCTAAAGGTAATTATTGATAGTCGGTTATTTAACTATCAATAAAGATGCGCAACATCATCAGATTCCAAATAAATTTTCCAATTTATTTAATTTCCAAAAAATATCTTGATAAGATATATTATTTTCCACACTTAACCATTTGAAAACAAATTCAAATATTCACTTTTCAATTTACCTTTAAAAGATAAAAACTCAAACAGTTCATTTCACATTGGAAAAGCATTTCCATACTTATTTAAAAATAAGTAATTCACAAATCATTTATTTTCAACACTTAGAAAATATTCGATATACTTAAATCAAATTAAGTATATATTTCATTCTTTAAGGAAATCTATTTTCTATAACAACATCAATTTGAGTCAAAACGAATGTTACGTAAAACATCGTTACGACGACTCAAAAATCACTAGTATAGGGATTCGAAATTAAAATAGATATGTAAATCCCAATACTAGATAAAAACATTTCCTTTCGGAAATCATTTACTATAACAATAGTGTTATAGTCCACCATTTCCTTATATTTCTCGAAAACGTCTATTTCAACAATAAATGTTGAAATCTATGCTTTCGATTCATAACACATTTTAAAACACCTTTAAAATGTTTAACTTCATTTTTAAAATATTACTTCTTCAAAAATGAATCCATTTTACTTAACAATATATTCACTGTCCAAAATCGTGAATAAAATTTACTTAACCCCATTTCAATCATTCCTACACATTTTTATTTCAATAAAAATTCGCTATTCAAAATCGTGAATATATCTTCTTAAATAATCTTCTATATTAAATTTATCACATTCAATCTATTTTCGAATTTATAAGCACGTTTATAAATTCTATTTCTCTTTTAATAACAACTTCGACTTATAAACCTTCTTTTATCAACTTCTATATTTAACTTATCAAAATAAGTGACTTTGGGTTTATAAACAACTTTTATAAATTTTAATTCTATTTATAAAAGCTTCAATACCAAATCAATTTCAATATTGATTTCTAATTTTATTTTCAACGTTTGAATAAAATTTCCATATTGATTTCTCAAAAATTCATTTCTAAATATTAAATCAATTACAGATTGATTTCAAATTTTATTTATCACTACTAAAATAAATTCCTTATTTTTCTCAAATTATTCAATATTCTGTTTTGAAATGGATTCTTCAAATTGAAATCATTTTACATTGATTTCACAACTTATTTCAATTTACCAATTAAATTCCAAACTGAATTTCCAACTTATCTTCTTTTAAATAAATTCCTTTTTAAGAAAATAAATTTCAATCGTTTCTTTCAATCTATTTAAAAATCCAAATTTAAATTAATTTCTTCAATTTAAAATCACTGTTTTATGAAATCCATTTATTTAGCATTTTCACTTTATTCTGGAATTTATTCGATAAGATTATAAAAACAGCTTTTATACTTTTAAATTCTTTTCTTCAAAATTTCTTCAATTTCAAAAATTGATTCACTTAGAAATTTTCTACTTGAATCTCAAAAATTCAATTTCGTTTATCTTTGGAATCCAATGATGTCAAACATCCATTCAGCTAAATTTTAGCTTTCAAACAATTTCCAGATATCAATATGATTAATAGCATCACTATAATCATTCACAGATTCATATCACAACAGCAATAAATTCAATCAATGTGAGGGGTCCAGTTGGATCCCTCCAACCTGTTTCCCTGCATCCAAAGATGTTAGCACAATACCAATTCCGCTCCAGTATGGAATTATCACGGTATATGGGTTTTATAAAAATCCGCTTACTAACGGCGCAATAGGGTCTCATCCGCTATACGAGGCGGGAAATCATCAATCCAATATATACATATGCCAATATGTATATATTGCTATATATAATAGATATATCCTACTATATCTAATAGCACATTCAATCAGTCAAACAATCAATAACTGCAAAATAAATTTTTCCTTCGAGTGAGAAAATCTCACCTTAGCTTTTTATTTTGCAATCCATTCTCCATCTTGACTTGTTTTCTCGATTTATAGCCCTTGTATAAATATTATACAAATTATTAATATTCGTATTAAGTCGAATTATAAATTTTTCGTTTGGTAATTTTAATTATCCCAAGATTTTATTTTAAACCAGTTTCTTTTAAAATCTTTTAACAACTAAAAAAATAATTAAATTGGTAAATAAACAAATTTTCTATTATTTACTGATATACTTATAAAAATAAGCTATACAGGTTTAAAAATCTAATTTTCTATACACTTTATTAATATTCGAAATAAATCGAAAAATCGATTATCGTTAAATTTATTTTCTTAACCAAAAATTTTATTTTAACTAATTTCCCTTTCTTTTTTTTTTCCAAATGCATTTCACTTTCCCAAATAAATTTAACTAACTAAAAATTATATTCTAACTAAACCATTTTAAACTGTAAACAAAATTTTCTTTTCAAAATAAAAGTTTATAATTCGAACTTATTCTTTTTAAATAAATCTATTCAACCAAAATTTTACTTAAAATAAATATCTTTAATTCAATTCAATTTCTTTTAACAAATTTATTTTCCATTACCAAATTGATTTCAACTTTGATTTCTAAAAGTTATCACTTTTAATTTAAACAAATTTTCTTCTTCTGTATAATGTTTACATATATATGTGTTAATAAATTTTTAAATATACAAAAAGAATCGAATCGAATATACCTCACGGAAAGGTTCGAATCCGAGAGTACCCAAATCTAGACTGCCCTACCTCCAGCAAACCCTACACGAGACCGAACCCATCGCCACGCGACCCCACCCTAAATTGCCACTGCCTCCAGTCGAACGCGAGCCTCGTCGTTTGCCATTTCGTTCGCTGCTGCCCACGAATTCGCCGCTCACTGCCACAACTGCTCAACGTTCGCGAGAACCCCCACATCACCAGAAGTCGAACAACCCAGCTGCTCCGCCCTCAATCGCGCCTTCGTCTTGTCGCTGCCATCGCGAGCAACTCGCGACTTCGCCTCGACTCTGACCCACTTCGCCCAGTCGAAGTCGAGCTTGACGAAACCCAAAGCCTCGTTCGCCAATCACTGTCGAACTATCTACGCACGCGCCCAGATTCGCCCCCCCTGCTCGCGCGTGCCTCCATTCCAACATCGCGAACGCCTGACACCCACTTCGTCGCGATTCGCCCAACCTCCATTAGCCGTGACTTCGTCTAGCTTGCACGACAATCTCGATTGCCAGTCGTAAACTCGAGCCCACGCGATAGAAAAGATGGCTTCGCAGTGAAGCTCGCCTTCGATTTCGCTATGCTGCCCCCTCTCGCGAATGATTCGAACGAAAGCATTTCGTTCGCCCCCCCCCCCTTTTTTTTTCTTCTGTAGGTTTGATTTCGAAGTGAAGAAATGGGTTCGCCTGTTTTGATTTGAACTTGAACGAGATTCTCGGCATAAAATAAGGAACGAGGGTATTTTGAAATTGACGAGGTATGGTTTGCATGATCTATTACGTGATCTCAGGCGTGTTCAAAGGAAATGATCGTGGTGATGTTAACTGATAAAATTACCAATTTTAAATTGAATTTAATTTGAAAATTTCCAACGCGTTTATGTGTCGTACATTCACATAACAGCTCCGATAAATGCGAAATTTGAAATCCAGTAATAATACAATATTTCGGACCCAATGGAACTGGTTTCGTTGAATTCCGAGACTGTGCCTCGGACGGCTATTTTTTTATATCGATTCGAACGATATAATTTTCAAAGCTGAACAAATTTATTCAAATTCGATTCTGAAGTCTTAATTATCTTCAGTATTACCGTTACGAATTTTGAAAGCTTTCGAAATATTTTTCTTCAACTTAAAATAGAAGATTCAAATTTTTATTCGACTATCAATAGATTAAATTTAAAAATTTTAATCGCCAAATTCAAAGTTATATTCGGAATTCAAATTAAATCATCGTTCAAATATTTAAAATTAATTAAATATTCTCAATTAAATTCGTTCAAAATTCTGGGTCGTTACAGACTTCCCTCCTTAAAAGAATTTCGTCCTCGAAATTACAAGTTAGGAAAAAATGTCCTTAACTCGTCTACTATTTTTCACAATCCAATAGTTTTATCAAATTTATCAAAACAAATCTTCCTACTAAAGATTCGTTATCTATTCAACTAAATTTCCAACTTCAATTATAAGTTCCAACAAACATTGTTTACTTCAAAATTCAAATTCCAAATTCAAATTCAAATTTAAACTTTCAAAATTTTCTCAAAAATTTTCTAACACTCGAAATTCTCGAAAAATTTCGCCAGCGTCTCCTTTGCGCGGCTAATATGGCACTACTACAAAACGTCCCTACGGACTCTCAGATTTCAAAAAGAAAAAGAAAAAGCCAAGCGGCTAGAGAGAAATCATCAAAAACTCATATTATAATTCAAATACATACCTTTTTCGAGCAATTCGAATTATCTGTGAAATAAATTTTGCAATCCCTTTATACACCTGTATATCCTACTAGCCATTATATCTAGTTACAGCATTCAATCATTTTGCAAATTCGATTACAAAATTTCCAATATATACTTCTTATATCCTCTTTAAATTCGCTATTGAAGTTACATATTCAATTCTGTTCAATTTTTCATTTCACATTCATTTGAACTTATAATTCACATTTTCAATTCTATTGGAATTCAATTTATCTTCATTTATAATCATTGAATTTAATTCGTTCAAACCTTATCCATTTGGTCAATAATCAATTAGCTTCACTTACTAACTTTCAGTTTAATACTTCATTTGTTAATGAACTTTAATTCCAATCACATTTACATATTTTACATTAACAATTCCCATTTGTATAAGTTATCAATTCAATCATATTCCATAAATATTCCTTATAGTATTCCGGAGTCTTTTCAACATTTCAAAGACCATTTTGAAATCAATTCAAATCGTCCTTTGAATTTCAAAAACAAAACCCAAATTTTTCAAACAACTTCCATTTAAAACAATTTGGCAGCAATTTCTCTTTTGGAAACCCGAAAATGAATTCTAATGATGTGGCCACCATCATCAAAGTTATTTTCCAGCGACCGAAAAGAGTTTAGAGCTTTCATCTCTCTAAAATACATTTCAAAACCTTTGAAATTCATTTTCAAATCAAAAAGGAAATTAAACTTTCCAAATCTCCAAAATTTACAAATTCTTTTCAAAACATTTCCAAAAACTTCTCTGGAATTCCGTTTTAAATTACAAATCACTTTTATAATTTATATTCTTAAATTTCATTTGTATATGGATTTATTTCTTAACTTTGGAGTTACAATTTCAATTTCTTATTCAGTTTCAATAGTAATGATAACATTTCAATATCATTACTTTCCTAACAACCAAACATCCATATATTATGATAATTCATAGAAAATCATTTCTTTTCTTATACAAAAATAGTTTTGGGCAAAATTATTTCATTCACCCTATTTTAAAACAATACTGTGTCGTCTTGCCTCGTTTAAGTGTTTAGAAATCTCTATCGATAATATGGCGTCCCACATACCGACCAAAATTCACAAACATCTCAACGGATAAGCAATCACAATATAAAACATTTTTATATTCACTAACAAATACGCGCTCATATCTATTATTACACTCAACTCATTCTAGAGTACTACTGACTCTATCTCTAATGAGTAACACCCAACAGAGCAGGGTTGTCGCTTAACCATATGCTCTGATACCACGCTGTCACATACCGAAATTTTCGACTTTCGAAAATTCGACATCGATACTCACTTTATCGACTGCCGAGCAATCGAGTGCCGGAAACTCCAATAGTGAGGGTTTTAGAAAGAAGAAATAGAAGAAAAGATAGAAAGAAGAAGAAGAAAGCAGAAAAGGAAAGAAGAACCACAGAACAACACATCAGAACAGAAACAGAAAACAATATCAGAATCTCACATATCGCAGCGGAACAATATACAATAGATAATTGCTAGTCTTTTAAAACAAAGAACTATATCATTTTATACATACATCAATCATCAGAGTCAATATACAACTTAGTACAACAATGGACAGTTTTATACTTGTCCTCATACAGAATACACGGCGGAATAAATACTATCAGATACAAATACTACGTCTCGTCATCCAGCTTATCTCCAAGCTCCAGAATATCCTAATAACATAACTCTAGGCTGCCCGTGTGGAAATTGGTGGGCACCCAGAGTTTAGAAGGGAAACAATAAACTCCGAGTCAGTCATGGTGACTGGTGTGAGATCGTAAAACAGTTATTCTTTAAAATAATCAACAGAAAAATTTTAAAGTAAATTCGCAATGCTTTTTGGAAAATGAGACTACCATAAGACCTCCCACCACACACACAATGCAAACGCAGACTTGGAGGAGATTTCTTCTTATGATAGTCAAAGATGCTTGATACGCAAAATCAAATCATTTTTGATATTATTATTAGTGCATAGTGTAGAAAACATTTCGAAAGTATAATATTAATCTTAGCCAGCATAGGCATTCCGCACTTATGCCTACTATAGCTACCATCCAAACAGTGGTGACCACCATAAGTGAATGATAGGTTCTACAACTAAAACCGTACAAGGCTCGTATTGTTTCTTTGGATTTCCAACAAATGGTCAGGCTAAGGAACTTCCTTTTCCACGATGGGTACGTCCCTGGAATAGACGACCCGAGAACCTAACCTAACATTACGGTTAGATCTCTGCCAACACAAGGCCGGGTTACCTCTGCAAAAGTAGGTAACTACTGACACGCGTATGCCATCCCCCGATCGTAACCGATCTTCCCGAGGATCCCCGATTTCCAACAAACCACATAGATAATAATGCAGCAACCACATAGGTTGAGTATCTGGGCTCCATACCATGATACCACCTCTATCCAGAAGGAATGACATACACTAAGGGGCGCTACTCCCTAGAACCTTGCCGCATCCTTCCTGTTTCGACCATTTCCGGGGTGTGAGGCTCGATGAAGTCTCGTCCACAAAGCTACGCTTTCTACAAAGCCCTGCTTCGGGTCAAACAAAAATGATCAACCTATGATCACAAAGATATAAGATCAAACAAATGATCATATCGCAAATGATCAAACACTGATCATTTCACAGCAACACTCAGTATGCCACGTTACCAAATTGGGATATATCGCTGATAAATTTCAACTACATAACCTCTGAGCTCGTACGTCTCAGAGAAGGGTGTTAAGCTAAGAGAATAAATTCTCCACCACCAACAGGAATGTATTTGAAAGAAATCAGCTTTATATCTCAAATTGTAACCTCAGACACACAATCCATACAAGTCTGTTCCGGGATCGAACAGAACCGAAGGCACTTCTCACGAAGCCCTTGCACATCCGGATAATTTTCAATCACGTCAGGACTTCCCGTCACTAAGGGTGATAAAACCTCTAAATCGAAGATCAGTCGATGTAGAGTAACTCGACGGTAATCCTTCCGTTTTCAAAAATATCCGGTCTTCAACACCGGTCTTCAAATGCAATTCATAACGACGTATCACATATTCGGAATGGGTTATACGACCCCATGGTCCTTTCCCGGCTAACCCGAATAGTGAGCGCTTATTCAAAAATAAGTGTGGCATTCAAATTCATCCAATTCACAACGAATACCTATCTAAAGGTAATTATTGATAGTCGGTTATTTAACTATCAATAAAGATGCGCAACATCATCAGATTCCAAATAAATTTTCCAATTTATTTAATTTCCAAAAAATATCTTGATAAGATATATTATTTTCCACACTTAACCATTTGAAAACAAATTCAAATATTCACTTTTCAATTTACCTTTAAAAGATAAAAACTCAAACAGTTCATTTCACATTGGAAAAGCATTTCCATACTTATTTAAAAATAAGTAATTCAGAAATCATTTATTTTCAACACTTAGAAAATATTCGATATACTTAAATCAAATTAAGTATATATTTCATTCTTTAAGGAAATCTATTTTCTATAACAACATCAATTTGAGTCAAAACGAATGTTACGTAAAACATCGTTACGACGACTCAAAAATCACTAGTATAGGGATTCGAAATTAAAATAGATATGTAAATCCCAATACTAGATAAAAACATTTCCTTTCGGAAATCATTTACTATAACAATAGTGTTATAGTCCACCATTTCCTTATATTTCTCGAAAACGTCTATTTCAACAATAAATGTTGAAATCTATGCTTTCGATTCATAACACATTTTAAAACACCTTTAAAATATTTAACTTCATTTTTAAAATATTACTTCTTCAAAAATGAATCCATTTTACTTAACAATATATTCACTGTCCAAAATCGTGAATAAAATTTACTTAACCCCATTTCAATCATTCCTACACATTTTTATTTCAATAAAAATTCGCTATTCAAAATCGTGAATATATCTTCTTAAATAATCTTCTATATTAAATTTATCACATTCAATCTATTTTCGAATTTATAAGCACGTTTATAAATTCTATTTCTCTTTTAATAACAACTTCGACTTATAAACCTTCTTTTATCAACTTCTATATTTAACTTATCAAAATAAGTGACTTTGGGTTTATAAACAACTTTTATAAATTTTAATTCTATTTATAAAAGCTTCAATACCAAATCAATTTCAATATTGATTTCTAATTTTATTTTCAACGTTTGAATAAAATTTCCATATTGATTTCTCAAAAATTCATTTCTAAATATTAAATCAATTACAGATTGATTTCAAATTTTATTTATCACTACTAAAATAAATTCCTTATTTTTCTCAAATTATTCAATATTCTGTTTTGAAATGGATTCTTCAAATTGAAATCATTTTACATTGATTTCACAACTTATTTCAATTTACCAATTAAATTCCAAACTGAATTTCCAACTTATCTTCTTTTAAATAAATTCCTTTTTAAGAAAATAAATTTCAATCGTTTCTTTCAATCTATTTAAAAATCCAAATTTAAATTAATTTCTTCAATTTAAAATCACTGTTTTATGAAATCCATTTATTTAGCATTTTCACTTTATTCTGGAATTTATTCGATAAGATTATAAAAACAGCTTTTATACTTTTAAATTCTTTTCTTCAAAATTTCTTCAATTTCAAAAATTGATTCACTTAGAAATTTTCTACTTGAATCTCAAAAATTCAATTTCGTTTATCTTTGGAATCCAATGATGTCAAACATCCATTCAGCTAAATTTTAGCTTTCAAACAATTTCCAGATATCAATATGATTAATAGCATCACTATAATCATTCACAGATTCATATCACAACAGCAATAAATTCAATCAATGTGAGGGGTCCAGTTGGATCCCTCCAACCTGTTTCCCTGCATCCAAAGATGTTAGCACAATACCAATTCCGCTCCAGTACGGAATTATCGCGGTATATGGGTTTTATAAAAATCCGCTTACTAACGGCGCAATAGGGTCTCATCCGCTATACGAGGCGGGAAATCATCAATCCAATATATACATATGCCAATATGTATATATTGCTATATATAATAGATATATCCTACTATATCTAATAGCACATTCAATCAGTCAAACAATCAATAACTGCAAAATAAATTTTTCCTTCGAGTGAGAAAATCTCACCTTAGCTTTTTATTTTGCAATCCATTCTCCATCTTGACTTGTTTTCTCGATTTATAGCCCTTGTATAAATATTATACAAATTATTAATATTCGTATTAAATCGAATTATAAATTTTTCGTTTGGTAATTTTAATTATCCCAAGATTTTATTTTAAACCAGTTTCTTTTAAAATCTTTTAACAACTAAAAAATAATTAAATTGGTAAATAAACAAATTTTCTATTATTTACTGATATACTTATAAAAATAAGCTATATAGGTTTAAAAATCTAATTTTCTATACACTTTATTAATATTCGAAATAAATCGAAAAATCGATTATCGTTAAATTTATTTTCTTAACCAAAAATTTTATTTTAACTAATTTCCCTTTCTTTTTTTTTCCAAATGCATTTCACTTTCCCAAATAAATTTAACTAACTAAAAATTATATTCTAACTAAACCATTTTAAACTGTAAACAAAATTTTCTTTTCTAAATAAAAGTTTATAATTCGAACTTATTCTTTTTAAATAAATCTATTCAACCAAAATTTTACTTAAAATAAATATCTTTAATTCAATTCAATTTCTTTTAACAAATTTATTTTCCATTACCAAATTGATTTCAACTTTGATTTCTAAAAGTTATCACTTTTAATTTAAACAAATTTTCTTCTTCTGTATAATGTTTACATATATATGTGTTAATAAATTTTTAAATATACAAAAAGAATCGAATCGAATATACCTCACGGAAAGGTTCGAATCCGAGAGTACCCAAATCCAGACTGCCCTACCTCCAGCAAACCCTACACGAGACCGAACCCATCGCCACGCGACCCCACCCTAAATCGCCACTGCCTCCAGTCGAACGCGAGCCTCGTCGTTTGCCATTTCGTTCGCTGCTGCCCACGAATTCGCCGCTCACTGCCACAACTGCTCAACGTTCGCGAGAACCCCCACATCACCAGAAGTCGAACAACCCAGCTGCTCCGCCCTCAATCGCGCCTTCGTCTTGTCGCTGCCATCGCGAGCAACTCGCGACTTCGCCTCGACTCTGACCCACTTCGCCCAGTCGAAGTCGAGCTTGACGAAACCCAAAGCCTCGTTCGCCAATCACTGTCGAACTATCTACGCACGCGCCCAGATTCGCCCCCCCTGCTCGCGCGTGCCTCCATTCCAACATCGCGAACGCCTGACACCCACTTCGTCGCGATTCGCCCAACCTCCATTAGCCGTGACTTCGTCTAGCTTGCACGACAATCTCGATTGCCAGTCGTAAACTCGAGCCCACGCGATAGAAAAGATGGCTTCGCAGTGAAGCTCGCCTTCGATTTCGCTATGCTGCCCCCTCTCGCGAATGATTCGAACGAAAGCATTTCGTTCGCCCCCCCCCCTTTTTTTTTTCTTCTGTAGGTTTGATTTCGAAGTGAAGAAATGGGTTCGCCTGTTTTGATTTGAACTTGAACGAGATTCTCGGCATAAAATAAGGAACGAGGGTATTTTGAAATTGACGAGGTATGCTTTGCACGATCTATTACGTGATCTCAGGCGTGTTCAAAGGAAATGATCGTGGTGATGTTAACTGATAAAATTACCAATTTTAAATTGAATTTAATTTGAAAATTTCCAACGCGTTTATGTGTCGTACGTTCACATAATAGCTCCGATAAATGCGAAATTTGAAATCCAGTAATAATACAATATTTCGGACCCAATGGAACTGGTTTCGTTGAATTCCGAGACTGTGCCTCGGACGGCTATTTTTTTATATCGATTCGAACGATATAATTTTCAAAGCTGAACAAATTTATTCAAATTCGATTCTGAAGTCTTAATTATCTTCAGTATTACCGTTACGAATTTTGAAAGCTTTCGAAATATTTTTCTTCAACTTAAAATAGAAGATTCAAATTTTTATTCGACTATCAATAGATTAAATTTTAAAATTTTAATCGCCAAATTCAAAGTTATATTCGGGATTCAAATTAAATCATCGTTCAAATATTTAAAATTAATTAAATATTCTCAATTAAATTCGTTCAAAATTCTGGATCGTTACACTACCTCACGCTGTACAGCTGTAACTAGGTAACTAACACATGAGCTATGTCATACCCCGGTCGTCACCGCCCTTTATCCGAGGATCCTCAACCACAAAGAAACAACCACAAAGTATAATAAATTTGTAGCATCAACATAGGTAAAATATCTGGGCTCCATACCATGATATCACCTTTTATCCATAAGGAAATGACATACCCTAGGGGCGCTACCCCTAAAAACCTTTGCCGCAACATTCCTGTTTCGACCATTACCGGGTTGTGAGGCTCGACGAAATCTCGTCCACAAAGCCACGCTTTTTCACCAAGCCACGCTTTTTCACAAATCCACGCTTTTTCACAAAGCCACGCTTTTTCACCAAGCCACGCTTTTTCACAAAGCCACGCTTTTTCACAAAGCCACGCTTTTTCACAAAGCCACGCTTTTTCACAAAGCCACGCTTTGATCAACAAATGATCAACAGCACTTCGTATGCCACATTACCAAATTGGGAATATATCACTAGTAACCATCAACTACATAACCTCTGGGCTCGTACGTCTCAGTGAAGGGTGTTAAGCTAAGAGAATAAATTCTCTGCCACCAACAGAAATGTATTTGATAGAAACTAGCTTTACATCTCAAAGTGTAATGTCAGACACACATCCATACAAGTCCGTTCCGGGATCGAACGGAACCGAAGGCACTTCCAAAGAAGCCCTTGCAATCCAAATAATTTCTAATCACGTCCGGACTTTCCATCACACGAAGAGTGATATAAATCTCTATACTGGAGCAACTCGGTGCAGAGACATTCGACAGGTTGTCCTTTCATTTTCAAAAATGCCCGGTCTTCACACCGTTCTTCAAATAATGTCCATTCACGACGTATCACTATTCGGAATGGGTTATATGGCACAAAGTCCTTTCCCGGCTTAACCGAATAACGAGCGTTTGTTTTAAAAACAAATCAAGTGCCATTTCAAAGGCAAATATTGATAGTCGGTTATTTAACTATCAACAACATCCACAACAATCAACCAATTTAAATAATTTTTCCCAAATTATTAAATTTCAAATATCTTCGCAAGATATATAATTTCCACACTTCAACATTTGAAAACCAATTTCAAATCAATTTCCCTACACGGGATATATTTCCAAATATTTATTCATTCTCACTGGAAATCTGCCGAGTTCAAATATTTTAAAATGATTTATATCACTATCCAAAAATATATTTGGAAAACATTTTCTCTGAAATATTCCTTTCAAAAACCAACTTTAGAACCTTAAATTTATATTTTAAAAGCTACTTTGGAAATATACTCGGCTTTATAGTGAGAATACACTTTCACTTCAAAATGGTCCATTTAAACCAATTTAATAAATCCTTATTGATTTATTTCAAATTTACATTCCAAATCTGTAAATGTATTTCCATACTTTAAAAATAAATCAGTGTTTATTTTTAAAACAAATTTACCTTTCCTTTATAAATTCCATTTGAATTTACATTCCCAAATATTCACCTTTATACCATTTTCAAATCGATTTCTTAAATATTCACTTTCAATTCCAAATCAATTTTTAAATTGATTTCCAAATTTATTTCAAAACCCAAATTGATTTTCCAAACATTTATTTCAAACACCAAATCAAATTCCAAATTGATTTCAAAATTTATTTCAACACAAATCAATTTTTTTTTATTCAACGTCAAATAAATTTTCATATCGATTTCCCAAAGATTTATCTTCAAATACCAAATCAAATATAAATTGATTTCTAGAACTTATCACTTTTTAAAATAAATTCATTTATCTCTTCCAGACCATTTAAAATTCCATTTTAAATAAATTCTTTAACTTTCACACAATACTATTCAAATTCCATTTATAAAAACCTTTTCCCATATTTTGGAAATAATTCGATAAGATTTCAAAAATCAACTTTATGCTTTTAAATTCCTTCTTTGAAATTCAACCAATTCTTTCAAAAGAAATTTACTTAAAATTCCCAACTTTAATTTCAAAAATCCAATTTTATTTATTTCTGGTATCCAACGATACCAAAAATACATTCGGCTAAATTATAGCCTTCAACAAATTCAATCATAGATATAATCATACACAGATTATAAATAATTCATCACACAACATATGAAACAAATTCATAGAACATATGAAACAAATTCATATAATTTGAGGAATCCAGTTGGATCCCTCCAACCTGTTTCCCTGCATCCACAGATGTTAGTACAGTACCAATTCCACTTCGAGGTGGAATATCGTGGTATATGAGATTTATAAAATACTATCCGCTATTATGCGGTGCAATAGGGTCTCATCCGCTATATAATGCGGGAAATCAACTCCAATACATATATAATACCAATTCCACTTCACGGTGGAATTATCGCGGTATATGTTTTTAATAAATAACCTCCGCCTAATATACGGCGTATAGGGTCTATTTAACACAATAGATAACAATTTATCATCCAATCATCACAATCAACACTATCAACAATTTAAAATCTAACAATTTAAAATTTAAATCGAAACACAATATTCGATTGAGTGAGAAGTTCTTACCTTTGCTTTCAATAACGGTTGCAGCGTTTTATTTCAAATAAAATTAAACGCACGTTTAATTTTACTCAAAATTTTCACTGACTCCAATTGACTCCAAACCATTTCCATTGCGAAGAGCTCGTCAATACGGTTCCAACGCAATTCGTTTCGTGCGAAACGGACCTTGTTTCAAAAAGATATGGCATTTTAAAGATTGTACGAATTAAAATACAAATCAATTTCAATTTTGGTTTTATTTTTAAACCTAGCTTTAATCTCAGCCTTCAATTTTTGCAACTGCAGATCTAGGCCGCCCCTGTACCTTCTTCCTCAATGTGAATATCACGTTCAATTCAACCCATAGCCGCCAAACTTCATCCAATTTTTGCTCCACCATCGACCACTTCCACCACAATCAAGCTCCGCCAGACGAAGCGCCATACGCTACTCCACCCACATCTCGAATAGCACGAAGCTCGGCTATCCCTATAGCATGAAAAACATGCCCAAACACCTGAATAACGCGGGCCCCTAGCCTCCAATCCGCTTCACTAAACTTGATCATCACCATATGGATTTAAAGGTCTCACCTAGATCTACAGCATTGTAGTTGAAAGTATCTGATAATTCTTCACGGATTCTCATAGATTAAGGGAAGAAGGAGGAGAATTTCTGGCCATAGAATAGATAAGTGGTGGCTGGAAGAAGAAACCCTAGTGTCTTTGCAAATGTGAAAAAGTTAGGTCCTTTTATAGAAAATTTGCAAAACACTATTCATCGAAAATTTTCCGAACTCCAAACGAATCGTGCCGGCTGGCGTTTCTAAGGTTTACCCCATGTTCCAGACACAATGGAACGTGTTTCGGGAGCTAATTCGATCGTATGTGCGAGTTACGGAAATAAATGATCAAATTTAAATCAAATCGATTTAAACCGATTTCGATGCGTTTTGGCTTGCCCCGGACAAACCGCAACTCCGATTGACACGAAATTTGAAACGTTACAATAATTTAACATTACGGATCCGATGAAACTAGTTTCGTTGAAATCCGAGACTGTTTGAAAAATGGTCATTTTTGGTCGTCAATTAAATATTAAAATATTCAATTTTCACAATTTAACTTTATATTCAATTTTAAAAGTTCTATAACATCATTATAACTCCAATATGATTTAATATAACTTTATACATCATTTTTATTCACATTTAATTTAGATTTCAATTATTTACCCAAATTCAAGTATTAAATTAATAATTTAATCGTCTAATTAAATCACTATATCGAAATTAAATTAATTCGACTTCCAAATCTTACTTATTAATATTTAAAATCAATTAAATATACGAATTTCAAATAATGGAAATTCTGGGTCGTTACACTATGGAACTTCCTACTGCCAACACAAGGCCGAGTTATCTCACGCTTCTTGGTGCAATGAAGCTGTAACTAGATAACTCCACACACAAGTATGCCACCCCCCGGTCGTTTGCGACCTTTATCAGAGGGCCCTCGATCACAAAGCAACAATCACACAGTAAATAAGATTGATGCCACCACACAGGTAAAGCATCTGGGCTCCATACCATGATACCACCTTTTTTCAGAAGGAAATGGCATACCCTAAAGGGAGTGACCCTCATAACCTTGCTGCATCTTTCCTGTTTTGACCATTTTTGGGTTGTGAGGTCCGA
The DNA here is from genome assembly GCA_030737815.1 of Allium fistulosum. NCBI lineage: Eukaryota > Viridiplantae > Streptophyta > Magnoliopsida > Asparagales > Amaryllidaceae > Allium > Allium fistulosum. Next base: position 308,373,977 of record CM060901.1, on the reverse strand, counting down.
TGAGGTCTCGTCCACAAAGCTACGCTTTACACGAAAGCCATGCTTTGATCACAAATGATCAACAACACACAACAACTCTTAGCATGCCACACTACCAAATTGGGAGTATATCACTGATAACCTTCAACTACATAACCTCTAAGCTCGTACGTCTCAGAGAAGGGTGTTAAGCTAAGATAATAAATTCTCCACCACCAAACAGAAATGTATTTGAAAGAAATCAGCTTTATATCTCAAAGTGTAATGTCAGACATACAACCATACAAGTCTGTTCCGGGTTCGAACAGAACCGAAGGCACTTCCGAAGAAGCCCTTGCAATCCAGGTATTCACAAACCCGATCGGACTTCCCATCACATAGGGAATCTCTATACCGTAGCTACTCGGTGCAGAGACAATCGATTGGTTATCCTATCGTTCTCGCAAACGCCCGGTCTTCAACACCGGTCTTCAAATACTATCCATTTACGTCGTATCACTATTCGGAATGGGTTATATGACACAAAGTCCTCTCTTGGCTAAACCGAATAATGAGCGCTTGTTTTAAAAACAAATTCAAGTGCCATTTCAAAGGCAATTATTGATAGTCGGTTAGGTAACTATCAACAACATTCACAACAATCAACCAATTTAAATAATTTTCCCAAATTATTAAATTTCAAATATCTTCGTAAGATATATATTTTCCACTCTTCATCACTTTGAAAAAAAATTTCAAATCACTTTACTCGCATTTATTTCCCTTTTCTTTATCAATTCCATTGTGAATTTAAATTTCCAAATATCCACTGATATACGATTTTCAAATCGTTTTCCAAATATTCACTTTCAAACACCAAATCAAATTCCAAATTGATTTCAAATTTCTTTTCAAGCACCAAATCAATTACAAATTGATTTCTAAGTTTATTCCAAATACCAAATCATTTGCAAATCGATTTCTAAATTTATTTCCAATTACCAAATCATTTTACAAATCGATTTCCAAATTTATTTCAACACAAAATCCATTTTAATTCAACACCAAATCAATTTTCTTATCGATTTCCCAAAGATTTATTTTCAAATACCAAATCAATTATCAATTTGATTTCTAGAAATTTATCACCTTTTAAAATAAATTCCTTTATCTCTTCCAAACCATTTAAAATTCCATTTTAAATAAATTCTTCAACTTTTAAACAATATTGCTCAAAATCAATTTATAAAAATCTTTTCCCATATTTCGGAAATAATTCGATAAGATTTCAAAAATCAACTTTATACTTTCAAGTTCCTTCTTTGAAATTCAACCAATTCTTTCAGAAGGAATTTACTTAAAATTCCCTACTTAAATTTCAAAAATCCAATTTTATTTATTTCTGGTATCCAACGATACCAAAAATACATTCGGCTAAATTATAGCCTTCAACAAATTTAATCGTCAATATAATCATTCACAGATTTTTTATAATTCATCACACAACATATGAAACAAATTCATATAATTTGAGGAATCCAGTTGGATCCCTCCAACCTGTTTCCCTGCATCCACAGATGTTAGCACAATAATTAAATACCCATTCCACTTCGAGGTGGAATATCGCGGTATATGGGATTTAAAAAATATCATCCGCTATTATGCGGTGCATAGGGTCTCATCCGCTATATAATGTGGGAAATCAACAATTCCAAATATATATATGTATACTACTATATATACTACCACATCCAAACAGTCAATCAATAACTGCAATTCTAATTTTTTTATTTGAGTGAGAAGATCTCACCTTTGCTTTTAAATTTGCAATCCATTTCCAATCCCAATTTTTGTCTTCACAGTATTAAACCTTGTATAAACAATTATACAATTTATTAATATTCGAAATTGTCGAACAAATTAATTGCCATTTTGATAGATTGAATTAACTAATTATTAAATTATTTCATTAACTAACAATTTTATTCAAACTGATAATTTAAACTAATTTTCCCTTTAAAATCTTTTGTGACTAAAATAAATTGAATAATTAAGAACATAACTGCTTTACATTTTATTTTCTGTTTATTGTATATAAATTGAAAAATATGCTTATATACTTCACTGGAATATTTTTCTTTCTCTGTATAAAATATATATATATCTATATATACATGTTATAAATTTTTAAATCGAACAAATGAAAATCGAAAATTTTTCCTCGTTGCCTTATCGAACACAGCTCGTTCACAAAACCACCACCATAGAACTGCCATCAAGATCGCAACCCTCCCCTCTTCGCTCAATCCAGTATCTCCCTTCCATCGCGTGTTAGCCTAAAGAATCACGACCTCTGCGCCTTGCGACCCCAATTCGCGAGCTTCCTCGAGTATGCACGCGAAAATCTCGAAACATCGAAATCAAACAACCCTAAATCAAAACACGGGTTTGCACTTCCACCTTGACGCCGCGCCTAGGAGAGCCTTCCATCGCGATACCCTTCAACGGTGCCTATATTTTTTCATCGAGCGAAATCGTTGCTCTGACTTGCTCGAACGAATCGATTTCGTTTTCTTCGGTCGTTGATTTTTTTATTTTTGAGCTTTCGAATGAATTGAATTGGGGAGGAAAAACTGTCGTTCGGCTATTGATTTCTATTTTTTTTCTAAAGGGAATCGACTGTTTTGATACGCACAGTTTTGATTTTGAATTTTTTTTTTTCTTTCGGAGATGTTTTTTTCCTTCGATCGTCTGCCATTTTTTTCCGGCTTTCGATTTTTTCTTTCAAGTAAAAGAAAGGGGAGAACACGGTTTAACAGATAAGGGTATGCGAATATAACTGGAAGGATAAGGTGTGCTTGAGAAGGAATGAGAAAGTTCTGATGTGATCTTATTTTGACTGGTGACCAATATATATTATTAATTTAAATTCAAATTGGAATCGACTCGAAAACGAAGTCAAAAATTTCGACTTCCTATCAAGGTGTGCCGCTAGGGGTTTATAATGTTATACGCCTATTCCGAATGCAATGGAAAAGGTTTCGAGTCCAAATTCGATCGTATGGAGAAGATAGCTTTTTGGACCCAGTTAAAATATTAAAATTTTGATTTAATTTCAGCGTGTTTGCTTATCGTACGGCCAAACGATCACTCCAAAAATTACGAAAATTGAAATCCGATAATAATACAATATTACGGATCCAATGGAACCCGTTTCGTCGAATTCCGAGACCGTACCTTGGAAGACTATTTTTAAAATACCGATTTAAACAACAAAAATTCAAAACTGAACAAAACAGTTTCAAATTCAATTTTGAAAGTTCCATTACTTTCAGTATTATAAATATAAATTTTCTAAGCCATCAAATCATTTTTAACAGGCTTAAAATTGAAGATTCAAATTTTTACCCAATTGCAATAAATTAAATTCAATAATTTTAATTGCCAAATTCATTCTGATATTTGAATTTAAAATTAAACTAATCCAGATATTTAAAATCAATTAAATATCCTGATTTCCAATGTCAAAAATTCAGGGTCGTTACACTTATGTATATTTATGAGAAAGAACGATATGGAGGCAGGAAATGGAAGAGTGAGTTTTGGTGGAGGAAGTACCACAACCAATGGAAATTCTTGACCCGGTAACAGGAGGTGGTCGATGGGAAAATGCTAATCAAAATGCAAATGCCAATGTAGGTGTTGTGACCTCGTTAGTGGATATGGGGGCTATGTATCAGTTCTTTGTCAATCTGATACAAGCTAGAGCAGCTGCAGGAGTAGTTGGAGGAAACGTTGCTAATGCAGGAGGAATCAATCCTGTAGCGCTAGTTGGTAATAAATATGCTGAGTTGAGTCAAGATTACACCAGTTTGGGTGGGAAATGTTTTACGATGAATGAGGTTGCAATAGAAGTGGAGACCTTGATGTTACATTGCGAAAGGGTTTTTGTTAAGTTGGGTCTGAATGATGAGTTGAAAAGGAGATTGGCTTCTAGACAGTTGCAAGGAACTTCTTTGTTCTGGTGGAACGGGGTGACTGTAGGGGTACTAGAAGAGGAATTGACTTGGGCAGAATTTCGAAGGAGATACAAGGAAAGGTTTTTGTCTAAAGTAGCCAAGTCAACCTTGCTCAGGAAGTTTATGGAGTTGGAGCAGGATGAAATGTTAGTGTTGGAGTACTCTACTAAATTTGATGAGCTATCCAGGTATGGATATGCCACTATTGACACTCCTATTAAGAGGAAGAAGAAGTTTATCCAAGGGTTGAGGCTGAAGATTTCTAAGGCAACTATGCCATATCGCAAAGGTCCATCGAATGTAGTGGTGGAGATGGTTTTCAGGAATGAAGAAATGCTTTTGACCATTGGAAAAGAGAAGTCAGTGTTGAACCAAAATTCTCAGAATAAGAAAAGAAATTTTTTTAAGAAGAAGGAAGCTTAGAAAGGTAGGCCTGCTAAAAAGGTGAAAGTTGATATAGTTTATTACAAGTGTGAGAAGAATGGGTAGTATGATAAGGAGTGTCTATCTGGTGATTGCGAGCAGTTGTAGGGAAGCAGAATGTGAAGTGCTTTAATTGCAACCAGGTAGGGCATTGTATGAACAAATGTCCAAAAGCGACCAAGGGTAACAAAGGAAAGGTGTTTGCTTTGGAGCCATCTACATCATGACCAACAGCAGCTAGGAAGGGAAAGTTTGTGATGGAATGTATGTTTTTTATTCATAGCATACTGGTTAGGGTATTGTTTGATACCGGTGAACTGCATTCATTTATAGCTCAGTGTTTGGTAGATAAGTTATGTTTAGAATCATTATACCTTGTTACTTCCGTAAGAATAGCTATTAGAATAGGAGGGTACGCAACTCTGAAGATGAGATGTGACCATCCAGAGTTTAAGTAGCTAGGCCACACTCTTGCTTGTAGCTTGTATGTATTTGATTTCGTTAGTTTTGGGAATATTTTGGGTATGGATTGCTAGACCATACTCTTCATTAATTCTTCAAAATCGCCAAATCTCCCCTTCCTGAAAATCGCCTTCACACCTTAGTACGTGCATGTTTGACGATGAATTTTCTATCAGTTAGAAAATCACCGAAAAAATGTAATAAAAATAACCGCAAGCGCACGACATACAATTTTAGTACGTAGCGAGTACGGGTCAATTCGTAAGGAACTGAATTAATTTTAAATTCTACTCAATCAAATTTACCCAAGCTTTGAAGTTTTCTTTGAATTAGAAAACTTTTAAAAGTTAGACTAGAGCAAAAGTGGAATAAACTATGAGATTAAATGAAATTTACCCATTTGATTTCTCATTGATTTTGACGCTTCAACTTGCATAATATCAAAAGAAGATTAAAACTCTATTACATGAACATAAGAGGGTTATTTATACATAACTAAAACCCTAATCCATTTTTAGGGAAATGCCTAAAATGCCCTTGAGGATGTGTGGCCTCCAAGTTATCAATAGCATTAAATTAATCCTCCAATAAATGTTCATGTGCCTTTAATCTCACTAACATGTGCATTAGCATTTAATTGTGGTTTTTGGTTAGTGGTTAGGTGGGGTCCTCCATGATAACATGAATTCTTTTATTTCTTCATTTCTTTGTCTTCCTTCACTTGTGCATGCATGCATACATGAAAACTTCTTCATATTTGCTCTCTTTTTCCTACAATTAAAAATAAAAATCTGTAAGTAAATTTTCTCAAATTAAATCATATACAAAATTACCATTTTACCCCCAAATGAAGATGAATAAATGATGACTTGAGAACAATTTAAATTTTGTTTAAATATGTAAAATACCTTAATATGGTCATTTATTTAAATAGAAGTAGATTAAATATGGAAGTAAAAATATGCATTTTTACGTGCACATCAAATACCCCACACTTATCCTTTTGTTCATCCTCGAATAAACTAAAACTAAGATAAATCCACTTTCATAGCGAGCACGATTGCATTGAGCGTATGCAACAATCCGTTAAACCTCTAGGTGTCCCTAGTAGGAAGAGTGTTGTCTCGTGAGGGTTTTCAGCGGATACCACCCACAAAATCCAAATGCAACATGAAAAATTCCTAAATGCAAGATTTATTTACAAAGATATGAATGTAAGTTTTTGAAAATATTTACAAATAAAGAATTTACTTTTAAATTGACACGAGTAAGTTAAATATAAGTTCTGGTCATTATCAAGAGATTTAAGTCCTTTTATTCATCAAAACATTCCATGATAATTAAGTTAACATCACAATTAGACTCTAGTTTGGCTAGTTGTTTCGGTTGATAACATAGTGCAACTATGAAATGGATCCTTAGTTGATTATCAAAGTATTTCAAAGTGGTATTTTTATTACTTTTGAATAACAAGTCGAATCAACTAAGTGAAAATAGTGCTTGGATTTCAATTGCTTGCTCTCTCTATTTTTTGAAAAGTATTAACTTTATTATTATTTACATACCTAACTCAGATAAACTGAGGCCAGATATACTGATCATACACTGCCTTTTGGGCTTACGTGAGAAGAGTACAAAGCGTGGCGAGTGTACACACTTGCATATGAACACATGACTCTAGGTGGTTATTTTTATTAAAAATTTATTTACATACACCTAACTCAGATAAATTGAGGCCAGATATACCGATCATGCACTGCCTTTCGGGCTTACTTGAGAAGGGTACAGAGCAAGGCGAGTGTACACACTTGCGTGTGAACACCTGACTCTAAGTGTTTTTTTATTTTTATAAAAGCTTTTTTTTTCTTTTTCTTTTTTTTTGTTTGTTTTTTTATGAAGAGAGAATTTTGCAATATCATCTTAGCACTACTTAACTTAGAAGATTGAAAATGTTATCGCCTTTACTTTAAATCAACCACTCTTTAAACAAAGATTACAACTAGGATATACTTCATTATCACCCATGAACCTTTCTATATACTAGTTAAACCATAGTTACTTGTAATCTAACTTTATTTTTATTCCTGTTGAGATAAATAAATTTTCAAAAATTTCAACTTAATAACCAAAAACATATACTTATCCTATAGTGTTTCTTCAAAAGTAAATAAATATGCTAAAAAGGAAATTTGTTTTGAATTTTTCTTCGTTTTTTTTAAGTTTGAGTTTTGGAAAGAAAATGCAAAACATAAACCATGAAAAATAAAAAATGAAGATGAGAGTCCCCTACACTTGATTTTGACCGTGTCCCACAGTCAATGCGTGATATAATGAGTGTAACGGGGAAACATATGTACATATTTACAAAAGAGGGATAACATTTCTTACTAGACGTAGTGTGGCTCATGAAGAATCATGAGCACCTCCTTTTGATTACTAGGCAATTCCAAGTATGGTTTCAAGTGATGACCATTGACTTTGAAAATTATTCCATCCCTGGGATTTTGTATTTCTATAGCACCGTATGGAAGAACAGTGCGTACGACAAATGGTCCGGTCCATCTTGATTTTAATTTCCCAAGGAATAAGTGAAGTCTAGAGTCATACAAAAGAACTTTTTGGTTTGGTGAAAATATTATTTTAGAATAGACTTGTCATGAAAAACTTTTGTTCTTTCTTTGTAAATTTTCTTGTTTTCATGCGCATCGTTCCTAATCTCTTCTAATTTGTTGATTCGCAATTTTCTGTTTTCATCGGCTTTTTCAAGATCAAAGTTTAAGTTCTTCACTACCCACAATGCTTTATGATCGATTTCAATAGAAAATGGCATACATTCCCTTAAACTAAACGAAATGGGTACATCCCAAGGTTAGTTTTAAAAGCGATACGGTAAGCCCAAAGTGCATCCATTAATTTTTGAGACTATTCTTTACGATTTTTATTAACGATTTTCTCCAATATTTGTTTGATATGACGATTTGAAACTTCAACTTGACCGCATGTTTGAGAATGATAAGGGGTGGATAACTTGTGGGTTATCGAGTATTTTTTCATTAGAATCTCAAATGAACGATTACAAAAATGTGTTCCATTATCGCTTATTATTGTGCGAGGTGTTCCAAACCTCGAAATGATGTTTTCTTTTATGAATTTCACAACAATTCTATGGTCGATGGTTTTACACGGAACGGCTTCGAGCCACTTAGACACGTAATCGACAGTAAGGAGAATTTACAGATTTCCAAAAGAGTTGGGGAATGGTCCCATAAAATCAATCCCCCAAACATCAAAAATCTCGACCGTAAGAATGGGAGTCAAGGGCATCATATTTCATTGAGATATTCTTCCTAACATTTGGCAACGATCGCAAGTTTTACAAAACTCGAATGCGTCTTTGAAAAGCATAGGCAAATAAAAACCACATTGAAGCACCATTTCCGTAGTTTTCTTCGGACCGAAGTGACCACAACATGCTTGGTCATGACAAAACAAAAGAACACTTTTGATTTCACAATCCGAGATGCAACGTCGAATGATTTGGTCGGAACAGTATTTAAACAAGTATGGATCATCCCAATAGAAGTATTTGACTTGGGGAAGAAATTTATATTTATCTTGTTTCGACCAAAATGAAGGAGTTTCCTTAGTGACTAGATAGTTCACTATGTCTACATACCATGGATCGATAGAATTAGAAAGGAGTTTTTCATCGGGAAAGTTCTCGTTGATCGATATAGAGGATGATGCATTTGGAAGACGTGACAAATGATCAGCAATGATGTTATCGGATCCTTTTTTGTCTTTGATCGTAAGGTCAAAATCTTTGAGTAGAAGGATCCAATAGATCAAACGAGACTTAGCATCCTTTTTATTGAAAAGGTATCTAAGACTGTAGTGGTCAGTGTAAACAGTAATGTGTGAGCCAATCAAATAAGGTCGGAATTTTTTGAGCCTGAAGACTACCGCTAGAAGCTCTTTTTCAACGGTTGTGTAATTGAGTTGAGCATTGTTTAGAGTCATACTAGCGTAGTAGATAACATGAAGAATTTTGTTGATGCGTTGTCCTAAGACAACACCAACTGCAAAGTTAGAAGCGTCATACATTATTTCGAAGGGAAGATCCCAATTGAGTGAACAAATGACGGGAGCAGAAATGAGTTAGTTTTTGAGACATTTGAAACCAAAAACACAATCAAAATTAAAGTCGAATGGAACGTCTTTTCCAAGAAGAGTCATACGTGGTCGGGAAATTTTACTAAAGTCTTTTACAAAGCGTCGATAGAAGTCAACATGTACAAGAAATGAACAAATATCCTTGATAGATTTGGGAATAGGTAGATTCGCAATTACATCAGCTTTCGCTTTATCTACCTCAATGCCTTTGTTTGAAATGATATGCCCAAGGACAATGTTGTGTTTGACCATGAAATGATATTTTTCCCAATTTAACGTTAAATGTTTATCCTTGCATGGTTTCAGAACCAACTCAAGATGGTGTAAGCACTCACAAAAAGAGTTTCCAAAGATAGAAAAATCGTCCATAAACACTTCAAGAAAACGTTCGATCATATCGAAAATGATGCTGACCATGCATCTTTAAAACATAGCAGGAGCATTGCAAAGGCCAAAGGCATATGTCGATACGCAAAAGTGCCAAAGGGACGCGTGAATGTCGTTTTCTCTTGAACTTCGGGAGCGATTGGAATTTGGTTATAACTGGAATAACCATCAAGAAAGTAATAGAATTCATGGTCGGCTAAATGTTCAAGCATTTGGCCGATGAAAGGAAGAGGGAAGTGATCCTTATGTGTTGCAGCATTTAGTTTTCGATAATCAATGCAAACACACCAACCCATTTGAGTATGAGTTGGAATGAGTTCGTTAGAATCATTCTTGATAACGGTAAGTCTAGACTTTTTTGGCGCAACATGAATTAAGCTAACCCATGAACTATCAAAGATTTGGTATATTATTTCGTTATCGAGGAGCTTAAGAATTTCGTCACGAACCGCATCCTTCATTTTTGGGTTAAGCCTTCGTTGTGCGTCACGAACAGGCTTAGCATCGTCAATTAAATGGATGCGATGTTGAACAAGAGCGGGACTAATTCCCTTTATATCGGTGATCGACCATCCAATTATTTCTTTGTTTTTTGACAAAATTGAAAGGAGGGAAGCTTCTTGATCGAGAGAGAGAGAGTTGAAAAGATTATGATGGGAAACGTTTCGGTGTCACCAAAATATGCGTACTGAGGGTTACCGGGAAAGGGTTTAAGGTTCAACCTCTCGGGTTGCTCAATCAACAAATTTGGTTGAAGTTCTAATTCAACTGTAAGGGACTCAAACGGAAGTGCATTTTCAATTTCGTTAGGCTTGTCTTGAAACAGTTATTCATATTCGGTTTCATGTTCATTGTTAAGGTCAACTGCTTCGTTATCAAAATATTCTTGTATGAATCTAACTCTAGCGTTTGGTCATGTGGCTCATTTGATTGATTTTCAAGATTGAAGATGTTAAGATCTAAAGTCATGTTTCCAAAAGAAATTTTCATAGAACGGTTTCGAAAATTGGTTAAAGCATTTAAAGTAGCCATAAAGGTCTGCCTAAAATTAATGGAATTTGACTCATTAGATTATTCAAGGATTAAGTCACCAAAACGATGAAATCGACGAGGAATATGAATTGACCAATTTTGATGAGTACGTCCTCGATTTCTCCCACAGGTTTCTTTATCGAACGATCGGAAAATTGAAGAATTACTTTTGTCAGTTTTAGTTCGCCCAAGCCAAGCTATTGGTAAACTAAATAAGGAATCAAATTGACACTTGCACCGAAATCGAGTAAGAATTTGTTAATTGTTTTGTCTCCTATCGTGCATGAGATTGTCGTACATCCAGGATCTTTGTATTTAATAGTAATTGATTGGGACAAGACATCGCTAAGTCCAAAGGCTAAGGAAACTTTCATGGGTACATGAGTGTGTTTTTTTGGGTACACAAGTGCTTGAGAAACTTCGCATAAGTTGGGACTTGTTGAACGCTATCAAGAAGCGGGATGTTAACTTTCACATGTTTAAAAATTTCCAACATCTTTTCCATTTGGTTAGAGTGTTTCTTGGGTTGAAGACGACGTGGAAATGGAATACGACACTCAGTAGGTGGGTCTACTTGAGTAGAAGAAGAATTCGGAGTGGAATTTGATTCGATGTTTAGCTCAATATTTTTTTTCAGAATCGTTTGTTGTTTTAGAAGTGTCGAGAGGGGTTTCCGGTAAATCGTTTGGATTAACTACTTGATTTTCGATTTGTTTACCAGAACGCAAAGTCGTGATAGCATTCATTTGGGTTACGTTGCTATCCTGAACAACATAGGTTTGATTCGAATTCGTGTTTTGATTTCTGGGATTTGGAACTGGCTGACTTAGGAATGTGCCTCGTTCATGTTCACTTACAAACATGGCTAATTGACTCATTTGCATTTCAAGTTTAGCAATAGATTGACTCGTATTCTGTATGTACGAGGTTAACAAATTTTGCAAATTGCTGTTTGATTGGGGAATTTGAGTGGTTGCTTTAGCCAAAGTTTTAAGACTTTTCTCAAGTGAACTTAATCATTTATCGTCTTAGGGAGCAAAAGATTGTTGCGGTTCATTTTGAGTCAGACCCGCAAAATTTTGTTGAAAATGATTGAGTTGAAAGGGAGGATTCGAAGCATTGTTCGGAAATGCTTGAAAATTGGGATGAACCAAATTCGTGTTGGGGTTATTTTGGTTCCAAGCAAAGTTCAGATGATTTCTCCAACCAGTATTGTATGTTGGAGAAAACGGGTCATTCTTAACCTTATTAAAAGCATTGAGTTATTATATCGAATTAGGGCACTGGTCGGCTATGTGATTCGAATCATTGCATTTATAGCACATTGATTGAAAATCTTGGTTCATTTGGTTGGATGAGAAAACGTTGTCGAATTTATTAATCATTCCATCGATTTTAGCTTCCAAAGCCAAAGATGATCCTACTGAGTGTGTGCTCGATTGTGAGTAAATGGATTAATTGTTAGAACGTTCCTATTAGGATGATTTTTCGGTTAGGTTTTCAAGAAATTTCCATGCATTGTTGTGATGTTGGGCGAGAAAATTTCCTTGGCACATCGATTCAAGCATGGTTCCTGAGTTGTTTTCAAGTCCATCATATAAGATTTGGCAAAGGGTCCATTTTTTGAAGTTATGGTGTGGACATTTCATCAAAAGCTCTTTAAATCTTTCAAAATATTTTCTGAATGGTTCACCCCTAAATTGATGAAAATTACCAATTTTGTTTCGGATTTAGTTGTTTTTTCCAAAGAGTAGAACTTTTTTAAGAAAACTTTAACGAATTCTTCCCAGGTTTTAATCGAGTTTGATGGTAAGCTGTACAACCATTTTTTAGCGTAATCAGTAAGGGCAAATGGAATTAATCAAAGTTTGAGTCCATCATCACAAAGTTGTTGTTCGAACTTCGTTAAGAAAATGTATGGGTTGTCATGTTCAAAATTGCCAAATTTCGGAAGCGTGGCAATATGGTTTGAATGAATTTCAAGATGGTTACCCATTGGGGTGGGTAAAGTGATACAAGAAGGAATAGAAACTCGATTAAGAAAGATTCTATCCATGAGAGTTCGCGGGGCACTTTCGTTTGCCGTTGTAGGAATATCGTTTGTTCGAGTTAAACGATTCATTATTGCGTCACGAGTCCAAGTACTCATGCATAAGTGAAAGTCAAGGTGAGAAAGAAATGTGTAACAACCCATATATTTGGACCATTTAAATTGACAATAATCCACACATGTCAACTTAAATAATACAAAACACGAATCATTATGGGGTTATGAATACATATATGTAAATGAGAATCAATACAACATCACAGGCACAGAATAGTCACAGAATAATGCAGCGGAAAAGTACATCATCATAATAGTAGTTCATGAAGCTACTACAGGAATACAACAATGTATCAACATGAAGTGACAAAGAGAAATACAAGATGTTCAATACATAAGTTCATCAAATACTAGAAAGGAAATAATGGATAAAGATAAATGCTAAGTCTTCAGCATCTTCAACCAACCTTGATCAGCAACTGGATAGCTTCAAACTGACCCGAGCATATACAAAAGAAACACTCGAGTCAGGACTCAAAATCTTATACAGGATAATCAGGTGCAAATAATAAAGTTCACAACTCAAAGTTGAATGTGTTACACATCTTTAAGGATCCGATAAACTATCTATATATACAATAGAATACACTAAATAGATAAGGTCTAATAAGTAAAGTATGATATCAAAATAGCGTTAAGTCGTGGCCCATTCCACCCTTAACACATTTTTATTCCCAAGAGCATATACAAGACCGTAGTTTCCCCAAAACCGGAAGTCACCAGAGGGCAATCCATATACTAAAGGTACAAAACAAAACGTAGTGGTCGCGAATAGGATAATTAGTATGACAAGGTACATGAGGCGATACCAACTAGGATACTAGTAGTTGCGTGATCCGGACTGATGTTGAGCATAGCAGCTACTATCTCAACACCGTGAAACAACACTCCCAAATCAAGGGGTGCACCCAAATCGAATCACAAAAGTAATAGATAAGGTATCGAAGAAGTGTGTCCGCTAGAGGTAGCGAACCTCAACGGCCCGGCGCGGCTCCTGTTTTAGTCATGTCAGGGGTCATCCAAAATCGTTCTCTTTCTTCATTCAACGCGTTCATCAAAATCATCCACTTCGTTCTGGATCAACACTCCGCGTATATTAGTTATTAAAGTGGTTTTCGGTATCGACAGAGAGTATGTCCATAACCGATCCCGGTCTCTTTAATAACTACGTATTAATTACTCGATGGTCATTTAATATTAAAGTTTAAACAAATCAAAGTCCAAAAGTCAAGTTGCAAGTTTGACTTTCAAAATTTGACATTTCACAATTCAATTTATTTCGAACATTTAAACATCATATTTCCAGATGGAGTTTTAGTTCAAGTCCTTGAGTTAACAACACTTAAGTATTCAAGTTCAACTTAATTCCTACTCCCATTTATCGTTACATTAAATTTAATCAAAACTTTGATTTACCAATTTCAACAGCTAAATCAACTCCTTAACTTTAGTGGGTTTTACATTCCTTTTAAGTCACTTTGTTACTTAATCTCAAATTAAATTTATAACAAATTCCAAATTTATTAAATTTATCCAATTTTGGTTTAATTTCGAATCTAATAAATTCAATTTATTAGATTCTAAAACTTACTTATTCAAATCTCATTTCAATTAAATGTGTCAATCCGTTTATCTCATTAAATAGATTTATTAATCCGTTTCAATTTAATCCATTAAGTTATTACAATTAAGTCCATTAATTATTGCAATTAATCCTATGAATCTAATCCATTGATTTATTTCAACTAAATCCATTTATTCATTACGATTAAATTCATTCGTTTATTACAATTAAATCCATTGACTTATTACAATTAAATCTATTCATTTACTACAATTAAATCTATCGTTTTATTACAATTAAATCTATTGATTTATTACAATTAAATCTACTCATTTATTACAATTAAATCCATTGATTTATTACAATTAAATCTATTGCTTTATTACAATTAAATCCATTCATTTATTTAAATTAAATCCATTTAGTTATTTCAATTAAATCTATCGTTTTATTACCATTAAATCCATTTATTCATTTCCATTAAATCTATTGATTTATTACAATTAAATCGGTTCATTTCTTAATCTCAAATGGATTTTAATTCCAAAATGATTTTGTTGACCAATCGGGTTTCTTATTTTTAATTATCTATCCTAGGCCAAACTTGTTCAATTTGGGTATTTATCATTTCAATCCAATATAAATAAATAAATAAAACAAAGCATAACAAAGGGAACTTGCAGTGTGATAACTGGGATGGTGTCAAAGTAAATAAACAATCAACAGCAACCATACATAACAATTTAACCGTTTATTTAAATAATCCCGAAATAATCGTATTTAATTCACATTTGTTATTTATGTAAATTAAATAAAATTATTCCTAGAATCCACACTATCATTTCATGCGGATTAAAGATTATTACATTATAAGTTTTCACTTGGCAGTTATTATCAAATTATTACAGCAATCATACATTCAATGGCCCAAGGTATAACTAATCCTATTTCTACGTGTCGGTTTATTTAACATTTAAAGTGACAAGTTCAACATCTATAATCTATTTTGAATTTTAGACTATCCTATATCAATTCCAATTACATATTAATTATCACTTATATTAACAACCAAACATCACATAACAAATTTAATGTCATAATTATTCTCATATCTAACTTCAAATCACAATTTAACATCAATTATTTTAACATTCAAATTAACACCAATAACCTATATCACTTGATTATCATAGCATAATAGATTGAGTCATGAATGAAATATTCACCTTGCATGGTTAGAGAAGATGACGGCAAAGCACGAAAATGAACGGACTAGAATAGACGACACAAGCACAAATACGAACTATAAATCAGACAAAAGGTTATTCAACAATAGCTTAATACGATGTATATATATTGATTTGTAAATATATATAAACCATACCAACGACTAGATGCAAATAAGGTGGATGGAAGACTAGATCGCTGAATTAGCCTCAACTGGAACTGCGCGGACAAAGCATAAATGGGTCCATAAGTTACAAATTATAACTGATATAAAATTTTATCAAAAGAAGAACAAAATAAAATAAAATAAAAGAATGGCGCGGACGTGGAAGCGGGCTAAGCGGGTTCGATGCGGCGAGTCGGTTGGTCGGGGTAAGGCGGGCTGAGGTGGGCGCGGTCAGGGTTCGGGTCGGGCTGGGCTGCATGGGGCGATGGGTCGGAGGTGCGGTAGGGTGGCATGGCGAAGGCAGGCCGGCGAAGGGGACGGGGCAGCAGGTGGCTCGGCTGGGCGTGGGGACTGGGCAGGCGAAGGGGACGGCGAAGGGGACTGGGCGGGTTCGGGTGGCTGGGAGCTGGGCAGGCGGAGGGCATTGGGTGGCTCGGCGGTCTGGGCAGGCGCGGAGGGACTGGGCAGGTGCGGAGGTCTGGGCAGGCGCGGAGGGCTGCTGGGGCGGGCGAGGGGTTGCGGGCGGAGGGTTGGGCTGGTGGAGGGGAGTGGGACGGGCGGAGGGCAGGGGAGTTGGGCAAGCAGGCGGAGGCGGAGGGCAGGGGAGTTGGGCAAAGGCGAAGGGGACGGCAGGGCGGGCTGGTGGCTGGCAGAAGGGAGTTGGGCTGGGCGGCAGGGCAGTGGGGCGGAGGGGACGGGCGGGGCTGGGGTGTAGGCGGTGGCTTGGGCAGCAGGCGCGGAGGCGGATGGGGAGGCAGTGGGTGATGGGAGGCTGGGGTTCTCTTTTTTCTCAACAGTAAAAATAAAATAAAGAAGAGGAGGAAGGAGATGTGAACGAACCGGAAAGGTGAAAATGCAAACAATGCATAGTGGGATGGTAGTTTATTATATCAACTAGTACAGAAATTGAAAGGCCTCCAATTTATTTGTCTTGGTAACCGAAAGGCTGTTGGGTTTCTGGGCAGCTGAATAGTCAAGGACCCTTAGACTTCTGAACTGAGTAGGTAATTGGGTACCTGTCTGTGCTGCGTAACGGACCAGTTTGCAATCCGTTAAACAATTATAATTCGCAGCGCCGAACTCCGATTGATACAAACAAATATACCATTTTGATCAGCGCGACGAGGCGAACGCAATGGTATAAAGATATCAGTGGTACGATTAAATTATAAAATTCGAAATTTTTCCATTGTAAAAAATGCAGCAAAATCACCGAAGAATAAGATCGATGGAGCTGAAGATGTCCGAAATTTGAAAAACGAAAAATGACATCTTGATCAGAAGATGGTTTAGAATTTTTCTATGTAAAAATATTTTGGTTCAGAAGATAAAATTTTTCGCGTTTAAAATGAACTGATGTGAAATAAACGAGAACGAAATTTACTGCGGTATTTTTCCGTGAAACTTTTCCCATAACTATAACTATTTAGGCGAAATTTTTAAACAAAGATTGGACGCTAATTGAAATTGTAAGAAAGTTCCATAATTTTATGTTAAAATAATGGATTCAAAAATTTAAAATTGGGTCGGAATTTCAGGGTCGTTACAAAATGAGAATTGAGTTTAAGAGAAAGAAGCAAGGTTTAGAAAATGAAGTGAAAAATTGTTTTTTATAATGTTTAAAAGGAAAAATATTTACCAAAATGGATTTATTTTTCAAAAGGAAGACTGATTTTTGTTTTTTTTGGATTTCATACAAAAATTTCTCTTTTTTTTATGTATTTTTAGTTTATTTGTTTTTGAAAAGATTATATTTTTTTTGGATTTTTGTTTTTCTAGAAATAACTAACTTAAATTTTTTTTTTGGATTTTCAAAAGTAAAATGCTTGTTTTTTTTGTGTTTTTGATTTTGATTGAAATATTTCAAAGGAAAAGATTTTTTTTTGAATTTTGGATTAAACAAGAACTAAGTCAAGTAAAATGTATAAATTTTTTGCTTTTGGATTTTGTTTGTTTTTTTTCTTTGTTTTTTAATATGCATGAACTAATGAAACTAAATGAATGCAAGGACTAAATTACTAATTTTCCGTCCTTAGTAGCTCCTAACCAAAATTGTATTATCACACTTTGTCTTCATTTAACAAAATATTTCTTAGCTAGGTAACAGACGGGAGTTATCGGTGCACCACGAATCACCCTAGTAATGCAACCGAAGATTTAAATACTTTTAGAGAAACAACCACTATACTATTTACGAATCACCGTAATATTTATATATAATTATTGCTCCGCCGTAGCCTAGACACCAGGAATATAAATTGTTCAAAGAAGATAACTTGTCAAGATACAATTAAGCCTTAGGTGAGCCGTGACACCCTTATGTCCGATGTCTAACCGTTATTATTAGTAAATTCTAAGATGAAATGCAATTTGTGGGCCAAGGAAGGGGTGAAGATACCCCACCTTATGTGGATTTAGGTGTTGCCCATAACTTGTTTTTATTGTTTTTTATAGATGTTTAAATGCAAGCAACCAACAACGCATGGAAAATAAAAACTGGAGATAAGAACACGATACCAGAGCCTACAGAATTATTAGCAAATTATTTTAAAGCAGCAATTCTTTTTAAAGCAAGCAAGCAGAGCAATGCAATTATTTAGCAAGCAATTCTTCTCCTTTTCTGCTTTTGCAACCTGAAAAATGTTTAACAAGATTTATATTTATTTACTTTTTTTTGAAGGAAAATGAAATTATTTTCTTATATATATATTCAAAAAAATAAAGAACAAGGCAAATGAAAGCAAATTTAAATATACATATATATATATATATATATATATATTACACAAATTTTAAAAAAAATCTTTCTAAACAAACAAAAGCAAAAAAGAAGAAGAAGAATTTGCAAGACAAAACTAAATAAAAATGAAAACAACCAAAAAAAAAACCTACTATCCAAGAGCCCAAAAATAAAAACCTCAAAACTTATAAATAAAGGTTTAAACAAAATAATTTTTTTTATTAAATCAGCCCAATAGATGCCCACAAGCCTGCTACGTTATATTTCACAAATACCCTAACCCAATTTTTCTTTTTGACTGTCTATTAAAATCACAAAGTTAAAAATTAAAAAAATTAAAAATGCGAACCGAAAATAAACATAATTAGGAAATCGCGGTTTGGAAATCGCAATTGGGAGTGGAAGTAAGAGGCATATCGCAGTGATTGTTGTGATGGGATTGTGGTGATTGGTGGTTTTGTGGATCGGTCGCGATTGCGATTGGGGGGTTTTGGTTATGGTTTGCAGGAATTCGATTTGGATTTGGGTGAGGCGATGGAGGAAAATGCAAATGTTTGTAAGGAGGTTGCTGGATTTAGGAAGGTAGGTACACGAAGTCGAGAATGTGGAACTGAGGAGGATATAGGTGATGGTGGTTGCGATTCACGTGGAGTTTGCTTAAGGCAGTGGTGAATTGGCTGTGGGATGATTGTTGTAGTGATGGGCAGGGGTTGAGTAGCAGAGTGATTAGAGTTGATAGCAGAAGTTGAAATGATAATTTGTCAGAGAGGTGGTGGTTTGCTTATGGATGGTTGTGGTAGAGTTATGTAGTGCAATGGGTAATTGAAGCAGATGGTGGAAGGTGTGTACTGGAAGTAGATGCTGATGTATGTTGTAGGCAGAGGGGAGGTTGATGGCTACAAGGCGGTGGGAGTAGTTTGAGGAGAAATGTTAAGTGGTCGTGAGTAGTTGGTAGTGGTTTGGGAGGGGATGGAGATTGTGCAGGCAGAAGTTGGAGAGGCAAGTAGAAATAGAGGACAGTAAGGAATTTTTGATGTGTATGAAGTGGATGTTAGAAGTTATGATGTTGGAGTTGTATATAGGGGAATTGTTGGTGGAGGAGTAGTAAGGCAATGGGAAGAGATTTAATGATGGATGATGTAAGGAGGGCAGTAGCAGTGGTAAGCAGGGGTGAAGTTTGGGAGGTGGTGGCAGTTAAGAGGTGAAGTATGGTTTTTTTATTTTGGCAGTGGAAGTTTTTGTTGAAGAGGAATGAAGTTCGTGGTGGACGTTGTAAGCAACAAATGATGATGGTGGATGAAGGTTGAAATTAAGTAACTGGAGTTGGAATTGTGGCAGTGTATGATGAAATGCAGTATGCAGGTTGTTGGTGGATGGCAGTGGAAAGATGTTGATGTATGTATGCAAGATGGCTATGTTATTGAAGAAGTGTGGTTGAAGAAGTGTGATATGCACAGTTTGATAGTGCACAGTTCGCAGAGGGCAGTGAATTTGTGGGAGATGAAGATTGCGTTGATGTGAAGTATTGGATTGTAGTGGAGAAATTTTGAGTTTATATGGTTGTTTGTAGTTGATGGACGGTGAATGTTATAAGGAGGAGGAGCAGAAGTTTTTGGTCGCTGACAGTGGATGGTTTTAGGTGAAGTGTGTAGTAAAAGCTTGGAAGTGGACTGTTGGTTCAAGGTTGGTTGGATATGGATGTTATTAAACTTGTAGCAAGAAGAGAGGGTGTATGTGCATAGGGTAATGTGATGTTGTATGTTATTATGCGCACAGAAGCGTGGGCGTATGGCTGGGCGGTGGTGGCAAAGTGATATCAAACAGTTGAAACAATAATGTAATTCTTGAAACTCCAATGTAAAAAAAACAGAAACAGAAATTGTAATGCAATTCTTGAAATGGAATATATTTTTTTCTTTTTGAAACGAAATTGTGTATCTTTTTTAGAAATGCAAATAGAAAAGCAACAAGCACACAAACAAAATGAAAACAAAAATTACACACAAACACGCAACAATAGATTTTTTTAATGCAACTAAACACACAAAATGAAAACACACTAAAATCAAACAAAAAATAATTCAAGGAATAGAACTAAAATAAAATTACAATTCCCCAGCAACGGCTCTAAAAACTTGTTTGACGATGAATTTTCTATCGGTTAGAAAATCGTCGAAAAAATGTAATAAAAATAACCACAAGCGCACGGCGTACGATTTTAATACGTGGTGGGTACAGGTTGACTCGTAGGGAATTGAATTAAATTCTACTCAATCAAATTAACCCTTTGTAACGACCCAGAATTTCTGTCATTTGAAATTCGTATATTTAATTGATTTTAAATATTAACAAGTAAGTTTTGTAAGTCGAATAATTTAAATTCGAATATAGTGATTTAATTGGGTAATTAAATCGATAATTTAATATTTGAAATTACAGATATAATTGGAAATTGGGTTTAATGTGATTAAAAATGATTTATAAAGTTATATTAAATCATATTGAAGTTAGAATGATGTTATAGAACTTTTAAATTTGAATTAAAAGTTAAATTGTGAAAATTGAATATTTTAATATTTAATTGATGAGTAAAAATAGTCATTTTTCAAACTGTCTCGGATTTCGACGAAACTTGTTTCATCGGATCCGTAATGTTATATTATTGTAAGATTTCAATTTTCGTAGCAGTCGGAGTTGTCGTTTGTCCGGGGCGAGCCAAAACGCATAGAAATCGGTTAAATCGATTTGATTTAAATTTGATCGTTTATATCCGTAACTCTCACATACGATCGAATTAGCTCCCAAAACACATTCCATTGTGTTCGGAACGCGGGGTAAACCTTAGAAACGTCAGCCGACACGCTCGATTTGGAGTTCGGAAATTTTTCGATGAATAGTGTTTTGGCCATTTTCAATAAATGGACATTATCATTTTCATTTGCAAACAAAACCAAACAAGGGTTTTAGCCGGCCCTAATAATTCAATGGCCATAAAACACCCATCTTCCACCTCGATTATCTCATCATCCATCCACTTTCACGTCTCGGCTCCAACTACAAAATTATAGAACGCAGAGAGATCTTTGATCTCAACGGTGGAGATGTGGAATGGAGGCGTGGATCATCGGCAAATCGAGATCAAAGCACCCGCGTTCGTGCACGAAAATCGAGATAGGGGGGCCACCGAGCTGCAAGCTATTTCAGCCGAAGGTAGGGTTAGTGAAGAGCTTCGAAACGGCGGGTCCTGATCGTTCTGAAAATCGTCGAGGTGGTGGCGGTCTCTAGGGTTTTGTGGCGGCAGCTATGGGTTTGCTTCAATCGAAATAAATGTGAATGGGGAAGAAAGAAGGTGCGCCCCTGATGTGGAGGGATGAAATCTCACGGCCCAGATAATTTTGGGTAAAAGAAAAATAAAAATAAAATTTAAATTGATTTATATAAATTCGTATTAACTTCAAAATACCGTAACTTGGTCATACGATATCAGATTTCGACGAAACAGGAAGCGCCGGAATCGCAGCAACGAGCAGCTCGCTATGGTGCAGACGTAGGATCATTCTGAGAAAGTGAAAATTTTGCGTTAAATCGAATGCGTTCGATTTAATGTAAAAAAATTGAACGCTCGACATTTTAAAAGTAAGGTGAGAACTTCTCACTCAATCGAATATTTGTTTCGATTTAAATTTTAAATAGTTAGATTTAAAATTTGTTGATAGTGTTAATTGTGTGAATTGAATGATGGTTGTTATCTATTGTGCTGAAATAGACCCTACACGCCGCATATTAAGCGGAGGTTATTATATTAAAAACATATACCGCGATAATTCCACCGTGAAGTGGAATTGGTATTATATATGTATTTGGAGTTGATTTCCCGCATTATATAGCGGATGAGACCCTATTGCGCCACATAATAGCGGATAGTATTTTATAAATCCCATATACCGCGGTAATTCCACCTCGAAGTGGAATTGGTATTGTGCTAACATCTGTGGATGCAGGGAAACAGGTTGGAGGGATCCAACTGGATTCCTCAAATTATATGAATTTGTTTCATAAGTTGTATGAATTTGTTTCATATGTTGTATGAATTTGTTTCATATGTTGTGTGATGAATTATTTATAATCTGTGTATGATTATATCTGTGATTGAATTTGTTGAAGGCTATAGTTTAGCCGAATGTATTTTTGGTATCGTTGGATACCATAAATAAATAAAATTGGATTTTTGAAATTAAAGTTGGAAATTTTAAGTAAATTCTTTTGAAAGAATTTGGTGAATTTAAAAGAAGAAATTTTAAAAGCATAGAGTTGATTTTCGAAATCTTATCGAATTATTTCTAAAATATGGTAAAAGATTTTTATAAATGGATTTTGAATAGTATTCTTTGAAAGTTGAAGAATTTATTTAAAATGGAATTTTAAATGGTTTGGAAGAGATAAATGAATTTATTTTAATAGGTGATTAATTTCTAGAAATTAATTTAAAAATTGATTTGGTATTTGAAAATAAATCTTTGGGAAATTGATATGAAAATTTATTTGATGTTGAATGAAAAAAATAGATTTGTGTTGAAATGAATTTTGAAATCAATTTGTAATTGATTTGGTGTGAAGTAAATTTTGAAATCAATTTGTAATTGATTTGGTGTTTGAAATAAATGTTTGGAAAATCAATTTGGGTTTGAAATAAATTTGGAAATCAATTTAAAAAATTTGATTTGGAATTGAAAGTGAATATTTGAGAAATTGATTTGAAAATCGTATTAAAAAAATGAATATTTGGGAATGTAAATTCAAACGGAATTTATAAAGGAAAGGGAAATTTGTTTTAAAAATAAACATTGATTTATTTTTAAAAGTGTGGAAAATATGATTTGAAATTGGTTTTCAAAGTGATGAAGTGTGGAAATAAATTTACAGGTTTGGGATGTAAATTTGAAATAAATCGACCAGGATTTATTTAATGTAACGACCCGTATTTTTACGGATCGAATGATTGAAACCGGTGTTATTTGGACGATAGTGTTGTAGCTTGAATCGAGTAGAAGTTAAGTCATCACGAAGTCCAGGCGAGAATTTGACTAAGTCTTAGGTCATAGGCGACCTAAGGAGTTAGGTCGCAGCAATTATGGCGACCTAAGAAGACTGACCGACTTAGGGGAGATAATGACCTAAGGGGTAGGTCGGCGACGACCTAAGGAAGCTGGGTAGCAGTGGAACGACTTAAGAGTTAGGTCGTATGATAGCTTAGGTCGTGTATGAAGTTATGTCGTAGGCGACCTAAGGATTGGGATAGGTCGAATGGAAGATAAGTCATATTGGTTTAGGTCGTTTATGAGTTTGGGACGACCTATAGTACTTAACCGACCTAAGGGTTTCCGACTTAAGAGTTAGCGACCTATAGGCATTAGCGAGTTAAGAGAGTTGGCGACCTAGCGGTTATCGAGTTGGCATAGTTAGGTCGGCAACGACCTAAGTAGTAGTGAGCGACCTAAGGAGTAAGTCGTGGACGACTTAGGTATTAGGTCGTAAGGGGTTAGGTCGTAACCCAGTTATGTCGCGTGGTTATTCAGTAGTTAGGTCGCACATTGTTTTAAGTCGTTGGATCTGTTAGGTCGTAGGTCGCGGATGCGCGTAGATCGCTTGGATGCGCATTGGCTTAAGTCGTAGGTCGTAAGTCATGACATAGTTAGGTTGCGTGTAACGACCCGCCATTTTGGACCATTCGCGTCCATTATAAGTGTGTAGGTAGACACTCATGCCGGAGTTGAATTGCTCAAAATAACGCGTTGTTAATTTAAATTTGGCAAAACTGAGCATATACAGTAAATAAATAATCACAGATCACAGACACAGAGTAATAAGTGCAGCGGAAATAAAAGAGATAGTAGTTCATGAAGCTACTATATAAATGTATAAGTTACATCAGAGTTGAACTAGATACAACGGAAGAGTAATATGATACATCAGATACAAATCAGAATACATCACTGGAATCATCGAATACTTAAAGCAGAATAGATGGCTGGATCTTCAAGCAAAGCTCCAACTTCAAAGGTGAGTCTCGAATACTAGTACACTCAGTCTGACCCGAGCGTAAAGCAAAAACAAAAGACACTCAAGTCAGGATTAACATTCTTATATTAATAAATCCAACTCAAGTGAAATAGCAATTTGAAATACAAGTAACTCAAATGGTGTTTGGAATAACCATCCTTTAAGGATCCGTTAAACTATCTACTATGTAGTAGTGTACGATAAGTAGATAATGTCTATCAGTAATATAAAAAGATATCAAAATAGCGTTAAGTCATGGCCCATTCCACCCTTAACACATTTTTATTTCCAAAAGCATATACAAGACCGTAGTTTCCCCAAAACTGGAAGTCACCAGAGGGCAATCCATATACAAAAGGTACAAATCAAAATCGTAGTGGTCGCGTATAAATGGAATACAAGTATGACAAGGCACATGAGGCAATACCCAAGGTAGTGATACTACTGTTCGCCTGATCCGGACTGGTGAGAACGCAACGCCGCAGCGCCCGCAACACCGTGAAACAACACTCCCAAAATCAAGGGTGCACCAATCGACAACAAGTATAAGTAGTTCGAAGAAGTGTGTCCACTTGAGGTAGCTAATCCTCCATTGGCCCGGCACAGCTCCTGTTTTAGTCATTTCCAATTTGACACAAGTGTCAAGGCTATCCATTATCGTTCTCTTTCTTCCGTCAACACGTACATCATTCCAACCACTTCATTCTGGATCGTCACTCCACGTATAGTTATTAAAGTGGTTTTCGGTTTAGATAGAGAGTATATCCATTACCGATCCCGGTCTCTTTAATAACTTTCGTAATTATTACACCGATTGGTCGTTTAATATATTTCAAAAACCAAATCAATTCAATTTCAAATAGAATTCGTAAATCAACATTTCATTTGCCTTTCTAAATCGCTTTCCATAATTTACGTTTCAAAACTTTCAAATCACCATTTCAAAATCTTATAGTTCAATTTCAAATTTTATTTAAAACCATTCGAATATTGATTCAAGTTCATATATCAGTTTCATTTCGAAAACCATTTAAATTTTATTTAATTTAACATTCAAATCAACTTAAACTCATTTATCGATTTCATTCAATATTCGTTAAGTTACTTTATCATTCAAAACAATTCTATTAAATTTCCAATTCATTAAATCAATTCTTAAGTTCAACTTCATTAAAACAGAACTTACAATTTTGAATTAAATTAATTCGTCAAATCAAATCCTTTAATTTTCAAGTCTTACATTAATTTCAATAAATCACAATTTTATTTCTTGTTAAAGAAATTCAATTTCAGTTATTTACTTACTTAATTAATTTTCCAAAACTTAATTAATAAAGAAACTCAATTTCAATTATTTACAAAGTAAAATTCACTTATTCAAAAATTCAATTCCACTTATTAAAGAATTCCATTCAATTTTAATCATTAAATAATTCAATCTTATTTAATTATTAAATTATTCAAAACTTAATTATTAAATAATTTCAAAGTTTAATAATTTCAAACTTAATTATAATTTCAAACTTAATTATTAAATCATTTCAAACTTAATTCAATTATTTCTCAAATTAACATCATTCTTTCATCAATTACATTTTTAAATCTTGTTTCAGATTATTAAATATTAACATTTCCCTTTCATCAAAAATTCAAATTTCAACTTCATTTCAAAACCATATTCTTTATTAAATAAATTCTTCGTTTCATTTTTGAATCAAATTATTGACCAATCGGGTTTTATTTAATTCTCTATCCTAGGTCAAAGTTCAATTTGGGTATTTATCATTTCAACCCGATTCCAATTCAATTCAAAAATCAAATCATAACAAAGGGAACTTGCAGTGTGATAACTGGGATGGTGTCAAAGTAAATAAACAAGCAATAACAACAAACAATAACAATCCAATAATTAATTTAAATAATCCCGAAATAACCGCATTAATTCGCATAGTTATTTGTACGAATTAATATAATTATTTCTAGAATCTACACTATCATTTCATGTAGATTAAAGATTACTACATTACGGTTTTCACTTGTCATCTATTTACAATTTCATACATCATCAATTTAACAACATACATTCAGTGGTTCAAACTGTAATTAAACAAATCCTACGTGTCAATAAATTCAACAGTTAAAGGGGTCATATTATACAAATGTCAGTTAATCAAATTTAACATTTAATTATCCTATATCAAGTTCAATTTCATACTGTTTATCATTTTAACATTAACAATTTAACGTCCAATATAAACATCAACAATCAATCAATTATCGGCCAAACTATATTATCATCAGAAAAATAATTAACAGATAATGGTGTCAGATGTCACAGGTGAACTGATACAGGCAATAGCATATGTAACAGTATAATTAACTAACAGCAGTATATTTCAATTGTCGTTTCAATTGAAATCAAATTTAATAAATAAAAGAACGTTAATCGTGAGTGAGTGCTCACCTTTTTACGCTGAAGTTTGCAAGGCAAACACACAAACAAAAATCCGGAAAGCACGAAAGCACGACTAGACACAATTCTGATTTGAATGGATAGAGAGCCTTGATATTTATCTTGTAAACAATAATCAAAACAAGACAATATACACATAAATATTCAACACAAAACAATGTTGAAACAATTTTAAATAAGGAGCGACAAAGAAATAGATGACTTGACCTTGCCTCAACCATTCAAGTGCTTGGCCATGACATCATTTAGCTCAGCCATGATCAGGTCTAGACCTGAAATACTCATCCAATGGTCAGCAAAAAGAAGGCAAAACAATGGAATGATGATGGTAGGAGTTACACATGAAGGAGATAAAGAGTCAAGGCCAAAAGGAGTGGTTTTGGTGCACACTAGGCTCGGCCTATGGCCTATAGGGGCTCAGTCATGCATGGTTCAGGTCAGGTCAGAGGAGAGGCTGATGGTTAGGGGTCAGGTCATGATGGTGGTGGAGCTAGGGAAGGTGGCCAAGGCAATCTATGAAGGTGATGGTGGCATATAGGTCAGCTAGGCATTGTTTTGTGGAGTTTTGCAATGTTTTTGTGGTGCTTTGTTCAAGGAATGGTCATGGAACTTCTAGGTCAGAGGAGAAGGTTTACTGGTTGTGGATTAGGTGGGGAAGGAAGTGGTGGTGGTGGTCGGAGGAGATGGTGGTGGCTAAGGCCAAGCAAGGCATGAAGAATCAAGGCAAAAATCAAGCAAAAACAATGGAAAAAGAAGAGAAAAAGTAGAAAAATTTGGAGAAGCCATTACCAAAATTTCAGAAATGAGTTAGGCCGAAATTTTTTATGGAATGAGAAGTCTTTTACGTGAAAAACAAAGATAAAACACACGGCTACAAAAGAAAATGAAAAGGCCAAGGCAAATGAAGAGTTTAGGCAATGAAAAGTCACACAAGTTAAAGCTTAAGTCCTTTCAAATTTCCTTTTCTTTTAAATCAAATAAAACAAATAAAAATAAGTAAATGAATTACAGAAATGAAAACAAAACAAAACAAAATAATAAATAAATAAATAAATTTAGGAAAATAGGAAAAGAATTAAAGAAATTGCTTAAATATTGAAAACAGGGTCTAGAAATTACAAATAAATCACCATTGGCTTTGGAAAATATCTACTTCATTTAAAAATATGTTCTAAAGAAAAAATTTGAAATAAATAATTCATTTATCATTTATAAAGTGAAATAAATAATTAAATTTAGAGAAAATAGAAAAAGAATAAAGAAATAGTCTATTTAATTAAAACAAGGCTTAAAATTACAAATAAAACATCACTAGCTTTATAAAATTTCTATTTCACTTTAAAAAAAATAAAAGTCAAATACGTAAAATAAATGATGAACAAAATAAAGTGGAGATTAAATAAAATAAGTTCTTAAGGAAATAGAAAAATAAATAAAGATTTTCTTTAATTAATTGAAACTGGAAATTAGAAATTATAAACAAAATACAACTGACATTGGAAAATGTCAATTACACTTTGAAAAATGTTTTAAAACCAAAATATATACATAACAAGTTATTTTACCCATATATATAAACATAAATTAGAACATTACATGACAAATAAAATATTATTAGTGTAATTTAAAATAAACAATTTAGTTAAATACAGCAAATTATACAATATTCAAAAGGGCATAACTTTCACATTATAAACCAGATTTCAACGAAACGAAAAGCAGTATTATTAAAATTTTATTTACTTTCATAATAATAGATAAAATTCAAAAATTCAAACTTTTTAAAATTTTAAATTAAAAGTCAAAGTTTGAACATATTGACCAAAATTAATATTTCTTGAAAATATTATATTTGTTCATGTTTGGG
Source organism: Allium fistulosum (assembly GCA_030737815.1). Lineage (NCBI taxonomy): Eukaryota > Viridiplantae > Streptophyta > Magnoliopsida > Asparagales > Amaryllidaceae > Allium > Allium fistulosum. Next base: position 308,345,319 of record CM060901.1, on the reverse strand, counting down.
ATTATAATTCACATACAAAACATAATTAATATTTAAAATAACAAAATTTTCCATTTTAATAAATAAAATAAAGTTTTTAAATTAGGAAATTCAATTTAAAATAATTACAAAATACAGGGTTGTTACATTGCACATTGTTTAGGTCGCGTGAAGGCTTAAGGGGTTAGGTCGCTGAGTCGTGAGCGACCTAGGAGTTGAGTCGAATGTGTGCTAAGTCGCAGGATGTTAGGTCGAATCTTTGATAGGTCGTTAAGCTGCATTCGTGGGTTAGGTTATAAGTCGTAGTGGCTTTGGTTGTTAAGTCGGAGGTTGTTAGGTCGTGGGTTGTTAGGTCGTGGACGACCTTATTCCGAGTGAACGACTTAAGGAGAATTTCAGCTATAAATACTCGTCCATTTCCTCACTTTTTGGGATCCGGATTTTGAAGCGACGAAGTGCTGCCATTTTGTGAACTCGACTTCTACACTTCTTCACTTCTTTTCTCCACTCTAATCTAGTGATTCCATCCATCCAAGTTGAAGATCAAATTGAAGATTCTAGAGCTCAGATTGAAGATCTTCATCCTTCGAAGAGAGATTTCATCGTTTGAAGCGGATTTGTGATAGATCGAGTTAGATGCTTCACTGTCCAGATCTAAAGTGTGTTTCTTTTGTGTTGTTTAGGTGATTTGGTGAGTGGTGATTATCTCTCACACGGATCCAAAGGAGTATATCGGATCGTTGGCTTGATTTGGTGTTAAAGTAGAGATTTCCATGCATTTTCCTAATCATATGTGTAGATCCATATAGATCCATTGCTCATGATAATTTGACATCCATTTTACTACATGTTAACCTATGCAAGTTCATTCATCAAGATTATAGAGACATTGCTCATGTTTTCATGCTTGTTAGACTTTCGACTCTTTATTTACGAAATTGCCATTATTGTTATAATTGTCTATTTTGATCATATTTGAATGCTTGATTACATGGATTAATGTTTGACTTGATTGATTGCTATGAATTAGATGATTGATGATTTGATTTAGACCGAAGATGATTCAAAGCTAAGGGAAAGGCTCTTGAATTGGAGAAGCTGCTTGTGGCATATGTAGTAGATGATGAAGCTCATATGCATAGATTTGATGATGATGATGTTGGGATGAAGCTTTGCGAGGATGTGATGAAGCGAGGCATGATATGAGATAGTCTTGGTCTAATCTAGACGAGATCATTCCAAGCATGTTGATAACTCGGTGATATGGTTCGAGTTGAGGATAATGGTTGGCTCTAGAGGCGCTTGAGCTAGTATGAAAATAGTCGTCGAGGAGGATGACTAGAAGGCTGAGATCTCATCGTTGTTGAAGGTTCTAGCATGCTCAAAGCAAGAGTACGTTGGGCAGATTCGATAGTCCCTAAAGGCTAATGATTGATAGTCAAGTACTCTGGGCAGATTCGATAGTCCTAGGCACGGGTCACGATGACGTGCAGAGTTATGTCTAGAACCGGGGTTTCCATTAGCCCTTAACGGACGGCTGAAAGAATGTGCCGATCATTCAATTAACGATGATATCAAGGCAATGATAACAGTGATAGCCAGAGTCATGGATGTTTGGTTGTATCGTCATTCGGTCTCAAGAGCGGTATTTTCTGGGTGCTTATCTGATCTTGGTTTAGGCCTTGGGGGTTTGTACTTGGAAAACATCGCCCTTGACTCGAGTGATAATTGCTTTACCTTAAATTGTGTGCTTTGCTATGTTTGCTTCTACTTAGTGTGTGTCTAGGGGCTATCACTGTAGAAAGAGATGGAGTGGGAGGGTTGTATTCCTATTCCTTTTCCTTTATGCTCTTTTGGTATGTTGTTAGTTAATTTACTGCTCACTAAGACTGTTGTCTGACTCAAGGCTTTATGTTTTAACCCTTATTGCCTTGGGCTGTTCGTCCATTTTGGGATGGGCAGACTAGGTAGCAAGTGACAGGTGTTGTTCTTGCTTTCCACGATGTTGATATCAAAGACGAGCTGGAGGGTTGCATATTATCTTCTTATTATATGTACTGGGTGTTCCGCTGTTTGTATTTTCTCTGAGAGTTATGTAGTGAGGCTTGTTGTATTGACTATTCAGATGTTGTATTCAACTATTATGAAGTTTTATTGATGAGATTCTATTCTTTGAAGCTTCACTATATGTATGTTCTATTGTATTTTGTCCATGCGCTGTGAGTAATACGATAGATTCTGCTGTTTTAAATTTAACCTGACAATCATCCATGGCTGCCGGCACGCTTTACAGCGCATTTTCTCTAGGTTCAGTGCGGGGGTCTTAGGCGGTCGTCACATTTGGTATCAGAGCTTTGGTTAACCGATTTTACCCAACGCTCGCTGACGTAACTACGTATGAGGGACGTAATTGTATTTTGATGGATGATTACTATATATAATATAGTAGCTTAGTAGAGTTTGAGTCCTTTATGCAGTTGTTTCTCTAGGTGTTCTAATCATTCCTTTTTATAGATATTAAGGATGAGTCAAAGAGGAAGACCAGCTGCTAGGGAAGGCCGTGCTACTAAAGGGGCTGCTGATTATGCTGCTATGTTCGAAGCTATGATGACTTCGATCATGAGAAGGATGCCAGCTCCAGGGCCATCGGTGGATGTTGGAGTTCAAGTTCAAACTCCAAGACCGGTGGATTTTGCTAAGCTGTGTAAGGACTATACTGCTCTTGGAGGGAAGGTTTTCTTGGGAACAGAATAAACCATTGAAGTTCAGAGGTGGATAGATGCTTGTAGAAGGATTTTTGGTGATTTGGGAATTGAGGATGCAACTAAGAGGAAGTTAGCATCGAGGCAGTTTCAAGGAAGAGCTTCTGATTGGTGGAACTCTATTACCATCAATACTCCGGAGGAAGAGATTACTTGGGAGCAATTCCAAGCCAGATTTGAAGCTAAGTTCATTTCTACAGCTCAGAAGTCTGTTCTGTTCAAGAAGTTTGTGGAGCTCAAGCAGGGAGGAAGACCAGTTCTTGTGTATGTTTCTGAGTTTGAAGCTTTGTCCAAGTATGCCCGATCATATATTGAATCTGCATATCAGAAGAATGAGAAGTTTGTGACAGGCTTGGACAGTTATCTTGGGAGGCAGTTGGTGGATCATTTGGACGATTCATTTGAGAAGCTTGTGGAGAAAGCTCTCAGGCATGAGAGTCTGTTTCCTAAGGAAGGATCTGTTGTTGCTGTGACCAGGGGAGAGTCTAAACCACAACAGGGTGGAAACAAGAAGAGGAAGCAGCAGCAGCAGAAGGGTAAGGATGGCCAGAAGAAGCCGAAGGGCGAAGTGACTTGCTACAATTGTCAGCAGAAGGGCCATTTCTCTAAGGATTGTAAGAATTCGAAGGTGCCGATGAAGTGTCACAACTGTGACAAGCCGGGGCATATCAGGAAGAGTTGTCTAGAACCGAGGAGGGACAAGCAGTTTGTGCAAGCTTATGCTTTGGGGGCTGTTCCATCGTCTTCGAAAGCTCCTACCGCAGAAGAGAAAGGAAAGAGTGTGGTTGTTCAAGGTACTCTTTCCATATGTGGTGTTCCAGTTAGAGTGTTGTTTGATACTGGGGCATCGCATTCGTTTGTTTGTAGTAATCTTGTAAGCCGGTTAGGTTTGGAACCGGATATCGTTGATAGGCCATTGGTTGTGACTAATCCAGTTGGGGGTTCGTCTTGTTTGTGTATGTTATGCCATGGTCTGATTGTGTCGAGTCATGGTTGCTCTTTTGTTTGTGATTGTTTTGTTCTGAACTTTGCGGGGTTCGGAATTATTTTGGGTATGGACTAGCTTAGGAAGTATGCGGCAAAGGTTGATTGCGAAAGGTTGGAGGTGACAGTTGAGAATGTGGAGGGGCGAAAGATTGTGATACGATGTAAGCATGAAGAAGGCGTCTTCATGAGCTTCATGTATTCTCTAGTTGTTCCATGGGATGAAGTGTCATCGGTGCCAATCGCAAATGGATTTGAGGATGTCTTTGACGAGGTCAAAGGGTTACCGCCGCATATAGAGATCGAGTTTCGTATAGATCTAGTTGAAGGAGCCAGACCTGTTGTGATGCCTCTTAGGCGGATGGCGCCTAGGGAACAGCAGGAGTTGAGGGTGCAGGTTGATGACCTTTTACAGACAGGATTCATTCGGCGTAGTGTGTCCGAGTGGGGTGCACCAGTTGTGTTTGCAACCAAGGCAGATGGGTCGTTGAGATTGTGTGTGGATTATCGTGAGTTGAATAAAGTGACTAAGAAGAACAAGTATCCATTGCCGAGAATAGATGACTTGTTTGATCAGCTTCACGAAGCTAAGGTGTTTTCTCAGATGGATTTGGCAACGGGATTTCACCAGTTGAGAGTGGCTAAGGATAGTGTGTCGAAGACTGCTTTTCGAACACCATCCGGTTTCTTTGAGTGGCTGGTAATGCCGTTTGGGTTGACTAACGCGCCAGCATATTTTGTGGATCTTATGAATAGAGTGTTCAGAGATCAGTTGAACAAGTTTGTACTTGTGTTCGTGGATGATATTATGATTTATTCCAGAACTGAAGAAGAGCACAAGACACACTTGCGAATTGTTTTGGAAATCTTACGGAAACATCAGCTGAAGGCTAAGTTTTTGAAGTGTCACTTCTGGAAGAGTGAAGTGAGGTTCTTAGGACATGTTATATCTGGAAATGGAATAGCGGTTGATCCCGCTAAGGTGGCAGCAATCCGGGATTGGGTTAGACCTAAGAATGCATCTGATGTGAGAAGTTTTCTTGGATTGCAGGATATTATCGACGGTTTATCAAAGACTTCTCCAAGGTGGCTGCACCGTTAACAGGATTGACGAAGAAGAACCAAGTGTTCAAGTGGGAAGATAAGTGTGAGCAAGCTTTCAGAATCCTGAAAGAAAGATTGACGAGTGCTCCTGTTTTGACTATTCCTAGTGGGAATGATGAGATGGTGGTTTACACCGATGCATGTGGTACTGGACTTGGAGCAGTGCTGATGTAGAAGGGTAAAGTTGTTGCGTATGCCAGTCGACAACTGAAGCCGCATGAAAGGAATTATCCGACTCATGATTTGGAGTTAGCGGCGATTGTTTTTGCTCTGAAGATGTGGAGACATTATCTATTGGGAGTTCGATTCGAGTTGTTTACAGATCATAAGTCGTTGAAGTATCTTTTCTCCCAAAAGGATTTGAATCTTCGGCAGCAACGTTGGCTAGAGTTTTTGGCATCATATGATTTTGGTATAGCTTATACTCCGGGAAAAGGTAATGCAGTGGCAGATGCGTTAAGTCAAAGACATGCAGGATTGGGAGCCATGTTTTCAGAATGGAAGAATCTCGAGTATTTAGCTGGATTTGACTTCAGGCCTAGATGTGAATTGGAACCTGAGATGTTGGCAAACTTATCGATAAGACCTACTCTTGTGGAAAGGATTGGCGAGGGCCAAAAGCAAGACGATAAGCTTGTCAAGATTATCCGTGATTTGGAATCTGGATTGGACCCAGAAAAGGATAAAGGATTCGAGGTCGATCAAGAAGGTTGGCTTCGGAAGCAAGGACGACTAATTGTTCCCGATGTAGATGAATTGAGGAGTGAAGTTCTGAAGGAAAGTCATCACTCAAAGTTGACAATTCATCCAGGTGGAAATAAGATGTATCGGGATATGAAGAGAACCTACTACTAGGAAGGTATGAAGAAGGATGTTGGAAATTTTATTTCCAAATGTATGAACTGCCAGTTGGTAAAAGCCGAATAGAAGAAGCCAAGTGGATTGCTTCAACCATTAGGAGTTCCTACATGGAAGTGGGATCAAATATCGATGGATTTTATTGATGGTCTACCTAGAACAAGAGCGGGAAATGAAGGGATTTGGGTCATCGTAGATCGTCTGACTAAGAGTGCAAGATTCATTCCTGTTCGATCGACTAGGACTGCATCAAAGTTGGTAGAGTTGTATGTTAAGTGGATAGTTCGATTCCATGGTATTCCGAAGAGTATAGTGAGCGATCGAGATCCATTGTTCACTAGTGGATTTTGGAAGAGCTTCCAGGAAGTTTTGGGAACCGAGTTGTGTTTGAGTACAGCTTATCACCCTCAAACAGATGGTCAGACCGAGAGAGTCAACCGAGTTTTGGAAGATCTCCTTAGGGCTTGTGTTTTGGATTTCGGTGGATCATGGGAAGATCACCTTCATTTGGTGGAATTTTCATATAACAACAGTTACCAGTCAAGCATTGGTATGGCACCGTATGAGGCATTGTATGGAAGACCATGTAACTCTCCGACATGTTGGTTAGAGATTGGAGAAAAGTTGATGCTTGGGCCAGAAATGATTCGACAGACTTCAGATTGTATAGAGATCATTCGGCAACGAATGAAGGCGGCCCAAGACCGTCAGAAAAGTTATGCCGATAAGCATCGTAAGGATTTGGAATTCGACGTAGGTGATATGGTTTTTGTGAAGATTTCTCCATTGAAGAATGTTATTCGATTCGGGAAGAGAGGAAAATTGACTCCGAGATTTGTTGGACCATTCCCGATCATCGAGCGAATTGGAAAGCTCGCCTACAAATTGGAGTTACCAGAGAAGATGTCGAGTGTGCACAATGTTTTTCATGTATCATATCTACGGAAGTATGTGCACGACTCAAATACGGTGGTTTCTGCTAATAGCTGTGAAGATTTCGAAGTTGATCCAGGCGATAGGAGACCTCGTAAGCCGCTTCGTGTTGTGGAAACCGACACGAAACAGCTTAGGAGGAAGGTAGTTAAGTTGCTCAAGATACAATGGAGTGATGATGATAACGACTGTACATGGGAGGTGGAAGAGAGGATGAAAGCAGCTCATCCTGAACTCTTCAAGGTATGGCCCTAAGGTGTCGTGTCATCTAACGACATTGTAACTTGTTCTAAGCTTTAGAATTCTGCATGCTAAGCTAGAATTGGATGCATGGTTTGTTGATTGCTGTGGATGGTAGGCATGCAGAATAGCCTTTGTTTGCTCTTGATTGTTTGGAATTTCGGGGGTGAAATTCCTAAAAGGGAGAGAATGTAACGACCCGTATTTTTACGGATCGAATGATTGAAACCGGTGTTATTTGGACGATAGTGTTATAGCTTGAATCGAGTAGAAGTTAAGTCATCACGAAGTCTAGGCGAGAATTTGACTAAGTCTTAGGTCATAGGCGACCTAAGGAGTTAGGTCGCAGCAATTGTGGCGACCTAAGAAGACTGACCGACTTAGGGGAGATAATGACCTAAGGGGTAGGTCGGCGACGACCTAAGGAAGCGGGTAGCAGTGGAACGACTTAAGAGTTAGGTCGTATGATAGCTTAGGTCGTGTAGGAAGTTATGTCGTAGGCGACCTAAGGATTGGGATAGGTCGAATGGAAGATAAGTCGTATTGGTTTAGGCCGTTTATGAGTTTGGGACGACCTATAGTACTTAACCAACCTAAGGGTTTCCGACTTAAGAGTTAGCGACCTATAGGCATTAGCGAGTTAAGAGAGTTGGCGACCTAGCGGTTATCGAGTTGGCATAGTTAGGTCGGCAACGACCTAAGTAGTAGTGAGCGACCTAAGGAGTAAGTCGTGGACGACTTAGGTATTAGGTCGTAAGGGGTTAGGTCGTAACCCAGTTATGTCGCGTGGTTATTCAGTAGTTAGGTCGCGCATTGTTTTAAGTCGTTGGATCTGTTAGGTCGTAAGTCGCGGATGCGCGTAGATCGCTTGGATGCGCATTGGCTTAGGTCGTAGGTCCTAAGTCGTGACATAGTTAGGTTGCACATTGTTTAGGTCGCGTGAAGGCTTAAGGGGTTAGGTCGTTGAGTCGTGAGCGACCTAGGAGTTGAGTCGAATGTGTGCTAAGTCGCAGGATGTTAGGTCGAATCTTTGATAGGTCGTTAAGCTGCATTCGTGGGTTAGGTTGTAAGTCGTAGTGGCTTTGGTTGTTAAGTCGGAGGTTGTTAGGTCGTGGGTTCTTAGGTCGTGGACGACCTAATTCCGAGTGAACGACTTAAGGAGAATTTCAGCTATAAATACTCATCCATTTCCTCACTTTTTGGGATCCGGATTTTGAAGCGACGAAGTGTTGCCATTTTGTGAACTCGACTTTTACACTTCTTCACTTCTTTTCTCCACTCTAATCTAGTGATTCCATCCATCCAAGTTGAAGATCAAATTGAAGATTCTAGAGCTTAGATTGAAGATCTTCATCCTTCGAAGAGAGATTTCATCGTTTGAAGCGGATTTGTGATAGATCGAGTTAGATCCTTCGCTGTCCAGATTTGAAGTGTGTTGCTTTTGAGTTGTTTAGGTGATTTGGTGAGTGGTGATTATCTCTCACACGGATCCAAAGGAGTATATCGGATCGTTGGCTTGATTTGGTGTTAAAGTAGAGATTTCCATGCATTTTCCTAATCATATGTGTAGATCCATATAGATCCATTGCTCATGATGATTTGACATCCATTTTACTACATGTTAACCTATGCAAGTTCATTCATCAAGATTATAGAGACATTGCTCATGTTTTCATGCTTGTTAGACTTTCGACTCTTTATTTACGAAATTGCCATTATTGTTATAATTGTCTATTTAGATCATATTTGAATGCTTGATTACTTGGATTAATGTTTGACTTGATTGATTACTATGAATTAGATGATTGATGATTTGATTTAGACCGAAGATGATTCAAAGCTAAGGGAAAGGCTCTTGAATTGGAGAAGCTGCTTGTGGCATATGTAGCGGATGATGAAGCTCTTATGCATAGATTTGATGATGATGATGTTGGGATGAAGCTTTGCGAAGATGTGATGAAGCGAGGCATGATATGAGATAGTCTTGGTCTAATCCAGACGGGATCATTCCAAGCATGTTGATAACTCGGTGATATGGTTCGAGTTGAGGATAATGGTTGGCTCGAGAGGCGCTTGAGCTAGTATGAAAATAGTCGTCGAGGAGGATGACTAGAAGGATGAGATCTCATCGTTGTTGAAGGTTCTAGCATGCTCAAAGAAAGAGTAAGTTGGGCAGATTCAATAGTCCCTAAAGGCTAATGATTGATAGTCAAGTACTTTGGGCAGATTCGATAGTCCTAGGCACGGGTCACGATGACGTGCAGAGTTATGTCTAGAACCGGGGTTTCCATTAGCCCTTGACGGACGGCTGAAAGAATGTGCCGGTCATTCAATTAACGATGATATCAAGGCAATGATAACAGTGATAGCAAGAGTCATGGATGTTTGGTTGTATCGTCACTCGGTCTCAAGAGCAGTATTTTCTGGGTGCTTATCTGATCTTGGTTTAGGCCTTGGGGGTTTGTACTTGGAAAACATCGCCCTTGACTCGAGTGATAATTGCTTTACCTTAAATTGTGTGCTTTGCTATGTTTGCTTCTACTTAGTGTGTGTCTGGGGTCTATCACTGTAGAAAGAGGTGGAGTGGGAGGGTTGTATTCCTATTCCTTTTCCTTTATGCTCTTTTGGTATGTTTTTAGTTAATTTACTGCTCACTAAGACTGTTGTCTGACTCAAGGTTTTATGTTTTAACTCTTATTGCCTTGGGCTGTTCGTCCATTTTGGGACGGGCAGACTAGGTAGCAGGTGACAAGTGCTGTTCTTGCTTTCCACGATGTTGATATCGAAGACGAGCTGGAGGGTTGCATATTATCTTCTTATTATATGTACTGGGTGTTCCGCTGTTTGTATTTTCTCTGAGAGTTATGTAGTGAGGCTTGTTGTATTGACTATTCAGATGTTGTATTCAACTATTATGAAGTTTTATTGATGAGATTCTATTCTGTGAAGCTTCACTATATGTATGTTCTATTGTATTTTGTCCATGCGCTATGAGTAATACGATAGATTCTGCTGTTTTTAATTTAACCTGACTATCGTCCATGGCTGCCTGGCACGCTTTACAGCGCATTTTCTCTAGGTTCAGTGCGGGGGTCTTGGGCGGTCGTCACATTTAATTGGCTTAAATGAAAGTGATTGGAAATTTGTTTTCAAATGGTTGAAGTGTAAACCATATCTCACAAAGAGATTTGAAATTTAGTAATTTGGGAAAAATTATTTAAATTGGTTGATTGTTGTGGATGTTGTTGATAGTTAAATAACCGACTATCAATATTTACCTTTGAAATGGCACTTGATTTGTTTTTAAAACAAACGCTCATTATTCGGTTAATCCGGGAGAGGACTTTGTGCCATATAACCCATTCTGAATAGTGATATGTCGTGAATGGACATTATTTGAAGACCGGTGTGAAGACCGGGCATTTTCAAAAATGAAAGGACAGCCTGTCGAATGTCTCTGCACCGAGTTGCTCTGGTATAGAGATTTATATCACTCTTCTTGAGATGGGAAGTCCGGACGTGATTAGTGAATATCCGGATTGCAAGGGCTTCTTTGGAAGTGCCTTCGGTTCCGTTCGATCCCGGAACAGACTTGTATGAATGTGTGTCTGACGTTGTATATGAATTGGTTGTAAACAATTACAAGTAATGTTGAAATTATATAAGTTGCTTATAAACCTTGTTTAGTATACATTTCTTTTAATATGCATGTGTTGTAGTTGTTTAAAAGAGTAAATTGTTAATAGTTTTCTATATATGTCACTTACATATTTAAACTGAGTAAGTACAGGTGCCGTGGCTGTCGTTCGGTTGATTTGGTTGCGCTAAAATGCTTAATAAATATCTGTTTGCTTAATAAATGCTAAAAGGTACGCCTACGCAATAAAGATAGGAAATATGAACTGTTTTTCTGCTTTTCCGACCGGGTGGGTCGATGTATATATATTTATGTCTATTGTGATCCTACTACGATCAAACCGCGCAAAGGAGAAGCTGGCGAATTTTTCTGAAAATTTAAGGCATTAGAAAATTTTCGGGAAATTTTGGAAAATTTTTGTTAACGGAAAAGTCAATTTCTAAATTGTAATGAAAATATAGGAATTGAACTAGAAAATGGAAACCATTGTTTTGGTTGAAGTTAAAGGTTTTGGAAAAGGAGAATATAAAATTTTCACTAAGTGGATTGTTGAAAAGTTAATGAATTTGGGGCATTTTTCATACTTTGTAATTTCGAGGACGAAATTCTTTTAAGGGGGGAAGTTTGTAACGACCCAGAATTTTTATCATTTGAAATTCGTATATTTAATTGATTTTAAATATTAACAAGTAAGGTTTGTAGGTCGAATAATTTAAATTTGAATATAGTGATTTAATTGGGTAATTAAATCGATAATTTAATATTTGAAATTACAGATATAATTGGAAATTGGGTTTAATGTGATTAAAAATGATTTATAAAGTTATATTAAATCATATAGGAGTTAGAATGATGTTATAGAACTTTTAAATTTGAATTAAAAGTTAAATTGTGAAAATTGAATATTTTAATATTTAATTGACGAGTAAAAATAGTCATTTTTCAAACAGTCTCGGATTTCGACGAAACCAGTTTCATCGGATCCGTAATGTTATATTATTGTAAGATTTCAGTTTTCATAGCAATCGAAGTTGTCGTTTGTACGGGGCGAGCCGAAACGCATAGAAATCGGTTTAAATCGATTTGATTTAAATTTGATCATTTATTTTCGTAACTCTCACATACGATTGAATTAGCTCCCGAAACACGTTCCAGTGTGTTCGGAATGCGGGGTAAACCTTAGAAATGCCAGCCGGCACGCTCGATTTGGAGTTCGGAAAATTTTCGATGAATAGTGTTTTGGCCATTTTCTTTAAAAGGACATTATCATTTTCATTTGCAAACAAAACCAAACAAGGGTTTCAGCCGGCCCTAGCAATTCAGTGGCCAGAAAACACCCATCTTCCACCTCGATTATCTCCTCATCCATCCACTTCCACGTCTCGGCTCCAACTACAAAATTATAGAACGTAGAGAGATCTTTGATCTCAACGGTGGAGATGTGGAATGGAGGCGTGGATCATCGGCAAATCGAGATCAAAGCACCCGCGTTCGTGCATGAAAATCGAGATAGGGGGGCCACCGAGCTGCAAGCTATTTCGGCCGAAGGTAGGGTTAGTGAAGATCTTCGAAACGGCGGGTCCTGATCGTTCTGAAAATCGTTGAGGTGGTGGCGGTCTCTTAGGTTTTGTGGCGGCATCTATGGGTTTGCTTCATTCAAAATAAACATGAATGGGGAAGAAAGAAGGTGCGCCCCTGATGTGGAGGGATGAAATCTCACGGCCTAGATAATTTTGGGTAAAAGAAAAATAAAAATAAAATTGAAATTGATTTATATAAATTCGTATTAACTTCAAAATACCGTAACTTTGTCATACGATATCAGATTTCGATGAAATAGGAAGCGTCGGAATTGCAGCGACGGGCAGCTCGCTGTGGTGTAGACGTGGGATCATTTCGAGCAAGCGAAAATTTTGCGTTAAATCGAACGCGTTCGATTTAATGTAAAAAAAATGAACGCTCGACATTTTAAAAGCAAGGTGAGAACTTCTCACTCAATCGAATATTTGTTTCGATTTAAATTTTAAATAGTTAGATTTAAAATTTGTTGATAGTGTTAATTGTGTGAATTGAATGATGGTTGTTATCTATTGTGCTGAAATAGACCCTATACGCCGCATATTAAGCGGAGGTTATTATATTAAAAACATATACCGCGATAATTCCACCGTGAAGTGGAATTGGTATTATATATGTATTTGGAGTTGATTTCCCGCATTATATAGCGGATTAGACCCTATTGCGCCGCATAATAGCGGATAGTATTTTATAAATCCCATATACCGCGGTAATTCCACCTCGAAGTGGAATTGGTATTGTGCTAATATCTGTGGATGTAGGGAAACAGGTTGGAGGGATCCAACTGGATTCCTCAAATTATATGAATTTTTTTCATATGTTGTATGAATTTGTTTCATATGTTGTGTGATGAATTATTTATAATCTGTGTATGATTATATCTGTGATTGAATTTGTTGAAGGCTATAGTTTAGCCGAATGTATTTTTGGTATCGTTGGATACCAGAAATAAATAAAATTGGATTTTTGAAATTAAAGTTGGAAATTTTAAGTAAATTCTTTTGAAAGAATTTGGTGAATTTAAAAGAAGAAATTTTAAAAGCATAGAGTTGATTTTCGAAATCTTATCGAATTATTTCTAAAATATGGTAAAAGATTTTTATAAATGGATTTTGAATAGTATTATTTGAAAGTTGAAGAATTTATTTAAAATGGAATTTTAAATGGTTTGGAAGAGATAAATGAATTTATTTTAAAAGGTGATTAATTTCTAGAAATCAATTTAAAAATTGATTTGGTATTTGAAAATAAATCTTTGGGAAATCGATATGAAAATTTATTTGATGTTGAATGAAAAAAATTGATTTGTGTTGAAATCAATTTGTAATTGATTTGGTGTGAAGTAAATTTTGAAATCAATTTGTAATTGATTTGGTGTTTGAAATAAATGTTTGGAAAATCAATTTGGGTTTGAAATAAATTTGGAAATCAATTTAAAAAATTTGATTTGGAATTGAAAGTGAATATTTGAGAAATCGATTTGAAAATCGTATTAAAAAAATGAATATTTGGGAATGTAAATTCAAACGGAATTTATAAAGGAAAGGGAAATTTGTTTTAAAAATAAACATTAATTTATTTTTAAAAGTGTGGAAAATATGATTTGAAATTGGTTTTCAAAGTGATGAAGTGTGGAAATAAATTTACAGGTTTGGGATGTAAATTTGAAATAAATCGATAAGGATTTATTTAATTGGCTTAAATGAAAGTGATTGGAAATTTGTTTTCAAATGGTTGAAGTGTAAACCATATCTCACGAAGAGATTTGAAATTTAATAATTTGGGAAAAATTATTTAAATTGGTTGATTGTTGTGGATGTTGTTGATAGTTAAATAACCGACTATCAATATTTACCTTTGAAATGGCACTTGATTTGTTTTTAAAACAAATGCTCATTATTCGGTTAATCCGGGAGAGGACTTTGTGCCATATAACCCATTCCGAATAGTGATACGTCGTGAATGGACATTATTTGAAGACTGGTGTGAAGACCGGGCATTTTCGAAAATGAAAGGACAACCTGTCGAATGTCTCTGCACCGAGTTGCTCCGGTATAGATATTTATATCACTCTTCTTGTGATGGGAAGTCCAAACGTGATTAGTGAATATCTGGATTGCAAGGGCTTCTTTGGAAGTGCCTTCGGTTCTGTTCGATCCCGGAACGGACTTGTATGGATGTGTGTCTGATGTTACACTTTGAGATGTAAAGCTGGTTTCTATCAAATACATTTCTATTGGTGGTGGAGAATTTATTCTCTTAGCTTAACACTCTTCTCTGAGACGTACGAGCTCAGAGGTTATGTAGTTGATGGTTACTAGTGATACATTCCCAATTTGGTAATGTGGCATACGAAGTGCTGTTGATCATTTGTTGATCAAAGCGTGGCTTTGTGAAAAAGCGTGGCTTTGTGGACGAGACTTCGTCGAGCCTCACAACCCGGTAATGGTCGAAACAAGAATGTTGCGGCAAAGGTTTTTAGGGGTAGCACCTCTAGGTTATGTCATTTCCTTCTGGATAAAAGGTGATATCATGGTATGGAGCCCAGATATTTTACCTATGTTGATGCTGCAAATTTATTATACTTTGTGGTTGTTGCTTTGTGGTTGAGGATCCTCGGATAAAGGTCGGTGACGACCGGGGGATGACATAGCTCGTGTGTTAGTTACCTAGTTACAGCTGTACAGCGTGAGGTAGCATCAGTGTGTTAGTTACCTAGTACAGTTGTACAGCGTGAGGTAGCATCGGCCTTGTGTTTGCAGAGATCCGGTTAGGTTCTCGGGGCGTCTTTTCAGAGGCGTTTCTATTTCAGTGTAAGGAAGTTCCTTTGCCTGACCATTTGTTGGAAATCCAAATAAACAATAAGAACCTTGTACGGTTTTAGTTGTATTATCTGCTATGGAATGTGGCGGTAACCTGCTATTGAACATAGTAGCTATAGTAGGCATAAATGCGAAATGTCTATGCTGGCTAAGATTAATATTATATTTTCGAAATGGTTTTCGACACTATGCACTAATGATAATAATATCAAATGATTTTGCGTAGTAAGCATTTTTGACTATCATAAGAAGAAATCTCCTCCAATTCTGTGTTTGCATTGTGTGTGTGGCGGGAGGTCTTATGGTAGTTTAATTTTCCAAAAGCATTGCGAATCTGTTTTATTTTCTTTGTGAAAATAACTGTTTTAGTTCTCACACCAGTCACCATGACTGACTCGGAGTTTATTGTTTCCTTTCTAAACTCTGGGTGCCCATAATTTTCCACACGGGCAGCCTAGAGTTATGTTATCAGGTCATTCTGGATTCAGGAGATGCTTTGGAGCTCAGTGGCGAGCTGGATGGCGAGGCGTATCTCTTATATATGATATTATTTATTCCGCTGTGTATTCTGTATGAGGACAAGTTTATATAACAGTCCATTGATGTATTGTTGTTGTAAACTCTGATGATGATATAATGTATAAACTGATATAGTTCTTTGATTTAAAGATTATTCATTTATCTATTATATGTTGTTCCGCTGCGAATGTGAGATTCTGATATTTTTTCTGTTGCTTCTTCTGTCTTCTTCTACCTCTTCTTTTTAAACCCAAATGGTTCGGTTTTCCGACATTCGATTGCACGGCATTTGATACAATGGACGTATTAGTGTCGACTTTCGAGCGTCGAAAATCCCGATCGTTACACCCAAGCTTTGTAGTTTGTTTTGAATTACAAAATTTGTAAAAGTTAGGTTAGAGCAAAAGTGAAATAAACTATGAGATTAAACGACAATTTAGATGCATATCCATTCTCATACTCTCACATAAATCAACACAAAATCAGCCTATGATCTCTCATTTTAATCTAAGTAGAATTAGTGATGGATTTATCATAAGTATGGTCTATTTATGTTATTAATTAACATAACTTAAACCATCAAACTTTAATACAACAACTAAAACCACTTTCTAAATGTCATGAAAATGAATATGAAACTGAAACAAAATCTATTTTAAGCATGATCTATTTACTATTTTGATTAGTAATATAGATCATCAAATTTTGATTCTGTTTTAATACCGTGATCAAAATCACTTAGTTAGATGATGATGTAAATTGTGTTTATGTTGGATTAATCATAGCCTGTTTGTGATTACAACATAGGCTATCAAATTCCCTAATAAACATACATCATAATCCAATTTTTCTTTAAGCATTAAAGAGAGATCAGAAATAACTAAATATGTTGAATCTACATAATTTTAAAGAGCTTCATTACCCCTAAATTGAAGGGGTTTACCTTCTCATTTGTGTTATCATTTCAACACATGTAGATTTCAACATTAAAAGCAAGGAAATAGGAGCAACTTAAAAGAAAAGAGAACTAAGCTACTTGCATAAATTAAATCTAAACTAATTGCAATGAAAAGGAAGCTAATCTACTAACATGAAATAGAAGAAAGCATGTAAATAAAAGTAAGCATGAAATGGAAAAGCATGTAGAAAACAAAGAAGAGGATTAAGAAGCCATTTTATTTCTCATTGATTTTGAGGCTACAACTTACATAATATCAAAAGAAGATTAAAACTCTATTACATAAACATAAAAGGGTTATGACTATAACCTTAATCCATTTTTAGGGAACTCCATAAAATGCCCTTGAGGAAGTGTGACCTCCAAGTTATCATTTGCATGAAATTAATCCTCCATTAAATGTGCGTGTGCCTTTAATCCCCACTAACATGTGCATTAGCTCTTAATTGAGGTTCACAATTAGTGGGTAGGTGGGGACCTCCATGATTACATGAATTCTTTTATTTCCTCATTTCTTTGTCTTCCTTCACTTGTGCATGCATACATACATGAAAGCTTCTTCATATTTGCTCTCATTTTCCAACAATTAAAAATAAAAATGTGCAAGTAAATTTTCTCAAATTAAATCATACATAAAATTACCATTTATCCCTAAATGAAGATGAATAAATGATGAAAAAAATTTAAATTTTGGTTTAAACATGTAAAATACCCTAATATGCTCATTTATTTGAATAGAAGTAGATTAAATATGGAAGTAAAAATATGCACTTTTACATGCACATTAGTGCAAGTTAAGATATTTACTTCACGTCTTGAGATCATGCAACATTAGATCCTTTAATCATAATATTAAGTCCACATGCCTGTGAAGTCTTATAGACTATCATATGGTTAAAGTACCCTTATGTACATCAACGTATTCCTAAAACACTTTACATAGACAAGACTGATCATCCTCTATCGTCAACTCTCTCATACAACCAATCTTCAATTATTCAACCATTAAAGAAAAAAATTCTTGACTACGCTCTCATGCTTTTACATCATGTCTAAGAAAATCCCAATCGTTAACGTTAAAATATATGTTAATTTCAAACAACATTTAATCATATAGTCACCATAGGTGTTTCTCATGCATTTCCCTCTCTGGTTGATGCTGCATGCTTTTCTCAACTATTTCACCTCTTTACTGGGTGGACACCTCTCTTCCTTAGACTGCTTATTCCTAAACAACCTACCAATAGCTAAACTTACCATAGAAATGCAATATGCTCTAACCTTTCCTATCACTGGTGATGAAATAAAGAACTCCATCTTTACAATGAGGAAATCAGCTTCTCTAGGTCCTGATGGTTTCATTATAACTTTCTACACATATTGCTGGTCCATAATATCTTCTGATGTGCTTAAAGTTGTCCATAATTTTTTCAACAAAAGCAAAATGCTTAGCTCAATAAATTCAACCAACCTTTCCCTAGTTTCTAAGACAGCTAATCCAACTAATGTATCCTAGTTCAGACCAATTACGTGCTGCAATGTCATATATAAGTTCATATCTCGGATCTTAGCCTCTAGACTCAAAAATGTCCTTCAAACCATGATATCTTCCAATCAAGCTTCCTACCTCCCCAATAGAAGCATCCTTGACAATGTCCTCCTAACACATGAATTATTGAATGGTACTCCTCTCCTAATATTTCACCTAGAGTAATGCAAAAAATAGACATTAAAAAGGCTTTTGATACCGTTAACTGGTCAGCCCTGATGAGCACTCTAAATTGGATGAATTTCCTTGCAAATTTCAGACATTGGATATATCAATGTATCTCAACTGTCAGATATACACTTGTATTCAATGCACATACAGTTGGTTATTTCAAAGGCAATAATGGTTTGAGGCAAGGTTACCCCATTTCCGCTTACTTGTTCATTATAATCATGGAAACATTAACATTGGATCTTGAGAAGCAAGTTGAAATGAAATTTTTTGAGTTGCATCCTAAACGTAGAATGCCTATAGTGACATCTTTAGCCTTTGCAGAGGACTTGTTAATATTTACAAAACTGACTGCTCAGTCACTCCTATCCATAATGAAGACATTGTCCCATTTCTACAAGTTCTCTGGTCTCCAAACAAACTCTCAGAAATCACACATTTTAATAGCTGGTATGCCCCTTCATCAGATCTCTGATTGCTTGAATATCACAAATATGCTTCCTCTTGAATCAGATATGTCTTACTTAGGGATTCCTCTTGCTACTAAGAAAATTTCTATCTCTCAATGTGCCTCTCTTTTTGATAAAATAACCGATGTGTTCTCTAGATGGGAAAACCGCTTCATATCCCAACCTGGCAGGCTTGTAATAATTAATGCAGTTATTCTCTCAATGATAGTGTATCGGAGTAGAACATTTCTTCCGCTTTCTAAACTAATTGCAATGATAAGATCAGCAATGATAAAATTCTTATGGTTTGGATCTATACATACAAAAAAAATTGTATCATATAGCTTTAAGAAAAGTGGAAATCCCTAAATGTAAGGGAGGGTTAGGCATTAAAAATTTGAAGAATTGGAATATAGCTGCCTTGTCCATGAACTTTCAGAATCTTGTAACCAGGTCCAATACGATGTGGGTTGAATGGTGTATCAAATACAACTTAAAAGGTGATATATGGCTAGCTGCTTCTAAACAGGCACATAGCTGGGTATGGAAAACAATGATGAAAATTCGAGATACTTTGATGCCTCATATAAAACTTCTCCTCTCCCCTGACAGTAAAGCTAAATTTTGGTCAACTCCTTGGATAAAGAAAGGGATGATACTAAAAAGTATTTTATCAAATTAAGACAGAACTCAAAGTGGAATTTCATTAAATACAAGAGCTACTACCTATATAAGCAATGGCAAGATCTCTCTCCCTCACTCCAGTAATAGCACTATTACTATTTTGTGGCACTCATTCAATGATAAACCCTATATCTTTAATCAACATGAAGCATATAAATGGACATATGATTTTAAAGACCACATAACTCATATTCTACACTCTGCGATTGTAGGAGATTCACATCTGATCAACTTCCCTTGGTATAAAAGAATATGGAACTTGTACGCTGATGAAAAGCTAAATTTTTTGCTCTGGAAGGTACTCAAAAATACATTGCACACATTGGCAAATTTGGCCACAAAAGGATTATCTGTCTCTACCTCTTGTATATTATGTTCCTCTGTAGTTGAGGACATATGTCACTTGTACTGTAGATGCTCCTTTACTCACTTAATATGGAATAAAGTAAAGACAAGAGGTGGATATGCATCTCCGTTTAGGGATAGTAAAATAGAATGGATGAATATTTATAAAGCTACTAGGTGGAAGCAATCTTCATCTTATGAGCTTTTAATAGTTCTCAAAATAACGGTCAGAGAAATATGGAAAGAAAGGAATCAAAGAATTTTCAATCAAATGAAAAGGATCGTATGCAGATTTACTTCGGCATTTGTAGAGAAGTACACTATTCAATCTATATGTCCTCCTATCCCTTTGATGCAGTTAGTTTGGTTAGGTGGCCCTAGCTTTGTCTGTTGTGTCTTTCTTTTCATTTATATGTCATTCTGTTTTTTAATCTTTCTGCCTTTCTATCTTGTTTATCCTTGTAACCCATTAATATTGTATGGCTCTCTTATTAATATAAATATATGGTAGGGGCCATTCAACCCCGCTGGTTTTGCCAAAAAAAACATTTAATCAAATATGCTTCAATAATCAAAATAATAAATTTAAAGTTATTATTTCCAACATAAATATATATTATCATAGTATGGTTTATTATAAGAATACTTTTTCTCTATTATCTCAAAATAGTATATTTTTTTCAAATTGATAATATACTTAAGAAATCATTTGTTTTCAATATTATTTAAATACTTAAAACATCATTATTTAACCCATAAATAATTTTCATCAAATTCCTTCAAAATAATATTATTTTCATTTTACACTAAAATAATAAATTTATTTAAATCGTTTTGTTTTTCACAACCACTTTTTTATTACATATATTTCAACAACATTCTATATTAAATCCCAAATTTTTTTTATTTATGTTAAAAATAGTAATAGTTTAACCAAAAATATACAAGGAAAATATCTATTTATTATTATTATTACTATTAATCTCATAATACCTTTTATTTTTATTACTTAAATAATAATCATATTTTTATTACTTAAATAATAATCATATTTTTTTCCATAAACTCCATAAAACAACTATATTATTTGCTCAAAATTTAGATAATCTTCCAAAAATCATATTACTATATATTTAAATTCCACCGTACTTTATGTTTATAATAGTAAATTCTCGATTCAAAATATATTTTTTGTTATTTTTTTCAAAACTTTTAAATATTCATACATAATACTCTCATTAATTTTCAAAACAAATCCTTATGTCACAAATCCATAACAGTCGCTTCTACCTAGCCTTAAGCATACGTGCATATTATCTTAGGTAGTTCAACCATAATCAATTCAAACTTTATACGTCATGTAATTCTTTTCTAGCTCTAATCAAATTTCAACTGAGAATGTCATAACTATTCAATTCAATTTTTAAACCAAAATCGTTGATCTCGAACCTTATTCTTTACACAACTTGTAAGATTTGAAAACCACAATATTCTCTGTTAATTTTAATAAAAATTTAATAAAATCGTAACACAATTTTTCTCAAATCAAATTCTTTAACTTCCTCTTAAATAAATTTCCAAAAAGTTTTACCTTATACGTTTCTATTTCTTATTAAATCATTTCATTAGAAATTATAACTCATATTTATTTCAATTTAATTACTTCATATCTGTTCATATATCCTTAAATGAAAAATTATCATACTTCAATTTTGAAAACTATTTTTTTTTTCAATAATTCTTTGAAATATCATTACCTAAACTTTTAACTTTCAAAATTCAATTTTTTATAATTTAAACAATTCAATATTAATTACTCAATGTTAATTTTGAAATAACTTCGATTATTTTTCTAAACACTCCTACTTCATTTTTAAAACATTATAACATATAAATTAAAACCATTTTACCATATATATAAGTATGTATCATTTTATTTATTATTTAGTTAATTTTTAACAACTTCAAATAATACATCATTTATATACATAAAAATATTTTTTTTAACTTTCATTTTTTCTCTACTAACTATATTCATATCGAAATTGAAAATAATTTCCAAAATTTTAAACAATTTCTTAATGCACATTTTCAAGATATATATCACAAATTCTTTAGTTTCCATTCAAAAGTAGATACATATTGAGATTAAAAAATTGCACAAATTTTAAAATTATTATTTGAAATCTTCTACCTTTTTGTTGTTAATTTTTCAAATTAATCTCTACCCTAGATGGTTCAATTTAACTTAGAGAAATAGCCATGTAAATTGTATTTTTAAATTTACTTTTATAAATTAGAAATGTTCACAAAAGTATAAAGAAAATGTAATATTATTTTTGTTTACTTTCAAAAGTTCCTTTGTCAAAAACCAAGTATACATAAAGATGTAATGCAAATAATATGCCTCATACTATATTATTTTACAAAAGTAAAACCTTTAAAATATTTTTGGAAAATTACTTCTTATTAAATTTTCCTATTTTTGAAGCTTAAATATGGGTTATTATTTCAATACAATAAACAAACTTCAACTTCTATGTTTTTCCCAAGAATCTCAAAACTATTATTTCTATCCTTTATAGGGAAGACATTTAAATTAATTTCATTTAGTTTAATTACTTTAATTGAAGGAGATCATAACTTACACAAGCCTAATTACAATCTAAAAATATGCTCAAGTACCTTCATTATGCCTTATCAACATCACACTATATTCTTTGGACTTAAGGGTGCTACTCTTCTTTTATTCATCCCTAGTCCCATAATTTACTCCACCGTTATTTGGCATATAAACCCTCTTTTAGTAATTCTCTATGGAGTAAATTGCAACAATTACGATAAATTCATCTTCCATCCAAAACTATTTAAGTCTTAACATTTATTTAACTCATAGTTGTCTACTTCTATAAGGGATAAGCCAAACTACCTCCATGCGTCAAAATATATGGTGTGTGGAATAAAAATAACACATACACAGATATGTATATATATATTTATATTTATTTTTTTGAAGGAAATATATTTATATTTATATTTATATATAATAATAATAATAAAAAATTACAAACACGCTCTCTCATACGCCCTAATTTAGTAGGAATCGCCTAACCTATGTTGAATCCTGGCTTTTTTTGTTTTTATGACACAACTATATGTATCTATATATATTGCAGAATTATATTTCTTACAGGATATTTTCAATAAAAGACGATTAGCTACCGCGAACAAGGGATTGAAGATTAACTGTCAAATATTGTCATCGCAGTAAGTCCAGAATATGATGTACAATATCCTTTGATGATCACACATACTTAGAACCTTTTTTAAAGATCAAAAATAAAATTTCTCAAAGTCTAGTTCATTTCTCCGGAAACAGCAGAAGTCAAACGTCTGACTTATTATGTTAGACGTCTTTATTTGAAAATCCAAAATTCTTATGCAGGTTCAAACGTCTAAATGAATTTGTATGACGTCTGAAATATTTCAAAATAGCCTATAAACATTTGGGAACAAACTCTATAGAAGGTCATATGTATGAACAATTTAATCAAACGATAAAGGTTAGTGTAATTTTTTATTTTCTAAAGCAAGTCAGATGTCTAATTGGTTTAACCAAACGTTTGATGAGAGTATATCAAATGTCTGTTTGAACCAACCAGACATCCGACCTTATAAAAACCAATTTTTATATAACAAGAACCAAACATCTGAATCCTAGAGCAAATTTCTGAAACAGGTTAAAAATGAATGTATTCTTTTCTGTTTCTTGTTTAGACGTTAGACCTATTTATTTAAGCATATGACCTAGTTTTTGAAAGTTTTCTAAAATACTATAGTCGTTACAACCTACACCTTAGCGGGACCGATTTTTTGCTAAATAAAAAATCCAAGTCCAAAAGAGTATGGATTGATGGTGTTGGTAACCTGTAAATATAGATCACTATTGACAAAAACTCATGGTGGAGTGTTAAAGTAAAATAAAACACATAATTACTTTACAAGACTAATACCTCTGGTAACTAGTACCTTTATCAGTGCCGGGTATGCATAAGGAAATCTGTCCTTCCACCGTTCCAACCTTGTACCAATATCTGTACCTCTAAATCTATCATATGGGTTGTAATGAGGAAGGGGTCAGAACAACATTCTGGTGACTGGTAAATTACATATTTTTATCCATAACACTAGTTTATGCTGATTGTTTTCCATTACGAGTTATTACTACTATTTAAACTTGGTCTCTTAACTTCATGTACACATATGATACGCCCCACATACTCAAGGTATAAAATAACTACATACGTATATGTATGCATTTATAAGTATCACATTCCTCGCATGTACTAGGATACGTTCCCCGCTAGTATCCGTAAATCTACACCAAGCCACATATCCACCATCTGTGTCCAAGCTGAATTGCCCGCATACACCATGGATCTTCCCGTTAGTATATAATAACAGCATTCCAACTATTTGGTCATATTCTACCTCATTTTAAATACTCATCTAAGGGTTATCTAGCCTTGCCTCCTAACTACGAACAAACTAACAAAAAAAATTTAGGTGGTGCATGTCCCATACAGAGCCTACCCAAGTAGGAGATGTAGTCCATTTAGGCGTAACACGAGTCTTTCTAATGAACGTTGCACGACCGATGACGCTCTCGACCTATGTGTATGACCCTACTCCTTGCACATATGATACCAACCTTGTAGACACAATGCTAAGCCTATGCTCACCGTCCCATTTTAGGTTGCCAAATGCAATCAGGAAATGTGACGACCCGGCTTTCCACTCCCGGAAAATCGCATCTACAGAAAGAAAGAAAGGGGTGAGAAATAGAAAAGAGAAGAAGAGAAAAGAAAACAACAACAGATACTCACAGCGGAAACGAAACGAAATATAATATATCACATAAATATTACATAGTATCATATACATCATCTATCAGAGTTACACAGATTATACATCACATACTAGACAGTTATAAACATCTGTCTAGTTATTACATCTCAACATAATACAGATCAATACAAAGATCAACACAGCGGAAAACTACTATCTATATCTACAACGCCGAAGCCTCCTGCTTCATTGCTCCTCCAGATTACTCGTCAAAGCTAAACCTGAATCCCTTGGCTACTCGTAAAAATTTGAGTACCCAAGAGTTTATAAAACAGAAATAAACAACTTGGGTCAGACATGGGTCTGGTGTGAGTAACAGGTTAAACTTGTTTAACTTCAAAACCTTTTGAAAGAAAAGGTATCACGTAAGACTCTCCACCAATAAATATGGGTAAGTTTTTACCTTACGCTAACCAAAACATTTGATAGGAAATTCGATTGTATTATAATAGGTCTAGGGTTTTCAAATAAATATGAAATAGCTGGAATGCTTACATCTCACGTTCCAACATAGTTGGGCACAACTAAAACGTACGGCACTTATTGGAGTTTGGATTCCATCAATGGCAGGGCTACCGGGGTACCGCCCGTCACAGTACGTGGCCTAGATCACCGTACCGAGGATCACTCCCAATCCCCTACAACACAAGGTCGGAACATCCCTTACTGGATAATTCCCGCACAAGAT
Source organism: Allium fistulosum (assembly GCA_030737815.1). NCBI lineage: Eukaryota > Viridiplantae > Streptophyta > Magnoliopsida > Asparagales > Amaryllidaceae > Allium > Allium fistulosum. Next base: position 308,320,151 of record CM060901.1, on the reverse strand, counting down.
ACCCCACGGTTGTCATGATTCAACCGCACACACTAAGTCGAAAATAGAAAGGGACATCTAGACAGAGGTAATCTTGTCCTACTTGGGTGCTACCCACTAACCTTGCTGCACCTCCCCTGTTTTAGCCATTCCCGGTTTGTGAGGCTTGAGGTCACGATTACCTTAGAAAAGAACACATCTATCTTAGAATGCTCATCGTCCACCTGACGATGTGCTGAAAGCATTCAATCCATACAAGTTCGTTCCGGGTTCGAACGAAACCGAAGGCATTATCTCGTTACACTCGTTTTGGAATCACCCTCAGAGTTAACGACAATAACCCTTGCACTCTGAATCTTCATCTTCACTTGAGATTCACGACCTATCGTTAATTTGGATCGATGTGGTATTCGGGTCTCCAGACCTGGAAATCCGGTATACGGAAACCCGATCCCGGTCTCATCGAAATCCAAAACGTATCTTTTAAGGCCAAGTTGTTTTAAAGGTTAAAACAATTTAATTCATTATCTTTATACACTTAGAAAGATAATTCACAATAGATAATCAACATTATCAATATCATCAGATAATCCATATTATCACAATTCAACTAAACATCCATATCACATAGCATATATCTCATCAGAGATATCAATCAAATGCAAAGCATTCAGTATTATCATCCATCCATAAGTAATGATCTATATCATCTCTAATTAATTTAAAGTTAATTAAATTAATTACTTTTATTTTTTAAATCCTTCTTACTTAAACATTAATTAATTACAAATTAATTAATTATCCTCTAATTACCTTTTTCAATTAATCATCTTTGATTAATTATCTTTTAATTACCTTCAAGTAATTTATCTTTAATTAATTACTCAAATTAATTAACCTTAACCATTTATAGTAATTAACCTTTAATTACTTCATTAATTAATTAACTATAATTAATTAAATTAATCACTATTATTAATTATATTAAACCTTAATTAATTACATTAATTAATCACTTCATTTATTAATTATTTCTTAATTAATCAATCTTAATTACATCATTAATTATATTAATTAATGATCCTTAATTACAACTTAATTATTAATTACTTTAATTAAATTAATTACATTAAGTAATTAACCTTAAATTAAACAACATTTATTAATCACCTTGATTAATCTTCAATTAGTAATTAACTACCCTTAATTACTTTCATTAACTAAATTAATTCTCCTTAATTAATCTCTTAATTAATCCCTTGATTAATTCATAAATAATTAAACTTAAATTATTTTCCTTAATACATAACCAATCAATTAATTACCTCAAGTAATTAGCTATTATTTACTTCCTAAATAATCACACCTTAATAATTACATTAAGTAATTATTATCAAATCATCTCTTGATTATTCTAAATTAATTAAACTTAATTAATTAACTTAACTAAATCAAATTAACTTAATTAATTACAATAAGTAATTAATTTCTTAATTACTTCCAATAAGTAATTCATTTAAAACAAATTCTATAATTGATTATCTTAAATTAATTAATCTAATTAATTATTAAAATTAATTACATAAATTAATTATTTAATAATCCATAGTTAATGACCTCATTAACTATTAATAACTCTTTAATTACTTTTCTTAAGTAATTAACTTAGATTAATTCCAAATTAATAAATCTTAATAACCAATTAATTAATCTCTAATTTATTTAGTTAATTAAGTGTTAACCATAACTTAATTAATATTTAATTACTTTATTAATTAATTCTTAATCATTAATTAATATTCTAATTATAATCCTTAATTACAAATTAATTAATCTTAATCACTAATTAATTAGTTTAAACCATTAATTACCTATTTAATTAATCCAAATGATTAATTAATCAATTAAATTAATTATCCATTAAATTTCCTAATAAATTTAATGAACACAAATCTCTAATTACTTTAAGATAAACTTGTTCTTATTAATAATCAAGTTATCATTTACAAAGTATTTTAAATCAATTTACTTTAATTCTATCTTCAAAATTTCATTTAAATTTAAAGATTTAAAATGAAACAAATTATCTTTAACCATGTTTTAAAACAACATTTCTAAAACTCTTTTATTTTACAAGTTAAGAAATACTCATCTTATAAAATAACTTAAGAATTTGAATCAAATTTACTTTTAAATTTCAACCATTTAATATATATTTTAACAATTAAAGTTATGCAAATAATTAAATTCAAAAACTTTCTTTTATTACAAATCTGGGATACAGATTTAAATTAAATTCCAGATTACATTTAGATTTAAACTTACTTCCAATTTAAAACTCAATTTTTAAATTTAATTATCTAAACATTTTAATGGTTGCTAAAATATCTAAATTTCAACAACTTATTTCATTTTTGAACTTAGATTCAATTTAAACTGGCATCAGATTTAAATCTAAATTTTAGACTTGTTTAAAACCCTTACTTAAATCATTTAAACTCAGTTTTAAAATTTTAAAACAGTTTAGTTTTTAAAATCTGGAACCCAGACTTTTACCCGAGCCTTTACAATTTTACTTCGAGTCGCCTCTCCACATCACTCGAGTATCACTCGAAACAACTCGAGAAAATCTCGAGTAGCTTTCCTCTGCTAACAACTAAACTTCACCAGATTCAAATCACGATCGTGTGCACGTGCACCGCCCTCTGATCATCTTCAGCCACCTCCGGTGACCTCCCCACCTCGACAATCATCTCCGCACCATCCCACGATCATCAGATCGTCAAAACGAATTCGAAAACAAAATCGAGCCTGCTATCCCAAACCTGGAACAGAAGATCGAATTCCCACCAAACCTGGCAAATCCCTCGTCTTCGAGATTCCCACCACCAGAGCTTCTGAAATTCCGGCCATGTCATCGTCAACGACCAAGCTTCCCTCTCTCAAAAGCCTGAAGCACTCGATCCATTCTAGATGCCGCGATGATCGATTTTTTCCTAATCTAGTTAAACTAGGGTTAAAATCTTTGATTCAAAATCACAACTGCCTCAAAGTTTTAATTCATCCACTACTATTTTTCCCTGCAACTTCGATCATCCCACTACTACTAGAAACAATATTAGTCAATCCAACCTCCTAGCTCAAGAATTCTAACCCAAAATTCATTTATAGTTAAAACTAGAACTGCTCCTTTATCACTAAACTAAAAATTATAATTTCAATGCTAAAAATCATATTATAGTTTAGGTATTCCATTTATAAACCTGAATTTATAAATTACAAAGTTTAAATTTTCACTTTTATATAACATGTACTGTTATTTTGGTTACAGAGACACTCAGACTAAAAGTTTGACTTAAATTAAACTATTTAACATTAGTATATGATAAATCAAACCATTCTTGTTTGTAAATTTAGTCATTACAAAAACTAGATCCAGGGGTAAGAGAATTTAAAAGAAATTCTTAAGTCTGGGCAACAACAAAACAGGGTTCAAAGATAACAGATATGCACACATAACTATTCATCCATGTATACATAGAAATTCACATATAAAATCATACATCAATACATAGATATGCAGAACCACCTATAAATATTCACATGCAACCATCTTTCCTAATTTAAACCTTAAAAATAGAATGTTACTCACTTGATTTAAACAGAGGCAGTTCTTTAATTTTTGAAGACTTTAGACTTGAAACAGGGAAACTTGATTTCCTCTTTAGATTTGATTCTAAACTTGAGTTGCTGGCTTTAAACTTGATTTAAATTATATGCATGCTGGCTTCCAGGTTGCAAATGAAGGCAGACAGCTTCTTGAATTGATTCCAGATTGCAAATGAATGCAAACAGAAGACTTTTGATTGTTTAGCTTGAGTGGATTTGATTTGAAAAATGAATTACAGGGATCTTTGATTTTTGATAATTATGGTTTGAGGCTTTTAGATTTCTAATTTCAGATTTTTACTAGAGAAAGGAGTTTGAGTTTCTTGTTTTGAAAAGAAAATAGAAGGAATGAAGTAAAGGGATGCAAATGTATATATAACTAAATTTATGATTTTATAAAAATAAAAGAAAATGAAAATAATTAAGACACTTGTCACATTGTTTAATCCATTGCCTAACACATGTTAAAACAAGTCATTAGATAAAGACACATGTCTTTTAAGTATTTATCTTATTTTAGAAGTATATAAAATGGCTTTTCTTATTTATAAAATACTTATCTATATATATAAATCATTTTAAAGAAACAAAACCAATTATATTTATAATTAAAAGTTATACAAATATTATAATATCCAAACAATTTAAATATTTAATTTCAAAGCTTAAATTCAAATTCAATTAAATTAAATCCTAAGATTCAATTTAAAAAGTCAAGTTATATATATATACATATATAACTATTTATTCAATTAAATAACAATTTCATATTCTTTAAAATCCATTCATATTAATAAAAATAATACATTATACTTATTATCTGAAATTAACATATTTGATATTTAAATAATTTATATAAGAGACTATATTATCAAGTGATATTTTAAAAAGAAACAAAACAAGCCTTTTTGTTAACTCTTATATAATTTTAAACTTAAGTAAAAATATCTTAAGCAATTAAAGTATTTTAAAACTATAAATTTACTAATTTAAATAACTTTGAAAAGTCATATTAAATTAAATCTAAATTCCCAATTTACCCAAAGCTTCTATTTACAATATATATAAATAAATATATATATTCAAATAGAAAATATCTTATTAACTTTTAAAAGATAAAATCACCAATTAATACTAATTTAATCAGATTATTAAATTAAATTCAAATCTTATTATCAAAGATCATCAATATCAATTTAATTATTTAACAGATTATTAAATTGATATTGTTAAAATTTCCGGGATATTACATTCCTTCCCCCTTAAAATAATTTCGTCCCCGAAATTTAAACAAAGGTAATTTAATAATCTTATTAAAGATTTTAAATTTTAAAACACAAGCATATACTATCATCCATATGCTAACAACCATAGCAACCAATTCATCCAATCAATCAAATCTAACTATCCAGACAAAATTCTAGATAGAATTCCTCGAGTTTCCCCAAGTATATATATACCGGGATACTCGCTCTACAACAATCTAAACTACTAAGTTATAAAGCTCCTACTCATCTAGATCTACAGAACTAAACAGGATATCAGACTACAGACGAGTCTGACTCAACAACTAAACCTTCCAGAACTGTTGATTCTAAAACCAGAGATAGATCTTACACGTACCCCTCAGAGATACATAAAACTCAATGAATTCCAATTGTCCAAACTGACAATTCAATCCTGAAAACCCAATACTTATCCAAATCAGAACACAGAAGAGATCCAAACATAACTTTACTTCACAACATCAGTAGATTCCAAACTTACTTCTCCTATTCAGAGATATACTCCAAACTGCTTTCGCTGCTCAATTCTGATCTGAGGTAGAACACAAGCATAGACTGGACAACTCATTCCAGAAATAAGGTTCACTGATCCATAAATAAAACTCAGATACTTCATCAAAACTTGAGTTGCTGCACCAACTCCATCTCTAGGAAACATCCTTCAACTAGACTGAACTACCGGTACTACTCCTGGAATCCAGTCAATAAGAAAACTCAACCTTCAGATGCGGACAACTCCTGACTTCTTGAAGACATCCAGAAAAACTCTGATAACCCAAGAGAACCCTCAAACTATCGCAAGTCACTTTTGCGATCAACCCAGCCTATTTCCAAAGAAAACTGTTCCTCTTAACAAATCAGAACAGCCCATACTTACTATCCAATCCATCTAAGAAATGGATGCACCCTGCTGCTTCTGAATTTCACCTCCAGAAAAACTACTCAGCCTGACAACTTCCTGCCATCACAGAATACTCCGAGCTGCACTGCTGATACTGATGCCAAGGACTTTCTATCCAAAGATCTTCGAGAAACTCGAACCCCAAACCAAACAGAAACACCATGCTGAACTCAGCCATAACACTGAAACAGACACACTTCCTTAAACTCGTTCAAAAGAAAACATCTTCGGGAACATCCATCGTCACTGCATCTCATCACATAGCTACTATTACCTGAGGTATCAAGATACCATCACTTGCTTCTGTTCAACCGATAGATCCAAACTCTACTCATCCAACTTTACAGATAAACTCCGAACCTTAACAGGTTTCCTTCAGAGATTCGATGAAATCCTTCATCACAGCAAAACTTACTCGAGACAGTATTGGGTCTACAGTCTCGATAAATACACTTCCAACCTTAATTCCAACCATTGGTAGTCGTGTTACACACACCACTACCCTATCTACCTTTATATCTTATATTGGAGAACCTGTATGGGTAACCCAACAATATAGGTAGAATATATATATAGTTATATAAAAATTACAAATACGCTCTCTCACGATAGATACCACTCCAGAGCTAGGTATTCACTCAACCAATAGCTCTGATATTCACTTAACCAAAAGCTTAGGCATTCGCTCAACCTAAGCTCTGATACCACGTGTGACGACCCGGCTTTCCACTCCCGGAAAATCGCATCTACAGAAAGAAAGAAAGGGGTGAGAAATAGAAAAGAGAAGAAGAGAAAAGAAAACAACAACAGATACTCACAGCGGAAACGAAACGAAATATAATATATCACATAAATATTACATAGTATCATATACATCATCTATCAGAGTTACACAGATTATACATCACATACTAGACAGTTATAAACATCTGTCTAGTTATTACATCTCAACATAATACAGATCAATACAAAGATCAACACAGCAGAAAACTACTATCTATATCTACAACGCCGAAGCCTCCTGCTCCATTGCTCCTCCAGATTACTCGTCAAAGCTAAACCTGAATCCCTTGGCTACTCGTAAAAATTTGAGTACCCAAGAGTTTATAAAACAGAAATAAACAACTTGGGTCAGACATGGGTCTGGTGTGAGTAACAGGTTAAACTTGTTTAACTTCAAAACCTTTTGAAAGAAAAGGTATCACGTAAGACTCCCCACCAATAAATATGGGTAAGTTTTTACCTTACGCTAACCAAAACATTTGATAGGAAATTCGATTGTATTATAATAGGTCTAGGGTTTTCAAATAAATATGAAATAGCTGGAATGCTTACATCTCACGTTCCAACATAGTTGGGCACAACTAAAACGTACGGCACTTATTGGAGTTTGGATTCCATCAATGGCAGGGCTACCGGGGTACCGCCCGTCACAGTACGTGGCCTAGATCACCGTACCGAGGATCACTCCCAATCCCCTACAACACAAGGTCGGAACATCCCTTACTGGATAATTCACGCACAAGATACCCCACGGTTGTCATGATTCAACCGCACACACTAAGTCGAAAATAGAAAGGGACATCTAGACAGAGGTAATCTTGTCCTACTTGGGTGCTACCCACTAACCTTGCTGCACCTCCCCTGTTTTAGCCATTCCCGGTTTGTGAGGCTTGAGGTCACGATTACCTTAGAAAAGAACACATCTATCTTAGAATGCTCATCGTCCACCTGACGATGTGCTGAAAGCATTCAATCCATACAAGTTCGTTCCGGGTTCGAACGAAACCGAAGGCATTATCTCGTTACACTCGTTTTGGAATCACCCTCAGAGTTAACGACAATAACCCTTGCACTCTGAATCTTCATCTTCACTTGAGATTCACGACCTATCGTTAATTTGGATCGATGTGGTATTCGGGTCTCCAGACCTGGAAATCCGGTATACGGAAACCCGATCCCGGTCTCATCGAAATCCAAAACGTATCTTTTAAGGCCAAGTTGTTTTAAAGGTTAAAACAATTTAATTCATTATCTTTATACACTTAGAAAGATAATTCACAATAGATAATCAACATTATCAATATCATCAGATAATCCATATTATCACAATTCAACTAAACATCCATATCACATAGCATATATCTCATCAGAGATATCAATCAAATGCAAAGCATTCAGTATTATCATCCATCCATAAGTAATGATCTATATCATCTCTAATTAATTTAAAGTTAATTAAATTAATTACTTTTATTTTTTAAATCCTTCTTACTTAAACATTAATTAATTACAAATTAATTAATTATCCTCTAATTACCTTTTTCAATTAATCATCTTTGATTAATTATCTTTTAATTACCTTCAAGTAATTTATCTTTAATTAATTACGCAAATTAATTAACCTTAACCATTTATAGTAATTAACCTTTAATTACTTCATTAATTAATTAACTATAATTAATTAAATTAATCACTATTATTAATTATATTAAACCTTAATTAATTACATTAATTAATCACTTCATTTATTAATTATTTCTTAATTAATCAATCTTAATTACATCATTAATTATATTAATTAATGATCCTTAATTACAACTTAATTATTAATTACTTTAATTAAATTAATTACATTAAGTAATTAACCTTAAATTAAACAACATTTATTAATCACCTTGATTAATCTTCAATTAGTAATTAACTACCCTTAATTACTTTCATTAACTAAATTAATTCTCCTTAATTAATCTCTTAATTAATCCCTTGATTAATTCATAAATAATTAAACTTAAATTATTTTCCTTAATACATAACCAATCAATTAATTACCTCAAGTAATTAGCTATTATTTACTTCCTAAATAATCACACCTTAATAATTACATTAAGTAATTATTATCAAATCATCTCTTGATTATTCTAAATTAATTAAACTTAATTAATTAACTTAACTAAATCAAATTAACTTAATTAATTACAATAAGTAATTAATTTCTTAATTACTTCCAATAAGTAATTCATTTAAAACAAATTCTATAATTGATTATCTTAAATTAATTAATCTAATTAATTATTAAAATTAATTACATAAATTAATTATTTAATAATCCATAGTTAATGACCTCATTAACTATTAATAACTCTTTAATTACTTTTCTTAAGTAATTAACTTAGATTAATTCCAAATTAATAAATCTTAATAACCAATTAATTAATCTCTAATTTATTTAGTTAATTAAGTGTTAACCATAACTTAATTAATATTTAATTACTTTATTAATTAATTCTTAATCATTAATTAATATTCTAATTATAATCCTTAATTACAAATTAATTAATCTTAATCACTAATTAATTAGTTTAAACCATTAATTACCTATTTAATTAATCCAAATGATTAATTAATCAATTAAATTAATTATCCATTAAATTTCCTAATAAATTTAATGAACACAAATCTCTAATTACTTTAAGATAAACTTGTTCTTATTAATAATCAAGTTATCATTTACAAAGTATTTTAAATCAATTTACTTTAATTCTATCTTCAAAATTTCATTTAAATTTAAAGATTTAAAATGAAACAAATTATCTTTAACCATGTTTTAAAACAACATTTCTAAAACTCTTTTATTTTACAAGTTAAGAAATACTCATCTTATAAAATAACTTAAGAATTTGAATCAAATTTACTTTTAAATTTCAACCATTTAATATATATTTTAACAATTAAAGTTATGCAAATAATTAAATTCAAAAACTTTCTTTTATTACAAATCTGGGATACAGATTTAAATTAAATTCCAGATTACATTTAGATTTAAACTTACTTCCAATTTAAAACTCAATTTTTAAATTTAATTATCTAAACATTTTAATGGTTGCTAAAATATCTAAATTTCAACAACTTATTTCATTTTTGAACTTAGATTCAATTTAAACTGGCATCAGATTTAAATCTAAATTTTAGACTTGTTTAAAACCCTTACTTAAATCATTTAAACTCAGTTTTAAAATTTTAAAACAGTTTAGTTTTTAAAATCTGGAACCCAGACTTTTACCCGAGCCTTTACAATTTTACTTCGAGTCGCCTCTCCACATCACTCGAGTATCACTCGAAACAACTCGAGAAAATCTCGAGTAGCTTTCCTCTGCTAACAACTAAACTTCACCAGATTCAAATCATGATCGTGTGCACGTGCACCGCCCTCTGATCATCTTCAGCCACCTCCGGTGACCTCCCCACCTCGACAATCATCTCCGCACCATCCCACGATCATCAGATCGTCAAAATGAATTCGAAAAAAAAATCGAGCCTGCTATCCCAAACCTGGAACAGAAGATCGAATTCCCACCAAACCTGGCAAATCCCTCGTCTTCGAGATTCCCACCACCAGAGCTTCTGAAATTCCGGCCATGTCATCGTCAACGACCAAGCTTCCCTCTCTCAAAAGCCTGAAGCACTCGATCCATTCTAGATGCCGCGATGATCGATTTTTTCCTAATCTAGTTAAACTAGGGTTAAAATCTTTGATTCAAAATCACAACTGCCTCAAAGTTTTAATTCATCCACTACTATTTTTCCCTGCAACTTCGATCATCCCACTACTACTAGAAACAATATTAGTCAATCCAACCTCCTAGCTCAAGAGTTCTAACCCAAAATTCATTTATAGTTAAAACTAGAACTGCTCCTTTATCACTAAACTAAAAATTATAATTTCAATGCTAAAAATCATATTATAGTTTAGGTATTCCATTTATAAACCTGAATTTATAAATTACAAAGTTTAAATTTTCACTTTTATATAACATGTATTGTTATTTTGGTTACAGAGACACTCAGACTAAAAGTTTGACTTAAATTAAACTATTTAACATTAGTATATGATAAATCAAACCATTCTTGTTTGTAAATTTAGTCATTACAAAAACTAGATCCAGGGGTAAGAGAATTTAAAAGAAATTCTTAAGTCTGGGCAACAACAAAACAGGGTTCAAAGATAACAGATATGCACACATAACTATTCATCCATGTATACATAGAAATTCACATATAAAATCATACATCAATACATAGATATGCAGAACCACCTATAAATATTCACATGCAACCATCTTTCCTAATTTAAACCTTAAAAATAGAATGTTACTCACTTGATTTAAACAGAGGCAGTTCTTTAATTTTTGAAGACTTTAGACTTGAAACAGGGAAACTTGAATTCCTCTTTAGATTTGATTCTAAACTTGAGTTGCTGGCTTTAAACTTGATTTAAATTATATGCATGCTGGCTTCCAGGTTGCAAATGAAGGCAGACAGCTTCTTGAATTGATTCCAGATTGCAAATGAATGCAAACAGAAGACTTTTGATTGTTTAGCTTGAGTGGATTTGATTTGAAAAATGAATTACAGGGATCTTTGATTTTTGATAATTCTGGTTTGAGGCTTTTAGATTTCTAATTTCAGATTTTTACTAGAGAAAGGAGTTTGAGTTTCTTGTTTTGAAAAGAAAATAGAAGGAATGAAGTAAAGGGATGCAAATGTATATATAACTAAATTTATGATTTTATAAAAATAAAAGAAAATGAAAATAATTAAGACACTTGTCACATTGTTTAATCCATTGCCTAACACATGTTAAAACAAGTCATTAGATAAAGACACATGTCTTTTAAGTATTTATCTTATTTTAGAAGTATATAAAATGGCTTTTCTTATTTATAAAATACTTATCTATATATATAAATCATTTTAAAGAAACAAAACCAATTATATTTATAATTAAAAGTTATACAAATATTATAATATCCAAACAATTTAAATATTTAATTTCAAAGCTTAAATTCAAATTCAATTAAATTAAATCCTAAGATTCAATTTAAAAAGTCAAGTTATATATATATATACATATATAACTATTTATTCAATTAAATAACAATTTCATATTCTTTAAAATCCATTCATATTAATAAAAATAATACATTATACTTATTATCTGAAATTAACATATTTGATATTTAAATAATTTATATAAGAGATTATATTATCAAGTGATATTTTAAAAAGAAACAAAACAAGCCTTTTTGTTAACTCTTATATAATTTTAAACTTAAGTAAAAATATCTTAAGCAATTAAAGTATTTTAAAACTATAAATTTACTAATTTAAATAACTTTGAAAAGTCATATTAAATTAAATCTAAATTCCCAATTTACCCAAAGCTTCTATTTACAATATATATAAATAAATATATATATTCAAATAGAAAATATCTTATTAACTTTTAAAAGATAAAATCACCAATTAATACTAATTTAATCAGATTATTAAATTAAATTCAAATCTTATTATCAAAGATCATCAATATCAATTTAATTATTTAACAGATTATTAAATTGATATTGTTAAAATTTCCGGGATATTACAGGAAAATTCCCACTTGTTACTTAATACCCTCTATAAGGATTGAAGCAAACCCTACTTGGCCCTTTAAAACTTCAAATCGAGGCAAACTCTACTTTGGTATATTTCCTTCACCTATACGCAAACTTATATTAGCTCACATCAGTACAATGTATATATAATTACTGGTAGCCCCTTTCGAAGGCCAGACTTCTCTTGTGCAACACTACTGACTTCGCATTCTAACCCTTACTAATGGCTGTTTCATTCTTAATTAACTTAAGTAATTGACAAGATTCGATAATTCCCAACCATCATCAACATATAGTTGAGGGTATATAAATTCTATTAAATTACTACACCTCTTATATTCAACTGTTGATATTCAGTTATTTTTACATAACTTAGTTCTTACTTTATTAATGTCATTTAACGTTAGTTGTCACTTATTCCTAATTTAATATATTAAATATCTTTTACTGCATATCTTCCACTTAACATTATTAGATATAGTTAATTGTTCCTTTTCAACTATTAACTAACATTCTTGGATTACTATAACTAACTTAGTTCCTCGCTGCTGTATTTATACTTCATCGCTTATTGTTTATTCTCTAACTTATCCTAAATTGCGTATATTAAATTGTTTTTATTATCTCTACTCACAAAAATTTAGTTTATGCTTAGCGATTTCTACATTTTAATGCGTTGGAATTATATTTTCCAAAAAAAGGAAACATTAACACTATAAATTTCTATAAATTATCTAAAGGAGGACTTGTGTTATGTTTGGAATTATAAGGAATTTTCTTGTATGTTGTTACTGAAAGAGACGGTACAAAATATGGGAAACATCCTTATTTTATACATCTCTTTCGTTTAGGCATATCCCTTAGTTTTTCAAACAATACACTTTTATACATAATTTTAAAACTAGATAATTTATAGAAATTTACATTGAAATACACTCCATTCCAATGAATTAAAATAATACTCAAATTCCAATTCAATTTATAACATCTTTCAATTCATGTTTAATAACATAAAATGCTCAACTAACAAACCTGGAATTATCATACAATCTCATTAAAGAATTATCTCATAACTTTAAGGACTACTTTCACCATTACTTTTCAGATTTAAGTACATGCAAAATTTAATCAAAGTTAACAATTCACAGAATATACAGGAATGGTTCTCTAATTCATTGCATATGTATATTTAAACCAACAACTCCAAAATTAACATTTAGGCATATAAGGAACATATTTACAACGATATAAATCCAGTATTATATAAAAATATATAGTTTCCCACTCACCTCATTGCTTCCAAATCTCTAGATCAAAATCTGTTAATGTTGATTGACTCACTTTCTTTCTACAAAAATATGTATCAAAGAGGATATACATATTTATTAGAATTATATATTTGAGAAGAGATTTGAATTAAATATATATATATATATATATATATATATTTGGATTTTGATTTGCGATTTACCATTAGCATTGCGATTCGATTAGACCCCATTATGCTTCTCTATTGTTTTTTGGTTTTCTCCATATATATATACACAACTTTGTAGCTTGCATAATTTCTGGATTTTATGGAGAAAAGAAAACGACAGAGCTAATCCATTGCTTTAGAAAATATAAGATGAAAAGTGAGGTTCTAGGCCTACATTTATAGGGGTTCGAATCAATCCCAGTTGTTTGAATTGATTATATCAAATCTAGGCCATTCGATCTAGGTTTAATACATAGCCGCTAGCAACCAACGATCGACCGCTAGCAGTCGACCAGTCCCAACAACGAGCCGATTGGTTGCTTTTATATGTTAATGTTGACTTTCGTGTATTTTGTCCCTAATTGAAATGATTTCCTCGACCTGATTTAACTTTAATTTTTGTTAAATGTTAAGTATTCATTAGTTTTCATTAATGTTAATTAATTATATTTATTTCCTTGATTAGAGATATAATTATTTCTGATCCTAAATCTTCAGACATTAATAAGATTTTCGTTTGAACTCCGATAGCAAAACTTTATATAAGAAAATTAATTCGATAATCGCCACAAACATAACGGTTTAAGTTTCATAGTCAAATTCTAATATTTTAAAATTTCTATTTTCCGGCTTTAATAATTATTTATTAATTTCTTTTTAATTAATTATCGCTCAATTTATGGGGTGTTGTCCTTAAAATAATTTCATCTCCAAAATTTCTCAAGGACTGAATCATGTAACATGGCACACAACAATTCTAAGCTACCTAACCAATTAGTGTGCAACTAGGTTTGCAGCCAATAGTGTACAAGTGCACGGTGTATCACAACATATATGGTATGTATGCTGAATAATACTAAATCAGCGCTTCCTATATGAATACATTTTGTAATGATTCGCTTTTCTCGCTTCTAAAGACGACACTTAATACATCCATGGTATTCATGTACCGATCGTCTAAGTGTTTGAAAGACAGACCGTATGGGTAACAAAAAAGAGACAAGAAGAAACAAATATAGAATCTCACAATGGATGGAAATCATACATATAACATAAGATAGTACATACAGTCCCTTCCAAAATGGAACATCAGAGTTACATTAAGTACTAACTTCAGCCAGGGATAGTTATAACTGCCCACCCCTATAATGTTGATACATGATTACTTACAAATAGCGGAAATAAATAAATAACTAGACAATGGTGAAGCCACTTTCTCCATGATCTTACAAAGTGCATCCATAAGAATCTAGACTACTTGGCTACTAAAAAATTAGAGAATCCAAGAGTCTAAGGGGAAGAAAGAAAAACTCTGGGTAAGGCATGGGTCTGGTGTGAGTAAACTTAAAAATATACTTTAAAAAAATAAAGGTATTTGTTAACCCAAAAATTGGTTTAACGTCCATGATTCCCTACCAAACCAAGTACTGATTTAAAACCCTTGACATTATTTAAAGTGAAGTCATTCAATAAGTTGTCAAGATGTTATTATTAAACCAAGGTTGGTTCAATATCCATGACTTTGCATAAGATGATGTTATTCGACATGGAGTCATTTTGCCTATGGACTCTTGATGGATGTATGTAAGTGCTTAAGAGTTCATGCCATATGATCAAGAGAAAACAAGAAAATTGCATAAATATGTAAAAGTCCGCCAATCATTGGTTAAAGGGGCAAAATAGGCGATGAGTAGCTATAATTCATGTTTATATAAAGATGGGCTAGATGGCCACTATGCAATATGAATGTAAATTAAAACAAGGGCTTGAGTGGCCATGTTAAAGAAAAAGTCCCAAAGGTTAAGTCTAAAATTTTGTTATACGCATATCCATATTCCATAATAATCAAATTTGCATGATCAAGATAATATGCTATGTAAGATTATCGGTCTAAGTCCTTGTTCATAAGTGTCAAAAGTTACAAATCAATTATTGATTTTTGCCTTAATTCAATTTAGGGTTACAATACTTTGATTTCAAGAAAGAGAGAAAGAAAAAAATTCGCCCCTTTTACATTGCCATATGGTCTGTATTTATAGGGGTGGAGTTGGGCGGCATGGCTGCCATGTGGCTCACAGCATCCTTGGTTCTTATCATCATTCATTGTGTTGATGGCATGTGGGATCCCTTTGTTCACTATTGATTTTTAGCATCTTCTTGAGAATGGTTGGTGTAACGACCCGTATTTTTGAAAATTTACAAATATTAAATTAAATAAGATTTTGAAATTTAATATTGTGAGAAATTAAAATTTATGATTTATTAATGAGAAAAATAATTTGAATGTAATTTAATAATGTTGATTTAATGTAATTGGCAACTATAAATGTAATTTCAATCAATGGAGTAATGAAAGTTAATTAGGAATAAAATTAAATGTTGTATTAAACGGAGAAATAATATGTTATGTAATTAAAATTGGTTAATATAGAATATGAAATTAGATATTGGTAAGTAATTTATAATCCTTGTCTGTGACCAATAAATTAATAGGTTTGAATTAATAAGTTGTAACAATTGATTTATTATCATCTAAATTATTAAATCAGTTTTGGAATTAATTTGGAAACCAATAAAATTAATATAATCAAAATATTGCAATTAATATGGTAAAAGATGGTAACTGTAGAATATGAATGTAATAAAAATGTAAACTAATGTTAATTATATTCATAAGGAACTGTTGATTTAATAATAAGAACGTGTAAATCAAATAAAAGAATTTGGTTGAAATTTAAATTATAGTAAACTAGGTTTTATTTCTATTGTAAATTTAATGTTGAAATTAGTGTAATATTTAAATCTTGTATTTAACATAGAAAAATTGTATTTTAAGAGATTATTAAATTCCTATTTAACCAAGACTGATAGAATGGTTAACTTTAAAATTTGAATATAAAATTGATAAAATTGATTTTAAATTAATAATTTATTTAATTAACGTGTAAAATTGGGTTTTTGGGCACTATCTCGGATTTCGACGAAACTAGTTTCATCGGATCCATAACAGTGAATTATTATAGGATTTCAAGTTTCGTATCGATCGGACTTATCGTTTGGTCGTGCGAGCTCGAAACGCGTAGAAATCAATTAATGGAATTTAAATGAATATAATCTGATTTTAAAAGCTAACTTCTATATACAATGGAATTAGAGTTTGAAACTAGTTCCATTGAGTTTATTGAAAACATATATTTCGATATATTGGATGACTATTTTCGTTTCGCGAACGAATCAGACTTTTCAGGTCGTTGTTATCGTTTCGACCCATTCGATATGTTCCATCCATTCTTATCCATCTATGTCCATATAAATAAATTTTTCCAGAAACCCTAGCAGCCTTTTATTTTATTTTTGTACGTATTGTTATTTTCATCTACTCCTTCTCAATGGCAACTCAAAACCCTGAATCCCCAATTTCAAATCAAACTTCAAATTTCAAACTCCTCAAAACCTATCGAATAATATATCATCGCGAAGCTTTCGACGAGCGTAACCTACATTTTCAATTCCTTTTTGCAATCGAAGCACGATTTGGCCAGAAATCGTTAAAGAAGTTTCGGCTGTTCGTATTAGGGCTTGGGATTTAACGGTGGATCTTCGACTTTGGAACGATCGGAGGGTACCACGGCATAGAGCTTGACGAATGGAGTCGATCCATGGTGGCCATTCATCACCTAGTGGCTTGAGATCGCCAGAAATTATGGTTATAGGCGGTGGTGGCGGAGGCTGTTTTGGTGAGTCGTGGTGGCTCGCGTGGGCTCGTTGGGGTGCAGCCTGAGGCAAGGAGCACTCTAGTGGTCGTGGATCTGGTCGGATGTGTGTGTACTAGCGGCGTTATCAACTTGAATAGTGGCGGCTGCATGGGTTTAGAGTTACGAGGTCGCATTTATTAGGGTTGAGTGGAAGGTATGCGAATTTATGACTTTGCCCCTATATTTAATGTTAATTTAATTTTAAAAATTTTAACATTCTACCACACGTAACTTTTGCATATGAACTCGGATTTGGACGCGGTTTCTGCCATTTGGATCGTACAGGAATCCCGGACAACATGAACTGTTTGGTTGATTTTGGAGACTGGTCAAATTTTGGGCTTCTATTGGATTTTAAATCAACGATAAATCAAAGGTGAGTGATTTAATCCACTCATGAAACTAAACCTTCTTATGTTAGTTGAATTAAATTTATGATCTGATAAGGATTTTATTGATTTCTATTTGGTAATTTAAATTGTCATTTAAATTTAGTTTGAATTAAATTGCCATTTAAATTAATATTGAAATTAAATTAATAGTTAAATACCTGATATTGATAACCAGTTAATTGTTGTGATTTATTGATTGATTTGGATGTTGATTGTGATGGATGTTTATTTGTTGACATTTTAGATGATTGGATGTTATGTTTATTGTATATGTTGTTATCACACTTCAAGTTCTCTTAGTTTGTTTTTAGGAAATCGCTATGGGTTGAAATGATAAATACCTGAATGATCTTATAGATTAAGGAAAATTGTTATGGGTTGAAATGATACATACCCGAGCAATTTTATTGATTTGGAAATTATTGATTCGGGATACTGGTTGAAATGATATATACCCAGAAAATTTAACTATTTTGGGTTGAAATGATACATACCCAATCACTTGACCATAGGGTAGAAAATTATATACGAACACCGTTGGTCGGTTTTAAATTATTTTCTAAATAGTAAAGTATGTTTGATTTATAAATTTGATTTATAAATTTAATTTAATGATTTTATTTAAATTTATATTTGGAAAATAATTTATTTTATATGTTTTAAAGTTTCAAATTATAAGTTAATATATGGTTTTAAATGTAAATTTAAGTTTTTAACTTATAATTTTATTTATTTTTAAAATATATAATCTAAATAATGTAATATAATAAAACTCTTTAAAAATATAATTTAATAAAATATTCAATATAGTTTTAAAAGATTTATTTAAAAATTTAATTTAAGATAAATATAGACTTTTATAATAACTTTAATAGATAAAAGATTTTTGTAAAAGATTTTAGAATTTTTTCAAAGGTTTGTAAGGAACTTATAAAAGTTTCGTAAGAGATTTTATAATGGATCTTATAAAGTATTTTATAAAAGATTTTTATAAAGGATTTTTTAATGGTTTTATAAAGGAGTTATAACAGTTTTAAAGGATTTTATAAAGGGTTTTATAAAAGAACTTGTATAAAGAGATTTGGGAGCGTTTTAAAGGAATTTGCGTAAAAATTTATGAAAAGGGGAAGAGTTGTAAACCGTTTTGGAATTTATAAATAGCTTTGTAAATGGTTCTAAAGCATATAAATAGTTTATAAATGGCTTAAGAGAGATTTATAAATTATTTTCGAAATTGATTGAAAGAAAACCTTTCTTGGTATTTATGAATATATTTATACTTTTATAATAAGTATATGGAAATCCTGGTATAAAGGTATAAAATGTTTTTGGATTTTTTTTAAATGACCACGGTGTGAAATAAGCGTTTGGTTGTTAAAGAGACCAAGGTCGGATATTGTCATACTCACTGCCAATTCAGAAACCACTTTAACAACTGTGTACGTGGTGGAGAATCCAGAATGAAGTAGGATGGTTTGGCGAATGCTACTGGTATGAGGTAAGAACGTAGCCCTGACCTTCGGGTCAGCTTGATATTACTAAAACAGGAGCTATCCCAGGCCAAGTGAGGTCGCTCCTTCTATCGGACACGCTTCTTCGAAACCATATGTTTTGCTTTGTGATTGATTGGTGCACACCTTTGATTATGGGAGTGTTGTCTCGAGGTGGGCGGTAGTAGCTGCTATGCGTTACCACTAGTCCGGGCGTGCAAAATAGTAGAATCCTACCCTGAGCATTGCCTCGCATGCCTTGTCATACACCTTATAGCACCCACTACGATTTTGGTTTGTGTCGCACCTATGGAGTGCTCCCTGATAGCCCACCAGTTTACGGTGGAGTTTACAGTAATATATAGACTACGATGCCAATAAAAATGTGTTAAGGGGGATATGGGTAATGCCTTAACGCTATTTTAATACTTTACTTTACTCATAGACACTACATATATATATAGCGTATTCTACTATATATAGATAGTTTAACGGATCCTTAAGAGATGGAAAATCCCAAAACAACTCTTAAGGTATTGCACGCATGTTATACACTGGATAAGAGATGTGAAATCTCATAAACATCTCTGAAGGTATTACACTCATATTTATTTGTTGTTGATTTAACTTGCATAAGATCTTTTAGTTCTGACTCGAGTGTTTTGTCTTTTCATTACGCTCGGGTCAGCCTGAGCATTTCAGTGTTGAAGACTTTATTTCTGGAGGACGAAGATGGAGTTTGGTATATTATATTATTGGTAATTTTCCGCTGCATCATTATTGTTATGTTGTTATTTGTACTCCGATTGTTGTAAATATTGTGTAATCAAATGTATATTATAAAATAGCTTCATGAACTGTTTATTTGATTATTATATTTTGTCATTCCGCTGTGAGATTCTGTGTTTTGTTTTTCCTTCTTTTTCTCTTATTTTTTTATTTACCCTATTGACAATCCTCCCTTTTGAATGGTTTGAGTTGACATGTGTGGTTTATTGTCGATTTAAACCGTCCAAAAGGTGGGTAATCACAGTTGGTGTACGACTTCCTATTGAATGCTGGTGATTCATGGTATCATTATAATGTTGTTGCATTTGGTGCTTTGTTTCAGAGTAGACATCCGACATCCCCCTTATTATTGATATGCAACAACCTCCCCTGTCCTGATTAAATGTGACATCATTATTTATATTAATGGAAGGCAACATCTCTTATAATTTTAGATATCAGATATCTTTAATACATTGTTGAGACCCGACATTGTTTACTATGTTGATAGCATACGATATCCTTAGGCACACGGCTGAATTCTGGCATCCCTCTTTACATTGCTAATAATCTGATATCTTCTCATATTTCGTGACTCAAGGTCCTTCAACTTTCGAGTATTCAACATCTGCTGTTATATTGATGAAGTGCGACATTTTTCATTGGACAATCTATGACATCAGTCCTTATATTGACGATATACAACCTTCTTGCTTTGTTGACGATATACGATATCTTCTATAAACATTGATGATCTATGGTACCCTTGTTGCATTCATGGTGTACGACACCTATGCTATTTATATTGATGATATTCGACATCTCCTCTTTTATTGTTTAACCACTTGGAATTCGATATTTTTAAAAGTTGGCCATCCCTTCGACACCTTGGATTTGGACGTTCTCTACTTATATTTCCAACTTTATTATTTGTAGTAATAACTTCGTTACCCTGCAAACTCGATATCATCTTCTTGAGGCTGCTTTTATGTTTATAAGCTCGATGTCTTAAATTCGATATCCCTTGTTGGTCAATACCCATATGTTAGATGTTTGCTTGGTTGTCGATTAGAATGCTTCAATATATAATCATGTGTCTCCCTATCTTCTCGCTCGCTCACTTTGAAGAATATGTGCATAACATATGCCCCGCCTCCTTGTATAAAAGAAGCTTGTTGTACTTTAGTGTAAAACGAGAATTTTCTCAATTTTCCAACTTTCTGCAAAACTTTCTTTCCAATCCCGGTTTCCTGAAAAACATAAAATATATATTTTTCACTATTAACTTCATATTGAACTTTAAGCAATCTCTTTCGAATTTGATGAGATATGAGCTAGTTTATCCTATTCTTCATACAAAGTAGTTTCCTTATTTCGATGTAAAGCTAAGTTTAATTGATAAGCCTAGAGATTTTCTCAATAGGATAACCATAAATTCACTTAATCAAAAATCTATATTAATTTCATTTGAATAGAAGATCAGAAATCAATCTGATGATAATACCATAATTTTCTGAATAGTTGATTAGAAATCCATCTGTCCATAATATACAAGACTAGAAATTTATCTGGCAATAACTTTTGAATAGATGATCGAAAATTCATCCAGAAACTTATCTCGTAATAATATATGAATAGAAGACCAGAAATTTATCTTGCAATAACATCTGAACAGAAGACCAAAAACTTATCTGGCAATAATGTCTGAATATAATATCATAAACTTATCTGGCAACAATATTTGAAAATATGACTAGAACTTATCTGACAATAATATCTGAATAGAAGACCAGAACTTATCTGGCAATAATACCTGAATAGAAGACCAGAACTTATCTGGCAATAATATCTGAATAGAAGAGCAGAAATTTATCTGGTAATTATATCTAAATAGAAGGCTAGAATCTCATCGGGTATTTAATTGTATTTGACCTTCCTTTAAAGGTTACTTTAATTTTTCTTTGATGCAAAATTGAATGTTTTTGACTATTCTTCCTCTAGAAGATTGTTTTGAACCATCTTTAAAGTATATTTGAACTTGCTCGATCGATTCCTTTTGCTCCTTACCACTCTTCAGGTGGTGATTTAAGCTTTAATTCTCTTTGCATGTTATCACTCTTTGGGTGATGATTTAGGTTTGAGCCTCTTATTACCTTATAGGTAATAATTTAGGCTGGTCAGTGCGTTTGGTTAGCTGAATTAAGGAGAACCAAAGTTTTACCCATCCTTCCTCCAGGAGGCACTCCAGTCAGGCCTTATAGGCAAAACTGAAGGCTTGTTTCGTATTTTGGTTAAGGCATCTTAGGCGAGACCAAAGGCTTACTCCGACCTTCCTCTAGGAGGTGCCTTGGCCAGGCCATGTAAGTTGGATCGAAGGCTTGCTATGCTTCGGCTAGGCCATCTTAGGCAAGACAAAAGCTTACCTAACCTCCTTCTAGGAAGTGCTTTAACTAGGCTTTTGTAGTAGGATTAAAGACTTTCTTTCTCCCCTTACTACAATCTTAGATAGTGATTTAGGCTTTTCCTTTTAGTTCCTTTCTTTCATTTGACTATTCATTTCATAGATGTGCTTTTCTCAATTTTCTTTATTCATCCATTGTTGGGAAGTAAGGCCTTAAATGTTCAGCGTTCTAAGTTCTTGCTATTATGTTACCATTAGGTTAGCATAATCGGTGAGTTGTTGGTGGAATTATTTCATGAATAACAAGAAGGCCTTCCTAATTTGGTCCCACCAGTCTGTCTAAAGGATTTTTGGTATTTTCCATGACTTTTCAAAGTAATAAATCTCCTTTTTTAAATGATATTCCTTTAACTTTGGAGTTATAATAGCTCGATATCCTTTGTTGATATTTAGCCGTTTGTATGGCATCATCATCCCTTAGCTCGTTTATCAAATCTAAGGATTCTTTACTCAATTCTTGATTGGAATCAAATGCATATGCAACTCTTTGATGAGATGGAACCTCAACTTTGATTGAAAGCATTGCTACACATCCATATAATAAGGAAAAAAGGGGGTATGTCCTATTGCAGTCTTAGTAGAAGTTATAAATGCCCACAGTACCATCAGTAGTTCTTCTACCCAATTTTATTTTTCTTCGTCTAGTCATTTCTTAAGAATAGTTTTAGTAGTTTCATTGGTAGCTTCAATTGCTTCATTAGCCTTTGGATGAGCTATTCTTGAAAAGCTTTTGATTACCATTCTTATCGCAAAATCTGCTGAATTCTTCACTTTCAAATTGAGTTCCCTTATCGGATATTATCTTATCTGGTATTCCAAACCATGTAACTATGTTTTTAATCATAAAGTTTAATACTTTTCCCGATGTTATGTTTGGTAATGGTTCTGCTTCTACCCATTTGGTAAAATAATCAACTACTGCTACCCCAAACTTAGCTCCACCTTTGGATATAGGTAATGGCCCACTTAAATCAATTCCCCATACATCAATAGGCTATAGACTTAAAACGGGGTTCGGTTCACTTGGGGCATATGTTGAATTGTAAAAAATTTCTAACACTTCTTGCACCTCTTTGTATGATTCACTGCATCATTACTCATTTGGCGCCAATAAAAGCCTTGCTTCATGACCTTTTTTGCTAATTTTATTCCATTAGATTGATCTCCACAAAATCTTTTATGTGATTTTCTTAACAGTTCTAAGCCATTTTCCAAATTAACACACCTTAGGTAAGGGAGTGGGTATCCTTTCTTATAAAGGATTCCGTTCATTATGGTAATAGTTAGGTTCTGATGCTTTATCTTTCTAGCTTCTCTCTTGTCTTTTGGTAGTTTTCCTTCCACCAAGTACTCAACATTGGGTGTCATCTAGTTGCTTTCGTATTGACTAATTATTTCTACATGAATGATTCCTTATTGGTTTTCTTTATTTCCATTTCTTAATTCATTTTCTTTATCTTCTTGTATTAGGGCTTGAGATCTAGTCAATACCATGAATTCACTTTCAGATTTAGGGGCCTTTTCCTTGATACTGGGATTTTCTTGAAAACCTACAAGTACAATTTGAGTTTTTGGTGCTCCTCGTAAGATAACTAGTTTTGTTAAAGAATTGGCTTGAGAATTTTTCCCTCTAGGAACTTGGTGTATGGAAAAGTCCTTAAATTAGGCTAACATATTTAGTATCTTCTGGACGAAGGATTGGTTTGGCATCTTTTGTTTGATATGTCTGATTTAACTTATTAACCATTAATTGAGAATCGCTAAAATCTTCTATCCTTGGAATTTTTAACTGAAGAGCTAGGGTTAGTCCTGCCATCGTTGATTCATATTCTGCCACATTTTTAGTTGCGAGAAAACCTAATTTCATAGAATAATGCAACCAATGTTTGTCGGCGTAATGATTACGTATCCTGCACCAGCCCCCTATTCATTTGACGCTCCATCAACAAATAATTGCCATTTAGGCTTTAGATCATTTTTCGTTTTCAACTGTTCTTTGATGAATGTTATGCATTCATTTATAAAGTCAGCCAGAGCTTACCCTTTATTTCCACTCGAGGTTGGAACTCAATATCAAATTGGCTAAGCTCAATTCCTTATTTTACTGGTCTTCCTGATGTTTCAGGTTTACCAAAAACTTATTTAAGCGAGAAGTTGGTTAGGACTTTGACTGGACGTGCTTGGAAATAGGCTCTTAGCTTTCAAGCGGTGAGCATTAAAGAGTATGCCAATTTTTCTATGACTGAATACCTAATTTTTGCTTCCTTTAGCCTTTTGCTAATATAATATATCGAAAGTTGAACTCCATTCTCTTCCTTTATTAAAATAGAGCATGTTGCATGTTGGGAAACTGCCATATAGAGGTAAAGATTTCTCCTTCTTCCGGGCTAGATAGGATTAGAGGCTTTTCCAAATGATCTTTTAACTCTTTAAAGGCCTTTTCATAATCTTCTCCTCATTTAAAGTTTTTCTTCTTCTTAATCACATCGAAGAAAGGTATGCATTTATTAGTGGCTTTAGAGATGAATCTATTCAAAGGTGCCACTCTTCCATTCAAGTTAATTACATTTATACTCGTCTTTGGTTCTGCCATGTCCCTAATCGCAATGATTTGGTTAGGGTTGGCCTTGATTCCTCTAGTGCCGACAATATATCTCAGAATATTTCTAGATTGTATCCTGAAGGAGCACTTCTATGGGTTCAATTTCATCTTGTATTTTCTTAATACTTCAGACTTTTCTTCAAGGTCTTTCAAGTGATTAACTTCCTATTGATATTTGACTAGCATATCATCTACATATACTTCTATGTTTCGACCAATTTATTCTTTAAATATTTTGTTCACCGATCTTTGATACATAGCTCATGTATTCTTCAACCCAAAAGGCATAAAAGACAATAGATATAAAACTTGTGCGTTCTTCAATAGGCTTGAACATGGGTATTTGATTATACCTTGAGTATGCATCTATAAAAGGCAGTAGTTCATGTTCACTTGTTGCATCAACTAATTGGTTTTTTAAGTTAAGGGGTAATAATTATTGTGGCATGCTTTATTCAAATCAATATAGTCGATTCATGTTCACCATTTTCCATTAGGCTTTTTGACTAACACGAGATTGGCCAGCCATTTTAGGTAGAAAATTCTCTATTGAATCCATATTCAAGTAGCCTTTTGACTTCTTCTTTCAACATGTTAGCTCGAACTTTGTCGAAATGTCTTTTTTTTGCCGAATATGATTGATGTTTGGATTTATGTTCAGGGCATGACTCATGATTGCTGGGTCTATCCCGACCATGTCCGAGTGGTTCTAAGCTTATACATCCTTGCTAGATTAAAGGAATTGAATAAGTTCCCCTCTAAGCTTGATATATAACTCCCTTCCGATCTTTACTGTTTTTGTTGGATCATGCGAATTCAGGCTCACTTCTTCTTGTTCTTCGGTTGGCTTTAAACTTTTCTGCTCATTTCTATATTCTAATTTAATGATATGTTCTTTGCCATTTATTTCCTCATCTATCAGGTTTGCCTCTTTCCTTTTTCTTTTCCTCTCGAAAAATTTAAATCTTTTTAATGCATTCTTGGCTTTCTCAGCTACTATCATCTTCTCACTTACCTTAGATGGTTGGCTTAGAGGACCACCACCCAAGGGTCTTTTGATTTCAGTTTTGATTGATTCATCTCTCTTTGAATCATAAAAAGAAAGACTATCCCTTTTGCAATGATCAAGGGTAGCGAATTACAATTATTGAGAGCTAATTGTACTCCTATTAGCGTTCCCCATCCAGTCTTGGTTAGAAAGATGTGCACGTAAATGTGCATATATTTACATCCATATTTTATCTCTTTTTATTTAAATAAATATCATATTTGGGCATTTTTACATGTTAAAACCAAAATTCGATTATTTTCAAACCACCATATTTGCATCTTCATTCAGGGGCAAAATGGTCATTTGTGTGCATGTGTTAGTTTATGAATTTTTACTTGGACAATTTTTATGATTTTTATAGGATATTTTGGTGCTTATGGAAGTGGGATTCATGATGATATATGCATGCACAAGGAAATACAAAGGAATGAAGAGGAAATAATTCAAGTTCAAGATCATGGAGGAGCCCACCCACTTAAATAAATGTACAATTGTGAGCGAATGGACAACTAAGTGGAGGTTAAAGCTTCATGCACTTTTAATGAGGGATTAATTAGTGGCTACTGGTTACTTGGTGGCCACACTTCCTAAAGGGCATTTTGGGAAGCACCCTAAAAATGGAATTAGGTTTTATGCATGTTTAAATAGCCCACTTGTGTACATGAAAACATCTTCTACTCTTTCATTTTACTTAGGAAATTAAGAGATCAAATTGTAAGCTCAATGTTCTATGAAATAAAAATGGCTTCCAAGCCTCTTTCTTCTCCTTTTTCTACATGCTTTTCTTTGTTTTATTGTTAATGTTTATTTCTATGCTCTCTTTCCTTTAATGTTCATAGCTTAGATTTACATTTATGTAAGTAGTGTAGCTTTAATTTTTATGCAATTAGTTAGTAGTTAATCTCTCTTTCTTCCTTTGCTTAGTTTTCATTTCTTTGCTCTTTCATGTTGAAATTTACAAGTGTTACTTCAATGCCACGAATGAGTAGCTAAACCCTTTCAATTTAGGGGTAATGAAGCTCTCAAATATTATGTAATTTCAACATTTCTATGATTTATGATCTCTTTTGTTTATGCTTCATGAGAGTGAATTTTGATGCAAGTTTATACAAGTGGGTTTGATAGCTTATGTTGCTTTTGCAAATGAGCTATTCTTATTCAACATAAAGACAAGTTGCATCATCATTTGCTAATCCATTTTTGATTTTGAAATGAAAGTAAAAATGAAATTTGATGATCTATATTACTAGTTACAATAGTAAATAGATCATACTTAAAATAACTTTTGCTTTGGCTTCATTTTCATGAGAGTTATAAGTGGTATAATTATTGTATTATATTTTGATGGTTTGAGTTATGTTAATTAATAACATAAACAAACCATACTTATGATCAATGCAACGATTATTTCGCTTAATATCAAGTTAGAGATCATAAATTCTTTGTTTGTTGATTTACAAAAATATGAGAGTGGATTTGCCTCTAAATTGTCCTCTAGTTTAATAGTTTTAAATCACATTTTAATTCTAGCTTTAGCTTCTTTTTTATAGTTAACAACTTCATATCTCTTTGGTCTAATTTGATTGAATAGATTTTTAATCTCTCACAATTCCCTACGGATCGACCCGTATTCGCCACGTACTACAAAGTGTAGCCGTGCACTTGCGGTAAATTTTTATTTAAATTCGTTCGACGGTTTTCTAAACCGATAGAATTTCTGTCGACGAACATTTCACCATCAGATATTTTGGTGGCACGAAATCGTCCACCTCATCTAGGGATGGTCCCCCCAAAAAAGCATTGTAGTATGAAGGTTGGTTCATTATGACGAATAAGGTTACAAAAGTTCTCGAACAAGATGGAATCCCCATTTGCACTAGAAGCTCAATCTGCCTCACTGAGGCGCATCCTTTATTATTGAACCCAAAGAGTTCAAAGGCTGACTCTAATTTTTCTTCTAGAATTCCCTTTCTGATGGCATGCTTAAAGATAACATTCACTATGCTTCTGATATCAACTAGAATTATTGTTACTATTGAAAGCCTGATCTATGCAGTTATCATTAGCAGGTCACTATGCGGATAGCGAATCCCTTTTAACTATTGTAGAGTTATCGTCAAATTATGCATCTGAAGCTGATATTTGTGGTTTTTAAGCAGTGTCTCCTCCTGAATAGAAAAGCCTCCGTCTCTGGTCTCTCTTATGTAGTTGCTTTTGGCCACATTTCTGCTTTCGGCTAAATGTGGACGTCCATGGATAAAGTCTATTCGGTTAATTGATGGAATAAAATCTTACTGAGAATCGTTTTCCACAAATTTCATGGCATTGCTTAGCAGCCTCTGATTACTTTCCTTAAGATGGGTAGGTTTTTGATTTTCTTTGACAAATTCCATCAAGAGCCCTAATAGGATCATATTTTGAATGATTCCAGCTAAAACATGACATTTGTCAGTTTTATGTCTGTTCGCTTTGTGATAAGAGCAATAATCTCTTCCCTTTCTCTTCTTAGGGTTATTCCTTGCCTTATAAGAAGTTGGAAAGTTGCCTCCGTCCATAGCTATAGAAAAAATATATGTGATTAGTTTATCTAAGGCCACATAGTTGGATTTTGGGATCTCCTTCCATCTTCCTCTCTTGCTCTCATCCTACCTTAGCATCTTATTAGGGTGATCAAAGCCAGATCATCTTCCTTCTCTCTTTATCTAAGGCTTTTTCTTAGCATGATATATCTCATCATGAGGATAAATTTTTAGCTTAGAAGTGAAAATCTTGAAGGTCTCTTGTTCACGTCGACGGAAATTCTATCGAGTTAGAAAATTAGCCGAACGAATTAAAATTAAAATTACCACAAGCGCACGGCATACAAAAGTTATTATGTGGCGAGTACGAGTTAATCCGCAGGGAACTTTTAGATTCTAATGTTCTATTCAATCAAATTAAACCAAAGTTGAGAGCGATTAGCTAAAAATGTAAGAAAATGACAACAAAAAAGTGATAAAAAATATGAGAGTAGAAAGACAATTTAGAAATAATTTCCACTCTCTAGATTATATAAATCAACACAATAAGAAATTATGATCTCTTTTATTTTGGTCATTAGTGAGTTTAATTGATGTGCTTATCATAAGTATGGCTTATTTGTGCTATTAATTAGCTCAACATAAGCCATCAAACTATAACACACCCCTTAAACCACTTACAAACTCATATGAAAAATGACAACAAAGTTGAAAATAAAATCTATTTTAAGTATGGCCTATTAACTATGAATTAGAAATATAGACCATCAAATTTTGAGTTCAAAATTCACTTCATTACCAACATCATATGTAGATGAAGAGGTAATTATTGTTTGTGATCGTTTAAGCATAGCCTATTTGGTGTCAACAATATCGGCTATCAAATTCAAAGCAAAAACAACAAGTTAAACTTCAAGCATTGTCATTAAGCACAAAAAGAGAGCATAGATTACCAAATTATGTTGAATCTAAATAATTAGAGAGATTCATTACCCCTAAATTGAAGGGGTTTAGCCTCTCATATTTGTTATCATATCAACAAATATATATTGCAACATAGAACAAAAACAAAAACAAAAGGAAAGCTAAATGAAATAAAAGCTAATTAAAAAGAAATAAAACTATTCTACTTGCATGAATAAATGTAACTACACTACTAGCATGAAAGGAAATAAACAAAAGAAGAAAAGAGCGTATATTTAAAATTGCATAAAAGAAGAACTACATAAAAGAAATGGCTAAGTAGCCATGAAAAGAAAGAAAAGAAATTTTTTATTTTGATCTAAACTAAACTAACTAAGAGAGCCTAAAAAGGGAGGGGGATTGCATGAAGATAAGGGGTATTTATACATGTTTGAAAACCCTAATTCATTTTATTGGGAACTATCCAAACTACCCTCTTAGGAAGTGTGGTGGCCAAGTTATCATTAGCTTCAAATAATCCTCATTTAGATGTGCATGAAGCTTTAAACTCTATTAGCATGTGCATTAGCCTCTAATTTGTGCATGAAGGTATGTAGGTTGGTAGGTCCTCCAAGATCCATGAAATGAATTATTTCCATCTCCATTCCTTTGTATTCACTCTTGTGCATGCATATATCTTCATAAAGCCACTTGTATTTGCATTTAAATTCTTACAAAATAACATAGAAATTTTCAATTAAATTTTAGAAAATTAATATATGCACAAAAATGACCATTTTGCCCTTAGATGAAGATAAATATGTGACGATTTGAAATAATTTGTATTTTGGTTTAAACAAGTTAAAATACCCAATATGATCGTTTATTTAATTTAAATATATTAAATATGGTGGTAAAAAAATGCACATTTTACGTGCACATCAAATACCCCCACACTTATCTTTTTATTCGTCCTCGAATAAAAGAAAAAAACTAGGATAAATCCGTTTTCGTAGGGAGCACGATTGCATTGAGCGTATGCAACAAGCCATTAAACCTTTGGGTGTCCCTAGTAGGATAAATGCAAAGTGAAAATAATTACAAAATGCAAGATATATTTACAAAAGAGATGAATGCAAGTTTTTGAAAATGTTTACAAATGAAGGATTTACTTTTAAATCGACACAAATAAGTTAAATATAAGTTTTGGTCATTGTCATGAAAATTTAAGTCATTTACTCGTCAAAACATCCAACAAAAATCAAGTTATCATAACTAATAGACTATAATTTAACTCGTTGTTTGGGTTGATAACACCGTGTAACTATGAAATGGATCCTTAGTTGATTATCAAAGTTTATCAAAGTGGTATTTTCATTTCATTTCAATAACAAGTCAAATCAAACAAGTTAAAATAGTGCTTGGATTTCATTTGCTTACTCTCTCTTTTTTTGAAAATTTTATTGATATTTACAATATTTACATATGCCTAACTCAAATAAACTGAGGCCAGATATATTACCCGTGCACTGCTTTGTAGACTTATGTGAGGGGAATACAGAGCGTGGCGAGTGAACACACAAGTGTGAACACTTACCGACTGTAGGCGTTATTAATAAAAGAATTTTTTTCTATACACATACACCTAACTCAGATAAACTGAGGCCAGATATACCGATCATGCACTGCCTTTCGGGCTTACGTGAGAAGGGTACAAAGCATGGCGAGTGAACACACGAGTGTGAACACATGACTCTAGGTGTTAATAAAAATTATATACATATATACAAATATATATATATATATATATATTTGTTTTTTTTTTGTTTTTTTTAAAGAGAGTTTTGTAAAATCATCTTAGCACCATTTAACTTAGAAGACAAAAAAATGTTATATCCTTTACTTTAAATTCACCACTTTTTTAAACAATGATTTTCAATTAGGATATACTTCATAATTATCACCATGAACCTACCTATATACTAGTTAAATAATCGTTATCTGTATTCAAACTTTATATTTATTATTGTTGAGAAAAATAAATTTTCAAATATTTCAATTTAATAACCAAAATCTTATACTTATCCTATAGTGTTTCTTTAAAAATAAATAAAAATGCTCAATTTTTTATTTTTTTGATATTTTTTTGTTATTATTTTTCTTAATTTTTTGAGTTTTTTCTTTAGTTTTGGAAAGAGAAAGCAAAAATAAACCATGAAAAATTGAAAATGAAAATGATGAGACTCCCCCACACTTGATTTTGACTGTCGCCACAGTCAACCCAAGTGAAAGGAGAAAAATAAAACAAAAATAAAAAGATGACCTATATTTACATGAAAACGAAAAGATTATTATTTACAAGAATTTAGAAAGTATATTGTCAAAAATAAATGAAACGGTCTTCCAAAGACTGATTCATTTGTCTCGTCAAGTATGCGAGACAGGCTTAAGCTCGAAAAACCAAACCATAAATGATTTCAAAGTTGAATGTTGATTTGGGAAAACAAATGTCATTTTATTAAAAATCGTACGATTTGTTTGATTTTTGATGATTTTTTGGGTAGATATAACGATTGATTGAAGTTCACGTTTAGTTTCACCAAATTGAGATTCAAACTCATCATTGACAAATTTTTAGAAATTATCGGTTTCAAAATCAAAATGGTGTTTTAAATCTTCCCCTTTAGAATTCGACAACTCGTATTCAAAAAGTCCAAAGAAATCATGTTCGCCAAATTTTTCTTCCTTTGTTGGATTATCAACAACTTCATTGCGTATCTCAAGTTCAAAATCCAAAGTTGTTGTAGTTAAATTTTTTAAATCGAGAAAAAGAAGGTCGAATTTTAAATTTGGTTTCACGGCCTCAAAAGAATTGAAATCCAACTCAATTACCGTATTTTCAACAACTTCATTAAGATAGTTGTTTTCAATTTCAAAAGTTGTTATTTGAAAATTGTCAAATTGGGTAAAAGATGGATTATCACTCGACTCTTCACACGTTGGGATTTGATTTTGTTGTTCATGTAATTTTTTGTTTGTTTCAATCAACAAATTCGTGTGATCATCGTAAATTTCATTCATTTGTTCAACAAAATCCAATTTATAATTATTAACTTGAGGATTTTCGATTTGGACTTGTTGTAGACAAAAATTGTCAATTTCAATAGACAATGGATTATTATTTGATTCTTTAAAAGTTTGGATTTGATTTTGTTTCTCACGAAATTTTTTGTAGGTTTCATGCAACAAATCCTCATAATCTTTTTCCATTTTCTCAACTAAATCAAATTGATGATTATTAATTTGAGAAATTTCAATTTGAATTTGTTGAGAACAAAAATTGTTCATTGCACCAAAATTAAAACTATTCCCATTGTCAAAATTATTAAAAAGTGGTTCACATTTCCATTTTGATTTTGAAATTCATTTTGGAGTTTGAAATTTTTTCGACATTGGTTATATAATCAAAATCATTGGAATTTTGAAGTGAATTAGAATTTAGATTATTTTGAAATGCATTACACAAATCATTCATTACTTGATTTTGTTGTGTACAAATTTCAAGTAAAGATTTCATTCTCTTTTCAAAAGTTAAGGGTTGGTCATTATTTTGAAAATTTTATGGTGCAAAATTCAAATAGTTTGTACAATAGTTGTTATAAAAATATCCATAAGAATTTTGAGTGAAATTATATGGATTATATTGATTTTCACAACTATTGTAAAATTCATGTGCATATTGAAATTCGGACATTTTCAAGAATGTTTTGTTTTTCTTTTTCTTTTTTGAATTTTTTTTTTTGGATTTTTATCAAGGAAAAGTATTCACAAAGAATTTATTTTAAAAAAAAATTGATTTTTGTTTTGTTTTCGGATTTTCAATTTTTTTTTTGTTTTTGAAAAAGTTTTATATTTTTTTTTGAATTTTTGCTTTTCTAAAATAAATTAAGTAAAATTTCTTTTTGGATTTTTTTATAAAAAAAATTCAAAAGAAATAATTTAAAAAAAAACTAAAAGTTTTAAGGAATATTTACAATTTTTTTTAGTTTTGGATTTTGAATTTTTTTTTAAATATGCATTAACTAATGAAACTAAATGAATGCAAGGGTTTAAGTACAAATGATTTATCCAAAGTTAACCAAAAATTATATAATCACAGTTTGTCTTGGATCAACAATATAGTTCTCAGCCAGGTAACGGACAAGATTTATCGGTGCACCACGAATCACCGTAGCAATGCAGCCGAAGGTTTAAGTACCATCAGAGAAACAACCACTATAACATTTACGAATCACCGTAATATTTATAAATGGTTATTGCTCTACCTAGCCTAGACACCAAGAATTTAAATTGTTCAAAGAAGACAACTTGTCAATATACAATTAAGCGTTATCGATTTCTAACCGTTATTATTAATCAAAATTCTAAATGCAAAGCAGAAATTAAACGTGTATTAACAATGCAACTAGAATGGATTTTTGTTTTTTTGTTTTTTTTAATATAAAATGCAAGCAATCAACAATGTAAGGCAAATAAAAACAAGAGATAGGGGCACGATACCAGAGCATGCAGATTTATTAGCAATTTTATTTTAAAGCGGCAATTTTTTTATAAGCAAGCAAGTGGAGCAGTTTTATAGCAGCAAGTCCTTTTTACTTCATGTAACCTAAAAATTCAAAACAAGATATATACAAGTTTTTTTTCCTTATATATATATATAAGGATGGAATTTAAAACAAATGAAAACAAATTAAAGCAAAAACAAAACAAATGAAAATAAACTCAAACTTTTTTTTCCTTTGAAAGGGAATTGAAACAAGTCAAAACAAAACACAAGAAACGAAGACACTTGAAACTTGTTTTTCTTTGTTTTTTTTGAAAGGTTTGAAAGAAACTAAAAAAAAAGAAAGCTTTATCATAAATTTTTTTAGAGATTCAAGGCCCGGCCCAAACTCAAGTTATCTAACACACTCCCAAATTAAACGAACACAACTTAAATTAGCTGAACAAATAAAAATCAAAATCTCGAACAAACTTTCACAGCGAATTTCTAAATCACAATTTTCAATCCAAAAACTTGTTCGAATTCACCGTATGATTAGTTTGAAGGTCGCGGGTTTGAACGGAGGAGAGCTCGAAGCTCTGTTGCAAGTAGATTTGGTGGTTATTGGAGGCGATGGAGATGATGGTTGTTTGCGGCGTTCGATTTGGGTTCGGTGATTGGCTACGATTGCGGAGGCTTTGTCAGTTCGATTGGGGATTGTTCGATGCTTGCGATCGTGATTGAGTTGTAGGGGTGTTTGGAGGAACTTTGGGGGAAGTGTGTTGTTCGCAGTTGCAATTCAAGTGATTGAAGTGGTTGTCGATGTGGGGTGGAAGATGATTTCAGGTGTGCACTTGCTTGCTCGGTGATGAATTGTTGAAGTATTAGTAGTTGTTGTTGAAGTATGAGTTGTTTTGGTAGCATAGTTTTTAGGTAAAGGGGATGGATGAAATATGCAGAGGATGGACATTATGCACAGTTCAGTTGTGGGGTGGTTTTGTAGATATGAAGTGTTTGCAAATATGAAGCTAGGATGTTAGTAAGGCTATAGTGGCTGGTGGTTTGCTATGAAGTTGTAGCTAGGATGACAGTGAATGTCAGTAAGTAAGGAGAATGACAGGTTTGTTTGGTGGGTGTAACTCGGTGGTAGCGATTTGAATTAGAGGTAGAAATTTGTACATGAAGATGGAGGCTGTGGGTGTATATGTGCAAGGGGGGTTCAGGTGATTGTTTGGTGGATGGTTATATGCAGCAAGAAATTTGATGATTGTGAAGTATGTACTAGTAAGAAGTGGATGTTGTCTGTCTTGAAGCAGGGGTGATGGCAAGGGAAGTTCACTGGTGGACGGTATGTGGTAGCAACACTGTGCGGCAAGGTGATGATGGCAAGTGTGTATTATGGTAGAGAGGTAATGTGCTGCTGCACAATGGAGATGGTCAGTAGTGTATTGAAGGTGGAAGTTGAATAGGAATGGATGGGATCTGTTGTTTCAAGTGGATGGTGAGGAGAGGAACTGGAGCAGTGTATTGGTGGTGAAGGAGTTTCTATAGCAGTGTATTGCTAGTAGCAGTCTCGACATCAGGGGTGGCAACAGCAGAAGTATTGATGCAGTGGAACAGTTTTGTTTGGCAAGGGATGATTGTTGATGTGTACATTGTTGATGGTTGTGGACCGTGGAATTGAGTTGGCTGTGTTTATTTTGAGGAGCTGTTGTTGTGACAGTGGAGGTGGGGGTAACAATATGGTAAGAGGATGTTATAAGTGGCCGATGTAACAGTGAATGCAAGTTGAAACTGTAAGTTGTAATGGAGGGTAACAGGATGGTAAGAAGAAAATGGTGTTGAATGACTTGGCAGTGATGCACAGAGTGTGCACTTGTGTGGGTGGAAGTTTGAAGGAGTAGTTTGAAGGAGGTGTAGTAGTTTGAAAGATGCAGAAAATGTGCACAGAAGGAATGGAAGTTTTATAACTTTTTTTTTGTAAATGTAAAACAATGTAAATGGAAAATAGAAATGCAAAGATATGTAAATGTAAATTGAAATGAAATAAAAAAAAATTGTTTTGAAATGTGTATGCTTTTTTTTAAATAGAAATGCAAATGCAAAATGGAAAAGGAAACTAGAACAACAAGAACAACAAGAACACCAACAAATGCACACAAAAATCAAACAAACGCACAATATTTTTTTTCTTTCTTTTTAAATGCAAACACACACAAAATAAACAAACAATAAAAATCAAATAAAATAATTTGAAGAATAGAAATTAAAATCAAAGCAATTTCCCGGCAACGGTGCCAAAAACTTGTTCGTGTCGACGGAAATTCTATTGAGTTAGAAAACTAGCCGAACGAATTTAAATTAAAATTACCGCAAGCGCACGGCATACAAAAGTTAGTACGTGGTGAGAACGGGTCAATCCGTAGGGAATTGTTAGATTCTAAATTTCTATTCAATCAAATTAAACCAAAGTTGAGAGTGATTAGCTAAAAATGTAAGAAAATGATAAAAAGAAAGTGATAAAAATATGAGAGTAAAAAGACAATTTAGAGATAATTTCTACTCTCTATATCATATAAATCAACACAACATGAAATTATGATCTCTCTTTAGGTCATTAGTGAAATTAGTTGATGTGCTTATCATAAGTATGGCTTATTTGTGCTATTAATTAGCTCAACATAAGCCATCAAACTATAACACACCCCTTAAACCACTTACAAACTCATATGAAAAATGACAACAAAGTTGAAAATAAAATCTATTTTAAGTATGGCCTATTAACTATGAATTAGAAATATAGACCATCAAATTTTGATTTCAACATTCACTTCATTTCCATCAACATATGTAAATGAAGAGGTAATTATTGTTTGTGATTGTTTAAGCATAGCCTATTTGGTGTCAACAATATAGGCTGTCAAATTCAAAGCAAAAACAATAAGTTAAACTTCAATCATTGTCATTAAGCACAAAAAGAGAGCATAGATTACCAAATTATGTTGAATATATTTAATTAGTACGCTTCATTACCCCTATAATGAAAGGGTTTAGCCTCTCATATTTGTTATCATATCAACAAATATAGGTTGCAACGTAGAACAAATACAAAAAGAAAAGAATGCTAAATGAAATAAAAGCTAATTAAAAAGAAATAAAACTATTCTACTTGCATGAATAAATGAAACTACGCTACTAGCATGAAAGGAAACAAACAAAAGAAGAAAAGAGCATGTATTTAAAATTGCATAAAAGAAGAATTACATAAAAGAAATGGCTAAGTAGCCATGAAAAGAATGAAAAGAGAGATTTTATTTTGATCTAAATTAAACTAACTAAGAGAGCCTAAAAAGAGAGGGGGGTTACATGAAGATAGGGGGTATTTATACATGTTTGGAAATCCTAATTCATTTTGTTGGGAACTACCCAAACTACTCTATTAGGAATTGTGGTGGCCAAGTTATGATTAGCTTCAAATAATTCTCATTTAGATGTGCATGAAGCTTTAAACTCTACGAGTGTATATGCACGTCCAAGTGGACTTGTAGATCGCTTGGGATTGTTTTCAATGAGCACTTTATTTTCTTCTATTCATTTCAACCATTCTGCTGATTATTATATTTACTATTATTTATTCAGATGTTAGTTACTTTTCCTTCCTTACCTTAATATTTCATCATTTCAATTGATATTTTATGATTTTTATCCATTTTTTTAGTTTTATTCTTTCAGGACCAAAATTCTTGCTCGGTCTTTATAATTCACCACTTCCACAGAGACTGTAAAGAATTGTACTTGGACAATTTGCATATCTATGAAATGTTCATTTTGGTATTTATTCTGTTAATGTATTTACAAAAATCCACAAATGTACTCTTCATACTTGCTCTACGAATGAAACTTGGCTTATTCTAATACCGGATATGACTGTTTGATATCCATTCACTAATTCTGACTTTATTATTAACATGACTAATCTATTTTTTTATTTGGTAGGCTTTCCATTTGGTGGAGCAAATCATTATCCAAACATGAAATCTATGATGGATACAGATTATCATATATATTGACTAAGCAAACACTTATACTTGTCATATTTGATATGTGTTGGCTTAAGACAACCGAAGGCTAAATTCAAATTTATCATTCCACAAATTCATAATGTGCGGTAAATAAGAAACTCAGTGAATTCAGATACAATGTACGGTCAACTTTAATGTTGTTTTTTTTACGTTATTTAAAGTGCATGGGAAGAAACAGAAAACCCATTATTCATCCTAATTTATATTTATTGACGCATGTATTGGGTGCACTGAAAAAATGATATGAAATAATTTCATCTTTATACTGACATTGTCAAAGCATCTCTATCACAACAATTTATGAAACTATAGCCTAAATGATGACTAAATAAATATACAATATTTTACAGTATTGTTCAAGTCATAATGCAAATACTATTTTTCCTCAAGTATATTATGGCTTTAGCATCACACCATCTTACCACATAACACAATTCTCATTTTGAATAAATCTGGACCTACATTGGCTAGCTTCAAAACCAATAAATATAAATATGTACCACTTCCAACTTATTTGACATATCATTGTCTAATACGTATAGATTCAACATTATGAATTTGTACTGTACCACTATATTAGTACCCAATTCTGAATCCAGGATGTAGTGGACAGAGACAATACAGTTAGCTTTATCAAACATGACTGTCTTCGTCTTTTCCTTTTTGTTTCTTTCTAACTCTACACCTTTCTTCCAATTCATGGCTGTTCATTCCTAACCTTAGCTTCAATATCTTATTCCACAGAAAAACCATGCAATAAAACTCAAAAAAAAATCTCACAAAAACAATGAAAAGTAAAGCTCTTTTAAGCTTCATTCGGTTCCTACCGTTGCTACTTTCTCCTGTATTTTCAAACACTCTACCCCAACTAAACGAAGAAGTCCTCAGCCTTATAGTGTTCAAATCCTCCCTTCAAGACCTTACTCTTCACCTTCATCATGGTCATCCTCCGACCATAGCCTGTGCTTATGGACACATGTACAATGTGATGCTTCAACTTTCAAAATCATTCGCCTTTCCTTAGACGCCTTATCTCTCTCCGGCTCTTCAATTTTTCATGGACTCGGCCAACTTCAATCCTTACAGTCACTTTCCTTATCCAACAACAACTTCTCCGGTCATACTCAACTCGGGCTTTCCTCTTTGCTTAACCTTCAAGTTCTTGATCTTTCTAGAAACTTCTTTTCGGGTCAAATACCTAAAGATATTTGTAGTGTACCGTCTCTTTGTATGTTGGATTTGTCCTTCAATTCTCTTTTTGTGTTTATGTTAGAATCCGTTTTCTCATACTCGACATGTTGGAACCTAAGATTTCTTTTGCTCTCCGATAACAATCATGAAGGGCTGATCCCTACAACTTTGTCATAGTGTAGATTCCTTTTGCATCTGAATGTTTCGAATAATAATCTTTCACGTCTTGTAGATTTTGCTTTCTCTATGGTTTTGGTTTTTGGACAATGAAGAAGTGTTTAGAAATCGGCTCTACAAACCACGTATTTTAGACTACTATCTCATAAGTCATAATGACAAAGTTGAGACACTAACATATTTTTTTGGCTAGATAACTGAAGTTATGAATTCAAGAATGATGTTCACTTTAAGGGTTGATGTAAAATGCTTAGGTTTATAATTCTAATAAATAATATTATCATTTTAGGCTCTGTAAAAATTTCCAATCAACAGGATGGGACTTTGTCAAGGACCAGAAGGTTTAAATTAAAAAATTAGTCAAACAACAATTTATATGTATGTGAAAAGCCTCTACTCGTCCACTCATTGACGAAGGGATATATATGATATACGGTTAGTGACTACATCCCATATGAAGGATGTACGTCATTTCTATTAGAGTTAGCTATTTGGATTGCGTTATTAAATCATCGTTACTGTGTCAAGTTTTAACAATAATTTTCGTACTCAATCCTATATCTATTTTTTTAACTGTTATTTATTGTTCAACTATGTTGGAGTGATTCTTTTTTCACTTCATTCTGTCTACAAACTTAGTTTCATAAGGAAATAAAGCAACGGAAGCTATCCAGTCGGAAGTAATTAAATTCAATACCAGCAGATTATGAATCAAAAATACACATAAATCAGCAAAAAAGCCTAAATATTTCTCAAAATCCATAAGAATAAATGAAAATAAATGAATACTAACGAAAAATAACCTGGATCTTAATTTTTTATCTTCATTGAATTAGGAAATTAAAGACACTTCTGTGCGCAATTGACAGTTGAAGTTAGAGAAGATATTATTGGATAATCGCTCGATGGTCGATGGTTGACAATCAGTAGTCGATAATCGACAATGGTCGATCTGGAATCGCAGTTTA
This sequence comes from Allium fistulosum, assembly GCA_030737815.1. Taxonomy (NCBI): domain Eukaryota; kingdom Viridiplantae; phylum Streptophyta; class Magnoliopsida; order Asparagales; family Amaryllidaceae; genus Allium; species Allium fistulosum. Next base: position 308,279,500 of record CM060901.1, on the reverse strand, counting down.
ATTAGGATTTTCAAGAATCGAAGTTGAAGAAGATTGTTTGAATGAATTACGTTTTATCTGCAGTTAGCATGATAGGAGGAGTGTTTTCAGACGAACAAAACTTAGAAAGGGCAATTCGGGAATTTTAAAAAGACGCGATTGAAATTAGTGGGTTGAATTTACATTATTAATAGTAGAGATTAGCATATGCATTGGCCTCTAATTTTTGCATGAAGGTATGTGGGTAGGTGGGGTCCTCCATGATCCATGAAATGAATTATTTCCATCTCCATTCCTTTATATTCACTCTTGCGCATGCATATATCTTCATGAAGCCACTTGTATTTGAATTTAAATTTCTACAAAATAACATAGAAATTTTCAATTAAATTTTAGAAAATTAATATATTCACAAAATGACCATTTTGCCCCTAGATGGAGATGAATATGTGACGATTTGAAATAATTTGAATTTTGGTTTAAACAAGTTAAAATACCCAATATGATCATTTATTTAATTTAAATAGATTAAATATGGTGGTAAAAATATGCACATTTACATGCACATCATCTTTGCATCCATGGATAAAAAGTTCCTTCCAGAAGGGGGTTTGCTCAATCAATCATGAAAATACTGCCATTAAATTTTCTCTATCTTTCATGTTCTCTGCTTTCAATGCCTCCGTGTTGAATCTTTTCAAGTATTCACCGAGTAGCTCTCCTAGACTCCGCTTAACATTGGCCAGTGCACAAGAATCAATAGTAGGGTCCTTGCACACATAGAACTGCACTGAGAATTCGTGCGTGAACTACTTCCAAGAATAAATGGTTCTCTCCCTATATATACCACTTAGCAGCTGCTCCTTGAAAAGTGGTCGGAAAGAGCCTACAACATACAGCTTCAAAAGAATTATGAAGGTATGTTTGGATCCCAAAGGCTAGAAGATGATCATTGTAACAGCCCGAATTCCAACGGTCCGAATTTTCCGCAAGAATGCTAAAAACCAAGCCCACTGAAGTCCAAGTTGGGTATCTGGTATCTTGCAAATAGGCAAAGATAAATATATCAGAGCTCAATTAATTATCTCACAGTGGAATTGGCTAAAATATAATAGTAAGTAAATACTCATCCAAATAATAACACTTTCTAAGCAAGTGTCCTAAAGCTGAGAAGTCTCTGCCATTTACCTAGCCTGTAGGATGTTATGAGGAGGGGGTCAAAACAAAATTTCTGGTGAATGAATAAATTATATACTTCTAGGATTAATTCTACATATACCGTTTTATTTCCATTTATTGATATATTAGATTCATTAGGTTACAGTACTTTAAAGTACTCTCAACTCTGCTCGTGAACCGTGCCCATCTACTCCATAGTAGATAAAAACCTAATAACTAATATATACATATATGTAGATATATGCCCAATGACCATATTGGTCCTAGGTACCACCTATGGTACCTTCCGTATCCTCCTCGAAAAGGACTCCATCGTCTAGCTTCGAGAGCGTTCCGTAATTTTCAACTATAAAGGACCGCTTCGTAAGACCTACAATACAGATGCTCCACTACTTACTACAAAAACATAAATTGAATCCGCACTAGTCTATACCAGTGCTCAAACATCCACAATGTACCACCCATTGCGTACGTTGAGGACTATGTGATCGTTCTGTCTACTATCTAAGTCCCGCCAACAAGGTCTACCTTGTACGGAACTCAGTCGGGGATTTTCTATATCTGTAAAGGATTGCTTCGTTAGGCTTACAATACAGATATTCTAGTTGGTATGTCCCTTTCCCTTCATGGCTATGGCCCCACCCAGCCACCCCTCAACTAATCGAAAGACTTCTAAAGAGTTAAGTGGTCGTGCCATACTGCAAACAATCTAACATCCAATTGGTGGTGCCCCTCCATCCAATGTCTCGATAGTGAAAGTATCATTGGACTGTTGGTTTAACTCTAGTCTTTCCCGAACTTGCTCTTGGTCTTGATGCTGGCCGATATCCGCATATCCTTAAACTTACTTGAAAGTACTGGACATACGAATACCCTACACCGAACACCAAGCCCTTCTGACTGCCTACAAAGGATCCGCTTCGTTAGGCCTACAATGCAAATGCAGTCAAGGCATACTCTTTTGATGGAACACCTACTGACCTGCCTCCGGGGATGCAGCTTCGTTAGGCCTACCCAGAGGGCCATCCTGGAGTATCCTCACATCCCGTTGAGGTCTCATACTTGCCTCTAGCCCAAAATCACTAAGTTAGACATGCTACTCCATTTCTGAAATTCGTGATGAACTGCTTCGTTCGGCGCTTCATCTTTTGGGCTGCTCCAAACGCATTTCGATTCTTTTATTAGACCCTAAGTCTAATCTTTTCAATTTGCGTTTAGTTTGCTTTCTTGTTTTGTTGGCTACCTATTTTAATTTAATTAGCATATTCTTGCCCTCTTCTCACTTCTAACTATTGTGAGATAACCATATGTCTAATAGGGAATGCTGTTAGTATGAGCCACATTTACTATCTTGCTTATTTAACTTATTATATAAATTCTTAAATTCCTTAAAATAAGCCTCTTTTATTATTTCTGTTTAATTTACTTATTAACTTAATATAAGTTGTTTAAATAAGCTTCTATCATTATTCTCTACTATCATCGCTTTCCAATTTATTTAAGTCTTACAATAGGCTTTTCCGTTCTTATTTCATAATTATAACCTATGTTATAATTCTACTTGGAATTGTTACTTTTTCTTCTTTTATAGTCCGTTATACAATGACAAGCGTTTCTTGCTTAGTTTGCCTTCTTTTATTACGAAATAGACTTTTCTTTAATTCCCTAATATTACATGATTCACTTATCATAATAATTTCCTAGTTAAATAGACTACGCAGTAAATGCAGACTTAGGCTACTTAACTTTCTTTATAGCCACAAATTCTTAAATTAATAATTTTCTTATTTCAAATCATACTTTACTTGATTGTTCGATATTTTAGGAAGTAATTCTATTTTATTTGGTTTGTTATGAAGGCAATATAATCCATTTCCATATCTTAATATTGAATAACACTATAAACAATAATTCGTAACTACAAGGTGTCTCTTTTACTATTTTGGAGTAGTGTAAAATACAATGGTTTCTCTATTTTACACTAATTTCCCATTTTTATTTCTTTTATTCTGGCAGTTACGTTTATTGTTATATTTTAGATATTAAATTATGAAAATGTATCCTATTTTCTAAACCAACCAATTAATTTAATAATTATCCCCAAATTAACTTTTCCCGTTTTAATGCAATTTATTAAAGTAATTTTATCTCTCAACTTTTATTATTTTACATCTATTTTCTTTCATTTCAGTTTTCTTATTTATATAATCCATATTCCCATTTTATCTATTCTAATCCATACATGAAGAAATAAAAGAAGGGATGGAAGAAAACCGACGCTTGCATAAAAATCCAAAACGTAGAACAAAAGATGTAAATAAGGCATAGAAATTAGTGTTTAAATATTGTAAATAAACTACAAGTTTTCTTATAGTATATCCTAATTTAATTAATATGATTAATTACCGAATAAAATTTTCTAAATGGGAATCTAACGATAATATATCTTAAACTTAAAAGATATATTAATAAATCCACTCACCTGTCGTCCTTCGCTTCACTGGTGCTCTACCTGGTTCCACAGTCCTTCTGGATCCCCTTTTTCCAATGCGTATAATATTTTAATTCAGAAGATCCTCTCCCTAAAAATTATTTTCTATTTAGGGTTCAGCCTTAGGCAATGAACCCATGGGTGAAAATCTAATTGTGAGAAGATAGCAAGGCCTAGGGTCCTATTTATATTGGAGCTTGGGGATCTCAGACCGTCGGATTCTTGGATTGAACCTGGAGCCACCACGTCACAGGGTCGTTCAGAGCCATAGGATTGAAGAACGTATGACTAGATCGCACAAAAAGGATAAAACACGTCACTGTATAAACCTGGACGAATCTTTGTCCAGATTGCGCGCTGGTCGACCGGGCGGTCGACCGCCCTTAGCAAGCGGTCGACCGTTGCGACCATTGGGTCGACCTACCGGTCGTCCCATATCCGTTTTTTTTTTTTTTTTGGTTCGATCGCTTGTTTTGTTTCGTTCGTAACTCCTTCATATTAGTTCGGTTTTAGACAAGTTATATATGGAAACTGATTGGAAAATTACCCTGGACGCAATGGTACAAGTTCCGGAGCCATATTCCGATAATTCCAAAATTATTTATTTTCATTACTTATCCTTATACGTTACATTTTAACTATATAAAAATGCGGGGTGCTACATTCTCCCACCATTAGGAAATTTCTTCCCCAAAATTTGACAAAGGTAAAAATTTATGTAATCTCCCGCATTAATTACAACCATTTTGTGTGCATCCAATTTTGCAACAATCCATGCTTTTGTGCAAAAGTGTTTTTCAAGTCAAAGTATATGCATGTACGTAAATCTTTAAGCGGAACTTCCTATATGAATGCTTTTTATTTTAAAAGTTTACTTTTAAAACATGATGCACACAACCTAAATATACTTGCAATTTCTATATGAATGCAACTTTTTGAAAAATTAAAACATTTTTCACCCAATTTTTCCCACACTCCTATTAAATAAGGGTGCAGTTCAACCAATTTTTCGTCCAAGTCCTAACGCACAACTTTTAATATTCGAATTTTAGAAAAATCTAATTTTTTGAATTCGAGTTCTTATGTTAGAAAGAAGACAGAAAACGGAGAAACTTCATTTTTCTCCGATTTTCTTTTTCGTACATCTTTCCCCGTACTTGGAATTTTGGGTTGCTATCCTATAAAAACCCCTTTTTAATTTTTTCCAAGCATGGTTTACATAATAAAATAGCTTTTTAAATCTTCAATCGACGTTTCCGTCGTTTCTTTAATTTGCTGTTTTCCTTTTTGTTTTTCTTATAACGTTCTTATGTCCTTATTTTCCACTTGTGAATATCACAAAAATAGAGAGAAAAAGCGTCGATACTGATATACTACCATCGAATTTTAAATGCATACTTAAGAGTACAATTTTTTATAACTAAAAAGAGAATACAAACCCTACTACAATACGATACTAGATAGATGACATACGTAGGTTAACTTTTTCATCACCTCGGGCTAGAGGGCCTATGCCCCTGTCCGCCCTGACACAGGAAACCTCTCATAAAGGAATCCAAACAGCTAAGGTGCTCCTCCTACCGCCTAGTGCTTGCCTCAACCTCACGCTGAGACCTAGCTAACTCATCCTGCCTCCTAATCATCTCCTACTACCCCTGAAGAATCTCTGCGTGCTCCCTAGCGAGCCGCTCTTGCCTCTCGGGAAACGGTCCTAAACTGATCCTCGTAGCTCATCGGTGGAGGGGGCTGAGAGGGTCCCGCTCCCTCTCCCCAAGATCCATATCCATGTCCATATCCCCACGTACTCTGCGTCATGGGCTCTGATGGCCAAGCGGGCCATGGTGACTCGTTATGTCCTATGCCACCTCTAAATGGTGGCGCGGGAAAGTGCTGATGCTCATGAAAGTACTGGGGTGTCTGCCAATGTGCTGAGGACTATGGTGATGGCTGCTGCTCGTGCTCCTGCTCCTTCTGTGGAGCCTGAATCTGGGCTAATCCTATGTGCATCCTCCTCAGAGTGGATGAATCTATCATAGGGTAGGCTTGCTCACTATAAGTCTCCCTCTGCATCTCAACCCCGGCCCACCTGAAGACCCGTGTCCAAAGGTGATAGTAAATCATAGTGGATCTATGGAGTTCGGTCGCTGTCATATACTGGGCCATAATCGTCCTAGCCCAGTTCACCTGCAATCCTCCAAATATGGCATAGGTGGCCCGCCTCACAATAGGGTATATTTGATCAAAACTCCCCGTCTTGGGGAAAAGGTATGCTGCAGAATGCGGATAACTAACCTAGCAAACGGAGTCAACTGCCTAGAGCTCCAGTCGGGGTACTGGGGGTCTAAAAGAATCTGCTGCAAAACGGCCATGTTCATCATCTCAATCTACCCTACCTCTAAGCCATAGCCTTTGATATCTAAAATACTAGCCAACCGAGACTCGGTGAAAACTATCCTAACTCCCTTGATCTCCGACTGGAAGGCCAACTCCTCATCCTCATTGCTAGTACGTAAGTTATCATCAAAAAGATGTACTAACCTAGGATACACTCACTGCTCGAACATCTCATGGCTAAGAATCTGTCGCAGCCATGTGTCCAAGAAGAGCTGCTCTAATGTGTGCCCGAAAAATTAGTAAAGTTCACCGCCCTTACTTGTAGAAATTGGTACGCGGCTATATCAGAGTAAGACTGTACTATACGCCTATCACTCTGACACCAAGTTATCTTCTGTGGTGTGAGGTGGGGAAAGAGGTGAACAAGAGAGGGTCTTGGAGGCATGGTGAAAAACTATCAAATTTGTGATAACGGAGTATGGATCCGAGTAGATCTCGCGATGGGCTTTGATTTGGCACTAACGACGAGTTAAACGATGGAGTTTTGGAGGAATTTGGGCGGTTGGAAGGGGGGATTTTTGGGTGTGGCTGCTGTCTTCGGGGAGGAAGCAAAAATGACAAAGAGGAGCAAAAATGAGCAGGAGAGGGGCAAAGCACACATATTTACGCATGTAATTTGCAAGGCATCGGTCGACCGCACGGTCGACAGGCCGATCGACCGCTCGGTCAACCACTTGGTCAACCTGGTCAGTCTGTGCTATATATATATATATATTTCATCTCGTCTGCCTCCCCTTGACTAATCGAAGCCTATGCAAATTCTATCCACTATCGGCTGTCTGAGTCGCGGTTACGACTTTGGCTAAATATCCCTGTCCGCTTTCCGCCCTCCAAATGGAGTCTTGACGTCTTCTATACTTCAATTGAACCTACATTAATGTCCATAAGCTTGCTCCAGCCACTTAAATCGTCTAACCCATAAAATTCTTTTTCAAAACAACTTATCTTTCTTTACAGCCAGAAAAATTATTTTTACGTACTTATAAACCTTTTCATACTTAAATAAGGATTTCAAAATATGTTTCTACTCGACTAAGACAGATGTTGCCAATAAAATCATAAAGCTGTAAACTTCTAAAGTTAGAACTTGAAAATCTTTCAAAACTTTTCAAATTCCTAAGAGTTTAATTGCTGGGCTAGACTAAAAAGTAACTTTTTAATTTGCTTTCATCTTTCCAAATATCCCTTACTGAATTCGAAAATCTTTACCCCCTATGAGGTCTTTTAGCATTTGGAATTTCCTCGTTCCAAGTTTTGATATACTGAATTGTTATCCAAACTTTCTCCAACTATAGATTTACTTAAAAGAATGGACTTCTCTTTGGGGTTTTAAGAGTATATATATTTATACTAAAATACAAATACATTCACACACTACCTACCTAGGAATCTAATCCTAGGCTCTAATACCAAATGTAACAACCTGAAATTCCAGCGGTCCGGATTTTTCGCAAGAATGCTAAAAACCAAGCCCACTGAAGTCCGAGTTGGGTATCTGGTATCCTGCAAATAAGCAAAGATAAATATATCAAAGCACAATTAATTATCTCACAGCGGAATTGGCTAAAATATAATAGTAAGTAAATACTCACTCAAATAATAACAATTTCTATGCAAGTGTCATAAAGCTGAGAAGTCTCTGACATTTACCTAACCTGTATGATGTTATGAGGAGGGGGTCAGAACAAAAGTTCTGGTGAATGAATAAATTATATACTTCTAAGCTTAATTCTACATATACCGTTTTATTTCCATTTGTTGATATATTAGATTCATTAGGTTACAATATTCTCACCTTTGCTCGCGAAACGTGCCCATCTACTCTATAGTAGATAAAAACCTAATAACTAATATATACATATATGTAGCTATATGCCTAATGACCATATTGGTCCTAGGAACCACCCATGGTACCTTCCGTATCCTCCTTGAAAAAGACTCCATCGTCTAGCTTCGAGAGCGTTCTGTAATTTTCATATGTAAAGGACCGCTTCGTAAGACCTACAATACAGATGCTTCACTACTTACTACGAAAACGTAAATTGCATCCACACTAGTCTATACCAGTGCTCAGACATCCATAATGTACCACCCTGTGCGTACGTTGAGGACTACGTGATTGTTCTGTCTACTATCTGTGTCCCGCCAACAAGGTCTACCTTGTACGGAACTCAGTCGAGGATTTTCTATATCAATAAAGGATTACTTCGTTAGGCTTACAATACAGATGTTCTAGTTGGTCTGTCCCTTTTTCTTTGTGGATATGGCCTCACGCAGCCACCCCTCAACTAATCGAAATACTTCTTGAGAGTTAAGTGGCAGTGCCCTACTGCAAACAATCTAACAACCAATTGGCGGTGCCCGTCCATCCAATGTCTCGATAGTGAAAGTATCATTGGACTGTTTGTTTAACTCTAGTATTTCCCGAACTCGCTCTTGGTCTTGATGTGGGCCGATATCCGCATGCGAATATCATTAAGCTTACTTGCAAGTACTGGACATACGAATACCCTACTCCGAACACCAAGCCATTCCGACTGCCTACAAAGGATCCGCTTCGTTAGGCCTACAATGCAAATGCAGTCAAGGCATACTCTTTCGATGGAATACCTACAGACCTGCCTCCGGGGATGCAGCTTCGTTAGGCCTACCCAGAGGGCCATCCTAGAGTATCCTCACGTCCCGTTGAAGTCTCGTACTTCCCTCTAGCCCAAAATCACTAAGTTGGACGTGCTCCTCCATTTCTGAAATCCGTGATGAACTGCTTCGTTAGGCGCTTCATCTTTTGGGCTGCTCCAAATGCATTTCGATTCTTTTATTGGACCCTAAGTCTAATCTTTTTAACTTGCGTTTAGTTTGCTTTCTTGTTCTATTGGCTACCTATTTTAATTTAATTAGCATATTCTTGCCCTTGTCTCACTTCTAACTATTGTGAGATAAACATATGTCTAATAGGGAATGTTGTTAGTATGAGCCACATTTACTATCTTGCTTATTTAACTTATTATATAAATTCTTAAGTTCCTTAAAATAAGACCCTTTATTATTTCTGTTTTATTTTCTAATTAACTTAATATAAGTTGTTTAAATAAACTTCTATCATTATTCTCTACTGTCATCGCTTGCCAATTTATTTTAAGTCTTACGATAGGCTTTTCCGTTCTTATTTCATAATTATAACCTATGTTATAATTCTACTTGGAATTGTTACCTTTTCTTCTTTTATAGTCCGTTATACAATTACAGGTGTTTCTTGCCTAGTCTACCTTCTTTTATTACGATATAGAATTTTCTTTAATTCCCTAATATTACATGATTCACTTATCAATAATTGCCTAGTTAAATAGCCTGCGTAGCAAATGCAGACTTAGGCTCCTTAAATTTTTTTATAGCCTCAAATTCTTAAATTAATAATTTTCTTATTTCAAATCATACTTTACTTTATTGTCTGATATTTTAGGAAGTAATTCTATTTTATTTGGTTGGTTATGAAGAGTATATAATCCATTTCCATATCTTAATATTGAATAACACTATAAACAATAATTCGTAACTGCAAGGTGCCTCTTTTACTATTTTGAAGTAGTTTAAAATATAGTGGTTTCTCTATTTTACACTAATTTCTCCTTTTTATTTCTTTTATTATGGCAGTTACGTTTATCATTATCTTTTAGATATTAAGTTGTGGAAATGTATCCAATTTTCTAAACCAACTAATTAATTTAATAATTATCCCCAAATTAACTTTTCCCGTTTAGTGCAATTTATTACAGTAATTTTATCTATCATCTTTTATTATTTTACATCTATTTTCTTCCATTTCAGTTTTCTTATTTATATAATCCATATTCGCGTTTTATCTATTCTAATCCAAACACATAGAAAGAAAAGAAGGGATGGATGAAAACTAAAGCTTGCATAAAAATCCAAAACGTAGAACAAAAGGTGTAAATAAGGCATAGAAATTAGTGTTTAAATACTGTAAATAAACTGCAATTTTTCTTATAGTATATCCTAATTTAATTAATATGATTAATTACCAAATAAAATTTTCTAAATGGGAATCTAACGATAATATATCTTAAACTTAAAAGATATATAAATAAATCCACTCACCTGTCGTCCTTCGCTTCGCTTGTGCTTCGCCTAGTTCCACAGTCCTTCTGGATCTCCTTCTTCCAATGCGTATAAAATTTTAATTAAGAAGATCCTCTCCCAAGAAATTATTTTCTATTTAGGGTTCAGCCTTAGGTAATGAACCCATAGGGGAAAATCTAATTGTGAGAAGATAGCTAGGCCTAGGGTCCTATTTATATTGGAGCTTGGGGATCTTAGACCATCGGATTCTTAGATTGAACTTGGAGCCACCACGTCACAAGGTCGTTCGAAGGCATAGGTTTGAAGACCGTATGGCTCAAATCGCACAAAAAGGAGAAAATACATCACAGTATAAACCTGGACGAATCTTCATCCAGATTGCGCGCGGGTCGACCGGGCGGTCGACCGCCCTTAGCAAGTGGTCGACTGTTGCGACCATTGGGTCGACCTACCGGTCGGCCCATATCCATTTTGTTTTTTTTCGGTTTGATTGCTTATTTTGTTTCGTTCTTTACTCCTTCATATTAGTTCGATTTTAGACAAGTTATATATGGAAACTGATCATAAAATTGCTCTGGACGCAATGGTACAAGTTTTAGAGCCATATTCTGATAATTCCAAAATTATTTGTAACGTCCCGAATTTTCGCGTTCGAAAATCGACATCCATACTTTACATCGTACTCGAATGTCGTAGATTCGAGCGTTCAAATCCGAGTCGCCGGAGCTTATAACACAGTTAAGTAAATAACACAGTGGAAGAAATGAATAATACATTGATATACAATATCTGATACAACAGAATGATACAATGAATATCAATATACATCAGAGATATGATACAACAAATAGCAGCGGAAAAGAAAACGATAACATCAGCAGCGGATAATCTCCATCTTCAAAGCACTAATCCAGAAATAGCTTGAACTCCCAATAACGATGAACAAAGATAAGCAAGTGCAGTCCGATCCAAAGACTGAACTAGCTCCAGATAACCTACTAATCTGACTATCTGAAAAACCAAACTCTAGACTGCTCGTGTAGAAAAATTTTGAGCATCCAGAGTTTAGGAAAGAAACAATAAACTCCGGATCAGTCATGGGACTGGTGTGAGCAACAAAAACAGTTTATCTTTAAAACAAATAGCAGGGAATTTTAAAGTCAATTCGCAATGCTTTTTGGAAAATGAAACTACCATAAGACCTCCCACCACACACACAATGCAAACGCAGAATTGGAGGAGATTTCTTCTTATGATAGTCAAAGATGCTTAATACGCAAAATCATTGGTTATTACTATTAGTGCATAGTGTAGAAAACAATTTCGAAAGTATAATATTAATCTTAGCCAACATACGACCAGTATCGTATGCCTACTATAGCTACTATGTTCAATAGCAGGTTACCGCCACATTCCATAGCAGGTTATACAACTAAAACCGTACAAGGTTCGTATTGTTTCTTTGGATTTTCCAACAAATGTTCAGGCTAAGGACCTTCCTATTCCACGTAGGAAACGCCTCTGGCTGGACGCTCCGAGAGACAAACTGCTCTCTGCCAACAAGGCCGGGTTACCCCTGTAACAGGTAACTCACGAATATGCCACCTCCCGGTCCTTTGGGACCTTTATCCGAGCGCTCGTAACCATCATCACACATAATAAGTGTATCCACATGAGTAAGTATCAGGGCTCCATACCATAATACCACCCATTTCCAGAAGGAAATGACATACCCTAAAGGGCGCGACCCTCATAACCTTGCCGCAACGATCCTGTTTCGACCATTTCCGGGTTGTGAGGCTCTGACGAAGTCTCGTCCACAAAGCTACGCTTTTTTCAAAAATCCACGCTTTGGGTCAACAGATGATCAACCTATGATCACAAAGATAAATGATCAAACAAAAGATCATATCACAAATGATCAAACATTGATCATCACACAGCAACACTCAGCATGCCACATTACCAAATTGGGATATATCGCTGATAACTTTCAACTACATAACCTCTGAGCTCGTACGTCTCAGAGAAGGGTGTTAAGCTAAGAGAATAAATTCTCCGCCACCAAACAGAAATGTATTTGAAAGAAATCAGCTTTATATCTCAAAGTGTAATGTCAGACATGTAACCATACAAGTCTGTTCCGGGATCGAACAGAACCGAAGGCACTTCTCACGAAGCCCTTGCAAATCCGGATAATTTCCAATCACGTCCGGACTTCCCGTCACAAAAGAGTGATATAAATCTCTATACCGACGCGACTCAGTGCAGAGACATTCGACAGGTTGTCCTTTCATTTTTCGAAAAATATCCGGTCTTCAACACCGGTCTTCAAATGCTATCCATATACGACGTATCACTATTCGGAATGAGTTATGTGACACAAAGGTCCTCTCCCGGCTAAACCGAATAGTGAGCGCAATATTTAAAAATATACGGATATTGGGATTTCAATTAAGTCACACTTATTACCCAAACTTCCTTTTCAAATGGTTTAACAAATTACCATTTCAAATCTTTTTAAACAAAAAGATTCAATTCACAAAGTTCACTTAATTTCACAAAGATTCATTCATAGATTTTCCAAATCAATTTCCCTTTCAATTTGATTAATTCGTTAAATCTTTAAATCAAAGATTTAACTCATAGTTTTCAAAACAATTTCATTTCGAATGGGTTAAACAAATCATCACTTTAAATATGTTAAAAATAGACAGATTTAATTCATAGCTTTCAAAAAGAATTCATTCATAACTTGGAAAATCCATTTTTTAATTAAATCTTGAAATTCCTTTACCTAAATTGGAATTTCATTTCTTATCTAAAAGCTTTTATTCTTTGAAAACAAACAGTTTTCATTCTGGAAATCTGATTCATTTATACGAGTTAAGGTTCTTGGGTTAAATCCAAATTCCCAACTTATACTTTTAAAATGGTTTAAATTCATATAAACACATTTATATCATCTTTACTCCCTAGTTTCCAAATCATAGCTTAATTTCAAACTTGAATCCAAATTTAAATCTAACTATTTAAATTTTCAAAACTCGGTTAAGTTATTCAAAATAACTTTTATATTTGAAATTCCATTTCAAAAGCTTTTCACTTTAAACCCCAAATTTCTAATTTCAAAATCAATTGAAATTAAAATTTCAATTTCAAAAACATCAAATTTAAATTATCTGTGACTTAATCGATTTCCACGTGAAATCCATATTGGTGTGTGTATAAGTGTGGTCCAGGGGTTCAACACAATAGTGCAACATCAATCATCACATAACAAAATACAGGATATAGTTGATAAGCGATATAATCGATAATGCTTATCTTCATTCACAGATTCATAGATAAAATAAATTTATCAGTCATAGATTCATTATTACACTTCGATGTGGGTTTCGGATAACCAACTGGAATCCGACTCCCTGTCGCATCGAAATTCAAGTGTCGTTTACGGGTCAAAAGGTTTTCACATTCACATAGTAATATATCACAGAAACAGAAAATCTCAGATCACAACATAAATCAGGATGTATCACAAAGCATCATATATCAGGGATATCATAAAAAATTCTCATTCAATAGAATCCAAATATAACGACCCGGAAATTTCGAACCCGAAATTTCCAGATAGTTAGAAGAAAAAGAAAAGAGATAGAAGAAGAAAACAGAACAAGACAGATTCTCACATTCGCAGCGGATCAAAATACAATATCAAATAATAATATCAGTTATACAAAGAAAACTGTATTTGTCAAATTACACTTTAATATATCAGAGTTACAACTTATTTACAAACACAAGACAGATAAATCAATCTGTTTCAGATACTATCATATATCACAATAGAAACTCTCCATACGTTCCTGCTCTCCAGCTCGCCTCCTGAGCTCCAGAACGTCCTTACCTGAAAATCTGTAATACTCGGTCTGAACCGAGCATTACATCAAAGTAACACCCGGGTCAGGCTGGAAACCAGCATGAGTAAACTCATCTAACATGAAATTTCAATCCATAGATCTTATATAAAATCAGGGTAACTCGTATCTTCTACGAGTTCTTACTTATTTTATTCAAACAATTTATTTCATAAAATAATATCTAAGTATCGTTACTTAGTTCCAATGATCCAGATTACTCGATTTATTTCATTCCAGCCTATTCGATTTACAAAACAAATCTATAAAGAATTATAGATTACAAATCGAAGTGGTTTCGGGTATATTTCTGATACCCGACCCCGGTCTCTTCGAATCAAAAGTCATCCTTTAAACCAAGATTTTTCAGTTAAACAAGTTAATTTAAATTCAGGATATCATATTCATATAACAAATCTATCACAGATAGATAACTTACGTTATCACAATTCATCCAAAACATCTCATCTCACAATCACATATCAGATATATCAACTAATCCAAGGCATCTAATATCATTCAACTAATCCATAACAAGTCAATTCATTCTTAATTTATTTAATTAATCTCTAATTAAATTAATTACTAACCTTTAATTACTTGGATTACCTTAATCCATCTTTCTTAATATTAATTAATTATAAATTAATTAATCATTTCTTAATTATTTATCTTAATTAATTTTCCTTGATTAATTATTCCTTAATTACAAAAAGTAATTATTCTTTACTTACCCCTTTTTATTAATTATTCTTGATTAATTTCTTTTTAATTACATTAAGTAATTAGCCTTTAATTAATTTTAATAAACGAATTAACCTTAACCATTTATAATAATTAAACTTTAATCAATCCCATTAAGTAATTAATTAATAAATAGATGATCCTTTAATTACTTCCATTAATTAATTATTCTTTAATTAATTTCCTCAATTAATCCATATTTAAATCATTTAAACTAAATTAATTATTATCTATTCTTAAATCATTTAAAATAAATGAATTATCCTTCTTAATTTCACAATTTAATTTTCTTTAACTAATCAACCCTTAATTAAGATAAATTCTCGATTTTATAATTGATTTATTAAGTCCTTATCATTTAAACTTTATTTAAAATAAACATTTAAGAAATCAATTAAAATTTACACATCTAATTTAACTTCTAAAATCATTTGAACTTTAAAAGTTTATTTAATAAATTTTAATACAAAAATCATATTAAAAATCTATGTTTTTATCTTTTAAAAACTTATTTATTAATTATATAAAACTTGTTAAAACAAATTTTCTAGAAAACAAATTAGTTTAATAGTTAAAATCTTGTTTATCTTTGTTTTTAAAACTCAGAACATTATAAATATAAAACTTCTTTTGCTTTAAAACTTAGAACAATTGCTGTTTAATTTTCTCTCGACCAACTCACCACTAACCCGAGTAAAACACTCAAAAACTCGAAGCAACTCTCGAGTATCCCCACTACGTTATCTGCTCCGAGTAAAACACTAAAATCCCCGAAGTAACACTCGCGTCCAAAACCCACTTCCCTGCTTCGAGTAAAACTCGAATTCCCCTGGATAAAAACTCGAGCCTCCAACCTTCTTCTCCAAAACCAACTTCCAGATGCACTCAAACGTACACGTGCACGTGCACCGTCACGCTGGACGTCGATGATCTCCATTCTGGTCTCCGGCAAGTCATTTTCCATCTCAACATCACGTTCGACCATCAAAATCTACTCGATTCGTACTAGACTCGAATCCAACCAAGGAACCCATCAGCTCGAAAGCCATTGCCAGTAACTTCCATCACCACGGCAACCCCCAGCCTCGAGAAAACCCACCACCTTCACCGTAGCTCCGCCTCACTTCACTCTACCTCCAGCGCCCTACGCGATCGCCTCCAGTTGCCTATCGACGCCGCGAAATCCATATGAACGTCACGAGAAAAACAGGGTCTTAAACCCTAACTTGATCAATTCCGATCAATCCCCTCATTAATAAATTCCAAATTGATTTTTCCTATGATCTCCAGACTTTCTACCACCTACAGCTTCAACCCCGAAACCTATCACCTCTCCGATCGCCAGGATTTGCCTAAAATAGCATTTCCGTTCATCTCACCATTTCTCACGAATTTAAATCTTAAAATTTATGTTTTACATACTAAAATTCGTGATTTCCCATCACGAATCCATCCATGCAATACAAACTTAAAATTGATTCAATTAATTTTTGACCATAATAAGATTTTTACTGTAAATTTTGAAATTTGAACTAAACATCCATTATAAAAACCTATAATTATTTTTAGAAGGAAGATTACATGATTTCAAACAGCCTTTGTTTACAAATCAAAAGCTAGTTTATATTAAAAATAGAATTATTGAATTTATTAAGAAGATGAATCCTGTTTATAAGCATACAGAGACCATCACAGGCATTTCAAACATTCCTATACAAACATGCATACATTAATTTCCAAGCATTTCAGATATATAAACATGCATTCATATCATATTACTAAGTAACACAATTTACATAAACATCCATCACATGCATCCATTACAACAGATTTTCTTAAAACTGTTTTTAAGAGAAAATGTTTACTCACCTTAATCGTTTAACAGAGAACAGGGAAGTAGCTTGAGATTTGAAATCTGGAATTGCTTTGGATAAATGAAACTGCTGTTTGATTTTGATCTGCTTGCATTATTTGGGTTGAATCCTACTTTGAACTTAATCTTTGCTTTGAATCTGAAGTTGCTTAGATCAGGATAACTTGAAATAGTTGTTTTTACTATCTTTTCTAGTTTGGCATTTCAGTTCTTTTTAATTTCCTTTAGTTTCGTTTGAAAATATGAAGAAAAATGGCCTGACTTTTCTATTTAATTTTAATTAAATAAAATATTTTGCAAAATGTCTAAGCTAACTAACACTTGTGAATTTGTTATCTTATTTATCAAACACTTGTCAAGAGTTCTATTTTAAATGTTAAACCCTTGTCTTATGAATTTCTTATAAACTTATATATTATTTACATATATATTATGTTTATATTTCATATGTGTTTTATTGATTTATCTTTTAAACCTTTATATATATAAACTATCTTGACTTCAAATATGAAAGAAAGCATATATCCTTAACCTAAGATAAAATATTTTTAATAATCCTTTGTAAATTATCATATTAATTTCAAAATATAACTTCTAGTTCAATATATATATATTATGATTAGAAAATAAATTTTGCCAAATTAAATTGTCATATTAATATGTTTACACATATCTACTAATATATTTATTAATTTACTATAAGATATATTATTTTCAGATATTTATATTTCAACATTTATCATAGTTTCAAATACATCGTGATATCTTTTATTACTAGAATTTTATCTTTCCATTAGATAAAACCAGTTTATTATCCAATTATCAGATGCCAAAAATCCGGGTTATCACATTCCTCCCCCCTTTGAATCTTTTCGTCCTCGAAAAGGAACGAAACCAGAATTTTAAATACTTATTATCAGATAAATTATCTTTTTATCATTTTTAAAACACTTTAAAATCTATATAGTATTACAAAAATAGTTTTTATCAAAATACTTTTATAACTCAATGTTTCAACAAGTTCATCCTCGTTCTTACAGAAATTTGGTCATGCGTTGATCAGACTTAGGACTGAAAATCTATAAGGACTTAGCAAACCCGTTTTCAACACCCAGTGAAAATACATGGAAAATAATTTATTGAAAATATAGAAAACAGTTTTGAAAATAGAGAAAATATCTTTGGTGAGAATGCTCTGGAAATCATCACCCCCATCCATGGTCGCAGTTAACCCGATGGTTACGTTGCCGTCCCGACAAAATCCACAGATAACTGTAGGTCTCCGCGCTCCTCGATTACGCCATGGAACCCGCTACAGATCGCAGTTATACCCGGGCCTTACGTTGCTATCACAGCACAAACCCATATAACTGTAGGCATCAGCGCCACCGAATTTCGCTGCCAAATAATGAAACTTCTCCCACATAGGTCGCAGTCTACCGATATAAAATCAAACGCAGACTGTTGGCTCTCAGCGGCACAAACGACTTTCGCTATGTTACCATAGTGTCACAGTCTACCGATATAAAATCAAACGTAGACAGTTGGCTCTCAGCGGCACACATGACTTTCGCTATGGTCTGCAGTAGATCGCAGTGACATCGAGTTAAACTGTCGTCACAGCATAACCCAAATGCCTCTGTGGGCACCAGCCCCTCGACTTTCGCTACACAAATAATCCTCAGGAACTAGTTTGTCCGGACTCCTCACAGGATCAACTTTAGAATCCCCCCTTTGGGGTTCAAGGCAGTACCACCTAGTGGCACTCCTGAGAAGTTCATTTCAAGGGAGCGCCTTTTTCCCCAGAGCTATACTCAAAACATTTTATACTATATATTTATAGTATCTTCAAATCATACCCTTTATGATTTATCAAAATCTCCTTTACACAAAATCGATTACCAAAATCGATAATTCTCAAATTAGGCTTTCCAAATTCCCAAAATTGATTTTTCCAAAAATCAAAAGCCTTTTTAGAAATCCATAGGTTCCCAAAATCTTTTTCAAAATTATTCTCATAAGATCCTTTATATATATATAGATATATATAACTTTGAAAATCTTTGGATCACTTCAAACTTGTATAAAACCTCTTTTATACTTTAAACATTTCAAAATCCTCTTTATTCTGGCTAGATTCAATAAGGGGAGTTTATCATATTATAAAATATAACTTTATTTATTGCCAAATCAAATATTCAAGTTTGATTTCTTTATAAAGTTATTTACCATTTACTTACTTCCATAAAGTAAATTTCAACCAAAGAAATATCCAATTCCATTTTATTTCACAAATATACTTTTCATTTCAAAACCATTGCAAATTCCTTATTCACAAATTTTCAATGCCAATTTCATTCAATCCCGTACGATGTACACATATCATCCGTACGCTATATCAATTTGATCGCTCACTCGATCACACGATTTCACTTCCGAACTAGTATTGTCCACCCGACTTTCTAGTGCGGACTCAGATCTGATTCCTTGATCAGAAACCGACATTCTCCTTGCATAGTCACAACTATGATAGAGAATATCCAGAACCAATCAAAAATCCATATCCAGGTTCGCCGTCGAAAATCGAGCGAAAAATCCCAACTCGGATCGATAATACTATCTCAAAATTCTGTGTTCGAATCTGGATCAAATCACTATGCGAATAGAATAATATACGTACATCCTTCGTATTTATCTTTATTGATTATTAGCTAAATCAATTTCTCCTTTCTATCCACATTTCCTTTAATTCTATTCTCTTATTCTCAATTGCTTCCATTTACCATTGAGTTATTACTTCAATTACAAACAGTTTGAACTTTGACTTATTTAAATTTAAAAATAGCTTGAAAAGGTTTAAAATAGACAAGTAGTTGGAAAATAGTTATTAGTTTGTAAAATAGCTGTAAAATAGTTAAGTAGGTATAAAATAGTTAGATAATTGCAAAATAGTTTTTAAAATAGTGATTAGATATAAGTAACTGAAAAATAGTAATTAGTTTATAAGACAGTTTCAAAATAGTTAAATAGTTCCAAAATAATTGTAAAATAAGTATAAGATAGTTTGGGTTTAAGAAGAAAGATTGTATAGTAAATAGTTTGGAAAAATATACTTGTATTAAAACAATTTGAAAATAATCCAGAGCCAAACTGTCAATTCATATCAATTCAATTCAAATTTCCACCTCCATTTAAATAACTCAATTGCAATTTAAATAACTTCAATTTCCATTGAAATTGATTTAACCTCAATTCAAGTTGAATTAATCCTCAATTTCTTTCCTAATTCAAATCAAATTCAATTTGAACTACTTCTATTCAAATTTCAACTTAAAACCATCTCGAATTATATAAATTCGAGTTAAATATTTTAAATGTTGATTTAATCCTTTAAATTAAATTAACCTTTACTTTTTAAATCAAATCAACCTTAATTTTTTTTTATTTAACAACTTAAATCTTTAAACCATTTATTTCTGAACCCAAATTCCAAAATTTTATTTTAAAATTATCTTTACTTAACTTATTACAAAGTTCAAATAAGAATTCAAAACAATTTATTCTTCAGATTCCAATTTATTATCCATTTTCAATTTTCAAAACCAATTCTCAATTTCATTGATTATTTATAACAATAGAATAATATCAGGATAAATAAACATCCAAATTTATCCTAACACCAATTTACAGTAACCATTTTAAATTTCCAGATCTCAAACCCATTTTGAGATCACTCATAACTCCCATTTAAAATCAACCATTTAACTTTCCAAGTTAAATTTAAATTTCATCTTGAAATTTCCAATTCAAGTTATTTATTCAACTTATTTAACTTCCTTCAAGTTAAATTCAATTTAATCCAGTCAACTTATCCAATTTGAATTCCCATTTCAAATTTAAACTTTATATTAATAAACTTTCCCACTTAAATTCAAAAACTTATCACTTTGGGTTTTCATATCACATTCCAATTTAAAACTCAACACTAGGAGTTATTTCAAATTATCTTTGATATTATGTATATCCTTATATATACATTTTCTTTACACACCAAGTTATACCTTAAATTTTTAAACCATCTCTGGTTTTAACTTCAAAAATAATTTCAAGTTTTCTGGATTTAAAACTTCACAATTTAAAACCCACTAGAATTTACAAGTCTTACTTGCCTAAATGTTTTACTTCCCTAAAACATTCCATTATTAAACACAACAACCATTTATGATAATAACCAAGATTATCATATCTGGAAACCAATTCATTTTTATCTTTATTCTAATAATACTTCTATATATTCAAGATTTTAATTTCAGTTTGAATCCATTTCAAACTTATCTTTATTTAATTTCAATTTGGTTGTATTACCATTATCATTTATATTTAATTCAATAATTTAACAACCAATTACCTTGATATTTATTAGAAAGAAATATCATTTTATATCAAAATATATTCTTATATAAAATCATTTAAAATTCTTATATAAGAAAATAACAATTACGCTCTCATATATATATATATATATATATATATATACACTCAACTCGTTCTAGGGTACCATTGACCCTATCCTTAACGAGTAATCCCAACAGAGCCAAGGTTCTCGCTTAACCTTCAGCTCTGATACCAAATGTAACGACCCGGAAATTTCGAACCCGAAATTTCCAGACAGTTAGAAGAAAAAGAAAAGAGATAGAAGAAGAAAACAGAACAAGACAGATTCTCACATTCGCAGCGGATCAAAATACAATATCAAATAATAATATCAGTTATACAAAGAAAACTGTATTTGTCAAATTACACTTTAATATATCAGAGTTACAACTTATTTACAAACACAAGACAGATAAATCAATCTGTTTCAGATACTATCATATATCACAATAGAAACTCTCCATACGTTCCTGCTCTCCAGCTCGCCTCCTGAGCTCCAAAACGTCCTTACCTGAAAATCTGTAATACTCGGTCTGACCCGAGCATTACATCAAAGTAACACCCGGGTCAGGCTGGAAACCAGCGTCAGTAAACTCATCTAACATGAAATTTCAATCCATAGATCTTATATAAAATCAGGGTAACTCGTATCTTCTACGAGTTCTTACTTATTTTATTCAAACAATTTATTTCATAAAATAATATCTAAGTATCGTTACTTAGTTCCAATGATCCAGATTACTCGATTTATTTCATTCCAGCCTATTCGATTTACAAAACAAATCTATAAAGAATTATAGATTACAAATCGAAGTGGTTTCGGGTATATTTCTGATACCCGACCCCGGTCTCTTCGAATCAAAAGTCATCCTTTAAACCAAGATTTTTCAGTTAAACAAGTTAATTTAAATTCAGGATATCATATTCATATAACAAATCTATCACAGATAGATAACTTACGTTATCACAATTCATCCAAAACATCTCATCTCACAATCACATATCAGATATATAAACTAATCCAAGGCATCTAATATCATTCAACTAATCCATAACAAGTCAATTCATTCTTAATTTATTTAATTAATCTCTAATTAAATTAATTACTAACCTTTAATTACTTGGATTACCTTAATCCATCTTTCTTAATATTAATTAATTATAAATTAATTAATCATTTCTTAATTATTTATCTTAATTAATTTTCCTTGATTAATTATTCCTTAATTACAAAAAGTAATTATTATTTACTTACCCCTTTTTATTAATTATTCTTGATTAATTTCTTTTTAATTACATTAAGTAATTAGCCTTTAATTAATTTTAATAAACGAATTAACCTTAACCATTTATAATAATTAAACTTTAATCAATCCCATTAAGTAATTAATTAATAAATAGATGATCCTTTAATTACTTCCATTAATTAATTATTCTTTAATTAATTTCCTCAATTAATCCATATTTAAATCATTTAAACTAAATTAATTATTATCTATTCTTAAATCATTTAAAATAAATGAATTATCCTTCTTAATTTCACAATTTAATTTTCTTTAACTAATCAACCCTTAATTAAGATAAATTCTCTATTTTATAATTGATTTATTAAGTCCTTATCATTTAAACTTTATTTAAAATAAACATTTAAGAAATCAATTAAAATTTACACATCTAATTTAAGTTCTAAAATCATTTGAACTTTAAAAGTTTATTTAATAAATTTTAATACAAAATTCATATTAAAAATCTATGTTTTTATCTTTTAAAAACTTATTTATTAATTATATAAAACTTGTTAAAACAAATTTTCTAGAAAACAAATTAGTTTAATAGTTAAAATCTTGTTTATCTTTGTTTTTAAAACTCAGAACATTATAAATATAAAACTTCTTTTGCTTTAAAACTTAGAACAATTGCTGTTTAATTTTCTCTCGACCAACTCACCACTAACCCGAGTAAAACACTCAAAAACTCGAAGCAACTCTCGAGTATCCCCACTACGTTATCTGCTCTGAGTAAAACACTAAAATCCCCGAAGTAACACTCGCGTCCAAAACCCACTTCCCTGCTTCGAGTAAAACTCGAATTCCCCTGGATAAAAACCCGAGCCTCCAACCTTCTTCTCCAAAACCAACTTCTAGATGCACTCAAACGTACACGTGCACGTGCATCGTCACGCTGGACGTCGATGATCTCCATTCTGGTCTCCGGCAAGTCATCTTCCATCTCAACATCACGTTCGACCATCAAAATCTACTTGATTCGTACTAGACTCGAATCCAACCAAGGAACCCATCAGCTCGAACGCCATTGCCAATAACTTCCATCACCACGGCAACCCCCAGCCTCGAGAAAACCCACCACCTTCACCGTAGCTCCGCCTCACTTCACTCTACCTCCAGCGCCCTACGCGATCGCCTCCGGTTGCCTATCGACGCCGCGAAATCCATATGAACGTCACGAGAAAAACAGGGTCTTAAACCCTAACTTGATCAATTCCGATCAATCCCCTCATTAATAAATTCCAAATTGATTTTTCCTATGATCTCCAGACTTTCTACCACCTACAGCTTCAACCCCGAAACCTATCACCTCTCCGATCGCCAGGATTTGCCTAAAATAGCATTTCCGTTCATCTCACCATTTCTCACGAATTTAAATCTTAAAATTTATGTTTTACATACTAAAATTCGTGATTTCCCATCACGAATCCATCCATGCAATACAAACTTAAAATTGATTCAATTAATTTTTGACCATAATAAGATTTTTACTGTAAATTTTGAAATTTGAACTAAACATCCATTATAAAAACCTATAATTATTTTTAGAAGGAAGATTACATGATTTCAAACAGCCTTTGTTTACAAATCAAAAGCTAGTTTATATTAAAAATAGAATTATTGAATTTATTAAGAAGATGAATCCTGTTTATAAGCATACAGAGACCATCACAGGCATTTCAAACATTCCTATACAAACATGCATACATTAATTTCCAAGCATTTCAGATATATAAACATGCATTCATATCATATTACTAAGTAACACAATTTACATAAACATCCATCACATGCATCCATCACAACAGATTTTCTTAAAACTGTTTTTAAGAGAAAATGTTTACTCACCTTAATCGTTTAACAGAGAACAGGGAAGTAGCTTGAGATTTGAAATCTGGAATTGCTTTGGATAAATGAAACTGCTGTTTGATTGTGATCTGCTTGCATTATTTGGGTTGAATCCTACTTTGAACTTAATCTTTGCTTTGAATCTAAAGTTGCTTAGATCAGGATAACTTGAAATAGTTGTTTTTACTATCTTTTCTAGTTTGGCATTTTAGTTCTTTTTAATTTCCTTTAGTTTCGTTTGAAAATATGAAGAAAAATGGCCTGACTTTTCTATTTAATTTTAATTAAATAAAATATTTTGCCAAATGTCTAAGCTAACTAACACTTGTGAATTTGTTATCTTATTTATCAAACACTTGTCAAGAGTTCTATTTTAAATGTTAAACCCTTGTCTTATGAATTTCTTATAAACTTATATATTATTTACATATATATTATGTTTATATTTCATATGTGTTTTATTGATTTATCTTTTAAACCTTTATATATATAAACTATCTTGACTTCAAATATGAAAGAAAGCATATATCCTTAACCTAAGATAAAATATTTTTAATAATCCTTTGAAAATTATCATATTAATTTCAAAATATAACTTCAAGTTCAATATATATATATTATGATTAGAAAATAAATTTTGCCAAATTAAATTGTCATATTAATATGTTTACACATATCTACTAATATATTTATTAATTTACTATAAGATATATTATTTTCAGATATTTATATTTCAACATTTATCATAGTTTCAAATACATCGTGATATCTTTTATTACTAGAATTTTATCTTTCCATTAGATAAAACCAGTTTATTATCCAATTATCAGATGCCAAAAATCCGGGTTATCACACCAAACATTCATAAGTAAGGTCAGTTAATTGTCTGATTAATTCAAATCAGATTTATTTCTTATGATTTACTAATCTTGGTTAATTACAAATCATTTTGATTAATTATTCTTTAATCATTTATTAATTTATCATTTATAAATTAAGTTAAGTCTCGTCTGTGACTTTAATAATATATCAACCACTTCACTAAGCGATTATACTTAATTAACTATAAGTGATCATCTTTAATTTCATAAATTAATTACTCTATTAACCATCACTTAATCTTTAATTAATTAATTCCTAAATTACGTTCATTCCCACTAATTATTTCATTTAATAATTCATCCTTAATTACAAAATGTAATTAACCTTTAATTTTTAGTTTATTGATTAATTATCCTTAATTAATCTCAACATATCTAATTTAAAATAAACTTGTATTTATATTAAATACTTGCTCCTACCATTTACTTCATTAAAACCCATTTAGAAATAAATTTTGAAATATAACTTATTTAAACAAAACAATTCAACATTTAATTTTATAGATTTAAATCTTTGAAAAAACATTTCTAAACATATTAAGTCAAATTAACAATTATTATTTAAACTAGTTTTCAAATACACAAAAACTTGTTCATGCTTAAAAATTTAAAGCTAAATTATGATATACTGTTAAAATTTTAAACCCAGGTTACTCAACATGAAACAACCCGAGCCATTTCACCCTTTTCCCCGAGTCACGCGCGAGGAATCTCGCCTACGTACGTGCTTCGAGTCGTAGCTCCATTTACTCGAACAACTTCCCGAGTCGAACTCGTCTTCTCCAAAACAAAATTCGCCTGAACCCAAACGTGCATACGAACGTGCACGGTGCACGTCTCCCCTCAGCCCTGGCCAACTACGATCGTCACGACCATCGCCTACAACCACTCGACCACATGCAAACCCAAAACCCAACCTAGATTCACGAATATATCAACGAATCGAAATTCGAACCTCCAGCTCGAACAACTGCTGAAATACGAACCACAAAACCCATCGCCACCGACCAACCTCACGCCGATGAACCTCGCCGTCCCCACCATCGAACCCCACGACCATGAGCCACCTTCTTCCCAAAAGCGAACGCTTCCGGTCCTATAACCAAGTCGCGAATGCCACGACAGTTCAACCCAACCAGCAACCAACTAAAACCCTAACTTCTTCGATTTCGAGCAAATCGATCATAGGAAAAATTCTACAACATTTTTCCCTTCATCTACAACCCACAAGCAAGCTACTACCAAGATTTCAACTTCAAACACTAAATGGATCATTGGCAATTCCCCAAATTGCTGATACCGTTCATCTCAAATTTCCCGATCGAATATTAACTTAAAAATCTGGAAATGCATTTTAAAAATCATAATTTTTAACTACGAATCCATCTATACAACTCAAAACAGAAATTAAAGATGTTGAATTTTGACATGTATAAGTGTTTACTGTTATTTCCTATTTTAAAAATTAATTGTTAAATAAAAAATCTTCAAACCCTTTTTAAAATTATCTTCATACCCTAACAAACAACTTTCGTTTATATATCAAAGTCAAATATAGATGTTATTGTGATTTTTGAATTTCTTTATATCAAACCAAAACTGAAATGAGAACAGGGTATGACATAACAGATATTTGCACATAAATACCAATACCAGATACATATCACAAGAAAATATGCTACATAAACTTGAGTTATTAAACTTTTAAAAATGTTACTCACCAGGTTGATAAAAGAATAGAACTTCTTGTTTGCAAACAGTTTTGGAATTCTTTGAGGAAACTGGAAACTGACAAGTGTTTCTACCCTTGATCTTCAACTGTCTTGCTTTTTGAATTAGTTGTAGTTGCTTGATGGTAGAATGTTGTTTAGGTTTTTAAAATGGAAGCTTCATTTCAGTTTTCACTTTGCTCGAAGGGAAATGAAAAGGTGATAGAGGAAAGTTTCTTACAGGCTGAAGTTTAAACAGGGTTTGTATATTTTTTTTTCTTTCTTTTCTATTGTCAGAGATTTTTGTAAAGAATGGAGGCTGAGAATACATATTGTGAGCTAGAGGAGATGTTTGCATGACTAGCATTAAATGCTTTGTACCATGATACTTCCATTTTCATACTTATCCTATTTTTCTTTTCTACATGCCTGGCTTATTTTACAAGCTATATAATTTTACTTTGTAGTTGTTCATACTTGTTGACTTCGGCTGATACCTTCTCTTGTATGCTAGAGGTAGTAGCATTGATTGCTTTGTACAAATGGTTATTTTATTTGATTGTATATTTGAATATATACTTGCATTTCGGCTAAAATGATATTTGCACTTGAACATATCTTTACCTTTGTATTTTAACTTTATATTTTTGTTTCTGGTTTTGATGAATTCATATTGTTGTTGAAGTTTAAATTGAATTTTTGTTTGAGTTTTCACTATGATGCTTGCTCCCATTTTACTTTCTCAGCTCGAACCGAAATGAGGGGGAGATATAAAGAAATGAGTTTACAAAGTAATATTTTCTTGTACAAATTGATATAATTTGGTTGTACAAACTGTAGGCAGGGATATTTCTTTGTTTGTAGGCTGATGAGAAGAGAATTTGGGTGCTGCATTTATTATGTTGTACCCTTATGTCTTCGGCTGAGATGATAGCCTCAAGTACATATGTTCCTTCATTTTTCTTTGTTTTATCACTTTACTTGTTTCACAGCCTACATACTACTTTACTCGGCTGAGATGTTATTACTTCATGCTTGAATACATATTTTCTTTGTCTACCTTTTCTCTAATTTGGCTGATATGATATGCTTTGTTTATTCCTTTTTGTTTTATTTACTTTACAATGTAACAATTCTTACTTTAATATGTTGTTTAAATTTGTATTCTCTATAACTTGTAAACAAGCTATTTCATATATATTCGAGTTGAGTGTATTTGTTTTACTTTTTATTATCTTATATATCTTTGTTTTCTTGTTCAAGTTGTATTTGTTATTTTATTTCATGTATTACTATATATATTTATGAAACCATCAATAATAAATTCAAAATTATTTATTATTATTATTATTTATAAAATTAAACAATTTATACCAAATCATAGGGATTCGGGGAAACTCGCATTACCTTATCATTTAATTCTACAAATTTTAATTCAAAAATTAATTTAATTATCAATTAAATGTAATTAAAATTCGGGGTCGTTACAGACTTCCCCCCTTAAAGAATTTCGTCCTTGAAATTGCCAAGAAGACAAAAAGATAGATGAAGAATATTTCATCTAATCAAACTAAATATTCATTCTGCATTTGGCTTACCAAATCAGAATATCGATAACAGATACAAGAACGAACCTGTTTAGCATTTCACAAGATACTCGGGTTATCCAGATCTACGAAATATGCAGTGGCATCGGTCGGTTCGAAAGGATAACTAAACATTCATAGAATATATCCGGACCCAAAGAATAGATGGATATATGGATACGATTTCAAAATTTTTTAGTTTAAAACTAAAATATACCTATCAACCATAGCAACCAAAGAAAACAATTCATCCAAACAAACAATTTTGGCTCAGTTGGAGTTTATGTCCCATACAAATATATCAGATCTTCTTTCTGGATCTACCAGAAACTATCGAAGAATTGAGAAAAGATGACGAACAAAAGAGATTGATAGAGAAAAGATTGCTTCCACTATTGTAGGGTATTAACCATTCGTAGTCGTATTTCCCTGTCTCCTATCTCGTCCTCTTCTTGCACTCATACTTACTATCAGTGGATAGTAAGAGAATTTACTGAGACGTTCAGACGGATATCTTAGAGATTACTCATTCTAGAGTTTACTTCACTCTATCTCTAATGAGCTACTTAACGTGTTATACTCCTGAGCTAAAGTTCAACCTTAGCTCTGATACCAAATGTAACGTCCCGAATTTGCGCGTTCGAAAATCGACATCCATACTTTACATCGTACTCGAATGTCGTAGATTCGAGCGTTCAAATCCGAGTCGCCGGAGCTTATAACACAGTTAAGTAAATAACACAGTGGAAGAAATGAATAATACATTGATATACAATATCTGATACAACAGAATGATACAATGAATATCAATATACATCAGAGATATGATACAACAAATAGCAGCGGAAAAGAAAACGATAACATCAGCAGCGGATAATCTCCATCTTCAAAGCACTAATCCAGAAATAGCTTGAACTCCCAATAACGATGAACAAAGATAAGCAAGTGCAGTCCGATCCAAAGACTGAACTAGCTCCAGATAACCTACTAATCTGACTATCTGAAAAACCAAACTCTAGACTGCTCGTGTAGAAAAATTTTGAGCATCCAGAGTTTAGGAAAGAAACAATAAACTCCGGATCAGTCATGGGACTGGTGTGAGCAACAAAAACAGTTTATCTTTAAAACAAATAGCAGGGAATTTTAAAGTCAATTCGCAATGCTTTTTGGAAAATGAAACTACCATAAGACCTCCCACCACACACACAATGCAAACGCAGAATTGGAGGAGATTTCTTCTTATGATAGTCAAAGATGCTTAATACGCAAAATCATTGGTTATTACTATTAGTGCATAGTGTAGAAAACAATTTCGAAAGTATAATATTAATCTTAGCCAACATACGACCAGTATCGTATGCCTACTATAGCTACTATGTTCAATAGCAGGTTACCGCCACATTCCATAGCAGGTTATACAACTAAAACCGTACAAGGTTCGTATTGTTTCTTTGGATTTTCCAACAAATGGTCAGGCTAAGGACCTTCCTATTCCACGTAGGAAACGCCTCTGGCTGGACGCTCCGAGAGACAAACTGCTCTCTGCCAACAAGGCCGGGTTACCCCTGTAACAGGTAACTCACGAATATGCCACCTCCCGGTCCTTTGGGACCTTTATCCGAGCGCTCGTAACCATCATCACACATAATAAGTGTATCCACATGAGTAAGTATCAGGGCTCCATACCATAATACCACCCTTTTCCAGAAGGAAATGACATACCCTAAAGGGCGCGACCCTCATAACCTTGCCGCAACGATCCTGTTTCGACCATTTCCGGGTTGTGAGGCTCTGACGAAGTCTCGTCCACAAAGCTACGCTTTTTTCAAAAAGCCACGCTTTGGGTCAACAGATGATCAACCTATGATCACAAAGATAAATGATCAAACAAAAGATCATATCACAAATGATCAAACATTGATCATCACACAGCAACACTCAGCATGCCACATTACCAAATTGGGATATATCGCTGATAACTTTCAACTACATAACCTCTGAGCTCGTACGTCTCAGAGAAGGGTGTTAAGCTAAGAGAATAAATTCTCCGCCACCAAACAGAAATGTATTTGAAAGAAATTAGCTTTATATCTCAAAGTGTAATGTCAGACATGTAACCATACAAGTCTGTTCCGGGATCGAACAGAACCGAAGGCACTTCTCACGAAGCCCTTGCAAATCCGGATAATTTCCAATCACGTCCGGACTTCCCGTCACAAAAGAGTGATATAAATCTCTATACCGGCGCCACTCAGTGCAGAGACATTCGACAGGTTGTCCTTTCATTTTTCGAAAAATATCCGGTCTTCAACACCGGTCTTCAAATGCTATCCATATACGACGTATCACTATTCGGAATGGGTTATGTGACACAAAGGTCCTCTCCCGGCTAAACCGAATAGTGAGCGCAATATTTAAAAATATACGGATATTGGGATTTCAATTAAGTCACACTTATTACCCAAACTTCCTTTTCAAATGGTTTAACAAATTACCATTTCAAATCTTTTTAAACAAAAAGATTCAATTCACAAAGTTCACTTAATTTCACAAAGATTCATTCATAGATTTTCCAAATCAATTTCCCTTTCAATTTGATTAATTCGTTAAATCTTTAAATCAAAGATTTAACTCATAGTTTTCAAAACAATTTCATTTCGAATGGGTTAAACAAATCATCACTTTAAATCTGTTAAAAATAGACAGATTTAATTCATAGCTTTCAAAAAGAATTCATTCATAACTTGGAAAATCCATTTTTCAATTAAATCTTGAAATTCCTTTACCTAAATTGGAATTTCATTTCTTATCTAAAAGCTTTTATTCTTTGAAAACAAACAGTTTTCATTCTGGAAATCTGATTCATTTATACGAGTTAAGGTTCTTGGGTTAAATCCAAATTCCCAACTTATACTTTTAAAATGGTTTAAATTCATATAAACACATTTATATCATCTTTACTCCCTAGTTTCCAAATCATAGCTTAATTTCAAACTTGAATCCAAATTTAAATCTAACTATTTAAATTTTCAAAACTCGGTTAAGTTATTCAAAATAACTTTTATATTTGAAATTCCATTTCAAAAGCTTTTCACTTTAAACCCCAAATTTCTAATTTCAAAATCAATTGAAATTAAAATTTCAATTTCAAAAACATCAAATTTAAATTATCTGTGACTTAACCGATTTCCACGTGAAATCCATATTGGTGTGTGTATAAGTGTGGTCCAGGGGTTCAACACAATAGTGCAACATCAA
The DNA here is from genome assembly GCA_030737815.1 of Allium fistulosum. NCBI lineage: Eukaryota > Viridiplantae > Streptophyta > Magnoliopsida > Asparagales > Amaryllidaceae > Allium > Allium fistulosum. The sequence goes on along the minus strand of CM060901.1, from coordinate 308,247,823 downwards.
TCATCACATAACAAAATACAGGATATAGTTGATAAGCGATATAATCGATAACGCTTATCTTCATTCACAGATTCATAGATAAAATAAATTTATCAGTCATAGATTCATTATTACACTTCGATGTGGGTTTCGGATAACCAACTGGAATCCGACTCCCTGTCGCATCGAAATTCAAGTGTCGTTTACGGGTCAAAAGGTTTTCACATTCACATAGTAATATATCACAGAAACAGAAAATCTCAGATCACAACATAAATCAGGATGTATCACAAAGCATCATATATCAGGGATATCAAAAAAAATTCTCATTCAATAGAATCCAAACATTCATAAGTAAGGTCAGTTAATTGTCTGATTAATTCAAATCAGATTTATTTCTTATGATTTACTAATCTTAGTTAATTACAAATCATTTTGATTAATTATTCTTTAATCATTTATTAATTTATCATTTATAAATTAAGTTAAGTCTCGTCTGTGACTTTAATAATATATCAACCACTTCACTAAGCGATTATACTTAATTAACTATAAGTGATCATCTTTAATTTCATAAATTAATTACTCTATTAACCATCACTTAATCTTTAATTAATTAATTCCTAAATTACGTTCATTCCCACTAATTATTTCATTTAATAATTCATCCTTAATTACAAAATGTAATTAACCTTTAATTTTTAGTTTATTGATTAATTATCCTTAATTAATCTCAACATATCTAATTTAAAATAAACTTGTATTTATATTAAATACTTGCTCCTACCATTTACTTCATTAAAACCCATTTAGAAATAAATTTTGAAATATAACTTATTTAAACAAAACAATTCAACATTTAATTTTATAGATTTAAATCTTTGAAAAAACATTTCTAAACATATTAAGTCAAATTAACAATTATTATTTAAACTAGTTTTCAAATACACAAAAACTTGTTCATGCTTAAAAATTTAAAGCTAAATTATGATATACTGTTAAAATTTTAAACCCAGGTTACTCAACACGAAACAACCCGAGCTATTTCACCCTTTTCCCCGAGTCACGCGCGAGGAATCTCGCCTACGTACCTGCTTCGAGTCGTAGCTCCATTTACTCGAACAACTTCCCGAGTCGAACTCGTCTTCTCCAAAACAAAATTCGCCTGAACCCAAACGTGCATACGAACGTGCACGGTGCACGTCTCCCCTCAGCCCTGGCCAACTACGATCGTCACGACCATCGCCTACAACCACTCAACCACATGCGAACCCAAAACCCAACCCAGATTCACGAATATATCAACGAATCAAAATTCGAACCTCCAGCTTGAACAACTGCTGAAATACGAACCACAAAACCCATCGCCACCGGCCAACCTCACGCCGATGAACCTCGCCGTCCCCACCATCGAACCCCACGACCATGAGCCACCTTCTTCCCAAAAGCGAACGCTTCCGGTCCTATAACCAAGTCGCGAATGCCACGACAGTTCAACTCAACCAGCAACCAACTAAAACCCTAACTTCTTCGATTTCGAGCAAATCGATCATAGGAAAAATTCTACAACATTTTTCCCTTCATCTACAACCCACAAGAAAGCTACTACCAAGATTTCAACTTCAAACACTAAATGGATCATCGGCAATTCCCCAAATTGCTGATATCGTTCATCTCAAATTTCCCGATCGAATATTAACTTAAAAATCTGGAAATGCATTTTAAAAATCATAATTTTTAACTACGAATCCATCTATACAACTCAAAACAGAAATTAAAGATGTTGAATTTTGACATGTATCAGTGTTTACTGTTATTTCCCATTTTAAAAATTAATTGTTAAATAAAAAATCTTCAAACCCTTTTTAAAATTATCTTCATACCCTAACAAACAACTTTCGTTTATATATCAAAGTCAAATATAGATGTTATTGTGATTTTTGAATTTCTTTATATCAAACCAAAACTGAAATGAGAACAGAGTATGACATAACAGATATTTGCACATAAATACCAATACCAGATACATATCACAAGAAAATATGCTACATAAACTTGAGTTATTAAACTTTTAAAAATGTTACTCACCAGGTTGATAAAAGAATAGAACTTCTTGTTTGCAAACAGTTTTGGAATTCTTTGAGGAAACTGGAAACTGATAAGTGTTTCTACCCTTGATCTTCAACTGTCTTGCTTTTTGAATTAGTTGTAGTTGCTTGATGGTAGAATGTTGTTTAGGTTTTTAAAATTGAAGCTTCATTTCAGTTTTCACTTTGCTCGAAGGGAAATGAAAAGGTGATAGAGGAAAGTTTCTTACAGGCTGAAGTTTAAACAGGGTTTGTATATTTTTTTTTCTTTCTTTTCTATTGTCAGAGATTTTTGTAAAGAATGGAGGCTGAGAATACATATTGTGAGCTAGAGGAGATGTTTGCATGACTAGCATTAAATGCTTTGTACCATGATACTTCCATTTTCATACTTATCCTATTTTTCTTTTCTACATGCCTGGCTTATTTTACAAGCTATATAATTTTACTTTGTAGTTGTTCATACTTGTTGACTTCGGCTGATACCTTCTCTTGTATGCTAGAGGTAGTAGCATTGATTGCTTTGTACAAATGGTTATTTTATTTGATTGTATATTTGAATATATACTTGCATTTCGGCTAAAATGATATTTGCACTTGAACATATCTTTACCTTTGTATTTTAACTTTATATTTTTGTTTCTGGTTTTGATGAATTCATATTGTTGTTGAAGTTTAAATTGAATTTTTGTTTGAGTTTTCACTATGATGCTTGCTCCCATTTTACTTTCTCAGCTCGAACCGAAATGAGGGGGAGATATAAAGAAATGAGTTTACAAAGTAATATTTTCTTGTACAAATTGATATAATTTGGTTGTACAAACTGTAGGCAGGGATATTTCTTTGTTTGTAGGCTGATGAGAAGAGAATTTGGGTGCTGCATTTATTATGTTGTACCCTTATGTCTTCGGCTGAGATGATAGCCTCAAGTACATATGTTCCTTCATTTTTCTTTGTTTTATCACTTTACTTGTTTCACAGCCTACATACTACTTTACTCGGCTGAGATGTTATTACTTCATGCTTGAATACATATTTGCTTTGTCTACCTTTTCTCTAATTTGGCTAATATGATATGCTTTGTTTATTCCTTTTTGTTTTATTTACTTTACAATGTAACAATTCTTACTTTAATATATTGTTTAAATTTGTATTCTCTATAACTTGTAAACAAGCTATTTCATATATATTCGAGTTGAGTGTATTTGTTTTACTTTTTATTATCTTATATATCTTTGTTTTCTTGTTCAAGTTGTATTTGTTATTTTATTTCATGTATTACTATATATATTTATGAAACCATCAATAATAAATTCAAAATTATTTATTATTATTATTATTTATAAAATTAAACAATTTATACCAAATCATAGGGATTCGGGGAAACTCGCATTACCTTATCATTTAATTCTACAAATTTTAATTCAAAAATTAATTTAATTATCAATTAAATGTAATTAAAATTCGGGGTCGTTACATTATTTATTTTAATTACTTATCGTTATACGTTACATTTGAACTATATAAAAATGTGGGGTGTTACAATCATCTTATCGATGGTCCCCTTATACCTTAGGGATGGAATATTAATGCGTGATGGAATTTGGATAGACATTATTCATTCTATGAAGGGGCTTAACGAAAATTGTTGTTGACACTGGGATCAATGGTCCTCTTTCCTTTGATATCAAGCATCTCCTTTGCTATTTTATCAACTGTAACTCTCATGTAGGCTTCATCATTATGGTAATCATCTCTATAAGGCTTGTGCTCCTTACAAGAGATTGAACTTTTCGATTGTTCGTTAGACCTTTCTTCTAATTCTCCCTGGCAATCTGGTTTAACTTTGTTATATGCTAGTGATTTTGGAGAGAAAGATGTAGCTCCAACCTTTTTGATTCCCTTTTTTCAAGGGTTCATAACAATTTTCCCTTTATCCTTGCTTTTGATCATGGAAGAATCCAAATTTCTCCTTATAGAGTCGACCTCTTCTCCTTCAGTGGACCTTGTTGTTTCGAAAGACTTCTGTGAAAGGACCTTCTCTAGGAGTTCTTGTGTTGTCGCCATTTGCTGCGTTAAGTCCTTGATTTTGGCTTCACTTTTTGTTAGCTTCGCTGGTTCTGAAGGTTGACCGGGGTCTACATTTTTTGGATTAAAGCACGGAGTGACATTGTCTTCCAATGTTGTTTTGTTGTATTATCTGCTCATTCTGAACATTTATTCTTTTAGGTCTCGCCATTTTCCTGGAACAAAACTTCAAATAATTAGTTTCAAGATAAAATTATAATGATTCAGAGGTTCGGGCCCTCCTTCTATCACGAAAAATGTTAACCCAAAAATTAGTTTAACATCCATGATGCCATGCCAAACCAAGCACTGGTTTAACACACATATTATTATTTAAAGTGAAGTCACTTAATAGGTAGTCAAGATGTTATTAAACCAAAGGTTGGCTCATTATCTAAGACTTTGCACAAGATGATGTTATTTGAAATGGTGCCATTTTACCATTAACTCTTGATGGAAGTATGTAAGTGCTTAGGAGTTAAGGTCATATGATCAAGAGAAAAATAAGCAAATTGCATAAATATGTAATAGTCTGTCATCCATTGGTTAAATGGGAAAAATAGGCAATGAGTAGCTATTGAGTTTTGAATTTGTCCCTGAGAGATAATCGATGCTCGGCCTTGTGATATTCACAGTGATACATTATGCATATTATAAGCTGTTTGTGCACACTTAATTTTTGTCCCTGTCCAAAATATGAAAAGAAACAATCCAAATAACTAAGGGAATATATATTAAATCACAATTATACTTTTATTTTTGGCATTTCTGTTTATTTCCTTTTCCATTTTACTGTGTTGTTTATTTGACATGTATAATGGATGATGGGACACAGGTTGGAGCAAGAAGATATTAAAAACAAATTCGAGTGAGAGTAAAAATGCTGTATATGAGAGTGTGAAATAGTGTATGATGAAAGTTTTATTGTATTTTAAAATGTAAATATAGTGGAATCCAAATGTGTACTATTTATATTTGAGTTGAAATTAAAAAAAAATTAAAAAATTATTATTTACTTATTTCATCTTGCAAATATTTATTTTATTCTGTAAACAACATATAAGTGTAATTAGTATTCATATTAATCAATATTTATATATTGTCTAATAAGTGATTTGGGAATGGTATTATAACATCAGACAACATACGACAATTTTCTCTGTTGTGTTAGTGCATATCAAACGACGGGGCATATCTAAGGTCTGATGTGTAATGAGACTGAAGTGACCCACTTCTCTGATCACTTGTTTGTAGTGATTTTTTTTAATACAATAGATCACTTCTCTTAATTTATTTTCCCAAGATCCAAAATCTTACCAATATATACATATCAGTGTTTAACTAAATCATGTCACTTATATATATGAAGATATATAAATGGTTCTCTGCTTATCAGAGTAATTAAAATAGCAAAGAAACTCATTCACACATTGTTTCTCATATTTGAGAGACTTTGTGTCACATAGCAATTTTTATCTATTTCTTTTATTTTGAACTTGACACCCAAAATTAATTGATATTTTTTGTTCAGTTAATATCCTACTTGTTTTATTTCTCAAGTTAATCAGTTCCTGGACTTTTAAGCCATACATCAGACCTTGGTAATTTTGTATTTGACACTTATTATTTTGGATAAGTAAAGGATGCTTTTAAAACAACTTTAGTATATTTGTTTAGCCTGGGGTTCTGCTTTTAAACTCAAGCAATTTTCTTTTTGAAACAAATGCTCAAATATGATATGATCAGATAGATGACGGGGTAAGAAATTAGTTCAAAAACCAGGCAGTGAAGATAATATATTTGAACAAAAATGCAGACTCAATCTATCATATCAAATGGAGGCTTAGCATATATTTGAGGACAAGATAATCAAAGCTATGTTATGAATCAAATGAATACAAAATTCTCAAGTGAACTTATTAGGTAGACAGCTGATGTTCTCTTAAACAATAGGTGGTAGTGTCTAAGGTGTTGTGAAGTGATGGTCATGCCTATTACAAACAAGACTACAAGTTACTTCAAACTGCTTCAGGTTGGTTATGACCAAATGCATTCAGACTTGAGTCATGTATCTAGATAGTAAGATGTGTTAAGCATAGTGCTGTGAGACCTATAAGTATTACAAAAATGCATATGGATCTACTACACAAAGCAATGCAAACTTCTACTATAATTTAAATGCCCAGATTAAGAATTATTGGCTTCATTTTTAAGCTTGACATATACTTATATCAATTACAAGTCATGATCATGCTTTTCTGGTTAGCCCGGTCTAAGTTCAACTCAATCTTTACAAGATTTATTGCATGTTCTTTATTTTTTTCTCTCTAAAACTATTTCTACTTTACAATTAAAAGTTCCTCAAACATTGTCAAGGAAGTCATGACCACATATCAATTTATATGGCATGATCTCCTATATCATACTTCACTAGAGATTATCCAGATCAGTTGCTTAAAACAGAAACTCACAAACACACATATAGTACTAAAGTTTTTACATATTCATTACACAAAAAAATAAGCACATATCAGTCCAGGAAATACTTAAAACATAATAAAGTTTTGCCTGGCTTATTTATTACAATATTTCTGCCATATTCCTTAAGCATTCTAAATGCAAGTAAATCTTCAAATATCCATGCAAGCAAGTTTCTTATGCTTCCTTTCCTGCAGCAACATCTAGAGCTGCCTCAATAAAAATGAGACACCCCAAATGTTACAAAGCAACAAATAGGGTCAGAAACAAATTTCTGGTATGAGTGAAATCACACATTAAATATTTTGTAAATTCTTAAAGCTGCATAGAGAACATATCAGTTTAATGATATACTAATTCATACTAAAATCTGAGCATTGGTAAGCTTATCTATCAGTCATACACCCAAACAACCATGCATTCACTTTATTCAGACTTTCATGTACATGCTCCTATGGATTAATTTCCAATTCCCATAGCTTGATTGATCAATCTCATTTCATTTCTTTTTACATTTTTGGTTTGGTCTAACTCCTTGCCATTGAACACCATGTGTGCATTGTAAAGGGGCTCAGTTCTGTTATCCCTTTACACAGAGGCCTACAGGACTTAAGCAAGTCATGCACATACCCATCATCCTCCTGATGATGAGCAGATCAAGGCACTACTCCTAAATTATCCTTATAATTTAGAGACCATGCTTATTTATCTTCTGAGAGTTTTATTATCACTTGAAATGCTTTGCATTCTTTTCTTCCTTTCATGAGTTAAAAGTTATGAAACTCTCTCAGGGGTTTTAATCATACATATCAAGCTTCCATGCAAAAATACTAAATCCCATTCCAAGGTTATTTTATTTTAATCATATTTTCTGAAACTTGTATACCTATTTATCTATAGAAGTATTCCTATGTCTCACATAAATCTGATGAAGTTATATACCCTATTCATTTTTACTGAGAACACAGGACATGATTTTTCTTTGAGAAAAACCCATAAAAACATATTAACTTATAATAGGAACAACTCAGCACCTATACATGATACTACATTGTTCATATCATTTTAATATAAACTAGGCATAAGCATAAATCTCATTATTCATACTGCCTACTTATTTTCCTTTGATACCCTATTTCTCAGTAAAACATTCAGTTCATTTTTCACATAAAACTGGATCATAAAATCCACTTCTATGATCTGAATACATGTTTGATTACTTGTATTTTAAAGCAAAAACTGCAACAATCTTATCAAACCAAGACAGATCAAAACTTCAACCAAAAGTTCAATCAAAATATCATCCATGATCAACATGCATTTATTCAGAGAATAAAATCAAACAAAAAATTATGATAGAATTTATATATGAAAATAACTTGGCTGCCCTTAGCATGGGTCTTAATGCCTCAAATCCCATAAGTGATTATCACTCACCTTCCTTTGCTCCTCCCCGAGAATACTCAGGCCTGAAGACAATGTGAGTTTATTTTATTTTTAATTTTTATTTTCTCCGTTTTCTCCCCAGAAACAACTGTTGCCCCTCCCTTGATTTAAATCATTTTGCTAGGGTTTTAATGAAGGAAAAACCCTTTCTATCCTTACCTTACTCAGAGAATCATATGTTTATAATTATGGCTAAAGGTGCCATTTTCTTTTGGTTTCCATTTCTAGTAAATCAGTTGCCTTATTGCTTTTCTGTGCACATGCTATTTGCATGATTTCCTTGCACATTATTTTTATGTGGCTCTACCTTATTTTCTTTCTTATTTCTTTTGCAAGCTTGATTTTTAGCTAACATATTTTTATCATCTATCTTGATTTATTTCAAAAATGCATTCATACTCATAAATATTACTTGACTAGTTTTTTATGCATTTTAATTATCAAGAGAAGTTATTTTATTACCCTACATTTTTCTGGCCACATAAATTTATAGTATTCATAAGATATGCGTATTTAAAACTCATTCATACTTTAGTTATTTTTCTTCTCATTATTATTTACTGAAATAATTATTCCCTTGCTTGTTTCTCTCATTCCCTTTTGATATTCATTTTCAAATTATTTTATTCTTCAATTATTTTCTATTAACTAATTTAATTTTATTTTCATTTCAGAATTATTTTATCTCAAAAATTTTGGGTCTTCACATGAGATAGCATCGAATTTAATGACATATAGATATACTATAAGACAACGAAGCATATCTATCATCTGATGCATTTTTTGCTATAGTGTTTATTGTGAATTTGTTATGCTAGATAAGCATTTAGAAGAATAATTAATTAAGGATATTAATTAATTAATATGAAGTGTGTTTTGGACTTTAAAATTTGAGTGTGGCAGTAATTCTTAAAAGGATTTGTAAAAAAAATTCTTTATCCAATAGAACTTGGACAAATGGTTAAGAAATGGTAAAAAAGTAGTTACGTTTATTAGAAATAAATTGGTTTTCCTTATAATTACGTTAATGCCATGCCGCATATATCCCCATTGGTCCTAAAGGAATAACGCCTACATGAATGTTAATGTCGACGAGGTGGGAAGCACATGATAATTACTTAAGTAGTTAGATTCCAACCACTTCGAAGTAGAAAACGATGGCAACCCTTGTATGGCGGCATTGCTTTCTCATAATTCAATTAAGAGTTTAAAAGCTAAATGTCAACATCGACGATGTCGCATCTCTTCATCGTTGTTTTCAATGATGCCACACTTAATCACTTTAATTCTTTTCAAGACTATGGCAGTGATGCCGCTTCATATGACTTCAACTTATGAAGATAATAAACAACATAATAGCTGAAGTAATTTAAGTATACAAATTTAAGAATGACGTCGAGCGTCTTGGTGCCTTTGTGCATCAAGGTCGATAACCTTATACACATGGTTTACTGTCGATGTCACATGATAGTAAAGTCACACTTCATCCTTTTAAGGCTGGAGAGATTTGCTTTTATATAAATTGAAATTACTTTAAAGGGGCAAAGAGGGCCTATGTTTTAAAACGGTCGATGACCCTATAACTTTGGTAGATAGTCATATACCTATAAAAGGTTAGAGTTTTTTTAATGGATGGATAGCCTATAGCTTATGAAGGTGATAACATCATCTTCGATATTGAATATTATACTTAAAAGAATTTTGATTTTTTGTTCTCGACCTTGGATAGAGTCAACATTCTTTTAAAACCGCATCTGGGTTATGATTATAGGTGAAGAGCCTTAGCCCTCATTGTCGACATTGTTTATGCTATCTTAGGCTAAACTGTATCTTACTAAGGCTTGTAAGCTAGTTTATGTGAAAGAAAGATATGTAGGCAGGAAACAAAAGGGTGAATCTAGTAGAGGAAGCACCACAACAAATGGAAATGCTCGACCCAATACCAGGAGGAGGTCGATAAGAAAATGCTAATCAAAATGCAAATGCCAATGTTGGTGCCGCGACCCCGCTAGTAGATATGAGGGCTATGTGCCAGTTCTTCATCAATTTGATGCAAGCTGGAGCAGCTGCAGGAGTAGTTGGAGGAAATGTTGCTAATGTAGGGGGAGTCAATCCCGTAGCGCTAGTTGGTAATAACTATGCTAAGTTGAATCGATATTACAGCAGTTTTGGTGTGAAGCCTTTTCCGGGGACTGAGCATGCAATAGAACTGGAGAACTGGCTGTTACATTGTGAAGGATTTTTGTTGATTTGGGTTTGAATGACGAGCAGAAAAGGGGATTGGCTTTAAGATAAGGAACTGCTTTGTTCTGGTGGAACGGGGTGACTATAGTGGTAACAGAAGAGGAATTTGCTTGGGTAGAATTTCGAAGGAGATTCAAGGAAAAGATTTTGTCTAAAGTAGCCAAGTCAGCCTTTCTCAGGAAGTTTATAGAGATGGAGCAGGAGAAAATCTTAGTATCGGAGTACTCTGCTAAATTTGATGAGCTGTCCAGGTATGGATATGCCACTATTGACACTGCTATCAAGAGTAACAAAAAGTTTATCCAGAGGTTGAGCCGAAGATTGCTGGGGCAACTATAATACATCTTAGAGATCCATCAAATCAAGTGGTGGAGATGGTTGTCAGGACTTTCGACCTTGGGGAAAGAGAAGTCCGTGGAGAATTAGAATTCTCAGAATAAGAAGAGGAAATTCTTTAAGAAGAAGGGAGCTTAGAAACGTGCGCCTGCCAAAATGGGAAAGCTGATATAGTTTGCTACAAGTGTTACAAGAAGGGGTATTATGCTAACGATTGTCGATTTAATGATTTTAAGGCAGTTGTAGGGAAGCAGAATGTGTAGTGCTTTAATTGTGACCAGGTGGGACATTTTAAGAACAAGTGTCCAAAAGCGGCCAAGGCTAACAAAGGCAAGGTTTTTGCTTTGGAGCCATCTACATCAAGACCAACAACAGCTGAAAAGGGAAAGTCTGTGATGTAAGGTATGCTTTTGATTCATAGCATACCGGTTGAAGTACTTTTTGATATGGGTGCATCGCACTCATTTATATTTCACGGTTTTTATATAAGTTATTTTTAGAACCATCATACCTTGTTACTTCCTTGAGAATAGTTAATCCAACATGAGGGTATGCAACTTTGGGGTGAGATATAACCATCTAGAGTTTCGGTTGCTAGGCCATACTCTTGCCTATAGTTTGTATGTTTTTAACTTCGTGGGTTTGGGATTATTTTGGGTATGGATTGGTTGAGCAGATATGATGCTATGATATTTTGACATGATGGGAAAATATCATTGAGAAACCCTGGTAGTACCGACAAAATAGTATACTCAGTTGAGAATATGAGCCTAGAAATTAAGGCTTTATTGGTGCAACATAAAAGAAAGACGAAACTACCATCGAAACGAGCTATTGAGTTTCGAATATATCTTATACCTAGAGTTGAACCCGTAAGTAGAACTCCTAGCAGGATGACACCTACTGAGATGAACGATTTAAAATTATAGCTAGTGGACTTAGAAAGAAAGAGTTTTATCAGATGAAGTAGTTTGCCTTGGGGAGAAACTGCAGTGTTCATAAAGAAACTGGACGGGTCGTTAAGATTGTGCATCAATTATCGTAAGTTGAATGAAAAGATATAAAAAATCGATATCATTTGTAGAGAATTGATGATTTATTTGATCAGTTGAGTGGAGCCAAAGCATATTCCCAGTAGGTTTTGGCGAGAGGGTTCCATCAATTAAGAGTGGTGGAGGACAGAATTCCATTGATGACATTTCGAATGAGGTGTGGTTCGTATAATTGATGTGTAATGCCATGTCGATTGACTAATGCACCTACTTTCTTTGTGGATTTGATGAACCAGATTTTCCGAGAGCACTTGGATAGGTTCATGTTGGTGTACATTGATGACATTTTGATATATTTTAAGGATGAAACATATCATGGGATTCATCTTAGAATAGTGCTTGAGACGTTGAGGCAGCATCAAATGAAAGCAAAGGGTACGAAATGTCATTTCTGGAAAAAGAACGTGAAGTTTCTTAGTCATGTAGTTTCAGAGAAACGGTTGTCGATGGATCTAGCCAAGATTGAAGCTATTAACAGTTAGAAAAGACAAGAGATGGTGATCGAGGTAAGAAGTTTTCTAGGATTAGCTGGCTATTACCGGAGATTTATCAAGGATTTCTTATGGATAGCAGTGCCTTTGACTATCTAACCAGAATGGACATGAAGTTTATTTGATCAGATAAATGTGAGGAAAGATTCCTTAACTTGAAGCATTTATTGACAAATGCGCCCATGTTAGTAGTTACAGATGGGAACCAAGATTTGGTGGTGTATATAATGCATGTGGAAGAGGATTAGGAGCTGTATTGATGTAAAGGGATAAAGAGATTGCCTATGTTTCTCGATAGCTCAGATAACATGAAGTTAGATATCCAACTCATGACTTGGAGTTGGCAGCGGTGATTTTCAGATTGAAAGTGTGGAGACACTACCTCATAGGAGAAGGATTCAAGTTGTATACGGACCGTAAGCCTTTGAGGTATTTATTCTCTCAGAAAGAGTTGAATATGAGACAACAAAGATGGCTGGAGTTTTTAGCATCTTATGATTTTGGTATTGAGTATACACCAAGGAAAAGAAATAAAGTTGTAAATGCACTTAGCAGGAAACATCAGAATGTGGTGGTATCTATGTTGGAAGAATGGAAGGATCTGAAGGCACTGACTACTTGTAGCATGCAGTTAATATCGACTTCTTGTTCTAGTCAAAGTACAGCCATGTTATCCTGCTTGGACGTTCGAACAATGTTGATCGAAAGGATTGCGTTTAAGTAGAGAGATGATTCATTGTTAGCCGAAAAGATTAGAAGATTGGAAGGTGGAACTGAGATCAATGATCTAAAAGATTTTAATCTTGACCAGAACGGATGCTTAAGAAAGAAGGGACAATTATGTGTTTTGGGTGTTGAAAACCTAAAGAGGGAAATTTTTAGGGAGTGTCATCGATCGATGTTTATGATTCATCTTCGGGGAATCAAGATGTATCAGGATATGAAGAGAAGTTTCTTCCGGGAAGGTATGAAGAGGGATGTAGGCTTATGGGTGAAGCAATGTGCAAATTGTCAGCAGGCGAAAGCCGAACATCAGAAGCAAGTGGATTGCTTCAGCCTTTGGATGTACCAGTTTGGAAATGGGATTCGATACTCGTGGATTTCACTCACGGTTTACCAATGTCAAAAGGGGGAAATGAAAGCCTATGGGTTGTCGTAGACAGATTAACCAAGAGTGCCAATTTCATTCCAGTTAAGTCTACCAAGACGACGCTTGTATTTTCTAAGTTATTTATGAAGAACATAGTTAGATTGCATGGAGTTCCCAATAGTATAATCAGTGACAGAGATACCTTGTTCACTAGTGAATTCTGGAAGAGTCTATAGGAAGTACTCGGTACCAAGCTCAGGATGAGTACCGCTTGTTAGGAACTGAGATGTTGGTTTGGATGACAACAACCTTTTTAACTTATCTTATTATAAAATATATACTAACACTATTGTCTAGATAGATATGTATATGCAAGAACTATGCAGGATATATATATATATATATATATATATATGCAGGTATTGATTACTGAAGACTGATCAGTATAAAGACTCAAGACTCAAGATTCAGAATGGAGATATCAAGATTGAAGACTCTAGAGTATCAAGATCAAGATTTCAAGATAAGTGTCTAGTTTTTGTTAAAACTTCATAATAGCACGGAAATCTTCATTCCAAATTTCATTTGGGATGGAACCCATTTCTATCTTCTTAGTGGCTTACAAACCCACGACAAGTAGCTTACAAACCTACGACAAGTTGCTTACAAACCCATGAACATCCTAGTTTTGTACAAGTTCTCGAGTCCTGATGTGATGAGATATTCTGCAGGAAGAAGCTTGCAAAACTAATTCAAAATGGTTTTTCAAAATGATTTTCAAAACTGCTTTTCAAAATGTTTTAGTCTTAAAAATTATCTTTTCAAATGATTTTCAAAAAGATGTTTTAGCCTTTAAATATTCTTTGTTTTTGTTTTTAAATAAACTCTTCTTTTAAACTTCGTTTCTTTTTAAAACTATCTTCTGACTTTTAAATATCCTTTTATAATATATATATACTTGATATTTAAATTCAAATTTATATATACATTCAAAAATATATTTTTCTACTCTTCTTTCTTTTAAAACATAGGAAAAATAGTTTATTTTACTCCAGAATCATTTCATCTTGTTTTCCTTTCAATACCATTTTCAAAACAAAATTTTACATTGTTTTTAACTAAGGGATGTCGACATCATGGGATACCCCATGTCGACATGGTGGTCGTTAAATTCAAAAGTTTCAATTTTCAAAGGAAGTGTCTATTCGTTTAAATCTCTTCACGAATGGTTATGACCATTACTGGTCTATAAATAGCCTTCACAAAAGAATTTTTTAACTAACTATTTTTTATTTTCTTCACTCCTTCTCTACAAATCCATATTCTAAAATTTTCATATTTTTAAGACCGTGCCAAAATTCTACCGAATTCTCAAGTGAATCAAATTAGAATCTCATTCTTGTTTTATTCTCTGCCCTCTCTCGAAGGTCAAAGTGCTATTCAGAGTTATAGGATCAATTTGTAATCAAAAGTTTATCGAGTCACTCTATAAGGTGTGGTTGTGCCTGGAAATCAATTGGGTGATCTTGTGTCCCGTAAAACAAGAGAGTTTGCTCCGGACTCGAAGACAGGAGGGTACCTCAAGGCCTTTAGAAATTGAGGATTGTAATCTCGACATTGGTATAATAAAAATCCGTACGAGGTGTTTGCCTTGGTGCAGGACTGGACGTAGGGTAACTCCGAAACCGTATAAAATCCGGTGTGTTCTTTCCTTTTACTGCTTTTTTTTTACTTTATGCATCTGTGTTTGATTATGTGATTGTTCTATGATTAAGTTCTGCATTTGTTTGTGTCATAATTTTAATATAGTCCATATACATCTTAGAATCCATTAAACACTATTCACCCCCCCTCTAGTGTTAAATTAGCCTTATGATCCTTAATCTGCATTCCCTTTCAATTGGTATCGGAGCATTGGTTTTCATAGTTTTCATAATCTGAAACTTGAAAATTGTTTTAATGGCTACCAACACTGGTAAAGTCAACTCTGGCACTAGTTCTATTAACACTAACACTAGTTCATTTGTAGAAGGTCAGTCTACTGTCAGACCACCATTTTTCAATGGCAGTTATTATGCATATTGGGCTTGTAGAATAAAAATTTATTTACAATCATTAGGATTAGACACTTGGAATATCACACAAACTGAGTATGTTGAACCAACTACCGATTATGCCCAGTGGACTGCTGAGCAAAAGGGTGTTGCACAAAATAACTCAATGCCCATGAATATATTATTTTGTTCACTAGATAGGAATGAGTTTAATAGAGTGTCTGTTTGTAAGTCTACATTTGAAATCTGGAAAACTTTGCAAGTTACTCATGAAGGAACAAGCAAAGTTAAACAGACTAAAATTTCCATATTAACTAATCAGTTTCAATTGTTTAAAATGCATGCAAATGAGTCCATTTTCGACATGTATTATCGATTTCAAGATATTGTTCATTCACTAATTGCACTGGGAAAAAGCTTTTCGGAGGAAAACCAAGTCAGAAAAATTCTAAATTCACTCACTCCAGAATGGGATCAAAAGACACTTGCAATCGAAGAAGCAAATGATATCAGTCTAATGAAAATAGAAGAATTGATTGGGAATCTGATGTCTTATGAAGTTCAACTGCAAGGAAGAAGAGAAAACAAGGTTTTAGAAAAGAAGTCATTAGCATTCAATGCAACAACTGAAGATTCAAAACCAGACAATGATGAGGAGATTTCTTTCATGACAAGAAACTTCCGGAAATTCCTAAAATATAGAAAAATGAAAAATTACAAAAGAAATGATCAAAGGAATTCCAGAAATAATACGGAGAATGTCAACAATGATAGATGCTACAATTGCAATAAAGTCGGGCATTATAGGAAAGATTGTCCATATCCAGATAAACGGTTGTTCCCTCCAAACAATGATTCGTCAAGGAAAAGAAAGAAAGCATACACAGCAACTCTTAATGACTCACACTCATCATCCAGTGACGATGAAAAGAAGACAGATAATTCAAATCTATGTTTCACTGCTATTCATGAATCAGACGACGATGGGAGTATGGATCTAAAATAGGTACGCATTTACATTATTTTAAATTTTTCTTATTTGAATGGATGCTTGTTTGCTTGATTTTTTTTTAATTCCTTGAATTTTAAATTCAAATTTATCCCTTGAAATTTGAATTTTAAATTCAAAAATAATATTATTTTAAATATTAAATTATTAATATTTAAGTATTATTATATTTAATGTTATCACAGGAATTATATATGTAGAATATAGCATATAATATATACATTTATTAGAAATTAGGAATAGACACTTGTCCTTTGATTCAATAGGCACATGTCGACATACCTGGATACCCCATGTCGACATGCCCCTTAGAAATTTGATTTCAAAATTTGAATTCAAACTTTTGAATTTCCCTCTACCTTTTCACCAACTTCAATGCTCTGGAAAGATGCCTCTTGACCAGAAAACATGTCTATAGAATCTCTATTTAATTCACTCTCCTTATCATCAGTTTTCACTTTTATTTCAAATTTCAAATTTATCTTCAACTCCTCTCAAACTTCTTCATTGGCCTCTTCAAGCACTCCTAACACCATTAGGCTACCAAAAGCTATCAAAAACTTTCTTTTTAATGATCCGGAAGCTATCAAAGCTTACATCAACTATGTAAACTTTGGTAAAATTCATACGGGGAAATTTGCTATTTTTGAAGATTTTCCTTCTTATGAAATTGAAAATCTTTTTCAACAATGTTCTATTCTTAGTGTAGTAGATAACAAACAAAATGATTTTGTATGTTATCCAAATCTTGTTAAGATGTTTTATGAGAATTTGAATCGTGGTTTATATGATGGGCAAGATGGATAAATTTGAAGTAGTGTTAAAGGAACACAAATAGTTTTGGATTGTGAAATTTTAGGAAATATTTTGGGATGCAATTATACTGGAATGAATCTCTCGGAATTTCAAATAATTGAAAATGATCGAGAGACATTTCATCACATCTTTGAAGGGGATGACAATTTTGAATTCAAAAATCATTATTTTCGTCCAAAAGCAAGAATTGTTATCCTTCTTATTCAATACACCCTTATACCAAGATCAGGAAACTACAACAACACAACTTTGAAAGTTTGCAAAGCTCTTTTTGCAATTTTTGGAAATTATGATATCAATTGGGCTCAAGTTATTTCGGATGAGCTAAGGCCCAAGAATTTTACTATGGGAGAAAACACATTATATCATGGAGTTTATCTCACTCGGATTTTTAATTACTTTGGAGTTGATTTCAAAAGGGAAGAATTTATAACTAGAAAAGTGTTCAACCATGGAAACATTTCCCTTAT
This sequence comes from Allium fistulosum, assembly GCA_030737815.1. Lineage (NCBI taxonomy): Eukaryota > Viridiplantae > Streptophyta > Magnoliopsida > Asparagales > Amaryllidaceae > Allium > Allium fistulosum. The sequence continues at coordinate 308,230,204 of CM060901.1, read as the reverse complement.
GCAAATTCCATTAGTGTTTCAACCATATGAAACACTTACGGAAAAGGAAGAAAGGCTTGCTCACGAAGAGATGGAAGAAATGGAGGAAGAAGAAGAAGAAGAGGAAGAGGAAGGAATGGAAATTGAAGAGGAGGAAGAGGAAGATCAAGAAACTTCCTTAGAGAGTATTGAATATCCTACTAATCCCGCTAATCCATCCAATAAGACCATTCTCAATAATCAATGAATTATAGTGGAAAATCAAAAGACACTCAAAAGATCAATGAGTAAGAAAATGGATAAGATTTCCACTAAAATCAACAAGTTTTTCGAGAAAGTTAGTAGAAAGCTTGGACTATCATCTTCTTCACCTTCATCCAAGTTTTATTTCATGTTATATTGTTTGCATCAAGTTATATCCATGTATTTTCCTTTATTTTAGTTAATATTATATTATTTTATGTAATGTTGACCAGAATCATTAATGAAATCTTTTATTTCCTGTTATTCAACTTCACTTGTCTCTGTAATTGCTTGTTTTTATATTATACAAATTTTAGTTGCATAGATTTGTTCACAATATTCAAAACAAAGAAAATTGTCACTTTAGGCGAAGGCATGTCCATGTCGACATGCAATTGGCAGAAAGTAGTTACACTTTCAAATTTTAATTTCATGTAACTAACTTGTATCTATTCATTTTAAACGACTTTCCACCCCTATTTATACATGTTTCATCTAGAATAAATTATCAAACTTCATTTCTAATCACTCCCTTTTATATTTCTTCCTATTTCTTGAATTATGGCATCTCTGATTAAGAATCTAAGTGATAATCTTGAGGAAACTCTCACTTCCTTCAAGAATATCCTTACATTCATACTTCGTAATCAACGCCACTTAGAATTGAGTCAAATGCATATGATCAAGGAACAAGAGAGACATTTCGACGCCCTTCGTTGGATGATCTCAGCCCTTAAAAAGGACGATCTCAAAGGAAATCCACCAGTCACTCTCGACAAAGATAAAGAAGAATGGGATGCCATCAAAGCAGACCCTATCTTTGGAGAAGATGGATGGGTGGAAGTACCAAGGAATGTCTAGTCATTCTAAATGTTATTTGTTTGATTTGATTGGTGTGTTTTAAACTTGATTGACTTGACTTATTTAAAACATTTGGTATGGTTTGTATATATGATTGGATTGAATAATTATTGTAAATATGATTGGATGATGATTGATTTACTGCTGGATTACACTTATGATCACACTCATGATCACATTTCACATTTATGATCACATTTCATACTTATGATCACACTTAGCACTTATTACACTTATATATGGATTACTCTATTGTATTATGGTTGATTATCTTATATCAAGTTCAGGGAATTTATTAGTAAGAAGGTTTTTTTGATGACAAAGGAGGAGAAGTTATAAAATAGTAGTTGGCATGGAGTAAGGGGGAGTTATGATTGGAGTAAGGGGGAGTTATGATAGGATTTATGGTATGGTAAGTATATTTTATAATACAGGTTGTCATCATCAAAAAGGGGGAGTGTTAGGAACCGAGATGTTGGTTTTGATGACAACAAGTTTTTTAAGTTATCATATTATAAAATATATACTAACACTATTGTCTAGATAGATATGTATATGCAGGAACTATGCAGGATATATATATATATATATATATATATATATATATATGCAGGTATTGATTACTGAGATTGATCAGTATAAAGACTCAAGACTTAAGATTCAGAATGGAGATATGAAGATTAAAGACTCTAGAGTATCAAGATAAAGATTTCAAGATAAGTGTCTAGTTTTTGTTAAAATTTCATAATAGCATGAAAATCTTCATTCCAAATTTCATTTGGGATGGAACACATTTCTATCTTCTTAGTGGCTTTCAAACCCACGACAAGTAGCTTACAAACCTACGACAAGTGGCTTACAAACCCACGAACATCCTGGTTTTGTACAAGTTCTCGAGTCCTGATGTGATGAGATATTATGCAAGAAGAAGCTTGCAAAACTACAAAATGGTTTTTCAAAATGATTTTCAAAACTGCGTTTCAAAATGTTTTAGCCTTAAAAATTATCTTTTCAAATGATTTTCAAAACGATATTTTAGCCTTAAAAATTGTCTTTTCAAATGATTTTAAAAAAGATGTTTTAGCCTTAAAATATTCGTTGTTTTTGTTTTTAAATAAACTCTTCTTTTAAACTTCGTTTCTTTTTAAAACTATCTTCTGACTTTTAAATATTCTTTTATATTATATATATACTTGATATTTAAATTCAAATTTATATATACATTCAAAAATATATTTTTCTACTCTTCTTTATTTTAAAACATAGGAAAATTAGTTTATTTTAGTCCAGAATCATTTCATCTTGTTTTCCTTTCAATACCATTTTCAAAACAAAATTTTACATTGTTTTTAACTAAGGGATGTCGACATCATGGGATACCCCATGTCGACATGGTGGTCGTTAAATTCAAAAGTTTCAATTTTCAAAAGAAGTGTCTATTCGTTTAAATCTCTTCACGAATGGTTATGACCATTACTGGTCTATAAATAGCCTTCACAAACGAATTTTTTAACTAACTATTTTTTATTTTCTTCACTCCTTCTCTACAAATCCATATTCTAAAATTTTCATATTTTTAAGACCGTGCCAAAATTCTACCGAATTCTCAAGTGAATCAAATTAGAATCTCATTCTTGTTTGATTCTCTGCCCTCTCTCGAAGATCAAAGTGCTATTCAGAGTTATAGGATCAATTTGTAATCAAAAGTTTATCGAGTCTCTCTATACGGTGTGGTTGTGCCTGGAAATCAATTGGGTGATCTTGTGTCCCGTAAATCAAGAGAGTTTGCCCCGGACTCGAAGACAGGAGGGTACCTCAAGGCCTTTAGAAATTGAGGATTGTAATCTCAATATTGGTATAATAAAAATCTGTACGAGGTGTTTGCCTTGGTGCAGGACTGGACGTATGGTAACTCCGAACCAGTATAAAATCCGGTGTGTTCTTTCCTTTTACTGCTTTTTATTTACTTTCTGCATCTGTGTATGATTCTGTGATTGTTCTGTGATTAAGTTCTGCATTTATTTGTGTAATAATTTTAATTTAGTCCATATAAGTCTTAGAATCCATTAAACACTATTCCCCCCTCTAGTGTTAAATTAGCCTTAAGATCCTTAATCCGCACTCCCTTTCACCGCTTATCACCCTCAGACGGATGAGCAGACAGAGAAAGTCAATAAAGTACTCTAGGATTTGTTTAGAGCTTGTGTACTACATTTTGGTGGGTTGTGGGAAGGCCATTTGCACTTGGTTGAGTTTTCCTAAAATAACAACTATCAGTCTAGTATAGGAATGGCACCGTTCGAAGCTTTGTATCGCAGGCCGTGAAACCACCAGCATGTTGGTTGGAGATCGAAGATAGATTGGTCCTTGTTCTAGATATTGTATGAGAAGTCACAGAGAAGATTGAGTTAACCGAGGTAGGATGGGAGAAGCTCAATCAAGGCAGAAAATTATCACAGAAAATAGGCATAAATATTTAGAGTTCTCAGTTGGAGATCGTGTTTTCATTAAGGTATCACTGATGAAGGGTGTTGTACGATTTGGAAAGTCAGGGAAACTGGCTCTGAGATATGTTAGACCATTCCCTATTATAGAGAGGATTGGAAAAATTGCATACGAAGTAGAGTTACCGAGTAGTTTGGCAGATGTCCATAACGTGTTTCATATTTCTCATCTTTGGAAGTATGTGCATGAATCAGAGACTACTATTGCTCCGACTGCATTAGAAGATTTAGCTGTAGAACCAGATCGGACTTTTGTGAGATAACTAATTTGAGTTGTAGCGCGTGCTAAGAAGAAATTAAGGAACAAGACAGTTAAGTTCGTGAAAGTCTAGTGGAGAGACAACGAGAAAGACTATACTTGGGAGATAGAGGATGGCATTAGGGATACTCATCCTGAGCCGTTATGATGGTATGTTTCAATTTGTTGCATATAGACTTTATAGCTGGTAGGATATACTAGCATTGTTTGCATGTTTGATATGCTTGTTTTGTAGTCCTTACTGAATTTCGAGGAGGAAATTCTTTAAGGAGGGGAGCCCATAACACCCCTATTTTTAGTCAAACAATATCTGGGACATTTAATTGGATAGATTAAATAAAATAATTTAAATGGTTAAGGAGAATGATATTTGAAATTTAATAAAGTCGTGCCATACTTAATTAATTAAGTAAGATTGTTTAAACTTAACATATAAGAGAATATATGAGAGGGGCAATTTAGGAAATAGACCTATCCATTCCCTATGCCCTCTCCCCTACATATCATTCTCATTTTATTCATACAAAAACAATTAAAAAAAATAAAAGGGGCTGAGGATTAATCAACCTAAGGAGGGTGAATCAAAGGAGATTCACAAATTCAAGCATAGGGATTCAAGAGATAAATCAAATCTCAACTCCAACATTGGTTTTAAGGTGAATAATAAGTGTTCCATCTCTATTTTTTCTTTTCAAATTTGGCTATGGGTTATATCTAAATCATTTTGATAGATTTTGCTAAGATATGGTTGAATATTCATTGTTTGGATAAAATGATGAATTTGGGGATTGTAACGACCCTAAACTTTTAGTGATTTTATTTGTTAAATTAATTGAAATTTTGTGAAATTTTAAACAATAAAATTTGAAATTAAAAATTTATTATTTGGAATACGTCTATTTTAATATAGCAACTGGTAAATTTTCATCTGATAACATTGAAGTTTAATTTCCTGTGAAATTTCATTTCAAATCAAACCGGTTAATAAAAGTGAATTTAAAAGTTTTCCAAAATCAAAATATGTCAACAGGAGAAAATTTATTCAGATCATTCTGAATCAGACTGCGAAATTCGTTTTTCCAAATTTGGACTTCTATTGCTCCGTTTATCTTAATTCTGGTAAAATAGCAGCATTTCCGGTACCGGTTATCGACTTTTGATTGGATGATCGTACCACCAATATCTGTATACCGTTTTGATCGTCTCGCCATGCTGATCTCTACGGTATATTTATTTGTGTGTTCTGAGGCCCGGTACACGACGAAACGATGAAATCGTACTTCGTATCGATACCGCTTTTGTGACCTTTTATTTTCTTTTGGTTTAAAACTGTGAACCGTGACTGCCAAGCAAATAAATTGCTATAGTTATTTTTCTAATTAATGTTTAGCCGTTCGAGAATCAAACGTATCAACTTTTATACGTTGTAATTATTATATATATAAAAAACGGTTCATCTACTACTTCTGTCCATTCACTTTAATTTCTTTTCTTCTCCTCCCCACTTTTTCATTTTTCTGGGCCATTTGATATCCACGCGAGCAACTCATTCCCATGGCCTCCGCCTACCTCCCAAGCCCCACCAACTGTTCACCATCTTTGCAAAATCCAACTATTCGTTCTCCTCTTATCAACCGTCGATACCATCCATACCCATCTTTGCAAAAACGCTTCTCCCTCCCAGATCCACCACGCAGCCTTCCCTCATGACCCACTTGACTTAGGCTCTACCACCAACCCGAATAGCCGAAGCCTCTCATCACCCACCACACCAACCACCAACCCGTCACAATCCTCCTTCTCGAACCACGTCCAACCACTTCTCCTTCATCTGTGCTCAGCCAAGCCAAGTTTTCCCCAAACTCGATCAACCTCGTGCACTGCCTTGCCTTCCACTCCATCCTACAGCCTTTAGCCTTATCCCCTTGGCTTCCTCCACCTCGAAGTATGTGGCAGCACACACGTTCCTACTTTTCTGCCCTTCCGCCTTGCTTCTGTGACCAAGCTCTTCCTATCTGTTCGGCCAGCTGCTCTATATATATGTATATATATAGGTATATTTTATATATGTTTGTAGGCTATATAAATATTTATATTATGTTTAGTACCATTTTTAGTTCACATGTTATTTAAGTTTTGACAATCAGTGTTTATATATATAGTTTTTATTTTATAGCGTGCGTATAGTATGTTTTATATATATGGTCTGTTGTATATGCAAGAGATAAAAGTTGTTTGTTAATATAATATGAGTTATTTAATTCGGTTATAAGGCCTTATATACAAGTGCAGGCTTATAAAGTTGTATATTTGACTTTTTTTATGAGTTTAAATTAATATTATAATAATATATATAACCGTGAATCAATATAATCTCTAATACATGTATATATTTTAACGATTTTGGAAAGTATGGATCAATATAATATTTTATATATATAGGGAGGGCATACATTATATGCGTGCAGTATGTAAGCTAGCAGTGTCTTATATTTTAGAGTATATATTTATGTTCTACCGTAATATGTGTATACAAAGTACTTATTTTGAGTGTATTGTTACATATCTTATAAATAATTTACGATAAAAATATATAGCAGCTATATATAGTCTGTTGGCTTATATATGAGGGTAACATATTTGTTTAATAAAATGCTGATTTTAGAATTTGTTGTATATGATAAGTATTGTTGTAATAAGGGTTTTATGATTTTTGATTTTAATTACTATAAGTATGGAAGTTATACATATGCTTCTATATTTGTCTATTTGTTTATATGAGTATGTGGAAGTATGGGCCTCAAATATAATATATATATATATATCTTTGATTCTTAATACTTGAGTTTAAGAATGGTGATTTTTAAAATTGCATATTACTTTAGTATTTCTTAACATATATATATATATATTAATAATAATGTATATATTTTTAGTTTATATCAAACTGATTTGATTGGTTTTATCGTTCCTGTTATCAGCTTTGTTCGTAAAAATTCGTGCCAATCTTACTGTGCTTTGGAATTCGTGCTTGGATTCATAACCAAATCATTGTCGATTCTCTCTTGCCTCGAAAGGTGAGCAATCACTCACGATTAACGTTCTTTTTATTTATTAAATTTGATTTCATTTGAAATAGCAATTGAAATATGCTGCTGTAGTTATTTACATTGTTATATATGCTATTATCTATCACTGTTCACCTGTGACAGCTGACACCAGTATCTAGTATTATATGCCTGTTATTACTATTATTTATATCTGTTCACCTGTGACATCTGACCCCCGTATCTGTTATTTATACTGATGATATATGCCTGCTGTTATATAATTTTTTGTATCTGTCATCACTCTGCAAGTTCCCTGTAGTTTAGAATTCACTATGGGTTGAAATGATACATACCCGAACGGACTTTAGAATAGGAGAATTTCGTTATGGGTTGAAATGATAAACCCAAGCGATTTTCATTTGAATTGAAATTGGGATTACGGGTCGAAATGATATCTACCCGTATATATTTAAATTTCGGATTGAAATGATAAATATCTGTATCACTTAACCATATGATGTATATATACAGACACCGTTGGTCCATATATAAAATATTTTGAAAATGAATTTTATGGTTTGGAAAGAAATATATGGTTTTAATAAATGTTGAGCCTTAAATTATTTAATTTAAATTAGGATGGATTTAATACTTATGAGATGTTTAAGTATAAAAAATATATTTTCAAAATAGATTCTGGTAATAATTTGAATAAGTTAAGGTTGGAAAGATAATTTATTAATTAAACAAATTTGGAACTTATTGAAAATTTAGATTTAAGATATGATTTATACCTTGGGTTTTATTTAAATAATTTAATGAATAATTCTTGCTTAAATAAATTTAAGAAAATATTTAGTAAAAATGAAATGTAAGGCTAGTTAGATGATATTGAGTTTATTAAGTGAATATTCCCTGATTAAATAATAATGAAGTTAAATCAAGAGCTATATGAAACTGTTAAATCTAACTTTGGAAAATGTTGAGTATTAAAGCTTTGAAATATATTGAAAAATAAATGGTATATTTAGAACTGAATTAAATTGATGAATTGAACTTTGAATAAATTTGAATTTGGAATTTGAAGTTGATTTGAATCGATTTGCCAGACTTGAGGAAATTAAATACTTTGATTTTAAATTATTTAACCTATATATATATACTATTTTGGAAAATAGATATATTTGAAATGAAATGATATTTTGGTTTTGAAGTATAAATTAATTTGGAATGACCACGGTGTTATAGTGTATATTTCCACCTCGTAGATAGTTCTGAAGATCCTTAGAGGATGGTTATCCCAAACATCCTTTAAGTTACTTGTATTTCAGTTGGTATTTCACTTGAGTTGGATTTATTGATATAAGAATGTTAATCCTGACTCGAGTGTTTTGTGTTTTGCTTTACGCTCGGGTCAGACCGAGTGATACAGCATTTGAGACTCACCTTTGGAGTTTGGAGCTTCCTTTGGAGATCCAACTTTTGATTCAGCTTCCAGCTTTCCAGTTGATTCGTTCACAGAAGTCATCTGTTTGGATTGGAGACTTCACTGTATTTGAGATATTCTGTTGTATTTTATTTCTAACTCTGATGTTTATATAGTAGCTTCATGAACTACTATTTTATCTATTCCGCTGCGTATTATTGTATTACTCTGTGTCTGTGATTCTGTGATTGATTTATTTACTGCATATGCTGAGTTTTGCCAAATTTAAATTAACCATCTGATATTTTGAATTATTCAAGTCAGACATGTGTGGATTTATTGTCGATTTGAATGATCCAAAATAGCGGGTCGTTACAGTTGGTATCAGAGCTTTGGCTCTAGGCGAACCTTAGCATATATTGTAAATATATTTACAGAATCGCTTTCGTTCGAGTTAAATCTCTTCCTTTGGACTCAATTTCCTTTGAACTTTGGAACGTTCCTTACGGTTCCGAAATTCATTCTTGTCTCTCCCTATTTGTATTCTTTTGATTCTGGAATATCCCATAACTCCACTTCGAATGATCTCTATAAGAATAGGATCCCACCAATCTTTGAATGGGTTGTGAAGGGGTGAAACTCCTTTACAAATGGACATTGATTCACCGGAGATTTATATATCCCTCGGTTTTGATGTTGCCATCTCTTGATATGCCAAATTCTATCTCTGGCGATCGAATGTCGATTTGCCTTAGATTTCCGCATCGATTATATTCTTGAAGTCACGGTTGACCCGGTTAAGGTCGCCCGCGATTTTATAAGTGTATCCATCTACTGTTTTGTAATTAATTATCTCATTTTCGTTCGAACTTATCTTCGAATCAGAATCCTAGTTGATTAGAGTCCCTCTAATTTGAATGTTTATCTTTGTTTTGAAATCCATTCTTGAATCATCCTTTTGAAAAATCGGGTTTATCAGTATTTTGGAAATTGTTTTATATATCGAAATTTTATAAGTATGATTATATTCTATATATAAAAGTGAAATGTTTTCGATAAGGATTATATATACCTTTTAAAAAGATAAGAATTTGAATTTTTGAAAGGATTTGAATTTTGAAGTTATATAAGAATGGATTTATATAAAAATGATTTATAACTAAAGGATTTTAAATTTGAAATTCGAAAATTGAACTCCGGTATTTTGAAATTGGTTTTAAGATTTTGAAATATATAATTATAATATGATTTAAAAGTATTTTCCGAATAAGAAATGTTTCAAATGATTTTAATGAGTTTCGAATGATTTCGAAGAAATTTCAAAAGAAGTTTGAGAAAATAGAAGTCCAGAACTCACTTATGTCGCTGGAAAATAATTTCGGTGATGAGTGCACGCATCATCGACATTGATTTTCGAGTTTCATAGTGAGGGAGAGGCCACTTTAGTAGCATTGCTACGCGAGTGATTTTGCGAAACCAATTTTGATTTCAAAAATTTTGAAGTATGATTTGATATTCGAAAGATATATGTAAATGTATGAACCGGTGTTTAGTCCTCGAGTTTTAGATTTGATTTGAGATAACCCTATTTGGATTGATTTACTGATTTAATTGTGATTTCCAACTCTTGGATTGAAATATGATTTCTTCGACTATTTTGAAGGTTCGAGCACTTCCAAATCAAGGTTAACTTTTCAAAAGCTAAGAATTTTGAAGTAAAACATATAAGTTTGATATGTATGTTTAAAATATGTAATAATATGATTTAAATAAGCTGAAACTGTTTTGTTAATAAACAAATAAGGAAATTTTAAAATTTTCTAATATGAAATTTAGATTGAAACGTTTTGAAAAGAATTTGATCTTCAAAAATATTTTGAATAAAGTTTAGTTAAATGTTTTAACTTAGTAACATCTTTATGAAACTAATATAGTTGTGCGTATGCTGGTTTATTCGCATAATTAATTTGATCCAAGTTTGAGTACAAGAGTTCGAGGTGGATTACACCATTTCGTGTTAGGATTTTTCATTCGATTCTTGACGGCGAATATTTGATATGGAATTTTGGGCTTGATTCTAGAATTCTCTATCATAGTATATGGCTATGCAAGGAGACTGATGGCTTCTAGCCGAGAAACCATATCGAAATCCGCATTAGGGAAGTCGAATGGACAATACTAGTTCGAAAGCGAACTTGTGTGATCGAGCGAGCGATCAAATGTGATTTTGCGAAAGGATGACGTATGTACATCTTATATTCTAATATCATTGATATATTTTGACGCTGAAATTAAAAGCTGTCATGTTAGAATATCTTTGCTTACTAAAAGAAAATTTCCAATTTAAATTACAAAGATATATAATCCATAAAAGCAAAGATATTAAATCCCATATGGCTCTTCATACAACGAAATTTATTTTGTAAAATTTTGATCCTGATATAAGATGGACCTTATGTAAATATAAGATGATTTTGAAAACCATTGATTTTGGGAATGAATTGTTTGACTTAATTATATTGATTTGGAAATTTGGATTTATTTCCTAAATTTATTATTTTGGAAACTTTGGAACTAAAGATATTTAAATTTGAGAAGAAATAATTTGGTGAGATTGTATATGATTTTGAAATTGAACTGATAATTGAAAACAAATTGAAATTTGAGAACTTTATGTTACTAAACACTTGATTTGGGAGTTGTCGAACTTATATAAAATTGATTTGTATGAGTATGAAATTGATTCGAAAACTATGGATTTGAAAAGGGTACTCAAAATTGAAAAGTGAAATCTTATATAATTAAAGTCTATATAAGTGTGATTTGATATACTTTTGATTTTGGAAAGTATTTGATTTGAAAATTAAATCTTATATATAATGGATTTTATATAAGTACGATATTTGAAAGTGATTTGAAAAGGTACTATATGATACATATTTTCGAAATAAAGATATGGAAAGTGCCTTCTGCTTGATATCCGATTTGTGGCCACATCTTGGATTCATTCTATCGATATTATTCTCTCTGATTTTGGTTTTCCGGATATGATACTCGAGTGTCCTTCGAATTCCATGGCGTTACCCATGGTCTTATTGTTCTCTCGTGACTGCATAGCGCAACTGCCTGGCTGAGTCTTGCCTAGGGGTACGGATTGTTTCCTGGGGGATCCAGGCGTAACCATTGTGTATCCTGCAATCTGTGTAGGTCGCGAATAGTAGCGCAAATGCTTGGCTGAGTCTTGCCTGGGGGTACGGATTGTTTCCTGGGGGATCCAGGAGTAACCATTGTGTATCCTTCATTCTACTAGTCATCATGGCGTAACTCGCAGGGCTGAGAAAGCTTACGGATATGGATTGTTTCCTGGGGGATCCAGGCGTAACCATTGTGTATCTGCGAACCATGGTTAGACAAAGGTTTTGTTTGTGTTTTTGATTGGATTGTACTTTCCATATCTGTTTTTAAAAGTTTTTCAAGTATTTTCACTGGGTGTTGAAACAAGTCTACTAAGTACCTGGAGAATTCTAGCTTTGCGCCTGATCAACGCACTGCCAGAGTCTACAGGAACGAGGATAAACTTGTTAAGACATCGAGTTATAAAAGTATTTTCGAAAGGAAAATTTGTTTCGATGTAAACGTATTTTATTATAAAGGTATTTTATTATAAAAGTATTTCCAACAAAGAAATTTTGTATTAATATTTGAAATTGAAATTCTTATGGTCCTAAATTAATTATTCATGCCCGATACTATTCTTTTGAATCTATCTTATCTGCTCAGCTTTATTTATTCACCTATATTCTGTCTTTCCAAGTCCTTCTTTTCCTTGTTGACTATATCCTTTTAAATATTGTTTATTTATATACTACATGTTTTAATAGAAATTTTAGTGTTAAATATTTTAGAAGTTATTAATTAAATACAACATATTTAAAGAAAAATGATTATTGACTTATTAATAATATTTGAAAATTATGTTGAGATAAAAATTAATAAATTTATGAATTATGGATTTAATATTTTCAATGACTCCTTTGTAAATATAAGTAATAACGTAAATAATTGTTTTCAAATAGTTTCAAATTAATTGTTTAATCTTGTCTTTTAACCTACCTTTTCTGCCTGGTTGTTCTATTCTCCTACCTCCTCTCTTTTCGGGGACGAAAAGTTTTGAGTGGGGGAGAGTGTAACGACCCTAAACTTTTAGTGATTTTATTTGTTAAATTAATTGAAATTTTGTGAAATTTTAAATAATAAAATTTGAAATTAAAAATTTATTATTTGGAATACGTCTATTTTAATATAGCAACTGGTAAATTTTCATCTGATAACATTGAAGTTTAATTTCCTGTGAAATTTCATTTCAAATCAAACCGGTTAATAAAAGTGAATTTAAAAGTTTTCCGAAATCAAAATATGTCAACAGGAGAAAATTTATTCAGATCATTCTGAATCAGACTGCGAAATTCGTTTTTCCAAATTTGGACTTCTATTGCTCCGTTTATCTTAATTCTGGTAAAATAGCAGCATTTCCGGTACCGGTTATCGACTTTTGATTGGATGATCGTACCACCAATATCTGTATACCGTTTTGATCGTCTCGCCATGCTGATCTCTACGGTATATTTATTTGTGTGTTCTGAGGCCCGGTACACGACGAAACGATGAAATCGTACTTCGTATCGATACCGCTTTTGTGACCTTTTATTTTCTTTTGGTTTAAAACTGTGAACCGTGACTGCCAAGCAAATAAATTGCTATAGTTATTTTTCTAATTAATGTTTAGCCGTTCGAGAATCAAACGTATCAACTTTTATACGTTGTAATTATTATATATATAAAAAACGGTTCATCTACTACTTCTGTCCATTCACTTTAATTTCTTTTCTTCTCCTCCCCACTTTTTCATTTTTCTGGGCCATTTGATATCCACGCGAGCAACTCATTCCCATGGCCTCCGCCTACCTCCCAAGCCCCACCAACTGTTCACCATCTTTGCAAAATCCAACTATTCGTTCTCCTCTTATCAACCGTCGATACCATCCATACCCATCTTTGCAAAAACGCTTCTCCCTCCCAGATCCACCACGCAGCCTTCCCTCATGACCCACTTGACTTAGGCTCTACCACCAACCCGAATAGCCGAAGCCTCTCATCACCCACCACACCAACCACCAACCCGTCACAATGCTCCTTCTCGAACCACGTCCAACCACTTCTCCTTCATCTGTGCTCAGCCAAGCCAAGTTTTCCCCAAACTCGATCAACCTCGTGCACTGCCTTGCCTTCCACTCCATCCTACAGCCTTTAGCCTTATCCCCTTGGCTTCCTCCACCTCGAAGTATGTGGCAGCACACACGTTCCTACTTTTCTGCCCTTCCGCCTTGCTTCTGTGACCAAGCTCTTCCTATCTGTTCGGCCAGCTGCTCTATATATATGTATATATATAGGTATATTTTATATATGTTTGTAGGCTATATAAATATTTATATTATGTTTAGTACCATTTTTAGTTCACATGTTATTTAAGTTTTGACAATCAGTGTTTATATATATAGTTTTTATTTTATAGCGTGCGTATAGTATGTTTTATATATATGGTCTGTTGTATATGCAAGAGATAAAAGTTGTTTGTTAATATAATATGAGTTATTTAATTTGGTTATAAGGCCTTATATATAAGTGCAGGCTTATAAAGTTGTATATTTGACTTTTTTTTTATGAGTTTAAATTAATATTATAATAATATATATAACCGTGAATCAATATAATCTCTAATACATGTAAATATTTTAACGATTTTGGAAAGTATGGATCAATATAATATTTTATATATATAGGGAGGGCATACATTATATGCGTGCAGTATGTAAGCTAGCAGTGTCTTATATTTTAGAGTATATATTTATGTTCTACCGTAATATGTGTATACAAAGTACTTATTTTGAGTGTATTGTTACATATCTTATAAATAATTTACGATAAAAATATATAGCAGCTATATATAGTCTATTGGCTTATATATGAGGGTAACATATTTGTTTAATAAAATGCTGATTTTAGAATTTGTTGTATATGATAAGTATTGTTGTAATCAGGGTTTTATGATTTTTGATTTTAATTACTATAAGTATGGAAGTTATACATATGCTTCTATATTTGTCTATTTGTTTATATGAGTATGTGGAAGTATGGGCCTCAAATATAATATATATATATATATCTTTGATTCTTAATACTTGAGTTTAAGAATGGTGATTTTTAAAATTGCATATTACTTTAGTATTTCTTAACATATATATATATATTAATAATAATGTATATATTTTTAGTTTATATCAAACTGATTTGATTGGTTTTATCGTTCCTGTTATCAGCTTTGTTCGTAAAAATTCGTGCCAATCTTACTGTGCTTTGGAATTCGTGCTTGGATTCATAACCAAATCATTGTCTATTCTCTCTTGCCTCGAAAGGTGAGCAATCACTCACGATTAACGTTCTTTTTATTTATTAAATTTGATTTCATTTGAAATAGCAATTGAAATATTCTGCTGTAGTTATTTACATTGTTATATATGCTATTATCTATCACTGTTCACCTGTGACAGCTGACACCAGTATCTAGTATTATATGCCTGTTATTACTATTATTTATATCTGTTCACCTGTGACATCTGACCCCCGTATCAGTTATTTATACTGATGATATATGCCTGCTGTTATATAATTTTTTGTATCTGTCATCACTCTGCAAGTTCCCTGTAGTTTAGAATTCACTATGGGTTGAAATGATACATACCCGAACGGACTTTAGAATAGGAGAATTTCGTTATGGGTTGAAATGATAAACCCAAGCGATTTTCATTTGAATTGAAATTGGGATTACGGGTCGAAATGATATCTACCCGTATATATTTAAATTTCGGATTGAAATGATAAATATCCGTATCACTTAACCATATGATGTATATATACAGACACCGTTGGTCCATATATAAAATATTTTGAAAATGAATTTTATGGTTTGGAAAGAAATATATGGTTTTAATAAATGTTGAGCCTTAAATTATTTAATTTAAATTAGGATGGATTTAATACTTATGAGATGTTTAAGTATAAAAATTATATTTTCAAAATAGATTCTGGTAATAATTTGAATAAGTTAAGTTTGGAAAGATAATTTATTAATTAAACAAATTTGGAACTTATTGAAAATTTAGATTTAAGATATGATTTATACCTTGGGTTTTATTTAAATAATTTAATGAATAATTCTTGCTTAAATAAATTTAAGAAAATATTTAGTAAAAATGAAATGTAAGGCTAGTTAGATGATATTGAGTTTATTAAGTGAATATTCCCTGATTAAATAATAATGAAGTTAAATCAAGAGCTATATGAAACTGTTAAATCTAACTTTTGAAAATGTTGAGTATTAAAGCTTTGAAATATATTGAAAAATAAATGGTATATTTAGAACTGAATTAAATTGATGAATTGAACTTTGAATAAATTTGAATTTGGAATTTGAAGTTGATTTGAATCGATTTGCCAGACTTGAGGAAATTAAATACTTTGATTTTAAATTATTTAACCTATATATATATACTATTTTGGAAAATAGATATATTTGAAATGAAATGATATTTTGGTTTTGAAGTATAAATTAATTTGGAATGACCACGGTGTTATAGTGTATATTTCCACCTCGTAGATAGTTCTGAAGATCCTTAGAGGATGGTTATCCCAAACATCCTTTAAGTTACTTGTATTTCAGTTGGTATTTCACTTGAGTTGGATTTATTGATATAAGAATGTTAATCCTGACTCGAGTGTTTTGTTTTTTGCTTTACGCTCGGGTCAGACCGAGTGATACAGCATTTGAGACTCACCTTTGGAGTTTGGAGCTTCCTTTGGAGATCCAACTTTTGATTCAGCTTCCAGCTTTCCAGTTGATTCGTTCACAGAAGTCATCTGTTTGGATTGGAGACTTCACTGTATTTGAGATATTCTGTTGTATTTTATTTCTAACTCTGATGTTTATATAGTAGCTTCATGAACTACTATTTTATCTATTCCGCTGCGTATTATTGTATTACTCTGTGTCTGTGATTCTGTGATTGATTTATTTACTGCATATGCTGAGTTTTGCCAAATTTAAATTAACCATCTGATATTTTGAATTATTCAAGTCAGACATGTGTGGATTTATTGTCGATTTGAATGATCCAAAATAGCGGGTCGTTACAGGGATATTTATGAAAGTATTTAAATGGGTTTTAAGGGTAAAACCTAAGATTTTAACGCCCAAATGCTTTGGTTGTCTAATATGTTGTATAAAACATTATTTTGGAGATGATCTTTTAATTTCATAATTTTCCAAGTTATATAGATTATTTTAAGAATTTCCTAAAGGTGGAAATAACTTAATATCGGGTTTTAATTATTTAAAATAACTAAATATGGTTTTTGGCTTCGAAATTTTTATATGATAAGGGGAAGGATATTCTCGAGTTTTGGTGAATTTCTGGGTTTTTCCCAAGTGATTATAATTTATTATGAATTTATTATGCTAGATAAGCATTTAAAAGAATAATTAATTAAGGATATTAATTAATTAATATGAAGTGTGTTTAGGACTTTAAAATCCGAGTGAGGTAGTAATTCTGAAAATGATTTGTAAAGAAATTGTTTTATCCAATAGAAATTGGACGAAAGGTTAAGATTTGGTAAACAATAGTTTTTTATTAGAAATAAATAAGTTATCTTTATAATTACATTAATGTCATGCCGCATATAACCTCATCGAGCCCAAAGGAATAACACCTCCATGAATGTTGACGTCGATGAGATGAGAAGCACAGAAGAACTTCTTAAGTAGTTGTGGAGTGATTCCAGCCGCTTCGAAGTAGACAACAACAACAACCCATGTACAACGACATTGCTTTCTCGTAATTCAAATAAGAGTTTAAAAGCTTAATGTCAATGTCGACAACGTCGCATGTCTTCATCATTGTTTTCAATGATGCCGCACTTAATCACTTTGACTATTTTCAAGACTATGGCAATGATACCGCTTCATATGACTTCAACATTATAAAGATAATAAGCGGCATAATAGCCGAAGTAATTTAAGTATACAAATTTAAGAATGACGTCGAGGGTCTTGGTGCCCTTGTGCATCGAGGTCGGTGACCTTATACACATGGTTTTAGTGCCGACGTTGCATGGTGGTGATGTCACACTTCATCTTTTTAAGGCCATAGAGGCTTCCTTTTATATAAATTGATGTTTTAGAGGGGCAAAGAGGCCTATGTTTGAAGAGGTTCGATGACCCTATAACTTCGGCGAATAGCCATATAACTTATAAAAGGTTAGAGTTTTGTTCTAAATGGTGGATAGCCTATAGCTTATGAAGGCAATAACATCATCTTTGATATTGAATATTATACTTAAAATAATTTTTAGTTTTTATCTTCGACCTTGGATAGAGGTAGATATTGTTGTAAAACTGCGTGTGTGTTATGATTAAAGGCGGAGAGCCTTAGACCTCTATGTCGACATTGTTAATGCCATCAATATTGATCTGTAATAAATTATCAAAGAGCGGAGAGCCTAAGTTTTCTATTTCGATGTCATCATTAGGGATACTAATGCCATTTTAAATTGTAAATTTTGAAACTATCATTGGGGACATCAATGTGGATGAACTTCAACATTGATATAAATTTAAAAATTAATTGATGGTGATGAGCCATATGCTTTTAACTTCGACTTTAAACCTTGGAGATACCATTGTTTAAATTTTAATAAGTTCAACATTAATCATTGGGGATACCAATGCATATTACCTTAAGATATTAGAAGGTTAAGGGAAGATAACCTAATTGGAACACCAATAGACATAAGTTAAACATGTGGGTAACATGATTTAAATTGATTCATGTGGGTAACATGAATTAAACTGAAACATGTAGGTAACATGAACTAAATTGTAAATGATGGGTTCATAGTCATCCTAAGAAAACTATGGCATGTGAGATGGATAGTTCACATCATGCTGGAGATGGATAGTCCCTATGAAAAGAATGAAGGGTTCATAGTCATCCTAGGAAAACTATAGGACATATGATGGATAGTCCACATGAATTTAAGTTAATGGAATATGTGTGATGGATAGTCCACATAATTCTGAATATACTTATATGTGAGATGGGTAGTCCACATATTTATAAGATGGGTAGTCAGTTTAAATTGTGATGGGTAGTGATTTGAAATTAAGATGGATAATCTAATTAATTGGGATGGGTAATCAATTATATGTTGCATAAATATAAATGCTATTTTCTATGCTGTAACCATTGTGGTTGCATGAGGAAAATATATGGTTGTTATGTTTTAGTTGAGATACTAGTAAGGGGAAAATTCATTCCACTTAGCGGCGTGGTCTCACCAGATATCTATTTTGGTTCGAGATGGCAGGTTATTATTTACACCGGACTATTGTCTAACCCAAAGTTCTAATTTTTCCCCTTAAACTCTCGGGTACTCGTTTGAGTATATCGAGAGTAAGGGTTTTTAGGTTCCTGTTAGACGAATAAGTTTCCAAAGACATGCAGGAGGCAATCTAGCTATTAGGAGCTTTATCTATTTCCACTGTGTAGTTTGGTTTGGTCTATTTTGATGTAATGGCAAAGTTATATAATTGCCAAGTATTTGATTCTGATCAACCAAGGGGGCATCTTCATATGTCACTCTTGAAGTATTTTGTAATAGTTATATTTTCTCCGAACGTAGTCTTATGAATGAGATTATGAAATTAATATGAAATATCAATTGTGAAATGAGATGTGAAAATTTGTTATTAAACTATGTTGAAATTTTTTTATATTCATACACTTTTGATTATTGATATGAATAACATAGCTGCATTTTGTCGTCGAGATTTAATAACTATGGGTTACTAAAGAATCTCTGGCAGTTAGTTTTGAGCCTCTGAATGGGGGATGTTACAAGGATTCTCAAATCTTTACATACTCGAGGACTATGGTTGTGGCTCTACAGCCTTCTGATATGGCCATGGAGCCCACTGCATCTGCGCCTGCCCTACTTCCACATCTGCTCCAAACTCTACAAGCGCCACTCAAATCCTCATCATTCGAAGGGAGGACCCATCCAGTGGTGCAAGGACCTTCGTTTGCACTTGCTCTCCTCATGGAATAACTCTGTATCATCTAAAGATCGGAGCGAAAATATGGAAATAAAAAATATACCTCCTTCGCATCTCAACTCCTAGGCCTACATAATGGCATATAATGGCTTTAGCTTAGTTCACTTGAATACCACTTATAACGGCGTATGTGGCCTTCTGCACCAGAGGGTAGTTCCGGTCGAAACCGTCTTGGGGATGATGTTATACTGAATGATGCTAGTGACTAGACGGGTTTGGTCTTGCATGTTGTCTGTCTGCCAAACGCCAACTCTCCTACGGAAGATCTGCTGTAGAGTCACTGGATCGGAGGTCTCAATTACCTCTAAATCCTTTCCTACTATGAAGATGTGCAGAATACCTCCAAATTGCTCGTCAATCATTCGAATCTCCACCCCCTTCACTTCGTATGGAAAGCCATTGCCATCCTCGACAAATGAATACTCAAGGTTAGCGTCAAATAGATGCATACATCACATGTAACATTCCTACTCAAACGTCTTATAGCTAAGGATCAACAACAATCATGTAGCCACGAACAAGTCCTCCAAACCATAAGCTGCAAAATCCGCAAACCCTACCAGTCAACCTTGTAGAAATGCGCAGTTCGCCACTGCTTCATAGCCGTTTATATTCTCTTCATCGTTCTAGAGCCACCCGATCTCTTGTGGGACCATATTTTGGTGGTGAGAAGAGATGCTGCTTAGTGGAGGTGCCATGATTTGGTTGGAAGTGAGTTTGGATCTGGATCTGAGGCTAATTTGGGTGGAGCACCAATTGTCATTGGGTTTCTGGGGTTATCGCCTGATGTGGGAGAGGTACGGTCACTTGTTTTGTGGAGGATGAGGAGGAGGTTGGGTGTGAAGAGGAAGAGGAATCGAGAGGAATGAGGGAGTGACTCTACCTGAATGCGAATTTATGTTAGGCATAAGGTGCAGGTCACACCTGAAACCCTCTAACCGGTCGACCGGGTATACCAGGGTGGTTCACCACTACCGGTCGACCAATGGAACCATGTCGAACGACTACTCATGGTCTTTCAGCCCAATCTGAACCTAGACCTTATTCGAACTGGGTCGAATATAAACTACTTATTATATGGATGTTGTTTCATTCCGCTTCCACCTTCTTCATCTTTGTTCTGGCTATTCTAGAAAATTCTTATCTGCCCATAGCGGTGCACTTGCCCACTGCTTTGTTTTTAGGTTCCTATCTTTTTTCTAATAACTTTTATCCAATTTAAAACTAGTACCACTTCCTATTGTCCTCCCTTTAAAGGAATTTTTAAACTTAAATTTCTCATACAGAAAAATCAACGAGCTACACATATGCTCTATTTTCTTCTAATTTCAAAAGAAATATCTCTTTACTAAAACCCATTTTTAACTGAAGATTTTAGTCTAAACTAATTTTAATTTCTCTAAAAAATTATTATTTAAATAAAATATATAGAAAATTTAAGATTTACTTACTTTTTAAAAAATAAGGTCTTTCTACTTTTAAACATATATATCCCTTGAAAATCGTTTCAAATATATTATTTATTTAAATATATTTTTGAAACATTTTATTAAATTCTTCCATATGAGGTCAGATTCAAAGTGGATTTTATTTGTCCCTTCTTTTTGGACATTTCTTCTTTTCCGCTTACTTCTGAGACATCTCTTTTCAGAATATATTAAGAATCTAGTTATCATCTTGGAATGATTTCTACTCACCTTTCTTTAGGAACTTATTTAATTCTTACTTTAGGATATCTATAACATATAGATTCTTACTTTCCTTTCATCTGGATCTAACGTGCATCATCAATCGGCAATCCTATGGGGATCTACAACTATAGCGCAATCTAGGCCCAAAAAGTGAGTCAAATACAATGCAACTTCAGGGACTCTTCTATATGTCGCATTCATGCACTTTTAAGTCAATGCCTTTCAGTACAACCTATCTTTTGTGGGGAGATCGGGATAGACATATATTTTTAACTCTTTCTAATATTCTAACTCATAGTTGATTTATCCATATTTCCATAATATGGTTGCAACCACTTCCATACTTCGAATTTGTAAATTTTGACGTATAATATATATATTTATAAGTAAAATACAAATATGGTCGATCAGCATATTTTAATTTCTATAATAGATTAACCTTGCTCTGCTAAGAAATGTAACAAACCGCACTTAAGTGCGTCTGAATTTTTGCTAAATCGAAAACCTAAGTCCACTAGAGTATGGATTGTTGGTGTTGGTATCCTATAAATAAACAAAAGTGTATCAGAGCATTAGTGACAAAAACTCATAGCGTAATATTAAAGTTACAATAAAACATATAATTAACAATCAAGGCTAATAACTCTGGTATCTAGTACCCTTGTCAGTGACGAGCATGCATAAGAAAATCTGTCCTTCCACTGTTCCCACCTCATACCAGTACATGTCCCTCTAAATCTATCCTATGGGTTTTATTGAGGAGGGAGGTCAGAACAATGTTCTAGTGACTAGTAAATTACATATTTTATCCATAACAGTAGTTTATGCTGATTGTCTTCCATTACATGTTACATCTACTATTTAAACTTGGTCGTCTTAGCTTCATGTACGCATACGATACACCCCACCTACTTGAGGTATACATTAACTACATATGTGTGTATGTACGTACGTGTGTGTGTAAGTACTACAATCCCAGCATGGACCAGGATACATTTCCTACTAGTATCTGTAACTCTACACCACGCCAAGTATCGCCATCTATGTCTAGGCTGAATTACCTGCATACACGGAGGATCTTCCCATTAGTGCCTAATTAATAACGGCATTAAAACTATTTAGTTGTATTCTACCTTGTCTTAAAGACTCATCTAGGGGTTATCTACCATTGCCTCCTAACTACAAAATAATTAATAAACAACTTTAAGACAGTGCGTGTCCTATAAGGAGCCTACACTAGTTGAAGGTGTAGTCCTTTGTGGCGTAAGCTAAGTCTTTGTAATGACTGCCAAGACTCATGACACTCTCAACCATGTATACATCCCTAATCCTTGCATATATGGTACCAAACTTGTTGACATAATTCGGAGCCTATGTTCACCCTCCTTTTTTAGATTGCCTAACATAATCAAGGAAATGCCCACTTGTTATTTAATACCCCTTATAAAGATCATAGTAGACCCTACTTGGCCATTTAACTCTAAAAATGTAGGCGAACTCCAATTTGGAATATTCCCTTTACCTGTATGCAAATGCATATTACCACCGGTCCTACTATTGGAAATGGCTCACATCAGTACAATGTGTACACAACTGTTGGTAGCCCCTTTCGAAGGGCAGACTTCTCTTGTGCAACAATACTGACCTTGCATTTAAACCCTTACTAATAACTGTGTCATTCTATTTTTTTAAGTAATTGGCTAGATCTAATAATTCCCATCTATTATAAATTTATACTTGGGGCTATATAAATCCTGTTGAATTACTACACCTCTTATACTCAATTGTTAGTACTAAGTTATTTTCATATAAATTACTTCTTGCTTTATTAATGCCATTTTAATGTCATTTTCGGCCTATCCCTAATTTAATAGATTAAATAGCTTTTACTGCTTAACTTCCACTTAACATTATTAGATATAGTCTGTTGTTCCTTTTCAACTATTAACTACATTTCTTGGATTACTATAACTTAATTAATTCCTCATTGTTGTATTTATACTACATCGTTTATTGTTTATTCTCTAACTCACCTTAAATCACGTATATTAGATTGACAATTAAATTGTTGTTATTACCTCTACTTTCTATACTTTGGTTTATGCTCAGGGAATTCTATATATTAATGCATTGGAATTATATCTTCCCCATAAAGGAAATGTTAACACTGTAATTTCCTATAAATTATCTAAAGGAGGACTTGTGTTATGTTTGGAATTGCAAAAAATTATCTTTTCTATTATTATTGAAATAGACGGTAAGTAATGCAGTAAACATCCTTATTTTGTACGTCTCTTTCTTTTAGACATATCCCTTGTTTTTTCAAACAATACACATTTATACATAATTTAAAACTGGATAATTTATAGAAATTTACATTGCAATACACTACATTCTCATGAATTAAACTAATACTCAAATCCCAATTCAATTTATAACGACTTTCAATTCTTGTTTAATCACATATAACATTCAACTAACAAACCTTGAATTATCATACAATCTCATTATCGAATTATCTCATAACTATAGAGAATACTTTCACCATTACTTTCCAGATTTAAGTACATGCATTATTTGATCAAAGGTAACAATTCACAGAATATGTAGGTATGATTCTCCAATTCATTACATATGTATATTTAAGCATACAATTCCAAAATTACTTTAAGTATACGAGGAATGGATTTACAATGATATAAATCCAATATTATATAAAAATATATAATTTTCCACTCACCTCTAAGCTTCCAAATCTCAAGATCTAAATCCATTAATCCCGATCGACTCCCTTTATTTCTACCAAAATACGTATCAAAGATGATATATATATATATATATATATTAGAATTATAGATCTGAAAAGAGATCTGAATTAAATATAGATTTGGATTTAGATTTACAATTTATCTTTGGTTTTGGCAATTCGATTTGACCCTATTCTTCTTCTCTATTGTTTTACGTTATTATCCATACACACACACATAATTCATAGTTTGTACCATTTCTAGATTTTGTAGAGAAAAGGAAATGGCAGTGCTTTGCCTTTGCTTTAGAAAATATGAGAAGAAAAGTTTGGATCTAGGCCTAAGAAATTTGATGCCTGCTAAGCCTTTGATGTCATATCAGATATGTTATGGAAAGAAACCCCTCTTTATGTATTTGAAGGTGTGGTTGTCAAGCCTACGTTGAGAACATTGGCTCCAATGAGATTGAGGCAAGATCGGTATTATGTAAGTTTATAGGATATCCTAAAGATTCCATGCGATATATTTTTTATAACACAACGGAACAAAAATTCATTCTTTTTCGACACATTGTCTTTCTAGAAAAGGAATTTCCATCAAAAGAAATTAATAATGAGGCTGTAGACTTGGATGAGATTTAAGAAATTAATACAAAATCTGAACTAATAGAAGAATCAAGCTCACCAATATACAAAAAACCCGCAATCTGTTAAAAGGTCTACTCGAGAACCTTGCATACCAGAGAGATACTATGATTTTTTTCTTAGATGGCAAGAAAGAGGATTATGTCGTAGAAGATGACAATCCCCTCACATTTCGACAAGCACTGTAGAGTAATGACTATGCACTATGGTTTGAAGCTATGAAGTCTGAAATGGATTCCATGTACCCAAAAAAAGTATCGATTTTGGACGATAAACCTAGTGGGATAAAATCCATTGGCTACAAATGGATCTTTAAGAAGAAACTAAATCCAGATGGACAACTACAGACATATAAGGCAAGAATAGTCGCTAAAGGTTTCCATTAGATACAAGGTGTTGACTATGACGAAATGTTTTTGCCCATTGCATTGCTTAAATCCATTTGGATGTTACTTGCTATCGCCGCATTCTATGACTACAAAATATGAAAACTTGACATGAAAACGGCATCACTAAATAGTGATTTAGACGTGACCACTTACATCCCATAGCCCGAGGGTTTCGAGGTCACTGGGAGCGAGGGAAAGGCTTTTAGTTTTTAAGATCAATTTGTGGTCCCTGTGCAAGCATTAAGAAGTTGGTATAAGTGTTTTGAGGAAGTAATAAAATAGTATGGTTTTTATCAAAACATAGAGGAAGCATGAGTATACCACAAAGTGCAAGGTACTGCAATTGTATTTATTGTACTTTATGTTGACGATTTTCTCATGATTGGCAATGACATCCTGTTATTGCAATCTGTAAAAGCTTGGTTATCCAAGAAATTCTCAATGAAGGATTTGGGAGAGGTGGCCTATATACTCGGATAGATCTAAGAGGTTGATAAGATTATCCCAATCCTTGTACATAGACATTATACTAAAATAGTTTAATATGTAGAATTCCAAGCGTGGAAATGTTCTGAAACAATCTGGAATAGTCTTTTTAAAGAAGGATGTTCCTTACACTAATGAGGATAATGAGCGTATGAAATGGATTTCGCATGCATCAGCCATTAGATCCACTATGTATGTTATGTTATATACTAAGCTTAATGTGGCTTAAGCATTAATATGTGTAAGTCCATGCTAGTCAAATCCCAAAGAAAATTTTTGGACAGCTGTGAAATGTATTCTGAAGTATTTGAGAAATATTAAAGACTTATTCCTCATATATGGAAATGACGACCTCCTTTTGAAGGGGTATACAAATTCACATTTTTAGAGTGATATTGATGGTAGTAAATCAGTAACATTTTATACGTTCACCTTGAACTGTGGAGCGGTAAGCTGAAAAAGTTCCAAGCAAGGAGCTATAGCTGATAAAATGATAGAGGATGAGTACATCACCCTAAACAAAGTAGCTAATGAAATGGTCTAAATTCTTAAAATTATAGCTAAGCTAGGTGTGATTTCAAATGTTGAGAATCTCATAACATTGTTATGTGGTAACAATTTCACGATGCAGATTGTGAAAGAACCAAGAGCTCATGAGAAATTAAGGCACATACTCCGGAAGGTCCATCTGATAATAGAGTTTGTAAGCAATGGAGAAGTGATGATTAATAGAGTAGATAGTAAGAGAAACATAGCAGATCCATTCATAAAGGTGCTGACTCGATCAGTTCAAAGAAAATTGATCAAATGGATGGGACTTAAATTTCATAATTGACCCTAAGTGCAAGTGGGAAATTGAGAGGGTTAGGGGTATGCCACAGGTGCAATTCTGTAATTCATTATATCTAACTCTATAGTAAATCTCGTTCAGAATAAAGGTGTTTAATTTCTATTATATACATTGTTGTAATGTGAAATAATTAATTATGTACTTAATTTAAAGTATATTAATTAGTATATTCTTAAATAATATATTGTGTGTAATAACTACAAATAGCTGTAATCCTGAGAAAATTATCATAATATAGAACAACATATTATTTTAAGTATTCCCAGTCAAGATGACTCGAGAAAGGATATCGATATATCCATTGAGATCAGAATGCATAACAATCTCCAAAGGTTGGGCAATGTATTACTTATGACCGCTAGGGGGACCAAGTGGTTACATATTCATAGTTATTGGATAACTATGGAATAACTCATTTGAGATCTTTCTATTGGTTAATAAAAACTAGATCAAATGGGAAATCTTATAGTAATGGTGTTAAGTGGTTCTCTTGACTTTAGAATACCGTTGAACATCAATGTGGACACTCCACTTTCTTTATAGTTAAATAATTGTAAGGCGACCATCGATTGATAATGATTGGGCCATAGTTGAAGCATTGAAAGTGAAACACTATTCAATAGAGAATTTGTCTCCTTTGTTCTATGAGGTTAATATCGTGGTTATTTGTAATCAACTCAAAGTCAAAATATCTTGCTAAAGTATCACAGTTAGATGTTATTATTGAACCAATGACTTTGATTAGAACTAATTGAATTGAGTATGGATAATACTTGAATTTGGGCCAAAACTATTATTCCTATATACTAAAGTGATTAGCATTGATGAAGAGAAAGTGCGTAAACAATCATTACTAAAACTCACCTCTTAAATAGTAAAATTGGATTTTACCAATGATATATATATATATATAAGCGATGAATTTTGTCAAACTATCACACCACTAGCTAATTTGACGATGGATGTTGGTATTCTAATTTTTCAAATACTAATCATTGGTTGAGTTCATGCCCATGAATCGCACAACTGTATATATTCTCTCTTTGAAACACCACCCAATTTAATTGGTTTATAATCGTTATAAATTAGTCAAACATAGTAATATTTATGAAATAGTTAATTGGGATTTTAACCCAGCAGAATTCAACAAGAGTTGGAACATCCAGACTAAGCCAGAATGAATTGAAACTTGAATAAGGTGTCTAAAAGAACAAACCAATGGAACTTAGGACAAACAAGCCAAAAATCCGCTAAGTAGATGGATCGCTGGCGATCCATAATCCATGAATCGCTAGCGATCTATAAGGAAGGATCATGAGTTCTCAAAGCCTCTTGCATCACGATCTACTAACTTTTCTAAGAATACTTTCCAAGTTTCATAGCATGCCAAACAATATAGCTCAAGAAGTGAAGAATCATCTAATTCAAGCTGTTTGACCGAAAGCAGCTAACTTAAAATGGACCTAGAGAACTCATACGAAGTCGGATTGACTTGAAATCTTAGGTGTACACTTAGAAGACATAAAAGAAGGCTCACAAAAAAATAAGGATCATTTTGAGGTTGTTTGATGGATTGCTAGTGAACTAACTATATGGATCGTTAAGGATCCATGTAGGATAGGCCCCATAACCTGAAACTAAAAGGGTAGGTCCCACACACCCTGGAGAGAGTACCTGCAAAGTTTTGTCTGGCTTCGTTAAGATTTGAGCGAGTTATGGATGATTCTTCTCTGAATCGGGCCAGTTTAATCCATCATGTCTGACCCATGAGGAGTCGGCCCTATAACCTATGATCCATAGGGGGGCTCTCCTACTATGAAGACGGATGATCAAATGAACTCCAAACCATTTGATATTTAGACGAGGCACTTAAATAGAAGATAGGAAGACAACCAAACTAAGATCACTCAAAAATATGCTAAGTGGATGGATAGCTAGCGATCCATCCCCTATGGATGGCTAGCGATCCATCCTCTATGGATAGCTAGCGATCCATCTAGATAGGTCGGATCGCCCTCAAACTTTCCAAGCTCTTTCGTAGTACTAAGTAAAGGCTTCTAGCAGAAAAAGATGCTAAGTTTATGGATAACTAAAGATCCATCCCCTATGGATAGCTAGTGATCCATCCCTTATGGATAGACAATGTTCTATAGAAATGAGTCAGATTGATTTGAGATTTTCGGTGATGACTTGGCATAACAATTAGTTTGCACTTGGACTTCTAGCCCAATAGTCACTGAATTCCCCTATAAATACTCACCTATCTGGAACATAAAGGCGATCCTCTAGACTAGCTGCTGGAACTCTGTAGAGATTATTCTTCACTCTTCTCCTCTCACATAATAATCGTCTAGGGGTTCACTGTGATTCTCCAATGAACTGTTGTACTTGTGACTTGATCTAACTTAGAAGATTCAATCATATTGTAATTCGATTCAACTGGTAATAGCGGTCGGTTAATAGAAAGTTATAAACTCGACGTAGGGTTCATTAACAACCGAACCACTATAAAAATCTTCTTTCCTTTTTACAAATTATACTCGTTTTACATTTAATTTCTGTATTATTGCTCTGTTAGAAAAGGGCTAGTGCTTTCACACTCAGTCCAGGATGTTGATCCATTTTTTGGGTTAACGTTTTGGTGCTTTCATTGAGAACCCAACTCAGGCTTAAATCTGGCTATCTACTTTGGATCAGATAGGTTCAAAACTTAGATCCTCAATCTCTGCTTAAAAGATTTGCTATTGAGAATCAATGGCATCAGGAAAAAAAGAGAACCACCTCCGGAAGATCCATAGGAGCTATCTTTATTGGAGAAGAAACAAACCCTTAGCAAATTGAAGTCAACAACCCCAACAACCTACTATTAGGAGCTAACTTTGGAGATCAGGTTGCAGGATCCTCCACATAGCATAAAGTGGTAACAAAGGGAGAATTGAATAAGATGGTTCATGAAATGAACCAGAAAATGGCAAACAGTCAGAAAGCGCTTATGGAAAAGATAGATGCTCTCTTAGTGCTCCACTTACTAACTACTCCAGAACGGCACCTAAATCCATGGTCACCACGGAGTAAAAGCACTCTTCTATTTTTGGCTTGAACGGAAGAAACAGAAGGCAAAAGCAAAAGGAAGTAGTGGGAAAAGCTCCAAAAAAATCATGATGGAAGAAAACGTTAACACTCCACCCACTGCAAAAGCACCTGCTACAAACCCGAACTTAGAGTGAAAACCCCACGGGGAGACATAATGATGTATCTCTCCGGCTCTGAAGATGACAAACAATTTGAGGAAGACAAATTGGATGAATATGCTAATGTGGAAAACGCTAGAAGAAGCTCTAAAACCCGTGCCGTTACATAGTGCCATGCAATGGACGAGGAACTGCTACTCAAACGGTACTCCTAGAGGATGGAGAACCAAGAAGGTATGACACAAACCGGAATCGATTACAAGGCCAAGCTCCCGTAGTATACTATGACCACTCCCAATCGACCAGCTTCCAATCCCTTCATGGAGCTCCCATCGTCGAATCACGAATGGTCGTCACCGAAAATCATCAAAAATCGTCAAAATGGTCATTGTAAAACTCACTTCAGGGTTGACTCAAAGTCGAACTCGGGTAATCACCTATTAGACTCGGAGCAAATTCTGGAAGCCCTGACTCGAAGTTGAACTCTGGTAATTGTCTATTTGACTCGAAGTAGATTCTGGAAGTCTCGACTCAAAGTCGAACTCAGGTAATCACCCATTTGACTCGAAGCATACCTAGGAAATTCTAATCCAAAATCAGACTAAGGTAAAACCAAGATTTTCTTCAAGCAAACATGGAAATGACTCTATGCACCATTTGTCACCAACCCAGCACTTCAAATTCCGAGACTCTAATCGAACCATGTGCGGAATGCAAGCAAATGGAAAATTTTCTCGGGTCGGACTTCAAGTAAAATACCACCGATCCATCAACGTTGATCCATCTTCATTTTCCCATAAGTGGAACACGCGAACTCCAAATGCCTTGAAATTTGGAATGCAAACTTATGGGGCCTTCCTTGTTGCCCCAAACTGATTTCACCTAGTTTGAAATTTTTTTGGGATCGCCACTAATGCATGACCCCATCCTAAGTGATTTTCCATTCAATCGGCATTTCCAATCATTCAAACATAGGAAAATCATGCATAAACCATTCTCGGGCATTACAAATAGTCATAACTTGAAAACAGACAAGACTGACAATGACTAGAGCATCTTCCCCAATCGAAACCCATTCACTGAAGCCGTTCAGCATGCAGAATATCCAAAGAAGTTTATCATGCCAACTATACCTTCCTACAACTGTACAACTGATTCGATATTGCTTTTTTACAGGCATGACTAGCATATGGACGAAGCGAGGGCGTTGGATGAAGTCTACTACAAGGCCCTCAGGAATCATTAAAGAATGAAACAACCTACTACCCTGGAAAAATTCTATGAGAAGGCAAACTGGTTCTAGGGACTAGAGGTAGTGTAATTAGAAGAAGGCAAACCTGACAATTTGTCATAGGACATACCAAATGGTGAATGAGCCATAGGACCTCAGGGATCTTCTGCCCGAGAATGGCCACTAAGACCCAATAGAAAAGTGCCTTGGCTAACTTACAAAATCAAATGAAAGGATGATTATCAAATAACACTCTTGCTAGCTAGCTACTGAGGAATGAGGCAGCAACCTAAAGTGATGCCTTCTTATCCATCCTTGACTACTTCCTTTTCCAAATGAGCCGTATCGGGACACTGGGGCCACTATAGACAGCACAATGAAAGAAAAGCTTCTATGCCCTCGATGAGTCATGTCGATCCCCCTTCTAAGAACCGGCGTTGCTCTGGTAGCATCGAGTAGGCTTGCCCAAAGGATCGTTGAGCAAACACATCCAACCCCTAGTCTCTAGAAACAGATAAAACTATGTTCCCACGAGCCGAATCCCAAAAATTCCCCTTGAAGTTGATAAATCATCGCTTTAATACCATCGGGCCATCAAACACACTACCCAGAACTCTTCTTAGAGTCGATGAATTATCGTTCCAAGGTTATCTGGTCATGGGACATCCAACAAAAATTTCCCTTGAAATCGATGAATCATCACTTTAAGACCGCCAGGTCGTCGGACACATGACCCAAAACTCTTCTTGGAGTCCATCAATTATCACTCCAAGGCCGTCTAGTCTTTGGATTTCCGACTAAAAATCCTCTTGAAGTCGATGAATAATCGCTTTAAGACCACTGGGCAATCAGACACATGACCCAAATCTGTTATTGGAGTCGATGAACAATTGCTCTAGGGCCGTCTAATCGCCAAACATCCGACCATAAAAACTCCTCCTTGAAATAAGACATCATGAAGGTCCTTCATGAACTCAAGTGTCATGAAGGCGAACTGGTAGATAAGCAATCATCTGATCCAAAAATCCTTCATGAACTAAAGCCCCATGAAGGCCAACTGGAAGATCAGTGGTCATCTCATCCAGAACTGCCCGAAGTCAGTAAAGTCATGCTCCGAGGCCACAAATCGACAATCACATCTGTCACTCCACAAAATTAACAAAATCACTTCCAATGACCAATGAGACAAACAGTGCTGAATTCCAGAGCTTCAAAGTCGCTCAAAGAAACTAAGCCAAAACTAAACCGACCTTTTGATAAATCAGAGGCCGAATCGAACCAAGCCAGATTCGGCACTTGGAAGAACCAAGTATCTAAAATCTTTATATATAAGTCTCCGAAGATATAGGGTTTCCCATCCTTTAATCATTTAGAAGACACAGTTGCATCCACTGGACCGCACACAACCAAACGGGTTGGGGAGAAACCCCGTATATAGTTTAAGCATGCGAATAGCCCTATGGAATTGGGGCACCACACATATATGAATATCTACAAGGAAAGCAAAGACTAATCATACGACAGTTCTATTACGCCCGATCGATAATTCTGACATTTCGACAACTACAGACTTAACGACCTAGCTAGCACAACAAATGAAATAGAAGCAGAACTTGCTTACTTCTTCCCAACTCCTCCTTTACCACCCTTGGTGACTAGTTCCTTTTCCTCTAAGACTATATTCTAATTGAAGACCAATTCTCTAAAGACAGTTTAGACCAAAAAACTGAGTGTCTTGCTCTAAACTCCCATAAGCTCTTTCTTTATAACCATCTCCATGCGGTCGGCTATAGATCTCTCCACTATGGCAACCTTATCTATTTGGTCGTGCACATCTTCTCAAAACATGGGGAGATTGTCCAAGCCACGATTACCCGATCGAAAAACCAGTTATACCTTAGAACTGTTGAAACCGCGTTCCAACGAAGTCAAATTTCCGGATTGATGGGAAAACTCGGTCCTTACCTTCTAAGAACTGGTATCGCTCCTCCAACACCGAGGAGGCCCCAACCATTTTGTGTATCCCATAAGCCGCACATCACTTCTTGAGCCATGGAACCACGCTCTTGAAGCATGAACTCCTCATGTTACCCAAAGATTGGCAACGTCGAGAAGTTCCAAACTGTTCATGATCGACAAGTCGTATCAATCCCATAAGTCATGCACTGCCATATGTCGTGCATCACTTCTTGAGCCGTGGAACCATGCTCTCGATGCATAAACTCCTTACATTACCCCAAGATTGGCAACGTCGAGAACTTCCAAACCATTCTGGATCGATTGGTCATATCGATCCCATAAGCCACGCACTGCCATAAGCCGTGCATCTCTTCTTAAGCCGTGGAACCACACTCTCGAAGCAAAACCTCCTTACGTTACCCAAAGATTGGCTAAAGAAGTTCTAATCCATTCTGGATCGATGGATCATATCGATCCTATAAGTCGCGCACTACCTTAAACTGTGCATCACTTCTTGAGTCGTGGAACCACGCTCTTGAAGCACAAACTTCTTATGTTACCCAAAGATTGGCAACGTCGAGAAGTTTCAAACCATTCTGGATCGATAGGTCGTATCGATCTCATAAGTTGCGCACTCCCATAAGCCACACATCACTTCTTGAGTCATGGAACCATGCTCTCGAAGGACGAACTCCTTACGTTACTCGAAGATTGTCAACTTCAAGAAGTTCCAAACCAGTCCAGGTCGAAGGGTTGTATCTATCCCAGAAACCGCACATTTCATAAGCCGTACACTCTCAAAAGCTGGGCATTTCGTAAGCCGCACACTCTCAAAAGCTGCGCATTTTATAAACTGTGCACTCTTAAAAGTCGCGCATTTCGTAAGCCATGCACTCTCGAAAGCCGCGCATTTCGTAAGCTGTGCACTCTCAAAAGCCGGACATTTCATAAGCCGTGCACTCTTGAAAGCCGAGTACTTCATAAGCCGCGAAAGCACTTCTTGATGTAGCTCCGGCATCATCGGCAAACCGTTAAGATTTTCTAAGTACCGTTATTGTACTCACAACATCGGGAAACTTATCTATTGTAGGATTAACAGGGATCAACTCCCGCTATCGAAAAGAACCGACATTTCTCTTGTAGTGCCGCAAAGTTCACAAACCAAGAAGTCGGTAAAGAATTATAATCTTTGACCAAATTTAATGTACAAAATGTTTAAATTCAAGACATCCAAGTCACGAGTTCCCAGAGATAGGTGATGCGATGCACCTTAACCGAGGGCATCCAAGGAGCCACCCAGAACATTAAGTCTCAGATCAATTATTCAGAATAATCAGCCTTGTGGACTCACGGGCACATAACACATTAACATTTGGTCAGATCAAAAAATCGTTCCAACTTGCAATAAAAGGAGGAACTTACCATCGTCCAGAGATAAATGATGATGGAAGGCATTTCTAGAATCAAATCATCAACGCACTAGTTCCAAATACAGAAGTAGGTGCTCAACTGAGGTCTCAAACCCTAACTTGCAGAAAACTAGCTGTTACCTAAAGACAAATAGTGGTAAGGAGAGAACGCTCGAAATCAACCAGCTAAACCATTGATTCCCGAAGATAGGAACCAACGAATAAGGTTGATATCCAAAACAATGCTATCAGCCTAGCATAACACATATGGCCTGAAAGAAGAAAGGTTAAGTGTCATAGATTCAAGACAAACACTACCAAACTCTACCGGTTTGTGATCAAGATAGGAATGAGCACGGTCATACCATGGGCAATGTGATGACTTGCTCCATAATTTCTAATTTTCTATAAGAACCTGGTATTTTACACCTAGAAATGAAGGGTTTCGCTTAGAAATGAAGGGTTCCGTAGATAGAAGTCGGATCATAACAAAAACCGGTTGGAGAAAATCCAGTTTTTCGTGAATAAAAATAACCATGAAATTGGTTAAGTGTTAACTGAGTTTTTCAACCCAACGGACTTCAAAGGAAGTTAGAACATCTATTACAAGTCAAAACAACTCAAGAATCAGCCAAGAGGACCAGAAGAAGGAATGAAGAAAGACTCAAGCGGAGGAACCCAAAATTTGACTATGATAATGGATCGCTGTCGATCTGTAAGGTTCGCTCGTGGATACTCCAATCCTCTTGCATTAAGATATAATATGTTCCTTAGAGATGCTTACCAAGTTTCATAGCGTGCCAAACAATCTAGCCCAAAAAGTGAAGACTCATCTGATTCAAGCTGTTTGACCAAAAGCAGCTAACTTAAAATGGACCTACAGAACACATAGTTAGATTGACTTAAAATTTTTGGAGAATACTTAGAAGACATAATAGAAAGCTCACTAAAAATGTGATTATTTGGAGTTGATTGGATGGATCGCTAGCGACCTAACTAGATGGATCGCTAGTGACCTAACTAGATGGATCGCTAGCGACCCATGAAGAGTGGGTCCCACCACCTTAAATTTTTAAGGTAGGTCCCATACACCTTAGAGAGTGTATCTGCAAAGTATCGTCTGATTTCATTAAGTTTGAGCGAGTTATGGACGATTCTTCTAGACCAGATGAGCCATGAAGAAAGATGATCAAACTTACTCCAAACGACTTGATATTTGGACAAGGCACTTAGATAAAAGATAGTAAGACAACTAAACAAAGATAACTCAAAAATATCCTTAGTGGATGGATAGCTAGCGATCCATCACTTATGGATAGCTAGCGATCAATCAAGATAGGTCAGATTGCCCTCAAACTTTCCGAGCTCCTTCATAGCACTAAGTAAAGGCTTTTGGTAGAAAAATATGCTAAGTTGATAAAGAGCTAGCGATCCATCCTCTAGGATAGCTAGCGATCCATAAAAATGACTAAGATTGATTTGAGATTTTTGGTGATGACTTGGCATAAAAATTGGACTCTTCTACTCCTGGACTTCTGGCCTAATACTCACTGAATTTTCTTATAAATGCTCACCTACCTGCAACTAAAGATGGATCTTTTCTGAGGACAGAGCCGTCATTACTCTACTGGAATTCCTTCACTTCTACAACTTTCTTCTCCCTCACTACAGCCATCAAAGGGGGTTACTGTGATTCTCGAGTCAACCCTTGTACTTGTGACTTATTCTAACTCAATGTAACTTCGATCTAAGGACTAACTAGTTGATATCCAAAGAGATTCAACTAATATAATGATGCAGCAGCGGATAACTGAAATGGATGTAATGGTGAAAGTAGTAATCGGTGGATTGAATGATACCAAAGGCCCAAATCCGTTGATCCAAAGATACCGGATTCTATCTATCTCAAACACGTTGATCGCGCACGATACCGTGTTTAAAGATCTACAATTCTTCGACGTTGATCAAGCGCACTTGATTCCATGAATCGGCTTCAACAATCATTGATTCGAGAGCACTCGAATACCGAAGGTGGAGATAGGAGATCACACCCAACTACCAATTTGAGAAGTGGCACAAAGCACACAAACAAAGTTTTTATTCCAAATCAACTAACTTTACAAATGACACCACCATCCCTATTTATAGGGTTACAACTCACACGACTCAACCCTTGACAACACATAGGTCGTGAACGACCTAACTCCTACGTCCTAAAAGAAACAAATACAACACATTACATCACAAGGCACAACACGCGACCTACGACCTTACATAGGTCGTTAACGACCTAAACAGAAAACATCACACGACCTTACAACAAAGTGACTCAACATATATACAACACGAATACAACACATAACGACATAAGAAATACAATTTACAACATGCGACCTAAGGATACAACACACACGACCTAAGATTACAACACCACGCGGCATAAGCTTCAACGACATGAGGAGAATCAGCTTCTGGAATGACTTATGCGACCTATAGGACGAGCGACTTAAGAAGTTGAGCGACCTTGGCTTGAGCGACCTAAAATTGATGCGGCCTATAGTCGAGCGACTCAAGGTAGGAGCGACATAAGAGATACGGCAGCGACATAAAGAAGATAGCAACATAAGAAGGAACGACATAACTTCTTGCGACCTAAGGAATATCATCTTCAGCGACCTAACATGGAGTGATATATGTGAGCGACCTAGTATAGGTCATAGTTCGCTCGTTCGTCCTGAGCGACTTAATGTTTCTCGCGACCTAAGGACGGAAGGTCGTTGGCGACCTAAGTCAAGCGGCATATTGGAGCGACCTATCTGCATATTGGAGCGACCTATCTTGTTAGGTCGTAACTCAGGAGAGTTAGGTCATTGGCGACCTAAGTCTTCATCAGGCTGGGCTGCATCATCCTCCCCTGGTTGGGAAAAATTCATCCTCGAATTTAAAAGCTCTTCGTCTTCGATACTCTTATCCTCGTAAAATGGAACCAAGTGTTTGATATTGTCAATGTTGGCAATAAGAAGACGATCCGACAGACTCAATTTATAAACATTCTCGTTAATTCCCACCACGACTTCTAAATGACCATTCCTTCTAGCTTCCAACTTGTTGTAAGTTCCAAAAAGAAATCGATCATTGGTAAACACTGCATACATAAAATCTCCTTCCTTGCATTCAATGCTTCGTCGTTTAATCTCTACTGATTGCTTATATTTCTCAGTTGCCTTAAGAAATCGTTTCTGTACAACTTTGTAGCATCCTTGCAATTTATTCACAAAAACATTAATCCGTTTAATCACCCCTCTCTGCGGTGGCATTGTTGATAAATCTAACGGTCCTTTAGGGATTGTTGCATAAACAGTCTGGACTGGACTGAACCCAGTGCTACGATTAATTGCATGGTTGTGTGCCAACACAAATGCCCAAATGCTACGATTAACTGCATGTTGTGTGCACACTTCGCTTGACATAACTTTGAATCCCAACTTTTCAAATTATCATCCACGAGGCATCGTAATAGATTACCTAGGGATCTGTTCACAACTTCAGCTTGTCTATCCGTCTGTGTATGATTAGCGCTACTAGATTTCAACTTAGTCCCAGCCATTTTCCATAGACTCGTCTAGATACGGTTCAGAAAACGAGTAATCTATTCGACACAATAGATTCAGGTAATCCATGGAATCGATAGATCTTTATGGAGTATAACTGAACGACATTAAAGGCCTCTGCAGTCTTCTTATAGATAATGATATGAACCAAATCTGAAAAACGGCCAACCTCCACATAAATAGAATCATTGCCATGTTGCGTTCGTGGTAATCCCAAAACAAAGTCCACACTAACCTCCTCCCGTAATTTAGCATGTATATGCAACGGCATACATAAACTTGCATTTGTCGTGGTCTTCTTTGAAACTTGTCGATTATGGATCCTCTGAACATACCTTTCAACTTCCTTCCTCAGTGATGGTTTAAAATAAGACTGTGAGATTAACTGCATAGTACGATCACAGCTCAAGTGTCTTCCTACATGTAAGTCTTTGATAAATTTCCTTTGCCAACTGCAATCTGTAGTAGACAACTGACTTCCTTCGACTAGCAACCCATCAACCAGTTTTCTCAACTCTTCTTGCTCTGTTGGACACATACGATATCGTGGTCTATGCGGTACTATAGCACTTGACACTATATCCGTATGATGTTGTGTGTCCCTCAATGGCGGTAATTCCTTGGGCAACTCTGCAGGAACTACATCTTCACATTCATTTACCACTGGCTCATCCTCCTCAGGAGTCTCGAGATCTTTACTGGTTTCATTCCCATTCAACACAAACACTTCCGCTCTATCCTCCACTTCGTTAACAAACTCTTCTGTAGATAATAGACTAATCGAATCCTCCTTCTTCACTGATAAATTACCCCCTTCATCTTCTGACACATTTCCTTCATCCTCATCAAACCTCGCTGGTTGTGAATTTTCAACCTCAGGTTTGTCAAACTTCGTTGGTTGAAAAACATCAACTTCATCTGTATCTAACTTCGCGGATTGTGAGTAATCAACTTTATGGTCATCAAACTTCGCGGGTTGAGAAGAATCTACTTTATCTTCCACTTCAACATTATCTTTCACTTCTTCAACAAATTCTTTCGAAGATATTAAATTAGTGGTTTCCACCTTCTTCTCTGGCTGGCGGTCACTTTGTTCACGCTTCTTAGGAACTAAGGTAAATTTGGTTCCTTCGAACATGAAACTGTAGCTGTTGGCGTGACTATTATGTTGTACAGCTCTATCATACTGCCATGGACTTCCCAATAGTAGATGACATACATCCATATCGACGACATCACACCATACATCATCTTTGTACTTCTTCCCAATAGAAAATGTAATCAATGCTCGTCTTCCCACTGTCACTTCTTCACCTTCCTTTATCCATGTCAGTTTATATGGTCTAGGGTGTTTTTCAGTCTTCAGCCCCAACTTCATAACGGCTTCTTCAGAAATAAGGTTATCGCAACTTCCCGCATCAATAATGAATTTACAAACCTTTCCTAAGATAGTACAGGTAGACTAAAAAATATTGTTCCTTAGCCAAATAGAATCATTCTCATGCTTTGGCAAATGACACCCTTCGTCTCTATGACCACATATGTCTCTATGATCATGCAAATCTCTTCTACTCAATCTTTTGACATAACGACATGGTTCATTGTCAAACCCATGTTGACTTCTCCTTTCTTCCCCATGGTGATCTCGTCTCATTGAAATTGATGATTCCCTTTTATCTTGATAAGTTTGTGGCGACACCCTCCTTGCTTCCGTAACCGATGGCGAAACTCTGTTTCCTCCATGGTTCAAGATTGGTGACCTTCCTCTTTGACTTTGATTCAAATCCATCATCAACTTCTCTAACTTTCCAAAACCTTTATTGAACTTCTCTTCGAGGTTATCACTAATTCGTTGCTCTATTGCCTTAGCATCTTCTCTGCTATACACATTGGTAATATTCTGATGACGGTTACCTCTTCTTGGATGCATGATTGTTCTTTAAAAAATCTTAAAAAAAATTCTAACACAAACTTCAAAAATTTCAACTTAGCTTCACACTTTAACTCGGCCTTGATCTACAAAATGATGCACGGCCTTGACTCTTCAGAATGATGCACGGCTTGAATTCTTCAATAAGAATTGGCTCCAAGACTCGGCTTAGCTATGATTGGCTAAGTCTAGCTCTGATACCAAATGATGCAGCAACGGATAACTGAAATGGATGTAACGGTGAAAGTAGGAATCGGTGGATTGAAAGATACCAAAGGCCCAAATCCGTTGATCCAAAGATACCGAATTCTAGCTATCTCAAACACGTTGATCGCGCACGATACCGTGTTTAAAGATCTACGATTCTTCGACATTGATCAAGCGCACTTGATTTCGTGAATCGGCTTCAACAATCGTTGATTCGAGCGCACTCGAATACTGAAGGTGGAGATAGGAGATCACACTCAACTACCAATTTGAGAAGTGGCACAAAGCACATAAACAAAGTTTTTATTCCAAATCAACTAACTTTACAAATTACACCACCATCCTTATTTATAGGGTTACAACTCACACGACTCAACCCTTGAAAACACATAGGTCGTGAATGACCTAACACCTGCGACCTAAAACAAACAAATACAATACAACACATTACATCACAAGGCACAACATGCGACCTACGACCTTACATAGGTCGTTAACGACCTAAACAGAAAACATCACACGACCTTACAACAAAGTGACTCAACATATATACAACACGAATACAACACATAACGACATAAGAAATACAATTTACAACATGCGACCTAAGGATACAACACACACGACCTAAGATTACAACACCACGCGGCATAAGCTTCAACGACATGAGGAGAATCAGCTTCTGGAATGACTTATGCGACCTATAGGACGAGCGACTTAAGAAGTTGAGTGACCTTGGCTTGAGCGACCTAAGATTGATGCGGCCTATGGTCGAGCGACTCAAGGTAGGAGCGACATAAGAGATACGGCAGCGACATAAAGAAGATAGCAACATAAGAAGAAACGACATAACTTCTTGCGACCTAAGGAATATCATCTTCAGCGACCTAACATGGAGTGATATATGTGAGCGACCTAGTATAGGTCGTAGTTCGCTCGTTCGTCCTGAGCGACTTAATGTTTCTCGCGACCTAAGGACGGAAGGTCGTTCGCGACCTAAGTCAAGCGGCATATTGGAGCGACCTATCTTGTTAGGTCGTAACTCAGGAGAGTTAGGTTGTTGACGACCTAAGTCTTCATCAAGCTGGCTGCATCATATATTCATAATAATGATTGATTAAAGTGGACGTAGGCCAAAGTCAGCCGAACCACTATAAAAATTATATGTCTCCTTTCGTACTTTTGCTTTTTATTTGTTGTTTATTTGAGATTTGTGCTGATGATTATCGGCACTGGTGCTTTCACACTTGATACAGGGCGTTGATCCATTTTTGGGTTAATATTTTGGTGCTTTCACTGAGAACAAAGGTAGAACCATAAACTTGAAGCTTGAATATGTAATTGAGGAAAAATGAAAAGGCCTAACACCAGACCAAAAATTGGAGCAAGTCAACCAGGCCTAGGGGCAGTCAGGAAGTATCCTCCAATTCTCACCAATCCAATTATGTAACTAGAGAAGAAATTGGAAAGGTTGATGAAGGAGATGCAGAATAGAATCTTGGCTAGGCAACAAGAGATGATGGAGGGATTCTTCCAAAGGATGGGACAACAAGGAAGTGCTGGAGTTGCAGGAATTCAGACCCTAGGGAACAATAAAAGAGCTGCTAGAGTTGGATTAGAATGAGACAGAACGTTACCTCCATGTTCATAGCAACCGATACTTAGGGGCAACACGAGAGTCAATTTGGCGATCAGCGCCGATGATGGGATCAATATTGGAGCTGGCACCGAGAGGGCCAACAATGGAGTGACTGTTGAAACTCCAGGAACTGGTGGTACAAGGGCTAATATGAATACTGGGGTGCAACCGGTAGAGGAATATGTGACAGAGCTACCCTGGAGGAGCGGTGGATAGAATGAGACTAGAAGAGTAGGGAAGAATACTGGTGCAACGATCCGTATTTTTGGGTCTTCGAATTTGGATATTTAATTTGTTTAAATATTTGGATTTGAATTAAATTATAATATCCATGTTTCAAATTTATACTTGATTTTTAATGACGTATTTTTAATTTAGTTTATAGAATTTTTCCATAATTTTATTTTGAAAAATAATTAAATTTTTGTTTGACGTATTTTACGGCAAAAGTTGGCATTTTGGAAACTTCATAGGATTTAGTAACTTTTCTATTTTAGTGTTTTTTGTGATCGCGTTACAATTCTGTACGCGATCCTATTTCATTTTCTTTAGATAGCGGCTCGTAATCGGACGCGATCCGGTGTTGTGAAGTACCAAAAACTATTAAAAATCTAAAACCAGAATCTACCCTACATGCACACCCAGTACAAAGTACAGGAATCTTCCATCCAACCTCCATTTTGCTACCTTGTCACTGCCTGGCTCCTACTTCTCCTTTCACTTCTCCTTCCTTTTGGTTACTTTGTCCCCTTGATCTTTTCTTTGGCCATGCTATAAATAAGAAACCAAGGTGAGAAAAAGAGGGGTTTTGTTTATTTCTTCATTTACTTACAGTAAACATTTTAAAGCAAGAGAAAATATAGTTTTCCTCCTTTCAAATATCCAAATCTCATCATCTATTAACAACTAGCCTTCGCCATCAAAACGAAAGTTGTTCGCTTCGGTTCCTAGTATTTTGAAAAATTATCACGCCCGATTTCGTCGAGAATCGAGCGAGATATCGTCTAATTACAGTAAAGGGATCAAAATGTCCATAATATTAAAAAAATCATTTCTTCTAATCT
The DNA here is from genome assembly GCA_030737815.1 of Allium fistulosum. NCBI lineage: Eukaryota > Viridiplantae > Streptophyta > Magnoliopsida > Asparagales > Amaryllidaceae > Allium > Allium fistulosum. Next base: position 308,187,604 of record CM060901.1, on the reverse strand, counting down.
ATGTCGAATTACTCGACGCCGCTAGCGCCATTGGGTTCGTATGGAGGAGAAGAATTTTTGGTAGCGTTTCAGCAAAGTTTCATGATGATCCTCGACGGTTGAATGAAACTAAAGCTCAGATTTACTGTCGATTCGAGCATCGATTGACGAATTGAAGATTTGCATTGTGATCATGGAGGAGGGAGCTTCGATTTGGAAATATTTGGTGGGATTCGGCGCTAATAAATGTCGTGCGTCTATGCTAGGGCTATAGCAGGGGTTCGATCCCTTTTTGATTAGTGGCTCTAGGGTAGGTGGCGGTGGTGCAATGGTGATGAGCATTAGAAGAGTGATGTGTTGGTTGTCTCGGCAAGTTGAATGGGAGTTCAGTTCGCTCGTGCACGTGCACCGTGTGCACATCGTTGTGGTGCTTGGGAGCTTCAAATTAACGATGAGCATCATGTTTGGGGAAGAAAGCTCTGTACATAGTGGATGCGGGTTACTTTTGTGTTTAGGCCTTGGCCGCATATTTTGGGTAAGAAATCCTTGTTTAAATATAAAAATTTAATTTTATTATTATGTGTAAATCTTTGAAATGCCATAACATGTTCGTTTTAAATCCGATTAATACACGGATTTTTACATTGAATGAGTATGAATGAGTATAACATTTTAGTGCAACTTGTTGATAGTTTTGGACAAGTAAAATTTATGACATAGCAATACAGACATAATTTAATTACGTTATTTTAAATAATAACGTCGTTTAAATTTTCATACTTTTATTATTGTTGTTTATTTTGCCAAATAAATTAATGTTGAGTTAAATGAGATCGAATATGGTAATTGGACATCTACTAGCTGAATAAATATTGTTCCATTAATTAAAATTAATTTGACATTTAGTTAGCAGAAAAAATCCCCGTTCTGCTATTTTATAGTTTTGGACATCTTATTATATATCGTAAATTGATATACCACTTTGAACAAGTGATATATTAACCAATGATGGTTAAGTATTGAATTTATTTACATAGTCGTAGATTATGTAAATATCTATTATTAACTTGAAAATTTTAATTGAGTAATTTGGTAGCTTATTTAAGTACCATGGTGATCGTTAAGCCTCCTTCGAATTTGAAAAGCTAATTATTGATTTGAAAGTTATTTAAGAATAATTATTTTTATTATAAGGTTTAAAGATACTTATTATTTAGTAATAATAAATTATTAGTAGTATTTTAAAGATAATTTATAATTGTTTTAATAATGATTCAAAGTTGATTATTTTATGTTGTACAGTTACCATCGGGGTATTATACTGTACGTATAAACTCGTTTTGCTCTTCTAGGACAAATGATAAGGAGATCCGCCAACTTAAACGGTTAGGGGGTGATCCCCATTCTTATGTATTGTCTTATTATCTCCTAAAGAATCGGTATTGAGCATTTCGGAAACCAACGATTGGTTTGTGGAGCACTCGGGAAACGAAAGAGTGTACTCGTAAGAGATGACTCGAACTTGTAACCACTCCAAAAACCATATATGGTTCTATAGAGGAGATTCGTGATATGTTGAGATATTGGGATCCATGTGTGATTCTGAGATTCGTTGGTGTATGGGAATCCGGGTGTGATTCCATGATCTAACTGAGATATAGGAATCTTTATGTGAATCCGAGACCCATTGGGGTATTAGAATTCATGTGGGAGTCCATGGTATATTTTGATGGCGGTGCATGAGTTAGAACGCCGGATGCAGCCTCATCAGCGGAAATGGCTAAAACCAGAGATATGAGGCATGACCACTAGGGCTGGCGAACCCATAGGGCATAGTCGGCTCCTCCTAGATGTTACCTACAGTTGTTATGCATGCATGGGACGATGCACTCGGTCTTAGCGAGAACGGCCATGTTTTTCCTATGGTACATCACTAGGGATGTATGATGCTTCGGAAGGATATCTTTGATCCTTGTGCAAGAGGACCGTTCTCGAAGTACTAAGGGCACCTCTATGGAAATCCTATGCAATTAGCGAACGTGCCTTAACGATTTTCGATTATATATGTTGTGGTGTACACTCACGAGCATCACAGCTACTTGATTATTATTATTTTCACCCTTAGACATTATTATAATATCACTGGATTTTCTGATATAAATGTTTTGGTTATCGTAAGGTATAAACCCGTTTGTGTTTATGTGCGGCGTGGTCTTATGAGATACCTTTGATTTTAAAGGATTTTACAAGTTATAATAGATAAAATTCCTTGTGTTTTGATTTTCTAGGGCTGGTTTTACCAGACTGACCCGAGCATTGTTTTCCTATAATGCTCGGGTCAGGCCGAGCATATTTTCAGGTTTAGTTGGATATTTTTGGAGCTTCAGGAGAGGAGATGGAGGCCCACAAACGTATTCACGTAGATGGTTATTTTTCCATTATAGTCGTTGTTGTATATTATTCAACAATTATGAGGATAGGTTGTTATAACTTTCCGGGCTGAAATAGGTTAGTATTCTCTGATTGACATCTGTATATACATATATAACAGTTTGATTTTATGTAAAGATTTTTCATATATTATAGATTATTCATTCCGCTATGAGATTCCGTGTTGTTTAGTTTCTTCTTGTCTTCTTTCTTCTTTCTTTTCCCTAACTATCCGCCTTTTCGTTCAATTTGAGTGGTTCATGTCTGGTTTATTGGCCGATTAAACTGTATGTAAAAGTGGGTCGTTACAATGTGGTATCAGAGCTTAGGTTGAGCAAACACCTAGGCTTTGGTGGGGTGGACTCATTTGAGATAGGGTAAGTAAGACCCTAGGATGAGTTTGAGAGTATATATTAGAGCACGTATTTGTTAGTGATATAAAAATATTTTATATTGTGTTTGTTGATCTGTTGAGTGGCTTAAGAATTCTGGTCTATGCGTTTGGGCAACGTTATCGATAAGAGTTTCCTAAACACTCGAACAAAACCAACTGACACAATATTGATTTTAAAATGGGTAAATGGAATAATTTTACCTAGATATGTATATTTTATATATATAAAAGAATATTTTTTCAAAGAAAATTTAATATAGTTTTTCTTGGTTGTGCTTGGTGGTTAAGAATGATAGTATTCCATCATTATCATCTAGGATTTGATCGGTCGTGCTCGCTCATTTCTGGTCATTTACTACTATCTGTTAATCTATCTAGAGTCTTTCTTTTCGAAAACTGGGTTGGATAGATAGGAATTTTGGGAACATTGAAACAAATACCTTACGAATTAAGTTTCGCAATTTAGATATAAGGCATTCATTGATAATGTTGAGTTCAAAATTGATTTCTAATGGTGTTTATTTAAAGGAAAATTTGAACATTTTGGAATGAATATTTTAGGAACGATTTTATATAATGGATTGGTTTGATAAAAATTAAGTTTAAATAAATGATGTTTATTTAAAACTAATTTGGAATGTTTTGAATAAATATTTTGGAAACGATTGAATATAAAAGTTGGTTGTAATTAATTGGGGTTTTATAAAAGAAGTTTATTAAAAGAAAACTTAAACATTTCTGAAATAATACTTGATCAATGATTTATATAAGGAAGCTAGAATATTTTCGAAATAAAAATTTGAGAATGATTTCCTTTAAATGGGGATATTTTATAAATTTGATTTTTAAAATGTGTATATAAATAAAAAGAATTCGAGAGTTTAAGTCCTGGTGATTTTGGAAAAATGGTTTTCATGGTTTACAGGTTAATAATAGTAATTGAAAATGTTCTTTGGGATAAAAACTTTTCTAAGTGGGAAGTTGCTACCATTGGGATCTCCCTATATGATTGTTTTGATAAAATAAATTTTGATTTGATTACAAAAGTATGGTTTGATATACTATAAAGTAAAAGTGTATATTATTATTTCAAATGATTTTGGAGAAAGGAAATAATAATTTTATTTGAGATAGTTTGAGTATAAATGATGCTGGAAATGGTAATAATAGTTACTAAAATATGTTTAAAGTATAAATTCTTTGAAAAGGAGAATTTAAAAGAAACGTGTATTCCTTTGGATTTGGTTTTGGGAATAAGTCCGGATTTGTTTTGTGATGATTAGAATAATTTTCTAAGTGACGATCGAATGTTTGCTTAGGCGAACGGTATTGTGCACTTAGTAAATTATTATCTTTGTCATTGTACGGTTGGAACGACTTCGAATCTGAACGAATCCAATGCAAATTGGAATTGGATATTCCATTGAAATATTTTTGCTTGGAGTATATTTATGATATTGTTTCAAAATAGGTTTGAAAGAAAGGAAATAGCTTTAAGTTAACTAGTTCAAGTGGCTCGAAAATAACTAAAAATGGGTAAGAGATTCGTTCGGACGGTAAACGTTTCTCTTGAGCAGTATCCTTCTAGTAAGGAAATGTATGATACGGTTTGGTAGTACCCAGTACATTGGTATAATTTTAGAATTACTCGGGCTATATATATAATATCACTTCAATGATTGAAATAAATATCTAAGTATTTGACCCTTAAGTTTCCAAAATATACAGTATCGTTTCAAAAAAGTGTTTTGAATAACAACCGCGTGTTTTAAATTCTTAGGTGAATTCAAAATAAATTCTGAATCTGATAATGTTGTGTACCCTCAGGATATAATAGGGTGTTATGCTAGTTTTTAAAACATAAGCTATGATTTATGGAAATGTTTTTCATAAATAGTTTATTGGTAATAGAATTCGTATTAGGAATAACTAATTAAATAAGTGCATAGAATGGATGTAGACATTTCTCTTCCATATAGTTTTCATCCAATATTCGAGCATATGATTTGAGGTATTTTACACCATTTTAAATAAGGACCTGTTACACGATTTTTTGTGGCGAGCACTTGATGTGGGATTTTGGTATAGGACCAAGGTTTTCTATCATATTTTGTGGCTATGTAAGGTGAATGGAGGTTTCTAATCAAGAAGCTTGATCAAAGTCCGCACTAGAAAATCGAGTAAGCGATGCTAGTTTGGAAAGAGTTGTGTTTTGAGTAGTGATCAAATCAGATTTAGTATATGAATGATCAATGAACATCATGCAGACTTATGAACAGTATTGGTTGTTCATGTAGTTAAATTTCGGGGACAAAATTCTTTTTAAGGGGGGAGAGTGTAACGATCCGTATTTTTGGGTCTACAAATTTGGATATTTACTTTGTTTAAATATTCGGATTTGAGTTAAATTATAACAAAATCCGTGTTTCAAATTTATACTTGATTTTTAATGAAGTATTTTTAATTTAATTTATTGAATTTTTCCGTAATTTTTATTTTGAAAAATAATTAAATTTTTGTTTAACGTATTTTACGGCAAAAGTTGGCATTTTGGAAACTTCACAGGATTTAGTAACTTGTCTATTTTAGTGTTGTTTTGTGATCGCGTTCCAATTCTGTACGCAATCCTAATTCATTTTCTGTAGATCGCGGCTCGTAATCGGACGCGATCCAGTGTTGCGAAGTACCAAAAACTATTAAAAATCTAAAACCAAAATCTACCATATATGTACACCCCAGTACAAAGTACAGGCATCTTCCATCCAGCCTCCATTTTGCTGCCTTGTAACTGCCTGGCTCCTGCTTCTCCTTTCACTTCTCCTTCCTTTTGATTTCTTTGTCCCCTTGATCTTTTCTTTGGCCATGCTATAAATAAGAAACCAAGGTGAGCAATAGAGGGATTTTGTTTATTACATTTCAAAGCAAGAGAAATTATAGTTTTCCACCTTTCAAAAATTCAAATCTCATCATCTATTAACAATTAGCCTTCGCTATCAAAACGAAAGTTGTTTGCATCGGTCCCTGATATTTTTAAAAATTAATCGCGCTCGATTTCTTCGAGAATCAAGCGAGATATCATCTAATTACAGTAAAGGGATCAAAATGTTCATAATATTCAAAAAAATATTACTTCCAATCTATTTCGAATTACTCGACCCCACCAGCGTCATTGGGTTCATATGGAGGAGAAGAATTTTTGGTAGCATTTCGGCAAAGTTTCGTGATGATCCTCGACAGTTGTTCGAAACTAAAGCTCGGATTTACTGTGGATTCGAGCGTCGATTGAGCAATTGAAGATTAGAGTTGTGATCGTAGAGGAGGGAGCTTCGACTTGGAAAAATTTGGTGGGATTCGGTGCTAATAAATGTCGTGCGTCTATGGTAGGTCTGTAGCAGGGGTTCGGTCGCTTTTTGATTGGCGGCTCTAGGGGAGGTGGCGGTGGTGCCATAGTGATGAGCATTGGAAGAGTGATGTGTTGGTGGTCTCGGTAAGTTGAATGGGAGCTCAGTTCGCTCGTTCACGTGCACCGTGTGCATGTCGTTGTGTTGCCTGAGAGCTTCAAATTGACGATGAGCATCATGTTTGGGGAAGAAAGCTCTGTACATAGTGGATGCGGGTTGCTTTTGTGTTTGAGCCTTGGGTCGCATTTTTTGGGGTGAGAAATCCTTGTTTAAATATAAAAATTATATTATATTATTATGTGTAAATCTTTGAAATGCCATAACGTGTTTTTTTTAAATCCGATTAACACACGAATTTTTGCATTGAACTCGTATGAACGAGTATAACATTTTAGTGCAACTTGTTGATGGCTTTGGAAGAGTATAAATTTATAACATAGTAATACATACAAAATTTAATTACGTTATTTAAAATAATAGCGTCGTTTTAATTTTCATACTTTAATTATTGTTGTTTGTTTGGCCAAATAAATTACTGTTGATTTAAATGTGATCGAATAAGGTAATTGGACATCTACTAGCAGAACAAAACACCGTTCCACTAATTAGAATTAATTTGACATTTAATTAGCAGAATAAATCCCGATTCTGCTATTTTATAGTTTTTGACATCTGATTACATATCATAAATTGATATACCACTTTGAACAAGTGATATATTAACCAATGATGGTTAAGTATTGAATTTATTTACATAGTCGTGGATTATATTAATATCTGTTTTTAACTTGAAAAGTTTAATTGAGTAATATGGTAGCTTATTTAAGTACCATGGTGTTCATTAAGCCTCCTTCGAATTTGAAAAGATAATTATTGATTTGAAAGTTATTTAAGAATAATTATTTTTATTATATGGTTTAAAGATAATTATTATTTAGTGATAATTATTTATTAGTAATATTTTAAAGATAATTTATAATTGTTTTAATATTGATTTAAAGTTAATTATTTTATTAATGTGATTCTTAAAGATCATTTCCTAATTATTGTTTAAGAACGTTTAATTATTATTTTAAAGTTATTTAGTTATGGTTTAAAAATGTTTTAATTATATTTTAATTATTTATTTAAAGTGATTATCTATACTTTAATTTCTAATTGAAGTTATCTAATTATATTGATTTAAGTTAATTAATTGTATTTATAGGTTAATTAATTATCATATTAATATTAATTTAAAGCCGATTAATTATTGTTTAATAACATTTTAAAGTTAATTAATTATTTTATTAATATTGTTTTTAAGTTAATTTATTAATACAATAATAATGTTTAAAAATTAATTTAATATGATTTAATGAGATTTTAAATTATTATTTTAAATGATATTTAATTTAAATGAAAACAAGGATGTTTAGATAATAACTTATTATTTAAAGTTATTTTTAATAGTGTATGGTTTCTTAAGGGAACCTTTTTGACTTAAAGAGTTTATTAAATAGGTTTTTTAAAATATGGAAAGAGTTTTAAATGGTTCTGTATATTTATAAAAGAATTTTATTATTGAGTTTTAAAGGTTGGAAAAGGGGAAGTTTAATAAATGGAGTTTTAAGATATATAAAGAATGTTTTAGAAATAGATTGAAGATTTATAAAGAAGCTTTCGAAATAGATTTGGAAATATTTATACGATAAAGAAATTCGAAAAGAGATAGTTGATATTCATGGCGTAATTCGAGGTGCATGGATTGCCTACAGTTTACTATGGATTCGCTGGGATAGCACGTAACCATTGTGTAAGCTGCGATCCATAGTCGAAATTGAATGGTAATTTCCATATCTATTTTTAAGAGTTTTCTAGTTTCTATGTTTTGGAAGTGAAATGGTTTATGAATATACTTATACCATTGAGATAAGTATATGGTTATGTTTTCTAAGTATAGGAAATATAGTGGTTTGAGAATATACTTATCCTGTTGGGATAAGTATATGGAAGTGATTTTCAAGTATTTGAAATGTGATTTTAAACTAATGAAAGATTAATTTAAGAGGCTTAGTGATTTGCATGGGAAAGGTAATCTTTGTTTGAATGTCTGTTTATTTGATAGTTAAATAACTGACTATCGAATCTTGGTCTAAATATGTAATCCTTCTTAATTTTGGTTGTAGGGAAATATTACCTACTTAACACCGAAGTATTTTGACTCTGGATATATCTAGGGAAAACACGAGGATTATATGGTACAGTTACCATCAAAGGTGCTATATTGTATGTATAAACTCGTTTTGTTCTTCTAGGACAAATGATAAGGAGATCCGTCCACTTAAACCGTTAGGTAGTGATCCTCGTTCTTATGTGTTGTCTTATTATCTCCTAAAGAACCGGTATTGAGCATTCCGAAAATCACGTTTGATATGTGGAGCACCCAGGAAATGGAAGAGTGTACTCTTAAGAGATGACTCGAACTCGTAACCACTCTAAAAGCCATATACGGTTCTATGGAGGAGGTTCGTGATATATTGAGATGTTGGGATCCATGTGTGATTCCGAGACCCGTTGGGGTATGGGCATCCGGGTGTGATTCCAAGATCTAATAGAGATATGGGAATCATTGTGTGATTCCGCGACTTGTTGGGGTATTGGAATCCATGTGGGATTCCGTGATATATTTTGATAGCGGTGCATGAGCTGGAACACTGGATGTAGCCTCATAAGCGGAAATGGCTAAAACCAGAGATAGGAGGCATGGCCACTAGGGTTAGCAAAACCATAGGGTGTAGTCGGCTCCTCCTAGATGTTACCTATAGTTGTTATGCATGCATGGGGCAATGCGCTAGGTCTTAGCGAGACCAACCATGTTTTTCCTATGGTACATCACTAGGGATGTATGCTGCTTTGGAAGGATATCTATGATCCTTGTGCAAAAGAACCGTTCTCGAAGTACTAAGGGTACCTCCATGGAAATCCTATGAAATTAGCAAACGTTCCTTATCGAGTTTCGATTATATACTTAGTATTGTTGTGATGTACACTCACGAGCATTACAACTATTTGATTATTATTATTTTCACCCTTAGACATTATTATAATATCACTAGATTTTCTGATATAAATGTTTTGGTTATCGTAAGGTAAAAACCCATCCGTGTTTATGTGCGGCGTGATCTTACGAGATACCTTTGATTTTAAAGGATTTTTCAAGTTATAATAAATAAAATTCCTTGTGTTTAGAGTTTCTCATGCTGGTTTTACCAGACTGGCCCGGGCGTTGTTTTCGTATAATGCACGGGTCAGACCGAGCATATTTCCAAGTTTAGTTGGATATTTTTGGAGCTTCAGGAGAGGAGCTGGAGGCCGAGAGATGTATACACGTAGATGGTTATTTTTCCGTTGCATTCATTGTTGTATATTATTCAGCAATTGTGAAGACAGGTTGTTCTAAATGTCCGGGCTGAAATAGGTTAGTATACTCTGATTGACATCTGTATATACATATATTACAGTTTTGTTTTTATGTAAAGATTTGTCAGGTATTATAGATTATTCGTTCCGCTGTGAGATTCTGTGTTGTTTAGTTTCTTCTTGTCTTCTTTCTTCTTTCTTTTTCCTAGCTATTCGCCTTTCCGTTCAATTTGAGTGGTTTATGTGTGGTTTATTGGCCGCTTAAACTATGTGGAAAAGTGGGTTGTTACAACTAGTGTGCAACCAGCGGAGTATGCATCGGATTTCCCTTTCCAAGGTAGGGGGCAGAACATCGCTTTTGGACGAAGACCTTCGTTGGATGGTGAAAATCGATTTTCTGAATTGGTAAGGAGGTTGGTTAGAGGAGGACCCACAAATTAGGGTTTGGAAGATGTGAACAGAAACCCATTTATTACTAATATCCGTAACATGAGAAATCCTCCCGATTTCAAGCTTCCCGCGTTGGAATGTACCATGGAAAGACCGATCCAATGATTCATCTAATGAGATACATCCGACATATAGAGGTGTTAGGTGCTTCTGAGGAAGTAATGGGGTGGTGCTTCCCATTATACTTGACAGATATAGCAGCTATGTGGTTTAGACAACTGGATTATGGGTCCATTAGCACGTGGACCGAGTTGGTAGGCAGTTTATAAGACAATTTCGAGTTCACGTCTTACAACCAAAGAATGTGATGACATTAGAAAATGTGAAATAAATGCCCGGGGAGATCTTAAGAAGTTATTTAACAAGATTTAATGCAGCAGTGGTAGTGGTCGATAGGACGGACCCATCAGTGATTTTGATGACGGCAGTGTCTTCGCGAGCAAGAATGACTTCAGGGCTGCACTTAAAAGGGATCCACCAATGGATCTTTCTGAGTTTTACTATGAAACTGAGAGATATTTACATCAGGAGGATGGTGACACTAAAGATGAAGTTGAATATACCGAAATTTATGTTGTGGATGGCAAGAGATCCTCTGATGCAGGATTTGGAAAAGACAAAGGGAAAAGAGAAGCTGATGATGATTCTAGAGAACCAAAACGACAAAGGAGATAGTCACCCTTCCTACTCCGAGCTGACTGAAACCATGAAAAGGATATACCTAAACACTAAGGTGAAAATTCCCTATTGGAAGCCTCCGAGGAGAGAGCCCACCGATCGAGAGAAAGGATCCAGAAAGTTTTGCATCTTCCATGAGTTGGGCGAACATGAAATGAATGGGTGCCGACACCTTCGTGATTTGATAGAAGAACTAGTTCGGAATAACCAGCTGTCGGAGTACATGAGGAACTGAGTTGCGATAGCATAGCCGGAGCAGCCATCATCCACAACATAGGCTTCAAGGAATGCCTAGGGATCTGGGCCAAGAAAGATAATCTCATAACTAGGATGGATGGGAAGTTAGATCCGGCTGCTACTCTTTGCTTTGGTATCTTTTTTGCACTTTTATTTTTGTATATTAACGGTAAAAATAATAATGATCCCAGACAGCTTAGACGTGTGCTAAACCTAGATTGGTTCCTAGTCGACCTCTGAGTCAGATATTTGGGATAATTTCTTAGGATAATAATCTCAGACCGCTTGGTCATGCACAAAACCAAGTTTGGTCCCTTGTCACGCTTCGAGTCAGATGTCTGCAATAGACATTCAGGATCTTTTCTTATTTAATTTCTACGTGTTTTCTTTGATTTGAATTTTGAATTTTGTAAAATCCATATTTAATGTGATAACTGATTTGAACGCCATAGAGTCCCGACTGGAGAGACGACACCAAAGTGCAAGGTGCAAGTCCCCTTGCTGGAGAGCGAGTGGATGGACTTGTATGATATCTAACGTCATAGAGTCCCAACCGAAGAGATGGGACCAGAGTGCAAGAAGTAAGTCCCCTCAACGGAGAGTGAGCGGATGGGCTTGCTTAATACCCCTTAACTTAATAAGCAAATGATCCGGAGAGATCATTCCCCTTAACTTAACAAACAAATGATTCAGAGAGATCATCCCCTTATAGAAAACATTAAACGATCTGGAGAGATCATACATTAGAAAAAAACATTAAATGATCAAAAGAGATTGCACGTTAAGCTAAACACTAAACGATCCGGAGAGATCGCACGTTAAGCTAAACATTAAACGATCCGGAGAGATCGCACATTAAACTAAATATTAAACGATCCGGAGAAATCATGCATTAAACTTAAACGATCAGGAGAGATTGAGCCTTAAAACAGTTTTAATTGAATAAAAGAATTTGAATGCCTTATAAATAGAATAAAAATGATAAATCCTAGATGAACACAGGATGATTTCGATATATGATGTGATTCTGATATATAATGTAATTCTGATATATGATGTGATTTTTATATAATGTAATTTTGATATATGATGTGACAACTCTGAATGAGAAGCAAAAATTGATAGTGATGTAAATCCTGGATGAATATGAGACAATTAAAGATATGTTATGTAATTGGAAATATGTGATTTAATTAGAGATATGTGATGTAATAACTCCGAATGAAATCAGAATGATTGTGATGTATAGATTACACCTAAGCAAAGTTAAAGTCATAAGATATAATGGGTTTGGAACGACTTATGATTGGAAAGCGAATTCAAAGGAACTGGACGATTCACCAAGGCTAGAGTAGCTGGAAAGCTCAATTATCGAAGACTGGAGGCGGGAACTTGTTCTGGAGCAAAGCACACCTTTCATCCAAAAGGCATACTTTAGGGGGCAAGTGTTAACTGGGTTTTTTAACCCAACAGAATTCAAAGGAAGTCGGAACATTTACAACAAGTCAAAAAAAACTCAAGAATCAACCAGGAGGACCCGAAGAAGGAATGAAGAAAGACTCAAGAGGAGGAAACTAAAATTTGGCTGAGATGATGAATCGTCAACGATCCATCACCTACGGATCATTGGCGACCCATAAGGTTCACTTGTGGATCCTCTAATCCTCTTGCATCAAGATCTAATATGTTCCATAGAGACGCTTGCCAAGTTTCATAACATGCCAAACAATCTAGCTCGAGAAGTGAAGACTCATCAGATTCAAGCTGTTTGACCAAAAGTAGCTAACTTAAAATGGTTCTACATAACTCATACAAAGTCGGATCGACTTGAAATTTTGGAAGAACACTTAGAAGAAATAATCGAAGGTTCATAGAAAAAACGAGATCATTTGGAGTTGATTTGTTGGATCACTAGCGACCTAACTAGATGGATCACTTGTGACACATGTAGAATGGGCCCCACCAGATCAAATTTTTATGGTAGGTCCACACACCTTAAAGAGAGTATCTGCAAAGATTTGTCTTATTTTGTTATGTTATAAATGAGTTATGGACGATTCATTGGACCATATGACCCATGAAGACGGATGATCAATGTAACTCAAGATGACTTGATATTTGGACAAGACACTTAAATAGAAGATAAGAAGACAACCAAACAAAGATCACTCAAAAATATGCTAAGTGGATGGATAGCTAGTGATCCATCCCTTATGGATTGCTAGCGATCCATCAAGATAGGTCGTATCGCCCTCAAACTTTCCGAGCTCCTTTATAGCACTAAGTAAAGTCTTCTGGTAGAAAAATATGCTAAGTTGATGGATAGCTGGCGATCCATCCTCCATAGATAACTAGCGATCCATAGAAATGACTCAGATTGATTTGAGATTTTCGATGATGACTTGGCATAACAACTGGACTTTTCTGCACCTGGACTTATGGCCCAATACTCACTGAATTTCCTTATAAATACTTACATACCTACAACTAGAGATGGATCTTTTCCAGGGAGAGAGATGCCATTAATCTACTAGAATTCCTTCACTTCTTCAACTTTCTTCTCCCTCACAACAGTCATCAAGAGGGTTACTGTGATTCTCCAGTCAACCCCTGTATTTATGACTTACTCTAACTCATTGTAACTTAGACTTAAGGACTAACTAGTTGATATCCGGTTAGATTCAACTAGTATAATCATAATAAAGATTAATTAAAGTGGACATAAGCCAGAGTCAGCCGAACCACTACAAAAATTCTATGTCTATTTTCCTACTTCTGTTTTTGTTTATTGTTTATCTGAGATTTGTGTTGCTGATTATCTGCACTGCTGCTTTCATACTTGATCTATGGTGTTGATCCATTTTTTGGGTTAACATTAAGCAGCAACCCTGCATTTCCAAAGGTAACACTTGACGGTGATAAACAAGGCTAGGCAACAGAAACACCTGGGACTTCCATCTTTTCAGAACATGGCGTACACAAAGTTAAGAAAGGTTGAGAAAAGCAGCCACATTGGATTGAATGGGATCTACTCAACTATACATGATCAACCAACATAAATTTAACATTGCCCAGAGACAGGCAACACTAAGAATAGACTCTACAATCCAATCATCGAGATGTAAGTTTTCAAAGATTGAAACTAGTGCCTACGTCGATTAAAAGCATTGCCAGGTCGACGGGGAAAATCGTTCCCAACCTCCAGAGTGTTGGTGTTGCCCCAGCAACGCCTAGGACTTTTCTCATTCCTAATTATCGATGTTGCCCTGGCAACGTCAAGAAACTTTCTATTTCATAAGCATCGGTGTTCCCCCGACAATGCTAAGAAACCCCCTATTTCCTAAATACGGACATTGCCCCGGAAATGCCGGGAAATTTGCTATTCACTATGTACCGGTGTTGCCTTAGCAGCGCCAAGAAAACTTTAATCCACAGGTTCGATGAGAAACACCCATCGTTGTAAACCATCAATGCACTAGTTTCCAGAGATAGAAGTTGGTCCTCAACTGAGATTCTACCCTCGTCTTTAGAAAACTACCATTGCCCAAAAATGGGTAACAACAAGAAAACATAACCTTTTATAGGTCAGCCAGATGGTTAGACCTTTCATCACAGGAATCATCCACTGCACAGGAATAAAGAAGCGCCGAAAGGAAATACTAGGATTGAATTGCTCATATGCTAAGTTCTAGGGATGAAAGCTAGTGCACAACCGAATTTCCTGAATTCAACTTAGAAAGAATTTAGATATAGCCAAAAGATAGATAGCCTCGACGAAATGTTGCTTGGAACCAAGCAGCTAGGTATCAATTCCCGAAGAAAGGAATTGGCGTATGAAAAGAACTTCCATGACAACAGCAATCATGCAAAGCATGCACAATTAAGGACATATAGGGACAATTATGAAAGGTCGGAACCAAAATGATCGGACTTCCTCAATCCTAAAATAGGATTGAGAGCCAGACCGAGGGCAATTAAATCATTTGTCCTAAACCTCTCCATCTCTCACAATCGCCCAAATAAATGCATTTGAAATAGCTAGTCCCTCGAGCATGGATAGATGCACGGATACTTGATCGAAAGAAATGTTGTAAAGTCCAAACACAAATAACCATGAGGTTGGTTAGATAACGGTTCTGTATTGCAAAAAAGAGCATTCTAGCAACAAAATCACCAGTAAAGGAAATGAAGGATTTAGCTTTCAGAAATCAACCATCGCTCGCAGTCTTGAAGTGACGAGAAGGATCGATGACCTACTTATAGTTTAACTAGATAATTTTGTTCCAATTTGCAGGAATATGCCATTACCCGAAGTTTGGTGATGCTAGGAAGAAACCCTTAGAATGAAACTATCGATTCATCGGCTTTCGAAAACAGAAGCAAGAGTTTGGTTGAATCTTCAGCTCTACCTTCTAGCATCTCATGCTATCTGAAGATTCAAAACATCAAGACAAATCCACAGAGCTGAGTCACCCGTGCATGAGATTCTAGAGATAGAAACTGATACATTATTAGGGTCTCAACTGGATTTGGAAGAATTCACTCTAGCAAAATATTATAGCGATGCATCTTTCTAACACATGTACCCAGAATGGCATTGGATGACGATGTGTGTTAACCCACCTTTTTGCCAAGGTAGTAGATAGGCAGATTTAACCCAACAGACTTCACGATTATCAAGGGCATTAGTCAAGGGCGATGATTGTGAGGTCCAGAAATCAAGTGCAGAAAATGATATGAAGCAACGATCAACTGATACCAAAAGATAGAATCTACAGAATATTCTACGGATTAGTACCTCACCCAAGTAGGGGATCAGTGCCTACCCTCTTCCATTTTAGGGATTGGCTAAACTCAAATTTATAGCAAAGATCGATCAATATCTCAACATCTACACTTCCAATTGACATGAAACTTGGAGGATAAACTAATTACAACATATGGAACACCCCATAAGGATTGCATATCATTTGGAGCAAGTTAGAGGGATCGGTACCTATCCCTCCATAGGGATAAAATGAAATTTGGAAGAGATTGGAGGGATCGGTACCTATCCCTCTAGAGGGATCGACAGAAATCAAAATTCAAGCAACACTACTTCATGGAAATTACGTTATCTCACAAACTGTACGTCGGAGTTGCACGAAATTTTAGGAGCAGGTAGCTAACATCATGGGCACCTCTCATAAGGATCGCAGCCCATTTGGACACACTAATAGGGATCAGTACTGATCCCTATTATGAGGCTGGAAATGTCTGGGTGGCCTCGTCTTAGTCTACCAAACCTTCTATCAAAATTTCAGCTCGACCCATGCACGTCTTCCCTTATAAATACAGCAGGCATGGCGTCAGAAAAAGGATCTTCTTTCTGGTTCTCTTTATCTTCAACCTATGCTACACTTTGCCAATTTTATTCTTTGATTTAGGATTGTAACTATAAATAAACTTCTATATAATAAAAAGGATTATTTGGGAATGGACGTTGGCCGGAGTTAGCCGAACCAGTATAAATCTTGTCTCTTTTTGCTTGCTTTCTGATTATTTTAATTTTGTTCTTCATTTATTTCTCTTCATATTCTGTGATTGGATTGGATATTGGTACTTTTACATAATTGGGTGTTGTTGGCCAATTTTGACGCCAACATTTTGGTGCTTTCACTGAGAGAGCTAGCCCTTGCGGATTTGGAGTTTAGATTTGGAATCAATTAGAGAGCTTGGATTTGGAGAAATGGTGAGACAATCAACAAGTAGACAAGTAGCGGATAGGAGCCATCATGAAGGGAGTCATGAGGCTTCCTCAGGAGTTGGAGCTAATCGAACATCTATCTACATCACCAGGCATGAAATGGGAACAATGATGGATGCTATGCAATAACGAACCCTGAAAAGACCGGAGGAGATGATGTAGAATCTTATCCAACAGATCAGACAAGCTGGAGCCATAGGAGCTGCTAGAATGCGAAACCAAGGAGTTGGAATGATAGGGACTATTGGAGCTATGGATCAAGAAGTTGAGGTGGCAAGATTCACTGGAAATCAGAACCGGGAGCATGGACACAGAGCTATTGGACAGAGGAGTAGAACAGAGCAGTTGGAGGCGGACCCTGGCCATCTTAGAGGTATCGGCACTGATCCCTCTAGATGGATCGGCACTGATCCCAAAAGACATTGGGGCATACCCCTGGTTCTGGTCAATCGTGATGCTGGAGGATCTGTGGTCAATCCCATGGAGCTTGGTGGGAATCCGAATTTGGATGCTCGTCTAGAGGAACACGTTCCAGAATTCCCTCGTAGACTTGGGGGGTAGTTTGGACATGATGATAGGAGACGACTACTAGAAGGCAATGTCAGGTTTGCAGGGATGATCAAGCGAGCTATGTGTGGAGGATTAGTGAACATGGATCTGGAGAATGTAAATAGAAGTCCATTCGCTCCTAATATCAGGAATGCTAGGAATCCACCAGAATTCAAACTACCAACACTAGAAGCTTATGACGAAAAGTCGGATCCAACTATGCATATGATGAGGTATATATGGCACTTGGAAGTACTGGGGGCTTTGAACGAAGTACTGGCATGATTCTTCCCCTTATACTTAACAAATGTAGCTTCGTCATGGTTCAGACAGTTGGAGAGCGGTTCTATTAGTACATGGATGGAATTGGTCGAAAGATTTATGAAGAAGTTTTGTGTTCACATTAGGAGACCTAAGAATGTGATGACGTTGACATTACTAAAACAGCGGGCAAGAGAATCATTCAAGAATTTCTTAACAAGATTTAATGGGGCAGTTGTTTTGGTCGATCGACCAGATCCATTGATGGTTTTGATGGCGGCACTATTAAGAGTTATAGATAATTCAGATTTTAAGATATCACTAATACGGGACCCACCGAAGTATCCCAGGTAATTATACCATGAAGCATAAAGGTTTCTACGACAAGAAGATGTGAAAGCTGATAAAGATGCAATGGAAGTTAATATGGTACATGTTAGAGAACCGCTTGGTGAAAGCTTAGGAAAGGACAAGGGTAAACGAAACATGGATAATAGCTTTGGTGGATCGAAGCAATAGAGGGGGGAACCCAAATTCTCTTCTTACTTGAAATTGAATGAAACGCTGGAATGGATATATCTGGATACTCGAGGATGCCTTCCGTATCGAAGGTCGACAAGGAGGGAATCATCCAAACGCAAACGGACATCAGGAAAGCACTGCCTATTCCATGAGTTGGATGGGCACATTACAAATGACCACAATCATTTCAAGGATATCATTATGGAACACATGAGGAATGGTCAGTTACAACAATATGTAAGGACTTGTGCTGCGACAGTGGAACAGGAGCAGCTACCGTCCACCAGAATGAAAATGGCACTGGATGAAGGCATCATCATCAATTTTTCATCAATTGATCGGGATGGCATGAAATAAGTAACAAACTTCGCAGTAGGATGGCTAAGTCACTTACACATGTATGGGATCGAGGACGGCCCCTAGGCATGCTTTGAGATGATGATAAACTGTTGTGCTTGGGTTTGTGAAATTTGTTTTTATCTTCCTTTTTGCTTCGAACTCTTATTTTTCTAGTTTTTATTTGAACTCTAGTTTATTGGGTGTACGGATTCTTATTTTATATTTTGGCAAATGGACTTAGGAATGCTTAAATTTGTATCAAGGTAATAGATAACATATGTCGCGATTGTGGTCCTGTCCGGAGAGACTGGATGCAATCGCTAGGTACGAGTCTTTTCGTCGAGGCCGAAGAATAAAACCCAACAAGGTCGCCAGGTGTGGACTATGCCTGGAAAGGAGTAGGTCACTCCGCTCGAACGCGATGGATCAACCTACTAAGGTCATCAAGTATAGATTGTGCTTGGCAAAGATCCGAAGAGATCAAGGTCGTCAGGCATGGAATATGCCAGGAAAAAGGTAGGTCGCTTCACCCGAACGCGAGGGATTGACCTACTCAGATCGTCGAGTTCAGATTGTGCTTGGCAAGGATCCGGAGAGATCAAGGTCGTCAGGTATGGACCATGCCTGTCAATGGGTAGGTCGCTTCGCCCGAATGTGATAGATCGACCTACTTAGGTCGTCCAGTACGGATTGTGCTTGGTAAGGATTCGGTGAGATTGAGGATTTGGATTAGGATAACAACCCGAAGAGGTCATGGATTTGGATATCTGTTTCCAACAACAACGGATTTGGCTTTAGATGGATGCAGATTCGAATAAACGATCCGCAGGGACCGTGAATTTGGGTTGGATTCTGAATTGGAAAATACGGCTATCAATGGGTTATGGATTTAAGATTTTGGATTTATGGCAATTCAAAACAAACCTTCCTATCGCAAGGCATGTTTTGAGGGGAAAAGTGTTAACCTACCTTTTTCCAAGGTAGTAGACAGGTGGATTTAACCCAACAGACTTCACGATTATCAAGGCCATTAGTCAAGAGCGATGATTTTGAGGCCCAGAAATCAAGTGCAGACAATGATATAAAGCAACGATCAACCGATACCAAAAGATATAATCTACATAATATTCTATGGATTAGTACCTGGCCCAAGCAGGGGATCGGTGCCTACCCTTTTCCTTTTTAGGGATTGGCTAAACCCAACTTTATAGAAAAGGTCGATCAATATCTCAACATCTACACATCTAATTGACATGAAACTTGGAGGACAAGCTAATTACAACATATGGAACACCCCACAAGGATCGCATATCATTTGGAGCAAATTGGAGGGTTCAGTGCTTATCCCTCCATAGGGATCAGCTATAATCAGCATTCACAACATATTGTAACAAAGATTGATAAATAACTCGAGTTCTACTAATCCAATTGGCATGAAACTTGGAGGCTAAGCATAATACAATATGGAGAAGCTCTCTTAGGGATTGCATGGAATTTGGAAGAGATTAGAGGGATGGGTACCTAACCCTCTAAAGGGATTGGCAGAAATCATAATTCAAGCAACATTATTTACCGGAAAATGTGATATCTCAGAACCGTACATCAGAATTGCATGAAATTTGGGAAGCAGGTAGCTAACATCATGGGGCACATCTCATAGGGATCACAACCCATTTGGACATGCTAATTGGGATCGGTACTGATCCGTATTATGGGCCCCAATGGGCCTGGAAAATTTTGGGTGGCCTCATCTTGGTCTCCTGAACCTTCTATCAAAATTTATGCCCGATCTGTGTTCGTCTTCCCTTATAAATACAGCGGGCATGGCGTCAGAAAAATGATCTTCTTTCTACTTCTGTTTATCTTCAACTTAGGCTACACTTTGCCAATTTTATTCTTGGATTTTGGATTGTAACTGTGAACATACTTTAGTATAATAAAAAGGATTATTTGGAAGTGAACATAGGCCGAAGTTAGCCGAACCACTATAAATCTTGTCTCTTTTTACTTGCTTTCTGATTATTTTAATTTTGTTCTTCATTTTTTCCTCTTCATATTCTGCGATTGGGTTGGATATTGATAATTTTATATAATTGGGTATTGGTGGCCAATTTTGACGCCAACAATGTCAACTTTGAGGAATTATATTACAGTCAGGAAACATACATCATTGAAAAAATTAGAGCTGGGAATCAAGCAGCAAAGTCCCTAGTTCCTAAAGATTGGAGCTTTCGTGTCAATCAAACTGGGTTAATCGAAGGTATTGCCTAGGAGTCCTAGTCTCCCGAAAATATATAGACTTAGTATTCAGAGAAATCAGCCCTAAGGACTAGGGAAGATACACCAACGCTTCATTGAAACAAACTCAATTGAGCATAAGTTGGGATTAGCTATAGAACTAGCTAGACAAAGCTACGTCATAGTTCTGAACAAAGCTATGAAATAGAGTATGCCAAAATGACCGCAAAAGTATTACTTACATGTTTAGAATTACAGTAAACAAGTATGTTGCACATGAACACAAGAGGTGCATTAGCGAGAAAAAGCAATGCTTGGAATCGAGCAATTAACCAATAGTCCCAAAAGACAAAGGCTAGTGTGCAGGTTGAATTCCAAAAACCGTGAAGGAAGGATAATCGCAATCGAACAAGTCATGTGCTAGTTTCCAAAGACTGAAACTGTGCCTGAACGAACTTCAACTACAACTCTACAAGAGTAGCCGAACTTTGTAATTTAACTCTAACCAAGCATCCTAATATGGAAGGAATAATAAGCGAAGCCTAAGTCGCAAAGGACCCAGCTTTTGGAGGAGTGGATGTCCCTCCACCAGACTAAAGATCGAGTGACCGGAAAGTCATTTTCAACAATAAAACTTGAGATTCAACCTTATCGGGTATGTCTTACTTTAAATAATATCCTCGTATAACCAATGCCCGGAATCCAAGGGAAGTCGACGTATATTGACTAGTCGAGTTCTTAGCATTGATCAGGGTAGATGAAGTGTATTATCTACATGAGAAGAGTCGAGTATCCCGAATACTGCAAACGAACAATATAGTGGAGTTAGCTTCTTTACATTTGAAAAAAAATCCATATCGTCCTTTGAAATTATCTTTTCCACACTTACCCGTTATCGATCAACGTTTGATAAGGCAGCCGCTATCCGAAGCAACATAGGAAGCTTTTCTTTTCATGATCACTAGAGTATAGAAACGGGAAGAGCGATACGATTGAATCATCCACTACATCTGATTCTAGAATAAATCGTTGCACTAGAATTCAAAACAGTGACCGAAACTTAACCAAGTCCCCGAAAAGAAACAGTTAAAGACAAAGAGCAAGGCTTTGCTCCAGAATGGCATACAATCATTCGAGACAAAACTTGGCTTCACCGCTGGCCGAGTTAAAACTATATAGGTCGACTCCAAACCTACATCATGCACCCACTTATCGACCTAAACCCTTTTGTAAACTACAGAGCAGAGATTGCACCGTCAATTCCAGGAAATAAAATGCATATCGAAATCAAAAAACTAATAGCTACCAAAAGACAGTCAATTGAAAACAACATCTTGATATGGACTCCGATGATTCACTGAAATTCAAAGAATAGTAATCCAAAACTTGTTTTTTCTAGAGCACACTTTGTTTCCAATGAAAGCATACTCTCAGAGGCAAATGTTAACTGGGTTTTTAACCTAGCAGAATTCAATAGGAGTTAGAACATCCAGATTAAGACAGAATGAATTGAAACTTGAACAAGGCATCTAAAAGAACAAGCTAATGGTACTTAAGACAAACAAGCCAAAAATCCACTAAGTAGATCCTTGGATCGCTAGCGATCCAAAAGGAAGGATCATGAGTTGTCAAAGCCTATTGCATCATGATCCACTACCTCTTTTAAGAATACCTGCCAAGTTTTATAGCATGCCAAACAATCTAGCTCGAGAAGTGAAGAATCTTCTAATTCAAGCTATTTGGCCAAAAGCGACTAATTTAAAAAGGACCTAGAGAACTCATACAGAATCAGATTGACATGAAATTTTGGGAGAACACTTAGAAGACATAGAAGATGGCTCATGGGTAAAATGGGATCATTTGGAGGTTGTTTGATGGATCGCTAGCGACCTAACTAGATGGATCGCTAACGATCTATGTAGTTTGAGTCGCATAATCTAAATTTTATAGTGTAGGTCCACACACCCTAGAGAGAGTAACAACAAAGTTTTGCTTGGTTTTGTTATGTAATGAGCGAGTTATGAATGATTCTTTTTCGAATTAGTCCAGTTTGATCCATCAGGTTTGACCCATTAGGAGTTGGCCCTAAGACCTATGATCTATACAGGAGGCTTGCCTACTCATCTACATTGCACATGTGAATATTCGTGTGATTTGGTTAAGTATTGAGTGAGTTATGGATGATTCTTATGGACCAGATGATCCATGAAGATGGACGATCAAATGAACTCCAAACGACTTGATATTTGGATAAGGCACTTAAATAGGAGATAGGCAGACAACCAAACTAAGATCACTCAAAAATATGCTAAGTGGATGGATAGCTAGTGATCCACCCTCTATGGATAGCTAGCGATCCATCCCCTGAGGATAGCTAGCGATTGATCAAGATAGGTCAAATCGCCCTCAAACTTTCCAAGCTCTTTCATAGCATTAAGTAAAGTCTTCTGGTAGAAAAATATGCTAAGTTTATGGATAGCTAATAATCTATCCCCTATGAATAGCTAGCGATCCATCCCCTATGGGTACCAAGCGGTCCATAGAAATGACTCAGATTGATTTGAGATTTTCGATGATGACTTGGCATAACAACTGGACTCTTCTGCACTTGGACTTCTGGCCCCATACTCACTGAATTCCCCTATAAATACTCACCTATCTGCAACATAAAGAGGACCTTCTGGACTAGCTGCTGGAACTCTGTAGAGATTATTCTTCACTCTTCTCCTCCCATACAATAATCATCTAGGGGTTCACTGTGATTCTCTAGTGAACTCTTGTATTTGTGACTTGATATAACTTAGAAGATTCAATCATATTGTAATCCGATTCAACTTGAAACAGCAGTCGGTTAATAGAAAGATAAAAGTGGATGTAGGCTCCATTAACAGTAGAACCACTATAAAAATCTTCTTGTCTTTTTACTGTTTCCGCTCTTTTACATTATTTTCTATATTATTGCTCTATAAGAACAGGGCTGGTGCTTTCACACTCAATCCAGGGTGTTGATCCATTTTTTGGGTTAACAGAAACATTAATTTTTGATGTAACCTCTGTATGGGATGTATCTAGTAAATGGCGTAACCTCTAGAAATGTTTTGGGTGCTCTTTGTTGATTATTGGGTGCATATAAAAAAGTTATATGTGTGCGTATCGATATAGGATATAGATGCACAATTCATTTAAATAAATTAATTACTAATAGTTGTAAGTATTTAATTAGTTCATTATGGGATTAATTTAGGCCAGCCAAAGAAGGGATAAAAGGAGGGAGAGTGATGTGGATCAGGGTTTGAATTAGTAGGAGAAAATTGTGGAGATCTGGTCTCCTAGTTCACCCTATAAATAAAACCCCAAGCCACCACTTTCGTTTTTTTTAATTTTTTCCTCATTCCTCCATAGTTTTGGCCATACATCCGGACTCACCAACTAGTCATGTTCTGACTTTATTTGTCCCAAATATAAGAAGCTACAACAATATCAAGTAGTGAAGCATCGATTGCTACTAACAGTGGTGTAGAACTAGGAGATCTATTTGACCTATAGATCAAAGTGTGAATATAAGGCATCAATATCTTTAGGTGAACTCAATATTTACAATATATTCTATCTATTTACATTTATAATGACTTTAAATATGCATTAGTGTCTTCCCTTAATTATGAATGCATTAGATCTCATTAAATAACAATTTTGTGTAAACAATTTATTTACATAAACATTATAATCCAGCCATATATATCCTTTAGTAGATATTATGATTTTTTAAGAATTAAATTTTTTTATATTCATTTTTAGTTATTATTTACTAATTTTAAAAACTAAAATCCATTTAAAATTATATGTATATAACTATTTTAAAATAAGTTTCGACTATTTAATAAAGGAAATCATTACTGGCTGAAATTTAATTTTATTGCATTATATTACTTGTACGTCAATTATTAATTAATACAATGTATACTTTTAATGTTAAAATGTGTGTATATATACATACATTTCTTAAAATTAGCTTTCAGATTTAGAAAAATTAACTAGTCGAATAATGATATATATATATATATATATGTATGTATGTATGTATGTATTTATGTATGTATGTACAAATTTAAAATAATTTTTTAATTTTTTTTGAAAATGGATTCCTTTTATTACTATTAATATAAAATTACAAAGTACAATCGGATAATATGGCCCGACAATAACTGGTCTACATATTGTAGAAAATAAAAATACATATTTTACATCAAATTTCCATATTACTAAAGATGTAGCTTATAGCATTCTCCAAATAGAATTCCAATTTTTTAAAGCCCATAATCAAATCTTTCTTATAGTTCTATTGAGCTCAATTCATCTTTAGCCCATCGAATCAGGAAACTGCTTCATGTGATTAACCCCTACGTAATTAAACATGCCTTCTTCCACACCATGTAATAGTAGTGGTTATCTTAACCGTAAAAACAAAACCGTTTATCCATGTGTTGCAACTAGATCACATGATTCCTTATCTTCTTAAAACCATTCCCACGTGTGATGCTGCAAGTTTCCATGAGGCGCCACTAGCAAAGAGTCATCGTTCCTATCATCTATGCTTCAACCTAAAAACAAATTGGTCGTACTTCACTTGGCCCTTACGAATTAGGATTTTCTAAAAACAGGCACATAAATCTAACGATGAATAACCCTTCAATGAAACACATGATGTTATAACTTGCATACACTATGCAATCCTATTCGGATATGGATTCTTCATTGTGTTGATTATGCTATTTAAAGCCAGATGATATTAAATATGGTCTGTGCATACCCATTTGCCGCAAGAATTAGAAACTACCGTCCAAGCCTAAACAACCGGCTTAAAAAATATATGTTTTGCATTGAAAATCCATTTTGTTTTCCTTTTGGATCATGGGAAGCCAAAAATTAGAAACAATTGTTTCGTCCTGTAGCTATTAGAGAGGAACTCTCTACAAGAGAGCCCTCTAATCTTTAATTTTTATAATATATACACACACACATACGTACAAAAATTATTTGTACATATTAAAATAGTGTTGTGAGTTTTAAATTAAAAAAATATAAATTAAAAAATATTTTCGGCTGTAATAATTAGTTTTATATAAGTGTAATATTTAAATTTAATAAAAAGATATTTTAACTAATAGTTTTAAGATTTGGTTTTGAATTTTAAAATGTTTACTAAGTCTTAATTAGATTTTTTTAAATACACTATTTGAAGTTAAAATTTATTGACTTGGTCAAAAATAGATTAGATATTTTATATTTTACTATATATAAATTTAAATTTGAAATTTATATTTATATTATATATTTTATAAATATATTAAACAATATTTTAAGATTTATCCCATATATAAATGACCAATGTATGCATAGTTGATATGAATCCCAACATCTACTTATGTATATATTAACCACGTACACCTTGCTATGTTGCATATCATATAATATATATACATATGAGTATATATTGATATACCCAAAACATATAAAAGTTAAATTAATTAATATACGTTAACTATTTAAATTAAGAAAACTAAATAAAATACGATTTTATAGAAAATAATGAGATTGGATCTAGTACAACCATTAGTTTTTCCTAGGCCTACAAAGATCCAATAGGAAAATCATTTGAAATTCACCAATTTTACCTACTGTATATCAGGCCAGTTCCAACACTCCCTGTTTGCGTGTCCCGTGTGTCTCATTGTTCTTAACCATTCATTTTTTCTTATTCATTCATCTAATATGGTGAATCACTCTAATTCATCAATTTTTTTTGATGGATGACTAAGATTCTCTAAGATATAAGGGAATAGACTATAAGGGTATATGGAAATTAAAATCGAGGGATGTAATTCACTACAACAAAATGTCCTTTTTACAATGTTTTTCTTTACAATGTTTTTTTATTAAAATTAGTGAAATATCCTTTTAACAACATTTTTCTGAGAACGCTGTAAAAACATTATTTTTGCAACTTTTTATAGGTTGTAATATTAGTCTTTTAACATTGTTTATCATGCAAATGTTGTAAATATTATACAACTTTTTTAGAGTTTGTTTTACTCATAGGCATCATAACACTCATAGAGGCAATGTTCAACAGAGGAAAATGCTAAATTAACATTAAGTTTTTTGAACGTATTAACGTTTTTCTGAAATATTATAATAATTATTAATTATTAGTAGTTTATAATTTATAATCAATGATGGTTGATACATAATAATTTATATATGATATTTATAATAATAATCATTTATAAATGATAACTTATATAGATAATAATTTATAGTTTATTATAATTAAGGTTTATGAATAAATAATTTATAAATAACAATTTAGAATTCTTAATTATAATTGATAATTAATAATTATTTTTCACAAATAATAATTCATTATAATTAGTTATTAATAGTTAGTAAATTATTTTTAATAACTTACGATAATGATGTGTAAATAATAATATATAATAATATATCTTAATATTTAATAATTTACAACAATGTTTGCTAGCTCTCTCTTTTACAAAATTTTAGCTTTAGACTTTCCCACGGCTTTTCATATATTTTTTCTCGAACTACTTAAATATGTGAACCATCCAAAATACTTTCTATAAACAAGGAAAACTAAACAAAAGGAATACGATATCATTATTTAATAAATTTTAGGGCATTATTAAAGGGTCCTCAAAAATTGTTTAGGAGGGTTAATGGTCTGGTGTCCCCTTAAAATAAAGGTATAAAAATGACGAAGATATTGAAAAAATATTAAAATGAGTCCTTGGTTTCCATTCATCGCCTTAATTTACTTCTTAATTTTCTTTCACTACCCAAATTTTATAGCCTACCTAAAATTATAGCTTTGGTCCCTCGTTTTTTTCTTTAGTTCATAAAAATTGGTCTTCTTCTTAAAATGATATATTTCCTCACGACTGATTGTTAATCCCTTAAAATTCCAAAACATGTTTTCACACTTTAAGCTCTTGTTATTTGATACCAGAATACTTCATCGCAACCATTGATGAAGCCATTGTCATAACCTGTATTGACTTCAAATCAGAACATTGTAACGTTGCATATTTGGAATTTAAGGGAGTACTGCTCATCGATGGTGGAGAGCTAATGTTAGTGATGCTACTGAGTTTTACTTGATAATCAGTTTGGCTAGTGTATTGTCTATTTTATTTTGATATGTTGTTGGATCCAATGCCTGAGTTGTTAGCGATGTTGATTTTGGATCTTAGATCAAGTGGCAACTCAGAGCTGATGCTAGTGATGTTGTGAGATTTGTTAACTCATTAGTTGTTAACAATCTTATTAACCAAGCAGATTTCAACTAGAATTAGAAGGCCAAAATAAAGACAAGATAATTCATAAACTTAGAAACATGCTTAGAAGAACAAAAGAATCATGCTAAAAAAGTTTAAGGAAAAATTGAGCTAAGTAAACCACTTGAATCCCTCGATACCGAGAGGTTTCTATTTCACTTGCCGCCACCCAAACTCTTCATACTCCAAGTATTACTTCAAGCAATCATGGTCAAGTGCTTTTTCTAGAAGATAGATAAGCAATATTAAGGATTTTAGAGAAGAAAACAAAGTTGGAAAGGATAGCGATATCAAGCAAATCATTAGAAGGAACTTGATCTTCATTTAAAAGAGTTTGGAATGCATCGAATTAGAGATAGAAAGGCAAGACAAATAAGATAAAAGACTTTCACTAAAAATAAATAACTTGGTGCCAAGGGGAACCTCTTCGTATTGAGAGGTTTTTATTGGAGATTGGGACGACGTGTTCCTCCTATACACTTGGGCTTACATCTGACTTCAATCAACATGGGCTCCTTAGTCTACTGGCAAGTTTCTCGATAAATAGCAGCCCTATAGCAACTGAAGCAGGGATTCAAACTCTACATCTTCTTCACTCTTATCTTCTTTCCCAAATATACTCTCGAAACTCTATTGTGAATCTAAGATGCACTAGATTGTGGTCAGATCTGATAAAAATGATTGTAATCCAAAGAGAAAACAATTAATAACAAAGATTATAGTGGATATATGCCAAAAATTTGTCGAACCACTATAAAAATTATGTCTTTTTTCTACTTTTACCTTTATTCTATTAGAACCGGCGCTTTCATCTAATACTTGGGTGTTGGTTTCATTTTTGGCATCAACATTTTGGTGCTTTCATTAAGAAATAACTAGATTTGATAACCTAGAGCTTGGATCTAGAATTTATAGAAGATAAGGAGGCTTATCACTAAGTCTAGGTTTGAGGAAATCAACCACAACATGGGGGCATCCAGAAAGTGTCCTCAGATTCTAACTATTCTATATACGTGATTAGAGAGAGATGGAGAGAATGATGAAAGAAATGTAGGATGGATGGCCCGACAATAGGCGATGCTAGATGGATTTTTCCAAAGGTTAGGACAACAAGGAATAGCTGAAGCTGCTGGAATTCAGAACCAAGGACCAGGTACTAATGTAGGAACATTTGGAGTTAAAGTGGAGCAAAATGGAAAGATGCCCTCACGACCATGACCACTCGATACCGACCTCAGTCCTCTTAGTACCAAGAGGATTATACTTGGGGAAATGTTGGTTTGGGTTTAAGGCAAACTAGGATACTGAGAACGGATGATGTTGGAGCTAGAAACACAAGATAGAATGCAAGTGAACAACAACTAGAGTATATATGCCAGAACTTCCCTGTAGGAATGGAGGACAAAATGAAGCTAGAGGTGTAGATCAAAACGTAGATTTGCAGCCAGAGGAGTATGTGCTAGAATATATGCAAGAGTTTCGCCACGAGAGCAGGGGCAGAATGTAGCTAGTGGTTAAAGACTTCAATTGGATGAAAAAAACCAGATGGCTGAAATGGTCAGAATAGTTAGAGGTGGACCTCCAGACCAAAGTTTGGAGGACATAAATAGGAATCCAATTACCTATAACATCCAAAATGCGAGGAATCCTCCTGATTTTAAGCTTCCAACGTTGGAAATATATGATGGGAAGATGGATCCAACGGTTCATCTAATGAGATACATCTGACATATGGAGGTGTTGGGTGCTTCTGAGGAGGGATAGGGCGGTGCTTTCTGTTATATCTGATAGACTTAGCAGCAATGTGGTTTAGACAGTTGGATAATGGAACCATATGCACGTAGAATAAGTTAGTGACTAAGTTCTTGAGACAGTTCACGGTACATATCGCTAGACCAAAAAATGTGATGACTCTATAAAGTGTAAAGAAAAGGCATGGGTAGACCTTAAGAAGTTATCTAAAGATGTTTAACGCGGCAACCACCTCAGTCGATAAGTTAGATCCATCGATAATCTTAATGGCAGCAATGTTTGGAGTCAAAAGCAAGATCGACTTCTAAATTGCATTGGAAAAGGTTCTATTAATGGATCTTATGGAATTTTATCATGAAACCGAATGATATCCATGTTAAGAGGATGCTAAGCTTGTAAAGCTAATATTAATACTATGGATGATGGAAGGCTATCTGAAGTAGGATTTGCAAAAGACAAAGGGAAACGAAAAGCCGATAACAACTTCGAGAGACCAAAGCGTCAATGGAGGGAATCAATGTTCTCTTCTTGCACTAACCTAACCAAAACCCTGGAGAGAATATACCTAGATACTAGAGGGCTGATCCTCTAACAAAAGCCAGCTAAGAGAGAACCTACTAACCGGGAGAGAAGGATGGGAAAGTTTTGCATCTTCCATGAATGGAATAGACATGAAACAAATGAGTGTCGATACCTTCATGATTTAATTAAAGAACTGGTTTAGTGTAACCAGCTATAGCAGCAAATAAGGAACCGAACTGCGATGGTGCAGTCGGAGCATCCACCATCTGCAACGAATGCATCAAGACATGACCATAGATCTGGATCGAGACTGACGATCCCATGATCGAGATGGACGGGGGCCTGGTTCATCTCCCACGCTTTGCTTTTTTGCTTTAAGTAAGACAATAATAACCTCAGACCACTTATACATGTACGAGACCTAGATTGGTCTCTCAGAATGCTTTAAGCCAGATGTCTGAGATAACTAATTAAGATAATAATATCCTTTGACCGCTTACACGTGTACGGTACCTCAATTGGTCTCTAGGCATGCTCTGAGTCGGACATTTTAGATGAAGAATTAGAATTTTTGCTTGTCTTTAATTTTAATATTTAAATTTTAAAAAATCGACTTGAACTTGATGATTGATATTGTTTTTGGTAGTCCCCTCTAAAGAGATGAGGCGGTAACTAGAAGAAGTAATTCCCCTTACCGAAGATTAAGTGGATGCACTAGCTTACCGTTGAGTCCCTCATCGGAGAGCTAGCAGATTAGGCTCAGCAAGGTTCCAGAGAGATCAAAAGTAAGTCCCCTCATCGAAGAATGAAAAGATAGGCTTCCTTGGTCATTGAGTCCCCTCATCAGAGAGTGAGTGGATTGGGCTCAGCAAGGATCTGGAGAGATCAAAAGTAAGTCCCCTCACCGAAGAGTGAGCGGATGGGCTTGCTTGGTCATTGAGTCCCTTCATTGGAGAGTGAGCGAATTGGGCTTAGTAAGCATCCGGAGAGGTCAAAAGTAAGTCCCTCACCGAAGATTAGGTGAATGGGCTTACTTGGTTGTTGAGTCCCTTTGCCGAAGAGTAAGTGATTTGGGCTCAACAAGGATTCGAAGAGATCGAACCCTAGATTGGACGTAAAACGATCTAGAGAGATCAAACCTTAGATTGGATGCTAAAAGATTTGAAGAGATCGAACCTCGAGAAGGATGTTGACTTGATAAAAGGATTTGAATGCCTTACAATCAAAGCAAAATGGATAAGGCCTTGGAAAACATGAGATGATTTTTATATGCAATATGATACCTTTGGATAGAGACAAGATGCTTATGATTCTCAGTTGACACCTATGCAAAAGATGGAGTCCTTTGCTATACAGGTCCAGAACAACCATTGGTTTGCAGGAGAGTTTGAAGGAACCAGATGATCCATGAAGATCGATATTAATGTATGGCCAAAGAGCTCAACTATTGAAGACTGACTACTACTAAAAATTGTTCTTGAATAAAACATACCTTACATTCGAAAGGCATACTTTAAGGGACAAGTGTTAACCTACTTTTTAGCCAAGCATATTTCAACCAGAATTAGAGGGCCAAAATGTAGACAAGAAGTTTTACGAACTTGAAATATGTTTAGAAGAAAAAAATAATCATACTCAAAAGTTTAGGGAAAAATTAAGCTAAGTAAACCACTTGGTACCGAGAGATTTTTCTTCCACTTGTCACCTCCCAAACTCATCATACTCTAAGTACTACTTCAAGCAATCATGGTCAAATGAATTTTCTAGAAGATAGACAAGCAACACTAAGGATGTCAGAGAAGAAAGCAAAAAAAGCAGGTAAAGACAGGTGACATCAAGCAAATCATCAAAAGGAACTTGATCTTCGTGAAAAAGAGTTTGGAATGCATTGAATTGGAGATATAATGGCGGGAAAAATAAGATAAAAGACTTTCATCCGAAAAAAACCACTAGTATCCAGAGGTTTTTATTGGAGATTGGGTCAGCCTGTTCCCTCCTATACACTTGGGCTTGCATCTGGACTTCAATCAACGTGGGCTCCTAAGTCTACTGGTGAGTTTCTCTATAAATACCAACCCTATAGCAACTAAAGAGGGGATTTAGACTCTACATCTTCTTCACTCTTATCTCCTTCCCTAAATATACTCTCGAAGCTCCATTGTAAATCTAAGATCCACTAGATCCTGTTTAGATCTAATAAAATTAGTTGTAAGCCAAAGAGAAAATGACTAGTGATAAAGATTAAATTGGACGTTGATCGAAGAATTTGCTGAACCACTATAAAGATTATGTCAACTTTTTTGCTTTTACCTTTATTCTATTAGAACTGGTGCATTCATCTGATATTTGGGTGTAGGTGACATTTTGGGCATCAATATTGGTTTTGATTAGAAGTTGCATGTGATTGTTGCAATGTTGTTGGTCAGTAGTTGCACGGAGTCCTTCTTGTGTTGATACTAACAGATGATTTTGATACGTTGTACGCATAAAAGCCATTATTGTTATATACGTGAGGTGAGATGAATTATTTTGATTATGAAGGTTATTAGCGATTCTGTGCTTGTTTGATGTAAGGTTATATATGGATTAGCGAGTCTCTTGGATGTTGAGATTGCCTTGAGTTAGACTACCTTGGAAGGTCATGTTTAAACTGAAGATGACGATAAATCCAGAGTTTCAGCTTTCCCGATTTAAAGGTGTATTGCGTGATATGGTAAAATAATAGTAACCTGGTTGCCTGAATGATGGTGTTGGACTTGGATGTTAATGCTGCATATGTTTAGAACGAATTGTGCTTGATGTAGGTGTTGAGTTTGCCTATGCTTGATATAAGTATGTTTTGTTTGATTAGAAAGATGAGCAAAAGTTGCTCTGTTAATGTAGGTCTTGTTATATATGGATAGTAAAGCCAGAGTTTGGTAAAACAGTAGGGTCTGGTTGCTTGAATGATGGTGTTGGACTTGGATGTCAATGCTGCATATGCTTATGAACGAATTGTGCTTGATGTAGGTTTTGAGTTCGCCTATGCTTGATATAAGGATGTTCCATTTGACTAGAAAGATGAACAAAAGTTGCTTGGTTAATGTAGGTTTTGCTAGATGTTTGTAGTAAAGCCAGATTTTGATGGATATGGAGCATTAATCATTTACAAAAGGTATGGCTATCTCCTTTAACTAGTCCTGCAAATCACCTTTGAACGGTTTTCTACCCTATAATATAATGCAACTTTTTTTAGATTCTTTTTGTGTTTTATACTTTCTACTATTTAATTTGTTACATAGATCCAATAGTGGCATTAGCATTGTTATATTGAAAAATATATTTTGGTAGTTTTATTATAGTTTTTTTTATCCTGGAATTAGTATACTTATGTTAAAAGAGTACCTAAATCTAAGTTCAAATGATCGGTAACATATATAAGATGTGTTGACACCAAAAGTGGCATAACACCCAAAGTCATGTAAAATAATAGAGATCTAGCAGAGTATATAAAAACAGTAAGAGAACAATAAGTTTTAAAGTGGTTCTGCAATTTTTAGCCTACGTCCATTGTAATTTATTGGTTTGTTTGATTGAGAGTCACTAGTACAGGGGATTGACAAGTTTTTACAGCCTAGAAAACCAATAGTATCTACCTTAGTAACTATGATGAGTATAAGGTATGAGTCAAAAACTCCATTTTTAGTTGTTATAGGGTCTATATTTATAGGGAAATTGACCGATAGAATTAGAGGCCCACGAAATACCAATCTAGATCTAGAT
Organism: Allium fistulosum; assembly: GCA_030737815.1. Taxonomy (NCBI): domain Eukaryota; kingdom Viridiplantae; phylum Streptophyta; class Magnoliopsida; order Asparagales; family Amaryllidaceae; genus Allium; species Allium fistulosum. The sequence continues at coordinate 308,153,587 of CM060901.1, read as the reverse complement.
CTAATAGCATAGGAAAGGAAGATGGGCCCCATGGGTCATAGATTCTATTTGGTACCAACCAGAAGTGGTCGGTGGTCGGTACCGAGATAAATTTTGGAGGGGGAACTTCCCCTTCTTCTCTCATTTGGCCTTATATCCCTGATCCATTGTGTTTCAAGCACATTACCTTGAGCCACTTCTAAGAGGTTCTGAAATTGCTTGTACTTGTCGGTTTTCCTTTAGAAATTCCTTGAAGTTGTTTGTCCATTCATTGAGAAAAAAGAACTCAATGATGATCACACAAGCCATTGTTCCATGTATAAGAGATTTGGGGGCCCATGGAGGAAAATAAGGTGACTGGTACCGAGTAAAAAGTACTCGGTATTGAGTTGTTTCCTTAGCTTCACTTGTCCTCTAAATCCTTGGGTTCACTCCTATTCTCCTTATAAGAATATTTCTATGTTCATGAATTGTTTCGTCTTCCTAAAGCTCAAATTCCAATGAAAATCTATTTGGTCAAAAAACCAGATAACACTTGGCCCTTGAGTATGCTTTCATTGAAAACAAAGCATGCTCTGGAACAAGACAAACGCATGCTAATATCCATCCATATCAGTTTGGCGACCCAAGAGTTGCTTTAAAGCATTGCCTCATTCCACGGATACCGTTCAACCACTTTACATAGTAGAAAATCCAATTTCCATGCTAGGGACAAGATCGACTTTCTAGAGATCGACCCACGCATTAGCTAGGTATGCATTTCCGTTTCCATGTTTTTTCTTCAATTTTCTGACCCAAAAATCAACTCAGTACCGAGTGGTTCTTCTCGGTACTAGTTCTTTTATTCATTACTGAGCAATATAAATATTTCATACTTAGACAATTTTCTCTTTACTTTTCATTACCTTCTGCTCGTGCCTGATCGCTCCTTGTTTTCAAGCCGGTGTTGATTCCTTTCAACCATTTACCACCTGCCTTAGATCGCTCCTCAACGATCATCCAAGGTCACTGCCAATCACATGAATTCGCTATCACCACTAGGTCATCGTCTCAACCATCACTGATTACTCTAGAGCACTTGCTACTGACCTCCTATGCCTACTAGCTTTAATCCAAATTATGACTTAAACTAAGATCGGCGAAGCTTCTACGTCATGGCGATCAAGACTAGAGACAGTGATTTATGGGGCATTGATAGGGGCTGGTTGAAGTTTAGGCTAGATGTTCATAGGGTTTGACTTAGGTTCAACCTAGGATGACCTCGAGTTTAACCTAGACCATGCTCGGGTCATTCGAAGAAGATGCTCGACTTCTTGACTTCTAGCCTTAAAATTCTAAAATGTTTTGACTAACTCCTATAAAAACTCAACCGATTGCATAACGATGTTCGAATACCATAAGGACGGTTCTTTTCAAAGAACTGTCATGTTGAAGGGTTCTAAAATTCGAACGATTCCATTACTAGCATTTCCAATATCTGAACATTCTCATTGAATAGCGCACTCCATCGTTGTACATAAAGTGCTCCTATAAAGGAAAAACTTCTGTGTCGCTCCGAGCAGCGGTTTCATTATTGATTATTCGACGATAATGGGTAAGATCCGATGCAGTCCATTGTGCAATGTGGCTCATTATTCTAGCATAAGCGAGCTATCTACACATAATGGTCTGTTTGTCATGTACGAGACCCGAGATTCACAATACATAGGTTAACAATATTACTTGCTCCGGTCGATGCTCGGAATTTGATTGGTCAACACACATCGACATCCATTGGAATCTAGGCGTCAATCACGTGGGCTTAAATTTGAAATAAAACATACTTGACTATGTTGAACATCAAGTTTTCCTCTCTAGAATGACTCGTTAATCGCCTCACTTCAAGAACGGCACTGGGCCATCGTGAATGTTTTCGACTCCTTGGGTGACTTCGATGTCTCCATTGGTGACCTCCTCGAGGAAGACTTCCAGGACTTCAACTTCCCTTCCAACTATATCATAATTGAAGGAGGTGAGACCACATCTTTACTTCCATGTGAACACGGTCCCTAGAGTACTTATAGGTCATGGGCACTCTACAATCACTAGGATCACAAACACATGTCCCTGCATTCATTTGAATCCTAAAATTCTAGAACTTATATAATCTTTCTTCTCATTTTACATACCATGGCAAGAGGTAGGCACGACAATCTCTATTATGGAGTTGCAGAATCGAGAGGGCGGACTCCTGACCCGTATTCGTCTTGTCCTAACCACCACAAAGAGCAGGGACCGAGGGAAAGAAAGCTTGTCATAAAGATTAAGAGCAAAGGGTGGAGGAGAATTGCGAAGCTGAAAGAGAAAGAAAGAAGAGGCAAGCCGAAGAAAAGCATCCCTATGATCACAGCAAGCGACATAAGGGCTCGCATGATCTCCGCGGCTCCTCTTCAGACATTCCTTGCCCACTCTGAAACTCAAATTCATACTTCAACAAATCTCAACCATTCACTCCTTGACCACAACTATGCCTCCTTACTCTAAATAAATCTTTGCTCCTCCAACTCCTATTCCGCTCCATCATCCTGCATGCATGCTACTTTCCCATATCTCCTCTTTCATGGTGTCCTGTTTGACTGTGACATCCATAACATTCTGAAGGAAGAAGTAGACGAGATGTCCAACGGAAACAAATGCTCATTGACCAGGCCTATGAGGGGAAGCAGCTATACAACGCCCTCTCCAAGGTCAATCGTATTAACCATACGAACATCCGATCCTTTAAATCCAAGAAAAAGACTTCAGATGACCTCATCAAGGGTATAAGGAAGGCCTGGAGATGTTAAAGGCGAAAAGAGATGCTGCCCTAAAATCTAAGGCGATAGCCTTATGGCAAAGATAAGGTCGACTCATATTAATGTAGTGCTCGTGCGGAAAGATCTGCTGAAAATTGCACATAAAGTCAATGCTGCTCTGAAAACATAGAATACTGGAATGAACCTGTCCCTTACTGCAAATGCTGAAATCATCCGGGCAGTGGACAGAACCATTGAAGAGCAGGCAACCAAGATCCAAAAGCTTTACATAGAAAAAGATAAGCTTAAGGAGCGCTACTCTTGGTGAAAACCAAAAAATTGGATATTGAAGTGGATTATTCCTTCGCCGCACAAAAGCTAAAAGACTTCAAAGAGGGAAAGGAAAAAGAAAGGGAATAATCGAACAACCCTCTTTAGTAATTCTTTGCAACGTGATTCAATTCAAGAATCTAAAATGGCTAGGGAGTACATATGTCATCATCCTTGCCGATGCCTGGGAAGAGTTGTTATGTTGTTCGAAAGCAGCCGGTGAAGGCATCACCGAAGAAGAACTGATGGCCAACTATCTCAACGTAGGTGAGATAACTAAATTTAAGAACGGAAAGGCCATCCCATCTGAAGAAGACGTCGTCGTTGCTCTTGCTGCTATCGAGGCTTCCGCTGGACCAAGTACATCGGGCCAGGCTGAAATATCCATGGAACTTTAGATAGGTATTCCTATTACCATGGGGGCTAGCTTCAAAGCCACATGGATCATTTTGGCATCTACAACGACCGATTTTGTTAAACCTTATATTCCCCTCCTCATCGATGAACCAATCCATCACTCATGGTAAGAAGGTGAGATTTCTAAATCTTCTGCTTCGCAATAGAGTGCGAACGAAGGCATATTTCTTGTTTCATCGGTTTTTATGAAATTCTAGTACTCATGCAAATCTTTCTCTAACCTTTTCCATTCTGTTAGCCAACTTGTAGGTTATCCACATCTTTCTTTTCCACCGTCGGCCACTCTAGGCTTGGGATCTGCAGCGATCTTTACTACTTTGACCTTCATTTCCATCAGACTTATTATTTTCATTCTTGCTTCCAGTTCCATCCCAAGGCCTTATTCCCAAAAGATATCTGCTATATAGGACATAGAGGATGTATCCATGTCCCTAGAGAAAGACATTGCTATCACCCGGGCTGTAGACCAAATCGATCAGATCACCATGGCAAAGAGACTAAAGATTGAACCTTCCAAGGTAAAAATTAAAATGGAGCCGTGTACTGAAAAGTCCATTGGTTCTGTGCCAACAAACCCTTCTGTTAAACTTCCCCCACTCAGGCTGAAGTCCCTCAAGATCCAATACACCGATGCCTCTATCGGGAACACCGATGAGCCCCATGCTACAACTGAAGTAGAAACCACCAAGTCCTAGGGCAACACTCCTAAAGCACAAAAACCCAAAGGCAGACAGAAGCATAAGAGGCTAATGGGTGGTTTGAGTGGAAAATACAACAAGGGTGGGAAGACCAAGTAGATGATTCCTAGGTCTTGTGAGCAAGATAGTTCTTTATTATCATTCTTTTTGATGAAAACAGGTCGTGCTTGTGCCGGAGCACCCCCGCTACCTTTGTGTATAAAAGATGAAGCAATGAAAGATCCCTTTTTGTTCTGTAACCTTTTTTCCATTTACTTTTTTATGCTTCTATATACTATACTTGCTTTTGTCCAACTGTCTGCCTATATATAATATAGTGAATATTAGGCACGCATCCCTAAAAGCAAACTTAATTCACTAAAACTCCTCCCGCAAGAAAACATACTTTGCAGGTCCCTTTTTTTAATTTCGACTGTTTTTCCCCTAAAATACCCCTCCGCTTCTTGAACGATTGATTTTAATAACGAATTTATCTTTCTTGATTTCATCTTCTTCTTCATTGGCGAACTTATGTTTCTTGATTTCTTCTTCTTCTTCAATGGCGAGCTCAAATTTCTCGATTTCAATGGAAAAGTGCAATTATACACAATAGTTGCCGAAATGTCTGCAATTATATGCAATAGTTGTAGACATTTCTGCAACTATACCATATAGTTGCAGAAATGTCTGCAACTATATGCAATAGTTGCAGATATTTCTACAACTATATGCAATAGTTGCATTTCTGCAAATATGCAATAGTTGCAGAAATGTCTGCAACTATACCATATAGTTGCAGACATTTCTGCAACTATACCATATAGTTGCAAAAATTTCTGCAACTATATGCAATAGTTGCAGAAATGTCTGCAACTATATGCGATAGTTGCAGACAATTCTGCAACTATAGCAAATAGTTGCATTTCTGCAAATATGCAATAGTTGCAGACATTTCTGCAACTATACCATATAGTTGCAGAAATTTCTACAACTATATGGTATAGTTGCAGACATTTCCGCAACTATAGCATATAGTTGCAGAAATGTCTGCAATTATTTGCAAATGTTGTAAATTTGAAAATAAAATCGAAAGTGTTCAAATTTGCTGAATTGTCTGCAAATATTGAAATAATTGCACATTTACTACAAATTTGAACTTTTGGTATCAACAATGGGTCTCATTTTAAAGATCATAAAATTTGCGATTTTTTTGGTGAAAACGGTTTGTTGATCCGATTTTTCTACATAAAGTTATACGCGTTTGAAATGTTAAAAACATAAAAGGGTATTTGGGTCTTTTTGCGTGCGCGAATTTGAATATAGGGACCGGAAATGTAAGTTTAGTTTAGGAAGGATGTTTTCTCTATTTTAAAACATATTAGGGAAGTGAGCCAAACTTAACTGCCTGTATCGCAATTCACTTATTTTATACATATTTATTTCCGTGCAACGCTTTTACTTAATGCAACCTTTTGCATATAAATAAAATACCTGCGATTGATTTAATTATATTTCATTAGTTAGCCTCGTTTAGAGCCGTCGAAGTGCTCCGTTCAGTGAAACTAAACTATAATTTTTAGCTAACTCTATAGTCATTCCTATTTGCGTTATGTCGAATTTCCTTCGACCGTGAAAAGGTTATAAATAATTCAAGTTCCGCACTAATATTTATTCCTGCGAGGCAACGATTCGAACACCTAATTCCTAACATTCCCAAACTCACTCACAACCGAGCATGATTGGAGTTCTGATCATATGTGGCAAATTATCTGATTGCCCCAAATCACCTTTCTTGCTCTGATCCTGGACCGCAGGAAGACGGTTGTACTTATCTTCAATCTCCGACGATTATCCTTGCCCATCCTTAACCAAATGTGTCCATTTAGGCCGTAAGCATAGTCGTGAAGTTAGGGCCGATCCTAAGAGTTTCGGTACCTAAAATGAATTATAAACCAAGGCCCTTATACACAAATTTATCGTGTCCCAATTCTTGTTTGTGCATTTTTCAAACACCATAAAACAACAATAAGTTAGAAAAATATGTCGTATCGATAATAACTAGTAGAAAAATAAGATAATATCTAATTTTAATTGCATATACTTCAAAAGGCACTAAATAGATTATCATAAACAATCATTTACATAACCAACACAAGTATATACTTAAATTTTGTTAACCAATTGACAAAAGTAATTATCTAATCCAAAAACAACAAAATTATCTACAAAAGAATCTGAAATGAAAACCATTTACATAAAACAAAATGAATTTATCATGATCTTTGCCAGTTCAAAAATTAACATCTGAATTGGTCAGAATGAACTAATTATTTAAAAATACTATAAATAATAATTTACTAAAAAAAATATACAATAATTAGAAGCTAAATTTATTTTCCACGAATCAATTTAAAAAAAAAGTAAATGTTAAATTTCTAGCTGAACAATATTATTGTTTTCATCAAATTTAACATTCCACTAATATTAATTTCAAGTGATTCATAGCACAAAATCAGTTATTAACTTAACTAAAATAAATATAAAAAATTTAACCTTTTGTAGGATCGAATTAACCCTATAGGAACGGTGAATAAGATTTATAATAGATTCACAGAATAATAAAAAATTACAGCATATATAATAACAGAGTAAATGTGAAAATAAAAACAACACATAAATTTACCCAGCTTTGGCAAAACTTGCCTACTGCTGCCCCCAAGATATCTACTAGGATTAAACCATTGACCATTTACAAACCTTGTAAACTTGCGACTATCGCTAACCTGACTGTTTTAACTCTAAGCTCAAATCCCAGCCTTAAATCTATCCCTAAATTAAGAATTTCCCAAACTACGCCTCTTAGTTCGATCCTAGTTAAAAAAACTAGAGTTTTATAAAATTTAAAAAAATTACAATTAAAATAAAAAACACAACCCTAATTAACAAGCTCAAATACAAAAGGGTACAACCTAACAAGAATAAAATAAATAGTGTAAAAATTGCTTAACCCGTATCCCTTTTGTTTTACAAATTGTTTTTTTCCTTTAGGCCGATCCTCTTTACCCCCTTCGTTCTCAAATTAGGGTTTTTCCACAAAGCTCCATTCTTTGTTCGGGTGATTATTAATTCATGTCTTCACTTTTCGATCGATCGCTTGAATGTTAGATGTTATTACCCTCGGTTGCTCTAAGTGTCAAGTAATTGATGCTGATTTTTGGTACGAATTATTTTTCCCTTTTTGATATTTTAGTTCGAACACGACTATTAGAATATTGTTAATGATGATTAGGTTTATAGTGATTGATTCCCTATATTTCATGTATACCAGATTTGATTTCGGCTTTGAATATTCGATTTGAATTTTTCAGTTGATATCCTAGGCCATCGATTTTTCGGTTGATGGTATTATCATCTTTGAATTGTTCAACCCTATTGTGTATATTACAAAATTTTATGGCTTTGAAATCTTCGATGTGCGTATATGCTTTGTGATCATCTGTGGTTCCGGATTGAATTTTTCAATTTTTTCAGTGTTCTGATATATTTTGAAGATTCTTGTCTTCGACTTGATCAATTCTTCTAATCTACTGCATGGCCTATATTATTTCTGCTTGACATGCTAGATTTTTCATGTGCATGTCCCCTGGTTCCTTTGTGTGACTTGCCATGAATTGTCTTATGTGTGTTTTGTATGAACTTTCCTGGTTATGCTGGTATTTGAGTGTGTGCACCCTTGTGCATTTTATGCTTGTGCACTTATGCTGCTATTTATGGTATTCCTTATGCATCCTTTTGCAAGATCACATCGATGAACTTGTTGCTTTCTGCCTTATTAGGTTGTGCACTTTATGTTGTTGCATGAACTTGACTGGCCGCACCTTTGTGTATGTTTTTTCTATGTTGTACTTGTGCACTTTCTTCATGTCTGGTTTCACCCTTGCTACACTTGCCCTTGACTTGTGTTGCTATTGTTTTGCTTAGTGATTCCATATATTGCATCATTGTGTATGCTTGTATTCGTGCTGTGTTGTGCTTTCCATTTCTACAATTTCTGTTTTGCACTTGTCCATCCTTTTGCTAGTTTTAGTCTTCTGTGTGTTATTTCTATATTTTCAATTGATTTTAATTTGCTGCTTCACTTGTGTTGAGCTACTTAGCTTGACCTCGCACTTCTTGTGTTTAGCTATTTAGCTTAACCTCGAACTGCTTGTGTTAAGCTATTGGGCTTGACCTTGCATTTGTGCCTACAACTGAATTAATGTAAGTGTGTTTTGTATATGTGCTCGGCCTTATGACATATACAATGATACACTGCATATCGTAGGTTGCTCGTGCACATACTGATATTTTAAAAGAAGGCGACTATTTCAAAAATATGAAAAGAACAAAACCAATAAACTGAAGCAATGTCGAGATCAAAACTATTTATATTTTTGCTGTTTGTATTTGTTTCTTTTTCCTTTTTACTGCATTATTTGACAGGCAAAGCAGATGATTGAAAAAAACAATTAGAGCAGGTAGATAGAAAAGATTGAATTGGAGTGAGCGGCTGATTCCATCCATGCATATCCGTGAGGAATTTTAAATGAGAATGGAAGCACATATATAGAGATTAAAGCTATTCACCAACCGTGAGGACTTTTAAATGTGAGTGAATACTTTTGGATAAAATTATAAATTACACTTAAAATATAATTCCTTGATTATGAAATACCAACTTATGCATACTATATTAAATTTTGCGATATGGATTATAAGAAGGATGATAGTAAAAGAAACGATTATGGAATATGTAGTAATTTTAAAAATATTATAAAACTTTTTCAATTTTCATCTTTTCCAAAGTAAATCCTTTACAAAAGTAAACAAGAGTAATTTTATTAACGAAAATCAATGTAAACATCTTAGGTTTTTGAAAAAATTTCAAAATCCAAAAATGTGAAAATAAATTTTCCACAAGGGGTTTTGTAAAAACTATATCTGCTAGTTTTATAAATAGTGGAAAATACAAATATGATCTCAAATGAGGTGAATGTCTAATACACTTGTACTGTAGTTGCCCAAAATGAATTATTATTAAACAAGTAGATTATGAACTCCTCAATATCACTCAAATTGGTTAATTTTTTTTCAACAAAGCCATCTATATCAGACAGAAGCAAAATCAAATATATTAAGCAAAAGCACACATGGTGAAATATTCTCTAGCCACTTTTTTATTAGTCGTGAAGCAAGATAATGGAAGTTAATCGTTATACCAAATCAATTGACTAAATTCGGTCCATTTGAAACCATTATTTGAAAGCTTTAAATCCGTAATTTGATTCAGCACAAAACATAAAAGCTTTAGCAAAATTGCTACCCATCAAAATTGGTTTCAAGTCAAGATGACGAATCACTCAAAAGTTATATCTTTAATACTACATATGGTCTACATAGACCAAAGCTGCTTTCTAAGTAATGTACTGAAATAATTAGTATTTTTTAAGATTTTACAAAATGAATCAGCAAAAACTTAAAACAGTAAATTTATAGTTCAAAGTTCAAAGTAAAAATATTCAAGTTTTGATTGAATCAATACAGTAGTGTTAAGAAGTTCTGATACAATTTTCAAACATTATTCCGAATGATTGTAATTTTTCAATGATTTAAGTTCAAATTTTGGAAAAACATAAAATATAAAAATGATAGAATTTTTAATCTATTTTCAGAAACATCTTGAAGTTTTTATATTGGAGTTAAGGATTTTAAGATTTGGCAATTAAACTACAGTAGTGTCAACATAACATAATTAACAATCAAAATAGTGTTTAGAGATCATGCCTTTACACACCTTCGACGTCGGATTCTGGTTCGCCATTTTCCATCAAAGTATGTAGCTTTCCACCTTATTTTTCTAGGCTAAGGAACACTAAAATTATAGCTTTTCAACCGTATATAGAACAACTCGAAGTGACCTCTATCGTAATTGTTCTTTAGCTTATTTCTATACCTAAATATTAAAGAGTTGAGTGGTCTAACAAAGGGTGTAGGACCACACTTTTTTTCGGTTGTAGCTTTTGGTACCCAAATTCGTCTATATAACAGACCGTTACCATTTAAATTGTACCCATGAAAACCCAAACTTGTTTAAAATTAAGAGAATTCACATTGTAACTTTTGGAACCTACATTTGTTGAACAGTTTTGTTTTAGTTTCTATGCCAACATTTATTTTGATTACGCCCTCTTTTTCCACAAATTAAACGTTTTAAAAAAATTTGTGAAATTTGACGTTATCGCAATTCCTTTTCTTAATTGGTTCAATTCTTTCATATTCAAGTCCTTTTCTATTTTCAATGATTTTCCCTCCTAAAAACATATTGAGTGATTTTTCTCCCTTCGAAAATTTTCTTTTTGTTGATTCAAGTTGTTGAACCTTAGATTTAAGAGCATTGTTTTCATTCAAAAGCGAGGTACATATTTTGATGAAATTTTCTCTTTTTGTGTCGTTTTTATTTCACGCTCAAAATTTCATTTTCGAGAATTTTAATTTTAGTTTTTGATATATTAATTCTTTCTTCAAAGATTGGCCTTCTCACAATCTGAGCTAAACTTTTTAATGATTTCAATCATTAGGTCTAACTCGTTATTTGTACCAAGTAGGAAATTTTTCTCAAACTCTAGTTTATTATATCGTTGTTGAAGCCTATCGGTATTTGAGTTTAATTTCTGATATACCAACAGTAAATCATCAAAGAACAAGTGAACTATCTCATTCAGCTCCTCATCGATGTCACTTGATTCTACCATCAGGCACATATTGTCTTCTTCTTTCTCACTATGGTTGTTCTCCTTGTCTTCTTCTTCACTTCTATCCAAAGTGGTCGTGAAACTTCTTCTCTTCTGCTTCTTTGCTTTATCGAGTTGATTCTATGGATAATTCGGCTTAATGTGATCTGTCTTCTTACATCTGTGGCATATGACTTCTTCATCAGAATCATCCAAAGCTTTGGCAATTTTGGTTTTTATTCATTGGTTTATTACTAGATTTCCATGCTTTAAAGTCCACTTTTTGAATTTCTTCATCAATAATGCTAGCTCAGCGTGGCATCGTCGTCGTCATCACTACTAGCTGTACCTTTGAGGGTAATTGATTCTATTTTCTAATTTCCGCTTTCACATTCTTCTCTAACCCTGAGTTCTGTTCCACAAGTGATGAGATTTCCTATTAGTTCCTCTAATTTAAGCTGTTTTAAGTCTTTGGATTCCTGAATTGCAATCGCTTTTGCTTCAAAACTTCTCGGGAGGACTCTTAGAAGTTTTCGAACCATCTCCAATTCCGTGTTAGCTTTTCCTAGCCATTTGGATTTGAACACAATATTTGAAAATCGTCCACATCTCTTTAATATTTCATCTTTAATCACCACAAAATTCTCGTATTCATTTGCTGAGCATGGCTAGATAAGATTCCTTGACCTACGATGTACCTTCAAGTGTTACTTCAAGCGTATGCCAAATTTCCTACGCAGTCACACAGTGAGAAATACGATTGTATTCAATTTTATCTAATGCACAAATAATAAAATCCATAGCTTTTGAATTTTACCGACATAAACTAAGCTCATTAACATCCCACTTATCTTTTGGCTTAGGGACTTCGTGACCATCTATATTAACCGTTGGCAGACAACTAGTTTCGACTATATCCCATACCTCTATAGTATTTAGAAAAAAAATTCATCCTAGTTTTCCAATATGAATAGTTTGTTCCGTTAAACATGAGTGGACTAGCAATAGATTGTCCTTTGGTCGTATGGACGAGCTTAAATACAAAAGGGTATGCCCCAACAAAAACTAAAATAAACGGTGTAAAAATTGCTTATCCCATATCCGTTTTATTTTGCAAATTTGTTTTTCCTTTTGATCGATCCTTTTTATCCTCTTCGTTCTCGAATTAGGGTTTTGCTGCGAAGCTTAGTTCTTCGATCAAGTGATGATTAATTCCTATCTTCTCTTGTTGATCAATTGCTTAAATGTCAAATGATCATTGCCCTTGGTTTCTTCAGCTATTGAGTAATCGATGCTGATTTTCGATACGAATTATTTTTCCCTCTGTGGTATTATAGTTCGAACTCGACTGTTAGAAAATTGTCGATGATGATTGGGTTTTTATAGGAATCGATTCCACATTTTTTGTATATACTATATCTGATCTTAGCTTTGAATATTCGATTTGAATTTTTCAGTTGATATCCTAGGCTGTCGATTTTCTAGTTGATGGTATTATCATCTCTGACTTGTTCATCCCTGTTGTGTATATTATAAAATTTTCTAGCTTTGAAATCTTCAATGTACGTTTATTTTTTTTATGCTTTGTGACCGTTGGATTTTCTAGCTTGAATTTTTCAATTTTATTAATGTTTTGATATATCTTGAAGATTCTTGTCTTTAACTTGATCAATTCTTCCACTCTACTGCATGGCCTATATTGTTTTTGCTTAGCATGCTCGACTTGTATATACATGTGTCCCTTGGTTTCTTTGTGTGACTTTCCCGTGCATATCTTATGTATGTTCTATATGCACTTGCCTGGTTATGCTGGCACCTGAGTGTGTGCATCCTTATGCATTTTTTGCTTGTGCACTTATGCTACTTTTTCTGGTATTCCTTATGCATACTTTTGCTGGTTCACTTACATGAACTTGTTGATTTCCTCCTTATGTTCTTGCGCACTTTATGTTATTGCTTGAACCAGCTGCATAAACTTGACTGGATGCACCTTTGTGTGTGATTTTGGTAGTTGTACTTGTGCACTTTCTTTCTGTCTGGTTTCACCCTTGATGCACCTGCTCTCGACTTGTGGTGTTGTTGTGCTTTGTGATGCTCTATGTTGCATAATTGTGTATGCTTGTATTCTTGCTATGTTGTGCTTTGCATTTCTGCTACTTTTGTTTAGCACTTGTCCTTCCTTTTACTGGTTTTGGTCTTTTGTGTCTATATCTGTATGTGCACTTGATTTTGATCTGCTGCTTCGCTTGTGTTGAGCTTTTTAGCTTGACCTTGCACTACTTGCGTTGAGCTATTTAGCTTGACCTCGCATTACTTGTGTTGAACTATTGGGCTTGACCTTGCATTTGTGCCTACAATTGAATTGATACATGTGTGCTTTGTGCATGTGCTCAGCCTTATAACATGGATAGTGATACACTGTGCATGCTATAGGTTGCTCGTGTACATTATTGATATTTTATAAGGTGTTTGTTTAAAAAATATGAAAAGAACAAAACCAATAGTTTGAGGCAATGTCGAGTTCAAAACTATTTATATTTTTGCAGCTTGAATTTGTTTCTTTTTTGCTTTTTACTGCATGTTATTTGACAGTCAAAGAAGATGATTGAAGAAAAAACGGTTGGAGCATCTAGCTAGAAAAGACTGAATTCTAGTGAGTGAGTGAGTGTATAGTACATGAGAGTGTGTTCTATATGAGAGTGAAAATGTAGTTGTGTATATGAAATGTGTAAAATATAGTGGAAGCTATGTTGTAAACGTGTACTCTTTGAAATTGTATTAAAATAACTATTTGTTGAAATAAAATTTCATTTGTATACTTCTATATGTGATTTTGCAGTAATACTGAATCAAAAACATATAGAAATATTTAAGTATTTATTACCATCAAACAAAAATCATAAACTGTTATATTCTACAACATCTACCCAATATTCAAGCAAAGGAAAATTGAAGGAAATTGAGAGAGAAATCAGAAATCAAAGCATTAAAAAGGGAACTATTGTTTAGAGATTGCATGCCTTTGCCTCCGTTCTCTTCTACTTCTGTGCTCTTGCCTATGCTTTGTGATTTATTTTTGTGCAACTATGTTTTTTATTTATATATTTTTTTATATATATGATGCGGTAGTAAATTTTGTGCTTAAGAAATTTGGAGGCCCAAAGCTGCTGCATCTGCTTCTTTGGGTAAGGGCCGGCACTGCGTGTAGGGTTTGACTGTAAAGTAGTTTAAATATTTGAGAACTGGTGCTTTTGGATGCCTAACTCCAGGTATCTTCTTCTAGTTTCACCTTGTTTCATGTATCGACTAAAGAAATCTGCCGACCATCATCGCCTAACCACAGCCTAGCTTATCATACCGGGCTACAAGCATGGTCGTTGGGATTTTAACCATGCACTAGTTTCCATTTTCGAAAACTGGCACTTTAATTGTCTGATTCCAAGGATTCCTTCTTAACGTCACCTAATTTCGGGCAATGGCCAATCACTGAAGGTCGGGGTCGAAGTATCCGGTTGACCCAATGTGGTCATTTCTTCTTAATGTTGCCTAACTCCGAGCAACGACCAATTCTTAAAGGTTGGGGTTGAATTATTAGATCGACCCATATACGGTCATTTCTTCTCGACTTTGCCTATTCCCGGCAACGACAAATTCCTAAAGGTCGGGGTTGAATTATTCAATCAACCCCTATGTTTAATCCTTCAAGTCCTAACCTGGACTAAAATAGCCAGTACCTTAGGGTCTAATTATCCAATCGACTCGTATAAATTATACTCCCGACCCTGATCCTAGGCCTGAGTAATTACAACGTTTCCATGTTATCAGTGAAAGGATCGAATTATCTAACTAACCTTGATGGTTATCCTCCTCGGTCTTGTTCCTAGACCAAGGGAGTTTATACCTGGCCATACTGCTAATTGCACAGCACAAAATTTTCCACTCACTAGAAAGTGGTTCCATTGGTTCATGAAGCGAATTGTATTTACAACCGAAAAACATGGAAAGTCATGCCTTATTACATTGCCCTCAGAATCCTTGGATAGCTTATTTGCAAAACTAAAATAAATAAAACTAAGTATGATAGTGCCGCAACAAGTTAATGTTCCATGCCCATGAAATTGGGATTCCATCAATTATAGCTGGCTTGAATGTTCCATTTCCAAGCTTTTGTCTGATTGCATAAGGACCTTCCCAATTTGTACAAAACACCTCGATACCGGGAGAACATATTTCAGAATGAGATCCCCCACCTCGAAGGTACGGTTATGGGCTTTGGTGTTAAAATGTAAAGTGCTACTCCGTGTTGGTGAGCAACTACCATTAATTCTACCTCTTCCTTTTTCTCATCAACCAAATCAAGGGACTCAAGCAAGAGTTCCTCATTAACCTTTGGATTATAAAACCTTTTACGATAAAAAGGGACTTCCAATTCTATCGGGATCATCGAATCTGATCACTAAGCCAAAGCGAACGGCCCATGGTATGCCGACATAGTATGCCGACATAGTGAACTATTTAGTCACTAAGTAAACTCCTTCATTTTGGTCGAAACAAGATAAATATAAATTTCTTTACCAAGTCAAATACTTCTATTAGGATGATCCATACTTGTTTAAGTATTGTTCCAACCAAATCATTCGACGTTGCATCTCGGGTTGTGTAACGACCCGTAAATTTCAACTGTTTTAATAACGTAATTAGTTGAAATTTCGTGAAATTTTAAATGATAAAATTTTGAAATAAAATTTAATATTTGGAATACGTCTAGTTAAACATAGCAACTGGTAAATTTTCGTCCGAAAATACGGAAGTTTATTTCGCGCGTAAAATTACTTCAATTTAATCAGTTAAAAAGCAATGAAAGTAAAATGTTTTCGGAACCTAAATATTTTTATATAGAAAAATTCTAAACCATCTTCTGAGCAAGATGTCAGTTTGTCGTTTTTCCAAATTTGGACATCTTTGGCTCCGTCGATCTTATTTTTCAGCGCGTTTCTTGCATTTTCCGCTATTAGAAAAATCGAATTTTTATAATTCAAATCATACCACTGATATCCATATACCGTTTTGATCGTCTCGCTATGCTGATCTCTAAGGTATACACATTTCTATGTTTTGCTATCCGGAGGACGGCGAAAACAGAAAAAAACGATTGCATACCGGTATCGTTTAAACTTTACTATCTACCCGTAACCATTCATCTCCCATCGTCATAACTGAATAGCCACGAGTTATTATTACTACTACCAGAATTCAATGTTGCTGCTGACTTTTCCCAACTGTTCACTTTATATCATTATTGGTGCGTTCATTTTTGGGAGTCTCTTCCTCTCTGGTTCATTCGTTCCCATACAAATATAAGAAAACAAGGTAAAGCTGTTGCCTGTTCATCTTTAATTTTTCCTGCCCTTCTCCATTTCGAAACCACCATTCGCCTATGGCCTCGTGTTCATACCAAGTTCCTCCACCTTTTCTTTTCAGCCGAGCCCACAGCCTCTCATGTCCCGTGCCACGAAAACTCCTCCGCATGACACCTCAGCAAGCCATCCCGACCCCGGCACCCATCAACGAGCCTATGCTCCATCACCATGCTGCCGAACAAACCACATCACCGTGAAACCACCACTTCCCGTTCGCCCTCCGTCCCCACCAACCTCGACCCACGCCCTGCCTGGCATCAGCGCCAACCCCACAGCCTGCCCTCAACTGCCACGTCCACCAGGATACGCCTTCCAACCTCCTCCACATTCGCTTTGGCCTCACTCGACACTGCCTTGCTTCGAACCACCAAGACAGCTTCTCCCCTCAGCCCAGCGTTCCCGACCACTCCTACCTCCCAGATCCACCACGCAACCTGCCACCTGTCGCCTTGTCTTCGCGAACACTCCTCCACCCGTCCACGTCTTCTTTTGCTGAGGTATCAATATATATGTTTTAGTGACTGTGACGGTTCGAAATGTATATATATTGCTTACAATGTTTGTACTTTTGCCTGTTTGTATACAGTATTAAAATAAGTCAAATATAAGTATACCAATTTTTACAAAGTAATCTATTTTATAATATGGTTGTATAAGTTGTTTTACCTATATTTATCAGTTATATACATTTGATCAGGTTGAGTATATATGATTTTCATATATTAGTTCACTAAGTTATGTGATACGAATGTTATACATATAATATGTTTGCTGCATGGGTTTATAGAGTTCTGCTAAATCTTTCTTTTCGGTTACTGTGACGCCCCACCTCTATACCCAAGCTAACCAAGAACACTACGATGTAGTGCTGTCAATTAGCGCGGAGAATAAGGCTGTGGAGGAGCGACCATCCATGTAACTTCTTTGTGCGAGCACCGATACGTCAGATAGAATGGAATGCATATCTTTTAAGGAGGAAATCCGACATACCGGTGCAAACACAAAGCTATCACACGGTGGCTATATATAATCTTCGGAAAACAAACATAGAAATAATCATAACATAAATCAGTCACAGACATCCATATCACAAAGGCGGAAGAAGATATGAATAAATATATAACACATGAAAGTGTACATCA
This sequence comes from Allium fistulosum, assembly GCA_030737815.1. Classification (NCBI taxonomy): domain Eukaryota; kingdom Viridiplantae; phylum Streptophyta; class Magnoliopsida; order Asparagales; family Amaryllidaceae; genus Allium; species Allium fistulosum. The sequence goes on along the minus strand of CM060901.1, from coordinate 308,136,078 downwards.
GAGTAGTGGTCAGAAAGATCCACGATAATACAAGAGAATAGCATCACGTGCTATACAAAAGAATAAGTACACAACATAGAGTCTATATCTCAAAGGTGTACATCCAAAAACTACTAATCTAAGTAGTTAGCCAAAAGTCAGAATAATCCTGAAGAGAAGTCAAGCAGAAGCACCTGTAACATCTCGGTCTGACCCGAGTATTATTTATAAGAAAATAATAAACGGATCAGTCTAACTATAAATATCAGATGATATGGTATACAGTAAAAGGCATGACATGAACATGTAATAACCATAGCGACATACTACTATAAGTATGTAAATGATAATCAACAAAAGATTAATCAATATCACAAGAATCTTCTCAAAGATAAAATAGGGCATCATACCCTAAACTTGTATTCATAACAAGTCAATAACACATAAATTCACCAATGCACAAAAGCTGATATCATATCAATGAAAATCATGAAAATTGGTGAAGCACAAAATTCCAGAAATCATCATCAGAAATCCAGAAAACACATAAAGGGGGGAGGCCTAACACATGAATGGGAGCATGAAAACTCACCTACGCGTAAACACATGACGAGATGATATCTCATGGAAGCTATCCATTAAATTTTCACACATGAATGGCCCGAAGACCATAGGAAATGTGATGGCGAAACATCACATGATCGGGGTATAGTCTCCCACGTAGACAAAGAGACATCGCTCAATCGCTAGTCTAAATCACAAAAATGATCGTCATGATCATAAGGAAGTGTCAATCACACCAAGCTAGTAAATATATGAGTTTAGCTTCATGTCCCATAACCACTTGCTTAACTTAAATATTTACGAACAAGCTGTAAATCTTCACTAGGAAATTGTCACAAAAAGGGTTCAATCGAACAAGTCCAAGAGCTAACCGACGAAGTGAACGCAAGCGTTTCATACCACTCGTTTTACTAAGTCGTTTAAGTCGATTTCTCATTCGAGTGAAGTAAAGGCTTGTATATACTAGTAGATTGAAAATCGGTTTGAGAAAACGAACTTTTGATACTTAAAATAGTGTTGAAATCGCTTTGATGAAAGAGTTTTGATATTTACTATTAGTATTGAAACCTTCATATATCTTTAAAGTGACAAGTCATAAAACGATGGTAGAACAAATCAATTCACGTACGAAGACGTGAGTAAAGTCCAAAGAAGTCAATCCCAAAACCATCAAAGTAGAAATTCTGATAAACGTTTTTCAGAAGAGATTGCCTACGCAGAGTAATACGGGGTTCGACCTGCCCGGTCAGGTCGCGGGGGTCCAGGGGGCAGTGCCCACGGCGGGGTGCGGGGCAGCGCCCCGTCACGGTACGACTTAGTGAAGGCAAGCTGGTCCAACGACCTAAGGAGAAGTAGGTCATACGACCTAAGGGAAGACTGCCGTGCAACCTAGCTGAAGAACAGGTAAAATGACTAAGTACAAACTCGCGAACGACTTACGACTTAGGGGATAAGGTCATACGACCTAAGTGGAGAATGCCACGCGAGCTAGCAGAAGAACAGGTCAAACGACCAAGTACTAACTCGCGAACGACTTACGACTTAAGGGAGGAAAGCGACTTAAGAGAAGCAGCGACCTACGACTTAACGATTTAAAGCCAACGACCTAGGACTTAAGAGTCATACGACCTAGGACTTAAGGGAGGCAAGAGACTTACGACTTAAGGGATAAGGTCATACGACCTAAGTCTTGAACGACTTAACGACTTAAGCCTTTAACGACTTAACGACTTAAGCCAGGGCGAGCGAGCTAACTGCAAAACGACCTACGACTTAAGGCCTTTAACTCCTGAACGACTTATGCCTTTAGCTCCTGAACGACTCAAGCCTTTAGCTCCTGAACGACTCAAGCCAGTAACTCGCGAACGACTCAGCCTTTAACTCGTGAACGACTTAGCACACCCAGAACGACTCAACGCCTGGAACGACTTAACACTTTAACTCGAGAACGACTCAGGCCTTTAACTCGTGAACGACTCAGGCCAGACGAACAGAAATACACGCGCGCGACCTAAGCCCTTAACTCGTGAACGACTCACGACTTAGGCTTAACTCGTGGACGACTCAGCGAAGGCCAGAAACGACTTAAGGCCAGGAAAATCACCAAAACGCTGAAAATTGAAGTTTTTCGCCAATCCAATCCAAACCAAATGCAAATGTTGATGCAAATACAATAGGGGATCATTCCCAACAGTCCAAGATAGATATAGGCAAGATGTGAGATCAAAAATCTCACCTTTTCACGGAATTTGATGAAGATGGAGATTTGAGAGCAAAGCAAGAACACCAACAAGCTTGAATCAATGGTCTAAACGTGAATTTGATGTTGAATCTCGGATTTGCAATGGAATTTGTGTTTGGGAGTTTTAATTTCTCTTTCCCTCCACCATTTTTGAAGAAGCTTGAAGTGATGAAGAGAAGAGGGGGTGGGCTGAGTTAAGAAGGTGCAGTCCAAACCAAAGTCTCAAGCGGGAAAAGTGACGAAAATTTCACTATCTCCAAACATATCGAAGTTTACACTCAAAAAGATCGCAAACGTCATTTTGAACTCAATGGGGGTGGTCTCGAGTCCTAATTTGACCGTATGCAAAAAGTAGCTTTTCGGACTAACATCCGACTAACGATAAAATATTTAAATAAAATATTTAAATATAGAATTGATAGATATGCGGGTTGTTACAGACTCCCCTCCTTAAAGAAATTGCGTCCTCGCAATATATATATGGTGGAAATAAAAAGTAACAACCATAAAAGCATATTAACACAAAAGAAATTGGAATTAAGAAGTTTACCTCAAGGAGCATGAGAAAGTAATTCCGGATGTGTACGCTCGATGAATTCTCTAGTTTCCCAAGAGCAATCCTTAGGATTTGAGGACCATTGAACTTTAACCAGCGGAACATCTTTATTTCGAAGCCGTTTGATCTCCGAAGCAATAATTCGAACAGGATGCTGTTCATAAGTTAAATTAGGTGAAACTTCAATCTCTTCCACAACACCGGGCTCAAGAGTAGAATCGGAATCCCGAAGGCACTTCCGTAATTGAGAAACGTGAAACACGTCATGCATAGCAGAAAACTGAGCCGGTAATGAAAGGCGGTAAGCCATGGAACCAATACGCTCGGTGATAGGAAATGGCCCAATATATCGAGGCGCTAACTTTCCCGATCGACTGAAACGTACAACACCCTTCATTGGTGAAACACGAATAAATACAAGATCACCAACAGAAAATTCTAATTTCCTTCTTCGGTTGTCGGCATAGGATTTTTGTCTACTCTGGGCTTCTTTCATCCTATGTCGAATAAGTTCAATCTTTTCTGTGGAATCTCGAATAAAGTCTGGTCCTAAAACCAGTTTCTCACCGGCCTCAAGCCAACAAGAAGGAGATCGGCATGGCCTTCCATAAAGTGCCTCGAAAGGAGCCATACCAATACTAGATTGGAAGCTGTTATTGTAGGAAAATTCAACAAGTGAAATATGATCTTCCCAACTTCCACCAAAGTCAAGAACACAAGCACGAAGAAGATCTTCAAGTGTTTGATTCACACGCTCAGTTTGTCCATCGGACTGGGGGTGATAAGCGGTGCTAAAATTAAGCTTCGTTCCCAAAGCTTTTTGAAGACTCTTCCAGAATCCACTAGTAAACAATGGATCCCGATCACTAACAATGGAAGAAGGAACTCCATGCAGTTTAACAATTTCTTTGACAAAGAGTTTGGCCAAAAGAGGAACGGTTCGGTTTGACCGAACAGGAATAAAATGGGCGGATTTAGTAAGTCTATCAACAATCACCCATAAGCTATTATGACCCGAACGAGAACGGGGAAGGCCATCTATAAAATCCATGGAAATTTGATCCCACTTCCATACTGGAATCTCCAATGGTTGCAATAACCCACCGGGCCTTTGATGTTCAGCCTTAACAAGTTGGCAAGTCATGCAACACTTAACAAAGTTAGCGATATCAGATTTCATTCCCTCCCAATAATAAAGTCGCTTCATATCAGCGTACATTTTACTGCTACCGGGATGAATGGAATACTTGGAACGATGAGAATCTTCTAGAATGTCTCTTCGAAGATCACTAATGTTTGGTACGACAAGTCTACCAAATTTTCGAATGCCGCCTCGAAAGTCGATATCAAAGTCTTTCAAACCTTCAATATCGGTTTTATCCTTAAGATTTTGGCCAAGCAAAGCCAATTCAGGATCTAGCTGTTGAGCTTCAAGAATGCGGTCTAACAAGGAAGGACGAGCCTCAAGGCTACATAAAACAAGAGATGAACACAAATCGGAAACGCGATCTCGAATTTCACAAGTGGATAAAAGTTCGAGATCGTTCCATTCAGATATCATCATGGAAACAACCACTTGTTGTTTTCGACTAAGTGCGTCGGCAACACGATTCCCCTTTCCGGGAGTATAAAGAATGTCAAGATCATAAGAGGCAAGAAATTCGAGCCAACGCTGTTGACGCAAATTAAGTTCCTTTTGAGAAAATAAATATTTCAAAGACTTATGATCAGTATAAAGTATAAACTTTTCTCCCAAAAGATAATGTCGCCAAATTCGAAGGGCGAAAACGATAGCCGCGAGTTCTAAATCATGTGTGGCATATCTAGTCTCAGCCGGCTTCAATTGCCTAGAAGCATAAGCAATAACACGTTCTTTTTGCATAAGAACGGCACCCAAACCAACGCGACTAGCATCGGTGTAAACGACAAAGTCTTGATTCCCTTCGGGAATAATAAGAATAGGAGCATCAGAAAGGAGTTCTTTTAATTTCTGAAAAGAAGTTTCACATTTGTCTGACCAATTGTATTTAACACCTTTCTTTGTTAAGCCAGTAAGAGGAACGGCAATCTTAGAAAAGTCTTTTATAAAACGGCGGTAATAACCAGCCAATCCGAGAAAACTACGGATTTCAGTCACGCTCTCCGGTCTCTTCCAATTTTGAATCGCTTCAATCTTTGAAGGATCCACTGATATTCCGGATTCGGAAATAATATGACCGAGAAACTTCACACTAGATTGCCAAAAATGGCATTTAGAAAATTTTGCTTTTAGTTGATTGCTCCTAAGAGTTTCCAATACAATTCGAAGATGCTTTTCGTGTTCCTCCTCGGTTTTAGAAAACACAAGAATGTCATCAATAAAGATGAGAACAAACCGATCGAGAAAATCTTTGAAAACTCTATTCATAAGGTCAACGAAATAAGCCGGAGCATTCGTTAAACCGAATGGCATAACTATCCATTCATAAGATCCATAACGCGTACGGAACGAAGTCAAAGGAATACTATCCTCTGCAATACGAAGCTGATGGAAACCGGTAGCCAAGTCCAATTGTGAAAATACTCTAGCACCAGTGAGTTGATCAAACAGATCATCAATCCGAGGCAATGGATATTTATTCTTAATAGTAAGATCATTAAGTTTGCGGTAGTCGACGCAAAGCCTAAGTGTACCATCGGACTTACTTACGAAAATAGCTGAAGCTCCCCAAGGCGAGGAACTAGAGCGAATAAGTTGCTTCGTCTCCAACTCGGATAGTTGTTTGCGCATCTCTTCATTCTCCTTATTAGACATGCGATAAGGAGGACGAGTAATAGGTTGAGCTCCAGGTAAAAGATTAATTTTGAACTCAATTGCTCGTTTAGGTGGTAATCCTAAAACGGGCTCAAAGATGTCGGAAAATTCACGAACGATGCGAATACGAGAAATGACATCCTCCTCATCATCATTGTCATCATCACGAGGATTTAAAGAATATAATGATGCAACTAAAGCGGAATCCGAATCTTTAAGAATAATAGAAATCTGATTAACAGATTGCGGATGACGGAGATAAATAGTCCGCTCAGGACATAGGATATGAGCTTCATAACGAGTAAGCCAATCCATACCCAAAATCATTCCAAAGCCTAAGTAACGCATGACATGCAAATCGGCTAGGAAAGAAAAATCACATAAAATAATCTCTACGTCTTTACAAAGTAAACTAAGAGTTGCGGATCCACCAACCGGATTCGCAATTCTTAATGAAGTCATTAAAGCAGTAACACTTAAAGAAAAAGTATCGACAAGTTCTTTTGATATAAAAGAATGGGATGCACCCGTATCAAAGAGAACTCTAATTGGTTGATCATGAAATAATATAATGCCATCAAGGACAGAATGTGACATACCTTGACGGCCAGATGTGTTACCAGGGGCTTGAGCCACATTAAGCTTTCCCTCCTTCTGTTGAAGCCTTTTGCATTGGTGCATATAATGATCTGTGCCTTTACAGTAGCGGCAAGAGCGGGGCTTTGGACACTTGTTCGAATAATGGCCCTTAACTCCACAGTTGTAGCATTTGTTATCATCAGAGGAAAAAGTCTTTGCAGTAGGAGCTGCTTGTTTACCCTTTTTGTTCGGGTAAGGACCTTTAAATTTGTTGGGCCTCTTTTTGTTGTTAAAGCCAGGTTTGGAAGCTACTACTTCAACATCACTTTCTTTATCAGCCTCTTCAAGACGAAGAGCGATATCTACAATTTGGTCGAAAGAAACTTCTAACTTCAAAAGTAATGGCTTCTTGAGGCTTTTGTTTAAGCCATAAACGAACCGCTGGTTCTTCTTCAGTGGAGTATTTATATATTCGACCCCATATTTGGAAAGGGATTCGAATGATGCGACGTAATCCGCCACAGAAGCCTGACCTTGAACAAGGTCAATAAATCGCCGAGCCAATGTTACCTTTTCAGCCTCGGGTACGAATTTCGATTCGAAGCGTTCTCGGAAGTGCTCCCAAGTGAGGTCCGCTTCATTAATTTCGGAAGTGAGAAGTTCATACCAATCCAATGCTCTCTCTTGGAGCATACTGGAAGCCACTTGAACGCGGTGCAGGTCGATAAGGTTCATGCGAGAGAAAATTCGATCGCATGATTTTAACCAAGCTTGAACCTCGATAATAGGTTCGGAACCTTTGAAGGGCTTCCCACCCAAATTGGTGTAATCGCTGCACAACCGTGCAAATCCCGACTTTGGGTGAGTAGGTTCCGGGTTAACTCCAGCTGCTTGGGCATTCGTCACTAACTCAAGAAGCTGTTGAGTTGTCATAAAAACTCCATCTCGAGGAGCCGCAGTAGATGTCCCAGCTCTGGGACGGCCTGGTCTTGACATCCTCTTCCTTTAGAAAGAAAGAAGAGAAAGAAGAAGGTTATTCACCAATGAACATCAAGCAATCTTGAATGATGAAACAAGGAATCATAAAGAAGACAGGATAAATCGGTTCGAAGACCCGAACTAAATCCTGAAACACAACTCCTAAGGTGGACTTAGGACGATGATCCTTGTTAAGTTATTCTACGTTGTTCCGAAGTTTGGCTCTGATACCAAGCTGTGACGCCCCACCTCTATACCCAAGCTAACCAAGAACACTACGATGTAGTGCTGTCAATTAGCGCGGAGAATAAGGCTGTGGAGGAGCGACCATCCATGTAACTTCTTTGTGCGAGCACCGATACGTCAGATAGAATAGAATGCATATCTTTTAAGGAGGAAATCCGACATACCGGTACAAACACAAAGCTATCACACGGTGGCTATATATAATCTTCGGAAAACAAACATAGAAATAATCATAACGTAAATCAGTCACAGACATCCATATCACAAAGGCGGAAGAAGATATGAATAAATATATAACACATGAAAGTGTACATCAGAGTAGTGGTCAGAAAGATCCACGATAATACAAGAGAATAGCATCACGTGCTATACAAAAGAATAAGTACACAACATAGAGTCTATATCTCAAAGGTGTACATCCAAAAACTACTAATCTAAGTAGTTAGCCAAAAGTCAGAATAATCCTGAAGAGAAGTCAAGCAGAAGCACCTGTAACATCTCGGTCTGACCCGAGTATTATTTATAAGAAAATAATAAACGGATCAGTCTAACTATAAATATCAGATGATATGGTATACAGTAAAAGGCATGACATGAACATGTAATAACCATAGCGACATACTACTATAAGTATGTAAATGATAATCAACAAAAGATTAATCAATATCACAAGAATCTTCTCAAAGATAAAATAGGGCATCATACCCTAAACTTGTATTCATAACAAGTCAATAACACATAAATTCACCAATGCACAAAAGCTGATATCATATCAATGAAAATCATGAAAATTGGTGAAGCACAAAATTCCAGAAATCATCATCAGAAATCCAGAAAACACATAAAGGGGGGAGGCCTAACACATGAATGGGAGCATGAAAACTCACCTACGCGTAAACACATGACGAGATGATATCTCATGGAAGCTATCCATTAAATTTTCACACATGAATGGCCCGAAGACCATAGGAAATGTGATGGCGAAACATCACATGATCGGGGTATAGTCTCCCACGTAGACAAAGAGACATCGCTCAATCGCTAGTCTAAATCACAAAAATGATCGTCATGATCATAAGGAAGTGTCAATCACACCAAGCTAGTAAATATATGAGTTTAGCTTCATGTCCCATAACCACTTGCTTAACTTAAATATTTACGAACAAGCTGTAAATCTTCACTAGGAAATTGTCACAAAAAGGGTTCAATCGAACAAGTCCAAGAGCTAACCGACGAAGTGAACGCAAGCGTTTCATACCACTCGTTTTACTAAGTCGTTTAAGTCGATTTCTCATTCGAGTGAAGTAAAGGCTTGTATATACTAGTAGATTGAAAATCGGTTTGAGAAAACGAACTTTTGATACTTAAAATAGTGTTGAAATCGCTTTGATGAAAGAGTTTTGATATTTACTATTAGTATTGAAACCTTCATATATCTTTAAAGTGACAAGTCATAAAACGATGGTAGAACAAATCAATTCACGTACGAAGACGTGAGTAAAGTCCAAAGAAGTCAATCCCAAAACCATCAAAGTAGAAATTCTGATAAACGTTTTTCAGAAGAGATTGCCTACGCAGAGTAATACGGGGTTCGACCTGCCCGGTCAGGTCGCGGGGGTCCAGGGGGCAGTGCCCACGGCGGGGTGCGGGGCAGCGCCCCGTCACGGTACGACTTAGTGAAGGCAAGCTGGTCCAACGACCTAAGGAGAAGTAGGTCATACGACCTAAGGGAAGACTGCCGTGCAACCTAGCTGAAGAACAGGTAAAATGACTAAGTACAAACTCGCGAACGACTTACGACTTAGGGGATAAGGTCATACGACCTAAGTGGAGAATGCCACGCGAGCTAGCAGAAGAACAGGTCAAACGACCAAGTACTAACTCGCGAACGACTTACGACTTAAGGGAGGAAAGCGACTTAAGAGAAGCAGCGACCTACGACTTAACGATTTAAAGCCAACGACCTAGGACTTAAGAGTCATACGACCTAGGACTTAAGGGAGGCAAGAGACTTACGACTTAAGGGATAAGGTCATACGACCTAAGTCTTGAACGACTTAACGACTTAAGCCTTTAACGACTTAACGACTTAAGCCAGGGCGAGCGAGCTAACTGCAAAACGACCTACGACTTAAGGCCTTTAACTCCTGAACGACTTATGCCTTTAGCTCCTGAACGACTCAAGCCTTTAGCTCCTGAACGACTCAAGCCAGTAACTCGCGAACGACTCAGCCTTTAACTCGTGAACGACTTAGCACACCCAGAACGACTCAACGCCTGGAACGACTTAACACTTTAACTCGAGAACGACTCAGGCCTTTAACTCGTGAACGACTCAGGCCAGACGAACAGAAATACACGCGCGCGACCTAAGCCCTTAACTCGTGAACGACTCACGACTTAGGCTTAACTCGTGGACGACTCAGCGAAGGCCAGAAACGACTTAAGGCCAGGAAAATCACCAAAACGCTGAAAATTGAAGTTTTTCGCCAATCCAATCCAAACCAAATGCAAATGTTGATGCAAATACAATAGGGGATCATTCCCAACAGTCCAAGATAGATATAGGCAAGATGTGAGATCAAAAATCTCACCTTTTCACGGAATTTGATGAAGATGGAGATTTGAGAGCAAAGCAAGAACACCAACAAGCTTGAATCAATGGTCTAAACGTGAATTTGATGTTGAATCTCGGATTTGCAATGGAATTTGTGTTTGGGAGTTTTAATTTCTCTTTCCCTCCACCATTTTTGAAGAAGCTTGAAGTGATGAAGAGAAGAGGGGGTGGGCTGAGTTAAGAAGGTGCAGTCCAAACCAAAGTCTCAAGCGGGAAAAGTGACGAAAATTTCACTATCTCCAAACATATCGAAGTTTACACTCAAAAAGATTGCAAACGTCATTTTGAACTCAATGGGGGTGGTCTCGAGTCCTAATTTGAAAGTATGCAAAAAGTAGCTTTTCGGACTAACATCCGACTAACGATAAAATATTTAAATAAAATATTTAAATATAGAATTGATAGATATGCGGGTTGTTACAGTTACCAGATGCCTAGATTTAACAATGAAAGTTATGCAAGTATAATATATTTTATACTTTATATAAATGGGTATTATTCATATTTTATACGATATAATAATGAAATTTTCTTCGGTTAACTGATGAACATATTTTCTTTCTGATAAATTTGTTATATTAGTATTAGTATAGGTAAATTCTTTCATAATGATTATTATTATTTTGGCATTCCAAGATCCAAGCATTTAGTCCTCAATTACCTTATCTATGTAGATTACCAGTCGTTGTACACCTAATGTTTGTATTGTATATATTTTATAAAATCTGTTCGAGTCTGTGAATTTATTAAAGCAAAGCAGGTTTATTATTAATTTTATTATAAACACTGATATGGATTTATGCTTGGTAAAAGTTGATATTCTGAAACGTATAAATAAAATGTGTTTTGTTATTACTTCGGCACATATATATATTTATTTGATAAGTTATATTTGTGTTATGATTAATGTTTGGAAAGTGTATAGTTGTATATGTGGTTACATATGTTAGTGTTAACGTTTAAAATGGTTTAAGGACTAATTTTGTGTGAAGGTAAAAATTATAAAATTGATATTTATTTTAAAATAAGTTTAATGAAATTGTTAACTCTACACAGTTTTATATATGTATTTGGGTAAATTTTAAGTTGTGATTGCAGTTTACTTATATATGGATAAATACAGATTTTGAAAGTTAGTTGTTTATTTATAATTATCGGTTGTATGTGGTTAGTCATATATGGTTATATATAAGGTTCACTTATATCAACTATCTTCGTCTATCCAATTTTAAATTGATTCCATCTTTTTCTTATCTATCAGCTGTGATCGTCAACATTCGTGCCCACCTTGCTTTGCTTTGAGATATGTCATTGAATTGGTCGATTGTCGAGCTCGTGATTCAAAATTCAAAACTCGTCTCATCCTCGTTCATCTCTCCAGCCTCGAAAGGTGAGCACTCACTCACGATTAACGTTCTTTTATTTATTAAATTTGATTTCAATTGAAACGACAATTGAAATATGCTGATGTTAGTTAATTACACTGTTATTTATGCTATTACCTGTATCAGTTCACCTGTGACATCTGACACCATTATCTGTTAATTATTTATGCAATAATAATACAGTTTGGCTGATAATTGATTGATTGTTGATGTTTATATTGGACGTTAAATTGTTAATGTTAAAATGATAAATAGTATGCAATTGAAATTGATATAGGATAGTTAATTGTTAAATTGGATTAAATGACATTTGTATAATATGACCCATTTAACTGTCAAAAATTTATCGATACGTAGGATTTGTTTAATTACATCTTGAACCACTGAATGTATGTGTTAAACTGATGAAGCATGAAATTGTAAATAGATGACATGTGAAAACCGTAATGTAATAATCTTTAATCTACATGAAATGATAGTGTAGATTCTAGAAATAATTATATTAATTCGTACAAATAACAATGCGAATTAATACGGTTATTTCGGGATTATTTGAATTGATTATTGGATCATTATTGTTTGATGTTATTGCTTGTTTATTTACTTTGACACCATCCCAGTTATCACACTGCAAGTTCCCTTTACTATGCTTTGATTTTGTATTGAATTGGAATCGGGTTGAAATGATAAATACCCAAATTGAACTTTGACCTTGGATATAGAAAATTAAATAAAAACCCGATTGGTCAATAATTTGATTTAAAAAAATAAAATGAAGATTTTATTTGAATAAATAATATGGTTTTGAAACGAAGTTGGAAATTGAATTTAATGAAATTTAAACGTGAATATTTAATAATCTGAAATGAAATATTAATAAAGAAATTGATGAAAGAAGGTTGTTTAATTTGAGAAATGATTGAATTAAGTTTGAAATTATAATTAAGTTTGAAATTATTAAATTTTGAAATTATTTAATAATTAAGTTTTGAATTATTTAATAATTGAATAAGATTGAATCATTTGATAATTGAATAAAAAAATTGAATTCTTTGATAAGAGAAATTGGACTTTGAATAAGTGAAATTTGAACTTTTTTAATAAAAGAATTTGGGTTTCTTTATTTATTAAGTTTTGGAAATTTATTTAAGTAAGTAAATAACTGAAATTGAATTTCTTAACAAGAAATAAAATGCGATTTATTGAAATTAATGTAAGACTTGAAGTTTAAAGAATTCGATTTGATGAATTTAATTTAATTCAAAATTGTAAGTTTTGATTAAATGAAGTTGAACTTAAGAATTGATTTAATGAATTGGAAATTTAATAGAAATTGTTTTGAATGGAAAAGTAACTTAACGAATATTAAATGAAATGGATTTAAATTGGTTTGAATGTTAAATTAATTTAAATGATTTCGGAATGAAACTTATATACGAACTGGAATCAATATTTGAATTGTTTTAAATAGAAATTGAAATTGAATTATAAGATTTTGAAACGGAAAATTGGAAGTTTTGAAACGAAAATTTGGAAATTGTTTTAGAAAGACAAATGAAATGTTGATTTACGAATTCTATTTGAAATTGAAATTGATTTGGTTTTTGAAATATATAAACGACCAATCGGTGTAATAATTACGAAAGTTATTAAAGAGACCGGGATCGGTAATGGATATACTCTCTATCTGAAACGAAACCACTTTAATAACTAAACGCGGAGTGTTGATCCAGAACGAAGTGGATGGTTTTGATGAACGCGTTGACTGAAGAAAGAGAACGATTTTGGATGACCCTTGACATGACTAAAATAGGAGCCGCGCCGGGCCATTGAGGATCGCCATCTCTAGCGGACACACTTCTTCGATACCATATCTATTACTTTTGTGATTCGATTTGGGTGCACCCCTCGATTTGGGAGTGTTGTTTCGCGGTGTTGGGGTAGTAGCTGCTATGCCCAACATCAGTCCGGATCAGGCAACTACTAGTATCCTAGTTGGTATCGCCTCATGTACCTTGTCATACTGATTATCCTATTCGCGACCACTACGATTTTGATTTGTACCTTGAGTATATGGATTGCCCTCTGGTGACTTCCGGTTTTGGGGAAACTACGGTCTTGTATATGCTTTTGGGAATAAATAGGTTAAGAGGTGTATGGGCCCTGCTTAACCCTACTTTGATATCTTTATATTACTGATAGACATTATCTACTTAGCGTACATTACTACCTAGTAGATAGTTTAACGGATCCTTAAAGGATGGTTATTCCAAACATCCTTTGAGTTACTTGTATTTCAATTGCTATTTCACTTGAGTTGGATTTATTAATATAAGAATGTTAATCCTGACTCGAGTGTCTTGTGTTTTTGCTTTACGCTCGGGTCAGACTGAGTGTACCAGTATTCGAGACTCACCTTTGGAGTTGGATCTTTGCTTGAAGATCCAGCCATCTATTCTGCTTTCAGTATTCGATGATTCCATTGATGTATTCTGATTTGTATCTGATGTATCGTATTACTCTTCTGTTGTAAACTCTGATGTATTTTTATATATTCATATAGTAGCTTCATGAACTACTATCTCTTTTATTTCCGCTGCATTTATTACTCTGTGTCTGTGATCTGTGATTATATCTATTTACTGTATATGTTCAGTTTTGCCAAATTTAAATTAACAACGCGGTATTTTGAGCAATTCAACTCCGGCATGAGTGTCTACCTATACACTTATAATGGACGCGAATTGTAACGACCCGGAATTTTTGATAATTAAAATTCGAATATTTAATTAATTTTAAATATTAATAAGTGGAATTAAGAAGTCGAATGATTTATTTTTCGAATATTGGATTTAATTTGATAATTAAATCGATAAATTAATAATTGAAATTCCAGAGATAATTGAAAATCGAGTTTAAAATGATTGAAAATGATTTGGGAAATTTTATTTAATCATACTGGAGTTATAGAAATATTTTAGAACTCTTAAAATTGAATTTGGAGTTAAACTGTGAAAATTGAATATTTTAATATTTAATTATCGACTGAAGAATAGCCAATTTTCGAACAGTCTCAGAATTGAACGAGACCAGTTCCATTGGATCCGTAATAGTTAGTTATTATCGGATTTCAATTTTCGTAGCAATCGAAGTTATCATTTGACCGTGGCAGCTTCAAACGCATCGATATCGTTTTAATTTTAAATCGTCGAGTTAAAATAGTCATTTTTCAAACAGTGTCGGATTTCGATGAAACCAGTTTCATCGGATCCGTAATGTTATATTATTGTAAGATTTCAAATTTCGTAATTTTTGGATTTACCATTTGTCCGGTACAAATTAAAACGCCTCGAAATCGATTTAAATCGGTTTAATTTAAATTGATCGTTTTTCTCTGTATCTCGCACAGATGTCCGAATTAGCTTTCGAAACCTGTTCCATTGTGTCCGGAACGCGGGGTAAACCCCAGGAACGCTAGTCACCGCGTGTAAATCGGAGTTTGGAAATTTAGAGATGAATAGTGTTTCGAGAATTTTATATAAAAGGACCATAATACATTCATTTTTCACAAAATTAAAACCTAGCTAGGGTTTTATTCAGCAGCCGCCACTTTCTAAACGAATGGCCAGAATTCATAAATCTTCCTCCCTTAAATTCTTCTAATCCATTCATCAATTCAAAGAGTGTTCAGCAGCAAAGTTGAAGAGCATTGAGAGCTCTACGAATCTATACGGGGTTGATGGGGAATGGTGTGATGTAGAGGCGGGATTTTGGACGCATACGTTCGACATTGGTGCATGATTTCTGAGGCGAGGGGGGCGAGATGGACGTGCGGTCGTTGGTCGTGGGGTGGCGTGGTGATGGGCTTCAACTTGGCAACGTTTGATCGAATGCTAGTTCGTCAATGGGTGGAGCGGCGTTCAAATTTGAACGTGATAAGTGGGTTCGATTCCATCGTGTAAAGCCTGGGAGGAAACGAACGGAGGAGAAGCAATTTTGGTCGGCCCAGATTTTCGATTGTAGAATGAACGGTCCTGATTACATCTAGGTTAATAAAATAAATGGAATTGTAAATTTACTATATTTAAAATTGTACGATGTTTAAAATAGTGTAATTTGTTCATACGAGGTCCGTTCTGGACGAAATGAAAAGCGTTGGCTTCGTATCGTCGAATACGACGTGATGCAACTGGATTGGAGCCATTTGGAGCTAGTTTGAATTTCGGGTAAAATTAAACGCCGTTTAATTTTATTCGAAAATAAACGCTGAAATCAGAATTAAAATCAAGGTGAGATCTTCTCACTCAAATGAAAGTGGATTTTCTTTTACAGTTATTATTGATTGATTGACTGTTTGAATGTGCTATTAGATATGATAGGATATATCTATATATATAGCAATATATACATATTGGCATATGTATATATTGGATTGATGATTTCCCGCCTCGTATAGCGGATGAGACCCTATTGCGCCGTTAGTAAGCGGATTTATAAAAAAAAACCTATATACCGCGATAATTCCGTACTGGAGCGGAATTGGTATTGTGCTAACATCTTTGGATGCAGGGAAACAGGTTGGAGGGATCTGACTGGATTCCTCACCGTATTGATTATTTACAGATATTTTGATATATTCTGTTATCATATGATGATATATGATATTTGACTGTTGTGATGGACTGATTGGTGTTGTTGCATCATCGGATTCAGTTTTGAAATGTAAAAATAACGACTTTTACTTTAAAAGGGTTTTTAAAGTGATTTTTCAAAATATACGTTTTATGGAATTTTTGAATCGATTTATAAACGTAAAATTTTAAAGTTATAAAAGTTATAATTTTTAGTGAAATATAACCGAAATGTCGTTTTGAAATAAAAGTCGATTTATGTATAAAGTGGTTTAAGTTGGGATTTTTGAATAACTAGAAACGATTTGTATAGAAAGATTTATAAAATTGATATTGTATAAATCAAAATATTGGACTTATAAAACGAATTTTTATAAGTGTTAAAAATGAAATATTATGGAATCCGTAAGTGTATGGAATTTATAGATTTATAAATTGTGAAGTTATAAAATGGATGAAACTGTAGAATAAAAGATTTATAAGAGATTAACTTATAAATTGGATTTTTACCTTTAGATGGAATATTTATCGAATTATTTATAAAGGAGATTTATTAAATCGAAGTTGTTAGAAAACAGAAATAGAATTTATAAACGTTGTTTTATAAATTCGAAATCAATTGAATTTGATAAATTAAATATGGAAGGTTATTAAAGAAGATATATTCGCGATTTTGGATAGCAAATTATCTTTGAAATAAATGTGTAGAAAAGATTGAAATTTGGTTAAGTGAAGTATATTCACGATTTTGGACAGTGAATATATTTTTAAGTAAAATGGATATGTTTTGGGAAAGCGATATTATAAAATGAAGTTAATTGTTTAAAAGATGTTTTAAACGTGTTAAATATCGAAATCATAGATTTCAACCTTTATTGTTGAAATAGACGTTTCGAGAAATAAGGGAATGATGGACTATAACACTGTTGTTATAGTAAATGATTTTCAAAAGGAAATGTTTTAATGTAGTATTGGGATTTATATATCTATCTAAATTCGAATCCCTATACTAGTGATTTTGAGTCGTCGTAACGATGTTTTACGTAACATTCGTTTTGACTCAAATAAATGTGTTTAAAGAATGATTTCCTTAAAGATTGAAATTTATACTTAATATTGATTTAAGTATATCGAATATTTTCAAATGTTGAAAATAAATGATTTGTGAAATACTTATTTTTAAATAAGTATTGAAATGCTTTTCCAATATGAATGAACTGTTTTGAGATTTTATCTTCAAAGATAAAATGAAATGTGGAAATTGATTTGAAATTGTTTTCAAATGATTAAGTGTGGAAATTTTATATCTAGTAAAGATATTTTTGGAAGATAAAATAATTTGGGAAAATTATTTGGAATCTGATGATGTTGCGCATCTTTATTGATAGTTAAATAACCGACTATCAATAATTACCTTTAGATAGGTATTTGTTGTGAATTGGATGAAATTGAATGCCACACTTATTTTTGAATAAGCGCTCACTATTCGGGTTAACCGGGAAAGGACCATGGGGTCGTATAACCCATTCCGAATATGTGATACGTCGTTATGAATCGCATTTGAAGACCGGCGTTGAAGACCGGATATTTTTGAAAACGGAAGGATTACCGTCGAGTTACTCTACATCGGCTGATCTCCGGTTTAGAGGTTTTATTACCCTTAGTGACGGGAAGTCCCGACGTGATTGAAAATTATCTGGATATGCAAGGGCTTCGTGAGAAGTGCCTTCGGTTCTGTTCGATCCCGGAACAGACTTGTATGGATTGTGTGTCTGACATTACACTTTGAGATATAAAGCTGATTTCTTTCAAATACATATCTGTTGGTGGCGAAGAATTTATTCTCTTAGCTTAACACCCTTCTCTGAGACGTACGAGCTCAGAGGTTATGTAGTTGAAATTTATCAGCAATATATCCCAATTTGGTAACGTGGCATACTGAGTGTTGCTGTGAATTGATCAGTGTTTGATCATTTGCGATATGATCATTTGTTTGATCTTATATCTTTGTGATCATAGGTTGATCATTTTGTTTGACCCGAAGCAGGGCTTTTTGAGAAAGCGTAGCTTTGTGGACGAGACTTCGTCGAGCCTCACACCCCGGAAATGGTCGAAACAGGAATGTTGCGGCAAGGTTATGAGGGTCGCGCCCTTTAGGGTATGTCATTTCCTTCTGGAAAGGGGTGGTATCATGGTATGGAGCCCAGATACTTACTAATGTGGATACACTTTCTTTATGATGTGTGATGTTGGATATCGAGCGCTCGGATAAAGGTCCCAAAGGACCGGGTGATGACATATTCGTGAGTTACCTGTTACAGGGGTAACCCGGCCTTGTTTGGCAGAGAGCAGTTTGTCTCTCGGGACGTCCAGCCAGAGGCGATCCTATTCGGCAGAAGGAAAGGAAGTTCCTTAGCCTGACCATTTGTTGGAAATCCATCTTCCAAATACGGAACTTGTACGGTATTAGTTGTAGAACCTGCCATTTACTTATGGTGGCGCCCCACTGTTTAGATGGTAGCTATAGTAGGCATAGTTCGAAATGTCTATGCTGGCTAAGATTAATATTATACTTTCGAAATTTTTTCTGCATTATGCACTAATACTAATAATCCAATGATTTGCGTAGTAAGCATCTTTGACTATCATAAGAAGAAATCTCCTCCAATTCTGCGTTTGCATTGTGTGTGTGGTGGGAGGTCTTATGGTAGTTTCATTTTCCAAAAGCATTTCGAATTGACTTTAAAATTATCCTGTTGTTTATTTAAAAGAATAACTGTTTTACGATCTCACACCAGTCACCATGACTGACTCGGAGTTTATTGTTTCCCTTCTAAACTCTGGGTGCCCACCAATTTCCACACGGGCAGCCTAGAGTTATATTATCAGGATATTCTGGATATTCTGGAGCTTTGGAAGCAAGCTGGATGGCGAGACGTAGTATTTGTATCTGATATATTTATTCCGCTGTGTATTCTGTATGAGGACAAGTTTATATAACTGTCCATTGTTGTATATTGACTCTGATGATTGATGTATGTATAAAATGATATAGTTCTTTGTTTTAAAGATTATTCATTTATCTATTATATATTGTTCCGCTGCGATATGTGAGATTCTGATATTGTTTCTGTTTCTGATGTTGTTCTTTTGTTTCTTCTTTCTCTTTTCTTCTATCTTTTCTTCTACCTCTTCTTTTAAAAACCCTAATGGTTCGGTTTTTCGTTCACCTTGAGTAAATAGATGGAGATTAGTGTCTATTCAAGGGGTACGGAAAAGCGGGTTATTACATTTGGTATCAGAGCATATGGTTAAGCGACAACCCTGCTCTGTTGGGTGTTACTCATTAGAGATAGAGTCAGTAGTACTCTAGAATGAGTTTGAGTGTAATAATAGATATGAGTGCGTATTTGTTAGTTAATATAAAATTGTTTTATATTGTGATGATTGGTTTGTTGAGTGGTATATGGATTCTGGTCGGTATTGTCCGTACAACTCTATCGATAGGGATCTCTAAACACTTATTCAGAACAATTCGGCACGATATTGTTTTAAATTGGGTAAATGAAATAATTTTACCTTGATTATATTTTGTATATAAAGGAAATAATTTTTCAGAATTATTAAAGTGTATACAATAAATTGATTGTTTGGTTGTTGAAAATGTAAATATATATAAGTAAATAAGAGTTGTTTGAATAAGTTGAATTAAAACAATAATTGTGAAAGAGTAAATTGTATAAAAGAATGAATTATAAAGGGTGAAGTTATAATTGATATGATTTACAATGGTAAAATAATCTTATGTATATAAATAGTGAAATTACAAAAGTAAAATATTTGTAATGAGATTTACAAATCAAGGAAATTTTTGAAAGAATTTAAAGCACTGAATTCACTATTGTTACTGGGAAATAGTACGGTGATGACTGCAGCATCATCAGTATCATTTTCGAGTTTCTATGTGATTGATTTGCTACCCATAGTAAATTGGAAATTGAAGTATTTGTTGTGATAAACAAATTTGATTTAAAATCCAAGTTGTAAAGTGATAAATATAAGTGAAATAAGATTTATACTTATGATATGAGATAATAGATTTAACTTTGGTAAAGTTAATGAATTTGAGTAGCATAATGAAATATGATGTGAAATTTAACTAAAAGAAAGTCAAATGTGATATAAATTTGAATGATTGATGAAATTTGATTTTGGTAAAAGGTTAAATGAATTTTGTTAAGAAAAACAAAGTCTGAATTGGATTTATAAGTGGGAACTTAAGTTAAGTTGAACAAATGATGTTTGAAATGGAAAATAACTTAAGTGATGTTGAAGTGAAGTTTATTTTGATATCAAAGAAATTAATAAAGTGAATTTATTAAATGAATGTGAACTTGAGTTATATAAAATTCAATTTTATTTGTTAAAATAAATTGGCAATTGAATTAATAAATGGATTGAATGTCAATCAATTGAATATAAATAATTGATATGAAGCAATGAATATAAGTGTTAATTCATTAGAAGTTAAAGGAATTAAATAAATTGAATGGAAGTCAATTTAATTTAAAAGTGTTGAACCAAATTGAATGTAAAGAAATGTAAATTGAATAAATTTGGTTATGATTGGTTATACATTGGTTGTTAGATTGATTGTTAGTTGATTTCGTGTAATTCATTAAGGGTTAATGAAATTGAATCGACAAATTGGAAGCAAAGTGATTAAATTCAAATTGATAATATGTAAATTTGAATAGAAATGAATTTGATTCAAATTGAAAATGAACCAACATGAATGTAAATTAGTGAATGTAAACTAATTGGAAACAAATGAATGAATGTTAGTTAAATCCAATATTAGCAAATCAAATGTGAGTAAATTGAAAACCAATTCATTGAATGTTAATGAGAAATAAAAGTAAACTGATTTGGTTATGAATTTGTTGGATGTTTATTGGATGATGATGGTTTGATGGTTGCATTGTTGCTTCTGAATGCATTTGTTGTTTGTTGCATTTGCTATGTTGACATATGTAGTATTATGTTGCTATATGATGTATATTGACTATATTTTCATATCTACATGTTCTCATATGGTTTGTTGAGTGTTTAGTAGGTGCGGATGGCGTTGCTTCGCATTTGGAGCTCGCTTTCGCGCTATATTAGCCGTATACGCTCGCTAAAAATATAATAAGGTACATATCTCGGATTAAATATCGTACTTTTACACTTTTTTCCCTACGGGATGCCTCATCACTTGATGGGATGTATATTTGTGATATATATACACTGTCATTTTTTTTTCGGATCGAGCCGCGCAAAGGAGACGCTGGCGAAATTTTCTGAAAATTTAAGGCGTTAGAATATTTTAGAGAAATTTGAAAATTTTGAAAACTAAGTTATGATTTGAAAACTTAGTAAAGATTTTGTGAGAAGTTAACTATGAATTTTGGAGAAGTTAAACACTTAACAGATTTGAAAATCTAATTTGAACGGTTTGTTTTGGAAAGTTAACGGATTTTGTATCTTTTCCTTACTTGGTAATTTCGAGGACGAAATTCTTTTAAGGGGGGAAGTCTGTAACGACCCAGAATTTTTGATAATTAAAATTCGAATATTTAATTAATTTTAAATATTAATAAGTGGAATTAAGAAGTCGAATGATTTATTTTTCGAATATTGGATTTAATTTGATAATTAAATCGATAAATTAATAATTGAAATTCCAGAGATAATTGAAAATCGAGTTTAAAATGATTGAAAATGATTTGGGAAATTTTATTTAATCATACTGGAGTTATAGAAATATTTTAGAACTCTTAAAATTGAATTTGGAGTTAAACTGTGAAAATTGAATATTTTAATATTTAATTATCGACTGAAGAATAGCCAATTTTCGAACAGTCTCAGAATTGAACGAGACTAGTTCCATTGGATCCGTAATAGTTAGTTATTATCGGATTTCAATTTTCGTAGCAATCGAAGTTATCATTTGACCGTGGCAGCTTCAAACGCATCGATATCGTTTTAATTTTAAATCGTCGAGTTAAAATAGTCATTTTTCAAACAGTGTCGGATTTCCACGAAACCAGTTTCATCGGATCCGTAATGTGATATTATTGTAAGATTTCAAATTTCGTAATTTTTGGATTTACCATTTGTCCGGTACAAATTAAAACGCCTCGAAATCGATTTAAATCGGTTTAATTTAAATTGATCGTTTTTCTCTGTATCTCGCACTGATGTCCGAATTAGCTTTCGAAACCTGTTCCATTGTGTCCGGAACGTGGGGTAAACCCCAGGAATGCTAGTCACCGCGTGTAAATCGGAGTTTGGAAATTTAGAGATGAATAGTGTTTCGAGAATTTTATATAAAAGGACCATAATACATTCATTTTTCACAAAATTAAAACCTAGCTAGGGTTTTATTCAGCAGCCGCCACTTTCTAAACGAATGGCCAGAATTCATAAATCTTCCTCCCTTAAATTCTTCTAATCCATTCATCAATTCAAAGAGTGTTCAGCAGCAAAGTTGAAGAGCATTGAGAGCTCTACGAATCTATACGGGGTTGATGGGGAATGGTGTGATGTAGAGGCGGGATTTTGGACGCATACGTTCGACATTGGTGCATGATTTCTGAGGCGAGGGGGGCGAGATGGACGTGCGGTCGTTGGTCGTGGGGTGGCGTGGTGATGGGCTTCAACTTGGCAACGTTTGATCGAATGCTAGTTCGTCAATGGGTGGAGCGGCGTTCAAATTTGAACGTGATAAGTGGGTTCGATTCCATCGTGTAAAGCCTGGGAGGAAACGAACGGAGGAGAAGCAATTTTGGTCGGCCCAGATTTTCGATTGTAGAATGAACGGTCCTGATTACATCTAGGTTAATAAAATAAATGGAATTGTAAATTTACTATATTTAAAATTGTACGATGTTTAAAATAGTGTAATTTGTTCATACGAGGTCCGTTCTGGACGAAACGAAAAGCGTTGGCTTCGTATCGTCGAATACTACGTGATGCAACTGGATTGGAGCCATTTGGAGCTAGTTTGAATTTCGGGTAAAATTAAACGCCGTTTAATTTTATTCGAAAATAAACGCTGAAATCAGAATTAAAATCAAGGTGAGATCTTCTCACTCAAATGAAAGTGGATTTTCTTTTACAGTTATTATTGATTGATTGACTGTTTGAATGTGCTATTAGATATGATAGGATATATCTATATATATAGCAATATATACATATTGGCATATGTATATATTGGATTGATGATTTCCCGCCTCGTATAGCGGATGAGACCCTATTGCGCCGTTAGTAAGCGGATTTATAAAAAAAAACCTATATACCGCGATAATTCCGTACTGGAGCGGAATTGGTATTGTGCTAACATCTTTGGATGCAGGGAAACAGGTTGGAGGGATCCGACTGGATTCCTCACCGTATTGATTATTTACAGATATTTTGATATATTCTGTTATCATATGATGATATATGATATTTGACTGTTGTGATGGACTGATTGGTGTTGTTGCATCATCGGATTCAGTTTTGAAATGTAAAAATAACGACTTTTACTTTAAAAGGGTTTTTAAAGTGATTTTTGAAAATATACGTTTTATGGAATTTTTGAATCGATTTATAAACGTAAAATTTTAAAGTTATAAAAGTTATAATTTTTAGTGAAATATAACCGAAATGTCGTTTTGAAATAAAAGTCGATTTATGTATAAAGTGGTTTAAGTTGTGATTTTTGAATAACTAGAAACGATTTGTATAGAAAGATTTATAAAATTGATATTGTATAAATCAAAATATTGGACTTATAAAACGAATTTTTATAAGTGTTAAAAATGAAATATTATGGAATCCGTAAGTGTATGGAATTTATAGATTTATAAATTGTGAAGTTATAAAATGGATGAAACTGTAGAATAAAAGATTTATAAGAGATTAACTTATAAATTGGATTTTTACCTTTAGATGGAATATTTATCGAATTATTTATAAAGGAGATTTATTAAATCGAAGTTGTTAGAAAACAGAAATAGAATTTATAAACGTTGTTTTATAAATTCGAAATCAATTGAATTTGATAAATTAAATATGGAAGGTTATTAAAGAAGATATATTCGCGATTTTGGATAGCAAATTATCTTTGAAATAAATGTGTAGAAAAGATTGAAATTTGGTTAAGTGAAGTATATTCACGATTTTGGACAGTGAATATATTTTTAAGTAAAATGGATATGTTTTGGGAAAGCGATATTATAAAATGAAGTTAATTGTTTAAAAGATGTTTTAAACGTGTTAAATATCGAAATCATAGATTTCAACCTTTATTGTTGAAATAGACGTTTCGAGAAATAAGGGAATGATGGACTATAACACTGTTGTTATAGTAAATGATTTTCGAAAGGAAATGTTTTAATGTAGTATTGGGATTTATATATCTATCTAAATTCGAATCCCTATACTAGTGATTTTGAGTCGTCGTAACGATGTTTTACGTAACATTCGTTTTGACTCAAATAAATGTGTTTAAAGAATGATTTCCTTAAAGATTGAAATTTATACTTAATATTGATTTAAGTATATCGAATATTTTCAAATGTTGAAAATAAATGATTTGTGAAATACTTATTTTTAAATAAGTATGGAAATGCTTTTCCAATATGAATGAACTGTTTTGAGATTTTATCTTCAAAGATAAAATGAAATGTGGAAATTGATTTGAAATTGTTTTCAAATGATTAAGTGTGGAAATTTTATATCTAGTAAAGATATTTTTGGAAGATAAAATAATTTGGGAAAATTATTTGGAATCTGATGATGTTGCGCATCTTTATTGATAGTTAAATAACCGACTATCAATAATTACCTTTAGATAGGTATTTGTTGTGAATTGGATGAAATTGAATGCCACACTTATTTTTGAATAAGCGCTCACTATTCGGGTTAACCGGGAAAGGACCATGGGGTCGTATAACCCATTCCGAATATGTGATACGTCGTTATGAATCGCATTTGAAGACCGGCGTTGAAGACCGGATATTTTTGAAAACGGAAGGATTACCGTCGAGTTACTCTACATCGGCTGATCTCCGGTTTAGAGGTTTTATTACCCTTAGTGACGGGAAGTCCCGACGTGATTGAAAATTATCTGGATATGCAAGGGCTTCGTGAGAAGTGCCTTCGGTTCTGTTCGATCCCGGAACAGACTTGTATGGATTGTGTGTCTGACATTACACTTTGAGATATAAAGCTGATTTCTTTCAAATACATATCTGTTGGTGGCGGAGAATTTATTCTCTTAGCTTAACACCCTTCTCTGAGACGTACGAGCTTAGAGGTTATGTAGTTGAAATTTATCAGCAATATATCCCAATTTGGTAACGTGGCATACTGAGTGTTGCTGTGAATTGATCAGTGTTTGATCATTTGCGATATGATCATTTGTTTGATCTTATATCTTTGTGATCATAGGTTGATCATTTTGTTTGACCCGAAGCAGGGCTTTTTGAGAAAGCGTAGCTTTGTGGACGAGACTTCGTCGAGCCTCACACCCCGGAAATGGTCGAAACAGGAATGTTGCGGCAAGGTTATGAGGGTCGCGCCCTTTAGGGTATGTCATTTCCTTCTGGAAAGGGGTGGTATCATGGTATGGAGCCCAGATACTTACTCATGTGGATACACTTTCTTTATGATGTGTGATGTTGGATATCGAGCGCTCGGATAAAGGTCCCAAAGGACCGGGTGATGACATATTCGTGAGTTACCTGTTACAGGGGTAACCCAGCCTTGTTTGGCAGAGAGCAGTTTGTCTCTCGGGACGTCCAGCCAGAGGCGATCCTATTCGGCAGAAGGAAAGGAAGTTCCTTAGCCTGACCATTTGTTGGAAATCCATCTTCCAAATACGGAACTTGTACGGTATTAGTTGTAGAACCTGCCATTTACTTATGGTGGCGCCCCACTGTTTAGATGGTAGCTATAGTAGGCATAGTTCGAAATGTCTATGCTGGCTAAGATTAATATTATACTTTCGAAGTGTTTTCTGCACTATGCACTAATACTAATAATCCAATGATTTGCGTAGTAAGCATCTTTGACTATCATAAGAAGAAATCTCCTCCAATTCTGCGTTTGCATTGTGTGTGTGGTGGGAGGTCTTATGGTAGTTTCATTTTCCAAAAGCATTTCGAATTGACTTTAAAATTATCCTGTTGTTTATTTAAAAGAATAACTGTTTTACGATCTCACACCAGTCACCATGACTGACTCGGAGTTTATTGTTTCCCTTCTAAACTCTGGGTGCCCACCAATTTCCACACGGGCAGCCTAGAGTTATATTATCAGGATATTCTGGATATTCTGGAGCTTTGGAAGCAAGCTGGATGGCGAGACGTAGTATTTGTATCTGATATATTTATTCCGCTGTGTATTCTGTATGAGGACAAGTTTATATAACTGTCCATTGTTGTATATTGACTCTGATGATTGATGTATGTATAAAATGATATAGTTCTTTGTTTTAAAGATTATTCATTTATCTATTATATATTGTTCCGCTGCGATATGTGAGATTCTGATATTGTTTCTGTTTCTGATGTTGTTCTTTTGTTTCTTCTTTCTCTTTTCTTCTATCTTTTCTTCTACCTCTTCTTTTAAAAACCCTAATGGTTCGGTTTTTCGTTCACCTTGAGTAAATAGATGGAGATTAGTGTCTATTCAAGGGGTACGGAAAAGCGGGTTATTACACGAATGGTCCAAAATGGCGGGTCGTTACAGTTGGTATCAGAGCTTTGGTAGCTCTAGGCAAAACTCAGCACATAGGGTAAATGTATTTGCAGAATCACTCTCATTTGAGTTTCAATCTCTTCCTTTTGACTCAATTCCTTTGAATTTTGGAACGTTCCCTCGGCTTTCAAAATTCATTCGTGTCCCTCACTATTCGTCTTCTTTCAATTCTGGAGCACCCCATAACTCCATTCCGAAGGTTATCTATAATAGATCGGCGGTCTCGCCAATCTTCAAATGATTCGTAAAGGATTAAACTCCTTTACAATAGGCATTGATTTACCGGAGATTTCTGTATCCTCGGTTTACGATGCTATCTATCTCCTGCTATATTTGAATTCTAATTCTTGAGATAGAATGTCGATTTACCTCGGAATTCAGCATCGATCTTATTCTTGAAGTCACGGTTGACCCGGTTAAGGTTGCCCGCGGCTTATATAAATTGATCCATCGCCTTATTTTGTTATTTAATTATCTCGTCTTGGTTTCAAACCTATCTTCGAATCAAATTTCTCTTTGATTTAAGTCCATCAAATTTGAATCCCTATCCTTATTTTGAAAATCCATTCCTGTATCGTCGAGCGAGGAAGTGTATTTGTAAATTAATATTAAAAATGTTTTAATATATACTGTGTTGTTTGAGTTGTTGATGTTGATTTGGGTTTCCGATCGATTCGTCTGATCAACGATATCGATAGGATTTTCAAAACACTTGAGCAGAGCAAACTGACACAATATCGTTTTCAAATTTGGTAAGCAAAATAAATTTTTGAATGATTATATTATATAAATATAAGTTTTCTGAAATTAAATTGTTAATGAATTTGTTTTCAGAAATAATAATATGTGATTTTCATTTATTATTTTGTAATTTATCGACTATTGCATAATATAAATAAATGAATTTATAAACTGGGTTATAAATTGATTGGAATCTGAAATGAATTTAATTCAGAAATGTGAGAATTTAGTTTCCGGTGATTTCGAACTTTGGTTTTATAATTTTAAAGTATATATTATTGGAAGTATTTTCGAATAGAAATTGTTTTCAAAGAATTTTAAAATGTTGAAATCAGTGCTCTTCTCTTTGTCGCTGGAAAATAATTTCGGTGATGGCGGCCGCATCATCGACATTCATTTTCGAGTTTCGAAGTGGAGATACTATTCTGTAGCTTTGCTACGGTTTTGTTTGAAAAAAAAAATATTTTGATTTGAATTTCTTCAGTATAAAATTTGATTTATATATATATAGGTATCTTATTTTAAAATTTAATTTGATCTGATATAAATATATTATATATATCTCTAAATTGTTTAAAGTTAATCGGAAAGCTAATTCTTAAATTTTGTTAAAGAATGATTTTAGTTATAAATAAACCAAAATTTGAAATAAAAATTTAAACTTGAATAATTGAATTTGAAAATTTTATTTGTATATTGTTCAACTGCATTCTAATACAACTTACCCAAAATCATTCAGAAGTTGAATATGTAATTGGATAATATATAAGATAAATTGAATTTATAAATAAAATTTGAGTGTTTATAATAAATGTTATACACTTAAATTTTGATTATAAATGTTAATAGAGATAAATAGAACAATGAGATAATTGAAAAATAAAATTTTGTTTTTGAAGGAATCTTTTGGTATCAAATATTAATAAATTGGAATTAAATCAACTTATTGAAATACCCTGAATTTTAAATCAAATATTGAGTATTAATTAAGGTAAATTGAAATTTATACGGTTTAAACTAATTGTTTTATTTTGAATTTCAAATCTGTTTTCTTTCTGGTTGTTTCTATTCTCCTACCTCGTTCCTTTTCGGGGACGAAAAGTTTTGAGTGGGGGAGAATGTAACGACCCGTAAATTTCAACTGTTTTAATAACGTAATTAGTTGAAATTTCGTGAAATTTTAAACGATAAAATTTTGAAATAAAATTTAATATTTGGAATACGTCTAGTTAAACATAGCAACTGGTAAATTTTCGTCCGAAAATACGGAAGTTTATTTCGCGCGTAAAATTACTTCAATTTAATCAGTTAAAAAGCAATGAAGGTAAAATGTTTTCGGAACCTAAATATTTTTATATAGAAAAATTCTAAACCATCTTCTGAGCAAGATGTCAGTTTGTCGTTTTTCCAAATTTGGACATCTTTGGCTCCGTCGATCTTATTTTTCAGCGCGTTTCTTGCATTTTCCGCTATTAGAAAAATCGAATTTTTATAATTCAAATCATACCACTGATATCCATATACCGTTTTGATCGTCTCGCTATGCTGATCTCTAAGGTATACACATTTCTATGTTTTGCTATCTGGAGGACGGCGAAAACAGAACAAAACGATTGCATACCGGTATCGTTTAAACTTTTCTATCTACCCGTAACCATTCATCTCCCATCGTCATAACTGAATAGCCACTAGTTATTATTACTACTACCAGAATTCAATGTTGCTGCTGACTTTTCCCAACTGTTCACTTTATATCATTATTGGTGCGTTCATTTTTGGGAGTCTCTTCCTCTCTGGTTCATTCGTTCCCATACAAATATAAGAAAACAAGGTAAAGCTGTTGCCTGTTCATCTTTAATTTTTCCTGCCCTTCTCCATTTCGAAACCACCATTCGCCTATGGCCTCGTGTTCATACCAAGTTCCTCCACCTTTTCTTTTCAGCCGAGCCCACAGCCTCTCATGTCCCGTGCCACGAAAACTCCTCCGCATGACACCTCAGCAAGCCATCCCGACCCCGGCACCCATCAACGAGCCTATGCTCCATCACCATGCTGTCGAACAAACCACATCACCGTGAAACCACCACTTCCCGTTCGCCCTCCGTCCCCACCAACCTCGACCCACGCCCTGCCTGGCATCAGCGCCAACCCCACAGCCTGCCCTCAACTGCCACGTCCACCAGGATACGCCTTCCAACCTCCTCCACATTCGCTTTGGCCTCACTCGACACTGCCTTGCTTCGAACAACCAAGATAGCTTCTCCCCTCAGCCCAGCGTTCCCGACCACTCCTACCTTCGGTCCTAAGAAAATAGAGGAAAAGGTGCTTCAATATGGTTTTTACTGGCCTATGCTTTTCAAAGATGCATTTGAGTTTTGTAAAACTTGCGATCGCTGCCAAATGTTAAGAAGAATCTCTCGACGAAACATGATGCCTTTGAACCCCATTCTTACGATCGAAATCTTTGACGTTTGGGGTATTGACTTTATGACCCTGTTTCCCAATTCCTTCAGAAATTTATACATACTTCTTACTATTGATTACGTCTCTAAATGGGTTGAAGCCATTCCTTGTAAAATAAATGACCACAAAGTTGTTGTGAAATTCATAAAAGAAAACAACTTTTCGAGGTTTAGAATGCCTCGCACAATAATAAGCGATAATGGAACCCATTTTTGTAACCGTTCATTTGAAACTCTAATGAAGAAATACTCGATAGCCCACAAGTCATCCACTCCTTTTCATCCTCAAACTTATGGCTAAGTTGAAGTTTCAAATTGCCAAATCAAACAAATTTGGAGAAAACTATGAATAAAAATTGAAAAGATTGGTCACAAAAATTGACAGATGCGCTTTGGGCTTAGAAAACTACGTATAAAATCAATCTTGGGATGTCTCCTTTTAGGCTTGTATATGGTAAAGCAAGCCATTTACTTGTCGAACTTGAACATAAAGCGTTGTGGGCAATTAATAATATAAAATTTGATCTTGATAAAGCTGGCGAAAATAGAAAATTACAACTCAATGACTTAGAGGAGATTAGGAACGATGCGTATGAAAACGAGAAAATTTACAAAGAAAGAATAAAATTTTCATGACAAGTCAATCCTAAGGAAAACATTTTTGCCAAACCAAAATGTTCTTTTGTATGAATCTCGACTTCATTTGTTCCGTGGGAAATTAAAATCAAGGTGGGCAGGACCATACATTGTACGTACTGTTTTTCCACACGGAGCCATAGAAATAGAAAATCGTAGGGATGGTTCGATTTTTAAAGTCAATGGTCATCGTTTTAAACCTTACCTGGAGTTGACGAGTGACTGAGAAGAGGAACTCATGATTCTTCATGTGCCATGCTTTGTCTAGTAATAAATTTTAACCCTCTCTTGTTAATATGTACATATTTTTCTCCATTTCACCCACTATATCATGTATTGACTGTGGGGACACAGTCAAAACAAGTATGGGGTGTAGTCTTATGTTTATTTTCGATTTTTCATGGTTTAATTTTTTCATTTTCTTTCCAAAACATAAAAAACCAAAACAAAATAAATAATTTTTTTAGCATATTGATTTGATTTTGAAGAAACACGGTAGGATAAATATACGTTTTTGGTTATTAAATTGAAATTTTTGAAAATTTAATTGTCTTAAAAAAATAAAATAAAAGTCTAATTACAGTTAACTATGGTTTAACTAGTGTATAGGAAGGTTCATGGGTAATAATTATGATGTATATCCTAATTGTAATCTTTGTTTAAAAGAGTGGTTGATTTAAAGTAAAGGCGATAACATTTTTTATCTTCCAAGTTAAGTGGTTCTAAGATGATTTTGTAAAGCTCTCTCTTTTCATACGCAAGTATAAATAAAATAAAATTAATAATAATAACCAACTAGAGTCATGTGTTCATACGCAAGTGTATACACTTGCCATGCTCTGTACTCTTCTCAAATAAGCCCGAAAGGCAGTGCATGATATGTATATCTGACCTCAGTTTATTTGAGTTAGGTGTGTAAATAGTAATAATGTTAATACTTTTCAAAAATAGAGAGAGAAGTAATTGAAATCCAAGCATGATTCGACTTGTTATTCAAAAGAAATAAAAATACCACTTTGCAAAACTTTGATAATCAACTAAAGGATCCATTTCATAGTTGCACTATGTTATCAACCGAAACAACTAGTAAAATTAGAGTCTAATTGTGATGATAACTTAATTTTGTTGGAAGTTTTGATGAGTAAAGTTTTGATGAGTAAAAGGACTAAAATTTCTTGATGATAACCAAAACTAATATTTAACTTACTCGTGTCAATTTAAAAGTAAATTTAGCATTTGTAAATATTTTGGAAACTTGCATCATGTAGTCGCATTAGAATTTTCATATCGCATTTGGATTTTGTGGGTAGTATCCGTTGAAAACCCTCAAGAGACGATGCTCATCCTACAAGGGACACCTAGAGGTTTAACGAAAAATTGCATACACTTAATGCAATCGTGTTTGCTACGAAAATGGATTTAACTTAGTTTTAGTTTATTTGAGGACGAATAAAAAGATAAGTGTGGGCGTATTTGATGTGCACGTAAAAGTGCATATTTTTACTTACATATTTAATCTACTTTTATTTAAATAGATGAGCATATTAGGGTATTTTACATGTTTAAACCAGAATTTAAATTGTATTCAAATCATCATTTATTCATCTTCATTTGGGGTAAAATGGTAATTTTATGTATGATTTAATTTGAGAAAATTTATTTGCAAGTTTTTATTTTTATTTGTAGGAAATGGAGTGCAAATATGAAGAGGTTTCATGGATGAATGCATGCACATAAGTTGAAGGCTAATGAAGAAAGGAAAACAAAAGAATTCATGCAACATGTGGAGCCCACATACCCACTACCATATGGTCCATAATTAAAAGCACATACACATGTTAATGGAGGCTTAAAGACATGATATGGGGATTAATTATTTCCCTAATGATTACTTGAAGGTTACACTTTCTCAAGGGCATTTTAGGTAGTCCCCTAAAATATGAATTAGGGTTTTAAGCATTTATAAATATCCATTATGTTTCATGTAATCATCTTCTTTGTTTTATGTAATATTGTAGCCACGAATCAAAGTGAAATAAAAAATTCTTTAATGGCTTCTTAGCCTTGTTTTTAGTTTCGTGCAATTTTCATTTTATGCTCTCTTTTCATGCTATATTTATTTCATGCTCTCCTACTTAGTTTATGCTTCTCTTATTTCAGTTAGTAGCATAGGTTTTTCTTGTAATTAGTTTAATTTTATTTCATGCAAGTAGTTAGATCTCTTTTATTTTAATAAGCTCTCATTTTCCTTGTTTTTAATGTTGAAATCATTTTATGTTAACATATTTTCAAATATGAGTAGCTAAACCCCTTCAATTTGGGGGTAATGAAGCTTTCATGAAACATATTAAATTAACATAATGATTTCATTTGTGATCTCCCTTTTGTGCTTAATGGAAACTTTGAATGATGATGATTTATGTCTCTTTTTAACGAATTCTGATAGCCTAAGTTGACATCTCAAATAGGCTATGCTTATTCCATTTTAATCATAAACTATTTGATCATTTGCATAAGTAATTTTGATAATGAAAGTCAAACTAGAATCAAAATTTGACGGTCTATGTTACTAGTTAATAGAAAATAGATCATGCTTAAAATAAATTTTATTTTTAACTTCATATTAATTTCAAGAGTTTGGATAAGTGGATTTGAATGGTGTGTTATAGTTTGATGATTTAAGTTATGCAAATTAATAGCACAAATAAATCATAATTATAATAAGCACATCTGTCATTTCTACTTAATATTTCAATGAGAGATTAGAAATGAATTTTTTGTTGATTTATATGAATGATTGGAAGTAGATTTGCGTTTAAATTGCTCTTTAATATCATAGTTTTATTCAATTTTCCTCTAGCTTATTTTCTATAAAAAAATTGTTTAAACTACTTCAAAACTTTAGGTAACTTTGATTGAGTATTATTAGAATTCAATTCTTTCCCTGAAGGATCGACCCATACTCGTATACGTACTATGATTGTATGCCATGTGCTTGCGGTTTTTATAATGATTATACTTTTAATGATGGCTTTCGAATCGATAGAAATTTCCATCGTTATCAATAGTGTCCTAGTGATTTCCAGGAGTTTTGGATGACTTATTTCGAGAATCAAAGAGTTAATAGCTAAAATGGCATAATAAACCAAGCAATGAAGGAAGGATTATCAAAGTCAACCAAAAATCGATTGAAACAACATGGGATGCTGCAAAATGAACTAAGAAGAAAGATGCAAGAAAGTTTTAAGTATTTCAAACTAAGGGAACATGTCGGCACCAACATGTTTTAGTCAATACCGACATGTTTGGTTAACTCAGCAAGCTCTACAATTTATGTGTGACTTCGGGTCGACCTCTGGACTCAGTCCCAAGTGGACTTCTAACCCAACATGACTGCTTCTCTATAAATACCAGCCTACATGTACAAGGAGTGATCTTTCTACTTGATATCTTCCCTGATCTTCAGCTCTTCACTCTAGATCGGATCTCTCTGCTATTGGAGACTTCTTCTTCTTTACTCCTAACCTCTACCTCTCAAACACTCTAGAAACTTCATTATAAATCTTAGATCCACTAGATTATGGTTGGATCTGAAATAATTCATTGTAATATGGAGAGAAGACAATGAATAATAGTTTATAAAGTGCACGTATACCGGAGATCACTAAACCACTATAAAAATTCTTGTGTGTTCTTTACTTTTCTACTATCGTTACCTGCTTAGTCTAGGATTTATACTGCTTTTACATTTATTTTAAAAGAACTTGCGCTTTCAACTAATTTCTGGGTGTTGATCCATTTTTTGAGTTAACATTTTAGTGCTTTTACTGAGAAGGAAGCTAGATTTCACAACTTAAAAGCTCGGATCTGATATTTGGAGAAGATGAAGAGGCTTAACACTAGACCTAAGGCTAGAATATGCCAACTAGAGCATAGGGCAGCCAGAAAATGTCCTCAAACTCTCATCAATCCATCCACGTGACCAGAGAAGAGAAAGAGAAAATGATGAAAGAGATGCAAGATGGATTAATAACTCGACAACAAGAAATGCTCGAGGGATTTTTTTCAAAGGATGGAACAACAAGGAACAGCTAGAGCTAAAGGAATTCAGAACCAAGTGTAAGTGAACCAATGCAGGAACATCTGGAGTCAGAGTGGAGAAAACTGGAACGATGCTCCCACCAATAGTATAACTTGGTACTAACCCAAGTCCACTCGGTACCGACCCGAGTCAACTTGGTACCGGGACAATTATATCGTTGAGCAATGCTGGTGTGAACTTGGAACGTGCTGGAATGCTAGGAGCAAATGATGCTAGAGCTAGAAATGCAAATCAAAATGTGAATGGGCAATGACCGAAAGAGTATGTGCCAGAACCTTTCCGTAGGAATGGAGGATGGAATGAAACCAGAGGAGCAGGCCAGAACGCTAACATGCAGCAAGAGGAGTACGTGTCAGAGTATGTGCCGAAGTTCCCCTAAGAGCAAGGGGTAGACTACCGCTTTTAGACGAAGACCATCATTGGACGATGAAAACTGAATTGCTGAATTTGTAAGAAGAGTAGTTAGAGGTGGACCCTCATATCAGAGTTTGGAGGATGTAAATAGGAATCCATTTACTTCTAATATCCAGCATGCGAGAAATCCTCCTTATTTTAAGCTTTCGACGCTAGAAATATACGGATGGAAAGTCGGATCTGATGGTTATCTGATGAGATACATCCATTACATGGAGGTATTGGGTGCTTCTGAGAAGGTAATAGGGTGGTGCTTCCTATTATATTTAACGGACTTAGCGGCGGAGTGGTTAAAACAACTATAAATTTGGGTCCATAAGCACATGGACCGATTTGGTGAATAAATTCTTAATATAGTTCAATGTTCATATCTAGCGATTAAAGAATGTAGTGATACTATCGAGCATGAAACAAAGGCCTGGAGAAAACCTAAGAAGCTATTTAAAAGTTTTAGTGATATAGCAGCCACAATCGATAAGTTGGATCCATCAATAATCTTAATGGTTGCAGTGTTTGGGGTCGCAAGCAAGAATCACTTCAAAGGGATCCATCGATGGATCTTGCAGAATTTTATCACAAAGCCGAAAGATATTTGCATCAAGAAGATGTCGAAGCAAAGGATGCTAAAATTAATGTTGTGGATGACAGAGGACTATCCGGAAAGGCAACGGAAAGGACAAAGGAAAGAGAAGTACTAATGATGACATCGGGGAACCAAAATGACAGAGGAGGGAGCCAAAATTCTCCTCCTACACTAATTTAACAGAGACCCCAAAGAGGATATATCTAGACACTAGGGGGCAAATCCTTTATTAGAAGCCTTCTAAAAGAGAGCCCATAGGTCGGAAAAAAGATTTGGAAAGTTTTGCATCTTCCATGAGATAAAGGGACATGAAACGAATGAGTGCTGACACTTATGTGATCTGACAGAAGAATTGGTTTGGAGCAACCAACTACAGCAGTAAGTAAGGAACCGAACTACGACGGTGTGGCCAGAGCAACCACCCCCTACAGCGAATGCATCAAGGAACAACCAAGAATCTGGTCCGAGACTCGAATTA
Source organism: Allium fistulosum (assembly GCA_030737815.1). Taxonomy (NCBI): domain Eukaryota; kingdom Viridiplantae; phylum Streptophyta; class Magnoliopsida; order Asparagales; family Amaryllidaceae; genus Allium; species Allium fistulosum. The sequence goes on along the minus strand of CM060901.1, from coordinate 308,099,798 downwards.
GCTTGATCGGGATGGTTGGAAGTCAGGTTCAACTCCCTTGCTTCGCTTTTTTTCTTTGAATAATTAGGATAATAATAACCTCATATCGCTTACATATGTACGAGGCCCAGATTGGCCTCCAGGCATGCTTTGAGTCGGATGTCGAGGACGACCATTTAGGATGATAAGAACCTTGGACCGCTTATATATGTATGGAAACTAGATTGGTCCATAGGCACGCTCTTAGTCGGATGTCTGGGATGGACAATTAGGAATTCTGCTTGTTTTCTTTGATTTGAATATCTAACTTTAAAAAAATCCATGTTGAATGTGATGGCCGATATTGATCGCTTTAAATCCCGTTTGGAGAGACGGGACTAGAGTGCAGGGTGCAAGTCCCCTTGTCGGAAAGCTAGCGGACGGACTTGTATGATATTAACCGCTTTAAATCCCGTTTAGAGAGATGGGACTGGAGTGCTGGTGCAAATTTCCTCGTTAGAGAGCTAGCACATTAACTTGCATGATATAGATTGCTTTAAGTCCCATCCGGAGAGACAGGACCAGAGTGCAGGGTGCAAGTCCCCTCATCGAAGAGTGAGCTGATAGACTTGTACGATATTGATCGCTTTATGTCCCATCCGAAGAGACGGGATCAGAGTGCAGTTGCAAGCTCCCTTACCGGAGAGTGGGTGGACGGGCTTGTATGAAAAGTAAGTCCCCTTACAAGAGAGTGAGCAGATGGGCTTGTTTAATCGTTTAGTTCCTTTGTCGAAGAGCAAGAGGATTCAACAAGGATCCAGAGAGATCAAAATCCTAGATTAGGCGATAAATGGTCTGAAGAGATCAAAGATTGGAAGTTAAACGGTCCAAAGAGATCGAATCCTAGATTGGATCATGAACTATTTGGAGTGATTGCACGCTAAATTGAATATAAAATGATCTAGAGAGATCGAACCTTAGAATGGAAATAGATTTGATTTCGATAAAAGGATTTGAACGCCTTGTATTTAGAGTAAAATAGATAAATCTCGGATGAACATGAGATGATTTTAAAATGTAATGTAATAAACATCAAATGAAATCGGAATGTTATGATGTATGAACAACGACTAAGCAAGAGCTAGAGTCCTTAGCTATAACAGGTTCGGAACGACCTGTGATTTGTAAGAGAATTTGAAGGAACTTGATGATTCACCAAGATTATAATCAAGGTATAGCCGGAGAGCTCAACTATTGATGACTGATTACTGGAACTTGTTCTTGAGCAAAGTACACCTTACATCCGAAAGGCTTATTTTGGGGGCCAAATGTTAACCCGCTTTTGAGTTATAACAGATTTAAACTGAACTTAGAATATTAGACGAGGACGAAATGACCTGAAAATTGGCAAGCACACTTAGATTAAGCAAGGAAATAGCTCAAAAAAATTTCATCCTAAAATACACTAACTACACAAGTTGGTACCAACTTGTTCATATCAGTGATGACATGATTTTGCCTCATATTCTTCCACTCAAACACCATACGAGTTATTACTCACCTCTTTCACAAGTGTCCAAGTGATTTCCAAGAGTTTTGGATGACCTATCGTATAACGACCGAAAATTGAATCACTTTAAATATGCATATTTAATATATTATTTAATAATTAAAAGTGGATTTTATGACCCTAAAATACCCCTTTTTAATATTAACTAGTGATGGTAAAATTATTTTTAAATTGTGTTTACAAAAATAATCAATTCAAAGGAACATAAGAAAGGTGATCAGAAAGCTTTTTCCAAAATCCGAATTCCTCACCATTAAAAAGTTTTTCAAAGGCTGTAAACACCTTAGAAACCCTAAAAACATACTTAAATAAATAATGTGTACTTAATTAAAGGTGGTAAAAGTGTGTGTGTGTATATATATATAAGTGTACTTAAGAGTAAGAGTGATGTGATCATTTTCAAAAGAAATAAAAAAAGAAAAAAAGATCAGCTTAACATGACCTTTAAGTAAAGGGAAGGGGTTTGTATATTGGTTAAAGAGGGGGAGGGGTGGCTAACATGTGGAAGAAGTAAAATGAGGTGGATGGTGATGATATGGCATTAAATTAGTGGAGGGCATGGTACAAAAGGGTAATTTTGTAATTTTATAACTTCATTTTACATAAAATTAATTCCATTTTCTCTCTCCCTTATCCATTTTCATTTTAAACCTTTCTAAAAAAATTCGACTCCTTTAAGCCTTTTGAAGTTTTAATGGCTTCCAAAATTTCAAAGTTCAAAATTTTCTTTTCTTTCCACTTTTAAATGCTTAAAAACTTGTTTTAAACTCTTTTTCTTCTTCCAACATCTCTCCTTTTTCCAAAAACAACACATACTCACCTCCTACAACCATGGCCAAGCCCGTGATGATAATGCTTGAGCCTATGTTGATCACGGCCGAGCCAAAAAGCTTGTTCCAAGGTCCAAAAGTCGGGTTTTGTTTTGAAAAATTGAAGATCTAGGCTCTTTTCAAGTTTTAAAAAGATTTGCTAAAGTTTTATGAGTAAAACTCACATCCTTTCTGTAAAAATTACATCTTTTTTTAATGTTGATGTTACTATATGATATTGCTTACTTATTGCTTTGTATCTGATTATATATGTGTTGTACTTGAAAATTGTCTTAGGCATGATGATTAAGACTAATTGTGTTATGCATGTCATAAGTTTGGATTTTTATGGGTGTTTGTTGTTATATTGTATGTTCTATGGACAAGTGTATGTAAGAGTTTTCTAGGAAAGTTAGCACCATTGTATGGTTTGACAACTTGGAACCCTAGTGTGTAAAACTATGGTTATTAGTTGTAAAAGTTAAATTGTTTTCAAGTATCAAACTTTGTTTTACTTTTGGAAACTCTTACCTTATGTTTTGGAAAGTTAGTAAGTCTTAAAAATGTTAGCTTTTCAAACAGAAACCTAAGAAAACATTTCTAAATATGGCATCCATAGCAATAGTCGCTATAGATGTAGTTTCCATGAAAGTCCAATTTTTGGAAAAATTAAATTTATATTTAAAAGTATTTTATAAATATTTTATAAACTTAACAAATGATGTTTAAGTTATTTAATGAAGAATTTAATAATTAATTATTAATTAATTAAGTTTGGTAATTAATAATTAATTGAGTATAAAACAAGGTTTATTAATTCTAATTAAGTGGAGATTACTTACTAATTAATTATCTTTTAAAAGGAAGTTTAATTTTAATTAATTATTGATTAAGTAAGATTAAATTTTAATTAATTATGAGTTAAATATAAGGTTAGTTTTTAATTAATTATTAATTAGGTATAGGGTTAATTAAAGTGTTCAATTATTTTTAATTATCAATTAATTAAGGGTTTTAATTTATAAATAAATTATTTATTAAAGGTTTAATTATTTCTTAATTAGTAATTAAGTTAAGTTAAGACTTATTTAAGATTTAGTTATGGTTTAAATAGGGGTTTAACTTGTAACTAATTATTCTTAAAGAGGTTAAGTTTTTAATTTCTTTATTTTCAAGATCAATCTGTTTAAAGACAACTTTCTTTTACAAAGAATAGTTTTGTACACAAGGAATTCGATTGTCGACACCATTAGGTAACCATACAAATGTGAATAAGTTATACTAAATTGATGACATCTGTTTAGCAGAATAAAATACCATTCTACTATCATTTGATTAGATAGAATGTAAATGACATCTGTTTAGCAGAATAAATCCTCATTCTACTATAACTAAATTAAGTAGATTATTTGGACATCCAACTGGAGAATAAATCCTCGTTCATTTGTCACACTGCTTTAAACATTGAATTATATGCCAGTATATTCATATTGGATAAGAGATGTTCTCTAATTATGTATAGTTGTTAATTGCATTTGTATTTTTGCTCACCCTTGTATTCTATGATGTTTGAATGGAAATGTTATACCCTTTGAAATATTTTGTTAAATCTTATGCATGGATTTTACAAAGATAATTAATTATTTAAATAAAGATGGTTTAAAATAAATTAATTGTTTCAATAATAAGGTTTTAAAATTAATTGATTATTTTAGTAATAAGAATTTAAAATCAACTTATTATTTTAATAATGGTGTTTTAAAATTGGTTAATTATTCTAATAATGATGTTTAAAGATAATTAATCGTTTAAACAAGGAGGTTTTAAAGGTAACTAATATTTTTAAATAGTGTTGTTTTGTAGGAATTAATCAGGATGAAAGCTAATTAATTATTTTAAATAAAGATGTTTTGAAAATAATTAATCCTTGATTAGAGTTGATTTATCATTTTAAGTAATGATATTAAAGGAAATTATTAGTTTAAAAGGTAACTGAAATGTTGAAATCAGTGCTCTTCTCTTGTATGAAAATTAAGTCCCCTTACAAGAGAGTGAGCAGATGGGCTTGTTTAATCGTTTAGTTCCTTTGTCGAAGAGCAAGAGGATTCAACAAGGATCCAGAGAGATCAAAATCCTAGATTAGGCGATAAATGGTCTGAAGAGATCAAAGATTGGAAGTTAAACGGTCCAAAGAGATCGAATCCTAGATTGGATCATGAACTATTTGGAGTGATTGCACGTTAAATTGAATATAAAATGATCTAGAGAGATCGAACCTTAGAATGGAAACAGATTTGATTTCGATAAAAGGATTTGAACGCCTTGTATTTAGAGTAAAATAGATAAATCTCGGATGAACATGAGATGATTTTAAAATGTAATGTAATAAACATCAAATGAAATCGGAATGTTATGATGTATGAACAACGACTAAGCAAGAGCTAGAGTCCTTAGCCATAACAGGTTCGGAACGACCTGTGATTTGTAAGAGAATTTGAAGGAACTTGATGATTCACCAAGATTATAATCAAGGTATAGCCGGAGAGCTCAACTATTGATGACTGATTACTGGAACTTGTTCTTGAGCAAAGTACACCTTACATCCGAAAGGCTTATTTTGGGGGCCAAATGTTAACCCGCTTTTGAGTTATAACAGATTTAAACTGAACTTAGAATATTATACGAGGACGAAATGACCTGAAAATTGGCGAGCACACTTAGATTGAGCAAGGAAATAGCTCAAAAAAATTTCATCCTAAAATACACTAACTACACAAGTTGGTACCAACTTGTTCATATCAGTGATGACATGATTTTGCCTCATATTCTTCCACTCAAACACCATACGAGTTATTACTCACCTCTTTCACAAGTGTCCAAGTGATTTCCAAGAGTTTTGGATGACCTATCGTATAACGACCGAAAATTGAATCACTTTAAATATGCATATTTAATATATTATTTAATAATTAAAAGTGGATTTTATGACCCTAAAATACCCCTTTTTAATATTAACTAGTGATGGTAAAATTATTTTTAAATTGTGTTTACAAAAATAATCAATTCAAAGGAAAATAAGAAAGGTGATCGGAAAGCTTTTTCCAAAATCCGAATTCCTCACCATTAAAAAGTTGTTCAAAGGCTGTAAATACCTTAGAAACCCTAAAAACATACTTAAATAAATAATGTGTACTTAATTAAAGGTGGTAAAAGTGTGTGTGTGTATATATATATAAGTGTACTTAAGAGTAAGAGTGATGTGATCATTTTCAAAAGAAATAAAAAAAGAAAAAAAGATCAGCTTAACATGACCTTTAAGTAAAGGGAAGGGGTTTGTATATTGGTTAAAGAGGGGGAGGGGTGGCTAACATGTGGAAGAAGTAAAATGAGGTGGATGGTGATGATATGGCATTAAATTAGTGGAGGGCATGGTACAAAAGGGTAATTTTGTAATTTTATAACTTCATTTTACATAAAATTAATTCCATTTTCTCTCTCCCTTATCCATTTTCATTTTAAACCTTTCTAAAAAAATTCGACTCCTTTAAGCCTTTTGAAGTTTTAATGGCTTCCAAAATTTCAAAGTTCAAAATTTTCTTTTCTTTCCACTTTTAAATGCTTAAAAACTTGTTTTAAACTCTTTTTCTTCTTCCAACATCTCTCCTTTTTCCAAAAACAACACATACTCACCTCCTACAACCATGGCCAAGCCCGTGATGATAATGCTTGAGCCTATGTTGATCACGGCCGAGCCAAAAAGCTTGTTCCAAGGTCCAAAAGTCGGGTTTTGTTTTGAAAAATTGAAGATCTAGGCTCTTTTCAAGTTTTAAAAAGATTTGCTAAAGTTTTATGAGTAAAACTCACATCCTTTCTGTAAAAATTACATCTTTTTTTAATGTTGATGTTACTATATGATATTGCTTACTTATTGCTTTGTATCTGATTATATATGTGTTGTACTTGAAAATTGTCTTAGGCATGATGATTAAGACTAATTGTGTTATGCATGTCATAAGTTTGGATTTTTATGGTTGTTTGTTGTTATATTGTATGTTCTATGGACAAGTGTATGTAAGAGTTTTCTAGGAAAGTTAGCACCATTGTATGGTTTGACAACTTGGAACCCTAGTGTGTAAAACTATGGTTATTAGTTGTAAAAGTTAAATTGTTTTCAAGTATCAAACTTTGTTTTACTTTTGGAAACTCTTACCTTATGTTTTGGAAAGTTAGTAAGTCTTAAAAATGTTAGCTTTTCAAACAGAAACCTAAGAAAACATTTCTAAATATGGCATCCATAGCAATAGTCGCTATAGATGTAGTTTCCATGAAAGTCCAATTTTTGGAAAAATTAAATTTATATTTAAAAGTATTTTATAAATATTTTATAAACTTAACAAATGATGTTTAAGTTATTTAATGAAGAATTTAATAATTAATTATTAATTAATAAAGTTTGGTAATTAATAATTAATTGAGTATAAAACAAGGTTTATTAATTCTAATTAAGTGGAGATTACTTACTAATTAATTATCTTTTAAAAGGAAGTTTAATTTTAATTAATTATTGATTAAGTAAGATTAAATTTTAATTAATTATGAGTTAAATATAAGGTTAGTTTTTAATTAATTATTAATTAGGTATAGGGTTAATTAAAGTGTTCAATTATTTTTAATTATCAATTAATTAAGGGTTTTAATTTATAAATAAATTATTTATTAAAGGTTTAATTATTTCTTAATTAGTAATTAAGTTAAGTTAAGACTTATTTAAGATTTAGTTATGGTTTAAATAGGGGTTTAACTTGTAACTAATTATTCTTAAAGAGGTTAAGTTTTTAATTTCTTTATTTTCAAGATCAATCTGTTTAAAGACAACTTTCTTTTACAAAGAATAGTTTTGTACACAAGGAATTCGATTGTCGACACCATTAGGTAACCATACAAATGTGAATAAGTTATACTAAATTGATGACATCTGTTTAGCAGAATAAAATACCATTCTACTATCATTTGATTAGATAGAATGTAAATGACATCTGTTTAGCAGAATAAATCCTCATTCTACTATAACTAAATTAAGTAGATTATTTGGACATCCAACTGGAGAATAAATCCTCGTTCATTTGTCACACTGCTTTAGACATTGAATTATATGCCAGTATATTCATATTGGATAAGAGATGTTCTCTAATTATGTATAGTTGTTAATTGCATTTGTATTTTTGCTCACCCTTGTATTCTATGATGTTTGAATTGAAATGTTATACCCTTTGAAATATTTTGTTAAATCTTATGCATGGATTTTACAAAGATAATTAATTATTTAAATAAAGATGGTTTAAAATAAATTAATTGTTTCAATAATAAGGTTTTAAAATTAATTGATTATTTTAGTAATAAGAATTTAAAATCAACTTATTATTTTAATAATGGTGTTTTAAAATTGGTTAATTATTCTAATAATGATGTTTAAAGATAATTAATCGTTTAAACAAGGAGGTTTTAAAGGTAACTAATATTTTTAAATAGTGTTGTTTTGTAGGAATTAATCAGGATGAAAGCTAATTAATTATTTTAAATAAAGATGTTTTGAAAATAATTAATCCTTGATTAGAGTTGATTTATCATTTTAAGTAATGATATTAAAGGAAATTATTAGTTTAAAAGGTAACTAATTTGTGTTAAAGTAAATCAATTCATTTTGATAAAGTTGTTTAAAGTTAATATTTTCAAATGTGAAACCCCAGCATAAGTTTGGTTTTAAAAGGGGACTTGTTGTCTTGGTGGTTCGAAGCAAGGCAGTGTCGAGTGAGGCCAAAGCGAATGTGGAGGAGGTTGGAAGGCGTATCCTGGTGGACGTGGCAGTTGAGGGCAGGCTGTGGGGTTGGCGCTGATGCCAGGCAGGGCGTGGGTCGAGGTTGGTGGGGACGGAGGAAAGGTTTGTTGGCTAACGAATGAAAGTGATATTAATTTTTTTTCTTTCTCAAAGCAATTGAAATGATTTGAAACGAACGAAGTATATTGGAACCGGTGGAATATTAACAACCAAAGAATTCAAAAGTCAAAAGTGAATTTATGGTGATATAAATGGTTGGTGACTATTGGAATGATATACCGTGGAAATTTGAATAGGCACAAGAACTCAAAAGGCACGAACGTGTACCGATACGAAAGGCGTTACGCAAAGTGCAAGAAACGCGCTGAAAAATAAGATCGACGGAGCCAAAGATGTCCAAATTTGGAAAAACGACAAACTGACATCTTGCTCAGAAGATGGTTTAGAATTTTTCTATATAAAAATATTTAGGTTCCGAAAACATTTTACTTTCATTGCTTTTTAACTGATTAAATTGAAGTAATTTTACGCGCGAAATAAACTTCCGTATTTTCGGACGAAAATTTACCAGTTGCTATGTTTAACTAGACGTATTCCAAATATTAAATTTTATTTCAAAATTTTATCGTTTAAAATTTCACGAAATTTCAACTAATTACGTTATTAAAACAGTTGAAATTTACGGGTCGTTACATTCTCCCCCACTCAAAACTTTTCGTCCCCGAAAAGGAACGAGGTAGGAGAATAGAAACAACCAGAAAGAAAAAAGATTTGAAATTCAAAATAAAACAATTAGTTTAAACCGTATAAATTTCAATTTACCTTAATTAATACTCAATATTTGATTTAAAATTCAGGGTATTTCAATAAGTTGATTTAATTCCAATTTATTAATATTCGATACCAAAAGATTCCTTCAAAAACAAAATTTTATTTTTCAATTATCTCATTGTTCTATTTATCTCTATTAACATTTATAATCAAAATTTAAGTGTATAACATTTATTATAAACACTCAAATTTTATTTATAAATTCAATTTATCTTATATATTATCCAATTACATATTCAACTTCTGAATGATTTTGGGTAAGTTGTATTAGAATGCAGTTGAACAATATACAAATAAAATTTTCAAATTCAATTATTCAAGTTTAAATTTTTATTTCAAATTTTGGTTTATTTATAACTAAAATCATTTTTTAACAAAATTTAAGAATTAGCTTTCCGATTAACTTTAAACAATTTAGAGATATATATAATATATTTATATCAGATCAAATTAAATTTTAAAATAAGATACCTATATATATATAAATCAAATTTTATACTGAAGAAATTCAAATCAAAATATTTTTTTTTTCAAACAAAACCGTAGCAAAGCTACAGAATAGTATCTCCACTTCGAAACTCGAAAATGAATGTCGATGATGCGGCCGCCATCACCGAAATTATTTTCCAGCGACAAAGAGAAGAGCACTGATTTCAACATTTTAAAATTCTTTGAAAACAATTTCTATTCGAAAATACTTCCAATAATATATACTTTAAAATTATAAAACCAAAGTTCGAAATCACCGGAAACTAAATTCTCACATTTCTGAATTAAATTCATTTCAGATTCCAATCAATTTATAACCCAGTTTATAAATTCATTTATTTATATTATGCAATAGTCGATGGTTTACAAAATAATAAATGAAAATCACATATTATTATTTCTGAAAACAAATTCATTAACAATTTAATTTCAGAAAACTTATATTTATATATAATATAATCATTCAAAAATTTATTTTGCTTACCAAATTTGAAAACGATATTGTGTCAGTTTGCTCTGCTCAAGTGTTTTGAAAATCCTATCGATATCGTTGATCAGACGAATGTTATTATACGTAGTTTTCAAAACTATGAATAAAAATTGAAAAGATTGGTCACAAAAATTGACAGATGCGCTTTGGGCTTAGAAAACTACGTATAAAATCAATCTTGGGATGTCTCCTTTTAGGCTTGTATATGGTAAAGCATGCCATTTACTTGTCGAACTTGAACATAAAGTGTTGTGGGCAATTAATAATATAAAATTTGATCTTGATAAAGCTGGCGAAAATAGAAAATTACAACTCAATGACTTAGAGGAGATTAGGAACGATGCGTATGAAAACGAGAAAATTTACAAAGAAAGAACAAAATTTTCATGACAAGTCAATCCTAAGGAAAACATTTTTGCCAAACCAAAATGTTCTTTTGTATGAATCTCGACTTCATTTGTTCCGTGGGAAATTAAAATCAAGGTGGGCAGGACCATACATTGTACGTACTGTTTTTCCACACGGAGCCATAGAAATAGAAAATCGTAGGGATGGTTCGATTTTTAAAGTCAATGGTCATCGTTTTAAACCTTACCTGGAGTTGACGAGTGACTGAGAAGAGGAACTCATGATTCTTCATGTGCCATGCTTTGTCTAGTAATAAATTTTAACCCTCTCTTGTTAATATGTACATATTTTTCTCCATTTCACCCACTATATCATGTATTGACTGTGGGGACACAGTCAAAACAAGTATGGGGTGTAGTCTTATGTTTATTTTCGATTTTTCATGGTTTAATTTTTTCATTTTCTTTCCAAAACATAAAAAACCAAAACAAAATAAATAATTTTTTTAGCATATTGATTTGATTTTGAAGAAACACGGTAGGATAAATATACCTTTTTGTTTATTAAATTGAAATTTTTGAAAATTTAATTGTCTTAAAAAAAATAAAATAAAAGTCTAATTACAGTTAACTATGGTTTAACTAGTGTATAGGAAGGTTCATGGGTAATAATTATGATGTATATCCTAATTGTAATCTTTGTTTAAAAGAGTGGTTGATTTAAAGTAAAGGCGATAACATTTTTTATCTTCCAAGTTAAGTGGTTCTAAGATGATTTTGTAAAGCTCTCTCTTTTCATACGCAAGTATAAATAAAATAAAATTAATAATAATAACCAACTAGAGTCATGTGTTCATACGCAAGTGTATACACTTGCCATGCTCTGTACTCTTCTCAAATAAGCCCGAAAGGCAGTGCATGATATGTATATCTGACCTCAGTTTATTTGAGTTAGGTGTGTAAATTGTAATAATGTTAATACTTTTCAAAAATAGAGAGAGAAGTAACTGAAATCCAAGCATGATTCGACTTGTTATTCAAAAGAAATAAAAATACCACTTTGCAAAACTTTGATAATCAACTAAAGGATCCATTTCATAGTTGCACTATGTTATCAACCGAAACAACTAGTAAAATTAGAGTCTAATTGTGATGATAACTTAATTTTGTTGGAAGTTTTGATGAGTAAAGTTTTGATGAGTAAAAGGACTAAAATTTCTTGATGATAACCAAAACTAATATTTAACTTACTCGTGTCAATTTAAAAGTAAATTTAGCATTTGTAAATATTTTGGAAACTTGCATCATGTAGTCGCATTAGAATTTTCATATCGCATTTGGATTTTGTGGGTAGTATCCGTTGAAAACCCTCAAGAGACGATGCTCATCCTACAAGGGACACCTAGAGGTTTAACGAAAAATTGCATACACTTAATGCAATCGTGTTTGCTACGAAAATGGATTTAGCTTAGTTTTAGTTTATTTGAGGACGAATAAAAAGATAAGTGTGGGCGTATTTGATGTGCACGTAAAAGTGCATATTTTTACTTACATATTTAATCTACTTTTATTTAAATAAATGAGCATATTAGGGTATTTTACATGTTTAAACCAGAATTTAAATTGTATTCAAATCATCATTTATTCATCTTCATTTGAGGTAAAATGGTAATTTTATGTATGATTTAATTTGAGAAAATTTATTTGCAAGTTTTTATTTTTATTTGTAGGAAATGGAGTGCAAAATATGAAGAGGTTTCATGGATGAATGCATGCACATAAGTTGAAGGCTAATGAAGAAAGGAAAACAAAAGAATTCATGCAACATGTGGAGCCCACATACCCACTACCATATGGTCCATAATTAAAAGCACATACACATGTTAATGGAGGCTTAAAGACATGATATGGGGATTAATTATTTCCCTAATGATTACTTGAAGGTTACACTTTCTCAAGGGCATTTTAGGTAGTCCCCTAAAATATGAATTAGGGTTTTAAGCATTTATAAATATCCATTATGTTTCATGTAATCATCTTCTTTGTTTTATGTAATATTGTAGCCACGAATCAAAGTGAAATAAAAAATTCTTTAATGGCTTCTTAGCCTTGTTTTTAGTTTCGTGCAATTTTCATTTTATGCTCTCTTTTCATGCTATATTTATTTTATGCTCTCCTACTTAGTTTATGCTTCTCTTATTTCAGTTAGTAGCATAGGTTTTTCTTGTAATTAGTTTAATTTTATTTCATGCAAGTAGTTAGATCTCTTTTATTTTAATAAGCTCTCATTTTCCTTGTTTTTAATGTTGAAATCATTTTATGTTAACATATTTTCAAATATGAGTAGCTAAACCCCTTCAATTTGGGGGTAATGAAGCTTTCATGAAACATATTAAATTAACATAATGATTTCATTTGTGATCTCCCTTTTGTGCTTAATGGAAACTTTGAATGATGATGATTTATGTCTCTTTTTAACGAATTCTGATAGCCTAAGTTGACATCTCAAATAGGCTATGCTTATTCCATTTTAATCATAAACTATTTGATCATTTGCATAAGTAATTTTGATAATGAAAGTCAAAATAGAATCAAAATTTGACGGTCTATGTTACTAGTTAATAGAAAATAGATCATGCTTAAAATAAATTTTATTTTTAACTTCATATTAATTTCAAGAGTTTGGATAAGTGGATTTGAATGGTGTGTTATAGTTTGATGATTTAAGTTATGCAAATTAATAGCACAAATAAATCATAATTATAATTAGCACATCTGTCATTTCTACTTAATATTTCAATGAGAGATTAGAAATGAATTTTTTGTTGATTTATATGAATGATTGGAAGTAGATTTGCGTTTAAATTGCTCTTTAATATCATAGTTTTATTCAATTTTCCTCTAGCTTATTTTCTATAAAAAAATTGTTTAAACTACTTCAAAACTTTAGGTAACTTTGATTGAGTATTATTAGAATTCAATTCTTTCCCTGAAGGATCGACCCATACTCGTATACGTACTATGATTGTATGCCATGTGCTTGCGGATTTTATAATGATTATACTTTTAATGATGGCTTTCGAATCGATAGAAATTTCCATCGTTATCAATAGTGTCCTAGTGATTTCCAGGAGTTTTGGATGACTTATTTCGAGAATCAAAGAGTTAATAGCTAAAATGGCATAATAAACCAAGCAATGATGGAAGGATTATCAAAGTCAACCAAAAATCGATTGAAACAACATGGGATGCTGCAAAATGAACTAAGAAGAAAGATGCAAGAAAGTTTTAAGTATTTCAAACTAAGGGAACATGTCGGCACCAACATGTTTTAGTCAATACCGACATGTTTGGTTAACTCAGCAAGCTCTACAATTTATGTGTGACTTCGGGTCGACCTCTGGACTCAGTCCCAAGTGGACTTCTAACCCAACATGACTGCTTCTCTATAAATACCAGCCTACATGTACAAGGAGTGATCTTTCTACTTGATATCTTCCCTGATCTTCAGCTCTTCACTCTAGATCGGATCTCTCTGCTATTGGAGACTTCTTCTTCTTTACTCCTAACCTCTACCTCTCAAACACTCTAGAAACTTCATTATAAATCTTAGATCCACTAGATTATGGTTGGATCTGAAATAATTCATTGTAATATGGAGAGAAGACAATGAATAATAGTTTATAAAGTGCACGTATACCGGAGATCACTAAACCACTATAAAAATTCTTGTGTGTTCTTTACTTTTCTACTATCGTTACCTGCTTAGTCTAGGATTTATACTGCTTTTACATTTATTTTAAAAGAACTTGCGCTTTCAACTAATTTCTGGGTGTTGATCCATTTTTTGAGTTAACATTTTAGTGCTTTTACTGAGAAGGAAGCTAGATTTCACAACTTAAAAGCTCGGATCTGATATTTGGAGAAGATGAAGAGGCTTAACACTAGACCTAAGGCTAGAATATGCCAACTAGAGCATAGGGCAGCCAGAAAATGTCCTCAAACTCTCATCAATCCATCCACGTGACCAGAGAAGAGAAAGAGAAAATGATGAAAGAGATGCAAGATGGATTAATAACTCGACAACAAGAAATGCTCGAGGGATTTTTTTCAAAGGATGGAACAACAAGGAACAGCTAGAGCTAAAGGAATTCAGAACCAAGTGTAAGTGAACCAATGCAGGAACATCTGGAGTCAGAGCGGAGAAAACTGGAACGATGCTCCCACCAATAGTATAACTTGGTACTAACCCAAGTCCACTCGGTACCGACCCGAGTCAACTTGGTACCGGGACAATTATATCGTTGAGCAATGCTGGTGTGAACTTGGAACGTGCTGGAATGCTAGGAGCAAATGATGCTAGAGCTAGAAATGCAAATCAAAATGTGAATGGGCAATGACCGAAAGAGTATGTGCCAGAACCTTTCCGTAGGAATGGAGGACGGAATGAAACCAGAGGAGCAGGCCAGAACGCTAACATGCAGCAAGAGGAGTACGTGTCAGAGTATGTGCCGAAGTTCCCCTAAGAGCAAGGGGTAGACTACCGCTTTTAGACGAAGACCATCATTGGACGATGAAAACTGAATTGCTGAATTTGTAAGAAGAGTAGTTAGAGGTGGACCCTCATATCAGAGTTTGGAGGATGTAAATAGGAATCCATTTACTTCTAATATCCAGCATGCGAGAAATCCTCCTTATTTTAAGCTTTCGACGCTAGAAATATACGGATGGAAAGTCGGATCTGATGGTTATCTGATGAGATACATCCATTACATGGAGGTATTGGGTGCTTCTGAGAAGGTAATAGGGTGGTGCTTCCTATTATATTTAACGGACTTAGCGGCGGAGTGGTTAAAACAACTATAAATTTGGGTCCATAAGCACATGGACCGATTTGGTGAATAAATTCTTAATATAGTTCAATGTTCATATCTAGCGATTAAAGAATGTAGTGATACTATCGAGCATGAAACAAAGGCCTGGAGAAAACCTAAGAAGCTATTTAAAAGTTTTAGTGATATAGCAGCCACAATCGATAAGTTGGATCCATCAATAATCTTAATGGTTGCAGTGTTTGGGGTCGCAAGCAAGAATCACTTCAAAGGGATCCATCGATGGATCTTGCAGAATTTTATCACAAAGCCGAAAGATATTTGCATCAAGAAGATGTCGAAGCAAAGGATGCTAAAATTAATGTTGTGGATGACAGAGGACTATCCGGAAAGGCAACGGAAAGGACAAAGGAAAGAGATGTACTGATGATGACATCGGGGAACCAAAATGACAGAGGATGGAGCCAAAATTCTCCTCCTACACTAATTTAACAGAGACCCCAAAGAGGATATATCTAGACACTAGGGGGCAAATCCTTTATTAGAAGCCTTCTAAAAGAGAGCCCATAGGTCGGAAAAAAGATTTGGAAAGTTTTGCATCTTCCATGAGATAAAGGGACATGAAACGAATGAGTGCTGACACTTATGTGATCTGACAGAAGAATTGGTTTGGAGCAACCAACTACAGCAGTAAGTAAGGAACCGAACTACGACGGTGTGGCCAGAGCAACCACCCCCTACAGCGAATGCATCAAGGAACAACCAGGAATCTGGTCCGAGACTCGAATTAGCTTGATCGGGATGGTTGGAAGTCAGGTTCAACTCCCTTGCTTCGCTTTTTTTCTTTGAATAATTAGGATAATAATAACCTCATATCACTTACATATGTACGAGGCCTAGATTGGCCTCCAGGCATGCTTTGAGTCGGATGTCGAGGACGACCATTTAGGATGATAAGAACCTTGGACCGCTTATATATGTATGGAAACTAGATTGGTCCATAGGCACGCTCTTAGTCGGATGTCTGGGATAGACAATTAGGAATTCTGCTTGTTTTCTTTGATTTGAATATCTAACTTTAAAAAAATCCATGTTGAATGTGATGGCCGATATTGATCGCTTTAAATCCCGTTTGGAGAGACGGGACTAGAGTGCAGGGTGCAAGTCCCCTTGTCGGATAGCTAGCGGACGGACTTGTATGATATTAACCGCTTTAAATCCCGTTTAGAGAGATGGGACTGGAGTGCTGGTGCAAATTTTCTCGTTAGAGAGCTAGCACATTAACTTGCATGATATAGATTGCTTTAAGTCCCATCCGGAGAGACAGGACCAGAGTGCAGGGTGCAAGTCCCCTCGTCGAAGAGTGAGCTGATAGACTTGTATGATATTGATCGCTTTATGTCCCATCCGAAGAGACGGGATCGGAGTGCAGTTGCAAGCTCCCTTACCGGAGAGTGGGTGGACGGGCTTGTATGAAAAGTAAGTCCCCTTACAAGAGAGTGAGCAGATGGGCTTGTTTAATCGTTTAGTTCCTTTGTCGAAGAGCAAGAAGATTCAACAAGGATCCAGAGAGATCAAAATCCTAGATTAGGCGATAAATGGTCTGAAGAGATCAAAGATTGGAAGTTAAACGGTCCAAAGAGATCGAATCCTAGATTGGATCATGAACTATTTGGAGTGATTGCACGTTAAATTGAATATAAAATGATCTAGAGAGATCGAACCTTAGAATGGAAACAGATTTGATTTCGATAAAAGGATTTGAACGCCTTGTATTTAGAGTAAAATAGATAAATCTCGGATGAACATGAGATGATTTTAAAATGTAATGTAATAAACATCAAATGAAATCGGAATGTTATGATGTATGAACAACGACTAAGCAAGAGCTAGAGTCCTTAGCCATAACAGGTTCGGAACGACCTGTGATTTGTAAGAGAATTTGAAGGAACTTGATGATTCACCAAGATTATAATCAAGGTATAGCCGGAGAGCTCAACTATTGATGACTGATTACTGGAACTTGTTCTTGAGCAAAGTACACCTTACATCCGAAAGGCTTATTTTGGGGGCCAAATGTTAACCCGCTTTTGAGTTATAACAGATTTAAACTGAACTTAGAATATTATACGAGGACGAAATGACCTGAAAATTGGCGAGCACACTTAGATTGAGCAAGGAAATAGCTCAAAAAAATTTCATCCTAAAATACACTAACTACACAAGTTGGTACCAACTTGTTCATATCAGTGATGACATGATTTTGCCTCATATTCTTCCACTCAAACACCATACGAGTTATTACTCACCTCTTTCACAAGTGTCCAAGTGATTTCCAAGAGTTTTGGATGACCTATCGTATAACGACCGAAAATTGAATCACTTTAAATATGCATATTTAATATATTATTTAATAATTAAAAGTGGATTTTATGACCCTAAAATACCCCTTTTTAATATTAACTAGTGATGGTAAAATTATTTTTAAATTGTGTTTACAAAAATAATCAATTCAAAGGAAAATAAGAAAGGTGATCGGAAAGCTTTTTCCAAAATCCGAATTCCTCACCATTAAAAAGTTGTTCAAAGGCTGTAAACACCTTAGAAACCCTAAAAACATACTTAAATAAATAATGTGTACTTAATTAAAGGTGGTAAAAGTGTGTGTGTGTATATATATATAAGTGTACTTAAGAGTAAGAGTGATGTGATCATTTTCAAAAGAAATAAAAAAAGAAAAAAAGATCAGCTTAACATGACCTTTAAGTAAAGGGAAGGGGTTTGTATATTGGTTAAAGAGGGGGAGGGGTGGCTAACATGTGGAAGAAGTAAAATGAGGTGGATGGTGATGATATGGCATTAAATTAGTGGAGGGCATGGTACAAAAGGGTAATTTTGTAATTTTATAACTTCATTTTACATAAAATTAATTCCATTTTCTCTCTCCCTTATCCATTTTCATTTTAAACCTTTCTAAAAAAATTCGACTCCTTTAAGCCTTTTGAAGTTTTAATGGCTTCCAAAATTTCAAAGTTCAAAATTTTCTTTTCTTTTGTAATACCCCAAGATTTTGAGGAAAATTCTTTTAAATAAATGATTAAAATTCTGGGGGAAAATCAGAATTATTATATAGGTGGGATTTTCAGTGGTGCAAGGTTGTGTGCATTTGTGCACGTGCACACTAGTTATAGCACTAAGAGAAAATCCAGAATTCCTAAATAATAAAACAAGGGAGGAAAACATTTAGATAAAATGTTTTAAATAAAGGAAATATAGGCCTAGGCATGAATATTAAAATTCCTGAGGATGTGTATATATATATATATATTTATATATACATGCATATGTATGACTTGTCTGAAAATTTAGACAGAAGAAAACATTGATTTATAATGAATAAGTGAAATTTTATTTGAATAAATAGGTGTAGAAATGCACATAAGTATGCACATGTTTTCTGCAAATAAAAGGTTAAAGTTAAATTAACACCCATAGTTGTATAAATGTATATATATATCCAGATATTATTTGAGCAGAAAATTAATAAAGGAATCACTAAAACAGTAAGAACCAAAGTGCAAGAAAGCAAATGTGCATAGGCAGAAAATAGAAAGTCACACCATTATCATGTTTGAGGTAAGTATAATAAAAATACTTAAAGTTATCACTTTCTGAAAAGAAAGGAAAATAGGCACAATTTAGCCTTGTTTTAAAGTATTGGCCGGGACATTAAGGGTTAGGAGGGAGGGAATATGCAATGCCAAATGCATGATTCTGGTCTGGGCTAAAATAGGGATTTTGCATCACCCAAAACCCTAGATAGAACCCTTATTTAAACCAAGAGCCCAATCAGAAAACTGCTCTCTCACTAATTAATTAACCTAAGGAAGAAGAGGAAGATAAGGCTAAAGATTTGAAGGGTTTTCTGGTTTAAGCTTGTGTAAGCATTTAGGTGAGTATCCTCACTCATACACATGGCATTAAGACCTGGGATTAGGCAGCCAAGCTTTTATATGCTATATTTTGTATGTTTTGATTTACAAACTATGTTGGCTACTGATGGTTTCATGAATGCTTGATGAGATATGATCTGCTATGCTGGATGTATAACTTTGTTGTTCTATTTTCATCTCTGTATGTTATACCAAAACCTTAAAGAACATATAATAGAGTATTTGTAACTAGTCTGAATCACGGCTTAAGACAAAGAATGAAAAAAAAACTATGAGCTGCATATACATTGGTATGGTGCTGAGGCTTGAAAATAATTGGTTAAGGGTGCAATGGAGTCTTTCTCTATAAGTGCTGAGCCCTAAACCAAACAGAAATTTACAAGCCTAAAAACTATGTTTAAACAAGATTAAAAATCTGGCAAAATATAGTTGCTTGCAAAATCAAAATAAACCCAATAGAGCCATGCATTTATTTTCAGTTGCAAATATTCTGGTATATGCTTGAATAGGGTGTTTATATGCTAAATAATGTGAGATGGAATGACTGGGGTGTTATACCTCCAGAAAGTAACCTTCAACTTGCTTGCAATATTATGTCTGCAAGGTAACTAGAATGTTTCATGTGTACAGGTGGTTTGTACACCTAGCTATCATTGATAGAATGAACATAAATACACTTAGTAATATAACTAAGGATTTTGTGCCAAGAAGGCTGCTGGAATGCTTGTCCTATTTGAAGTAGACAAGTTGGCACATGGCTTGTTTAAGTCCTGAGATCTTTGTGCCATGATGTTAATTAGTTCATGGCAATGTGTCCCTTTGATTCCTTATAGCAGATGAGGCCAGGAATTTATAAGAAGAAGAAAAAGGCAACCTTGGTAGTTCCAGATGAAAGTTGTTTTAATGCTCATGTTTGCTCTTATGTATTGTATATGATAATACCTGTCAAGTATGCAAAGTATATTTATGCTGTATCCTTAGCTTAATATCATGGATATGTTAGAAATGCTCACACCAGATCATAGATCTGACCCTTATTGCTCATGGCACATGGGGGTGTCTCATTTATAATGGGGCAGCCACTAATGCTTTTGCAGGTAGTGAAGGAGCTAAGTAAGCAAGATTAAAAAGATATGGAATAGAGGATGCTAAGATAATTAGAAATAAAAGCTAGAATGTGTTAATTCATGCATGTATTCCCTGATTGATATGGCTATCTAAATGTATTAAGTAGGAAGAACTTGTAAGAGACATATGCTATGTTGTTTCTGGTTATTTCTGATTTGGTATGTACTAAGGATATTGATGTTAAACTGATTTGAAAACCTATTTGCTAAAGTTGTTTTGATTTAGAGGAAAAACCTGGATTTTATAAGCATAATCATTTATGATGATTTCAGTTAATCCTGAGTCCTTTCAAAAAAAAATAGATATGTAGAAAATTATATTGGGGAAACCCAGAAAAGGATTAAACTGCTATGTTTTCAATTCATGATATTGATATATGTCCAAATGCAAGAAAATGTGTATATACTCTGAAGATATATTTTTAAAAAAAAAGAGAATTATGGTTAGGAAGAATGATATATATCTGATCACAAGGTGTCTGATTCATACAAATATATATATATATAAACATGTTTTTGAAAAGGAGAGGTATCAATGTTTTGTGTATTCTGGGTTGTAAAATGCAAACAAAAGAATGGCCAGAGTAACCACATGGTTAGGCCATAGGTCAGGCCAAATGTTTCACTTCAAATCAATGAAGCAAGGGAACATTTGAGCTCAGTTTTCTGGAAAATGAACAAAGACACTGATATGTACATGTATATCTGTGTACATGTTGATATTGGGCAAAAATATAAATATAAATTCCTAGAACAGTTGTAGGAAAGGGTTTCAAAAATAATAAAGCAAGAAATATTGTTTTGTATGATAGATTATAAGTAAAAATTGAGTATATATTTAGGTAGGTATCAGATTTCAAACCATACAGGAGAAAATAAAAAGAAAAAAAAAACAAAAATTGTGTTTGAACCGACCAGCATAGTACTCAAACTCGTGACCTTGAATGTATAAGTTAGGCGCGTTTCCATTACGCCTAGATGTTGCTTGTGTTCACTTATGATCCACTTTCTTTTAACCTGAGTTTGATACTATCCAGACTTTAAGAAAATCATCTATATTATAAGCTTGCTTTCCACTGATTATTGCTTGATCATTTCTTAGTCATAATAACAGCCTAATGTACATATTTCCAGTGGACACTATAGTCAAAAATCAGGATACAATAAGTAATCTTTTAAAAAGGGAATTTATCACATTTTAATAGATTTAAAAAGGATTTCTACTTATTACCATGCTCTGATTCAAGTAGAATATAACATAGATATCTTCATATATGTATGTTAAGAATGATTTAGAATTAAAACAATATTTTTATATTGAGAAAGATCCTGGATATGTTTTGTTTATTAGAGAAAGAGAATGACCCTGGGAAATATATTTGTAATAGATGATATATCTATATATCATCTCTAAAAAAAAAACACTAATGAAATTAGTGTGTAAATAGGAGGGTCATTTCATTTGGTATCAGAGCTATGTTTTAATTAACATAGCAAAATGTTTGTATGCTTATGTTTATACTAGGTTGTTTGTATAATTGGCTGTTTATAAGTATTCCCTGAATGTATGTATGTGTGTGCATGTGACATACACAATGATTAAATAGGAAAGATGCAACCAATTTAAAATTAAAGCTAAGTGTTATAAACTAATAAGATGAAATACATATACTTTTAGAAATATGGTAGGAAGAGGGTCTCATCATCAAGGAGGATCTAGCACACCACAAATGCTTGACATGCAGGAATTTGTGAGAGTTTTGAGAGATGGAATTGGGCACAGACCCGAGAACCCATATGAGGAGCTCTCCAAGTTAGTGAAGACTTATACCAACTTGGGAGGGAAGAGCTTTGAAGGAACTGAAAGTGTAATGGAGATTCAAGCATGGCTGAGGACATTAGAAAGGATCTTCACTGATATGCAACTAGATGACCAAAGGAAGAGGCAAGTGGCCTCAAGGCAATTAAAAGGTGTAGCTTTGAGTTGGTGGGAGGTGATCATAGCTGGCCGGAATGAAAATGATATTAATTGGAATCAATTTAAGGAGATGTTAGAGGCAAGGTTTGTTCCAGCCTCAGCAAAAACCACTTTACTGGAGGAGTTCATCAAACTTAGACAGGGGACTATGAATGTCACAGAATACACCCAGAAGTTTGAGGGATTGTCAACCTATGGGGCAATGTTAGTAGCTGATGAAGCATCCAAAAATGATAGATACATCAAGGGATTGAACCCAGGGCTTAGCAGGGCTATATTACCTTATGCTGACAGAACCTTTGATCAAGTGATAGATTTGGCTCTGAAGATTGAGCAGCATGACAAGGAAAGAGATAAGTTTAGGAGCTTCAAAAACAATAGCAACAAGAAGAACAAAGGGAAGTACCATCCTTATGATAAGAAGAAAGGAGAGGCAGATGGTAAGAAGGCAGTAGATGCAAAGCCCAATGAAGCCAAAAGAAAAATAGTTTGCAACCATTGTGGGAAAGATGGCCATATTAAGCCAAGATGCCCAGAGCTAAAAGGGGGAGCTTTCAAATGCTTTCTATGTGGGAAGGAAGGGCATATGAAAAGAAATTGCCCATAATACAAGCAACAAGGGAAAGTGGCAAACCTGGAAGGTAGGGGCAAGGCCATAATTGAGGCTAATGCTGAAAACCATGGGCAAGTGGAAGGTACACTATTTATTTGTACCATACCTTTAGCTGTAATATATGATACCGGGGCAACCCACTCACTCATTTCCCATGAAATAGTTAAAAGGTTGAAAATGAACTGCAATTTGGCTGAAATACCTCTGTTAATACAAAGCCCTTTAGGAAGTTCTAGTGTATTAGATATGGTTTGTGTGGATGTGAATTTGAACATAGGGGGAAGCACATTTGTTTCCAATTTATATGTTCTAAATTTCCCAAATATAGGAGTTATATTAGGGGCAGATTGGCTAAGACAATTCAAAGCCATAATTGACCTAGATGCATCCACCATTTCACTACAAAATTCTAAAGGCCAAAGGGTTACAATTCTATGTGAACCTATCAAAGAACACAGTCTAAATCATTTAATTGAATTAGAAAATAATCCCAAGGAAATAGCTATTAATGAAATCCCCATAGTTAAAGAATACTTGGATGTATTTGGGGAAGTAAAAGGTGTCTCACACCATAGACCTGTTGAATTCCAGATTAACCTTATGCCTGGGGCTAGCCCAGTTATCAAAAAGCCTACAAGGATGGGGCCAAGTGAATTAAAAGAGCTAAAGAACCAGCTGGAAGAATTAGAAGCCAAGGGGTTTATAAGGCCAAGTAATTCATGCTGGGGTGCTCCTGTAGTATTTGTTAAAAAGCATGATGGTACTTTAAGAATGTGTATAGATTATAGAGAATTAAACAAAGTAACCATCAAAAACAAATACCCATTACCCAGGATAGATGATCTATTTGATCAACTCAGTGGAGCTAAAGTGTTTTCTAGGCTAGACTTGGCATCTGGATTTCATCAGATGAAGGTTGAGGAATCAAGTGTTAAATATACAGCATTCAACACAAGATATGGTTTGTATGAGTTTCTGGTTATGCCATTTGGGCTAACAAATGCCCCTTCTTACTTTGTAGACCTAATGAATAGGATATTCAGAGATTACTTAGACAAGTTTGTTCTGATTTTTATAGATGACATTCTAATCTACTCTAAAACAATAGAGGAACATGAGAACCACTTACATTTGGTCTTATCTAGATTAAGAGAAAAAGATTTGAAAGCAAAGTTCTCTAAGTGTGTGTTCTGGCAAGAGGAAGTACACTTTCTTGGACATGTTGTCTCTGCTAGAGGGATTTCTGTAAACCCCAATAAGATAGTAGCAATCCAAGCATGGAAGAAGCCTAACAATGTTAGTGAAGTTAGGTCATTCATGGGGATGGCAGGATACTATAGGAGGTTCATACAAGGATTTTCTAAAATAGCAATGCCACTCACTAACCTGACTAGGAAGAACAAAAAGTTTATATGGACTGATAAGTGTGAACAAGCTTTCACCCAGATCAAGGAGGCTTTGGTAAAATCACCAGTGTTGAGAGTACCAGAAGGCAATGAGGGATTAGTTGTATATACAGATGCATGTGGGTCAGGGCTAGGGGCTGTGTTGATGCAGCAAGATCAGGTCATAGCCTATGCATCTAGACAACTAAAACCCCATGAAACTAGATATGCAACTCATGATCTTGAGTTGGCAGCAGTAGTTTATGCCTTGAAGCTTTGGAGGCATCACTTATTAGGTGCAAAGTTCATTTTATAGACTGATCACAAGGCCTTAAAGTATCTCTTTTCACAGAAAGATTTAAATATGGGACAGCACAGATGGGTTGAATTTCTTGCTGCTTATGACTTAGATATACTTTATACACCAGGCAAGGCTAATAAAGTGGCAGATGCATTGAGTAGACAGCATGCAAAAGTGGCCATGTTGATGATGGAGGAGTTTAGAGACTTGACCATGCTCACTGATTTGGAAATAGATGAGAGCAGTGGGATAAGTATGGAGATAATTGAGGAAGGAAGGAGTAAAGGAAGGTTAAGTTTAATTACTTTACAATCAAATTTGGCCTTGAAGGTGGCAAAGATGCAAGAAGAAGATCAAGACTTAGCAGAAAAGAGGTCCCTCCTATTAAAGAAGGAGGAAGTGAAGGATTATCACATTGATGAAAAAGGATACTTAAGGTACAAGGGTAGGATATGTGTCCCAAACATCATAGAATTGAAAGAAGAAATCCTTAATGAGTACCATAGGAGCAAATATTCCATACATCCAGGCAGCACCAAGATGTACCAAAACTTAAAAAGGGACTATTGGTGGAAGGGAATGAAGTCTAATGTAGCTAGATATGTTGCTAAGTGCATGGTCTGTCAACAAATAAAAGCTGAGACCCAAAGACCTTCAGGGTTGTTGCAGCCACTTAGTATACCACAGTGGAAGTGGGAAGACATATCTATGGATTTTATAGATGGTCTTCCTAGATCCAAGAGGGGAAATACAAGTATTTGGGTGATTGTAGATAGGCTGACTAAAGTAGCCCACTTCATACCAGTAAAAGCAGACAGAAATGCACCTAGGCTAGCCCAAACTTTTATGAGAGAAGTGGTAAAATTGCATGGTGTTCCTAAAACTATAGTGAGTGATAGGGATACAATCTTCACTTCAAGATTCTGGAAGAGCTTCCAAGAAGCTATGGGGAGTGAATTGTGCCTAAGCACTGCTTATCACCCCCAATCAGATGGGCAAACAGAAGTGGTAAACAAGATTTTAGAGGATTTGCTTAGAGCATGTGTGTTAGACTTTGGAGGAAATTGGGAGGACCACCTCCATTTGGCTGAGTTCACATACAATAATAGCCACCAAAGTACAATTGGAATGGCACCCTTTGAAGCCCTATATGGAAAACCATGTCTATCACCTATGTGTTGGGCTGAGGCAGGAGAGAAAGCTATCCTAGGGCCAGAATATGTCAAGGACATCACAGAGAAAATAGGACTGGTGAGAAAGAGGATGGCAGTAGCTCAAGATAGGCAAAAGAAGTATGCTGATGCAAAGAGGAAGTCAGTGGAATTCAAAGTAGGTGATTATGTCTTCATTAAGGTTTCACCAATGAAGAAAGTCTTGAGATTTGGCAAGCAGGGGAAACTCAGAC
Source organism: Allium fistulosum (assembly GCA_030737815.1). NCBI lineage: Eukaryota > Viridiplantae > Streptophyta > Magnoliopsida > Asparagales > Amaryllidaceae > Allium > Allium fistulosum. The sequence continues at coordinate 308,073,874 of CM060901.1, read as the reverse complement.
CCAGATATGTTGGACCATACAAGATTTTGGAAAGGATAGGCTCACTAGCCTATAAGCTGGAGCTTCCAGAGAAGATGAGTGCAATGCACAATGTGTTTCATGTGTCACAACTAAGGAGATGGGTACATGACAAGGAGGAAATCTTAGAAAAGCCTACTGAAGTTCAGATTAATCCAGATCTAATCTATGAAAAAGAGCCAGTGGGAATTGTGGCAAGGGAAGAAAAGAAATTAAGAAACAAGACATTGAAGCTTGTAAAGATTCAATGGAGTATAGATCCTAGTGATTGTACTTGGGAGCTAGAGGATAAAATCAGGATGGATTACCCTAGGCTCTTTGCAAATTTGAAAGGTAAATTCTTAGATTACTAAGAAAGTTTGATATGTATGATAGACAGTGACTATTTGAATTGCTCATGCATATTTGAATAATTTTTCCTAAGAAAGTAGGAGTACTCAAAGATTATGTTGCAAATTGTGAGGGCACAATTCCTAAAAGAAGGGGTGATTGTAATACCCCAAGATTTTGAGGAAAATTCTTTTAAATAAATGATTAAAATTCTGGGGGGAAATCAGAATTATTATATAGGTGGGATTTTCAGTGGTGCAAGGTTGTGTGCATGTGTGCACGTGCACACTAGTTATAGCACTAAGAGAAAATCCAGAATTCCTAAATAATAAAACAAGGGAGGAAAACATTTAGATAAAATGTTTTAAATAAAGGAAATATAGGCCTAGGCATGAATATTAAAATTCCTGAGGATGTGTATATATATATATATTTATATATACATGCATATGTATGACTTGTCTGAAAATTTAGACAGAAGAAAACATTGATTTATAATGAATAAGTGAAATTTTATTTGAATAAATAGGTGTAGAAATGCACATAAGTATGCACATGTTTTCTGCAAATAAAAGGTTAAAGTTAAATTAACACCCATAGTTGTATAAATGTATATATATATCCAGATATTATTTGAGCAGAAAATTAATAAAGGAACCACTAAAACAGTAAGAACCAAAGTGCAAGAAAGCAAATGTGCATAGGCAGAAAATAGAAAGTCACACCATTATCATGTTTGAGGTAAGTATAATAAAAATACTTAAAGTTATCACTTTCTGAAAAGAAAGGAAAATAGGCACAATTTAGCCTTGTTTTAAAGTATTGGCCGGGACATTAAGGGTTAGGAGGGAGGGAATATGCAATGCCAAATGCATGATTCTGGTCTGGGCTAAAATAGGGATTTTGCATCACCCAAAACCCTAGATAGAACCCTTATTTAAACCAAGAGCCCAATCAGAAAACTGCTCTCTCACTAATTAATTAACCTAAGGAAGAAGAGGAAGATAAGGCTAAAGATTTGAAGGGTTTTCTGGTTTAAGCTTGTGTAAGCATTTAGGTGAGTATCCTCACTCATACACATGGCATTAAGACCTGGGATTAGGCAGCCAAGCTTTTATATGCTATATTTTGTATGTTTTGATTTACAAACTATGTTGGCTACTGATGGTTTCATGAATGCTTGATGAGATATGATCTGCTATGCTGGATGTATAACTTTGTTGTTCTATTTTCATCTCTGTATGTTATACCAAAACCTTAAAGAACATATAATAGAGTATTTGTAACTAGTCTGAATCACGGCTTAAGACAAAGAATGAAAAAAAAACTATGAGCTGCATATACATTGGTATGGTGCTGAGGCTTGAAAATAATTGGTTAAGGGTGCAATGGAGTCTTTCTCTATAAGTGCTGAGCCCTAAACCAAACAGAAATTTACAAGCCTAAAAACTATGTTTAAACAAGATTAAAAATCTGGCAAAATATAGTTGCTTGCAAAATCAAAATAAACCCAATAGAGCCATGCATTTATTTTCAGTTGCAAATATTCTGGTATATGCTTGAATAGGGTGTTTATATGCTAAATAATGTGAGATGGAATGACTGGGGTGTTATACCTCCAGAAAGTAACCTTCAACTTGCTTGCAATATTATGTCTGCAAGGTAACTAGAATGTTTCATGTGTACAGGTGGTTTGTACACCTAGCTATCATTGATAGAATGAACATAAATACACTTAGTAATATAACTAAGGATTTTGTGCCAAGAAGGCTGCTGGAATGCTTGTCCTATTTGAAGTAGACAAGTTGGCACATGGCTTGTTTAAGTCCTGAGATCTTTGTGCCATGATGTTAATTAGTTCATGGCAATGTGTCCCTTTGATTCCTTATAGCAGATGAGGCCAGGAATTTATAAGAAGAAGAAAAAGGCAACCTTGGTAGTTCCAGATGAAAGTTGTTTTAATGCTCATGTTTGCTCTTATGTATTGTATATGATAATACCTGTCAAGTATGCAAAGTATATTTATGCTGTATCCTTAGCTTAATATCATGGATATGTTAGAAATGCTCACACCAGATCATAGATCTGACCCTTATTGCTCATGGCACATGGGGGTGTCTCATTTATAATGGGGCAGCCACTAATGCTTTTGCAGGTAGTGAAGGAGCTAAGTAAGCAAGATTAAAAAGATATGGAATAGAGGATGCTAAGATAATTAGAAATAAAAGCTAGAATGTGTTAATTCATGCATGTATTCCCTGATTGATATGGCTATCTAAATGTATTAAGTAGGAAGAACTTGTAAGAGACATATGCTATGTTGTTTCTGGTTATTTCTGATTTGGTATGTACTAAGGATATTGATGTTAAACTGATTTGAAAACCTATTTGCTAAAGTTGTTTTGATTTAGAGGAAAAACATGGATTTTATAAGCATAATCATTTATGATGATTTCAGTTAATCCTGAGTCCTTTCAAAAAAAAAATAGATATGTAGAAAATTATATTGGGGAAACCCAGAAAAGGATTAAACTGCTATGTTTTCAATTCATGATATTGATATATGTCCAAATGCAAGAAAATGTGTATATACTCTGAAGATATATTTTTAAAAAAAAGAGAATTATGGTTAGGAAGAATGATATATATCTGATCACAAGGTGTCTGATTCATACAAATATATATATATAAACATGTTTTTGAAAAGGAGAGGTATCAATGTTTTGTGTATTCTGGGTTGTAAAATGCAAACAAAAGAATGGCCAGAGTAACCACATGGTTAGGCCATAGGTCAGGCCAAATGTTTCACTTCAAATCAATGAAGCAAGGGAACATTTGAGCTCAGTTTTCTGGAAAATGAACAAAGACACTGATATGTACATGTATATCTATGTACATGTTGATATTGGGCAAAAATATAAATATAAATTCCTAGAACAGTTGTAGGAAAGGGTTTCAAAAATAATAAAGCAAGAAATATTGTTTTGTATGATAGATTATAAGTAAAAATTGAGTATATATTTAGGTAGGTATCAGATTTCAAACCATACAGGAGAAAATAAAAAGGAAAAAAAACAAAAATTGTGTTTGAACCGACCAGCATAGTACTCGAACTCGTGACCTTGAATGTATAAGTTAGGCGCGTTTCCATTACGCCTAGATGTTGCTTGTGTTCACTTATGATCCACTTTCTTTTAACCTGAGTTTGATACTATCCAGACTTTAAGAAAATCATCTATATTATAAGCTTGCTTTCCACTGATTATTGCTTGATCATTTCTTAGTCATAATAACAGCCTAATGTACATATTTCCAGTGGACACTATAGTCAAAAATCAGGATACAATAAGTAATCTTTTAAAAAGGGAATTTATCACATTTTAATAGATTTAAAAAGGATTTCTACTTATTACCATGCTCTGATTCAAGTAGAATATAACATAGATATCTTCATATATGTATGTTAAGAATGATTTAGAATTAAAACAATATTTTTATATTGAGAAAGATCCTGGATATGTTTTGTTTATTAGAGAAAGAGAATGACCCTGGGAAATATATTTGTAATAGATGATATATCTATATATCATCTCTAAAAAAAAAAAAATCACTAATGAAATTAGTGTGTAAATAGGAGGGTCATTTCATCTTTCCACTTTTAAATGCTTAAAAACTTGTTTTAAACTCTTTTTCTTCTTCCAACATCTCTCCTTTTTCCAAAAACAACACATACTCACCTCCTACAACCATGGCCAAGCCCGTGATGATAATGCTTGAGCCTATGTTGATCACGGCCGAGCCAAAAAGCTTGTTCCAAGGTCCAAAAGTCGGGTTTTGTTTTGAAAAATTGAAGATCTAGGCTCTTTTCAAGTTTTAAAAAGATTTGCTAAAGTTTTATGAGTAAAACTCACATCCTTTCTGTAAAAATTACATCTTTTTTTAATGTTGATGTTACTATATGATATTGCTTACTTATTGCTTTGTATCTGATTATATATGTGTTGTACTTGAAAATTGTCTTAGGCATGATGATTAAGACTAATTGTGTTATGCATGTCATAAGTTTGGATTTTTATGGGTGTTTGTTGTTATATTGTATGTTCTATGGACAAGTGTATGTAAGAGTTTTCTAGGAAAGTTAGCACCATTGTATGGTTTGACAACTTGGAACCCTAGTGTGTAAAACTATGGTTATTAGTTGTAAAAGTTAAATTGTTTTCAAGTATCAAACTTTGTTTTACTTTTGGAAACTCTTACCTTATGTTTTGGAAAGTTAGTAAGTCTTAAAAATGTTAGCTTTTCAAACAGAAACCTAAGAAAACATTTCTAAATATGACATCCATAGCAATAGTCGCTATAGATGCAGTTTCCATGAAAGTCCAATTTTTGGAAAAATTAAATTTATATTTAAAAGTATTTTATAAATATTTTATAAACTTAACAAATGATGTTTAAGTTATTTAATGAAGAATTTAATAATTAATTATTAATTAATAAAGTTTGGTAATTAATAATTAATTGAGTATAAAACAAGGTTTATTAATTCTAATTAAGTGGAGATTACTTACTAATTAATTATCTTTTAAAAGGAAGTTTAATTTTAATTAATTATTGATTAAGTAAGATTAAATTTTAATTAATTATGAGTTAAATATAAGGTTAGTTTTTAATTAATTATTAATTAGGTATAGGGTTAATTAAAGTGTTCAATTATTTTTAATTATCAATTAATTAAGGGTTTTAATTTATAAATAAATTATTTATTAAAGGTTTAATTATTTCTTAATTAGTAATTAAGTTAAGTTAAGACTTATTTAAGATTTAGTTATGGTTTAAATAGGGGTTTAACTTGTAACTAATTATTCTTAAAGAGGTTAAGTTTTTAATTTCTTTATTTTCAAGATCAATCTGTTTAAAGACAACTTTCTTTTACAAAGAATAGTTTTGTACACAAGGAATTCGATTGTCGACACCATTAGGTAACCATACAAATGTGAATAAGTTATACTAAATTGATGACATCTGTTTAGCAGAATAAAATACCATTCTACTATCATTTGATTAGATAGAATGTAAATGACATCTGTTTAGCAGAATAAATCCTCATTCTACTATAACTAAATTAAGTAGATTATTTGGACATCCAACTGGAGAATAAATCCTCGTTCATTTGTCACACTGCTTTAGACATTGAATTATATGCCAGTATATTCATATTGGATAAGAGATGTTCTCTAATTATGTATAGTTGTTAATTGCATTTGTATTTTTGCTCACCCTTGTATTCTATGATGTTTGAATGGAAATGTTATACCCTTTGAAATATTTTGTTAAATCTTATGCATGGATTTTACAAAGATAATTAATTATTTAAATAAAGATGGTTTAAAATAAATTAATTGTTTCAATAATAAGGTTTTAAAATTAATTGATTATTTTAGTAATAAGAATTTAAAATCAACTTATTATTTTAATAATGGTGTTTTAAAATTGGTTAATTATTCTAATAATGATGTTTAAAGATAATTAATCGTTTAAACAAGGAGGTTTTAAAGGTAACTAATATTTTTAAATAGTGTTGTTTTGTAGGAATTAATCAGGATGAAAGCTAATTAATTATTTTAAATAAAGATGTTTTGAAAATAATTAATCCTTGATTAGAGTTGATTTATCATTTTAAGTAATGATATTAAAGGAAATTATTAGTTTAAAAGGTAACTAATTTGTGTTAAAGTAAATCAATTCATTTTGATAAAGTTGTTTAAAGTTAATATTTTCAAATGTGAAACCCCAGCATAAGTTTGGTTTTAAAAGTAAAAGTTCGATTATTGAAAAGATGTTTTCATAATCCGATATCGCTTATATAGGAAGGATTTTCTCGTACTCTTAACATTAAATGTCGAGACGGTAACTCGTTTCTATCTCAAAGGTTAAAAATGTCATCAAGGCAATGCCTAGAGGCAACACTCCCTCAACTTGCTCGGCTTTATTTTCAACCGAGGGATGAAAATTGTTGGAATTGACGAGTAGTGGTAAGAATATGAAATTTAATTTCCATATACGATCATTTTTATTTATCCCTGATAGTTGATTTACTAACTATCGGTTCAGCTTTCTTCATTGTGAATCATCAATCTAAGACGATCTATTGCTCATTTAAGCTTTGATATCCTTTGTCACAAATGACTAAAACCAAAGCGCGAGCAGGGGCCAAGCTATGTGGGGTTGCTCCCATTTGGGTATTTTCACATCTACTCTAGGTCGGTTTCAGTTACATATGAAATAAGATGTGAAATACTCGGATACTCGATAAAGGTTGGTAGGATCTGGGTTGGAGTTCCCGATAGCCATCGTAGTTCTCAAGTATATCTCTAGAGTTATACTTTTGGTAAGGGGGAAGCACCCTCCTAGTCATTTGTTAGAAAATTTCCCTTTCTTTTTCTTTGATTTCAAAATTTTAAATTCACCTCTTTCTTAATTACATCGGGAAGTGTTGTGAGCACTTCACGATGTTTAATTATTTATATCCATTTTTGTGATTGGATGTTGTTATTGTGAGAGAAAATCGTTCCGTAGTTGATGGCGTAGTCATATATATTGTGTTTATTTTCACCTTTTTTATAGAGATTTACTCATACCAGACTTATTGTCTGACTGGAGCTGTTTAATTTTCCTAAACTCTCGGGTACTCAATTATATTTGAGTAGTCCAAGAGCAATAGGTTTTTCTTTAGGCTCTTTAAAGACGATGGACGAGCAGGAATCTCCTTTATCTACCTAGTTATTTATTTCTGCTATTATGTCTATTATGTATGTGTATTTTGTATCAACATGTGTAAAGGCAGAGTGTATAACCAACCGCCTAGTCTGATAGCTGTAGTACATTTGTGTAACTCTGAAAACTCCATGTAAGGAGTAACCTTTTGTACTATATTATTTTGTATTATATATAACCATTCAGTTGCGACATTTTTCTATTATGTCCTATTCTGCTCTTTTATTTTACCCCATGACAACTTGTCTTTCGGATGCTTGAGCAACGACACACGAATATATTAGATGTATTAAGTGTTGTTCCTGGGGGTCAGAAAGGTGGGTCGTCAGATATCCTGATAATCGAAAAGTTAAATGCTAAAACGGCAGAATAAGCGAAGCAATGAAGAAATGATCATCAGAATCAACCAACAATCAATGAAAACAACATGAGACGCTATAAAATAAAGTAAGAAGAAAGTTGAAAGAAAGTTTGAAGTAATTCAAACTAAGGGAACATGTCGGCACCTACATGTTTAAGTCAGTACCGACATATTTGGTTAACTCGGCAAGCTCTATAATTGGTGCATGACTTCGGGCCAATCTATGGACTCTGCTCTAAGTGGACTTCTGACCCACACAACTGTTTCTCAATAAATACCAACCTACCTGCATTCAAGAAGGGATCTTTCTGCTTGATTTCTTCCCTGATCTTCAGCTCATCACTCTGGATCTAATCTCTCTGCCATCAGAGACTTCTCCTTCTTCTTTAGTCCTAACCTCTACCTCTCAAACACTCTAGCAACTTCATTATAAATCTAATATCCACTAGAATGTGGTTGGATCTGATATAATTCATTACAATCCGGAGAGAATACATCGAATAACAAACTATAAAGTGGACGTAGGCCACAAATTGCCGAGCCATTATAAAAATTCTTGTGTGTTCTTTACTTTTTTACTATCCTTTACCTGCTTGATCTGGGATTTCTACTGTGTTTACATTTATTTTAAAAGAACTGGTGCTTTTAACTTATTTTTGAGTGTTGATACATTTTTGGGTAACAATTATTATGGAGTATTACAAGAAATAATTGAACTCGCTTATTCTACAGTACCGGAGTTTAAAATAGTTTATTCAAATGCAATTGGTTTGGTACTACTCCTGATGTGGTAGTATGTCGTATACAGAAAGATTATCACATTAATGAGGTAAATCATTAACAAGAAATGCTGCTAACACCTCAGGAGAAAATTTTAAAAGTGATATATCTCTTCGAAACCCCTTTCGACTGAGTTGATTGAAAAAGATTGTCTTCATAAGATGGCCTTATGAAAGTGTTAATTGTAGGTAGGAAGACCAATCAACTCTTTGAAATGAAAGTTAGGAAGAGAACAACTCACTCATGACCTCTTTCGAGTGAGTCAAAAGGGTCATTCACATCTCTTTTTAAGTGGATCGAAAGGATCATTCATATCCCCCTTTCGAATCGTGTCGAAAGGGGCCATTCTACCTTTAAAAGAAGAATTCACTCCTAAATGTATGGTTTTTGCTACCATGGAAGGTACTCCTTCGAAAGGGTTATATATTTTGGAATATCTGAGATCCTTTCGAAGATGTCTACCCAACAAACATAACTCAATGTTATTACACTGAGTCATATTCGAAACACCTTTCGATCAGGTTGAAAGGGTATTTACGCTTTTAAAGGGACTCGATGTACCATATATGAGATTTACATTCAATATGCAATCAATAACATCTTGGAAAATATAATATAAGTTTAATGAACTTATTAATATCGAAATATCATCATCACGTCAATTTAATATTTGATATCACGAAACATGATGATAATATGATTCGAATTCACAATGTCTAAGTTGATCCCATAGCATTGCATAAGTCAAATAGGGTTAAGAAAATAAGTGAGCATTATGTGCAATTGGTCATTAGTCAAGCTAATGGCGACTAATGACCGAAATGATCTTCTACATATTCAAAATTGGTATTAGATCCATGCATCTACTCTTTTGTATTCATCTAAATTGGATTACAAGTAAGAAAAGTTTTCCCATATTGATTAGGGTTACAAAAGTTTGATCTTCCTATGAAATAAAAAAGAGAATTTAGAATTCTCATTCCGTCCCTAAACTCGGACCCCTAGGGTCGTATTTATAGATGCAGGTTGACCCCCTTCCGCCTTCATCCTTTTGAAGCAGTCGAAAGGTATTAATCCCAGCCTTCCGCATTCATCCTTTTGCATCCATAGCTTTGAATGCGACTGCTTAGGTTTCTTATTTTTCTTAGGTTAACCCTTTCGCCATCATCAATAATGTACTAGCAGAAGAAATTGCTCTAAAACTCCCCAATCTTATTTTCTCTCTTCCCTGAAAACTTTCGACACCTTCGAAAGGTATGTAGCAAAAGGGTCGAGGTTTCCCATTACATTGTTTTGATGTAAGCGGAAGCGCCTCCAACTCCTTCTTCTCCTTCAAAACCTCCCTTGGTTGCTTTAGTCTGATGTTAATTATGATGAGTGATTATTTGAGTTGGGTAAGGAGGGCTTTCACATAGTCTCGAAAGGATCAGTAGACGATGACTCGATCATTGCAAAAGATCACTTGGCTTCATATGGAGTTTTCTTTATGCTTTCAAAAGGTTCCAACCATTTCAAAAGGCTTGTTCTTGCTTTCGAAAGGTGCGTACTGGAAAAATGTCTTCAAGTGGGAGATTGACAATGATGAAACCATCTATTTCAAAGGATTTGGTTCTTGTATGCGAGTTTGTTGTCCAATACCTTCGAAAGGTGCTTCGACCCCATTCTTGGCTCTCTCAGATATGTGGATTCAACTGCATCAAAAGGTCTAGATGAGGTGGAAGGGTAGCTTTGCTTTCTTTTCTACTCATTCGAAAGCACTTGTCTCAGTTGACACTTGTTGGTGCATCTGGGGCTTGCGACTCGATCTTAGCCTCTTCGAAAGCTATCTCAATACCTTTGAAACACCATTTTTGGACTATGGTGAAACCCATCTCTTCGCACCACTCCATTCTTAATGACTTCATTTCCTTGCAAAGTTCAAAGAAAAAAACATTCTTCATTGTTAGTTCAAGACCTATATAAAAAAATATGCTCAGCGATTTATTTGCAATATAATTGAAGACGATGTTATTATATAGAATTCCTGAATCCTATGTCTGGAAGCAACAAAAATTAGTTGACCATCGTCTAGAGTTAATAAGTGATAAGAAATCTGCAATTATAAATGATTGAAGACCATGAACTCCTGTTTGGCAATAATAAAAGTTCCACCATCCAACTTTGATAATAACAAAAGAAGTTTATAAATTAAACTCCCATTATTTTAATAGAAAATCGGGCATATAATCAAAATCTAACTTTAATAATTGAAGTCTAGGAGTTTTGTACTGACAATAACAAGTGTCTGGTAATAAAAAGCCATAAACTATCATCTAGAAATAAGTCATTGAAAAACATGAATTCTTATTTTGGGGGTAAAAAATGAGTATTTAGAGACCCCTTTAATCCTGAAACCGAGATTTAGATGTTGATAAGTATTGTTCATGAGTTAGTAGTAGTTAACCAGTGACCCTGATTCGGGTATTAGTTAGATAAACTTAGAGTTTTGATTTAAGAATGGAAGTCCATTAAGATCCCAATATCAATTGACTTGGAACCCATATTTGAGCATTAACAAATGAAATTCGAAGACTAATAGTAAAGACTCGAAACCCAAACTCGAGCATTAACAATATGATGTTTAGAATCCTGTGATGAGGGTCTTAATAATGGAGGTCTCAGATCCCATGTTCAGAAATTAATAAGCGAAGTCCAAAAATTATTGACAAGAGATCCAAAACCTTCACTCGGGTATTAATAAGTCCAAAAGTCAATATTGAGATACCATAAACCAGATACGAATAGTAATAAGCAAAGTCCTGAAATTAATAATAAGAGACCCGAAACCCATATTCGAGTATTTACCAGTGAAGTTTCGAAGTTAATAGTAAGGATCTGAAACCTATATTCGGGTATTACGAAAACCATAAATCAATAGTAATAGACTTGAAACCTAGATTCGGGTATTAATAAGTGATGTTCTGAAATTCCCTTTTGGAAACTTGACGGAGGCTGTAAATTCTTATATGAGCCTTATGTTCTACACTGCTCTTTGAGTTTTGATTCTTTTGACATGTTCCATCCTTTAGGCCTTGTATGTTGTCATTGTTTGATATACCGCTTCTCAGGCTTGGACGTCTTAGTCCGCTATTGTCATTGTTTGATATGTCGCTTCTCGGGCTCAGACGTCTTAGTCCAATGTTAATATGTTATCATTGTTTGATATGCCACTTCTTGGGCTCGGACGTCTTAGTCCGTTGTTGTCTGGTGCGCTTGGTTAGCTTATCCACAAGCAGGACTAAAGAACTTATCCAACCTCCTTCCAAGAGGCACCCCAGCCAGGCTTTATAGGCGGGACTAAAGGCTTGTTTGGTGCCTTGGTGTAACATCCCCTATATTGAGGCATAAAGCTAAGCGCTATAGATACTGCAATCATCCATAGTATTAACTTCCGGTGACAAAATTCGCTAATGTTAATGGCATCCATAATATCAAAAGCACATGAATATGAAATAAAATCAACATAGAATTAAAACATCTTTTCTGATTATATTTCAAATCCATATTTTATATTCAGATACATAATCCTAATACGTTTCCCAGGTTGTTTTAAAAATAAAAGGCGGCAACCCATTCGAAAGCCCTTTCTTTGTATAAACAGAAGCAAGTTGGTTAAGTCGAAAGCTCTAACCCCTTCTAAAGCCTTATTTATAACCAAAATAGTTCCGAGTTTATAAGAGCTACTTCTACCGGTCGAAAGCATGTTTCGACTCTATATCTTCCGCTTTTCTCCAATCCACTATGTACCAAGGCATTGATAATATGTGTATTGGTTTCTACTTGGTAGGAGGCGGATGTATGGGTCAAAAGGTGGTTGCTGTAAGTGGCGAAGCAGTAATCCTTTACAAAACTGATTTTTAGCTTTTTAAAGCAATATCTTTCCAACTAACTTGCCTTATTTGTCAACATATAATTGGTTGCCAATTCTCTTACAAAACCTTTTCTAAAAGTGCTGTCGAATTCAATAATTAACAATTTTAAAACATTTAACAAATTGCCTCTTCTCCTTTTCTAAACATATAAAACATTTAAGTCTCATACCTTAAATAATTTTATATCTTTTAATAAAATACCTAGAAAAATTCTCCAAAAATTTCCATAAATCACTTCTAATATGTTTTCTAACTTATTTAAATTTCTGACCCAAAGCTAACATATAAAAGCCAAAAATAATTTAAACCCAATTTATTCATTTTCTTTAATAGAAAATTCATAATAAATCCACAACAACTTAGAAAATTATGAAACTTGAAACCCATCTCTAAAATAATGTTTCTGTCCTTATATCAAAAATGCAATCCATTTGGATGTCATTTAATAGGTTTTCCAAATCAAATCTTGCCTTGAAATCTTATAAAACAACATAGATCATCAACAAACATATATATCCATTTAAATAATCAAAACATGGCATTTTTCTTACAAAATAAACTCGGGTCTCATCTAGCAATAAAAATGAAATGTAATCTATTATTCACCTTAGCTTATTGTTAAGGAGGTTGAGATTTGCTCTTGAATTGATTTGATTAAGCTTCCTACTTGAATCCTTGCTTATCTTCCTCTTGTTTTCTTCAAATGGTGGCCGGACAAGCTCTAGGTTTGGTTTTTGTTTGTGAATATTGTAAATGAAATTGGAATAATGATTTAGGGTATAAGAACTTAGTTTATTCCAATTTTGCCCTCCTCTTATTACTTACTTCATTTTAAATTTTCGTTTGTTTATTCATTACTTAAGGCACGACTACCTTATAATTATAAAAATCTCAATCTCTTAATCACTTACATTATTTAATTTTATTTATCTAATTAAATGTCCTAAATAATGTTAGTCAAAATTAGAATCATTACAAAGTCCTCTCTTTAAAGAATTTCGTCCTCGAAATTACCATAAGGTCATCATAAAATTAATCATAAAGGTAAAACATACCATGAAATAATTCAGGATAAGTATCTCTAATCTTGCTCTCAGTTTCCTATGTATAGTCTCTCTCGTGATCACTCCACTGGACTTTAACTAATCTGACTATCTTGTTCCTTAACCTCTTCTCATCCCCCATGACCATACGAACTGGTTTTCTAACTACAGTCAAATTCAGTTCCACTACTAGGTCATCTAACACAGTTGGTGCTATAAAAGTATCAGAATCTCGAATACACTTCCTTAGATGAGAAATATGAAAAACATTGTGGACTCCTACCAAACCACTTGGTAACTCCACTCTATACGCAAGTTTCCCAATCATTTCTATCATAGGAAATGGACCAACAAATCTCGGCGCCAATTTTCCTGATTTCCTAAATCGGATTACACCTTGCATCGGTGATATCTTAACGAAAACATGATCTCCAACCAAGAACTCTATGTCTTTCCATCTCTTATCAGCATAACTCTTCTACCTAGACTGAGCTTCCTTCATCCTACCTCGAATTAACTTAATCTTTTCTACAGCTTCCTTAACCAAATCTGGACAAAGAACTAACCTATCCCTAGTCTCTAACCAACAAACGGGAGATGCATGGCCTTTCATATAAAGATTCAAATGGTGCCATCCCTATACTAGTCTGATAACTATTGTCATATGAAAACTCGACTAAGTGTAGGTGGTCTTCCCATGGTCCTCCAAAATCTAGCACACAAGCTCTTAACAAATCTTCTCGGACTTTATTAACTCTTTCCGTTTGTCCATATGCCTGCGGATGGTAAGCAGTACTCATCTTGAGCTTGTCCATGCTTTAACCCAGCCATAACGTGGTATGGATAAAGGCTTACTCTAACCTCCCTCAGGAGGTGCCTTGATCTGGCTATAGCATGGCGCGACCAAGGGCTTGTCGATGCTTTAACTTGGCCATAGCGTGGCACGGATAAATGCTTACTCTAATCTCCCTCCAGGAGGCGCCTTGATATGGCCATAGCATGGAATGACCAAGGGCTTGTGGATGCTTTAACCTGGTCATAGCATGGCGTGGATAAAGGCTTTGACTATTTAAGGTAATTTCCAAATTCAAGGAGAACTTTGCTCCTAACCATGTAGACTTCCCTTTAAGAAAGAGGTGCTTTATTCATTCATTATAAGAAAATATGATCGCAATGTTCCGCATTCCACATTTTAGGAACCATATTGTCATCTGGTCGACATAACTTGTAAGTTCCAGGGGAATTACTTTGCATACGATTAGGGGACCTTCCCAATTTGGTCCTAGCGGTCCATCCGTAGGATATCTTGTGTTTGCCATCACCTTCGGAGTACTAAGTCCCCCTCTTGAAATGATCTTGTTTTCACTTTTGAGTTGTAGTATTTTTAGATTCTTCTCTAATATACTGCAGTCCGAATAGCTGCTTCATCTCTTAGTTCATGTATTAAATCTAACGATTCTTCTTCAATTCTTGGTTTGGATCAAATGCATATGCGATTCTTTGATGTGAGGGTATCTCAATTTCAATTGGCAACATTGCTTCACACCTATATGTTAGAGAATAAGGGGTATGTCCGTTACAGTTCTAGTGGATGTTCGATAGGCCCAAAGCACAAGTGGCAAATCTTCTACCCAATTTCCTTTGGCCTTATTCAATCGCTTTTTCAAGATAGTCTTAATAATCTTATTTGCCACCTCAACGGCTCCATTAGCTTTTGGATGTGCCACGGAAGAAAAGCTTTTGATAATCCCGTTCTTATGGCAAAACCGGGAAAACTCTTCACTTTCAAATTGTGTTCTATTATCAGATATAATTTTATAAGGGATCTTGAATATGGTAATAATGTTTTTAATGACGAATCTTAGCACTTTCCTAGAAGTAATTTTGGGAAGTGGTTCTGCTTCTACCTACTTAGTAAAGTAGTCAATGGCCACTACAACATATCTTGCTCCTTCTTTGGAAATTGGCAATGGCCCAATTAAGTTGATCCCCATATAACGAAGGGCCATGAACTAGAAATCGGAGTCAGTTGACTGGTGGTAAACGAGGAATCTTTGAGTATTCCTGGCATCTTTCACATTTCTTTACATACTCAGTAGCTTTACTTGTCATTCGAGGCCAATAAAAACCCTATCTCATTATTTTCTTTGCTAACTTTGCCACGTTGGAATGGTCTCTGCAAAATCCTTTATGCGCTTCTACCAACAATTTCATCCCATCTTGCAGACTCACACATCTTAAATACGGTAAGGCATATCCTTTCTTGTGAAGAACTCCATCCATCATTGTGAAAATTGGAATCTTAGCTTCCACTTTATCAGATGGTAATACCCCCTTAGAAAGATACTCGACAATAGGTGACATCCAAGTGTCACTATAATAGTCATCTGCCCTTGGATAGTTAATCCTCTCATATGGGATTTCTTCATTAATTTTCCTTTCTTCTCTTTCTTTTTCCATGGCTTGTGTCTAGTTAGAACTAACAATTCCTTCCCTTGTTTGGGTATTCCCTCTTCGATGCTTGGATTTTCTTGGTACATATTGGTACGATATGAGTTTTGGGGGCTCCTCTTGAGCTAGCCAACTTTGCTAACGAAACTACCTGAGAGTTTTCTCCCCTCGAAACTTGGTGTATAGAAAAATATTCAAATAAGGCGAGCATTTTTAATACTTTCTTTACATACAAAGATAGTTTGGTATCCTTAATCTGATATACTTACTTTATCTGGTTTACCATTAGTTGAGAATTATTAAAGACTTGAATTCGTTGGATCTTGAGCTGTAAGGCGAGAGTCAATCCTGCCACTGTTGATTCATATTCAACTACATCATTTGTTGCGAGGAACCCTAACTTCATTGCGTAGTGTGGGCGGTGGGCGTCTAGTGTAATTATAACATAGACCTCTATAGCTTCCTACTCGTTTTATGTGCCATCCACAAATAACTGCCATATGGGTTTTTGGTCTTTTTCTTCTTTAATTATTCTTTAACAAAGTTTGTACACTCATTAATAAAGTCCGCTAATGCTTGTCCTTTGATAGCTACCCATGGTTAAAATTCAATGTCATACTAGATAACACAATTCCCCACTTTACTAGCCGACACAAAGTTTCAGGCTTACTGAAGACTTGTTTGAGTGGAAAGTTAGTCAATACTCTGATTAGATGCACTGAAAAGTATGCTCTAAGTTTTCCTGCTGTAAGTATCGAGCAGTAGGCTAATTATTCTATTATAGTGTATCGAACCTCTGCTTCTTTTAACTACCTGCTCAAATAATAAACAAGAAGTTATGTAGCGATCCTGAATCGGCCTTAGAAAATCGGCACCCGTACTTCACTTGTACTCGAATGCCGTAGATTCAAACGCCGAATCTGGCTCGCCGGAGCTTATAACACATTAAGTATAACAACACATCGGAATAAAGAAATGAATAATATCATATACAACTCCAATGAATACAATATCCAGAATGATATACAACAATGATATCAATATGATACAAGAAAATCAGAGATAAATAAAGATACTATAGCGGAAAACAGAAGTGATACTCCAAGTGATCCGACAAAGAGAATGAGACCAATAACTCCAACATCAAGCTCAAACCATCTTCACGTTTCACAAAGATAAGCAAGTTCAATCGTCCGTGAACTCCGAACACTGAACTAGCTCCCGATGATCTACTAAACCTGACTATTTGAAAAACCCAACTCTAGACTGCCCGTGAGGAAAATTGTGGGCACCCAGAGTTTAGGAAGGGAACAATAAACTCCAGGTCAGTCATGGGACTGGTATGAGTAACAAAAACAGTTTATCTTTAAACAAACCACAAAGGAATTTTAAACATTGAAATCCGCAATGCTTTTTGGAAAATGAAAATACCATAAGGCCTCCTGCCACACACACAATGCAAACGCATAATTGGAGGAGATTTCTCCTTATGATAGTCAAACATGCTTACTAGGCACAAAAAAAACTCTTTTGATATTATTACTAGTGCATAGTGTAGGAAAACCTTTCGAAAGTATAATATTAATCTTAGCCAGCATACAACCATTATTGTATGCCTACTATAGCTACTATGTTCAATAGCAGGTTACCACCACATTCCATAGCAGGTTATACAACTAAAACCGTACAAGGCTCGTATTATTTCTTTGGATTTTCCAACAAATGGTCAGGCTAAGGAACTTCCTATGCCACATGGGAACGCCTCTGGAGGGACGCTTCGAGAGACAACTGCTCTCTGCCAACACAAGGCCGGTTACCCCCTTCCCGGGTAGTAAACCTGAGATATGCCACCCCCGGTCGTTTGCGACCTTTATCCGAGGCGCCTCGAGCACAAAGCAACAATCACACAGTAAATGAGATTGGAGCAACCATACAGGTAAATATCTGGGCTCCATACCATAATATCACCTTTTTCCAGAAGGAATGGACATACCCTAGGGGAGCTACCCCTGAAACATTGCCGCATCTTCCTATTTCGACCATTTCCGGGGTGTGAGATCCTGATGCGGTCTCGTCCACAAAGCTACGCTTTACACGAAAGCCATGCTTTGATCAACAAATGATCAGCAACACACATCAACACTTAGCATGCCACATTACCAAATTGGGAAGGTATCACTAGTAACCATCAACTACATAACCTCTGAGCTCGTACGTCTCAGAGAAGGGTGTTAAGCTAAGAGAATAAATCTCCGCCATTAAGCAAAAATGTATTTGATAGAAACCAGCTTTACATCTCAAAGTGTAATGTCAGACACACATCCATACAAGTCTGTTCCGGGTTCGAACAGAACCGAAGGCACTTCCTAAGAAGCCCTTGCTATCCGGGTATTCACAATCCCGATCGGACTTCCCATCACTTAGGAAATCTCTATACCTGCGCGACTCAGTGCAGAGACAATCAACGGGTTATCCTTTCATTTTCACAAACACCCGGTCTTCAACACCGGTCTTCAAATGCTATCCATTTACGTCGTATCACTATTCGGAATGGGTTATATGACACAAAGTCCTCTCCCGGCTAAACCGAATAGTGAGCGCAATATTTTAAAACATATGGATACTGGGATTTCAGTTAAGTCACAACTTATTATCCAAAACTTTCCTTTCGAATGGTTTAAAAAAATCACCATTTTAAATCTGTTAAAAATAAACAGATTCAATTCACAAAGTTCACCCAGTTTCACAAAGATCTATTCATAGATTTTCCAAATCAATTTCCATTTCAATTTGGATTTAACTCATCCAATCTTTAAATCAAAGATTTAATTGATAACTTTCGAAACAATTCCATTTCGACCTTTTATACAAATGGTACACCTTTCCAATTTCAAAACAAAGTTCAACAATCTTTCACAAAGATTTATTCATAACTCGGAAAACCATTTTCAATTCAAACTTAAAATTCCTTTAATTCAAATTGGAAATTCATTTCTTATGTGAGAGCTTTTATGATTTGAAAACAATTAGTTTCCATTCTGGAAAACTAATCTCAACTTACATAAGTTAAAGCCATTCAAGTATAAAATTTGGATTTAAATTTCTTAAATTTCCAAAACCATACTTTTAAATGGTTAAAACTCATATAAATACCTTAATAACTTATATGATCTCTTTAGATCAAAATTTCCAAACTATTGAATTCAATTTCAAATATTGAATTCGAATTTAAATCAAATTATTTAAATTTTCAAAACTCGATTAAGTTATTCAAAATATCTTTTATCTTTGAAACTCATTTACAAAAGCTTTCAATTCCAATTCCAAAGCTATTTTGAATTCAAGAATTCAGTCTTTAAGATTGTTAAAAATTTGTGACTTAACCGATTTCCTTATGAAATCCATATTTGTGTCTGTATGGTGTAGTCCAGGGGTTTAACACAATAGTGCAACATCATCCAATCATCATAGATTAAGATACAAAAATATAGTTGATAAGCGGTATAAACTATAACGCTTATCTTTCATTCAAAGATTCACAGATATATATATCACATAAATTAATTTTATTCATCCCTGATAAATAAATTACAGATCACAAATAAGGATATATCACATCACATATCAGGGAATATCAACCATTCACAGCATTCAATAGAATACAGTCATCCATAAGTAAGATCCATTTAACTATCTGATTAATTTAAATCAGATTAACTTCTATGAATGAATTTATTAGTCATGATAGATTAATAATTAATTAATCACAAAATATTTAATAAATGATTCTTTTATTAATCATTAATTTATAATTTATCCTCAATCAATTATTCTTAATAAATTTCAATGAGCAATTAATTTCTTAATTACTTCATAAAGTAATTACACTTACACAATTTTATAAATGATTATCATTGATTAATTAATCTAATTTATTATTAAAATTAATCACATTAGTTAATTATTTAAATAAATCTTAGTTAATGACTTCATTAACTAATAACAATTCTTAATTTCTTTTCTTAAGAATTTTAAACTTAGATTAATCATTATTAATTTCAAATTAATAAATCTTAATTACAAATTAATTAATCTCTGATTATTTAATTAAGTTTTAACTATAACTTAATTAATCCTTAATTACTTCATCAATTAATTCTTAATCATTAATTAAAAATGAAATCTTATCTAATTGATGATTCTTAATTATTTCCTTAAATCATTAATCTTAAACTTTAATTAATTAATTAATTTAAAACTCTTAATTACTTAATTAATCATCCATATAATTAATTAATTATCAATTTAAATTATCTTAAAATTTTAATGAATCACAAATCATTAAATTTTAATTAACTTTAAGATAAACATTATTTTTATAAATGATTAAATTATCATTATCAAAAACATTTTAAAAACAATTAACCTTTAAACTTACTTTTAAATTCCATTTTAAATTCAAGATTTAAAATGAATACAACTTTGACTTTAACAAAGTTTAAACAATTTAAAAACCTTTTAAATCTCATGTTAAAGAAATACTTTTGTTATAAAGGAAATTTTAAAAGAGTTAAAATTAATCCTCTTAGCTTCACATATTTAAGTACATATATTTACCATCTAAACTTGTTTAAGCATTTAAATTTATAAAGCTTATTTCAAAATCTTGAATTCAGTTTTAGATTTAATTCCAAATTTAAAACTTTGATTTAAATAGTTGTTTGAATTCTTCATTTCCAATTTAAAAATTCATTTTAAGTTCCTTAAAGTATACTTTCAATTAGTTAACCAATTTAAATTTAAACTTGATTTATTTACAACTAAGTTTCAAAACTGAACTTGAATTTGTATTTAGACTTTAAATTTAAACTGAGTTTAACTTGGATCTATAAATTTAATTTTAATTTTAAATTTTCAAAAAAAACAAAGACAGGTTTCTGTCTAAAACTGGTAAACAACTCATACCTGAGCCACTCAAATTCTACTTCGAGTCCAATGCCTAACAACCTCGAGCCAAAACCCTGGAGCTACTCAACAAACTCGAGTATACCTCTGCCCCAAACACAGACTTCACCAGTAAAAGAACTCAGGGCACCGTGCACGTGCACAGAGCCGAAAAACTCCTCCGACCAACCCTGCAACGTCGAGCAAGTCGACTATCTTCCACCAACCAACCCCCGATCACCAGAACTCCTCCATTCCCTCTGAATCAAAATTGGGTGCCAAAATCGATACTTGGAAACAAAACAGGAACTCCTCCTATACCTGGCAACGCGTCGCTCGCCACACTCCAACCACCAGAACACGCGAAACTCTGGCAATCATTTCGTCAATCTCCCCTCTACCATCACCCAAAGCCACGAAGTACTCGATCAAACGTAGATGACGAACAAATCAAAACTTTCGTACTCGAGAAAACTATGTTTAGAAACTTAGAACACTCGCCGCTGCCACCACGATCTACTACCCACCAGCACAGTATTTTTCCTACAACCACCGATCATCCTACTATCACTGGAAGAAACCCATACTTTCCAAATCCTCGGGATCATCAGAAAACCCCCCAATTCCCTATTTTATGATGAACTAGAACTGCTCATTCAAAACTTAACTAAAAGTAGTAGTTTTTGTTTTAAAAATCAAGTTTTGGTTTTAGCATTTGATTCATATACCTGAATCCATGAATTATGAAAATTGAATTTTGACTTTTTTTTAAGTTTTCACTGCTGTTTTATATTCCCAGAACATATACAAATTGTTCTTTCTCTTAAACAAATTTTAAAACTTAAGTCTATGTTATAACAGACATTTTATGTTCAGAACTTAAGTCTTATCAATGCTTGGATTAAGAGAAAATAAATTTTGAGGAGGATTTAAGCCTGGAACTAAAGTCAGAGAGAAGCACAGAGTTGCTCACCACCATATTCATGCATAACACAGAAATGTACTCAAAGCAAACTGAATTCCAGAGAAAAAAACATGCCACAAAACTGATATACTTGAACTATTTAATGGTGATGTTACTCACCTTGATTTCTAGGAAAAAGAAGAACAGAGTGTGAAATGTGAAACCAGGCTTGAGCTTTGCTTACTGAAGCTTTCCTCTAATCCTCTGGTTTACATGAATTTGTTTTGTTGTTTGATTGAATTTTTTTCAAGTTTAAATGATATTTTGCTTTCAGTTTTCATAGCTTGGAATGGAACGAACTGAAATGAGGAAGGCTGATATTTAGTAGATGAGTTTACTGTGTGATATAATTTGTTTGTACAATATACCAGAGATTTTTTTTTCTCTTGTGGCCGATGGATGTTTGCATGGTGGCTGCGTTTATTAGCTTTGTACAAACTCATATTTTTTCTCATTTTGTTTGTACAAATATGAGATATTTTCTTTGGCTTCCTTTGCAAGCTTCATTTACATGCATATTCACTTGTTTACATACATATATTTATTTTTGTTTACTTGTATACATATATTCCTTCTTTCCTTTTGCTTTGTCTTTTTGACTTACACTTTGCCTTTACAATATTACTTTATAATATAATTAAATTTCTATTTTAATTTGTTGTTAAATTTCATTTAATGAATTACTTTATATTTTTATTACTTATCTTTTATTTATTTCTTATTATTTTGTAATATAGATAATTTCTATTTTTTAATTAGTTGGTAAAGTTTAGCAAATGTATTTACTTGATATTTTTATAGTTTATCTTATAAATATTATCTCTATTTCTAGCTTAAATTATTTATTATCAATTTTACTTTAATACTATTTGTCTTGTATTTCTATATATATATATATATATATTTATTTTAATTATTTTTTAAATATATATATATATTAACACATATTATTTAAAAGAAAATGTTTGAAATTAAATACATACTAATTGAATTCTATAAATATATTTTTATAAACTCAAATTATTATTAAACCATTTATTTTAGATTCAAACTCAATTTCAATATATATATATATATATATATATATATAAATTCAAATTTACTCATGTAATTCAATATCTTACTATTCAAATTCAAATGATTTAACACTTTTTTTTGAATCCAGAGAAACACAAATCAATTTATCAATAAATTTCATAATTTTTATTCAAAAATTAATTTAATTATCAATTTAAACTTATTAAAAATCCGGGATCGTTACAGGCTCCCCTCCTTAAGAAATTTCGTCCCCGAAATTTGCCAGGAAGACACAAAGATAGATGAAGAATATTTCATCAATTCAACTGAATATCTATTCTGCATTTGGCTTACCAAATTAGAATATCAATAATAGATACAAGAACGAATTTGTTTTAACACTTCACAAGATACTCGAGTTAACTAGATCAACGAAGTACGCAGTGGCATTGGTTAGTTCAAAAGGATAACTAACCATTCGTAGAATATATTGGGACCCAAAGAATAGATAGATATATGGATACAATTTCAAAACTTTCAGTCTAGAACTAATGTATACCTATCAACCATAGCAACCAATGCATCCAAACAAACAATTCTGACCTATTTGGAGTTTATGTCCCATGCAAACATATCAAATCTTCTTCTTGGATCTACCAAGAACTATCAAAGAATTGAGAAAAAATGACGAACAAAAGAGATTGATAGAGAAAAGATTGGTTCCTTGTTGTTACAGGATATTGGCCATTTATAGTCGTATTCCCCTGTCCCCTATCTCATCCTCTTCTTGCACTCATACTTACTATCAATGGATAGCAAGAGAATTTACTGAGGTATACAGACAGATATCTTAGGGATACTCATCCTAGGGTATACTTCACCCTATCTCTAATGAGTTACTTAATGTGTTATACTCTTGAGCTAAAGTTCAACCTTAGCTCTGATACCAAATGTAGCGATCCTGACTCGGCCTTCGAAAATCGGCACCCGTACTTCACTTGTACTCGAATGTCGCAGATTCAAACGCCGAATCTGGCTCGCCGGAGCTTATAACACAGTAAGTATAACAACACAGCGGAATAAAGAAATGAATAATATCATATACAACTCCAATGAATACAATATCCAGAATGATATACAACAATGATATCAATATGATACAAGAATATCAGAGAGAAATAAAGATACTACAACGGAAAACAGAAGTGATACTCCAAGTGATCCGACAAAGAGAATGAGACCAATAACTCCAACATCAAGCTCAAACCATCTTCACGTTTCACAAAGATAAGCAAGGCCAATCGTCCGTGAACTCCGAACACTGAACTAGCTCCCGATGATCTACTAAACCTGACTATCTGAAAAACCCAACTCTAGACTCCCCGTGTGGAAAATTGTGGGCACCCAGAGTTTAGGAATGGAACAATAAACTCCAGGTCAGTCATGGGACTGGTATGAGTAACAAAAATAGTTTATCTTTAAACAAACCACAAAGGAATTTTAAACATTGAAATCCGCAATGCTTTTTGGAAAATGAAAATACCATAAGGCCTCCCGCCACACACACAATGCAAACGCATAATTGGAGGAGATTTCTCCTTATGATAGTCAAACATGCTTACTAGGCACAAAAAAAACTCTTTTGATATTATTACTAGTGCATAGTGTAGGAAAACCTTTCGAAAGTATAATATTAATCTTAGCCAGCATACAACCATTATTGTATGCCTACTATAGCTACTATGTTCAATAGCAGGTTACCACCACATTCCATAGCAGGTTATACAACTAAAACCGTACAAGGCTCGTATTGTTTCTTTGGATTTTCCAACAAATGATCAGGCTAAGGAACTTCCTATGCCACATGGGAACGCCTCGGGAGGGACGCCCCAAGAGACAACTACTCTCTGCGAACACAAGTCCGGTTACCCCCCTTCCCGGGTAGTAAACCTGAGATATGCCACTCCCGGTCGTTTGCGACCTTTATCCGAGGCGCCTCGAGCACAAAGCAACAATCATACAGTAAATGAGATTGGAGCAACCACACAGGTAAATATCTGGGCTCCATACCATAATATCACCTTTTTCCAGAAGGAATGGACATACCCTAGGGAAGCTACCCCTGAAACCTTGTCGCATCTTCCTGTTTCGACCATTTCCGGGGTGTGAGGTCCTGATGCAGTCTCGTCCACAAAGCTATGCTTTACACGAAAGCCATGCTTTGATCAACAAATGATCAGCAACACACAACAACACTTAGCATGCCACATTACCAAATTGGGAATGTATCACTATTAACCATCAACTACATAACCTCTGAGCTCGTACGTCTCAGGGAAGGGTGTTAAGCTAAGAGAATAAATCTCCGCCACCAAGCAAAAATGTATTTGATAGAAACTAGCTTTACATCTCAAAGTGTAATGTCAGACACACATCCATACAAGTCTGTTCCGGGTTCGAACAGAACCGAAGGCACTTCCTAAGAAGCCCTTGCTATCCGGGTGTTCACAATCCCGATCTGACTTCCCATCACTTAGGAAATCTCTATACCGGCGCGACTCAGTGCAGAGACGATCAACGGGTTATCCTTTCATTTTCACAAACACCCGATCTTCAAATGCTATCCATTTACGTTGTATCACAATTCGGAATGGTTTATATGACACAAAGTCCTCTCCCGGCTAAACCGAATAGTGAGCGCAATATTTTAAAACATATGGATATTGGGATTTCAGTTAAGTCACAACTTATTATCCAAAACTTTACTTTCGAATGGTTTAAACAAATCACCATTTTAAATCTATTAAAAATAAACAGATTCAATTCACAAAGTTCACCCAGTTTCACAAAGATCTATTCATA
Organism: Allium fistulosum; assembly: GCA_030737815.1. Lineage (NCBI taxonomy): Eukaryota > Viridiplantae > Streptophyta > Magnoliopsida > Asparagales > Amaryllidaceae > Allium > Allium fistulosum. The sequence goes on along the minus strand of CM060901.1, from coordinate 308,048,419 downwards.
GAATTTCCAAATCAATTTCCATTTCAATTTGGATTTAACTCGTCCAATCTTTAAATCAAAGATTTAATTGATAGCTTTCGAAACAATTCCATTTCGACCTTTTATACAAAAGGTACACCTTTCCAATTTCAAAACAAAGTTCAACAATCTTTCACAAAGATTTATTCATAACTCGGAAAACCATTTTCAATTCAAACTTGAAATTCCTTTAATTCAAATTGGAAATTCATTTCTTATTTGAGAGCTTTTATCATTTGAAAACAATTAGTTTCCATTCTGGAAAACTAATCTCAACTTACATAAGTTAAAGCCATTCAAGTATAAAATTTGGATTTAAATTTCTTAAATTTCCAAAACCATACTTTTAAATGGTTAAAACTCATATAAATACCTTAATAACTTATATGATATCTTTAGACCAAAATTTCCAAACTAATGAATTCAATTTCAAATATTGAATTCGAATTTAAATCAAATTATTTAAATTTTTAAAACTCGATTAAGTTATTCAAAATAACTTTTATCTTTGAAACTCATTTACAAAAGCTCTCAATTCCAATTCCAAAGCTATTTTGGATTCAAGAATTCAGTCTTTAAGATTGTTAAAAATCTGTGACTTAACCGATTTTCTTGTGAAATCCATATTTGTGTGTGTATGGTGTAGTCCAGGGGTTTAACACAATAGTGCAACATCATCCAATCATAACAGATTAAGATACAAAAATATAGTTGATAGGCGGTATAAACTATAACGCTTATCTTTCATTCACAGATTCACAGATATATATATATATATCACAGAAATTAATTTTATTCATCCCAGATAAATAAATTACAGATCACAACACAAATAAGGATATATCACATCACATATCAGGGAATATCAACCATTCACAGCATTCAATAGAATACAGTCATCCATAAGTAAGATCCATTTAACTATCTGATTAATTTAAATCAGATTAACTTCTATGAATGAATTTATTTGTCATGATAGATTAATAATTAATTAATCACATAATATTTAATAAATGATTCTTTTATTAATCATTAATTTATAATTTATCCTCAATTAATTATTCTTAATAAATTTCAATGAGCAATTAATTTCATAATTACTTCCATAAAGTAATTACACTTACACAATTTTATAAATGATTATCATTGATTAATTAATCTAATTTATTGTTAAAATTAATCACATTAGTTAATTATTTAAATAAATCTTAGTTAATGACTTCATTAACTAATAACAATTCTTAATTTCTTTTCTTAAGAATTTTAAACTTTGATTAATCATTATTAATTTCAAATTAATAAATCTTAATTACCAATTAATTAATCTCTAATTATTTAATTAAGTTTTAACTTTAACTTAATTAATCCTTAATTACTTCATCAATTAATTCTTAATCATCAATTAAAAATGAAATCTTATCTAATTGATGATTCTTAATTATTCCCTTAAATCATTAATCTTAAACTTTAATTAATTAATTAATTAATTTAAAACTCTTAATTACTTAATTAATCATCCATATCATTAATTAATTAATTAATTATCCATTTATATTATCATAAAAATTTAATGAATCACAAATCATTAAATTTTAATTAACTTTAAGATAAACATTATTTTTATAAATGTTTAAATTATCATTATAAAAACATTTTAAAACAATTCACCTTTAAACTTACTTTTAAATTCCATTTTAAATTCAAGATTTAAAATGAATACAACTTTGACTTTAACAAAGTTTAAACAATTTAAAAACCTTTTAAATCTCATGTTAAAGAAATACTTTTGTTATAAAGGAAATTTTAAAAGAGTTAAAATTAAATCCTCTTAGCTTCACATATTTAAGTACATATATTTACCATCTAAACTTATTTAAGCATTTAAATTTATAAAGCTTATTTCAAAATCTTGAATTCAGTTTTAGATTTAATTCTAGATTTAAAACTTTGATTTAAATAGTTGTTTGAATTCTTCATTTCCAATTTAAAAATTCATTTTAAGTTCCTTAAAGTATACTTTCAATTAGTTAACCAATTTAAATTTAAACTTGATTTATTTACAAATAAGTTTCAAAACTGAACTTCAATTTGTATTTAGACTTTAAATTTAAACTGAGTTTAACTTGGATCTATAAATTTAAATTTAATTTTAAATTTTCAAAAAAAACAAAGACAGGTTTCTGTCTAAAACTGGGAAACAACTCATACCCGAGCCACTCAAATTCTACTTCGAGTCCAATGCCTAACAACCTCGAGCCAAAACCCTGGAGCTACTCGAGAAACTCGAGTATACCTCTGCCCCAAACCCATACTTCACCAGTAAAACAACTCAGGGCACTGTGCACGTGCACGGAGCAGACAAACTCCTCCGACCAACCCTGCAACGTCGAGCAAGTCGACTATTTTCCACCAACCAACCCCCGATCACCAGAACTCCTCCATTCCCTCTGAATCAAAATCGGGTGCCAAAATCGATACCTGGAAACAAAACAGAACTCCTCCTATACCTGGCAACGCGTCGTTCGCCACACCCCAACCACCAGAACACGCGAAACTCTGGCTATCATTTCGTCAATCTCCCCTCTACCATCACCCAAAGCCACGAAGTACTCGATCAAATGTAGATGACGAACGAATCAAAACTTTCGTACTCGACAAAACTAGGTTTAGAAACTTAGAACACTCGCTGCCGCTACCACGATTGTAATGACCCAAGATTTTAGGAATTTATCTTGAAAAAAAAATACAAATAAGATTAAAATAATTTTTAAGCAGTTTATAAAATCATGTTTAAGGGAAAGATGAGATAGCTTGATGTGGTATAATAAAATAATGTGCCTTTGTGCACAGAAAATACACATGAGTAAAGCTAGATCCCTGTATACTATGAATGAGTACATGATGCTATGCATGGAAAATGTATATATATATGTATATATATATATATATTTACTGATAAATAAAGAAAACCCTCAAATGTGCTATATGCAGAAATATAACTAAGTATACATGTGCATATATGTATCAGTATAAAATAATATAGATGTATATATGGATATAGGTTATTGTCTGTAAAACATATATGTAAGTATACTAACTAAGTATTAGAATTTAAACTAGTAATAGGAAACACACAAATATGTTTTTCTCTGGTGGGTAAATAAGAAGAAAAACACTAGATAATAAAGTAAAGACTAAAAATAGAAAATGGGAGGAAAACAAAAATGTATTTTGTATGGGCTGAATTAAGAAAGAAAGAAATATGTATATAATATTGCTGGAAATCAGATCACACATTTAGCATGCAAATAGACAAGAGAAAAAGCATTTTATGGAAAAGCAAGATTTATGAAAATAACCAAAGTAGATAACCACTTTTCTCTTCACCAAATTAAGCCGGGGAGGGTAGAATCTTGGGTTCAAATAAAATGCAGATAACATAATTTTCTGGTGGGCAAAAATGGCTTTAGCCAATACCCAAAACCCTAAGGAGAACTCTGTATATTTAAAAGCAGCAGCCTCCTCTCCTTCTCAAAAAGAACTTTGAAAAAAAAACACCATATAAAAACATAAGGCAAGTGAAGGAAAAGAGCTTGAGGCTAAAGCAGAAGTTATCAATTAATTAAGGAAGCAAAGGAGAGAGCTAGGTGAGAAAACTCACTCAACAACTTAAGGCACTAAGTCCTAATGAAAGCAGCCAGTTATAAATTAATTTTTCTTAAAAGTGTATGTGATTGTTTTTTTTTCAGAAGTTAAGGATGCTTTAATGCCAAATGGTTGTTCTGGTTGTTTTATTTTGTGAATATTCTAAATATGATCTGTATGCATGCATAAGTATCTTTAAAACCCAGATCTCTTTTTAATATGATACTGGTTAGAAATATAAATAAATACCCAGAAAATAAAATGTGGAATATAAGCAAGTAGTGTTGGTTTTGGCTCAACCTAGAAGAATTGATGAGCATATGGGCTGCAATATACATATGTATATGTGATGAGGCTTAAGATAAAAAGGAATTAGGAGTGCAATAGGCTTGCCTATGTGCTGATACTCCTGATTCAAAGAAAATATACAATAACCACCTAGCAAATAGATTTTTGTGATTTAGGAAGCTTGGTCAATCTGAGTTAACTAAAGCACAGAGGTTTGCAATAAAATCTTCCCATAAAGCCATAAACCAATGTTAGTTGTCTATATCTCCTTAAAATTGCAAGAACATGTTTTAGTAAGTACCAATACTTAAATTGCTTGATTACCTCTGTTTGTTTATGAGAATGATGAGGAATGCTATGAGATGAATGCTTGTTTTTGTAAAGTGACTCACTGATTGGGTTTGCCCTGAAAAATTTAAAAAGAGAAAGTACCTAAGAACTTGATTAGGAAATGGGGTCAAGATTACTGCAGGAATGACTTGTGTTCTTGAGTAATACAAGTTGACACATGGCTTGTTCAAGTCCTGAGATCTTTGTGTAATGGAGTGAATTAGTTCATTACAGTGTGTCCATTGATTCATAAAAATTGCAGATGAGACCAGGGTAGATAAATATATCAAGGGGAGAATATTTGATATGATGATAAACTAGAGTTTTCCCAGAAATAAAATATGAGGAAAGAATGAATGATTTAACTCATATTAGTTATTTTCTGTTTGGTGTGAATGATTATTTGATTTATATTGTATGCCTGAGTGCAGGCTTTTAAATCTCCCCGAGATGGCCGAGATGAAAAATCCGAGATATCAGCCAAAATCCGAGATTTGGCAGCCTATTTAGTTATAAGTGTTTTAAATATCGCCCGAGATAGCCGAGATATTTTCCCGAGATATTGGCCAAAATCCGAGATTTAAAACACTGCCTGAGTGTATGTGCCATATCTATACAAAGTCTCTGGAAAGAAAGATTAAAGTGTACACATGCACAATGACACAGAACATGCACACAAGTATTACTTGTTTTCAAAGGGCAGAACTTTATGTATATGTACTTAATTCAATTTTAACTTAATTAATTAATTGCTTTTGTGAATTTTCTCATACCAGACATGTGTCTGACCCTAGTGTGCTAATGGCATCTGGGGTGTCTCATTTAAAATGAGGCAGCTTCAAATGCTTTTTCAAGAACAGCAGCCTCTAGGTAGGAGTAGAAGCAAAGCATTGAGAAGAAGATTATAGCATGCTAGAATTAGATAGATAAGAGCTTAAAAGATGAAATTTGCATGTATTGATATTTTAAAATTTTCCATTGTAGTAAGTACAGAGTGATGTTGGATATTTGGTTAAGTATTTGGCTTGTAACTGGAATCTAAAATATCTGAGTTTTATTATCTGGAATGTTGAAAAGTTTTAGCTATAATTTTGTAAGTTAGATCCACAATAGGGATTTTATAGGATGGAGAAGTTAGATCCATATTAGTAAATTTCATACATGTTCAGACATGATTTGCTCAGATATTGTCACACCAGTACCTTAGTAATTTTAACATAAAATCTGAATTTCTTTTTGCTAAAGCTTTGGGCAAAAATGCATTTTAAGACCCTCTGAAATATGCCTGAGCAGAGAGTTTGTTTAAACCATGTTTTCTTTGCTAAGTATCCAAGTGTCCCAGGAAACCCACCCCGGACTGCATTTCATTTAGTCTAGTACCTTGGTATCAAGGAATCAAGCTTCTGGAATATGATAATTCACTTAAGAATATCCCAGATATGAGTTTGCATATAAGGTAGATTTTATAGGAAAGCAAACATAGAAAATGATAGAAGCTTATATCATTTTCAGAGCGCAGACACAACACTATTGATTTTTATAGATAATCATAACATAATTAGCTGTTTTTTTGGATCATGTTTCATAGAGGATCCAGCAAGCTATCAAGGATTAAAAATCATACTGTTACCTATATGAATAAGGTTTTTATTACATAAATAATAGAAATTAAGCTATGTGGGGATCGATTAAATTTAATCAATCAATGTAACCTCTTGTTTGCCATAACCTGATTAAGCAAGAGGGGCACATGCATCTTCATATGTGTGTGCATATCCTTGTGGTTGCACTGATATATCTATATTGGTAAAAACTTTTGATCCTGGATAAAGTTTGTTTATTGGAAAAAGAAAATTGACCCTGGGGAAAGATGCTTGTTAATATATGATGTGTATATATATATATATCACTTTGTAAAAAAAAAAATCCTTACAAAATGAAGGTAGAAAAGAGAGGGTCATTGCATTTGGTATCAGAGTTATGTTATTAAGCATAGCAGAAATAAAGATCAAGTTCTCTGATAGAAATAAAATTTAAAGAGACTAAATATATAACAATGTTTTCAGTGTAAATAAAACCACTGAAATAATAAAATTACCAATCAAACTAACCAGCTATGTAAATTATTATTAGCAAACTATGGTAGGAAAACCAACAAATCAGGGAGCAGGATCTTCCAATGCACCACCAATGGTCAATCTGCAAGACTTGGTGAGAGCATTTAGGGATGGGGCAGGACAAAGGCAAGAAAATCCCTATGAAGAACTCTCAAAATTACTTAAGACATATACTCATTTAGGAGGCAAAAGCTTTGAAGGGACAGAGAGTATTATGGAAATTCAAGCATGGTTGAGAACATTGGATAGAATTTTCAATGACATGCAACTTGATGATCAAAGAAAGAGGCAAGTGGCTTCGAGACAGCTAAAAGGAGTAGCTTTAAGCTGGTGGGAAGTAATCATTGCAGGAAGAAATAAGAATGAAATCACTTGGAATCAATTCAAAGAGATGTTGGGAGCAAGGTTTGTACCAGCATCAGCTAAGACTACCTTGCTAGAAGAATTTATTAGGCTTAGGCAAGGAACTATGACTGTCACAGAATACACTCAAAAGTTTGAAGGGCTTTCCACATATGGAGCAATGCTTGTAGCAGATGAAGCATCCAAAAATGATAGGTACATAAAAGGTTTGAACCCAGGACTTAGCAGAGCCATGTTACCCTATGCTGACAGGACCTTTGACCATGTGATAGACTTAGCTTTGAGGTTGGAGCAGCATGACAAGGAAAGGGAAAAATTCAGAAATTTCAAGAATAATAACAGTAAGAAGGGTAAGGGGAGATATCATCCTTATGATAAGAAGAAAGAAGAGGCCAGTACTAAGTCTACTGGGGATATTAAAGCTAAGGAAACCAAGAAGATTGTGTGCCATCAATGTGGAAAAGAAGGACATATCAAACCAAGATGTCCAGAATTGAAAGGAGGAGCTTTCAAGTGTTATTTATGTGGGAAAGAAGGGCACATGAAAAGAAATTGTCCTGAGAATAAGCAGCAAGGAAAATTAGCAAACTTGGAAGAAAAAGCCAGAACAGTGGAGATCAATGCTGAGAAGCACAGTCAAGTGGAAGGTACACTATTTATTTGTAATGTACCCATAGCAGTAGTATATGATACTAGAGCAACTCATAACTTAATTTCCTATGAATTAGTTAAAATGCTGAAATTAAGTTGCATATTGGTTGAAACCCCTTTACATATACAAAGTCCACTGGGAAGTTCTAGTGTTTTAAACATGATTTGTGTGGATGTGGGATTAAACATAGGAGGAGATACTTTTATTTCCAATTTATATGTTTTAAATTACCCAAATATAGGTGTTATTTTGGGAGTAGACTGGTTAAGGCAATTCAAGCCTATAATTAACTTAGACTCATCCACCATATCATTGCAAAACCATGGAAGCCAGAGGATCACAATTTTATGTGAAGTGTCCAAGGGAAGAAAATTGTGTCATTTGATTGATTTGGTAAAAGATTTCAGTGAACATATTATTGAGGAAATTCCTATAGTCAATAAATACTTGGATGTTTTTGAGGAGGTTAATGGTGTTCCAAACCATAGGCCAGTGGAATTCCAAATTCATTTAGTTCCAGGAGCAAGCCCAGTGATTAAAAAGCCAACAAGAATGGGGCCAAATGAACTAAAAGAATTAAAGAAACAATTAGAGGAATTAGAAAATAAGGGTTTTATAAGATCCAGTAATTCTTGCTGGGGGGCACCAGTGGTGTTTGTTAAGAAACAAGATGGTACTTTGAGACTCTGCATAGATTATAGGGAATTAAACAAAGTAACCATTAAAAATAAATACCCACTGCCAAGAATAGATGATCTTTTTGATCAATTGGCTGGAGCAAGAGTATTCTCTAGGCTAGATTTAGCATCTGGTTTTCATCAAATGAAGGTGGAAGAATCAAGCATCAAGTACACTGCCTTTAACACTAGATATGGGTTGTATGAATTTTTGGTTATGCCATTTTGCTTGACCAATGCACCGTCATACTTTGTAGATTTAATGAACAGAACCTTTAGAGATTATTTAGACAAGTTTGTGCTTATTTTTATAGATGACATTTTAATTTATTCCAAAACAATGGAAGAGCATGAAAGTCATCTGCACATGGTTTTGTCTAGACTAAGAGAAAAAGACTTAAAGGCAAAATACTCAAAATGTGAATTTTGGAAAGAAGAAGTGCATTTTCTTGGCCATGTTATATCTGCCCAAGGAATTTCTGCGAACCCCAATAAAGTAGTGGCTATTCAAGCATGGAAGAGGCCAAGCACTGTGAGTGAAGTGAGGTCATTTATGGGGATGGCAGGATATTATAGGAGGTTTATAAAAGATTTTTCAAAAATTTCTACACCACTTACTAACCTACCCAGAAAGAACCAAGCTTTTGTTTGGTCAGAAAAATGTGAAAAGTCTTTTGAACAGTTGAAGGAGGCATTGGTGAATGCCCCAATTTTAAAGGTACCTCATGGAAATGAAGAATTAGTTGTATACACTGATGCTAGTGGATTTGGCTTGGGTGCAGTGTTGATGCAACAAGGCCAAGTCATTGCATATGCATCCAGACAACTTAAACCCCATGAAGTTAGGTATGCCACACATGATCTTGAATTAGCAGCTGTGATCTATGCTTTGAAACTTTGGAGACATTATTTGTTAGGCACTAAGTTTGAACTTTACACTGACCACAAGTCTCTAAAATATTTATTTTCACAAAAAGATTTGAACATGAGGCAACATAGATGGGTGGAGTTCTTAGCTGCCTATGACTTTGACATACTCTATACACCAGGCAAAGCAAACAAAGTTGCAGATGCTCTAAGTAGACAGCATGCTAAATTGGCTATAATGATGATAGAAGAATTTAAGGACTTGTCTTTGCTAACTGAGTTAGAAATTGGGGAGAATGGTTGTGTGCACATTGATGAGCAGATGCATGGTGCACAAGAAAATAAAGGGAAGTTAAGCTTAATGCCACTTCAACCAGATTTAATTCTGAAGGTAGAAAAAATGCAAGGACAGGATGCAAACTTATTAGAGAAGAAAATTCTCCTCTCAAAAGGGGAGGAAGTGATGAATTACCATATTGATAAAAATGGTTATCCGAGATACCAAAATAGGATGTGTGTGCCAGAGGACACCGAATTGAAGAAAGAGATATTGAATGAATATCATAGAAGTAAATACTCCATACACCCAGGCAACACAAAAATGTACCAAAATTTGAAAAGAGACTTCTGGTGGAAGGGGATGAAATCTGATGTAGCTAAATACATTGCCAAATGTATGACTTGCCAACAAGTCAAGGCTGAAACCCAAAGGCTATCAGGGTTGATGCAGCCTCTTAGTGTACCACAGTGGAAGTGGGAAGATGTATCTATGGATTTCATAGATGGGCTAACTAGATCTAAGAGAGGAAATACAAGTATATGGGTGATAGTAGATAGGCTAACCAAAGTAGCACACTTCATCCCAGTCAAGTCAGAAAGGACAGCACCAAAATTAGCTCAAATTTTTATGAAGGAAGTGGTAAAATTGCATGGCATTCCCAAAACCATTGTGAGTGATAGGGATACCATCTTCACTTCAAAGTTCTGGAGAAGCTTTCAAGAAGCAATGGGAAGTGAACTATTTTTAAGTACTGCCTACCATCCTCAGTCAGATGGGCAGACTGAGGTAGTAAACAAGGTTTTGGAGGACATGTTGAGAGCATGTGTATTGGATTTTGGGGGCAACTGGGAAGATTATCTTCATCTAGTTGAATTTACATACAACAACAGCTATCAAAGCACCATAGGAATGGCTCCATTTGAAGCCTTATATGGTAAGCCTTGTTTGTCACCTGTTTGTTGGGTGGAAGCAGGAGAAAGGGTTATTTTATGGCCTGAGTACATACAAGAAACTAAGGAGAAAATTGAGTTGATAAGGAGAAGAATGGCAGCAGCACAAGATAGGCAAAAGAAATTTGCAGACAAGAAAAGGAGGCAGGAAGAATATGAAGTGGGAAATTTTGTTTTCATCAAAATCTCACCCATGAAAAATGTGCTAAGATTTGGGAAACAAGACAAGTTAACCCCAAGATATATAGGACCATACAAAATTCTGGAAAGAATTGGTCCCTTGGCATATAAGTTGGAATTGCCAGAAAACATGCAAGGCATACATGATGTTTTTCATGTATCACAACTGAGAAGGTGGGTACATGACAAGGCAGAAATTCTGGAGACCCCAACCCAAGTGCAAATAAATCCTAATTTGATATATGAAAAAGATCCAGTAGGGATTTTGGCAAAGGATGTGAAGAAATTAAGAAATAAATCACTGAAACTTGTAAAAGTACAGTGGAGTCTTGATCCCAGTGATTGCACATGGGAATTAGAGGACAAGGTTAGGATGAGCTACCCTAAGCTATTTTCAGATTAGAGGTAAATCTTTTTTTTATTTTGCTTTTCTTTTGGATGCATGTATTTTTAGTTATTATCATAGAACTAGAAATCTAAGTGGTTGAGGAGTACTTGTTCTCTGGTTTAAGCTTGGAAAAATTGTGGGACACAATTCCTAAAAGGTGGGGTGTAAGTAATGACCCAAGATTTTAGGAATTTATCTTGAAAAAAAATACAAATAAGATTAAAATAACTTTTAAGTAGTTTATAAAATCATGTTTAAGGGAAAGATGAGATAGCTTGATGTGGTATAATAAAATGATGTGGCTTTGTGCACAGAAAATACACATGAGTAAAGCTAGATCCCTGTATACTATGAATGAGTACATGATGCTATGCATGGAAAATGTATATATATATATATATATGCATATATATATATATATATTTACTGATAAATAAAGAAAACCCTCAAATGTGCTATATGCAGAAATATAACTAAGTATACATGTGCATATATGTATCAGTATAAAATAATATAGATGTATATATGGATATAGGTTATTGTCTGTAAAACATATATGTAAGTATACTAACTAAGTATTAGAATTTAAACTAGTAATAGGAAACACACAAATATGTTTGTCTCTGGTGGGTAAATAAGAAGAAAAACACCAGATAATAAAGTAAAGACTAAAAATAGAAAATGTGAGGAAAACAAAAATGTATTTTGTATGGGCTGAATTAAGAAAGAAAGAAATATGTATATAATATTGCTGGAAATCAGATCACACATTTAGCATGCAAATAGACAAGAGAAAAAGCATTTTATGGAAAAGCAAGATTTCTGAAAATAACCAAAGTAGATAACCACTTTTCTCTTCACCAAATTATGCCGGGGAGGGTAGAATCTTGGGTTCAAATAAAATGCAGATAACATAATTTTCTGGTGGGCAAAAATGGCTTTAGCCAATACCCAAAACCCTAAGGAGAACTCTGTATATTTAAAAGCAGCAGCCTCCTCTCCTTCTCAAAAAGAACTTTGAAAAAAAAAACACCATATAAAAACATAAGGCAAGTGAAGGAAAAGAGCTTGAGGCTAAAGCAGAAGTTATCAATTAATTAAGGAAGCAAAGGAGAGAGCTAGGTGAGAAAACTCACTCAACAACTTAAGGCACTAAGTCCTAATGAAGGCAGCCAGTTATAAATTAATTTTTTCTTAAAAGTGTATGTGATTTTATTTTTTTTCAGAAGTTAAGGATGCTTTAATGCCAAATGGTTGTTCTGGTTGTTTTATTTTGTGAATATTCTAAATATGATCTGTATGCATGCATAAGTATCTTTAAAACCCAGATCTCTTTTTAATATGATACTAGTTAGAAATATAAATAAATATCCAGAAAATAAAATGTGGAATATAAGCAAGTAGTGTTGGTTTTGGCTCAACCTAGAAGAATTGATGAGCATATGGGCTGCAATATACATATGTATATGTGCTGAGGCTTAAGATAAAAAGGAATTAGGAGTGCAATAGGCTTGCCTATGTGCTGATACTCCTGATTCAAAGAAAATATACAATAACCACCTAGCAAATAGATTTTTGTGATTTAGGAAGCTTGGTCAATCTGAGTTAACTAAAGCACAGAGGTTTGCAATAAAATCTTCCCATAAAGCCATAAACCAATGTTAGTTGTCTATATCTCCTTAAAATTGCAAGAACATGTTTTAGTAAGTACCAATACTTAAATTGCTTGATTACCTCTGTTTGTTTATGAGAATGATGAGGAATGCTATGAGATGAAAGCTTGTTTTTGTAAAGTGACTCACTGATTGGGTTTGCCCTGAAAATTTTAAAAAGAGAAAGTACCTAAGAACTTGATTAGGAAATGGGGTCAAGATTACTGCAGGAATGACTTGTGTTCTTGAGTAATACAAGTTGACACATGGCTTGTTCAAGTCCTGAGATCTTTGTGTAATGGAGTGAATTAGTTCATTACAGTGTGTCCATTGATTCATAAAAATTGCAGATGAGACCATGGTAGATAAATATATCAAGGGGAGAATATTTGATATGATGATAAACTAGAGTTTTCCCAGAAATAAAATATGAGGAAAGAATGAATGATTTAACTCATATTAGTTATTTTCTGTTTGGTGTGAATGATTATTTGATTTATATTGTATGCCTGAGTGTATGTGCCATATCTATACAAAGTCTCTGGAAAGAAAGATTAAAGTGTACACATGCACAATGACACAGAACATGCACACAAGTATTACTTGTTTTCAAAGGGCAGAACTTTATGTATATGTACTTAATTCAATTTTAACTTAATTAATTAATTGCTTTTGTGAATTTTATCATACCAGACATGTGTCTAACCCTAGTGTGCTAATGGCATCTGGGGTGTCTCATTTAAAATGAGGCAGCTTCAAATGCTTTTTCAGGAACAACAGCCTCTAGGTAGGAGTAGAAGCAAAGCATTGAGAAGAAGATTATACCATGCTAGAATTAGATAGATAAGAGCTTAAAAGATGAAATTTGCATCTATTGATATTTTAAAAATTTCCATTGTAGTAAGTACAGAGTGATGTTGGATATTTGGTTAAGTATTTGGCTTGTAATTGGAATCTAAAATATCTGAGTTTTATTATCTGGAATGTTGAAAAGTTTTAGCTATAATTTTGTAAGTTAGATCCACAATAGGGATTTTATAGGATGGAGAAGTTAGATCCATATTAGTAAATTTCATACATGTTCAAACATGATTTGCTCAGATATTGTCACACCAGTACCTTAGTAATTTTAACATAAAATCTGAATTTCTTTTTACTAAAGCTTTGGGCAAAAATGCATTTTAAGACCCTCTAAAATATGCTTGAGCAGAGAGTTTGTTTAAACCATGTTTTCTTTGCTAAGTATCCAAGTGTCCCAGGAAACCCACCCCGGACTGCATTTCATTTAGTCTAGTACCTTGGTATCAAGGAATCAAGCTTCTGGAATATGATAATTCACTTAAGAATATCCCAGATATGAGTTTGCATATAAGGTAGATTTTATAGGAAAGCAAACATAGAAAATGATAGAAGCTTATATCATTTTCAGAGCGCAGACACTACACTATTGATTTTTATAGATAATCATTACATAATTAGCTGTTTTTTTGGATCATGTTTCATAGAGGATCCAGCAAGCTATCAAGGATTAAAAATCATACTGTTACCTATATGAATAAGGTTTTTATTACATAAATAATAGAAATTAAGCTATGTCGGGATCGATTAAATTTAATCAATCAATGTAACCTCTTGTTTGCCATAACCTGATTAAGCAAGAGGGGCACATGCATCTTTATATGTGTGTGCATATCCTTGTGGTTGCACTGATATATCTATATTGGTAAAAACTTTTGATCCTGGATAAAGTTTGTTTATTGGAGAAAGAAAAATGACCCTGGGGAAAGATGCTTGTTAATATATGATGTATATATATATATCACTTTGTAAAAAAATCCTTACAAAATGAAGGTAGAAAAGAGAGGGTCATTGCAACGATCAACTACCCACCAGCACCGTATTTTTCCTACAACCACCGATCATCCTACTATCACTGGAAGAAACCCCGACCTTCCAGATCCTCGGGATCATCAGAAAACCCCCAATTCCCTATTTTCTGATGAACTGCAACTGCTCATTCAAAACTTAACTAAAAATACTAATTTTTGTTTTAAAAATCAAATTTTGGTTTTAGCATTTGATTCATATACCTGAATCCAGGAATTATGAAAATTGAATGTTAACTTTTTTTAAGTTTTCACTGCTGTTTTATATTCCCAGAACCAATACAAATTGTTCTTTCTCTTAAACAAATTTTAAAACTTAAGTTTATGTTATAACAAACATTTTATGTTCAAAACTTAAGTCTTATCAATGCTTGGATTAAGAGCAAATAAATTTTGAGGAGTATTTAAGCCTGGAACTAAAGTCAGAGAGAAGCATAGAGTTGCTCACCACCATATTAATGCATACACAGAAATGTACTCAAAGCAAACTGAATTCCAGAGAAAAAAACATGCCACAAAACTGATATACTTGAACTATTTAATGGTGATGTTACTCTCCTTGATTTCCAGGAAAAAGAAGAACAGAGTGTGAAATGTGAAACCAGGCTTGAGCTTTGCTTGCTGAAGCTTTCCTCTAATCCTCTGGTTTACATGAATTTTTGTTGTTGTTTGATTGAATTTTGTTCAAGTTTAAATGGTATTTTACTTTCAGTTTTCATAGCTTGGAATGGAACGAACTGAAATGAGGAAGGCTGATATTTAGGAGATGAGTTTACAGTGTGATATAATTTGTTTGTACAATATACCAGAGATTTTTTTTTCTCTTGTGGCTGATGGATGTTTGCATGGTGGCTGCATTTATTAGCTTTGTACAAACTCATATTTTTTCTCATTTTGTTTGTACAAATATGAGATATTTTCTTTGGCTTCCTTTGCAAGCTTCATTTACATGCATATTCACTTGTTTACATACCTATATTTATTTTTGTTTACTTGTATACATATATTCCTTCTTTCCTTTTGCTTTGTCTTTTTGACTTACACTTTGCCTTTACAATATTACTTTATAATATAATTAAATTTCTATTTTAATTTGTTGTTAAATTTCATTTAATGAATTACTTTATATTTTTATAACTTATCTTTTATTTATTTCTTATTATTTTGTAATATAGATAATTTCTATTTTTTAATTAGTTGTTAAAGTTTAGCAAATGTATTTACTTGATATTTTTATAGTTTATCTTATAAATATTTATCTCTATTTCTAGCTTAAATTATTTATTATCAATTTTACTTTAATACTATTTGTCTTATATTTCTATATATATATTTATTTATTTATTTTAATTATTTTGTAAATATATATATATATATTAACACATATTATTTAAAAGAAAATGTTTGAAATTAAATACATACTAATTGAATTCTATAAATATATTTTTATAAACTCAAATTATTATTAAACCATTTATTTTAGATTTAAACTCAATTTCAATATATATATATATATAAAAATTCAAATTTACTCATGTAATTCAATATCTTACTATTCAAATTCAAATGATTTAACACTTTTTTTTATTTGAATCTAGAGAAACTCAAATCAATTTATCAATAAATTTCACAATTTTTATTCAAAAATTAATTTAATTATCAATTTAAACTTATTAAAATCCAGGATCGTTACAAGTTAGGTCCCATTTTCTTCTCTAACCAAAACTGGACTAAACGCATGCTTCGAAACTGCCATGTATAAGACTTCACTATTCTGTGGGCTAGATTGTATTGCTGGTCTTTCTAAATGAATTTCAACCCTTGAAAGGATTTTTTACAATCTTCTCCCCATTCAAAGTTTTTCCTCTTCTTGATTACATTGAAAAAGGGAATGCGTTTATCAGTTGCTTTGGAGATGAACTTGCTTAAGGAAGCTACCCTACCATTTAAACTCATTACATCTTTGCTAGTTTTGGGCTCAGCCATGTTTTTGATGGTTTAAATCTAGTCTGGATTGGCTTCAATCCCTTGAGTACTCACAATATAGCCTAAAAACTTCCCGGAATGAACCCTAAAAGAGTATTTCCGGGGATTCAATTTCATTTGATATTTCTATAAAACATCGAACATCTCTTTTAGATCTTCAAGGTGACTCTTAGCTTCATAAGATTTTACTAGCATATCGTCAACATAAACTTCTTTATTTCGACCGATCTATTCTTTGAACATTCTGTTGACTAATTTTTGATAGGTGGCTTCTGCATTCTTTAACCCGAAAGGCATTTCTTTGTTGCAGAAAATTCTCGAATCGATAACGAAAATTGTATGTCCTTCATCTGGTTTAAACATGGGTATTTGATTGTATCCCGAGTAAGCATCCATGAGGGATAACAATTTGTGTCCACTAGTTGCATCAACCAACTAATCTATCCGGGGCAATAGTAACAAACTTTTGGACATGCTTTGTTCAAATCATTATAATCAATGCAGGTTCTCCACTAGCCATTCAACTTCTTTACCAATACTAGGTTTGCTAGCCATTTTGGGTAAAAGACTTCCTGAATGCATCCCTTTTCGAGTAACCTTTTAACTTCTTCTTTTAGGGCCTCGGATCGCACCTTATCAAATTCTCTCTTCTTATGTCGGATATGGGTCGCTTCTGGATTAATATTTAGTGCATAACACATGTGACGCCCCACCTCTATACCCACGCTAGCCAAGAACACTACGGTGTAATGCTGTCGACTAGCACGAAGAATAAGGCTGTTGAGGAGCGACCCTCCGTGTAACTTCTTTGTGCAAGCACCGATATGTCAAATAGTAAAACATGCATTTCATTTAAGGAGGAAATCCGACATACCGATACAAACTCAAAGCTATCACACATTGGCTATATATAATCTTCGGAAACAAATATAGAAATAAACATAACACAAATCAGTCACAGACATCCATATCACAAAGGCGGAAAAAAGATATGAATATATATATATATAACACATGAAAGTGTACATCAGAGTAGTGGTCAGAAAGATCCACGATAATACAAAAGAATAGCAACATGTGCTATACAAAAGAATACATCAATGAGTCGATATCTCAAATGTATACAACAAAAAATACTAATCTAAGTAGTTTGCCAAAAGTCAGAGTAATCCCAGAAGAGAAGTCATGCAGAAGCACCTGTAACATCTCGGTCTGACCCGAGTATCATTTATAAGAAAATAAAAAACGGGTCAGTCTAGCTATAAATATTAGATAACATGGTGTAGAATAAAAGACACGGCATGAACATGTAATAACCATAATGGCATACTACTATAAGTATGTAATTGAAAATCAACAAGAGATTAATCAATATCACAAGAATCTTCTCTAAGATAAAAATGGGGTATCATACCCTAAACTTGTATTCATAACAAGTCAATGACACACGAATTCACCAATGCACAAAAATTGATAACATATCAATGAAAATCATGAAAATTGGTGAAGCACAAATTCCAGAAATCAACACACGAAATCCAGAAATCACATAAAAAGGGGGGAGGCCTATCACAAGAACGGGAGCATGAAAGCTCACCAACATATGTATCACATGAACGAGAAGCTATCTCATGGAAGCTATCCATTAAATTTTGACACACGAACGGCCCGAAGACCATGGGGCGCTACCCCACATATGTGAGTAGATACATCACACAAGCGGGGTTTAGTCTCCCTCGCAGACAAAGAGACATCACTCAATCGCTAGTCTAAATCACAAAAATGATCTTCATAATCATCAAGAAGTGTCAATTACACTAAGCTAGTAAATATATGAGTTTAGCTTCATGTCCCATAACCACTAGCTTAACTTAAATATTTACGAACAAACTGTAGATCTTCACTAGAAAATTGTCTCAAAACAGTCGAACAAGTCCAAGAATTAACCGACGAAGTAAACGCAAGTGTTTCATACCACCTGTTTTGCTAAGCCGTTTAATTAGATTTCTCATTCGAGTGAAGTAAAGGCTTGTATATACTAGTAGATTAGAAAACGGTTTGAGAAAAAGAGTTGTGTAATAATAGTGTTGATAAAAGAGCTTTGATATTTACTACTAGTATTGAAACCTTCATATTTTTAAAGTGACAAGTCACAAAATTGATTGTAGAAACAAATCAATCTACTAAACTTCACATTCGAAGACGTGAATAAATTCCAAGGAAATCAGCTCAAAAAGAATCAAAGTAGGAGTTGATGGTGCGGCCAAGCATGCCGAGCGACCTAAAAAAATACAGGTCGAACGACCTAAGTGTAAAAGGGCAAGCGACCTAACGTCTTAATAAAGCCATGCGACCTAACGTGCTACGACCAAGTGGTCGAGCAATTTAAGGGGTCATGCGACCTAAAGAAAATAAGGTCTAACGACCTAAAGTAAACAAGGCCAAGCGACCTAAGAGAGAACAGGTCATACGACCTAGTGGGTTGCGACGTAGGGGTGAACGACTTAACTCGGTCGAACTAAGGAGAAGGGGTTGCGACCTAACAAGTGGGTAAGGTCGAGCGACCTAATGGAAACGAGGTCAAGTGACTTGAGCGAGCGACCAAAGGTCTTAACCAGGTAGGGCGACCTAACGATGGCGAACGACCTAACTGCGAGCGACCTAAGGGTAACAGGCCGAGCGACTTAAACGCTCCTTACCGAGCGACCTAAGGTTCAAGCGACCTAAGGTGGTGAGGTCGAACGACCTAAAGGGAGTAAGGTCTAACGACCTAAAGAAATTAAGGTCAGGCGACCTAACAGAATTGAGGTCATGCGACCTAACGACCTAATGGTGCGACCAAAGTGTTACGCGACCTAAAGTGTGCGCGACTTAATAGGGCGAACAACCTAAGGTTCAAGCAACCTAAGGAGACCGACCTATTGATGGCGAGTTAGGGAACGACCTAGCGGCTAGCGACCTAAGCATGGCCGAGCTAGCAACCTAATAGCGAGATGAATTTCCCACCAGAACGAGCTATGGCTGGAACGACCTGTAGCCGAACGAGCTAAGGCATACACGAGCTAGAGAACGAACGACCTAAGTCCAGAACGACTTAAGGATGCCGAACGACCTAACGAGGCGTGACAGAATTGCAGGCCTGTCTTCTCCAAGGCCGAACGACCTAGACCCAGAATTTTGCCAAAACACTAAAAATTGGGTTTTTCACCAATTCAATCCAAACCAAATGCAAATGCATGTGCACAAGTGATAGGGAATCATTCCCAACAATCCAATGACAGTTATAGGCAAGAATGTGAGATAAAAATCTCACCTTTTCATGGAAATTGATGGAAACCGAGCTTGAAAGCAAAGTGAGAACAGTCCCAAGCTTGAATCAATGTCTTCTTCTTGAATTTGGAGTTGGTTGGTGGATTTGCAAATGAACAAGAGCTTTGGAGTTTTAATTTCCCATCCGCTCCTCCATTTTGATGAAGCTTGTATGTTAGGAAATTAAGAATGAAAATGATGAAGAGGAGAGGGGGTTGGGACTGACTTAGAAGTGGTTCAGCCCAAACCAAAAGCTCAAAGCAAAAAGTGACGAAAATTTCACTATCTCCAAACATATCGAAGTTTACACTCAAAAAGATCGCAAACGTCATTTTGAACTCAATGGAGGTGGTCTCGAGTCCTAATTTGACCATATGCAAAAAGTAGCTTTTCGGACTAACATCCGACTAACGATAAAATATTTAAATAAAATATTTAAATATAAAAATCGATAAATATGCGGGTTGTTACAGACTCCCCTCCTTAAAGAAATTGCGTCCTCGCAATATATAAGATGGAAATAAAAAGTAACAACCATAAGAGCATATTAACACAAAAAAACTTGAAATAAGAAGTTTTACCTCAAAGAGAATGAGTAAGTAGGTCCGGATGTGTACGCTCGATGAATTCTCTAGATTCCCAAGAGCAATCCTTAGGATTTGAAGACCATTGAACCGTTACATGCGGAACATCTTTATTTTGAAGTCGTTTGACCTCCGAAGCAATAATTCGAATAGGATGCTGCTCATAAGTTAAATTAGGCGAAACTTCAATCTCTTCCACAACACCGGGCTCAAGAATAGAATCGGAATCCCGAAGGCACTTCTGTAATTGAGAAACGTGACACACGTCATGCATGGCAAAAAACTGAGCCGGTAATGAAAGGCGATACGTCATGGAATCACTACATCCAGTGATAGGAAATGGCCCAATATATTGAGGCGCTAATTTTTCCCGATCAACTGAAACGTAAAACACCCTTAATAGGTGAAACATGAATAAAGTCTGGACCTAAAACCAGCTTCTCACCGGACTCAAGCCAACAAGAAGGAGGTCGGCATGGCCTTCCATAGAGTGCCTCGAAAGGTGTCATACCAATGCTAGATTGGAAGCTGTTATTATAGGAAAATTCAAATAGAAAGATATGATCTTCCCAACTTCCATCAAAATCAAGAACACAAGAACGAAGAAAATCTTCAAGCGTTTGATTCACACGCTCGATTTGTCCATCGGACTAGGGATGATAAGCGGTGTTAAAAAAAATCTCGAAGACTTTCCCAAAATCCACTATTAAACAATGGATCGCGATTGCTAACAATAGAAGTAGGGACATCATGTAATTTAACAATTTCCTTGATAAAGAGTTTGGCCAAAAGAGAAACGGTTCGGTTAGACCGAACGGAAATAAAATGGGCGGATATAGTAAGTCTATCAACTATCACCCATAAGCTATCATGACCCGAACAAGAACGGGAAAGGCCATAACTAAAATCCATGGAAATTTCATCCCCACTTCCAAATAGGAATTTCTAAAGGTTGCAATAACCCACCATGCCTTTGTGAAGTTGGCAAGTCATGCAACACTTAACAAAGTTAGCAATAACAGATTTCATTCACTCCCAATAATAAAGCCGCCTCACTTCGACGTACATTTTACTACTACCGGGATGAATGGTAAATTCAGAAAGATGAGAATCTTCTAAAGTATCTTTTAAGAAGATCACTAATATTTGGTACGATAAGTCTACCAAATTTTCGAATGCCACCACGAAAATCAATATCGAAGTCTTTCAACTTTCAATATTAATTTTATCCCTACAACTTTGGCTAAGAAGAGCCAATTCGGGATCTAGCCTTTGAGCTTCAAGAATGAAGTCCAAAAGAGAAGGATGAGCCTCAAGGCTACATAAAACAAGAGATGAACATGAATTAGAATTTACGATCCCGAATCTCACAAGTGGAGGAAATCTCGAGATCATTCCATTCATATATCATCAAGGAAATAACTGCCTGATGCTTAAGACCAAGGGTATTGGCAACACGATTTCCCTTTCCGGGGTATAAAGGATATCAAGATCATAAGATACAAGGGATTCGAGCCAACGTGGTTGACACAAATTAAATTCCTTATGAGAAAATAGTCCCAATAATTTATAATCGAGGTGGAGAACAAATTTCTTCCCCAAGATGATGATGATGCCAAACATGGAAATCAAAATCAATAGCCGCGAGTACCAGATCATAAGTGACATACCTAGCCTCGATCGGCTTTTAGGATTTAGAAGCACAAGTGATTGCGTGCTCTCTTTTGCAAGAGAATGGCATCCAAACCAATACGATTAGCATTGGTACTAAAGATAAAGTTTTGGTTCCCTTCGGGAGTCACAAGGATAAGAGTATCGAAAAGGAAGAATTTAATCTTCTTTCCCGAAAAGCTAAAACTTTCAAAATCACAATTACCTCAATAGAAAAGTTTACATTTTACAAGTCAATTTATTGTGTCTGACTATCTCATCAAAGCGTTTAGGAAATTCCTATCGATAACGTTGATCAAGCGCATCGACCAGAATTTTTAAAACACAAAATGGGCAATACAACACAAAATCATCTTCTATATGATGAAAATATCTCTTAAAAGTTTTGAGAATATTCTTTGCTTGTTTAATTAAAAATCAAATTGTACTTATAAATAAATCTTATGAAAAAGATTTGCAAAATTTTAAATTTCTATTTTCATCCAAAATTAATAAATACAAGAATGGAATTATTGAGATATTCATATAATACTCGATTTATAAATTGGATGAAATAAGCTGGATAAACCGAATGACATAATAAGTCATTCATAAGAAGCATAACGAGTGAGGAATGTGGTAAGCGGAATGCTAACTCCCGCAACTCCTAGCTAATGAAATCTAGGGGCAAGGTCAAACTAAAAAGACCTTAACACCTCTTAAAAGATTGCTTAGGTGATGATCCTAAGACAAGCTCAAAGATTCCGGAAAATTCACTACTACTCAATTGAGAGAAATAATTCTTTACTCATCATGTGAGCTTAAAGAATAAGTTGATGCCATTAATTTGGAATCGAAATCACAAAGGAAAAATATGAATCTGCTTAACAGATTAAAAATGTCGAAAATGAATTAGTCCATTCGGAAAAATAGGATATGGGCCTCATAATGATTAAGCCAATCCTTTCACGCAAATCAATTCCGAAACCTAAACAACGCATAATATGCAAATCGGTTCGGAAAGAAAAATCACATGAAATAATTTCGACATCAATAAAAAGCAAATTGAGGGTTGCGGATCCACCAACCGGATTCACAATTTCTCAAAGAAGTCATAAATCCCAAAATGTTTTAGAGAAAAAGAATCAACAAGTTCTTTTGATATAAAAAGGATAAGATGAACCCATATCAAAAGGAACTTGAATAGGATAATCACGAAACAAGTGTAATCAAGGATTGAGTAAGAGATACCTTGACCAAGAGAAGAGTTGCTAGGGGCTTGCAGCTTTCCTTTTTCTCTTGCTTTGAAGTTTGGGACACGTAGACCCGATCCTTTGCAATAGAGGCAATAAAGGGGTTTTGGGCACTTAATTACATAATGGTCTGTGGAACCACAATTGAAGCATTGGTTACAACTTGGGGTAGGTGTCTTGGCTACTGAAGTTTCTGGTTCCACCTTCTTCTTGCTTAGAAGTATGGGGCAGACAGAAATATGATGACTAGAATTTTTGCAATAACGACAAAAGAGTGGTTCCGGACACTCCTTTGCATAGTGGTCCTTAGAATTACAATTGAAGCATCCTCTACAATTAGAGTTTGGAGTCTTTGCTACCAAAGTAGGTTGCTTCACCTTCTTATCGGGATAAGGGCTTTTGGACTTATTATGCCTCTTCTCGGAAATCCCGATACCACTATCAATTCCTTTATCAACCTCTTCATGTCGAAGAGTGATATCCACAAGCTGATTAAAAGGAACTTCAAGTTTTAGAGGTAAAACCATTTCGGGGTTCTTACTCAAAGCACAGATAAACCTTTGATTGTTAGCAAGATCCAAAAGTTGTTGGGCAGACATAAATACGCCATCCAGAGAAGGACTACTGGATTGACTAGCGCTGGAACTGCCAGAATTAACCATCGCTTCTTCTTTAAGAAAGAAAGGAAGAATAAGAAAGAGTTTATTCTTAGAATAAAATACCAAGCAATCTTGATAGATAAAACAAGGAATCTCAAAAGAAAATAGGATGAATCGGTACGAAGACTCGAATTAATCCTAAGGTACAACTCCTAAGAAGTACATAGGACGATGATCCTTGTTAAGTTATTCTACATTGTTCCGATGTTTGGCTTTGATACCAAGCTGTGACGCCCCACCTCTATACCCACGCTAGCCAAGAACACTACGGTGTAATGCTGTCGACTAGCATGGAGAATAAGGCTGTTGAGGAGCGACCCTCCGTGTAACTTCTTTGTGCGAGCACCAAGGTTTTAAATCTCCCCGAGATCAGCCGAGATGAAAATCCGAGATATTAGCCAAAATCCGAGATTTGGCAGCTTGGTTAGTTATAAGTCTTTTAAATATCGCCCGAGACAGCCGAGATATTTGCCCGAGATATTGGCCAAAATCCGAGATTTGAAACCTTGGCGAGCACCGATATGTCAGATAATAAAACATGCATTTCATTTAAGGAGGAAATCCGACATACCGATACAAACTCAAAGCTATCACACAGTGGCTATATATAATCTTCGGAAACAAATATAGAAATAAACATAACACAAATCAGTCACAGACATCCATATCACAAAGGCGGAAAAAGATATGAATATATATATATATAACACATGAAAGTGTACATCAGAGTAGTGGTTAGAAAGATCCACGATAATACAAAAGAATAGCAACATGTGCTATACAAAAGAATACATCGATGAGTCGATATCTCAAATGTATACAACAAAAACTACTAATCTAAGTAGTTTGCCAAAAGTCAGAGTAATCCCAGAAGAGAAGTCATGCAGAAGCACCTGTAACATCTCGATCTGACCCGAGTATTATTTATAAGAAAATAATAAATGGGTTAGTCTAGCTATAAATATCAGATAACATGGTGTAGAATAAAAGACACGGCATGAACATGTAATAACCATAATGGCATACAACTATAAGTATGTAATTGAAAATCAACAAGAGATTAATCAATATCACAAGAATCTTCTCTAAGATAAAAATGGGGTATCATACCCTAAACTTGTATTCATAACAAGTCAATGACACACGAATTCACCAATGCACAAAAATTGATAACATATCAATGAAAATCATGAAAATTGGTGAAGCACAAATTCCAAAAATCAACACACGAAATCCAGAAATCACATAAAAAGGGGGGAGGCCTATCACAAGAACGGGAGCATGAAAGCTCACCAACATATGTATCACATGAACGAGAAGCTATCTCATCGAAGCTATCCATTAAATTTTGACACACGAACGGCCCGAAGACCATGGGGTGCTACCCCACATATGTGAGTAGAAACATCACACAAGCGGGGTCTAGTCTCCCTCGCAGACAAAGAGACATCGCTCAATCGCTAGTCTAAATCACAAAAATGATCGTCATAATCATCAAGAAGTGTCAATTACACTAAGCTAGTAAATATATGAGTTTAGCTTCATGTCCCATAAACACTAGCTTAACTTAAATATTTACGAACAAACTATAGATCTTCACTAGGAAATTGTCACAAAAGGTTCAGTCGAACAAGTCCAAGAATTAACCGACGAAGTAAACGCAACATACCACCTGTTTTGCTAAGCCGTTTAATTAGATTTCTCATCCGAGTGAAGTAAAGGCTTGTA
Source organism: Allium fistulosum (assembly GCA_030737815.1). Lineage (NCBI taxonomy): Eukaryota > Viridiplantae > Streptophyta > Magnoliopsida > Asparagales > Amaryllidaceae > Allium > Allium fistulosum. Next base: position 308,022,957 of record CM060901.1, on the reverse strand, counting down.
TAAACTAGTAGATTGGAAAACGGTTTGAGAAAAAGAGTTTTGTAATAATAGTGTTGATAAAAGAGTTTTGATATTTACTACTAGTATTGAAACCTTCATATTTTTAAAGTGACAAGTCACAAAATTGATTGTAGAAACAAATCAATCTACTAAACTTCACATTCGAAGACGTGATAAAATCCAAGGAAATCAACTCAAAAAGCATCAAAGTAGGAGTAGATGGTGCGGCCAAGCATGCCGGGCGACCTAACAAAATACAGGTCGAACGACCTAAGTGTAAAAGGGCAAGCGACCTAACGTCTTAATAAAGCCATGCGACCTAACGTGCTACGACCAAGTGGTCGAGCAATTTAAGGGATCATGCGACCTAAAGAAAATAAGGTCTAACGACCTAAAGTAAACAAGGCCAAGCGACCTAAGAGAGAACAGGTCATACGACCTAGTGGGTTGCGACTTAGGGGTGAACGACTTAACTCGGTCGAACTAAGGAGAAGGGGTTGCGACCTAACAAGTGGGTAAGGTCGAGCGACCTAATGGAAACGAGGTCAAGTGACTTGAGCGAGCGACCAAAGGTCTTAACCAGGTAGGGCGACCTAACGATGGCGAACGACCTAACTGCGAGTGACCTAAGGGTAACAGGCCGAGCGACTTAAACGCTCCTTGCCGAGCGACCTAAGGTTCAAGCGACCTAAGGTGGTGAGGTCGAATGAACTAAAGGGAGTAAGGTTTAACGACCTAAAGAAATTAAGTTCAGGCGACCTAACAGAATTGAGGTCATGCGACCTAACGACCTAATGGTGCGACCTAAGTGTTACGCGACCTAAAGTGTGCGCGACTTAATAGGGCAAACAACCTAAGGTTCAAGCGACTTAAGGAGACCGACCTATTGATGGCGAGCTAGGGAACGACCTAGCGGCTAGCGACCTAAGCATGGCCGAGCTAGCGACCTAATAGCGAGATGACTTTCCCACCAAAACGAGCTATGGCTGGAACGACCTGTAGCCGAACGAGCTAAGGCATACACGAGCTAGGGAACGAACGACCTAAGTCCAGAATGACTTAAGGATGCCGAACAACCTAACGAGGCGTGACAGAATTGCAGGCCTGTCTTCTCCAAGGCCGAACGACCTAGACCCAGAATTTTGCCAAAACACTAAAAATTGGGTTTTTCACCAATTCAATCCAAACCAAATGCAAATGCATGTGCACAAGTGATAGGGAATCATTCCCAACAATCCAATGACAGTTATAGGCAAGAATGTGAGATAAAAATCTCACCTTTTCACGGAAATTGATGGAAACCGAGCTTGAAAGCAAAGTGAGAATAGTCCCAAGCTTGAATCAATGTCTTCTTCTTGAATTTGGAGTTGGTTGGTGGATTTGCAAATGAACAAGAGCTTTGGAGTTTTAATTTCCCATCCCCACCTCTATTTTGATGAAGCTTGTATGTTAGGAAATGAAGAATGAAAATGATGAAGAGGAGAGGGGGTTGGGACTAACTTAGAAGTGGTTCAGCCCAAACCAAAAGCTCAAAGCAAAAAGTGACAAAAATTTCACTATCTCCAAACATATCGAAGTTTACACTCAAAAAGATCGCAAACGTCATTTTGAACTCAATGGAGGTGGTCTCAAGTCCTAATTTGACCATATGCAAAAAGTAGCTTTTCGGACTAACATCCGACTAAAGTTAAAATATTTAAATATAAAAATCGATAAATATGCGGGTTGTTACAAACTCCCCTCCTTAAAGAAATTGTGTCCTCGCAATATATAAGATGGAAATAAAAAGTAACAACCATAAGAGCATATTAACACAAAAGAAACTTGAAATAAGAAGTTTTACCTCAAAGAGCATGAGTAAGTAGGTCCGGATGTGTACGCTCGATGAATTCTCTAGATTCCCAAGAGCAATCCTTAGGATTTGAAGACCATTGAACCTTTACATGCGGAACATCTTTATATCGAAGTCGTTTGACCTTCGAAGCAATAATTCGAATAGGATGCTGCTCATAAGTTAAATTAGGCGAAACTTCAATCTCTTCCACAACACCGGGCTCAAGAATAGAATCGGAATCCCGAAGGCACTTCCGTAATTGAGAAACGTGAAACACGTCATGCATGGCAGAAAACTAAGCTGGTAATGAAAGGCGATACGTCATGGAATCACTACGTCCAGTGATAGGAAATGGCCCAATATATTGAGGCGCTAATTTTTCCCAATCAACTGAAACGTAAAACACCCTTAATAGGTGAAACACGAATAAATTATGGACCTAAAACCAGCTTCTCACCGGCCTCAAGCCAACAAGAAGGAGTTCGGCATGGCCTTCGGTAGAGTGCCTCGAAAGGTGCCATACCAATGCTAGATTGTAAGCTGTTATTATAGGAAAATTCAAATAGAAAGATATGATCTTCCCAACTTCCATCAAAATCAAGAACACAAGAACGAAGAAAATCTTCAAGCAGTTGATTCACACGCTCGATTTGTCCATCGGACTAGGAGTGATAAGCAGTGTTAAAAAAAATCTCGAAGACTTTCCCAAAATCCACTATTAAACAATGGATCGAGATTGCTAACAATAGAAGTAGGGACATCATGTAATTTAACAAATTTCCTTGATAAAGAGTTTGGCCAAAAGAGAAACGGTTCGGTTAGACCGAACGGAAATAAAATGGGCGGATATAGTAGTCTATCAACTATCACCCATAAGCTATCATGACCCGAACAAGAACAGGAAAGGCCATAACTAAAATCCATGGAAATTTGATCCCACTTCCAAATTGGAATTTCTAAAGGTTGCAATAACCCACCATGCCTTTGTGAAGTTGGCAAGTCATGCAACACTTAACAAAGTTAGCAATAACAGATTTCATTCACTCCCAATAATAAAGCCGCCTCACTTCGGCGTACATTTTACTACTACCGGGATGAATGGTAAATTCAGAAAGATGAGAATCTTCTAAAGTATCTTTTACGAAGATCACTAATATTTGGTACGATAAGTCTACCAAATTTTTGAATGCCGCCATGAAAATCAATATCGAAGTCTTTCAACTTTCAGTATTAATTTTATCCCTACAACTTTGGCTAAGAAGAGCCAATTCGGGATCTAGCCTTTGAGCTTCAAGAATGCAGTCCAAAAGAGAAGGATGAGCCTCAAGGCTACATAAAACAAGAGATGAACATGAATTAGAATTTACGACCTCGAATCTCACAAGTGGAGGAAATCTCGAGATCATTCCATTCAGATATCATCAAGGAAATAACTGCCTGATGCTTAAGACCAAGGGTATTGGCAACACGATTTCCCTTTCCGGGGTATAAAGGATATCAAGATCATAAGATACAAGGGATTCGAGCCAACGTGGTTGACACAAATTAAATTCCTTATGAGAAAATAGATATCCCAATAATTTATAATCGAGGTGGAGAACAAATTTCTTCCCCAAGATGATGATGATGCCAAACATGGAAAGCAAAATCAATAGCCGCGAGTACCAGATCATAAGTGACATACCTAGCCTCGATTGGCTTTTAGGATTTAGAAGCACAAGTGATTGCGTGCTCTCTTTTGCAAGAGAATGGCATCCAAACCAATACGATTAGCATTGGTACTAAAGATAAAGTTTTGGTTCCCTTCGGGAGTCACAAGGATAAGAGTATCGAAAAGGAAGAATTTAATCTTTTTTCCCGAAAAGCTAAAACTTTCAAAATCACAATTACCTCAATAGAAAAGTTTACATTTTACAAGTCAATTTATTGTGTCTGACTATCTCATCAAAGCGTTTAGGAAATTCCTATCGATAACATTGATCAAGCGCATCGACCAGAATTCTTAAAACACAAAATGGGTAATACAACACAAAATCATCTTCTATATGATGAAAATATCTCTTAAAAGTTTTGAGAATATTCTTTGCTTGTTTAATTAAAAATCAAATTGTACTTATAAATAAATCTTATGAAAAAGATTTGCAAAATTTTAAATTTCTATTTTCATCCAAAATTAATAAATACAAGAATGGAATTATTGAGATATTCATAGAATACTCGATTTATAAATTGGATGAAATAAGCTGGATAAACCGAATGACATAATAAGTCATTCATAAGAAGCATAACGAGTGCAGAATGTGGTAAGCGGAATGCTAACTCCCGCAACTCCTAGCTAATGAAATCCGAGGGCAAGGTCAAACTGAAAAGACCTTAACACCTCTTAAAAGATTGCTTAAGTGAAGATCCTAAGACAAGCTCAAAGATTCCGTAAAATTCACAACTACTCAATTGAGAGAAATAATTCTTTACTCATCATGTGAGCTTAAAGAATAAGATGATGCCATTAATTTGGAATCGAAATCACAAAGGAAAAATATGAATCTGCTTAACAGATTAAAAATGTCGAAAATGAATTAGTCCATTCAGAAAAATAGGATATGGGCCTCATAATGATTAAGCCAATCCTTTCACGCAAATCAATTCCGAAACCTAAACAACGCATAATATGCAAATCGGTTCGGAAAGAAAAATCACATGAAATAATTTCGACATCAATAAAGAGCAAATTGAATGTTGCGGATCCACCAACCGGATTCGCAATTTCTCAAAGAAGTCATCAATCCCAAAATGTTTTAGAGAAAAAGAATCAACTAGTTCTTTTGATATAAAAAGGATAAAATGAACCCATATCAAAAGGAACTTGAATTGGATAATCACAAAACAAGTGTAATCAAGGATTGAGTAAGAAATACCTTGACCAAGAGAAGAGTTGCTAGGGGCTTGCAGCTTTCCTTTTTCTCTTGGTTTGAAGTTTGGGACACGTAGATAAGTAATGACCCGATCCTTTGCAATAGAGGAAATAAACAGGTTTCGGGCACTTAATTACATAATGGTCTGTGGAACCACAATTGAAGCATTGGTTACGACTTGGGTTAGGTGTCTTGGCTACTGAAGTTTCTGGTTCCACCTTCTTCTTGCTTAGAAGTATGGGGCAGACAGAAATATGATGACTAGAATTTTTGCAATAACGACAAAAGAGTGGTTCCGGACACTCCTTTGCATAGTGGTCCTTAGAATTACAATTGAAGCATCCTCTACAATTAGAGTTTGGAGTCTTTGCTACCAAAGTAGGTTGCTTCACCTTCTTATCGGGATAAGGGCTTTTGGACTTATTATGCCTCTTCTCGGAAATCCCGATACCACTATCAATTCCTTTATCAGCCTCTTCATGTCGAAGAGTGATATCCACAAGCTGATTAAAAGGAACTTCAAGTTTCAGAGGTAAAACCATTTCGGGGTTCTTACTCAAAGCACAGATAAACCTTTGATTCTTAGCAAGATCTAAAAGTTGTTGGGCAGACATAAATACGCCATCCAGAGAAGGACTACTGGATTGACTAGCGCTAGAACTGCCAGAATTAACCATCTCTTCTTCTTTAAGAAAGAAAGGAAGAATAAGAAAGAGGTTATTCTTAGAATAAAATATCAAGCAATCTTGATAGATAAAACAAGGAATCTCAAAAGAAAATAGGATGAATCGGTACGAAGACTCGAATTAATCCTAAGGTACAACTCCTAAGAAGGACTTAGGACGATGATCCTTGTTAAGTTATTCTACATTGTTCCAAAGTTTAGCTCTGATACCAAGCTGTGACGCCCCACCTCTATACCCATGCTAGCCAAGAACACTACGGTGTAATGCTGTCGACTAGCACGGAGAATAAGGCTGTTGAGGAGTGACCCTCTGTGTAACTTCTTTGTGCGAGCACCGATATGTCAGATAGTAAAACATGCATTTCATTTAAGGAGGAAATCCGACATACCGATACAAACTCAAAGCTATCACACAGTGGCTATATATAATCTTCGAAAACAAATATAGAAATAAACATAACACAAATCAGTCACAGACATCCATATTACAAAGGCGAAAAAAGATATGAATATATATATATATATATAACACATGAAAGTGTACAACAGAGTAGTGGTCAGAAAGATCCACGATAATACAAAAGAATAGCAACATGTGCTATACAAAAGAATACATCAATGAGTCGATATCTCAAATGTATACAACAAAAACTACTAATCTAAGTAGTTTGCCAAAAGTCAGAGTAATCCCAGAAGAGAAGTCATGCAGAAGCACCTGTAACATCTCGGTCTGACCCGAGTATTATTTATAAGAAAATAATAAACGGGTCAGTCTAGTTATAAATATCAGATAACATGGTGTAGAATAAAAGACACGGCATGAACATGTAATAACCATAATGGCATACTACTATAAGTATGTAATTGAAAATCAACAAGAGATTAATCAATATCACAAGAATCTTCTCTAAAATAAAAATGGGGTATCATACCCTAAACTTGTATTCATAACAAGTCAATGACACACGAATTCACCAATGCACAAAAATTGATAACATATCAATGAAAATCATGAAAATTGGTGAAGCACAAATTCCAGAAATCAACACACGAAATCCAGAAATCACATAAAAAGGGGGGAGGCCTATCACAAGAACAGGAGCATGAAAGCTCACCAACATATGTATCACATGAACGAGAAGCTATCTCATGGAAGCTATCCATTAAATTTTGACACACGATCGGCCCGAAGACCATGGGGAGCTACCCCACATATGTGAGTAGAAACATCACACAAGCAGGGTCTAGTCTCCCTCGCAGACAAAGAGACATCGCTCAATCGCTAGTCTAAATCACAAAAATGATCGTCATAATCATCAAGAAGTGTCAATTACACTAAGCTAGTAAATATATGAGTTTAGCTTCATGTCCCATAACCACTAGCTTAACTTAAATATTTACGAACAAACTGTAGATCTTCACTAGGAAATTGTCACAAAAGGTTCAGTCGAACAAGTCCAAGAATTAACCGACGAAGTAAACGCAAGCGTTTCATACCACCTGTTTTGCTAAGCCGTTTAATAAAATTTCTCATCCGAGTGAAGTAAAGGCTTGTATATACTAGTAGATTGGAAAACGATTTGAGAAAAAGAGTTTTGTAATAATAGTGTTGATAAAAGAGTTTTGATATTTACTACTAGTATTGAAACCTTCATATTTTTAAAGTGACAAGTCACAAAATTGATTGTAGAAACAAATCAATCTACTAAACTTCACATTCGAAGACGTGAATAAAATCCAAGGAAATCAGCTCAAAAAGCATCAAAGTAGGAGTAGATGGTGCGGCCAAGCATGCCGAGCAACCTAACAAAATACAGGTCGAACGACCTAAGTGTAAAAGGGCAAGCGACCTAACGTCTTAATAAAGCCGTGCGACCTAACGTGCTACGACCAAGTGGTCGAGCAATTTAAGGGGTCATGCGACCTAAAGAAAATAAGGTCGAACGACCTAAAGTAAACAAGGCCAAGCGACCAAAGAGAGAACAGGTCATACGACCTAGTGGGTTGCGACTTAGGGGTGAACGACTTAACTCGGTCGAACTAAGGAGAAGGGGTTGTAGGATCTAGATTAACCCTAAGGGGGGGTGAATAGGGTTATAGCAAATTTTCTCGAATTAAACACAAACTGCAGATAAGTAAATATGCTGAAAAGTAAATCACACACAAAATTTATCCAGCTTCGGCAACCGCTGCCTACTGCTGCATTCCCAGATATCTATTAGGATTAAACAGTCTCCCGCTTACAAACACTCTAACAGACTCGCACACCCTGCTACCGCCTATAGAGTTTTGCAAACTCGCAAACCCTGCTCACTGAACTAATCCTAACTAGACAATTTGACACAACCTAAAACCTAGGTGGTGATTTACCCTGATTTGATTCTAAGAGTACAAATTTCAAAACAAAAAAACAAGAGCAAAAATAAAATAGAAAACTTGACACCAATTTTTTTTGCCCTTAATCAAAAATAACCCTAGCCCAAAAATAAAAATTAAAACAAGAGCTAAACTAAAGCCTTAATTAATAAAGCCGGCCCTGTTTAATTTTCTCTAGCCCGTTCCTTCTTCTATTTGCTCTGAGAATCTTGAGAAAGAAATATGGCGGCTTCGTTTTCTCTTAGCTCTGAGATTTAGGGCTTTTGCGAAGCTCCGACTCTAAATTGATCGAATCAGTGGTTAATTGCGTGAAGTCTTGTTCGATCGAATCCTTGTTGTTCACTTCGGTTGCTTCGAAGAGTTTGATTGTTGCTTCGTCTTGCACACGGCTGCTCCTCGAGTTCGTTTACGATACCGGTATGTGATTTATGTCTTTTTTCTCTGGATTGAATGCTTGAACTCAATTATTCTTGTTTTTGCGCTCTGCACGATTCGTCGATGATGATTTGGGTCCTATTTATAGGGAGTTTAAAACCTTAATATCTCGTCTGATTTGATTTACGTGATCTCCACGTCGTTAAAACTTTCCCTTAATTAGTGGTGATATTTTCGGTATATGCTTTGTTCCCACGGCTTTGATTTTGTGATGTCCGATCTCTTTTTGAATTATATTCCAGAATCTTTGGCAGAAACTTTCCTTTTTTATTAACTCTGACTTTTTCAATTAAAACAACTGGCTTTGATTTTGTGATATATTTGGTCAAAACAGAATTTGATTTCTTGACCACGGCTTCGACTTTGACCTGTTTCTTGGTATGCTAATTCACGACTCTGTATTAACTTCGGCCCATCATCATTGCCTTGATATTGTCTCTGACTATCTTCTCTGGCCATTTGTGTTTATCCCTAACTGCTGCTTTGATGTTTTCTGACTTTGTTTCAGTTTGATTTACTGTGACTTCGGTCACATGAGTTATATTGGTTGGTTTGACCTTGTGAGCTGATTCAAGTTGTCTGTGTTCCTTTTGTTGTTTACTGGTATCACACTTTGAGATAGTTTGCATGTACTTGTATCACGAGAATTTCTGGTCTCATATGCATACTGCCTATACACATGCTTGGTTAAGTTGCAAGTGATTGCTGCATCTCTGATCTCATGATGTACATATTGAATTTCCTGTATTGTGCATTCATGTGCTTGCTGTCCCATATCTGTTTCACTTCGACCTGATGTTGAACTAACATTTGACTGTTTCATTGTTGTAGTCTTTGTGCTGCTGTTTGTAAATCTTCATGTATATTTGAATCTTGTTGTAGCTGCCCTGTTTCACTGTCATGCTCAGGTTAGCATATTTAACTTGTGATCTGGTCTTTGATACTTGTATCATTCGAGTCAGTTTGCTTATTCGTTGTGCGCTGGCTTCACTTTGTAGCTCTATTTCTCTTGAAACCTGATGTTGAACTTGGTTTGGTTTGTGACTTTGGTCTTGTGACATAGTGTATCAGTGATGTATTGCATGTTTCTGATGCACTTGGTCATTCATTGGTTTGTTTGTAACTTGCTGTATTGGGTCACTTGAGTCATTGTTACTGGTCGAGTTCATTGATCTATACATTGAGTTGTACATTGCACTGTCTTTGTCTTTGTGTATTGCCATTCTTGTTTTTATGATATTGTTGGCACTTCACTGTTGTATTGAGTTGAGTCATGATAGCAGTGACTTGATCTCTATTGCCCTGTGTTGAATCCAGCTTAAACGCACTGGTTTGACCTTGTGCTTGCGATGTGACTTTATTTATTTTGCACTTGAGTTGAACCCGGCTTTTCTTTTGGGTTTGACCTGTGCTCACCTGTCCCTGTAACATTATCAAGTGTACATTTTGGTGTGCACGGCCTTGTGGCATGTACAGTGATACACTGTGCATGTCACAAGCTATTCCTGTATGATGAATTCAAATATGATGACGAACAACCCAAATAACTGAGGCAAATATTATTTTCAAAATTCATATTTTGTTTTATACTGCAAAAATATTTTATTTTCAATTTTACTGCGTCAATGTATATTTCTGCAGATTGCTCAGATGCTGGATTCACATTGGAATGAAGTTGAAGATAAATACGAGTATGAGTGATATGTAGTGAGGAACTGATGTAACTATGAAATTGTGATGTAATTGTATTGTGACTGAAATTGTATAGTTATAGTGAGAGCTTGAAATTGTACTATCAAAATTGTAATAAATATTTGTTTGAATAAAATGTTCATTTGAATTCCAATTCTGTGTTATTTATTTTATTCAACAAATATTTATTTTATCTGTGAAAAATAAAATAGTACAATATTAAATACATTTAAATGAATGTATATATGTTTATTATCATCAAACAAAAATCATATATACGCATATTTAACAATCTCGCCCTTTTGATGATAACAAACATATATTTAAGATTTTGAATATATTAAATGTATTTGATAATTCAATTTGCTCCCCCTATTTGAATGCTCTGTTTCTACACAATACTCCCCCTACATATATGCATGAGAATAAAAATTTCAAATGAGCTTTGATACAATTAGAAAATCTTTGACCTTTATTTTCAAAATCTTAACTTTTCTCTCCCCCTTTTGTTATCAGCAAAAGAATAATAGTAATAGAAAAATAGAGATATAGTGATAGACATTAATACAATATTAAAGCTCAATCGAGTATAAATATTAATTTCAATAAAAAATCAAACAAAAATCATAAATACTTTAATTGATGCATATTCCATTTTAGAATGATAGGATGATATCATCAAATAAAACCATACAGTTGTGTCTATTTGTGGTATATTTATTTCAGGAAATTTGAATATCTACTAACCATGCATAACCGTTATGACTTTTAAATGAGATTAGTAGTATTCTAATTTTTTTTATTTTAAAAATGAATTCAATTATCTTATAACCACGCATAACCGTGAGGACTTTTAAATGGGATTAGAATCAACTTGTCTATTTAATCAATTAATTTTGATATGCGTTCCATACATGCATAACCGTGGGGACTTTTAAATGAGCATGGAAACACATAACCAAAAATCCAAGTAATTCACCCATGCATAACCGTGAGGACTTTTAAATGAGAGTGAATATTTTGGATATTACTATTTATTGGTAGAAATATAATAAAATTGAAGCACAAATGATTTCCTGTTTAAACTACCACATATTGACATACTATATTGTCTTTTGATGAGTGATGGTCGATAGAAAAATGATAGAAATAGAAATGATCATGGAATATTTATCAACAGAAAGTTTTTATAACTCTTGTTTAAATTTCTAAAGAAATTTTCTAATTATACTTTCTCAAGTCATAATATATGATTAATATCAACACTCATCTTATTTTCAATCACTATCTATCTTTTTAGATAATTGTTAGGGGATTAGATCAGTTAACATATTTATTTAAAATCAATTTCAAAAATAGTTATAAAATCAAATTTTCTTAAATAACTAATCTGATGCAAGGTCAACAAAAATTATTTTCTAGAAGGGGTTTTTAAGAAACATTTCTGCTAAAATGAAGATTATTTCAAGTGAAAAACATGCAAATGTTTTCTTTGAAAAATGATGCAGCAAATGAATGTCTCGAAATATAATCACGTTCCACTAGTAATTTTTCTATCAACTACATTACTAGTGTGATCTGCATCTCAATATTCACTCGTTGGATGTCATAGACCATATTATGAAATTTCAACAAACTATCTCAGAATTATTTTCAACAATTTTTAAATGAAATTTTCTTGACTTTGAATTGAAGTCGTGTTAACCATCAACCAAATATCATAGTGTCAGATTTAGAAATCGTAGGATCAACAGTCATTAAACCATCATCATTATTTCAAAGCAATTTCTTGACGTTTCACCAATAAAGTTTCAACAGTTTCAACAATTTCTAAAAATCCTTTTTTATAGCATGAGTAATCAGTAATCAATCAACATCATAATTTGACCAAACAAATTAAGTTCAATGAAAAAATGGTTGGTCAACTTTTAAGCACAAATCAAAGTCATAGATAAGAGCAAGTCATGTAAGATCATATCAAGTAAGTTAGAATCTGTCAATCATTTCACATAACTGGATGATTTAATTCAGATTATGGTGAGGATTTTCACATTTTATCTATCATTTGAAAATAAATACAATTACCTGTTTTACCTGTACGATAATCTTTCGTTGTTTGCCAATTGTGAATCTGTCACCTTTATACTAGGCTAAGGAACGTTGATTTGTTGCCCGTTGTGTGTCTGGAACAGCCAGAATCTAGATAACACTAATGTTTTTCCTTAGCCTGCCACCACACCTACACGGTAAAAGATTTTTGTGACCTATTTGTTTTTATAGGTCCATGGTTGTTAGTGGCAGAATAATTTGATGAATATGTTTGAGTAGACCCAAAACTATTAATATATGTTCCTTTTGGCACCCAAACTTATTTTGTCCTTTCATTCTTGTTCCAATAGACATGAAATTTGTTTGTAGAATTCTTAGGAACCCAAACTTGTATAAATTTTGTGTTCTTGTTCCTATGACTATAATTTTCAGCACGATGTTCAATTATTCCACATCTAGCAAAGACACTCTTACCTTTTGCATTATCATCAACTTGTGTTTTCCCAAAGCCTAGTCCTTTTATGTTGTTAGCAAAAAGTTGATTTCCCAATAACATGTTGAATGATTTTTCTCCTCTTGAAAAGTTATTCAGAGTTTTCTCAAGACTTTGGACTTTGGTTTTTAGTGTTGTGTTTTCAGTCACAAGTGAGGTGCATCTATTTATAAAATCCTTTTTCCTAGTGTCAATGGTTTCCTTAAGACTCAAGTTTTCTTTTTCAAGATTCTCAAAACTATTCTTAAGTTTTGATAATTCTGAATCTAAAATTTTGCATTTTTTACAGTCTAGGTTTTGAATATTTTCAAGTTCAGTTTCTAACCTAGTATTTTCATGGACAAGTTCTCTCCTATCAGATTTCAGTTTTTCAATTTTAGATTCAAGAGTATCAATTGTTTTAGCAAAATCACAACACATCAAAACAAGTTCTTTATAAGAATAGTTTCTTACCTCACAAGATTCCTCTGAGCTTGCTTCTGAATCTGATTATGTCATAAGACACAAATTAGCCTCCTCTGAGCTATTATTCGAAACTTCCTCTCCTTCTTCATCATCCCAAGTCGCTGCAAAGGCCTTCTTCTTATTTTTCTTTCCTTTGTTGTTTTTGAGAAGTGGGCATTTTTGTTTGAAGTGGCCAGGTTTATTGCAGTTATAACAAGTCAATTCATTATCAGAATTGTCAGAATCTTTTGACCTATTACCATTTGTTTTCTACTTGCATGGCCCGAATCTTGACCATTTTCTAAGATTATTGACAGCCATTGCAAGCTCTTCAATTGGATCTTCTTCTTCTTCATCGCTCTCTTCTTTGCTCTTTAAGGCAATCGTCTTCTTCTTTGATTCAGAGTTTTGGCATTCCTCTTTTGCTTTTAGCTCAAGCTCATATGTCATCAGGTTGCCTATCAACTCCTCCATGCTTAGTTTACTCAGATCTTTCGATTCTTGTATTGCCGTGACTTTTGCTTCAAAGCTCATCGGTAAGATTCGTAGCACCTTCCTCACAAGCTCTACCTCAGTGAATACCTTCCCAAGCGCTCTAGCATTGTACACCAAAGTTGAAAAGCGTCCAAATATGTCCTTTATGCTCTCGCCTTTGTCCATCACAAAGTTCTCGTATTCATTGTTGAATAGGGCTAGACGAGACTCCTTGACTTGAGAAGTTCCTTCATGTGTCACCTCCAAGGTATGCCAAATTTCCTACGCAGTTTTACAATGAGAAATTCTATTAAATTCATTTTTATCAAGAGCACAGATCAAAGCATTCATGGCTTTAGCATTTGTAGTTTTTAATTTCTTATCGTTAGCGTCCCACCTATACTTAGGTTTAGGAATCTCAGTATCACCAACAGTTATAGTGGGAGATGTATAGCCAGTTTCAATAATGTCCCAAACATCATAATCAATAGAACTAAGATAAATACCCATCCTAACTTTCCAGTAAGCATAATCATTCCCATTCAACAAGGGTGGCCTAACAATAGATTGCCCCTCAGAAAAAGTATTATTTGGTGGATTCATGACTCTAGAGTTAAAGAAAAATACCGGGCTCTGATACCACTTGTAGGATCTAGATTAACCCTAGAGGGGGGTGAATAGGGTTATAGCAAATTTTCTCGAATTAAACACAAACTGCAGATAAGTAAATATGCTGAAAAGTAAATCACACACAAAATTTACCCAGCTTCAGCAACCCCTGCCTACTGCTGCATTCCCAGATTTCTATTAGGATTAAACAGTCTCCCGCTTACAAACACTCTAACAGACTCGCACACCCTGCTACCGCCTATAGAGTTTTGCAAACTCGCAAACCCTGCTCACTGAACTAATCCTAACTAGACAATCTGACACAACCTAAAACCTAGGTGGTGATTTACCCTGATTTGATTCTAAGAGTACAAATTTCAAAACAAAAAAACAAGAGCAAAAATAAAATAGAAAACTTGACACCAATTTTTTTTGCCCTTAATCAAAAATAACCCTAGCCCAAAAATATAAACTAAAACAAGAGCTAAAATTAAAGCCTTGATTAATAAGGCCGGCGCTGTTTAATTTTCTCTAGCCCGTTCCTTCTTCTATTTGCTCTGAGAATCTTGAGAAAGAAATATGGCGGCTTTGTTTTCTCTTAGCTCTGAGATTTAGGGCTTTTGTAAAGCTCCGACTCTAAATTGATCGAATCAGTGGTTAATTGCGTGAAGTCTTGTTCGATCGAATCCTTGTTGTTCACTTCGGTTGCTTCGAAGAGTTTGATTGTTACTTCGTCTTGCACACGGCTGCTCCTCGAGTTTGTCTACGATACCGGTATGTGATTTATGTCTTTTTTCTCTGGATTGAATGCTAGAACTCAATTATTCTTGCTTTTGCACTCTGCACGATTCATCGATGATGATTTGGGTCCTATTTATAGGGAGTTTAAAACTTTAATATCTCGTCTGATTTGATTTACGTGATCTCCATGTCGTTAAAACTTTCCCTTAATTAGTTGTGATATTTTCGGTATATGCTTTGTTCCCACGGCTTTGATTTTGTGACGTCCGATCTCTTTTTGAATTATATTCTAGAATCTTTGGCAGAAACTTTCGTTTTTTATTAACTCTGACTTTTTCAATTAAAACAACTAGCTTTGATTTTGTGATATATTTGGTCAAAACAGAATTTGATTTCTTGACCACGGCTTCGACTTTGACCTGTTTCTTGGTATGCTAATTCACGACTCTGTATTAACTTCGGCCCATCACCATTGCCTTGATATTGTCTCTGACCATCTGCTCTGGCCATTTGTGTTTATCCCTGACTGCTGCTTTGATGTTTTCTGACTTTGTTTTAGTTTGATTTACTGTGACTTCAGTCACTTGAGTTATATTGGTTGGTTTGACCTTGTGAGCTGATTCAAGTTGTCTGTGTTCCTTTTGTTGTTTACTGGTATCACACTTTGAGATAGTTTGCATGTACTTGTATCACGAGAATTTCTGGTCTCATATGCATACTGCCTATACACATGCTTAGTTCAGTTGCAAGTGATTGCTGCATCTCTGATCTCATGATGTACATATTGAATTTCCTGTATTGTGCATTTATGTGCTTGCTGTCCCATATCTGTTTCACTTCGACCTGATGTTGAACTAACATTTGACTATTTCATTGTTGTAGTCTTTATGCTGCTGTTTGTAAATCTTCATGTATATTTGAATCTTGTTGTAGCTGCCCTATTTCACTGTCATGCTCAGGTTAGCATATTTAACTTGTGATCTGGTCTTTGATACTTGTATCATTCGAGGCAGTTTGCTTATTAGTTGTGCACTGGCTTCACTTTGTAGCTCTGTTGCTCTTGAAACCTGATGTTGAACTTGGTTTGGTTTGTGACTTTGGTCTTGTGACATAGTGTATCAGTGATGTATTGCATGTTTCTGATGCACTTGGTCATTCATTGGTTTGTTTGTAACTTGCTGTATTGGGTCACTTGAGTCATTGTTACTGGTCGAGTTCATTGATCTATACATTGAGTTGTACATTGCACTGTCTTTGTCTTTGTGTATTGCCATTCTTGTTTTTATGATATTGTTGGCACTTCACTATTGTATAGAGTCGAGTCATGATAGCAGTGACTTGATCTCTATTGCCCTGTGTTGAATCCAGCTTAAACGCACGGGTTTGACCTTGTGCTTGCGATGTGACTTTATTTATTTTGCACTTGAGTTGAACCCGGCTTTTCTTTTGGGTTTGAACTGTGCTCACCTGTCCCTGTAACATTATCAAGTGTACATTTTGGTGTGCACGGCCTTGTGGCATGTACAGTGATACACTGTGCATGTCACAAGCTATTCCTGTATGATGAATTCAAATTTGATGACGAACAACCCAAATAACTGAGGCAAATATTATTTTCAAAATTCATATTTTGTTTTATACTGCAAAAATATTTTATTTTCAATTTTACTGCGTCAATGTATATTTCTGCAGATTGCTCAGATGCTGGATTCACATTGGAATGAAGTTGAAGATAAATACGAGTGTGAGTGATATGTAGTGATGAACTGATGTAACTATGAAATTGTGATGTAATTGTATTGTGAATGAAATTGTATAGTTATAGTGAGAGCTTGAAATTGTACTATCAAAATTGTAATAAATATTTGTTTGAATAAAATGTTCGTTTGAATTCCAATTCTGTGTTATTTATTTTATTCAGCAAATATTTATTTAATCTGTGAAAAATAAAATAGTACAATATCAAATACATTTAAATGAATGTATATGTGTTTATTATCATCAAACAAAAATCATATACACGCATATTTAATAGGGGTTGCGACCTAACAAGTGGTTAAGGTCGAGCGACCTAATGGAAACGAGGTCAAGTGACTTGAGCGAGCGACCAAAGTTCTTAACCAGGTAGGGCGACCTAACGATGGAGAACGACCTAATTGCGAGCGACCTAAGGGTAACAGGCCGAGCGACTTAAATGCTCCTTGCCGAGCGACCTAAGGTTCAAGCGACCTAAGGTGGTGAGGTCGAACGACCTAAAGGGAGTAGGGTCTAACGACCTAAAGAAATTAAGGTCAGGCGACCTAACAGAATTGAGGTCATGCGACCTAACGACCTAATGGTGCGACCTAAGTGTTACGCGACCTAAAGTGTGCGCGATTTAATAGGGCGAACAACCTATGGTTCAAGCGACCTAAGGAGACCGACCTATTGATGGCGAGCTAGGGAACGACCTAGCGGCTAGCGAACTAAGCATGGCCGAGCTAGCGACCTAATAGCGAGATGACTTTCCGACCAGAACGAGCTATGGCTGGAACGACCTGTAGCCGAACGAGCTAAGGCATACACGAGCTAGGGAATGAACGACCTAAGCCCAGAACGACTTAAGGATGTCGAACGACCTAACGAGGCATGACAGAATTGTAGGCATGTCTTCTCCACGGCCGAACGACCTAGACCCAGAATTTTGCCAAAACACTAAAAATTGGGTTTTTCACCAATTCAATCCAAACCAAATGCAAATGCATGTGCACAAGTGATAGGGAATCATTCCCAACAATCCAATGACAGTTATAGGCAAGAATGTGAGATAAAAATCTCACCTTTTCACGGAAATTGATGGAAACCGAGCTTGAAAGCAAAGTGAGAACAGTCCCAAGCTTGAATCAATGTCTTCTTCTTGAATTTGGAGTTGGTTGGTGGATTTGCAAATGAACAAGAGCTTTGGAGTTTTAATTTCCCATCCCCTCCTCCATTTTGATGAAGCTTGTATGTTAGGAAATGAAGAATGAAAATGATGAAGAGGAGAGGGGGTTGGGACTGACTTAGAAGTGGTTCAGCCCAAACCAAAAGCTCAAAGCAAAAAGTGACGAAAATTTCACTATCTCCAAACATATCGAAGTTTACACTCAAAAAGATCGCAAACGTCATTTTGAACTCAATGGAGGTGGTCTCGAGTCCTAATTTAACTGTATGCAAAAAGTAGCTTTTCGGACTAATATCCAACTAACGAGAAAATATTTAAATAAAATATTTAAATATAAAAATCGATAAATATACGGGTTGTTACAACACATAACGATGGATTAATCCCGACCATATCTGAATGATACCATGCAAAACATGTCTCTATTAGACTGAGAAACTGAATTATGTCTGCCTTCAAGTCGCTTTCCAAATCATTTCCCACTTTGACTATTTTGATTGGATCATTTGAGTCTATACATGTTTCCTCAAGGTCTTCTATAGGTTTTATCATTTCCACTTCACCACTACAGTCAAATTCCATGATAATCTGTTCTTCTTCTACATAATTAGCATCGGTCCTCTTTCCCTTGCTTCCAAGGGAAATGTAACTTTCAAACATATGTTTATTAGTTTTATTAGATCTTACTTTTACTTCGGATTTTGGATGCAAAAATCCTTTATCCAAAGACTGAAAAACAGTAGAAGAATCATAGTAAGAAGAATACTCCCTCTTATATTGATGAAGCGTTGCAAAGTACATCTCGTGGAAGCTGAATTGCTCTCCACGGATAGTGCCCCAAACCCTCTTAGTTAAGAATTTTACCATTAGATATTTTGGTGAGACAAAAGGTCCACCTCATCAAGTGTGGGTTAGCCAAAGAAAGCATTGTAGTATGATGGTTGGTTGATGATTACAAAGAGAGTTTCAAAAATCCTACAGCATGGCGGTACTCCCATCTGCATTAGCAACTTCACTTGTCCAATTGGAGTTGACCCCTTGTTGTTGAACCCAAAGATAGGTTCAAGGCTGGGTTCTAGCTTGTCTTCTGGAATGCCAATTTGATCAAAGGCATGTTTGAAAATAACATTGACTGCACTCCCAAGGTCTACAAGAATCTTGGACACTATAGAAATTACAATTTGAGCCGTGATCATGAGGGGGTCGTTATGAGGGTGATGTCTCCCTTTATCCAGCGCTTGGGGAGTAACAACAAGATTTGGCATTGGTACATTAAGTTGTGGACTGTTAAGCGGGGGTTCTTCTTGAATGGAGAACACTCCTTCTCTAGCTTCTTTAATGTATCTGTTTTTAGCTCCCTTGCTAGTCCCTACTGGGTATGGCCCCTCATGGATTACATCAATCCAGTTCAATGGGGGACTCAAGCTTAATGGATCTTCTTCTTTCAAGATGTTGACAACATTATTAGAAATATTTTGTGGACCATCCCCTATCCGTGGTGCCTTTTTCTTGTCTTTGATGAATTCTTTCAAATGCCCTTTACGGATTAGTTTCTGAATGATTCCAACCAATAACCGACATTCATTAGTTTTATGGCCATTTGTTTTGTGATAAGCGCAGTAGTCATCCCCCTTTCTCTGTTAAGGGTTATTTTTAGCCTTGAACGAAGTCGGGAAGTTAACCTTCTCCTTGATCGTAGCATATATATATAAGACAGTGGCTTGTTTAAAGCGATTGAATTAGTATTGGCCTCCTCCCACCTTGTTCTCTTGTGTCCCCGATCCGATACAATTCTTCCACCCTCCTTCCTCGGATTATTTTCTTTATAGCATAATAAAATTCATCCATTTGAATGAATTTATTAGCTTGAAAATGGAAATCTTCTAAATCCCTACATCCATGCACAAAGAGTTCCTTCCAGAACAATGTATTCTCTATCAGCCTAGAATGCACTGCTATGAGCTTATCTCTATCATTCATATCTTTGGCTTTCAGTGCTTCTGTATTGAATCTTTTGAGGTAATTGCCTAGTGATTCCCCCTTCCTTTGCTTAATGTTTGCTAAAACAGTGTAATCAATGGTCGAATCCTTGGATATGAAGAATTTGGTGGAGAGTTCATAAGAAAACTGCTTCCACAAGTAGATAGTCTTCTCATGATACGGTCGGTACCACTTTACAGCTGCCCCTTGAAGTGTTACCGAGAATAATCTACATCGAATTTCTCTAGAGGCATTGTATAAATCCATTTGGCTATCAAAAGCCATCAAGTGATCATCAGGATTAGTGATACCATGATTTTCAGGGTTGGGATCTTGACATAAGATGGGATAACCGCTGACATGATCTCATCTGTGAATGGAGCTACTCGTTCATTGTCGTTTGCTCGCTCATCCAAAGTTCTATTCCCTTTTGCATTTAGCATATCTTTGATTTCCTTCTCTGCTACATATTTTAAATAAGCTTCAGTGTCGTGATAGGTTTATCAGTTTGGGCTGTATTCTTTTGAGGTCGAGCTTCCAGATTGCTTGAGAGATTTGTCTAGCATCCTTCCTTAATGATCGAATTTAATCAGATGACGTTCTTTTTTCTTTAACGATGTCAGATCTATCTTGCTTTTTCCCTCATTAGTATAAACTTTTGGGTTTCTTCTTAGGGAAATCGCCTCATCTCTAGTTGTTGATTTTGCAGTTTTGGAAGACTTTTGAGATAGAGCTGCTTTGAGGAGCTCTTGCATTTCCAGCAATTGTTTCTCCAGATGCTTTATCCTAGTTGCATTTGTTAGAACCACTATTCTACGATTTCGATGATAACAACTATACAATCATACACGTACAATATATTTCATTTACTTACTGTTAGAAGCTTTCAGAATTAAACTTGAAGACAACTAGCAAAGGAGAAGAATCATAAGTATTAGAAAACCTAATATAGTGTGTTATTGTCATAGAAATATAACTTGTAAAATCTCCTTTAGTAGATTTTTAAACACAAACATTGCACGGAAAACTCTTTCAACTCTTCATATATCAAAACGCTAGAGTATAGAAAACAGCATATGTCAGACATCTGACATTGTATATCAGAAGTCTGACTAAAGCTTCTAATTTTAAAAATGAATATACATCAAACGTATGTTAAAATATTCAGACGTCTGAGTATGGCTTCTGTTAAAAATATATATATACGCTCGGACGTTTGAATGTTATGGACAGACGTTTGTGCTGGGTAACAACCATAAACTACGAATAGTCATCTACTTCATTTTAACGGTTGCTTCCATAACTCTTCACCGCATCTCTTCCTACTCAATGATTGCAACCTTTAGACTGAAACAAAAAACTTTAATGGATACTACTTCTCACAAAAACTCTTCAACAACTATAAATATGTAAAGATTCTAAGAATCAACTTACTTGAATTTTCTATATCTCATATCTATATTCTTTGCATATACTGATTTCTAAAAGCAAACAATATCAGTCTTTATCACTTCCTAAAAGTAGAGCTTCACATACACATACTACTCAAAGGAGACTATAAGAAGATTTGTACTGTGTAGCCAAAATCGATGTTTCCCAGAACACATACTTGTCTTAGAAAGAACTTTTGTATCAAGCTTATTTCTCTGAGCAAAGCGAGGGTTATTTACTAGTTAAAGCCGAAGAGGAGCTTCGGGACTGGACGTAGAAAGGGAGGTCCGAACTAGTATAAAAACTCTGATGTGATTATTTCTTTACTATTATTTACTTTACTCTACTAGTTATAGGATAGCTTTTTATTACACTTGCATATTAGATATAAATACACGATTCATACACTCTTTAATTTGGTATCAGAGCACGGTTATCTCAATTCACAGTAACACGTAATTGAAACATATTTAATATGGCAAGTACATTTCAAGAAGGACAATCAACTGCACGTCCACCACTATTCACTGGATCAAATTATGCTTACTGGTCTACACGTATGCGTATTTTTATGGAAGTAAATGGTTTAGAAATTTGGCAAGCAACACAAGTAAAATATGTAGCACCAAAAACATATATAAGCACTTGGACAGATGCTTAAAAGAACACAACAACAAACAATGCTAAAGCTATGAATGTTTTATTCTGTTCACTTGACCAAAATGAATTCTCACGTGTCATGTTGTGCACTACTGCATATGATATATGACGTACACTACATATCACTCATGAAGGCACTAACAAAGTTAAATAAACAAAGAACATTTTACAAAATCAGTTTTCTTCATTTAAAACGAAAGCAAATGAATTTATTGGTGATATGTATGGTAGATTACAAACTATACAACATGATCTCATGGCACTTGGAGTCAAATTCACAGATTTTGATTTAGTTACACATATTTAAATTCCTTAACAAATGAATGGGAACGAAAAGTGTTGGCCATCGAAGAGGCAAATGACTTATCTCAACTGAAAGTTGAAGAATTGATAGGAAATTTGATGTCGTACGAAGCAAATTTGCTGGCAAGAAAAGAACAAATTAATTAAAGGAAAAATATAGCCTTTCAGGCCAATGATAATAATTCAGACTTAGATAAAGATGGATCGTATTTATTGCCAAAAATTACCACAAATTCAAGAAATTCAAAAAGATGACGAGATCCCAAAACGGAGGAAATTCAAATTCATCCAACCAAACTTCGATCAAATGCTTTGGTTGTGACAAGTTCGGACACATGAAGAAACAATACCCAGAACTCAATAATGACAAAAAGAAAGGCAAGTTTGAGAAATTCAAGAAAAGAAAATGGGTTTTCAAGTAACTTGGGAAGACTGAGATTCGTCTTCATCATCAGACAATGACAACAATAGTGATTCTGAGCAGACTAATGTATGCTTCATGGCAAGTATTGAGAAAGTATGTCCTGTTCTTACTTATAATGAAATTTTAGAACTCATCATGGAAATAGATGATAAATATTGAGAAACTAAAAGGTTAAATAAAGAATATTTTGCTAAAATTAATCGAATGGAACTTGAAATAGGATTATTAAAAGATGAGAAAACCATTTTAGAAGAAGAATTAGAAACCACACAAGAGAAATATAAGATTCTATCTATTCAAAATGACTCATTATTATGTGAAATAGGAAAAGTTAAACTAGAAAATGATGAAATTAGAAAAGAAAACGTTGTATTAAAGAACAATTTAGAAGCATTAAAATCTGAAATATCTTATCTTAATGATAAGTTAGACAAGATTGCTAACAATGTTTCGAAATTCAATAAAGGAAAGCAGAACTTGGATAACTTAATCAAAATTTCTAAACCATCTGGAAATCGCAGTGGATTAGGATTTTAGAAATCATCAAAACATAAAAACTATATCTCACTAAATAATAGGTACAAGAAGTCAGATACTATAGAAAATATGTCTAACACCAAAATAATTAGAATATGGATTCTGAAATCCAATAACAAACTAATTAAACAAAAACACATAGATAACTATCTGAAAAATGATGTTCATAATAAAAATTACATTTTTAAAGGTCCCAAACCCTCTTGGGTATGGCAACCTTCTCTTTCTAACACTTAGGACCCTAACGAAGGAAGTGGGTACCAATTAAATTGTTTTTATCATGCAGGTACCCAAAGGAAAATCAAATAACAAGGAGAAATGGATACTTTATAGCGGATGCTCCAAACATATGACTGGAAATGCATAAATGTTATCAAATATAACATACAAAGATGGTGGTACCGTAACTTTCGGAGATAATTCAGAAGGATTTGTCATTGGAATTGGAGATGTCATCAATGTTGGTATGACCACTTTACATGTTATTACAAATGTTCTATTGGTTAAAAATTTAAAACATAACCTTTTAAGCATTACTCAACTTTGTGGCAAAGGATTTAAAATTGATTTTGAAAAAATAAATGCAACATATTTGATAAAAATAAAAATTTGATTTTCGAAGGATTAAGGAAAAGAAAAATCTATGTCTTAAATATGAAATTTAATAATTCGAGTGATTTATGCCTAGCCACAGATTTTAATGACTCGTGGATTTGGCACAAACGATTATGTCACATAAACGTTAAATTTTTAAACAAACTAGCTAACCACAATTTGGTTAGAGGTCTCCCTAAAATGAATTATAAAGTTAAATGTTTATGTGATGCATGTCAACATGGCAAACTGAAAAAGAGTTCTTTCAAATCTAAAAAGGAAATTTCTACCAAACAAACCTTAGAAGTATTACATCTTGATTTATTTGGACCTACTCAAATACGATCAATAAATCATAACAAGTATGTATTTGTTATTGTAAATGATTTTTCACGATATACATGGACACTATTCCTAAAACATAAAAGTGCTACTTTTGAAATGTTTAAAATTTTTGCTAAAAGAATTAAAAAATTATGAATCTTAAAACAAAAAGTATAAGAAGTGATCACGGAGGTGAATTTGAAAACGAAATTTTTGAAAATTTTTGTAACATAAAGGGAATTACACATAATTTCTCATTTCCAGGAACACCACAACAAAATGGCATTGTGGAAAGAAAAAATCATACACTCTAAGAATGTGCATGAACTATGCTTAACAGTGTAATCTACCCAAAATACTTTTAGGCAGAAGCTGTAGCTACTGCTTGTTATGTATAAAATCCTATCACATTACGTCCTTTAACTAAGAATACTTGTTATGAAATGTTTTTTGGTAAAAAAAACCCAAAGTATCATATTTTAGAATATTTGGTTCAAAATGTTTTATACCAAATACTAAAGATAATCTTGGAAAATTTGATTCAAAAGCCGACGAAGGAATCTTTGTTAGATACTCAGATCATAGCAAAGCTTTTAGAATATTTAATAAATGTACTAGTACTATAGAAGAAAGTCTACATGTTTCCTTTGACGATAACTTTTCCATTAATAAAAACAGTGATCATGATGAAATTTTAATAAAACCTTCTGAAAATAACACAATTATACAGAACAATAATGAGAATATCATTAACAATGATAATACATTAAGATCACCACCTCGTATTTTGAAAAACCATCTAGTTAACAATATAATTGGTGATTTAAATATAAAAGTTTCTACCAGACATCAATTAAATCAAATTAATCACGTTGCATTTATTTCAAATTTTGAACCTAAGAGCTATAAAGAAGCTTCAAATGACGAATCATGGATTATCGCATGCAAGAAGTACTCAATCAATTCGAAAGAAACGAAATATGGGAACTTATACCGAGACCTACGGATTAATCTGTAATCGGAACAAAATAGGTATATAAAAATAAAACTGACGATAATGGAAACATTGTTAGTAGTAAAGCAAGGTTAGTAGCACAAGGGTATAATCAAGAGGAAGGCATTGACTATGAAAAAACGTTTGCTCCAGTCGCACGTCTAGAAGCCATCCGAACGTTACTTGCTTTTGCATGTCATCGTAACTTTAAACTTTTTCAAATGGACGTAAAAAGTGCCTTTTTAAATGGTTTTATAAAAGAACAAGTTTATGTTGAGCAACCCCCATTGTTCATACATGAAAAATTCGCCGAACATGTGCATAAACTGAAAAAGGCTTTATATGGTTTAAAACAAGCACCTCGTGCTTGGTATGGTAAACTAAAAACTGATCTAATAAATTCTGATTTTCATGTTGGAAAAAAGATACAACCTTATTTATAAAAAGAAATTATAATGATATTTTAGTTGTTCAAATATATGTAGATGACATAATTTTTGGATCAACTAATGAAAATCTATGTAACGAATTTGCAGATATTATGAAAAATGAATTTGAAATTTCACATATGGGAGAATTAAATTTTTTCTTAGGATTACAGATTAAACAATTAGAAAATGGTATTTTTATAAATCAAGAAAAATATTGTCACAATTTCTTAAAACGTTATTGAATGGAGAAAACATCAAGTAAACCAACCCCCATGAGCACAAGTACCAATTTAGATAAAGATAAAAATGGAAAGGATTTTGATCAAAAATTATATCGAAGTATAATAGGATCACTATTATACTTAACGGCTAGTAAACCTAATATCATGATGAGTGTGTGTCTGTGTGCAAGATTTCAAGCATAACCTAAAGATTCACACTATCGGGCAATTAAACGTATTTTGCGTTACTTAACTGGCACTATGAATTACAGTCTTTTTTATCCTAAAGGTAGCTCCTTTGAACTTGTATCCTATAGTGATGCGGATTTTGGCGGTTGCAAAACTGATAGGAAAAGTACAAGTGGCACCTATCACCTTATCGGTCGGTCTCTAGTCTCGTGGTTTAGTAAAAAAACAAAATTGTGTATCACTTTCAACTTGTGAAGCAGAATATAATGCGGCCTTTTTAGCATGCGCACAAGTAATACATATGCAACAATCCCTTAAAGATTTTGGAAAAATTATAAACAAATCTCCAATTTTTTGTGACAACACTAGTGCAATAAACCTGTCCAAAAACCCAATAAATCATTCTCGAACGAAACATATAGTTATTCATCATCATTTTTTAAGAGATAATGTCAAAAAAGAAATAATTACTCTAGAAGTTGTAAATACCGAAAATCAAATAGCTGATATTTTCACAAAGCCTCTAAGCGAACAAAATTTTATTAAGTTAAGACATGAACTAGGTATTGTATCGTTACACGATTTATAATAAAATATTTTTTTTCTTCTGGCAGTTATATATATATATTTTTTAAAAACCTTACATATCTTCTACTGGCTGAAATTTTCTACTATTTTCTAACCACTTACTTTTTTTCTTTTATTTCTAACAACCAATATCTTATGGTTGACATTCTTTAACAACTAACAAACGAAACTTACTCCTCTTAAAATAGTATATAAATTTCATATATATATATATATATATATGAGAACCTTATCAAAAATTTAGTCCAAACTTTTATACTTAACCAAAGAAACAGCTTTCAAAACTAGTATGTCAAAAATGTCTTCGGGTCATGATTCTACATATTCCGTGATTGACTATGCCTCCCCATCTTCCGGGAGCACCTACGTCTCTCCAACAAAAGTCACCCCGACATCATCTCCATCTCTAAATATCATTCTTTCACCAACTTACCATACTGGCTACTCTCCAAAAGGAAAGAAAGCCAAACATGGAATTGACTTTCAATCAGCCTCTCTCTCTCTCTGACAAAGTTGACGATATCCACCATTATCAATAGGAAATGATAGAAGCTCAAAGAGAAATGTATTACGAACAACGTCGTCAAGGATCTCATCTTAACTTTCTTGAAAAATGTATCTTCGCCATTTTTGGTCATTCACCTACGAAATATTGCTTACATCAGTAGTCTCCTCGTGTACGAGAGACTCCTTCAAGAGCTCACAAGATTACTCCACGAAGGTTATGGGTAGAAGGGACATCTAATACAGAACATAGTCCTTTACATCCTTACTGGTCTCCACTTAGGCCGTCAACCGAGACTACCAAGGTTGAACCGAATTCTTGGGAGAAACAAAACTATTATTCTCCTGATTCCATGGCTGACAACTGATGAAGTATTTTTTGTCCACATCAGACGGTTAATATATATATATATATATATATATATATCTGTGTGTGTGTGTAAAATAAATATGTTTACAATCATATGTACTTTTTTTATTTTCAATAAATATTTTTTTATCAAGTTCTATAGTGGCAGTAAGAAAATTTTGATACGACCAGACGTCTGAAAGGAAACATCAGACGTTTGAACAGATGCACGAGAATCTATTTTTTCCGGAAGTCAAACGTCTACCATAATCTCATACATCTAAAAAATAACACCAATATTTTTTCCTTCAGCACAAACGTATGTATAAAATGCCAAACGTCTGTTGTTACTCTCTGGAAACAAAAATTACTAACAGTTTCAGCATAGACGTCTGAAAAAAAGTTAGACGTCTGTACAGACCCTCTGTTAAATAAAAAACCACTCTGCTTCAGCACAGACGTCTAAATTTACAGTCAGACGTCTATCTCAGCGCACTGGAAACATCCCATTTTCGATAACAGACGTTTGTACTTCTTCTCAGACGTCTGAATATCTTCTCTGCCTACAAACATTTCCACGCTCAAACGTTTGATCATCAAATACCAGACGTCTGAATGAAAATTCTACCCCACCGTTTCACTATCCTATAAATTATCTTTTACACTTTCTTTCATTTGCACCGCTCATTTTTCAAAACTCTAAGAAAACCCTAATACCCCAATTCAATTTACTCTCAAATTACCAAATCAGTGGCCCCTAAACCTAAGAATCTGGTTCCAAAACGTCGCAAAGCTTCCACAGGCCAAATCTCACAACCACCCTCTCAATAATTTGTCACCAACCACCACATTGAGGAGTGGATTATGGAGAAAGAACATGGCAAACAAAGGCTACAAGAGTTAGAGAAGAAACCCTTCCACACCGGACCATTCTATCATATTCGCCATTTCATCCACTACGATGCGATGGATCTGCTTGAGGATGCTCAACTCTACCACTTGGTCAATTACGACGACAATGCTGGGAAAATTGACCAACTTGCGGTATTTCTATTTTTAATCAATCTTTGTTCATTAACCCTTTGGAATCCCTCTAATAAGGATAACTGGATCTGGACTACTGTTTATGGTCATTTGATAAAACTCATTGTTGAAATGATTGGGAAAATTTTAATTGCTCTTATGATGGAATTCCATTACAACAAGTTCCTGATAAACGCTATGCCCCTAGAGATGCTATTACTCATCTTATCTGGGATGATGACTTCCAAAAATTAAAACCATCTAATTTCGTCCATGGGCTCGACTTCTTAACCGAATGCTCATAAACACTGTCATCCCTAGATTAGGTAGTCACGAACAAGTCTACGATGACGATCATAAAGCTTTATATGTTATTTTTGGTCAAATTAAAGTAAATTGGCCACAATACATTTTTGACCAAATTAAAAGTTTTTGGACACCAACCCGTCATAGCATTGTATGCTCCCTACATCATGAGAATTCTATGGTCATTAGGAATTCCTTCATATCTCTCCCAATATGAAGAAATATTTATAAAAGATAGTGGCATTAGATTTCTCTCATTAATGCATCTCCCAGAAACACTGCCGAACATAATTCCCTTTTCCCAGTATCAACCACCACAACAACATCAACAAGCACCTATAACTCGACCTTCCCAACCTCTCAGAACTTCAACGTCTATAAAGTATTACTCTGATTCTGAAATACAGGAAGCTAGGATAGCAGGGGGTCCAGGAGAGAACTATCGAGATGTTGCACTACAAAACCAACGTCTTCTCTCCTTAGACCAACAAGTTCTGGATAAAAAGATGTCACGTTTGGAACAATCTTTTTCTACTCGTATGACCAAAGTAGAAAAAACATTAGAAAAGGTCGTTTCAACTTTGGGAAAGGTTCTCCAAAAGGTTCACGGTCGTTTTTCCTCTCGCTTTTTGTCTTCTCCGTCCCCTACACCACCACCAACATTTCACTCAAACCCATCTTCCAGAGCAGGGCCTTCACAAGATCCACCACAGCACTCTCCTCATGGAAAAGCCCCTATTTGTCTTGATACCGAAGAGAGTGACGTTTTATCATTTACCTCAGAAGATCCTCAAGCTCAACAAGACCCCTAGGACTATAGCTACTACATGTCATTCCAGGGTATCTCTATTTAGGAAGATGAGGAGTATGCTAACCAGTCTCAATGGCATCAAGGTACATATAATGAGGACCCATCAAGCTTCTAGGGATATTATAACTATGAGTAAGATTTTCTTTGTGAATCCGGTAGTATTTATTTATATTCTGCCTTGTTCTAAAACTATGTGCTTGTATAACTGATTGATACTTCTCTGTGATTATTTGTGGACTTATATTTTTCCACTTTCTCATATTTTACTCCATATATATGTCTTTTTGGTAATGCCAAAGGGGGGGAAATATCATACTACATGTAAATAGGAGGAGGAATCACATTCAGGGGGAGTTATATATTTAATTGATAAAGCGATTGTATAGTTATCGTCATCAAAAAGGGGGAGAATGTTAGAACCACTATTCTATGATTTCGATGACAACAACTATACAATCATACACATACAATATATATTTCATTTACTTACAGGTAGAAGCTTTCAGAATTCAACTTGAAGACGACTAGCAAAGGAGAAGAATCATAAGTATTATAAAACCTAATATAGTCTGTTATTGTCATAGATATATAACTTGTAAAATCTCCTTTAGTAGTTATTTAAACACAAACATTGCATGAAAAAATTCTTTCAACTCTTCATATATCAAAAGGATGGAGTATAGAAAACAACATATGTCAGACGTCTGAAATTGTATATCAGACGTCTGACTAAAGCTTCTGATTTTAATAACAAATATATATCAGACGTCTGTTAAAACATTAATACATCCGAGTCTGACTTCAGTTAAAAAAACATATATACGCTCAGACGTCTAAACATTATGGACAGACGTCTGTGCTGGGTAGTGGCCATAAACTACGAATAGTCATCTGCTTCATTTTAACGGTTGCTTCTATAACTTTTCACCGCATCTCTTCCTACTCAATGATTGCAACCTTTAGACTGAAACAGAAAACTCTAATGGATACTACTTTTCACAAAAACTCTTCAACAACTATAAATATGTAAAGATTATAATAATCAACTTACTTGAATTTTTTAAATCTCATATCTATATTCTTTGCATATTTTGATTTCTAAAAGCACATAATATCAGTCTTTATCACTTCCTAAAAGCAGAGCTTTACATACACATACTACTCAAAGGAGATTATAGGAAGATTTGTACTATGTAGTCAAAATCAGTGTTTACCAGAACACATACTTGTCTTAGAAAGATATTTTGTATCAAGCCTATTCCTCCAGGCAAAGCGAGGGTTGTTTACTAGTTAAAGCCGAAGAGGAGCTTCGGGACTGGGCGTAGGATGGGTGGTCCGAACCAGTATGAATACTCTGGGGTGATTGTTTCTTTACCATTATTTACTTTACTCTGTTAGTTATAGGATTTTTTACACTTGCATATTAGATATAAATACATGATCCATACACTCTTTTAGCATTGTCATTAGGTTGTGCTGGGGTTGACGGTTATCCTTGCACAACTCCCTCCAAATTGAAAGTTGGAGGAATATTTTCCTTCAAAGTTGTAGTGTGTATTGCTTCTTCATCCATTCGACTAAGCCTTTTAGATTTCATTTTCCTACATCAAGTTGAACAGTCCATAATTAGTCATAAGGGAACTATAAAGTCAAAGGTTCAGGCCTTCCTTCTAGTGCAAAAAATATTAACAAGAAATCTTGTAACATCCTAAAGCTAAGTTGTTAACAAGAAATGCTGCTAACACCTCAGGAGAAAATTTAGAAGTGATCTATCTATTCGAAATCCCTTTTGAATGAGTTGATTAGGACAGATTGTCTTCAAAAGATGGGCTTATGAAAGTGTTAATTGTAGATAGGAAGACCAATTAGCTCTTTAAAATGAAAGTTAGGAAAAAAACAACTCACTTATGACCCCTTTCGAGTGAGTCGAAAAGGTTATTCGTATCTCTTAAACGGATCGAAACAATCGTTCATATCTCCCTTTCGAATCTTGTCAAAAAGGCCATTTTGCCTTTAAAGGAAGAATTCATTCCCAAAAGTATAGTTTCTGCTGCCTTGGAAGGTACTCCTTCGAAAGAGTTATATATTTTGGAATATATGAGCTCCTTTCGAAGTTGTCCAACCAACAAACATAACTCAATGTTCATACATTGAGTCTCATTCGAAACCCCTTTCGATCGGGTCAAAAGGGTATTTACTCTTTCAAAGGTGTCAATGTACAATATATGAGATTTACATTCAATGTGCAATGGAATAACATCTTGAACAAAATAACATAAGTTCAATGAAGTTACTAATATCGAAATATCTTCATCACATCAATTTAACATTTGATATCACGAAACATGATGATAATATGATTTGAATTCACAATGTCTAAGTTGATCCCATAGCATTACATAAGTCAAATAGGGGTTAAGAAAATAAGTGAGCACATGTGCAATTGGTTGTTAGTCAAGCTAATGGCCGAAATGATCATCCTCATATTAAAAATCGATATTAGATCGATGCGTCTACTCTTTTGCATTCATCTAAATTGGATTACAAGTAAAGAATTTTCCCCAAATTGATTAGGGTTACAAAATTTTGATCTTGCTATGAAATAAGAAAGAGAATTTAGAATTCCGATTCCATCCCCAAACTCGGACCCCTAGGGTCGTATTTATAGATGTAGGTTGACCCCCATTCGCCTCTATCCTTTCGAAGCAGTCGAAAGGTCTTAATTCCAGCCTTCCGCGTTCATCCTTTCTCCTTCATCCTTTTGCCTCCATAGCTTTGAAGGCGACCACTTGGGTTTCTTATTATGCTTAAGTTAACCCTTTCGCCTTTATAAATAATATACTTGCAGTAAAAATTGCTCTATAACTCCTCAACCTTACTTTCGCTCTTTCCTGAAATTTTTGACACCTTCGAAAGGTATGTAGCGAAAGGGTTGAGGTTTCCCATTACATGGTTTTGATGTAAGTGGAAGCGCCTCCAACTCCTTGTTCTCCTTTGAAACCTCCTCGGTTGCTTTGGTCCGATGTTAATTATGATTATTGATTATTTGAGTTGGTAAGGAGTGCTTTCGCATAGTTTCGAAAGGATCAGTAGGTTGATGACTGGATCATTGCGAAAGGTCACTTGGCTTTATATGGAGTTTTCTTTATGCTTTCGAAAGGTTCCAACCATATTGAAAGGATTGTTCTTTCTTTTGAAAGGTGCATTCTGGAAAAATGTCTTCAAGTGGGAGATTGACAACGATGAAACAATCTATTTCGAAGGATTTAGTTCTTATGTGCGAGTTTGTTGTCCAATACCTTCGAAAGGTGTTTCAAACCCATTCTAGGCTCTCTCATATATAAGGATTCAACTGCGTCGAAAGGTCTAGATGAGGAGGAAGGGTAGCTTTGCTTTCTTTTCTACTCTTTTGAAAGCTCTTATCTCACTTGACACTTGTCGGTGCATCAGGCGCTTGCGACTCCATCTTAACCTCTTTGAAATCCGTCTCAATATCTTCGAAACACCGTTTTTGGACTATAGTGAAACCCATGTCTTCAATTCTTGTGGAGCCTAACACTTTTTATGAGCCTTTGTAACAACCCTCCTTTTGGGACGGTTTAAATCGAAAATAAACCATACATGTAACCTCAAACCATTCAAAAGGGAGGATAGTTGTTGGGGTAAATAAGAAAATAAGAGAAAAGAAGGAAAAAACAAAACACAGAATCTCACAGTGGAATGACAAAATATAATAAGCAAATAAACAGTTCATGAAGCTGTTTTACAGATAACATTTGATTACACATTTACAATACAGATCAGAGTTATACATACAGCAAGAATAAATAAATAATGCATGGAACAACATGATGCAGTGGAATAAATATAGTAAATAGTAATAATATATTAAATCTTCATCTTCGTCCTCTAGAAAAATAGTCCTCAATACACTAAAAGCTCAGACTGACCCGAGCGTAATGAAAAGACAAAACACTCGAGTCGGAACTAAAAGATCTTATGTAAGTTAAATCAACAATAAATAAATATGAGTGTAACGTCTTCAAAGATGTTTACGGGATTTTACATCTCCTATCCAGTGTCTAACGTGAGTTCATTAACTTAAGAGATGTTCGGGATTCCATTCTCTAAGGATCCGTTAAACTATCGACATACATCATAGAATACGCTATTATAATATGTCTACAGTAAAGTAAAATATTAAAATAGCGTTAAGGCATAACATTTTATATAAATGTCATCGTCTATACAATACTGTAAACTCCACCGTAAACTAGTGGGCTATCAGGGAGTACTCCATAGGTACGACACAAACCAAACTCGTAGTGGGCGCGTTAAGGCATATGACAAGGCACGTGTAACGACCCACTATTTTGAACCATTCAAATCAACAATAATCCACACATGTCTGACTTTAATAATTCAAAATAACGGATTGTAATAAAATTTGAAGCAAATAAAATCAAATACAGAATCACAGACACAGAATATCAGAATAACTCGTAGCGGAAATAAAATATCATAGTAGGTCATGAAGCTACTATATACAAACTCTCAAAAACATATACAAAATCTCATAGTCAAAATAGATACAATAGAAGATAGGATACATAAATCAATAATACAGAGACAATACCGAATAGTAAATAACTGGATTAGAAGATAAGAAATAACAGATGGATAGATAAGCTCCAGCTAATCTCTAGCTCTAGAAGATAAATTCCAAAGTTGTGATTCTCAAGCTGACCCGAGCGTGAAGTAAAACACAAAACACTCGAGTCAAGACATACATACTTATACAATGTAAACCAACTCAAGTGAACTGTAATAGCAATGCATAATAACTTAAAGGGTGCTTGGGATCGCCCATCCTTTAAGGATCCATAAAACCATCAATTAAACAGTAATAACAATACCACAAAAATGTCTATATCGAAGTAAACAATGCAACTAACAGTGTTAATGTGCATCACAGCCATCATCAGGAAATCAAATGACATACAAAGAAGTATACCCGTGGTTATAAAATTCCAAAATAATATTTTATACTTCAAAACAAAATATCATTTCAAATTCAAATCTTTATCAAATTAAAGGTTAAATCATTTCTATACCATTTCAATATTTCAAAATATCAGATCTTTCAAAAACTTCATTATCCAATCATCATTTGAATTCAAAGCCCATATTTAACTTTAAATACCTTTTAAATTCCAAGACATCATTCATTTATTCTCATTTCAAATCACCTTTTTAATAGTTTATATTCCAATCAAATTAATTCATCTAAACCATCTACAAGTGAAGTTATTATACTTTCAACTCAAGTATTCAATTTCCAAAGTTTAGACCATTCTAAGTTCATTTACTTAGTTAAAAACCATAAACATTGAAAATTTTCAGCCTTTACAACAATTAGAAAAAGCTGTTATAAGTTATACTTGAAAACATTTTTATTCAGCAAAGACAACATTTAAAACTATTGTAAAATCTCAATTTTAGTTGAAAATTTGTTCAATTCAGCAAAGACAGCATTTCTAGAAATGCTGTAATAGCTCAGGTTTAATAATAAAGGTTTTCATTAAATTCAGCAAAGACAGCAGGCAACTACGCATTTACAGAACTGTTGTAATAGCCCTTTATTAAGTTTTAGCCTTTTAGTTTACTTTAGCAACTACAGCATTTACAGAACTGCTGTAATAGCCTCTTATTTAAGTTTTAGTTCATTTCAGAAACGATAGCATTTCTGAAGTGCTATTAAAAGTATTTCCAGATTTTAGTGTATTTCCAGCAAATAATAAATCCCAATTTAAACCATTAAACATTATAAAAATCATACTTTAACATTCAAAATGTTCATTAAAAATACTTTTAACTTATGATTTTTATAATAAATTTTCTTATAAATAAAAACCAATTTCCAAGAATTCGCTTAATAAAATTTAAGTGTAAAATTTCTATTCTCTTCATTTTAACAATTAAACTTAAAACTTAAATTTTTATTTCCATTTTTCCAATATAGTTAAATTTCCATTTTTATTTATATAACTCAAATTTTCTTTTAAACCCAAAATCCAAATTTCCAGACTTAAGTTATATTTCAATAATTAAAATTTAACCTTTCATTTAATTACATTTTTAACTTATAGAAGAATCAAAATTTCTTTATTTAAACATTAAAAATCCAATTTAAATCAAATTTTCATAAATTTACAGTCTTAAACATATTTACAACATTCAAAATACTTAACAAAATAACCACGGGCCTGTATATAGTTTTCTAACCTAGGTCAAGTGATACGGATATATATCATTTCAATCCGCAGTTTACAAAGAAAAATCCGGGTTCTATCATTTCAAACCCGCAATCCCAAGTAAAATAAAATAAATAAAAATCGTTCATGCCTATCATTTCAGCCCATAACGATTTTTCCCTATTCTAAAGTCCGTTCGGGTATATATCATTTCAACCCATAGTGATCTAATCTATAGGGAACTTGTAGTGTGATAAACAGATATAAATGAACAGTTTAACAACATATATTAGTAACAAATGAGATGACAGGTAAATAAACAGGTTTAACATCATATAATTAATAATCACAGACAGGGATAACATAACATAATAGTACTACACATTCAATTGTTGTCAATTCACATATTCATAAGTATAAATGCCAGGTGAGATTACTCACCTTTTTATGGTGGAGTTAGCAAATCAAATGACACAAACGTATTCCAGAAAGCACGATAGCATGATTTTTGATTTGAGTGGAGAGATCCAAGATATAAATCTTGTATACAATAATAAAACAAAGCACCATATAAATATAATTACAATACAAAAGATTAAATTGGAATAAATGGAAACTAGGCTAGACAAATAACATCACCTAGCTTTTAAATCAAATCTGCTTGATCTTGCTTCAACTTGTGCTCAACCATATATGATTATGGTTCGGCCATGATGATTATTTGGTGGAAATAGATCTGGTTTGGGCTCATATAGGTATGGCTACAAAGGAGAATGCAAAGGGTTTGGAGTTTGCAAGCATAGAAGGTCAAAGGTCAAGGCATAAGTCGTTTTGTTTGCATCTAGGCTCGGGTTTATGGTCCTATGGAGCTCGGCCATGCATGGTACAGATCTGGCCAGAGGTAAGGCTGAGAGTAAATGGTCATATCATGGTGGTGGAGGAGCAATAGGGGGTGGCCAAGTTGATGTATGAAGGTGGTGAAGCAACTAGGCTAGGCTAGCATGCATTTTGGAAGGTTTTGTGCAACTTTTGAGGTGTTTGTCTTCATTTAAAGGCCATGGCCTGATCTGGTAAGAGGGGGTGGAGGTGATAGGTGGTTGATGGTGAAGAGGAGGAGGTGGTGGAGGTGGTGGAGGTGATGGATGAGGCAACTAGAGTGGAGAGCATGCAAATATGTGAAGAAATCATGGCCAAAAAAGGGCAAAAGGAAAAAGTAAAAAAGAAGAGAGGGCCATTACCAAACCTTTCAGATTTGAGTTTGGCCGAAAATTTGTTATGTTGAGAAGCTTTTTCACGTGAAAAATGAATAAAAACTCACGTCTAATCAATAGAAAAGGAACGGCCAAAAATATGAAAAGGCAAGAAAGTGAAAAGGCAAGAAAGTGAAAAGTCAAATGTTTAAAGCTTTAGCCTCTTCAAATTTCCATTTCTATTAAATCAAATAAAACAAATAAAATTTCAGTAAATGAATTTAAAAACTGAAACAAAGTAAAATAAAATAAAAATAAATAATTAAATTTAAAGAAAATAGAAAAAGAATTAAAGAAATTGCTTAAATATTGAAAATAGGGTTCAAAATTACAATTAAATCATCACAAGCTTTAGAAAAATATCTACTTCATTTTAAAAATATTTTAAAACAAAAATGTGAAGTAAAATAATTCATTTATATTTTCAAAATGGAATAAATAATTAAATTTAGAGAAATTAGAAAAAGAACTAAAGAAATTGTTTAAAAATTCAAAATAGGACTTAAAAATTGCAAATAGAATATCACTAGTTTTAGAAAAATTATAACTTTACTACTAAACCAAAAAAAGTCAAGTAAAATAAAATAAATGATGAAAAAAATGAAGTGTAAATGAAAATAAAATAAAGTCTTAAGAAAATAGAAAATAAACAAAGAATTTATTTAATTAAATGAAACTGGAAATTAGAAATTATAAACAGAATACAACTGACATTGGAAAATGTCTATTACACTTTGAAAAATGTTTTAAAACCAAAATATATACATAAAATTTTATTTTACCCATCTAAACATAAATTAGAACATTACATTGCCAAAAAAAATATTATTTATATAATTTAAAATAAACAATTTTGTTAAATACAGCAAATTACACTCAATAGTTAAAAAGGCATAACTTTCACAATATAAATCGGATTTCAACGAAACGAAAAGCAGTATTCTTAAAATTTTATTTACTTTCATAATAAAAGATAAAATTCAAATTTTAAAACTTTCAAAATTTTAAATTAAAAGTCAAAGTTTGACCATATTAACCAAAATTCACTTTTCTAGAAAATATTCTATTTAGTCATGTTTGGAATTCTAATTCACATCAAAATCAAAATTTATATTTAAAATAACAAAATTTATCCATTTTAATAAATAAAATAAAGTTTTCAAATCAGGAAATTCAATTTAAAATATTTAAAATATACAATTAAAATAATCATAAAATACATGGTTGTTACACTCTCCCCCACTCAAATCTTTTCATCCTCGAAAAGGAATGAGGTACGGAAATCACAGAAAAAGATAGAATGGAATAGGATTAAGACAAGATGACAAGAAGATTAAAATTATACCTGCTAATTGTTGTTATAGGTAAGTTTAACAAGGTGGAGAATAGGAATAGCTAGAAGGGAAAATAGGACGAAAGACAAGGATGAGCCATTAATTAAAATTGTTTGTTAAAGAGGTAAAAATATTTAAAACACTTTAAAATCCTTTAGAAAGGAAATAGCTGATCAAAATATCCTTTATATAATATTTTATCAAAATACTTTTATATCTCGATGTCTTAACAAGTTTATCCTCGTTCCTGCAGACTCTGGCAGTGCGTTGATCAGGCGCAAAGCTAGAATTCTCCAGGTACTTAGTAGACTTGTTTCAACAACTAGTGAAAATACTAGAAAACTTAAAAAAACAGATATGGAAAGTACAATCCAAAAAAACAACCAAAACCTTTGTCTTACCATGGTTCGTGTAACAACCCGAGATTCCGTAATTATTTTGTTATCGTCTATAGACGATCACTATTCCTAGCTAATTGTTTTGGAGTTTTAAATCGGTTTGAAATTCCTTGAGAAAAATTGGATAAGTATTGTTGGGCTTTAAAAATTCAATTATCCACTTCTTTTGTGGCGGAGATAATCGTGTATAACCGTTCCTCTCTCCTTCAATTTCGAATACCCGACCCTCATTCAAAAATTGTTTTCGTTCGTGAAAACCCTAGAGAGAAAAATAAAAACACGAAGTATAATGGCGGCTTCACATTTTCTTCGCTCTCGAATTATTCCTCTTCGTCAAAGATTAGAACTTCGATCGAATTTGGGGCGGACGACTTGTGTAGCTCGATCAAGGGATCGTAGCTGGCCTTGTCGATGAAACTTCCCTCGCCTTGCTCGGCTTCTTCGATTGCACTAAAAGGTGAGTAATTTCAGTTACTCACATCTAGTTCAGCTTAGTGATTTTCTCTGCTTGTTTGGATTTTGATGTTGATTTCGTTCTCGTTCTTGTATTATCGTCCTTGGTTTCGATTGGGGCGATGTTATTCACTTACTTCAAATTCACTTTACCGTTA
This sequence comes from Allium fistulosum, assembly GCA_030737815.1. Lineage (NCBI taxonomy): Eukaryota > Viridiplantae > Streptophyta > Magnoliopsida > Asparagales > Amaryllidaceae > Allium > Allium fistulosum. Next base: position 307,983,774 of record CM060901.1, on the reverse strand, counting down.
GTATATAATTCGATTTCCCTTGAATTTTGCTGTACCCATTTGATTGAATATTTCACTGAGCATTCTCGGCCATTTGCATTTTGCCTTCGGTCTCCTTTTGATTTGCGAACTCAAATTGGGTTTTACTGTTGAGGAACTGGTCGATTTTGACTTTGTTGGTTACAGTAGTATTTTTCATGTATATCGGCTTGGGCTCCGATTATACTTCAGTTGTTTTAAAAATTGAATTTGTGATGGTTGTCACTGGTTGGTTTCGACTGGGTCGTTGTGATGATTTTCTCGACTTACACTGATGCTTACAGGATTTGATTTGGTTTTGCTTTCTTGGCTCAGGCATATCTTGTTGTTGAGTTGCTTCACCTTGTACACTACACTTGTACATATTATCACTGGTCCTTTTATACATGTTTGAACTGACTGTTCTATATTCTTAGTGCATTGGTTTGAGGTAGAATTCAGCTTGTACTCTTGTCTCTTTGATGTTGTCTATGTTGGCCTCTTGTGATTGCCACTGTGTGCATTGAGTTCTGTTAGTTGTCAGAGTAGCTTGATCATTTGGGTCATTCACTTGATACTGTTTTGCCCCTGTAGCCTGATTTTCACATGTTCACTTCCTATTACGTGTTCATGTTGTTTGCAACACTGTCCTATGCTTGTTGCAAAGATACTCCTTTCATTCTGGTATACTATATGTGGTCACTGTTCTGTTATTGTTGTTATGCCATTGTTAATTATATTTTGACCAGGTTGTGCTGATCAGTTGAGTTCGACACTTGAGTTGTCGTGGTTTGACGGTTTAGTTCCTGGTTAATTGCTGTTTCAACTGCAGTTTTATCGTGCAGATTGTTTCTTGCTTTCTTTTGTGCAGTTCGACTTTGTGATCTTATGGAGACTGCAGTTTTGTTGCAGTTGACCCTCGTATTCATTTGTGACTGCAATTTCTTTTTATATGCCGTTGTAGCCCTTGTTGGTTTGCAATGCATTAATACGTTTGGGTTTGTTTTCTAATTTCCTTGAATTTGCCTTGTGGTTTTCTCTTTACAGTTGGGTGAGGCAACTTGTATATAAATTAGCTGTCTTGACCACTTGAGATATTGGATTTGTTTCCGAACTTCCTTGAGTTGAATCCCGATTTCGGGATTTGACCTTGTGATCATTTGTGATTTCTCTGAGCTTTTGTGTACCTCCTGCGATAGTGGCGAGGCAGTACACGCGTGCGTGTACTGCAGCCCTATCAGTTTTGACAGTTTTAAATTGATGTTTCGATTTGTTAAATTGTTTCGTTGGTTAATTTCAGTGTTTTGGAGTTGTATTCTGATTTGGATTGCTGATTTGTTGTTTAACACTATTAAGTGTTATATATGCCGTTATCCAATTCTCGTATCGAGAGTTGGATATACGAGATTTCTGTGGCTGTTGTCTATTTGATGTTTGATTATTATTGCTTCTATGCACTAATAACTGAGTTTGAATTAGACTGACCCGTGTATTATTTTCTTTTGAATGTAATACTCGGGTCAGACCCGAGTTATTTCAGGTTGTAGAATTTCTTCTTTGAGTTGCTGTTCGGGATTTGAAGACTTTTCGCATCTTCTGAAGTTGTCATTGTCCTTTTGTAGTAGTCGTGTCATTGTATAGAAAGATATGTATTCATGTATATTAGTCGATAATGTACGTGTATATATAACTTCTAGAGTCGACAGTTGTAGTTGTATCGTATGTATTGTGTCAACTATGTATTAACTGACATCAGTTATATATATATATGAGACTTTTGTTTTTATCTGTGTTCCGCATTTATATTATCTGTGTTATTGTTATATCTAATGTCCTAAACTATTATGAACTATCGTAGTTTGTTTTATACTGATAATTGGGTGTGTCGATGGGAGTAAATAAATGATAGATGAAAAATAAAAAGTATATACCACTCCTATCGAGATAACCAATACTAGTGTAAGGTCAACTACGGATGGTCGCTCCTATCCAGCCTTATTCTTCGTAATAATAGACAGTATTTCTTTTAATACTCTTTGTTATTATGAGCATAGAGGTGGGGCGTCACAGTTGGTATCAGAGCTTGGGGTTTATGGACATAATATAAAACATAACTTGGATGGAACATATGTTACAACTATTGGTCGATGTTTTATCTGTGATTTGAGTCAAAACTAAAGTTTTGAAATTTTGATGAAATTTTTAAATATCTTTATTTAAAAATAAAAGTGGAATTGTGTTTTGTTGTTTTGATGAAATTGTGTTCCGATAATTTGATTGATTTGTGTTCTATTTATCAGAGTGCGCAGCGGAAATAGTGAAACTGTCTTCGCTGAGTACAACTGATAATCTTTTTGATTTAAAAATCGAAATACGAAATTGATATGAATTTCATTTGTTGTGTACATAACAGTAATTATTTTGTTTCTTTGAGAATTTCGAATCCGAATTGTGGATTCGAAGAAATTGCAGATATGTGATTTTTGTTGAAATTTCCGCTGGCTTTCTTTTGTACTAATCATCTATTGATTAGCTTTTGCTGTTTTGAATTATCTTCATTGAAGATACCTTCGAATGATTTCTTTGTTCATTCCGTAATACGTGCAAAAATTTGAATTGCACGTTATTGCATTTATTTTACGTTGAACCGATGCTTGGTTATGAAACGTATTTTGTTGCCGTTGTATTTATAACGGAATTTCTACACCAATGCTATATTTTGAAGCACGGTGTTTTGTGGCATTTTGATGAATGAAAATTCTCTGATATTACATTTTGATGTAAATGGTTTTGATGTGATTTTGACGTTTTAAAACTACTGTCGTTTTGGCTTCAGTAACCGTCAAATTTTTAAAAGTGGATTTTCTAGCGGATATTCCGCAATGCTGATTTTGTGACCCGTTTTTACGGTATTTTGAGAAGTACAATTTCCTTATCGAAATTGTTACTAATATTGCTGCTTTAATCACGTGATTGGAAAATCGTTTTGAAATGAAAATTGTTTTATAAAATTTTAGCAGTTTGCGTTTTCAAAAGAATGAGAAAGCGACTTAAACGATTCAGCAAAATCGAGGATTATGACCCCTTTCTTTTACTGTTTCGCTTAACTCCGGATTTGTTCAGTTGAGAATGCGAATTGTTATTTTTACAAAATAAATAAAATTGTTTTCAGAAATTTTAACAGTTTGCGCTTTCAAAAGAATGAGGAAGCGATTTAAACGTTTCAGCAAAATCGAGGACTATGACCCCTTTCTTTTACTGATTCGCTTAATTCCGGACTTGTCCGTTTGAGAATGTGAAATGTAATTTTACAAAATACACAATTTTGCACTTTCAAGGAAACGATGAAGAGAATCAAACGATTTAGTAAAACACGTGGTATGGGACATGTGCGTTTGCTATTTCGGTTAATTCCGGACTCGTTAATTGAAATATTTGATGATTTCGTGTGCTTTCGAGCCACTATGAGGACCTTCGGGTCATTTGTTGGGCTTTCGGGCCACTCTGCGGACCTTCGGGTCATTTGTTGGGCTTTCGGGCCACTCTGCGGACCTTCGGGTCAAATACCAGTACTAGACCTTCGGGTCACTCTGCGGACCTCCGGGTCAATCTGATGGGCGCCAAAATTATGTTGAGTACTTGGTAGGCTTCGGCCACTCTGAGATGCACGTGCGGCGAATTAAAAACTCGCCATCTGATGGGATCGATCCAAGCTTTTATGTTGATTTTCTAGTCTTCTTAATTGATTTCTAGATATTTGTTGCTTCCAATTATCTGCAGGTAATTGGATATTTGTTGATATGAGTTCTGATTATCGTTTTTGATAATCAGATATTTGTTGTTTCTAATTATCGCTTGTGATAATTAGATATTTGCTGATATGAGTTCTGATTATCGTTTTTGATAATCAGATATTTGTTGTTTCTAATTATCGCTTGCGATAATTAGATATTTGTTGATATGAGTTCTGATGATCGTTTTTGATAATCGGATATTTGTTGCATTTAATTATCGCTTTTGATAATTAAATATTTGCTGATTGGAGATTTAATTATCGCTTTTGATAATTAAATATTTGCTGATTTGAGATTTAATTATCGCTTTAGATAATTAAATATTTGTTGATTTGAGATTTAATTATCGCTTCAGATAATTAAATATTTGTTGATTTTAGATTTAATTATCGCTTGAGATAATTAAATAATTGTTGATTTGAGATTTAATTATCGCTTCAGATAATTAAATATTTGTTGATTTTAGATTTAATTATCGCTTGAGATAATTAAATAATTGTTGATTTGAGATTTAATTATCGCTTCAAATAATTAAATATTTGTTGATTTTAGATTTAATTATCGCTTTAGATAATTAAATATTTGTTGATTTGAGATTTAATTATCGCTTCAGATAATTAAATATTTGTTGATTTTAGATTTAATTATCGCTTGAGATAATTAAATAATTGTTGATTTGAGATTTAATTATCGCTTCAGATAATTAAATATTTGTTGATTTTAGATTTAATTATCGCTTTAGATAATTAAATATTTGTTGATTTGAGATTTAATTATCGCTTCAGATAATTAAATATTTGTTGATTTTAGATTTAATTATCGCTTGAGATAATTAAATAATTGTTGATTTGAGATTTAATTATCGCTTCAGATAATTAAATATTTGTTGATTTTAGATTTAATTATCGCTTGAGATAATTAAATAATTGTTGATTTGAGATTTAATTATCGCTTCAGATAATTAAATATTTGTTGATTTTAGATTTAATTATCGCTTAAGATAATTAAATAATTGTTGATTTGAGATTTAATTATCGCTTCAGATAATTAAATATTTGTTGATTTTAGATTTAATTATCGCTTGAGATAATTAAATATTTATTGAATTTGAAATTAGATTATCGTTTTTGATAATCGAATATTTGTTGAATTTGAAATTTGATTATCGTTTTTGATAATCGAATATTTGTTGAATTTGAAATTTGATTATCGTTTTTGATAATCGAATATTTGTTGAATTTGAGAAATTTGATTATCGTTTTTGATAATCGAATATTTGTTGAATTTGAAATTTGATTATCGTTTTTGATAATCGAATAATTATTGAATTTGATGTTTTGTGATATTCGTCTTCGATAATTTGACATTTGTTGATTTGTTTTCTGAGTATCGTATCGATGATTCAACATTGTTGCTTTATGATTCTCTGTATTTTAATTATCTTGTTGATAAATGAATATCGTTAATGATTGCATTTATTCAGTTTTGCTGCTTTCTGACTATCTATTGATAGTTAAATTTTGTTGAAAATTTGTGAATCTCTTTTATTGGAAATTAAAAGATTACTGTGGCATTTGAATTCTTGACTGTTATTTTTCTAGCTTAACCAGTTTTTGTTAGAAAAGTAATTGTTATTGACGACCTTAGTTATGAAAATTGCGGGGATGCAATTTTTATAAGGAGGGGAGTCTGTAACAACCCGAGATTCCGTAATTATTTTGTTATCGTCTTTAGACGATCACTATTCCTAGCTAATTGTTTTGGAGTTTTAAATCGGTTTGAAATTCCTTGAGAAAAATTGGATAAGTATTGTTGGGCTTTAAAAATTCAATTATCCACTTCTTTTGTGGCGGAGATAATCGTGTATAACCGTTCCTCTCTCCTTCAATTTCGAATACCCGACCCTCATTCAAAAATTGTTTTCGTTCGTGAAAACCCTAGAAAGAAAAATAAAAACACGAAGTATAATGGCGGCTTCACATTTTCTTCGCTCTCGAATTATTCCTCTTCGTCAAAGATTAGAACTTCGATCGAATTTAGGGCGGATGACTTGTGTAGCTCGATCAAGGGATCGTAGCTGGCCTTGTCGATGAAACTTCCCTCGCCTTGCTCGGCTTCTTCGATTGCACTAAAAGGTGAGTAATTTCAGTTACTCACATCTAGTTCAGCTTAGTGATTTTCTCTGCTTGTTTGGATTTTGATGTTGATTTCGTTCTCGTTCTTGTATTATCGGCCTTGGTTTCGATTGGAGCGATGTTATTCACTTACTTCAAATTCACTTTACCGTTAGTATATAATTCGATTTCCCTTGAATTTTGCTGTACCCATTTGATTGAATATTTCACTAAGCATTCTTGGCCATTTGCATTTTGCCTTCGGTCTCCTTTTGATTTGCGAACTCAAATTGGGTTTTACTATTGAGGAACTGGTCGATTTTGACTTTGTTGGTTACAGTAGTATTTTTCATGTATATCGGCTTGGGCTCCGATTATACTTCAGTTGTTTTAAAAATTGAATTTGTGATGGTTGTCACTGGTTGGTTTCGACTGGGTCGTTATGATGATTTTCTCGACTTACACTGATGCTTACAGGATTTGATTTGGTTTTGCTTTCTTGGCTCAGGCATATCTTGTTGTTGAGTTGCTTCACCTTGTACACTACACTTGTACATATTATCACTGGTCCTTTTATACATGTTTGAACTGACTGTTCTATATTCTTAGTGCATTGGTTTGAGGTAGAATTCAGCTTGTACTCTTGTCTCTTTGATGTTGTCTATGTTGGCCTCTTGTGATTGCCACTGTGTGCATTGAGTTCTGTTAGTTGTCAGAGTAGCTTGATCATTTGGGTCATTCACTTGATACTGTTTTGCCCCTGTAGCCTGATTTTCACATGTTCACTTCCTATTACGTGTTCATGTTGTTTGCAACACTGTCCTATGCTTGTTGCAAAGATACTCCTTTCATTCTGGTATACTATATGTGGTCACTGTTCTGTTATTGTTGTTATGCCATTGTTAATTATATTTTGACCAGGTTGTGCTGATCAGTTGAGTTCGACACTTGAGTTGTCGTGGTTTGACGGTTTAGTTCATGGTTAATTGCTGTTTCAACTGCAGTTTTATTGTGCAGATTGTTTCTTGCTTTCTTTTGTGCAGTTCGACTTTGTGATCTTATGGAGACTGCAGTTTTGTTGCAGTTGACCCTCATATTCATTTGTGACTGCAATTTCTTTTTATATGCCGTTGTAGCCCTTGTTGGTTTGCAATGCATTAATACGTTTGGGTTTGTTTTCTAATTTCCTTGAATTTGCCTTGTGGTTTTCTCTTTACAGTTGGGTGAGGCAACTTGTATATAAATTAGCTGTCTTGACCACTTGAGATATTGGATTTGTTTCCGAACTTCCTTGAGTTGAATCCCGATTTCGGGATTTGACCTTGTGATCATTTGTGATTTCTCTAAGCTTTTGTGTACCTCCTGCGATAGTGGTGAGGCAGTACACGCGTGCGTGTACTGCAGCCCTATCAGTTTTGACAGTTTTAAATTGATGTTTCGATTTGTTAAATTGTTTCGTTGGTTAATTTCAGTGTTTTGGAGTTGTATTCTGATTTGGATTGCTGATTTGTTGTTTAACACTATTAAGTGTTATATATGCCGTTATCCAATTCTCGTATCGAGAGTTGGATATACGAGATTTCTGTGGCTGTTGTCTATTTGATGTTTGATTATTATTGCTTCTATGCACTAATAACTGAGTTTGAATTAGACTGACCCGTGTATTATTTTCTTTTGAATGTAATACTCGGGTCAGACCCGAGTTATTTCAGGTTGTAGATTTTCTTCTTTGAGTTGCTATTCGGGATTTGAAGACTTTTCGCATCTTCTGAAGTTGTCATTGTCCTTTTGTAGTAGTCGTGTCATTGTATAGAAAGATATGTATTCATGTATATTAGTCGATAATGTACGTGTATATATAACTTCTAGAGTCGACAGTTGTAGTTGTATCGTATGTATTGTGTCAACTATGTATTAACTGACATCAGTTATATATATATATATGAGACTTTTGTTTTTATCTGTGTTCCGCATTTATATTATCTGTGTTATTGTTATATCTAATGTCCTAAACTATTATGAACTATCGTAGTTTGTTTTATACTGATAATTGGGTGTGTCGATGGGAGTAAATAAATGATAGATGAAAAATAAAAAGTATATACCACTCCTATCGAGATAACCAATACTAGTGTAAGGTCAACTACGGATGGTCGCTACTATCCAGCCTTATTCTTCGTAATAATAGACAGTATTTCTTTTAATACTCTTTGTTATTATGAGCATAGAGGTGGGGCGTCACAGTTCGCAGATACACAATGGTTACGCCTGGATCCCCCAGGAAACAACCCATATCTGTAAGCTTTCTCAGCCCTGCGAGTTACGCCATGATGACAAGTAGAATGCAGGATACACAATGGTTACACCTGGATCCCCTAGGAAACAATTCATATCCCTGGGCCATCTCAGCCAGGCAGTTTCGCTACTAATGCGACCTACATTGATGCAGGATACATAATGGTTACGCTTGGATCCCCCAGGAAACAATCCGTACCCCTAAGCCATCTCAGCCAGGAAGTTGCGCTATGCAGTCGCGCTCGTAAGACCATGGGTAAAGCCATGGAATTCGATGGACACTCGATTATCATATCCGGAAAACCAAAAATCAGAGAAATATCGATAGAATGAATCCACAATATGGCCACAAAGTGGATATCAAGCAGAAGGCACTTTCCATATCTTTACTTCGAAAATATGTATCATATAGTACCTTTTCAAATCACTTTCAAATATCATACTTATATAAAGTCCATTATATATAAGATTTTATTTTCAAATCAAATAAGTTTCCAAAATCAAAAGTATATCAAATCACACTTATATAGACTTCAATTATATAAGATTTCACTTTTCAAATTGAGTACCTTTTCAAATCCATAGTTTTCGAATCAACATCATACTTATACAAACCAATTTTTATATAAGTTCGATAACTTCCAAATCAAGTATTTAGTAACACAAGGTTCTCAAATTTCAATTTGTTTCAGTATCAGTTCAGTTTCAAAATCATATATAATTCCACCAAATTATTTCTTCTCAATTTAAATATCTTCAGTTTTAAAGTTTCCAAAATAATAGGTTTGGAGAATAATCCAAGTTTCTAAATCAATATAATTTAAGTCAACCAATTCATTTCCAAAATCAATGGTTTTTAAAATCACCTTATACTTACATAAGGTCCATACTATATAAGGGTCAAAAAATTTCAAAAATAAATTTCGCTGCATGAAGAGCCATATGGAATTGAACATCTTTGCTTACTAAAAGATTTTTAATTTAGAATAGTTTTGTATAAAAAAATAGTTTGTAAAATAGTTTTGTAAATAATATGGTTTGTAAAATAGTTTGTATGTAAAATAGAATAAAACAGTTTGTTTGAGAAGAATAAAAGAAAAATAGTTTTGAAAAATGGTTTTAAATTGATAGTAGTTTTTCATAAAAGAAAGAATTCCAATTAAATTACAAAGATATCCAACCCAACAACTTCCCATTTAAGCGGCAAGTATATCAATGATATTAGAATATAAGATGTACATATGTCATCATTTCGCAAAGTCGCATTCGATCGCTCGCTTGATCACACAAGTTCGCTTTAGAACTAGTATTCTCCATTTGACTACCCTAATGCGGATTTTGATATGGTTTCTCGACTATAAACCATCAGTCTCCTTGCATAGCCATATACTATGATAGAGAATTCTAGAATCAAGTCCAAAATCCACATCAAATATTTGTCATCAAGAATCAAATGAAAAATCCTAACACGAAATGGTGTAATTCACCTCAAACTTGTGTACTCAAACTTGGATCAATTTAATTATGCGAATAAAACACATACGTACAACTTATGTATCTATTCCAACTTGTTCAATATATAGTTTTATAAAGATGTTACCCAGTTAAAACATTTAAACTAAATTTTATTCAAAATATTTTGAAGACCAAATTCTTTTCAAAACATTTCAAATCTAAATTTCATATTAGAAAATTCAAAATAGCCTAATTCGTTTACTTAACAAAACAGTTTCAACTTATTTAAATCATATTACTACATACTTTAACATACGTACCAAACTTATATAATTTATACTTTTCAAAATTTCTTAGCTTTGAAAAGTTAACCTTGATTTGGAATTGCTCGAACCTTCAAAATAGTCGAAGAAATATATTTAAATCCAAGAGTTGGAAATCACAATTAAATTAGTAAATCAATTCCAAAATAGGGTTATATCAAATCAAATCCAAAACTCAAGGACTGAACACCGGCTCATTTCAAATTGTTCAAATATATATACATATATCTTTCGAATATCACATCACACTTCGGAATTTGAAATCAAAATTTGTTTCACAAATCAATCGCATAGCAAAGCTACCGAAATGGCCTCTCCCCCAATCTGAAACTCGAAAATCAATGTCGATGATGCATGCATTCATCACCGAAATTATTTTCCAGTGACATATGTGGGTTTTGGACTTCTATTTTCTCAAACTTCTTTTGAAATTTCTTCAAAATCATTTGAAACTCATTAAAATAATTTGAAACATTTCATATTCGGAAAATACTTTCAAATCATATTATTATATATATTTTCAAGATCGTAAACCAATTTCAAAATGCCGGAGTTCAATCTCTCAAAATTTCAAATTCAAGACCCTTCAGTTATAAATCATTTTATATGAAACCATTTCTTATAAACTTTTCACAAATTTCAAATCCTTTTGAAACTTCAAATTTTCATTTTAAAAAGGTATATAATCCATATCGAAAACATTTCACCTTTATATAAAAATATGGTCATCCTTATCAAAATAACAACTTTGATGAATACGAAATTTTCAAAAGACAATCAACGACAAATTTTTCCAATGGATGTTTCAAGGATGGATTTCAAAACAAAACAGAGATTCAAATTTTTAAAGGTACCCTAATCAAATAGAATTATGATTCAAAGATAAGCTCAAATGAAGATGAGACAATTAAATTACCAAATAGAAGATGAACAAGCCTATATGAATCGCGGGCGACCTTAACAGGTCAACCGTGACTTCAGGAATATAATCGATGCAAAAATCTAAGGCAAATCGACCTTCGATCGCCAGAGATAGAATCTAAATATAGTAGAAGATAGAAAACATGGTAAACCAAGGATACAGAAATCTCCGGTGAATCAATGACAATTATAAGGGAGTTTCACCCTTTTTCAAATCATTCAAAGATTGGCGGAATCGCCGCCCTATAAAGGTCATTCAAAGTGGAGTTACGGAATTCTCCATAAATCAAAAGAATACAATTAGGGAGACAGGAATGGTTTTCAGAACAAGTGCGAGCGTTCCAAAATTCAAAGGAATCCTAATCGAAGAAATTACTAACAAGGTGGATACGAAAGGAATGAAGTTTAGAAAATTTTACTTTCAAAGCAAGAAAATTTATATCAAAATAATCTTTGAAAATTATTTAAAAAATCATTTGAAAATCATTTTATACTTCGAAAATACGTTCTCTCACAAAGAAATGATTCTGAGATTGATTTCACTCATTCTAGGGTATTTCTACCTTATCTCTAATGAGTTTTTGCTCCGCGGGCTAAAGTTTGCCTAAAATCAAAGCTCTGATACCAAATGTATCGACCCACTATTTTGAACCAATCAAATCGACAATAATCCACACATGTCTGACTTGAATAATTCAAAATAACCGATTGTAATAAAATTTGGAGCAAATAAAATCAAATACAGAATCAAAGATACAGAATATTAGAATAACTCGCAGCGGAAATAAAATACCATAGTAGTTCATGAAGCTACTATATACAAACTCTCAAAAACATATACAAAATCTCATAGTCAAAATAGATACAATAGAAGATAGGATACATAAATCAATAATACAGAGACAATACCGAATAGTAAATAACTGGATTAGAAGATAAGAAATAACAGATGGACAGATAAGCTCCAGCAAATCTCTAGCTCCAGAAGATAAATTCCAAAGTTGTGATTCTCAAGCTGACCCGAGCGTGAATTAAAACACAAAACACTCGAGTCAAGACATACATACTTATACAATGTAAACCAACTCAAGTGAACTGTAATAGCAATGCATAATAACTTAAAGGGTGCTTGGGATCGCCCATCCTTTAAGGATCCATAAAACCATCAACGAAACAGTAATAACAATATCACAGAAATGTCTATATCGAAGTAAACAATGCAACTAACAGTGTTAATGTGCATCACAGCCATCATCAGGAAATCAAATGACATACAGAGAAGTATACCCGTGGTTATAAAATTCCAAAATAATATTTTATACTTCAAAACAAAATATCATTTCAAATTCAAATCTTTATCAAATTAAAGGTTAAATCATTTCTATACCATTTCAATATTTCAAAATATCAGATCTTTCAAAAACTTCATTATCCAATCATCATTTGAATTCAAAGCCCATATTTAACTTTAAATACCTTTTAAATTCCAAGATATCATTCATTTATTCTCATTTCAAATTACCTTTTTAATAGTTTATATTCCAATCAAATTAATTCATCAAAACCATCTACAAGTGAAGTTATTATACTTTCAACTCAAGTATTCAATTTCCAAATTTTAGACCATTCTGAGTTCATTTACTTAGTTAAAAACCATAAACATTGAAAATTTTTAGCCTTTCACAACAATTAGAAAAAGCTGTTATAAGTTATACTTGAAAACATTTTTATTCAGCAAAGTCAGCATTTAAAACTATAGTAAAATCTCAATTTTAGTTGAAAATTTGTTCAATTCAGCAAAGACAGCATTTCCAGAAATGCTGTAATAGCTCGGGTTTAATAATAAAGGTTTTCATTAAATTCAGCAAAGACAACAGGCAACTACGCATTTACAGAACTGTTGTAATAGCCCTTTATTAAGTTTTAGCCTTTTAGTTTACTTCAGCAACTACAGCATTTGCAGAACTGCTGTAATAGCCTCTTATTTAAGTTTTAGTTCATTTCAGAAACGATAGCATTTCTGAAGTGCTATTAAAAGTATTTCCAGATTTTAGTGTATTTCCAGCAAATAATAAATCCCAATTTAAACCATTAAACATTATAAAAATCATACTTTAACATTCAAAATGTTCATTAAAAATACTTTTAACTTATGATTTTTATAATAAATTTTCTTATAAATAAAAACCAATTTTCAAGAATTCACTTAATAAATTTTAAGTGTAAAATTTCTATTCTCTTCATTTTAACAATTAAACTTAAAACTTAAATTTTTATTTCCATTTTTCCAATATAGTTAAATTTCCATTTTTATTTATATAACTAAAATTTTCTTTTAAACCCAAAATCCAAATTTCCAGACTTAAGTTATATTTCAATAATTAAAATTTAACCTTTCATTTAATTACATTTTTAACTTATAGAAGAATCAAAATTTCTTTATTTAAACATTAAAAATCCAATTTAAATCAAATTTTCATAAATTTACACTCTTAAACATATTTACAGTATTCAAAATACTTTATGAAATAACAACGCGCCTGTATATAGTTTTCTAACCTAGGTCAAGTGATACGGATATATATCATTTCAATCCGCAGTTTACAAAGAAAAATCCGGGTTCTATCATTTCAAACCCGCAATCCCAAGTAAAATAAAATAAATAAAAATCGTTCAGGCCTATCATTTCAGCCCATAACGATTTTTCTCTATTCTAAAGTCCGTTCGGGTATGTATCATTTCAACCTATAGTGATCTAATCTACAGGGAACTTGTAGTGTGATAAACAGATATAAATGAACAGTTTAACAACATATATTAGTAACAGATGAGATGACAGGTAAATAAACAGGTTTAACATCATATAATTAATAATCATAGACAGGGATAACATAACATAATAGTACTACACATTCAATTGTTGTCAATTCACATTTGCATAAGTATAAATGTCAGGTGAGATTACTCACCTTTTTCTGCTGGAGTTAGCAAATCAAATGACACAAACGTATTCCAGAAAGCACGGTAGCACGATTTTTGGTTTGAGTGGAGAGATCCAAGATATAAATCTTGTATACAATAATAAAACAGAGCACCATATAAATATAATTACAATACAAAATATTAAATTGGAATAAATGGAAACTAGGCTAAACAAATAACATCACCTAGCTTTTAAATCAAATCTGCTTGATCTTGCTTCAACTTGTGCTCAACCATATATGATTATGGTTCGGCCATGATGATTATTTGGTGGAAATAGATCTGGTTTGGGCTCATATAGGTACGGCTACAAAGGAGAATGCAAAGGGTTTGGAGTTTGCAAGCATAGAAGGTCAAAGGTCAAGGCATAAGTCGTTTTGGTTGCATCTAGGCTCGGGTTTATGGTCCTATGGGGCTCGGCCATGCATGGTACAGATCTGGATAAAGGTAAGGCTGAGAGTAAATGGTCATATCATGGTGGTGGAGGAGCAATAGGGGGTGGCCAAGGTGATGTATGAAGGTGGTGAAGCAACTAGGCTAGGCTAGCATGCATTTTGGAAGGTTTTGTGCAACTTTTGAGGTGTTTGTCTTCATTTAAAGGCCATGGCCTGATCTGGTAAGAGGGGGTGGAGGTGATAGGTGGTTGATGGTGAAGAGGAGGAGGTGGTGGAGGTGATGGACGAGGCAACTAGAGTGGAGAGCATGCAAATATGTGAAGAAATCATGGCCAAAACAAGGCAAAAGGAAAAAGAAAAAGTAGAAAAGAAGAGAGAGCCATTACCAAACCTTTCAGATCTGAGTTTGGACAAAAATTTGTGATGTTGAGAAGCTTTTTCACGTGAAAAATGAATAAAAACTAACGGCTAATCAATAGAAAAGGAACGGCCAAAAATATGAAAAGGCAAGAAAGTGAAAAGTCAAATGTTTAAAGCTTTAGACTCTTCAAATTTCCATTTCTATTAAATCAAATAAAACAAATAAAATTTCAGTAAATGAATTTAAAAACTGAAAAAAAGTAAAATAAAATTAAAATAAATAATTAAATTTAAAGAAAATAGAAAAAGAATTAAAGAAATTGCTTAAATATTGAAAACAGGGTTCAAAATTACAATTAAATCATCACAAGCTTTAGAAAAATATCTACTTCATTTTAAAAATATTTTAAAACAAAAATGTGAAGTAAAATAATTAATTTATATTTTCAAAATGGAATAAATAATTAAATTTAGAGAAATTAGAAAAAGAACTAAAGAAATTGTTTAAAAATTCAAAATAGGACTTAAAAATTGCAAATAGAATATCACTAGTTTTAGAAAAATTATAACTTTATTTCTAAACCAATAAAAGTCAAGTAAAATAAAAGAAATGTTGAAAAAAATGAAGTGTAAATGAAAATAAAATAAAGTCTTAAGAAAATAGAAAATAAACAAAGAATTTCTTTAATTAAATGAAACTGGAAATTAGAAATTATAAACAGAATACAACTGACATTGGAAAATGTCAATTACACTTTGAAAAATGTTTTAAAACCAAAATATATACATAAAATGTTATTTTACCCATCTAAACATAAATTATAACATTACATGACCAAAAAAAATATTATTTATATAATTTTGAAATAAACAATTTTGTTAAATACAACAAATTACACTCAATAGTTAAAAAGGCATAACTTTCACAATATAGATCGGATTTCAACGAAACGAAAAGCAGTATTCTTAAAATTTTATTTAATATCATAATAAAAGTTAAAATTCAAATTTTCAAACTTTCAAAATTTTAAATTAAAAGTCAAAGTTTGACCATATTGACCAAAATTCACTTTTTGGAAAATATTCTATTTAGTCATGTTTGGAATTCTAATTCACATCAAAATCAAAATTTGTATTTAAAATAACAAAATTTATCCATTTTAATAAATAAAATAAAGTTTTCAAATCAGGAAATTCAATTTAAAATAATTAAAATATACAATTAAAATAATCATAAAATACAGGGTTGTTACAGCACGTAAGGCGATGCCCAGGGTAGGATACTACCGTTTTGCAAATCCGGACTGGTGGTAACACATAGCAGCTACTACCGCCCACCTCGGAACACACTCCCATAATCAAATCGAGTGGTGGCCACCAAATCAATCACAAAGTAATAAACATGGTATCGAAGAAGCATGTCCGATTGGAGGTACGACCTCACTTGGCATGGCTCATGTTTTAGTCATATCAAGCTGACCCGAGGGGGTCAAGGCTGCATTCATACCTCATACAGTAACGTTCGCCAAACCATCCTACTTCGTTCTGGTTTCTCCACCACGTGCATAGTTGTTAAAGTGCTTTTCGGTATTGGCAGAGAGTATAACAATATCTGATCCGCGTCTCTTTAACAACCAAATGCTTATTTCACAACGGATGGTTCTTTTACATTTCCAAAGTGATTCGAAACTGATATCAAAATATCATATTAATTTCAAAATCATATCATTTCCGAAATCATATTCACTTTCAAAATCATATCACTTTCGAAATCATATCCACAAAATAGGTTAAACCCTTATTTTAAAATCATCATATTTACTCAAAATATGTCATTTCACTAGAAAATATCATTTCAAATTCCAGCGTATGTTATAATATCATTTAACCATATTCGCTTTTAAATCAAGGATTTAAATATAAACAATTCAACCTTGCACCGCTTGAATTTTAGAAAATAGTTTAGATAGTCGTAAATAGTTTAAATAGTTTTATAATAATTTAAAATAGTTTAAAATAGTTTTAAAATAGTTTAAAATATTTTTAATAGTTAAAATAGTTTAAAAATAGTTTAAAATAGTTTTAATAGTTAAATTAGTTTAAAAAAATAGTTTAAAATAGTTTAAGATTTTTAAAATAGTTTAAGATTTTTAAAACGGTTAAAATAGTTTAATATAAAATGGTTTGATTATTGGAAATGGTTTATTTAGGAAATAGTTTTGAAATTCTTAATAATCTAAATTTTAAAATAATATATTTTTAAACAGTTTATATTAAATAATTTATTTTGAAATAGTGTCAAATTAAACTGTTTCTTTCATTTCAACAAATCTGGACCATATCCAGATTTCAAATCAACAAAACTCAATTTTAATCTTTCAATTCAAATCTCATTAAAACCATTTTAATCTTTATTGATTTCAAATTCATGTTTGAACTACAAATTTAAACCACTTCAAAATTCAATAGATTCAAAGTTCAAATATTCAAACGTTGTAACGACCCAGAATTTTGAACAAATTAAATTGAGAATATTTAATTTATTTTAAATATTTGAACGATGATTTAATTTGTATCCCGAAAATAACTTTGAATTTGGCGATTAAATTATAAAATTTAATCTATTGAATTGAATAAAAATTTAAATCTTCAATTTTAAGCTGAAGAAAAATATTTCGAAAGCTTTTAAAATTCGTATTGATATTTCTGAAGATAACAGAAGCTTCAGAATCGAATTTAGGAGTAAATTGTTCAGTTTGAAATTTGATCGTTCGAACCGATATTTATAAAATAGTCATTTTTCAAACAGTCTCGGAATTCGATGAAACCAGTTCCATTGGGTCCGGAATGTTGTATTATTGCCGGATTTCAATTTTGGTAATTTCCGGGGTTGTTATGTGACCATACGATAGTTAAACGCGTTGGGGTTTTAAATGGAATTCAATTTAAATTTAAAATTTAAATTTATATTTATTTAACAGCACACGTTTTCTTTCCTTCGATTCAGCCTTTATACACGCCGAGAATCACGTAATGGATCGTGCCAAGCATGCCGAGTATTTTAAAAACGATTTCTTCTTCAATCGAAACAAACCGAGCGCATTCTCTTTTTCAATCTCGTAATTGAAAACAAAAAGAAAAGAATGTCGAGCAGTTAAAATTCATGGCCGCGACCTTCATTCTCGAAAAATTTCCCTCCTCGTCCAGTTCCACGAAATCAAATCGTTCGTCCCCAAATCAAGTGCGTTCGCGAACTGGCGAACTTCGTCGAATAGGGGAGCAGCGCGCGGCGCCGCGACGTGGGGTCGCGACTGGGAGGCAGACAGGTCGTTCGAGCAGTGCGATGTCGCGATGAAGCTAGGGCACTCGTAAGTGTTGGGATGTCGCGAATTGCAAGGCTTCGCGATTTGGGTAGTATCGGCGACGAGGTCGCATTCGTAGGGCGAGCGCTCTAGCGCGGCGGCCACAGGCGGAGGGCATGGCGAAGAGGCAGTGTCGAGGCAAATCGAAGGGAATGGGGTCGATCGAAGCTCGAAGGGCAAAAGCAAAGGAGGCACTGACGATTTCGACAGTTCGATCTGGGAGGGGATGGTCGAAGTTTGGGCCATCGACGATGGTAATTAGGGGAGTCAGAGCGAATCAAAAATCTGGGTTCACGAATTCTTCCAGTGAGGTATAAAATTGTTTTTTTGATTTTAATTTAGTTAATCTATATATAGGGATTATTAAGAAGAATAATAAATATTTTGTGAAAAGAAATTAACTGTTCGAATTTGAAACCTATGTTAATATACACATGTTCATATGCATATATATGAATTTAATTGTTTTTAGATTTTGAGTTGTGGATGGAAAAAAGAAAATTTAGTTGAACGAATTTATTTAAAAATGGATTTTAACTTAAAGATATTAATTTAAAAGTAAAATCTTAGTTGGATATATTTATCTAAAGGAAATCAGTTCAAATTTTTAAATTTCATACAGTTTTAGAAAAAATTTGATTAGTTCACTGAGAATGCTAAATAATATAGTTATTGTAAATATTTCTCTTTCAAATTTAAAATTATATGGGATTAAAATGTTGAAGAGTTTATATTAAAAATAATGGGTTCGAATGTTAAATTTAACTTGTATAATATTTTGGAAGTTAATTTGGAATTTTAAAAATGTTAAGTAGTTATTTATAAATCAAAACTAATAAAATTTATTTAGTGGAATATTTATTTAAAGGAAGAATAGTTTTGATTTAAATTTTTGTTAGATAAATTTATTAAAAGAAAAACTAGGTTAAAATAAAATTTTGCTAAATGGAAACGGATGGTTCGATTTATTTCAAATATTAATCGATTGTATAAAATTATTTATACAAGGTCAAAATTTGGAGAAATGGTCAAATTGGAAAATGGATGGCAAAATAAAAGCTAAGGTGAGATTATCTCACTCGAAGGAAATTTTGAATTACAGTTATTATTGACTGTTTGATTGCTATTGGATGTGCTATTAGATATGATAGGATATATCTATATATATATAGCAGTATATACATATTGGCATATGTATATATTGGATTGATGATTTCCCGCCTCGTATAGCGGATGAGACCCTATTGCGCCGTTAGTAAGCGGATTTATAAAAACCTATAAACCGCGATAATTCCGTACTGGAGCGGAATTGGTATTGTGCTGACGTCTTTGGATGCAGGGAAACAGGTTGGAGGGATCCAACTGGATTCCTCAACTGTATTTATTTATTTACAGATGTTGATATATATTCTGTCATCATATGATGATATATGATGTTTGATGTTGTGATGGACTAATTGATGCGTTGCATCATCGGGTTCAATTTTAAAGTTTAAAAATAAACGATTTGTACTTTAAAAGGGATTTTGAAGTGATTTTTGGAAAGTATACGATTTATTAAATTTTGGAATTTATTTATCTTAAATAAATAAATAAATGTTATAAATTTAAAGTTATGAAAATTTTAAATTGTGAAATATACCTGAAAGGTGATTTCGAAATAAATAGTCAAGTGATAAATAAAATAGTTTAAGTTGGATTTCTTTTGAATTATTTAAGAATGATATATATAAAAGATGTACAGAATTGATATTTATCAATTAATAGTATTGGAATTTTAAAACGAGTTTCTATAAGTGTTAGAAATTTATAGAATTATAGATTGTGAAGATTTGAAGTTTATAGATTTATAAAGATTGAAGTTTATAGATTTATAAAGTATGAAGTATAAAATGAATGAAGTTATAAAATGAATGAAGTTGTAGAATAAAGACTGATAAGAAATTTACTTGTAACTTGGATTGTCGCCTTTAAATGGGATATTGATCGAATTATTAATAAAGAAGATTTATTAAATTGAAGTCGTTAGAAAATAGAAATAGAATTTATAAACGTTGTTTTATAAATTCGAAATCAATTGGATTTGATAAATTAAAAGGTTAAAGGGGATTTTATCCACGATTTTGGACAGTGGGTAATTCTTGAAATAAAATGTGTAGAAAAGACTGAAATGTGATTAGTGAAGTATATTCACGATTTTGGACAGTGAATATATTTTTAAGTAAAATGGATAGGGTTTTGGGAAAGCGACATTATGAAATGAAGTTAATTGTTTTAAAAGATGTTTTAAAACGTGTGAACTATCGAAATCATAGATTTCAACATTTATTGTTGAAATAGACGTTTTCGAAAAAATAAGGAAATGGTGGACTATAACATTGTTGTTATAGTAAATGATTTCCGAAAGGAAATATTTTATATAGTATTGGGATTTATATATCTATCTTAATTCCGAATCCCTATACTAGTGATTTCGAGTCGTTGTAACGATGTTTTACGCAACATTCGTTTTGACTCAAATAAATGTGATTTAAGAATGATTTCCCTAAAGAATGAGATATATACTTAATTTTGATTTTAAGTATATCGAATATTTTCTAAGTGTTGAAAATAAATGATTTGTGAATTACTTTTTTTTTTTTTTAAATAAGTATGGAAATGCTTTTCCAATGTGAAATGAACTGTTTGAGTTTTTATCTTTTAAAGATAAATTGAAACGTGAATATTTGAAATTGTTTTCAAATGGTTAAGTGTGGAGATTTTATATCTAGTAAAGATATTTTTGAAGATAAATAATTTGGGAAAAATTATTTGGAATCTGATGATGTTGCGCATCTTTATTGATAGTTAAATAACCGACTATCAATAATTACCTTTAGATAGGTATTTGTTGTGAATTGGATGAATTTGAATGCCACACTTATTTTTTGAATAATCGCTCACTATTCGGGTTAGCCGGGAAAGGACCATGGGGTCGTATAACCCATTCCGAATATGTGATACGTCGTTATGAATTGCATTTGAAGACCGGTGTTGAAGACCGGATATTTTTGAAAACGGAAGGATTACCGTCGAGTTACTCTACATCGGCTGATCTCCGGTTTAGAGGTTTTATCACCCTTAGTGACGGGAAGTCCTGACGTGATTGAAAATTATCCGGATATGCAAGGGCTTCGTGAGAAGTGCCTTCGGTTCTGTTCGATCCCGGAACAGACTTGTATGGATTGTGTGTCTGACGTTACAATTTGAGATATAAAGCTGATTTCTTTCAAATACATTTCTGTTGGTGGCGGAGAATTTATTCTCTTAGCTTAACACCCTTCTCTGAGACGTACGAGCTCAGAGGTTATATAGTTGAAATTTATCAGCGATATATCCCAATTTGGTAACGTGGCATACTGAGTGTTGCTGTGAAATGATCAGTGTTTGATCATTTGTGATATGATCATTTGTTTGATCTTATATCTTTGTGATCATAGGTTGATCATTTTGTTTGACCCGAAGCAGGGCTTTTTGAGAAAGCGTAGCTTTGTGGACGAGACTTCGTCGAGCCTCACACCCCGGAAATGGTCGAAACAGGACGAATGCGGCAAGGTTCTAGGGAGTAGTGCCCCTTAGTGTATGTCATTCCTTCTGGATAAAGGTGGTATCATGGTATGGAGCCCAAATACTTAACCTCTGTGGTTACTGCATTATTATTATCTATGTGGTTTGTTGCGAATCGGGGATCCTCGGGAAGATCGGTGACGATCGGGGGATGGCATACGCGTGTCAGTAGTTACCTATTTTTGCAGAGGTAACCCGGACTTGTGTTGGCAGAGATCCGGTTAGGTTCTCGGGTCGTCTATTCCAGGGACGTACCCATCGTGGAAAAGGAAGTTCCTTAGCCTGACCATTTGTTGGAAATCCAAAGAAACAATACGTGACGTGTACGGTTTTAGTTGTATTACCTGCTATGGAATGTGGCGGTAACCTGCTATTGAACATAGTAGCTATAGTAGGCATACGATACTGGTCGTATGTTGGCTAAGATTAATATTATACTTTCGAAATGTTTTCTACACTATGCACTAATAATAATATCAAAAATGATTTGATTTTTGCGTAGTAAGCATCTTTGACTATCATAAGAAGAAATCTCCTCCAATTCTGCGTTTGCATTGTGTGTGTGGTGGGAGGTCTTATGGTAGTTTCATTTTCCAAAAGCATTTCGAATTGACATTTAAATCTTCCTGTTGTTTATTTTAGAAGAATAACTGTTTTACGATCTCACACCAGTCACCATGACTGACTCGGAGTTTATTGTTCCCTTCTAAACTCTGGGTGCCCACCAATTTCCACACGGGCAGCCTAGAGTTATATTATCAGGATATTCTGGATATTCTGGAGCTTTGGAGATAAGCTGGATGACGATACGTAGTAATTGTATCTGATAGTATTTATTCCGCTGTGTATTCTGTATGAGGACAAGTTTATATAACTGTCCATTGTTGTTTATTGACTCTGATGATATGATGTGATGTAATGTAATAACAGATAAAATTCTTTTGTTTTTAAATGATATCATTTATCTATTATATATTATTCCGCTGCGATGTGTAAGATTATGATATTGTTTTTCTGTTGCTGTTCTGTGGTTCTGTTGTTGTTCTTCTTTCTTTTTCTTCTATCTTCTTCTTCTACCTATTTCTTCTTTCTTAAAACCATAACTTTTCGGGTTTCTGGCATTCGATGGCTCAGCAGTCGATAAAGTGAGTATCGATGTTGAATTTTCGAAAGTCGAAAATTTTCGGGATGTTACAAACGTTTACAATAACTCAATTTTGATAAATTTCATCTATATTTCAAAATTTCAATTTTAAGATTTAAATTTAAATTCTTTAAACAATTCATTTAACCAATTTCAATTTCAACATTTTATAGCTTGAATTTAAAAATAATTCAATTCATAAAAATCAAATTTTATTTCTTAATACATTTAACTGGATTAAAAAATTTAAGGATTTAAAATCATTTAATTTAACCAATCCAGTGTCCGTATATAATTTCCTACCCTATGGTCAAGTGATATGGATATATATTTCAACCCACAATAAATATAAATTTATGGGTATATATCATTTCAACCCGCAATCCCGAGAAAAATTCAAAATCCAAAAAATCGCTTGAGTTTATCATTTCAACCCGCAATCCCGAGAAAAATTCAAAATCCAAAAAATCGCTTGAGTTTATCATTTCAACCCATAACAATATTTCCCTAATCTATAAATCCATTCGGGTATGTATCATTTCAACCCATGGTGATTTTTCCTAACAGCAAACTGAGGGAACTTGCAATGTGACAATAACATATAAATAAACATACATCCAATCATCTAAAAATATCAACAAATAAGCATCCATCACGATCATCATTCAAATCAACCAATAAATCACAACAAATAAACCGGTTATCATTATCTGGTATTTAACTAGTAACTAAATGCAATATTAATTTAAATGGCCGTTCAATTCAAATAAACTCAAAGTAAATTTAAATGACAATTTAAAATAACAAACAATAGCCAATAAATTTCTAATCACATCATAACTTAAATTTAACCAACATAAGATGATTTAGTATTTGTGAGTGGGTTAAATCACTCACCTTTGATTTGTCGTCGATTTAAAATTCAAATTAGCCTAAAAATTTAATAGTCTCAGAATGCAGCCAAACAAATTCCATAATGTTTGGAATTTCGATACGATTGCAACGGAGAAAACCGTGCGTGAATCTGAGCTCGTATGCAAAAGTTATTAACGTTAGAAGATTGGAAAATTTCGACTTCGAGTCTTACTTCGGTCCGCCGCCTCAAATACCCGGTGCTCGCTTTGAGTTTTTGCCAAAACGACTCAAGACCCGAGTCATTTGGTTCCCGACTCGATGTCGCTGCATGGTTTTCGCCTTTGGAATCTGAAGCGCGACCCGAAGTCGCTGTAGTTTTCTTTTTTTTTTGAAATTGAAATTAGGGTTTTGACGTTGTCAACCATTGGAAGGAAGGAAGGAGCACACGGAGATAAGCAGTACGTACAGAAATTAGAAATAAGAAACAACTTGGGTTTATAATAGCCTATATATAGGAAAAGCTGAGATAGAAAAGGATGGACCAGATCGATTTGGATCGGAACGATAACAACGACCCAAAAAGCCTGTTTCGTTCCCGAAACCAAAATGGGTCATCCAATATATCAAAATATAGGTTTTCGATATTTTTAAAGTCAATGGAACTAGTTTCAAACCCTAATTCCATTACAACAGAAGTTAGATTTTAAAATCAGTTTATTTTAATTGAATTCATTAAATTTATTTCTACGGGTTTCGAGCCCGCACGATCAAACGGTAAGTCTGATCGCTACGAAACTTGAAATCCTACAATAATTCACTGTTACGGATCCGATGAAAGTGGTTTCGTCGAAATCCAAGACAGTGGCCAAAATGGCTAAATTTCACGTTAATTAAATAAATTATTATTAAATTGGTTTAATCACTTTTCAATTCAAATTTAAAAGTT
Source organism: Allium fistulosum (assembly GCA_030737815.1). Taxonomy (NCBI): domain Eukaryota; kingdom Viridiplantae; phylum Streptophyta; class Magnoliopsida; order Asparagales; family Amaryllidaceae; genus Allium; species Allium fistulosum. The sequence continues at coordinate 307,959,225 of CM060901.1, read as the reverse complement.
AACAAATTTATCATTCTTGATTATATATAAATTTATATTCCATTAAAATAAAATTTCCATGTCAAATTCAAGAGTTAACATTACATTAATGTCAGTGTCCAATTACAACTGTAATAAATTCCAGTTAATTATAATTTAATTCGAATAAATTCTTTTATTTTGATTTCCACTCTTATAATTATATCAACTATCACCTTATGGATATAATTAACATTGGTTTACATTTTATTGCATCAATATTCTACAGTTATCATCTTAATTCAAATTAACTACAATATTTAATTTACATTAAATTTTTATTGATTTCGAAATTATTTCAACATATCAAAATGGGATGATAAATAAACAATTGTTACTTCTAAGTACTTTAATCATATTTATAAATTTATTATTTACAACCAAATGTTATAACTACTTACACATCACTGATTTCATATTCAATTTCAATTATTTACATACAATCTCACCATTTAATACAACATTTAATTTATTTCCTTATTTACAATTATCACCAAATTAACTTTACAATTATTTCACTTGATTGAAATTACATTAAAATAGTTATCAATTACATTAAATCAACATTATTAAATTACATTCTAATTGTTTTCTCATTAATAAATCATACATTTTTAATTTCACACAATATTAAATTCTAAATTCATATTAATTTAATAGTTTTAATTATCAAAATTTATGGGTCGTTACACTCTTCCCCACTCAAAATTTTTGTCCTCGAAAAGGGAAAAGAATGAATTAAGAACTCGATAAAATTTTATTCAAAATAATCAATTTATAAACACTTTAAATTTACATAATTAAGTATTTTAAATAAAATATATCAATTTATAAACAATTAAATCTTCATATTCAAGTTTAATAAAAGTTTGAAAATATTTTCGCTTTCACAAAATTTTCTAAGTCCCAAATTCACGAAAAATTTCGGCGGAGTCTCCTTTGTACGAATAGGTCCAAAAAAATAAGAATATCAATAACAATATTATATATCATATTTCAAAAATAAAACATCCCAAACCACGAGAAAAACAATAAAATATCGCTGCAAAATCATAATCCGAAAACGTACCTATTTTTCGGACAAACAACTTTATTTATGAGACCAAAAGCAGTAGCTATTGCTTCCATAACCTATATTTCACTTATATAATCCAAAATAGTGAGAATTATGTACAAGAGAAATATTTTAGTTATTTCAATTAGTAACAAAAGAAAATCAACACAAAACATATGCAAATAAAACAACACGACCATTATACGCACCAATGGAATCAATCATTCGTCCATAATAATCAAAACTAATGGTATGTTCAGGTTCAGAAACTTTTAATCGTACAAGGTTGATAAATAAACCATTAAGTGTACGATACGCTCAACAGCCTTACATAATAACTTAATAGATTATTCATACAACCTTAAACAATAGAAGTATCATTCCCCAAACATCCCATAAGCCAAACAAAGAATTTAACACATTATTTAAGTTTTCTCGATTTGTTTCTTTTTTTTATTTTCTTTCTTCATCATTTACTTTCATTTATTTTCATTCATTCATAAAATGTCATTTTTCCTCATTTATTCATTTACTTACATAAATTTTCTTTTTCATGCACTATTTAAAATCATCAATGAATTCATTATTGAAGTATTACATACATTCCATTGCAGTTTATTTAACATTTATTATTTATATAGCTTGATTAATATTAATATTCATTCATGGACCATTTCTGTAACGACCCGTTATTTTCAACCATTCGCATTCAATTATAAGTGTATAGGTAGACACTCATGCCGAAATTGAATTGCTCAAAATACCACGTTGTAAATAAAATTTGGCAAATCTCAGAATATACAGTAAATAAATATAATCACAGATCACAGACACAGAGTAAAATAATGCAGCGGAAGTAAAAGAAATAGTAGTTCATGAAGCTACTATATAAATATATCAGAGTTACATAAGATATAACAGAAGAAATAGAATACAACAAAAGTCTCAATATAATAACCAAGTACAAGCTGAGTAGAACAACGGAATTGAAATAGATAGGACATGACAAGCAGATAATCTCCAGCGATTCAAATCTCCAAGAGAGTGGAAATCCAAATCTGTGAATAACTCAGGCTGACCCAAGTGTAAAGCAAAACACAAAACACTCGAGTCAGGACAATATATACTTATATAATGTAAACCAACTCAAGTGAACTGTAATAAAGGTACAAGTAACTTAAAGAATGCTTGGGATCGCCCATTCTTTAAGGATCCGTTAAACTATTTACTATGTAGTAATATACGCTATATACAGTAGTGTCTAATTAGTAAAGTATAATCATATAGAAAATAGCGTTAAGGGGATGGTGAACCTTAACGCGGTCGGATCTTTAAACCAAAATCGTAGTGGGCTCGATATGGTAGGTGACACGGCACACAAGGCAATGCCAAGGTAGATATACCAATTACGCATCTGGACTGGTGGTGACGCATAGCAGCCACTACCGCCCACCTCAAACAACACTCCCAAATCAAGGGTGCGCACCAAATCAATCACAAGTAATAGAATGGTATCGAAGAAGTGTGTCCGATAAGAGGTGCTACCTCCTTGGTCCGTCAATCGCTCCTATTTTAGCCACCTTATGCCAACTCACGGGAGTTGGGTCCACGTATATACCTTAGGATCGTCGCCACCATCCTACTTCATTCTGGAAACTCCACTGCGTACACAGTTGTCAAAGTGGTTTTCGGTATCGACAGAGAGTATGTCCATATCCGATCCCGGTCTCTTTAACAACCAATCGTTATTATAACCCGTGGTTATAATTTTAAAATAATATTTTATACTTCAAAATAGAATATCATTTCAAATCCAAATCTTTATCAAAATAAAGATTAAATCAATTCCAAACCATTTTAGTATATTTAAAATATCATATCATTTCAAACTTCATTTCAAATCAATTCAATATATCAAAATATCATATCTTTCCAAAACTTCATTTAAAATCATTTTAATACATCAAAATATCATATCCTTTCAAAACTTCATTTCAAATCATCATTTGAGTTCAAATCCAAATATTCAACTTTAAATACCTTTTTAAATTCAAATATATCATTCATTTATTATCATTTCAAGTCACCTTTTAAATAGTTTATATTTCAATCAAAATAATTCATTTAAACCATTTAAAAGTGTAATTATTATACTTTCAAATCAAGTATTAAAATTTCCAAAGTTTCAATTCAATTCAATCATTTATTTCAATTAAATTTCCATAGACCATTTCAAATCTTATAAATTTCAAATATAGATTTAATCCACAAAATAACTATTCAAATTATAAAATAAATTCCAAAGCTTTATTATCCTATATTTCATAAGTCCAATATCTTTTAAATAGATTCAAATTACAAGTAAACCAAATATTTTTCATACTAATATAAACTTCAATTATTCATTCCAAGATTTGATATCATTTCAAATTCATTTCAAAATGTCAAAATATCATTTCAAACATCATCTATTGAATTTAAATTTAAATACCATTTAATCATATTTCAAAATAGTTGTATTTCCCAAATCAACTATTCCATTTAAATCATTTAAAGTCAATTCATTATATTTAATAATTAAATATTTAATTTCCAAAATTTAATCTTTTTCAAAGATCATTTATTCATTTGAATTTATTAAACAAAGAAAATTCAACTTTCGCAGCACTTAGAAAATGCTACGAAATGTTATGTTTTAAACAGTTCATTAACAAAAGACAACATTTAAAATGCAGTAATAGGTTTCCTTTAATTTCAAGTAAACTTTGGTTAAATTAAACAACTATAGCACTTACAAAGTGCTATAATAACCTTTAGTTCAAATTACCCTTTTAGTTCATTTAAAACAACTACAGCATTTTTCAATGCTGTAATATCTTTACATTACATTTCAAAAATGTTGTCAAATCAAATTCAGAGTTTTATTTACAATTTCACACATAATTAACTTTTAATATAAATCATTTTAACTTATAAAATCATATATATTCACCCTTTAAAACAATCATTTACATACTTTTATTTCTATGATTTTATAAAGTCAAATTTCCATACAAAATCAAATTAAATAACAAATAAACTTTCATTTCTTTATTTCAAAATTTAACTTAACACTTAAGTTTAAATTTCCAAAATATAACTTATTTCCATTTTATTTTACTTAATTAAAAATTTACTTTTAAACAAATTTCACAAAATTCAATTTAAGTTATATTTCCACATTCAGCTTAAATATTCATTTATTTTATATTTTAATTTATACAAAATCATTAACACTTTAAAAAAATTATTATTACTTAATAAATATCATTAAATTCATTTCAAACCAAAATTTGTCATACATTCATACTTTACATAAACTCCATTTATAAACAAAATCATAAATTTCAAAATTAACTTATATTTCAAATTCTACTTCACCGTTTACTTAATTCACTTATTTAATTTGTAGAAAATCACAAATCTTTTATAGAAATCATTTTAATAAAGTTTAAATCAAAATATCATAATATTTACATTTTTAAAATATTTAAAAAAAATAGAAAAATATATAAACCACGGGTCTGTATATATAATTTTCTAGCCTAGGTCAAGTAATACGGATATGTATCATTTCAATCCGCAGTTTACAAAGAAAACCGGGTTCTATCATTTCAAACCCGCAATCCCAAGTAATATAATAAATAAATAAAAAACCGTTCAGGCCTATCATTTCAGCCCATAACGATTTTTCCTTATTCTAAAGTCCGTTCGGGTATGTATCATTTCAACCCATAGTGAACCTAATCTACAGGGAACTTGCAGTGTGATAAACTGATAAAATGAACATAATAACATCATATAACAGTAATAGATGATATAACATATGTAATAACAGGGTAAACATTATATGATCATAATATAACATTTATAACAGGATGATATAATTTTACAGATTCAAATGGTGTTAGTTTACTAGTTATATAAGTACACATCGTCTGGTGAGAATTACTCACTTGTTTAAGCTGGAGATGACGACCAAAACACACAACATAGAATCTTCGAAGGCACGAGAGCACGAATATGATTTGGGAGTGGAGAGCCAAAGCAATTTGACTTGTTCAAACATTTACACAAAACAATACAATAATACATAAGTTACAACACAAATTTATCGTCAAATAACATAAGAAATCTATACCCAAAACAACAACAATTGACTTGCACTTGCTCTCTACCTTAGGTACTTCAGTTATGCAGTGATTAAGCTCAGCTAATGCAGGGAATTGGGTCAGTTTTGGGTGTGCAAGGGTCGGCCTACACATGGGTTTTGATGTGGTGAAGTCTAGGTGCAACATAGCAACACTACAAGGCGAATAACATCACATTTATGCTATACTTTGGTTCGGCCTTGGGCTGTGTGGGCCCAACTAGTGGTGCAGGTGGTGGTGGGTGATGTGGCAGAGGTTGGAGGTCAGGTCAGAGGTGGTGGTGGTGGAGGAGGTGGCAACCAAAGGTGGTAGAAGGAGGAGATGACAACCTAGGCTAGGCTAGTGCAATGGGTGATAGGTTGTGATGGTTTTTGGTGGATATTGTGTAGATCTTGGTCTTGGATTGGTTCGGCCTGAGGAGGAGGGTTGCTAGGATGGGTGATGGTCAGCGGAAGGGGGTGGTGGTGGTCGGGTCAGATCTGGTTGAGGAGGAGCCAAGCTATGAGGTAGAGAGCATATGCAAAACAAAGGTAGAAAACATAGAAAACAAGAAAAAGGAAGGAAGAATTTTACCCAATCTCTTGAAGCCATGGCCGTGATTTTTTTTTTGTGGGTTTGAGAAGGTTAGAATACGTGAATAAAGTGAGGAAGTTGGCTGAAATGAGAAAAGTATTGTACGGCCAAATTTTTTTTAATGAGATGTAGGTTGGAAAATGAAAAGGCGGAAGAGGAAAAGTCAAAAGGAGATAAAGAGTTTCAAGTCTTTTCAAATTTCCACAAATTCATTTTAATTTTATAAATACATAACAAGGCTGATAATAAAGATAAATAAACTCAGAAAATAAAATAAATAAGAAAAGAAAATAAATAAATTTAAATAAAAATCAAATAAATAAAGAAAATAGCAATATATACATAACTAGGCTTTATAAATTTGAAACAAATTCAAATGAACTTTAGAAAATCTTTATGTATTTGAAAAATATTTATAAATAAAGATAAGAACACAAAATAAAAATGAATTCACAAAAATAAATAAATATATTTTAATTAAATATAATTTAATGAAGAAAATAGCAGAAAAATGGAAACTAGGCTTTATAAATTGAAATAAATTCAAGTATACTTTAGAAAAATTATATTATCATTTTAAAAATATTAAAAGACATAAAATAACCTATTAACACATATTAAAACAAAATATTACAATAAAAATATAATTTATATGATTTAAAAAAAAATATTGCAAAATAAACAGTTTATACACAAAATTGAAAATTACATAACTTCTACAATATAAGTCCGTTTTCAACGAAACGAAAAGCAGTATTCATGGAATTAAATCTATTTTCATAATAAAAGATAAAATTTAAGAATTTGAAATATTTAAATTTAAAGTTCAAAAGTCAAAGTTTGACCAGTTTGAATAGAAATTCACTTTTCAGTGAAATATCCAATTTATACTAGTTTGAACTATAAATCACTTAATAATCAACATTTATATTTAAAATGAAATGTTTGAAATAAAATAAATTTTAAATATAATTTAAAAATAAAAGAAAGTCCACTTTAAATAATATACAAAAATCTAGGGTTGTTACACTCTCCCCCACTTAAAACTTTTCGTCCCCGAAAAGGAATGAGGTAAGGGAAAGTACAAGAAAAAGATATAGTGAAATAAGATTAAGATAAGATGACAAGAAGATTAGAATTATACTTGATAACTGTGGTTATAGGTAAGTTTAACAACGTGGAGATGGTCTTCCCAAGATTCTCCAGAATCAGGAACACAAGTATGAAAAGATCCTCTAGAATCTGATTCACCCTTTCCGCTTGACCGACGGTCTGTGGATGACAAGTAGTGCTCAGATTCAAAATGGGTACCAAAGATTATCAAAGATTATAGAAAGATTTCTAAATAGAAAGATTATAGGAAGGAAAAATAAGGACAACTAACAGACCGTTTGAAAATAAAATAAGATGATAAGTTTGAAAAACAAAATAAGATAATAGGTTTGAAATTTCCATGGTTTCAGCTTAAATTGATAATTAATTTTACACAAGTTAAATAAATTTTACTATCTCTAATTTCATTATCTTATCATCAAATTTTCTTAAACTAACAATTTCAAAAATCCTGGATTTGATTAAAATTAAGTGTATAACATTCAATGAATTTAATTCTTCTTTATTCCTAATTAAAATTAAATTTATTCCTCTCAATATTTTTTATCATCTATGTTAAATATACTTACACTTATTATAACTGTTTTAATTTATTTTTAGTTCCTTTAACATCATTTATATTGTAAATTATTCAATTAACCTTTTAGTCTATTTACCTCTGTTAATCTTTTTATAACTAAAATTTAAGTGTATAATATTTATTATAACCACTCAAATTTTATTTATAAAACTTTTCATATTGTATATTATCCAATTACATTGTTAACTTCTAAATTTAAGGTAAGTTATATTGGAATGCAATTGAGAATTATACAAATAAAACTTTCTAAAATTAATATACAATATAAACATTCTAATTCAATCATTTCAAGCTTGAATGTTTATTCAAAATTTTGGTTTTCTTTTTATAATTGAAGTTATTATTTAAGATAGAATTTAAGAATAAAATTTCCGATTCCTTTCAAACCATTTAGAGATAAATAAATGTATTTACATAATTTGTCAAATCAAATTTAAATCATATATCTATATATATTATAAGTCAAATCATATTTTAGAAATTCAAATCAATTAAATTTCCCAAAACAAAGCTGTAGCAAGACTACAGAACGGTCTCTTTACTTCGAAACTCGAAAATGAATGTCGATGATGCCGCGGTCATCACCGAAATTATTTTCCAGTGACAAAGAGAAGAGCACTAAAATTTTAAAACTTTAAAAATTCTTTGGAAACAAATTTCTATTCAAAATACTTTAAATAACATGTCCTTTTAAAACTTTAAACACAAGTTTTGAAACCATAAGAAATTAAATTCTCAAATTCTTGATTTAAATTCATTTCAGTTCCCAAATCAAATTTATAAACAACTATTTATAAATTCATTTATAGAATGATAAATCAAGTATTATCATTTCAAATAATCAATTTAAATCAATTTATTAAGTTCCATAATATTTACTTATATCAAAATTTATTTCATTAACCAAATTTTAAAATAATATTGTGTCAGTTTGTTATGTCAAAGTGTTTTAGAAATCCTATCGATAGCGTTGATCAGACGAATCGATCGGAAGCCCAAATCCACATCAACAACTCAAACAACACCATATATAAAACAAAACATAGATTTACAAGTATAATTCAAAATGTTTGGAGATATTTTGGAAACAAAACAAGATGATTAATTATCAAAATATGAAGATGGATAAGCTTAGATAAATCGTGGGCAACCTTAACCGGGTCAACCGTGACTTAATGAATAAGATCAAATGTGGATTTTCTAGGGTAAATCTACATCCGATCTCAAGAGATAGAGTTTGGAATAACAAAAGATATTAGCATCTAAACCAAGGATAGATATAAATCTCTGGTGAATCGATGCAAACTTGTAAAGGAGTTTCCCCCTTTACTAGAAAATTAGAATATTGGCGACGCAGCAAATTCACTATAAAGATCATTCGAAGTGGAGTTATGTGATACACCAAAATCAAAAGAAGATGAATAGTGAGGGACAAGAATGAATTTTGGAACCGCAGGGAACGTTCCAAAAATTTAAAGGAAATTCGAATCAAGAGGAAAAGATTCAAACTCGAACGAAAGTGATTCTGTAAATAAATCTACTCCATATGCTGAGTTTTGCCTCAAAGCCAAAGCTCTGATACCAACAGTAACGGACCGCGTCAGTGGGGTAACGCCCACCGTAGCATACAGTTGTACCTGTGTTCTGCCTTTACAGCCAGCCTCTCGACTGCACCAACCCCGCAGGGACATGTAGGAGTAAGAGTCATCCGCTCGCTACCAAACCAAATGCGAGAACCCCCAATCATGCTGCACCCGCCAAGTGTATAGGCAGACACACATGTCAGAATTGAATTGCTCAAAATACCGCATTGTAAATAAAATTTGGCAAATCTCAAAATATACAGTAAATAAATATAATCACAGATCACAGACACAGAGTAAAATAATGCAGCGGAAGTAAAAGAAATAGTAGTTCATGAAGCTACTATATAAATATATCAGAGTTACATAAGATATAACAGAAAAAATAGAATACAACAAAAGTCTCAATATAATAACCAAGTACAAGCTGAGTAGAACAACGGAATTGAAATAGATAGGACATGACAAGCAGATAATCTCCAGCGATTCAAATCTCCAAGATAGTGGAAATCCAAATCTGTGAATAACTCAGGCTGACCCGAGCGTAAAGCAAAACACAAAACACTCGAGTCGGGACAATATATACTTATATAATGTAAACCAACTCAAGTGAACTGTAATAAAGGTACAAGTAACTTAAAGAATGCTTGGGATCGCCCATTCTTTAAGGATCCGTTAAACTATTTACTATGTAGTAATATACGCTATATACAGTAGTGTCTAATTAGTAAAGTATAATCATATAGAAAATAGCGTTAAGGGGATGGTGAACCTTAACGCGGTCGGATCTTTAAACCAAAATCGTAGTGGGCTCGATATGGTAGGTGTTTCCTGGGGATTTGACCAGGCAACTAGTACTCGGCAATAAGTGCTCGGCATCAGAGAGTGTCCGGCATCTAGGAGTGTTCGGCGAAGCACTTGCCATCCAGGAGTGTTCGGCGAAGCAACTTTCATCCATGAGTACTCGGCGTAGTACTCGGCATCCATAGTGTCCGGCGTCCAGGAGTGTTCGGCAAAGTACACGGCATCCATAGTGTCCGGCGTCCAGTAATGTTCGGCGTAGTACTCAGCAGTGTTCGGCGTCAACTTGCACTCAACGTCAACCAATGCTCGGCATCGAGGCTGCTCGGCATACAAGACTGCTCGGCATCAAGGCTGCTCGGCATACAAGACTGCTCGGCATCAAGACTGCTCGGCATCAAGACTGCTCGGCATCAAGGCTGCTCGGCATAAAGAGCACTCGGCGTCGAGACTACTCGGCAATAGGAGTACTCGGCATCCCATGGTGTTCGGCGTAATACTCGACATACAGAAGACATTCAGCATGCACAACTAATCAGGATACCGGTATCGTTCGGCATGCATACGCCATTCGCTCAAGAGCTTGAGATAGAGGCACGTTCGGCCTCAACAGACAACCGTCCTACACTTCCCACGACACCAACATACCGTTCGGCATAGAAGGAATGGTTCGGCGCAGAGCGTTCGGTACGCCTGGTTCGGCATACAGCGACTACTGCACTGGGGCTTGAGCGTTCGGCTATCCAGCCCACTTGGGAAGTCCAGCCCATATTTGCCTATAAATAGAGGGGCAGGGTCACAGTGAAATGGATCCTTTTTTTGGGGAGAGAAAACACCGGGGAGACTCTGCCATTTTCAAGACTCATCTTCTCTACTTAACAACTTTATTCAAGCATTTGATTCACGAATTGTATTTGTAATCAACTATAAAGAAGATCAATAAAGTTTAACCCCAAAGTGGACGTAGGCAATTACGCTGAACCACTATAAATTTGGTGTTCTTACTTTCTGTATTTAGATTAGCATTGTCTTCTCTGTTTAATTTGATTTCATCACTTATATCTCTTCACAATCTTCTTCTACGAGGTTAGTGACCAATTTTGGTGCTAACATTTTGGTGCTTTCACTGAGAATTGAACTCAGGGATCTGCTTTGAAGCTACTGGATTGAACAAATCCCCCGAAGAAGATCCGACTCACTGATAGGACATCCGTTGATTCTACTCAGAGTTCATACCAATAACTCTACAATGGCAAGACCACGTACCAGGTCATCTTCTCATAATGCGGATGCCCGCGAGACTGCTAGCGTGCAACAAGCAGGACCTAGCCATCAACCAGCGATCTCGAGTGCAGGGATAGCCGCTGAAGAACAGACTCCAGTTGTCACCAGAGTAGAGTTCAATGACTTGATGAGAGAACTTAGGGAAAGCAGGAGACAACTAGGAGAACAGATGCAAGCTAATGCCAACCTGATGGCACAACTCACTCAACAGCAGCAACAGAATTCTGGAGGCAATCCCGCTGCTTACTCCTCATCTGACAGCTCAACTTCCTCTGATGAACCTCCCAGGCGCAGACGCCGTAAGACTGATGCTGCGCGAGTAGATGCTGCTGTTCGAACAGCTGGAGACCACGACCAAGCAAGAGCTGGAAGCTTCAGGACCGGGATACAAATGGAAGATAGAGGCCCAGATCATCAAAATGCTAACGATGTCGAACCTCAAGATGCACGATTGGCAGATCGCCAAGAGAGGAGGCATCAGCATGGACAGGCGCGTAGAACAGTCTCCAACCTTCCGCCTTCCATACAGACACCCGATCTGACAGCCATGATTAGGCAATTGATGAAAGAGAATCAGGGCTTATCAAATGATGACTGGGGAGTGTCAAGAAGTCATACTCCGTTCACGGATGTTGTGTTGCAAGCGGCGTACCCCAGGAAGTTTAGTATGCCTACTATTCCTGCATATGAAGGAAAGATTGACCCTAGACAACATGTCATGAGGTACGAATGGATGATGGATTCAGCCAGATCGAATGATGCCACCAAGTGTAGGTGTTTTCCGATTACTCTATCTGGGATCGCTACTATGTGGTTCACCCGACTTCCTCCGCGATCCGTATCAAATTTCGAGGAGTTGGCAAAGAAGTTTATTGAGCAGTTCAGGATACAAACTACGCGCCCAAAAGACGTGATGTCTCTGTCAAGTGTAATCCAAAACCCTGGGGAATCGTTGAAGGAATATTTGCAAAGATTCCACGTAGCAGCAACTGAAGTCAGTAACCCAAATGACCATACAATTCTGATGGCTGTGATGAGAGGTGTGGATCCAGACTCTGAGTTTGGAGACTGGCTGGTAGGAAAACCTCCAGCTACGCTAGAGCGTTTCTACTCTAAGGCACACCAGTTCATAAGAAGAGAGGAAGCTAGGTGGGTACGACGAGATAAGGCGCCAGGACCTGTCCAAGAGTCAATAAAGAGCAACATTGCTGTGAAGCAATCCGGAGACAGCTCGGGAAAGGTCCAAGTCAATGTCCAGAACAAGCCTGGGCAATCCAAGGAGTCTGGAGGAAGAAGCCAAGGGAAAAGGAAAGAAGAAGGAAAGTGGAAGTCGAGAATTCCAAGCTACAGCGAGTACACTCCGCTAAACACCCCACTTGAAAACATTTACCTATCCACCTGCAATACTTTTCAGTACAGAAAACCACGTCCAAAAGAATCAACTGAAGAACAGAAGCGGACCGGGAAATATTGTCTCTTCCATGAGACTTATGGACACAATACGGAAGAATGTAGACACTTGCACGACGCTATCGAGAAGTTGATCAGGCAGAAGAAATTGCAAGAATTTGTGAAGGATCCACAAGAAGGAGGACAGGGAACGTCGAACCCAGGTCGTGCACCGGCTCCACGTCATCCCGAGGAGCCTGCTCGGACCGTTGGCAGGCTGGTCATAAATACAATTATCGGCGGGCCTCACCCCGCGGATAAGAATTGGCAGGAGATGGAGCGATATGCAAGTTCCTTGAAGCATGCAGATTTTGAGTGTTGTTCGAACATGGAGGACGGAGCCCCTGCTAAGCAACAGCGCGTAATGACAGACAATATTGTGTTCAGAAGCAGAGACGCTGATCAGGTAGAGGCTCCGACCGTCGACCCCATGGTCATATCTGCAACGATCGGACCAGCATACGTAAAAAGAATTCTGATCGATTCTGGAAGTTCAGTCAACATCATCTTCAAGAAGGCCTACGATCAAATGAAGCTAGAAACAAAAGACTTGAAACCATCCAAAGCCCGTATCCACGGCTTTAACGGCGCTGCAACTGATGCAGTGTGATATGTCGAGTTACCAGTTGAATTGGGACAAGGCGAGCGTCGGAGAGTGCGAATTCTACCCTTTGTAGTTTTGGATGTGGGCTCTCCATATAACGTTTTCTTGGGCCGGCCAGCCCTGGCGGAGTTTAGGGCAGCGTTAGCCCCGTGGTGTTTAACTTTGAAGTTCCCGACTGACAAAGGAGTAGGCGTTGTTCACGGCGATCAAGCAGTTGGTCGTTCCTGTTATGTGGCCGAGCTCCGAGAGGCCCACCGGAGGGAGAAAGGAAAGGTTGCGGACGATCCCGTCCGCATCCTCAATACGGATAATTGACAAGTAGTGCCCGAGCCCTGGCTCAGGCATAGCTCTCGGATCTACGGAGATATAGATCCGAGAGACGACGATGAGAAACCCAGGGAAGAGAAGGCAGCACCGGCTGAATTAACTGTTGACATTTCAGTTAGCCGTGACGACCCTTCGCGAATCCTGAAGATCGGATCACAGCTAGGCCCCGTAATGACTGAAGACCTTAGCGACTTCCTCCGGGCGAACCTTGATGTTTTCGCCTGGACGCATTCTGATATGTGTGGGATTTCTCCCACCATCACGAGTCATATGTTGAACATAGACCCGAAATACGTCCCAGTCAAGCAAAAAAGGAGAGGAATGGGTCCGGAGAGGTCCGCCGCTCTTGGAGAGGAGGTGGACAAACTCAAAGCAAATGGGTTCGTCCGCGACGCCCTCTACCCGGAATGGGTCTCCAACCCCGTGCTAGTAAAGAAGGCGAATGGGAAATGGAGGACTTGCGTAGATTATTCCGACTTGAACAAAGCATGCCCTAAGGACAGTTTCCCGTTGCCTAGGATCGATCAGTTGGTCGATTCCACCGCAGGACACGAGTTACTGTCATTCATGGATGCGTACTCAGGATACAACCGAATCCCAATGCATATTCCGGACCAAGAACACACCAGCTTCGTTACAAATGTCGGGATGTATTGCTATGTAGTGATGCCCTTTGGATTGAAGAATGCTGGAGCAACTTACCAACGTCTGGTGAATCGAATGTTCAAGGACCAGCTGGGTAGAACCATGGAAGTCTATGTGGATGACATGCTCGTGAAGTCACGACGGTCAAACGACCACATTCAAGACTTGGCTGAAATGTTCGACATACTCAGGTTTTACGGCATGAAGATCAACCCGTTGAAGTGTTCATTCGGCGTTGCATCAGGGAAGTTTTTGGGATTCATCGTCAACGCTAGGGGAATCGAAGCCAACCCAGAAAAGATCCAAGCTATTCGAGATGTACAAGCGCCCAGGACTATAAAGCAGGTACAGAGCTTGAGCGGAAAAGTAGCTGCGCTGAGTCGATTTATATCCAAGGCAACTGACAAGTGCATCCCGTTCTTTGACATAATAAAGAAAGGAAAGAGAAATTTTGAATGGACGTCTAGCTGTGAGGAAGCGTTCCAGAATCTGGTAAGGCATCTGGAAAGCCCACCAATGCTATCAAAACCGGTTGACCATGAGATGTTGTACGTTTACTTGGCTATATCCCCTCATGCGATAAGCGCAACTTTGGTTCGTGAGGAGGATCGAGTCCAGAAGCCGGTATATTATGTTAGCAAGCGTTTAACGGGGGCAGAAAAGAATTACCCTAAAATCGAGAAATTGGCTTACTGCTTGGTGATTGCATCACGCAAGCTGCGCCCATACTTTCAAGCGCATTCAATCGGTGTTTATACCGATCAACCCCTGAGGCAGGTACTCCAACGACCGGAAACTTCTGGAAGATTGCTAAAATGGAACATCGAGTTGAGCCAATTCGATATCGCGTACTTACCACGGAGAGCCATCCGAGGGCAAGCGTTAGCAGACTTCATCGCTGAATTTACCATACCCACCAAACCGGACGATCACGACATCATTCCCCCCGTTCGATGGAAATTATACACTGACGGTGCATCAAACGACCGTTGCTCCGGCGCGGGCGTAGTTCTTGTAACTCCGGAAAACCGATCGATCTGTTATGCCCTGAAGCTCGATTTCCCGGCTACAAATAACGAAGCTGAATATGAAGCACTAATCGCTGGCTTGAAGCTCATCAGGGAACTCGGGATCGAATCAGTCGAAATCTTTTGTGACTCGCAGTTGGTGGTTTACCAAGTACGGGGAGACTACCAAGCAAAGGGACGAAGGCTAGCTCCGTACCTCATTCAGGTCCAAGAACTACTATCAAATCTTGAGCGTTATGACATCTCACATATCCCGCGCGAACAGAACAAAGAAGCCGACTTATTGGCTAAATTCGCAAGCACCGACGATGCGCAACAAATGGGATTGTATCCCGTCGAAGTCTTGCATGCCCCGAGCATAGACGAAATGAAAGTCGATCGCGTGTTGGGAACAGAAATCGAGAAGGAGTCATGGATAACCCCATTCAAACTGTACCTGACAACCGGGGCTTTACCAGAAAAAAGAAGCGAAAGACGACAGGTCCTTCGAAAGGCTGCGCGGTACGTAATGCAGGGTGGATCCATGTATCGAAAAGGATTCTCAGTCCCATTATTACGGTGCATCGCTCATGATGAAACAAAGCGAGTCTTGAGGGAAGTTCACGAAGGGGAATGCGGCGACCATACTGGGGGGCAAACGCTAGCAAAGAAGATCCTCCGCTATGGATATTACTGGCCCACCGTAAACCGGGATGCCGCGGACTACGCAAGAAAATGCGACAAATGTCAAAGATATGCAAAAATCCCGAGGGCTCCATCAATGGAACTCACACAAATGATCAGTCCCTGGCCATTTGCGATCTGGGGAATCGACATAATCGGCTCTTTGCCTATATCCAAAGGTGGTTCGAAATATGCAATAGTTGCAGTCGACTATTTCATGAAATGGGCTGAGGCAGAACCTTTGGCCACTATCACCTCTAAGAAGGTCATTAACTTCGTTGTACGAAACATTATATGCCGCTTTGGCCTTCCACGCACCATCATTACGGACAACGGAACGCAATTTGAAAGTAGAGAGTTCAAAGAGTTCTGTTTGAAGTACGGCATCGAGAAAAAGTTCGCCGCCGTTGCGCACCCAAAAGCTAACGGACAAGTCGAGGCCGTTAACAAAATAATCAAGTCCATATTGAAGAAGCGTCTGGAGAAGGTTGGAGGCAAGTGGGTAGATGAGCTCCCGACAGCATTATGGGCGTATAGAACTACCCACAAGTCTGCGACCGGCCACACTCCGTTCGCCTTGGCATACGGCTCTGAAGCCGTTATACCCGTGGAGCTTGAAGTTCCATCGCACCGAGTGACATACTATGATCCCAAGACGAACCAAAACCTCTTGTTGGAATCACTGGACTGCATCGACGAGAAGCGGGAAGAAGCTGAATTAAGGGCGGCGGCGCACAGACATCGAGTCAAGCGTTACTACGACGGCAGAGTCCGCCCAAGAATCTTTGATGTGGGAGATCTCGTTCTGAAACGAGTCTTCCCGGTACCATCACGCATGAATCCCAGCTGGGAAGGTCCATACGCCATTGAACGGAAGCTTGGAGAAGGAACATTCAAGCTAGCGACCGTTGATGGCGCGACACTCCCCCGAGCATGGAACAGTGAACATTTGCGGCACTATTACATTTAGCATGTTTTCCTTTCTTGTTGTAGGCACTGTTGTTTCCTGCATGTTTCCATTCAATAATGACTTAGTTTCCTTTTAAAGTTGTAATCAAGCAATTTAGTTGATTTTCATTAATAAAGGCTTGAAGCCACATTTTCTATGAAGTTTCTATATCTCTTAATTGGATGATAAATTACATTATCCTGCACGACATACAGACTCGTACGAACGATTCCGAATCTCCGAATCCCTAGAGCGCGGATCGGAGTACTCTAAGTCCCCAGAGCGCGGACTAGAGTATAAACGATTCCAAAACTCCGAATCCCCAGAGCGCGGATCGGAGTACTCTAAGTCCCCAGAGTGCGGACTAGAGTATAAACGATTCCAAATCTCCGAATCCCAAGAGCACGGATCGGAGTACTATAAGTCCACAGAGCGCGGACTAGAGTATAAACGATTCCAAATCTCCGAATCCCCAGAGCGCGGATCGGAGTACTCTAAGTCCCCAAAGCGCGGAATAGAGTATAAACGATTCCAAAACTCCGAATCCCCAGAGCGCGGATCGGAGTACACTAAGTCCCCAGAGCGCGGACTAGAGTATAAACGTTTCCAAATCTCCGAATCCCCAGAGCGCGGAACGGAGTACTCTAAGTCCCCAGAGCGCGGACTAGAGTATAAACGATTCCGAATCTCCGAATCCCCAGAGCGCGGATCGGAGTACTCTAAGTCCCCAGAGCGCGGACTAGAGTATAAACGATTCCAAAACTCCGAATCCCCAGAGCGCGGATCGGAGTACTCTAAGTCCCCAGAGCGCGGACTAGAGTATAAATGATTCCAAATCTCCGAATCCCCAGAGCACGGATCGGAGTACTCTAAGTCCCCAGAGCGCGGACTAGAGTATAAACGATTCCAAATCTCCGAATCCCCAGAGCGCGGATCGGAGTACTCTAAGTTCCCAGAGCGTGGACTAGAGTATAAACGATTCCAAAACTCCGAATACCCAGAGCGTGGATCGGAGTACTCTAAGTCCCCAGAGCGCGGACTAGAGTATAAACGATTCCAAATCTCTGAATCCCCAGAGCGCGGATCGGAGTACTCTAAGTCCCCAGAGCGCGGACTAGAGTATAAACGATTCCGAATCTCTGAATCCCCAGAGCGCGGATCAGAGTACTCTAAGTCCCCAGAGCGTGGACTAGAGTATAAACGATTCCAAATCTCCGAATCCCCAGAGCGCGGATCGGAGTACTCTAAGTCCCCAGAGCGCGGACTAGAGTATAAACAATTCCAAATCTCCGAATCCCCAGAACGCGGATCGGAGTACTCTAAGTCCCCAGAGCACGGACTAGAGTATAAACGATTCCAAATCTCTGAATCCCCAGAGCGCGGATCGGAGTACTCTAAGTCCCCAGAGCGCGGACTAGAGTATAAACGATTCCAAAACTCCGAATCCCCATAGCATGGATCGGAGTACTCTAAGTCCCCAGAGCGTGGACTAGAGCATAAACGATTCCAAATCTCCGAATCCCCAGAGCGTGGATCGGGGTACTCTAAGTCCCCAGGGCGCAGACTAGAGTAGAATCTATTCCAAATCTCCGAATCCCCAGAGCGCGGATCGGGGTACTCTAAGTCCCCAGGGCGCGGACTAGAGTAGAAACTATTTCAAGCCTCCAAGTCCCCGGGGCACAGAGTCAGCAAGAAGTCCAAGTACTCAAAAGATGTGGGACGGGAGGCACGCCATGTCCAAAAATGTTTAAACAGCACAAGAATGGACCGGGAGATAATGCAACTCATAAGAACTTGAGTTATGGCTACAATTAGTCAACAAACCAAAGAAAGACAAGAGAATCATTCAAGCAATAAAGAAACTAAAATTTTATTCGATAAGTCCAAAATGGGGATACATGATCACTCCTACAAAATTCATACCTCTCTATACCAACTGCAAGTTGTGAAAGATAAAAGCAATTACAAGAATTAAGCAAAAAACTCGTTGAACGAGTGTATCGATTATTTCTTCGACTTCTTCTTTTTGTCTTTCTTTGATGTTTCCGACGACTCCTCTCCCTCACGTTTTTTCTTGGACTTTTTGCTTGCTAGAGAAACGGAGTCAGGAGTAGGAGATGGAACATCTAGTGGTTTGGACCTGCCCGGGAGAATGATTTTCAAAGGTCTGTTCCGCGGGTCAGTGAGTTCCAGTATTTCAGACTCGACTTTGACTTTGACTTTTCTCTTCTCCTCGTCGGCAAGACGGTCCTTCATGCTCATCTCTGAAGTATGCTCAGAGGCGCCAGTGATTTTAATTTCATCGCTTCCTTCGACAGGAGACGAAGTATCAAGTTTGTCATCATCAAGCGCCCCGATCACTTGGGCGTCGGGACCGGGAGTTACCCCTGCGTGAGCAATGTCGCTTGTTTTCCCTGCTTCCTCCTTGGCGTCATCGCTCCTCGGAGTTGGCTCGGCGTCAGAACAACTTGCACGAAAATATAAGAAATGGGCATTAGAACGAATAACCATTGCTGAAAAATGACGGGATCTCTTCGACTTCTAGAGAAAGAAGAATTTCCTACCAAGATCCGGTTGGCTATCGGTGGCGCGCGGGGTTTCACCCTCCAGGATAGGTGACAGCACATGAACGCCGAGCCCGGGATCTTCGGGATCATAACTGGCATGCTGCTCGAATGGATCAAGCGTCGACCGACCGGCCGATTGAGCAGCATAAGGAGCGGCGATGTGAGGAGTAGTAGCGTCGGCCTCTAACGGGCCGGCCTCGTCGTTCTTCTCTTTCGAAGGGGAAGAGCCTTCGCCATAAAGAGCCAATGCTGCGGATAAGTCCGGTGGCTCATTCCCCCTCAAGAACTCCTTCACCAATGCATCCTCGTCGACCTCTTCGGGGCCCGACTCGATTTTCCTGATCTTTATCAGAGTTTCCCATGCCTCAGCCAGGGATTCGAGGTAGCCGTCGCCCAAGAATGTTAAGTCACGGTGCATAAGGACGAGGGCTCCGTACTCGGCGATCAACGGGTCAAACATACTTTTGACCTCTTCCCTGCCGGCCTCTGCGGCCGCCTCAAGGCAAGAATCAAGCTCCTCCACAGCCATTCTTTTGCCCTCCTCACGGGCCTCATCCTTCATTTTCTCGACCCCGGCAAGTTCGTTGTCGAGCTTTGTCTTCAGGAGTCGGGTAGCAACAATCTCATCACAATATCGCTGTGATTCTTCCTGAGCAGCTATTTTGTCTTCTTTCTCCTTGGAGAGTTGTTCTTTCAGCTCTTTGACTTGAGTAGCGAGCGCGTCCCTTTCTTTTTGGACAGAGTCATTATCTAGGGCAAGAGCGCCGCTGCGCTGAACTGCTTCGTCAAGCTCCTTTTTGTGAGCCACCTCTAAGCGAGTAACTTCCTCAGCAGTATCTTTCGCACCTTGTTCAGCGGCTTCTAGCTTTGACTTATACGAAGCGAGCTCTTTGTCTTGGAGTTTAATGATTTTCTTATCGCTGTCAGCCTCCAGATTCAGACGGTCAATCTCGTGTTGACGCTCGACAGATACTTCCGAGATCTTCTCCACCAAGTGCACGAATGCGTCATGTTGAACATAGACGTCATTGTTGTAGGCAATGGCACTTTGCTTCACGTGCCCAGGAACGTGATGGATGGCTGGGAGGAATTTCAAGCCGTCAAAACAGATTTTCGGAAACTTGGCCTTAAGGTCGACCATCTTTTCCGCAACAGTTGGGTCCACGGCAGGAATAGGAGGAGGAGACTTAGAGAATTCCGTTCTTTTACGTTGTTCTCGAACTTGCCTCGTACTCGATGAATTGGAATGTTGTTCTCGAGCAGCATCAGACTGATAACACTTCTGCAAAGACTTCTCTTTATCTGGCTCAGTTGGAGGAGGAAGATCGCGGGACTAGGAAGATTGAGAGTGTGCTTTCTTGCGGTGAGACGACTCGCGAGGACGATTGTCCCTATCTTCATAATCGCCTCGGTCCCTGCGCCTGCCTGAACCGGAATCCCGTCCGGAGTGATGGAATATAGAAGACCCCTGGAGGCGATCAAGTCCGTGAGAGCGGCCCATATCACCTGCAAAGAATGGAGATAACAACGAGTTAAGGAGAATTCATGAATTAAAAAGACTTGAAGTATATTATGGAATGCGCATGTGCGTGTGTGTCCTAGTGTTCCCCCCGACGGACCCGTTCGTTTATCTTTGCTAATCGGAGTATTGTCTCCTTGAGCCAGGAGTTGAACTCCTACATTGCCTCTAGCGGGCGAAGAGAATTTGAGAGCTTCAGGATCATCGAATCCGTAATTAAGTAAATCATCGGGGATGGACAAGTTGGACAGACCCCTCAGAGAACTTTCCAGATGCTGCGAAGAAGCCTCTTTCTCAGGAGGGATAGGCGTAGATTTTGAGGTGCCACCAACTTTCTCCTTTTGAACCGTATATTTCAGCTTCTTTTTTCCCTTCGAAGGGGAGGATGATGTCTCAATATCCTGAACATCGATTGCCGGATTCCAAGCGGGACCCACGTTCTCGCCCTGAGTCTCGGGAGCAACATCCTCTCTATGCTCGCTTTCTCCGTGCGTATCAAGAGTGCGGCGCGACGACGGTCCGGCCTGCTTTTTCCCTTTACCAGACGAAGGCTTGGGAATAGTGACACCTTCTGGAAGGCTGATCCGACGACCAGGGGCTAGCAAGCCAAACCCCGACAGCGATTCATTTGAAATGATAGTCCGGATGTCTCGATCCTCAGCAGGAAGAGCTCTAATGGCTTCAACGGCCTCAGAATATCCTCGGCCTTCCGGACGCGGGTTAATGCCTGAAAAGATGAAATGAAGAGTTAGGAAAAGCATGACTCCAATTAAATACGAATAGCGATTCAGCAGAGAGACTTACTGCCTTCAACCCATCTCCTAGCGAAACCAGACGGGCAGCGCACATAGAACCATTCCTGTTTGTACAGGGCGAATTTGCTGCAGGCCCCTGTCAAGATCTGGCACTTGTGGTATGGCTCGAGGAACATAAAGGAAGGGCTATCTTTCCGTCTCTTGAACATATAAATGTATCGGATATCACCGGGGGTTGGAGGTCTGGAGAAGACGGCCATGAAAAGTAAGTAAGTCCCATATAGAAACGCATGACCGTTCGGGTGCAGTTGCGATGGAGCCATGTCTATGTACTGCAGAACGTCCCGGAGAAATAAGTTGAAGGGAGGCACGCTGCCCATCCAACACATGAACTTGTTGCAGGTAGTGTACCCTACTGGGGGCAGATGAGGGCGATCGTGTCTCGAAGGGACTAACACGTCGGCGAAAGGAATCCCGTGAATAGAGCATATCCGCCTCAGGGCAGCTTCGTTGATCTTCGAAGCTTGAGAATCGATCGGATTGTCTAGTAATATGGTTGCCTCCAAAGCGTCAGGCGCCAAATTATGAGCGGGAGAAATTGACGGGTTAGAAGAATCAGCGGCTCCTTGCCTTGCTGACGGCCCAGGCCTGTCAGATATGGTGGCAGAACTAGATTTTCTCAACATCCCGAATAAATAATGAACCTGGCTAAATGCTTGAGAAAGCTATACTTAAAAAACGTTGAACGTTAGAATTAGCAACACGATTTTTCCCCCCGTGTGATGTGTGAACTAATGCAAGCAATTGTGTACAGGCAATAAGAATCTAAAGGTTTTAAAGATATAATAATTAGCTTCGAATCATCGCCTTCGAAGACCGTCATCGCTGACCGTCGCAAAAAGCTCGCCTTGAGGTGATTACAGTTCCAGATTCAGAAAGCATATGATTTATAAAGTGACCGGCCTAAGTGTAGTTTGACGTTTATGTTGTTCGACATGTATGTGTTTGTTCGGCATTTGAATGTTGTTCGGCATTAACATTGTTCAACCTAAGTTCTGTTCGGCATGTATGTGTTTGTTCGGCATTGAGACTGTTCGACCTAAGTTCCGTTCGACATGTATGTGTTTGTTCGGCATTTGAATGTTGTTCGGCATTGGAATTGTTCGGTCTAGGTTCTGTTCGGCAATAGTATTGTTCGGCCTCAATACTGTTCGGCATCTAAGAATGCTCGGCTTGGGTTTTGGTCAGCTAAGTTTTTGTTCGGCTGAGTTATCGTTCGGCATTTGTGTTTAAGTGTCTGTCTTTAGTTCGTTCGGCTAAGTTGTTGTTCGGCTGAGTTATCGTTCGGCTAAGTGGTTGTTCGGCTGAGTTATCGTTCGGCATTTTTGTAAGTGTTCGTCTTTAGTCCCTTCGGCTAAGTTGTCGTTCGGCACTCTAACGAGTATTCAGCCTCATTAAGACGAGATACTATTCGCTATCGTTCGGCGCACGACAACGTACGCCGAACCATAACTATGCCATCCAACACCCTTAGCACCTCCAACGTTTCCCTTGTTCCTTCATTTTTGGCTGTGGTTCGACGCGATGGAGCTAAATACAATAGCCGCATATTTGCAAACACCTCAAATCCATCATCCTCGCCTTACATTATCGTTCGGCAAGGGGAACAACCTACTCGAAAGCTTTCTACAGAACACACTTGACTCATTTGAAACGTATTCAAGTTATACGAGGAGCGGTACCTAGATTGCAGTTAGGAGTCTAAGAAGGAGTGTTCAAGTTGCAAATCTGTTCGACTGGAGAAGGTTAGAAATCTTGGAAGAATGACGGAAACGAAAAAGTAAAGGAAAAGGGACGGGAAGGACCCGGTTATATAGAGGGAGGTAGAAGTCGAAGAGGCTATACCCGGTAGAGCCGGTCAATACCGGAGTGTTCGGCATCGTACCGGAGAGACGTTCGGCACGCTAGGTACGTTCGGCTTCGAACGTATCGTTCGGCATCCCAACCTCGTTCGTCTTGCACCACCTTCGCTAGCATTCTCGAGAAGGTACCTCCGAGGTAGATTGTACCAGATTCAAAGCGCATCACGTTCGGCCACGCAATACACTTTGGGGGGCAAGTGTTTCCTGGGGATTTGACCAGGCAACTAGTACTCGGCAATAAGTGCTCGGCATTAGAGAGTGTCCGGCATCTAGGAGTGTTCGGCGAAGCACTTGCCATCCAGGAGTGTTCGACGAAGCAACTGTCATCCATGAGTACTCGGCGTAGTACTCGGCATCCATAGTGTCCGGCGTTCAGGAGTGTTCGGCAAAGTACACGGCATCCATAGTGTCCGGCGTCCAGTAATGTTCGGCGTAGTACTCAGCAGTGTTCGGCGTCAACTGGCACTCAACGTCAACCAATGCTCGGCATCGAGGCTGCTCGGCATACAAGACTGCTCGGCATCATGACTGCTCGGCATCAAGGCTGCTCGGCATACAAGACTGCTCGGCATCAAGACTGCTCGGCATCAAGACTGCTCGGCATCAAGGCTGCTCGGCATAAAGAGCACTCGGCGTCGAGACTACTCGTCAACAGGAGTACTCGGCATCCCATGGTGTTCGGCGTAATACTCGACATACAGAAGACATTCAGCATGCACAACTAATCAGGATACCGGTATCGTTCGGCATGCATACGCCGTTCGCTCAAGTGCTTGAGATGGAGGCACGTTCGGCCTCAACAGACAACCGTCCTACACTTCCCACGACACCAACATACCGTTCCGCATAGAAGGAATGGTCCGGCGCAGAGCGTTCGGCACGCCTGGTTCGGCATACAGCGACCACTGCACTGGGGCTTGAGCGTTCGGCTATCCAGCCCACTTGGGAAGTCCAGCCCATATTTGCCTATAAATAGAGGGGCAGGGTCACAGTGAAATGGATCCTTTTTTGGGGAGAGAAAACAACGGGGAGACTCTGCCATTTTCAAGACTCATCTTCTCTACTTAACAACTTTATTCAAGCATTTGATTCACGAATTGTATTTGTAATCAACTATAAAGAAGATCAATAAAGTTTAACCTCAAAGTGGACGTAGGCAATTACGCTGAACCACTATAAATTTGGTGTTCTTACTTTCTGTATTTAGATTAGCACTGTCTTCTCTGTTTAATTTGATTTCATCACTTATATCTCTTCACAATCTTCTTCTACGAGGTTAGTGACCAATTTTGGTGCTAACAGTAGGTGACACGGCACACAAGGCAATGCCAGGGTAGATATACCAATTACGCATCCGGACTGGTGGTGACGCATAGCAGCCACTACCGCCCACCTCGAACAACACTCCCAAATCAAGGGTGCACACCAAATCAATCACAAGTAATAGAATGGTATCGAAGAAGTGTGTCCGATAAGAGGTGCTACCTCCTTGGTCCGTCAATCGCTCCTATTTTAGCCACCTTATGCCAACTCACGGGAGTTGGGTCCACGTATATACCTTAGGATCGTCGCCACCATCCTACTTCATTCTGGAAACTCCACCGCGTACACAGTTGTCAAAGTGGTTTTCGGTATCGATAGAGAGTATGTCCATATCCGATCCCGGTCTCTTTAACAGTCAATCGTTATTATAACCCGTGGTTATAATTTTAAAATAATATTTTATACTTCAAAATAGAATATCATTTCAAATCCAAATCTTTATCAAAATAAAGATTAAATCAATTCCAAACCATTTCAGTATATTTAAAATATCATATCATTTCAAACTTCTTTTCAAATCAATTCAATATATCAAAATATCATATCTTTCCAAAACTTCATTTCAAATCATTTTAATACATCAAAATATCATATCCTTTCAAAACTTCATTTCAAATCATCATTTGAGTTCAAATCCAAATATTCAACTTTAAATACCTTTTTAAATTCAAATATATCATTCATTTATTATCATTTCAAGTCACCTTTTAAATAGTTTATATTTCAATCAAAATAATTCATTTAAACCACTTAAAAGTGTAATTATTATACTTTCAAATCAAGTATTAAAATTTCCAAAGTTTCAATTCAATTCAATCGTTTATTTCAATTAAATTTCCATAGACCATTTCAAATCTTATAAATTTCAAATATAGATTTAATCCACAAAATAACTATTCAAATTATAAAATAAATTCCAAAGCTTTATTATCCTATATTTCATAAGTCCAATATCTTTTAAATAGATTCAAATTACAAGTAAACCAAATATTTTTCATACTAATATAAACTTCAATTATTCATTCCAAGATTTAATATCATTTCAAATTCATTTCAAAATGTCAAAATATCATTTCAAACATCATCTATTGAATTTAAATTTAAATACCATTTAATCATATTTCAAAATAGTTGTATTTCCCAAATCAACTATTCCATTTAAATCATTTAAAGTCAATTCATTATATTTAATAATTAAATATTTAATTTCCAAAATTTAATCTTTTTCAAAGATCATTTATTCATTTGAATTTATTAAACAAAGAAAATTCAACTTTCGCAGCACTTAGAAAATGCTACGAAATGTTATGTTTTAAACAGTTCATTAACAAAAGACAGCATTTAAAATGCTGTAATAGGTTTCCTTTAATTTCAAGTAAACTTTGGTTAAATTAAACAACTATAGCACTTACAAAGTGCTATAATAACCTTTAGTTCAAATTAGCCTTTTAGTTCATTTAAAACAACTACAGCATTTTTCAATGCTGTAATATCTTTACATTACATTTCAAAAATGCTGTCAAAACAAATTCAGAGTTCTATTTACAATTTCACACATAATTAACTTTTAATATAAATCATTTTAACTTATAAAATCATATATATGCACCCTTTAAAACAATCATTTACATACTTTTATTTCTATGATTTTATAAAGTCAAATTTCCATACAAAATCAAATTAAATAACAAATAAACTTTCATTTCTTTATTTCAAAATTTAACTTAACACTTAAGTTTAAATTTCCAAAATATAACTTATTTCCTTTTTATTTTACTTAATTAAAAATTTACTTTTAAACAAATTTCACAAAATTCAATTTAAGTTATATTTCCACATTCACCTTAAATATTCATTTATTTCATATTTTAATTTATACAAAATCATTAACACTTTAAAAAAATTATTATTACTTAATAAATATCATTAAGTTCATTTCAAACCAAAATTTGTCATACATTCATACTTTACATAAACTCCATTTATAAACAAAATCATAAATTTCAAAATTAACTTATATTTCAAATTCTACTTCACCATTTACTTAATTCACTTATTTAATTTGTAGAAAATCACAAATATTTTATAGAAATCATTTTAATAAAGTTTAAATCAAAATATCATAATATTTACATTTTTAAAATATTTAAAAAAAAATTAGAAAAATATATAAACCACGGGTCTGTATATAATTTTCTAGCCTAGGTCAAGTAATACGGATATGTATCATTTCAATCCGTAGTTTACAAAGAAAACCGGGTTCTATCATTTCAAACCCGCAATCCCAAGTAATATAATAAATAAATAAAAAACCGTTCAGGCCTATCATTTCAGCCCATAACGATTTTTCCTTATTCTAAAGTCTGTTCGGGTATGTATCATTTCAACCCATAGTGAACCTAATCTACAGGGAACTTGAAGTGTGATAAACTGATAAAATGAACAGAATAACATCATATAACAGTAATAGATGATATAACATATGTAATAACAGGGTAAACATTATATGATCATAATATAACAGTTATAACAGGATGTTATAATTTTACAGATTCAAATGGTGTCAGTTTACTAGTTATATAAGTACACATCGTCTGGTGAGAATTACTCACTTGTTTAAGCTGGAGATGACGACCAAAACACACAGCACAGAATCTTCGAAGGCACGAGAGCACGAATATGATTTGGGAGTGGAGAGCCAAAGCAATTTGACTTGTTCAAACATTTACACAAAACAATACAATAATACATAAGTTACAACACAAATTTGTCGTCAAATAACATAAGAAATCTATACCCAAAACAACAACAATTGACTTGCACTTGCTCTCTACCTTAGGTACTTCAGTTATGCAGTGATTAAGCTCAGCTAATACAGGGAATTGGGTCAGGTTTGGGTGTGCAAGGGTCGGCCTACACATGGGTTTTGATGTGGTGAAGTCTAGGTGCAACATAGCAACACTACAAGGCGAATAACATCACATTTATGCTATACTTTGGTTCGGCCATGGGCTGTGTGGGCCCAACCAGTGGTGCAGGTGGTGGTGGGTGATGTGGCAGAGGTTGGAGGTCAGGTCAGAGGTGGTGGTGGTGGTGGTGGAGGTGGTGGCAACCAAAGGTGGTAGAAGGAGGAGATGACAACCTAGGCTAGGCTAGTGCAATAGGTGATAGGTTGTGATGGTTTTTGGTGGATTTTGTGTAGATCTTGGCCTTGGATTGGTTCGGCCTGAGGAGGAGGGTTGCTAGGATGGGTGATGGTCAGAGGAAGGGGGTGGTGGTGGTCGGGTCAGATCTGGTTGAGTAGGAGCCAAGCTATGAGGTAGAGAGCATATGCAAAACAAAGGTAGAAAACATAGAAAACAAGAAAAAGGAAGGAAGAATTTTACCCAATCTCTTGAAGCCATGGTCGTGATTTTTTTTTGTGGGTTTGAGAAGGTTAGAATACGTGAAAAAAGTGAGGAAGTTGGCTGAAATGAGAAAAGTATTGTACGGCCAAATTTTTTTTAATGAGATGTAGGTTGGAAAATGAAAAGGCGGAAGAGGAAAAGTCAAAAGGAGATAAAGAGTTTCAAGTCTTTTCAAATTTCCACAAATTCATTTTAATTTTATAAATACATAACAAGGCTGATAATAAAGATAAATAAACTCAGAAAATAAAATAAATAAGAAAAGAAAATAAATAAATTTAAATAAAAATCAAATAAATAAAGAAAATGGCAATATATACATAACTAGGCTTTATAAATTTGAAACAAATTCAAATGAACTTTAGAAAATCTTTATGTATTTGAAAAATATTTATAAATAAAGATAAGAACACAAAATAAAAATGAATTCACAAAAAAAAAAATATATTTTAATTAAATATAATTTAATGAAGAAAATAGCAGAAAAATGGAAACTAGGCTTTATAAATTGAAATAAATTCAAGTATACTTTAGAAAAATTATATTATCATTTTAAAAATATTAAAAGACATAAAATAACCTATTAACACATATTAAAACAAAATATGATAATAAAAATATAATTTATATGATTTAAAATAAATAATATTGCAAAATAAACAATTTATACACAAAATTGAAAATTACATAACTTCTACAATATAAGTCCGTTTTCAACGAAACGAAAAGCAGTATTCATGGAAATAAATCTATTTTCATAATAAAAGATAAAATTTAAGAATTTGAAATATTTAAATTTAAAGTTCAAAAGTCAAAGTTTGACCAGTTTGAATAGAAATTCACTTTTCAGTGAAATATCCAATTTATATTAGTTTGAACTATAAATCACTTAATAATCAACATTTATATTTAAAATGAAATTTTTGAAATAAAATAAATTTTAAAAATAAAAGAAAGTCCACTTTAAATAATATACAAAAATCTAGTGTTGTTACAATTTCAATTTAATTTTCTTAACTTTTTAATTTACATTCATTTCTTCACATACTGTATCATTTAATATTACATCTACTTATGAATAAATAAATATTAAGTCAATTAGTGATTCATTTCAACATCTTCTTAAGTTTAAAATTATCTACTTAAATATTATTCACATTTATCTATTCAATTTAATTTTTTAAGCATTTCAAAACATTAACTGGTGTTTATAATATTTCTTGTACATCAAAACTCTTATTTATAGAATTAATTCCATTTGAACACTTTCATTACTTAAGTTTTACTTGTATAATATTCTATTACATATTCCTATTTAACATTACAACTTTTTAAACATTTTTGGTAAATTATATATATGTTTTAAGAATGTAATTGAATGTTACACAAGTTTATCTTGTTCATTTTAGTTAACAAAATGTTCAATAATTACATCTTCTAAATTTTTATATCTTTTGATTTACAAGTTACAAATTTCCAATTTCTTTATAGTTCCATTAATGACTTAGCTACTAATTTCTTATTTTTCATTTTAGAAGTTTCCACTATTAAAATAGTTAAGATTTCATTTTATTATAATTGAAATCCTTAATTTGTAGAAATTTAAGAACTAAATGTCGGGTTCAATTTCAAATCATTTTAAAATGATATATATATACTCATACCTTTTATATATCCAATTATATTTAGAAATTAAAATTAAGATTTTTTTATCAAAACAAATGTGTAGTAAAGCTACTACAGTGGTCTTCCCACTTTGAAACTCGAAAGTGAATGTCGATGAAGTGGTCGCCATCACCGAAATTTTTTTCCAGCGATAAGAGAGGGGAGTACTAAACTTATTTCCTTTTAAAATTCCTTTTAGAACATTTCTCTCAAATCACATTGAAAATATTTATATCTGAAAATACTTCCAAATAATACTAATATTATATTCCAAAATCTTTTGAAAACCAATTTCAAAACCCCGAAACATAAGTTCTCAAATTTCCAATTTATATTCACTTTATTTGTAAATCCTATTTTGCAACTAATATTTATAAAATTTCAATTCCTAACAAACAAAAATATCATATACAACTATATCCATTTATAAAATTTTCTTTTATATACAAAATATAATACTAGGTAAAATTATTTCATTTACCTATATTTCAAAACCAATATTATGTCGGTCTGCCCTATTAAGTGTTTAGAAATATCTATCGATACCATAGCGTCCTATGTACTGATCGGAATTAATAAATACTAAATAGAACAAATTAACACAATCTAAAAACATTTTATAACACTAACAAGTACGCTCTCTCATATATATATACACTCAAAACAACTCATTCTAGGGTATTACTACCCTATGTCTAATGAGTCAAACCCCACAAAGCTAAGTTTATTGCTAAACCAAAGCTCTGATACCACTTGTAACGACCCTCCTTTCTGGACAGTTTAAATCGACAATAAACCATACATGTCAACTCAAACCATCCAAAAGGGAGGATTGTTATTGGGGTAAATAAGAAAATAAGTGAAAAGAAGGGAAAAAACAAAACACAGAATCTCACAGTGGAATGACAAAATATAATAATCAAATAAACAGTTCATGAAGCTGTTTTACAAATAAAATTTGATTGCACTTTTACAATACAGATCAGAGCTATATGTACAGCATGAATAAATAAATAATGCAGCGAAACAACATGATGCAGTGGAATATATATACTAAATAGTAATGATATACTAAATCTTCGTCCTCTAGAAAAATAGTCTTCAATACACAAAAAAGCTCAGACTGACCCGAGCGTAATGAAAAGACAAAACACTCGAGTCAGAACTAAAAGATCTTATGTAAGTTAAATCAATAATAAATAAATATGAGTGTAACAGCTTCAGAGATGTTTATGGGATTTTACATCTCATATTCAGTGTATAACGTGAGTGCAATGACTTAAGAGATGTTCGGGATTCCATCCCCTAAGGATCCGTTAAACTATCTACATACATAGTACAATATGAAATTATAATATGTCTACAATAAAGTAAAGTATTAAAATAGCATTAAGGCGTTACCCATATCCCCCATAACACATTTTATATAAATGTCGTAGTCTATACAGTACTTTAAACTCCACCGTAAACTGGTGGGCTATCAGGGAGTACTCCATAGGTACGATACAAACCAAACTCGTAGTGGGCGCAATAAGGCATATGACAAGGCATGCGAGGCAATGCCTAGAGTAGGATACTACCGTTTTGCGGATCCAGACTGGTGTTAACGTGTAGCAGCTACTATCGCCCACCTCGGAACACACCCCCATAATCAAATCGAGGGGTAGCCACCAAATCTGTAACGACCACGACTTTCTCTCCACAGAAAGTCGCATCGTTATAAAGAAAGAAAGGGGTAGAAAATAGAAAAGAAGAGAAGAAAGAAAGAAACAACAACAACGATCTCACAGCGGAACGAATAAATTATATTAATAACATAAACTATTACATAGTATACAACAATTATCAGAGTTTACACAACTATACAACACATACTAGACAGTTATAAACATCTGTCTAGACATTACAACTCAATACACTACAGAGATACAGACACAGCGGAACTACTATATATATCTACAACGCTGAAGCCTCCTGCTCCATTGATCCTCCACAATTCGTCAAAGCTAAACCTGAATCCCTTGGCTACTCGTAAAAATTTGAGTACCCAAGAGTTTATAAAACAAAATAAACACTTGGGTCAGACATGGGTCTGGTGTGAGTAACAGGTTAAACTTGTTTAACTTCAAAACCTTTTAAAAGAAAAGGTGTCACGTAAGACTCCCCACAAATAAACATGGGTAAGTTTTTACCTTACGCTAACCAAAACATTTGATAGGAAATCTGATTTTATTATAATAGGGTCTAGGTTTTCAAGTAAAGTATAGAAATAGCTGAAATGCTTACATCTCACATTCCAACATAGTTGGGCACAACTAATACGTACGGCACTTATTGGAGTTTGGATTCCATACAATGGCAGGGCTACTGGGGTACCGCCCGTCACAGTACGTGGCCTAGATCACCGTACCGAGGAGTACGCCCACTCCCCTGCAACACAAAGCCGGAACCATCCCTTACTGGATAATTCCGAACAAGATAACCCCGTAGTTGGCGCGACCAACCACACACTAAGCCGAATATAAAAGAAAAGGGACCTCTAGACAGGGATCTATCTTGCTCTCAGTGGGTGCTACCCACGAAGCCTTGCTGCACCTCCCCTGTTTTAGCCATTCCCGGTTGATGAGGCTTGAGGTTACGATTACCTTTAATCAGAACATATCACTTAGAATGCTCATCGTCCGCCTGACGATGTGCTGAAAGCATTCAATCCATACAAGTTCGTTCCGGGTTCGA
This sequence comes from Allium fistulosum, assembly GCA_030737815.1. Taxonomy (NCBI): domain Eukaryota; kingdom Viridiplantae; phylum Streptophyta; class Magnoliopsida; order Asparagales; family Amaryllidaceae; genus Allium; species Allium fistulosum. The sequence goes on along the minus strand of CM060901.1, from coordinate 307,926,470 downwards.
ACGAAACCAAAGGCATTATCTCGTTACACTCGTTTTGGAATCACCCTCAGAGTTAACGACAATAACCCTTGCACTCTGAAACTTCATCTTTACTTGAGATTCACGACCTATCGTAAATTTGGATCGATGTGGTATTCGGGTCTCCAGACCTGGAATTCCGGTATACGGAAACCCGATCCCGGTCTCATCGAAATCCAAAACGTATCTTTTAAGGGCCAAGTTGTTTTAAAGTTAAAACAATTCAATTCTTTATCTATATACACACAGATAGAAAATTTACAATAGATAATCCATATTATCATCCAACAGATAATTCATATTATCATTTCAATCCAACCAAACATCTATATCATAGATCAGCACATCTCTTATCAGAGATATCAACAATGCAAAGCATTTAATATCATTCATCCATTCTTAAGTAATGATTTATCATCTCAAATTAATTTAAAGTGAATTAAATTAATTACTTCATCCTATAAATCCTGCTTACTTAATTATTAATTAAACCAATTAATTAATCATACTCTAAGTATCCATCTTAATTAATCCTTCTTGATTAATTAACCTTAAATTACTTTAAGTAATTAACCCTTAATTAATTTCACAAATTAATTATCTTAAACCATTACAGTAATTAATCCTTAATTACTTCATTAAATAATTAACTATACTTAATTACATTAATCCTTAATTAATTACAATTAATTAATTACTTTAATCACTTATTATTGATTAATCAATCTTAATTAATCAATCCTTAATTATATCATTAATTATATTAATTAATTAATGATCCTTAATTACTTTATTAATTAATTACTCCATAATTAGTTACATTTAATAATTAATCTTTATATTTATTAATCACCTTTGATTAATCACATTTAGTAATTAACTACCCTTAATTACTCCTTCCATAAATTAATTACTCCAAAATTAATTATCCTTTAATTAATCCTTTGATTAATTATACAAAAGTAATTAATCTTAAATTACTCCATTCCCTCCATTTAATTACATCCAGTAATTACCTTTAATTACTTTCCTAAGTAATTACATTTCACTAATTACATTTTAGTAATTATACTAAACAAATCACCCAGTGATTACCATAAATTAATTTAATTAATTAATTTAAACTTATCAAATTATTCTTTAATTATCCTATTAATTTAATGACTCCTAAATCATTAAATCTTAATTAATCTTTAAATTAAAGTATTAACCTTTATTACTACTTTAATTATTATTAACAAAAGCTTTGAAATAATTTACCTTTAAATCTTTCTTTTATTTCATTTCAAATTAATGATTTAAATTTGAATAACAAATTTAACTTTAACTAAGACTTAAATCAAATTTACCAAAATCTTTTTAAATCTAAATGTTAAGAACACTTAACATTTATAAAGAAAATTTATAAGATTTTAAACCCATTCATTAAAATTCAAACCCTTTTAAAATTGTAACATCCCGCAAATTTTCGACTTTCGAAAATTCAACATCGATACTCACTTTATCGACTGCTGAGCCATCGAATGCCGGAAACCCGAAAAGTTATGGTTTTAAGAAAGAAGAAAAAAATAGAAGAAGAAGATAGAAGAAAAAGAGAAGAAGAACAACAAAACAACAACAGATACAGAACAGAGACAATATCAGAATCTCACATATCGCAGCGGAATAATATACAATAGATAGTTACTAGTCTTTTTAAAACAAAGAACTATATCGGTTTATATATACATCAATCATCAGAGTCAATATACAACAATGGACAGTTATATAAACTTGTCCTCATACAGAATACACAGCGGAATAAATACTATCAGATACAAATACTACGTCTCGTCATCCAGCTCATCTCCAAAGCTCCAGAATATCCAGAATATCCTGATAATATAACTCTAGGCTGCCCGTGTGGAAATTGGTGGGCACCCAGAGTTTAGAAGGGAACAATAAACTCCGAGTCAGTCATGGTGACTGGTGTGAGATCGTAAAACAGTTATTCTTTAAAAATAAACAGCAGAGAATTTTAAAGTCAATTCGCAATGCTTTTTGGAAAATGAGACTACCATAAGACCTCCCACCACACACACAATGCAAACGCAGAATTGGAGGAGATTTCTTCTTATGATAGTCAAAGATGCTTACTACGCAGAATCAAATTCTTTTTGATATTATTATTAGTGCATAGTGGAAAACATTTCGAAAGTATAATATTAATCTTAGCCAACATACGACCAGTATCGTATGCCTACTATAGCTACTATGTTCAATAGCAGGTTACCGCCACATTCCATAGCAGGTAATACAACTAAAACCGTACACGTCACGTATTGTTTCTTTGGATTTCCAACAAATGGTCAGGCTAAGGAACTTCCTATCCACGATGGGTACGTCCCTGGAATAGACGACCCGAGAACCTAACCGGATCTCTGCCAACACAAGGCCGGGTTACCTCTGCAAAAATAGGTAACTACTGACACGCGTATGCCATCCCCCGATCGTCACCGATCTTCCCGAGGATCCCCGATTCGCAACAAACCACATAGATAATAATAATACAGTAACCACAGAGGTTAAGTATCTGGGCTCCATACCATGATACCACCTTTATCCAGAAGGAATGACATACACTAAGGGGCGCTACTCCCTAGAACCTTGCCGCATTCTTCCAGTTTCGACCATTTCCGGGGTGTGAGGCTCGACGAAGTCTCGTCCACAAAGCTACGCTTTCTCAAAAAGCCCTGCTTCGGGTCAAACAAAATGATCAACCTATGATCACAAAGATATAAGATCAAACAAATGATCATATCACAAATGATCAAACACTGATCATTTCACAGCAACACTCAGTATGCCACGTTACCAAATTGGGATATATCGCTGATAAATTTCAACTACATAACCTCTGAGCTCGTACGTCTCAGAGAAGGGTGTTAAGCTAAGAGAATAAATTCTCCGCCACCAACAGAAATGTATTTGAAAGAAATCAGCTTTATATCTCAAATTGTAACGTCAGACACACAATCCATACAAGTCTGTTCCGGGATCGAACAGAACCGAAGGCACTTCTCACGAAGCCCTTGCATATCCGGATAATTTTCAATCACGTAAGGACTTCCCGTCACTAAGGGTGATAAAACCTCTAAATCGAAGATCAGTCGATGTAGAGTAACTCGACGGTAATCCTTTCGTTTTCAAAAATATCCGGTCTTCAACACCGGTCTTCAAATGCGATTCATAACGACGTATCACATATTCGGAATGGGTTATACGACCCCATGGTCCTTTCCCGGCTAACCAGAATAGTGAGCGTTTATTCAAAAATAAGTGTGGCATTCAAATTCATCCAATTAACAACAAATACCTATCTAAAGGTAATTATTGATAGTCGGTTATTTAACTATCAATAAAGATGCGCAACATCATCAGATTCCAAATAATTTTCCCAAATTATTTATCTTCAAAAATATCTTTACTAGATATAGAATTTCCACACTTCAAAAATAAATCAATATTTATTTTTCTAAACAGTTTCCCTTTCCTTTATAAATTCCGTAGTGAATTTATATTTTCGAATATCTACTGATATTCGATTTTCAAATCGATTCCAATATTCAACTTCATTTTATCTTTAAGAAGATAAAATCTCAAAACGTTTCATTTCATTTTGGAAAACATTTCCATACTTATCTAATAATAAGTATTTCACAAATCTTTTATTTTCAACACTTGGAAAATATCCGATATACTTAAATCAAATTAAGTATATATTCATTCTTTAAGGAAATCATTTATTATAACAACATTTATTTGAGTCAAAACGAATGTTACGTAAAACATCGTTACGACGACTCAAAATCACTAGTATAGGGATTCGGATTTTAGATAGATATATAAATCCCAATACTACATAAAACATTTCCTTTCGGAAATCATTTACTATAACAACAGTGTTATAGTCCACCATTTCCTTAAGTTTCTCGAAAACGTCTATTTCAACAATAAATGTTGAAATCTATGATTTCGATATTTAACACGTTTTAAAACATCTTTTAAAACAATTAACTTCATTTATAATATCGCTTTCCCAAACATAACCATTTTTACTTAAAAATATATTCACTGTCCAAAATCGTGAATATACTTCATTTAACCCAATTCCAATCATTTCTACACATTTTCATTTCAATAGGAATTCGCTATCCAAAATCGCGAATATATCTACTCTGATAATCTTCTATATTTAATTCATCAAATTCCATCGCTTTCGAATTTATAAACACGGTTATAAATTCTACTTCTATTTTAATAACACTTCGACTTATAAATCTTCTTTTTATCAACTTCTATATTCTACTTATCAAAATAAGTGATTTCGGATTTATAACCAACTTTTATAGATTCCAATTCCATTTATTAAAACTTCAATACCAAATCAATTTCAATATTGATTTCTAAATTTATTTTCACTACTGAATAAATTCCTTATTTTTCTCAAATTACTCAACATCCTGTTTTTAAATGGATTCTTTAAATTGAAACCATTTTACATTGATTTCCCAAATCGTTTCAACTTACCAATTAAATTTCTAATTGGATTTCCAACTTATCTCCATTTAAATAAATTCCTTTCAAAGAAAATATATTTCAATTGTTTCTTTCAGTCTATTTAAAAATCCAGATTTTAAATTAATTTCCTCAATTTAAAATCACTATTATACGAAATTCTTTTATTTAACATTTTCACTTTATTCTGGAAATAAATTCGATAAGATTTTAAAAATTAACTTTTTATACTTTAAAATTCCTTTCTTCGAAATATATTCAATTTCAAAAATTGATTCACTTAGAAATTTTCTACTTGAATCTCAAAAAATTCAATTTCGTTTATCTTTGGAATCCAATGATGTCAAAACATCCATTCAGCTAAATTTTAGCTTTCAAACAATTTCCAGATATCAATATGATTAATAGCATCACTATAATCATTCACAGATTCATATCACAATAGAAATGAATTAAATACATGTGAGGGGTCCAGTTGGATCCCTCCAACCTGTTTCCCTGCATCCAAAGACGTTAGCACAATACCAATTCCGCTCCAGTACGGAATTATCGCGGTATATAGGTTTTTATAAATCCGCTTACTAACGGCGCAATAGGGTCTCATCCGCTATACGAGGCGGGAAATCATCAATCCAATATATACATATGCCAATATGTATATATTGCTATATATATATAGATATATCCTATCATATCTAATAGCACATCCAATCATTAAACAAATCAATAACTGCAAAATAAAATTTAAATCTGAGTGAGAAGATCTCACCTTAGCTTTTATATTTGCAATCCATTTCCATCTCGACTTGTTTTCTCGATTCCACAGTTTTAAACCTTGTATAGATATTATACAAATAAATTAACATTCGAACCAAATCGAAAAATTTACATTTTTATTTTAAAATTTTGATTCCTTGGTGATTTCATTTTTAAACAATTAAATTTAATTTAAACTATTTCTCCTCTATACAGATCTTTCCATTCCCTTAACTATTTATATATAAATGTATATAACTCAATAAAGTAATTTTACTTGTTTAAATTTTCTTCTTCTTCATACATTCTTTTTTTTAAAAAAAAATTTTTTTACTAAATCAAGCCATTTAAATTTTTAACTAACAAATTTCTCCTTCACTGTATATAAGTGATAACAGCATACTTTATCTTACTGCAATTATTATATACCTATTTTTTTTCTAGTTTTTAACATATTAACATACTAAAAAAAATCAAAACTAAGGTTATATATTACTGCATATAGACTTACATTTCTAGATTTAAATCAATTTGAAAAATTAAAAAGTAAATTACCTTATTGCAAATATTTATCGAATCACGCTTGCTACACGACCACTACTCTCCCATCGAGATTCCAGATACACGAACCCCAATTCCGTTCAACGAATTTGAACTCGCAGCCCCTTGCACAAGTCGCTTGAACGAATCGCCGAAAGAACTCGAACCCAGGTAGCTGCCGTACGACCCAATCATCTCAGATCGAAGCCGCAGCCTTGTCGACGCACTCGAGATCGTCGCTGCAACCATCGCTAGATCTAAACGCTGGCCCTCACCTTGTCGACGCCCCGACTCTCTACCACGAACGCAAAGACGAACTTGCTCCTGCCGCCCACTGACATCCCAGCACTCACGCGAAGACGCTCGCGAGCCATCCACCTTCGCCAGATCACTACGCCGCGCTACCCCCAGTTGCCACGCGAATCCCCCTTACGAGCCTCCTTAAGCCCAGCACCGCCTCGCGCTTGAAATCGCGATGCCCTAATTCTCGCGAATGCGAGAATCGTTCTCCCCCATTTGTTTTCGTTCGAACGTAAAGGAGGGGAAGGATTTGAATCTGTGAATTAAGTTGAAGGGGGAGAGGGGACTCGATTTTTAAATTTCTCAATTTTGAAACTGTTTTCAGTAGAACTGACGAAGGAGGGATATTTAAAATCAAAAGGAGGATGGTCGGCACGATTATTTCGTGATTCTTGGCGTGTTTTAAGGCGTAAACGCAGGGAAGACGACGTGCTCACATCTGACCATTTTTAAAATTTTAAATTTAAATTGAACTCGATTAAATTTCAATGCGTTTTCTAACCGTACGGTCACAAAACAACTCCGATAAATACGAAATTTGAAATCCGATAATAATACAATATTACGGACCCAATGGAACTGGTTTCGTCAAATTCCGAGACTGTGTGAAAATTGACTATTTTTAAATATCGATCGAACGATATAAATTTCAAATCTGAACAGATTGTTTCCCAAATCAATTTCTGAAGCTTCTGTTATCTTCAATATTATCAATACGAAATTTAAAAGCTTTCGAAATATTTTTCTTCAGCTTTAAATTGAATATTCAAATTTTTATTCAGTATTCAATAGATTAAATTTTATAATTTAATCGCCAATTTCAAACTTAGATCGGGGATTCAAATTAAATTATCATTCAAATATTTAAAATTAATTAAATATTCCCAATTTAATTTGTTCAAAATTCAGGGTCGTTACAGACTTCCCCCCTTAAAAGAATTTCGTCCTCGAAATTACAAGTCAGGAAGAAAGAGTCCTTAACACGTCTACTATTTTTCACAATCTAATAGTTTTATCAATTTATCAAAACAAATCTTCCTACTAAAGACTCGTTATCATTTCAACTAAATTTCCAAACATTTTCATAATTTTCAAACAACATTGTTTTCTTCAAAATTCAAATTCGAGTTTAAATTCAAATTTTAAACTTTCGAAATTTCTCAAAAATTTTCTAACACTCGAAATTTTCGAAAAATTTCGCCAGCGTCTCCTTTGCGCGGCTAATACGGCACTACTACAAAACGTCCCTACGGACTCTCAGATTTCAAAAAGAAAAAGAAAAAGCCAAGCGGCTAGAGAAATAAGTCATCAAATCTCATATTGGAATTCAAATACGTACCTTTTTCGAGCAATTCGAATTATCTGTGAAATAAATTTTCCAATCCCTTTATACCTGTATATCCTACTAGCCATTATATCTAGTTGCATATATTCAAACCATTTCGTACATTCAATTACAAAATTTCAATATAAACTACTTATATCATCTTTAGTTCACTATTGAAGTTATATCCATTATCTTCAATTTTACATTTCACATTCATTTGAATTTAATTTACACTTTCAATCTAATTTAGATTCAGTTTACTTCTGAATATTGAATTTCATCAATTATCTGCCATTTACAACTGCACTATCTTAAATTAGTTCCAATTACTAATTCATTTGATCAATATTCAATTAGCTTCACTTACTAATTTGAGTTTAATACTTCACTTCATTTTTTCACAAATCAAGTTCAATTCCCATTTTATTTACTTTCAAATTCAAAATGAATTTTAACTTTCAATTTCATTTTCTTGCACTTGCAATTTCAAATTTATTTATTCACACATTCATTCATTTCGATTTGAATCTCATTTTCAATCAAATTTCAAATATTTATAAGTCTTCAACTTACTTACATTCCGATTTATACAATCATTTATACTTTCACTTTACAATTTCGTTCCATTAGAATTCTATTTTCAATTATAAATTCATATTCACAATTTCATTCCATTATTGATTTTTAAATTTTCAATTACCTTCTTGAATTCAAATTTATCTTCACATTCGGTTTCAATTCCAGTTTAATTCACTTTTGTTCGCTCCCAAAATTTATTTACAATTCACTATTTTGGTTTATAACCACTTATATTAAACTGGATTTCAATTCGAATTCAATTTACATTCATGTACTTGCAATTGCAAATTGATTCATTCATTCACAATTCTATTTTCATAATTCAATACTCAATTCCAAAGTCTTTTCAACCTTTTCAAAACCATTTTTGAAAACGATTCAAATTATCCTTTGAATTTTCTAAAACAAAACCCAAATTTTTCAAACAACCTCCATTAAGAACAATTTGGCAGCAATTCCTCTTTTGGAAACCCGAAAATGAACATCAGTAATGCTGCAGTCATTACCGAAGTTATTTTCCAGCGACCGAAAAGAGTTTAGAGCTTTCAACTCTCCAAAATATTTTTCAAAACCTTCGAAATTCATTTTCAACTCCAAAAATGATTTAACTTTCCAAATCTCCAAAATTTTCAAGTTCCTTTCAAAACATTTCCAAAAACTTCTCTGGAATTCCGTTTCAAATTACAAATCACATTTATAATTTATATTCTCAAATTCCTTTTGTATATGGATTTATTTCTTAACTTGGGGGTTACGATTTCAATTTCTTATTCAATTTCAATGATAATAGATTAATATTATCACTTCTAACAACCATGCAACCATATACTATAGTAATTCAAAGAAAAATCATTTCTTTTCTATACAAAAATAGTTTTGGGCAAAATTATTTCATTCACCCTATTTTGAAACAATACTGTGCCGAATTGTTCTATTTAGGTGTTTAGAAACCCCTTCGATACAGTTTTGCAAGACTGTGCCGACGAAGGTTCATATACCACTCAATAAACCAATCATCACAATACAAAACAATTTTATATTAACTAACAAATACGCGCTCATATCTATTATTACACTCAACTCATTCTAGAGTACTACTGACTCTATCTCTAATGAGTAACACCCAACAGAGCAGGGTTGTCGCTTAACCATATGCTCTGATACCAAATGTAACATCCCGCAAATTTTCGACTTTCGAAAATTCAACATCGATACTCACTTTATCGACTGCTGAGCCATCGAATGCCGGAAACCCGAAAAGTTATGGTTTTAAGAAAGAAGAAAAAAATAGAAGAAGAAGATAGAAGAAAAAGAGAAGAAGAACAACAAAACAACAACAGATACAGAACAGAGACAATATCAGAATCTCACATATCGCAGCGGAATAATATACAATAGATAGTTACTAGTCTTTTTAAAACAAAGAACTATATCGGTTTATATATACATCAATCATCAGAGTCAATATACAACAATGGACAGTTATATAAACTTGTCCTCATACAGAATACACAGCGGAATAAATACTATCAGATACAAATACTACGTCTCGTCATCCAGCTCATCTCCAAAGCTCCAGAATATCCAGAATATCCTGATAATATAACTCTAGGCTGCCCGTGTGGAAATTGGTGGGCACCCAGAGTTTAGAAGGGAACAATAAACTCCGAGTCAGTCATGGTGACTGGTGTGAGATCGTAAAACAGTTATTCTTTAAAAATAAACAGCAGAGAATTTTAAAGTCAATTCGCAATGCTTTTTGGAAAATGAGACTACCATAAGACCTCCCACCACACACACAATGCAAACGCAGAATTGGAGGAGATTTCTTCTTATGATAGTCAAAGATGCTTACTACGCAGAATCAAATTCTTTTTGATATTATTATTAGTGCATAGTGGAAAACATTTCGAAAGTATAATATTAATCTTAGCCAACATACGACCAGTATCGTATGCCTACTATAGCTACTATGTTCAATAGCAGGTTACCGCCACATTCCATAGCAGGTAATACAACTAAAACCGTACACGTCACGTATTGTTTCTTTGGATTTCCAACAAATGGTCAGGCTAAGGAACTTCCTATCCACGATGGGTACGTCCCTGGAATAGACGACCCGAGAACCTAACCGGATCTCTGCCAACACAAGGCCGGGTTACCTCTGCAAAAATAGGTAACTACTGACACGCGTATGCCATCCCCCGATCGTCACCGATCTTCCCGAGGATCCCCGATTCGCAACAAACCACATAGATAATAATAATGCAGTAACCACAGAGGTTAAGTATCTGGGCTCCATACCATGATACCACCTTTATCCAGAAGGAATGACATACACTAAGGGGCGCTACTCCCTAGAACCTTGCCGCATTCTTCCTGTTTCGACCATTTCCGGGGTGTGAGGCTCGACGAAGTCTCGTCCACAAAGCTACGCTTTCTCAAAAAGCACTGCTTCGGGTCAAACAAAATGATCAACCTATGATCACAAAGATATAAGATCAAACAAATGATCATATCACAAATGATCAAACACTGATCATTTCACAGCAACACTCAGTATGCCACGTTACCAAATTGGGATATATCGCTGATAAATTTCAACTACATAACCTCTGAGCTCGTACGTCTCAGAGAAGGGTGTTAAGCTAAGAGAACAAATTCTCCGCCACCAACAGAAATGTATTTGAAAGAAATCAGCTTTATATCTCAAATTGTAACGTCAGACACACAATCCATACAAGTCTGTTCCGGGATCGAACAGAACCGAAGGCACTTCTCACGAAGCCCTTGCATATCCGGATAATTTTCAATCACGTAAGGACTTCCCGTCACTAAGGGTGATAAAACCTCTAAATCGAAGATCAGTCGATGTAGAGTAACTCGACGGTAATCCTTTCGTTTTCAAAAATATCCGGTCTTCAACACCGGTCTTCAAATGCGATTCATAACGACGTATCACATATTCGGAATGGGTTATACGACCCCATGGTCCTTTCCCGGCTAACCCGAATAGTGAGCGTTTATTCAAAAATAAGTGTGGCATTCAAATTCATCCAATTAACAACAAATACCTATCTAAAGGTAATTATTGATAGTCGGTTATTTAACTATCAATAAAGATGCGCAACATCATCAGATTCCAAATAATTTTCCCAAATTATTTATCTTCAAAAATATCTTTACTAGATATAGAATTTCCACACTTCAAAAATAAATCAATATTTATTTTTCTAAACAGTTTCCCTTTCCTTTATAAATTCCATAGTGAATTTATATTTTCGAATATCTACTGATATTCGATTTTCAAATCGATTCCAATATTCAACTTCATTTTATCTTTAAGAAGATAAAATCTCAAAACGTTTCATTTCATTTTGGAAAACATTTCCATACTTATCTAATAATAAGTATTTCACAAATCTTTTATTTTCAACACTTGGAAAATATCCGATATACTTAAATCAAATTAAGTATATATTCATTCTTTAAGGAAATCATTTATTATAACAACATTTATTTGAGTCAAAACGAATGTTACGTAAAACATCGTTACGACGACTCAAAATCACTAGTATAGGGATTCGGATTTTAGATAGATATATAAATCCCAATACTACATAAAACATTTCCTTTCGGAAATCATTTACTATAACAACAGTGTTATAGTCCACCATTTCCTTAAGTTTCTCGAAAACGTCTATTTCAACAATAAATGTTGAAATCTATGATTTCGATATTTAACACGTTTTAAAACATCTTTTAAAACAATTAACTTCATTTATAATATCGCTTTCCCAAACATAACCATTTTTACTTAAAAATATATTCACTGTCCAAAATCGTGAATATACTTCATTTAACCCAATTCCAATCATTTCTACACATTTTCATTTCAATAGGAATTCGCTATCCAAAATCTCGAATATATCTACTCTGATAATCTTCTATATTTAATTCATCAAATTCCATCGCTTTCGAATTTATAAACACGGTCATAAATTCTACTTCTATTTTAATAACACTTCGACTTATAAATCTTCTTTTTATCAACTTCTATTTTCTACTTATCAAAATAAGTGATTTCGGATTTATAACCAACTTTTATAGATTCCAATTCCATTTATTAAAACTTCAATACCAAATCAATTTCAATATTGATTTCTAAATTTATTTTCACTACTGAATAAATTCCTTATTTTTCTCAAATTACTCAACATCCTGTTTTTAAATGGATTCTTTAAATTGAAACCATTTTACATTGATTTCCCAAATCGTTTCAACTTACCAATTAAATTTCTAATTGGATTTCCAACTTATCTCCATTTAAATAAATTCCTTTCAAAGAAAATATATTTCAATTGTTTCTTTCAGTCTATTTAAAAATCCAGATTTTAAATTAATTTCCTCAATTTAAAATCACTATTATACGAAATTCTTTTATTTAACATTTTCACTTTATTCTGGAAATAAATTCGATAAGATTTTAAAAATTAACTTTTTATACTTTAAAATTCCTTTCTTCGAAATATATTCAATTTCAAAAATTGATTCACTTAGAAATTTTCTACTTGAATCTCAAAAAATTCAATTTCGTTTATCTTTGGAATCCAATGATGTCAAAACATCCATTCAGCTAAATTTTAGCTTTCAAACAATTTCCAGATATCAATATGATTAATAGCATCACTATAATCATTCACAGATTCATATCACAATAGAAATGAATTAAATACATGTGAGGGGTCCAGTTGGATCCCTCCAACCTGTTTCCCTGCATCCAAAGACGTTAGCACAATACCAATTCCGCTCCAGTACGGAATTATCGCGGTATATAGGTTTTTATAAATCCGCTTACTAACGGCGCAATAGGGTCTCATCCGCTATACGAGGCGGGAAATCATCAATCCAATATATACATATGCCAATATGTATATATTGCTATATATATATAGATATATCCTATCATATCTAATAGCACATCCAATCATCAAACAAATCAATAACTGCAAAATAAAATTTAAATCTGAGTGAGAAGATCTCACCTTAGCTTTTATATTTGCAATCCATTTCCATCTCGACTTGTTTTCTCGATTCCACAGTTTTAAACCTTGTATAGATATTATACAAATAAATTAACATTCGAACCAAATCGAAAAATTTACATTTTTATTTTAAAATTTTGATTCCTTGGTGATTTCATTTTTAAACAATTAAATTTAATTTAAACTATTTCTCCTCTATACAGATCTTTCCATTCCCTTAACTATTTATATATAAATGTATATAACTCAATAAAGTAATTTTACTTGTTTAAATTTTCTTCTTCTTCATACATTCTTTTTTTTTTAAAAAAAATTTTACTAAATCAAGCCATTTAAATTTTTAACTAACAAATTTCTCCTTCACTGTATATAAGTGATAACAGCATACTTTATCTTACTGCAATTATTATATACCTATTTTTTTTCTAGTTTTTAACATATTAACATACTAAAAAAATCAAAACTAAGGTTATATATTACTGCATATAGACTTACATTTCTAGATTTAAATCAATTTGAAAAATTAAAAAGTAAATTACCTTATTGCAAATATTTATCGAATCACGCTTGCTACACGACCACTACTCTCCCATCGAGATTCCAGATACACGAACCCCAATTCCGTTCAACGAATTTGAACTCGCAGCCCCTTGCACAAGTCGCTTGAACGAATCGCCGAAAGAACTCAAACCCAGGTAGCTGCCGTACGACCCAATCATCTCAGATCGAAGCCGCAGCCTCGTCGACGCACTCGAGATCGTCGCTGCAACCATCGCTAGATCTAAACGCTGGCCCTCACCTTGTCGACGCCCCGACTCTCTACCACGAACGCAAAGACGAACTTGCTCCTGCCGCCCACTGACATCCCAGCACTCACGCGAAGACGCTCGCGAGCCATCCACCTTCGCCAGATCACTACGCCGCGCTACCCCCAGTTGCCACGCGAATCCCCCTTACGAGCCTCCTTAAGCCCAGCACCGCCTCGCGCTTGAAATCGCGATGCCCTAATTCTCGCGAATGCGAGAATCGTTCTCCCCCATTTGTTTTCGTTCGAACGTAAAGGAGGGGAAGGATTTGAATCTGTGAATTAAGTTGAAGGGGGAGAGGGGACTCGATTTTTAAATTTCTCAATTTTGAAACTGTTTTCAGTAGAACTGACGAAGGAGGGATATTTAAAATCAAAAGGAGGATGGTCGGCACGATTATTTCGTGATTCTTGGCGTGTTTTAAGGCGTAAACGCAGGGAAGACGACGTGCTCACATCTGACCATTTTTAAAATTTTAAATTTAAATTGAACTCGATTAAATTTCAATGCGTTTTCTAACCGTACGGTCACAAAACAACTCCGATAAATACGAAATTTGAAATCCGATAATAATACAATATTACGGACCCAATGGAACTGGTTTCGTCAAATTCCGAGACTGTGTAAAAATTGACTATTTTTAAATATCGATCGAACGATATAAATTTCAAATCTGAACAGATTGTTTCCCAAATCAATTTCTGAAGCTTCTGTTATCTTCAATATTATCAATACGAAATTTAAAAGCTTTCGAAATATTTTTCTTCAGCTTTAAATTGAATATTCAAATTTTTATTCAGTATTCAATAGATTAAATTTTATAATTTAATCGCTAATTTCAAACTTAGATCGGGGATTCAAATTAAATTATCGTTCAAATATTTAAAATTAATTAAATATTCCCAATTTAATTTGTTCAAAATTCAGGGTCGTTACAAAAATTATTCTTTTAAATATTTAAGTTGTTAAATAAAAAACTCATTTATTTCACAACTGGAATTCAAGTTTAAATTTGAATCCACATTTAAAAATTTGATTTTTAAACTCTGTTTAAATTTAAAAACAAACAGGCTCTATAACCTGTAACACTTCAATTAACCCGAGCCTTATATCAAAATACCCGAGACAATCTACAGAAATCCCGAGACCAGCTTCGAGTTTTCCCTTCCCTTCTTTAATAAACTTTGTTATGTTTAAAAATTTAAAAACAGTTAAAACTCACGCGAGTTCCTCTGCACGAACCCGAGCCATTTCCCTTCTTTCCCGAACATGACTTCGAGTCATTCCACCATCTACTTCGAGAACAACATCTTCTTCCTTAAACTCATTCCAGACATGACTGCTACCTGGTGCACGTGCACAACTACTCGCCTGAGCTCCGGCCACCCACGACGAACTCTACAAGTCGACAATCAACCCCATACCCTAACTCGATCACTAGAGCCTCGATCAAACACGAAAATCGAATTCGAGCAACCCACCACAACCACGAACAGGAACCAAAGCCTGGAAAATTCCTCGAACTCACTCCTCCGATCGCCTGAGCCCCAGAACCTCTGACCACGTCTTCATCATCCATTGAGCTGCCGATTCCCAGAGTTCAGATGAACTCGATCATCTCTGGACATCGTGACGAACGTATTTCCCAACCTCACTAAAACTAGGGTTATAAACTTCCCTGATCAAATCCCTTCGCCACAATACTTTTTACCATCATCAGATAATTTTCTACAACTCTCCGATCATCACTCTATCTCCAGTGGAAACCACGACTTCCCCGAAGACTTAGATCATCAGAGATCAACCAGAATTCAAATTCTGGTCAAACCCAAACTGCTCGTACCACACCCCTCTAAAAATTGTGATTTTACTTTTATAATTCATGGTTTAGGATATGATTTCAGATTATATACCTGTACCTTTGAATTAAGATATTCAAATTTTAACAAAACTAAAGTCTCATGTTTCTCTATGTTTTCTAGAGCAGTTTCCTTTTTATTTTAACTTAAATAAAATTTTAAACACAAATCCTTGATTAAACAAACAATTATTGTTTTTAACTTAACCCATAATAATATCAAAGTCAAAAGATACAAGATTAAATTAAACTTAGAACTTGAACTGGAAACAGATATACATATCAATAACAGACATGCACTCCAATTTTACATCCATATATAAAGATATACATACATATCAACATACTAAACAACATGCAGGCATTAGACATCATAGATTCAAGGATTTTTAGCATGTAAACAGATATACTTAAGTTTTTTTTTTTAAAAATATAAGTTACTCACTTGAAATAAGAAACAGAGGACAGTTTTTCTTAAATCTGGAACTTGCACTAGATCTTCTTACTATTGAATTAAATCTGAATTCGTTGAATTGATTTGGTTGCCAGTTTGATCTCAGGTTGATATATGTTGAAGATTTGAAAGTAACTGAAGTTGCTGATATTAAGATTGTTGACTTGCCATTGGATGTTTAAGTTTGAAACCATGCTCAGGCTAAAACTGGAGACAGGTTGTTGAGTTTGATCTATTTGATTACTAATTTTGGTTGAGAGGATAGTTTGATTACAGATTATTTAAGAGGATTTTGTTTACAGCTGAATTCTCTTTAATTTTGAGAATGAAGATTTGCAAAAGAAATGAGAATGAGGAAAACATCTTTTTATAAATATAAATGATTTATTTTAAAATAAAAGAAAAATTAAAAACAAGAATGACACTTGTCTTTATATGTGTTAATTAGTTAACACTTGTTTTAAACAATCCTTTATAGGTTTACACATGTCCTTTAATTAATTAGTTTGTATTTATCTTAAATGTAAATAAAAGATTTTTCTTAATTTATTAAACACTTATTACTTATCTATTTATATATAAAGATAACTTTTTAAAGAAATAACCAATTATACTTATAAATAAAAGCTTATACATATATTTTAAAGTCTAAAACTATTTAAATATTACTTCTTTTGAATTTCAAATTCAAATTCAAATTCAAATTATATTCTTAAAATCCAATTTAAATTTAAATTTAAAACAACACATTCAATTTGAAATAACAATTCTATTTTACATTAAAATCTATTTATTTTCCCTAAATAAAACAATACACTATTAATATTGTATTTTAAACTTATCTATGTATATATACTTATACACATACATTATAAATAGAAATCATCTTATTAATTTTTAAAGGATAAATTCACTAATTAAATATTCATTTAATTAGATTATTAAATAAATTCAAATATTTATTATAAAAAATTATCAAATCAATTTAATTATTTAAACAGATTATTAAATTGATATTGCCCCAAATTTCCGGGATATTACAAAATCAATCACAAAGTTATAAATATGGTATCGAAGAAGCATGTCCGATCAGAGGTGCGACCTCACTTGGCTCGACATGGCTCCTATTTTAGTCATATCAAGCTGACCCGAGGGGGTCAGGGTTACGTTCATACCCCATACATTAACGTTCGCCAAACCATCCTACTTCGTTCTGGATTCTCCACCACGTGCACAGTTGTTAAAGTGGTTTTCGGTATTAGGAGAGAGTATGACAATATCTGATCCCGGTCTCTTTAACAACCAAAGGCTTATTTCACACCGGATGGTTCTTTTACATTTCCAAACCGATTCGTAATTGGTATCAAAATATCATATTTATTTCAAAATCATATCACTTCCGAAATCATATTCACTTTGAAATCATATCACTTTCGAAATCATATCCACAAAATAGGTTAAACCCTCGTTTCAAAATCATCATATTTACTCAAAAATATGTCATTTCACTAGAAGATATCCTTTTAAATTCCAGCGTAGGTTATAACATCATTTAACCATATTCGCTTTTAAAACAAAGATTTAAATATAAACAATTCAACCTGTCACCGTTTGAATTTTAGAGAATAGTTTAGATAGTCGTAAATAGTTTTAATAGTTTTAAAATAATTTAAAATAGTTTAAAATAGTTTTAAAATAGTTTTAATAATTAAATTAGTTTAAAAAAATAGTTTAAATAGTTTAAGGATTTTAAAACAGTTAAAATAGTTTAATATAAAATGGTTTGATTATTGGAAATAGTTTATATAGTAAAAAGTTTTGAAATTCTAGATAATCTAAATTTTAAAATAATAGATTTTTAAAAAGTTTATAATAAATAATTTATTTTTAAATAGTATCAATCAAACTGTTTCTTTCATTTCAACAAATCGGTACCATATCCAGATTTCGAATCAACAAAACTTAATTTTAATCTTTCAATTCAAATTCTCATTAAAACCATTTCAATCTATATCAATTTCAAATCCTGTTTGAACTACAAATTTAAACCACTTCAAAATTCAATAAATTTCAAAGTTTAAATATTCAAACGTTTACAATAACTCAATTTCGATAAATTTCATCTATATTTCAAAATTTCAACTTTACGATTTAAATTTAAATTCTTTAAACAATTCATTTAAACCAATTTCAATTTCAACATTTTAGAGCTTGAATTTAAAAATAATTCTATTCATATAAATCAAATTTTATTTTTTAATATCATTTAACTTGATTCAAAAATTTAAGGATTTAAAATCATTTAATTTAACCAATCTAGTGTCCGTATATAACTTTCTACCCTATGGTCAAGTGATACAGATATATATATATATCATTTCAACCCGCAATAAATTTAAATTTACGGGTATATATCATTTACACCCGCATTCCCGAGAAAAATTCAAAATCCATAAAATCACTCGAGTTTATCATTTCAACCCATAACGATTTTTCCTTAATCTATAAGTCCATTCGGGTATGTATCATTTCAACCCATAGTAATATTTCCTAACATCAAACTAAGGGAACTTGCAGTGTGACAATAACATATAAATATACATACATCCAATCATCCAAAAATATCAACAAATAAGCAACCATCACGATCATCATTCAAATCAACCAATAAATCACAACAAATAAACTGGTTATCATTATCTGGTATTTAACTGGTAATTAAATGCAATATTAATTTAAATGGCCATTCAATTCAAATAAACTCAAAGTAAATTTAAATGACAATTTAAAATACCAAACATCAACCAATAAATTTCTAATCACATCATAAGTTCAATTTAACCAACATAAGATGATTTAGTATTTGTGAGTGGGTTATGTAACGACCCAGAATTTTGAACGAATTAAATTGAGAATATTTAATTAATTTTAAATATTTAAACGATGATTTAATTTGTGTCCCCGATATAATTTTGAAATCCGCAATTAAATGATAAAATTTAATCGATTGAAACTGGATAAAATTTTGAATCTTTAATTTTAAGCCGAAGAAAAATATTTCAAACGCTTGTAAAATTTATATTGATAACACTGAAGATAACCGCAGCTTCAGAAATTGATTTGGAAATAATTTGTTCAGTTTTGAAATTATATCGTTCGAACCGATATTTAAAAATAGTCAATTTTCAAACAGTCTCGGAATTCGACGAAACCAGTTCCATTGGATCCGGAATATTGAACTGATATCGGATTTCGAATTTCGTATTTTTCGGACTTGCTATGTGTGCACACGATAGATAAACGCATTGAGGATTTCATCAAATTCAATTTAAATTTTTACAATTTAAATTCTTGCCCACATCAGAAGAAAAGCTGGCACGATACTCTTCCGTGAATCTCGCCTAAAATCACGATACTAAAACGTGAAACCCATACCTCCCTCGATATCAAATACTCTCCTTCGTTCAGTTCAAATCTAACGAAAGAAAAAAAAATGGGCGCTCTTCGTTTTCCCTTACTCTTCCCAAATTCATTCGAACGAAGCCTCATTTCTATTCCTTTCTTTTTCGTTCGAGAATTTTTTCTGAGTGAGACTAGGGTTCGCGAGGATAAAGGTCGCGATCTCGTTCTGGGTGGGATAAGGCTAGGACGTGGGGCGACGTTCTGATGGATGTTGGACTTCGGTGGTGGTGGTCGCGATTGAGATAGGGGCTGGCGGCCGCAAGTTTGATTTGGGCTTCGACCACGGCAAGGTTTGGGGCGCGTTCCAGGCACGCGCACGTGGCTCGTGGACGCGATGGTGGCAGTCTCGAGCATCGGCGGTGGCATTTTGGCTCGCGATTGGATGGAGCACTGCAGCGACTTCGTTATCTGGGAGGCGTACGCGAGCGATTTCGTGGGCTTGGCCGCGAGTAGGAGGCGAACGACAGCAGGCATGGGTCGAGGCTGGTGAGGGGTTGTTCGTGAAGCTGGCGATCGGCAGTGGAGTGAGGTATACCTAATTTATTTTTAATTTTATTCATTAAATTTTGTAAATAAAAATAGGAATTTTGGTGAAGCTTATATTAGCAAAGTTGAAAAAAAATTCATATGCAGAAGTTAGAGAAAAAAAAAATGTAACTGTAATAATTTTTTGATATAGGCAGAAGTATTTAAAATAAATAAATGATGTATAAGAGATTTATCAGTTAATTAGCTTATTTTTATTTCTAGTTACTAAAGATAATTTATTTGCTAGGAAGATGAATTCATTTCTTTAGAAAAGTATGTATATATATATGGATTTTTAATGAGGTTTGAAAGTCATATAAAATCAGATTTCTATTTAAATATATATATGTAATAAAAGAAAAAGATATACTCATGCCTATTTGAGTTAATTTAAGAAATTGGTTTAGATAAAATCATAAGTTAATTTAATTATCAAATGAAAAATATTATTTATAAAGTGAATTTGTTAGAAGTTCAATCTATTAGGTGAAATAATTTATTAAGGGAAATTTAGTTTTAATTTAAATTTGGTTAGATAAATTTATTAAAAGAAAATTGGTTTAAAATAAAATCTTGGGATAATTAAAATTACCAAACGAAAATTTATAGTTTGATTTAATACGAGTATTAATAATTTGTGCAAATATTTATACAAGGTCAAACCGGGAAAAACCAAATCAGGATTAAAGTGAATGGATGGCAAAATTAAAGCTAAGGTGAGATTTTCTCACTCGAAGGAAATTTGATTTTACAGTTATTATTGACTGTTTGATTTCTATTTGGATGTGCTATTAGATATGATAGGATATATCTATATATATAGCAGTATATACATATTGGCATATGTATATATTGGATTGATGATTTCCCGCCTCGTATAGCGGATGAGACCCTATTGCGCCGTTAGTAAGCGGATTTATAAAAACCTATATACCGCGATAATTCCGTACTGGAGCGGAATTGGTATTGTGCTACCGTCTTTGGATGCAGGGAAACAGGTTGGAGGGATCCAACTGGATTCCTCACCAGTAGTTATTTATTTACAGATATTGTGATGTATATTCTGTTATCATATGATGATATATGATATTTGACTGTTGTGATGGACTGATTGGTGTTGTGGCATCATCGGATTCAGTTTTGGAAATGTAAAAATAACGACTTTTACTTTAAAAAGGTTTTTAAGGTGATTTTTGAAAATATACGTTTTATGGAATTTTTGAATCGATTTATAAACGTAAGATTTTAAAGTTACAAAAGTTATAATTTTTAGTGAAACATAACCGAAGTGTCATTTTTGAAATAAAAGTCGATTTATTTATAAAATGGTTTAAGTTGGGATTTTTGAATAACTATAAACGATTGTATAGAAAGATTTCTAAAAATTGATATTTTATAAATCAAAATATTGGACTTATAAAACGAATTTTATAAGTGTTAAAAAGAAGTATAAATGAATTTCATAAGTGAATGAAATTAATAGATTTACATTGTGAAGTTAAAAATGAATGAAGTTGTAGAATAAAGGATTTATAAGTAATTAACTTATAAATTGGATTTTTGCCTTTAAGTGGAATATTGATCGAATTTGTTAATAAAAGAGATTTATTAAATCAAAGTTGTTATGAATTATGAAGATGAATTTAAAATCGTTGTTTTATGAATTCGAAAATAAATCAAATTTGATAAATTGAATATAGAAAGTGATTAAGGGAATTTTATCCATGATTTTGGATAGTGGATAATTCTTGAGATAAAAGTGTAGAAAATATTGAAATGTGGCTAGTGAAGTATATTCACGATTTTGGACAGTGAATATATTGTTAAGTAAAATGAACTTGTTTTGGGAAAGCGATATTACAGAAATGAAGTAATTGTTTTAAAAGATGTTTTAAAACGTGATAAGTATCGAATACATAGATTTCAACATTTATTGTTGAAATAGACGTTTTCGAGGAATTTAAGGAAATGATGGACTATAACACTATTGTTATAGTAAATGGTTTCCGAAAGGAAATATTTTTGTATGGTATTGGGATTCATATATCTATCTAAATTCCGAATCCCTATACTAGTGATTTTGAGTCGTCGTAACGATGTTTTACCTAACATTCGTTTTGACTCAACTAAAGTGTGTTTAAAGAATGATTTCCTTAAAAGAATGAGATATATACTTAATTTTGATTTTAAGTATATCGAATATTTTCTAAGTGTTGAGAATAAATGATTTGTGAATTACTTATTTTTAAATAAGTATGGAAATGCTTTTCCAATATGAAGTGAACTGTTTTAGAGTTTTTATCTTTTAAAGATAAATTGAAACGTGAATATTTGAAATCTGTTTTCAAATGGTTAAGTGTGGAAAATAATATATCTAATAAAGATATTTTTTGGAAATTAAATAATTCGGGAAATTATTTGGAATCTGATGATGTTGCGCATCTTTATTGATAGTTAAATAACCGACTATCAATAATTACCTTTAGATAGGTATTTGTTGTGAATTGGATGAATTTGAATGCCACACTTATTTTTAAATAAGCGCTCACTATTCGGGTTAGCCGGGAAAGGACCATAGGGTCGTATAACCCATTCCGAATATGTGATACGTCGTTATGAATCGCATTTGAAGACCGGTGTTGAAGACCGGATATTTTTGAAAACGGAAGGATTACCGTCGAGTTACTCTACACCGACTGATCTTCGGTTTAGAGGTTTTATCACCCTTAGTGACGGGAAGTCCGGACGTGATTAGAAATTTATCCGGAAATGCAAGGACTTCGTGAGAAGTGCCTTCGGTTCTGTTCGATCCCGGAACAGACTTGTATGGATTGTGTGTCTGACGTTACAATTTGAGATATAAAGCTGATTTCTTTCAAATACATTTCTGTTGGTGGCGGAGAATTTATTCTCTTAGCTTAACACCCTTCTCTGAGACGTACGAGCTCAGAGGTTATGTAGTTGAAATTTATCAGCGATATATCCCAATTTGGTAACGTGGCATACTGAGTGTTGCTGTGAAATGATCAGTGTTTGATCATTTGTGATATGATCATTTGTTTGATCTTATATCTTTGTGATCATAGGTTGATCATTTTGTTTGACCCGAAGCAGGGCTTTTTGAGAAAGCGTAGCTTTGTGGACGAGACTTCGTCGAGCCTCACACCCCGGAAATGGTCGAAACAGGACGAATGCGGCAAGGTTCTAGGGAGTAGCGCCCCTTAGTGTATGTCATTCCTTCTGGATAAAGGTGGTATCATGGTATGGAGCCCAGATACTTAACCTCTGTGGTTGCTGCAAAATTTATTTCTTTGTGGTTGTTGCGAATCGGGGATCCTCGGGAAGATCGGTGACGATCGGGGGATGGCATACGCGTGTCAGTAGTTACCTATTTTTGCAGAGGTAACCCGGCCTTGTGTTGGCAGAGATCCGGTTAGGTTCTCGGGTCGTCTATTCCAGGGACGTACCCATCGTGGATAGGAAGTTCCTTAGCCTGACCATTTATTGGAAATCCAAAGAAACAATACGTGACGTGTACGGTTTTAGTTGTATTACCTGCTATGGAATGTGGCGGTAACCTGCTATTGAACATAGTAGCTATAGTAGGCATAAGTGCGGAATGCCTATGTTGGCTAAGATTAATATTATACTTTCGAAATGTTTTCTACACTATGCACTAATAATAATATCAAAAATGATTTGATTTTGCGTATCAAGCATCTTTGACTATCATAAGAAGAAATCTCCTCCAATTCTGCGTTTGCATTGTGTGTGTGGTGGGAGGTCTTATGGTAGTTTCATTTTCCAAAAGCATTTCGAATTGACTTAAAAATTATTTTTGTTGTTAAAAAAAAAAATAACTGTTTTACGATCTCACACCAGTCACCATGACTGACTCGGAGTTTATTGTTCCCTTCTAAACTCTGGGTGCCCACAAATTTTCCACACGGGCAGCCTAGAGTTATATTATCAGGATATTCTGGATATTCTGGAGCTTGGAGATAAGCTGGATGGCGAGACGTAGTATTTGTATCTGATAGTATTTATTCCGCTGTGTATTCTGTATGAGGACAAGTTTATATAACTGTCCATTGTTGTACTGAGTTGTATAGTGACTCTGATGATTAATGTATGTTATAAAATGATATAGTTCTTTGTTTAAAGATTATTCATTTATCTATTATATTTTGTTCCGCTGCGATGTGTAAGATTCTGATATTGTTTCCTGTTTCTGTTCTGATGTGTTGTTCTGTTGTTCTTCTTTCTTTCTCCTCTTTTTCTTCTTTTCTTCTTCTTCTACCTATTTCTTCTTTCTAAAACCCTCACTATTGGAGTTTCCGGCGTTCGATTTCTCGGCAGTCGATAAAGTGAGTATCGATGTCGAATTTTCGAAAGTCGAAAATTTCGGTATGTGACAAAGTGGTATCAGAGCATATGGTTAAGCGACAACCCTGCTCTGTTGGGTGTTACTCATTAGAGATAGAGTCAGTAGTACTCTAGAATGAGTCGAGTGTAATAATAGATACGAGTGCGTATTTGTTAGTGAATATAAAAATGTTTTATATTGTGTTTTCTTATCCGTTGAGATGTTTGTGAATTTTGGTCGGTATGTGGGACGCCATATTATCGATAAAGATTTCTAAACACTTAAACGAGGCAAGACGACATAGTATTGTTTTAAATGGGGTAAATGAAATAATTTTGCCCAAAACTATTTTTGTATAGAAAAGAAATAATTTTCTATGAATTATCATAGTATATGGATGTTGGTTGTTATAAAATAATAACATGGAATTATTATCATTGTTATATGAAATGGAATGAGAAATTAAAATAATAACCAAAGATTTGGAAATAAATCCATTTAACGAATGAAATTTATAAATGTGAATTGAAAGATAAAGAGATGAATTCACATACTAATGAAATTTAAAGAATATAAATTATAAATGTGACTTATAATTTGAAACGGAATTCCAGAGAAGTATTTGGAAATGTTTTGAAAGGGATTTGAAAATTTTGGAGATTTGGAAGTTTAAATCATTTTTGATTTGAAAATGGATTTCGAAGGTTTTGAAAAGTATTTGGAGAGTTGAAAGCTCTAAACTCTTTTCGGTCGCTGGAAAATAATCCTGATGATGGTGGCCACATCATTAGAATTCATTTTCGGGTTTCCAAAAGAGAAATTGCTGTCAAATTGATTTAAATAGGAGTTGTTTGAAAATTTGGGTTTTTGTTTTGGAAATTCAAATGGAATTTGAATTGTTTTCAAATGGTTTTGAAAAAAATGGAAACGACTCTGGAATCCTATTTAAAATACTTACGAAATATTAATAAGTTGATAACTTATAGGATATTTGAATTTTGATTAGAATGAAATTCAAAGTGAAAACGAATGAATTAGTGAATGAATGAATAAATTGCGATTGCAAGTGCCAGAAAATGAAATTGAATGTTAAAATTCATTTTGAATTTGTAAGTAAATAAAACTGCAATTGAATTTGATTTGTGGAAAACGAAGTGGACTATTAAACTAAAATTAGTAAGTGAAGCTAATTGAATATTAACCAAATGAATAAGGTTTGGAACGAATTAAATTCAATATCCAGAAGTAAACTAAATCCAAATTAGATTGGAATTGTGAATTGAATTCGAATGAGAATTGAAATGTAAAATTGAATGAGAATAGATATGTAACTTCAATAGTAAGTTAAAAATGTGTAAACAGTTTATATTTGAAATTTTGTAATAGAATTTGCAAAATGATTTGAATGCTGTAACTAGATATAATGGCTAGTAGGACATACAGGTGTATAAAGGAATTGGGATTTTGATTTCACAGATAATTTGAATTGCTCGACAAAAGGTATGTATTTAAATTTTAAATATGAGTTTTTGATGATTTCTCTCTAGCCGCTTGGCTTTTTCTTTTTCTTTTTGAAATCTGAGAGTCCGTAGGGACATTTTGTAGTAGTACCGTATTAGCCGCGCAAAGGAGACGCTGGCGAAATTTTCCGAAAATATCGGGCGTTAGAAAATTTTTGAGAAAATTTTGAAAGTTTAAATTTGAATTTGAAATTTAAATTTGAATAGAGGAGTAAAACAATGAAGTTGTTAAAACTTATAATTGAAATTGGAAAGTTTGTTGAATGATAATGAATCTTTAGTAGAAAGATTTGGTTTGGAAAATTTGATAAAACTATTGGATGTTGAAAAGTAGTAGACGAGTTAAGGACCATTTTTCCTAACTTGTAATTTCGAGGACGAAATTCTTTTAAGGGGGGAAGTTTGTAACGACCCAGAATTTTGAACGAATTAAATTGAGAATATTTAATTAATTTTAAATATTTAAACGATGATTTAATTTGTGTCCCCGATATAATTTTGAAATCCGCAATTAAATGATAAAATTTAATCGATTGAAACTGGATAAAATTTTGAATCTTTAATTTTAAGCCGAAGAAAAATATTTCAAACGCTAGTAAAATTTATATTGATAACACTAAAGATAACCGCAGCTTCAGAAATTGATTTGGAAATAATTTGTTCAGTTTTGAAATTATATCGTTCGAACCGATATTTAAAAATAGTCAATTTTCAAACAGTCTCGGAATTCGACGAAACCAGTTCCATTGGATCCGGAATATTGAACTGATATCGGATTTCGAATTTCGTATTTTTCGGACTTGCTATGTGTGCACACGATAGATAAACGCATTGAGGATTTCATCAAATTCAATTTAAATTTTTACAATTTAAATTCTTGCCCACATCAGAAGAAAAGCTGGCACGATACTCTTTCGTGAATCTCGCCTAAAATCACGATACTAAAACGTGAAACCCATACCTCCCTCGATATCAAATACTCTCCTTCGTTCAGTTCAAATCTAACGAAAGAAAAAAAAAAATGGGCGCTCTTCGTTTTCCCTTACTCTTCCCAAATTCATTCGAACGAAGCCTCATTTCTATTCCTTTCTTTTTCGTTCGAGAATTTTTTCTGAGTGAGACTAGGGTTCGCGAGGATAAAGGTCGCGATCTCGTTCTGGGTGGGATAAGGCTAGGACGTGGGGCGACGTTCTGATGGATGTTGGACTTCGGTGGTGGTGGTCGCGATTGAGATAGGGGCTGGCGGCCGCAAGTTTGATTTGGGCTTCGACCACGGCAAGGTTTGGGGCGCGTTCCAGGCACGCGCACGTGGCTCGTGGACGCGATGGTGGCAGTCTCGAGCATCGGCGGTGGCATTTTGGCTCGCGATTGGATGGAGCACAGCAGCGACTTCGTTATCTGGGAGGCGTACGCGAGCGATTTCGTGGGCTTGGCCGCGAGTAGGAGGCGACCGACAGCAGGCATGGGTCGAGGCTGGTGAGGGGTTGTTCGCGAAGCTGGCGATCGGCAGTGGAGTGAGGTATACCTAATTTATTTTTAATTTTATTCGTTAAATTTTGTAAATAAAAATAGGAATTTTGGTGAAGCTTATATTAGCAAAGTTGAAAATAAATTCATATGCAGAAGTTAGAGAAAAAAAAAATGTAACTGTAATAAATTTTTGATATAGGCAGAAGTATTTAAAATAAATAAATGATGTATAAGAGATTTATCAGTTAATTAGCTTATTTTTATTTCTAGTTACTAAAGATAATTTATTTGCTAGGAAGATGAATTCATTTCTTTAGAAAAGTATGTATATATATATGGATTTTTAATGAGGTTTGAAAGTCATATAAAATCAGATTTCTATTTAAATATATATATGTAATAAAAGAAAAAGATATACTCATGCCTATTTGAGTTAATTTAAGAAATTGGTTTAGATAAAATCATAAGTTAATTTAATTATCAAATGAAAAATATTATTTATAAAGTGAATTTGTTAGAAGTTCAATCTATTAGGTGAAATAATTTATTAAGGGAAATTTAGTTTTAATTTAAATTTGGTTAGATAAATTTATTAAAAGAAAATTGGTTTAAAATAAAATCTTGGGATAATTAAAATTACCAAACGAAAATTTATAGTTTGATTTAATACGAGTATTAATAATTTGTGCAAATATTTATACAAG
Organism: Allium fistulosum; assembly: GCA_030737815.1. Lineage (NCBI taxonomy): Eukaryota > Viridiplantae > Streptophyta > Magnoliopsida > Asparagales > Amaryllidaceae > Allium > Allium fistulosum. The sequence goes on along the minus strand of CM060901.1, from coordinate 307,898,180 downwards.
GTCAAACCGGGAAAAACCAAATCAGGATTAAAGTGAATGGATGGCAAAATTAAAGCTAAGGTGAGATTTTCTCACTCGAAGGAAATTTGATTTTACAGTTATTATTGACTGTTTGATTTCTATTTGGATGTGCTATTAGATATGATAGGATATATCTATATATATAGCAGTATATACATATTGGCATATGTATATATTGGATTGATGATTTCCCGCCTCGTATAGCGGATGAGACCCTATTGCGCCGTTAGTAAGCGGATTTATAAAAACCTATATACCGCGATAATTCCGTACTGGAGCGGAATTGGTATTGTGCTACCGTCTTTGGATGCAGGGAAACAGGTTGGAGGGATCCAACTGGATTCCTCACCAGTAGTTATTTATTTACAGATATTGTGATGTATATTCTGTTATCATATGATGATATATGATATTTGACTGTTGTGATGGACTGATTGGTGTTGTGGCATCATCGGATTCAGTTTTGGAAATGTAAAAATAACGACTTTTACTTTAAAAAGGTTTTTAAGGTGATTTTTGAAAATATACGTTTTATGGAATTTTTGAATCGATTTATAAACGTAAGATTTTAAAGTTACAAAAGTTATAATTTTTAGTGAAACATAACCGAAGTGTCGTTTTTGAAATAAAAGTCGATTTATTTATAAAATGGTTTAAGTTGGGATTTTTGAATAACTATAAACGATTGTATAGAAAGATTTCTAAAAATTGATATTTTATAAATCAAAATATTGGACTTATAAAACGAATTTTATAAGTGTTAAAAAGAAGTATAAATGAATTTCATAAGTGAATGAAATTAATAGATTTACATTGTGAAGTTAAAAATGAATGAAGTTGTAGAATAAAGGATTTATAAGTAATTAACTTATAAATTGGATTTTTGCCTTTAAGTGGAATATTGATCGAATTTGTTAATAAAAGAGATTTATTAAATCAAAGTTGTTATGAATTATGAAGATGAATTTAAAATCGTTGTTTTATGAATTCGAAAATAAATCAAATTTGATAAATTGAATATAGAAAGTGATTAAGGGAATTTTATCCACGATTTTGGATAGTGGATAATTCTTGAGATAAAAGTGTAGAAAATATTGAAATGTGGCTAGTGAAGTATATTCACGATTTTGGACAGTGAATATATTGTTAAGTAAAATGAACTTGTTTTGGGAAAGCGATATTACAGAAATGAAGTAATTGTTTTAAAAGATGTTTTAAAACGTGATAAGTATCGAATACATAGATTTCAACATTTATTGTTGAAATAGACGTTTTCGAGGAATTTAAGGAAATGATGGACTATAACACTATTGTTATAGTAAATGGTTTCCGAAAGGAAATATTTTTGTATGGTATTGGGATTCATATATCTATCTAAATTCCGAATCCCTATACTAGTGATTTTGAGTCGTCGTAACGATGTTTTACGTAACATTCGTTTTGACTCAACTAAAGTGTGTTTAAAGAATGATTTCCTTAAAAGAATGAGATATATACTTAATTTTGATTTTAAGTATATCGAATATTTTCTAAGTGTTGAGAATAAATGATTTGTGAATTACTTATTTTTAAATAAGTATGGAAATGCTTTTCCAATATGAAGTGAACTGTTTTAGAGTTTTTATCTTTTAAAGATAAATTGAAACGTTAATATTTGAAATCTGTTTTCAAATGGTTAAGTGTGGAAAATAATATATCTAATAAAGATATTTTTTGGAAATTAAATAATTCGGGAAATTATTTGGAATCTGATGATGTTGCGCATCTTTATTGATAGTTAAATAACCGACTATCAATAATTACCTTTAGATAGGTATTTGTTGTGAATTGGATGAATTTGAATGCCACACTTATTTTTAAATAAGCGCTCACTATTCGGGTTAGCCAGGAAAGGACCATGGGGTCGTATAACCCATTCCGAATATGTGATACGTCGTTATGAATCGCATTTGAAGACCGGTGTTGAAGACCGGATATTTTTGAAAACGGAAGGATTACCGTCGAGTTACTCTACACCGACTGATCTTCGGTTTAGAGGTTTTATCACCCTTAGTGATGGGAAGTCCGGACGTGATTAGAAATTTATCCGGAAATGCAAGGACTTCGTGAGAAGTGCCTTCGGTTCTGTTCGATCCCGGAACAGACTTGTATGGATTGTGTGTCTGACGTTACAATTTGAGATATAAAGCTGATTTCTTTCAAATACATTTTTGTTGGTGGCGGAGAATTTATTCTCTTAGCTTAACACCCTTCTCTGAGACGTACGAGCTCAGAGGTTATGTAGTTGAAATTTATCAGCGATATATCCCAATTTGGTAACGTGGCATACTGAGTGTTGCTGTGAAATGATCAGTGTTTGATCATTTGTGATATGATCATTTGTTTGATCTTATATCTTTGTGATCATAGGTTGATCATTTTGTTTGACCCGAAGCAGGGCTTTTTGAGAAAGCGTAGCTTTGTGGACGAGACTTCGTCGAGCCTCACACCCCGGAAATGGTCGAAACAGGACGAATGCGGCGAGGTTCTAGGGAGTAGCGCCCCTTAGTGTATGTCATTCCTTCTGGATAAAGGTGGTATCATGGTATGGAGCCCAGATACTTAACCTCTGTGGTTGCTGCAAAATTTATTTCTTTGTGGTTGTTGCGAATCGGGGATCCTCGGGAAGATCGGTGACGATCGGGGGATGGCATACGCGTGTCAGTAGTTACCTATTTTTGCAGAGGTAACCTGGCCTTGTGTTGGCAGAGATCCGGTTAGGTTCTCGGGTCGTCTATTCCAGGGACGTACCCATCGTGGATAGGAAGTTCCTTAGCCTGACCATTTGTTGGAAATCCAAAGAAACAATACGTGACGTGTACGGTTTTAGTTGTATTACCTGCTATGGAATGTGGCGGTAACCTGCTATTGAACATAGTAGCTATAGTAGGCATAAGTGCGGAATGCCTATGTTGGCTAAGATTAATATTATACTTTCGAAATGTTTTCTACACTATGCACTAATAATAATATCAAAAATGATTTGATTTTGCGTATCAAGCATCTTTGACTATCATAAGAAGAAATCTCCTCCAATTCTGCGTTTGCATTGTGTGTGTGGTGGGAGGTCTTATGGTAGTTTCATTTTCCAAAAGCATTTCGAATTGACTTAAAAATTATTTTTGTTGTTAAAAAAAAAATAACTGTTTTACGATCTCACACCAGTCACCATGACTGACTCGGAGTTTATTGTTCCCTTCTAAACTCTGGGTGCCCACAAATTTTCCACACGGGCAGCCTAGAGTTATATTATCAGGATATTCTGGATATTCTGGAGCTTGGAGATAAGCTGGATGGCGAGACGTAGTATTTGTATCTGATAGTATTTATTCCGCTGTGTATTCTGTATGAGGACAAGTTTATATAACTGTCCATTGTTGTACTGAGTTGTATAGTGACTCTGATGATTAATGTATGTTATAAAATGATATAGTTCTTTGTTTAAAGATTATTCATTTATCTATTATATTTTGTTCCGCTGCGATGTGTAAGATTCTGATATTGTTTCCTGTTTCTGTTCTGATGTGTTGTTCTGTTGTTCTTCTTTCTTTCTCCTCTTTTTCTTCTTTTCTTCTTCTTCTACCTATTTCTTCTTTCTAAAACCCTCACTATTGGAGTTTCCGGCGTTCGATTTCTCGGCAGTCGATAAAGTGAGTATCGATGTCGAATTTTCGAAAGTCGAAAATTTCGGTATGTGACAGGTTAAATCACTCACCTTTGATTTGTCGTCGATTTAAAATCCAAAATTAGCCCAAAATTTAATAGTCTTAGAGTGTAGTTAAACTAGTTCCATAATATCTAGAATTTCGATACGATCGCAATGGAGAAAACCGCGCGTGAATCCGAGCTCGTATGCAAAAGTTATTAACATTAGAAGATTGGAAAATTTCGACTTCGAGTTTTACTTCGATCCGCGGCCTCAAATACCCGGTGCTTGCTCTGAGTTTTTGCCAAAATGACCCAAGACCTGAGTCATTTGGTTCCTGACCCGAAGTTGCTGCAGGGTTTTCGCCCCTGGAACCCACAGCGCGACCCGAAGTCGATGTAGGGTTTTTTTTTTAAATTGAAGTTAGGGTTTTGATGTTGTCAGCCATTGGAATGAAAGAAGGAGCAGACGAAGATAAGTAGTATGTACAGATATCAGAAATGAGAAACAACTAGGGTTTATAACAGCCTATATACAAGCATAGCTGAGATAGAAAAGGATGGACCAGATCGATTTGGATTAGAACAATAAAAATGACCCGCCCGCTTCGTTCCCGAAACAAAAATGGGTCATCCAATATATCGAAATATCGGTTTTCGATATTTTTAAACTCAATGGAACTAGTTTCAAACCCTAATTCCATTGTATATAGAAGTTAGCTTTTAAAATCAGTTTATTTTAATTGAATTCATTAAATTCATTTCTACACGTTTTGAGCCCGCACGATCAAACATTAAGTCCGATCGCTACAAAACTTGAAATCCAACAATAATTCACTGTTACAGATCCGATGAAACTAGTTTCGTCGAAATCTAAGACAGTGGCCAAAATGGCTAAATTTCACGTTAATTAAATAAATTATTATTAAATTAGTTTAATCACTTTTCAGTTCAAATTTAAAAGTTAACAAATTTATCATTCTTGATTACATATAAATTTATAATCCATTCAAATAAAATTTCCATGTCAAATTCAAGAGTTAACATTACATTAATGTCAGCGTCCAATTACAACTATAATAAATTCCGGTTAATTATAATTTGATTCGAATAAATTCTTTTATTTTGATTTCCACTCTTATAATTATATCAACTATCACCTTATGGATATAACTAACGTTGGTTTACATTTTACTACATCAATATTATATAGTCATCTTGATTCATAATAACTGCAATATTTGATTACATTAAATGTTTATTGATTTCCAAATTTTTTCAACATATCAAAATGGGATGATAAATAAACAATTGTTACTTTTAAGTACTTTAATCATATTTATAAATTTATTATTTACAACCAAATGTTATAACTACTTACACATCACTAATTTCATATTCAATTTCAATTATTTACATACAATCACACCATTTAATACAACATTTAATTTATTTCATTATTTACAATTATCACCAAATTAACTTTACAATTATTTTACATGATTGAAATTACATTAAAATAGTTATCAATTACATTAAATCAACATTATTTAATTACATTCTAATTGTTTCCTCATTAATAAATCATAAATTTTTAATTTCACACAATATTAAATTCTAAAATCATAATAATTTAATAGTTTTAATTACCAAAATTTATGGGTCGTTACAGCCTTCTTTCATACCTTTATTCTTAAGTGAATTTTATGGTTATCAATCATAAAATATGATAAAAAGGAATTGTAACGATTCGACTTTTCGACGCTCGAAAGTCGACATTAATACGTCCACTTTATCAAATGCCGCACAATCTAATGCCGGAAAACCGAATCATTAGGGTTAAAAGAAGAGGTAGAAGAAGACAGAAGAAAAATAAAGAAGAAGAAATAGAAACAAAAACAGAATCTCACATTCGCAGCGGAACAACATATAATAGATGAATGATTAATCTTTAAAACAAAAGACTATATCAGTTTATACATTACATCATATCATCAGAGTTTACAACAACAACACACAACACTGGACAGTTATATAAACTTGTCCACACAACATAATACATAGTGGAATAATACTAGTATAAGTGATACGTCTCGCCATCCAGCTCGCCTCCAGATCTCCACAGCAACTTCTGAATTCCAGAATGACCTGATAACCTGACTCTAGGCTGCCCGTGTTGATGATTTTGGGCACCCAGAGTTTAGAAAGGGAACAATAAACTCCAGGTCAGTCGTGGGACTGGTGTGAGATCTAAAAATACAGTTATTTTTACAAAGAAAATAAAACAAATTCGCAATGCTTTTGGAAAATGAAACTACCATAAGACCTCCCACCACACACACAATGCAATCGCAGACTTGGAGGAGATTTCTTCTTATGATAGTCAAATATGCTTAATACGAGAAAACTCTTTTGATATTATTACTAGTGCATAGTGTAGAAAGCCATTTCGAAAGTATAATATTAATCTTAGCCAGCATAGACATTTCGAACTATGCCTACTATAGCTACCATCTAAACCGTGGTGACCACCATAAGTAAATGGCAGGTTCTACAACTAAAACCGTACAGGGTTCGTATTGGGAATTGGATTTCCAACAAATGGTCAGGCTAAGGAATTTCCTATGCCACATGGAAATGGCTCTGGAGGGACGTCCCGAGAGACAACTGCTCTCTGCCAACACAAGGCCGGGTTACCTCTTACTAGGTAACTACTACACGAATATGCCACCCCCCGGTCCTTTGGGACCTTTATCCGAGGCGCCTCGATCACAAAGCAACAATCACACAGTAAATAAGATTGATGCCACCACACAGGTAAAGCATCTGGGCTCCATACCATGATACCACCTTTTTCCAGAAGGAAATGACATACCCTAAAGGGAGCGACCCTCATAACCTTGCCGCATTTTCCTGTTTCGACCATTTCCGGGTAGTGAGGTCCGATGAGGTCTCGTCCACAAAGATACGCTTTACACGAAAGCCATGCTTTGATCACAAATGATCAACGAATGATCATCAACACACAGCAATACTTAGTATGCCACACTACCAAATTGGGAGTATATCACTGATAACCTTCAACTACATAACCTCTGAGCTCGTACATCTCAGAGAAGGGTGTTAAGCTAAGAGAATAAATTCTCCGCCACCAAACAGAAATGTATTTGAAAGAAATCGGCTTTATATCTCAAAGTGTAATGTCAGACATACAACCATACAAGTCTGTTCCGGGTTCGAACAGAACCGAAGGTACTTCCAAAGAAGCCCTTGCAAATCCAGTCTTCAATTGCAATCCATAACGTCGTACCATTATTCGGAATGGGTTATATGACACATGTGAAGACCCAAATTATTGAGATAAAAATAATTTTAAAATGAGAATATTTAAGAAAAGAAAATATAGTCTGACAATAATAATATTAGGAGTAAGTGAAATGAATAAATAAGAGGATAGAGATTTGCTTTTCAATAAAATATAGTGGGAAGAAAATGATCAAATATGAGTGAGATTTTATATACAGATATCTCCTGTATATATATATACACATATATATATAAATATATATGTATTAGATATGAGTAGCCAAAGAAGTATAAAATGATAAAGCCCTTTTGATAACCAAATTGCATGAGAACCAGTTTAGTATTATTGTGCATAAACACCTTCTCGAAAATAAATCAGGAAATAAATGGTTTGAAATAATATAAGAGGACCATTCAGGCCTAACAAGGTATACAATGTATCTGAGTCACACAAAGATGATGTGTAGATGGATCATGCAAATAGCATGTGCACAGAAAAGCAGAGAAGCAACTGCTTTTACTAGAAATAGAAATCAAGAGAAAATGGCACATTTAGCCATAACAACACACACATAATTCTCTGAGTAATGTGAGGATAAAATGGGTTTTTCCTTTAGTAAAACCCTAGCAAAATGATTTAAATCAAGAGGGAAGCAGAGGTTTTCTCTGGGGGAAAACAGAAACACACTAAAAAAATAGAAAGGAGAGCTCACCCTGTTTTCAAGCTTAGACATTCTCGGGGAAGAGAGGAGGAAGGTGAGTGATTAATCACTTATGATCTGTAAGGCATTAAGACCCATGTTAAGGGCAGCCAAGTTATTTTATATAAACATTACATTATGTTTTTCCTATTTGATTTTATTTTCTGGATGAAAATATGTTGATCATGGATGGTATTCTGGTTGAGTTTTTGGATGAGGTTTTAATCTGTTTTGACTTGTTGTGATGGTTTCAGTTTTTGTTTTAAAATATAGATAATCAAACAAATACACTAATCACAGAAATAGATTTTATATATGCTAGTTTTGATATGAAAAATGAATCAAATGTTTTACTGTGGAATAGGGTATCAATGAAAGAAAAGAAGTAGGCAGTGTGAATATTGAGATTCATGCTTATGTCTAGTCTATATTAAAAATGAGATGAACAATGCAATATTACAAATATGTGCTGATTTGTTCAGATCATAAACCAATAAGTTTTTATGGGTTTTTTCTCAAAAACCATTCCCTATGTTCACAGTAGAAGAATAAATATAGTTTTGCATATGACTTCTTCATATTTGTGTAAGCAATGGAAAATTTCTAGAAATAAAAATATAAGCAGGTTTTAGAAAAATGTGATTAAAGCAAAATTGACTTTGAAATAAGGGGTGCAATTTTACATGAATGCTTTGTATGTCTGGATATGATCTTTGGGTGATTTTAATAATTCTTGACCTATATAAGGAAGGAAAGAATACGAGTGTCTCTGGAATCAAAAGAAAAATTCCCCAGAAAGAAATAAATAAGCATGGTCTCTAAATTATAAAATAATTTAGGAGTAGTGCCTTGATCTACTCATCAGCAGGTGGTTGATGGGTATGTGCATGACTTGTTTAAGTCCTGTAGGCCTCTGTGTAAAGGGTTAACAGAACTGAGCCCCTTTGCAATGCACACATGGTGTTCAATGGCAAGAGTTCAGACCAAACAAAATGAAAAGATGAGAAAGAGAAATGATGCTATGGAATTTAGGGAGTTAAATCCATAGGAGTTTTGTACTTGTACAACTGAATGAAGTGAATGGATGAATGCTTGGGTGTATGTTTATAGATAAACCTAAATATACACATTCTCATATTTTAATTGGGATTTGAATTGCATTTTATAGAAAAGTTCTCTGTACAGCCTTAAGAATTTACAAGATATTTTGCATACTTGATTTCACTCACACCAGAATTTATTTCTGACCCTATTTGTTGCCTTTGCAATACTTGGGGTGTCTCATTTTATTGGGGCAGTTCAAAGTTTTGCTGCAGGGAATGATGCATGAATTGCTTGCTTGCTTGCATGGATATTTGGAGATCTTGAGGAATTTAAAGTGTTTAAGAGAAGTAGCAGTGTCTTTGTAATAATTAAGTTAGGCAAACTCTAATATGTTCTAAGTATTTTCATGAGTGTCTTTTGCTTTGATATCTGGAAAACAGTATGTAAGAAGAAAAAGAAACTTAAATGTTATATGTGTTTGTGAGCTGTGGACTTAAGTAACAAGTTCTGAAATAGTTTTAGTAGATAATGCTGAAGGAGAAGATGCCATTTAATCTGATATGTGAACATATTTTTCTAGACAGTCTTGGGGCACTTCAGTTATGAAATTAAAACTGATACTAAGTAGGAGAGATCTGATACTATAAAACTGATACTAAGTAGGAGAGATCTGATACTATAAAACTGATACTAGGTAGGAAATTTCTGATACTATAACTACTGATCTAACACTAGGTTGGGAAAATCTGATACTATAGCTTCAAAACTGATACTAAGTGGTAAGACACCAGATTCAACACTTTTCTAGCTCCATATGTAAGAAGTTGTGTGATTTATAAAGTAGATCACAACACCATCACTCATGTGATGACTATTTGCTCAGTTAACCAGGAAATATGCATTTTGTCTGTCATGATTGGTTTGTGCTTGTTGTGTCTAAACCTTGATCACATGTGTTGTTTTTCTCTGCTTAGATTTCAACCTAGTTTATCACCTCAGTATTCATATGATAAGTACCAAACCACAAAAGAATTCCGGAATTTAAAAAGTATGGCTTGTAAACCAAGAAACCAATTAATTTGAGAAGTAAGCAAGAAAATTATAAGTGATAATATTCGAATTTAATATTAATCAGGCTTGAGATCAAAAAGGGGAATGTAAAAATAGAAAAGGCTATGTGACACCAATTCTCTGAAAAATGAGAAATATTGTGTGATTGAATTTTCCTTGTTAATTTTTAATACTCTGATAAGCAAGGAAACATTTATATATCTTCATATATATAAATGACTTGAATTGACTTATATACTAATATTTTTATATTGGTAAGAATTTGGATCTTGGGGGAAATGAAATTAAAGAAGTGATCACTTAGTAAAAAAAAAATCTCAACAGTAAATCACTGAAAAATAACAATCCAAAAGAAGTGAGTCACTTCAGTTGGTATCAGAGCTATGTTATTAAAACATAGCATAAATATATTATCCAATTTTCTTGTAAGGATAAAATTCTAAAAAAAAAATAGTAATGATAGAAATAAACATCCATAGTAGAAATAAATTTCAGAAAAATAATTAAATTAGAAATATGACTGACTAGCTATGCAATTGAATAGTGAATCATGGTAGGAAGACCACCAAGTCATGGAGCAGGACCCTCCAATACAACACCAATGGTTAACTTGCAAGATTTGGTGAGGGCATTTAGAGAAGGAGCAGTGCAGAGGGAAGAGAATCCTCATGAGGAATTAGCTAAGTTATTGAAGACATTTTCAAATTTGGGAGGCAAGGATTTTGAAGGCACTGAGGGAGTTATGGGAGTGCAGACATGGTTGAGAACTTTGGAAAGGATATTTGCAGATATGCAAATTAATGACCAAAGAAAGAGGCAGATAGCTTCAAGGAGACTCAAAGGAGCAGCCTTAGATTGGTGGGAGGTGATCATCACAGGAAGGCCAGAAAATGAGATAACATGGGATCAATTCAAGGAAATGCTTGAAGCAAGGTTTGTTCCAGCAACAGCTAAGGCAACATTGCTTGAAGAATTCATAAGGCTGAGGCAAGGACCAATGAGTGTGACTGAATACACTCAAAAATTTGAGAGTTTGTCCAAGTATGGAACTATGCTCATAGGAGATGAAGAATCAAAGAATTCAAGATTTATCCAAGGATTAAATGCAGTTCTGAGTAGAGCAATGTTACCATACAAGGATAAAACATTTGATCAAGTCATAGACCTTGCTCTTTCTTTTGAACAACATGACAATGCAAGGGAGTAAAGGTAGGAGCACTTGAGGGCAAAGCAAAAGCAACTGCAGTGGGAAGTTCTGGACAATTGGAAGGTATACTTCTAATTAAAGATCACCCCATCTCAGTTATATATGACACTGGAGCAACACATTCACTAATATCCCAAGACATAGTGAATAAATTAACTCTCACATGCTATTTAGTTGATAATCCCTTGTTTATTCAGAGCCCACTAGGTAATTCTTGCATGCTAGGGATTAAATGTTTGGGAGTAGAGTTAAACATAGGTGGAAATATGTTTAGTTCTGATTTGTTTGTGCTAAAATATCCTGGAATAGGAATTATTCTAGGAGTAGATTGGCTAAGAAAATACAAAGCAATTTTAAACTTAGAAAATCTTACTATTTCTCTGAAAACAGAAAATGGTAAAAATATTATAGTTATGAGTGAAATTGCTAAAATCAATTACTGTAACCACATATGTAGCATGACTGAGAAAGAATTAACACTGGAGGACATAAAAATTATAAATGAATACCCAGATGTCTTTGGTGAAGTCATAGGTGTTCCAGAAAATAGGCAAGTAGAATTTCAAATAAGGCTAATCCCAGGAGCCAGCCCAATCATCAAGAAGCCAACTAGAATGGGTCCTAAAGAACTTGTGGAATTGAAACATCAGTTGGAAGAACTGGAGCAGAAAGGCTTCATAAGGCCTAGTAGTTCAAACTGGGGTTCTCCAATTGTATTTGTAAAGAAGCAAGATGGTACTTTGAGAATGTGCATTGATTATAGGGAATTAAACAAAGTCACCATTAAAAACAAATATCCACTTCCTAGAATTGATGATCTATTCGATCAATTAAATGGAGCAAAGGTCTTTTCAAGGCTAGATTTAGCCTCTGGGTTTCATCAGATGAAGGTGGAGGAAGAGAGTATTAAGTATACTGCCTTCAACACAAGGTATGGATTATATGAATTTTTGGTGATGCCTTTTGGATTGACAAATGCACCATCATATTTTGTAGATTTAATGAATAGAACATTTAGAGATTTTCTAGACAAATTTGTGGTTGTCTTTATTGATGACATATTAGTATATTCAAAATCAGAAGAAGATCATGCAAAGCACTTGCATCTGGTTTTGTCTAGACTGAGGGCACATGATTTAAAAGCCAAATTCTCTAAATGTACATTTTGGCAGAAGGAAGTAAAATTTTTGGGGCACATTGTATCACAACAAGGGGTTAGTGTAGACCCAAATAAGGTGATGGCAGTGCAATCTTGGAGTAGACCCAAATCAGTAACTGAGGTGAGGTCATTTTTGGGAATGGCAGGCTATTATAGGAGATTTATAAAAGATTTTGCAAGGATAGCTATCCCATTGACCAAGTTAACTAAAAAGGAGCAACCATATGTGTGGACAGAGAAGTGTGAACAAGCTTTCATATCACTAAAGAAGGCACTGGTAGAAGCTCCAGTTTTACAAGTGCCAGAGGGTAATGAAGAATTAGTAGTTTACACAGATGCTAGTGGATCTGGATTGGGGGCAGTGCTTATGCAACATGGTAGAGTCATAGCTTATGCATCAAGGCAACTCAAGCCAAATGAAACTAGGTATGCTACACATGACTTAGAACTAGCTGCTGTGGTGTATGCATTGAAACTATGGAGACATTATTTATTGGGTGCTAAGTTTGAATTGTTTACTGATCATAAGTCACTTAAATATTTGTTCTCCCAAAAAGACTTGAACATGAGGCAACATAGGTGGGTAGAATTTCTAGCTGCCTATGATCTTGATATATTGTATACCCCTGGAAAAGCTAATAAAGTAGCAGATGCATTAAGTAGACATCAAGCTAAATTGGCAAGCTTAATGATGGCAGAGTTCAAGGATTTGATAATTCTTAGTGAGGTGGAAGTGAAAGAAGAAGCTAGTGTATCAGATAAGACACACAGTAAGATGATCGAATATGGTAGATTAAGCCTCTTATCCTTAAAATCAACACTGGTTGATAAAATAGGACAAATGCAAAATCAAGATATAAATTTGAAGGAGAAAAAGAACATGATATCCCAAGGCATGACAGTGGAAAACTATGAAGTAGATGGTAAAGGATACTTAAGGAAAAGGGGGAAACTCTGCATACCAAATGTAGAGGAACTAAAGCAAGAAGTTATGGATGAGCATCACAAAACAAAGTATACTATCCATCCAGGTGGTACAAAAATGTACCATGATCTCAAGAGAAATTATTGGTGGCCAGGAATGAAAGGAGCAGTAGCAAAATATGTGGCAAATTGCTTGACATGCCAACAAGTAAAGGCAGACTATCAAAGACCCTCAGGCCTATTGCAACCTTTGGAAGTGCCTACTTGGAAATGGGAGAGTATATCAATGGATTTTGTGGATGGTTTGCCAAGAACAAGGAAGGGAAATGATAGTATTTGGGTAGTGGTTGATAGACTCACAAAAACAGCACACTTTATCCCAATAAGTTCAAACAGAAATGCTCACAAGCTAGCTCAATTATTTGTGAAGGAAATAGTGAGATTGCATGGCATCCCCAAGACTATCATTAGTGATAGAGATACTTTGTTTACTTCAAGGTTTTGGAGTAGCTTTCAAGAAGCTATGGGGACAGAACTAAGCCTAAGCACATCCTACCACCCACAAACAGATGGGCAAACTGAGATTGTTAATAAAGTTTTAGAGGATTTGCTGAGAGCATGCATACTTGATTTTGGAGGCAACTGGGAGGATCATATTTATTTAGCTGAGTTTGCTTATAATAATAGCTACCAATCCACTATAGGAATGGCTCCATTTTAGGCTTTGTATGGAAAGCCTTGTTTATCTCCTGCATGTTGGATGGAGGCTGGTGAAAGGGTGTTGCTTGGACCAGACAATGTGAAAGAAACTTCTGCAAGAATTGAATTAGTGAGGCAAAGAATGAGAGTAGCTCAAGAGAGACAGAAAGCTTATGCAGATAGAAAGAGAAGGCCAGTAGAATTTGAGGTGGGAGACTATGTGTTTCTCAAAGTTTCACCAATGAGGAAAATACTGAGATTTGGAAAAGCAGGGAAACTGTCACCAAGGTATGTAGGACCATATGAGATTATTCAAAGAATAGGGACTTTAGCTTATAGGTTGAAGTTACCAGAGGAATTGAGCAAAATACATGATGTATTTCATGTATCCCAATTGAGAAAATGGGTGCATGATAAAGAGTCCATTCTTGAATCTCCTACACATGTCGAAATTCAAGAAAATCTGGTTTATAAAAAGGAACCAGTAGGCATTGTGGCTAGAGAAGAAAAGAAACTGAGAAATAAAATAATTAAACTAGTTAAAATCCAATGGAGTTTGGATGGGAATGATTGCACTTGGGAGGCTGAAGAGAGGATAAAGGATAAATATCCTAATCTGTTTTCTACTTAAAGGTATGTTTAAAAATTATGATGAGACCTTAAAATTATTTATTTATGTTTGATTGATTTGGAATGAATGAGTTTCTGAAATTTCATTCAATTGAAATTATGCTTTGTATACATTTGGATGGAAATGTATGAGAGAATAATTGTGGGACACAATTCCTTTTAGGAGGAGAGTATGTGAAGACCCAAATTATTGAGATAAAAATAATTTTAAAATGAGAATATTTAAGAAAAGAAAATATAGTCTGACAATAATAATATTAGGAGTAAGTGAAATGAATAAATAAGAGGATAGAGATTTGCTTTTCAATAAAATATAGTGGGAAGAAAATGATCAAATATGAGTGAGATTTTATATACAGATATCTCCTGTATATATATATATACACATATATATATATAAATATATATGTATTAGATATGAGTAGCCAAAGAAGTATAAAATGATAAAGCCCTTTTGATAACCAAATTGCATGAGAACCAGTTTAGTATTATTGTGCATAAACACCTTCTCAAAAATAAATCAGGAAATAAATGGTTTGAAATAATATAAGAGGACCATTCAGGCCTAACAAGGTATACAATGTATCTGAGTCACACAAAGATGATGTGTAGATGGATCATGCAAATAGCATGTGCACAGAAAAGCAGAGAAGCAACTGCTTTTACTAGAAATAGAAATCAAGAGAAAATGGCACATTTAGCCATAACAACACACACATAATTCTCTGAGTAATGTGAGGATAAAATGGGTTTTTCCTTTAGTAAAACCCTAGCAAAATGATTTAAATCAAGAGGGAAGCAGAGGTTTTCTCTGGGGGAAAACAGAAACACACTAAAAAAATAGAAAGGAGAGCTCACCCTGTTTTCAAGCTTAGACATTCTCGGGGAAGAGAGGAGGAAGGTGAGTGATTAATCACTTATGATCTGTAAGGCATTAAGACCCATGTTAAGGGCAGCCAAGTTATTTTATATAAACATTACATTATGTTTTTCCTATTTGATTTTATTTTCTGGATGAAAATATGTTGATCATGGATGGTATTCTGGTTGAGTTTTTGGATGAGGTTTTAATCTGTTTTGACTTGTTGTGATGGTTTCAGTTTTTGTTTTAAAATATAGATAATCAAACAAATACACTAATCACAGAAATAGATTTTATATATGCTAGTTTTGATATGAAAAATGAATCAAATGTTTTACTGTGGAATAGGGTATCAATGAAAGAAAAGAAGTAGGCAGTGTGAATATTGAGATTCATGCTTATGTCTAGTCTATATTAAAAATGAGATGAACAATGCAATATTACAAATATGTGCTGATTTGTTCAGATCATAAACCAATAAGTTTTTATGGGTTTTTCTCAAAAACCATTCCCTATGTTCACAGTAAAAGAATAAATATAGTTTTGCATATGACTTCTTCATATTTGTGTAAGCAATGGAAAATTTCTAGAAATAAAAATATAAGCAGGTTTTAGAAAAATGTGATTAAAGCAAAATTGACTTTGAAATAAGGGGTGCAATTTTACATGAATGCTTTGTATGTCTGGATATGATCTTTGGGTGATTTTAATAATTCTTGACCTATATAAGGAAGGAAAGAATACGAGTGTCTCTGGAATCAAAAGAAAAATTCCCCAGAAAGAAATAAATAAGCATGGTCTCTAAATTATAAAATAATTTAGGAGTAGTGCCTTGATCTACTCATCAGCAGGTGGTTGATGGGTATGTGCATGACTTGTTTAAGTCCTGTAGGCCTCTGTGTAAAGGGTTAACAGAACTGAGCCCCTTTGCAATGCACACATGGTGTTCAATGGCAAGAGTTCAGACCAAACAAAATGAAAAGATGAGAAAGAGAAATGATGCTATGGAATTTAGGGAGTTAAATCCATAGGAGTTTTGTACTTGTACAACTGAATGAAGTGAATGGATGAATGCTTGGGTGTATGTTTATAGATAAACCTAAATATACACATTCTCATATTTTAATTGGGATTTGAATTGCATTTTATAGAAAAGTTCTCTGTACAGCCTTAAGAATTTACAAGATATTTTGCATACTTGATTTCACTCACACCAGAATTTATTTCTGACCCTATTTGTTGCCTTTGCAATACTTGGGGTGTCTCATTTTATTGGGGCAGTTCAAAGTTTTGCTGCAGGGAATGATGCATGAATTGCTTGCTTGCTTGCATGGATATTTGGAGATCTTGAGGAATTTAAAGTGTTTAAGAGAAGTAGCAGTGTCTTTGTAATAATTAAGTTAGGCAAACTCTAATATGTTCTAAGTATTTTCATGAGTGTCTTTTGCTTTGATATCTGGAAAACAGTATGTAAGAAGAAAAAGAAACTTAAATGTTATATGTGTTTGTGAGCTGTAGACTTAAGTAACAAGTTCTGAAATAGTTTTAGTAGATAATGCTGAAGGAGAAGATGCCATTTAATCTGATATGTGAACATATTTTTCTAGACAGTCTTGGGGCACTTCAGTTATGAAATTAAAACTGATACTAAGTAGGAGAGATCTGATACTATAAAACTGATACTAAGTAGGAGAGATCTGATACTATAAAACTGATACTAGGTAGGAAATTTCTGATACTATAACTACTGATCTAACACTAGGTTGGGAAAATCTGATACTATAGCTTCAAAACTGATACTAAGTGGTAAGACACCAGATTCAACACTTTTCTAGCTCCATATGTAAGAAGTTGTGTGATTTATAAAGTAGATCACAACACCATCACTCATGTGATGACTATTTGCTCAGTTAACCAGGAAATATGCATTTTGTCTGTCATGATTGGTTTGTGCTTGTTGTGTCTAAACCTTGATCACATGTGTTGTTTTTCTCTGCTTAGATTTCAACCTAGTTTATCACCTCAGTATTCATATGATAAGTACCAAACCACAAAAGAATTCCGGAATTTAAAAAGTATGGCTTGTAAACCAAGAAACCAATTAATTTGAGAAGTAAGCAAGAAAATTATAAGTGATAATATTCGAATTTAATATTAATCAGGCTTGAGATCAAAAAGGGGAATGTAAAAATAGAAAAGGCTATGTGACACCAATTCTCTGAAAAATGAGAAATATTGTGTGATTGAATTTTCCTTGTTAATTTTTAATACTCTGATAAGCAAGGAAACATTTATATATCTTCATATATATAAATGACTTGAATTGACTTATATACTAATATTTTTATATTGGTAAGAATTTGGATCTTGGGGGAAATGAAATTAAAGAAGTGATCACTTGGTAAAAAAAAAATTCTCAACAGTAAATCACTGAAAAATAACAATCCAAAAGAAGTGAGTCACTTCAGTTGGTATCAGAGCTATGTTATTAAAACATAGCATAAATATATTATCCAATTTTCTTGTAAGGATAAAATTCTAAAACCAACTTTAGAACCTTTAATTTATATTTTAAAAGCTACTTTGGAAATATACTCAGCTTTATAGTGAGAATACACTTTCACTTCAAAATGGTCCATTTAAACCAATTAAATAATCCTTATCGATTCATTTTAAATTTACGTTCCAAATCTGTAAATTTATTTCCACACTTTAAAAATAAATCAGTGTTTATTTTTAAAACAAATTTCCCTTTCCTTTGTAAATTCCATTTTTGAATTTACATTCCCAAATATTCACTTTTTATACGATTTTCAAATCGATTCCTCAAATATTCACTTTCAACTCCAAATCAACTTTCAAATTGATTTCCAAATTTATTTCCAATCCCAAATTGATGTTCCAAACATTTATTTCAAACACCTAATCGATTTTTAGGATGGATTTCCCAAGATTTATTTTTAAATACCAAATCAAATTTTTAATCGGTTTCCTAAAGATTTATTTCCAAACACTGAATCAAATTCCAAATTGATTTCTAAATTTATCTTCCTTTAAAATAAATTCCTTTGTTCCTTTCAATTATTAAAATTTGTATTTCAAATAAGTTCTTCAACCTTTGAATAATATTACCCGAAATCCATTCATTAAAATCTTTTCACCATAATTTGGAATTAATTCGATAAGATTACAAAAATCAACTTTTTTCTGTTAAATTCTTTCTTTCAAAATTAATTCAATTCTTAATAATAAATTTCCAAAATCCAATTTTATTTATTTCTGGTATCCAACGATACCAAAAATACATTCAGCTAAACTATAGCCTTCAACAATTTCAATCACAAATATAATCATACACAGATTATAAATAATCAACACACAACATTGAAACAAATTCAAATATTTGAGGAATCCAGTTGGATCCCTCCAACCTGTTTCCCTGCATCCACAGATGTTAGCACAACCATTAAATACCCATTCCACTTCGAGGTGGAATATCGCGGTATATGGGATTTATAAAATATCATCCGCTATTATGCGGCGCATAGGGTCTCATCCGCTATATAATGTGGGAAATCAATCACCAATATATATATATATACTACTATATATATTACCACATCCAAACAGTCAATCAATAAATGCAATTCAAATTTTTAATTTGAGTGAGAAGATCTCACCTTTGATTTTAGTTTTGCAATCCATTCCAACTCCTTTCCATTTCCGGCTTGTTTCTCGATTTTAAACCTTGTATAAACAATTTTATATGATTTATTAATATTTGAATAAATTTAACAATTAATTTCCCTCTAAAATTTTAATTAACTAATTAATTCAATTTTATCGAATGATTTATTTTAAACAAATTCTTTAATTTTAAACTAATGATATAATTTTAACTAATGATTTAGTTTAATCAAAGAATTAAATTTTAAACAAATTTTCTTTTCATAAATTATTTTTAGTAACTAAAAATAATTAAGTAGGTTTATTAACCAACTTAATCTTCAAAATATTGTTTACTTATACATACATTTTTTCTTACATTAACTCTTCAACATTTTAAAGTCCCTATAGTTCTTTTCTATGTACATAAAAATTATCACAGTAAACCCTTTTTCTCAAAAATCTTATATATATCTATTTTTAGTTTTAAACAACGTTATCAGAAAATGTTTTAAAATCTAGTTTACCTTTACTGACCATACCATTACATTCAAATTTAAAAATCCTAAATGCCAAAGAAAGCTCACCCACAGGCTCACCCTTTGAACTGCCATGGCCACGACCATACGACATCGACGATCAAAGCCAAACGCCGAGGCTGACAACCCTTGACGTCCTCGACAAAGCGACCTCCTAGTCTTCTCGACTTTCCAAACCACGACGACCACGCAAAGCCCTTCAGTCGAACTCAAAGCTCACGCCCTGCTCGAGAACCACTACGACGACAATCCGCGAACTCGATATTCATGCGAAGCAAAAATCCAAATCTCGATTGAAATCAATTTCGACCCCATTCTCTTAATTCCATCTCGAACGAAATCGATTCATTCGTTCGTTTCCATCTATATTTCGAACGCTCTGGGTCGATTTGAATGAAAAGAAGATGGAAGGAGGGAACGCGTTTCGATGATGAGGAGAGGGAATAACATACGAGACTCTTATTTTGTTCGGCCATTTTTTTGTTCAAAAAAGATTTGAAAGATAAGAAGGGGAAAAGATGGGAAGCGTGCTAGAGAAGGGTTACGGTGACTCTGGAAAGAACGAAAAGCCTCTGATGTGAAAGAAATAAGGCTGAAGTTGACTAGTCAAAATATATTTAAATTTTAAATTCAAACTGTCTCGGCAATTGTGACGACCCGGAATTTTTGTATATTTGAAATGTGAATATTTAATTTATTTTAAATATCCGAAGGTTAAATTTTAACTTTAATTTCAAATGTACAGTATTTATTTGGATAATTAATTATTAAATTTAATTTTCGGGATTGGGTAAAATATTGAATCTTGATTTTTAAAACCTGTTAAAAATAGTTCAAAGGTTCAGAAAATTTATATTGTTAATACTGAAGATGATAGAACTTTTAAAATGGAATTTTAAAGAGTTTTATTCAGTTTTGAAATTTTATCGTTGAAATTGAATTTAAAAATAGTCGTCCGGGGGCACAGTCTCGGAATTTGACGAAACCAGTTCCATTGGATCCGTAATATTGTATTATTATTGGATTTCAATTTTCGTAGTATTTGGAGTTGTCGTGTGATCGTACGGAATGTAAACGCGCTGAAATTTAATCGGAAATTTAATATTATAACTGGTCAATATATCTTCCATCAGTGCTTTTTACTTTCATTTCTCAACACCTATAGCAAGCCTGCAGACACGCAAGGCAGTTCATTAACACGTGTCCTACCTAATAAACACGCGTCTTCCCCTCAGTTGTTCCTTTCAATTGAAGCTATCTCGTTCGAAAAGAAAAAGAGAGGCTGCCTTCGTTCGTTTTCCCCTTTACCTCCCTCTATTCTCAAATTAATTCAAATGGAATCTGCTTCACTTCAAGTTACGGCTAATAGCAATCTCCATGGTCGCGATGCTTGAACCGAGAGGAACTAGGGTTTCGAAAATCGACGCCTTCATAATAATCATCGCTACATACCCAGCTATGCCTTCAGCCATCGCGGCTCATCCTTGCCCTACGCGATATTCTCTACTGCCAATCTGAGGTCCTGCTACTGTCTCTTTATATGTACTTCGTGGGAGGCGCTGGAGGTTTGGGAATCGCGATTTCGTTCAGAGCTCGTCTAGGGTTTTCGAGCTCGGGGTCTTCGAGCGGGGTTCCTGGAGGCGGCACCGCATTCGCGAGGAGGGAAGGGGCTTGGTCGCAGTACAGTACAAGACTTCGACGACATCAGATCGATCGCAAGGCGATGTTGAGTCATGGTTCAAACAGCGATAGGGAGGAGCTGGTCACGTTGCCGGATGTAGGCGTTCGTCGACGATTTTGGCTTTGGGATTCGTGAACAGCGGGTCGTTTTGCTGTGAGGTACCCATTTATTTTATTTAAATTTAACAAGCATTCATACATTGGAAAAGATTAACAGTAAAATTAGTTACTGTTTTACAATAATGATTATTATTGTTTACCGGAAAGATAAGCAGGAAGAAAAGAAATTAATTAGACAACTAGATCTAAAATAGTTTTGTTTTAAATTCAAATTTGGATTATTAATTAGCTCTGTACAAGATAAATGTATGCACCAGACATCTATGTAAGGTATTGGAAGGAAATTTTATAAAGGATTTGTGATAAAATTTTACGATTTACTTACTTAATTTATTTTTGTTCTGAAAGATGTAATAAAAGAAAATTTGTCAAAAATTAATAATCAGACAAATCAGAATTTTAGTTGAAACAAAATAAATAAATGGAAATTTATTTGTTTGATTTATTCAAATAGTAATAAATCGTAAATTGTTTATTCAAGGTCATAAATCGAGAAACCAAGTCGAGATGGAATGGACTGCAAATTAAAAAGCAAAGGTGAGTTAATCTCACTCAGTTAGATTTAAATTTAAATGGTTAAATTTAAATATTTGATTGAATGGTTGATTTGGTTGATATGATATATATATATAGTAGTATATATCAATATATACATATTGGCATATGTATATATTTGAGTTGTTGATATTCCCGCATTTATATAGCGGATGAGACCCTATGCGCCGCATAATAGCGGATATTTTATATAAAACCCATATACCGCGATATTCCACCTCGAAGTGGAATTGGTATTGTGCTAACGTTTGTGGATGCAGGGAAACAGGTTGGAGGGATCCAACTGGATTCCTCAAAATTATTTAGATTATTTGATATTTTGTTCTATGAATATTGATATCCTGTGATGATTTTATTGATGATTGAAATATTGGATGATATGGTTGGATTGAATATTTCAATAAAAAGGAGTTATCAAAATATATTGAATTGGATTTTGAAAGAAATAAAAGAGTAAATTTTAAGTAAATATTTCAAGTGAATTGGAATAAGGAAATTTCGAAATAACAAGGGAAATATTAACTTTAAACTAAAGTGATATTAAATTTAAAGAATAAAGGATTTATTTTGAATGTAAGGATTAAATTTAATTAAAGGCTAAAGAAGGAATTTTGGAAGTTTAAAATTGGTATTTTCAGTTAAAAAGGGTTTTAACTCAAATAAAGGAATAAATCTAAAAGTTAATGTATTTTGAAATAAATGAAGTAGTAAAGGAAATTTATTTCAAAGTAAAGTAAAGTAAATTGGAAAATCAATTGGAAATTGATTTAGTTATTTAAAATTGTAAATTTTAAAAGAAGTGAGATTTTGGAGATATAAAACTGGGTTTATAAAGTAAAATAAAATATAGTGGATATTTGAATATAAATTCAAGGTAAGAATTTATAAAAAGATATGGTTTGGTTTAAAAATAAATGTTGATTTATTTTATGGAAATGAGAAGTGTATTTCTTTGGATAGCCAAGTACGTTTTCAAAGCAATTTTAAATAATAAGTTAAAAGTTTTTAGTATGTTTTAAAAAGCATGTTTTAGAGAATCTATTATTTCTAAATGTTAAACTTTAAAGTAAGTATTTTTCAAAGATCTATTATTGTAGTAATTATATAAAAGTGATTTGCTATTATGTTTTAAAAGGAGAAATTTAGTTTATATTGATAAAGTGGTTTATTTTAAAGTATATATTTTTAATAAAGTATTAAAGTAGTTTAATTTCAATGTTATAAGATATATTTAAAATAAAGTGTTTTTAAATTATTCTAAAATCTAAAAGTGTTTTGTACTTGGTGTTTCAAGGAAATAAATATTTGGAAATGTATTCCGTAAGCGGAAACTGTTTGAAATTGTTTTCAAAAGGAATTTGAAAATTTGGAAATATATCTTGGAAAGATATTTGGGCAAATAAATAATGTGGGAAATTATTTATTGAGTGATGGTTGCTTGTGGATGTTAATTGATAGTTAAATAACCGACTATCAATATTGGCCAATGCGCTGATCGTTTCGAAGAGACCGGGATCGAGTTTCCGTATACCGGGATTCTAGGTCTGGAGACTCGAATACCACTTCGATTCGGTTTGTACGTTTCGGGTAACGTGTTCGAAGTCGAAGATGGAGCAGTGAAGTGCAAGGGCTAGTCGCTACTAATCCTGAGGATATTTCCAAAATGGATGTAGTAGGAATAGTGCCTTCGGTTCCGTTCAAACCCAGGACGGACTGGTATGGACGAATGCTTGCGAAACATCGTCAGCGGACAATGGGCATTCTAAGGGATATGTTCTCTAAAAGGTATCGTTTAGCCTCGAACCTCATCAACCGGGAATGACTGAAAATCAGGGGTTATGCAGCAAGGCTTCGTGGGTAGCTTCCACTGGAGGGTAAGGTCATCCCTGTCTAGATGTCCCTTTTTATTTCGGCTTAGTGGTGCGGTTGCTGATCCCAACCGTGGGGTGATTTTATTCGGAATTATCCAGTAAGGGATGGTTCCGGCCTTGTGTTGCAGGGGAGCGGGCGTACTCCTCGGTACTGTGATCTAGGCCACGTACTGTGATAGGTGGTACCCCAGTGCCTAGTCATTCGTTGGAAATCCATTCTTCCTACGTGCCTGTACGGTTTTGATTGTGCCCAACTATTGTTGAAATGTGAGATGCAAGCATTTCAGCTAGATTCTATTTTACTTTCTGTAGACACTATTATAATATCAGAGGATATTGATATAAAGTGTTTTAGCTATCGTAAGGTAAAAACCCGACATGTTTATTTGTGTCGCGGTCTTACGAGATGCTTTTGATTTCAAAGGATTTTTGAAACTTTAATAATCAATTGAGTGAAATTTTCTCACGCTGGTTTTCCAGACTGACTCGGGTATTGTTTTATATGATGCTCGGGTCAGACCGAGTATTATAGGTTTCAGGATATGATGCTGTGGAGCTCAGGAGACGAGCTGGATGACGATACGTACTCTCGTACTTGCTATTATTTTTCCGCTGTGTATTCAGTTGTATGATATTGATGTGATGTACTCTGATGATGTATTTGGATGTATATATATATACAGATACAGTTTGATTTGTGTAAAGATCTGTTGATATATATTTTATTTTATTCCGCTGCGTATGTGAGATTCTGCTGTTGTTTTCTATTTTTCTTCTTCTACCTCTTCTTCTTAACTAAAATGGTCCGGTTTTTTCGTGTTAGAAAAACCCGGGTTGTCACAGTGGTATCAGAGCTTAGGCTAGCGATAACCTTGGCTCTGGTGGGAATTTTGAGAGTACTAATAGATATGAGCGCGTATTTGTTAGTGAATATAAAATGATTTTATATTGTGTTGGTTGATTTATTGAGTGGCATATGAACCTTCGTCGGCACAGTCTGTACACCTGTATCGAAGGGGTTTCTAAACACTTGAATAGAACAGTTCGACACAATATTGTTTTAAATAGGGTGAATGAAATAATTTTGCCCAAATTATTTTGTATATAAAAGAAATAATTATTTGAAATTATTATAGATATATATTTGGATGCTTGGTTGTTAGAAAATGACAATAATAAGTTAGTCTCATTATTGAGTAGAAATTGAAACTTATAACCTAAGTTGAAGAATAAATTTATATAACAAATGGAATTTGAAATATAGACTAAATGCAATTTATAAATTGAGATAAACTTTATATACAAATGTGAATTACAAATGTGATTTATAATCAATGAGATAAGTTCATAAACAAATGAAATTGTAATTTGAAATAGAATTTCAAGGTAATGTTTAAACATGAATGGGATGAGTTGAGAATTTGGAAGGATTTAAAATTCCTTTGGATTTAAAATGGTTTTCAAAGGTGTTGGAGAAATAATAGTGGAATTATTTGAGAAATATTTTTGAATCGAATTTGAGATCTAGAGAGATTTGGGATTTAAAATATTTGAAAGGTTTTAAAGAGATAAAAGCATTAAATTCTCTTTCGGTCGCTGGAAAATAATTTCGGTGATGACTGCAGCATCATCGATATCTATTTTCGAGTTTCCTAAGAGAAATTGCTACCAAACTGTTTTAAATTGAAAATGATTGTGAACTGGGTTGGTTTTGAAATTCAAAGGGAAAATTGTTTGATAAAAGCAGATTATTTTGGAAATTGGGGTTTGATGTGATATATCAGATGTGTGAGTTATTTATGGGTTCAAAATGGTTTTGAAATAAAACCGGGCAATTGAATTCTGGGAATTCTATTTAAAATATAAATGTGGAAAATTTAAAATGAATCAACAATATAAAGTATAGAATGAAGTTGATTGAAATAAGAAGGGAATGAAAGTTTAACTCTGGGATTATAATTATGAGATGAAAATAACTAAATGAGTAATATAAGCTGGTAGATAAAAGAGTTAGAGAACTTGAAGGTGAATGAATTGTAAAACTTGTATAAAATGGTATCCTGGAATTAAAATTTAATTCGAATATATGAAGGTGAATAAAATATATTTGAATTTAACTTAAAATAAGTTAAATAAAAAAATTGAGAATTGGAATTGAATTAAATGTAAATAAGTTGAAGTCGAATTGAATTGGATATAAAGGTAATGTAAAATGCTTATAATTGTGTAAAGAAATTCATATTCTTAAGTTCTTAAGTGCAATAATTTGATGATTTGATTGTAAAGATGAAAATGGACTTAAATGAATAGTCCTAGATCTTAAGTAAGTAAGTTAAAACTTATGAATAGAAATGGAAGTGTAAGTCATAAATGGGAATTCATTTCTTTGAACCATTAAGAGTTATAATTTGAAATTGTAATTATCAAATGGAAACGACTAAGATGAGCAATCTTAATTTTTAAATAAATCCAAACTTGAATTATAAAATAAATTGAACTTAAGATAATTAAGTGAAGTGATATTAGGAATTAAAAAGAAAGTATTTAATCTTAACCAGTGAAGGAACTAATGAGATAATAAATTAGTTAATGAAATTGAATTGGGAATTAATGAAATTGGATTAAAATAGTAATGGTTTGGATTTCGAATGGAATCCGAATAAGTGAAAATAAATAAATGGATGGAATTTGATTAAATAAGAATCAAATGAAAGATGGAAATAAAACTTAAAAGGGTTGGTTAAATGGAAAATAAACTTAAGTTATTGACTTAAGTAAATGTTGAATGGAAACTGAACTCAACAGAGGAGTGGTTTAAATAAGTTGAGAAATAGTTATTTAATAAATTAACTTGGATTGTTGTCGAGCTAAATAAAATTCAATTTTTGGAAGTTGGAGATGAATTGAATTTAAGAAAATTATTAGAAATGAAAATCTGAATGAAATGTGGAATAAGTATTTAAATTGGAAATGAAGTAGTAAATTGAAGTAAGTTGAAATTCATATGAAATGGGAGTTCAATTTGAATATACACTTCAGTGGTGAAGTAGTAAATAAATATAAGAAAATTTATATGAACTTAAGAATTGAAGAATGAAATTCTTAAGAAAATTTGTATTGGAGATATACTTAGTAATTTTTGGAATAGAAATATATATATATACTAAGTGAATAGTTGAATGAAGACTAAAACTGAAGTTGTGAAATGGGATAGTTGTGAATAAGGGGATAACAATCAAAAAGGAATGTGAATAAAAGAGAATTGATATAACTGATAATCAATTGAAATTAATACGTAAGGTGTACGTATATTATTTATTCGCATAGCTATTTGGTTCAGATATCGAACACAGAATTTCGAGATAGTTTTATCGATCCGAATCAGGATTTTTCACTCGATTTTCAACGGCGAACCTGGATATGGATTGTTGATTGATTCTGGATATTCTCTATCATAGTTTGTGGCTATGCAAGGAGAATGACGGTTTCTGATCAAGAAACCAGATCTGAGTCCGCACTAGGAAGTCGGGTGGACGATACTAGTTCGGAAGTGAAATTGTGTGATCGAGTGAGCGATCGAATGTGATATTGCGTACGGATGATATATGTGCATCGTACGGGCTTAAGTAAAACAAATGTTGGAAATTTGTAAAGGAAAGTATAAAATGACTTTGGAATTGTGATTGAATATTATTGTTTAGTAGGATATACAGGTGTATAAAAGCAATGGATAATTGGGATTTTTGATTTAGAAGATAAAATCTAATGGCCCGACAAAAAGGTATGTATTTGAATTTCTATATGAAATTTGATTGGGTTTTGGATCCAGCCACTTGGCTTTTTGTTTTCTTTTTGAGATTGGGAGGCCGTAGAGCCATTTTGTAGTAGTACCGAGCTAGCCGCGCAAAGGAGACGCTGGCGAAATTTTTCGGAAATTTAGGGAGTTAGAAAAATTTTGGAAAATTTTGATAAGTTAAAATTTGAATTCAAATTTAAATTTGAATGGATAAGTAGGTGGTATGGGTTGAACTTATGAATAAGTTTGGAAAGTTAAAAGATGATTAGTGTATCATTAATAAAAGATTGTTATGGAAAGTTGTTAAAACTATTTGGATTGGGAAAAAGAACGGGTATCGAATCATTTCTCTTAACTGGTAATTTCGGGGACGAAATTCTTTTAAGGGGGGAGGAATGTGACGACCCGGAATTTTTGTATATTTGAAATGTGAATATTTAATTTATTTTAAATATCCGAAGGTTAAATTTTAACTTTAATTTCAAATGTACAGTATTTATTTGGATAATTAATTATTAAATTTAATTTTCGGGATTGGGTAAAATATTGAATCTTGATTTTTAAAACCTGTTAAAAATAGTTCAAAGGTTCAGAAAATTTATATTGTTAATACTGAAGATGATAGAACTTTTAAAATGGAATTTTAA
This sequence comes from Allium fistulosum, assembly GCA_030737815.1. Taxonomy (NCBI): domain Eukaryota; kingdom Viridiplantae; phylum Streptophyta; class Magnoliopsida; order Asparagales; family Amaryllidaceae; genus Allium; species Allium fistulosum. Next base: position 307,869,998 of record CM060901.1, on the reverse strand, counting down.
AGAGTTTTATTCAGTTTTGAAATTTTATCGTTGAAATTGAATTTAAAAATAGTCGTCCGGGGGCACAGTCTCGGAATTTGACGAAACCAGTTCCATTGGATCCGTAATATTGTATTATTATTGGATTTCAATTTTCGTAGTATTTGGAGTTGTCGTGTGATCGTACGGAATGTAAACGCGCTGAAATTTAATCGGAAATTTAATATTATAACTGGTCAATATATCTTCCATCAGTGCTTTTTACTTTCATTTCTCAACACCTATAGCAAGCCTGCAGACACGCAAGGCAGTTCATTAACACGTGTCCTACCTAATAAACACGCGTCTTCCCCTCAGTTGTTCCTTTCAATTGAAGCTATCTCGTTCGAAAAGAAAAAGAGAGGCTGCCTTCGTTCGTTTTCCCCTTTACCTCCCTCTATTCTCAAATTAATTCAAATGGAATCTGCTTCACTTCAAGTTACGGCTAATAGCAATCTCCATGGTCGCGATGCTTGAACCGAGAGGAACTAGGGTTTCGAAAATCGACGCCTTCATAATAATCATCGCTACATACCCAGCTATGCCTTCAGCCATCGCGGCTCATCCTTGCCCTACGCGATATTCTCTACTGCCAATCTGAGGTCCTGCTACTGTCTCTTTATATGTACTTCGTGGGAGGCGCTGGAGGTTTGGGAATCGCGATTTCGTTCAGAGCTCGTCTAGGGTTTTCGAGCTCGGGGTCTTCGAGCGGGGTTCCTGGAGGCGGCACCGCATTCGCGAGGAGGGAAGGGGCTTGGTCGCAGTACAGTACAAGACTTCGACGACATCAGATCGATCGCAAGGCGATGTTGAGTCATGGTTCAAACAGCGATAGGGAGGAGCTGGTCACGTTGCCGGATGTAGGCGTTCGTCGACGATTTTGGCTTTGGGATTCGTGAACAGCGGGTCGTTTTGCTGTGAGGTACCCATTTATTTTATTTAAATTTAACAAGCATTCATACATTGGAAAAGATTAACAGTAAAATTAGTTACTGTTTTACAATAATGATTATTATTGTTTACCGGAAAGATAAGCAGGAAGAAAAGAAATTAATTAGACAACTAGATCTAAAATAGTTTTGTTTTAAATTCAAATTTGGATTATTAATTAGCTCTGTACAAGATAAATGTATGCACCAGACATCTATGTAAGGTATTGGAAGGAAATTTTATAAAGGATTTGTGATAAAATTTTACGATTTACTTACTTAATTTATTTTTGTTCTGAAAGATGTAATAAAAGAAAATTTGTCAAAAATTAATAATCAGACAAATCAGAATTTTAGTTGAAACAAAATAAATAAATGGAAATTTATTTGTTTGATTTATTCAAATAGTAATAAATCGTAAATTGTTTATTCAAGGTCATAAATCGAGAAACCAAGTCGAGATGGAATGGACTGCAAATTAAAAAGCAAAGGTGAGTTAATCTCACTCAGTTAGATTTAAATTTAAATGGTTAAATTTAAATATTTGATTGAATGGTTGATTTGGTTGATATGATATATATATATAGTAGTATATATCAATATATACATATTGGCATATGTATATATTTGAGTTGTTGATATTCCCGCATTTATATAGCGGATGAGACCCTATGCGCCGCATAATAGCGGATATTTTATATAAAACCCATATACCGCGATATTCCACCTCGAAGTGGAATTGGTATTGTGCTAACGTTTGTGGATGCAGGGAAACAGGTTGGAGGGATCCAACTGGATTCCTCAAAATTATTTAGATTATTTGATATTTTGTTCTATGAATATTGATATCCTGTGATGATTTTATTGATGATTGAAATATTGGATGATATGGTTGGATTGAATATTTCAATAAAAAGGAGTTATCAAAATATATTGAATTGGATTTTGAAAGAAATAAAAGAGTAAATTTTAAGTAAATATTTCAAGTGAATTGGAATAAGGAAATTTCGAAATAACAAGGGAAATATTAACTTTAAACTAAAGTGATATTAAATTTAAAGAATAAAGGATTTATTTTGAATGTAAGGATTAAATTTAATTAAAGGCTAAAGAAGGAATTTTGGAAGTTTAAAATTGGTATTTTCAGTTAAAAAGGGTTTTAACTCAAATAAAGGAATAAATCTAAAAGTTAATGTATTTTGAAATAAATGAAGTAGTAAAGGAAATTTATTTCAAAGTAAAGTAAAGTAAATTGGAAAATCAATTGGAAATTGATTTAGTTATTTAAAATTGTAAATTTTAAAAGAAGTGAGATTTTGGAGATATAAAACTGGGTTTATAAAGTAAAATAAAATATAGTGGATATTTGAATATAAATTCAAGGTAAGAATTTATAAAAAGATATGGTTTGGTTTAAAAATAAATGTTGATTTATTTTATGGAAATGAGAAGTGTATTTCTTTGGATAGCCAAGTACGTTTTCAAAGCAATTTTAAATAATAAGTTAAAAGTTTTTAGTATGTTTTAAAAAGCATGTTTTAGAGAATCTATTATTTCTAAATGTTAAACTTTAAAGTAAGTATTTTTCAAAGATCTATTATTGTAGTAATTATATAAAAGTGATTTGCTATTATGTTTTAAAAGGAGAAATTTAGTTTATATTGATAAAGTGGTTTATTTTAAAGTATATATTTTTAATAAAGTATTAAAGTAGTTTAATTTCAATGTTATAAGATATATTTAAAATAAAGTGTTTTTAAATTATTCTAAAATCTAAAAGTGTTTTGTACTTGGTGTTTCAAGGAAATAAATATTTGGAAATGTATTCCGTAAGCGGAAACTGTTTGAAATTGTTTTCAAAAGGAATTTGAAAATTTGGAAATATATCTTGGAAAGATATTTGGGCAAATAAATAATGTGGGAAATTATTTATTGAGTGATGGTTGCTTGTGGATGTTAATTGATAGTTAAATAACCGACTATCAATATTGGCCAATGCGCTGATCGTTTCGAAGAGACCGGGATCGAGTTTCCGTATACCGGGATTCTAGGTCTGGAGACTCGAATACCACTTCGATTCGGTTTGTACGTTTCGGGTAACGTGTTCGAAGTCGAAGATGGAGCAGTGAAGTGCAAGGGCTAGTCGCTACTAATCCTGAGGATATTTCCAAAATGGATGTAGTAGGAATAGTGCCTTCGGTTCCGTTCAAACCCAGGACGGACTGGTATGGACGAATGCTTGCGAAACATCGTCAGCGGACAATGGGCATTCTAAGGGATATGTTCTCTAAAAGGTATCGTTTAGCCTCGAACCTCATCAACCGGGAATGACTGAAAATCAGGGGTTATGCAGCAAGGCTTCGTGGGTAGCTTCCACTGGAGGGTAAGGTCATCCCTGTCTAGATGTCCCTTTTTATTTCGGCTTAGTGGTGCGGTTGCTGATCCCAACCGTGGGGTGATTTTATTCGGAATTATCCAGTAAGGGATGGTTCCGGCCTTGTGTTGCAGGGGAGCGGGCGTACTCCTCGGTACTGTGATCTAGGCCACGTACTGTGATAGGTGGTACCCCAGTGCCTAGTCATTCGTTGGAAATCCATTCTTCCTACGTGCCTGTACGGTTTTGATTGTGCCCAACTATTGTTGAAATGTGAGATGCAAGCATTTCAGCTAGATTCTATTTTACTTTCTGTAGACACTATTATAATATCAGAGGATATTGATATAAAGTGTTTTAGCTATCGTAAGGTAAAAACCCGACATGTTTATTTGTGTCGCGGTCTTACGAGATGCTTTTGATTTCAAAGGATTTTTGAAACTTTAATAATCAATTGAGTGAAATTTTCTCACGCTGGTTTTCCAGACTGACTCGGGTATTGTTTTATATGATGCTCGGGTCAGACCGAGTATTATAGGTTTCAGGATATGATGCTGTGGAGCTCAGGAGACGAGCTGGATGACGATACGTACTCTCGTACTTGCTATTATTTTTCCGCTGTGTATTCAGTTGTATGATATTGATGTGATGTACTCTGATGATGTATTTGGATGTATATATATATATATATACAGATGCAGTTTGATTTGTGTAAAGATCTGTTGATATATATTTTATTTTATTCCGCTGCGTATGTGAGATTCTGCTGTTGTTTTCTATTTTTCTTCTTCTACCTCTTCTTCTTAACTAAAATGGTCCGGTTTTTTCGTGTTAGAAAAACCCGGGTTGTCACAGCAATCACAACTCAAAATATCGACTTCCTATCGAAGCATGTCGCTAGGCATTTATAATGTTATACGCCTATTCCGAACGCAATGGAAAAGGTTTCGACTCCAAATACGATCGTATGGAGAAAATAGCTTTTTGGACCAGTTATTAAATTAAATTTCGATATAATTTTCAGCGTGTTTGCTTATCGTACGCTCACACAACAACTCCAAATACTACGAAAATTGAAATCCGATAATAATACAATATTACGGATCCAATGGAACTGGTTTCGTCGAATTCCGAGACTGTGCCCCAGAAGGCTATTTTCAATTATCGATTTAAACGATAAAATTCAAAACTGAACAAAACAGTTTCAAATTCAATTCTGAAGCTTTTATTATCTTCAGTATTATCAATACAAATTTTTCAAGACTTCAAATTATTTTTAACAAGCTCAAAACTGAAGATTCAAATTTTTTACCCAACTTCAATAATTAAATTCAATAATTTTAATTGCCAAATTCACTCTGATATTTGAATTTCAAATTAAACTAACTTCCAGATATTTAAAATTAATTAAATATCCTGATTTCCAATGTCAAAAATTCAGGGTCGTTACATTCTTCCCCCTTAAAAGAATTTCGTCCCGAAATTACAAGTTAAGAAGAATGCTCCAATACCCGTTTATCATTTTCCCAAAACCAAACAGTTTTATCAAATTCCCAAACCAATTTTCTTTTCATTAAAGATCCATTATTACTTTAACTAATTTTCCACAATCAACCATAAGTTCCAAATAATATGGTTTTCTTAACAATTCAAATTTCATTTCAATTCAAATTTTGAATTCAAAATTTTCTCAAAATTTTTCTAACTCTCTAAATTTTCGAAAAATTTCGCCAGCGTCTCCTTTGCGCGGCTAGCTCGGTACAACTACAAAATGTCCCTATGGACTCCCAAATTCCAATAGAAAACAAAATGCCAAGCGGCTAGACAAAAACCCAATCAAATTTCATACAGAAATTTTAAATACATACCTTTTGTTGAGTGAATTCCAAATTTACCTTCGAAATCAAAATCCAATTCCATTTTCCTATAGCCTTTATAATCCATGTATACTTTACTTAACAATAATGTCCATTTACAATATTCAAAAATCTTTTTGTACATTTATATTTTGATTTCTATCCACTTATTCACAATCACCTTTTAAATAAATCTTTTTTTCTCTCCGAATTATTTAAAATTATATTTTCAAGAAATTCTTCAACTTTTAAACAATATTTTTCAAAACCCACTTATTAATATCTTTTCCCATGTAACGATTCGACTTTTCGACGCTCGAAAGTCGACATTAATACGTCCACTGTATCAAATGCCGCACAATCGAGTGCGGGAAAACCGAATCATTAGGGTTAAAAGAGAGGTAGAAGAAGTCAGAAGAAAAATAAAGAAGAAGAAACAGAAACAACAACAGAATCTCACATTCGCAGCGGAACAACATATAACAGATGAATGATTAATCTTTAAAACAAAAGACTATATCAGTTTATACATTACATCATATCATCAGAGTTTACAACAACAACACACAACACTGGACAGTTATATAAACTTGTCCACACAACATAATACACAGTGGAATAATACTAATATAAGTGATACATCTCGCCATCCAGCTAGCCTCCAGATCTCCACAGAAACTTCTGAATTCCAGAATGACCTGATAACCTGACTCTAGGCTGCCCGTGTGGAAGATTTTGGGCACCCAGAGTTTAGAAAGGGAACAATAAACTCCAGGTCAGTCGTGGGACTGGTGTGAGATCTAAAAAACAGTTATTTTCACAAAGAAAATAAAACAAATTCGCAATGCTTTTGGAAAATGTAACTACCATAAGACCTCCCACCACACACATAATGCAATCGCAGACTTGGAGGAGATTTCTTCTTATGATAGTCAAATATGCTTAATACGAGAAAACTCTTTTGATATTATTACTAGTGCGTAGTGTAGAAAGCCATTTCGAAAGTATAATATTAATCTTAGCCAGCATAGACATTCCGAACTATGCCTACTATAGCTACCATCTAAACAGTGGTGACCACCATAAGTAAATGGCAAGTTCTACAGCTAAAACCGTACAGGGTTCGTATTGGGAATTGGATTTCCAACAAATGGTTAGGCTAAGGAACTTCCTATGCCACATGGAAACGCCTCTAGAGGGACGTCCCGAGAGATAACTGCTCTCTGCCTACACAAGGCCGGGTTACCTCTTACTAGGTAACTACTACACGAATATGCCACCCCCCGGTCCTTTGGGACCTTTATCTGAGGCGCCTCGATCACAAAGCAACAATCACACAGTAAATAAGATTGATGCCACCACACAGGTAAAGCATCTGGGCTCCATACCATGATACCACCTTTTTCCAAAAGGAAATGACATACCCTAAAGGGAGCGACCCTCATAACCTTGCCGCGTTTTCCTGTTTCGACCATTTTCGGGTTGTGAGGTCCGATGAGGTCTCTTCCACAAAGATACGCTTTACACGAAAACCATGCTTTGATCACAAATGATCAACGAATGATCATCAACACACAGCAACACTTAGCATGCCACACTACCAAATTTGGAGTATATCACTGATAACCTTCAACTACATCACCTCTGAACTCGTACGTCTCAGAGAAAGGTGTTAAGCTAAGAGAATAAATTCTCCGCCACCAAACAGAAATGTATTTGAAAGAAATCAGCTTTATATCTCAAAGTGTAATGTCAGACATACAACCATACAAGTCTGTTCTGGGTTCGAACAGAACCGAAGGTACTTCCAAAGAAGCCCTTTCAAATCCGGTCTTCAATTGCAATCCATAACGTCGTACCATTATTCGGAATGGGTTATATGACACAAAGTCCTCTCCCGGCTAAATCGAATAATGAACGCTTATTTTGAAAACAAATTCAAGTGCCATTTCAAAGGCCAATATTGATAGTCGGTGATTTAACTATCAAACAACATTCACAACAATCATCTGATTTAAATAATTTTCCCAAATTATCTATTTTCAAAATATCTTCACAAGATATATATATTTCCCACACTTCAACATTTTGAAAATCAATTTCAAATCATTTTCACCTTTCAACTTTTGAAAATAAATTTCAATTCAATTTCCTTACGCGGAATATATTTCCAAATATTTATTCATTCCCACTGGAAATCTGCCAAGTTCAAATAATTTAAAATGATTTATATCACTATCTGAAATATATTTGGAAAACATTTTTTCCGAAATATTCCTTTTAAAAACCAACTTTAGAACCTTTAATTTATATTTTAAAAGCTACTTTGAAAATATACTCGGCTTTATAGTGAGAATACACTTTCACTTCAAAATGGTCCATTTAAACCAATTAAATAATCCTTATCGATTCATTTTAAATTTACGTTCCAAATCCGTAAATTTATTTCCACACTTTAAAAATAAATCAGTGTTTATTTTTAAAACAAATTTCCCTTACCTTTATAAATTCCATTTTTGAATTTACATTCCCTAATATTCACTTTTATACGATTTTCAAATCGATTCCTCAAATATTCACTTTCAACTCCAAATCAACTTTCAAATTGATTTCCAAATTTATTTCCAATCCCAAATTGATGTTCCAAACATTTATTTCAAACACCTAATCGATTTTTAGGATGGATTTCCCAAGATTTATTTTTAAATACCAAATCAAATTTTTAATCGGTTTCCTAAAGATTTATTTCCAAACACCGAATCAACTTCCAAATTGATTTCTAAATTTATCTTCCTTTAAAATAAATGCCTTTGTTCCTTTCAATTATTAAAATTTGTATTTCAAATAAGTTCTTCAACCTTCGAATAATATTACCCGAAATCCATTCATTAAAATCTTTTCACCATAATTTGGAATTAATTCGATAAGATTACAAAAATCAACTTTTTTTCTGTTAAATTCTTTCTTTCAAAATTAATTCAATTCTTAAAAATAAATTTCTAAAATCCAATTTTATTTATTTCTGGTATCCAACGATACCAAAAATACATTCGGCTAAACTATAGCCTTCAACAATTTCAATCACAAATATAATCATACACAGATTATAAATAATCAACACACAACATTGAAACAAATTCAAATATTTGAGGAATCCAGTTGGATCCCTCCAACCTGTTTCCCTGCATCCATAGATGTTAGCACAACAATTAAATACCCATTCCACTTCGAGGTGGAATATCGCGGTATATGGGATTTATAAAATATCATCCGCTATTATGCGGCGCATAGGGTAGCATCCGCTATATAATGCGGGAAATCAATCACCAATATATATATATATATATATACTACTATATATACTACCACATCCAAACTGTCAATCAATAACTGCAATTCAAATTTTTAATTTGAGTGAGAAGATCTCACCTTTGATTTTAATTTTGCAATCCATTCCAACTCCTTTCCATTTCCGGCTTGTTTCTCGATTTTAAACCTTGTATAAACAATTTTATATGATTTATTAATATTTGAATAAATTGAACAAATAATTTCCCTCTAAAATTTTAATTAACTAATTAATTCAATTTTATCGAACGATTTATTTTAAACAAATTCTTTAATTTTAAACTAATGATATAATTTTAACTAATGATTTAGTTTAATCAAAGAATTAAATTTTAAACAAATTTTCTTTTCATAAATTATTTTTAGTAACTAAAAATAATTAAGTAGGTTTATTAACCAACTTAATCTTCAAAATATTGTTTACTTATACATACATTTTTTCTTACATTAACTCTTCAACATTTTAAAGTCCCTATAGTTCTTTTCTATGTACATAAAAATTATCACAGTAAACCCTTTTTCTCAAAAATCTTATATATATCTATTTTTAGTTTTAAACAACGTTATCAGAAAATGTTTTAAAATCTAGTTTACCTTTACTGACCATACCATTACATTCAAATTTAAAAATCCTAAATGCCAAAGAAAGCTCACCCACAGGCTCACCCTTTGAACTGCCATGGCCACGACCATACGACATCGACGATCGAAGCCAAACGCCGAGGCTAACAACCGTTGACATCCTCGACAAAGCGACCTCCCAGTCTTCTCGACTTTCCAAACCACGACGACCAGGTAAACCCCTTCAATCGAACTCAAAGCTCACGCCCTGCTCGAGAACCACTACGACGACAATCCGCGAACTCGATATTCATGCGAAGCGAAAATCCAAATCTCGATTGAAATCAATTTCGACCCCATTCTCTTAATTCCATCTCGAACGAAATCGATTCTTTCGTTCATTTCCATCTATATTTTGAACGCTCTGGGTTGATTTGAATGAAAAGAAGATGGAAGGAGGGAACGCGTTTTGATGATGAAGAGAGGGAATAGCATACGAGACTCTTATTTTGTTCGGCCATTTTTTTTATTGTTCAAAAAAGGTTTGAAAGATAAGAAAGGGAAAAGATGGGAAGCGTGCTAGAGAAGGGTTACGGTGACTCTGGAAAGAAAGAAAAGCCTCTGATGTGAAAGAAATAAGGCTGAAGTTGACCAGTCAAAATATATTTAAATTTTAAATTCAAACTATCTCGGCAATCACAACTCAAAATATCGACTTCCTATCGATGCGTGCTGCTAGGCATTTATAATGTTATACGCCTATTCCAAACGCAATGGAAAAGGTTTCGACTCCAAATTTGATCGTATGGAGAAAATAGCTTTTTGGACCAGTTATTAAATTAAATTTTTATATAATTTTCAGCACGTTTGCTTATCGTATGCTCACACAACAACTCCAAATACTATGAAAATTGATATTCGATAATAATACAATATTACGGATCCAATGGAACTGGTTTCGTCGAATTCCGAGACTGTGCCCCAGAAGGCTATTTTCAATTATCGATTTAAATGATAAAATTCAAAACTGAACAAAACAGTTTCAAATTCAATTCTGAAGCTTTTATTATCTTCAGTAGTATCAATACAGATTTTTCAAGACTTCAAATTATTTTTAACAAGCTCAAAACATAAGATTCAAATTTTTTACCCAACTTCAATAATTAAATTCAATAATTTTAATTGCCAAATTCACTCTGATATTTGAATTTCAAATTAAACTAACTTCCAGATATTTAAAATCAATTAAATATCCTGATTTCCAATGTCAAAAATTCAGGGTCGTTATAGGAAATGAGCCATTCGTGCTAGCGATGCAAGCAACACAAGTTTATTATGCACCTTATCATGTCATGAACAACAACATGGACGACTGGTGGGTTATCATTAAAATAAAAGCTAGATGGTTACTCAAGGGGGGTATGATCATCTTCGATGATTAGCCACACCAAAATGATCTAGAGGACAATAAAACATTCTAAATAATTGAAGATGCTTATGAGATAGGACAAGTAAACAATGAAGTATTTGACGGAGTTGGATAAGATGTCGAGTTTGATAATGATGATGTCAAACTAGATGAACATGAATATGATGATGATATTGTAAATGATGCTGGCAATTGGTAGCTTATGTATAATTTATTGAAATTCTGTTTTCTATGTTTGTCATGCCAAGTCTATAATATAAAGATGGATTTATTATTCTTTATTATATTGTATACATTTCTATATGTATTATTATAAAAGATATGTCTAATCGACGCTGACACGTCCCTAGTGGCTCATCATCAGGTCATGATGGCTCCTAGTCATCACAGCGTGATGGAGACGATGCACATATGATTTCACCATTCAGTCACACTACCGCCGTTCATGATGCTCCTGTGGATGGTACTGGTCCATCCACTCGTGTATCTGAGATAGGCTCTTCCACATCCGTGTCTCGACTTGATGTCTTCCCTAAAGAGCGAAGACCGTGGTGAGTAATTACATACACTCACATACACAAACACTTACATATACACATACATACATATAAACTCACACATACATCGGATACATACATATACACATACACACATGCACATACATGTACATATACACTCACACATACATACACACATGTATACAATAATTTATGTAACACCCCTAATTTTTAATAACATTATTCAGGAGATTTAATTAGATAAATTAAATAGAATAATGTAAATATTAGAGTGATAAGGGGATTGAGATTTGAAAATTCATTTAGAGGCCGAGCTTAATTAAATAAATGGGCTTATGAGTGGTTCTATATGTTAATTAATAAGAAAATAATTAATATAATGGCATATTAGGAATTGCCGCACTATAATTCCTTAACACCTAAAATCAACGTTCTCATTCATTCTCACGTTCATTTTTCAAAAACTCAAAACGTAAAACCTAAAGCTTAAGCCGACCATTACTTAGGAGGAAAAGAATAGAAATTCATCTAAAGCCAAGGAATCAAGCTAATGGAATTAATCAAGGATCAAATTTCAAATTCCTTATCCCAATTTAGGTGAAAAATAATCATAATCATCTTTATTTTTGTTTTAATGATCATCTGATTTTCGGATTTAAGTTTAAATCCATTATGATGATTTTTGATGATGATATGCTTGGATTTTATGAGAGGATATATTTAACCAAGTTTGATTGATAATTGATTCATACGGTTTTAAGGCTAAAAATAGTTTATTTTGGATTTCAAATGCCATGAGGAATTTATGTTATGTAAAGCATTATTTTGGAGATGGGTTTAATTTTCAGTAGTTTTCCAAGCTATGGAAAATTTATCATAAATTTTTGACTGAAGAAATGAAAAAATTGGGTTTAAAATTTCGGCCATCATAAGGAGGAATTTGGGTCTGAAATTTATATATGTAAGATAACATATTAAAAGTGAATTTCTATTATTTTTAGGGATTTTTCCTAAGTAATTTACTATGGAAATTACATTATTTTGGATAGAGGACTTAAATGTTTTATTTGTTTTGCTTAAGGAAAGGCTTATTTGCTGAATTGTTTTAATTAGATCTGAAATAATTACGACAGTTATTTTAGAAAGAATTTGAAAATTTTATGGCAACCAATCAAATATTTACAAATAGGCAAGTTGGTTTAAAAGAAATTACTTAAAAAGGCAAAAAAATTGCCTTTACCCAGAAATGTTGTTTCACCGCTTCCATAGGCTACCTTTCGACTCTATACTTCCGCCTCAACTAAGTCAAAACCAACCAAGCCGAAACCAATACACAAGGTATCAATATGTTGGTACATAGTGGATTGAAGAAATGCGGAAGGCATGGTGTCGAAACCAATTCTTTCGAAGGGGTCGAAGCCTTTGTTTTACTCTCAAAAGATATGTGCTTGCCTTATTTTTAAAAGAATGCTTTTGAAGAGGTCGAAACCCCTTCAATGTAGCTCTCAAAGAAGTGGCTTTCGAATATATTGTTGTTGTTTGTTTTAAGTGAAGCTTTCGAAAGAGTTGCCTTGTTTTTAAATCAAAGCTTTTGAAAGGGTAGTTTCAACCTAATCGAAACCCTACCGCCGACCTTATACCTTTCGAATGTATTGAAGTCATCAATGCTTTAGCTTTTGTTATTTAAATATATTAAGCCACTTCCTATAGCTTTCGAAAGGGTTAATGGTTTCAAAGGAAATGGCTTCGAAAGGGGTTTTGAAGCTAACCTTTAAAAGTTCGATTTAAGGTTTCGAAAGGATGGTTCCGAATCCATCAGTTTTCCCCCAAACTCTTTTATATGTAAGTTAATAATTTTGAAAGGGGTACTTTCGTTTATATTCAATTTGACCCAAAAGATATTTTTAAAGGTGAACCCAATGGTTTCGAAAGGGGTACTTTCAAATGGTTTTGAAGCTATGCTTCTATGAGTTAATAAGTAATACTTTAATGCTTTCGAAAGGTATATTTTGATGGTTTCAAAAGAGGTGTTTTAAAGTGTTCGAAAGGCATATGCTTAGTGTATTGAATAGAGGATTTAAATGCTTTCGAAGGAGGTTATCTAATGATTTCGAAAGTAAAAGTTTAAGGTTTCGAAAGCCTTGGTTTTCAAAACAAAGAACCCAATCTCATTTTTAAAGGAAAAACCATGGCATAAATAAAGGAGTTTTAAAATGATTTTAAAGTATGAAGTTTTTGTAGAAGCTTTCCTTGATAAAATAATGGGTTAAAGGGATTAACCATGTTTCATATGAAAATAATTTCAAGGATATTAAACCACAGATGTTGGTGTTATTATGTTATTATGCTTGCTTCTTCCAATATACATATTCACTTTAAAATGGACCCATAACTATATTTTTGGGAGAAAGGGTAAAATAACCAGCTAGGTTGACCCAGTAGTTAATATAAATTGACTTAACTCTTGTATGAGTAGAATTGCATCCAGGAGGTCAGGTAGACCAAAATATAGGATGTCTAAATACTGACGGGTTCATAGTAAACCCATGAAAACTATGTTTAGGAAAAGTTATTAGCTGGGCCAATAGGTTCATAGTAAACCCATGAAAACTATGATTGGAAAGAGTTATTGGTAGGGGCGAATAGGTTTGTAGTGAACCCATGAAAACTATATCTGAATTAAGTTATTGACAGAAGTCAATAGGCTTGTAGTGAACCCATGAAAACTATATCCGGATTAAGTTATTGATAGAAGTCAATAGGTTATAGTCAACCCATGAAAACTATGAAAAGAGGAAAGTTATTGGAGATACTAATAGATTCAGAGAGAACCCATGGATAAAGAAGTTATTGGCAGGGGCTAATAGGTTCTTAGTGATCCCATGAAAACTATGAAATAGGATAGGGAGTCCATAAGTTTAAATTGGTGATTACTCAGCCCATGAAAACTAATAGGTTAATAGTAACCCTATAAACTACAAATGAGACAGATAGTCAAATTTAATGGGGATGGGAAATCTAGAATTGACTTACTTGTTTGCATACAATCATAATATTTTGAATTGTTATGTTTTAACCATTGTGGATGCAGGAGCACAGTATATGGTTTTTTAAAATTTTTGGATAAGATACTAGTAAGGAGAAAACCCATTCCGCTAAGCGGCATGGTCTCACTAGATATCTAAATTGTTTTATATGGTAGGTTATTATTCGTACCAGGCTTTATGTCTGACTCAAAGTTTATGTTTTGCCCTTAAACTCTCAGGTACTCAATTGATTTTGAGTAGTTTGAGAGTTGAGGTTTCAAGTACCTCTTTAGACGAATAAGCTTTCGGAGACGTCCAAGGGGGCATCTTCATATTTTGCTCTTGGCATATGTTATAATAATTATATTTATTCTGAACGTGGTTCTCGAATCTGGGATTGTGTAATGAATTTGAAATAATTTGAAATGGAATGAGAAAGTTGTTTAATGATTTTAAATTTTTTCCATATTCATGTGTTTTTGTTATATAAATGTATCTAACATTACCGTATTTGGTCACCGAGGATTAATAACTATGGATGACTGCAGCATCCGTAGCCGTTAGTTTTAGGCCTCCAAGTGGGGGATGTTACAATTTACAAATTAAATAATCATAAATTCATATATATGTATAGATATGATTTCAACAGCGCGCCGCATCTGAGCCATCCGTGATGGCTTACTCGCACGGATCATGGGATTCTGGCTTACATTTAGTGACATTCCCAGTAATGTGAAGATGGTCGTGTTCGAAGAATTTATGGTAAAATAATTTTATTACATAACACACTATATGAATATGTATATCATTTTTAGCATAATATATTCAATTTGCATTTGCTGAGGAAATTCTCTTGGAAAGAGGGCATTCACAAAGAGCTAGTGCATAAGGCTTGGTCGGCCGTAGTGTCTAAAAAATACCATGAGTGGGCGTATGGTATGTGTAGGAGTGGCAAGAAGCATACAGCCCTTGCCCAGGAGATATACGAGCAGTTCTGGTGGCATTTGGAAATGGAAGAATTATAGAAGATATAGAAACAGAATTCTGAATGCAGGAATATAAAACCAAAATTTCATGCCGATGGCTCCTGATCATATGTAGATCATCGTAATGATCTGGTATGAATTTATTTGTTAAATTTATTTAACATTTTAAATAAATTAAAATAGGCTTATATGATTGTGTACTTAATTCAAATTTATATACGAAGAGCAACAGGTGAGCTTTCATCTTGGCAACTCTTTAGCAGGACTCATAGGATTTAAGTCAACGGATAGCTCGATCGGCAATAGTTGGGTAGATTATGCTTCCATTGAGTTTGTGGTATGTAAACATGTATTTATGTAACAACCTGTGTTTTATGTATTGGAGGATCATAAAATATTTTTATTTTATTCGTATGACGTCATATGACTCTAAGATTTTGAAAAGTGACTCTTAGGGACATTTTTTACATCTACGATTTTTTCCAAATTTCTACATGACCATTTTGACCCTTAAAGAGTATTTTGAACTATAACTTTTAATAGGAGCCGAATGAGGGTCTAAAACCACTTCCATTGTTTCAAGATGATGGTTTCCCATTCCGTGGAATGATCATTTCAAATTTTGGTTGCTACTGGCCAGTTTTAGTGGGTAATTAACTAAGCCCATGCTTAGGCCCACTAACCCACTTCGAATTTTTTGCTAATAGAACACTATAGGAACTGAATTAAGTCATTTCCTTCTTCCCCAAAATAGATCTAAGTCTTCACTAACCCTAATTTCATCAAAAAATCACATCTTTTCCTTATTGATCATAGCCAAATCATTGATTAAAGAGGAGATTAACATATAGAAGCTGGAAATTATTATTTCCACTGATTTGGGTCTTTATTTCTTACTATCCACTTCAGATCTAAGGAAGAAATTGGTATTTTAGGTATTTGGTGAGTGGTTCTTGACCTCTCACTCATCTATGCTTGTTTTTGTGGTTAAAATGGTTGTTTTAAACATGTTTTTGGATCTAAAATGGTTTTCTAAATTTAACCACTTGATCATGTATGTTTATGACTAGAAATATGAGATTTTAAATGATTTTAGAAATGGATTTGTAAACTATTAACACTATTCACTTGCTAATGTAATCTCTATCACTCATATGCATATGTTAGTGTAAATCTTAGGACAAAATTAATTTAATCATCATATCTTCATATATTTATTGTATTAATGGATGTATATGCATGTTATCATATGATTGTATGTTGTGATTTGAGGTTGTTTTCTAGTGTTTTGAATGTTAGGTAGATAGGTCGTGAAATCGGGCAGATTAGCAACAAAACCAGTCGGAATTGGACGAGACTTAGAAGGCAAAACTTGGAGAATAGGCGGAGCTCGCAGTTCAAACTGCAAGCCCCAATTCACTAAGTACAGAAGTCGGCACCAACATCAGAATCGGTACCGACATCTATAGCTTAGTCCAAGTCGGCAGTGATTTGGTGGAGGGGTAGATGTCATCTAGTTGGGGTGATCCAAGGCAGAGTACTGGAATTTGGCTAAGTACTTGAGTCTATAACGACTTGATTCTAGGATTTTGACTTAGGTGTTTGGAAGACATGACGACTTGAATTAAAGCAGAGAAGTCGGGGTTCGAGCACCAAGGCATGGAGTACTAAAAGCAAGAAGTAGGATTGAAAGAGACCTGGCTATCAGTTGGTCAAGTATAGAAGTCGGTACCGAGTTCATGAAGTCAATGTCGAGTTCTCATCGGGACCGAATATCTGGAGGAAGGTTCAGAAGTTCTAGAGGTCGTGCTGGAGGTGTTGGCTTGTTCATATGATGACCAACGGCAGTACAACAACATGATGAAAGTTAGAGTCTTTGAATAGTAACTCGATGACGAATGGAGTTAAGTTTCAAAGATAACGGCTTGATAAAGAAAGGTGTCGTAGAATGGGGAATGTAGAATGGTTCCTCAAGAACAACGTCTTGATGAAGAAAAAAGTCGTTAAGTGAATAAATGAAATGGTTCCTCCAAGATAGTGGAAGTTAAATAGAGAAAAGGAAGGGCTTGGATACGTGTACTGAGGGATCGTTGATACTTGGAGTGTACTCAAAGTAGAGGTATCATGAGGGCACTCATGGTAGTAAAGAATGGCTACCCTGGATCGGAAGAATGGATACATGTAACCTAGATTGGAAGAATGGATCTAGTCCCGGTTTTAGGTTAAAGAGTGTACAATTGAAAACCGAGATTTCCATTAGTCCATGGCAAAAGAATGGTCATACAAGTTATCATATATCCCATAGTACACTGAGTGACAATTAGTATTATTTGATGGATGCTATGTCTGTTATGGTTGATTCAGTAGCCACCTATCAAACTAGGGTTGTCATCAGAGATAGATAGTGGAGATAGGGATACCTAGACACCCTTATCACACTTGGTTGTGTTACACCTTTATGATATGTACAGAAGCGTATTATGTTATTATGTGCTAACTCTTTGGCTACAGGGACAGATCATGTGTGATTTATATACCTTACTCCTTACCATATCTA
The DNA here is from genome assembly GCA_030737815.1 of Allium fistulosum. Lineage (NCBI taxonomy): Eukaryota > Viridiplantae > Streptophyta > Magnoliopsida > Asparagales > Amaryllidaceae > Allium > Allium fistulosum. The sequence continues at coordinate 307,852,396 of CM060901.1, read as the reverse complement.
CTTTGTACAGTATTTTGAGATTCATTTACCGCTTACACTAGATTGTTGTCTGACTCGAGTTTTTATGCTTTGCTTCTTATTATCATGGATGCTCTTAAATGAGTAGACTAGTTAACATGTCTAGGTGCGACGTAGTAGCTGTGCAGAGGACAAGCTGAAGGAAGCTATGTCATATTATATATGGATTTCTATGCTTATTCTGTTGTACAACACTATGGAGCCTTGGTAGTGTTCAGTTATTATTAGTAGTATGAGACTGTTATTTTAGTTTATTCCTGTTTTATAAAGTCTATTTCATGGTGTATAACTTTATGTATTTGTACTTTGATATTTGTTTCACTTAGTTATTACTGTCTCTCATGTTTATATCTGAGATTTTATATTTTATTCCACGCACTGTGAGATATACTACAGGTTCTATGATTTTTTGTTTCATTTTTAAACCTTGATGGTCGCTCTACATCGATCGACACGACAGTAGCACACTATATTATGTATATTAGGTACCGGTGGTGTGGGGTGGTTGTCACATTTGGTACCAGAGCTTAGGTTGTGTTGTTTGACCTAAGGGATATTGTGGTTTAGTAGAGATAGGAAAGGAGTTCTCACCACAGACTGAATCAAGAGAGTGTACATATATGGGAGCGCCTACTTATTATATATTTTGATTTTAAAAACTATATAGTAGTATATATAGAATATAAGTCGCATGCACACATGAGTACTATTGACACAGTTTTCATTTTGAGAGACTGATCACTCTTGTTTCCGATCGAGATTGAGTCGACAAACAAGAAACAATGTTAGGAACTCCCTCTCAGGAGTTGAACAAGGAGCGGGTTCGGGGGCTGCTAATCCTGACTTGCAAGCTATGTTCAACACAATGATGGCGAACGTGCTTCCGAATGCCCAACTGGCCGCTCCGAATGTTGCTATTGGTGTTGATGCTCAAGTACAAGCGTCGAGGGTGGACTTCGCCAAGCTATGCAAAGATTATTCTACACTAGGAGGCAAGTTATTCCTTGGAACAAACTCTGCCATCGAAGTGGAGGATCGGTTGGACACCTGAGAGCTTATTTTTTGTGATATAGATATTGATGATGCCATGATCAGAAGGTTGACCTCTAGACAACTTCAAGGGTAGGCCATGAACTTATGGAATGTTATCACTACTGCTACACCCGAGAATCAGTTTACTTAGGATTAGTTCAAGGCTAGGTTTGAGGAGAAGTTTGTTCCGGCTGCTAAGAAGTTAGTACTATTCAGGAGATTAGCTAATTTAAAGCAGGGAGATATGTCCGTTGCTAAATACATTGCTGAGTTTGACGCCTTGTCGAAGTATGTGATGTCTTTTATCGATACTTCATTAAGAAAGAACAAGAAGTTCATTATGGGTTTGGACGACTATTTAGGGAAGAAGCTGGCGAGTCATATTGATGAGCCATTTAAGAGACTCGTCGAGAAAACCCTTTGCCAGGAGAGTTTATATCCTAAGTCAAAATCAGCTGTTCTAGTTAAGGAAGAGCCGAAACTACAACAGAGCAGAGGAGGCAAGAAGAAGTCGTTTGGAAAGAGGAAGAAATCTCAGAGGAAGGATGCTTAGAAAAAGGTCAAGTGGGACCCTGTTTGCTATGCTTGTAGAGAAAAGGGTCAAATGATCAAAGATTGCTAGACTTATAGAAAGAAAAAGTGTTATAACTGTGGCAATCCTAGGCATATACTGAAGCATTGTCCGGAACTGTAACGACCCGCATTTTTCAATAATTGAAAATATTAAATTTAATAAGATTTTGGAATTTAATATTGGAAGAAATTAAAATTTTATGACTTATTTATGAGAAAAATAACAAGAATGTAATTTAATAATGTTGATTCAATTTAATTGATAACTATTTTAATGTAATTGAAATAATTGTAAAGTTAAATTGGTTATAAATTGTAAATAAGGAAATAAATTAAATGTGGTATTTAATAGTGAAAGTGTATGTAATTAACTGAAATTGGTTAATATTGAATAATTAATCAGTATGTGGATTTATTAGCTTGGTTTGTAAAAAATAAACATAGAAATGTATTTGAATTGTAAGTTGTAACAATTGTTTACATTTCACTATTTAATTCGTTGAAACTAAATTGTAAATCAATTGAAATTAATCTAATTAAATACTGTAGTTAATGTGAATTAAGATGATAACCGTAGAATATTGATGTAATAAAATGTAAACCAATGTTAGTTATATCCATAAGATGATGGTTGATTGAATAATAAGATGAAAATCAAATTAAATGAATTTATTGGAATTTAAAATCGCAATTAATGAATTTATTGCAATTGAACGCCTTAGTTAGTGCAATATTTAATATTGAATTTGACATGGGAAATTTGTTTTAAAAGGATTCTAAATTTCTAGGTAATTAAAAATGATTAAAATTGTTAATTATCAGATTTGAATTTAAAGGTTGATTAATTAATTTAATAACAATTTATTTAATTAACGTTAAAATAGCCATTTTGGCCACTGTCTGGGATTTCGCTGAAACTAGTTTCATCGGATCCGTAACAGTGAATTATTGTAGGATTTCAAGTTTTGTAGCGATCGGACTTGTCGTTTGGCCATGCGAGCTTGAAACGTGTAGAAATCAATTTAATGAATTCAATTAAAATAAGCTGATTTTAAAAGCTAACTTCTATATACAATGAAATTAGGGTTCGAAACTAGTTTCATTGAGTTTAAAAATATCGAAAACCTATATTTTGATATATTGGATGACCCATTTTCGTTTCGGAAATGAAACGGGCTTTTCGGGAACGAAACGGGCTTTTCGGGTCGTTGTTATCGTTTCGATCAAACCCTGCTTATATATAGGCTGTTATAAACCCTAGCTGTTTCTTATTTCATTATTTCTGTACGTACATCTTCTTCCTCCTTCTCAAACGACAGAACATCAAACCTAATTCCCAAATTCCAAAACCAAATTTCAATTTCAAAAAAAAATGCGGATCTAGGGCGACTTCGGGGCGCGCTTCGAGTTCTAGAGGCGAAAACCCTGCGGAGACTTCGGGTCAGGAACCAAAAGACTCGGGTCTCGGGTCTCGGGTCGTTTTGGTAAAAACTCAGAGCATGCACCGAGGATTTGAGGCAGTGGACCGAAGTAAGACTCGAAGTCGACTCAGGGCCTAAATTTTCCAATCTTCTATTGTTTATAACTTTTGCATACGATTTTGGATTCACGCGCGGTTTTCTCCATTGCAATCGTATCGAAATTCCAGACGATATGAAAATGGTTTAGCTACAATTGGAGCCTGTGTGATTTTGGGCTTTATTTGGATTTTAAATCGACGACAAATCAAAGGTGAGTGTTTTAACTGTAACAACCCGCATATTTCACGATTATATATTTAAATGTTCTATTTAAATATAGCATCGTTAATCGAATAAAGGTCCGAAATGTTACTTTTTGTAAACAGTCGAATTGGGACTCGAGACCACTTCCATTGAGTCCAAAATGGCGTTTACAACTTTTTTGAGTATAAACATCGATATGTTTGGAGTTGAGTAGAATTTTGCTATTTTTCTATTTTGGGCTTTGGGTTTGGATTTCAGCCCACTAACCCAACATAATACCCTAGCTCCTCTACTCTTCATTCATTCACTCATTCCATTTCCTAACACTCAAGCTCAAGAGAAAATGGGGGAAAAGAATGGAAATTAGAATTCCAAAACCCTAGTTTGTTTAGGAAATACAAATTCAAGTCCAAAATCAAGGAGAAGCTTAGGTAAGCATCCTCTTCATCTTCTCCGTCTCTATCTCTCTTCAATTTAAGAAATTCCTAAACCCTAACTTAGGAAATATTTGCTTATTATCTTAGATTGGAGCTTCTTGAGTTGAATTTGAAGAGGAATTGGCCTTTCCTTTGTTTTAAAGCTTCTCATTCGTGTTTTTGAGTTTTAAAGGTGAGTTCTTTAACTCACATCTACGTCTATAACTTTCATTGTTGTTAGGTATGAATTCCAAACATTTGTGCATGTTCATTTGCTTTTGATTTGAATTGATTTGGTGAATTTTCTAAATTTGGTGTTTTGGTCCAATTTTATGAAAATCCTACTATGGATGTTTGGACATGATATTTGGGGTGTATCGAAGAGCCTATAAGGCTGGGTTGTCGCTGGGCATAAATCCCTAGTCGTCGTTGTTCGTCCGATCGCTTCCGAAACGTTTTGGCCATCTTGGCCTAAGCAAATTGTTGCCCAGGCCAGGTGACCAGACATCTGGATTTCAAGCCTAGACGTCTGGTTTGGATTGGAGATGAAAAACAAAACGGCAGAGAGTTGGACCAGACGTCTGGTCCAAACCTACTAGACGTCTGGTTAGTTTTCAGACGTCTGGTTGGAGTTTCAAACGTCTGGTAGTTTCTGGAAAATTTCCAGAACTCAAATCCAGACGTCTGGATTAAACCCCAGACATCTGGATCTGTTCATTTTGCCTATTTTGGGCTGTTTTGTGTGGATTTCCAATTTTAATCGGTTTTTGTTGATCCGGATAGTTGTTATCACTTATTATCGACTTTGATGACTTCTTTCTTTGGATTTTTGGAATATCCATTTGCTGGATTTGATATCGATTTTTATGGATTTAATTCACATTCTCGTATGTGAATTTTTGGTGATTGATTATTTCTACAATCATTTTTGTGATTTGTCACTTTTAAATACAAAGGTTTTTATACTAGTAGTAAATACTAAAACTCTTTCATCAAAACGATTTCGACACTACTTTCAATATAAAGCTCGTTTTTAAAACCGTTTTCCAATCTATTAGTATATACAAACCTTTACCTCATTCGTATGAGAAATCTAATTAAACGGCTTAGCAAAACAAGTGGTATGAAACACTTGTGTTTACTTCGTCGGTTAATTCTTGGACTTGTTCGATTGAACTCTCTTGACAATTTTCGAGTGAAAATCTACAAGTTGTTTGTAAATATTTAAGTTAAGCTAGTGGTTATGGGACATGAAGCTAAACTCATTTATTTACTAGCTTAGTGTAGTTTACACTTATCGATCAATGATGATCCTTTGTTGATTTAGACTAGCGATGTGCGATGTCTCTTTGTCCGCGTGGGGGGGGGGGGAACTGTACCCCATTTGGAGGAGTTTCGGCTCATAGTCCGCAAGGGGGGACTATACCCTGTTTGGAGGAGCTTCGGCTCATAGGAGGAGTTTCGGCTCATAGTCCGCAAGGGGGGACTATACCCTGTTTGGAGGAGCTTCGGCTCATTGGAGGGGCTTTAGCTCATAGTCCGCAAGGAAGGACTATACCCTGTTTGGAGGAGCTTCGGCTCATAGGAGGAGCTTTGGCTCATAGTCCGCAAGGGGGGACTATACCCTGTTTGGAGGAGCTTCAGCTCATAGGAGGAGCTTTGGCTCATACTCCGCAAGGGGGACTATACTCTGTTTGGTGGAGCTCCGTCTCATTTGTGATACACGTGTTGGGGAGTTTTCATACTCTCGTTTGTGATAGGCCTTCCCCTTTTGTGATTTCTGGATTTCTAGTTGATGATTTCTAGAATTTGTGTTTCACCGATTTTTGCGATTGACATTGATATGTTTTGTCAATATTTGTGTTTTGGTGAATAATTTAAAGAATAAGACATTTTTTTAATGTTTGAGAATATTTGAGATATTGTATGATTTTTGTTGTTACCTTATGTGTACTTGTCACAGTATGGCATTTTTGTTATCATACGTTTTTGGTCATATCTCTTATCCTATCTCATTTTATATGATATTTATAGCTAGACTGATCCGTTTATTATTTTCTTCTTAAATAATACTCGGGTCAGACCGAGGTATTTCAGGTGCTTCTGCTTGACTTCTTATCAGGGCTTGTCACCTGACTTTTGGCTAACTACTTTAGCTTAGTAGTTTTTGTTGTTATACATTCGAGATAGAGACTCCTTGATGTATACTTATTCTTTTGTCTAGCACTTGTATCTATTCTTTTGTGATGTAGTGGATCTAGTTTGACCACTACTTTGATGTACACTTCTATGTGTTATATTCATATCTGTTTCTGCCTTTGTGATATGAATATCTGTGACTGATTTGTGTTATGTTTATTTCTTTATTTGTTTCTGAAGTCGATATAGCCACTGTGTGGTAGCTTTGAGTTTGTATTTGATATGTCGGATTTCCTCTTGAAATGAAATGTAAGTTATATTATCTGACATGTCGGTACTCGCACAAAGCAATTACACAGATGGTCGCTCCTCAATAGCCTTATTCTTCTCGCTGGTCGACGGCATTATCCAATAGTGTCCTTGGCTAGCGTGAGTATAGAAGTGGGGCGTCACAGCTTGGTATCGGAGCCAAACTTCGGAACAATGTAGAATAATCTAGCAAGGATCATTGTCCTAAGTCTCTCTTAGGAATTGTGCCTTAGGATTATCCGAGTCATTGAACCCGTTCTATCCTATTTTCTTTTGTGATACCTTGTTTTATCAATCAAGTTGTTTGATATTCATTCTGAGAATAAGCTTTTTCCTCTTCTTTCTTTCTTTTTTTTAAAGAAGAAGAGATGGTTAGATCTGGCAGTCCTAGCGCCGGTCAATCCAGTAGTCCTTCTCTGGATGGCATATTCATGTCTGCCCAACAACTTTTGGATCTTGTAAAGAATCAAAGGTTTATTTGTGCTTTGAGTAAGGACCCCAAAAAGGTTTTACCTCTGAAACTAGAAGTTCCTTTCGATCAGCTTGTAGATATCACTCTTCGACTTGAAGAGGCCGATAAAGGAAGTGATAGTGATGTTGGAGGTTCCAAAAAGAGCCTCAATATCAACAAAAAGAGGCATATTAAGTTCAAAAGCCCTAATCCCAACAAGAAAGGGAAGCAGGCAATTTCGGTAGCAAAGACTCCTACCACTAGTCGTGGACGATGCTACAATTGTGGTTCTACGGACCACTATGCAAATAGGTGTCCGAAACCTCTTTTTTGTCATTATTGCAAAAGTTTGGGACATCTTTTATCTTCATGCCCCAAACTTCCAAACAAGAAAGAGGGAAAGTTTAATGTTGTGCAAGCCCCTAGTAACCCTTCTCTTGGTCAAGGTAATTCTCTTTCTATTCTTGATGACATTAATTTGTTTTGTGATTATCCTATTCGAATTCTTTTTGATACGGGTTCATCTCATTATTTTATATCAAAAGAACTTGTTGATTCTTTTAAATATTATTGGCTTGATGAGTTCACTGAAAATTTGCGAATCCGATTGGTGGATCTGCAACACTCAGTTTGCTTTGTAAAGATGTCGAGATTATTTTATGTGATTATTCTTTCCGAGCCGATTTGCATGTTATGCGTTACTTAGGCTTTGGAATTTATTTTTGAGAAAGGATTGGCTTAATCATTATGAAGCCTATATCCTATGTCCTGAGCGGACTATCTATCTTCAACATCCTCAATCTGTTAAGCAGATTTCTATTTTTCTTAATGATTTTGATTCCAATTTGGTGGCATCATTTTATTCTTTAGACCTACATGATGAGGAAAATGTTATTTCTCTCATCCAAGTAGTTTGTGAATTTCCCGGTATTTTTGAGCTTGTCTTAGGATTACCACCTAAGCAATCTATTGAGTGGTGCTAACGTCTTTTCAGTTCGACCTTGCCACTGGTTTTCATCAGCTATGAGTTGCGGAGGGTAGCATTCCCCTTACCGCATTCCGCACTCATTATGATTCTTATGAGTGTTTCATTATGTCATTCGGTTTGACGAACCTTCCAGCTTATTTCATCCATCTTGCGAATCGAGTATTCTGTGAATATCTCGATGAGACCATCCTTGTATTCATTGATTATGGATGAAAACAACAATTTAAAATTTGCAAATCTTTTTAATAAGATATTTATAAGTATAATTGGATTTTGTTCTTAAACGAGCAAAGAATATTTATAAAAAATTTAAGAGACATGTTTATCATATAGAAGATGATTTTGTGTTGTTTTGCCCATTGAGTGCTTTAAGAATTCTGGTCGATGCACTTGATCAACGTTATCGATAGGAATCTCCTAAACGCTATGATGAGTCAGTCAGACATAGTAAATTGACTTGCAAAAAGTAAATTTTTCTAAAAGGATGATTACATAAAGTTCATTATAATTTTGAATGTCTTAGCTTTTCGAAAAAGAGGTTCATTTAAAAGAAATCATTTTCGATACTTCTATTCTTGTGATTCTCGAAGGGAACCAAGACTTTATTGTTTATACTGATACTAGTTGTATTGGTTTGGGTGTTGTTCTCATGTAAAAAGGGAACGTTTTATCGCTTAAACTTCTAGACAATTAAAGCTTGCCGAGACTGGATATTCACGATCTAGTGCTCGCGGCCATTGTTTTCGCTCTTAGAATTTGGCGTTATTATCTTTTGGGAGAGAAATTTGTTCTCTACACCGATCATAAATCTTTGAAGTATTTATTTTCTCAAAAGGAACTTAATTTGCGTCAACAACGTTGGCTCGAGTTCCTTGCATCTTATGATCTTGATATTCTCTATCTTCCCGGAAAGGGAAATCGTGTTGTCGATGTCCTTAGTCGTAAGCAACAAGCGGTTGTTTCTATGATGATATCCAAATGGAATGATCTCAAGACTTTATCCACTTGTGGGATTCGAGATTGTGAATCCAATTCATGTTCATCTCTTGTTTTGTGTAGCCTTGAGGCTCATCCTTCTCTTTTAGACCGCATTCTTGAAGCTCAAAAGCATGATCCCGAATTGGCTCTTCGTAGCCAAAGTTGTAGGGATAAAATTGATATCGAAGGTTTGAAAGACTTTGATATTGATGCTTGTGGCGGCATTCGAAAATTTGGTAGACTTATCGTGCCAAATATTTGTGATCTTCGTAAAGATATTTTAGAAGATTCTCATCGTTCTAAATTTACCATTCATCCCGGTAGTAGTAACGGCTTTATTATTGGGATGGAATGAAATCCGATATTGCTAACTTTATTAAGCGTTGCATGACTTGCCAACTTGTTAAGGCCGAACATCAAAGGCCCGGTGGGTTATTGCAACCTTTGGACATTCCAGTTTGGAAGTGGGATCAAGTCTCCATGGACTTTATTGACGGTCTTCCCCATTCTCGTTTGGGTCATGACAGTCTATGGGTGATAGTAGATAGACTTACAAAATCCGCCCATTTTATTCCCGTTCGGTCCAATCGGACCGTACCTCTTTTGGCCAAACTCTATGTTAAAGAGATTGTTAAATTGCATGGAGTTCCTACTTCTATTGTTAGCGATTGTGATCCATTATTTACTAGTGGATTTTGGAAAGGTCTTCAAAAAGCTTTGGGAACAAAGCTTAATTTTAGCACCGCTTATCATCCTCAGTCCGATGGACAAATCGAGCGTGTGAATCAAACTCTTGAAGATCTTCTTCGGGCATGTGTTCTTGAATTTGGTGGAAGTTGTGAAGATCATATTTCTCTTGTTGAGTCTTCTTATAATAATAACTTCCAATCTAGTATTGGTATGGCACCTTTCGAGGCACTCTATGGAAGACCATGCCGATTTCCTTCATGTTGGCTTGAAGCCGGTGAGAAGCTGGTTTTAGGTCCAGACTTTATTGGTGTTCATTTGTGTTTCACCTATGAAGGGTGTTGTGCGTTTCAGTCGATCGGGAAAATTAGCACCTCGATATATTGGTCCATTTCCCATCACCGAATGTATTGGTTCTGTGGGTTATCGCCTTTTTATTACCGGCTCAATTTTCTGCTATTCATGACGTATTCCACGTCTCTCAACTACCGAAATGCCTTAGGGATTCCGATTCTATTCTTGAGCCCGGTGTTATTGAAGAAATTGAAGTTTCACCAAATTTGACTTATGAGCAACATCCTATTCGTATCATTGCTTCGGAGGTTAAACGCCTTCGAAATAAAGATGTTCCGCTTGTGAAAGTTCAATGGTCTTCAAATCCTAAGGATTGCTCTTAGGAATTCAGAGAATTCATCGAACGAACATATCCGGACTTACTCTCTCGTGGTCTTTATAGTGAACTTCTCATTTCAAAATTTCTTCCTTTTTGTTGATATGCTTTTATGGTTGTTACTTTTTATTTTCCTCTTGATTATTGCGAGGACACAATTTCTTTAAGGAGGGGAGTCTGCAACAACCCGCATATTTCACGATTATATATTTAAATGTTTTATTTAAATATAGCATCGTTAATCGAATAAAGGTCCAAAATGTTAATTTTTGTAAATAGTCAATTTGGGACTCGAGACCACTTCCATTGTGTCCAAAATGGCGTTTACAACTTTTTTGAGTATAAACATCGATATGTTTGGAGTTGAGTAGAAATTTGCTATTTTTCTATTTTGGGCTTTGGGTTTGGATTTCAGCCCACTAACCCAACATAATACCCTAGCTCCTCTACTCTTCATTCATTCACTCATTCCATTTCCTAACACTCAAGCTCAAGAGAAAATGGGGGAAAAGAATGGAAATTAGAATTCCAAAACCCTAGTTTGTTTAGGAAATACAAATTCAAGTCCAAAATCAAGGAGAAGCTTAGGTAAGCATCCTCTTCATCTTCTCCGTCTCTATCTCTCTTCAATTTAAGAAATTCCTAAACCCTAACTTAGGAAATATTTGCTTATTATCTTAGATTGGAGCTTCTTGAGTTGAATTTGAAGAGGAATTGGCCTTTCCTTTGTTTTAAAGCTTCTCATTCGTGTTTTTGAGTTTTAAAGGTGAGTTCTTTAACTCACATCTACGTCTATAACTTTCATTGTTGTTAGGTATGAATTCCAAACATTTGTGCATGTTCATTTGCTTTTGATTTGAATTGATTTGGTGAATTTTCTAAATTTGGTGTTTTGGTCCAATTTTATGAAAATCCTACTATGGATGTTTGGACATGATATTTGGGGTGTATCGAAGAGCCTATAAGGCTGGGTTGTCACTTGGCATAAATCCCTAGTCGTCGTTGCTCGTCCGATCGCTTCCGAAACGTTTTGGCCATCTTGGCCTAGGCAAATTGTTGCCCAGGCCAGGTGACCAGACGTCTGGATTTCAAGCCTAGACGTTTGGTTTGGACTAGAGACGGAAAAAAAACGGCAGAGAGTTGGACCAGATGTCTGGTCCAAACCTACCAAACATCTAGTTAGTTTTCAGACGTCTGGTTTGAGTTTCAGACGTCTGGTAGTTTCTGGAAAATTTCCAGAACTCAAATCCAGACGTCTGGATTAAACCCCAGACGTTTGGATCTGTTCATTTTGCCTATTTTGGGCTGTTTTATGTGGATTCCCAATTTTAATCGGTTTTTGTTGATCCGGATAGTTGTTATCACTTATTATCGACTTTGATGACTTCTTTCTTTGGATTTTTGGAATATCCATTTTATGGATTTGATATCAATTTTTATGGATTTAATTCACATTCTCGTATGTGAATTTTTGGTGATTAATTTTTTCTACGATCATTTTTGTGATTTGTCACTTTTAAATACAAATGTTTCTATACTAGTAGTAAATACTAAAACTCTTTCATCAAAACGATTTCGACACTACTTTCAATATAAAACTCGTTTTTAAAACTGTTTTCCAATCTATTAGTATATACAAACCTTTACCTCATTCGTACGAGAAATCTAATTAAACGGCATAGCAAAACGAGTGGTATGAAACACTTGTGTTTACTTCGTCGGTTAATTCTTGGACTTGTTCGATTGAACTCTCGTGACAATTTTCGAGTGGAAATCTACAATTTGTTTGTAAATATTTAAGTTAAGCTAGTGGTTATGGGACATGAAGCTAATCTCATTTATTTACTAGCTTAGTGTAATTTACACTTATCAATCAATGATGATGCTTTGGTGATTTAGACTAGCGATGTGCGATGTCTCTTTGTCCGCGTGGGGGGGGAGGGGACTGTACCCCGTTTAGAGGAGTTTCGGCTCATAGTCCGCAAGGGGGGACTATACCCTGTTTGTAGGAGCTTCGGCTCATAGGAGGAGTTTCAGCTCATAGTCCGCAAGGGGGGACTATACCCTGTTTAGAGGAGCTTCGGCTCATAGGAGGAGCTTTGGCTCATAGTCCGCAAGGGGGGACTATACCTTGTTTGGAGGAGCTTCGGCTCATAGGAGGAGCTTTGGCTCATAGTCCGCAAGGGGGGACTATACCTTGTTTGGAGGAGCTTCGACTCATAGGAGGAGCTTTGGCTCATAGTCCACAAGGGAGGACTATACCCTGTTTGGAGGAGCTTCGACTCATAGGAGGAGCTTTGGCTCATGGTCCGCAAGGGGGGACTATACCCTGTTTGGAGGAGCTTCTAGGAGGAGCTTTGGCTCATAGTCTGCAAGGGGGGACTATACCCTGTTTGGAGGAGCTCTGGCTCATTTGTGATACACGTGTTGGGGAGTTTTCATACTCTCGTTTGTGATAGGCCTTCCCCTTTTGTGATTTCTGGATTTCTAGTTGATGATTTCTAGAATTTGTGTTTCATCGATTTTTGCGATTGACATTGATATGTTTTGTCAATATTTGTGTTTTGGTGAATAATTTAAAGAATATGACATTCTTTTTAGTGTTTGAGAATATTTGAGATATTGTATGATTTTTGTTGTTACCTTATGTATACTTGTCACAGTATGGCATTTTTGTTATCATATGTTTTTGGTCATATCTCTTATCCTATCTCATTTTATATGATATTTATAGCTAGACTGATCCGTTTATTATTTTCTTCTTAAATAATACTCGGGTCAGACCGAGGTATTTCAGGTGCTTCTGCTTGACTTCTTATCAGGGCTTGTCACCTGACTTTTGGCTAACTACTTTAGCTTAGTAGTTTTTTTGTTATACATTCAAGATAGAGACTCCTTGATGTATACTTATTCTTTTGTCTAGCACTTGTATCTATTCTTTTGTTATGTAATGGATCTAGTTTGACCACTACTTTGATGTACACTTCTATGTGTTATATTCATATCTGTTTCCGCCTTTGTGATATGAATATATGTGACTGATTTGTGTTATGTTTATTTCTATATTTGTTTTCGAAGTCCACATAGCCACTGTGTGGTAGCTTTGAGTTTGTATTTGATATGTCGGATTTCCTCTTCAAATGAAATGTAAGTTATATTATCTGACATATCGGTACTCGCACAAAGCAATTACATAAATGGTCGCTCCTCAACAGTCTTATTCTTCGCGCTAGTCGACGGCATTACCCAGTAGTGTCCTTGGCTAGCGTGTGTATAGAGGAGGGCGTCACATTAACCCACTCACAATTAATAAATTATCTTATGTTAGTTAGATTAAATTTATGATTTTATTAGAAATTGATTAGTTGATGTTTGGTGTATCTAAATCGTTATTCCTATTAAATCTAACTTTTACTGAATTTAATCGCCATTTAATTTAATATTGAATTTTAAATTGCCAATTAATACCTGTTATTGATAATCAGTCAATTATTGTTATTTATTGGTTGGTTTGAATGATGATTGTGATGGATGTTTAATTGTTGATATTGGATAACTGGATGTTATATTTATATATTGTTATCACACTGCAAGTTCCCTTAGTTATTGCTAGGAAAATCATTATGGGTTGAAATGATACATACCCGAACGATCTATAAATTAGGGAAAACCGTTATGGGTTGAAATGATGGACTCGAACGATTTTATGGATTTTGAATTTTAATTCAGGATTGCGGGTTGAAATGATATATACCCGTAAATTTAAATTTATTGCGGGTTGAAATGATATATATCTGTATCACTTGACCATAGGGTAGAAAATTATATACGGACACCAGATTGGTTAAATTAAATAATTTTTAAATCCTGAAATTTTTGAATTCAGTTAAATGTATTTTGAAATGAAGTTTGAATTATATAAACTAAATTATTTTCAAAATCCACGCTTTAAATGTTAAAATAGAAATTTGTTTAAGGGAATTGTTAAAGGAATTTAAATTGAAATTTCAAAGTTGAATTGTGAAATATAGATGAAATTTATCGAAATAGAGTTATTAAAATGTTTGAAAATTTAAACTTTGAAATCTATGAATTTGAAGTGCTTTAAAATTATAGCTCAAACATGAATTTGAAATCGATATAAATTGAAATAATTTTGGGAATTTTCATTGAAAGAAAATTTATTTTTGTTGAAATTTGGATACGGTCCATATTTATTGAAATGGAAGAAATAGTTTAATTTGATATTAATTCAAATTAATTATTTTAATGTAAACTGTCTAAAGATATATTATTTTAAATTCAGATTTATTTAGATTTTCAAACTATTTACTTTATAAACCATTTCCAACTATTAAAACTGTATCAAATCTATTTTTAAACTATTTTAAACTATTTTAATCTATTTTTAAACTATTTAATTATTTTAATCTATATTTGAATTAATTTAATCTATTTTAAACTATTTGAACTATTTTAAAATATTTTAAACTAGTTTAACTATTTAAAACTATTTAAATTTATTTTAAACTATTTTAAACCATTTAAACTATTTTAACTATTTTAAACTATTTATAAAAACTATTTAAACTATTTATGACTTTCTAAACTATTTTCTGAATTTCGGACTGTGTAAAGTTGAAGTGTTTATATTTAAATCCTTGATTTAAAAGCAAATATGATTAAATGTTGTTATAACCTAAGTTGGGATTTGAAATGATACTTTCTAGTGAAATGACATATTTGAGTAAATATGATGATTTTGAAATGAGGATTTAACCTATTTATCGATATGATTTTGAAAGTGAATATGATTTCGAAAGTGATATGGTTTGAATTGAATATGATACTTTGATATCAATTATGAATCGGTTTTGGAAATATAAAAGAACCATCCGGTGTGAAATAAGCGTTTGGTTGTTAAGGAGACCAGGATCGGATATTGTCATACTCTCTACCAATACTGTAACGACCCGCCATTTTTGACCGTTCAAGTCGACAATAATCCACACATGTCCAACTCAAACCGTTCAAAAAGGCAGATGGTTATTGGGGTTAAATAAGAAAAGGAAAGAAAGAACAGAAGCAAACTCAGAATCTTGCAGCGGAAGGAACAAGATATAATAATAAAATAATAGTTCATGAAGCTGTTAAATAAATAAATTTGATTATTATTATACATCATAAATCAGAGTTACATACATATCAGAGATAATACAATAATGCAGCGGAAAAATAATATGGTAGTAGAATACAAATGATGTAATATCAAACTCTGTCTTCGTCCTCCAAAATAGATCTTCAACCTTATCTGAAATGCTCAGGCTGACCCGAGCGTAATGAAAAGACAAAACACTCGAGTCAGGACTAAAATATCTCATGTAAGTCAAATCGAATAAGAAAATATGAGTGTGACGGCGTCAGAGATGTTTACGGGGTTTGACATCTCATGTTCAGTGTCAACGTGAGTGCAATAACTTAAGAGATGTTACGGGATTTTCCATCTCTCAAGGATCCGTTAAACTATCTACTATGTAGTACAATACGCTATTATAATATGTCTACATTAAAGTAAAAGTATTAAAATAGCGTTAAGCCATGGCCCATTCCACCCTTAACACATTTTTATTCCCCAGAGCATATACAAGACCGTAGTTTCCCTAAAACCGGAAGTCACCAGAGGGCAATCTATATACTAAAGGTACAAACCAAAACGTAGTGGTTGCGAATAGGATAATCAGTATGACAAGGTACATGAGGCGATACCAACTAGGATACTAGTAGTTGCGTCATCCGGACTGATGTTGGGCATAGCAGCTACTACCCCAACACCGCGAAACAACACTCCCATAATCGAGGGGTGCACCCAAATCGAATCACAAAAGTAATAGATATGGTAACGAAGAAGTGTGTCCGCTAGAGGTGGCGAACCTCAATGGCCCGGCAGGGATCCTGTTTTAGTCATGTCAGGGGTCATCCAAAATCGTTCTCTTTCTTCAGTCAACGCATTCACCAAAACCATCCACTTCATTCTGGATCAATACTCCGCGTGTATTAGTTATTAAAGTGGTTTTCGGTATCGACAGAGAGTATGTCCATATCTGATCCTGGTCTCTTTAATAACTACGTATTATTACACCGGTGGCTCTTTTACATTTCAAATCGATTCATAATTGATATCAAAATATCATATTCGCTTCAAAATCAAATCCATTCAAATATCATCATATCTATTCAAGATGTAAGATTTCGTTTCAAAATCATTTTTTGCCTCAATATCTCATTTCGATTTCAAAATCATTTTCGCCTCAATATCTCATTTCGATTTCAAAATCATTTTTCGCCTCAATATCTCATTTCGATTTCAAAATCATTAATTTCAACTCGATTTAGCTTCTCAATAAACCATTTCAAATTATCAATTTCAAATACTTATTTGAACCATAAAATAAACCATTTCACTTTCAATATATTTCGAAACTTTAAATATTTCACATTTCAAAACAGCTCATATATTTATATAAGAATATAAGATTCGCTTTAAAACCATTTCGTATTCAAATTAGAATATACTTCAAATTACACATCTGTATTAAGTAGTTTACTTAATTTCTGGAACAATTCCAATTCAATAAACTTAGATTAACATTCGGATTTCAAGAATTCATTTAAGTATTACATTCCAAATCAATTTCAGTTCAAATCCTATTCAAATCAATTTTATCTTCAAATTTAATTCAATAGTTTCAATTTAGTCCAATTCACAAATTTCTTTGAATTTCAATTAAATTCCAAATTAATTAAATCTCAATTTCAAATTAATTTTCAATTCCAAACTCAAACTTGAAATATCATTTCATATAAATTTTCTTAGAAATATTCAGAGTTCGATTAAAAGTCCAATCTTTTAAAACAAATCAACTTTCGAAAATTTACGTCGTATTTCAATCTTTTTCTTAAAAATCTAAACTTCGAATAATTAAACAATTTCATTTACCAAGTTTAAATTCCAACATCTCGAGCTTCAATTCAAAATAATTCAATTTTCATAAATTGGATTTTATTCTTAAAATCAATTCATTTAAATAATTTCAAAACAACTTTTAAAATCATTTAATTTAACCAACCCGGTGTCCGTATATAATTTTCTAACCTATGGCCAAGTGGATAATTATTTCAATTTTAATTTCAAGGATGGACATATATCATTTCAATCCAAATAGATGTCATAGGTATATCATTTCAACCTATTTCTTAATTTATTCGAAATGATTCAGGTTATAGTTTTATATGCAATAAACAATATACATGATGATAGCATGATATATCAAAATAAATAAACAACCAATATCGACCAATAGCATCCATCACAACCAATCAACCATAAAGCCAATAACATTCACAACAATTTTATAATTATCAATATCGAGTAATATACTGCCAATTTAAATTTAAATTTATTTTAACGGTCAATTTTAAATTTTATCAATTAATTCATATATCAATACAGATGAAAATTAAACCTACCAAACAACAGCCAATAAATTTCATATCACTTCAGAATATAAATTTAACTAACAAAAGTTATTTTAGTCAATTGTGAGCGTATAAACACTCACTTTGGTTTTCTGTTGTCGCTGAGACGTTCCGGTTTGGAACTGAAACTGGACGACGCCCAACTTTAGCCCAAATTTCCACCGTCTCCAAATCCATCTAAACCAGTTTCATTTCGAAGCTCTCGTCATTACGATCGCAACGCAAAAAGTTTCGTCCCAATCGGACCTCGTATGAAAAAGTTATGCTATTTTAAAGTTTACACGAATTTAAATAAACAATTTCAGCTTTTAATTTAAATTTCAAACCCTAGATTCGATCCTAGCCCTTGATTTCATCTGCACCAGATCTGGGCCGTTCCTCCCATCTTCTCCAAAACGTGAAAAGCATGTACAATCTCAACCCATTCCTTCCAACCTTTGACCGACGATTTCTCCACCATCACTCGACGAGAAGTTGATCGGAGACCCACGTTAGAAGCGCCTATGCAAGAGCTACCCACGGCCAGGAGGTGGTTGAACTCGGCTCCCCCCATCACCTCGATTTGCGTGAAAAACGCAGCGACTTCGAGCTCGATTTCCCGTTGATTCGTTGCTCCGTTTTCGATCATCTCCGTATGGATTTGAAGCGCTCATCGTCCTCTACAACTTTGTAGTTGACGACTTTTGCTAATTGTTGATGGATTGAGAGGAAAATGAGGAAGAAGTTTCGGAATTTTCTGGCCATTGAATTAAAAGTGGCGGCTAAGGGCTGAAACCCTAGGGTTTTTGGAAAATAGGGAAAGTGAGGGGCTTTTATACAAAAATACGCGACACTATTCATCCCAGATTTTCCGAACTCCAAACGAAGCGTGTCGGCTGGCGTTTCTAGGGTTTATCCCGCGTTCCGAACACAATGGAACATGTTTCGGAAGCTAATTCGATCATCTGTGCGAGTTACGGCAATAAACGATCGATTTAAAATTAAATAGGTTAATCAAATTTCTGTGCGTTTGGGCTCGCCCCGAACAAACGATAAATCCGATTGACACGAAATTTGAAATCCTACAATAATATGACATTATGGATCCGATGAAACTGGTTTCGTCGAAATCCGAGACTTTTTGAAAAATGACTATTTTCTCTCGCCGAATTAATATTAAAAACAATTTGATGCGTTTCGAGCTGCCACGGTCAAACGATAACTCCGATTGGTACGAAAATTGAAATTCGACAATAACAAACTATTACGGATCCAATGGAATGTGTTTCGTTCAATTCTGAGACTGTTCGAAAAATGGCTATTTTTCAGTCGATAATTAAATACTAAAATATTCAATTTTCACAAATTAACTTTAAATTCAATTTTAAAAGTTCTATAACATTACTATAACTCCAATATGATAAGATAAAATTTTACAAATCATTTTCAATCATATTCAACTCGATTTTCAATTATTTCTGAAATTTAACTTATTAAATTATCGATTTAATTGTCTAATTAAATCCAATATTCGAAAAATAAATTATTCGACTGTTTAATTTCAATATAAAATTCCCAATTTTAAATTATTAACTTTTAAATCAAATTTCCATTGTTCACAAATTCCATTTTTAATTTCACAGTAATTAACAATCTTTTACAATGCAATTTTCCATTATAAATCCAATATAAAAGATTATATTATATTCCACGTTCAATTATATTGTAATTCAAATTCAAGTTATTTAATTCCAAATGAATTCTTTTATTTCGATTTACACTTTTATTATTGAATCAACCTTTTACTTATACATTATTATCAATAGTTTATAATTCATTTACTTTCATTTTCTTCAGCTATCATCTTGTTTAAATTCACAGTAATATTAAATTACATTCATTTACGTTGATTTTCATATTATAACTTCAATATTAAATGTAACATTTTATTTATTTCGTTGTTTACAATCAAATTCAATTCATTATTTACATTCACTACAAGTTAACATCCATATTTAATTTATAAATAAGTTATTTCAGAATAAAATTTTGTACTTTAACTTGTAATTCACATTTAACAACACAAAATTTTATTTCCTTCGGATTTTTATCCAAAATTTTCATTTTAATTCGTATTTTTAAAGTGTTAAAAATACGGGTCGTTACAAATACCGAAAACCACTTTAACAACTATGTACGTGGTGGGAATTCCAGAATGAAGTAGGATGGTTTGACGAACGATTCTATATGAGGTATTAACGTAGCTCTGACTCCCTCGAGTCAGCTTGATGTGACTAAAACTGGAGCCACGCAGGGGCCAAGTGAGGTTGCACCTCCGATCGGACATGCTTTTTCGATACCGTATTTATTGCTTTGTGATTAATTTGGTGGCCACCCCTCGATTTGATTATGGGAGCGTGGTCTAAGGTGGGCGGTAGTAGCTGCTATGCGTTACCAGTAGTTCGGATCCGCAAAATGGTTGTATCCTACCTTGGGCATTGCCTCACGTGCCTTGTCACATGCCTTATCGCGCCCATTACGAGTTTGGTTTGTACCGTGTAACGACCCGTAAATTTCAACCGTTTTAATAACGTAATTAGTTGAAATTTTGTGAAATTTTAAACGATAAAATTTTGAAATAAAAATTTAATATTTGGAGTGCGTCTAGTTAAACATAACAACTGGAAAATTTTCGTCCGAAAATATGAAAGTTTATTCCGCGCGTAAATTCACTTCAATTTAATCAGTTAAAAAACGTTGAAAATAAAATGTTTTCGGAACCAAAATATTTTTACATAGAAAAATTCTAAACCATCTTCTGAGCAAGATTTCAGTTTGTCGTTTTTCCAAATTCGGACATCTTTGGCTCCGTCGTTCTTATTTTCTGCAAAATAGCAGTATTCTGGTACCGATATCGATTTTTATCGGATGATCGTACCACTGATTTCTATAGACCGTTTTGATCGTCTCATCGTGCCGATCTCTACGGTATATTCGATTGTCAAATTCGGAGTTTCGTTGTACGTTGCACTTTACGTAACGCCTACCGTAACGGTACCGAATTTTAACTTTTGATTTTCAAAGTCTCTTTCATATTCCACCGTTTAATTGTCAAGAGTCGGTAGTCTTTTTCAATTCTCAAAAAAATTAACTTTATGACTGTTGATTCCCTAGTTTATTTTATTTTGATGTTCGTATCATTTGTATTACTTTCATTTAGGCAATAAGAAAAACTTTGCCTGTTCATATTTCCTTCCCACTTCACTCCTCCCTTGCTCACGTTCGCCAGCCTCATCTCCTCAAACAGTGAACCTCACTATCAAGCCCATGCTCATGCCTCCGCACCACCATAAGCCACGCCCATCCACCATTCCATGTCACCCGAACAACACCTCGACCCGATCACAAAGTCACCTCAACCCGGTCCTCCCCATGAGCCACCTTCGGCCTTCCACCAACGTTAGCCACCGAGTTCCGCCTTCCTACGCCTCATTGTTTCCTCCTTCCATTCGCAGATCCACGCACCCAAACCCTTCAGCTCGAAGCTACACCCGCTCCACCACTTGACCGACCACCATCGCTGTCTTGCCTCAGCCGAGATCGCCACCACGCTCAGCCTTGGATCCAACCTCCTAGGATCTGCCACCTAGTGTTGTTATAAACCGTGTCCATCCATCTAACTTGCAATCTTCATTTTATACGTAAGTATATAATATGCTGCATATAATTGTGAGTAATATATGTTATTTAAGTTATGTAGTGTATATATTCTTATATTTTGACACTTCTTCGGAAATTTACTGGGCTTTGCTTTGTCTTCCACTGTCACGTGTATATATTATATGTTGAATGCTATTTACAATCAATAGTTTTTTTTAAAGATGTACGTGTACCTAAAGTATAAAACTATGGGTCTGCGAATGATTTCATGAGTATATATATCTAACTAAGCTATATATTTAACAATTTTACAATCTATGATATGTTTTATTTTATGTGTAGTTAGTATAGGATCTGAGTATATAAGTCTATATATGGGTATAGTTGTACCTTATCACATATACAGTTGTATATTCATTTTTATAGTCGATCTGATAGTTAATAATATAAAAGAAAGTTTGTGTCTACTGTGTACATACGCTTACAGTTGTGTTAGTGTATATATAAATAATATGTTTGGGTTTTGTCCCAGGTTGATTTGCATTTTTTTTTATAACGTTTTGGGGTTGCGTGAGTTTTTTTTTTTTTTCAAAAATAAAGGTCTATAATAATTTATATAAAGTGAGTTTATACACATGAGTCTGGTTTATATCAGTAGATTTTACTATAAATACATCATAACTATTTTTACAATGAGGTATGTTACTTATATCTGATCTGCTTTAGTTATTATACATTATATTAAGTCCAGTCTGTATATTTGTTTAGACTCAATTAGTTGCTCGCATATACATTGTTGTCGGCATATATTTTGATATGTTCCTATGTGGGTTTGTTTCGGGTGTGTAAGATATTAGTCTTAATATATATTAAGGGCTGTTTTACTATGAAATTTTTGATATACTTTGATTTTTATATTTAAGTCTTAAGTATAATGATTTTGGATTTTGTCTTAAATATTTGTCTTAAATCAAAATGTTGATCTTATTAGTATATTGATATAATATACTTTTCATTTAAATTTTTAACTGATTCTGATTAGCTCCCATCGATTCTTATCTATCAGCTTTGACTGTCAAATCTGTGTTCTGCTTACATCGCTTTGAGATCTGTTGTTGGATAGGTCGATAGACTATCGTGACTCAAATCGTAGCTTGTCCTGTTATCTATACTCTCTAACCTCGAAAGGTGAGCACTCACTCACGATTAACGTTCTTTTATTTATTAGATTTGATTTCAATTGAAACGACAATTGAAATATGCTGCTATTAGCTAATGACACTGTTATATATGCTATTACCTGTATCAGTTCATCTGTGACATCTGACACCATTATCTGTTAATTATTTATGCGATGATAATACAGTTTGGCTGATAATTGATTGATTGCTGATGTTTATATTGGACGTTAAATTGTTAATGTTAAAATGATAAATAGTATGAAATTGAACTTGATATAGGATAATTAAATGTTAAATTTGATTAACTGACATTTGTATAATATGACCCTCTTTAACTGTTGAATTTATTGACACGTAGGATTTGTTTAATTACATTTTGAACCACTGAATGTATGTTGTTAAATCGATGATGTATGAAATTGTAAATAGACGACAAGTGAAAACCGTAATGTAATAATCTTTAATCTACATGAAATGATAGTGTAGATTCTAGAAATAATTATATTAATTCGTACAAATAACAATGCGAATTAATACGGTTATTTCGGGATTATTTGAATTGATTATTGGATTGATATTGATTGTTGTTATTGCTTGTTTATTTACTTTGACACCATCCCAGTTATCACACTACAAGTTCCCTTTGATATGTTTTGATTTTGAATTGAATTGGAATCGGGTTGAAATGATAAATACCCAAAATTGAACTTTGACCTAGGATAGGAAATTAAATAAAACCCGATTGGTCAATAATTTGATTTAAAATAAAACGAAGATTTTATTGGAATAAATAATATGGTTTTGAAACGAAGTTGAAATTTGAATTTTAATGAAAGGAAAATGGTAATATTTAATAATCTGAAACAAAAGATTAACAATGTAATCAATGAAAGAATGTTGTTTAATTTGAGAAATGATTGAATTAAGTTTGAAATGATTTAATAATTAAGTTTGAAATTATAATTAAGTTTGAAATTATTAAACTTTGAAATTATTTAATAATTAAGTTTTGAACTATTTAATAATGAATTATTAAATGATTAAATTGAATTGAAATTCTTTAATAAGAAAAATTGAACTTTTGAATAAGTGAATTTTACTTCGTAAAGAATTGAAATTGAGTTTCTTTATTAATTAAGTTTTGGAAAATTATTTAAGGAAGTAAATAAGTGAAATTGGATTTCTTTAACAAAAATGAAATGTGATATTTTTGGAATTAATGTAAGACTTGTAATTGGAGAATTGATTTGACGAATTTAGTTTAATTCAAAATTGTAAGTTGTTTTAATGAAGTTGAGCTTAAGAATTGATTAAATGAATTGGAAATTTAATAGAAATTGTTTTGAATGATAAAGTAACGTAACGAATATTGAATGAAATCGATAAATGAGTTTAAATTGTTTTGAATGTTAAATAGAATTTATTTAAATGATTTCGGAATGAAACTTATATATGAACTTGAATCAATATTTGAATTGTTTTAAATAGAAATTGAAATTGCATTATAAGATTTTGAAACGGAAAATTGGAAGTTTTGAAACGAAAATTTGGAAATTGTTTTAGAAAGACAAATGTAATGTTGATTTACGAATTCTATTTGAAATTGAAATTGATTTGGTTTTTGAAATATATAAACGACCAATCGGTGTAAATAATTTCGGAAGTTATTAAAGAGACCGGAATTCGGTTATGGATATACTCTCTATCTAAACCGAAAACCACTTTAATAACTATACGTGGAGTGATGATCCAGAATGAAGTGGATGGAATGATGTACGCGTTGACTGAAGAAAGAGAACGATTTTGGATGACCCCTGACATGACTAAAACAGGAGCCGCGCCGGGCCATTGAGGTTCGCCACCTCTAGCGGACACACTTCTTCGTTACCATATCTATTACTTTTGTGATTCGATTTGGGTGCACCCCTCGATTATGGGAGTGTTGTTTCGCGGTGTTGGGGTAGTAGCTGCTATGCCCAACATCAGTCCGGATCACGCAACTACTAGTATCCTAGTTGGTATCGCCTCATGTACCTTGTCATACTGATTATCCTATTCGCGACCACTACGATTTTGATTTGTACCTTTAGTATATGGATTGCCCTCTGGTGACTTCCGGTTTTGGGGAAACTACGGTCTTGTATATGCTTTTGGGAATAAACAGGTTAAGAGGTGTATGGGCCCTGCTTAACCCTACTTTGATATCTTTATATTACTGATAGACATTATCTACTTAGCGTACATTACTACCTAGTAGATAGTTTAACGGATCCTTAAAGGATGGTTATTCCAAACATCCTTTGAGTTACTTGTATTTCAATTGCTATTTCACTTGAGTTGGATTTATTAATATAAGAATGTTAATCCTGACTCGAGTGTCTTGTGTTTTGCTTTACGCTCGGGTCAGACTGAGTGTACCAGTATTCGAGACTCACCTTTGGAGTTGGAGCTTTGCTTGAAGATCCAGCCATCTATTCTGCTTTCAGTATTCGATGATTCCAGTGATGTATTCTGATTTGTATCTGATGTATCGTATTACTCTTCTGTTGTAAACTCTGATGTATTTTTATATATTCATATAGTAGCTTCATGAACTACTATCTCTTTTATTTCCGCTGCATTTATTACTCTGTGTCTGTGATCTGTGATTATATCTATTTACTGTATATGTTCAGTTTTGCCAAATTTAAATTAACAATGCGGTATTTTGAGCAATTCAACTCCGACATGAGTGTCTACCTATACACTTATAATGGACGCGAATGGTCCAAAATGGCGGGTCGTTACATACCGTATCTATAGAGTTCCCTCTGATAGCCCTCTAGTTTACAAGGGATTTACGGTACAGTACAGACTACGGGAATATATAAAAATGTGTTAAGGGGGATATGGGTAACGCCTTAACGCTATTTTAATACTTTACTTTACTCTAGACACTATTATAATTGCATATTGTACTATGTATGTAGATAGTTTAACGGATCCTTTGGAGATGGAATCTCGAACATCCTTTAAGTTATTGCACTCACGTTAGACACTGGATAGGAGATGTAAAACCCCGTAAACATCTTTGAAGCCATTACACTCATATTTATTTACTGTTGATTTAACTTACATAAGATATTTTAATTCTAACTCGGGTGTTTTGTCTTTTCATTACGCTTGGGTCAGTCTGAGCTTTTCAGTGTACTAATAAAACTAGAGGATGAAGATGGAGATTTGTCTACTATTTATTATATGTATTCCACTATATCATGTTGTTCCGCTACATTATTTATTTATTTCTGTTATATGCAACTATAATCTATATTGTAAAAGTGTAATCAAATGTTATTTGTAAAACAGCTTCATGAATTGTTTATTTTATTATTATATTTTGTCATTCCGATGTGAGATTCTATGTTTTGTTTTTCCTTTCTTTTCTATTATTTTTTTATTTACCCAATTAACAATCCTCCCTTTTGAATGGTTTGAGTTAACATGTGTGGTTTATTGTCGATTTAAACTATCCAAAAAGGTGGGTCGTTATATTTGGTATCATAGCGAGGTTTAGCGATAACCTTAGCTTTGTGGGGTTTGACTCATTAGAGATAGGGTAGTAATACCCTAGAATGAGTTATTTGAGAGTATATATGAGAGAGCATATTTGTTAGTGTTATAAAAATGTTTTTATATTGTGTGAATTTGTTCTGTTTAATATTTATAAATTATGGTCGGTACATAGGACGCTATGGCATCGATAGGGATTTCTAAACACTTAATAAGGGCGGACCGATACTGTATTGTTTTGAAATATAGGTAAATGAAATAATTTTACCTAGTATTTTATTTTGTATATAAAAGAATAAGTTTTATAAATTTATATAGTTGTTTGTGATATATTTGTTTGTTAAGAAGTGAAATTATATAAATATTGGTTGTAATATAAAATTTACAAATAAAGTAAACATAAATTGGAAATTTGAGAACTTAAGTTACGGGGTTTTGAAATTTGTTTTCAAAAGATTTTTGGAGTATAATAATAGTAATATTTGGAAGTATTTTCAGATATAAATATTTTTAATGTGATTTGAAAGAAATGTTCTAAAAGGAATTTTAAAAGGAAATAAGTTCTATACTCCCCTCTTTTATCGCTAGAAAATAATTTCGGTGATGACGGCCGCATCATCGGCTTTCATTTTCGAGTTTCAAAGTGGGAAGGCTACTGTAGTAGTTTTACTACACATTTGTTTTTATAAACAAATCTTAATTTTTAATTTCTAAATATGACTTGATCTATAAAGGATATGAATATAGATATTATTTTCAAAAATGATTGAAAAATGAAATCCGGAATTTAATTCTTAAGTTCCTGTTAAATTAATTATTTTAGTTTAGAAACAAAGTGAAATTTTAATAGTTGGAAACTTCTAAATGAAAATAAGAAATTAGATGCTAAGTGATTAATGAAATATATAAGAAATTGGAAATTTGTAACTTGTAAATCAAAATATATGAAAATTTAGAAGATGTAGTTATTGAACATTTTTGTTAACTAAAATGAATAAGATAAACTTGTGTAACATTAAATTACCTTCTTAAAACATATATATAACTTACCAGAAATGTTTAAAAAGTTGTAATGTTAAATAGGAATATGTAATAGAATATTATACAAGTAAAACTTAAGTAATGAAAGTGTTCAAATCAGGCTTTTAAATCTCCCCGAGATGGCCGAGATGAAAAATCCGAGATATCAGCCAAAATCCGAGATTTGGCAGCCTATTTAGTTATAAGTGTTTTAAATATCGCCCGAGATAGCCGAGATATTTTCCCGAGATATTGGCCAAAATCCGAGATTTAAAACACTAGTTCAAATGGAATTATTTCTATAAATAAGAATTTAGATGTACAATGAATGTTATAAACATAAGTTAATGTTTTGAAATTCTAATAATTAGATTGAAAAGTAAAATGTGAATATTATCTAAGAAAATGTTTATAAACTTAAGAAATGACTGAAATGATTCATAAATAAGTTTATTTTTAATTGACTCTATAAAGGAATGGGTTTAATATTCAATGATACTATAGATGAAGGAATGAATGCAAATTTGAAAGTTAAGAAACTTAAGTATGAATTGATTCACTAATGAATATTAATCTTAACTGGAAATCAAGTTTTATAAGTAAATAATAACCGTTGATTAAATTTGCAAAGATATGATATTTTAAGAATTGATCTATTGATGTTCTAAATAATTGAATGGAAAATAATTTATGTAAATAAATGAATGTAAATAAATAAAAGATGATTCTGTATGAATGAATGAGAAATAAAATAAGTAAAGAGTGAATAATGTGAAAGGAAACTAATAGAATAAACTTAAATAATATTTAAAATTCATTGTTGTTTGGGCTTATGGAATGTTTGGGAAAGGATACTTCTAATTGTTTGAGGATGGATGAATAATCTATTAAGTTATTATTTAAGGTTCTTGAGCGTAAGGTACACTTATTAGTTTATTCATCACCCTTGCACGATTTAAAGTTTCTGAACCGGAACAAACCATTAGTACTGGTTGCTATAGATGTATAATTGATTCTTTTGTTGCATGGAATGGTTGTACTGTTTTGTTTGCCTATGTATTGTGATTTGCTTTTGTTATAAATTGAAAACAACTAAATATATCTCTTGTACATAATTCTAACTCTTTTGGATTATATAAGTGAAGTACAAGTTTATGGAAGCAATAGCTACTTCTTTTGGTTTCATAAATAAAGCGTTGTTTGCCTGACAAATAGGAACGTTTTCGGATTACGGTTTTATTGTGATATTATATTGTTTTCCATGGTTTGGGATATTTTATTTTGAAATATGATATATATATATATGTGGTTATTATTGATATTATTATTTCTCCCGGACCTCTCATACAAAGAAGACTCTGCCGAAATTTTTCGTGAAATTAAGACTTAGAAATTTTTATGAAAGTGAGAATATTTTCAAACTTTTATTAACATGAATATGAAGGATTTAATTTTAATAAATCGATATATTTTATTTAAAATACTTAATTATGTAAAATTGATTGTTTATAAATTTATTATTTGAATAGAATATATTAGTTTCTTAATTCCTTCTCGTTCCTTTTCGAGGACGAAAACATTTGAGTGGGGAAGAGTGTAACGACCCGCATTTTTCGATAATTAAAAATATTAAATTTAATAATATTTTAGAATTTAATATTGGACAAAATTAAAAATTTGTGACTTATTTATAAGAAAATAACTAGAATGTAATTTAATAATGTTGATTAGTTTTAATTGATAACTATTTTAATGTAATTGAAATAATTGTAAAGTTAAATTAGTTATAAATTGTAAATAAGGAAATAAATTAAATGTGGTATTTAATGGTGGAAGTGTATGTAATTAATTGAAATTGGTTAATATAGAATAATTAATCAATATGTGGATTTATTAGTTTGGTTTGTAAACAATAAACATAGAAATGTGTTTGAAATTGTAAGTTGTAACAATTGTTTAATTACCATTTCACTATTTAATTCGTTGAAACTAAATTGTAAATCAATTGAAATTAATCTAATTAAATACTGAAGTTAATGTGAACTAAGATGATAACTGTAGAATATTGATGTAATAAAATGTAAACTAATGTTAGTTATATCCATAAGATGATGGTTGATTGAATAATAAGATGTAAATCAAATTAAATGAATTTATTGGAATTTAAAATCGTAATTAATGAATTTATTGTAATTGCAATTGAACGCCGTAATTAGTGCAACATTTAACATTGAATTTGACATGGGAAATTTGTTTTAAAAGTATTCTAAATTTCGAGGTAATTAAAAATGATGAAAATTGTTAATAATCAGATTTGAATTTAAAGGTTGATTAAATTAATTTAATAATAATTTATTTGATTAACGTAAAAATAGCCATTTTGGCCACTATCTTGGATTTCGATGAAACCAGTTTCATTGGATCCATAACGGTGAATTATTGTATAATTTCAAGTTTCGTAGCTATCAGACTTGTCGTTTCGTCGTGCGAGCTTGAAATGCGTAGAAATCAATTTAATGAATTCAATTAAAATAAGCTGATTTTATAAGCTAACTTCTGTATACAATGGCATTAGGGTTCAAAACTAGTTCCATTGAGTTTAAAAATATTGAAAACCTATATTTCGATATATTGGATGACCAATTTTCATTTCGTAAACAAAACGGCCTTTATGGGTCGTTGTTATCGTTTCAATCCAACCTTGCCTATATATAGGCTGCTATAAACCCTAGCTGTTTCACATTTCATTATTTCTGTACGTACAACATCTTCCTCTTTCTCAAATGACAGAACATCAAACTTAATTCCCAAATTCCCAAACCTAATTTCAATTTCAAAAAAAATGCGGATCTTGGGCAACTTCGGGTCACGCTTCGGGTTCCAGAGGCGAAAACCCTGCAGCGACTTCGGATCAGGAACCAAATGACTTGGGTCTCGGGTCGTTTTGGACAAAACTCAGAGCAGGCACCGGGGATTTGAGGCAGCGGACCGAAGTAAGACTCGAAGTCGACCGAGGACCTAAATTTTCCAATCTTCTACTGTTTATAATTTTTGCATACGAGCTCGGATTCACGCGCGGTTTTCTCCGTTGCGATCGTATCAAAATTCTAGATGATATGAAACTAGTTTGTCTGCATTTGGAGACTATTGGATTTTGGGCTTTATTTGGATTTTAAGTCGACGAAAAATCAAAGGTGAGTGTTTTAACCCACTCACAACTACTAAATTATCTTATGTTAGTTAGATTAAATTTATGATGTGATTAGAAATTGATTGGTTGATGTTTGGTATATTTGAATCGTTATTCCAGTTAAATCCGACTTTTATTGAATTTAATCACCATTTAATTTAATATTGAATTTTAAATTGCCAATTAATACCTATTATCGATAATCTTACAATTGTTGTTATTTATTGGTTGGTTTGAATAATGATTGTGATGGGTGTTTAATTGTTGATATTGGATGACTGGATGTTATATTTATATATTGTTATCACACCGCAAGTTCCTTTAGTTATTGCTAGGAAAATCATTATGGGTTGAAATGATACATACCCGAATGACCTATAGATTAGCGAAAATCGTTATGGGTTGAAATGATAGACTCGAGCGATTTTATGGATTTTGAATTTTAATTCGGGATTGCGGGTTGAAATGATATATACCCGTAAATTTAAATTTATTGCAGGTTGAAATGATATATATCCATATCACTTGGCCATAGGGTAGAAAATTATATACGGACACCGGATTGGTTAAATTAAATGATTTTTAAATCCTGAAATTTTTGAATTCAGTTAAATGATATTTTAAAATGAAGTTTGACTTATATAAACTAAATTATTTTCAAAATCTAAGCTTTAAATGTTAAAATGGAAATTTGTTTAAGGGAATTGCTAAAGGAATTTAAATTGAAATTTCAAAGTTGAATTGTGAAATATAAATGAAATTTATCGAAATTGAGTTATTGAAATGTTTGAATATTTAAACTTTGAAATCTATGAATTTGAAGAGCTTTAAAACTGTAGTTCAAACATGAATTCGAAATCAATATAAATTGAAATAATTTTGGAAATTTGTATTGAAAGAAAATTTAGTTTTGTTGAAATCTGGATACGGTCCAGATTTGTTGAAATGGAAGAAATAGTTTAGTTTGATATTAATTTCAAATTAATTATTTTAATGTAAACTGTTTAAAGATATATTATTTTAAATTCAAATTTATTTAGATTTTCAAATTATTTACTTTATAAACCATTTCCAATAATTAAAATATTTTATATTAAACTATTAAAACTTTATTAAATCTATTTCTAAACTATTTTATTCTATTTTGAACTATTTAACTATTTTAATCTTTTTTTAAACTATTTTAACCTATTTTTAAACTATTTAGCTATTTTAATCTATATTTAAACTAATTTAATCTATTTTAAACTATTTAAAATATTTTAAAATATTTTAAACTTTTAACTATTTAAAACTATTTTAAACCATTTAAACTATTTAAACTATTTTAAACTATTTTAAATTATGTTTAAAAACTATTTAAACTATTTATGACTATCTAAAATATTTTCTAAATTTCAGACCATGTAAAGTTTAAGTGTTTATATTCAAATCTTTGATTTAAAGGCGAATATGGTTAAATGATGTTATAACCTAAGTTGGGATTTGAAATGATACTTTCTAGTGAAATGACATATTTGAGTAAATAAGGTGATTTTGAAATGTAGATTTATCCTATTTTGTTGATATGATTTCAAAAGTGAATATGATTTCGAATGTGAATATGATTTTGAAAGTGGATATGATTTCGAAAGTGAATATGATTTCGAAAGTGATATGGTTTGAATTGAATATGATATTTTGATATCAATTATGAATCGGTTTTGGAAATATAAAAGAACCATCTGGTGTGAAATAAGCATTTGGTTGTTAAAGAGACCGGGTTCGGATATTGTCATACTCTCTGCCAATACCGAAAACCACTTTAACAACCGTGTACGTAGTGAAGATTCCAGAATGAAGTAGGATGGTTTGGCGAACGATTCTGTATGAGGTATTAACGTAGCTCTGACTTCCTCGAGTCAGCTTGATGTGACTAAAACTGGAGCCACGCCGAGCCAAGTGAGGTTACACCTCCGATCGAACATGCTTCTTCGATACCATATTTATTGCTTTGTGATTAATTTGGTAGCCAGCCCTCGATTTGATTATAGGAGTGTGTTCCGAGGTGGGCAGTAGTAGATAATATGCGTTACCACCAGTCCAAATCCGCAAAACAGTAGTATCCTACCCTGGGCATTGCCTCGCATACCTTGTCACATGCCTTATCACGCCCATTATGAGTTTGGTTTGTACTGTACCTATGGAGTGCCCTCTGATAGCTCTCAAGTTTACGGAGGAATTACGGTACTGTATAGACTACGGGAATATATAAAAATGTGTTAAGGTGAATATGGGTAATTCCTTAACGCTATTTTAATACTTTACTTTACTGTAGACACTATTATAATAGTGTATAGTACTATGTATGTAAATAGTTTAACGGATCCTTAGGAGATGGAATCCCAAACATCTCTTAAGTTATTGCACTCACGTTAGACACTGGATAGGAGATGTAGAACCCCGTAAACATCTCTGAAGCCATTACACTTATATTTATTTACTGTTGATTTAACTTACATAAGATCTTTTAGTTTTGACTCGAGTGTTTTATCTTTTCATTACGCTCGGGTCAGTCTGAGCTTTTTAGTGTACTGATGACCATTTTATTTCTGGAGGACGAGGACGGAGATTTTTCTACTGTTTATTATATGTATTCCACTGCATCATGTTGTTCCGCTGCATTATTTATTTATTTCTGCTATATGTAACTCTGATCTATATTGTAAAAGTGTAATCAAAATTTTATTTGTAAAACAGCTTCATGAACTATTTATTTGATTATTATAATTTTTTCATTCCGCTATAAGATTCTGTGTTTTGTTTTTCCTTTCTTTTCTCTTATTTTCTTATTTACCCCATTAACAATCCTCTCTTTTGAATGGTTTGAGTTGACATGTGTGGTTTATTGTCGATTTAAACCGTCCAAAAAGGTGTGTCGATTCAGGAACCACTACAGCAGAAATAATTTGTGAAGGCATATGCTTTAAACGTTGTTCCGACTTCATCGAGTGCTCCCTCGATGAAAGTGAAGGGGAAGGGAGTTGTCATTCAAGGTATGCTTTCCCTTTATGATGTTCCCATATGTGTTCTATTCGATACCGAGGCTTCACATTCCTTTATATCTTATGACCTAGTAGATAGGCTAGTATTGAAACCTGAAATAGTTGACCGACCACTGATTGTGACGAACCCTGTGGGAGGCTCCACTAGCCTGTGTATGGTTTGTCGTGATTTGGTCTTATCGATACATGGATGCTCTTTTTTGTGATTGTTTTGTTTTGAATTTAATTAGGTTCGAGATTATCTTGGGAATGGACTGGCTAAGAAAGTATGCGGCAGTAGTAGATTGCAGGAAACTATTGGTGACAATTAGGGCTGTGGAAGGGCAGACGGTAGTGATTGGCTACTTGCTAGTGGATAGGGTTATGGTTAGCTTTCTATATTTGCTTGAGATTCCATAGGATGAGTTGTCTTATGTGCCTATCGTTAGAGAGTATCAGGACATATTTGAGGAGGTGATCGGATTACCACTGCATAAAGAGATTGAGTTTCATATAGACTTGATGAGGGATGCCTAACCTATAATTATGCCATTGAGGCATATCGCACCTAGAAAGCAGAAAGAGTTAGAAATGCAAATGAATGACCTATTGAGAAAAGTGTTCATTCATAGGAGTATACCTAAGTGGAGTGCACCTGCAGTGTTCGCCACTAAGGTAGACGACACTCTTAGATTATGTGTTGATTACCGTGAGCTGAATAAAGTGACGAGAAAGAATAAGTACCCACTCCCACATATTGATGACTTGTTCGATCAGTTCCATGGTGTGAAGATGTTCTCCTAATTGGATTTAGCGACGGGATTTTACCAGTTGATAGTAGCAAAGGAGAGTGTGCCGATCACCACGTTTCGTACGTCGTCTAATTTCAATGAGTGGTTGGTTATGCTATTCGGGCTAACCAATGCTCCGGCATACTTTGTTGATCTCATGAACCGTGTCTTCAGGGATCGGCTCAACAAGTTCGTACTTGTTTTTGTGGATGACATTCTATCTATTCTAGGACAAAGGAGGAAGACAAGGCGCACTTGAGGATTGTACTCGAATTTTTGAAAATCACAAGTTAAAAGCAAAGTTTTCAAAGTGTCACTTCTGGAGAAGGGAAGTGAGGTTCTTAGGTCATGTCATCTCTGAATAGGGTATCGCAGTAGACCTTGCCAAGGTGGCGGTAGTTCAGGATTGGAGCCGACCCAAGAATGCAACTGATGTGAGGAGCTTCTTAGGACTGGCAGGATATTATAGACGCTTTATAAAGGACTTCTCGAAGGTAGTCGCACCGTTAACCAATTTAACCAAGAAATATTAGACTTACACTTGGGGTGGGAGATATGACTAGACATTTGTGAGTTTGAAGGAGAGGTTGACGAGCGCACCTGTATTGACCATTCTGAGCGGATAAGGAGCTAACAGTATACATAGACACCTGTGGTACTGGATTGGGTACGGTATTGATGCAGAAGGGATAATTTTATCGCCTACGCTAGTCGACAAATGAAGCCGCATGAGAGAAAGTATCAAACTCATGATTTAGAGTAGGCGGTGATAGTATTTGCTTTGAAAATTTGGAGGCATTGCTTATTAGGGAGAGGTTCGAGCTATCCACGGACCATAAATCCTTGAAGTACCTTTTCCCTCATAAGGATCTCAACCTTCGACTATAGTGATGGTTGGAATTCTTAGCCTCCTACGATTTTGGCAGTTTCTATACACCTGATAAGGGGAATGCGATCGTTAATGCACTAAGTAGAAGACATGCCAGTTTGAGCGATGTTCCTAGAGTGGAAAACAATTGGAGTATATTGCTAGTTATGACTTCAAACCTCATTGCGAGTTAGAGCTAGAGATGTTAGCAAGCTTGACCATCAGGCCTACTCTTACAGAGCGGATTGGCACTAGTCAGAGGCGCGATGCCAGATTAGTCAAGATCATTTCCAAGATTAAAGTGAGGGTAGTCTGAAGACATGAAACAGTACGGACTTGACGAGATGGTTAGTTTCGTAAAAATAGGTGAATGGTTATTCCCAACGTTGACGGATTTAGAGATGAGGTGCTCAGAGAGTGGCACCATTCCAAGTTGACAATATATCCTGGCGGTAATAAGATGTACCTTGATATGAAATGGACCTGTTATTGGGAAGGGATGAATGACGTCGAGACATTCACATCGAAGTGTATGAACTGCCGATTGGTAAAGGTGGAACAAAAGAAACTGAGTGGTCTTTGCCAACCACTTGAAGTTCCCGAGTGGAAGTGGGAGCGGATATCGATAGATTTCATAGATGGACTACCAAGGGCTTATGCAGGGTATGATAGCATCTGGGTCATAGTAGATCGGTTGACTAAGAGCGCTAGATTTATACCTATCAAATCAAGTAGAATGGCAGCTAAACTGGCTGAGTTGTATATGAAATGGATTGTACGATTTCATGGTGTGTCGAAGAGCATTATGAGCGATTGAGACTCGTTGTTCATTAGGGGGTTTCGGAAGAGCTTACATGACGCGTTGGGTATCGAGCTATATCTCAGTATAGCTTATCACCCTCAAACTGACGGCCAAACCGAGAGAGTGAATCGTATCATAGAAGATCTTTTGCGAGCTTGCATCCTTGATTTTGAAAGCTCATGGACGATCACTTGCATTTAGTAGAGTTTGCATACAATAACAGTTATCAGTCTAATATTGGTATGACACCATATGAAGTATTGTATGGCCGACTATGTAAAGCCCCTTCATGTCGATAGGAAGCAGGGGAGAAATTGACACTTGGGCCATATATGGTTAGAGAGACCTCAGAAAAGATAGAGATCATTCGACATAAAAATAAAATCGCACAAGATAGGCAAAAGAGTTACGCTGATAAAAGGCGTGGAAATCTAGAATTCTCCATCGAAGATATGGTATTCGTGAAGATTTCTCCTTTGAAGAACGTTATTCGGTTCGGTAGAAGAGGAAAGTTAGCACCAAGATTTGTTGGTTCTTTTTCGATATTAAAGAGGATTGGGAACCTTGCTTATAGAGTTGATTTACCTCAAAGAATGGCGGAAATGCACAATGTCTTCCACGTCTCCATTTGCGAAAATTTATGCACAACTCAGGTGTAACCATCGCACTAGATCAGCTTGATGACATCAAGATTGAACTACAAGCTTCGAGACCTCGTAGG
Organism: Allium fistulosum; assembly: GCA_030737815.1. Classification (NCBI taxonomy): domain Eukaryota; kingdom Viridiplantae; phylum Streptophyta; class Magnoliopsida; order Asparagales; family Amaryllidaceae; genus Allium; species Allium fistulosum. Next base: position 307,816,091 of record CM060901.1, on the reverse strand, counting down.
CTGGTTTGTATTGTCAGACGCGATACGAAGCAGCTTAAGAGGAAGATGACAAAGTTAGTGAAAGTTCAGTAGGGCAAAAGTGATGGCGATTGCATATGGGAAACCGAGGAGAGTATAAGGGCCACACATCCGGAGCTCTTCACATGGTAAGGCCTATTGGTTATCGCATTTTACTTTTACTTTCGATATCATATAGTATAGTTTAGTATCCCGCATGCTAGGATAGATTTACCTATATTATTGATTGTAGGTTGCATGTTTGACATGTTTGATAATGTACATAATTGTTAGGCATGTGGGGTAACTATGGTTGATTTTCTGTGTGTGTTTGGGGATTTCGGGGGCGAAATTCCTAAAGGGGATAGAGTGTAACAACTCATGCTTTACATATCGGAGGATCATAAAATATTTTTATTTTACTCTTATAAGGTCATATGACTCTGATATTTTGGAAAGCGACTCTTAGGGAAATTTTTTACATCTATGATCTTTCCTAAATTTCTATATGACCATTTTGGCCCTAGAAGTCTTGTTTGGAATAGGAGCCAAATTAGGGTCCTGAACTACTTCTATTGCTTTAGGATGATGGTTTTCCATTCCGTAGAATAGTCATAATAGAAAAATGGACGTGTCGTTTGAAAGTTATGGCAATTTCAAGTTTTGGCTGCTGCTGGTCAATTTTAGTGGGGAACTGACTAAGCCTATGCTTAGGCCCACTAACCCACTTCGAATTTTATGCTAATAGAAGACTGTAGGAACTAGCTTAAGTCATTTTCTTCTTCCCCAAAACAGATCTAAGCCTCCACTAATCCTAATTTCATTAAAAAATTCACATATTTTCCTTACTAATCTTAGCCAAATCATTAATTAGAGAGGAGATTAACATATAGAAGCTAGAGATTATCATTTCTACTAATTTGGGTCTTTCTTTCTTGCTGCCCACTTCAGATCTAAGGAAGAAATTTTGTTTAGGTATTTGGTGAGTAGTTCTTGACCTCTCACTCATCTGTACTTGTTTATATAGTTAAAATGGTTATTTTAAACATATTTTTGGATCCAAAATATTTTTCTAAATTTATCCACTTGTTCATGTATATGCTTATGACCAGAAATATGAGATTTTAAATGATTTTAGAAATGGATTTTGTAAACTATTAACACTTATTCACTTGCTAATGTAATCTCTATCACTCATATGCATATGTTAGTATAAAACTTGGAAATAGGACAAAACTAGTTTCATTATCATATCTTCATATATTGATTGTATGAATGGATGTATAAGCATGTTATCCCATGATTGTATGTTGTGATTTGATGTTGTTTGCTAGTGTTTTGGATGTTGGGTAGATAGGTTGAGAAATCAGGCAAATAAGAGGCAAAACTGGTCGGAATTGGACGAGACTTGGAAGGCAGAACTTGGAGCATAGGTAGAGCTCACAGTTTAAACAACAAGCCCCAATTCACTAGGTATAGAAGTCAGCACCGACATTAGAGGTTAGTACCGACATTTGTGGCTTAGTCCAAGTCAGCAGCGATTTGGTGGAGGGGTAGATATCGACTAGTAGGGATGTTCCAAGGTGATGGACTGGAATTTAGCTAAGTACTTGAGGCTATAACGACTTGATTCTAGGATTCAAAATTAGGTGTTTGAAAGACATGACGACTTAAATTAGAGCAGAGAAATTGGGGTTCGATCACCAGGGCATAGAGAACTAGAAGAAGAAGTAGGATCGGAAGAGACTTGACCATCAGTTAGCCTAGTACAGAAGTTGGTACCGAGTTCATGAAGTCGGTGCCGAGTACTCATCCTTGGTCCAGTAGGGACTGAATTTCTGGAGGATGGTTCAGGAGTTTTAAAGGTCATGCTTGAGGTATTGGCTTGTTCATATGATGACTGACAAAAGTACAACAACATGATGAAAGTTAGAGTCTTCAAATAGTAACTCGATGATGAATGGTGTTAAGTTTCGAAGATAACAGCTCCATGAAGAAAGGAATCATAGAGTGGGGAATGTAGAATGGTTCCTCAAGAATAACGTCTCGATGAGGAAAGGAGTCGTTAAATGGAGGAATGAAGAATGATTCCTCCAAGATAATGGAAGTTAAATGGAGCGAAGGAAGGACTCAGATATGCATACTAAGAGATCGTTGATACTCAAAGTGTTTTCTTTTGTACTCAGAGTAGGGGTATCGTGAGGGTGCTTATCGGTAGTGAAGAATGGCTACCCCAGATCGGAAGAATGGACCTGTGTACCTTAGACCGGAAGAATGGGTCTAGTACCAGCTATATGCTAAATAGAGTATAATTGAAAACCAGGATTTCAATTAATCCCTGGGAGAATAATATTCATATGAGTTATCATATATCTAGAGTACACTGAGTAACAGTTAGTATTGTTTGGTGGATGTTATGTATGTTATAGTTGTTTCACTAGCCACCTGTCACTCTAGGGTTGTCATTGAAGATAGGTAGTGGAGGTAGCGAACCTAGACACCTTATCACACTTGGTTGTGTTACACCTTTATGATATGTATAATAGTGTATTATGTTATAATGTGCTAACTCTTTGGCTACAGGGATAGGTCAGGTATGATTTATATACCTTGCTCCTTACTATATCTACTTGTATAATATTTTAAGATTCATTTACCGCTCACACCAGACTGTTGTCTAACTTGAGGTTTTATGTTTTGCTTCTTATTATCTTGGGTGCTCTTAAATTAGTAGACTAAATAGCAGGTCAAGGTGCGACGCAGTAACTGTGCAAAGGACGAGCTGGAAGGAGCTACCTTGTAGTATATATATGGATTTCTTTGCTTATTATACTGTGCAACAACGTAGAGCCTTGGCAATGTTCACATATTATTAGTAGTCTGAGACGGTTATTTGAGTTTATTCCTGTTGTATAAACTCTATTTCATGGTGTATAGCTCTGTGTATATGTACTCTAATATTTGGATCACTTAGTTATTATTGTCTCTCCTATTTTATATATGTGGTAGTATAATTTATTCCATGCGCTATGTGATATACTACAGGTACTGTGATGTTTTGTTTCATTTTTAAACCTTGATGGTCGCTCTATATCGATCGGTACAGTAGCAACACACTATCTTATGTATATTGGGTGCCGGTGGTGTAGGGCGGTCATCATAATTTACATAATATTTACGTATATATACATGTATATAATTATAATGAATACGTAAAATGCAAAATAGGAAAAATATCAGGCTAGTATTGAGGAGCTTCAAAGTCAAGGTGTGGAGATAACAAGAGAAGTGGACGAAGATGTATTCTATGCAATCGCTAGTGCTACTACAAAAATGGTGGATCTTAAGCCCAACTATGGCAATTTTTCAATGATACGTAATAGCTTAAACATTTGTTATACACATAATATGATAATAAGTATATATATGGATACAAAACCATAAACATATATATGTGTAGTATACTATATGTATGTGTACATTGGTTTTAAATCCCAAGAACCACGTGTACTTATATGTATTTTATGCTAATGCTTAGTATAACTATAGTTTGAGTTATTTTAACCAAGAACCACATGTATGTTGTATGTATCCCAAAAATTATCATTTTAAAAATAAATTAAGTTTGAGTTAAGATATATAAGTTCAGTCACTCAATAAATTAAATAAATATATAATTAGCTTAAATTATAGGTTTTATTTCAATAAATTCAACAAAATATATAGATTTATTTAAATCACATAATAAATTAAACAAATATATAAGTTAAATCACTCAACAAACTAAACAAATGTAGATATAATTGAGTTAATTATAAATTTTGTTTCAATAAATTAAACAAGAGTATGTTTGTATAAGTTAAATCACTCGATAAATTATATATATATATATATATAATTAGGATCTTTTCAAAAAAAATATAATTAGGTTAAATTATAAATTTTATTTCAATGAACTATACAAGAGGTTATTCGAGTTAAATTATAGATTTTTTTAAATCATACAGTAAACTAAGCAAATATATAAATTAAATCACTCAATTAATTAAACAAATGCACATATAATTATTATAAATTTTTTTTCAATAAATTAAACAAAAGATATAAATTTTTATTTAATCACACAATAAATTAAACAAATATATAAGTTGAATTCCTCAATTAATTAAACAAGTACATGATTAACGCAAATTTAAAAATTTTATTTCAATAAATACAATAGTTGAAATAAAAAATTGCTCGTTATTAAAAAACAAATTTGGTTAAAATGTAGAGATCATCATTCGATAGAGCTGCTACAGTTAGTAATGTTGTAGTAAAAGAAAACCGATGCTTAAAGTCACACATCGATAAGCTAGAGAAGAAGCACAAATTGCTTACGAACGCATTTTTACGACGCTTTCCCGACGAGGACATTTCTGGTGCTGGTGATGGATATGGTGATGGTGGGCATGGTTCGGGAGGGTAGGGAGTATATGTGTCGTTATTGTTTAGATATTTGATTTGTATATATTGTGATGATGATGCTTGGATATTTGGTTTGTACATTGATGGTATTAGTTGGATATTTTGTTTTTATTGTAATGATATTGTTTGAATATTATGATGTTGGATAATGTTTATGATATTATTATATTGGGTAATATGTATTGTATTGTGATGGTATTGAGATGATATTTTGTTTGTATTGTGATGAAAGTGAGATGAATATATATTTGAATGTGTGATTGCGGTTAGAAATACAGCAAAAATGCTGCAAATTTATTTCAGTTGTGGCATCGGTAAGGCGTTGATGGGGCATCAGAAAATCTAAATTTTACAATTTAATTAGGCGTAGATCAAACATCGATAGGGCATCGGTAATGTGACGACCGCCCATGACCCCTGCATCGAATCTAGAGATAGTGCGCTGTAAAGTGTGCCAGGCGACCATGGACGATTGCCAGGGTAAGTTAAAAACAACAGAATCGATCGTATTACTCACAGCGCATGGACAAAATACAATAGAATATATATATATAGTGAAGCTTCATAGAATAGAATCTCATCAATATAACTTCATAATAGTTGAATACAACATCAGTACAGTCGATACATCAAGCCTCACTACATATCACTCGGAGAATTATACAAAGCAGCGGAGCATCCAGTACATATAATAAGAAGATAATATGCAAGCCTCCAGCTCGTCTTCGACATCAGCATCGTGGAAAGCAAGAACAGCACCTGTCACCTGCTACCTAGTCTGCCCGTCCCAAAATGGACGAACAGCCCAAGGCAATAAGAGTTAAAACATAAAGCCTTGAGTCAGACAACAGTCTTAGTGAGCAGTAAATTAACTAACAACATACCAAAAGATCATAAAGGAAAAGGAATAGGAATACAACCCTCCCACTCCACCTCTTTCTACAGTGATAGCCCCCAGACACACTAAGCAGAAGCAAACATAACAGAGCATACAATTTAAAGTAAAGCAATTATCACTCGAGTCAAGGGCGATGTTTTCCAAGTACAAACCCCCAAGGCCTAAACCAAGATCAGATAAGCACCAAGAAAATACCGCTCTTGAGACCGAATGACGATACAACCAAACATCCATGACTCTGGCTATCACTGTTATCATTGCCTCAATATCACTTTTAGTTGAATGACCGGCACATTCTTTCAGCCGTCCGTCAAGGGCTAATGGGAAAACCCCGGTTCTAGGCATAACTCTGCACGTCATCGTGACCCGTGCCTAGGACTATCGAATCTGCCCAGAGTACTTGACTATCAATCATTAGCCTTCAGGGACTATCGAATCTGCCCAATGTACTCTTGCTTTGAGCATGCTAGAACCTTCAACAACGATGAGATCTCAGCCTCCTAGTCATCCTCCTCGACGACTATTTCCATACTAGCTCAAGTGCCTCTCGAGCAAACCATTATCCTCAAACTCGAACCATATCACCGAGTTATCAACATGCTTGGATTGATCCCATCTGGATTAATCCAAGACTATCTCATATCATGCCTCGCTTCATCACATCCTCGCAAAGCTTCATCTCAACATCATCATCATCGAATCTATGCATAAGAGCTTCATCATCCGCTACATATGCCACGAGCAGCTTTCCCAATTCAAGAGCCTTTCTCTTAGCTTTTGAATCATCTTCGACCAACTTGTCTAATTCAAATCATCAATCATCTAATTCATAGCAATCAATCAAGTCAAACATTAATCCAAGTAATCAAGCATTCAAATATAAGCTAAATGGACAATTATAACAATAATGGCAATTTCGTAATTAAAGAGTCAAAAGTCTAACAAGCATGAAAACATGAGCAATATCTCTATAATCTTGATGAATGAACTTGCATAGGTTAACATGTAGAAAAATGGATGTCAAATCATCATGAACAATGGATCTATATGGATCTACACATATGATTAGGAAAATGCATGGAAATCACTATCTTAACACCAAAATCAAGCCAACGATCCGATATACTCCTTTGGATCCGTGTGAGAGATAATCACCACTCACCAAATCACCTAAACAACCCAAAAGCAATACGCTTCAGATCTGGACAGCGAAGGATCTAACTTGATCTATCACAAATCCGCTTCAAACGATGAAATCTCTCTTCGAAGAATGTAGATCTTCAATCTAAGCTCTTCGATCTTCGATTTAATCTTCGATATGGATGGAAGGAATCACTAGATTGGAGTGGAGAAAAGAAGTGAAGAAGTGTAGAAGTCGAGCTCTCAAAATGGCAGCACTTGGTCGCTTCGAAATCTGGATCCCAAAAATGAAGCAAAGCCCTCCTATTTATAGCTGAAATCCTCCTTAGGTCGTCCACTCAGAGTTAGGTCGTCCACGACTTACGACCTAAACCCCACGACCTAAAATCTTCGACCTAACTAAAGCTAGCCGACCTAACTCAAAAGCGCTTAGCGACCTAACCCAGATCATGACCTAACGCGTGTGCCTCTTCGACCTAAGACTTAGCGCATCAGCGCACGACCTAGCGACTTAACAACATGAGTCCTCACGCGACTTAACACATGCCGACCTAACTCGTAGGTCGCTCACGACTCAGCGACCTAACTCCTTAACCCTTCACGCGACCTAAAACAATGCGCATTCACGACCTAACTATGTCACGACTTACGACTTAGTGGGCCTGCGACTTACGACCTATCGAAACTCACCTGTCTACGACTTAACTAATCTTAGGTCGTCTACGACCTAACAAATCAACCACTACGCGACCTAACACTGACACGCTTCCTTGCGACCTAACAACTCACGCGACCTACGACTTAGCAAACACGCGACCTAACACACACTAACTCGCTAACAACTGTGCTAACCCTTAGGTCGCTAATTCCTATAGGTCGCTCACTGCTACCACCAGCTTCTTAGGTCGTTGCCGACCTAACTTCCTTAGGTCGCTAACTCGCCCCAGTTTACTTATGCCGCAACTCTTAGGTCGGTCAAGTCCTATAGGTCGTCCCAAACCACCTTACGACCTAAACCAATACGCTAACTACTAAGTCGGTCATTTCCTTAAGTCGTTCACTCGACCTAAGCCACCCCATACGACCTAATTTTCCCCCGACTTATCCCAATGCCTAGGTCGCTCCAAACCTTCCTACGACCTAACACTTAGTCTCTAGACGACTTATCATCAATGCGACCAATTGTCAACTGTTTTACGATGTTTCGATCCATAAAAATACGGGTCGTTACATTCTCTCCCCCTTAGGAATTTCGCCCCTGAAATTCCAAACAAACAAGAGCAAACAAAGGCTATTCTGCATGCCTACCATCCACAGCAATCAACAAATCATGCATCCAATTCTAGCTTAGCATGCAGAATTCTAAAGCTTAGAACAAGTTACAATGTCGTTAGATGACACGACACCTTAGGGCCATACCTTGAAGAGTTCAGGATGAGCTGCTTTCATCCTCTCTTCCACCTCCCATGTATAGTCGTTATCATCATCACTCCATTGTATCTTGAGCAACTTAACTACCTTCCTCCTAAGCTATTTCATGTCGGTTTTCACAACACGAAGCGGCTTACGAGGTCTCCTATCGACTGGATCAACTTCAAAATCTTCACAACTATCAGCAGAAACCACTGTATTCGAGTCGTGCACATACTTCCGTAGATATGATACGTGAAAAACATTGTGCACACTCGACATCTTCTCGGGTAACTCCAATCTGTAGGCGAGCTTTCCAATTCGCTCGATGATCGGAAATGGTCCAACAAATCTCGGAGTCAATTTTCCTTTCTTCCCGAATCGAATAACATTCTTCAGTTGAGAAATCTTCACAAAAACCATATCACCTACGTCGAATTCCAAATCCTTACGACGCTTATCGGCATAACTTTTCTGACGGTCCTGGGCTGCCTTCATTCGTTGCTGAATGATCTCTATACAATCCGAAGTCTGTCGAATCATCTCTGGCCCAAGCATCAACTTTTCTCCGGTCTCTAACCAACATGTCGGAGAGTTACACGGTCTTCCATACAATGCCTCATACGGTGCCATACCAATGCTTGACTGGTAACTGTTGTTATGTGCAAATTCCACCAAATGAAGGTGATCTTCCCATGATCCTCCGAAATCTAAAACACAAGCTCTAAGGAGATCTTCCAAAACTCGGTTGACTCTCTCGGTCTGACCATCTGTTTGAGGGTGATAAGCTATACTCAAACACAACTCGGTTCCCAAAACTTCCTGGAAGCTCTTCCAAAATCCACTAGTGAACAATGGATCTCGATCGCTCACTATACTCTTCGGAATACCATGGAATCGAACTATCCACTTAACATACAACTCAACCAACTTTGATGCGGTCCTAGTCGATCGAACAGGAATGAATCTTGCACTTTTAGTCAGACGATCTACGATGACCCAAATTCCTTCATTTCCCGTTCTGGTTCTAGGTAGTCCATCAATAAAATCCATCGACACTTGTTCCCACTTCCATGTAGGAACCTCTAATGGTTGAAGCAATCCACTGGGCTTCTTCTGCTCAGCTTTCACCAACTAGTAGTTCATGCACTTGGAAATAAAATTTCCAACATCCTTCTTCATACCTTCCCAGTAGTAGGTTCTCTTCATATCCCGATACATCTTATTTCCTCCTGGATGAATTGTCAGCTTCGAGTGATGACTTTCCTTCAGAACTTCACTTCTCAATTCATCTATATCGGGAACAACTAGTCTTCCTTGCTTTCGAAGCCAACCCTCTTGATCGACCTCGAATCCTTTATCCTTTTCTGGATCCAATCCAAATTCCAATTCACGGATAATCTCGACAATCTTATCATCTCGCTTTTGACTTTCGCCAATCCTTTCCACAAGAGTCGGTCTTATCGATAAGTTTGCCAACATCTCAGGTTCCAATTCGCATTAGGCCGGAAGTCAAATCCAGCTAAATACTCGAGATTCTTCCATTCTGAAAACATGGCTCCCAATCCCGCATGTCTTCGACTTAACGCATCTGCCACTGCGTTACCTTTTCCCGGAGTATACGCTATACCAAAATCATATGATGCCAAAAACTCTAACCAACGTTGCTGCCGAAGATTCAAATCCTTTTGGGAGAAAAGATACTTCAACGACTTATGATCCGTAAACAACTCGAATCGAACTCCCAATAGATAATGTCTCCACATCTTCAGAGCAAAAACAATCGCCGCTAACTCCAAATCATGAGTCAGGTAATAATTACTCTCATGCGGCTTCAGTTGTCGACTTGCATACGCAACAACCTTATCCCTCTGCATCAGCACTGCTCCAAGTCCAGTACCACATGCGTCGGTGTAAACCACCATCTCTTCATTCCCACTTGGAATAGTCAGAATAGGAGCACTTGTCAATCTCTCTTTCAGGATTCTGAAAGCTTGCTCACACTTATCTTCCCATCTGAACACTTGGTTCTTCTTCGTCAATCCTGTTAACGGTGCAGCCACCTTGGAGAAGTCTTTGATAAACCGTCGATAATATCCTGCTAATCCAAGAAAACTTCTCACATCAGATGCATTCTTAGGTCTAACCCAACCCTGGATTGCTGCCACCTTAGCGGGATCAACCGCTATTCCCTTTCCAGAGATAACATGCTAAGAACCTCACTTCACTCTTCCAGAAGTGACACTTCGAAAACTTAGCCTTCAGCTGATGTTTCCGCAAGATTTCCAAAACAATACGCAAGTGCGTCTTGTGCTCTTCTTCAGTTCTGGAATAAATCAGAATATCGTCCACGAACACAAGCATGAACTTGTTCAACTGATCTCTGAACACTCTATTCATAAGATCCACAAAATATGCTGGCGCGTTAGTCAATCCAAACGGCATTACCAGCCACTCAAAGAAACCGGATGGTGTCCTAAAAGCAGTCTTCGGCACACTATCCTTAGCCACTCTCAACTGGTGAAATCCCATTGCCAAATCCATCTGAGAAAACACCTTAGTTTCGTGAAGCTGATCAAACAAGTCATCTATTCTTGGCAATGGATACTTGTTCTTCTTAGTCACTTTATTCAGCTCACGATAATCCACACACAACCTCAACGACCCATCCGCTTTGGTTGCGAATACAACTGGTGCACCCCATTCGGACACACTACGCCGAATGAATCCTTTCTGCAAAAGATCATCAACCTGCACCCTCAATTCCTGCTGTTCCCTAGGCGCCATCCGCCTAAGAGGCATCACAACAGGTCTGGCTCCTTCAACTAGATCTATACGAAACTCGATCTCTCTATGCGGCGATAACCCTTTGACCTCGTCAAAGACATCCTCAAATCCATTAGCGATTGGCACAGATGACAGTCCATCCCGTGAAACAACCAGCGAATACATGAAGCTCATGAAGATGCCTTCTTCATGCTTACATCGTATCACAATCCTTCGCCCCTCCACATTCTCGACTGTCACCTCCAACCTCTCACAATCAACCTTTGCCGCATACTTCCTAAGCCAGTCCATACCCAAAATAATTTTGAACCCCGCAAAGTTCAGAACAAAGCAATCACAAACAAAAGAGCAATCATGACTCGATACAATCAGACCATGGCATAACATACACAAACAAGACGAACCCCAACTGGATTAGTCACAACCAATGGCCTATCAACAATATCCGGTTCTAAACCCAACCGGCCTACAAGTTCGCTACAAACAAACGAATGCGACGCCCCAGTATCAAACAACACTCTAACTGGAACACCACATAGGAAAAGAGTACCTTGAACCACCACACTCTTTCCTTTCTCTTCAGCGGTAGGAGCTCTCAAAGACGATGGAACAGCTCCTAAAGCATAAGCTTGCACAATCTGCTTGTCCTTCCGCGGTTCTGGACAATTCCTCTTGATATGCCCCGGCTTGTCACAGTTGTGACACTTCATCGGTACCTTCGGATTCTTACAATCCTTAGAGAAATGGCCCTTCTGCTGACAATTGTAGCAAGTCACTTCGCCCTTCGGCTTCTTCTGGCTATCCTTACCCTTCTGCTGCTGCTGCTTCATCTTCTTGTTTCCACCCTGCTGGGGTTTAGACTCTTTCCTGGTTACAGCAACAACAGATCCTTCCTTAGGAAACATACTCTCATGCCTGAGAGCTTTCTCCACAAGCTTCTCAAATGAATCGTCCAAATGATCCACTAACTGCCTCCCAAGATAACTGTCCAAGCCTGTCACAAACTTCTCATTCTTCTGATATGCAGATTCAATATACGACCGGGCATACTTGGACAAAGCTTCAAACTCAGAAACATACTCAAGAACTGGTCTTCCTCCCTGCTTGAGCTCCACAAACTTCTTGAACAGAACAGACTTCTGAGCTGTAGAAATGAACTTAGCGTCAAATCTGACTTGGAATTGCTCCCAAGTAATCTCTTCCTCCGGAGTATTGATGGTAATAGAGTTCCACCAATCAGAAGCTCTCCCTTGAAGCTGTCTTGATTCTAACTTCCTCTTAGTTGCATCCTCAATTCCCAAATCACCAAAAATCCTTCTACAAACATCTATCCACCTCTGGACTTCAATGGTCGATTCTGTCCCTAAGAAAACCTTCCCTCCAAGAGTAGTATAATCCTTACACAACTTAGCAAAATCCACTGGCTTTGGAGTTTGAACTTGAACTCCAACATCCACCGATGGCCCCGGAGCTGGCATCCTTCTCATGATCGAAGTCATCTTAGCTTCGAACATAGCAGCATAATCAGCAGCCCCTTTAGTAGCACGGCCTTCCCTAGCAGCTGGTCTCCCTCTTCGACTCATCCTTAATATCTATAAAAAGGAATGATTAGCACACCTAGAGAAACAACTGCATAAAGGACTCAAACTCTACTAAGCTACTATATTATATATAGTAATCATCCATCAAAATACAATTACGTCTCTCATACATAGTTACGTCAGCGAGCGTTGGGTAAAATCGATTAACCAAAGCTCTGATACCAAATGTGATGACCGCCCATGACCCCTGCACCGAATCTAGAGATAGTGCGCTGTAAAGTGTGTCAGGCGACCATAGACGATTGCCAGGGTAAGTTTAAAACAACAGAATCTATCGTATTACTCACAGCGCATGGACAAAATACAATAGAATATATATATAGTGAAGCTTCACATAATAGAATCTCATCAATAAAACTTCATAATAGTTGAATACAACATCAGTACAGTCGATACATCAAGCCTCACTACATATCACTCAGAGAATTATACAAAGCAGCGGAGCATCCAGTACATATAATAAGAAGATAATATGCAAGCCTCCAGCTCGTCTTCGACATCAGCATCGTGGAAAGCAAGAACAGCACCTGTCACCTGCTACCTAGTCTGCCCGTCCCAAAATGGACGAACAACCCAAGGCAATAAGAGTTAAAACATAAAGCCTTGAGTCAGACAACAGTCTTAGTGAGCAGTAAATTAACTAACAACATACCAAAAGAGCATAAAGGAAAAGGAATAGGAATACAACCCTCCCACTCCACCTCTTTCTACAGTGATAGCCCCTAGACACACTAAGCAGAAGCAAACATAATAGAGCATACAATTTAAAGTAAAGCAATTATCACTCGAGTCAAGGGCGATGTTTTCCAAGTACAAACCCCCAAGGCCTAAACCAAGATCAGATAAGCACCAAGAAAATACCGCTCTTGAGACCGAATGACGATACAACCAAACATCCATGACTCTGGCTATCACTGTTATCATTGCCTCAATATCACCGTTAGTTGAATGACCGGCACATTCTTTCAGCCGTCCGTCAAGGGCTAATGGGAAAACCCCGGTTCTAGACATAACTCTGCACGTCATCGTGACCCGTGCCTAGGACTATCGAATCTGCCCAGAGTACTTGACTATCAATCATTAGCCTTCAGGGACTATCGAATCTGCCCAACGTACTCTTGCTTTGAGCATGCTAGAACTTTCAACAACGATGAGATCTCAGCCTCCTAGTCATCCTCCTCGACGACTATTTCCATACTAGCTCAAGCGCCTCTCGAGCAAACCATTATCCTTAAACTCGAACCATATCACCGAGTTATCAACATGCTTGGATTGATCCCGTCTGGATTAATCCAAGACTATCTCATATCATGCCTCGCTTCATCACATCCTCGCAAAGCTTCATCTCAACATCATCATCATCGAATCTATGCATAAGAGCTTCATCATCCGCTACATATGCCACGAGCAGCTTTCCCAATTCAAGAGCCTTTCTCTTAGCTTTTGAATCATCTTCGACCAACTTGTCTAATTCAAATCATCAATCATCTAATTCATAGCAATCAATCAAGTCAAACATTAATCCAAGTAATCAAGCATTCAAATATAAGCTAAATGGACAATTATAACAATAATGGCAATTTCGTAATTAAAGAGTCAAAAGTCTAACAAGCATGAAAACATGAGCAATATCTCTATAATCTTGATGAATGAACTTGCATAGGTTAACATGTAGAAAAATGGATGTCAAATCATCATGAACAATGGATCTATATGGATCTACACATATGATTAGGAAAATGCATGGAAATCACTATCTTAACACCAAAATCAAGCCAACGATCCGATATACTCCTTTGGATCCGTGTGAGAGATAATCACCACTCACCAAATCACCTAAACAACCCAAAAGCAATACGCTTCAGATCTGGACAGCGAAGGATCTAACTTGATCTATCACAAATCCGCTTCAAACGATGAAATCTCTCTTCGAAGAATGTAGATCTTCAATCTAAGCTCTTCGATCTTCGATTTAATCTTCGATATGGATGGAAGGAATCACTAGATTGGAGTGGAGAAAAGAAGTGAAGAAGTGTAGAAGTCGAGCTCTCAAAATGGCAGCACTTCGTCGCTTCAAAATCCGGATCCCAAAAATGAAGCAAAGCCCTCCTATTTATAGCTGAAATCCTCCTTAGGTCGTCCACTCGGAGTTAGGTCGTCACGACTTACGACCTAAACCCCACGACCTAAAATCTTCGACCTAACTAAAGCCAGCCGACCTAACTCAAAAGCGCTTAGCGACCTAACCCAGATCACGACCTAACGCGTGTGCCTCTTCGACCTAAGACTTAGCGCATCAGCGCACGACCTAGCGACTTAACAACATGAGTCCTCACGCGACTTAACACATGCCGACCTAACTCCTAGGTCGCTCACGACTCAGCGACCTAACTCCTTAACCCTTCACGCGACCTAAAACAATGCGCATTCACGACCTAACTATGTCACGACTTACGACTTAGTGGGCCTGCGACTTACGACCTATCGAAACTCACCTGTCTACGACTTAACTAATCTTAGGTCGTCTACGACCTAACAAATCAACCACTACGCGACCTAACACTGACACGCTTCCTTGCGACCTAACAACTCACGCGACCTACGACTTAGCAAACACGCGACCTAACACACACTAACTCGCTAACAACTGTGCTAACCCTTAGGTCGCTAATTCCTATAGGTCGCTCACTGCTACCACCGGCTTCTTAGGTCGTTGCCGACCTAACTTCCTTAGGTCGCTAACTCGCCCCAGTTTACTTATGCCGCAACTCTTAGGTCGGTCAAGTCCTATAGGTCGTCCCAAACCACCCTACGACCTAAACCAATACGCTAACTACTAAGTCGGTCATTTCCTTAAGTCGTTCACTCGACCTAAGCCACCCCATACGACCTAATTTTCCCCCGACTTATCCCAATGCCTAGGTCGCTCCAAACCTTCCTACGACCTAAGACTTAGTCTCTAGACGACTTATCATCAATGCGACCAATTGTCAACTGTTTTACGATGTTTCGATCCGTAAAAATACGGGTCGTTACAGGTAAAGCGTTGGAAAATCCAAATTACACAATTTCAATTGCAGTCGGAGGGCGTTGGAACATGGCGTCGATAAGACGTAGAAAAATAGTGTTGGTAAGACGTCGATAAATAGTTTACTTAAAACATCTACATGGCGTCAAAAAAAAAAATTCTAATCCTAAATATACCAACATCATATATGACGTTGGTGTGGCATCGATAAGTTTTGTACCGACGCTCCGTCGACGACATTTTAGCGTTGGTAAAGAGTTGTACTGTTGTAATGAAAATAGTAATTACCAAACCTACTAAATCATTAAATTAATAAAATAAACATTATGTTCAAACTCTACACCACTATTCAAAAGTTATAGAGAAGGCATTTATTTTCCATACTACCGAGCAAGAGACATCTAAGCTGGCTTTGTGGCCTTGGGTGGGTCTTTGGTTGCCCTAAAACAGAACTATTTGTCCAGAGCATGCATGTAAATTAACAAGGTGGAATTGGGTCACATGTAATGTAATGTAGGGTTGTCTCCAGAGAATTTATGTAAGATCCACAAGACAAGAATGCTAGATTATAGGGCACATGGGTTCAGTGTGTTCCTGATTAACAACGTGCTACTTTTTAACTGGCTTATTGGTTTTCTAGCTAAGATCCTTTTTTTCCTCTCTTTTTCTCTCTCTCTCTTCTTTCTCTCACTACGCGCAGCTGGGGACTCCATGCTTCAGTTCAGATGCATCACCCTCCATATCCGCGTTTCAAAAGGTGGAAAAATAAGATCAGTTACAGAAGTATGATTAGCACAAAATAACATTCCTAAACAAAAGAAATACACCGACGAGAAATAACCAACATCAATAACGATTGCTGTACTGTATAATTTAAAGCTTATCAGCTTAACCTGTAGAAGTTAAAAAATACATATAACATCCACTTCAAATAAATTTTCCAATAAAATTTGGAAAATAAAGCGTAATCAGTTTTTTGCCATCATAATAGCTGAGTCAACCATTCCATCCCCATCTGCTTCATTTTATCATTTGCTCTTTTAATATTCTTTCATGGCCAACTATTACATCCTTCAAATAAATTTATGTATAATAGCAAGTTTATTTTTTTGACTGAAGAACAATGCTAGTTATAACTAGCATTTTGTATAGTTTAAACTGATTATAATGCTAGTTATAAATAACATTTTGTATAGGGTAAAAGTTAAATATAATGCTAAATACAACTAACATTTGTTCTTCAGTTTGAAAATAAAACTTCCAAATTTTTTCGAAAGTTTGTTATTTTCCCTGATTCTCTTTTCGACTGGATCCCTTAAAAAGTAGAGATGAAAATGAACTCACACTATTATGATTTCTCACCTATTCGAATTCCACATAGACACTTTCGATGCAAACAGATATACTTTACTTGGGCAATAGTCTTAAATCCTATAAGTCACCATTATATTGTGTAGGCATGGCCGGCCCAGAGGGCAAGCACTCAAGCCCATAAGATGGGGAAACCCACTGGGCCAGCGACCTCTATTTTTAAAATTGAACTGATTACTATAGACCTTTGTATATTACGAAAATTGACTTCAAAGATAATAACATCATGATTGTGCAGATGGTTAGTAAAGTAATTTTGATCGCCTAGACCAGGCTTCAAGCCCATAAATGCTATAATGTTGTTATTTTTCCCTACTATGTAATGTCCAATGCCAGTTTGTTTACTAATGTCAAAATGGGCTGGAGCAACAATTATAACGAGCCACCGCTGGAAGTCAGCAAACTTTAATCAAAAATACCTTAGACGCAAATTTACTAATGTCAAAAAGACTAAATTAAAAAGTGTGATAGACGATCAAAGGGTTAGTATTACCACCGATACATGGACTCAAGTTCAGAATATTAATTACATGGTAATTACCGCACATTTTATGGATAACGACTGGAAATTACACAAAAGAATCATAGCATTTACAAAAATCAATAGTCATAAAGGTGATGAAATTGGAAGAGTATTAGAGAATTGTTTGAATGAATGGGGGATAGATAAAAATTTTACCATCACCGTTGATAATGCTAGTGCTAATGATACTGCAATTGGTTATATAAAGAGAAGATTAGAATATTCTAATTCTATATTGCTTAATGGAAAATATTTACATTTGAGATGTGTTTGTCATGTCTTAAATTTAATAGTTAAGGATGGACTAAAATTTTATTGTGAAGCTGTCGAAGGCATTAGAAACTTAGTCAAGTACATTCACTCATCTCCTTCTAGGTTAGACGGATTTAGATATTACTCCAACTTGATGAAAAAAGATAAAATGGCTATCGATCCACTTGATTGTCCTACAAGATGGAATGCAACATTTAAAATGTTTGATGTTGCTCACAAGTTTAGAAAAGTGTTTGATAGGATGTGTATAGAAGATGAATCGATTAAAGCTTACTTTAATGAGATGGTCAAAGATAAGAAAAAAATTTGGTAAAAAGAACGGGACCTCCAAAACAAGAGGATTGGGAAAGAAGTCGTATTTTAACTGAGTTTTTGAATGGATTTTATGAAACTACAATGAAACTTAGTGCAAGTAAGAATGTCACTTCTTCGTTAATTTTTGATGAGGTTATATTGATTCAAGAAGCGATTGAACAAGCTAGTGACAATATTCATGATTCTAATTTGCAAAGTGTAGCAAAATTGATGAAGGTTAAGTTTGACAAATATTGGGGTAGCATCGAAGTAATTAATAAAGTTATTTTCATAGCGCATATTTTGAATCCAAGGTATAAATTTCAATTTTGAAGATTAGTTTTCTTGATATAGGTTGGAGTGATGGTAAAATAAATGAGTTTCTCAATGTTATAAAACATGCTTTAAATGAGTTATACGATGAATATAGGAAGAGCATGAACATACCCAATATAATTGGATCTAATTTGGTGGTAAGAATTGAAGAAGTCGATGAACAAATTGATGATAATGTTAGAAGTAAAAAGTTAAAAAGACTTCAACAAACAAGAAGAGAAGAACAATCGCTTGAGATAACTAATGAGGTTGATCGATATTTAAATGACCCATTTGAAAATCTTATGAGTAGAGATTTCAATTTATTAGATTGGTGGAAAGGCAACCAAACAAAATATCCAATACTTTCCCAAATAGCTAAAGATATTCTAGAAATTCCTAGTTCAACCGTTGCTAGCGAAAGTGCATTTAGTCTAGGTCGGAGAGTCATTAATCCTTTTAGGGCTTCGTTGGCTCCTAGAATGGTTGAAGCATTAGTATGTCTTAATGATTGGTTTAAAGCGGAGAACTTTAATTTTCATCAAATGCAATTTGAAGAAGACGTTGAATTATTCATGGATACGGAGGCGATATGTGAAGGTAAACAATTTTTAGTTGGTATTGATATGTTATAGGCACTCATCTTAGTTAATTATTTTATATTTACTTAGTTCATTACAAAGCATAATTAATACAAACATGAATTAACCCTCTGTTTCGAGTGTGTGTGCCTACGAGTGTTGTGTGCATTTATAGATGAGTCTATAGCCAATGAAAATATATGTTTGAACTGCAGTTTATAAGTTTTCTATTTTCTTTTGTGTGCATTTATAGATGAGTCGGTAGCCAATTATCATATTTCCTAGTGGCTACTTCCTCTTTGGTTAGCTCGTATACAAGTTGCTATTGTTCCACTTTAATGCTTGTCTATACCTTGTTGAGCATTTCCTATGGGTTACTATGTTTTATATGTCATATTATGGAGCATTTTGAGCTTTGAGAATATGTTGCATGTACCTGCATACTATTATCAGGCTATCCATATTTTGCTATTTCGGTGTTACTTGTACTTGTGATTTAGTTTACATGCAGACAGGTTAATATGTGTACATGCAACTCTATGTTTTTTGCAGTTTGTGTAGGCTTTTTTATATTATAGTAAAAGTATAAATATTTAATAATGTAAATGTATTCCGTTCCAATATATTTAGTTGCTCTGTTTTCGTGGCAGTGATACTTAGAGTCATTATAATTTTGACCTCACAGCATACATAATATAAACTTCAGTGTTATGTCATATTTTGTAATTATTTCATGTAGTATATGGTCGTATTTTGTCATTATATTATGTAGTATATGGATAGTTGTCTTCTGTTTTTGTTTTAACCCTCTCGTTTTTTGTATTTTGTATTTTGTTTCAGATTACACATTAATGCTAGTATGTAAATGCTAATTAATATTTTGTATAGGGACTTCTTCTTTATCATTGGGAGCATCATCATCATCACAACAAAATGAAGCAGAATGAAGAACTATTGGCAAGAATTTATGCAGACAGCAAAATGACTTTCGGTACTGCATCTAGCTAACTGTAGCATTGCTTTGGAGCTTGTTATTTGAAGTATGAATTTTGTTATGTACTGAATTCAAATTAGTTATGTGTTGAAATGATGTAAAATACTGTGTTATGCACAATGATATTCTCATTTCTGGTTAAATATGAATTCAAATTTGTTAGAAACAAATGAATTTTGTTTAGTTAACATGTTCCTGTTGTAAATATGAATTCTGTAACATTTATGTGTTGCGCACGTTTAGTGTTGCACTGTTCTACAATTCATATTTTGTTATAGTTCAAATTTGGTGCATGTTTTGCATTTTTAATTCTCTACCCGGAAAAATGGAATTCCATGTTCCGTTCCGCTTCTTTCAGTTTCCGCCTAATGGAATTCCGGAGTTGGCGGAACGGAATTTGGAACATAGAATATTGTTCCATCAACGATCGGAAGAAACGGAAAATGCTTCGGTTGGTACGGAAATTTTCCGTCCCCACCCCTATGTGTGTTACCTCTTTAAGTGGCAAGTACTGTAGTACATTTTGATCACGAGAAAATACCTTAGTGCACCCAGCAAAAACGGTTGTAATACAAGTTGTAATAGAATCTAAGTTTTTTACAGTTATTTACCGTCGCAATTTAGGGCTCGTTTGGTTTCGTTTTAGATTTTGTGTTTTCAACATACACTACAAAATACAAGAAAACATGATAATTTTTTTTACAAGTCTTAACCATTACAACGACGGAAAATGGAGGAGAGGAATTGTTTTCCGTCCTTTTGTTATGTCTTAAAACACGAAAAATCAAATAAACTTGTTTTCTATTTTCTACGTTAATTTCATTTTTCAAAATTGTGCGTTTTCCAACAATGCATAAGAAATGCGTACTTTTTGTTTAGACGAAACACAAAACAAATTCTTTTTACAACTCTTTTTACCTGTTTTAATAGGTTTTCTACAGCTATTTTGACACATTATAGAACTTTTACAATTTTTTTTCGTCATTGAAATAGGTTTTTTACAATTTTTTTTGTCCGTTATTAAACGAATATGAATTCATAAAATCTAAACACGATGGCAGCGCATAACTGTAGAATTAATATTGTTTTGTAATTGAAACCAATATTGTTCTAATAAAGCCAAAATCATTCACATTACAGACTATAACATAAAAGTTACACATTTCAAGAAACAAAAACGATTCATGTATGCATAGCATTCATAAAGTTTAGTAGCATACTAATAAAGTATCGTAATTGAAGCCTAAACACATAAACAAGTAATACAATACAATTACAATATAGTTTTTTGAAACTCGTTATAAACAGGTAACATAAATGCTTTAATAAATTACATTTGTCATGATCAAGTTGTTACCGAGGTCGAGTAACATATGCTTCAAATTGCTTCTAGTTGCTGCTTTCATCACTAGTTCTTCCAGTAAAATTAACCTGGAAACTGAAATGCAATCATATCAACACACATTCTATTCGCTCTTTTCCTTCTAAGACAAAATAAAATCCATTTACCAAATATCAGAAAAGAGTAAAGAGAACCCTAATTAATCAATAATAACCATTACATTTTTTATAAATACATCTCTAACTAATCCAACTCAATAATAATCATCACGTTAACTTCCTACGTGTGCATAAGAAACTGTGGCATTGCCTCAGTTTGAACTGAAGGATTGCCTCAGTTTGAACTGAGACATTGCCACAGTTTGTACTATAAAACTCTGAATATAAAAAACAAACCATACCTAGTCCAAGGGACTCATTGATTTATTATAACGCCACTCGGTTTCATCAGAAGCATGGTACAACAAGACCTTTATCGGATGTACTCTGGATCACATCTGTGCACAAGTGTGTACAACTACCATTTGCTGGGGCATGCCTATATTACTTAAATGAACCTGTTGATTCTACATACATGGAATATTGACTGGCTGAACATAAACCTTGCTTTAATCTATACATGGAACATTACATTTTTCAGGTGCTGCTTCGAGTTTGGTGATCTCCCTTTGATGATTGCATATGTGGACCTGAAAATTCAATATATTTTAGTGTAACATCAACGTGATGATAGCCTGATAACATGGTGCAATGTACTAATTAGTTTAATATGAACCTAATCTAGAATGATCATGTAATGTGCACAAGCAAAATCAACGTTAAAACACTGTAGTACTAGAATAACTCAAGTCTAGCATGGCATTATATACCAAGTCAAAATACAAGTATGCAGGTATAAATTTAGAGAAACTCAAATGGTCATAAATCCAGTCAAACAGATCAATATTTTGGAATACACACTCTTTGAACTCTTCAATTCACTAACTACTTATCAGGTATCACCATATACATGACCTTTTCAGCGTTTAATTTTGCTTCACAAATCATGTATTTAGAGCACTTTGCAGGCAAGACTAAGCGCACTTGATGACATCGTAAATTTGACTACAAACATACACAATCGACAGATATTATCCCACACAGTACTCATAAGAATTGACACTTTAAATGATCAAGGTAAAACATGCAAAACATAAAAGTGATGTGTGTTAGCATAAGCAATATAATGGAAAAAAACATCAAAAAAAAAAGCACTAACGATATACAGATCTAACTCTCCATAATAGAATTTTAATGCGAACTTACTTCTTTAGGATGCTTCACTACAGTTTTCAGCTTAGTATCTTCTTCGCTATGATCACCAATTGAATCAGCATGAATCATATCTCTTAACTGTGAGAACCACCACTTATTCCTTCAAAATGCTAGACAAAGCAATCAATGTATTTTGCAACGCTTTTCTCTATTACACCTGTTATTTCATCTTTTGGATACTCGTTTTGTTGTGAGTAAACACTAACCAGTGCTTTCCCCATTCCACTATCGGGCACACTACATGGAAAAATGTAATACATTAACTGAATTGGCACATTACATACTATACTGAAAATCAACACAACTTCAATCTATCATTGACATTCTCTTGATTGTATTATCAGAAAAAGATATCAACCAAATGCACAGTTCCTAATATTACCTCATCAAATCGACCAGATCTCCTTACATTGGGCAGCTGATGATTAGTTAGTTGGCTACTAGGCTCTCAATGCACATTTTTACCAAAAAAGTACCAGGCTCTCAAATAAACGCACATTTTCCCTTACATTGCACTATCATATTCATCTTTAGAAATAGTCATTTGGCTACTGGGCTCTCAATGGAACTTTACTCAGTGGCAAAATTATATCTCTGATGTGTGCAACTAGCAACAAACTGAATA
Organism: Allium fistulosum; assembly: GCA_030737815.1. Lineage (NCBI taxonomy): Eukaryota > Viridiplantae > Streptophyta > Magnoliopsida > Asparagales > Amaryllidaceae > Allium > Allium fistulosum. The sequence goes on along the minus strand of CM060901.1, from coordinate 307,793,132 downwards.
TGTCCCTCTTTTATTTGTATTCCTTCTTTTTGCCCAAACTGGAATGAATATACACTACGTTTCAAATGTCAATCTCTATCTCTTAATAAAGAGAATACAATAAATATGATTTTCACCGTGTCTTTTTGAAATTTAAAAAATGTCATGCATCTATTAACGGAATTTCACCTTCGGTTTGCATCCTCACCCACCTTCCCCTTCCCAACCACCCACCAATGAAATTTCACTATTAATTTACAACCGACACCACAAGCCAAACTGTTTGAAATAAAAGTGATCCGACTACCAAAGCTTTTACCCTTATAATATACATCAGTCCATTAATTTTTATTAAATAAAAAGTAAATATTTCTAGTTATTAGATGCATATACGTGCGATTTGCACTAGTATATATAAAAATATATCTTGATTAGCTTCAATTTAACAGATATTGGCCAATCTTTCGATATCACAATACAATATCACACCTTACCGACCGAAACATGCAACATAGATAAACATGTTGCCGACTATAAAATTGCAGCAGCTATTATCAAACAAATTTTAAAAACTCATCAGTTATTTCAAGGAAAACACAAACATTTTAATGAATACCTGATATGCACCTACAGTAAGTTCTAATTAAAACCCTCTTTGTAATTAACATATCAATAAAACCATACCTCGGTTGCTTGAACTTCAATCATTAGAGTTATTAAGATACATAAATTCTTAATAAGTTTCGAAATTGGCTTTTGATGGCGGTGAAGCTTCAGTGTACTGCGGCGAGGCGTGGGTGCGGAACGGTGAGGTTGCGGCATGGTAGAGCGGTCGCATGGCGTGAAGTTTAGGCGATCTAGGGTAAATTTGTTTTATTTTGCGTGTTTTGGGTAAAAAGGAACGGAAGTAACAAAATTGCGTCGTTCGAGGTGTTTATTGGAGTTTTGGCAGGATAAGTAGTTTATTTTGCAGGGCCGGCCCTTTACGGTCAAAAGGCTCTAGACAAAAATAAAATTTGGTCCAAGAATGATCACAAAAGGGAAAAACCACAAAACTATTAAAACAGCAATGCTGGAAATTGAACCCGTTATAGCTGCAGCTAAGTTCACCACGCACCACCGAACTACCATCACTTTCAAATATTTGAAAATTATGTAATATACATAAATAAAACTACCAAAAGTTTGCGGCCCCCTCCCGACCAGCCTATGCCCAGAGCCGGGCATGTTTACTCAGGTTTGGTTTTGGATTCAGATTGGGGATGGTAGGTGATGGGTCGTGCAATGGAGGAAGAAAATGTTAAATAACAATTGGACGACGGAGACGGTAACGACCGCCTTTCTTGCACCAAAAGACGAACCATTAAGGGTAGAAGAAAACGAAAGATAAAAAGAAACTACACAATCACATAATCTCACCACGAATCAGAATAACATATAATAGATAACAAACGAGATTACATAGTCATTTCCATAATAATAATACATCAGGGTCGTTGCATTACAGCTTTCAACCGGACAGTTATAGCCACATGCCCATACAAAATATATAGATCATACATAATATAGCGAAATAAGATAATAACTAGCTAATTGTGAAGCCACCTGCTCTAGCTCCTTCATGATGCTTCCGTAAGAAACCTGAATCACTTAGCTACTCATAAAAATTTGAGTACTCAAGAGTTTTAGGAAAATAAAATAAAACTCCGGATCAGACATGGGTCTGATGTGAGTAAACTTTAACAACTAAATTATTACTTTAAAAACTCTTTGAAAATTCAAGGGCACCTCGTAAGACCAACCCACACATAAATAAGGACGGGTTTTACCTTATGATGACCAAAACACTTATTATAGAAATCCAGTGATATTATCATAATGTTTAGGGTTTTCAAGTAAATAATTAACATAGCCGAAATTGTTACAATAATTAAATTCCATCATAATACATTTCAACTAAGACCGAAGGCGCTTATTGGGAAATGGATTTCATACAATGATTGGGCTACTGGGTACCACCCATCACGGTGCATCTCTAGATAAAATAACACCGAGGACCTCGCAGGGATCCCTTGCCAACATAGGACCGACCTTTCTCTTGCTGGATAGTACCGAGTAAGATCACCCCTCGGTTGGGATCAGCAACCGTACCGAAACATACACAAGTTGATAGTAGGGACTTCTAGATAGGGATGACCTTACCCTAATGGGAGCGACCCACATAGCCGTACTACATCTTCCCTGTTTTAGTCATTCGCGGTTGATGAGACCTAAAGATATGTTTATCTTTACTATAGTACTGCCACTTGGAATGCTAACATTGCCTTCCAAATGTTGACACAATGTCAGCACTCATCCATACAAGCCGTTACGGAGATGAACGAACCGAAGGCACTACTTCCACTACATCCATTTTGGAATCACCCTCAGGGTTAGCAGCAAATAGCTCTTGCACTTCAAAGTCTTCATCTTGGATCTTGCCTTCACTATTTCCAATTCGAATGCTTACGTTGGTTCAAAGTGATTTTTCGATAACAACTGTTATCTGATTCTGGTCTCTCCAAACCAACATTCGATAATTTAAAGGGTCAAGTTGTTTATAGTGGACCATTCCACTATCAGGGTGTAAGGTTACATATGAACATACGTTCCATATGCTTAGATTATCATGGCCCGCTTATCAAAATTAACCTCTTTGTATTCATCACGTTCCCAAAGTGCGGTGTTTGTGATAAATACAAGTCGACTTACTTTCAATAAAACGTGTCAACATTTTATTACAACTATTTTAATCCATTTGGCTACTTAATAGCATGGACGAGAGATCCTTTGGTTTAAAAATAATTTGGTTAAACAAGAAAGTTGGTTAAAAATAAATAACCGATAGAGTTTGAAAGAAACCCTAAAATAAATAAACTCAATTAAATCATAAGTTTAAAACTTAATTAAACTTTAATTAATCTTAATTAAATTAAAACTAAATCATAAATACCCCTAATTTATCTTTGTTAGGTCTTAATCCATCTAACTAATAATTAAACCTTGATTTAGCTTGGTTAAGTCAAAATTAAACCTCAATTAAATAAAAACTAATTAAAATTTTAATTGATTTTAATCAAATTACATTCATTTATAAACACTAATTAAGTGGATAATTAATCTTTAATTAAATAGTAATTAATTAAATAATTTACTCCAATTAAATAATTAATTAAAGTAAATAAACTTGATTAAATAAAAATTTATTATCTTTTCTTAACTAATCATTATTTTAAACTTCCTTAGTTAAACATAATTAAGTTAGTTAATAAATTCTTAAACTCTAATTACTTAACCTAATTACTTAATTAATTAAATAAATAAATATCCCTAATTAATAGGTTAAAAAAATACATTAGTAGATAAGAAACACTTAACCTTTTTTCTTACTTCATTAGTTTGAAATGATTTTTCAAAAACAATCCAAAAGAAATCATTTTAAACTTGAAATCGTGAATTTTTCCGAACTGCATCCATAGCGACCATCGCTATGAGCGTAGTTCGCTGGAATTGATTTTTAGGTGAAAAACTTCACTTTAACTCTAGCTACTACATGTTTTAAAACACAAATGGAAGAGTTTTGAAACTTCAACAAAAGGTGAAAACTTGGAAAAACATTTGCTAAATCCAAACTAGAAAAAACAAGCTTTTTGTTCCATAACAGATCTCAAGTCCGTTGCGACCTTTCAAGGTGCTATTTCATAACCATTTTCACATAATTTAGTTTTTGTTTTCATAAACACATACCATCATATCATAATCAACCGTTCACATATCCATATTCAAACATATCATTTAACAACCAAAATCACAAATCCAAGCTCAACCATGAACTTATAATCATATGCCATCAAAACAACATGATATTTCAGCACAACAAACATTGTATTTTCACAACATATAGCTCATAAAAAACAAGTTGTTTTCTTGTCCAAAAACAAGACTTTTACTCACCGAAACTTTGCTAACTCAAGGCGAACTTTTGCTAAAACTTGAAAGCAACTTAGGATCTTGAAAAATTGAAAACTTTGGATGATTGAACACCCTAAATGGCTTAACCAGGGGCTAGTTGGCTTGGCCATATGGAGTTTGAGCTTAGCCCTGTAGGCTAGTGGGGTTTGGGTGCTTGTATTTTGGAAGAGGAGAGTTGTAGAGCTTGTAGAAGTGTTTTTTTAACTAAAGAGGAGATTTGAAGCAAAAAGAAGTGATTTTTCATGCTTTAGAAGCCATGGATGTATATTCTCAAGCTTCTTAGGAATTTAAAGTGGAGATGGAGACTGTAAAATGAGAAATATGAAAGATTAGTGGTATATATAGGTTTAGGAAATTTATTTAAAAATAAGTAAGTGCTTAAATTAAATATATATATGCATGCATGCATCTCCACTCCTCCCCCGTCCCTCATTTTCGTCCACCTTGTACCCCCTCTCTCATGCACTATTCATACCATATCCTCTTGTACTATGTATTGAAAAAGATATTTTTATATGTATATACATATATACACACTTTTCTTTATAAAAGATTTTCTCTTATCCTTATATATACACTTTTAAAGAGAAGTATATACAATCATATACACATGTATTCATCATGTTAAAATAGTTTGTAGTGTGCATATGTGTTTAAAATAGTGTTATGACATTTTAAATAAATTTTAACCAATGAAAAGTCAATATTTCGGAAAATAATTTTCGGTCACGTTTTCTATTTCTCTATAAACTATATATATTGGTAAACAAATTTTGAAAATGATTTTATCATCATTAGTTATTATCTAAAATAGTTTTATTTGTTAATAAAAATTCATTTATTAATTATTTAAAAATATAACCAAATATTCATTCAAATAGCGATTAAATTCTGGGTCGTTACACTCTCCCTCCTTAAAAGAATTTCGTCCCGAAATTAGCAAACAAGGAGATAATTCAAACTACACAAAAGGTTATATATCCATATCATAAAACACATACAAAGACATGCACTACGCATCCATAGCAAACAAACATACACTATACATACAACGTATGACTAGCTATCCTGTCACAACTCAGATAGGCTTCTTTCATACGATCCACAATCTCCTAAGTGCAGTCACTTGGATCCTCACTCCACCGAATATTGACTAGTCACACCATCTTGTTACGCAACCTCTTTTCATCCCGATCCACAACATAAACTGGATGTCTAAACACTATCAGGTTCGGTTCTAATTCCAATTTCTCTTGAACTGACGACTTCACAATCAAAGATGGGTCATGAACATATTTTCTCAAATGAGACACGTGGGACACATTTATGAACACCTGCTAACTTTTCTGGTAAATCGATCCTATAAACAAGTGATCTGATCCTCTCAAGAATATGGAAAGGTCCAACATACCTTGGAGCTAACTTTCCAACTTTTCCAAATCTAACAGCTACTCTTATTGGTGAAATCCTTATGATTCTGAACACCAAGTCTCCAACCACGAATTCCAATTCTCTTTGCCTCTTATCAGCATAACTCTTTTGGCGATCTTAGGCATTCTTCATTATTTTCTTAATCACTATAACTTTTTCGGTAACCTCTCGGATCATGTCTGGCCCAAGTACTAGTCTATCCCCCATCTCAACCCAACACGCTGGTGACTTGCACGGTCTTCCATATAGGGCTTTGTAAGGTGCTATAGATGCTTGCTTGGAAGCTATTATTATAGGAGAACTCAACTAAATGCAGATGATCCTCCCATGATCTACCAAAATCCAAAATACATGCTCTTAAGAGATCCTCTAGAATCCGATTAATTCGCTACGTCTGTCCGTCTATTTGGGGGTGGTATGCTATGCTTAGGCTCAACTTTGTTCCTAGAGTTGTTTGTAGTGCTTCCCAAAATTGACTAGTACATATGGGGTCTCAATCACTTACAATACTCACAGGAACTACATGCAATCTGACTATCTCTCTCATAAAAATTTCAACTAAAGAAGCAATGGTTCTTAATGGTTTTACCGGAATAAAATGTGTGCTCTTCGTTAGCCGATCCACGATAACCCATGCTCCTTTATTTCTTTTTCTGGTTTTGGGTAAACCATCGATAAAATCCATTGATATTATTTTCCATCCAATTAGGTATTTCCAAGGGTTGTAATAATCCAGTTGTCTTCTGATGATCACCTTTTATTTGTTGATAACACGAACACCTTCTAACAAAGATAGAGATATATCTCTTCATTCCCTTTCACCAAAACATCTGCTTCATGTCCCTATGCATCTTTAAGGCACCTGGATGGATACTCAACTTAGAACGATGGAATTCCGACAAAACTTCCTACCTTAGACCGTTGACATTCGGTACACAGATCCGTCCATTCATCCTCAAAGCTCCTCGGTTATCAATCTTAATACTTGTACACCGAGCTTCTGTCCACTCTTTGCCACTATGCTTCTGTCCACTCTTTGCTCGCTCGCTATTCTTTCTAGGAGAGTCGGGGAAACCTCCTAAAGAGCCAAAATGTCATTCCTGCTTAAGGCATTCTCCACCACATTAGCCTTTCCTGGCATATAAAGAATATCCAAGTCATAAGCCACCAAAAATTTCAACCATCTCTGTTGTCTCAGGTTTAGATCCTTTTGAGTAAAAAGATACTTCAGAGATTTATGACCTATGAAGAGCTTGAATTTTTCACCTAATTAAAGAAAGAAAACTTATTCCTAAATTCTTTAAAGATTAGAAAGAAACTAAGAGGAATAGAAGGATCCTTACCCAGTATGTAGTGCCTCCACATTTTCAATGCAAAGACAACAACCTTCAACTCCAGGTTATGCGTAGCATAGTTCTTCTCATAAGGCTTCAACTATCTGCTTGCATGCATAACACTCTACCATGCTACATGAAAATAGTGCCTAGTCTCACACCATAAGCATCTATGTAAACCGTGAATCCACTATTTCCATCTGGAATAGCCAAAACTGGTGCACTGTTCAATCTCTTCTTCAATTCCAGAAATGCTTCTTCACATTTTGGAGTCCACATAAACTTCTCTCCCTTCTTAGTCAGCTTTGTCAAATGGGAGGAAATCTTCAAATAATCTTGAATAAACCTCCTATAGTATCCGGCCAAACTTAAGAAACTGCGATCCTCGGTAGGAGCCTACGATCGCTTCCATTCCTGAATAGTTTCCACTTTCACTGGGTCAACTAAAATACCTTCTCCTGACATAATATGTCCTAAGAATCTTACTTCCGATTGCCCAAATGGCAATTAGAAAATTTTTCCTTCAGGACATGTCTCCATAATGTTTCCAACACCACTTCCAAACGATGCTTATGTTCCTCCTCGGATTTGGAGTAGATAAGGATATCATTAATGAAAACTAACATAAACTTGTTAAGAACATCTTGGAAAACACAGTTCATGAGATCAATAAAATATGCAGGTGCATTGGTTAGTCCGAAAGGCATAACCAACCACTAAAGAAACAATCAGGGCCCCTAAACGCATTTAAGAATATACTATCTTCAGCAACCCTCAACTAGTGAAATCTAGTAGCTAGATCCATCTAAGAAAATACCGTAGCCCTATGAAGTGGATCAAAAAGATCATCGGTACGGGGTAAGGGATACTAGTTCCTAATTGTCAGCTTATTCAACTCCTCATAGTCCACGCACAACCTTAAAGATCCATCAGACTTAGTCGCAAAAACCACAATAGACCCCAACTCGAACGATTGGATCTTATCAATCCACTCCTTAACAGGTCCTAGTTTGACTTACCAACTCCTCTCTCTCACTCGGAGCAATCCTTCGCTTAGGTTGAACCATAGTCCTTGCACCATGGGCTAAATCAATGTGGAACTCTATCTCTCGGTGCAGGGGTAAACTTTTAACCTCTTTGAATACATTGGAAAAATTCTTAACAACTTCAATAGACCCTAAATTTTCTTGGGCTGCTTCAAGGGCATATAGGAAACTACACATATGGATATCAGGTTTCTTACATGATACTTTAGCAATTCTTCCCAAATTGGTTACTATTGATACGGTTCTTTCATTACAATCTAAAACAGCTCCATATTTCGATAACTAATCCATACAAAGAATAATGTCAAATCCATTAAAGTCTAAGATATACGGGTTGCAAGAAAAGTGACGAGAAAGGTAGGAAATTGGCACATTCTCACAAGTCATATTCAAATGGGTTACCCCACCTATGGGGTTAGACGCACACATAGAGTTTTCCACAATACTCGGAATAAGATGAAATTTATCTACTGATTCTAAAGAGAAAAAACTACGAGAGGCACTAATATCAAATAATGCTCGAACAAAAATACCATTAATATGTAAGGTACCTTCAAGGACACCTTTCCCCTTCACATCCGTTGAAGTCAACGGTCATTCTTAATGGCGTACACCTTGGGCTACTACACCTTCTTCATGAGTGGGCAGTCCTTTACCATATGGTCGGGCTGATGGTAATTAAAATAGAGAGTCTTCTGGACCATCGGGGAGATAGGTCCACTTTGCTGCTTTGGAGCTTCATGATTCGGACAGTACCTAGCAATATGTCCTTTCTACTTGCAAATATAACAACTACTATCCTTAGACTTGCCTTCTTGACCTTCTCCCTGTTTCCCTTTTCCATGCTTCTTCCAATTAGGATTGAACTTCCTCTTGTTAGAACCGTTTCCACCGGTATTTCCACTAGGTGCTACCGGAGTAGGCTTCTTCTTTTCCAAGGGCTCGTACCTTAGAGTCGTATAAACTAAATCCACAAAAGTTGAGAAATCATTTTCTCATGGTACTCTTCTCTCATACCTAAAACAAACATCTCGTTTTTCTTTAATGAGGTGTTGATCAATTCTGGTCCAAAACAAGATAACCCGTTGAACTTCGTCTCATATTCTACTATAGATAGATCCCCTGCTTCAAGTTCATGAAGTTCCTGTACATCCTAGTCCTTTCTGCTGTTGGCAAGAATTGGTCCTCAAAAACTTCTTTAAATCGGATCCAAGAAAACTCTTCTTCAAGAACATTTACAGTAAAGGAGCCTCACCAAGCTGCTGCTCCCTCTTGTAGTTTCCACACTACTAAGAACCTTTTCTGTTCATCTGATAAGCCAAGACCTTTAAAAATATTTCACAAGATCGCAACCAAGCTTGCACTTCCATGGTAGACTCAGTTCCTTTGTACAATTTCTCTCCTAGGTTGGTGTAATCCTTGCATAAGGTTGCGAAATTCACTCTCGGTTGCTCTGATGCTGCCTCCTTGGCAATCCGAACTCCTCCAGAATTTGGAGTTCGACCATTTGTAGTCGTAGTGCTACCTGCTCTCCTACCTCGTCTACCTCTAGTACTCATGTCTTACTATCTGGACATAGTAAGATAATCTTAGAATACTTGGACGAGATAAAACTTGAAAGAAGGGTGCTAATCAAACCTATCAAGCTGATCTATCTATCAAACATATATATATATATATATATATATATATATATATAGGTATATGAATAAAAATTACAAATACGCACTGTCGAAGTTGACCCCAACCCAAAGCCTAATTGTTCGCTTAACCTAGGCTTTGATACCGAAATGTGATGACCATCTTTCTTACACCAAAAGACGAGCCATTAAGGGTAGAAGAAAAAGAAAGATAAGAAGAAACTACACAATCATAGAATCTCACCACGAATCATAACAACCTATAATAGATAACATAGGATATTACATAGTCATTTCCATAATAATAATACATAAGAGTAATTTCATTACAGCTTTCAACCGGACAGTTATAACTACATGCCCATACAAAATACATAGATCATACATAACACCGCAAAATAAGATAATAACTAGCTAACTGTAAAGCTACCAGCTCTAGCTCCTTCATGATGTTTCCGTAAGAAACCTGTATCACTTGTCTACTCATAAAAATTTGAGTATCCAAGTGTTTTAGGAAAACAAAATAAAACTACGAGTCAGACATGGTTCTGGTGTGAGTAAACTTTAACAACTGAACTATTACTTTAAAAACTCTTTGAAATTCAAGGGCACCTTGTAAGACCACGCTGCACATAAACACGAATAGGTTTTTACCTTACGATGACCAAAACACTTGTTATAGAAATCTAGTGATATCATTATAATATCTAGGGTTTTCAAGTAAATAATCAACATAGCCGAAATTGTTACATTAATTAAATTCCAGCATAATAGATATACAACTAAGGCCGAAGGCACTTATTGGGAAATGGATTCCATATAATGATTGGGCTACTGTGGTACCTCCCATCACGGTGCATCTCTAGATAAAATAACACTGAAGACCTCGCCGGGATCCCCTGCCAACAAAAGAATGGACTATCCCTTGCTGGATAGTATCGAATAAGATCACCCCTCGGTTGGGATCAGCAACCGTACTGAAGCATTCATGTGTTGATAGTAGGGACTTCTAGATAGGTATGACCTTACCCTAATGAGAGCGACCGACTTAGCTTTGCTGCATCTCCCCTATTTTAGTTATTCCCGATTGATGAGGCCTGAGGCTATGTTTACCTTTACTATAGTACTGCCACTTGGAATGCTAACATTGCCTTCCAGATGTTGACACAATGTCAACACTCATCCATACAAGTCGTTCAGGGGATGAAAAACCTAAAGGCACTACTTCCACTACACCTAATTTGGAATCACACTCAGGGTTAGTAGCAAATAGCCCTTGCACTTCAAAGTCTTCATCTTGGATCTTGCCTTCACTATTTCTAGTTCGAACGCTTATATTAGTTCAAAATGGTTTTCGGATAACAACTGCTATCTGATCCCTGTCTCTCCAAACCAACATTCGATAATTTAAAGGGTTAAGTTGTTTATACTGGATCATTCCACTATCAGGGTGTAAGATTTACTATGAACATACGCTCCATATGCTTTGATTATCATGGTCCGTTTATCGAATTAACCTCCTTATATTCATCACGTTTCTGAAGTGCGGTATTTGTGATAAATACAAGTCGACTTACTTTCAATAAAACATGTCAACATTTTATTACAACTACTTTAATTCATTTGGCTACTTAATAGCATAGACGAGAGATCCTTTGGTTTAAAAATAATTTGCTTAAACAAGAAAGTTGGTTAAAATTAAATAACCGATAGAGTTTGAAAGAAACCTTAAAATAAAAAACCTCAATTAAATCATAAGTTTAAAACTTAATTAGACTTTGATTAATCTTAGTTAAATTAAAATTAAATCATAAATACCCCTAATTTATCTTAGTTAGGTCTTAATCCATCTAACTAATAATTAAACCTTGATAAGCTTGGTTAAGTCAAAATTAAATCTTAATTAAATTAAAATTAATTAAAAATAAAATTTTAATTGATTTTAATCAAATAACATTCATTTAAGAATTTAAACCCTAATTAAGTGGATAATTAGCCTTTAATTAAATAATAATTAATTAAATAATTAATTAAAGTGAATAAACTTGATTAAATAAAAGTTAATTTTATTTTATCTTAATTAATCATTATTTAAAAATTCCTTGGTTAAAAATAATTAACTTAGTTAATAGGTTTTTAACTTTAATTACTTAACATAATTAGTTAATTAATTACTTAAATAATTATCCCTAATTAATAGATTAAATAAATATATTATTAGATAAAAAACACTTAACCTTTTTACTTACTTCATTAGTTTGAAATGATTTTTCAAAAACAATCCAAAAAAAATCATTTTAAACTTGAAATCATGAATTTTTCTGAACTACATCCATAGCGACCATCGATATGAGCGCAGTTTGCTAGAATTGATTTCTAGGTGAAAAACTTCACTTTAACTCTAGCTACTACATGTTTTAAAACACAAATGGAAGAGTTTTGAAACTTCAACAAAAGGTGAAAACTTGGAAAAATATTTACTAAATCCGAACTAGAAAAAACAAGCCTTCTCCTTCCAAAACGGATCTCAAGTCCGTTGCGACCTTTCAAGGTGCTACTTCATAACCATTTCATCACATAACTTGGTTTTTGTTTTCATAAACACACTACCATCATATCATAATCAATCGTTCACCTATCCGTATCCAAACATATCATTTAACAACCAAAATCACAAATCCAAGTTCAACAACGAACTTATAATCATATGACATCAAAACAACATGATATTTCAACACAACAAACATTGTATTTTCATAAAATATAGCTCATCAAAAAAGTTGTTTTCTTGTCCAAAAAAAGAGTTTTATTCACTGAAACTTTACTAACTCAAGGCGAACTTTTGCTAAAACTTGAAAGCAACTTAGGATCTCGAAAAATTGAAAACTTTGGATGCTTGAACACCCTAACTAGACTCGGCCAGGGGCTAGTTGGGCTCAGCCATATGGAGTTTGGGCTCGACCATGTAGGCTAGTGGGTTTTGAGTGCTTGTATTATGAAAGAGGAGAGTTTTAGAGCTTGTAGAAGTATTTGTTTTTGAACTAAAGAGGAGATTTGAAGCAAAATGAAGTGATTTTTTTACTTTAAAATTTATGAAGAGAAGCCATGGATGTATATTCTCAAGCTTCTTAGGAATTTAAAGTGGAGATGGAGATTGTAAAATGAGAATATGAAAGAGTAGCGGTATTTATAGGCTTAGGAAATTTATTTCAAAATAGGTAAGTGCTTAAATTAAATATATATGTATGCATGCATGCATCTCCACTCCTCCCTCCCCCTCATTTCCATCCACCTTGTACCCCCCCTCTAATGCACTATTCATACCATATCCTCTTGTACTATGTGTTGAAAAAGATATTTTTTTTCATGTATACACACACACACACTTTTCTTTATAAAACATTTTCTCTTATCCTTATATATATACACTTTTAAAGAGAAGTATACACATGCATATACACATGTATTCATCATGTTAAAATAGGTTGTAATGTGTGCATATGTGTTTAAAATAGTGTTATGACATTTTAAATAACTTTTAACCAATGAAATTTCAATATTTCGGAAAATAATTCCGGTCACATTTTCTATTTCTCTATGAACTATATATATTGGTAAAAAAATTTGAAAACGATTTTATCATCATTTGTTATTATTTAAAATAGTTTTATTTGTTAATAAAAAATTCATATATTAATTATTTAAAAATATAATCAAATATTCATTTAAATATCGATTAAATTCTAGGTCGTTAAAGAGACATAAGAGATGTTGGTGGCGGCTGGTTATGATGAAGGGAGGAAATAGAGTTTTCATGTGGAGGAAATGGAGAAATGGGGTCTTCATGTCAAGGAAATGGAGAAATGAAGAAGCTAAATCTGGATCTGTTTGGTTTCATTTTGTGCTTTGCGTTTTCATTTTTAACTTTCATAACAAAATATGATTATAACGGAAGGGAAATTTAAAATTTTAGACCATTACGACAACGATGAAAGGATGGCAGAGGTAATGGATTATTTTTTATTCTTTTGTTATTTCTTAAATTACGATAAACAAATTAAAATTTTGTTCTATTTTATATGTTAGCTTCATTTTCCAAATTGGTTGGTTTCCAAAAATATAACATCGTGTGCACATTTTTTGGACAAAAACACAAAAATAAAAATGACAAATCAAACAGGGCCTTAGGCAGTTAGGTGAAAATTTCCAAATCGGTTGGTTTTTACTTTTCATTTTTTATGAAATTTGGGCAGTGATTACATTGTAAATGCAGTTAGGTGATAAAGAAGGTGTTGCAAAGTATTTTTATTTTTATTTTGTAATAAATAATAGTTGATGAATAATATTAAATAATTAATGTTTAAAATTTATTGAAGAGAAAGTGAGGAGTGGGAGGCTCAACTTTAAGGGGTGTGTGAAATTTTTTGTTATCATGTTTGGGTTTATGTTTAATGTAAAGTTTACACCTTGCATGTCTGCCCCATTTTGGAGCTCCCAACCGCTTTTCAAATAAACATTGATCAATATAACCATCACGTTAGATGTAAACCTGATACGTCCGATGTATTCTCCGCTTTTCATTTTTTCCAATAATATTTTGTGTGTCCTTGAATGACATAAGAAAAAGATAATAGAACTAGTGACTAAACCCTTTAACTACTGACACAACCAAAATTTATTAGTTAAGATTGATCTATAGACTAGGAGTTAATATCGGTTAGTCGTTCATAGCGACTGCTTTGTCGATTCGATGAATGTTGTTTACATTAGGTAAATTGGTTAAATGTTCATCCTTATTTTAAAGTCTATTTATTGTTTTATTGGAATTACATGAACTGCTTAATCCTTTAATCAACTAAAATATATAGAAGCATGAAATTTTAAAAAATTCCAAATTTTTTAAGATTATTTTAAATTTATGAAGTTTTATACTTTGTTATGCTTCATAAATTTTCACACGATTGGTTAGCGCGAGCATTGAATTCTTCGATCGAGAACAATTGTGTCTAAGAATTTTTATTTGTTATTAATGACGTACCTTGAAAGTGGTTACACGATTACTTACATATAACCTATGAGTAAGACAACTTTAAATAAATGTTGTTATAAATTAATATTTACAATGATAATGAATTAAAAGTTGTTAAAGTCCTTTATTATAACTGCAAAATGAAAAAGGTTGTTAAAACTTCTTTATTACAACTTTCGTCGAGTGAACGTTGTAAACATAAAGGTATACTAGAGTTATTTTGTTGTAGTGGATGTGTCAAGTGACACACATGCAATGAATCCATATGTGCTAAGTGACACACATGCAACAAGGTAATTTAGTTGTTTAAAGAAAAAATTTCTTGATAACACTGATGCATATTATGTTAAGATTCAGTATGATAGTTCAGAGTTATACATAGTGGATATAAAAAAATTCTAAAATTCTCTCGTTTGACTCATACTTTCACCATTACAGGAAATTTTATGGAGTGTACTTTACAACCAACAAAACAATCATCATACAATAGTGAGAATTTCTACACTTAACTTTACGGAACTTTAAGACATTTAAAGATGTGCAAATCTAATTTATAGTAACACTTTTCCAAGTCCAGCATCAATTTTCTTTAATAAATGAAGTGTCACATGACTTCAAAACTTAAAGTGCACACTGTATAAGCCATGCCCGAGTACTAACCACAACTTTATTTGCTTATGCATTTTGTTTTCAAAATAATAAACAATATTCATAATTCTTAATGAGTATATTACTTATATACTTCAAAATGTCATTATGTGATCACTTTACTTCAATTTTGTGTAATTTACCATCAGTGAACTTTAATCAACTTGTTTACCTTGTTTATGGAATTTTGTACATGCAGAGTGTTATCACTACATATATAAATCAGGAATATGGATTTCCAATGGAAAAAAGCATCTTTATTACATCGTTAAATCGATCTGTGATGCCATTGCAACACTACTTTTGCCGATGAAATTTAGGTCATAACAAAAAATTTAGCGTTGCCTTTGTAATGCCAACGGTAGGGACATTAGCAATGTCATAACGAGGATTAGCGACATCTTTGAGACTATAAATTTTAATGACGCCTTTCCTATGCCATTTCGACTTATGTTTTCTTGAATTCTACATCCTCTTACCAATGCAAAATCCGTAATGCTTTAGCATTGTCTTTGTTCTCACGCCATAGTGATGTCTGTTTAGTGACAGTTTAACGTTTTTTTTACGACGCCATAGTGATACCTTATTAAAAGTGCAAGTAACAGACTTTAGTAGCACTATAGCAATGTAACGACCCGTATTTTTACGGATCGAAAAGTTCGTTCAAATCTGGAATTTTTAACATTTTATGTTGTTTCAGATTTTGGGAAGAATTTTTGGTTAAGTCCTAAGTCGTAGCCGACTTATGGGTTCTGGTCGAGTTAGTGATGAATCTGGGCGAGTTAAGGACTTAAGGGGTGAGTCGGCGACGACCTAAGGAGATAAGTCGTAGCTGGGCAAGGCTAGTAGGTTAAGGTTAACTCGGCAAGTGTTAAGTCGAAGGTTGTAAGTCGTTGCCGAGTTAAGAGATAGACAACCTAAGGAAGTGACCGACCTAAGTGATGAGTCGTGACCGACTTAGGAGGTTTAGGCGACCTAAGTATTCTGGGGTTGGTCGTGGGGTAGAGTTAGGTCGGCTAGACGACTTAGTAGATAGGTCGTATCCCAGTTTGTTCGCGACTTATGTTAGGTCGCGTAGATGTTTAAGGGTTTAGGTTGTAGACGACCTAAGAGATAGGAGACTTAAGAGTTTAAGGCGAGTTAAGGTTTCGAGCGACCTATAGGATGTAGTGTATAGTTAGATCGGCAATGACCTGGAGGAGCTGGGTTTTGCCTAAGTGCTAGGTCGCGTGAGTTGTTAGGTCGCGTGTTGGTATAAGTCGTTAGGTCGTATAGGCTGGTTAAGTCGGCATAGCAGTAAGTCGTAAGTCGTCTAACCAGTTAAGGCGCGTGCGCATTAAGTCGTAGACAGGGTTCGTATGTGCGCATGTGTTGAGTCGGAGGTTGCTTTAGGTCGTAAAGGGTTAGGTCGGAGGCTCTGTTAAGTCGTGGGGGTTTTTAGGTCGTAGGTCGGCATAGTGTTAAGTCGGCAGCGACTTAAGGAGATAGCCGAGTTACGACTTAAGGGCAGTTTTCAGCTATAAATAGGAGGGCTTCTCTTCATTTTTGGGATCCGGATTTTGAAGCGACGAAGTGCTGCCATTTTGAGAGCTCGACTTCTACACTTCTTCACTTCTTTTCTCCCCTCTAACATAGTGCTTCCATCCATCCAAATCGAAGATCAAGATTGAAGATTCAAGAGCTTAGATTGAAGATCTTCATCTTTTCAAGAGAGATTTCTTCATTTGAAGCGGATTTGTGATAGATCTAGCTTAGTTCTTCGCTGTCCAGACCTGAAGCGTGTTGATTTGGGTTTGTTTAGGTGATTTGGTGAGTGGTGATTATCTCTCACACGGATCCAAAGGAGTATATCGGATTGTTGGCTCGATTTGGTGTTAAAATAGTGATTTCCATGCATTTTCTTCATACTATGTGTAGATCCATATAGATCCATTGTTCATGATGATGTTACATCTATTTTATCATATGTTAACCTATGCAAGTTCATTCATCAAGTTTGTAGAGATATAATCCATGTTTTCATGCTTATTGGACTTTCAACTCTTTAATTACGAAAATGCCATTATTGTTATAATTGTCTACTTAGATCATATTTGAATGCTTGATTGCTTGGATTGATGTTTGATTTGATTGATTGTTATGAACTAGATAATTGATGATTAGATTTAGATCGAAGATGATTCAAAAGCTAAGGGAAAGGCTCTTGAATTGGGAAAGCTGCTCGTGGCATATGTAGCGGGATGATAAAGCTCTTATGCATAGATTTGATGATGTGATGATGAGATGAGGCTTTGCGAGGATGTAATGAAGCGAGGCAATCATGTGATGAAGACTTGGTCTAATCCAGACGGGATCATTCCAAGCATGTTGATAACTCGGTGATATGATTCGAGTTGAAGATAATGAATGGATATGAGAATAGTCGTCGAGGAGGATGACTAGGAGGCTTGGATAGCATCGTTGTTGAAGGTTCTAGCATGCTCTAAGCAAGAGTACGTTTGGGCAGATTCGATAGTCCCAACGGCCAACTGTTGATGGTCGAGTACTCTGGGCAGATTCGATAGTCCTAGGCACGGGCTGCGACGACGTGCGGGAGTTATGTCTAGAACCGGGGTTTCCATTAGCCCTTGACGGACGGCTGAAAGAATGTGCCGGTCATTCAATTAACGGTGATATCGAAGCAATGATAACAGTGATAGCCAGAGTCATGGATGTTTGGTTGTATCGTCATTCGGACTCAAGAGCGGTATTTTCTGGGTGCTTATCTGATTTAGGCCTTGGTACTTGGAAAACATCGCCCTTGACTCGAGTGATAGTAGTTTTACTTTAAATTGTATGCTCTGCTATGTTTGCTTCTGCTTAGTGTGTGTCTGGGGGCTATCACTGTAGAATGAGGTTGGAGTGGGAGGGTTGTATTCCTATTCCTTTTCCTTTATGCTCTTTTGGTATGTTGTTAGTTAATTTACTGCTCACTAAGACTGTTGTCTGACTCAAGGCTTTATGTTTTAATTCTTATTGCCTTGGGCTGTTCGTCCATTTTTGGGACGGGCAGACTAGGTAGCAGGTGACAGGTGCTGATCTCTTCTCACGATGCTGATATCGAAGACGAGCTAGAGGGTTGCATATTATCTTCTTATATGTACTGGATATTCCGCTGTTTTGTATTCTCTGAGAGATATGTAGTGAGGCTGGATGTATTGACTATGTGATGCTTGTATTCAACTATTATGGAGTTTTATA
Organism: Allium fistulosum; assembly: GCA_030737815.1. Classification (NCBI taxonomy): domain Eukaryota; kingdom Viridiplantae; phylum Streptophyta; class Magnoliopsida; order Asparagales; family Amaryllidaceae; genus Allium; species Allium fistulosum. The sequence continues at coordinate 307,774,774 of CM060901.1, read as the reverse complement.
TGATGTCATTTTGTTCTGTAAAGCTTCACTATACATATGTTCTATTGTATTTTGTCCATGCGCTGTGAGTAATACGATAGATTCTGTTGTTTTAAAACTTACCTTGACAATCGTCCATGGTCGCCTGGCACACTTTACAGCACTCTATCTCTAGATTCGGTGCAGGGGTCATGGGCGGTCGTCACATTTGGTATCAGAGCATTGGTTAATCGATTTTACCCAACGCTCGCTGAAGTAACCACGTATGAGAGACGTAATTGTATTTTGATGGATGATTACTATATATAATATAGTAGCTTAGTAGGGTTTGAGTCCTTTGTGCAGTTGTTTCTCTAGATGTTCTAATCATTCCTTTTTATAGATATTGAGAATGAGTCGAAGAGGGAGACCAGCTGCTAGGGAAGGCCGTGCTACTGAAGAGACTGCTGATTATGCAGCCATGTTCGAAGCTATGATGACTTCGATCATGAGAAGGATACCAGTTCCGGGGGCAGCAGTTGATGTTGGAGTTCAAGTCCAAACTCCGAAACCAGTGGATTTTGCCAAGCTGTGCAAGGATTATACTGCTCTTGGAGGGAAGGTTTTCTTGGGAACAGAATCAACTATCGAGGTCCAGAGATGGATAGATGCTTGTAGAAGGATCTTTGGTGATTTGGGAATTGATGATGCAACTAAGAGGAAGTTGGCATCAAGACAGCTTCAAGGGAGAGCCTCTGATTGGTGGAACTCTATTACCATCGATACTGCGGAGGAAGAGATTACTTGGGAGCAATTCCAAGCTAGATTTGAAGCTAAGTTCATTTCTACAGCTCAGAAGTCTGTTCTGTTCAAGAAGTTTGTAGAGCTCAAGCAGGGTGGAAGATCTGTTCTTGAGTATGTTTCTGAGTTTGAAGCTTTGTCCAAGTATGCCCGGTCATATATTGAGTCTGCTTACCAGAAGAATGAGAAGTTCGTGACTGGCTTGGATAGTTATCTTGGAAGACAGTTGGTGGATCATTTGGACGATTCATTTGAGAAGCTTGTGGAGAAAGCTCTTAGACATGAGAGTCTGTTTCCTAAGGAAGGACCTGTTGTTGCTGCTACCAAGGGAGAATCTAAACCACAGCAGGGTGGAAACCAGAAGAGGAAGCAGCAACAGCAGAAGGGTAAGGATGGCCAGAAGAAGCCGAAAGGCGAGGTGACTTGCTACAATTGTCAGCAGAAGGGCCATTTCTCTAAGGATTGTAAGAATCCGAAGGCACCGATGAAGTGTCACAACTGTGACAAGCCGGGACATTTCAGGAAGAATTGTCCAGAACCAAGGAAGGACAGGCAGATTGTGCAAGCTTATGCTTTGGGAGCTGTTCCGTCGTCTTCAAAAGCTCCTACTGCTGAAGAGAAAGGAAAGAGTGTGGTTGTTCAAGGTACTCTTTTCCTATGTGGTGTTCCAGTTAGAGTTCTGTTTGATACTGGAGCGTCGCATTCGTTTGTTTGTAATGAACTAGTAGGCCGGTTAGGTTTGGAACCGGATATTGTTGATAGGCCATTGGTTGTGACTAATCCAGTTGGGGGTTCGTCTTGTTTGTGTATGTTATGCCGTGGTCTAGTTGTGTCGAGTCATGGTTGCTCTTTTGTTTGTGATTGCTTTGTTCTGAACTTTGCGGGGTTCGGAATTATCTTGGGTATGGACTGGCTTAGGAAGTATGCGGCTAAGGTTGATTGTGAGAGGCTGGAGGTGACAGTCGAGAATGTGGAAGGGCGAAAGATTGTGATACGATGTAAGCATGAGGAAGGCGTCTTCATGAGCTTCATGTATTCGCTAGTTGTTCCACGGGATGGACTGTCTTTAGTGCCAATCGCAAATAGATTCGAGGATGTCTTTGACGAAGTCAAAGGGTTGCCGCCGCATAGAGAGATCGAGTTTCGTATAGATCTAGTTGAAGGAGCCAGACCTGTTGTGATGCCTCTTAGGCAGATGGCGCCTAGGGAACAGCAGGAGTTGAGGGTGCAAGTTGATGACCTTTTACAGAAAGGATTCATTCGGCGTAGTGTGTCCGAGTGGGGTGCACCAGTTGTGTTTGCAACCAAGGCAGATGGATCGTTGAGATTGTGTGTCGATTATCGTGAGCTGAATAAGGTGACTAAGAAGAACAAGTATCCATTGCCGAGAATAGATGACTTGTTTGATCAGCTTCACGAAGCTAAGGTGTTTTCTCAGATGGATTTGGCAACGGGATTTCACCAGTTGAGAGTGGCTAAGGATAGTGTGCCGAAGACTGCTTTTAGAACACCATCCGGTTTCTTTGAGTGGCTGGTAATGCCGTTTGGATTGACTAACGCGCCAGCATATTTTGTGGATCTTATGAATAGAGTGTTCAGAGATCAGTTGAACAAGTTCGTACTTGTGTTCGTGGATGATATTCTGATTTATTCCAGAACTGAAGAAGAGCACAAGACGCACTTGCGTATTGTTTTGGAAATCTTGCGGAAACATCAGCTGAAGGCTAAGTTTTCGAAGTGTCACTTCTGGAAGAGTGAAGTGAGGTTCTTAGGCCATGTGATTTCTGGAAATGGAATAGCGGTTGATCCCGCTAAGGTGGCAGCAATCCAGGATTGGGTTAGACCTAAGAATGCATCAGACGTGAGAAGTTTTCTTGGATTAGCAGGATATTATCGACGGTTTATCAAAGACTTCTCCAAGATAGCTGCACCGTTAACAGGATTGACGAAGAAGAACCAAGTGTTCAGTTGGAATGCTAAGTGTGAGCAAGCTTTCGGAATCCTGAAAGAGAGACTGACGAGTGCTCCTGTTTTGACTATTCCAAGTGGGAATGATGAGATGGTGGTTTACACCGACGCATGTGGTACTGGACTTGGAGCAGTGCTGATGCAGAAGAATAAAGTTGTTGCGTATGCCAGTCGACAACTGAAGCCGCATGAAAGGAATTACCCAACTCATGATTTGGAATTGGCGGCGATTGTATTTGCTCTGAAGATGTGGAGACATTATCTGTTGGGAGTTCGATTCGAGTTGTTTACGGATCACAAGTCGTTGAAGTATCTTTTCTCCCAAAAGGATTTGAATCTTCGGCAGCAACGTTGGCTAGAGTTTTTGGCATCATATGATTTTGGTATAGCTTATACTCCGGGAAAAGGTAACGCAGTGGCAGATGCGTTAAGTCGAAGACATGCAGGATTGGGAGCCATGTTTTCAGAATGGAAGAGTCTCGAGTATTTAGCTGGATTTGACTTCAGGCCTAGATGTAAATTGGAACCTGAGATGTTGGCAAACTTATCAATAAGACCTTCTCTTGTGGAAAGGATTGGCGAGAGCCAAAAGCGAGATGATAAGCTTGTCAATATTATCCGTGATTTGGAATCTGGATTGGATCCAGAAAAGGATAAAGGATTCGAGGTCGATCGAGAGGGTTGGCTTCGGAAGCAAGGACGACTAGTTGTTCCCGATATAGATGAATTGAGGAGTGAGGTTCTGAAGGAAAGTCATCACTCGAAGCTGACAATTCATCCAGGAGGAAATAAAATGTATCGGGATATGAAGAGAACCTACTACTGGGAAGGTATGAAGAAGGATGTTGGAAATTTTATTTCCAAATGTATGAACTGCCAGTTGGTAAAAGCCGAACAGAAGAAGCCAAGTGGATTGCTTCAGCCATTAGAAGTTCCTACATGGAAATGGGAACAAGTGTCGATGGATTTTATTGATGGACTGCCTAGAACCAGAATGGGAAATGAAGGGATTTGGGTCATTGTGGATCGTCTGACTAAGAGTGCACGATTCATTCCTGTTCGATCGACTAGGACTGCATCAAAGTTGGCTGAGTTGTATGTTAAGTGGATAGTTCGTTTCCATGGTATTCCGAAGAGTATAGTGAGTGATCGAGATCCATTGTTCACTAGTGGATTTTGGAAAAGCTTCCAGGAAGTTTTGGGAACCGAGTTGTGTTTGAGTACAGCTTATCACCCTCAAACAGATGGTCAGACCGAGAGAGTCAACCGAGTTTTGGAAGATCTCCTCAGAGCTTGTGTTTTGGATTTCGGAGGATCATGGGAAGATCACCTTCATTTGGTAGAGTTTGCGTACAACAACAGTTACCAGTCAAGCATTGGTATGGCACCGTATGAGGCATTGTATGGAAGACCGTGTAACTCTCCGACATGTTGGTTGGAAACTGGAGAGAAGCTGATACTTGGGCCAGAGATGATTCGACAGACTTCAGATTGTATAGAGATCATTCGGCAACGAATGAAGGCAGCCCAAGACCGTCAGAAGAGTTATGCCGATAAGCGTTGAAAGGATTTGGAATTCGACGTAGGAGATATGGTTTTTGTGAAGATTTCTCCACTGAAGAATGTTATTCGATTCGGGAAGAAAGGAAAATTGACTCCGAGATTTGTTGGACCATTTCCGATCATCGAGCGAATTGGAAAGCTCGCCTACAGATTGAAGTTACCGGAGAAGATGTCGGGTGTGCACAATGTTTTTCACGTATCATATCTACGGAAGTATGTGCATGACTCGAATACCGTAGTTTCTGCTGATAGCTGTGAAGATTTCGAAGTTGATCCAGTTGATAGAAGACCTCGTAAGCCGCTTCGTGTTATTGAAACTGACGCGAAACAGCTTAGGAGGAAGGTAGTTAAGTTGCTCAAGATACAATGGAGTGATGATGATAACGACTGTACGTGGGAGGTGGAAGAGAGGATGAAGGCAGCTCATCCTGAACTCTTCAAGGTATGGCCCTAAGGTGTCGTGTCATCTAACGAAATTGTAACTTGTTCTAAGTCCTAGAATTCTGTACGCTAAGCTAGAATTGGATGCATGGTTTGTTGATTTCTATGGATGGTAGGCGTACAGAATAGTCTTTGATTGCTATGATTGCTTGGAATTTTGGGGGCGAGATTCCTAAGGGGGAGAGAATGTAACGACCCGTATTTTTACGGATCGAAAAGTTCGTTCAAATCTGGAATTTTTAACATTTTATGTTGTTTCAGATTTTGGGAAGAATTTTTGGTTAAGTCCTAAGTCGTAGCCGACTTATGGGTTCTGGTCGAGTTAGTGATGAATCTGGGCGAGTTAAGGACTTAAGGGGTGAGTCGGCGACGACCTAAGGAGATAAGTCGTAGCTGGGCAAGGCTAGTAGGTTGAGGTTAACTCGGCAAGTGTTAAGTCGAAGGTTGTAAGTCGTTGCCGAGTTAAGAGATAGACAACCTAAGGAAGTGACCGACCTAAGTGATGAGTCGTGACCGACTTAGGAGGTTTAGGCGACCTAAGTATTCTGGGGTTGGTCGTGGGGTAGAGTTAGGTCGGCTAGACGACTTAGTAGATAGGTCGTATCCCAGTTTGTTCGCGACTTATGTTAGGTCGCGTAGATGTTTAAGGGTTTAGGTCGTAGACGACCTAAGAGATAGGAGACTTAAGAGTTTAAGGCGAGTTAAGGTTTCGAGCGACCTATAGGATGTAGTGTATAGTTAGGTCGGCAATGACCTGGAGGAGCTGGGTTTTGCCTAAGTGCTAGGTCGCGTGAGTTGTTAGGTCGCGTGTTGGTATAAGTCGTTAGGTCGTATAGGCTGGTTAAGTCGGCATAGCAGTAAGTCGTAAGTCGTCTAACCAGTTAAGGCGCGTGCGCATTAAGTCGTAGACAGGGTTCGTATGTGCGCATGTGTTGAGTCGGAGGTTGCTTTAGGTCGTAAAGGGTTAGGTCGGAGGCTCTGTTAAGTCGTGGGGGTTTTTAGGTCGTAGGTCGGCATAGTGTTAAGTCGGCAGCGACTTAAGGAGATAGCCGAGTTACGACTTAAGGGCAGTTTTCAGCTATAAATAGGAGGGCTTCTCTTCATTTTTGGGATCCGGATTTTGAAGCGACGAAGTGCTGCCATTTTGAGAGCTCGACTTCTACACTTCTTCACTTCTTTTCTCCCCTCTAACATAGTGCTTCCATCCATCCAAATCGAAGATCAAGATTGAAGATTCAAGAGCTTAGATTGAAGATCTTCATCTTTTCAAGAGAGATTTCTTCATTTGAAGCGGATTTGTGATAGATCTAGCTTAGTTCTTCGCTGTCCAGACCTGAAGCGTGTTGATTTGGGTTTGTTTAGGTGATTTGGTGAGTGGTGATTATCTCTCACACGGATCCAAAGGAGTATATCGGATTGTTGGCTCGATTTGGTGTTAAAATAGTGATTTCCATGCATTTTCTTCATACTATGTGTAGATCCATATAGATCCATTGTTCATGATGATGTTACATCTATTTTATCATATGTTAACCTATGCAAGTTCATTCATCAAGTTTGTAGAGATATAATCCATGTTTTCATGCTTATTGGACTTTCAACTCTTTAATTACGAAAATGCCATTATTGTTATAATTGTCTACTTAGATCATATTTGAATGCTTGATTGCTTGGATTGATGTTTGATTTGATTGATTGTTATGAACTAGATAATTGATGATTAGATTTAGATCGAAGATGATTCAAAAGCTAAGGGAAAGGCTCTTGAATTGGGAAAGCTGCTCGTGGCATATGTAGCGGGATGATGAAGCTCTTATGCATAGATTTGATGATGTGATGATGAGATGAGGCTTTGCGAGGATGTAATGAAGCGAGGCAATCATGTGATGAAGACTTGGTCTAATCCAGACGGGATCATTCCAAGCATGTTGATAACTCGGTGATATGATTCGAGTTGAAGATAATGAATGGATATGAGAATAGTCGTCGAGGAGGATGACTAGGAGGCTTGGATAGCATCGTTGTTGAAGGTTCTAGCATGCTCTAAGCAAGAGTACGTTTGGGCAGATTCGATAGTCCCAACGGCCAACTGTTGATGGTCGAGTACTCTGGGCAGATTCGATAGTCCTAGGCACGGGCTGCGACGACGTGCGGGAGTTATGTCTAGAACCGGGGTTTCCATTAGCCCTTGACGGACGGCTGAAAGAATGTGCCGGTCATTCAATTAACGGTGATATCGAAGCAATGATAACAGTGATAGCCAGAGTCATGGATGTTTGGTTGTATCGTCATTCAGACTCAAGAGCGGTATTTTCTGGGTGCTTATCTGATTTAGGCCTTGGTACTTGGAAAACATCGCCCTTGACTCGAGTGATAGTAGTTTTACTTTAAATTGTATGCTCTGCTATGTTTGCTTCTGCTTAGTGTGTGTCTGGGGGCTATCACTGTAGAATGAGGTTGGAGTGGGAGGGTTGTATTCCTATTCCTTTTCCTTTATGCTCTTTTGGTATGTTGTTAGTTAATTTACTGCTCACTAAGACTGTTGTCTGACTCAAGGCTTTATGTTTTAATTCTTATTGCCTTGGGCTGTTCGTCCATTTTTGGGACGGGCAGACTAGGTAGCAGGTGACAGGTGCTGATCTCTTCTCACGATGCTGATATCGAAGACGAGCTAGAGGGTTGCATATTATCTTCTTATATGTACTGGATATTCCGCTGTTTTGTATTCTCTGAGAGATATGTAGTGAGGCTGGATGTATTGACTATGTGATGCTTGTATTCAACTATTATGGAGTTTTATATGATGTCATTTTGTTCTGTAAAGCTTCACTATACATATGTTCTATTGTATTTTGTCCATGCGCTGTGAGTAATACGATAGATTCTGTTGTTTTAAAACTTACCTTGACAATCGTCCATGGTCGCCTGGCACACTTTACAGCACTCTATCTCTAGATTCGGTGCAGGGGTCATGGGCGGTCGTCACAAGCAACATCTTAACGATGCCAACCTAGGCTTTAAATTGATAAAATATTGTTGTATTTGTCTCCCTCTATTACAAAACGCAACAAAATATTATATAATGTCAAATCGATTGTGTTAGATATGCAATCTTACCAATATGTATCATCTTAGACATTTATATATCAACACTATCAATTAATAAAAAACATATACATCACAATATGTAATAACGGACGCATACATCACATATAAAATAATAATAATGATACAATCCATATACATACTTATGCAAGTCCGAAAAACAACTATTATATAGTATCAAACCCAAAACCATGTCCAGCCATACATGTACATATCCAAGCCCAACTACAATAATCACATATCCAAACCCTACAAGTCTCAGTCCAATAATAAAAATAATAACACGGTATCATTAACAACACAAATGTAAATCAATTGTTGTATCGGGCTACGACAAAGAAGGTTAAGTCTCATATGCTCGTTGCTCCACATCTCCTATAGAAACTCTCTCACCAAACTCATCTCCACTTGTAGTGCCTGTACCTAGCCCCTAAGTTAGTCATTTGTGCTCTCTAGATCTCGTCCTCACTCCATAATTTTTTTTGTATCGTCTGGTATTCGAGACCTTGCACTATATGTATTGTCTTTATATATTTACAATAAATTATGATATCATGTTGTTCGAAAGTAGTTTGTGAATAAATTTTAAGAAAACATATAATAAATTTTTTAAGCTTATGATGTGTGTGTATCAATAGAGGTTATAGTAATTAGCATAGTTTATCATTACACTAACATGAAATTTTACTCATAATTCAACTTTTGCAGCGATGATACGAATTTATCTTTGTTTAATCAAGGGTAATAATGCACTAATTATAATGAACTAGCCCATGTATATGTACATGGGAAACAAAGAAATGGTGAGAAATATATTTCCTATGATGATCAATTATTCTATTCAAAAAGTTAAATTCTTGTATCTTTTTTCTTACCTTTTATATCATTTTCCTATAGTTAAATGTCAAATTATTCCATAGTTATTGAAATACATGTGAAGTAAAGAATTTCACATTGATGATTTTTATACCAAGAAATATTTTTTCTACAATGATAAATTATTTCATTAATAAAGTTAAATTCTTGATTTTTATTAATTTCTTTTATCTTTTGTCCTAATTTCTTTTATTGTTTCCATAATTGTTTTATCTTATCATTGAAAAAACACAATGTTTTGTTCATAAGGTAAATTTTTTATCTTCCTATTGATTTTCGACTACTTCATCTTTTAAAACTCAATGACAAATTATATTATCTTTTATAATACTATGATTGCTCTTGTTTTTTAATTATCTCAGCTCTATTACTTAGAACACGTGACTACTAAGGTTGTAGATTGGTTTTGCAGGTAAAATGAGACACTTCTCATTGCCTTCATTACTTTACATAATTTTATCACTTGAAATTTAGTACAACATTATATACATATTTTCATTAGATACAATTCAAAACTTATCTCTTATTTGCATTCATTAGGTAATAAATTTTCAAAATTAATATCTTATATGCATCTCATCTTATAATTGTTATATTTTAATCTCCTTATTCCTGCTAAGAAATTATATATTTCCAACTCCATATTTGATATCCTTGTACCCTATTGTCATTATATAAGAAGATAGTGAAAAAACAAAGAAAATTTTCGTTGGGTATATTTTTGCATTTTTAGGAGCACTATATGTATTTAGCACTAAAGTAGTATACAGTCATTCTATATGTATATATACATATACATATACATATATTGATACATGTGTGCATTTATTCATATGTTCAAAAAATTTCCATTGCAATATATACTATGGACAAACTTAACTATTTTTTGGATAATATGTATAACAACTCGCATCTTAATAGATCCGAATTTCGACTAAATCGAAACCCAATTCCCATAGAGTACAAATCATTGGTATTAATAACCTAAAATAAATATAAGTATATCAAAGAGCTATCTACATAAGTTCACGGTGGAATAGAAAATTATAATAAAACACATGTACCGACTAAGGCTACTACCTTAGAATCGATATTATTCCTTGGATATCTAGTTGCCTTGTCAGTGCCGAGCATGAATGAGAATACTTCTCCCTCTGCCATTCCCATCTTGCACCAGTAGCATGTCCCTCTAAATCTATCTCATAGGTTATAATGAGGAGGGGGACGAAACAACATTCTAGTAATTGAAAGTTATATACTTTATCCATAACACTAGTTTATGCCGATTGATTTCTATTTAAGTGTTATGTCTATTATTCATGGCTTATCCGTTTAATTCCATATGCACGTACAATATATCCAACCTTCTTTGACACATAACCATATATATATATAATATTATTGTTGTACCATCCAAAAGAAAACCCTAGCCACTTAATACTTCTTGAATAGGGAGGAAGTCCCCAACAGCCATTCAATGCCTTAATCCCGAAGTGGACCCTCAGTAATGTTATCGTTCGTCATTTGTCCCTTAGCTATGAAGGCTGATGACCCCTGAATATGGCTTTACAATTTACCTAGCCGTATTACTAATGCATCCCGAAGACTTATCTAATGGTTAACTAGCCCACCTTCGACAAACAAACAACTAATTAAACTTTAAGGTCTTTGTGTATCCCATACGGATTCTACAATAGTAGGAAGAGAAATCCATCAGGGTATAACCTAAGTCTTTGCTGACGATTGCTTAGGACAGCTGGTAGTCAAAGCATATATGCCATCCCTACTTCTAAATACTTGTTTACCAACAACACTAACATAGCCCCGCGACCCTCGCATTCGAAATCCTATTTAGACTTGCCTAATATAAGTCAAGAAAAATGTCCACTGCAGTTACTTAATACCTCTTGTTTAGAAATGAAGCATACCCCATTTCCATACTAGGCATTATCGTAGGTTATTTAAGACTTTTTATATAGAGAGAAAGCAGACCCAACGGCTACTTAATACCATCCACTTCAAAGTAAACCCCTTAACATCCTTAAAAGCACCGAGTCATTTAATACTTCAAATCCGAGGCGGACCTTTGGTATATTTTCCCACACCTATATGCGAACGTATATCCCTTCCCCATGGGTCCTATAGCTGGAGATGTCCAACATCAGCAGTACACATAACTTCTAGTACCCTCTAGATGAAGGATGGACTTCTGTTATATAACTCTAATAACCTCGCATCCCCACCCATACTAATCCAAACCATTTATCCTAAGCCAAAATATCGGGCTAGCCCACTAATTCACGCTTGTCATAAACATATTATTAAGGCTATATAATTTTCACTATGGAAATTATATTGCCTCCTAAGTTTATTTATTAGTATTCATTTATATATTTGCTACAAATCTATTAATGCGCTTATTTCCTATCCTTTTCATTTCTTATTTATGCCACCTAAATGTCATTTATTTGTTTACCCCCAATTAATTATCCTTAATAAATGGTCATTATTACTCAAATTGGGCAACCACTAATTATTCGTTCACTTCAAATTCAACTTATTATACCTATTCTATTTTCCCCATAAATGTAATGTTTAATTCTGCATTTAATCCCGTTAAACATATTTATGTGCTCATTTGATTTCTGTAACTCCCTATTAACTATGCATTTATTGCCCATAAATATTGCAATCATTATTCTTAAATGTTGGAGTTACTACCCCTTTTCATTGCAACCTCCTAATCCTATGATTTACTACGTTATTAATATTTAATCGTCCTAATTGTAATTTATACGGTTACCAATGTATATTTATTTATATGCTTTATTCGTTACCCTATGCATATTTATATTTTTAATTAGTTGGCGCGGTTATACATGTGTGTGTGTATCTTTATCTTGCTAATTCCTATGCTAAGAAATCTTAGAATATACACTTATGTGTAAATTCTACAAAGAACGTTTATTTTCATATTTTAATATATTGGAGCCATCCTTTCCCAAAGAAAGAAATTATTACCATTATGACTTTCCATAAACTACCTAGAAGTGATACTTTGCTCCGTTTGAAATTAAAAAGAATTATCTCTTTCTATTAAAATAGATAGTGTAAACAATGGAGAAGGACATTCGTACTTTACACATCTCTTTCATTTTTATATATTTCTTATTATTGCAAACGACGCACTTTTTATACATCGTTGAAGTTTGACAATTTATGGAAATTTACATGAAAATAGATACAACTACATTGTATATTCAACACTCCCAATAAATTAAAATATAGAAATTTACATTTCAAGTCAATTTGGGGCATTCGAAAAAATAACTAAACAATTTACAACCCAATTAATGTAAATCAAGAATAAACTTCACAATCCTATCAACATCATACTTTAAAATTTTAGGGAAGTAATTTCCAAATTAGGGTGTATATACCATTTCATCACAATTACATAACTTATAGAATATGTAGGTGAGAGTTCAATTAAATACATTCATTTTATGCCTATAATTCAACAGATCTTGCATAGATATAATAATCAATTAAAATTGAACGGTATAAATTTCAGTGTTATATATAAATCATATAATTTTCCACTCAGCTCTCTAGCTTTTCAAATCTCCCAAATCTTAATTCATCCCTTTAATTGACTCATTTTTCCTTTCCAATCCAAAAATACATATAACAAGATATATACATAGCCATTATAAATTTGCGAGGAGATTTGAGTTAAGTGGAATATAGATTTATAGTTACAGAATTTACCTTTTTTGTAGAATTGATTCACTCCTTTTCTTCTTCTCTTTTATTTTCCATCCTTCTCCAATATAAATACATACACACAGATATATATATATATATATATATATATATATATATATCACATGAGTTCATAAATTGAAATTGATATTTCAGTTCTGGAGTGTGAGATTCCATTAAGCATGATGGTGCAACCTTGTTTATCATAAACTATCTGAATGGAGAATCAGTTTGGAATCGTTTATGTGATTATAAGAGCGATATTATATGAGAGAACTACAATCATCGATGAACATCGACTTGGGATGCAGTTACATGGACTGTGATGAATTGCGTTGATTTGCAACATTAATGGGCATGGTTGAATTATAGGTGGTTAGTGCTGTTACAATAACTATAGAGAGTGGAGGACCGTTGCCTTGAAATGGTACAAGCGATTAATACAATGGCATAATAGACCATGAATAAAGCCTGCACGTGAGGATAATCAGTTGCTGCTGTTTCAAATGATAGGGTATGAATTCTTTAGGCCTGCTTTTTGTGATAGCATAGGGCCCAAATTATTTGTATTAGATTTATATGTTTTAGGCCCGTTATTGGTTGGATTAGGTATAATAGGTGGATATAGGAGATTTGATTGTAAGGATTGTGTATTTGTGTTTGGTCTATTGTATTAGTGCGTGTACTATATTTAGTGGTTATTAATAAAGGAACCTTGTTTTCAAAAATGGCAGTTCTATATGTATGCAAGTTTTCAAAATAAAAAATCCTTATTTTCACAAAATAATTGATAGAGTTAGGGATATGCTTTAAGGGCAATTATGTAATTTGTGACATATATCTAACTCGATAACCAATCTTGTTTGAAATAACAGATGTTTTCTTTCTATTATGTACTTGATATAATGTGTTATATATTAACTAACTAATTTAATTAAAAGTATATTTAATAGAAAAATCCATGAATGGTGTGTTTTTTGATAATAGCTACAAAGTGTTGTAATCGTGAATAATTCATCACAATGAAAATAAATATAACATTTTAAATACTCCTAGTCAAGATGTATCGAGACTGGATATCAATATATTTATTGAGACTAGAGTATGTAAGGCTCTCTAAATGTTTGGTAGTGCATTACTCATGGCTACTAGGGGCACCGATGGGTTATGTACTGAGAGTTATTAGATAACCATGGAATGACTCACTCGATGGTTTTTTGTTGGTCAATATAACTAAGGTCAAATAGAAAATATCGATGTAACTAATTTACAAAGTTCTTTCAACTTAAGAATACTATTGATCTTCAATGTGGAAACTCCGCTTTGATTATAGTCAAATCGTAACACGACATCCATCAAACGACTATAGTTGGGTCAAGTGGAAACATTGGAAGTGAAACACTATTCAAGAAAGGATTCATCTCCTTAGTTATATTAGGTTAGTATCATGGCCAACTGATGTCAACTCAATGCCAAGTCACTTGCTAGAGCATTTCAGTTAATAATAATTGTTATTATTGAACCAAGGACTTTGTGCTTGGACTATAAAGCTAAATATGGACGATATTGGAAATTTGACCATTACCAAATTCCATAAGTACAAAGTGATATAGTTTTAATGAAGAAAATTGGTGTAAATAATCGTCACCATCAGGTACCGCTTATAATAAGTAAAATTGGATTTTACAAAAAAGATGTGTAAGCGATAAATTCAAACAAAATTCAGACCACTAGCTAAGGTGACATATGAACATTGATTTTCAAATTGTGCGATATTAATCGCTAACTGAGTTTACACTTTGAGTCACACAACCGTAATGATGAATACTCTGAATAAACCATACAATTTAATTAATTTATAAATTATTGTAAATTAACTAATTTAATTAATATTTATGAAATATGAATTATTAAACTTTATTTGATTTGTTTTGAATTTCATTAGCATTTAATAAAGTTTGCATATAAAAGTTATAAGCGCACGTATTGATATACAATATCGATTATGCAACGACCCAGAATTTCGAACACTTCGTATTTAATATATGAATTATTTAAATGTTCGAATCTTGGATTTAATGTGAATAAATGTGATTTTATAATCTTATTAACCCCCTCTTAAATAATAACTAATGATAAGAAATTCATCTTTGAAATTTGTTTACAAAAATAAATAGTTCGAAGAAATATTGATAATGTGATCGAAATTCATTTTATTGATAAACGATTTTTTACCTAATAGAAGTTATTCAAACTCTTTAGCACTTATATAGTAACACATGAAGGCATTTACAAGTATTAAATCACCTAACTTCCTAAGCAAATTAATCAAGTTAAAATAGTTTAATTAAGGGGAGAAAAGCTCTTAATTTAAGGCATTGTTTAAAGCATGGATGGTGGAGGGCATCTAGGCTAGTTTCATGGAAAGGAAGTTGGGAGAAAGAAGACTTTTGGCTAGCCATATGGGGAATCTTTGGTCATTTGCCACATTTTCTGACTCTATATAAACATCCCCTTAGCCCTGTTAACCTGCCTTTTGGCAAGGCCGTAGACAAGCGGATTTAACTAAATCGGTTGCTCGGTTGTCGAGACTGGAATACGATGGGTTTTAGTCAATTGGATAGATAGACAATCAATCACGGACGTTAATCATGATTATGAAGCCAGGATTCGACATATTCGATGGACAAAAGTCGCGGGATACTCGAAATACGAGTTTTCACAAAAGTTGAGTTATCGCGGGTTGCTTGGAGTTTGCTTCGAGTTGTATTTGGACATGCTTCGGGTTTTCTTGATGGTTTCTCCGAGTCATCCAGGGTAATGCTCTGGGTCGGCATATTGGAATCTCGAGTGGGTCGGCATGTTGGAGTCTCGAGTGGGTCGGCATGTTGGAGTCTCGAGTGGGTCGGCATGATGGAGTCTCGAGTGGGTCGGCAGGTTGGAGTCTCGAGTGGGTCGGCAGGTTGGAGTCTCGAGTGGGTTGGCATGTTGGAGTCTCGAGTGGGTCGGCAAGTTGGGATCTCGAGTGGGTCGGCATGTTGGAGTCTCGAGTGGGTCGGCAGGTTGGAGTCTCGAGTGGGTCGGCATGTTGGAGTCTCGAGTGGGTCGGCAAGTTGGGATCTCGAGTGGGTCGGCATGTTGGAGTCTCGAGTGGGTCGGCAAGTTGGAGTCTCGAGTGGGTCGGCAAGTTGGAGTGTCGAGTGGGTCGGCAAGTTGGAGTCTCGAGTGGGTCGGCAAGTTGGAGTCTCGAGTGGGTCGGCAAGTTGGAGTCTCGAGTGGGTCGGCATGTTGGAGTCTCGAGTGGGTCGGCATGTTGGTGTCTCGAGTGGGTCGGCAAGTTGGAGTCTCGAGTGGGTCGGAATGTTGGTGTCTCGAGTGGGTCGGCAAGTTGGAGTCTCGAGTGGGTCGGCATGTTGGTGTCTCGAGTGGGTCGGCAAGTTGGAATATCGAGTGGGTCGGCAAGTTGGAGTCTGGAGTGGGTCGGCAAGTTGGAGTCTGGAGTGGGTCGGCAAGTTGGAGTCTCGAGTGGGTCGGCATGTTGGAGTCTCGAGTGGGTCGGCATGTTGGAGTCTCGAGTGAGTCGGCATGTTGGAGTCTCGAGTGGGTCGGCATGTTGGAGTCTCGAGTGGGTCGGCATGTTGGAGTCTCGAGTGGGTCAGCATGTTGGAGTCTCGAGTGGGTCGGCATGTTGGAGTCTCGAGTGGGTCGGTGTCACATACCGAAATTTTCGACTTTCGAAAATTCGACATCGATACTCACTTTATCGACTGCCGAGCAATCGAGTGCCGGAAACTCCAATAGTGAGGGTTTTAAGAAAAAGAAAAAAAGTAGAAGAAGAAGAAGATAGAAGAAAAAGAGAAGAAAGAAAGAAGAAGAACAACAGAACAACATCAGATACAGAAACAATATCAGAATCTTACACATCGCAGCGGAACAATATATAATAGATAATTGAATAATCTTTAAATCAAAGAACTATATCATTTTATACATACATCAATCATCAGAGTCAATATACAACAATGGACAGTTATATAAACTTGTCCTCATACAGAATACACAGCGGAATAAATACTATCAGATACAAATATTACGTCTCGTCATCCAGCTTATCTCCAAAGCTCCAGAATATCCTGATAACCTAACTCTAGACTGCCCGTGTGGAAATTGGTGGGCACCCAGAGTTTAGAAGGGAAAAATAAACTACGAGTCAGTCATGGTGACTGGTGTGAGATCGTAAAACAGTTATTTTTCACAAAGAAAATAAAACAAATTCGCAATGCTTTTGGAAAATGAAACTACCATAAGACCTCCCGCCACACACACAATGCAAACGCAGAATTGGAGGAGATTTCTTCTTATGATAGTCAAACATGCTTACTACGCAAAATCAAATTCTTTTTGATATTATTATTAGTGCATAGTGTAGAAAACATTTCGAAAGTAGAATATAAATCTTAGCCAGCATAGGTACCATTATAGTATGCTTGCTATAGCTACCATATTAAATGGCAGGTTCTACAACTAAAACCGTACAAGTCACGTATTGTTTCTTTGGATTTCCAACAAATGGTCAGGCTAAGGAACTTCCTTTTCCACGATGGGTACGTCCCTGGAATAGACGACCCGAGAAATAACCTAACATTACGGTTAGATCTCTGCCAACACAAGGCCGGGTTACCTCTGCAAAAGTAGGTAACTACTGACACGCGTATGTCATCCCTCGATCGTAACCGATCTTCCCGAGGATCCCCGATTTCCAACAAACCACATAGTAAAAATGCAGCAACCACATAGGTTAAGTATCTGGGCTCCATACCATGATACCACCTTTATCCAGAAGGAATGACATACACTAAGGGGCGCTATTCCCTAGAACCTTGCCGCATCCTTCCCGTTTCGACCATTTCCGGGGTGTGAGGCTCGACGAAGTCTCGTCCACAAAGCTATGCTTTCTACAAAGCCATGCTTCGGGTCAAACAAAATGATCAACCTATGATCACAAAGATATAAGATCAAACAAATGATCATATCACAAATGATCAAACACTGATCATTTCACAGCAACACTCAGTATGCCACGTTACCAAATTGGGATATATCGCTGATAAATTTCAACTACATAACCTCTGAGCTCGTACGTCTCAGAGAAGGGTGTTAAGCTAAGAGAATAAATTCTCCGCCACCAACAGAAATGTATTTGAAAGGAATCAGCTTTATATCTCAAATTGTAACGTCAGACACACAATCCATACAAGTCTGTTCCGGGATCGAACAGAACCGAAGGCACTTCTCACGAAGCCCTTGCATATCCGGATAAATTTCTAATCACGTCCGGACTTCCCGTCACTAAGGGTGATAAAACCTCTAAACCGGAGATCAGCCGATGTAGAGTAACTCGACGGTAATCCTTCCGTTTTAAAAAATATTCGGTCTTCAACACCGGTCTTCGAATGCAATTCATAACGACGTATCACATATTCGGAATGGGTTATACGACCCCATGGTCCTTTCCCGGCTAACCCGAATAGTGAGCGATTATTCAAAATAAGTGTGGCATTCAAATTCTTCCAATTCACAACAGATACCAATTCAAGGTAATAATTGATAGTCGGTTATTTAACTATCAATAAAGATGCGCAACATCATCAGATTCCAAATAATTTTCCAAATTATTTATCTTCCAGAATATCTTTACTAGATATAAAATATCCACACTTCAAAAATAAATCAACTTTTATTTTTAAACAACTTCCCTTTCTTTTATAAATTCCATAGTGAATTTATATTTTCGAATATCTACTGATATTCGATTTTCAATCGTTTTCAAATATTCATTTTCGATTTATCTTTAAGAAGATAAAATCTCAAAACGTTTCATTTCATTTTGGAAAACATTCCATACTTATTTAATAATAAGTGTTTCACAAATCTTTTATTTTCAACATTTGAAAATATTCGTTATACTTAAATCAAAATTAAGTATACATTTCATTCTTTAAGGAAATCATTCTTTTTCACAAATTTTATTTGAGTCCAAACGAATGTTACGTAAAACATCGTTACGACGACTCAAAATCACTAGTATAGGGATTCGAAATTTAGATAGATATATAAATCCCAATACTATACAAAATATTTCCTTTCGGAAATCATTTACTAGAACAACAGTGTTATAGTCTACCATTTCCTTATTTCTCGAAAACGTCTATTTCAACAATAAATGTTGAAATCTATGTATTCGATACTTAACACGTTTTAAAACATCTTTTAAAACAATTACTTCATTTCGTAATATCACTTTTCCAAAACATATCCATTTTATTTAATAATATATTCACTGTCCAAAATCGTGAATATACTTCGTTATCCAAATTCCACATTTCTACACATTTTATCTAAAAGCTTATCCACTGTCCAAAATCGTGGATATAATTCCTTTAATTAACTTCTACAATTCACTTATCAAAATAAGTGATTTCGGATTTATAAACAACGTTTATAAATCACAATTTTATATTTTATAACAACTTCAAGTTATGAAATCCCTTTATTCAAACAATTCCATTTGACTCATTTATATAACAAAAATTCAAATCATAAGTTGATAACTTATAATTCATTTAGTTTCAAAGTCCTTCATCTTATAACTTCACAAATCGTATATCTATCAATATTACTTACTTATAAAATCTGTTTATAAGTTCATTTTAACATTTATAGAACTCCTAAATAATCTCCTTATTTTTATTTATAAAATAACAATTTTATACATCTTCTATAAATATAATCCATTTATAATAAGTCGAAAATTTCAATCTAAACCAATTACAATTTAATCAACTTATATTTCAAAAACCACTTTTCGCTTATATTTCACAAATCTCATAATTTTTATAACACGAAAATTATAACATTTATTTATTTAAAATGAATTAATTCCAAAATTCAATAAAACGTATACTTTCGAATAATCACTTTGAAATCCTTTTTAAAAATAATATCGTTATTTTTAACTTCAAAAATGGATCCGATGATGCTACAGCATCAAACAATCAATCACAACAATCAAATATCATATATCATCATATGATAACAGAATATATCACAATATCTGTAAATAATCAATATGGTGAGGAATCCAGTTGGATCCCTCCAACCTGTTTCCCTGCATCCACAGATGTTAGCACAATACCAATTCCGCTCCAGTACGGAATTATCGCGGTATATGGGTTTAATAAATATTATCCGCTTACTAACGGCGCAATAGGGTCTCATCCGCTATACGAGGCGGGAAATCATCAATCCAATATATACATATGCTAATATGTATATATTGCTATATATATAGATATATCCTACTATATCTAATATCACATCCAATAGCAATCAATAACTGCAAAAATTCCACATTCAATTTGAGTGAAAAATCTCACCTTAGCTTTTAATTTTGCAATCCAATCCAATTCTTCTTTCGTTTTCTCGACTTTAACCTTGTATAAATAATTTATACCATCTATTAATATTTGAATAAATCAACAATTCCATTATCCATTTATAATTTTAGTCAACTACCGAATTGATTTTAAACTAAAATTTTGGGTTTAACCAATAATTTATTTTTAAACAAATTACTTTTAAATAATTTATTTAACAGAAGAATTAAATCTTGAACTAGAATTTCTTTAATAAATTTTCTTTCGATGGTAACAAAAATTAGATAAGTTAATAAAACAAATAGCTCACCGAAATCAATATTTTCAAAATCGCACATATATATACAATTCGAAAACTGCTTATGTATATTTTTATTTTCTCTTGTTTTCAGCATATAAAATTTTATAAATAAATTTTCAAAAGAAAATACCTCACAATCGAATTTAAGATCAACCCAAAACCCTAGAAGGCCACGACCCTGAGCTCGACATCGCTCGAACTCATCTCTGTCTAATGCCAGAATCGTCACCACGATTGAACGCTGCCACGAACCCCATCGCCAGTATCTGTCACCTGTCGAACATCCACCAAACCCAGTCGCGAGCTTCACCGCGAACGCCATCGTGAATTCGATACCACGCGAACTCGTCACAAAGCCCAGCCTTTTTCGCGAACGCGCGCGCTTCCATTTCGAGATGCCGCTCCTTCCGCCTTCGATCGAACAACAATGCAGCTTTCCCCCCTTCCAGATCGATCGAGCAATTTTCCCAAGCTCTGATAGCTTCGCGAGCTTCCAGCCTCAATTGCGACCCCACATCACGACTGGAACGACTTTATTCGACCCCATTTATTTTCGTTCGAATGTAGAGGGAAATTGGGCACGCGATTTTATCTTTGAACTTGATCTTGAACAAGAGTTTGAGAAAGGAAAATATTAGCAGTTCAATCTTGGATTCGACTGAGGGGAGGGATTTTTCTATACGAGATTCACTCTCGGTTTTATTTAAATTTGGTTATGATTTTGTTTGAGAAAGAAGGCCGCGATTTTATTATTTTTCTTTCTTTTCTGGAAAGGAGATTAGCTCGGCCATTTTTGTTCGAATTCGATTTTGCTTCTGTAAATAGGGGTGTCGGCCATGACAATTGAAATGAAGGGTTGAACGAAAGAAGGCGTGAATTTAGGCTGAAAGAAGGGAGAGGGATGGGTTGCGTAATCTTCTGCGTGATTTTAGGAGGCTATAATATTTTGTTGTTGACTAATCTAAAATTTTAAAATTCAATTTGAATTCGATCAAATCTAATTGCGTTTACCTACCGTTTGCTCACGTATCAACTCCGAAAATTACGAAAATTGAAATCCGGAAATAATACAACATTCCGGACCCAATGGAACTGGTTTCGTCGAATTCCGAGACTGTTTGAAAAATGACTATTTTTAAATATCGGTTAAACGATATAAATTTCAAAACTGATCAAATCTATTCGAAATTGGATTCTGAAGCTTCAATCATCTTCAGAATTATCAATACAAGTTTTATAAGCTTTCGAAATATTTTTCTTCAACTTTAAATTGAAGATTTAAATTTTATTCACTTCAAATCGATTAAATTTTCAAGTTTAATCGCCAAATTCAAATTGCGATTGGGGATTCAAATTAAATTATCGTTCAAATATTTAAAATTAATTAAATATTCTCAATTTAATTTGTTCAAAATTCCGGGTCGTTACAGACTTCCCCCCTTAAAAGAATTTCGTCCTCGAAATTACAAGTTAGGAAAAGTGGTCCTTAACTCGTCTACTATTTTTCACAATCCAATAGTATTATCAAATTATCGAAACAAATCTTCCTACTAAAGATTCGTTATCATTTAACTAAATTTCAACCTCAACTTTAAGTTTCAAACAATCATTGTTTTACTACTTTATTCAAATTTAAATTTAAATTCAAATTTAAACTTCCAAATTTTCTCAAAAATTTTCTAACGCCCTAAATTTTCGAAAAATTTCGCCAGCGTCTCCTTTGCGCGGCTAATACGGCATGACTACAAAACGTCCCTACGGACTCTCAGATTTCAAAAAGAAAAAGAAAAAGCCAAACGGCTAGACAAGAAAATCATCAAATCTCATATTGAAATTCAAATACGTACCTTTTGTCGAGCAATTCAAATTATCTTTGAAATCAAAATTCCAATTCCTATTATAACACCTGTATGTCCTACTAGCCATAATATCTAGTTACACATATTCAAACCATTTTGCCAATTCCATTACAAAATTTTTCAATTCACACTTCTTATATCATCTCTAATTCACTATTGAAGTTACATGTATTCATTTTCATTCAATTTTACATTTCACATTCATTTGAATTTAATTCACAATTTCAATCTAATTTAAATTCAATTCAACTTCTGAATATTGAATTTCATCGATTATCTTTCATTCATAACTGCACTATTTTAAATTAGTTCCAATTACTAATTCATTACAAATTCCAATTCACTTTATTCAAATTTGTTTTCAACATTCAGTTTCAATTCCACCTTATTTGTTACTACTCCAAATTTATTTTCAATTCACTATCATGGTTTATAACCACTCATATTAAACTGGATTTCAAATTCCATATGAATTTTAATTCATTTCAAACCATATTAATTTGTCATTTCTTCAATTAGTTTTCAGTTACTAATTTTATTTCAATACTTTACTTTACAAATTCGAAATGAATTTTTCAACATTCAATTTACTTTCATTAAATTGATTCACTTGTACTTACATTAATTGTGACGACCCGAAATTTTTGAGCATTTGAAATTGAAATATTTAATTGAGTTTAAATATTCGAAAGTTAAATTTTTTTTTAAACTTGAATTTCAAATACCAATATTTGCTGAATAATTTAATTGTTGAATTAAACAATTGAAAATAGGGTAAAAATAGAGAATCTCGAGTTTTGAGCTTGTTAAAAATAATTTAAAGGTTTAGAAAATTTATATTGTTAATACTAAATGTGATGAAACTTTTAAATGTGAATTTGGAAGCGTTTTGGTTCAGTTTTAAAATATATCGTTTAATTGAATTTAAAAATAGCTTTTCGAGGCACAGTCTCGGAATTCGACGAAACCAGTTCCATTAGATCCGTAATATTGTATTATTATCGGATTTCAAGTTTCGAAGTAATTGGAGTTGTTGTGAGAGCGTACGACATATGAACGCGTTGAAAATTTAATCAAAAATTTAAATATAAACAATACAAGCAAAACACTGTAGCTAGATATTTTTCCCAACGTTCCCGTGCCTTCTCGAACACACTTCCTCATGCTTTCTTAAATCGAGATGCTTCACTCTCGTTCGTGAAAACACGCCCTGTGATCTTTCTAAAACACTGCTTCCCCTCGTTCTTTTCAAATCAAAATTTTGGATTCCTCTTTCCTTTAACATCCACAACCGAGATTCGTTTCTATATATAAAAAAAACAGAAATCAATCGATTCGAAATCGTGAGGAGGGGGGAGGGCAAGGCCGCGTGCGCGCACGTATCCATGGCGGAGTCGCACTCTGGAGGGTAGTTCGAGCTTCGGTTTTGGAAAGGGATCGCGAGCCCTATTCGCGTTGCCTGGGTCGCGTTCGTGAGCGCGTAGAGGAGGCCGGTGAGCTAGGGCTTTGGCTCACGATCGTTCACGATTGTCGTGAGTTCGAGGATGGCAAGCGGTTGAAGGCGAAGCTGGAGCGTAGTCGGCAGTCTCGTGAGCAGGGTTTGGGGTGAGCAGCTCCTTGCTTTCTTTTTCTTCGATTTGGAGAATAAATATAAAGAGGGTTAACTTATTTAATTTCTGCAATTAGTTATTGGTGTACATATATAGTTTTGAGAATATAAAATTAGCCTACTATTTAACTTTGGAATATGTACAGGAATTTCAAAAATGATTGAAGGGTTAGTTAAAATTTGGATTTTTAAATCGGTATAAGTTATTTTATAAGTATGAATATATATATATATGGTTTCAAAAGGGAAATATATATATTCACTTACTATTTAATTTTTAATATAAGTATTTAGGAGGTTAACTTATTTAAATTAGCCTAATCTTTTATTTTAGCATTGGGAATAATTTATAAAAGGAAAATTAGTTTGAATAAAATTCTTAGTTAACTAAATTATAAAAGGAAAAATAAATTGTTTGATTAGTTCAAAATATTAATAAATTGTATAAATTGTTTATACAAGGTCAAAATCGTGGAGAAATGGCTGAAATGGAAATGGATTGCAAATTAAAAAAAAGAAGCAAAGGTGAGTTAATCTCACTCAGCTGAATTTTTAATTTAAATTTAAATGGTTAAATTTAAATAATTGATTGGATGATTGCATTGATTGATGTGCTATATATATATATAGTAGTATATAGCAATATACACATATTGGCATATGTGTATATTGGAGTTGTTAATATTCCCGCACTTTATAGCGGATGAGACCCTATGCACCGCATAATAGCGGATGATATTTATTTAATCCCATATACTGCGATATTCCACCTCGAAGTGGAATTAGTATTGTGCTAATATCTGTGGATGCAGGGAAATAGGTTGGAGGGATCCAACTGGATTCCTCAAAATTATTAGATTATTTAATATTCTGTGTTCTGAATATTTGATATCATGTGATGATCTTATATTGGATGATGTGGTTGATTTGGATTGTCCAGTATAATAAATTATAAAATCTATGGAATTGAATTTTTGGAAAGAAATAAAGGAATAAAAGTTTAAGTAAAATAATTCGAGGAATTGGGATAAAATTTATAACGAATTGAAATAAAAGTAAAGTGATTTGGAATTTTAACAAATATGAAATAAGGGGATTTTGAATTTACAAGGGATAATAAATTTTATAGTTAAATGATATTATTTGAAGAATAAAAGAAGTATTTTTTTGAAATTTAGGGATTAAATTAATTAAAGAATAAATAAGGAGTTTTGAAAATCTGTAATTGATATTGGTAAAAAAAAAGGGGTCTAACTCGTAATAAGGAATAAAAATCTAAAAGTTAATGTATTTTGGAAGGAATAAAGTAAGTAAGTGAATTTATTTCAAGTGAAACAAATTGGAAATTTATTTGGAAGTTGATTAAATGTTGGGATTGAATTTCCAAAGAGAAGTGAGATTTGGAATATATGAAATTGGGTTTATAAAGCGAAATGGAATATCAGAGGATATTTGAAATATAAATTCAAGGTGGGAATTTATAAAGGAATATGAATTGGTTTAAAAATAAATGTTGATTTATTTTTAAAGGACGGGAATGAGAAGTGTATTTCTCTGGATAGTCAAGTACGTTTTCAAAGAAATTTTTAATATAAGTTAAAAGTTCTACTTGTGTTTTTAAAAAGCATGTTTTAGAAAATTGATTATTTCTAAATGTTAATTTCCTAAGTAAGTATGTTTGGAAAAATCTATTCTTTTTAAATGTTAAAATTTTAAAGTAAGTATTTTCAAAAATCTATTATTGTAGTAATTATATAAAAGTGATTTGGTATTATGTTTTAAAAAGAGAAAGTTAGTTATATTTATAAAGTGGTTTCATTTTAAATATTCCTTAAGTATATATTTTAGTAAAGTATTAAAAGTAGTTTTAAACTTCGATGTTATAAAGTATATTGATAATAAAGTGTTTTTAAATTATTTTAAATCTAAAATATTTTGTACTTGGTGTTTCAAGGAAATAAATATTTGGGAATGTATTCCGTAAGCGGGAATTGTTTTGAAATTGTTTTCAAATGAGTTTTGAAAATTCGGAAAGATATTTGGGCAAATAAATAATGTGGGAAATTATTTATTGTGTGATGGTTGCTTGTGGATGTAAATTGATAGTTAAATAACCGACTATCAATATTGGCCAAATGCGCTGATCGTTTCGAAGAGACCGGGATCGAGATTAAATTCTCGAAATCCACTTCGATCCGATTTGTACGTTTCGTGTAACGTGTTCGGAGTCGAAGATGGAGCAGTGAAGTGCAAGGGCTAGTCGCTACTAATCCTGAGGATATTTCCAAAATGGATGTAGTAGGAATAGTGCCTTCGGTTCCGTTCGAACCCGGGACGGACTTGTATGGACGAATGCTTTCGTGACATCGTCAGGTGGGCGATGGGCATTCTAAGGGATATGTTCTACAAGGTATCGTTTAGCCTCAAGCCTCATCAACCGGGAATGACTGAAAATCAGGGGTTATGCAGCAAGGCTTCGTGGGTAGCGCCCACTGGAGAGTGTGGTCATCCCTGTCTAGATGTCCCTTATATTTCGGCTTAGTGGTGCGGTTGCTGATCCCAACCGTGGGGTGATCATATTCGGAATTGCCCATAGGTGATTCCGGCCTTGTGTTGCAGGGGACTTAGGGTGGGTCCTCGGTACTATGATCTAGGCCACGTACTGTGACAGGTGGTACTCCAGTGCCTAGTCATTCGTTGGAAATCCATTTTCCCTACGCGCCTTGTACGGTATTTGTTTGTATACCTAGTATGCCGGAATTTAATGAATGTAACAATTTTGGCTATTTTATAAGTATTTGTATATAGACACTATTATAATATCAGAGGATTTTGATATAAAATGTTTTAGCTATCGTAAGGTAAAAACCCGACATGTTTATTTGTGGCGTGGTCTTACGAGATGCTTTTGTTTTCAAAGGATTTTGAAACTTTAATAATCAATTTGAGTGTTATTTTCTCACGCTGGTATTCCAGACTGACTCGGGTATTGTTTTATATGATGCTCGGGTCAGACCGAGATAAACAGGTTTAGGATATGATGCTGTGGAGCTCAGGAGACGAGCTGGATGACGATACGTACTCCCGTACTTGTTATTATTTTTCCGCTGTGTATTCAGTTGTATGTTATGGATGTTGATGTACTCTGATGATGTATTCTGATGATGTATTATATAAACAGATATAGTTTTTGATTTGTGTAAAGATCTGTTGATATATATTATATTTTATTCCGCTGCGATGGTTAGATTCTGATGTTGTTTTTCTATTTTCTTCTTCTACCTCTTCTTCTTAACCCAAATGGTCCGATTTTTCGTGTATGAAAAATCTCGGCTGTTATAGTGGTATCAGAGCTTAGGCTGGCGATAACCTTGGCTCTGGTGGGAATTTTGAGAGTACTAATAGATATGAGCGCGTATTTGTTAGTGAATATAAAATGGTTTTATATTGTGTTGACTTATCGGTTGAGTGTTTATAGATTCTGGTCGATGTGTGGGACGCCACAATATCGATAGGGATTTCTAAACCCTTAAACTAGGTAAATCGACATAGTATGGTTTTTAAAAATAGGGTAAATGAAATAATTTTACCCAAATTATTTTTGTATATGAAAGAAATAATTATAGATATATATGGATGCTTGGTTGTTAGGGAGTGATAATATTAAATCATTATCATTTAAGTGTAAAATTGAATAAGAAATTGAAATCATAACTAACAGCTAAGAAAATAATTCATATGCAAATGAGATATGTAAATGTAAACTATAAATGTCATATACAATTGAAATTAAGATGAAGTCCCAGAGAAATATTTAAAATTGGAATGAGATAAAATTCCAGAGTAACGATGGATATAAAACTGGATGGGTTTTAAATTTGGAATTTTGTGAAGTTTAAAGTTCCTTTCAGTTGGAAACGGTTTCAAAATGGTTTTGGAGGGATTTTAAAGAGATAAAAGCATTTACTCTCTTTCGGTCGTTGGAAAATAACTTCGGTGATGACTGCAGCATCATCGATGTTCATTTTCGAGTTTCTAGGAGAGAAATTGCTACCGAGTTGTTTGAAATGAGATTTGTTTGCGAACTGGATTTGGTTTTGAAAATTCAAAGGAATAGTTGAATTGCCAAAGAATTTTGGGATATAGTTGATTTCAAAGGGAATTTTGGAATTTTGAAAATTTGTAAAGCTCTGGAACTTTATTTAAAATGTTTATGGGATAATAAATAAAGTTTGGACACTTACAAAATTTGAAGTAAGTAAGAAAATGAAAATAAGTTAGAATATAAGCCAATTAATTGTAGTAAATTAAAAGAAGTAAATAAATAGAGGATAAGTAAATTGGGGAACTTATAGAAACTTACAAAATTGAATTGTAATAAATAGATTTCGATGGCTTATAAAATAATTGAAACTATTGGAGTAAAGGTATACATGGCTAAATTAGATGTATAATTCCGAGTGAAAAGGATTTGAATGGAAGTTGTTGAATAAAATAAACTTAAGTTATTGGGTGGAATTGTTTGAAGAAAATAAATAACTTGAGTAAAATTGTGTGATGGTTATTGATATATTGGTGGCTGAGTTTAATAAAATGGTTTGGAATCAAACTTTGGGTATGGAAGAAATACAATGAAAGTTGTGAATAAATTTAAAATGGAATGGGTTAAATGTAAATTAAGTTGGATTTAACCTAAATGGTTCTAAAGCTGAAGTAATCATTTATTCACATTGATATTGTCGAATTGTATTAGAAAATGGATCGTTTGATGTAAAACGAGGTTAAATAAAATTCTATGAATTGATAGAAAGGAAATAAAATTGATTTTGAAATCAATCGTAGTAAATGTGAGTTAATATAAGCAATATAATTGATTTTTAATCAATCGTAATAAATACGTATTCATTTGGATTAAAATGAATAGAATGTAAGTAATGAAGTGTAAACCATTTAAATGGAAGCATTTAATTTGTGTTAGGCCTAATAAATTCACTTATGGAAGTGTTTAGTGAATATTGCTTATGTTGTATGTGTTAGCTATTGAAATTAATTGAAATGATAACAAACTTTGAATATTTGTCACTAACCTGTTTAAATTGAGTTAGTACAGGTTCAGGAAAAACCGTTTGGCTGGATTTGACAGCGCTAATTGCTTAAATAAATAACCGCTTGCTTAAAAATGCTAAAATAAGGTACGCTTACGCAAAAATTCAAAATAGGAAATATGAACTGTTTATATTGATATATATATTGTGATTTCCGGCCTGAGGCCGATGTATATATATATATTTGTGCATCCTGCGATATCGCAGAAGTCCCTCCGTACAAGGGAGACTCTGCCAAAAATTTTCGTAAATTTTGGGAGTTAGAAATTTTTTGAAAATTTTCATTAACGATAAATGATTTAAATTTGCTAAGCAAATAAATTTATATCGGATATTGAAATCTAATTCAAATCTGAATGTAAAGTGAAGTGCAATCGAAGGAACTAAGAAAAGTAAAGTTTGTAAATAAATTTTAGTTGAGATTTAAATTAATTAGTAAGTGTAACCAATTGAAACTTCAAAGTAGGAACCAAATTGTATTCAAATGGAATTGTAAAGACAAAAGTGAATAAAATTGAATATAAACTTCAAGAATGAAGTGAAATAAATCCAAGAAGTATATAAATTTTTTATCTTGAACTTAAGAAATGAATGGTGAAGTCTTAAGTAAATGTGGTACTGAAAAAAATTATTCTAGGTGAATAATTGAATAAAGATTTAAAATTGGAAGTTGTGAAATGAGAAAATTGTGGATAAGTGAATAACAATCAAAGGAATGTGAATAAAGGAGAATTGATGTAATTGATAATCAATTGGGCTAATTACGTAAGGTGTACGTATATTATTTTATTCGCATAGCTAATTGATTCAGATGTCGAACGCAGAATTTCGAGATAGTTTTATCGATCCGAATTAGGATTTTTCACTCGATTTTCGACGGCGAACTTGGATATGGATTGTTGATTGATTCTGGATATTCTCTATCATAGCTTGAGACTATGCAAGGAGAATAACGGTTTTTGATCGAGAAACCAGATCTGAGTCCGCACTAGGAAGTCGGATGTACGATACTAGTTCAGAAGTGAAATTATGTGATCGAGTGAGCGATTGAATGTGATATTGCGTACGGATGATATATGTGCATCGTACGGGCTTAAGTAAAACATATATTGGAAATTTGTAAAGGAAAGCATAAAATGACTTTGGAATTGTGATTGAATATTATTGCTTAGTAGGATATACAGGTGTATAAAAGCAATGGATAAATTGGGATTTTTGATTTTAGAAGATAAAATTTAATTGCTCGACTAAAAGGTATGTATTTAAATTTCTATATGAAATTTGATTGGGTTTTTGATCTAGCCACTTGGCTTTTTGTTTTCTTTTGAGATTTGGGAGGCCGTAGAGCCATTTTGTAGTTGTACCGAGCTAGCCTCGCAAAGGAGACGCTGGCCAAATTTTTCGAAAACTTAGAGAGTTAGAAAATTTTTGAGAAAATTTGATAATTTAAAATTTGAATTGATAAGTAGGTGATATTGTTTGGGAATTATGGATAGGTTTGGAAAGTTAATAAGAGGGTTAATGTATCTTTGATAAAAAGATTTGATTTGGCAAGTTGTTGAAACTGGTTGAATTTGGGAAATAGCTAACGGGGTATGGATCATTCTTCCTAACTAGTAATTTCGAGGACGAAATTCTTTTAAGGGGGGAGGAATGTGACGACCCGAAATTTTTGAGCATTTGAAATTGAAATATTTAATTGAGTTTAAATATTCGAAAGTTAATTTTTTTTTAAACTTGAATTTCAAATACCAATATTTGCTGAATAATTTAATTGTTGAATTAAACAATTGAAAATAGGGTAAAAATAGAGAATCTCGAGTTTTGAGCTTGTTAAAAATAATTTAAAGGTTTAGAAAATTTATATTGTTAATACTAAATGTGATGAAACTTTTAAATGTGAATTTGGAAGCGTTTTGGTTCAGTTTTAAAATATATCGTTTAATTGAATTTAAAAATAGCTTTCCGAGGCACAGTCTCGGAATTCGACGAAACCAGTTCCATTAGATCCGTAATATTGTATTATTATCGAATTTCAAGTTTCGAAGTAATTGGAGTAGTTGTGAGAGCGTACGACATATGAACGCGTTGAAAATTTAATCAAAAATTTAAATATAAACAATACAAGCAAAACACTGTAGCTAGATATTTTTCCCAACGTTCCCGTGCCTTCTCGAACACACTTCCTCATGCTTTCTTAAATCGAGATGCTTCACTCTCGTTCGTGAAAACACGCCCTGTGATCTTTCTAAAACACTGCTTCCCCTTGTTCTTTTCAAATCAAATTTTTGGATTCCTCTTTCCTTTAACATCCACAACCGAGATTCGTTTCTATATAAAAAAAAACAGAAATCAATCGATTCGAAATCGTGAGGAGGGGGGAGGGCAAGGCCCCGTGCGCGCACGTATCCATGGCGGAGTCGCACTCTGGAGGGTAGTTCGAGCTTCGGTTTTGGAAAGGGATCGCGAGCCCTATTCGCGTTGCCTGGGTCGCGTTCGTGAGCGTGTAGAGGAGGCCGGTGAGCTAGGGCTTTGGCTCGCGATCGTTCACGATTGTCGTGAGTTCGAGGATGGCAAGCGGTCGAAGGCGAAGCTGGAGCATAGTCGGCAGTCTCGTGAGCAGGGTTTGGGGTGAGCAGCTCCTTGCTTTCTTTTTCTTCGATTTGGAGAATAAATATAAAGAGGGTTAACTTATTTAATTTCTACAATTAGGATATTGGTGTACATATATAGTTTTGAGAATATAAAATTAGCCTACTATTTAACTTTGGAATATGTACAGGAATTTCAAAAATGATTGAAGGGTTAGTTAAAATTTGGATTTTTAAATCGGTATAAGTTATTTTATAAGTATGAATATATATATATATATGGTTTCAAAAGGGAAATATATATATTCACTTACTATTTAATTTTTAATATAAGTATTTAGGAGGTTAACTTATTTAAATTAGCCTAATCTTTTATTTTAGCATTGGGAATAATTTATAAAAGGAAAATTAGTTTGAATAAAATTCTTAGTTAACTAAATTATAAAAGGAAAAATAAATTGTTTGATTAGTTCAAAATATTAATAAATTGTATAAATTGTTTATACAAGGTCAAAATCGTGGAGAAATGGCTGAAATGGAAATGGATTGCAAATTAAAAAAAAGAAGCAAAGGTGAGTTAATCTCACTCAGCTGAATTTTTAATTTAAATTTAAATGGTTAAATTTAAATAATTGATTGGATGATTGCATTGATTGATGTGCTATATATATATAGTAGTATATAGCAATATACACATATTGGCATATGTGTATATTGGAGTTGTTGATATTCCCGCACTTTATAGCGGATGAGACCCTATGCGCCGCATAATAGCGGATGATATTTATTTAATCCCATATACTGCGATATTCCACCTCGAAGTGGAATTGGTATTGTGCTAATATCTGTGGATGCAGGGAAACAGGTTGGAGGGATCCAACTGGATTCCTCAAAATTATTAGATTATTTAATATTCTGTGTTCTGAATATTTGATATCATGTGATGATCTTATATTGGATGATGTGGTTGATTTGGATTGTCCAGTATAATAAATTATAAAATCTATGGAATTGAATTTTTGGAAAGAAATAAAGGAATAAAAGTTTAAGTAAAATAATTCGAGGAATTGGGATAAAATTTATAACGAATTGAAATAAAAGTAAAGTGATTTGGAATTTTAACAAATATGAAATAAGGGGATTTTGAATTTACAAGGGATAATAAATTTTATACTTAAATGATATTATTTGAAGAATAAAAGAAGTATTTTTTTGAAATTTAGGGATTAAATTAATTAAAGAATAAATAAGGAGTTTTGAAAATCTGTAATTGATATTGGTAAAAAAAAAGGGGTCTAACTCGTAATAAGGAATAAAAATCTAAAAGTTAATGTATTTTGGAAGGAATAAAGTAAGTTGTAACATCCCGAAAATTTTCGACTTTCGAAAATTCAACATCGATACTCACTTTATCGACTGCTGAGCCATCGAATGCCGGAAACCCGAAAGTTATGGTTTTAAGAAAGAAGAAAAGGGTAGAAGAAAAAGAGAAGAAGAAGAAAGAAGAGAACAACACATCAGAACAGAGACAATATCAGAATCTCACATATCGCAGCGGAACAATATATAATAGATAAATGAATAATCTTTAAACAAAGAACTATATCATTTTATAACATACATCAATCATCAGAGTCACTATACAACTCAGTACAACAATGGACAGTTATATAAACTTGTCCTCATACAGAATACACAGCGGAATAAATATTATCAGATACAAATACTACGTCTCGCCATCCAGCTTGCTTCCAAAGCTCCAGAATATCCAGAATATCCTGATAACATAACTCTAGGCTGCCCGTGTGGAAATTTGTGGGCACCCAGAGTTTAGAAGGGAACAATAAACTCCGAGTCAGTCATGGTGACTGGTGTGAGATCGTAAAACAGTTATACTTTAAAAATAAACAACAGGATCATTTTAAAGTCAATTCGAAATGCTTTTGGAAAATGAAACTACCATAAGACCTCCCGCCACACACACAATGCAAACGCAGACTTGGAGGAGATTTCTTCTTATGATAGTCAAAGATGCTTACTACGCAAAAATCAAATCATTTTTGATATTATTATTAGTGCATAGTGTAGAAAACATTTCGAAAGTATAATATAAATCTTAGCCAGCATAGACATTTTGAACTATGCCTACTATAGCTACCATCCAAACAGTGGGGCGCCACCATAAGTGAATGATAGGTTCTACAACTAAAACCGTACAAGTCACGTATTGTTTCTTTGGATTTCCAACAAATGGTCAGGCTAAGGAACTTCCTTTTCCACGATGGGTACGTCCCTGGAATAGACGACCCGAGAACCTAACCGGATCTCTGCCAACACAAGGCCGGGTTACCTCTGCAAAAATAGGTAACTACTGACACGCGTATGCCATCCCCCGATCGTCACCGATCTTCCCGAGGATCCCCGATTCGCAACAAACCACATAGTAAAAATAATGCAGTAACCACAGAGGTTAAGTATCTGGGCTCCATACCATGATACCACCTTTATCCAGAAGGAATGACATACACTAAGGGGCGCTACTCCCTAGAACCTTGCCGCATTCTTCCTGTTTCGACCATTTCCGGGGTGTGAGGCTCGACGAAGTCTCGTCCACAAAGCTACGCTTTCTCAAAAAGCCCTGCTTCGGGTCAAACAAAATGATCAACCTATGATCACAAAGATATAAGATCAAACAAATGATCATATCGCAAATGATCAAACACTGATCATTTCACAGCAACACTCAGTATGCCACGTTACCAAATTGGGATATATCGCTGATGAATTTCAACTACATAACCTCTGAGCTCGTACGTCTCAGAGAAGGGTGTTAAGCTAAGAGAATAAATTCTCCGCCACCAACAGAAATGTATTTGAAAGAAATCAGCTTTATATCTCAAATTGTAACGTCAGACACACAATCCATACAAGTCTGTTCCGGGATCGAACAGAACCGAAGGCACTTCTCACGAAGCCCTTGCATATCCGGATAAATTTCAATCACGTCAGGACTTCCCGTCACTAAGGGTGATAAAACCTCTAAATCGAAGATCAGTCGATGTAGAGTAACTCGACGGTAATCCTTCCGTTTTCAAAAATATCCGGTCTTCAACACCGGTCTTCGAATGCAATTCATAACGACGTATCACATATTCGGAATGGGTTATACGACCCCATGGTCCTTTCCCGGCTAACCCGAATAGTGAGCGATTATTCAAAAATAAGTGTGGCATTCAAATTCATCCAATTCACAACAAATACCTACTCAAGGTAATTATTGATAGTCGGTTATTTAACTATCAATAAAGATGCGCAACATCATCAGATTCCAAATAATTTTCCCAAATTATTTCATCTTCCAAAAATATCTTTTACTAGATATAAAATTTCCACACTTCAAAAATAAAACAACGTTTATTTCTCTAAACAGTTTCCCTTTTCTTTTTATAAATTCCATAGTGAATTTATGTTTCAAAAATGTCTATTGATATACGATTTTCAAATCGTTTTCAATATTCGATTTCGATTTATCTTTAAGAAGATAAATCTCAAAAACGTTCATTTCATATTGGAAAACATTCCATACTTATTTAATAATAAGTATTTCACAAATCATTTATTTTCAACACTTGGAAAATATTCAATATACTTAAATCAATATTAAGTATATATTCATTCTTTAAGGAAAACATTTACTATAACAACATTTATTTGAGTCAAAACGAATGTTACGTAAAACATCGTTACGACGACTCAAAATCACTAGTATAGGGATTCAGAATTAAGATAGATATATAAATCCCAATACTACATCAAAACATTTTCTTCCGAAAATCATTTACTATAACAACAGTGTTATAGTCCATCATTTCCTTAAATTACTCGAAAACGCCTATTTCAACAAGAACTGCGGAAATCTATACTTTCGATTCATAATACAATTTAAAACATCTTTAAAATGTTTAACTTCATTTTTAAAATACTACTTCTTCAAAAATGAATCCATTTTATTCAATAATATATTCACTGTCCAAAATCGTGAATATATCTTCTTTAAAAATCTTCCATATTGAATTTATCAAATTCAATCTATTTCGAATTTATAAACACGGTTATAAATTCTATTTCCATTTATAAAAACTACAATTTATAAATCTTCTTTATTAACTAGTTCAATTCATAACTCAATTTTTTTATACTAACGGTCCATCTTATAAGTTAATACTTATAATTCATTTATCTTCAACATCGTTCTTTTAAAACTTTACAATTGTAAAGTTCATCCTTTTATAAATCATTTTAACATCATTTCCATTTAAATTCACATTCCCTTATTTCAATTGGATTCATTTTTCCAAGTATTCACTTTTGAATCTAAAATCGGATTCCAAATTAATTTCTAATTCTACTTTAACTCCAAATCAATTACGAATTGATTTCTAAATTTATTTTCTCTACTAAAATAAATTCTTATTCTTTTCAAATTATTCAATATCCTATTTTTAAATGGATTCTTCAAATTGAGATCATTTTACATTGATTTCCCAAATTACTTCAATTTACCAATTAAATTTCTAATTGGATTTCCAACTTATCTCTTTTTAAATAAATTCCTTTTAAAGAAAACAAATTTCAATGGTTTCTTTCGATCTATTTAAAAATCCAGATTTAAATTAATTTCCTCAATTTAAAATCACTATTATACGAAATTCATTTATTTAACATTTTCACTTTATTCTGGAAATAATTTCGATAAGATTATAAAAATTAACTTTTTATACTTTAAAATTCCTTTCTTCGAATTTATTAAATTTCTAAAATTAAATTCACTTAGAAATTTCTATTTTGATTTCCAAAAATTCAATTTCGTTTATTTTTGGAATCCAATGATGTCCAACATCCATTCAGCTAAATTTTAGCTTTCAACAATTTTCCAGACATCGATATGATCAATAACATCAATATAATCATTCACAGATTCATATCACAGTATAAATAAATTCAATCAAAGTGAGGGGTCCAGTTGGATCCCTCCAACCTGTTTCCCTGCATCCAAAGATGTTAGCACAATACCAATTCCGCTCCAGTACGGAATTATCGCGGTATATAGGTTTTTATAAATCCGCTTACTAACGGCGCAATAGGGTCTCATCCGCTATACGAGGCGGGAAATCATCAATCCAATATATACATATGCCAATATGTATATACTGCTATATATATAGATATATCCTATCATATCTAATAGCACATCCAATAACAATCATCAATCAATAATAACTGTAAATTCAAATTTCCTTCGAGTGAGAAAATCTCACCTTAGCCTTTAAATTTTCCATCCATTTCCCATTCCAGTTCGTTTCCTTGATTTTTAACCTTGTATAATAATTTATACAATTTATTAAAATTCGAAATAATCGAATAACAACTTTCCGTTTTGTAATTTTAATTATCCAACGAATTTATAAATTTAATTTTAAACCAAAAATTTCCTTTAATAATCATTTCACCTAATAGATTGAACTTCTAACAAATTCCCTTTATAAATAATATTTTTCATTTGATAATTAAATTAACTTATAATTTTATCTAAACCAATTTCTTAAATTAACTAAAATAGGCATGAGTATATTTTTCTTTTATTACATATATATATTTAAAATAGAAATCTGATTTTGTATAACTTTCAAACCTCATTAAAAATCCATATATATATACATATACATTTACTGTGAAGATATATATTTATATACACATATTCATATATGCACTGTCTTCAAATTATTTATAACCTCACTAACAATTTTCTCTTTCAATAAAAATACGAATTAAGTGGAAAAAAAAACAGAAGAAGCCCATACCAAAGATGAACTCGACCGCAAGCTACAGGGATCATCTTCCCCAAATCATATACTGCTCGCATCCCTCCCTTGTCGTCGACGTGATGAGCCCTAGCTTCCAGTCCATCGCGTCGTTCGCCTCTCCTAGTCTCGACTGCCTCGCGCCCTCAAGATCGAGTTCCTCGTGAAGCGGTCGCGACTTGAATGTCGATGTTGATGAAGTCTCCTCCACGCGTGAATTTCCATCGAGCTTCGAATCGAGTTCGCCTCGATCGCGAAATCGAGAAACCCCCCTTGCCTCGCCTGCCGCGTCGCGAGTACCAGCCTCCACGCCTGATGTCGATAACAAGCCCAACCCAACAGTCGCTCTGGCGATCGCCTCTCGCGTGTACGAGCTCCCCTTACCGCCGCGATTTCATAGAAGTATTCGAGCTCGAGACAGAACTCCCTCTCGCGAAGATCTGCCGCTACTTTTCTTCGAATTTTGGGAGAAGACGCGCCCCTTTTATTTGTTTTCATTCGGCCATATATTTTGATTTTCTTTCGAACGAACTAGGAAATAGATTTGAAGAGGAATGAGGGGATAGAGATGAAAGTAATCTATTTGTTTCTTTAGTTATCTGCTTAGTGTTTTAAAATGAAGAAGGTGTATTTCAGTCTGCGCGTTCCAAATGCTAGGGTAGCTCGAGTACGATCATAGGGTGGCTGAGCAGAAAATTTTGATGTGAAGGCAATACGGTTGGGGTTTGACTTAAAAAAAAATATACTTTAAATTAAATTCAAATCGTTTCGAATAACTATTTCTAAGCGTTTATATACTGCACGTTCACACAACAATCCCAGTTACTACGGAATTTGAAATCCGATAATAACACAATATTACGGACCCAACGGAACTGGTTTCGTCGAATTCCGAGACGGTGCCTCGGAACGCTATTTTCAAATATCGATACGAACGATATAATTTCAAAACTGAACGAATTGTCTCCAAACTCAATTCTGAAGCTTCTGTTATCTTCAGAATTATCAATATATATTTTACAAGCGTTTGAAATATTTTTCTTCGGCTTAAAATTAAAGATTCAAATTTTTGTTCAACTTAAATCAATTAAATTTTATAATTTAATCGTCAAATTCAAAGTCATATCGGGGATTCATCGTTTAAATATTTAAAATTAATTAAATATTCTCAATTAAATTCGTTCAAAATTCCGGGTCGTTACAGACTTCCCCCCTTAAAAGAATTTCGTCCTCGAAATTACAAGTCAGGAAGAAAGAGTCCTTAACACGTCTACTATTTTTCACAATCTAATAGTTTTATCAATTTATCAAAATAAATCTTTCTACTAAAGATTCGTTATTATTTCAACTAAATTTCTAAACCTTTTATAGTTTTCACACATCATTGTTTACTTCAAAATTCAAATTTCAAATTCAAATTCAAATTTTAAACTTTCAAAATTTCTCAAAAATTTTCTAACGCCCTAAATTCCCGAAAAATTTCGCCAGCGTCTCCTTTGCGCGGCTAATACGGTACGACTACAAAACGTCCCTATGGACTCTCAGATTTCAAAAAGAAAAAGAAAAAGCCAAGTGGCTAGAGAGAAATCATCAAAAACTCATATTAAAACTCAAATACATACCTTTTTCGAGCAATTCAAATTATCTTCGAAATCAAAATTTCCAATTCCTTTATACCTGTATATCCTACTAGCCATAATATCTAGTTGCATACATTCAAACCATTTCGTACATTCAATTACAAAAATTTCAATATAACTGCTTATATCATCTTTAATTCACTATTGAAGTTATATATTCAATTTCGTTCAATTTTGCATTTCAAGATTCCATTTGAATTCAATTCACAATTCCAATTTGAATTCAGTTCATCTTTTGAATATTGAATTTTTATCAATTAACTTTAGTTCACTTCATTTGCAATTGATTCCATTCAATTTGTTCATTCACTAATTCATTTACATTAAACTGATTCAACATTCAATTAGTTCAATAGCTTAATTCATTTATCAATCCAATTCAGATTCTCGATTTTATCTAACTTTACCAAGGTCAAATTTCATCACTTAATCAAAATCACATTTTATTTTGCTTAATAAAATTGTTTAACCACTTTTTAACAATTCGTTTCACTTCTATTTTTTTCTCATTTTATAAGTTATATAACTTATATTCAAAAATTACTACTTTGATTTTTATTGATTCACTTATACTTACTTTAATTTAACTCATAATTCCTTAAGTTAAATTTTATTCAACCTAAATTCACAACACATTGTATAAGTTATCAACTCATTTATTATTCTCATAAATATTTTTATATAGCATTCCAGAGTCTTAATAACATTTTCCAAAACCATTTTTTTGAAAACAATTCAAATTCCATTTGAATTTCCAAAACAAAACCCAAATTTTCCAAACAACTTCCATTTAAAACAATTTGGCAGCAATTTCTCTTTTGGAAACCCGAAAATGAACATCGATAATGCTGCAGTCATTACCGAAGTTATTTTCCAGCGACCGAAAAGAGTTTAGAGCTTTTCATTCCTTCAAAACATTTTTCAAAACCTTCGAAATTCATTTTCAAATCAAAAGGATTTAAACTTCCCAAATCTCCAAAATTTTCAAATTCTTTTCAACATTTCCAAAAACTTTTCTGGAATTCTACTTCCAATTATAAGTCACATTTATAATTTATAGTCTTAAATTTCATTTGTATATGAATTAATTTCTTAACTTTGGAGTAACGATTTCAGTTTCTTATTCAGTTTCAATAGTAATGATAACATTTCAATATCATCACTTTCCTAACATCCATGCAACCATATACTATAGTACTTCATAGAAAACCATTTCTTTTCTATACAAAAATAGTTTTGGGCAAAATTATCTCATTTACCCTATTTTAAAACAATACTGTGCCGAATTGTTCTATTCGAGTGTTTAGAGATCCCTATCAATGATCGTTAATTACTCGTATTGACCAGAATCCATATACCACTCAACAAATCAATCATCACAATATAAAACAATTTTATATATTCAGTAACAAATACGCGCTCATATCTATTATTACACTCAACTCATTCTAGAGTACTGCTGACTCTATCTCTAATGAGTAACACCCAACAGAGCAGGGTTGTCGCTTAACCATATGCTCTGATACCACTTTGTAACATCCCGAAAATTTTCGACTTTCGAAAATTCAACATCGATACTCACTTTATCGACTGCTGAGCCATCGAATGCCGGAAACCCGAAAAGTTATGGTTTTAAGAAAGAAGAAAAGGGTAGAAGAAAAAGAGAAGAAGAAGAAAGAAGAGAACAACACATCAGAACAGAGACAATATCAGAATCTCACATATCGCAGCGGAACAATATATAATAGATAAATGAATAATCTTTAAACAAAGAACTATATCATTTTATAACATACATCAATCATCAGAGTCACTATACAACTCAGTACAACAATGGACAGTTATATAAACTTGTCCTCATACAGAATAAACAGCGGAATAAATATTATCAGATACAAATACTACGTCTCGCCATCCAGCTTGCTTCCAAAGCTCCAGAATATCCAGAATATCCTGATAACATAACTCTAGGCTGCCCGTGTGGAAATTTGTGGGCACCCAGAGTTTAGAAGGGAACAATAAACTCCGAGTCAGTCATGGTGACTGGTGTGAGATCGTAAAACAGTTATACTTTAAAAATAAACAACATGATCATTTTAAAGTCAATTCGAAATGCTTTTGGAAAATGAAACTACCATAAGACCTCCCGCCACACACACAATGCAAACGCAGACTTGGAGGAGATTTCTTCTTATGATAGTCAAAGATGCTTACTACGCAAAAATCAAATCATTTTTGATATTATTATTAGTGCATAGTGTAGAAAACATTTCGAAAGTATAATATAAATCTTAGCCAGCATAGACATTTCGAACTATGCCTACTATAGCTACCATCCAAACAGTGGGGCGCCACCATAAGTGAATGATAGGTTCTACAACTAAAACCGTACAAGTCACGTATTGTTTCTTTGGATTTCCAACAAATGGTCAGGCTAAGGAACTTCCTTTTCCACGATGGGTACGTCCCTGGAATAGACGACCCGAGAACCTAACCGGATCTCTGCCAACACAAGGCCGGGTTACCTCTGCAAAAATAGGTAACTACTGACACGCGTATGCCATCCCCCGATCGTCACCGATCTTCCCGAGGATCCCCGATTCGCAACAAACCACATAGTAAAAATAATGCAGTAACCACAGAGGTTAAGTATCTGGGCTCCATACCATGATACCACCTTTATCCAGAAGGAATGACATACACTAAGGGGCGCTACTCCCTAGAACCTTGCCGCATTCTTCCTGTTTCGACCATTTCCGGGGTGTGAGGCTCGACGAAGTCTCGTCCACAAAGCTACGCTTTCTCAAAAAGCCCTGCTTCGGGTCAAACAAAATGATCAACCTATGATCACAAAGATATAAGATCAAACAAATGATCATATCGCAAATGATCAAACACTGATCATTTCACAGCAACACTCAGTATGCCACGTTACCAAATTGGGATATATCGCTGATGAATTTCAACTACATAACCTCTGAGCTCGTACGTCTCAGAGAAGGGTGTTAAGCTAAGAGAATAAATTCTCCGCCACCAACAGAAATGTATTTGAAAGAAATCAGCTTTATATCTCAAATTGTAACGTCAGACACACAATCCATACAAGTCTGTTCCGGGATCGAACAGAACCGAAGGCACTTCTCACGAAGCCCTTGCATATCCGGATAAATTTCAATCACGTCAGGACTTCCCGTCACTAAGGGTGATAAAACCTCTAAATCGAAGATCAGTCGATGTAGAGTAACTCGACGGTAATCCTTCCGTTTTCAAAAATATCCGGTCTTCAACACCGGTCTTCGAATGCAATTCATAACGACGTATCACATATTCGGAATGGGTTATACGACCCCATGGTCCTTTCCCGGCTAACCCGAATAGTGAGCGATTATTCAAAAATAAGTGTGGCATTCAAATTCATCCAATTCACAACAAATACCTACTCAAGGTAATTATTGATAGTCGGTTATTTAACTATCAATAAAGATGCGCAACATCATCAGATTCCAAATAATTTTCCCAAATTATTTCATCTTCCAAAAATATCTTTTACTAGATATAAAATTTCCACACTTCAAAAATAAAACAACGTTTATTTCTCTAAACAGTTTCCCTTTTCTTTTTATAAATTCCATAGTGAATTTATGTTTCAAAAATGTCTATTGATATACGATTTTCAAATCGTTTTCAATATTCGATTTCGATTTATCTTTAAGAAGATAAATCTCAAAAACGTTCATTTCATATTGGAAAACATTCCATACTTATTTAATAATAAGTATTTCACAAATCATTTATTTTCAACACTTGGAAAATATTCAATATACTTAAATCAATATTAAGTATATATTCATTCTTTAAGGAAAACATTTACTATAACAACATTTATTT
This sequence comes from Allium fistulosum, assembly GCA_030737815.1. Classification (NCBI taxonomy): domain Eukaryota; kingdom Viridiplantae; phylum Streptophyta; class Magnoliopsida; order Asparagales; family Amaryllidaceae; genus Allium; species Allium fistulosum. The sequence goes on along the minus strand of CM060901.1, from coordinate 307,732,007 downwards.
GAGTCAAAACGAATGTTACGTAAAACATCGTTACGACGACTCAAAATCACTAGTATAGGGATTCAGAATTAAGATAGATATATAAATCCCAATACTACATCAAAACATTTTCTTCCGAAAATCATTTACTATAACAACAGTGTTATAGTCCATCATTTCCTTAAATTACTCGAAAACGCCTATTTCAACAAGAACTGCGGAAATCTATACTTTCGATTCATAATACAATTTAAAACATCTTTAAAATGTTTAACTTCATTTTTAAAATATTACTTCTTCAAAAATGAATCCATTTTATTCAATAATATATTCACTGTCCAAAATCGTGAATATATCTTCTTTAAAAATCTTCCATATTGAATTTATCAAATTCAATCTATTTCGAATTTATAAACACGGTTATAAATTCTATTTCCATTTATAAAAACTACAATTTATAAATCTTCTTTATTAACTAGTTCAATTCATAACTCAATTTTTTTATACTAACGGTCCATCTTATAAGTTAATACTTATAATTCATTTATCTTCAACATCGTTCTTTTAAAACTTTACAATTGTAAAGTTCATCCTTTTATAAATCATTTTAACATCATTTCCATTTAAATTCACATTCCCTTATTTCAATTGGATTCATTTTTCCAAGTATTCACTTTTGAATCTAAAATCGGATTCCAAATTAATTTCTAATTCTACTTTAACTCCAAATCAATTACGAATTGATTTCTAAATTTATTTTCTCTACTAAAATAAATTCTTATTCTTTTCAAATTATTCAATATCCTATTTTTAAATGGATTCTTCAAATTGAGATCATTTTACATTGATTTCCCAAATTACTTCAATTTACCAATTAAATTTCTAATTGGATTTCCAACTTATCTCTTTTTAAATAAATTCCTTTTAAAGAAAACAAATTTCAATGGTTTCTTTCGATCTATTTAAAAATCCAGATTTAAATTAATTTCCTCAATTTAAAATCACTATTATACGAAATTCATTTATTTAACATTTTCACTTTATTCTGGAAATAATTTCGATAAGATTATAAAAATTAACTTTTTATACTTTAAAATTCCTTTCTTCGAATTTATTAAATTTCTAAAATTAAATTCACTTAGAAATTTCTATTTTGATTTCCAAAAATTCAATTTCGTTTATTTTTGGAATCCAATGATGTCCAACATCCATTCAGCTAAATTTTAGCTTTCAACAATTTTCCAGACATCGATATGATCAATAACATCAATATAATCATTCACAGATTCATATCACAGTATAAATAAATTCAATCAAAGTGAGGGGTCCAGTTGGATCCCTCCAACCTGTTTCCCTGCATCCAAAGATGTTAGCACAATACCAATTCCGCTCCAGTACGGAATTATCGCGGTATATAGGTTTTTATAAATCCGCTTACTAACGGCGCAATAGGGTCTCATCCGCTATACGAGGCGGGAAATCATCAATCCAATATATACATATGCCAATATGTATATACTGCTATATATATAGATATATCCTATCATATCTAATAGCACATCCAATAACAATCATCAATCAATAATAACTGTAAATTCAAATTTCCTTCGAGTGAGAAAATCTCACCTTAGCCTTTAAATTTTCCATCCATTTCCCATTCCAGTTCGTTTCCTTGATTTTTAACCTTGTATAATAATTTATACAATTTATTAAAATTCGAAATAATCGAATAACAAATTTCCGTTTTGTAATTTTAATTATCCAACGAATTTATAAATTTAATTTTAAACCAAAAATTTCCTTTAATAATCATTTCACCTAATAGATTGAACTTCTAACAAATTCCCTTTATAAATAATATTTTTCATTTGATAATTAAATTAACTTATAATTTTATCTAAACCAATTTCTTAAATTAACTAAAATAGGCATGAGTATATTTTTCTTTTATTACATATATATATTTAAAATAGAAATCTGATTTTGTATAACTTTCAAACCTCATTAAAAATCCATATATATATACATATACATTTACTGTGAAGATATATATTTATATACACATATTCATATATGCACTGTCTTCAAATTATTTATAACCTCACTAACAATTTTCTCTTTCAATAAAAATACGAATTAAGTGGAAAAAAAAAACAGAAGAAGCCCATACCAAAGATGAACTCGACCGCAAGCTACAGGGATCATCTTCCCCAAATCATATACTGCTCGCATCCCTCCCTTGTCGTCGACGTGATGAGCCCTAGCTTCCAGTCCATCGCGTCGTTCGCCTCTCCTAGTCTCGACTGCCTCGCGCCCTCAAGATCGAGTTCCTCGTGAAGCGGTCGCGACTTGAATGTCGATGTTGATGAAGTCTCCTCCACGCGTGAATTTCCATCGAGCTTCGAATCGAGTTCGCCTCGATCGCGAAATCGAGAAACCCCCCTTGCCTCGCCTGCCGCGTCGCGAGTACCAGCCTCCATGCCTGATGTCGATAACAAGCCCAACCCAACAGTCGCTCTGGCGATCGCCTCTCGCGTGTACGAGCTCCCCTTACCGCCGCGATTTCATAGAAGTATTCGAGCTCGAGACAGAACTCCCTCTCGCGAAGATCTGCCGCTACTTTTCTTCGAATTTTGGGAGAAGACGCGCCCCTTTTATTTGTTTTCATTCGGCCATATATTTTGATTTTCTTTCGAACGAACTAGGAAATAGATTTGAAGAGGAATGAGGGGATAGAGATGAAAGTAATCTATTTGTTTCTTTAGTTATCTGCTTAGTGTTTTAAAATGAAGAAGGTGTATTTCAGTCTGCGCGTTCCAAATGCTAGGGTAGCTCGAGTACGATCATAGGGTGGCTGAGCAGAAAATTTTGATGTGAAGGCAATACGGTTGGGGTTTGACTTAAAAAAAAATATACTTTAAATTAAATTCAAATCGTTTCGAATAACTATTTCTAAGCGTTTATATACTGCACGTTCACACAACAATCCCAGTTACTACGGAATTTGAAATCCGATAATAACACAATATTACGGACCCAACGGAACTGGTTTCGTCGAATTCCGAGACGGTGCCTCGGAACGCTATTTTCAAATATCGATACGAACGATATAATTTCAAAACTGAACGAATTGTCTCCAAACTCAATTCTGAAGCTTCTGTTATCTTCAGAATTATCAATATATATTTTACAAGCGTTTGAAATATTTTTCTTCGGCTTAAAATTAAAGATTCAAATTTTTGTTCAACTTAAATCAATTAAATTTTATAATTTAATCGTCAAATTCAAAGTCATATCGGGGATTCATCGTTTAAATATTTAAAATTAATTAAATATTCTCAATTAAATTCGTTCAAAATTCCGGGTCGTTACATAAGTAAGTGAATTTATTTCAAGTGAAACAAATTGGAAATTTATTTGGAAGTTGATTAAATGTTGGGATTGAATTTCCAAAGAGAAGTGAGATTTGGAATGTATGAAATTGGGTTTATAAAGCGAAATGGAATATCAGAGGATATTTGAAATATAAATTCAAGGTGGGAATTTATAAAGGAATATGAATTGGTTTAAAAATAAATGTTGATTTATTTTTAAAGGACGGGAATGAGAAGTGTATTTCTCTGGATAGCCAAGTACGTGTAACGACCACGACTTTCTCTCCACAGAAAGTCGCATCGTTAATAAGAAAGAAAGGGGTAGAAAATAGAAAAGAAGAGAAGAAAGAAAGAAACAACAACAACGATCTCACAGCGGAACGAATAAATTATATTAATAACATAAACTATTACATAGTATACAACAATTTACAGAGTTACACAGCATATACATCACTTACTAGACAGTTATAATCATCTGTCTAGACATTACAACTCAACTACAAGACAAGACACTATCACAGATATCAACACAGCGGAATACTATATCTACGAACGCCGAAGCCTCCTGCTCCATTGCTCCTCCAGAATATTCGTCAAAGCTAAACCTGAATCCCTTGGCTACTCGTAAAAATTTGAGTACCCAAGAGTTTATAAAACAGAAATAAACACTTGGGTCAGACATGGGTCTGGTGTGAGTAACAGGTTAAACTTGCTTAACTTCAAAACCTTTAGAAAGAAAAGGTATCACGTAAGACTCCCCACAAATAAACATGAGTAAGTTTTTACCTTACGCTAACCAAAACATTTGATAAGAAATCTGATTTTATTATAATAGGGTCTAGGGTTTTCAAGTAAAATATAGAAATAGCTGAAATGCTTACATCTCACATTTCAACATAGTTGGGCACAACTAATACGTACGGCACTTATTGGAGTTTGGATTCCATACAATGGCAGGGCTACTGGGGTACCGCCCGTCACAGTACGTGGCCTAGATCACCGTACCGAGGAGTACGCCCGCTCCCCTGCAACACAAAGCCGGAACCATCCCTTACTGGATAATCCCGAACAAGATAATCCCGTAGTTGGCGCGACCAACCACACACTAAGCCGAATAAAAAGAAAAGGGACCTCTAGACAGGGATCTATCTTGCTCTCAGTGGGTGCTACCCACGAAACCTTGCTGCACCTCCCCTGTTTTAGCCATTCCCGGTTGATGAGGCTTGAGGTTACGATTACCTTTAATCAGAACATATCACTTAGAATGCTCATCGTCCACCTGACGATGTGCTGAAAGCATTCAATCCATACAAGTTCGTTCCGGGTTCGAACGAAACCGAAGGCATTATCTCGTTACACTCGTTTTGGAATCACCCTCAGAGTTAACGACAATAACCCTTGCACTCTAAATCTTCATCTTCACTTGAGATTCACGACCTATCGTAAATTTGGATCGATGTGGTATTCGGGTCTCCAGACCTGGAATTCCGGTATACGGAAACCCGATCCCGGTCTCATCGAAATCCAAAACGTATCTTTTAAGGGCCAAGTTGTTTTAAGGTTAAAACAATTCAATTCATTATCTTTATACACATAGAAAGATAATTCAATAGATAATCTACATTATCATCCCAAACAGATAATTCACATTATCATTATAATTCAACCAAACATCCATATCATATATCAATCATATCTTATCAGAGATATCAAACAATGAAATACATTCAATCTCATTCATCCATCCTTAAGCCATGATTTATATCATCTAATTAATTTAAAGTGAATTAAACTAATTACTTCATTCTATAAATCCTGCTTACTTAATTATTAATTAAACCAATTAATTAATCATTACTCTAAATATCCATCTTAATTAATCATTCCTGATTAATTATACTTTAATTACTTTAAGTAATTAATCCCTAATTAATTTCACAAATTAATTATCTTAAACCATTTTAGTAATTAATCTTAAATTACTTCATTAATTAATTAACCATACTCAATTACATTAATCCTTAATTAATTACAATTAATTAATTACTTTAATCACTTATTATTTATTAATTAATCTTAATTAATCAATTCTTAATTACATCATTAATTTTATTAATTAATGATCCTTAATTATTCTTAATTAATTATCTTATTTAAATTAATAATTAATTAGTCACATTTATTAATCACCTTTGATTAATCTCATTTAGAAATTAACTACTCTTAATTACTACACTTCATAAATTAATTACTCCTTAATTAATTATCCTTTAATTAATCCCCTGATTAATTATACAAAGTAATTAAACTAAAATTACTTTTATTATTAAAATCTTCTTTAGTTAATTACATCCACTAATTAACTTTAATTACTTTCCTAAGTAATTACACTTCACTAATTACATTTAAGTAATTACTTATCAATCACCAAGTGATTATCTTAATTTAATTAATAAATTAAACTTATCAAATTTATCCAATTAATTACCTTAAGTAATTAATTACTTTAATTACTTTCATTAAGTAATTATACTTAACCAATTTCATATAAATTAATTAATCTAATTGATTATCAAAATTAATCATATTAATTAATTATCTAATAATCCTCAATTAATAATCCCTCATTAATTATTAACCATTCTTTAATTACTTTCTTTAAGTAATTAATCTTTAATAAACTATTTATTAATTACCACTTAATAAATTCTTAATTACAAATTAATTAATTTCTAATTACTAAATTAATTGCCAAATTAATCTTTAATCACTTGATTAATTAATTCTTAATCATTTATTAATAATCCTTATTTATTTAATTAAATGATCCTTAATCCCAAATTAATTAACCCCTAATTAATTAACTTATAATTTCTAATTATTTAATTAAACACCAAATCATTAATTAAATAAATTATTAAATTATTCTTTAATTACTTTATTAATTTAATAAATCCTAAACCATTAAACCTTTATTAATCTCTAAATTAAAGTATTAATCCTTTATAACAATTTTAATTATTATTAACAAAAGACTTTAAAACATTTTTACTTTCAAATCTTTCTTTTAATTTATTTTAAATTAAAGATTTAAAATAAATTACAAATTTAACTTTAACCAAATTTAAATCAAATTTACAAAATCTTCTTAAAACCAAATGTTAAAGAAAGACTTAACATTTATAAAAGAAATTTATAAGATTTTAAACCCACTCATTTAAAATTCAAATCTTCTTTAAACATTTTAAATTTGCTTAAACATTATAATTTAATAAACTCATTTATTTTAACTAGGATACAAATTTAAATTGAATCCATACTTTAAACTTTTATTAAAAATTTTATTTTAAATCCTGCTTTAAAATTTTAAACTAAATTTAAATTTAAAACACTGTCAGGTTTAAAACCTGTAAACAAAAATCTACCAGAGCCTTAACTAAATTGCTCCGAGTCGAAACCCTCTCTGCTTCGAGTCTCTCACGCTAAAACTTCGAGCCAAACCCAGACTTCATCTTCCCAAACTTCAAATACGAAAACCATTGCCGATATCTCGTGTGCACGTGCACAGGCGACTCGATCGCCTCCGACCACCCATGCCATCGCTGACATATCAACCACGACCATCTCACACGATCACGAACACCAGAAACTCGAATAACCTTAACAATCGAAATCGAGCAATCTCAATCACAAAACTGGAAACAGCGAACTCCTCCAAAACCCTAAACCTGTCAACGGCCAGATCTTCCCCCTCCGATCATCGTTTGAGTTGAAACCTTGGCCACAACCTCGTCATGGTCCCAGCCACGCTTTCCCAAAGCCACAAAGCACTCGAACAACCATAAAGTCAGAAATGATCGAATTAAAAACCTGATCAGAACTAGGTTTAGAAATTTAAATCCTAAATTATTACTTCTTCGATGCTTTAATTCAAGTTCTAAAAATTTTTCTTGCATCCTCGATCATTCCACCTTCACTATTGAAAAATTCAACATTTCAAACCAAAGAGATCAACAGTATTACCCAAAAATCCATTTTTAGTTAAATACAGAACTGCACCCTTATTTCTAAACTATAAATTATGATTCCAATACTAAAAATCATGTTATAGTTTATGTTTTCAATTCATGTACCTGAATTTATAAATTACAAGGTTTAAATTTTCACTTTTATATAACATATACTGTTGTTTTGGTTACAGAGACATTCAGACCTTAAATTTGACTTAACTAAAATTTTTAAACCTTAGTATATGATAAATCAAACCATTCTTATTTATAAATTAAGTCCTAATAAAAACTAATTCAAGTGGTAAGGATTTTCAAATTGAATTCTGAGTCTGGGTAAACAAACAAGAATAGAGTTCATGTTCACACATGCATACAATACATCCATATATACAAACAGAATAAAAATGCACTTGTATATTCATACATCAATACATATATATGTCACAGTGATTTAACATGCAACCATATTTTATTTTAAGTTTAAAAGTTACTCACTTGATTTAAAACAGAGATAGAGCCTTTGATGATTTCTCTGAAAACAGCCTTGAACCCTTAGGGATTTAGTTGCTGGAAATATCTTTTGAAAAACTTTTAAAACTTGAACTTGAATTGTTGAAGAATGCATGCTACTGGAATCCTTAAGTTGTTGAGATGGTTTAATGATATGATTTCCAGGTTGCTTGATTATCTCAGGTTGGAAGAAGAAAGTGCTCAGGCTTAAAGAAATGCAGGCTTGGGTTTTTGATTTTGCATGTTTGAAGAGATGAAGTTTGCTATGCATTTTTGAGGGATTTACTTCACTGATTGAGGAAAAAGCTTTTGAAAATTGATTTGCATGCAAACAAATGTTACAGGGATTGATTACAGAATTTGATTTTTCAGATTTGTGATTTGGAGATGGTTTAAAATAAAACGTTTCTCTCAGTTGAAAGTTCTTTGTTTTAGAATTGAAAAATGAGAAAAAGGGAAAGGAAAGAAAGAATGCATGAGTGTATATAACTATATTTATGCTTTAAATTAAAAATTAAAGAAAATTAAAACTAAAATTTGACACATGGCTTGAATTTCAACACTTGTTAATTACCTTGTTTAAACATCTAACACATGTTACATTAGGCTTTAATATATTTACACATGTCTTTTTAATTAATTAGCATTTTTATTTAAAGGTAATGAATGTTTTAAACTTAATTAATTTATAAATACTTGTTTGTATGTATAGCTAATTTTTAAAGAAATAAAACATTATATAAATAAAAACAATATATATAACAATTATTTGAAAAAAAAATGTTTTTAATCATTTTAAATAAATTTATACAAGAGGTTGTAACTTATTTGTTATTTAAATGAATGCATGATTCATTTATTAATTGTATTTTAAATTCTCATATTTATTCTACAAATCAAATTTATTTATCAATATTTTAAAAAGAATAAAACAAACATTTTATAACTTGTTTTAATATACAAACTTAGGTCAAAATATATTTTGAACAAATAAAACATTTATCTTATGTATTTTAACTATATAGTTATTTATTAAATAACTTTGAAAAGCTTAATATTAATTTAATCATGATTTCCAAATTACCCAAAATATATTAGAATTTTGAAAACATAATTTCATTTGTTAAATTCAAACCAACTCATCTATTTACAATATATATAATTATATATATACGTTATAAATAGAAATCGTTCTATTAACCTTTTAAAAGATAAATCACTAATTAAATATTTATTTTAATTAGATTATTAAATTAATCCAAATTTATTAACAAAGATTATCAATCAATTTAATTTTAAATACAGATTATTAAATTGATTATTGCCCAAAATTCCGGGATATCACATTCCTTCCCCCTTAAAATAATTTCGTCCCCGAAATTTAAACAAAGGTAATTTAATAATCTACTTAAGATTTAATTTTTCAAAGTACAAGCATATACTATCATCCATATGCTAACAATCATAGCAACCAATCATCCAAACAAACAATTTTAACTATCCAGACAAAATTCTGGATAGAATTTCCTCGAGTTTCCCCAAGTATATATATATATATACCGGGATACTCGCTCTACAAACAATCTAAACTACGAAGCTACAGAGTTCCTACTCATCTAGATCTATAAAACTAAACAGGATATCAGACTATAGACAAGTCTGACTCAACAACCAAATCGTCCTGAACTGCTGATTCCAAAACCATAGATAAATCAACACTTATCCAAAATCAAGAACACAATCTCTACTCCTCAAACATCAGAAGACTGAACTTACTTCTCCTATCCGGAAAAGACAATAGATACACTCCCAAACTGCTTCTGCTGCACAACTCTGATCTGAAGTAGATAAGAATGCTGATGAAGAACACAAGCACAGACTGGACAACTCATCCCAGAAAAATAGTTCAACAAATCCATAAAGAAAAACTCAGAAGTTCCAAGAAATACTGAGTTGCTTCACCAAACTCCATCTCTAGGAAACATCCTTCAACTAGGTTGAACCACCGGTATCACTCCTGGAATCCAGTCGATAAGAAAACTCAATCTCCAAATGCGGACAAACTTCTGACTTCCTTTAAGACATCCAGAAAAATCTGATAACCCAAGAGAACACTCAGCAATCGCAAGTCACTTTTGCGATCAACCCAGCCTATTTCCAAAGAAAAACTGTCCTCTCTTTACCAATCAGAACAGCTTACACCTATCTGTCCAATCCATTGAAGAAATGGATCCATTCTGCTGTTTTTGAACTCCAACTCTAGAAAACTGCTCAGCCAGAAAACTTCCTGCCAACACACAGAATACTCCGAGCTGCACTGCTGCCACAAATGCCAAAGACTTCCTTTTCCAAAGCTCTTCGAGAAACTCGAACCCAAACCAAATAGAAACACCATGCTGAACTCAACCACAACACCGAAGCAGACACACTTCATTAACTTGTTCCAAAGAAAATATCTTCGGGAACATCCATAGTCACTGCATCTCATCACACAGCTACTATTACCTGAGATACCATCACTCGCTTCTGTTCTCCGACAGATCCAACTCTACTCATCCAACTCCTAAGATGAACTCCGAACCTTAACAGGTTTCCTTCAGAGATTGTGAAATCCTTACACAACTGTAAAGTTCACTCGAGACGGTATTAGGTTTACAGTCTCGACAGATACTCTTCCAACCTCAACACTCAGACTCCTAATCCTGGATGATAAATTATTATCATCTCAACCAATCATTACAAATACCATATACATTTAAAATGATACTTTTTTACATAGAAATTATATCTGGGTAAAATTATTTCATCTACCTTTTTAAAACAATATTGTGTCCGTTGGCCTGGTCCAAGTGTTTAGAGATCCCTATCAATAACGTTAGCTACTCGTATTGACCAGAATCCATATACCACTCAACCGATCAATTAACACAATATAAAACCATTTTATATAACTAACAAATACGCGCTCTCGTATATATATACTCAGACTCAAACAGGTTGTTACAGATCCTGTCTCTAATGAACAATCCTTCCGAACCTAGGTATTCACTCAACCTAGTGTTCTGATATTCACTTAACCAAAAGCTTAGTTATTCGCTCAACCTATGCTCTGATACCACTGTAACGACCACGACTTTCTCTCCACAGAAAGTCGCATCGTTAATAAGAAAGAAAGGGGTAGAAAATAGAAAAGAAGAGAAGAAAGAAAGAAACAACAACAACGATCTCACAGCGGAACGAATAAATTATATTAATAACATAAACTATTACATAGTATACAACAATTTACAGAGTTACACAGCATATACATCACTTACTAGACAGTTATAATCATCTGTCTAGACATTACAACTCAACTACAAGACAAGACACTATCACAGATATCAACACAGCGGAATACTATATCTACGAACGCCGAAGCCTCCTGCTCCATTGCTCCTCCAGAATATTCGTCAAAGCTAAACCTGAACTTGGCTACTCGTAAAAATTTGAGTACCCAAGAGTTTATAAAACAGAAATAAACACTTGGGTCAGACATGGGTCTGGTGTGAGTAACAGGTTAAACTTGCTTAACTTCAAAACCTTTAGAAAGAAAAGGTATCACGTAAGACTCCCCACAAATAAACATGAGTAAGTTTTTACCTTACGCTAACCAAAACATTTGATAAGAAATCTGATTTTATTATAATAGGGTCTAGGGTTTTCAAGTAAAATATAGAAATAGCTGAAATGCTTACATCTCACATTTCAACATAGTTGGGCACAACTAATACGTACGGCACTTATTGGAGTTTGGATTCCATACAATGGCAGGGCTACTGGGGTACCGCCCGTCACAGTACGTGGCCTAGATCACCGTACCGAGGAGTACGCCCGCTCCCCTGCAACACAAAGCCGGAACCATCCCTTACTGGATAATCCCGAACAAGATAATCCCGTAGTTGGCGCGACCAACCACACACTAAGCCGAATAAAAAGAAAAGGGACCTCTAGACAGGGATCTATCTTGCTCTCAGTGGGTGCTACCCACGAAACCTTGCTGCACCTCCCCTGTTTTAGCCATTCCCGGTTGATGAGGCTTGAGGTTACGATTACCTTTAATCAGAACATATCACTTAGAATGGTCATCGTCCACCTGACGATGTGCTGAAAGCATTCAATCCATACAAGTTTGTTCCGGGTTCGAACGAAACCGAAGGCATTATCTCGTTACACTCGTTTTGGAATCACCCTCAGAGTTAACGACAATAACCCTTGCACTCTGAATCTTCATATTCACTTGAGATTCACGACCTATCGTAAATTTGGATCGATGTGGTATTCGGGTCTCCAGACCTGGAATTCCGGTATACGGAAACCCGATCCCGGTCTCATCGAAATCCAAAACGTATCTTTTAAGGGCCATGTAACGACCCGCCCTTCTCTGCCCAGAAAGACGCATCATTATGAAGAAAGAAAGGGATAGAAGAAGAAAAGAAAAGAAGAAAGAACAACAACACATCAGAGATCTCACAACGGAACGAGAAATATATTTTATCACATAAGATATTACATAGTATCATATACATCAGAGTATACAATTTATACAACACAGAATAGACAGTTATAAACTTCTGTCTATTATACATCACAAGTACATCAGTACAATACAACATACACAGCGGAAACTCTATATATCTACACGCTGAAGCCTCCTGCTCCTCAGCTCCTCCAGTATTCGTCAAGACTAACCTGAATCCCTCGACTACTCAATACAATATTGAGTACCCAAGAGTTTAATAAAACAGAAAATAAACACTTGGGTCAGACATGGGTCTGGTGTGAGTAAACGGTTTAAATTGCTTAACTTTGAAAACCTTTGAAAACAAAAGTATCACGTAAGACTCCCCACACATAAACATGGGTATGTTTTTACCTTACGCTAACTAAAACATTTGATAGGAAATCCAGTTATATTATAATAGGGTCTAGGGTTTCCAAGTAAAATACAGAAATAGCTGAAATGCTTACATCTCACATTCCAACATAGTTGGGCACAACTAATACGTACGGCACTTATTGGAGTTTGGATTCCATACAATGGCAGGGCTACTGGGGTACCGCCCGTCACAGTACGTGGCCTAGATCACCGTACCGAGGAGTACGCCCGCTCCCCTGCAACACAAAGCCGGAACCATCCCTTACTGGATAATTCCGAACAAGATAATCCCGTAGTTGGCGCGACCAACCACACACTAAGCCGAATAAAAGAAAAGGGACCTCTAGACAGGGATCTATCTTGCTCTCAGTGGGTGCTACCCACGAAGCCTTGCTGCACCTCCCCTGTTTTAGCCATTCCCGGTTGATGAGGCTTGAGGTTACGATTACCTTTAATCAGAACATATCACTTAGAATGCTCATCGTCTGTAACAACCCGCATATCTATCAATTCTATATTTAAATATTTTATTTAAATATTTTATCGTTAGTCGGATGTTAGTCCGAAAAGCTACTTTTTGCATACGGTCAAATTAGGACTCGAGACCACCCCCATTGAGTTCAAAATGACGTTTGCGATCTTTTTGAGTGTAAACTTCGATATGTTTGGAGATAGTGAAATTTTCGTCACTTTTCCCGCTTGAGACTTTGGGTTGGACTGCACCTTCTTAACTCAGCCCACCCCCTCTTCTCTTCATCACTTCAAGCTTCTTCAAAAAATGGTGGAGGGAAAGAGAAACTAAAACTCCCAAACACAAATTCCATTGCAAATCCGAGATTCAACATCAAATTCACGTTTAGACCATTGATTCAAGCTTGGTGGTGTTCTTGCCTTGCTCTCAAATCTCCATCTTCATCAAATTCCGTGAAAAGGTGAGATTTTTGATCTCACATCTTGCCTATATCTATCTTGGACTGTTGGGAATGATCCCCTATTGTATTTGCATCAACATTTGCATTTGGTTTGGATTGGATTGGCGAAAAACTTCGATTTTCAGCGTTTTGGTGATTTTTCTGGCCTTAAGTCGTTTCTGCCTTCGCTGAGTCGTCCACGAGTTAAGCCTAAGTCGTGAGTCGTTCACGAGTTAAGGGCTTAGGTCGCGCGCGTGTATTTCTGTTCGTCTGGCCTGAGTCGTTCTCGAGTTAAAGTGTTAAGTCGTTCCAGGCGTTGAGTCGTTCTGGGTGTGCTAAGTCGTTCACGAGTTAAAGGCTGAGTCGTTCGCGAGTTACTGGCTTGAGTCGTTCAGGAGCTAAAGGCTTGAGTCGTTCAGGAGCTAAAGGCATGAGTCGTTCAGGAGTTAAAGGCCTTAAGTCGTAGGTCGTTTTGCAGTTAGCTCGCTCGCCCTGGCTTAAGTCGTTAAGTCGTTAAAGGCTTAAGTCGTTAAGTCGTTCAAGACTTAGGTCGTATGACCTTATCCCTTAAGTCGTAAGTCGCTTGCCTCCCTTAAGTCGTAAGTCTCTTGCCTCCCTTAAGTCCTAGGTCGTATGACTCTTAAGTCCTAGGTCGTTGGCTTTAAATCGTTAAGTCGTAGGTCGCTGCTTCTCTTAAGTCGCTTTCCTCCCTTAAGTCGTAAGTCGTTCGCGAGTTAGTACTTGGTCGTTTGACCTGTTCTTCTGCTAGCTCGCGTGGCATTCTCCACTTAGGTCGTATGACCTTATCCCCTAAGTCGTAAGTCGTTCGCGAGTTTGTACTTAGTCATTTTACCTGTTCTTCAGCTAGGTTGCACGGCAGTCTTCCCTTAGGTCGTATGACCTACTTCTCCTTAGGTCGTTGGACCAGCTTGCCTTCACTAAGTCGTACCGTGACGGGGCGCTGCCCCGCACCCCGCCGTGGGCACTGCCCCCTGGACCCCCGCGACCTGACCGGGCAGGTCGAACCCCGTATTACTCTGCGTAGGCAATCTCTTCTGAAAAACGTTTATCAGAATTTCTACTTTGATGGTTTTGGGATTGACTTCTTTGGACTTTACTCACGTCTTCGTACGTGAATTGATTTGTTCTACCATCGTTTTATGACTTGTCACTTTAAAGATATATGAAGGTTTCAATACTAATAGTAAATATCAAAACTCTTTCATCAAAGCGATTTCAACACTATTTTAAGTATCAAAAGTTCGTTTTCTCAAACCGATTTTCAATCTACTAGTATATACAAGCCTTTACTTCACTCGAATGAGAAATCGACTTAAACGACTTAGTAAAACGAGTGGTATGAAACGCTTGCGTTCACTTCGTCGGTTAGCTCTTGGACTTGTTCGATTGAACCCTTTTTGTGACAATTTCCTAGTGAAGATTTACAGCTTGTTCGTAAATATTTAAGTTAAGCAAGTGGTTATGGGACATGAAGCTAAACTCATATATTTACTAGCTTGGTGTGATTGACACTTCCTTATGATCATGACGATCATTTTTGTGATTTAGACTAGCGATTGAGCGATGTCTCTTTGTCTACGTGGGAGACTATACCCCGATCATGTGATGTTTCGCCATCACATTTCCTATGGTCTTCGGGCCATTCATGTGTGAAAATTTAATGGATAGCTTCCATGAGATAACTTCTCGTCATGTGTTTACGCGTAGGTGAGCTTCATGCTCCCATTCATGTGTTAGGCCTCCCCCCTTTATGTGTTTTCTGGATTTCTGATGATGATTTCTGGAATTTTGTGCTTCACCAATTTTCATGATTTTCATTGATATGATATCAGCTTTTGTGCATTGGTGAATTTATGTGTTATTGACTTGTTATGAATACAAGTTTAGGGTATGATGCCCTATTTTATCTTTGAGAAGATTCTTGTGATATTGATTAATCTTTTGTTGATTATCATTTACATACTTATAGTAGTATGTCGCTATGGTTATTACATGTTCATGTCATGCCTTTTACTGTATACCATATCATCTGATATTTATAGTTAGACTGATCCGTTTATTATTTTCTTATAAATAATACTCGGGTCAGACCGAGATGTTACAGGTGCTTCTGCTTGACTTCTCTTCAGGATTATTCTGACTTTTGGCTAACTACTTAGATTAGTAGTTTTTGGATGTACACCTTTGAGATATAGACTCTATGTTGTGTACTTATTCTTTTGTATAGCACGTGATGCTATTCTTTTGTATTATCGTGGATTTTTCTGACCACTACTCTGATGAACACTTTCATGTGTTATATATTTATTCATATCTTCTTCCGCCTTTGTGATATGGATGTCTGTGACTGATTTATGTTATGATTATTTCTATGTTTGTTTTCCGAAGATTATATATAGCCACCGTGTGATAGCTTTGTGTTTGTACCGGTATGTCGGATTTCCTCCTTAAAAGATATGCATTCTATTCTATCTGACGTATCGGTGCTCGCACAAAGAAGTTACATGGATGGTCGCTCCTCCACAGCCTTATTCTCCGCGCTAATTGACAGCACTACATCGTAGTGTTCTTGGTTAGCTTGGGTATAGAGGTGGGGCGTCACATCGTCCGCCTGACGATGTGCTGAAAGCATTCAATCCATATAAGTTCGTTCCGGGTTCGAACGAAACCGAAGGCATTATCTCGTTACACTCGTTTTGGAATCACCCTCAGAGTTAACGACAATAACCCTTGCACTCGGAATCTTCATCTTCACTTGAGATTCACGACCTATCGTTAATTTGGATCGATGTGGTATTCGGGTCTCCAGACCTGGAATACCGGTATACGGAAACCCGATCCCGGTCTCATCGAAATCCAAAACGTATCTTTTAAGGCCAAGTTGTTTTAAGGTTAAAACAATTCAATTCTTATCTATATACACAAAGATAGATAATTCAATAGATAATCTACATTATCATCCCAAACAGATAATTCACATTATCATTATAATTCAACCAAACATCCATATCATATATCAATCATATCTCATCAGAGATATCAAACAATGAAATACATTCAATCTCATTTCTGAGATTACATCCATTCAAGACAATTAATGTCATCCATTCTTATATAAGAAATGATTTACTTAATCACAACATAATTAATTTAAAATGAATTAAATTAACTATCTCTATCTTTAATTAATTTAAAGTGAATTAAATTAATTACTTCATCTCTTAATTAATTTAAAATAAATTAAATTAATTACTTCATTTTAAATCTTACTTATATAATCATTAGTTAATTACAAATAAATTAATTAATCATTCTCTAATTATCCACTTTAATTAATCACCTTGATTAATTATATTTTAATTACATTTAAGTAATTACCTTAATTAATTTTCCAAATTAATTATCCTTAACCAAATACAGTAATTAACCTTTAATTACTTCATTAATTAATTAATTACTTTAATCCTTAATTAATTACAATTAATCACTTATCATTTGATTAATTAATCTTAATTAATCAACTCTTAATCATTAATTAATTATAACTAATGATCCCTAATTACATCTTTAATTATTTATCAATTACATTAAGTAATTATTCTTAATTAATCCATAATTATTAATCATCTTTGATTAATATAATTCAGTAATTGACTTTAATTAATTACTTCCATTAATTAATTACTTTTTAATTAATTACCTTAACAAATAATTAATTACCTTATTAATTAACCTTAATCCTTTAATTAAATAAATTATTTAATTAATAACACTAGGTAATTAACCTTAATCACTTCTTATTTAATTACTTTCATAAATAATTATCCTCTAATTACTTTATTAAATAATCTACCTTTACTTAATTACATTCAGTAATTATTCCTTGATTACTTCAACAAGTAATTATACTTAATTAATTTATAAATGATTATCTCAAGTTAATCATTAATTAACTACTTAGTTAATTATTTAACTAATTATTTAAATTGAATTAAATAATTCCTTAACTCCTTATACTTAAAGATCTTAATTAAGAAAATCATTTATCTTAATTAAGTTAATTAAATTGACCAACAATTTAATTATCCTCCCATATTAATTATTTAATAAATCAAACTTTTAATTACTTAAGATAAATCCTTATTATATTTGATTTATTAAATCCTTATCATTTAAACTTATTTAAAATAAAACATTTTAGAAATAAATTATAATTAAAACATTATAAACTTCTACTCAACTTTCAAAATCTTTAAACTTCCAAAGTTATTAAATTAACTTTAATACAAAAACATTTTGAAAATCTATTTATTTATCTTTTAAAAACTTATCTATTTAAATATTAAAAATTGTTATAATATTTAAATTTTGAAACAATTTATTTTACAATTAAAAACTTGTTTAACTTTTGTTTTTAAAACTTCAGGAACATTACAGAAACAAAGTTCTTTTGTTTAAACTTTAAAACATTTCTGTAAAAATTTTTAATGCCAGCAATCTCCAAACCCGAGTAAACACCTAGAAATCTCGAAGTAAACTCGAGTCAAACTCTATTTACACTGCTTCGAGTAAAACTCGATATTACCCGAACGAAACCCGAGATAACGCTTCTTCCCCAAATCCATCGTTTCCAGATTCACTCAAACGTGCACGTGCACGTGCACCGTTACGCTGGACGTCGATGAACTCCACGATGGCCTCCACCAAGTCGCCTTCAACCTCGGTACCACGATCGACCACTTCGATTGTCTCGATACGAAAGAGAAACGAAACGAGCTATCTAACCCATCAGTTCAAAACCACCATCACCAGAAAAACCATCCTCCACGGCAACATACACCTCGAGGAGACCCACCGGCATTACCACAGCTCCGCCTTACTCCCCTCTAACTCCAGAACCACTCGCGGTCGCATCCGGTTCCATCACGTCGCCGCGAAGTCGAGACCAACATCGACAACGATTAACAGGCTCCAAAACCCTACTCGTTCGAATTCCAGCCTCCTCGACCATCAATAAAATACACGAGTAATTTTCCGATGATCTACTACACTTCCTTCACCTCCATGCCCAACAACGTTGATCATCTCGCCCTCGTTCGCCTTGATTTGACCAAAGTCCCCAAAAACATAAAATTCGAAATTCTCTTTGATTACGAATCTAAAAATCTTGAAACAAGTTTCTAAATTCACGATTTTACATTACAAATTCAAATATATAACCCAAACTCAAGATCGATTCGATAAAATTTTGACCCATATTGAATTTTACTGTAAATGGAAGAATTTGAGCTAACCATTCAATTTAAATTCCTATAACTATTTTTAACTGATAGATTACTCGATTCAAACAACTTCCTATTTACAAATCATGAACCAATTCAAATCCAACATTTAGATATTGATTGAATTATGGAAAAGTGAGGTATGTTAAATACACAAATACCAGAAGAACAATACAGGCATTCACATATATTTAGATCAACATGCATTCAATTTAATTTAAGAATTTCAAAAAAAAACATCATGATATTCAACACAAGATCAAGATGAAATCCATAATCAAACTATTTTTAAAATTCCTTTTACTCACCAGACAGGTCAGAGAACAGAGAATAGAAGCTGTTTTCCAGGCTTTTCCAGATTTTTAAATTTGATTTCTTTTTGCTTTGTTGAATTTGTACTTGCTGTTTGATTTCTTGCATTTAGTTGCTTGATCTTCATTTATCTGATTACATGACTTCAGATTGCATTTGTTCTGCTTCCAAGCTTTGATGAATTTCCAGATTTCACATTTTCTTTGAGATTTGATTTCCAGTCTTTTATTTATTTTTAGATTCGAATTATAATTTTTGTTTGAAATGAAGAGAACAAGAGTTTCAGCTGAAAAGTGAAATCAGATCTTTCCCTCTTTCATATTTTAATTTACTTATTTTAATTATCAAAAGGAAATGTGGACATTTGTCCTCTTAGGTGTTAATTAGTTTACACCTATACACTTATTTTCTTACAAATGTCTTCACACCATCTTAATATGCTTACAAGTATAAATCTTGTTTTAATTAATTAATTTAAAACATATACATATTTATTTATTTATGAAATATTTATATGTATATAAAATGTATTTATCTTTTTTTTTATAAATAAGCCTTTACATTCCTATAAAAATATACAAATGTGAAAACTATTATTTAAAATAACTTATGCTTTAATCAAATATATATATATAACATATTTATATATGCTTGAGAAATTGAGTTTAACTATATATATATTTTTACAAACCATTTTGAATTTTAAAAGAGAAAAGATTATTAAAATAAATGAACTTCTTATTTAAATCTTATTTAAACTTAAGCTTACATATATATTTTTAAATAAGAAATTATTCTTGTTATTTAAATCATAAATATCATTTTCAAAAGTATTAAGTTAAATTACAAATTTCCAAATTACAAATTATATAAATATTAAAGTTTGAAAATATTTTATTAAATTCAAATTCAATATTCTTTCCATTCCAATATATACAAATATATATATTCTAAATGGAAAATATTTTTAACATTAGCTTTTATAATTTCTATATTGAATTTTATAACATAACTCCAAATAACAATATATATACATATATATTATAATTTGAAAACTTATCCTTTTATTAAATTAAAGACTCCCTATTTATAATATATATACCTATATATATACATTATAAATATAAACACTTATATTAGTTTTAGAAAGATAAAATCTTCCCAATTAAAAATTGTTAGAAAAGATATTTCCAAATTAAAATGTTATTAGTTTTCAAAAGAAATAAATTTGCCAATTAAAAATATTATTAACCTTTAAAATGAATAAACTTGTTAATTTTATAAAATAAAATCAACAAATCAATTTAATTATTAATAAAGATTATTAAATTGATATTGCCAAAATTCCGGGATATCACATTCCTCCCCCCTTAAAATAATTTCGTCCCCGAAATTTAAAAGCAAAGATAATTTAATAACCATCGAAATTTTTAGTTTTAACAACAACAATACATATCAATCATAATCTAACAATCATAGCAAACAATTTAATCAAACAAATTTAACTATCTAGTCAAAATTCTGGATAGAATTTCTTCGAGTTTTCCCCAAGTATATATATATACCGGGATACTCGTTCTACAGTATCTTAACTAACTATCTACAAAAATCTAGAACTCCTTCCCATCTAGATCACAAATCTAAACAAAATATCAGACTAAACTCAAAACCAACTCAACTTCCAAATCCTTCTGAACTGCTGATTCCATCACTCGATGAATCATACACATATTCCTCAGAGATATGTGAAATAAAATGAATTCCAGTTATCCGAACTGGCAACTCAATCCTGGGGATCAAAATCTAATCTCCAAAGAACACAGAAAAATCTCATAATACTTCCGGAGCTTGCACTCCAACCTTATCAAATCTTATATCTCCTTTGATTGGAGAGAACTCAAATAATATCCAAATTTCAACTTCAAATTCCAAATTCCATCAATTCTTAACTGCATAACTTTCCTAACGATCCTGAGTCACTTATCCTTCCTGATCAGCTTAGCTCTTGCTGATGCTTCTTAAAACAATCTAGATCAACATCAAACCAATTTCTAGATCCTACTCAACAAAATTGTTCTCCAAAAATATGTCGCAATTCAAAACACAACTCTACTCTACAAACATTAGAGAACTATGAACTACTTCTCCTTTCTGGAATAGCCAAACAGTTGCACTTGACAATCTTACCTCCAAATCCTGAAAATTTCTTCACACTTAGAGATACACTTGAATTTTCTATAGAAATCCTCTACTCCAAGAAAATTACAACTCCCGGTTGTTCCCACCCTAGAATAGCTGCTATCTTTCTTTCGCTACACAACTCTGATCTTGAACAGATGAAAATGCCGTCGGAGAAACTCGAGCACAAACTTGATCATCCACAGTTCACCATATCTATAAAATCTTAGTGAACCCTTCCACTTGGTCAAAAACATCCCAATAGAATTCCTTCCAGAAAATTAGGTATGATCAATCCCTCTCCAAAGAATCCTTAGCTGCTTCACCAAATTCTTATCTCGGAGACATCCTTCTATTAAGCTGGACCACCAGTAACTCCACGAATCAAGTCGATACGGAATCTCAATCTCCAATAACCCAAGAGAATACTCAAACAATCGCAAGTCTCTTTTGCGATCAACTCGACCTAACTTCCACAGATACTGTTCTCTCTTCACAAATTAGAACAGCTCATACTTAACTATCCAATTCATCGAAGAAATGGATTCACTCAGCTGCTTCTGGACTCCAACTTTAGAAAAACTGCTTAGACAGAAATTTCCTGCCAACACAGAACACTTCCAAGCCGCACTGCGGACACAGATGCCAAAGACTTCTTATCCGAAACTCCTCGAGAAACTCAGACTTCAAAGCAAACAGAAACACCCCGCTGGACTCAGCCATAACACCGAAACAGACTCACTTCCTTAAACTTGCTCCAGAAGAAACATCTTCAGAAACGTCCATAGTCACCGCGTCTCACCACACAGCTACTATTTACTGAGGTTGCCAAGATACTATAACTCGCTTCAGCTCATCCAATAGATCTACTCTATTCATCCAACTTCAAAGATAAACTCCGAACTTAAACAGTTTCCTTCGGAGATCGATGAAATCTTACACCACAACAAAGTTTACTCGAGACGGTATTTGGTCTACAGTCTCGTCAGATACCCTTCCAACCTCAACACTCAAACTCTAATCATTGGTAATCGTGTTACACACACCACTACCTTATCTACCTCTATAACTCATATTGGAAAACCCGAACAGGTAACCCAACAAATAGGTAGAAATATATATATTTAAAATGATACTTTTTATATAGAAATTATTTCTGGGTAAAATTATTTCATTTACCTCTTTAAAACAATATTGTGTCCGTTGGCCTGGTTCAAGTGTTTAGAGATCCCTATCAATAACGTTAGCTACTCGTATTGACCAGAATCCATATACCACTCAACCGATCAATTAACACAATATAAAACCATTTTTATATAACTAACAATTACGCGCTCTTAAGATAGACACCACTTCAGAGCCTAGGTATTCACTCAACCTACCGCTCTGATACCAAATGTAACGACCCGCCCTTCTCTGCCCAGAAAGACGCATCATTATGAAGAAAGAAAGGGATAGAAGAAGAAAAGAAAAGAAGAAAGAACAACAACACATCAGAGATCTCACAGCGGAACGAGAAATATATTTTATCACATAAGATATTACATAGTATCATATACATCAGAGTATACAATTTATACAACACAGAATAGACAGTTATAAACTTCTGTCTATTATACATCACAAGTACATCAGTACAATACAACATACACAGCGGAAACTCTATATATCTACACGCTGAAGCCTCCTGCTCCTCAGCTCCTCCAGTATTCGTCAAGACTAACCTGAATCCCTCGACTACTAAATACAATATTGAGTACCCAAGAGTTTAATAAAACAGAAAATAAACACTTGGGTCAGACATGGGTCTGGTGTGAGTAAACGGTTTAAATTGCTTAACTTTGAAAACCTTTGAAAACCTTTGAAAACAAAAGTATCACGTAAGACTCCCCACACATAAACATGGGTAAGTTTTTACCTTACGCTAACTAAAACATTTGATAGGAAATCCAGTTATATTATAATAGGGTCTAGGGTTTCCAAGTAAAATACAGAAATAGCTGAAATGCTTACATCTCACATTCCAACATAGTTGGGCACAACTAATACGTACGGCACTTATTGGAGTTTGGATTCCATACAATGGCAGGGCTACTGGGGTACCGCCCGTCACAGTACGTGGCCTAGATCACCGTACCGAGGAGTACGCCCGCTCCCCTGCAACACAAAGCCGGAACCATCCCTTACTGGATAATTCCGAACAAGATAATCCCGTAGTTGGCGCGACCAACCACACACTAAGCCGAATAAAAGAAAAGGGACCTCTAGACAGGGATCTATCTTGCTCTCAGTGGGTGCTACCCACGAAGCCTTGCTGCACCTCCCCTGTTTTAGCCATTCCCGGTTGATGAGGCTTGAGGTTACGATTACCTTTAATCAGAACATATCACTTAGAATGCTCATCGTCCGCCTGACGATGTGCTGAAAGCATTCAATCCATACAAGTTCGTTCCGGGTTCGAACGAAACCGAAGGCATTATCTCGTTACACTCGTTTTGGAATCACCCTCAGAGTTAACGACAATAACCCTTGCACTCGGAATCTTCATCTTCACTTGAGATTCACGACCTATCGTTAATTTGGATCGATGTGGTATTCGGGTCTCCAGACCTGGAATACCGGTATACGGAAACCCGATCCCGGTCTCATCGAAATCCAAAACGTATCTTTTAAGGCCAAGTTGTTTTAAGGTTAAAACAATTCAATTCTTATCTATATACACAAAGATAGATAATTCAATAGATAATCTACATTATCATCCCAAACAGATAATTCACATTATCATTATAATTCAACCAAACATCCATATCATATATCAATCATATCTCATCAGAGATATCAAACAATGAAATACATTCAATCTCATTTCTGAGATTACATCCATTCAAGACAATTAATGTCATCCATTCTTATATAAGAAATGATTTACTTAATCACAACATAATTAATTTAAAATGAATTAAATTAACTATCTCTATCTTTAATTAATTTAAAGTGAATTAAATTAATTACTTCATCTCTTAATTAATTTAAAATAAATTAAATTAATTACTTCATTTTAAATCTTACTTATATAATCATTAGTTAATTACAAATAAATTAATTAATCATTCTCTAATTATCCACTTTAATTAATCACCTTGATTAATTATATTTTAATTACATTTAAGTAATTACCTTAATTAATTTTCCAAATTAATTATCCTTAACCAAATACAGTAATTAACCTTTAATTACTTCATTAATTAATTAATTACTTTAATCCTTAATTAATTACAATTAATCACTTATCATTTGATTAATTAATCTTAATTAATCAACTCTTAATCATTAATTAATTATAACTAATGATCCCTAATTACATCTTTAATTATTTATCAATTACATTAAGTAATTATTCTTAATTAATCCATAATTATTAATCATCTTTGATTAATATAATTCAGTAATTGACTTTAATTAATTACTTCCATTAATTAATTACTTTTTAATTAATTACCTTAACAAATAATTAATTACCTTATTAATTAACCTTAATCCTTTAATTAAATAAATTATTTAATTAATAACACTAGGTAATTAACCTTAATCACTTCTTATTTAATTACTTTCATAAATAATTATCCTCTAATTACTTTATTAAATAATCTACCTTTACTTAATTACATTCAGTAATTATTCCTTGATTACTTCAACAAGTAATTATACTTAATTAATTTATAAATGATTATCTTAAGTTAATCATTAATTAACTACTTAGTTAATTATTTAACTAATTATTTAAATTGAATTAAATAATTCCTTAACTCCTTATACTTAAAGATCTTAATTAAGAAAATCATTTATCTTAATTAAGTTAATTAAATTGACCAACAATTTAATTATCCTCCCATATTAATTATTTAATAAATCAAACTTTTAATTACTTAAGATAAATCCTTATTATATTTGATTTATTAAATCCTTATCATTTAAACTTATTTAAAATAAAACATTTTAGAAATAAATTATAATTAAAACATTATAAACTTCTACTCAACTTTCAAAATCTTTAAACTTCCAAAGTTATTAAATTAACTTTAATACAAAAACATTTTGAAAATCTATTTATTTATCTTTTAAAAACTTATCTATTTAAATATTAAAAATTGTTATAATATTTAAATTTTGAAACAATTTATTTTACAATTAAAAACTTGTTTAACTTTTGTTTTTAAAACTTCAGGAACATTACAGAAACAAAGTTCTTTTGTTTAAACTTTAAAACATTTCTGTAAAAATTTTTAATGCCAGCAATCTCCAAACCCGAGTAAACACCTAGAAATCTCGAAGTAAACTCGAGTCAAACTCTATTTACACTGCTTTGAGTAAAACTCGATATTACCCGAACGAAACCCGAGATAACGCTTCTTCCCCAAATCCATCGTTTCCAGATTCACTCAAACGTGCACGTGCACGTGCACCGTTACGCTGGACGTCGATGAACTCCACGATGGCCTCCACCAAGTCGCCTTCAACCTCGGTACCACGATCGACCACTTCGATTGTCTCGATACGAAAGAGAAACGAAACGAGCTATCTAACCCATCAGTTCAAAACCACCATCACCAGAAAAACCATCCTCCACGGCAACATACACCTCGAGGAGACCCACCGGCATTACCACTGCTCCGCCTTACTCCCCTCTAACTCCAGAACCACTCGCGGTCGCATCCGGTTCCATCACGTCGCCGCGAAGTCGAGACCAACATCGACAACGATTAACAGGCTCCAAAACCCTACTCGTTCGAATTCCAGCCTCCTCGACCATCAATAAAATACACGAGTAATTTTCCGATGATCTACTACACTTCCTTCACCTCCATGCCCAACAACGTTGATCATCTCGCCCTCGTTCGCCTTGATTTGACCAAAGTCCCCAAAAACATAAAATTCGAAATTCTCTTTGATTACGAATCTAAAAATCTTGAAACAAGTTTCTAAATTCACGATTTTACATTACAAATTCAAATATATAACCCAAACTCAAGATCGATTCGATAAAATTTTGACCCATATTGAATTTTACTGTAAATGGAAGAATTTGAGCTAACCATTCAATTTAAATTCCTATAACTATTTTTAACTGATAGATTACTCGATTCAAACAACTTCCTATTTACAAATCATGAACCAATTCAAATCCAACATTTAGATATTGATTGAATTATGGAAAAGTGAGGTATGTTAAATACACAGATACCAGAAGAACAATACAGGCATTCACATATATTTAGATCAACATGCATTCAATTTAATTTAAGAATTTCAAAAAAAAAAACATCATGATATTCAACACAAGATCAAGATGAAATCCATAATCAAACTATTTTTAAAATTCCTTTTACTCACCAGACAGGTCAGAGAACAGAGAATAGAAGCTGTTTTCCAGGCTTTTCCAGATTTTTAAATTTGATTTCTTTTTGCTTTGTTGAATTTGTACTTGCTGTTTGATTTCTTGCATTTAGTTGCTTGATCTTCATTTATCTGATTACATGACTTTAGATTGCATTTGTTCTGCTTCCAAGCTTTGATGAATTTCCAGATTTCACATTTTCTTTGAGATTTGATTTCCAGTCTTTTATTTATTTTTAGATTCGAATTATAATTTTTGTTTGAAATGAAGAGAACAAGAGTTTCAGCTGAAAAGTGAAATCAGATCTTTCCCTCTTTCATATTTTAATTTACTTATTTTAATTATCAAAAGGAAATGTGGACATTTGTCCTCTTAGGTGTTAATTAGTTTACACCTATACACTTATTTTCTTACAAATGTCTTCACACCATCTTAATATGCTTACAAGTATAAATCTTGTTTTAATTAATTAATTTAAAACATATACATATTTATTTATTTATGAAATATTTATATGTATATAAAATGTATTTATCTTTTTTTTTTATAAATAATCCTTTACATTCCTATAAAAATATACAAATGTGAAAACTATTATTTAAAATAACTTATGCTTTAATCAAATATATATATATAACATATTTATATATGCTTGAGAAATTGAGTTTAACTATATATATATTTTTACAAACCATTTTGAATTTTAAAAGAGAAAAGATTATTAAAATAAATGAACTTCTTATTTAAATCTTATTTAAACTTAAGCTTACATATATATTTTTAAATAAGAAATTATTCTTGTTATTTAAATCATAAATATCATTTTCAAAAGTATTAAGTTAAATTACAAATTTCCAAATTACAAATTATATAAATATTAAAGTTTGAAAATACTTTATTAAATTCAAATTCAATATTCTTTCCATTCCAATATATACAAATATATATATTCTAAATGGAAAATATTTTTAACATTAGCTTTTATAATTTCTATATTGAATTTTATAACATAACTCCAAATAACAATATATATATACATATATATTATAATTTGAAAACTTATCCTTTTATTAAATTAAAGACTCCCTATTTATAATATATATACCTATATATATACATTATAAATATA
This sequence comes from Allium fistulosum, assembly GCA_030737815.1. Taxonomy (NCBI): domain Eukaryota; kingdom Viridiplantae; phylum Streptophyta; class Magnoliopsida; order Asparagales; family Amaryllidaceae; genus Allium; species Allium fistulosum. Next base: position 307,703,985 of record CM060901.1, on the reverse strand, counting down.
AACACTTATATTAGTTTTAGAAAGATAAAATCTTCCCAATTAAAAATTGTTAGAAAAGATATTTCCAAATTAAAATGTTATTAGTTTTCAAAAGAAATAAATTTGCCAATTAAAAATATTATTAACCTTTAAAATGAATAAACTTGTTAATTTTATAAAATAAAATCAACAAATCAATTTAATTATTAATAAAGATTATTAAATTGATATTGCCAAAATTCCGGGATATCACAGGCCAAGTTGTTTTAAGGTTAAAACAATTCAATTCATTATCTTTATACACATAGAAAGATAATTCAATAGATAATCTACATTATCATCCCAAACAGATAATTCACATTATCATTATAATTCAACCAAACATCCATATTATATATCAATCATATCTTATCAGAGATATCAAACAATGAAATACATTCAATCTCATTCATCCATCCTTAAGCCATGATTTATATCATCTAATTAATTTAAAGTGAATTAAACTAATTACTTCATTCTATAAATCCTGCTTACTTAATTATTAATTAAACCAATTAATTAATCATTACTCTAAATATCCATCTTAATTAATCATTCCTGATTAATTATACTTTAATTACTTTAAGTAATTAATCCCTAATTAATTTCACAAATTAATTATCTTAAACCATTTTAGTAATTAATCTTAAATTACTTCATTAATTAATTAACCATACTCAATTACATTAATCCTTAATTAATTACAATTAATTAATTACTTTAATCACTTATTATTTATTAATTAATCTTAATTAATCAATTCTTAATTACATCATTAATTTTATTAATTAATGATCCTTAATTATTCTTAATTAATTATCTTATTTAAATTAATAATTAATTAGTCACATTTATTAATCACCTTTGATTAATCTCATTTAGAAATTAACTACTCTTAATTACTACACTTCATAAATTAATTACTCCTTAATTAATTATCCTTTAATTAATCCCCTGATTAATTATACAAAGTAATTAAACTAAAATTACTTTTATTATTAAAATCTTCTTTAGTTAATTACATCCACTAATTAACTTTAATTACTTTCCTAAGTAATTACACTTCACTAATTACATTTAAGTAATTACTTATCAATCACCAAGTGATTATCTTAATTTAATTATGTGACGCCCCACCTCTATACCCTCACTAGCCAAGAACACTACGGTGTAGTGCTGTCAACTAGCACGGAGAATAAGGCTGTTGAGGAGCGACCATCTATGTAATTGCCTTGTGCGAGCACCGATATGTCAGATAATAAAACATTGCATTTCATTTTTAGAGGAATACCGACATACCGATACAAACTCAAAGCTACTACACAGTGGCTATAATAGTTTAGGACAATAGATATAAAAATAACACAGATAACATAAATGCGGAATAAAGATGGAACGAAAAGTCTCATATATACAATAACTGATATCAGTTACAATACATTTGACACAATACAAATGATACAACTACAATTGTCGACTCAAGAAGTTATATATACAAGTACATTATCGACTAATATACATGAATACATTATCATCTTAAAAACAGACACACAGACTACTACAACAAGACGAAGACCACTTCAAATGATATAAAAAGTCTTCATAGCTCTAGCAGCAACCCAACGCTAAAAATCTGCAACCTGTAAATACTCGGTCTGACCCGAGTATTACATTCAAAAGAAAATAATACTCGGATCAGTCTAATTCAAAATCAGTTATTAGAGCATAGAAGCAATAATAATCAATCTCAACATAGATGACAGTCACAGAAATCTCGTATATCCAACTCTTGATACGAGAATTGGATAACGGCAGATATAACACTAAACAGTGTTAATCCACAAAACAGAAATCCAAAGCAGTTTAAGCAATTGAAATGTCAATTTAAAAATATCAATGCTAATTGGCTGCAGTACACGCTAACGTGTACTGCCTCGCCAATACAGCCTACGAATTACGCAACAGGTCGATGAATTAAGAATAAAAGAAATTCCAATTAAAGTCTATCAATTCTGTGTGGCTGCAGTACACGCGCGCGTGTACTGCCTCGCCATCACAACAACTGCACAATAAAACAGCAGTTGAAAACAGGTACAAAGACTAGGCTCAAGAATTCCCAGTGCCAACAAATGCAATAAGCAAGTGACAGTAGAGAAGAGCTTCAACCAAGTGAATTGAAGTGATTGGCCATCTCAAGCAACGGAAACCAAACAAGTTCGAACTAGGCAGAGAAATGCCAAAATGGTTAAGAGAGGAAGAGACCAAACCAAGAAGATAATAGGGTCGCATTAATGCAATGAAACCCACAAGGACAAAATCTCAACAATAAAGCAATGCAGCCACCACACATATTTAAGGGCAAGACTGCACAGTGAAACGAAACAGTGCAACCAATAAAAGAGGCGACAAGTGATGCACAAATGAAAACATCACCAAAACAAGATAGGCTATAAGTCAAGTGCCATCATACAAGACGGCAAACACATGAATGTGCAAAAGTGAACATACATCTGTATACATACATGAATGGATGTATACAAATGGTCAAGTGAAATGCAGAGGCTCCATAATGAAGCAAATGTGATAAACAAACAGTGCAACCAATAAAAGAGGCGACAAGTGATACACAGTGACTCAAAGCACGCACACGTGCAGATTGTAATGGAATAGATATGGGAAAGCAAGCATATGAACTTAATACAGTATGCTACAGAAAGGTGAAGCCATGAACATCACAAGACCAGAAATTCCAAAAATCAAAGTCTACAAAGTCAACTGAAATCTCCAGAAATCACAGTGTCCAGAAAGAAGAAATCAACTAAGTGATCGAAGTCTAACAACTCAAGTCCAATTTGACCGAAGTTAAGCTACAGGCACACTATAATGCAGTCCTAGGGGAAGTGCATTTATCAAGTTCATCATGGAGCAAAACCGAGTGCAGTTCGAAGATAAAGCAGTGGTACAAATAGAATGAACAAGTCTCGAACTCAAAACAGTATAGCAATGCACAACTACAAAGCAACCAACATATTCAAGTTCAATAAACAGTTTCAAGTATGCAAAGGAACAATGGAGTATGAACCCAGACAACATATGCAAAGACCAAGGAACTACAACAAGACATGAACCAATCTGACATGAACCAAGGACAACTGGAAACCCAAAACTGCACCAGTAACAATATATCATCGCATGGATGCAACTAGATTTCGAGTCAAGCAGTGCACAGTGGAACGAAGAACAGTCATGGCATTTCACAAATACTATAAGGATTGCTACCAAGCTAATGAACAGAGCACAAAGTACACAAGTGCACAGGTACAGGCCAATGCACCTGTAAGTCGAATGACAAAACAAAAGCACAATACAGTGAACTACCATGATTCAGAGCCAAAGTTCACAGTGAAGTCGACAAGGCCAGAATAAATCACAAAAACAGCTATATTAGCGAAGGTCAGAGAAGAAACAAGTTGGAAGTACTTAGATCAACGGTGAATGGTACTAGTGCATCGTCAAAGCCAATGTCAACAGACGAGTTCATAAATTCACAACCATGATTACCAAGGCAACAAGTTCGAACAATATAATCAAAAAATATACGCATATGAACAGGTCTGAAACGTGGTGACCAGGGAAAGTTCGAACAGGGCAAATTCAACACCGTGGATATCAAGAAAAATATATATGAATTGAACAAGTCGTAAATCAAGGAATTCATGGAGCAACATTATCAAAGCCGTGGTCATCACGGCAAAGCAATTTAACAAAAATCAAAACGAATGAACTGGAGCTGGAATTAGATGTGAGATGAACTCACCTTGCTTCGAAGCGGCGACGAGAACGACTCCATGGAAGCGGCCAAGCATCACAGAGGCGAGCGAATTCGAAATCGAAGCCCTAGTTTGGAGGAGACGAGACCGCCATTCTTTCGTTTTCTTCGATTTTGGGCTTAGGGATTTCGAATGGATGAAGGGGATGGGTTATCACTTATCACGGCAACAGATCAAGCATGGGCCAAGATTTTAAAAATTTATAAAGCCCGAATACTTTTAACCATGTTTATTAAACACTTTGGTGATATTAAAAACACGATTTGAATCCATTAGAACAACGAATTCGAACACGATAAAAATTCATATTTAGGATTTTAAATACGAAAAGACGATGTCATATTTAAATAAAATATTTAAATATATTATCGTATAAATGCGGGTTGTTACAGACTTCCCTCCTTAAAGAGATTGCGTCCTCGCAATCATAAGGAATAAATGGATAAAAGGTAACAACCATATGAGCATGGCAATGTTGAATGCATAAGCAAAGCAAATGTCAGCAGGGAAGTATAGGAATTATGGAAGTATCAGATAAAAATCAAAAGGTTCGATTGCTTAAAATCAAAAGAATCAACATCGAGGGGATCAAGGAATCAAAATCAGACGACTATTAGAAGCAAGAATCAATCGAGTTCTAGCAATTGAAAGAAAAGGAATCAGAGCAGAAATCACGTACTGCACGAATTGAATGTGAGTAAATCAAATTACTCACCTGAATCGTCAGAGAAAAAGTCGAAGCTCAAATCTCAAAATCGCAAATATTCAATCATCAAAAATGATAATCGAATTTCACGAATATCTAATTATCAAAAACGAAAATCAGAAACATAAACATTCGATTAATCAAATCGAAAAATATTTAATTATCTCAAACGATAATTAAATTTTACAAATATCTGATTATCAAAAACGATAATCAGAAATCACAAATATTCGATTATCAAATCGAAAAATATTTAATTATCTCAAACGATAATTAAATTTCACAAATATCTGATTATCAAAAACGATAATCAGAAACACAAATATTCGATTAATCAAATCGAAAAATATTTAATTATCTCAAACGATAATTAAATTTCACAAATATCTGATTATCAAAAACGATAATCAGAAACACAAATATTCGATTATCAAATCGAAAAATATTTAATTATCTCAAACGATAATCAAATTTCACAAATATCTGATTATCAAAAACGATAATCAGAAATCACAAATATTCGATTATCAAATCGAAAAATATTTAATTATCTCAAACGATAATTAAATTTCACAAATATCTGATTATCAAAAACGATAATCAGAAACACAAATATTCGATTATCAAATCGAAAAATATTTAATTATCTCAAACGATAGTTAAATTTTACAAATATCTGATTATCAAAAACGATAATCAGAAATCACAAATATTCGATTATCAAATCGAAAAATATTTAATTATCTCAAACGATAATTAAATTTCACAAATATCTGATTATCAAAAACGATAATCAGAAACACAAATATTCGATTATCAAATCGAAAAATATTTAATTATCTCAAACGATAGTTAAATTTTACAAATATCTGATTATCAAAAACGATAATCAGAAATCACAAATATTCGATTATCAAATCGAAAAATATTTAATTATCTCAAATGATAATCAAATTTCACAAATATCTGATTATCAAAAACGATACTCAGAAGTCATAAATATTCAATTAACGAGTCCGGAATTAACCGAAGTAGTAAAAGTATGGTTTCATAGTCCGTATTTTTGCTAAATCGTTTAAATCTCTTTATCGTTTCCTTGAAAGTGCAGGATTGTGTGTTTTAAAAAAATAACATTTCACATTCTCAAACGGACAAGTCCGGAATTAAGCGAATCAGTAAAAGAAAGGGGTCATAGTCCTTGATTTTGCTGAAACGTTTAAATCGCTTCCTCGTTCTTTTGAAAATTGTAAACTGTAAAAATTTTGAAAACAATTTTAATTTATATTTTTGAAACAACTTTTAAAAATAAAGAATTTTGAAAACACGTGATTAAATTAGCAATATCAGTGTTGCGGGAGAACCGCTTGTAAATCCATTTCAAAATTGACGGTTACCGAAGTTAACACGTCAAAGTCTCATTAAAATAACTGGCATCAAAATATAATACCAAATGAATTTTCATTCATCCAAGATGTCACAAGAATCTTCTCAAAGATAGAAAGGGATATCATACCCTAAACTTGTATTCATAACAAGTCAATAACACATGAATTCACCAATACACATAAATTGACGAAACTTGTCAATAGAAATCACGAAAATTGGTGAAGCACAAATTCTAGAAATCATCACAAGAAATCCAGAAAACACATGAAGGGGGGGGGAGGCCTAGCATAAAAATGGGAGTATGAAAACTCCAAAACACCGGTATCACATGAACGAGACGCTATCTCTTGGTGGCTAACCAATAAAGTTTCACACAGGAATGGCCCGAAGACCGTAGGGCGCTACCCTACAACAAAGCGGGGTTTAGTCTCCCTCGCAGACAAAGAGACATCGCATAATCGCTAGTCTAAATAATAAAAAGAAAAGGGGAAAGGCCTATCACAAAAATGGGAGTATGAAAACTCACCGACCGGTATCACATGACGAGACGCTATCTCATGGAAGCCATCCATTAAATTTTCACACAGGAATGGCCCGAAGACCGTAGGGCGCTACCCTACAACAAAGCGGGGTTTAGTCTCCCTCGCAGACAAAGAGACATCGCACAGTTGCTAGTCTGAATCATAAAAATCACACAAAGAGTGTCCAGACAACCCTCAAAGCCCAAGAGATATGTGTGAGACGAAATCACACCGATGAGGCCTAGTCTAACCGTGCAATATGTGTGAGACGAAATCACACACTGGTGTCTAGACAATCCTCAAAGCCCAAGAGATATGTGTGAGACGAAATCACACCGATGAGGTCCAGTCTAAATCATAAAAATGATCGTCATGATCATAAAGAAGTGTCAACCACACCAAGCTAGTAAATATATGAGTTTAGCTTCATGTCCCATAACCACTTGCTTAACTTAAATATTTACGAACAAGTTGTAAATCTTCACTAGGAAATTGTCACGAAAAGGGTTCAATCGAACAAGTCCAGGAGTTAACCGACGAAGTAAACGCAAGCGTTTCATACCACTTGTTTTACTAGGCCGTTTAATTCAATTTCTCATACGAGTGAAATAAAGGCTGGTATATACTAATAGATTGGAAAACGATTTAGGAAAAGAGCTTTGTAGTAGAATAATTTTTGAAATCGTTTGAAGAAAAGGATTTTAACATTTACTACTAGTATAGAAAACCTTTATATTTTTAAAGTGACAAATCACAAAAATGATTGTAGAAACAATCAATCACAAGAATTCACATACGAAGACGTGAATGGAATCCAAAGAAATCGATACTGAATTTATTAAAATAGGAACACCCAAAAATTCCAAAAAATAGAAGTTATCAAAATCAATAAAGGTGATAACAACTAATTACGAAAGAAGAATCGATATCAACTGGAAAAACAAAACAAAACGAGTAGAAATGCATAATTGACTTCAACAAAAGTAAGAATCAAGTCAATGTCGAAGTCAACAATTAATAGCCGCAGTCGAGTACAAAATGAATCAATCATCATTATCAAAGAAACCAACGGCAAACAAAATCAGAGTCTTAAAAAAAAAATCAAGAAATTAGCAATTTCTCAAAAACAAAGTGACCGAAGTCGAATGGAATTCAAGATGAGGAAACCACAAAATATCGAGTTCAAACTCGCTGAGATTCAAACTAGATGTGAATGAGAAATCAAAATCACTCAATTTGCAACTGGTCCAGCTATTTTTCATCACAGTGTAACAGGTACACAATGACACTCATAGCATAGAACAAAAGTGGAACAAAGTCCAAAAGTCAAAATGGCTTTAATTTGCCAAATTAAAACAATATCAACATCGGCTAAATCAATTCAAAGCCGAAAACACGAGAATAAGCGTTAGGAATTCTTACCTAACAGTCAAAAATAATCGTATGCAAAGATGAGAGATAAAACATCGACAAATAGTTGTAACACATGCTCCATCTAAGTTATGTTTTATAATTGTCCTAAACCCCAGGCTCTGATACCAAGCTGTGACGCCCCACCTCTATACCCTCACTAGCCAAGAACACTACGGTGTAGTGCTGTCAACTAGCACGGAGAATAAGGCTGTTGAGGAGCGACCATCTATGTAATTGCCTTGTGCGAGCACCGATATGTCAGATAATAAAACATTGCATTTCATTTTTAGAGGAATACCGACATACCGATACAAACTCAAAGCTACTACACAGTGGCTATAATAGTTTAGGACAATAGATATAAAAATAACACAGATAACATAAATGCGGAATAAAGATGGAACGAAAAGTCTCATATATACAATAACTGATATCAGTTACAATACATTTGACACAATACAAATGATACAACTACAATTGTCGACTCAAGAAGTTATATATACAAGTACATTATCGACTAATATACATGAATACATTATCATCTTAAAAACAGACACACAGACTACTACAACAAGACGAAGACCACTTCAAATGATATAAAAAGTCTTCATAGCTCTAGCAGCAACCCAACGCTAAAAATCTGCAACCTGTAAATACTCGGTCTGACCCGAGTATTACATTCAAAAGAAAATAATACTCGGATCAGTCTAATTCAAAATCAGTTATTAGAGCATAGAAGCAATAATAATCAATCTCAACATAGATGACAGTCACAGAAATCTCGTATATCCAACTCTCGATACGAGAATTGGATAACGGCAGATATAACACTAAACAGTGTTAATCCACAAAACAGAAATCCAAAGCAGTTTAAGCAATTGAAATGTCAATTTAAAAATATCAATGCTAATTGGCTGCAGTACACGCTAACGTGTACTGCCTCGCCAATACAGCCTACGAATTACGCAACAGGTCGATGAATTAAGAATAAAAGAAATTCCAATTAAAGTCTATCAATTCTGTGTGGCTGCAGTACACGCGCGCGTGTACTGCCTCGCCATCACAACAACTGCACAATAAAACAGCAGTTGAAAACAGGTACAAAGACTAGGCTCAAGAATTCCCAGTGCCAACAAATGCAATAAGCAAGTGACAGTAGAGAAGAGCTTCAACCAAGTGAATTGAAGTGATTGGCCATCTCAAGCAACGGAAACCAAACAAGTTCGAACTAGGCAGAGAAATGCCAAAATGGTTAAGAGAGGAAGAGACCAAACCAAGAAGATAATAGGGTCGCATTAATGCAATGAAACCCACAAGGACAAAATCTCAACAATAAAGCAATGCAGCCACCACACATATTTAAGGGCAAGACTGCATAGTGAAACGAAACAGTGCAACCAATAAAAGAGGCGACAAGTGATGCACAAATGAAAACATCACCAAAACAAGATAGGCTATAAGTCAAGTGCCATCATACAAGACGGCAAACACATGAATGTGCAAAAGTGAACATACATCTGTATACATACATGAATGGATGTATACAAATGGTCAAGTGAAATGCAGAGGCTCCGTAATGAAGCAAATGTGATAAACAAACAGTGCAACCAATAAAAGAGGCGACAAGTGATACACAGTGACTCAAAGCACGCACACATGCAGATTGTAATGGAATAGATATGGGAAAGCAAGCATATGAACTTAATACAGTATGCTACAGAAAGGTGAAGCCGTGAACATCACAAGACCAGAAATTCCAAAAATCAAAGTCTACAAAGTCAACTGAAATCTCCAGAAATCACAGTGTCCAGAAAGAAGAAATCAACTAAGTGATCGAAGTCTAACAACTCAAGTCCAATTTGACCGAAGTTAAGCTACAGGCACACTATAATGCAGTCCTAGGGGAAGTGCATTTATCAAGTTCATCATGGAGCAAAACCGAGTGCAGTTCGAAGATAAAGCAGTGGTACAAATAGAATGAACAAGTCTCGAACTCAAAACAGTATAGCAATGCACAACTACAAAGAAACCAACATATTCAAGTTCAATAAACAGTTTCAAGTATGCAAAGGAACAATGGAGTATGAACCCAGACAACATATGCAAAGACCAAGGAACTACAACAAGACATGAACCAATCTGACATGAACCAAGGACAACTGGAAACCCAAAACTGCACCAGTAACAATATATCATCGCATGGATGCAACTAGATTTCGAGTCAAGCAGTGCACAGTGGAACGAAGAACAGTCATGGCATTTCACAAATACTATAAGGATTGCTACCAAGCTAATGAACAGAGCACAAAGTACACAAGTGCACAGGTACAGGCCAATGCACCTGTAAGTCGAATGACAAAACAAAAGCACAATACAGTGAACTACCATGATTCAGAGCCAAAGTTCACAGTGAAGTCGACAAGGCCAGAATAAATCACAAAAACAGCTATATTAGCGAAGGTCAGAGAAGAAACAAGTTGGAAGTACTTAGATCAACGGTGAATGGTACTAGTGCATCGTCAAAGCCAATGTCAACAGACGAGTTCATAAATTCACAACCATGATTACCAAGGCAACAAGTTCGAACAATATAATCAAAAAATATACGCATATGAACAGGTCTGAAACGTGGTGACCAGGGAAAGTTCGAACAGGGCAAATTCAACACCGTGGATATCAAGAAAAATATATATGAATTGAACAAGTCGTAAATCAAGGAATTCACGGAGCAACATTATCAAAGCCGTGGTCATCACGGCAAAGCAATTTAACAAAAATCAAAACGAATGAACTGGAGCTGGAATTAGATGTGAGATGAACTCACCTTGCTTCGAAGCGGCGACGAGAACGACTCCATGGAAGCGGCCAAGCATCACAGAGGCGAGCGAATTCGAAATCGAAGCCCTAGTTTGGAGGAGACGAGACCGCCATTCTTTCGTTTTCTTCGATTTTGGGCTTAGGGATTTCGAATGGATGAAGGGGATGGGTTATCACTTATCACGGCAACAGATCAAGCATGGGCCAAGATTTTAAAAATTTATAAAGCCCGAATACTTTTAACCATGTTTATTAAACACTTTGGTGATATTAAAAACACGATTTGAATCCATTAGAACAACGAATTCGAACACGATAAAAATTCATATTTAGGATTTTAAATACGAAAAGACGATGTCATATTTAAATAAAATATTTAAATATATTATCGTATAAATGCGGGTTGTTACAAATTAATAAATTAAACTTATCAAATTTATCCAATTAATTACCTTAAGTAATTAATTACTTTAATTACTTTCATTAAGTAATTATACTTAACCAATTTCATATAAATTAATTAATCTAATTGATTATCAAAATTAATCATATTAATTAATTATCTAATAATCCTCAATTAATAATCCCTCATTAATTATTAACCATTCTTTAATTACTTTCTTTAAGTAATTAATCTTTAATAAACTATTTATTAATTACCACTTAATAAATTCTTAATTACAAATTAATTAATTTCTAATTACTAAATTAATTGCCAAATAAATCTTTAATCACTTGATTAATTAATTCTTAATCATTTATTAATAATCCTTATTTATTTAATTAAATGATCCTTAATCCCAAATTAATTAACCCCTAATTAATTAACTTATAATTTCTAATTATTTAATTAAACACCAAATCATTAATTAAATAAATTATTAAATTATTCTTTAATTACTTTATTAATTTAATAAATCCTAAACCATTAAACCTTTATTAATCTCTAAATTAAAGTATTAATCCTTTATAAAAATTTTAATTATTATTAACAAAAGACTTTAAAACATTTTTACTTTCAAATCTTTCTTTTAATTTATTTTAAATTAAAGATTTAAAATAAATTACAAATTTAACTTTAACCAAATTTAAATCAAATTTACAAAATCTTCTTAAAACCAAATGTTAAAGAAACACTTAACATTTATAAAAGAAATTTATAAGATTTTAAACCCACTCATTTAAAATTCAAATCTTCTTTAAACATTTTAAATTTGCTTAAACATTATAATTTAATAAACTCATTTATTTTAACTAGGATACAAATTTAAATTGAATCCATACTTTAAACTTTTATTAAAACTTTTATTTTAAATCCTACTTTAAAATTTTAAACTAAATTTAAATTTAAAACACTGTCAGGTTTAAAACCTGTAAACAAAAATCTACCCGAGCCTTAACTAAATTGCTCCGAGTCGAAACCCTCTCTGCTTCGAGTCTCTCACGCTAAAACTTCGAGCCAAACCCAGACTTCATCTTCCCAAACTTCAAATACGAAAACCATTGCCGATATCTCGTGTGCACGTGCACAGGCGACACGATCGCCTCCGACCACCCATGCCATCGCTGACATATCAACCACGACCATCTCACACGATCACGAACACCAGAAACTCGAATAACCTTAACAATCGAAATCGAGCAATCTCAATCACAAAACTGGAAACAGCGAACTCCTCCAAAACCCCAAACCTGTCAACGGCCAGATCTTCCCCCTCCGATCATCGTTTGAGTTGAAACCTTGGCCACAACGTCGTCATGGTCCCAGCCACGCTTTCCCAAAGCCACAAAGCACTCGAACAACCATAAAGTCAGAAATGATCGAATTCAAAACCTGATCAGAACTAGGTTTAGAAATTTAAATCCTAAATTATTACTTCTTCGATGCTTTAATTCAAGTTCTAAAAATTTTTCTTGCATCCTCGATCATTCCACCTTCACTATTGAAAAATTCAACATTTCAAACCAAAGAGATCAACAGTATTACCCAAAAATCCATTTTTAGTTAAATACAGAACTGCACCCTTATTTCTAAACTATAAATTATGATTCCAATACTAAAAATCATGTTATAGTTTATGTTTTCAATTCATGTACCTGAATTTATAAATTACAAGGTTTAAATTTTCACTTTTATATAACATATACTGTTGTTTTGGTTACAGAGACATTCAGACCTTAAATTTGACTTAACTAAAATTTTTAAACCTTAGTATATGATAAATCAAACCATTCTTATTTATAAATTAAGTCCTAATAAAAACTAATTCAAGTGGTAAGGATTTTCAAATAGAATTCTGAGTCTGGGTAAACAAACAAGAACAGAGTTCATGTTCACACATGCATACAATACATCCATATATACAAACAGAATAAAAATGCACTTGTATATTCATACATCAATACATATATATGTCACAGTGATTTAACATGCAACCATATTTTATTTTAAGTTTAAAAGTTAGTCACTTGATTTAAAACAGAGATAGAGCCTTTGATGATTTCTCTGAAAACAGCCTTGAACCCTTAGGGATTTAGTTGCTGGAAATATCTTTTGAAAAACTTTTAAAACTTGAACTTGAATTGTTGAAGAATGCATGCTACTGGAATCCTTAAGTTGTTGAGATGGTTTAATGATATGATTTCCAGGTTGCTTGATTATCTCAGGTTGGAAGAAGAAAGTGCTCAGGCTTAAAGAAATGCAGGCTTGGGTTTTTGATTTTGCATGTTTGAAGAGATGAAGTTTGCTATGCATTTTTGAGGGATTTACTTCACTGATTGAGGAAAAAGCTTTTGAAAATTGATTTGCATGCAAACAAATGTTATAGGGATTGATTACAGAATTTGATTTTTCAGATTTGTGATTTGGAGATGGTTTAAAATGAAACGTTTCTCTCAGCTGAAAGTTCTTTGTTTTAGAATTGAAAAATGAGAAAAAGGGAAAGGGAAGAAAGAATGCATGAGTTTATATAACTATATTTATGCTTTAAATTAAAAATTATAGAAAATTAAAACTAAAATTTGACACATGGCTTGAATTTCAACACTTGTTAATTACCTTGTTTAAACATCTAACACATGTTACATTAGGCTTTAATATATTTACACATGTCTTTTTAATTAATTAGCATTTTTATTTAAAGGTAATGAATGTTTTAAACTTAATTAATTTATAAATACTTGTTTGTATGTATAGCTAATTTTTAAAGAAATAAAACATTATATAAATAAAAACAATATATATAACAATTATTTGAAAAAAAAATGTTTTTAATCATTTTAAATAAATTTATACAAGAGGTTGTAACTTATTTGTTATTTAAATGAATGCATGATTCATTTATTAATTGTATTTTAAATTCTCATATTTATTCTACAAATCAAATTTATTTATCAATATTTTAAAAAGAATAAAACAAACATTTTATAACTTGTTTTAATATACAAACTTAGGTCAAAATATATTTTGAACAAATAAAACATTTATCTTATGTATTTTAACTATATAGTTATTTATTAAATAACTTTGAAAAGCTTAATATTAATTTAATCATGATTTCCAAATTACCCAAAATATATTAGAATTTTGAAAACATAATTTCATTTGTTAAATTCAAACCAACTCATCTATTTACAATATATATAATTATATATATACGTTATAAATAGAAATCGTTCTATTAACCTTTTAAAAGATAAATCACTAATTAAATATTTATTTTAATTAGATTATTAAATTAATCCAAATTTATTAACAAAGATTATCAATCAATTTAATTTTAAATACAGATTATTAAATTGATTATTGCCCAAAATTCCGGGATATCACAGTACGTTTTCAAAGAAATTTTTAATATAAGTTAAAAGTTCTACTTGTGTTTTTAAAAAGCATGTTTTAGAAAATTGATTATTTCTAAATGTTAATTTCCTAAGTAAGTATGTTTGGAAAAATTTATTCTTTTTAAATGTTAAATTTTTAAAGTAAGTATTTTCAAAAATCTATTATTGTAGTAATTATATAAAAGTGATTTGGTATTATGTTTTAAAAAGAGAAAGTTAGTTATATTTATAAAGTGGTTTCATTTTAAATATTCCTTAAGTATATATTTTAGTAAAGTATTAAAAGTAGTTTTAAACTTCGATGTTATAAAGTATATTGATAATAAAGTGTTTTTAAATTATTTTAAATCTAAAATATTTTGTACTTGGTGTTTCAAGGAAATAAATATTTGGGAATGTATTCCGTAAGCGGGAATTGTTTTGAAATTGTTTTCAAATGAGTTTTGAAAATTCGGAAAGATATTTGGGCAAATAAATAATGTGGGAAATTATTTATTGTGTGATGGTTGCTTGTGGATGTAAATTGATAGTTAAATAACCGACTATCAATATTGGCCAAATGCGCTGATCGTTTCGAAGAGACCGGGATCGAGATTAAATTCTCGAAAACCACTTCGATCCAGTTTGTACGTTTCGTGTAACGTGTTCGGAGTCGAAGATGGAGCAGTGAAGTGCAAGGGCTAGTCGCTACTAATCCTGAGGATATTTCCAAAATGGATGTAGTAGGAATAGTGCCTTCGGTTCCGTTTGAACCCGGGACGGACTTGTATGGACGAATGCTTTCGTGACATCGTCAGGTGGGCGATGGGCATTCTAAGGGATATGTTCTACAAGGTATCGTTTAGCCTCAAGCCTCATCAACCGGGAATGACTGAAAATCAGGGGTTATGCATCAAGGCTTCGTGGGTAGTGTAACGACCCAGAATTTTGAACGAATTAAATTGAGAATATTTAATTAATTTTAAATATTTAAACGATGATTTAATTTGTGTCCCCGATATAATTTTGAAATCCGCAATTAAATGATAAAATTTAATCGATTGAAACTGGATAAAATTTTGAATCTTTAATTTTAAGCCGAAGAAAAATATTTCAAACGCTTGTAAAATTTATATTGATAACACTGAAGATAACCGCAGCTTCAGAAATTGATTTGGAAATAATTTGTTCAGTTTTGAAATTATATCGTTCGAATCGATATTTGAAAATAGCGTTCCGGAGCACAGTCTCGGAATTCGACGAAACCAGTTCCATTGGGTCCGTAACGTTGAATTATTGTAGGATCTCAATTTTCATATTTTTCGGAGCTGTTTCGTGACCATACGATATGCGAACGCGTTAAGAATAAAATGAAATTTAAATTTAAAATTTAAAATATATATTAATATACATCAGCATGTTCTCTCCCTAGAATCACGCCTGCGATCACGAGAATAATCGTGCACCCCATCACGTATACTCGTCCCTTTCCCCTTTCGTTCCTTAAACAAAGAAATCATCTCGTTCAATTTAAAAATGGCAGCTGAAAATCAAAATCGTTCGTTCCCCCTCTCCTCTCATTTCTCAACTCGTTTCAAACCAAAAAGAACAAATAAATGGGCACTGTCTTTCGTTCAAAAACGAAATCAAATTAGGGCTCGCGCGCGTGTACAAGTGGGAGGGATCGGCAGCCCGTAATGGCCTCGGTCGCGTGTGCGACTGGCTTTGGTGAGGCATCCTAGGGTTCGCGTTGGGTTAGACAGGCGGCAGGCGTGGGGTTTCGCGTCGAGGCAACTCGCGTTGGGGCAGTTCGTCGCTCGAGTAGGGGATGGCGGCGATCAACGCGTGGAGGCGCAGGCGCACGCGCGCTCGCGTGAGGGTTGGTCGATCTCTGGAAGCAGCGGCGGCGACCTGGGGAGATGGGAGTTCATCGCGAGGAATCAGGAGGGGTTCGCGCTCGATGGCGCGTACAGTTTCGCGAGTCACTTGGGTTGTCGATCGCGGCGAAGTTTTTGGATGGTGAGGGGGCCGCGGTGATGTTCGCAGGTCGAGGAGGGTTTCGCGACTGGAATCTGGAGGGGGTTCAACGGTGATGACTGTGGGTATGACGTGGGGCATTTGGGTTCGAATTCGAATCGGTGGGTCGAAGGCCAAATTGGCGATGGTACGATGAAGTTTGGGCTCGGAGAAGTGGAGATGGTCGCGATGGCGAACTCTGACAGTGGGGTTCCTCTCGTGATGATGGGCAAAGTCGTGGTTTCAATTCGAGTAAGTGGAGGTATAAATTTAATTTAATTTTATAAAAGTTGAATTTATGTAATTTCTGGTATATGCAGTTTAAAGAAAAAAATTACATATGTTACAGTAAGGTTTTAAAAACGAAATCTGTTTTAAGAATTTAATAGTGAAATTTATTACTGGTTATTTTTATAGTAAAAAGAAAAATAGGAATTATTTTATCTTTGGAAGATATAAGGATTTAAGTTAAATATAAATCTATATCTAGCCTACTGTTCTTTTAGAAGAAAGTATATTCAGGAAAGGAATTTGTTGATATCAAATTTTTAGTTAATTAAATTAACTAGATAATATAGAAATTTATTAGATGGAAAATTGGTTTAAATAGGACTATCAGTTAATTTAACTATTAAAATGAAAATTTATTATTCGATCTGTTCGAACATTAATAAATCGTATAAATGTTTATACAGTTTGAAATCGTAAAGGGAACAAGACGAATTGGATTGGATTGCAAAATTAAAAGCTAAGGTGAGATTTTTCTCACTCAAAAATGAAGTGGAATTTTCAGTTATTTATTGATTGACTGATTGCTATGTTGATTGTGATATTAGATATGATAGGATATATCTATATATATATAGCAGTATATACATATTGGCATATGTATATACTGGATTGTTGATTTCCCGCCTCGTATAGCGGATGAGACCCTATTGCGCCGTTAGTAAGCGGATTTATAAAAACCCATATACCGCGATAATTCCGTACTGGAGCGGAATTGGTATTGTGCTAACATCTGTGGATGCAGGGAAACAGGTTGGAGGGATCCAACTGGACCCCTCACATTGATTGAATTTATTTCTACTGTGATGTGATAATCTGTGAATGATTATTGTTGTTGTTGAATTGATATCTGGAAATTGTTTGAAAAGCTAAAATTTAGCTGAATGGATGTTTTGACATCATTGGATTCCAAAAATAAACGAAATTGAATTTTTGAAATCAAAGTAGAAATTTCTAAGTGAATCAATTTTTGAAATTGAATAAATTTTGAAGAAAGAAAATTTTAAAGTATAAAAAGTTAATTTTTATAATCTTATCGAATTAATTCCAGAATCAAGTGAAAATGTTAAATAAATGGATTTCGTAAAATAGTAATTATAAATTGAAGAATTTAATTTAAGAGTTTGGATTTTTAAATAGACTGAAAGAAACAATTGAAATATATTTTCTTTGAAAGGAATTTATTTAAAAAGAGATAAGTTGGAAATCCAATTAGAAATTTAATTGGTAAGTTGAAACGATTTGGGAAATCAATGTAAAATGATTTCAATTTAAAGAATCCATTTAAAAACAGGATATTGAGTAATTTGAGAAAAATAAGGAATTTATTTAGTAGTGATGAATAAAATTAGAAATCAATCTGTAATTGATTTAGTATTTGGAGAAGAACTTTGAGAAATCAGTATGGAATCTTTTATTTAAAGTTGAAAATAAATTTAGAAATCAATATTGAAATTGATTTGGTATTGAAGTTTTAATAAATGGAATTGGAATTTATAAAAGTTGGTTATAAATCCGAAATCACTTATTTTGATAAGTAGAATATAGAAGTTGATAAAAAGAAGATTTATAAGTCGAAGTGTTATTAAAATAGAAGTAGAATTTATAACCGTGTTTATAAATTCGAAAGCGATGGAATTCGATGAATTAAATACAGAAGATTATCAGAGTAGATATATTCGCGATTTTGGATAGCGAATTCCTATTGAAATGAAAATGTGTAGAAGTGATTGGAATTGGGTTAAATGAAGTATATTCACGATTTTGGACAGTGAATATATTTTTTTAGTAAAAATGGTTATGTTTGGGAAAGCGATATTATAAATGAAGTTAATTGTTTTAAAAGATGTTTAAAACGTGTTAAATATCGAAATCATAGATTTCAACATTTATTGTTGAAATAGACGTTTTCGAGAAATAAGGAAATGGTGGACTATAACACTGTTGTTATAGTAAATGATTTCCGAAAGGAAATATTTTATATAGTATTGGGATTTATATATCTATCTAAATTCCGAATCCCTATACTAGTGATTTCGAGTCGTCGTAACGATGTTTTACGCAACATTCGTTTTGACTCAAATAAATGTGATTTAAGAATGATTTCCTTAAAGAATGAGATATATACTTAATTTTGATTTTAAGTATATTGAATATTTTCTAAGTGTTGAAAATAAATGATTTGTGAATTACTTATTTTTAAATAAGTATGGAAATGCTTTTCCCAATGTGAAATGAACTGTGTGAGTTTTTATCTTTTAAAGATAAATTAAAAAGTGAATATTTGAAATTGTTTTCAAATGGTTAAGTGTGGAAATTTATATGAAATGAAGATATTTTTGGAGATTAAATAATTTGGGAAAATTATTTGGAATCTGATGATGTTGCGCATCTTTATTGATAGTTAAATAACCGACTATCAATAATTACCTTTAGATAGGTATTTGTTATGAATTGATTGAATTTGAATGCCACACTTATTTTTAAATAAGCGCTCACTATTCGGGTTAGCCGGGAAAGGACCATGGGGTCGTATAACCCATTCCGAATATGTGATACGTCGTTATGAATCGCATTTGAAGACCGGTGTTGAAGACCGGATATTTTTGAAAACGGAAGGATTACCGTCGAGTTACTCTACATCGACTGATCTTCGATTTAGAGGTTTTATCACCCTTAGTGACGGAAAATCCTGACGTGATTGAAAATTATCCGGAATTGCAAGGGCTTCGTGAGAAGTGCCTTCGGTTCTGTTCGATCCCGGAACAGACTTGTATGGATTGTGTGTCTGACGTTACAATTTGAGATATAAAGCTGATTTCTTTCAAATACATTTCTGTTGGTGGCGGAGAATTTATTCTCTTAGCTTAACACCCTTCTCTGAGACGTACGAGCTCAGAGGTTATGTAGTTGAAATTTATCAGCGATATATCCCAATTTGGTAACGTGGCATACTGAGTGTTGCTGTGAAATGATCAGTGTTTGATCATTTGTGATATGATCATTTGTTTGATCTTATATCTTTGTGATCATAGGTTGATCATTTTGTTTGACCCGAAGCAGGGCTTTTTGAGAAAGCGTAGCTTTGTGGACGAGACTTCGTCGAGCCTCACACCCCGGAAATGGTCGAAACAGGAAGGATGCGGCAAGGTTCTAGGGAGTAGCGCCCCTTAGTGTATGTCATTCCTTCTGGATAAAGGTGGTATCATGGTATGGAGCCCAGATACTTAACCTCTGTGGTTGCTGCAAAATTTATTTCTTTGTGGTTGTTGCGAATCGGGGATCCTCGGGAAGATCGGTGACGATCGGGGGATGGCATACGCGTGTCAGTAGTTACCTATTTTTGCAGAGGTAACCCGGCCTTGTGTTGGCAGAGATCCGGTTAGGTTCTCGGGTCGTCTATTCCAGGGACGTACCCATCGTGGATAGGAAGTTCCTTAGCCTGACCATTTGTTGGAAATCCAAAGAAACAATACGTGATTTGTACGGTTTTAGTTGTAGAACCTATCATTCACTTATGGTGGCGCCCCACTGTTTGGATGGTAGCTATAGTAGGCATAGTTCGAAATGTCTATGCTGGCTAAGATTAATATTATACTTTCGAAATGTTTTCTACACTATGCACTAATAATAATATCAAAAATGATTTGATTTTGCGTAGTAAGCATCTTTGACTATCATAAGAAGAAATCTCCTCCAATTCTGCGTTTGCATTGTGTGTGTGGTGGGAGGTCTTATGGTAGTTTCATTTTCCAAAAGCATTGCGAATTGACTTTAAAATTCTTCTGTTGTTTATTTTAAAGAAAAATAACTGTTTTACGATCTCACACCAGTCACCATGACTGACTCGGAGTTTATTGTTTCCCTTCTAAACTCTGGGTGCCCACCAATTTCCACACGGGCAGCCTAGAGTTATGTTATCAGGATATTCTGGAGCTTGGAGATAAGCTGGATGACGAGACATAGTATTTGTATCTGATAGTATTTATTCCGCTGTGTATTCTGTATGAGGACAAGTTATATAATTGCCCATTGTTGTATTGAGTCGTATATCGACTCTGATTGATGTATGTATAAAATGATATAGTTCTTTGATTTAAAGATTATTCAATTATCTATTATATATTGTTCCGCTGCGATGTGTAAGATTCTGATATTGTTTTCTGTTCTGATGTGTTCTGTTGTTCTTCTTTCTTCTTTTTCTTCTTCTTCTACTTTTTCTTTTTCTTAAAACCCTCACTATTGGAGTTTCCGGCACTCGATTGCTCGGCAGTCGAGAAAGTGAGTATCGATGTCGAATTTTCGAAAGTCGAAATTCCAGGATGTGACAAAGTGGTATCAGAGCATATGGTTAAGCGACAACCCTGCTCTGTTGGGTGTTACTCATTAGAGATAGAGTCAGTAGTACTCTAGAATGAGTTGAGTGTAATAATAGATACGAGTGCGTATTTGTTAGTGAATAAAAAAATTGTTTTATATTGTGATGATTGATTTATTGAGTGGTATATGGATTCTGGTCAATACGAGTAATTAACGATCATTGATAGGGATCTCTAAACACTTGAATAGAACAATTCGGCACAGTATTGTTTTAAAATAGGGTGAATGAAATAATTTTGCCCAAAACTATTTTTGTATACAAAAGAAATAATTTTCTATGAATTATTACAGTATATGGTTGCATGTTTGTTAGAAGTGATAATATTAAAACTATTATTATTAAAATTAAATAAGAAACTGAAATCATAACTCCAAAGATAAGAAATTAATCCATATACAAATGAAATTTGAGAATATAAATTATAAATGTGACTTATAATTTGAAACGGAATTCCAGAGGAGTATTTGGAAAAGTTTTGAGAAGAATTTGAAAATTTGGTAGATTTGGAAAGTTTAAATCTTTTGATTTGAAAATGAATTTCAAAGGTTTTGAAAAGTATTTTGAAGAGATGAAAGCTCTAAACTCTTTTCGGTCGCTGGAAAATAATTCCGATGATGATCGCGACATCACCGGTGTTCATTTTCGGGTTTCCAAAAGAGGAAATTGCTGCCAAATTATTTTAAACGGAAAGTGTTTGGAAAATTTGAGGTTTTGTTTTGGAAATTCAAATGAAATTTGAATTGTTTTCAAAATGGTTTTGAAAGGTTGAAAAGACTCTGGAATACTGTATAAGAATATTTATGGAATATGATTGAATTTATAACTTATCCAAATAGAAATTGTTAATGTAAATTATGTAATTGTGATTGGAATTAAAGTTCATTAACAAATGAAATCTATAAATGTGAATAGAAGGTATAAGGAAATAAATTCATATATGAACAAAAATTGTGAATATGAATTGTAAATATGATTCATAAATGAAAATAGAATTCCAAGAAGATAATTGAGAATAAAATTCCTTAATGAAATGGAATTGTGAATGTGAATGTATAAATGATTGTATAAATCAAGATGTAAATAAGTTGATAACTTATAGAATATTTGAAATCTGATTGGAATGAAATTCAAATTGAAGACGAATGAATTAGTAATTGGAACTAATTTAAGATAGTGCAGTTGTAAATGACAGATAATTGATAAAATTCAATATTTCAGAATTGAAAGTATATATTGAAAACTTTGTAATATAATTTACAAAATGGTTTGAATATGTAACTAGATATTATGGCTAGTAGGATATACAGGTGTTATAAAGGAATTGGAATTTTGATTTCGAAGATAAATTTGAATTGCTCGAAAAAGGTATGTATTTAAATTCGAATATGAGATTTGATGACTTATTTCTCTAGCCGCTTGGCTTTTTCTTTTTCTTTTTGAAATCTGAGAGTCCGTAGGGACGTTTTGTAGTCGTACCGTATTAGCCGCGCAAAGGAGACGCTGGCGAAATTTTTTGAAAATTACGAGTGTTAGAAAATTTTTGAGAAATTTTTGAAAGTTTAAATTTGAATTTGAATTTAAATTTGAATTTTGAAGTTAAACAGTGTTGTTTGAACTTACAGTTGAAGTTGAAATTTAGTTGAAATGATAACGAATCTTTAGTAGAAAGATTTGTTTTGATGAATTGATAAAACTATTGGATTGTGAAAAGTAGTAGACGAGTTAAGGACCATTTTTCCTAACTTGTAATTTCGAGGATGAAATTCTTTTAAGGAGGGAAGTTTGTAACGACCCAGAATTTTGAACGAATTAAATTGAGAATATTTAATTAATTTTAAATATTTAAACGATGATTTAATTTGTGTCTCCGATATAATTTTGAAATCCGCAATTAAATGATAAAATTTAATCGATTGAAACTGGATAAAATTTTAAATCTTTAATTTTAAGCCGAAGAAAAATATTTCAAACGCTTGTAAAATTTAAATTGATAACACTGAAGATAACCGCAGCTTCAGAAATTGATTTGGAAATAATTTGTTCAGTTTTGAAATTATATCGTTCGAATCGATATTTGAAAATAGCGTTCCGGAGCACAGTCTCGGAATTCGACGAAACCAGTTCCATTGGGTCCGTAACGTTGAATTATTGTAGGATCTCAATTTTCATATTTTTCGGAGTTGTTTCGTGACCATACGATATGCGAACGCGTTAAGAATAAAATGAAATTTAAATTTAAAATTTAAAATATATATTAATATACATCAGCATGTTCTCTCCCTAGAATCACGCCTGCGATCACGAGAATAATCGTGCACCCCATCACGTATACTCGTCCCTTTCCCCTTTCGTTCCTTAAACAAAGAAATCATCTCGTTCAATTTAAAAATGGCAGCTGAAAATCAAAATCGTTCGTTCCCCCTCTCCTCTCATTTCTCAACTCGTTTCAAACCAAAAAGAACAAATAAATGGGCACTGTCTTTCGTTCAAAAACGAAATCAAATTAGGGCTCGCGCGTGTGTACAAGTGGGAGGGATCGGCAGCCCGTAATGGCCTCGGTCGCGTGTGCGACTGGCTTTGGTGAGGCATCCTAGGGTTCGCGTTGGGTTAGACAGGCGGCAGGCGTGGGGTTTCGCGTCGAGGCAACTCGCGTTGGGGAAGTTCATCGCTCGAGTAGGGGATGGCGGCGATCAACGCGTGGAGGCGCAGGCGCACGCGCGCTCGCGTGAGGGTTGGTCGATCTCTGGAAGCAGCGGCGGCGACCTGGGGAGATGGGAGTTCATCGCGAGGAATCAGGAGGGGTTCGCGCTCGATGGCGCGTACAGTTTCGCGAGTCACTTGGGTTGTCGATCGCGGCAAAGTTTTTGGATGGTGAGGGGGCCGCGGTGATGTTCGCAGGTCGAGGAGGGTTTCGCGACTGGAATCTGGAGGGGGTTCAACGGTGATGACTGTGGGTATGACGTGGGGCATTTGGGTTCGAATTCGAATCGGTGGGTCGAAGGCCAAATTGGCGATGGTACGATGAAGTTTAGGCTCGGAGAAGTGGAGATGGTCGCGATGGCGAACTCTGACAGTGGGGTTCCTCTCGTGATGATGGGCAAAGTCGTGGTTTCAATTCGAGTAAGTGGAGGTATAAATTTAATTTAATTTTATAAAAGTTGAATTTATGTAATTTCTGGTATATGCAGTTTAAAGAAAAAAATTACATATGTTACAGTAAGGTTTTAAAAACGAAATCTGTTTTAAGAATTTAATAGTGAAATTTATTACTGGTTATTTTTATAGTAAAAAGAAAAATAGGAATTATTTTATCTTTGGAAGATATAAGGATTTAAGTTAAATATAAATCTATATCTAGCCTACTGTTCTTTTAGAAGAAAGTATATTCAGGAAAGGAATTTGTTGATATCAAATTTTTAGTTAATTAAATTAACTAGATAATATAGAAATTTATTAGATGGAAAATTGGTTTAAATAGGACTATCAGTTAATTTAACTATTAAAATGAAAATTTATTATTCGATCTGTTCGAACATTAATAAATCGTATAAATGTTTATACAGTTTGAAATCGTAAAGGGAACAAGACGAATTGGATTGGATTGCAAAATTAAAAGCTAAGGTGAGATTTTTCTCACTCAAAAATGAAGTGGAATTTTCAGTTATTTATTGATTGACTGATTGCTATGTTGATTGTGATATTAGATATGATAGGATATATCTATATATATAGCAGTATATACATATTGGCATATGTATATACTGGATTGTTGATTTCCCGCCTCGTATAGCGGATGAGACCCTATTGCGCCGTTAGTAAGCGGATTTATAAAAACCCATATACCGCGATAATTCCGTACTGGAGCGGAATTGGTATTGTGCTAACATCTGTGGATGCAGGGAAACAGGTTGGAGGGATCCAACTGGACCCCTCACATTGATTGAATTTATTTCTACTGTGATGTGATAATCTGTGAATGATTATTGTTGTTGTTGAATTGATATCTGGAAATTGTTTGAAAAGCTAAAATTTAGCTGAATGGATGTTTTGACATCATTGGATTCCAAAAATAAACGAAATTGAATTTTTGAAATCAAAGTAGAAATTTCTAAGTGAATCAATTTTTGAAATTGAATAAATTTTGAAGAAAGAAAATTTTAAAGTATAAAAAGTTAATTTTTATAATCTTATCAAATTAATTCCAGAATCAAGTGAAAATGTTAAATAAATGGATTTCGTAAAATAGTAATTATAAATTGAAGAATTTAATTTAAGAGTTTGGATTTTTAAATAGACTGAAAGAAACAATTGAAATATATTTTCTTTGAAAGGAATTTATTTAAAAAGAGATAAGTTGGAAATCCAATTAGAAATTTAATTGGTAAGTTGAAACGATTTGGGAAATCAATGTAAAATGATTTCAATTTAAAGAATCCATTTAAAAACAGGATATTGAGTAATTTGAGAAAAATAAGGAATTTATTTAGTAGTGTTGAATAAAATTAGAAATCAATCTGTAATTGATTTAGTATTTGGAGAAGAACTTTGAGAAATCAGTATGGAATCTTTTATTTAAAGTTGAAAATAAATTTAGAAATCAATATTGAAATTGATTTGGTATTGAAGTTTTAATAAATGGAATTGGAATTTATAAAAGTTGGTTATAAATCCGAAATCACTTATTTTGATAAGTAGAATATAGAAGTTGATAAAAAGAAGATTTATAAGTCGAAGTGTTATTAAAATAGAAGTAGAATTTATAACCGTGTTTATAAATTCGAAAGCGATGGAATTCGATGAATTAAATACAGAAGATTATCAGAGTAGATATATTCGCGATTTTGGATAGCGAATTCCTATTGAAATGAAAATGTGTAGAAGTGATTGGAATTGGGTTAAATGAAGTATATTCACGATTTTGGACAGTGAATATATTTTTTTAGTAAAAATGGTTATGTTTGGGAAAGCGATATTATAAATGAAGTTAATTGTTTTAAAAGATGTTTAAAACGTGTTAAATATCGAAATCATAGATTTCAACATTTATTGTTGAAATAGACGTTTTCGAGAAATAAGGAAATGGTGGACTATAACACTGTTGTTATAGTAAATGATTTCCGAAAGGAAATATTTTATATAGTATTGGGATTTATATATCTATCTAAATTCCGAATCCCTATACTAGTGATTTCGAGTCGTCGTAACGATGTTTTACGCAACATTCGTTTTGACTCAAATAAATGTGATTTAAGAATGATTTCCTTAAAGAATGAGATATATACTTAATTTTGATTTTAAGTATATTGAATATTTTCTAAGTGTTGAAAATAAATGATTTGTGAATTACTTATTTTTAAATAAGTATGGAAATGCTTTTCCCAATGTGAAATGAACTGTGTGAGTTTTTATCTTTTAAAGATAAATTGAAAAGTGAATATTTGAAATTGTTTTCAAATGGTTAAGTGTGGAAATTTTATATGAAATGAAGATATTTTTGGAGATTAAATAATTTGGGAAAATTATTTGGAATCTGATGATGTTGCGCATCTTTATTGATAGTTAAATAACCGACTATCAATAATTACCTTTAGATAGGTATTTGTTATGAATTGATTGAATTTGAATGCCACACTTATTTTTAAATAAGCGCTCACTATTCGGGTTAGCCGGGAAAGGACCATGGGGTCGTATAACCCATTCCGAATATGTGATACGTCGTTATGAATCGCATTTGAAGACCGGTGTTGAAGACCGGATATTTTTGAAAACGGAAGGATTACCGTCGAGTTACTCTACATCGACTGATCTTCGATTTAGAGGTTTTATCACCCTTAGTGACGGAAAATCCTGACGTGATTGAAAATTATCCGGAATTGCAAGGGCTTCGTGAGAAGTGCCTTCGGTTCTGTTCGATCCCGGAACAGACTTGTATGGATTGTGTGTCTGACGTTACAATTTGAGATATAAAGCTGATTTCTTTCAAATACATTTCTGTTGGTGGCGGAGAATTTATTCTCTTAGCTTAACACCCTTCTCTGAGACGTACGAGCTCAGAGGTTATGTAGTTGAAATTTATCAGCGATATATCCCAATTTGGTAACGTGGCATACTGAGTGTTGCTGTGAAATGATCAGTGTTTGATCATTTGTGATATGATCATTTGTTTGATCTTATATCTTTGTGATCATAGGTTGATCATTTTGTTTGACCCGAAGCAGGGCTTTTTGAGAAAGCGTAGCTTTGTGGACGAGACTTCATCGAGCCTCACACCCCGGAAATGGTCGAAACAGGAAGGATGCAGCAAGGTTCTAGGGAGTAGCGCCCCTTAGTGTATGTCATTCCTTCTGGATAAAGGTGGTATCATGGTATGGAGCCCATATACTTAACCTCTGTGGTTGCTGCACAGTTATTATTACTTTGTGGTTTGTTGGAAATCGGGGATCCTCGGGAAGATCGGTGACGATCGGGGGATGGCATACGCGTGTCAGTAGTTACTTATTTTTGCAGAGGTAACCCGGCCTTGTGTTGGCAGAGATCCGGTTAGGTTCTCGGGTCGTCTATTCCAGGGACGTACCCATCGTGGATAGGAAGTTACTTAGCCTGACCATTTGTTGGAAATCCAAAGAAACAATACGTGACTTGTACGGTTTTAGTTGTAGAACCTATCATTCACTTATGGTGGCGCCCCACTGTTTGGATGGTAGCTATAGTAGGCATAGTTCGAAATGTCTATGCTGGCTAAGATTAATATTATACTTTCGAAATGTTTTCTACACTATGCACTAATAATAATATCAAAAATGATTTGATTTTGCGTAGTAAGCATCTTTGACTATCATAAGAAGAAATCTCCTCCAATTCTGCGTTTGCATTGTGTGTGTGGTGGGAGGTCTTATGGTAGTTTCATTTTCCAAAAGCATTGCGAATTGACTTTAAAATTCTTCTGTTGTTTATTTTAAAGAAAAATAACTGTTTTACGATCTCACACCAGTCACCATGACTGACTCGGAGTTTATTGTTTCCCTTCTAAACTCTGGGTGCCCACCAATTTCCACACCGGCAGCCTAGAGTTATGTTATCAGGATATTCTGGAGCTTGGAGATAAGCTGGATGACGAGACGTAGTATTTGTATCTGATAGTATTTATTCCGCTGTGTATTCTGTATGAGGACAAGTTATATAATTGCCCATTGTTGTATTGAGTCGTATATCGACTCTGATTGATGTATGTATAAAATGATATAGTTCTTTGATTTAAAGATTATTCAATTATCTATTATATATTGTTCCGCTGCGATGTGTAAGATTCTGATATTGTTTTCTGTTCTGATGTGTTCTGTTGTTCTTCTTTCTTCTTTTTCTTCTTCTTCTACTTTTTCTTTTTCTTAAAACCCTCACTATTGGAGTTTCCGGCACTCGATTGCTCGGCAGTCGAGAAAGTGAGTATCGATGTCGAATTTTCGAAAGTCGAAATTCCAGGATGTGACAGGTAGCGCCCACTGGAGAGTGTGGTCATCCTTGTCTAGATGTCCCTTATATTTCAGCTTAGTGGTGCGATTGCTGATCCCAACCGTGGGGTGATCATATTCGGAATTGCCCATAGGTGATTCCGGCCTTGTGTTGCAGGGGACTTAGGGTGGGTCCTCGGTACTGTGATCTAGGCCACGTACTGTGACAGGTGGTACCCCAGTGCCTAGTCATTCGTTGGAAATCCATTTTCCCTACGCGCCTTGTACGGTATTTGTTTGTATACCTAGTATGCCGGAATTTAATGAATGTAACAATTTCGGCTATTTTATAAGTATTTGTATATAGACACTATTATAATATCAGAGGATTTTGATATCAAATGTTTTAGCTATCGTAAGGTAAAAACCCGACATGTTTATTTGTGGCGTGGTCTTACAAGATGCTTTTGTTTTCAAAGGATTTTGAAACTTTAATAATCAATTTGAGTGTGATTTTCTCACGCTGGTATTCTAGACTGACTCGGGTATTGTTTTATATGATGTTCGGGTCAGACCGAGATAAACAGGTTTAGGATATGATGCTGTGGAGCTTAGGAGACGAGCTGGATGACGATACGTACTCCCGTACTTGTTATTATTTTTCCGCTGTGTATTCAGTTGTATGTTATGGATGTTGATGTACTCTGATGATGTATTCTGATGATGTATTATATAAACAGATATAGTTTTTGATTTGTGTAAAGATCTGTTGATATATATTATATTTTATTCCGCTGCGATGGTTAGATTCTGATGTTGTTTTTCTATTTTCTTCTTCTACCTCTTCTTCTTAACCCAAATGGTCCGATTTTTCGTGTATGAAAAATCTCGGCTGTTACATTAATTTAACTCCATCTTTAAGTTAAATTTATTCTATCAAAATTCAAATTGTATAAGTTATCAACTTAGTAACATTTCATAAACATTTTAATATAGCATTCCAGAGTCTTTTAAATCTTTTCAAAACCATTTTTGAAAACAATTCAAATTATCCTTTGAATTTTCTAAAACAAAATCCTAATTTTTCAAACAACTTCCATTTAAAACAATTTGGCAGCAATTTCTCTTTTGGAAACCCGAAAATGAACACCGGTGATGTCGCGATCATCATCGGAATTATTTTCCAGCGACCGAAAAGAGTTTAGAGCTTTTCATTCCTTCAAAATACTTTTCGAAACCTTTGAAATTCATTTTCAAATCAAAAATGATTTAAACTTTCCAAATCACCAAAATTTTCAAATTCTTTTCAAAACATTTCCAAAAACTTCTCTGGAATTCCATTTCAAATCACAAATTACATTTATAATTTACATTCTTTAAATTTCATTTGTATGTGAATTTATTTCTTAACTTTGGAGTTACGATTTGAATTCCTTATTCAATTTCAATGATAATAGATTAATATTATCACTTCTAACAACCACATACTATAGTAATTCATAGAAAAACATTTCTTTTCTATACAAAAATAGTTTTGGGCAAAATTATCTCATTTACCCTATTTAAAACAATACTGTGCCGAATTGTTCTATACAAGTGTTTAGAGATCCCTATCGATAGAGTTGTACGGACAATACTGACCAGAATCCATATACCACTCAACAAACCAATCATCACAATATAAAACAATTTTATATTCACTAACAAATACGCACTCGTATCTATTTTTACACTCAACTCATTCTAGAGTACTACTGACTCTATCTCTAATGAGTAACACCCAACAGAGCAGGGTTGTCGCTTAACCATATGCTCTGATACCACGCTGTCACATACCGAAATTTTCGACTTTCGAAAATTCGACATCGATACTCACTTTATCGACTGCCGAGCAATCGAGTGCCGGAAACTCCAATAGTGAGGGTTTTAAGAAAAAGAAAAAAAGTAGAAGAAGAAGAAGATAGAAGAAAAAGAGAAGAAAGAAAGAAGAAGAACAACAGAACAACATCAGATACAGAAACAATATCAGAATCTTACACATCGCAGCGGAACAATATATAATAGATAATTGAATAATCTTTAAATCAAAGAACTATATCATTTTATACATACATCAATCATCAGAGTCAATATACAACAATGGACAGTTATATAAACTTGTCCTCATACAGAATACACAGCGGAATAAATACTATCAGATACAAATATTACGTCTCGTCATCCAGCTTATCTCCAAAGCTCCAGAATATCCTGATAACCTAACTCTAGACTGCCCGTGTGGAAATTGGTGGGCACCCAGAGTTTAGAAGGGAACAATAAACTCCGAGTCAGTCATGGTGACTGGTGTGAGATCGTAAAACAGTTATTTTTCACAAAGAAAATAAAACAAATTCGCAATGCTTTTGGAAAATGAAACTACCATAAGACCTCCCGCCACACACACAATGCAAACGCAGAATTGGAGGAGATTTCTTCTTATGATAGTCAAACATGCTTACTACGCAAAATCAAATTCTTTTTGATATTATTATTAGTGCATAGTGTAGAAAACATTTCGAAAGTAGAATATAAATCTTAGCCAGCATAGGTACCATTATAGTATGCTTGCTATAGCTACCATATTAAATGGCAGGTTCTACAACTAAAACCGTACAAGTCACGTATTGTTTCTTTGGATTTCCAACAAATGGTCAGGCTAAGGAACTTCCTTTTCCACGATGGGTACGTCCCTGGAATAGACGACCCGAGAAATAACCTAACATTACGGTTAGATCTCTGCCAACACAAGGCCGGGTTACCTCTGCAAAAGTAGGTAACTACTGACACGCGTATGTCATCCCTCGATCGTAACCGATCTTCCCGAGGATCCCCGATTTCCAACAAACCACATAGTAAAAATGCAGCAACCACATAGGTTAAGTATCTGGGCTCCATACCATGATACCACCTTTATCCAGAAGGAATGACATACACTAAGGGGCGCTATTCCCTAGAACCTTGCCGCATCCTTCCCGTTTCGACCATTTCCGGGGTGTAAGGCTCGACGAAGTCTCGTCCACAAAGCTATGCTTTCTACAAAGCCATGCTTCGGGTCAAACAAAATGATCAACCTATGATCACAAAGATATAAGATCAAACAAATGATCATATCACAAATGATCAAACACTGATCATTTCACAGCAACACTCAGTATGCCACGTTACCAAATTGGGATATATCGCTGATAAATTTCAACTACATAACCTCTGAGCTCGTACGTCTCAGAGAAGGGTGTTAAGCTAAGAGAATAAATTCTCCGCCACCAACAGAAATGTATTTGAAAGGAATCAGCTTTATATCTCAAATTGTAACGTCAGACACACAATCCATACAAGTCTGTTCCGGGATCGAACAGAACCGAAGGCACTTCTCACGAAGCCCTTGCATATCCGGATAAATTTCTAATCACGTCCGGACTTCCCGTCACTAAGGGTGATAAAACCTCTAAACCGGAGTTCAGCCGATGTAGAGTAACTCGACGGTAATCCTTCCGTTTTCAAAAATATTCGGTCTTCAACACCGGTCTTCGAATGCAATTCATAACGACGTATCACATATTCAGAATGGGTTATACGACCCCATGGTCCTTTCCCGGCTAACCCGAATAGTGAGCGATAATTCAAAATAAGTGTGGCATTCAAATTCTTCCAATTCACAACAGATACCAATTCAAGGTAATTATTGATAGTCGGTTATTTAACTATCAATAAAGATGCGCAACATCATCAGATTCCAAATAATTTTCCAAATTATTTATCTTCCAGAATATCTTTACTAGATATAAAATATCCACACTTCAAAAATAAATCAACTTTTATTTTTAAACAACTTCCCTTTCTTTTATAAATTCCATAGTGAATTTATATTTTCGAATATCTACTGATATTCGATTTTCAATCGTTTTCAAATATTCATTTTCGATTTATCTTTAAGAAGATAAAATCTCAAAACGTTTCATTTCATTTTGGAAAACATTCCATACTTATTTAATAATAAGTGTTTCACAAATCTTTTATTTTCAACATTTGAAAATATTCGTTATACTTAAATCAAAATTAAGTATACATTTCATTCTTTAAGGAAATCATTCTTTTTCACAAATTTTATTTGAGTCAAAACGAATGTTACGTAAAACATCGTTACGACGACTCAAAATCACTAGTATAGGGATTCGAAATTTAGATAGATATATAAATCCCAATACTATACAAAATATTTCCTTTCGGAAATCATTTACTAGAACAACAGTGTTATAGTCTACCATTTCCTTATTTCTCGAAAACGTCTATTTCAACAATAAATGTTGAAATCTATGTGTTCGATACTTAACACGTTTTAAAACATCTTTTAAAACAATTACTTCATTTCGTAATATCACTTTTCCAAAACATATCCATTTTATTTAATAATATATTCACTGTCCAAAATCGTGAATATACTTCGTTATCCAAATTCCACATTTCTACACATTTTATCTAAAAGCTTATCCACTGTCCAAAATCGTGGATATAATTCCTTTAATTAACTTCTACAATTCACTTATCAAAATAAGTGATTTCGGATTTATAAACAACGTTTATAAATCACAATTTTATATTTTATAACAACTTCAAGTTATGAAATCCCTTTATTCAAACAATTCCATTTGACTCATTTATATAACAAAAATTCAAATCATAAGTTGATAACTTATAATTCATTTAGTTTCAAAGTCCTTCATCTTATAACTTCACAAATCGTATATCTATCAATATTACTTACTTATAAAATCTGTTTATAAGTTCATTTTAACATTTATAGAACTCCTAAATAATCTCCTTATTTTTATTTATAAAATAACAATTTTATACATCTTCTATAAATATAATCCATTTATAATAAGTCGAAAATTTCAATCTAAACCAATTACAATTTAATCAACTTATATTTCAAAAACCACTTTTCGCTTATATTTCACAAATCTCATAATTTTTATAACACGAAAATTATAACATTTATTTATTTAAAATGAATTAATTCCAAAATTCAATAAAACGTATACTTTCGAATAATCACTTTGAAATCCTTTTTAAAAATAATATCGTTATTTTTAACTTCAAAAATGGATCCGATGATGCTACAGCATCAAACAATCAATCACAACAATCAAATATCATATATCATCATATGATAAAAGAATATATCACAATATCTGTAAATAATCAATATGGTGAGGAATCCAGTTGGATCCCTCCAACCTGTTTCCCTGCATCCACAGATGTTAGCACAATACCAATTCCGCTCCAGTACGGAATTATCGCGGTATATGGGTTTAATAAATATTATCCGCTTACTAACGGCGCAATAGGGTCTCATCCGCTATACGAGGCGGGAAATCATCAATCCAATATATACATATGCCAATATGTATATATTGCTATATATATAGATATATCCTACTATATCTAATATCACATCCAATAGCAATCAATAACTGCAAAAATTCCACATTCAATTTGAGTGAAAAATCTCACCTTAGCTTTTAATTTTGCAATCCAATCCAATTCTTCTTTCGTTTTCTCGACTTTAACCTTGTATAAATAATTTATACCATCTATTAATATTTGAATAAATCA
The DNA here is from genome assembly GCA_030737815.1 of Allium fistulosum. NCBI lineage: Eukaryota > Viridiplantae > Streptophyta > Magnoliopsida > Asparagales > Amaryllidaceae > Allium > Allium fistulosum. The sequence continues at coordinate 307,669,687 of CM060901.1, read as the reverse complement.
ACAATTCCATTATCCATTTATAATTTTAGTCAACTACCGAATTGATTTTAAACTAAAATTTTGGGTTTAACCAATAATTTATTTTTAAACAAATTACTTTTAAATAATTTATTTAACAGAAGAATTAAATCTTGAACTAGAATTTATTTAATAAATTTTCTTTCGGTGGTAACAAAAATTAGATAAGTTAATAAAACAAATAGCTCACCGAAATCAATATTTTCAAAATCGCACATATATATACAATTCGAAAACTGCTTATGTATATTTTTATTTTCTCTTGTTTTCAGCATATAAAATTTTATAAATAAATTTTCAAAAGAAAATACCTCACAATCGAATTTAAGATCAACCCAAAACCCTAGAAGGCCACGACCCTGAGCTCGACATCGCTCGAACTCATCTCTGTCTAATGCCAGAATCGTCACCACGATTGAACGCTGCCACGAACCCCATCGCCAGTATCTGTCACCTGTCGAACATCCACCAAACCCAGTCGCGAGCTTCACCGCGAACGCCATCGTGAATTCGATACCACGCGAACTCGTCACAAAGCCCAGCCTTTTTCGCGAACGCGCGCGCTTCCATTTCGAGATGCCGCTCCTTCCGCCTTCGATCGAACAACAATGCAGCTTTCCCCCCTTCCAGATCGATCGAGCAATTTTCCCAATCTCTGATAGCTTCGCAAGCTTCCAGCCTCAATTGCGACCCCACATCACGACTGGAACGACTTTATTCGACCCCATTTATTTTCGTTCGAATGTAGAGGGAAATTGGGCACGCGATTTTATCTTTGAACTTGATCTTGAACAGGAGTTTGAGAAAGGAAAATATTAGCAGTTCAATCTTGGATTCGACTGAGGGGAGGGATTTTTCTATACGAGATTCACTCTCGGTTTTATTTAAATTTGGTTATGATTTTGTTTGAGAAAGAAGGCCACGATTTTATTATTTTTCTTTCTTTTCTGGAAAGGAGATTAGCTCGGCCATTTTTGTTCGAATTCGATTTTGCTTCTGTAAATAGGGGTGTCGGCCATGACAATTGAAATGAAGGGTTGAACGAAAGAAGGCGTGAATTTAGGCTGAAAGAAGGGAGAGGGATGGGCTGCGTAATCTTCTGCGTGATTTTAGGAGGCTATAATATTTTGTTGTTGACTAATCTAAAATTTTAAAATTCAATTTGAATTCGATCAAATCTAATTGCGTTTACCTACCGTTTGCTCACGTATCAACTCCGAAAATTACGAAAATTGAAATCCGGAAATAATACAACATTCCGGACCCAATGGAACTGGTTTCGTCGAATTCCGAGACTGTTTGAAAATTGACTATTTTTAAATATCGGTTAAACGATATAAATTTCAAAACTGATCAAATCTATTCGAAATTGGATTCTGAAGCTTCAATCATCTTCAGAATTATCAATACAAGTTTTATAAGCTTTCGAAATATTTTTCTTCAACTTTAAATTGAAGATTTAAATTTTATTCACTTCAAATCGATTAAATTTTAAAGTTTAATCGCCAAATTCAAATTGCGATTGGGGATTCAAATTAAATTATCGTTCAAATATTTAAAATTAATTAAATATTCTCAATTTAATTTGTTCAAAATTCCGGGTCGTTACAGTCGGCATGTTGGAGTCTCGAGTGGGTCGGCAAGTTGGAGTCTGGAGTGGGTCGGCAAGTTGGAGTCCGGAGTGGGTCGGCATGTTGGAGTCCGGAGTGGGTCGGCAAGTTGGAGTCTGGAGTGGGTCGGCAAGTTGGAGTCTGGAGTGGGTCGGCAAGTCGGAGTCTCGAGTGGGTCTACATGTTGGAGTCTCGAGTGGGTCGGCATGTTGGAGTCTCGAGTGGGTCGGCAAGTTGAAGTCTCGAGTGGGTCGGCAAGTTGGAGTCTCGAGTGGGTCGGCATGTTGGAGTCTTGAGTGGGTCGGCAAGTTGGAGTCTGGAGTGGGTCGGCAAGTTGGAGTCTGGAGTGGGTTGGCATGTTGGTGTCTGGAGCGGATTGGCATTTTACATACTCTAGGAAAGCAGTGGTCGGCTATATGGACTCGACTATGGTCCTAATAGACCCGAATCACTCAGGAAGCCCAATAACTCGGATTTTTCCTATAAATACAACAAGCGGGGCTTTAGAAAAGGGATCTTCATTCTGTTTCCCTTCTTCTTCCTCATTAAGGCTACTCTGCCATAATTGTTTTGAAAACTCCGGACTGTAACTGCAATTGATTCTCATATCAATAAAAAGGAAAATTTTGGAGTGGAGACAGGCCAGAGTCAGCCGAACCACTATAAATCCACTGTTTTTTCTGCTTTCTTTTTAATTTTTACTACTCTTCATATTTATACTCTCTACATACACTCTATCTGTTATCAGTGACTGTTAGTTGGTGCTTTCATTTACGTTTGGGTGTTAGTGACCAATTTTGGCGCTAACAAGCCCTTTCTTTTTGTTTCTCTTCATTTCGTAAGAAATCACTTCTTTCTCATCTTCTTCATCCTCCTCTCTCTTCCAAAACACACTTAAACCTTCTTCAGTCACAACCAAACACAAGTATGATCCTTAACACAATCTCATAATGCCTTATAGAAATTAAAAGTAGAAGAATTGAAGTACCCAAGCCTAAGAAAGCCCAAGGCCATGAGCAAATATTAGGGGTGGAAGGCTAGGCCATGAGCAAAGGTGAAGGTAGGAGGGATTTAATGATTGCTTTGGTTAAGGTAGGAAGATGATAGCTTGGTGGTGACTTGCACTTGCTTTTGTACATGGTTTAGGGTAAGTTATCTAACCATATAAACAAAATGAAGTGCTTATATTATGGATTGAAAATATAATATGTTGTGATAATTGTTTTGATTTTTCTTTGGAAAACAAATGACATATGTTATTGATTGTGATTAGACGTATGACTTCTATGGCTTGTTGTATAGCCTTAAGGATTAGTAGAGGATTGATTTGAATCGGAATTGATTTGGTTGTGCTTTTATAGCGACTGTCGCTATAAACGCACTTTGAAAATGCCTTATGTTCGACATTTTCTATGAATTTTTATAGAGGTCCTTAGGGATTTCTCACCATAATTATAATGTATTATGTGTTGGATACCTGCTGTAAAAAAATTAGACCCTAAAAAGATCGATAGCTTATCAAAAATCGACAAAACATTAAAGTGTGTAAAACTGCAAATTTATGAATCTATTATAACACTCTAAGCTAGCAATATTAAAACGCCGTTGTTTCTGTTCATAACTTTAAACGCTTCAAAATGACTTCAAACTTAAGTATTCTTTCTAATATTTTTACAAGTCTTTTATAACATAAATAAAGTATTTTAAAAGTGGTTTGGAATTTTTAAGTATTTTTAATAATTAATTATGAATTTTTAATTAAGTGATTTATTTTTATAAATAAGCAAACATGTTCTTTTTAGTTTTTTAATAAATTATAGATTATGTATTTTTATTTATACTTTTAGTAAGTGTTTTAAAACATATTATAAGTATTCTAAAGTATGTATAGTTTATAGAAAATTAGTTAAATATTTTATTTAAGTAAATAAAAGCTTATGTATTATGATATCTTTTTAAATTTTTTTATTATTAAATATTTTATCTTATAAATAAATTAGTGTGTATATATATCATTCTTAAAAGGGTTTTCAAACTATAAACAAAGGTTCTACAAAGTATTTTAAAAGTGCTCAGAGGCTTAAGCATGTGTGTTTGGTTAACTTGTTTATGGAATGTTGGTAATACTATGGTTAACACTGAAAGCCGAGCAAGGTATACATCAATATTTGTGAGAGTCAAGATTGATGTTCGAGTAGAGATGATCAATAGCAGTCCAACCTACCGGCTTCCCTCTTGATCGAGGATTAGTTAAGTTGGAATGTTGAAAACATGTTAAGTATAAGAACCTTGATTTCTATAAGCAATCATTTTTAGAACAAGATAGCCGATTAGTCAATTATCGAAATTAATGAAATAAAATAAGTAAAATAGTTTTGGGTTGTAGTAAATAATGTTTATTCTTTAATTTTATCCCTTATTGGTTATAATTAAAATTATAATTAGAAATATAATTAACATTATAATTAGAAATATAATTAAGATTATAATTACAAATATAATTAAGACTATAATTAGAGTATAATTAGGATTAAAATTAGAAATATAATTAGGATTAAAACTAGGAAAAAGATTAGGACTATAATAAGGAATACATTAAAGATAATGTTTAAGTAATAAAGTGTTTTGGGTTTGCTGTGACAATGTTTAAGTAAGACTTATCTTAAACCCATATAAATATAACAAAATCTTTAAAAGATATTTTTAAAGATAATGTTTAAAGTAATAAGTTTTTTTGGGTTGTTGTGACAATGTTTAAGTAACACTTGTCTTAAACCCTTATAAACGTAACTAGATCTTTAAAAGAGATTTTAAAAAAGATAAATGTTTAAAGTATGAAATGTTTGGGTTTATAGTAAATAATGTTACATTAACATTTGTTTTTAAACCCTTGAATTATATTTTAAAGTTGGAAAAATATTGTTAAATAATTATGAATATATTTAGATCTTTAATAATAGAATTTTAAAATTAATAACAATTATGGAATCTTTTTGAATAAAGAAAGAAAAAGTATATGTTTAAAATATAAAAGAGAGAAAGGATTTATAGTAACAATGTTTGAGTAACATTTGTTGTTAACCACTTTGATTATATTTTTAAAGTAAGTAAATCTTGTTAAATGATTTACTAATATACTTATACTGTTGGGATAAGTATATGAATACCTTTTTAAGTATTAAAAAGAGTATAAGTGAATAGTGAAATAGTATAATACAAGTATATATCTGTTATCCCGCCTTTTGGCAAGGCCATGATATCACGTGTTTAACCCAATGGATCTTGTAGTCATTAAGCCAGGAAGCCCAGAGAGATGATTATTAGGTTCAAAGATCGGATATATTTAAGACTATGGCCGATAGTTGAGCGGATTCAGACGGATGTCACTCTGGAAATGGCTAAGTATGGATTTGCACTTCCCCTAGGTAGGGGATCAGATCGGATTAATATGGTTGGGAATGAATCTGATCGGATCACTATGGCTATGGATCACTCGAATTGGCAGTTCAACTCAACAATGATTGCTCAATAACTCAACAAGTACTAGGGGAATTAAGCAAATGACTACGGAAACATAGAGCAACAAAAGAGGGGGACACGCTATAGGGATCGTCGGTCCCATGGTCAAGAGCACGACCGATCAGTGTCGATCCCCTTATAGGGATCGGCACCGATCACTCCCAATGGCCTAAATGGGCCCTATTTTTTAAAGATCGGTCCGTCTCGACTTCAGTATTCTGCAAGCGGATTTTCAACTGGATATTTGCATGTCTTCCCCTATAAATACCGAATCATTAGCTCAAGGAAGGGGATTTTCTTTCTAGCTCCTTCTTCTTCTACCTAGGCTATATTCTGCCTTTTTTATTCTTGGTTTCATGGATTATAACTATAATCAACAATATAAATGTAACGACCCTGAATTTTGAACAAATTAAATTGAGAATATTTAATTAATTTTAAATATTTGAACGGTGATTTAATTTGAATCCCCGATTTAAATTTGAAGCTGACGATTTAAATTTTAAAATTTTATCTATTGAAAGTGAAAAAAATATGAATCTTCAGTTTTAAGCCGATTAAAAATATTTCAAAGGCGTGTAAAATTCATATTGATAATATTGAAGATAATTGAAACTTCAGAATCGAATTTGAATATGTTCTGTTCAGTTTTGAATTTTAATTGTTCAAATCGATATTTAAAAATAGTCGATTTTCACACAGTCTCGGAATTCGACGAAACCAGTTCCATTGGGTCCGTAATATTGAATTATTGTCGGATTTCAAATTTCGTATTTTTCGGAGTTATTATGCGAGCATACGACACGTAAACGCGTTGAAATTAAATCGAGTCCAATTTAAATTTAAACTTTAAAATTTGTCAACATCAACACGTTGTCTCCTTGATTCATGCCGAAGATCACGAAATTTATCGTGTAGAGCTTACCCCTTCGTTTCAAAGCATGGTCCCGTATCCTTTTCTTTCGTTTTAAATCAAACTTCAACATCTCGTTCAAAGAAATAAAAATGGCCAAGCAAACCCAATACTTATTCGTTCGAAATGATGAAGCCGGGCATCTCTAAAAAAAAAAGAAAAAAGAAATCGAAACTCCTCTTGAATAAAAAAAGGGGGCGAAATCGATCGTGGAATCCGATCGCGATCTCGTGGAGGCTCGTTTTGGCTGGGGTAGTCGCGTGAATCGAACCGCGTGAGGAAGAGGAGGGGGAGTCGAAGTTGAAGACAAGGTCTTTGGGCATGGCGGCAGTGATGCTGTGCGACTAGGGTTTCGCTAGGGGCGGCGACGATATGGGGTATCGCGATTTGGCGTAGGGCAGCAGTGAGAGGCAGTCTGGGGTTTTCGAACCCATCGCGAATTCCAGGCGTGGTGACATGAGCTCGAGCACGCGAGTTCGAATGGATGCTGGGTTATCTCGAATCGAGGAGGCGTGTGGAGTTGGCAGTGGCGATCGACTTGGCTATGGGAATCACGGCGAGGCTGGGTTCATCGGCAATAGTCTGGGTCGGCAAGCAGGGGTTGGGTTCGAACGTTGAGGCGTTCGTCGGCAAAAAGAAGTCGATCGATGATGGCCTTGGTTCTCTGTTTTGCAGAGGTATATACAGTAAAGCAGTTTTGATTTTCTTTTATTAAATTTAAAAACACATGTATATATCTACATATTAGAAACATATATAGATTGGAGATATTATATACAGGCAGAGAAAGAAATTTCAAAATCAGATTTAAAGGGGAAATTAGTTAACTAAAGCATTAATTAATTAAGTTATTAGATGGTTATTGTTTTGGTATTGAAAATAAATTTAGTTTGAATCTGATTTTCTTTTCCAGCTAAATTTATTTGTTTAAAAGAATATATATATATATATATATTTTTAATTTACCAATCTATTTAAACACTAAGGAAATAATTTGGTTAAGGGGTTAATCGATTATTTTGGTCCCTGGAGATAGTATTATATTAAATGGAATTTAATTTCGGAAAAAGAATATTTGGGAATGAACAAAAGAATAAATTTTTAGTTGAGATTAAATTTATGATTTAAAATTGATCATTGGTTAATTTAATTTATCAAATGAAGTTTAATTTATTCGATTGATTCGAATGTTTACAAATTGTGTAAAATATTTATACAAGGTATAAATCAAGGAAATCAAGCCGGAATCGAAAATGGGATGGCAAATTAAAATCTAAGGTGAGATCTTTCTCACTCGAAGGAAATTTGATTTTACAGTTATTATTGACTGTTTGATTGCTATGTTGATTGTGATATTAGATATTTTAGGATATATCTATATATAGCAATATATACATATTGGCATATGTATATATTGGATTGATGATTTCCCGCCTCGTATAGCGGATGAGACCCTATTGCGCCGTTAGTAAGCGGATTTTTATAAAACCTATATACCGCGATATTCCACCTCGAAGTGGAATGGTATTGTGCTAACGTCTTTGGATGCAGGGAAACAGGTTGGAGGGATCCAACTGGATTCCTCACAGTAGTTATTTATTTACAGGATTGATGTATATTCTGTTATCATATGTTGATATATGATGTTGATGTTGTGATTGACTAATTGATGCGTTGCATCATTGGATTCAATTTTTGAAGTTTTAAAATAACGATTTTTACTTTAAAAGAGATTTTTAAAAGTGATTATTTGAAAGTATACGTTTTATTTGAATTTTTGAATTGATTTACTTTAAATAAATAAATGTTATAAATTTAAAGTTATGGAAATTATAATGTTTTGTAAATTATAACCGAAAGATAAAATTTCTTTTGAAATAAATGGTTAAGTCATAAATAAAAAGATTTGAATTGAGATTTTTAAATTATTAAAACGATGTATATAAAAGATGTATAAAATTTGATTTTTATAAATATAAAATATTGGGATTATAAAACGAGTTTTAATAAGTGTTAAAATGAAGAATAAAGGAATGGTATAAGTGAACGAAATTTTATATTTATAAATTATGAAGTTACAAAATAAATAGATTTTTGTAAAACAAAAGACTTATAAGTGATTTACTTATAAATCGGGTTTCGACATTTTAATTAAGAGTTGTGAATAAGTATGAATGGTTTATAGACGAGATTTATAAAATATATATTTTATAAATCCAAACAATGGGATTTTAAACGTAGTTCGGTTGTTGTAAAAAAATAAGATTTTTAAATGAAATCTTATAAGGAATAAGATTTAAAATTTGTGAAGCCTTAAAGGAACGAATGTTATAAATCCATGAAATATAAGTACTTAACCTCTAATATGGACGTTTGGTATATAAAGTTGAGTTATAAAATGAATTGAATTATAAAGAAGATTTATAAATCAAAGTTGTTAGAAAATAGAAATAGAATTTGTAAACGTTGTTTTATAAATTCGAAGATCAATTGAATTTGATAAATTAAATATAGGAGATTATAAAAGAAGATATATTCGCGTTTTGGATAGCGAATTTTTATTGAAATAAAATATGTAGAAAAGATTGAAATTTGGTTAGTGAAATATATTCACGGTTTTGGACAGTGAATATATTATTAAGTAAAATGGATATGTTTTGGGAAAGTGACATTAAAAATGAAGTTAATTGTTTTAAACGATGTTTTAAAATGTATTGAATATCGAAATCATAGATTTCAACATTCATTGTTGAAATAGACGTTTTCGAGAAGTAGAAGGAAATGGTGGACTATAACACTGTTGTTATAGTAAATGATTTCCGAAAGGAAATGTTTTTATATAGTATTGGGATTTACATATCTATCTTAAATTCCGAATCCCTATACTAGTGATTTTGAGTCGTCGTAACGATGTTTTACGTAACATTCGTTTTGACTCAGAAAAAAATGTGTTATAGAAATAGATTTCCTTAAAGAATGAAATATATACTTAATATTGTTTTTAAGTATATCGAATATTTTCAAGTGTTGAAAATAAATAGATTTGTGAATTACTTATTATTATATGAGTATGGAATTGCTTTTCCAATATGAAATGAACGTTTTTGAGATTTATCTTCTTAAAGATAAATCGAAATGAATATTGAAATCGATTGAAAATCGAATATCAGTAGATATTCGAAAATATAAATTCACTATGGAATTTATAAAGGAAAGGGAAACTTTTTAGAAAAATAAACGTTGATTTATTTTTGAAGTGTGGAAATTTTATATCTAGTAAAGATATTTTTGAAGATAAAAAAAAATTTGGAAAATTATTTGGGATCTGATGATGTTGCGCATCTTTATTGATAGTTAAATAACCGACTATCAATAATTACCTTTAGATAGGTATTTGTTGTGAATTGGATGAATTTGAATGCCACACTTGTTTTTAAATAAACGCTCACTATTCGGGTTAGCCGGGAAAGGACCATGGGGTCGTATAACCCATTCCGAATATGTGATACGTCGTTATGAATTGCATTCGAAGACCGGTGTTGAAGACCGGATATTTTTGAAAACGGAAGGATTACCGTCGAGTTACTCTACACCGACTGATCTTCGGTTTAGAGGTTTTATCACCCTTAGTGACGGGAAGTCCGGACGTGATTAGAAAATTATCCGGAAATGCAAGGGCTTCGTGAGAAGTGCCTTCGGTTCTGTTCGATCCCGGAACAGACTTGTATGGATTGTGTGTCTGACGTTACAATTTGAGATATAAAGCTGATTTCTTTCAAATACATTTCTGTTGGTGGCGGAGAATTTATTCTCTTAGCTTAACACCCTTCTCTGAGACGTACGAGCTCAGAGGTTATGTAGTTGAAATTTATCAGCGATATATCCCAATTTGGTAACGTGGCATACTGAGTGTTGCTGTGAAATGATCAGTGTTTGATCATTTGTGATATGATCATTTGTTTGATCTTATATCTTTGTGATCATAGGTTGATCATTTTGTTTGACCCGAAGCAGGGCTTTTTGAGAAAGCGTAGCTTTGTGGACGAGACTTCGTCGAGCCTCACACCCCGGAAATGGTCGAAACAGGAAGGATGCGGCAAGGTTCTAGGGAGTAGCGCCCCTTAGTGTATGTCATTCCTTCTGGATAAAGGTGGTATCATGGTATGGAGCCCAGATACTTAACCTCTGTGGTTGCTGCAAAATTTATTTCTTTGTGGTTGTTGCGAATCGGGGATCCTCGGGAAGATCGGTGACGATCGGGGGATGGCATACGCGTGTCAGTAGTTACCTATTTTTGCAGAGGTAACCCGGCCTTGTGTTGGCAGAGATCCGGTTAGGTTCTCGGGTCGTCTATTCCAGGGACGTACCCATCGTGGATAGGAAGTTCCTTAGCCTGACCATTTGTTGGAAATCCAAAGAAACAATACGAGCCTTGTACGGTTTTAGTTGTAGAACCTGCCATCTAATATGGCAGCTATAGCAAGCATACTATAATGGTACCTATGCTGGCTAAGATTTATATTCTACTTTCGAAATGTTTTCTACACTATGCACTAATAATAATATCAAAAAGAATTTGATTTTTGCGTAGTAGGCATTTTTGACTATCATAAGAAGAAATCTCCTCCAAGTCTGCGTTTGCATTGTGTGTGTGGCGGGAGGTCTTATGGTAGTTTCATTTTCCAAAAGCATTGCGAATTGACTTTAAAATTCTCTGCTATTTATTTTAAAGTTAAACTGTTTTACGATCTCACACCAGTCACCATGACTGACTCGGAGTTTATTGTTCCCTTCTAAACTCTGGGTGCCCACCAATTTCCACACGGGCAGCCTAGAGTTATATTATCAGGATATTCTGGAGCTTTGGAAGCAAGCTGGATAACGAGACGTAGTATTTGTATCTGATATAATTATTCCGCTGTGTATTCTGTATAAGGACAAGTATAAACTGTCCATTGTTGTACTGAGTTGTATATTGACTCTGATGATTGATGTATGAAAAAAAAAATGATATAGTTCTTTGTTTTAAAGATTATTCATTTATCTATTATATATTGTTCCGCTGCGATGTGTAAGATTCTGATATTGTTCTCTGTTTCTGATAGTGTTACCTGTTGTTGTTCTTTTCTTCTTCTTCTCTTTTTCTTCTATCTTTTCTTCTATTTCTCTTTCTTAAACCCTCACTATTGGAGTTTCCGGCACTCGATTGCTCGGCAGTCGATAAAGTGAGTATCGATGTCGAATTTTCGAAAAGTCAAAAATTTCGGTATGTGACAATAAATCAATAAAACGAATTTTTTTTTGGAGTGGACGTAGACCAGAGTACGCCGAACCACAAAAATCTACGTCTCTACTTACTTTCTTACTATTTTTAATTTTATTTTCTTTATATTTATTTCTCTACATCACTCTATTTCATTTGGAATATTGGATTGTTAGTGCTTTCATGTTAGGGGCGTTGGTGGACATTTTTGCCATCAACAATATCTTTTATAAAGAGAAGTTAAATATGTATACAATTAATAAAGGAGGTTTTTAATTAATAAGGAGGTTTTAATTAATAAGGTGTATTAGCTAATGAGGAGTTTAATCAATTAGGAATTTAATTAATTAGGAGTATTAATTAATAAAGGAAGTTTTATTTAATAAAGGAAGTTTTAATTAATAATAGAGTATTAGTTAATAAAGGAAGTTCTCATTATTGTTGAATATGACTAAAATTAACTTAGGAAATATCTAGATGAAACACAAGAGTTATATGGTATGGTTATTCACTCGATGATGATATAATCTACATATAAACCCGTCTTTCTCTTCTAGGACAAATTATAAGGAGATCCATCCAAACAGGAGAAGATCTTTACCATTATTTATTGTCTTTCTATTTTTGAAAGAACCGGGGTTGAGTTAATCAAAAATTTATCGATTGGTTTTGGAGCGCTCGGTAAGTGAGGGAGTGTACTTATATAAGAAGACTTGAACCCTAACCACTTCAAAACCTTATATGTGTTCTACGCTTTGGAAGACGTTTGTGATCTGCTTGAGATGCTAGAATCTATTTAGAGATTTGTGATCTATTCGAGATGCTCGAATCTATGTAGAGATTCATAATCCGTTCGAGATGTTGGAATCCATTTGGGGATTTGGGTTCTGTTCGAGTAACGAAGACTCATGTGTTGACATGCTTAACATAACTTCACCATCAGTAATGATAGAAACCAAAGATATGAGGCATGGCAAATAGGGTTGGCAAACCCATAAGGTGTAGGCGACTCCATTCTAGAGATACTTGTGGATGTGCATGTGGGATCGATTCACTCGGTCCTAGCAGGCCAGCTATGTTTTTCCTATGGTGAATTGACTAGAGATGTATGCTGCTTGAAAGGATATCTCTGATCCTTATGCAAGGGATCCGCGTCGATGTACTAAGGGCATCTCCATGGAAATCCTACACAATATAGCGAACGCGTCTTAATGGTTTTGATTATATAACTAATATTGTTGTGGTGTAAACTTCACGCATCATAACTATTTTCCTTGCTTATGCTCTATACCCTAGACATTATCTATTATATCGCAATATGTACCCATTAGATGGTTGGCTCTTTTGAGCGGATAACCGTCATGATTGTAACGACCCGCAATTTTGGACCATTCAAATCGACAATAAATCCACACATGTCTGACTTGAATAATTCAAAATATCAAATTGTTAATTTAAATTTGGCAAAACTCAGCATATGCAGTAAATAAATCAATCACAGAATCACAGACACAGAGTAATACAATAATACGCAGCGGAAAAGATAAAATAGTAGTTCATGAAGCTACTATATAAACATCAGAGTTAAAAATAAAATACAACAGAATATCTCAAATACAGTGAAGTCTTCAGTACGAATAGATGACCTCTCTGAACAAATCAACTAGAGAAGCTGAAAACTGAGTCGATAGTTGGATCTCCAAATGAAGCTCCAAACTCCACAGGTGAGTCTCAAATGCTGTATCACTCGGTCTGACCCGAGCGTAAAGCAAAACACAAAACACTCGAGTCAGGATTAACATTCTTATACTAATAAATCCAACTCAAGTGAAATATCAACTGAAATACAAGTAACTTAAAGGATGTTTGGGATAACCATCCTCTAAGGATCCGTGGAACTATCTACAATGTAGAGATATACACTATAACACCATGGTCATTTCAATTTTATTTATACTTCAAACCCAAATATCATTTCGTTTCAAAATATCTATTTTCAAAATAGTATATATAGGTTAAATAATTTATAAAGTAAAGTATTTAAAATTTCCTCAAGTCTCACAAATCGATTCAAATCAGCTCAAATTCCCATTTCCAATTTATTCAAAGCTAAATTCATCAATTCAATTCAGGTCTAAATATATTTCAAAGCTTTAATATTCAACATTTCAAAGTTAAATTTAACAGTTTCATATAGTTCTTGATTTAACTTTATTATTATTTAATCAGGGAATATTCATTTAATACATTCAATATCATTTAACTAGCCTTAAATTACATTTCTACTAAATATTCCTTTAAATTTATTTAAACAAGAAATGTTCATTAAATTACTTAAATCAAACCCACGTTATAAGTCATATCTTAAATCTTAATTTCAATAAGTTTCAAATCGGTTTAATTAAATAAAATTCTTTATCGACTACAATTCAACTAAGTTCAAATTATCTCCCTAACCTTAACTTATTCAAATTTTTACCAAAAATCTATTTGAAATATAAATTTAATACTTAAACATATTATATGTATTAAATCCATCTTAATTAAATCAAATATTATTATCAAATCTATATATCATTACCATTTATATATAATAATTTAAGAATCCACATTTATTAAAACCATAGAATTCATTTTCAAAATATTTATATATATGGACCAACGGTGTCTGTATATATATTTATCATACGGTTAAGTGATACGGATATTTATCATTTCAATCCGAATTTTAAATATATACGGGTAGATATCATTTCGACCCGTAATCCCAATTTCAATTCAAATGAAAATCGCTTGGGTTTATCATTTCAACCCATAACGATTTTCTCCTATTCTAAAGTCCGTTCGGGTATGTATCATTTCAACCCATAGTGAATTCTATACTAACAGGGAACTTGCAGAGTGATAACAGATAATATAAAATACAACAAACGACATATATCATCAATAACAATATAATATAAACAACAGGATATGGTGTCATATCCCATAGGTGAACAGTTATTGATAATAGCATATATAGCAATTTAAATAACTACAGCAGCATATTTCAATTGTCGTTTCAACTGAAGTCAAATTTAATAAATACAAGAACGTAAATCGTGAGTGATTACTCACCTTTCGAGGCTAGAGATGAACGAGAATGAGATAGGCTACGAATCCAAGAACGAATTCCAAAGCAAATTAAGATTGAATGAAAACTAGACAAACAAGGCTGAAATCAAGAATTGATGAACTGAATAAGAATCAGTTTGATATATACAGAAATATTTGTTATTTTATTAAAATAAATAATTTAATCTAAGTCAAAAATTAAAATAAAATACATACTTGAAATAATAAGAATCAATTCAGTTCAAAACCCTTTAAATTCATGTATATTCTCTTTATAAAACTATACTTAAACCAATATACAAATGCAGACACCACATAATATATGCAAACAAAAGTGTATATGTGAATAACTAACTATGTGTAAACAAATATGCAGACTTGACCTTATATATACTAACATATACAAATATGTGACTAACCTATACGTATTGTACCACCCTACATGAATAATATAACATGCATAAAACACGTTATTAAAACCAAACACATATATGTATGTTAAAACATATATATACTAAGATGGACAACACAGTATACAAATATATATCAAAACTGTTTAAACACTACTTATCTACATATTAATATATACTTATAACTTTATATCAAATATATATACAAATATATATAACAAACAACTATAGGTATATAGTTTTTCTCAAAGCATCAGTAAACAATTACTAACGTATTTAAAAATTCATATAAACTACATATAGTACACACACTATATATAATATATATACTAGCATACCTTTATATATACCTTATACTCTAATGTATATAAAACCGAAATACAACCTTGATATATTATATAAAATATATAAGAACAGTTATATAAATATATATATATATATATACAGGTTAACAAAGCATATTTTTCTTAAATAAATACATAAACTATACGACTTCATAGCATACATATACAACAGCCATAAAAATCTTTATGAAACTTTAAAGCTATAAAATAAAATAACAATATGTTCAAATCGCAAATTCTAATACGCATGTATATAAAACCGACTTTAAGAATCCAAATAAAACTATAAACTCAAATATAACTCTATAAGCTATATATATATACGTAACAGATATATATATGACTACACCTAAACAATATATGCATGACATAAAAAAAATACACACACCTTTGCAAAACAAAGGAGAAGGAGGCTCGATGCCAGGCAAGTGCACGAGGCAGTGGAAGATAGACGTGAGAGAGGGCTCATGGTAGCCATTTGTTAAGGCAGAGGAAACTAGCACGCGGGGTGCGGTGACAGTTCGGCAAGAGGGGGAGAGGAGGAAGGCCCAGGTGATCGGTTCACGTGAAGTGGGGTTCGGTTGTCCGCCCGAGTGTGTGAGCTAGTTGCGTGGTGGTGAGAGGTGAATGAAGAGGTCGGTGAAGCAGGGGATGGAGTTGAAGGTGGGAACGAGAGTGCTTCCATACTTTAGTGAGGAGATCTCGGTGAAAAGAGGAGGTAGGGAGAAGAACAAGTGGCACTTTTATAAAATTTTCCTAGATCAAAAAATGAGATCTGAAAAGAAGATGTACAGCGCACAAACCAAATCACAATATATTTTCTTAAGCGAATGGGCAGGAGAAGACATAACAGATTAGTAGGAATATTGAAAGCCAAACGGTCATTTATTAAATTCAAAAATAATAAAAGCACAAACTGCGGATATTATACGTTTGCTAAATGAATGGCCATGGAAGTCAAATAGTTTGAAAACGGTTACCGATACGGTAATCGTTTTATTGATTCCGTGGTGTACCAGATCCAGAAACATACAAATAAATATACTGTGAAGATCAGCATGACGAGCTAATCAAAACGGTATACAGATATTAGTGGTACGATCATCCGATCAAAAGTCGAAAATCGATACCCAAAATGCTGCTATTTCGTACGGGAAATCCAAACGGAGCTAGAATGTCCGAATTTCGCGAAACGAATTTCGTAGTCTGATTCAGAATGCTCGGAATAAATTTTCTTCTGTTGACATATTTTGGTTTCAAAAAACTTTTAAATTCACTGTTATTAACCGGTTTAAATTGAAATAAAATTTCACAGGAAAATAAACTTCAATATTATCAGATGAAAATTTACCAGTTGCTATATTAAAATAGACGTATTCCAAATAATAAATTTTTTATTTCCAAATTTTATTGTTTAAATTTCACAAAAATTCAATTAATTTAATAAATAAAATCACTAAAAATTATGGGTCGTTACAATGATGGTATCAAAAGGTTTTGTTATATGTCACCCATATTTCTTGAGTTTTTACACCAGACTTATGTTTGACTCGTGGTTATATATTTCCCTTATTTCCATAGGTACTCTTTCGAGTAGTCTAGGAAAGGAAGGTTTTTGTTGATGTTCATTGGTGCTCTTGGAGAGGAGTTGGATGTTCATCTACCGTAGTTTTTTTATTTCCACCGAATTACTTTATATGTGTATATATCAACAATTATATGGATATGATGATGATGGTACTCTAATTAGTAACTCTAAAATGCTATGTATATTAGAGTTGCTATGTATATTATCTTTTGATATTATATGTTATCATTCCGCTGTGAGATTATGATGTTTTGTTCCCCTCTTCCTTGTTCCTTTTCTTCTTTTTCTTTACCCTAATGTTCTATCTTTCCGACACTTGGATGCTCGGCACGTGAATACCGCGGATGTATTAGTGTCGACATTCGGGGGTCGAAAATACATTCGTTACAATTAGGTATCAGGGCGTGAGGTTATGCGAGAACCTTAGCTTTGGTTGGGTATAACTCATTAAGAGATAGTGTAATGGAAAGCCCTATTATGAGTTGAGAGTATTATATATATATACGAGAGCGTATATGTATTTTGTCATATTTTAGTAATATATAGGTGTAAGTTGATAGTGTATTTGATTTATGTAGGGACTAATGGTGTTCATCGTTTATTGCTCATTGATTAGCTTAATTGTGCTCTAGCAGTTTATGAGCATTTGCTATTGTTTATTGATTTATAAGTAGTTTACTCTTTTTTTACAACATGGGTTGAGTAGATAATAATTTATAGGTATATTGAAACGAACACCTTATGGATTAAGTTTCACAGCTTGACTATAAGGCATTCGATGATAATGATGGGTTAAAAAGTTTACTTTAATAAATGATGTTATTTATAAAAAGAAAGGTATTTTTAAGGATAAATATTTGCGAAATGATTTTATATAAGAAAGAGACTTTACACAAAACATGGTTTATAAAAATGGTTTGTAAGTATGGTTTATAAAACATAGTTTAAACCAAGAATTTAATAACTTAAATCTAGGTGTTTTGAAATTTTTTTCAAGGTTTTTAAGATAATAATAATAGTATTATTTGAAAGTACCTATGGATAGAAATATTGAAAAAAAGTATTCTGAAGGAGATAGAAAGTACTGAATTCACTTCTGTCACTGAAAAATAATTTGGGCGATGACTGCAGCATAATCGGCGTTCATTTTCGAGTTTCAAAGTGGGGGATGCTATCATAATAGTTTGCTTCAAAGTTGTTTTGGAAAAACAAATTTTGATTTCAAACTCCTAAAAGCATGATTTGATATACAAAGGTTATAAGTATATATAATTATTTCAAAATGATTTGAAATGAAAATCGAGTGTTTAGTTCTGAAGTTTCCTGTTAAGTTATTTTATAGACGCATGTATCATATGTATTAGGGTAGTTTGGTTGTGCATCTTATTATGATTTGATGTTTAGTATTTTTTAATTATTGGAATGAAATGGAATTTTCAACAATTTTGGACAGTCGAAAATTGCCGAATGGATATAGAAATTGGAGCTAAGTATTTTTGTAAAATTATAAAAGTTGAGTTTTTATAACTCTAAAAATTTAAAAGATAAGTTTTTGTACCTTTTAAGTTTGAGAAGATAGGAAGTTAAAGCAAATTAAAAATTTATAGAACATCCTTGTTGAATAAATAAATATAAATGTGTTGTATATACTATTAAGATGTAGTGGAGTATTATACAAATAATGAAGTTATGTCTTGGAATGTTTTATGATGAAATTTTATTTTAATGAAATGTTTTATAATGAAATTTTGTTTTAATGAAATGTTTTACAAATAAGATAAGTCTTTATCAAATGTTTAAAAACATAAGTAATGTTTTATGAAATGATTCATAAATGATTTTAATATTAAATGAGAAATACCATTTATGAGAAAATAAATGTGAATTAAAAAGTAATTAGTGTAGTTAAGAAACCAAAGTAATAAAGTACGCGAGTTTCCCATAGATCATTTTATGCGCATGACAGTTCTTGATCTAGGATTTGAGTACATAATTTCAAGGTGATTTACACTGGTCAGAACAAGAATTTTTCACTAGATTCTTAACGATGAACATTTGATATAGATTCTTGATATGATCCTGAGGTTTTCTATCATAATATTTGGGTATGAAAGGAAAGCGGAGGTTTCTAATCAAGGGACTTAATCGGAGTTCGCACTAGAGAGGTTAAGTGATCTACACTAGTTTGAAAGTGAAATCAATGCGATTGAGCAAGTGGTCGGATTTGATATTGTGTATGGATGATATATGTACATTGTATGGGCTTTAGTATATTTTTATACTATTTGTTGGCTTATAGAGAGTTTAGGAAAGAACACTTCGAATTTTTTGAGGTAGCATGACTAAGTAATAACCTGAGGTTGTTGAGCGAAATGTAGACTTAGTAGTTTATTTATCATCCTTGTGCAATGAGAAGGTTTCTGGACCTGGGAAAACCGTTGTAACGACCCAGGATTTTGGTCGTTAATTTTGAACATTTAATTTAATTTTAAATGTTGAATTTGAATTATCAATTGATTTGAATATGGAAGAATCAGTGAAATGGTTTAACATTTCAAATATAGCGGTAAATTGGATTTGGTGAATAGGAATTTAATAATTGAAAATTGGGATAATATGTGAATCTGGGGTTGATTGTGAATGGAGATGATTTTTTTAAGATTGGTTAAATTCTATTTGGATTTGAATTATAATATTGGACTTTTGAATGGAATTAAAAGTCGATAAATTTAAAGTTTGAAATTTATATATTAATTGAATAGTGAAATTTAATATATGGTAATAGTGTAAATAATTTTGATTTAATATGAATCAGAATGATTTCTAATATGAATATAAATTCCATGTGATTTATAATGGAGTTAGTAAGTTTAAAAAATTGGAAATTTAAACGATTTCGACGATTTTGAAAATCGCTCGATTTAATCGACGAGTTAAAATAGCCTTCCGGAGCACAGTCTCGGAATTCGACGAAACTAGTTCCATTGGATCTGTAATAGGGTATTATTATCGGATTTCTAATTTTGTAGCGTTTGGAGTTACCGTTTGGTCGTACGGGATAGAAACGCGTTGAAATTTAATATCAAAAATTTAATATTTTAATTCAATTCGAAAAGCTATCTTCCACATACGATCGAATTGGGCCCTGAAACATGTTCCATTATGTTCGGAATAGGGGTAAAACATTATAAACGCCAGGCGGCACGTCTCGTTTGGAGTTCGTTTGAAAAAGCATGTAACGACCCCGGATTTTAATTACATTTAAATTAATAATTTATTGAATTTTTGAATTAAATTGAGTAATTAAATAAATTTTTGGATAAAAATTTGTAAATTTAATTAGAAAATTTGAGCGAGTTTCCCCGAATCACAATTTTATTTGAACGATCATTTAAATTTAAAAATTGTATATGATTGAATTTGAGTTTCAAGTGAATAGTTTAAAAATATAGAATGTCATCTATATTACAAGATAATAAGAAATAAATAAGATATAGGAAAAATCAATACAAATACAATATAAAGTAATAAAAACAAAGTAAGAAAATAAGTGAACTAAATATCTACAAATAATACAACTACATTCATATCTATAAACAAACAATAGGACTTCACTTATATTCTTAAGTATGTAGGCTGTAGACTTTAGAGTAACAAAATGTATAAGTCATAAATGCAATGTCCCCAGCCACCATAACAAAATCACTGTAGCCATCACACCATCTTCCTCTTCTCAGCCGAGTAAAATTATGCAGTATTATAAACATAGAATATCTTTGTATACTTGTAAAATAAAGAAAAAAGGAAATATACTCTGTAACTTCTTTTATACTTCAAACTGTAAACTATTTTTCCTTTGTCACTTTTCATTTCCAATTCGAGTCAAGTTAAACTAAGCTACAATTTCATTTAAAACCTAAAACAACAATCAAATCCGGAAGCATGCAATTACAAAGCAAAATGATGTAGCCTGTAAATAGATATGCTAGGCAAGTAGAAATAAGATATGTGGCCTGTAAAGGCAAGTAAAGGGAAAATATCTATATAAAATAAGGTTAGTAGGAGACATGAAGTACTCAAATAATAAATGCTTTCATCTCTTAGCAGCAAATAGGTCATTCGAAATGTTGAAGTATCATTTCAGCCTCCTTTTATAAAAGATCTCTGATCAATAAAAAAAAGGGGGAATAATTGTGCTTGTATACAAACTCAGATCTTACCCCTGTACAAACTTAGCATTTTATATAGACATCTTCTTATGTCTACCTATTTTCATTCGTTCAACACATAACAAACCTGAGAATAATAAAGCAACATTTCCATCTTTAAAATTGAAGCATTATACAATAATAAAGACAAACAGATTGGAAGGAAATCAAAGCAAACAAACTCTCAGTTTTAAAGTTCAAAGCTGTGTCAATTCCCAAGTGCTATGTTCTTCCTCTTTAGATCAGGTGAGCAACACACCTATTATTGCCTATATTCTTTGATATGGTGCTTGGATGAATATTTAGTAGCTCTATAGATATATATATATATATACACACACACGATGTTCTATGTATTTGCAAGGACCCTGTTCCTCTCTGCTTTGGGATACAGTGTGAAAAGAATGAACAAGAAGTTCAATACTTCTTCATCTAGGCATCATTAGACTTAGGGGCTTAAAACAAAACAAATGTTTAAACATAAATCAGGTTTCTAAAAATTGTTGAAAGCATGTTAGTGAAGTAGTTCATCTGGAACTTGGTTTTACAGAGCTTGGGGTATCATACGTAAAAAAAATCGAATGTTGTAAATTGTTAGTTTAATTTTATAACCTGAATCATCATAGAAAATTATGATTTTTAAAACAAAAACGATGATTTTTAGATAACCATACAGAGTGTAGTTCACAAAGGAACCGAAAATGCTTTTTTGTCAATTCCTATCAAATTAATCAATTATTGATGTTGAAATTTATGGTGGAGCTAGATTTTTGATTCGGGAATACTGGAAAAATGTTAAAAGAAATTTCGAATGCATGGAAATTTAGAACCGATTAAAAGTAGGGTTTTGGGTTCAATGTTTCCTGTGGTCAGCATATTCGTTGATTTCGTCGTCTTGGATCGACCGAGCTACACGAGATTTTCGGAGATGGTAGAGAAAGATGATGGCGAGGTGTGGCCGGAATCGCATAGCCAATGGAGGTCGACGTTGTGGGGTCGTGGCAATTTTCCTCTGTCGTGTTCGAGCTGTTGTTCGTATAAACGAGCATATTTTTATGTCGAGTTTAATGGGTTGAACTGGGGTTGGATTTCGATTGTGAGGTCGATTTGGAATTTGCTGGAGGCGTAGTAGTTCGCCAGAACGTTGGCGAACCACCGTGCACGTGCACGGTGGCGCGAGGAGTGTTAGAACATTTTTAAACAAATAAGAAAAAAAGGGGAAGAAGAAGAAAACTGGGATGGGAAGAACTCGAGAGGGTGTTCGAGTAAAAATGGGTTTAGCTCGGGTTCCTTCGCGTGTTCGAATGGTGGATCCTGCAGTGTTAAGTTTAAAACTTAGCTTAAGAAAAGAAAAGAAAAAAAGGGAAGAAGAAGATACGTGAACGATCAGGGGAGAGAGTCGGGGAAATTGACAAGGAGAACTCGAGTTGGCTCGAGTGGAAAGCAGTGTTTACTCGGGTTGCTTTAAAAATGGGTTGAGCCCAACTAAAATTTAAGTTTTACTGTTAACAATCTTAGATTTATCAAGCAATTAATATTAACTATATTGAATTAAATCTTATTACAAATTTTAATTAACTAAGTGATTAGAGATTAAATCAATTTGTTATTTAAGATTGGTTAATTAATAATGAATTGATTTATTAATTAAGGTAATCAATTTAAGGTTTCACACTTAATTACCTAAAGGAAAATTTGTTAATGTGATTAATTGATGGTTAATTTATTAATGTAATTGATTTGAAAGATAATTACTTAATAAAATAATTAATTAATGATTAAAGGTGGATAAATCAAGTGATTAACGTTGATTTAAGATTTCGGATAATCGTTCATCTTAATTAACTAGGGAAAATTATTATTTACGGTAATTGATTTATCATGGGTTAAATTTATTAATTAAAGATAATTAATGAAATGGTGAATTAAATAATTAAAGATTAGTTATTTGATAATTAAAGGTTGGTGAATTATAATTAAAGGGTTGATTTATAAATTATAAATGATTAACGAATAATTAATCAAAATGATTTGTAATTTATTAATGTTAATTAACCAGGATTAGTAATTCATAAGAATTTAATCTGATTTGAATTGATCAGACAATTAACTGATCTTACTTATGAATGTTTGGATTCTGTTGATTGTCGAATTGTTTGATATCCCTAATATATGATGCTTTGTGATATACCCTGATTTATGTTGTGATCTGTAATTTACTTATCTGTGATCTGTGAATGAAGATGAGCGTTATAGTTATACCGCTTATCAACTATATTTCTGTATTCTGATCTGTGATGATTGTATGATGTTGCACTACTGTGTGAAACCCCTGGACTACACTATTACACACACAAATATGGATTTCACGTGGAAATCGGTTAAGTCACAGATAATTTAAATTTGATGTTTTTGAAATTGAAATTTTTAATTTCAATTGATTTTGAAATTGGAAATTTGGGTTTAAAGTGAAAAGCAATTGAAATAGAATTTCAAAGATAAAAGTTATTTTGAATAACTTAATTGAGTTTTGAAAATTTAAATAATTTGATTTAAATTTGAATTCAAGGTTGAAATTGAATCCTATGATTTGAAACTAGGGATTGAAAATGTTATAAATGTGTTTGTATGAATTAAACCATTTTAAAAGTATAAAGTTTGGGAATTTGAATTTAACCAAAGGATTTCAACTCGTATGAATAAATCAAATTTTATGAAATGAAACTATTTGTTTTCAAAAAAATAAAAGCTTTCAGATAAGAAATGAAATTCCAGTTTAATTAAAGGAATTTCAAGATTGAAACGAAAATGGTTTTCCAAGTTATGAATGAATTGTTTTGAAAAGCTATGAATTAAATCTGTTTATTTTTAACAGATTTAAAATGATGATTTGTTTAAACTATTTGAAATGGAATTGTTTGAAAGCTATAAGTTAAATCTTTGTTTTAAAGATTTAACGAGTTAATCAAATTGAAATGGGAATTAATTTGGAAAATCTGTGAATGAATCTTTTGTTTAAAAGATTAAAGTGTGAAAATTGTTTAAACCGTTGAGGGTTGTTGAAATGAATCTTTTTGTTTAAAAATATGTAAATGGTAATTTGTTTTAACCATTCAAATGGAAAGTTTTGGGTTTTAAGTTGTGACTTAATTGAAATCCCATATCCATATGATTTTTGAATATTACGCTCACTATTCGGTTTAGCCGGGAGAGGACCTTTGGGTCGTATAACCATTCCGAATATGTGATACGTCGTATATGGATAGCATTTGAAGACCGGTGTTGAAGACCGGATATTTTTGAAAACGGAAGGATTACCGTCGAGTTACTCTGCATCGGCTGATCCCCGATATAGAGGTTTTATCATCCTTAGTGACGGGAAGTCCGGACGTGATTGGAAATTATCCGGATTTGCAAGGGCTTCATGAGAAGTGCCTTCGGTTCTGTTCGAACCCGGAACAGACTTGTATGGATACATGTCTGACATTACATTTTGAGATATAAAGCCGATTTCTTTCAAATACATTTCTGTTGGTGGCGGAGAATTTATTCTCTTAGCTTAACACCCTTCTCTGAGACGTACGAGCTCAGAGGTTATGTAGTTGAAATTTATCAGCGATATACTCCCAATTTGGTAATGTGACATGCTGAGTGTTGCTGTGTGATGATCAGTGTTTGATCATTTGTGATATGATCATTTGTTTGATCATTTATCTTTGTGATCATAGGTTGATCATCTGTTGACCCAAAGCATGGCTTTGTGACAAAGCGTAGCTTTGTGGACGAGACTTCGTCAGGGCCTCACAACTCGGAAATGGTCGAAACAGGAATGTTGCGGCAAGGTTATGAGGGTCGCGCCCTTTAGGGTATGTCATTTCCTTCTGGAAAGGGGTGGTATTATGGTATGGAGCCCTGATACTTACTCATGTGGATACACTTTCTTTATGATGTGTGATGTTGGATATCGAGCGCTCGGATAAAGGTCCCAAAGGACCGGGGGATGGCATAGTCGTGAGTTACTTGTTACAGGAGTAACCCGGCCTTGTTTGGCAGAGAGCAGTTTGTCTCTCGGGACGTCCAGCCAGAGGCGATCCCA
Organism: Allium fistulosum; assembly: GCA_030737815.1. Lineage (NCBI taxonomy): Eukaryota > Viridiplantae > Streptophyta > Magnoliopsida > Asparagales > Amaryllidaceae > Allium > Allium fistulosum. The sequence goes on along the minus strand of CM060901.1, from coordinate 307,644,604 downwards.
TGCGTCGGAAGGAAGTTCCTTAGCCTGACCATTTGTTGGAAATCCATTCTTCCAATACGAACTTTGTACGGTTTTAGTTGTAGAACCTGCCATCTAATATGGTAGCTATAGTAGGCATAGTATAATGGTACCTATGCTGGCTAAGATTAATATTATACTTTCAAATTGTTTTCCACTTTGCACTAATAATAATAATTCAATGATTTTGCGTAGTAAGCATCTTTGACTATCATAAGAAGAAATCTCCTCCAATTCTGCGTTTGCATTTTGTGTGTGGCGGGAGGTCTTATGGTAGTTTCATTTTCCAAAAGCATTGCGGATTTCAATGTTTAAAACCTTTTGTGTTTGTTTAAAGATAAACTGTTTTTGTTGCTCACACCAGTCCCACGACTGACTCGGAGTTTATTGTTCCCTTCCTAAACTCTGGGTGCTCATAATTTTCCACACGAGCAGTCTAGAGTTGGGTTTCTTTTCAGATATTCAGGTTTAGTAGATTATCTGGAGCTAGTTCATTCATCGGAGTTGCTTATCTTGGAGTTGTGGATTCATTCTTGTCTGAAGATCATTTTGGAGTTATCACTTCTATTGATATTGTTCCGCTGCTGTTGTTATCTTTTCTTTTCCACTGTTATTTCTTGTATCATATCTCTGATGTATATTGATATTCATTGTATCACTCTGTTGTATCAGATATTATATATCAATGTATTATTCTTTTCTTCCGCTGTGTTATTTACTTAATTGTGTTATAGCTCCGGCGAATCGGATTTGAACGGTCGAATCTGCGGCATTCTAGTACAATGTGAAGTACGGATGTTGATTTTCGAGCGGGCAAAACCCGAGTCGTCACACAGCACGTTAAAATTGGAAATTATATTAAAATAATATATGTATACGTATATAAATACGTTGCACAGTGAAACCCTAGCTTGTTACAAACGTGGTTGTCGTTCTATGATTCTATAGCCGAAAAGCTTCGAATTTCTTCCCTAAATTCCTCGAAATCCATCAATTTTTAGAGAAAACATCCAACTAGAGAATTGTCGAGCTCGTCGAGCTCGACAAGATCAACGGTGGCGATCGCGTTTGGGGAAGCGGATTGGTGGGAATTTCATCGTGTAGGCACGACGTTTGAAGTGAAAATTCGAGGCGATGGGTAGCTCGAGTTCGTTGGTGTTCAGGGAGTGGGTGCGGCGCGTGACGGGCTTCGATATGGTGGGGGCCGATCAACTCCTGGATGATCGTGGTGGCCGCGATAAGGGATGAACGAGGCGATGTGTTTGGGTTCTTTGACCTGGGATGATCAAACGTGAACATGAGAGGTAAAGTGTAACAACCCGCTATTTTGGACCATTCGCATCCGCACATGTCGGACTTGAATAAATCAGAATACCGCGTTGTTAATTTAAATTTGGCAAAACTGAACATATACAGTAAATAAGTAATCACAGATCACAGACACAGAGTAATAAATGCAGCGGAAATAAAAGAGATAGTAGTTCATGAAGCTACTATATAAATATATAAGTTACATCAGAGTTAAACCAGATACAACGGAAGAGTAATATGATACATCAGATACAAATCAGAATACATCACTGGAATCATCGAATACTGAAAGTAGAATAGATGGCTGGATCTTCAAGCAAAGCTCCAACTTCAAAGGTGAGTCTTGAATACTGGTACACTCAGTCTGACCCGAGCGTAAAGCAAAACACAAACACTCGTGTCAGGATTAACATTCTTATATCAATAAATCCAACTCAAGTGAAATAGCAATTGAAATACAAGTAACTCAAAGGATGTTTGGAATAACCATCCTTTGAGGATCCGTTAAACTATCTACTAGGTAGTAATGTACGCTAAGTAGATAATGTCTATCAGTAAAATAAGGTATCAAAATAGTGTTAAGGCGTTACCATTATCCCCCTTAACACATTTTATACAAGCGTTATAGTCTATACAACACTGTAAACTCCACCGTAAACTAGTGGGATATCAGGGAGTACTCCATAGGTATAACGCAAAACAATTTCGTAAGGGTCGCGTATATAGGGATACAAGTATGACAAGGCACATGAGGCAATACCCAAGGTAGTGAAACTACCGTTTGCCTGATCCGGACTGGTGAAAACGCATTGCCGCAGCGATCGCAACACCGCGAAACAACACTCCCAAATCAAGGGTGCACCAATCGACAACAAGTAATGAGTAGTTTTGAAGTGTGTTCGCTTGAGGTAGCTAGCCCCCATTTGGCCCGGCACGGCTCCTGTTTTTTTCATTTCCAATTTGACACAAGTGTCAAGGCTATCCATTATCGTTCTCTTTCTTCAGTTATCACGTACATCATTCCAACCACTTCATTCTGGATCACACTCCGCGTATAGTTATTAAAGTGGTTTTTGGTTTAGACAGTGAGTATGTCCCTAACCGATTCTGGTTCCTTTAATAACCTTCGTAATTATAACACCGATTGGTCATTAATATATTTCAAAACCAAATCAATTTCAATTTCAATAGAATTTGTAAATCAACATTTCATTTGTCTTTCTAAATCAATTTCCATAATTTACGTTTCAAAACTTCCAAATTCATAACTTCAAAATCTTATAATTCAATTTCTATTTCTATTTAAAACAATTCAAATATTGATTCAAGTTCGTATATAAGTTTCATTCCGAAATCATTTAAATTAATTTAATTTAACATTCAAATCAATTTAACTTCATTGATCAATTTCATTAAATATTCGTTAAGTAAATTTGTCATTCAAAACAATTTCTATTTAATTTCCAATTCATTAAATCAATTACTTAAGTTCAACTTCATTAGATCAAATCTTCAAATTTAATTAAATTAGATTCATCAAATCAAAGTCTTTACATTTCGAGCCTTACATTAATTTCAACAAATCACATTTTATGTCTTGTTAAAGAAATTCAATTTCACTTATTAATTTACTTAGTTACAATTTCAAAGCTCAATTAAATAAGAACTAAATTTCACTAATTAAAAGTTCAATTTTAATTATCAAAGGATTCAATTTAATTTAATTATTAAATAATTCAATCTCATTAAATTATTAAATAATTTCAAAACTTAATTCAATCATTTCTTAAATTAAACAACATTCTTTCATCAATTTCTTTATTAATATTTTATTTCAGATTATTAAATATTCACATTTAAATTTCATTAAAATTCAATTTCCAACTTCGTTTCAAAATCATATTATTTATTCAAATAAAATCTTCATTTTATTTTATTTTCAAATTATTGACCAATCGGGTTTTTATTTAATTCTCTATCCTAGGTCATAGTTCAATTTGGGTATTTATCATTTCAACCCGATTCCAATTCAATTCAAATCAAAACATAGCAAAGGGAACTGGCAATGTGATAACTGGGATGGTGTCAAAGTAAATAAACAAGCAATAACAAAAATCAATATCAGTCCAATAATCAATTCAAATAATCCTAAAATAATCATATTAATTCACATTGTTATTTGTGCAAATTAATATAATTATTTTTAGAATCTACACTATCATTTCATGTAGATTAAAGATTATTACATTAATATTTAAACGGTTCTTCACTTGATATCAATTACTCAATTCCATACTACAAAATCTTTCCAACATACATTAAATGGTTCAAGGTGTATTTAACCAAATTTCTACGTGTCAACTAGTTTAACATTTAAAGGGGGTCATATTATACAAAATTTAACTAATCAAATTCAACATATAGATTCAATTTATATGGTTAACTATCATATATCAATTCAATTGCATATTATTTATCACTTTAACATTAACAATTTAACGTCCAATATAAACATCAACAATCAATCAATTATCAACCAAACTGTATTATCATCGCATAAATGACAGATAATGGTGTCAGATGTCATAGGTGAACAAATACATGTAATGGCATATATAACAGTGTAAATAACTAATAGCAGCATATTTCAATTTGTCATTTCAATTGAAATCAAATTTAATAAATAAAAGAACGTTAATCGTGAGTGATTGCTCACCTTTCGAGGCCAGAGAGATTCGACGATGAAATGAGATGAGTTACAGGTCCAAGCACGAATTTCGAAGCAAAGCACGATGGATACGAGTTCGACGATCAGAGCTGATAAATGGAAATCAATGAGAATAATCAGAATCGACTTGATATATACATAAAAATATATATTATTATTGTTTTTCAAAAATAAATTTTTGTACATATAATTTAAATCAAAATTTATTTCAAACACATAAATAAAATTCCATATATTTGAAATTGACCCATAAATACTTATATATAGACAAACATATAAATGTATGTATAAACTTACATACTTATATTTTATATAACAACAACTCTCCGGTAAATTTTAAACAAACCCAACTTATGCAGACAGCTACCCAACCCTATATATAAAATATAACTTACTTATAAAATATATAAAATAAAACAACGTATATAGTACTAACAGTAGTATATATATAAACATCAATTCATAATAGTACTGTATATTTTTATGTAGGCTGACACTATACAACTGCAACCACTACCTAAAAAAATCTATGTATATTTTTAAACTGTCAAGATATACAACCTATCAATAGAGCAGACTAATATCTCAATAGAGCTAGCTGTAAATGAAATACTTGTTTCTTTTCCCTTGTCAGTAAACAATACAAAAAATGCATAGACTACCACTTTTAAATCCAAGTATAAGAACAATAGACCACACGACTTAAAATGTCACATGTATGAAAATGCAGACCGCATATGTATAGGTGTAAACAACATATGCAAGCTATTCAGACATGTGCCAATTAAATCAAAACATATGTATATTCATAAATGGTATAAGTATGCAGGCCGACATGCTATATACACGTCTAAACATACTTTTAAATTTACATAAACTACAACCAAGTGTACTCCTGTATATATATAATATTACCCTATATATCACACATATAATACTGTCGCAACTTTATAAATATAAAATACTAATGTATATTTTTCTTCTTATATAACAGTTCTTATATCGAACTAATTTATTGTTCAAATACTGTAAACATATTAAAGCTGTTGCATTTATAACCAAATATGTATAGTATAAACAAATGTATACACGACACCATACAACAAAATATTTATAATATAATTTGGAATAAGTACTTTATAAACAACATATTAAAAAAAATAAACTGTAAGTTATAAATACACGACAGACCCACAACATATTATATATAACGATATATATATATATACTCACTGTGAAACATCATTTTTTTTCCAAAATAAACGTATACATGTAGGACTGGCCTATCCTTTAACTTTCAAAGAAAAACTAATATATAGTATATATACAACTATATATTCAAATCTCATACACCCTATATATAAACTAGCAGCTTGTTGGCATATATCCTAACCAAAACAAACAACTATATGTAACATATACCCTTAAAACTGTAAAACAGATTTGAAATTTTTATATATAAGTAATATTTCTATGTATAATATACTGAAAACATGACAGGTGATTACATAAATAAAGAAGGCTGAAGCTTCAAAATATATTGGAACATTTCGTATATGCTTTTATAGTTATAAATATAAATCAAACAAGGGTGTAGCTTCACAAAAGCAAAATAACAACAACAAAAAAAATGAAACGAAAACAAAAGGATATACACTAATATTATTGGACCACCTGAGATTTAGCCATAGTTCTTGAGCTGGAGGGAAAAGATGTTGAGGTGGAACAACGATTAAGTGAAATGGCGAGCTCAGGGATAGGTGGCGGTCGGTGCTGTCCATGGAGTGGGAGGTGAGGTGGAGCACCGGACTGCCATGAGGTGGTGTCAGGTCTGGTCGCGAGATGTCGGAGGGTGACTGCATGGCTCGGCAGAGGTGGTTGAGTTGCCGCGGCCATTGCTTTTGGTCAGAGGGGCTTTTGTGGGTGCTATGCGTGGTGGAGCCGGAGGGTGGCTGGCGGTTGAAGTTTGTGGACGAGGTGGGGTTGCTGGAATTGACTGTGAAGAGGAGGAGATGTGAAAAGTCGGGTGCGAACTGCTGGCATGGAGGGGAGGTGGCGAAAGTCAGGAGCTTAGGCAGGAAGAGGGAGCAAGGGAATAACTGAGTTTGTTAATATATATCATTCTCCTCTGTCGAAAATGAAAGAAGAAGTGAGCAAGAGACTATTTGATATATTTTCAGAATGAATGCAAGAAGACAGAGAGATAGGAACAAACCTATATTTTGAAACTAGTGAGATACAGAAAGTTAAAGGTGAACTGATGGGAATAGTAAAGGCCAGTCGAATTGAATTCAGGGACACAATTAAAGCTAGTGTCTATTGGAATTTACACGATGAATATATGAAAGGGTACGTGAAGCTAATGGGTCAAATTGCAGAACCGATAAAGATATCGTTTCCGTAGATTTTACCGTCTCCCAGACTCCGACACACAAAACGAATATACTACAAGTATCAGTACGACGAGACGATCACATCGGCAGACGGATATCTGTGGTACGATTGAATTTTTAAAATTTGAATTTTTCTACTGGCAGAAAATGCAAGAAAAACGTAAGAAAATAAGATCGACGGAGCTAAAGATGTCCGAATTTTGAAAAACAAAAAATAGCGTCTCGCACAGAAGATGGTTTAGAATTTTTCTATGTAAAATATTTAGGTTTCGAAAACATTTATTTTCATCGCTTTTTAACTGATTAAATTAAAGTAAATTTTACGCACGAAATAAACTTCCATATTTTCAGACGAAAATTTACCAGCTGCTATGTTTAACTAGACGCATTCCAAATATAAAATTTTTATTTCAAAATTTTATCGTCTAAAATTTCACAAAATTTCAACTAATTACGTTATTAAAACGGTTAAAATTTACGGGTCGTTACACTCTCCCCCACTCAAAAACTTTTCGTCCTCGAAAAGGAAGGAGGTAGGAGAATAGAAACAACTAGAAAGAAAGTAGATTGGAATACAAGTAAACAATTAATTTAAACCATATAAATTTCAATTTAAATTAATTAATATTTAACCAGTTGATTTAAACCATTTGATTTCACTTAAGTTAAATCAAACTCAACTATTTCTAAATTCATTATTATTATTTTTTTATCTAATTATCCTAAATCAACAACTTCTAAATCATTAATTTGTATAATCATTTATCATACTCATATTTTATTCAACAAATTTAATTCTTTTATTCCAAATTATTATTAACTTTATTCCACTTAATATATCTTATTACATATATTTAAACCATATAAATTAATTTAAACTATATAAATTTCAATTTAAATTAATTTATATTCAATAATTGGTTTTAAATTCAAAGTATTTTCATAAGTTAATCAAATTCCAATTTATTGATTCCTTCAAAACAAATTTTTTATCTCATCTATTATTCAATTAACTTATTATTCTGGCATCTTTATTAGCATTTTTTTATAATTAAAATCTAAGTGTATAACATTTATTATAAACACTCAAATTTTATTTATAAAATCATTTTATATTGTATATTATCCAATTACATTTTAACTTCTGAATGATTTAGGTAAGTTATATTGAAATGCAATTTAGTACTATACAAATAAGATTTTCAAATTCAATTTTTCAAGTTTAAACATTTATCCAAAATTTAGCTTTATTTATAATTGGAAACATCCTTTAACATAATTTTTAAGAATTAAATTTCCGTTTAATTTCAAACCCTTTAGAAATAATTACGTATATACTATATATATTAAATCAAATTAAATTTAAAATAAAATACCCATATATATATATATATAAAGTCATATTTAAGAAATTCGAATCAAAATATTTTTCCAAAACAAAACCGTAGCAAGCTACAGAATGGTTTCTCCCCTTCGAAACTAGAAAATGAATGTCAATGATGCGGCCGCCATTACCAAAATTATTTTCCAGCGACAAAGAGAAGAGCACTGGTTTCAACATTTTAAAATTCTTTGAAAACGATTTATATTCGAAAATATTTAAATACTATACACTTTAAAACTTTTATATCAAAGTTTGAAATCACCAGAAATTAAATTCTCAAAATCTTTATTTAAATTCCTTTCAAATCCCAAATCAAATTATAACCAAGTTTCATAAATTCATTTATTTATATTATGCAATAATCAATGGTTTACAAAACAATAAATGAAAATCAAATATTATTATTTCTGACAACAAATTCATTAACAATTTAATTTCAGAAATCTTATATTTATATATAATATAATCATACATAAATTTTATTTTATTTACCAAATTTGAAAACGATATTGTGTCAGTTTGCTCTGCTCAAGTGTTTTGGAAATCCTATCGATAGCGTTGATCAGACGAATCTGTTACGACCGCCCATGACCCCTGCACTTAAACCTAGAGATAGTGCGCTGAAGAGTGTGCCAGGAGACCATGGACGATTGTCAGGGTAAATTAAAACAACAGAATCTATCGTATTACTCACAGCGCATGGACAAAATACAATAGAATATATATATAGTGAAGCTTTACAGAATAAAATGCCATCATATAAAACTTCATAGTAGTTGAATACAAGCATCCAAATAGCCAATACATCAAGCCTCACTACATAACACTCAGAGTTATACAAAACAGCGGAACATCCAGTACATATAGTAAGAAGGTAATATGCAACCCTCCAACTCATCTTCGATATCATCATCGTGAGAAGTAAGAACAGCACCTGTCACCTGCTACCTAGTCTGCCCGTCCCAAAAATGGACGAACAGCCCAAGGCAATAAGAGTTAAAACATAAAGCCTTGAGTCAGACAACAGTCTTAGTGAGCAGTAAATTAACTAACAACATACCAAAAGAGCATAAAGGAAAAGGAATAGGAATACAACCCTCCCACTCCAACCTCATTCTACAGTGATAGCCCCCAGACACACACTAAGCAGAAGCAAACATAGCAGAGCATAAAATTTAAAGTAAAGTAATTATCACTCGAGTCAAGGGCGATGTTTTCCAAGCACAAACCCCCAAGGCCTAAACCAAGATCAGATAAGCACCCAGAAAACACTGCTCTTGAGACCGAATGACGATACAACCAAACATCCATGACTTTGGCTATCACTGTTATCATTTCTTCGATTTCACCGTTAATTGAATGACCGGCACATTCTTTCAGCCGTCCGTCAAGGGCTAATGGAAACCCCGGTTCTAGACAGTACTCCGCACGTCGTCGCAGCCCGTGCCTAGGACTATCGAATCTGCCCAGAGTACTCGACCATCAACAGTTGGCCGTTCGGACTATCGAATCTGCCCAAACGTACTCTTGCTTTGAGCATGCTAGAACCCTCAACAACGATGAGACCCAAGCCTCCTAGTCATCCTCCTCGACGACTATTCTCATATCCATTCATTATCCTCAACTCGAATCATATCACCGAGTTATCAACATGCTTGGAATGATCCCGTCTGGATTAAACCAAGTCTTCATCACATGATTGCCTCGCTTCATCACATCCTCGCAAAGCCTCATCTCAACATCACATCATCAAATCTATGCATAAGAGCTTCATCATCCCGCTACATATGCCACGAGCAGCTTTCCCAATTCAAGAGCCTTTCCCTTAGCTTTTGAATCATCTTCGGTCTAAATCAAATCATCAATCATGTAATTCATAACAATCAATCAAATCAAACATTAATCCAAGCAATCAAGCATTCAAATATGATCTAAGTAGACAATTATAACAATAATGGCATTTTCGTAATTAAAGAGTTGAAAGTCCAACAAGCATGAAAACATGAACAATATCTTTACAAACTTGATGAATGAACTTGCGTAGGTTAACATGTGATAAAATGGATGTAACATCATCATGAACAATGAATCTATATGGATCTACACTTAGGATGAAGAAAATGCATGGAAATCACTATTTTAACACCAAATCGAGCCAACGATCCGATATACTCCTTTGGATCCGTGTGAGAGATAATCACCACTCACCAAATCACCAAAACAAACCCAAATCAACACGCTTCAGATCTGGATAGCGAAGGATCTAACTTGATCTATCACAAATCCACTTCAAACGATGAAATCACACTTCAAAGGAGGAAGATCTTCAATCTAAGCTCTAGAATCTTCAATTTGATCTTCAACTTGGATGGATGGAATCACTAGATTAGAGTGGAGAAAAGAAGTGAAGAAGTGTAGAAGTCGAGCTCTCAAAATGGCAGCACTTCATCGCTTCGAAATCCGGATCCCAAAAAGTGAGAAAAACCCTTCCTATTTATAGCTGAAAATTCACTAAGTCGTAACTCGGCTATCTCCATAAGTCGTCTCCGACTTACGACCTAACGACTTACCAAAACTCATCAGTTTACGACTTAACAGATAACTAGGCTACGACTTAAAACAGACCCAAGTCTCTACGACTTAACGTGTGCGCCTAACCGACCTAACAACTCAGCAGCTAACCCCTAAGTCGGTTACGACTTAACTGGGTATACGACTTACGACCTAACTACAAGGCCACACTCAGCGACTTAACAGATATGCACGCGCGCCCCAACCCCTAGGTCGCTCACGACTTAACGACTTAGCAGAACTCCACGACCTACGACATACGACTTAACGCTCCTGCGACTTAACACAGGCACACTACCTCGCGACCTAACAAACTTACGACTTAACTCGTACGACTTAACTCCTTAAGTCGTCTACGACCTAACTACTCTAACACGCTAACTACAGTAGGTCGCTCACTTCCTATAGATCGCTAACTTCTATAGGTCGCTCACTCAACCTAGCCTATTCCATGACCTAAGCTATCTTACGATCTAACCCCAACTTCTTTAAGTCGTTCAAACGACCTATCTCCAAACCCTTAACTCGCCAAATCCCTGGGTTGCTCCTATCCCCTAAGTCGTATACGACTTACGACCTATACTAAGTCGTGAACGACTTAGGACTTAGCCATATTTTGCCTAAAATCTGAAATGGCTCAACAACACTAAAATTCCAAATTTTGACGAACTTGTCGATCCGTAAAAATACGGGTCGTTACATTCTCTCCCCCTTAGGAATTTCGCCCCCGAAATTCCAAACAAACAAAGCAATCAAAGATTATTCTGCATGCCTACCATCCATAGCAATCAGCCAACCATGCATCCAATTCTAGCTTAGCCTGCAGAATTTGAAAACTTAGAACAAGTTACAATGTTGTTAGATGATACGACACCTTAGGGCCATACCTTGAAGAGTTCAGGATGAGCTGCCTTCATCCTCTCTTCCACCTCCCACGTACAGTCGTTATCATCATCACTCCATTGTATCTTGAGCAACTTAACTACCTTCCTCCTAAGCTGTTTCGTGTCGGTTTCCACAACATGAAGCGGCTTACGAGGTCTTCTATTGACTGGATCAACTTCGAAATCTTCACAGCTATCAGCAGAAACCACCATATTCGAGTCGTGCACGTACTTCCGTAGATACGATACGTGAAAAACATTGTGCACACCCGACATCTTCTCTGGTAATTCCAATCTATAAGCGAGCTTTCCAATTCGCTCGATAATCGGGAATGGTCCGACAAATCTCGGAGTCAATTTTCCTTTCTTCCCGAATCGAATAACATTCTTCAGTGGAGAAATCTTCACAAAAACCATATCTCCTACGCCGAATTCCAAATCCTTACGACGCTTATCGGCATAACTTTTCTGACGGTCTTGGGCTGCCTTCATTCGTTGCCGAATGATCTCTATACAATCTGAAGTCTGACGAATCATCTCTGGCCCAAGCATAAGCTTTTCTCCTGCTTCTAACCAACATGTCGGAGAATTACACGGTCTTCCATACAACGCCTCATACGGTGCCATACCAATGCTTGACTTGTAACTGTTGTTGTATGAAAACTCTACCAAATGAAGGTGATCTTCCCATGATCCCCCAAAATCCAAAACACAAGCTCTGAGGAGATCTTCCAAAACTCGGTTGACTCTCTCGGTCTGACCATCTGTTTGAGGGTGATAAGCTGTACTCAAACATAACTCAGTCCCCAAAATTTCCAGAAAACTCTTCCAAAACCCACTAGTGAACAATGGATCTCGATCGCTCACTATACTCTTCGTAATACCATGGAATCAAACTATCCACTTAACATACAACTCAGCCAACCTTGATGCAGTCCTAGTCGATCGAACAGGAATGAACCTTGCACTCTTAGTCAGACGATCTTCAATGACCCAAATCCCTTCATTTCCCGTTCTGGTTCTAGGCAATCCATCGATAAAATCCATCGATACCTGCTCCCACTTCCATGTAGGAACTTCTAATGGCTGAAGCAATCCACTAGGCTTCTTCTATTCGGCTTTAACCAACTGGCAGTTCATACATTTGGAAATAAAATTTCCAACATCCTTCTTCATACCTTCCCAGTAGTAGGTTCTCTTCATATCCCGATACATCTTATTTCCACCTGGATGAATTGTCAACTTCGAGTGATGACTTTCCTTCAGAACTTCACTTCTCAATTCATCTATATCGGGAACAACTAGTCGTCCTTGCTTCCGAAGCCACCCTTCTTGATCGACCTCGAATCCTTTATCCTTTTCTGGTTCCAATCCAGATTCCAAATCATGGATAATCCTGACAATCTTATCATCTCGCTTTTGACTCTCGCCAATCCTTTCCACAAGGGTCGGTCTTATTGATAAGTTTGCCAACATCTCGGGTTCCAATTCACATCTAGGCCTGAAGTCAAATCCAGCTAAATACTCGAGATTCTTCCATTCTGAAAACATGGCTCCCAGTCCTGCATGTCTTCGACTTAACGCATCTGCCACTGCGTTACCTTTTCCCGGAGTATAAGCTATACCAAAATCATATGATGCTAAAAACTCTAGCCAACGTTGCTGCCGAAGATTCAAATCCTTTTGGGAGAAAAGATACTTCAACGACTTATGATCTGTAAACAACTCGAATCGAACTCCCAACAGATAATGTCTCCACATCTTCAGAGCAAATACAATCGCCGCTAACTCCAAATCATGAGTCGGGTAATTCCTTTCGTGCGACTTCAGTTGTCGACTAGCATACACAACAACTTTATCCCTCTGCATCAGCACTGCTCCAAGTCCAGTACCACATGCGTCGGTGTAAACCACCATCTCATCATTCCCACTTGGAATAGTCAAAACAGGTGCACTCGTTAATCGCTCTTTCAGGATTCTGAAAGCTTGCTCACACTTATCTTCCCATCTGAACACTTGGTTCTTCTTCGTCAATCCTGTTAACGGTGCAGCCACCTTAGAGAAGTCTTTGATAAATCGTCGATAATATCCTGTTAATCCAAGAAAACTCCTCACATCAGATGCATTCTTAGGTCTAACCCAATCCTGGATTGCTGCCACCTTAGCGGGATCAACCGCTATTCCACTTCCAGAAATAACATGGCCTAAGAACCTCACTTCACTCTTCCAGAAGTGACACTTCGAAAACTTAGCCTTCAGCTGATGCTTCCGCAAGATTTCCAAAACAATACACAAGTGCGTCTTGTGCTCTTCTTCCGCTCTTGAATAAATAAGAATATCATCCACGAACACTAGCACGAACTTGTTCAACTGATCTTTGAACACTCTATTCATAAGATCCACAAAATATGCTGGCGCGTTAGTCAATCCAAACGGCATTACCAGCCACTCAAAGAAACCAGATGGTGTCCGAAAAGCAGTCTTCGGCACACTATCCTTAGCTACTCTCAACTGGTGAAATCCCGTTGCCAAATCCATCTGAGAAAACACCTTAGCTTCGTGAAGTTGATCGAACAAGTCATCTATCCTCGGCAATGGATACTTGTTCTTCTTAGTCACCTTATTCAGCTCACGATAATCCACACACAATCTCAACGATCCATCTGCCTTGGTTGCGAACACAACTGGTGCACCCCACTCGGACACACTACGCCGAATGAATCCTTTCTGTAAAAGGTCATCAACTTGCACCTTCAACTCATGCGGTTCCCTAGGCGCCATCCGCCTAAGAGGCATCAAAACGGGTCTGGCTCCTTCAACTAGATCTATACGAAACTCGATCTCTCTATGCGGCGGCAACTCTTTGACTTCGTCAAAGACATCCTTGAATCCATTTGCGATTGGCACAGATAACAGTCCATCCCGTGGAACAACAAGCGAATACATGAAGCTCATGAAGACGCCTTCTTCATGCTTACATCGTATCACAATCTTTCGCCCCTCCACATTCTCGACTGTCACTTCCAACCTCTTACAATCAACCTTCGCCGCATACTTCCTAAGCCAGTCCATACCCAAAATAATTCCGAACCCCGAAAAGTTCAGAACAAAACAATCACAAACAAAAGAGCAACCATGACTCGACACAATCAGACCACGGCATAACATACACAAACAAGACGAACCCCCAACTGGATTAGTCACGACCAATGGCCTATCAACAATATCCGGTTCTAAACCCAACCGGCCTACGAGTTCACTACAAACAAACGAATGTGACGCCCCAGTATCAAACAACACTCTAACTGGAACACCACATAAGAAAAGAGTACCTTGAACCACCACACTCTTTCCTTTCTCTTCCGCGTTAGGAGCTTTCGAAGACGACGGAACAGCTTCCAAAGCATAAGCTTGCACAATCTGCTTGTCCCTCCTCGGTTCTGGACAATTCTTCCTGAAATGCCCCGACTTGTCACAGTTGTGGCACTTCGCCGGCGTTTTCGGATTCTTGCAATCCCTGGAGAGATGGCCTTTCTGCTGACAGTTGTAGCAGGTCACTTCTCCCTTCGGCTTCTTCTGGCCATCCTTACCCTTCTGCTACTGCTGCTTCCTCTTCTGGTTTCCACCTTGCTGTGGTTTAGACTCTCCCCTGGTAACAGCAACAACAGAACCTTCCTTAGGAAACAGACTCTCATGCCTGAGAGCTTTCTCCACAAGCTTCTCAAATGAATCGTCAAAATGATCCACTAACTGTCTCCCAAGATAACTAACCAAGCCTGTCACAAACTTCTCATTCTTCTGGTATGCAGACTCAATATATGACCGGGCATACTTGGACAAAGCTTCAAACTCAGAAACATACTCAAGAACCGGTCTACCTCCCTACTTGAGCTCCACAAACTTCTTGAACAGAACAGACTTCTGAGCTGTAGAAATGAACTTGGCTTCAAATCTGACTTGGAATTGCTCCCAAGTAATCTCTTCCTCCGAAGTATTGATGGTAATAGAGTTCCACCAATCAGAAGCTCTCCCTTGAAGCTGCCTTGATGCCAACTTCCTCTTAGTTGCATCCTCAATTCCCAAATCACCAAAAATCCTTCTACAAGCATCTATCCATCTTTGGACCTCAATAGTTGATTCTGTTCCCAAGAAAACCTTTCCTCCAAGAGCAGTATAGTCTTTACACAACTTAGCAAAATCCACCGGCTTTGGAGTTTGAACTTGAACTCCAACATCAACTGACGGCCCTGGAGCTGGCATCCTTCTCATGATCGAAGTCATCATAGCTTCGAACATGGCTGCATAATCAGCGGTCCCTTCAGCAGCTCGGCCTTCCCTAGCAGCTGGTCTCCCTCTTCGACTCATTCTCAATATCTATAAAAAAATGATTAGCACATCTGGAGAAATAGCTTCATAAAGGACTAACTTACTTCTAAACTACTATATTATATATAGTAATCATCCATCAAATTACAATTACGTCTCTCATACGTAGTTACGTCAGCGTGCGTTGGGTAAAATCGATTAACCAATGCTCTGATACCAAATGTGACGACCTCCCATGACCCCTGCACTTAAACCTAGAGATAGTGCGCTGAAGACTGTGCCAGGCGACCATGGACGATTTCAGGGTAAATTAAAACAATAGAATCTATCGTATTACTCACACCGCATGGACAAAATACAATAGAATATATATATAGTGAAGCTTTACAGAATAAAATGCCATCATATAAAACTTCATAGTAGTTGAATACAAGCATCCAAATAGCCAATACATCAAGCCTCACTACATAACACTCAGAGTTATACAAAACAGCGGAACATCCAGTACATATAGTAAGAAGATAATATGCAACCCTCCAACTCGTCTTCGATATCATCATCGTGAGAAGCAAGATCAGCACCTGTCACCTGCTACCTAGTCTGCCCGTCCCAAAAATGGACGAACAGCCCAAGGCAATAAGAGTTAAAACATAAAGCCTTGAGTCAGACAACAGTCTTAGTGAGCAGTAAATTAACTAACAACATACCAAAAGAGCATAAAGGAAAAGGAATAGGAATACAACCCTCCCACTCCAACGTCATTCTACAGTGATAGCCCTCAGACACACACTAAGCAGAAGCAAACATAGCAGAGCATACAATTTAAAGTAAAGTAATTATCACTCGAGTCAAGGGCGATGTTTTCCAAGCACAAACCCCCAAGGTCTAAACCAAGATCAGATAAGCACCCAGAAAACACTGCTCTTGAGACCGAATGACGATACAACCAAACATCCATGACTCTGGCTATCACCGTTATCATTGCTTCGATTTCACCGTTAATTGAATGACCGGCACATTCTTTCAGCCGTCCGTCAAGGGCTAATGGAAACCCCGGTTCTAGACAGTACTCCGCACGTCGTCGCAGCCCGTGCCTAGGACTATCGAATCTGCCCAGAGTACTCGACCATCAACAGTTGGCCGTTGGGACTATCGAATCTGCCCAAACGTACTCTTGCTTTGAGCATGCTAGAACCTTCAACAACGATGAGACCCAAGCCTCCTAGTCATCCTCCTCGACGACTATTCTCATATCCATTCATTATCCTCAACTCGAATCATATCACCGAGTTATCAACATGCTTGGAATGATCCCGTCTGGATTAAACCAAGTCTTCATCACATGATTGCCTCGCTTCATCACATCCTCACAAAGCCTCATCTCAACATCACATCATCAAATCTATGCATAAGAGCTTCATCATCCCGCTACATATGCCACGAGCAGCTTTCCCAATTCAAGAGCCTTTCCCTTAGCTTTTGAATCATCTTCGGTCTAAATCAAATCATCAATCATCTAATTCATAACAATCAATCAAATCAAACATTAATCCAAGCAATCAAGCATTCAAATATGATCTAAGTAGACAATTATAACAATAATGGCATTTTCGTAATTAAAGAGTTGAAAGTCCAACAAGCATGAAAACATGAACAATATCTTTACAAACTTGATGAATGAACTTGCATAGGTTAACATGTGATAAAATGGATGTAACATCATCATGAACAATGAATCTATATGGATCTACACTTAGGATGAAGAAAATGCATGGAAATCACCATTTTAACACCAAATCGAGCCAACGATACGATATACTCCTTTGGATCCGTGTGAGAGATAATCACCACTCACCAAATCACCAAAACAAACCCAAATCAACACGCTACAGATCTGGACAGCGAAGGATCTAACTTGATCTATCACAAATCCGCTTCAAACGATGAAATCACACTTCAAAGGATGAAGATCTTCAATCTAAGCTCTAGAATCTTCAATTGGATCTTCAACTTGGATGGATGGAATCACTAGATTAGAGTGGAGAAAAGAAGTGAAGAAGTGTAGAAGTCGAGCTCTCAAAATGGCAGCACTTCGTCGCTTCGAAACCCGGATCCCAAAAAGTGAGAAAAACCCTTCCTATTTATAGCTGAAAATTCACTAAGTCGTAACTCGGCTATCTCCATAAGTCGTCTCCGACTTACGACCTAACGACTTACCAAAACTCATCAGTTTACGACTTAACAGATAACTAGGCTACGACTTAAAACAGACCCAAGTCTCTACGACTTAACGTGTGCGCCTAACCGACCTAACAACACAGCAGCTAACCCCTAAGTCGGTTACGACTTAACTGGGTATACGACTTACGACCTAACTACAAGGCCATACTCAGCGACTTAACAGATATGCACGCGTGCCCCAACCCCTAGGTCGCTCACGACCTAACGGCTTAGCAGAACTCCGCGACCTACGACATACGACTTAATGCTCCTGCGACTTAACACAGGCACACTACCTCGCGACCTAACAAACTTACGACTTAACTCGTACGACTTAACTCCTTAAGTTGTCTACGACCTAACTACCCTAACACGCTAACTACAGTAGGTCGCTCACTTCCTATAGATCGCTAACTTCTATAGGTCGCTCACTCAACCTAGCCTATGCCACGACCTAAGCTATCTTACGATCTAACCCCAACTTCTTTAAGTCGTTCAAACGACCTATCTCCAAACCCTTAACTCGCCTAATCCCTGGGTCGCTCCTATCCCCTAAGTCGTATACGACTTACGACCTATACTAAGTCGTGAACGACTTAGGACTTAGCCATATTTTGCCTAAAATCTGAAATGGCTCACTAAAATTCCAGATTTTGACGAACTTGTCGATCCGTAAAAATACGGGTCGTTACAGAATCGATCGAAAGCCCAAATCAACATTAACAACTCAAACAACACAATGTATATTAAAACATTTTAAAATATTAATTTACAAATACACTTCCTCGCTCAACGATACAGTAACGGATTTCAAAGCAAGGATGGGGATTCAAATTTGATTAATTCAATCAAAGAAAATTTTGATTTGAGAATAAGTCGGAATGAAAGATAAGATGATTATTTAACCGAATAAGGAAATAGATAATCTTATATAAATCGCGGGCAACCATAACCGGGTCGACCGTGACTTCAAGAATAAGATCGATGTGGAATTCCGAGGTAAATCGATATTCGATCTCAAGAAATAGAATTCAGGTATAGCAGGAGATAGATAGCATCGTAAACCGAGGATATAGAAATCTCCGGTAAATTAATGCCAACTGTAAAGGAGTTTTCACCCCTTTACAAATCATTCTAAGTTTGGCGAGACCGCCGATTCATTATAAGGGTCATTCGAAGTGGAGCTATGTGATGCTCCAGAATTGAAAGAAGACGAATAGTGAGGGACACGAATGAAATTTGGAACCGCAGGGGACGTTCCAAAATTCAAAGGAACCGAGTCAAAAGGAAGAGATTGAAACTCGAATGAGAGTGATTCTGTAAATACATTTACCATATATGCTAAGTTTTGCCTAGAGCTACCAAAGCTCTGATACCAACTATAACGGACCGCGTCAGTGGGGTAACGCCCACCGTAGCATACAGCAGTACCTGTGTTCTGCCTTTACAGCCAGCCTCTCGACTGCACCAACCCCGCAGGGACATGTAGGAGTAAGAGTCATTCGCTTGGTACCAAACCAAATGCGAGAACCCCTTATCATGCTGCACCCGTCAAGTGCATAGGCAGACACACATGTCGGACTTGAATAATTCAAAATACCGCGTTGTTAACTTAAATTTGGCAAAACTAAACATATACAGTAAATAAGTAATCACAGATCACAGACACAGAGTAATAAATGCAGCGAAAATAAAAGAGATAGTAGTTCATGAAGCTACTATATAAATATATAAGTTACATCAGAGTTAAACCAGATACAACGGAAGAGTAATATGATACATCAGATACAAATCAGAATACATCACTGGAATCATCGAATACTGAAAGTAGAATAGATGGCTGGATCTTCAAGCAAAGCTCCAACTTCAAAGGTGAGTCTCGAATACTGGTACACTCAGTCTGATCCGAGCGTAAAGCAAAACACAAACACTCGAGTCAGGATTAACATTCTTATATCAATAAATCCAACTCAAGTGAAATAGCAATTGAAATACAAGTAACTCAAAGGATGTTTGGAATAACCATCCTTTGAGGATCCGTTAAACTATCTACTAGGTAGTAATGTACGCTAAGTAGATAATGTCTATCAGTAATATAAGGTATCAAAATAGTGTTAAGGCGTTACCATTATCCCCCTTAACACATTTTATATAAGCGTTATAGTCTATACAGCACTGTAAACTCCACCGTAAACTAGTGGGATATCAGGGAGTACTCCATAGGTATAATACAAAACAATTTCGTAGGGGTCGCGTATATAGGGATACAAGTATGACAAGGCACATGAGGCAATACCCAAGGTAGTGAAACTACCGTTTGCCTGATCCAGACTGGTGAAAACGCATCGCCGCAGCGATCGCAATACCACGAAACAACACTCCCAAATCAAGGGTGCACCAATCGACAACAAGTAATGAGTAGTTTCGAAGAAGTGTGTTCGCCTGAGGTAGCTAGCCCCCATTTGGCCCGGCACGACCCCTGTTTTAGTCATTTCCAATTTGACACAAGTGTCAAGGCTATCCATTATCGTTCTCTTTCTTCAGTCATCACGTACATCATTCCAACCACTTCATTCTGGATCACACTCCGCGTATAGTTATTAAAGTGGTTTTCGGTTTAGACAGTGAGTATGTCCCTAACTAAAATGACCCTCCTACTTCTACTCTAATTCCATAAGGATTTTTTTTTTAAGGTAAAGAGGATATATATATATAGATAGATATATCATCCATTGCAATTATAATTCTCAGGGTCAATATCTTTTTCCAATAAACCAAATATATCCAGGATCACAATAATCAACCAATATAAATATATCAGTACATTCACAAAGATAAGCACATACATGTGAGGATGTATATGCCTCTCTTGTTTGAATCAGAGTTCTGGAAAACAAGAGGATATTGGATTGCTGATTTTTTTTGACCAAACAATCCACTGGAAACATATACTTTAGTCTGTTTATCCTAACTAAGAAGTGATCAAGTAAAAATCAGTGGAAAGCAAGCTTTTAATATAGATGTTTGTGTTAAAGTCTGAATAACATCAAACTCAGGTTAAAAGAAAGCGGGTCATAAGAGAACACAAGCAACATCTAGGCGTAATGGAAACGCGCCTAACTTATACACGAGAGGTCACGAGTTCGAGTACTATGCTGGTTGGTTCAAACACAATTTTTGTTTTTTTTTCCTTTTTCATTTTTCTCCTGTACAGTTTGGAACCTGTTATGTACCTATATCTGCACATATATACCTTATTTATGCCTATATTCTATCATACAAAACAATAATTCTTGCTTAATTATTTTTGAAACCCATTCCTACAACCTGGAAGGCTTCCTGATTGATGTAAATTAAGGGTCTGTTGCTTGGGTTTTGTAAATGATAGAAGTGTTTATCATTATCCAGGTTTGAATTTCTTCTCACAAAATCTGTCTGGAATTAAGAATGCATTTTGTTAGAATCTGAGTGAAATTCAGATTCTTATCACAAATACAAAGGAAAAAGGTGTGGTAATATTTGCACTAAACATGTTTATGTGCATATATATCTGCAACTATTTGGATCTGGCTTACACTCCCCTTATTACAAATCCTTTCTTTAAAAATAGGACATGAGACATTTGTATGAAACAAGTTTAATTATGGGAACCTTGCAGCCATATAAAACATTCAACCTATGTCTATTTTCTTTTGTATACATATGCCATGGTAGAAAATAAAACCATTTAATTTTCTGAGAATCAACTATCCAGATTTTCCAAAACTTAAATCCTTTCCAAAGACTCAAGATTGACTAATGCATTTATAAAATGTAATAATTCAATTTTAACATGGTGTTCTTGCTAAATCCACTTACAAGATTTGATTAATAATTTTTTATTTAAAACATAACAGATATTTAACTTGGTTCATAGATTCCAGATACAAGTCAATCTCTTAATAAAATACCTAACAAAATATCCATCCAGTGTTCAACACTTAATACAAGTAGCAATTTAAATTGTCAATACATGCAGATTTCAACATTTAGGCTCTTATCTAACTAAGTTTAGCATGCTATATCTTCTTCTCAAAGCTTTGCTCCTACTCCTACTTAGTTGCTGCAATACCTGAAAAAGCATTTGAAACTGCCTCATTTTAAATGAGACACCCCAGATGCCATTAGCACACTAGGGTCAGACACATGTCTGGTATGAGAAAGCTCACAAAAATAATTAGTTAATTAGGTTAAAGTCAAGTTAAGTACATATACAGAAAGTTCGGCCCTTTGGAATCAGGCAAATACTTGTGTGCATGCTCTGTGTCATTGTGCATGTGCACACTTTAATTTTCTTTCCAGAGACTACATATATAAATATGGCACATACATTCAATCATACAATTCAATCATAGTCAAACAATCATTCATACCAAACAGGAAAATAACCAATATGAGTTAAATCATTTATTCAATTCTCATATTTCAAATCTGGGAAAAACTCTAGTTTTCTCATCATCTCAAGTATTATTCCCTTGGTATATTTATCTATCCTTGGTCTCATCTGCAGTATTTATGAATCAATGGACACACTGTAATGAACTAATTCACTCCATTACACAAAGATCTCAGGACTTAAACAAGCCATGTGTCAACTTGTGTTACTCAAGCACACAAGTCATTCCTGCAGTGTTCTTGACCCCAATTTCCTAATCAGGTTTAAGTTAATAATAACTCTTTTGATTTTTCATGACAAAACCATTCAGTGATTCATTTCATTAGCTAGAAACATCCATAACATGGCATCTCATATTATTCATGACCATACAGAGGCAAACAAGCAAACAACCATTGGTGATTATAAAATAAGGTTCTATATATATATGTATATTCATCCTGGTATTTAAAAAGAGTTTAGGCAACTAACATTGGCTTATGGTTTCTGGGAGAGTTTTTCTTTTGCAAACATTTGTGCTTGAGTTAAACTCAGGATGATCTGGTTTCACTGAATCACAAAATTTTGTTTGCTATGCATTTTATTGAATCAGGAGCATCAGCACATAGGCAACCCTATTGCACCCCTAATTCCTTTCTATTTCAAGCCTCAGCACTTATACATGAGTATATTGCAGCTCAACATTATTTACATCTTTCTGGGTTGAGCCAAAACCAATACTACTTGCCTATTCTCAACATTTTATTTTCTGGGTATTTGTTTATATCCCTAAACATTAACATATCAGAGATCTGAGTGTATAAAACAGATATGTATACTAACAACACATAAAACTTTGTTATAATAAAACAAGTGATCAACCAAAGAGAATCAAAACATTTTCAGATTTAAATCCACAGATAAGCATTCATATATGAAAATACTCTTTTAAGAAAAAATATACTTTTAACTGGCTGCCTACATTAGGACTTATTGCCTTAGATTTTTGAGTGAGTTTTCTCACCTAGCTCTCTTCTTTGTTTCCTTAATTAATTGATGAGCTTCTGCCCTTAGCCTCAAGCTCTCTTCCTTCCCTTGTCTTATGATTTCTATGGTGTTGTTTTTTTTTCAAAATTCTTTTCTGAGGAGGAGAGGAGGCTGCTGCATATACATGTATATATATACAGGGTCTCTCTTAGGGTTTTGGGTATTGGCTAAGTTCATTTTTGCCCACCAGAAAAATCATGTTATCTGCATTTTAAACCCAAAGTTTTACCCTTCCCGGCTTAATTTGGGTGAAGAGAAAAGTGGTTACACATTTTTTTCAGAAATTTGCTTTTCAGAAAATACTTTTCCCCTTGTCTACAATCATGCTAAAAATGTGACTTGGTTTTGTTATTTATTAAATACTCTTTTCTAATTCTGCCTATACCAAGCACTTCCCTGTTTTATCTTATTTTTTTTCTATTTTTAGCTTTCATGCAAATGGTATGTACTTCCTTCATTTATTTATAAGAGGATTATTCCTTTTTATATCTTCATTCTTTTTATTTCTGCTTATATTAAAATATGTCTATATATTTTATTTCACTAGTTTAAACTCTAGTATTTTATTAACACATATATATTTATATAAGTCTTACTGAAATAATTAGTACACCCACCTATATATATTCATACATCATTCTATACTGACACACACATGCACATGTACACTCAAAAATATTCAGTAGCATTCATATATACATTTACTCATGCATACTACTTTTAAGAATTTAATCTATATATATATATATATATTTTTCCATACACATCAATATGTATGTATTCTTGGAGTTCAGGGTTTTAGCTTATATTCATGTGCATTTCCTGTGCACACATGTACACACACTGATACACTATCAAGCTATATCAATTCCTCCTTCAAAATTTATTTAAAAATTATTTTAAATTTTATTTATATTTTCCAGAATAAATTCCTAAAATCTTGGGTCATTACATACACCCCTCCTTTTAGAAATTGTGTCCCACAATTTTCCTAAGCTTAAAATAAATTTTAAACTTAATTCAGAGAACAAGTATATTCTCTACCAAATAGATTCTTAGTTCTATACTAACTAAAAATATATTCATCCAAAATAAAGAAAACAATCAAAAATCAGAATTACCTCAATCTGAAAATAGCTTAGGATAATTCATCCTAACTTTGTCTTCTAATTCCCATGTGCAATCACTAGGATCAAGACTCCACTGTACCTTCACAAGTTTCAGAGATTTATTCCTCAACTTCTTCACATCTTTTGCCAAAATTCCCACTGGATCCTTTTCATAAATCAAATTAGGATTTATCTGCACTTGGGTTGGGGTTTCAAGAATTTCTGCCTTGTCATGGACCCATCTTCTCAATTGTGATACATGAAAAACATCATGTATACCTTGCATGTTTTCTGGTAATTCCAACTTATATGCCAAGGGACCAATTCTCTCCAGAATTTTGTATGGTCCAATATATCTTGGGGTTAATTTGCCTTGTTTTCCAAACCTCATCACATTTTTCATGGGTGAGATTTTGATGAAAACAAAATTTCCCACCTCATATTATACCTGCCTCCTTCTCATGTCTGCAAATTTCTTTTGCCTATCTTGAGCTGCTGTCATTCTTCTTCTTACCAACTCAATTTTCTCCTTGGTTTCTTGTATGTACTCAGGTCCTAAAATAGACCTTTCTCCTGCTTCTACCCAGCAAACAGGTGACAAACAGGGTTTACCATATAAGGCTTCAAATGGAGCCATTCCTATGGTGCTTTGGTAGCTGTTGTTGTATGTAAATTCAACTAGATGAAGATAATCTTCCCAGTTGCCCCCAAAATCCAGTATACATGCCCTCAACATGTCCTCCAAAACTTTATTTACCACCTCAGTCTGCCCATCTGATTGAGGATGGTAGGCAGTACTTAAACATAGTTCACTTCCCATTGCTTCTTGAAAGCTTCTCCAGAATTTTGAAGTGAAGATGGTATCCCTATCACTCACAATGGTTTTGGGAATGCCATGTAACTTTACCACTTCTTTTATAAAAATTTGAGCTAGTTTTGGTGCTGTTCTTTCTGACTTGACTGGGATGAAGTGTGCTACCTTGGTTAGCCTATCAACTATCACCCATATACTTGTATTGCCTCTCTTAGATCTAGGCAGTCCATCTATGAAGTCCATAGATATGTCTTCCCACTTCCACTGTGGTACACTAAGAGGTTGCATCAACCCTGATGGTCTTTGAGTTTCAGCCTTGACTTGTTGGCAAGTCATACATTTGGCAATGTACTTAGCTATATCAGATTTCATCCCCTTCCACCAGAAGTCTCTTTTCAAATTTTGATACATTTTTGTGTTACCTGGGTGTATGGAGTATTTACTTCGGTGATATTCATTCAATATCTCCTTCTTCAATTCTATGTCCTCTGGTACACACATCCTATTCTGGTATCTCATATAACCATCTTTATCAATGTGGTGATTCATTACTTCCTCCCCTCTTGAGAGGAGCATTCTCTTCTCTAATAAGTGAGCATCTTGTTCTTGCATTTTTCCTACCTTCAGAATTAAATCTGGTTGAAGTGTCATTAAGCTTAACTTCCCTTTATCTTCTTGTGCACTATGCATCTGCTCATTAATGTGCACACAACCATTCTCCCCAATCTCTAACTCAGTTAGCAAAAATAAGTTTTTAAATTCTTCTATCATCATCATAGCCAATTTAGCATGCTGTCTACTTAGAGCATCTGCAACTTTGTTTGCTTTACCTGGTGTATAAAGTATGTCAAAGTCATAGGCAGCTAAGAACTCCACCCATCTATGTTGCCTCATGTTCAAATCTTTTTGTGAAAACAAATATTTTAGAGACTTGTGGTCAGTGTAAAGTTCAAACTTAGTGCCTAACAAATAATGTCTCCAAAGTTTTAAAGCATATATCACAGCTGCTAATTCGAGATCATGTGTGGCATACCTTACTTCATGGGGTTTAAGTTGTCTGGATGCATATGCAATGACTTGGCCTTGTTGCATCAACACTGCACCCAAGCCAAATCCACTAGCATCAGTGTATACCACTAATTCTTCATTTCCATGTGGTACCTTTAGAATTGGAGCATTCACCAATGCCTCCTTCAACTGTTCAAAAGACTTTTCACATTTTTCTGACCAAACAAAAGCTTGGTTCTTCCTGGTTAGGTTAGTGAGTGGTGTAGAAATTTTTGAAAAATCTTTTATAAACCTCCTATAATACCCTGCCATCCCCATAAATGACCTCACTTCACTCACAGTGCTTGGCCTCTTCCATGCTTGAATAGCCACTACTTTATTGGGGTTCACAGAAATTCCTTTGGCAGATATAACATGGCCAAGAAAATGTACTTCCTCTTTCCAAAACACACATTTTGAAAATTTTGCCTTTAAATCTTTTTCCCTTAATCTAGACAAAACCAGGTGCAAATGATGCTTATGTTCTTCCACTGTCTTGGAATAAATCAAAATGTCATCTATAAAAATAAGCACAAACTTGTCTAGGCAATCTCTAAAGGTTCTGTTCATTAAATCTACAAAGTAAGATTGTGCATTGGTCAAGCCAAATGGCATAACCAAAAATTCATACAACCCATACCTAGTGTTAAAGGCAGTGTACTTGATGCTTGATTCTTCCACCTTCATTTGATGAAAACCAGATGCTAAGTCTAGTCTAGAAAATACTTTTGCCCCTGCTAATTGATCAAAAAGATCATCTATTCTTGGCAATGGGTATTTATTTTTAATAGTTACTTTGTTTAATTCTCTATAATCTATGCAGAGTCTTAAGGAGCCATCTTGCTTCTTAACAAATACCACTGGTGCTCCCCAGCAAGAATTACTTGGTCTTATAAAACCCTTTTCTTCCAATTCTTCTAACTGTTTCTTTAATTCTTTTAGTTCATTTGGCCCCATTCTAGTTGGCTTTTTAATCACTGGGCTTGCTCCTGGAACTAGATTGATCTGGAATTCTACTGGTCTATGGTGTGGAATACCCTTGACCTCACCAAACACATCCAAATATTCAT
Source organism: Allium fistulosum (assembly GCA_030737815.1). Taxonomy (NCBI): domain Eukaryota; kingdom Viridiplantae; phylum Streptophyta; class Magnoliopsida; order Asparagales; family Amaryllidaceae; genus Allium; species Allium fistulosum. The sequence continues at coordinate 307,617,268 of CM060901.1, read as the reverse complement.
TGACTATGGGAATTTCTTCAATGGTTAGTTCACTGAAATCTTTTTCTGAGTCAACTAAATGATATAGTTTTCCTTCCTTAGCTACCTCACATAAAACTGTGATTCTCTGGCCTCTAGAATTTTGCAATGATATGGTGGATGAGTCTAAATTAATTATGGCTTTAAATTGCCTTAACCAGTCTACCCCCAATATAACACCTATATTTGGGTAATTCAAAACATATAAATTGGAAATAAAAATATTTCCTCCTATGTTTAATTCCACATCCACACAAATCATATTTAAAACACTAGAACTCCCCAATGGACTGTGTATATGCAATGGGGTTTCAACCAATATGCAATTCAGTTTTAGCATTTTAACCAATTCATAAGAAATTAAAGAGTGAGTTGCCCCAGTATCATATACTACTGTTATGGGTATGGTACAAATAAGTAATGTACCTTCCACTTGGCTATGGTTTACAGTGTTACTCTCCACTGTGGCTTTGCCTTTTCCTTCCAAATTTGCCAATTTGCCTTGCTGTTTATACTCAGGACAATTCCTCTTCATATGCCCCTCTTTCCCACATAGATAGCATTTGAAAGCTCCTCCTTTCAATTCTGGACATCTTGGTTTGATATGCCCTTCCTTTCCACACTGATGGCACACAATTTTCTTCTTGTTTTCCTTAGCTTTGACATCTCCAGTGCTTTTGTTACTAGCCTCTTCTTTCTTCTTATCATAAGGGTGATACCTTCCCTTACCTTTCTTGATATTATTGCTCTTAAAATTTCTGAACTTCTCCCTTTCCTTGTCATGCTGCTCCAACCTCAAAGCTAAGTCTATCACATGGTCAAAAGTCTTGTCTGCATAGGGTAACATGGCTCTGCTAAGTCCTGGGTTCAGACCTTTTATGTACCTATCATTTTTAGATGCCTCATCTGCCACAAGCATTGCTCCATATGTGGAAAGCCCCTCAAACTTTTGAGTGTATTCTGTGACAGTCATGGTTCCTTGTCTAAGTCTAATGAATTCTTCTAGCAAGGTAGTCTTTGCTGATGCTGGTACAAACCTTGCTTCCAACATCTCTTTGAATTGATTCCAAGTGATTTCATTCTCATTCCTTCCTGCAATGATTACTTCCCACCAGCCTAAAGCTACTCCTTTTAGCTGTCTTGAAGCCACTTGCCTCTTTCTTTGATCATCAAGTTGCATGTCATTGAAAATTCTTTCCAATGTTCTCAACCATGTTTGAATTTCCATGATACTCTCTGTCCCTTCAAAGCTTTTGCCTCCTAAATGAGTATATGTCTTAACTAATTTTGAGAGTTCTTCATAGGGATTTTCTTGCCTTTGTCCTGCCCCATCCCTAAATGCTCTCACCAAGTCTTGCAGATTGACCATTGGTGGTGCATGGGAAGATCCTGCTCCCTGATTTGGTGGTCTCCCTACCATAGTTTGCTAATAATAATTTACATAGCTGGTTAGTTTGATTGGTAATTTGGTTGTTTCAGTGGTTTTTTTTTTCACACTGAACACATTGTTATATATATATATATATAGTTCCTTTTAATTTTATTTCTATCTAAGAACTTGATCCTTACTTCTACTATGTTAAATAACATAGCTCTGATACCAACTGAAATGACCCTCCTACTTCTACTCTAATTCCATAAGGAATTTTTTTTAAGGTAAAGAGGATATATATATAGATAGATATATCATCCATTGCAATTATAATTCTCAGGGTCAATATCTTTTTCCAATAAACCAAATATATCCAGGATCACAATAATCAACCAATATAAATATATCAGTACATTCACAAAGATAATCACATACATGTGAGGATGTATATGCCTCTCTTGTTTGAATCAGAGTTCTGGAAAACAAGAGGATATTGGATTGCTGATTTTTTTTTGACCAAACAATCCACTGGAAACATATACTTTAGTCTGTTTATCCTAACTAAGAAGTGATCAAGTAAAAATCAGTGGAAAGCAAGCTTTTAATATAGATGTTTGTGTTAAAGTCTGAATAACATCAAACTCAGGTTAAAAGAAAGCGGGTCATAAGAGAACACAAGCAACATCTAGGCGTAATGGAAACGCGCCTAACTTATACACGAGAGGTCACGAGTTCGAGTACTATGCTGGTTGGTTCAAACACAATTTTTGTTTTTTTTTCCTTTTTCATTTTTCTCCTGTACAGTTTGGAACCTGTTATGTACCTATATCTGCACATATATACCTTATTTATGCCTATATTCTATCATACAAAACAATAATTCTTACTTAATTATTTTTGAAACCCATTCCTACAACCTGGAAGGCTTCCTGATTGATGTAAATTAAGGGTCTGTTGCTTGGGTTTTGTAAATGATAGAAGTGTTTATCATTATCCAGGTTTGAATTTCTTCTCACAAAATCTGTCTGGAATTAAGAATGCATTTGGTTAGAATCTGAGTGAAATTCAGATTCTTATCACAATTACAAAGGAAAAAGGTGTGGTAATATTTGCACTAAACATGTTTATGTGCATATATATCTGCAACTATTTGGATCTGGCTTACACTCCCCTTATTACAAATCCTTTCTTTAAAAATAGGACATGAGACATTTGTATGAAACAAGTTTAATTATGGGAACCTTGCAGCCATATAAAACATTCAACCTATGTCTATTTTCTTTTGTATACATATGCCATGGTAGAAAATAAAACCATTTAATTTTCTGAGAATCAACTATCCAGATTTTCCAAAACTTAAATCCTTTCCAAAGACTCAAGATTGACTAATGCATTTATAAAATGTAATCATTCAATTTTAACATGGTGTTCTTGCTAAATCCACTTACAAGATTTGATTAATAAATTTTTTTTTTTAAAACATAACAGATATTTAACTTGGTTCATAGATTCCAGATACAAGTCAATCTCTTAATAAAATACCTAACAAAATATCCATCCAGTGTTCAACACTTAATACAAGTAGCAATTTAAATTGTCAATACATGCAGATTTCAACATTTAGGCTCTTATCTAACTAAGTTTAGCATGCTATATCTTCTTCTCAAAGCTTTGCTCCTACTCCTACTTAGTTGCTGCAATACCTGAAAAAGCATTTGAAACTGCCTCATTTTAAATGAGACACCCCAGATGCCATTAGCACACTAGGGTCAGACACATGTCTGGTATGAGAAAGCTCACAAAAATAATTAGTTAATTAGGTTAAAGTCAAGTTAAGTACATATACAGAAAGTTCGGCCCTTTGGAATCAGGCAAATACTTGTGTGCATGCTCTGTGTCATTGTGCATGTGCACACTTTAATTTTCTTTCCAGAGACTACATATATAAATATGGCACATACATTCAAGCATACAATTCAATCATAGTCAAACAATCATTCATACCAAACAGGAAAATAACCAATATGAGTTAAATCATTTATTCAATTCTCATATTTCAAATCTGGGAAAAACTCTAGTTTTCTCATCATCTCAAGTATTATTCCCTTGGTATATTTATCTATCCTTGGTCTCATCTGCAATATTTATGAATCAATGGACACACTGTAATGAACTAATTCACTCCATTACACAAAGATCTCAGGACTTAAACAAGCCATGTGTCAACTTGTGTTACTCAAGCACACAAGTCATTCCTGCAGTGTTCTTGACCCCAATTTCCTAATCAGGTTTAAGTTAATAATAACTCTTGTTGTGTGCATTTCTCCCACCGAACCAACTCTCATCCGGTCTCCCACCGAACAAACTCTCATCCGGTCTCCCACCGAACCAACTCTCATCCGGTCTCCCACCGAACCAACTCTCATCCGGTCTCCCACCGAACCAACTCTCATCCGGTCTCCCACCGAACCAACTCCCATCCGGTCTCCCACCGGACCAACCTCACCGATCCAAACCCCCGGACCAAGCATTACCGGTCCACACCATCGCACTCCTACCACCGAACCATGGGATGCCGAACCAAGGTGTGCCAGGCCAGATTGCATCAGCCCAGGCCCACCAGCAGCTATATACATCCAAGACCCCTGCCCCCAACCTCACTCTATAAATAGAGAGGCAGGGGTACAACAATGGGGACAAGTTTTGAGAGCTCAAGCACGGAAGGAACTCTTCAAACAACTTTCTTTTACTCGTATCAAAGCTTTGTACTTGTAATCAAAACTAGAGAAGTGAAATAACATATAAAGTGGACGTAGGCACATTCTGGCTGAACCACTATAAACTTGCGTGTCTTTTTACAGTTTAGTCCCTGCTTTTTATATATTTGCATAAACCTCCAAAATCGCTAAGAACAACATAAGATTTACTAAATCATACAACTTTGAGGTGTTTGTCCATTTTTTGTGCAAACATTTTTGGTGCTTTCACCGAGAAAACTAGAAACTCGAAGCTTCAGCTTCATCTACTTAACGAGTTTTCCTAACAGCATCGTCCGCCACTTGGAAAACATGCCTCCCAAACAGAGAAAAGATGTTAACAAAGGAAAAAACATCGCATCCGGTAGCCTTCCTGATCCAGCTGTCGCGAATCAAGTAAATCGTCCTCCTCCAGCAACGGTAACAAATGAAGGACAGGCTAACCCAACCACTCCTGCCACAGAACAGCCTGCAGCAATTACTAGGGCAGATTTGGATAGAGTTGTTATTGAAGTAACTAACCGCTTCACGTCCCAGCAGGAAGCCTTGGTGGACCATCTCATGTCACGCTTGAGGGACGCTGAAGAATCCAACCGCAACACTGAATCATGGGGCGAGTCCCAGTCTGGAGGATCTCAGAGACAGCAAAGATCTTCCTTCTTCGAAGGAGCTAACGGCAGAAGTAGCCGTGGTAGGAGCCGAGACCGAGCCCAGCCCGAAGTTAGGCCTGAGGAAACGTTTGGTACCGAACCCAACAGGGAAGGTACCGGGCGAAGGTCAACTACAGCCGAGCCTGTCATGCTGCCTAACCACAGAAACACCAGTGAACGGGGCCGAGCTAGAGTTCAGCCCGAAGTTGGACCCGAGGAAGTGCTTAGATCAGAACCCAACAGGGGAAGATCAAGGCAAGGGCCAACTGTAGCTGACCCAAGCATGCTCCCAGAAGATCAAAGGCAGCCACTGGAAAATATGAGGAATGATAGACGATACCATCCCTACAGGTTGTCTGGACGGAATCAACCCCACAGAACAGAACCAAACTCATTTCTGTCTGCTCCAAATTCTGATGAAAGGGTGGCGCGCTTATTCAGAGAGTGTGTCCAACGGGAGCAAAGAGATCGAGGGATAGGCGCTAGGGTAACCAGCCCTTTCGCCCGCAATATCGAAATTGCTATCACCCCCCGAGAATGGAAGATGCCAACAATGGAACCCTACAAAGGAACCTCCGATCCCGTTGTACACTTGCAGAGATACACACAGCATATGCTCATGAGTGGAGCAACAGAGGGAGTACTGTGCAAATGCTTTCCGCTCTTCTTAGCAGATCTTGCTACCTCCTGGTTCTGTCATCTACCCCAAGGATCCATCAGCTCATGGGAAATGTTGAAAGAAAAATTTATCAGTCAGTTCCGCATTCATGTGGAGCAACCTAAGGACGCTTATTCCTTATCCAGCGTCAAACAGAAACCTGGAGAAAAGCTGCAGCAATACCTAACCAGATTCAACGCCGCAGCAGCCGCAGTTCAAGACGTCGATGAGAAGCTTATCCTGATGGCCCGCTGCAGTGGGGTGCATCCGGACACTAAATTTGCTAGAAGATTGACAAAAGAAAAACCAGCTACTTTACCTGATTTCTTCCATGAAGCCGGGAAATACATGAGGCTTGAGGATGCTGCCATTGAGGGGCAGTCAGGACAGCAAAGTAAGACGACCCATGGCAACGCCCCTGCTGTGGCAAGGGACATCCGAAGAAATGATTCCAGAGACAATGCTGGGGGCAAGAAAGTAGAAAAACGCCTATATCGGCCAGGACCAAGATTCGACTCTTACACCCCTTTGAACGAGACCGTCGAAAATATCTTCCTTGCCACCCAAGGCGAAGTTAGATACAAACGCCCACCATACAAGAAGGAATCAGATAACGCACAGAAGTCTGGAAAATTCTGCCGCTTCCACGAATCTCACGGACATGATACCAACGAATGCCATCATCTCCGAGATCTGATTGAGGAACACATCAGAAGGAAGAAACTGGAACGCTATGTAAAAAGTCAAGACAGGACTCCAGCTCCTGCCAATGAAAACCCAAGGCTACCCTCACCAGGGACCGGCAGAGGCGACCGCAACGCTAGCAGCTCTAGTCAAGAGAAGATAGTGGTCCATACCATCTCAGGAGGTCCGCACATCGTAGACGGAAGTTGGAAAGAGATGGAAAGATATGGGAAGTCGCTTAGAGACAATAGGGACTGTGTCAATACGGTTATAGAAGAGCGCCACCCAAAGCGGAAAGAAAGTGATGACATCACATTCAGTAAACGCGACCTAGAAGGAAGACAGTACCCTCACATGGATCCCATGGTTATCTCTGCTCGACTCGGTCCCGCCGAAGTTTACCGAATCCTGGTAGACACTGGGAGCTCTGTAAATATCCTGTTCAAACACGCATTCGACAAAATGAAGCTATCAATGAAGGATGTATCTCCCTGCGATAAACCACTACACGGTTTCACTGGAGATGCGAAGATGCCCCTCGGGCAGCTGAACCTCTTTGTTGAGATTGGAAGCCATCCCCGCTCCGTTGTAAGGAAACAGACGTTTGTGCTGATAGAAAACCATTCGGCCTACAACGCCTTCTTAGGAAGACCAGCCTTGTCTGCCTTCCAGATTGTCCTAGCCCCATGGTGCCTAAAAATGAAGTTTCCAACAGACAATGGGGTAGGGGAAGTGGAAGGAGACCAGGATATTGCACGAGACTGCTATGTAACCGAACTTCGCAACAACCACAGGAAAGATAAAGGGAAAGGTGTAGAGATTGCCCTCTGCACAAAAAGCCTTGAAGCATAGCAACTAAAGAAAGCCCCTCCTCTTCGATACACCAGCGACCCTTTCAATGAATTAGACCCTAGGGACAAAGAGGAGGAGGCCACCGCCGAGCCTGCAGAGGCTATGGAGTTTATATCTGTAGACGAGCACGACTCAAGTAGGCTACTGAAAATTGGGTCGCAGCTGAAAGCTGAATTGAAGGAACAACTCATTGATTTTCTCCGCCACAACTTGGATGTGTTCGCTTGGTCACACGCTGACATGACCGGAATCTCCCCCGACATAGCATGCCACGTATTAAACATTGATCCTACCAAGGCGCCTGTAAAACAAAAAAAGAGAAGCATGGGGGCAGAGCGATCAGCAGCCCTCGATGAAGAAGTAAAGAATCTACTCGCCAATGACTTCATACGAGAAGCTGTTTACCCAGAATGGATCGCCAACCCGGTACTAGTAAAGAAGGCTAATGGGAAGTGGCGGACCTGCATTGACTTCTCCAACCTAAACGACGCCTGCCCAAAGGATTGCTTCCCGCTTCCCAGAATTGACCAACTTGTAGACAGCACAACCGGGCACGAACTCCTATCTTTTATGGATGCATACTCAGGATATAACCAAATTCCTATGCATGCTCCCGACCAAGACCACACTAGTTTCATCACCGATCGGGGTTTATACTGCTACAAAGTGATGCCCTTCGGACTTAAAAATGCAGGAGCCACCTACCAGCGCCTCGTCAACAAAATGTTTGCAGGGCTAATAGGACGAACAATGGAAGTATATGTAGACGACATGCTGGTAAAATCACGGAAAGCCAAAGATCACGTAAGCCACCTAGGCGAAATGTTCCAGGTACTTCGACAGTATGGAATGAAGTTGAATCCACTAAAATGCTCCTTCGGAGTGTCATCGGGAAAATTCTTAGGATTCATCGTCCATGCCCGAGGGATAGAAGCAAACCCTGAACAAGTCCGAGCATTAAGGGACATCAAGATACCTTCCACCCGAAAGGAAATGCAAAACCTAAATGGAAAAGTGGCTGCCCTAAGCCGATTCATCTCCAAAGCAACGGACAAGTGCGTCCCCTTTTTCGAAGCTCTAAAGAAAGATAAAGGAAAGTTCGAATGGACGGACGAATGCTTAACCGCTTTCCTTAACCTAATCGAACACCTCCAGAAACCACCGGTACTCTCGACCCCAAGCGAAGGCGAAGAATTATACCTATACCTTGCTGTGTCATCTCACGCTCTAAGCGCTGCCTTGGTAAGGGAAGACAACCGCACACAACGACCAGTTTACTTCGTCAGTAAAAGGTTTACTGGGGCAGAAGTCAGATATCCTAAGCTTGAAAAGTTAGCATACTGTTTACTAATCACTTCACGAAAACTACGTCACTACTTCCAATCCCATTCCATCAAAGTTCTGACCGATCAACCACTGAGGCAGGTACTCCATCGTCCCGACACTTCCGGGCGACTACTTAAATGGTGTATCGAGCTGAGTCAATATGATATCACCTATCACCCTCGCACCGCCATCAAGGGACAAGCCATGGCTGATTTCATTGCAGAATTCACTACCAACGAGGATAAGGAGCAACTGGAAATAACGGAAGATATCAAGTGGAGTCTCTTTGTGGACGGTGCATCTAACGAACAAGGCTCGGGGGCAGGTGTGGTAATAATCACTCCCAAGGGAAATAAACTGCACTATGCTATAAGGTTGGAGTTTGCTGCCACCAACAACGATGCAGAATATGAAGCAGTGATAGCTGGACTAGAAATTGCCATAGAAATCGGAGCCAATTCTTTGTGTCTTCACAGCGATTCTCAGCTTATTGTTAATCAAATACTAGGGGAATTCCAAGCTCGAGAAGAACGACTCATAGCATATCTAAAGAAGACCAAGTCACTTCTCAGCCGATTGGACCACTACTTAGTCAAACACATCCCTCGGGAAGAGAACCAAGAGGCCGACGAATTGGCAAAGCAAGCAAGTATGAGAGACGTCGCCATCTTCGGGGCAGTAACTGTCTCAAAGCAAACGATCCCAAGTTTTGAGCAAGTGAATCTGATAGCTGCAACCGAAGAAGCAACTTGGCTGACTCCCATCCGAGACTACCTACAAAATGGCACACTACCCGACGGGCGTAACGAAGTCAAGAAAATCTTGAGGAAAGCGTCCCGCTACACAATACAAGGAGACATCCTCTATCGGCGCGGGTTCTCTAACCCATTGTTAAGGTGTGTCGCCGGAAGGGAAGCCAAGGAAATCTTATCCAACATTCATCAAGGATGCTGCGGAGATCACACCGGAGGGCAAACGTTAGCAAAAAAGATACTCCGATACGGATATTTCTGGCCCACCTTAAGCAAGGACGCCTTAGGTTTCGTCAAGAAATGTGACAGATGCCAAAAATTTGCTAAAATCCCTCGGCTACCAACAACCGAGATTACTCAGATGACCAGCCCTTGGCCCTTTGCAGTATGGGGAATTGACTTAATCGGTGAACTGCCAATGGGTCGAGGCGGTGCCAAATATGCTATAGTAGCAGTCGACTATTTCACCAAATGGGTGGAAGCAGAACCTCTAAATAAAGTATCTTCAGCGAAAGTTATCAACTTCTTAATCAAAAATGTTCTGTGCAGGTACGGAATCCCACTAAAAATCATATCAGACAATGGACTTCAGTTTGACAGCGAGGAATTCGCCAACTGGTGCCAAGAACACGGAATTCACAAAAGCTTCTCATCCGTAGCATATCCCCAAGCAAACGGACAAGTCGAAGCAGTCAACAAAATTCTGAAAACTCTGATCAAAAAGAAGCTCGAAAAGTCAAAGGGCACTTGGGTGGATGAACTCCCTACGGCACTATGGGCCTACCTCACATCTTTCAGAACATCAACAGGACACACTCCTTTCTCTTTGGCATACGGATCGGAGGCTATGCTCCCAGTTGAAACCATTGTGCCTTCCCACCGTAGGATCCACTATAACCCAGAAGAGAACGAAGAGCTCCTCAACATGTCTTTGGATCTAGTCGAGGAGAGAAGGAATGATGCAGTCCTAAAAACAGCAGCCCACAAGCAAAAGGTGGCAGCACAATACAACTCCAAAGTCAAGCATCGTACCTTACGAGAAGGAGATCTTGTCCTCAAGCGAATCTTCCCTCGCCCCGGAGCACTAGACCCAATCTGGGATGGACCATATGTAATTCATAAAGATCTCCACAACGGAGCCTATATTTTGTCAACAGTGGACGGAGAGGTGTTCCAGAGGGCATGGAACATCCAACACCTCCGTCGATACTTTTCTTAACTTGTATTGCCCATATGAAGTGAATCAACAAAGAGAATCAGTGGACGTAGGCATTTTTTCGTGCCGAACCACTTTAAAAAAGCCTTGTCTCTTTTTTAACTTGTTCCTTTGTATCTTGGCTGCTTGTTAACTTTATCCTTTTCTGTTGAAAAAAATCTTGAGCATATAGCATTTCTAGTCAAAGCACTCCACGATGCGACTTCACGTGGACAAGACCCAATAGGTACTATGCGAATCTATGCCCTCGCCAATGAGACACTTTTGCTCCAGCATCCCTCTGCTGCGGGTTAACTCATTGCTCGCGACGGCCCTTAAAGCCAACTGTAATGAGCCGATTATAAGCCACCGAGAAGGCCGACTATAGCCGAGGCAGCTCATTACGGCGTTAGGCTCGCCGGCAACTGTGAACCGATTATAAGCCCCAACATAAGGTGTGGCCAGCCAGGGGCAGTTCACAGTTGACGATCGGCACCCACGCTAGCCGGCCACAGTAAGTCGAATAATACCCATGAGTACGGGCCATAATGGCTCGGGTAGTTACTGTGCGCGATCTCGGCTCCGGTGTGTCTTAAGTGCGGCCGTGGTAAAAAAGAATTAACTCCCCGCGGAGTCGTAAGATGGGTGACAAATGTCTCCAAGACCCACAGCTAGGGAAAGTGACTACAAAACCCGTTTGCCACGAACTTAAGCACATCGAAGGCCTTCCGTGACTGGAAGTTTTACTTTTTCACATATTTCAATTTTACTTAAAAAACTTTCCTCCTATCCTCTATAACAAACCATAAAGTACAGGATGCAGGGTAAGAGATACCCGCCAATGGGTGCAGAGATTCACAATCAGATGGCAGGGCATTCAACTGCTTTCCCTACTTGGTCATACAAGATATTCGAAACTGCCATTTACAAACAGAACATGAAAGGCGGTATTTTCTTCCTTTATGTGCAGATGCATGACTGTAATTTAATTTTTTCACACCACACGCTAACATTGCAAGTCATGAGATTATGATTTAAAACCAGAATCTGACATCAAACACAATTTAATTACAAGAATATACATAGCTACATTTCTCATACGATATGTCGAAATAGCAACAAATATTCAAGAAACGACAAAATCAGCTTAAGCTAAAAAATTACACGTCAAGAATAATATTATTACAAGTAGCAAGAATTACAACTTAGAAGTTACTCTACTGTCTTAAGACTAACAGATACAACAATGCCAAGCCTACAAAAAGAATTTTCCAGGTCCAATCAGGGAGCCGGTTGCGTCGAAGTCTTGTCCTTGCTCTTTTGCCCGCCTGTCCGGTCATAAAAAGGATTCATTAGTGATGAGTAACCAAGTTAACGGAAAGACTAGAAAGGAAGACTTACCAGTACCTGCTTCTTGACCGTCCTGGTCGTCATCCTCTACCTGCACACCTGCCTCTTCAGCAGCAAGCAGCCGCATACCCTCCTTTACCGCCACTTTCTCCTCCTTGGTGAACTGGGCAGTGACCACATCCATACTGAAGACCGTACCATCCTCTTTATCTGCGTCAGCCTGAGCCTCCTCCAAAGCCCGAAGATAGATCTTGGCCATGACCCTGGGATAATCATCCATCCAAGAGAGATTGCCCTGCTTCCAAGTCCGGAAATACATGTCCTGGAGCATGTCATCCATCATTCCCTCATTCTCCTCAAACTCCCTCATCCGGGCATCGGAAGCCGACAACCTTTCGACGGCAGCATCTCTCTCCAGTCTGTATCTTGAGCAATCAGCCTGAAGGGACCTCCGCATCACCTCCATCTCTTCCCTCAACTTAGCTTGAGCAAGCTCTGCAGCCTCAAGTTTCTCGGACAACTCCTCCACCTGCTCGAGATCCGCTCTCCGAACCTCATCCACCGTGGCAATAGCCATGTCAATCCGCTCTTTGCAAGCAGCTTCCATTTTCCGCAATTCGGCCCGACTGGCCTCTTCCATGGTTTTCCTTAGTCGCCCAGTAGCAGCCTCATGCTGAGAAATCTGGATAGCCTGATCCGCAAGCTGTTTGGCCTGATCCGAAACCACCAATCGAAGTCGGATATTGGCACTCCCAATCTCCTCTCCGGCCTTAACCAGCCGAGCATGATGCCCCATCAGCTTCTTGGTCTCCTCGGCCACCCGATCAATATTAGCTTTGGCCTCGTCTCCCATAGTGACTATACGAGTAGTGAGTAGATCGAGATCTAAAGACTTGGCTTCATCAAGTACTCGTACCATGGGGTTACGGGGGAGAAGGTGTTCGCCAGTGACTTCGTCAAAAGTAATATCATGAGAACCTGGATCCAGATCAGGATGACCCGCAAATGGATTACGGGCCAAGTCGGGACGGTCGATATGAATGACAGAAGGGTTTCCGGACGGGTGCGGAGAGGGTACAAACTCGCTACCCTCCTCAGTAATATCATGGATAGGCTGAGCCGGAGGCTGAGGACCGGGCGAAGTTTCGGATAAAAGATGACTCCTCTTCCTCTGCTGAATACCCTCTTCGATGACCCCAAGAAGAGGACGGTATCCGACTACATCCCCGGAGCGTTGGATTGAGGGCTTCGGCTTAGCAGAAATTTTGGAAAGTTTATATTGCTCAAGCCTGTGTCGAAGGTCTGAAGCTTTGGACGTCTTGCCTACTCCTGATATAAAGAACAAATGTCACAATCTTACATCACTATACGATTCGAGAAACGCGGTAAAATTACAAGTTAAAAAAGGGGAAAAGAAACACAGCTGTGATTGTACAAACCCTGGGGAGGAGTGGGATACTGCAATAAGTCCTGGATTTCATTCCAGGACGGGAGCGGGTCATAAAATATTCCTAAGTCCCTATCATTAGTGAAGCATGCAGGGGTCAAGAGTTCACCTTGAGTCGTCAGAGCCACCTTGGCCGGAATGGTCGGAAAAGACTCACTTGCACCAGTCCCGGCTTTGTCCGCCTTCCCGGTCTTCTCTACCAAAGCCGGATCATCATCCAACCCCTCAAAAGCTTGGCGGAAAGCATCATCCGTCCACTCTTGCACTTCGCCTACTTGCCCAGAAGACAGAGCCCTGGAACCATCACCACCCTGTCCATCGTCACCATCATCACCAAGACGCTCAACGTCACTTCCGCCCTCCGCCTCACCTCTTTCTTCCTCCGCATCTATCTCCCCCTGAGTAAGCGGACAATTGCTGGGAGAAGGACCGTCCGACCTCTTAAGTTTCTTACCTCCGACGGTTGGAGGTTTCGTGAATGGTTTTCTCTTTCCACCCTCTGCCGCAACGCCTCCCTTAGCCTGAGCAGCCGCCCTCTCTTCCGCCGTTTCCCTCAACTTAACTACAGACTGCTGCGGAAGGATCAAGTTATATTCCAGAAGAATCGCGTTTCTAATCAAGAAGGCAGATGATCTGTATTTCCCAAGAATGGCTTCTATCTCCGCCGCCGTCTGAACCAGGCGGTCAGTCTCCACAACCGGAAAGCCACCTGTCGCTAGCAAAAATGAGAAAGTATGAGAAGAAGCATCGCAATCGGAATAGAAATTATAAGTAAAAGCATCAACTTACATCCAGAGGTAAAGCGTCGGATGGAGACAGAGTCGTCCCTAACAAAGAACCACTCTTTCTTGAACATGCTAAATTTAGAGTACAGGTCCAGGACCGGCTTGAAGGTCACAGCAGACTCCAAGCTAATATATGGGGACCCCTTCTTATAGCCCCTTAAATTATACAAGTACCGGATCTCCCGGTTGGAGGGAGCGCGACCATAATTCCTCCGAAAAATAACGAAAAGGCTCACCAGTATGGCATAAGAGTTGGGCTGAAGCTGGAATGGGGCCACCTTCAGATACGTAAGGAAGCTGACTACCCAAGCATTGAGAGGCGGGATAGCACCACACATGCAATGGTACCTACTATAAGCAAAGTATCCTTCGGGAGGACTGTATGGCATGACTCCTGGGCCCGGCAGCAGCATGAGGGCTCTATCGATCCCAAAGGAACGAGATATAACATTGAGTTGCTCCTCTTTGAGAGAGCTAGGAAAGCAGTCAGGCGGGGAATCCAGCAGCTCCTGGGGACCATATCCATCCACTAATGACCTCGGGGCGGGCCCATGACGCTCCGATCCTGATTGAGCTAGGGGCACGGCCGAGGACTCTCCTTCACCCCCGGATCTCCTCTTATCTGATCGAGTTTCAACTTTTCGAGACATTTTATCTGCAAACATGGGAAAAGTATATCGTTAGAATATACAAGCAGCGTAATCTGGAATTTCGCTTAAAAATTCGAAGTGTGAAACTTAATGTTTCATTCGGTCGTATCAAGTCAAAGTTTCATTCGGTGGCACAAGTCAATAGTCCATTCGGTAGTATGATATAAAGTTCATTCGGCACTCAACTCGTGAGTTCATTCGGCAAAATACAATACCTCAGTCCATTCGGTAGTATGATATAAAGTTCATTCGGCACTCAACTCGTGAGTTCATTCGGCAAAATATAATGTTCATTCGGTAGTACAAGAATGAAAATTCATTCGGCAAAAAGAACCTCACCTTGATTTGGCTAGCAACGTGATTCGGCAAAGAAGTTGATTCGGCTGGGAAGGATCTGGTTCGGCTGTTACACTTGGTAGGGAATAACGGTGGCACATGGCCTCTACTTATAGACGAAAGTGGACTATCGGACCGGTTGGCTCGGTAATGAAAACCGGAAGAAAGCTCCTCCAAACTTAAAGCAAAGCACGCCATGCGCACGCACATACCCTACTTTGGGGGGCAAGTGTTGTGTGCATTTCTCCCACCGAACCAACTCTCATCCGGTCTCCCACCGAACCAACTCTCATCCGGTCTCCCACCGAACCAACTCCCATCCGGTCTCCCACCGGACCAACCTCACCGATCCAAACCCCCGGACCAAGCATTACCGGTCCACACCATCGCACTCCTACCACCGAACCATGGGATGCCGAACCAAGGTGTGCCAGGCCAGATTGCATCAGCCCAGGCCCACCAGCAGCTATATACATCCAAGACCCCTGCCCCCAACCTCACTCTATAAATAGAGGGGCAGGGGTACAACAATGGGGACAAGTTTTGAGAGCTCAAGCACGGAAGGAACTCTTCAAACAACTTTCTTTTACTCGTATCAAAGCTTTGTACTTGTAATCAAAACTAGAGAAGTGAAATAACATATAAAGTGGACGTAGGCACATTCTGGCTGAACCACTATAAACTTGCGTGTCTTTTTACAGTTTAGTCCCTGCTTTTTATATATTTGCATAAACCTCCAAAATCGCTAAGAACAACATAAGATTTACTAAATCATACAACTTTGAGGTGTTTGTCCATTTTTTGTGCAAATAACTCTTTTGATTTTTCATGACAAAACCATTCAGTGATTCATTTCATTAGCTAGAAACATCCATAACATGGCATCTCATATTATTCATGACCATACAGAGGCAAACAAGCAAACAACCATTGGTGATTATAAAATAAGGTTCTATATATATATATATATATATATATATATATTCATCCTGGTATTTAAAAAGAGTTTAGGCAACTAACATTGGCTTATGGTTTCTGGGAGATTTTTTCTTTTGCAAACATTTGTGCTTGAGTTAAACTCAGGATGATCTGGTTTCACTGAATCACAAAATTTTGTTTGCTATGCATTTTATTGAATCAGGAGCATCAGCACATAGGCAACCCTATTGCACCCCTAATTCCTTTCTATTTCAAGCCTCAGCACTTATACATGAGTATATTGCAGCTCAACATTATTTACATCTTTCTGGGTTGAGCCAAAACCAATACTACTTGCCTATTCTCAACATTTTATTTTCTGGGTATTTGTTTATATCCCTAAACATTAACATATCAGAGATCTGAGTGTATAAAACAGATATGTATACTAACAACACATAAAACTTTGTTATAATAAAACAAGTGATCAACCAAAGAGAATCAAAACATTTTCAGATTTAAATCCACAGATAAGCATTCATATATGAAAATACTCTTTTAAGAAAAAATATACTTTTAACTGGCTGCCTACATTAGGACTTATTGCCTTAGATTTTTGAGTGAGTTTTCTCACCTAGCTCTCTTCTTTGTTTCCTTAATTAATTGATGAGCTTCTGCCCTTAGCCTCAAGCTCTCTTCCTTCCCTTGTCTTATGATTTCTATGGTGTTGTTTTTTTTCAAAATTCTTTTCTGAGGAGGAGAGGAGGCTGCTGCATATACATGTATATATATACAGGGTCTCTCTTAGGGTTTTGGGTATTGGCTAAGGTCATTTTTGCCCACCAGAAAAATCATGTTATCTGCATTTTAAACCCAAAGTTTTACCCTTCCCGGCTTAATTTGGGTGAAGAGAAAAGTGGTTACACATTTTTTTCAGAAATTTGCTTTTCAGAAAATACTTTTCCCCTTGTCTACAATCATGCTAAAAATGTGACTTGGTTTTGTTATTTATTAAATACTCTTTTCTAATTCTGCCTATACCAAGCACTTCCCTGTTTTATCTTATTTTTTTCTATTTTTAGCTTTCATGCAAATGGTATGTACTTCCTTCATTTATTTATAAGAGGATTATTCCTTTTTATATCTTCATTCTTTTTATTTCTGCTTATATTAAAATATGTCTATATATTTTATTTCACTAGTTTAAACTCTAGTATTTTATTAACACATATATATTTATATAAGTCTTACTGAAATAATTAGTACACCCACCTATATATATTCATACATCATTCTATACTGACACACACATGCACATGTACACTCAAAAATATTCAGTAGCATTCATATATACATTTACTCATGCATACTACTTTTAAGAATTTAATCTACATATATATATATATATATATATATTTCCATACACATCAATATGTATGTATTCTTGGAGTTCAGGGTTTTAGCTTATATTCATGTGCATTTCCTGTGCACACATGTACACACACTGATACACTATCAAGCTATATCAATTCCTCCTTCAAAATTTATTTAAAAATTATTTTAAATTTTATTTATATTTTCCAGAATAAATTCCTAAAATCTTGGGTCATTACACTAACCGATTCTGGTTCCTTTAATAACCTTCATAATTATAACACCGATTGGTCGTTAATATATTTCAAAACCAAATCAATTTCAATTTCAATAGAATTTGTAAATCAACATTTCATTTGTCTTTCTAAATCAATTTCCATAATTTACGTTTCAAAACTTCCAAATTCATAATTTCAAAATCTTATAATTCAATTTCAATTTCTATTTAAAACAATTCAAATATTGATTCAAGTTCGTATATAAGTTTCATTCCGAAATCATTTAAATTAATTTAATTTAACATTCAAATCAATTTAACTTCATTGATCAATTTCATTAAATATTCGTTAAGTAAATTTGTCATTCAAAACAATTTCTATTTAATTTCCTATTCATTAAATCAATTACTTAAGTTCAACTTCATTAGATCAAATCTTCAAATTTAATTAAATTAGATTCATCAAATCAAAGTCTTTACATTTCGAGTCTTACATTAATTTCAACAAATCACATTTTATTTCTTGTTAAAGAAATTCAATTTCACTTATTAATTTACTTAGTTACAATTTCAAAGCTCAATTAAATAAGAACTAACTTTCACTAATTAAAAGTTCAATTTTAATTATCAAAGGATTCAATTTAATTTAATTATTAAATAATTCAATCTCATTAAATTATTAAAT
This sequence comes from Allium fistulosum, assembly GCA_030737815.1. Lineage (NCBI taxonomy): Eukaryota > Viridiplantae > Streptophyta > Magnoliopsida > Asparagales > Amaryllidaceae > Allium > Allium fistulosum. The sequence continues at coordinate 307,599,243 of CM060901.1, read as the reverse complement.
AATTTCAAAACTTAATTCAATCATTTCTTAAATTAAACAACATTCTTTCATCAATTTCTTTATTAATATTTTATTTCAGATTATTAAATATTCACATTTAAATTTCATTAAAATTCAATTTCCAACTTCGTTTCAACACCATATTATTTATTCAAAAAAAAATCTTTATTTTATTTTATTTTCAAATTATTGACCAATCGGGTTTTTATTTAATTCTCTATCCTAGGTCACAGTTCAATTTGGGTATTTATCATTTCAACCCGATTCCAATTCAATTCAAATCAAAACATAGCAAAGGGAACTTGCAGTGTGATAACTAGATGGTGTCAAAGTAAATAAACAAGCAATAACAACAATCAATATCAATCCAATAATCAATTCAAATAATCCCAAAATAATCATATTAATTCACATTGTTATTTGTGCAAATTAATATAATTATTTTTAGAATCTACACTATCATTTCATGTAGATTAAAGATTATTACATTAATATTTAAACGGTTCTTCACTTGATATCAATTATTCAATTTCATACTACAAAAATTTTCCAACATACATTAAATGGTTCAAGGTGTATTTAACCAAATTTCTACATGTCAACTAGTTTAACATTTAAAGGGGGTCATATTATACAAAATTTAACTAATCAAATTCAACATATAGATTCAATTTATATGGTTAACTATCATATATCAATTCAATTGCATATTATTTATCACTTTGACATTAACAATTTAACGTCCAATATAAACATCAACAATCAATCAATTATCAACCAAACTGTATTATCATTGCATAAATGACAGATAATGGTGTCAGATGTCATAGGTGAACAAATACAGGTAATAGCATATATAACAGTGTAAATAACTAATAGCAGCATATTTCAATTTGTCATTTCAATTGAAATCAAATTTAATAAATAAAAAAACGTTAATCGTGAGTGATTGCTCACCTTTCGAGGCCAGAGAGATTCGATGATGAAATGAGATGAGTTACAAGTCCAAGCACGAATTTTGAAGCAAAGCACGATGGATACGAGTTCGACGATCAGAGCTGATAAATGGAAATCGATGAGAATAATCAGAATCGACTTGATATATACATAAAAATATATATTATTATTTTTTCCAAAAATAAATTTTTGTACATATAATTTAAATCAAAATTTATTTCAAACACATAAATAAAATTCCATATATTTGAAATTGACCCATAAATACTTATATATAGACAAACATATAAATGTATGTATAAACATACATACTTATATTTTATATAACAGCAACTCTCTGGTAAATTTTAAACAAACCCAACTTATGCAGACAGCTACCCAACCCTATATATAAAATATAACTTACTTATAAAATATATAAAATAAAACAACATATATAGTACTAACAGTAATATATATATAAACATTAATTCATAATAGTACTGTATATTTTTATGTAGGCTGACACTATACAACTGCAACCACTACCTAAAAAAATCTATGTATATTTTTAAACTGTCAAGATATACAACCTATCAATAGAGCAGACTAATATCTCAATAGAGCTAGCTGTAAATGAAATACTTGTTTCTTTTCCCTTGTTAGTAAACAATACAAAAAATGCATAGACTACCACTTTTAAATCCAAGTATAAGAACAATAGACCACACGACTTAAAATGTCACATGTATGAAAATGCAGACTACATATGTATAGGTGTAAACAACGTATGCAAGCTATTCAGACATGTGCCAATTAAATCAAAACATATGTATATTCATAAATTGGTATAAGTATGCAGGCCGACATGCTATATACACGTCTAAACATACTTTTAAATTTACATAAACTACAACCATGTGTACTCCTGTATATATATAATATTACCCTATATATCACACATATAATACTGTCGCAACTTTATAAATATAAAATACTAATGTATATTTTTCTGCTTATATAACAGTTCTTATATCGAACTAATTTATTGTTCAAATACTGTAAACATATTAAAGCTGTTGCATTTATAACCAAATATGTATAGTATAAACAAATGTATACATGACACCATACAACAAAATATTTATAATATAATTTGGAATAAGTACTTTATAAACAACATATTAAAAAAAATAAACTGTAAGTTATAAATACACGACAGACCCACAACATAATATATATAACGATATATATATATACTCACTGTGAAACATCATTTTTTTTCCCCAAAATAAACGTATACATGTAGGACTGGCCTATCCTTTAACTTTAAAAGAAAAACTAATAGATAGTATATATACAATTATATATTCAAATCTCATACACCCTATATATAAACTAGCAGCTTGTTGGCATATATCCTAACCAAAACAAACAACTATATGTAACATATACCCTTAAAACTGTAAAACAGATTTGAAATTTATATATATATAAGTAATATTTCTATGTATAATATACTGAAAACATGACAGGTGATTACATAAATAAAGAAGGCTGAAGCTTCAAAATATATTGGAACATTTCGTATATGCTTTTATAGTTATAAATATAAATCAAACAAGGGTGTAGCTTCACAAAAGCAAAATAACAACAACAAAAAAACGAAACGAAAACAAAAGGATATACACTAATATTATTGGACCACCTGAGATTTAGCCATAGTTCTTGAGCTGGAGGGAAAAGATGTTGAGGTGGAACAACGATTAAGTAAAATGGCGAGCTCAGGGATAGGTGGCGGTCGGTGCTGTCCATGGAGTGGGAGGTGAGGTGGAGCACCGGACTGCCGTGAGGTGGTGTCAGGTCTGGTCGCGAGATGTCGAAGGGTGACTGCATGGCTCGGCAGAGGTGGTTGAGTTGCCGCGACCATTGCTTTTGGTCAGAGGGGCTTTTGTGGGTGCTATGCGTGGTGGAGCCGGAGGGTGGCTGGCAGTTGAAGTTTGTGGACGAGGTGGGGTTGCTGGAATTGACTGTGAAGAGGAGGAGATGTGAAAAGTCGGGTGCGAACTGCTGGCATGGAGGGGAGGTGGCGAAAGTCAGGAGCTTAGGCAGGAAGAGGGAGCAAGGGAATAACCGAGTTTGTTAATATATATCATTCTCCTCTGTCGAAAATGAAAGAAGAAGTGAGCAAGAGACTATTTGATATATTTTCAGAATGAATGCAAGAAGACAGAGAGATAGGAACAAACCTATATTTTGAAACTAGTGAGATACAGAAAGTTAAAGGTGAACTGATGGGAATAGTAAAGGCCAGTCGAATTGAATTCAGGGACACAATTAAAGCTAGTGTCTATTGGAATTTACACGATGAATATATGAAAGGGTATGTGAAGCTAATGGGTCAAATTGCAGAACCGATAAAGATATCGTTTCCGTAGATTTTACCGTCTCCCAGACTCCGACACACAAAACGAATATACTACAGGTATCAGTACGACGAGACGATCACAACGGCAGATGGATATCAGTGGTACGATTGAATTTTTAAAATTTGAATTTTTCTACTAGCGGAAAATGCAAGAAAAACGTAAGAAAATAAGATCGACGGAGCTAAAGATGTCCGAATTTTGAAAAACGAAAAATAGCGTCTCGCTCAGAAGATGGTTTAGAATTTTTCTATGTAAAATATTTAGGTTTCAAAAACGTTTTATTTTCATCGCTTTTTAACTGATTAAATTGAAGTAAATTTTACGCACGAAATAAACTTTCATATTTTCGGACGAAAATTTACCAGTTGCTATGTTTAACTAGACGCATTCCAAATATAAAATTTTTATTTCAAATTTTTATCGTTTAAAATTTCACAAAATTTCAACTAATTACGTTATTAAAACGGTTAAAATTTACGGGTCGTTACATAAAGCAAGTGTGGCCTTGATCTTGTTCCAGATTTTGCACGGCCAGATTTGTTTCGGTATAAAAAAAGAAATTTATTTATAAATTTATATTGAAACTTATAAAATGCATATCTTCTCCAAACGAGGTCGAAATCGGATGAAACAAGCGGCGACGGGATCGCAGCGACGAATACTACGCGCTGGAGCAGATCTGGAGTTGATCGGAGTTAGCGAAAATTTTAGGTTAAATCGAACGTGTTCAATTTAATTTAAAATTGGAGCGTTTGTCGAATTAAAACCCAAGGTGAGTTAATCTCACTCAATTTTGGACTACTGGCTTTAATTTTAAGTAGTTAAAATTAATAAATGATTGATTGGTTAAATTGATAAATTATTATCAATTAAATGTTATATTATATATAGTAGTATATATATTTTTGAGTGATTGATATTCCCATATATATAAATATCTTATACTATAAAGCAAAACCTTGGGTCAACAGGTCAAAGTGAAGCCTTTTTCATAATTCCTAAATTACCCCTCATTTATAATACTAAGGATATTAAATTGTGGGGCCTTTTTCGTCATTTCCCTGCACACGTTTGACGATCAGTTCACTTATCCGCAAGATTCTACCCACTTCCACCAATTTTATCTTCTTCTCCCCTGTTTTTTCCACACTTTACAAAACTCATTCGATCCACCTTCCAATTTCATGTTGAATCTTCAATATGTGAGACATTTGGCTTTGAACTGGCAAGACTAGACCTAGAATACAAAAGGCTAGCTTCTCATCTCTTCTTTCTTCATGTAAACATCTTTTTGAATAACTGTTTATAGAATTTGTTCTTAATGTTTTCTTTTCTGATGGTGTTAGGGATCCGGTTGAGAAAATTGAAATTAGGGTGATAAGTGCTGATAACGACTTAGGTAAATTTCATACTACTCTTTTAAAGGTTTAATTTTATTCCAAATCAAAAAAGTTGTCAATTTAAACTTGAATTTATGTTTCAATAGATAATTCAACAATTTAATTATGTAGCAAACCATATTTGGGATTCCTCTGTAGCTAAAGCAAAGATAGAATTTTGTGCTTTATAACAACAAATATAGTTTGTTAAGTTTCAATCTCTTGCTATGTATTTATCAGATGCTAGATTACAACCACGGCTTCTGAAGACTACATCAGAAAAAAGGTCCATTTGAACAACACCTTTTTTATTATTTTTTAATAATTTTATGACAGTAGTCACCCAAAAGCTTGGCTGCTTTAGTTAGCGTGATTTATTAGATAGCCTTTGAAGTCTTCATTTTGATTTTTCCTATAGTGCAGCATCATAAGTTGAGTTGAAGACAAAAATAAGAAAGTTTCATCTTATTATTTAAAATATGAGAATGAATTTTAATAAATAAAATAGGTTGAAACACACTAATTGATCAAAATCTAAATTTTTGATTTGATGGTTTAGACATGCTTTAGTTTTCGACCAAAGACCAAAGCAGATGAACCGCTTTCATAACTATTAACCAGGTAATGTTTAGTTCGACAACAAAACCGGTTAAGATAAAAATATATTTATCCAAATTCATTATTATATGTCACTGTAACCATGAGCCCAATCATGCATTAGAATGTTACAAATTTGTTTTAGATGAGTTTATAGTTTATCTTTTGGGTTTCCTTACTATGATGCCCTTACTAATCCATAGTTTCATATAGTAAAGGTTACCATGTTTGCCGAGCAAGGATAAGGTTGACCCTTTTAAAAGTTTAATTTTATTCCAAATCAAAAAAGTTGTCAATTTAAACTTGAATTTATGTTTCAATAGATAATTCAACAATTTAATTATGCAGAACCATATTTGGGATTCGTCTGTAGCAAAAGCAAAGATAGAATTTTGTGCTTTATAACAACAAATATAGTTTGTTAAGCTTCAATCTCTTGCTATGTATTTATCAAATGCTAGATTACAACAGTGGCTTCTGAAGAATACATTGGAAAAAAGGTCCATTTAAACAACACCCTTTTTGTTATTTTTTAATATTTTTATGACAGTAGTCACCTAAAACCTTGGCTGCTGTAGTTAGCATGATTTATCAGATAGCCTTTGAAGTCTTCAATTTGATTTTTCCTATAGTGCAGCATCATAAGTTGAGCTGAAGACAAAAATAAGAAAGTTTCATCTTATTATTTAAAATATGAGAATGAATTTTAATAAATAAAATAGAATGAAACACACTAATTGATCAAAATCTAGATTTTTGATCTGATGGTTCAGTCATTCTTCAGTTTTCGACCAAAGTAGATGAACCACTTTCATAATTATTAACCAGGTAACGTTTAGTTTGACAACAAAACCAGTTAAGATGAAAATATATTTATCCAAATTCATTATTATATGACACTGTAACCATGAGCCCAGTCATGCATTAGAATGTTACAAATTTGTTTCAGATGACTTTATAGTTTATCTTTTTGGGTTTCCTTACTATGATGCCCTTACTAATCCATAGTTTCATATAGTAAAGGTGACCATGTTTGCCGAGCAAGGATAAGGTCGACAGCTGTAAGTAAAACAAGGAAAAGTCGAGTGTAAATGCATTCAATAATTTGCTTAGACTCATCATATAAATATAATTACACTAAATATGCACAATCTATGTTCACTCTTATACTTTGTACTAGAATAATCATGTTAAATTCATATATGTTGTATGGGTTTGTCTACGTCCACTAGCTATGTGACGCCCCACCTCTATGCTCATAATAACAAAGAGTATTAAAAGAAATACTGTCCATTATTACGAAGAATAAGGCTGGATAGGAGCGACCATCCGTAATTGGCCTTACACTAATATTGGTTATCTCGATAGGAGTGGTATATACTTTTTATTTTTCATCTTATTTATTTACTCCCTTCGACACACCCAATTATCAGTATAAAACAAACTACATTGGTTCATAATAGTTTAGGACATTAGATATAACGATAACATAGATAATATAAATGCGGAACACAGATAAAAACAAAAGTCTCATATATATATAACTGATGTCAGTTACAACATAGTTGACACAATACATATGATACAACTACAACTGTCGACTCTAGAAGTTATATATACAAGTACATTATCAACTAATATACATGAATACATATCGTTCTATACACTGACACGACTACTACAGAATGACACTGACAACTTCAGAAGATGTGAAAAGTCTTCAAATCCTGAACAGCAACTCAAAGAAGAAAATCTACAACCAGAAATAACTCGGGTCTGACCCGAGTATTACATTCAAAAGAAAATAATACACGGGTCAGTCTAATTCAAACTCAGTTATTAATGCACAGAAGCAATAATGATCAATACCAAATAGACGATAGTCACAGAAATCTCGTATATCCGACTCCTCGATAAGAGAGTCGGATTACGGCAGATATAACACTAAACAGCGTTAAACAACAAATCAACAGATTCAAATCATCAAATCAAAATACAACTCAAAATATTGCATTGAGCACAAAACAATTCGAAACCTCAATTTAAAACTGTCCAATCAGATAGGGCTGCAATACACGCACGCGTGTACTGCCTCGGCACTACAATAATGCAAGTGAAACGCAACGCAAAGGTGAGACATGAAGTAAGATATAATATGTTATGCAACTGTAAAACTTAACAGTGCAAATTGGCAAAAGTGAATACTGTCTGAAGCACACGTGCCCAGACAGAAATATAAGGCAACAAGTGCCAATATCATGTGTACTAAAGATAAAGCCCACAGCCACACATCACAAAGGCTACAGGTGACCAAGCACGCGTACTCTGATAAGTCAAAACAATAAGGCACAACAATCACAACCCAAATCAATTTACAACAAGATACAAAAGTTCAAGTCAGAGACTCAACACATATATGAATGTACTGGCAAGAAATAGGATACACCAGCCTTTCAAATTGAAATCCAACAGGAGTAAGTCGACTCATAAGCAACAACAAAGGTACATGTACATGAAGGTAACTGGCGCAACTGACATGCAAACTTCATCATACATGATACAGAGACAGCATAAGCAAGTGGTACAGCTCGTTCAAAAAGACAGAAGATCCCAATGCATTTACCAGTTATAACAAAAATTAGGCAGCGGTTTTGAATAGACATGCCAAAGTCTAAAAATTCCTTCGAATGAACAAAGTCCCCAAATATCAGATAATCAAAACACTGGTAGCAAGTTCGAGCAAAGCTCAAAAGTACAGCATTATGAAACAGTGTGCAGAGAAATGCTACTAAACCATAACAAAATGCAAGGAACAGCTGCGGATAAAATGTATCGCTGAGACACGAGAAGACCAACAATGCAACTAAATGCAACTGCCTCAAAGAGTACTACCAGAGACTACGAAGAAGCCAAGTACATGAAGACTACGCCAAACTACAATGAACCAATGGAACAAACAAATGCAGCACCTATCTAAAGATCCCAACTACTAAAGCCTAACAGTAAGCTGTACCCAATAGAACAACAAGTCAATGGAGTGTCAGACTACCAAAAAGATCATAGACGTGTGGATAACAAGGAAATGTAATTGCAAGAGTAGACTCCATGACACATGCATACACCCATACAATTGTATATATGCACATATATGGAGTCGCACGGAATTTGTCACACAATTTCAACTCAATAGTTAACGTCAAATAAATTTCGCAAACACAAGTCAATCACAAAATCAAGTCTCAGTCTACCAGTTTTTAACTAAATCAAGTGGCCGAAGATGACAGAGGGCCAAAGTCGAACAAAGCAACATCGTCAAATCTCGATTTCGAAAATCAACAAAACCGTGGATAACCCAAAATCGAACCAAACAAGAAAATGCAGGCAACTACAAAATCAACATCGTACGACAAAATCAAAGGATCAAAGTCAAGTGAAACCGAGGCGACCCCGAAAACCAACAGTGCCAGAAAACCCAAGCAACCAAGGAATCAAATCATATTGCAGTTTAAATCGCATAAAAAAACAGAGAAACCAGCAGCATTCAAATGATTGAGTTGAGTTAGATGTGAGTGATGGACACTCACCTTTGTCGAAACGAAGGCGAGCACGGCCAATCGGAAGGAGATGCGAATGATACTACTGATCAACGAGAGAAAGTGGAGCTATGGCCAGCCGCGATTTCGAATTTCTGAAGCCCTAATATTTGAACGAGGCAGCCACCATTTTCGTTCTTTCCATTTCTTTTGCTAGGGTTTTCGAATGAAATGAATAATGGAGAGGTAAGTGGAACGGTTATGTGCTCTAATATAACCGGTACCAAAAGCAAAAGAAATCGTGGGCCTAGGTAAAATTTCTTTCTCTAAAACCCACCAATGTTCAACAATTTATTAACGAAGAATTTCAAACGATTCAAAATTGTAATAGCTATTAATCAACCGATTAAAATCTCAATCAACAATTAACAGTTTTATTAAAGAATTTTAACTCGAATAAATCTCAATTGCAATCAAACAATTTTCACATTTCAGATTCAATTTGAATTCCAATAACAATTATCAACTGAATTAAATCGTCATTTTGACGATAATTGAAACTACAAAAATCCCGGTTGTTACAGACTCCCCTCCTTATAAAAATTGCGTCCCCGCAATTTTCATAATTAAAGGTGTCAATAACAATTACTTTTCTAACATAAACTGGTTAAGCTAGAAAAATAAGAGTCAATAATTCAAATGCCAAAGAAATCTTCTAATTTCAATAAAAGAGATTCACAAATCCTTCAACAAAATCTAACTATCCATATGCTAATTAGAAAATAGCAAAATCTAATTATCAACAAGGATAATTGTAAAACACAAATTGCAATTCGCAAAACTGCAAATATCTAGTTATTCAACAATTAACTAGAAACCATAAATTCCATGATTTCCAAACTCTAACTATTACCAGAGATAGATAAAAACCAATGATTCAATAAAATCGGCATACTCTAGAATCAATTGGAAACTAGAAAATCTCATATCAATAAAATCAGCAACATCCAATTATCCAACGATAGTCAGAAAATCAATCAACAAATATCAAATTATCAAAACGATAATCAAATTTCTCAAATCAACAAATATTCGATTATCAAAACGATAATCAAATTTCTCAAATCGATAAATATTCGATTATCAAAACGATAATCAAATTTCTCAAATCAACAAATATTCGATTATCACAAGCGATAATCAAATTTCAAATTCAACAAATATTCGATTATCAAAAACGATAATCAAATTTCAAATTCAACAAATATTTAATTATCAAAAGCGATAATTAAATTTCAAATTCAACAAATATTTAATTATCAAAAGCGATAATTAAATCTCAAATCAGCAAATATTTAATTATCAAAAGCGATAATTAAATCTCATATCAACAAATATTTAATTATCAAAAGCGATAATTAAATCTCAAATCAGCAAATATTTAATTATCAAAAGCGATAATTAAATCTCAAATCAACAAATATTTAATTATCAAAAGCGATAATTAAATCTCAAATCAGCAAATATTTAATTATCAAAAGCGATAATTAAATCTCAAATCAACAAATATTTAATTATCAAAAGCGATAATTAAATCTCAAATCAGCAACTATTTATTTATCAAAAGCGATAATTAAATCTCAAATCAACAAATATTTAATTATCAAAAGCGATAATTAAATCTCAAATCAGCAACTATTTAATTATCAAAAGCGATAATTAAATCTCAAATCAACAAATATTTAATTATCAAAAGCGATAATTAAATCTCAAATCAGCAACTATTTAATTATCAAAAGCGATAATTAAATCTCAAATCAACAAATATTTAATTATCAAAAGCGATAATTAAATCTCAAATCAGCAAATATTTAATTATCAAAAGCGATAATTAAATCTCAAATCAACAAATATTTAATTATCAAAAGCGATAATTAAAAGCACAAATATCTGATTATCAAAAACGATAATCAGAACTCATATCAACAAATATCTAATTATCACAAGCGATAATTAGAAACAACAAATATTTAATTATCGATACGATAATTAAATCTCATAACATCAGATATCTAATTACCTGCAGATAATTAGAAACAACAAATATCTAGAAATCAATTAAGAAGACTAGAAAATCAACATAAAAGCTTGGATCGATCCCATCAGATGGCGAGTTTTTAATTCGCCGCACGTGCATCTCAGAGTGGCCGAAGCCTACCAAGTACTCAACATAATTTTAGCGCCCATCAGATTGACCCGAAGGTCCGCAGAGTGACCCGAAGGTCCGCAGAGTGGCCCGAAAGCCCAACAAATGACCCAAAGGTCCGCAGAGTGGCCCGAAAGCCCAACAAATGACCCGAAGGTCCGCAGAGTGGCCCGAAAGCCCAACAAATGACCCGAAGGTCCTCATAGTGGCTCGAAAGCACACGAAAGCATCAAAATGTTTCAATTAACGAGTCCGGAATTAACCAAAATAGCAAACGCACATGTCCCATAACCACGAGTTTTACTAAATTGTTTAATTCTCTTCATCGTTTCCTTGAAAGTGTAAAATCTTCAAAATCATCAAAACGACAGATATTTCAATTAACGAGTCCGGAATTAACCGAAATAGTAAAAGTGTGGTTCCATACTCCGCACTTTTGCTAAATCATTTAAATCACTTCATCGTTTCCTTGAAAGTGAAAAATTGTGTATTTTGTAAAAATACACTTTACATTCTCAAACGGACAAGTCCGGAATTAAGCGAATCAGTAAAAGAAAGGGGTCATAGTCCTCGATTTTGCTGAAACGTTTAAATCGCTTCCTCATTCTTTTGAAATCGCAAACTGTAAAATTTTTGAAAACAATTTTTATTTATTTTGTAAAAATAACAATTCGCATTCTCAACTGAACAAGTCCGGAGTTAAGCGAAACAGTAAAAGAAAGGGGTCATAATCCTCGATTTTGCTGAATCGTTTAAGTCGCTTTCTCATTCTTTTGAAAACGCAAACTGCTAAAATTTTATAAAACAATTTTCATTTTAAAACGATTTTCCAATCACGTGATTAAAGCAGCAATATTAGTAACAATTTTGATAAGGAAATTGTACTTCTCAAAATACCATAAAAACGGTCACAAATCAGTATTACGGAATAACCGCTTGAAAATCCACTTTTAAAACATGACGGTTACTTAAGCCAATGTGACAGTAATTTTTAAATGTCAAAATCTCATCAAAATAATTTACATCAAAATGTAATATCAGTGAATTTTCATTCATCAAAACGCCACAAAACACCGTGCTTCAAAATATAGCATTGGTGTAAAATCCCGTTATGAAATTAACGGCAACAAAATACATTTCATAACCAAGCATCGGTTCAACGTAAAATAAATGCAGTAACGTGCAATTCAAATTGTGCACGTACTAGAAAATGAAAAAAAAAACTATTCGAAGGTATCTTCAATGAAGACAATTCAAAACAGCAAAAATCTAATCAATATATGATTAGTACAAGAGAAGCCAGCGGAAATTTCAACAAAAATCACATAACTGTAATTTCGTCAAATCCTCAATTCGGATTCGAAATTCTCAAAGAAACAAAATAATTACAGCTATGTAAACAACAAATGAAATTTATTTCAATTTCTAAATCAAATAGATTATCAGTTGTACTCAGCGAAGACAGTTTCACTGTTTCCGCTGCGCACTCTGATAAACAGTACTCAAATCAATCAAATCATCAGAACACAAATTCACTTTTATTTTTAAATAAGGATATTTAAAAATTTCATCCAAATTTCAAAACTTTAGTTTTGACTCAAAATACAATTAAACCGTCGACCAATAGTTGTAACATATGTTCCATCTAAGTTATGTTTTATATTATGTCCATAAACCCCAAGCTCTGATACCAACTATGACGCCCCACCTCTATGCTCATAATAACAAAGAGTATTAAAAGAAATACTGTCTATTATTACGAAGAATAAGGCTGGATAGGAGCGACCATCCGTAATTGGTCTTACACTAATATTGGTTATCTCGATAGGAGTGGTATATACTTTTTATTTTTCATCTTATTTATTTACTCCCATCGACACACCCAATTATCAGTATAAAACAAACTACGATGGTTCATAATAGTTTAGGACATTAGATATAACGATAACACAGATAATATAAATGCGGAACACAGATAAAAACAAAAGTCTCATATATATATATATAACTTATGTCAGTTACAACATAGTTGACACAATACATATGATACAACTACAACCGTCGACTCTAGAAGTTATATATACAAGTACATTATCAACTAATATACATGAATACATATCGTTCTATACACTGACACGACTACTACAGAATGACACTGACAACTTCAGAAGATGTGAAAAGTCTTCAAATCCTGAACAGCAACTCAAAGAAGAAAATCTACAACCTGAAATAACTCGGGTCTGACCCGAGTATTACATTCAAAAGAAAATAATACACGGGTCAGTCTAATTCAAACTCAGTTATTAATGCACAGAAGCAATAATGATCAATATCAAATAGACGATAGTCACAGAAATCTTGTATATCCGACTCCTCGATAAGAGAGTCGGATTACGGCAGATATAACACTAAACAGCGTTAAATAACAAATCAACAGATTCAAATCATCAAATCAAAATACAACTCAAAATATTGCATTGAGCACAAAACAATTCGAAACCTCAATTTAAAACTGTCCAATCAGATAGGGCTGCAGTACACGCACGCGTGTACTGCCTGCCTCGCCACTACAATAATGCAAGTGAAACGCAACGCAAAGGTGAGACATGAAGTAAGATATAATATGTTATGCAACTGTAAAACTTAACAGTGCAAATTGGCAAAAGTGAGGACTGTCTGAAGCACACGTGCCCAGACAGAAATATAAGGCAACAAGTGCCAATATCATGTGTACTAAAGATAAAGCCCACAGCCACACATCACAAAGGCTACAGGTGACCAAGCACGCGTACTCTGATAAGTCAAAACAATAAGGCACAGCAATCACAACCCAAATCAATTTACAACAAGATACAAAAGTTCAAGTCAGAGACTCAACACATATATGAATGTACTGGCAAGAAATAGGATACACCAGCCTTTCAAATTGAAATCCAACAGGAGTAAGTCGACTCATAAGCAACAACAAAGGTACATGTACATGAAGGTAACTGGCGCAACTGACATGCAAACTTCATCATACATGATACGGAGACAGCATAAGCAAGTGGTACAGCTCGTTCAAAAAGACAGAAGATCCCAATGCATTTACCAGTTATAACAAAAATTAGGCAGCGGTTTTGAATAGACATGCCAAAGTCTAAAAATTCCTTTGAATGAACAAAGTCCCCAAATATCAGATAATCAAAACACTGGTAGCAAGTTCGAGCAAAGCTCAAAAGTACAGCATTATGAAACAGTGTGCAGAGAAATGCTACTAAACCTGTAACGACCCGATATTTTGGACCATTCGCATCCATTATAAGTGTATAGGTAGACACTCATGCCGGAGTTGAATTGCTCAAAATACCGCGTTGTTAATTTAAATTGGCAAAACTGAACATATACAGTAAATAACTAATCACAGAACACAGACACAGAGTAATAATTTGCAGCGGAAATAAAAGAGATAGTAGTTCATGAAGCTACTATATGAATATATAAAATACATCAGAGTTTACAACAGAAGAGTAATACGATACATCAGAGTTTACAACAGAAGAGTAATACGATACATTAGAGTTAAACCAGATACAACGGAAGAGTAACACGATACATCAGATACAAATCAGAATACATCACTGGAATCATCGAATACTGAAAGCAGAATAGATGGCTGGATCTTCAAGCAAAGCTCCAACTTCAAAGGTGAGTCTCAAAAGCTGAACCACTCAGTCTGACCCGAGCGTAAAGCAAAATACAAAACACTCGAGTCAGGATTAACATTCTTATATTAATAAATCCAACTCAAGTGAAATAGCAATTGAAATACAAGTAACTCAAAGGATGTTTGGAATAACCATCCTTTAAGGATCCGTTAAACTATCTACTAGGTAGTAATGTACGCTAAGTAGATAATGTCTATCAGTAATAATAAGATATCAAAATAGTGTTAAGTCATGGCCCATTCCACCCTTAACACATTTTTATTCCCAAAAGCATATACAAGACCGTAGTTTCTCCAAAACCGGAAGTCACCAGAGGGCAATCCATATACTAAAGGTACAAATCAAAATCGTAGTGGTCGCGCATAAATGGAATACAAGTATGACAAGGCACATGAGGCAATACCCAAGGTAGTGATACTACCGTTCGCCTGATCCGGACTGGTGAGAACGCAACGCCGCAGCGCCCGCAACACCGTGAAACAACACTCCCAAAATCAAGGGTGCACCAATCAACAACAAATAATGAGTAGTTCGAAGAAGTGTGTCCACTTGAGGTAGCTAATCCTCCATTGGCCCGGCACAGCTCCTGTTTTAGTCATTTCCAATTTGACACAAGTGTCAAGGCTATCCATCATCGTTCTCTTTCTTCAGTCATCACGTACATCATTCCAACCACTTCATTCTGGATCATCACTCCGCGTATAGTTGTTAAAGTGGTTTCGGTTCAGATAGAGAGTATATCCATTACCGATCCCGGTCTCTTTAATAACTTTCGTAATTATTACACCGATTGGTCGTTTATTTATTTCAAAACCAAATCAATTTCAATTTCAATTTCAATTCGTAAACCAACATTTCATTTGTCTTTCGAAATCAATTTCCAAAATTTACGTTTCAAAACTTCCAAATTCATAATTTCAAAATCTTATAATTCAATTTCAATTTCTATTTAAAACAATTCAAATATTAATTCAAGTTCATATATCAGTTTCATTCCGAAATCATTTAAATTAACTTAATGTAACGTTCAAATCAATTTTAAATTCATTTATCGATTTCATTTAATATTCGTTAAGCAAATTTGTCATTCAAAACCATTTCTATTAAATTTCCAAATCATTAAATCAATTTCTTAAGTTCAACTTCATTAAATCAAAACTTCAAATCGAATTAAATTAAATTCGTCAAATCAATTCTTCCAATTACAAGTCTTACATTAATTCCAAAACTATCACATTTTATTTCTTGTTAAAGAAATCCAATTTCACTTATTTACTTACTTAAATAATTTTCCAAAAACTTAATTTATAAAGAAACTCAATTTCAATTATTTACGAAGTAAAATTCACTTATTCAAAAATTCAATTTAATTTAATCATTAAATAATTCAATCTTATTTAATTATTAAATAATTCAAAACTTAATTATTAAATAATTTCAAAGTTTAATAATTTCAAACTTAATTATAATTTCAAACTTAATTCTTAAATCATTTCAAAGTTTAATAATTTCAAACTTAATTCAATTTCAAACTTAATTATTAAATCATTTCAAAATTTAATTCAATCATTTCTCAAATTAAACATTTTCCTTTCAATAAAAATTCAAATTTCAATTTCATTTCAAAACCGTATTATTTATTCAAATAAAATCTTCAATTTTATTTTTAAATCAAATTGTTGACCAATCGGGTTTTTATTAAAATCTCTATATTCAAGGTCAAAGTTCAATTTGGGTATTTATCATTTCAACCCGATTCCAATTCAATTCAAAATCAAAGCATAGCAAAGGGAACTTGCAGTGTGATAACTGGGATGGTGTCAAAGTAAATAAACAAGCAATAACAAAAACAATAACAATCCAATAATCAATTCAAATAATCTTGAAATAACCGTATTAATTCGCATTGTTATTTGTACGAATTAATATAATTATTTCTAGAATCTACACTATCATTTCATGTAGATTAAAGATTAGTACATTACGGTTCTTCACTTGTCATCTATTTTCAATTTCATACATCATCAATTTAACAACATACATTCAGTGGTTCAAAATGTAATTAAACAAATCCTACGTGTCAATAAATTCAACAGTTAAAGGGATCATATTATACAAATGTCAATTAATCAAATTTAACATTTTACTATCCTATATCAAGTTCAATTGTATACTATTTATCATTTTAACCTTAACAATTTAACATCCAATATAAACATCAACAATCAATCAATTATCAGTTAAACTGTATTATCATCGCATAAATAATTTACAGATAATGGTGTCAGATGTCACAGGCAAACTGATACAGGCAATAGCATAACAGTGTAATTAACTAATAGCAGCATATTTCAATTGTCGTTTCAATTGAAATCAAATTTAATAAATAAAAGAACGTTAATCGTGAGTGATTGCTCACCTTTCGAGGCTAGAGAACACCAGAAGATAGACAACACAACAGGCTACGATTTGAATTGCGAAATCGACCAAATCCAAAAGACGATTTCCAAAGCAAGGCAGGATTGGCACGAATTTCGACAGACACAGCTGATAAAATGGGAATCGATGAGACAATTAAAACAACTTGATAAAAACAACAAATATATATATATATATATAACTTATAAATATACACGTGCAAATTCAAAATTATAGGAATAGCCTAAACAACATATGTAACTAATATGTATAACAACTTTCAAAGTATATCCTTATACAAAACAGAAAATATAACAAAATATATTTACTTATAAACCATTATATAACAATAATCAAAACAGAACTATAATATATAATATTTGCATTCATATACAAACAGTAACATATTATATATAATATACCCATACCATAAACCAACAAAATAAAACTAATATACAATGAACCATATATAGACAACAACTTGTATAAATATAACTTAATATCTATACATAGCTATACAAATTGAGTATATTATATGTAAACAAAATAGCTTACGCACATTATTAATAAACATAATATATGAGGAAATCAAAACAAACTGTGTATTTGTATACACAAATATACTTTACAGTAACTAAAAAATCTCATATATATACAAAGCAGCTATAATGAAACCCATACAAAATCTGGATCTGCATATATGGATTTAAAAAGTCCAAGTGTATACATATACACTATATCTTAAAACTTATTATATTTATACAAACCAAAAGGAACAACAGACCAAAACTTAGGATAATATATTTACTTAACATACTGTAAAGAGTGTTGATATAATTGTACAGCAGATAAAATATGTATCAATTTATATACATATATTCAATATAATATATATAAATTTTGAAAACCGACACAACATATATACAGACAAATACAAATCCATATGCAAAGATATATATATATATAACTTTGATTTTACATATACTTACAGTATAAAATGAATAATATATATACTGTATAAACCTTTCTAAACCAATATATATAAATAAAACATCAATCTATATAACTTTATAAATATACCAGCAAGGCATATACATTTCAAAACCTTAACATTTGTATATATAACAGTATGGACCCATAGTATATATATTTATACTATCAAAAGTTATTATATAAAATAGAATATATACCAGTATATACCTTAAAACATATGACATATATAACAGACACTTATATATATAAACCAACAGTTAAACTACATATATTATTATACAGTACTAAAATAAGATGTTGAAATCCAATATATAATACATACATAATTGAACATAACAACTATATATGTAAATATTGTACATTATAACTTTTCAAATAGCGGACTATATATAAATATATCTTTTCATACATGAGCAGACATGTAACATAATAATATATGCAGCAACAATTTACATGTGATATAGTTTGAAAACAATTTCATATATTTAAATATCTTCATACGTAATATGTTAAAAAAATATTTGCATACTAAAGGAGATGCGCTGCTTGGAGGAGGCCGAGACAGGCTAGTCAGGGCGGAGTCGTGGCGCGAAGAGAAGTGGGTGTAGCGGATCTGAGATGGAATGAAAGTGGCGACTCGAGGCGGCTATCAGGGGAGAGTAGGTGGCTGCACCTTCGGCTTCAAGGTGGTGCGATGGGGAGAAGCAGGGTTGATCGATTGGGTAGGCGGATCTGTTAAAGTTCTCTGACGTGGAAGGATGGGTGGTCGGTAGGGATGGGTATGGTGGTTGTCGAGATGAATGTTCGGTCAGAGGCTGTGGAACTGGGCATGCGGGTGATTGGGTATGAGAAGAAGGAGGGGAAGTTATTGAAGGAATTCGGTGATGAATAAAATGGCTGGAAAGATGAGGCTTCAGAACAAAATGAATATACTTTGATATATATTAATTTATCTCAAAGGAAATGAACAGACCGAAAATGTGCGAACAGAAACAAAATTTTATTGACGTGGTGGGATGTCAATGGTCAAGAATATCAAAAGTTTAATAATCGATGGCTAATTTATTTTAGCCGTTTGACAAATGAATGGGCACAGAAAGTTCTGGAGACTCGAAACTGGTACCGATACGGTTATTAATTTCGTGGATTCCGATGCGTACCGGACTTCAAAACACGGAAATGAATATATCGTAGAGATCAATACAATGAGACGATCAAAACGGTATACAGATATTAGTGGTGTGATTGAATTACAAAAATTCGAATTTTTCTACTAACGGAGAATGCAAGAAAAACGCTGAAATATAAGAACGACGGAGCCAAAGAAGTCCGAATTTGGAAAAACGACAAACTGACATCTTGCTCAGAAGATGGTTTAGAATTTTTCTATGTAAAAATATTTTGGGTTTGAAAACGTTTTATTTTCAACGCTTTTTTTAACTGATTAAATTGAAGTGAATTTACGCGCGAAATAAACTTTCGTATTTTCGGACGAAAATTTACCAGTTGCTATGTTTAACTAGACACATTCCAAATATCATATTTTTATTTCAAAATTTTATCGTTTAAAATTTCACAAAATTTCAACTAATTACGTTATTAAAACAGTTGAAATTTACGGGTCGTTACATTCTCCCCCACTCAAAACTTTTCGTCCCCGAAAAGGAACGAGGTAGGAGAATAGAAACAACTAGAAAGAAAATAGATTGAAACAAAGCAAAACAATTTGTTCAAACCATATAAATTCAAATTTAAATTAATTGATATTCAATAATTGATTTAATCCATTTGATTGCACTAAAATCAATCTCAACTATTTCTAAATTCATTTCTTATTATCCAATTATCTTCAATTTACAATTTCTAAAACCATAAATTTGAATAGTCTTTTATTATAATCATATTTTTTCCAACAATTTAAATTCTTCTTTATTCCAAATTATTGTTAAATTTATTCTACTTAATATATCTTATCCCATATATTTAACCCATATAAATTAATTTAAACCATAAAAGTTTCGATTTAAATTAATTTATATTCACTAATTTCTTTTAAATTCAAGGTATTTTCATAAGTCGATCAAATTTCAATTTATTTATTCTTTCAAAACAAATTTATTTCATTATTAACTGAGTTTACTTATTATCCTATCTAACTCTATTAACATCTTTATAATCAAAATTTAGTGTATATCATTTATTATAAACACTCAAATTTTATTTATAAATTCAATTTATCTTATATATTATCCAATTACATAGTTAACTTTTGAATGATTTAGGTAAGTTGTATTAGAATGCAGTTGAATAATATACAAATGAAATTTTCCCAATTCAATTATTCAAGATTAAATACTTATTCCAAATTTTTGGTTTATTTATAATTTAAAATCATCTTTTAACAAAATTTAAGAATTAGATTTCCGATTAACTTTAAACAATTTAGAGTTATATATCATATATTTATATCAATCAAATTAAATTTTAAAATAAGATACCTATATATATATAAATCAAATTATACTGAAGAAATTCAAATCAAAATATTTTTTTCAAAACAAAACCGTAGCAAAGCTACAGAATGGTTTCTCCACTTCGAAACTCGAAAATGAATGTCGATGATGCGGCCGCCATCACCGGAATTATTTTCCAGCGACAAAGAGAAGAGTATTGATTTCAACCTTTTAAAAATTCTTTGAAATCGATTTCTATTCGAAAATACTTTCAATAACATATACTTTAAAAAAAAATTAAAACCAAAGTTCGAAATTACCGGAAACTAAATTTTCAATTTCTGAATTAAATTTATTTTAGATTCCAAATCAATTTATAAACCACGTTTATAAATTCATTATAGAACAATAAATGATAATCAAATATTATCATTTCAAACAACCAATTTAACAAACTTATTAAATTTCAGAAATTATACTTATATATATAATATAATCATACAAATTTATTTCATTTACAAGAATTTGAAAATAATGTTGCGTCAGTTTGCTCTGTTCAAGTGTTTTGGAAATCCTATCGATAGCGTTGATCAGACGAATCGATCGAAAACCCAAATCAACATCAACAACTCAAACAACACAATATAAAAACATTTTAAATATTAATTTATAAATACACTTCCTCGCTCGACGATACAAGGATGGATTTCAAAATAAATGTAGAGATTCAAATTTTGATGGAAATCAAATCAAAGAGAATTTCGATTCGAAGATAGGTTTGAGACAGAAGATAAGATAATTCAATTACCACAATCAGGAGATGGATGAGTTTATTTAATTCACGGCAACCATAACCGGGTCGACCGTGACTTCAAGAATAAGATCGATGCAGAATTTCGAGGCAAATCTACATTTGATCTCAAGAAATAGCATTCAGGTATAGCAAGAGATAGATAGCATCGTAAATCGAGGATACAGAAATCTCCGGTAAATCAATGCCTATTGTAAAGGAGTTTTGCTCCTTTACGAATCATTCGAAGATTGGCGAGACCGCCGATCCATTATAGATAACATTTAGAATGGAGTTATGGGGTGCTCCATGATTGAAAGAAGACGAATAGTGAAGGACACGAATGAATTTCAGAACCGAGGGGAACGTTCCAAAATTCAAAAGAATTGAGTCAAAGGAAGAGATTGAAACTCGAATGAGAGTGATTCTGTAAATACATTTACCATATATGTTGAGTTTTGCCTAGAGCTACCAAAGCTCTGATACCAACTGTAACGACCCGATATTTTGGACCATTCGCATCCATTATAAGTGTATAGGTAGACACTCATGCCGGAGTTGAATTGCTCAAAATACCGCGTTGTTAATTTAAATTGGCAAAACTGAACATATACAGTAAATAACTAATCACAGAACACAGACACAGAGTAATAATTTGCAGCGGAAATAAAAGAGATAGTAGTTCATGAAGCTACTATATGAATATATAAAATACATCAGAGTTTACAACAGAAGAGTAATACGATACATCAGAGTTTACAACAGAAGAGTAATACGATACATTAGAGTTAAACCAGATACAACGGAAGAGTAACACGATACATCAGATACAAATCAGAATACATCACTGGAATCATCGAATACTGAAAGCAGAATAGATGGCTGGATCTTCAAGCAAAGCTCCAACTTCAAAGGTGAGTCTCAAAAGCTGAACCACTCAGTCTGACCCGAGCGTAAAGCAAAATACAAAACACTCGAGTCAGGATTAACATTCTTATATTAATAAATCCAACTCAAGTGAAATAGCAATTGAAATACAAGTAACTCAAAGGATGTTTGGAATAACCATCCTTTAAGGATCCGTTAAACTATCTACTAGGTAGTAATGTACGCTAAGTAGATAATGTCTATCAGTAATAATAAGATATCAAAATAGTGTTAAGTCATGGCCCATTCCACCCTTAACACATTTTTATTCCCAAAAGCATATACAAGACCGTAGTTTCTCCAAAACCGGAAGTCACCAGAGGGCAATCCATATACTAAAGGTACAAATCAAAATCGTAGTGGTCGCGCATAAATGGAATACAAGTATGACAAGGCACATGAGGCAATACCCAAGGTAGTGATACTACCGTTCGCCTGATCCGGACTGGTGAGAACGCAACGCCGCAGCGCCCGCAACACCGTGAAACAACACTCCCAAAATCAAGGGTGCACCAATCGACAACAAATAATGAGTAGTTCGAAGAAGTGTGTCCACTTGAGGTAGCTAATCCTCCATTGGCCCGGCACAGCTCCTGTTTTAGTCATTTCCAATTTGACACAAGTGTCAAGGCTATCCATTATCGTTCTCTTTCTTCAGTCATCACGTACATCATTCCAACCACTTCATTCTGGATCATCACTCCGCGTATAGTTGTTAAAGTGGTTTCGGTTCAGATAGAGAGTATATCCATTACCGATCCCGGTCTCTTTAATAACTTTCGTAATTATTACACCGATTGGTCGTTTATTTATTTCAAAACCAAATCAATTTCAATTTCAATTTCAATTCGTAAACCAACATTTCATTTGTCTTTCGAAATCAATTTCCAAAATTTACGTTTCAAAACTTCCAAATTCATAATTTCAAAATCTTATAATTCAATTTCAATTTCTATTTAAAACAATTCAAATATTAATTCAAGTTCATATATCAGTTTCATTCCGAAATCATTTAAATTAACTTAATGTAACGTTCAAATCAATTTTAAATTCATTTATCGATGTCATTTAATATTCGTTAAGCAAATTTGTCATTCAAAACCATTTCTATTAAATTTCCAAATCATTAAATCAATTTCTTAAGTTCAACTTCATTAAATCAAAACTTCAAATCGAATTAAATTAAATTCGTCAAATCAATTCTTCCAATTACAAGTCTTACATTAATTCCAAAACTATCACATTTTATTTCTTGTTAAAGAAATCCAATTTCACTTATTTACTTACTTAAATAATTTTCCAAAAACTTAATTTATAAAGAAACTCAATTTCAATTATTTACGAAGTAAAATTCACTTATTCAAAAATTCAATTTAATTTAATCATTAAATAATTCAATCTTATTTAATTATTAAATAATTCAAAACTTAATTATTAAATAATTTCAAAGTTTAATAATTTCAAACTTAATTATAATTTCAAACTTAATTCTTAAATCATTTCAAAGTTTAATAATTTCAAACTTAATTCAATTTCAAACTTAATTATTAAATCATTTCAAAATTTAATTCAATCATTTCTCAAATTAAACATTTTCCTTTCAATAAAAATTCAAATTTCAATTTCATTTCAAAACCGTATTATTTATTCAAATAAAATCTTCAATTTTATTTTTAAATCAAATTGTTGACCAATCGGGTTTTTATTAAAATCTCTATATTCAAGGTCAAAGTTCAATTTGGGTATTTATCATTTCAACCCGATTCCAATTCAATTCAAAATCAAAGCATAGCAAAGGGAACTTGCAGTGTGATAACTGGGATGGTGTCAAAGTAAATAAACAAGCAATAACAAAAACAATAACAATCCAATAATCAATTCAAATAATCTTGAAATAACCGTATTAATTCGCATTGTTATTTGTACGAATTAATATAATTATTTCTAGAATCTACACTATCATTTCATGTAGATTAAAGATTAGTACATTACGGTTCTTCACTTGTCATCTATTTTCAATTTCATACATCATCAATTTAACAACATACATTCAGTGGTTCAAAATGTAATTAAACAAATCCTACGTGTCAATAAATTCAACAGTTAAAGGGATCATATTATACAAATGTCAATTAATCAAATTTAACATTTTACTATCCTATATCAAGTTCAATTGTATACTATTTATCATTTTAACCTTAACAATTTAACATCCAATATAAACATCAACAATCAATCAATTATCAGTTAAACTGTATTATCATCGCATAAATAATTTACAGATAATGGTGTCAGATGTCACAGGCAAACTGATACAGGCAATAGCATAACAGTGTAATTAACTAACAGAAGCATATTTCAATTGTCGTTTCAATTGAAATCAAATTTAATAAATAAAAGAACGTTAATCGTGAGTGATTGCTCACCTTTCGAGGCTAGAGAACACCAGAAGATAGACAACACAACAGGCTACGATTTGAATTGCGAAATCGACCAAATCCAAAAGACGATTTCCAAAGCAAGGCAGGATTGGCACGAATTTCGACAGACACAGCTGATAAAATGGGAATCGATGAGACAATTAAAACAACTTGATAAAAACAACATATATATATATATATATATAACTTATAAATATACACGTGCAAATTCAAAATTATAGGAATAGCCTAAACAACATATGTAACTAATATGTATAACAACTTTCAAAGTATATCCTTATACAAAACAGAAAATATAACAAAATATATTTACTTATAAACCATTATATAACAGTAATCAAAACAGAACTATAATATATAATATTTGCATTCATATACAAACAGTAACATATTATATATAATATACCCATACCATAAACCAACAAAATAAAACTAATATACAATGAACCATATATAGACAACAACTTGTATAAATATAACTTAATATCTATACATAGCTATACAAATTGAGTATATTATATGTAAACAAAATAGCTTACGCACATTATTAATAAACATAATATATGAGGAAATCAAAACAAACTGTGTATTTGTATACACAAATATACTTTACAGTAACTAAAAAATCTCATATATATACAAAGCAGCTATAATGAAACCCATACAAAATCTGGATCTGCATATATGGATTTAAAAAGTCCAAGTGTATACATATACACTATATCTTAAAACTTATTATATTTATACAAACCAAAAGGAACAACAGACCAAAACTTAGGATAATATATTTACTTAACATACTGTAAAGAGTGTTGATATAATTGTACAGCAGATAAAATATGTATCAATTTATATACATATATTCAATATAATATATATAAATTTTGAAAACCGACACAACATATATACAGACAAATACAAATCCATATGCAAAGATATATATATATAACTTTGATTTTACATATACTTACAGTATAAAATGAATAATATATATACTGTATAAACCTTTCTAAACCAATATATATAAATAAAACATCAATCTATATAACTTTATAAATATACCAGCAAGGCATATACATTTCAAAACCTTAACATTTGTATATATAACAGTATGGACCCATAGTATATATATTTATACTATCAAAAGTTATTATATAAAATAGAATATATACCAGTATATACCTTAAAACATATGACATATATAACAGACACTTATATATATAAACCAACAGTTAAACTACATATATTATTATACAGTACTAAAATAAGATGTTGAAATCCAATATATAATACATACATAATTGAACATAACAACTATATATGTAAATCTTGTACATTATAACTTTTCAAATAGCGGACTATATATAAATATATCTTTTCATACATGAGCAGACATGTAACATAATAATATATGCAGCAACAATTTACATGTGATATAGTTTGAAAACAATTTCATATATTTAAATATCTTCATACGTAATATGTTAAAAAAATATTTGCATACTAGAGGAGATGCGCTGCTTGGAGGAGGCCGAGATAGGCTAGTCAGGGCGGAGTCGTGGCGCGAAGAGAAGTGGGTGTAGCGGATCTGAGATGGAATGAAAGTGGCGACTCGAGGCGGCTATCAGGGGAGAGTAGGTGGCTGCACCTTCGGCTTCAAGGTGGTGCGATGGGGAGAAGCAGGGTTGATCGATTGGGTAGGCGGATCTGTTACAGTTCTCTGACGTGGAAGGATGGGTGGTCGGTAGGGATGGGTATGGTGGTTGTCGAGATGAATGTTCGGTCAGAGGCTGTGGAACTGGGCATGCGGGTGATTGGGTATGAGAAGAAGGAGGGGAAGTTATTGAAGGAATTCGGTGATGAATAAAATGGCTGGAAAGATGAGGCTTCAGAACAAAATGAATATACTTTGATATATATTAATTTATCTCAAAGGAAATGAACAGACCGAAAATGTGCGAACAGAAACAAAATTTTATTGACGTGGTGGGATGTCAATGGTCAAGAATATCAAAAGTTTAATAATCGATGGCTAATTTATTTTAGCCGTTTGACAAATGAATGGGCACAGAAAGTTCTGGAGACTCGAAACTGGTACCGATACGGTTATTAATTTCGTGGATTCCGATGCGTACCGGACTTCAAAACACGGAAATGAATATATCGTAGAGATCAATACAATGAGACGATCAAAACGGTATACAAATATTAGTGGTGTGATTGAATTACAAAAATTCGAATTTTTCTACTAGCGGAGAATGCAAGAAAAACGCTGAAAAATAAGAACGACGGAGCCAAAGAAGTCCGAATTTGGAAAAACGACAAACTGACATCTTGCTCAGAAGATGGTTTAGAATTTTTCTATGTAAAAATATTTTGGGTTTGAAAACGTTTTATTTTCAACGCTTTTTTTAACTGATTAAATTGAAGTGAATTTACGCGCGAAATAAACTTTCGTATTTTCGGACGAAAATTTACCAGTTGCTATGTTTAACTAGACACATTCCAAATATCATATTTTTATTTCAAAATTTTATCGTTTAAAATTTCACAAAATTTCAACTAATTACGTTATTAAAACAGTTGAAATTTACGGGTCGTTACAAAACCATAACAAAATGCAAGGAACAGCTGCGGATAAAATGTATCGCTAAGACACGAGAAGACCAACAATGCAACTAAATGCAACTGCCTCAAAGAGTACTACCAGAGACTACGAAGAAGCCAAGTACATGAAGACTACGCCAAACTACAATGAACCAATGGAACAAACAAATGCAGCACCTATCTAAAGATCCCAACTACTAAAGCCTAACAGTAAGCTGTACCTAATAGAACAACAAGTCAATGGAGTGTCAGACTACCAAAAAGATCATAGACGTGTGGATAACAAGGAAATGTAATTGCAAGAGTAGACTCCATGACACATGCATACACCCATACAATTGTATATATGCACATATATGGAGTCGCACGGAATTTGTCACACAATTTCAACTCAACAGTTAACGTCAAATAAATTTCGCAAACACAAGTCAATCACAAAATCAAGTCTGAGTCTACCAGTTTTTAACTAAATCAAGTGGCCGAAGATGACAGAGGGCCAAAGTTGAACAAAGCAACATCGTCAAATCTCGATTTCGAAAATCAACAAAACCGTGGATAACCCAAAATCGAACCAAACAAGAAAATGCAGGCAACTACAAAATCAACATCGTACGACGAAATCAAAAGATCGAAGTCAAGTGAAACCGAGGCAACCCCGAAAACCAACAGTGCCAGAAAACCCAAGCAACCAAGGAATCAAATCATATTGCAGTTTAAATCGCATAAAAAAACAGAGAAACCAACAGCATTCAAATGATTGAGTTGAGTTATATGTGAGTGATGGACACTCACCTTTGTCGAAACGAAGGCGAGCACGGCCAATCGGAAGGAGATGCGAATGATACTACCGATCAACGAGAGAAAGTGGAGCTATGGCCAGCCGCGATTTCGAATTTCTGAAGCCCTAATATTTGAACGAGGCAGCCACCATTTTTGTTCTTTCCATTTCTTTTGCTAGGGTTTTCGAATGAAATGAATAATGGAGAGGTAAGTGGAACGGTTATGTGCTCTAATATAACCGGTACCAAAAGCAAAAGAAAACGTGGGCCTAGGTAAAATTTCTTTCTGTAAAACCCACCAATGTTCAACAATTTATTAACGAAGAATTTCAAACGATTCAAAATTGTAATAGCTATTAATCAACCGATTAAAATCTCAATCAACAATTAACAGTTTTATTAAAGAATTTTAACTCGAATAAATCTCAATTGCAATCAAACAATTTTCACATTTCAGATTCAATTTGAATTCCAATAACAATTATCAACTGAATTAAATCGTCATTTTGACGATAATTGAAACTACAAAAATCCCGGTTGTTACAAGCTATATAATGATATCACTGCATGTTTACAAGAATTGGCAAAAAATTATTTTAATTATCACACTAACTTCAAAGTATATATATGATTGTTCATCTACAAAAACTCAAGCAGAAGTCATGCAATGGCTATGATGTCATATGCTCCCTTGATGGTTTTGCTCTATATATTGTTTGGAAAGTAAAAGCTCTCTTGAAGTGGTCTTGTAAGTCTTATCCTTTGATTCTCTACTGTCACTTTTCCAAGTGAAATAACCCATCTCACTATTTCTGCATAATCTTTGAAGCACAAAAATTATGTGTTAAATGTATTGTCATCAAAACAAAGCTTAATTAGGGTACTGAAATAATTTTTCAAATCATTTCTTACAATACCAACATGAATAGCATTGGTGAAAAAAAACTCACTTTCAGTCCATTATTTTAATTATTATCAAGCTTTTATTCAGAAATTCCTTATTGCTATTTATCACGGTTTGTTTGTTAAATACTACATATGTCATTAAACCAGTAGATAAAATCATAGTCATATCAAACCCAATTTTTTTAGTACGTATATTGTGCAAATAACATGCACACACATTGTACATTTGTAATGTTTTGTTGTGGTTTTCATGTAAATAATATTTTAATGTTGTCATATTACTAAATATATACCACAACAATAACGTGCACAATGCAGTTTGCATTGTTTCTTATTTTATTTTTTCATTCAAGCTGATATTCATACTGTCATTGGTTTTTCATAATTATGCCTGCCATTAGGAAAAAATTTACCTTAAGTTTTCATATATTAGAAAGAGATGGTAAAACATAACAAGTTTTCCCTAAGATGATATCAAGTGTAATTGTTTTTTTTAAATTATCTCAAGTCTTATGACTAACCATACCTTCTCTTTACGATCCTCTTGCCACAACCACTCATATTACTGCCAATAACAAGCCTTTGACTTGGTTATCGTACACTTACATTTTCTGTAGCATATAATTTCTATTTATTCTTTGTGTATATGATTGAACTGTTGTGGACAATATGAATAAATGAATTGCAATTACATAGCATTCATAGTATATTTTTCATGAACCATGAACTATATAGTCTTTTTAACATGTAGCCTGAATCCTCATAATTTTTAGTGCACATGCAAAGCATGTCACAAACTTTGCAATCATACTATATACATATATATTTCTTATAAGCTTCTTATCTAACTTCATTTTTCAAAACGTATTCTCCTACAGGGAATGGTCATGTTATAATCACTGATACTTCTCTTCATTGTCAGAGATGAGTGAAGACCATAGTTTGTATATGCTTAATAATTCGGCACTTAATAATCATGTCTCCAAACTTTTTTTCTATATATAAATATTATTATTATTAGCACAACAATCATGGAACATTAATTTTTTGAGCATTGTGAACTTTTTCATATGCACCGGATTTCAGCCGGCATAGTACAGTAATCATCTCAATACAGTTAACAGTTGAAAATATGTATAAACATGTTTGGACTTAGGCACCTAAAAGATCTCTCTGAGATAACATAAAAGCCAAATTTCTATTTTTAGTTGATGGTGCTCTATGTGCAAAGATGAGTTCCCAATAAGCGTAGTTCAATATGTATTTTACTAATAAACAGATGGATGAACAAATGTTAAACGATTTGTATAAATGGTTTTATATCACAATCAACAATTGGTATACCAAATGGTATTTCCCTGCTTTTTAGCATGTTACAAATTTTTGCTTGCTGCTTATTATTCCTGCATATGTTGATATGGAGATTCAGCAAATTTGTGTAATCAATACTTAGATTGTTAGTTTTGGATATACTGATGTGGAGCAAGTATCATCCTGGATGAACTGTTTCAAAATATAACGGTTATATTCAGTATGACAAAACACAAATCTTGCAGTATAATCTTATTTCTTTCAATATCATTTCTTTTTAATTTTCTGAATCTTATGTAAAGCTCAACAGTGTATCACTTTGAGAATTCTCTGATCTAATCCATCAAATATTAACTGTCATTGCAAACATGAAGCTACAAAGCTATGTAGGTATATGTTATATGCCAAGGCATGTATAGTTAATGTTTTTACGCTAAAATAAACTAAATAGAAGCTCTTTAAAGAACACTATATGACATACATTTAAATTATGTATAGGGTTGGTGAGAGTTAAAACTATGGACTCTATTGTAATAACATGACTGTCAAAGTATTGTTCATGTAACTATCAGTACAGAAGTATCTATAGTATAATGACAATTTTGATAAAAAAAATGGTATATGCATTGGAACGCTTTCATTAATTTATTCCAAAAATTGACAGGTGAAGTCTTCTTATTTTTCTTCAAAACTTCATGGTAGTGAATTACTACGTCGACTCTTAACCCTCACATGGATTGTTATGAAAAACGTATGAAGTTTATGCTTGAATATGGATCATATAATTTTGGTATACTGCTCTTAGCAACAGAGAGATTAAGTGATAAACCGGTTGAGTTCTAATTAATCATCTCGAAATTGTATAAACTTCAAAAGCCAATTCATCAAGTTCCATAGTTATCTCTTATAAAATAAACAATTTACAAAACCGACAAGTATGTTTTCCACCCACCTTCACTTAACCAGTAAAATTTTGTGCTCCAAACTGTATAAGAGGGTCCACCAAGTTAAATTTCTACAATAGATCAATGATGAGGCAAAACCAAAAATAATACAGAAACGGTCCAATCCAAAACTCAAGCACAAACCGAGCATGAAACTAAGCAATTACAAAACACATATGCTAATATTGTACCTGTGTGCTTATAACAAAGATGTGTGGCTGCAGTTGCAAAGAGTTGATGATGATTGTACAGTGGTATATGGCTGAAGTGGCAAAAGTAAAGTGTATGTGAATTACTACTGTGTTGAAGTGTATTTTGCATTGC
This sequence comes from Allium fistulosum, assembly GCA_030737815.1. Taxonomy (NCBI): domain Eukaryota; kingdom Viridiplantae; phylum Streptophyta; class Magnoliopsida; order Asparagales; family Amaryllidaceae; genus Allium; species Allium fistulosum. The sequence continues at coordinate 307,567,563 of CM060901.1, read as the reverse complement.
CAACTGATAAGGCTATAAAGAATATATCGCTGTGTTGCCAAATCTGAATTGAAGGTTATGGTCATAGCTTAGAACTTTTGCACTACAGTGACTTGATCTGATGCATTGAGGTTGCAAGGTGACTGCATCTAGGGTAGAAATAAGGTGCAAAAGCATCAGGAACATCAGGAAACATGCTAGTGATGCCTGTGGATGCTGTCATGGTGTTTGTAGTTACTATTGCATTGTCTATCATTGATCTATAGGGCTCTATTGGAAAAAATAATATTATTTTCTATCTTTAAAAATAAACTCATTAATAAACATGCATTTCAACCTTATACGTAAACAATTTCCTATTAAATTATCCTTTTCCTTAACAACTAATAAACCACAAGGACAAACCGTCCCTTAAATTGGTATTCATCTTCCCGAACATGTTTTCAGTCATGGTCAGCTACATATTGCTTTATCTAGAGGAGTGGGTTGAAAACAACAAAAGTTTTGGTGAAAAGTGAAAAAATTCAAAATAGAAAGGGTACGCATACTAGAAATGTAGTATATAAAGATGAATCATTAACATGTAATCATGAACTTAGTTAAATGTATTTCATGATCTCCAATTCAAATGCCTTATTTTTATAGTAAATATTATACCTCAACATGCATACTCATATGTATTCCATACTTATTATATTACTCCATTTACATAAGGTATTTTTTATATAACCGTAAATGGGTGAGAATTGTAATCAACACCATTTTCTACATTTCATTTTTCTTTCCATATTTTCAAGTAAGGCTTTTAGAAATTATATCATTGCATTAATTATACCATTTACGTATAAAAAAATATTCCGCTTTTATTACTAAAATAAAATTGTATTTTAGGTAAAAAAAATCCCTTACACAACGTTTTAACTCTGCCATCTACATATTACTGATGTCGTTCTCAAGCCCGGGACAAGGGGGAGAGAAAATGATTGCTACAACTGTATTTTAATTCTTACAGATTACTTACAAGCTACTTCCATTGACATCGACCTTGAAAAAACATAGAGAAAAATTATTACATCAACATAAGCCTTATAAATTTTTATTACAATATTTATGTAACGGAAAATTCATAATCTACACTAGCATCAAATAGTTTAATCCTTTAGCAAGTATTGAGGGTTTTTAGGGTATGGAGTATCATAGGAAGTGTAATCTTTTTGGTTGACAAGAAAAATTCTCTATATATTAATACGGTGGTTTAACACTTTTTAAAAGAGAGATGATGCAAGTTTTCTACATTCCAAACAACCGAAAGCGCTAACTTTAATATTTGTTTGATTTATCTAGATGTTCATGTAATAATTGATTACTTTCTTTACCTGTTTGATTATTTCCTAAAAGAACTCAATCTCACTCATATTTTGATAAGCGATTGATTTATTCATATACACATGTAAAATATGCAACATTACGTACACATCAAAGTCATTTTGTAAAATTCAAAAAAAGCTTACAAATAGCGTTTTTTAATACCAATTCCTACTGCGCACGTGCATCGTACGTGCCAGAGTACTCGTATATATATATATATATATATCGGATGAGATCCTATGCGCCCCGCATAATAGCGGATGACCCTATATACCTCGATATTCCGCCTCGAAGTGGAATTGGTATTTTTATTGTTGTGCTAACATCTATGGATGCAGGGAAACAAGTTGGAGGGATCCAACTGGATTCGTAAAAAATGTTGAATTTAATTGCATATTTAGTGATATATGTTTGTTTGAATAATTATGTGATAGATTATCATGTGATTTGAATTGATTGGATGCTGTGGCAGGTTTTGACATAGATTTTGGTTTTTTTAATACCAGTAATATATGTTTTGAATTGGAAAAGAATTTTAAGGGGATTTTTGAAGTAAAACATTTATCTAGAAATTTGGGTTAATTGATCTGATGAAATAAAATTTTTTGAAAATTGTACTTAACAAATCCGTAATATTGTAAACAAGGATTTTGGAATAAAAGTATATAAAAAGGATTTTTAAATAATAAATGCTTAAGTGGTACTTGTTAAATATGAAAAGTTTTAAAATCGAGATTTTTTAATATTTTTGGAAGGATAGAGGTGAATTTGGGAATAAGTATAAGATTGATTATGTAGGAACTCAAGTAGGATTTCCAAAAATTATGGAATGGAATTAAAATCGAGGAATTGGGCTTGTTTTTAAAAGAGGATTTTTAATTATTAACTCGGTAATTTTAAAAGTGTTAAAAATATTCTGGAAATTAGTTATTTAATTATTTTAAATTGTATAAAGCATATTTAATTATTTATTAGTAACCTTATAATGATTTTTAAAGATTTATTATTATTTAAGAAATAGTCAGCATTTTTGTTTTAAAGGATAATTATTAAATATTAAATGGTTTGGTATAATAACTTTTATCTAAGTATTTTTTCCTAGATTAAACTTGAAAATTTAATTTAGAATTTATAAGCATTATTTTGAGAAAAATTATTAAAAAAAGTTTTCGAGAAGTAATGGTATACTCGCATGGCGTAATCGGAGGCAGTGAGTGCCTGTAGTTAAGTGTTGGATTTCTCTGGGATAGTTGGGGAATTTACTTAATTCGATAAGATAAGTACATATATTCTGGAGAAAGAGATTTAATTTATTAAAATAAAAAAAAGACTTGGGGATTTAAAGTGGGAATAGGATATTTGGTTGAATGAATGTTTATTTGATAGTTAAATAACCGACTATCAAATTTGGACCAAAAATATAACTTTGGAAATATCTAGGAGAGATATGGGATTTATATGGTACAGTTACCGTTCGAGGTGCTATACTGTACGTATAACTCATTTCGTTCTTCTAGGACGTTATAAGGAAATCCATCCACCAATGGTTAGGAGGTGATCTCCGATCTTATTTTCGTCTGTTTATTCCCTAGAGAACCAGGGTTGAGTTTACCGGGAAATATTGAACGTTGTTTCGAGGAGACCGGGATCAGATAAGTTATCTGAAAACCACTTCGATCCAACGAGTACGTTTTCGATGTGAAAACAAGAGCATGGAGTCGAAGATGGAGCAGTGAAGTGCAAGGGCTAATCGCTACTAATCCTGAGGGCGATTCCAAAATGGATGTGGTAGGAATAGTGCCTTCAGTTCCGTTCAGACCCGGAACGGACTTGTATGGATGAATGCTATCGGTACATTATCATTGGAGGACAATGAGCATTCTAAGTGAATATTTCTAAAAAGGTAATCGTAGCCTTTAGCCTTATCAACCGGGAATGACTAAAAAGCAGGGGAGATGCAGCAAGGCTAAGTGGGTAGCACCCAATTAGGGTATGTTATCACCTTTCTAGATACCCTCGAATATTTTTACTACGATTATGGAAGGAGCTCGGAAAAGTGTGGGAACACCCGGGGTGATAGCATATTCGGTCTATCTAGGTCAGGGATAGTCCGTTCTTGTGTAGCAGGGGATCCCGACGTGGTCCTCGGTACGGTGTTCTAGACACGTACTGTGACAGGCGATACCCCAATGCCTAGTCATTCGTACGGAATCCATTCTCCAATAAGCGTCGTACGGTTTTGATTGTGCCAAACTATGCTGAAACGTGAGATGCAAGCATTTCAGCTATTTGAATAAGTATTTGTACTTAGACACTATTATAATATCAGATGATTTTGATATGAAATGTTTTTGGTTATCGTAAGGTAAAAACCCATCGTGTTTATGTGTGGCATGGACTTACGAGATACCTTTGATTTTCAAGGATTTTTGGAAACTTTAATAATTCAAATTGAGTGTGTTTTCTCACGCTGGTTTTCCAGACTGACTCGGGTGTTATATTATTATAATGCTCGGGTCAGACCGAGTATTATAGGTTCAGGTTAGGATGCTATGGAGCTCAGGAGATGAGCTGGAGACCAAGACGTATTCTCGTACTTGTTTTATTCCGCTGTAGTGTTTTTGTTTGAAATTACCAGGGTAGGTTGTTATAACTGTCCAGGCTGGTAACTATTGATTTGTGTACTCTGATGTGAGATATGTATAGTATAGTTTTGGGTTTGTGTAAAGAACTGTTTATATTATATGTTATTCAGTCCGCTGTGAGATTCTGTTTTTGTTAGTTCTACTTCTTCTACCTATTTTCTTTTCCCTCAACAATCTGTCTTTCCGGCACTCAATCGTTCGACATTTTATACAATGGGCGTATTTATGTCGACTTTTCGAGGGTCGAAAGGGCAGGTCGTGACGACCGTGAGCTTTGTTTGGTAGTAATTATAATACTATTAAGTATTAAAGCGTGATTGTTGCTTTGGCTGCTTGTGTTGGAATTTCAAGGATGAAATATTCTAAGTGGGGGAGAATGTTACGACCCAGAATTTTGAAAATTTCGTATTTTAAATATCTGAATTATTTAAATATTTGAATCTTGGATTTAATGTGAGTAAATGTGATTTTATAACCATACTAACCCCCTTATAAATAATAACTAATGATAAGAAATTTGTTTTTGAAACTTGTTTACAAAAATAAACAGTTTAAAGAAATACCGATAATGTGATCGAAAATCATTTTATCGATATACGACTTTTTACTCAATAAAAGTTGTTCGAACTCTTTGGCACTTATATAGTAACATATGAAGACATTTACACGTACTAAGTTACCTAACTTTCTAAGAAAATTAATTAACTTAGAAGAGTTTAATTAAAGGGACAAATGCCCTTAATTTAAGGCATAGTTTAAATCATGGATGGTGGAGGGAATCTAGGTTGGTTTCATGGGAAAAAAGGCAGGAGGAAGGAGACTTTTGGCTAGCCATATGGAGGAAGCTTTGGTCATTTTCCATATTTTCCAACTCTATATAAACACCCCCTTGGCCCTCTCTTTTGGTTGCTCTATCTCATAAGAAAATCACTTCTTTCCCCTTTTCTTCATTCTCCTCTCTTTTCCAAAACGCACTCAAACTTTCTTCAATCACAACCAAAAAAAAGTATGATCCTTACAACAACCTTAAAACACCTTCTAGAAACTCAAAGTGGAAGAATTAAAGCACCCAAGCCCAAGAAGGCCTAATACCGTGAGTAAAGAAGAGGAGTGGAACCATGAGCAAAGGTGAAGGTAGAAAAGGTTTTGGTGCTTGCTTTAGCTAAGGTAGGAAGATGGCAGCTTAGTGGTGACTTGTGCTTGTTTTTGTACATGGTTTAGGGTGAGTTATCTCACCATACAAATAAAATGAAGTGCATATATTGTTGATTGAAAATATAATATGTTGTTTGAATATATGTTGTGATAATTGTTTTGAATTTGCTTTGGAAAGCAAATGACATATGTAACTGATTGTGTTTGGACTTTTACAGCTTCCTTGACTTGTTATATAGCCTTGGACAAAGCACATAAAGATTAGTAGGGGTTTGATTTGAATCAGACTTGATTTGGTTATGGATTTATAGCGATAGTTGATATAAACAAACTTTGGAAATGTATTGTGTTGGGCATTTTCTATGATTCTTTTAGAGATATCCTTAGGGGTTTCTCGTCATTGTTATATAGTATTATGTGTTGGTTGATTTCTATAAAAAAAGTGGACTCTAAAAATATCGATAGCTTGTCGAAAGTCGACAAAACATTAAAGTGTGTAAAACTGCAAATTTTTGAACCTATTAAACACATAGCACTTTCAATACGCTGGTGTTTTTTGTTCTTAACTTTAAATGCTTCAAAATGACTTCAACTTAAGTACTCCTCTCCAATATTTTTACAAGTATTTTATACCATATATAAAAGTATTTTAACAGTGGTTTGGAATTATATGTATTTTTATTAATTAATTATGAATTTTTAAAGTAAGTGATTCATTTTTATAAATAAGGAAACATGTTCTTCTTAGTTCTTAAATAAATTATAGATTATATTTTTTAAATAGTATTTTTAGCAAGTGTTTTAAACCATATTATAAGGGTTTTGAAGTATTTATTTTTTAGAAAATTAGTTAAATATTTTATTAAAGTAAATAAAAGCTTATGTATTATATTATCATTGTAAATTGTTTTTATTATTAAATATTTTGTCTTATAATAAATTAGTATATATAAATGTCATTCTTTAAAGGGTTTTTAAATATGAACAAAGGTTTTACAAAATAGTTTAAAAGTGCTTAAAGGCTTAAGCGTGTGTGTTTGTTTAACTTGTTTATGGAATGTTTGTAATACTATGCTTGACACTAAAAGCCGAGCGAGGTAGATTTTTCTAGTTGTTAGAGACAAGGTTGATGTTTGAGTAGAGATAGCAATAGCGCTCCAACCTACCGGCTCCCTCTTGATTGAGTAATAATTAAGTTGGAATGTCAGAAACGTGTTAAGTGTACGAACCTTGATTTCTATAAGCAATCGTGTTTATAACTAGATAGCCGATTAGTCAATTATCGAACTTAACAAATAAAATAAGTAAAATAGTTTTGGGCTATAGTAAACAATGATTTTAGTAACATTTTTTAACCCTTATTAATTATAATTAAGACTATAACTAGAAATATAATTAAGACTATAATTAAGAATATAATTAAGATTATAATTAAGATTATTATTGGAAATATAATTAAGATTATAAGTAAGAATATAATTAATATTATAATTAGAAACATAATTAAGATTAAAATTAGGAATATAATTAGGAATAAAGAAAAAGATTAGGACTTTAATAAGGAATACTTAAAGATAATGTTTAAGTAATAAAGTGTTTTGGGTTGTTGTGACAATGTTTAAGTAACACTTGTCTTAAACCCTTATAAATATAATTAAATCTTAAAAAGAGATTCTTAAAGATAATGTCCAAAGTAATAAATAGTTTTGGGTTATAGTGACAATGTTTAAGTAACACTTTTCTTAAACCCTTATAAATGTAATCAGATCTTTAAAAGAGATTTTTAAATGATAAATGTTTACAGTATGAAATGTTTTGGGTTTGTAGTAAACAATGTTATAGTAACATTTGTTTTTATACCTTTAAATTATATTCTAAAGTGAAAAAATATTGTTAAATGATTATGAACATATTTAGATCTTTAATAATAGAATTTTAAAAATAATAATAGTTATGGAATCTTTTGGAATAAAGAAAGAAAACATATATGTTTAAAATATAAAAAAGAGAAGGGATTTATAGTAATAATGTTTCAACAACGTTTGTTTTAAACTCTTTGATTATATTTTTAAAGTAAGTAAATCTTTTTAAATGATTATGAATATACTTATACCATTGAGATAAATATATGAATAATTTTTGAAGTATTAAAAAGAGTATAAGTAAATAGTGAAATAGTAGAATGTAAGTATATATATTTTATAAAGATAAATTATATATATACAATTAATAAAGGAGGTTTTTAATTAATAAGGAGGTTTTAATTAATAAGGTGTATTAATAATTAGGAGTTTAATCGATTAGGAGTTTAACTAATTAGGGGTATTAATTAATAAAGGAAGTTTTATTTAATAGAGGAGTATTAAGTAACAAAGGAAGTTTTAATTAATACGGGAGTATTAATTAATAAAGGAATTTCTCATTGTTGTTGAATATGACCAAAATTAACTTAGGACATATCTAGAAGGAACATGAGAGTTATACGATATGGTTATTAACTCGGTGATGATATAACCTACGTATAAACCCGTGTTACTCTTATTGGACGAATGATAAGGAAATCCGTCCGGATAGGAAATGATATTCACCCTTATGTATTGTCTGTTTATTTCTAAAAGAACCGGGGTTGAGTTATCCGAAAAGATATCAATAGGTTTTGGAGATCCCAGTAAGTGGGGGAGTGCACTTATATGTGATAACTTGAAACCGTAACCACTTCAAAACTATCTACGTGTACTATGCTTTGGAAGAGGTTTCTGATCTGTTAGGGACGCTGTAATCTATGTGGAGATTTTTGATCTGTTCGAGATGCTCGAATCCATGTAGAGATTCATGATCTGTTTGAGATGCTAGAATCCATTTAGGGATTCAAATTATGTTCGAGTGATGAAGATTCATGTGTTTAGATACTAAACATGACTTCACCATCGGTAATGAAAGAAACCAGAGATAATAGGCATAACCAGTAGGTTGGCAAACCCATAGGATGAAGGCGACTATATTCTAGAGATACTTATGGTGTGCATGCGGGAGCGATGCACTCAGTCTTAGCAGACTATCTATGTTTTTCCTTTGGTACATTCATTAGAGATATATGCTACTCAAAAGGATATCTCTGATCCTTATGCAGGAGATCCACCTTGATGTACTAAGGGTGTCTCCGTGGAAATCCTACACAATTTAGTGAACGTGCTTTAGCGGTTTTGATTGTATATCTATTATTGTTATGGTGTACACTTCACACATCGTAGCTATTCCTTGCTTATATTCTACACCCTAGACATTATCTATTATATCATAATATGTACCTATTAGATGGTTGGCTCTTTTGAGGGGATAACCATTACAATGGTCTTAAAAGGTGCAGTTATGTGTCATACATGTTTCTTAAATTTCTCACACTAGAATTATGTCTGACACGTGGTTATACATTTCCCTTATTTCCATTGGTTCTCTTTCGAGTTGTTTGGGAAAGATGGGTCTTCATTGATGTCATTAGTGCTCTTGAAGAGGAGCTGGATGTTCAACTACCGTAGTTTTCTTATTTCTGCTGCATTACTTTATGTATATATATCGGCAATTATAAGAACAAACCGTTTTAACTGTCCAGGCTGATGATGGTACTCTAATTAGTAACTTTGAAATGCTATGTATATTAGAGTTGCTGTGTATAGTATTATTTGATATTATAGGTTATCATTTCGCTAATAGATTCTAATGATTTTGTTCTCCTCTTTTTATTCGTTTTCTTTTCTTCATTTTTTATCTTACCATTCCGTCTTTCCAGCACTTGGGTCTCGGCATGTGAATACCGAGGATGTATTAGTGTCGACATTCGGTGATCGAAAAGGTATTTTCTATAATAATTAAACTCCTAATTAGTTAATGCTTGTTATTAATTAATAAAGGAAGGTCTCATTGTTGTTGAATATGACTAAAATTAACTTTGGAAATATCTAGAACAAATACGAGAGTAATACGGAATGGTTATTCACTCGGTGATGATATAACTAACATATAGATCATCTTGCTCTTCACGGACGAATGATAAGGAAATCCGTCTGGATAGGAGATGATCTCCACCCTTTTGTATTGTTTGTTTATTTTTGAAAGAACCGAGGTTGATATAACCAAAAATATATCAATTGGTTTTATAGCGCCCAGTAGGCGAGGGAGTTTACTTATATGAGATGACTCGAAACTGTAACCACTTCAAAAACATATTGTAACGACCTGGAAATTTTAAAGGTTTTAATAACGTAATTAACTAAAATTTTGCTTGAAATTAAATAGTAAATTTTTGAAATGAAAATTTGATATTTGGAATACGCCTATTTAAACATAGCAAATGGTAAATTCTCATCAGAAAATATGAAAGTTTATTTTGTTGTGTAATTTTATTTAAATTTAAAATCAGTTAATTTGATGAAAATAAAATACTTTTGAAAAATGAATATTTTTATTCAATAAAAATGTTTATCATTTTCTGAGTGAGACGTTATATTTCGTTTGGCCAAATATGGGCTTCTCCTGCCCGTTTATCTTATTTTCGATGAATTTGCAGCAGTTTAGTATCGAAATATCGACTTTTGATAGGATGGTCGTATCGCTGATATCTATGTACCTTTCTGTTCGTCTTGTCGTGCTGATCTTCGTAGTATATTCATTGATGCATTTTGGTGTCTGGTACGTGACGATATCTGCGAAACAGATAGCCATATCGGTACCGTTTTTAAGCCTTTTGTTTACTCGTGACCATTCAGTTATCTACCATATAATCCCAATAGACATTTTCTGTTAATAATTTCTGATATTTAATGCGTGACCTTCACTATTCCCATTAATTCAGTGTAATGACCCAAGATTTTTGGAATTTATTTTGAAAAATATAAATAAGTTTAAAATAATTTTTAAACCAATTTTAAAGGGGAATTGATATAGCTTGATATGGTGTATCTGTATGTGTGTACATATGTGCACAGGAAATACACATGAACTAAAGCTTAATTCCTGAATGCTAAGGATGAACATATGATTGATGTGTATGGAAATATTATATATATATATATATATATATATTTTAAATCCTTAAAAGCTATATGCATAAATAAATAAATATATATATATATATGGATGCTACTGAGTATTTTTGAGTGTACATGTGCATGTGTGTCAGTACAAAATAATGTATATATATATATATGGGTGTACTAATTAATTCAGTAAGACTTATATACATATATATAGATATGTTAATAAAATACTAGAGTTCAAATCAGCAAAATAAAATATACAAACATATTTTAAATTATAGGCAGAAAGAAAAAGAATGAAGATATAAAAAGAAGTAATCCTCTTATAAATAAATAAAGGAAGTACATACTATTTAATTGAAAGCTAAAAATAGAAAAAAATAAGATAAAACAGAGAAATGTTTTGTATAGGCAGAATTAGGAAGAATATTTGATAAATAATAAAATCAAGTCACACTTTTAGCATGATAGTAGAGAGAGGAAAAGTATTTTCTGGAAAAGAAAATTTCTGAAAATAACCAAAAGAATATAACCACTTTTCTTTCCACAAACTCAAGCGGGGGGAGGGTGAGATTTTGGGTTTAAAAACTAAATGCAAATGGCATGATTTCTAATGGGCAAAAATGACTTTAGCCAACACCTTAAACCCTAAGGAAAACCCTGCATAAATAGGCAGTGAGATAAGAAACCTTCTTCCCGGATAGCTCTTGAGAAAAATATATAGATATTATATAAATATAATACAAGTGAAGAAAAGGGTTGAAGGCAGAAGCTTACCAATCAACTGGGAAGTGAAAGAGAGCTAGGTGAGAAAACTCACTCAAAATCTAAGGCAATAAGTCCTAATATAGGCAGCCAGTTATAAGTTAATTTTCTTGAAAATGTATTTTCATATGTGATTGTCTATCTGTGATTTTAGAGCTGAAAATGTTTTGATTCTTTTTGGTTGCTCTACTTGTTTTATTATATGAAATTTTCAAGTATTATTAGTATACATATATGTTTTATAAACCCAGATCTCTCTGATATGTTAATGTTTAAGAACATAAACAAATACCCAGAAAATAAAATGTTGAATATAGGCAAGTAGTATTAGTTTTGGCTCAACCTAGAAAAATGTAAACATGTTGAGCTGCAATATACTCATGTATAAGTGCTGAGGCTTGAGACAAAAAGGAATTAGGGGTGCAATAGGGTTGCCTATGTGCTGATGCTCCTGATTCAATGAAAATATATAAATGTTCATATACATAGCAAACAAATTTTGTGATTCAGTGAAACTTGGTTATTCTGAGTTTAACTCAAGCACAGATGGTTGCAAAAGGAAAAACTCTCTCAAAAGCCATAAGCCAATGTTAGTTGCCTATACCCCTTTTAAAATACCAGAATATATATATATATACACACACACACACACATGCAGAATCTTATTTAATTAGACACCAATTGTTGCTTGCCTGTTTGTCTCTGTTTGGTTATGAACAATATGAGATGACATGACATGGATGTTTATGTTAGTGAAATGAATCACTGAATGGTTTAGTCATGAAAAATCAAAAGAGTTATCATTAACTTAAACCTGATTAGGAAATGTGGGTCAAGAGCACTGCAGGAATGACTTGTTTTCTTGAGTAATACAAGTTGACACATGGCTTGTTTAAGTCCTGAGATCTTTGTGTAATGGAATGAATTAGTCCATTACAGTGTATCCATTGATTCAATTAATTGCAGATGAGGCCAAGATAGATAAATATATCAATATAGGAGAAGTTGATATAAAGAGGAACTAGAGTCTTCCTAGAATGAGATCTGAATAGTGAACAAATGATTTAATTCATTTTGGTGATTTCCCTGTTTTGTATGGATGTTTAATTGATTTATGTTTGAATAATATGAATGTATGAACATTCCATATCTTCTTGAGGTTTCTAGAAAGGCAGACTTAATTGTGCACCTGCACACTGACACAGAATATGCACACATGAAATACTTGTTTTCTAAAGGCAGAGTTATACATATATCCATGTTTTAACTTTAATTTGATTTACAAACTATTTTAGTGGATTTTCTCATACCAGACATGTGTCTGACCCTAGTGTGCTGATTGGCATATGGGGTGTCTCATTTAATATGGGGCAGCTTCAAATGCTGAAATGACCCTCCTATTTCTACCTTAATTTCATAAGGATTTTTTTTATATATATAAATATATGTACATGCATATGCACATTTAATTTATATATATAAAAAAAAATCCTTATGAAATTAAGGTAGAAATAGGAGGGTCATTTCAGTTGGTATCAGAGCACTTGGTTGCATTGATTGTTAAGTATTATAGAAATGTATTATGTCTGTTTGTTTTGGATGAAATAAATTATATAAGAAAATAGTAATTATAGAAGTACTCATAAAATACTAATACCCATTGCCTAGAATAGATGATCTCTTTGACCAACTCAGTGAAGCTAAAATATTTTCTAGACTAGACTTAGCATCAGGATTCCATCAAATGAAGGTTGAAGACTCAAGTGTTAAGTATACTGCATTTAACACAAGATATGGCTTATATGAATTTATGGTTATGCCATTTGGCTTGACAAATGCTCCTTCATATTTTGTTGATTTAATGAATAGAATATTTAGAGATTATTTAGACAAGTTTGTACTGATTTTTATTGATGACATTTTGATTTAATCCAAGACAGTGGAAGAGCATAAAAATCATTTGCATTTAGTTTTGTCAAGACTAAGGGAAGTTAAGCTTAATGACACTTCAACCAGATTTAATTCTGAAGGTAGGAAAAATGCAAGAACATGATACAAATTTATTGGAGAAGAAAATGCTCCTCTTAAAAGGGGAAGAAGTGATGAATCACCATATTGACAAAAATGGTTATATGAGATACCAAAATAGGATATGTGTTCCAATAAATATAAAGTTAAAGTAGGAAATTTTGTTTTCATCAAAATCTCACCTATGAAAAATATACTGCGATTTGGGAAACAAGGCAAGTTAACCCCAAGATATATTGGACCATACAAAATTCTGGAAAGAATTGGTCCCTTGGCATATAAGTTGGAATTACCAGAAAACATGCAAGGTATACATGATGTTTTTCATGTATCACAATTGAGAAGATGGGTCCATGACAAGGCAAAAATTCTTGAGACCCCAACCCAAGTGCAGATAAATCCTAATTTGATTTATGAAAAGGATCCAGTGGGAATTTTGGCAAAAGATGTGAAGAAGTTGAGGAATAAATCTCTGAAACTTGTAAACGTACAGTGGAGTCTTGATCCTAGTGATTGCACATGGGAATTAGAAGACAAAGTTAGGATGAATTATCCTAAGCTATTTTCAGATTAAAGGTAATTCTGATTTTTGATTGTTTTCTTTATTTTTGATGCATATATATTTTTAGTTATTATAGAACAAAAAAATCTATTTGGGTGAGAATGTACTTGTTCTCTGAATTAAGTTTAAAATTCATTTTAAGCTTAGGAAAATTGTGGGATACAATTTCTAAAAGGAGGGGTGTATGTAATGACCCAAGATTTTAGGAATTTATTCTGAAAAATATAAATAAATTCAAAATAATTTTTAAATAAATTTTGAAAGGGAATTGATATAGCTTGATAGTGTATCAGTATGTGTGTACATGTGTGCACAGGAAATGCACATGAACTAAAACTAAAATCCCTGAACTCTAAGAATAAATACATATTGATATGTATGGGAATATATATATATATATATATTAAATCCTTAAAAGCTGTATGCATAAGTAAATATACATATATGGATGCTACTGAATATTTTTGAGTGTACATGTGCATGTGTGTGTCAATACAGAATGATGTATAAATATATATATGGGTGTACTAATTATTTCAGTAAGACTTATATATATATATCTTAATAAAATACTAGAGTTCAAATTAGTAAAAAAATAAAATATACAGACATATTTTAGTATATAGGCAGAAAGAAAAAAAATGATGATATAAAAAGGAGTAGTCCTCTTGTAAATAAATAAAGGAGGTACATACCATTTACATGAAAGCTAAAAATAGGAAAAATAAGACAAAACAGGGAAATGCTTGGTATAGGCAGAATTAGGAAGAGTATTTGATGAATAACAAATCAAGTCACATTTTTAGCATGATTGTAGACAAAGGAAAAAGTATTTTCTGAAAAGCAAATTTCTGAAATTAACCAAAAAGATTATAACCACTTTTCTCTTCACCTAAATTAAGCCGGGAAGGGTAGAATTTTGGGTTCAAATAAAATACAGATAACATAATTTTTCTGGTGGGCAAAAATGGCTTTAGCCAATACCCAAAACACTAAGGAGGACCCTGTATATATATATATATGTATATGCAGCAGCCTCCTCTCCTTCTCAGAAAAATTCTTTGAAAAAAAAAACAACACCATAGAAATCATAAGGCAAGGGAAGGAAAAGAGCTTGAGGCTAAAGGCATAAGTTCATCAATTAATTAAGGAAGCAAAGAAGAGAGCTAGGTGAGAAAACTCACTCAACAACTTAAGGCACTAAGTCCTAATGAAGGCAGCCAGTTATAAATGAATTTTTCTTAAAAGTATATGTGATTGTTCTTCAGAAGTTAAGGATGCTTTAATGCTAAATGGTTGTTCTAGTTGTTTTATTTTGTGAATATTCTAAATATGATCTGCATGCATACATAAGTATCTTTGAAACCCAGATCTCTTTTTAATATGATACTGGTTAGAAACAAATAAATACCCAGAAAAAAATAAAATGTTGGATATAAGCAAGTAGTGTTAGTTTTGGCTCAACCCAGAAGAATTGATAAGCTTATGGGCTACAATATACATATGTATATGTGCTGAGGCTTAATAAAAAGGAATTAGGAGTGTA
Source organism: Allium fistulosum (assembly GCA_030737815.1). Taxonomy (NCBI): domain Eukaryota; kingdom Viridiplantae; phylum Streptophyta; class Magnoliopsida; order Asparagales; family Amaryllidaceae; genus Allium; species Allium fistulosum. The sequence goes on along the minus strand of CM060901.1, from coordinate 307,552,482 downwards.
ATAGGCTTGCCTATGTGCTGATACTCTTGATTCAAAGAAAATATACAGTAACCACCTAGCAGATAGATTTTGTGATTTAGGAAGCTTAGCCAATCTGAGTTTAACTAAAGCACAGATGTTTTGCAACATAATATTCCCAATAGAGCCATAAACCAATGCTAGTTGTTTATACCTCTTCTAAATTGCAAGAACATGTTTTAATAAGTACCAATACTTAAAATTGCTTGATTGCCTCTGTTTATTTATATGAATGATGAGGAATGCTATGAGATGAATGCTTATTTTAGTGGAATTACTCACTGACTGGATTGCCATGAAAATTTAAAGGATAAAACACCTGGGAAACTTGATTAGGAAAATGGGTCAAGATTACTGCAGGAATGACTTGTGTTGTTAAGTAATGCAAGTTGACACATGGCTTGTTTAAGTCCTGAGATCTTTGTGTAATGGAGTAAATTAGTTCATTACAGTGTGTCCATTGATTCATAAATATTGCAGATGAGACCAGGATAGATAAATATACCAAGGGAAAAATATTTGATATGATGAGGAAACTAGAGTTTTTCCCAGAATTGAAATATGAGAATGGAATAAATGATTTAACTCATATTGATTATTTTCCTGTTTGGTGTGAATGATTGTTTGACTATGATTGAATTGTATGCTTGAATGTATGTACCATATTTATATATGTAGTCTTTGGAAAGAAAGATTAAAATATGCACATGCACAATGACACAGAGCATGCACACAAGTATTACCTGTTTCCAAAGGGCAGAACTTTATGTATATGTACTTAACTTGATTTTAACCTAATTAATTAATTGTTTTTGTGAATTTTCTCATACCAGACATGTGTCTGACCCTAGTGTGCTAATGGCATCTGGGGTGTCTCATTTAAAATGAGGCAGCTTCAAATGCTTTTTCAGGGACAGCAGCCTCTAGATAGGAGTAGAAAGTCTGTTTAATCCATATTTTATTTGCTAAGTATCCATGTGTGAGGAAACTCACCCCGGACTGCATTTCATTTAGTCTAGTACCTTGGTATCAAGGAATCAAGTTTCTGGAATATGATGATTCACTTAAGAATATCCCAGACATGAGTTTGCATATAAGGTAGATATTATAAGAAAGCAAACATAGGAAATGATATAAGCTTATATCATTTTCAAAGCACAGACACTATACAATTGATTTTACAGATAATCATAACATAATTATCTGGGTTCTATGAATCATATTTCATGGAGAATCCAGCAAACTATCAAAGAATAAAAACCATACTATTACCTATATGAATAAGATTTTCATTACTTAAATAATAAAATGAAATTAAGCTATGTGGGGATTGATTATATTTAATCAATCACTGTAACTTCTTGTTTGCCATAACCTGATTAAACCAGAGGGGCACATGCATCTTCATATGTGTGTGCATATTTTTGTGGTTGCACTAATATATCTATATTGGTAAAATTTTTGATCCTGGATAAAGTTTGTTTATGGAAAAAAAAAATGACCCTGGGAAATATATTTGTTAATGAATGATATATATATATATATATATATATGTATGGTTGCTATGGTTGAATTTGTTTGCTTATGCATATGTTTGATAGGTTTTCAGAAAAGAAGATGATGCTTGTTATAAATGTTAGAAAAATTGTGAGGACACAATTCCTAAAAGGAGGGGTGAATGTAATACCCCAAAATTTTGTGAAAAATCATTTTTATAAAATGATTTAATTTTTGAAATATTTAGATTTAAATATGGTGAAATTTTTGGGAATAAATAGTGTGCAAGGATATGTGGGCACATGCACACTGGAAATGGCACAAGGAAAAGATTCAAAAATTTCTGGAAAAAAAAATGATGATAATAAAATAAATAAACTGAGCAAGGAAGCATTTCAAATGTGATTTTGAAATGTAGATTATTAATCAAATTAAAGATGTTTTTTTATGCATGAAAACTAAATATTCCTAGTAAAAATTGAATATGTGCACATGGTGAGATTAGAAATATATTTGTATACTGAAATTAAAAATATAAAACATATGTGTATAGATATTTTCAGTAAAGCAAAAAAAAAGATCAAATAAAATATGTACACTTATGCACCTGTATATTTTCTGTGAGCAGAAAGTGTTAAAGCAAAACAATAAAAAGGAAACATTAAAATGACATGAAATGTAATACAAGTCAATATGCTTGTGTAGGAAAAAATAGCAAAGGGGATTCTCAGAAATAATTAAAATATAAAATATGGTAGTCACACTTTTAACATGACTAGGTGAGTGGCCATTTTCTGAAAAAGTAAAGAAAAGAAAATGCAGCCTTTAATTGGTTAATATGGCCGGGGGTAATTAGGGATAAAAATGAGAAAATGCAAACACACAATGCATGATGCTAGCCAGGACAGAAATGGAATTTTGTTTTAACAAAACCCTAGTGGAAAAATGCATATAAATAGGCAGTTTTAGCCAGTAAAATTATCTTTACCCCGAGCTGCACAAAAATAAGAAAGGAAGAAAAATATTGGAAGGAAGGAGAAAACACACATACAAGGGTTTTCAGGATCAATAAGAAGAAATATTTAGGTGAGTAATCTCACTAGATTCATGGCATTAAGACCTGATATGAGGCAGCCAAGTACTTATGTTGCTATTGATATTTTCTGATTTTTGTTAATCACTGTTATATTAATGTTGTTGAATGGATTTTATTTTCTTGAGCTGATATAATGTGTATTATGGATGCTCTTTGGATGAATTCCTTTGATCTGTTTGAATGGTTGCTATGGATGTGCCTACTACTATTTACTACATTTTGAAAAAAAAACTAAGGCAACAGTACCTTAAAATCAAGGAAGGAATACTCACTATTGATGGGGATCTATGGCAGGAATTATTCTTTAAAAATAAAATAAAATAAATATATTATGAGCTACATTATATTTTATATAAGTGCTGAGGCTTAAGAGAAGAAAATGTTAGGGATGCAATAGAGATTTCTATGTGCTGATTCCCTAATGAAATAGAAAAATTCACAAGATAGAAATTGTGATTCAGCTAGATCTTGAATCTAGTTCAATCACAATTACTTGTAAATCATAATAACATAGCATGCCATGGCTCCACACTCAGTTGTAGATGTTCTTTTATATGATTTAAAGTTAAGACAACTTATAGCAATTTTTATGAAGTGATTGTCTGTTTGTTTTTGAACAGTATACTTGTAAGATATAGGGAGGTGTTTTTATACACTGTGACATGTCCACATAGCTATCTGATGATAGGATTTTAACCAACACTACTAGTAAATAAACTAGGGAAGGGAAGGCCAAGAAGGCTGCTGGAATGCTTGTCATATTTGAAGTATGCAAGTTGGCACATGGTTTGTTTAAGCCCTGAGATCTTTGTGCAATGATGTGAATTAGTTCATTGCAATGTGTCCCTGTGATTCCTTAATAGCAGATGAGGCAGGAATTTAAATTGAATTATACAACCTGTAAATAAAGAAATAGGAATATGAATATTTCTTAGGTTGGTTGGTATGGAACCATGATGGTTCCAGTAAATGCAAATGTTGCAGATAGATAATTATGTTTGCATGATTATGTATGCAAGTGTAAGAATGATAGATGAATATATCATACCTAAATCAACTTATTTATACCATGTTAAAGTAATTGATTGCAGAAATTTGCTTAAATAACAAGTTAGTACTCTTACATTCTCTGTTGCTTAATATCATGAATATTTTGATGTTGCTCATACCAGATCATAGATCTGACCCTTATTTGCTCATGGCATATGGGGGTGTCTCACATTAAAATGAGGCAGCCTCTAATGTTCTTGCAGGGAGTACTAAGCTTTAGTAGAAAGTGAAGTTGTGACTGATGGAAAAGAATTGAGTGAACATGTCTGCTAGTTTTTTTTAAGAGTTTAAGATGATGTTATTTGCATGTATTCGTGAGATAGTTGAGTTTGATTCTGATGCTATGTAATGGATTCTATTATGATTAGATGGACTAGTTGTATCATGTTAAATATTGTTATGCACTAAGGTTTAAAATCTAAAAGAAATATCTGGGTTGGGAACAAGGAAATGATCTTAAGTATTGATATGGATGCCTGGAAAAGAAATATGCATATGTAGGTGAGCTACTGTTTTGCATAATTTATATTATGTATTAGCTAATCTTGAGACATAGCAGAGCACTGAGTTTTAGAATAAAAATCTGGATTTAGCTAGAAGTAAACTTATAAGGATTTTAGTTTCTTTTTACTGAAATGCTTTATAAATAAGTTTAAGTTCATTTCTGAATTGTATTGAGAAAAGTAAAATGTTTTTTTAAAAGCTTCAGATAGAATGCAATGAATGGGATCTCCATTGCTTTGAACTAGTGTGAAGCAGACACAGGATACATGAGTTAACCAGCTTCAAATGAATGAAGTATTGGTTGATCATGTTAGATTGTATTTTGAAAATAAAAATGCATTTCAAAAGCTTAGTTCATTTAGCAATTGTTTCACCACAATCATATTTAAAAGGCTAAGACAGATAAGCAATGTAAACTGGTTTGAACAAACAAAACCTGGCAACACTCCATATACTTTGAAGTTTAGAACCTTGTCATAGTAAATTCATATTTAAAGGATAAATCTACAGCGTGATATCTAGGTTAAGATTGTAACAGACAAGTTGTATAAATTGAATCAAGATAAGAAGGTTTTAAAGAAAGTGTATAAGTGGAAAATGATAAGTGAATATATCATTTCTGGCCTTAGCCAAATATCAATACCTTTGATCCATGATCTGAAATAAAAATCTCAAGAATCTTTAAATTTAACTGTCATGGTAAATTAATATTAAAAACTATCAATTAGAATGAGCAAGTTCATATAAATTAAATATGCATAGGATTTACTGACTTATTACAAATATTCAAAAGTATATAGTAATTAACTTTAGGCAGAATTGCTCAAATCCAAATCAAACAGATTACTCTTGTTTAACAAAGCAAAAAAAAAATACTCTGAATTTAAACAAGAGAAACACATACATCTTCATATGTATGTGTATATTATTAGGGATACACTGATATATTTATATTGGTAATGAGTTTTGAATCCTGGTCGAATTGTTTGAAAGAAAAATGACTCTGATAACTCAAAGGAAGTTTAAATCAAACTTAAAAGTGCAAATGAATATAGGTGGACATCCAGATATATATAAATTAAATGTGCATATGCATGTACATATATTTATATATATAAAAAAAAAATCCTTATGAAATTAAGGTAGAAATAGGAGGGTCATTTCAAATGCATTTTCAGGGACTGCAGCAACTAACTAAGAGTAGGAGCAAGGCTTTGAGAAGAAGATTATAGCACGCTAAACTTAGATAGATAAGAGCCTAAATGATGAAATCTGCATGTATTGATAATTTAAATTGCTACTTGTATTAAGTGTTGAATATTGGATGGATATTTTGCTAAGTATTTTGCTAAGAAATTGACTTGTAACTGGAATCTATAAATCTAGATAATATCTGATATGTTGAAGAAGTTGATCTAAATCTTATAAGTGAATTGAGCAAGAACACTATGATAAATAGGGTGGATACATTTTATAAATGTATTAGTCAATCTTGAGTCTTTGAAAAGGGTTAAGTTTTGGAAAATCTGGATAGTTGAATCTTAGAAAATTAAATGGTTTTATTTTTCTACCATGACATTTGTATACAAGAGATGATAAACATAAGAAAAATGTATTTATGAGACTGTAATGTTTTCATAATTTAATTTATTCTACGCAAATGTTTTATACCTTATTTTTGGAAAAAAAAGGAAAATCTGCAATATAGGAGTTGAAGCTATGACCCAAAACAGTTGCATATGTATATAGGTATGCCCATTTAAACATGTTTGGTTCAGAGTTTAGCATACCAGTTACTCTTGTATTTTAACATGAGCTTGAATTTCTCTTCATTAAGACATTGATCAAAAATGCATTTTTAAGGCCATACGGGTCATACCAGAACAAAGAGACTGGTTGAACCATGTTTGGGGATACCCATGGTTACAGGAAACCCACTCAAGTTTGCATTTCATTTAGTTCAAGCATACTGGCATCAAAGAATCAAGCTTTTGAAATATGATACATCACTTTAAAATATTCTAGAAAATAGATTGTACTCTAGGCAAATTTTATAAGAAAAATTAAACATAGATAATGATAGAAACTTATATCATTTTTCAGAGCACAAACACTACACCAGTAATTTATAGATAATCATAACACAATTATCTGGTTTCTAGGAATCATGCTTCATAGAGAATTCAGCAAGCATTCAAAGGTTAAAAATCATAATGTTACATATATATATATATATATATAAATGAAATTTTGTTGTATAAATTGAACTGAACTATGTGTAGATTGATTAAACTTAATCAATCAAATTATCCTCTTGTTTTCCAGAACTCTGATTCAAACAAGAGAGGCACATGCATCATCACATGTATGTGCATATCCTTATGTATACACTGATATATTTATATTGGTTAAGATTTTGATCCTAGATATATATGTGGTTTGATAAAAAAAATGACTCTAGGCTTCAGAAATATACATATGTATATATGATAATAAATATATATATCTATGAAAAAAAATCCTTACAAATTAAGGTATAAAAGAGAGGGTCATTTCATTCAGCTCATCAAATTTATTACTTTGCTGGTTCGTTCATGATGCAGTGCAGAAAGTTAAAGGATTAGGTCGCTCACGACCTAAGGCGAGTGTAGGTCGTTCACGACCTAAGGAGTTAGAGGAGGGAACAAGTGATGCCGAAGAAGGTGGTTGCACAGGCCAATTTGGTGAAGTATTAAGTCGCATACGACCTAACAAGTTGATAAGTCGAAACCGACCTAAAAAGAATACCACCGAGTTAAAGTTGGGTGAGCAATGTTGGGAGAATGAAGTTCTAGGTCGGAACCGACCTATGGAAGGATGTTCGCGACCTAATGAAGTCTTAGAGTCGTATCAACGACCTAGTGTGACTCGGCAACGACTCAAGGAAAATTTCTGCGAGTTAACAAGTCCTTTGAGTCGTCTGAACGACCTAACGAGTCATGCTTTAAGTCGCGAAACACTGGATGCTGTTGATTCAACTGCCGAGTTAATTTCTACCGTTGATCTTAGGTCGCTGATATGGGATGCGCATGTTTTAGGTCGCGAAGCACGGGATGCCGTTGATGTGTCTGCCGAGTTAACCTCTGCCCTTGATTCTCTTTAAACGTTGATTTGGAATACCGCTAAGGTTTTAAGTCGTAGAAACTTGTAACCGAAGATCTTGATGCCGCGTCCATCTGAACCGTTGATTCTTAAAGCTGTGAAGAAACTGTTGTTAGGTCGCTGCCGACCTATGCTAAGTCGCGTACATTCTTAAGTCGAATCATTATAGGTCGTAGGTCGCTCTCGACCTAAGTACTTGTATTTTCTGTTGTATTTTGTCTAAGTTGTTAAGTCGCTGAAGGTTGTAACGAGTTGTAACTATTGTTGTTAGGTCGCTGCCGACCTATGCTAAGTCGCACCTGTTCTAGGTCGTGCCAAGTTAGGTCGTAGGTCGTTTCCGACCTAAGTACTTGTATTTTTTTGAACTTTTGCGTGTTGAGTTGTAAAGCTATAAATAGCAAGTGTGAGTCATTTGTAAAGGTTGTTGATTTTTGAATAAAATTCTCTTTTGATTGCTTTGTGCTTTCATTCAAATTGGTAGTTGAGTGTAATCTCCTATCTCCTCTTTCGGTTAATCGAGTGCGCTCGATTCAACGATTGTAGAAGCCGATTCGCGGAATCAAGTGCGCTTGATCAACGCTTGAAGAATTGAAGATCTTTGAACCCGGTATCGTGCGCGATCAACGAGTTCGAGATAGCTAGAGTTCGGCATCTTCGGATCAACGAATTCGGGCAATTCAGCATTCATCAATCCATCGACTACTACTTTCACAGATCTACATTGTTTTGAATTATCCGCTGCGTCAGTTTTTGGTATCAGAGCCTGTTCTAGCCAATCATAGCTAGATCGAGACTAGGAGCCTAATCATTTGAAGACTTTTGAAGTTTGAAGAGAAGCCGAGTGCTTGAAGTGTAAAGCCGTGGCCGAGAGGAAGAAGAGTTCATCTTGTTCGAAGTTGTTTGATCAAAATTTGCATTGGAGGCCGAAACTTTGTCCATCGTGTTCATCGCGATTTGCTACAAAGTGGAAGTTTTCGATCCGTTTCATTTTGGATCAAAATCCGGAAAGTGTTTGAATTTGAAGTGTTTGAGAATTTGTGAAGTTTTCAAGTATGCCGCCAAGAAGAGCTAATCGCCACCAAAACGTAGAAGCTTTATATCGAAGAGAAGAGGCTGATGAGATGGAGCAAAGAATCAATGAGAATTTTAGCGAGAAGCTTAATGAAGGAATTGGCCGATTAGAGAAGCTTATGACGGAGATGAATCAAAATCGGAGAAGGGTTTCACCAGAATCTAATCATGGAGGTAGTAGAGTCTCACCACATTCTAATCGTGACCGAAGTGTTGAAAATGATCAAGGGCGTGGGAGAAACGTGAATGATCGAGAACGGAGGAACGTAGATAGAAGGGATGATGGTGGAAGGCGTAATGGTAGTAGAGATGTTGGTGGTCAGAATCGACATCGTTATGCATCTGATTTTGAAGAGGAGTATGATGGTGGTAGTGTTCAAGGAAGAGGTCAAGGCAGAAACTATTCTGAGTATGATCACAAATGGGAGTCGGGGATGAAGACTGAAATTCCTGAATTCAAGGGTGGTATGCAAGCGGAGGAGTTTCTAGATTGGATGGCTAATGTTGAGGAGATTTTTGACTTTAAAGAAGTACCAGAACATCGTAGAGTAAAGTTGGTTGCTACAAGGCTGAGGGGTAGAGCTTTGGCATGGTGGCAGCAGACCAAGCTTACACGTGAACGAATGGGGAAGTCAAAAATTGAGTCTTGGGAGAAGATGAAGAAGTTAATGAAAGCAACGTTCTTACCTTACAATTATCAATCTTTGATGTATCAACGTTTGCAAAACTTGAGGCAGGGCACAAAGACAGTTAATGACTATGCTGATGAATTTTACCAACTGATTGCGAGGAATGATATTATGGAAACAGAAGAGCAGCTGACATCTAGGTTCATTGGAGGATTGAGAATGCAGATTCAGGATATGGTCAATATGTTCGATCCAAGATCTGTAGCGGAAGCACATCAGAAAGCGTTGGCTTGGGAAAAACAAGGGAGACGAGGAGGTGGTGTGTTTACTAATTCTAACAATCAAGCGAAGGGTGTTGGAGGAAATTCTAATGTTTCTAAACCTATCAGTAGACCAGTGGTGAAGGAGGCTGAGAAGACAAGGGTTAACAATGGTTTCAAATGTTACAATTGTCAGGAAGTGGGTCATAAAAGCAGTGAGTGTCCAAAACCAAAGAAGAGAACCATGATTGCAGAAGTTGACGATGAGGATGTTGATGAAGATTGTTCTAATCCAGCTGAGGAGGATGAGCAGGATATTGCGTCAGGAGACGAAGGTTGTAACCTAATGCTGAGGAGATCGTGTTTAACACCGAAGCAGGAAGAAGCTAGTTGGTTGAGGAGTAATATCTTTCAGTCAACATGTACTATTCTGGGGAAGGTGTGTAAGTTTGTAATTGACGCAGGAAGCTGTGATAATATTATTTCAACCGAAGCTGTGACGAAGTTGAAATTAAAGACAGAGAAACATCCGAGTCCATACAAGTTAGCATGGTTGAGAAAAGGAGGAGAAGTGAAAGTGGATAGACGAGTTCGTGTACCATTCTCTATTGGGAAGAAATACAAAGATGAAATATGGTGTGATGTAGTAGAGATGGATGTTTGTCATTTATTATTGGGAAGACCATGGCAGTATGATCGAGCAGTACAACATGACGGTCGGACCAATAGCTACAGTTTTATGTTTAAAGGCACGAAGATTATCTTAGTTCCAAAGAAGAGATCACAAGAAGAAAGTAAGTCCGAAGAAATCGAAGAGCTGAAAACTTTATTGACTTTGAAGGAGTTTGTTAAAGAAGTTGAAGAAGAGCCGGAAGTATTCTTGTTGATTGGGCGTGAGAGCAGTGAAGAGGTTGAAATTCCAGAAGAAGTTAAACCAGTTTTGAAAGAATTTGACGATGTATTTCCAGAGGAGTTACCAACGGAGTTGCCACCGTTGAGGGATATACAACATCAGATAGATCTTGTTCCAGGTGCTGTGTTGCCACACAGACCACATTATCGAATGAGTCCGAAGGAACATGAAGAATTGCGGAGGCAGGTTGAGGAATTGCTTGAGCAGGGGCGTGTGCAGGAGAGTCTGAGTCCTTGTGCTGTACCAGCTTTATTGGTACCCAAGAAGGATGGGACATGGAGAATGTGCACTGACAGCCGAGCATTGAACAAGATTACTGTGAGATATAGATTTCCGATGCCGAGGTTGGATGACTTGTTAGATCAAATAAGTGGAGCTATTATCTTTTCGAAGATTGATTTGAAGAGCGGATATCATCAAATTCGTATCAGACCAGGCGATGAATGGAAGACTGCTTTTAAAACCAGGGAGGGTCTATACGAGTGGTTGGTCATGCCATTTGGTTTATCCAATGCACCAAGTACGTTCATGAGGGTGATGAATCAGATTTTTCGACCATTCATTGGAAAATTCGTGGTGGTATATTTCGATGATATTCTTATTTACAGTGGGAGTTCAGAGGAACATCTGAATCATCTTAGAGAAGTGCTGATGGTACTGAGACAAGAACAATTTTATGCTGCTACGAAGAAATGCGTGTTCATGACGCACAGTGTTTTATTTCTGGGGTATGTTGTTTCAGAGAAAGGAATACAGGTTGACCAAAGTAAAGTTGAGGCGATCAGAAATTGGCCGCAACCCAAGACGATAACGGAAGTTCGTAGTTTTCACGGGTTGGCTTCATTCTATCGAAGGTTTATACCACACTTTAGTAGTGTGATGGCACCTGTTACAGATTGTATGAAAGGCAAACAGTTTGCATGGACAGAGGAAGCAGGGAGTGCTTTTGGGAAGATCAAGGAATTGCTGACGTCTGCACCAATCCTAGTATTACCTGATTTTCAGCTAGTGTTTGAACTACATACTGATGCATCCAAGGTTGGGATTGGAGGGGTGTTGAGTCAGAAGGGGCGTCCTATTGCATATTTTAGTGAGAAGTTGTCAGGAGCGAAGATGCGATACAGTACATATGATGTGGAGTTTTATGCTGTTGTACAATCTATCAAACACTGGAGACACTATCTATTCCAGAAAGAGTTTGTTCTGTATACTGATCATGAAGCATTGAAGCATTTGCAAGGGCAAGACAAGATTTCAGCGAGACATGCATCGTGGATTGCATATCTGCAACAGTTTACTTTTGTTGTGAAACACAAGTCAGGGGTGACAAATCGAGTGGCTGATGCTTTGAGTAGGAGGAGTCATTTGTTGACTACACTGAAAGTTGAAGTGATGGGGTTTGAAATGTTGCCGGAATTATTTGTTGAAGATCCTTACTTCATGAAGTTTGTTGATAAAGTTAAGGAGGGAAAGACGGATGAGTTCTTGATGGTAGATGGTTTTCTTTTTAAAGGAAGTCGATTGTGCATACCAGAGGGTAGTCTGAGAATGAAGATTATCAAGGAGTTACACGAAGAAGGGCATGTTGGAAGAGACCGTACCTTACAATTAATTTCACAATCCTACTTTTGGCCATCGATGAGGAAAGAAGTGGAGAGATTTGTTGAGAGATGCCATATCTGTCAAGTTTCGAAAGGAACTGCGACTAATGCAGGTTTGTATATGCCGTTACCAGTACCAACTAAACCATGGGTTGATGTGAGTATGGACTTTGTGTTGGGGTTGCCGAGAACACAGCGTGGTAATGATTCCATTTATGTGGTGGTTGACAGATTTTCGAAAATGGCACATTTCATTGCTTGTAAGAAGACGGCGGATGCTGTTCATGTAGCCCAGTTGTTTTTCAGGGAGATCTATAGACTTCATGGATTGCCAGAATCTATTGTGTCGGATAGAGATACTCGATTTCTGAGTCACTTTTGGTTGAGTTTGTGGAAACTGGTGGGAACGAAGCTGAAATTTAGTAGTGCTTATCACCCGCAAACGGATGGACAGACCGAGGTTGTAAACAGATCATTGGGGAACTTGTTGAGGTGTCTTGTTCAAGATAATCTGAAGAGTTGGGATGTGAAGTTATGTCAGGCAGAATTTGCCCATAATCATGCTGTGAATCGAAGTACGGGGTTCAGTCCGTTCCAGATTGTTTATTCAAGTTTACCGAAGGGACCGTTAGATTTAACGATGATACCACACTCGAAGGGGACAATTAAGAAAGCTGCTGATTTTGTTGAAGGGCTGACGGAGTGTCATAAAATCGTTCAAGAACGATTAGAGAAAGCAAATGAGAAATATAAACAAGCTGCAGATTTGAAACGACGAAAAGTTGAGTTTAATGAAGGAGATATGGTTTATGCAGTGTTAACAAAAGATCGTTTTCCAGTGGGCGCGTACAACAAGTTGAAAGCCAGGAAAATTGGTCCGGTGGAAGTTGTGAAACGAATCAATGAAAATGCTTATAAACTGAAGCTGCCAGATGATGTGTATACATCTGACGTATTCAATGTTAAACATCTTGTACCATATCATGGGGAAGAGTTTGTTGGGGATGAAGAGTGTGCGAATTCGAGGTCGAATTTCTCTCAACCAGGGGAGGATGATGCAGTGCAGAAAGTTAAAGGATTAGGTCGCTCACGACCTAAGGCGAGTGTAGGTCGTTCACGACCTAAGGAGTTAGAGGAGGGAACAAGTGATGCCGAAGAAGGTGGTTGCACAGGCCAATTTGGTGAAGTATTAAGTCGCATACGACCTAACAAGTTGATAAGTCGAAACCGACCTAAAAAGAATACCACCGAGTTAAAGTTGGGTGAGCAATGTTGGGAGAATGAAGTTCTAGGTCGGAACCGACCTATGGAAGGATGTTCGCGACCTAATGAAGTCTTAGAGTCGTATCAACGACCTAGTGTGACTCGGCAACGACTCAAGGAAAATTTCTGCGAGTTAACAAGTCCTTTGAGTCGTCTGAACGACCTAACGAGTCATGCTTTAAGTCGCGAAACACTGGATGCTGTTGATTCAACTGCCGAGTTAATTTCTACCGTTGATCTTAGGTCGCTGATATGGGATGCGCATGTTTTAGGTCGCGAAGCACGGGATGCCGTTGATGTGTCTGCCGAGTTAACCTCTGCCCTTGATTCTCTTTAAACGTTGATTTGGAATACCGCTAAGGTTTTAAGTCGTAGAAACTTGTAACCGAAGATCTTGATGCCGCGTCCATCTGAACCGTTGATTCTTAAAGCTGTGAAGAAACTGTTGTTAGGTCGCTGCCGACCTATGCTAAGTCGCGTACATTCTTAAGTCGAATCATTATAGGTCGTAGGTCGCTCTCGACCTAAGTACTTGTATTTTCTGTTGTATTTTGTCTAAGTTGTTAAGTCGCTGAAGGTTGTAACGAGTTGTAACTATTGTTGTTAGGTCGCTGCCGACCTATGCTAAGTCGCACCTGTTCTAGGTCGTGCCAAGTTAGGTCGTAGGTCGTTTCCGACCTAAGTACTTGTATTTTTTTGAACTTTTGCGTGTTGAGTTGTAAAGCTATAAATAGCAAGTGTGAGTCATTTGTAAAGGTTGTTGATTTTTGAATAAAATTCTCTTTTGATTGCTTTGTGCTTTCATTCAAATTGGTAGTTGAGTGTAATCTCCTATCTCCTCTTTCGGTTAATCGAGTGCGCTCGATTCAACGATTGTAGAAGCCGATTCGCGGAATCAAGTGCGCTTGATCAACGCTTGAAGAATTGAAGATCTTTGAACCCGGTATCGTGCGCGATCAACGAGTTCGAGATAGCTAGAGTTCGGCATCTTCGGATCAACGAATTCGGGCAATTCAGCATTCATCAATCCATCGACTACTACTTTCACAGATCTACATTGTTTTGAATTATCCGCTGCGTCAGTTCATATTTTGGTTCTCTATTTATTTCTCTTCGTTTCATTCAACTTAATAAAATAAAATAAGATGAAAGCTTATACCTGAAGCCATTTGTTTTATCCCCTTCTTTAAGTTGCCGTCCTCCTCCACTCTATTTATTTATTTATTTTTATTTTATTTTTTGGTAGAAAAAAATACAAAGGTGTTGCTTGCTTGGTGATAATCGGCTCGTCCCCGACAATTGCACCGCCTGACCTACCACCACTTCCTTTCCCATAGCCCGACAACCACCGCGCCTCCCCCTATGATCTGCCGCCTTATCCTCGGACCGAGCAGCCTCCGCCCTGACTACAACCACCTACCACAAAAAAAACCCTAACTTTCCCTTTTCCTTCACGTTCAGACCCCTCTGACCAACAATGCCATACTCCTCCTCCTTCACCTGACAACACCACCGAAGCCATCATGGCTGCAGCCGCCACACACTACCGCAATAGCCCTCCATTTTCTCATCACCTAGCCGATCAAATAGCAGCCCGTGCCGACCAAACACGGCCTCCGACCTCCCGCCCCATCGCACACAGCCAACCAAGTCAAACCCCTGTCACCCTACTCCACAAATACCACAGCTCTGTCAAAACCTCTCCACAGCACTAGATGCTCCGCCTCCGCATTGTCAGCACCTCCACAAACGCTGTGACGAACACCCTGACAACCGGCCTAGCTCTCATCCCACTCCATCACTCGCATGCATCACCCTGACAGATATATATATATATATATATGTATATATATATGTATATGTATATATATGTATATGTATATATATATGTATATGTATATATATCTATATGTCTATATATATGTATATGTATATATATATATATGTATATGTATATATATGTATATGTATATATATATGTATATGTATACATATATATATATATATATGTTGCGTCTATATTTATTTGCAGGATTTTTTTGGTAGCTTATAATATATATTGGTTATATTATATATTTGTCTACATATATTTTGTTAAGAAGCCGCATATATACATATATATTTTGTTGCATTGTCTGCATAAAATTGTTTACACATATAATATGCACGTATGTTAGAATAGCATACGTATGGAAATTTATATACTAGTTATATATTTGTTATATGTATATTAATATACACGAGCTTGTTTTCAAATATAATTAAAGGGTAGATTTGCATTCAGTGAACCATCTCACGTCAGCATATATATTTTAAATTTGAAGAATATATGTATATAAATATGTATATAAGTCTGTATATAAGTCTGTAGATAAGTCTATATATAATTGTATGTATATATAAAGTCTGCATGTTATATATATATTGATCTTTGTTTACTGATTTTTTATTTACAGATATATTGATTTCAATATATACAAATGTGGGTTCTAATGAATATTTATTTTAGATATTGTTTTAAAATGTAATATATATATATATATATATATTGATCTTGTAGCTTGCATGCATATATATTATTGCATATACATAGTCTGGGTATATGTTAGTTTGTAGCCTACATATATACATATTGTTGCATATATATTTAGTGGCATATTTTATACAAGATCTGCATATATTAGCTTAAATATATATACATTTAGCTGTATTTATAGATTGTGTCCAGGTATTTATATTAACCTGCATAGTACATTTAGTTTTTATTATATATTGGGTCTGCACATATATATTAGTCTGCAAATCATATACTTTTCAATATATGTTTTGATTTTAAATTAAAATATTTTATATAGATATGTTATTTAAATATGTATTTTTAAATTGAGTATTCTTTTGAAATATATAATATACATTCCGTTTCAGTTATATCAAACTGATTTTGATTTGTTCTCATCGATCCCTATTTATCAGCTTCGTCCATCAAATCCGTGTTCAGCTTACTTTGTTTTGAGATTTTTCGATGGATTGGTCGATTTTCGGGTTCGTAATTCAATTCGTAGCTTGCCGTGTTGTCTAATCTCTCTAGCCTCGAAAGGTGAGTAATCACTTACGATTAACATTCTTATATTTTAGTAAATTTAATTCACCTGAAACGACGATTGAAATATTCTGCTAAAATTTGAATTGTTAAGCTACTTAATTGTTAAATATGATATGCTTGTATCAACAATTGTTCACCTATGAAATATGACACCATAACCCTGTTGTATGTATTGTATTTTAATTTGTTACTGATGATATATGCATGTTGTTAATATGTTGTATTATTTGTTCTCACTCTGCAAGTTCCCTGTTAGTTTAAAATTCCCTATGGGTTGAAATGATACATACCCAAACGATATTCTAGAATAGGGGAAAATCGTTATGGGTCGAAATGATAAACCCAAGCATTTTCCAATGATTTTGAATTTTGGGATTGCGGGTTGAAATGATATATACCCGTAGATATTTAAATTGCGGATTGAAATGATAAATATCCGTATCACTTGACCATAGGATAGAAAATTATATTTGGACACCGTTAGTCTATATTTGAAAAATGATTTCCAAAGTTTGAAAGGAAATATATGGGTTTTATTGAATATTGACTTTTAAAAATATAATATATGAATGCTATTTTATATATGTATAAAATTTAGATTTTAAAATAATATGTTTCGGGAAATTTTAATTTATAAGTTGTTCAGAAAATATAATTTTTAAGATTTTTCTTATCATTTTATTATTTTAAAAATGTATAAAATAAGATTCAATACAAAATACATTTAATAATAAGATTTAATTTAGATAATATATGATATGTCCAAGCATTTATTTAAATTTATATTAATATTTTAAAATAGATTTTTATAACATTAATAATAGAGGTTGGGAAGATTACATTAATGTTGACTTGGAATTTAAATTGGGTAATAAATTGAATTTGAATAAGAATTGATTTAAACTTATTGATTTTTGAGGTTTTGAAAGATACGATTTATAACTTGATTTGATAAAAAGTGATTAAATGAATATTCTCAACTTTAAATAAAATTGAGATTGAATATTTAATATTGATTTAAATTTATAAATTGAGATTTTTTAATTGTTATTAAAATGATTAAGTGAATATTTTCCAATTCGAGTAAAATTAAAGTTAAATGTTGAAATATAAGTGAAACTTATATTGAAATTGTTTGAATATATAAACCTTGAATCTTATTAGAATTGAAATGATAGTTCAAACCTGAATTTGAAATCGAGATAAATTGAAATGATTTATTTAGAATTTAAATTGAAACTTTGACCTTTAAAAATTTAAATGGTTAAACTGGAATTGATTTAAATTGAAAATTTTGGAATTTTAGTTGATTTGAATTAATTTGCAGAATTAGAGGAAACTAATTTTTTTTTATTATAAATTATTTTAATATATAAACTATTCTAATTTATCTCTATTTTAATATATATACTATTTTCAATATTTAAACTGTTTAAGTGGAAACTGTTATGATTACGGAAGTGCTATGATTTCAAAAGTGTTATGATTTTCAAAGTGTTATGATTTCAAATGTGTTATGATTTCGAAAGTGTTATAATTTTCAAAGTGTTACGATTCTAGAAATGAATACTATTTATAGTGAATAATGATATCGAATTGATATGGTTTTGAAATGAATATTATATTTTGACATGAAGTATGAACTATTTGAAATGAGATGACCACGGTGTGAAATAAGCGTTTGGTTGTTAAAGAGACTGGGATCAGATATAGTCATACTCTCTGCCAATACCGAAAAACACTTTAACAACTGTGTACGTGGTGGAGATTCCAGAATGAAGTACGATGGTTTGGTGATGGTTCTTTATGAGGTATTAGCACAGCCTTGACTCCCGTGAGTCAGCTTGATGTGGCTAAAACAGGAGCCATGCCGGGCCAAGTGAGGTCATTCCTCCGATCGGGCACACTTCTTCGATAACATTCTATTACTTTGTGATTTGATTGGGTGCACCTTTGATTTGGGAGTGTTTCTCGAGGTGGGCGGTAGTAGCTGCTATGCGTTACCACTAGCCTAGATCCATAAACGGTATATCTACCCTGGCATTGCCTCGTGTGCCTTGTCACATGCCCTATCACGCCTTCTACAAGTTTGTTTTGTGTCGTACCTATGGAGTGCTCCCTGATAGCCCACTTGCGAGTGGAGTTTACAGTATCTGTATAGACTACGACATTATATAAAATGTGTTAAGGGGGATATGGGTAACGCCTTAACACTATTTTAATAGTTTACATTACTATAGACATATTATAATAGCGTATATTACTACATAGTAGATAGTTCCACGGATCCTTAGAGGATGGAAATCTCAAACATCCTTTGAGTTACTTGTATTTCAGTTGACATTTCACTTAAGTTGAATTTTCTGATATAAGAATGTTAATCCTAATTCGAGTGTTTTGTGTTTTGCTTTATGCTCGGGTCAGACTGAATGACACAACATTTGAGACCTACCTTTGGAGATTGGAGCTTTGTTTGAAGATCTATCTGTCCAGCTTTCAGTTATTACAGTTTATTTCTTTCATTATGTTCAGGCTTGTCAGTTGCTTATGTATTAGAGATTCATTTGTATTTGAGATTCTGTTGTATTTTACTTTAAACTCTGATGTTTTATATAGTAGCTTCATGAACTACTATTTATCTATTCCGTTGCTTATCATTATATTACTCTGTGTCTGTGATTCTTTGATTGATTTATTTAATATATATGCTAAGTTTGGCCAAATATAAATTAACAATCTGTTTTTTTGAGCAATTCAAGTCCGACACGTACGGATGCGAATGGTTCGAAATACCAGGTCGTTACAAGTGGTATCAGAGCTCTGGTTTAGGCAAAACTTAGCATATGGAGTAAAATTTATTATAGAATCATATTCGTTTGAGCTTAAGAAGTCTTCGTTAGGTTCCTCTTCTATTAGAATTTTTTTTAAATTTGGAACTCTCCCCTTTGTTCTGAAATCCATTCTTGTCTTTTCCTGTTCGTGTTCTTCTTGATTCTGGAGCATCCCATAGCTCCACTTCGGTTGATCTCTATAATGAATTTGAGAACATCTTGCCACCTCAACTGACAACTTCATTCTTTTGTATGACTAATCCATCGGCGGTCCCGCCAATCTTGTATGATTTATAAAGGGGTGAAACTCCTTTACAGCAGGCATCGATTCACCAGAGATCTCTACGTCCTCGGTTATGATGCTATTATCTCTTGCCAAGTCCGAACCGCTTCTCTAGTGGACGACCTGGGTAATTCTCTTATGATCGAATGTAGATTGCCTCTGGATTTGCAGGCAGCCTTATCTTTTCGCTCGATACTCAGCCTAGTGATCTCGACTCCACTGGATAGTCAGAGATTTTTATGATGTTTTGGAGAAGTCATTTCTATCCTCAGCGGGATTTCAAATTATGCATCGATCTTATTCCTGAAGTCACAGTTGACCCGGTTAAAGTTGCCGCGATTAATATTAGTCTTTCCTTCTTTCCTCTTTTGCAATTTGATTATCTTATCTTCCTTTCGAATCTATCTTCTTAGTTAGTATTCTCTTTGGTTTGGATTCCTCTAAATTTGAATCTCTATTCTTGTTCTAGAATCCATTTTTGAGTCATCGAGTGAGGGAGTGTATTTGTAATTAATATAAAAATGTTTTATATTGTGTTGTTTGAGTTGTTAAGTTTGATTTTGGGTTTCGATCGATTCGTCTGGCCAACGCTATCGATGGGAATCCAAACACTTAGACATAGCAAACTGACATAATATTATTTTCAAATTTGGTAAAGGAAATAAATTTTGTATGATTATATTTTATATATATAGGTATAATTCTCTGAAATTGGATAGTTAAATGAACTGGGTGTTAAAAATGATAAACTAGATTATGGTTTAATTGTTCTGTCAACACCCCTAAACTGTTAACCTTATTATATGTTAGAAGATGAAAATTTGAAACCATGAATTATAAAATTTGAATTGTAGATGAAATGAATTTAAATTAAGGATTTGTGATGTAGCTCAGACCGGAGATGAAGGCATAAGTCGTAACCGACTTAAGGAGGCGGTGATGACTCGTCTCCGACTCAACTGGAAAAGCAAAGGGGAAGTTGCTTCGAGGTTGCGACTTAACGAAGCGGATTTAAGTCGGCACCGACTTAAGGAAGGTGATGAGTCGGCACCGAGTTACAAGGCACAAGTGTTAAGTCGGCACCGACTTAAGGAAGGTGATGAGTCGGCACCGAGTTACAAGGCACAAGTGTTAAGTCGGCACCGACTTAAGAAAAGTGATAGGTCGGCACCGAGTTACGACTTATTTAAGTCGGTCGAAATTTTAAGTCGCGAAAGCCCTGATGCCGTTGATTCCTCTACCGAGTTAATATCAACCATTGATTTCGTTAAACCACTAATCTGAGATGCGCATGTTTTAAGTCGCCGAAGACTTGTTGCCGTTGATTTCTGCTGCCGAGTTAAGCTGGACCGTTGATTCCTTAAGTCGCTACTAAGTTGAGTCGCGTAGCATTTTTAAGTCGGCAACGATTTAAGTACTTGTATTTTCTTTGATGTTTTTGTCTGTTTGTTAAGTCGGAGTCTTTGTTAAGTCGTAGGTCGTAAGCTGTAACTCGGAACCGACTTAGTACTTGTTTTTTTTTTTTAAGCTTTCTGAACTGTGTAAATAAGGCGACTTATGTTAAGTCGGCAAGGTTGATAAGTCGGTTGCCGACTTAAGACTTGTACTTTTTTCTGTTTTGGTGTGTTGTAGCCTATAAATAGGCAAGTGAAGTCATTTGTAAAGGTTGTTGAATATTGAATAAAATTCTCTTTTGATTGCTTTGTGCTTTCATTCAAATTGGTAGTTGAGTGTAATCTCCTATCTCCTCTTTCGGTTAATCGAGTGCGCTCGATTCAACGATTGTAGAAGCCGATTCGCGGAATCAAGTGCGCTTGATCAACGCTTGAAGAATTGAAGATCTTTGAACCCGGTATCGTGCGCGATCAACGAGTTCGAGATAGCTAGAGTTCGGTATCTTCGGATCAACGAATTCGGGCAATTCAGCATTCATCAATCCATCGACTGCTACTTTCACCGATCTACATTGTTTTGAATCATCCGCTGCGTCAGTTTTGGTATCAGAGCTTGTTCTAGCCAATCATAGCTAGATCGAGACTTGGAGCCTAATCATTTTGAAGATTTTGAAATTTGAGGAGAAGCCGAGTTTGAAGTGTTGGGACACGGCCGAGAGGAAGAAGTTGTTCGCATTTGTTTGAAGATTGAAGTTCGGATTTGCATTGGAGGCCGAAACTTTGTCCATCGTGTTCATCGCGATTTGCTACAAAGTGGAAGTTTTCGATCCGTTTCATTTTGGATCAAAATCCGAAAAGTGTTAGAATTTGTGAAGTTTCCAAGTATGCCGCCAAGAAGAGCTAATCGCCACCAAAACGTAGAAGCTTTATATCGAAGAGAAGAGGCTGATGAGATGGAGCAAAGAATCAATGAGAATTTTAGTGAGAAGCTTAATGAAGGAATTGGCCGATTAGAGAAGCTTATGACGGAGATGAATCAAAATCGGAGAAGGGTTTCACCAGAATCTAATCATGGAGGTAGTAGAGTCTCGCCACATTCTAATCGAGACCGAAGTATTGAAAATGATCAAGGACGTGGGAGGAACGTGAATGATCGTGAACAGAGGAATGTCGATAGAAGGGATGATGGTGGAAGGCGTAATGGTAGTAGAGATGTTGGTGGTCAGAATCGACATCGTTATGCATCTGATTTTGAAGAGGAGTATGATGGTGGTAGTATTCAAGGAAGAGGTCAAGGAAGAAACTATTCTGAGTATGATCACAAATGGGAGTCGGGGATGAAGACAGAAATTCCTGAATTCAAGGGTGGTATGCAAGCGGAGGAGTTTCTAGATTGGGTGGCTAATGTAGAGGAGATTTTTGATTTCAAAGAAGTACCAGAACATCGTAGAGTGAAGTTGGTTGCTACGAGGCTGAGGGGTAGAGCTTTGGCATGGTGGCAGCAAACCAAGCTTACACGTGAACGTATGGGAAAGTCAAAAATTGAGTCTTGGGAGAAGATGAAGAAGTTGATGAAAGCAACGTTCTTACCTTACAATTATCAATCTTTGATGTATCAACGTTTGCAAAACTTGAGGCAGGGCACAAAGACAGTTAATGACTATGCTGATGAATTTTACCAACTGATTGCGAGGAATGATATTATGGAAACAGAAGAACAGCTGACATCTAGGTTCATTGGAGGATTGAGAATGCAGATTCAGGATATGGTCAATATGTTCGATCCAAGATCTGTAGCGGAAGCACATCAGAAAGCGTTGGCTTGGGAAAAACAAGGGAGACGAGGAGGTGGTGTGTTTACAAATTCCAACAATCCGATGAAGGGAGTTAGTGGGAGTTCGAATGTTTCAAAAGCTATTGCAAAACCAGTTGTGAAGGAGGCTGAGAAGACAAGGGTTAACAATGGGTTCAAATGTTACAATTGTCAGGAATTGGGTCATAAAAGCAGTGAGTGTCCAAAGCCAAAGAAGAGAACCATGATTGTGGAAGTTGATGATGAGGATGTTGATGAGGAGTGTTCTAGTCCAGTTGAGGAGGATAAGCAGGATATTGCGTCAGGAGACGAAGGTTGTAACCTAATGCTGAGGAGATCGTGTTTAACACCAAAGCAGGAAGAAGCTAGTTGGTTGAGGAGTAATATCTTTCAGTCAACATGTACTATTCTGGGGAAGGTGTGTAAGTTTGTGATCGACGCAGGAAGCTGTGATAATATTATTTCAACCGAAGCTGTGACGAAGTTGAAATTGAAGACAGAGAAACATCCGAGTCCATACAAGTTAGCATGGTTGAGAAAAGGAGGAGAAGTGAAAGTGGATAGACGAGTTCGTGTACCATTCTCTATTGGGAAGAAATACAAAGATGAAATATGGTGTGATGTAGTAGAGATGGATGTTTGCCACTTATTATTGGGAAGACCATGGCAGTATGATCGAGCAGTACTACATGACGGTCGGACCAATAGCTACAGTTTTATGTTTAAAGGCACGAAGATTATCCTAGTTCCAAAGAAGAGATCACAAGAAGAAAGTAAGTCCGAAGAAATCGAAGAGCTGAAAACTTTATTATCTTTGAAGGAGTTTGTTAAGGAGGTTGAGGAAGAACCAGAAGTATTCTTATTGATTGGGCGTGAGAGCAGTAAAGAAGTAGAAATTCCAGAAGAAGTTAAACCAGTTTTGAAAGAATTTGACGATGTATTTCCAGAGGAATTACCAACGGAGTTACCACCGTTGAGGGACATACAACATCAGATAGATCTTGTTCCAGGTGCTGTGTTGCCACACAGACCACACTATCGAATGAGTCCGAAGGAGCATGAAGAGTTGCGGAGGCAAGTAGAGGAATTGCTTGAGCAAGGACGTGTGCAGGAGAGTTTAAGTCCTTGTGCTGTACCAGCTTTATTGGTACCCAAGAAGGATGGGACGTGGAGGATGTGCACTGACAGTCGAGCATTGAATAAGATCACTGTGAGATATAGATTTCCAATGCCGAGGTTGGATGACTTGTTAGATCAGATAAGTGGAGCTACTATCTTTTCTAAGATTGACTTGAAGAGCGGATATCATCAAATTCGTATCAGACCAGGCGATGAGTGGAAGACTGCTTTTAAAACCAGGGAGGGTCTATACGAATGGTTGGTCATGCCATTTGGTTTATCCAATGCACCAAGTACTTTCATGAGGGTGATGAATCAGATTTTTCGTCCGTTCATTGGGAAATTCGTGGTGGTGTATTTCGATGATATTCTAATTTACAGTGGGAGTCCAGAGGAACATTTGAATCATCTTAGAGAAGTGCTGATGGTACTAAGACAAGAACAATTTTATGCTGCTACGAAGAAATGCGTGTTCATGACGTACAGTGTTTTATTTCTGGGGTATGTTGTTTCAGAGAAAGGAATACAGGTTGACCAAAGTAAAGTTGAGGCGATCAGAAATTGGCCGCAACCCAAGACGATAACGGAAGTTCGTAGTTTTCACGGGTTGGCTTCATTTTATCGAAGGTTTATTCCACACTTTAGTAGTGTGATGGCGCCTGTTACAGATTGCATGAAAGGTAAACAGTTTGCATGGACAGAAGAAGCAGGGGTTGCTTTTGGGAAGATCAAGGAATTGCTGACGTCTGCACCAATTCTAGTATTACCTGATTTTCAGCTAGTGTTTGAACTACATACTGATGCATCCAAGGTTGGGATTGGGGGGGTGTTGAGTCAGAAGGGACGTCCAATTGCCTATTTCAGTGAGAAGTTGTCAGGAGCGAAGATGCGATACAGTACGTATGATGTGGAGTTCTATGCTGTTGTACAATCTATTAAGCACTGGAGACACTATCTGTTTCAGAAAGAGTTTGTTCTGTATACTGATCATGAAGCATTGAAGCACTTACAAGGGCAAGACAAGATTTCAGCGAGACATGCATCGTGGATTGCATATCTGCAACAGTTTACTTTCGTTGTGAAACACAAGTCAGGGGTGACTAATCGTGTAGCTGATGCTTTAAGTAGAAGGAGTCATTTGTTGACAACGATGAAAGTTGAGGTGACTGGTTTTGAACTATTGCCGGAGCAGATTGCAGAAGATTCTTACTTTAAGAAATTTGTTGAAGGGAACAATGAAGGGAAGACTGATGAGTTTATGTTGGTTGACGGGTTTCTTTTTAAAGGAAGTCGATTATGCATACCGGAGGGTAGTCTGAGAATGAAGATTATCAAGGAGTTACACGAAGAAGGGCATGTTGGAAGAGACCGTACCTTACAATTAATTTCACAATCCTACTTTTGGCCATCGATGAGGAAAGAAGTGGAGAGATTTGTTGAGAGATGCCATATCTGTCAAGTTTCGAAAGGAACTGCGACTAATGCAGGTTTGTATATGCCGTTACCAGTACCAACTAAACCCTGGGTTGATGTGAGTATGGACTTTGTGTTGGGGTTGCCGAGAACGCAGCGTGGTAATGATTCCATTTATGTGGTGGTTGACAGATTTTCGAAAATGGCACATTTCATCGCTTGTAAGAAGACGGCGGATGCTGTTCATGTAGCCCAGTTGTTTTTCAGGGAGATCTATAGACTTCATGGATTGCCAGAATCTATTGTGTCGGATAGAGATACTCGATTTCTGAGTCACTTTTGGTTGAGTTTGTGGAAACTGGTGGGAACGAAGCTGAAATTTAGTAGTGCTTATCACCCGCAAACGGATGGACAGACCGAGGTTGTAAACAGATCATTGGGGAACTTGTTGAGGTGTCTTGTTCAAGATAATCTGAAGAGTTGGGATGTGAAGTTATGTCAGGCAGAATTTGCCCATAATCATGCTGTGAATCGAAGTACGGGGTTCAGTCCGTTCCAGATTGTTTATTCAAGTTTACCGAAGGGACCGTTAGATTTAACGATGATACCACACTCGAAGGGGACAATTAAGAAAGCTGCTGATTTTGTTGAAGGGCTGACGGAGTGTCATAAAATCGTTCAAGAACGATTAGAGAAAGCAAATGAGAAATATAAACGAGCTGCAGATTTGAAACGACGAAATGTTGAGTTTAACGAAGGAGATTTAGTTTATGCAGTATTAACAAAAGATCGTTTTCCGGTAGGCGCTTATAACAAGTTGAGAGCCAGGAAAATTGGTCCGGTGAAAGTTGTGAAACGAATCAATGAAAATGCTTATAAACTAAAGCTGCCGGATGATGTGTATACGTCTGACGTATTCAATGTTAAGCATCTCGTACCATATCATGGGAATGAGTTTGTTGGGGATGACGAGTGTGCAAATTCGAGGTCGAATTTCTCTCAACATGGGGAGGATGATGTAGCTCAGACCGGAGATGAAGGCATAAGTCGTAACTGACTTAAGGAGGCGGTGATGACTCGTCTCCGACTCAACTGGAAAAGCAAAGGGGAAGTTGCTTCGAGGTTGCGACTTAACGAAGCGGATTTAAGTCGGCACCGACTTAAGGAAGGTGATGAGTCGGCACCGAGTTACAAGGCACAAGTGTTAAGTCGGCACCGACTTAAGGAAGGTGATGAGTCGGCACCGAGTTACAAGGCACAAGTGTTAAGTCGGCACCGACTTAAGAAAAGTGATAGGTCGGCACCGAGTTACGACTTATTTAAGTCGGTCGAAATTTTAAGTCGCGAAAGCCCTGATGCCGTTGATTCCTCTACCGAGTTAATATCAACCATTGATTTCGTTAAACCACTAATCTGAGATGCGCATGTTTTAAGTCGCCGAAGACTTGTTGCCGTTGATTTCTGCTGCCGAGTTAAGCTGGACCGTTGATTCCTTAAGTCGCTACTAAGTTGAGTCGCGTAGCATTTTTAAGTCGGCAACGATTTAAGTACTTGTATTTTCTTTGATGTTTTTGTCTGTTTGTTAAGTCGGAGTCTTTGTTAAGTCGTAGGTCGTAAGCTGTAACTCGGAACCGACTTAGTACTTGTTTTTTTTTTTTAAGCTTTCTGAACTGTGTAAATAAGGCGACTTATGTTAAGTCGGCAAGGTTGATAAGTCGGTTGCCGACTTAAGACTTGTACTTTTTTCTGTTTTGGTGTGTTGTAGCCTATAAATAGGCAAGTGAAGTCATTTGTAAAGGTTGTTGAATATTGAATAAAATTCTCTTTTGATTGCTTTGTGCTTTCATTCAAATTGGTAGTTGAGTGTAATCTCCTATCTCCTCTTTCGGTTAATCGAGTGCGCTCGATTCAACGATTGTAGAAGCCGATTCGCGGAATCAAGTGCGCTTGATCAACGCTTGAAGAATTGAAGATCTTTGAACCCGGTATCGTGCGCGATCAACGAGTTCGAGATAGCTAGAGTTCGGTATCTTCGGATCAACGAATTCGGGCAATTCAGCATTCATCAATCCATCGACTGCTACTTTCACCGATCTACATTGTTTTGAATCATCCGCTGCGTCAATTTGAGAATTAAATTTTCGGTGCTTTTCAAAGTTGGGTTTTCAAAGTTTTGAAAACAATATTATTTGAACGTATTTTCGAATGGAATTGTTTCCGTATAATTTAAATGAAGTAAGTCAGTACTCTCCTCTTTTGTCGCTAGAAAATAATTTCGGTGATGACTGCAGCATCATCGACATTCATTTTCGAGTCTCAAAGTGAAGAGACCACTCAGTAGCTTTGCTACACTTTTGTTTTTGGAAAAATGGATTTTTATTTGAAATTCTTGAATATGATTGGATATACAATATATATATATATATCTATTTATTTCAAAATGTTTTGAAGTGAAACCGGAAATTTAACTCTTAAATTATATGTTAAATGATGGTTTTCAATTATTTAAAATAAAACATTTTTTTTGAATAATTGGAGAAATGGAATTGAAACCATTGAAATATGGAAAAATTATTGTATAATACTCAATTGTATTTTAAAACACATATATAACTTACCTGAATTATTAAAAAGGTTAAAATGTTAATGTGAATATGTTATTGAAGGTTATACAAAGGAAACTTTGGTAATAAGATGTCAAATTAAATTTTTTCTTAATGAGAAAGTTAAAAATAAAAGGTGAATTTGTATAGTATTTAATTACACTCAGAACATTAATATAACTATGTAGGAATAGTAATTTTTTTATGAGAATATGCAATTGAATAATATAAAATATAAATGAAATTAACAAGATGTCCAAAAATGGAATTTTGATAAGTGAATTTACAAATAAAAATTTGAATTGGTATAATAAATGTTTATACACTTAACCTATGTTATAAGAACTAGTAAGTGAATAAATTGAATAATAAATGAGTTAAATAAAATAAATATTGTTTTGAAAGATATTTTTGTAACAAATATTAATAAATTGAAACAAATCAAATTGAATGAAAATAGCTTAAATTAAAAATCAATAAAATATGAATATAAATGAATATTTATTGATTGAATAAGTGGATTGAAACCAAAATTTGTTGAATATTAATCAATTTAAAAAAACTAATAAAATTTATATGGTTTGGAATTTGTTGTGCATCTGGTAATATGTATTTAAATCTATCTTTCTTTCTGGTTGTTCATATTCTCCTATCTCGTTCCTTTTCGGGGACAAAAAGTTTTGAGTGGGGGAGAGTGTAACGACCCAGAAATTTTAAAGGTTTTAACAACGTAATTAACTAAAATTTTTCTTGAAATTAAATAGTAAATTTTTGAAATGAAAAATTGATATTTGGAATACGTCCATTTAAATATAGCAAATGGTAAATTCTCATCAGAAAATATGAAAGTTTATTTTGTTGTGTAATTTTATTTAAATTTAAAATCAGTTAATTTGATGAAAATAAAAAACTTTCGAAAACTGAATATTTTTATACAATAAAAATGTTTATCATTTTCCGAGTGAGACATTATATTTTGTTTCGCCAAATATGGACTTCTCCAGCCCGTTTATCTTATTTTCGACGAATTTGCAGTAGTTTAGCAGCGAAATATCGACTTTTGATAGGATGGTCGTATCGCTGATATCCATGTACCATTATGTTCGTCTTGTCACACCGATCTCCGTAGTATATTCATTTATGCATTTTGGTGTTCGGTACGCGACGATATCTGCGAAACAGATAGCCATACCGGTACCGTTTTTAAGCCTTTTGTTTACCCGTGACCATTCAGTTATCTACCGTATAATCCCAATAGACATTTGCTGTAAATACTATCTGAGATTTAATGCGTGACCTTCACTATACCCATCAATTCAGCTCATCAAATTTATTACTTTGCTAGTTCGTTCATATTTTGGTTCTCTATTTATTTCTCTTCGTTTCATTCAACTTAATAAATTAAAATAAGATGAAAGCTTATACTTGAAGCCATATGTTTTATCCCCTTCTTTAAGTTGTCGTCCTCCTCCACTCTATTTACTTATTTTATTTTTTTTGATAGAAAAAAAATATAAAGGTGCTGCTTGCTTGGTGATAATCGGCTCGTCCCCGACAATTGCACCGCCTGACCTACCACCACTTCCTTCCCCATAGCTTGGCAACCACCGTGCCTCCCCTTATGATCTGCTGCCTTATCCTCCGACAGAGCGGCCTCTGCCCTGACTGCA
Organism: Allium fistulosum; assembly: GCA_030737815.1. NCBI lineage: Eukaryota > Viridiplantae > Streptophyta > Magnoliopsida > Asparagales > Amaryllidaceae > Allium > Allium fistulosum. The sequence continues at coordinate 307,523,210 of CM060901.1, read as the reverse complement.
GCCACCTACCGCAAAAAAAACCTTGGCTTTGCCTTTTGCTTCACGTTCAGACCTCTCTGATCAACAATGCCATACTCCTCCGCCTTCACCTGACAACACCACCGAAGCCATCATGGCTGCAGCCGCCACACACTACTGCGATAGCCCTCTATTTTCCCATCACCTAGCCGATCAAACAGCAGCCTGTGCCGACCAAACACAGCCTCCGGCCACCCACCCTATTGCACATAGCCAACCAAGTCAAACCCCTGTCACCCTACTCCACAAATACCACACCCCTTTTATACGAGATCTGCATATATTAGCGTGAATATATATACATTTAGTTGTATTTATAGATCATTTCCAGGTATTTATATTAACCTGCATAGTACATTTAGTTGTTATTATATATTGGGTCTGCATATATATATATATATATATATTAGTCTGCAAATCATATACTTTTCAATATATGTTTTGATTTTAAATTAAAATGTTTTATATAGATATGTTATTTAAATATGTATTTTTAAATTGAGTATTGTTTTAAAATATATAATATACATTCCGTTTCAGTTATATCAAACTGATTCTGATTTGATCTCATCGATCCCTATTTATCAGCTTCGTCCGTCAAATTCGTGTTCAGCTTACTTTGTTTTGAAATTTGTTGATGGATTGGTCGATTTTCGGGTTCGTAATTCAATTCGTAGCTTGCCGTGTTTTCTAATCTCTCTAGCCTCGAAAGGTGAGAAATCACTCACGATTAACATTCTTATATTTTAGTAAATTTAATTCACCTGAAATGACGATTGAAATATTCTGTTAAAATTTGAATTATTAAGCTATTTAATTGTTAAATATGATATGCTAGTATCTGCAATTTTTCACCTATGAAATATGACACCATAACCTTGTTTTATGTATTGTATTTTAATTTGTTACTGATGATATATGCCTGTTGTTGATATGTTGTATTATTTGTTCTCACTCTGCAAGTTCCTTGTTAGTTTAAAATTCCCTATGTGTTGAAATGATACATACCCGAACGATATTCTAGAGTAGGGGAAAATCATTACGGGTTGAAATGATAAACCCAAGCGATTTCCATTGATTTTGAATTTTGGGATTGCGGGTTGAAACGATATATACCTGTAGATATTTAAATTGCGGATTGAAATGATAAATATCCGTATCACTTGACCATAGGATAGAAAATTATATACGAACACCGTTGGTCTATATTTGAAAAATGATTTCCAAAGTTTGAAAGGAAATATATGGGTTTTATTGAATATTGACTTTTAAAAATATAATATATGAATGCTATTTTATATATGTATAAAATTTAGATTTTAAAATAATATGTTTTGGGAAATTTAATTTATAAGTTGTTTTGAAAATATATTTTCTATGATTTTTCTTATAGTTTTACTATTTTAAAAATGTATAAAATAAGATTTAATTTAATAAAATTTAATTTAGTTAATATATGATATGTTTAAGCATTTTTTTAATATTTTAAAATAGATTTTTATAACATTAATAATAGAGGTTGGGAAGATTAAATTAATGTTGGCTTGGAATTTAAATTGGGTAATAAATTGAATTTGAATAAGAATAGATTTAAACTTATTGATTTTTGAGGTTTTGAAAGATATGATTTATAACTTGATTTGATAAAAAGTGATTAAATGAATATTCTCAACTTTAAATAAAATTGAGACTGAATATTTAATATTGATTTAAATTTATAAATTGAGATTTTATTTAATTGTTATTAAAATGATTAAGCGAATATTTTCTAATTTGAATAAAATTAAAGTTAAATGTTGAAATATAAATGAAACTTATATTGAAATTGTTTGAATATTTAAACCTTAAATCTTATTGGAATTGAAATGATAGTTCAAACCTGAATTTGAAATCGAGATAAATTGTGTGATAACCCGGATTTTTGGGACATTTGATAATTGAATAATTAACTGTTTTTAATTAATTTAACAGATAAAATTCTGATAATAAAAGATATCTGGATATGTAAATGAATTTGGAAATATAATAAAATTGAATTATAAATATCTGGATAGATATGTATTTGATAATCTCCTTTATAATTATTTAAAATTGGTAAAAATTGTTGTTTTAAACAATAATAATAATTGTGTTGTATATATGAAGATTTTAAATAAAAATATTATATACAAATGGAATTTGGATTTGTTAAAATTACATGTATATATCAAATTGATTTTTAAATTGAATTTGAAATTTAATTTGAATTTGGATATTTAAATTGAAATTCAAAAGATAGTTATTTATATCTTAAATAATACTTTGGTTTTAAATGTATTTTATTTAATTTATTTAGAACATAAATTATTTATATTATTTTCTTTTTAAAGGAATTTTTTTTAAAATTAAAATAAGTATTTATAAATTAGGAAATCAATTATAAAAATCCTTCCAAAACATTTAAAAATCTAATTTTGCATGAAAGTAACATGTTTTAACTTGTAATCATTCTTAATAACATGTGTTAGCTAATTATCTAAGGGAAATGACAAGTGTCTACTTTTATTTTTAATTTCCTTTTATTTTTAATAAAATTTAATTTAAACCTATATTAACTTATACCATTCATCTCCATATCCATTCCTATCGTCACTTTCTAAAAACACAGAAGAAAGAAAAAAATTCTAAAGAACAAAGGCCTGTAATACCATATTCCAGTAAAAAACTAAAACAAAAATCACCCCTCTTTTCCAAAATTTGAAAACATTCAAAGTTTAAAGGCAAGAAGAAAATCAAATTCAAGAACAACCACTTCAAAATTTGTAATCAGACAAGAGGGAGATCTGTAGGACATCATCACCTCAGTTTCAAGCATCTAATCAACTCATGTTTCAGTTTTCAAGCAAGCTTTTCTGTTTCAAATTATTTCCAGTCTTCTCCGTTCTTAAGTTATAAAGGTGAGTAACCCCTTTTCTAAAAAGCTTAAGTATTTTAATCTGGTTGCATGTAAATTCTGGAATAAAGTATGTTAGTGTGTATGTATATTGATGAATTTTTGTGTATACTTAGATGTATTGATGTGTGCATGATCGTTATCTCTAAGACATCTCTGTTCTTAGTTTTAAAACTAAGATTTTAAATGAAAATTCAATTCCTCTTGGACTAATCTTTATTAAGAATTCAAGTTCAAACAAAATTTGTTTACTTCATCATAGATTAGAGTTTAAAGTTTTATTAAGTTAAAATAAAATTTAAAACTACTCTGAAAAACCATAAGAACAGTTCAAGCTTAACATATGTAAAAATTTAAACATCTTAATTAATCGATTCAGGCATATGATCTGAATCCTGGTGTGAAACCATGATTTTTAAGATTCGAATCATGATTTTTAGAAATAGAATGAGAGAGCAGTTCGTGGTTGAACAGATTTTACTCTTTGAGTAATCTCTGATGATCTATGGGCTTGGAAACGTCGTGGTTCGCAATGGAGATGTAGGAATGATCGGAGAATCTGAGAAAAATATCAGAGGTGATAATAATTCACTGTGGCAAAAATAGGAGATTGATTTTGTTTTTAACCCTAGTTTATAAGTTGATCGGAAATTTGGTCATGCGGCGCCTCTAGTGGTTCGAGCTCCACCAGATTTTGGGAAATTGAAGTGGGGACGTTGACGAAGCTTTGGCTGGAAGCACAGATGATCTGAAGATCAGAGAAGTTGGATTCGAGGAAGTTTCTAGTTTTGGGTTTTGTTCCAGGTTGTGATCGAATAACTCGAATTCAATTTGTGGAAATGGTTCGAGTTGCTGGGATCGGAGTCGCGAGTTTCCTGGTGTCGTGACGTGGCGGAGTGAGGCGCTTTTGGGTTGATCAGTGGTTCCAGTTGCGAGTCGAGATGCTCGATTTTGATCGACGTCGAGGTCTTCGGAGCTGTGTAGTTGGGACGACTCGGGGAAGCATAGGTGATTTGTCGATGGTCAGGGAATTAGCCAGAGGTGGTCGGAACGGCGTGCACCATGCACGCGTGCACGTTCGTTTAGGGGTCGAACGATTGTTTGGGGAAGAAGAGAATTTATCGGGAAGGTCTCGTGATGTTTGCGTTTTGACTCGAAGACGTTGGATGTTTGCGTGGACTCGGGGTAGACTTAAGGAAAAGTGAGGTGGGCTCGGGTAAACAAGAGTTGGCTCGGGTTATTTTAATAAGTTACCAGGTTTTAGTTTGAAGCTTGAATAAGATTTTAATCAAGTTAAAAGTAAAGTGAAGATTAGTTTTAAAAGTTGTAGAAATAAATTAAGATAATGATTTATCTTTGATGAATCAAGGTTAATAAATTAGTGTAAGTAATTACGGTATAATTACTTAAATTGAAATTAATTAAGAATGATTAATCAATTAAGATTAATTAATGTAAGTAATTAAAGGTAATTAATTACTTAAAGATAATTACTTAATTAAAGGTAATTAATTAATGTTTAAAGTTGATTAATCAAGTGTTTAAAGAATAATTAATTAAATGATATTTAATTTATGAGATTAATTAATTAAGATAATTTATTTGAGGATAATTAATTAAATTAAAGGTTATTTAATTAATGAGGATTATTAAAGGTTAATTAATGAGAATGGTTAAATGATAATTAATTTATGTAATTAATTCGAGGCTAATTACTTAATGTAATTAAAGAACAATTAATCAAAGGAGATTAATTAAGGTGGATAATTATAAATTTGATTAATCAATTGGCTTATAATTAATTAATGTTAAGTAAGCAAAATTTAAGAGTAACTAAAGTAATTAATTTAATTCAATGGTGGTTATTTAAATTAATTAGGAATAGTATGGATGATCAATCTTGCTTATGAATGGTTGAATAATATTGAATGCCTTGGATTATTTGACATACCTGATATGTGATTGTGATGTTCCATGATATGAGATGTTTTGAACAAATTGTGATAATATAAGTTATCTATCTGTGTTAGAATTGCTATGTGAATATGTTATCCTGAATTTAAATTAAACATCTTGGCTTAAAAAGATGAGATTGAATTCGAAGAGACCGGGATCGGATATCAGCGATATCCGGAACCACTTTGATTAGTAATCTATAATTCTTTATAGATTTGGTATGTGAAATCAATAAGCCGGTTTAGGATAATATGGACCATTTAAACTAAGTTGGATACTTAGATATTGTTTTGTGAAAATAAGTGTTGATTATATAATTTGTTTACTTGTAGTAAAGTACGAGTTACCCCGGGTTTAAATAAGTTCTATGGATTGAAATTTCATGTTAGATGAGTTTACTCACGCTGGTTTCCAGCCTGACCCGGGTGTTACTTGAATGTAATGCTCGGGTCAGACCGAGTATTACAGATTTCCAGGTAAGGACGTTCTGGAGCTCAGAAGGCGAGCTGGATGGCAGGAACGTATGGAGTGTATTCCGCTGAGCATATTATTGTTGTTGATCTGAGACATGTTAATTCTAACTGTCTAGTATATTTGTGAATGTTGTAACTCTGATGTAAAAAAAATGTAATTAACAAATACAGTTTTCTTTGTATAACTGATATTATTATTTGATATTGTATTTTGATCCGCTGCGAATGTGAGAATCTGTGTCTTGTTCTGTTTCTTTCTTCTATCTCTTTTCTTTTTCTTCTAACTATCTGGAATTTTCGTGTTCGAAATTTCCGGGCCGTTACATTTGGTATCAGAGCTGAAGGTTAAGCGAGAACCTTGGCTCTGTTGAGATTACTCGTTAAGGATAGGGTCAATGGTACCCTAGAACGAGTTGAGTGTATATATATATATATGAGAGCGTAATTGTTATTTTTTTATATAAGGATTTTAAATGATTTTATATAATAATATATTTTGATATATAAAATGATATTTCTTTCTAATAAATATTAAGGTAATTGGTTGTTAAAATATTGGAATTAAATTAAGTGGTAATAGAAATAAAGCCAAATTAAAATTGAATAAAGATAAGTTTGAAATGAATTCAAACTAAAATTAAAATCTTGAATTTGTAGAAATGTTATCAAGAATAAAGGTAATAATGAATTGGTTTCCAGATATGATAATCTTGGTTATTATCATAAATGGTAATTGTGTTTAATAATGAATGTTGTTAAAGATTTAGCAAAATGAAATGTTTAGGGAAGTAAACATTTAAGTGAGTATAACTTATAAATTGGAATTGAAGATAATTTAAAATTGTGAAGTTTTAAATCTAAGTCCAGAAAACTTGAGATTGTTTTAAAGAAATTTGTTTTGAAATTAAAAACCAAGAATGGTTTAAAATTTAAAGTATAACTTGGTGTGTAAAGAAAATGTATATATGAGGAATATACATAATACCAATGATGATTTGAAATAAACTGTAACATCCCGCAAATTTTCGACTTTCGAAAATTCAACATCGATACTCACTTTATCGACTGTCGAGCCATCGAATGCCGGAAACCCGAAAAGTTATGGTTTTAGAAAGAAGAAAAAGTAAGAAGAAGAAGAAAACAGAAGAAGAAGAACAACAGAACAACATCAGAACAGAAAACAATATCAGAATCTCACATATCGCAGCGGAACAATATACAATAGATAATTCTAGTCTTTTAAAACAAAGAACTATATCATTTTATACATACATCAATCATCAGAGTCATATACAACAATGGACAGTTATATAACTTGTCCTCATACAGAATACACAGCGGAATAAATACTATCAGATACAAATACTACGTCTCGTCCTCCAGCTTATCTCCAAAGCTCCAGAATATCCAGAATATCCTGATAACCTAACTCTAGACTGCCCGTGTGGAAATTGGTGGGCACCCAGAGTTTAGAAGGGAACAATAAACTCCGAGTCAGTCATGGTGACTGGTGTGAGATCGTAAAACAGTTATTCTTTAAAATAATCAACAGGAAAATTTTAGTGTCAATTCGCAATGCTTTTGGAAAATGAAACTACCATAAGACCTCCCACCACACACACAATGCAAACGCAGACTTGGAGGAGATTTCTTCTTATGATAGTCAAAGATGCTTACTACGCAAAAATCAAATTCTTTTTGATATTATTATTAGTGCATAGTGTGTAAAAACATTTCGAAAGTAGAATATAAATCTTAGCCAGCATAGGTACCATTATAGTATGCTTGCTATAGCTGCCATATTAGATGGCAGGTTCTACAACTAAAACCGTACAAGGCTCGTATTGTTTCTTTGGATTTCCAACAAATGGTCAGGCTAAGGAACTTCCTATCCACGATGGGTACGTCCCTGGAATAGACGACCCGAGAACCTAACCGGATCTCTGCCAACACAAGGCCGGGTTACCTCTGCAAAAATAGGTAACTACTGACACGCGTATGCCATCCCCCGATCGTCACCGATCTTCCCGAGGATCCCCGATTCGCAACAAACCACATAGATAAAAATAATGCAGTAACCACAGAGGTTAAGTATCTGGGCTCCATACCATGATACCACCTTTATCCAGAAGGAATGACATACACTAAGGGGCGCTACTCCCTAGAACCTTGCCGCATCCTTCCTGTTTCGACCATTTTCGGGTGTGAGGCTCGACGAAGTCTCGTCCACAAAGCTACGCTTTCTCAAAAAGCCCTGCTTTGGGTTAAACAAAAATGATCAACCTATGATCACAAAGATATAAGATCAAACAAATGATCATATCACAAATGATCAAACACTGATCATTTCACAGCAACACTCAGTATGCCACGTTACCAAATTGGGATATATCGCTGATAAATTTCAACTACATAACCTCTGAGCTCGTACGTCTCAGAGAAGGGTGTTAAGCTAAGAGAATAAATTCTCCGCCACCAACAGAAATGTATTTGAAAGAAATCAGCTTTATATCTCAAATTGTAACGTCAGACACACAATCCATACAAGTCTGTTCCGGGATCGAATAGAACCGAAGGCACTTCTCACGAAGCCCTTGCATTTCCGGATAATTTTCTAATCACGTCCGGACTTCCCGTCACTAAGGGTGATAAAACCTCTAAATCGAAGATCAGTCGATGTAGAGTAACTCGACGGTAATCCTTTCGTTTTCAAAAATATCCGGTCTTCAACACCGGTCTTCAAATGCAATTCATAACGACGTATCACATATTCGGAATGGGTTATACGACCCCATGGTCCTTTCCCGGCTAACCCGAATAGTGAGCGATTATTCAAAAATAAGTGTGGCATTCAAATTCATCCAATTCACAACAAATACCTATCTAAAGGTAATTATTGATAGTCGGTTATTTAACTATCAATAAAGATGCGCAACATCATCAGATTCCAAATAATTTTCCAAATTATTTATCTTCAAAAATATCTTAACTAGATATATTATTTCCACACTTCAATCATTTGAAAACAATTTCAAATCAACTTCCACCTTTCAATTTATCTTTACTAGATAAAATCTCAAAACGTTCATTTCATATTAGAAAAGCATTTCCATACTTATTTAAAAATAAGTATTTCACAAATCATTTATTTTCAACATTTGAAAATATTCGATATACTTAAATCAATATTAAGTATACATTTCATTCTTTAAGGAAATCATAAATTTTAACATCTATTTGAGTCAAAAACGAATGTTGCGTAAAACATCGTTACGACGACTCAAAATCACTAGTATAGGGATTCGAAATTAAAATAGATATATAAATCCCAATACTACATAAAAATATTTCCTTTCGGAAATCATTTACTATAACAACAGTGTTATAGTCCACCATTTCCTTATTTCTCGAAAGCGTCTATTTCAACAATAAAATGTTGAAATCTATGATTTCGATATTTCACACGTTTTAAAACATCTTTTAAAACAACTTCATTTAACAATATTCCTTTTCCCAAAATATATTGATTTTATTCAATAATATATATTTACTGTCCAAATTCGTGAATATAATCACTATCCCAATTTTAACAATTTCTGTACATTTAACTTAAAGGATAATTCACTGTCTAAAATCACGAATATATCTCCTTTAATAACTTAAATGTTAAATTTATCAAATTCTATTACTTTTGAATTTATAAAACAATGTTTATAAATCCCATTTCTATTTATAAAACTTCGATTTCTAAATTATCCAATTCAACTTATATAACTCAATTATATACCGGAAGTTTATATTATAAGTTAAGAACTTATAATCCATTTATTTACAACATCTATTCATTTCTCATCTAAATGTCAAAATCCGATTTATAAGATAATTGCTTATAATCCTTTTGTTTTACAAAATCTATCCATTTTTATTTAACTTTAACACTTAATAAAACTCATTTCAAAATTCCAATATTTTTTTATTTATAAACATATCAATTTTTATAAATCTTTTTATATGAATTGTTTAAAATACTTCAACAATTCCAATTTAAACTATTTCATAATCTTTATCAATTGTTTATTTTAAAAATAACATTTTTGTCGTATTTCACAAAAATCACAATTTTACTAACATTAAAATTTTAACATTTATTTATTTAAAATAAACCAATTCAAAAATTTCAATGAAACGTATATTTCTACAAATCACTTTACAAATCCTTTTAAAAATCCAAAATCGTTATTTTTAGACTTTAAAAATGGATCCGATGATGCAACGCATCAAATAGTCAATCATGGCATTCAAAACATCATATATCAATACGACAATCAACAAATATCACAATATCTGTAAACAATAAATACAGTTGAGGAATCCAGTTGGATCCCTCCAACCTGTTTCCCTGCATCCACAGACGTTAGCACAATACCAATTCCGCTCCAGTACGGAATTATCGCGGTATATAGGTTTTTATAAATCCGCTTACTAACGGCGCAATAGGGTCTCATCCGCTATACGAGGCGGGAAATCAACAATCCAGTATATACATATGCCAATATGTATATACTGCTATATATATAGATATATCCTATCATATCTAATGGCACACATCAATAGAAATCAATAATAACTGAAAATTCCACTTTCAATTTCCGAGTGAGAAGATCTCACCTTAGTTTTTATTGGCAATCCGTTTCCATTTCAGTTTTGTTTTCTCGATTCTAACCTGGTATGACAATTATACAGTTTATTAAAATTCGAAATAATCGAATAATTAAATCTGCCATTTACAATTTTAATTTAACTAAAATTTTCAGTTAAACTAATAATTCAATCTAAACTATTTTCCCGTCAGATAGATTTTAAAAATCGAATCTTTATGTAATTTATCCATCACTAAATTTTTTATCCATATAAACAAATCTTTTGTTTACTGTAAATTCCTAAAGTTATATACATATGGATGTATTTTAAAATCTAGCGAAATAGAGATATGTTTTCTGTACATATTTTCAAATTCATATTCAAATCTAAATTGAATTGAATTTATTTCATATACCTCACTGTGACAAAGAACAGCTCGTCGAACGTTGCCATTGATTCGAACTCGTGGAGCCCTGCCACCATCGCTGCTTCGCGTGACTCTGGCCACGACTACCAGAGCTGCCGAAGTATCCTCCAACCTCTCGCGAATAACGCACCACCATCACCGATCGAACGCCAACCCAGCACGCTTCCCAGCTCGATTGCCAACATGCCCTACGCGAGTTTGACATCGCGATGGAATCGCTCCCCCCTGTATCGCGAGCGCCATCAAGCTCGATACTGACATCGCGACGTTCAATCGTCACCGCGAGCCCCACCCAAACTCAGTCGATGCCCTAACCCTAGTGCCTCCGTCGACGACTTCTAGAAATCCTGGCCACGCGATCGAAAACCCTACAGCAAACGAAACCCCTCCTACCTCGACTCGACTTCCAATTGACTGTCGTGCCACCCCGCTTCACTCCACAAACTCGAGCGATTCTCTAACGAGGAGAAAGGGAAGAGCGGCCATGTTTTCGAAACAGCTGCGTTTACCTTTCTCTTTTTTTTTTCTTTGGCGAATGAATTTGAGTTCGTTCGAATTTGAAGCGAAGGAAAGGAGAGAGTTTTCTTCGGCCATGATTCGTATTTTTAATTTCGAACGAATTGATCTGAGGAGGGAGTGTAGTATTTGAAACGAAAGAGTATGGGTAACACGATTTTTGTTTCGTGATTCTCTGCGTGATTGAAGGAGATGAACGTGTGGTGATGTGGACCATTTTAAATTAAAATTCAAATTTAAATTCGATAAAGATTTCAAATGCGTTTACACGCCGTACGATCACGTATTGACTCCGAAAAATACGAAAATTGAAATCCGACAATTATTCAAAATTACGGACCCAATGGAACTGGTTTCATCGAATTCCGAGACTGTTTGAAAAATAACTATTTTTAAATATCGATTTGAACAATTAAATTCAAAACTGAATAAATCGATTTCAGATTCGATTCTGAAGTTTTTAAATTATCTTCAGTAAAATCAATATAAATTTTACCATCCTTTGAAATATTTTTAATCGGCCTAAATTTGAAGATTCAAATTTTTTATTCACTTTCAATAGATAAAAAAATTATAATTTAAATTGTCAGCTTCAAATTTAAATCGGGGATTCAAATTAAATTATCGTTCAAATATTTAAAACAAAATAAATATTCTCAATTTAATTTGGTCAAAATTCTGGGTCGTTACAGACTTCCCCCCTTAAAAGAATTTCGTCCTCGAAATTACAAGTTAGGAAAAAATGTCCTTAACTCGTCTACTATTTTTCAACATTCAATAGTTTTATCAATTTTCAAAACAAATCTTCTACTAAAGATTCGTTATCATTCAACTAATTTTCCAACTTCAATTATAGGTTTCAAACAACATTGCTTTACTTCAAAACTCAAATTTAAATTCAAATTTCAAATTTAAACTTTCAAATTTTCTCAAAAATTTTCTAACGCCCTAAATTTTTGAAAAATTTCGCCAGCGTCTCCTTTGCGCAGCTAATACGGCACTACTACAAAACGTCCCTACGGACTCTCAGATTTCAAAAAGAAAAAGAAAAAGCCAAGCGGCTAGACCAGAAATCATCAAAAACTCATATTCGAATTTAAATACATACCTTTTTGGAGCAATTCGGATTATCTGTGAAATCAAATTCAATTCCTTTATACCTGTATATCCTACTAGCCATTATATCTAGTTACACATTCAAACCATTTTGCAAATTCTGTTACAAAAATTTCAATATAACTGCTTATATCATCATTACTTCACTATTGAAGTTATATCCATTATCTTCAATTTTACATTTCAAATTTTATTTGAATTCAATTTCACATTTCAATTTCTCATTTGAGTTCAATTCACAATTCCAATCTAATTTGGATTCAATTTACTTTCAATTCTGAAATATTGAATTTTATCAATTATCTGTCATTTACAACTGCACTATCTTAAATTAGTTCCAATTACTAATTCATTCGTCTTCAATTTGAATTCCACTCCAATCAGATTTCTAATATTCTATAAGTTAACAACTTATTTACATCTTGATTCATACAATCATTTATACATTCACCTTCTCAATTCCATTTTATTAAGGAATTTTATTTTCAATTATCTCTTTTGGAATTCTATTTTCATTTATGAATCATATTTACAATTCGTATTCATAGTTTTCGTTCATATATGAATTTATTTCCTTATACTTTCAATTCACATTTATATATTTCATTTGTTAATGAACTTTAATTCCAATCACAATTACATAATTTACATTAACAATTTCTATTTGTATAAGTTATAAATTCAATCATATTCCATAAATATTCTTATACAGTATTCCAGAGTCCTTTCAACCTTTCAACCTTTCAAAACCATTTTGAAAACAATTCAAATTTATCTTTTGAATTTTCAAAACAAAACTCAATTTTCCAAACAACTTTCATTTAAAACAATTTGGCAGCAATTCCTCTTTTGGAAACCCGAAAATGAATTCTAATGATGTGGCCACCATCATCAGGATTATTTTCCAGCGACCGAAAAGAGTTTAGAGCTTTCATCTCTCCAAAATACTTTCCAAAACCTTTGAAATTCATTTTTCACAATCCAAAAAGGAATTTAACTTTCTAAATCTCCAACATTTTCAAATTCTTTCCAAAACATTTCCAAATACTTCTCTGGAATTCCGTTTTAAATTATAAGTCACATTTATAATTTACATTCTTAAATTTTACTTGTATATGGATTTATTTCTTAACTTTGGAATTACGATTCCAATTTCTTATTCAATTTCAGTGATGATAATTCACTATTATTACTTCCTAACATCCATGCAACCATATACTATAGTAGTTCATAGAAAATTATTTCTTTTCTATACAAAAATAGTTTTGGGCAAAATTATTTCATTCACCCCATTTTAAAACAATACTGTGCCGAATTGTTCTATTCGGGTGTTTAGAAACCCCTTCGATACAGTTTTGCAAGACTGTGCCGACGAAGGTTCATATGCCACTCAATAAACCAATCATCACAATACAGAACAATTTTTTTATATTCACTAACAAATACGCGCTCATATCTATTATTACACTCAACTCATTCTAGAGTACTGCTGACTCTATCTCTAATGAGTAACACCCAACAGAGCAGGGTTGTCGCTAAACCATATGCTCTGATACCACTTTGTAACATCCCGCAAATTTTCGACTTTCGAAAATTCAACATCGATACTCACTTTATCGACTGTCGAGCCATCGAATGCCGGAAACCCGAAAAGTTATGGTTTTAGAAAGAAGAAAAAGTAAGAAGAAGAAGAAAACAGAAGAAGAAGAACAACAGAACAACATCAGAACAGAAAACAATATCAGAATCTCACATATCGCAGCGGAACAATATACAATAGATAATTCTAGTCTTTTAAAACAAAGAACTATATCATTTTATACATACATCAATCATCAGAGTCATATACAACAATGGACAGTTATATAACTTGTCCTCATACAGAATACACAGCGTAATAAATACTATCAGATACAAATACTACGTCTCGTCCTCCAGCTTATCTCCAAAGCTCCAGAATATCCAGAATATCCTGATAACCTAACTCTAGACTGCCCGTGTGGAAATTGGTGGGCACCCAGAGTTTAGAAGGGAACAATAAACTCCGAGTCAGTCATGGTGACTGGTGTGAGATCGTAAAACAGTTATTCTTTAAAATAATCAACAGGAAAATTTTAGTGTCAATTCGCAATGCTTTTGGAAAATGAAACTACCATAAGACCTCCCACCACACACACAATGCAAACGCAGACTTGGAGGAGATTTCTTCTTATGATAGTCAAAGATGCTTACTACGCAAAAATCAAATTCTTTTTGATATTATTATTAGTGCATAGTGTGTAAAAACATTTCGAAAGTAGAATATAAATCTTAGCCAGCATAGGTACCATTATAGTATGCTTGCTATAGCTGCCATATTAGATGGCAGGTTCTACAACTAAAACCGTACAAGGCTCGTATTGTTTCTTTGGATTTCCAACAAATGGTCAGGCTAAGGAACTTCCTATCCACGATGGGTACGTCCCTGGAATAGACGACCCGAGAACCTAACCGGATCTCTGCCAACACAAGGCCGGGTTACCTCTGCAAAAATAGGTAACTACTGACACGCGTATGCCATCCCCCGATCGTCACCGATCTTCCCGAGGATCCCCGATTCGCAACAAACCACATAGATAAAAATAATGCAGTAACCACAGAGGTTAAGTATCTGGGCTCCATACCATGATACCACCTTTATCCAGAAGGAATGACATACACTAAGGGGCGCTACTCCCTAGAACCTTGCCGCATCCTTCCTGTTTCGACCATTTTCGGGTGTGAGGCTCGACGAAGTCTCGTCCACAAAGCTACGCTTTCTCAAAAAGCCCTGCTTTGGGTCAAACAAAAATGATCAACCTATGATCACAAAGATATAAGATCAAACAAATGATCATATCACAAATGATCAAACACTGATCATTTCACAGCAACACTCAGTATGCCACGTTACCAAATTGGGATATATCGCTGATAAATTTCAACTACATAACCTCTGAGCTCGTACGTCTCAGAGAAGGGTGTTAAGCTAAGAGAATAAATTCTCCGCCACCAACAGAAATGTATTTGAAAGAAATCAGCTTTATATCTCAAATTGTAACGTCAGACACACAATCCATACAAGTCTGTTCCGGGATCGAACAGAACCGAAGGCACTTCTCACGAAGCCCTTGCATTTCCGGATAATTTTCTAATCACGTCCGGACTTCCCGTCACTAAGGGTGATAAAACCTCTAAATCGAAGATCAGTCGATGTAGAGTAACTCGACGGTAATCCTTTCGTTTTCAAAAATATCCGGTCTTCAACACCGGTCTTCAAATGCAATTCATAACGACGTATCACATATTCGGAATGGGTTATACGACCCCATGGTCCTTTCCCGGCTAACCCGAATAGTGAGCGATTATTCAAAAATAAGTGTGGCATTCAAATTCATCCAATTCACAACAAATACCTATCTAAAGGTAATTATTGATAGTCGGTTATTTAACTATCAATAAAGATGCGCAACATCATCAGATTCCAAATAATTTTCCAAATTATTTATCTTCAAAAATATCTTAACTAGATATATTATTTCCACACTTCAATCATTTGAAAACAATTTCAAATCAACTTCCACCTTTCAATTTATCTTTACTAGATAAAATCTCAAAACGTTCATTTCATATTAGAAAAGCATTTCCATACTTATTTAAAAATAAGTATTTCACAAATCATTTATTTTCAACATTTGAAAATATTCGATATACTTAAATCAATATTAAGTATACATTTCATTCTTTAAGGAAATCATAAATTTTAACATCTATTTGAGTCAAAAACGAATGTTGCGTAAAACATCGTTACGACGACTCAAAATCACTAGTATAGGGATTCGAAATTAAAATAGATATATAAATCCCAATACTACATAAAAATATTTCCTTTCGGAAATCATTTACTATAACAACAGTGTTATAGTCCACCATTTCCTTATTTCTCGAAAGCGTCTATTTCAACAATAAAATGTTGAAATCTATGATTTCGATATTTCACACGTTTTAAAACATCTTTTAAAACAACTTCATTTAACAATATTCCTTTTCCCAAAATATATTGATTTTATTCAATAATATATATTTACTGTCCAAATTCGTGAATATAATCACTATCCCAATTTTAACAATTTCTGTACATTTAACTTAAAGGATAATTCGCTGTCCAAAATCACGAATATATCTCCTTTAATAACTTAAATGTTAAATTTATCAAATTCTATTACTTTTGAATTTATAAAACAATGTTTATAAATCCCATTTCTATTTATAAAACTTCGATTTCTAAATTATCCAATTCAACTTATATAACTCAATTATATACCGGAAGTTTATATTATAAGTTAAGAACTTATAATCCATTTATTTACAACATCTATTCATTTCTCATCTAAATGTCAAAATCCGATTTATAAGATAATTGCTTATAATCCTTTTGTTTTACAAAATCTATCCATTTTTATTTAACTTTAACACTTAATAAAACTCATTTCAAAATTCCAATATTTTTTTATTTATAAACATATCAATTTTTATAAATCTTTTTATATGAATTGTTTAAAATACTTCAACAATTCCAATTTAAACTATTTCATAATCTTTATCAATTGTTTATTTTAAAAATAACATTTTTGTCGTATTTCACAAAAATCACAATTTTACTAACATTAAAATTTTAACATTTATTTATTTAAAATAAACCAATTCAAAAATTTCAATGAAACGTATATTTCTACAAATCACTTTACAAATCCTTTTAAAAATCCAAAATCGTTATTTTTAGACTTTAAAAATGGATCCGATGATGCAACGCATCAAATAGTCAATCATGGCATTCAAAACATCATATATCAATACGACAATCAACAAATATCACAATATCTGTAAACAATAAATACAGTTGAGGAATCCAGTTGGATCCCTCCAACCTGTTTCCCTGCATCCACAGACGTTAGCACAATACCAATTCCGCTCCAGTACGGAATTATCGCGGTATATAGGTTTTTATAAATCCGTTTACTAACGGCGCAATAGGGTCTCATCCGCTATACGAGGCGGGAAATCAACAATCCAGTATATACATATGCCAATATGTATATACTGCTATATATATAGATATATCCTATCATATCTAATAGCACACTTCAATAGAAATCAATAATAAGTGAAAATTCCACTTTCAATTTCCGAGTGAGAAGATCTCACCTTAGTTTTTATTGGCAATCCGTTTCCATTTCAGTTTTGTTTTCTCGATTCTAACCTGGTATGACAATTATACAGTTTATTAAAATTCGAAATAATCGAATAATTAAATCTGCCATTTACAATTTTAATTTAACTAAAATTTTCAGTTAAACTAATAATTCAATCTAAACTATTTTCCCGTCAGATAGATTTTAAAAATCGAATCTTTATGTAATTTATCCATCACTAAATTTTTTATCCATATAAACAAATCTTTTGTTTACTGTAAATTCCTAAAGTTATATACATATGGATGTATTTTAAAATCTAGCGAAATAGAGATATGTTTTCTGTACATATTTTCAAATTCATATTCAAATCTAAATTGAATTGAATTTATTTCATATACCTCACTGTGACAAAGAACAGCTCGTCGAACGTTGCCATTGATTCGAACTCGTGGAGCCCTGCCACCATCGCTGCTTCGCGTGACTCTGGCCACGACTACCAGAGCTGCCGAAGTATCCTCCAACCTCTCGCGAATAACGCACCACCATCACCGATCGAACGCCAACCCAGCACGCTTCCCAGCTCGATTGCCAACATGCCCTACGCGAGTTTGACATCGCGATGGAATCGCTCCCCCCTGTATCGCGAGCGCCATCAAGCTCGATACTGACATCGCGACGTTCAATCGTCACCGCGAGCCCCACCCAAACTCAGTCGATGCCCTAACCCTAGTGCCTCCGTCGACGACTTCTAGAAATCCTGGCCACGCGATCGAAAACCCTACAGCAAACGAAACCCCTCCTACCTCGACTCGACTTCCAATTGACTGTCGTGCCACCCCGCTTCACTCCACAAACTCGAGCGATTCTCTGACGAGGAGAAAGGGAAGAGCGGCCATGTTTTCGAAACAGCTGCGTTTACCTTTCTCTTTTTTTTTTCTTTGGCGAATGAATTTGAGTTCGTTCGAATTTGAAGCGAAGGAAAGGAGAGAGTTTTCTTCGGCCATGATTCGTATTTTTAATTTCGAACGAATTGATCTGAGGAGGGAGTGTAGTATTTGAAACGAAAGAGTATGGGTAACACGATTTTTGTTTCGTGATTCTCTGCGTGATTGAAGGAGATGAACGTGTGGTGATGTGGACCATTTTAAATTAAAATTCAAATTTAAATTCGATAAAGATTTCAAATGCGTTTACACGCCGTACGATCACGTATTGACTCCGAAAAATACGAAAATTGAAATCCGACAATTATTCAAAATTACGGACCCAATGGAACTGGTTTCATCGAATTCCGAGACTGTTTGAAAAATAACTATTTTTAAATATCGATTTGAACAATTAAATTCAAAACTGAATAAATCGATTTCAGATTCGATTCTGAAGTTTTTAAATTATCTTCAGTAAAATCAATATAAATTTTACCATCCTTTGAAATATTTTTAATCAGCCTAAATTTGAAGATTCAAATTTTTTATTCACTTTCAATAGATAAAAAAATTATAATTTAAATTGTCAGCTTCAAATTTAAATCGGGGATTCAAATTAAATTATCGTTCAAATATTTAAAACAAATTAAATATTCTCAATTTAATTTGGTCAAAATTCTGGGTCGTTACATAAACACTTAGTGTTGAGTTTTAAATTGGAATGTGATGTAAAACCCAAAGTAAAGTAAGTTTTTAAACTTAAAAGGGGAAAGACTATTAATCTGAAGTTTAAAATTTGAATGGGAATTCAAATTGTGAAAAGTTGACCGGATTAAGTAAATTTAACTTGAAGGAAGTTAAATAAGTTGAATAAATAACTTGAATTGGAAATTTCAAGATGAAATTTAAATTTAACTTGGAAAGTTAAATGGTTGATTTTAAATGGGAGTTATGAGTGATCTCAAAATGGGTTTGAGATCTGGAAATTGAAAATG
Organism: Allium fistulosum; assembly: GCA_030737815.1. Lineage (NCBI taxonomy): Eukaryota > Viridiplantae > Streptophyta > Magnoliopsida > Asparagales > Amaryllidaceae > Allium > Allium fistulosum. The sequence goes on along the minus strand of CM060901.1, from coordinate 307,503,997 downwards.
GATAATAAATTAGAATCTGAAATTTAATTATTTTTGAATCCTTATTTGAACTTTATAATAGGTTAAGTAAAGATAAATTTAAAATGGAATTTTGGAATTTGGATTTAGAATTAAAAGGTTTAAAGATTTAATTTGTTAAAATTAAAAATTTAAGGAATTAAATCAATAATTAAAAATTTTAACTCGAATTTATATAATTCGAGATAGTTTTAAATTGAGATTTGAATAGAATTAGTTCAAATTGAATTTGATTTGAATTAATTAGAATTGTGATTGAAGATGTATAAGTTTAAAAATTCAAATGGTAAATTAGAATTGAAATGATTTGAATTTGGAAATTGAAGTTGGTTCAATTTGAAATAAATCCAAATTGATTTGAAATAATTTGGAATTGTGATTAAAGTTGTATAAGTTTAAAAATCAAATGGAATTTGATTTGAATTTGGAAAGGAATTAAGGTTAATTCAACTTGAATTGGGATTAAATCAATTTCAATGGAAATTGAAGTTATTTAAATTGCAATTGAGTTAATTTAAATAGAGATGGAAATTTAAATTGAATTGATGAGAATTGAACAGTTTGGCTCTGGATTATTTTCAAAATAAATTGTTTTAATACAAATATATTTTTCCAAACTATTTACTATATAATCTTTCTTCTTAAACCCCAAACTATCTCATACTTATTTTACAATTATTTTGGAACTATTTAACTATTTTGAAACTGTCTTATAAACTAATTACTATTTTTCAGTTACCTACATCTAATCACTATTTTAAATCTATTTTGCAATTATCTAACTATTTTATATCTACTTAACTATTTTACAGATATTTTACAAACTAATAACTATTTTTCAACTACTTATCTATTTTAAATTTTTTCAAGTTATTTTTAAATTTAAATAGGTCAGAGTTCAGACTGTTTGTAATTGAAGTAATAACTCAATTGGAAATGGAAGCAATTGAGATTAAGTGAATGAAATTAAAGGAAATATGAATAGAAAAGGAAACTGATTTAGCTAATAACCAATAAAGATAAATACGTAGGATATACGTATATTATTCTATTCGCATAGTGATTTGATCCAGATTCGAGCACAGAATTACGAGATAGTATTATCGATCTGAGTTGGGATTTTTCGCTTGATTTTCGACGGCGAACCTGGATATGGATTGTTGATTGGTTCTGGATATTCTCTATCATGGCTACGACTATGCAAGGAGAATGACGGTTTCTGATCAAGAAACCAGATCTGAGTCCGCACTAGGAAGTAGGGTGGACGATACTAGTTCGGAAGTGAAATTGTGTGATCGATTGAGTGATCAAATTGATATTGTGTACGGATGATATGTGTGCATCGTACGGATTTGAATGAAATTGATATTGAAGTTGTGGATAAGGATTGTAAAATGATCTTTGAAATGAAAAGTATATTTGTGAAATATAATGGAATTGGATATTTCTTTGGTTGAAATTTACTTTATGGAGATAAGTAAATGGTAAATAACTTTATAAAGAAATCAAACTTGAATATTTGATTTGGCAATAAATAAAGTTGTATTTTGTAATATGATAAACTTCCCTTATTGAATCTAGCCAGAATAAAAAGGGTTTTGAAATAATTGAAGTATAAAAGAGGTTTTATACAAGTTTGAAATGATCCAAAGATTTTCAAAGTTTTATATATCTATATCTATATATATATAAATAATTTTATGAGAATGATTTTGGAAAAGGTTTTGGGAACCTATATAATTTGGAAAAAGGCTTTTGATTTTTGGAAAATCAATTTTGGATTTTGAAAAGCCTAGTTTGAGAATTATTGATTTTGGTAATCGATTTTGTGTAAAGGAGATTTTGATAAATCATAAAGGGTATGATTTGAAGATACTATAAGTATATAGTATAAAATGTTTTGAGTATAGCTCTGGGGAAAAAGGCGCTCCCTTGAAATGAACTTCTCAGGAGTGCCACTGGGTGGTACTGCCTTGAACCCCAAGGGGGGATTCTAAAGTTGATCCTGTGAGGAGTCCGGACAAAACTAGTTCCTGAGGATTATTTGTGTAGCGGAAGTCGAGTTGGCTGGTGCCCACAGAGGCATTTGGGTTATTCTGTGACGACAATGTAACTCGATGTCACTGCGATCTACTGCAGACCATAGCGAAAGTCATGTGTGCCGCTGAGAGCCAACTGTCTACGTTTGATTTTATATCGGTAGACTGTGACACTATGGTAACATAGCGAAAGTCGTGTGTGCCGCTGAGAGCCAACTGTCTACGTTTGATTTTATATCGGTAGACTGCGACCTATGTGGGAGAAGTTTCATTATTTGGCAGCGAAATTCGGTGGCGCTGATGCCTACAGTTATATGGGTTTGTGCTGTGATAGCAACGTAAGGCCCGGGTATAACTGCGATCTATAGCGGGTTCCATGGCGTAATCGAGGAGCGCGGAGACCTACAGTTATCTGTGGATTTTGCCGGGACGGCAACGTAACCATCGGGTTAACTGCGACCATGGATGGGGGTGATGATTTCCAGAGCATTCTCACCAAAGATATTTCTCGATTTCAAAAATGTTTTCTATATTTTCATAAATTATTTTCCAAGTATTTTCACCGGTGTTGAAAACGGGTCTACCCAGTACTTATAAATTTTCAGTCCTACGTCTGATCAACGTATGACCGAATTTCTGTGAGAACGAGGATGGACTGGTTGAGACATCAAGTTATAAAAGTGTTTTTATAAAAAAAAAACTATTCCCGGTAATATTATATAGATTTTTAAAAGTGTTTTAAAATTTCTTAATAAAAAGAGTTTATAGTAAAAAGTGATCAAAGAGTAATTTTTTAGTAATCAGTATTGAATAAATTCTAGCTTCGTTCCTTTTCGAGGACGAAAAGATTCTAAGGGGGGAGGAATGTGATAACCCGGATTTTTGGGACATTTGATAATTGAATAATTAACTGTTTTTAATTAATTTAACAGATAAAATTCTGATAATAAAAGATATCTGGATATGTAAATGAATTTGGAAATATAATAAAATTGAATTATAAATATCTGGATAGATATGTATTTGATAATCTCCTTTATAATTATTTAAAATTGGTAAAAATTGTTGTTTTAAACAATAATAATAATTGTGTTGTATATATGAAGATTTTAAATAAAAATATTATATACAAATGGAATTTGGATTTGTTAAAATTACATGTATATATCAAATTGATTTTTAAATTGAATTTGAAATTTAATTTGAATTTGGATATTTAAATTGAAATTCAAAAGATAGTTATTTATATCTTAAATAATACTTTGGTTTTAAATGTATTTTATTTAATTTATTTAGAACATAAATTATTTATATTATTTTCTTTTTAAAGGAATTTTTTTTTAAATTTAAAATAAGTATTTATAAATTAGGAAATCAATTATAAAAATCCTTCCAAAACATTTAAAAATCTAATTTTGCATGAAAGTAACATGTGTTAACTTGTAATCATTCTTAATAACATGTGTTAGCTAATTATCTAAGGGAAATGACAAGTGTCTACTTTTATTTTTAATTTCCTTTTATTTTTAATAAAATTTAATTTAAACCTATATTAACTTATACCATTCATCTCCATATCCATTCCTATCGTCACTTTCTAAAAACACGGAAGAAAGAAAAAAATTCTAAAGAACAAAGGCCTGTAAAACCATATTCCAGTAAAAAACTAAAACAAAAATCACCCCTCTTTTCCAAAATTTGAAAACATTCAAAGTTTAAAGGCAAGAAGAAAATCAAATTCAAGAACAACCACTTCAAAATTTGTAATCAGACAAGAGGGAGATCTATAGGACATCATCACCTCAGTTTCAAGCATCTAATCAACTCATGTTTCAGTTTTCAAGCAAGCTTTTCTGTTTCAAATTATTTCCAGTCTTCTCCGTTCTTAAGTTATAAAGGTGAGTAACCCCTTTTCTAAAAAGCTTAAGTATTTTAATCTGGTTGCATGTAAATTCTGGAATAAAGTATGTTAGTGTGTATGTATATTGATGAATTTTTGTGTATACTTGGATGTATTGATGTGTGCATGATTGTTATCTCTGAGACATCTCTGTTCTTAGTTTTAAAACTAAGATTTTAAATGAAAATTCAATTCCTCTTGGACTAATCTTTATTAAGAATTCAAGTTCAAACAAAATTTGTTTACTTCATCATAGATTAGAGTTTAAAGTTTTATTAAGTTAAAATAAAATTTAAAACTACTCTGAAAAACCATAAGAACAGTTCAAGCTTAACATATGTAAAAATTTAACCATCTTAATTAATCGATTCAGGCATATGATCTGAATCCTGGTGTGAAACCATGATTTTTAAGATTCGAATCATGATTTTTAGAAATAGAATGAGAGAGCAGTTCGTGGTTGAACAGATTTTACTCTTTGAGTAATCTCTGATGATCTATGGGCTTGGAAACGTCGTGGTTCGCAATGGAGATGTAGGAATGATCGGAGAATCTGAGAAAAATATCAGAGGTGATAATAATTCACTGTGGCAAAAATAGGAGATTGATTTTGTTTTTAACCCTAGTTTATAAGTTGATCGGAAATTTGGTCATCGCGGCGCCTCTAGTGGTTCGAGCTCCACCAGATTTTGGGAAATTGAAGTGGGGACGTTCACGAAGCTTTGGCTGGAAGCACAGATGATCTGATGATCAGAGAAGTTGGATTCGAGGAAGTTTCTAGGTTTGGGTTCTATTCCAGGTTGTGATCGAATAACTCGAATTCGATTTGTGGAAATGGTTCGAGTTGCTGGGATCGGAGTCGCGAGTTTCCTGGTGTCGTGACGTGGCGGAGTGAGGCGCTTTTGGGTTGATCAGTGGTTCCAGTTGTGAGTCGAGATGCTCGATTTTGATCGACGTCGATGTCTTCGGAGCTGTGTAGTTGGGACGACTCGGGGAAGCATAGGTGATTTGTCGATGGTCAGGGAATTGGCCAGAGGTGGTCGGAACGGCGTGCACCATGCACGCGTGCACGTTCGTTTAGGGGTCGAACGATTGTTTGGGGAAGAAGAGAATTTATCGGGAAGGTCTCGTGATGTTTGCGTTTTGACTCGAAGACGTTGGATGTTCGCGTGGACTCGGGGTAGACTTGAGGAAAAGTGAGGTGGGCTCGGGTAAACAAGAGTTGGCTCGGGTTATTTTAATAAGTTACCAGGTTTTAGTTTGAAGCTTGAATAAGATTTTAATCAAGTTAAAAGTAAAATGAAGATTAGTTTTAAAAGTTGTAGAAATAAATTAAGATAATGATTTATCTTTGATGAATCAAGGTTAATAAATTAGTGTAAGTAATTAAGGTATAATTACTTAAATTGAAATTAATTAAGAATGATTAATCAATTAAGATTAATTAATGTAAGTAATTAAAGGTAATTAATTACTTAAAGATAATTACTTAATTAAAGGTAATTAATTAATGTTTAAAGTTTATTAATCAAGTGTTTAAAGAATAATTAATTAAATGATATTTAATTTATGAGATTAATTAATTAAGATAATTTATTTGAGGATAATTAATTAAATTAAAGGTTATTTAATTAATGAGGATTATTAAAGGTTAATTAATGAGAATGGTTAAATGATAATTAATTTATGTAATTAATTTGAGGCTAATTACTTAATGTAATTAAAGAACAATTAATCAAAGGAGATTAATTAAGGTGGATAATTATAAATTTGATTAATCAATTGGCTTATAATTAATTAATGTTAAGTAAGCAAAATTTAAGAGTAACTAAAGTAATTAATTTAATTCAATGGTGGTTATTTAAATTAATTAGGAATAGTATGGATGATCAATCTTGCTTATGAATGGTTGAATAATATTGAATGCCTTGGATTATTTGACATACCTGATATGTGATTGTGATGTTCCATGATATGAGATGTTTTGAACAAATTGTGATAATATAAGTTATCTATCTGTGTTAGAATTGCTATGTGAATATGTTATCCTGAATTTAAATTAAACATCTTGGCTTAAAAAGATGAGATTGAATTCGAAGAGATCGGGATCGGATATCAGCGATATTCGGAACCACTTTGATTAGTAATCTATAATTCTTTATAGATTTGGTATGTGAAATCAATAAGCCGGTTTAGGATAATATGGACCATTTAAACTAAGTTGGATACTTAGATATTGTTTTGTGAAAATAAGTGTTGATTATATAAGTTGTTTACTTGTAGTAAAGTACGAGTTACCCCGGGTTTAAATAAGTTCTATGGATTGAAATTTCATGTTAGATGAGTTTACTCACGCTGGTTTCCAGCCTGACCCGGGTGTTACTTGAATGTAATGCTCGGGTCAGACCGAGTATTACAGATTTCCAGGTAAGGACGTTCTGGAGCTCAGAAGGCGAGCTGGATGGCAGGAACGTATGGAGTGTATTCCGCTGAGCATATTATTGTTGTTGATCTGAGACATGTTAATTCTAACTGTCTAGTATATTTGTGAATGTTGTAACTCTGATGTAAAAAAAAATGTAATTAACAAATACAGTTTTCTTTGTATAACTGATATTATTATTTGATATTGTATTTTGATCCGCTGCGAATGTGAGAATCTGTGTCTTGTTCTGTTTCTTTCTTCTATCTCTTTTCTTTTTCTTCTAACTATCTGGAATTTTCGTGTTCGAAATTTCCGGGCCGTTACAAATTGAAATGATTTATTTAGAATTTAAATTGAATCTTTGACCTTTAAAAATTTAAATGGTTAAACTGGAATTGATTTAAATTGAAATTTTTGGAATTTAAGTTGATTTGAATTGATTTGCGGAATTGGAGGAAACTAAATTTTTTTTTATAAATTATTTTAATATATAAACTATTCTAATTTATCTCTATTTTAATATATATACACACACACACACACACACACACTATTTTCAATATCTAAACTTTTTAAGTGGAAACTGTTATGATTACGGAAGTGCTATGATTTCAAAAGTGTTATGATTTCCAAAGTGTTATGATTTCAAAAGTATTATGATTTCGAAAGTGTTATAATTCTGAAATTGTTACGATTCTAGAAATGAATACTATTTATAGTGAATAATGATATCGAATTGATATGGTTTTGAAATGAATATTATATTTTGATATGAAGTATGAACTATTTGAAATGAAATGACCACGGTGCGAAATAAGCGTTTGGTTGTTAAAGAGACCGGGATCAGATATTGTCATACTCTCTGCCAATACCGAAAACCACTTTAACAACTGTATACGTGGTAGAGATTCCAGAATGAAGTAGGATGGTTTGGTGACGATTCTATATGAGGTATTAGCGCAGCCCTAACTTCCGTGAGTCAGCTTGATGTGGCTAAAACAGGAGCCGCGCCGGGCCAAGTGAGGTCATTCCTTCAATCGAGCACACTTCTTCGATACCATTCTATTACTTTGTGATTTGATCGGGTGCACCTTTGATTTGGGAAAGTGTCTCGAGGTGGGCGGTAGTAGCTGCTATGCGTTACCACCAGTCCGGATCCGCAAACGGTATATCTACCCTGGCATTGCTTCGCGTGTCTTGTCACATGCCCTATTGCGCCTTCTACGAGTTTGTTTTGTGTCTTACCTATGGAGTGCTCCATGATAGCCCACTTGCGAGTGGAGTTTATAATATCTGTATAGACTACAACATTATATAAAATGTGTTTAGGGGGATATGGGTAACGCCTTAACGCTATTTTAATAGTTTACTTTACTATATACATATTATAATAGCGTATATTACTACATAGTAGATAGTTCCACGGATCCTTAGAGGATGGAAATCCCAAACATCCTTTGAGTTACTTGTATTTCAGATGACATTTCACTTGAGTTGAATTTTCTGATATAAGAATTTTAATCCCGACTCGAGTGTTTTGTGTTTTGCTTTATGCTCGGGTCAGACTGAGTGACACATCATTTGAGACTCACCTTTGGAGATTGGAGCTTTGTTTGAAGATCTATATATCCATCTTTCAGTTATTCCATTTTATTTCTATCATTATGTTCAGGCTCGTCAGTTGCTTATGTATTAGAGATTCATTTGTATTTGAGATTCCGTTGTATTTTACTTTAAACTCTGATGTTTTATATAGTAGCTTCGTGAAGTACTATTTATCTATTCCATTGTTTATCGTTATATTACTCTGTGTTTGTGATTCTGTGATTGATTTATTTACTGTATATGCTAAGTTTTGCCAAATATAAATTAACAATCTGTTGTTTTGAGCAATTCAAATCCGACACGTACGGATACGAATGGTTCGAAATACCGGGTCGTTACACGTATACATTTTCTATGCTTTGGAAGAGGTTTGTAATTTGTTCAAGATGCTGGAATATATGTGGAGATTCGTTATTAGTTTGAGATGCTTGAATCCATGTAGATATTCGTGATCTGTTCGATATGTTGGAATCCATTTGGGGATTCGGGTTCTATCTGAGTGATGAAGACTCGCATGTTAAGATGTTGAACGTGACTTCACCATCAGTAATGATAGAAACCAGAGATAGGAGGCATAACCAAAAGGGTTGGTGAACCCATAGGGTGCAGGCGACTCCATTCTAGAGATACTTATGGATGTGCATGCAGGAGCGATGCACTCGGTCTTAGCAAGCCAGCTATGTTTTCCTATAGTACTTTCACTAGAGATGTATGCTGCTTGGAAGGATATCCCTATCCTTATGTAGTAGATCCACCTCAATGTTCCGAGGGCATCACCGTAGAAATCCTGCACAATTTAAGAACGCGCCCTATTTGTTTTGATTGTATAACTATTATTGTTTGATGTACACTTCACAGATTATAGCTATTTTCCTTAGTTATATTCTATACCCTAGGCATTATCTAGTATATCGCAATATGTACCTATTAGATGGTTGGCCCATTTGAGGGGATAACCTTTACGACGATCTCAAAATGTGCTATTATATGTCACACATATTTCTTAAGTTTCTCACACCAGACTTTTGTATGACCCGTGGTTTTATTTTCCCCTTATTTCCATGGGTGCTCTTTTGAGCTGCAAGGACCTAGAATTTTCAATTTGATTATGAATATTTAATTAATTTCAAATGCTTAAATAATTGGTTTTAAAACTTAATAACCCTCTTTTAAATAATAATTAATGATAAGAATTTTTTTTGAAATTTATTTACAAATATAAATAGTTCGAAGAAATATCGATAATGAGACCAAAAATCGTTTAGTGGATAAACTGTCTCAAAACGCATGAAATTATCATCTTGGGGCACTGTCTTGGATTTTGACGAAACTAGTGCATTAGAATTGGAATAATAAGTTGATGTATGTCGACGAATTCCATGGTGATCAAACGTGTTGTCTGATTGTGCAAGCTCGAAACGTGTACCGTTATAAATAGAGAATTAAATAATAATATATGAAATATTATAAATAACCCTTACATTCACTCTTCTCACTTTTTCCCTCTTTCTTTTTTTGTTTGCCTGTAACAAAGAAAATGTAGCCACACAATGAATTTAGCCCGGAGTTGTAGACGAAAACGAATGAGGGTGGATTTGTTGAACTCGCAGTGGAAAGGAGATCGATTATGTAGCATCGATGTGGGGTGTGACATTGTTTGGTGATGGCCGACAGTTCTCAATGGAAGCTAAGGTTGAGGCATGCCATTGATTTAGGCGGAGTTAGGTGACGAGGTGTGTGTCGTTGTGCTTCTCTTGGCAAGGGATACCTATCTATGTTAATGGTCGAAACTCCGGCACCTAGGAGCAAAGCGTGGCATTCGTTACGTTGCTAATGAGTAACCAGGTCACGATTCTATAGAGAGGCTTGGACGTGTCGAGTTGGTATGGAATGAGGAGAAGGTGTGGAGCATGGCGTGATGGCAAAGTTGGCTCGTCATTTCGTGGAGCGTAGGTGGAGAAATCGAGAGGAAGATGTGTTGAAATGGGTAATAGCGTATTAGTGATACGGCCTGGAAGGAGGAAGAAGGATTAGAATGGTAATTAGATAATTAATGGTTTAATTAAGGTAATTAATTAATATTTTAGTACCAAATCTTATAAATTAGTATCTCCTACATAGAAGGTCCAATCGAGATGGTTCATTTGCATTGCGCTGGTAGGAGTGTTATCTACGCACTTGAACTGATTTCATCAAGTTTGCAGCAAGTAGGATTAAGCTAAAACGAACGCTGTTCGATTTTAGATCGAGCAAGAACGCATAAGCATTGGCTGGAATTTTGGATGAGTTAAATCACCTTTGAATGAACATTATATGATATATGTGTTAATATAAATTATAGTTTGTGTGCTTGAATGATTTCTTTGGTTGATTTGGTTGAATTCCTGCTTTGGAAAGGGGATGCATATAAAATGAAATACAGAGAACTCTAGGAATTTGTTATAAGATCCGGATTCCTAGCTTCCATTGATTTTAATTTTATTTATATACTTATTGTATAAATTGTTGAATTTTAAAGCTTAGTAGCTTGGCTATATTAAATATGACTTTGATATATTAAGAAAGTTGAACTCTTTTAGTTGTAAATCAATGAAAGCACTTGTTAAGTGCTATGGTAACTCTAGGCCTCATTATAGTATTTTGGAATACCATTATTTGCTGTTTTGGTTTAAAAATGAATTTATTTCGGAGAATGATTTGAATGCGACTTTTGGAATTTTCTGTGGTATTTTATTTAGAAATAGTTTTTGAACTTCTCCATTTTCTCCAGCCTTTTTGCTAGTCTCTTCTAATTTATATGGAAATGATTTAAAAGTATTCTGGGTAAATTTATTTTACAAAAAGTTAATATAATAACGAATGTTTATTATAAAGAAAAAGGGAGTTTATCTTTTATAATAAAGTGATTCTGTTTCAAAAGAAGATTGAAATATTTTGGGATAAATATTGGTGAAACACTTTATATAAAATGTTGTATAGAAAGACAGATTTATAATGGTACTTTATAAACAAAAGAATAGATTTATAAATGATATTTATAAAGGGAAATAATATCATTTTAGCAAATTAGAATAATAAATTATATTTGCGAGTTTATAGTATATGGAATGATCGTTTTATGAAAAGTATTCGGTCCTATCTTGAAACCGAAGATTTGAGATAAGTATATGGTTACATTTTCTAAGTATTGAAAGTGCAGTCTTTTGTGAATATACTTATACCATGGAGATAAGTATATGGCTACATTTTCTATGTATTTAAAGTGTAGTGTCTTGTGAATATACTTATACCATTGAGATAAGTATATTGTTACATTTTCTAAGTATTGAAAGTGTAGTGTTTTGTGAATATACTTATACCATTGATGTAATGTTTTCGACTTTTCATCGCTCGAAAATCGACATTAATACATCCACTGTATCAACTGTCGAGCAATCGAATGCCGGAAAACCGAATTGTTATGGAGAAAAAGAAGAGATAGAAGAAGACAGAAGAAACAACAGAAAAACACAGAACAATATCAGAATCTCACATATCGCAGCGGAACAACATATAATAGAAAAACACATCACACATAATAAATAAGGTGTGTCCACATGAGTAAGTATCTGGGCTCCATACCATGATACCACCCTTTTCCAGAAGGAACTGACATACCCTAAAGGGCGCGACCCTCATAACCTTGCCGCATCATTCCTGTTTTGACCATTTCCGGGTTGTGAGGTCTGAAGAGGTCTCGTCCACAAAGCTACGCTTTTTCACAAAGCCACGCTTTGATCACAAATGATCAATAAATGATCATCACATAGCAACACTCAGCATACCACATTACCAAATTGGGAGTAAATCACTGATAAATTTCAACTACATAACCTCTGATCTCGTACGTCTCAGAGAAGGGTGTTAAGCTAAGAGAATAAATTCTCCGCCACCAACAGAAATGTATTTGAAAGAAATCAGCTTTATCTCTCAAAATGTAATGTCAGACATGTAACCATACAAGTCTGTTCCGGGTTCAAATAGAACCGAAGGCACTTCCGAAGAAGCCCTTGCAATCCGGGTATTCACAATCCCGATAAAGCTTCCCATCACAAAGGAAATCTCTATACCGTAGCTAACGGTGCAGAGACAATCGATAGGTCATCCTATCGTTTTCACAAATACCTGGTCTTCACCACCGGTCTTCAATACGATCCATATCGTCGTATCACTAATTCAGAATGGGTTATATGACACAAAGGTCTTTTCCCGGCTAACCCGAATAGTGAGCACAATATTTCAAAACATCTGGATATGGGATTTCAATTAAGTCACAACTTATTACCCAAATCCTTTCCTTTAAATGGTTTAAACAAAATACCATTTTAAATCTTTAATCAAAAAGATTTACTTCACAAAGTTTACCCAGTTTCACAAAGTTTCATTCACAGAGTTCCAAATCAATTTCCATTTCAATTTGATTAACCCATTAAATCTTATAATTAAGATTTAATTTATAGCTTTCAAAACTATTCACAATTTCAAGTCTTTTATAATATAAAAGATACACCTTTTGAAATACTCTTTTATTTCAAAATAAAGTTTAATTATCGTTACGAAGGTTAATTCATAGTTTTTCCAAACTATTTACAATTTCATTTCAACTTGAATTGTTTCGATACAAATTGGAAATCTTTTCACTTTATGAAAGCTATTATTATTTGAAAACAAATAGTTTTCGTTTTGGGAAAAACTGGTTACAATTATACAGGTTAAATCCATCCAAGTATAAAACTTGAATTTAAATTTAAATTTCCAAAACCATATTTTAAATGGTTAAAAACCCATATAAACACTTTTCATACTTCTAAAATCTTTTAAACCAAAATTCCCAATTATTGAATTCAATTCAAAATATTGAATTCAATTCAGAATATTGAATTCAAAATTTAAATCAAATGATTTAAATTCCAATTCTATTAAGTTATTTAAAATAACTTTTATTTTTGAAGCTCATTTCAAAAACTTTCAATTCCAATTCCAAAACCATTTTGGATTCCAAAAACTCAATTTTTCAAAATTGATAAAAATCTGTGACTTAACCGATTTCCACGTGAAATCCACATTTTGTGTGTGTATTGTGTAGTCCAAGGGTTTAACACAATAGTGCAACGACATTCAACCATCACATATCAAATATAACAATATATTTGATAAGCGGTATACACTATAATGCTTATATTTCATTCACAGATCACAGATATATATATATATATCACAGATAAATAGATCACAAATCACAACACAGAACAGGATATATCACAAAGCATCACAAATTAATTTCAAAACACCAAATCAAATTTTCCAATCATTTTCAAAAGATTTATTTCAATCACCAAAAATCCATTACCAAATGGATTTCTAGATCTATTTCCCTTTTAAAATAAATTCCTTTTTAAGCAGATAAATTCCTTTATTTTCCAAACTATTTAAAAATCCAAATTTAGATAAATTCTTCAATTTATAAATAATAATTTCGAAATCCATTTATTAAGCCCTTTTCCCAAATTTGAAATTAAATCCAATATTATTCAAAAATAAAACTTTTACCTTATAAAACTCCTTTTAAATTTTATCCAATTATCAAATACAATTTTTTTCGATAAATTTTCTACTTATATTTTCAAAAATCCAATTTTTCTTATTTCTGGTATCCATCGATACCAAAAATATATTCGACTAAACTATAGCCGACAACCATTTCAATCACAATATAATCACACGATGATTATAAATAAATCAACACACCACATTGAAATAAATTCAAATGTTTGAGGAATCCAGTTGGATTCCTTCAACCTGTTTCCCTGCATCCACAGATGTTAGCATAATACCAATTTCACTTTAATGTGAAATTATCGCGGTATATGGGATTTATAAAATACTATCCGCTATTATGCGATGCAATAGGGTCTCATCCGCTATATAATGCGGGAAATCAACTCCAAATACATATATTGTGACGACCGCCCATGACCCCTGCACCGAATCTAGAGAAAGTGCGCTGTAAAGTGTGCCAGGCGACCATGGACGATTGTCAAGGTAAATTAAAGACGACAGAATCTATCGTATTACTCACAGCGCATGGACAAAATACAATAGAACATATGTATAGTGAAGCTTTATAGAACAAAATGACATCATATAAAACTCCATAATAGTTGAATACAAGCATCCAAATAGTCAATACATCAAGCCTCACTACATATCTCTCAGAGAATACAAACAGCGGAATATCCAGTACATATAATAAGAAGATAATATGCAACCCTCCAGCTCATCTTCGATATTAGTATCGTGAGAAGAGAACAGCACCTGTCACCTGCTACCTAGTCTGCCCGTCCCAAAATGGACGAACAGCCCAAGGCAATAAGAATTAAAAACATAAAGCCTTGAGTCAGACAACAGTCTTAGTGAGCAGTAAATTAACTAACAACATACCAAAAGAGCATAAAGGAAAAGGAATAGGAATACAACCCTCCCACTCCAACCTCATCCTACAGTGATAGCCCCCGGACACACACTAAGTAGAAGCAAACATAGCAGAGCATACAATTTAAAGTAAAGCTACTATCACTCGAGTCAAGGGCGATGTTTTCCAAGTACCAAGGCCTAAATCAGATAAGCACCCAGAAAATACCGCTCTTGAGTCCGAATGACGATACAACCAAACATCCATGACTTTGGCTATCACTGTTATCATTGCTTCGATATCACCGTTAATTGAATGACCGGCACATTCTTTCAGCCGTCCGTCAAGGGCTAATGGAAACCCCGGTTCTAGACATAACTCCCGCACGTCGTCGCAACCCGTGCCTAGGACTATCGAATCTGCCCAGAGTACTCGACCATCAACAGTTAGTCGTTGGGACTATCGAATCTGCCCAAACATACTCTTGCTTAGAGCATGCTAGAACCTTCAACAACGATGCTATCCAAACCTCCTAGTCATCCTCCTCGACGACTATTCTCATAACCATTCATTATCCTCAACTCGAATCATATCACCGAGTTATCAACATGCTTGGAATGATCCCGTCTGGATTAGACCAAGTCTTCATCACATGATGCCTCGCTTCATTACATCCTTGCAAATCCTCATCTCAACATCACATCATCAAATCTATGCATAAGAGCTTCATCATCCCGCTACATATGCCACGAGCAGCTTTCCCCAATTCAAGAGGCTTTCCCTTAGCTTTTGAATCACCTTTGGTCTAAATCAAACCATCAATCATCTAATTCATAGCCATCAATCAAATCGAACATTAATCCAAACAATCAAGCATTCAATTATGATCTAAGTAGACAATTATAACAATAATGGCATTTTCGTAATTAAAGAGTTGAAAGTCCAATAAGCATGAAAACATGGATTTTATCTCTACAAACTTGACGAATGAACTTGCATAGGTTAACATATGATAAAATGGATGTAACATCATCATGAACAATGGATCTATATGGATCTACACTTAGGATGAAGAAAATGCATGGAAATCACTATTTTAACACCAAATCGAGTCAACAATCCGATATACTCCTTTGGATCCGTGTGAGAGATAATCACCACTCACCAAATCACCTAAACAAACCCAAATCAACTCACTTCAGATCTGGACAGCGAAGGGTGAAGCTTGATCTATCACGAATCCGCTTCAAACGAAGAAATCTCTCTTGAAAAGATGAAGATCTTCAATCTAAGCTCTTGGATCTTCAATTTGATCTTCGATTTGGATGGATGGAAGCACTAGATTAGAGTGGAGAAAAGAAGTGAAGAAGTGTAGAAGTCAAGCTCTCAAAATGGCAGCACTTCGTCGCTTCAAAATCCGAATCTCAAAAATGAAGCCAACCCCCTTCTATTTATAGGCAGAAAATTCGCTAAGTCGTAACTCGGCTAACTCCATAAGTCATCTCCGACTTATCCCTATCCTCGACTCAACACTCAGCCGACATACGACTTAACAGATCAAGTCCCTACGACTTAAGACAACGCTATCTCCTTAACTCGGCCACGACTCAACCAGGTTACGACCTAACTGGGTCTCCGACCTACGACTTACGAAGGAGTACGACTTACGACTTAACTCTTTAAGTCATCTGCGACCTAACACTTTGGCCTAACCCAGCGACCTAACAAACTTACGACTTAACACTTAACTGGGTTACGACTTCACCCCATACGACTTAAACAACTGCCGACTCAAAAACTCACTTGTCTAACTTCTAACTCGGTCACGACTTAACACAGCAGCCTACCTACGACTTAACATAGCAGCTTTGCCGATCTGCCAGGATAAGACTCAACTCCTAAGTCGTCCAGGTCTTAAGTCGACCACTACCTTAACTCGTCAGCCGACTTAACACTTAACCCAAAACCTTAAGTCGTCTACAATAACATAAGTCGGTCACTTCCTTGTTGTCTATCCCTTAACTCGGCAACGACTTACAACCTACGACTTAACACTTGCCGAGTTAACTTCAACCTACTAACTTAGCCCAGCTACGACTTATGTCCTTAGGTCGCCAAACCCTGGGTTACTCCTACCTCCTAAGTCGTATACGACTCACGACTTATGCTAAGTCGTGAACGACTTAGGACTTAGGCAAAATTTGCCTAAAATCTGAAATGGCTCAAAAATGCTAAAACTCCAGATTTGACGAACTTTTCGATCCGTGAAAATACGGGTCGTTACATTCTCTCCCCTTAGGAATTTCACCCCCGAAATTCCAAACAATCGTAGCAATCAAAAACTATTCTGTACGCCTACCATCCATAGCAATCAACAAACCATGCATCCAATTCTAGCTTAGCGTACAGAATTCTAAAACTAGAACAAGTTACAATGTCGCGAGATGACACGACACCTTAGGGCCATACCTTGAAGAGTTCAGGATGAGCTGCCTTCATCCTCTCTTCCACCTCCCACGTACAGTCGTTATCATCATCACTCCATTGTATCTTGAGCAACTTAACTACCTTCCTCCTAAGCTGTTTCGTGTCGGTTTCAACAACACGAAGCGGCTTACGAGGTCTTCTATCAACTGGATCAACTTTGAAATCTTCACAGCTATCAGCAGAAACTACTGTATTCGAGTCGTGAACATACTTCCGTAGATATGATATATGAAAAACATTGTGCACACCCGACATCTTCTCCGGTAATTCCAATCTATAGGCGAGCTTTCCAATTCGCTCGATGATCGGGAATGGTCCAACAAATCTCGGAGTCAATTTTCCTTTCTTCCCGAATCGGATAACATTCTTCAGTGGAGAAATCTTCACAAAAACCATGTCTCCTACGTCGAATTCCAAATCCTTCCGACGCTTATCGGCATAACTCTTCTGACGGTCTTGGGCTGCCTTCATTCGTTGCCGAATGATCTCTATACAATCTGAAGTCTGCCGAATCATCTCTGGCCCAAGTATCAGCTTTTCCCCAGTTTCCAACCAACATGTCGGAGAGTTACACGGTCTTCCATACAATGCCTCATACGGTGCCATACCAATGCTTGACTGGTAACTGTTGTTGTACGCAAACTCCACCAAATGAAGGTGATCTTCCCATGATCCTCCGAAGTCCAAAACACATGCTCTAAGAAGATCTTCCAAAACTCGGTTGACTCTCTCGGTCTGACCATCTGTTTGAGGGTGATAAGCTGTACTCAAACACAACTCGGTTCCCAAAACTTCCTGGAAGCTCTTCCAAAATCCACTAGTGAACAATGGGTCTCGATCGCTCACAATACTTTTCGGAATACCATGGAATCGAACTATCCACTTAACATACAACTCAGCCAACATTGATGCAGTCCTAGTCGATCGAACAGGAATGAATCTTGCGCTCTTGGTCAGACGATCTATAATGACCCAAATCCCTTCATTTCCCGTTCTTGTTCTAGGTAGTCCATCAATAAAATCCATCGATATCTGCTCCCACTTCCATGTAGGAACTTCTAATGGCTGAAGCAATCCACTTGGCTTCTTCTGTTCAGCCTTTACCAACTGGCAGTTCATACACTTGGAAATAAAATTTCCAACATCCTTCTTCATACCTTCCCAATAGTAGGTTCTTTTCATATCCCGATACATCTTATTTCCACCTGGATGAATTGTCAACTTCGAGTGATGACTTTCCTTCAGAACTTCATCTCTCAATCCATCAGTATCGGGAACAACCAGTCGTCCTTGCTTTCGAAGCCAACCCTCTCGATCGACCTCGAATCCTTTATCCTTTTCTGGATCCACTCCAGATTCCAAATCATGGATAATCTTGACAATCTTATCATCTCGCTTTTGACTCTCGCCAATCCTTTCCACAAGAGTCGGTCTTATCGATAAGTTTGCCAACATCTCAGGTTCCAATTCGCATCTAGGTCTGAAGTCAAATCCAGCTAAATACTCAAGATTCTTCCATTCTGAAAAGATGGCTCCCAGTCCTGCATGTCTTCGACTTAACGCATCAGCCACGGCGTTACCTTTTCCCGGAGTATAAGCTATACCAAAATCATATGATGCTAAAAACTCTAGCCAACGTTGCTGCCGAAGATTCAAATTCTTTTGGGAGAAAAGATACTTCAACGACTTATGATCCGTAAACAACTCGAATCGAACTCCCAACAGATAATGTCTCCACATCTTCAGAGCAAATACAATCGCCGCTAACTCCAAATCATGAGTCGGGTAGTTCCTTTCATGCGGCTTCAGTTGTCGACTGGCATACGCAACAACTTTATCCTTCTGCATCAGCACTGCTCCAAGTCCAGTACCACATGCGTCGGTGTAAACCACCATCTCTTCATTCCCACTTGGAATAGTCAAAACAGGAGCACTCGTCAATCTCTCTTTCAGGATTCCGAAAGCTTGCTCACACTTAGCATCCCAACTGAACACTTGGTTCTTTTTCGTCAATCCTGTTAACGGTGCAGCTACCTTGGAGAAGTCTTTGATAAACCGTCGATAATATCCTGCTAATCCAAGAAAACTTCTCACATCAGATGCATTCTTAGGTCTAACCCAATCCTGGATAGCTGCCACCTTAGCGGGATCAACCGCTATCCCATTTCCAGAAATCACATGGCCTAAGAACCTCACTTCACTCTTCCAGAAGTGACACTTCAAAAACTTAGCCTTCAGCTGATGTTTCCGCAAGATCTCCAAAACAATACACAAGTGCGTCTTGTGCTCTTCTTCCGTTCTGGAATAAATCAGAATATCATCTACGAACACAAGTACGAACTTGTTCAACTGATCTCTGAACACTCTATTCATAAGATCCACAAAATATGCTGGCGCGTTAGTCAATCCAAACGGCATTACCAGCCACTCAAAGAAACCAGATGGTGTCCGAAAAGCAGTCTTCGGCACACTATCCTTAGCCACTCTCAACTGGTGAAATCCCGTTGCCAAATCCATCTGAGAAAACACCTTGGCTTCGTGAAGCTGATCAAACAAGTCATCTATTCTCGGAAATGGATACTTGTTCTTCTTTGTTACCTTATTCAGCTCACGATAATCCACACACAATCTCAACGACCCATCTGCCTTGGTTGCGAACACAACTGGTGCACCCCACTCGGACACACTACGCCGAATGAATCCTTTCTGCAAAAGATCATCAACTTGCACCCTCAACTCCTGCTGTTCCCTAGGCGCCATCCGCCTAAGAGGCATCACAACAGGTCTGGCCCCTTCAACTAGATCTATTCGAAACTCGATCTCTCTATGCGGCGGCAACCCTTTGACTTCGTCAAAGACATCCTCGAATCTATTAGCGATCGGCACTGATGACTGTCCATCCCGTGGAACAACTAGCGAATACATGAAGCTCATGAAGACGCCTTCTTCATGCTTACATCGTATCACAACCTTTCGCCCCTCCACATTCTCGACTGTCACTTCCAACCTTTCGCAATCAACCTTTGCCGCATACTTCCTAAGCCAGTCCATACCCAAGATAATTCCGAACCCCGCAAAGTTCAGAACAAAGCAATCACAAACAAAAGAGCAACCATGACTCGACACAACTAGACCACGGCATAACATACACAAACAAGACGAACCCCCAACTGGATTAGTCACAACCAATGGCCTATCAACAATATCCGGTTCCAAACCTAACCGGCCTACGAGTTCACTACAAACAAACGAATGTGACGCTCCAGTATCAAACAGAACTCTAACTGGAACACCACATAGGAAAAGAGTACCTTGAACCACCACACTCTTTCCCTTCTCTTCAGCGGTAGGAGCTTTCGAAGACGACGGAACAGCTCCCAAAGCATAAGCTTGCACAATCTGCCTGTCCTTCCTCGGTTCTGGACAATTCTTTCTGATGTGCCCTGGCTTGTCACAGTTGTGACAATTCATCGGTGCCTTCGGATTCTTACAATCCTTCGAGAAATGGCCCTTCTGCTGACAATTGTAGCAAGTCACCTCGCCTTTCGGCTTCTTCTGGCCATCCTTACCCTTCTGCTGCTGCTGCTTCCTCTTCTGGTTTCCACCCTGCTGTGGTTTAGACTCTCCCCTGGTAACAGCAACAACAGGTCCTTCCTTAGGAAACAGACTCTCATGCCTAAGAGCTTTCTCCACAAGCTTCTCAAATGAATCGTCCAAATGATCCACCAACTGTCTCCCAAGATAACTGTCCAAGCCTGTCACAAACTTCTCATTCTTCTGATATGCAGATTCGATATACGACCGGGCATACTTGGACAAAGCTTCGAACTCAGAAACATACTCAAGAACTGGTCTTCCACCTTGCTTGAGCTCCACAAACTTCTTGAACAGAACAGACTTCTGAGCTGTAGAAATGAACTTAGCTTCAAATCTGACTTGGAATTGCTCCCAAGTAATCTCTTCCTCCGGGGTATCGATGGTAATAGAGTTCCACCAATCAGAAGCTCTCCCTTGAAGCTGTCTTGATGCTAACTTCCTCTTAGTCGCATCCTCAATTCCCAAATCACCAAAGATCCTTCTACAAGCATATATCCATCTCTGGACTTCAATAGTTGATTATGTTCCCAAGAAAACCTTTCCTCCAAGAGCAGTATAGTCCTTGCACAGCTTAGCAAAATCCACTGGTTTCGGAGTCTGAACCTGAACTCCAACATCAACTGCTGCCCCCGGAACTAGTATCCTCCTCATGATCGAAGTCATCATAGCTTCGAACATGGCTGCATAATCAGCAGTCTCTTCAGTAGCACGGCCTTCCCTAGCAGCTGGTCTCCCTCTTCGACTCATTCTCAATATCTATAAAAAGGAATGATCAGAACATCTAGAGAAACAACTACATAAAGGACTCAAACTCAACTAAATTACTATATTATATATAGTATTCATCCATCAAAATACAATTACGTCTCTCATACGTAGTTACGACAGCGAGCGTTGGGTAAAATCGATTAACCAATGCTCTGATACCAAATGTGACGACCGCCCATGACCCCTGCACCGAATCTAGAGAAAGTGCGCTGTAAAGTGTGCCAGGCGACCATGGACGATTGTCAAGGTAAATTAAAGACGACAGAATCTATCGTATTACTCACAACGCATGGACAAAATACAATAGAACATATGTATAGTGAAGCTTTACAGAACAAAATGACATCATATAAAACTCCATAATAGTTGAATACAAGCATCCAAATAGTCAATACATCAAGCCTCACTACATATCTCTCAGAGAATACAAACAGCGGAATATCCAGTACATATAATAAGAAGATAATATGCAACCCTACAGCTCGTCTTCGATATTAGTATCGTGAGAAGAGAACAGCACCTGTCACCTGCTACATAGTCTGCCCGTCCCAAAATGGACGAATAGCCCAAGGCAATAAGAATTAAAAACATAAAGCCTTGAGTCAGACAACAGTCTTAGTGAGCAGTAAATTAACTAACAACATACCAAAAGAGCATAAAGGAAAAGGAATAGGAATACAACCCTCCCACTCCAACCTCATTCTACAGTGATAGCCCCCAGACACACACTAAGCAGAAGCAAACATAGCAGAGCATACAATTTAAAGTAAAGCTACTATCACTCGAGTCAAGGGCGATGTTTTCCAAGTACCAAGGCCTAAATCAGATAAGCACCCAGAAAATACCGCTCTTGAGTCCGAATGACGATACAACCAAACATCCATGACTCTGGCTATCACTGTTATCATTGCTTCGATATCACCGTTAATTGAATGACCGGCACATTCTTTCAGCCGTCCGTCAAGGGCTAATGGAAACCCCGGTTCTAGACATAACTCCCGCACGTCGTCGCAACCCGTGCCTAGGACTATCGAATCTGCCCAGAGTACTCGACCATCAACAGTTAGTCGTTGGGACTATCGAATCTGCCCAAACGTACTCTTGCTTAGAGCATGCTAGAACCTTCAACAACGATGCTATCCAAACCTCCTAGTCATCCTCCTCGACGACTATTCTCATAACCATTCATTATCCTCAACTCGAATCATATCACCGAGTTATCAACATGCTTGGAATGATCCCGTCTGGATTAGACCAAGTCTTCATCACATGATGCCTCGCTTCATTACATCCTTGCAAAGCCTCATCTCAACATCACATCATCAAATCTATGCATAAGAGCTTCATCATCCCGCTACATATGCCACGAGCAGCTTTCCCCAATTCAAGAGCCTTTCCCTTAGCTTTTGAATCACCTTTGGTCTAAATCAAACCATCAATCATCTAATTCATAGCCATCAATCAAATCGAACATTAATCCAAACAATCAAGCATTCAATTATGATCTAAGTAGACAATTATAACAATAATTGCATTTTCGTAATTAAAGAGTTGAAAGTCCAATAAGCATGAAAACATGGATTTTATCTCTACAAACTTGACGAATGAACTTGCATAGGTTAACATATGATAAAATGGATGTAACATCATCATGAACAATGGATCTATATGGATCTACACTTAGGATGAAGAAAATGCATGGAAATCACTATTTTAACACCAAATCGAGCCAACAATCCGATATACTCCTTTGGATCCGTGTGAGAGATAATCACCACTCACCAAATCACCTAAACAAACCCAAATCAACTCGCTTCAGATCTGGACAGCGAAGGGTGAAGCTTGATCTATCACGAATCCGCTTCAAACGAAGAAATCTCTCTTGAAAAGATGAAGATCTTCAATCTAAGCTCTTGGATCTTCAATTTGATCTTCGATTTGGATGGATGGAAGCACTAGATTAGAGTGGAGAAAAGAAGTGAAGAAGTGTAGAAGTCAAGCTCTCAAAATGGCAGCACTTCGTCGCTTCAAAATCCGGATCTCAAAAATGAAGCCAACCCCCTTCTATTTATAGGCAGAAAATTCGCTAAGTCGTAACTCGGCTAACTCCATAAGTCGTCTCCGACTTATCCCTATCCTCGACTCAACACTCAGCCGACATACGACTTAACAGATCAAGTCCCTACGACTTAAGACAACGCTATCTCCTTAACTCGGCCACGACTCAACCAGGTTACGACCTAACTGGGTCTCCGACCTACGACTTACGAAGGAGTACGACTTACGACTTAACTCTTTAAGTCATCTGCGACCTAACACTTTGGCCTAACCCAGCGACCTAACAAACTTACGACTTAACACTTAACTGGGTTACGACTTAACCCCATACGACTTAAACAACTGCCGACTCAAAAACTCACTTGTCTAACTTCTAACTCGGTCACGACTTAACACAGCAGCCTACCTACGACTTAACATATCAGCTTGCCGATCTGCCAGGATAAGACTGAACTCCTAAGTCGTCCAGGTCTTAAGTCGACCACTACCTTAACTCGTCAGCCGACTTAACACTTAACCCAAAACCTTAAGTCGTCTACAATAACATAAGTCGGTCACTTCCTTAGGTTGTCTATCCCTTAACTCGGCAACGACTTACAACCTACGACTTAACACTTGCCGAGTTAACTTCAACCTACTAACTTAGCCCAGCTACGACTTATGTCCTTAGGTCGCCAAACCCTGGGTTACTCCTACCTCCTAAGTCGTATACGACTCACGACTTATGCTAAGTCGTGAACGACTTAGGACTTAGGCAAAATTTGCCTAAAATCTGAAATGGCTCAAAAATGCTAAAACTCCAGATTTGACGAACTTTTCGATCCGTGAAAATACGGGTCGTTACATATATAATACCAATTCCACTTCAAAGTGAAATTATCGCGGTATATGTTTTTAATAAATAACCTCCGCTTAATATACGGCGTATAGGGTCTATCTAACACAATAAATAGCAATCATCATTCAATCATCACAATCAACACTATCAACAATTTTAAATCTAACTATTTAAAATTTAAATCGAAATAAAACATTCGATTGAGTGAGAAGTTCTCACCTTGCTTTCAAAAACAGTTGCAGCGTTTTATTTCGGATAAAATTAAACAGACGTTTAATTTTACACAAAATTTTCACTGTCTCCAATCGACTCCAATCCAGTTCCATTGCGTAGTGCTCGACAATACGATTCCAATGCAAGTCGATTCGTTATTTTCCGACCTCGTATGAACAAGTTACATTTTTTCAAAGTTTATCAATTTTTTATATAAATAAATATACAATCCCTTTTAAATTTTTATACCCAGATTTATCAGAGCCGTTGATTTCACTAATACCATATCAAGGCCGCACGCGCTAACCCTTCTTCCTCCAGTTTTTCACGCATGAAAACTTCCAGCAACGTTTCGTTCGAAATAACCCACGGCCGCCTCTTTAACCCTAAATGCCGCGACCTCATCGACCACTTCCACCACGATCAAACCCCGCCATTCTCTCCACCTATGCGAGACACACCACCGCCCAAAATATTGTGGAGCTCGGTTGTCATCTGTTCTCGAATGACGTGCACGAATGTCGCGCGTTCGTGCTCAAATTGACGACGATCCAGAGCTCCATTTCCCATCATAGCCGTCCACTTCGTAGAGTTCGACGAGCTCTACGACTCTCGTGTTGGAAGATTTTGCTAAAGAGGAGTGGATGGAGAGAAAAACGAGGAAGAAGTTAAGAGCTTTCCGGCCATTGAAATGTTTCTGGCAGCCACGAGAAAGATAGAGCTAGGGTTTCTCTTGTTAACGTATAGATATACGTATATAAATAATATTAAATTCATTTTAAACTGACTTTTCCAAACGAACTCCAAATCACACGTGCCGCCTGGCGTTTATAAGGTTTTACCCGCATTCCGAACACAATGGAACGTGTTTCGGAAGCTAATTCGATCGTATGTGAGAGTTACGGAATTAAACGATCAAATTTAAATCAAATCGATTTAAACAGATTTCGATGCGTTTTGGCTTGCCCCGGACAAACGACAACTCCGATTGCTACGAAAATTGAAATCTTACAATAATATCACATTACGGATCCGATGAAACTGGTGTCGTCGAAATCCGAGACTGTCTGAAAAATGACTATTTTCACTAGTCAATTAAATATTAAAATATTCAATTTTCACAATTTAACTTTTAAATCAATTTTAAAAGTTCTATAACATCATTATAACTCCAATATGATTTATTATAACTTTATAAATCATTTTTAATCACATTAAAGCCGATTTCCAATTATTTCTGGAATTTCAAATATTTAACTATCGATTTAATTATCCAATTAAATCACCATATTCAAAATTAAATTTATTCGACCAATAAATATTACTTGTTAATATTTAAAATCAATTAAATATACGAATTTCAAATGACGGAAATTCTGGGTCGTTACAAACTTCCCCCGTTAAAAGAATTTCGTCCTCGAAATTGTAAAGTAAGAAAAATGCCCAAATTCATTAACTTTTCAAAAATCCACTTAGTGAAAATTTTATATTCTCCTTTTCCAAAACCTTTAACTTCAACCAAAACAATGGTTTCCATTTTCCAGTTCAATTCCTACGTTTTCATTTCAATTCCTACATTTTCATTTCAATTTGGAAATTGACTTTTCATTAACAAAAAATTTCCAAAATTTTCAAATTTTTTTCTAACACCTTAAATTTTCAGAAAAATTTGACAGCGTCTCCTTTGCGCGGTTCGATCGTAGTAGGATCACAATAGACATAAATATATATACATCGACCCACACGGTCGGAAAAGCAGAAAAACAGTTCATATTTCCTATTTTTATTGCGTAGGCGTACCTTTTTAGCATTTTTAAGCAAAGCAGTTATTTATTTAGCATTTTAGCGCAACCAAATCAACCGAACGGCAGCCACGACACCTGTACTTACTCAATATAAACACATAAGTGACATATATACAAAGTTATTAACAATTTTACTCTTTTAAACAACTACAACACTTTCATATAAAAAGAAATGCATACTAAACAAGATTTATAAGCAACTTATATGATTTCGACATTACTTGTAATTGTTGACAATCAATTCATATACAATGACGTTCAATTATTCATTTTCAATTAGTTTACATTCACTAATTCATATTCAAATTTGTTCACTTTCAATCCAAATCAATTTCTATTCAATTTAATTTTACTTAACTTCCAATTTGAATTCAATTGCATAGCTTTCAATTTTTTATCAATTCAATTTCATTAACACTATTAACCAACAATCATATAACAATCAATGTCATTCAACACAACCAAATTTATTAATTTACATTCAATTTGGTTTAACACTTTTAATTCCAATTGGTTCAATATTAAATTGGCTTTCATTGAATTATTCAATTTCCAACTTATTAGCTTTTAATGAATTAACACTTACATTCATTATTTCATATCAATTTACTTACATTCGATTAATTAACATTCAATTCATTTGTTCATTCAATTGCTAATTCATTTTACAAATAAAGTGGAATTTTCATTACATAACTCAAGTCCAAATTCATTTAATTAACTTCATTATTTTTACTTCGATACAAAAATTCAATTTCATCCAACATCACTTAAGTTATATACCAATTAAACATCATTTGTTTAACTTAACTTAAATTTTCCACTTATAAATCCAATTCAGATTTTGTTTTTCTTAACAAAATTGTTTAACCACTTCAATAATTGGTTTCACTTATATTCATTCATTTTATAAGTTATACAACTTATTTATTTAACTTCCAAATTTGATTTAATTTATTTAACTTCCTTTAGTTAAATTCCAAATCATATATTTATTACGCTAACCCAATTTATTTCAACTCCACTAAAGTTAAACTTTATTATCTCATATTATAAGTTCAAAACCCATTTCACTTATAATTATCAATTACAACTTGCATTTTTAATTCAAATTTTTGTTTATCACAACAAAACTTAAAATTTCAATTTATTATGGTAGCAAATCCATCACATAGAAACTTGAAAATGATACTGATGATGCTGCAGTCATCACCCCTATTATTTCCCAGCAACAATAGTGAATTCAGTGCTTTAAATTCTTTCAAAAATTTTCCTTTATTTATAAATCACATTTATAAATCCTTTTCACATATAATTTCACTATTTTACTTTACTGATACAAGATTATTTCACAATTGTAAATCATTTTAATTATAATTTCATACTTATAATTCATTTGCTTATACACTTCATTCTTTTACAATTGTTGTTTTTATATAATTTATTCAAACAACTTTTATTAATTTATATATATTCTTACATTTTCAACAATCAAACAATTCAATTTTATACACACTTTAATAATTTTCTGGAAAATTATTTCCTTTATATACAAAATATAACCGAGGTAAAATTATTTCATTTACCCAATTTAAATGATACTATGTCGACTTGCCTCGTTTAAGTGTTTAGAAACCCCTATCGATAATATGGCATCCCACATACCGACCATAATTCATAAACAGTTCAACAGATAAGCAAACACAATATAAAACAATTTCATATTCACTAACAAATACGCACTCGTATCTATTATTATGCTCACACTCATTTTAGAGTACTACTGACTCTATCTCTAATGAGTAACACCCAACAGAGCCATGGTTATCGCTTAACCATATGCTCTGATACCAAATTGTAACGTTTTTCGACTTTTCGTCGCTCGAAAATCGACATTAATACATCCACTGTATCAACTGCCGAGCAATCGAATGCCAGAAAACCGAATTATTATGGAGAAAAAGAAGAGATAGAAGAAGACAAAAGAAACAACAGAAAAACATAGAACAATATCAGAATCTCACATATCGCAGCGGAAAAACATATAATAGATACATAAATAATCTTTAAATCAAAGAACTATATCAGTTTCTACATTACATCATCATCAGAGTTTACACAATAATACAACACTGGACAGTTATATAAACTTGTGCAAATACAGAATACACAGCGGAATAGATAATATCATATACAAATGCTACGTCTCGCCATCTAGCTCGCCACTGAGCTCTATAACATCTCCTGAATCCAGAATGACCTGATAACTTGACTCTAGACTGCCCGTGTGGAAATTGGTGGGCACCCAGAGTTTAGGAAGGAAACAATAAACTCCAGGTCAGTCATGGTGACTGGTGTGAGAACTTAAAATAGTTATTATCTTTAAAACAACAACAACAAAGGAAGCGTAAATATTCGCAATGCTTTTGGAAAATGATACTACCATAAGACCTTCCGCCACATACACAATGCAAATGCAGAATTGGAGGAGATTTCTTCTTATGATAGTCAAACATGCTTACTACGCAAAATCATTGATATTATTATTTTTAGTGCATAGTGCAGAAAACATTTCGAAAATACAATATTAATCTTAGCCAGCATAGGTACCATTATATTATGCCTACTATAGCTGCTATGTTAAATAGCAGGTTCTACAACTAATACCGTACAAGGTTCGTATTAGAAGATGGATTTCCAACAAATGGTCAGGCTAAGGAACTTCCTACTGCCACATGGGATCGCCTCTGGCTGGACGTCCCGAGAACTAACTAGCTCTCTGAGAACACAAGGCCGGGTTACCCCTGTAACTAGGTAACTCACGAATATGCCATTCCCCGGTCCTTTGGGACCTTTATCCGAGCGCTCGTTAACCAACATCACACATAATAAATAAGGTGTGTCCACATGAGTAAGTATCTGGGCTCCATACCACGATACCACCCTTTTCCAGAAGGAAATGACATACCTTAAAGAGCGCGACCCTCATAACCTTGCCGCATCATTCCTGTTTTTACCATTTCCGGGTTGTGAGGTCCGAAAAGGTCTCGTCCACAAAGCTACGCTTTTTCACAAAGCCACGCTTTGATCACAAATGATCAATAAATGATCATCACACAGCAACACTCAGCATACCACATTACCAAATTGGGAGTGTATCACTGATAAATTTCAACTACATAACCTCTGAGCTCGTACGTCTCAGAGAAGGGTGTTAAGCTAAGAGAATAAATTCTCTGCCACCAACAGAAATGTATTTGAAAGAAATCAGCTTTATATCTCAAAATGTAATGTCAGACATGTAACCATACAAGTCTGTTCCGGGTTCGAACAGAACCGAAGGCACTTCCGAAGAAGCCCTTGCAATCCGGGTATTCACAATCCCGATAAAACTTCCCATCACAAAGGAAATCTCTATACCGTAGCTAACGGTGCAGAGACAATCGATAGGTCATCCTATCGTTTTCACAAATACCCGGTCTTCACCACCGGTCTTCAATACGATCCATATCGTCGTATCACTAATTCAGAATGGGTTATATGACACAAATGTCTTTTCCCGGCTAACCCGAATAGTGAGCACAATATTTCAAAACATCTGGATATGGGATTTCAGTTAAGTCACAACTTATTACCCAAATCCTTTCCTTTGAATGGTTTAAACAAAATACCATTTTAAATCTTTAAGCAAAAAGATTTACTTCACAAAGTTTACCCAGTTTCACAAAGTTTCATTCACAGATTTCCAAATCAATTTCCATTTCAATTTGATTAACCCATTAAATCTTAAAATTAAGATTTAATTTATAGCTTTCAAAACTATTCACAATTCAAGTCTTTTATAATATAAAAGATACACCTTTTGAAATACTCTTTTATTTCAAAATAAAGTTTAATTATCGTTACAAAGGTTAATTCATAGTTTTTCCAAACTATTTACAATTTCATTTCAAATTGAATTGTTTCGATACAAATTGGAAATCTTTTCACTTTATGAAAGCTATTATTATTTGAAAACAAATAGTTTTCGTTTTGGGAAAAACTGGTTACAATTATACAGGTTAAATCCATCCAAGTACAAAACTTGAATTTAAATTTAAATTTCCAAAACCATATTTTAAATGGTTAAAAACCCATACAAACACTTTTCATACTTATAAAATCCTTTAAACCAAAATTCCCAATTATTGAATTCAATTCAAAATATTGAATTCAAAATTTAAATCAAATGATTTAAATTCCAATTCTATTAAGTTATTTAAAATAACTTTTATTTCTGAAGCTCATTTCAAAAACTTTCAATTCCAATTCCAAAACCATTTCGGATTCCAAAAACTCAAATTTTCAAAATTGATAAAAATCTGTGATTTAACCGATTTCCACGTGAAATCCACATTTTGTTTGTGTATTTTGTAGTCCAAGGGTTTAACACAACAGTGCAACGACATTCAACCATCACAGATCAAATATAACAATATATTTGATAAGCGGTATACACTATAACGCTTATCTTTTATTCACAGATCACAAATATATATAAATATATATATATATATCATAGATAAATAGATCACAAATCACAACACAGAACAGGAGATATCACAAAGCATCACAAATTAATTTCAAATTGAGTTTCAAATTTATTTCAAAACACCAAATCAAATTTCCAATCATTTTCAAAAGATTTATTTTCAATCACCAAATATCCATTACCAAATGGATTTCTAAATCTATTTCCCTTTTAAAATAAATTCCTTTTTAAGCAGATAAATTCCTTTATTTTCCAAACTATTTAAAAATCCAAATTTAGATAATTTCTTCAATTTATAAATAATAATTTCGAAATCCATTTATTAAGCCCTTTTCCCAAATTTGAAATTAAATCCAATATAATTCAAAAATAAAACTTTTACCTTATAAAACCCCTTTTAAATTTTATCCAATTATCAAAAACAATTTTTTCCGATAAATTTTCTACTTATATTTTCAAAAATCCAATTTTTCTTATTTCTGGTATCCATTGATACCAAAAATATATTCGGCTAAATTATAGCCGACAACCATTTCAATCACAATATAATCACACGGCGATTATAAATAAATCAACACACAACATTGAAATAAATTCAAATGTTTGAGGAATCCAGTTGGATCCATCCAACCTGTTTCTCTACATCCACAGATGTTAGCACAATACCAATTTCACTTCAATGTGAAATTATCACGGTATATGGGATTTATAAAATACTATCCGCTATTATGCGGCGCAATAGGGTCTCATCCGCTATATAATGCAGGAAATCAACTCCAAATACATATATAATACCAATTCCACTTCAAAGTGAAATTATTGCGGCATATTTTTTAATAAATAACCTCCACTTAATATATGACGTATAGGGTCTATTTAAGACAATAAATAGAAATCATCATTCAATCATCACAATCAACACTATCAACAATTTTAAATCTAACTATTTAAAATTTAAATCGAAACAAAACATTCGATTGAGTGTGAAGTTCTCACCTTGCTTTCAAAAACGGTTGCAGCGTTTTATTTCGGATAAAATTAAACAGACGTTTAATTTTACTCAAAATTTTCACTGTCTCCAAACGCTCGACAATACGATTCCAACGCAAGTTGTAACGACCCGGAATTTTCGATCCCGAAAATTCCAGATAGTTAGGAAAAGAAGAAAGAGATAGAAGAAGAAGAAACAGAAAACAAGTCACAGAATCTCACATTCGCAGCGGATCAAAATATAATATCAAATAATAACAGTTTACAAAGAATACTATATCTGTCAATTTACATTTATAATACATCAGAGTTACTCTCATACACAACATTGAGCATATACAAATCAAATATATCTAAAAAAACAGAAATAATAGTCACAGCGGAAACACTCCATACGTCCTGCCATCCAGCTCATCTCCTAAGCTCCAGAACGTCCTTACCTGAAAATCTGTAATACTCGGTCTGACCCGAGCATTACATCAGAGTAACACCCGGGTCATGCTGGAAACCAGCGTGAGTAAACCCATCTAACTTGAATGACAAAAGCATACAACTTATATATATATATAACCCGGGGTAACTTGTATCAATTACAAATTCACAAATTGTTATAGACATCACTTATTTCACACATCAATTTTCTAAGTACCAAAATTTAAATTAAAATCTCAGTTCACTTAGATCATTTCATTGAGGCCTATTGATTTTTTTCATATCACTCTATAAAGAGATTCGAAGTGGTTTCGGATATTTCCTAATACCCGACCCCGATCTCTTTGAGTCTCATTCAAGGCAGCCAATACCATTCGATCATCCATAAGTAAACTTGATCACTTCCAAATCTAGTTAGTTAATTCTAGTTGAGTTACTAATCTCAATCTCTTAGATTCCTTCATTTAACATTAATTAATCTCAAATCAATTAATTAGTCATCCCTTAATTATCCATCTTAATTAATCTCCTAGATTAATTATCCTTCAATTACATTCAAGGAATTATCTTTAATTAATTTCACAAATTTATTATTCTTAACCCAAAAACAGTAATTAATCTTTAATTACTTTCCTTAATCACATTACTTAATTACATTCAGTAATGATCCTTAATTAATTACCTGCAGTTTTTATTTTCCATTAATTACCTCACTAAGAAATTATACTTATCAATCTCATTAAGTAATTATACTTAATCAATTACCAAGCATCTATCTTTAATTAATTAACAAATTAATTAATCACATTCATCACAATAATTACAACTGGGTAATTCATCCCTTAATTACCATACAAACCAATTAATAAATCTTTAATTATAGATTAATTATTCTTTAATTATAATTAATAAACCTTAATTATCAATTGATAAACTTAAACACAAATTCAGTACTTCCTAATTATAATTTAAAGAAACAACTAGAAAAGGTAAGTTTAAACAAGAAGCTTTAAACTAGATTTAAAATTAAATTCCAAAAACAATTTGATTTTTAAACATAAAAAAAACTGCACATTACCTTAACTTCAGTCAAACCCAAGGACCCCTCAAGCCTAACCCTGAGTAAACCTCTCTTCTACCCATTTTTTTTTAAGAAAAACTTAGTCTAAATTTTAAGTTTAAAATCCTGAAGCTCTTAGCACCTAAATTCCACTCGAGTTATAACTCGAGTTACCACCTTCTCGACTCGATCCTCCCTTCGAGTCAAAACCAACCCACAAACTAACACTGGCACTGACATAAACAGCGACTCCATGCACGTGCACCAATGGCGAAAACCCCTCCGACCATCGACTAACCATCCAACACCTCCGAAATCACCCAGACCTTCGACCCCTACCTTCGAATCACTCGCAAAAGCTTCTCATCAAAATCGAGCCAAGGAGGATGAACTGGAACTTCTAAATATAACCAGAATATGCCCTCGAACACCTTCCTCCGACCATTTGAGCAGCTGCAACCTCGGCCACGACACCTCTGACCATCCATGAACCTAACCCCAAAGTCTCAACGAACTCGATACACCAGGGAGGAATCAGTGATCAAAACTTCCAGTTCGACCAAAACTAGGGTTTAAAACTAAATTCTTTCACCGTCAACGCCACGGCGATCATTACAGCCTCCCGCCATTTTTCGCAGCCTCACAGTACATCCTTCCTCCTCCAGACAAAAAACCAACCCTCCAACGACTGCCGATCACCAACGAAACCCAAAAACATCCTTTTCCGTTCAACTCGAACTGATCCCTCATCTTAACACTAAAATTCGTGATTTCATTTTTAAAAATCATGGTATCAGATAAGGATTCAGTTTAAGTACCTGAATTAATGAATTAAGATGTTTGAAATTTAGACAAAAACTCAAGTTTACCCGTTCCTTTGTTTTCCAGAGCAATTTCGAATTCATGTTAACTTAAATAAATTTTTAAAGTTTAATATATGGTGAAACAAACAAATTTTGTTTGAAACTTAAATCCTATCAAAGGCTAGATCAACATATAAAGAATTTTGTAACAAAAATCTTAGTTTGAAAACTAAGAACAAAGAAGTCACAGGTAAAACAGGCAAGCTCACATCCTACATCCAAATACACACAAAAATTTACAGGTATATATATTCACACTAACATACTATTTCAGAAATTTCACATGCAAACAGATTCCAGTATTAAATTCTCCCTTTTTTTTAAAAAAAAATGTTACTCATAGATTGGTATAAGAAGTTAGTTTACTCACCTTGATTTGTTTTGAACAGGAAATAGAGATCTTTAAAACTGATGCTAGCTCTTGATTCTTTTTTTCTTTTTTCTCTTTAGTTGAGTTGTTATTTTGATTTTCCCTTTAAATCTTCTTGCCTGATTTTTGTTTAAACTGGATCATTGTTTCAGTTTGCACTGAGGCTTACTTCAGAAGTTACTCATTTTTCTTTTTAATCGAATTAAGATGATAAGCTTGATATATAAACAGAAGAGTACAGGATGATATATGTTTGTACAGAGTGGTATATTATTTTTCCTTCTTAGTACAATATAGGATCAGAGATTTTTAAAAATGGAGGCTGAAAAGATTTTTAACATTTTGAGTAGACCATAAGTTGAGCTAGTATTAAATGAAATGGTACTTTATGTTTCATGTTGATATTTCTTTTACTTTTTCTTGCCTAGCATATTAAACTTTACAGGCGTATTTTGCTTGCCTGGTTTGCTTTACTTTTTTTTATACCTGGCAGCTTTTTATACTTAATGAACATATATATACTTATGTTCAGACAAGATTTTGTATATGGAGGCTGAAAGATTTCTTGCAAATTTCGAATAGACAAAATGTTGTGCTAATTAAATGCATATGTCTCCTATTAGTTTACGTCTAATTATGGTTTACTGATATTTATCTATTTTTGTACCAAGATATTTTGTATATGTGAATAAATTTATCTTCTTTGTATTGTACATATGTATGTTACACAACAATACCCTATTTTAAACTTATCCTATATGCATATATAAAACCACTATAATTATTGTTAGCATAGTTTCTTAGTTTTGTTTCCTATTTGTAATTTAACTTACAAACATTTAATTTATAGCATATATTTGTATTTATATTTTATATTTTATATTTAAGATGGATAGAATTGTTTTTATTTTAAACATTATTATCTATATATATTTATCAAATATTAACAAGGCAGAGTATTTTAATTCAGTTATATAAGGTAGATTTTATTATACATATTATTAAGAGATTTTATTTTAAATTTCCAAATCAAATCTTCCCTTTCAAAATACACTTAAATAAACGATGGAAAATATTTCCAAAAGCATCAACTTTTTAAAATGATAAGTTCACCTTTTTATTTAATTGGATTAAGTATTTATTAAAATAAAATTGCCAAAATACCCGGTCATCACACAAGTCGTTTCGTAATTTTCCGACCTCGTATGAACAAGTTACGTTATTTCAAAGTTTATACAATTTTTTATATAAATAAATATACAATCCCTTTTAAATTTTTATACCCAGATTTATCAGAGCCGTTGATTTCGCCAATACCATATCAGGGCCACACGTGCTAACCCTTCTTCTTCCAGTTTTTCACGTGAGAAAACTTCCAGCAATGTTTCGTTCGAAACAACCCACGGCCGCCTCTTTAACCCTAAATGCCGCGACCTCATCGACCACTTCCACCACGATCAAACCCCGCCATTCTCTTCGCCTATGCGAGACACACCACCGCCCAAAATATTGTGGAGCTCGGTTGACATCTGTTCTCGAATGACGTGCACGAATGTCGCGCGTTCGTGCTCAAATTGACGACGATCCGGAGCTCCATTTCCCATCATAGCCGTCCACTTCGTAGAGTTCGACGAGCTCTACGACTCTCGTGTTGGAAGATTTTGCTAAAGAGTAGTGGATGGAGAGAAAATGAGGAAGAAGTTAAGAGCTTTCCGGCCATTGAAATGTTTCTGGCGGCCACGAGAAAGATAGAGCTAGGGTTTCTCTTGTTAATGTATATATATATGTATATAAATAATATTAAATTCATTTTAAAACGACTTTTCCAAACGAACTCCAAATCACACGTGCCGCCTGGCATTTACAAGGTTTTACACACGTTCCGAACACAATGGAACGTGTTTCGGAAGCTAATTCGATCGTATGTGAGAGTTACAGAGTTAAACGATCAAATTTAAATTAGATCGATTTAAATCGATTTCGATGCGTTTTGGCTTGCCTCGGACAAACGACAACTCCGATTGCTACAAAAATTGAAATCTTACAATAATCTCACATTACAGATCTGATGAAACTAGTTTCGTCGAAATCCGAGACTGTTTGAAAAATGACTATTTTCACTCGTCAATTAAATATTAAAATATTCAATTTTCACAATTTAACTTTTAAATCAATTTTAAAAGTTCTATAACATCATTATAACTCCAATATGATTTATTATAACTTTATAAACCATTTTTAATCACATTAAACCCGATTTCCAATTATTTCTGGAATTTCAAATATTTAACTATCGATTTAATTATCCAATTAAATCACCATATTCAAAATTAAATTTATTCGACTAATAAATCTTACTTGTTAATATTTAAAATCAATTAAATATACGAATTTCAAATGACGGAAATTCTGGGTCGTTACAGTTGAGATAAGTATATGGTTACATTTTATAAGTATTGATAGTGTAGTGTTTTGTGAATATACTTATACATAAGATAAGTCTATGGATACTTTTCCAAGCGTTGAATGAGTATAAAAGAACAGTGAATGAGTAGTTCACTTATACATATCCTTTATAAAGGTATTTTAATACAAGTATTTACAAGTGGTTTTAATTAATGAATGGACTGATTAAAGAGGTTTAGTGGTTGCTTATGTGCTTAATCATGCTTGGTTTCCATATGAAATAAAATCATTGATTGGATTGTTTTCTTTTTTGATAGTTAAATAACCGATTATCAAATCTTGATCAGTTTTGAAACTATCGATTGTTAATTCAGAGAGATCAGGGTCAAACAAGTATGAGTTATTCGAAAACCACTTCGAACTGGCATAAGAGTTCGAATTAAAAACATCTTAAAGATGATGAAATTGACGATGGAGTTCTATGAAGTGCAAGGGCTACTTTCTACTAATATTGAGGGTGATTCCAAAATGGATGTATTAGAAGTAGGGCCTTTGGTTTGTTCAGTCCCAAAACAATTTGTATGAATGAATGCCGACATTGTAGTAATGCTTAGAGGGCAATGTTAGTATTCCAAGTGGAATTTGCTAAAGGTAAAATGTAGCCTCGAACCTCACACCAGGAACTAAAACAGGGGAGATGTGGCATGGCTATGTGCTTCGCTACCATTAGAGTATGATTATCACTTTATTTAGATTGATATTTATGGATTATGTATACTGAGCCCATGGAATGGTTTGACAAATTGGCAGCCGGGGTGATGATCATATATGGTACTATCCAAAAAGGGGTAGGCTGGTTCTATGTTGGTAGAGGTGCAATGTGTTTGGAGCCTCGGTACATTTTCTCTAGAGGTGTACTATACGGAAGGTAGTCCCTTACATTATCATTGATGGAATCCATTTCTAATACGTACCTTACAGACTTAGTTTTGTACTAAATATGCTATTGAATGTAATTAATGTAACCATTCTGGCTATTTTAAATATTTATTTTAAACCATATACATTATTGTAATATCAATGGATTTTCTAATAAAAATGTTTTTTGTTATCGTAAGGTAAAAACCATCCGTGTTTATGTGCGTCGTGGTCTTACGAGATACCTTTATTTTTGAAGGGTTTTATTAAATAAAATATCCATATGATTTGAGTTTCTCACGCTGGTTTACAAGACTGATCCATGCATTATTTTCTTATAATGCTCGGGTTAGCCCAATCATATTTTCTTATTTAGTTATGGACGCTTTGGAGCTTCAGGAGATGAGCTGGACACCTCTAAGACCTATTCATGTATTTTATTATCCGCTACATTTCTTGTATTTTATTTATCAGTGTTTATGAGGATGGGCTGTTATAACTGTCAAGACTGATGGTAGGTTAGTTTACTCTGGTTGGTGTATGTATTTATAGTTTTCTTTTGTAAAGATCATGTGTATATTATATATTACTTATCACGATGTGAGATTCTATTTTGTCTTTTATTTTCTTTCACCCCAAAAATCTGTCTTTTCGACATTCGGATGCTCAACACATGAATACCATGGATGTATTAGTGTCGACTTTTGAAGGTCGAAAAGGCTATTCGTTATAGAGTGGTATTACAGCTTAGGTTAAGCGAACATATTTGCTAGTGCTATAAAAATGTTTTGTATCCTGTTGGTTGGTTTGTTGAGTGGTTTATGAATTCTAGTCGATATAGAAGGTACAACTTTATCCATAGGGGTTTCTAAACACTTGAATAAGGCAAGCCGACATGGTATTTTTTTTGAAATTGGTAAATTAAATAATTTCACCTAGGATTATATTTTATATATAAAAGAATAATTTTCAAAAAAACGATATATTTATTTATGATGTGTTTATTTATTAGCAAAGGATAATATTCAATTATTATCAGTTATTAATTGATTAGTCATGCTCTTCCAGTTTAGGAGCATTAACTATTATTTGTTGATTGATTATGTATGCACTGCCAGTTTATGAGCATTTATGGTTTTGGTTAAATCAAATAAGAACACCTTGTGAATTAAATTTCATAATTTAACTACAAGGTATTCGGTAGTAATGTGTTAAAGTTTATTTTTATACAGGAAGGAATGATTTTATATAAAGGTGATTTTATAAATTAGGTTTATAAAGTATGTTTCAGAATAAAGAGGATTTTTGAGAATTTAAATCTTGATGTCTTTGAAAAGTATTTCAAATGATTTTATGGAAAAAGTAATGATAGTATTACTTGAAGGTATTTATTAGTATAAAAATTTCAAAGAGAATTTTAAGTAAGGTAAATTTTCTTTGGATAGTTCAGGGAAGTAGTCTCGGTTAGTTCTATAGTAATCTGAATAACCTTCTAAGTGACAATCAGATGTTTGCCTAGGAAAATGTTATAGTGCACTTAGTAAATTATTCTCCTTGTCATTATACGATCGAAACGAGTTCGAATCCAAACGAACCCAAAGCAAGTTTGTAACGACCCGATATTTTCAACCATTCGCATCCATTATAAGTGTATAGGTAGACACTCATGCCGGAGTTGAATTGCTCAAAATACCGCGTTGTAAATAAAATTTGGCAAATCTCAAAATATACAGTAAATAAATATAATCACAGATCACAGACATAGAGTAAAATAATGCAGCGGAAGTAAAAGAAATAGTAGTTCATGAAGCTACTATATAAATATATCAGAGTTACATAAGATACAACAGAAGAAATAGAGTACAACAAAAGTCTCAATAAAATAACCAAGTACAAGCTGAGTAGAACAACGGAACTGAAATAGATAGGACATGACAAGCAGATAATCTCCAGCGATTCAAATCTCCAAGAGAGTGGAAATCCAAATCTGTGAATAACTCAGGCTGACCCGAGCATAAAGCAAAACACAAAACACTTGAGTCAGGACAATATATACTTATATAATGTAAACCAACTCAAGTGAACTGTAATAAAGGTACAAGTAACTTAGAAGATGCTTGGGACCGCCCATCCTCTAAGGATCCGTTAAAATATCTACTATGTAGTAATATTCGCTATTATAATAGTGTCTAAATAAGTAAAGTATAATCATATAGAAAATAGCGTTAAGGGGATGGAGAACCTTAACGCGGTCGGATCTTAAAATCATAATCGTAGTAAAGCTCGATATGGTAGGTGACACGGCACAACTAGGCAATGCCAGGGTAGATATACCAATTACGCACACGGACTGATGGATACGCATAACAGCCACTACCGTTCCACCTCGAACAACACTCCCAAATCGGAGGATGGCCATCTAATCAATCACAAGTAAGAGTATAATATCGAAGAAATGTGTCCGAGAAGAGGTGCTACCTCACTGGTCCAAGATCGCTCCTGTTTTAGCCACCTTATGCCAACTCACGGGAGTTGGGTCCACGTAACATACCTTAAGAACGTCGCCACCATCCTACTTCATTCTGGAATCTCCACCGCGTACACAGTTGCCAAAGTGGTTTTCGGTAAGACAGAGAGTATGTCCATATCCGATCCCGGTCTCTTTAACAACCCAACGTTATTATAACCCGTGGTTATAAGTTTAAAAACAGTTTATACTTCAAAATAGAATATCAATTCAAATCCAAATCTTTATCAAAATAAAGATTAAATCAATTCCAAACCATTTCCATATTTTTAAAATATCATATCATTTCAAAACTTCATTTCAAATCATTTTAATATCATAAAATATCATATCCTTACAAAACTTCATTTCAAACCATTTTATTAAAATAAAATATCCTATCAGTTCAAATCCAAATATTCAACTTTAAATACCTTTTAAATTCAAAGATATCGTTCATTTACTATCATTTCAAATCACCTTTAAATAGTTTATTCCAATCAAAGTAATTCATTAAAACCTTTTAAAAGTGTAATTATTATATTTTCAAATCAAGTATTCAATTTCCAAAATTTCAAACCATTCTGAGTTCGTTTACTAAGTCAAAAACCCTAATTATTAAAATTTCAGCATTTCACAGCATTTAAAAACAACTGCTATAAGTTATATTTGAAAACATTTTTAATTCAGCAAAGACAGCACTTAAAACTGCTGTTAAAACTCAGTTTTAGTTGAATTATAGTTCAAAACAGAAAAGACAGCATTTCAGAAGTGCTGCGGTAGTTCAGATTTCAAAACAAGGGTTAAATTTGGTTTCAGCAAAGACTGCAGACCATTATAGCATTTCCAGAGAATGCTATAATGGACCTGAGTTCAATATTAGCCTATAAGTTCAATTACAGCAACTACAGCATTTCAGAAATGCCGTAATAGCTCTTTTTACACAATTTTAGTTCAAAACAGAATCTATAGCATTTCTGAATGCTAT
This sequence comes from Allium fistulosum, assembly GCA_030737815.1. Classification (NCBI taxonomy): domain Eukaryota; kingdom Viridiplantae; phylum Streptophyta; class Magnoliopsida; order Asparagales; family Amaryllidaceae; genus Allium; species Allium fistulosum. The sequence continues at coordinate 307,462,729 of CM060901.1, read as the reverse complement.
TAAAAGTAGATTTCAGGTGTTAGTGTATTTCCAGCAATTAATTAACTTCAATTTAAAACACATAAACATTTTAAAAATCATATTTTAACGTTTAAAATGTTCATTTACATATCATTTAACATATATCTTTTTCACAATAAATTTCTTATAATTAAATCCAATTTTCAACAATTTACTTAATAAGTTTAAATGTAAAAGTTTCCAATTCTTCACATTTCAACAAGTAAACTTAACACTTCAAATTTAAATTACCATTTCACAAATTTAACTAAATTTCCAATTTTATTTAATTAACTTAAACCTTTAATTAAAACCAAATTTCACATTTCCAAGTCAAGTTATATTTTAAAAGATCACTTTTAAACATTCATTTATTTAACCACTTAAATTCATAGAAAAATCAATAATACTTTAATAAATCACTTAAATTCAAATTTAATCAAATTATCATATTTACCATTTCCAAATAAATTTAATATCCATTTTATTTATTTAACTTAAATATCACTTTTAACCAAAATTCCAAATTTCCAACTTAAGTTATATTTCAAAAATCCAGTTAAACCATTCATTAATTACATTTTTAACACATAGAAAAATCATAATTTCTTTATTTTAAAACATTTCAAAATCTATTTAAATCAAATTTCATAAATTTATAATTTTTAAATTACTTAAAAATATCCAAAGCACTTTATAAAATAACCACGGGCCTGTATATAATTTTCTAACCTAGGTCAAGTGATACGGATATGTATCATTTCAATCCGCAGTTAAAAAAGAAAAATCCGGGTTCTATCATTTCAAACCCACAATCCCAAGTTAAAATAAATTAAATAAAAATCATTCAGGCCTATCATTTCAGCCCATAATGATTTTTCCCTATTCTATAGTCCGTTCGGGTATGTATCATTTCAACCCATAGTGATTCTAATCTACAGGGAACTTGCAATGGTGATAACAGATATAAATAACAGAATAACATTAAATAACAGTAACATATGATATAACATGTGTAATAACAGGTGTGAACATCATATGATAATAATATAAGCATATATAACATGATAATATGTTTCTACAGATTCGCAGGGTGTCAATTTACTAGTTATATAGGTACATATTGTCTGGTGAGAATAACTCACTTGTTTAAGCTGGAGATGACGACCAAACACACAACACAGAATCTTTGAAGGCACGACAACATGAATATGATTTGAGAGTGGAGAGCCAAATATAATTGCCTTGTATACATATAAACAAAACAAGACAATGTATACATAAATATGTAACACAAAATACTATCGAAATGACTTGAAATAAAAAGCAACAAAGGGCAAAGTGATTCGACCTTTCTTTAACCATTCAAGAGCTTGACCAAGGGGATCTTTTGCTCAGCCATAGCTGGACATAATCTTAGTTTATGGCATCAAAATAGCATGGCAACAAGGAGATGATGATGGTAGGAGTTACATATGAATAAGACAAAGGGTCAAGGCAAAATAAGTCGAGTTTTTGTGCATTTTTGGCTCATCCAAAGGCAAGTGGGGCTCGGCCCTTGCATGGTATAGGTCTGGACAGTGGAGGGTGATGGTGCAACAGCAGCCAAAGGTCATGTAGCAAGTGGTGATGGTGGCTAAGGGGGTGGCCAAAGCAAGATATGGAGGGTAGGTGATGATATGTGTGGTCTAGGCAACATTTTGTGGAGTTTTGACATTGTTTTGTGGTGCTAGCTTCAAGGGGAGGTCATGGCCATGGATGGATCTGAAATGATGGCTGGAGATGATGCCAAGGAAGAGTGGTAGGGGATGGTGGTCGAGGCTATGGTGAGAAGGCCGTGCAAATAGAAGAGGAAACAAGGCAAAAAAGTATGAAAATTGAAGAAAAGTGAAAAGAGAGGAGGCCATTACCGAGGAACTTTGTAAGGCCGTGAAAAATGAATTGAGAAAAAAAAAATTCGTGAAAAGTGAGTGATAAATCATGGCCAAAACTGAAGGAGTGGGCAGCAAAATTAATTAAAGTGAAGGTTATGGAAATGAAGAGTTTCGGAGATGAAAAGGCTTCGGTTTCAAAAGCAGTTTCAAACTCTTCATATATTCACTATTTCTTTTTAAATTTTTATATATCTGAAAAACATATATAAATTCAGTAAAATACGAAAATATAACAAATAAAAAAATAAAAATAAAATAAATATTAATTATAAATAATTAAATCAAGAAAATAGCAAAAATGGTCAACTAAGCTAGAAAATTTGAAAATAAATGGTATAAACTTTAGAAATTTCATATGAGCTTGTAATATATTTTTAAACATAAATAATAACATAAAAAAAATACATTCACAAAATAAATATATAAAATTTAATTTAAATATAATTTTCATGAAGAAAATAGCAGAAAATAAGAAAACAGCCTTTAAAAATGAAAAATAAATACAGTAAATTTTGGAAAAATTCTATTATCATTTAAAAAATATAAAAAGACAAAAATATACATAAAATAACATATTAACACATATTAAAACAAAATATAAGAAAGAAAATATGATTTATAAAATTTAAAATAGGCAAAATTGCACAATAAAACAAATTATACTAAAAATTGAAATGTACATAACTTTTACATTTTAACTCCGTTTCCAACGAAACGAAAAGCAGTATTCAAGTTATTAAATCTATTGTCATAATAAAAGATAAAATTTATAATTTCAAATATTTAAAATTTAAATTTAAAAGTCAAAGTTTGACTATTTGACCAAAATTCACAATTTCTGGAAATATTAAATTTAGTCATATTTGGAATTCTAATCCACATCAAAATCAAAGTTTATACTTAAAATAACAAAATTTATTCTTTTCATAAATAAAGCTTTTAAATCTGGAAAAATCAATTTAAAAATAATTGTAAAATACAGGGTTGTTACACTCTCCCCCACTCAAAACTTTTCGTCCTCGAAAAGGAACGAGGTACGGGAAAGCACCTAAAGAGATAGAATGAATAGAATTAAGACAAGATGATAAGAATATTGGAAATACACCTGATAACTATTGTTATAGGCAAGTTTAACAAGATGGAGGTGATCAAATCAAGAATTCAAACACGAAAAAGATTCTCTAGAGTCTGAATCACCCTTTTCACTTGACCGACGGTCTATGAATGGAATAACAGTATTCAGATTCAAATATGAGTATCCAAGATTATCAAAAATTACAGAAAGATTTCTAAACAGACTGGTATAAGCAATAGCCTTCCCATTCTGTAACAAGATAAGAGAAATAAGGACAACCAAAAGATAGTTTGAAAAACAAAATAAGATAATAAACTTGAAACCATAACGCTTTGAAATCATAACAATTTAGGGATGTTTATCATTTGGAAATCATACTACTAAAAATCATAACACTTTGGAAATGAAGATTATTTTAAAATTGTAACATTTCTAAGTTCATTCATTCAATTATAAAATTTCCAAAACGTTGTATTTTCAAAACAGCAGCACTTATAAAGTGCCATAGTAGATATATTAATATTTCAAAAATATTCATTTAGATATCATTTAACTTATTACTTATTAAAACAAGCTTTTATGAATGGAATATCTAAATAAACTATACTTCATTTATTAAGTCAAAAGTTCACTATTTTACTTAGCTCTTAATTTAACACATAACCTAACTCTTTATTTAAAATACCCATTTCATAAATAGATATTCCTTTAATAAGTTACACTTAAAATTCCATTTGAAAACCAAATTCTCAATTATCAAATTTTAGTGATGTTAAAATACAATTTAACTATTTAAATCATAATTATTCATTTTTCAAGACATATCTATTTCATAAATAAAATATTTATATAGCAAATATAACAATCAAATTTCTTTACACATTTATTCATTTAGACATCAATTAAACTATGAATTCGAGTTAAATAAACTTTATTACAAAATGTCCAATTCCAATGTATTTTATTTTATCTATTCAAAGATACATTATTTATTATACAACATATTCATTTCAGGAAATAACCATTATTAAAATTCCTAGGTTAGACTTAAGGTTCCATATTAAATCAAATTTGATTATTAAGTTATTTAAATAAAATCTCTTTAAATTCCTTTTTCACTATTTACCTCTGTAAATCTTTTATAACTAAAACTTAAGTGTATAACATTTATTATAACCACTTAAATTTTATTTATAAAATCCTTTCTATATTGTATATTATCCAATTTCATATTCAACTTATATATAATTTTGGTAAGTTATATTGGAATGAAATTGTGTGTTATACAAGTAAAACTTTCCAATTCAATTATCTCAAGTTTGAATCATTTATCCAAATTTATAATTGAAATTATTCTTTAAGAAAAAAAATGTAAGAATTAATTTCTGATTTCCTTCAAACCAGTTAGAGATAAATAAATATATGTACATAATATGTCAAATCAAATTTAAATCATATATATATATATTATAAATCAAATCATCTTTTAGAAATTCAAATCAATCAAATTTCCCAAAACAAAACTGTAGCAGGACTACATAATGGTTTCTTCACTTCGAAACTCGAAAATGAACGTCGATGATGCTGCAGTCATCACCGAAATTATTTTCCAGCGACAAAGAGAAGAGCACTAATTTTTAAACTTTAATATTCTGTGGAAACAAATTTCTACTTGGAAATACTTTAAATAATATATCCTTTTAAAACTTTAAACACAAGGTTTGAAACCATCGGAAATTAAATTACTTAAATTTCTTGTTTTAAATTCATTTCAGTTCCCAAATAAATTTATAAACAACTATTTATAAATTCATTTATAGAATAATAAATGATAAATCAAGTATTATCATTTCAAATAATCAATTTATTAAGTTCCATAAAATTATATATCCAAATTTATTTTATTAACCAAATTTTTTTAAAATAATATTGTGTTAGTTTGTTCTGTCAAAGTGTTTTAGAAATCCTATCGATAGCGTTGATCAGACGAATCGATCGGAAGCCCAAATCAACATCAACAACTCAAACAACACAATATATAAAACAACTTAGATTTACAAGTACAATTCAAAATGTTTGGGGATGTTTTGGAAACAAAACAAGATGATTAAATAACAAAATAGGGAGATGGGTAAGCTTAAATAAATCACGGTCAACCTTAACCGGGTCAACCGTGACTTAATGAATAAGATCAAATTTGTATTTTTTTTCTAGGTAAATCTACATCCGATCTCGAAAGATAGAGTTTGGAATAACAAAAGATATTAGCATCTAAACCAAGAATAGATATAAATCTCTGGTGAATCAATGCTAATTTGTAAAGGAGTTTCCCCCTTTACCAGAAAATTAGAATATTGGCGAGACAGCCAATTCACTATAAAGATCATTCGAAGTGGAGTTATGTGACACTCCAAAATCAAAAGAAGATGAACAATGAGGGACAAGGATGAATTTTGGAACCGTAGGGAACGTTCCAAAAATTCAAAGGAAATTCGAATCAAGAGGAAAAGATTCAAACTCGAACGAAAGTGATTCTGTAAATAAATCTACTCCATATGCTGAGTTTTGCCTCAAAACCTGGCTCTGATACCAACTGTAACGACCCGATATTTTCAACCATTCGCATCCATTATAAGTGTATAGGTAGACACTCATGCCGGAGTTGAATTGCTCAAAATACCGCGTTGTAAATAAAATTTGGCAAATCTCAAAATATACAGTAAATAAATATAATCACAGATCACAGACACAGAGTAAAATAATGCAGCGGAAGTAAAAGAAATAGTAGTTCATGAAGCTACTATATAAATATATCAGAGTTACATAAGATACAACAGAAGAAATAAAGTACAACAAAAGTCTCAATAAAATAACCAAGTACAAGCTGAGTAGAACAACGGAACTGAAATAGATAGGACATGACAAGCAGATAATCTCCAGCGATTCAAATCTCCAAGAGAGTGGAAATCCAAATCTTTGAATAACTCAGGCTGACCCGAGCGTAAAGCAAAACACAAAACACTCGAGTCAGGACAATATATACTTATATAATGTAAACCAACTCAAGTGAACTGTAATAAAGGTACAAGTAACTTAGAAGATGCTTGGGACCGCCCATCCTCTAAGGATCCGTTAAAATATCTACTATGTAGTAATATTCGCTATTATAATAGTGTCTAAATAAGTAAAGTATAATCATATAGAAAATAGCGTTAAGGGGATGGAGAACCTTAACGCGGTCGGATCTTAAAATCATAATCGTAGTAAAGCTCGATATGGTAGGTGACACGGCACAACTAAGCAATGCCAGGGTAGATATACCAATTACGCACACGGACTGATGGATACGCATAGCAGCCACTACCGTTCCACCTCGAACAACACTCCCAAATCGGAGGATGGCCATCTAATCAATCACAAGTAAGAGTATAATATCGAAGAAATGTGTCCGAGAAGAGGTGCTACCTCACTGGTCCGAGATCGCTCCTGTTTTAGCCACCTTATGCCAACTCACGGGAGTTGGGTCCACGTAACATACCTTAAGAACGTCGCCACCATCCTACTTCATTCTGGAATCTCCACCGCGTACACAGTTGCCAAAGTGGTTTTCGGTAAGACAGAGAGTATGTCCATATCCGATCCCGGTCTCTTTAACAACCCAACGTTATTATAACCCGTGGTTATAAGTTTAAAAACAGTTTATACTTCAAAATAGAATATCATTTCAAATCCAAATCTTTATCAAAATAAAGATTAAATCAATTCCAAACCATTTCCATATTTTTAAAATATCATATCATTTCAAAACTTCATTTCAAATCATTTTAATATCATAAAATATCATATCCTTACAAAAGTTCATTTCAAACCATTTTATTAAAATAAAATATCCTATCAGTTCAAATCCAAATATTCAACTTTAAATACCTTTTAAATTCAAAGATATCGTTCATTTACTATCATTTCAAATCACCTTTAAATAGTTTATTCCAATCAATGTAATTCATTAAAACCTTTTAAAAGTGTAATTATTATATTTTCAAATCAAGTATTCAATTTCCAAAATTTCAAACCATTCTGAGTTCGTTTACTAAGTCAAAAACCCTAATTATTAAAATTTCAGCATTTCACAGCATTTAAAAACAACTGCTATAAGTTATATTTGAAAACATTTTTAATTCAGCAAAGACAGCACTTAAAACTGCTGTTAAAACTCAGTTTTAGTTGAATTATAGTTCAAAACAGAAAAGACAGCATTTCAGAAGTGCTGCGGTAGTTCAGATTTCAAAACAAGGGTTAAATTTGGTTTCAGCAAAGACTGCAGACCATTATAGCATTTCCAGAGAATGCTATAATGAACCTGAGTTCAATATTAGCCTATAAGTTCAATTACAGCAACTACAGCATTTCAAAAATGCCGTAATAGCTCTTTTTACACAATTTTAGTTCAAAACAGAATCTATAGCATTTCTGAATGCTAAAGTAGATTTCAGGTGTTAGTGTATTTCCAGCAATTAAATAACTTCAATTTAAAACACATAAACATTTTAAAAATCATATTTTAACGTTTAAAATGTTCATTTACATATCATTTAACATATATCTTTTTCACAATAAATTTCTTATAATTAAATCCAATTTTCAACAATTTACTTAATAAGTTTAAGTGTAAAAGTTTCCAATTCTTCACATTTCAACAAGTAAACTTAACACTTCAAATTTAAATTACCATTTCACAAATTTAACTAAATTTCCAATTTTATTTAATTAACTTAAACCTTTAATTAAAACCAAATTTCACATTTCCAAGTCAAGTTATATTTTAAAAGATCACTTTTAAACATTCATTTATTTAACCACTTAAATTCATAGAAAAATCAATAATACTTTAATAAATCACTTAAATTCAAATTTAATCAAATTATCATATTTACCATTTCCAAATAAATTTAATATCCATTTTATTTATTTAACTTAAATATCACTTTTAACCAAAATTCCAAATTTCCAACTTAAGTTATATTTCAAAAATCCAGTTAAACCATTCATTAATTACATTTTTAACACATAGAAAAATCATAATTTCTTTATTTTAAAACATTTCAAAATCTATTTAAATCAAATTTCATAAATTTATAATTTTTAAATTACTTAAAAATATCCAAAGCACTTTATAAAATAACCACGGGCCTGTATATAATTTTCTAACCTAGGTCAAGTGATACGGATATGTATCATTTCAATCCGCAGTTAAAAAAGAAAAATCCGGGTTCTATCATTTCAAACCCGCAATCCCAAGTTAAAATAAATTAAATAAAAATCATTCAGGCCTATCATTTCAGCCCATAATGATTTTTCCCTATTCTATAGTCCGTTCGGGTATGTATCATTTCAACCCATAGTGATTCTAATCTACAGGGAACTTGCAATGGTGATAACAGATATAAATAACAGAATAACATTAAATAACAGTAACATATGATATAACATGTGTAATAACAGGTGTGAACATCTGTAACAACCCGAGGTTTCACATTAATTAATTTCGTCAGTAAACGATTAATCTGTGGGATAATTGATGTTAAGTGTTTTAATCAGTGTAAATCCTTTTACAATTCATTAAGGGTTTGTGGGCTTTGAATCCTGGCCCAAGTTTTGGGTTGCTGTGATAATTTAATAAGGCCAGTACTCGTTTTCTTTTCCATCGATTCATTTTTCGCTAACCCTAATTAAATCAAACGAAAGAAAAATAAATGGCGGATGCTTCGCTCCTTTCGTACGCCTCCCCAGAATTAGGGCTTTTGATCTCGAAGGCGCTGACTTTGATTCGCTCCAGCGAAGGTTGGACTCGTTGCTTCTCTCGATCAATTACAGAGGTTAGTAATTATAGTTACTCACATCTAATTCAGTTTTGGTGATTCCTCTGAGTTTGTTGACTTCGTGTAATCTGATGGGCACGGATTTGATTTATTTCGTGAAAATTACGGCTTGTTCGATCTTGACTTTGAACAGTTCATTTTCGTTCTTATTACCTTCGATGTGATATTGTCTTGGTTCATTGTCATATTGCTGGAGTGACTTCGACATTGACTTTTGTAGTAGGTTCCTTACTTTTCAATTGTTACTTTGAGTTTGAACTGCTACCTTGAATTCTATAACATGTTTTACTTCGGCCTTGCCACTGTTTCGAATTGTGAGTTAATTGATTTTCTGAATTTCGTGGCAGTGGGTTTTGATATTCGTTGTGACAGTGTTTATATTATGGTTTGTAGCCATCCTGTATTGCTTGATTTAAAACTCTGGTAATTTCATTTTGAAATTGGAATTGATAAAAAGTAAATTTGTAAATGTAAAATGGGATTCGACATTGTCGTGTTGGCTTTATTTGAACTACATGTATCACCGCTTATACTGGTGCTTCTTCATTTTGATTTAGACATGTATGTATATTTATATGTGTGCATACCTGCGTTTTCGATGTTGGTATCGCATGCCTCCTTAACTGTGTTCACAGTGTTGTTCCTTGTACTCGAATTGAACTGTGGTTTCACAGTGTCGAGTTGTACACATATGTGTATTTTTGTGTTCATTTGTTTCTTGATCATTTTTATACTACAGTTTGGTCGTACTGATCATTCTTGTATACATACTGGAGAAATTTCACTGATTCGAAATATGCCCTGTCTAGTTCAATGGATCTGCATTTTTGATTTTTGACTTTGTCGTTGTTGTGACTTCGGCCTTTATGTCTCTGACATGTTTACTGTCACCTGACTTCGATTGGTTAAACCTGTTTGCTTCTCTATTGTAGGTTTAACCCGATGCTTGAAATGCAGTTTTATCACCATGTTGCCTCGATGCCTTTCACTTCAACTTACTGTTGTACCATGATTTGTGAACTTGCCTTAAGTATATTTTGGAGTTAGTTTACATGAGGATAATTAGTTGTTTTTGTTTGACGCTTCACTGCTGTCTGCATTTGGATAACTCATGGCTTGATTGAGTTGTTGCCATCTGTTGGCATCAACTTCTTCATGTCTACATTTTTATAATCTGGTGGTTGTTGACCCAGTGGGCTTCTGCCACACACACTTGGATACTTGGGTTTATCTGAGCAGTGTGCATTTTGTCACTTGTGCTCTGGTCTTTGAATTTGAATATGTTGCATTCACCATAGCTTGACTGTCCAGACCTTTTCATTCGTTCCCTGTCTAGACTCTGACCATCTTTGTTGTCACCTGACTTCGTCTTTTGGGGTGTCACTGCGGTATTATATTATATATGTTGCCATTTTGTACATCCAGGTGCTTGAGGCTTGTTATATTCTTGGTCGAATTCATTTCTGAGTTGGATATAATTTGTCTCTCTGATCTATTTGTTGAGTTTATACACTTTTGTTGTATGGTCAGTGGTGCACTTGGTTACTTCTAACATGTTCATCCCTGTCTGGAGTAGCTTCTGCATTGTTTCATTTGGCATTTCATCTTGAACCACGTCTGCAGCACTGAACTTAGTCTCAGTGGTGTATTTACCTTATGTTCATTATAAGCTCGAGTGGTGTGCTGTAGCCTTGGTCATTGCTGTCCTGACCTGCATACTTGTTGATCTTGAGTCTGGCCCTTAATTCATCTCTGTAGTGGCGAGGCAGTGCACGCGTACGTGTGCACTGCAGCCACCAAGAAATCGACAGTTTTGAATTGATCTTTTATGCTGTATTGGCGAGGCCGTACACGCGTGCGTGTACGGCAGCCAATCAAATCTTCGATGATCTTAAAGTGACAATTTCAATTGTTTTAAATTGATTTAGTCGATTTGATAAATTGTTATTTATCTCTGTTGATGATTTAAATCTGCTGATTTATTGTTTAACACTGTTAAGTGTTATATTTTCGTTATCCGATTTCTTTGTTTAAAGAATCGGATAGACGGGAATTATTGTGACTGTCGTCTATTTAAATTATTACTGCCTATATGCACTAATAAACTGGTTTGAATTAGACTGACCTGGGTATTATTTTCTTTTGAATGTAATACTCGGGTCAGACCCGAGTTATTTCAGGTTGTAGATTTTCTTCTTTGAGTTGCTGTTCAGGATTTGAAGACTTTTCACATCCTCTGAAGTTGTCAGTGTCATTTTGTAGCAGTCGTGTCAGTGTATAGAACGATATGTATTCATGTATATTAGTTGATAATGTACTTGTATATATAACTTCTAGAGTCGACAGTTGTAGTTGTATCATATGTATTGTGTCAATTATGTATCAACTGACATCAGTTATATATATATGAGACTTTTGTTTTTATCTGTGTTCCGCATTTATATTATCTGTGTTATTGTTATATCTAATGTCCTAAACTATTATGAACTATCGTAGTTTGTTTTATACTGATAATTGGATATGTCGATGGGAGTAAATAAATGATAGATGAAAAATAAAAAGTATGTACCACTCCTACCGAGATAACCAATATTAGTGTAAGGCCAATTACGGATGGTCGCTCCTATCCAGCCTTATTCTTCGTAATAATAGACAGTATTTCTTTTAATACTCTTTCTTATTATGAGCATAGAGGTGGGGCGTCACAGTTGGTATCAGAGCTTGGGGTTTATGGACATAATATAAAACATAACTTGGATGGAACATATGTTACAACTATTGGTCGATGTTTTATTTGTGATTTGAGTCAAAACTAAAGTTTTGAAATTTGGATGAAGTTTTTAAATATCATTATTTAAATATAATAGTGAAATTGTGTTCTGATGATTTGATTGATTTGTGTTCTGTTTATCAGAGTGCGCAGCGGAAACAGTGAAACTGTCTTCGCTAAGTACAACTGATAATCTTTTTGATTTAAAAATCAAAATACGAAATTAATATGAATTTCATTTGTTGTTTACATAGCTGTAATTATTTTATTTCTTTGAGAACTTCGAATCCGAATTGAGGATTCGAAGAAATTGCAGATATGTGATTTTTGTTGAAATTTCCGCTGGCTTTCTTTTGTATTAATCATCTATTGATTAGATTTTTGCTGTTTTGGATTATCTTCATTGAAGATACATTTGAATGATTTCTTTGTTCATTCTGTAGTACGTGCAAAAATTTGAATTGCACGTTACTGCATTTATTTACGTTGAACCGATGCTTGGTTATGAGACGTATTTTGTTGCCGTTATTTTTGTAACGGGATTTTTACACTAATGCTAGATTTTTGAAGCACGGTGTTTTGTTGACAATTTTAATGAATGAAAATTCACTGATGTCACATTTAGATGTGAATTATTTTGATGAGATATTTGATGTTTTAAAATTACTGTTGCTTTGATTTCAGTAACAGTCAAACTTTTAAAAGTGGATTTTCAAGCGGGTATACCGCAATGCTGATTTGTAACCGTTTTTACGGTATTTTGAGAAGTACAATTTCCTTATCGAAATTGTTACTAATATTGTTGTTTTAATCACGTGATTGGAAAATCGTTTTAAAATGAAAAATTGTTTTATAAAATTTTAGCAGTTTGCGTTTTCAAAAGAATGAGAAAGCGACTTAAACGATTCAGCAAAATCGAGGATTATGACCCCTTTCTTTTACTGTTTCGCTTAACTCCGGACTTGTTCAGTTGAGAATGCGAATTTTTATTTTTACAAAATAAATAAAATTGTTTTCAAAAATTTTACAGTTTGCGATTTCAAAAGAATGAGGAAGCGATTTAAACGTTTCAGCAAAATCGAGGACTATGACCCCTTTCTTTTACTGATTCGCTTAATTCCGGACTTGTCCGTTTGAGAATGTAAAGTGTATTTTTATAAAATACACAATTTTGCACTTTCAAGGAAACGATGAAGTGATTTAAACGATTTAGCAAAAGTGCAGAGTATGGAACCACACTTTTACTATTTCGGTTAATTCCGGAATCGTTAATTGAATATCTGTTGTTTTGATGATTCTACACTTTCAAGGAAACGATGAAGAGAATTAAACAATTTAGTAAAACTCATGGTTATGGGACATGTGCGTTTACTATTTTGGTTAATTCCGGACTCGTTAATTGAAATATTTGATGCTTTCGTGTGCTTTCGAGCCACTATGATGGACCTTCGGGTCATATGATGGACCTTCGGGTCATATGATGGACCTTCGGGTCATATGATGGACCTTCGGGTCAAATACCAGTACTAGACCTTCGGGTCACTCTGCGGACCTTCGGGTCAATCTGATGGGCGCCAAAATTATGTTGAGTACTTGGTAGGCTTCGGCCATATGAGATGCACGTGCGGCGAATTAAAAACTCGCCATCTGATGGGATCGATCCAAACTTTTATGTTGATTTTCTAGTCTTCTTAATTGATTTCTAGATATTTGTTGTTTCCAATTATCTGCAGGTAATTGGATATTTGTTGATATGAGTTCTGATTATCGTTTTTGATAATCGGATATTTGTTGTTTCTAATTATCGCTTGTGATAATTAGATATTTGTTGATATGAGTTCTGATTATCGTTTTTGATAATCGGATATTTGTTGTTTCTAATTATCGCTTGTGATAATTGGATATTTGTTGATATGAGTTCTGATTATCGTTTTTGATAATCGGATATTTGTTGTTTCTAATTATCGCTTGTGATAATTAGATATTTGTCGATATGAGTTCTGATTATCGTTTTTGATAATCGGATATTTGTTGTTTCTAATTATCGCTTGTGATAATTGGATATTTGTTGATATGAGTTCTGATTATCGTTTTTGATAATCGGATATTTGTTGTTTCTAATTATCGCTTGTGATAATTAGATATTTGTTGATATGAGTTCTGATTATCGTTTTTGATAATCGGATATTTGTTGTTTCTAATTATCGCTTGTGATAATTGGATATTTGTTGATATGAGTTCTGATTATCGTTTTTGATAATCAGATATTTGTTGTTTCTAATTATCGCTTGTGATAATTAGATATTTGTTGATATGAGTTCTGATTATCGTTTTTGATAATCGGATATTTGTTGTTTCTAATTATCGCTTGTGATAATTGGATATTTGTTGATATGAGTTCTGATTATCGTTTTTGATAATCGGATATTTGTTGATTTAATTATCGCTTTTGATAATTAAATATTTTCTGATTTGAGATTTAATTATCGCTCTAGATAATTAAATATTTGTTGATTTGAGATTTAATTATCGTCTTTGATAATTAAATATTTGCTGATTTGAGATTTAATTATCGTCTTTGATAATTAAATATTTGTTGATTTTAGATTTAATTATCGCTGTTAGATAATTAAATATTTGATGATTTGAGATTTAATTATCGTCTTTGATAATTAAATATTTGTTGATTTAATTATCGTCTTTGATAATTAAATATTTGCTGATTTGAGATTTAATTATCGTCTTTGATAATTAAATATTTGTTGATTTTAGATTTAATTATCGTTGTTAGATAATTAAATATTTGATGATTCGAGATTTAATTATCGCTTCAGATAATTAAATATTTGTCGATTTAATTATCGTCTTTGATAATTAAATATTTGCGATTTGAAAATTCAATTATCGTTTTTGATGATTGAATATTTGCGACTTTTGAGATTTGAGCTTCGTCTTTTTCTCTGGCGATTCAGGTGAGTAATTTGATTTACTCACATTCAATTCGTGCTCTGTATGGGCTTTCTGCTCTGTTTTTCCTTCTCTTTTAGTTGCTGGAACTTGATTGTTCTTGCTTTTGTTAGTCGTCTGATTTTGATCCCTGATTCCCACGAGGTTGATTCTTTTGATTTGAAGCAGTCGAACCTTTCGATTTCTTATCTGATACTTCCCAGCTGACACTTGCTTTGCTTATACATTCGACATTGCCATGCTCTTTTGGTTGTTACCTTTTATCCATTTATTCCCTATGATTGCGTGGACGCAATTTTTTATAAGGAGGGGAGTCTGTAACAACCCGAGGTTTCACATTAATTAATTTCGTCAGTAAATGATTAATCTGTGGGATAATTGATGTTAAGTGTTTTAATCAGTGTAAATCCTTTTACAATTCATTAAGGGTTTGTGGGCTTTGAATCCTGGCCCAAGTTTTGGGTTGCTGTGATAATTTAATAAGGCCAGTACTCGTTTTCTTTTCCATCGATTCATTTTTCGCTAACCCTAATTAAATCAAACGAAAGAAAAATAAATGGCGGATGCTTCGCTCCTTTCGTACGCCTCCCCAGAATTAGGGCTTTTGATCTCGAAGGCGCTGACTTTGATTCGCTCCAGCGAAGGTTGGACTCGTTGCTTCTCTCGATCAATTACAGAGGTGAGTAATTATAGTTACTCACATCTAATTCAGTTTTGGTGATTCCTCTGAGTTTGTTGACTTCGTGTAATCTGATGGGCACGGATTTGATTTATTTCGTGAAAATTACGGCTTGTTCGATCTTGACTTTGAACAGTTCATTTTCGTTCTTATTACCTTCGATGTGATATTGTCTTGGTTCATTGTCATATTGCTGGAGTGACTTCGACATTGACTTTTGTAGTAGGTTCCTTACTTTTCAATTGTTACTTTGAGTTTGAACTGCTACCTTGAATTCTATAACATGTTTTACTTCGGCCTTGCCACTGTTTCGAATTGTGAGTTAATTGATTTTCTGAATTTCATGGCAGTGGGTTTTGATATTCGTTGTGACAGTGTTTATATTATGGTTTGTAGCCATCCTGTATTGCTTGATTTAAAACTCTGGTAATTTCATTTTGAAATTGGAATTGATAAAAAGTAAATTTGTAAATGTAAAATGGGATTCGACATTGTCGTGTTGGCTTTATTTGAACTACCTGTATCACCGCTTATACTGGTGCTTCTTCATTTTGATTTAGACATGTATGTATATTTATATGTGTGCATACCTGCGTTTTCGATGTTGGTATCGCATGCCTCCTTAACTGTGTTCACAGTGTTGTTCCTTGTACTCGAATTGAACTGTGGTTTCACAGTGTCGAGTTGTACACATATGTGTATTTTTGTGTTCATTTGTTTCTTGATCATTTTTATACTACAGTTTGGTCGTACTGATCATTCTTGTATACATACTGGAGAAATTTCACTGATTCCAAATATGCCCTGTCTAGTTCAATGGATCTGCATTTTTGATTTTTGACTTTGTCGTTGTTGTGACTTCGGCCTTTATGTCTCTGACATGTTTACTGTCACCTGACTTCGATTGGTTAAACCTGTTGGCTTCTCTATTGTAGGTTTAACCCGATGCTTGAAATGCAGTTTTATCACCATGTTGCCTCGATGCCTTTCACTTCAACTTACCGTTGTACCATGATTTGTGAACTTGCCTTAAGTATATTTTGGAGTTAGTTTACATGAGGATAATTAGTTGTTTTTGTTTGACGCTTCACTGCTGTCTGCATTTGGATAACTCATGGCTTGATTGAGTTGTTGCCATCTGTTGGCATCAACTTCTTCATGTCTACATTTTTATAATCTGGTGGTTGTTGACCCAGTGGGCTTCTGCCACACACACTTGGATACTTGGGTTTATCTGAGCAGTGTGCATTTTGTCACTTGTGCTCTGGTCTTTGAATTTGAATATGTTGCATTCACCATAGCTTGACTATCCAGACCTTTTCATTCGTTCCCTGTCTAGACTCTGACCATCTTTGTTGTCACCTGACTTCGTCTTTTGTGGTGTCACTGCGGTATTATATTATATATGTTGCCATTTTGTACATCCAGGTGCTTGAGGCTTGTTATATTCTTGGTCGAATTCATTTCTGAGTTGGATATAATTTGTCTCTCTGATCTATTTGTTGAGTTTATACACTTTTGTTGTATGGTCAGTGGTGCACTTGGTTACTTCTGACATGTTCATCCCTATCTGGAGTAGCTTCTGCATTGTTTCATTTGGCATTTCATCTTGAACCACGTCTGCAGCACTGAACTTAGTCTCAGTGGTATATTTACCTTATGTTCATTATAAGCTCGAGTGGTGTGCTGTAGCCTTGGTCATTGCTGTCCTGACCTGCATACTTGTTGATCTTGAGTCTGGCCCTTAATTCATCTCTGCAGTGGCGAGGCAGTGCACGCGTACGTGTGCACTGCCGCCACCAAGAAATCGACAGTTTTGAATTGATCTTTTATGCTGTATTGGCGAGGCCGTACACGCGTGCGTGTACGGCAGCCAATCAAATCTTCGATGATCTTAAAGTGACAATTTCAATTGTTTTAAATTGATTTAGTCGATTTGATAAATTGTTATTTATCTCTGTTGATGATTTAAATCTGCTGATTTATTGTTTAACACTGTTAAGTGTTATATTTTCGTTATCCGATTTCTTTGTTTAAAGAATCGGATAGACGGGAATTATTGTGACTGTCGTCTATTTAAATTATTACTGCCTATATGCACTAATAAACTGGTTTGAATTAGACTGACCTGGGTATTATTTTCTTTTGAATGTAATACTCGGGTCAGACCCGAGTTATTTCAGGTTGTAGATTTTCTTCTTTGAGTTGCTATTCAGGATTTGAAGACTTTTCACATCCTCTGAAGTTGTCAGTGTCATTTTGTAGCAGTCGTGTCAGTGTATAGAACGATATGTATTCATGTATATTAGTTGATAATGTACTTGTATATATAACTTCTAGAGTCGACAGTTGTAGTTGTATCATATGTATTGTGTCAATTATGTATCAACTGACATCAGTTATATATATATGAGACTTTTGTTTTTATCTGTGTTCCGCATTTATATTATCTGTGTTATTGTTATATCTAATGTCCTAAACTATTATGAACTATCGTAGTTTGTTTTATACTGATAATTGGATATGTCGATGGGAGTAAATAAATGATAGATGAAAAATAAAAAGTATGTACCACTCCTACCGAGATAACCAATATTAGTGTAAGGCCAATTACGGATGGTCGCTCCTATCCAGCCTTATTCTTCGTAATAATAGACAGTATTTCTTTTAATACTCTTTGTTATTATGAGCATAGAGGTGGGGCGTCACAACATCATATGATAATAATATAAGCATATATAACATGATAATATGTTTCTACAGATTCGCAGGGTGTCAATTTACTAGTTATATAGGTACATATTGTCTGGTGAGAATAACTCACTTGTTTAAGCTGGAGATGACGACCAAACACACAACACAGAATCTTTGAAGGCACGACAACATGAATATGATTTGAGAGTGGAGAGCCAAATATAATTGCCTTGTATACATATAAACAAAACAAGACAATGTATACATAAATATGTAACACAAAATACTATCGAAATGACTTGAAATAAAAAGCAACAAAGGGCAAAGTGATTCGACCTTTCTTTAACCATTCAAGAGCTTGACCAAGGGGATCTTTTTCTCAGCCATAGCTGGACATAATCTTAGTTTATGGCATCAAAATAGCATGGCAACAAGGAGATGATGATGGTAGGAGTTACATATGAATAAGACAAAGGGTCAAGGCAAAATAAGTGGAGTTTTTGTGCATTTTTGGCTCATCCAAAGGCAAGTGGGGCTCGGCCCTTGCATGGTACAGGTCTGGACAGTGGAGGGTGATGGTGCAACAGTAGCCAAAGGTCATGTAGCAAGTGGTGATGGTGGCTAAGGGGGTGGCCAAAGCAAGATATGGAGGGTAGGTGATGATATGTGTGGTCTAGGCAACGTTTTGTGGAGTTTTGACATTGTTTTGTGGTGCTAGCTTCAAGGGGAGGTCATGGCCATGGATGGATCTGAAATGATGGCTGGAGATGATGCCAAGGAAGAGTGGTAGGGGATGGTGGTCGAGGCTATGGTGAGAAGGCCGTGCAAATAGAAGAGGAAACAAGGCAAAAAAGTATGAAAATTGAAGAAAAGTGAAAAGAGAGGAGGCCATTACCGAGGAACTTTGTAAGGCCGTGAAAAATGAATTGAGAAAAAAAAAATTCGTGAAAAGTGAGTGATAAATCATGGCCAAAACTGAAGGAGTGGGCAGCAAAATTAATTAAAGTGAAGGTTATGGAAATGAAGAGTTTCGGAGATGAAAAGGCTTCGGTTTCAAAAGCAGTTTCAAACTCTTCATATATTCACTATTTCTTTTTAAATTTTTATATATCTGAAAAACATATATAAATTCTGTAAAATACGAAAATATAACAAATAAAAAAAATAAAAATAAAATAAATATTAATTATAAATAATTAAATCAAGAAAATAGCAAAAATGGTCAACTAAGCTAGAAAATTTGAAAATAAATGGTATAAACTTTAGAAAATTCATATGAGCTTGTAATATATTTTTAAACATAAATAATAACATAAAATAAAAATACATTCACTAAATAAATATATAAAATTTAATTTAAATATAATTTTCATGAAGAAAATAGCAGTAAATAAGAAAACAGCCTTTAAAAATGAAAAATAAATACAGTAAATTTTGGAAAAATTCTATTATCATTTAAAAAATATAAAAAGACAAAAATATACATAAAATAACATATTAACACATATTAAAAAAAAATATAAGAAAGAAAATATGATTTATAAAATTTAAAATAGGCAAAATTGCACAATAAAACAAATTATACTAAAAATTGAAATGTACATAACTTTTACATTTTAACTCCGTTTCCAACGAAACGAAAAGCAGTATTCAAGTTATTAAATCTATTGTCATAATAAAAGATAAAATTTATAATTTCAAATATTTAAAATTTAAATTTAAAAGTCAAAGTTTGACTATTTGACCAAAATTCACAATTTCTGGAAATATTAAATTTAGTCATATTTGGAATTCTAATCCACATCAAAATCAAAGTTTATACTTAAAATAACAAAATTTATTCTTTTCATAAATAAAGCTTTTAAATCTGGAAAAATCAATTTAAAAATAATTGTAAAATACAGGGTTGTTACAAAGTTGGTAATATATATTTTGTTAAAACTATTTATATGGAAATATAACAGTATTGTTTCAAAATTGGATTCAAAAGAGTATGTTAACTAGTTCGAGTAGCTCGAAATTGACTAAAAATAGGCAAGAGATGCGTTCGAAGGGTGAGCACTTCTCTTAAGTATTACCCGTCTTCATAAGAGGATGTGTGATACTACTTGGTAAGACCCAGTTCCTTGGTATCATTTTGGGGTTACCCGGTCTATATTTATATTTTTTATGGATTAAAATATATAGTAGCATTTAAGATTTTTAAATAAAAATCAGGTATTTAGTTGTTAAGTTTCCTTAAGAAAGTGGATTCAATATAAAAGGATATTTTGATAAAAGAGTGTGTTGATACATGAAATTTTTAACATTGGTTTATATAACTCTTGGATAAAGGTGAAATAATTTAATACAAGTTCAATGGGATAAATTTGATAGGAAGGTTTTAATAAACTTTGTTTTTTTAAAACCATGTCTTTTGTTTTGACATCTAAGTTGTGTAAACTATTTGATGTTATTGGGTCGAATAATCAATGTCTTTACCTTGGAGATGTATTAGAAAAAGTTGATTCTAGGACTAAGATGGATTCCAACATCCTACTTTCCTTAGCTACTTACTATACCAAATGGGTAAAGAGGTCGACTCAATTTAAGAGCCAGATTATTTATTTAGGCCTGCATCTGAATTTAAGGAAAAAGAAAAGATCAAATGAGAGATTTTGTATATACTCTAAGATTTTAGTAGGGTATTATACAAGTTTTAAACTTTAGCTATATCTTTATGAATTATTTTCATAAATGATTTTGAAAGTAAAAAGAAATTGGTGTAGTTAAGAAATCAATGGAACAAATATGTAAGTTGTACATAGATCATTTTATTCCCATAACTATTCTTGATCCAGAATTCGGGTACATGATTTCGAGGTAATTTACATTGGTCAAAATAAGGATTTTTTACTCGATTCTTGACGGTGAACACTATACAGATTCTTGGTATGGTTTTGAGATTTTCTATTATAGTATATGGCTATGTAAGGAGAATGAAGGTTTCTAATCAAGGATCCTAATTGAAGTCTGCAATAGGGATGCCGAGTAAGCGATACTAGTTTGGAAAAGAAGTTTATGCGATCGAGCAAGTGATCAGATTTGATATTGCGTATGGATGACATACATACATTGTACGGCCTTTAATATATTGTATGGTTCTTACATTAGAAATGCAAGTTACATGGTTTGACATGGCAGTTTATGTGTGCTGATTGCTATGTATGATTTAGCATGCTTAGATTCATGGTATATGATGGACGAGTTGTATTATTTCAATTGTCGTGCTTAACTCTTTTTTGGGTTATGTAGGTGAAATTCAGGTACACGAAAGCATAGGCTTGCATGTTGCTTTTGGTTTCATGCGTAGAATTAGCTTGCTCGCAAATTGGTATGTGTTTATGCTTAACGGGTGTGTTTGCTATGTGACATACAAACTCTATGATATATATATATATATATATATATTATGTATATATTGTTGTTGTGTTGTCCCCAAATATTGAAGATCGTAAATATGGGCTTATATTGATGTTGTGATTTTTTGGGACCTAGCCGTGCAAAGGTGGTGCTACCAAAATATTTTGTAACATAAGGGACTTTAAAAGCATAAGGGTGAGAAGATATTTTTTTCCTTGAAAATTTCAAGGACAAAATTCTTTAAGGAGGGAAGGATGAAATAACCCGGAACTTTATCGTTTTGATTGTGAATATTTAATTAATTTTAAATATCCAAATAATTGATTTTAAAAGCTTAATAACCCTCTTTTAAATAATAACTAACGATAAGATTTTTTTTTTGAAATTTATTGACAAAAATAAATAGTTCGAAGAAATATTGGTAATGAGAACGAAAATAGTTTCATCGATAAATGGTCTCGAAACACGTGAATTATCATCCCGGGTTACTGTCTCGGATTTTGATGAAACTAGTGCTATTGGAACCGCAATAATGAGGTGATGTATGTTGACGAGTTTTATGGCGATGTAACATGTTGTGTGATCGTGCAAGCTCGGAACGTTTAATATTTTCATTAGAGAATTAAATAATAATATATAAAATATTATAAATAACCCTTACATTCACCCTTCTCTCTCTTTCCCTCTTTTGTTTGTATGCCTGTAACAAAATAATGTAGCCGCCTCACAAATTGAATCTAGTTTGGAGCTGTAGTTAACGAAAACAAATGAGGGTAGATACGTTGATCTCATGGTGGAAAGGGGATCGATACTGTAGTAGCGATGTGGGTTGCGATGTTGTTTGGTGATGGCGAACAGTTTGCCGTGGAAGCTAAGGTTGAGGTGTGCCATTGATTTAGGCAAAGTTAGGTGACAAGGTGTATGCCATTTTGCTTCTCTTGGCAAGGGGGCACTTGTCGATGTTAATGGGCGAAGGTTCGACACCTAGGAGCAAAACATGACATCGGGTACGTCGCTAATGAGTTACCAAGTTGCGATTCTATAGGGAGGCTCGGACGTGTCGAGTTGGTGTGGGATTATGAAAGGGTGTAGAGCTTGCACGACGACGAAGTTGGCTCGTCGTTTCATGGAGCGGAGGTGAAGAAATTGGTGAGGAAGGTGCATAAAAATAGGTATCATCATAGTGATACGGTCTTTTGCATTGCTCTCGTAGGAGTGTGATCTACGCATTGGAGCTGATTTCATCAAGTTTGGAGCAAGTAGGATTTTGAGCTAAAATCGAACGTTGTTCGATTTTTGATTGAGTAGGAATGCATAACCATTGGTTGGAATTTTGGGCAAGTTAAGTCACCATTGAATGAACACTATATGATAGATGTGCTGATATAAATTATTGTTTGTGTGCTTGAATGATTTCTTTGGTTGAATTCCTGCTTTGGAAAGTGGATGACATATAAAATGAAATACAGGGAACTCAGAGAATTTTGTATAGGGATCTGAATTCCTCGCCACTGTTGATTTTAATTTCATTTGTATACTTATTATATAAATTGTTGAATGTCAAAGCTTGGTAGCTTGGCAATATTGGATATGACTTTAATATGTTGAAAAAGTTGAACTCTTTTAGTTATGGATCTATAAAAGCACTTGTTAAGTGTTATGGCAGCTCTAGGCTTCATTATAGTATTTTGAGATACTATAGTTTGCTATTTTGATTTGAAAATAGTTCTAATTCGAAGAATGATTTTCAATGTGACCTTTGGAATTTTCTATACTATTTTATTTAGAAATGGTTTTCGAACTTCTCCATTTTTCTCTAACCTTTTTATTAGTCTCTTCTAATTTATATGGAAAAGTTTTAGAAGTATTTTGGGTAGTATTTATTTTGTATAAAAGTTAATATAATAACGGATGTTTGTTATAAAGAAAAAATGGGTTTACCTTTTATATTAAAGTGATTATGTTGCAAAAGGAGATAGAAATATTTTGGTATAAATATTGATAAAACACTTTATATAAAATGTTATATAGAAAGATAGATTTATAAATGGTATTTTATAAACAAAAGAATAGATTTATAAATGATATTTTATAAAGGGAAATGATATCATTTTAATAAATCAGAATAATAAATCACATTTATGAATTTATAGTGATATATGAAATGATCATTCTGCCGGTAGTATTTAGTCCTATCTTGAAACATAAGGGTTGAGATAAGTACATGGTTACATTTTCTAAGTATTGAAAGTGTAATGTTTTGTGAATCGACTTATACCATTGAGATAAGTATATGGTTACATTTTCTAACTATTGAAAGTGCAATGTTTTGTGAATATATTGGAATGACCCTATTTATTCTACCTAATTTTACTAGGATATTTTTTTTCATTAATAAGTTTCCTAGAGTCATTAGCCTTTCTACTAAATTATCCAGGATCCTAATTTTTCTACTAATATATTTATATCAGTTCATTGATAAATATATTCACACACATGTGAAGATGTATGTGACCCTCTTGCCTGGATCAGAGTATTGGTAAGCAAGAGTGCATCCTGATTGAATTTGAATTTCTAGTCAACCAGTACATAGCTCACTTTCCTTTGTTTGATATATATAAATCATGGGAGTGAATTCCCATGATCATATATATAATTTATACCTATTAATTTTTGATCAGTCTTGTGGTGATTGTCTGATAGTTTGTCTTAACAAAGTGATCTCAGAATGTAGCAAGCCATCATGATTTTTGTTTAATTATTTGATATTTGATCAAAGCCAGAAAGGAAAAATGATATACTCATTTATCATTTTCACCATAAGTGATTTTATCACAAATTCCTTTACTTATAACCAAGTCAGTTGAGTAATTTCTTTCACAATCTATATAGTTGTATTTCTCTGAACCAATTCATTCCCTAATCCCTGAGTTACCTCAGCTTGCATCCTAATTTACAGGTTGATTTACTGGATTTAAAAAATCCAGATTTTATGGTCATTTAACAAAAGTAATAATTAAGTAATATGTGTGCATATCAGATGTATTGTGCTTTCTGGACTAAGAAAGCTACTCAAACATAAAAGTGAATTGCTCAAGTATTTGGAAATGTCTTTGTACATGCATTTGCAAAGAAAACTTCAGATTTTACAAATGCATTTTCTTTCTTTAGACCTAGAAACTCTGGTCATCTTGATCAACCCAGACCTCACTATTTTTGAAGTGGGTTAACCTTATGACTAGATCATCAAAACATTAGTGCCTGGCTATTGCAATGTGAATTTAGATACAAGACACTTAAAAAAATCTCTTAGAACATGTACTCCTCTTTATATAATGCACAAATATATATATATATATATATATTTCTTTTATCAAAACACTTCTGCATATTGATACTAAATTCTTGAAATATTACTTCTAGCTAAAATTCATATTTTTAACCTTCAAACTCATAGTTTTTAAATAACTCAAAATTAACTAATACAATATATATATATATATATATATATCCATTTCTCAAATACATGCATATATCATCTACAGATTTCCACCATAATACTCAAATATATTTTCTTGCATAGATTCAACTAAGTCTTTGGTTTTTCCCAACCTTATTTCATTACCAGATTCAATTGAAACAACTAAATAAAATCCAAACATTCAAGATCATTACATAACAACTAAAGCAGACCTATAAAAACCTCCAAGATTACATGCAAATAATTCATTCTAAGTTCTTATTTAATAATAATTTAGCATGCTTATCCAATCATTCTCCTTAGCCATAGCAGCTTCCTATTTAGAACCAGCGTTCCCTGAAAGAGCATTAGAGGCTGCCCCATTTTAATTGAGACACCCCAGATGCCATAAGCAAACAAGGGTCAGACACAAGATCTGGTATGAGCAATATAAAAAATTCCATGATATTAAGTAGATAAGTGAGACATAAGCATTTTGTATGGGATAGCATAATTTCTTTAATTAATTTGCCTGACTTGTTTCTGAAATATTGTGCATATGTGATCAGTATTAAAACTAATTATATACACACTTTCAACAATGCAAACATACATGTCAAACAGAGATACTCACGAACTATCATAACTCCAGTCCAACCATCCTAGGAATAAATCAAGTTCCTACTTCATCACTTTAAGATTGCATTTACCAAATTTCTTCCTAGCCTCATCTGCCATAAAGGAATAACGGGGACACATTGCAATAAAATAATTCACAATATTGCACAAAGATCTCAGGGCTTAAACAAGCCATGTGCCAACTTGCATACTTTAAATACAACAAGCATTCCAGTAGTCTTCTTGGCTCACAATCCTTAGTTTATTTACTAAGTGTTCATGTTTGATCCTATCATGAGATGGCTAGGTGATTGAATCACAGTATACATGAAACATTACATATAGCTTACAAGCATAATTCAAGAACAAGTTAACATTCATATCCAGGGGAAATCATATTTTCAAATATTCTAGCTTAAAGAAAATACAAGAATATTTACAACTGGGAATAAAGACTAGGCATGTGGGTTATTATTGTTTCATAAGCAACCATGTTTGATCTAAACTCAAGATCTAGCTTAAACAAGATTTCTGGCTCATGGGTTTTCTATTTGATCAAGAGTTCAGCACTTTTGGATATTTCCATTGCACCCTTGAATCTTTCATTTGAGCCTCAGCACTTACACAAGTGTAATGCAACTCATATACATTTTGAATTCTATATTTTTCATGCCATATCTGAACCAGTTACAAGTATTCTCTATTTACTTTCATGATTTCATACTTTAACATTTCTGGGTGTAACCAAACAAAGCAAAATACTCAACCATCAAAGCAATCAAAAGCATTCATAAACACCCATTAAAGCATCCATTAAAACCATAGTAATAAAATCAGAAATATGTAGAAAAATAACATGAACTTGGCTGCCTCATAACAGGACTTAATGCCATGGGTTTAGTGAGATTACTCACAGAAGAATGCTTCTCTTGCTTAATCCAGAAAAGAAACCTTTTAAAACTTGCCTTTCTGCTTGCAAATATTTTTCTTCTTTGTTTTCTTAAATGTCTTGGGTAGCAAATGATTTTTCTGGTTTATACTTGGATTTATAAGAGAGGTTTTTCTAGGGTTTTATCATTGTAAAATCCCATTCCTACCCTGGCCAAAACTCATGCATTTTGCATTTCAGATTTGCTTATTTTTCACCCTTAATACCCCGGCCATATGTGATGCTTACTTCCCCTTTTTCTTTTCCAGAATATATATTATATTCTTCTTAGGTCATGATAATTGTGTGACATTGTCACTTGTTTATTTTCTAAAAATCGCACCTTTTTATTTTCTGCCTAAAGCAATTGTTTTGCTTGCAATATGTCTCTTGCTATTTTAGTGTTAAACTTTTCCTTGCTTATTTCTTTTTAATATTTTCAGTACTTATAGAAATGTACATATGCATACATATCTTATCTAGGCTTATTTAACTCCTCCTTAATTTCAGAAAGACATGCAAATATATGTGCATACAGGTTTCAAATCCTTATAACATTTTTTTTTCTGGGTTTTAAGTAAGATCTGTTTACTGATTCAAAACAAAACTTACTTTTTCTTATTTTCTGGGATAATTCATATAATTCCAGAAATCAAATATCCATATTTGGTTTAATAATTTTCATTACAAAATCATGTTTGTAATGCTTTTTAATTCCTGTTTTAATTTCAAGAGATTTGGAGTTCTTCCTTGTGCCATATCAGTGTGCACGTGCACACATGCACACACACTTGCACACAATTAATTCCATATATTCCTATACAAATAAATTCATATATTTTCAAAATCCAACCAAAATAAGATTCCATGAATTTCTGGG
Source organism: Allium fistulosum (assembly GCA_030737815.1). Taxonomy (NCBI): domain Eukaryota; kingdom Viridiplantae; phylum Streptophyta; class Magnoliopsida; order Asparagales; family Amaryllidaceae; genus Allium; species Allium fistulosum. Next base: position 307,435,443 of record CM060901.1, on the reverse strand, counting down.
GTATTACATATACTTATACCGTTGAGATAAGTAAAGTGTAGTGTTTTATTAATATACTTACACTATTGAGATAAGTATACGGTTACATTTTCTAAGTATTGAAAGTGTAGTATTTCGTGAATATATTTATACAATTGAGATAAGTATATGTGTAATGACATATAATTTTAGTCATTTGAAATTGGAATATTTAATTAATTTTAAATATTGAAAAGTTAATTTTATAAGTTAAATAACTTGAATTTCAAATATAGCGATTTATTTGATAATCAAATTATTGAATTTAATATTGAAATTGTTTAAATAATCGATTCTTGAATTTAATATGAACGAAAATGATTTTAAATGTTGATTTAAATTCTATTCGAACAAGAATGATGTAACGACCCGTATTTTTACGGATCGAAAAGTTTGTCAAAATCTGGAATTTTTAGTGTTGTTGAGCCATTTCAGATTTTAGGCAAAATATTGTTTAAGTCATAGGTCGTACATGACCTAAGAGTTAAGTCGTTACCGAGTTAAGTGTTTAAGTCGGTTGACAGTTTGGGACGACCTAAGTAGTTAGGTCGTGTGAGAGCTAAGTGTTGACGACTTATAGAATGTAGCGATCTAGTATAGTGGAGCGACCTATAGGTTAGCGATCTAGAAGTTAGCGAGTTAAGTGAGTTGCGACCTAGTGACTACCGAGTTAGTATAGTTAGGTCGGCAACGACCTAAGGAAGTTAGGGGATAAGCAGTGAGTGACCTGGGAGTTGTGTTAGGTTGTTAGAGCGACTTAAGGTTGTAGTTAGGTCATAAGCAGCCTTTGTTAAGTTAAGTCGTTCAGACGACTTAAGTGTTAGGTCGTAACACTGTTAGGTCGCAGGGTTTTGTCTAAGTTGTTAGGTCGCGAAGTAGCGGTCTATGGTAGGTCGCAGAGTCGTTAGGTCGTATAGGCTGGTAAGTCGCGTGAGAGTTAGGTCGCGTGTTGTTTTAGGTTGGCATGTGTTAAGTCGCGCACCTATTGATAAGTCGTTAGGTTGTTAGGCGTTGTTGTGCTAAGTCGCATCCTCTTAAGTTTTAGGTCGAAGAGGCGCAAGCGATAGGTCGCTGAGGAGTTAAGTTGTAGCTGTTAGGTCGCTGGGTGCTTGGATGCGCAGAAGTGTTAAGTCGGTGAAGACTTAGGTCGGAGGGGTCTTAGGTCGTAAGTCGGAGACGACTTATGGAGATAGCCGAGTTACGACTTAGTGAATTTTCAGCTATAAATAGAAGGGGGTTGGCTTCATTTTTGGGATCCGGATTTCAAAGCGACGAAGTGCTGCCATTTTGAGAGCTCGACTTCTACACTTCTTCTCTCCACTCTAATCTAGTGCTTCCATCCATCCAAGTTGAAGATCAAATTGAAGATTCAAGAGCTTAGATTGAAGGTCTTCATCCTTTAAAGTGAGATTTCTTCATTTGAAACGGATTCGTGATAGATCAAGCTTGATCCTTCGCTGTCCAGATCTGAAGCGTGTTGATTTTGGGTTGTTTAGGTGATTTGGTGAGTGGTGATTATCTCTCACACAGATCCAAAGGAGTATATCGGATTGTTGGCTCGATTTGTTGCTAAAATAGTGATTTTCATGCATTTTCTTCATCCTAAGTGTAGATCCATGTAGATCCATTGTTCATGATGATTTGACAACCATTTTACTAAGTGTTAACCTATGCAAGTTCATTCATCAAGATTGTAGAGATATTTCTCATGATTTCATGCTTGTTAGACTTTCAACTCTTTAATTACGAAATTGCCATTATTGTGATAATTGTCTACTTAGATCATATTTGAATGCTTGATTGTTTGGATTAATGTTTGACTTGGTTGATGGCTATGAATTAGATGATTGATGATTTGATTTAGATCGAGGATGATTCAAAAGCTGAGGGAAAGGCTCTTGAATTGGGAAAGCTGCTTGTGGCGTATGTAGCGGATGATGAAGCTCTTATGCATAGATTTGATGATGATGTTGAGATGAAGCTTTGCGAGGATGTGATGAAGAGAAGCATGATATGAGATAGTCTTGGTCTAATCCAGACGGGATCATTCCAAGCAGATTGATAACTCGGTGATATGGTTCGAGTTTGAGGATAATGGATGCTCGAGAGGCGCTTGAGCTAGTATGGAAATAGTCGTCGAGGAGGATGACTAGGAGGCTTGGATAGCATCGTTGTTGAAGGTTCTAGCAGACTCAAAGCAAGGGTACGTTTGGGCAGTTGCGAAAATCCCAACAACAATGAATTGATGGTCGAGTACACTGGGTAGTTGCGAAAATCCTTGGCACGGGCTGCGACGACGTGCAGAGTACTGTCTAGAACTGGGGTTTCCATTAGCCCTTGACGGACGGCTGGAAGAATGTGCCGGTCATTCAATTAACGGTGATATCGAAGCAATGATAACAGTGATAGCCAAAGTCATGGATGTTTGGTTGTATCGTCATTCGGTCTCAAGAGCAGTGTTTTCCGGGTGCTTATCTGATCTTGGTTTAGGCCTTGGGGGTTTGTGCTTGGAAAACATCGCCCTTGACTCGAGTGATAATCTCTTTACTTTACATTGTACGCTCTGCTATGTTTGCTTCTGCTTAGTGTGTGTGTCTGGGGGCTATCACTGTAGAAAGAGGTTGGAGTGGGAGGGTTGTATTCCTATTCCTTTTCCTTTATGCTCTTTTGGTATGTTGATTGTTAATTTACTGCTCACTAAGACTGTTGTCTGACTCAAGGCTTTATGTTTTAATTCTTATTGCCTTGGGTTGTTCGTCCATTTTGGGACGGGCAGACTAGGTAGCAGGTGACAGGTGCTGTTCTAGCTTTTCACGATGCTGATATCGAAGACGAGCTGGTGTATTGCATATTATTTCTTACTATATGTACTGGATGTTCCGCTGCTTTGTATTCTCTGAGTGATATGTAGTGAGGCTTGTTGTATTGACTATTCTGATGCTTGTATTCAACTATTATGAAGTTTTATATGATGACATTCTATTCTGTGAAGCTTCTCTATATATATATATATATATATATATATATATATATATTCTATTGTATTTTGTCTATGCGCTGTGAGTAATACGATAGATTCTGCTGTTTTTAATTTACCCTGACAATCGTCCATGGCTGCCTGGCACACTTTGCAGCGCACTATCTCTAGGTTTAAGTGCAGGGGTCATGGGCGGTCGTCACAAATGAAGATAGTAAACTTTTAAATTGGATTTAAAAGTGATTTAACTAATTTTGGAAATTGGTCATTTTAATTAACGTGTAAAAATAGCCTTCTAGGGCACTATCTCGGATTTCGACGAAACCAGTTCCATTGGATCCGCAATAGTATATTACGGTATGTTGACGAATTTCGTGGCGATTGGACATATCGTTTGGACGTGCGGAACCGAAATGCCTAGAAATTAATTAAATGGATTTATATAATAATTGGGTTTGGAAAAAAGCTATCTTCTGCATATGATCGAATTAGGTCTCGAGTCTCGTTCCATTGTGTTCGGAATATGGATATAACATAAAATATGCCAGACGTCACGTCTCGATAGAAGTTTGAGATTTTTACCCATAATTTCGCCATACCTTGCACTGTTCATCCATACTACCCCCTATATATAATGCGACTAACAGAGGAAAACGTTCATTTTCTTCTTTTCTTTTCAAACTTCAACGTCCTTCATCAAATGGTCCATGTGCTCCGGCACCACTGCGAACATTTTCAGGCTTCGGCCATAACTAGGCTTTAGTTCACGTCGGCTTGATGAAGTAATCCAACAGTGGTGATGGGCTAAGACGAGGCGTGGTGGCCGTAGATTGGCGGCGTTTGTCGAACCGAGGGGGCTCAATTTGGGTTTGCACTCGACTTGCAAGATGAGGTGGCAGAAAAGGGTATGCGGCGCGGTAGCGGGGGCGCACGCGGAGGTTGGGGCGGCATTGGTTCGCGAAACGATCGAGCTTCTATTTAAAAAAAAGGGGAAGCCTGGGTTTGTGCACGAGATAGAGGGAGGAAGAAAGGTTAAAATAAATTTTTAGTTTTTAAATTAATTAAAGTTAAGTTATTTTAATTATCTCGTAAGTTATTTAATTCATAACTTGTTCGTATGAGGTCCGTTTCGAGCGCGACAAGTTGCATTGCGTTTGTAACAGCAAGCACTATGCTATGGAATTAGATTGGTCAGATTCGGAACTAATAGGAATTTTTGGTTAAATTGAATGTCCGTTCTATTTAATCCAAATCAGGATGTTTTGACGACTAAAAATCAAAGTGAGTTAATCTCACCTTTTTGGTTAACCGGGAATATTTTTAGTCGATAAAAATTATCTAGATGTGTGGATATTTATTATTGATAGTTATTGACTGTTTGGATAATTTAGTAATTTTTATTAGTTGGATTGGATATATTCCCGCCTATTTGAGCGGATGAGACTATATTACGTTCCGTGTAAGAGCGATTGACCCTTTGTATACGAATCTTGCCTCAAAGCAGTTGATTTTTATATTTTTGATTATATACTGTGTGTGATGCAAGGGGACATGTTGGAGGGATCCAACAGGATTCCTCACACTACTGATTTTACTTTTCATATATATAGTGATATATGACTAGTTGAATGCATATTGATGACATTGATATGATTTGCTTAATTAGTGCTCTAGTAGCACCGGGCCTCATTTTTGGTATTTTAAAATACTATAATATAGTGATTTGATTTAAAAGGGATTTCAAAGCGATTTTGGAAATTATATATGTTTAAATAATTAGTTTTAAATTATTTGAAGGAGTCGTTTATTTTAAAATCAAAGGTATGATTTTTGGATATCATAAGTTAATAGTTTCATAAAATACTATTAAATAGAAATTTCCGAACTGTGAATAAAGATTTCTAAAATCTTAGAATAAGTCCATCTTTTATAATAAAGGGGTATATTTAAAGGAAAATAGAAATATTTTGAAATTAATATTTATTAACAATTTTATACAAAGTAATATGAAAGATTAATTACAAATGTGAGATTTTGTAAGTGTGATAATTTATAAAAGTAACATTTTACAAATGAAGTGAAGATTTGTAAAATCGTATTTTGATAATAAAAAGTATAGATTTGTAAACGAGTTTATAAATAAAAAGAAACTATTATCATTTAATAAATTGGAGAATAAGTCAAACGGTGGATTTATTATGAGATACAGACCGATATTTAAGAAATAGTTGACTCTATTTTGGAAATTGAAGGCGAGGGTAAATTGGAATGTTAAACGATATTTTTAAAATTGAAAGGAATTTGTCTATATGGAAGTAACATTACAACGGATGGTGAATGATGTTTTTAAATGAGATTTATGAATAAGTGAGATTCATAAAGGGAATAGAGTTATAAATGAAGTTCATAAATAAATAGGTTTTATGAAAGGAAGTTTTTATAAAATGGAAAGAGATTCTTAAGTATAGTTTTATAAATATGGGAATGATCGGGTTGAAGATTTAAGTATTGATTTAATAACCTATGTTCCAAAAGTTGGTTACTCATATTAATATTGTTTAAAGTTGTTTATTGATATTTAAATATTTTGAAGGGTTAATTATTTAAATTATTAATAATATTTTGGTAATTTATTATTATTATTATTATTATTATTTATATGGTAAAGATTAATGATTGTTTTATCCATAAAGGTTTGAATTATTAATTATTATTTTTAAGAGGTTAAAAGTTAATAATAATTATTTATTTATGATATTTTTGAGATTCATGAATAGAGTTTTGCAAACGTACTTGGATTTTTATAAGAAGAGCTTATAAAATGTTTTGAAGATTTAAAGGGAGATTTTTTACAAGATAAAGAGGTTTATAAATAGTTAAATGGATATTTATAACGAATTTTAGAAATGGTTTACAGATTTATCAAAAGAATTCATAAATAATTGCATGGTTTTATAAGAGTTTAGAAATAACTTGGGGAATAATTCATAAATGATTTATAAATGGTTTTAGATTTATAATAGAGTTTATAAATGATTTAAAATTTCATAAAAAGGAGATCTTTCTCAATGTTCGGCAAATATACTTATACCGTTGAGATAAGAATATGGATATTTTCTAAGTATTGAAAATATAAGGGTTGTGAATATATCTTTGTAAAAGTATTTTGATACAAGCATTTACAAGATGATTTTAATTAATGAAAAGATTAATTAAGGAGGCTTAGTATTGTTTGGTGCTTAACCAAATGTTGTTTTTTCCTATGGAAGTAAATCCCTAATTGAATTTGTTATTTGATAGTTAAATAACCGACTATCGAATTTGGACCCAAATGTAACTTTGGAAATACCTAGGAGAAACACGTGAGTTATGTGGCACAGTCATCTCCGATGATGCTGCACTATGCATGTAAATCTCATTTCGTTCTTCTAGGACAAATGATAAGGAAATCCGTCCGCTAACGGTTAGGAGGTGATCTCCGATCTTATCTTTGACTGTTTATTTCCTAAAGAACCGGAGTTGAGTTTACCGAAAACTATCGAATGTTGTTTCGAAGGGACTGGGATCAGATCTGCTACCTAAAAACCATTTCGATCCAACTCAAGCGTTCAAAGTGAAGACAACTTGAAGATGATGGAACTGGAGACGGAGCTCCCAATCATTTCTTTCAGTCCCAGAACGAAATTGTATGGATGAATGCTGATATTGCATTATTGCCTGGAGGGCAGTGTTAGCATTACAAGTGGAAAGTGCTATATAAATGGTAAGTGTGTGGCCTCTTTGAGCCTCACACCCAGAAAATGAATAAAGCAGGGACATGCGGCAGGGCTAAGTGGGTCACACCCAAGTAGGGTATGATCATCCCAAGTTTACAGCGATATTCATGTATGCTTCGGGATCCCTTTGTGTGGTTGATGATTGCAACCAAGGGTGATCATATTCTATGCTACTGAGAAGGGGGTGGTGCCGGTCCTTAGTAGCAGAGGTGGAACATGTTGTAGCCTCCCGTACATTTTATCTAAAGGTGTATGGATTTGGTGGGTAGACCCTTACCCTTTCATATTTGGAATCTATTCTCCAATACGAGCCTTTGGTTTTGGTTGTAAAACCTAGTATGCTGGAATTTAATTAATGTAACAATTTCAGATATGATTAAAAAGTACTTTAATATTAGTCACTATTATAATATCAGAGGATTTTGTAACGATCCAGTTTTTCAGTCGCCTGAATTTAGAATATTTAATTGAATTTAAATATTGAAAAATGAATATTATAAGTTAAATCAGTTAATTAATTGAATATTGAATCTAATATAGGTAAAAATAATTTCTAACGTTTTTTAAATGCTATTTGAATTTGAATGGAGTTAATGAAGTTTTAAAATTGAATTAAAAGCGATTCGGTAGAAATTGGAAATTTTAAAATTTAATTAACGTGTAAAAATAGTCATTTTGACACTGTCTCGGATTTCAATGAAACTAGTTTCATTGGATCCGTAATAGCGTATTATTATAGGATTCCAAATTTTGTGTCAATCGGACATATGGTTTGATCGTGCGAAGCTGAAACGCACAGAAATTAATTAAAGGAATTTTAATTAAAATAACTCGATTTTGATAACCTATCTTCCGTATATGATGGAATTGGCCTCTGATATATATTCCATTGTGTTCCGAATAAGGGTAAAATATTAGGAACGCCAAGGGACACGCTTTGTTTGGAGTTCGGAAAATATTCGGGTGAATAGTAATTTATATTGGCTATAAAAGGATCCTTAGACTTCAAAACCCTAACCCTAATCAAACGCAGCCGCCACTAAATTCACAAATGACCAAAAACTTCAAATCTTCTCCCTCAATTATCTCATGATCCGTAAGCAATTATCGAAAACTTCCTAAATGAAAGTGGTAGAGCTTGCAGAGACGAGTTCATCCAACGGTGGATTTTCGTTATCACCGTCGTTTGGAGGCGGATCTTGGCCGCGTTGATCATCGGTTCGAACGCGTATTCCTTGGCCATGGATTTGCCAAGCTCGTCGAGGCTGGGGGCAGTGGTGCACGGTGTGGAGGCGCTTCATTTGGCAGTCGTTGATCGTCTTCTAGGCGATCGAGGGTGGCGCGACAAGCAAATGAACAAGGCGACGTATGGGTTTCAATCGAAATGGGAAGAAGAGGAAGAAAGGAAGGTTGCGGCCATGATTTCTCTAAGAAAATTTTAACGGCTAGATTTGATTCAAGGTTAAAAAAAAGAAATTGTAATTTATATTATTCAAAAATTTGTGTAATCTTATAAATAGCATATATTTGTCATACGAGGTCGAAATCAGATGAAACGAGTTACGTCGTGCTCGTTACTGAAAATACTACGCAATGAAACTAGATTGTGATTTAGTTGAGCTAGTGAAAATTTTGGTTAAATTCGAACGCCTGTTCGTTTTTAATCGAAATAAAACACTACAATGATGACTGCAAGCAAAGTGAGTAAAACTCACTCTTTTTGACCCGCTTATATTTTTATTATGCTGTTTTGATGACTGTTTGGATGTATATTATATATATATTGGTTAGTTGGATATATTCCCGCATATTTTAGCGGATGAGACCCTATACGTTCCCGTGTATCACCGTATGACCCTTTGTACACGTGTCTGCCTCGAAGCAGACATTGTACATATTTTCTCATATGCATATTTGTTGCAGGTGACAGGTTGGAGGGATCCAACAGGATTTCTCACTATGGTTGATGTTCATTTTCACATATTGTTATATATGTTATATTATGTGATATTTGATGTGATGGATGCCATGTTTTCTATTATTGATGTGAATTCCCTTATTTAGTACTTTTGCAGCATTGGACCATATTTGGAATTTAAAATATAGAAATGATGATTTCAATTTAAAACGGATTTCAAAGTGATTTTGAAAATATATATGTTTTAATAATTTTTAAATGATTAAAGAAATGGATTTATTTTAAATAAATAAAAATTTATAATTTTTATGTTATAAAAATTATGTTTTTTGTGAAATATACTTAAATATGATTTTTGAAATATGAAGTTAACTATTTTGTAAAATAAGTTAAATTGAGAATTTTGAACTTATTATCAATGGTTTATATATAAAATTTATAAAATTGATATTTTATAAATAAATGTAATGGAATTATAAACGAGTTTTATAAGTGTTAAAATGAAAGTTTATAAAGGAATGTTATTAAAAAAGAGATTTAATGAAATGGATTTTATAAACGGTGTTTTATAAATATTAGGAATGGAATTGTAATCAAATTTGTATATGGATTTGTAATTGAAATTTAAAATGAATTTATAATAAACTTTATAAATAATAAGATTACAAAAGAATGAATTGTAAATAAAGAAATTTATAAGTAAATAAACTTATAATGGGATTTTGTCATATAAATGAGATAAACTGGAAATTGGTTAATAAAGGAATTTTATAAATGGAAGTTTTTAAAAAATAGTAATGTGAATTGTAAACACTGTTTTATAAATGTGAAATCAATTTAATTTGATTTGCTAAATATGGATTTTTATAAAAGGAAATATATTCACGTTTTTAAAGAGAATAATTCTTTAAATGAATGTTTTGGAAAGTTATATTATAAAATGGATTTTAAATGTTTGAAAAATAAATAAATTATGAATTCACTTATTATTAAAATAAGTATATGGAAATGTTTTCCAAATATTAAAATATTGAAATGGTTTTGGAATTACATATTTTTAAAGATAATTTGAAGTAAATAATTTGAAAAAGTGATTTAATTAATGAAAGATTAATAAATCAGTCCTAGTGACTATTTTAGTGCTAAATTTTAATTTGGCCATTTTAATTTCTTAATTTGATGTAGAAACTAATTAGTCGTACACTTAGTACGTAACTGGCTATGAGGCTTGATTATCGTTTGTGTTGAGAATGTTGATTCGTGTAATGCGGAGTGATTACTCTAATCTATCAAGCTTCCTTCTTGGCCGAAGGATAGCAAGTTGAAAGTTGGAGACATGATAAGTCTATGAGACTTGGTTTCTGTTTGAGGTTGAGAAATGCTTTTGCGTTGTTGGTGCGAAGAGACCGTGATCAGATTTATCTGAAAACCACTTCGGACCAACATATATGGGACGATTGTGCAGGTTGGTCGATGATATTGATATTTAGGATTTTTATAGTGAAGGACTGCTTGTTGATCATTTGGGGTTAAATTCCCAATATACATATAGTAGCAGTAGTCACTTCGTTATGAAATATCCATTGCAAGGGCTGTACTACTAATCCTATAGGATGTGGTAGTAGAGTACCTTCGGTTTGTCATGTTCCTGAACAACTAGTATGGACGAGTGTCTAACATTGCATTTCTAAGGTTACGTATGTAACGACCCGCTATTTTCAACCAAAGGCATCCGCACAAGTCGGACTTGAATAATTCAAAATACCGAATTGTTAATTTAAATTTGGCAAAACGTAACATATACAGTAAATTAATCAATCACAGAATCACAGATACAGAGTAGTACAATAATACGCAGCGGAATAAATGAATAGTAGTTCATGAAGCTACTATATAAACAAAGTTAGAAATAAAATACATCAGAATATCCCAAATGCAGTGAAGTCTCCAGTACGGGCAGATGACTTCTCTGAACCAATCGACTGGATGACTGAAAGGATAGATAGCTGGATCTTCAAGCAAAGCTCCAACTTTGAAGGTGAGTCTCAAATGATGTATCACTCAGTCTGACCCGAGCGTAAAGCAAAACACAAAACACTCGAGTCAGGATTAACATTCTTATATCAATAAATCCAACTCAAGTGAAATATCAACTGAAATACAAGTAACTTAAAGGATGTTTGGGATAACCATCCTCTAAGGATCTTCGGAACTATCTACAAGGTGGAAATATACACTATAACACCGTGGTCATTCCAAATTAATTTATCCTTCAAAACCAAAATATCATTTCATTTCAAATATATCTATTTTCCAAAATAGTATATATATATAGGTTAAATAATTTAAGAGTAAAGTATTTAAAATTTCCTCAAGTCTCACAAATCAATTCACATCCACCCAAATTCCAAATTCAAATTTATTAAAAGCTCAATTCATCAATTCAATTCAGTTTTAAATATACCATTTAAATTTTCAATATATTTCAAAGATTTAATACTCAACATTTTCAAAGTTAAATTTAACAGTTTCATATAGCTCTTGATTTAACTTTATTATTATTTAATCAGTGAATATTCACTTCATAAATTCAATATCATCTAACTAGCCTTAAATTTCATTTTACTAAATATTTCCTTAAATTTATTTAAACAAGAAATATTCATTAAATTATTTTTAAATCAAACCCAAGTTATAAATCATATCTTAAATCTCAATTTCAATAAGTTTCAAATCGGTTTAATTAAGTAAAATTCTTTAATGAATGCAATTTCAACTAAATTCAAATTATCTTCCCAACCTTAACTTATTCAAATTATTACTGAAATCTATTTTGAAACATAACTTTAAATACTTAACCATATTATATGTATTAAATCAATCTTAATTAAATTAAACATTATTATTAAATATATATATATATATATATCATTACCATTTATATATACTAATTAAAGAATCAACATTTTTTAAAACCATATATTTCTTCCCAAATCCATAGAATTTATTTTCAATATATATATATATATATATATGGACCAACGGTGTCTGTATATATATCCATCATATGGTTAAGTGATATGGATATTTATCATTTCAATCCGAAATTTAAATATATACGGGTAGATATCATTTCAACCCGTAATCCCAATTTCAATTCAAATGAAAATCACTTGGGTTTATCATTTCAACCCATAACGATTTTATCCTATTCTAAAGTCCGTTCGGGTGTGTATCATTTCAACCCATAGTCAATTCTATACTAATAGGGAACTTGCAGAGTGATAACAGATAATATAAAATACAACAACAGGCATATATCATAAATAACAATAAAATATAAACAACATGATATGGTGTCATATCCCATAGGTGAACAGTTACAGATAATAGCATATATAACAATTTAAATAACTATAGCAGCATATTCAATTGTCGTTTCAATTGAAAGCAAATTTAATAAATATAAGAACGTTAATCGTGAGTGATTGTTCACCTTTCGAGGCTAGAGAGATTCGACACAGAAATGAGCTACTAAATCCAAAGCAACGCTAGATGGATATGATTTGATGTAGAAAATAGGCACGACGGACAAGGCTGATAATTGGAAATCGATGAGAACGATTGAATTAGTTTTGAAATAACGGAACTATGTCATTTTTATATATTATTATTTCTTTCTAAAATAATTTCAAACATATATTTTCAATTCCATATCATGTCCCAATTTTTTTTTAATTTAAACAAAACTCAATATACAATGTTTATACAATTCATACATTTCCTTAAAATTTCCTTAAAATCTCAATAAATTTAATTTAAGACAGATATTCAAATAAAATATTCACATTGTTTGAAACTGGTATTAAATTTAAAGTACATATTAAAACAAAACATCATCATATTATTGAAAATCAATACTTAAATTTAAACAAATAAATGTTTTCCTCTTAAATCAATATTACATTTAAACACACACACAAAATAAAATATAGACATAATATATATAAAAATCATCACTTATTTAAAAACATGCATTTTAAAATAACTTATTTATATATTGTTTACTCAAAATTCAAAGCATATACTGAGAAAATCAATCTATATATATAGACCATACATTATGAAAGCACTACAGAAAAGACAAAAAAACAAAACATACTTTATATATACACACTAGAATTGAGATGAAAATTATACATTTAAATTTTTAGTTTTACAACATAAATCACAAATGCTTTTACAACACTCAACTGCCATACTAATATATGTTATATTCGAACAGGAATAAAAATCTAATTATATTTTCAAAATATGTATATTACTAATATTTTATAATAACAAATAAGATATAAGACTAACGTATATATATACGTCTCTGAAAAGCTTGGCTTAAAATTCACATAAAAATATATGTAGATATAGTTTTTATGCTATATATCAATTAAATGGAGACTGTTATAATGTGAAAATTTGTGAACGCGAGTTGAAATATAAAGATGGATTTGTCAAATATATTGGAAGCAGAGGACAGGGAGGGGAGAAGCAAAGCATGGGATATATATATATATATAATAAAGAGGAGAAAATGGAGGCCATAACTTCAGAGCTCACGCACGCAAGAAGAAATGAAGAAAATGTTGAGATTCAATTGAAAACTATTTGTGTACGAGGCTTATATTTATACACGATTGCATTGATTCAGGTGAGAGAATATAGGAAAGAAATAAATTTAAATCAATTATACACGATTGCATTAATTGAGGTGAGAGAATATAGGCAAGAAAGATTTGAGCGAATATTTACAGTGGTATTGATTGTGTGAATTTAGCAAAAGGAAACTACAAGAAATCTTTGGCAAACATTTTATACACGTTTAAAATTTATTAGGAAGTAAATGCGTTGATTAAAACGCAAGAAATATTTATAACATAGGAAGGTGGTGAAAATTTATTTGCGTACAAGGCTGAGTATTTAAATGAAACTAGTATTGATTGCTTGGAGAAATGCCAGGAAATAATTCTTGTGAGGAGGAATTTGCGCGTGATATTTGATTTAGGAGATAATTGCGTTGGATAGATTAAATAAAGAAACGTACTAATTAATGGTATAGGAACATTAAGGAAATAAAAGAATTTCATTTGAATGGTAATGAAAATCAAAGGTTTTGTTCCTATTAATTGTAAAGGAGTAAATGGAAAAGAAGAGACACTTATACATGTGAATTTCAAACAATCTTTGAAACGGGTTTTGAACTTCTAAAGAGAAATAAATTTGCTTGAAACTGCTACGCGAATTTTTATTCCTATTATAAAAATGAGGAAAAAGGGTAGCGTAGAAATTTACACGTAACTTATCAAAACTAGATTTTTAAAAGAAATTGAACGTCTAGGGAAGTGATTTCTTTCCTACTTGGAATTCAAGGCTACAGATAATTTTATTATTTAACGTTAAAATAAATATTTGTGACGCCCCACCTCTATGCTCATAATAACAAAGAGTATTAAAAGAAATAGTGTCTATTATTACGAAGAATAAGGCTGGATAGGAGCGACCATCCGTAATTGGCCTTACACTAATATTGGTTATCTCGATAGGAGTGGCATATACTTTTTATTTTTCATCTATTATTTATTTACTCCCATCGACATATCCAATTATCAGTATAAAACAAACTACGATAGTTCATAATAGTTTAGGACATTAGATATAACAATAACACAGATAATATAAATGCGGAACACAGAATAACAATAATCTCATATATATAACCGATGTCAGTTACAATATAGTTGACACGATACACATGATACAACTACAACTGTCGACTCTAGAAGTTATATATACAAGTACATTATCGACTAATATACATGAATACATATCGTTCTATACAATGACGCGACTACTACAAAATGACACTGACAACTTCAGAAGATGTGAAAAGTCTTCAAATCCTGAACAGCAACTCAAAGAAGAAAATCTACAACCTGAAATAACTCGGGTCTGACCAGAGTATTTGTAACATCCCGTATTTTTAAGCTATTGAATTTGAACATTTAATTCGTTTTAAATGTTAATGTGGATTCTTAATTGATTTTGAAATGAATGGATTTGGGTTCAATCAATGAAAATGAGCTATAATTTTAATTTATAGCAATTCTGGTTGAATTTGATTAATGGAAAAATAATAATTAAATATTCGGGATTAGGATAAAAAGGTGAATCTGGATGTAAATGACTATAAAATGATATTTAAATGTATTTTTAGGTTCGATTGGTTATAAACAATATTGTTGGATTTTTAGATGAATTTAAAAGTCGACAAGTTATTATTTGGGTTTTATATTAATTTAAAAATGAATTTAATATTATTAAAATTTCAATTTAATCAGATTTTGGTCCGGAATGAGCCAGAATGATTTTTAATGTGTTTATAAATTTTATATGATTTATTGTTAAGTTAATAAAATTTTAAAAGTGGAATTTTAAGCGTTTTCGTCAATTTTGGGAATTGCCCGATTTAATTGACGAGTTAAAATAGCCTTCCGGGGCACATTCTCGGAATTCGACGAAACCAGTTCCATTGGATCCGTAATAGTTAGTTATTATCGGATTTCAATTTTCGTAGCTATCAGAGTTGTCGTTTGACCGTGACAGCTCGAAACGCATCGAAATCGATTTAACCGATTTAATTTTAAATTGATCGTTTAATTACGTAACTCGTGCATACGATCAAATTAGCTTACGAAACCGGTTCCATTGTGTCCGGAACGTGGAAAAACCCTAGGATAGCCTGTCGGAACGTGAGAATTGGAGTTCGTTTGAATATGGTGTTAAATTGAGAATCTTATTAATTAAATAATATTAGAATTTCTATATATATTTAAAAATATCTCAAACCCTAATCATTTATCACCAGCCGCCGTTTACATTCATTTGGTGGCCGAAAATTGTCTGCCTTTTTCCCCTATTATCGAGCAATCCGTCAAGCTATTGTGAAAACTTCCAACTGGGAAGCTGGAGAGCTCGTTGAGTTTGACCCGATCAACGGTGGAGATCGCCATCTAGGTATGGTGGAGGCCGGAATCTGCTCCTATAGGCGGCGTGTTTAGGTGCGAATTGTGAGGAGACGGCAGCGGTTGGTGGCACCGCACTTGGCCCAAGCGTCGAGGGGGTTGGGGAGCTTCGCGCGGCGGGCCCTGATCGACTTCCAAGTCGGCGAAGAGTACGGCGATCGAGCGGCTTTGGTCGCGTGATGGGTTCGAGTACCCTGATGTCGCATGGGAGAGGAACGAAGAAGGGGCAGCGTGATTTCAGCATCATGATCGAACGGCCAGATATCGTTTGGTAAAAATAAATAAAAGAAATTGTTTTAAATTTATTTCAAAACTTTGTAAAATCGTAACGAATCCATACGATATCAGATTGAGGCGATTTTGGATGCGTTGGAATCGTAGGAGCGCATGCTACACGGTGGTGCAGAGCCGGAGTCATTCCGGGCAAGTAGAAATTTGAGTTAAATCGGACACCGTCCGGTTTAATTTAAAATTCGAACGCTCGCTGAAACTCAAGGTGAGTTATTCTCACTCACATCTGGATGCTAGGCATTATAAATAATTGATATTTAAATATCTGTGTGGATGGTTGATTATATCAGTGATTATCAGTCTGGATTGATATTTATATTGCGATGTGCTAATATCTGTGATGCAGGGAGAAACAGGTTGGAGGGATCCAACTGGATTCCTCACAATATAGCAATTATTTTATAATTGATAGTGATACCTGTTTATATGATGTGATTGATAAATCTGGGAATTTAGTTGTTCTGTGACATTGTTGTATAAAGTATAATCACAGAATTTAATTATAAATGGATAAATTGTGTTTTTACGAAATAAAATGAATTGTTAAATTTAGGATTTCAAAGAATAAAATTTGAAATCGGATTTGAAAAGAAAAATGTAAATTGGGCCAAATTGGGATTTTGAATATAATGGGAAGTGTATGAAATGGGTAAATGGAAAGTATAGTTTTTTTGGAAATTAAATTTATGAAATTATAAATTGTTTAAAATAACGGTGTTTATTTTAATAATGACTAACGTTATCCGGAAATTAAAAATATGTTAAAATGGAGTTTCCGACTATAAATTAACCAGTTCAAATGAAAAATAGAATGTTTTGAAATGCCGTATTTCATTGGAATTTAATTAAGTGAATTGGAAATTTGGCTTCCATTGGAAATTCACCAAAAATGTTTAATTTAAAATGTTTTAAACTATGATTTAAAAATGAATTTCCGGATATGGGAAATTGGGTATGAACTTCGGATGAAGTCATAGTTAAATATGGGATTTGGGATTTATGTTGTAAAACATAATTGACTTGAAATAAATCAGTGGATTTATATGAAAGAGTACTTTGGAATGTTTTGGAAACGGGAAAGTGTTTCCCTGGGAAAAACCAAGTAAATGTTTATAAAAAGATTTTATTTAACTAAAGGTTAAGTTTTAAATCGTTTTAAAATGTATTTTTAAGAAATCGTTATTTTTAAAGAAATAAATTAATAATTTTGAATACCGTAATAATTTGGGAGTATATTAGCAATTATTTTTACAAATGGATTTATTTAAAAGTTGGTTTTAGCTTAAGTTGTTAAAATTAGCATTTTTCTTCTTATAACGCTATATTTGAATTTAGTTAAACTAAAACCCTTATTTTTAAAATCAAAGTTTATGTGTTATAACTAGTTTTCTTCACATATTTTAAATTTATATTTTGAGTAAATAAATAGAAGTAATTTTCATATTTTAAAGTATATTTCAGTATAAAGTATTTTTAACTGTTTTAAATGCAAATTGTTTTATACTTGGTTATTCCCGAAGGGAATAAAGGGTAAAAGATTTACCTTGTAAAGGAAGAGTGGAAAATTGTTTTCAAATGAGTTTTGAAAATGTGAAATTATATCTTTGAAAGATATTAGAAGAAAATAAATAATATGGAGATTATTTATTGTGTGATGGATGTGTATGGATGTTTGTGAACATTAATTGATAGTTAAATCACCGACTATCAATATTGGCCAAATGCGCTGATCGTTTCGAAGAGACCGGGATCGAGTTTCCGTATACCGGGATTCTAGGTCTGGAGACTCGAAAACCACTTCGATCCGGTTTGTACGTTTCGCGAAAACGATTTCGGAGTCGAAGATGGAGCAGTGAAGTGCAAGGGCTAGTCGCTACTAATCCTGAGGATATTTCCAAAATGGATGTAGTAGGGGTAGTGCCTTCGGTTCCGTTCGGACCCGGGACGGACTTGTATGGACGAATGCTTTCGTGACATCGTCAGGTGGACGATGGGCATTCTAAGGGATATGTGCTATAAAGGTATCGTTTAGCCTCAAGCCTCATCAACCGGGAATGACTGAAAATCAGGGGTTATGCAGCAAGGCTTCGTGGGTAGCCCCCACTTGAGAGTAAGGTCATCCCTGTCTAGATGTCCCTTTTATTTCGGCTTAGTGGTGCGGTTGCTGATCCCAACCGTGGGGTGATTTTACTTGGAATTATCCAGTAAGGGATGATTCCGGTCTTGTGTTGCAGGGGAGCGGGCGTACTCCTCGGTACTGTGATCTAGGCCACGTACTGTGACAGGTGGTACCCCAGTGCCTAGTCATTCGTTGGAAATCCATTCTCCCTACGAGCCTGTACGGTTTTGATTGTGCCCAACTATTGTTGAAATGTGAGATGCAAGCATTTCAGCTAGATTCTATTTTACTTTCTATAGACACTATTATAATATCAGAGGATTTAATATAAAAGTGTTTTAGCTATTGTAAGGTAAAAACCCGACATGTTTATTTGTGGCGTGGTCTTACGAGATGCTTTTGTTTTTAAAGAATTTTGAAACTTTAATAATCAATTGAGTGTATTTATGATGCGCTGGTATTCCAGACTGACTCGGGTGTTATTTTATTATAATGCTCGGGTCAGACCGAGTATATTTCAGGATAGGTTGCTATGGAGCTCAGGAGAGGAGCTGGAGTCCGAGACGTATTTCTCGTACTTGTATTATTCCGCTGCTGTGATTGTTGAGATTGTTTGACTGGTTATGGTGGGTTGTATTGATATACTCTAATGATGATGTATTGTATATAAACAGATATAGTTTTGATTTGTGTAAAGTTCTGTTCTATATATTATATTTTATTCCGCTGCGACTGTGAGGTTTTGATGTTGTTTAGTTCTTTCTTCTTCTATCTACTTTCTTATTCTTCTACAATCTGTCTTTCCGGCATTCGATCGTCGGCATATTATACTGTTGAGTATTTTGTGTCGATTTTCGAGGGTCGTGAAGGGCGGGTCGTCACAGTTGGTATCAGAGCTTAGATTGGCGACAACCTAGGCTTTGGTGGGAAAATTACTCATTTTTAAATAGAGTCGGAAGTACTCTATAATGAGTTGAGTGTAATAATAGCTATGAGAGCGTACTTGTTAGTGGATATAAAATTGTTTTTGTACTGTGTTGACTTATCGGTTGAGTGTTTATGAATTCTGGTCGGTGCGGGAAGTACAACCGTATCGATAGGGGTTTCTAAACTCTTAAACAAGATAAACCGACATAGTATTGTTTTAAAGTGGGTAAATGAAATAATTTTACCCAAAATTATATTTTGATATAAAGAAATAATTTTTTTGAATTATTATATATGTATTGGATGTTTGTTTGGTTGTTTCTTCTATAATCAAATAAGAAATTAAGATATGATCTAAAATTTGAAATGATTTCTAAGTAAATAAGAATTTAAAATATTTAAATGGTTCATAACCAAATAGAATTAACTAAATATGGTTTAAATAAGAAGAAGTATAATTAAAATTCGACTTAAAACAGAAATTTGATTCCGGAAATTTTGGGAAGGGTTTTAAATTGAGTTGATTGAAATTTTGGGAATGTTGGAATGTTTTCCAAAGGCTTTTGGAGTCAATGATGGAGTATATTTTGGGAAATATTTTCGAATGGAAATTAATTTGAGGTGAATTTTGGAAGTGGAAAGCATTGAACTCACTTCAGTCGCTGGAAAATAATCCTGATGATGCTGGCCACATCATTAGAATTCATTTTCGAGTTTCTAAAGTGATGGATTGCTACCAAAATAGTTGGTTATGACATTGTTTGGACTTGTTTGGGAAAACAAGTGATTTTGGAATTTTCAAAGGAAAATTGTTTGGTAAAAGCAGTTTGTTTTGGAATTTGGTATTTGATTTGAATATCAAAAGAGAAATGTGTTGATTTTTATTTCGAATTGGTTTTGAAATAAATCCGGGTAAATTGAATTCTGGAAATTCTATTTTAAAATAAAAATGTGAAAGTTGAAAAGATTCAACTACATAATTTATGAAGGAAAGTTGATTTAAAGAAGAATTGGGTATATATGGAATGTAAATTTACTTTGAATAAATGAAGGTGAATGGAATATATCTGGATTTAACTTATGATAAGTTAAATAAAATTAAGAATTTGAAATTGAATTAAATCTAAATGAATTGGAATTAAATGGAAGTTGGGATAACGGTGAAATGTAAATGCTTATGATTGTGCAAATGAATTCATATTCTTAAGTTATTAAGTGTTAAAATTTGACATTGTGATTATAAAAATGTGGATTGGTTTGAAATGAGCAATATAAACTTACAAGTAAATAAGTTGGAGAACTTGAGAATGGAAGATTTGATTTTAACTCAAGTAAAATGGAATTATAATCACAAATAAAAATGGTTAAGTGGAATGGTGAATTCAAACTTAATTTTAAATGGAATGCAAAGTAAGGTGAAACAATTATAAAATATAAAAGAGGTAAGTGAACTGAAGTTAGTAAATAAGTTGAACTTGGATATGGAGAATTAAGATTAAATTGAATTTGGTTTAACTTCGACTAAGATGGAATTAAGTTGAATATTAAAATTTCTGTTGTGTTATGAATAAGAATGAATGTAATTAAATTCTTATTTAAGGTAGTAAAGGAAATGGTATAAAATTCAGGTTGGCTAAATAAAATTTAGATGAACTTGAATAAATTCTGGAAAGGAATTAAATTGAAAATGCATATATAATTTAGTTAACCTTGAATTAAAATGGGATAAGAATTTAGTTTAATGGAAATTTAATTTAGTTGAGGTGATGATGAATGAAGTAAATGTTTACTCAACTAAATCCAAAATGATTGTTTGGAAATAAATCTTGTGTAAGCTAAATTAAATGGAATTTGTATTGCAATAAATAGAATTTTGATAGTTTGGTCAAAATTTAGAAAGTAAGGGAAAAATCCAATTGTTGAATGAAATTTAAGTTTGGTAATAAACGTTGGAAGTGAGAATGTATAATGGGATTAGATTATAATTGTGATGGTTTGAATTGTAAGTAAATTCAAATGAGAGAAATAATTTAAATGGTCTCTTTGTTGATAAAATAAATCTAAAATGGATTGGATAAATAAACAAAGAGCATTAAAGTCGTAAATAAATTGAAATTTGATTGAATGAGAATCAAATGAAAATAAAATAAAATTGATATAAGAAGATGATGAAAATGTTGTGAAAGAACTTAATCAAATTGGAAGAGAAACAAATGATTGTGGATGAGCTTTATTAAGAAATTTGAATGGAATTTGTTGGATAATAAAATTGAATTGAAAGTGAAATGATATTCATTAATTATTGTGGTGAATTAAGAATGTATGAGTTGAATATAACCCAGGATCGAATGATATTAATATAAACTTGAATTTGGTTAATGGAAATAAAGATGTAAAGGAAATATTGAATTTAACAATTGCATTCGGAAAAGAAAATACTTGGATTGTGAACAATGCAAAAATTGAATAAAATTAATACACATCCAAGTTGAAATTAATTTTGAATGGTGATAAGCTTAAGTGACAATAATTTTTGCTTGAATGGCGTGAAAATTTGCATGTATTCAGAATTGAGTTGTTTAAAAAGCAATTGAAGTTGACCTTTGAATAAATTGATATGGATTGGAATCTAATTCAAAAGTTTGTATATAAATGCAAGTGAATTGATTTAAAGGGAGAATGGAATTAGTTTTGAATCAATCAGAATGGGTCGCATTTTAATAAGTAATGTTTGCATATGAATGGAAATGGATCATAACTGAAATGCAAATGTTTCAAGTTTAAAATGAAATTTGATTGTAAATCAAATTTGGAATGTAAGTAAAATTAAAAGGTAAGAAAGGCATATGTAATCATATTGAAGTGGAAATGAATTGGTTGAGATAAATATGAATTGTATGTAGTGAACTTGAATTTAAAGCATTCAAGTGAAATAAAATGAAGGTTGGACTTGAATAAGAAATTAAAAGATGATTGAAATCTTTAGATTGTTGGTAAAATATGGTTAACATTGTTACATTATGAAATTGCTTGGTTTGTCTATGAAATGGATGTGTGGCTTGCATTTATATTAGAAAGGTTATGAAAATGCTCATATCTTTGAAAACTGATGAGTTTGTTGAGTAAGTACAGGTACGGGAGGCGTTCGAGAGAGTTGGAGCGCGTATATGCGTTATATTAGCCGCTCGCTATTTAAAAATGCTTAAAAGGTACGCCTACGCAAATATAATTGGGAAAATGATATATATATTGTGGTATATTTTGGGTTTCCGGCCATGTGAGCCGATGTATATATATTTGTGTATCCTGCGATATCGTAGAAGCTCCTCCGTGCAAAGGAGACTCCGCCAAAATTTTCCAGAAATTTTGGGAGTTAGAAATTTTTTGGGGTTTTGGGAAAATTTTAATAACTAGTAAAGTTATTTTGGAAGCGAATGTTTAAATAAAGGCTTTAAGGTAAATAAAGAAAAGGGTTTTGAAATGGAGCTGAAACTTTTTGGGAAAGTGAATATAAGCTTTTAACTAAGCAAATTGGATAAGTAAATGAGTTTGAGAGTATATTTTTACCTTAGCAAATTTCGGGGACGAAATTTTTATAAGGGGGGAGGAATGTAACATCCCGTATTTTTAAGCTATTGAATTTGAACATTTAATTCGTTTTAAATGTTAATGTGGATTCTTAATTGATTTTGAAATGAATGGATTTGGGTTCAATCAATGAAAATGAGCTATAATTTTAATTTATAGCAATTCTGGTTGAATTTGATTAATGGAAAAATAATAATTAAATATTCGGGATTAGGATAAAAAGGTGAATCTGGATGTAAATGACTATAAAATGATATTTAAATGTATTTTTAGGTTCGATTGGTTATAAACAATATTGTTGGATTTTTAGATGAATTTAAAAGTCGACAAGTTATTATTTGGGTTTTATATTAATTTAAAAATGAATTTAATATTATTAAAATTTCAATTTAATCAGATTTTGGTCCGGAATGAGCCAGAATGATTTTTAATGTGTTTATAAATTTTATATGATTTATTGTTAAGTTAATAAAATTTTAAAAGTGGAATTTTAAGCGTTTTCGTCAATTTTGGGAATTGCCCGATTTAATTGACGAGTTAAAATAGCCTTCCGGGGCACATTCTCGGAATTCGACGAAACCAGTTCCATTGGATCCGTAATAGTTAGTTATTATCGGATTTCAATTTTCGTAGCTATCAGAGTTGTCGTTTGACCGTGACAGCTCGAAACGCATCGAAATCGATTTAACCGATTTAATTTTAAATTGATCGTTTAATTACGTAACTCGTGCATACGATCAAATTAGCTTACGAAACTGGTTCCATTGTGTCCGGAACGTGGAAAAACCCTAGGATAGCCTGTCGGAACGTGAGAATTGGAGTTCGTTTGAATATGGTGTTAAATTGAGAATCTTATTAATTAAATAATATTAGAATTTCTATATATATTTAAAAATATCTCAAACCCTAATCATTTATCACCAGCCGCCGTTTACATTCATTTGGTGGCCGAAAATTGTCTGCCTTTTTCCCCTATTATCGAGCAATCCGTCAAGCTATTGTGAAAACTTCCAACTGGGAAGCTGGAGAGCTCGTTGAGTTTGACCCGATCAACGGTGGAGATCGCCATCTAGGTATGGTGGAGGCCGGAATCTGCTCCTATAGGCGGCGTGTTTAGGTGCGAATTGTGAGGAGACGGCAGCGGTTGGTGGCACCGCACTTGGCCCAAGCGTCGAGGGGGTTGGGGAGCTTCGCGCGGCGGGCCCTGATCGACTTCCAAGTCGGCGAAGAGTACGGCGATCGAGCGGCTTTGGTCGCGTGATGGGTTCGAGTACCCTGATGTCGCATGGGAGAGGAACGAAGAAGGGGCAGCGTGATTTCAGCATCATGATCGAACGGCCAGATATCGTTTGGTAAAAATAAATAAAAGAAATTGTTTTAAATTTATTTCAAAACTTTGTAAAATCGTAACGAATCCATACGATATCAGATTGAGGCGATTTTGGATGCGTTGGAATCGTAGGAGCGCATGCTACGCGGTGGTGCAGAGCCGGAGTCATTCCGGGCAAGTAGAAATTTGAGTTAAATCGGACACCGTCCGGTTTAATTTAAAATTCGAACGCTCGCTGAAACTCAAGGTGAGTTATTCTCACTCACATCTGGATGCTAGGCATTATAAATAATTGATATTTAAATATCTGTGTGGATGGTTGATTATATCAGTGATTATCAGTCTGGATTGATATTTATATTGCGATGTGCTAATATCTGTGATGCAGGGAGAAACAGGTTGGAGGGATCCAACTGGATTCCTCACAATATAGCAATTATTTTATAATTGATAGTGATACCTGTTTATATGATGTGATTGATAAATCTGGGAATTTAGTTGTTCTGTGACATTGTTGTATAAAGTATAATCACAGAATTTAATTATAAATGGATAAATTGTGTTTTTACGAAATAAAATGAATTGTTAAATTTAGGATTTCAAAGAATAAAATTTGAAATCGGATTTGAAAAGAAAAATGTAAATTGGGCCAAATTGGGATTTTGAATATAATGGGAAGTGTATGAAATGGGTAAATGGAAAGTATAGTTTTTTTGGAAATTAAATTTATGAAATTATAAATTGTTTAAAATAACGGTGTTTATTTTAATAATGACTAACGTTATCCGGAAATTAAAAATATGTTAAAATGGAGTTTCCGACTATAAATTAACCAGTTCAAATGAAAAATAGAATGTTTTGAAATGCCGTATTTCATTGGAATTTAATTAAGTGAATTGGAAATTTGGCTTCCATTGGAAATTCACCAAAAATGTTTAATTTAAAATGTTTTAAACTATGATTTAAAAATGAATTTCCGGATATGGGAAATTGGGTATGAACTTCGGATGAAGTCATAGTTAAATATGGGATTTGGGATTTATGTTGTAAAACATAATTGACTTGAAATAAATCAGTGGATTTATATGAAAGAGTACTTTGGAATGTTTTGGAAACGGGAAAGTGTTTCCCTGGGAAAAACCAAGTAAATGTTTATAAAAAGATTTTATTTAACTAAAGGTTAAGTTTTAAATCGTTTTAAAATGTATTTTTAAGAAATCGTTATTTTTAAAGAAATAAATTAATAATTTTGAATACCGTAATAATTTGGGAGTATATTAGCAATTATTTTTACAAATGGATTTATTTAAAAGTTGGTTTTAGCTTAAGTTGTTAAAATTAGCATTTTTCTTCTTATAACGCTATATTTGAATTTAGTTAAACTAAAACCCTTATTTTTAAAATCAAAGTTTATGTGTTATAACTAGTTTTCTTCACATATTTTAAATTTATATTTTGAGTAAATAAATAGAAGTAATTTTCATATTTTAAAGTATATTTCAGTATAAAGTATTTTTAACTGTTTTAAATGCAAATTGTTTTATACTTGGTTATTCCCGAAGGGAATAAAGGGTAAAAGATTTACCTTGTAAAGGAAGAGTGGAAAATTGTTTTCAAATGAGTTTTGAAAATGTGAAATTATATCTTTGAAAGATATTAGAAGAAAATAAATAATATGGAGATTATTTATTGTGTGATGGATGTGTATGGATGTTTGTGAACATTAATTGATAGTTAAATCACCGACTATCAATATTGGCCAAATGCGCTGATCGTTTCGAAGAGACCGGGATCGAGTTTCCGTATACCGGGATTCTAGGTCTGGAGACTCGAAAACCACTTCGATCCGGTTTGTACGTTTCGCGAAAACGATTTCGGAGTCGAAGATGGAGCAGTGAAGTGCAAGGGCTAGTCGCTACTAATCCTGAGGATATTTCCAAAATGGATGTAGTAGGGGTAGTGCCTTCGGTTCCGTTCGGACCCGGGACGGACTTGTATGGACGAATGCTTTCGTGACATCGTCAGGTGGACGATGGGCATTCTAAGGGATATGTGCTATAAAGGTATCGTTTAGCCTCAAGCCTCATCAACCGGGAATGACTGAAAATCAGGGGTTATGCAGCAAGGCTTCGTGGGTAGCCCCCACTTGAGAGTAAGGTCATCCCTGTCTAGATGTCCCTTTTATTTCGGCTTAGTGGTGCGGTTGCTGATCCCAACCGTGGGGTGATTTTACTTGGAATTATCCAGTAAGGGATGATTCCGGTCTTGTGTTGCAGGGGAGCGGGCGTACTCCTCGGTACTGTGATCTAGGCCACGTACTGTGACAGGTGGTACCCCAGTGCCTAGTCATTCGTTGGAAATCCATTCTCCCTACGAGCCTGTACGGTTTTGATTGTGCCCAACTATTGTTGAAATGTGAGATGCAAGCATTTCAGCTAGATTCTATTTTACTTTCTATAGACACTATTATAATATCAGAGGATTTAATATAAAAGTGTTTTAGCTATTGTAAGGTAAAAACCCGACATGTTTATTTGTGGCGTGGTCTTACGAGATGCTTTTGTTTTTAAAGAATTTTGAAACTTTAATAATCAATTGAGTGTATTTATGATGCGCTGGTATTCCAGACTGACTCGGGTGTTATTTTATTATAATGCTCGGGTCAGACCGAGTATATTTCAGGATAGGTTGCTATGGAGCTCAGGAGAGGAGCTGGAGTCCGAGACGTATTTCTCGTACTTGTATTATTCCGCTGCTGTGATTGTTGAGATTGTTTGACTGGTTATGGTGGGTTGTATTGATATACTCTGATGATGATGTATTGTATATAAACAGATATAGTTTTGATTTGTGTAAAGTTCTGTTCTATATATTATATTTTATTCCGCTGCGACTGTGAGGTTTTGATGTTGTTTAGTTCTTTCTTCTTCTATCTACTTTCTTATTCTTCTACAATCTGTCTTTCCGGCATTCGATCGTCGGCATATTATACTGTTGAGTATTTTGTGTCGATTTTCGAGGGTCGTGAAGGGCGGGTCGTCACAGTATTACATTCAAAAGAAAATAATACCCAGGTCAGTCTAATTCAAACCTGTCACATACCGGATTTTTCGACTTTCGAAAATTCAACATCGATACTCACTTTATCGACTGCCGAGCAACGAATGCCGGAAACTCCAATAGTGAGGGTTTAAGAAAAAAGAAAAAGTAGAAGAAGAAGAAAACAGAAGAAGAAAGGAGAGAAGAACAACAGAACAATCATCAGAAACAGAGACAATATCAGAATCTCACATATCGCAGCGGAACAATATATAATAGATAAATGAATATCATTTAAAAACAAAAGAATTATATCTGTTATTACATTACATCACATCATATCATCAGAGTCAATAAACAACAATGGACAGTTATATAACTTGTCCTCATACAGAATACACAGCGGAATAAATACTATCAGATACAAATACTACGTCTCTCCATCCAGCTTATCTCCAAAGCTCCAGAATATCCAGAATATCCTGATAATTTAACTCTAGACTGCCCGTGTGGAAATTGGTGGGCACCCAGAGTTTAGAAGGGAAACAATAAACTCCGAGTCAGTCATGGTGACTGGTGTGAGATCGTAAAACAGTTATTCTTTAAAATAAACAACAGGATAATTTTAAAGTCAATTCGAAATGCTTTTGGAAAATGAAACTACCATAAGACCTCCCACCACACACACAATGCAAACGCAGACTTGGAGGAGATTTCTTCTTATGATAGTCAAAGATGCTTACTACGCAAAAAAAATCAAATCATTTTTGATATTATTATTAGTGCATAGTGGAAAACATTTCGAAAGTAGAATATAAATCTTAGCCAGCATAGGTACCATTATATTATGCCTGCTATAGCTGCCTCCTGAGGAGACAGGTTATACAATTGAAATCGTAAAGGCTCGTATTGTTTCTTTGGATTTCCAACAAATGGCCAGGCTAAGGAACTTCCTATCCACGATGGGTACGTCCCTGGAATAGACGACCCGAGAACCTAACCGGATCTCTGCCAACACAAGGCCGGGTTACCTCTGCAAAAATAGGTAACTACTGACACGCGTATGCCATCCCCCGATCGTCACCGATCTTCCCGAGGATCCCCGATTTGCAACAAACCACATAGATAATAATAATGCAGTAACCACAGAGGTTAAGTATCTGGGCTCCATACCATGATACCACCTTTATCCAGAAGGAATGACATACACTAAGGGGCGCTACTCCCTAGAACCTTGCCGCATTCGTCCTGTTTCGACCATTTCCGGGGTGTGAGGCTCGACGAAGTCTCGTCCACAAAGCTACGCTTTCTACAAAAAGCCCTGCTTCGGGTCAAACAAAATGATCAACCTATGATCACAAAGATATAAGATCAAACAAATGATCATATCACAAATGATCAAACACTGATCATTTCACAGCAACACTCAGTATGCCACGTTACCAAATTGGGATATATCGCTGATAAATTTCAACTACATAACCTCTGAGCTCGTACGTCTCAGAGAAGGGTGTTAAGCTAAGAGAATAAATTCTCGGCCACCAACAGAAATGTATTTGAAAGAAATCAGCTTTATATCTCAAATTGTAACGTCAGACACACAATCCATACAAGTCTGTTCCGGGATCGAACAGAACCGAAGGCACTTCTCACGAAGCCCTTGCATTTCCGGATAATTTTCTAATCACGTCAGGACTTCCCGTCACTAAGGGTGATAAAACCTCTAAATCGGAGATCAGCCGATGTAGAGTAACTCGACGGTAATCCTTCCGTTTTCAAAAATATCCGGTCTTCAACACCGGTCTTCAAATGCAATTCATAACGACGTATCACATATTCGGAATGGGTTATACGACCCCATGGTCCTTTCCCGGCTAACCCGAATAGTGAGCGATTATTCAAAAATAAGTGTGGCATTCAAATTCATCCAATTCACAACAAATACCTATCTAAAGGTAATTATTGATAGTCGGTTATTTAACTATCAATAAAGATGCGCAACATCATCAGATTCCAAATAATTTTCCCAAATTATTTCATCTTCCAAAATATCTTTACTAGATATAAAATTTCCACACTTAACCGTTTGGAAACAGTTTCAAATCAATTTCCACATTTCATTTTATCTTTGAAGATAAAATCTCAAAACAGTTCATTTCATATTGGAAAAGCATTTCCATACTTATAAAAAAAATAAGTATTTCACAAATCTATTTATTTTCAACATTTGAAAATATTCGATATACTTAAATCAAATTTAAGTATAAATTCATTCTTTAAGGAAATCATTTACTATAACAATATTTATTTGAGTCAAAACGAATGTTACGTAAAACATCGTTACGACGACTCAAAATCACTAGTATAGGAATTCGAAATTAAAATAGATATATAAATCCCAATACTCCATAAAACATTTCCTTTCGGAAATCATTTACTATAACAACAGTGTTATAGTCCACCATTTCCTTATTTTTCGAAAACGTCTATTTCAACAATAAATGTTGAAACCTATGTTTCGATACTTAACACGTTTTAAAACATCTTTTAAAACAACCTCATTTAACAATATTCCTTTTCCCAAATTATATTGATTTTATTCAATAATATATATTTACTGTCCAAATTCGTGAATATAATCACTATCCCAATTTTAACAATTTCTACACATTTAACTTAAAGGATAATTCGCTGTCCAAAATCAAGAATATATCTCCTTTAATAACTTCAATGTTAAATTTATCAAATTCTATTGATTTTGAATTTATAAAACAATGTTTATAAATCCCATTTCTATTTATAAAACTTCGATTTCTAAATTATCCAATTCAACTTATATAACTCAATTATATACCGGAAGTTTATATTATAAGTTAAGAACTTATAATCCATTTATTTAAAACATCTATTCATTTCTCATCTAAATGTCAAAATCCCATTTATAAGATAATTGCTTATAAATCTTTTTGTTTTACAAAATCTAATCATTTAATAACTTCACAATTTATGAATCTATAAATTTCAATTCACTTATGGAATCCATTTTATTTGACTTTAACACTTAATAAAACTCATTTCAAAATTCCAATATTTTTAATTTATAAAAATATCAATTTTTATAAATCTTTTTGTTTGAATTGTTTAAAATACTTCAACAATTCCAATTTAAACTATTTCATAATCTTTATCAATTGTTTATTTCAAAAATAACATTTTTGTCGTATTTCACAAAAATCGCAATTTTACTAACATTAAAATTTTAACATTTATTTATTTAAAATAAACCAATTCAAAATTTTTAATAAAACGTATATTTCTACAAATCACTTTACAAATCCTTTTAAAATCCAAAATCGTTATTTTTAGACTTTAAAAATGGATCCGATGATGCAACGCATCAAATAGTCAATCATGGCATTCAAAAACATCATATATCAATATGATAATCAACAAATATCACAATATCTGTAAACAATAAATACAGTTGAGGAATCCAGTTGGATCCCTCCAACCTGTTTCCCTGCATCCACAGACGTTAGCACAATACCAATTCCGCTCCAGTACGGAATTATCGCGGTATATAGGTTTTTATAAATCCGCTTACTAACGGCGCAATAGGGTCTCATCCGCTATACGAGGCGGGAATCAATCAATCCAATATATACATATGCCAATATGTATATACTGCTATATATATAGATATATCCTATTATATCTAATAGCACATCCAATAGCAATCATATCAATCAATAAACAACTGCAATACCAAATATATTTTGAGTGAGAAAAATCTCACCTTTGCATTTAAATTTGCCATCCATTTCCATTGCAGTTTTGTTTTCTTTACAGATTTTGACCTAGTATAAACATTTGATAATTTGTTAATATTCGAAATTATCGACAATCAGTTTCTTTTCAATGGATTAAATTTTAAACCAATTTCTTTTAATAAATCTGTTTAACTAAAAAAATACTTTACTGTAAATTTTATACAAACTGAAAATTTCTAAACTATATATATTTTCCGCATGTATATATATATATTTCAAAACCGCATATAAAAACAATCTTTTTATTTTCTTTCAGTCAAATTTCCAATATAAACCCTTATATATTTTCCCAAAATCTCATATAAAATTTATACTCAGTGTTTTCCAGTATATACATATATTTTTATGGAATCGAATCGTTATCATATTATAATTTTAAATTCTCTGATGAACGAAGAGGAAATCAACAGCTTGATAAATACAAATGTTTAAATCAATTTTACCTCACTGGATACACTTGCGAACCCAGGCTCGAACTCGAGACGCACGACATTCGCCACTGACAATCGAACTTCTCCTAATTACCATCTCCCTTAACCCCCAAATTGACTCCGCGCTGCCGCTGCCATCAACTCGCGAGCGCCTCTGCCCTCATCGTCGCCACCTCGCGAAGTCCTAGGCGACTCAAACGAACTCGCGACCAAACTCTACGCGAGTGCGTGCGCGCGAGCCTCCCTGGTGCTCGATTCCAACATCGCGATGCAAGATTCCAGATGCCACCAGTGATTTTTCCCCTTTACCTTCTCGCTTCGAACTCGAGTGCTCTTCCCCAAATACGTGCGACCGAAGCCCCTCGCGATTGTGATCACGCGAGCAAATCCCCAAATCCCCTTCGACTGTTCACCATTTCAATCCTATACGCGCGTGCGACCGAGGCTATTATGGCCTGCCAATCTATTGAAGTCGAAGGGAAAACTGCCCCCTCCGTCTTTGATTTCGAAGTGAATGCAGAGAGAAATGGGAGGGACGATGGTTGTTTTGAGAAGAAGGCTCTGGCCATTTTTATTTTGTTTCGATTTTTTTGTTTTCTCTGTAACAAACGAATTGATTTCAGTTGAAAGAAAGGAAGTAAGCTCATGATTTAAAGAGAACGGTATGGCGTGATACTAGGCACGATTTTTCGTTCGTGATTCCTTGCGTGATACCAGGCGTGATTAAAGGAGGGAACAGTAGTTGGATTTTGACCAAAGTGTATAAACTTATATTTAAATGAAACCGATAAATTACCGACTAGGCGTTTATATCCCGTACGTTCACACAACGACTCCGAAAAATACGAAAATTGAAATCCGGTAATAATTCAATATTACGGACCCAATGGAACTGGTTTCGTCGAATTCCGAGACTGTCCCTCGGAATGCTATTTTTTAAATATCGATACGAACGATTTAATTTCAAA
This sequence comes from Allium fistulosum, assembly GCA_030737815.1. Classification (NCBI taxonomy): domain Eukaryota; kingdom Viridiplantae; phylum Streptophyta; class Magnoliopsida; order Asparagales; family Amaryllidaceae; genus Allium; species Allium fistulosum. The sequence continues at coordinate 307,403,155 of CM060901.1, read as the reverse complement.
ACTGAACAGATTGTTTCCAAATCAATTTCTGAAGCTTCTATTATTTCCGTATCATCAATACAAATTTTAAAAGCTTTTTGAAATATTTTTCCTCAGCTTAAAATTGAAGATACAATTTTTTATTCAACTTCAATCGATTAAATTTTATAATTTAATCGCCGATTTCAATATTTAAATTCGGGATTCGAATTAGATTATCGTTCAAATATTTAAAATAAATTAAATATTCTCAATTTAATTTGTTCAAAATTCTGGGTCGTTACAAACTTCCCTCCTTAAAAGAATTTCGTCCCGAAATTACAAGTTAGGAAAAATGGTCCTTAACTCGTCTACTATTTTCCACAATCAATAGTTTTATCAATTTTCCAAAACAAATCTTTCTACTAAAGATTGGTTATCATTCAACTAGTTTTCCAAACCTTTCATAGTTTTCAAACAATATTGTTTTACTTCAAAATTCAAATTCGAGTTTAAATTCAAATTTTAAACTTTCAAAATTTCTCAAAAATTTTCTAACGCCCTAAATTTTCGAAAAATTTCGCCAGCGTCTCCTTTGCGCGGCTAATACGGCACGACTACAAAACGTCCCTACGGACTCTCAGATTTCAAAAAGAAAAAGAAAAAGCCAAGCGGATAGAGAAATAAGTCATCAAATCTCATATTCAAATTTAAATACATACCTTTTCCGAGCAATTCAAATTATCCTTGAAATCAAAATTCAATTCCCTTTATACCTGTATATCTACTAGCCATAATATCTAGTTATAACATCCAACTATTTTAGATTCAGTTTACTTCTGAATATTGAATTTCATCAATTATCTTTAGTTCACTTCAAACTAATCTCAAAACTTCATTTTATTTCACACAATTCAAATTTGTTTCAACATTCAGTTTCAATTTTATTCACTTACAATTGTAAATTCCATTCATTTGAAATTTATTTCTTCATACTCGAATTTATTTGCAATTCCGAACCATTCTTTTATTTAGTTCACAATTCAAGTCTCAATTTATCTAATTCAACTTCCATTTCATGAGTTTATTAATTATCCAAGTAGTTTATTCGGATTCAATCCATTTCAGTTTTCTCAAATTTGGATTTTGTTTCACTTGATTCAAGTCTCATTTCATTAACGACTTTTAATTTCAATTATCTTCTTGGAATTCCATTCCAAACCATAAATTCATTTACAATTTATATTCACAATTTTATTCATATATGAATTCATATCTTTAAGTTAGATTTTTATTTAAACTTTACAAGTTATCAACTTCATAATATTTCATAAATATGGTATTCCAGAGTCTTACCAACATTTCAAAATCATTTTGAAAACAATTCAAATTATCCTGGAATTTCAAACAAAACCCAAATTTTTCAAACAACTTCCATTTAAAACAATTTGGCAGCAATTCCTCTTCTGGAAACCCGAAAATGAACATCAGTGATGCTGCAGTCATTACCGAAGTTATTTTCCAGCGATCGAAAAGAGTTTAGAGCTTTTCATCTCTTCAAAATATTTTCCAAAACCTTTGAAATTCACTTTCAAATCAAAAAGAAATTTAAATTTTCCAGATCTCCAAAATTTTCAAATTTTTTTCAAAACATTTCCAAAAACTTCTCTGGAATCCTGTTTTAAATTACAATTCACATTTATAATTTACATTTACAAATTTCATTTGTATGTGAATTAATTTCTTAACTTTGGAGTTATGATTTCAATTTCTTATTTAATTTTAATGATAATAGTTTAATATTATCACTTCTAACAACCATGCAACCATATACTATAATATTTCATAGAAAATCGTTTCTTTTCTATACAAAAATAGCTTTGGGTAAAATTATTTCATTTACCCTATTTAAAACAATACTGTGCCGAACTGTTCTATTCGAGTGTTTAGAAACCCCTTCGATACAGTTTTGCAAGACTGTGCCGACGAAGGTTCATATACCACTCAATAAACCAATCATCACAATATAAAACAATTTTATATTCAATAACAAATACGCGCTCATATCTATTATTACACTCAAACTCATTCTAGAGTACTGCTGACTCTATCTCTAATGAGTAACACCCAACAGAGCAGGGTTGTCGCTTAACCATATGCTCTGATACCACTTTGTCACATACCGGATTTTTCGACTTTCGAAAATTCAACATCGATACTCACTTTATCGACTGCCGAGCAACGAATGCCGGAAACTCCAATAGTGAGGGTTTAAGAAAGAAGAAAAAGTAGAAGAAGAAGAAAACAGAAGAAGAAAGGAGAGAAGAACAACAGAACAATCATCAGAAACAGAGACAATATCAGAATCTCACATATCGCAGCGGAACAATATATAATAGATAAATGAATATCATTTAAAAACAAAAGAATTATATCTGTTATTACATTACATCACATCATATCATCAGAGTCAATAAACAACAATGGACAGTTATATAACTTGTCCTCATACAGAATATACAGCGGAATAAATACTATCAGATACAAATACTACGTCTCGCCATCCAGCTTATCTCCAAAGCTCCAGAATATCCAGAATATCCTGATAATTTAACTCTAGACTGCCCGTGTGGAAATTGGTGGGCACCCAGAGTTTAGAAGGGAAACAATAAACTCCGAGTCAGTCATGGTGACTGGTGTGAGATCGTAAAACAGTTATTCTTTAAAATAAACAACAGGATAATTTTAAAGTCAATTCGAAATGCTTTTGGAAAATGAAACTACCATAAGACCTCCCACCACACACACAATGCAAACGCAGACTTGGAGGAGATTTCTTCTTATGATAGTCAAAGATGCTTACTACGCAAAAAAAATCAAATCATTTTTGATATTATTATTAGTGCATAGTGGAAAACATTTCGAAAGTAGAATATAAATCTTAGCCAGCATAGGTACCATTATATTATGCCTGCTATAGCTGCCTCCTGAGGAGACAGGTTATACAATTGAAATCGTAAAGGCTCGTATTGTTTCTTTGGATTTCCAACAAATGGCCAGGCTAAGGAACTTCCTATCCACGATGGGTACGTCCCTGGAATAGACGACCCGAGAACCTAACCGGATCTCTGCCAACACAAGGCCGGGTTACCTCTGCAAAAATAGGTAACTACTGACACGCGTATGCCATCCCCCGATCGTCACCGATCTTCCCGAGGATCCCCGATTCGCAACAAACCACATAGATAATAATAATGCAGTAACCACAGAGGTTAAGTATCTGGGCTCCATACCATGATACCACCTTTATCCAGAAGGAATGACATACACTAAGGGGCGCTACTCCCTAGAACCTTGCCGCATTCGTCCTGTTTCGACCATTTCCGGGGTGTGAGGCTCGACGAAGTCTCGTCCACAAAGCTACGCTTTCTACAAAAAGCCCTGCTTCGGGTCAAACAAAATGATCAACCTATGATCACAAAGATATAAGATCAAACAAATGATCATATCACAAATGATCAAACACTGATCATTTCACAGCAACACTCAGTATGCCACGTTACCAAATTGGGATATATCGCTGATAAATTTCAACTACATAACCTCTGAGCTCGTACGTCTCAGAGAAGGGTGTTAAGCTAAGAGAATAAATTCTCGGCCACCAACAGAAATGTATTTGAAAGAAATCAGCTTTATATCTCAAATTGTAACGTCAGACACACAATCCATACAAGTCTGTTCCGGGATCGAACAGAACCGAAGGCACTTCTCACGAAGCCCTTGCATTTCCGGATAATTTTCTAATCACGTCAGGACTTCCCGTCACTAAGGGTGATAAAACCTCTAAATCGGAGATCAGCCGATGTAGAGTAACTCGACGGTAATCCTTCCGTTTTCAAAAATATCCGGTCTTCAACACCGGTCTTCAAATGCAATTCATAACGACGTATCACATATTCGGAATGGGTTATACGACCCCATGGTCCTTTCCCGGCTAACCCGAATAGTGAGCGATTATTCAAAAATAAGTGTGGCATTCAAATTCATCCAATTCACAACAAATACCTATCTAAAGGTAATTATTGATAGTCGGTTATTTAACTATCAATAAAGATGCGCAACATCATCAGATTCCAAATAATTTTCCCAAATTATTTCATCTTCCAAAATATCTTTACTAGATATAAAATTTCCACACTTAACCGTTTGGAAACAGTTTCAAATCAATTTCCGCATTTCATTTTCTCTTTGAAGATAAAATCTCAAAACAGTTCATTTCATATTGGAAAAGCATTTCCATACTTATAAAAAAAATAAGTATTTCACAAATCTATTTATTTTCAACATTTGAAAATATTCGATATACTTAAATCAAATTTCAGTATAAATTCATTCTTTAAGGAAATCATTTACTATAACAATATTTATTTGAGTCAAAACGAATGTTACGTAAAACATCGTTACGACGACTCAAAATCACTAGTATAGGGATTCGAAATTAAAATAGATATATAAATCCCAATACTCCATAAAACATTTCCTTTCGGAAATCATTTACTATAACAACAGTGTTATAGTCCACCATTTCCTTATTTTTCGAAAACGTCTATTTCAACAATAAATGTTGAAACCTATGTTTCGATACTTAACACGTTTTAAAACATCTTTTAAAACAACCTCATTTAACAATATTCCTTTTCCCAAATTATATTGATTTTATTCAATAATATATATTTACTGTCCAAATTCGTGAATATAATCACTATCCCAATTTTAACAATTTCTACACATTTAACTTAAAGGATAATTCGCTGTCCAAAATCAAGAATATATCTCCTTTAATAACTTCAATGTTAAATTTATCAAATTCTATTGATTTTGAATTTATAAAACAATATTTATAAATCCCATTTCTATTTATAAAACTTCGATTTCTAAATTATCCAATTCAACTTATATAACTCAATTATATACCGGAAGTTTATATTATAAGTTAAGAACTTATAATCCATTTATTTACAACATCTATTCATTTCTCATCTAAATGTCAAAATCCCATTTATAAGATAATTGCTTATAAATCTTTTTGTTTTACAAAATCTAATCATTTAATAACTTCACAATTTATGAATCTATAAATTTCAATTCACTTATGGAATCCATTTTATTTGACTTTAACACTTAATAAAACTCATTTCAAAATTCCAATATTTTTAATTTATAAAAATATCAATTTTTATAAATCTTTTTGTATGAATTGTTTAAAATACTTCAACAATTCCAATTTAAACTATTTCATAATCTTTATCAATTGTTTATTTCAAAAATAACATTTTTGTCGTATTTCACAAAAATCGCAATTTTACTAACATTAAAATTTTAACATTTATTTATTTAAAATAAACCAATTCAAAATTTTTAATAAAACGTATATTTCTACAAATCACTTTACAAATCCTTTTAAAATCCAAAATCGTTATTTTTAGACTTTAAAAATGGATCCGATGATGCAACGCATCAAATAGTCAATCATGGCATTCAAAAACATCATATATCAATATGATAATCAACAAATATCACAATATCTGTAAACAATAAATACAGTTGAGGAATCCAGTTGGATCCCTCCAACCTGTTTCCCTGCATCCACAGACGTTAGCACAATACCAATTCTGCTCCAGTACGGAATTATCGCGGTATATAGGTTTTTATAAATCCGCTTACTAACGGCGCAATAGGGTCTCATCCGCTATACGAGGCGGGAATCAATCAATCCAATATATACATATGCCAATATGTATATACTGCTATATATATAGATATATCCTATTATATCTAATAGCACATCCAATAGCAATCATATCAATCAATAAACAACTGCAATACCAAATATATTTTGAGTGAGAAAAATCTCACCTTTGCATTTAAATTTGCCATCCATTTCCATTGCAGTTTTGTTTTCTTTACAGATTTTGACCTAGTATAAACATTTGATAATTTGTTAATATTCGAAATTATCGACAATCAGTTTCTTTTCAATGGATTAAATTTTAAACCAATTTCTTTTAATAAATCTGTTTAACTAAAAAAAATACTTTACTGTAAATTTTATACAAACTGAAAATTTCTAAACTATATATATTTTCCGCATGTATATATATATATTTCAAAACCGCATATAAAAACAATCTTTTTATTTTCTTTCAGTCAAATTTCCAATATAAACCCTTATATATTTTCCCAAAATCTCATATAAAATTTATACTCAGTGTTTTCCAGTATATACATATATTTTTATGGAATCGAATCGTTATCATATTATAATTTTAAATTCTCTGATGAACGAAGAGGAAATCAACAGCTTGATAAATACAAGTGTTTAAACCAATTTTACCTCACTGGAAACACTTGTGAACCCAGGCTCGAACTCAAGACGCACGACATTCGCCACTGACAATCGAACTTCTCCTAATTACCATCTCCCTTAACCCCCAAATTGACTCCGCGCTGCCGCTGCCATCAACTCGCGAGCGCCTCTGCCCTCATCGTCGCCACCTCGCGAAGTCCTAGGCGACTCAAACGAACTCGCGACCAAACTCTACGCGAGTGCGTGCGCGCGAGCCTCCCTGGTGCTCGATTCCAACATCGCGATGCAAGATTCCAGATGCCACCGGTGATTTTTCCCCTTTACCTTCTCGCTTCGAACTCGAGTGCTCTTCCCCAAATACGTGCGACCGAAGCCCCTCGCGATTGTGATCACGCGAGCAAATCCCCAAATCCCCTTCGACTGTTCACCATTTCAATCCTATACGCGCGTGCGACCGAGGCTATTATGGCCTGCCAATCTATTGAAGTCGAAGGGAAAACTGCCCCCTCCGTCTTTGATTTCGAAGTGAATGCAGAGAGAAATGGGAGGGACGATGGTTGTTTTGAGAAGAAGGCTCTGGCCATTTTTATTTTGTTTCGATTTTTTTGTTTTCTCTGTAACAAACGAATTGATTTCAGTTGAAAGAAAGGAAGTAAGCTCATGATTTAAAGAGAACAGTATGGCGTGATACTAGGCACGATTTTTCGTTCGTGATTCCTTGCGTGATACCAGGCGTGATTAAAGGAGGGAACAGTAGTTTGATTTTGACCAAAGTGTATAAACTTATATTTAAATGAAACCGATAAATTACCGACTAGGCGTTTATATCCCGTACGTTCACACAACGACTCCGAAAAATACGAAAATTGAAATCCGGTAATAATTCAATATTACGGACCCAAAGGAACTGGTTTCGTCGAATTCCGAGACAGTCCCTCGGAATGCTATTTTTTAAATATCGATACGAACGATTTAATTTCAAAACTGAACAGATTGTTTCCAAATCAATTTCTGAAGCTTCTATTATTTCCGTATCATCAATACAAATTTTAAAAGCTTTTTGAAATATTTTTCCTCAGCTTAAAATTGAAGATACAATTTTTTATTCAACTTCAATCGATTAAATTTTATAATTTAATCGCCGATTTCAATATTTAAATTCGGGATTCGAATTAGATTATCGTTCAAATATTTAAAATAAATTAAATATTCTCAATTTAATTCGTTCAAAATTCTGGGTCGTTACAAAACCAGTTTATTAGTGCATATAGGCAGTAATAATTTAAATAGACGACAGTCACAATAATTCCCATCTATCCGATTCTTTAAACAAAGAAACCGGATAACGGTCAATATAACACTTAACAGTGTTTAGCAAAAATCAGCAGATTTAAATCATCTACAGAGATAAATAACAATTTATCAAATCGACTAATTCAATTTAAAGCAAATGAAATTGTCACTTTAAAACCATCAAAAATTCGATTGGCTGCCGTACACACACGCGTGTACGGCCTCGCCAATACGGCATAAAAGATCAATGCATCAGAAGCAAAAGAAAGATCAATTCAAAACTGTCGAGTTTGGGTGGCTGCAGTGCACGCACGCGTGCACTGCCTCGCCACAACAGCATATACTGAAATATCAATAAGGCACAAAAGGCCAGTGCTCAAGAATTCACAGTGCCAACGAATGCAATAAGCAAGTGTATGATACAGTGAACTACATAACACATCAGCCCTACGACAGTACTACGAGTCAGGAAGTAGTGAGCAAGTCAGAGATGCATAATGAATCAACCACAACATATAGAGCAGCAGGTTAAACAGTAAGCAACTATGATTACCAAGGTCAATGTAAATGCAGACTGAAGTGCACATCTAAACCAATACAACCCAAGTGAAGATTGCAGCAAAAATCTAGTATCAGCATGAACAGACTATATGAAAATATCATAGGTGAAGACTACAAGGTGATGTTAAATGACCAAGTCGAGTATCAAATGAAGTACAGTTCAATATCTAGACCAATGTCGAAGATAACCCGGATGTCACGAAATCCAAACAAGTTAGAACTCAAGCGAAATCAAAACTGTATTATTCAAGCATATAGGGAAATCAGCTTAAGGTCGAAACAATTTCCAACATTGAAGCCACCCAATACAACCACTAACCCAAAGCAACCATATTTTTAAACTCGAAATCGATGATTAAAAACGAGTTAAAGCCTGGTAACAACAAAAATCAATCTGAAGCCGTAAACTACTGAGCGAAATCGTGGGATAATGCAACATAGCAGTGTGGATGAAACAGTCAATCAAAGACTGAAAATTCAGGTTTGCACATCGAACTATAGCAGTTCAAGTAAGGAAGCAAACTATAGGTAACTGGAAGTGACCATGGGACGGTCAACAAGGTGAATGCACAAAGTACACAAGTGCTCGACTACAGGTAGAAGAAGATACAGTGAAGAAGTGAAATTGCCAACTCACATATGCATTTTGCATATACAAACAGATGAACATCAGATGAAGACTGCATATAACAGGCCAACAAATACTAGGTCAACATCAAAATGACACCACAAATTTTAAACTACAATTACGCAGTAATACTTGTGATGTCCAGACCAAAGCAATGTTATCAGACAAGGCAAAGGCCATATAAATATATATATACACATATGTGCCAATATATGTATACATATATACGAGTCTGAATGACAACAGTGGACACAATTGTATTCAATTTAAATATGGACTCGAGTACACAGGTAGACACACAAGAAGATTCAAGCACAATGCAACTCGAGCAAGTCACAGTGAATGTGGTCAGAAACAACAAGCCAAGTGTACACAGTGGTCAATATCTCTATCCAGATTTCAATGTTTTTACATGAAGACAGTGCCGAGGTTAGGTAATAGTTATCAAAGCATAAGTGAACAATGCAAGTGCAGCCAAATGAATATAGTGGAGTACTCCCAATGCAACAACATGAATGGTCACAGGTTGATATGCAATGAAGAATGCAGTGGACACCAGTGATGCAGCCAACTACTACTCAAGGGTTCGGCAAATGTGAATTGATGGATATTTCAACTGGAGTTACAACATCAATGTTACATCTTTATTGAACTCCTCAACACTAAATGGGCAATGAAATTAATGACAATGTTGCATGTACATGTAAAAACCCCAGGCAGATATAATAGCAGTAAAAATATGCATTGCCTTTTTTTTTTCAAAGCTACGATTCACACAACATCAAGAAAAATCAATTCAAAGCCGATGACAACAGGAACAAAATCAACATCGTCTAAATCATCAAGAATCAAAACCCAGAAAAAAAACATCATTCATCGAAACAAAATCGACTGCCGAAGCGAAGTCAAACAGCAATCAGACGAACACAAAAACAGGAATTCGAATTGAGTAAAATAGTGGTTTGAATTAGATGTGAGTGAATAAAAATCACTCACCTTTGTTTTTGAAGAGTACGAATTCGACGTCGCAGCTGAGATCCCCTCGTATCGAAGCGGAGACGGACTCAAACGAGCATTTGAAGTCACTTCTTTGAATTCACTAAAGCCCTAAATGTTGAAGCAAGAGGAACGAACGAAAAACAGAGCCGCCATTTCTCTTTTCGTTTGTTTAGCTAGGGTTTTCCAAATGAAACTAAGATAAAGAGGAACGGGTAATAGCCTTGTGAATTTTCACGGCGTCAATTAAAACATGGGCTACTATTTAGTTCAAAGCCCATAAATCCTTTAACAAATTTCAAAAGAATTTCTACTCGATATAGAAACTCCAATAACCATTTTATAAAAGAATTTACAACTGATAAAAACACTTAACAAATCTTTATAAACGAATTTCAACTCGAATGAAATTCCAATTGTAATTGTCTAACAAATGACGTAACAAATTAAATCGTCATTTGACGAAAATCAACTGCTATGAAAACCCGGGTTGTTACAGACTCCCCTCCTTATAAAAATTGCATCCCCGCAATTTTCCTAATCAAGATTGTCTATAACAATCTTCTTCTAACCTAAACTAGTTATGCTAGAAAAATAAGAATTGAGAACACGATTATCAAAGGAATTGCGTCCACGCAATCATAGGGAATAAATGGATACAAGGTAACAACCAAAAGAGCATGGCAATGTCGAATGTACAAGCAAAGCAAGTGTCAGCGGGGAAGTATTAGATAAGAAATCAAAAGGTTCGACTGCTTCAAACCAAAAGAATCAACCTCGTGGGAATCAGGGATCAAAATCAGACGACTAACAAAAGCAAGAACAATCGAGTTCCAGCAACTAAAAGAGAAGGAAAAACAGAGCAGAAATCCCCTACAGAGCACGAATTGAATGTGAGTAAATCAAATTACTCACCTGAATCGCCAGAGAAAAAGACGAAGCTCAAATCTCAAGAATCGCAACTATTCAATCATCAAAACGATAATTGAATTTCTCAAATCAACAAATATTCAATTATCAAAACGATAATCAAATTTTAAATTTAACAAATATTTGATTATCCCAAGCGATAATCAAATTCCAAATCAACAATTATTTAATCTTCTGAAGCGATAATTAAATCTCAGATCAGCAAATATTTAATTATGAAAAGCGATAATTAAATCTCAAATCAGCAAATATTTAATTATCTAAAGCGATAATTAAATCTCAAATCAGCAAATATTTAATTATCAAAAGCGATAATTAAATCTCAAATCAGCAAATATTTAATTATCAAAAGCGATAATTAAATCTCAAATCAGCAAATATTTAATTATCAAAAGCGATAATTAAATCTCAAATCAGCAAATATTTAATTATCAAAAGCGATAATTAAATCTCAAATCAGCAAATATTTAATTATCAAAAGCGATAATTAAATCTCAAATCAGCAAATATTTAATTATCAAAAGCCATAATTAAATCTCAAATCAGCAAATATTTAATTATCAAAAGCGATAATTAAATCTCAAATCAGCAAATATTTAATTATCAAAAGCGATAATTAAATCTCAAATCAGCAAATATTTAATTATCAAAAGCGATAATTAAATCTAAAATCAACAAATATTTAATTATCTGAAGCGATAATTAAATCTCAAATCAACAATTATTTAATTATCTCAAGCGATAATTAAATCTAAAGTCAACAAATATTTAATTATCTGAAGCGATAATTAAATCTAAAATCAACAAATATTTAATTATCTGAAGCGATAATTAAATCTCAAATCAACAATTATTTAATTATCTCAAGCGATAATTAAATCTAAAATCAACAAATATTTAATTATCTGAAGCGATAATTAAATGCAACAAATATCCGATTATCAAAAACGATAATCAGAACTCATATCAACAAATATCTAATTATCACAAGCGATAATTAGAAACAACAAATATCCGATTATCAAAAACGATAATCAGAACTCAGATCAACAAATATCTAATTATCACAAGCGATAATTAGAAACAACAAATATCTGATTATCAAAAACGATAATTAGAACTCAGATCAACAAATATCCAATTACCTGCAGATAATTGGAAACAACAAATATCTAGAAATCAATTAAGAAGACTAGAAAATCAACATAAAAGCTTGGATCGATCCCATCAGATGGCGAGTTTTTAATTCGCCGCACGTGCAACAACATATGGCCGAAGCCTACCAAGAACTCAACATAATTTTTGGCGCCCAACAAATGACCCGAAGGTCCAACATATGACCCGAAGGTCTAGTACTGGTATTTGACCCGAAGGTCCAACATATGACCCGAAGGTCTAACATAGTGGCTCGAAAGCACACGAAAGCATCAAATATTTCAATTAACGAGTCCGGAATTAACCGAAATAGCAAACGCACATGTCCCATACCACGTGTTTTACTAAATCGTTTGATTCTCTTCATCGTTTCCTTGAAAGTGTAAAGTTCATCAAAATCATCAAAACAACAGATATTCAATTAACGAGTCCGGAATTAACCGAAATAGTAAAAGTGTGGTTCCATACTCCGCCCTTTTGCTAAATCGTTTAAATCACTTCATCGTTTCCTTGAAAGTGCAAAATTGTGTATTTTGTAAAAATACACTTTACATTCTCAAACGGACAAGTCCGGAATTAAGCGAATCAGTAAAAGAAAGGGGTCATAGTCCTCGATTTTGCTGAAACGTTTAAATCGCTTCCTCATTCTTTTGAAAGCGCAAACTGTTAAAATTTCTGAAAACAATTTTATTTATTTTGTAAAATAACAATTCACATTCTCAACTGGACAAGTCCGGAGTTAAGCGAAACAGTAAAAGAAAGGGGTCATAATCCTCGATTTTGCTGAATCGTTTAAGTCGCTTTCTCATTCTTTTGAAAACGTAAACTGTTAAAAATTTATAAAACAATTTTCATTTTAAAACGATTTTCCAATCACGTGATTAAAGCAGCAAATCAGTAACAATTTCGATAAGGAAATTGTACTTCTCAAAATACCGTAAAAACGGTTACAAATCAGCATTGCGGTATAACCGCTTGAAAATCAACTTTTAAAAGTTTGACTGTTACTGAAGTCAAAGCAACAGTAATTTTAAAACATCAAATATCTCATCAAAATAATTCACATCTAAATGTGACATCAGTGAATTTTCATTCATTAAAATTGTCAACAAAACACCGTGCTTCAAAAATCTAGCATTGGTGTAAAAATCCCGTTACAAAAATAACGGCAACAAAATACGTCTCATAACCAAGCATCGGTTCAACGTAAATAAATGCAGTAACGTGCAATTCAAATTTTTGCACGTACTACAGAATGAACAAAGAAATCATTCAAATGTATCTTCAATGAAGATAATCCAAAACAGCAAAAATCTAATCAATAGATGATTAATACAAAAGAAAGCCAGCGGAAATTTCAGCAAAAATCACATAACTGCAATTTCTTCGAATCCTCAATTCGGATTCGAAATTCTCAAAGAAACAAAATAATTACAGCTATGTAAACAACAATTGAAATTCATATCGATTTCGTATTTTGATTTTTAAATCAAAAAGATTATCAGTTGTACTCAGCGAAGACGGTTTCACTGTTTCCGCTGCGCACTCTGATAAATAGAACACAAATCAATCATATCATCAGAACACAATTTCACTATTATTTTTAAATAAAGATATTTAAAAATTTCATCCAAATTTCAAAACTTTAGTTTTGACTCAAAGTACAAATAAAACATCGACCAATAGTTGTAACATATGTTCCATCCAAGTTATGTTTTATATTATGTCCATAAACCCCAGGCTCTGATACCAACTGTGACGCCCCACCTCTATGCTCATAATAACAAAGAGTATTAAAAGAAATAGTGTCTATTATTATGAAGAATAAGGCTGGATAGGAGCGACCATCCGTAATTGGCCTTACACTAATATTGGTTATCTCGATAGGAGTGGTATATACTTTTTATTTTTCATCTATTATTTATTTACTCCCATCGACATATCCAATTATCAGTATAAAACAAACTACGATAGTTCATAATAGTTTAGGACATTAGATATAACAATAACACAGATAATATAAATGCGGAACACAGAATAACAATAATCTCATATATATATAACCGATGTCAGTTACAATATAGTTGACACGATACACATGATACAACTACAACTGTCGACTCTAGAAGTTATATATACAAGTACATTATCGACTAATATACATGAATACATATCGTTCTATACAATGACGCGACTACTACAAAATGACACTGACAACTTCAGAAGATGTGAAAAGTCTTCAAATCCTGAACAGCAACTCAAAGAAGAAAATCTACAACCTGAAATAACTCGGGTCTGACCCGAGTATTACATTCAAAAGAAAATAATACCCAGGTCAGTCTAATTCAAACCAGTTTATTAGTGCATATAGGCAGTAATAATTTAAATAGACGACAGTCACAATAATTCCCATCTATCCGATTCTTTAAACAAAGAAACCGGATAACGGTCAATATAACACTTAACAGTGTTTAGCAAAAATCAGCAGATTTAAATCATCTACAGAGATAAATAACAATTTATCAAATCGACTAATTCAATTTAAAGCAATTGAAATTGTCACTTTAAAACCATCAAAAATTCGATTGGCTGCCGTACACACACGCGTGTACGGCCTAGCCAATACGGCATAAAAGATCAATGCATCAGAAGCAAAAGAAAGATCAATTCAAAACTGTCGAGTTTGGGTGGCTGCAGTGCACGCACGCGTGCACTGCCTCGCCACCACAGCATATACTGAAATATCAATAAGGCACAAAAGGCCAGTGCTCAAGAATTCACAGTGCCAACGAATGCAATAAGCAAGTGTATGATACAGTGAACTACATAACACATCAGCCCTACGATAGTACTACGAGTCAGGAAGTAGTGAGCAAGTAAGAGATGCATAATGAATCAACCACAACATATAGAGCAGCAGGTTAAACAGTAAGCAACTATGATTACCAAGGTCAATGTAAATGCAGACTGAAGTGCACATCTAAACCAATACAACCCAAGTGAAGATTGCAGCAAAAATCTAGTATCAGCATGAACAGACTATATGAAAATATCATAGGTGAAGACTACAAGGTGATGTTAAATGACCAAGTCGAGTATCAAATGAAGTACAGTTCAATATCTAGACCAATGTCGAAGATAACCCGGATGTCACGAAATCCAAACAAGTTAGAACTCAAGCGAAATCAAAACTGTATTATTCAAGCATATAGGGAAATCAGTACTTAAGGTCGAAACAATTTCCAGCATTGAAGCCACCCAATACAACCACTAACCCAAAGCAACCATATTTTTAAACTCGAAATCGATGATTAAAAACGAGTTAAAGCCTGGTAACAACAAAAATCAATCTGAAGCCGTAAACTACTGAGCGAAATCGTGGGATAATGCAACATAGCAGTGTGGATGAAACAGTCAATCAAAGACTGAAAATTCAGGTTTGCACATCGAACTACAGCAGTTCAAGTAAGGAAGCAAACTACAGGTAATTGGAAGTGACCATGGGACGGTCAACAAGGTGAATGCACAAAGTACACAAGTGCTCGACTACAGGTAGAAGAAGATACAGTGAAGAAGTGAAATTGCCAACTCACATATGCATTTTGCATATACAAACAGATGAACATCAGATGAAGACTGCATATAACAGGCCAACAAATACTAGGTCAACATCAAAATGACACCACAAATTTTAAACTACAATTACGCAGTAATACTTGTGATGTCCAGACCAAAGCAATGTTATCAGACAAGGCAAAGGCCATATAAATATATATATACACATATGTGCCAATATATGTATACATATATACGAGTCTGAATGACAACAGTGGACACAATTGTATTCAATTTAAATATGGACTCGAGTACACAGGTAGACACACAAGAAGATTCAAGCACAATGCAACTCGAGCAAGTCACAGTGAATGTGGTCAGAAACAACAAGCCAAGTGTACACAGTGGTCAATATCTCTATCCAGATTTCAATGTTTTTACATGAAGACAGTGCCGAGGTTAGGTAATAGTTATCAAAGCATAAGTGAACAATGCAAGTGCAGCCAAATGAATATAGTGGAGTACTCCCAATGCAACAACATGAATGGTCACAGGTTGATATGCAATGAAGAATGCAGTGGACACCAGTGATGCAGCCAACTACTACTCAAGGGTTCGGCAAATGTGAATTGATGGATATTTCAACTGGAGTTACAACATCAATGTTACATCTTCATTGAACTCCTCAACACTAAATGGGCAATGAAATTAATGACAATGTTGCATGTACATGTAAAAACCCCAGGCAGATATAATAGCAGTAAAAATATGCATTGCCTTTTTTTTTTCAAAGCTACGATTCACACAACATCAAGAAAAATCAATTCAAAGCCGATGACAACAGGAACAAAATCAACATCGTCTAAATCATCAAGAATCAAAACCCAGAAAAAAAAACATCATTCATCGAAACAAAATCGACTGCCGAAGCGAAGTCAAACAGCAATCAGACGGACACAAAAACAGGAATTCGAATTGAGTAAAATAGTGGTTTGAATTAGATGTGAGTGAATAAAAATCACTCACCTTTGTTTTTGAAGAGTACGAATTCGACGTCGCAGCTGAGATCCCCTCGTATCGAAGCGGAGACGGACTCAAACGAGCATTTGAAGTCACTTCTTTGAATTCACTAAAGCCCTAAATGTTGAAGCAAGAGGAACGAACGAAAAACAGAGCCGCCATTTCTCTTTTCGTTTGTTTAGCTAGGGTTTTCCAAATGAAACTAAGATAAAGAGGAACGGGTAATAGCCTTGTGAATTTTCACGGCGTCAATTAAAACATGGACTACTATTTAGTTCAAAGCCCATAAATCCTTTAACAAATTTCAAAAGAATTTCTACTCGATATAGAAACTCCAATAACCATTTTATAAAAGAATTTACAACTGATAAAAACACTTAACAAATCTTTATAAACGAATTTCAACTCGAATGAAATTCCAATTGTAATTGTCTAACAAATGACGTAACAAATTAAATCGTCATTTGACGAAAATCAACTGCTATGAAAACCCGGGTTGTTACAATATTATTCCCAATTAAAACCATATTAACTTTTAAATCATTAAATTAACATATAAAATAATAACAACTATCTACTGCTTTAGTAAATAAAAAAAATTGTAAATTCATAGAATACAACCTGTTACTTTTATTTCAAAATATCTTTCTTATAATAATTATTATATTTGGAAAACATTTTGAAATTTTTTTTTCTCTTTTAAAACTTATAAATAAAATATCATTATGTTAACTACCAAATTAAATGTTCATTTTAATACATTCTCTTTCCTTAATGGAAAGATTTCAACAAATACAAATATAAATTTCGTATTAAAATCAAATAAAAATCTAATTCATCTACTTATATTTAATTATACGTAATCCAAACATTAAATTTTTATTTCAAAATATTATTATTTAAAATTTCTTACAAATTCAATTAAATACGTTATTCAAACCGTTTAAAATTTATGGGTTGTTACACTCTCCCCCACTCAAAACTTTTCATCCCCGAAAAGGAAGGAGGTAGGAGAATAGCAACAAACAGAAAGAAAAATAGATTGAAAGTCAAGATTAAACAATTAATTTGAAACTATATATAAATTTTACTTGAAATATTCATTTAAAACTTCATTTGAAATTTAATTTTCTTTAATACTTTAATACTTTTCAAAACTCCTTTGAAAACAATTATTTACATTATTACTTATATTTACAAAGAAGCTATTGAAAATTTTAAATCCAAAATTTATAAAAAAAACTTTTTATTTACCTCAAGATACTTCCAACATTATAATAAATTAATAATCATTCTCTTTAAATATGTTATAATTAATTAATAACTTCTAAAACACTAAAAATTTTCTATTATACCATGTAGTATATAAATAAACAATATTTTAAAGGATATATTCAAAAGAAGGAAAGAAGGAAAGAAGATAGATTCGGAAAAGAGAATATAGGTGAATAAATAAAGCAGGGCAGATAAGGTAGATTCAAAAGAATAGTATCGGGCACAAATAATTAATTTAGAACCATAAGAATTTCAATTTCAAATATTAATACAGAATTCCTTTGTTTAAAATACTTTTATAATAAAATACTTTTATAACTCGATGTTTCAAAAAGTTTATCCTTGTTCCTGTAGACTCTGGTAGTGCGTTGATCAGGCGCAAAACTAGAATTCTCCAAGTACTTAGTAGACTTGTTTTAACACCTAGTGAAAATACTGGAAAAACTTTTTAAAAACATATATGGAAAGTACAATCCAAACAAAAAAACAAACAAAACCTTTGTCTAACCATGGTTTGCAGATACACAATGGTTACGCCTGGATCCCCTAGGAAACAATCCATATCCGTAAGCTTTCTCAGCCCTGCGAGTTACGCCATGATGACTAGTAGAATGCAGGATACACAATGGTTACGCTTGGATCCCCCAGGAAACAATCCGTACCCCTAGGCCATCTCAGCTAGGCGGTTTTGCTACTAATGCGACCTACATAGAGTGCAGGATGCACAATGATTACGCCTGGATCTCCCAGGAAACAATCCGTACCCCTAGGCTATCTCAGCCAGGATGTTGCGCTATGCAGTCGCGCTCGTAAGACTATGGGTAACACCATGGAATTCGATGGAAACTCGAGTATCATATCCGGAAAACCAAAATCAAATAGAATTAGAATGAATCCACAATGTGGCCACAAAGCGGATATCAAGCAGAAGGCACTTTCCATTCTTTACTTCGAAAAAAAAAAAATATATATATATATCATATAGTACCTTTTCAAATCACTTTCAAATATCGTACTTATATAAAGTCCATTATATATAGGATTCCTTTTTCAAATCGAATACTTTCCAAATCAATAGTATATCAAATCATACTTATATAGACTTCGATTATATAAAATACTCTTTTCAAATTGAGTACCTTTTCAAATCTATAGTTTTCGAATCAACCTCATACTTATACAAACCAAATTTTTATATAAGTTCGATAACTCCCAAATCAGGTATTTAGAAAAAATAAGGTTCTCAAATTTTAATTTTTTTCAATATTAGTTTAGTTTCAAAATCATATACAATCTCACTAAATTATTTCTTCTCAATTTAAATATCTTTAGTTTCAAAGTTTCCAACATAATAAATTTAGAAAATAATCCAAGTTTCTAAATCAATATCATTTAAGTCAACCAATTCATTTCCAAAATCAATGGTTTTCAAAATCAATCTTATACCTACATAAGGTCCATCTTATATAAGGATCAAATTTTACAAAATAAATTTCGCTGTATGAAGAGCCATATGGGATTGAATATCTTTGCTTTTATGGGTTAAATATCTTTGTAATTTAAATTGGAAATTTTCTTTTAGTAAGCAAAGATATTCTAACCCGACAGCTTTCAATTTCGGCATCAAAATATATCACCGATATTAGAATATAAGATATACATACGTCATCATTTCGCAAAATCACATTTGATCGCTCGGTCGATCACACAAGTTCGCTTTCGAACTAGTATTGTCCATTCGACTTCCCTAATGCGGATTTCGATGTGGTTTCTCGACTAGTAGCCATCAGTCTCCTTGCATAGCCATATACTATGATAGAGAATTCTAGAATCTAGCCCAAAATCCATATCAAATATTCGCCATCAAGAATCGAATGAAAAATCCTAACACGAAATGGTGTAATTCACCTCGAACTTGTGTACTCAAACTTGGATCAAATTAATTATGCGAATAAAATAGCATACGTACAACTTATATATTTATTCCAACTTGTTAAATATATAGTTTCATAAAGATGTTACTAAGTTAAAACATTTAACTAAACTTTATTCAAAATATTTTGAAGACCAAATTCTTTTCAAAACATTTCAAATCTAAATTTCATATTAGAAAAATTTAAAATTGCCTTATTCATTTACTTAACAAAACAGTTTCAACTTATTTAAATTATATTACTACATACTTTAACATACATACCAAACTTATATACTTTATCAAATAATTCATACTTTTCAAAATTACTTGGCTTTGTAAATTAAACCTTGATTTGGAAGTGCTCGAACCTTCAAAATAGTCGAAGAAATCAAATTTCCACTCCAAGAGTTGGAAATCAGCAATAAATCAGTAAATCAATTTCAAAAGATAGGGTTATACCAAGTCAAATCTGAAACTCGAGGACTGAACACCGGCTTACTTCAAATCATTTCAAATATATATACATATATCTTTCAAATATCAATTCATACTTCGGAATTTGAAATCAAAATTGGTTTCGCAAAATCACTCGCGTAGCAATGCTACTAAAGTGGCCTCTCCTCCACTCTGAAACTCGAAAATCAATGTCGATGATGAGTGCACTCATCACCGAAATTATTTTCCAGCGACATAAGTGAGTTCTGGACTTCTATTTTCTCAAACTTCTTTTGAAATTTCTTTGAAATCATTCGAAACTTATTAAAATCATTTGAAACATTTCTTATTCGGAAAATACTTTTAAGTCATATTATTATTATATATTTCAAAATCTTAAAACCAATTTCAAAATACCAGAGTTCAATTCTCGAATTTCAAATTTAAAATCCTTCAGTCATAAATCATTTTTAGATAAATCAATTTCTTATATGATTTTTCAAAATTACAAATCCTTTCGAAACCTCAAATTCTCATTTTAAAAAGGGTATATAATCTTTAACGAAAACATTTCACTTTTATATATAGAATATAATCATACTTATCAAAATTATAATTTCGGTTTAGAAAACAATTTCTAAAATATAGACAAACCCGATTTTCAGAGGATGATTCACGGACGGATTTCAAAACAAAGATAGAGATTCAAATTAGAGGGGCTTGAATCAAATAAAATTCTGATTCGAAGATAAGCTCGAACGAAGATGAGATAACTAAATTACAAAATACAAGATAGAAATATTTTTATAAATCATGGATGACCCTAGGGTCAACTGTGACTTCAAAATAAGATTGGTTCAGAATTCTGAGGCAAATCGACATTTGATCGCCAGAGATAGAATTCGGCATAACAAGAGATAACAGCATCTAAACCGAGGGATATATAAATCTCCGGTGAATCAATGCCAATTGTAAAGGAGTTCCACTCCTTTACAAATCATTCAAGATTGGTGGGATTGCCTATTCTTATAGAGATCATTCGAAGTGGAGTTTTGGGATACTCCAGAATCAAAAGAATACAAATAGGGAGAGACAAGAATGAATTTTGGAACCGCAGGGAACGTTCCAAAGTTCAAAGGAAGTCGAGTCAAAAGGAAGAGACTAAACTCAAACGAAAGTGATTCTGTAAATAAATTTACCATATATGTTAGGTTTTGCCTAGAGCCAAAGCTCTGATACCAACTGTAACGACCCGCTATTTTCAACCAAAGGCATCCGCACAAGTCGGACTTGAATAATTCAAAATACCGAATTGTTAATTTAAATTTGGCAAAACGTAACATATACAGTAAATTAATCAATCACAGAATCATAGATACAGAGTAGTACAATAATACGCAGCGGAATAAATGAATAGTAGTTCATGAAGCTACTATATAAACAAAGTTAGAAATAAAATACATCAGAATATCCCAGATGCAGTGAAGTCTCCAGTACGGGCAGATGACTTCTCTGAACCAATCGACTGGATGACTGAAAGGATAGATAGCTGGATCTTCAAGCAAAGCTCCAACTTTGAAGGTGAGTCTCAAATGATGTATCACTCAGTCTGACCCGAGCGTAAAGCAAAACACAAAACACTCGAGTCAGGATTAACATTCTTATATTAATAAATCCAACTCAAGTGAAATATCAACTGAAATACAAGTAACTTAAAGGATGTTTGGGATAACCATCCTCTAAGGATCTTCGGAACTATCTACAAGGTGGAAATATACACTATAACACCGTGGTCATTCCAAATTAATTTATCCTTCAAAACCAAAATATCATTTCATTTCAAATATATCTATTTTCCAAAATAGTATATATATAGGTTAAATAATTTAAGAGTAAAGTATTTAAAATTTCCTCAAGTCTCACAAATCAATTCACATCCACCCAAATTCCAAATTCAAATTTATTAAAAGCTCAATTCATCAATTCAATTCAGTTTTAAATATACCATTTAAATTTTCAATATATTTCAAAGCTTTAATACTCAACATTTTCAAAGTTAAATTTAACAGTTCATATTGCTCTTGACTTAACTTTATTATTATTAATCAGTGAATATTCACTTCATAAATTCAATATCATCTAACTAGCCTTAATTACATTTTACTAAATGTTTCCTTAAATTTATTTAAACAAGAAATATTCATTAAATTATTTTTAAATCAAACCCAAGTTATAAATCATATCTTAAATCTCAATTTCAATAAGTTTCAAATCGGTTTAATTAAATAAAATTCTTTAATGAATGCAATTTCAACTAAATTCAAATTATCTTTCCAACCTTAACTTATTCAAATTATTACTGAAATCTATTTTGAAACATAACTTTAAATACTTAACCATATTATATGTATTAAATCAATCTTAATTAAATTAAACATTATTATTAAATCTATATATATATATCATTACCATTTATATATACTAATTAAAGAATCAACATTTTTTAAAACCATATATTTCTTCCCAAATCCATAGAATTTATTTTCAAAATATATATATATATATATATATATGGACCAACAGTGTCTGTATATATATCCATCATATGGTTAAGTGATACGGATATTTATCATTTCAATCCGAAATTTAAATATATACGGGTAGATATCATTTCAACACGTAATCCCAATTTCAATTCAAATGAAAATCACTTGGGTTTATTATTTCAACCCATAACGATTTTCTCCTATTCTAAAGTCCGTTCGGGTGTGTATCATTTCAACCCATAGTGAATTATATACTAACAGGGAACTTGCAGAGTGATAACAGATAATATAAAATACAACAACAGGCATATATCATAAATAACAATAAAATATAAACAACCGGATATGGTGTCATATCCCAAAGGTGAATAGTTACAGATAATAGCATATATAACAATTTAAATAACTATAGCAGCATGTTTCAATTGTCGTTTCAATTGAAAGAAAATTTAATAAATATAAGAACGTTAATCGTGAGTGATTGCTCACCTTTCGAGGCTAGAGAGATTCGACATAGAAATGAGCTACTAAATCCAAAGCAACGCTAGATGGATATGATTTGATGTAGAAAATAGGCACGACGGACAAGGCTGATAATTGGAAATCGATGAGAACGATTGAATTAGTTTTGAAATAACGGAACTATGTCATTTTTATATATTATTATTTCTTTCTAAAATAATTTCAAACATATATTTTCAAATCCATATCATGTCCCAAATTTTTTTTAAATTAAACAAAACTCAAAATACAATGTTTATACAATTCATACATTTCCTTAAAATTTCCTTAAAATCTCAATAAATTTAATTTAAGACAGATATTCAAATAAAATATTCACATTGTTTGAAACTGATATTAAATTTAAAATACATATTAAAACAAAACATCATCATATTATTGAAAAATCAATACTTAAATTTAAACACATAAACGTTTTCCTCTTAAATCAATATTACATTTAAACACACACACAAAATAAAATATAGGCATAATATATAAAAAAATCATCACTTATTTAAAAACACGCATTTTAAAATAACATATTTATATATTGTTTACTCAAAATTCAAAGCATATACTGAGAAAATCAATCTATATATATAGACCATACATTATGAAAGCACTACAGAAAAGACAAAAAACAAAACATACTTTATATATATACACTAGAATTGAGATGAAAATTATACATTTAAATTTTTAGTTTTACAACATAAATCACAAATGCTTTTACAACACTCAGCTGCCATACTAATATATGTTATATTCGAACAGGAATAAAAATCTAATTATATTTTCAAAATATGTATATTACTAATATTTTATAATAACAAATAAGATATAAGACTAACGTATATATATACGTCTATGAAAAGCTTGGCTTAAAATTCACATAAAAATATATGTAGATATAGTTTTTATGCTATATATTAATTAAATGGAGACTGTTATAATGTGAAAATTTGTGAACGCGAGTTGAAATATAAAGATGGATTTGTCAAATATATTGGAAGCAGAGGACAGGGAGGGGAGAAGCAATGCATGGAAATATATATATATATATATAAATATATATATAATAAAAAGAAGAAAATGGAGGCCATACCTTCAGAGCTCATGCACGCAAGAAGAAATGAAGAAAATGTTGAGATTCAATTGAAAACTATTTGTGTACGAGGCTTATATTTATACACGATTGCATTGATTGAGGTGAGAGAATATAGGCAAGAAATAAATTTAAATCAATTATACACGATTGCATTAATTGAGGTGAGAGAATATAGGCAAGAAAGATTTGAGCGAATATTTACAGTGGTATTGATTGCGTGAATTTAGCAAAAGGAAACTGCAAGAAATCTTTGGCAAACATTTTATACACGTTTAAAATTTATTAGGAAGTAAATGCGTTGATTAAAACGCAAGAAATATTTATAACATAGGAAGGTGGTGAAAATTTATTTGCGTACAAGGCTGAGTATTTAAATGAAACTAGTATTGATTGCTTGGAGAAATGCCAGGAAATAATTCTTGTGAGGAGGAATTTGCGCGTGATATTTGATTTAGGAGATAATTGCGTTGGATAGATTAAATAAAGAAACATACTAATTAATGGTATAGGAACATTAAGGAAATAAAAGAATTTCATTTGAATGGTAATGAAAATCAAAGGTTTTGTTCCTATTAATTGTAAAGGAGTAAATGGAAAAGAAGAGACATTTATACATGTGAATTTCAAACAATCTTTGAAACGGGTTTTGAACTTCTAAAGAGAAATAAATTTGCTTGAAACTGCTACGCGAATTTTTATTCCTATTATAAAAATGAGGAAAAAGGGAAGCGTAGAAATTTACACGTAACTTATAAAAACTAGATTTAAAAGAAATTGAACGTCTAGGGAAGTGATTTCTTTCCTACTTGGAATGCAAGGCTACAGATAAATTTATTATTTAACGTTAAAATAAATATTATTCCCAATTGAAACCATATTAACTTTTAAATCATTAAATTAACATATAAAATAATAACAACTATCTACTACTTTAGTAAATAAAAAGAATTGTAAATTCACAGAATACAACCTGTTACTTTTATTTCAAAATATTTTTCTTATAATAATTATTATATTTGGAAAACATTTTGAAAAAAATTTTCTCTTTTAAAACTTATAAATAAAATATCATTATGTTAACTACCAAATTAAATGCTCATTTTAATACATTCTCTTTGCTTAATGGAAAGATTTCAACAAATACAAATATAAATTTCGTATTAAAATCAAATAAAAATCTAATTCAACTACTTATATTTAATTATACGTAATCCAAACATTAAATTTTTATTTCAAAATATTATTATTTAAAATTTCTTACAAATTCAATTAAATACGTTATTCAAACCGTTTAAAATTTATGGGTTGTTACAACGTACATTGGTTTTTACAAATGTACATCATGTGATGGCGGAAAAGGCAACTTCTTTTAGCTTAACACCCTCCTTGAGACATATGAGCTCAAGGGTTGTATTTTTGTGGAAGGCAATTAATAGTCAACGGGAATGGCAATGTGGCATTCAAAGATGACGATGAAGATGATATGTGATATGTGAAAGGTAATCGATACCTCTTTTGGCCTCACTCCTTGGAAAATGACTGAAACAAGGATAGAAGCAGCAAGGCTAAAATGGGTCGCTCCCATTAGGATATGTCATCACTCTTCTAGATATATCTTTACATTCTATGACATCATGTATCTGATTATTGTTGATGTATGATTGTGGCCATGATTTTAGGTCGGTAATGACCGGAGTGATGACATATTCGGTACTATCTAGCGAGGGGTAGGCCGGTCTTGTATTGGTTTAGGCGCCCAGTATATGGACCCTAGGTACATCCCTCTAGAGGTGTATTGAGTTTCGGAAAGGTAGTCCCTTCACCTAGTCATTTGTATGGAATCCAAAATCCACCACGCGCCTGCCATTTATTTTGTAGATCCCAGTATTGCTGGAACTTAATATTGGTAACAATTTCAGCTATGTTGATTATTATTTGTATAATAGACACTATTATAATATAACATGATTTGGTATGAAAAGGTTTTGGTTATCGTAAGGGAAAAACCCGTCTGTCTTTATGTGTGGACGTGGTCTTACGAGATACCTTTTGTTTTGATAAAGAAAAAGTTTTGATAACTTTATAAATTCAGCTGAGATGTGTTTTTCTCACGTTGGTTTACCAGACTGATCCGGGCATTCTTCCCTTTCAGTGCTCAGGTCAGACCGAGTATATTTACAGGTTCAGATTTGGTGCTTTTGGAGCATCGGCTGGTGAGCTGGAGATCTTCATGTCGTATACACGTATCTATTTATTTTTCCACTGCATTGCATTGTTATTGTTGTAAATTATCATCATTTGTGAGGACAGGTTATTATAACTTTCCAAGCTGCATATTACAGTTTCTCTTTGTAAAGATTACTGATCTATATTATATATTATTCCGCTGCGATGTGAGATTCTGTATTGTTTTGGTTCTGCTTTTCTCTCTTCTTCTTCTCTTCCCTTCTTCTTTCTTCTTTCTTTCTTCTCACCCTCTCTTTTCTTTCTCATGATCATCTGCAATTCTATTCGCTTTGGGTCGACATGTGTGGTTTATTGTCGGTTCAGAGGGTACAGATTTGCAAGTCGTCACAGATTTCATATGAAATGTTTTGGTATCGTAACGTAAAAATCCGTCCGTGTTTATGTGTGGCATGGTCTTACGAGTACCTTTGTTTTCAAAGGTTTTTAAATCTTAAAAAACTAGTTGGGTGTGTTTTTTCACGCTGGTTTTCCAAACTGACTCGGGTGTTATTTTATTATAATGCTCTGGTCAGACCGAGCATATTTACAGATTGCTTGGATGCATTGGAGCTCAGGAGACGAGTTGGAGGTCTTCAAGGCATATACACGTATATGTTTATTTTCCACTGCTTTGTTATTGAAATTATCAGCAATTATGAGGACCATATGTTATAACTATCCAGGCTGATAATTGTGATTGTTGTTGTACTTTGATGGATGTATGTATATAACAGTTTCTCTTCTGTAAAGATCATTGATATTATATTATATTTTGTTCCGTTGCAATTATGAGATTCTGTGTAGTTTTAGTTTCTTTTCTCTTCTCCTTCTCTTCTCTTCTTCTTTCTTCTTTCTTTTCCTAACTATCCGTCTTTCCGTTCAATTTGGGTTAGACATGTGTGGTTAATTGTCAGCTTGAATTGTACAGATTGGCGGGTTGTTACAATTTCTAAGTATTGAAAGTGTAGAGTTTTGTGAATATACTTATACAACTGAGATAAGTATATGGTTACATTTTCTAAGTATTGAAAGTGTAGTATTTTGTGGATAAGTATGAGTTATCCAAAAACCACTTCTATATGGCATAAGCATTCGAATTGAAAATATCTTGAAGATAATGGAATCGAAGACGAAGTTCTTTGAAGTGCAAGGGCTACTTGCTACAAATCCTAATGGTGATTCCAAAATGGATGTAGTAGAAGTAGTGCCTTTGGTTTGTTCAATCTCAGAACAACTTGTATGGATGGATACTGACATTGTAGTTTTGCTTGGAAGGTAGTATTAGCATTCTAAGGGGAATTTGCTAAAGGTTAAAACGTAGCCTCAAACCTCACACCCGGATACGACTAAACCATAGGAGATGCGGCAGGGCTATGTGGTTCGCTACCATTAGGGTATGATCATCACTTTTATTTAGATTGATATTTATAGATTATGTATGATGGGCCAATAGAATGGTTTGTCAAGTTGGCAGCCGGGGTGATGATCATATTCGATACTATCCTAGAAGGGGTAGGCCGGTTCTGTGTTGGCATGGGTGCAATGTGTTTGCAGCCTTGGTACATTTTCTCTAGAGGTGTACTATATGGAAGGTAGTCCCTTACCTGTCTGCCTTACGAAGTTAGTTGTATGCTAAATATGTTGTTGAATGTAATTAATGTAACCATTCTAGCTATTTTAAATATTTATTTTAAACCCTAAACATTATTATAATATCACTGGATTTTCTAATAAAAATGGTTTGGTTATGATAAGGTAAAAACTCATCCGTGTTTATGTGCGACGTGGTCTTACGAGATACGTTTATTTTTGAAAGGTTTTATTAAGTAAAAAATCAATATGATTTGAGTTCCTAATGCTGGTTTACCAGACTGATCTAGGCCCTATTTTCTTATAATGCTCGGATCAGCCTGAGTATATTTTCAGATTTAGTTATGGACTCTTTGAAACTTTAGGAGAAGAGCTAGATTCTTTCAAGACCTATTCACGTATTTCCGCTACATTTCTTCTATTGTATTTATCATCATTTATGAAGAAAGGCTGTTATAACTGTCCAGGTCGACGATTGATTAGTTACTATGATTGATGTGTGAATATTATAGTTTTCTTTTGTAAATATCATGTGTATATTATATATTACTCGTGATGTGAGATTCTATTCTGTTTTATTTTCTTTCATCCAATAATCTGTCTTTCCAGCATTCGGATGCTCAACACGTGAATATCGTGGATGTATTAGTGTGACGACCGCCCATGACCCCTGCACCGAATCTAGATATAGAGCGCTGTAAAGTATGCCAGGCGACCATGGACGATTGTCAAGGTAAGATTAAAACAACAGAATCTATCGCATTACTCACAGCGCATGGACAAAATACAATAGAACATATATATAGTGAAGCTTTACAGAACAAAATGACATCATATAAAACTCCATAATAGTTGAATACAAGCATCACATAGTCAATACATCCAGCCTCACTACATATCTCTCAGAGAATACTAAACAGCGGAATATCCAGTACATATAATAAGAAGATAATATGCAACCCTCTAGCTCGTCTTCGATATCAGCATCGTGAGAAGAGAACAGCACCTGCCACCTGCTACCTAGTCTGCCCGTCCCAAAATGGACGAACAGCCCAAGGCAATAAGAATTAAAACATAAAGCCTTGAGTCAGACAACAGTCTTAGTAAGCAGTAAATTAACTAACAACATTTACCAAAAGAGCATAAAGGAAAAGGAATAGGAATACAACCCTCCCACTCCAACCTCATTCTACAGTGATAGCCCCCAAACACACACTAAGCAGAAACAAACATAGCAGAGCATACAATTTAAAGTAAAACTACTATCACTCGTGTGATATCCCGGGATTTCAGAGAATTTAAAATGAGATAATCTTTTAAATTAATTATTAAATATTGATAAAGGTTGTTGTTTTCAAACAATTTAATATTGAGTTGTTTTTAAAAATAAGTAGAAATAGATTTTTAAATAGACTTATTTTCAAATTAAATATGTATTGTTTAAAAATATATATATGTGTATTTAAAATTGACTTTAAATAGGATAATTATTGACAATTAATAATGTGATTATTTAATTATATATATGTTGAGTTGATTTTAAATTGGATTTTTAAATTACATTTGAATTTGGTTTAAGAATTGAATTTAAAGAAATATATATATATATATATATCTTAAAATAAAAATAATAATATAGTATGGATTTAAAATATATGAATAAAGTTTTTATTTAAAAATAAGATTTCTTTTATATCATTTTCCTTAAAGGAATTTATTTATATGAATTTATAAAGTATTTAGTTGATAGTAGATAAATATAAAAGTTTTATATTAGCATTTAAAATGGATTAAATATACTACATATGATTTAGTTAAAATCTAATTGGTTTTTATTTTATTTTCTTTTAAAAAGTTTATTTTTATAAATTAAGAAAAGCATTTATAAAATAAGATATGTATTTATCTATTTAGAAAATGTAATTTAAAAGCTTTAAGAAAATCACTTAAAATTTAATTGTGCATGTAAAATTACATGTGTTAATCTAATAATCTCTTAAAAACCATGTGTAAGATAATTAAGTATGGTAGGTGACAAGTGTCAAAATTTTATTTTTATTTCTTTAATTTTAATAAATCAAAAACTAAATCTATATAACATTACTTCTTACTCTCCTTTCATTTTTCCATCACATTTCTTTAAAATCAAAACTGCAGCCACGTTCTAAAACAAAGGAAATTTTACCAAACCTATTAAAACCTTTTCTCAAACCAGAAGTTCAAAACCCTATAACAAATGCTCAGTTCAAAACCTGAATTCATTCCTCAAAACAAACTCTCAAAACTCAAATGAAAATCCGTCATTTCTCTAAAAGCCTGTAGTCTAAATCTCTGTAAACCAAGATCAAAAGCCTGTAACAAAGATTTCATCTTCAAATTACAACCTGGAATCAAATCTTGAATCATCATGTTCCAGTCCAGTCAAGCATTTCCTTCTAATTCAAATTTTCAAGTTTTAAGCTTTCCAGTTTCTAATGTATCAAGCAATTCAGTTTAAAGCAAATCAAAGAAATTCAGTTTTCTGGAATAAAAAACAAATGCATGCAGAGTTCATTCCTGTTTCAAAAGCTTCCCAGTTCATTTTAAAAAGCTCTCTGCATTTTCAAATAGGTGAGTAAACCCAACTTGTTTTTTCTTAAATCTGGTTGCTTAAATAAATTATCAATGTTGATATATATATTGTTGCATGATGATGAAGTGGATGTCTGGATAATTGAAATGTGCATGTTATATAAACTGTTAGCTCTGTTAATCTTTTAAAAACTGTGAGTAAATTAAGTTTAAACAGTTTTTAATTAGCTTTATGTGATAGATGTTTGAAATAAAAGTGTGATGCATGTTGAATATATAAATGCATGTTGTTGTGAATATGAATATATGTGTATATGAATATAGAACTGTGTGCATGTAGAGATGTATCAGAGATCATCTCTGTTTAAGTTACAGAGTTCAAATATTTGTTCAAAAATTCCAATTCTTCTTATTTAGTCTCTGTTAGGTTTAGTAATTCAAACGAATCATGTTTGTTTAAACCTTAGCTAAGTTTTAAAAATATATATAAGCATGATAAGTTGAAAACTAGTTGGAAATTTAGAAAGACAGTGAAAATTATAAACTTATCAAATCCTCGACTTGAATAATTCATAGTTTCAAGTTTATAATCTATTTTGTTATCTAAAATCATGAATTTTAAAAGATGAATCAAAAATTTTAACTTAGATTTGAAAGAGAATTTAAGGGTTGAACTGGAAATGGCCTTTGGGGCTTTTCTGGCGATAGGTGGCCTCGGGTTGGTCGGGAACTTCACTGGAGGTGGAGGAGAGCCTTGTGGTCCAGGAAAAAATATTTGATGGGTGAATAGAGCACCGTGGCGGTGGAGTTGGATCGAAGTAGGGTTTAACACCCAGTTTTGGTCAGGGTTGTAGACTAGGCTACTGTGGCGTCTCTAGTGGTTCGAGTTGCACAGGACTTGGGGAGAAGTAGCGTGGAAGGCATGTGAGTGTGTGGCCCTGGTTGCGCGACCTCTGGTGATTGGCGTCGCGGGTTCATGGAAGATTCAGGCGAGGGGTTAGTTTCCAGGTTTGACTTGAGTAGCTCGTTTTCGATTTAGGCTTTATAGTGAAGAATTGGTGGTCGAGATCGTTAGTAGGGATGAACGTCGTTGGGTTGGAGGTGTCGGCGATTGTCAAGGTGGCGTTGATCATCGGTGCACGTGCACGGCGATGTTGTGATGTCTGGGAGGATGGGTTCGTGGCGACTCGAAGGGAGACTCGGGATTTTGGGAGATAAACTCGAGTCTGGCATCGTGTTCGTGAGTGTTAACTGTTATGGTTTTTAACAGTTTTAAGATTTAAACTAAATACTGTTTTTTAAAAAAAAAACATAAGAAGAAGATGGAGGGGAACTCGGGTTGGACTCGAGTAGGGTAAAGGTTTTACCCGAAGCAAGATTAAGGGAATGTTAAGCATGTTAAAAGTTTTTATAAAATAAATTTAAGTTTTTTTTAATTTTAGAAATAAATTTAGTTTAAGTTTCCTTATATAAATTCCTAATAAAATATGTTCTCCTTAACATTTGATTTAGAAGTTTTGAAATTTGTTTAATTTAAATTTTATTAAGTAAAATTTAAAGTTATTTTAAAACTTAAGTTAAAATGAAATTTTAAAGGTTTTTATAAAAACAAGTTTTAAAGTTTAAATTGAAAACTAGTTTAAACTATTACTTGTTAATGTTTAAGACATTTAAGGGAAGTTATGTTTTATTAACTTTAATTTATCAAGTTAAATGTTTATTTATTTTAAACCTTAATTAATGATTTAATTAAGAAAAGTTAGTTATTAAGATAAGATGGTTTAATCTTAAGATAATTAAAGTTTTAATGTCTTGGTATTAATTAAGTTAATTAAGGAAATTAGGTATAATCAATTAATTTAATTAATAATGATTAAGGATTAGTTAAGAAATTAATTAAGAATAATTAATAAATTTAATTAACTCAATGATGAAGATTGATTTAATGTATGACTAAAATTAATTTGTAATTAATTAATTAATTAGTAATTAGAGGTTAATAAATTAGTAATTAAGAATACTTAATTTGTTATTAAGTTTTATTAATTAATAATTAAGTTTTATTAATTATTAATTAAGGAATGATTAATTTGTAATTAAAGATTAATTATGGATTAATCAAATGGAAATTAAGGATTAATTAATTTGTTATTAAGTTTTATTAATTGATAATTAAGGTTTATTAGTTATAATTAAAATAATAATTAATCTGTAATTAAAGATTAATTAATTGGTTTAAAAAGTAATTAAAGGATAAATTACTTAGCTATGATTTATGAGATGAATGTGATTAAGTTAAGTTAATTAATTTGTTAATTAATTAATGATAGTCACTTAGTAATTGATTAAGTATAATTACTTAATGAGATTTGATAAGTATAATTACTTAGTATAAGTAATAAATGTATAATTACTGGATGTAATTGATATAAGGGAAATTACTTAATGTAAAGTAATTGAAGTATAATTACTTTATAAAAGTAATTAAGGATTTAATTATTTGGTGTAATTAATATAATTAATTAAGAAGTTAATTAATTAAGGTAAGTAATTACAGGATGATAATTACTATTTATGATTAATTAAGGTGGATTAATAGAAGTGATTAATTAAAGTTTAAATAATTTATGTAATTAATTAAGAATCAATGTAATTAATTATAGTTAATTAATTAATGGAAGAAATTAATTAAGGGATGATTACTTTATGTAATTAATGAATAATTAATCAAGGATGATTAATATTTAATGAGCAATTAATTAATTAAAGGTTTGTAATTAATTAATGATTGATTAATTAAATGTTAGATAATTAATTCTTAAGTAATTAATTTAATTTAAGTTAATTAAATTAATTATAACATAGGGTTAATAATTGTTGCTTATATATGATTGTTGTGTAGAATATCTGAATTGGATGATATCTATTGGATGATATGCTGTGATATTCTGTGATATGATATGGGATATATCTATGATAAATGTGTGATATTTATCTATGTTAAATGCTGTGTGAATTCAAGTATTGAATTGAATTGTTTAAACCTTTAAACAACTTGGCCTTTAAAATACGTTTGGATTTCGATGAGACCGGGATCGGGTTTCCAGATTTGGGTATCCGAATACCACATCGATCCAAGTTAAACGTTAGGTCGTGAATCTCAAGTGAAGATGAAGATTCAGAGTGCAAGGGTTATTGTCGTTAACTCTGACGGTGATTCCAAAATGAGTGTAACGAGATAATGCCTTCAGTTTCGTTCGAACCCGGAACGAACTTGTATGGATTGAATGCTTTCAGCACATCGTCAGGTGGACGATGAGCATTCTAAGTGATGTGTTCTGATTAAAGGTAATCGTGACCTCAAGCCTCATCAACCGGGAATGGCTAAAACAGGGGAGGTGCAGCAAGGTTAGTGGGTAGCACCCAAGTAGTATAAGATTCCCCTGTCTAGAGTCCCTTTTTATTTCAGCTGTGTGGGCGGTTGCTGGCTCCAACCGCGGGGTTTCTTATGCGGGAATTATCCAGTAAGGGATGGTTCCGGCCTTGTGTTGCAGGGGATTGGGCGTGATCCTCGGTACGTTGATCTAGGCCACGTACTGTGACGGGCGGTACCCCGGTAGCCCTGCCATTGTATGGAATCCAAAATCCAATAAGTGCCGTACGTTTTAGTTGTGCCCAACTATGTTGGAACGTGAGATGTAAGCATTCCAGCTATTTCTGTATTTTACTTGAAAACCCTAGACCCTATTATAATATAACTGGATTTCCTATCAAATGTTTTGGTTAGCGTAAGGTAAAAACTTACCCATGTTTATGTGTGGGAAGTCTTACGTGATACCTTTGTTTTCAAAAGGTTTTGAAGTTAAGCAATTTAAACCGTTTACTCACACCAGACCCATGTCTGATCCAAGTGTTTATTTCTGTTTTGTAAACTCTTGGGTACTCAAATTTTTACGAGTAGCCAAGGGATTCAGGTTTGCTTTGACGAATTCTGAAGGAGCAATGGAGCAGGAGGCTTCAGCGTGTAGATATCTGTATTTCCGCTGTGTTGATCTCTGAGTCGTTTGTTTAAGTTGTATTTTGAGTTGTAATAACTAGACAGATGTTTATAACTGTCTAGTATGTGTTGTATAAAGCTGTGTATCTCTGATAGCTGTTATACATGATACTATGTAATATTTATGTTATTAATATAATTTATTCGTTCCGATGTTTAGATTCTGATGTGTTTCTTCTTTCTTCTCTATCTTTTCTCTTTTCTATCCCTTTCTTTCTTAATGATGATGCGACTTTCTGTGGAGAAAAAGTCGGGTCGTCACAACTCGAGTCAAGGGCGATGTTTTCCAAGTACCAAGGCCTAAATCAGATAAGCACCCAGAAAATACCGCTCTTGAGTCCGAATGACGATACAACCAAACATCCATGACTCTGGCTATCACTGTTATCATTGCCTCGATATCACCGTTAATTGAATGACCGGCACATTCTTTCAGCCGTCCGTCAAGGGCTAATGGAAACCCCGGTTCTAGACATAACTCCCGCACGTCGTCGCAGCCCGTGCCTAGGACTATCGAATCTGCCCAGAGTACTCGACCATCAACAGTTGGCCGTTGGGACTATCGAATCTGCCCAAACGTACCCTTTCTTAGAGCATGCTAGAACCTTCAACAACGATGCTATCCAAGCCTCCTAGTCATCCTCCTCGACGACTATTCTCACATCCATTCATTATCCTCAACTCGAATCATATCACCGAGTTATCAACATGCTTGGAATGATCCCGTCTGGATTAGACCAAGTCTTCATCACATAGTTGCCTCGCTTCATTACATCCTCGCAAAGCCTCATCTCATCATCACATCATCAAATCTATGCATAAGAGCTTCATCATCCCGCTACATATGCCACGAGC
This sequence comes from Allium fistulosum, assembly GCA_030737815.1. Taxonomy (NCBI): domain Eukaryota; kingdom Viridiplantae; phylum Streptophyta; class Magnoliopsida; order Asparagales; family Amaryllidaceae; genus Allium; species Allium fistulosum. The sequence goes on along the minus strand of CM060901.1, from coordinate 307,367,610 downwards.
AGCTTTCCCAATTCAAGAGCCTTTCCCTTAGCTTTTGAATCGTCTTTGGTCTAGATCTAATCATCAATCATCTAGTTCATAACAATCAATCAAATCAAACATCAATCCAAGCAATCAAGCATTCAAAAATGATCTAAGTAGACAATTATAACAATAATGGCATTTTCGTAATTAAAGAGTTGAAAGTCCAATAAGCATGAAAACATGGATTATATCTCTACAAACTTGATGAATGAACTTGCATAGGTTAACATATGATAAAATGGATGTAACATCATCATGAACAATGGATCTATATGGATCTACACATAGGATGAAGAAAATGCATGGAAATCTCTATTTTAACACCAAAACGAGCCAACAATCCGATATACTCCTTTGGATCCGTGTGAGAGATAATCACCACTCACCAAATCACCTAAACAAACCCAAATCAACACGCTTCAGATCTGGACAGCAAAGGATGAAGCTTGATCTATCACAAATCCGCTTCAAACGAAGAAATCTCTCTTGAAAAGATGAAGATCTTCAATCTAAGCTCTTGAATCTTCAATCTTGATCTTCGATTTGGATGGATGGAAGCACTAGATTAGAGTGGAGAAAAGAAGTGAAGAAGTGTAGAAGTCGAGCTCTCAAAATGGCAGCACTTCGTCGCTTCAAAAATCCGGATCCCAAAAAGTGAGAACAACCCCTCCTATTTATAGCAGAAAATTCCTTAAGTCGAAATCTGGCTATCTCCTTAAGTCGCTGCCGACTTACGACCTAAGCCTCTCCGACCTAACAGATGCACGACTTAACTCCCCAGCGACCCAACACTTGACGACCTAAAGCAATGCGCTTTCCTTCGACCTACGACTTAGCAACAGGTATGACCTAACACTTAGGAAACCCAGCGACCTAACACATGTCGACCTAAAACAACACGCGACCTAACCTAAGTCGCAAACAACTGGACTTCGACCTAACTACTAAGCCAAAGCCTAGCGACCTAACACTCACGCGACCTACGACTTAGAATACACGCGACCTAATACTTAAACTATTTCCTACGACCTAACAACTCATACAACAAACTACTCACGCGACCTAACTGGGTTATGTTCTAACTCCTTAAGTCGCCTAACCCTTAGGTCGCTAACACGCTACCCTTCTTAGGTCGCTAACCTATAGGTCGCTCCAAGATACTAAGTCGCTAACCCGGTAACCATTAGGTCGCTAACTCGGTAACCATTAGGTCGCTAACTCGGTAACCATTAGGTCGCTAACTCGGTAACCATTAGGTCGCTAACTCACCCTGCCGACCTAACACTTAGCTCACCGAAACTCTTAGGTCGCTCACAACATTCCCTTAGGTCGTTGCCGACCCAACTCTACCCCAGAATACTTAGGTCGCCTACTACTCTTCCTTAGGTCGCCTAAGCCTCTTAAGTCGGCAACTCGACCCAGACCTATCCTTTAACTTACCTATCCCCTTAGGTCGCAGATCTTCTCTAAGTCGCCAACAACATTTAGGTCGCGTACGACCTAGGACTTAGACAAATCTGCCTAAAAATCTGAAATGACATGAAAGTGCTAAAATTCCAGATTTTGACGAACATGTCGATCCGTAAAAATACGGGTCGTTACATTCTCTCCCCCTTAGAAATTTCGCCCCCGAAATTCCAAGCAATCAAAAACTATTCTGTACGCCTACCATCCATAGCAATCAACAAACCATGCATCCAATTCTAGCTTAGCGTACAGAATTCTAAGACTTAGAACAAGTTACAATATCGCGAGATGAGACGACACCTTAGGGCCATACCTTGAAGAGTTCAGGATGAGCTGCCTTCATCCTCTCTTCCACCTCCCACGTACAGTCGTTATCATCATCACTCCATTGTATCTTGAGCAACTTAACTACCTTTCTCCTAAGCTGTTTCGTATCGGTTTCAACAACACGAAGCGGCTTACGAGGTCTTCTATCAACTGGATCAACTTCAAAATCTTCATAGCTATCTGCAGAAACTACTGCATTTGAGTCGTGCACATATTTCCGTAGATATGATACATGAAAAACATTGTGCACACTCGACATCTTCTCTGGTAACTCCAATCTGTAGGCGAGCTTTCCAATTCGCTCGATGATCGGGAATGGTCCAACAAATCTCGTAGTCAATTTTCCTTTCTTCCCGAATCGAATAACATTCTTCAGTGGAGAAATCTTCACAAAAACCATATCACCAACGTCGAATTCCAAATCCTTTCGACGTTTATCGGCATAACTCTTCTGACGATCTTGGGCTGCCTTCATTCGTTGCCGAATGATTTCTATACAATCTGAAGTCTGTCGAATCATCTTTGGCCCAAGTATCAGCTTCTCTCCGGTTTCCAACCAACATGTCGGAGAGTTACACGGTCTTCCATACAATGCCTCATACGGTGCCATACCAATGCTTGACTGGTAACTGTTGTTGTACGTAAACTCCACCAAATGAAGGTGATTTTCCCATGATCCTCCGAAATCCAAAACACAAGCTCTGAGGAGATCTTCCAAAACTCGGTTGACTCTCTCAGTCTGACCATCTGTTTGAGGGTGATAAGCTGTACTCAAACACAACTCGGTTCCCAAAACTTCCTGGAAGCTTTTCCAAAATCCACTAGTGAACAATGGATCTCGATCACTCACTATACTCTTCGGAATACCATGGAAACGAACTATCCACTTAACATACAACTCAGCCAACTTTGATGCAGTCCTAGTCGATCGAACAGGAATGAATCGTGCACTCTTAGTCAGACGATCCACAATGACCCAGATCCCTTCATTTCCCGTTCTGGTTCTAGGTAATCCATCGATAAAATCCATCGACACTTGTTCCCACTTCCATGTAGGAACTTCTAATGGCTGAAGCAATCCGCTTGGCTTCTTCTGTTCGGCTTTCACCAACTGGCAATTCATACACTTGGAAATAAAATCTCCAACATCCTTCTTCATGCCTTCCCAGTAGTAGGTTCTCTTCATATCCCGATACATCTTGTTTCCACCTGGATGAATTGTCAACTTCGAGTGATGACTTTCCTTCAGAACTTCACTCCTCAATTCATCTATATCGGGAACAACTAGTCGTCCTTGCTTTCGAAGCCAACCTTCTCTATCGACCTCGAATCCTTTATCCTTTTCTGGATCCAATCCAGATTCCAAATCACGGATAATATTGACAAGGTTATCATCTCGCTTTTGGCTCTCACCAATCCTTTCCACAAGAGAAGGTCTTATCGATAAGTTTGCCAACATCTCAGGTTCCAATTCGCATCTAGGCCTGAAGTCAAATCCAGCTAAATACTCGAGATTCTTCCATTCAGAAAACATGGCTCCCAATCCTGCATGTCTCCGACTTAACGCATCAGCCACTGCGTTACCTTTTCCCGGAGTATAAGCTATACCAAAGTCATACGATGCCAAACACTCTAGCCAACGTTGCTGCCGAAGATTCAGATCCTTCTGGGAGAAAAGATACTTCAACGACTTATGATCCGTAAACAACTCGAATCGAACTCCCAACAGATAATGTCTCCACATCTTCAGAGCAAATACAATCGCCGCCAATTCCAAATCATGAGTTGGGTAATTCCTTTCATGCGGCTTCAGTTGTCGACTGGCATATGCAACAACTTTATCCTTCTGCATCAGCACTGCTCCAAGTCCAGTACCACATGCGTCGGTGTAAACCACCATCTCATCATTCCCACTTGGAATAGTCAAAACAGGAGCACTCGTCAATCTATCTTTCAGGATTCCGAAAGCTTGCTCACACTTAGCATTCCAACTGAACACTTGGTTCTTCTTCGTCAATCCTGTTAACGGTGCAGCTATCTTGGAGAAGTCTTTGATAAACCGCCGATAATATCCTGCTAATCCAAGAAAACTTCTCACATCGGATGCATTCTTAGGTCTAACCCAATCCTGGATTGCTGCCACCTTAGCGGGATCAACCGCTATTCCACTTCCAGAAATCACATGGCCTAAGAACCTCACTTCACTCTTCCAGAAGTGACACTTCGAAAACTTAGCCTTCAGCTGATGTTTCCGTAAGATCTCCAAAACAATACGCAAGTGTGTCTTGTGCTCTTCCTCCGTTCTGGAATAAATCAGAATATCATCCACGAACACAAGTACGAACTTGTTCAACTGATCTCTGAACACTCTATTCATAAGATCCACAAAATATGCTGGCGCGTTAGTCAATCCAAACGGCATTACCAGCCACTCAAAGAAACCAGATGGTGTCCGAAAAGCAGTCTTCGGCACACTATCCTTAGCCACTCTCAACTGGTGAAATCCCGTTGCCAAATCCATCTGAGAAAACACCTTGGCTTCGTGAAGCTGATCAAACAAGTCATCTATTCTCGGCAATGGATACTTGTTTTTCTTAGTCACCTTATTCAGCTCACGATAATCCACACACAATCTCAACGACCCATCTGCCTTGGTTGCAAACACAACTGGTGCACCCCACTCGGACACACTACGCCGAATGAATCCTTTCTGTAAAAGGTCATCAACTTGCACCCTCAACTCTTGCTGTTCCCTAGGCGCCATCCGCCTAAGAGGCATCACAACAGGTCTGGCTCCTTCAACTAGATCTATACGAAACTCGATCTCTCTATGCGGCGGCAACCCTTTGACTTCGTCAAAGACATCCTCGAATCTATTAGCGATCGGCACTGATGACAGTCCATCCCATGGAACAACCAGCGAATACATGAAGCTCATGAAGACGCCTTCCTCATGCTTACATCGTATCACAACCTTTCGCCCCTCCACATTCTCGACTGTCACCTCCAGCTTTTCGCAATCAACCTTAGCCGCATACTTCCTAAGCCAGTCCATACCCAAGATAATTCCGAACCCCGCAAAGTTCAGAACAAAGCAATCACAATCAAAAGAGCAACCATGACTCGACACAACTAGACCACGGCATAACATACACAAACAAGACGAACCCCCAACTGGATTAGTCACAACCAATGGCCTATCAACAATATCCGGCTTCAAACCTAACCGGCCTACTAGTTCATTACAAACAAATGAATGCGACGCTCCAGTATCAAACAGAACTCTAACTGGAACACCACACAGGAAAAGAGTACCTTGAACAACCACACTCTTTCCCTTCTCTTCAGCAGTAGGAGCTTTCGAAGACGACGGAATAGCTCCTAAAGCATAGGCTTGCACAATCTGCCTGTCCTTCCTCGGTTCTGGACAATTCTTCTTGAAATGCCCTGGCTTGTCACAGTTGTGACACTTCATCGGTGCCTTCGGATTCTTACAATCCTTAGAGAAATGGCCCTTCTGCTGACAATTGTAGCAAGTCACCTCGCCTTTCGGCTTCTTCTGGCCATCCTTACCCTTTTGCTGCTGCTGCTTCCTCTTCTGGTTTCCACCCTGTTGTGGTTTAGATTCTCCCTTGGTAACAGCAACAACAGGTCCTTCCTTAGGAAACAGACTCTCATGCCTAAGAGCTTTCTCCACAAGCTTCTCAAATGAATCGTCCAAATGATCCACCAACTGTCTCCCAAGATAACTATCCAAGCCGGTCACAAACTTCTCGTTCTTCTGATAAGCAGATTCAATATATGACCGGGCATACTTGGACAAAGCTTCAAACTCAGAAACATACTCAAGAACAGATCTTCCACCCTGCTTGAGCTCTACAAACTTCTTGAACAGAATAGACTTCTGAGCTGTAGAAATGAACTTAGCTTCAAATCTAGCTTGGAATTGCTCCCAAGTAATCTCTTCCTCCGCAGTATCGATGGTAATAGAGTTCCACCAATCAGAGGCTCTCCCTTGAAGCAGCCTCGATGCCAACTTCCTCTTAGTTGCATCATCAATTCCCAAATCACCAAAGATCCTTCTACAAGCATCTATCCATCTCTGGACCTCAATAGTAGATTCTGTTCCCAAGAAAACCTTCCCTCCAAGAGCAGTATAATCCTTGCACAGCTTAGCAAAATCCACTGGTTTCGGAGTTTGAACTTGAACTCCAACATCAACTGCTGCCCCCGGAGCTGGTATCCTTCTCATGATCGAAGTCATCATAGCTTCGAACATGGCTGCATAGTCAGCAGTCTCTTCAGTAGCACGGCCTTCCCTAGCAGCTGGTCTCCCTCTTCGACTCATTCTCAATATCTATAAAAAGGAATGATTAGAACATCTAGAGAAACAACTGCATAAAGGACTCAAACCCTACTAAGCTACTATATTATATATAGTAATCATCCATCAAAATACAATTACGTCTCTCATACGTAGTTACTTCAGCGAGCGTTGGGTAAAATCGATTAACCAATGCTCTGATACCAAATGTGACGACCGCCCATGACCCTTGCACCGAATCTAGAGATAGAGCGCTGTAAAGTATGCCAGGCGACCATGGACGATTGTCAAGGTAAGATTAAAACAACAGAATCTATCGCATTACTCACAGCGCATGGACAAAATACAATAGAACATATATATAGTGAAGCTTTACAGAACAAAATGACATCATATAAAACTCCATAATAGTTGAATACAAGCATCACATAGTCAATACATCCAGCCTCACTACATATCTCTCAGAGAATACTAAACAGCGGAATATCCAGTACATATAATAAGAAGATAATATGCAACCCTCTAGCTCGTCTTCGATATCATCATCGTGAGAAGAGAACAGCACCTGCCACCTGCTACCTAGTCTGCCCGTCCCAAAATAGACGAACAGCCCAAGGCAATAAGAATTAAAACATAAAGCCTTGAGTCAGACAACAGTCTTAGTAAGCAGTAAATTAACTAACAACATTTACCAAAAGAGCATAAAGGAAAAGGAATAGGAATACAACCCTCCCACTCCAACCTCATCCTACAGTGATAGCCCCCAGACACACACTAAGCAGAAACAAACATAGCAGAGCATACAATTTAAAGTAAAACTACTATCACTCGAGTCAAGGGCGATGTTTTCCAAGTACCAAGGCCTAAATCAGATAAGCACCCAGAAAATACCGCTCTTGAGTCCGAATGACGATACAACCAAACATCCATGACTCTGGCTATCACTGTTATCATTGCCTCGATATCACCGTTAATTGAATGACCGGCACATTCTTTCAGCCGTCCGTCAAGGGCTAATGGAAACCCCGGTAATAGACATAACTCCCGCACGTCGTCGCAGCCCGTGCCTAGGACTATCGAATCTGCCCAGAGTACTTGACCATCAACAGTTGGCCGTTGGGACTATCGAATCTGCCCAAACGTACCCTTGCTTAGAGCATGCTAGAACCTTCAACAACGATGCTATCCAAGCCTCCTAGTCATCCTCCTCGACGACTATTCTCACATCCATTCATTATCCTCAACTCGAATCATATCACCGAGTTATCAACATGCTTGGAATGATCCCGTCTGGATTAGACCAAGTCTTCATCACATAGTTGCCTCGCTTCATTACATCCTCGCAAAGCCTCATCTCATCATCGCATCATCAAATCTATGCATAAGAGTTTCATCATCCCGCTACATATGCCACGAGCAGCTTTCCCAATTCAAGAGCCTTTCCCTTAGCTTTTGAATCTTCTTTGGTCTAGATCTAATCATCAATCATCTAGTTCATAACAATCAATCAAATCAAACATCAATCCAAGCAATCAAGCATTCAAAAATGATCTAAGTAGACAATTATAACAATAATGGCATTTTCGTAATTAAAGAGTTGAAAGTCCAATAAGCATGAAAACATGGATTATATCTCTACAAACTTGATGAATGAACTTGCATAGGTTAACATATGATAAAATGGATGTAACATCATCATGAACAATGGATCTATATGGATCTACACATAGGATGAAGAAAATGCATGGAAATCTCTATTTTAACACCAAAACGAGCCAACAATCCGATATACTCCTTTGGATCCGTGTGAGAGATAATCACCACTCACCAAATCACCTAAACAAACCCAAATCAACACGCTTCAGATCTGGACAGCAAAGGATGAAGCTTGATCTATCACAAATCCGCTTCAAACGAAGAAATCTCTCTTGAAAAGATGAAGATCTTCAATCTAAGCTCTTGAATCTTCAATCTTGATCTTCGATTTGGATGGATGGAAGCACTAGATTAGAGTGGAGAAAAGAAGTGAAGAAGTGTAGAAGTCGAGCTCTCAAAATGGCAGCACTTCGTCGCTTCAAAAATCCGGATCCCAAAAAGTGAGAACAACCCCTCCTATTTATAGCAGAAAATTCCTTAAGTCGAAATCTGGCTATCTCCTTAAGTCGCTGCCGACTTACGACCTAAGCCTCTCCGACCTAACAGATGCACGACTTAACTCCCCAGCGACCCAACACTTGACGACCTAAAGCAATGCGCTTTCCTTCGACCTACGACTTAGCAACAGGTATGACCTAACACTTAGGAAACCCAGCGACCTAACACATGTCGACCTAAAACAACACGCGACCTAACCTAAGTCGCAAACAACTGGACTTCGACCTAACTACTAAGCCAAAGCCTAGCGACCTAACACTCACGCGACCTACGACTTAGAATACACGCGACCTAATACTTAAACTATTTCCTACGACCTAACAACTCATACAACAAACTACTCACGCGACCTAACTGGGTTATGTTCTAACTCCTTAAGTCGCCTAACCCTTAGGTCGCTAACACGCTACCCTTCTTAGGTCGCTAACCTATAGGTCGCTCCAAGATACTAAGTCGCTAACCCGGTAACCATTAGGTCGCTAACTCGGTAACCATTAGGTCGCTAACTCGGTAACCATTAGGTCGCTAACTCACCCTGCCGACCTAACACTTAGCTCACCGAAACTCTTAGGTCGCTCACAACATTCCCTTAGGTCGTTGCCGACCCAACTCTACCCCAGAATACTTAGGTCGCCTACTACTCTTCCTTAGGTCGCCTAAGCCTCTTAAGTCGGCAACTCGACCCAGACCTATCCTTTAACTTACCTATCCCCTTAGGTCGCAGATCTTCTCTAAGTCGCCAACAACATTTAGGTCGCGTACGACCTAGGACTTAGACAAATCTGCCTAAAAATCTGAAATGACATGAAAGTGCTAAAATTCCAGATTTTGACGAACATGTCGATCCGTAAAAATACGGGTCGTTACAATTAGTGTCGACTTTTGGTTGAAAAGACTGGTCGTTACATGAGCAGTCTAAGAATGGTATATTTTCATTGATGTTCATTGGAGCTCTTAGAGAGGAGCTGGATGTTTACCTACCGTAGTTTTCTTATTTCCGCTACAATATTTTACGTGTATATATATATATATCAGAAATTAGAAGGACATGCTGTTATAACTATCCACACTGATGATTGTACTTAGATTAGTAACTCTGACATGTTATGTATATTGGAGTAATACTATGTACTATCTTTTGATATTATACGTTATCATTCTGCTGTGAGATTATGATGTTTTTGTTCTTCTCTTTCTTTTTCATTTTCTTTTCTTCATTTTCTTTTATCATAACAATCGGTCTTTCCCACACTTAGGTGTTCGACACGGGAATATCATGGATGTATTAGTGTCAACATTCGGGGGTCAAAAAGGGCGGTCGTTAAACTGGGTTTAAATAGATTAACTACTAAGTTGTTTTTGGAACTTTTTTATTGAGGCCCATATGCATGATGAAAAAGGGAATTAAATCTCCGCCCTTTACTCCTCTATCAAAATCTCATTTATGAAATGATTTTTTTCCTTTTCACTTTAATTCTATTTCTTCTAACGAAAGTATGAAGAGGAGGAAAATGATTTGATTGGATTTAATTAGGAATTAAATTGGGAGGTTTTAAATGGGAAATTTGAAAGGTTTGAATGTTTCCTTTAAAACATATTCTCTCTTATTCAATCCATAATTATTCTTTTCTTGACAAAAACATCCCATCTTCTTTCTCTTGCTCTCCTCCTCTCCTTTAATGGCCTCTTTGAAAAAAAATTCCTAAAACAAATTCAAACAAAATTAATAACATTCAAGGTGGTGCTTACCTATAGTTCCTTGCAAAATCCAAAGTTTGATTTAATCAATCAAAGTTTTATTCTTCATTAAATGTGCAAATCTTAGGCTTCATCTTTAAGTAATTCTATTTTTATCTTATTATATAATCACCATGTCAATGAAGTTTAAATCCTATACATGCTACATCTTATCTCATTATTTGTTCATTATGTTGACCTAAAGTTCAGATATGATATATGTTAATTAATTTAAATCTAATCTCTTCATTTGTTCATTATGTTCACCCAAAGTTTAGATTTGATATATGTTAATCGACTGCATATTCATTCTGATAATATAAGTAGATCCTATATTTGATACAACCTTTTCATCATATGTTCATATTATATGTATATTTAGATGTAACAACCCTGTATTTTACAAATATTCTTAAATTGATTTTTTTTCCAGATTCAAAAGCTTTATTTATGAAAAAGAATAAATTTTGTTATTTTAAATATAAACTTTGACTTTGATGTGGATTAGAATTCCAAATATGACTAAATTTAATATTTCCTGAAAATGTGAATTTTTGGTCAATAGTCAAACTTTGACTTTTAAGTTTAAATTTTAAATAGTTTGAAATTATAAATTTTATCTTTTATTATGAAAATAGATTTAATAACTTGAACACTACTTTTCGTTTCGTTGAAAACGGAGTTAAAATGTAAAAGTTATGTACATTTCAATTTTTAGTATAATTTGTTTTATTGTGCAATTTTGCCTATTTTAATTTTTATAAATCATATTTTCTTTCTTATATTTTATTTAATATGTGTCAATATGTAATTTATGTATATTTTCATCTCTAAATATTTCAAAAATAATAATAGAAATTTTTTTATTTTAAATTTTTAATTATAAATGCCAAATTTTCATCTTGGACTGTATACAATTGTGTAATATTGTTTCACTTTTGTTTTGGTCAGATTTGTTGTATACTTTTAAAAGCTGTGATAATTAGTGTGAAACGGGAAATTTAACTTTACATTTCTTTTACGTATATTTACATCCGTTCCTTAACTTTATATTAAACAATCAAATGTTATTAATTATGGTATAATAGCTATTTAATTTTTGGTTTAAAATGATACGTTATTTTATTGAAAGAAAACGTTAGCATGTTAATTTACTAATTAAGAGAAACAAATAAAGTTGTACGTTACTTTGGGCATATGTTTATTTGTTTCTTTTGCCTTGATTCTTTGTTTATTTTGTCTCTAGGCGTTAACAATGCAAAGTTTTCAGCCGTATACTTTGCTTTTGAAAGTTCAAAATCTTGCATGTGAAAATTATTTCTTTCCTTTTGCCTTCCGTTCGTTTCCTCCACTTTAACAAAAATTAATTGCTCTTGCCTTTCATTGTCTATTTGATTTCTTGCGTTATCAATGCAAACTTCAGCCGCATATATTCTCTTTTGAGAATTCAAATTCTTACCCAAAATCTTGCATAAAATCGTTTTCACGTGAGTTATTATTTCCATTCCTTTGGCCTTCCATGCGTTTCCATCTATTGATATAATTAAGTGCCTTAAATTCTTTTGATTTCTTGACCGTTCAAAGCAATTTATTCTTGCCTTTCTCTACACAAATAAAGTAAACAACTATTATATTATTCGTTCACAATATTATTCCACGTTCACAAAATCTCCATCCCTCAAATTTTTCTATTTGGCTTCCTTCAAGATTTGCGTGTCCATCTTCCCAGGTAATGGCCGCTTGCCTCTGTTTTCTCTTTTCATTTTGTTTGTTCTGTTTATTCTATCACCTTGTCTTGCTCTATTCTGTTACATGCTCATCATATCCCATGCCATTCACCACCGAAACCCATGCCCTGCTCCATGCTATCCACCATCGTGAGAACCCCTACCCATTCGCCACCATGAACCACCACCGAGACCCCACGGCTCCAACCCATGGTCAGACCGAGCCTTTGTATTTGAACCAGAGAAATGAACAAAATTTTGTTTTGCCACTTTGTATTTTTGAAGTATAGTCTATAAAAAAAATGGTCGAGCCTTTGTATTGTGAAGTTTAGTTTATAATTTACCGAACCTTTGTTTTGAAAAAAAAAGAAGAAATAAAAATTTACCTTTTGTCACCTTAGTATGTTGAAGTTACAGACTACATCCCCTTCGAGCCATTTCTTTCTAATATTCAATTCGTTTTCTTTTCGTTTTGTTTGCTTCATTGAAAATTGATTATTCGTGCATTATTAGATTTGTTTATTTATTTTTGCTTTAGATTTGAATCTAGTTGGCGCATCCGCTAACAACTGATCGTGCTTTCCGCGTGCTTTTCGATTGATAGCGTATTCTCTTTTTGAATCGAATCTCCAGCTCCGTAGAGGTGAGTAAATCTCACACGAATATTCATACTTATATGATTGTGAAACGACCGCAACTGAATGTGTAGAAAATAAATAAATAAATAAAATGATGTTATAATTACCTATGATTTATTTATATTTGATGTTAGAATTGTTAAAAATTTGCATAACATATCATCTGTTATATTTTGTTTTATTTTACTGTTATTCTATTCTGTTAAATCACACTGCAAGTTCCCTGTAGAATAGAATCACTATGGGTTGAAATGATACATACCCGAACGGACTTTAGAATAAGGGAAGATCGTTATGGGCTGAAATGATAGGCCTGAATGATTTTCAATTAAATTTTATTTACTTGGGATTGCGGGTTTGAAATGATAAAACCCGGATTTTTCTTTGTAAACTACGGATTGAAATGATATAGTATCCGTATCACTTAACCTAGGTTAGAGAACTATATACAGGCCCGTGGTTATTTTATAAAGTGTTTTTGGATATTTTTAAGTATTTTAAAAATATAAATTTATGAAATTTGATTTAAATAGATTTTGAAATGTTTTAAAATAAAGAAATATTGATTTTTCTATGAGTCAAAAATGCAATTAATGAATGGTTAAATTGGATTATTGAAAAATAACTTAAGTTTGGAATTTGGAATTTTGGTTAAAAATGATATTTAAGTTATATGAATAAAAATGAAAATTTAATGATATTTGGAAAATGGTAAATATGATAATTTGATTAAATTTGAATTTAAGCGATTTATTAAATTATTATTGTTTTTTTCTATGAGTTTAAGTGGTTAAATAAATGAATGTTTAAAAGTGATCTTTTAAAATATAACTTGACTTGGAAATGTGAAATTTGGTTTTAATTAAAGGGTTAAGTTAATTAAATAAAATTGGAAATTTAGTTAAATTTGTGAAATGGTAATTTAAATTTGAAGTGTTAAGTTATTTGTTGAAATGTGAAGAATTGGAAACTTTTACACTTAAATTTATTAAGTAAATTGTTGAAAATTGGATTTTATTATAAGAAATTTATTGTGAAAAAGATATATGTTAAATGATATGTAAATGAACATTTTAAATGTTAAAACATGATTTTTAAAATGTTTAAGTGTTTTAAATTGAAGTTATTTAGTTGCTGGAAATACACTAAAATCTGGAATTAACTTTTAATAGCATTCAGAAATGCTATAGTGTCTGAATTGAAATAAAATTGTGTAAAAAGAGCTATTACAGCATTTCTAAAATGCTGTAGTTGCTGTAATTGAACTTATAGGCTAATATTGAACTCAGGTCTATTATAGCATTCTCTGGAAATGCTATAGTGGTCTGCAGTCTTTGCTGAAATCAAATAAAAATTTGTTTTGAAATCTGAGTTACCGCAGCACTTCTGAAATGCTGTCTTTTCTGTTTTGAACTATAATTCAACTAAAACTGAGTTTTAACAGCAGTTTTAAGTGCTGTCTTTGCTGAATTAAAAATGTTTTCAAGTATAACTTATAACAGCTTTTTCTAAATGCTGCGAAAGGCTGAAATTTTAATAATTATGGTTTTTGACTTAGTAAACGAACTCAGAATGGTTTGAAACTTTGGAAATTGAATACTTGATTTGAAAATATAATAATTACACTTTTAAAAGGTTTAAATGAATTATTTTGATTGGAATATAAACTATTTAAAGGTGATTTGAAATGATAGTAAATGAACGATATCTTTGAATTTAAAAGGTATTTAAAGTTGAATATTTGGATTTGAACTGATAGGATATTTTATTATATTAAAATGATTTGAAATGAAGTTTTGAAATGAGATGAAAATTTAAATATATGGAAATGGTTTGGAATTGATTTAATCTTTATTTTGATAAAGATTTGGATTTGAAATGATATCCTATTTTGAAGTATAAACTGTTTTAAACTTATAACCACGGGTTATAATAACGATTGGTTGTTAAAGAGACCGGGATCGGATATGGACATATTCTCTGTCGATACCGAAAACCACTTTGACAACTATGTACGCGGTGGAGTTTCCAGAATGAAGTAGGATGGTGGCGACGATCCTAAGGTATATACGTGGACCCAACTCCCGTGAGTTGGCATAACGTGGCTAAAACAGGAGCGATCTCGGACCAGTGAGGTAGCACCTCTTATCGGACGCACTTCATCGATTCCATTCTATTACTTTTTGATTTTTGGTGGCCACCCTTCGATTTGGGAGTGTTGTTCGAGGTGGACGGTAGTGGCTGCTATCCGCTCCATCAGTCCGTGTGCGTAATTGGTATATCTACCCTGGCATTGCCTTGTGTGCCGTGTCACCTACCATATCGAGCTTTACTACGATTATGATTTTAAGATCCGACCGCATTAAGGTTCTCCATCCCCTTAATGCTATTTTCTATATGATTATACTTTACTTATTAGACATTATTATAATAGCGAATATTACTACATAGTAGATATTTTAACGGATCCTTAGAGGATGGGCGGTCCCAAGCATCTTTAAGTTACTTGTACCTTTATTACAGTTCACTTGAGTTGGTTTATATTATATAAGTATATATTGTCCTGACTCGAGTGTTTTGTGTTTTGCTTTACGCTCGGGTCAGCCTGAATATTCACAGATTTGGATTTCCACCTTCTGGAGATTTGAATCGCTGGAGATTATCTGCTAGTCTTGCTCTATCTACTTCAGTTATGTTGCTCTTTTCAGCTTGTACTTGGTTATCTTATTTATACTTCTGTTGTACTCTATTTCTTCTATTGTATCTTATGTACTCTGATATATTTATATAGTAGCTTCATGAACTACTATTTCTTTTACTTCCGCTGGATTATTTTACTCTGTGTTTGTGATCTGTGATTATATTTATTTACTGCATATTCTAAGATTGCCAAATTTTATTTACAACGTGGTATTTTGAGCAATTGAACTCCGGCATGAGTGTCTACCTATACACTTATAATGGATGCGAATGGTTGAAAATATCGGGTGGTTATAGTTGGTATCAAAGCTTTGGCTTTGAGGCAAAACTTAGAATGTATGGTAAATTTAGTTACAGAATCACTTTCATTCGAGCTTGAATCATTTTTCTTTTGACTCGGTTTCCTTGGAATTTTGGAACGTTCCCTACGGTTCCAAAATCCATTCTTGTCCCTCACTATTCATCTTCTTTTGATTCTGGAGTATCCCATAACTCCACTTCGAATGATCTTTATAGTGAATTGGCGGTCTCGCCAATATTCTAATTTTCTTGTAAAAGGGTGAAAATCCTTTACAATCAGCATCGATTCACCAGAGATTTATATTTATCCTTGGTTTAGATGCTAATATCTTTTATTTTTCCAAACTCTATCTCTTGAGATCGAACGTAGATTTGTCCCAGGAAAATCCACATCGATCTTATTCTTTAACTCACGGTTAACCCGGTTAAGGTTGGCCGCGGTTATCTAAGCTTACCCATCTCCCTACTTTGTTATTTAACCATCTTGTCTTTTGTTCCCAAACTACCTCCAAACATTTTGAATTGTACTTGTAAATCTATGTTTTGTTTTATATATTGTGTTGTTTGAGTTGTTGATGTTGATTTGGGCTTCCGATCGATTCGTCTGATCAACGTTATCGATAGGATTTCTGAAACACTTTGACAGAACAAACTGACACAATATTATTTTAAATTTGGTTAATGAAATAAATTTTGATATACGTAAATATTATGGAACTTAATAAATTGGTTTAAATTGATTATTTGAAATGATAATACTTGATTTATCATTTATTGTTCTACAAATGAATTTATAAATAGTTGTTTATAAATTTATTTGGGAACTGAAATGAATTTAAAACAAGAAATTTAAAGAATTAAATTTCCGATGGTTTCAAACCTTGTGTTTAAAATTTTTAAAAGGATATATTATTTAAAGTATTTTGAATAAAAATTTGCCGCTAAAGGATTTTAAAGTTTAAAAATTAAGTGCTCTTCTCTTTGTCGCTGGAAAATAATTTCGGTGATGACTGCAGCATCATCGACGTTCATTTTCGAGTTTCGAAGTGAAGAGACCGTTCTGTAGTCTTGCTACAACTTTGTTTTGGAAAATCTAATTTATTTGAATTTCTAAAATATGACTGGATTATAATATATATTGATATATGATTTAAATTTGATTTGACATATTATGTATATATAATTACTTATCTCTAAATGGTTTGAAAGGAATCAAAAATTTAATTCTTACAATTTATCTTAAAGCATACTTGCAATTATAAAAAGAAAATCAAATTTTTGAATAAATGATTCAAACCTGAGATAATTGAATTAGGAAGTTTTACTTGTATAACACACAATTTCATTCCAATATAACTTACCTAAATTACACAGAAGTTGAATATGGAATTGGATAATATACAATATAAAAAGGATTTTTATAAATAAAATTTGAGTGGTTATATTACATGTTATACACTTAAATTTTAGTTATAAAAGATTAACAGAGGCAAATAGTGAAAAAGGAATTTAAAGAAATTTTATTTAAATAACTTAATAATCAAATTTGATTTACTATGGAACCTTAAGTCTAACCTAGGAAGTTTAGTAAAGGTTATTTCCTAAAATGAATATGTTGTATAGTAAATAATGTATCTTTGAATAGATAAAATAAAATACATTTAAATTGGACTTTTGGTAATAAAGTTTATTTAACTTGAATTCATAGTTTAATTGAGGTCTAAATGAATAAATGTGTAGAGAAATTTGATTGTTATATTTGCTTTATAAATATTTTATTTATGAAATAGATATGTCTTGAAAAATGAATGATTATGATTTAAATAGTTAAAATGTATTTTAACATCACTAAAAATTGATAATTGAGAATTTGGTTTTCAAATGGAATTTTAAGTGTAACTTATTAAAGGAATATCTATTTGTGAAATGGGTATTTTAAATAAAGTGTTAGGTTATGTGTTAAATTTAGAGCTAAGTAAAATAGTGAGCTTTTGACTTAATAAACGAAGTATAGTTTAATTTGGATATTCCATTCATCGAAGTTTGTTTTAATAAGTCATAAGTTAAATGATATCCAAATGAATATTTCTGAAATTGAACTGATTTGAAATACTAATATATCTACTGTAGCATTTTATAAGTGCTGCTATTTTGAAAAGACAATGTTTTGGAAATTTTTATAATTGAATGAACTTAGAAATGTTACAACTTTAAAATGAATATTATTTGACCTTGAATTAAAATGGTTTAAATGAAGATTATTTTTTCTTAAAGGAGTTTTGATTTTCTAAGTGTTATGTTTTTTTTAAAGAATAACATTTCCAAAGTGTTATGATTTTAGTAGTGTGATTTCCAGATGATAAAAATCCCTAAATTATTATGATTTCAAAGCATTATGGTTTCAAATTTATTATCTTATTTTGTTTTTCAAACTACCTTTTGGTTGTCCTTATTTCTCTTACCTTGTTACAGAATGGGAAGGCTATTGCTTATACCAGTCCGTTTAGAAATCTTTCTGTAATCTTTGATAATCTTTGTTACTCATCTGGATCTGAACACTGTTTTTCCATTCATAGACCGTCGGTCAAGTGAAAAGGGAGATTCAGACTCTAGAGGATCTTTTTCGTGCTTATATTCTTGATTGGATCACCTCCATCTTGTCAAACTTACCTATAACAATAGTTATCAGGTGTAATTCAAATCTTCTTATCATCTTGTCTTAAGTCTATTTCATTCTATCTTTTTCTATGCTTTCCCGTACCTCGTTCCTTATCGGGGACGAAAAGTTTTGAGTGGGGGAGAGTGTAACAACCCTGTATTTTACAAATATTCTTAAATTGATTTTTTTTCCAGATTCAAAAGCTTTATTTATGAAAAAGAATAAATTTTGTTATTTTAAATATAAACTTTGACTTTGATGTGGATTAGAATTCCAAATATGACTAAATTTAATATTTCCTGAAAATGTGAATTTTTGGTCAATAGTCAAACTTTGACTTTTAAGTTTAAATTTTAAATAGTTTGAAATTATAAATTTTATCTTTTATTATGAAAATAGATTTAATAACTTGAACACTACTTTTCGTTTCGTTGAAAATGGAGTTAAAATGTAAAAGTTATGTACATTTCAATTTTTAGTATAATTTGTTTTATTATGCAATTTTGCCTATTTTAATTTTTATAAATCATATTTTCTTTCTTATATTTTATTTAATATGTGTCAATATGTAATTTATGTATATTTTCATCTCTAAATATTTCAAAAATAATAATAGAAATTTTTTTATTTTAAATTTTTAATTATAAATGCCAAATTTTCATCTTGGACTGTATACAATTGTGTAACATTGTTTCACTTTTGTTTTGGTCAGATTTGTTGTATACTTTTAAAAGCTGTGATAATTAGTGTGAAACGGGAAATTTAACTTTACATTTCTTTTACGTATATTTACATCCGTTCCTTAACTTTATATTAAACAATCAAATGTTATTAATTATGGTATAATAGCTATTTAATTTTTGGTTTAAAATGATACGTTATTTTATTGAAAGAAAAAGTTAGCATGTTAATTTACTAATTAAAAGAAACAAATAAAGTTGTACGTTACTTTGGGCCTATGTTTATTTGTTTCTTTTGCCTTGATTCTTTGTTTATTTTGTCTCTAGGCGTTAACAATGCAAAGTTTTCAGCCGTATACTTTGCTTTTGAAAGTTCAAAATCTTGCATGTGAAAATTATTTCTTTCCCTTTGCCTTCCGTTCGTTTCCTCCACTTTAACAAAAATTAATTGCTCTTGCCTTTCATTGTCTATTTGATTTCTTGCGTTATCAATGCAATCTTCAACCGGATATTGTCAAGACCCGTAAATCCGTACCCTTGATTAAACACTAATCTCCATTGATTAACTCAAGATGCACGGAAATACGAACCCTGAGGGGTTTTAAGAAAAAGAAATAGAAGAAAAGATAGAAGAATAAGAGAAGAAGAAGAAAGCAGAAGAAGAAAGAAGAACAACAGAACAACATCAGATACAGAAACAATATCAGAATCTCACATATCGCAGCGGAAAAATATATAATAGATGAACACTAGTCTTTTAAAACAAAGAACTATATCAGTTTATACATACATCAATCAAAGTCAATATACAACTCAATACAACAATGGACAGTTATATAAACTTGTCCTCATACAGAATACACAGTGGAATAAATAAACAAATACGGATGATACGTTACGCCATCCAGCTTGCTTCCAAAGCTCCAGAATATCCTGATAATATAACTCTAGGCTGCCCGTGTGGAAATTGGTGGGCACCCAGAGTTTAGAAGGGAAACAATAAACTCCGAGTCAGTCATGGTGACTGGTGTGAGATCGTAAAACATTTTATCTTTAAAATAAACAACAGGAAAACTTTAATGTCAATTCGCAATGCTTTTGGAAAATGAAACTACCATAAGACCTCCCACCATACACACAATGCAAACGCAGAATTGGAGGAGATTTCTTCTTATGATAGTCAGAGATGCTTACTACGAAAAAATCAAATCCTTTTTGATATTATTATTAGTGCATAGTGTAGAAAACATTTCGAAAGTATAATATTAATCTTAGCTAACATACGACCAGTATCGTATGCCTACTATAGCTACCATGTTCAATAGCAGGTTACCGCCACATTCCATGGCAGGTAATACAACTAAAACCGTACACATCACGTATTGTTTCTTTGGATTTCCAACAAATGGTCAGGCTAAGGAACTTCCCATGCCACGATGGGTACGCCCCTGGAAAAGACGACCCGAGAACCTAACCGGATCTCTGCCAACACAAGGCCGGGTTACCTCTGCAAAAATTGGTAACTACTGACACGCGTATGCCATCCCCCGATCGTAACCGATCTTCCCGAGGATCCCCGATTTCCAACAAACTACATAATAAGCAGTATCAACATAGGTTAAGTATCTGGGCTCCATACCATGATACCACCTCTATCCAGAAGGAATGACATACACTAATGGGCGCTACTCCCTAGAACCTTGCTGCATCCTTCCTGTTTTGACCATTTCCGGGGTGTGAGGCTTGACGAAGTCTCATCCACAAAGCTACGCTTTCTACAAAGCCATGCTTCGGGTCAAACAAATGATCAACCTATGATCACAAAGATATAAGATCAAACAAATGATCATATCGCAAATGATCAAACACTGATCATTTCACAGCAACACTCAGTATGCCACATTACCAAATTGGGAGTATATCGTTGATAAATTTCAACTACATAACCTTTGAGCTCGTACGTCTCAGAGAAGGGTGTTAAGCTAAGAGAATAAATTCTCCGCCACCAACAGAAATGTATTTGAAAGGAATTAGCTTTATATCTCAATTTGTAACGTCAGACATACAATCCATACAAGTCTGTTCCGGGATCGAACAGAACCAAAGGCACTTCTCACGAAGCCCTTGCATATCCAGATAAATTTCTTATCACGTCCGGACTTCCCGTCACTAAGGGTGATAAAACCTCTAAATCGGAGATCAGCCGATGTAGAGTAACTCGACGGTAATCCTTCCGTTTTCAAAAATATCCGGTCTTCAACACCGGTCTTCGAATGCAATTCATAACGACGTATCACATATTCGGAATGGGTTATACGACCCCATGGTCCTTTCCCGGCTAACCCGAATAGTGAGCGATTATTCAAAAATAAGTGTGGCATTCAAATTCATCCAATTCACAACAAATACCTATCTAAAGGTAATTATTGATAGTCGGTTATTTAACTATCAATAAAGATGCGCAACATCATCAGATTCCAAATAATTTTCCAAATTATTTATTTTCTAAAATATCTTTACAAGATATAAAATTTCCACACTTCATAAATAAATCAACGTTTATTTTTAAACAGATTCCCTTTTCTTTTATAAATTCCATATTGAATTTATATCTTTCAAAATATCTACTGATATATGATTTTCAATCGATTTCAATATTCACTTTCAATTTATCTTTACAAAGATAAATCTCAAAACGTTTCATTTCATATTGGAAAAGTAATTCCATACTTATTTAAAAATAAGTGATTCACACATTATTTATTTTCAACACTTGAAAAATATTCGATATACTTAAATCAATATTAAGTATATATTTATTCTTTAAGGAAATCATTTGAGTCAAAACGAATGTTACGTAAAACATCGTTACGACACCTCAAAATCACTAGTATAGGGATTCGAAAATTAAGATAGATATTTAAATCCCAATACTAGATAAAAACATTTCCTTTCGGAAATCATTTACTATAACAACAGTGTTATAGTCCACCATTTCCTTCTATTTCTCGAAAATGTCTATTTCAACAATAAATGTTGAAATCTATGATTTCGATATTCAATATATTTTAAAACATCGTTTAAAACAATTAACTTCATTTCAAATATCACTTTCCCAAAACCATATCTATTTTACTTAACAATATATTCACTGTCCAAAATCGTGAATATACTTCACTAATTACATTTCACTATTTTCTACACATTTTATTTCAATAATAATTCGCTATCCAAAATCGCGAATATATCTCCTTTAACAACCTTCTATATTTAATTTATCAAATCCAATTGATTTCGAATTTATAAAACAACGTTTATAAATTCTACTTCTATTTTATAACAACTTTGATTTGTAAATCTCCTTTATTAACAAGTTCGATCAATATTTCATTTGAAGGCAAAAACCCAATTTATAAGTTAATTTCTTATAAATCTCCTATTCAACATTTTCATCCATTTTATAACTTCACAATTTATAATCTATAAATTTCATTTACTTACGAATTCCATAAATATTTCATTTTTACACTTATAAAAACTCATTTTACAATTCCAATATTTTGATTTATAAATATCAATTTTTATAAATCTTTTTATACAAATCGTTTATAGTTTTTCAAAAATCCCCACTTAAACCATTTTGTAAATAAATCAACTATTTATTTCAAAAATCACACTTTGGTTAAATTTCACCAAAAATCTTAACTTTTATAACTTTAAAATTTTAGACGCTTATTTATTTTAAATAAATCAATTCAAAAATACAATAAAACGTCTATTTTCAAAAATCACTTTAAAAATCCTTTTAAAGTAAAAGTCGTTATTTTTAAACTTCAAAACTGAATCCGATGATGCAACACACCAATTCGTCAATCACAACAACAAACATCATATATCATCATATGATAACAGAATATATATCAATATCTGTAAATAAATAAATACTGGTGAGAAATCCAGTTGGATCCCTCCAAACTGTTTTCCTGCATCCACAGATGTTAGCACAATACCCATTCCACTTCGAGGTGGAATATCGCGGTATATGGGTTTTATAAAAATCATCCGCTTACTAACGGCGCAATAGGGTCTCATCCGCTATACGAGGTAGGAAATCATCAATCCAATATATACTTATGCCAATATGTATATATTGCTATATATATATATATAGATATATCCTACTATATCTAATATCACATCCAAATAGCAATCATATCAGTCAAATCAATAACTGTAAGACCAAACATATTTTTGAGTGAGAAAAATCTCACCTTAGCTTTTAATTTGCCATCCATTTTCCACTTCGGTTTGTTTTCTCGATTTATAGACCTTGTAACAGACATTATAAGGTTTTATTAATATTCGAAATAAATCGAACAGTTCAATTACCGTTTTATAATTTTAATTCAACTAATAATTTAAATTTCTTTAACTAGTGATTAAATTCTCTAAACAATTTTTTTTTCTTTAACAAACTATTTGAACTAATTGAATAATCACTTACCATAAAAAATTAAATTTAACTGACACTTTTAAAAATAATCTATAAAGATCAAATCTTTATATAAATCCCTATGGTTTTCCAAAATCCTATATATTTACATATTTACTGTAAGTTTATGGTTTCACGGTATATAAAATTTCTTTTCTATATATTCATTAATTTCCAAATAAATATATACATATTTTAACTAAAGATAAACTCTATTACCTTATATTCATAATAACCGAACTCCACCATATTCGATGACAAGACCACTGCCTCGATCGCGACCACTGGCCTCCTCCCCATCCATGATTTCCGCAAGCCGCAACTTCATCGTCGAGTGCCAGGTCGTTGCCTCCCCTTTGCATCGCGTCGCGATCTCCCTCTCAGTGAAATTGACCAACTCGCGACCCACGATTGAACTCCCACGTGTGAAAACACTGTGCCTTCATCCATCGTTTTCTCTCCCTCAGTCGATCAACGCCTAAACTCGCTTGCCCAGACGAACGTCGCAACGACTTCGAGCCTCGATTGCTACTCGCACCCCTTCGCATGCTCGAGTTCGAGCTTATCCCTCCCTCGCGATTTCTTTGTTCAAATTATAGAGAGAGGAAAGAGGGGAAAGTCTCGACTATATAAAGAGGCTCGCGATTTTTTTGGGAAAACTGGAGATAATGGGAAGAAACGCGGCCAATTTTAATTTTATTTGTTTGAATTCGATTTTCTATCTGGATTCGATTATTTTAGAGGAGCGGCCATTTTTATTTCCTTTTGAACGAGAGTTTTAACTTTGAACGAAATGATCTTCTTTCGTGTATTTTAACAGAAGGAGGGAGATAGGAGAACATGGGTTTGTAACATCCCGAAAATTTTCGACTTTCGAAAATTCAACATCGATACTCACTTTATCGACTGCCGAGCCATCGAATGCCGGAAACCCGAAAAGTTATGGTTTTAAGAAAGAAGAAAAAGGTAGAAGAAGAAGATAGAAGAAAAAGAAAAGAAAGAAAGAAGAAGAACAACAGAACAGCAACAGAAAACACTATCAGAATCTTACACATCGCAGCGGAATAATATACAATAGATAATTACTAGTCTTTTAAAACAAAGAACTATATCAGTTTATACATACATCAGTCATCAGAGTCAATATACAACAATGGACAGTTATATAAACTTGTCCTCATACAGAATACACAGCGGAATAAATACTATCAGATACAAATACTACGTCTCGTCATCCAGCTTATCTCCAAAGCTCTAGAATATCCAGAATATCCTGATAACATAACTCTAGGCTGCCCGTGTGGAAATTGGTGGGCACCCAGAGTTTAGAAGGGAACAATAAACTCCGAGTCAGTCATGGTGACTGGTGTGAGATCGTAAAACAGTTATTCTTTAAAAATAAATAGCAGAGAATTTTAAAGTCAATTCGCAATGCTTTTGGAAAATGAAACTACCATAAGACCTCCCGCCACACACACAATGCAAACGCAGAATTGGAGGAGATTTCTTCTTATGATAGTCAAAGATGCTTACTATGCAAAATCAAATCATTTTTGATATTATTACTAGTGCATAGTGTAGAAAACATTTCGAAAGTATAATATAAATCTTAGCCAGCATAGACATTTCGAACTATGCCTACTATAGCTACCATCCAAACAGTGGGGCGCCACCATAAGTGAATGATAGGTTCTACAACTAAAACCGTACAAGTCGCGTATTGTTTCTTTGGATTTCCAACAAATGGTCAGGCTAAGGAACTTCCTATCCACGATGGGTACGTCCCTGGAATAGACGACCCGAGAACCTAACCGGATCTCTGCCAACACAAGGCCGGGTTACCTCTGCAAAAATAGGTAACTACTGACACGCGTATGCCATCCCCCGATCGTCACCGATCTTCCCGAGGATCCCCGATTCGCAACAACCACAAAGAAATAAATTTTGCAGCAACCACAGAGGTTGAGTATCTGGGCTCCATACCATGATACCACCTTTATCCAGAAGGAATGACATACACTAAGGGGCGCTACTCCCTAGAACCTTGCTGCATCCTTCCTGTTTCGACCATTTCCGAGGTGTGAGGCTCGACGAAGTCTCGTCCACAAAGCTACGCTTTCTCAAAAAGCCCTGCTTCGGGTTAAACAAAATGATCAACCTATGATCACAAAGATATAAGATCAAACAAATGATCATATCACAAATGATCAAACACTGATCATTTCACAGCAACACTCAGTATGCCATGTTACCAAATTGGGATATATCGCTGATAAATTTCAACTACATAACCTCTGAGCTCGTACGTCTCAGAGAAGGGTGTTAAGCTAAGAGAATAAATTCTCCGCCACCAACAGAAATGTATTTGAAAGAAATCAGCTTTATATCTCAAATTGTAACGTCAGACACACAATCCATACAAGTCTGTTCCGGGATCGAACAGAACCGAAGGCACTTCTCACGAAGCCCTTGCATTTCTGGATAAATTTCTAATCACGTCCGGACTTCCCGTCACTAAGGGTGATAAAACCTCTAAATCGGAGATCAGCCGATGTAGAGTAACTCGACGGTAATCCTTCCGTTTTCAAAAATATCCGGTCTTCAACACCGGTCTTCGAATGCAATTCATAACGACGTATCACATATTCGGAATGGGTTATACGACCCCATGGCCCTTTCCCGGCTAACCCGAATAGTGAGCGTTTATTTAAAAATAAGTGTGGCATTCAAATTCATCCAATTCACAACAAATACCTATCTAAAGGTAATTATTGATAGTCGGTTATTTAACTATCAATAAAGATGCGCAACATCATCAGATTCCAAATAATTTTCCCAAATTATTTTATCTTCCAAAATATCCTTACTAGATATATAATTTCCACACTTAACCGTTTGAAAACAAATTCAAATCAACTTCCACATTTCAATTTATCTTTAAAAGATAAAATCTCAAAACAGTTCATTTCATATTGGAAAAGCATTTCCATACTTATTTAAAATAAGTAATTCACAAAACTATTTATTTTCAACACTTAGAAAATATTCAATATACTTAAAATCAAAATTAAGTATATATCTCATTCTTTAAGGAAATCATTCTTTAAACACATTTTATTTGAGTCAAAACGAATGTTACGTAAAACATCGTTACGACGACTCAACATCACTAGTATAGGGATTCGAAATTTAGATAGATATATAAATCCCAATACTATATAAAACATTTCCTTTCGGAAATCATTTACTATAACAACAGTGTTATAGTCCACCATTTCCTTATTTCTCGAAAACGTCTATTTCAACAATAAATGTTGAAATCTATGATTTCGATTCATAATACATTTTAAAACATCTTTTAAAACAATTACTTCATTTCATAATATCACTTCTCCAGAACATATCCATTTTACTTAACAATATATTCACCGTCCAAAATCGTGAATATACTTCACTATCCAAATTCAACATTTCTACACATTTTATTTAAAAGTTTATCCACTGTCCAAAATCGCGGATATATCTCCTTTATTAAACTTCTATGTTTAACTTATCAATTTCAATTGATTTTGGATTTATAAAACAACGTTTATAAATCACGTTCATACTTCATAACAATTTCAACTTGCAAAATCATTTTATTAGCCAATTCTATTCATATTCCATCTAAGTGCAAAAAAATCAAATTTACAAGTTTATTACTTATAAATCTTTTATTCTACAACATCTATTCATTTTATACTTCACAATTTATAAATTTCATTCACTTACGAATTTTTATTTTGTCTTGTTCTAACACTTACAAAGCTCGTTTAAAATTCCAATGTTTTAGATTTATAAATATCGACTTTTTAAATCCTTTAAATAGACCGTTTATAATACTGTGAAAAACTCAATTTAAACCCTTTTTTAAATAAATCAACTATTTATTCAAAAATGACACTTGGGTTATATTTCACAAAAACCTTAACTTTTATAACTTCAAAATTTTAAACGTTTATTTATTTAAAATAAATCAATTCAACAATTCAATAAAATGTCTACTTTCAAAAATCACTTTAAAATCCTTTTTAAAGTAAAAGTCGTTATTTTTGCATTTCAAAACTGAATCCGATGATGCAACAACACCAATTAGTCCATCACAACAGTCAATATCATATATCATCATATGATAACAGAATATATCAAAATATCTGTAAATAAGTAAATACAGTTGAGGAATCCAGTTGGATCCCTCCAACCTGTTTCCCTGCATCCAAAGATGTTAGCACAATACCAATTCCGCTCCAGTACGGAATTATCGCGGTATATGGGTTTTATAAAAATCCGCTTACTAACGGCGCAATAGGGTCTCATCCGCTATACGAGGCGGGAATAATTCAATCCAATATATACATATGCCAATATGTATATACTGCTATATATATAGATATATCCTATCATATCTAATAGCACATCCAATAACAATAATCAATCAATAATAACTGTAAATTCAAATTTCCTTCGAGTGAGAAAATCTCACCTTGATTTTAAATTCTGTTCCAGCGTTTATTTCGAATAAAATTAAACGCGCGTTTAATTTTACCCGAAATTCAAACTAGCTCCAAACGACTCCAAATCAGTTGCATAGCGAAGTGTTTGTCAATATGATTCCAACGCAACTGGTTTCGCATTTTTTCGATCTAGTATGCAATAGATACATTATTTCAAAGTTTATACGAATATAAATATCATTTAGTTAACATTTTAAATTAAAATTTTAAACCCACTCTTCCTGGCCGTTGGATTTCAAGTTGACTTCATCAGGGTCGCGTGTTTCCTTTCTCCCTCCATCACGCATTCTTGCCAGGCATAGCAAACCCAATTCACGCACACGACACGAGAGGGTCGGACCCCCCCTTAGCTTGATCGGAACCCCATCAGAGACTACCCCTACGCACGCCAACGACAGCCCCACCCACGGCCGTGACCACGAGCATCTCGGTGGCCCCCACGTCTCCAAAAACGAACGCGAACTGCCTCCCTTTGTCACTCGATTTTGGCCGCCTCGACGAACTACGCGACACTCCACCGTATGGATCTGTCGAGCTCGAGACGCTCTACAACTTTCGTTCAGATGCCGAAGTCTAATGGTGAATGGATCATGAGATATTGAGGGAGAAAGGAATGACATTTTCTGGCCTTCCATTTTGAAGGTGGCGGCTGAGACGTTTAGGGTTAGGGTTTAACAAATGGAAGAGGATGGGTTGCTTTTATAGAGAACCGACGAACACTATTCATTTCTAAATTTCCGAACTCCGATTTACGCGCGGTAACTGGCGTTTCTGGGGTTTAACCCGCGTTCCGGACACAATGGAACAGGTTTCGAAAGCTAATTCGATCGTATGTGTGAGATATGACAATAAACGATCAATTTAAATTAAACCGATTTAAATCGATTTCGAGGCGTTTTGGCTTGCCCCGGACAAACGGTAAATCCAAAAATTACGAAATTTGAAATCATGCAATAATATCACATTACGGATCTGATGAAACTGGTTTCGTCAAAATCCGAGACCGTTTGAAAAATGACTATTTTAACTCGACGATTTAAAATTAAAAAGATATCGATGCGTTTCGAGTTGCCAGGGTCAAACGACAACTCCGATGGATACGAAAATTGAAATCCGATAATAACTAACTATTACTGATCCAATGGAACTGGTCTCGTTCAATTCTGAGACTGTTCGAAAATTGGCTATTTTTACAGTCGATAATTAAATACTAAAATATTCAATTTTCACAAATTAACTCCAAATTCGATTCTGAAAGTTCTATAACCTTTCTATAACTCCAGTATGATTAAATAAAATTTTACAAATAAATTTTAATCATTTTAGACCCAATTTTCAATTATCCTGGAATTTCACTATTAAATTTATCGATTTAATTATCAAATAAAATCCAACATTCGAAAAATAAATCATTCGACTTCTAAATTCCATTTATTAATATTTAAAATCAATTAAATATCCAAATTTTAATTATCAAAAATTCTGGGTCGTTACAGACTTCCCCCCTTAAAAGAATTTCGTCCTCGAAATTACAAGTCAGGAAGAAAGGTCCTTAACTCGTCTACTATTTTCTCAATTTCAATTAGTTTTATCAATTTATCAAAACAAATCTTTCTACTAAAGATTCGTTGTCAATTCAACTAGTTTTTTTCCAACTTCAATTTTAAGTTTCAAACAACATTGTTTAACTTCAAAATTCAAATTTAAGTTTAAATTCAAATTTCAAACTTTCAAAATTTCTCAAAAATTTTCTAACGCCCTAAATTTCCGAAAAATTTCGCCAGCGTCTCCTTTGCGCGGCTAATACGGTACGACTACAAAACGTCCCTACGGACTCTCAGATTTCAAAAAGAAAAAGAAACAGCCAAGCGGCTAGACAAGGAATCATCAAAAACTCATATTATAATTTAAATACATACCTTTTTCGAGCAATTCAAATTATCTTCGAAATCAAAATTCCAATTCCTTTATACCTGTATATCCTACTAGCCATAATATCTAGTTACATATATTCAAACCATTTTGTACATTCTGTTACAAAAATTTCAATATAAACTACTTATATCATCTTTAGTTCACTATTGAAGTTATATCCATTATCTTCAATTTTACATTTCAAATTTTATTTGAATTCAATTTCACATTTCAATTTCTCATTTGAGTTCAATTCACAATTCCAATTCAATTTGAATTCTATTCATCTTCAATTCTGAAATATTGAATTTCATCGATTAACTTTCATTTACAACTGCTTATTTTAAATTAGTTTCAATTACTAATTCATTACAAATTCTAATCTACTTATTCAAATTTGTTTTCAATATTCAGTTTCAATTCCAGTTTTATTCTTTCGTTCATTCCCAAAATTTATTTTCAATTTGCCATTTTGGTTTATAACCACTCATATTAAACTGGATTTCAAATTCCATATGAATTTAATTCATTTCAAACCATATTAATTTGTCATTTCTTCAATTAGTTTCAGTTACTAATTTTATTTCAATACTTTACTCTACAAATTCGAAATGAATTTTTTTCAACATTCAATTTACTTTCATTAAGTTGATTCACTTGTACTTATTTTAACTTAACTTCATCCTTTAAGTTAAATTTATTCTATCAAAATTTAATCTGTATAAGTTATCAACTTATTCATTATTCCCATAAATATCTTTATATAGCCTTCCAGAGTTAACCAACATTTCAAAGCCATTTTGAAAACAATTCAATTTATCCTTTGAATTTCCAAACAAAACCCAATTTTCCAAACAACTTTCATTTAAAACAATTTGGTAGCAATTCCTCTTTTGGAAACCCGAAAATGAACACCGGTGATGTCGCGATCATCATCGGAATTATTTTCCAGCGACCGAAAAGAGTTTAGAGCTTTTCATTCCTTCAAAATACTTTTCAAAACCTTTGAAATTCATTTTCAGATCAAAAAGAAATTAAACTTTCCAAATCTCCAAAATTTTCAAATTCTTTTCAAAACATTTCCAAAACTTCTCTGGAATTCCGTTTTAAATTACAATTCACATTTACAGTTTACATTCTCAAATTTCATTTGTATATGAATTTATTTCTTAACTTTGGAGTTATGATTTCAATTTCTTATTTAATTTCAATGATAATAATTTACCATTATTACTTCCTAGCATCCATACAACCATATACTATAGTACTTTATAGAAAAACATTTCTTTTCTATACAAAAATAGTTTTGGGCAAAATTATCTCATTTACCCTATTTTAAAACAATACTGTGCCGAATTGTTCTATTCAAGTGTTTAGAGATCCCTATCGATAGAGTTGTACGGACAATACCGACCAGAATCCATATACCACTCAACAAACCAATCATCACAATATAAAACAATTTTATATTCACTAACAAATACGCACTCGTATCTATTATTACACTCAACTCATTCTAGAGTACTACTGACTCTATCTCTAATGAGTAACACCCAACAGAGCAGGGTTGTCGCTTAACCATATGCTCCGATACCAAATGTAACATCCCGAAAATTTTCGACTTTCGAAAATTCAACATCGATACTCACTTTATCGACTGCCGAGCCATCGAATGCCGGAAACCCGAAAAGTTATGGTTTTAAGAAAGAAGAACAAGGTAGAAGAAGAAGATAGAAGAAAAAGAAAAGAAAGAAAGAAGAAGAACAACAGAACAGCAACAGAAAACACTATCAGAATCTTACACATCGCAGCGGAATAATATACAATAGATAATTACTAGTCTTTTAAAACAAAGAACTATATCAGTTTATACATACATCAGTCATCAGAGTCAATATACAACAATGGACAGTTATATAAACTTGTCCTCATACAGAATACACAGCGGAATAAATACTATCAGATACAAATACTACGTCTCGTCATCCAGCTTATCTCCAAAGCTCCAGAATATCCAGAATATCCTGATAACATAACTCTAGGCTGCCCGTGTGGAAATTGGTGGACACCCAGAGTTTAGAAGGGAACAATAAACTCCGAGTCAGTCATGGTGACTGGTGTGAGATCGTAAAACAGTTATTCTTTAAAAATAAATAGCAGAGAATTTTAAAGTCAATTCGCAATGCTTTTGGAAAATGAAACTACCATAAGACCTCCCGCCACACACACAATGCAAACGCAGAATTGGAGGAGATTTCTTCTTATGATAGTCAAAGATGCTTACTACGCAAAATCAAATCATTTTTGATATTATTACTAGTGCATAGTGTAGAAAACATTTCGAAAGTATAATATAAATCTTAGCCAGCATAGACATTTCGAACTATGCCTACTATAGCTACCATCCAAACAGTGGGGCGCCACCATAAGTGAATGATAGGTTCTACAACTAAAACCGTACAAGTCGTGTATTGTTTCTTTGGATTTCCAACAAATGGTCAGGCTAAGGAACTTCCTATCCACGATGGGTACGTCCCTGGAATAGACGACCCGAGAACCTAACCGGATCTCTGCCAACACAAGGCCGGGTTACTTCTGCAAAAATAGGTAACTACTGACACGCGTATGCCATCCCCCGATCGTCACCGATCTTCCCGAGGATCCCCGATTCGCAACAACCACAAAGAAATAAATTTTGCAGCAACCACAGAGGTTGAGTATCTAGGCTCCATACCATGATACCACCTTTATCCAGAAGGAATGACATACACTAAGGGGCGCTACTCCCTAGAACCTTGCTGCATCCTTCCTGTTTCGACCATTTCCGGGGTGTGAGGCTCGACGAAGTCTCGTCCACAAAGCTACGCTTTCTCAAAAAGCCCTGCTTCGGGTCAAACAAAATGATCAACCTATGATCACAAAGATATAAGATCAAACAAATGATCATATCACAAATGATCAAACACTGATCATTTCACAGCAACACTCAGTATGCCACGTTACCAAATTGGGATATATCGCTGATAAATTTCAACTACATAACCTCTGAGCTCGTACGTCTCAGAGAAGGGTGTTAAGCTAAGAGAATAAATTCTCCGCCACCAACAGAAATGTATTTGAAAGAAATCAGCTTTGTATCTCAAATTGTAACGTCAGACACACAATCCATACAAGTCTGTTCCGGGATCGAACAGAACCGAAGGCACTTCTCACGAAGCCCTTGCATTTCCGGATAAATTTCTAATCACGTCCGGACTTCCCGTCACTAAGGGTGATAAAACCTCTAAATCGGAGATCAGCCGATGTAGAGTAACTCGACGGTAATCCTTCCGTTTTCAAAAATATCCGGTCTTCAACACCGGTCTTCGAATGCAATTCATAACGACGTATCACATATTCGGAATGGGTTATACGACCCCATGGCCCTTTCCCGGCTAACCCGAATAATGAGCGTTTATTTAAAAATAAGTGTGGCATTCAAATTCATCCAATTCA
Source organism: Allium fistulosum (assembly GCA_030737815.1). Classification (NCBI taxonomy): domain Eukaryota; kingdom Viridiplantae; phylum Streptophyta; class Magnoliopsida; order Asparagales; family Amaryllidaceae; genus Allium; species Allium fistulosum. Next base: position 307,334,419 of record CM060901.1, on the reverse strand, counting down.
CAACAAATACCTATCTAAAGGTAATTATTGATAGTCGGTTATTTAACTATCAATAAAGATGCGCAACATCATCAGATTCCAAATAATTTTCCCAAATTATTTTATCTTCCAAAATATCCTTACTAGATATATAATTTCCACACTTAACCGTTTGAAAACAAATTCAAATCAACTTCCACATTTCAATTTATCTTTAAAAGATAAAATCTCAAAACAGTTCATTTCATAGTGGAAAAGCATTTCCATACTTATTTAAAATAAGTAATTCACAAAACTATTTATTTTCAACACTTAGAAAATATTCAATATACTTAAAATCAAAATTAAGTATATATCTCATTCTTTAAGGAAATCATTCTTTAAACACATTTTATTTGAGTCAAAACGAATGTTACGTAAAACATCGTTACGACGACTCAACATCACTAGTATAGGGATTCGAAATTTAGATGGATATATAAATCCCAATACTATATAAAACATTTCCTTTCGGAAATCATTTACTATAACAACAGTGTTATAGTCCACCATTTCCTTATTTCTCGAAAATGTCTATTTCAACAATAAATGTTGAAATCTATGATTTCGATTCATAATACATTTTAAAACATCTTTTAAAACAATTACTTCATTTCATAATATCACTTCTCCAGAACATATCCATTTTACTTAACAATATATTCACCGTCCAAAATCGTGAATATACTTCACTATCCAAATTCAACATTTCTACACATTTTATTTAAAAGTTTATCCACTGTCCAAAATCGCGGATATATCTCCTTTATTAAACTACTATGTTTAACTTATCAATTTCAATTGATTTTGGATTTATAAAACAACGTTTATAAATCACGTTCATACTTCATAACTATTTCAACTTGCAAAATCATTTTATTAGCCAATTCTATTCATATTCCATCTAAGTGCAAAAAAATCAAATTTACAAGTTTATTACTTATAAATCTTTTATTCTACAACATCTATTCATTTTATACTTCACAATTTATAAATTTCATTCACTTACGAATTTTTATTTTGTCTTGTTCTAACACTTACAAAGCTCGTTTAAAATTCCAATGTTTTAGATTTATAAATATCGACTTTTTAAATCCTTTAAATAGACCGTTTATAATACTGTGAAAAACTCAATTTAAACCCTTTTTTAAATAAATCAACTATTTATTCAAAAATGACACTTGGGTTATATTTCACAAAAATCTTAACTTTTATAACTTCAAAATTTTAAACGTTTATTTATTTAAAATAAATCAATTCAACAATTCAATAAAATGTCTACTTTCAAAAATCACTTTAAAATCCTTTTTAAAGTAAAAGTCGTTATTTTTGCATTTCAAAACTGAATCCGATGATGCAACAACACCAATTAGTCCATCACAACAGTCAATATCATATATCATCATATGATAACAGAATATATCAAAATATCTGTAAATAAGTAAATACAGTTGAGGAATCCAGTTGGATCCCTCCAACCTGTTTCCCTGCATCCAAAGATGTTAGCACAATACCAATTCCGCTCCAGTACGGAATTATCGCGGTATATGGGTTTTATAAAAATCCGCTTACTAACGGCGCAATAGGGTCTCATCCGCTATACGAGGCGGGAATCAATCAATCCAATATATACATATGCCAATATGTATATACTGCTATATATATAGATATATCCTATCATATCTAATAGCACATCCAATAACAATAATCAATCAATAATAACTGTAAATTCAAATTTCCTTCGAGTGAGAAAATCTCACCTTGATTTTAAATTCTATTCCAGCGTTTATTTCGAATAAAATTAAACGCGCGTTTAATTTTACCCGAAATTCAAACTAGCTCCAAACGACTCCAAATCAGTTGCATAGCGAAGTGTTTGTCAATATGATTCCAACGCAACTGGTTTCGCATTTTTTCGATCTAGTATGCAATAGATACATTATTTCAAAGTTTATACGAATATAAATATCATTTAGTTAACATTTTAAATTAAAATTTTAAACCCACTCTTCCTGGCCGTTGGATTTCAAGTTGACTTCATCAGGGTCGCGTGTTTCCTTTCTCCCTCTATCACGCATTCTTGCCAGGCATAGCAAACCCAATTCACGCACACGACACGAGAGGGTCGGACCCCCCCTTAGCTTGATCGGAACCCCATCAGAGACTACCCCTACGCACGCCAACGACAGCCCCACCCACGGCCGTGACCACGAGCATCTCGGTGGCCCCCACGTCTCCAAAAACGAACGCGAACTGCCTCCCTTTGTCACTCGATTTTGGCCGCCTCGACGAACTACGCGACACTCCACCGTATGGATCTGTCGAGCTCGAGACGCTCTACAACTTTCGTTCAGATGCCGAAGTCTAATGGTGAATGGATCATGAGATATTGAGGGAGAAAGGAATGACATTTTCTGGCCTTCCATTTTGAAGGTGGCGGCTGAGACGTTTAGGGTTAGGGTTTAACAAATGGAAGAGGATGGGTTGCTTTTATAGAGAACCGACGAACACTATTCATTTCTAAATTTCCGAACTCCGATTTACGCGCGGTAACTGGCGTTTCTGGGGTTTAACCCGCGTTCCGGACACAATGGAACAGGTTTCGAAAGCTAATTCGATCGTATGTGTGAGATATGACAATAAACGATCAATTTAAATTAAACCGATTTAAATCGATTTCGAGGCGTTTTGGCTTGCCCCGGACAAACGGTAAATCCAAAAATTACGAAATTTGAAATCATGCAATAATATCACATTACGGATCTGATGAAACTGGTTTCGTCGAAATCCGAGACCGTTTGAAAAATGACTATTTTAACTCGACGATTTAAAATTAAAAAGATATCGATGCGTTTCGAGTTGCCAGGGTCAAACGACAACTCCGATGGATACGAAAATTGAAATCCGATAATAACTAACTATTACGGATCCAATGGAACTGGTCTCGTTCAATTCTGAGACTGTTCGAAAATTGGCTATTTTTACAGTCGATAATTAAATACTAAAATATTCAATTTTCACAAATTAACTCCAAATTCGATTCTGAAAGTTCTATAACCTTTCTATAACTCCAGTATGATTAAATAAAATTTTACAAATAAATTTTAATCATTTTAGACCCAATTTTCAATTATCCTGGAATTTCACTATTAAATTTATCGATTTAATTATCAAATAAAATCCAACATTCGAAAAATAAATCATTCGACTTCTAAATTCCATTTATTAATATTTAAAATCAATTAAATATCCAAATTTTAATTATCAAAAATTCTGGGTCGTTACAGGGTTGCACGATAAATTTCGTGATTCTCGGCGTGAACAACGGGGCGTGTTTTAAGGAACGAATAGTAATTGATGTGATCAATTAAAAATTTAAATTTAAATCAAATCCGTTTAACTTTCAATGCGTTTATCTATCGTGTGCACACATAACGACTCTGAAAAATACGAAATTGGAAATCCGGTAATAATTAAATATTACGGACCCAATGGAACTGGTTTCGTCGAATTCCGAGACTGTGTGAAAATTGACTATTTTTAAATATCGATTCGAATAATAAAATTCAAATCTAAACAAATCGTTTTCAAACTCAATTCTGAAGGTTCTGTCATCTTTAGTATTATCAATATGAATTTTAAAAGCTTCTGAAATATTTTTCTTCAGCTAAAAACTGAAGATTCAAATTTTTATTCAACTTACAATAGATTAAATTTTAAAGTTTAATCGCAAATTTCAAAGTTATATCGGGAATTCAAATTAAATCATCGTTCAAATATTTAAAATTAATTAAATATTTTCAATTTAATTCGTTCAAAATTCTGGGTCGTTACACATATATTCTCTTTTGAGAATTCAAATTCTTACCCAAAATCTTGCATAAAATCGTTTTCACGTGAGTTATTATTTCCATTCCTTTGGCCTTCCATGCGTTTCCATCTATTGATATAATTAAGTGCCTTAAATTCTTTTGATTTCTTGACCGTTCAAAGCAATTTATTCTTGCCTTTCTCTACACAAATCAAGTAAACAATTATTATATTATTCGTTCACAATATTATTCAACGTTCACAAAATCTCCATCCCTCAAATTTTTCTATTTGGCTTCCTTCAAGATTTGCGTGTCCATCTTCCCAGGTAATGGCCGCTTGCCTCTGTTTTCTCTTTTCATTTTGTTTGTTCTGTTTATTCTATCACCTTGTCTTGCTCTATTCTGTTACATGCTCATCATACCCCATGCCATTCACCACCGAAACCCATGCCCTGCTCCATGCTATCCACCATCGTGAGAACCCCTACCCATTCGCCACCATGAACCACCACCGAGACCCCACAGCTCCAACCCATGGTCAGACCGAGCCCTTGTATTTGAACCAGAGAAATGAACAAAATTTTGTTTTGCCACTTTGTATTTTTGAAGTATAGTCTATAAAAAAAAATGGTCGAGCCTTTGTATTATGAAGTTTAGTTTATAATTTACCTAACCTTTGTTTTGAAAAAAAAAAGAAGAAATAAAAATTTACCTTTTGTCACCTTAGTATGTTGAAGTTACAGACTACATCCCCTTCGAGCCATTTCTTTCTAGTATTCAATTCGTTTTCTTTTCGTTTTGTTTGCTTCATTGAAAATTGATTATTCGTGCATTATTAGATTTGTTTATTTATTTTTGCTTTAGATTTGAATCTAGTTGGCGCATTCGCTAACAACTGATCGTGCTTTCCGCATGCTTTTCAATTGATAGCGTATTCTCTTTTTGAATCGAATCTCCAGCTCCGTAGAGGTGAGTAAATCTCACACGAATATTCATACTTATTTGATTGTGAAACGACCGCAACTGAATGTGTAGAAAATAAATAAATAAATAAAATGATGTTATAATTACCTGTGATTTATTTATATTTGATGTTAGAATTGTTAAAAATTTGCATAACATATCATCTGTTATATTTTGTTTTATTTTACTGTTATTCTATTCTGTTAAATCACACTGCAAGTTCCCTGTAGAATAGAATCACTATGGGTTGAAATGATACATACCCGAACGGACTTTAGAATAAGGGAAGATCGTTATGGGCTGAAATGATAGGCCTGAACGATTTTCAATTAAATTTTATTTACTTGGGATTGCGGGTTTGAAATGATAAAACCCGGATTTTTCTTTGTAAACTACGGATTGAAATGATATAGTATCTGTGTCACATACCGAAATTTTCGACTTTCGAAAATTCGACATCGATACTCACTTTATCGACTGCCGAGCAATCGAGTGCCGGAAACTCCAATAGTGAGGGTTTAAGAAAGAAGAAAAAGGTAGAAGAAGAAGAAGATAGAAGGAAAAGAGAAGAAGAACAACAAAACAACAGCAGATATAGAACAGAGACAATATCAGAATCTCACATATCGCAGTGGAACAATATATAATAGATAAATCAGTAATCTTTTAAAACAAAGAACTATATCATTTTATACATACATCAATCATCAGAGTCAATATACAACAATGGACAGTTATATAAACTTGTCCTCATACAGAATACACAGCGGAATAAATACTATCAGATACAAATACTACGTCTCGCCATCCAGCTTATCTCCAAAGCTCCAGAATATCCAGACTATCCTGATAACATAACTCTAGGCTGCCCGTGTGGAAAATTTGTGGGCACCCAGAGTTTAGAAGGGAACAATAAACTCCGAGTCAGTCATGGTGACTGGTGTGAGATCGTAAAACAGTTATTTTATCTTTGAAATAAACAACAGAAAAACTTTTAAAGTAAATTCGCAATGCTTTTGGAAAATGAAACTACCATAAGACCTCCCACCACACACACAATGCAAACGCAGACTTGGAGGAGATTTCTTCTTATGATAGTCAAAGATGCTTACTACGCAAAATCAAATCATTTTTGATATTATTATTAGTGCATAGTGTAGAAAACATTTCGAAAGTAGAATATTAATCTTAGCCAGCATAGGTACCATTATAGTATGCTTGCTATAGCTGCCATATTAGATGGCAGGTTCTACAACTAAAACCGTACAAGGCTCGTATTGTTTCTTTGGATTTCCAACAAATGGTCAGGCTAAGGAACTTCCTATCCACGATGGGTACGTCCCTGGAATAGACGACCCGAGAACCTAACCGGATCTCTGCCAACACAAGGCCGGGTTACCTCTGCAAAAATAGGTAACTACTGACACGCGTATGCCATCCCCCGATCGTCACCGATCTTCCCGAGGATCCCCGATTCGCAACAAACCACATAGAAATAATAATGCAGTAACCACAGAGGTTAAGTATCTGGGCTCCATACCATGATACCACCTTTATCCAGAAGGAATGACATACACTAAGGGGCACTACTCCCTAGAACCTTGCCGCATTCGTCCTGTTTCGACCATTTCCGGGGTGTGAGGCTCGACGAAGTCTCGTCCACAAAGCTACGCTTTCTCAAAAAGCCCTGCTTCGGGTCAAACAAAATGATCAACCTATGATCACAAAGATATAAGATCAAACAAATGATCATATCACAAATGATCAAACACTGATCATTTCACAGCAACACTCAATATGCCACGTTACCAAATTGGGATATATCGCTGATAAATTTCAACTACATAACCTCTGAGCTCGTACGTCTCAGAGAAGGGTGTTAAGCTAAGAGAATAAATTCTCCGCCACCAACAGATATGTATTTGAAAGAAATCAGCTTTATATCTCAAATTGTAACGTCAGACACACAATCCATATAAGTCTGTTCCGGGATCGAACAGAACCGAAGGCACTTCTCACGAAGCCCTTGCATATCCGGATAATTTTCAATCACGTCAGGACTTCCCGTCACTAAGGGTGATAAAACCTCTAAACCGGAGATCAGCCGATGTAGAGTAACTCGACGGTAATCCTTCCGTTTTCAAAAATATTCGGTCTTCAACACCGGTCTTCAAATGCGATTCATAACGACGTATCACATATTCGGAATGGGTTATACGACCCCATGGTCCTTTCCCGGCTAACCCGAATAGTGAGCGATTATTCAAAAATAAGTGTGGCATCCAAATTCATCCAATTCACAACAAATACCTATCTAAAGGTAATTATTGATAGTCGGTTATTTAACTATCAATAAAGATGCGCAACATCATCAGATTCCAAATAATTTTCCAAATTATTTCATCTTCAAAAATATCTTTACTAGATATAAAATTTCCACACTTAACCGTTTGAAAACAATTTCAAATCAATTTCCACATTTCATTTTATCTATGAAGATAAAATCTCAAAACAGTTCATTTCATATTGGAAAAGCATTTCCATACTTATTTAAAAATAAGTAATTCACAAATCATTTATTTTCAACATTTGAAAATATTCGATATACTTAAAACAATAATAAGTATATATTCATTCTTTAAGGAAATCATAAATTTGACATCTATTTGAGTCAAAACGAATGTTGCGTAAAACATCGTTACGACGACTCAAAATCACTAGTATAGGGATTCGAAATTTTAGATAGAGATATAAATCCCAATACTATATAAAACATTTCCTTTCGGAAATCATTTACTATAACAACAGTGTTATAGTCCACCATTTCCTTAAATTTCTCGAAAACGTCTATTTCAACAAGAACTGTTGAAATCTATGCTTTCAATCTATAATACATTTTAAAACACCTTTAAAATGTTTAACTTCATTTTTAAAATATTACTTCTTCAAAAATGAATCCATTTTACTTAACAATATATTCACTGTCCAAAATCGTGAATAAAATTTCCTTAAATAATCTTCTATATTAAATTTATCACATTAAATCTATTTCGAATTTATAAGCACGTTTATAAATTCTATTTCTCTTTTTAATAACAACTTCGACTTATAAACCTTCTTTTATCAACTTCTATATTTAACTTATCATAATAAGTGACTTTGGGTTTATAAACAACTTTTATAAATTTTAATTCTATTTATTAAAACTTCAATACCAAATCAATTTCAATATTGATTTCTAAATTTATTTTCAACTTTAAATAAAAGATTCCATACTGATTTCTCAAAGTTCTTCTCCAAATACTAAATCAATTACAGATTGATTTCTAATTTTATTTATCACTACTAAATAAATTCCTTATTTTTCTCAAATTACTCAACATCCTGTTTTTAAATGGATTCTTTAAATTGAGACCATTTTACATTGATTTCCCAAATCGTTTCAACTTACCAATTAAATTTCTAATTGGATTTCCAACTTATCTCCTTTTAAATAAATTCCTTTCAAAGAAAATATATTCAATTGTTTCTTTCAGTCTATTTAAAAATCCAGATTTTAAATTAATTTCCTCAATTTTAAATCACTATTATACGAAATTCATTTATTTAACATTTTCACTTTATTCTGGAAATAAATTCGATAAGATTATAAAAATTAACTTTTTATACTTTAAAATTCCTTTCTTCGAATTTATTAAATTTCTAAAATCAAATTCACTTAGAAATTTCTATTTTGATTTCCAAAAATTCAATTTCGTTTATTTTTGGAATCCAATGATGTCAAAACATCCATTCAGCTAAATCTTAGCATTCAAACAATTTCCAGACATCAATATGGTCAATAACATCAATATAACCATTCATAGATTGATATCACAGTATAAATAAATTCAATCAATGTGAGGGGTCCAGTTGGATCCCTCCAACCTGTTTCCCTGCATCCAAAGACGTTAGCACAATACCAATTCCGCTCCAGTACGTAATTATCGCGGTATATAGGTTTTTATAAATCCGCTTACTAACGGCGCAATAGGGTCTCATCCGCTATACGAGGCGGGAAATCAATCAATCCAATATATACATATGCCAATATGTATATACTGCTATATATATAGATATATCCTATCATATCTAATACAAACGACAAACAAACAATAACTGAAAATTCCACTTTTCAATTTTGAGTGAGAAGATCTCACCGTAGCTTTTTATTTTGCCATCCGTTTCCATTTCAGTTTTGTTTTCTCGATTTTAACCTGGTATAAACAATTTTATAAAATCTATTAATATTCGAATTAAATCGAATAATCAATTTTCATTTATAAATCTCATTTTAACTAAAATTTAATTTAAACAATTAAACTCCCTTTTTAAATAAATTCCTCTTTAATAATTTCTTTTAGTATTTAAAATAATCCGAATAAGCAAATTATTCACCAAATCTATTTTAAACATTTCCATCTTCAAAAATCTTATCTCAATATATATATATTTACAATTTAAGAATTAAATCGAAAACCACAAGCAGATATACTTCCCTGCAATATATTTTCTGTTTTAAACAGTTTATAACAAAATATATTTCTTTTCCAGTAATAAAATAAATGTTCTAAGTTCATATCTAAAATTGGAGACCCAAAATCGATACGCATAAAAACATAAATAGATCGAAGATTTCTCACCCAACGACTGACGACACACTGCCTCAATCTGCAGAGGTTCACGCGAGCTCCTCCCAGTCAAGACCACTGCTCGCCTCTTCCAGTCGCAATCGCCTAGTCGATCTCGACTTCGACTTCGTCACCACTTTCCAAACTCGCGAGCACGCACACCTCCAATCACGAATTCTCAAATCGAGCACGACCTGGCCCCTAGCTTCCAGCACCCACGACGCATCACCAGAGTCGCCGCCTTGACTTCGAACTGCGACCCTGTTTTCCCCTTCGAGCTCACGAGTCCCACTGCCCCATCGCCTCGCAGTCGCGTGTACGAACCCTAGATTGCACGAACCTTCCCAGTCGAATCGCGAGCCCTAAACCCAACCGTACTCGAGTCGAACTCGATTTCGTGCCTCCTCGAATCGCGATCCACCAACGAACGTCGCCACTCGCGATTTGATCGCGTGCGAACCCATCATTTACGAACTTCGACTGATTGGAATAAAGAAGTGGAGGGCAAACGAAATTCGCGACCTTGTTTTAATTTTCAAAACTGAAATATGAAGGGAAGGAGCAGCCATCAGTTTGTTTTAAACGAGAATGGCTCGGCATTATTTGGTTTTGAATCTGGAAGATAAAGGGTAGAGGCTTCGGCTGCCATTTTTATTTAAACGAGATTTCTTTCTTTGTTTCTGGAAAAGGAAGTCGCGTGATGATAAAAAGAAATGGGGAGGAGACAGGAGTACGCAATAACAGAGAGTAGGTCGACGTAAATCAGAGACTAGGGTGGCTGGTGTTAGATTAAAAATTTAAATTTTAAATTTAAATTTGAATCTGATTTAATTTCAACGCGTTTAAGTGTTGTACGTTCACATAACAGCTCCGATAAATACGAAATTTGAAATCCAGTAATAATTCAATATTACGGACCCAATGGAACTGGTTTCGTCGAATTCCGAGACTACGCCTCGGACGGCTATTTTAAAATATCGATTCAAACGATGTAATTTCAAAACTGAACGAATCACTTTCGAACTCGATTCTGAAGCTCCTATTATCTTCAGTATTATCAATATGAATTTTAAAAGCTTTTGAAATATTTTTCTTCAGCTCAGAATTAAAAATTCAAATAAATTTATTCAATTCAATAGATTAAATTCTGTAATTTAACCGCCAATTTCAAAGTTCGATCGGGGATTCAAATTAAATTATCATTCAAATATTTAAAATTAATTAAATATTTTCAATTTAATTTGTTCGAAATTCAGGGTCGTTACAGACTTCCCCCCTTAAAAGAATTTCGTCCTCGAAATTACAAGTTAAGAAAAAATGCCCTTAACTCGTCTATCATTATTCAACATCTAATAATTTTATCTAATTTTCAGAACAATCTTTCTACTAAGAATTCGTTATTAACTCAACTAACTTCCTAGAATCTTTCATAGTTTTCAAATATCATTGTTTACTTCAAAATTCAAATTCGAGTTTAAATTCAAATTTTAAACTTCCAAATTTTCTCAAAATTTTTTCTAACACTCGAAATTTTCGAAAAAATTCGCCAGTGTCTCCTTTGCGCGGCTAATACGGTACGACTACAAAACGTCCCTACGGACTCTCAGATTTCAAAAAGAAAAAGAAAAAGCCAAGCGGCTAGAGAGAAATCATCAAAAACTCATATCATAATTCAAATACATACCTTTTCCGAGCAATTCAAATTATCTGTGAAATCAAAATTCCAATTCCTTTATACCTGTATATCCTACTAGCCATTATATCTAGTTACAGCATTCAATCCAATTTGCAAATTCTATTACAAAATTTTCAATATATGCTTATATATTTACGGTTGAAGTTACATTCGTTTTTAAACAAAATGAATTCATATCCATTCTAGTTTATAACTAACTCAAATTGATACAAATTCAATTTATTTTAATTCTACTTCATTTGCAATTGATTCCATTCAATTTAATTTGCATTTCATATTTTCATTCGGTTTATTCTATTAACCAACCAACTTTCATTCATAATTGCTCTTTTAGCTTAGTTTCAACTACTAACTCATTACAAATTCCAATTCACTTACAATTTCAAATTTGTCTTCAATTTCATTTACAATTGCAAATTATTCATTCATCCACTAATTCATTCATTTTCAATTTGAATCTCATTTCTATCAAATTACCAAATATTCTATAAGTTATTAACTTATTTACATTCCATTATGAATTTTATCTTTTATTCAACTTTCATTTATAATTATTCAATTCAATTCATTTCTTACAAATTTGAAACGAATTTAAATTTTCAATCTCATTTTATTTAATTGATTCACTTGCAAATTTATTCGTTCATTCACAATTTTCATTTATTTTCATAATTCAGTACTCAATTCCAGAGTCTTTTCAACCTTTTCAAAACCATTTTGCAAACAATTCCAATTATCCATTTGAATTTCCAAAACAAAACCAAAATTTCCAAACAACTTCCATGTAAAACAATTTGGCAGCAATTCCTCTTTTGGAAACCCGAAAATAAACAACCATGATGCCGCGGTCATCATCGAAGTTATTTTCCAGCGACCTAAAAGAGTTTAGAGCTTTCCTCTTTCCAAAATACTTTTCAAACCTTCGAAATTCATTTCAAATCAAAAATGATTTAAACTTTCCAAATCTCCAAAATTTTCAAACTCCTTTCAAAACATTTCCAAAAACTTCACTGGAATTCCGTTTTAAATTACAATTCACATTTATAATTTATATTCTCAAATTTCATTTATATGTGAATTAATTTCTTAACTTTGGAGTTACGATTTTTAATTTCTTATTTAATTTCAATGATAATAGATTAATATTATCACTTCTAACATCCATGCAACCATATACTATAATAATTCATAGAAAATGATTTCTTTTCTATACAAAAATAGTTTTGGGCAAAATTATTTCATTTACCCTATTTTTAAAACAATACTGTGTCAGTTTATCTTGTTTAGAGTTTAGAAACCCCTATCGATTACAGTTAGCTAGACTGCACCGACCAGAATCCATAAACAATCAACCGATAAGTCAACACAATACAAAACAATTTTATATCCAAATAACAAATACGCGCTCATATCTATCATTACACTCAACTCATTCTAGAGTACAACTGACTCTATCTCTAATGAGTAACACCCAACAGAGCAGGGTTGTCGCTTAACCATATGCTCCGATACCACTTTGTCACATACCGAAATTTTCGACTTTCGAAAATTCGACATCGATACTCACTTTATCGACTGCCGAGCAATCGAGTGCCGGAAACTCCAATAGTGAGGGTTTAAGAAAGAAGAAAAAGGTAGAAGAAGAAGAAGATAGAAGGAAAAGAGAAGAAGAACAACAAAACAACAACAGATACAGAACAGAGACAATATCAGAATCTCACATATCGCAGCGGAACAATATATAATAGATAAATCAGTAATCTTTTAAAACAAAGAACTATATCATTTTATACATACATCAATCATCAGAGTCAATATACAACAATGGACAGTTATATAAACTTGTCCTCATACAGAATACACAGCGGAATAAATACTATCAGATACAAATACTACGTCTCGCCATCCAGCTTATCTCCAAAGCTCCAGAATATCCAGACTATCCTGATAACATAACTCTAGGCTGCCCGTGTGGAAAATTTGTGGGCACCCAGAGTTTAGAAGGGAACAATAAACTCCGAGTCAGTCATGGTGACTGGTGTGAGATCGTAAAACAGTTATTTTATCTTTGAAATAAACAACAGAAAAACTTTTAAAGTAAATTCGCAATGCTTTTGGAAAATGAAACTACCATAAGACCTCCCGCCACACACACAATGCAAACGCAGACTTGGAGGAGATTTCTTCTTATGATAGTCAAAGATGCTTACTACGCAAAATCAAATCATTTTTGATATTATTATTAGTGCATAGTGTAGAAAACATTTCGAAAGTAGAATATTAATCTTAGCCAGCATAGGTACCATTATAGTATGCTTGCTATAGCTGCCATATTAGATGGCAGGTTCTACAACTAAAACCGTACAAGGCTCGTATTGTTTCTTTGGATTTCCAACAAATGGTCAGGCTAAGGAACTTCCTATCCACGATGGGTACGTCCCTGGAATAGACGACCCGAGAACCTAACCGGATCTCTGCCAACACAAGGCCGGGTTACCTCTGCAAAAATAGGTAACTACTGACACGCGTATGCCATCCCCCGATCGTCACCGATCTTCCCGAGGATCCCCGATTCGCAACAAACCACATAGAAATAATAATGCAGTAACCATAGAGGTTAAGTATCTGGGCTCCATACCATGATACCACCTTTATCCAGAAGGAATGACATACACTAAGGGGCGCTACTCCCTAGAACCTTGCCGCATTCGTCCTGTTTCGACCATTTCCGGGGTGTGAGGCTCGACGAAGTCTCGTCCACAAAGCTACGCTTTCTCAAAAAGCCCTGCTTCGGGTCAAACAAAATGATCAACCTATGATCACAAAGATATAAGATCAAACAAATGATCATATCACAAATGATCAAACACTGATCATTTCACAGCAACACTCAGTATGCCACGTTACCAAATTGGGATATATCGCTGATAAATTTCAACTACATAACCTCTGAGCTCGTACGTCTCAGAGAAGGGTGTTAAGCTAAGAGAATAAATTCTCCGCCACCAACAGATATGTATTTGAAAGAAATCAGCTTTATATCTCAAATTGTAACGTCAGACACACAATCCATATAAGTCTGTTCCGGGATCGAACAGAACCGAAGGCACTTCTCACGAAGCCCTTGCATATCCGGATAATTTTCAATCACGTCAGGACTTCCCGTCACTAAGGGTGATAAAACCTCTAAACCGGAGATCAGCCGATGTAGAGTAACTCGACGGTAATCCTTCCATTTTCAAAAATATCCGGTCTTCAACACCGGTCTTCAAATGCGATTCATAACGACGTATCACATATTCGGAATGGGTTATACGACCCCATGGTCCTTTCCCGGCTAACCCGAATAGTGAGCGATTATTCAAAAATAAGTGTGGCATCCAAATTCATCCAATTCACAACAAATACCTATCTAAAGGTAATTATTGATAGTCGGTTATTTAACTATCAATAAAGATGCGCAACATCATCAGATTCCAAATAATTTTCCAAATTATTTCATCTTCAAAAATATCTTTACTAGATATAAAATTTCCACACTTAACCGTTTGAAAACAATTTCAAATCAATTTCCACATTTCATTTTATCTATGAAGATAAAATCTCAAAACAGTTCATTTCATATTGGAAAAGCATTTCCATACTTATTTAAAAATAAGTAATTCACAAATCATTTATTTTCAACATTTGAAAATATTCGATATACTTAAAACAATAATAAGTATATATTCATTCTTTAAGGAAATCATAAATTTGACATCTATTTGAGTCAAAACGAATGTTGCGTAAAACATCGTTACGACGACTCAAAATCACTAGTATAGGGATTCAAAATTTTAGATAGAGATATAAATCCCAATACTATATAAAACATTTCCTTTCGGAAATCATTTACTATAACAACAGTGTTATAGTCCACCATTTCCTTAAATTTCTCGAAAACGTCTATTTCAACAAGAACTGTTGAAATCTATGCTTTCAATCTATAATACATTTTAAAACACCTTTAAAATGTTTAACTTCATTTTTAAAATATTACTTCTTCAAAAATGAATCCATTTTACTTAACAATATATTCACTGTCCAAAATCGTGAATAAAATTTCCTTAAATAATCTTCTATATTAAATTTATCACATTCAATCTATTTCAAATTTATAAGCACGTTTATAAATTCTATTTCTCTTTTTAATAACAACTTCGACTTATAAACCTTCTTTTATCAACTTCTATATTTAACTTATCAAAATAAGTGACTTTGGGTATATAAACAACTTTTATAAATTTTAATTCTATTTATTAAAACTTCAATACCAAATCAATTTCAATATTGATTTCTAAATTTATTTTCAACTTTAAATAAAAGATTCCATACTGATTTCTCAAAGTTCTTCTCCAAATACTAAATCAATTACAGATTGATTTCTAATTTTATTTATCACTACTAAATAAATTCCTTATTTTTCTCAAATTACTCAACATCCTGTTTTTAAATGGATTCTTTAAATTGAGACCATTTTACATTGATTTCCCAAATCGTTTCAACTTACCAATTAAATTTCTAATTGGATTTCCAACTTATCTCCTTTTAAATAAATTCCTTTCAAAGAAAATATATTTCAATTGTTTCTTTCAGTCTATTTAAAAATCCAGATTTTAAATTAATTTCCTCAATTTAAAATCACTATTATACGAAATTCATTTATTTAACATTTTCACTTTATTCTGGAAATAAATTCGATAAGATTATAAAAATTAACTTTTTATACTTTAAAATTCCTTTCTTCGAATTTATTAAATTTCTAAAATCAAATTCACTTAGAAATTTCTATTTTGATTTCCAAAAATTCAATTTCGTTTATTTTTGGAATCCAATGATGTCAAAACATCCATTCAGCTAAATCTTAGCATTCAAACAATTTCCAGACATCAATATGGTCAATAACATCAATATAACCATTCATAGATTGATATCACAGTATAAATAAATTCAATCAATGTGAGGGGTCCAGTTGGATCCCTCCAACCTGTTTCCCTGCATCCAAAGACGTTAGCACAATACCAATTCCGCTCCAGTACGGAATTATCGCGGTATATAGGTTTTTATAAATCCGCTTACTAACGGCGCAATAGGGTCTCATCCGCTATACGAGGCGGGAAATCAATCAATCCAATATATACATATGCCAATATGTATATACTGCTATATATATAGATATATCCTATCATATCTAATACAAACGACAAACAAACAATAACTGAAAATTCCACTTTTCAATTTTGAGTGAGAAGATCTCACCGTAGCTTTTTATTTTGCCATCCGTTTCCATTTCAGTTTTGTTTTCTCGATTTTAACCTGGTATAAACAATTTTATAAAATCTATTAATATTCGAATTAAATCGAATAATCAATTTTCATTTATAAATCTCATTTTAACTAAAATTTAATTTAAACAATTAAACTCCCTTTTTAAATAAATTCCTCTTTAATAATTTCTTTTAGTATTTAAAATAATCCGAATAAGCAAATTATTCACCAAATCTATTTTAAACATTTCCATCTTCAAAAATCTTATCTCAATATATATATTTACAATTTAAGAATTAAATCGAAAACCACAAGCAGATATACTTCCCTGCAATATATTTTCTGTTTTAAACAGTTTATAACAAAATATATTTCTTTTCCAGTAATAAAATAAATGTTCTAAGTTCATATCTAAAATTGGAGACCCAAAATCGATACGCATAAAAACATAAATAGATCGAAGATTTCTCACCCAACGACTGACGACACACTGCCTCAATCTGCAGAGGTTCACACGAGCTCCTCCCAGTCAAGACCACTGCTCGCCTCTTCCAGTCGCAATCGCCTAGTCGATCTCGACTTCGACTTCGTCACCACTTTCCAAACTCGCGAGCACGCACACCTCCAATCACGAATTCTCAAATCGAGCACGACCTGGCCCCTAGCTTCCAGCACCCACGACGCATCACCAGAGTCGCCGCCTTGACTTCGAACTGCGACCCTGTTTTCCCCTTCGAGCTCACGAGTCCCACTGCCCCATCGCCTCGCAGTCGCGTGTACGAACCCTAGATTGCACGAACCTTCCCAGTCGAATCGCGAGCCCTAAACCCAACCGTACTCGAGTCGAACTCGATTTCGTGCCTCCTCGAATCGCGATCCACCAACGAACGTCGCCACTCGCGATTTGATCGCGTGCGAACCCATCATTTACGAACTTCGACTGATTGGAATAAAGAAGTGGAGGGCAAACGAAATTCGCGACCTTGTTTTAATTTTCAAAACTGAAATATGAAGGGAAGGAGCAGCCATCAGTTTGTTTTAAACGAGAATGGCTCGGCATTATTTGGTTTTGAATCTGGAAGATAAAGGGTAGAGGCTTCGGCTGCCATTTTTATTTAAACGAGATTTCTTTCTTTGTTTCTGGAAAAGGAAGTCGCGTGATGATAAAAAGAAATGGGGAGGAGACAGGAGTACGCAATAACAGAGAGTAGGTCGACGTAAATCAGAGACTAGGGTGGCTGGTGTTAGATTAAAAATTTAAATTTTAAATTTAAATTTGAATCTGATTTAATTTCAACGCGTTTAAGTGTTGTACGTTCACATAACAGCTCCGATAAATACGAAATTTGAAATCCAGTAATAATTCAATATTACGGACCCAATGGAACTGGTTTCGTCGAATTCCGAGACTACGCCTCGGACGGCTATTTTAAAATATCGATTCAAACGATGTAATTTCAAAACTGAACGAATCACTTTCGAACTCGATTCTGAAGCTCCTATTATCTTCAGTATTATCAATATGAATTTTAAAAGCTTTTGAAATATTTTTCTTCAGCTCAGAATTAAAAATTCAAATAAATTTATTCAATTCAATAGATTAAATTCTGTAATTTAACCGCCAATTTCAAAGTTTGATCGGGGATTCAAATTAAATTATCATTCAAATATTTAAAATTAATTAAATATTTTCAATTTAATTTGTTCGAAATTCAGGGTCGTTACAATCTGTATCACTTAACCTAGGTTAGAGAACTATATACAGGCCCGTGGTTATTTTATAAAGTGTTTTTGGATATTTTTAAGTATTTTAAAAATATAAATTTATGAAATTTGATTTAAATAGATTTTGAAATGTTTTAAAATAAAGAAATATTGATTTTTCTATGAGTCAAAAATGCAATTAATGAATGGTTAAATTGGATTATTGAAAAATAACTTAAGTTTGGAATTTGGAATTTTGGTTAAAAATGATATTTAAGTTATATGAATAAAAATGAAAATTTAATGATATTTGGAAAATGGTAAATATGATAATTTGATTAAATTTGAATTTAAGCGATTTATTAAAGTATTATTGTTTTTTTTCTATGAGTTTAAGTGGTTAAATAAATGAATGTTTAAAAGTGATCTTTTAAAATATAACTTGACTTGGAAATGTGAAATTTGGTTTTAGTTAAAGGGTTAAGTTAATTAAATAAAATTGGAAATTTAGTTAAATTTGTGAAATGGTAATTTAAATTTGAAGTGTTAAGTTATTTGTTGAAATGTGAAGAATTGGAAACTTTTACACTTAAATTTATTAAGTAAATTGTTGAAAATTGGATTTTATTATAAGAAATTTATTGTGAAAAAGATATATGTTAAATGATATGTAAATGAACATTTTAAATGTTAAAACATGATTTTTAAAATGTTTATATGTTTTAAATTGAAGTTATTTAGTTGCTGGAAATACACTAAAATCTGGAATTAACTTTTAATAGCATTCAGAAATGCTATAGTGTCTGAATTGAAATAAAATTGTGTAAAAAGAGCTATTACAGCATTTCTAAAATGCTGTAGTTGCTGTAATTGAACTTATAGGCTAATATTGAACTCAGGTCTATTATAGCATTCTCTGGAAATGCTATAGTGGTCTGCAGTCTTTGCTGAAATCAAATAAAACCTTTGTTTTGAAATCTGAGTTACCGCAGCACTTCTGAAATGCTGTCTTTTCTGTTTTGAACTATAATTCAACTAAAACTGAGTTTTAACAGCAGTTTTAAGTGCTGTCTTTGCTGAATTAAAAATGTTTTCAAGTATAACTTGTAACAGCTTTTTCTAAATGCTGCGAAAGGCTGAAATTTTAATAATTATGGTTTTTGACTTAGTAAACGAACTCGGAATGGTTTGAAACTTTGGAAATTGAATACTTGATTTGAAAATATAATAATTACACTTTTAAAAGGTTTAAATGAATTATTTTGATTGGAATATAAACTATTTAAAGGTGATTTGAAATGATAGTAAATGAACGATATTTTTGAATTTAAAAGGTATTTAAAGTTGAATATTTGGATTTGAACTGATAGGATATTTTATTATATTAAAATGATTTGAAATGAAGTTTTGAAATGAGATGAAAATTTAAATATATGGAAATGGTTTGGAATTGATTTAATCTTTATTTTGATAAAGATTTGGATTTGAAATGATATTCTATTTTGAAGTATAAACTGTTTTTAAACTTATAACCATAGGTTATAATAACGATTGGTTGTTAAAGAGACCGGGATCGAATATGGACATATTCTCTGTCGATACCGAAAACCACTTTGACAACTGTGTATGCGGTGGAGTTTCCAGAATGAAGTAGGATGGTGGCGACGATCCTAAGGTATATACGTGGACCCAACTCCCGTGAGTTGGCATAAGGTGGCTAAAACAGGAGCGATCTCGGACCAGTGAGGTAGCACCTCTTATCGGACGCACTTCTTCGATTCCATTCTATTACTTTTTGATTTTTGGTGTCCACCCTTCGATTTGGGAGTGTTGTTCGAGGTGGACGGTAGTGGCTGCTATCCGCTCCATCAGTCCGTGTGCGTAATTGGTATATCTACCCTGGCATTGCCTTGTGTGCCGTGTCACCTACCATATCGAGCTTTACTACGATTATGATTTTAAGATCCGACCGCATTAAGGTTCTCCATCCCCTTAACGCTATTTTCTATATGATTATACTTTGCTTATTAGACATTATTATAATAGCGAATATTACTACATAGTAGATATTTTAACGGATCCTTAGAGGATGGGCGGTCCCAAGCATCTTTAAGTTACTTGTACCTTTATTACAGTTCACTTGAGTTGGTTTATATTATATAAGTATATATTGTCCTGACTCGAGTGTTTTGTGTTTTGCTTTACGCTCGGGTCAGCCTGAGTATTCACAGATTTGGATTTCCACCTTCTGGAGATTTGAATCGCTGGAGATTATCTGCTAGTCTTGCTCTATCTACTTCAGTTATGTTGCTCTGTTCAGCTTGTACTTGGTTATCTTATTTATACTTCTGTTGTACTCTATTTCTTCTATTGTATCTTATGTACTCTGATATATTTATATAGTAGCTTCATGAACTACTATTTCTTTTACTTCCGCTGCATTATTTTTTCTCTATGTCTGTGATCTGTGATTATATTTATTTACTGCATATTCTAATATTTGCCAAATTTTATTTACAACGCGGTATTTTGAGCAATTCAACTCCAGCATGAGTGTCTACCTATACACTTATAATGGATGCGAATGGTTGAAAATATCAGGTCGTTACATTAGATCTAATTCATTTTAGAACAAATTTATATATGTCTAATTTGTCTAATCTAATATTGTCATTGGTTTGGAAATTATTATTTATAAAAGGTAAACAAACAAATAAATAATTTTGGATTGCAAACAAATTTGATTAATTGATGTAATTTATACCTTATTATATTCCCAAGTATAAATTAAATATATATATAAATTATTTAAAATTTCTTTGGAGATTGAATACATGTTTCACATATTTGTTGCTTTGAATACAATTTTTGGTTGTTGTTGATATTTGTTTAAAAATTTGTTTCAATTAAAAAAACATAAGTGGACTTTTTTTCAAAACATTATAAACCTTTTGAATCCCTTTTAAGTTAAAGTAGATTTCAATTTGTTGCTTTAATCTTAATACATGTAACAGATTGCAAAGTTTACATATATATACACATATGCGTTATTTTAATTTAAAACATAGACTGTAGTTTTTCATATATGCATATATTTATGCGTTTGAGTGTCCAAGTTGTTTTGAAATAGCATTAGAGATAAGTTAATGAATTGGGATAACTCCTCCACCTTTTCCTCACCTTATTAATTGCTTTCTCTAACATCATTTATTAACTCCTCCACTTCTGAAATTAACTTTCTAACATATTATATATAAGTAAATATAAGTAAACTATCTTTATACATGCATTTATCATTTTTTTAATATAATTTCAAAATAAACTATGGAAAAAGAGGCATATATATTGCGGTGTAAATCCCAACACCTGTATATGTACATATTAACTATATATACTACTTGCATGTTGCACTCGCACTGCATACATATGAATGTATTTGATGCATTCATTATTATATATTTAAATTAAATTTAAAACTCCGTTTACTTATTAAATAAAATAAAATATTGATTTTATTTAAAAGAAACTTTTGAAAAGTTCTAAATGAATTTTGACCTCATAGGCCCATTCAAGATCCAATAAAGGAATATAATTTTTGAAATTTACCCTTTAACTCCGATGCAGCTAGACCCAGTTCCTTCAATGGTATTATAACGAGGTTGGTTGAGGCATTCACTTGAAAAATTGGATGTCCCATGTTCGATCCCTACAACTAGCGTGATAGGTGTTCTCACATTGTGATCTATGACGAAGCATTTCCTCCTACCCTTACAAGTTCTGTGATAGTTTTACTAGTCGAAAGGCTACATGTAAAACTCCCTGCTGAGGTACCTAGTTATGCCACCCCAAAGGAGTTGGGGTCGGTGTTTCAATGGTAAGAGAGCATATAATGGTGTCTAGAAAGGTAATGTGTAAAAACCCGCAATTTTACGATTATATATTTGAATGTTTTATTTAAATATAGCATTGTTAGTTGAATTTAAAGTCCAAAATGTGACTTTTTGTAAACAGTCGAATTCGGACTCGAGACCACTTCCATTGAGTTCAAAATGAAGTTTACAACTTTTTTAAGTATAAACATCGATATGTTTGGAGTTGATTAAGATTTTGGTATTTTGTTTGGGCTTTGGGTTGTGTTCTAGCCCACTAACGCAATAAGAGAACCCAAACCTTCTACCAAATACCTCCCACTCCACTCCTCTTCATTCATTCCTCTCATAATTTCCTAACACACAAAGCAAAAGGAAAAATGGGGGAAAAGAGGGGAAATCAAAATTCCTAAGCCCTAGATTCTTAGGAAATTCAAATTCAAGTTCTAAAAATCAAAGAGAAGGTTAGGTAAGCACTCTCTTCATCTTCTCCATCTCAATTCCTCTTAAATTCTTGATTTTTCTTATAACCTAACTTAGGAAAAATTTGTATTTGATCATAGATTGAAGGTTCTTGAAGTAAAGTTGAAGAGAGGTTGATCTTGCTTTGTTTTAGAGTTTCTCATTCCTTGTTTTTGAATTTAAAGGTGAGTTCTTGAACTCACATCTATGTCTATAGTTTTCATTGTTGTTAGGTATGAATTCCTAACATCTATTTCATGTTCAATTGCTTTTGATTTGAATTGGTTTTGTGAATTTTCCAATTTGGGTATTTTGAAGTCAAAATCTATGAAAATCCTACCATGGATATTTGGACATGTTGTTTCGAGTGTTTTGGAGAGCCTATAGGGCTGGGTTGTCGCTTGGCATGAATCCCTAGCCACCATCGCTCATTCGATCGCTTCCGAGGCAAATATTTCCCTGAGCTTTAGCTCAGACGTTTGGGAAAACAGTTAGACGTCTGAGGCAAAGGAATAAAAATTCCAGACCTACAGCTCAAACATCTAAGGTTATTCCCAGACATCTAAGCGATCTGGAAGAAATTTCCAGACCTTCAGCTCAGACTTTTGGGAAAACCACCAGATGTCTGGCGCTGTTAAATTCAGCCAATTTGCCTATTTTCATGTGGGATTCCGTTTTATCGGTTTTTGTTGATCCGGTTAGTTCTTGTCATTTATTATCGACTTTGATGACTTCTTTTCTGGATTTTTTTGGGAATTTCCATTTGATGGATTTGATATGGAATTTCATGGTTTTAATTCACTTCGTTGAATGTGAATTTTTGGTGATAGATTATTTTTACAATCGTTTCTATGATTTGTCACTTTAAAATACAAAGGTTTCTATACTAGTAGTAAATACTCAAACTCTTTCACAAAAATGATTTCAACATTACTTTTAATACAAAGCTCATTTTTAAAACTGTTTTCCACTCTACTAGTATATACAAACCTTTACCTCATTCGTACGAGAAACCCAATTAAACGACTTAGCAGAACAAGTGGTATGAAACGCTTGCGTTTACTTCGTCGGTTGATTTTTAGACTTGTTCGATTGAAATCTTGTGACAATTTTCGAGTGGAAATCTACAATTTTTTCGTAAATATTTAAGTTAAGCCAGTGGTTACGAGACATGAAGCTAAACCCATCTATTTACTAACTTGATGTAATTTACACTTATTGATCTACGACGATCATTTTGAGGTTTAGACTAGCGATATGCGATGTCTTATTGTCCATGTGGGGGACTGTACCCCGTTCTCTTGAGCTTCGTCTCATTTTTTATAGGCTAGCGACCTATGGGTTTTATGGAGTTCGGTTCATCGGGCGTACCATTGTACTACTTCATTGTTCCTGCTTATTTGAGTTTCAGATTCCTCGGGCGTATCGTTGTACTACGTCGTTGCACCGGCTTTATGGGTTAGCGACCTATGGGATAGCGTCCCATTTGTGATACACGTGTTGGTGAGTTTTCATGCTCACGTTTGGGATAGGCCTCTTCCCTCCTTTTTGTGATTTCTGGATTTCTAGATTGATGATTTCTGGAATTTGTGTTTCACCAATATTTGTGATTTGCATTAATAAGCTTTATCAATATTTGTGACTTGGTGAATAAAATTAAGAATATGACATTCTTTTTGGGTATTTGAGAAAACTTGAAATATTGTATGATTTTTGTTGTTATCATATATATTTGTAATATCTCTTATCTTATCACATCTTACATGATAATTATAGCTAGACTGATCCGTTTATTATTTTTCTTCTTAAATAATACTCGGGTCAGACCGAGGTGTTTCAGGTGCTTCCACTTGACTTCTTAGTAGGGACTAGCTTTTGACTTTTGGCTAACTACTTTAGCTTAGTAGTTTTTGTTGTTATACATTCGAGATAGGGACTCCTTGATGTATACATATTCTTTTGTCTAGCACTCGTACCTGTTCATTTGTGATCTAGTGGATCTTGTATGACCACTTCTTTGATGTACACTTCTATGTGTTATATTCATATCTGTTTCCGCCTTAGTGATATGAATATCTGTGACTGATTTATGTTATGCTTATTTTATATTTGTTTCTCAAGGCCACATAACCACTATGTAGTAGTTTTGAGTTTGTATTTGATATGTCAGATTTCCTCTTGAAATGAAATGCATGACATACTATCTGACGTATCGGTACTCGCACAAAGCAATTACACAGATGGTCGCTCCTTAACAGCTTTATTTGTCGTACTAATCGACGGCATTACCCAGTAGTGTCCTTGGTTAGTGTGAGTATACAGGTGGGGCATCACAGCTTGGTATCGGAGCGAAACTTTGGGACAATGTAGAATAATCTAGCAAGGATCATTGTCCTAAGTCTCTCTTAGGAATCGTGCCTTAGGATTTAATTCGAGTCATAGGACCCGTTCTATCTATTTTCTTTTATGGTGCCTTGTTTTATCAATCTAGTTTATTTGAATTCATTCTGAGAATAACCATTTTCCTCTTCTTTCTTTCTTTCTTTCTTAAAGAAGAGAAATGGTTAACCTGGCCGTCACAGCGCCGGTCAATCCAGTGCTACTCCTCAGCATGGCGTATTCATGTCTGCCCAACAGCTTTTGGATCTTGTAAAGAATGCCCAAGATGTCGGTCCCATTCCTAAGCCTACTCATCCTAAATCCGGGTTTGCACGCTTGTGCAGTGATTATACCAAATTGAGTGGAAGGCCATTCAAGGGTTTCGAAAGCGTTATAGAAGTCCAAGCTTTGCTTAGAACATGCGACCGCATCTTTTCTCGCATGAATCTTATGGATCTACATCGAGTCCAAGTGGCTTCTAGCATTCTCCAGGAGAGAGCATTAGATTAGTATGATCTTTTGATTTCAGAAATTGTTGACGCAGATCTTACTTGGGTGCAATTCCAGGAGTGGTTCGAGTTAAAGTTTGTGCCGGAAGCTGAAAAAGTAACTTTAGCCCGACGCTTTATTAACCTTGTTCAAGGTGAATCCTCTGTGATAGATTATGTAGCATCTTTTGAATCCCTCTCTAAATATGGGGTCGAGTATATTAGTACCCCTTTGAAGAAGAACCAAAGGTTTACCTATGGTTTGAATAAGAACCTCAAAAAGGCTTTACTTTTGAAACTAGATGAGCCTTTCGATCAGCTTGTAGATATCACTCTTCGACTTGAAGAGGCCGATAAAGAAAGTGATGGTGATGTTGGGGTGCCAAAAAGAACTTCAATAACAACAAGAAGAGGCGTCCCGATAATAAGTTCAAACCTAATCCTAACAAGAAAGGGAAGCAAGCGACTTCGGTAGCAAAGACTCCTACCCCTAATCGTGGAGAATGCTACAATTGTGGATCTAAGGACCACTAATGCAAATAAGTGTTCGAAACCCTTTTATTGCCGCTATTGCAAAAGTTCGGGTCATCTTATATCTTCATGTCCCAAACTTCAAAGTTGGAAAGAGGGAAAGCTGAATGTTGTGCAAGCCCCTAGTAACACTCCTCTTGGTCAAGGTATTTCTCATTCTGTCCTTGATGGCAATATTATGTTTCATGATCATCCTATTCGAGTTCTTTTTGATACGGGTGCATCTCACTCTTTTATATCAAAAGAACTAGTTGATACTTTTTCTTTAAATTTTATGGGCTTGATGGCTTCATTAAGAATTGCGAATCCGGTTGGTGGATCTGCAACACTCAGTTTATTTTGTAAGGATGTTAAAATTATTCTATGTGATTACGCTTTCCGTGCCGATTTGCATGTTATGCGTTACTTAGGTTTCGAAATGATTTTGGGAATGGTTTGGCTTAATCGTTATGAAGCCCACATCCTATGTCCCGAGAGGACTATCCATCTTCGACATCCTCAATCTGTTAAGCAGATTTATATTGTTCTTAAAGATTCATATTTCAATTCGGTAGCATCCTTATATTCTCTAAATCCACATGATGACGATAATGATGATGAGGAAGATGTCATTTCCCTCATTCACGTTGTTTGTGAATTCCCCGACATCTTTGAGCCCGTTTTAGGATTACCACATAAGCGAGCAATTGAGTTCAGAATTAATCTAATCCCTGGAACTCTACCTATCACTCGTCCTACTTATTGTATGTCCAATAAGGAAAATAAGGAGATGCGTAAACAATTATCCGAATTGGAAGCAAAACAGTTTATTCATTCTAGTTCCTCTCCTTGGGGAGCTTCAGCTATCTTTGTGAAGAAATCCGATGGTACACTTAGGCTTTGCGTTGACTACCGCAAGCTTAATGATCTGACCATCAAGAATAAATATTCCTTACCACCAATTGATGATCTATTCGATCAACTTAGCAGTGCTAGAGTCTTTACACAGTTAGACTTAGCAACCGGTTTTCATCAGCTTTGAATTGCAAGGATAGTATTCCTTTGATGTCGTTCTGTACTCGTTATGGATCTTATGAATGGCTTGTTATGCCATTTGGTTTAACAAATGCTCCAGCTTATTTCGTTAACCTTATGAATCGAGTTTTCAAAGACTTCCTCGATGGATTTGTTCTCATCTTTATCGATGATATTCTTGTTTATTCTAAAACCGAGGAAGAGCATGAAAAACATCTTCGAATTGTGTTGGAAACCCTTAGGAGCAATCAATTGAAGGAAAAATTTTCTAAGTGCCACTTTTGGAAATCCCGTGTGAAATTTTTAGGACATATTATTTCTGAATCCAGAATTTCCATAGATCCTTCAAAGATTGAAGCGATTTAAAATTGGAAGAGACCAAAGAGTGTGACGAAAATCCGTAGTTTTCTTGGATTGGTGTGCTATTACCGTCGTTTCATAAAAGACTTTTCTAAAATATCCGTGCCTCTTACTAGTTTGAGAAAGAAGGGAATTAAGTACATTTGCTCAGACAAATGTGAAGCTGCTTTTTAGAAATTAAAAGAACTCCGTTCCGATGCTCCTATTCTTGTGATTCCCGAAGGGAACCAAGATTTGATTGTTTATACCGATGCTAGTTGTGTTGGTTTGGGAGCCATTCTCATGCAAAGGGAACGTGTTATCGCTTATGCTTCTAGGCAATTAAAGCCTGCCGAGACTAGATACACCACTCATGATTTAGAACTCGCGGCCATTGTTTTCGCCCTTAGAATTGGCGTCATTATCTTTTAGGAGAGAAATTTGTTCTCTACACCGATCATAAATCTTTGAAGTATTTGTTCTCTCAAAAGGAACTTAATTTGCGTCAACAACGTTGGCTCGAATTCCTTGCATCTTATGATCTTAATATTCTTTATACTCCTGGAAACGGAAATCGTGTTGCTGATGCCCTTAGTCGTAAGCAACAAGGGGTTGTTTCCATGATGATATCCGAATGGAATGATCTCGAGACTTTGTCCACTTGTGAGATTCGAGATCGTGAATTCGAATCATGTTCATCTCTTGTTTTGTGTAGCCTTGAGGCTCATCCATCTCTTTTAGACCGCATTCTTGAAGCTCTAAAGCAAGATCTCGAATTGGCTCATCTTAGCCAAAGTTGTAGGGATAGAAATATTGATGGTCTGAAAGACTTTGAAATCGATGCTCGTGGAGGCATTCGAAAATTTGATAGACTTATCGTGCCAAATATTAGTGATCTTCGTAAAGACATTTAAAAAGATTCTCATCGTTCTAAATTTACCATTCATCTCGGTAGTAGTAAAATGTATGCGGACATGAAGCGACTTTATTATTGGGATGGAATGAAATCTGATATTGCTAACTTTATTAAGCGTTGCATGGCTTGCTAACTCATAAAAGCCGAGCATCAAAGGCCCAGTGGGTTATTGCAACCTTTGGACATTCCAATTTGGAAGTGGGATCAAGTCTCCATGGACTTTATTGACGGTCTTCCCCGTTCTCGTTCGGGGCATGACAGTCTATGGGTGATTGTAGATAGACTTACAAAATCCGCCCAGTTTATTGCCGTTCGGTCCAATCGGACCGTACCTCTTTTGGCAAAACTCTATGTTAAAGAAATT
Source organism: Allium fistulosum (assembly GCA_030737815.1). Classification (NCBI taxonomy): domain Eukaryota; kingdom Viridiplantae; phylum Streptophyta; class Magnoliopsida; order Asparagales; family Amaryllidaceae; genus Allium; species Allium fistulosum. The sequence goes on along the minus strand of CM060901.1, from coordinate 307,305,887 downwards.
TTTAAATTGCATGGAGTTCCTACTTCTATTGTTAGCATTCGTGATCCATTATTTACTAGTGCATTTTTGAAAGGTCTTTAAAAAGCTTTGGGAACGAAGCTAAATTTTAGCACTGCTTATCATCCTTAGTCCGATGGACAAACCTAGCGTGTGAATCAAACTCTTGAAGATCTCCTTCGTGCATGTGTTCTTGATTTTGGTGGAAGTTGGGAAGATCATATTTCTCTTGTTGAGTTTTCTTATACTAATAGCTTCTAGTCTAGTATTGGTATGGCACCTTTCGAGGAAATCTACGGAAGGCCATGCCGATCTCCTTCGTGTTGGCTTGAAGCCGGTGAGAAGCTGGTTTTAGGTCTAGATTTTATTCGTGATGCCACAGAAAAGATTGATCTTATTCGTCATAGGATGAAAGAAGCTCAAAGTAGACAAAAATCCTATGCTGATAACCGAAGAAGGAATTTGGAATTTTCTGTGGGAGATTTGGTATTCATTCGTGTTTCACCTATGAAGGGTGTTGTTCGTTTCAGTCGATCGGGAAAGTTAGCACCTCGATATATTGGCCCATTTCCCATCACCGAACGCATTGGATCCGTGGCTTATCGCCTTTCATTACCGGCTCAATTTTCTGCTATTCATGACGTATTCCATGTTTCTCAACTACGGAAATGCCTTAGAGATTCCGATTCTATTCTTGAGCCCGGTGTTATTGAAGAAATTGAAGTTTCACCTAATTTGACTTATGAGCAACATCCTATTCGTATCATTGCTACGGAGGTTAAACGCCTTCGTAATAAAGATGTTTCGCTTGTGAAAGTTCAATGGTCCGCAAATCCTAAAGATTGTTCTTGGGAATCGAGAGAATTCATCGAGCAAACACATATGGACTTACTCTTGTGCTCTTTAAGGTGAACTTCTCACTTCAAATTTTTCTTTTGGGTTATTATACCTTAGTGTGGTTGTTACTCTTTATTTTCTTCTTAAGTATTGCGAGGACGCAATTTCTTTAAGGAGGGGAGTCTGTAACAACCCACAATTTTACGATTATATATTTAAATGTTTTATTTAAATATAGCATCATTAGTTGAATTTAAAGTCCGAAATGTGACTTTTTGTAAATAGTCGAATTCGGACTCGAGACCACTTCCATTGAGTTCAAAATGAAGTTTACAACTTGTTTAAGTATAAACATCGATATGTTTGGAGTTGATTAAGATTTTGGTATTTTGTTTGGGCTTTGGGTTTTGTTCTAGCCCACTAACGCAATAAGCGAACCCAAACCTTCTACCAAATACCTCCCACTCCAATCCTCTTCATTCATTCCTCTCATAATTTTCTAACACGCAAAGAAAAAGGAAAAATGGGGGGAAAGAGGGAAAATCAAAATTCCTAAGCCCTAGATTCTTAGGAAATTCAAATTCAAGTTCTAAAAATCAAAGAGAAGCTTAGGAAAGCACCCTCTTCATCTTCTCCATCTCAATTCCTCTTCAATTCTTGATTTTTCCTATAACCTAACTTGGGAAAACTTTTTATTTGATCATAGTTTGAAGGTTCTTGAAGTGAAGTTGAAGAGAGGTTGATCTTGCTTTGTTTTAGATTTCTCTTTCCTTGTTTTTGAATTTAAAGGTGAGTTCTTGAACTCACATCTATGTCTATAGTTTTCATTGTTGTTAGGTATGAATTCCAAACATCTATTTCATGTTCAATTGCTTTTGATTTGAATTGGTTTGGTGAATTTTCCAATTTTGGTATTTTGAAGTCAAAATCTATGAAAATCCTACTATGGATGTTTGGACATGTTGTTTGGAGTGTTTTGGAGAGCCTATGGGGCTGGGTTGTTACTTGGTATGAATCCCTAGCCACCATCGCTTATTCGATCGCTTCCGAATTGATTTGGCCATCAATGGCCTAGGAAAATTTTGCCCCGAGCTTCTGCTTAGACGTCTGGGAAAACACTCAGACGTCTGAGGCAAAGGAATAAAATTCCAGACCTACAGCTCAAACATCTGAGGTTATTCCCTGACATCTGAGCGATATGGAAGAAATTTCCATACCTTCAGCTCAGAGGTCTGGGAAAACCACCAGACGTCTGGCACTATTAAATTCAGCCAATTTGCCTAGTTTCATGTGGGATTCCGTTTTATCGGTTTTTGTTGATCCAGTTAGTTCTTGTCATTTATTATCGACTTTGATGACTTCTTTTCTGTATTTTTTTGGGAATATCCATTTGATGGATTTGATATGGAATTTCATGGTTTTAATTCACGTCATCGAATGTGAATTTTTGGTGATAGATTGTTTTCACAATCGTTTCTATGATTTGTCACTTTAAAATACAAAGGTTTCTATACTAGTAGTAAATACTCAAACTCTTTCACAAAAATGATTTCAACTTTACTTTTAATACAAAGCTCATTTTTAAAACTATTTACCAATCTATTAGTATATACAAACCTTTACCTCATTTGTACGAGAAACCCAATTAAATGACTTAGCAAAACAAGTGGTATGAAACGCTTGCGTTTACTTCGTCGGTTAATTTTTAGACTTGTTCGATTGAAGTATTGTGACAATTTTCGAGTGGAAATCTACAATTTGTTCGTAAATATTTAAGTTAAGCCAGTGGTTACAGGACATGAAGCTAACCCATCTATTTACTAGCTTGATGTATGTAACGTACGATCTTTCGACGCTCGAAAGTCGACATCAATACGTCCACTATATCAAATGCCGCACAATCGAATGCCGGAAAACCGAATCATTAGGGTTGAAAAGAAGAGGTAGAAGAAGACAGAAGAAAAAGAGAACAGAAAAACAGAAACAGAAACAATATCAGAATCTCACATTCGCAGCGGAACAATATATAACAGATAATCACTAGTCTTTTAAACAAAGAACCATATCAGTTTATACAATACAACTGTTTGCACAAAAAATGGACAAACACCTCAAAGTCGTATGATTTAGTTGATTTTATGTTGTTCTCAATGGTTTGGGTTATCTGTACAAATATGTAAAAAGTAAGGGCTAAACTGTAAAAGACACACAGATTTATAGTGGTTCGGCCAGAACGTGCCTACGTCCACTTTATATGTTATTTCTCCTTTTATGTTCAGATTACAAGTACAAAGCTCCGATACCAGTAAAAGAAAGTTGTTTGAAAGTTCTCTCCGTGCTTGAGCTCTCAAACTTGTCTTCCATTGTTGTACCCCTGCCCCTCTATTTATAGAGTGAGGCTGGGGGCATGGGTCTTGGATGTATATAGCTGCTGGTGGGCCTGGGCTGATGCAATCTGGCCTAGCAGTGTCGGTCCGGTACGTCTTGGTCCGGTAGTAGAGGGTTGAGGCTGGTTCGGCTGGGTATTGGAGGTTGGTTGGTTCGGTAGTGAGAGGAATTGGACCGGTGGTAGGTGGTCCGGTGTTGAGTGGAATTGGACCGGTGGTAGGTGGTCCGTTGGTGAGTGGAATTGGCTCTGGCTCGGTAGTGAGTGGAATTGGACCGGCGGTAGGTGGTCCGGTAAGTGATGGTATGCTGTTTGGACCGGTAATGGGTGGAGTGTGTGTTGGTTCGGTAGGAGGTGGTTCGGCATCCCTGGTCCTGGGTGATGGTTCGGTAGGGGTTGGTCTGGCACCTTTGGTGCTGGGTGATGGTTCGGTAGTCACGAGGAAAGGGATGGTTCGGTAGAGGCTCCTTGCTCCGATTCGGCATGCAGTGGAACAAGGACTGGTTCGGCTCTGCGTGGGAAGAGTGTTGGATCGGTAGGAGACGGAAACACGCCCAACATTTGCCCCCCAAAGTGGGGCATATGTCAGCATATGTCGTGCTTTGTTTGAGGCCAGTTAGCTTGGAGGAATTCTTATCCGGTTCTGTGTGCCGAACCCATCGGTCCGGTTGTTGGTATTGGCCTATAAGTAGGGTCTTCAAGTTATGGTTCATTCCTTACCAAGAGGGATAGTCGAATCGGATTTCCTTGCCGAATCAAACCTACTGCCGAACCGTGTTAGAATACCAAATCAGGTGATTTAGCCTTCCCTCGCCGAATGGCTCTCTCTTTTTTTTTACCGAATGAGCAAGTACCGGATGAATGATGACCTTGATTTACCGAATGGGCTTATGTTTCGAACCATAAGTTAAACTCCAGACGTTATACACTTGCTTGTTTATATCTCTACATCCTTATTCTAACAATGTACTCTTTTGTGTTGCGGATAATGTCTCATAAATTTGAAACCCGTTCTGATAAGAAGAAGTCTAAGGACCAAGGAGAGTCCTCCATAGTGCCCCCAGTTCAGGCAGCACCAGAACGTCATGGACCAACCCCGAGATCGCTAGTAGACGTGTATGGTCCTCAAGAGCTCCTGAACTCACCGCCTGACTGCTTTCCTAGCTCCCTCAAAGATGAGCAGCTCGATGCTATTTCTCGCTCTTTTGGGATTGACAGAACGCTTATGCTATTGCCGGTGGAAGGAGGTAGGTGTGCAAGTAGAAGATGATGATCAAGACGATCAAGGAGCAGATGCTGGTAAGTCCTCCCCTTTAGTCTTTCTGTTAACTTGGTTGTTTATCACTAATGAATTCTTTCCTTGATCGGATAGGCGGTCAACAGGACAAGGGTAAAGCTCCGATGTAGCCGGCTCCTTGACTTGACCTGGATATCTTTTTGCTCACTGAACATTGTTGTATATGTTAGTCTCAAAATAGTAACGTAACTTTTAGGTCGTAATTATGTTACTTGTAATAAACAACATTATCTTTGGCGTGTAATTTTTAAACTTAAGCTGATTTTGTCGTATTTGAATGCTTTTGTTATTTTGCCATGTTGTATGAGAAATATAGCTATGCATATGCTTGTAATTCAGTTGTGTTTGATGTCAAGTTCTTGCTTAAAACATAATTTCATGCCTTGCAATGCTAGTGTGATGTATGAATAAATTATAGCCATGTATTTGTACACAAAAGAAGAAAATACCGCCTTTCATGTTCTAATTGTAGATGGCAGTTTTGAATGTCTTGTGTGACTGAGTGTGGAATGCGGCCTAGTGTCCCGTTGTGGGTTCCGACTCCCATTAGCGAATGTCTCCTATTCCGTGTTGTAACAACCCACAAAATTTAATGGTTTTAAAAGTATATTTAACTGGAAATTTGTGAAATTTTAAACAATAAAATTTGAAAATAAAAATTTACTATTTGGAATACGTCTATTTTAATATAGCAACTGGTAAATTTTCATCTGATAATATTGAAGTTTATTTTCCTGTGGAATTTCATTTCAAATCAAACCGGTTAATAACAACTAAATTTAAAAGTTTTCCGAAATCAAAATATGTCAACAGGAGAAAATTTATTCAGAGCATTCTGAATCGGACTGTGAAATTCATTTCACAAAATTCAGACGTTTCTAGCTCCGTTTGGATTTTTCCGTACGGAATAGCAACGTATATCAAGGTCCGTATGGACTTTTGATAGGAAGGTCCTGACACTGATATTTCTGTTTCCTCTTGTCCGTCTCATCGCACTGATCACCGTGATATATTCATTAGATTATTTCGGAGTCCGGTGCGCGATGGAATCAACAAAATGCAAAGTGTAACGATTCACCAAATAGGGTCCATTTGAAATTCTGTGTCCTCCATCTGGTCCAGCTCGCTGTGTTAATCACAAATATATCTTGTGTCCTTTTCCATTCTTCAGTTTGAACACCCAAAAGTCAAAAATCCGAAAAGACACAAACGTTTCGGGGTGCACGTATATTTTTTTTCTCTTTCGTTTTGTTCCATTTCATTCGTCTCCCTGTTAACTTCTCACGCAACTATCATCTCTCCACCATGAATTCAAGCAGCCTCTCTCCCCCTGCATCTCCGCCAGAACTCGACCTACGTCTCCCCTCCACCTCACTCTCTCCACGTCAACCAACACCTCCGTCTCCACCCTTCCCTCCCTAAAGCAGCAGCACCGAGCAACCCCCCCAAAACAGTAGCCCTTCGCCAAAACCCACCACGTGGACCGCACCTCCAACCGCCTTGAACATCTCACGTGCCTCCCTGCCTACTTCTCCTCCTCACGCTTGCAGCCCACCTTCCAACCATCTTGTAAGCTTCTCTTCGCCTGCCATCATCTCGTCGTGCGCCTCCCCTGCCCTCTCCTCTCTTATATGAAGGTAGTATATATGAATTTTATTATATATACATATAAATTGTTTACATTATGGGTTTTGTTTTATATACTTTCTCTTCTTTGCAGTTTAGAAATATATAGTATATCTATAATATGTTCAAACGGTATGGAGTATAATGTTTGTGTATATAAAATATTTTACAAGTGTTATATATATGTTATATATGATTTTACATATAACTATATATTTTGTACACATTTTGCCTGAAATCTGATTATATAGGTCAATGCATAGTTTTAAAAACTTGTTGTTTTACTAAGAATATATATAAGTTTATAAGAAATGTAAATATCAGTTTCTATTAGTTTATATTTTTTTGGAAACCAGTGTTATATGTTGCTGCAGTACATATATTAAAAGCTATATTTGAGATAAAGCAAGTTATATATTAGTATTTATATGTATTAGGTAGTCATGTTTAGGTAAAGATTTATTTTAGTTTATGACTGTATTGAGTTTTCAGCACATATGCATATTAGTCTATGACCTGCCGAGTATATATAAGTTTATATATTTTTTTCTGTATAAGTCTATATACGTTCGTAAGTATATAAGCCGCATATTACATTGAGTGTAGTGTTTGATTACTTTTATATAATTTGCAGTATATATTTATTGATCTGGTACATATGTTATTCATGCAGGCTATATTAGTATTTTTGAAATTACATATATCTATATAATCATATATGTATAGTCATATAATTTGTACCAAAGAATCTTATCGGTGCTCTGTCTTGATTTTTATTCTAGCCTAAAGTATATGTTTGACAGCTCGCATATATGTATGTTGCGGTTGCCTATGTACTTGTAGCAGAAAGTTTAAACTTATTTGCCTTTCAATCCAGGCGTATTATATAATTTGGGTATTCAAAAATATATATACTTTATTTTATAACAGTATTATATTACCTTGTTTAAATGTATATAAGTTGTTTATAAAAATAAAAAGTTTGTTTATTTCCTGCTGTGTATATATATTGTTTTATAGAAGCATGGAATGTATGCAAGTTATACATTTTGGTTAAAATCATATTATATGTTAGTAGTATAGTTTTATTATGTTGGTTTATATGTTACCACTATATATATTGTAGTCATTTTGTTTTGTTGACTTTTGTCATTCGATGTTAATTTTAAAAGAGTTGTGTATGAACTTAGATAGTATAGTATAGGTTAATATAAATTATAAGTATTTATTTCAATCTTATGTATATGTTTGATTTTTGATATATGTGTTTAATTTAAAAACAATGATTTTAATCTTATATATATATATGTTATTTTAATATTTGTTTTAAATTAAATATTTACTCCATGGATATGATAATATTAATAAAAATATATATATATCATTGTTGCTTCTATCGTGTTGATTCTGATTTATTCCCATCAATATCTTTGTCATCAGCTTTGATCGTCAAATTCGTGCCAATCTAGCGTTACTTTGGAATTCGTGCTTGGATTCGTAACTCAATTCAGTGTCCAATATCTCTAGCCTCGAAAGGTGAGCAATCACTCACGATTAACATTCTTGTATTTATTAAATTTAATTTCAATTGAAACGACAATTGAAATATGATGTTGTAGTTATTTAAATGGTTATATATGTTATTATCTATATATGTTCATCTATGACATTTGACACCAGTATCTAGTATTTATATGCCTGTTATTACTATTATCTGTATATGTTCACCTATGACATCTGACACCAGTATCTGTTATTTTTTTTTGATGATATATGCCTGTTGTTATATTTATATTACCTGTTATCACTCTGCAAGTTCCCTGTTAGTATAGAATTCACTATGGGTTGAAATGATACATACCCAAACGGACTTTAGAATAGGAGAAAATCGTTATGGGTTGAAATGATAAACCCAAGCGATTTTCATTTGAATTGAAATTGGGATTACGGGTCGAAATGATATCTACCCGTATATATTTAAATTTCGGATTGAAATGATAAATATCCGTATCACTTAACCATATGATAAATATATATACAGACACCGTTGGTCCATATATATAAATATTTTAAAAATGAATTCTATGGTTTTGGAAAGAAATATATGGTTTTAATAAATGTCGAGCCTTAAATTATTATATATAAATGGGAATGATTGATTTAAATACATATAATATGTTGAGTATTTAAAATATATTTCAAAATAGATTTTGGTAATAATTTGAATAAGTTAAGGTTAGAAAGATAATTCGAATTTAGTTGAAATTGTATTCAATAAAGAATTTTATTTAATTAAACCGATTTGAAACTTATTGAAATTGAGATGTAAGGTATGATTTATAACTTGAGTTTGATTTATAAGTAATCTAATGAATATTTCTTGTTTAAATAAAGTTTAAGGAGATATTTAGTAAAATGTAATTTAAGGCTAGTTAAATGATATTGAATTTATTAAGTGAATATTCCCTGATTAAATAATAATGAAGTTAAATCAAGAGCTATATGAAACTGTTAAATCTAACTTTGAAAATGTTGAATATTAAAGCTTTGAAATATATTGGAAAATAAATGGTATATTTAGAACTGAATTAAATTGATGAATTGAGCTTTGAATAAATTTGAATCTGGAATTTGAGTTAATTTAAATCGATTTGTGAGACTTGAGGAAATTATAAATACTTTACTTTATAAATTATTTAACCTATATATATACTATTTGTAAAATAGATATATTTGAAATGAAATGATATTTGGGTTTTGAAGTATAAATTAAATTGAAATGACCACGGTGTTATAATGTATATTTCACTCTTGTAGATAGTTCTGAAGATCCTTAGAGGATGGTTATCCCAAACATCCTTTAAGTTACTTGTATTTCAGCTGATATTTCACTTGAGTTGGATTTATTTATATAAGAATGTTAATCCTGACTCGAGTGTTTTGTGTTTTGCTTTACGCTCGGGTCAGACTAAGTGATACAACATTTGAGACTTATCCATGGAGTTTGGAGCTTCCTTTGGAGATCCAACTATCGCCTCAGCTTTCAGCTCTTCTAGTTGATTTGTTCAGAGAAGTCATCTGTTGTACTGGAGACTTCACTGCATTTGATATATTCTGTTGTATTTTATTTCTAACTCTGATGTTTATATAGTAGCTTCATGAACTACTATTTTATCTATTCCGCTGCGTATTATTGTATTACTCTGTGTCTGTGATTCTGTGATTGATTTATTTACTGCATATGCTGAGTTTTGCCAAATTTAAATTAACAATCTGATATTTTGAATTATTCAAGTCAGACATGTGTGGATTTATTGTCGATTTGAATGGTCCAAAATAGCGGGTCGTTACAGTTGGTATCAGAGCAGTGGCTCTAGGCAAACTTAGCATATATAGTAAATTTATTTACAGAATCACTTTCGTTCGAGTTTGAATCTCTTCCTTTTGACTCAATTTCCTCTGAACTTTGTAACGTTCCTTGCGGTTCCAAAATTCATTCTTGTCTCTCCTTATTTGTATTCCTTTGATTTTGGAGTATCCTATAACTCCACTTCGAATGATCTCTATAAGAATAGGATCCCACCAATCTTTGAATGATTTGTGAAGGGGTGAAACTCCTTCACAATTGGCATTGATTCACCGGAGATTTCTATATCTTTGGTTTAGATGCCGCTATCTCTTGCGATCGAATGTTGTTTTTTATTGGAATTCTTCATCGATCTTGTTCCTGAAGTCACGGTTGACCCTAGGGTCATCTGCGATTTATATAAGTATACTCATCTTCTATTTTGAAATTTAATTATCTCATCGTCGTTCGAGCTTATCTTCGAATCATAATTCTATTTGATTAAGAGTTCCTCTAAACTGAATCTCTATCTTTGTTTTGAAATCCGTCTGTGAATCGTCCTTTGAAAATCGGGTTTGTTTATATTTTAGAAATTGTTTCCTAAACCGAAATTATTATTTTGATAAGTATGATTATATTCTATATATAAAAGAGAAATGTTTTCGATAAAGATTTAATACCCTTTTTAAAATGAGAATTTGAGGTTTCAAAAGGATTTGTAATTTTGAAAAATTATATAACAAATTTGATTCATCTAAAAAAAATGATTTATGACTAAAGGATTTTAAATTTGAAATTCGAGAATTGAACCCCGGTGTTTTGAAATTGGTTTTAAGATTTTGAAATATATAATAATAATATGATTTAAAAGTATTTTCCGAATAAGAAATGTTTCCAATGATTTTAATGAGTTCGAATGATTTTGAAGAAATCTCAAAAGAAGTTTGAGAAAATAGAAGTCCATAACTCACTTATGTCGCTGGAAAATAATTTCGGTGATGAGTGCACGCATCATAGACATTGATTTTCGAGTTTCAGAGTGAGAGATAGGCCACTTTAATAGCTTTGCTATGCGAGTGATTTTGTGAAACCATTTTTGATTTCAAATTCCGAAGTATGATTTGATATTCGAAGGATATATGTAAATATATTTGAAATGATTTGAAATGAACCGGTGTTCAGTCCTCGAGTTTTGGATTTGATATAACCCTATCTATTAAAATTGATTTACTGATTTGTTGCTGATTTCCAACTCTTGAATTTTAAAATGATTTCTTTAACTATTTTGAAGGTTCGAGCACTTCCAAATCAAGGTTAACTTTTCAAAGCTAGGAAATTTTGAAAAGTATAAAGTATATAAGTTTGGTATGTATGTTAAAGTATTTTGTAATATGATTTAAATAAGTGGAAACTGTTTTGTTAAGTAAATTAATAAAGCAATTTTAAAATTTTCTAATATGAAATTTAGATTTGAAATGTTTTGAAAAGAATTTGGTCTTCAAAAATATTTTGAATAAAGTTTAGTTTAAATGTCTTAACTTAGTAACATCTTTATTAAACTATATATTTAACAAGTTGGAATAAATATAAGTTGTACGTATGCTGTTTTATTCGCATAATTAATTTGATCCAGGTTTGAGTACACAAGTTCGAGGTGAATTACACCGTTTCGTGTTAGGATTTTTCATTCGATTCTTGATGGCGAATATTTGATATGGATTTTGGGCTTGATTCTAGAATTCTCTATCATAGTATATGGCTATGCAAGGAGACTGATGGCTTCTAGTCGAGAAACCATATCGAAATCCGCATTAGGGAAGTCGAATGGACAATACTAGTTTGAAAGCGAACTTGTGTGATCGAGCGAGCGATCAAATGTGATTCTGCGAAATGATGACGTATGTACATCTTATATTCTAATATCATTGATATATTTTGACGCTGAAACTGAAAGCTGTCGAGTTAGAATATCTTTGCTTACTAAAAGAAAATTTCCCATTTAAATTACAAAGATATATAACCCATAAAAGCAAAGATATTCAAATCTCGTATGGCTCTTCATACTGCGAAATTTATTTTGAAAAAATTTGATCCTTATATAAGATAGACCTTACGTAAGTATAAGATGATTTTGAAAATATTTGATTTGGAAATGAATTGGTTGACTTAAATTATATTGATTTGGAAATTTGGATTTATTTTCTAAATCTATAACTTTGGAAACTTTGAAACTAAAGATAATTAATTTGAGAAGAAATAATTTGGTGGAATTGTATATGATTTTGAAACTGAACTGATATTGAAACAAAATTGAAATTTGAGAACCTTATGTTACTAAATACTTGATTTGGGAGTTGTCGAACTTATATAAAATTGATTTGTATGAATACGAAATTGATTCGAAAACTATGGATTTGAAAAAGGGTACTCAATTTGAAAGTGAAATCTTATATAATTGAAATCTATATAAGTATGATTTGATATACTATTGATTTTGGAAAGTATTTGATTTGAAAATTAAATCTTATATATAATGGATTTTATATAAGTACGATATTTGAAAGTGATTTGAAAAGGTACTATATGATACATATTTTCGAAGTAAAGATATGGAAAGTGCCTTCTGCTTGATATCCGATTTGTGGCCACATCTTGGATTCATTCTATCGATATTATTCTCTCTGATTTTGGTTTTCCGAATATGATACTCGAGTGTCCTTCGAATTCCATGGCGTTACCCATGGTCTTATGTTCTCTCGTGACTGCATAGCGCAACTGCCTGGCTGAGTCTTGCCTAGGGGTACAGATTGTTTCCTGGGGGATCCAGGCGTAACCATTGTGTATCCTGCAATCTGTGTAGGTCGCGAATAGTAGCGCAAATGCTTGGCTGAGTCTTGCCTGGGGGTACGGATTGTTTCCTGGGGGATCCAGGCGTAACCATTGTGTATCCTGCATTCTACTAGTCATCATGGCGTAACTCGCAGGGCTGAGAAAGCTTACGGATATGGATTGTTTCCTGGGGGAACCAGGCGTAACCATTGTGTATCTACGAACCATGGTTAGACAAAGGTTTTGTTCGTTGTGTTGTTTGGATTGTACTTTCCATATCTATTTTTAAAAGTTTTTCCAGTATTTTCACTGGGTGTTGAAACAGGTCTACTAAGTACCTGGAGAATTCTAGTTTTGCGCCTGATCAACGCACTACCAGAGTCTACAGGAACAAGGATAAACTTGTTGAAACATCGAGTTATAAAAGTATTTTCGAAATAAAATTTGTTTCGTTATAAAGAAAATATTTTATTATAAAAGTATTTCTAACAAAGAAATTTTGTATTAATATTCGAAATTGAAATTCTAATGGTTTGAATTAATTATTCATGCCCGATTCTATTCTTTTGAATCTGCCTTATCTGCTCAGCTTTATTTATTTACCTATATTCTGTTTTTCCAAGTCTTCTTTTTCTCCTTGTTGACCATATCCTTTTTAAAGATTGTTTATTTATATACTATATGGTAATAGAAAATTTTAGTGTTAAATATTTTAGAGGTTATTAATTAAATACAACATATTTAAAGAAATGATTATTGATTTATTAATAATGTTGAAAAGAATTTTGAGATAAATTAATAAATTTATAAATTATGGATTTAATGTTTTCAAATAGCTTCTGTGTAAATATAACTAATGATGTAAATAATAGTTTTCAAATAGTTTCATACATTTAAAGGTGTTATTTAAACATATAAATGGTATTTATAAAGGAAGCAAGAAATTTTACAAATGGATTTTTGAAAGGTTTTAAGTATATAAGATAATTGAATTGCAAATGAAGTTTTCAAATTGTAAGTAAAATTTATATAGTTTAAATTAATTGTTTAATCTTGACTTTCAATCTATCTTTTCTGTCTTGTTGTTTCTATTCTTCTACCTCATTCCTTTTCGGGGACGAAAAGTTTTGAGTGGGGGAGAGTGTAACGACCCTCAAAATTTAATGGTTTTAAAAGTATATTTAACTGGAAATTTGTGAAATTTTAAACAATAAAATTTGAAAATAAAAATTTACTATTTGGAATACGTCTATTTTAATATAGCAACTGGTAAATTTTCATCTGATAATATTGAAGTTTATTTTCCTGTGGAATTTCATTTCAAATCAAACCGGTTAATAACAGCTAAATTTAAAAGTTTTCCGAAATCAAAATATGTCAACAGGAGAAAATTTATTCAGAGCATTCTGAATCGGACTGTGAAATTCGTTTCGCAAAATTCAGACGTTTCTAGCTCCGTTTGGATTTTTCCGTACGGAATAGCAACGTATATCAGGGTCCGTATGGACTTTTGATAGGAAGGTCCTGACACTGATATTTCTGTTTCCTCTTGTCCGTCTCATCGCACTGATCACCGTGATATATTCATTAGATTATTTCGGAGTCCGGTGCGCGATGGAATCAACAAAATGCAAAGTGTAACGATTCACCAAATAGGGTCCATTTGAAATTCTGTGTCCTCCATCTGGTCCAGCTCGCTGTGTTAATCACAGATATATCTTGTGTCCTTTTCCATTCTTCAGTTTGAACACCCAAAAGTCAAAAATCCGAAAAGACACAAACGTTTCGGGGTGCACGTATATTTTTTTTCTCTTTCGTTTTGTTCCATTTCATTCGTCTCCCTGTTAACTTCTCACGCAACTATCATCTCTCCACCATGAATTCAAGCAGCCTCTCTCCCCCTGCATCTCCGCCAGAACTCGACCTGCGTCTCCCCTCCACCTCACTCTCTCCACGTCAACCAACACCTCCGTCTCCACCCTTCACTCCCTGAAGCAGCAGCACCGAGCAACCCCCCCAAAATAGTAGCCCTTCGCCAAAACCCACCACGTGGACCGCACCTCCAACCGCCTTGAACATCTCACGTGCCTCCCTGCCTACTTCTCCTCCTCACGCTTGCAGCCCACCTTCCAACCATCTTGTAAGCTTCTCTTCGCCTGCCATCATCTCGTCGTGCACCTCCCCTGCCCTCTCCTCTCTTATATGAAGGTAGTATATATGAATTTTATTATATATACATATAAATTGTTTACATTATGGGTTTTGTTTTATATACTTTCTCTTCTTTGCAGTTTAGAAATATATAGTATATCTATAATATGTTCAAACGGTATGGAGTATAATGTTTGCGTATATAAAATATTTTACAAGTGTTATATATATGTTATATATGATTTTACATATACCTATATATTTTGTACACATTTTGCCTCAAATCTGATTATATAGGTCAATGCATAGTTTTAAAAACTTGTTGTTTTACTAAGAATATATATAAGTTTATAAGAAATGTAAATATCAGTTTCTATTAGTTTATATTTTTTTGGAAACCAGTGTTATATGTTGCTGCAGTACATATATTAAAAGCTATATTTGAGATAAAGCAAGTTATATATTAGTATTTATATGTATTAGGTAGTCAAGTTTAGGTAAAGATTTCTTTTAGTTTATGACTGTATTGAGTTTTCAGCACATATGCATATTAGTCTATGACCTGCCGAGTATATATAAGTTTATATTTTTTTTCTGTATAAGTCTATGTACGTTCGTAAGTATATAAGCCGCATATTACATTGAGTGTAGTGTTTGATTACTTTTATATAATTTGCAGTATATATTTATTGATCTGGTACATATGTTATTCATGCAGGCTATATTAGTATTTGTGAAATTACATATATCTATATAATCATATATGTATAGTCATATAATTTGGACCAAAGAATCTTATCGGTGCTCTGTCTTGATTTTTATTCTAGCCTAAAGTATATGTTTGACAGCTCACATATATGTATGTTGCGGTTGCCTATGTACTTGTAGCAGAAAGTTTAAACTTATTTGCCTTTCAATCCAGGCGTATTATATAATTTGGGTATTCAAAAATATATATATACTTTATTTTATAACAGTATTATATTACCTTGTTTAAATGTATATAAGTTGTTTATAAAAATAAAAAGTTTGTTTATTTCCTGCTGTGTATATATATTGTTTTATAGAAGCATGGAATGTATGCAAGTTATACATTTTGGTTAAAATCATATTATATGTTAGTAGTATTGTTTTATTATGTTGGTTTATATGTTACCACTATATATATTGTAGTCATTTTGTTTTGTTGACTTTTGTCATTCGATGTTAATTTTAAAAGAGTTGTGTATGAACTTAGATAGTATAGTATAGGTTAATATAAATTATAAGTATTTATTTCAATCTTATGTATATGTTTGATTTTTGATATATGTGTTTAATTTAAAAACAATGATTTTAATCTTATATATATATATATGTTGTTTCCTGGGGATTTGACCAGGCAACTAGTGCTCGGCATCAGAGAGTGTCCGGCATCCAGGAACGTTCGGCGAAGCAACCATCATCCATGAGTACTCGGCGTAGTACTCGGCGTCCTTAGTATCCGGTGTCCAGGAGTGTTCGGCATAATACTCAGCAGTGTTCGGCATCGAGACTACTCGGCGTAGTACTTGGCAGCAAGGGTACTCGGCACCAAGTAGTGTTCGACATCAACTGGCACTCGGCAACAACCTATGGTCAGCGTCAACTAGTGTTCGGCATCCCATAAGTGCTCGGCATCAAGACTGCTCGGCGTACCAGAGTACTCGGCATCAAGGCTGTTCGGCATCAAGACTGCTCGGCATGCAAGACTGCTCGGCATACCAGAGTACTCGGCATCAAGGCTGCTCGGCATACAAGACTGCTCGGCATACCAGAGTACTCGGCATCAAGGCTGTTCGGCATCAAGACTGCTCGGCATGCCAGAGTACTCGGCATCAAGGCTGTTCGGCATACAAGGTCGCTCGGAATCAAGGCTGCTCGGCATACAAGAGTACTCGGCATCCCATGGTGTTCGGCGTAATACTCGTCACCCAGGAGACGTTCAACACAACTAACCAGCACACCGTTCGGCATAGAAGGAATGGTTCGGCGGAGATCGTTCGTCGAACCTTGCTCGGCATACGGCGACCACTGTACTCGGGCTGGAACGTTCGGCAATCAGCCCACTTGGGGAGTCCAGCCCATCTTTGCCTATAAATAGAGGGGCAGGGTCACAGTGAAAGGGATCCTTTTTTGGAGAAAAAAGACGGGGAGACTCTGCCATTTTCAAGACTCATCTTCTCTACTTAAACACCTTCATTCAAGCATTTGATTCACGAATTGTATTTGTAATCAATCATAAAGGAAATCAATAAAGTTGAGCAAAGTGGACGTAGGCAATTACGCCGAACCACTATAAATTTGGTGTTCTTACTTTCTGCACTTGAATTAGGATTGTCTTCTCTGTTTAATTTGCTTTCATCACTTGTATCTCTACACAATCTTTCTGAACGAGGTTAGTGACCAATTTTGGTGCTAACACTTTGGTGCTTTCACTGAGAATTGAATTCTCAGACCTCAAGGATCTGCTTTGAAGCTACTGGATTGAATAAATCCCCCAAAGAAGATCCGACTCACTGATAGGACATCCGTTGATTCTACTCAGAGTTCATACCAATAACTCTACAATGGCAAGACCACGTACCAGGTCAGCTTCCCTTAATGCGGATGCCCGAGAGACTGCTAGCGTGCAACAAGCATGACCTAGCAATCAACCAGCAATCCCGAGTGCAAGGATTGCCGCTCAAGAACAGACTCCAGTTGTCACCAGAGTGGAGTTCAACGACTTGATGAGAGAACTTAGGGAAAGCAGGAGACAACTGGGAGAACAGATGCAAGCTAATGCCAACCTGATGGCACAACTCACTCAACAGCAGCAACAGAATGCTGGGGGCAATCAAGCTGCTTATTCCTCTTCTGATAGCTCAACTTCTTCTGATGAGCCACCCAGGCGCAGACGCCGTAAGACTGAAACCGCAAGGGCAGATGCTGTTGTTCGAACAACAGGAGACCGCGACCAAGCCAGAACTGGAAACTTCCGAACCGGAATACAGGTGGAGGAGGGAGCTCCAGATCATCACGATGTTAACAATGTTGAACCTCATGACGCACGATTGGTAGATCGCCAGGAAAGGAGGCATCAGCATGGACAGGCACGTAGAACTGACTCCAACCTCCCAGCTTCCATACAGACACCCGATCTGACGGCCATGATCAGGCAACTGATGAAAGAAAATCAGGGCTTATCAAATGACGATTGGGGAGTGTCAAGAAGTCATACTCCGTTCACGGATGTTGTGCTGCAAGCGTCCTACCCCAAGAAGTTTAGCATGCCAACCATTCCTGCATACGAAGGAAAGACTGACCCCAGACAACATGTAATGAGGTATGAATGGATGATGGATTCAGCCAGAGCAAATGATGCCACCAAGTGTAGGTGCTTTCCGATTACTCTATCTGGGATCGCTACTATGTGGTTCACCCGACTTCCTCCGCGATCCGTATCAAATTTCGAGGAGTTGGCAAAGAAGTTTATTGAGCAGTTCAGGATACACACTACACGCCCGAAGGACGTGATGTCTCTGTCGAGTGTAATCCAAAATCCCGGAGAGTCGCTGAAGGAGTACTTACAAAGATTCCACGTTGCGGCAACTGAAGTCAGTAATCCCAACGACCACGCAATTCTAATGGCTGTGATGAGAGGTGTAGATCCGGATTCTGAATTCGGAGATTGGCTGGCAGGAAAACCTCCGACTACGCTAGAGCGTTTCTACTCCAAGGCGCACCAGTTCATAAGAAGAGAGGAAGCTAGGTGGGTACGACGAGACAAGGCACCAGGACCTGCCCAAGAGTCAATTAAGAGCAACATTGCTGTGAAGCAATCTGGAGACAATTCAGGAAAGGTCCAAGTCAACGTCCAGAATAAGCCTGTGCAGCCCAAAGAGTCCGGAGGAAGGAGTCAAGGAAAGAGGAAAGAAGCGGGAAAGTGGAAGTCGAGAATTCCAAGCTACAGCGAGTACACTCCGCTAAACGCCCCACTTGAGAACATTTACCTATCCACATGCAATACTTTTCAGTACAGAAAACCACGTCCGAAAGAATCAACTGAAGAACAGAAACGGACTGGGAAATATTGCCGCTTCCATGAAACCTATGGACACAACACGGAAGAATGCAGACACCTACATGACGCTATCGAGAAATTGATCAGACAAAAGAAGTTGCAAGAATTTGTGAAGGATCCGCAGGAAGGAGGACAGGGAACGTCCGACCCAGGTCGTGCACCAGCTCCACGTCATCCAGAGGAACCTGCCCGAACTGTTGGGAGACTGGTTATAAATACAATTATCGGCGGACCTCATCCCACAGATAAGAACTGGCAAGAGATGGAGCGATATGCGAGCTCCTTGAAGCATGCGGATTTCGAGTGCTGTTCAAACGTAGAGGACGGGGCCCCTGCTAAGCAGCAGCGCGTGATGACAGACGATATTGTGTTCAGAAACAGAGACGCTGATCAAATAGAGGCTCCGACCATCGATCCCATGGTCATATCTGCAACAATCGGACCAGCGTATGTAAAAAGAATCTTGATTGATTGTGGAAGTTCAGTCAACATCATCTTCAAGAAGGCATATGATCAGATGAAGCTAGAGACAAAAGACTTGAAACCATCCAAAGCTCGTATCCACGGTTTTAACGGTGCTGCGACTGATGCAGTGGGATATGTCGAGTTACCAGTTGAACTGGGACAAGGCGAGCGTCGGAGGGTACGAATTCTACCCTTTGTAGTTTTGGATGTGGACTCTCCATATAATGTTTTCTTGGGTCGGCCGGCCCTGGCTGAATTTAGGGCGGCACTAGCCCCGTGGTGCTTGACTTTGAAGTTCCCAACTGACAAAGGAGTAGGCATTGTTCACGGAGACCAAGCAGCTGGTCGTTCTTGTTATGTGGCCGAGCTCCGTGAAGCCCACCGGAGGGAAAAAGGAAAGGGTACAGACAATCCTGTCCGCATCCTCAACGCGAATAATTGACAAGTAGTGCCCGAGCCCTGGCTCGGGCATAGTTCTCGGATCTACGGAGATATAGATCCGAGAGACGACGATGAGAAACCCAGGGAAGAGAAGGCGGCACCGGCTGAATTAACAATCGACATTTCAGTTAGCCGTGACGACCCTTCGCGAATACTGAAAATCGGATCACAGTTAGGCCCCGCAATGACAGAAGACCTTAGCGACTTCCTCCGAGCAAACCTCGATGTTTTTGCCTGGACGCATTCTGATATGTGTGGGATTTCTCCCGCCATCACAAGTCATATGTTGAACATAGACCCGAAATACGTCCCAGTCAAGCAAAAGAGGAGAGGAATGGATCCAGAGAGATCCGCCGCTCTTGGAGAGGAGGTGGACAAACTCAAAGCAAATGGGTTCGTCCGCGACGCCCTCTACCCGGAGTGGGTCTCCAACCCCGTGCTAGTAAAAAAGGCAAATGGGAAATGGAGGACTTGCGTAGATTATTCCGACTTGAACAAAGCATGCCCTAAGGACAGTTTCCCGTTGCCTAGGATCGATCAGTTGGTCGATTCCACAGCAGGACACGAATTATTGTCATTCATGGATGCGTACTCGGGATACAACCAAATCCCAATGCATATTCCGGACCAAGAACACACCAGCTTCGTTACAAATGTCGGGCTGTATTGCTATGTAGTGATGCCCTTTGGATTAAAGAATGCTGGAGCAACTTACCAACGTCTGGTGAATCGAATGTTCAAGGACCAGCTGGGCAAAACCATGGAAGTCTATGTGGATGACATGCTCGTGAAGTCACGGCAGTCAAACGACCACATTCAAGACTTAGCTGAAATGTTTAACATACTCAGGTCCTATGGAATGAAGATCAACCCGCTGAAGTGTTCTTTCGGCGTTGCATCAGGGAAGTTTTTAGGATTCATCGTCAACGCTAGGGGAATCGAAGCCAACCCAGAAAAGATCCAAGCCATTCGAGACGTACAAGCACCCAGGACTGTAAAGCAGGTACAGAGCTTGAACGGAAAAGTGGCTGCGCTAAGTCGATTTATATCCAAGGCAACTGACAAGTGCATCCCATTCTTCGACATAATAAAGAAAGGAAAGAGGAATTTTGAATGTACGTCTAGCTGCGAGGAAGCTTTCCAGAACCTGGTAAGGCATCTGGAGAGCCCACCGATGCTATCTAAACCAGTTGACCATGAGATGCTGTACGTTTACTTGGCTATATCCCCTCATGCGATAAGCGCAGCTTTGGTCCGTGAGGAGGATCGAGTCCAGAAGCCGGTATATTATGTTAGCAAGCGTTTAACGGGGGCAGAGAAGAATTACCCTAAAATTGAGAAATTGGCTTATTGCTTGGTGATTGCATCACGCAAGCTACGCCCATACTTTCAAGCGCATTCAATCGGCGTTTATACCGATCAACCCCTGAGGCAGGTACTTCAGCGACTAGAAACTTCTGGAAGATTGCTAAAATGGAACATCGAGTTGAGCCAATTCGATATCGCGTACTTACCACGGAAAGCTATCCGAGGGCAAGCGTTAGCAGACTTCATCGCTGAATTTACGATACCCATCAAACCGGACGATCACGACATCATTCCCCCCATACGATGGAAGTTATACACTGACGGTGCATCAAACGACCGTTACTCCGGCGCGGGCGTAGTTCTTATAACTCCGGAAAACCGATCAATCTGTTATGCCCTGAAGCTCGATTTTTCGGCTACGAACAACGAAGCTGAATATGAAGCATTGATCGCTGGCTTGAAGCTTATCAAAGAACTCGGAATCAAATCAATCGAAATCTTTTGTGACTCGCAGTTAGTGGTATACCAAGTGCGAGGAGACTACCAAGCAAAAGGACGAAAGCTTGCTCCGTACCTCGTTCAGGTCCAGGAACTACTATCAAATCTTGAGCGTTATGACATTTCGCACATCCCGCGAGAACAAAACAAAGAAGCCGACTTGTTGGCTAAGTTCGCAAGTACCGACGATGTTCAGCAAATGGGATTGTATCCCGTGGAAGTCTTGCATGCCCCGAGTACGGGCGAGATGAAAATCGATCTTGTGTTGGAAACAGAGATCGAGAAGGACTCGTGGATAACCCCATTCAAACTGTACCTGACAACTGGGGCTTTACCAGAAAGAAGAAGCGAAAGACGACAGGTCCTTCGAAAGGCTGCGCGGTACGTAATGCAGGATGGATCCATGTACCGGAAGGGATTCTCAATCCCATTACTACGATGCATCGCTCATGATGAAACAAAGCGAGTCTTGAGGGAAGTCCACGAAGGGGAATGCGGCGACCATACTGGGGGGCAAACGCTAGCAAAGAAGATCCTCCGCTATGGGTATTACTGGCCTACCGTAAACCGGGATGCCGCGGACTACGCAAGAAAATGCGACAAGTGTCAAAGATATGCAAAAATCCCGAGGGCTCCGTCAACGGAACTCACACAAATGATCAGCCCTTGGCCATTCGCGATCTGGGGAATCGACATAATCGGCTCTTTTCCTCTATCCAAAGGTGGTGCGAAATACGCGATAGTTGCGGTCGACTATTTCACGAAATGGGCTGAGGCAGAACCTTTGGCCACTATCACCTCTAAGAAAGTCATTAATTTCGTTGTACGAAACATCATATGCCGCTTTGGTCTTCCACGCACCATCATTACAGATAACGGAACGCAATTCGAAAGTAGAGAGTTCAAAGAGTTCTGTCTAAAGTACGGCATCGAGAAAAAGTTCGCTGCCGTTGCACACCCAAAAGCTAACGGACAAGTCGAGGCCGTTAACAAGATAATCAAGTCCATACTAAAGAAGCGTCTGGAGAAGGTTGGAGGCAAGTGGGTAGATGAACTCCCGACAGCATTATGGGCATATAGGACTACCCACAAGTCCGCGACCGGCCACACTCCGTTCGCCTTGGCATACGGTTCTGAAGCCGTAATACCCGTGGAACTTGAAGTTCCATCGCACCGAGTGACATACTATGACCCCAAGACGAACCAAAACCTCTTGCTGGAATCACTGGACTGCATCGACGAAAAGCGTGAAGAAGCTGAGTTAAGGGCGGCGGCGCACAGACATCGAGTCAAGCGCTACTACGATGGCAGAGTCCGCCCAAGAATCTTTGATGTGGGTGATCTCGTTCTGAAACGAGTCTTCCCAGTACCATCACGCATGAATCCCAGCTGGGAAGGTCCATATGCCATTGAACGGAAGCTTGGAGAAGGAACATTCAAGCTAGCGACCGTTGATGGCACGACACTCCCCCGAGCATGGAACAGTGAACATTTGCGGCACTATTACATTTAGCATGTTTCCCTTTCTTGTTATAGGCATTATTGTTTTCCGCATGTTTCCATTCAATAATGACTTAGTTTCCTTTTGAAGTTGTAATCGAGCAATTTAGTTGATTTTCATTAATAAAGGCTTGAAGCCACATTTTCTATGAAGTTTCTGTATCTCTTAATCGAATGATAAATTACATTATTCTGTGCGGCATACAGACTCATACAAACGATTTCCAATCTCCGAATCCCCAGAGTGCGGAGCGGAGTACTCTAAGTCCCCAGAGCGCGGACTAGAGTATAAACGATTTACAATCTCCGAATCCCCAGAGTGCGGAGCGGAGTACTCTAAGTCCCCAGAGCGCGGACTAGAGTATAAACGATTTACAATCTCCGAATCCCCAGAGTGCGGAGCGGAGTACTCTAAGTCCCCAGAGCGCGGACTAGAGTATAAACGATTTACAATCTCCGAATCCCCAGAGTGCGGAGCGGAGTACTCTAAGTCCCCAGAGCGCGGACTAGAGTATAAACGATTTACAATCTCCGAATCCCCAGAGTGCGGAGCGGAGTACTCTAAGTCCCCAGAGCGCGGACTAGAGTATAAACGATGTACAATCTCCGAATCCCCAGAGTGCGGAGCGGAGTACTCTAAGTCCCCAGAGCGCGGACTAGAGTATAAACGATTTACAATCTCCGAGTCCCCAGAGTGCGGAGTGGAGTACTCTAAGTCCCCAGAGCGCGGACTGGAGTATGAACGATTTCCAATCTTCGAGTCCCCAGAGTGCGGAGCGGAGTACTCTAAGTCCCCAGAGCGCGGACTAGAGTATAAACGATTTACAATCTCCGAGTCCCCAGAATGCGGAGCGGAGTACTCTAAGTCCCCAGAGCGCGGACTAGAGTATAAACGATTTCCAATCTCCGAGTCCCCGGAGTGCGGAGCGGAGTACTCTAAGTCCCCAGAGCGCGGACTAGAGTATGAACAGTCTTAAGTCTCCAAGTCCCCGGAGCACAGTGTCAGCAAACCAAATAAAGACAAGAGAATCATTCAAACAAGAAGAAACTGAAATTTTATTCGATAAGTCCAAAATAGGGATACAAGATCACTCCTACAAAATTCGGGCCTATACAAACTACAAGTTATGAAAGGTAGAAACTGTTACAAACTTAAGCAAAAACTTGTTGAACAAGTACATCGATCATTTCTTCGACTTCTTCTTCTTGTCCGCCTTCGGTGTTTCCGACGACTCCTCTCCCTCACGTTTCTTCTTGGACTTTTTGCTTGCTAGAGAGACGGAGTCAGGAGTAGGAGACGGAACATCTAATGGTTTGGACCTGCCCGGGAGAATGATTTTCAAAGGTCTATTCCGCGGGTCAGTAAGTTCCAAGACTTCAGATTCAACTTTGACTTTGACCTTTCTCTTCTCCTCGTCGGCAAGACGATCCTTCATGCTCATCTCTGAAGTATGTTCAGAGGCGCCAGTGATTTTAACTTCGTCGCTTCCTTCGGCCGGAGACGAGGTGTCAAGTTTGTCATCGTCAAGCGCCCCGATCACTTGAGCGTCTGGGCCGGGAGTTACCTCTGCGTGAGCAGCGTCGCTTGTTTTCCCCGCTTCCTCCTTGGCGTCATCGCTCCTCGGAGTTAGCTTAGTGTCAGAACAACCTGTGAGAAATATAAGAAGTGGGCATTAGAACGAATAACCACTGTTGAAAAATGACGGGATCACTTCGATTTCTAGAGAAAGAAGAATCTCCTACCAGGATCAGGTTGACTGTCGGTGGCGCGCGGGGTTTCACCCTCCAGGATAGGTGACAGCACATGAACGCCAAGCCCGGGATCTTCGGGATCATAACTGGCGTGTTGCTCGAATGGATCAAGCGTCGACCGACCAGCCGATTGAGCAGCGTAAGGAGCGGCAATGTGAGGAGTAGTAGTGTCGGCCTCTGATGGGCCAGCCTCGTTGTTCTTCTCTTTCTAAGGGGAAGAGCCTTTGCCATAGAGAGCCAATGCTACGGATAAATCCGATGGCTCATTCCCCCTCAGGAACTCCTTCACCAGTGCATTCTCGTTGATTTCTTCGGAGCCTGATTCGACTTTCTTGATCTTTATCAGAGTCTCCCACGCCTCAGCCAGGGATTCATGGTAGCCGTCGCCCAAGAATGTTAGGTCGCGGTGCATAAGGACGCGGGCTCCATACTCGGCGATCAACGGGTCAAACATACTTTTGACTTCTTCCCTGCCGGTCTCTGTGGCCGCCTCCAGGCGAGAATCAAGCTCCTCCTCAGCCATTCTTTTGCCCTCCTCACGGGCCTCATCCTTCATTTTTTCGACCCCGGCAAGTTCACCGTCGAGCTTTGCCTTCAGGAGCCGGGTAGCCACAATCTCATCACAATACCGCTGTGATTCTTCCTGAGCGGCTGTTTTGTCTTCTTTTTCCTTGGAGAGTTGTTCTTTCAGCTCTTTGACTTGAGTAGCGAGCGCGTCCCTTTCTTTTTGGACAGAGTCTTTTTCTAGGGCAAGGGCGCCGCTGCGCTGAACTGCTTCGTCAAGCTCCTTTTTGTGTGCCACCTCTAAGCGAGTAACTGCCTCGGCAGTATCTTTTGCGCCTTGTTCAGCGGCTTCTAGCTTTAACTTATAAGAGGCGAGTTCTTCGTCTTGGAGTTTAATGATTTTCTTGTCGCTGTCAGCCTCCAGATTCAGACGATTAATCTCGTGTTGACGCTCAACAGATACTTCTGAGATCTTCTCCACCAAGTGCACGAATGCGTCATGTTGAACATAGACGTCATTGTTGCAGGCAATCGCACTTTGCTTCACGTGCCCAGGAATGTGATGGATGGCCGGGAGGAATTTCAAACCGTCAAAACAAATCTTCGGAAACTTGGCCTTAAGGTCGACCATCTTTTCCGCAACGGTTGGGTCCACGGCAGGAGCAGGAGGAGGAGGCTTAGAGAATTCCGTTCTCTTACGCGGCTCTCGAACTTGCCTCGTACTCGATGAACTGGAATGCTGTTCTCGAGCGGCATCAGACTGATAACCCTTCTGCAGAGACTTCTCTTTATCCGGCTCAGTTGTAGGAGGAAGATCACGGGACTGAGAAGATTGATAGTGCGCTTTCTTGCGATGAGACGACTCGCACGGACGATTGTCCCTATCCTCATAATCACCTCGGTCCCGGCGTCTGCCTGAACCGGAATCCCGTCCGGAGTGATGAAATATTGAAGACCCTTGAAGGCGATCAAGTCCGTGGGAGCGGCCCATATCACCTGCAAAGAAGGAAGATAACAACGAATTAAGGAGAATTCACAAATTAAAAAGACTTGAAGTATGTTATGGAATGCGCATGTGCGTGTGTGTCCTAAGTGTTCCCCCCGACGGACCCGTTCGTTTATCTTTGCTAATCGGAGTATCGTCTCTGTGAGCCGGGAGTTGAACTCCTACGTTGCCTCTAGCGGGCGAGGAGAATTTGAGAGCTTCAGGATCATCGAACCCGTAATTAAGTATGTCTTCGGGAATGGAGAGGTTCGAGAGACCCCTCAGAGAACTCTCCAGATGCTGTGAAGAAGCCTCTTTCTCAGGAGGGATAGGCGTAGATTTTGAGGTGTCGCCAATTTTCTCTTTCTGAACCGAATATTTCAGCTTTTTCTTTCCCTTCGAAGGGGAGGATGACGTCTCAATATCCTGAACTTCGATTGCCGGATTCCAAGCAGGACCCACGTCCTCGCCCTGAGTGTCGGGTGCATCACCCTCTCTACGCTCGCCTTCTTCGTGCGCGACGGAAGCGCGACGCGACGACGGGCCGGCAAGTTTTTTCCCTTTACCGGATGGAGGTTTGGGAATTGTAACGCCTTCTGGAAGGCTGACCCGACGATCAGGAGCTAGCAAGCCGAACCCCGACAGCGATTCATTTGAAATGATAGCTCGAATATCTCGGTCCTCGGCCGGAAGAGCTCTAATCGCGTCGACAGCATCAGAATATCCTCGGCCTTCCGGACGCGGGTTAATACCTGAAAAGATGAAACGAAGAGTTAAGAAAAACATGACTCCCATTAAGTACGAGTAACGGTTCAGCAAAAAGACTTACTTCCTTCAACCCATCTCCTAGCAAAACCAGACAGGCATCGCACATAGAACCACTCCTGTTTGTACATGCCGAATTTGCTACAGGCCCCTGTCAAAATCTGGCACTTGTGATATGGCTCGAGGAATATGAAGGAAGGGCTATCTTTCCATCTCTTGAACATATAGATGTATCGGATATCACCAGGGGTTGGAGGTCTGGAGAAGACAGCCATGAAGAGTAAGTAAGTCCCATATAGGAACGCATGACCATTCGGGTGCAGCTGCGACGGAGCGATGTCTATATACTGCAGCACATCCCGGAGAAATAGGTTAAACGGAGGCACGCTGCCCATCCAGCACATGAACTTGTTGCAGGCCGTGTACCCGACTGGGGGCAAATGAGGACGGTCGTGTCTCGAAGGAACTAACACGTCAGTAAAGGGAATTCCGTGAATAGAACATATCCGTCGCAGAGCGGCCTCATTGATCCTCGAGGCTTGAGAATCGACCGGGTTGTCCAGTAAGATGGTTGACTCAAGAGCGTCGGGCGCCAGATTATGAGCGGGAGAGATTGACGGGTTGGAAGCATCTGCGGCTCCTTGCTTTGCTGACGGCCCAGGCCTGTCAGATATGGTGGCAGAACTAGATTTTCCTGACATCCCGAATAAATAATGAACCTGGCTAAATGCTTGAGAAAGCTATACTTGAAAAACGTTGAGCGTTAGAATCAGCAACACGAGTTTTCCCCCCACGTGGTGTATGAACTAGTGCAAGCAATTGTGTAAAGACAACAATAAAGATATAATAATTAGCTTCGGATCATCGCCTTCGAAGACCGTCATCGCTGACCGTCTCAAAAGCCCGCCTTGAGGTGATTACAGTTTCAGGTTCAAAAGACATATGATTTCTAGAGTAACCGGCCTAAGTGTAGTTTAACATTTATACTGATCGGCATTTTAGTAATGTTCATCGTCCTAAGTAAAGTGTGCGGCAATTGTATTGTTCGGCATATAAAGTGTTCGGCAATTATATTGTTCGGCATGAAAGGTGTTCGGCAATTGTATTGTTCGGCATATAAAGTGTTCGGCAATTATATTGTTCGGCATGAAAGGTGTTCGGCAATTGTATTGTTCGGCATGTAAAGTGTTCGGTGATTGTATTGTTCGGCATGTCAGTTGTTCGGCAATTATATTGTTCGGCATGTCAAGTGTTCGGCAATTGTATTGTTCGGCATGTGAAATGTTCGGCGTTTTGGGCATTGATTGGCTTTGGTTCGTTCGGCTCAATTATAGTTTGACTTGTTAGTGAGCGTTCGGCCTGGCCTTGTCCGGCTGAGGTACCGTTCGGCAACTAACCGTTACACCGTCCGGCACATGACCACATGCGCCGGAGCAGCGAACGGCGCCATTACCCTCTCCAACACCTTTCATTCTTTTTCTTCCTTTTGACCTCGATCCAACACGAGGAAACTAAGGCAATAAGCGGACATACTCCTAACTCCTCCACGCTATGTCGTTCGGCAATACAGACAAGCTATACAAAAACCCTCTACACGACTTCGTTCGAACATCTCGTTTGAGTATACGATGAAAAATACCTAAGTTTGCAGATCGAAGATTGAGATGGAGTAGTTAAGTCTCAAATTCGGACGATTGAACAGAATTGTGAGAACGGAGGAAATAAGAAGTAAAAGGAGAAAAGGAAGAGAAGGGACTGGTTTTATAGAGGGGAATGGAGGAAGTCGAAGGGGCTATACCCGGTAGAACCGGTCAATACCGGAGTACTCGGCATTAAGGTGGAATGACGTTCGGCACGCTAGGAACGTTCGGCTCAGAACGTGTCGTTCGGCATCCCAAGCTTGTTCGTCTCGCACCTCCCTTTGCTAGTATTCTCGAGAGGGTACCTCCGAGGTAGATTGTACCAGATGCAAAGCGCATCACGTTCGGCCACGCAATACACTTTGGGGGGCAAGTGTTTCCTGGGGATTTGACCAGGCAACTAGTGCTCGGCATCAGAGAGTGTCCGACATCCAGGAACGTTTGGCGAAGCAACCATCATCCATGAGTACTCGGCGTAGTACTCGGCGTCCTTAGTATCCGGTGTCCAGGAGTGTTCGGCATAATACTCAACAGTGTTCGGCATCGAGACTACTCGGCGTAGTACTCGGCAGCAAGGGTACTCGGCACCAAGTAGTGTTCGGCATCAACTGGCACTCGGCAACAACCTATGCTCAGCGTCAACTAGTGTTCGGCATCCCATAAGTGCTCGGCATCAAGACTGCTCGGCGTACCAGAGTACTCGGCATCAAGGCTGTTCGGCATCAAGACTGCTCGGCATGCAAGACTGCTCGGCATACCAGAGTACTCGGCATCAAGGCTGCTCGACATACAAGACTGCTCGGCATACCAGAGTACTCGGCATCAAGGCTGTTCGGCATCAAGACTGCTCGGCATGCAAGACTGCTCGGCATGCCAGAGTACTCGGCATCAAGGCTGTTCGGCATACAAGGTCGCTCGGAATCAAGGCTGCTCGGCATACAAGAGTACTCGGCATCCCATGGTGTTCGGCGTAATACTCGTCACCCAGGAGACGTTCAACACAACTAACCAGCACACCGTTCGGCATAGAAGGAATGGTTCGGCGGAGATCGTTCGGCGAACCTTGCTCGGCATACGGCGACCATTGTACTCGGGCTGGAACGTTCGGCAATCAGCCCACTTGGGGAGTCCAGCCCATCTTTGCCTATAAATAGAGGGGCAGGGTCACAGTGAAAGGGATCCTTTTTTGGAGAAAAAAGACGGGGAGACTCTGCCATTTTCAAGACTCATCTTCTCTACTTAAACACCTTCATTCAAGCATTTGATTCACGAATTGTATTTATAATCAATCATAAAGGAAATCAATAAAGTTGAGCAAAGTGGACGTAGGCAATTACGCCGAACCACTATAAATTTGGTGTTCTTACTTTCTGCACTTGAATTAGGATTGTCTTCTCTGTTTAATTTGCTTTCATCACTTGTATCTCTACACAATCTTTCTGAACGAGGTTAGTGACCAATTTTGGTGCTAACATATGTTATTTTAATCTTTGTTTTAAATTAAATATTTACTCCATGGATATGATAATATTAATAAAAATATATATATATCATTGTTGCTTCTATCGTGTTGATTCTGATTTATTCCCATCAATATCTTTGTCATCAGCTTTGATCGTCAAATTCGTGCCAATCTAGCGTTACTTTGGAATTCGTGCTTGGATTCGTAACTCAATTCAGTGTCCAATATCTCTAGCCTCGAAAGGTGAGCAATCACTCACGATTAACATTCTTGTATTTATTAAATTTGATTTCAATTGAAACGACAATTGAAATATGATGCTGTAGTTATTTAAATGGTTATATATGCTATTATCTATATATGTTCATCTATGACATTTGACACCAGTATCTAGTATTTATATGCCTGTTATTACTATTATCTGTATATGTTCACCTATGACATCTGACACCAGTATCTGTTATTTTTTTTTTGATGATATATGCCTGTTGTTATATTTATATTACCTGTTATCACTCTGCAAGTTCCCTGTTAGTATAGAATTCACTATGGGTTGAAATGATACATACCCGAACGGACTTTAGAATAGGAGAAAATCGTTATGGGTTGAAATGATAAACCCAAGCGATTTTCATTTGAATTGAAATTGGGATTACGGGTCGAAATGATATCTACCCGTATATATTTAAATTTCGGATTGAAATGATAAATATCCGTATCACTTAACCATATGATAAATATATATACAGACACCGTTGGTCCATATATATAAATATTTTAAAAATGAATTCTATGGTTTTGGAAAGAAATATATGGTTTTAATAAATGTCGAGCCTTAAATTATTATATATAAATGGGAATGATTGATTTAAATACATATAATATGTTGAGTATTTAAAATATATTTCAAAATAGATTTTGGTAATAATTTGAATAAGTTAAGGTTAGAAAGATAATTTGAATTTAGTTGAAATTGTAGTCAATAAAGAATTTTATTTAATTAAACCGATTTGAAACTTATTGAAATTGAGATGTAAGGTATGATTTATAACTTGAGTTTGATTTATAAGTAATCTAATGAATATTTCTTGTTTAAATAAAGTTTAAGGATATATTTAGTAAAATGTAATTTAAGGCTAGTTAAATGATATTGAATTTATTAAGTGAATATTCCCTGATTAAATAATAATGAAGTTAAATCAAGAGCTATATGAAATTGTTAAATCTAACTTTGAAAATGTTGAATATTAAAGCTTTGAAATATATTGGAAAATAAATGGTATATTTAGAACTGAATTAAATTGATGAATTGAGCTTTGAATAAATTTGAATCTGGAATTTGAGTTAATTTAAATCGATTTGTGAGACTTGAGGAAATTATAAATACTTTACTTTATAAATTATTTAACCTATATATATACTATTTGTAAAATAGATATATTTGAAATGAAATGATATTTGGGTTTTGAAGTATAAATTAAATTGAAATGACCACGGTGTTATAATGTATATTTCACTCTTGTAGATAGTTCTGAAGATCCTTAGAGGATGGTTATCCCAAACATCCTTTAAGTTACTTGTATTTCAGCTGATATTTCACTTGAGTTGGATTTATTTATATAAGAATGTTAATCCTGACTCGAGTGTTTTGTGTTTTGCTTTACGCTCGGGTCAGACTGAGTGATACAGCATTTGAGACTTATCCATGGAGTTTGGAGCTTCCTTTGGAGATCCAACTATCGCCTCAGCTTTCAGCTCTTCTAGTTGATTTGTTCAGAGAAGTCATCTGTTGTACTGGAGACTTCACTGCATTTGAGATATTCTGTTGTATTTTATTTCTAACTCTGATGTTTATATAGTAGCTTCATGAACTACTATTTTATCTATTCCGCTGCGTATTATTGTATTACTCTGTGTCTATGATTCTGTGATTGATTTATTTACTGCATATGCTGAGTTTTGCCAAATTTAAATTAACAATCTAATATTTTGAATTATTCAAGTCAGACATGTGTGGATTTATTGTCGATTTGAATGGTCCAAAATAGCGGGTCATTACACGTGTCCTGTACTTTAGGGATTGTTATAGAGGATAGGAGAAAAGTTTTTCAAATAAAATTGAAATATGAGAAATAGTAAAACTTCCAATCACGGAAGGCCTTTGATGTGCTTAAGTTCGTGGCAAACGGGCTTTGTAGTCACTTTCCCTAGCTGTGGGTCTTGGAGACATTTGTCACCCATCTTACGCCTCCGCGGGGAGTTAATTCTTTTTTACCACAGCCGCACTTAAGACACATCGGAGCCGAGATCGCGCACAGTAACTACCCGGGCCATTATGGCCCGTAATCGTGGGTATTATTCGATTTACTGTGGCCGGCTAGCGTGGGTGCTGATCGTCAACCGTGAACTGCCCCTGGCTGGCCACACCTTATGTTGGGGCTTATAGTCGGTTCACAGTTGCCGGCGAGCCGAACGCCGTAATGAGCTGCCTCGGCTATAGTCGGCCTTCTCGGTGGCTTATAATCGGCTCATTACAGTTGGCTTTGAGGGCCGTCGCGAGCAATGAGTTAACCCGCAGCAGAGGGATGCCGGAGCAAAAGTGTCTCAATGGCGAGGTCATAGATTCGTATAGTACCTGTTAGGTCTTGTCCAGGAGAAGTCGCGCTGTGGAGCGTCTTGAATGGAAATGCTATTTGCACAGGATTTTTTTCAACAGAAAAGGTTAAAGTTAACAAGCAGCCAAGTTATAAAGGAACAAGTTAAAAAAGAGACAAGGTTTTTTAAAGTGGTTCGGCACAAAAATGCCTACGTCCACTGATTCTCTTTGTTAATTCGCTTCATATGGGCAGTGCAAGTTAAGTAAAGTATCGACGAAGGTGTTGGATGTTCCATGCCCTCTGGAACACCTCCCAGTCCACTGTTGACAAAATATAAGCTCCATTGTGGAGATCTTTATGAATTACATATGGTCCATCCCAGATTGGATCTAGTGCTCCGGGGCGAGGGAAGATTCGCTTGAGGATATGATCCCCTTCTTGTAAGGTACGATGCTTGACTTTGGAGTTGTATTGTGCTGCCACTTTTTGCTTGTGGGCTGCTGCTTTGAGGACTGCATCATTTCTTCTCTCCTCAATTAGATCCAAAGACACGTGAAGGAGTTCTTCGTTCTCTTCTGGGTTATAGTGGATCCTACGGTGGGAAGGCACGATGGTTTCAACTGGGAGCATAGCCTCCGATCCGTATGCCAAAGAGAAAGGAGTATGCCCTGTTGATGTTCTGAAAGATGTGCGATAAGCCCACAGTGCCGTAGGGAGTTCATCCACCCAAGCTCCCTTTGACTTTCGAGTTTCTTTTTGATTAGAGTTTTCAGAATTTTGTTGACGGCTTCGACTTGTCCATTTGCCTGGGGATACGCTACGGATGAGAAGCTTTTGTGAATTCCGTGCTCTTGGCACTAGTTGGCGAATTCCTCGCTGTCAAATTGAAGTCCATTTTCTGATATGATTTTGAATGGGACTCCGTACCTGCACAGAACATTTTTGATCAAGAAATTAATAACTTTTGCAGAAGATACTTTATTCAGGGGTTCTGCTTCCACCCATTTGGTGAAATAGTCGACTGCCACTATAGCATATTTGGCCCCGCCTCGGCCCATGTAGTTCGCTGATTAAGTCAATTCCCCATACTGCAAAGGGCTATGGGCTGGTCATTTGAGTAATCTCAGTTGTTGGTAGCCGTGGAATCTTAGAAAACTTCTGGCATCTGTCACATTTTTTGACGAAATCTATGGCGTCCTTGCTTAAGGTGGGCCAGAAATATCCATATCGGAGTATCTTTTTTGCTAAAGTTTGCCCTCTGGTGTGATCTCCGCAGCTTCCTTGATGAATGTTGGATAATATTTCCTTGGCTTCCCTTCCAGCGACACACCTTAATAGGGGGTTAGAGAATCCGCGCCGATAGAGGGTGTCCTCTTGTATTGTGTAGCGGGAAGATTTCCTTAAGATTTTCTTGACTTCGTTACGCCCGTTGGGTAGTGTGCCACTTTGTAAGTAGTCTCGGATGGGAGTCGTCCAAGTTGCTTCTTCGGTTGCAGCTATCAGATTCACTTGCTCAAAACTTGGTGTCAGTTGCTTCGAGATGGCTACTGCTTCGGAAATATCGCCGTCTCTCACGCTTGCTTGCTTCGCCAATTCGTCGGCCTCTCGGTTCTCTTCCCGAGGGATGTGTTTGACTAAGTAGTGGTCCAATCGATTGAGAAGTAACTTGGTCTTCTTTAAATATGCTATGAGTCATTCTTCTCGAGCCTGGAATTCTCCTAGTATTTGATTAACATTAAGTTGAGAATCGCTATGAAGACACAAAGAATTGGCTCCGATTTCCAAGGCAAGTTCTAATCCAGCTATCACTGCTTCATACTCTGCATCGTTGTTGGTGGCAGCGAACTCCAACCTTATAGCATAGTGTAGCTTATTTCCCCTAGGAGTGATTATTACCACACCTGCCCCCGAGCCTTGTTCGTTTGACGCACCATCCACGAAGAGATTCCACTTGATGTCTTCTGCTATTTCTGATTGCTCCTTACTTTCGTTGGTAGTGAATTCTGCAATGAAATCGGCCATGGCTTGTACCTTGATAGCGATGCGAGGGTGATAGGTGATATCATACTGACTTAGTTCAATGCACTATTTAAGTAGTCACCCAGAAGTGTCGGGACGATGGAGTACCTGCCTCAATGGTTGGTCGGTCAGAACTTCGATGGAATGGGACTGGAAGTAGTGACGCAGTTTCCGTGATGTGATTAGTAAACAGTATGCTAGCTTCTCAAGTTTAGTATGTGGCATGCTATGTCAGGGGAGATTCCGGTCATGTCAGCATGTGACCATGCAAATACATCCAAGTTGTGGCGGAGAAAGTCAATAAGTTGTTCCTTCAACTATGTTTTTAGTTGGGACCCGATTTTCAATAGTCTACTCGAGTCATGTTTGTCTATAGATACAAATTCCATAGCTTCTGCAGGCTCGGCGGTGGCCTCCTCCTCCCTGTCCCTGGGGTCTAATTCATTGAAGGGATCGCTAGTATATCGAAGAGGAGGGGCTTTCTTTAGTTGCTATGCTTCCAAACTTTTTTTGCAGAGGGCAACCTCTACACTCTTCCCTTTATCCTTCTTATGGTTATTGCGAAGTTCAGTTGCATAGCAGTCTCGAGCAACGTCCTGGTCTCCCTCTACTTCCCCTACTCCATTGTCCGTTGGAAATTTCATCTTTAGGCACTATGGGGCCAGGACAATTTGGAAGTCAGACAGGGCTGGCCTTCCGAAGAAAGCGTTGTATTTTCTTCCTTCTGATGTGTTCTTCAATCAAGTCCCGAAGATGATGGCATTCATTGGTATCATGCCCATGAGATTCGTGGAAGCGGCAGAACTTTCCAGACTTCTGTGCGTTATCTGATTCCTTCTTTTACGGTGGGCGTTCGTATCTAACTTCGCCTTGGGTGGCAATGAAGATGTTTTTCGACGGTTTCATTCAAAGGAGTGTAAGTGTCGAATCTCGGTCCTGGCCGATATAGGCGCTTTTCTCCCTTCTTGCCCCCAGCATTGTCTCTAGAATCATTTCTTCGAACGTCCTTTGCTACAGCGGGCGCATTGCTGTGAGTTGCCTTATTTTGTTGCCCTGACTACCCCTCAGTGGCAACGTCTTCAAGCCTCATATATTTCCCGGCTTCATGGAAGAAATCGGGTAAAGTAGCTGGTTTTTCTTTTGTTAGTCTTCTAGCGAATTTAGTATCCGGATGCACACCACTACAGAGGGCCATTAAGACAAGCTTCTCATTGGCATCTTGGACTGCGTCCGCTGCGGCATTGAATCGGGTTAAATATTGCTGCAGCTTCTCTCCAGGTTTCTGTTTGATATTGGATAAGGAATAAGCGTCCTTGGGTTGTTCCACATGAATGCGGAACTGGCTGATAAACATTTCTTTCAACATCTCCCACGAGCTGATGGATCCTTGGGGTAGATGGTAGAACCAGGAGGTAGCTAGATCTGCTAAGAATAGTGGAAAGCATTTGCACAGTACTCCCTATGTTGCTCCACTCATGAGCATATGCTGTGTGTATCTCTGTAAGTGTACAACGGGGTCGGAGGTTCCTTTGTAAGGTTCCATTGTTGGCATCTTCCACTCTCGGGGGGTGATAGCAATTTCGATATTGTGGGCGAAAGGGTTGGTTACCCTAGCGCCTATCTGTCGATCTCTTTGATCCCGTTGGACGCACTCTCTGAACAAGCGTGCCATCCTTTCATCAGAATTTGGAGCAGATAGAAATGAGTTCGGTTCTGTTCTGTGGGATTGATTCTATCCAGATGACCTATAGGGATGGTACCGTCTATCATTCCTCATATTTTCCAGTGGCTGCCTTTGGTCTTCTGGGAGCATGTTAGGGTCAGCTACAGTTGGCCCTTGCCTTGATCTTCCCCTGCTGGGTTCTGATCTAAGAACTTCCTCGGGTCTAACTTCGGGCTGAATTCTAGCTCGGCCCCGTTCATTGGCGTTTCCGTGGTTAGGCAGTACGACCGGCTCAGCTACAGTTGACCTCCGCCCGGTACCTCCCCCGTTGGGTTTGGTTCCAAGCGTTTCCTCAGGCCTAACTTTGGGCTGTGCTCGATCTCGGCTCCTACCATGGCTGCTTCTGCCGTTAGCTCCTTCGAAGAAGGAAGATCTTTGTTGTCTCTGAGATCCTCCAGACTGGGATTCACCCCATGACTCAGTGTTGTGGTTGGACTCTTCAGCATCCCTTAAGCGTGACATGAGATGGTCCCCCAAGGCTTCCAGCTGGGATGTGAAGCGGTTAGTTACTTCAGCCACAACCCTGTCTAGATCTGCCCTAGTAATTGCTGCGGGCTGTTCTGTGGCAGGAGTGGTCGGATTAGCCTGTCCTTCATTTGGTACTGTTGCTGGAGGGGGACGATTTACTTGATCTGTGTTTACTGGATCTGGAAGACTACTGGTTGCGATGTTTTTTCCTTTGTTAACATCTTTCTTCTGCTTGGGAGGCATGTTTTCCAAGCGATGAACGATGCTGTTAGGAAAAAGATTAAGTGGAAGAAGCTGAAGCTTCGAGCTTCTAGTTCTCAGTGAAAGCACCAAAAATGTTTGCACAAAAAATGGACAAACACCTCAAAGTCGTATGATTTAGTTGATATTATGTTGTTCTCAATGGTTTGGGTTATCTGTGCAAATATGTAAAAAGTAAGGGCTAAACTGTAAAAGACACAAAGTTTTATAGTGGTTCGGCCAGAACGTGCCTACGTCCACTTTATATGTTATTTCTCCTTTTATGTTCAGATTACAAGTACAAAGCTCCGATACCAGTAAAAGAAAGTTGTTTGAAAGTTCTCTCCGTGCTTGAGCTCTCAAATTTGTCTTCCATTGTTGTACCCTGCCCCTCTATTTATAGAGTGAGGCTAGGGGCAGGGGTCTTGGATGTTTATAGCTGCTGGTAGGCCTGGGCTGATGCAATCTGGCCTAGCAGTGTCGGTCCGGTACGTCTAGGTCCGGTAGTAGAGGGTTGAGGCTGGTTCGGCTGGGTATTGGAGGTAGGTTGGTTCGGTAGTGAGAGGAATTGGACCAGTGGTAGGTGGTCCGGTGGTGAGTGGAATTGGACCGGTGGTAGGTGGTCCGGTGGTGAGTGGAATTGGCTCTGGCTCGGTAGTGATTGGAATTGGACCGGCGGTAGGTGGTCCGGTAAGTGATGGTATGCTGTTTGGACCGGTAATGGGTGGAGTGTGTATTGGTTCGGTAGGAGGTGGTTCGGCATCCCTGGTCCTGGGTGATGGTTCGGTAGGGGTTGGTCCGACACCTTTGGTGCTGGGTGATGGTTCGGTAGTCACGAGGAAAGGGATGGTTCGGTAGAGGCTCCTTGCTCCAATTCGGCATGCAGTGGAACAAGGACTGGTTCGGCTCTACGTGGGAAGAGTGTTGGATCGGTAGGAGACGGAAACACGCCCAACAACAACAATGAGAGTCAACATACAACTCAATACAACAATGGACAGTTATATAAAATTGTCCCCATACAGAATACACAGTGGAATAAATAAATAAGTACGAGTGTACGTCTCGCCATCCAGCTCGTCTCCAAAGCTCCAGAATATCCTGATAACATAACCCTAGGCTGCCCATGTGGAAAATTATGAGCACCCAGAGTTTAGAATAGGAACAATAAACTCCGAGTCAGTCATGGTGACTGGTGTGAGATCGTAAAACGGTTATTTTCACAAAGAAAATAAAAGAAATTTGCAATGCTTTTGGAAAATGAAACTACCATAAGGCCTCCCGCCACACACACAATGCAAACGCAGAATTGGAGGAGATTTCTCCTTATGATAGTAAAATATGCTTACTACGAAAGATCAGTTGATATTATTATTAATGTCTAGTGTGGAAAACATTTCGAAAGTATAATATTAATCTTAGCCAGCATAGACATTCCGAACTATGCCTACTATAGCTACCATCTAAACAGTGGTGACCACCATAAGTAAATGGCAAGTTCTACAACTAAAACCGTACAAGGTTCGTATTGGGAATTGGATTTCCAACAAATTGTCAGGCTAAGGAACTTCCTACTGCCACATGGGTACGCCTCTGGAGGGACGTCCCGAGAACCAACCCGGATCTCTGCCAACACAAGGCCGGGTTACCTCTGTAACTAGGTAACTACTACTCGAGTATGCCACCCCCCGGTCCTTTGGGACCTTTATCCGAGGCGCCTCGATCACAAAGCAACAATCACACAGTAAATAAGATTGATGCCACCACACAGGTAAAGCATCTGGGCTCCATACCATGATACCACCTTTTTCCAGAAGGAAACGACATACCCTAAAGGGAGCAACCCTCATAACCTTGCTGCATTTTCCCGTTTTGACCATTTCCGATTTGTGAGGCTCGATGAGGTCTCGTCCACAAAGCTACGCTTTACACGAAAGCCATGCTTTGATCACAAATGATCAACGAATTATCATCAACACACAGCAACACTTAGCATGCCACACTACCAAATTGGGAGTATATCACTGATAACCTTCAACTACATAACCTCTGAGCTCGTACGTCTCAGAGAAGGGTGTTAAGCTAAGAGAATAAATTCTCCGCTACCAAACAGAAATGTTTTGAAAGAAATTAGCTTTATATCTCAAAGTGTAATGTCAGACATACAACCATACAAGTCTGTTCCGGGTTCGAACAGAACCGAAGATATTTCCAAAGAAGCCCTTGCAATCTGGGTATTCACAATCCTGATCGGACTTCCCATCACTTAGGGAATCTCTATACCGTAGCTACTCGGTGCAGAGACAATCGATAGGTCATCCTATCGTTTTCACAAATACCTGGTCTTCAACACCGATCTTCAAATGCGATCTATTTCGACGTTTCACTATTCGGAATGGGTTATATGACACAAAGTCCTCTTCCGGCTAAACCGAATAATGAGCGCTTATTTTAAAAATAAGTGTTGCATTCAAATTTCAAGCAAATCACAACAAATACCCATTTAAAGGTCAATATTGATAGTCGGTTATTTAACTATCAATCGATATTCACAACATCACCAAGTTCCAAATAATTTCCCAAATTATTTATTTTCAAAATTATATTCTCAAGATATAATTTTCAACACTTCAACCATTTGAAACCAATTTCAAATCACTTTTCACCTTTCAAACTCTTGAAAACAAATTTCAAATCAATTTCCTTACACGGGATATATTTCAAAATATTTATTCATTTCCACTGGAAATCTACCGAGTTCAAATACTTTATCTCCAAAATATTCCTTAAAATCCAATTTCATAATTTCTTCATTTATAATTTAAAGCTACTTTGGAAATATACTCAGCTTTTCAAGGAAAATACACTTCCATTTCAAAATGGTCCATTTAAACCAATTAAATAAGTCCTTATCGATTTATTTCAAATTTACATCCCAAATTTGTAAATTTATTTCCACACTTTAAAAATAAATCAGTGT
This sequence comes from Allium fistulosum, assembly GCA_030737815.1. NCBI lineage: Eukaryota > Viridiplantae > Streptophyta > Magnoliopsida > Asparagales > Amaryllidaceae > Allium > Allium fistulosum. The sequence goes on along the minus strand of CM060901.1, from coordinate 307,265,987 downwards.
TTATTTTTAAAACAAATTTCCCTTTCCTTTATAAATACCATTTTGAATTTACATTCCCAAATATTCACTTTTTATACGATTTTCAAATCAATTTCTCAAATATTCACTTTCAACTCCAAATCAACTTTCAAATTGATTTTCCAAACATTTTTTTCAAACACCTAATAAATTTCCAAATGGATTTCCAGATTTATTTCCCTTTTTTAAAATAAATTCCTTTTAAAGAAAACAAATTCTTTTATCTCTTCCAATCTATTTAAAAATCCAAATTTTAAATAAATTCTTCAACTTATAAACAATATTACTCGAAATCCACTTATTAAGCCTTCTTTTCCATATTTGGAATTTTATTCAATATGATTCAAAAATAAAACTTTATCTTTTTCAAACTTCTTTTAAATTTATCCAATTCTCAAAAATAATTTATTTACTATAAATCTTCTAACTTGAATTTTAAAAATCCAATTTTATATATTTCTGGTATCCTACGATCCCAAAAATATATCCGGCTAAATTATAGCCTTCAACAATTTCAATCACAAAGATAATCACACAGAGATTATAAATAATCAACACACAACATATGAAACCAATTCAAATGTTTTGAGAAATCTTGTTGTATCCCTCCAACCTGTTTCCCTACATCCACAGACGTTAGCACAACAATTAAATACCCATTCCACTTCGAGGTGGATTATCGCGGTATATGGGATTTATAAAATATCATCCGCTATTATGCGGCGCATAGGGTCTCATCCGCTATATATTCCAGATTTTCCAAAACACACCTTCAAAACAACTTTGAAACTTTATATATTTATAAAACAGTCTATATAGATTTAAAAAATCTATTTTTATATAAACTCAACAACATTTAAAATCCCTAAGTTTTCTTTTCTTATTCACATATATTTTCTTTTTAATGAAACAATAACCAACAAATTAAATATAAAAGGTTTTAAACTTACTTGACTATTAAAATCGAATTTACCTCAATTCGTACAGGAACCCAAAATCTGAAGAACTACACTGAAGGACGAACCCGATGCCGCTCGATACCCCAAATTCTAGTTCACCTCGCGACGATGCCGCGATTCGCCTCCTCCCCGTTCCCAGATAACCGCGACACACAACAATTGCATGACCAACTTCCAAATCGCGATGCGCCACGCCCTACATGCACGTGATTCGATTTCATCCATATACCTATCTTCGAGCTTGATTAGCATCTGACAGAGGAAAACGGAAGGTCGCAAATCGATCCGGTTCATTTTTGAAGGAGGAAAGGAAAAGATTCGATTTCGAAAAACTGGGATTTGAAATTGAAAAGATCGGCCATTTGATTTGATTTTGATTTTTTTCTGGCGTACGAATTTTGAAAAAGAAAGGCTGAAGTCGATGTGAAGAGGAACGTGTATAAAATTTTCTTTTCTCAGCTTCGAACTGATTTCAAGGAGAAAGGGGATTTATTAGTATCGACCATTATCTGAAAAGAAATTTTGTTTTCTTTCGTTTACGACTGTGAAGAGAAGATGTGTGAATTATGAAGGAAGGGGAACGGGGGGCACGATGGAATGGTTGCGTGTACGCGTGGGAGACAGTGATTTGAAGGCAAAAAGCATTGACGTGAAATAAATTCAACTGGTTAAACAATGTATTAATTTATTTAAATTTAAATTCGAATCGACTCGAAAACGAAGCCAAAAATCTCGACTTCCTATCAAAGCGTGCCGCTAGGCGTTTATAAGGTTATACGCCTATTCTGAACGCAATGGAAAAGGTTCCGAGTCCAAATTCGATTGTATGGAGAAAATAGCTTTTTGGACCAGTTATAATATTAAATTTTCGATTAAATTTCAACGCGTTTGCTTATCGTACGGCCCAAAGATCACTCCAAATATTATGAAAATTGAAATCCGATAATAATACAATATTATGGATCCAATGAAACTGGTTTCGTCAAATTCTGAGACTATGCCCTGGAAGTCTAATTTTAAATATCGATTTAAATGATAAAATTTCAAAACTGAACAAAACAGTTCCAAATTCAATTCTGAAGCTTTTATTATCTTTAGTATCATAAATATGAATTTTCTAAGCCTTGAAAATATTTTTAATCTGCTTAAAATCGAAGATTCAAAAATTTTCCCAACTGCAATAGATTAAATTCAATAATTTAAATTGCCAAATTCATTCTGATATTTGAATTTCAAATTAACTAACTTCCAGATATTTAAAATCAATTAAATATCCTGATTTCCAATGTCAAAAATTCAGATTCGTTACAATGTAATTTACACTTATTGATCTACAACGATCATTTTGAGGTTTAGACTAGCGATATGCGATGTCTCATTGTCCACATGGGGGACTATACCCCATTCTGTTGAGCTTCGTCTCATTTTTTATAGGCTAGCGACCTATGGGTTTTATGGAGTTCGGTTCATCGGGCGTACCATTGTACTGCGTCGTTGTTCCTGCTTATTTGAGTTTCAGGTTCCTCGGGTGTATCGTTGTACTACGTCGTTGCACCGGCTTTATGGGTTAGCGACCCATGAGATAGCATCCCGTTTGTGATACACGTGTTGGTGAGTTTTCATGCTCCCGTTTGGAATAGGCCTCTTCCCTCCTTTTTGTGATTTCTGGATTTCTAGATTGATGATTTCTAGAATTTGTGTTTCACCAATATTTGTGATTTGCATTGATAAGCTTTATCAATATTTGTGACTTGGTGAATAAAATAAAGAATATGACATTCTTTTTGGGTATTTGAGAAAACTTGAGATACTGTATGATTTTGGTTGTTATCATATATATTTGTCATACCTCTTATCCTATCTCATCTTACATGATAATTATAGCTAGACTGACCTGTTTATTATTTTTCTTCTTAAATAATACTTGGGCCAGACCGAGGTGTTTCAGGTGCTTCCACTTGACTTCTTAGTAGGGACTAGCTTTTGACTTTTGGCTAACTACTTTAGCTTAGTAGTTTTTGTTGTTATACATTCGAGATAGGGACTCCTTGATGTATACATGTTCTTTTGCCTAGCACTTGTACCTATTCTTTTGTGATGTAGTGGATCTGGTATGACCACTTCTTTGATGTACACTTCTATGTGTTATATTCATATCTGTTTCCGCCTCATTGATATGAATATTTGTGACTGATTTATGTTATGCTAATTTTATATTTGTTTCTGAAGGCCACATATATAGCCACTGTGTAGTAGCTTTGAGTTTGTATTTGATATGTCAGATTTCCTCTTGAAATGAAATGCATAACATATTATCTGACGTATCGGTACTCGCACAAAGCAATTACACAAATGGTCGCTCCTCAACAGCCTTATTCTTTGTACTAATCGGCGGCATTACCCAGTAGTGTCTTTGGTTAGTGTGAGTATAGAGGTGGGGCGTCACATAATGTCTAGGATTAGAATTGGGTAATCAACTTGTAACGATACAAAATTTTAGTCATTTTATTTTGAGATATTTAATCAATTTTAAATATTGAAACATAAGTTTTGCAAGTCAGACAACTTAAATTTCAAATACAAAGATTTATTTGAGTATGTGAATTGGGAAATTAATAATTGAATCTTGGATTTAATTTGGATAAAAATGATTTCAAAGTTGATTTAAATTTTATTTGAATAAGAATGAAGATAGTAAACTTTTAAATTTGAATTAAAAGTGACTTGAGGTGTTTTAATAATAACTCATTTTAATTAACGTGTTAAATTATTGATCTGGAGCACTGTCTTGGATTTTGATGAAACCAGTTTCATTGGATCCATAATAGTGGATTATTATATGCCATCGAATTTCGAGGCGATCAGATGTATAATTTGGTCATGCAAGTTTGGAATGTGTAGAAATTAATTAAAGGAATTTAAATTAATATAATTCGATTTTGAAAGGTTAACTTTTGTATATGATGGAATTGGGTCTCGATACTAGTTCCATTGTGTTCGGACTAGAGGGATAACATATAGAATGCCAGGTGGCACGCCATGTTTGGAGTTCGAAAATTTAAGGAATGAATAATGCTTTAAAAAATTTCTTTATAAGGACATTAGCCTTTTCCATTTGCAAACCCAAATTTCTAAAACCAGAGTTGCCATTAACCAATCCCTAGCATCCAACAGCCAAGATTGTTCTCGTCGACCGGGCTTAAATTAGGAGAAATGTCCAACATGAAAGTTATAGAGCTCGACTCCACGAACTCATCCATGGCCGTGGATCATCGATCGAAGGTGTTTGGCAGCGGCTGTGGCACTTTGAAGGCGTGACAGTCGATTCATCATTTCTCATCGATGATGAGGATACGAGGGTCGTCGAGGGTGACGATGGGTACGGCGAGGTGGGACGCGACGAACGGCGTGGTCGCGACAAATGGCATGGCGGGGCGACGAACGTGGATGCGCGGTCGAATTTGCGTGCCTGGGTTGCATATGAACGAGCCTATGAAGGATATAGGGAAGTAAGGTTTTAAAACATAATTAATTTTAAGTTAATTATAATTTAATTTTTTTCAAAGGTTCATTAATTCATAATTTATTCATACGAGGTCGAAATTGAATGCGACAAGTTGCATTGCGATCGTATCAATGAATTCTATGCTATGGAGTTGCATTAGATAGATTTGGAGATCGTAGGAATTTGAATTAAAATTGAACACCTATTCAATTTTAATTCGAACCGGAGCGCTTGGGCGACTTCTGGAATCAAGGTGAGTTAAACTCACCTTTTGGTTAATTAGTGTGATATGTAGTTATAAAAATTGATGATTGAATGTTTGGATGGTTTATTATTTTATGTTGTTGGTTTGGATATATTCCCACCCCTAGAGCGGATGAGACCCTATTACATTCCCATGTAAGAGCAGATGACCCTTTATATATGATCCCTCCTCAAAGCATTCGATTTATATTTTATAATTATATACTGTATGTGATGTAAGGGGACAGGTTGGAGGGATCCAACTATATTCCTTACAGTGTTGGTTTTATTTTTCATATAATTTGATATATAATATGTTGGATGTCATAATTGATGACATGGATGATTTTTCCTTATTTAGTGCTATAGTAACACTGGCCATGTTTTTAGTATTTTTTTAGCAAAGCTAGTCGGCTTTATAGTGAGCCATGCCATTGTAAAAATAATGGGAAAACGGGTGTTCTACACATGCACTGAACAGCTAAATGGGAGAAAAGAGCCCATAACACAAAGAAAAATAAAGCACAGGAGCTAGGCAAAAAGAGCCTAAACTACTAAACATTTATGACTATGTGCTCTTCGAAGAGGAACGACCACTGCCAACATTAGACGACGGGCCAATAATATGAACATACCCAGAGAAAAGAGCAGCCAATTCAGATCATAACCTTCAGACAAAGGGGAGTAAATAAATTTCCTATCCCAACTGACGTCATAAAACTTACTTTTATTCTCCTCACAAATCTCCCTTACCCTAGTAAGGGACATACCCTCACCCTCAATGTGATATATAAGACAATGACTCTCACCCTCAACATCACTGATAAAGGCATAAAAAGTGTCGGTCTTTGGCGAGTACCACATATCAGATGGAATATGAATCCAGACCCGCTCCTCAGAATTCCAGATAAAAGAATCGGACAAAATAGAAGTAGCAACCTCAGGCTGGGCCGAACCAATAGGAGCAACAACATTTGGAGCAACACCAGCAGTAGCGACAACAGAAGGCGAAACATAGGGAGGAGGAGCAACCTTCGGGACCCATTTCCTAACAGGAGGATAAGGAAGTGGAATCCGATCAGATAGAGGAACAGGGCCAGCAGAGGTCGATCTAGAACATGCATCTGAAAGGTGCCCAAAGGACTGACAGGATGTACAGATTTCCGATTTCCAACGGTAGCGAACTCCGACCTCAGCAAAATGGCCCTCATCGAGTCTGACTTTCAACACCGAAGGCAAAGATTTGGCAGGTGTTATTTCAATCAGAGCTTTGGCATAAACTAATCACTTTCTGGCTATAGTGTTAGCGTCATAACAAATCACCTTACCAACAAGGCCTGCTAGCCAATCAATCTCGATAAGAGGTTGAAGAACAGATGGAATGTGAGAAATGTGGGCCTAGACAGGAATAGGTAATACCTGATCCTTAGCTCTATCAATAGACGGACTCCAGGTTGTAATAGTGAAAGGTTTCCCATTAATGAGAATAGGATCGACCTCTAGAATACGTTGTCTTTCATCACTACGCGAGAATTTAAAGTAGAACATTGTATTATCGACAATAACACTTAATCCCCTTTGAGGCTTCCATACCTGGTTGCATCGCTCCTTAACAAGCTGATAGGCAGGATTAGAGTCAAGGAAAAATCCCACCAAATAATCCTTCTAATAATCAACACCGACCTTAATCACTTTCACTGGAGAAATCATAATACCCTTGATCTCTACTTTAACAAAGCAACGGGGAGAATGCACACCCGCATTTTTTGGAAATTTGGAGAACAACGACAACCACCGTGGAACAGTCCTAGTAGGAGATGGATCCTCAGGAACAGGAGCTGTACCATACGAATTTAAACAGGGAGAGGGAATATTGTGCTTGGCATTTACACAAGCACATGGAGAGCAGCTTCGAGACTGGCCAATTTCAGATGAGACGAACCCAACTGCATCAACTACACTTGGTGTTTCAACTCCGGCATCTACGGCAAAATCCACCGCCTTATCAATATGCTCAATTTCCACAATACCCAAATCAGACTTGACAGGCAACCCAACATCCTTTATCGACCAAGGATTATTACAAGCAGTGGCTAAGTATGGAGACAAAGGGTTCTCACAAGAAATCAAAGGACTGCCAAGCAAGGGAGGCGCAGTTAAAAGCGGTGAATTAATGACATTCAGTATCCCAGAAAGAGGGTTAACACTATCCAATGCTGGGAAGGAAGGCTCACCCACAGATCGAGTAGCTACAGAACAAGCGGATTCAATTCCAGGAGGCCCAAAAGCTCTGACTATCGAAGTAGTGGCATTAAATAGCATGCTAGAGCGTGTAAGGGAGAGCTCCAAATCTGGCTTTGAGCGCTTCTTATTAGGCATTGGGAATAGATGAGGCGTAAGTGTGGCAGGGAGAGACGAGGCAATAGACGATGGTAGGGAATAGATCAGACGAAGGAAGAAGCGAACTAGGGATCAAGAAGCGAAACAGGGATCAAACGCGAGAGAAGTCGCCAGAGTTGTCGCCATTGTTCTTTATACTCACGTAAATATGTTTTTTAGTATTTTGAAACACTATAAATTGAAGATTTAGTTTTTAAAAGGATTTAAAGTGATTACAAAAATTTATATACTTTAGTAATTATTCAAGGTCTAAAGAAGAAACTTATTTTAAAAATAAAAAGTATGATTTTTTAGATATTATAAATTTATAGTTTATTAAAATATTTTAAATAGAGATTTTTGAACTGTGAATAAAAATTTTAAAACCTTAAAATTAAGTCCATCTTTTATAATAAAAGGATATGGTTCAAAAAGAAGATATAAATAATTTGGTATAAATAATTATTAATAGAAATAATTTGGTATAAATATTTATTAACATTTTATGTAAAGTGATGTGTATATATATACATATATTAAGATTTATTTATAAATGTGGAAGTTTATAAATGGGATGATGTATAAAGAGGACATTTTACAAACAAGGTGAAGATTTTTAAAATCGTATTTTATTAATAAAAGGATGGGTTTATTAACGGTTTTCTAAATAAAGAGAAACTTTATCATTGGATAAATTGGGATGTAAATCACAATTGTGGAGTTATAGTAAGAGGGGGAATGTTGTTTTAGAAAAATAGTTGATTCTATTTTGGAAATTGAAAGTGAGGATAAATTGGGATATGTTAAACGATATTTTACAAATAGAAAGGAATTTATGAAAGAAATTCATAAATATGGAAGTAAGTTTCAAAAGGGATTGTAATTAATGATTTAAATGAGATTTTATGAATAAGTGAGATTTATAAGGGGATTGAGTTCTAAATGGAGCTTTATAAATAAAAGGGATTTTATAAAAAGGAAAGTTTATAAAATAGAAAAAGATTAATAAATATAGTTTTTTTAAATATGGTAAGGGTTATTTGAAAGTTAAGTATGGATTTTTATCAAGGAAATATATATATATTAAAAGTTGTTTATTTATATTAATATTGTTTTAAAGTTGTTTATCAATGTTTTAATATTTTGAAAAGTTAATTATTTAAATTATTAATATGGTTTGAAACTAATTATAATTATTTATCTATAAAGTTTTAGAAATTAATTTTTATTATTTATAATAATGGTAAAGATAAATTTTTATTGTTTTACTAAGAATGTTTTGAAATTATTAATTATTATTTTTAAGATGTTTGGAAGTTAATTATTATTTATTTATAATGTTTACTATTATATAATAGCGTTTTAAAGTAAATAATTAGAATTTATTTATGAATGTTTCGAGATTCATAAATAGGGTTTTATAAACAGATGTGGGTTTATAAGAGGAATCTTATAATATGGTTTGGAAAACTTAAAGGAAGATTTTTAAAAGGTGAAGGAGTTTTATAAATGGTTAGATATTTATAAAAGAATTTTAGAAGGGTTATAGATTTATAAAAAGAGTTTTATAAATGGGTTATGGATTAATAATGGGGTCCTAAATGATTTTGGGAGTGTATATAAGAGTTTTTATAAATGGTTCTAGAGATTTATAAGATAGTTTTATAAATTTGTAAAGGATTTTAAAATTGTATAAAAAAGAAAATTTCCTCAGTGTTTGGTGAATATACATATACTGTTGAGATAAGTATATGAATATTTTTCCAAGTATTAAAATATAGAGATTTATGGATATATATATATCTTTGTAAAAGAATTTTGCTACAACTTTACATAATAAATTTAATAAATAAAAAGATCTATTAAAAGAGGCTAGTGATTGCTTATGTGCTAAACCAATGTTAGTTTTCCCTATGGAATTAAATCCCTGATTAAATGTTTGTTATTTGATAATTAAATAACCGACAATCGAATTTGGACCCAAAACGTAAATTTGGAAATATCTAGGAGAAACACGTGAGTTATATGGCACAGTCATCTCCGATGATGCTGTACTATGTGTATAAATCTCCTTTCGTTCTCCTAGGACAAATGATTAGGAAATCCTTCCACTAACAGTTAGGAGGTGATCTCCGCTCTTATCTCTAATTTTTTATATCCTAAAGAACGGGGTTGAGTTTAACAGAAATTATCGAAAGTTGTTTCAAAGAGACCAGGATCATACCTTTTTCCATTGGTTGGATTAACGTGATAGGGGGTTCTCGCTTTCTATTTGGTGGGGAGGAAGAAACTCTTACCCTTACACGTCCCAGAGAGGTAATATAAGGCCTTGATGTGTTAGTTTGTTAGGTGATTACATTCGCGACGCTGGCCCTAAAAGCAGATTCGAGGTACTAGTGTAATGCCACGGTGGTGCTGGAATGGTTGAAAAGCCTATGTTCATTACAATTGGTATCAGAGCGCAAGGTTAAGCGAGAACCTTGGCTTTGGTGGGGTAACTCTTTAAGATATAAAGTAATGGAATGCCTTATTCTGAGTTTGAGTGTAAATATATGAGAGCATATTTGTTGATGATATAAAAATGTTTTATATTATGTTAATTTATATGTTGAGTGGCTGTAGCGACCTGCAGTTTTGTACCCATTGAGTTGATAAAAATTCACACATGTTCAACCCAATTTGTATGAAAGGGCGAATAACTAGGGTAAATAAGAAAAGATAGAAGAAGAAATAGAAACAACAACACAAAATCTCACAATCGCAGCGGAACAAAATATAATATATAATAACAGATTTTTATACAAAAGTATATGTAACTATTTTATATTTACAATCATCAGAGTACAACAGTCAATACATCAAACTGGACAGTTATATAACTTGTCCTTACACAATGGAATATAAGCCAAGTATGGAGATATACATCTGAACACCTCCAGCTCGTCTCCTGAGCTCCATAGCAGTCTAACCTGAATTTGTAATACTAGGTCTGACCCGAGCATTATAATAAAATAACACCCGAGTTAGTCTGGAAAACCAGTGTGAAAAAACACACTCAATTTGAATTATTAGAGTTATCAAAATCCTTTGAAAAACAAAAGGTATCTCGTAAGACCGCGTCACACATAAACACGACAGGTTTTTACCTTACGATAACCAAATCATTTTATAGAAAATCCAGTGATATTATAATAGTGTCTAAATACAAATACTTATTCAAATAGTTGAAATTGTTACATTAATTAAATTCCAGCATACTAGGCTCTACAAAAAAAACCGTAAGCTCGTATTGGAGAATGGATTCCAACGAATGACTGAGTCACTGGGGTACTGCCCATCACAATACACCTCTAGAACAATGTACCGAGGACCTCGCTGGGATCCCTTGCTACACAAGACCGGCCTACCCTTAACCTGGATAGACCGAATATGTTATCACCCCGGGTGTTCCCACCCTTACTATCGAGCGCTCTATCTTTGATGCAGAACCATATCCATAATAAATAGGTTTCCGAGGACATCTAGAAAAGTGATAACATACCATAATTGGGTGCGACCCACTTAGCCTTGCTGCATCTCCCCTGTTTTAGTCATTCCCAGTTGATGAGGCTCGAGGCTAAGCGTTACCTTTCAAGAACAAAATTCTACTTAGAATGCTCATCGTCCTCCAATGACGATGTTCTGATAGCATTCGTCCATACAAGTTGTCCTGGGTCTGGACAAACCGAATCACCGTCTTCATCATCTTCACGGTATTCATTCGTAACAATAAAACCAGATCGATGTGGTTTTCGGATAATTAAATCTGATCCCGGTCTCTTCGAAACGATTAACGAAATTGGCCAATATTGATAGTCGGTTATTTAACTATCAATAAAACATCCACAAGCAGACACTAGGCCTTATTTTATAATTCTTCAAACATTTATTTCAAAATATCTTTATTAAGATATATATATTCAAATCCTTTCAATATTTCTATATTTGAAAACAATTTCAACACTCGAATCCACAATAGGATATTTCACCATTTTCCATACTTAGAAATATTTCCAACTTCCATTTTATAACACTTAGAAAATATTTCTATTCCAAATCATTTTCCACTAAAAATATTTCCAAGTCCTTCCTTTCAATACTTAGGAAAATATTTATACGTAGAATTTCTAAAATCATTTAAACATTAAACTAGGAATTATTTCATAACTTATCACATAAGTCTCTGAAATTTTAATAAATTCTTCCTACCATTTCCAAACCGATTATGCTTATTTATAATCCCAACCAACCATTTATAACTTCTTTAAAAGAATTCAAATCCTTTCCGAAGTTATCGCATCTAAACATTGGAAATTTTCTTAAGTCTCTAGAATTCCACTTATAAGATTCCTCTTATAAAATCTCATCCTTTAATAAACCCCGTTTACACATCTCGATAAAATTTATAAATAAATTTTCAACCATTTCAAAACTATATATATAAATAACGAGTATTCTTAAAGAATAGTAATTTATATTTAAAATATGTTTAAGTTATTGTTTAAAATATTGGAAACACTTTTATAAACATTAGTAACTCATTTTTAGATAAACAAATAAATTTCCAAAGTTGAGTTTTAAAAGTTAGAATTTATTATATAAATACTTAATATTTGAAAATCTACTTACCGAAGAATTTAAATCTCAACTAGATTAAAATTTCATAGTTTTGAATAATAAAATTTTCCTTTCAAAAACAAACTTACTTCTTAAAAATAAAAATAATTTTTTTTGTCAAAAATCTCAGTAACTAATTCAACTTATAAATTCCTCTCGATCCCCATCATATTACCTCCATTCCGATTTCCTTAACCATTTTCACTTTTCTAAAATAGTATCCACTGTTTTTTACCTCACCCTATTTCCATATTCTAATATAAATTCACCTATGAATTTTATATTCCCAATTAATCATCCTGATATCGGTTTCTTTTATTTTATAAAACATCGTTTATAAAATTTTTTTATAACTCCTTTGAGTTTTACTTGTTTTTAAAAGAAACAACTTTATTTATAAAATTCCATTTTATAAATCCATTTCTTTATAAATCTCATTTATAACTTTTCAATCTATTTTTAATATCGACTTCAACTTCTTTTTACTTTTATTTTCCTTTTTTAATTCAATTTCTTTAAAATAATCCAAATTCCAATATTTTATATCAAATTTTCTTTTAATACTTCAATTTTAAAAATATATTTATGTTATTTAAAATATTAAAATTCGGGCCAGTGCTACAATAACATCCAATTATTTCAATCACTACAATAACCTATGCTAGATTATTCTACAAAATTCATATATCACTATATATGAAAAATAAACAATCTATTTGAGAAATCTAGTTGGATCCCTCCAACTTATTTCCCTGCATCCACAGATGTTAATACAATATAAAAAAATACCAATCCCACTTCGGGGGGATATCGCGGTATATAGGGTCATTCGCTATTATGCGGGGCGCATAAGGTCTCATCCATTATAATGTGCGGGAATATCACTCCATATACTAATATATATACTACTATATATATATAACATTCAATAGGTAATAATTATATAAATTCACCCAAGCATCCAATAGTTTATTTTAACTTTTTTAAAAATTTAAAACTTGGCAATTCCGATTGGGTGAGAATTTCTCACCTTGATTTTTAATTTGCCGAATATCCAGAATTTAATTTTTTTTAGAATCCAGCTGACTCCAAAAAAATCCCAAACTATTTCTTATGTACAGATTTGCTGACAAGAACCCACTGTAATTTATTTTTTTGCAGTTGACCTCGTATAAAACGTTATGAGTTATATAAGTTAACGAACTTAATTAAAATAAATAATTTTCATCCTTAATCATTTAATTACCCCAAAGCAGTAGTCCATCTTTCCACGCCTGCTCCTCCACCCTTGTCTGCCTCTACAGGCTGCCGGAACAAGCTTTACTTCGCCAGTCGACAGTCCAGCCTCTCTTCTACACGTAGAACCACCACCCACGACCCAAAACCTCAATCTCTGCTCCTATGATCGAAGACAGTCGCCCGTCCCCACCTACCATTCACAGCGATTACCCAAAACCTACTTTAACGACCGTGATTTTGATTTACGGTCGGTGTATATATTTTAAATAAAAACTTTTTAAAGTAAAATTTGAAAATAAAAATAGTGTAAATATTGCGTGTTCAGGTTGTCACCAAACATGCGTATCAAATATGCATGTATCATGCGTGCATATTGTTTTCCTGACATATAAAATAGATGCAAGGCAATTCATTATGCATACATGTAACAGGCTAGAGCCTAAATGCTCGAAAGAAACCAGGTGTGAACGCAGGTCCAATTCCAAAAGCTAACATAAACATCTTTTGCCATCATTATGTTATGAAGTGGTCCTTTTTGTTTACTTTATACACGTTTCATTAAATGCAAGAGTAGACTAGCATGTTTTCAATGTTAATGCATTTGTACCCTTCTTCCATTTGGAGCCAGTCTTCACTTTTGTTCAAAAGATAAACTCCAGTGGCCGAGAATAAGCACATTAATGGCAGATCTAAGAATAGCTTTAGGTGGTTCCGGCAGCTAGCGAATTGTGAAGAGAATTTAAATGTGAGTCCCAACTCACTTCTCTAATTTATTCTCCTTCTTTGCGTGCATTGAATGCCAGTGTTCAAGCTTTTAATTTCATGCGTGACTTCATATTTTTCTTCACACGTGACTGCATCCAAAAATGTATGCTTCAGGGACATTTTATTTGAGTAGCTTGTCTTTGTATGCACATGTGTATAGGATGCCAGGTAGCTTTAGTTATATTTTATTTACTTCTTACGTGCATGTGGAAATGCAGTCGTTTTTCATGCATTTTATTATGATGTTGCATGTTCATATCCACGAAATAAAAGTTTAGACCATGAAAAGTGAATATTATTTTAGGCCTTGCCATGCCTTCAACAGGTTTTGTTAATTTTTTTTTTCGTGTAAAGATTTTTTGTACCAGGTTGCATCTTTGCGTATAGTATATTTACATTTTCTTGCATGAAAAGAATGTACAGGACTGATTGTACATGCAAGATTGAGGTAGTGCATTTACTGGCATATCCAGAAGTAAAGTGTAGCTTTCATTTTAGCAACTACATATATTTCTATTTCCCCATCTTTTCGTGTATTTGTCTTGTGCACTTCCTCGCGTGAATTGGGTAATATTTCTTAATCATTTTTCACCACTTTAGCTTGCGTGTAATGCATGCCCAGACCACATTTATTTCTTGCTTATATGAAGGATTAGTAGAGAGTCCTGTTTGCCTTTACTTCATAATTTGCATGAAAATTTATGTTAAGCCCAGGCTATTGTTTTGTTACGTGTTGCGTGAAAAACTGTATAACTCATGTCACTTGGTATTGAGTCCAAAAATTTATATTTTTGCATATGTGTCACGCGCAATGTAGCAGTGTGTGTGAAAGTGTGTCCATGTTGCATGTGTATAATTTAATTCGTGCATTCAAGTGTTAAGTCCAAGCAGTGCAATAATTTGTTGAAATTATAGTGGTGTAGCCCACTATTTAAATTTTGTCGAACTGGTGTTACGTTTTAAAAACGTATTTTGCGCCGTTATTTTTATAATGGAATTTTTACACTGGTGCTATATTTTGATACGTGTTGTCTAGATGGCATATTGATGAATAAATTTACTGTTGTTTTGACTTTAGTATCCGTCAATTTGAAAGTGAATTTTCAGACAGTTATTCCGCAACACTGTTTTGATACCCATTTTTACGGTGTTTTGTGAAGCGTAATTTCCTTGTCGAAATTGCTACAGATGTTGTTGTTTTAATCACGTGTTTTAAAAATTGTTTTAAAATAAAATTGTTTCCAAAAAATTTACAGTTTGCGCATTCAAAAGAATGAGGAAGCGATTTAAACGATTCAGCAAAATTGAGGACTATGAACCCTTACTTTTACCGATTCGGTTAATTCCGGACTTGTCCGTTTGAGAACGTAAAATGTTATTTATATAAAATACACAATTTTGCACTTTCAAGGAAACGTTGAAGAGATTTAAACGATTTAGCAAAAGTGCGGAGTATGGAACCATACTTTTAATAATTCGGTTAATTCCGGACTCGTTAATTGAAACATTTGCTGTTGTTTGATGATTTTGATGATTTTATTGGACTTTCGAGCCACTCTGCGGACTTTCGGGTCATCTGATGGACCTTCGGGTCACTCTGCGGACCTTCGGGTCATATGATGGGCGCCAAAATTTATAGTACTAGGTAGGCTTCGGCCATCTACGATGCATGTGCGGCGTAGCTAAAACTCGCCATCTGCTGAGATTGATCCACTTTTATGCTGATTTTTCTAGTTATCTTATTTTTGATTTCTAGATTTTGCGACTGCTAATTTTTCTAGTTATCTATTTTGATTTCTAGATTTTGTGAATTGCTTCTTTGAATTCAATTATGAATTTGGAAGTTGAGTTTTGAGTATAGTCTCATCTGAGATTATAAATTTGCGTATTTCTGTTTTGAATTCGATTGTGAATTTGAAAATTGATTTTGATGGAGTTTAAATTGATATTTCTTCATTTAAACTATGTTGATTATTTATGCTGATAGTCTCATTCGAGACTATAATTATTTGTTTAAGTGTTGTCTATCATACACTTATTTCTGAGTTTAAATTAGACTGATCCGTTTATTATTTTCTTCTAAATAATACTCAGGTCAGACCGAGTTATTTTAGGGTAATCTCTATCTCTGATTCAGTTGCTGCTTCAGCTTTTGGGATTTCACATCATCTTTTGGCTAGACTTCGAGGAGTACTTTTGGCTTATTGATTCTCATCTCATGTATGTATTGATGGACATGTATATGTACATTTGGTTCATGTGAACTATCGATTGTTGTAGCATGTATCCAGACTTGTCTTCCGCTATATATCTAATATTTCTATTCTGATGTGATTATACTATCTGTGTTGTTGTTATTATGAGTTGTTCTGGATTTTTCTTTAGCCACCGTAGTTTCGTTTTAGATTTGGATTGAATTTATATCTTTGGGAGTAATTTGCACAACTCCTATCGATGTAATCAATACTCGTCTAAGGCATAACTTACGGATGGTCACTTCTAACAAGCTTTATTCTTCGCAATAGCAGACGTTATTCGTTATAATAACCTTTGTTATTGTGAGCATAGAGGTGGGGTGTCACAACTTGGTATCAGAGCCGAAATTCAGAACAAATTATAATGAAACACAGAACAGAAACAGAATGGAACATGTGTTACAACTATTTGAGAGTTTTATTTATGCCTTTCTAATCTATTCTTTCCTCTTTAACGTGTTGGAATATGTCTAGGAATGAATCTCATATTTCGTAGTATTCCATTTGTTAAATTTCTTATCAATTGTGAGCTGTTTAATTAATCCTTTTCTTCTCTTGTTCTCTTAGCCTATGGCTGGTGAGGAAGAGGGAAGCGTTCTACTGCAGGTCCGTCTAGTGGTTCTTATCCAGATGGAGTATATATGTCAGCTGATCAGTTTATGGAGCTATTTAGGAGTGCTCAGCCTTCTGTTGCCACTCCCGTAGCTCCTAATCACAAGTCTTCCTTCGCCCGCATGTGTAGTGACTATTCCCACCTTGGAGGACAGCCTTTCAAGGGATCGGAAAGTGTAATGGAGGTTCAGACTTGGTTGTGCACTTGTGAGCGCATATTTTCTCGGATGGATCTTTCTGATCATCATCGCGTTCTCGTGGCATCTAGTATGTTGCAAGAGCGTGCTCTTGATTGGTATGAGCTTTTTATTGTGGAAGTTGATGAGTCCTCTCTCTCGTGGATTCAGTTTAAGGAACGTTTCGAACTTAAGTTCATTCCTGAATCGTAAAAGGCTAATCTTGCTCGTAGTTTCCTTGAGTTGAAGCAAGGAAAGTCCTCTGTTTCTGGTTATGTTGCATCTTTCGAGGCCTTGTCCAAGTACGGAGTTGAGTTCATTAATACTCCGCGTAAGAAGAATCTTCGTTTTGTTGATGGTTTGAAGAAGTATTTAAAGAAAGTTCTTTTGCTTCAGCTTAAGCTCTCTTTTGAGGAGCTGGTTGATTCGGCTCTTTGTCTTGAAGCTGTTGAAAAGGAACGTGATAGTGGTGATGATGTTGAGGTTTCTAAGAACCCCAACAAGAAGAGGTTTCCATTTCATCAGCCTAATTCTTCCAACCAGAAGAAGAAGAAGCAAGCTACCTCTAGTTCTCAGCCTAGTAGTGCACCTTCTGTTCAGAGGGCGTGCTATAATTGTGGTTCTCTGGATCATCTTCACCGTAATTGTCCTAAGCCTCGCATTTTCCGCTATTGCAAGAAAGAGGGTCATTGGATTTCTAATTGCCCTACTGCTTCTAGGGGTCTCAAATCTGGGAAGCTTAATGTTGCTAAAGCTTCTGGTGTTTCTTCTCAGCCTAAAGGTATTACTCCTTCTATTTTGGAAGGTTTTATTTTATTTCATGGACGTTCTATTAGAGTTCTTTTCGATACGGGTGCATCGCATTCATTCTTATCAAAGGAGCTTGTTGATATTATTCCTTTGGATGTTGTTACTCTTTGTGACCCTTTGAGGATCGTAAATCCTATTGGTGGATCCGTTACTCTTGGTTTGATGTGTGTTGATGTTGAGATTATTCTTTGTGATTTTACCTTTCATGTGAATCTGCATGTTATGGATCATCTTGGTTTTGATATGATATTGGGTATGGATTGGCTCGTCTGTTATGAAGTTCAAATTCTATGTCCCGAAAGAACTTTATATCTCAAGCATCCCGATGCTATCGAGCAGTTATCTATTATATTTCGAAGCATGGATCATACTTCGAATGCTCTTATTTCTTCCTTCGAATCGGAGGATGTCATAGATAATATTCCAGTTGTTTGTGATTTTTTTGATGTTTTTGAGCCTATTTCGAGGTTTCCGCCAAAGAGGGCAATTGAGTTCCGTATTGATCTTATCTCTGGTGCTCATCCTGTCAGTCTTCCTCCCACGAGGATGTCGGCTAAGGAAAATGAGGAACTCAAGAAACAATTATCTGAGTTGAGCATTTTATTCGTTCTAGCTCATCTCCTTGGGGCGCCGCCGTTGTCTTTGTTTAGAAGCCAGATGGTACTCTTAGGCTTTACATTGATTATCGCAAGCTTAATGAGCTTACTATCAAAAATAGGTATCCATTGCCTAGGATCGATGACATGTTCGGTCAATTGAGTGGCGCTAAACTGTTCTCCCAACTCGACCTTGCTACCGGTTTTCATCAGTTACAAGTTGCGGAAGATAGCATTCCTCTTACCGCATTCCGCACTCGTTATAGTTCTTATGAATGGTTTGTTATGCCGTTCGGTTTGACGAACGCTCCGGCGTATTTTGTAGATCTTATGAATCGGATATTCTGTGAATATCTCGATAAGTTCGTCATGGTTTTCATTGATGATATTCTTATTTATTCCAAATCTGTAGCCGATCATATTCAGCATTTGGAGATTGTTTTGAGCACTCTTCGTCAGCATCAGCTTTATGCCAAATTCTCCAAGTGTCACTTCTGGGAGAATAAGGTGAAGTTTCTCGGTCATATTGTTTCTTCCGATGGTATTTCTGTCAATCCTTCCAAGATCGAATCTATTCAGAATTGGAAGAGGCCCGAGACCGTTACTGAGATCCGTAGTTTTCTTGGATTGGCGGGTTATTAACGCCGGTTTATTAAGAACTTTTCTCGTATTGCTTTACCGCTTACCACTCTTACGAGAAAAGCTGTTCCTTTTATTTGGTCGGATAAGTGTGAGAATTCTTTCTTGAAGTTAAAAGATCTCCTTACTCATGCTCTTGTCTTAGTGGTTCCCGAAGGGAATCATGATCTTGCTGTTTGTACCGATGCCAGTGGTTATGGAATCGGTGTTGTTCTCATGCAAAAGGATAGAGTAGTTGCCTATGCTTCTAGATAATTAAAGCCTAACGAGATTCGTTATGCTACCCATGATTTGGAGTTAGCCGCTATAGTCTTTGCTCTAAAGATTTGGCGACATGATTTATTGGGCGAGCGTTTTATTCTCTTCACTGATCACAAATCTATGAAATATCTCTTCACTCAGAAAGAACTTAATATGAGGCAATAGCGTTGGCTCAAATTTCTTGCTTCATATGATTTCGATATTCAGTATACCCCTGGTAAGGGTAATCGAGTTGTTGATGCGCTTAGTCGCAAGCAGCAAGTTGTTGTTTCCATGATGCTAGCAGAGTGGAATATTTTGGAAGCTTTATCTCTTTGTGATATTAGACACCGTCCTTTAGTTTCTGATTCTACCGTGCTTTTATTTAGCATTGAAGCTCGTCCTAGTTTGTTGGATCGTGTTGCCGATGCCCAGAAACAAGATCCACATATTGCTTATCTTATCTAGAGTTGTAAATCTGAATCCCGAAGTGATGATCTAAAGGATTTGATATTAATGTTCATGGTTGTATTCGAAAGAAGGGAAGGTGGATCGTGCCTAGTGTTTCTAATCTTAGAAATGACATTCTTGAGGACTGTCATCGTTCTAAGTATACTATCCATCCGGGTAGTAGTAAGATGTATGCTGATATGAAATGCTTATACTATTGGGAGGGTATGAAGCGTGATGTTGCAAGTTATGTAAGTCGTTGCACGACTTGTCAACTTGTTAAAGCAGAACACCAGCGTCCTAGTGGTCTTTTGCAGCCTCTTGAGATTCCATTATGGAAATGGGATCAGATTTCCATGGACTTCATTGATGGTCTACCTCGTTCGAGGTTGGGCCATACTAGTATTTGGGTGATTGTTGATCGATTGACTAAATCAGCCTATTTTATTCCTATCAAGTCCAATCGGAATGCTCCTTTGTTGGCTAAGCTGTTTATTAAACAAGTCGTTCGACTTCATGGTGTGCCAAGTTCTATTATTAGTGACAGAGATATGCTTTTTACTAGTGGTTTCTGGTAGAGCCTTCAGAAAGCTTTGGGCACTAAGCTCAATCTCAGTACAGCTTATCATCCACAGTCTGACGGTCAGACTGAAAGGGTGAATCAAGTTTTGGAAGATCCCCTTCGAGTTTGCATTCTTGATTTTGGTGGTAGTTGGGAAGACCACATATCTCGTGTTGAGTTCTCTTATAACAACAGTTTTCAATCCAGTATCGGTATGGCTCCTTTCGAAGCCCTTTACGGAAGGCCTTGTCGATCACCATCTTGTTGGTTGGAATCGGGGGAAAAGTTAGTTCTTGGCCCCGATTATATTCGCGATTCTTCTGAGAGGATTGATATTATCAGACAGAGAATGAAAGAGGCTCAGAATAGGCAGAAATCTTATGCCGATCTTCGTAGGAAGCCTTTGGAATTTTCTGTTGGCGATCACGTGTTTCTCCGATGAAGGGTGTGGTACGTTTTAGTAGCTCCGGGAAATTGGCTCCTCGATATGTTGGACCATTTCCTATTACAGAACGCATTGGCCCTGTTGCTTATCGTGTATCACTACCTATTCAGTTTTCGGGAATTCATGACGTATTACATGTATCCCAGCTTCGTCGATGCCTTCGAGATTCGGATTCTATTATTGATCCTCCTATGTTGCAAGATCTTGAGATCTCACCCGACTTGTCTATTGTGCAAAATCCTGTTCGTGTGCTAGCTTTGGAGGTTAAACGCCTTTGGAATAAAGAAGTTCCGCTTGTGAAAATTCAATGGTCCGCAAACCCCAAAGATTGCACTTGGGAAACCAGAGAATTCATCGAGCGTTCTTATCCGGGTTTTCTCCCCGCTTTGGGTGGGGGTGAGCATTCTTATCTATCTTTTCTTTTTAATCTTTGTGGTGATGAATTATTTGTAGTATTGACTGCTTCTAGTATGAAAATTGTGGGGACGCAATTTTTATAAGGAGGGGAGTCTGTAACAACCGTGATTTTGATTTACGGTCGGTGTATATATTTCAAATAAAAACTTTTTAAAGTAAAATTTGAAAATAAAAATAGTGTAAATATTGCGTGTTCAGGTTGTCACCAAACATGCGTATCAAATATGCATGTATCATGCATGCATATTGTTTTCCTGACATATAAAATAGATGCAAGGCAATTCATTGTGCATACATGTAACAGGCTAGAGCCTAAATGCTTGAAAGAAATCAGGTGTGAACACAAGTCCAATTCCAAAAGCTAACATAAACATCTTTTGCCATCATTATGTTATGCAGTGGTCCTTTTTGTTTACTTTATACATGTTTCATTAAATGCAAGAGTAGACTAGCCTGTTTTCAATGTTAAAGCATTTGTACCCTTCTTCCATTTGGAGTCAGTCTTCACTTTTGTTCAAAATATAAACTCCAGTGGCCGAGAATAAGCACATTAATGGCAGATCTAAGAATAGCTTTAGGTGGTCCCGGTAGCTAGCGAATTGTGAAGAGAATTTAAATGTGAGTCCCAACTCACTTCTCTAATTTATTCTCCTTCTTTGCGTGCATTGAATGCCAATGTTCAAGCTTTTAATTTCATGCGTGACTTCATATATTTCTTCACACGTGACTGCATCCAAAAAAGTATGCTTCAGGGACATTTTATTTGAGTATCTTGTCTTTGTATGCACATGTGTATAGGATGCCAGGTAGCTTTAGTTATATTTTATTTACTTCTTGCATGCATGTGGAAATGCAGTGGTTTATCATGCATTTTATTATGATGTTGCAAGTTCATATCCACGGAAACAAAGTTTAGACCATGAAAAGTGAATATTATTTTAGGCCTTGCCATGTATTGCCTTCAACAAGTTTTGTTAATTTTTTTTTCGTGTAAAGATATTTAGTACCAGGTTGCATCTTTGTGTCTAGTATATTTACATTTTCTTGCGTGAAAAGAATGTACAGGACTGATTGTACATGCATGCCATGTGTGATTGAGGTAGTGCATTTACTGGCATATCCAGAAGTAAAGTGTAGCTTTCATTTTAGCAACTACATATATTTCGATTTCCTCATCTTTTCGTGTATTTGTCTTGTGCACTTCCTAGCGTGAATTGGGTAAATATTTCTAAACCATTTTTCACCACTTTAGCTTGCGTGTAATGCATGCCCAGATCACATTTATTTCTTGCTTATATGAAGGATTAGTAGAGAGTCCAGTTTGGCTTTACTTCATAATTTGCATGAAAATTTATGTTAAGCCTAGGCTATTGTTTTGTTACGTGTTGCGTGAAAAACTGTATAACTCAGGTCACTTGGTATTGAGTCCAAAAATTTATATTTTTGCATATGTGTCATGCGCAATGTAGCAGTGTGTGTGAAAGTGTGTCCATGTTGCATGTGTATAATTTAATTCGTGCGTTCAAGTGTTAAGTCCAAGCAGTGCAATAATTTGTTGAAATTATAGTGGTGTAGCCCACTATTTAAATTTTGTCGAACCGGTGTTACGTTTTAAAAACGTATTTTGCGCCATTATTTTTATAACGGAATTTTTACACCGGTGCTACATTTTGATACGTGTTGTCTAGATGGCATATTGACGAATAAATTTACTGTTGTTTTGACTTCAGTATCCGTCAATTTTAAAGTGAATTTTCAGGCAGTTATTCCGCAACACTGTTTTGATACCCGTTTTTACGGTGTTTTGTGATGCGTAATTTCCTTGTCGAAATTGCTACAGATGTTGTTGTTTTAATCATGTGTTTTAAAAATTGTTTTAAAATAAAATTGTTTCCAAAATTTTTACAGTTTGCGCTTTCAAAAGAATGAGGAAGCGATTTAAACGATTCAGCAAAATTGAGGACTATGAACCCTTACTTTTACTGATTCGATTAATTCCGGACTTGTCCGTTTGAGAACGTAAAATGTTATTTATTTAAAATACACAATTTTGCACTTTCAAAGAAAAGTTAAAGAGATTTAAACGATTTATCAAAAATGCGGAGTATGGAACCATACTTTTACTAATTCAGTTAATTCCGGACTCGTTAATTGAAACATTTGATGTTGTTTGATGATTCTGATGATTTTATTGGGCTTTCGAGCCACTCTGCGGACCTTCAGGTCATCTGATGGACCTTCGGGCCAATTACCAGTACCAGACCTTCGGGTCACTCTGCGGACCTTCGGGTCATCTGATGGGCGCCAAAATTTATAGTACTAGGTAGGCTTCGGCCATCTGCGATGCATGTGCGGCGTAGCTAAAACTCGCCATCTGCTGAGATCGATCCACTTTTATGCTGATTTTTCTAGTTATCTTATTTTTTATTTCTATATTTTGCGACTGCTAATTTTTCTAGTTATCTATTTTGATTTCTAGATTTTGTGAATTGTTGCTTTGAATTCAATTATGAATTTCGAAGTTGAGTTTTGAGTATAGTCTCATCTGAGATTATAAATTTGCGTATTGCTGTTTTGAATTCGATTGTGAATTTGAAAATTGATTTTGATAGAGTTTAAATTGATATTTCTTCATTTAAACTATGTTGATTATTTATGCTGAATAGTCTCATTCAAGACTATAATTATTTGTTTAAGTGTTGTCTATCATACATTTATTTCTGAGTTTAAATTAGACTGATCCGTTTATTATTTTCTTCTAAATAATACTCAGGTCAGACCGAGTTATTTTAGGGTAATCTCTATCTCTGATTCAGTTGCTACTTCAGCTTTTGGGATTTCACATCATCTTTTGGCTAGACTTCGAGGAGTACTTTTGGCTTATTGATTCTCATCTCATGTATGTATTGAGGGACATGTATATGTACATTTGGTTCATGTGAACTATCGATTGTTATAGCATGTATCCAGACTTGTCTTCCGCTATATATCTGATATTTCTGTTCTGATGTGATTATACTATCTGTGTTGTTGTTATTATGAGTTGTTCTGGATTTTTCTTTAGCCACCGTAGTTTCGTTTTAGATTTGGATGAATTTATATCTTTGGGAGTAATTTGCACAACTCCTATCGATGTAATCAATACTCGTCTAAGGCATAACTTACGGATGGTCGCTTCTAACAAGTCTTATTCTTTGCAATAGCAGACGTTATTCCTTATAATAACCTTTGTTGTTGTGAGCATAGAGGTGGGGCGTCACACCTACCTCCACCCGCTTTCGACCCAGTCTCCTCCCACTGCCATCGCCATCGTGAAATGACCCTCCTATTTCTACCTTAATTTCATAGGGATTTTTTTTCTTTTTTTTTCCATAGATATAATATGTGTGCATGCATATACACATTTAATTTATATGTATTTGAATGTCCACATATATTCATTTGCACTTTTAAGTTTGATTTAAATTTCCTTTGAATTATCAGAGTCATTTTCTTTCAAACAATTCAAACCAGGATTCAAACTCATTACCAATATAAATATATTAGTGTATTTCTAATAATATACACATACATTTGAAGATGTATGTGTTCCTCTTGTTTAAATTTAGAGTATATACTTTATTTTTATTTGTTATACAAGAGCATTCTGTTTGATTTGGATTTTAGCAATTCTGCCTAAAGTTAATTACTATATACTTTTGAATATTTGTAATAAGTCAGTAAATCCTATGCGTATTTAATTTATATGAACTTGCTCATTCTATTTGATAGTTTTTTAATATCAATTTACCTTGACAGTTAAATCTCAAGATTCTTGAGATTTTTATTTCAGATCATGGATCAAAGGTATTGATATTTGGCTAAGGCCAGAAATGATATATTCACTTATCATTTTCCACTTATGTATTTTCTAAAAACTTTCTTATTTAAGATTCAATCTATGTGACTTGTTTGCCTTAATCTTAGCCCAAATGACACATAGTGAGTTGTGTATTTGCATAAGATTTGCTACGTCAAGAATTTGAACTTACAAACATTCATAAGAATAATTCCAGGTTTGTTTGTGCAAACCTGTCCAGATTGCATATCTGTTATGACTTTGAAAAATTGGTTATGGTAAAACAATGACTTAAGGATTTTGAAAGGCATTTTTACTAACAAAACACAACCAGAAATAATCAACCAAAATGTAACGACCCACTATTTTGGACCATTCAAATCGACAATAATCCACACATGTCAGACTTGAATAATACAAAATATCATATTGTAATAAAATTTGGAGCAAATAAAATCATTCACAGAATCATAGACACAGAAATATCAGAATAACTCGCAGCGGAATTTAAAAATACCATAGTGGTTCATGAAGCCACTAAATACATAGTCTAAAATCAAATACAAAATACATAGTCTGAAACCCAATACAGTTCTGAAACAAGTACAATAGAAATCCCAAATACACAAGTCTCTAAAACGAAAGCTGAAATAAGACAACTGAAACTGAAATAGGAAGATAACTAGATAAGTAGAATCTCTAGTGATTCCAAGCTCCAGAAAGGTGAATCCAAAGCTGTGAATACTCAGGCTGACCCGAGCGTAAAATAAAACATAACACTCGAGTCAGGATATACATACTTATACAATGTAAACCAACTCAAATGAACTGTAGTAAAGGTACAAGTAACTTAGAAGATGCTTGGAACCGCCCATCCTCTAAGGATCCGTTAAACTATCTACTATGTAGTAATATTCGCTATTATAATAGTGTCTACATAAGTAAAGTATAATCATATCGGAAAATAGCATTAAGGGGATGGAGAACCTTAACACGGTCGGATCTTAAAATCATAATCGTAGTAAAGCTCGATATGGTAGGTGACACGGCACAACTAGGCAATGCCAGGGTAGATATACCAATTACGCACACGGACTGATGGATACGCATAGCAGCCACTACCGTTCCACCTCAAACAACATTCCCAAATCGGAGGATGGCCATCTAGTCAAATCAGTAAGAGTATAATATCGAAGAAATGTGTCCGAGAAGAGGTGCTACCTCACTGGTCCGAGATCGCTCCTGTTTTAGCCACCTTATGCCAACTCACGGGAGTTGGGTCCACGTAATACCTTAAGGACGTCGCCACCATCCTACTTCATTCTGGAATCTCCACCGCGTACACGGTTGTCAAAGTGGTTTTCGGTATCGACAGAGAGTATGTCCATATCCGATCCCGGTCTCTTTGCCAACCAATCGTTATTATAAACCGTGGTTATAGATTTAAAACAATTTATCAAATATACTTCGAATTATATCATTTAAAAACAAAGACATTATTCTTAAAAAAAGAATCAAATATTAAATTTCCAAAATCTAACCTTTTCGGAGTTCACTTATTCACTTAAAATAATAGCATTAAATTTTTCAGCTTTCACGGCATTTAAAAATGCGACGATAAATTATATTTGAAAACCATTTTATTCAACAAAACACATTTATAAACTGCTATAACAATTCAATTTTAAACAAAAATCATATTTCAGCCTACTGCAGTCCTTAACAAGTGCTACAGTAGCCCTTTATTAGTTCAGGTTCAATTTTTAGTTTCTGCTACAACAGCACTTACCAAGTACTATCATAGTCTTAGTTCATTTTAGTCTTTTGGTTCACTTATACAATCCACAACACTTAACAAGTGCTACAGATTCTACCTAGTTAGAAACTTATAAAATCATACATTAAAAATGTTCATTTCAATCCTTTAACTAATTTTATTTCAAAGAAATTTTACAAGTTAAAACCAAAACTTACCAAATTGCTTATTACATTCATTTCAACACTTAAACTTAAACTTCATTTTTCCACAAATTTAAAACTAAATTTCATTTTCAATTAAATTAACTTAAGTTTCCATCTTTCTTTCTTTTTTCATCAAAATTTCAAAATTTAAGTTTCGTTTTAAAATCAATATTCCTCCATTTATTTATATTTATCACATAGAAAAAAAATCATTTCTATTTTAAATAAATCATTTAAAAATTCGGTTTAAATCAAATTTAATATTATTACAATTTTTAAATTATTTAAAAATATTCAGAATATACATAAAAATAACCACGGGTCTGTATAATATTTTCTAGCCTAATTCAAGTGATACGGATACTATATCATTTCAATCCGTAATTTACAAAGAAAAATCCGGGTTTTATCATTTCAAACCCGCAATCCCAAGTAAATAAAATTTAATTGAAAATCGCTCAGGCCTATCATTTCAGCCCATAACGACCTTCCCTTATTCTAAAGTCCGTTTGGGTATGTATCATTTCAACCCATAGTGATTCTATTCTATAGGGAACTTGCAGTGTGATTTAACAGAATAGAATAACAGTAAAATAAGAACAGAACATA
Organism: Allium fistulosum; assembly: GCA_030737815.1. Taxonomy (NCBI): domain Eukaryota; kingdom Viridiplantae; phylum Streptophyta; class Magnoliopsida; order Asparagales; family Amaryllidaceae; genus Allium; species Allium fistulosum. The sequence continues at coordinate 307,238,612 of CM060901.1, read as the reverse complement.
ACAGATGATATGATATGCAGTTTTTAACAATTACCATCAACTATAAATAAATCACAGGTAATTATAACATCATTTATTTATTTATTTATTTCTACACATTCAGTTGCGGTCGTTTCACAATTATATAAGTATGAATATTCGTGTGAGATTTACTCACCTCTACGGAGCTGGAGATTCGGAAAGAAAGAAGTACGAAGTCAATCGAAAGCACGCGGATAGCACGATCAGTCATTAGCGGATGCGCCAACTATATTCAAACCAAAGGCACAATAAATAATCAAGTCTAAGATTGCACGAATAACGAATTTTCAATGAAGCGAACAACGAAAAAAGTAACAGGTTAAAAATCAAAAACAATAGCACGCCCACTTTTGAAATATCGATTATAACCTTTAAATTCGCAAAGTGACAAAACAAATACAACAAAATATTTTTTTTCAAAGGATCAAAGGCACGGTATAACAAAACAGAGGTGACAACATACACTAGTACTTTTAAATTTTTAAACAAATACTAGTAGAAAAAAAATAGGCTCGGTTACCAACTAAAACTAAAGCTAAAGAACATATTCGTTTCAAAACAAAAGTTAGAGGCAGAACAGATTTATAACTTTAACAAAAACTCTGGAACTAAACTACCAAATACAAGGACGAAACATATGTTTGTTCATTTGTTATCAAACAGAACAGTGGAAAGAAGTAGACAAATTACAAATCACAGTGCCAAGGCCAAAATTTTCGTTCTTCATTTGTTTCAGACATCAGCCCAAGGAAACAAAACAAAATACCAAAGGTGACAACTGTGAAGGTACATCCAGAATTTCGGTATCATCATTGCAACTTGTATCAAGCTACACTCATATTTAAATTAACCTACGACAATGATAGGAACAGCAGAATTAACAACTACAGGTGGGTTCAAGCGAAGGGTTCTCGGCTATGGCATGACGTTGACTGGTGGGCATAGCGGAGTTCGGTGGTGGGGAAGGTGGCTGCCGTGGTGGTGTAGGGTCAATGGACTGGGTAGGAGTGTGGTGGAGCACGGGATGGGTGGTCTAGACCTGGAGTTGGTCTCGGTCTCGCGGTTGAGGACTGGCGCGAGTCTGGGCGTTGGTTAGATCTGGCGAAGGGGCTGCAGTGGTCATGGAGGAGGGCAGGCTGGGGTTCGTTCGGGTGGTTGGCCAGGGTGGTGAAGCTGGAGCACGGTATGGTGGTTGGCCAGGGGGTTCTCGGTGGGGTTGGATCTCGTATGGTGGTAGGGCTGACTGGTGGTGGTGTCACGTAGGGTTGTGATGGCTAGTGGCGAATGACAGTCTCGGTCTGTGGTGGTTGCTGGTTGGGGCGTATGGCGAATGGGTGGTCTGGGGTTGGCGACGTGGTGGGTCTGGTCTCGGTCGTGGCTGTCTGGGTGGAGGCGTGGTGAAGTTCGGTGGTGACAGGCACGGCGTGGGGTTCTTGGCCTGGCGTTGGCGACGTGGAGGTAGTGGGTTCGTGGAGGCATGGGTTGGGCGAACAGGGCGAAGGGGTGATGCGGTATGGGTTGTAGGTGGCGAAGCACATATGGCAGGGACAAACGAAAATCAAAATATAAAAAAATGAAAAAGGGAAGAGCAAAACAGCAAGCAGCAATGAAAATACAAATAAAAGAGGAGAAGGCACGTTTACCTTTTTGGGTGCACACGAGATTTTTGAACGAAAGCTACAGAGAAGCTTTTTGTGAAAAGGAGATTGGAACAAGAAAATGAACAGCTGTCTATAATTTGTAGAGAGGAGGCAAAAGGTTTTGAACGGTAGCAAAATCAAAGGCATTCAATTTGGAGAAACGCACGGGAGACAAAGAGGGAATGAAATAATAATTCTCACGTGAACAATTCAATGCAATATTCTATTGAAATTTTCAAACTGAAAATATACAGCTGAAATAGCACTGTTAACGCAAGAAAAGATCAAACGGACAAGGAACGACGAACGTAAAGTGTAACGCCCGAAGTAACGTGCAACCATTACTTGTTTCTTTTATTTAATAAATTTAAAAAAATGCTAACGGTTTCTTAAAAATATAACGTATCTTTTTAAACCAAATTTAAAGATAGTTATTATCATTATAAATAAAATTTGATTCTAATGTAAAGTTAAGAACGGACAAAACGTAACGAAATGTAACGCTTTTAAATTTTCGTTTTATACAAATTTCTACACTTTATATTTAAATTAATATTTCGAAATGTTTTGTTTTTAATTGAAATTTCACTTTAAAATATCGGACTGTTACACTCTCCCCCACTCAAAGCTTTTCGTCCCCGAAAAGGAACGAAGAAGGAAAACAAAGAAAGATAATACAGAATAGCAAAAGTACCTGAAATAAACAATTCCGGATTCGAAGCACGAATGCTCTCCTCCGTCTCCCAGGTGCAATCCCGTTCATCAGTGCTCCACTGCACTTTGACCAGGTTGATAGATTTTCTTCTTAGCTGCTTCGTACCTCGATCGACGATACGGAGTGGCTTCCTCTCAACAGTCAGATTTGGCTCGATATCCAAACTATCAAGGGCAGAAGGCTGAATAATAAGAGATGGATCATGCAGATAGCGACGAAGATGAGATACATGAAAGACGTTGTGAATTCCAGAAAATTTCTCGGGTAAATCCAGACGATAAGCAAGAGAACCAATTCTTTCCAAAATGCGGAAAGGACCAACAAATCTAGGAGATAGCTTTCCTCTACGACCAAAACGAATAACATTCCTTAAGGGAGAGACCTTAAGGAAAACCAAATCACCAACAGCAAACTCTAAACTCCGTCTTCGACGATCAGCGTACTTCTTCTGTCTATCCTGGGCAATCCTCATCTTCCTCTTAATCTCTTCGACTCTCTCTGAAGCTTCCAAAACCATCTTAGGACCAAGAACCAATCGATTACCGGATTCAATCCAACAAGAAGGAGATCTACAAGGTCATCCGTAAAGAGCAGAAAATGGAGATGTCTCAATACTGGCCTGATAACTATTGTTATAAGTGAATTCGACAAGATGGAGATGATCTTCCCAAGATCCTCCATAATCAAGCACACAAGCACGAAGAAGATCTTCTAAAATCTGATTCACCCTTTCCGTTTGATCGTCGGTCTGTGGATGGTAAGCAGTGCTCAGATTTAGATGAGTACCCAAAGAATCCTGAAAGGCTTTCCAAAACCTACTAGTAAAGATAGGATCACGATCACAAACGATACTGAGAGGAACACCATGGAGACGAACAATCTCCCTCATGTAAATCTCAGATAAACTAGAAGCTGAACGGGTAGACTTGACCGGAATGAAATGAGCTGATTTGGTCAATCTATCCACAATAACCCAGATACTCTCGTTACCCTTCCTAGTCCTCGGTAAACCATCAATGAAATCCATAGAAACTTGTTCCCACTTCCAATTGGGAATCTCAAGAGGCTGCAATAACCCAGGGATCTTCTGATGATCTGCCTTGACTTGCTGACAAGTCGCACACCTATTGACGAAAATGGAAATATCCCGCTTCATACCTTTCCACCAATATAACTTCTTCATATCCTGATACATCTTGGTTACGCCTGGATGAATAGAAAGTCTGGACTGATGATTCTCCCGAAGTAACTCCTGTCTCAATCCATCAACATTCGGGACACAAATCCTATTATTGATCCTTAATACACCCTTATCGTCAATCTGAGCTCCATTACCATCAAGACTACTACTTCCAACTCTGCTTCGAACACTCTCCTTAATCAATCTAAGCATCTGATCCTCATCCTGTCTAGCCATAATGCGATCCACAAGAGGCGAAGAAACAACAATCTGACACAACAAAGCTTTCTTCCTACTCAAAGCATCCGCCACTACATTAGCCTTTCCCGGTGTATAGTTGATGTCGAGGTCATAAGAAGCAAGAAACTCTAACCACCTAACTTGTCTCTGATTCAAATCCTTCTGAGAGAAAATATACCTCAAAGACTGATGATCTGTGAAAAGCTCGAACTTGGTACCCAACAGATGATGTCTCCAAAGCTTCAAAGCGAAAACAACCGCAAGTAACTCTAGATCATGAGCAGCATAATTTACTTCATGAGTCTTCAACTGTCTACTAGCATAAGCAATCACTCTACCATCCTGCATCAGAACAGCCCCCAAACCTTCTCGACAAGCATCAGTGTATACCGTTAATCCCTCATCTCCATTTGGAACGGTAAGAACAGGTGCGGAAGTAAGCTTGTCTTTTAACTCATTGAATGCGGCTTCACACTTACTACTCCAAATAAACTTAGCATTCTTCCGAGTTAAAGCAGTGAGAGGTGCAGCAATCCGAGCGAAATTCTCAATGAATCTCCAGTAATAAACGGCGAGGCCCAGAAAACTACGGATATCAGTAGGAGTCTTAGGAGTTTCCCAATCCTGTACAGAACAGGGAAAAGATGGATAATAGAAAAGATAGAGTAAATTGAAATGAAACAATGAAAGAGAAAGAAAGGAGAACTTACATTGATCGCAGCGATCTTGACTGGATCAACTGAAACTCCATTACTAGAAACAATATGCCCGAGAAATCGGACTTCATCCTTCCAGAAATGGCATTTGGAAAATTTAGATTTTAACTGATGCTTCCGAAGAGTCTCACGAACAGATTTCAAATGTGACTCCTGTTCTTCTTCAGACTTAGAGAATATGAGGATATCATCCACGAAGACTAGAACAAATTTATTAAGCACATCATGGAATACACGATTCATCAAGTCAACAAAGAAAGCGGGGGCATTAGTCAAACCAAAAGGCATGACTAACCATTCGAAGAATCCATTTTCAGTACGGAAAGCAGTCTTAGGAATACTTTCCTCAGCAACTCTGAGTTGGTGAAAACCTGTGGCAAGATCAAGCTGAGAGAAAACAGTAGCACCATAAAGCTGATCAAACATGTCATTGATGCGAGGCATTGGATATCTATTTTTCATAGTGAGTTTGTTCAACTCCCTATAATCAACACACATCCGAAGAGAACCATCGGACTTGGTGACGAAAACCACCGCGGCTCCCCATTCAGAAAAACTAGGTCTGATCAGACCCTTGGAAGATAGGTCTTCAATTTGTTTCCTTAACTCAACCTTCTCGCGGGGTGCCATTCTTCTAGGAGGAAGAACTATAGGTCGAGCTCCAGGAATGAGATCAATGCGGAAATCAATTTCCCACTTGGGAGGTAAAGCAGTAACTTCACCAAATACATCCGGGTAGTGATTACTACACGGGTCGACTGAAGATCATAAATAGAAGCATCTAGAGAAAAGATAAAGCTACCAGCATAATCATGAGGCATACGGCCCTGAATAAGCAAAGAATTTCCTTGATCATCCTTAAGAGAAACAATTCGGGATTTACACGAGATACGGGCATCATGTCCATCAAGCCAATCAATTCCAAGCAACAAATCAAAAGCATCGAAACCAAGGATATAGAAATCGCCACTAAAACTATGATCGGAATGGAGGAGTTTCACATGTTTACAAATCTTATTAAGATTTGCGGGACCACCAATAGGATTAGAAACACATAGAGGAACAGAAGCATACTCAGGTGAAAGGAGATGTTCAAACTTATTACACAGGTCATCAGAAATAAAACTATGTGAAGCCCCAGTATCAAATAAAACACGAACTGGATGATGAAATAAAGTAAAGGTGCCTTGAAGAGTACCTTGACTATCGCTAGGAGCAGGAGTAGGTGCATGAGCAGGTGATGAAGCAGATGTGACAGCAAATACGCCAGATGGCTTTCCCTTCTGGTATAAAGGACAGTCCTTCCTAAAATGACCCGGCTGAAGACAAACATGACAAAGATCGTTCCTGGTAACCTGGGGTGGAGGAATAGCAGCACTGGACGGATTAGGGCAACTATTGGCATAGTGTCCCTTTTGGTCACATTTGAAGCAAGTAATGGAGGAAAGATCAATAGGGTGTCTCTGAGAAGGAGCAGATGCTGAAGATCCCAAGCCCGCATGCTTGATCCAATTCTTCTTCTGCTGGTGGAAGTTGGGCTTTCTCTTCTTGGAATTTGCAGAGGAAGATTGTGAGACATGAGTACCAGAAGCAGCAGGACCCTTGGAGGTAGGGTTCTCATAGCGAATAGCCATATCCATGAGCTCAGTAAATGTGCCATGAACATGTGAAATAAGGCGATTGTAGAACTCTGGGCGAGCTCTAGAAATGAACTTCTCATTCTTTTTTAGCTGAGTGTCGATAAGACCAGGACCAAATTTGGAAAGTTCATTGAACTTCCGTTCATACTCTGAGAAGGACATGGTACCCTGCTTGAGGTCCATGAATTCACGGTAAAGCTGAGATTTTCCGGCTTCGGGCATCCATTTTGCCACAAAAGCCTCCCTGAAAGAAGATACAAATCGAACTTAAGATAGATTCGAAAAGAAAGGAAATGGGGAAAAATTCAAGTTAACACAAAGGATACCTGAACTGCTCCCATGTAAGGTCACCTTCGTTAGTGCGAGTCGTAACAGACTCCCACCAATCTAGGGCTGACTCTTGCAGCTGCCATGCTGCTAACTGACGCTTCTGGGCATCAGTGATCTCTAAACCAGTAAAGATTCTTTCCAAACTTCTTAGCCATTGCTGGGCTTCGATGATACTTTCTGAACCGGTGAACTTAGTGCCACCGAGCTGAGAGAATTCTTTGCAAAGAACTGTAAACTTAACGGGTGCAACAGGTGGAGGAACTGGGGCAATACCACGACCCCTACCTCTTGCATTTCCACGATTCATCCTGGAAATATCAAGAATAAATTTAGGACAAGGTACAGAGAAGACAAAGATAAGTTAAGATAAATACGATAAGGTCACTTGGGTGAATATCCTAACAACAAAATTCCTAACAAGGTAGATACAGAAAGAAGGAAGTTTAGAAAATTTCTTCTTAAAACAAGAAAACTTTATATCAAAATAATCTTTGAAAAATCATTTGAAAAATCATTTAAAATCATTTTATACTTAGAAAATACGTTCACTCACAAGGAAATAATTCTGAGTTTGATTTTTACTCATTCTAGGGTATTTCTACCCTATCTCTAATGAGTTTTTGCTCCATAGGCTAAGGTTTGCCTAAACCAAAGCTCTGATACCAAATGTAACGACCCACTATTTTGGACCATTCAAATCGACAATAATCCACACATGTCAGACTTGAATAATAAAAAATAACAGATTGTAATAAAATTTGGAGCAAATAAAATCATTCACAGAATCATAGACACAGAAATATCAGAATAACTCGCAGCGGAATTTAAAAATACCATAGTGGTTCATGAAGCCACTAAATACATAGTCTAAAATCAAATACAAAATACATAGTCTGAAACCCAATACAGTTCTGAAACAAGTACAATAGAAATCCCAAATACACAAGTCTCTAAAACGAAAGCTGAAATAAGACAACTGAAACTGAAATAGGAAGATAACTAGATAAGCAGAATCTCCAGTGATTCCGAGCTCCAGAAAGGTGAATCCAAAGCTGTGAATACTCAGGCTGACCCGAGCGTAAAATAAAACATAACACTCGAGTCAGGATATACATACTTATACAATGTAAACCAACTCAAATGAACTGTAGTAAAGGTACAAGTAACTTAGAAGATGCTTGGGACCGCCCATCCTCTAAGGATCCGTTAAACTATCTACTATGTAGTAATATTCGCTATTATAATAGTGTCTACATAAGTAAAGTATAATCATTTCGGAAAATAGCGTTAAGGGGATGGAGAACCTTAACGCGGTCGGATCATAAAATCATAATCGTAGTAAAGCTCGATATGGTAGGTGACACGGCACAACTAGGCAATGCCAGGGTAGATATACCAATTACGCACACGGACTGATGGATACGCATAGCAGCCACTACCGTTCCACCTCGAACAACATTCCCAAATCGGAGGATGGCCATCTAGTCAAATCAGTAAGAGTATAATATCGAAGAAATGTGTCCGAGAAGAGGTGCTACCTCACTGGTCCGAGATCGCTCCTGTTTTAGCCACCTTATGCCAACTCACGGGAGCTGGGTCCACGTAATACCTTAAGGACGTCGCCACCATCCTACTTCATTCTGGAATCTCCACCGCGTACACGGTTGTCAAAGTGGTTTTCGGTATCGACAGAGAGTATGTCCATATCCGATCCCGGTCTCTTTGCCAACCAATCGTTATTATAACCCGTGGTTATAGATTTAAAACAATTTATCAAATATACTTCGAATTATATCATTTAAAAACAAAGACATTATTCTTAAAAAAAGAATCAAATATTAAATTTCCAAAATCTAACCTTTTCGGAGTTCACTTATTCACTTAAAATAATAGCATTATATTTTTCAGCTTTCACGGCATTTAAAAATGCGACGATAAATTATATTTGAAAACCATTTTATTCAACAAAACACATTTATAAACTGCTATAACAATTCAATTTTAAACAAAAATCATATTTCAGCCTACTGCAGTCCTTAACAAGTGCTACAGTAGCCCTTTATTAGTTCAGGTTCAATTTTTAGTTTCTGCTACAACAGCACTTACCAAGTACTATCATAGTCTTAGTTCATTTTAGTCTTTTGGTTCACTTATACAATCCACAACACTTAACAAGTGCTACAGATTCTACCTAGTTAGAAACTTATAAAATCATACATTAAAAATGTTCATTTCAATCCTTTAACTAATTTTATTTCAAAGAAATTTTACAAGTTAAAACCAAAACTTACCAAATTGCTTATTACATTCATTTCAACACTTAAACTTAAACTTCATTTTTCCACAAATTTAAAACTAAATTTCATTTTCAATTAAATTAACTTAAGTTTCCATCTTTCTTTATTTTTCATCAAAATTTCAAAATTTAAGTTTCGTTTTAAAATCAATATTCCTCCATTTATTTATATTTATCACATAGAAAAAAAATCATTTCTATTTTAAATAAATCATTTAAAAATTCGGTTTAAATCAAATTTAATATTATTACAATTTTTAAATTATTTAAAAATATTCAGAATATACATAAAAATAACCACGGGTCTGTATAATATTTTCTAGCCTAATTCAAGTGATACGGATACTATATCATTTCAATCCGTAATTTACAAAGAAAAATCCGGGTTTTATCATTTCAAATCCGCAATCCCAAGTAAATAAAATTTAATTGAAAATCGCTCAGGCCTATCATTTCAGCCCATAACGACCTTCCCTTATTCTAAAGTCCGTTCGAGTATGTATCATTTCAACCCATAGTGATTCTATTCTATAGGGAACTTGCAGTGTGATTTAACAGAATAGAATAACAGTAAAATAAGAACAGAACATAACAGATGATATGATATGCAGTTTTTAACAATTACCATCAACTATAAATAAATCACAGGTAATTATAACATCATTTATTTATTTATTTATTTCTACACATTCAGTTGCGGTCGTTTCACAATTATATAAGTATGAATATTCGTGTGAGATTTACTCACCTCTACGGAGCTGGAGATTCGGAAAGAAAGAAGTACGAAGTCAATCGAAAGCACGCGGATAGCACGATCAGTCGTTAGCGGATGCGCCAACTATATTCAAACCAAAGGCACAATAAATAATCAAATCTAAGATTGCACGAATAACGAATTTTCAATGAAGCGAACAACGAAAAAAGTAACAGGTTAAAAATAAAAAACAATAGCACGCCCACTTTTGAAATATCGATTATAACCTTTAAATTCGCAAAGTGACAAAACAAATACAACAAAATATTTTTTTTCAAAGGATCAAAGGCACGGTATAACAAAACAGAGGTGACAACATACACTAGTACTTTTAAATTTTTAAACAAATACTAGTAGAAAAAAAAATAGGCTCGGTTACCAACTAAAACTAAAGCTAAAGAACATATTCGTTTCAAAACAAAAGTTAGAGGCAGAACAGATTTATAACTTTAACAAAAACTCTGGAACTAAACTACCAAATACAAGGACGAAACATATGTTTGTTCATTTGTTATCAAACAGAACAGTGGAAAGAAGTAGACAAATTACAAATCACAGTGCCAAGGCCAAAATTTTCGTTCTTCATTTGTTTCAGACATCAGCCCAGGGAAACAAAACAAAATACCAAAGGTGACAACTGTGAAGGTACATCCAGAATTTCGGTATCATCATTGCAACTTGTATCAAGCTACACTCATATTTAAATTAACCTACGACAATGATAGGAACAGCAGAATTAACAACTGCAGGTGGGTTCAAGCGAAGGGTTCTCGGCTATGGCATGACGTTGACTGGTGGGCATAGCGGAGTTCGGTGGTGGGGAAGGTGGCTGCCGTGGTGGTGTAGGGTCAGGGGACTGGGTAGGAGTGTGGCGGAGCACGGGATGGGTGGTCTCGACCTGGAGTTGGTCTCGGTCTCGCGGTTGAGGACTGGCGCGAGTCTGGGCGTGGGTTAGATCTGGCGAAGGGGCTGCAGTGGTCATGGAGGAGGGCAGGCTGGGGTTCGTTCGGGTGGTTGGCCAGGGTGGTGAAGCTGGAGCACGGTATGGTGGTTGGCCAGGGGGTTCTCGGTGAGGTTGGATCTCGTATGGTGGTAGGGCTGACTGGTGGTGGTGTCACGTAGGGTTGTGATGGCTAGTGGCGAATGACAGTCTCGGTCTGTGGTGGTTGCTGGTTGGGGCGTATGGCGAATGGGTGGTCTGGGGTTGGCGACGTGGTGGGTCTGGTCTCGGTCGTGGCTGTCTGGGTGGAGGCGTGGTGAAGTTCGGTTGTGACAGGCACGGTGTGGGGTTCTTGGCCTGGCGTTGGCGACGTGGAGGTAGTGGGTTCGTGGAGGCATGGGTTGGGCGAACAGGGCGAAGGGGTGATGCGGTATGGGTTGTAGGTGGCGAAGCACATATGGCAGGGACAAACGAAATTCAAAATATAAAAAAAATGAAAAAGGGAAGAGCAAAACAGCAAGCAGCAATGAAAATACAAATAAAAGAGGAGAAGGCACGTTTACCTTTTTGGGTGCTCACGAGATTTTTGAACGAAAGCTACAGAGAAGCTTTTTGTGAAAAGGAGATTGGAACAAGAAAATGAACAGCTGTCTATAATTTGTAGAGAGGAGGCAAAAGGTTTTGAACGGTAGCAAAATCAAAGGCATTCAATTTGGAGAAACGCACGGGAGACAAAGAGGGAATGAAATAATAATTCTCACGTGAACAATTCAATGCAATATTCTATTGAAATTTTCAAACTGAAAATATACAGCTGAAATAGCACTGTTAACGCAAGAAAAGATCAAACGGACAAGGAACGACGAACGTAAAGTGTAACGCCCGAAGTAACGTGCAACCATTACTTGTTTCTTTTATTTAATAAATTTAAAAAAATGCTAACGGTTTCTTAAAAATATAACGTATCTTTTTAAACCAAATTTAAAGATAGTTATTATCATTATAAATAAAATTTGATTCTAATGTAAAGTTAAGAACGGACAAAACGTAACGAAATGTAACGCTTTTAAATTTTCGTTTTATACAAATTTCTACACTTTATATTTAAATTAATATTTCGTACTGTTTTGTTTTTAATTGAAATTTCGCTTTAAAATATCGGACTGTTACATAAAACTTCACTCATTTGAAGCTGGTTGACTCATGTGCCTTGTGTCATGCCAGGTACCTGATCATGGCAATTGAAATGCCAGTCATTTGCATCATACCTGTAGCCTTCCCATACAATTACTTTTCTCAAAACAATTTAGAAAGTAGACTTGAACCATTTGTAGACATATTTCAGAGGAAAAACCATTAGATACTTAAAGGTATACTCCAAAACTCAGTGTTTTAAAATGACTCAAGGTTGTCTAATACATAATATAATTTATGCTAAGCAATTGCTCACATACCTATATATTTCTTTACCAGGTTTTCATGGCTAACACTTGAGCATATTTTACTTGTTCATGTTCCAAACACTACTTCAAAAACAAATCAAACCTTAACACACAACAATTTCGACAGAACAACTAATTTAATCTAACACTTTACAGAACATAAGAGCAGCTTGATCACTAACCATAGAATATTCATTACATGACTGGAAATCTTAGAAACATAATTTTTCCTGAATACATGCAGATATAATCATTTTAAGCTCTTATTGAAACTAGCTAGCATCTACATTCACTCCTCCACAATAGCCATAACTTCATTTTCTACTTAGTGCCTGCATTCCCTGAAAGAGCATGAGTGGCTGCCTCATTTTTTAAAATGAGACACCCCCATATGCCATGAGCAAACAATGGTCAGATCTAAGATCTGGTATGAGCAATATCAAAATATTCAAAACATTAAGCTCTGGGTGATGAGCCTTAATACTTATTTTGTATGCATGTAATTTCTTTAGTCCACTGCTTTATTATGTTACATACACTTTGATACAAGAATGATATCTTTATCTATCATTTATTCACACAAATTTATTTATTCAATCATGAATATCAATCTACAGTGTGTATATTCAATGGAATAACCACGGTTCCATTCCACCCAACCTAGGAAATACTCATTTTCTTATTTTTTTTCATTTACAGGTTGTTTTCATTAATTTAAATCCCTAGCCTCATCTGCTAGTAAGGAATCACAGGCACACATTGCAATGAACTAATTCACATCATTGCACAAAGATCTCAGGGCTTAAACAAACCATGTGCCAACTTGCATACTTCAAATATGACAAGCATTCCAGCAGCCTTCTTGGCTCATAACCCTAGTATATTTACTAGTAGTGTTGGTTAAAATCCTATCATCAGATAGCTATGTGGACATGTCACAGTGTATAAAAAAACACCTCCTTATGTCTTACAAGTAAACTATTCAAAACAAACAGATAATCATTTCATAAATATTGCTATAAGATGTCTTAACTTCAAATCATACAAAAGAACAACTACAACTGAGTGTGGAGCCATGGCATGCTATGTTATTATGATTTACAAGTAACTGTGATTGAACTAGATTCAAGATCTAGCTGAATCACAATTTTTATCTTGTGAATTTTGTTATTTCATGAGGGAATCAGCACATAGAAATTTCTATTGCATCCCTTACTCTTTCTTTTCTTAAGCCTCAGCACTTATATAAAATATAATGCAGCTCATAATATATATTTTTTTATTTTTTTTTAAAGAATAATTTCCTGCCATAGATCCCCATCAGTAGTGAGTATTCCTTCCTTGATTTTAAGGTATTGTTGCCTTAGTTTTTCTTTTTTTTTTCAAAATGTAGTAAATAGTAGTATGCACATCCATAGCAACCATTCAAACAGATCAAAGGAATTCATCCAAAGAGCATCCATAATAAACATTATATCAGCTCAAGAAAATAAAATCCATTCAACAAAATTAATATAACAGTGATTAACAAAAAATCAGAAAACATCAATAGCAACATAAGAACTTGGCTGCCTCATATCAGGTCTTAATGCCATGAATCTAGTGAGATTACTCACCTAAATATTTCTTCTTATTGATCCAGAAAATCCCTGAGTATATTTTCTCTTCCTTTAAAATGTTTTCTTCCTTTCCTATTATAAGTAGCTCGGGTAAAACAATTTCTCTAGCCATAACTACTTATTTATAAGCATATTTTTACTAGGGCTTTTCTCAAGACAAAATTCCATTTCTGTCCTGGCTGGCATCATGCACAGTTTGCATTTTCTCATTTTTATCCCTAATTACCCCCGGCCATATTAACCAATTAAAGGCTGCATTTTCTTTTCTTTACTTTTTCAGAAAATGGCCACTCACTCAAGTCATGTTAAAAGTGTGTGACTATATTTATTCATTTGCTCATTTTTGGAAATCCCCCTTCTTTCTATTTCTGCCTATACATAACATACATACCTGTTTTATGCTTTATACCTATTTAATGTTACTCTTTTGCTTAGCTTTGACATTTTTCTGCTCACAGAATATACATGTGTAAAAATATTTATTTATTTAATCTCCCTTTGTTTCACAGAAAATACATTTAAGCATATACTTCATTTTTAACTTATGCTTAAATTACAATCCAATGCTTTAAATAAGGAATTTACTTTCTTATATATATATATATATATATATTTTTTTTAGAAATTTTTAAATCTCTTCCTTGTGCTATTTCCAGTGTACATGTGCACACATATCTCTGCACATCATTTAATTTAAAATTCCATCAATATTTGATCCAAATATTTTTAAACTGAATCATTTTATTAAAAATCATTTTCCTTAAAATTTTGGGGCATTACACATCGCCACCGCCACCACTGAATATTTCTTCCATGAAACTCGAGCTCGAAATCCTCACCCTCGATGAAATTGTGACCTCGTCCCTAATTCCTAGACTTCGTTCGCCCACCACCACCACTTCGAGCCTCCACTCGCACGCGCCGATCGCGGCCATCAACTCGAGCCGCCATCGATCCACTTCACAGCTCCACCTAGTTCCGTGCCTACATCCCCCAGGCGCTCTCCTACGCCGCTCTTTCGCTGCGACCTCCAACTTGTTGTGCTCGAGTACGAACTCGCGACCATGTCGCGATTCTCTCTTTTTTTCTTTCTTTTTTTTAAATCGAACAGATTCGATTTTGTGTGGTGAGGCCGTGATTTTTAAACCAAAGGAGGGATGACGTGAATTGATTTGAATGGGAAAAGAAAGAAAGAAATATCGATTTGAACGAAAGAAAAAGTGTAGGTCGGCTATGATTTTGACTTTGATTCGATTTTATAAATTTTATTTAATTATAAAATATCTCGTTTAATGTACTTACAATTCCTATACCCTATCAAGGCGTGCCGCTAGGTGTTTATAATGTTATAACCCTATTCCGAACACAATCGAAAATGTTTTGAGTCCTAATTCGATCGCATGGAGAAGATTACTTTTTGGACCCAATTATTACATTAAATTTCGATATTAATTCCAACGCGTTTATATACCGTGCAGCCAAACGATAACTCCAAACACTACGAAATTTGAAATCCGATAATAATTCAATATTACAGATCCAATGGAACTAGTTTTGTCAAATTCGGAGACTGTGTCCCGGATCGCTATTTTAACGCGTCGATTAAATCGACGATTTTCAGAAATTTGCGAAATCGCTTGAAAATCCAGTTTTAAAATCTTACTAACTCAATTATAATACCAAATCCAATATTTAAAATCATTTAAATATTCACAATTAATCGTCGAAAAATCCGGGTCGTTACATTCCTCCCCTCTTAAAAGAATTTCGTCCTCGAAATTTCTATGGCAGGAAAATGCTCCAAACCCATTTACTCTTTCAAAACCCACTTAGTTAAAATTCGACATTCACCTTTCTAATCCTTTGTTTTACCCCCAAACAATTATTTTCCAATCCTAATTCCAAAACCCTTTATTTCAATTACAATTTGAAATCAAATTGTCGTTAACAAAAATTTTCCAAAAAGTTTCAAAAGTTTTTTAACACCCTAAATTTCCGAAATTTTTTGGCAGAGTCTCCATTGTACGGAGAGCCTTTTGCAATTTGACAAGAGAGATAAATATATATAAATCGACCCACACGGTCGGAAAATAAAATATATATCAATATTTTATATTTTCACAGTATTTAATCCGAAAGCGTACCACATTTTAGCATTTTTAAGCAAGCGGCTTTTTTATTTTGCAATTTGTGCAATCAAAGTCAAGCAAAACAGCTCCAGGTACCTGTACTTACTCAATTTAAACACGTAAGTACCAAAACGTAAAATTAAAAAATATTTCACTTATTTAAACAATTACAACACATGAATTTCAATAACCCATCACGCTAAACATGTTTTATAAGCAATTATAAGGTTCTGACATTAATTTGATTACTTTCAATCAATCCATATACCATTCATTCAATTCGGAATGATTTACAACCAAACTAACTTGCATTCAATTCACATTTATACTAAACAAATTTATATTCATTCCAAATAGATCTAAAATTCATTTATTCGCTTTTTATTAATTCATAGAATTTTATTTACTTCCGTTTGCGTCAAATGACGATATTTCCACGCAAATCCGATGATATCTATTCAATAAAACAATCACTTAAGCTTTCAGCTATTTTTAAATTGATTGCAACTCAAATTATATTCAATTCTACTCCATTTCAAATTGATTCTAAATCAATTTATTTGTATTCCATTCAAATCCACTTTCATTATACCCAAATCCATTTTATTAAACTCGGGATAATTCCATGCTATTTTTTTGATAACCATTTCACAATTCTATTTGAGCCCAGCTTCATTCAGATAGATTAGCTTAAGTTAATGCGTTTATTTTAAAATTTTCAACTCTATATCTTAAGTTCATTTCTATTTCAATCAACTTCCATTTTTTTACTAATTAATTAGTTTCTCCACTTAATCCACTTCAAATTCAATTTCATATTCGAATTCATTTTTGAATTCATTTAAATGATATCAAGGCCATCTTCCATTTATTTATATTCAAATTGAATTTATTTATAACTTAAATCATCTCTATTTCAAACCATTTCTATTTTATTCGACAATATGTCCAATTATAATTAATTCGCTTACCATCTAAGTCGAATTTTATTTACAACCCAAGTTTTATTTCCAATATCCATTTTTAATCCACAATCCAATTTTAACTTAGCCAAGTTAAATTCCATCTCACATTCATTTAACTAATTAGTTATTTAATTAGTTCACTTCAAATTTATAACTCAATATCTGATTTTTATCTCAAAAATCACTTCTTCTAATTTTTCTTGAGTTCAAATTTATTTTAAAATCAAGTTTGGATTTTTATTTCTTTACCGAAATATCAAACTATTTTTATTTTGGTTTTCTATTTCACTTTTCAATTTTATAAGTCATACAACTTATTTTTCACATTTCTATCAATTCTATACTCGAGTGTGTTCCCAATTTATTTTTAACTCGAGATCATACATTTATTTATAGCCTAAGTACATTTTTATTCCATTAATTTCAATTTTTTTAAGCTATTTCAATTTATTTATCCACAATTCCCATTTTCACTCACATTTTATTTCGTTCAAGCTTTATACCTTATGGTTATATAATATTTCACAATTAAAAATTTATATTTACTTCAACTCGATATTATTCTAATCCAATTCAAATTTGTATAACTTATAGTTATATGGCCACTTTATAATTCACATTTTCATATTTCAATTGAATTCCATATAACTCAAATCCAATTCACCTTTTTATTTGAATTTCAATTCCTTTTAACCAACATTTCAAAACCATACTCGATTATACATACTTAAACCAATTTCACTCCAAACAATTTTAATTAATTTTTTTCCATTAAATTTAAATAAAGTAAGGATTCAATTTCAATTTCTAATTTTTCCACTTCCTTACTTATATTCATATAGCAATTATTATCTCAATTCCCAATAAATTTATTTAACTTTCCCTAAGTTAAATTCAATTCACACAATTCTATTTTAACTTACTTAAGTTAAAATTTATTTCTCAAAACTCAATTTCCATACTTTCCTTTCTTATAAATATCATCTTCCACAGGATTCTAGAATTTTTAAACACCCGGTATTTATTTCAAATCACTTTGAAATCAAATATATATATATATACATACTTTTTCTGGTTTACAAACCCTTTTCTTGGATTTTCACAAGTCACTTGGCTCCATTTCAAAACAATTTCCCTTCGGAATTCCCAAAACAACACTTGTTTTCACCAAAATCGCCATATTAAATCACCCTGGTAGCAATACGTTACTTAGAAACTCGAAAATGAACACCGATGATGTCAGATCATCATCAGAATTATTTTTCAGCGACCAAAGTGAGTTTAGTGCTATATCTCTCCCAAAATCCATTAAACCCATTTTTTTCTATTCAAAAATATCTCTAAATAATAATACTATTATTTATTTCAAAATACTTTAAAAATATTTCCAAAATCTCCGGGATTTTCAAATTCTGGTTGAATCCATTTTTAGGTTTAACTCATTTGTATAATTCGCACTTATACAATTTTAATTTTGGTTTTGATAACTATTCCAAATATTTGAATCTTATTTTGGTTATATAATAACAACCAAACACACCACTATAATAATTTTCAGAAAATTATTCTTTTACCAAAATATAATTGGGGTAAAATTATTTCATTTATCCGCTTCAAAATCATACTGTGTCGGATTACTCTATTCAAGTGTTTAAAAACTCCTATCGATTTAGTGGCGTCCCACTACTCGAACAGAATTTATATACCACTCGACAGATAAATTAACACAATATAAAAAAATTTATATTCACTAACAAATATGCCCTCATACCTAATATTACAATCAACTCATTCTAGAGTACTAATGACTCTATCTCTAATGAGTAATCCACACCAGAGCCAAGGCGCTCGCTTAACCTTCAGCTCTGATACCATGTGCAGAAACCCGCAGTTCCATACCCCTTGAGTTGATAAAAATTCACTCCTGTTCAACCCAATTTGTACGAAAGAGCGAATAACTAGGGTAAAGAAGAAAAGATAGAAGAAGAAATAGAAACAACAACACAGAATCTCACAATCGCAGCGAAACAAAATATAATATATAATAATAGATTTTTATACAAAAGTATCTGTAACTGTTTTATATTTACAATCATCAGAGTACAACAATCAATACATCAAACTGGACAGTTATATAACTTGTCCTTACACAGCAGAATATAAGCCAAGTACAGAGATATACGTCTGAACTCCTCCAGCTCGTCTCCTGAGCTCCATAGCAGTCTAACCTGAATCTGTAATACTCGGTTTGACCAGAGCATTATAATAAAATAACACCTGAGTCAGTCTAGAAAACCAGCGGGAGAAAACACACTCAATTTGAATTATTAGAGTTATCAAAATCCTTTGAAAACCAAAGGTATCTCGTAAGACCACGTCACACATAAACACGACGGGTTTTTACCTTACGATAAACAAAACATTTTATAGAAAATCCAGTGTATTATAGTAGTGTCTAAATACAAATACTTATTCAAATAGCTGAAATTGTTACATTAATTATATTCCATCATACTAGGCTCTACAAAAAAACCATAAGCTCGTATTGGCGAATGGATTACAACGAATGACTTGGTTACTGGGGTACCCCACATCACAGTACACCTCTAGAACAATGTACCGAGGACCTCGCCGGGATCCCCTGCTACACAAGACCGGCCTACCCCTAACCTGGATAGATCGAATATGTTATCATCCCGGGTGTTCCCACCCTTACTATCAAGCGCTCCGTCTTTCATGCGCAACCATATCCATAATAAATAGGTTTCCGAGGACATCTAGAAAAGTGATAACATACCATAATTGGGTGCGACCCACTTAGCCTTGCTGCATCTCCCCTGTTTTAGTCATTCCCAGTTGATGAGGCTCGAGGCTAAGCGTTACCTTTCAAGAACAAAATTCTACTTAGAATGCTCATCGTCCTCCAATGACGATGTTCTGATAGCATTCGTCCATACAAGTTGTCCTGGGTCTGGACAAACCGAATCACCGTCTTCATCATCTTCACGGTATTCATTCGTAACAATAAAACCGGATCGATGTGGTTTTCGGATAATTAAATCCGATCCCGGTCTCTTCGAAACGATTAACGAAATTGGCCAATATTGATAGTCGGTTATTTAACTATCAATAAAACATCCACAAGCAGACACTAGGCCTTATTTTATAATTCTTGAAACATTTCAAAATATCTTTATTAAGATATATATATATATTCAAATCCTTTCAATATTTCTATATTTTAAAATAATTTCAACACTCGTACCCATAACAGGATATTTCACCATTTTCCATACTTAGAAATATTTCCAACTTCCATTTTTATAGCACTTAGAAAATATTTCTATTCCAAATCATTTTCCACTAAAAATATTTCCAAATCCTTCCTTCCAATACTTAGGAAAATATTTATACGTAGAATTTCTAAAATCATTTTAATATTAAACTTGGAATTATTTCATAACTTATCTCATAAGTCTCTGAAATTTTAATAAATTCTTCCTACGATTTCCAAACCGATTATACTTACTTATAATCCCAACCAACCATTTATAACTTCTTTAAATGAATCCAAATCCTTTCCGAAGTTATCGCATCTAAACATTGGAAATTTTCTTAAGTCTCTAGAATTCCACTTATAAAATTCCTCTTATAAATCTCATCCTTTAATAAACCCCGTCTACACATCTCGATAGAATTTATAAATAAATTTTCAATCATTTCAAAACTATATATATAAAAATAACGAGTATTCTTAAAGAATAGTAATTTATTTTTAAAATATGTTTAAGTTATTGTTTAAAATATTGGAAACACTTTTATAAACATCAATAACTCATTTTTAGATAAAAAAATAAATTTCCAAAGATGAATTTTAAAAGTTAGAATTTATTTAATAAATACTTAATATTTGAAAATTTACTTACCGAAGAATTTAAATCTCCACTAGATTAAAATTTCAAAGTTTTGAATAATAAAATTTTCCTTCTAAAAACAAACTTACTTCTTAAAAATAAAAAAATAAAAATTTTCTAAAATCTCAGCAACCAATTCAACTTATAAATTCCTCTCGATCCCCATCACATCACCTCCATTCCGATTTCCTTAACCATTTTCACTTTTCAATAATAGTATCCACTAATTTTTTCCTCACCCTATTTCCATATTCTAATATAAATTCACCTATGAATTTTATATTCCCAATTTATCATCCTGATATCGGTTTCTTTTATTTTATAAAACATCGTTTATAAATTTTTTTATAACTCCTTTGAGTTTTACTTTTTTTTGGCAAAGCTAGCGGGGTTGAATGGCCCCTACGATATATTATTGCAACAAAATATGGTTACAAGCAGAGATGGCATACCATCACCGAAACAAAAGAGTAACAGCCACTAACAATATAAAAACCAAAATCTAAATATACTTAGTCAAAAAGAGGACCAGAGAGTGTTTAGAGGAGAAAATTACATTAAACACTCTATTGTTCCTCTCAGACCAAATAGAATACACAACCTTCTTTAGAAGTCTTAGTAATTTAGATGTAACAAGAGACTTCCATCTAGTAGCTTGAAAAATAAAATACCACTCTTTAGAAGAGTTCAAATTAGGGCAGTACATCTTCAAGTAACCCATCACACTTCTCAAGATAAAATAAGAGAATTGACATGAGAAAAAAGGTGAGAAATGCTTTCTTCCTCAACATCACACAGCAAGCAAGTGGACATAGGAACAAGTCCATAAATCCTAAGCTTATCAAGAGTAAGGAGGCCATTCTATAACACCTTCCATAACAATAAATTTTCCTTAGGAGCAAATGTAGAAGACCAAATACGAGAATGCCAAGGAAAAATAATAAGATCATTAGATTCAAGTAAAAATTTATAAACAAACGCAACAAAGTGAGCTTTACCATTCCATGTTGAGTAAGCATTGCTAGAGGAATAAGCTTGATTTTGAATAACATTCCAGAACTGCCTAACAGTGGATGAGCTAGAGTAAGGTAGATTAATATACCCATCAATCCAAAACCTACTAACCTTTGCATTGTTCGAAATACCAGTTAAAACTCTATGGCTATGATTGAGCATATTTTGAAGGATAAATCCCTGAGACGACCAAGGATCATGCCAGAGAGATAAAGCCTCCATGTCCTTCATACTACTTTGAAATATAAGAAGAATAACATCTCTGAAACGAAGTAAGTTCCTCCACATCCAACTGTAGTCAGTTGGAGGACTCATAGTCCAGAAGTGTTGTCCCTTGATCAAATTTTTCCTAGTCCAACCAGCCCATAAATTTCCATTTCTAAGAAGTTTGTCCAACCTTGAAGACAAAGCAGCATGGTTCCATTTCTTTATATTCAAAATGCTTAACCCACCATACTTATATGGGCAACATACTTTACTAAAGGCTACTGGAATGAGTTTTTTAGAGAAAGGATTACCATGCCAAAGAAAATGATTAAGAGCAGAGTTGATCATGTTAACAGTTTAGAAGGTAGAATGAACAATCTAGCATAATATAAGCACATAGAAGTGGCTATAGATTTAACAATAATGAGTCTACCAGTCATTGAGAATTGATGACTATGCCATAATGAGATTTTTCCAGTAATTCTTTCAAACAGTTGAAGACACTGATTGGTTCTGATTCTAGAGGAGCAGACTGGGGCACCGAGCTAAAGCTCATTATGATTAAATGGAGAGAGATTAGATAAAGTAAACAGTGCAGCCTTCATGTTATCATAAATTCCAGCAATCATCATTTTAGACTTAGAGTAGTTGATAGAGAGACCAGTTTTGGTTTTAAAGTCAATTAAGATATTTAGAACACTAGAAACCGATTTTTCATTAGGCTTGGTAAAAAACATGAGGTCATCAGCAAACAAGAGACAAGAAATATCCATATTTTTGCAAAGAGGATGATAATCCACAAGGTGAAGGGACATTGCATTTTTGGATATGACAGTAAATAGCTCCATAACGCATATAAATAAGTAAGGTGAGATTGGATCACCTTGATGAATTCCCTAAGTAGCTTTAAAGTAACAAAAAGTGCTACCATTAACGCTCAAAGAATAATTAACTGTAGAAATACATGTGAAGATCCAAGCAACGAAAGGGATTGGGAAATTCATTCTATGCAAAATATAGATGATAGCTTTCCATTGAACTGTACCATATGCCTTCTGAATATCCAATTTTAATACACATTTGAGGGAAAAATTATGTCTGTTGTAGCCTTTTAGTAATTCAGTGGAAAGAGTGACATTATCAGTGATGTCTCTTGAAGGCAAGAAAGCTCCCTGATTATTAGAAATTATGGAAGGCAGACTATCCTTCATCCTAGCTGCTAATATCCTAGTAATGCATTTGTATATGACATTACAACACACAATGGGCCTGAATTGACTAACCAGGGAAGGATGATCAATTTTAGGGATGAGAGCAAGTCTAGTGGCATTGATACCAGCTAACATCTTATTATGTTTGAAGAAATTGAGAATGGCACTAATGACATCACCACCAACAATGTTCCAAGAAGTTTTATAAAAGAATGCATTAAATCCATCAGGGCCAGGAGAACTAGTAGACTTCATGTTGAAAATAGCGTCTTTGATTTCAGATGTAGTAATGGGCCTTATCAAATTAGCCTTGTATTTTTCAGAGATTGTAGGAATTTTAGAGTGGGAGAATAAATGGTCAGATATAACTGGAATGGACAGGTTAGCCAAAATACCTTGAAAATACTCCAAGAAACCATGGTGAATAGATTCAGGAGAAGAACAATCCACACCCCACTTGTCAGCAATATTTGCTATGTTTTCAGAAGCATGCTTGATTAAGAGGGACTCATAAAAAGTTTTGGTATTCCTATTCCCATACAAATTCCAATTAGCCTTTGATTTTTGTTTATTCATTTTTTACTCCTCTACCAATGCCTTAGCTAAATTATTCTTCATGCAAATCTCTTGGTCAGTTAAATTCTTGTTACAAGGATTGAGTTGAATATCTCTCTAAAGTTGCTCAAGCCTCCCTCTAATAGATGAAGAAATACGGTTACCAGTTCCAAAATTTGCTCTGGCCCATGCTCTGAGTTTACCTTTGAGATGCCTTAATTTTGCCTGCAAAATAAACATTAGGTTACCAAATACATGTATTTTCCATGAGTCTGCAACTATATTTGAAAATTCAGGGTGATCAACCCAGTTATTAAAAAATGAAAATGAGGCATGTCTTCTCATAATATTTTTACCCTAGTTCAGAAACATAGGAGAGTGGTCAGACAATGAAGGAGGTAAGATGATAGAAGAAAGAGAGGGTCATTTAAGATGAGAAGGAAGATTTTGGAATGCTCTATCCAGTTTACATAAGGTCAGATTTCCAGTTCTACTTGAATTACTCCAAGTGAACTTGTTGCCACAGGTAGAAATAGAAAGTAATCTAGAGTCATAGATTGCATTGTTGAGAGGCCTAGTTTGAGTGTATGAGAGTGGAGAGCCACCATATTTGTCAGAAGACTGCTGCATGCAGTTCCAATCCCCCAGACATATCCAAGGATTATTATGAGGGTGAAGAGTAGGAAGGATATCAAGGAGAATCTGCCTATGATTTGCACTGTTTTTAGCATAAACTGTGGTTAGAAAGAAAGATGAAGATGACGGAATATGAGTTATTCAAGAGTGAATGAACTGCTTTTGCACAGTGATAGGAGATAGAATATAGCAGGATTCCATAAGAGAAGAAGCCTACCAAAAGAAGCCTGAGCTAAGTTATGAATGAATTTCCATTGAGGCATAATACAAGAAACAGCCGTGGAGGTGGTAGAGTGGTTTAGCTTTATTTTAGCTACAGCCGTGGAGGCATCCAATAATTTATTTTAACTATTTAAAAATTTAAAACTTGGCAATTCCGATTGAGTGAGAATTTCTCACCTTGATTTTTGATTTGCCTAATATCCAGAATTTAATTTTTTTTTTTAGAATCCAGCTGACTCCAAAAAAATCTCAAACTACGTCCTCTGTACAAATTTGCTGACAAGAACCCACTGCAACTTATTTATTCGCAGTTGACCTCGTATGTAACGTTATGAGTTATATAAGTTAACGAACTTAATTAAAATAAATAAATTTCACCCTTAATCATTTAATTACCCCAAAGCAGTAGTCCATCTTTCCACGCCTGCTCCTCCACCCTTGTCTGCCTCTACAGGCTACCAGAACAAGCTTCACTTCGCCAGTCGACAGTCCAGCCTCTCTTCTACAGGTAGAACCACCACCCACGGCCCGAAACCTCAATCTTTACTCCTATGATCGAAGACAGTCGCATGTCCCCACCTACCATTCACTGCGATTACCCAAAACCTACCTCCACCCGCTTTCGACCTAGCCTCCTCCCACTGCCATCGCCATCACCACCGCCACCACTGAATATTTCTTCCATGAAACTCGAGCTCGAAATCCTCACCCTCGATGAAATTGAGACCTCGTCCCCAATTCCTAGACTTTGTTCACCCACCACCACCACTTCGAGCCTCCACTCGCACGCGCCGATTGCGGCCATCAACTCGAGCCACCATCGGTCCACTTCACAACTCCGATTAAATTCTGAGACTGTGTCCTGGATCGCTATTTTAACGCGTCGATTAAATCGACGATTTTCAAAAATTTGCAAAATCGCTTGAAAATCCAGTTTTAAAATCTTACTAACTCAATTATAATTCCAAATCCAATATTTAAAATCATTTAAATATTCACAATTAACCGTCGAAAAATTCGGGTCGTTACAGTGGCTTATGAATTCTGGTCGGTACGTGGGACGCCACGATATCGATAGGGGTTTCTAAACGCTTAAACAATGCAAACTGACATAGTATTGTTTTGAGAATTGGTAAATGAAATAATTTTACCTAAATTATATTTTATATATAAAGGAATAATTTTGCAGAAATTATTATAGTTATATATGGTGTGCTTGGTTGTTAGTGAATGATAATATTTGATTATTATCATTTATTGTTTGTTTTCTAATGAAATTTGTTATTATTATAATGTAAACAAAGACAAACAAATAAAAAATGGTTTTATATAACCAAAGTGAAGTTATATATAAGGAAAATTTGTAAATATGATTTGCAAATTAAATAGATTTAAAAGCTGAAAATTTGAGAATTTAAAACCCGTTGATTTTGAAAATTGTTTTTCAAAGGTTTTGGAATAATAATAATAGAATTATTTTGGGAAAAATATTTTAACTGTAAATATTTTTAAAAGGATTTAAAAAGAAACTGAAAGCAATGAACTCATTCCAGTCGTTGGAAAATAATTATGGTGATGACTACAACATCATCGGCGTTCATTTTCGAGTTTCCAAGTAATGGATTGCTAACATTGGAGTTTTGTTTTGGTAACAAGTTTTGATTTTAAAATCCAAAGTATGATTTGGTAAAAATTTGAAAATAAGTTTTTGAACTTATAATTTGAAATGGTATAAGATAAGAAGGAAAAATTTGGAGTTGAGATATGAAATTAAAATTTAACTTAAGTAATTTTAAATAAATAAAGTTAAGGAAATAAATAGAATATGCTTGGAGTGTTTTTTGATAGAATTGAATAAACCTCACTCTAATGTTGTTTGATAGAATTGAATATGAACATAAGTTTTGAAGTGAAAATAAACAAAAGAAGTGTTGTATAAAAATTTTATAACGAACTTAAGAAAAAAATGATGGAATGGTTCTTAAGTGATATTAGTATTGAAAGAAATATACTAAGTAATAATTGAATGTGAGTGATTAAATGTAAATCAATTGAATGGGAATAAATTGAATGTAAATCAATTGAAAACGAATCAATTGAATGTTAATAAGGAATGAAAGTGTATAAATATAATGTTGACATTTGAAAACACAAATTGATATGATGATAAATTAATTGGATGGATATTATTTGTTGGATAGTTTCTCTTGTTACATTTGCTACATTTGCATATAGTTATTTTATATTATATATATTATATAGTGATGTTACCTTCTATATACATGTTCTCATTGTTTATTGAGTGATTAGTTATGCAGATAGTGTATGATTTGCATTTGGAGCTCGCTTTCGCCTTTTTTGGGTTATATATGCTTGCTAATACTAGTAAAAGGTACACACCTCAGATCACATATCGTACTTTTATATTTTCCCTACGGCATGCCTTATCAATGAAGATGAGATGTATATTTGCATCTATATATATTGTAAAATTTTCCAATCGAGCCACGCAAAGGAGACGTTGGCGAAATTTTCCGTAAATTTAAGGCGTTAGAAAATTTTTGTGAATTTTGAAAAGGAAATTTTTGATAACTAAAATTTGATTTTGAGTTATAACTTGGAATAAATGAATGGATGGAAATTAGTTGGTATAGGTGGGTGAATCTAAACGACTTAGAAATTTTATAATCTGTTTCAACTAATTGGATTTGAAAAGTTAATGGGTTTTGTGACTTTTTTCTTACTTGTAAATTTTGGGAACGAAATTCTTTTAAAGGGGAAGAATGTAACGATCCAGAATTTTAGTCGTTTGATTTCGAAATATTTGATTAATTTTAAATATTGAAATATTAGTTTTACAAATCAAACAACTTAAATTTCAAATATAGGGATTTATTTGAATATGTGAATTGGGAAATTAATAATTAAATCTTGGATTTAATTTGGATAAAAATGATTTTGATTTAAATTATATTGGAATAAGAACGAAGATGGTAAACTTTTAAAATTTGAATTAAAAGTGATTTGAAATGTTTTAATAACAACTCGTTTTAATTAACATGTTAAATTATCGATCCGGGGCACGGTCTCGGATTTTGATGAAACCTGTTTCATTGGATATGTAATGATGGATTATTATACGCTGTCGAATTTTGTGGCGATCGGATGTATCATTTGGTCATGCGAGTTCGAAATGCATAGAAATTAATTAAAGGAATTGAAATTAATATAACTCGATTTTTAAAGGTTAACTCTGTATATGATGGAATTGGTCTCGATAATAGTTCCATTGTGTTTGGAATAGGGGTATAACATATAGAATGCCAAGCGGCACGCCTCGTTTGGAGTTCAAAAATTTAATGAATG
This sequence comes from Allium fistulosum, assembly GCA_030737815.1. Lineage (NCBI taxonomy): Eukaryota > Viridiplantae > Streptophyta > Magnoliopsida > Asparagales > Amaryllidaceae > Allium > Allium fistulosum. Next base: position 307,210,860 of record CM060901.1, on the reverse strand, counting down.
AATAATGCTTTAAATTTTTTCTATATAAGGGCGTTAGCTTTCTCTTATTAGAAACCCTAATTTCTAAAACCAGAGCCACCATTAACCAAACCCTAGCATCCAACGGCCAAGATTGTTCTTGTCGATCAAGGACAAATTAGGAGAAAGGTTCAACATGAAAGTTGTAGAGCTCGACTCCATGAACTCATCCATGGCCATGGATAATCGTTCGGAGGTGTGTGGCGATGGCTGTGGTGCTTTGAAGGCACGACAGTGGATTCGTGATTTCTCGTTGAAGACGAAGCTATGGGGGTCGGCGAGGGTGATGATGGGCGTGATGAGGTGGGATGCGGCGAACGGCGTGGTCGAGGCGAACGTCGCGGCGACATGGCGAACATGGATGCGGGGTCGAATTTTCGTGCCTGGGTTGTGTACGAACGAGCGTATGAAGGATGGAGGGAAGTAAAGTTTTAAAACGTAATTAATTTTAAGTTAATTATATTATAATTTTTTTTCAAAGGTTTATTAATTCATAACTTATTCATACGAGATCAAAATCAAACGCGACAAGTTGCGTTGTGATCGTATCAACGAATTCTAGGCTATGGAGTTGGATTAGATAGATTTGGAGATCGTAGGAATTTGAATTAAAATTGAACGCCTATTCAATTTTAATTCGAACTGGAGTGCTTGTGTGACTTCTGGATTCATGGTGAGTTAACCTCACCTTATGGTTAACTAGTATCATATATAGTTGATAAAAATTGCTGGTTGAATGTTTGGATGATTTATTATTTTATATTTTTGGTGGATATTTTCCCGCCTCTGAAGGGAATGAGACCCTATTACGTTCCCGTGTTAGAACGGATGACCCTTTGTATACGATCCCACCTCGATGCGGTCGATTTATATTTTATAATTATATAATATATGTGATACAAGAGGATATGTTGGAGGGATCCAATTGGGTTCCTCACACTGTTGATTTATTTTTCAATTTGATATATGATATGTTGGATGTCATAGTTGATGACATGGATGATTTTTCGCTATTTAGTGCTATAGTAACGCTGGGCCATGTTTTTAGTATTTTGAAATACTATAAAATGAAGATTTAGTTTTTAGAAGGATTTAAAGTGATTACTAAAATTAATAAACTCTAATGATTATTCTTGGTCTAAAGAAAAAATGTATTTTTAAAATGGAAAGTATGTTTTTAGATATTATAAATTTATAATTTATTAAAATATTTTAAATAGAGATTTTTGAACTGTGAATAAAGATTTTTAAAACCTTAAAAATAAGTCCTTTTATAATAAAGGGATATGGTTTAAAAAAAGATAGAAATAATTTGGTATAAATATTTATTAACCATTTTATATAAAGTGATTTATACACACACACACACACATATATCAAGATTTATTTACAAATGTGGAAGTTTATAAATGGGATAATGTATAAACTGGGCATTATACAAACAAGGTGAAGATTTGTAAAATCGTATTTTATTAATTAAAGTATGGATTTATAAACAGTTTATAAATAAAGGGAAACTTTATCATTGGATAAATTGGGAAGTAAATCACAATTGTGGATTTGTAGTAATATGTCGAATGTTGTTTTAGAAAAATAGTTGATTCTATTTTGGAAATTGAAAGTGAGGATAAATTGGGAGATTTTAAACGATATTTTATAAATAGAAAGGAATTTATGAAAGAAATTCATAAATTTGGAAGCACGGATTGTAATTAATGTTTTAAATCGGATTTTATAAATATGTGAGATTTATAAGGGGATAGAGTTATAGATGGAGCTTTATAAATAAAAGGGATTTTATAAAAAGGAAAGTTTATAAATAGAAAGAGATTATTAAATATTGTTTTTTTTAAAATACGGTAAGGATTATGTTGAAAGTTGAATATTGATCTTTATCAAGGAAATATATATATGTTTTAAAAGTTGTTTATTTATATTGATATCGTTTTAAAGTTGTTTATTATGTTTTAATATTTTGAAAATTTAATTATTTAAATTATTAATTTGGGTTGAAACTAATTATAATTATTTATCAATAAAGTTTTGGAAATTAATTTTTATTATTTATAATAACGTTGAAGATAAATTTTAACATTTTATTAAGAATGTTTTGAAATTATCAATTATTATTTTTAAGATGTTTGGAAGTTAATCATTATTTATTTATAATGTTTATTACTATATAATAGCGTTTTAAAGTAAATGAGTAAAATTTATTTATGAATGTTTCGAGATTCAGAAATAAGGTTTTATAAATAGATGTGAGTTTATAAGATGAATCTTATAACATGGTTTGGAAAACTTAAAGGAAGAGTGTAACGACCCACCTTTTTGGATGGTTTAAATCGACAATAAACCACACATGTCAGACATAAACCATTCAAAAGGGAGGATTGTTATGGAGTAAATAAGAAAAAGAGGAGAAAGAAAAAAAGCAAACATAGAATCTCACAGCAGAATGACAAAATATAATAATCAAATAACAGTTCATGAGGCTGTTTTACAAATTACATTTGATTATACTTTAAAAATACAAATCAGAGTTACATACACCAGAAATAAATAAATACATCGAAACAACATGATGCAATGTGATAGATGAAATAAATAATACAGCATATAAATCTTCGTCTTCGTCCTCCAAACAGTCTTCGATACACCGAAAAGCTCAGACTGACCCGAGCGTAATGAAAAGACAAAACACTCGAGTCAGAACTAAAAGATCTTATGTAAGTTAAATCAACAGTAAAAAAATGTGAGTGTGTTATCCCGCCTTTTGGCAAGGCCGTAACACCAAGGAATTGACTAGTAACCAGTGACGGTCCGTCCTAGAGATCAGTTATACATGGGCTCACTACGGATGTCGATGAATTTTGTCCGAGTCCGGATTGAGCCAAAATTGGTAGGATATGGCAAGCTAAGCCATGAGAGCCAACATTTCAAATCTCAAGTCAATCCAAGTTCGTATGCTCGAGTTATGAGCGATACAAGATTGGATGAAGATCAATTACCAATCGACTCGCTCCTTCGACTCGCTTCACAACGTCCAGGAATGACAACTTCGACTCGCTTCGCTCAGAGGCCAACTTCGACTCAACCTGGTTCGACTCACTCCACATCCCTCATAGCTGCTCAATTCGACTTGCTCCAATTCGAAAGCATCGAAAGCACACACTTCGACTCGCTTCCCATTTCGACTCGCTCTCCCAGTGATAGCCTCGACTCGCTCGACCAGTTCTAGCTTTGACTCACTCGAAGCAATGCTTGCTTCGACTTGCTCGACCAAATACTTACTTCGACTTGCTCGAAGCAAGATCCAGGACAGAATAAGAATCAAGTGCCACGTCATCGAGTCGAACAGAAGCGAGTCGAAGGAAACAGCCTGCCGAAGACCCCATTTCGTATCGATCATATCTCCCAATCTACAAGTCCAAATGCTATGAAATTTTCACATAAGACTATGTACATGCTAGAGAATGTCCACGCCAAATTTCGACTCCATTGGATCAAATCTTGAGTGAGTCGAAATCAGCTCGTGTCAATCACGGATCGGACCGAAACTTCACGGGCTTGGGCGTACGGGCCTAGTCACATGCCAGAGAGGGTCTCCTGAGATCTGAGCGAAATATCAGCCTCCTACACCTATAAATAGACCCCCCAAAGCCAACAAAAAAGGGGTTCTTCTTCCTCTTTGAGCTCTTCAATGCCCGGACTCCGCCTGATCCAGATCTGAACTCCGTTGCTGCTACTATCAGCAAGATTCACTGCTGCAAATCACAATTGTAACGACCCGTATTTTTACGGATCGAAACATCGTAAAACTGTTGTCATTATGTCGTAATGTTGTTAAGTCGTCTAGGGTTTAAGTCGTTCGAAGCTTAGGTCGAGTAGAATTAGATCGAGAGCGACTTAAGAGAATGGAGCGACTTAAGAGAATTGACCGACTTAAGAAGGATAGGCGACCTAAGGAGTTTGGGATAGGTCGTATAGGAGATAGGTTGTGTGATAAGCTTAGGTCGTGAGGTAGGATAGGTCGAGTGAACGAACTAAGTATTGGAGCGACCCATAGGAAAGGCAGCGACCTAAGAGAGTTAACGACTTAGTAGTTAGGTCGTATTGGTTTAGGTCGTTGATGAGTTTGGGACGACCTATAGTATTTGACCGACCTAAGGATTTCCAACCTAGGAGTTAGCGACCTAGAAGATAGGCAGGTTAGCGACCTAAGGAAGTTATGTCGGCAACGACCTAAGGAGCTGGTGGTAGCAGTGGGTGACCTAAGGAAGTTAGGTCGTTAGATGACTTAAGGAGTTAAGTCGTATCCTGGCTAAGTTAGTAAGGTCGCAGGTTTGTTAGGTCGTATACGACCTAAGATTAGTTAGGTCGCGTCTTAGTTAAGTCGTAGGTCGTAACTTTGTTGAGTGGTTAGGTCGCGAGGAAGTATCTGCGTTAGGTCGCTGGGTTTTGCCTGAGTGTTAGGTCGTGAGCGACCTAGGAGTTGTTAAGTCGCGAGCGACTTAGGAGTTGAGCTGCTAAGTCGTAAGTCGTAGACAGGTGAGTTTCGATAGGTCGTAAGTCGCGTGGTGATAGGTCGCGCGCCTGCGTTGTGTTAGGTCGCAAAGAGTTAGGTCGGAGAGTTTGTTAGGTCGTGGACGACCTAAGTGTGTGCGACCTAAGGGGATTTCAGCTATAAATAGGAGGGTTTTTCTCACTTTTTGGGATTCGGATTTTGAAGCGACGAAGTGCTGCCATTTTGAGAGCTCGACTTCTACACTTCTTCACTTCTTTTCTCCACTCTAATCTAGTGAGTCCATCCATCCAAGTTGAAGATTCAAGAGCTTAGATTGAAGATCTACATCCATTGAAGTGAGATTTCATCGTTTGAAGCGGATTGGTGATAGATCAAGTTAGATCCTTCGCTGTCTAGATCTGAAGTGGGTTTCTTTTGAGGTGTTTAGGTGATTTGGTGAGTAGTGATTATCTCTCACACGGATCCAAAGGAGTATATCGGATCGTTGGCTTGATTTGGTGTTAAAGTAGTGATTTCCATGCATTTTTGTAAACCTAAGTATAGATCCATATAGATCCATGGTTCATGATGATTTGACATCCATTTTACTATATGTTAACCTATGCAAGTTCATTCATCAAGATTATAGAGATATTGTTCATGTTTTCATGCTTGTTGGACTTTTGACCATTTATTTACGAAATTGCCATTATTGTTATAATTGTCTATTTAGATCATATTTGAATGCTTGATTACTTGGATTAATGTTTGACTTGATTGATTGCTATGAATTAGATGATTGATGATTTGATTTAGACAAGTTGGTCGAAGATGATTCAAAAGCTAAGGGAAAGGCTCTTGAATTGGAAAAGCTGCTTGTGGCATATGTAGCGGATGATGAAGCTCATATGGATAGTTTTGATGATGATGTTGAGATGAAGCTTTGCTATGATGATGATGAGGCGAAGCATGAGATGAGGTAGTCTTGGTCTAATCCAGATGGGATCATTCCAAGCATGTTGATAACTCGGTGAAATGGTTCGAGTTAGAGGATAATGGTTTGCTCGAGAGGCGCTTGAGCTAGTATGGAAATAGTCGTCGAGGAGGATGACTAGAAGGCTGAGATCTCATCGTTGTTGAAGGTTCTAGCATGCTCAAAGCAAGAGTACGTTGGGCAGATTCGATAGTCCCTGAAGGCTAATGATTGGTAGTCAAGTACTCTGGGCAGATTCGATAGTCCTAGGAACGGGTCACGACGACGTGCGGGAGTAATGTCTAGAACCGGGGTTTCCATTAGCCCTTGACGGACGGCTAAAAGAATGTGCCGGTCATTCAAGTAACGATGATATCGAAGAATTGATAACAGTGATAGCCAGAGTCATGGATGTTTGGTTGTATCGTCATTCGGACTCAAGAGCAGTGTTTTCTGGGTGCTTATCTGATCTTGGTTTAGGCCTTGGGGGTTTGTACTTGGAAAACATCGCCCTTGACTCAAGTGATAATTGCTTTAATTTAAATTGTATGCTTTGCTATGTTTGCTTCTACTTAGTGTGTGTCTGGGGGCTATCACTATAGAAAGAGGTGGAGTGGGAGGGTTGTATTCCTATTTCTTTTCCTTTATGCTCTTTTGGTATGTTGTTAGTTAATTTACCGCTCACTAAGACTGTTGTCTGACTCAAGGCTTTATGTTTTAACTCTTATTGCCTTGGGCTGTTCGTCCATTTTGGGACGGGCAGACTAGGTAGCAGGTGACAGGTGCTGTTTTTGCTTCCCACGATGCTGATGTCGAAGACGAGCTGGAGGGTTGCATATTATTTCTTACTATATGTACTGGATGTTCCACTGCTTGTATATTCTCTGAGTGTTATGTAGTGAGGCTTGATGTATTGACTGTTCAGATGTTTGTATTCAACTATTATGAAGTTTTATTGATGAGATTCTATTCTGTGAAGCTTCACTATATATATATTCTATAGTATTTTGTCCATGCGTTATGAGTAATACGATAGATTCTGTTGTTTTAATTTACCCTGGCAATCGTCCATGGTCGCCTGGCACACTTTACAGCGAACTATCTCTAGATTCGGTGTAGGGGTCATGGGCGGTCGTCACATTAGACTGCTGTAAAACATTGAATTCATTTGTAAACACAAAAGAAAGATCAATAAAGCAAACTACTTCATAGTGGACGTAGGCTATACGCCGAACAACTCTAAACTCTTGTGTCTCCCTGCACTTTAATTATTCTCACTTCTGAAATTTGGAGCTTTTGTTAGATAATTCTTCTTTTTTCATTTAATTTCTTCACTTTATCTCTTCAAAGACTTCCGAAGAGTGTTGTGCCCAATTTTGGTACAAACACTTTCGTGCTTTCACTGAGAAAAACCCAATTTTTCTCCCACTCTTTGGATCTCCTATCTATATTGGATTGCATAAATCTAAGAAGAAGATCCAGATCTAGAACTTCGAAGCCCTTCCATTCTACTCAGATTTGCAATCAGATCTAGGAAAGGACTTCATAAATTCATTATGGTGAGCACACGTACCACCTCTACAGCTGCTGATCAGGGAGCACGGGACCGAAAAAATCCCGCGCAATCACCTCCCTCCAACCAAAATGCTGCAGGACCTTCAGATCCATCAGGTCCAATCACTAGACAAGAATTCCAAACCTTGCTTCAGGAGTTGACCCAAAGTCGACAGCAGCTAGCGGAGCAACTACGCGCCAACACGGAGTTGACTAACCAGCTAAATCGCCAAAGGCAAAGAAGATCTAGAAGAGACCAAGGTTCTCACTCCTTCATAGAGAGCTCAGCCTCCTCCGATGGCCAAACTAGATCCATACGTCCACGGTTGGGTGGAAGCTACACCCAGGCCAAGGGACACCAACCTGTTTCGAACCTTGGGCAACCTAGAGCTGGACCATCCGTTAGCCTCCGCACAGAACCTTCAACTCGGGGAGGAGCTGCTCCTTATCATGTTACCGGCAACATTGCTACTACAACCACTGCTGGATGAGGAGGTGACGCTAGGAACCAAGCTGATCCTCAACATAACCGACGAGAGTAGACTCCTGAACCTTATGTCCCTGAGGATGTTGAACCAAGGAGGCGAGGCACGGACCATCGACCGCGTCCGGTCCAGACTCGCGCTGTGGAACCCGACCACACCTTGGCACAACATGCTCCGAGTGTCCAAACGACAGATATACCAGGGATGATTCGCCAAATGATCCGTGAAAGTCAGGGTCTATCTAATGACGACTGGGGAATCTCCTGAAGTCATACCCCTTTCACCGATGATGTTTTATATGCTGAACCACCTCGGCACTTCAGGATGCCAGCTTTGCCAGTTTATGAAGTGATTTCTGACCCCAATCAACACGTCCTGAAATACGAATGGCTAATGAATGCTGCTAGAGCTGATGACGCAGTAAAGTGCCGTAGTTTCCCCATTTCCCTAGGGGGCATCGCTACCATGTGATTCACTCGTTTGCCATCGCGATCCATCTCTAACTTTGACCAAATGGCCACCAAGTTTGTCGAATAATTCCGTATGCATGTGGCAAGGCCGAAGGACGTTAACACTCTGTCTAGTGTTACACAAGCTCCCGGAGAAACGCTTAGACATTACTTGGAGCGATTCCATGCCGTGTGTGTGGAAATAAGAAATCCCAACAATAACTCTATCCTGATGGCTCTAACTAAAGGGATTGATGCTGATTCCGAGTTCGGAAGTTGGTTAGCTGGGAAACCACCTGCGCCATTGGATCGTTTCTATTCCAAGGCAGCCCAATTCCAGAGTAGGGAGGATGCGAGACAGTCTAGGAAGCAGGATGACGCAGAACCCAACATCGAAGGTATCCAGAGTAACGTCGCTGTTAAACAGTCCGGAGATAGTTCTGGAAAAGTTCAGTTGAACGTCCACAATAAACAGAATCAGCAGAGGGACAATAGAAATCAGAACAGAAAACGCGATCAGGATCGTGGACCACGGCGTAGAGCTTCCATGTACGAAAACTACACTCCATTGAACACGTCGTTGGAAAATGTGTATTTGCAGACCTACAATACCATGCAGTATAAGAAGCCTACCCCGAAACCACCAATTGAAAGACAAATCCAAACAGGAAAGTTCTGTAGATTCCATGAGAGTTATGGCCACAACACCAATGAGTGTCATCACTTACAAGACCTCATTGAAATACTGATACGAGAGCGGAAGTTGGATCAGTATGTACAGGCGCCGCAATCCGGTGGTGCGGGCCCATCAAATCAGAATCGTGCCCCGAACCAGGAAAGACAGGAAGAACCCGCTCGAGCGGACGGGAGGTTGGTCATCAATACAATAAGTGGTGGTCCTCACCCAGCAGGTCGAAGCTGGAAGGAGATGGAGTCATATGCCAGTTCTATCAGGCATGCGGACTTCGAGTGTTGCAGTAGTTTTGACGAGGGGGCTCCGACCAAGCAACAGAAAACGATGACGGATGACATCATGTTCAGGAGCAGAGACGCAGATAAAATCGAAGCTCCCACTATCGATCCACTAGTCATCTCAGCACAAGTAGGTCCCGCTTGGATAAAAAGTATCTTTTTTGATAGTGGAAGCTCTGTGAATATTTTATTCAAGCGATCTTATGATCAAATGAAGATGGAAGCCGCAGACTTGAAGCCGTCAATCTCGAGTCCATGGTTTCAACGGAAGTGCCACAATCCCCACTAGGATGGTGGAACTCCTAGTAGAGTTGGGAGTTGGAGAACGTCGGAGAGTACGGATGTTGCAGTTCATCGTTTTAGACATAGACTCCCCTTACAATGCTTTCTTGGGCCGACCAGCCCTCGCTGAATTTAGAATAGCCATTGCCCCATGGTGTTTGACCTTAAAATTTCCCACTGATCATGGAATAGGAATCGTTCGGGGTGATCAGGCCACTACCAGAGCCTGTTATGTTGCTGAGCTACGGGAGGCGCAGCGGAAGGAGAAGGGAAAGGGTGTAGAGGAATCTCTCTACGTCCGTTTCACCGATAATTGACAATTAACGCCCGGGCCCAGGCCCGGGCACCCCAGCCAATTCCTCAAAGATCTTGACCCGAGAGAAACTGAAGACGAAGGAGAATCTAAAGAAAGTCAAGCATCCCTAGCCGAACTGACGATTGATGTCCCAATTGACAATAGCGATGATTCAAAAATAATAAAGATTGGATCTCAGCTAAGCCAGCAAACTCAAGAGGAATTGGTTGAATTTCTACGGGCAAATCTTGACGTATTTGCCTGGACACATTCTGATATGTGTTGGATCTTGCCGGACATCGCGAGCCACACTCTGAACATTGACCCGCGGCATGTCCCAGTCAAACAAAAAAGGCACGGTATGGATCCAGAGAGATCTGCCGCCCTTAAAGAGGAAGTAGAAAAGCTTGAAGCGAACGGATTCATTCGAGATGCGCTATATCCCGAATGGGTGTCAAATCCCGTGCTCGTCCGAAAGCCAAACGGGAAGTGGAGAACATGTGTCGACTATTCGGATCTGAATAAAGCGTGCCCCAAAGACAGTTTCCCGCTTCCCAGAATTGATCAGCTAGTGGATTCGACGGCCGGACATGAATTCTTATCCTTCATGGACGCATATTCAGACTACAATCAGATACCGATGCATTTACCCGATCAAGAACACACCAGCTTCCTAACCAATCTGGGACTTTACTGTTACAAGGTTATGTTGTTCGGACTCAAGAATGCTGGAGCTACTTACCAACGATTGGTCAATCGGATGTTCGCCAACCAAATCGGGAAGACAATGGAAGTATATGTAGACGACATGCTTGTGAAGTCGCGACTCTCCATCGACCATGTAAAAGACATAGAAACCATGTTCAACATACTTCGGGAGTACAAGATGAAGCTCAACCCACTGAAATGTCACTTTGGAGTTGCATCCGGAAAGTTCCTTGGGTTCATCGTTAACGCCCGGGGAATCGAAGCCAATCCCGAAAAGATTTAGGCAATCAGAAATCTTGAAACTCCCAAAACTATAAAGCAGGTCCAGAGTCTCAATGGAAAGGTAGCAGCATTGAGCAGGTTCATTTCAAAATCCACTGACAAATGCATTCCCTTCTTCGATCTGATTCGGAAAGGGAAACGAAACTTTGAATGGACCAAGAAATGCGAGGGAGCTTTCCAGGAACTAGTTCAACATCTGTCCACACCACCAATACTGTCAAAGCCTATCGATCATGAGAAATTGTCCGTATATTTGGCGATATCAGAAAACGCTATCAGCGCTGCATTAATCCGAGAAGAAGACAAGATACAGAGGCCAGTATACTATGTCAGCAAACGATTGACTGGGGCTGAAATAAATTATTCGAAGCTAGAAAAGTTGGCTTACTGCCTTGTTATTGCATCAAGAAAACTCCGACCATACTTCCAGGCACATTCCATTATTGTTTACACCGACCAGCCGTTACGACAGGTCCTTTCGTGGCCTGAGACGTCTGGTAGGTTACTCAAGTGGAACATCGAATTGAGCCAGTTTGACCTTACTTACTCTCCGAGACGGGCCATACAAGGACAAGTCCTAGCCGATTTCATAACTGAATTTACCGTCCCAGAGGACTTGCCCGAAGCCAGTGAATCCCCCTAATACGTCTGGAAACTTTATACCGACGGAGCATCAAACGACCGGTGTTCAGGCGCTGGAATTGTGCTTGAACTCCCGAGGGTCGATCCATATGTTATGCCTTAAAGTTCGATTTCCATGTGACTAATAATGAAGCTGAATATGAAGCCCTCCTAGCTGGCTTGAAACACGCTAGAGATTTGAGGATTATCGCAGTGGAAGTTTATTGTGATTCGTAGTTAGTTGTGTGTCAGGTACGAGGAGAGTATCAAGCAAGAGATCGAAGATTGGCTGCCTACTTAGCTCAAGTTAAGGAAGTACTAGACCATTTCGATTACTACGCCATCTACAGTATACCTCGAGAATGCAATCAAAAGGCCGATTCGTTGGCGAAGCTAGCTAGCACAGGCGAAGCTCAACAAATGGGACTCGTTCCCGTAGAAACGCTATCTTCCCCAAGTATCGACCGGGCGAAAGTAAACCGGGTATGCGAAACCATCCCCGAAAAAGAATCATGGATGACTCCACTCAAAAATTACATTGAGCACGGGACCCTGCCGGACCGTAGGAGTGAAAAAAGACAGGTCCTTCGAAAGGCCTCAGGATTTACCATCCAGAGTGGACTCATGTACAGAAGGGGGTACTCGGTTCCCCCACTCCGGTGTATCGCTCACGATGAAATTAACAAGTGTTACGCGATGTGCATGAAGGAGAATGTGGCGATCACACCGGGGGGCAAGCGCTTGCCAAGAAAATACTTCGTTACGGATATTACTGGCCCACTGTGAATCGCGATGCGTTAGACTATGCAAAGAAATGTGATAGGTGCCAGAAATACGCCCGAATCCCTAGGGCTCCTCCTACTGAGATAACGCAAATGGTCAACCCATGGCCGTTCGCAATGTGGGGCATCGACATCATCGGTTCTCTACTTCTGGTAAAAGGTGGAGCGAAGTACGCCATCGTCGCAGTTGATTACTTTACAAAGTGGGTTGAAGCCGAAGCTCTCGCTACCATTAAAACGAAGAAAGTAATCAACTTTGTGGTTCGTAACATCATCTATCGATTCGGTCTCCCACACACCATAATTACGGACAACGGAACCCAATTCGACAGCGCTGAATTCAAAGATTTCTACAAATGATTTCACATCCAAAAGAAATTCTCTGCATTTGCACATCCTCAAGCAAACGGACAGGTCGAAGCAGTTAATAAAGTTATAAAATCCATCCTGAAGAAACGACTGGAAAAGGTCGGGGGCAGGTGGGTCGATGAACTTCCTATGGCTCTATGGGCTTACCGAACAACCCACGAGACCACAACCGGCAACACACCGTTCTCTCTGTCCTACGGTTCAGAGGCCGTTATTCCAATCGAGCTAGAAGTACCTTCTCATCGTGTGACATACTATGATCCAAAGACAAATGCTATATTACTCACTGAATCTCTCGTTCTACTAGATGAGAAGCGTGAGGAAGCTGAATTGAGGGCAGATGCGCATCGAAGTCGAGTCGCCCGATTGTACAACGCCAAGGTCCGTCCGTGAACCTTCGAACTAGGCGATCTCGTCTTAAAAAGAATCTATCCGGTTCCTTCACACATGAAGCCAACATGGGAAGGACCGTATGTTATTGAACGAAGGCTCGGAGATGGCACATTCAAGTTATCGACCATCGACGGTCTTACCCTGCCAAGAGCTTGGAATAGCGAGAGCCTTCGCCGCTATTACCCCTGACAGGCTATCTTTATCCATTTAGTTTACTTTCATTTTTTGCAATTCTTTTATGCATTTCGAAATTAGAACTTGTAATAAGGCAACTGACTTTGCCATACTTTCTTATTTCAGCAATAAAATGCAATGTAACAACTCTGTATTTTTCAAATATTTTTAAATTGATTTTTCCAGATTCAAAAGCTTTATTTATGAAAAAGAATAATTTTTTTTATTTTAAATATAAACTTTGACTTTGATGTGGATTAGAATTCCAAATATGACTAAATTTAATATTTCCTGAAAATGTGAATTTTGGTCAATAGTCAAACTTTGACTTTTAAGTTTAAATTTTTAATAGTTTGAAATTATAAATTTTATCTTTTATTATGAAAATAGATTTAATAACTTGAACACTACTTTTCGTTTCGTTGAAAACGGAGTTAAAATGTAAAAGTTATGTACATTTCAATTTTGAGTATAAACTGTTTATTTAACAATTTTGTCTATTTTAATTTGTATAAATTACTCTTTCTTTCTTATATTTTGTTTTAATATGTGTTAATATGTTTTTTATGTATATTTTATCTTTTTATATTTTTAAAATGATAATAGAATTTTTCCAAAATTTACTGTATTTATTTTTCATTTTTAAACGTTGTTTTCCTATTTTCTGCTATTTTCTTCATCTAAACTATATTTAAATTAAAATTTATTTATTTATTTTTGTGAATTTATTTTATTTTGTGTTCTTATCTTTATTTATAAATATTTTTAAGTACATAAAAATGTTTCCATAGTTCATTGCATTTATTTTCCATATTTTCAAGACTAGTTGCAAATTTTGCTATTTTATTTAATTAAATTATATATATTTAATATTTAGTTATTTTTTTTGTTTATTTACTAAATTTTCGTATTTTATCTGAGTTTATATTTATATTTCAGTTATATAAAATTAAAATAAAATAAGTGGAAATTTGAAAGGACTTAAGTTGTAAATTGTGTGACTTTTCATTAACCAAACCCTTCATTTTTCCATAACGGCTCATTTATTCTTTTGTAACCGTGTATTCCTTATTGTTTCACATGAAAGACTTTCCTTCCATTCACAATTCACGGCCAAAAACATTTCTGAAGTTGTTTGGGTAATGGCTTCATCTTCTCTACCTTTCTCTTCTTCATTTCCTATTAAATTTTCTATTGTTTTGCTTGATTCTTCCATAGCTTTGCTCGGCTAAACCCTCCACCATCTCCATCATAGCCTCGACCACCATACCCTACCACTCTTCCTTGGCATCATCTCCAGCCATCATTTCAGATCCACCCATGGCCGTGACCTCTCCTTGAAGCTAGCACCACAAAACAATGTCAAAAACCCCATAAACAACTACATAGCCAAGCCTACCTTTATCTACCCTTCATCCACCACCAAGACCACCACCTTGAGCCACCACCACCACCTTGCTACCACCTCTACTCACCACCTAAACTACTGTCCAGACCTGAACCATGCAAGGGCCAAGCCCAACTTGCCTTTGGATGAGCCAAAAATGCACCAAAACTCCACTTATTTTGCCTTGACCCTTTGTCTTATTCATATGTAACTCCTACCATCATCATCTCTTTGTTGCCATGCTATTTTGATGCCATAACCTGAGATTATGTCCAGCTATGGCTGAGCAAAAGATTCCCTTGGTCAAGCTCTTGAATGGTTAAAGAAAGGTCGAATCACTTTGCCCTTTGTTGCTTTTTATTTCAAGTCATTTCGATATTGTTATGTGTTACATATTTATGTATACATTGTCTTGTTTTGTTTGTATGTATACAAGGAAATTATATTTGGCTCTCCACTCGCAAATCATATTCATGTTGTCGTGCCTTCAAAGATTCTGTGTTGTGTGTTTGGTCGTCATCTCCAGCTTAAACAAGTGAGTTATTCTCACCAGACAATATGTACCTATATAACTAGTAAATTGACACCCTGTGAATCTGTAGAAATATATTATCATGTTATATATGCTTATATTATTATCATATGATGTTCACACCTGTTATACACTTGTTATATCGTATGTTACTGTTATTTAATGTTATTCTGTTATTTATATCAGTTATCACCATTGCAAGTTCCATGTAGACTAGAATCACTATGGGTTGAAATGATACATACTCGAACGGACTTTAGAATAGGGAAAAATCATTATGGGCTGAAATGATAGGCCTGAATGGTTTTTATTTAATTTATTTTAACTTGGGATTGCGGGTTTGAAATGATAGAACCCGGATTTTTTTTTAACTGCGGATTGAAATGATACATATCCGTATCACTTGACCTAGGTTAGAAAATTATATACATGCCCGTGGTTATTTTATAAAGTGTTTTGGATATTTTTAAGTATTTTAAAAATTATAAATTTATGAAATTTGATTTAAATAGATTTTGAAATGTTTTAAAATAAAGAAATTATGATTTTTTTTCTATGTGTCAAAAATGTAATTAATGAATGGTTTAACTAGATTTTTGAAATATAACTTAAGTTGGAAATTTGGAATTTTGGTTAAAAATGATATTTAAGTTATATAAATAAAATGGATATTAAATTTTATTTGGAAATGGTAAATATGATAATTTGATTAAATTTGAATTTAAGTGGTTTATTAAAGTATTATTGATTTTTCTATGAATTTAAGTGGTTAAATAAATGAATGTTTAAAAGTGATCTTTTAAAATATAACTTGACTAGGAAATGTGAAATTTGGTTTTAATTGAAGTTTTAAGTTAATTAAATAAAATTGGAAATTTTGTTAAATTGTGAAATGGTAATTTAAATTTGAAGTGTTAAGTCTATTTGTTGAAATGTGAAGAATTGGAACTTTTACACTTAAACTTGTTAAGTAAATTATTGAAAATTGGATTTAATTATAAGAAATTTATTGTGAAAAAGATATATGTTAAATGATATGTTAATGAACATTTTAAACGTTAAAATATGATTTTTAAAATGTTTATGTGTTTTAAATTGAAGTTATTTAATTGCTGGAAATACACTAACACCTGAAATCTACTTTTAATAGCATTCAGAAATGCTATAGATTCTGTTTTGAACTAAAATTGTGTAAAAAGAGCTATTACAGCATTTCTGAAATGTTGTAGTTGCTGTAGTTGAACTTATAGGTTAATATTGAACTCAGGCCTATTATAGCATTCTCTAGAAATGCTATAATGGTCTGCAGTCTTTGCTGAAACCAAATTTAACCCTTGTTTTGAAATCTGAACTACCGCAGCATTCTGATATGCTATCTTTTCTGTTTTGAACTATAATTCAACTAAAACTGAGTTTTAACAGCAGTTTTAAGTGCTTTCTTTGCTGAATTAAAAATGTTTTCAAATATAACCTATAGCAGTTGTTTTTAAATGCTGTGAAATGCTGAAATTTTAATAATTAGGGTTTTTGACTTAGTAAACGAACTCAGAATGGTTTGAAACTTTGGAAATTGAATACTTGATTTGAAAATATAATAATTACACTTTTAAAAGGTTTAAATGAATTATTTGATTGGAATATAAACTATTTAAAAGGTGATTTGAAATGATAATAAATGAAGTATACTTTTAAATTTAAAAGGTATTTAAAGTTGAATATTTAGATTTGAACTCAAATGATATTTGGAATATTAAAATGATTTGAAATTAAGTTTTGAAATGATATGATATTTTAAAAATATGGAAATGGTTTGGAATTGATTTAATCTTTATTTTGATAAAGATTTGGATTTGAAATGATATTCTATTTTGAAGTATAAACTGTTTTTAAACTTATAACCACGGGTTATAATAACGTTGGGTTGTTAAAGAGACCGGGATCGGATATGGACATACTCTCTGTCTTACCGAAAACCACTTTGGCAACCGTGTACGCGGTGGAGATTCCAGAATGAAGTAGGATGGTGGCGACGTTCTTAAGGTATGTTACGTGGACCCAACTCCAGTGAGTAGGCATAAGGTGGCTAAAACAGGAGCGATCTCGGACCAGTGAGGTAGCACCTCTTCTCGGACACATTTCTTCGATATTATACTCTTACTTGTGATTGATTAGATGGCCATCGTCCAATTTGGGAGTGTTGTTCGAGGTGGAACAGTAGTGGCTGCTATGCGTATCCATCAGTCCGTGTGCGTAATTGGTATATCTACCCTGGCATTGCCTAGTTGTGCCGTGTCACCTACCATATCGAGCTTTACTACGATTATGATTTTAAGATCCGACCGCGTTAAGGTTCTCCATCCCCTTAACGCTATTTTCTATATGATTATACTTTACTTATTTAGACACTATTATAATATCGAATATTACTACATAGTAGATATTTTAATGGATCCTTAGAGGATGGGCGGTCCCAAGCATCTTTTAAGTTACTTGTACCCTTATTACAGTTCGCTTGAGTTGGTTTACATTATATAAGTATATATTGTCCTGACTCGAGTGTTTTGTGTTTTGCTTTACGCTCGGGTCAGCCTAAGTTATTCACAGATTTGGATTTCCACTCGCTTGGAGATTTGAATCGCTGGAGATTATCTGCTTGTCTTGTCCTATCTTTTTCAGTTCCGTTGTTCTACTTAGCTTGTACTTGGTTATTATATTGAGACTTTTGTTGTATTCTATTTCTTCTGTTATATCTCATGTAACTCAGATATATTTATATAGTAGCTTCATGAACTACTATTTCTTTTACTTCCGCTGAATTATTTTACTCTGTGTCTGTGATCTGTGATTATATTTATTTACTGTATATTCTGAGATTTGCCAAATTTTATTTACAACGCGGTATTTTGAGCAATTCAACTCCGGCATGAGTGTCTGCCTATACACTTATAATGGATGCGAATGGTTGAAAATATCGGGTCATTATAGTTGGTATCAGAGCTTTGGCTTTGAGGAAAAACTTAGAATGTATGGTAAATTTATTTACAGAATCACTTTCGTTCGAGTTTGAATCTCTTCCTTTTGATTCGATTTCCTTTGAATTTTGGCACGTTCCCTACGGTTCCAAAATCCATTCTTGTCCCTCACTATTCATCTTCTTTTGATTCTGGAGTATCCCATGACTCCACTTCAAATGATCTTTATAGTGAATTGGCGGTCTCGCCAATATTCTAATTTTCTTGTAAAAGGGTGAAAATCCTTTACAGTCAGCATCGATTCACCAGATATTTTTATTTATCCTTGGTTTAGATGCTAATATCTTTTATTATTCCAAACTCTATCTCTTGAGATCGAAGGTAGATTTACCCCAGAAAATCCACATTTGATCTTATCCATTAAGTCACGGTTAACCCGGTTAAGGCTGTCCACGATTTATCTAAGCTTACCCATCTCTCTACTCTGTTAACCATCTTGTCTTTTGTTTCTAAACTATCTCCAAACATTTTGAATTGTACTGGTAAATCTAAGTTTGTTTTATATATTGTGTTGTTTGAGTTGTTGATGTTGATTTGGGCTTCCGATCGATTCGTCTGATCAACGCTATCGATAGGTTTTCTAAAACACTTTGACAGAACAAACTGACACAATATTATTTTAAAAAAAATTGGTTAATAAAATAAATTTGGATATATAATTTTATGGAACTTAATAAATTGATTTAAATTGATTATTTGAAATGATAATACTTGATTTATCATTTATTGTTCTATAAATGAATTTATAAATAGTTGTTTATAAATTTATTTGGGAACTGAAATGAATTTAAAACAAGAAATTTAAAGAATTTAATTTCCGATGGATTTCAAACCTTGTGTTTAAAATTTTTAAAAGGATATTATTTAAAGTATTTTTGAATAAAAATTTGTCTCTAAAGGATTTTAAAGTTTAAAAATTAAGTGCTCTTCTCTTTGTCGCTGGAAAATAATTTCGGTGATGACTGCAGCATCATCGACGTTCATTTTCGAGTTTTGAACTGAAGAGACCGTTCTGTAGTCTTACTACAGCTTTGTTTTGAAAGATTTAATTTATTTGAATTTCTAAATATGATTTGATTTATAATATATATATATATATGATTTAAATTTGATTTGATATATTATATACATATATTTATTTATCTCTTAATGGTTTGAAGTGAATCGGAAATTTAATTCTTATATTTTATCTTAAAGAATAATTTCAGTTATAAAAAGAAAATTAAATTTTTGAATAAATGATTCAAACTTGAGATAATTGAATTGGAAAGTTTTATTTGTATAACACACAATTTCATTCCAATATAACTTACCAAAATTACACGGAAGTTGAATATGAAATTGGATAATATACAATATAGAAAGGATTTTATAAATAAAATTTGAGTGGTTATAATAAATGTTATACACTTAAATTTTAGTTATAAAAGATTAACAGAGGTAAATAGTGAAAAAGGAATTTAAAGAGAATTTATTTAAATAACTTAATAATCAAATTTGATTTAATATGGAACCTTAAGTCTAACCTAGGAATTTTAATAAAGGTTATTTCCTAAAATGAATATGTTGTATAATAAATAATGTATCTTTGAATAGATAAAATAAAATACATTTGAATTGGACTTTTGTAATAAAGTTTATTTAACTTGAATTCATAGTTTAATTGATGTCTAAATGAATAAATGTGTAAAGAAATTTGAGTGTTATATTTGCTATATAAATGTTTTATTTATGAAATAAATATGTCTTGAAAAATGAATAATTATAATTTAAATAGTTAAAATGTATTTTAACATCACTAAAATTTGATAATTGAAAATTTGGTTTCCAAATGGAATTTTAAGTGTAACTTATTAAAGGAATATCTATTTGGGTATTTTAAATAAAGTGTTAGGTTATGTGTTAAATTAAGAGCTAACTAAAATAGTGAGCTTTTGACTTAATAAATGAAGTATAGTTTAATTTGGATATTCTATTCATAAAAGTTTGTTTTTAATTAATCATAAGTTAAATGATATCCAAATGAATATTTCTGAAATTAAACTGATTTGAAATACTAATATATCTACTGTAGCATTTTATAAGTGCTGCTGTTTTGAAAATACAATGTTTTGGAAATTTTTATAATTGAATGAACTTAGAAATGTTACAACTTTAAAATGAATATTATTTGACCTTGAATTAAAATATTTTAAATGAAGATTATTTTAAAAGGTGTTATGATTTTCTAAGTATTATGTTTTTTTTTTGAATAACATTTCCAATGTGTTATGATTTTAGTAGTATGATTTCCAAATGATAAACATCCCTAAAATTGTTATGATTTCAAAGCATTATGGTTTCAAGTTTATTATCTTATTTTGTTTTCCAAACTATCTTTTGGTTGTCCTCATTTCTCTTATCTTGTTACAGAATGGGAAGGCTATTGCTTATACCAGTCCGTTTAGAAATATTTCTATAATCTTTGATAATCTTTGTTACTCATATGGATCTGAACACTGTTTTTCCATTCATAGACCGTCGGTCAAGTGAAAGGGGTGATTCAGACTCTAGAGGATCTTTTTCGTGCTTATATTCTTGATTTGATCACCTCCATCTTGTCAAACTTACCAATAACAATAGTTATCAGGTGTAATTCCAATCTTCTTATCATCTTGTCTTAATTCTATTTCATTCTATCTTTTTCTGTGCTTTCCCGTACCTCGTTCCTTTTCGGGGACGAAAAGCTTTGAGTGGGGGAGAGTGTAACAACCCTGTATTTTTCAAATATTTTTAAATTGATTTTTCCAGATTCAAAAGCTTTATTTATGAAAAAGAATAAATTTTGTTATTTTAAATATAAACTTTGACTTTGATGTGGATTAGAATTCCAAATATGATTAATTTAATATTTCCTGAAAATGTGAATTTTGGTCAATAGTCAAACTTTGACTTTTAAGTTTAAATTTTTAATAGTTTGAAATTATAAATTATATCTTTTATTATGAAAATAGATTTAATAACTTGAACACTACTTTTCGTTTCGTTGAAAACGGAGTTAAAATGTAAAAGTTATGTACATTTCAATTTTGAGTATAAACTGTTTATTTAACAATTTTGTCTATTTTAATTTGTATAAATTACTCTTTCTTTCTTATATTTTTTTTTAATATGTGTTAATATGTTTTTTATGTATATTTTGACTTTTTATATTTTTAAAATGATAATAGAATTTTTCCAAAATTTACTGTATTTATTTTTCATTTTTAAACGTTGTTTTCCTATTTTCTGTTATTTTCTTCATCTAAACTATATTTAAATTAAAATTTATTTATTTATTTTTGTGAATTTATTTTATTTTTTGTTCTTATCTTTATTTATAAATATTTTTAAGTACATAAAAAAGTTTCCATAGTTCATTGCATTTATTTTCCATATTTTCAAGACTAGTTGCAAATTTTGCTGATTTATTTAATTAAATTATATATATTTAATATTTAGTTATTTATTTTTTTGTTTATTTACTAAATTTTCGTATTTTATCTGAGTTTATATTTATATTTCAGTTATATAAAATTAAAATAAAATAAGTGGAAATTTGAAAGGAATTAAGTTGTAAATTGTGTGACTTTTCATTAACCAAACCCTTCATTTTTCCATAACGGCTCATTTATTCTTTTGTAACCGTGTATTCCTTATTGTTTCACATGACAGACTTTCCTTCCATTCACAATTCACGGCCAAAAACATTTCTGAAGTTGTTTGGGTAATGGCTTCATCTTCTCTACCTTTCTCTTCTTCATTTCCTATTAAATTTTCTATTGTTTTGCTTGATTCTTCCATAGCTTTGCTCGGCTAAACCCTCCACCATCTCCATCATAGCCTCGACCACCATACCCTACCACTCTTCCATGGCATCATCTCCAGCCATCATTTCAGATCCACCCATGGCCGTGACCTCTCCTTGAAGCTAGCACCACAAAACAATGTCAAAAACCCCATAAACAACTACATAGCCAAGCCTACCTTTATCTACCCTTCATCCACCACCAAGACAACCACCTTGAGCCACCACCACCACCTTGCTACCACCTCTACTCACCACCTAAACTACTGTCCAGACCTGAACCATGCAAGGGCCAAGCCCCACTTGCCTTTGGATGAGCCAAAAATGCACCAAAACTCCACTTATTTTGCCTTGACCCTTTGTCTTATTCATATGTAACTCCTACCATCATCATCTCTTTGTTGCCATGCTATTTTGATGCCATAACCTGAGATTATGTCTAGCTATGGCTGAGCAAAAGATTCCCTTGGTCAAGCTCTTGAATGGTTAAAGAAAGGTCAAATCACTTTGCCCTTTGTTGCTTTTTATTTCAAGTCATTTCGATAATGTTTTGTGTTACATATTTATGTATATATTGTCTTGTTTTGTTTATATGTATACAAGGCAATTATATTTGGCTCTCCACTCTCAAATCATATTCATGTTGTCGTGCCTTCAAATATTCTGTGTTGTGTGTTTGGTCGTCATCTCCAGCTTAAACAAGTGAGTTATTCTCACCAGACAATATGTACCTATATAACTAGTAAATTGACACCCTGTGAATCTGTAGAAATATATTATCATGTTATATATGCTTATATTATTATCATATGATGTTCACACCTGTTATACACCTGTTATATCGTATGTTACTGTTATTTAATGTTATTCTGTTATTTATATCAGTTATCACCATTGCAAGTTCCCTGTAGACTAGAATCACTATGGGTTGAAATGATACATACTCGAACGGACTTTAGAATAGGGAAAAATCATTATGGGCTGAAATGATAGGCCTGAATGGTTTTTATTTAATTTATTTTAACTTGGGATTGCGGGTTTGAAATGATAGAACCCGGATTTTTTTAACTGCGGATTGAAATGATACATATCCGTATCACTTGACCTAGGTTAGAAAATTATATACAGGCCCGTGGTTATTTTATAAAGTGTTTTGGATATTTTTAAGTATTTTAAAAATTATAAATTTATGAAATTTGATTTAAATAGATTTTGACATGTTTTAAAATAAAGAAATTATGATTTTTTTTCTATGTGTTAAAAATTTAATTAATGAATGGTTTAACTGGATTTTTGAAATATAACTTAAGTTGGAAATTTGGAATTTTGGTTAAAAATGATATTTAAGTTATATAAATAAAATGGATATTAAATTTTATTTGGAAATGGTAAATATGATAATTTGATTAAATTTGAATTTAAGTGGTTTATTAAAGTATTATTGATTTTTCTATGAATTTAAGTGGTTAAATAAATGAATGTTTAAAGGTGATCTTTTAAAATATAACTTGACTAGGAAATGTGAAATTTGGTTTTAATTAAAGGTTTAAGTTAATTAAATAAAATTGGAAATTTTGTTAAATTGTGAAATGGTAATTTAAATTTGAAGTGTTAAGTCTATTTGTTGAAATGTGAAGAATTGGAACTTTTACACTTAAACTTATTAAGTAAATTGTTGAAAATTGGATTTAATTATAAGAAATTTATTGTGAAAAAGATATATGTTAAATGATATGTAAATGAACATTTTAAACGTTAAAATATGATTTTTAAAATGTTTATGTGTTTTAAATTGAAGTTATTTAATTGCTGGAAACAAGGTTTTAAATCTCCCCGAGATCAGCCGAGATGAAAATCCGAGATATTAGCCAAAATCCGAGATTTGGCAGCTTGGTTAGTTATAAGTCTTTTAAATATCGCCCGAGACAGCCGAGATATTTGCCCGAGATATTGGCCAAAATCCGAGATTTGAAACCTTGGCTGGAAATACACTAACACCTGAAATCTACTTTTAATAGCATTCAGAAATGCTATAGATTCTGTTTTGAACTAAAATTGTGTAAAAAGAGCTATTACATCATTTCTAAAATGTTGTAGTTGTTGTAGTTGAACTTATAGGTTAATATTGAACTCAGGCCTATGATAGCATTACCTGGAAATGCAATAATGGTCTGCAGTCTTTGCTGAAACCAAATTTAACCCTTGTTTTGAAATCTGAACTACCGCAGCACTTCTGATATGCTGTCTTTTCTGTTTTGAACTATAATTCAACTAAAACTGAGTTTTAACAGCAGTTTTAAGTGTTGTCTTTGCTGAATTAAAAATGTTTTCAAATATAACCTATAGCAGTTGTTTTTAAACGCTGTGAAATGCTGAAATTTTGATAATTAGGGTTTTTGACTTAGTAAACGAACTCAGAATGGTTTGAAACTTTGGAAATTGAATACTTGATTTGAAAATATAATAATTACACTTTTAAAAGGTTTAAATGAATTATTTGATTGGAATATAAACTATTTAAAAGGTGATTTGAAATGATAATAAATGAAGTATACCTTTAAATTTAAAAGGTATTTAAAGTCGAATATTTAGATTTGAACTCAAATGATATTTGGAATATTAAAATGATTTGAAATGAAATTTTGAAATGATATGATATTTTAAAAATATGAAAATGGTTTGGAATTGATTTAATCTTTATTTTGATAAAGATTTGGATTAGAAATGATATTCTATTTTGAAGTATAAACTGTTTTTAAACTTATAACCACGGGTTATAATAACGTTGGGTTGTTAAAGAGACCGGATCGGATATGGACATACTCTCTGTCTTACCGAAAACCACTTTGGCAACCATGTATGCGGTGGAGATTCCAGAATGAAGTAGGATGGTGGCGACGTTCTTAAGGTATGTTACGTAGACCCAACTCCCGTGAGTTGGCATAAGGTGGCTAAAACAGGAGCGATCTCGGACCAGTGAGGTAGCACCTCTTCTCGGACACATTTCTTCGATATTATACTCTTACTTGTGATTGATTAGATGGCCATCCTCCGATTTGGGAGTGTTGTTCGAGGTGGAACGGTAGTGGCTGCTATGCGTATCCATCAGTCCGTGTGCGTAATTGGTATATCTACCCTGGCATTGCCTAGTTGTGCCGTGTCACCTACCATATCGAGCTTTACTACGATTATGATTTTAAGATCCGACCGCGTTAAGGTTCTCCTTCCCCTTAACGTTATTTTCTATATGATTATACTTTACTTATTTAGACACTATTATAATATCGAATATTACTACATAGTAGATATTTTAACGGATCCTTAGAGGATGGGCGGTCCCAAGCATCTTCTAAGTTACTTGTACCCTTATTACAGTTCGCTTAAGTTGGTTTACATTATATAAGTATATATTGTCCTGACTCGAGTGTTTTGTGTTTTGGTTTACGCTCGGGTCAGCCTGAGTTATTCACAGATTTGGATTTCCACTCGCTTGGAGATTTGAATCGCTGGAGATTATCTGCTTGTCTTGTCCTATCTATTTCAGTTCCGTTGTTCTACTCAGCTTGTACTTGGTTATTATATTGAGACTTTTGTTGTATTCTATTTCTTCTGTTATATCTCATGTAACTCTGATATATTTATATAGTAGCTTAATGAACTACTATTTCTTTTACTTCCGCTAAATTATTTTACTCTGTGTCTGTGATCTGTGATTATATTTATTTACTGTATATTCTGAGATTTGCCAAATTTTATTTACAACGCGGTATTTTGAGCAATTCAACTCCGGCATGAGTGTCTGCCTATACACTTATAATGGATGCGAATGGTTGAAAATATCGGGTCGTTACAGTTGGTATTAGAGCTTTGGCTTTGAGGCAAAACTTAGAATGTATGGTAAATTTATTTACAGAATCACTTTCGTTCGAGTTTGAATCTCTTCCTTTTGATTCGATTTCCTTTGAATTTTGGAACGTTCCCTACGGTTCCAAAATCCATTCTTGTCCCTCACTATTAATCTTCTTTTGATTCTGGAGTATCCCATGACTCTACTTCGAATGATCTTTATAGTGAATTGGCGGTCTCGCCAATACTCTAATTTTCTTGTAAAAGGGTGAAAATCCTTTACAGTCAGCATCGATTCACCAGAGATTTTTATTTATTCTTGGTTTAGATGCTAATATCTTTTATTATTCCAAACTCTATCTCTTGAGATCGAAGGTAGATTTACCCTAGAAAATCCACATTTGATCTTATCCATTAAGTCACGGTTGACCCGGTTAAGGCTGTCCACGATTTATCTAAGCTTACCCATCTCTCTACTCTGTTAACCATCTTGTCTTTTGTTTCTAAACTATCTCCAAACATTTTGAATTGTACTGGTAAATCTAAGTTTGTTTTATATATTGTGTTGTTTGAGTTGTTGATGTTGATTTGGGCTTCCGATCGATTCGTCTGATCAACGCTATCGATAGGATTTCTAAAACACTCTGACAGAACAAACTGACACAATATTATTTTAAAAAAAATTGGTTAATAAAATAAATTTGGATATATAATTTTATGGAACTTAATAAATTGATTTAAATTGATTATTTGAAATGATAATACTTGATTTATCATTTATTGTTCTATAAATGAATTTATAAATAGTTGTTTATAAATTTATTTGGGAACTGAAATGAATTTAAAACAAGAAATTTAAAGAATTTAATTTCCGATGGATTTCAAACCTTGTGTTTAAAATTTTTAAAAGGATATTATTTAAAGTATTTTTGAATAAAAATTTGTCTCTAAAGGATTTTAAAGTTTAAAAATTAAGTGCTCTTCTCTTTGTCGCTGGAAAATAATTTCGGTGATGACTGCAGCATCATCGACGTTCATTTTTGAGTTTTGAACTGAAGAGACCGTTCTGTAGTCTTACTACAGCTTTGTTCTGAAAGATTTAATTTATTTGAACTTCTAAATATGATTTGATTTATAATATATATATATATATATGATTTAAATTTGATTTGATATATTATATACATATATTTATTTATCTCTTAATGGTTTGAAGGGAATCGGAAATTTAATTCTTATATTTTATCTTAAAGAATAATTTCAGTTATAAAAAGAAAATTAAATTTTTGAATAAATGATTCAAACTTGAGATAATTGAATTGGAAAGTTTTATTTGTATAACACACAATTTCATTCCAATATAACTTACCAAAATTACATGGAAGTTGAATATGAAATTGGATAATATACAATATAGAAAGGATTTTATAAATAAAATTTGAGTGGTTATAATAAATGTTATACACTTAAATTTTAGTTATAAAAGATTAACAGAGGTAAATAGTGAAAAAGGAAATTAAAGAGAATTTATTTAAATAACTTAATAATCAAATTTGATTTAATATGGAACCTTAAATCTAACCTAGGAATTTTAATAAAGGTTATTTCCCGAAATTAATATGTTGTATAATAAATAATGTATCTTTGAATAGATAAAATAAAATACATTTGAATTGGACTTTTGTAATAAAGTTTATTTAACTTGAATTCATAGTTTAATTGATGTCTAAATAAATAAATGTGTAAAGAAATTTGAGTGTTATATTTGCTATATAAATGTTTTATTTATGAAATAAATATGTCTTGAAAAATGAATAATTATAATTTAAATAGTTAAAATGTATTTTAACATCACTAAAATTTGATAATTGAAAATTTGGTTTCCAAATGGAATTTTAAGTGTAACTTATTAAAGGAATATCTATTTGGGTATTTTAAATAAAGTGTTAGGTTATGTGTTAAATTAAGAGCTAACTAAAATAGTGAGCTTCTGACTTAATAAATGAAGTATAGTTTAATTTGGATATTCTATTCATAAAAGTTTGTTTTTAATAAATCATAAGTTAAATGATATCCAAATGAATATTTCTGAAATTAAACTGATTTGAAATACTAATATATCTACTGTAGCATTTTATAAGTGCTGCTGTTTTGAAAATACAATGTTTTGGAAATTTTTATAATTGAATGAACATAGAAATGTTACAACTTTAAAATGAACATTATTTGACCTTGAATTAAAATATTTTAAATGATGATTATTTTAAAAGGTGTTATGATTTTCTAAGTATTATGTTTTTTTTTAATAACATTTCCAATGTGTTATGATTTTAGTAGTATGATTTCCAAATGATAAACATCCCTAAAATTGTTATGATTTCAAAGCATTATGGTTTCAAGTTTATTATCTTATTTTGTTTTCCAAACTATCTTTTGGTTGTCCTCATTTCTCTTATCTTGTTACAGAACGGGAAGGCTATTGCTTATACCAGTCCGTTTAGAAATCTTTCTATAATCTTCGATAATCTTTGTTACTCATCTGAATCTGAACACTGTTTTTCCATTCATAGACCGTCGGTCAAGTGAAAGAGGTGATTCAGACTCTAGAGGATCTTTTTCGTGCTTATATTCTTGATTTGATCACCTCCATCTTGTCAAACTTACCTATAACAATAGTTATCAGGTGTAATTCCAATCTTCTTATCATCTTATCTTAATTCTATTTCATTCTATCTTTTTATGTGCTTTCCCGTACCTTGTTCCTTTTCAGGGACGAAAAGCTTTGAGTGGGGGAGAGTGTAACAACCCTGTATTTTTCAAATATTTTTAAATTGATTTTTCCAGATTCTAAAGCTTTATTTATGAAAAAGAATAAATTTTGTTATTTTAAATATAAACTTTGACTTTGATGTGGGTTAGAATTCCAAATATGACTAAATTTAATATTTCCTGAAAATGTGAATTTTGGTCAATAGTCAAACTTTGACATTTAAGTTTAAATTTTTAATAGTTTGAAATTATAAATTTTATTTTTTATTGTGAAAATAGATTTAATAACTTGAACACTACTTTTCGTTTCGTTGATAATGGAGTTAAAATGTAAAAGTTATGTACATTTCAATTTTGAGTGTAAACTGTTTATTTAACAATTTTGTCTATTTTAATTTGTATTAATTACTCTTTCTTTCTTATATTTTGTTTTAATATGTGTTAATATTTTTTTTATGTATATTTTGTCTTTTTATATTTTTAAAATGATAATAGAAATTTTCCAAAATTTACTGTATTTATTTTTCATTTTTAAACGTTGTTTTCCTATTTTCTGCTATTTTCTTCATCTAAACTATATTTAAATTAAAATTTATTTATTTATTTTTGTGAATTTATTTTATTTTGTGTTCTTATCTTTATTTATAAATATTTTTAAGTACATAAAAGAGTTTCCATAGTTCATTGCATTTATTTTTCATATTTTCAAGACTAGTTGCAAATTTTGTTGTTTTATTTAATTAAATTATATATATTTAATATTTAGTTATTTTTTTTTGTTTATTTACTAAATTTTCGTATTTTCTCTGAGTTTATATTTATATTTCAGTTATATAAAATTAAAATAAAATAAGTGGAAATTTGAAAGTACTTAAGTTGTAAATTGTGTGACTTTTCATTAACCAAACCCTTCATTTTTCCATAACGGCTCATTTATTCTTTTGTAACCGTGTATTCCTTATTGTTTCACGTGAAAGACTTTCCTTCCATTCACAATTCACGGCCAAAAACATTTCTGAAGTTGTTTGGGAAATGGCTTCATCTTCTCTAGCTTTCTCTTCTTCATTGCCTATTAAATTTTCTATTGTTTTGCTTGATTCTTCCATAGCTTTGCTCGGCTAAACCCTCCACCATCAACACCATAGCCTCGACCACCATACCCTACCACTCTTCCTTGGCATCATCTCCAGCCATCATTTCAGATCCACCCATGGCCATGACCTCTCCTTGAAGCTAGCACCACAAAACAAAGTCAAAAACCCCATAAACAACTACATAGCCAAGCCTACCTTTATCTACCCTTCATCCACCACCAAGACAAACACCTTGAGCCACCACCACCACCTTGCTACCACCTCTACTCACCACCTAAACTACTATCCAGACCTGAACCATGCAAGGGCCAACCCCCAATTGCCTTTGGATGAGCCAAAAATGCACCAAAACTCCACTTATTTTGCCTTGACCCTTTGTCTTATTCATATGTAACTCCTACCATCATCATCTCTTTGTTGCCATGCTATTTTGATGCCATAACCTGAGATTATGTCCAGCTATGGCTGAGCAAAAGATTCCCTTGGTCAAGCTCTTGAATGGTTAAAGAAAGGTCGAATCACTTTGCCCTTTGTTGCTTTTTATTTCAAGTCATTTCGATATTGTTTTGTGTTACATATTTATGTATACATTGTCTTGTTTTGTTTATATCTATACAAGGAAATTATATTGGGCTCTCCACTCTCAAATCATATTCATGTTGTCGTGCCTTCAAAGATTCTGTGTTGTGTGTTTGGTCGTCATCTCCAGCTTAAACAAGTGAGTTATTCTCACCAGACAATATGTACCTATATAACTAGTAAATTGACACCCTGTGAATATGTAGAAATATATTATCATGTTATATATGCTTATATTATTATCATATGATGTTCACACCTGTTATACACCTGTTATATCGTATGTTACTGTTATTTAATGTTATTCTGTTATTTATATCAGTTATCACCATTGCAAGTTCCCTGTAGACTAGAATCACTATGGGTTGAAATGATACATATTCGAACGGACTTTAGAATAGGGAAAAATCATTATGGGCTGAAATGATAGGCCTGAATGGTTTTTATTTAATTTATTTTAACTTGGGATTACGGGTTTGAAATGATAGAACCCGGATTTTTTTTTAACTGCGGATTGAAATGATACATATCCGTATCACTTGACCTAGGTTAGAAAATTATATACAGGCCCGTGGTTATTTTATAAAGTGTTTTGGATATTTTTAAGTATTTTAAAAATTATAAATTTATGAAATTTGATTTAAATAGATTTTGAAATGTTTTAAAATAAATAAATTATGATCTTTTTTTCTATGTGTTAAAAATGTAATTAATGAATGGTTTAACTGGATTTTTGAAATATAACTTAAGATAGAAATTTGGAATTTTGGTTAAAAATGATATTTAAGTTATACAAATAAAATGGATATTAAATTTTATTTGGAAATGGTAAATATGATAATTTGATTAAATTTGAATTTAAGTGGTTTATTAAAGTATTATTGATTTTTTTATGAATTTAAGTGGTTAAATAAATGAATGTTTAAAAGTGATCTTTTAAAATATAACTTGACTAGGAAATGTGAAATTTGGTTTTAATTAAAGGTTTAAGTTAATTAAATAAAATTGGAAATTTTGTTAAATTGTGAAATGGTAATTTAAATTTGAAGTGTTAAGTCTATTTGTTGAAATGTGAAGAATTGGAACTTTTACACTTAAACTTATTAAGTAAATTGTTGAAAATTGGATTTAATTATAAGAAATTTATTGTGAAAAAGATATATGTTAAATGATATGTAAATGAACATTTTAAACGTTAAAATATGATTTTTAAAATATTTATGTGTTTTAAATTGAAGTTATTTAATTGTTGGAAATACACTAACACCTGAAATCTACTTTTAATAGCATTCAGAAATGCTATAGATTCTGTTTTGAACTAAAATTGTGTAAAAAGAGCTTTTACAGCATTTCTGAAATGCTGTAGTTGCTGTAGTTGAACTTATAGGTTAATATTGAACTCAGGCCTATTATAGCATTCTCTGGAAATGCTATAATGGTCTGTAGTCTTTGCTGAAACCAAATTTAACCCTTGTTTTGAAATCTGAACTACCGCAGCACTTCTGATATGCTGTCTTTTCTGTTTTGAACTATAATTCAACTAAAAATGAGTTTTAACAGCAGTTTTAAGTGCTGTCTTTGCTGAATTAAAAATGTTTTCAAATATAACCTATAGCAGTTGTTTTTAAATGCTGTGAAATGCTGAAATTTTAATAATTAGGGTTTTTGACTTAGTAAACGAACTCAGAATGGTTTGAAACTTTGGAAATTGAATACTTGATTTGAAAATATAATAATTACACTTTTAGAAGGTTTAAATGAATTATTTGATTGGAATATAAACTATTTAAAAGGTGATTTGAAATGATAATAAATGAAGTATACCTTTAAATTTAAAAGGTATTTAAAGTCGAATATTTAGATTTGAACTCAAATGATATTTGGAATATTAAAATGATTTGAAATGAAGTTTTGAAATGATATGATATTTTAAAAATATGGAAATGGTGTGGAATTGATTTAATCTTTATTTTGATAAAGATTTGGATTTGAAATGATATTCTATTTTGAAGTATAAACTGTTTTTAAACTTATAACCACGGGTTATAATAACGTTGGGTTGTTAAAGAGACCGGGATCGGATATGGACATACTCTCTGTCTTACCGAAAACCACTTTGGCAACCGTGTACGCGGTGGAGATTCCAGAATGAAGTAGGATGGTGGCGACGTTCTTAAGGTATGTTACGTGGACCCAACTCCCGTGAGTTGGCATAAGGTGGCTAAAACAGGAGCGATCTCGGACCAGTGAGGTAGCACCTCTTCTCGGACATATTTCTTCGATATTATTCTCTTACTTGTGATTGATTAGATGGCCATCCTACGATTTGGGAGTGTTGTTCGAGGTGGAATGGTAGTGGCTGCTATGCGTATCGATCAGTCCGTGTGCGTAATTGGTATATCTACCCTGGCATTGCCTAGTTGTGCCGTGTCACCTACCATATCGAGCTTTACTACGATTATGATTTTAAGATCCGACCGCGTTAAGGTTCTCCATCCCCTTAACGCTATTTTCTATATGATTATACTTTACTTATTTAGACACTATTATAATATCGAATATTACTACATAGTAGATATTTTAACGGATCCTTAGAGGATGGGCGGTCCCAAGCATCTTCTAAGTTACTTGTACCCTTATTACAGTTCGCTTGAGTTGGTTTACATTATATAAGTATATATTGTCCTGACTCGAGTGTTTTGTGTTTTGCTTTACGCTCGGGTCAGCCTGAGTTATTCACAGATTTGGATTTCCACTCGCTTGGAGATTTGAATCGCTGGAGATTATCTGCTTGTCTTGTCCTATCTATTTCAGTTCCGTTGTTCTACTCTGCTTGTACTTGGTTATTATATTGAGACTTTTGTTGTATTCTATTTCTTCTGTTATATCTCATGTAACTCTGATATATTTATATAGTAGCTTCATGAACTACTATTTCTTTTACTTCCGCTAAATTATTTTACTCTGTGTCTGTGATCTGTAATTATATTTATTTACTGTATATTCTGAGATTTGCCAAATTTTATTTACAACGCGGTATTTTGAGCAATTCAACTCCGGCATGAGTGTCTGCCTATACACTTATAATGGATGCGAATGGTTGAAAATATCGGGTCGTTACAGTTGGTATCAGAGCTTTGGCTTTGAGGCAAAACTTAGAATGTATGGTAAATTTATTTACAGAATCACTTTCGTTCGAGTTTGAATCTCTTCCTTTTGATTCGATTTCCTTTGAATTTTGGAACATTCCCTACGGTTCCAAAATCCATTCTTGTCCCTCACTATTAATCTTCTTTTGATTCTAGAGTATCCCATGACTCTACTTCGAATGATCTTTATAGTGAATTGGCGGTCTTGCCAATATTCTAATTTTCTTGTAAAAGGGTGAAAATCCTTTACAGTCAGTATCGATTCACCAGAGATTTTTATTTATCCTTGATTTAGATGCTAATATCTTTTATTATTCCAAACTCTATCTCTTGAGATCGAAGGTAGATTTACCCCAGAAAATCCACATTTGATCTTATCCATTAAGTCACGGTTGACCCGGTTAAGGTTGTCCACGATTTATCTAAGCTTATCCATCACCCTACTCTGTTAACCATCTTGTCTTTTGTTTCTAAACTATATCCAAACATTTTGAATTGTATAGGTAAATCTAAGTTTGTTTTATATATTGTGTTGTTTGAGTTGTTGATGTTGATTTGGGCTTCCGATCGATTCGTTTGATCAACACTATCGATAGGATTTCTAAAACACTTTGACAGAACAAACTGACACAATATTATTTTAAAAAAATTTGGTTAATAAAATAAATTTGGATATATAATTTTATGGAACTTAATAAATTGATTTAAATTGATTATTTGAAATGATAATACTTGATTTATCATTTATTGTTCTATAAATGAATTTATAAATAGTTGTTTATAAATTTATTTGGGAATTGAAATGAATTTAAAACAATAAATTTAAAGAATTTAATTTCCGATGGATTTCAAACCTTGTGTTTAAAATTTTTAAAAGGATATTATTTAAAGTATTTTTGAATAAAAATTTGTCTCTAAAGGATTTTAAAGTTTAAAAATTAAGTGCTCTTCTCTTTGTCGCTGGAAAATAATTTCGGTGATGACTGCAGCATCATCGACGTTCATTTTCGAGTTTTGAACTGAAGAGACCGTTCTGTAGTCTTACTACAGCTTTGTTTTGAAAGATTTAATTTATTTGAATTTCTAAATATGATTTGATTTATAATATATATATATATATGATTTAAATTTGATTTGATATATTATATACATATATTTATTTATCTCTTAATGGTTTGAAGGGAATCGGAAATTTAATTCTTACATTTTATCTTAAAGAATAATTTCAGTTATAAAAAGAAAATTAAATTTTTTGAAAAAATGATTCAAACTTGAGATAATTGAATTGGAAAGTTTTATTTGTATAACACACAATTTCATTCTAATATAACTTACCAAAATTACACAGAAGTTGAATATGAAATTGGATAATATACAATATAGAAAGGATTTTATAAATAAAATTTGAGTGGTTATAATAAATGTTATACACTTAAATTTTAGTTATAAAAAATTAACAGAGGTAAATAGTGAAAAAGGAATTTAAAGAGAATTTATTTAAATAACTTAATAATCAAATTTGATTTAATATGGAACCTTAAGTCTAATCTAGGAATTTTAATAAAGGTTATTTCCTGAAATGAATATGTTGTATAATAAATAATGTATCTTTGAATAGATAAAATAAAATACATTTGAATTGGACTTTTGTAATAAAGTTTATTTAACTTGAATTCATAGTT
Source organism: Allium fistulosum (assembly GCA_030737815.1). Lineage (NCBI taxonomy): Eukaryota > Viridiplantae > Streptophyta > Magnoliopsida > Asparagales > Amaryllidaceae > Allium > Allium fistulosum. The sequence continues at coordinate 307,176,100 of CM060901.1, read as the reverse complement.
TAATTGATGTCTAAATGAATAAATGTGTAAAGAAATTTGAGTGTTATATTCGCTATATAAATGTTTTATTTATGAAATAAATATGTCTTGAAAAATGAATAATTATAATTATATAGTTAAAATGTATTTTAACATCACTAAAATTTGATAATTGAAAATTTGGTTTCCAAATGGAATTTTAAGTGTAACTTATTAAAGGAATATCTATTTGGGTATTTTAAATAAAGTGTTAGGTTATGTGTTAAATTAAGTGCTAACTAAAATAGTGAGCTTTTGACTTAATAAATGAAGTATAGTTTAATTTGGATATTCTATTCATAAAAGTTTGTTTTTAATAAATCATAAGTTAAATGATATCCAGATGAATATTTCTGAAATTAAACTGATTTGAAATACTAATATATCTACTGTAGCATTTTATAAGTGCTGCTGTTTTGAAAATACAATGTTTTGGAAATTTTTATAATTGAATGAACTTAGAAATGTTACAACTTTAAAATGAATATTATTTGACCTTGAATTAAAATATTTTAAAAGAAGATTATTTTAAAAGGTGTTATGATTTTCTAAGTATTATGTTTTTTTTAATAACATTTCCAATGTGTTATGATTTTAGTAGTATGATTTCCAAATGATAAACATCCCTAAAATTGTTATGATTTCAAAGCATTATGGTTTCAAGTTTATTATCTTATTTTGTTTTCCAAACTATCTTTTGGTTGTCCTCATTTCTCTTATCTTGTTACAGAACGGGAAGGCTATTGCTTATACCAGTCCATTTAGAAATCTTTCTATAATCTTTGATAATCTTTGTTACTCATCTGGATCTGAACACTGTTTTTCCATTCATAGACCGTCGGTCAAGTGAAAGGGGTGATTCAGACTCTAGAGGATCTTTTCCGTGCTTATATTCTTGATTTGATCACCTCCATCTTGTCAAACTTACCTATAACAATAGTTATCAGGTGTAATTCCAATCTTCTTATCATCTTGTCTTAATTCTATTTCATTCTATCTTTTTCTATGCTTTCCCGTACCTCGTTCCTGTTCGGGGACGAAAAGCTTTGAGTGGGGGAGAGTGTAACAACCCTGTATTTTTCAAATATTTTTAAATTGATTTTTCCAGATTCAAAAGCTTTATTTATGAAAAAGAATAAATTTTGTTATTTTAAATATAAACTTTGACTTTGATGTGGATTAGAATTCCAAATATGACTAAATTTAATATTTCCTGAAAACGTGAATTTTGGTCAATATTCAAACTTTGACTTTTAAGTTTAAATTTTTAATAGTTTGAAATTATAAATTTTATCTTTTATTATGAAACTAGATTTAATAACTTGAACACTACTTTTCGTTTCGTTGAAAACGGAGTTAAAATGTAAAAGTTATGTACATTTCAATTTTGAGTATAAAATGTTTATTTAACAATTTTGTCTATTTTAATTTGTATAAATTACTCTTTCTTTCTTATATTTTGTTTTAATATGTGTTAATATGTTTTTTTATGCATATTTTGTCTTTTTATATTTTTAAAATGATAATAGAAATTTTCCAAAATTTACTGTATTTATTTTTCATTTTTAAACGTTGTTTTCTTATTTTCTGCTATTTTCTTCATCTAAACTATATTTAAATTAAAATTTATTTATTTATTTTTGTGAATTTTTTTTTTGTTCTTATCTTTATTTATAAATATTTGTAAGTACATAAAAAAGTTTCCATAGTTCATTGCATTTATTTTCCATATTTTCAAGACTAGTTGCAAATTTTGCTGTTTTATTTAATTAAATTATATATATTTAATATTTAGTTATTTATTTTTTTGTTTATTTACTAAATTTTCGTATTTTATCTGAGTTTATATTTATATTTCAGTTATATAAAATTAAAATAAAATAAGTGGAAATTTGAAAGGACTTAAGTTGTAAATTGTGTGACTTTTCATTAACCAAACCCTTCATTTTTCCATAACGGCTCATTTATTCTTTTGTAACCGTGTATTCCTTATTGTTTCACGTGAAAGACTTTCCTTCCATTCACAATTCACGGCCAAAAACATTTCTGAAGTTGTTTGGGTAATGGCTTCATCTTCTCTACCTTTCTCTTCTTCATTTCCTATTAAATTTTCTATTGTTTTGCTTGATTCTTCCATAGCATTGCTCGGCTAAACCCTCCACCATCTCCACCATAGCCTCGACCACCATACCCTACCACTCTTTCTTGGCATCATCTCCAGCCATCATTTCAGATCCACCCATGGCCGTGACCTCTCCTTGAAGCTAGCACCACAAAACAATGTCAAAAACCCCATAAACAACTACATAGCCAAGCCTACCTTTATCTACCCTTCATCCACCACCAAGACCACCACCTTGAGCCACCACCACCACCTTGCTACCACCTCTAATCACCACCTAAACTACTGTCCAGACCTGAACCATGCAAGGGCCAAGCCCCACTTGCCTTTGGATGAGCCAAAAATGCACCAAAACTCCACTTATTTTGCCTTGACCCTTTGTCTTAGTCATATGTAACTCCTACCATCATCATCTCTTTGTTGCCATGCTATTTTGATGCCATAACCTGAGATTATGTCCAGCTATGGCTGAGCAAAAGATTCCCTTGGTCAAGCTCTTGAATGGTTAAAGAAAGGTCGAATCACTTTGCCCTTTGTTGCTTTTTATTTCAAGTCATTTCGATATTGTTTTGTGTTACATATTTACGTATACATTGTCTTGTTTTGTTTATATGTATACAAGGCAATTATATTTGGCTCTCCACTCTCAAATCATATTCATGTTGTCGTGCCTTCAAAGATTCTGTGTTGTGTGTTTGGTCGTCATCTCCAGCTTAAACAAGTGAGTTATTCTCACCACACAATATGTACCTATATAACTAGTAAATTGACACCCTGTGAATCTGTAGAAATATATTATCATGTTATATATGCTTATATTATTATCATATGATGTTCACAACTGTTATACACCTGTTATATCGTATGTTACTGTTATTTAATGTTATTCTGTTATTTATATCAGTTATCACCATTGCAAGTTCCCTGTAGACTAGAATCACTATGGGTTGAAATGATACATACCCGAACGGACTTTAGAGTAGGGAAAAATCATTATGGGCTGAAATGATAGGCCTGAATGGTTTTTATTTAATTTATTTTAACTTGGGATTGCGGGTTTGAAATGATAGAACCCGGATTTTTTTTAACTGCGGATTAAAATGATACATATCCGTATCACTTGACCTAGGTTAGAAAATTATATACAGGCCCGTGGTTATTTTATAAAGTGTTTTGGATATTTTTAAGTATTTTAAAAATTATAAATTTATGAAATTTGATTTAAATAGATTTTGAAATGTTTTAAAATAAATAAATTATGATCTTTTTTTCTATGTGTTAAAAATGTAATTAATGAATGGTTTAACTGGATTTTTGAAATATAACTTAAGATAGAAATTTGGAATTTTGGTTAAAAATGATATTTAAGTTATACAAATAAAATGGATATTAAATTTTATTTGGAAATGGTAAATATGATAATTTGATTAAATTCGAATTTAAGTGGTTTATTAAAGTATTATTGATTTTTTTATGAATTTAAGTGGTTAAATAAATGAATGTTTAAAAGTGATCTTTTAAAATATAACTTGACTAGGAAATGTGAAATTTGGTTTTAATTAAAGGTTTAAGTTAATTAAATAAAATTGGAAATTTTGTTAAATTGTGAAATGGTAATTTAAATTTGAAGTGTTAAGTCTATTTGTTGAAATGTGAAGAATTGAAACTTTTACACTTAAACTTATTAAGTAAATTATTGAAAATTGGATTTAATTATAAGAAATTTATTGTGAAAAAGATATATGTTAAATGATATGTAAATGAACATTTTAAACGTTAAAATATGATTTTTAAAATGTTTATGTGTTTTAAATTGAAGTTATTTAATTGCTGGAAATACACTAACACCTGAAATCTACTTTTAATAGCATTCAGAAATGCTATAGATTCTGTTTTGAACTAAAATTGTGTAAAAAGAGCTATTACAGCATTTCTGAAATGCTGTAGTTGCTGTAATTGAACTTATAGGTTAATATTGAACTCAGGCCTATTATAGCATTCTCTGGAAACGCTATAATGGTCTGCAGTCTTTGCTGAAACCAAATTTAACCCTTGTTTTGAAATCTGAACTACCGCAGCACTTCTGATATGCTGTCTTTTCTGTTTTGAACTATAATTCAACTAAAACTGAGTTTTAACAGCAGTTTTAAGTGCTGTCTTTGCTGAATTAAAAATGTTTTCAAATATAACCTATAGCAGTTGTTTTTAAATGCTGTGAAATGCTGAAATTTTAATAATTAGTGTTTTTGACTTAGTAAACGAACTCAGAATGGTTTGAAACTTTGGAAATTGAATACTTGATTTGAAAATATAATAATTACACTTTTAAAAGGTTTAAATGAATTATTTGATTGGAATATAAACTATTTAAAAGGTGATTTGAAATGATAATAAATGAAGTATACCTTTAAATTTAAAAGGTATTTAAAGTCGAATATTTAGATTTGAACTCAATGATATTTGGAATATTAAAATGATTTGAAATGAAGTTTTGAAATGATATGATATTTAAAAATATGGAAATGGTTTGGAATTGATTTAATCTTTATTTTGATAAAGATTTGGATTTGAAATGATATTCTATTTTGAAGTATAAACTGTTTTTAAACTTATAACCACGGGTTATAATAACGTTGGGTTGTTAAAGAGACCGGGATCGGATATGGACATACTCTCTGTCTTACCGAAAACCACTTTGGCAACCGTGTACGCGGTGGAGATTCCAGAATGAAGTAGGATGGTGGCGACGTTCTTAAGGTATGTTACGTGGACCCAACTCTTGTGAGTTGGCATAAGGTGGCTAAAACAGGAGCGATCTCGGACCAGTGAGGTAGCACCTCTTCTCGGACACATTTCTTCGATATTATACTCTTACTTGTGATTGATTAGATGGCCATCCTCCGATTTAGGAGTGATGTTCGAGGTGGAACGGTAGTGGCTGCTATGCGTATCCATCAGTCCGTGTGCGTAATTGGTATATCTACCCTGGCATTGCCTAGTTGTGCCGTGTCACCTACCATATCGAGCTTTACTACGATTATGATTTTAAGATCCGACCGCGTTAAGGTTCTCCATCCCCTTAATGGTATTTTCTATATGATTATACTTTACTTATTTAGACACTATTATAATATCGAATATTACTACATAGTAGATAATTTAAGGGATCCTTAGAGGATGGGAGGTCCCAAGCATCTTCTAAGTTACTTGTACCCTTATTACAGTTCGCTTGAGTTGGTTTACATTTTATAAGTATATATTGTCCTGACTCGAGTGTTTTGTGTTTTGCTTTACGCTCGGGTCAGCTTGAGTTATTCACAGATTTGGATTTCCACTCGCTTGGAGATTTGAATCGCTGGAGATTATCTGCTTGTCTTGTCCTATCTATTTCAGTTCCGTCTTTCTACTCAGCTTGTACTTGGTTATTATATTGAGACTTTTGTTGTATTCTATTTCTTCTGTTATATCTCATGTAACTCTGATATATTTATATAGTAGCTTCATGAACTACTATTTCTTTTACTTCCGCTGAATTATTTTACTCTGTGTCTGTGATCTGTGATTATATTTATTTACTATATATTCTGAGATTTGCCAAATTTTATTTACAACGCGGTATTTTGAGCAATTCAACTCCGGCATGAGTGTCTGCCTATACACTTATAATGAATGCAAATGGTTGAAAATATCGGGTCGTTACATGCAACCTCTTCGAGCCAGAGCTGTGATTTACTTGAAATACTTCATATGACCATCACTATGCAAGGAGAACTAAGTCTCATCATACGGTGGGATTTATTCAAATAGAGATTGGCTGCGGTGCAACCAATCACTCCCTAAGTGAAACTCGAGCTCGGGGGCAAGCCATCACATCAAAGTCAAAAAAGGGATTGGTACACGACAACCCTTCATCAACTCCGAACTCCCAGAGCGCGAGTCGGAGTATAAACATTCAACTCCATATTCCCGGAGTGCGAAGTGGAGTATAAACATCCAACTCCGAATTCCCAAAGCATGAACCGAAGTATAAACATTCAACTCCGTACTCCCAGAGCGTGAGTCGGAGTATAAACATCCAACTCCGAATTCCCAAGGCGCGAACTAGAGTATAAACATCAACTCCATATTCCCAGGGTGCGAAGTGGAGAATAAACATCCAACTCCGAATTCCCAAAGTGCGAACCGGAGCATAAACATTCAACTCCGTACTCCTAGAGTGCGAGTCGGAGTATAAACATCCAACTCCGAATTCCCAAGGCGCGAACCGGAGTATAAACATCAACTCCATATTCCCAGAGTGCGAAGTGGAGTATAAACATCAACTCCGTATTCCCAGAGTGCGAAGCGGAGTATAAACATCAATTCCGAACTCCCAGAGCGCGAGTCGGAGTATAAACATCCAACTCCGTATTCCCAGAGTGCGAAGTGGAGTACAAACATCAACTCTGTATTCCCAGAGTGCGAAGCGGAGTATAAACGTCAACTCCGAACTCCCAGAGTGCGAGCCGGAGTATAAACATCAGCTCCGAATTTCCAGAGTGCAAGTCGGAGCATAGACATCGACTCCGGATTCCCAGAATGCAGAACGGGGCCTAAACACCAACTTCAAGTTCCCAAAGCATGGATCGAAATATAATTATCAACTCCAAACTCCCGGAGCGCGAGTCGGAGTACAAATGCCAATTCCAAGTCCCCAGACAGCGGGCATATGATTGAAACTCAATCCAGCGTGACCAACCGCCAGTAAACTAATGAGGATCCCCGGAGTGCGGATATGATCGTCGACAATCGGACAAGCGCGAATAAACCGCTCAATCCCCGTTTTCCTTAAACGCCCATCCAGCGGCACTAGACTCGGCATGCTAGGAGAAAAGGGCAATCGCTGACTGATGTTTTACAACATACCACCAAGACTGGGGGCAAGACTTGAGCATCAACCATTAACTGATGCAATACGACCTCAAAGTTCGACCCATTTCCCGGTCGTAAATCATGTCCACAATACCTAAACTTGGCGAACAGGAACGAAATTCATTCGGAAACTGAAACTTCCCAAGTGCAGTCCAAACACTGAAACACTTAGACAAATACACAATGACAGAAAAGAAGTCAAAAAAGAAGAGTGCCATTTCTATTGATTATAGAAGAAGTTTGTGTACAAGTTTCCAAAAAATTCCTATTAGCAGGGGCCGAACCAGCATCTATACACGGCTAACAAAATACAAATCAAAATACACCGGGAGAGCATGCCTAATCTTTCTTTTTCCTTAGCTTCCTCCTTGATGTGGACCCACTGGAGCCATCTCCAGTCATCCTCTTCGAGCCTTTTCTTTTCGACGATTGGTCTTCAGGCGAGGGCATTATGTCGACGTCCTCCTCCAAACTCGTGTGAATAAGAATGCTCCCTACGGGCGGAGTCGGAGGAACGGGATCAATTATAGACGGTGGAATGGGCAGGATGGTGAGAAAGACAGAACCACCAGGAGACATCATTCCGAGCGGGGCAGGTCCCGATGCTGCCATCCCACCTCCAAAGCTACCACCATAACCAGCTGCTGCCAGTTCAGCGTCAATCTGGGCAAACATCTCCTCTTCGGTCACTGCTTGAGCCCCGCTGGGGGAATCAGCAGTCGACATTGAAGAGCTTGCAGCAGGATCAGTTCCGCTCATGACAGATGGCAAGTCAACACGAGGATCGCCGTGGCAGCGAAAAAGTTCATCCATCAGCTGCTCATTGAACACGATCGAACCCCCTTGCATATCATCAATCGGGGCAGCTGTGCTCACAGTGGTTGCCTCGGTCATGATAGCCTCCTGCGTCTGATATAATCCTTGAGTAGCAGGAGGCATGTGCGGCGCAACATCAATCACTGGACAAGGAATAAAAGAATTGTTAGAACTTAAACTCGATCGAAGACTTCGACTCATGAAAGACATGTGGAATGTTCGAAGTACCTTCCTCAGTTTGGCTTGTAAGCGACGGGGCGGCTTCAGTCACTGGCGCTGCAGTCGGAGACATCCGCGGCTGATCCGGATTATAGGCAGGAACAGCTTGAGGATCAGCCGCAGGCAAAGATCTAGGCTGGGTTGACACCGGAATGTCAAGACTTGCATCATGATGTCCAACCCCGGAGCCCTCTCCTATCTCCAGGTGCTGGATGCCGAGCCTCTCCTTCTCATAAGAGATCATTGAATCATGGAGAATCTTCTTTTCGTCATCAGTTAACAAACGATTCTCGAGCTCGAATTCATCCACAAACTCACCCTGGTGCGCCTCTTTCTCTTCCTCAACCAGTCGGCCCCAAGCACTATGGAGATGCGTCGAATAATCAGCGAGCCAGGCCAGACCCCTGTGCCTCAGCACGTTAGCATTGTAAAAAATAAGGAGGTCCTCAATGTCGGCCTCTAACCTGGACTCGGCCAACTTCACCCTCTCCTCGACCTCAGTCTCCACTTTCTGGACTTTGGCCACCGCTGCATCCCGTTCTCCCCTGAGCAGAACAGCCTGATCGCACGCCTCCTGGGCTGCGTTGTTCGCGTCATCTTTTTCTTTGACCAAGCCGGTGAATTTGGCTTTTAGTTCATTAAGCTCCTTGACTGCCGCATCCCGCTCGGTGATAACTTTGGTATTCCGGTGGCCCATCTCCTCCACCAGGGCAACGTGTTTCTGCCCCAACCTCTCCATCTCCGCCTTCGCTTCATCAGCCTTCTTAATGGCCTCAATCTCAGATTTCCGAGAAGACTCGGACTCAGAAGAGAGTACCTGAATAATACGATCCCTTTTCGCGAGCTCGGTCTCCATCTTCTCGATCTCTTTAGCCCGCTCGAAGGCCACTTTGGAAGCTTTTTCGGCAGCCTTCGCCCACTCTCGATATTGGGTATAGATGTCATGGACAAAGTCATGCATCGTGCCTTCTACCCCTGATGGAATTCTCTTTAAGTGGGGAAGGAAAAAATAAGCGTCGAAGAAAATATTAGGAAAATCCTTCTTCATTTAAGCCAACGTAAGGGCCCCTTCTCTAGTGGGATCAGCGGGGACCTACTCTGTAACCATGGAAGATGTAGTCTCGACTCTCTAGAGATGAGTCTCAGATCCGGAAGTGTGAGAAGAAGGCCTGTGACGAGGAGGCTTTGGTGGATATGAAGTTTGAACGGGAGGAGGAGATGGAAGCCTAGGAGTAGGAGAACGTGATCTAGACCGGCGTCGGTACTCTATATCCCTGTCACGCCCATACCTATCCTGACTAGAGTGCTCGCGATCGCGATCCCTATCAGAATCCCTCCTGCGAGAATCGTAGTAACCAGAAGCCTTTCGGGCTGAACGGAGACTGTTCAGCATTGATCCTCTTCCAGACATAGTACCTGAAAATGAGAGGCGAAGAAAGAGTTAGCAACTTCCTAAGTTGGACGAAGTACAGTTGTGGATCATGTAGTGTAGTGAATTGTATGCATGTGCAATCCCCCTACCAACCGGAAATGTCAGCCGCACTCGTAGCAAGCGACCCGCTCGGTTCAAAAGCACTATCAAGCCCTTCCATCCCGGTGTCGTGTGGAGACGACACGGAATCCGGGATCGGGATATCATCAAGCCCTGCAAACGGATTCTCCACTTGCGGGGGAGGAGCCTCTGAAATTCTAACCCCCTGGAAAGGTAAAGACGCGACCACAGATTTAAATCTCTTAGATTTAGGGCATTTGTAAGCAGCGGCCTTGCCTTTTCTTTTTCCTCTGGAATCCTGAACATCGGAAGGAGGCCCGGCCGGGAGCTCAGTATCGGTGGGCGTTCTTTCTGGATCAACTTCTTCGGTGATCACAGCTGCAGGCGCTTTTGTAACAACCCGGGATTTGCATTACCAATTAATAAATAAAAGTTAGGATTTTTATTAATTTTAATGAAGCATAAAAGGTTTTGGAATAACAAAAATTTATTTGAAAAAGGCTATTTTAATTAAATGGGAAATATGGGATTTTAAAATGAGGATAAAATGTTATTTTTGGAAAGTTAAATATTTTAGGAGAGATTTTAGAACGGGTTTGGATAAGAAAAATGAGTTTTATAAACATATATGAACACTTAGACTAATTTTTGGAAATATGTGAATAACTCCCTTCTTATTGGGTTACTAAACCTAGCCCAATAACCCACCCTAAACCTCCTCTATAAATTATCTCAAACTCTCCTAACCTCATTCATTCATCCCTAATCAAAACCCTAATCATTTCCTAAAGCTTTCTTAAATAAAATGGCCTCTATCTTCATCTCCTTCTAGTTTTAGCTTATGCAAGTCATTCTATGCAAAGGTAATGCAAATACCCACCTCAAATCCGTTTTTATATCTTTCTAATTTCTGAAATTTATTTGGTAACACATGTTTTATGTGTTTTTTTGATCTTATAGCCTCCTAATCATCTTTTGCTAACTTGGGTTGATGCTATAGTGGTCTTTGTTGCTTTCTAGAGAGGTATATTGCTAAAAACCTCTTCTAATATGTGTTTAATCATCTTTTGATTTTAGTAATCAGTTAGTAACACATGTTTTATTATGTAACATGTGAATCATAGCTCTTTGATCATCTTTTCTTTCATTTAGGGTGTGCACATAAGGTGCTTGTGATATTGCTTCCTAAGGTAATGCTAAGCTTTGGCCCTTTGTTCCCTTTAATATAGTGTAGTAATCATAACATGGTAGTTAGTGATTGATATTGGTGAAATTTGATGCCAAAAACTTGAAAAAAACACCCCAAAATCACCAAAACCAACATTTTGAGCTGGCTGGAATGTTTCAGTCTGAAAACAGGCTGAAACAGGGATCTGAGTGCACTAGGGCAGGCCTGGGTTGCACCCAGGCTGCTGCTCGGGCGCAGCATGCTAGCCCGGTTAGGCTAGCCAGAAGCAGGCCAGCCCTTGGTGGGCTGTCCCGCTATACTCCCCAGCCCATGCGGCTGGGGCTTGCTAATTCCCCCGGCCCGCATGGGCCGGGGCTTGTAATTCACCCCAGCCCGCTTGGGCTGGGGGCATGTTAATTCGCCCCAGCCCGCTTGGGCTGGGGGGCTGGTTAATTCGCCCCAGCCCGCTTGGGCTGGGGGTTTGTACCTCATCCCCAGCCCAAGCGGGCTGGGGGCTTCCTACTACATCCCCAGCCCGAGCGGGCTGGGGGCTTCCTACTACATCCCCAGCCCAAGCGGGCTGGGGCTGGACCTAACCAGCTGCACCGCATGGTGCAGCATGGTTCACAGAAAGGGGCTGCACCATGCGGTGCAGCCGGCCTTTATAAAATGGGCTGCACCCATTTGGTGCAGCCGGGTTTCGACCCACCGGTTGCACCATTTTGGTGCAACCGCTTCAAATTGATTGTTTCTGCAATGAACCTTTTGGTTTCAATTGCGAATCAGAAATTGTCGAACTTTGGTTCACAACCATTCGGAATATTTTCCAACACGAATATTGGTTTTCAGTGATTCTCTGATTTATTGATTTCTTTGAGATTTGTCTCTAGATTTCGTACACGTGTTTTATGAATTATTTTCAAAGGATTTTTCACTCCTAAATGGCTTTCGAAATTATTATTATATAATGTTATTTTTAATTATTAAACTATTTACTCCATAATAGGAGAGTATTCAAAAGCTGTTTTAAAGTGATTTCAAAATCAATTATAAAACCGTTTCGCACCATTATTTTCTATAATAAAAATCTCACACTCACTTTTTAGCACGTCGAGCGAAGTGGAAAGGTGCTTAAACGGTTAGGAAATCTCCGGCCTATGGAACCATATGTATTTTCTTTCCGGTTAATCCCCGACCTATTCGATTGATCGTTTTGACCTTTGGGTCTAGTTTACCGATGATACGAGGTTGACTTTTTATTGTTTGGAGTGTGAGCTTGCTATTGGTTAGTAAACCGTTAGGTCGAACGTGGGGTATGGGACTCATTGTTAACACTTTACGGATTCCTCTCCAAGAAGTTTGTGACACATTAGCCTCTGGGCGGCCAGTACTGGACCTCTGGGTCACCACGCCTCTGGGCAACCGTCTCTGGACACTTGTTCTATGGAGCAGTTTCTTTTTTTTCGGCATGTGCCTCTGGGCCTTTATCCTTCTGGGAAGGATCTCGCTGTCTCGCGCGTTCTGCATCTGTGCGAGTGATCGATCACAACTCTACAGTACTTGGCAATAACGACTCCGGTCGGTGCACATGCTATACTTGTATTATCTGATGATTTTTATATCCATTCGAGTACCGCCATTCGGTGTTGGTTCTATGGAACCATACGATGTAAGTGCGATTACCTTGTGGATTCACAGTGTCTCTGGACACTGCTTTTCAGTGTTTGATTTCATTGACTTTTCAGTATATCCCCATTGCTCTTTGGAGCATCGATCTTTGCTTGGGCATTGATTACAGACTCTGGTCACTCTTGAGATTATTGCCTATGGGCAACTTTATATAGCTTTGGCTACGCCGATGATATGAGGCGATTTTATTTATTCAACACTTTGGTGATGATATTCTCTTTGGAGATTTTTACTGTTGATTGATGATTAGGGACCGTCATTATATTCATGTGGTCCAAAATACTCTTCTCTTAGGAAAAGTACTGTTTCATTTATGTACCGCATTATTATATATCTCAGTTATTACTGATTGTTTAGCTAACCTGACCCGAGTGTTTTTCGCTCGGGTCAGACCGAGTTGTTTCAGGTTAGGTCTCTGGACTTAGCTTCTGTGTTTCCACTTGGACATTATCTGCTATGCTGATAGATAGCGCTTTTATTTGTCCACTATTCCGCTACTCTGTTATTATTCAGACTTTGATATGTACATATTTTTGACTCACATGTGTGGGCAGTGGCTTTGTACCCACTTATAGTATTTGGATCTGTATTGACGATGTATTGTTCTGGGATTTTATATCTGTTATGTGATTCTTTTCTGTGATGTTTTATCATTTATTACTATGCTTGTTCTGATAGGTCTTTAGCCATTGTAATTTCGTTATAAGTATTTATTGAATATGTCGAACCACTTGAAAAAAAATATATAGATACCTTCCTTTCGACGTATTCAGTAGATAGTTATAGCTTGATTACAAATGGTCGCTTCCACTATACTCTATTCTCCACTTTAACAGACAGTATTACTCCCGTAATACTCTTTGTTACATTGGGTCTCAGAGTGGGGCGTTACAGTTTGGTATCAGAGCCTGGTTTCAGGAATAAGCATAATAAACACAGAACAGATACACTAAGTACAATACATTTTAATTAGATCCGAATTAAATCAAATCCCTTCCTTATGTTTATTGATAGATAAGTTAGGAATATGTATAGGAATCCGTTATATTCTGTAGTATTCCTTAATTAATTATCTATCATTGAATCATGTCTAACTCTAATTCCCGTTTGACTTTCAGTATGTCTGGATGGGCAGTCCAGCAACACTCATCCAGAGGGCGTGTTCATGACCATCGACCAGATCATGGAGCTGGTTCGGAACTCCCAGTCTCATTCTCAGTCTCCAGCCCCAGTTGCTGATGCTACGCGCAAGTCTGCTTTTGCGCGTCTCTGCAATGATTTTACTCATCTCGGAGGGAAGCCAATCAGTGGTTCCGAGACTGTCTTAGAGGTCCAGGCTTGGATTCGGGAATGCGAGCGCATTTTCACTTGTATGGATATCCCGGATCATGACCGTGTTCTTATTGCTTCCAGTCAGCTTCACAGTCGTGCCCTGGATTGGTACGAACTCCTTATTGTCGAGATTGATGAGACCACACTTACTTGGGCTCAGTTTCGTGAGAGATTTGAGCTCAAATTCATCCCAGAGTCAGAGAAGAACTCCCTTGCTCGCCGCTTTCTTGATCTCAAGCAGGGGAAGTCCTCTGTATCCGATTATGTCTCTTCCTTCGAGGCCCTGTCCAAGTACGGCCTTGAGTTCATTGCTACTCCTTATAAGAGGAACCTCAAATTTGTTGCGGGCTTGAAGAAATATCTGAAGAGGCAGCTTATGCTACAGCTTGAGCTCTCATTTGAGAAGCTAGTCGATGCAGCTCTACATCTTGAGTCAGTCGAGATGGAGCATAGCGATGGGGATGGTGAGGGTTCCAAAAACCCCAATCAGAAGCGGGGTCCATTTCAGAAGACCAAGCCTTGGAACAAGAAGAAGAAGACTGGCAGTTCTGCTGTTCAGACTCAGCCTCAGACTTGTCCTCAGTCCCAGACTCCTGCTCAGCCTAGTGGGACACGTCCTCCGAAGAAATGCTTCAACTGCGGTTCTCCAGATGACTTTATTCGAGAGTGTCCCAAACCTCTCTATTGCACCTTCTGCAAGAAGGAGGGACACAGGATCTCCGCTTGTCCTATTGCTCCAGCTAGTGCCAAGCCTTGCAGGCTTAATGCTGCCAAGGCTCCTACCACATCTGCTCAGCCTAAAGGTTCACATCCTTCCGTTCTTGAAGGCTCTATTTTATTTCATGGTAGATCTATTAGAGTTCTTTTTGATACGGGTGCCTCTCACTCATTCGTATCAAAGGAGCTAGTAGATGCATTATCCTTGGATGTTACTTGTCTGGTTTCTTCACTAAGGATTGTGAATCCCATTGGTGGATCCACGACCCTTAGCTTGCTCTGTGAGGATATAGATATTGATCTGTGTGGCTTTTCTTTCCGTGCAAATCTCCACGTTATGGAGTATTTGGGCTTTGATATGATTCTTGGCATGGATTGGCTCGTTCAGCACAACGCCAAAATTATTTGTTCGGAGCGGATATTATTCATTCATCACCCTGACTTGTCCTCTCCGTTAGCTATTGTTCTTCAAGATGTTGGGCTTTCTGATGTTACTTTATTCTCTCTCGATTCACGAGATGAGGATTTGAACTTATCTCGTATTCATGTTGTTCTGGATTTCCCCGACGTATTCGAGCCAGTATCCGGACTGCCGCCAAAGCGAGCTATTGAGTTCCGCATCGATCTCATTCCAGGCTCTCATCCAGTTGGGCGTCCTCCTACGAGAATGTCTACTAAGGAGAATGAGGAACTCAGGAAGTAGTTAGTTGAGCTTGAAGCGAAGCAGTTCATACGATCTAGTTCTTCGCCATGGGGTGCTGTTGTGGTCTTCGTTAAGAAGGCTGATGGCTCTCTTAGGCTTTGCATTGACTATCGCAAGCTCAATGAGCTGACCATCAGAAATCGCTACCCACTTCCTCGGATAGACGACATGTTTGACCAATTGAGCGGTGCGAAGGTCTTCTCTCAGCTTGACCTTGCCACCGGATTCCATCAGCTACGAGTCGCGGAAGACAGCATTCCTCTTACAGCATTTTGCACTCGTTATGGTTCTTTTGAGTGGTTGGTCATGCTGTTCCGCTTGACGAACGCTCCAGCTTTCTTCGTCGATCTCATGAATCGAGTATTCTGGGAATACATCGATAGATTCGTTCTGGTTTTCATCGACGATATTCTTGTTTATTCTAGATCCGAGGCAGAGCATGCTCGGCATCTACGGATCGTCTTGGATACTCTTCGTTAGCATCAGCTTAGGGCCAAGCTCTCCAAGTGCCATTTCTGGGAGAGTAAGGTCAAGTTCTTGGGTCATATTGTTTCTTCTAAGGGTATTTCTGTTGATCCTGTCAAGATTGAAGCTATTCGGAATTGGAAGCAGCCTGAGAACGTTCATGATATTCGCAGCTTCCTTGGTCTGGCGGGTTATTACCGTCGATTTATCAAGGATTTCTCTCGTGTTGCACTTCCCCTCACGACTCTGACTCGTAAGGGGGTTCGCTTTATTTGGTGTGAAGTTTCTTTCCAGCGATTGAAGGAACTTCTCACTCATGCTCCTATCCTTGTGGTTCCTAAGAGTAACCAGGATCTTGTTGTTTACACCGACGCTTGTGGTAGCGGCCTCGGTGCTGTGCTTATGCAGAAGGATCGGGTAGTTGCTTATTATTCTAGGCAGCTACGTCCGAATGAGGTTCGCTATCCGACTAATGATCTTGAGTTGGCAGCTATCGTCTTTGCTTTGAAGACGTGGCGTCACTTTCTATTAGGCGAACGATTCACTCTTTACACCGATCACAAGTCGCTGAAATATTTATTCAGTCAGAAGGATCTCAATATGAGGCAGCAGCGATGGCTTGAGTTTCTCGCCTTATATGACTTAGACATTCAGTATACCCTTGGCAAGTGTAATCGTGTGGCTGATGCACTCAGTCGCAAACACTCGACAGTAGTTTCTATGATGATAGCCGAGTGGGATATTCTTGAGACTCTTTCTATGTGTGATATTCGAAATCGAGCTCCGTCTTCTGATCCTCAGATCTTGCTATTCAGCTTGGAAGCTCGACCTATTCTATTGGATCGCATTGCCCATGCTCAGCGGCAGGATCCAGACTTGTTGCGATATATTCATCTCCTTGAGTCGGGATCCAGTGATGAGACATTGTCGGATTATTCTATTGATTCTCATCGGTGTCTTCGCAGGAAGAACCGTATTTTGGTACCATCTGATTTATCACTTAGGCGCGACATTCTAGACGAGTGTCATCGCACTAAGTACACTATACATCCCAGGTCGAGTAAGATGTATGCCGACATGTGTCGCCTATTTTATTGGGAGGGCATGAAGAGTGATGT
Source organism: Allium fistulosum (assembly GCA_030737815.1). Lineage (NCBI taxonomy): Eukaryota > Viridiplantae > Streptophyta > Magnoliopsida > Asparagales > Amaryllidaceae > Allium > Allium fistulosum. The sequence goes on along the minus strand of CM060901.1, from coordinate 307,159,330 downwards.
TGCAAGTTATGTAAGTCGTTGCATGACTTGTCAACAGATCAAAGCTGAGCATCAGCGTCCATCTGGTCTTCTTCAGCCGCTAGAGATTCCATTGTAGAAATGGGATCAGATATCCATGGATTTTATTGACGGTCTGCCTCGATCGAGGTCAGGCCATACTTCTATTTGGGTCATCGTCGATCGCTTGACCAAATCAGCTCATTTCATTCCTATTAAGTCCACTCGGACTGCTCCCCAGCTTGCCAAGCTATATGTGAAGGAAGTCGTTTGACTTCATGGCATTCCTAGCTCTATCGTCTGTGATCGAGACACTATCTTTACTAGTCACTTCTGGAAGTGCCTACAGTCAGCTTTGGGCTCAAAGCTGAATCTCTCGACTGCTTATCATCCTCAGACCGACGGTCAGACGGAGAGGGTGAATCGTGTTTTAGAGGATCTATTGCGCTGTTGTATTCTGGATTTCGGAGGTAGTTGGGAGGATCACTTACCGCTTGTAGAGTTATCCTACAACAACAGCTTTCAATCTAGTATCGGCATGGCACCTTTCGAGGCTCTCTACGGAAGGCCATGTCGCTCTCCTGCTTGTTGGTTAGAGTCTGGCGAGAATCTTATTCTAGGTCCAGATTCAGTTCGGGAAACTTCTGAAAAGGTCGTGCTTATTCGTCAGAGAATGAAAGAGGCGCAGAACCGTCAGAAATCCTACGTGGACAACCGTAGGAAGCCTCTTGAGTTCTCCATTGGTGATCATGTCTTTATTCGGATATCTCCCATGAAGGGGGTTGTGCGTTTCAGCTCTACAGGGAAGTTGGCTCCTCGCTATGTTGGACCATTTCCTATTACGGAACGCATCGGCCCCGTTGCTTACCGTGTGGCTCTACCTGCTCACTTCTCTGGAATACACGACGTGTTCCATGTTTCCCAGCTTCGCATGTGTGTCCGCGATCCTGATTCTATCATTGAGCCGCGTGCTGTGCCTGATTTAGAGATCTTACCTGATTTATCTTTGGAGCAGCAACCTCTTCGTGTGCTTGATTCGGAGGTTAGACGCCTTCGCAACAAAGAGGTTCCACTCGTGAAGATTCAATGGTCACCGAATCCTAAGGACTGCACTTGGGAGACCAGAGAATCTATCGAGCGCTCTTATCCTAGCTTTCTCCCATCTTCTTCTGCGGGTGAGAATTCTCTATTTTATCACTATCACTTCTTTTGTGGATTTGACGTTATAGACGACATCTATCTTAAGGAATTGCGGGGACGCAATTTTCTTAAGGGGGGGGGGGGTCTGTAACAACCCGGGATTTGCATTACCAATTAATAAATAAAAGTTAGGATTTTTATTAATTTTAATAAAGCATAAAAGGATTTGGAATAACAAAAATTTATTTGAAAAAGGCTATTTTAATTAAATGGGAAATATAGAATTATAAAATGAGGCTAAAATGTTATTTTTGGAAAGTTAAATATTTTAGGAGAGATTTTAGAACGGGTTTGGATAAGAAAAATGATTTTTATAAACATATATGAACACTTAGACTAATTTTTGGAAATATGTAAATAACTCTCTTCTTATTGGGTTACTAAACCTAGCCCAATAACCCACCCTAAACCTCCTCTATAAATTATCTCAAACTCCCCTAACCTCATTCATTCATCCCTAATCAAAACCCTAATCATTTCCTAAAGCTTTCTTAACAAAAATGGCCTCTATCTTCATCTCCTTCTAGTTTTAGCTTATGCAAGTCATTCTATGCAAAGGTAATGCAAATACCCACCTCAATTCCGTTTTTATATCTTTCTAATTTCTGAAATTTATTTGGTAACACATGTTTTATGTGTTTTTTTGATCTTATAGCCTCCTAATCATCTTTTGCTAACTTGGGTTGATGCTATAGTGGTCTTTGTTGCTTTCTAGAGAGGTATATTGCTAAAAACCTCTTCTAATATGTGTTTAATCATCTTTTGATTTCAGTAATCAGTTAGTAACACATGTTTTATTATGTAACATGTGAATCATAGCTCTTTGATCATCTTTGCTTTCATTTGGGGTGTGCACATAAGGTGCTTGTGATATTGCTTCCTAAGGTAATGCTAAGCTTTGGCCCTTTGTTCCCTTTAATATAGTGTAGTAATCATAATAGGGTAGTTAGTGATTGATATTGGTGAAATTTGATGCCAAAAACTTGATAAAAACACCCCAAAATCACCAAAACCAGCATTTTGAGCTGGTTGTAATGTTTCAGCCTGAAAACAGGCTGAAACAGGGATCTGAGTGCACCAGGGCAGGCCTGGGTTGCACCCAAGCTGCTGCCCGGGCGCAGCAGGCTAGCCCGGTTGGGCTAGCCAGAAGCAGGCCAGCCCTTGGTGGGCTGTCCCGTTATAATCCCCATCCCATGCGGCTGGGGCTTGCTAATTCCCCCGGCCCGCATGGGCCGGGGCTTGTAATTCACCCCAGCCCGCTTGGGCTGGGGGCATGTTAATTCGCCCCAGCCTGCTTGGGCTGGGGGGATGGTTAATTCGCCCCAGCTCGCTTGGGCTGGGCGTTTGTACCTCATCCCCAGCCCAAGCGGGCTGGGGGCTTCCTACTACATCCCCAGCCCAAGCGGGCTGGGGCTGGACCAAACCAGCTGCACCGCATGGTGCAGTATGGTTCACAGAAACGGGCTGCACCATGCGGTGCAGCCGGCCTTTATAAAATGGGCTGCACCCATTTGGTGCAGCCGGGTTCCGACCCACCGGTTGCACCATTTTGGTGCAACCGAGTCCGGGTTGCACCATTTTGATGCAACCGCTTCAAATTGATTGTTTCTGCAATGAACCTTTGGGTTTCAATTGCGAATCAGAAATTGTCGAACTTTGGTTCACAACCATTCGGAATATTTTCCAACACGAATATTGGTTTTCAGTGATTCTCTGATTTATCGATTTCTTTGAGATTTGTCTCTAGATTTCGTACACGTGTTTTATGAATTATTTTCAAAGGATTTTTCACTCCTAAATGGCTTTCGAAATTATTATTATATAATGTTATTTTTAATTATTAAACTATTTACTCCATAATATGAGAGTATTCAAAAGCCGTTTTAAAGTGATTTCAAAATCAATTATAAAACCGTTTCGCACCATTATTTTCTATAATAAAAATCTCCCACTCACTTTTTAGCACGTCGAGCGAAGTGGAAAGGTGCTTAAACGGTTAGGAAATCTCCGGCCTATGGAACCGTGTGTATTTTCTTTCTGGTTAATCCCCGACCTATTCGATTGATCGTTTTGACCTTTGGGTCTAGTTTACCGATGATACGAGGTGGACTTTTTATTGTTTGGAGTGTGAGCTTGCTATTGGTTAGTAAACCGTTTAGTGCGAACGTGGGGTATGGGACACATTGTTAACACTTTACGGATTCCTCTCCAAGAAGTTTGTGACACATTAGCCTCTGGGCGGCCAGTACTGGACCTCTGGGTCACCACACCTCTGGGCAACCGTCTCTGGACACCTTTTCTATGGAGCAGTTTCTTTTTTTTCGGCATGTGCCTCTGGGCCTTTATCCTTCTAGGAAGGATCTCGCCGTCTCGCGCGTTCTGCATCTGTGCGAGTGATCGATCACAACTCGACAGTACTTGGCAATAACGACTCCGGTCGATGCACGTGCTATACTTGTATTATCTGATGATTTTTATATCCATTCGAGTACCGCCATTCGGTGTTGGTTCTATGGAACCATACGATGTAAGTGCGATTACCTTGTGGATTCACAGTGTCTCTGGACACTGCTTTTCAGTGTTTGATTTCATTGACTTTTCAGTATATCCCCATTACTCTTTAGAGCATCGATCTTTGCTTGGGCATTGATTACAGACTCTGGTCACTCTTGGGATTATTGCCTATGGGCAACTTTATATAGCTGTGGCTACGCCGATGATATGAGGCGATTTTATTTATTCAACACTTTGGTGCTGATATTCTCTTTGGAGATTTTTACTGTTGATTGATGATTAAGGACCGTCATTATATTCATGTGGTCCAAAATACTCTTCTCTTAGGAAAGTACTGTTTCATTTATGTACCGCATTATTATATATCTCAGTTATTACTGATTGTTTAGCTAGCCTGACCCGAGTGTTTTTCGCTCGGGTCAGACCGAGTTGTTTCAGGTTAGGTCTCTGGACTTAGCTTCTGTGTTTCCGCTGGGACATTATCTGCTATGCTGATAGATAGCGCTTTTATTTGTCCACTATTCGGCTACTCTGTTATTATTCAGACTTTGATATGTACATATTTTTGACTCACATGTGTGGGCAGTGGCTTTGTACCCACTTATAGTTTTTGGATCTGTATTGACGATGTATTGTTCTGGGATTTTATATCTGTTATGTGATTCTGTTCTGTGATGTTTTATCATTTATTACTATTCTTGTTCTGATAGGTCTTTAGCCATTGTAATTTCGTTATAAATATTTATTGAATATGTCGAACCACTTGAAAAAAAATATATAGATACCATCCTTTCGACGTATTTAGTAGATAGTTATAGCTTGATTACAAATGGTCGCTTCCACTATACTCTATTCTCCGCTTTAACAGACAGTATTACTCCCGTAATACTCTTTGTTACAGTGGGTCACAGAGTGGGGCGTTACAGCTTTGCACTTCGCGCGTTTCTTTGGGGACACTCTTTGTATCACATCCAGGTGAATGCTCTGTCTTCGTTCTATCAGCCCGACAGCCCTCAAATTCCTGTCGGTCAGAGCTAAGTCTATGTGCCTCTCTTCGCCCGGAAACGCTTGAAGAATCCGAACAAGCTCTTTGAAGTACGCAACATCGGGGCGAGAAATTGCGGCTATAAGAAAGAAAAAGTACGTCAGTATTTAAAATCTGTTGCTAGCATCTCAATGATTCAAGAAGCAAAGTGGCGACACTTACGTCTATCCAACTACCGCCTAGCAAATCCAGGGGGGCACCGAACGTAGAACCATTTGGATTTGTAATAACTTAGCCTCCCCCAGGAACCCAGCACAATGTGATAGCTTCTGACTGCCTCCAGGAAGGTGAAAGAGAGGCTATCTCTAGGGCTCTTGACATTGAATAAATATCTAATTTCGATCGGCTTCGGCGGTCGAAAGAGGATCTCCATAAACAGGATGAAGGTGCTATTTAGTAAGGCATACCCGTTGGGGTGTAGCTGAGAAGAAGCTATGCCAAGAAACGATAGCGTCTCCCTTATATAGTCATTAAAGGGAGGAAGTGTCCCCGCCGTGCAAGCATGGCGGTTGAAAGCAGTGAACCCTTCCGGGGGATAATGTGGCATGTCCTTCGGCCCAGGAAGTAGCACGTCGTCAAGCGACAAACCGTGCCTTAGGAAAATCCGGCCTAACATGTCTTCAGAAATACCTGACGGTACCGAATCGAGTGGAGTACAAATAAACCGAGCCCCTTGACGCTCGTCCGGAGCTATCTCAATAACTTCGGCTTCTATAACCGTTATCTCAATGGCTGAAGGAGCAGAACGTGGAAACTCTGGCTGCTGAGAACTTGAAGGATCCATAACCAGCTAGCTTATAAAAAATCATTGTTAAACTGACAAATAACACTTGTGCATCCCCCAGTGTAAAGTGTGTGAGCGTGTTGTGCAGTACTGTACCGTATATTATTTGGGAAGATCAACCGGATTAAGGAAAACATGTAATGAACGAGACTTCGGAATTCAGTCAGAAGGACCATCATCGCTGACCGTCACAACCGTGCCATCCGATTATTAACTATCACTCCAAATCGAAGTTTGGTGTTATTTTTATAAGTTGTAGTTTCATCGACGAGCTTCGATAAGAAGTCAGATATGTAGTGAAACGGTTAAGTCCAAGTATGCCAATTTGAAGCTCGTCGGAGGCAGTTGTTCGAGTGTGTGAAAAGTTTTAAGTTTTTTGATGATCAAATTTGTATCGCTCACGAGAGCCAGGCTCGCATCGATGAATTATAAGGCATTTGCGTTTGAGTTATATTCGATCAGAAGGATGGAGTGCAAGTTCGACTCGTTCCAAGAACCATCTCCTTCGACTCCATCCAAAAGTCACGCAATTCGACTCGCTCCGAAGTCACGCAATTCGACTCGGTCCTAAGCAACCAATTTGACTCGCTCCGAAGTCACGCGTTTCGACTCGATCCAAAACAGCTACTTCGACTTGACCCAAGGCCACCCACTTCGACTCGATCGAAAGCCACCATTTCGAGTCAATCAGACACAACCCCTTCGTATCGATCAATAGAATCAAAGCATTCGACTCGATGCGAAGCTCCACCATCGATCGACACGAAGGCCTCCTCCTCATCATCTCGAAACTACTACTCCAGATCGAAACGAAGCTAAGGCGGGGGACTCTTCGATCGATCACGAATCTGATCGATTTAGTGTTAAGAATCGAGTCTCCTCGATTACGGGATGTTTTCACTCGATGGATTACCTCAATTTGTTAATCATATCAAGTGGTTGAAGATAGGAATCGATTCGAAGGCAAAGTTTTTCTCGAGAAATGCTCTGGAACGATACGAAGGCGAGGCAAATAAGGATGAAAGGTAAAAAGTGAAAAAGCGGCTAAGTGCCAGATATTTATACGGAGTCGAAAGCAAGGGGAATAACCAATTCGAATTCCAGTAGGGTCGAGCACGTGCTTTGACTCCGTCTTCAGTGCACTGATGCGGAGCTCCTTTTCATATTGCTCCTTCGACTCCATCCCTGTGACTAGTTCGACTCCCTCATGTAGCCATAAAAGACATCACTTCGACTCGCTCAATCGATGAACGTCTCGACTCGCTCCTCTGCCTCCTGTGTGTTTTGACTCGCTTCTCTGCGATTCGAATCCAAGACCGAGTCGAACGACCAGTTTGACTCCATCAGGGAGTCAACATCGACTCGCTCCACCTCGACTCGCTCAGTTCGAGTCCATCATCAACTCAACATGCTTACTTCGCATCCACAAATCCAATGAAAATTATCTTCGACGTTTCAATCCTTCACAATGATTCAGGAGAGGATCGTTACGAAGGGACATTCAAAAACAACTGTCAAGCATTGTTACAATGGATTTCACATCGGTTCAGGAGAGGATCGGTACGGAATTCAAAAAACAATAAACTGACGACGACTCGAGAATGTATAAACATCAGCGGGAGTCAGATTAACATATATGCATGAATGACGGACTAATATTGAACATTCCAAATTTTTAAGAATCAAAAATTCATCCAGTAACGACTACAACATCAATTGGATATCCACTGGCATACAGCCATCAGTTGCAACAATACAGGGCACAGCAGTCGACAGTCAACAGTTTACATTATCAAGAAGAACGGTCAAAGATTACAACTTTCATCGAGAAGACGATAACTATTCAGAATAAAGATCAAAGCACTTCAAAGCACATCATGTTTTCACAAGACGTACTTTGGGGGGCAAATGTTATCCCGCCTTTTGGCAGGGCCGTAACACCAAGGAATTGACTAGTAACCAGTGATGGTCCGTCCTAGAGATCAGTTATACATCGGCTCACTATGGATGTCGATGAATTTTGTCCGAGTCCGGATCGAGCCAAAATTGGTAGGACATGGCAAGCTGAGACATGAGAGCCAACATTTCAAATCTCAAGTCAATCCGAGTTCGTATGCTCGAGTTATGAGCGATACAAGATTGGATGAAGATCAATTACCAATCGACTCGCTCCTTCGACTCGCTCCTTCGACTCGCTTCACAACGTCCAGGAATGACAACTTCGACTCGCTTCGCTCAGAGGCCAACTTCGAGTCAACCTGGTTCGACTCACTCCACATCCCTCATAGCTGCTCAATTCGAATCGCTCCAGTTCGAAAGCATCGAAAGCACACACTTCGAATCGCTTCCCATTTCGACTCGCTCTCCCAGTGATAGCTTCGACTCGCTCGACCAGTTCTAGCTTCGACTCGCTCGAAACAATGCTTTCTTCGACTCGCTCGACCAAATACTTACTTCGACTCGCTCGAAGCAACATCCAGGACAGAATAAGAATCAAGTGCCACGTCATCGAGTCGAACAGAAGCGAGTCGAAGCAAGAAGCGAGTCGAAGGAAACAGCCTACCGAAGACCCCATTTCGTTTCGATCATATCTCCCAATATACAAGTCCAAATGCTATGAAATTTTCACAGAAGACTACGTACATGCTAAAGAATGTCCATGCCAAATTTCGAATCAATTGGATGAAATCTTGAGCGAGTCGAAATCAGCTCGTGTCAATCACGGATCGGACCGAAACTTCACGGGCTTGGGCGTACGGTCCTGGTCACATGCCAGAGAGGGTCTCTCGAGATCTGAGCGAAATATCAGCCTCCTACACCTATAAATAAACCCCCAAAGCCAACAGAAAAGGGGTTCTTCTTCCTCTTTGAGCTCTCCAACGCCCAGACTCCGCCAGATCTAGATCTGAACTCCGTTGCTGCTGCTATCAGCAAGATTCACTGGTGCAAATCACAATTGACTGCTGTAAAACATTGAATTCATTTGTAAACATAAAAGAAAGATCAATAAAGCAAACTACTTCATAGTGGACGTAGGCTATACGCCGAACCACTCTAAACTCTTGTGTCTCCCTATACTTTAATTATTCTCACTTCTGAAATTTTGAGTTTATGTTAGATAATTCCTCTTTTTTCATTTAATTTCTTCACTTTATCTCTTCAAAGAATTCCGAAGAGTGTAGTGCCCAATTTTGGTACAAATAGAGTGTAACGGCATCAGAGATGTTTACCGGTTTTGACATCTCTTATCTAGTGTCTAACGTTAGTGCAATAACTTAAGAGATGTTCGGGATTCCATCTCCTAAGGATCCGTTAAACTATCTACATACATAGTACAATACGCTATTATAATAGGGTCTATAGTAAAGTAAAGTATTAAAATAGCGTTAAGGCGTTACCCATATCTCCCTTAACACATTTTTATATATTCTCATAGTCTATACAGATACTGTAAGCCTAACCAAACTGATGGGATACTAAGGGAGCACTCCATAGGTATGGTACAAACCAAACTCGTAGAAGGCATGATAAGGCATGTGACAAGGCACGTGAGGAAATGCCCAAGGTAGGATACTACCATTTTGCAGATCCAGACTGGTGGTAACGTACAGCAGCTACTACCGCCCACCTCGGAACACAGTCCCATAACCAAAATCGAGGGGTGGCCACCAAATCAATCGCAAAGTCATAATATGGTATCGAAGAAATGTTCCCGATAGGAGGAGCGACCTTACTTGGCCCGGCGTGGCTCCTGTTTTAATCACATCAAGCTGACTCGCGGGTGTCAGGGCTATGTAAATACCTCATACAGAATCGTTCGCCAAACCATCCTACTTCACACTGGAACCTCCACTACGTACACAGTTGTTAAAGTGGTTGTCGGTATTGGTAGAGAGTATGACAATATCTGATCCCGGTCTCTTTAACAACAAACGCTTATTTCATACCGGATGGTTCTTTTAAATTTCCAAAACTGTTTCATAATTGGTATCAAAATATCATATTCAATTCAAACCATACCACTTTCGAAATCATATTCACTTTCGAAATCATATTCACTTTCGAAATCATATTCACTTTTGACATCATATGATAGGTTAATCAAATCCTTATTTCAAAATCATCATATTTACTCAAATATGTCATTTCACTAGCAAATATCATTTCAAATCCCAACTTATGTTATAACATCATTTAACCATATTTTCTTTAAAGATCAAGGATTTAAATATAAACACTTCCACTTTACATAGTCTGAAATTTAGAAAATAGTTTAGATAGTTATAAATAGTTTAAATATTTAAGCATAGTTTGAATTAAATTTTTAAATAGTTAAAGTACTCTAAAATAGTTTAAAAATGGACTAAAATAGTTTAAATAGATTTAAAATAGATTAAATAGATTTAAAATAGATTAAAATAGGTTAATTAGTTTAAAATAGGTTAAAATAGATTAAATAGATTAAATAGATTAAAATAGATTAAAATAAATTAAAATATTTTAATTTATTAAAATAGTTTAAAATAGATTAGATTAATTTAATATAGTTTAAATTGATTAAAATAGTTTAAAATAGATTAAATTAAATTAAAATTGTTTAAATTGATCAAAATAGTTTAAAATAGTTTAAAATGGATTAAATTAGTTTAATAGTTTGAAAACCTTAATAATCAGGATTTAAAATGGTATGTTTTTAAACAATTTATATTAAAATAATAGATTTGAAATTAATATCAATATAAAATATTTCTTTCATTTCAACACATCTGGACCGTGTCCAGCTTTCAAATCAACAAACTAAAATTGTCTTTCAGTTCAAATTCTCATTTAAACCATTAAATCAATATCGATTTCAAATCCATGTTCGAACTATAAATTTAAACTATTTCAATTTTTTGCAGATTTCGATGTTTAAATATTCAATATTTCAATAACTCAATTTCAATAAATTTCATTTATACTTCAAGTTTAACTTTAAAATTTCAATTTAAACCAATTCCATTTTCAACATTTAAAACTTGGATTTCCATCTAAAAATGACAGAATTTGGAAATAAAAATTTGATATTTAAAATACGTCTATTTAAACATAGCAAATGGTAAATTTTCATCTAAAAATATGGAAGTTTATTTTATTGTGTAATTTTATTTCAATTCAAATCAGTTAATAATTTGATGATGATAAAATGATTTCCAAACCTGAATATTTTTACATAATAAATTTGTAAATCATCTTCTGAGTGAGACGTCATATTTCGTTTCGCAAAATTTTGACTGCTATTGCTTCGTTTATCTTTATTTCGACAGATTTGTAGCATTTTTGGTACCGATATCGATTTTTGATAGGATGGTCGTACCACTGATATCTGTATACCGTTTTGATCGTCTCATCGTGCTGATCTCTGTGGTATATTCAATTCTGTGTTTTGAAGTCCGGTACACAGCGGAACACATGAAACGTTAATCGTATCGGTACCGATTTTGAGCCTATTGAATTCTCTATGTCCATTCGTTACCCATGTGAAAATCAATAGACATCATTCATTAATATTTTCAGTTTTGACCTTTACTATTCCACCTTTTTAATTTATTGTGTTATTCCATTTGTGTTTTTTTAGTTCATTCATTTATTGAGGCTCTTTGTTTCTTTCTCCGCTCTGGTTCCTTCCCATACCTTTCTCTCCTTCTCTTTTGTTTCGTCTGGAAGAAATAATATATTGCGTGATATAAAAGTAACCTTCTGCATGCCATGACCTGCTCCGTCACCATGCACACAAGCTCATCTCCTTCGGTGATTTATATTCTCCCCATCAACTGAGGCCTGTCTCCGCTTGCCACCAGGCCATCCCCTCCTTTGCGTGAGCCATCTCTCACCGACCCAATGAACCGCCCGACCAAACAACCCAGCACCTCACCACGGCTGAAACATCAATACATCCCCTCCTCTAGCCGTGAGCAACCCGAACATAACCGCACCTAAGGCCGAGCCATCCTCCACGCCTAGCCAACACCCCACCGCTGACCACCTCCAGTTTGTCCTTCCCCCTCGTGACCCGAACCCTTCAGGTCTTCTCTAGGGGTGAGTATTTATATAGTATGATATGAATATATTTGTTCGGCTGTACCAGTTTCAGTTAGTTTATATATTAATTTATTATACATAAGTTTATTTCCAATTTTAGATGCTGCTGGTATTTCATGTAGCTCATGTATATAGGCTCATATATATTAGACTATATACATATTAGATTTTATAAAGTATATTATATATGTTAGCCTATTCCATATGAGATATTTTTTAGTTATTATACATATTATATAAAGTCAAGTCTGCATATAGGATGTACTATATATATAATTGCAACAACAGTTTACATATTAGTTAGATATGTCTGAGTATACGTGATATATACATATGGGTTTACATGATTTTTGATTTGTTTTTTAAGTTATACAGATTACATTATACATACAGTGTCTGCATATTAGCTGTGTGTAGCCTGGATATAACGAGTATATATTATAGTCAATATATGTAAGTTGATTTATATATTAGTTATATATATATAGGAGTACTATATTTATATTGTTAGTATAATGGTTATAAAGGTTACTTTATTTATACATATGTTTTGGTCTGAGTGTTGTGATGCATGTTTTACAGAGAGCATTCTTATGGAATAAGATATAAATTTATGGTTTATCTAAGTTGTTATTACATGTATTGATATATATGTTAATGAATATGATACTTTGAAATACGTACGTATATATGTTAAATTTCAAAGATATTTTATTGGATATGTATAATCTATATATATATTTAGTCTGCATGCATTTTGTTTCACCCGTACACATACTTTGTTTTTGAATTATGGTCTACATATACATTCATTTGAATGGTTAGCATATTTAGTTGTCTGCATATTTAGTTGTCTGATTATATAAATATTTGTGAGTTTAGTTGTACATGTATATTTAGTGGTTTGCTTTTTTTAAATTTTATTATTTGTAACGACCCAGTATTTTGGACCATTCAAATCGACAATAAATCCACACATGTCGGACTTGAATAATTCAAAACAATGGATTGTCAATAAGATTTGGCAAAACTCAGCATATACAGCAAATAAAATAATCACAGATCACAGACACAGAGTAATATAACAGTAATGCAGCAGAAACAAAGGAATAGTAGTTCATGAAGCTACTATATAAATATAACAGAGTTAAACAAGATACAACAGAAGTATCGAATACAAAGATGTCTTAAAACAATAGTCAAATACAAGATCTGAATACATCACTGAAATCAACTGAATAACCAATAGCAGAATCGATAGATAGCTGGATCTCCAAGTGAAGCTCCAACTCCAAAGGTGAGTCTCAAATGCTGTATCACTCAGTCTAACCCGAGCGTAAAGCAAAACACAAAACACTCGAGTCAGGATTAACATTCTTATATCAATAAATCCAACTCAAGTGAAATATCAATTGAAATACAAGTAACTTAAAGGATGTTTGGGATAACCATCCCCTAAGGATCCGTTAAACTATTTACTATGTAGTAATATACGCTATATATGGTAGTGTCTAATTAGTAAAGTATAATCATATAGAAAATAGCGTTAAGGGGATGGTGAACCTTAACGCGGTCGGATCTTTAAACCAAAATCGTAGTGGGCTCGATATGGTAGGTGACACGGCACACAAGGCAATGCCAGGGTAGATATACCAATTACGCATCTGGACTGGTGGTGACGCATAGCAGCCACTACCGCCCACCTCGAACAACACTCCCAAATAAAGGGGTGCACCCAATCAATCACAAAGTAATAGAATGGTATCGAAGAAGTGTGTCCGATCAGAGGTGCTACCTCCTTGGCCCGTCAATCGCTCCTGTTTTAGCCACCTTATGCCAACTCACGGGAGTTGGGTCCACGTATATACCTTAGGATCGTCGCCACCATCCTACTTCATTCTGGAAACTCCACCGCGTACACAGTTGTCAAAGTGGTTTTCGATATCGATAAAGAGTATGTCCATATCCGATCCCAGTCTCTTTAACAACCAATCGTTATTATAACACCGTGGTCATTTCAAAATAGTTTATACTTCAAAACCAAAATATCATTATCATTTCAAAACCAAATTTAATACGATATCATTTTCAGTTCAAATACATCCATTTTCAAAATCATATCACTTTCCAAAGTTATAACGCTTTCGAAATCATAGTTTTTTTAAAAATCAAAACACATTGGAAATCACAGCTTTGAAATCATAGCATTTTGGAAATCATAACACTTTCCTCTTAAATAGTTTAGATATTAAAATTAGTATATATAATAAAATAGTTTATAGATATAAAATAATTTATATAAAATAGTTATAAGTTAAAACAATATATATATTAAAATAATTAAAAATAGTTTATATTACAATAGTTTATAAAATAATATAAAAATAGTTTAAATATAATTTAAAAAGACTTTATATAATCAAATAGTTACCACAAATTCATAAATCAATTCAAATCAATTCGAATTCCAAAATTCACATTTAATTCAATTTAAATTCGTAAATTTCAACTCAATTCAGCTTCCAAATAAATCATTTCAAATTATCGATTTCAAATACATATTTGAACCATAAAATAAGCCATTTCAATTTTTATATATTTCAAAGCTTTATATATTCAATCTTTCAAAACTAAATTGGATAATTTAATATATATATCAAATTCACTTTACTATTATTTGGTTTTGAAATATTTACTTAATCATTTCAATAACATCTAAATACAACTTCAATTTACAAATTTAAATAAATAAAATAGCCCATTTAAATTTATATAAGTTTGAAATATTCATTTAAGTCACTTTTAATCAAATTCAAGTTATAAAACATATCTTTTAAAATTCCAAATTGAATAAATTTCAAATAAAACTTATTTAAGTAAATTTCTTAAATAAATAAAATTTCAAATCAACTTCAAATTTATCTTTTCAAACTGAATCATTATAACTCTATATTTGAAAATATATATATATATATATATATTATAAATACTTAAACATATTATATATCACTTTATTAAATCAACTTTGATAAATCTTTAAAATCAATATTTATCAAAACCATATATTTCTTTTCAAACCATAGAAATCATTTTCAAAATATTTATATAGACCAACGGTGCCTGTATAAAATTTTCTATCATATGGTCAAGTGATACGGATATTTATCATTTCAATTCGCAATTTAAATATATACGGGTATACATCATTTCAACCCGCAATCCCAAATTCAATTAATTGAAAATCGCTTGGGTTTATCATTTCAACCCATAACGATTTTCTCCTATTTTAAAGTCCGTTCGGGTATGTATCATTTCAACCCATAGTGATTTCTATACTAACAGGGAACTTGCAGAGTGATAACAGATATGATAAAACATAACAACAGTAACAGGCATATATCATCAGTATAAATAACAGATAATGGTGTCAGATGTCACAAGTGAACAGATACAGATAACAGTGTATATATCAATGTAAATAACTAGCAGCAGTATATTTCAATTGACGTTTCAATTGAAATCAAATTTAATAAATATAAGAACGTTAATCGTGAGTGATTGCTCACCTTTCAAGGCTAGAGATGGATGAGACTGAGATGAATTACGAATCCAAACACGAATTCCAAATCAGAGCTAAATGGATACGGATTCGACGGACAAGCTGACAGATAAGGAAATGACGAAATCAAATCAGAACTGGATCGATGGAGATAAGTTATACAAGTAAATTGTTATAGATAAAACATATGAAATTATATTTATATACAAAATCATATCCAAATTTCAACACATATTAAATTAAATATATAACTTATGAAATATACAACTCAGAACACAAACACACACACACACACATATATATATATATATATATATAAACTATATAACAACAGACTAACTTAGCATAAATACTTAATATATATAACAAACAACTTTCAATGTTTCAAAATATAACCTCAGCTTGTAATATATAGACTGTATAAAATATATATATTGAGACACAACAGAATTGTAAAATTTTGTATATATAAATATTATAGTTTAGAGCAATAATATATACACACTTCATTTATAATTAAACTAACAGAACCTGTATATATATCAAAATATATCTTGCACTGTAACGACCCGTAAAATTTAATAGTTTTAAAAGTATATTTAACTGGAAATTTGTGAAATTTTGAACAATAAAATTTGAAATTAAAAATTTATTATTTGGAATACGTCTATTGTAATATAGCAACTGGTAAATTTTCATATGATAATATTGAAGTTTATTTTCCTGTGAAATTTCATTTCAAATCAAGCCGGTTAATAACAGTGAATTTAAAAGTTTTCCGAAACAAAAATGTGTCAACAGGAGAAAATTTATTCAGATCATTCTGAATCAGACTACGAAATTCGTTTTCCAAATTTGGACTTCTACTGCTCCGTTTATCTTAATTCTGGCCAAATAGCAGCATTTCTATTATCGATTATCGACTTCTGATCTGATGATCGTACCACTAATATCTGTATACCGTTTTGATCATCCCGTCGTGCTGATCTTTACGGTATATTCTATTCTGTGTTTTAAGGTCTGGTATGTGACGGAAACGATGAAAAGGTGCGTCGTATCGGTACCATCAATTGTGACCGTTAGCTTTCTTGCGTTTTCAAATCGAAACGTGCAACCCAAACCAAATTGATGTCTGAGTAAATGTGTAGCCCTATTCGTATTCAATGAATATACACGTTCAAAAATTGATGACCGTTCAAAAATTAAAGCTTGCCTGACCTTCCATTTTCGTACACGTTTTGTATCGTTCGCATTTAATTCATGCGTTTTCTTCTTCTGCTTACAAAATTCCCCCTTTCTTCTTTTCTGTCTTAGCCATTTTGTTTGCCATTTTCCTCTGCTTCTCACCTCTCATATTTGAGACCCCTCCTTTCCCGACCTCTCATCCCCAGCTGCCTCACCTATTCAAGCCTCCACGTCCACCTGTCACGGCCTCCACCCCTCAACCTTTCACTACCCATCCAAGTAGGCAGCCCCTCTATCTCATCCTCCCCATCAGCTCCGAACTTTTACCTCCCTAGGCTGAGCCTTCACCACTGACCTCCAACAGCCGATAGCCACCATCCCCACTTCCACTTAGCCTGCCGCAACCCAGCAACCTCACCATGGCCGCTGATCTCCAGCATAGCCGAGCCCCATGCGCGTCTGTACCCCTCGAGCCCACTTCCATCCTCCTCCCTTCACCTTGCAGCCCACACAAGCCTCTTCACCTCCACACCTAAACCAATCGTCTTCCCTCTCGACCGCATCCTCACCCGCCACCATCTACTCGGCCGAGCACCACACTCCAGACCCTAATCCCACGTGGACCCCATTCCCCTCCTCTCTGTTGTGTAAATGTAAGTTTTGTAAGTATATATTTTGTAGTTTATATATGTAAGTTTATATAAAACTTATTTGTTTATATATATATATATATATATATATATATCAATTTCTATAAGTTATATAGGATCTGTGAGTATAAATATGTATATGTTACAAGTCTATATATATCAAGCAATATATATGTTTACTGGATATATATTATTTTATGTCTACAATATAAAGGTTTATATGTGACGCAGCGGATAATTCAAAACAAATGTAGATCGGTGAAAGTAGCAGTCGATGGATTGATGAATGCTGAATTGCCCGAATTCGTTGATCCGAAGATACCGAACTCTAGCTATCTCGAACTCGTTGATCGCGCATGATACCGGGTTCAAAGATCTTCAATTCTTCAAGCGTTGATCAAGCGCACTTGATTCCGCGAATCGGCTTCTACAATCGTTGAATCGAGCGCACTCGATTATCCGAAAGAGGAGATAGGAGATTACACTCAACTACCAATTTAAATGAAAGCACAAAGCAATCAAAAGAGAATTTTATTCAATATTCAACAACCTTTACAAAATGACCATACACGCCTATTTATAGGCTACAACTCAACACAGCAGAAAAGTTTCAAAATATTACAAGTACTTAGGTCGAAAACGACCTTCGACCTTGAATGTTGCGACCTAGTACAGACGCGTCCTAACAAACATGTTAAAAGACAAACAACTCACTTAGGTCGGTAACGACCTAATTACATTATTCCACGACTTAACAAATGAACACACAGCATTCCAGATCGGCGAGTTGGGGAAATCAATGGCCTCCAGAGCTTTGCGACCTAAGAATGAACGGCATCCCTTCGTTTGCGACCTAACAGAAGCGGCTTCAGAGATTCTTCGCGACCTAAGCCTTCGCGACCTAAGGCCTTGCGACCTAATCCTTTGCGACCTAAGGCTTTGCGACCTAGGCCTTTGCGACCTAAGACTATGCGACCTAAGCCTTTGCGACCTAAGACTTTGCGACCTATCTTAAGTCGTGATTTGTTAGGTCGGAGCACCCCATTAGCTCGTTCCAGCCCCCTCTTTCCTATCTCGCTAGGTCGTACGCGACCTAAAAGCATGTTAGGTCGTTCCAGCGACCTATCTCCTTGTTTTAGTTCGCCATCCACTAACCCGTTAGGTCGTAGCTCTGTACTTGGTGTTATGTTAGATCGTTCACCATGTTGCACTGCACAGTTAGGTCGTACGCGACCTAAGAACATGTTAGGTCGTTTCAGCACCTCGTTTCTGTTAGGTCGTAGCTCCAACTTAAAAGCCTTGTTAGGTCGTATGCGACCTAACACTTCACCGAATTGGACTTTCTTCTCGGTATCACTCACTCCCCCCTTTAACTCCTTAGGTCGTGAGCGACCTACACACTCCTTAGGTCGTGAGCGACCTAGACCCTTAGCTTTCTGCACTGCATCATCCTCCCCTGGTTGAGAGAAATTCGACCTCGAATTCGCACACTCTTCATCCCCAACAAACTCTTCCCCATGATATGGTACAAGATGTTTAACATTGAATACGTCAGATGTATACACATCATCTGGCAGCTTCAGTTTATAAGCATTTTCATTGATTCGTTTCACAACTTCCACCGGACCAATTTTCCTGGCTTTCAACTTGTTGTACGCGCCCACTGGAAAACGATCTTTTGTTAACACTGCATAAACCATATCTCCTTCATTAAACTCAACTTTTCGTCGTTTCAAATCTGCAGCTTGTTTATATTTCTCATTTGCTTTCTCTAATCGTTCTTGAACGATTTTATGACACTCCGTCAGCCCTTCAACAAAATCAGCAGCTTTCTTAATTGTCCCCTTCGAGTGTGGTATCATCGTTAAATCTAACGGTCCCTTCGGTAAACTTGAATAAACAATCTGGAACGGACTGAACCCCGTACTTCGATTCACAGCATGATTATGGGCAAATTCTGCCTGACATAACTTCACATCCCAACTCTTCAGATTATCTTGAACAAGACACCTCAACAAGTTTCCCAACGATCGATTAACCACCTCAGTCTGTCCATCCGTTTGCGGGTGATAAGCACTACTAAATTTCAGCTTCGTTCCCACCATTTTCCACAAACTCAACCAAAAATGACTCAAAAATCGAGTATCTCTATCCGACACAATAGATTCTGGCAATCCATGAAGTCGATAGATCTCCCTGAAAAACAATTGAGCAACATGAACCGCATCTGCCGTCTTCTTGCAAGCAATGAAATGTGCCATTTTCGAAAATCTGTCAACCACCACATAAACGGAATCATTACCACGCTGCGTTCTCGGCAAACCCAACACAAAGTCCATGCTGATATCCACCCATGGTTTTACAGGTACGGGTAACGGCATATATAAACCAGCATTAGTGGAAGTTCCTTTCGAAATTTGACAAATATGACAACGCTCCACAAACCTCTCTACCTCTTTCCTCATTGATGGCCAAAAGTAGGATTGTGAAATCAACTGTAAAGTACGGTCTCTCCCAACATGTCCTTCGTCGTGTAACTCCTTGATAATCTTCATTCTCAGACTACCCTCCGGTATGCACAGTCGACTTCCTTTGAAAAGAAAACCATCTACCATCACGAAATCATCCGTCTCTCCCTCCTTGACTTTTTCAACAAATTTTGCAAAGTAAGGATCATCAGTGAATAACTCTGGCAATATTTCAAACCCCGTCACTTCAACCTTTAATGTAGTCAACAAATGACTCCTCCTACTCAAAGCATCAGCCACACGATTTGTCACCCCTGACTTGTGTTTCACAACAAAAGTAAACTGTTGCAGATATGCAATCCACGATGCATGTCTCGCTGAAATCTTATCCTGCCCTTGCAAATGCTTCAATGCTTCATGATCAGTATACAGAACAAACTCCTTCTGAAATAGATAGTGTCTCCAGTGTTTAATAGATTGTACAACAGCATAAAACTCCACATCATATGTACTGTATCGCATCTTCGCTCCTGACAACTTCTCACTAAAATATGCAATAGGACGCCCCTTCTGACTCAACACCCCTCCAATCCCAACCTTGGATGCATCAGTATGTAGTTCAAACACTAGCTGAAAATCAGGTAATACTAGGATTGGTGCAGACGTCAGCAATTCCTTGATCTTCCCAAAAGCACTCCCTGCTTCCTCTGTCCATGCAAACTGTTTGCCTTTCATACAATCTGTAACAGGTGCCATCACACTACTAAAGTGTGGTATAAACCTTCGATAGAATGAAGCCAACCCGTGAAAACTACGAACTTCCGTTATCGTCTTGGGTTGCGGCCAATTTCTGATCGCCTCAACTTTACTTTGGTCAACCTGTATTCCTTTCTCTGAAACAACATACCCCAGAAATAAAACACTGTGCGTCATGAACACGCATTTCTTCGTAGCAGCATAAAATTGTTCTTGTCTCAGTACCATCAGCACTTCTCTAAGATGATTCAGATGTTCCTCTGAACTCCCACTGTAAATAAGAATATCATCGAAATATACCACCACGAATTTTCCAATGAATGGTCGAAAAATCTGATTCATCACCCTCATGAACGTACTTGGTGCATTGGATAAACCAAATGGCATGACCAACCACTCGTATAGACCCTCCCTGGTTTTAAAAGCAGTCTTCCATTCATCGCCTGGTCTGATACGAATTTGATGATATCCGCTCTTCAAATCAATCTTCGAAAAGATAATAGCTCCACTTATTTGATCTAACAAGTCATCCAACCTCGGCATCGGAAATCTATATCTCACAGTAATCTTGTTCAATGCTCGGCTGTCAGTGCACATTCTCCATGTCCCATCCTTCTTGGGTACCAATAAAGCTGGTACAGCACAAGGACTCAGACTCTCCTGCACACGCCCCTGCTCAAGCAATTCCTCAACCTGCCTCCGCAATTCTTCATGTTCCTTCGGACTCATTCGATAATGTGGTCTGTGTGGCAACACAGCACCTGGAACAAGATCTATCTGATGTTGTATATCCCTCAACGGTGGCAACTCCGTTGGTAACTCCTCTGGAAATACATCGTCAAATTCTTTCAAAACTGGTTTAACTTCTTCTGGAATTTCAACCTCTTCACTGCTCTCACGCCCAATCAACAAGAATACTTCCGGCTCTTCTTCAACTTCTTTAACAAACTCCTTCAAAGTCAATAAAGTTTTCAGCTCTTCGATTTCTTCGGACTTACTTTCTTCTTGTGATCTCTTCTTTGGAACTAAGATAATCTTCGTGCCTTTAAACATAAAACTGTAGCTATTGGTCCGACCGTCATGTTGTACTGCTCGATCATACTGCCATGGTCTTCCCAATAATAAATGACAAACATCCATCTCTACTACATCACACCATATTTCATCTTTGTATTTCTTCCCAATAGAGAATGGTACACGAACTCGTCTATCCACTTTCACTTCTCCTCCTTTTCTCAACCATGCTAACTTGTATGGACTCGGATGTTTCTCTGTCTTTAATTTCAACTTCGTCACAGCTTCGGTTGAAATAATATTATCACAGCTTCCTGCGTCAATTACAAACTTACACACCTTCCCCAGAATAGTACATGTTGACTGAAAGATATTACTCCTCAACCAACTAGCTTCTTCCTGCTTCGGTGTTAAACACGATCTCCTCAGCATTAGGTTACAACCTTCGTCTCCTGACGCAATATCCTGCTCATCCTCCTCAGCTGGATTAGAACAATCTTCATCAACATCCTCATCGTCAACTTCTGCAATCATGGTTCTCTTCTTTGGTTTTGGACACTCACTGCTTTTATGACCCACTTCCTGACAATTGTAACATTTGAAACCATTGTTAACCCTTGTCTTCTCAGCCTCCTTCACCACTGGTCTACTGATAGGTTTAGAAACATTAGAATTTCCTCCAACACCCTTCGCTTGATTGTTAGAATTAGTAAACACACCACCTCCTCGTCTCCCTTGTTTTTCCCAAGCCAACGCTTTCTGATGTGCTTCCGCTACAGATCTTGGATCGAACATATTGACCATATCCTGAATCTGCATTCTCAATCCTCCAATGAACCTAGATGTCAGCTGCTCTTCTGTTTCCATAATATCATTCCTCGCAATCAGTTGGTAAAATTCATCAGCATAGTCATTAACTGTCTTTGTGCCCTGCCTCAAGTTTTGCAAACGTTGATACATCAAAGATTGATAATTGTAAGGTAAGAACGTTGCTTTCATTAACTTCTTCATCTTCTCCCAAGACTCAAATTTTGACTTCCCCATTCGTTCACGTGTAAGCTTGGTCTGCTGCCACCATGCCAAAGCTCTACCCCTCAGCCTTGTAGCAACCAACTTTACTCTACGATGTTCTGGTACTTCTTTAAAGTCAAAAATCTCCTCAACATTAGCCATCCAATCTAGAAACTCCTCCGCTTGCATACCACCCTTGAATTCAGGAATTTCAGTCTTCATCCCCGACTCCCATTTGTGATCATACTCAGAATAGTTTCTGCCTTGACCTCTTCCTTGAACACTACCACCATCATACTCCTCTTCAAAATCAGATGCATAACGATGTCGATTCTGACCACCAACATCTCTACTACCATTACGCCTTCCACCATCATCCCTTCTATCTACGTTCCTCCGTTCTCGATCATTCACGTTTCTCCCACGCCCTTGATCATTTTCAACACTTCGGTCACGATTAGAATGTGGTGAGACTCTACTACCTCCATGATTAGATTCTGGTGAAACCCTTCTCCGATTTTGATTCATCTCCGTCATAAGCTTCTCTAATCGGCCAATTCCTTCATTAAGCTTCTCGCTAAAATTCTCATTGATTCTTTGCTCCATCTCATCAGCCTCTTCTCTTCGATATAAAGCTTCTACGTTTTGGTGGCGATTAGCTCTTCTTGGCGGCATACTTGAAAACTTCACAAATTCTCAAACACTTCAAATTCAAACACTTTCCGGATTTTGATCCAAAATGAAACGGATCGAAAACTTCCACTTTGTAGCAAATCGCGATGAACACGATGAACACGACTTCTCCAAACCACAAATCCAAACTTCAAACTTCAAAAGTAAGCACGACCCACTTCCTCAAATTCTCGGCCGTGATTGATAACTTCAAATCTTCGAATGAATAGGCTCCAAGTCTCGATCTAACTATGATTGGTTAGAACAGGCTCTGATACCAAAAACTGACGCAGCGGATAATTCAAAACAAATGTAGATCGGTGAAAGTAGCAGTCGATGGATTGATGAATGCTGAATTGCCCGAATTCGTTGATCCGAAGATACCGAACTCTAGCTATCTCGAACTCGTTGATCGCGCACGATACCGGGTTCAAAGATCTTCAATTCTTCAAGCGTTGATCAAGCGCACTTGATTCCGCGAATCGGCTTCTACAATCGTTGAATCGAGCGCACTCGATTATCCGAAAGAGGAGATAGGAGATTACACTCAACTACCAATTTAAATGAAAGCACAAAGCAATCAAAAGAGAATTTTATTCAATATTCAACAACCTTTACAAAATGACCATACACGCCTATTTATAGGCTACAACTCAACACAGCAGAAAAGTTTCAAAATATTACAAGTACTTAGGTCGAAAACGACCTTCGACCTTGAATGTTGCGACCTAGTACAGACGCGTCCTAACAAACATGTTAAAAGACAAACAACTCACTTAGGTCGGTAACGACCTAATTACATTATTCCACGACTTAACAAATGAACACACAGCATTCCAGATCGGCGAGTTGGGGAAATCAATGGCCTCCAGAGCTTTGCGACCTAAGAATGAACGGCATCCCTTCGTTTGCGACCTAACAGAAGCGGCTTCAGAGATTCTTCGCGACCTAAGCCTTCGCGACCTAAGGCCTTGCGACCTAATCCTTTGCGACCTAAGGCTTTGCGACCTAGGCCTTTGCGACCTAAGACTATGCGACCTAAGCCTTTGCGACCTAAGACTTTGCGACCTATCTTAAGTCGTGATTTGTTAGGTCGGAGCACCCCATTAGCTCGTTCCAGCCCCCTCTTTCCTATCTCGCTAGGTCGTACGCGACCTAAAAGCATGTTAGGTCGTTCCAGCGACCTATCTCCTTGTTTTAGTTCGCCATCCACTAACCCGTTAGGTCGTAGCTCTGTACTTGGTGTTATGTTAGATCGTTCACCATGTTGCACTGCACAGTTAGGTCGTACGCGACCTAAGAACATGTTAGGTCGTTTCAGCACCTCGTTTCTGTTAGGTCGTAGCTCCAACTTAAAAGCCTTGTTAGGTCGTATGCGACCTAACACTTCACCGAATTGGACTTTCTTCTCGGTATCACTCACTCCCCCCTTTAACTCCTTAGGTCGTGAGCGACCTACACACTCCTTAGGTCGTGAGCGACCTAGACCCTTAGCTTTCTGCACTGCATCAATATGTATGGTTTGTTTATAATATGAGTTATAATATAACAGTTTATATATGTTAAAGTATTGTTATTCAATATGTTTAAAGTATGTAAATTATACATTAGTTTTTATATAGGATCTGTCGGTTTATAATACATAAGATTTATATATCAGTCTATATAAAACTGTTGAGTTTAATGTATAAATTTATAATAGATTATTTTATATATAAGTTGCTGTTTATATATGTAGTATATATAACTTATAATTCATACATGTAAAACTTATGAAAGTTATATAAAAAATTTGTTTGTTCGTATATGTATAGGTTTACATATATAATTGACTTGAATTATATATATACATATATTTAATAAAGTGAGTTGATATTGACTTTTATGATATATATATATATTGTTTTAAAATATAACATGTATGCAAGTGTGTATAGATGTTCATATATTAGTTTATGTAGGTAGGCAGATATCTGTTTTAAAAATTATTTTTGAAATATATATATACATAATATATTTCGTTTCAGTTTATATCAAGCCGATTTTGATTCGTTTCCATCAATTCCGATTTTCAGCTTGGCCGTCGAATTCATACCAATCTTGCTCTGCTTTGAAATTCGTGCTTGGATCCGTAGCTCATTCTATTGTCAAATATCTCTAGCCTCGAAAGGTGAGCAATCACTCACGATTATCATTCTTGTAGTTATTAAATTTGATCTCAATTGAAACGACAATTGAAATATGATGCTGTAGTTATTTAAATTGTTATATATGCTATTATCTGTATATGTTCACCTGTGACATCTGACACCAGTATCTAGTATTTATATGCCTGTTATTACTATTATCTGTATATGTTCACCTATGACATCTGACACCAGTATCTGTTATTTATATTGATGATATATGCCTGTTGTTATATTTTATATTATCTGTTATCACTCTGCAAGCGATTTTCATTTGAATTGAAATTGGGATTACGGGTCGAAATGATATCTACCCGTATATATTTAAATTTCGGATTGAAATGATAAATATCCGTATCACTTAACCATATGATAAATATATATACAGACACCGTTGGTCCATATATATAAATATATTAAAATGAATTCTATGGTTTTGGAAAGAAATATATGGTTTTATTAAATGTTGAGTATATAAAATATATTTCAAAATAGATTTTGGTAATAACTTGAATAAGTTAAGGTTAGAAAGATAATTTGAATTTAGTTGAAATTGGATTCATTAAAGAATTTTATCTAATTAAACCGATTTAAAACTTATTGAAATTTAAGGTATGATTTATAACTTGAGTTTGATTTAAATAATTTAATGAATATTTCTTGTTTAAATAAATTTAAGGAAATATTTAGTAAAAAGGAAATTTAAGGCTAGTTAAATGATATTGAATCTATTAAGTGAATATTCCCTGATTAAATAATAATGAAGTTAAATCAAGAGCTATATGAAACTGTTAAATCTAACTTTGAAAATGTTGAATACTAAAGCTTTGAAATATATTGAAAATAAAGGGTATATTTAGAACTGAATTAAATTGAAGAATTGAGCTTTGAATAAATTTGAATTTGGAATTTTAAGTTGATTTGAATCGATTTGCGAGACTTGAGGAAATTATAAATACTTTACTTTTTAAATCATTTAATATATATACTATTTTGGAAAATAGATATATTTGAAATAAAATGATATTTTGGTTGGAAGTATAAATTAAATTGAAATGACCACGGTGTTATAATATATATTTCCTCCTTGAAGATAGTTCTGAAGATCCTTAGAGGATGGTTATCCCAAACATCCTTTAAGTTACTTGAATTTCAGTGGATATTTTCACTTGAGTTGGATTTATTGGTATAAGATTGTTAATCCTGACTCGAGTGTTTTGTGTTTTGCTTTACGCTCGGGTCAGACTGAGTGATACAGCATTTAAGACTCACCTTTGGAGTTTGGAGCTTCGTTTGGAGATCCAACTATTGATTCAGCTTCCAGCTCTCCAGTTGATTCGTTCACAGAAGTCATCTATTTGGATTGGAGACTTCACTGTATTTGAGATATTCTGTTGTATTTTATTTCTAACTCTGATGATTATATAGTAGCTTCATGAACTACTATTTTATCTATTCCGCTGCGTATTATTGTATTACTCTGTGTCTGTGATTCTGTGATTGATTTATTTACTGTATATGATGAGTTTGCCAAATTTAAATAACAATCTGATATTTTGAATTATTCAAGTCCGACATGTGTGGATTTATTGTCGATTTGAATGGTCCAAAATAGCGGGTCGTTACAGTTGGTATCAGAGCTTTGGCTCTAGGCAAAACTTAGCATATATAGTAAATTTATTTACAGAATCACTTTCGTTCGAGTTTGAATCTCTTCCGTTTGACTCGATTTCCTTTGAAATTTGGAACGTTTCTTGCGGTTCCAAAATTCATCTTGTCTCTCTCTATTTGTATTCTTTTGATTCTGGAGTATCCCATAACTCCACTTCGAATGATCTCTATAAGAATAGGATCCCACCAATCTTTGAATGATTTGTGAAGGGGTGAAACTCCTTCACAATTGGCACTGATTCACCGGAGATTTCTATATCTTTGGTTTAGATGCCGCTATCTCTTGCGATCGAATGTTGATTTTTCTTGGAATTCTGCATCGATCTTGTTCCTGAAGTCACGGATGACCCTAGGGTCATCCGCGATTTATATAAGTATATTCATCTTCTATTTTGAAATTTAATTATCTCATTTTCGTTCAAACTTATCTTCGAATTAGAATCCTAATTGATTAGAGTCCCTCTAATTTGAATCTCAATCTTTGTTTGAAATCCATTCTTAAATCATCCTTTGAAAATCGGGTTTGTTTATATTCTAGAAATTGTTTTCTAAACCGAAATTATTATTTTGATAAGTATGATTATATTCTATATATAAAAGTGAAATGTTTTCGATAAGGATTATATACCTTTTAAAATGAGAATTTGAGGTTTCGAAAGGATTTGTAATTTTGAAAAAAAAATTATATAAGAAATTTGATCTATCTAAAAATGATTTATAACTAAAGGATTTTAAATTTGAAATTCGAGAATTGAACCTCGGTATTTTGAAACTGGTTTTAAGATTTTGAAATATATAATAATAATATGATTTAAAAGTATTTTCCGAATTTGAAATGTTTCAAATGATTTTATTGAGTTTTGAATGATTTCGAAGAAATTTCAAAGAAGTTTTCAAGAAAATAGAAGTCCAGAACTCACTTATGTCGCTGGAAAATAATTTCGGTGATGAGTGCACGCATCATCGACATTGATTTTCGAGTTTTAGAGTGGGGGAGAGGCCACTTTAGTAGCATTGCTACGCGAGTGATTTTGTGAAACCATTTTGATTTCAAATTCCGAAGTAAGATTTGATATTCTAAAGATATATGTATATATATATATATATTTGTAATGATTTGAAGTAAGCCGGTGTTCAGTCCTCGAGTTTCGAATTTGATATAAACCTATCTTTTGAAATTGATTTACTGATTTGTTGTTGATTTCCAACTCTTGAATTTGAAAATGATTTCTTCAACTATTTTGAAGGTTCGAGCACTTCCAAATCAAGGTTAACTTTTCAAAGCTAAGAATTTTGAAAAGTATAAAGTATATAAGTTGGTATGAATGTTAAAGTATGTAGTAAAATGATTTAAATAAGTTGAAACTGTTTGTTAAGAAAATGAATAAGGCAATTTTAAATTTTTCTAATATGAAATTTAGATTTGAAATGTTTTGAAAATAATTTGGTCTTCAAAATATTTTGAATAAAATTTAGTTTAAATGTTTTAACTTAGTAACATCTTTATGGAACTATATATTTAACAAGTTGGAATAAATATATAAGTTGTACGTATGCTGTTTTATTTGCATAATTAATTTGATCCAAGTTTGAGTACACAAGTTCGAGGTGCATTACACCATTTCGTGTTAGGATTTTTCATTCGATTCTTGATGGCGAATATTTGATATGTATTTTGGGCTAAATTCTAGAATTCTCTATCATAGTATATGGCTATGCAAGGAGACTGATGGCTTCTAGTCGAGAAACCATATCGAAGTCCACATTAGGGAAGTCAAATGGACAATACTAGTTCGAAAGCGAACTTGTGTGATCGAGCGAGCGATCAAATGTGATTTTGCGAAATGATGACGTATGTACATTGTATATTCTAATATCATTGATATATTTTGACGCTGAAATTGAAAGCTGTGGGGTTAGAATATCTTTGCTTACTAAAAGAAAACTTTAAATTTAAATTACAAAGATATATAAACCATAAAAGCAAAGATATCCAATCCCATATGGCTCTTCATACAGCGAAATTTATTTTGTAAAGATTTGATCCTTATATAAGATGGACCTTATGTAAGTATAAGATGATTTTGAAAACATTTGATTTTGGAAATGAATTGGTTGACTTAAATTATATTGATTTGGAAATTTGGATTTATTTTCTAAATCTATTATTTTGGAAACTTTGAAACTAAAGATATTTAATTTGAGAAGAAATAATTTGGTGAAATTATATATGATTTTGAAATTGAACTGATATTGAAACAAATTGAAATTTGAGAACCTTGTGCTACTAAATACTTGATTTGGGAGTTATCGAACTTATATAAAATTGATTTGTATGAGTATGAAATTGATTCGAAAACTATGGATTTGAAAAGGGTACTCAATTTGAAAAGTGAAATCTTATATAATTAAAGTCTATATAAGTATGATTTGATATACTTTTGATTTTGGAAAAGTATTTGATCTGAAAATTAAATCTTATATATAATGGATTTTATATAAGTACGATATTTGAAAGTGATTTGAAAAGGTACTATATGATACATATTTTCGAAGTAAAGATATGGAAAGTGCCTTCTGCTTGATATCCGATTTGTGGCCACATCTTGGATTCATTCTATCGATATTATTCTCTCTGATTTTTGGTTTTCCGGATATGATACTCGAGTGTCCTTCGAATTCCATGGCGTTACCCATGGTCTTATTGTTCTCTCGTGACTGCATAGCGCAACTGCCTGGCTGAGTCTTGCCTAGGGGTACGGATTGTTTCCTGGGGGATCCAGGCGTAATCATTGTGTATCCTGCAATCTGTGTAGGTCGCGAATAGTAGCGCAAATGCTTGGCTGAGTCTTGCCTGGAGGTACGGATTGTTTCCTGGGGGATCCAGGCGTAACCATTGTGTATCCGGCATTCTACTAGTCATCATGGCGTAACTCGCAGGGCTGAGAAAGCTTACGGATATGGATTGTTTCCTGGGGGACCCAGGCGTAACCATTGTGTATCTGCGAACCATGGTTAGACAAAGGTTTTGTTTGTGTTTTTGATTGGATTGTACTTTCCATATCTGTTTTTAAAAGTTTTTTCTGTATTTTCACTGGGTGTTGAAACAAGTCTACTAAGTACCTGGAGAATTCTAGCTTTGCGCCTGATCAACGCACTGCCAGAGTCTACAGAAACGAAGATAAACTTGTTAAGACATCGAGTTATAAAAGTATTTTCGGAAGGAAATTTGTTTCGACTATAAAGGTATTTTATTATAAAAGTATTACCAACAAAAGAAATTCTATATTAATATTTGAAATTGAAATTCTTATGGTTTGAATTGATTATTCGTGCCCGATATTATTCCTTGAATCTACCTTATCTGCTCAGCCTTATTTATTCATCTATATTCTGCTTTTCCAAATCCTCCTTCTTCTCCTTGTTGACTATATCCTTTTCAAGTATTGTTTATTATATACTATATGGTTTAATATATAAAAAAAATAGTGTTATAAATAGAAAATTTTAGTGTTAAATATTTTAGAAGTTATTTATTTAATAATACATATTTAAAGTAAATGATTATTGATTATTAATAATATTTGAAAAGTATCTTGAGATAAAAAAAATTATGAATTATGAATTTAATGTTTTCAAATAGCTTCTTTGTAAATATAAGTAATAATGTAAATAACTGTTTTCAAATAGTTTTCATATATTTATAAAGTTGTTATTGAAGCATATAAATGGTAATTGTAAGGAAGCAAGAAATTTTGCAAATGGATCTTGAAAAAGTTTTAAAGTATATAAGACAATTGAATTGCAAATGAAGTTTTAAAATTTAAGTAAAATTTATATAGTTCAAATTAATTGTTTAATTTTGACTTTCAATCTACTTTTATTTCCGGTTGTTCTATTCTCCTACCTCCTTCCTTTTCGGGGACGAAAAGTTTTGAGTGGGGGAGAGTGTAACGACCCGTAAAATTTAATAGTTTTAAAAGTATATTTAACTGGAAATTTGTGAAATTTTAAACAATAAAATTTGAAATTAAAAATTTATTATTTGGAATACGTCTATTGTAATATAGCAACTGGTAAATTTTCATATGATAATATTGAAGTTTATTTTCCTGTGAAATTTCATTTCAAATCAAGCCGGTTAATAACAGTGAATTTAAAAGTTTTCCGAAACCAAAATGTGTCAACAGGAGAAAATTTATTCAGATCATTCTAAATCAGACTACGAAATTCGTTTTCCAAATTTGGACTTCTACTGCTCCGTTTATCTTAATTCTGGCCAAATAGCAGCATTTCTGTTATCGATTATCGACTTTTGATCTGATGATCGTACCACTAATATCTGTATACCGTTTTGATCGTCCCGTCGTGCTGATCTTTACGGTATATTCTATTCTGTGTTTTAAGGTCTGGTATGCGACGGAAACGATGAAAAGGTGCGTCGTATCGGTACCATCAATTGTGACCGTTAGCTTTCTTGCGTTTTCAAATCGAAACGTGCAACCCAAACCAAATTGATGTCTGAGTAAACGTGTAGCCCTATTCGTATTCAATGAATATACATGTTCAAAAATTGATGACCGTTCAAAAATTAAAGCTTGCCTGACCTTCCATTTTCGTACACGTTTTGTATCGTTCGCATTTAATTCATGCGTTTTCTTCTTCTGCTTACAAAATTCCCCCTTTCTTCTTTTCTGTCTTAGCCATTTTGTTCGCCATTTTCCTCTGCTTCTCACCTCTCATATTTGAGACCCCTCCTTTCCCGACCTCTCATCCCCAGCTGCCTCACCTATTCAAGCCTCCACGTCCACCTGTCACGGCCTCCACCCCTCAACCTTTCACTAGCCATCCAAGTAGGCAGCCCCTCTATCTCATCCTCCCCATCAGCTCCGAACTTTTCCCTCCCTAGGCTGAGCCTTCACCACTGACCTCCAACAGCCGATAGCCACCATCCCCACTTCCACTTAGCCTGCCGCAACCCAGCAACCTCACCGTGGCCGCTGAACTCCAGCATAGCCGAGCCCCATGCGCGTCTGTACCCCTCGAGCCCACTTCCATCCTCCTCCCTTCACCTTCCAGCCCACGCAAGCCTCTTCACCTCCACACCTAAACCAATCGTCTTCCCTCTCGACCGCATCCTCACCCGCCACCATCTACTCGGCCGAGCACCACACTCCAGACCCTAATCCCACGTGGACCCCATTCCCCTCCTCTCTGTTGTGTAAATGTAAGTTTTGTACGTATATATTTTGTAGTTTATATATGTAAGTTTATATAAAACTTATTTGTTTATATATATATATATATCAGTTTCTTTAAGTTATATAGGATCTGTGAGTATAAATATGTATATGTTACAAGTCTATATATATCAAGCAATATATATGTTTACTGGATATATATTATTTTATGTCTACAATATAAAGGTTTATATGTATGGTTTGTTTATAATATGAGTTATAATATAACAGTTTATATATGTTAAAGTATTGTTATTCAATATGTTTAAAGTATGTAAATTATACATTAGTTTTTATATAGGATCTGTCGGTTTATAATACATAAGATTTATATATCAGTCTATATAAAACTGTTGAGTTTAATGTATAAATTTATAATAGATTATTTTATATATAAGTTGCTGTTTATATATGTAGTATATATAACTTATAATTCATACATGTAAAACTTATGAAAGTTATATAAAAAATTTGTTTGTTCGTATATGTATAGGTTTACATATATAATTGACTTGAATTATATATATACATATATTTAATAAAGTGAGTTGATATTGACTTTTATGATATATATATATATTGTTTTAAAATATAACATGTATGCAAGTGTGTATAGATGTTCATATATTAGTTTATGTAGGTAGGCAGATATCTGTTTTAAAATTTATTTTTGAAATATATATATATATATACATAATATATTTCGTTTCAGTTTATATCAAGCCGATTTTGATTCGTTTCCATCAATTCCGATTTTCAGCTTGGCCGTCGAATTCATACCAATCTTGCTCTGCTTTGAAATTCGTGCTTGGATCCGTAGCTCATTCTATTGTCAAATATCTCTAGCCTCGAAAGGTGAGCAATCACTCACGATTAACATTCTTGTAGTTATTAAATTTGATCTCAATTGAAACGACAATTGAAATATGATGCTGTAGTTATTTAAATTGTTATATATGCTATTATCTGTATATGTTCACCTGTGACATCTGACACCAGTATCTAGTATTTATATGCCTGTTATTACTATTATCTGTATATGTTCACCTATGACATCTGACACCAGTATCTGTTATTTATATTGATGATATATGCCTGTTGTTATATTTTATATTATCTGTTATCACTCTGCAAGCGATTTTCATTTGAATTGAAATTGGGATTACGGATCGAAATGATATCTACCTGTATATATTTAAATTTCGGATTGAAATGATAAATATCCGTATCACTTAACCATATGATAAATATATATACAGATTGTAACGACCCGGAATTTTGAACCATTCGCGTCAATTATAAGTGTATAGGTAGACACTCATGCCGGAGTTGAATTGCTCAAAATACCGCGTTGTTAATTTAAATTTGGCAAAACTGAACATATACAGTAAATAAAATATCACAGATCACAGACACAGAGTAATAAGTGCAGCGGAAATAAAAGAGATAGTAGTTCATGAAGCTACTATATAAATATATAAGTTACATCAGAGTTAAACCAGATACAACAGAAGAGTAATATGATACATCAGATACAAAGCAGAATACATCACTGGAATCATCGAATATCTGAAAGCTGGATAGATAGCTGGATCTCCAAGCGAAGCTCCAACTCCAAAGGTGAGTCTCGAAAGCTGAACCACTCAGTCTGACCCGAGCGTAAATCAAAATACAAAACACTCGAGTCAGGATTAACATTCTTATATTAATAAATCCAACTCAAGTGAAATAGCAATTGAAATACAAGTAACTCAAAGGATGTTTGGAATAACCATCCTTTAAGGATCCGTTAAACTATCTACTAGGTAGTAATATACGCCAAGTAGATAAGGTCTATCAGTAATATAAAACATATCAAAATAGCGTTAAGTCATGGCCCATTCCACCCTTAACACATTTTTATTCCCAAAAGCATATACAAGACCGTAGTTTCCCCAAAACCGGAAGTCACCAGAGGGCAATCCATATACTAAAGGTACAAATCAAAATCGTAGTGGTCGCGCATAAATGGAATACAAGTATGACAAGGCACATGAGGCAATACCCAAGGTAGTGATACTACCGTTCGCCTGATCCGGACTGGTGAGAACGCAACACCGCAGCGCCCGCAACACCGTGAAACAACACTCCCAAAATCAAGGGTGCACCAATCGACAACAAGTAATAAGTAGTTCGAAGAAGTGTGTCCACTTGAGGTAGCTAATCCTCCATTGGCCCGGCATAACTCCTGTTTTAGTCATTTCCAATTTGACACAAGTGTCAAGGCTATCCATTATCGTTCTCTTTCTTCAGTCATCACGTACATCATTCCAACCACTTCATTCTGGATCATCACTCCGCGTATAGTTATTAAAGTGGTTTTCGGTTTAGATAGAGAGTATATCCATAACTGAATTCCGGTCTCTTTAATAACCTTCGAAATTATTTCACCGATTGGTCGTTTATTTGTTTCAAAACCAAATCAATTTCAATTTCAATTTCAATTCGTAAACCAACATTTCATTTGTCTTTCAAAACCATTTCCATAAATTTACGTTTCAAACTTCCAAATTACCTTTTCCAAATCTTATAGTTCAATTTCAATCTTTATATTGAAAACAATTCAAATATTTATTCAAGTTCGTACAAAAGTTTCATTTCAGAATCATTTAAATCAATTTAGTTTTAACATTCAAATCAATTTACATTCATTTACCGATTTCGTTCAATATCGTTAAATTAATTTATCATTCAAAACCATTTCTATTAAACTTCCAATTCATTAAATCCATTATTCAAATTTAACTTCATTAAATCAAAACTTACAATTGAATCAAATTAAATTAAATTCATCAACTCAATTTCATTAAATTTCAAGTCTTACATTAACTTCAATAAATCGCATTTTATTTCTTGTTAAAGAAATTCAATTTCACTTATTTACTTACTTAAATAATTTTCCAAAACTTAATTAATAAAGAAACTCAATTTCAATTATTTACGAGGTAAAATTCACTTATTCAAAAGTTCAATTTCACATATTAAAGAACTCAATTCAATTTAATCATTAAATAATTCAATCTTATTTAATTATTAAATAATCCAAAACTTAATTATTAAATAATTTCAAAGTTAATAATTTCAAACTTACTTATAATTTCAAACTTAATTATAAAATCATTTCCAAGTTTAATAATTCCAAACTTAATTATAATTTCAATCTTAATCCAATCATTTCTCAAATTAAACAACATTCTTTCATCAATTACATTGTTAATATTTTGTTTCAGATTATTAAATATTAACATTTTCCTTTCATTAAAATTCAAATTTCAACTTCATTTCAAAACCATATTATTTATTCAAATAAAATCTTCGTTTTATTTATAAATCAAATTATTGACCAATCGGGTTTTATTTAATTTCCTATCCTAGGTCAAAGTTCAATTTTGGGTATTTATCATTTCAACCCGATTCCAATTCAATTCAAAATCATAGCATAACAAAGGGAACTTGCAGTGTGATAACTGGGATGGTGTCAAAGTAAATAAACAAGCAATAACAACAACCAATATCAATCCAATAATGAATTTCAAATAATCCCGAAATAACCGTATTAATTCGCATTGTTATTTGTACGAATTAATATAATTATTTCTAGAATCTACACTATCATTTCATGTAGATTAAAGATTATTACATTACGGTTTTTCACTTGTCATCTATTTACAATTTCATACATCATCAATTTAACAACATACATTCAGTGGTTCAAAATATAATTAAACAAATCCTACGTGTCAATAAATTTAACAGTTAAAGGGGTCATATTATACAAATGTCAGTTAATCAAATTTAACAATTAATTATCCTATATCAAGTTCAATTTCATACTATTTATCATTTTCACATTAACAATTTAACGTCCAATATAAACATTAACAATAAATCAATTATCAGCCAAACTGTATTATCATCGCATAAATAATTAACAGATAATGGTGTCAGATGTCACAGGTGAACTGATACAGGCAATAGCATATATAACAGTGTATTTAACTAACAGCAGCCTATTTCAATTGTCGTTTCAGTTGAAATCAAATTTAATAAATAAAAGAACGTTAATCGTGAGTGATTGCTCACCTTCCGAGGCTAGAGAAGTTTGATACACAATAAGCTATGAATTGGATCACGATTTAGAAAATCGAACGATCCAAACAACAATCTCAAGCGAAGTAAGCTAAAAGTGGATTTGACGGCAAAGCTGAACGATAGGGGTCGATGCAAACGAATCAGAATCATCTAGACAGAAATAGAATATATAAATTATTATTATTGTCATTCCCATGAAATCAATCAATTTTTTTTTAAAACAAATATTATTATATATAAATATAATTAAAATCATTGTTTTAATTAAACACATAAAATCAACATATATACATCATATATATTTTTAAATTACACACATATAAACAACATTTATCTTTTTCAAATCTATTGTAAAAAAAATCGAACATATTGTATACACATATAATATGTAACTTATAGAGCTGAGACTTATACAAAAACTTACATGCTGACAAATCCAGTAAATATATACCGACCAGATCTATGAACCAATGCCTACATGCCACATTAAATAAAATATACATAGACATGTTTCTACAAAATAAAATGCGATAAAGTAAATATTATATGGTTTAAGCCACCTATACTATATATAAAATCATTCGAATGCAATCCATTGAACAACAATTTTTCAAAATGCATGCAGACTTCAAAATCCTACAACCTTTACAAGGTTAAAATTTAATATTATAAAACACACACACACTGTAACGACCCAGAATTTTTGATAATTAAAATTTGAATATTTAATTGATTTTAAATATTAATAAATGAATTTAATAAGTCGAATAATTTATTTAAAGGATATTGGATTTAATTTGGTCAATTGAATCGATAATTTAATGATTTAAATTCCAGAGATAATTGAAAATCGAGTTTAAAATGATTGAAAATGATTTGTAAAATTTTATTTAATCATACTGGAGTTATAGAAAGGTTATAGAACTTTTAAAATTGAATTTGGAGTTAATCTATGAAAATTGAATATTTTAATATTTAATTATCGACTGTAAAAATAGCCAATTTTCGAACAGTCTCAGAATTGAACGAAACCAGTTCCATTGGATCCGT
Source organism: Allium fistulosum (assembly GCA_030737815.1). Lineage (NCBI taxonomy): Eukaryota > Viridiplantae > Streptophyta > Magnoliopsida > Asparagales > Amaryllidaceae > Allium > Allium fistulosum. The sequence continues at coordinate 307,122,116 of CM060901.1, read as the reverse complement.
AATAGTTAGTTATTATCGGATTTCAATTTTCGTATCAATCGGAGTTGTCGTTTGACCGTGGCAGCTCCGAACTCATTGAAATTGTTTTAATATTAATTTGGTGAGTTAAAATAGTCATTTTTCAAACGGTCTCGGATTTCGACGAAACCAGTTTCATCGGATCCGTAATGTGATATTATTTTAAGATTTCAAATTTCGTAATTTTTGGATTTACCATTTGTCCGGGGCAAGCCAAAACGCCTCGAAATCGATTTAAATCGGTTTAATTTAAATTGATCGTTTATTGTCATATCTCACACATACGATCGAATTAGCTTCCGAAACCTGTTCCATTGCGTTCAGAACGCGGGGTAAACCTTAGAAACGTTAGCCGGCACGCTCGATTTGGAGTTCGGAAATTTTTTTGTGAATAGTGTTTTGGAGCTTTTTCTATAAAAGGACCTTCTTTCTTCTTTTTGCAAACAAACCCTAGGGTTCATCTTCCAGCCGCCACTTTCAAAACATCAATGGCCGAATTGTGCCAGTCTTCTTCTTCGATTATCTTCAAATCCCTACACTTATTCAAGAAACTCCTAACTAGAAAGGTGTAGAGCACAGAGTGAACTTCAAATTCAATGGTCACGATCTAAAAAGACTTCACGAATCATCGGGAAATAACGTTCGAACGGCGTGCGTTTAGGTGGTGATTTCTTGTCGACGGCGGCGCAAGGAGGAGCCGCGTTTGGCTCAGTAGTGCTCGGCGTGGAGGCGTTCGAAAAGATGGCCACCGATCACATTCCGGTCGCGACGAGGAGGCTCGGCCATCAAAGATTCGTGCGTGATGATGGGTTCGAATACGCGTGTTTTGCCTGGGGAGGGAAATTGCAAGGGCCGTGATTTACCTTGTTAAAACGAACGGCCAGATCTATGTGAGGGTTTAAAATTAAATTAAAATTATAAATCAATTTATATTTGAATTCGCATAACTTTGTAATGGCGTAACTCTTTCGTATGTTATCAGAAAATTACGAAACAAAGTGCGTCCGAATCGTCTTGACAAGCTCTACGCAGTGCAACTGATTTGGAGTCGATTGGAGTCAATGAAAATTTTGGGTAAATTTAAACGTCTGTTTAATTTTATCCGAGATAAACCGCTACGACTGTTATTGAAAAGAAAAGGTGAGATTTTTCTCACTCAAAAATGAAAGTGGAATTTTCAATTATTTATTGATTGATTTGATTGCTATTTGGATGTGATATTAGATATAGTAGGATATATCTAGTATATATATAGCAATATATACATATTGGCATATGTATATATTGGATTGATGATTTCCCGCCTCGTATAGCGGATGAGACCCTATTGCGCCGTTAGTAAGCGGATTATTTTTATAAAACCCATATACCGCGATATTCCACCTCGAAGTGGAATTGGTATTGTGCTAACGTCTTTGGATGTAGGGAAACAGGTTGGAGGGATCCAACTGGATTCCTCAACTGTATTTACTTATTTACAGATATTGATATATATTCTGTTATCATATTGATATATGATATTGATTGTTGTGATGGACTAATTGGTGTTGTTGCATCATCGGATTCAGTTTTGAAATGTAAAAATAACGACTTTTACTTTAAAAGGGTTTTTAAAGTGATTTTTGAAAATATACGTTTTATGGAATTTTTGAATCGATTTATAAACGTAAAATTTTAAAGTTATAATTTTTAGTGAAATATAACCGAAGTGTCGTTTTTGAAATAAAAGTCGATTTATTTATAAAATGGTCTAAATAGAGATTTTTGAATTTATTATGAAAGCTCTATATATAAGATTTATAAAATTTGATTTTTATAAATCAAAGTGATGAAATTATAAAGGAGTTTTAAAGACGTTTTAAAGACGTTTTAAATGATGTTAAAATGGGTTTTATAAAGGACAGAATAAATGATTTGTGAAGTCTTAAAAGAACGATTTTTGTAAATAAACGAATTATAAGTGTTTAACTTATAGAATGGACTTTTGGTAGAAAATTGAGTTATAAATTGAATTGGATAATAAAAGGAATTTATAAGTTGAAGTAGTTATAAAATATAAAATTGTGATTTATAAATGTTGTTTATGAATCCGAAATCACTTATTTTGATAAGTGAATTGTAGAAGTTAATTAAAGGAATTATATCCACGATTTTGGACAGTGGATAAACTTTTAAATAAAATGTGTAGAAATGTTGAATTTGGATAGTGAAGTATATTCATGATTTTGGACAGTGAATATATTGTTAAGTAAAATGGATATGTTCTGGAGAAGTGATATTATGAAATGAAGTAATTGTTTTAAAAGATGTTTTAAAATGTATTATGAATCGAAAGCATAGATTTCAACATTTATTGTTGAAATAGACGTTTTCGAGAGATAAGGAAATGGTGGACTATAACACTGTTGTTATAGTAAATGGTTTCCGAAAGGAAATATTTTTGTATAGTATTGGGATTCATATATCTATCTAAATTCCGAATCCCTATACTAGTGATTTTGAGTCGTCGTAACGATGTTTTACGTAACATTCGTTTTGACTCAAATAAAATGTGTTTAAAGAATGATTTCCTTAAAGAATGAGATATATACTTAATTTTGATTTAAGTATATCGAATATTTTCTAAGTGTTGAAAATAAATGATTTGTGAATTACTTATTTTTAAATAAGTATGGAAATGCTTTTCCAATATGAAATGAACTGTTTAGAGATTTTATCTTTTAAAGATAAATTGAAGAGTGAATATTTGAAATCTGTTTTCAAATGGTTAAGTGTGGAAAATTATATATCTAATAAAGATATTTTTGAAGATGAAATAATTTGGAAAATTATTTGGAATCTGATGATGTTGCGTATCTTTATTGATAGTTAAATAACCGACTATCAATAATTACCTTGAATGGATATTTGTTGTGATTGGATGAATTTGAATGCCACACTTGTTTTTAAATAAACGCTCACTATTCGGGTTAGCCGAGAAAGGACCATGGGGTCGTATAACCCATTCTGAATATGTGATACGTCGTTATGAATTGCATTCGAAGACCGGTGTTGAAGACCGGATATTTTTGAAAACGGAAGGATTACCGTCGAGTTACTCTACATCGGCTGATCTCCGGTTTAGAGGTTTTTATCACCCTTAGTGACGGGAAGTCCGGACGTGATTAGAAATTTATCCGGATGTGCAAGGGCTTCGTGAGAGGTGCCTTCGGTTCTGTTCGATCCCGGAACAGACTTGTATGGATTGTGTGTCTGACGTTACACTTTGAGATATAAAGCTGATTTCTTCAAATACATTTCTGTTGGTGGCGGAGAATTTATTCTCTTAGCTTAACATTCTTCTCTGAGACGTACGAGCTCAGAGGTTATGTAGTTGAAATTTATCAGCGATATACTCCCAATTTGGTAACATGGCATACTAAGTGTTGCTGTGAAATGATCAGTGTTTGATCATTTGTGATATGATCATTTGTTTGATCTTATATCTTTGTGATCATAGGTTGATCATTTTTGTTTGACCCGAAGCATTGCTTTGTAGAAAGCGTAGCTTTGTGGACGAGACTTCGTCGAGCCTCACACCCCGGAAATGGTCGAAACAGGAAGAATGCAGCAAGGTTCTAGGGAGTAGCGCCCCTTAGTGTATGTCATTCCTTCTGGATAAAGGTGGTATCATGGTATGGAGCCCAGATACTTAACCTCTGTGGTTACTGCATTATTTTTACTATGTGGTTTGTTGCGAATCGGGGATCCTCGGGAAGATCGGTGACGATCGGGGGATGGCATACGCGTGTCAGTAGTTACCTATTTTTGCAGAGGTAACCCAGCCTTGTGTTGGCAGAGATCCGGTTAGGTTCTCGGGTCGTCTATTCCAGGGACGTACCCATCGTGGATAGGAAGTTCCTTGGCCTGACCATTTGTTGGAAATCCAAAGAAACAATACGAGCCTTGTACGGTTTTAGTTGTAGAACCTGCCATTTAATATGGTAGCTATAGCAGGCATAATATAACGGTACCTATGCTGGCTAAGATTTATATTCTACTTTCGAAATGTTTTCTACACTATGCACTAATAATAATATCAAAAAGAATTTGATTTTTGCGTTGTAAGCATCTTTGACTATCATAAGAAGAAATCTCCTCCAAGTCTGCGTTTGCATTGTGTGTGTGGCGGGAGGTCTTATGGTAGTTTCATTTTCCAAAAGCATTGCGAATTGACTTTAAAATTCTTCTGTTGTTTATTTTAAAGAAAAATAACTGTTTTACGATCTCACACCAGTCACCATGACTGACTCGGAGTTTATTGTTTCCCTTCTAAACTCTGGGTGCCCACCAATTTCCACACGGGCAGTCTAGAGTTAGATTATCAGGATATTCTGGATATTCTGGAGCTTTGGAGATGAGCTGGATGACGAGACGTAGTATTTGTATCTGATAGTATTTATTCCGCTGTGTATTCTGTATGAGGACAAGTTTATATAACTGTCCATTGTTGTATATGACTCTGATGATTGATGTATGTATAAACTGATATAGCTCTTTGTTTTAAAAGACTAGTGTTTATTTATTATATATTGTTCCGCTGCGATATGTGAGATTCTGATATTGTTTTCTGTTTCTGTTCTGATGTGTTGTTCTTCTTTTCTTTTTCTACTCTCTTCCTTCTGCTTTCTTCTTCTTCTACTTTTTCTTCTTTTTAAAACCCTCACTATTGGAGTTTCCGGCACTCGATTTCTCGGCAGTCGATAAAGTGAGTATCGATGTCGAATTTTCGAAAGTCGAAAATTCCGGTACGTGACAGCGTGGTATCAGAGCATATGGTTAAGCGACAACCCTGCTCTGTTGGGTGTTACTCATTAGAGATAGAGTCAGCAGTACTCTAGAATGAGTTTGAGTGTAATAATAGATACGAGTGCGTATTTGTTAGTGAATATAAAACTGTTTTATATTGTGATGATTGGTTTGTTGAGTGGTATATGGATTCTGGTCGGTATTGTCCGTACAACTCTATCGATAGGGATCTCTAAACACTTATATAGAACAATTCGGCACAGTATTGTTTTAAATAGGGTGATGAAATAATTTTGCCCAAAACTATTTTTGTATACAAAAGAAATAATTTTCTATGAATTATCATAGTATATGGATGCATGGTTGTTAGAAGTAATGATGTTAATTATCCTCATTAATATATATGTGGAAATTGTATATGAAATTGGAATTAAAACAAAGAACCAAGAAATAAATTCACATATGAATTTAAGAATGTAAATTATAAATGTGATTTGTAATTTGAAACGGAATTCCAGAGAAGTTTTTGGAAATGTTTGAAAAGAATTTGAAAATTTTGGAGATTTGGAAAGTTTAAATCTTTTTGAATTTGAAAATGAATTTCAAAGGTTTTGAAAAGTATTTTGGAAAGATAAAAGCTCTAAACTCTTTTCGGTCGCTGGAAAATAACTTCGATGATGACCGCGGCATCGTTGGTGTTCATTTTCGGGTTTCCAAAAGAGAAATTGCTGCCAAATTGTTTTAAAAGGAAGTTGTTTGAAAAATTTGGGTTTTGTTTTTGAAATTCAAAGGATAATTTGAATTGTTTTCAAAATGGCTTTGAAATGTTGAAAAGACTCTGGAATACTATAAGAAATATTTATGAAATATTATGAAGTTGATAACTTGTAAAGTTTAAAGTTTAAATAAAAATCCATTTAACGAATGAAATTTTAAATATGAATTGGAAGCATAAGGAAACGAATTCATATATGAATAAAATGGTAAATATGAATTGTAAATGTGATTTATAAATGAAAATGGAATTCCAGATACATATTGGAAAATTTAAAATTCATTAATGAAATGAATTTGTAATATGAATGTATAAATGATTGTATAAATCAAGATGGAAATAAATTGATAACTTATAGAATATTTGAAATCTGATTGGAATGAAATTCAAATTGAAGACGAATGAATTAGTAAATAAAACTAATTTAGAATAGTATAGTTATGAACTAAAGATAAAAGATGAAATTGAATTCAAATGGAATTTTTGAAATGAAAAATTGAATGAAATTGAATATGTAACCTCAATAGTGAAGTAAAAATGTATAAGTAGTTTATATTGAAAATTTTGTAATTGAATGTACGAAATGGTTTGAATATATGTAACTAGATATTATGGCTAGTAGGATATACAGGTGTTATAAAGGAATTGGGATTTTACTTTCAAAGATAAATTTGAATTGCTCGAAAAAAGGTATGTATTTAAATTTCGATATGAGTTTTTGATGATTTCTTCTCTAGCCGCTTGGCTTTTTCTTTTTCTTTTTGAAATCTGAGAGTCCGTAGGGACGTTTTGTAGTCGTGCCGTATTAGCAGCGCAAAGGAGACGCTGGCGAAATTTTTCGGAAATTTTGAGTGTTGGAAAATTTTTGAGAAAATTTTGAAAGTTTAAAGTTTAAATCTGAATTTAAATTTGAATTGAGAAGTAAAACAATGTTGTTTTGAAACCTGTAATTGAAGTTGAAAAGCTAGATGAATGATAACGAATCTTTAGTAGAAAGATTTGTTTCGATAAATTGATAAAACTATTGAATGTTGAAAGATAGTAGACGAGTTAAGGACTTTTTTTTTCTAACTTGGTAATTTCGAGGACGAAATTTTTTTTAAGGGGGGAAGTTTGTAACGACCCAGAATTTTTGATAATTAAAATTTGAATATTTAATTGATTTTAAATATTAATAAATGAATTTAATAAGTCGAATAATTTATTTAAAGGATATTGGATTTAATTTGGTCAATTGAATCGATAATTTAATGATTTAAATTCCAAAGATAATTGAAAATCGAGTTTAAAATGATTGAAAATGATTTGTAAAATTTTATTTAATCATACTGGAGTTATAGAAAGGTTATAGAACTTTTAAAATTGAATTTGGAGTTAATCTATGAAAATTGAATATTTTAATATTTAATTATCGACTGTAAAAATAGCCAATTTTCGAACAGTCTCAGAATTGAAAGAAACCAGTTCCATTGGATCCGTAATAGTTAGATATTATCGGATTTCAATTTTCGTATCAATCGGAGTTGTCGTTTGACCGTGGCAGCTCCGAACGCATTGAAATTGTTTTAATATTAATTTGGTGAGTTAAAATAGTCATTTTTCAAACGGTCTCGGATTTCGACGAAACCAGTTTCATCGGATCCGTAATGTGATATTATTGTAAGATTTCAAATTTCGTAATTTTTGGATTTACCATTTGTCCGGGGCAAGCCAAAACGCCTCGAAATCGATTTAAATCGGTTTAATTTAAATTGATCGTTTATTGTCATATCTCACACATACGATCGAATTAGCTTCCGAAACCTGTTCCATTGCGTTCGGAACGCGGAGTAAACCTTAGAAACGTCAGCCGGCACGCTCGATTTGGAGTTCGGAAATTTTTTTGTGAATAGTGTTTTGGAGCTTTTTCTATAAAAGGACCTTCTTTCTTCTTTTTGCAAACAAACCCTAGGGTTCATCTTCCAGCCGCCACTTTCAAAACATCAATGGCCAAATGTGCCAGTCTTCTTCTTCGATTATCTTCAAATCCCTACACTTATTCAAGAAACTCCTAACTAGAAAGGTGTAGAGCACAGAGTGAACTTCAAATTCAATGGTCACGATCTAAAAAGACTTCACGAATCATCGGGAAATCACGTTCGAACGGCGTGCGTTTAGGTGGTGATTTCTTGTCGACGGCGGCGCAAGGAGGAGCCGCGTTTGGCTCAGTAGTGCTCGGTGTGGAGGCGTTCGAAAAGATGGCCACCGATCGCATTCCGGTCGCGACGAGGAGGCTCGGCCATCAAAGATTCGTGCGTGATGATGGGTTCGAATACGCGTGTTTTGCCTGGGGAGGGAAATTGCAAGGGCCGTGATTTACCTTGTTAAAACGAACGGCCAGATCTATGTGAGGGTTTAAAATTAAATTAAAATTATAAATCAATTTATATTTGAATTCGCATAACTTTGTAATGGCGTAACTCTTTCGTATGTTATCAGAAAATTACGAAACAAAGTGCGTTCGAATCGTCTCGACAAGCTCTACGTAGTGCAACTGATTTGGAGTCGATTGGAGTCAATGAAAATTTTGGGTAAATTTAAACGTCTGTTTAATTTTATCCGAGATAAACCGCTACGACTGTTATTGAAAAGCAAAGGTGAGATTTTTCTCACTCAAAAATGAAAGTGGAATTTTCAATTATTTATTGATTGATTTGATTGCTATTTGGATGTGATATTAGATATAGTAGGATATATCTATTATATATATAGCAATATATACATATTGGCATATGTATATATTGGATTGATGATTTCCCGCCTCGTATAGCGGATGAGACCCTATTGCGCCGTTAGTAAGCGGATTATTTTTATAAAACCCATATACCGCGATATTCCACCTCGAAGTGGAATTGGTATTGTGCTAACGTCTTTGGATGCAGGGAAACAGGTTGGAGGGATCCAACTGGATTCCTCAACTGTATTTACTTATTTACAGATATTGATATATATTCTGTTATCATATTGATATATGATATTGACTGTTGTGATGGACTAATTGGTGTTGTTGCATCATCGGATTCAGTTTTGAAATGTAAAAATAACGACTTTTACTTTAAAAGGGTTTTTAAAGTGATTTTTGAAAATATACGTTTTATGGAATTTTTGAATCGATTTATAAACGTAAAATTTTAAAGTTATAATTTTTAGTGAAATATAACCGAAGTGTCGTTTTTGAAATAAAAGTCGATTTATTTATAAAATGGTCTAAATAGAGATTTTTGAATTTATTATGAAAGCTCTATATATAAGATTTATAAAATTTGATTTTTATAACTCAAAGTGATGAAATTATAAAGGAGTTTTAAAGATGTTTTAAATGATGTTAAAATGGGTTTTATAAAGGACAGAATAAATGATTTGTAAAGTCTTAAAAGAACGATTTTTGTAAATAAACGAATTATAAGTGTTTAACTTATAGAATTGACTTTTGGTAGAAAATTGAGTTATAAATTGAATTGGATAATAAAAGGAATTTATAAGTTGAAGTAGTTATAAAATATAAAATTGTGATTTATAAACGTTGTTTATGAATCCGAAATCACTTATTTTGATAAGTGAATTGTAGAAGTTAATTAAAGGAATTATATCCACGATTTTGGACAGTGGATAAACTTTTAAATAAAATGTGTAGAAATGTTGAATTTGGATAGTGAAGTATATTCACGATTTTGGGCAGTGAATATATTGTTAAGTAAAATGGATATGTTCTGGAGAAGTGATATTATGAAATGAAGTAATTGTTTTAAAAGATGTTTTAAAATGTATTATGAATCGAAAGCATAGATTTCAACATTTATTGTTGAAATAGACATTTTCGAGAGATAAGGAAATGGTGGACTATAACACTGTTGTTATAGTAAATGGTTTCCGAAAGGAAATATTTTTGTATAGTATTGGGATTCATATATCTATCTAAATTCCGAATCCCTATACTAGTGATTTTGAGTCGTCGTAACGATGTTTTACGTAACATTCGTTTTGACTCAAATAAAATGTGTTTAAAGAATGATTTCCTTAAAGAATGAGATATATACTTAATTTTGATTTAAGTATATCGAATATTTTCTAAGTGTTGAAAATAAATGATTTGTGAATTACTTATTTTTAAATAAGTATGGAAATGATTTTCCAATATGAAATGAACTGTTTAGAGATTTTATCTTTTAAAGATAAATTCACTACGCCATAAATGGCCTACTGCAACACAAAAAAAATGTTGGCTCAGGCCCGAAAAATGTTGCCATAGGTCTATGGCAACACTTTTAGGGTGATGCAATTTTTGCCGTTGCCTTAGACCTCAAAGGCAACATTTTGACTATCTAAGGCAACATAAGTAATATTGTTGCAATAGAACCCTATTTGGGTCTATGGCAACACCCATAGGTATCTGTAGCAACATTCCAAAATGTTGCTATAGATATGAACTTTTTGAATTTGTGGGGCCCACAATGTAGAGCATATTTGATTTTTTAATAAAAATAAATATTTTATTTAATAAAATGCTATTGCACAGAATTTGATATTTAAACAGTAATTTATTTAAATAAATATTTTATTTCAACATTTGAAATAGTACAAATTCCAGACTCCACTATTTTACAATTCAATGATATATAACACTGATATTCACATATACAGATATTCCTCACTACATCACTCAGTTCACTCATTACATATGCAGTTTCAATTTATACAGACACCGACACTGACAAATATATGCCGAGCCGAAGGCGAGCCGAGTGCCGAGCCGAAGGCGAGCCGAGAAGCGGGTCCGGGCGCAGCGCCGGCGGGGGTCCGGGGCACCGTAGTCCCGGCGGGGATCGACCTAACCGATTTCGGAAGATCGATCCTTCTTTGAAACCTGTCTTCAAGCTCATGCACATTTGATTTGACTCTGTCTTCAAGCTTATATCCAGCTGTCCAGTCTTCAATACCTGTCACATATAATTCAAAAGCAGTAATCTGGAAAATAATATTTAACTCGAACAGAAAATGAAAATGTTTTTGTTATATTATTTGCCTCAGGTATTTGGGTTGTTTCTTTTCATAAGTGCATAAGCCAAACATGAATGCAACACATGGATACAAGGCAGTATGGAAGACAGCAAGCAACAGTTCAGGAAAAAATGCACAAAGGAGAAGCCAAGTGCACAAAGTAGTACTCAACACAGCAAGCAACATAACATGACCAAGAAATGCATGTACATGGATGAACATACATGCATCATAAGGCTTGGTACAAGAAACTACTCAAGTGCAACTAGTCAAGTGCAAGTTCATACTCAAGTGCAGCCAGATATGTAGACAAGCCAAAAAAACGGACACGGCACAAGGTCAAACCCGAGTCATCGACTGGATTCAACTCAGGGCCAAGCAACCAACAAAACAAACAAGAACCAGGTTCAGCAAAATATAGACAAGCCATTGCAAGAAATACAGCAGTACACATAGGCAGCCCATCAAGCAAAAACAGTGAATGCATCAGGCATGTACAAGAGAAACCTAGGTAGTAACATGATATACAGAGGACTTGGAGCATCAGTTCATGTTAAAGAACAAGGTTAGCATGGTACCAATTCAGTCCAGACCAAGCAAAACCAACAAAGCTCAACACACATATGTTTGTATTCATCATTGCAATCCAACATACCAGATTTCTCAAAGTCCAACAGAAAGATTAAACTCGAGATTATAGGAAATAAAGCCTATAAATAAATCCCAATTCATCATCGGCAAAAGCATGCGAGTGTAACCAAAATCAAGAATATTCAAGTAAACCAGAAGGCAGAAAACATACCAAATAATATCACATCGCACCCGACGACGAAGTCAAAGCAATTCGAGCAATCAATCAAGGAGAACGAAGGAGCAAGCTACCAGGAACGTTTCTCACACTAGATTCGATCAATCAGAGCATCAAAGCAATAAGAATCGCGTGCCCTAGTTTTCACCGAAACCAATTCGAATACCCCCTGCCACTCTGACATCAGGCCCCAACCACGAAATTGCGACCAAATCAGCAACTCCCTGAACCATCGCAATCCCACAACCTTACCTCGAATCACCAGAATCACCATAAACCTGAACAAAATCGCAAATCCGGAAGTAGTGAGGAAAACTGACGCGAGGCGAAAGAAAATAACGGAAATTGATATGGCCGACAAGGGATAAAAGCAAAGCCAGTTATTCTCCAGATCGAAGAAACAAGGAGGAGCGGAATAAAAATTAGGGATTGGAAAATTGGGGGTGAGAAACGAAAGCGGATGAGTGAAAAGTAAAGCGGGAAATGAAAATTGGTAAGGTGTGGATCGATGGTGTGAATCGACGGTTGAGATTTTGTTTTAAATGGTGGTGTGGATCGCTGAGGTGTAATTTTTTTTTTAATTTTTTAATATGAAAACATCTATGGCAACACTATATAAAAATGTTGCATCGTGTTACACTTGTTTAGCTAGAGCAACACATTTCTATGGCTAAGGTAACACCAAAAATACAACGTTGCAGTAGGACCAAAATTCTATAGCTATCGCAACATTTTAGCTGGCAACACCTTGCAAAAATGTTGCAGAAGGTCATTTATGGCGTAGTGATTGAAGAGTGAATATTTGAAATCTGTTTTCAAATGGTTAAGTGTGGAAAATTATATATCTAATAAAGATATTTTTGAAGATGAAATTATTTGGAAAATTATTTGGAATCTGATGATGTTGCGCATCTTTATTGATAGTTAAATAACCGACTATCAATAATTACCTTGAATGGATATTTGTTGTGATTGGATGAATTTGAATGCCACACTTGTTTTTAAATAAACGCTCACTATTCGGGTTAGCCGGGAAAGGACCATGGGGTCGTATAACCCATTCTGAATATGTGATACGTCGTTATGAATTGCATTCGAAGACCGGTGTTGAAGACCAGATATTTTTGAAAACGGAAGGATTACCGTCGAGTTACTCTACATCGGCTGATCTCCGGTTTAGAGGTTTTTATCACCCTTAGTGACGGGAAGTCCGGACGTGATTAGAAATTTATCCGGATGTGCAAGGGCTTCGTGAGAGGTGCCTTCGGTTCTGTTCGATCCCGGAACAGACTTGTATGGATTGTGTGTCTGAAGTTACACTTTGAGATATAAAGCTGATTTCTTTCAAATACATTTCTGTTGGTGGCGGAGAATTTATTCTCTTAGCTTAACACCCTTCTCTGAGACGTACGAGCTCAGAGGTTATGTAGTTGAAATTTATCAGCGATATACTCCTAATTTGGTAACGTGGCATACTAAGTGTTGCTGTGAAATGATCAGTGTTTGATCATTTGTGATATGATCATTTGTTTGATCTTATATCTTTGTGATCATAGGTTGATCATTTTTGTTTGACCCGAAGCATGGCTTTGTAGAAAGCGTAGCTTTGTGGACGAGACTTCGTCGAGCCTCACACCCCGGAAATGGTCGAAACAGGAAGAATGCAGCAAGGTTCTAGGGAGTAGCGCCCCTTAGTTTATTTCATTCCTTCTGGATAAAGGTAGTATCATGGTATGGAGCCCAGATACTTAACCTCTGTGGTTACTGCATTATTTTTACTATGTGGTTTGTTGCGAATCGGGGATCCTCGGGAAGATCGGTGACGATCGGGGGATGGCATACGCGTGTCAGTAGTTACCTATTTTTGCAGAGGTAACCCGGCCTTGTGTTGGCAGAGATCCGGTTAGGTTCTCGGGTCGTCTATTCCAGGGACGTACCCATCGTGGATAGGAAGTTCCTTGGCTTGACCATTTGTTGGAAATCCAAAGAAACAATACGAGCCTTGTACGGTTTTAGTTGTAGAACCTGCCATTTAATATGGTAGCTATAGCAGGCATAATATAATGGTACCTATGCTGGCTAAGATTTATATTCTACTTTCGAAATGTTTTCTACACTATGCACTAATAATAATATCAAAAAGAATTTGATTTTTGCGTAGTAAGCATCTTTGACTATCATAAGAAGAAATCTCCTCCAAGTCTGCGTTTGCATTGTGTGTGTGGCGGGAGGTCTTATGGTAGTTTCATTTTCCAAAAGCATTGCGAATTGACTTTAAAATTCTTCTGTTGTTTATTTTAAAGAAAAATAACTGTTTTACGATCTCACACCAGTCACCATGACTGACTCGGAGTTTATTGTTTCCCTTCTAAACTCTGGGTGCCCACCAATTTCCACACGGGCAGTCTAGAGTTAGATTATCAGGATATTCTGGATATTCTGGAGCTTTGGAGATGAGCTGGATGACGAGACGTAGTATTTGTATCTGATAGTATTTATTCCGCTGTGTATTCTTGTAACGTCCCGCAAATTTCAGTTGTTTTATTTATTTAATTAATTGAAATTTGTGTGAAATTTTAAACAGTAAAATTTTGAAATATAAATTTGATATTTGGAATGCGTCTAATTAAACATAGCAACTAGTAAATTTTCGTCCGAAAATATGAAAATTTATTTCGCGCGTAAATTTACTTCAATTTAATCAGTTAAAATTGATAATAATAAAATGTTTTCCAAACCTAAATATTTTTACATAGAAAATTTGTACATCATCTTCTGAGTGAGACGTCATCTTTCGTTTCGTCAAATTTGGACATCTATTGCTCCGTCAATCTTAATTCTGGCTGAATAGCAGCATTTTCGGTACCGGTTATCGACTTTTGATCGGATGATCGTACCACCAATATTTGTATACTGTTTTAATCGTCACGTCGTGCTGATCTCAGCGGTATATTTATTTCTTTATTTTGAGGTCCGGTACGCGACAGAAACAATAAAACAGTGCGTCGTACCAGTACCCTGAATTGTGACCGTTAGCTTTCGGTAGCCTTTTTAAGTTTGAACGTGAAACTCAGTAATATAATAAATTGTTTTTATAGCTTCTAAATCAATGTAAAGTTGTCACATTCCCATCACTTCATTTTATATTTACATTGGTACGTTTTCTTTCTCCTCACCTTTCAAAGGTGTAAACGTATAAAGTTGAACGGGTCCTTTTTTCTTCTCCTAGCATTAATTATAGCTCCGTGAGACTTTTTCTATGCTTACCTATTCCATTTATATTTTTCCTGTTCACACTCTCTCTATTTCATTTTCCTCTTGTCCATCCTCTTCTGGTTTCATGTTATAAAACAAAATATACAACTCATCTCTATCAATTGCTCTTCTATACGTGCCTTGATTTTTCTGATGCCACCGCATGCTCCTTCCATTCACCATGTTCACCGACCCTAGGCTAGTCCCCACATCCCAATGACAGCCACGCAACCACCGACCCTACGAGACGGAGCCCTGCCCACGTCATGCCTGTCCCCACACAACCCCAGACCACCGAGCCTCCTACCCCAGCCTACCCAGTTCCCACGCCTTCGACCATCACCACGTACACCAGATCCCCACTACGCCCTGCCCTCCTCCTCGAACCCAACTGCTCAGCCCAATCCCCACGTGCCGCCACAAACCATGCTCGCCCCATATCTCTTCCTCCGTGCCGAGCACCACCCTCCGCCCCTCCCCATGCCGAGGCTCTTCTGCCTCTTCTACTGTCCACTGTTTGGCTGCCTTCCCTATAGAATACATATATGTTCAGTCGAGCATTTTTCCTGTAGAGGTAAAGATCTATATCAGTTTGTTATATATTGATCTTTTGGCTGTATATATATAATACCTATAGTTCAGATGTATAAGTTGTATAATTGGTTGGTTACAATCTTATGCAAGGTTTACAGTTGTTACGTATATAATAGTATACAATGGTCAGTTATATCTAAAGTTATATGTTAGAACAAGTGTGTTGGAATCTATGTTAAAAATTTGGAAAGGTGTCAATACATTCATATGTATATACTTGGATTTTTTTTAAGTATAGTCTATATGATATATGTTTTATATAAGTAATACAATGTCTTGGTTAATAATATGTAAGTTATTATATAAAGTCTGTTATAAGAAATGTTATCTGAGTTTTTTTTTTTATGTGATGGCATATTATATTTATATGATATGATAAGTTTATGACAGTTGTACTGTTTATAAAATATGAGATAAGTCTATATATATAGTAATTGTATGAAGCCTCCTACTCTACTCTGGTTCTAAAGCATTATTTGTTTCGTATATAAAGTATCTATTTTAAAATGGTGATATCTATACTCTAGGAATAAGTAAATGTGAGTTTTTCTAAGTATATATTTTGATGTTAATTGTTTATATATATATATAATAGTTTACTTGCGTATTCTATTAGATCTAGTTATATATATTTTTATATTATAAAAGTTATATAAAATCTGTTTGATCATATATTATGTATTTTGTAACATGTATGTAATAAAATGTTGGCTGCATATATATATCAGGTTATGATATGAGTTACATAATCTGTTAAGTGTAAAACACATGCTATTGTTTATATAAGTAGTCATTGAAAGTTGTTGTATAGATATTCATATTAGTTGGGTATAGGATCTGGTTGCTCACGTATATAAATGGTATGGTTATGTATATGATTTATAAGTTACAGTATATATATAAATGTTGTGTGCGAATATATATATATATATACATCTATATATTTACAACCGTATATGTTTACAGTAAGAAATGTGGGTAATAGTATATTAAGTTTAAAAGTTGTTTATTATATTACCTGTTCATATAAAGGTTATAAAATACATATGATTTTGTATATATAAACAAGATTATAGTTGGATTATGCTATCTGTTGTAAATTTATTTGATATGTATGTACAAACCCATATTGAATTGTATATTACCTGTTTGTGAAAAATTTGTATTATATATGTACCTACTACATGTAAGTATACTTGGGGGTTTGATTTTTAAGTATATTATATATGTGTTTAATATAAAACAATGAATTTTGATATATATATATATAATATTAAATATGTTTGAATTTAGAACATGACTATATATAGTTATATATATAAGTTCATCTATATCAATTATCCTCATCGATCTAGTTCTGACGTGAATTCGATTTTCCATCTATCAGCTTGTCCGACAAATCCATGTCCATTGTGCTTTGCTTTGCAATTCGTGCTTGGATTCGTAGCCCATTTCTTCGTCAAATCTATCTAGCCTCGAAAGGTGAGCAATCACTCACGATTAATGTTCTTATATTTATTAAGTTTGATTTCAATTGAAATGTCAATTGAAATATGCTGATGTTAGTTATTTACATTGTTATATATGTCATTATCTGTATCTGTTCACCTATGACATCCGACACCATTATCTGTTATTTATATTGTTGATATATGCCTGTTTCTGTTGTTATTTTATTATCATATCTGTTATCACTCTGCAAGTTCCCTGTTAGTATAGAATCACTATGGGTTGAAATGATACATACCCGAACGATCTGTAGAATAGGAGGAAATCGTTATGGGTTGAAATGATAGACCCAAGCGATTTCCCATTTGAATTGAATTTGGGATTTCGGGTTGAAAAGATATATACCCGAATATGTTTTAAATTGCGGATTGAAATGATAAATATCCGTATCACTTGACCATAGGATAGAAAATTATATACAGACACCGTTGGTCTATATATATATATATATATTTGAAAATGATTTCTTTGGTTTGAAAAGAGATATATGGTTTTATTAAATATTGATTTTAAAGATTTATTAAAAGTTGATTTAATAAAATTGATAAATAATATGTTTAAGTATTTATTTAATATCTATATTTTCAATATAGAATTTATAATGATTAGAAATTTGATTGAAATTGTATTTATTTAAGAATTATACTTAAATAAGTTTGGTTTGAATGTATTGAATTTGAAATTTAAAGAAGTGATTTACAACTTGGAATTTGAAAAGGTGACTTAAATGGATATTTCAAACGTATAAATATTTGAATGAGATATTTTTGTTTATTTAAATTGTAAATTGAAATTGAATTTAAATGTTATGGAAATGATTAAGTTAATATTTCGAAACTAAATAATTGTAAAGGGGAATCTGATATGTATATAAAGTTATCGAATTTAGTTTTGAAATGAGGAATATATAAAGCTTTGAAATATATAAAAATTGAAATGACTTATTTTATGGTTCAGATATGTATTTGAAATCGATAATTTGAAATGGTTTATTTAGAAGCTGAATCGAGTTGAAACTAATGATTTGAGATTTGATTAAATTAAAATTTTGGAATTCGAGTTAATTTGAATCGATTTGTGAAATTTGAGGAAACTAATTTATTTTATAACGAAATTTTAATATCTAAACTGTTTAAAGGGATAGTGCTATGATTTCCAAAATACTGTGATTTCCAGACTATGATTTCGAAAACATTATAACTTTGGAAAGTAATATGATGGATATATTTGAAATGAAATGATATCGTATTAAATGGGGTTTTGAAATGATAATGATATATTTTGGTTCTGAAGTATAAACTATTGTGAAATGACCACGGTGTTATAATAACGATTGGTTGGCAAAGAGACCGGGATCAGATATGGACATACTCTCTGTCGATACCGAAAACCACTTTGACAACCGTGTACGCGGTGGAGATTCCAGAATGAAGTAGGATGGTGGCAACGTTCTTAAGGTATGTTACGTGGACCCAACTCCCGTGAGTTAGCATAAGGTGGCTAAAACAGGAGCGATCTCGGACCAGTGAGGTAGCACCTCTTCTCGGACGCATTTCTTCGATTTATTCTCTTACTTGTGATTTGACTAGATGGCCATCCTCCGATTGGGAGTGTTGTTCGAGGTGGAACGGTAGTGGCTGCTATGCGTATCCATCAGTCCGTGTGCGTAATTGGTATATCTACCCTGGCATTGCCTAGTTGTGCCGTGTCACCTACCATATCGAGCTTTACTACGATTATGATTTTTAGATCCGACCGCGTTAAGGTTCTCCATCCCCTTAACGCTATTTTCCGATATGATTATACTTTACTTATTTAGACACTATTATAATAGCGACTATTACTACATAGTAAATAGTTTAACGGATCCTTAGGGGATGGTTATCCCAAACATCCTTTAAGTTACTTGTATTTCAGTTGATATTTCACTTGAGTTGGATTTATTAATATAAGAATGTTAATCCTGACTCGAGTGTTTTGTGTTTTGCTTTACGCTCGAGTCAGACTGAGTGATACAGCATTGGAGACTCACCTTTGGAGTTGGAGCTTCGCTTGGAGATCCAGCTATCTATCGATCCTGCTTTCAGTTATTCCGTCGACCCAGTGATGTATTCAGATCTGGTATTTGATTATTGTATTGAGACATCTATTGTATTCGAGACCTCTGTTGTATCTTGTTTAACTCTGTTATATACTTATAGTAGCTTCATGAACTACTATCCTTTTGTTTCCGTTGCATTATTGTTATATTACTCTGTGTCTGTGATCTGTAATTATTTTATTTACTGTATATATTGAGTTTTGCCAAATTTTATTTACAACGCAGTATTTTGAGCAATTCAACTCCGGCATGAGTGTCTACTTATACACTTATAATGGATGCGAATGGTTGAAAATACTGGGTCGTTACAATTCTGTATGCGGACAAGTTTATATAACTGTCCATTGTTGTATATGACTCTGATGATTGATGTATGTATAAACTGATATAGCTCTTTGTTTTAAAAGACTAGTGTTTATTTATTATATATTGTTCCGCTGCGATATGTGCGATTCTGATATTGTTTTCTGTTTCTGTTCTGATGTGTTGTTCTTCTTTTCTTTTTCTACTCTCTTCCTTCTGCTTTCTTCTTCTTCTACTTTTTCTTCTTTTTAAAACCCTCACTATTGGAGTTTCCGGCACTCGATTGCTCGGCAGTCGATAAAGTGAGTATCGATGTCGAATTTTCGAAAGTCGAAAATTCCGGTACGTGACACACACCCATACTATAACTTCTTAAGAGTGATATAACATGCATATGCTTGAATAAATACTATGTACCATACAAATTTTTGAAACCCAATTTACTACAGTAAAACCGAAACACACACGTTTTTTTTTATAAACATACAATAGCATATATTTTAAACCTTTAAATACACAACGGAAAACCCAACAGTTTAAAACTATTATATATAAACACCGTATGATATATTTAAACAATACTACAACACCTTTAAAACTACACCAGTTAACAAGGCTACTAGGAAATAGTTCACTGTCATGCATATTTGTACAACAGCATGTGAAAATATGCTTTATAACATTATATATATGTTGTACAAACAGACTCAAATTTATTATGTAAACACTCATACGTACCCTGTATATACAAACAGATCTCATAATATATTATATATATGTATTTCGAAACAAACCTTTACATAATAATGTTTAAAGTATACGATGCTATATTATAATAACATAACTTGCATATGAGCAACAGCCTATTATATATAATTGTTCAACAGCCAATTATGTATACAAAACATAAGCTACAGCCTAAAATATATATACAACTAGATATATCACTGAAGTCCAACTGCCACATGGTTAATGCCTAAAAAAAATTTAAAATACTATAACTTAATATATAACATATACATGTTTTACTTTTATAACAGTTTAAGATGCAAATTCATAACGTATATAAACAAAACCGCTTACATACAATACATATCGTATAATTAAGATATACAAACATATATACTTACATCCGACTGAGCACGATTTGTGAGAGGATGAGGAAGAAGGAGCAACTGATGTTTCTCGACTGAGGATGGAAGGCTTGCAGGTGGAGGTGAGGAGGGACTAAGCATGGGATGGTAGGTGCACGTGTGGAAGAATGAGTAGGCTGCATGCGTGGGAGAGAAGTAGGTGGCGGATGGAAAACATGGATGGGAGAAGTTTGGAACTCGGGTGGTGGAAGGCGAGTAGATGATAGGTCTGAGGCGGGAAGGAAAGAGGCACAGGATGCTTGCGGTGAGAGGATGATGAGGCACGGCAAAAGAAGAGGGAGTGCGGTGAGGACGTGCTCGAACGGTTTGAGGATGCTGTGGTGGTGGGTTTCAAAAGAGGGAAAGGAAAAATACAGAGGAAGGAGGGGATACTAACAGGCACTTCACGTTTCTATTTTGTATTTGGAATTTGCAACCGGCTACCAAAATGAATGCAACAAAAATAAAAGCAATCGGTGGGATTGGAAAAGTTTGGTATAAATATTTAGGAATATAAAAGTTATTAGTGACTGTTTGTTTTAACGATACATAGATGAATGAAGGGTCACGGAAACCCAAAAGTTTAAAACGTGTACCGGTATGATTAATCGTTCCACAGATTTCATCGCGTACCGGATTTCCGAAAAACACAAATGAATACGCCATTGAGACCAGCACGACGAGGCGATCAAAACGGTATAAAGGTATCAGTGGTATGATTGGATTATAAAAATTCGAGATTTTCTACTGGCGGAAAATGCAAGAAAAACGCTGAAAAATAAGATCGACGGAGCCAAAGATGTCCGAATTTGGAAAAACGACAAACTGAAATCTTGCTCAGAAGATGGTTTAGAATTTTTCTCTGTAAAAATATTTTGGTTTCGAAAATATTTTATTTTCATCGCTTTTTAACTGATTACATTGAAGTGAATTTACGCGCGAAATAAACTTTCATATTTTCGGACGAAAATTTACTAGTTGCTATGTTTAATTAGACGCATTCCAAATAATAAATTTTTATTTCAAAATTTTATCGTTTAAAATTTTACAAAATTTCAACTAATTACGTTATTAAAACAGTTAAAAATTACGGGTCGTTACACTCTCCCCTACTCAAAACTTTTCGTCCCCAAAAAGGAACGAGGTAGGAGAATAGAACAACCAGAAAGAAAACAGATTTGAAATACAAAATAACAATTGATTTAAACCATATAAATTCAAATTTGAATTAATTGATATTCAATAATTGATTTTATCAATTTGATTTCACTAAAATCAATCTCAACTATTTCTAAATTCACTATCTTATTATCCAATTATCTACAATTTACAATTTCTAAAACCATAAATTTGAATAGTCTTTTATTATAATCATATTTTTTCAGCAATTTTAAATTCTTCTTTATTCCAAATTATTGTTAAATTTATTCTACTTAATATATCTAATCATATATATTTAACCCATATAAATTAATTTAAACCTTAAAGTTTCGATTTAAATTAATTTACATCTACTAATTGCTTTTAAATTCAGGGTATTTTCATATGTTGATCAAATTTCAATTTATTAATCCTTTCAAAACAAACTTATTTCATTATTAACTGAGTTTTACTTATTATCCTATCTAACTCTATTAACATCTTTGTAATCAAACTTTAGTGTATAACATTTATTATAAACACTCAAATTTATTTATAAATTCAATTTATCTTATATATTCAACTTATCTTATATATTATCAATTACATAGTTAACTTTTGAATGATTTTGGTAAGTTGTATTAGAATGCAGCTGAATAATATACAAATAAAATTTTCCCAATTCAATTATTCAAGTTTAAATATTTATTCCAAATTTTGGTTTTATTTATAATTAAAATCATCCTTTAACAAAATTTAAGAATTAGATTTCCGATTTACTTTAAACAATTTAGAGTTATATATCATATATTTATATCAATCAAATTTAAATTTTAAAATAAGATACTCATATATATATATATATATAAATCAAATTATATTGAAGAAATTCAAATCAAAATATTTTTCAAAACAAAACCGTAGCAAAGCTACAGAATAGTATCTCCACTTCGAAACTCGAAAATGAATGTCGATGATGCGGCCACCATCACCGAAATTATTTTCCAGCGACAAGGAGAAGAGTACTGATTTCAACATTTTATAATTCTTTTGAAACGATTTCTATTTGAAAATACTTCCAATAATATATTTTTTAAATTTATAAAACCAAAGTTCGAAATCATTGAAAACTAAATTCTCAAATTTCTGAATTAAATTCATTTCAAATTCCAAATCAATTTATAAACCATATTTATAAATTCATTTAGAACAATAAATGATAATCAAATATTATCATTTCAAACAACCAATTTAATTAACTTATTAAATTCCAGAAAATTTTACTTATATTTTTTTTTACAATATAATCAAACAAATTTGAAAACAATATTGTGTCAGTTTGCTCTGCTCAAGTGTTTTGGAAATCCTATCGATAGCGTTGATCAGATGAATCAATCGAAAACCCAAATCAACATCAACAACTCAAACAACACAATGTATAAAACATTTTAAATATTAATTTACAAATACACTTCCTCGCTCAACGATACAATAATGGATTTCAAAGCAAGGATAGAGATTCAAATTTGATAGACTCAAATCAAGGAGAATTCTGATTCGAAGATAATTTCGAAACAGAAGAAAGGATGATTAAATAACGAAATAAGAAGATGGATAAGTTTATATAAATCGCGGGCAACCTTAACCGGGTCGACCGTGACTTCAAGAATAAGATCGATGCAGAATTTCGAGGCAAATCTACATTTGATCCCAAGAAATAGAATTCAGGTATAGCAGGAGATAGATAGCATCGTAAACCAAGGATACAGAAATCTCTGGTGAATCGACGCTACTGTAAAGGAGTTTCACTCCTTTACAAATAAATTTGAGATTGGCGAGATCGCCGACTCATTATAAAGATCATTCGAAATGGAGTTATGGGGTGCTCCAGAATTGAAAGAAGACGAATAGTGAAGGACACGAATGAAATTTGGAACCGTGGGAAACGTTCCAAAATTTCAAAGGAATTGAGTCAAAGGAAGAGATTGAAACTCGAATGAGAGTGATTTTGTAAATACATCTACCCTATATGCTAAGTTTTGCCTAGAGCTACGAAAGCTCTGATACTAACTGTAACGACCCGGAATTTTGAACCATTCACGTCCATTATAAGTGTATAGGTAGACACTCATGCCGGAGTTGAATTGCTCAAAATACCGCGTTGTTAATTTAAATTTGGCAAAAATGAACATATACAGTAAATAAAATATCACAGATCACAGACACAGAGTAATAAGTGCAGCGGAAATAAAAGAGATAGTAGTTCATGAAGCTACTATATAAATATATAAGTTACATCAGAGTTAAACCAGATACAACGGAAGAGTAATATGATACATCAGATACAAAGCAGAATACATCACTGGAATCATCGAATATCTGAAAGCTGGATAGATAGCTGGATCTCCAAGCGAAGCTCCAACTCCAAAGGTGAGTCTCGAAAGCTGAACCACTCAGTCTGACCCGAGCGTAAAGCAAAATACAAAACAATCGAGTCAGGATTAACATTCTTATATTAATAAATCCAACTCAAGTGAAATAGCAATTGAAATACAAGTAACTCAAAGGATGTTTGGAATAACCATCCTTTAAGGATCCGTTAAACTATCTACTAGGTAGTAATATACGCTAAGTAGATAAGGTCTATCAGTAATATAAAAGATATCAAAATAGCGTTAAGTCATGGCCCATTCCACCCTTAACACATTTTTATTCCCAAAAGCATATACAAGACCGTAGTTTCCCCAAAACCGGAAGTCACCAGAGGGCAATCCATATACTAAAGGTACAAATCAAAATCGTAGTGGTCGCGCATAAATGGAATACAAGTATGACAAGGCACATGAGGCAATACCCAAGGTAGTGATACTACCGTTCGCCTGATCCGGACTGGTGAGAACGCAACGCCGCAGCGCCCGCAACACCGTGAAACAACACTCCCAAAATCAAGGGTGCACCAATCGACAACAAGTAATAAGTAGTTCGAAGAAGTGTGTCCACTTGAGGTAGCTAATCCTCCATTGGCCCGGCACAGCTCCTGTTTTAGTCATTTCCAATTTGACACAAGTGTCAAGGCTATCCATTATCGTTCTCTTTCTTCAGTCATCACGTACATCATTCCAACCACTTCATTCTGGATCATCACTCCGCGTATAGTTATTAAAGTGGTTTTCGGTTTAGATAGAGAGTATATCCATAACCGAATTCCGGTCTCTTTAATAACCTTCGAAATTATTTCACCGATTGGTCGTTTATTTATTTCAAAACCAAATCAATTTCAATTTCAATTTCAATTCGTAAACCAACATTTCATTTGTCTTTCAAAACCATTTCCATAAATTTACGTTTCAAACTTCCAAATTACCTTTTCCAAATCTTATAGTTCAATTTCAATCTTTATATTGAAAACAATTCAAATATTGATTCAAGTTCGTACAAAAGTTTCATTTCAGAATCATTTAAATCAATTTAGTTTTAACATTCAAATCAATTTACATTCATTTACCGATTTCGTTCAATATCGTTAAATTAATTTATCATTCAAAACCATTTCTATTAAACTTCCAATTCATTAAATCCATTATTCAAATTTAACTTCATTAAATCAAAACTTATAATTGAATCAAATTAAATTAAATTCATCAACTCAATTTCATTAAATTTCAAGTCTTACATTAACTTCAATAAATCGCATTTTATTTCTTGTTAAAGAAATTCAATTTCACTTATTTACTTACTTAAATAATTTTCCAAAACTTAATTAATAAAGAAACTCAATTTCAATTATTTACGAGGTAAAATTCACTTATTCAAAAGTTCAATTTCACATATTAAAGAACTCAATTCAATTTAATCATTAAATAATTCAATCTTATTTAATTATTAAATAATCCAAAACTTAATTATTAAATAATTTCAAAGTTAATAATTTCAAACTTACTTATAATTTCAAACTTAATTATAAAATCATTTCCAAGTTTAATAATTCCAAACTTAATTATAATTTCAATCTTAATCCAATCATTTCTCAAATTAAACAACATTCTTTCATCAATTACATTGTTAATATTTTGTTTCAGATTATTAAATATTAACATTTTCCTTTCATTAAAATTCAAATTTCAACTTCATTTCAAAACCATATTATTTATTCAAATAAAATCTTCGTTTTATTTATAAATCAAATTATTGACCAATCGGGTTTTATTTAATTTCCTATCCTAGGTCAAAGTTCAATTTTGGGTATTTATCATTTCAACCCGATTCCAATTCAATTCAAAATCATAGCATAACAAAGGGAACTTACAGTGTGATAACTGGGATGGTGTCAAAGTAAATAAACAAGCAATAACAACAACCAATATCAATCCAATAATCAATTTCAAATAATCCCGAAATAACCGTATTAATTCGCATTGTTATTTGTACGAATTAATATAATTATTTCTAGAATCTACACTATCATTTCATGTAGATTAAAGATTATTACATTACGGTTTTTCACTTGTCATCTATTTACAATTTCATACATCATCAATTTAACAACATACATTCAGTGGTTCAAAATATAATTAAACAAATCCTACGTGTCAATAAATTTAACAGTTAAAGGGGTCATATTATACAAATGTCAGTTAATCAAATTTAACAATTAATTATCCTATATCAAGTTCAATTTCATACTATTTATCATTTTCACATTAACAATTTAACGTCCAATATAAACATTAACAATAAATCAATTATCAGCCAAACTGTATTATCATTGCATAAATAATTAACAGATAATGGTGTCAGATGTCACAGGTGAACTGATACAGGCAATAGCATATATAACAGTGTAATTAACTAACAGCAGCCTATTTCAATTGTCGTTTCAATTGAAATCAAATTTAATAAATAAAAGAACGTTAATCATGAGTGATTGCTCACCTTCCGAGGCTAGAGAAGTTTGATACATAATAAGCTATGAATTGGATCACGATTTAGAAAATCGAACGATCCAAACAACAATCTCAAGCGAAGTAAGCTGAAAGTGGATTTGACGGCAAAGCTGAACGATAGGGGTCGATGCAAACGAATCAGAATCATCTAGACAGAAATAGAATATATAAATTATTATTATTGTCATTCCCATGAAATCAATCAATTTTTTTTTTAAAAACAAATATTATTATATATAAATATAATTAAAATCATTGTTTTAATTAAACACATAAAATCAACATATATACATCATATATATTTTTAAATTTCACACATATAAACAACATTTATCTTTTTCAAATCTATTGTAAAAAAAATCGAACATATTGTATACACATATAATATGTAACTTATAGAGCTGAGACTTATACAAAAACTTACCTGCTGACAAATCCAGTAAATATATACCGACCAGATCTATGAACCAATGCCTACATGCCACATTAAATAAAATATACATAGACATGTTTCTACAAAATAAAATGCGATAAAGTAAATATTATATGGTTTAAGCCACCTATACTATATATAAAATCATTCGAATGCAATCCATTAAACAACAATTTTTCAAAATGCATGCAGACTTCAAAATCCTACAACCTTTACAAGGTTAAAATATAATATTATAAAACACACACACCCATACTATAACTTCTTAAGAGTGATATAACATGCATATGCTTGAATAAATACTATGTACCATACAAATTTTTGAAACCCAATTTACTACAGTAAAACCGAAACACACACGTTTTTTTTATAAACATACAATAGCATATATTTTAAACCTTTAAATACACAACGGAAAACCCAACAGTTTAAAACTATTATATATAAACACTGTATGATATATTTAAATAATACTACAACACCTTTAAAACTACACCAGTTAACAAGGCTACTAGGAAATAGTTCATTGTGATGCATATTTGTACAACAGCATGTGAAAATATGCTTTATAACATTATATATATGTTGTACAAACATACTCAAATTTATTATGTAAACACTCATACATACCCTGTATATACAAACAGATCTCATAATATATTATATATATGCATTTCGAAACAAACCTTTACATAATAATGTTTAAAGTATACGATGCTATATTATAATAACATAACTTGCATATGAGCAACAGCCTATTATATATAATTGTTCAACAGCCAATTATGTATACAAAACATAAGCTACAGCCTAAAATATATATACAACTAGATATATCACCGAAGTCCAACTGCCACATGGTTAATGCCTAAAAAAAATATAAAATACTATAACTTAATATATAACATATACATGTTTTACTTTTATAACAGTTTAAGATGCAAATTCATAACATATATAAACAAAACCGGTTACATACAATACATATCGTATAATTAAGATATACAAACATATATACTTACATCCGACTGAGCACGATTTGTGAGAGGATGAGGAAGAAGGAGCAACTGATGTTTCTCGGCTGAGGATGGAAGGCTTGCAGGTGGAGGTGAGGAGGGACTAAGCATGGGATGGTAGGTGCACATGTGGAAGAATGAGTAGGCTGCATGCGTGGGAGAGAAGTAGGTGGCGGATGGAAAACGTGGAGGGGAGAAGTTTGGATCTCGGGTGGTGGAAGGCGAGTAGATGATAGGTCTGAGGCGGGAAGGAAAGAGGCACAGGATGATTGCGGTGAGAGGATGATGAGGCACGGCAAAAGAAGAGGGAGTGCGGTGAGGACGTGCTCGAACGGTTTGAGGATGCTGTGGTGGTGGGTTTCAAAAGAGGGGAAGGAAAAATACAGAGGAAGGAGGGGATACTAACAGGCACTTCACGTTTCTATTTTGTATTTGGAATTTGCAACCGGCTGCCAAAATGAATGCAACAAAAATAAAAGCAATCGGTGGGATTGGAAAAGTTTGGTATAAATATTTAGGAATATAAAAGTTATTAGTGACTGTTTGTTTTAACGATACATAGATGAATGAAGGGTCACGGAAACCCAAAAGTTTAAAACGTGTACCGGTATGATTAATCGTTCACAGATTTCATCGCGTACCGGATTTCCGAAAAACACAAATGAATACGCTGTTGAGACCAGCATGACGAGGCGATCAAAACGGTATAAAGGTATCCATGGTATGATTGGATTATAAAAATTCGAGATTTTCTACTGGCGGAAAATGCAAGAAAAACGCTGAAAAATAAGATCGACGGAGGCAAAGATGTCCGAATTTGGAAAAACGACAAACTGAAATCTTGCTCAGAAGATGGTTTAGAATTTTCCTATGTAAAAATATTTTGGTTTCGAAAATATTTTATTTTCATCGCTTTTTAACTGATTACATTGAAGTGAATTTACGCGCGAAATAAACTTTCATATTTTCGGACGAAAATTTACCAGTTGCTATGTTTAATTAGACGCATTCCAAATAATAAATTTTTATTTCAAAATTTTATCGTTTAAAATTTTACAAAATTTCAACTAATTACGTTATTAAAACAGTTAAAATTTACGGGTCGTTACACAGACACCGTTGGTCCATATATAAAAATATATTAAAATGAATTCTATGGTTTTGGAAAGAAATATATGGTTTTATTAAATGTTGAGTATATAAAATATATTTCAAAATAGATTTTGGTAATAACTTGAATAAGTTAAGGTTAGAAAGATAATTTGAATTTAGTTGAAATTGGATTCATTAAAGAATTTTATCTAATTAAACCGATTTAAAACTTATTGAAATTTAAGGTATGATTTATAACTTGAGTTTGATTTAAATAATTTAATGAATATTTCTTGTTTAAATAAATTTAAGGAAATATTTAGTAAAAAGGAAATTTAAGGCTAGTTAAATGATATTGAATCTATTAAGTGAATATTCCCTGATTAAATAATAATGAAGTTAAATCAAGAGCTATATGAAACTGTTAAATCTAACTTTGAAAATGTTGAATACTAAAGCTTTGAAATATATTGAAAATAAAGGGTATATTTAGAACTGAATTAAATTGAAGAATTGAGCTTTGAATAAATTTGAATTTGGAATTTTAAGTTGATTTGAATCGATTTGCAAGACTTGAGGAAATTATAAATACTTTACTTTTTAAATCATTTAATATATACACTATTTTGGAAAATAGATATATTTGAAATAAAATGATATTTTGGTTGGAAGTATAAATTAAATTGAAATGACCACGGTGTTATAATATATATTTCCACCTTGAAGATAGTTCTGAAGATCCTTAGAGGATGGTTATCCCAAACATCCTTTAAGTTACTTGTATTTCAGTGGATATTTTCACTTGAGTTGGATTTATTGATATAAGAATGTTAATCCTGACTCGAGTGTTTTGTGTTTTGCTTTATGCTCGGGTCAGACTGAGTGATACAGCATTTGAGACTCACCTTTGGAATTTGGAGCTTCGTTTGGAGATCCAACTATTGATTCAGCTTCCAGCTCTCCAGTTGATTCGTTCACAGAAGTCATCTGTTTGGATTGGAGACTTCACTGTATTTGAGATATTCTGTTGTATTTTATTTCTAACTCTGATGTTTATATAGTAGCTTCATGAACTACTATTTTATCTATTCCGCTGCGTATTATTGTATTACTCTGTGTCTGTGATTCTGTGATTGATTTATTTACTGTATATGATGAGTTTGCCAAATTTAAATAACAATCTGATATTTTGAATTATTAAAGTCCGACATGTGTGGATTTATTGTCGATTTGAATGGTCCAAAATAGCGGGTCGTTACATGCACCTACTAATATATATAACATAACTTTAACACTTTGAACATCCAACCATATATACAGTAAAACTAATTTTATAACAAAACATACAGCTTAAATCTCTATGTATATATATTAAAATATTCTTCCCTTTATGTATATATAAAACTGTAAACAAGAAATACCAGCCTGCTAATATATATACATATATATATATATATATATATCTTCTCAAATTCCACTTTCCCTCTTTTCAAATTCAATGGCTACAACATATATTTTGTTGAATATCTATACCGTTTCATATAATAGAACTCAAATAGTATAATATATATAAAATTATCATAAAATATATACTGTAAACCATACATATTGTAAACATATACTTAATGTATAACTATATATATATTCAATTGGCACAGGTAAACTATAATAATAATACATAAACTTACTTTATTATAATATTTATAAACTATCATATACAACTGGCTTAAAACTTCTATACAGCTAACATAATTTATTTTACTTTAATCGTATATATACCTATATACTGACTGTAAAAATATATAGGCTTACCAGGATATAATATCTCTGACACAACAGGTTTTATATATAAATTATAGAATCTTATTTATACTGACAGGTAGCCTATATCTAACTAGATAGAATATAGATATAGACTAAGATATAAATAATACTGTAACGTATATATATATAGTAAACATATATAACATAGTATAATTCATATATAACCTGAATTGATGTAAAATATAATATATATATATATATATGTATATCTAAATCAGTATATACATATTTATACATATCATCGCAACTTTTAAAACACAAATACACTATATATCTGAAATAATATATACATTAACCTAACATACATCTAACATTCTTGGTATTATAACTTATGTATGTATACTAGTTTAAACATAACAGAGAAAGGTGAGGTTACCAGAGGATTTTAGCTGCATTGTTTGGCGAAGGTGAAGGCAACGAGGTTGGGTGGCAGATGAGAGGTGATGAACATAGGCTGCTGCATGCGGTGGTGGATGCTGCGAGTTCATATGAAGGGTTGAAATGGTGGAAGGGTTGTCTGTTGTCGAGGGGGTTTGCAGACATGGCAGGTTGGGTGGAGGCCGAAAGGGATGTGCGCCGGCTAATGGGGCTTTGGCAAATGGTTGATGGGCGCAGTAGCTCATGCGATGTGGAGGGGAGGAAGGCAGGATGTGGGTTGCTCGGCGGAGGGCAGGTGGGCCAGAGGGAAGACATCGGAGGGATTTGATTGGTGACGTGGTGGGGAAGAGATTGATGCCAAAGGAGGCAGGCATGGGGAGGTGATTGGGTCGCGCATGGAATTAAGGGAAAGCAAAGAGTTTCGAATACAACAGGGGAGAAGACTTTGCTGCTAGGAAGAAAACACGTTTTTGGGTGATGATTTGAACGAACAGAAGATTCTTTTTTTAGAGGAAATGAACAGGCTTTAATGAATATAGGCTTAAATTATTTTATTGTCAACTGAAAAAGAAAGTGAAACGAACCGAGATGATATAAAATCAATTGAGAAACCCAAATGTCAAGTCTGTTGAAAACCGAAATATCAACAGCTAATGGCTATTAGTATTAGACAAACGAATGTTCACGGGATATCGAAAGGCCAAATTAAGGAACCGATACAGAAATCGTTCTATTGATTTCGTTGTCCTCCGGACTTCGAAATGCATAAACGAATATACCATAGAGATCAGCACGACGAGACGATCAAATTGGTATACAGATCTCAGTGGTACGATCGAGTTATCAAAATTCGATATCGGTACCGAAAATGCTGCAAATCTGAAAGAAATAAGATAAACGGAGCAATAGAAGTCCAAATTTGGAGAAACGAAATATGACGTCTCACTCAGAAGATGATTTACAAATTTTCTATAGTAAAATATTCAGGTTTGGAAAACATTTCATTATCATCGATTTTTAACTGATATAAATTGAAATAAAATTACACTAGAAAATAAACTTCCAAATTATCTGATGAAAATTTACCAGTTGCTATGTTAAAGTAGATGCATTCCAAATATTAAACTTTTATTTCAAAATTTTATAATTTAGAATGTCACAACAATTCAATTAATTAAATAAATAAAACCACTGAAATTTATGGGTCGTTACACTCTCCCCCACTCAAAACTCTTCGTCTCCGAAAAGGAAAGAGGTAGGAGAATAGAAACAACCAGAAAGAAATTGATTGAAATACAAATAAAACAATTTAAATTAAAACCATATAAGTTTCAAATTAAACTAACTAATATCCAACACTTTGGTTAAATCCCTTTGAGTTCACTTAAGTTAAATCAATCTATCTATTTCTAAATTCATTATCTTATTATCCAATTATCTTCAATGAACAATTTCTAAATCATCAATTTGTATAATCATTTATTATACTCATATTTTATTCAACAAATTTAATTCTTTTATTCCAAATTATTATTAACTTTATTCCACTTAATATGTCCTATCGCATATATTTAAACCATATAAATTTCAGTTTAAATCAATTTATATTCAATAATTGATTTTAAATTCAAGGTATTTCCATAATTTAATCAAATTTCAATTTATTAATTCCTTCAAAACAAATTTATTTGTCTCATCTATTATTCAAATTATTCTATTTATTTCAATTAATATTTATAACTAAAATTTAAGTTTATAACCTTTATTATATCCACTCAAATTCTATTTATAAAAGTCATTTTATATTGTGTATTATCCAATTATATTTTTAACTTCTGAAAATTTAAGGTAAGTTACGTTGAGATCTAATTGAGTATTATACAAATAAAAATTTACAATTCAGTTATTCCGAGTTAAATATTTATCCAAGAATTTTGACTTCAGTTTATAATTGAAATCATCTTTAACCTAAAATTTAAGAATTTAAATCTCCGATTTACTTCAAACAATTTAGAGATATATATAATATATTTATATCAAATAAAATTAAATTTTAAAATAAGATACCTATATATATATATAAATCAAATTATACTGAAGAAATTCAAATCAAAATATTTTTTTTCTTCTTTTTTTCAAAACAAAACCGTAGCAAAGCTACAGAGTAGTTTCTCCACTTCGAAACTCGAAAATGAATGTCGATGATGCGGCCGCCATCACCGAAATTATTTTCCAGCGACAAAGAGAAGAGCACTGATTTCAACATTTTAAAATTCTTTGAAAACCATTTTATTCAAAAATACTTTAAATAATATACATTTTAAGACTTTAAAACAAAGTTTGAAATCACCAGAAATTTAATTCTTAAATTCTCAATTTAAATTCATTTCAATTCCAAATAAATTTATAAACAATAGTCATTTTGCAATAGTCAATGACTTACAAAACAATTAAATGATAAATCAAATATTATCATTTTCAACAACCAAATTATTTAACTTTTAATTCCAAAAAATTTTTCTTATATATTTATAATATAATCATACAAATTTATTTCATTTATCAAATTTGAAAATTATATTGTGTCAGTTTGCTCTGTTCAAGTGTTTTGGTATTCCTATCGATAGCGTTGATCAGACGAATCGATCGAAAATCCAAACTAACATCAACAACTCAAACAACACACTATAAACATAAACTATTTTATATTAATTACAAATACACTCCCTCACACGATTATTCCAGAATTGGATTCCAACACAAGGATAGAGATCCAAATATAGAGGGACTCTAATCAAAGAGAATTCTAATCTAAAATAGATAGGCTCGAAACGAAGGTTAGATGATTGCAGTTCAAACAGGAAGATGGATAAAGTTGTATAAATCGCGGGCAACCTTAACCGGGTCAACCGTGACTTCATAGATAAGATCGATGTAGAATTCTGAAGCAAATCGACATTCGATTACCGGAGGTAGAATTCGGGTATAGCATAAGATAGCAGCATCGTAAACCGAGGATACAGAAATCTCCGGTGAATCAATACCGATTGTAAAGGAGTTTCACCCCAGTACAAATTATTCGAAGATTGGCGAGACCGCCGATTTATTATAGAGATCATTCGAAGTGGAGTTATGGGATACTCCGGAATCAAAAGACACGAATAGGGGAGACATGAATGGACTTTGGAACCGAAGTGAACGTTCCAAAATTAAAAGGAACCGAGTCAAAGAAGAAGGAATTCAAGCTCGAACGAAAGTGATTCTGTAATTGAATTTTTCTCTATATGCTGAGTTTTGCCTAAAACCAGAGCTCTGATACCACATGTAACGACCCAGTATTTTGGACCATTCAAATCGACAATAAATCCACACATGTCGGACTTGAATAATTCAAAACAATGGATTGTAAATAAGATTTGGCAAAACTCAACATATACAGTAAATAAAATAATCACAGATCACAGACACAGAGTAATATAACAGTAATGCAGCAGAAACAAAGGAATAGTAGTTCATGAAGCTACTATATAAATATAACAGAGTAAAACAAGATACAACAGAAGTATCGAATACAAAGATGTCTCAAAACAATAGTCAAATACAAGATCTGAATACATCACTGAAATCAACTGAATAACCGATAGCAGAATCGATAGATAGCTGGATCTCTAAGTGAAGCTCCAACTCCAAAGGTGAGTCTCAAATGCTGTATCACTCAGTCTGACCCGAGCGTAAAGCAAAACACAAAACACTCGAGTCAGGATTAACATTCTTATATCAATAAATCCAACTCAAGTGAAATATCAACTGAAATACAAGTAACTTAAAGGATGTTTGGGATAACCATCCCCTAAGGATCCGTTAAACTATTTACTATGTATAATATACGCTATATACGGTAGTGTCTAATTAGTAAAGTATAATCATATAGAAAATAGTGTTAAGGGGATGGTGAACCTTAACGCGGTCGGATCTTTAAACCAAAATCGTAGTGGGCTCGATATGGTAGGTGACACGGCACACAAGGCAATGCCAGGGTAGATATACCAATTACGCATCTGGACTGGTGGTGACGCATAACAGCCACTACCGCCCACCTCTAACAACACTCCCAAATCAAGGGGTGCACCCAATCAATCACAAAGTAATAGAATGGTGTCGAAGAAGTGTGTCCGATCAGAGGTGCTACCTCCTTGGCCCGTCAATCGCTCCTGTTTTAGCCACCTTATGCCAACTCACGGGAGTTGGGTCCACGTATATACCTTAGGATCGTCGCCACCATCATACTTCATTCTGGAAACTCCACCGCGTACACAGTTGTCAAAGTGGTTTTCGGTATCGACAGAGAGTATGTCCATATCCGATCCTAGTCTCTTTAACAACCAATCGTTATTATAACACCGTGGTCATTTCAAAATAGTTTATACTTCAAAACCAAAATATCATTATCATTTCAAAACCCAATTTAATACGATATCATTTTCACTTCAAATACATCCATTTTCAAAATCATATCACTTTCCAAAGTTATAACGCTTTCGAAATCATAGTCTTTTTTAAAAATCAAAACACATTGGAAATCACAGCTTTGAAATCATAGCCTTTTGGAAATCATAACACTTTCCTCTTAAACAGTTTAGATATTAAAATTAGTATATATAATAAAATAGTTTATAAATATAAAATAATTTATATAAAATAGTTATAAGTTAAAACAATATATATATTAAAATAATTAAAAATAGTTTATATTACAATAGTTTATAAAATAATATAAAAATAGTTTAAATATAATTTAAAAAGACTTTATATAATCAAATAGTTACCACAAATTCATAAATCAATTCAAATCAATTCGAATTACAAAATTCACATTTAATTCAATTTAAATTCGTAAATTTCAACTCAATTCAGCTTCCAAATAAACCATTTCAAATTATCGATTTCAAATACATATTTGAATCATAAAATAAGCCATTTCAATTTTTGTATATTTCAAAGCTTTATATATTCAATATTTCAAAACTAAATTGGATAATTTCATATATATATCAAATTCACTTTACTATTATTTGGTTTTGAAATATTTACTTAATCATTTCAATAACATCTAAATACAACTTCAATTTACAAATTTAAATAAATAAAATAGCCCATTTAAATTTATATAAGTTTGAAATATTCATTTAAGTCACTTTTAATCAAATTCAAGTTATAAAACATATCTTTTAAAATTCCAAATTCAATAAATTTTAAATAAAACTTATTTAAGTAAATTTCTTAAATAAATAAAATTTCAAATCAACTTCAAATTTATCTTTTCAAACTGAATCATTATAACTCTATATTTGAATATATATATATATATATATTATAAATACTTAAACATATTATATATCACTTTATTAAATCAACTTTGATAAATCTTTAAAATCAATATTTATCAAAACCATATATTTCTTTTCAAACCATAGAAATCATTTTCAAAATATTTATATAGACCAACGGTGCCTGTATAAAATTTTCTATCATATGGTCAAGTGATACAGATATTTATCATTTCAATCCGCAATTTAAATATATACGGGTATATATCATTTCAACCCGCAATCCCAAATTCAATTAATTGAAAATCGCTTGGGTTTATCATTTCAACCCATAACGATTTTCTCCTATTTTAAAGTCCGTTCGGGTATGTATCATATCAACCCATAGTGATTTCTATACTAACAGGGAACTTGCAGAGTGATAACAGATATGATAAAACATAACAATAGTAACAGGCATATATCATTAGTATAAATAACAGATAATGGTGTCAGATGTCACAAGTGAACAGATACAGATAACAGTGTATATATCAATGTAAATAACTAGCAGCAGTATATTTCAATTGACGTTTCAATTGAAATCAAATTTAATAAATATAAGAACGTTAATCGTGAGTGATTGCTCACCTTTCGAGTCTAGAGATGGACGAGACTGAGATGAATTACGAATCCAAACACGAATTCCAAATCAGAGCTAGATGGATACGGATTCGACGGACAAGCTGATAGATAAGGAAATGACGAAATCAAATCAGATTTGGATCGATGGAGATAAGTTATACAAGTAAATTGTTATAGATAAAACATATGAAATTATATTTATATACAAAATCATATACAAATTTCAACACATATTAAATTAAATATATAACTTATGAAATATACAACTCAGAACACAAACACACACACACACACAGACACACACACATATATATAAACTATATAACAACAGACTAACTTAGCATACATACTTAATATATATAACAAACAACTTTCAATGTTTCAAAATATAACCTCAGCTTGTAATATATAGACCGTATAAAATATATATATTGAGACACAACAGACTTGTAAAAATTTGTATATATAAATATTATAGTTTATAGCAATAATATATACACCCTTCATTTATAATTAAACTAACAGAACCTGTATATATATATAAATATATCTTGCACCTACTAATATATATAACATAACTTTAACACTTTGAACATCCAACCATATATACAGTGAAACTAATTTTATAACAAAACATACAGCTTAAATCTCTATGTATATATATTAAAATATTCTTCCCTTTATGTATATATAAAACTGTAAACAAGAAATACCAGCCTGCTAATATATATATATATATATATATATATATATATATATATATATCTTCTCAAATTCCACTTTCCCTCTTTTCAAATTCAATGGCTACAACATATATTTTGTTGAATATCTATACCGTTTCATATAATAGAACTCAAATAGTATAATATATATAAAATTCTCATAAAATATATACTGTAAACCATACATATTGTAAACATATACTTAATGTATAACTATATATATATTCAACTGGCACAGGTAAACTATAATAATAATACATAAACTTACTTTATTATAATATTTATAAACTATCATATACAACTGGCTTAAAACTTCTATACAGCTAACATAATTTATATTACTTTAATCATATATATATACCTATATACTGACTGTAAAAATATATAGGCTTACCAGGATACAATATCTCTGACACAACAGGTTTTATATATAAATTATAGAATCTTATTTATACTGACAGGTAGCCTATATCTAACTAGATAGAATATAGATATAGACTAAGATATAAATAATATTGTAACGTATATATATATATATATATATATAGTAAACATATATAACATAGTATAATTCATGTATAACCTGAATTGATGTAAAATATATAATATATATATATATATATATATATCTAAATCAGTATATACATATTTATACATATCATCGCAACTTTTAAAACACAAATACACTATATATCTGAAACAATATATACATTAACCTGACATACATCTAACATTCTTGGTATTATAACTTATTTATGTATACTAGTTTAAACATAACAGAGAAAGGTGAGGTTACCAGAGGATTTTAGCTGCATTGTTTGGCGAAGGTGAAGGCAACGAGGTCGGGTGGTAGATGAGAGGTGATGAACATAGGCTGCTGCATGCGGTGGTGGATGTTGCGAGTTCATGTGAAGGGTTGAAATGGTGGAAGGGTTGTCTGTTGTCGAGGGGGTTTGCAGACGTGGCAGGTTGGGTGGAGGCCGAAAGGGATGTGCGCCGGATAATGGGGCTTTGGCAGATGGTTGATGGGCAGCAGCTCGTGCGATGTGGAGGGGAGGAAGGCCGGATGTGGATTGCTCGGCGGAGGGCAGGTGGGCCAGAGGGAAGACACCGGGGGATTTGATTGGTGACGTGGTGGGGAAGAGATTGATGCCGAAGGAGGCAGGCATGGGGAGGTGATTGGGTCACGCATGGAATTAAGGGAATGCAAAGAGTTTTGAATACAGCAAGGGAGAATACTTTGCTGCTAGGAAGAAAACACGTTTTTGGGTGATGATTTGAACGAACAGAAGATTCTTTTTTTTAGAGGAAATGAACAGGCTTTAATAAATATAGGCTTAAATTATTTTATTGTCAACTGAAACAGAAAGTGAAACGAACCGAGATGATATAAAATCAATTGAGAAACCCAAAAGTCAAGTCTGTTGAAAACCGGAATATCAACAGCTAATGGCTATTAGTATTAGACAAACGAATGTTCACGATATATCCAAAGGCCAAATTAAGGAACCGATACAGAAATCGTTCTATAGATTTCGTTGTCCTCCGGACTTCGAAATGCATAAATGAATATACCATAGAGATCAACACGACGAGACGATCAAATCGGTATACAGATCTCAGTGGTACGATCGAGTTATCAAAATTCGATATCGGTACCGAAAATGTAACGACCCGTAAAATTTTAACTGTTTTAATAACGTAATTAGTTAAAATTTTGTGAAATTTTAAACGATAAAATTTTGAAATATAAATTTGATATTTGGAATGTGTTTAGTTAAACATAGCAACTGGTAAATTTTCGTCCAAAAATATGAAAGTTTATTTCGCGCGTAAATTTACTTCAATTTAATCAGTTAAAAAATGATGAAAATAAAATGTTTTCGAAACCCAAATATTTTTATATAGAAAAATTCTAAACCATCTTCTGAGCAAGACGTCATTTTTCATTTTTACAAATTCGGACTTCTTTGGCTCCGTCGATCTTATTTTTCTGCGTTTTTCTTGCATTTTTCAATAGTAGAAAATTCGAATTTTTATAACTAAATCGTACCACTGATATCTGTATACCGTTTTGATCGTCTCGTTGTGCTGATCTTCACAGTATATTTATTTCTGTGAATTGGAGTCTGGTTCACTGCGTAATCCGCGAAAACGGAAATCGTATCGGTACCGTAGATTGTGACAGTTGGCTTTCCTTTCCTTTCAAAATTCAAACGTGCTCACCAATTAGAAATTAATTACTCTAATTGTTATTTTCTGAATCAACGGTCATAACATTTATTCTAGAATTTAATAGTCGTTGGCTTTCTCTATTCCCAATACTCCATATATTATTTTCTGGTCCTTTCCTCTACCATCTATTTTCTTTTGTTTGCTACGTTTCTCTACTGGCTCGTAGAAAAAGAAAAGGAGAGAGTGAGCTTGCTTTTATTTTATATCACCTGAAGCTTTATTTTTTCTTTCGCTATCTCTCCTTCCCACTACAAACGGCAATGGCCGCTCCACCTAATTCACCAAACACTCCGACCAAACCCCTGCTCCTCCACTCCATAACAGCTGAATACATCCACCTCCACCAACCCAGGCCATCTCATCAGTGTCGGCCTCACCCTGCACCGAAGTCGATAGCGCCCCTCCCCTCCTCCGCGTTCCGCAGCTTCACGGCCATGGCCACGACCTAAAACCCGCCTCGCCGCAAACAACTCCGACCCTACGCCTTTATCTTCCCCTCCAAGTGGCCGAGCCTCCACGCCAACCTCCAGAGCGCAGTCTTCACCTCGCCATTGGATTGCTTCCTTCCTAGCCGAGTTCATCACTCTTGTAACAACCCGGTTTTTCGCGTCAGTTTATAAATGACGATTAAAGCATTGTTAATTGCTAATGTAGATTTTAAATCGTGTCAGAATCCTTTTTGTAAAAGTTTGTTATCGTCAATAGACGATTGAAATTGATAACAAATTTCTATCAGGAAATTCATCGAAGTGAAATTCTTTGTAGTTGTAAAATTCTTTAACAAAGGTTTGGGCTTTAAAGAAAAGCTTGGCCTTGTTCTTTTATTGCCGTGAAAATTTTCTAAGGCAAAAACCTATGTTCCCCTTTTCATTCTCGGAAGCTAACCCTAAAACCAAATCGAACAAAAGAAAATAAAAATGGTGGATGTCTTCGTTTTCACGAAATTAGGGCTTCGACTCGTTCCCTCTGAGAGATGATGGCTGCTCGTACCTCCTTTCATTCGTTCCTCGAAAACTAGGGCATTCACTAAGGAAAATTGAAGACGCCAACTCTACTTTGATCGATCGCTTCCTCGTCGCTCCCTTCGGCTGCTCAATCTCGTGGACTTCGAAAATGGTGAGTGATTTATTCACCACATCTAATTTAAACCCTGCTTGGTTCGATTTGATTATATAGAGCTTCGGCCATTTGATTTTGTTTCGATGCCTGTGATGATTTTCGTTTTGATGCTTGAGATATTCTTTGCATATGTATTTGATAACGTGGATTTCACGGCATTGATTTGAACTCATTTGATACTTGTTCTCCACGGTTTTGAATCTGGACTTGAAATTGTGAACTTCGGCTTTGCTGTGAATTTGATTTCGGTTATCTCTATTTTGAGTTTTTTTGGTTTGCACTGCTTCATCTTTACACTGTATGGTTGCATAAACATGGTTCACTTGACCATTTGTCCACCCCGATGTGTATGCGGTCTTCAGTTGAATTTCATCCCTCAATCGAGCATTCCATTTGTTAGCTTTTGCACTGTCCAGTCCATATTGTTGTTACTGGTGATACTTGTACTTGTGATCATTGATCCCTGTTGCCTTTATTGCTGTTGTTCATTTGAGTGTGCATTCAGCTTGACCTTTTGTATTTGTTCACTCATCATTCACTGGTGCATTATATAACCTGAGCCTGGTTTGTCATGGTCTGCATACCTAAGCTCGACACTGTCCACATTTTTAAGTTGCTCGGCCCTTGTTTGTACTACCTCATAGGAATTGATTCATTGCCCATTTAAGATGCTGTCTGAACTATCAAATCTTGTAGTCTTGCATCCAGGATTTCAACTATAGCTTGTTTATGGTTTTCGAACTACTGTCTTGCAATCACTCCATGTTTGCATTGTTTTGGTCTGGCACATTCATGTGTATTAGTTCAGATTTTTACTGAACTTGTTGTGTGTCTCTCTTCCATTTTTCATCTGCGAATATTGTCGAGGCTCATTGTTTAGTAGGTGTTCACGTGCCTTGTGATCTTCATGTATGAGTCTGTTGCATTCATGTACTTGAGTCATTTGAGACATTGGATCTTTGCAGTCAGTTTCCTTGTTGTGCTTACATTCTGGAAACTATTTTGACTTCTGGAATTACTTGAGTTTCTTGTTGCAATTTCAAACTGCTGTTTGCAACTGACCTGTAGCTTCACTTGAGTCAAATCGAACTTGAGTTACCGGCCTTATGCTGGTGTCTTCTGAGCATTCTTTATTCATGTAATCCTTCTTGGCGTTGACATGGCTAAGTCTTTGCCTTTGATATTAGTTTGTGGTCTTTACTTTAGTTCACTGTCCTCTGAACTGTTGCCACTGTCTTCTTTGTAGTTGCATTCTGCCCTTGTCTTTGCAACTGTTTGCTACTGTAGCTTCATCGTGGTGGTTGCTTCGTATTCGCTTACGTTTGCAGTTGCTCGTGTTTTGCAGTTTTCCCCCTGTTGGGATTTGCTTTTTGAATCACTTGAGTTGAACCCGATTTCGGGGTTTGGCCTGGTGATCATTTGTGACTTTCACTGAGCCTTTGCGTATCTCTTGCGATAGTGGCGAGGCAGTGCACGCGTGCGTGCACTGCAGCCACCCAGAATCGATTGCTTTACATTGATTTAGTCGATTTGATAAATTGTTTATTTATCTCTGTTGATGATTTAAATCTGCTGATTTTTGTTAAACACTGTTAAGTGTTATATTGACCGTTATCCGGTTTCTTTGTTTAAAGAATCGGATAGACGGGAATTATTGTGACTGTCGTCTATTTAAATTATTACTGCCTGTATGCACTAATAAACTGGTTTGAATTAGACTGATCCGGGTATTATTTTCTTTTGAATGTAATACTCGGGTCAGACCGAGTATTTACCGGTTGTAGATTTTTAGCTTTGGGTTGCTGCTAGAGCTATGAAGTCTATTTATATCATTTGATGTGGTCTTCGTCTTGTTGTAGTAGTCGGTGTGTCTGTTTTAAGATGATAATGTATTCATGTATATTAGTCGATAATGTACTTGTATATATAACTTCTTGAGTCGACAGTTGTAGTTGTATCATTTGTATTGTGTCAAATGTATTATAACTGATATCAGTTATTATATATATGAGGTTTTTCGTTCCATCTGTATTCCGCATTTATGTTATGTGTGTTATTTTTATATCTATTGTCCTAAACTATTATAGCCACTGTGTAGTAGCTTTGAGTTTGTATCGGTATGTCGGATTTCCTCTAAAGATGAAATGCAATGTTTTATTATCTGACATATCGGTGCTCGCACAAAGCAATTACATATATGGTCGCTCCTCAACAGCCTTATTCTCCGTGCTAGTTGACAGCACTACACCGTAGTGTTCTTGGCTAGCGTGGGTATAGAGGTGGGGCGTCACAGCTTGGTATCAGAGCCTGGGGTTTAGGACAATTATAAAACGTAACTTAGATGGAGCTTGTGTTACAACTATTTGTCGATGTTTATCTCTCATCTTTACATATGATTATTTTTGACTGTTAGGTATGAAATCCTAACGCTTATTCTTGTGTTTTCGGCTTTGAATTGATTTAGCCGATGTTGATTTTGTTTTAATTTGGCAAATTAAAGCCATTTTGACTTTTGGACTTTGTTCCACTTTTGTTCTATGCTATGAGTGTCTTTGTGTACCTGTTACACTGTGATGAAAAATGGCTGGACCAGTTGCAAATTGAGTGATTTTGATTTCTCATTCACATCTAGTTTGAATCTCAGCGATTTTGAACTTGATATTTTGTGTTTTTCTCATCTTGAATTCCATTCGACTTCGGTCATTTTGTTTTTGAGAAATTGCTTATTTCTCGATTTTTAAGACTCTGATTTTGTTTGCCGTTGGATTCTTTGATGATATTGAATCATTTTGTACTCGACTGCGGCTATTAATTGTTGACTTCGACATTGACTTGATTCTTACTTTTGTTGAAGTCATTTATGCATTTCTGCTCGTTTTGCTTTGTTTTTCCAGTTGATAATCGATTCTTCTTTTCTAATTAGTTAATATCACCTTTGTCGATTTTGATAACTTATATTTCTGGAATTTTTGGGTATTCCTACTTTGATGAATTTGGAATCGAATTCTTTGGATTTTATTCACGTCTTCGAATGTGAAATTTTAGTGAACAGACTTGGTTTCCTAATTTAATCGATTCTTGATCATTTCCCCGATTTGTTGCTATCATTTATTAGCAACTTTGATGACATTTTCTTCGGAATTTTTGTGAACATACTTTCTGATGGATTCAGTATCGATTTCTTTGGATTCCATTCACATCTTCGTATGTGAATTCTTGTGATTGATTGTTTCTACAATCATTTTTGTGATTTGTCACTTTAAAAATATAAAGGTTTTCTATACTAGTAGTAAATATTAAAATCCCTTTTTCCAAACGATTTCAAAACTATTTTACTACAAAGCTCTTTTTCTTAAACCGTTTTCCAATCTATTAGTATATACAAGCCTTTATTTCACTCGTATGAGAAATTGAATTAAACGACCTAGTAAAACAAGTGGTATGAAACGCTTGCGTTTACTTCGTCGGTTAACTCCTGGACTTGTTCGATTGAACCTTTTGTGACAATTTTCTAGTGTAGATTTACAGTTTGTTCGTAAATATTTAAGTTAAGCAAGTGGTTATGGG
This sequence comes from Allium fistulosum, assembly GCA_030737815.1. Taxonomy (NCBI): domain Eukaryota; kingdom Viridiplantae; phylum Streptophyta; class Magnoliopsida; order Asparagales; family Amaryllidaceae; genus Allium; species Allium fistulosum. Next base: position 307,077,375 of record CM060901.1, on the reverse strand, counting down.
ACATGAAGCTAAACTTTTATATTTACTAGCTTAGTGTAATTGACACTTCTCGTTGATCATGACGATCATTTTATGATTTAGACTAGCAATTGTGCGATGTCTTTTTGTTTGCAAGGTTAGACTAGACCGCAGTAGTGTGATTCCGACTCACACATATCTCTTTGTCCGCAAGGTTAGTCTAGACCGCAGTAGTGTGATTCCGACTCACACATGTCTTTTTGTTTGCAAGGTTAGACTAGACCGCAGTAGTGTGATTCCGACTCACACATATCTCTTTGTCCACAAGGTTAGTCTAGACCGCAGTAGTGTGATTCCGACTCACACATATCTTTTTCTTTGCAAGGTTAGACTAGACACCACTTGTGTGATTCCATTCACACATACCTTTTTGCTTTTTGGTTAGTCTGGACCTTAACTTGTGTGATTCCACTCACACATATCTTTTTGTTTGCGAGGTTAGACTAGACACCACTTGTGTGATTCCATTCACACATACCTTTTTGCTTTTTGGTTAGTCTGGACCTTAATTTGTGTGATTCCACTCACACATATCTTTTTCTCTACGAGGTTAGCCTAGACCTCAATCAGTGTGATTCCGACTCACACGTGTGGGATAGCGACCCACGGTCTTCGGACCATTCCTGTGTGAAACTTTAATGGATGGCTTCCATGAGATAGCGTCTCATCTTGTGATACCGGTATTTTGGAGTTTTCATGCTCCCATTTTGTGATAGGCATTTCCCTTTTCCTTTTTATGGTTTAGACTAGCAAATGTGCGATGTCTCTTTCTCTGCGAGGTTAGCCTAGACCTCAATCTGTGTGATTCCGACTCACACGCGTGGGATAGCGACCCACGGTCTTCGGACCATTCCTGTGTGAAACTTTAATGGTTAGCCACCATGAGATAGCGTCTCGTCTTGTGATACCGGTGTTTTGGAGTTTTCATACTCCCATTTTCTGATAGGCCTCCCCCCCCTCTTTTTGTGATTTATGGATTTCTTGTGATGATTTCTAGAATTTGTGCTTCACCAATTTTCGTGATTTCTATTGAAAAGTTTTGTCAATTTTTGTGTATTGGTGAATTCATGTGTTATTGACTTGTTATGAATACAAGTTTAGGGTATGATATCCCTTTCTATCTTTGAGAAGATTCTTGTGACATTTTTGATGAATGAAAATTCATTTGGCATTATATTTTGATGCCAGTTATTTTGATGAGATTTTGACGTGTTAACTTCAGTACTCGTCAATTTTGAAATGGATTTACAAGCGGTTCTCCCGCAATACTGTTATTGCTAATTTAATCATGTGTTTTCAAAATTCTTTATTTTTAAAAGTTGTTTCAAAATATAAATTAAAATTGTTTTCAAAATTTTTACAGCTTACATTTTCAAAAGAACGAGGAAGCGATTTAAACATTTCAGAAAAATCGAGGACTATGACCCCTTTCTTTTACTGATTCGCTTAATTTCGGACTTGTCCATTTGAGAATGTGAAATGTTATTTTTAAAACACACAATCCTGCACTTTCAAGGAAACGATAAAGAGATTTAAACGATTTAGCAAAAGAAAGGAGTATGGAACCATACTTTTACTACTTCGGTTAATTCTGGACTCGTTAATCGAATATTTGTGATTTCTGATTATCGTTTTTGATAATCAGATATTTGTGAAATTTGATTATCGTTTGAGATAATTAAATATTTTTCGATTTGATTAATCGAATATTTGTAATTTCTGATTATCGTTTTTGATAATCAGATATTTGTGAAATTTGATTATTGTTTGAGATAATTAAATATTTTTCGATTTGATAATCGAATATTTGTGATTTCTGATTATCATTTTTGATAATCAAATATTTGTGAAATTTGATTATCGTTTGAGATAATTAAATATTTTTCGATTTGATTAATCGAATGTTTGTGTTTCTGATTATCGTTTTTGATAATCAGATATTTGTGAAATTTGATTATCATTTTTGATAGTTAAACCTATTTGCGATTTGAAAATTCGATTATCGTTTTTGATGATTGAATATTTGCGATTTTGAGATTTAAGCTTCGTCTTTTTCTCTGGCGATTCAGGTGAGTAATTTGATTTACTCACATTCAATTCGTGCAGTACGTGATTTTTGCTCTGCTTCCCTTTTCTTTTAAATGCGGGAACTCGATTGATTCTTGCTTTTGATAGTCGTCTGATTTTAATTCCTTGATCCCCACGATGTTGATCCTTTTGACTTGAAGCAGTCGAACCTTTTTGATTCTATATCTGATACTTCCTTAATTCCAATACTTCCCCATTGACCTTTGCTTTGCTTATGCATTCGACATTGCCATGCTCTACTGGTCGTTACCTTTTATCCATTTATTCCCTATGATTGCGTGGACGCAATTTCTTTAAGGAGGGGAGTCTGTAACAACCCGGTTTTTCGCGTCAGTTTATAAATGACGATTAAATCATTGTTAATTGCTAATGTAGATTTTAAATCGAGTCAGAATCCTTTTTGTAAAAGTTTGTTATCGTCACTAGATGATTGAAATTGATAACAAATTTCTATCAGGAAATTTCATCAAAGTGAAATTCTTTGTAGTTGTAAAATTCTTTAACAAAGGTTTGGGCTTTAAAGAAAAGCTTGGCCTTGTTCTTTTATTACCGTGAAAATTTTCTAAGGCAAAAACCCGTGTTCCCCTTTTCATTCTCGGAAGCTAACCCTAAAACCAAATCGAACAAAAGAAAATAAAAATGGTGGCTGTCTTCGTTTTCACGAAATTAGGGCTTCGACTCGTTCCCTCTGAGAGATGATGGCTGCTCGTACCTCCTTTCATTCGTTCCTCGAAAACTAGGGCATTCACGAAGGAAAATTGAAGACGCCAACTCTACTTTGATCGATCGCTTCCTCGTCGCTCCCTTCGGCTGCTCAATCTCGTGGACTTCGAAAATGGTGAGTGATTTATTCACCACATCTAATTTAAACCCTGCTTGGTTCGATTCGATTATATAGAGCTTCGGCCATTTGATTTTGTTTCGATGCCTGTGATGATTTTCGTTTTGATGCTTGAGATATTCTTTGCATATGTATTTGATAACGTGGATTTCACGGCATTGATTTGAACTCATTTGATACTTGTTCTCCACGGTTTTGAATCTGGACTTGAAATTGTGAACTTCGGCTTTGCTGTGAATTTGATTTCGGTTATCTCTGTTTTGAGTTTTTTTGGTTTGCACTGCTTCATCTTTACACTGTCTGGTTGCATACACATGGTTCACTTGACCATTTGTCCACCCCGACGTATATGCGGTCTTTAGTTGAATTTCATCCCTCAATCGAGCATTCCATTTGTTAGCTTTTGCACTGTCCAGTCCATATTGTTGTTACTGGTGATACTTGTACTTGTGATCATTTATCCCTGTTGCCTTTATTGCTGTTGTTCATTTGAGTGTGCATTCAGCTTGACCTTTTGTATTTGTGCACTCATCATTCACTGGTGCATTATATAACCTGAGCCTGGTTTGTCATGGTCTGCATACCTAAGCTCGACACTGTCCACATTTTTAAGTTGCTCGGCCCTTGTTTGTACTACCTCATAGGAATTGATTCATTGCCCATTTAAGATGCTGTCTGAACTATCATATCTTGTAGTCTTGCATCCAGGATTTCAACTATAGCTTGTTTATGGTTTTCGAACTACTGTCTTGCAATCACTCCATGTTTGCATTGTTTTGGTCTGGCACATTCATGTGTATTAGTTCAGATTTTTACTGAACTTGTTGTGTGTCTCTCTTCCATTTTTCATCTGCGAATATTGTCGAGGCTCATTGTTTAGTAGGTGTTCACGTGCCTTGTGATCTTCATGTATGAGTCTGTTGCATTCATGTACTTGAGTCATTTGAGACATTGGATCTTTGCAGTCGGTTTCCTTGTTGTGCTTACATTCTGGAAACTATTTTGACTTCTGCAATTACTTGAGTTTCTTGTTGCAATTTCAAACTGCTGTTTGCAACTGACCTGTAGCTTCACTTGAGTCAAATCGAACTTGAGTTACCGGCCATATGCTGGTGTCTTCTGAGCATTCTTTATTCATGTAATCCTTCTTGGCGTTGACATGGCTAAGTCTTTGCCTTTGATATTAGTTTGTGGTCTTTACTTTAGTTCACTGTCCTCTGAACTGTTGCCACTGTCTTCTTTGTAGTTGCATTCTGCCCTTGTCTTTGCAACTGTTTGCTACTGTAGCTTCATCGTGGTGGTTGCTTCGTATTCGCTTACGTCTGCAGTTGCTCGTGTTTTGCAGTTTTTCCCCCTGTTGGGATTTGCTTTTTGAATCACTTGAGTTGAACCCGATTTCGGGGTTTGGCCTGGTGATCATTTGTGACTTTCACTGAGCCTTTGCGTATCTCTTGCGATAGTGGCGAGGCAGTGCACGCGTGCGTGCACTGCAGCCACCCAGAATCGATTGCTTTACATTGATTTAGTCGATTTGATAAATTGTTTATTTATCTCTATTGATGATTTAAATCTGCTGATTTTTGTTAAACACTGTTAAGTGTTATATTGACCGTTATCCGGTTTCTTTGTTTAAAGAATCGGATAGACGGGAATTATTGTGACTGTCGTCTATTTAAATTATTACTGCCTGTATGCACTAATAAACTGGTTTGAATTAGACTGATCCGGGTATTATTTTCTTTTGAATGTAATACTCGGGTCAGACCGAGTATTTATAGGTTGTAGATTTTTAGCTTTGGGTTGCTGCTAGAGCTATGAAGTCTATTTATATCATTTGATGTGGTCTTCGTCTTGTTGTAGTAGTCGGTGTGTCTGTTTTAAGATGATAATGTATTCATGTATATTAGTCGATAATGTACTTGTATATATAACTTCTTGAGTCGACAGTTGTAGTTGTATCATTTGTATTGTGTCAAATGTATTGTAACTGATATCAGTTATTATATATATGAGACTTTTCGTTCCATCTGTATTCTGCATTTATGTTATCTGTGTTATTTTTATATCTATTGTCCTAAACTATTATAGCCACTGTGTAGTAGCTTTGAGTTTGTATCGGTATGTCGGATTTCCTCTAAAGATGAAATGCAATGTTTTATTATCTGACATATCGGTGCTCGCACAAAGCAATTACATAGATGGTCGCTCCTCAACAGCCTTATTCTCCGTGCTAGTTGACAGCACTACACCGTAGTGTTCTTGGCTAGCGTGGGTATAGAGGTGGGGCGTCACAACTCTCCTTCTGACAACCACTCCGTCCTTAAGCCCATGCCTTTCTGAAAACAAATTTAATTGCCGAAGCCTACAAGCCGCATACGTCCCCACCTGATAGCATGGTACCTTTCTTTTATGCTTATATCCAAATTTAGGTGTGCAAATATATTTTGTTATGATACGTTATATTAGATTAGGTATTGGATCTGTAAAGTATATATATATTGTTATATGAGTCTGTTATAAAAAGTTTATGTGTCATATTGAAAAGCAGTTTGCATTTTCACATTTGTATTTTATTGTCTGCATATTCTGAATGTAAGTTTATACTAGTTTTAATATATTAGTATAATTTATATAGGGTATCTGTAAAAAAAAGTTATATTATTCAAAGGAATATATGTTATATAACTTAAAGCATTGATTTCATGCATTGGTTTTTGAATATAATGTGATATACATATTTGCAATATATACACTTATAGTAGTATATATATGTTATATACTATTATATAGAATATAGCTGTACCATGTGTTGCTCCTGATATATACATAGTTACAAGTTGGGTCAAAATGAAAGTTATATCGCTGATTACTTCAGACTTTTAGATCTGTGAAGGATGTTTGATTTTGTTTAACTTTTCAATGAGAATACGTTTTACATTACCAGTTGAATTACATATAAGTATATTTTATATGATGGAAGATTTTGCCTTACGCCTGAGGTTATATGCAAGCTATTGTTTAACACATATATGCGTATGTGTATTTTATTTTGGGTTTTCGTTTTATTTATATGTTTTAATATGAATACTACCTTATGTTTTTAAAAAAATGCATATATGTTTCTGTAACGACCCGTAAATTTCAGTGGTTTTATTATTGAATTAATTGAATTTTTGTGAAATTTTAAACAATAAAATTTTGAAATTTAAAAATTGATATTTGAAATGCATCTGTCTTAACATAGCGACTGGTAAATTTTCATCAGTAAATTTGGAAGTTTATTCTTTAGTGTAATTTTATTCCAATTTATATCAGTTGAAATTGATGATAATAAATTTATTTCAAAACCTGAATATTTTTCTATAGAAAATTTCTAAATCTTCGTCTGAGTCAGATGTCATCTTTCGTTTTTCAAAATTTGGACTTATGTTGCTCCGTTTATCTTAATTCTGGCAAAATAGCAACATTTTCAGTACCGATTATCGACTTTTGGTCGGATGATCGTACCACTGATATCTGTATACCGTTTTGATCGTCTCGTCGTGCTGATCTCTGCGGTATATTTATTTTTGTGTTTTGAAGTCCGGTACACAGCGGAATCCACGAAACCGGTAACCGTATCGATACCGGATCCGTGACCATTTGATTTCTTTTGCGTTTCAAATTTCAAACGCGTTTAATCAATTGATTTAATAATTGTCAGCCCCATCCAAGGTGACAGTTGCCATCCCATGACTATTTTGAAAATCAACGTGTAAATTTGTATACGTTATTCATTTTGAACGGTTCATCTTTTATTAGCCTTTATAACTTCAGACTCTTCATTCGTGCTTTCCTCTTCTTCAATTCTACCTGGGTGTCACTCCTCCTTCCTCTTGTTTTCTTTTGCAAAACTCTTCATCACTTTGCTTTCTCTCTGCCAATTTCTTTTTTTCTGTTCATTAACAAAAGGAAAAGCAAGTATATATAGTTTAGCCTTCATCACTCAGCAGCCAAGTCTTCACCTATAGCCGCTTCCAAGCACTGCCACCCTCACCAAAATCCAGAGACTCGCTAGCCTATGGCAGCTCCCCTCTTTTCTCTCTAGATCAGCCTCCACGTCATCACCCCCTCCTTTTACTCGTTCTCTCTCCTTTATCTCCAAGGCTTTCGCCATTTGTCACCTCACACCGTCACCACGCATCCAACTTCCGCCATTCCTCCTCGAACCGAACACCCGCCTCCGCCTGACCCACCACCACGCCGAGCTGCTCGGTCTCCCATCCTTGAACCTAACCCGAGCCTTGCTTCACCCCCTGCCCACTCATTTCCCACGGCCAGCCTTGCCACCGCCTGCACCCTAACCCCAAGCTTCATCGCCTACTATTCGACGCACCATCACCACCATCGATTCCACCTCCTCCACGCGACCCCAGATCTGGCCAAACTCCACAACTGTCGTTTCGCCCATACCCGCTCTGCCATCCGAGGCAACATCCCTCCGCCTCCTTCCTTCACAGCATAGCATGCATTTAAGGTACTATATATATAAATCTTGTATAATATTATATAGTTATATAGATTTGTTTATTTTATATATAAGTTGCATATCCTTGTTGTACACATATGGTTTACTTTAGTCTGTTTTATGTCAGGGTTCGTATATTTCGTATAGCATATATATTGTTAAGTTGTATTATATGTATAGTTATGATTTAATACGTTAGTTTATAATATTATATAAGTAAGTTATATACGAGTTTTATATTACTATATATGTATATAAAATTATTTTAGTACTGCAGAACATGTTGTGGTATATATAAAGTTTATATATATATTGAATAAGTTGTACTCGCATGTATATATTATTTATATATATAGAGTTTCAAAAAAATATAAGTTGTTTAGTATATGTTATATATATTAAGTGATGCAAGTTGTATATAAATATATTCTAAGTATAAATTGCTAGCACAGTTTCATTTGCTGTTATATATAAATGGTTATATGAATTTTTTTTGCTTACATATATGTAAATCTATACTTGTATAGTGCTAGAGCTTTTAATCTTACTTTGGGTGCTTAAGCATTTATGTATATATAATTTTGTTTTAAGCTTTGTTTGTTATTAGATAATATGTCGAGTCATTTATATATGTTGGTTTGTACATTTTTCCCTGTTGATTTTATACAGCTATATGTCCTATTTATACATAAAGATCTACATTGGTATAGAGTATGTTGATATATTAAGTAATTTGTACAGTTATATAAAACTGAGTTGTATTTATATATTATTTATAACAGATCTGAAAGTAAATTTAAGCGTGTCTAAAGTATTGTATATATTATATAATGTAAGAGTCCAAAAACTCGGCCTTCGAAAATCGGCACCCGTACTTCACTTGTACTCAAAATGCCGTAGATTCAAACGCCGAATCTGGCTTCTCGGAGCTATAACACAATTAAGTAAATAACACAGCGGAAGAAAAGAATAATACATTGATATACAATATCTGATACAACAGAGTGATACAATGAATATCAATATACATCAGAGATATGATACAACAAATAGCAGCGGAAAAGAAAAGATAACAACAGCAGCGGAACAATATCAATAGAAGTGATAACTCCAAAATGATCTTCAGACAAGAATGAATCCACAACTCCAAGATAAGCAACTCCGATGAATGAACTAGCTCCAGATAATCTACTAAACCTGAATATCTGAAAAGAAACCCAACTCTAGACTGCTCGTGTGGAAAATTATGAGCACCCAGAGTTTAGGAAAGGAACAATAAACTCCGGATCAGTCATGGGACTGGTGTGAGCAACAAAAACAGTTTATCTTTAAAACAACAGCAAAAGAATTTTAAACATTGAAATCCGCAATGCTTTTGGAAAATGAAACTACCATAAGACCTCCCGCCACACACACAATGCAAACGCAGAATTGGAGGAGATTTCTTCTTATGATAGTCAAAGATGCTTACTACGCCAAATCATCTTGATATTATTATTAGTGCATAGTGCAGAAAAACATTTCGAAAGTATAATATTAATCTTAGCCAACATACGACCAGTATCGTATGCCTACTATAGCTACTATGTTCAATAGCAGGTTACCGCCACATTCCATAGCAGGTAATACAACTAAAACCGTACAAGTCACGTATTGTTTCTTTGGATTTTCCAACAAATGGTCAGGCTAAGGAACTTCCTTCCGCCGCATGGGATCGCCTCTGGCGGGACGTCCCGAGAGACAAACTGCTCTCTGCAAAACAAGGCCGGGTTACCCCTGTAACAGGTAACTCACGAATATGCCACCTCCCGGTCCTTTAGGACCTTTATCCGAGCGCTTGATATCCAACATCACACATAATAAATAAGTGTATCCACATGAGTAAGTATCTGGGCTCCATACCATGATACCACCCCTTTCCAGAAGGAAATGACATACCCTAAAGGGCGCGACCCTCATAACCTTGCCGCAACATTCCTGTTTCGACCATTTCCGGGTTGTGAGGTCCTGACGAAGTCTCGTCCACAAAGCTACGCTTTGTCACAAAGCCATGCTTTGGGTCAACAGATGATCAACCTATGATCACAAAGATATAAGATCAAACAAATGATCATATCACAAATGATCAAACACTGATCATTTCACAGCAGCACTCAGCATGCCACATTACCAAATTGGGAATATATCGCTGATAAATTTCAACTACATAACCTCTGAGCTCGTACGTCTCAGAGAAGGGTGTTAAGCTAAGAGAATAAATTCTCCGCCACCAATAGAAATGTATTTGAAAGAAATCGGCTTTATATCTCAAAGTGTAATGTCAGACATACAATCCATACAAGTCTGTTCCGGGATCGAACAGAACCGAAGGCACTTCTCACGAAGCCCTTGCAAATCCGGATAATTTCCAATCACGTCCGGACTTCCCGTCACTAAGGATGATAAAACCTCTATATCGGGGATCAGCCGATGCAGAGTAACTCGACGGTAATCCTTCCATTTTCAAAAATATCCGGTCTTCAACACCGGTCTTCAAATGCTATCCATATACGACGTATCACATATTCGGAATGGGTTATACGACCGAAAGGTCCTCTCCCGGCTAAACCGAATAGTGAGCGAAATATTTAAAAACATATGGATATGGGATTTCAATTAAGTCACAACTTAATACCCAAAATCTTTCTTTTCAAATGGTTTAAACAAATTACCATTTTAAATCTTTAAACAAAAAGATTCAACCTTTACGGTTTAAACAGTTTCCACACTTTAATCTTTTAAACAAAAGATTCATTCACAGATTTTCTAAAACAATTTCCATTTCAATTTGACTAACTCGTTAAACCTTTAAATCAAGATTTAACTTATAGCTTTCAAAACAATCCCATTTCAAATGATTTAAACCAATCATTATTTTAAATCTGTTAAAAATAAACATATTCAATTCATAGCTTTTCAAAACAATTTATTCATAACTTGGAAAACCATCTTTCACTTCAATATTGAAATTCCTTTAATTAAACTGGAATTTCATTTCTTATCTGAAAGCTTTTATCTTTTGAAAACAAATAGTTTCATTTTGGAAATCTGATTCATTCATACAAGTTGAAATCCTTGGGTTAAATCTAAATTCTCAAAATTATACTTTTAAATGGTTTAGATTCAGATAAACACATTTATAACATTTTCAATCCCTAGTTTCAAATCATAGAATTTAATTTCCAACTTGAATTCAAATTTAAATCAAATTATTTAAATTTTCAAAACTCGATTAAGTTATTCAAAATAACTTTTATCTTTGAAATTCTATTTCAAAAGCTTTTCATTTTAAACCCAAATTTCCAATTTCAAAATCATTTGAAAATAAAATTTCAATTTCAAAAACATCAAATTTAAATTATCTGTGACTTAACCGATTTCCACGTGAAATCCATATTTGTGTGTGTAAAGGTGTAGTCCAGGGGTTTCACACAGTAGTGCAACACAATGAATCATCACATATCAGAATACAAGATATAGTTGATAAACGATATAAACTATATCGCTTATCTTTCATGCACAGATCACGGATATATATAAATTTCAGATAAATAAACTGCAGTAAAGATTACACATAAATCAGAATATATCACAAAGCATTATATATCAGGGATATTAAACAATTCAAATCATCCAATAGAATTCAAATATTTATAAATAAGATAATTTAATTATCTGATAAATTTAAATCAAATTAATTTCTTATGAATAAATTACTAATCCTGGTTAATTAACTTCGATAATTTACAAATTATTTTGATTAATTATTCTTTAATCATTTAATTGATCAATTTAAATCATTTAATTACCTTTAATTAAGTAGTTATCTTTAAGTAATTGATTACCTTTAATTACTTATATTAATTAATTATCCCTTAAATAAATTATCTTTTAATTAATTATTCTTAATTAATAACAATAAGCGATCATCCTAATCACTTATATTAATTAAATTACTTAATTAAGTAATCATCATTTTTCTTAAATAATAATTTATCTTTTAATCACCTTCATTGAATCAATTCTTCCTTAATCCTTTTTATAAATCTATTAATAATTCTTTATTAACTTTAAGGTTGGATCAAGACAATTATCTAAAATTTATTACCTTTAAATGTATTTTAAAACTTTGTTAAATATTAGTTTGTGAATTAATTATTTTCACAACTCTAAACTTTATTTCACTTTGCATTAAACTTGGAAACATTTTAAAACACAAGTTCTTGTTACTTGAACAAAATATAACCCGAGACAAACACGTGCACCTACTCGAACAAGGGTCGAGTTTTCCCAACTCTATCCGCGTCCATCTTCTCCTGCTCGTGTTCTTCTTCTTCCACTCTTCTTCTCTTCTTTTTTTTTTTCTCTTCTTTTCCTTTTTTTTTAGTTGGAGACTAAGTTTAACTAGATTTAACTGGAAAGCATACGCACGCACTCACGAAGCAATCCCTCCACCTACTCGAGTATCAACTCGAGTCGTCCTCACCCAAAAATTTCCAGGCACGACATCAACGCCGTGCACGTGCACGTTGCCCCGCCACCACCTTAGCGATCCTCTCGTCCTCCGGCAAGTCGCAAAACACTACTACACTCAACCTCCAAAGTCGTTTCGATGCCAAAACCCTCAGATCAAAAACCGACCTTCAATTCGAAAACCAGAGGTCGAACTCATCAACAGAAATGCTTCGCCTCACCCACGTCGTCCATCTGAAGCGCCATAACTCCGGCCTCGCCTTAGCAATTCTCCCCGTCATCCTTACCCTGAAACTCGAACGACTCGATGCACCAGAAGCTGCGGCATCACCTTATTTCCAGAGCGCAACAAAACTCGGACTTAAACCCTAGATCATCGATCCTCGTCCACCCTAGCCATCGTTAAACAACTTCGACATTTTTCCCATGATTGCCTAACCTTCATCCTCCTCTAGCACGAATCCCGATCACCCCGAGTTCATAGATCACCAGAATTTTATAAATTTTCATTTTCTGATCAAGTTAAGATTTCTCACTAAAAACTGCATTAAAAATTCAGATTTTTCTTTCAAAAATCATTATTTCCTAGGGTGATTCAATTGATATGCCTGAAACCAAAAATTAGGATAATCACCTTTTCCACAAGTTTTAAATTTGCCTGTAATTTTGATTTTTCCAGACCACTCTTCAATTAAATTTGCTTGAAACCATTTTTAATACAAGAATTATGCCTAAACAAACAACTTTTGTTTAGATCTTAAGGTTTAATATTGATTGAGTAAAAAGAAATCAAATTTTAAATCAAATTTGAGCCTGTCACCCTGGGACAGAACTCCACTTCCAAGTGCACAGATATGCACAACCCAATTTTCATGTTTTTATATACATGCAGCATATATTTTCAATTTAAACTTCCATATTTTGCCAACAACAAGATGAAGTTCCAATTAAAAAGTAAAGTTTACTCACATACAACCATACAGATTCAAAGTAGAAAATTTTCTCACCTTAAAAAGAAAGAACAGGGGACTCAAGCCTGGAAGATTGAATTTGAAACTGACTTGAATTTGAGATGCTTCATTTGAATCAGGCTTTTAATTTGCTTGCTGTTCCAGTTGTAAAAATGCTTGCTTTTGTTTTTATTTCTCTGTTCTTATTTTAGTTTGAGAGGAACGAAAATGAACTGATGGTAAAGGAAGTTTGATATGTATATAGAAAATGAAGTAGACAGGGTTATTATTTTGTACAAGTTGACATTTTCTCGTTTGTACAACTATGCCAGAGATTTTTCTTCCTATGGTGGCTGAGATGATATAGCATTAATTGCTAGAGTCCTTTATGTTTTCATTTGCAAGCTTTTACCCATACTTTGTTTTCTTTTGCTTATCCTAGCCTTGCATTATTTTACTCGGCTGATTAAGATGTTATCTTCTTTTGTTTTGCAAACTTGAATATACTTTTATTTGTTTTGGCCCTATTACTTTGAAATCTAGTGAAGTTCTAATTTTATGATGTTGTCAAATTGTTAGTTACTTTATGTTTTAAATTTATCTTACATATATAAATCCCTATTTCTAACTTAAACATTTTATAGTTGTTATGTTGTTTTAAATTGGCTAATGTGTTATTTTATATTTTACATAATTTGTTAACATATTGTTTGAATTTTAACCATGGATATCTAATTTATTTATTTGTTTAACTTAACATTTATTGCCTTGTATTTCTAGTTTAAATTTTAATTATTATTAAACCATTTGTCTACAATTTAAATCCAAACCAACGTGTATATATATATATATAAATTTCAAATTTACTCATATATATCCATATACAATATTTACAATTTTAAATTAAATGATTTATATAGAATAAATTTGATCCGGGGAAACTCGCTTCAATTTACAGTGAATTTTACAAATTTTATTCAAAAATTCGTTTAATTATCAAATTAAATTTATATAAAATCCGGGGTCGTTACAGACTTCCCCCCTTAAAAGAATTTCGTCCTCGAAATTACCAAGGAGACAAAAAGATAGATGAAGAATATTTCATCTAATTAAACTGAATATCTATTCTGCATTTGGCTTACCAAATCAGAATATCAATAACAGATACAAGAACGAATCTGTTTAACAATCAACAAAATACTCGGGTTATCCAGATCTACAAAATATGTAGGGGCATCAGTCAGTTCGAAGTGATAACTAACCATTCGTAGAACATATCCGGACCCAAGGAATAGATAGATAGATGGATACGATTTCAAAACTTTTAGTTAGGAACTAAATTATACCTATCAACCATAGCAATCAAAGCAACCAATTCATCCAATACATCCAAACAAACAATTTGGCCTATCTGGAGTTTATGTCCCATATTAATATATCGAATTTTCTTTCTGGATCTACCAGAAATTATCGATGAATAGAGAAAAGATGTTGAACAAAAGAGAATGATAGAGAAAAGATTGCTTCCACTATTGTTACAGAGTATTGACCATTTATAGTCGTATTCCCCTGTCCCCTATCTCATCCTCTTCTCGCACTCATACTCACTATCAGTGGATAGTAAGAGAATTTACTGAGGCATTCGAACGGATATCTGAGAATTACTCATTCTAGAGTTTACTTCACTCTATCTCTAATGAGATACTTAACGTGTTATACTCCTGAGCTAAAGTTCAACCTTAGCTCTGATACCAAATGTAAGAGTCCAAAAACTCGGCCTTCGAAAATCGGCACCCGTACTTCACTTGTACTCAAAATGCCGTAGATTCAAACGCCGAATCTGGCTTCCCGGAGCTATAACACAATTAAGTAAATAACACAGCGGAAGAAAAGAATAATACATTGATATACAATATCTGATACAACAGAGTGATACAATGAATATCAATATACATCAGAGATATGATACAACAAATAGCAGCGGAAAAGAAAAGATAACAACAGCAGCGGAACAATATCAATAGAAGTGATAACTCCAAAATGATCTTCAGACAAGAATGAATCCACAACTCCAAGATAAGCAACTCCGATGAATGAACTAGCTCCAGATAATCTACTAAACCTGAATATCTGAAAAGAAACCCAACTCTAGACTGCTCGTGTGGAAAATTATGAGCACCCAGAGTTTAGGAAAGGAACAATAAACTCTGGATCGGTCATGGGACTGGTGTGAGCAACAAAAACAGTTTATCTTTAAAACAACAGCAAAAGAATTTTAAACATTGAAATCCACAATGCTTTTGGAAAATGAAACTACCATAAGACCTCCCGCCACACACACAATGCAAACGCAGAATTGGAGGAGATTTCTTCTTATGATAGTCAAAGATGCTTACTACGCCAAATCATCTTGATATTATTATTAGTGCATAGTGCAGAAAAACATTTCGAAAGTATAATATTAATCTTAGCCAACATACGACCAGTATCGTATGCCTACTATAGCTACTATGTCCAATAGCAGGTTACCGCCACATTCCATAGCAGGTAATACAACTAAAACCGTACAAGTCACGTATTGTTTCTTTGGATTTTCCAACAAATGGTCAGGCTAAGGAACTTCCTTCCGCCGCATGGGATCGCCTCTGGCGGGACGTCTCGAGAGACAAACTGCTCTCTGCAAAACAAGGCCGAGTTACCCCTGTAACAGGTAACTCACGAATATGCCACCTCCCGGTCCTTTGGGACCTTTATCCGAGCGCTCGATATCCAACATCACACATAATAAATAAGTGTATCCACATGAGTAAGTATCTGGGCTCCATACCATGATACCACCCCTTTCCAGAAGGAAATGACATACCCTAAAGGGCGCGACCCTCATAACCTTGCCGCAACATTCCTGTTTCGACCATTTCCGGGTTGTGAGGTCCTGACGAAGTCTCGTCCACAAAGCTACGCTTTGTCACAAAGCCATGCTTTGGGTCAACAGATGATCAACCTATGATCACAAAGATATAAGATCAAACAAATGATCATATCGCAAATGATCAAACACTGATCATTTCACAGCAGCACTCAGCATGCCACATTACCAAATTGGGAATATATCGCTGATAAATTTCAACTACATAACCTCTGAGCTCGTACGTCTCAGAGAAGGGTGTTAAGCTAAGAGAATAAATTCTCCGCCACCAACAGAAATGTATTTGAAAGAAATCGGCTTTATATCTCAAAGTGTAATGTCAGACATACAATCCATACAAGTCTGTTCCGGGATCGAACAGAACCGAAGGCACTTCTCACGAAGCCCTTGCAAATCCGGATAATTTCCAATCACGTCCGGACTTCCCGTCACTAAGGATGATAAAACCTCTATATCGGGGATCAGCCGATGCAGAGTAACTCGACGGTAATCCTTCCGTTTTCAAAAATATCCGGTCTTCAACACCGGTCTTCAAATGCTATCCATATACGACGTATCACATATTCGGAATGGGTTATACGACCCAAAGGTCCTCTCCCGGCTAAACCGAATAGTGAGCGAAATATTTAAAAACATATGGATATGGGATTTCAATTAAATCACAACTTAATACCCAAAATCTTTCTTTTCAAATGGTTTAAACAAATTACCATTTTAAATCTTTAAACAAAAAGATTCAACCTTTACGGTTTAAACAGTTTCCACACTTTAATCTTTTAAACAAAAGATTCATTCACAGATTTTCTAAAACAATTTCCATTTCAATTTGACTAACTCGTTAAACCTTTAAATCAAGATTTAACTTATAGCTTTCAAAACAATCCCATTTCAAATGATTTAAACCAATCATTATTTTAAATCTGTTAAAAATAAACATATTCAATTCATAGCTTTTCAAAACAATTTATTCATAACTTGGAAAACCATCTTTCACTTCAATATTGAAATTCCTTTAATTAAACTGGAATTTCATTTCTTATCTGAAAGCTTTTATCTTTTGAAAACAAATAGTTTCATTTTGGAAATCTGATTCATTCATACAAGTTGAAATCCTTGGGTTAAATCTAAATTCTCAAAATTATACTTTTAAATGGTTTAGATTCAGATAAACACATTTATAACATTTTCAATCCCTAGTTTCAAATCATAGAATTTAATTTCCAACTTGAATTCAAATTTAAATCAAATTATTTAAATTTTCAAAACTCGATTAAGTTATTCAAAATAACTTTTATCTTTGAAATTCTATTTCAAAAGCTTTTCATTTTAAACCCAAATTTCCAATTTCAAAATCATTTGAAAATAAAATTTCAATTTCAAAAACATCAAATTTAAATTATCTGTGACTTAACCGATTTCCACGTGAAATCCATATTTGTGTGTGTAAAGGTGTAGTCCAGGGGTTTCACACAGTAGTGCAACACAATGAATCATCACATATCAGAATACAGGATATAGTTGATAAACGATATAAACTATATCGCTTATCTTTCATGCACAGATCACGGATATATATAAATTTCAGATAAATAAACTGCAGTAAGGATTACACATAAATCAGAATATATCACAAAGCATTATATATCAGGGATATTAAACAATTCAAATCATGTGACGACTCGGGTTTTGCCCGCTCGAAAATCAACATCCGTACTTCACATTTTACTAGAATGCCGCAGATTCGACCGTTCAAATCCGATTCGCCGGAGCTATAACACAGTTAAGTAAATAACACAGCGGAAGAAATGAGTAATACATTGATATACAATATCTGATACAACAGAGTGATACAATGAATATCAATATACATCAGAGATATGATACAACAAATAGCAGCGGAAAATAACAGCAAATGAAAGAGATCTCCAAATGATCTTCAGACAAGAATGAATCCACAACTCCAAGATAAGCAACTCCGATGAATGAACTAGCTCCAGATAATCTACTAAACCTGAATATCTGAAAAGAAACCCAACTCTAGACTGCTCGTGTGGAAAATTATGAGCACCCAGAGTTTAGGAAGGGAACAATAAACTCCGGATCAGTCATGGGACTGGTGTGAGCAACAAAAACAGTTTATCTTTAAAACAACAACAAAAGAATTTTAAACATTGAAATCCGCAATGCTTTTGGAAAATGAAACTACCATAAGACCTCCCGCCACACACACAATGCAAACGCAGAATTGGAGGAGATTTCTTCTTATGATAGTCAAAGATGCTTACTACGCCAAATCATCTTGATATTATTATTAGTGCATAGTGCAGAAAAACATTTCGAAAGTATAATATTAATCTTAGCCAACATACGACCAGTATCGTATGCCTACTATAGCTACTATGTTCAATAGCAGGTTACCGCCACATTCCATAGCAGGTAATACAACTAAAACCGTACAAGTCACGTATTGTTTCTTTGGATTTTCCAACAAATGGTCAGGCTAAGGAACTTCCTTCCGCCGCATGGGATCGCCTCTGGCGGGACGTCCCGAGAGACAAACTGCTCTCTGCAAAACAAGGTCGGGTTACCCCTGTAACAGGTAACTCACGAATATGCCACCTCCCGGTCCTTTGGGACCTTTATCCGAGCGCTCGATATCCAACATCACACATAATAAATAAGTGTATCCACATGAGTAAGTATCTGGGCTCCATACCATGATACCACACCTTTCCAGAAGGAAATGACATACCCTAAAGGGCGCGACCCTCATAACCTTGCCGCAACATTCCTGTTTCGACCATTTCCGGGTTGTGAGGTCCTGACGAAGTCTCGTCCACAAAGCTACGCTTTGTCACAAAGCCATGCTTTGGGTCAACAGATGATCAACCTATGATCACAAAGATATAAGATCAAACAAATGATCATATCGCAAATGATCAAACACTGATCATTTCACAGCAGCACTCAGCATGCCACATTACCAAATTGGTAATATATCGCTGATAAATTTCAACTACATAACCTCTGAGCTCGTACGTCTCAGAGAAGGGTGTTAAGCTAAGAGAATAAATTCTCCGCCACCAACAGAAATGTATTTGAAAGAAATCGGCTTTATATCTCAAAGTGTAATGTCAGACATACAATCCATACAAGTCTGTTCCGGGATCGAACAGAACCGAAGGCACTTCTCACGAAGCCCTTGCAAATCCGGATAATTTCCAATCACGTCCGGACTTCCCATCACTAAGGATGATAAAACCTCTATATCGGGGATCAGCCGATGCAGAGTAACTCGACGGTAATCCTTCCGTTTTCAAAAATATCCGGTCTTCAACACCGGTCTTCAAATGCTATCCATATACGACGTATCACATATTCGGAATGGGTTATATGACCCAAAGGTCCTCTCCCGGCTAAACCGAATAGTGAGCGAAATATTTAAAAACATATGGATATGGGATTTCAATTAAGTCACAACTTAATACCCAAAATCTTTCTTTTCAAATGGTTTAAACAAATTACCATTTTAAATCTTTAAACAAAAAGATTCAACCTTTACGGTTTAAACAGTTTCCACACTTTAATCTTTTAAACAAAAGATTCATTCACAGATTTTCTAAAACAATTTCCATTTCAATTTGACTAACTCGTTAAACCTTTAAATCAAGATTTAACTTATAGCTTTCAAAACAATCCCATTTCAAATGATTTAAACCAATCATTATTTTAAATCTGTTAAAAATAAACATATTCAATTCATAGCTTTTCAAAACAATTTATTCATAACTTGGAAAACCATCTTTCACTTCAATATTGAAATTCCTTTAATTAAACTGGAATTTCATTTCTTATCTGAAAGCTTTTATCTTTTGAAAACAAATAGTTTCATTTTGGAAATCTGATTCATTCATACAAGTTGAAATCCTTGGGTTAAATCTAAATTCTCAAAATTATACTTTTAAATGGTTTAGATTCAGATAAACACATTTATAACATTTTCAATCCCTAGTTTCAAATCATAGAATTTAATTTCCAACTTGAATTCAAATTTAAATCAAATTATTTAAATTTTCAAAACTCGATTAAGTTATTCAAACTAACTTTTATCTTTGAAATTCTATTTCAAAAGCTTTTCATTTTAAACCCAAATTTCCAATTTCAAAATCATTTGAAAATAAAATTTCAATTTCAAAAACATCAAATTTAAATTATCTGTGACTTAACCGATTTCCACGTGAAATCCATATTTGTGTGTGTAAAGGTGTAGTCCAGGGGTTTCACACAGTAGTGCAACACAATGAATCATCACATATCAGAATACAGGATATAGTTGATAAACGATATAAACTATATCGCTTATCTTTCATGCACAGATCACGGATATATATAAATTTCAGATAAATAAACTGCAGTAAAGATTACACATAAATCAGAATATATCACAAAGCATTATATATCAGGGATATTAAACAATTCAAATCATCCAATAGAATTCAAATATTTATAAGTAAGATAATTTAATTATCTGATAAATTTAAATCAAATTAATTTCTTATGAATAAATTACTAATCCTGGTTAATTAACTTCGATAATTTACAAATTATTTTGATTAATTATTCTTTAATCATTTAATTGATCAATTTAAATCATTTAATTACCTTTAATTAAGTAGTTATCTTTAAGTAATTGATTACCTTTAATTACTTATATTAATTAATTATCCCTTAAATAAATTATCTTTTAATTAATTATTCTTAATTAATAACAATAAGCGATCATCCTAATCACTTATATTAATTAAATTACTTAATTAAGTAATCATCATTTTTCTTAAATAATAATTTATCTTTTAATCACCTTCATTGAATCAATTCTTCCTTAATCCTTTTTATAAATCTATTAATAATTCTTTATTAACTTTAAGGTTGAATCAAGACAATTATCTAAAATTTATTACCTTTAAATGTATTTTAAAACTTTGTTAAATATTAGTTTGTGAATTAATTATTTTCACAACTCTAAACTTTATTTCACTTTGCATTAAACTTGGAAACATTTTAAAACACAAGTTCTTGTTACTTGAACAAAATATAACCCGAGACAAACACGTGCACCTACTCGAACAAGGGTCGAGTTTTCCCAACTCTATCCGCGTCCATCTTCTCCTGCTCGTGTTCTTCTTCTTCCACTCTTCTTCTCTTCTTTTTTTTTTTTCTCTTCTTTTCCTTTTTTTTTAGTTGGAGACTAAGTTTAACTAGATTTAACTGGAAAGCATACGCACGCACTCACGAAGCAATCCCTCCACCTACTCGAGTATCAACTCGAGTCGTCCTCACCCAAAAATTTCCATGCACGACATCAACGCCGTGCACGTGCACGTTGCCCCGCCACCACCTTAGCGATCCTCTCGTCCTCCGGCAAGTCGCAAAACACTACTACACTCAACCTCCAAAGTCGTTTCGATGCCAAAACCCTCAGATCAAAAACCGACCTTCAATTCGAAAACCAGAGGTCGAACTCATCAACAGAAATGCTTCGCCTCACCCACGTCGTCCATTTGAAGCGCCATAACTCCGGCCTCGCCTTAGCAATTCTCCCCGTCATCCTTACCCTGAAACTCGAACGACTCGATGCACCAGAAGCTGCGGCATCACCTTATTTCCAGAGCGCAACAAAACTCGGACTTAAACCCTAGATCATCGATCCTCGTCCACCCTAGCCATCGTTAAACAACTTCGACATTTTTCCCATGATTGCCTAACCTTCATCCTCCTCTAGCACGAATCCCGATCACCCCGAGTTCATAGATCACCAGAATTTTATAAATTTTCATTTTCTGATCAAGTTAAGATTTCTCACTAAAAACTGCATTAAAAATTCAGATTTTTCTTTCAAAAATCATTATTTCCTAGGGTGATTCAATTGATATGCCTGAAACCAAAAATTAGGATAATCACCTTTTCCACAAGTTTTAAATTTGCCTGTAATTTCGATTTTTCCAGACCACTCTTCAATTAAATTTGCTTGAAACCATTTTTAATACAAGAATTATGCCTAAACAAACAACTTTTGTTTAGATCTTAAGGTTTAATATTGATTGAGTAAAAAGAAATCAAATTTTAAATCAAATTTGAGCCTGTCACCCTGGGACAGAACTCCACTTCCAAGTGCACAGATATGCACAACCCAATTTTCATGTTTTTATATACATGCAGCATATATTTTCAATTTAAACTTCCATATTTTCCCAACAACAAGATTCAGTTCCAATTAAAAAGTAAAGTTTACTCACATACAACCATACAGATTCAAAGTAGAAAATTTGCTCACCTTAAAAAGAAAGAACAGGGGACTCAAGCCTGGAAGATTGAATTTGAAACTGACTTGAATTTGAGATGCTTCATTTGAATCAGGCTCTTAATTTGCTTGCTGTTCCAGTTGTAAAAATGCTTGCTTTTGTTTTTATTTCTCTGTTCTTATTTTAGTTTGAGAGGAACGAAAATGAACTGATGGTAAAGGAAGTTTGATATGTATATAGAAAATGAAGTAGACAGGGTTATTATTTTGTACAAGTTGACATTTTCTCGTTTGTACAACTATGCCAGAGATTTTTCTTCCTATGGTGGCTGAGATGATATAGCATTAATTGCTAGAGTCCTTTATGTTTTCATTTGCAAGCTTTTACCCATACTTTGTTTTCTTTTGCTTATCCTAGCCTTGCATTATTTTCCTCGGCTGATTAAGATGTTATCTTCTTTTGTTTTGCAAACTTGAATATACTTTTATTTGTTTTGGCCCTATTACTTTGAAATCTAGTGAAGTTCTAATTTTATGATGTTGTCAAATTGTTAGTTACTTTATGTTTTAAATTTATCTTACATATATAAATCCCTATTTCTAACTTAAACATTTTATAGTTGTTATGTTGTTTTAAATTGGCTAATGTGTTATTTTATATTTTACATAATTTGTTAACATATTGTTTGAATTTTAACCATGGATATCTAATTTATTTATTTGTTTAACTTAACATTTATTGCCTTGTATTTCTAGTTTAAATTTTAATTATTATTAAACCATTTGTCTACAATTTAAATCCAAACCAACGTGTATATATATATATATATATATATAAATTTCAAATTTACTCATATATATCCATATACAATATTTACAATTTTAAATTAAATGATTTATATAGAATAAATTTGATCCGGGGAAACTCGCTTCAATTTACAGTGAATTTTACAAATTTTATTCAAAAATTCGTTTAATTATCAAATTAAATTTATATAAAATCCGGGGTCGTTACATATAAGATTTATGTACATTAGTTTATATTGGTCATAGTTTTATAGGTCTTCTTAGTCTGCATATATATGTTAGTATGTATTGGGTATATAAGGTGTTATATTATGTAAATTATTATATATATACACTAGTTTATATGAATTTTATATATTAGTGGACAGGTTTTGGTAATCAGTGGAATTTCTATAACACTGTATGCATATTATATATAGATATTTAGAAATATAATATGCATATACATAAGTATTAATTTGAGAAATAATACATATTTTAATTTTGATAATGTGTGATTTTTAAGTATATTTTAAAGATTTTATTTTATCTTATTTTCATATGAGTTAATAGTAGACCTTAAATTTCAAATATATATATATTTTATTCTCATCGATTCCTATCTATCAGCTTGTTCGTCGTCGATTCTTGTCAATATTGCTTTGCTTCGAAATGTGTGCTTTGGTTCGTATCTCTTCTCATTCTGTTCTCTCTCTAGCCACGAAAGGTGAGCAATCACTCACGATTAATGTTCTTATATGTATTAAATTTGATTTCAATTGAAATGTCAATTGAAATATGCTGTTGTTAGTTATTTACATTGTTATATATATATGTCATTATCTGTATCTGTTCACTTGTGACATCTGACACCATTATCTGTTATTTATATTGTTGATATATGCCTGTTGCTGTTGTTATTTTATTATCATATGTGTTATCACTCTGCAAGTTCCCTATTAGTATAGAATCACTATGGGTTGAAATGATACATACCCGAACGATCTATAGAATAGGAGAAAATCGTTATGGGTTGAAATGATAAACCCAAGCGATTTTCATTGAATTGAATTTGGGATTGCAGGTTGAAAAGATATATACCCGTAAATATATTTTAAATTGCGGATTGAAATGATAAATATCCGTATCACTTGACCATAGGATAGAAAATTATATACAGGCACTGTTGGTCCATATATAAACGTTTTGAAAATGATTTCTATGGTTTTGAAAAGAAATATATGGTTTTGATAAATATTGATTTTAAAGATTTATTAAAGCTGATTTAATAAAGTTGATAAATAATATGTTTAAGTATTTATTTAATATCTATATTTTTAAATATAGAATTTATAATGATTTGAAATTGATTGAAATTATATTTATTTAAGAATTATACTTAAACAAGTTTGATTTGAAATGTATTGAATTTGAAATTTAAAGAAGTGATTTACAACTTGAAATTTGAAAAGGTGACTTAAATGGATATTTCAAACGTATAAATATTTAAATGAGATATTTTGTTTATTTAAATTGTAAATTTGAAATTGTATTCAAATGTTATGGAAATGTTAAGTTAATATTTCAAAACTATATAATTGTAAAGTGAATTTGATATGTATATAAATTTATCGAATTTAGTTTTGAAATGTTGAATATTTAAAGCTTTGAAATATATTAAAAATGAAATGGCTTATTTTATGGTTTAGATATGTATTTGAAATCGATAATTTGAAATGGTTTATTTAGAAGCTGAATCGAGTTGAAACTGATGATTTGAGATTTGATTAAATTAAATTTTTGGAATTCGAGGTAATTTGAGTCGATTTGTGAAATTTGAAGAACTATCTTATTTTATAAAGAAATTTTAAATTATATTTAAACTATTGATACTTTACTTTATAAATTATTTGGTTTTATTTAAATGAGATATTATTGAATTGTTTTGGAAATGGAAATGATATATTATTGAATTGGGTTTTGAAATGGAAATAATACATTGATAATTTGGGTTTGAAATAGTAATGATATTTTGGTTTTGAAGTATAAACTATTTTGAAATGACCACGGGGTTATAATAACGATTGGTTGGCAAAGAGACCGGGATCGGATATGGACATACTCTCTGTCGATACCGAAAACCACTTTGACAACCGTGTACGCGGTGGAGATTCCAGAATGATGTAGGATGGTGGCGACGTTCTTAAGGTATGTTACGTGGACCCAACTCCCGTGAGTTGGCATAAGGTGGCTAAAACAGGAGCGATCTTGGACCAGTGAGGTAGCACCTCTTCTCGGACACATTTCTTCGATATTATACTCTTATTTGTGATTGATTAGATGGTCATCCTCCGATTTGGGAGTGTTGTTCGAGGTGGAACGGTATTGGCTGCTATGCGTATCCATCAGTCCGTGTGCGTAATTGGTATATCTACCCTGGCATTGCCTAGTTGTGCCGTGTCACCTAACATATCGAGCTTTACTACGATTATGATTTTAAGATCCGACCGCGTTAAGGTTCTCCATCCCCTTAACGCTATTTTCTATATGATTATACTTTACTGATTAGACACTACTGTATATAGCGTAAATTACTACATAGTAAATAGTTTAACGGATCCTTAGGGGATGGTTATCCCAAACATCCTTTAAGTTACTTGTATTTCAGTTGATATTTCACTTGAGTTGGATTTATTAATATAAGAATGTTAATCCTGACTCGAGTGTTTTGTGTTTTGCTTTACGCTCGAGTCAGACTAAGTGATACAGCATTTGAGACTCACCTTTGGAGTTGGAGCTTCGCTTGGAGATCCAGCTATCTATCGATCCTGCTTTCAGTTATTCAGTTGATTCCAGTGATGTATTCAGATCTTGTATTTGATTATTGTATTGAGACATCTATTGTATTCGAGACTTCTGTTGTATCTTGTCTAACTCTGTTATATTTATATAGTAGCTTCATGAACTACTATCCTTTTGTTTCCGCTACATTATTATATTACTCTGTGTCTGTGATCTGTAATTATTTTATTTACTGTATATGCTGAGATTTGCCAAATTTTATTTACAATCCATTGTTTTGAATTATTCAAGTCCGGCATGTGTGGATTTATTGTCGATTTGAATGGTCCAAAATACTGGGTCGTTACAGTTTCGGTCAATATATGTTTATTATAAATATGTACAGTTTATTACAAAGTTGGGTTCCGAGGTGTTATATTTTTCTGCTATTATTAATGCGTACAAATTTATATCATGTATATATGTTCATATACCTCTTATTTTTCAGATATTAGTTTTATAAAATCTGTAAGCATGATAGTTATATAGGTATTTTTGTAATAACAGTGATATATATAGGCTTATATATGTTGTAGTTCCATACGTTCGGTTATATAAGTATTTGCATATTTGTTATATACTATTTTGGATTTATTATGTAGTGCTGATATTTTATCAGTTTAAAACTTTTGGTGATGGTCGAATATATGAGGCATTGAAAATTAAATATTTATTTTGATTTATATATATGTGCTTTAAATGGATATTGATTTTCAGTAAATTCACTTATATCAATTACCTCCACCGACCCCGTTCTGAGTTGTTACATCTAATTCTTTTATCAGCTTTGGGCGTTGAATTCGGGCCGATGTTGCTTTGCTTCGATTCGTCATTCAAATTTCAGTGTCCATATCAGTGTGTATCCGTGTCACCTTCTGAATTCTCTATCCTCGAAAGGTGAGTAATCACTCACGATTAATGTTCTTTTATTTATTAAATTTGATTTCAATTGAAACGACAATTAAAATATGCTGCTATAGTGATTTACACTGTTATATATGTTATTACTTATATCAGTTCACTTGTGACATCTGACACCATTATCTGTTAATTATTTATGCGATAATAATCCAGTTTGGTTGATATTTGATTGATTGATGATGTTTATATTGGACGTTAAATTGTTAATGTTAAAGTGATAAATAATATGCAATCGAATTGATATAGGATAGTCAACAATTTAAATTGGATCTATATGCTGAATTTGATTTGTTAATTTTGTATAATATGACCCCCTTTAAATGTTTAATTACTCGACACGTAGTAATATGGTTAACTTCACATTGAACCATTGAATGTATGTTGTATAAAATTGATGTTGTATGAAATTGAATAATTGATATCAAATAAAGAACCGTATTAATATTAGTGTAATAATCTTTAATCTACATGAAATGATAGTGTAGATTCTAGAAATAATTATGTTAATTTGCACAAACAACAATGTGAATTAATACGATTATTTCGGGATTATTTGAATTGATTATTGGATTGATATTGATTGTTGTTGTTGCTTGTTTATTTACTTTGACACCATCCCAGTTATCACACTGCAAGTTCCCTTTGGTATGCTTTGATTTGAATTGGAATGGAATCGGGTTGAAATGATAAATACCCAAATTGAACTTTGACTTAGGGTAGAGAATTAAATAAAACCCGATTGGTCAATAATTTGATTTAAAAATAAAACGAAGATTTTATTTGAATAAATAATATGGTTTTGAAACGAAGTTGGAAATTGAATTTTAATGAAATTTAAATGTGAATATTTAATAATCTGAAACAAAATATTAATAAAGAAATTGATGAAAGAATGTTGATTAATTTAAGAAATGATTGAATTAAGTTTTGAAATTATTTAATAACTTAATGAGATTGAATTATTTAATAATTAAATAAAATTGAATTCTTTATTAAGTAAAAATTGAACTTCTTGAATAAGTGAAATCAAGTTTCTTTATTAATTGAGTTTTGAAATTGTAACTAAGTAAATTAATAAGTGAAATTGAAATTCTCTAATAAGAAATAAAATGTGATTTATTGAAGTTAATGTAAGACTTGTAATTTAAAGAATTGATTTGACGAATCTAATTTAATTAAATTTGAAGTTTTGATATAATGAAGCTGAACTTAAGTGTTTGATTTAACGAATTGGAAATTAAATAGAAATTGTTTTGAATGATAAATTTAGTTAATGAATATTGAATGAAATCGATAAATGAATTTAAATTGATTTGAATGTTGAATTAAATTAATTTAAATGATTTCGAAATGAAACTTATATGCGAACTTGAATCAATATTTGAATTGTTTTAAATAAAATTTGAAATTGTATTATAAGATTTTGAAATGGTAATTTGGAAGTTTTGAAACGTAAATTATGGAAATTGATTTAGAAAGACAAATGAAATGTTGGTTTACAAATTCTATTTGAAATTGAAATTGATTTGGTTTTGAAATAAATAAACGACCAATCGGTGTAATAATTTCGAAAGTTATTAAAGAGACCGGAATCGGTTAGGGACATACTCACTGTCTAAACCGGAAACCACTTTAATAACTATACGCGGAGTGTGATCCAGAATGAAGTGGTTGGAATGATGAACGTGATGACTGAAGAAAGAGAACGATAATGGATAGCCTTGACACTTGTGTCAAATTGGAAATGACTAAAACAGGAGCCGTGCCGGGCCAAATGGGGGCTAGCTACCTCGAGCGAACACACTTCTTCGAACTACTCATTACTTGTTGTCGATTGGTGCACCCTTGATTTGGGAGTGTTGTTTCGCGGTGTTGCGGTCGCTGCGGCGATGCGTTCTCACTAGTCCGGATCAGGCAAACGGTAGTTTCACTACCTTGGGTATTGCCTCATGTGCCTTGTCATACTTGGATCCCTATATACGCGACCACTACGATTTGTTTTGTGTTATACCTATGGAGTACTTCCTGATATCCCGCTAGTTTACGGTCGAGTTTACAGTGTTGTATAGACTATAACGCTTATATAAAATGTGTTAAGGGGGATAATGGTAACGCCTTAACACTATTTTGATATCTTATATTGCTGATAGACATTATCTACTTATCGTACATTACTACCTAGTAGATAGTTTAACGGATCCTTAAAGGATGGTTATTCCAAACATCCTTTGAGTTACTTGTATTTCAGTTGCTACTTCACTTGAGTTGGATTTATTGATATAAGAATGTTAATCCTGACTCGAGTGTTTTGTGTTTTGCTTTACGCTCGGGTCAGACTGAGTGTACCAGTATTCGACTCACCTTTGGAGTTGGATCTTTGCTTGAAGATCCAGCCATCTATTCTGCTTTCAGTATTCGAGGATTCCAGTGATGTATTCTGATTTGTATCTGATGTATCGTGTTACTATTCCGTTGTATCTGGTTTAACTCTGATGTAACTTATATATTTATATAGTTGCTTCATGAACTACTATCTCTTTTATTTCCGCTGCATTTATTACTCTGTGTCTGTGATCTGTGATTATTTATTTACTGTATATGTTCAGTTTTGCCAAATTTAAATTAACAACGCGGTATTTTGAATTATTCAAGTCCGACATGTGCGGATGCGAATAGTCCAAAATAGCGGGTCGTTACAGAAAATGCTGCAAATCTGAAAGAAATAAGATAAACGGAGCAATAGAAGTCCAAATTTGGAGAAACGAAATATGACGTCTCACTCAGAAGATGATTTACAAATTTTCTATAGTAAAATATTCAGGTTTGGAAAACATTTCATTATCATCGACTTTTAACTGATATAAATTGAAATAAAATTACACTAGAAAATAAACTTCCAAATTATCTGATGAAAATTTACCAGTTGCTATGTTAAAGTAGACGCATTCCAAATATTAAATTTTTATTTCAAAATTTTATAATTTAGAATGTCACAAAAAATCAATTAATTAAATAAATTAAACCACTAAAATTTACGGGTCGTTACATTATTGATTTATATATACTTTGATTTCGAATATATGAGGCTTTAAAATATAATATTTTGTGCTTTAAATGGATATTGATCTTCGGTAAATAATGTATATTTTCAATTTATATCAAAACTGATTTGGTTTGTTTTCATCAATTCCTGTTATCAGCTTTGTTCGTCGAATTCGTGCCAATCTTACCTTGCTTTGGAATTCATGCTTGGAATCGTAACTCATTCTATTGTCGAATCTCTCTAACCTCGAAGGTGAGCAATCACTCACGATTAATGTTCTTATATTTATTAAATTTAATTTCAATTGAAACGACGATTGAAATATGCTACTATTAGTTATTTACATTGCTATATTTATTCCATTATCTATAATTGTTCACCTATGAGATATGGCACTATATATTGTTTTTTATATTTTATTCAGTTCGTTACTGATGATATATGCATGTTATTGATATGTTATATTATTATCATCACTGATCTCACTCTGCAAGTTCCCTGTTAGTATTGAATTCCCTATGGGTTGAAATGATATATACCCAAACAATTTTTTAGAATAGGAGAAAATCATTATGGGTTGAAATGATAAACCCAAGCGATTTTCATTGAATTGAATTTGGGATTGCGGGTTGAAATGATATATACCCGTAGATATTTAAATTGCGGATTGAAATGATAAATATCCATATCACTTGACCATAGGATAGAAAATTAAATACAAACACCGTTGGTATATATATATATATTTTTTGAAATGATTTCCAAAGTTTTGAAAGGAGACATATGGGTTTAAATAAATATTGGGTTTAAAAAAATAGAATATGTATAAATGTTATTTTTATATATGTCTAAATTGTAGATTTTATATTTTTTTTATATGTTTTGGAAATTTTAATTTAAATGTTGGTTTTGAAATTTTAAAATTTAAGATCTTATTATAATTTTATTTTCTTAAATATATATAATAAGATCTAATTTAATAAAATTTTAATTTAATTAATATATAATATGTTTTAAAAAATTTATTTAAAATTTATATAAATATTTTAAAATAGATTTATAACTTTAATAATAAAGGTTGGAAAGATAAATTAATGTTGACTTGGAATTTAAATTGGTTAATAATTGAATTTAAAAGAATTGATTTATACTTATTAGTTTTGAGATTTTGAAAAGATATGATTTTTACTTGATGTATAACTTGATTTGATAAAAGTTATTTAAATGAATATTCGCAACGGTAAACAAAATTAGGACTGAATATTTAATATTGATTTAAATTTATAAATTGAAATTTTATTTAATTGTTATTTAAATTGATTAAGTGAATGATTTCCAATTTGAATAAAATTAGAGTTAAATGTGGAAATATAAGTAAAATTTATATTGCAAATCTTTGAATATTTAAACTTGGATCTTTGAACTTTAAATTGAAATGGTTAAACTAGAATTGATTCAAATTGAATGTTGGAATTTAAGATGATTTGAATTGACTTGCGAAATTGGAGGAAACTATTTATAAAGTGTTATGATTTCAAAAGTGTTATGGTTTCAAAAGTGTTACGACTTCCGAAGTGTTATAATTTCAAAAGTGCTACGGTTTTGAAAGTGTTATAATTTTTGAACGTGTTACGATTCTAAAAATGAATATTATTTAAAGTGTATAATGATACCAAAATTGATATGGTTTGAAATGAAGTGATATTTTGATATGAATTAAGAACTGTTTGAAATGAAATGACCACGGTGTTATAATAACGTTTGGTTGTTAAAGCATACTCTCTCCCAATACCGAAAACCAGTTTAACAACTGTGTACATGGTGGAGATTCCAGAATGAATTAAGATGGTTTGGTGACGATTCTTTATGGTATTTACGTAGCCTTGACTCCCGTGAGTTAGCTTGATGTGGCTAAAACAGGAGCCATGCTGGGCCAAGTGAGGTCATTCCTCCTATCAGACACATTTCTTCGATACCATTCTATTGCTTTTGTGATTGATTGGGTGCACCCTTGGATTTGGGAGTGTGTCTCGAGGTGGGCGGTAGTAGCTGCTATGCATTACCTGTAACGACCCGTATTTTTACGGATCAAAACATTCTAAAATGATTGACCTTTGGTTGTATGGTTGTTAAGTCATTTCAGGTTTTGGCAGAATTTTGCTTAAGTCCTAAGTCGTAGCCGACTTAGGAGTTTGGACGAGTTAAGCGACAAGTCTGGGTCGAGTTGCCGACTCAAGGAACTCACCGAGTTAAGGGAGTATGGATAACCGACATAAGACAGTGACCGACCTTAGTGATGAGTCGTGACCGACTTAGGAGGTTTAGGCGACCTAGGTATTCTGGGGTAGGTCGTGGGGAAGAGTTAGGTCGGCTAGTCGACTTAAGAGATAGGTCGTATCCCTGTTTGTTCGCGACTTATGTTAGGTCGCATAGATGTTTAAGGGTTTAGGTCGTAGACGACCTAAGAGATAGGAGACTTAAGAGTTTAAGGCGAGTTAAGGTTTCGAGCGACCTATAGGATGTAGTGTATAGTTAGGTCGGCAATGACCTGGAGGAGCTGGGTTTTGCCTAAGTGCTAGGTCGCGTGAGTTGTTAGGTCGCGTGTTGGTATAAGTCGTTAGGTCGTATAGGCTGGTTAAGTCGGCATAGCAGTAAGTCGTAAGTCGTCTAACCAGTTAAGGCGCGTGCGCATTAAGTCGTAGACAGGGTTCGTATGTGCGCATGTGTTGAGTCGGAGGTTGCTTTAGGTCGTCTAGGGTTAGGTCGGAGGCTCTGTTAAGTCGTGGGGGTTTTTAGGTCGTAAGTCGGCATGGTGTTAAGTCGGCAGCGACTTAAGGAGATTGCCGAGTTACGACTTAGGGCAGTTTTCAGCTATAAATAGGAGAGCTTCTCTTCATTTTTGGGATCCGGATTTTGAAGCGACGAAGTGCTGCCATTTTGAGAGCTCGACTTCTACACTTCTTCACTTCTTTTCTCCACTCTAATCTA
Organism: Allium fistulosum; assembly: GCA_030737815.1. Classification (NCBI taxonomy): domain Eukaryota; kingdom Viridiplantae; phylum Streptophyta; class Magnoliopsida; order Asparagales; family Amaryllidaceae; genus Allium; species Allium fistulosum. Next base: position 307,044,653 of record CM060901.1, on the reverse strand, counting down.
GTGCTTCCATCCATCCAAATCGAAGATCAAGATTGAAGATTCAAGAGCTTAGATTGAAGATCTTCATCTTTTCAAGAGAGATTTCTTCGTTTGAAGCGGATTTGTGATAGATCTAGCTTAGTTCTTCGCTGTCCAGATCTGAAGCGTGTTGATTTGGGTTTGTTTAGGTGATTTGGTGAGTGGTGATTATCTCTCACACGGATCCAAAGGAGTATATCGGATTGTTGGCCCGATTTGGTGTTAAAATAGAGATTTCCATGCATTTTCTTCATCCTATGTGTAGATCCATATAGACCCATTGTTCATGATGATGTTACATCCATTTTATCATATGTTAACCTATGCAAGTTCATTCATCAAGTTTGTAGAGATATAATCCATGTTTTCATGCTTATTGGACTTTCAACTCTTTAATTACGAAAATGCCATTATTGTTATAATTGTCTACTTAGATCATTTTTGAATGCTTGATTGCTTGGATTGATGTTTGATTTGATTGCTTGTTATGAACTAGATGATTGATGATTAGATTTAGATCGAAGGTGATTCAAAAGCTAAGGGAAAGGCTCTTGAATTGGGAAAGCTGCTCGTGGCATATGTAGCGGGATGATGAAGCTCTTATGCATAGATGTGATGATGAGAAGTTGAGATGAGGCTTTGCAAGGATGTAATGAAGCGAGGCATCATATGATGAAGACTTGGTCTAATCCAGACGGGATCGTTCCAAGCATGTTGATAACTCGGTGATATGATTCGAGTTGAGGATAATGAATGGATATGAGAATAGTCGTCGAGGAGGATGACTAGGAGGCTTGGATAGCATCGTTGTTGAAGGTTCTAGCATGCTCTAAGCAAGAGTACGTTTGGGCAGATTCGATAGTCCCAACGGCCAACTGTTGATGGTCGAGTACTCTGGGCATATTCGATAGTCCTAGGCACGGGCTGCGACGACGTGCGGGAGTTATGTCTAGAACCGGGGTTTCCATTAGCCCTTGACGGACGGCTGAAAGAATGTGCCGGTCATTCAATTAACGGTGATATCGAAGCAATGATAACAGTGATAGCCAGAGTCATGGATGTTTGGTTGTATCGTCATTCGGACTCAAGAGCGGTATTTTCTGGGTGCTTATCTGATTTAGGCCTTGGTACTTGGAAAACATCGCCCTTGACTCGAGTGATAGTAGTTTTACTTTAAATTGTCTGTTCTGCTATGTTTGCTTCTGCTTAGTGTGTGTCTGGGGGCTATCACTGTAGAATGAGGTTGGAGTGGGAGGGTTGTATTCCTATTCCTTTTCCTTTATGATCTTTTGGTATGTTGTTAGTTAATTTACTGCTCACTAAGACTGTTGTCTGACTCAAGGCTTTATGTTTTAATTCTTATTGCCTTGGGCTGTTCGTCCATTTTGGGACGGGCAGACTAGGTAACAGGTGACAGGTGCTGTTCTCTTCTCACGATGCTGATATCGAAGACGAGCTAGAGGGTTGCATATTATCTTCTTATATGTACTGGATATTCCGCTGTTTTGTATTCTCTGAGAGATTTGTAGTGAGGCTGGATGTATTGACTATGTGGATGCTTGTATTCAACTATTATGAAGTCTTATATGATGTCATTTTGTTCTGTAAAGCTTCACTATACATAAGTTCTATTGTATTTTGTCCATGCGCTGTGAGTAATACGATAGATTCTGTTGTTTTAAATCTTACCTTGACAATCGTTCATGGTCGCCTGGCACACTTTACAGCGCTCTATCTCTAGATTCGGTGCAGGGGTCATGGGCGGTCGTCACATTTGGTATCAGAGCATTGGTTAATCGATTTTACCCAACGCTCGCTGTCGTAACTACGTATGAGAGACGTAATTGTATTTTGATGGATGATTACTATATATAATATAGTAGCTTAGTAGAGTTTGAGTCCTTTATGCAGTTGTTTCTCTAGATGTTCTGATCATTCCTTTTTATAGATATTGAGAATGAGTCGAAGAGGGAGACCAGCTGCTAGGGAAGGCCGTGCTACTGAAGAGACTGCTGATTATGCAGCCATGTTCGAAGCTATGATGACTTCGATCATGAGAAGGATACCAGTTCCGGGGGCAGCAGTTGATGTTGGAGTTCAAGTCCAAACTCCGAAACCAGTGGATTTTGCTAAGCTGTGCAAGGATTATACTGCTCTTGGAGGGAAGGTTTTCTTGGGAACAGAATCAACTATTGAAGTCCAGAGATGGATCGATGCTTGTAGAAGGATCTTTGGTGATTTGGGAATTGATGATGCAACTAAGAGGAAGTTGGCATCAAGGCAGCTTCAAGGGAGAGCTTCTGATTGGTGGAACTCTATTACCATCACTACTGCGGAGGAAGAGATTACTTGGGAGCAATTCCAAGCTAGATTTGAAGCTAAGTTCATTTCTACAGCTCAGAAGTCTGTTCTGTTCAAGAAGTTTGTAGAGCTCAAGCAGGGTGGAAGATCTGTTCTTGAGTATGTTTCTGAGTTTGAAGCTTTGTCCAAGTATGCCCGGTCATATATTGAGTCTGCTTACCAGAAGAATGAGAAGTTCGTGACCGGCTTGGATAGTTATCTTGGGAGACAGTTGGTGGATCATTTGGACGATTCATTTGAGAAGCTTGTGGAGAAAGCTCTTAGGCATGAGAGTCTGTTTCCTAAGGAAGGACCTGTTGTTGCTGTTACCAAGGGAGAATCTAAACCACAGCAGGGTGGAAACCAGAAGAGGAAGCAGCAGCAGCAAAAGGGTAAGGATGGCCAGAAGAAGCCGAAAGGCGAGGTGACTTGCTACAATTGTCAGCAGAAGGGCCATTTCTCTAAGGATTGTAAGAATCCGAAGGCACCGATGAAGTGTCACAACTGTGACAAGCCGGGACATTTCAGGAAGAATTGTCCGGAACCAAGGAAGGACAGGCAGATTGTGCAAGCTTATGCTTTGGGGGCTGTTCCGTCGTCTTCGAAAGCTCCTACTGCTGAAGAGAAGGGAAAGAGTGTGGTTGTTCAAGGTACTCTTTTCCTATGTGGTGTTCCAGTTAGAGTTCTGTTTGATACTGGAGCGTCGCATTCATTTGTTTGTAATGAACTAGTAGGCCGGTTAGATTTGAAGCCGGATATTGTTGATAGGCCATTGGTTGTGACTAATCCAGTTGGGGGTTCGTCTTGTTTGTGTATGTTATGCCGTGGTCTAGTTGTGTCGAGTCATGGTTGCTCTTTTGATTGTGATTGCTTTGTTCTGAACTTTGCGGGGTTCGGAATTATCTTGGGTATGGACTGGCTTAGGAAGTATGCGGCTAAGGTTGATTGCGAAAAGCTGGAGGTGACAGTCGAGAATGTGGAGGGGCGAAAGGTTGTGATACGATGTAAGCATGAGGAAGGCGTCTTCATGAGCTTCATGTATTCGCTGGTTGTTCCACGGGATGGACTATCATCAGTGCCGATCGCTAATAGATTCGAGGATGTCTTTGACGAAGTCAAAGGGTTGCCGCCGCATAGAGAGATCGAGTTTCGTATAGATCTAGTTGAAGGAGCCAGACCTGTTGTGATGCCTCTTAGGCGGATGGCGCCTAGAGAACAGCAAGAGTTGAGGGTGCAAGTTGACGACCTTTTACAGAAAGGATTCATTCGGCGTAGTGTGTCCGAGTGGGGTGCACCAGTTGTGTTTGCAACCAAGGCAGCTGGATCGTTGAGATTGTGTGTCGATTATCGTGAGCTGAATAAGGTGACTAAGAAGAACAAGTATCCATTGTCGAGAATAGATGACTTGTTTGATCAGCTTCACGAAGCTAAGGTGTTTTCTCAGATGGATTTGGCAACGGGATTTCACCAGTTGAGAGTGGCTAAGGATAGTGTACCGAAGACTGCTTTTAGGACACCATCCGGGTTCTTTGAGTGGCTGGTAATGCCGTTTGGATTGACTAACGCGCCAGCATATTTTGTGGATCTTATGAATAGAGTGTTCAGAGATCAGTTGAACAAGTTCGTACTTGTGTTCGTGGATGATATTCTGATTTATTCCAGAACGGAAGAAGAGCACAAGACGCACTTGCGTATTGTTTTGGAGATCTTACGGAAACATCAGCTGAAGGCTAAGTTTTCGAAGTGTCACTTCTGGAAGAGTGAAGTGAGGTTCTTAGGCCATGTGATTTCTGGAAATGGAATAGCGGTTGATCCCGCTAAGGTGGCAGCAATCCAGGATTGGGTTAGACCTAAGAATGCATCTGATGTGAGGAGTTTTCTTGGATTAGCAGGATATTATCGACGGTTTATCAAAGACTTCTCTAAGATAGCTGCACCGTTAACAGGATTGACGAAGAAGAACCAAGTGTTCAGTTGGGATGCTAAGTGTGAGCAAGCTTTCGGAATCCTGAAAGAGCGATTGACAAGTGCTCCTGTTTTGATTATTCCAAGTGGGAATGATGAGATGGTGGTTTACACCGACGCATGTGGTACTGGACTTGGAGTAGTGCTGATGCAGAAGAATAAAGTTGTTGCGTATGCCAGTCGACAACTGAAGCCGCATGAAAGGAATTATCCAACTCATGATTTGGAATTGGCGGCGATTGTATTTGCTCTGAAGATGTGGAGGCATTATCTGTTGGGAGTTCGATTCGAGTTGTTTACAGATCATAAGTCGTTGAAGTATCTTTTCTCCCAGAAGGATTTGAATCTTCGGCAGCAACGTTGGCTAGAGTTTTTGGCATCGTATGACTTTGGTATAGCTTATACTCCGGGAAAAGGTAACGCAGTGGCAGATGCGTTAAGTCGAAGACATGCAGGATTGGGAGCCATGTTTTCTGAATGGAAGAATCTCGAGTATTTAGCTGGATTTGACTTCAGGCCTAGATGCGAATTGGAACCTGAGATGTTGGCAAACTTATCAATAAGACCCACTCTTGTGGAAAGGATTGGCGAGGGCCAAAAGCGAGATGATAAGCTTGTCAAGATTATCCGTGAATTGGGATCTGGGTTGGATCCAGAAAAGGATAAAGGATTCGAGGTCGATCGAGAGGGTTGGCTTCGAAAGCAAGGACGACTAGTTGTTCCCGAGATAGATGAATTGAGGAGCGAAGTTCTGAAGGAAAGTCATCACTCGAAGTTGACAATTCATCCAGGTGGAAACAAGATGTATCGGGATATGAAGAGAACCTACTACTGGGAAGGCATGAAGAAGGATGTTGGAGATTTTATTTCCAAGTGTATGAATTGCCAGTTGGTGAAAGCCGAACAGAAGAAGCCAAGCGGATTGCTTCAGCCATTAGAAGTTCCTACATGGAAGTGGGAACAAGTGTCGATGGATTTTATCGATGGATTACCTAGAACCAAAACGGGAAATGAAGGGATCTGGGTCATTGTGGATCGTCTGACTAAGAGTGCACGATTCATTCCTGTTCGATCGACTAGGACTGCATCAAAGTTGGCTGAGTTGTATGTTAAGTGGATAGTTCGATTCCATGGTATTCCGAAGAGTATAGTGAGCGATAGAGACCCATTGTTCACTAGTGGATTTTGGAAGAGCTTCCAGGAAGTCTTGGGAACCGAGTTGTGTTTGAGTACAGCTTATCATCCCCAAACAGATGGTCAGACTGAGAGAGTCAACCGAGTTTTGGAAGATCTCCTCAGAGCTTGTGTTTTGGATTTCGGAGGATCATGGGAAGATCACCTTCATTTGGTGGAGTTTTCATACAACAACAGTTACCAGTCAAGTATTGGTATGGCACCGTATGAGGCGTTGTATGGAAGACCGTGTAACTCTCCGACATGTTGGTTGGAAACCGGAGAAAAGTTGATGCTTGGGCCAGAGATGATTCGTCAGACTTCAGATTGTATAGAAATCATTCGGCAACGAATGAAGGTAGCCCAAGACCGTCAAAAGAGTTATGCTGATAAGCGTCGAAAGGATTTGGAATTCGACGTTGGTGATATGGTTTTTGTGAAGATTTCTCCTCTGAAGAACGTTATTCGATTCGGGAAGAAAGGAAAATTAACTCCGAGATTTGTTGGACCATTCCCGATTATTGAGCGAATTGGAAAGCTCGCCTATAGATTGGAATTACCGGAGAAGATGTCGGGTGTGCACAATGTTTTTCACGTATCATATCTACGGAAGTATGTGCACGACTCGAGTACAGTGGTTTCTGCTGATAGCTGTGAAGACTTCGAAGTTGACCCAGTCGATAGAAGACCTCGTAAGCCGCTTCGTGTTGTTGGAACCGACACGAAACAGCTTAGGAGGAAGATAGTTAAGTTGCTCAAGATACAATGGAGTGACGATGATAACGACTGTACATGGGAGGTGGAAGAGAGGATGAAAGCAGCTCATCCTGAACTCTTCAAGGTATGGCCCTAAGGTGTCGTGTCATCTAACGAAATTGTAACTTGTTCTAAGTCTTAGAATTCTGTACGCTAAGCTAGAATTGGATGCATGGTTTATTGATTGTTATGGATGATAGGCGTACAGAATAGCTTTGATTGCCTTGTTTGTTTGGAATTTCGGGGGCGAAATTCCTAAGGGGGAGAGAATGTAACGACCCGTATTTTTACGGATCAAAACATTCTAAAATGATTGACCTTTGGTTGTATGGTTGTTAAGTCATTTCAGGTTTTGGCAGAATTTTGCTTAAGTCCTAAGTCGTAGCCGACTTAGGAGTTTGGACGAGTTAAGCGACAAGTCTGGGTCGAGTTGCCGACTCAAGGAACTCACCGAGTTAAGGGAGTATGGATGACCGACATAAGACAGTGACCGACCTTAGTGATGAGTCGTGACCGACTTAGGAGGTTTAGGCGACCTAGGTATTCTGGGGTAGGTCGTGGGGAAGAGTTAGGTCGGCTAGACGACTTAAGAGATAGGTCGTATCCCAGTTTGTTCGCGACTTATGTTAGGTCGCATAGATGTTTAAGGGTTTAGGTCGTAGACGACCTAAGAGATAGGAGACTTAAGAGTTTAAGGCGAGTTAAGGTTTCGAGCGACCTATAGGATGTAGTGTATAGTTAGGTCGGCAATGACCTGGAGGAGCTGGGTTTTGCCTAAGTGCTAGTTCGCGTGAGTTGTTAGGTCGCGTGTTGGTATAAGTCGTTAGGTTGTATAGGCTGGTTAAGTCGGCATAGCAGTAAGTCGTAAGTCGTCTAACCAGTTAAGGCGCGTGCGCATTAAGTCGTAGACAGGGTTCGTATGTGCGCATGTGTTGAGTCGGAGGTTGCTTTAGGTCGTCTAGGGTTAGGTCGGAGGCTCTGTTAAGTCGTGGGGGTTTTTAGGTCGTAAGTCGGCATGGTGTTAAGTCGGCAGCGACTTAAGGAGATTGCCGAGTTACGACTTAGGGCAGTTTTCAGCTATAAATAGGAGAGCTTCTCTTCATTTTTGGGATCCGGATTTTGAAGCGACGAAGTGCTGCCATTTTGAGAGCTCGACTTCTACACTTCTTCACTTCTTTTCTCCACTCTAATCTAGTGCTTCCATCCATCCAAATCGAAGATCAAGATTGAAGATTCAAGAGCTTAGATTGAAGATCTTCATCTTTTCAAGAGAGATTTCTTCGTTTGAAGCGGATTTGTGATAGATCTAGCTTAGTTCTTCGCTGTCCAGATCTGAAGCGTGTTGATTTGGGTTTGTTTAGGTGATTTGGTGAGTGGTGATTATCTCTCACACGGATCCAAAGGAGTATATCGGATTGTTGGCCCGATTTGGTGTTAAAATAGAGATTTCCATGCATTTTCTTCATCCTATGTGTAGATCCATATAGATCCATTGTTCATGATGATGTTACATCCATTTTATCATATGTTAACCTATGCAAGTTTGTAGAGATATAATCCATGTTTTCATGCTTGTTGGACTTTCAACTCTTTAATTACGAAAATGCCATTATTGTTATAATTGTCTACTTAGATCATTTTTGAATGCTTGATTGCTTGGATTGATGTTTGATTTGATTGCTTGTTATGAACTAGATGATTGATGATTAGATTTAGATTGAAGGTGATTCAAAAGCTAAGGGAAAGGCTCTTGAATTGGGAAAGCTGCTCGTGGCATATGTAGCGGGATGATGAAGCTCTTATGCATAGATGTGATGATGAGAAGTTGAGATGAGGCTTTGCAAGGATGTAATGAAGCGAGGCATCATATGATGAAGACTTGGTCTAATCCAGACGGGATCGTTCCAAGCATGTTGATAACTCGGTGATATGATTCGAGTTGAGGATAATGAATGGATATGAGAATAGTCGTCGAGGAGGATGACTAGGAGGCTTGGATAGCATCGTTGTTGAAGGTTCTAGCATGCTCTAAGCAAGAGTACGTTTGGGCAGATTCGATAGTCCCAACGGCCAACTGTTGATGGTCGAGTACTCTGGGCAGATTCGATAGTCCTAGGCACGGGCTGCGACGACGTGCGGGAGTTATGTCTAGAACCGGGGTTTCCATTAGCCCTTGACGGACGGCTGAAAGAATGTGCCGGTCATTCAATTAACGGTGATATCGAAGCAATGATAACAGTGATAGCCAGAGTCATGGATGTTTGGTTGTATCGTCATTCGGACTCAAGAGCGGTATTTTCTGGGTGCTTATCTGATTTAGGCCTTGGTACTTGGAAAACATCGCCCTTGACTCGAGTGATAGTAGTTTTACTTTAAATTGTCTGTTCTGCTATGTTTGCTTCTGCTTAGTGTGTGTCTGGGGGCTATCACTGTAGAATGAGGTTGGAGTGGGAGGGTTGTATTCCTATTCCTTTTCCTTTATGATCTTTTGGTATGTTGTTAGTTAATTTACTGCTCACTAAGACTGTTGTCTGACTCAAGGCTTTATGTTTTAATTCTTATTGCCTTGGGCTGTTCGTCCATTTTGGGACGGGCAGACTAGGTAACAGGTGACAGGTGTTGTTCTCTTCTCACGATGCTGATATTGAAGACGAGCTAGAGGGTTGCATATTATCTTCTTATATGTACTGGATATTCCGCTGTTTTGTATTCTCTGAGAGATTTGTAGTGAGGCTGGATGTATTGACTATGTGGATGCTTGTATTCAACTATTATGAAGTCTTATATGATGTCATTTTGTTCTGTAAAGCTTCACTATACATATGTTCTATTGTATTTTGTCCATGCGCTGTGAGTAATACGATAGATTCTGTTGTTTTAAATCTTACCTTGACAATCGTTCATGGTCGCCTGGCACACTTTACAGCGCTCTATCTCTAGATTCGGTGCAGGGGTCATGGGCGGTCGTCACATTACCACCAGTCCGAATCCGCAAACGGTATATCTATCCTAGCATTGCCTCGAGTGCCGTGTCACATGCCCTATCGCGCCTTTTACGAGTTTGTTTTGTGTCGTACCTATGGAGTGCTCCCTGATAGCCCACTTGCGAGTGGAGATTATAGTATCTGTATAGACTACGGCATTATAAAAATGTGTTAAGGGGGATATGGGTAACGCCTTAACACTACTTTAATAGTTTAATTTACTATAGACATATTATAATAGCGTATTGTACAATATAGTAGATAGTTCCACGGATCCTTAGAGGATGGTTATCCCAAACATCCTTTGAGTTACTTGTATTTCAGTTGATATTTCACTTGAGTTGGATTTATTGATACAAGAATGTTAATCCTGACTCGAGTGTTTTGTGTTTTTTCTTTACGTTCGGGTCAGACTGAGTGCCGCAGCGTTAGAGACTCACCTTTCGAGTTGGAGCTTCGCTTAGATCCATCTATATCTATTCAACTTGCAGTTACCCAGTTGACTCCTGTGATATATTCTGATCTTGTATTTGACTATTGTATTGAGACTTCTATGTATTCGAGACTTCTGTTGTATCTTGTTTAACTCTGTTATATATATAGTAGCTTCATGAACTACTATTCTTTTATTTCTGCTGCTTATTGTTATATTACTCTGTGTCTATGATTATGTGATTATTTATTTACTGTATATGCTGAGTTTTTCCAAATATAAATTAACAATATGATATTTTGAGAAATTCAAGTCCGACATGTGCGGATGCGAATGGCACGAAATAGTGGGTCATTACAGTTGGTATCAGAGCTCTGGTTTTAGGAAAAACTTAGCATATATAGTAAATTTAATTACAGAATCAATTTCCTTCGAACTTGAATCTTTCCCTCTTTGATTCGAATCTCCTTTCAATTTTAGAACATTCCTTGTTCTGAAATCCATCCTTGTCTTTCCTATTCGTGTTCTTTTGATTCTGGAGTATCCCATAACTCCACTCCTATTGATCTCTATACTAAATCGGTGGTCCTGCCAATCTTAGAATGATTTGTAAAGGGGTGAAACTTCTTTACAACAGACTTTGATTCACCAGAGATTTATGTATTGTAACGACCCAGAATTTTGAACAAATTAAATTGAAAATATTTAATTAATTTTAAATATTTGAACGATGATTTAATTTGAATCCCCGATATAACTTTGAATTTGGCGATTAAATTATAAAATTTAATCGATTGAATGCTGAATAAAAACTAAGGTGAGATCTTCTCACTCAAATGAAAAATTGATATTGCAGTTATTGATTTGATTGATTGACTGTTTGGATGTGATATTAGATATAGTAGGATATATATCTATATATAGCAATATATACATATTGGCATATGTATATATTGGATTGATTGATTTCCCGCCTCGTATAGCGGATGAGACCCTATTGCGCCGTTAGTAAGCGGATTATTTTTATAAAACCCATATAACGCGATATTCCACCTCGAAGTGGAATTGGTATTGTGCTAACATCTTTGGATGCAGGGAAACAGGTTGGAGGGATCCAACTGGATTCCTCACCAGTAGTTATTTATTTACAGATATTGATGTATATTCTGTGATCATATTGATATATGATGTTTGATGTTGTGATTGACTAATTGGTGCTGTTGCATCATCGGATTCAAGTTTTGAAGTTTAAAAATAACGACTTTTACTTTAAAAGGATTTTTAAAGTGATTTTTGAAAGTAGACGTTTTATTGAATTTTTGAATTGATTTATTTCAAATAAATAAACGTCTAAAATTTTAAAGTTATAAAAGTTAAGATTTTTGTGAAATAAAATCAAAGTGTGATTTTTGGAAATAAAAGTTAAGAAATTTATAAAATGGTTTAAGTTGGGATTTTTGAATAACTATAAACGATTTGTATAAAAAGATTTATACAAATTGATATTTATAAATCAAATGTTGGAATTATAAAACGAGTTTTTATAAGTGTTAAAATGAAGTATAAATTGGATTTCAGCATTTTAAATTGAGATTTTTGAACAAGTAAGAATGGTTAATAGATGAGATTTATAAATAGTATAAAAGTAGTTCGGTTATGGTTGAAAATAAGGTTATAAATGAAATCTTATAAGTAATAAGATTTAAAATCTGTGAAGTTTAAAAGAACGATTTCTTTTAAAATAAATGAATTGTAAGTTATTAACTTATAAGATGGACCTTTGGTATATACATTGAGTTATAAATTGAATAGGTCATTAAAGAAGATTTATAAATCGAATTGGTAATAAAGGAGATTTATTAAATTGAAGTTGTTAGGAAATAGAAACAGAATTTATAAATGTTGTTTTATAAACTCGAAATCAATTGGATTTGATAAATTAAATATAGAAGTTTGTTAAAGGAGATATATTCGCGATTTTGGATAGCGAATTATTATTGAAATAAAACGTGTAGAAAATAGTGAAATGTGGTTAGTGAAGTATATTCACGATTTTGGACAGTGAATATATTTTTAAGTAAAATGGATATGGTTTTGGGAAAGTGATATTTAAGATGAAGTTAATTGTTTTAATGATGTTTTAAAATGATTAAATATCGAAATCATAGATTTCAACATTCATTGTTGAAATAGACGTTTTCGAAAAATAAGGAAATGGTGGACTATAACACTATTGTTATAGTAAATGATTTCCGAAAGGAAATGTTTTTATCTAGTATTGGGATTTACATATCTATCTTAATTTCGAATCCCTATACTAGTGATTTTTGAGTCGTCGTAACGATGTTTTACGTAACATTCGTTTTGACTCAAATTGATGTTGTTATAGAAAATAGATTTCCTTAAAGAATGAAATATATACTTAATTTGATTTAAGTATATAGAATATTTTCCAAGTGTTGAAAATAAATGATTTGTGAAATACTTATTATTAAATAAGTATGGAAATGCTTTTCTAAAATGAAATGAAACGTTTTGAGATTTTATCTTCTTAAAGATAAAATGAAATTGAATATTTGAAATCGATTTGAGAATCGTATATCAGTAGATATTTTGAAAATATAAATTCACTATGGAATTTATAAAGGAAAGGGAAACTGTTTAGAAAAATAAACGTTGATTTATTTTTGAAGTGTGGAAATTTTATATCTAGTAAAGATATTTTTGAAGAAGAAATAATTTGGAAATTTTTTTTGGAATCTGATGATGTTGCGCATCTTTATTGATAGTTAAATAACCGACTATCAATAATTACCTTTAGATAGGTATTTGTTGTGAATTGGATGAATTTGAATGCCACACTTATTTTTAAATAAACGCGCACTATTCGGGTTAGCCGGGAAAGGACCATGGGGTCGTATAACCCATTCCGAATATGTGATACGTCGTTATGAATTGCATTTGAAGACCGGTGTTGAAGACCGGATATTTTTGAAAACGGAAGGATTACCGTCGAGTTACTCTACATCGGCTGATCTCCGATTTAGAGGTTTTATCACCCTTAGTGACGGGAAGTCCGGACGTGATTGAAAATTATCCGGATTTGCATGGGCTTCGTGAGAAGTGCCTTCGGTTCTGTTCGATCCCGGAATAGACTTGTATGGATTGTGTGTTTGACGTTACAATTTGAGATATAAAGCTGATTTCTTTCAAATACATTTCTGTTGGTGGCGGAGAATTTATTCTCTTAGCTTAACACCCTTCTCTGAGACGTACGAGCTCAGAGGTTATGTAGTTGAAATTTATCAGCGATATACTCCCAATTTGGTAACGTGGCATACTGAGTGTTGCTGTGAAATGGTCAATGTTTGATCATTTGTGATATGATCATTTGTTTGATCTTATATCTTTGTGATCATAGGTTGATCATTTGTTTGACCCGAAGCATGGCTTTGTAGAAAGCGTAGCTTTGTGGACGAGACTTCGTCGAGCCTCACACCCCGGAAATGGTCAAAACAGGAAGGATGCAGCAAGGTTCTAGGGAGTAGCGCCCCTTAGTGTATGTCATTCCTTCTGGATAGAGGTGGTATCATGGTATGGAGCCCAGATACTTAACCTATGTGGTTGCTGCAAATTTATTACTTTGTGGTTGTTGGAAATCGGGAATCCTCGGGAAGATCGGTTACGATCGGGGGATGACATACGCGTGTCAGTAGTTACCTATTTTTGCAGAGGTAACCCGGCCTTGTGTTGGCAGAGATCTAACCGTAACGTTAGGTTCTCGGGTCGTCTATTCCAGGGACGTACCCATCGTGGAAAAGGAAGTTCCTTAGCTTGACCATTTGTTGGAAATCCAAACTCCAATACGTGACTTGTACGGTATTAGTTGTAGAACCTGCCATTTACGTATGGTGGTCACCACTGTTTAGATGGTAGCTATAGTAGGCATACGATACTGGTCGTATGTTGGCTAAGATTAATATTATATTTTCGAAATGTTTCTACACTATGCACTAATAATAATATCAAAAAGAATTTGATTTTGCGTAGTAAGCATCTTTGACTATCATAAGAAGAAATCTCCTCCAATTCTGCGTTTGCATTGTGTGTGTGGCGGGAGGTCTTATGGTAGTTTCATTTTCCAAAAGCATTGCGAATTTGTTTTATTTTTCTTTGTGAAAAATAACTGTTTTACGATCTCACACCAGTCACCATGACTGACTCGGAGTTTATTGTTTCCCTTCTAAACTCTGGGTGCCCACCAATTTCCACACGGGCAGTCTAGAGTTAGATTATCAGGATACTCTAGATATTCTGGAGCTTTGGAGATAAGCTGGATGACGAGACGTAGTATTTGTATCTGATAGTATTTATTCCGCTGTGTATTCTGTATGAGGACAAGTTTATATAACTGTCCATTGTTGTGCTGTGTTGTATTGAGTCGTATATTGACTCTGATTGATGTATGTATAAACTGATATAGTTCTTTGTTTTAAAAGACTAGTAATTATCTATTGTATATTGTTCCGCTGCGATGTGTAAGATTCTGATATTGTTTTCGTTTCTGATGTTGTTCTGTTGTTCTTCTTTCTACTTCTCTTTTTCTTCTTCTTCTCCTTCTACTTTTTTCTTCTTTTTAAAACCATAACTTTTCGGGTTTCCGGCATTCGATGGCTCGGCAGTCGATAAAGTGAGTATCGAGGTTGAATTTTCGAAAGTCGAAAATTTCGGGATGTTACATGTATCCTCGGTTTAGATGCTGCTATCTCTTTTTGTGCTCGAATTAAATCTATTGCGATCAAATGTCGATTTGCCTCAGAATTCTGCATTGATCTTATTCTTGAAGTCACGGTTGACCCGGTTAAGGTCGCCCGCGATTTATATAAGTCTTTCCATCTTCCTCTTTTGTAATTTAGTTATCCTATCTTCCTTTTGAGTCTATCTCGTTGGTTAGAATTATCTTTGATTAGGATCCCTCTATATGTGAATCTCTATCCATTCTTGAATCATCGTGTGAGGGAGTGCATTTGTAATTAATATAAAAATGTTTTATATCGTGTTGTTTGAATTGTTGAGTGATTTGGGGTTTCGATCGATTCATCTGATCAACGTTATCGATAGGAATTCCAAAACACTTGAACAGAGCAAACTGACACAATATTGTTTTCAAATTTGGTAAGTAAAATAAATTTTGTATGATTATATTATATACATAAGTATAAATTTTCTGAAATTTAATAGTTAACTAGATTGGTTATTGAAATAATAATATTTGACTCTCATTTATGGTTTTGTAAACAACTGACTAAATGAATTTATAAAACATGGTTTATAATGATTTGGAATTTAAAATTTAGAACTTGAGAATTCAATTTCCGATATTTTAGAAAATTTGGCTTTAAATTTTAGAGTATATTACCTAAAAGTATATTTTGAATAGAAATCATTCAAAGAATTTTAAATTTTTTAACCAGTATTCTCTTCTTTTGTCGTTGGAAAATAATTTCGGTGATGACTGCAGCATTATCGACATTCATTTTCGAGTCTCGAAGTGGAGAGACCACGTAGCAGCCTTGCTACACTTTTGTTCTGGACAATGAATTTTGTTTGAATTTCTTGTGTATAAATTGATTTATAAAAATATATAAGCATATGATTATTTCAAAGTAGTTTGAAGTGAAACCGGAAATTTGAATCTTAAGTTCTATATTAAGAAATGGTTTCAATTATTGAAATAAAGTGCAATTTTTGAATAAGTGGAATATCTGAAATGATAAATTAAATTTAACCAACTTAAAATAGTTGAATTTGAATAAAAACTTATTTGTATAATACTAAAATGCATTCTAATATATAGCTTGCCTAAAATATTCAAAAAGTTAAAAATGTTAGGGTATAATAAAGGGTTGCACAAGAAGAGAACTTAAGTAATAAATTGTTCAAACCAAAAATCTGGCTTAATATAAATGTTATAAATAAAAGAAAATTTGTATAGTGTTTAATTGCATTCGGAAACATTAATATAACTTACCTGGAAATAGTTAGATGTGAATAAGTAATTTAATACAATATAAATGAAAGTCATAAGATGTCCAAAACGGATATTTTGTTAAGGGAATGTATAAATAATAAATTGGATAATAAATTGAATAATGAAAAGAGAATAAAATTGTGAATAATGTATGGTTGTAATATGTTTATTTCACTTAATATATGTAGAAAAATATGTTAAGTGAAATAAATTTAATAAATAAAGGAGAATGCTAGTTAAGAGAACAAATATAGACTTCAGAATAGTTGAAAGTGAATTTTGTGGAGTCAACTTAGCTGAAGAGAAATGGATAAAATAAACGAGTCATCTAAAAATGAATTGGTTTGAAAGAAATGTTGATAGAATGGAAGAAAATCAATTTTAAATTGAATGACTATGTATTAACTGAATAAAATGGATTAAACCGAATTGTTGAATATTAATTTATCTAAAAATTGAAATCTATATGGTTTGTATTGTTGGAGTTGAATGTTGAGGTGGAATTAACTATGGTTGATCTAATAAATTTAATAAATGAGTAAAATAAAACAAATTTTTTATATGCTATAAATGTAAATAAATTTGAAACAAATCAATTGAATGAAACATATGAAAATGAAATCAATCAAATGTGAACACCATAAAATTTGATTGATTAAATAAAATGAATTGGAATCAATTAATTTAATATAAACCAACTTTAAAATAAAATGTAGTTTATAGGGTTTCAAATTAATTGTTGTATTTTGTATTTCAATCTATCTTTTCTTTCTGGTTATTCATATTCTCCTACCTCCATCCTTTTCGGGGACAAAAAGTTTTGAGTGGGGGGAGAGTGTAACAACCCATAAATTTTAACGGTTTTAATAACGTAATTAACTGAAATTTTGTGAAATCTTAAATGATTGAATTTGGAAATAAAAATTTGATATTTAAAATACATCTATTTAAACATAGCAAATGGTAAATTTTCATCTAAAAATATGGAAGTTTATTTTATTGTGTAATTTTATTTCAATTCAAACCAGTTAATAATTTGATGATGATAAAATGTTTTCCAAACCTGAATATTTTTACATAATAAATTTGTAAATCATCTTCTGAGTTAGACGTCATATATCGTTTATCTTATTTTCGACAGATTTGTAGCATTTTCGGCACCGATATCGACTTTTGATAGGATGGTCGTATCACTGATATCTATATACCGTTTTGATCGTCTCGTCGTGCTGATCTCTGTGGTATATTCAATTCTGTGTTTTGAAGTCCGGTACACAGCGGAACACGTGAAACGTTAACCGTATCGGTACCGATTTTGAGCCTATTGAATTCTCTGTGTCCATTCGTTACCCGTGTGAAAATCAATAGACATCAGTCATTAATATTTTCATTTTTGACCTTTACTGTTCCACCTTTTTAATTTATAGTGTTAGTCCATTTGTGTTGTTTTAGTTCGTTCATTTCTTTGAGGCTCTCTATTTCTTTCTCCGCTCTGGTTCCTTCCCATACCTTTCTCTCCTTCTCTTTTGTTTCGTCTGGAAGAAATAATATATTGCGTGATATAAAAGTAACCTTCTACATGTCGTGACCTGCTCCTTCACCATACACACAAGCTCATCTCCTTCAATGATTTATATTCTCCCCATCAACTGAGGCCTGTCTCTGCTTGCCACCATGCCCTTCCCTCCTCTGTGTGAGCCATCTCCCGCCGACCCAATGAATCGCCTGACCAAACAACCCAACACCTCACCACGACTGAAACATCAATACATCCCCTCCTCTAGCCGTGAGCAACCCAACCACAACCGCACCTAAGGCCGAGCCATCCTCCACGCCTAGCCAACACCGCACCTGTGACCACCTCCAGTTCGTCCTTCCCCCTCGTGACCCGAACCCTTCAGGTCTTCTCTGGAGGTGAGTATTTATATAGTATGATATGTATATATTTGTTCAGCTGTACCATTTTCAGTTAGTTTATATATTAATTTAATATACATAAGTTTATTTCCAATTTTAGATGCTGCTGGTATTTCATGTAGCTCATGTATATAGGTTCATATATATTAGACTATATACATATTAGATTTTATAAAGTATATTATATATGTTAGCCTATTCCATATGAGATATTTTTTAGTTAGTATACATATTATATAAAGTCAAGTCTGCATATAGGATGTACTATATATATAATTGCAACAGCAGTTTACATATTAGTTAGATATGTTTGAGTATACGTGATATATGCATATGGGTTTACATGATTTTTGATTTGTTTTGTAAGTTATACAGATTACATTATACATACAGTGTCTGCATATTAGCTATGTGTAGCCTGCATATATACAAGTATATATTATAGTCAATATATGTAAGTTGATTTATATATTAGTTATATATATAGGAGTACTATATTTAGATTGTTAGTATAATGGTTATAAAGGTTACTTTATATATACATATGTTTTGGTCCAAGTGTTGTGTGGCATGTTTTACAGTGACCATTATTATGGAATAAGATATAAATTTATGGTTTATCTAAGTTGTTATTACATGTATTGATATATATGTTAATGAATGTGATACTTTGAAATACGTACGTATATATGTTAAATTTCATTGATATTTTATTGGATATTTATAATCTATATATATATATATTTAGTCTACATGCATTTTGTTTCACCCGTACACATAATTTGTTTTTGAATTGTGGTCTGCATATACATTCATTTGAATGGTTAGCATATTTAGTTGTCTGCATATTTAGTTGTCTGATTATATAAATATTTGTGAGTTTAGTTGTACAAGTATATTTAGTGGTTTTATTTTTTTTAAATTTTATTATTGATTTATATATACTTTATTTCGAATATATGAGGCTTTAAAATATAATATTTTGTGCTTTAAATGGATATTGATCTTTAGCAAATAATGTGTATTTTCACTTTATATCAAAACTGATTTGGTTTGTTTTCATCAATTCTTGTTATCATCTCTCTTCGTCGAATTCGTGCCAATCTTACCTTGCTTTGGAATTCATGCTTGGAATCATAACTCTTTCTATTGTCAAATCTCTCTAACCTCGAAGGTGATCAATCACTCACGATTAACGTTCTTATATTTATTAAATTTGATTTCAATTGAAACGACAATTGAAATATGTTGTCGTTAGTTATTTACATTGCTATATTTATGCCATTATCTGTAATTGTTCACCTATGAGATATGACACCATATATTGTTGTTTATATTTTATTCAGTTTGTTACTGATGATATATGCATGTTATTCATATGTTATATTATTATCATCACTGTTCTCACTCTGCAAGTTCCCTGTTAGTATAGAATTCCCTATGGGTTGAAATGATATACACCCGAACGATTTTGTAGAATAGGAGAAAATTGTTATGGGTTGAAATGATAAACCCAAGCGATTTTCATTGAATTGAATTTGGGATTGCGGGTTGAAATGATATATACCTGTAGATATTTAAATTGCGGATTGAAATGATAAATATCCGTATCACTTGACCATAGGATAGAAAATTATATACAGACACCGTTGGTCTATATATATATATATATTGAAATGATTTCCAAAGTTTTGAAAGGAGATATATGGGTTTAAATAAATATTGGGTTTTAAAAAATAGAATATGTATAAATGTTATTTTTATATATGTCTAAATTGTAGATTTTATAAAAAAAAATTATATGTTTTGGAAATTTTAATTTATAAGTTGGTTTTGAAATTTTAAAATTTAAGATCTTATTATAATTTTATTTTCTTAAATATATATAATAAGATCTAATTTAATAAAATTTTATTTTAATTAATATATAATATGTTTTAAAATTTTTATTTAAAATTTATATTAATATTTTAAAATAGATTTATAACTTTAATAATAAAGGTTGGAAAGATAAATTAATGTTGAATTGGAATTTATATTGGTTACTAATTGAATTTAAAAGAATTGATTTATACTTATTAGTTTTGAGATTTTGAAAAGATATGATTCTAACTTGATGTATAACTTGATTTGATAAAAAGTGATTTAAATGAATATTCGCAACTTTAAACAAAATTGAGACTGAATATTTAATATTGATTTAAATTTATAAACTGAAATTTTATTTAATTGTTATTTAAATTGATTAAGTGAATTATTTCTAATTTGAATAAAATTAGAGTTAAATGTGGAAATATAAGTAAAATTTATATTGTAAATCTTTGAATATTTAAACTTGGATCTTTGAACTTTAAATTGAAATGGTTAAACTGGAATTGATTCAAATTGATTGTTGGAATTTAAGATGATTTGAATTGACTTGCGAAATAGGAGGAAACTATTTCATTATATAAAGTGTTATGGTTTTAAAAGTGTTATGGTTTCGAAAGTGTTATGACTTCCAAAGCGTTATGATTTCAAAAGTGCTGCGGTTTTGAAAGTGTTATAATTTTTGAAAGTGTTACGATTCTGAAAATGAATATTATTTAAAGTGTATAATGATACCAAAATTGATATGGTTTAAAATGAAGTGATATTTTGATATGAATTAAGAACTGTTTGAAATGAAATGACCACGGTGTTATAATAACGTTTGGTTGTTAAAGAGACCGGGATCAGATATTGTCATACTCTCTGCCAATACCGAAAAACACTTTAACAACTGTAACATCCCACCTTTTTGTATGCTTAAGCGGACACACGTGCCAACTTAAACCATACAGAAGGGTGGATTGTTATGGGGTAAATAAGAAAAAGTGGAGAAATAAAAGAAACAAAATAGAATCTTGTAGCGGAACAATAAAATATAATAATCAAATAACAGTTCATGAAGCTGTTTTACAAAACATTTGATTATACTTATACAATACATATCAGAGTTACACATACTAGAGAATGATAATTATGCAGCGGAATACAATGGTGTAGTGGAATATATAACAAATAGTAATAATAAAATCTTCATCTTCGTCCTTCAAAAACAGGGCCTTCAAATCCTGAAATGCTCAGGATGACCCGAGCGAATTGAAAAGACAAAACACTCGAGTCAGAACTAAAAGATCTTATGTAAGTTAAATCAATGATAAATATATGAGTGGAACGGCGTCAGAGATGTTTACGGGATTTGACATCTCCTATCCAGTGTCTAACGTTAGTGCAGTAACTTAAGAGATGCTCGGGATTCACATCCCCTAAGGATCCGTTAAACTATTTACTATGTAGTAATATTCGCTATTATAATAATGTCTAATATAAAATAAACATACTTTTAAATAGCATTAAGGAGTGACCCAATATTCCCCTTAACACGAAATAGTCCCAGTAGTCTATCCAGTATTAGCATACTCCCAAAAATGGGGGCTACCCTCGATACTCCACAGGCTACGGGAGAAATCACAACTCGTAGTAAAGCTCGATATGGTAGGTGACACGGCACACAAGGCAATGCCCGGGTAGATATACCAATTACGCACATGGACTGATGGAAACGCATAGCAGCCACTACAGCTCCACCTCGAACAACACTCCCAAATCGAAGGGTGGCCACTAAAAATCACAAAGTAATAGAATAGAATCGAAGAAGTGCTTCTGATAAGAGGTGCTACATCACTGGTCCGAGATCGCTTCTGTTTTAGCCACCTTATGCCAACTCACGGGAGTTGGGTCCACATATATACCTTAGGATCTACGCCACCATCCTACTTCATTCTGGAAACTCCACCGCGTAGACAGTTGTCAAAGTGGTTTTCGGTATCGACAGAGAGTATGTCCATATCCGATCCCGATCTCTTTAACAACCAAACGTTATTATAACATCCTGGTCATTTAAACATATATATATATACTTTTAAAAACACAATCATTTCCCTTTCAAAACATATTCTTTACTTCAAAATAGAATATACTTTAAAACCAAAATATTTTTGCCATTTCAAAACCATATCCTTTACTTCAAAATAGTATATACTTAAAAACCAAAATATTATTGCCATTCAAAACCAACTCAATAATATATCATTTCCATTTCCAAAACAATTCAATAATATCTTATATAAATAAAACCCAATTTCCAATCACTAATCTTTCTTTAATTTATATAAACTTGAAATATTCTTTAAATCATCTTAAACCCAAACCACATTTTGAAGTCATATTCTAAATTTTCAATTTCAATAGGTTTCCAATCAATATATTCACAGATAATTCTTAAATAAATTCCATTTCAAATAAATTCATTTTCAAACCATATTACTTTCAAAGTTATAACAATTTCGAAAACCAATACTTTGAAAACAATAATACCTTAATTTCAAAAAAAACATTTCAATTTTGATATATTTCAAGTCTTTAAATATTCCAAAATTCCCAACCAAATCTGATAATCTTATATATACCTTAATTCAATTTACTATTATTTAGTTTAGAAATATTTATTTAATAAATTCAATATCCCTTAAATAAAGCTCAAACTTGAAACATTCATAAATCAAACTTAAAACATCATTAAGTTACACATAGCTTAAATTTTAGAATTTTACTATATATAAAATAATATTTATATAATATCAAAATTTAATATTTATTAAACCGTGTATTTCTTTCCAAACCATAGAAAATCACTTTAAAATATTTTATATATAGACTATGGTGCCTGTATATAATTTTCTATCCTATGGTCAAGTGATACGGATAATTATCATTTCAATCCGTAATTTAAAAATAAAAGTTTACGGTTATATATCATTTCAAACCGCAATCCCGAATGAAATTAAAATGCAAAATAACTTGCAGTTTATACAATATAAAATATAGCATCCATTCATCCAAATTTCAATAAACAGCCATTTATTACAATCATCATCCAATTTACACAAAACATCAATATAAAGCATATAAAATATAACAGGCATAAACAAATAGTTTATATTTAATAAAAATTAATAACTGTTCAACTGGCAGTTTATATGCAATGATAAATAAATTTAACTGGCAAATTATATGCAATAATAAAATTAAATAACAATTAAATCTAACTAAATGCTATCTAACTGAGATGATGATTAAATATATGTCCAAACAATCATAGATAACTTTTAAATCACATCAAAATTAAATTTAACAAACAGAAGAAATCTTAGAAGTTTTGAGTGGGTTAAAACACTCACCTTTTGAATTTAAATTGAATTTAAATCCAATTTAAATTCAAAAATTTGACAGTCTCCAAATTCATCCAAACTAGCGTCAAAGTGTTCGGAATTCAGATACGATCCTAATGCAAAAACCCGCGTGTGAATTGGAGTTCGTATGAGGAAGATATGCATGTTTGAATGATTTGAAATCAAAATTAAAAATAAATAAAAACAAAAACAACGAACCAATTTCGGCTATACAGAAACTCAGATCCAAGAACGAACTGCAGATCTGAGATGCGTACACCAAGAGCTTCGATATAAAAAAAATTCTGAATTTTTCTGAGGAGTTTCAATTTTCAGCTTTGGATTTGATTTGGGATTGGATCTGGAAATATAGAATTTTGTCTACCATTGAGGAAGAGGAGGAATAGAATGAATATATGTACAGACAAATGAGAATTAGGGAAGCTAGGGTTTATAGCAGGATATTTATAGAGAAAGTTGACGTTTCTATAAATTTCCATTCACACTTTTGTTATTTTATATTACAATCATTAAAATTTCTTATCTATATTGATTGTATAAATTTTCCATTAATTGCATATTACTTCCGGTTACTATATCATTTAATTCGTTAAATTATCACTAATTATTTCCAATTATTGTGCTACTTAATTTCTCTTGATTTCAAATTGATTTCCACATTTTATTTAATTCAATATTACACCGGATGAAATCAACATTTGATTCAAAATTTATTACACTAATATTCTTAGATTTCCTTTAAATCTCTATTAACATAATATTTAGCTGTTTGATTTCAGTTATTTTCAATTTAACCTATTATTGTACACTAATTTCCAAATTCATCAAATTCCAACTAAGGTAGTAATTAATCTCATTAATATCCATTAAAGTACAACTAATTTCAATTTGATTGCACTATTAATTATTAACCCAACTAAACGGGTAACTTATAATGAATTCATTGACCAATTAATTAGGTAATATCCAATAATTGTTATCAAACCTTAATTACACATAGGAATTCACTATTCACAAACAAAAATCACAATTCTTGTATAGTATTGATTTTATTCAAATTGTTACGTATTACTTTCTTAGTTAAAAACTTTTGAATTGATTCCCCAATTCCCAAATTTATATTAACGTAACATTTCCTTTAGATTCATTACAATGATCTCCAAATTCAATTGAATGAATTAAATATATGCATAACTCGTAAAAATTTGTGGTCACAACCCTTAATCACCTTTTATAAGTTGATTATTTCCACTCCAACAATCATCAGTTATTATATATATATTAATTAATTAATTCAACATTTAAGTTCGTTTTCCTATATTGAATTTATTTCCCAGTATACATTTACTCTATTCCAACAAATTGGAATTCCACTCAATTACTATAAACAATCATTGCATTTATTACCTTAAAATAAGTTTAGATGTAAATCAAAAGTTGATAAATCTATAACTTAGTTACCTTTTTGTCTTATATTCCATTACACTATATACTCCTATTTAACTTATTTTGTATTAAAGGCTATGTTTTCAAAATGTGAAATATTGTTAATTACCCACATAACTTTAGGTTTTAAAACCAATCTATAAATTTACCTTAATTCCCGTCAATCCTAACTTTACCATCTGTTTCAATTAATAGGGTGTGCACTAATTTAGTCATTGCGTTAATTCTTATTAATATACATTTAGGTTCCTTTACTCTAATTGATTTCCAATGAAATAAACAGGTAACCTTACAATACACTAAGGTTTATTATTTCCAACAAATTATCATAGTTGCCTACATAATATTTACTTTACTGTTATACACAAACGTTACTATTTTCATATGTCAAATCTTTATGCAATGGCCATATTATAATTATATTTATTATAACATTTATAACTTAAATGTTTTCCTTTGGTTTTCTTACATTAATAAGCCTTTATTTCTTACAATATCAAATGTTACCATTTATTTCCCAATACTAATTCCATTCATCAACATTCTCATTTGTTCTTATATTACACTTAAAAC
Source organism: Allium fistulosum (assembly GCA_030737815.1). Classification (NCBI taxonomy): domain Eukaryota; kingdom Viridiplantae; phylum Streptophyta; class Magnoliopsida; order Asparagales; family Amaryllidaceae; genus Allium; species Allium fistulosum. The sequence goes on along the minus strand of CM060901.1, from coordinate 307,019,741 downwards.
CAAATATGCCAATTTACACTATTTCAATTAATGGCAATATAATTTAAATTGTTAATTTTAATTATAATTGCTAAATCTAATTTCTAACATTGTATCACCTCCCCAAAATGTAACATTTATTTATTTTTACTAAAATTTATTTCCAATTCCATCCACAAATTAAATAGGTAACTTATAGTATTTGTTTATATGCCAAGGTTACACTTAAGTTAATCCAGCTTCACCCAATTATTATAAATTATATACAAATCCTTTAATTTACACCACTTTTATACTTATTTACTTATTTTAAATTTTTTACACAAGTGCACAATTTACGCTATTTCATTTTTATTGATTTTACTTCAATTGTCAACAATTGGTTGCTACAATTCATTCTTAAACTTTTATTTCGATATAAATTATAAAATTTTATTTCTTTCTAAATTTAATTACAAAATTAAATTAACCAAATTTATTCATCAAAATTTACGGGTCATTACACTCTCCCCCACTCAAAACTTTTCGTCCCCGAAAAGGAAAAAGAAGGGAAAGAAGGATTAAGAAATCAATATATCATACTAAATTATTAAATTTATAAACAAATAGATTTTTACAAAATTAATTAATAAAATATACCAATTTATAACCATTAAATCTTTTTATACTCAAATTAATAAAGTTTGGAAAACATTTTTTAAAATATTTTCTAAGTCCAAAATTTACGGAAAATTTTGGCAGTCTCCTTTGTACGGAGAGGCTCGGGGAAAAATATAATATAAATATAACAATATATAACATATAATTTCCAAAATAATATATATCCCAGCACGGGAAAATGATATAATAGCGCTATAAAACGTAACCCGAAAACGTACCTATTTGTCGGGCAATAACGCTCAAATTATGAAACCAAAAGCAGTAGCAATTGCTTCTGTCACGTCCAGGAATTTTCGACTTTCGAAAATTCGACATCGATACTCACTTTATCGACTGTCGAGCAATCGAGTGCCGGAAACTCCAATAGTGATGGTTTTAGAAAGAAAAAGTAGAAGAAGAAGATAGAAGAAAAAGAGAAGAACAACAGAACAACATCAGAAACAGAAACTATATCAGAATCTTACACATCGCAGCGGAACAATATATAATAAATAAATGAATATCATTTAAAAACAAAAGAATTATATCTGATATTACATTACATCACATCATATCATCAGAGTCATATACAACAATGGACAGTTATATAAACTTGTCCTCATACAGAATACACAGCGGAATAAATACTATCAGATACAAATACTACGTCTCGTCCTCCGGCTTATCTCCAAAGCTCCAGAATATCCTGAATATCCTGAGAATCTAACTCTAGGCTGCCCGTGTGGAAATTGGTGGGCACCCAGAGTTTAGAAGGGAACAATAAACTCCGAGTCAGTCATGGTGACTGGTGTGAGATCGTAAAACAGTTTATCTTTAAAATAAACAATAGAAAGATTTAAAGTCAATTCGCAATGCTTTTGGAAAATGAAACTACCATAAGACCTCCCACCACACACACAATGCAAACGCAGAATTGGAGAAGATTTCTTCTTATGATAGTCAAAGATGCTTACTACGCAAAAATCAAATTCTTTTTGATATTATTATTAGTGCATAGTGTAGAAAACATTTCGAAAGTATAATATTAATCTTAGCCAGCATAGGCATTCCGCACTTATGCCTACTATAGCTACTATGTTCAATAGCAGGTTACCGCCACATTCCATAGCAGGTAATACAACTAAAACCGTACGCGTCACGTATTGTTTCTTTGGATTTCCAACAAATGGTCAGGCTAAGGAACTTCCTTTTCCATGATGGGTACGTCCCTGGAATAGACGACCCGAGAACCTAACCGGATCTCTGCCAACACAAGGCCGGGTTACCTCTGCAAAAATAGGTAACTACTGACACGCGTATGCCATCCCCCGATCGTCACCGATCTTCCCGAGGATCCCCGATTCGCAACAAACCACATAGAAAATAATAATGCAGTAACCACAGAGGTTAAGTATCTGGGCTCCATACCATGATACCACCTTTATCCAGAAGGAATGACATACACTAAGGGGCGCTACTCCCTAGAACCTTGCTGCATTCTTCCTGTTTCGACCATTTCCGGGGTGTGAGGCTCGACGAAGTCTCGTCCACAAAGCTACACTTTCTCAAAAAGCCCTGCTTCGGGTCAAACAAAAATGATCAACCTATGATCACAAAGATATAAGATCAAACAAATGATCATATCACAAATGATCAAACACTGATCATTTCACAGCAACACTCAGTATGCCACGTTACCAAATTGGGAGTATATCGCTGATAAATTTCAACTACATAACCTCTGAGCTCGTACGTCTCAGAGAAGGGTGTTAAGCTAAGAGAATAAATTCTCCGCCACCAACAGAAATGTATTTGAAAGAAATCAGCTTTATATCTCAAATTGTAACGTCAGACACACAATCCATACAAGTCTATTACGGGATCGAACAGAACCGAAGGCACTTCTCACGAAGCCCTTGCATTTCCGGATAATTTTCTAATCACGTCCGGACTTCCCGTCACTAAGGGTGATAAAACCTCTAAATCGAAGATCAGTCGATGTAGAGTAACTCGACGGTAATCCTTCCGTTTTCAAAAATATCCGGTCTTCAACACCGGTCTTCAAATGCGATTCATAACGACGTATCACATATTCGGAATGGGTTATACGACCCCATGGTCCTTTCCCGGCTAACCCGAATAGTGAGCGTTTATTTCAAAAATAAGTGTGGCATCCAAATTCATCCAATCACAACAAATACCTATCTAAAGGTAAATATTGATAGTCGGTTATTTAACTATCAATAGAGATGCGCAACATCATCAGATTCCAAATAATTTTCCCAAATTATTTATCTTCAAAAATATCTTTTACTAGATATAAAATTTCCACACTTAATCATTTGAAAACAATTTCAAATATTCACTTTTCAATTTATCTTTAAAAGATAAAAACTCAAACAGTTCATTTCACATTGGAAAAGCATTTCCATACTTATTTAAAAATAAGTAATTCACAAATCACTTATTTTCAACACTTAGAAAATATTCGATATACTTAAATCAATATTAAGTATATATTCATTCTTTAAGGAAATCATTCTCTTTAAACACATTTATTTGAGTCAAAACGAATGTTACGTAAAACATCGTTACGACGACTCAAAATCACTAGTATAGGGATTCGAAATTAAGATAGGTATATAAATCCCAATACTACATAAAAACATTTCCTTTCGGAAATCATTTACTATAACAACAGTGTTATCGTCCACCATTTCCTTATTTTTCGAAAACGTCTATTTCAACAATAAATGTTGAAATCTATGATTTCGATATTCAATATAATTTAAAACATCGTTTAAAACAATTAACTTCATTTCAAATATCACTTTCCCAAAACCATATCTATTTTACTTAACAATATATTCACTGTCCAAAATCGTGAATATAATTTCCTTAACCCAATTTCAATCTTTTCCACACATTTTTATTTCAATAAAAATTCGCTATCCAAAATCGCGAATATATCTTCTTTGATAATCTTCTATATTTAATTTATCAAATTCAATCGATTTCGAATTTATAAACACGGTTATAAATTCTATTCCTATTTATAAAAAACTTCAGTTTATAAATCTTCTTTATTTACCAATTCAATTTACAATTCAATTTATATACCACAATCCATATTATAAGTTAAATACTTATAATTTCATTTACTTACAAAGATCATTCTTTTAAAACTTTACAACTGTAAAATTTACCCTTTTATAAACCCATTTTAACGTCATTTCCAAATACTACATCAATTACAAATTGATTTCCAAAATTTTATCATTTCTAAATAATTTTCCTTATTCTTTCCAACTTATTCAATATTCTATTTTTAAAAGAATTCTTCAATTTGAAATCATTTTTACATTGATTTCCCAAGTTATTTCAATTCATAAATTTAATCACTGTTTTATGAAATTCTTTTATTTAGCAATTTCACTTTATTCTGGAATTTATTCCATAAGATTATAAAAATTAACTTTTTATACTTTAAAAATTCCTTTCTTCAAAATTATTAAATTTCTAAAATTGATTCATTTAGAAATTCCTATTTTTGATTTCAAAAATCCAATTTTCGTATATTTTGGAATCCAATGATATCAAACATCCATTCGGCCAATTTTTATTTTCAAACAATTCCCAATCATCAATATCATCGATCGTATCAATATAATCATTCACAGAATTATCATATCACAATAAAATAAATTCACAACAATATTGAGGGGTCCAGTTGGATCCCTCCAACCTGTTTGCCTGCATCCAAAGATGTTAGCACAATACCAATTCCGCTCCAGTACGGAATTATCGCGGTATATAGGTTTTTTATAAATCCGCTTACTAACAGCGCAATAGGGTCTCATCCGCTATACGAGGCGGGAAATCATCAATCCAATATATACATATGCCAATATGTATATACTGCTATATATATAGATATATATCCTACTATATCTAATATCACATCCAAACAGACAAACAATCAAACCAATAACTGCAATACAAATTTAAATCTGAGTGAGGAGATCTCACCTTTGCCCTTTTATTTGAAATCCAATTTCAACTCCAGTTTGTTTCCTCGATTAGACCTTGTATAAAACAATTTTATACAGTTTATTAATATTTTAAATCGATCGAATAATAAATTTCCATTTGACAATTTTATTTTTAATTCACCAGTAATTTTATTTTAACCCGGTTTTCTTTAGATAAATTTATTCAACCAAATTTCTTTTAAATGAATCTGTTTAACAAAAAATTAAATTTAAGACTAAATTTCCTTTAACAAATTATTTTAAGTGCCAATTTTCTCCTACCAATTTATTTTTAATTGAATCGAATTTCCTTTTAAATAAAATCTTTTGGTATCAAAAATAACTTAAATTACCAATTCAATAAGTATATTTATTACTTTCTAAATCTTATATATGTAAACTATTTTCCTGTTTTGCTGTATATACATTTTTTTTTTTTCACAGTAAACTCTCCCTTTAATACTAATCTTTGGTAACTAAAAATTAAACAAGTTAATAAAATAAATAAATCACCATAGCCATTATTTTTTTGTTATCATTATTATTATTTTTTTCTGCATATATAAATATTCAAACATTTGAAATTAAAATTACCTCACTGTCGAATCAAGAGTATCACGACTCGATGCCATCGCCGAAACCCTCAGCCACGTACGCGAACCCACGCCCCAATCCCAATCGCCATCGCGAAACCATGTTGCCCACTGCCTCGACTCGAAATCAATCGCCGCCACCAACCACCACGCCCTCCTCCTGCTGCCTCGAAACGCATCACAACCCACGAACACACGCGCATCCCCAAATCCCCAGGCAACCCTCAGTCGAACTCGAATCCATCGACCCGCCTTGAACGACCACGTACTCGCGTCCAACCTCGATACTCCATCGCGACGAACGCCGCGAATTCCCTTGTGCTGCCGCCTCGAACGAGCCATCGCGACGTCGCAGAAGTCGCCACCACCATCAAGCTCGAACTCGGGTTCGAGTTCCCTTATCGCCATCGCACGTGAGAGGCTTGGTCGCGAGCTCCACACGTTCGCCATCTCGCGCCTGGTACGCGACAGGAGAAGTCGCGATTTCCCCCCATTTTTTTTCCGTTTATTTGGATCTGAGGAATGAAGATAAAATTGAGGGAGGTATGGGTTTTCACGTTTTCCTTGCGTGATATCAGGCGTAATTGAAGGGAAAAGAACGTGTTTTTGATTTTGACCATAATTTAAATTTAAATCTCGATAAAAACTTCAATGCGTTTTCGTGTTGTATTTTCACATACGAACTCCGAAAAATACGAAATTGGGAATCCGATAATAATTCGATATTACGGACCCAACGGCACTGTTTTCGTTGAATTCCGAGACAGTCTGAAAATTGACTATTTTAAATATCGATTCGAGCAATTAAATTCAAAACTGAACAGAACAGTTTCAAATTCAATCCTGACAGTTCGATTAGCTTCGGTATCACCAATACGAATTTTAAAAGCTTTCGAAATATTTTTCTTCAACTTTAAATTGAAGATTTAAATTTTATTCAACTTACAATAGATTAAATTTTAAAGTTTAATCGCCAAATTCCAAGTTAAATCGGGAATTCAAATTAAATCATCGTTCAAATATTTAAAATAAATTTAATATTTTCAATTTAATTCGTTCAAAATTCTGGGTCGTTACAGACTTCCCCCCTTAAAAGAATTTCGTCCTCGAAATTACAAGTTAGAAAGAAAGGTCCTTAACTCGTCTACTATTTTTCACAATCTAAATAGTTTTATCAATTCATCAAAACAAATCTTCCTACTAAAGATTCGTTATCATTCAACTACATTTCGACTTCAACTCTAAGTTTCAAAACAACATTGTTTATCTTCAAAATTCAAATTCGAGTTTAAATTCAAATTTTAACTTTCAAAATTTCTTAAAAATTTTCTAACGCCCTAAATTTTCAAAAAATTTCGCCAGCGTCTCCTTTGCGCGGCTAATACGGCACGACTACAAAACGTCCCTACGGACTCTTAGATTTCAAAAAGAAAAAGAAAAAGCCAAGCGGCTAGACCAGAAATCATCAAAAACTCATATTATAATTCAAATACGTACCTTTTGTCGAGCAATTCAAATTATCTGTGAAATCAAATTCAACTCCCTTTATACCTGTATATCTACTAGCCATAATATCTAGTTACACATTCAAACCATTTTGCAAATTCTATTACAAAATTTTCAATATAAACTGCTTATATTCTCTTTAAATTCGCGATTGAAGTTACATCCATTATCTTCAATTTTACATTTCAAATTTTATTTGAATTCAATTCACATTTTCAATTCTATTTAAATTCAATTCACCATTTCAATTTCAAGATGAATTTTAACATTCAATTTCATTTTTTGGCACTTGCAATCGCAATTTATTCATTCATTCACTAATTCATTTGTTTTCAATTTGAATTTCATTCTAATCAAATTTCAATATTCTATAAGTTATCAACTTATTAATATTTCGTAAGTATTTGAAATAGGATTCCAGAGTCGTTTCCACTTTTTCAAAACCATTTGAAAACAATTCAAATTTCATTTGAATTTCCAAACAAAAACCCAAATTTTCAAACAACTCCTATTTAAAACAATTTGACGGCAATTTCTCTTTTGGAAACCCGAAAATGAATTCTAATGATGTGGCCATCATCATCAGGATTATTTTCCAGCGACCTAAAAGAGTTTAGAGCTTTCATCTCTCCAAAATACTTTTCAAAACCTTTGAAATTTATTTTCAAATCCAAAAAGATTTAAACTTTCCAATTCTCCAAAATTTCCAATTCTTTTCAAAATATTTCCAAAAACTTCTCTGGAATCCTGTTTTAAATTACAATTCACATTTATAATTTACATTCTTTAAATTTCATTTGTATGTGAATTTTATTTCTCATCTTTGGAGTTATAATTCCAATTTCTTATTCAATTTCAGTGATGATAATTCACTATTATTACTTCCTAACATCCATGCAACCATATACTGTAATAATTTATAGAAAATCATTTTTTTTTTCTATACAAAAATAGTTTTGGGTAAAATTATCTCATTCACCCTATTTTAAAACAATACCATGTCGTCTTGCCTCGTTTAAGTGTTTAGAAATCTCTATCGATAATATGGCGTCCCACATACCGACCGAAATTCACAAACATCTCAACGGATAAGCAAACACAATATAAAACAATTTTATATTCACTAACAAATACGCACTCGTATCTATTATTACACTCAACTCATTCTAGAGTACTACTGACTCTATCTCTAATGAGTAATACCCAACAGAGCAGGGTTGTCGCTTAACCATATGCTCTGATACCACTTTGTCACGTCCAGGAATTTTCGACTTTCGAAAATTCGACATCGATACTCACTTTATCGACTGTCGAGCAATCGAGTGCCGGAAACTCCAATAGTGATGGTTTTAGAAAGAAAAAGTAGAAGAAGAAGATAGAAGAAAAAGAGAAGAACAACAGAACAACATCAGAAACAGAAACAATATCAGAATCTTACACATCGCAGCGGAACAATATATAATAAATAAATGAATATCATTTAAAAACAAAAGAATTATATCTGATATTACATTACATCACATCATATCATCAGAGTCATATACAACAATGGACAGTTATATAAACTTGTCCTCATACAGAATACACAGCGGAATAAATACTATCAGATACAAATACTACGTCTCGTCCTCCGGCTTATCTCCAAAGCTCCAGAATATCCTGAATATCCTGAGAATCTAACTCTAGGCTGCCCGTGTGGAAATTGGTGGGCACCCAGAGTTTAGAAGGGAACAATAAACTCCGAGTCAGTCATGGTGACTGGTGTGAGATCGTAAAACAGTTTATCTTTAAAATAAACAATAGAAAGATTTAAAGTCAATTCGCAATGCTTTTGGAAAATGAAACTACCATAAGACCTCCCACCACACACACAATGCAAACGCAGAATTGGAGAAGATTTCTTCTTATGATAGTCAAAGATGCTTACTACGCAAAAATCAAATTCTTTTTGATATTATTATTAGTGCATAGTGTAGAAAACATTTCGAAAGTATAATATTAATCTTAGCCAGCATAGGCATTCCGCACTTATGCCTACTATAGCTACTATGTTCAATAGCAGGTTACCGCCACATTCCATAGCAGGTAATACAACTAAAACCGTACGCGTCACGTATTGTTTCTTTGGATTTCCAACAAATGGTCAGGCTAAGGAACTTCCTTTTCCACGATGGGTACGTCCCTGGAATAGACGACCCGAGAACCTAACCGGATCTCTGCCAACACAAGGCCGGGTTACCTCTGCAAAAATAGGTAACTACTGACACGCGTATGCCATCCCCCGATCGTCACCGATCTTCCCGAGGATCCCCGATTCGCAACAAACCACATAGAAAATAATAATGCAGTAACCACAGAGGTTAAGTATCTGGGCTCCATACCATGATACCACCTTTATCCAGAAGGAATGACATACACTAAGGGGCGCTACTCCCTAGAACCTTGCTGCATTCTTCCTGTTTCGACCATTTCCGGGGTGTGAGGCTCGACGAAGTCTCGTCCACAAAGCTACACTTTCTCAAAAAGCCCTGCTTCGGGTCAAACAAAAATGATCAACCTATGATCACAAAGATATAAGATCAAACAAATGATCATATCACAAATGATCAAACACTGATCATTTCACAGCAACACTCAGTATGCCACGTTACCAAATTGGGAGTATATCGCTGATAAATTTCAACTACATAACCTCTGAGCTCGTACGTCTCAGAGAAGGGTGTTAAGCTAAGAGAATAAATTCTCCGCCACCAACAGAAATGTATTTGAAAGAAATCAGCTTTATATCTCAAATTGTAACGTCAGACACACAATCCATACAAGTCTGTTCCGGGATCGAACAGAACCGAAGGCACTTCTCACGAAGCCCTTGCATTTACGGATAATTTTCTAATCACGTCCGGACTTCCCGTCACTAAGGGTGATAAAACCTCTAAATCGAAGATCAGTCGATGTAGAGTAACTCGACGGTAATCCTTCCGTTTTCAAAAATATCCGGTCTTCAACACCGGTCTTCAAATGCGATTCATAACGACGTATCACATATTCGGAATGGGTTATACGACCCCATGGTCCTTTCCCGGCTAACCCGAATAGTGAGCGTTTATTTCAAAAATAAGTGTGGCATCCAAATTCATCCAATCACAACAAATACCTATCTAAAGGTAAATATTGATAGTCGGTTATTTAACTATCAATAGAGATGCGCAACATCATCAGATTCCAAATAATTTTCCCAAATTATTTATCTTCAAAAATATCTTTTACTAGATATAAAATTTCCACACTTAATCATTTGAAAACAATTTCAAATATTCACTTTTCAATTTATCTTTAAAAGATAAAAACTCAAACAGTTCATTTCACATTGGAAAAGCATTTCCATACTTATTTAAAAATAAGTAATTCACAAATCACTTATTTTCAACACTTAGAAAATATTCGATATACTTAAATCAATATTAAGTATATATTCATTCTTTAAGGAAATCATTCTCTTTAAACACATTTATTTGAGTCAAAACGAATGTTACGTAAAACATCGTTACGACGACTCAAAATCACTAGTATAGGGATTCGAAATTAAGATAGGTATATAAATCCCAATACTACATAAAAACATTTCCTTTCGGAAATCATTTACTATAACAACAGTGTTATCGTCCACCATTTCCTTATTTTTCGAAAACGTCTATTTCAACAATAAATGTTGAAATCTATGATTTCGACATTCAATATAATTTAAAACATCGTTTAAAACAATTAACTTCATTTCAAATATCACTTTCCCAAAACCATATCTATTTTACTTAACAATATATTCACTGTCCAAAATCGTGAATATAATTTCCTTAACCCAATTTCAATCTTTTCCACACATTTTTATTTCAATAAAAATTCGCTATCCAAAATCGCGAATATATCTTCTTTGATAATCTTCTATATTTAATTTATCAAATTCAATCGATTTCGAATTTATAAACACGGTTATAAATTCTATTCCTATTTATAAAAAACTTCAGTTTATAAATCTTCTTTATTTACCAATTCAATTTACAATTCAATTTATATACCACAATCCATATTATAAGTTAAATACTTATAATTTCATTTACTTACAAAGATCATTCTTTTAAAACTTTACAACTGTAAAATTTACCCTTTTATAAACCCATTTTAACGTCATTTCCAAATACTACATCAATTACAAATTGATTTCCAAAATTTTATCATTTCTAAATAATTTTCCTTATTCTTTCCAACTTATTCAATATTCTATTTTTAAAAGAATTCTTCAATTTGAAATCATTTTTACATTGATTTCCCAAGTTATTTCAATTCATAAATTTAATCACTGTTTTATGAAATTCTTTTATTTAGCAATTTCACTTTATTCTGGAATTTATTCCATAAGATTATAAAAATTAACTTTTTATACTTTAAAAATTCCTTTCTTCAAAATTATTAAATTTCTAAAATTGATTCATTTAGAAATTCCTATTTTTGATTTCAAAAATCCAATTTTCGTATATTTTGGAATCCAATGATATCAAACATCCATTCGGCCAATTTTTATTTTCAAACAATTCCCAATCATCAATATCATCGATCGTATCAATATAATCATTCACAGAATTATCATATCACAATAAAATAAATTCACAACAATATTGAGGGGTCCAGTTGGATCCCTCCAACCTGTTTCCCTGCATCCAAAGATGTTAGCACAATACCAATTCCGCTCCAGTACGGAATTATCGCGGTATATAGGTTTTTTATAAATCCGCTTACTAACGGCGCAATAGGGTCTCATCCGCTATACGAGGCGGGAAATCATCAATCCAATATATACATATGCCAATATGTATATACTGCTATATATATAGATATATATCCTACTATATCTAATATCACATCCAAACAGACAAACAATCAAACCAATAACTGCAATACAAATTTAAATCTGAGTGAGGAGATCTCACCTTTGCCCTTTTATTTGAAATCCAATTTCAACTCCAGTTTGTTTCCTCGATTAGACCTTGTATAAAACAATTTTATACAGTTTATTAATATTTTAAATCAATCGAATAATAAATTTCCATTTGACAATTTTATTTTTAATTCACCAGTAATTTTATTTTAACCCGGTTTTCTTTAGATAAATTTATTCAACCAAATTTCTTTTAAATGAATCTGTTTAACAAAAAATTAAATTTAAGACTAAATTTCCTTTAACAAATTATTTTAAGTGCCAATTTTCTCCTACCAATTTATTTTTAATTGAATCGAATTTCCTTTTAAATAAAATCTTTTGGTATCAAAAATAACTTAAATTACCAATTCAATAAGTATATTTATTACTTTCTAAATCTTATATATGTAAACTATTTTCCTGTTTTGCTGTATATACATTTTTTTTTTTTCACAGTAAACTCTCCCTTTAATACTAATCTTTGGTAACTAAAAATTAAACAAGTTAATAAAATAAATAAATCACCATAGCCATTATTTTTTTGTTATCATTATTATTATTTTTTTCTGCATATATAAATATTCAAACATTTGAAATTAAAATTACCTCACTGTCGAATCAAGAGTATCACGACTCGATGCCATCGCCGAAACCCTCAGCCACGTACGCGAACCCACGCCCCAATCCCAATCGCCATCGCGAAACCATGTTGCCCACTGCCTCGACTCGAAATCAATCGCCGCCACCAACCACCACGCCCTCCTCCTGCTGCCTCGAAACGCATCACAACCCACGAACACACGCGCATCCCCAAATCCCCAGGCAACCCTCAGTCGAACTCGAATCCATCGACCCGCCTTGAACGACCACGTACTCGCCTCCAACCTCGATACTCCATCGCGACGAACGCCGCGAATTCCCTTGTGCTGCCGCCTCGAACGAGCCATCGCGACGTCGCAGAAGTCGCCACCACCATCAAGCTCGAACTCGGGTTCGAGTTCCCTTATCGCCATCGCACGTGAGAGGCTTGGTCGCGAGCTCCACACGTTCGCCATCTCGCGCCTGGTACGCGACAGGAGAAGTCGCGATTTCCCCCCATTTTTTTTTTCGTTTATTTGGATCTGAGGAATGAAGATAAAATTGAGGGAGGTATGGGTTTTCACGTTTTCCTTGCGTGATATCAGGCGTAATTGAAGGGAAAAGAACGTGTTTTTGATTTTGACCATAATTTAAATTTAAATCTCGATAAAAACTTCAATGCGTTTTCGTGTCTTATTTTCACATACGAACTCCGAAAAATACGAAATTGGGAATCCGATAATAATTCGATATTACGGACCCAACGGCACTGTTTTCGTTGAATTCCGAGACAGTCTGAAAATTGACTATTTTAAATATCGATTCGAGCAATTAAATTCAAAACTGAACAGAATAGTTTCAAATTCAATCCTGACAGTTCGATTAGCTTCGGTATCACCAATACGAATTTTAAAAGCTTTCGAAATATTTTTCTTCAACTTTAAATTGAAGATTTAAATTTTATTCAACTTACAATAGATTAAATTTTAAAGTTTAATCGCCAAATTCCAAGTTAAATCGGGAATTCAAATTAAATCATCGTTCAAATATTTAAAATAAATTTAATATTTTCAATTTAATTCGTTCAAAATTCTGGGTCGTTACAGCTTCCATAACCTGTATTTCACTTATATAATCCAAAAGAGTTAATAATTATATAAAATGAACTATTTAGCATTGTATCAATCAATACCACAAAAATCACCTGCAACAAGGCATACAACCATCACATAGAATCAACACAAAACAATCATTCATTTATATCAAACAAAACAAATAGTTGTTTGGGTTCAGCCTTCAAATTGTACCGAATGAAAAATAACTACTAAGTGTACCCTTCACTCAACAGTCTTAGGTGAACTAAATAGATTATTCGTTCATCCAAACAATATTAAAGTATCCTTGCCCAAACAACCATAAACTAAACAAACAACAAATCCAAACAATAACTAAGTTTATTCTTGTCAATTTCATTTCATACTATTGTTGTTTGACTTCTTTTTTTTTCATTTATTTGCAGTATTCATCTTCCTGCTTATTTTATTCATAAATAGCTTCAATCATTTACTTACGTTTATTATCTTTCATTTATACTACTTAATTTCATTTAGTAGTCTTTTCAATTACACTAAAGATTACTGTATTACAACATCAAATTCTTATTTATTAAGGGATTTCATTAATTACTTTCATTACCTCTAATTTATTACTTGTATAATATCTGTTATCCCGCCTTTTGGCAAGGCCAGGATACCAAGGAGTTGGACTCCAAAAGTCGTTTGTCATGGATATCGTTGAATTTTGACCAAGTCCGGATCAAGCCCCAATCGATGGGACATGATCGGGAAAAATAAAGCAAACCAACGCTCCAAGTTTCAGATCAATCCTAGTTCATATGCTCAAGTTATGAGGGATGCAAGGCGAAGGGAAGAGCACATTTTCGTATCCATCAATAAGCAGCAGTTCGTATCGATGGATTTCGTATCCATCGGTGGTCCTCGTTTTCGCATCCATCGATCTCATATCGACCAGAATGATTAAGTCCACACAGTGGTGAGCTTCGTATCCATCATCCAATGTCTATTTTGTATCCATTGGTCAGTGCCCGCTTCGTATCCATTAGTCAGTGCATGCTTCGTATCCATCAGCCAGTGTTTGCCTCGTATCCCTGGATGAAGTCTTATTCGAATCCATCAGGTCAACCAGCTTGGATAACGTGTCATCTCTCGAAGGAAACGAGGCGAAATACATGGAGTCGAAGCAGTCAACACGGAGCAAATATCGGATCGAGGCGAAGCGCACGCACCACGTCATCCCTTGATGCGAATGCGCCGAGATGTATGGAGTCGACGCGGTCGATTCGGAGTGAAGACCGGATCGAGGCGAAGTGTGCGTTCCACGTCTTCACAGAGGCGCGTGATACCATCGATTCGAAGCCCTCAGCTCAGAGAAATGGATTCGAACCAGACAGCCTAGCGAAGAACATCATCTCGTATCGATGATATCTCTCAATCCCCTGATCCAAATACCATGAAATTTTAACTGAAGGTTGCACACATACCGAGGAACATCTCCACCAATTTTGAGCTCAATTGGAAGTAATCTTGATCGATACGAAATGATTTCGTATCGATCACAGATTGACTTGAAACTCTCTGGAAGTGGTCGAATGGGTCCCCTCACGTGTCAGGCCAAGTCTCCCGGAGTTTGAGCGAAATCCAAGCCTCCTACGCCTATAAATAGAGCCCCAGAATCAACGGAAAAAGGATCTTTTTTCTCTGAAGCGTCCAGACTCTGCCGGAATAAGATTTACACCCTACTTTTGCTGTCAATTTCGAATTCTAAACTGTAATCCGCTGTTCATTGCTGTAAACGCTTATAATCATTGAAAGAGAATCAATAAAATCATCAAAACTTCATAGTGGACGTAGGCTATACGCCGAACCACTCTAAACTGTTTGTCTGTGCACTTTACATTCCTGTTTGTTGGAGTTTTTGTTAGATAATCTCTGTTTTACATTTATAATCTTCATTTTATCTCTTCAAACAACTCCCGAAGAGTCTTGTGCCCATTTTTGGTACAAACACTTTGGTGCTTTCACCGAGAAAACCAGCTTTTTCTCCTGCTCGTTGGATCTGCCGTCGATACCGGATTGCACAAATCCAAGAGGAAGATCCAGATATTCAGTCCGGAATCCTTCCATTCTATTCAGATTTGCTCAAAATCTAGGAAAGGACTCCACCACCGACAATGGTCAGCACAAGAACTGGCGCCACCGCTGCAGAGCAAGAAGGCAGAGACAGGCAAAATCCCACACAGCCGCCTTCTTCCAATCAAGACAACGCCACTCATTCAGACTCAACGGGGCTAGTCACCCTACAGGAGTTTCAAGTATTGCTCCAGGAGCTGACCCAAAGCCGTCAGTAGTTGGCAGAACAGTTACGCGCCAATATCGAGCTGACCAACCAGCTAAACCGCCGGGGGCACAGAAGGTCCAGGAGAGATGATGTCTCCAGAGCGTCTACCGAAAGCTCAGCTTCATCTGATTATCACCACCGAACTACCCGTCCTCGACTAGAGGGGAGTCGCGCTCAAGCTGCTGAATATCAGCCCGCCTTAACTGTTGGGCAACTGAGGGTAGGACCGTCGACCAGCTTCCAGACGGGTCCCTCAACGCGAGGAGGTACGGCCCCACAGTACACCACGGATAACCGTGCCACAACCGCCGCAGCAGAGACAAGGGTCGATACCCGAAATCAATCAGAGCCGATCAATCAACAGCGAGGACATACTCCTGAACCTTATGTCCTAGAAGACGTTGAGCCAAGGAGGCGAGATACAGATCGTCGACAGCGCCCGATCCCTACTCGCACCGTGGAACCCGACCACGCCTTAGCTCATCACGCTCCGAATCAGCCCGTTTCGGATATATCAACCATGATACGTCAAATGATCCGCGAGAGTCAGGGGCTCACTAATGATGACTGGGGGATTTCCCGTAGTCATACCCCTTTCACAGACGAAGTGTTACATGCCGAACCCCCTAGGCGATTCAGAATGCCGACTCTCCCGATGTATGAAGGGAATAGTGACCCCAACCAGCATATTCTGAAGTATGAATGGTCGATGAGCGCTGCAAGGGCCGACGATGCAGTGAAGTGTCGGAGTTTCCCTATCTCTCTGGGAGGAATCGCGACAATGTGGTTTACCCGCCTACCACCTAGATCAATTTCTTCGTTCGATCAATTGGCCAAGAAGTTTGTGGAGCAATTCCGGATGCATGTTGCCAGGCCAAAAGACGTCAACACCTTGTCCAGCGTCACTCAAGCTCCTGGAGAAACACTCAGGCATTACTTGGAGAGGTTCCACGCAGCATGCGTCGAGATCACCAATCCCAACGATAATTCAATCTTAATGGCTCTGACCAAGGGGATTGATCCTGATTCCGAATTCGGAAACTGGCTAGCTGGAAAACCGCCCGCGTCGTTGGACCGTTTTTACTCCAAGGCCGCTCAATTCCTGCGGCAGGAGGATGCAAAACAGTCTAGGAAGCAGGACGATGCGAGGCCCAGCATTGAGGGAATACAGAGCAATGTGGCAGTTAAACAGTCCGGCGAGAGTTCCGGGAAAGTTCAGCTGAATATACAAAACAAGCAAACCCAGCAGAGAGGAAACAATGGTCAGAATAAGAAGAGAGATGAAAACCGAGGTCCACGACGTAAAGCTCAGGTGTTTGACAGTTATACACCGCTAAACACGTCATTGGAAAACGTATACTTACAGACTTGCAACACTGTACAGTATAAGTATCCTGCTCCGAAGCCCTCATCGGAGAGACAGATTCAGACAGGGAAATTCTGTAGGTTCCATGAGAGCTATGGACATAATACCAATGAGTGTCGGCACTTACAGGACCTCATCGAAAAGCTGATTAGAGAGAGGAAGCTAGATCAGTTTGTACGGGCGCCGCAGCCTGGTGGAGCGGGCCCCTCAAATCAAAATCGTTCGCAAAATCAGGAAAGAGAGGATGGACCCGCTCGTGCGGGCGGGAGATTAGTTATCAACACAATAAGTGGTGGCCCCCATCCGGCAGACAGATGCTGGGGGGAAATGGAGTCGTATGCCAATTCTATCAGGCATGCGGACTTCGAGTGTTATAGTAATTGCGAGGATGGAACCCCGACAAAGCAACAAAAGATAATGTCCGATGATATCGTGTTCAGGAGCCGAGACGCCGATAAAGTCGAAGCCCCTACCATCAACCCACTAGTCATATCTGCCCAGGTAGGTCCTGCTTGGATGAAGAGGATCCTGGTTGACAGTCGGAGCTCTGTGAACATCTTGCTTAAACGGGCTTACGATCTAATGAAGATGGAGACAAAGGATTTGAAACCCTGTTTATCCAGGACCCATGGTTTCAACGGAAGTGCCACGATACCCATCGGAATAACTGAACTCCCTGTCGAGTTAGGCGTTGGAGAACGTCGGAGGGTCCAAATGTTACAATTTGTTGTGCTAGAAATCGATTCGCCATACAATGCGTTTCTGGGTCGACCAGCTTTAGCCGAGTTCAGGGCGGCGATCGCCCCATGGTGTCTGACTCTGAAGATTCCCACTGATCATGGGATTGGAGTTGTTCAAGGAGATCAGACCTCAGGAAGGGCCTGTTATGTTGCTGAGCTGTGCGGGGCGCAACGTAAAGAAAAGGGGAAGGGCGTAGAGGAATCTCTCTGCGTCCGTTCTATCGATAATTGACAATTGATGCCTGGGCCTCGGCCCGGGCACCACGACCAATTCCTGAAAGACCTGGACCCTAGGGACAACGAGGATAAAGACGAATTAACGGAGAGTCAAGCTTCTCCAGCCGAACTGACTGTGGACGTCCCAATCAGTGAGGATGATGATTCAAAGATGCTGAAAGTTGGGTCCCAACTAAACAAGCAGACACAGCAGGAGTTGGTCGAATTTCTTCGGGCGAATCTCGACGTCTTCACCTGGACACACTCTGACATGTGCGGGATCTCGCCGAGCATTGCAAGTCACTCCCTGAATATAGATCCGCGACACGTCCCAGTGAAGCAGAAAAGGCACGGTATGGATCCAGAGAGATCTGCCGCCCTTAAGGAGGAAGTTGATAAACTACAATCGAATGGGTTCATTCGAGATGCCTTGTATCCAGAATGGGTGTCCAACCCCGTACTAGTTCGGAAACCAAACGGGAAGTGGAGAACCTGTGTTGATTACTCTGACCTAAACAAGGCCTGCCCGAAAGATAGCTTCCCACTTCCACGAATCGATCAACTCGTAGATTCGACGGCCGGACACGAACTACTATCCTTTATGGACGCTTACTCCGGCTACAATCAGATACCCATGCATTTACCTGATCAGGAACATACCAGCTTCGTGACCGACCTGGGACTCTATTGTTACAAAGTCATGCCGTTTGGTCTAAAGAACGCTGGAGCAACATACCAACGCTTGGTCAACCGAATGTTCGCTGATCAGATTGGGAAGACCATGGAGGTCTACGTGGATGACATGCTGGTGAAGTCCCGATTCTCCACCGATCACATCAGAGATTTGAATTCAATGTTCAGCATCCTCCGGGAGTACGGAATGAAGCTCAACCCACTCAAATGTCACTTTGGCGTTGCATCCGGAAAATTCCTTGGGTTCATTGTCAACGCTCGAGGAATAGAGGCGAATCCTAAGAAGATCTGGGCTATTAGAAATTTGCAAACCCCTAGAACTATAAAACAAGTCCAGAGTCTTAACGGGAAGGTCGCAGCATTGAGCAGATTCATTTCAAAATCCACCGATAAATGCATTCCTTTCTTCGACCAGATCCGGAAGGGCAAACGAAACTTTGAATGGACCACGGAGTGTGAAGGCGCGTTCCGATCATTAGTTCAACATCTCTCCACACCTCCGATCTTGTCAAAACCGGTTGACCACGAGCAACTATATCTCTACCTGGCAGTATCAGAACATGCGATCAGTGCTGCCCTAGTCCGGGAAGAAGACAAAGTCCAAAACCCGGTCTACTATGTTAGTAAGCGACTAACAGGAGCTGAAAGAAATTATCCGAGGCTGGAGAAACTGGCTTATTGTTTGGTCATTGCCTCAAGGAAGCTCCGTCCTTACTTCCAAGCTCATCCGCTTACTGTGTACACCGACCAGCCGTTACGACAGGTCCTTACGCGGCCTGAGACGTCCGGTAGGTTACTCAAGTGGAACATTGAGCTAAGTCAATTTGATATCGCATACGCTCCGCGGAGGGCCATTCAAGGACAAGTCCTGGCTGACTTCATAGCCGAATTCACCGTCCCAGAAGACTTACCCGAGACCAGTGAATCCCCCGAATACATCTGGAAGCTGTATACTGATGGTGCGTCAAATGACCGGTGTTCGGGCGCTGGGGTTGTACTTGAGACTCCCGAGGGCCGATCCATATGTTATGCTCTTAAGTTTGACTTTCGTGCAACTAATAATGAAGCCGAATATGAAGCCCTCCTAACCGGCCTAAGACTTGCCAGAGATTTGAGAATTATCGCTGTAGAAATTTATTCCGATTCGCAGTTAGTGGTATGCCAAGTGCGAGGAGAATACCAGGCAAGAGACCGAAGACTGGCCGCTTACTTGGCACGAGTTCAGGAAATACTAAACCAGTTTGATTATTATGCCATCTATTATGTGCCTCGGGAGCGCAATCAGAAAGCCGATTCACTGGCAAAGTTAGCCAGCACAGGTGAAGCGCAACAAATGGGGCTTGTCCCCGTCGAAACTTTGGCCACTCCGAGCATCGATCGGATAGAAATGAACTCTGTACTTGAAACCGCTCCTAATAGGGAATCTTGGATGACTCCGTATCGGAATTACATTGAGAATGGGGTGCTGCCTGAACCTAGAAATGGGAAGAGGCAAATTCAGCGAAAAGCTTCGCGATTCGTCATCCAAAACGGAGTCATGTACAAGAGAGGTTATTCCGTTCCTCTCCTCAGGTGTATTGCCCACGAGGAAATCAAACGAGTGTTACATGACGTGCACGAAGGAGAGTGCGGCGATCATATCGGAGGGCAAGCTCTCGCTAAGAAGATACTCCGATATGGGTACTACTGGCCGATAGTGAACCGAGATGCGGCAAACTATGCCCGGAAGTGCGATAAATGCCAAATACATGCCCGAATTCCGAGAGCTCCGCCAACTGAAATAACCCAAATGGTCAGTCCCTGGCCATTCGCAATGTGGGGCATTGACATCATCGGCGCTTTACCTTTAGCAAAAGGCGGCGCGAAATACGCCATCGTCGCCGTTGATTACTTCACAAAGTGGGCTGAGGCCGAAGCCCTTGCAACCATTACGACAAAGAAAGTGATAAATTTCGTGGTTCGCAACATCATTTGTCGATTTGGACTCCCGCATACTATCATCACTGATAACGGAGCCCAATTCGAGAGTGCGGAATTCAAGGACTTCTGTCAACGGTTTCATATCCGCAAAAAGTTCTCGGCTGTCGCACACCCCCAAGCGAATGGACAGGTTGAAGTTGTCAACAAAGTTATAAAATCGATCCTGAAGAAACGATTAGAGAAGGTTGGGGGCAAGTGGGTCGATGAACTTCCTATGGCATTATGGGCCTATCGAACGACCCACAAAACCGCGACCGGACACACTCCGTTTTCCCTATCTTATGGCTCAGAGGCCGTTATTCCGGTCGAGACAGAAGTGCTCTCTCATCGCGTGACTTATTATGATCCAAAAACAAACGCTATACTCCTAGCCGAGTCTTTGGATCTATTGGATGAGAAACGGGAAGAGGCTGATTTGAGAGCAGCCACACATCGAAGCCGGGTCGCCCGATTGTACAACACCAGAGTTCGACCTCGAACCTTTGAACTCGGCGACCTCGTGCTCAAGAGAATCTACCCAGTTCCTTCACACATGAAACCGAACTGGGGAGGACCGTATGTAATTACACGAAAGCTCGGAGATGGTACATTCAAGCTGTCGACTGTTGACGGTCTCGATTTACCAAGGGCTTGGAACAGCGAAAGCCTCCGCTGCTACTACATATGACAGGCTTTATTTATTTCATTCTATTTAGCAATTTGTTTCTGCATTTCGAAATTTGAATTTTGTAATAAGGCAACTGACTTTGCCGCATTTTCTTATTTCAGCAATAAAATGCCACTTCTTCAAGCCAGAGCTGTGATTCATTATGTACGATATACAACATCACGACGCACGAAGAGCTGAATCCCGTCATGCAATGGGACTTATTCAAATAGAGAGTGGTTGTGATACAACCGGCCACTCACTAGGTGAAACCCGAGCTCGGGGACAAGCCATGACACCGATATTAGTAGGGTTGACACACGACAATCCTACAATTAACTCCACATTCCCAGAGTGCGAAGTGGAGTATAAACATTCAACTCCATATTCCCAGAGTGCAAAATGGAGTATAAACATTCAACTCCATATTCCCAGAGTGCGAAGCGGAGTATAAACATTTAACTCCACATTCCCAGAGTGCGAAGTGGAGTATAAACATTTAACTCCGCATTCCCAGAATGCGAAGAGGAGTATAAACATTCAACTCCATATTCCCAGAGTGCGAAATGGAGTATAAACATTCAACTCCGCATTCCCAGAGTGCGAAGCGGAGTATAAACAGTCAACTCCATATTCCCAGAGTGCGAAGCGGAGTATAAACATTTAACTCCACATTCCCAGAGTGCGAAGTGGAGTATAAACATTTAACTCCGCATTCCCAGAATGCGAAGCGGAGTATAAACATTCAACTCCATATTCCCAGAGTGCGAAATGGAGTATAAACATTCAACTCCATATTCCCAGAGTGCGAAATGGAGTATAAACATTCAACTCCGCATTCCCAGAGTGTGATGCAGAGTATAAACGGTCAACTCCATGTTCCCAAAGTGCGAACAACCGCTTACGAGATGACGCCTATCCCCGGAGTGTGGATGGAACGATTCATAAGAGAACAAGCGTAGTTTGACCACTCGGTCCTCGCTTGGTGCCATCACAAGCTGATCATCACAACTTGACCCCGGAACTTGGGGCAGAGGCGAATGTTAGTCATTACCCGAAACTATGCGATGCTCAGCTCCGATACGATCCCCTATCACAACTCAAGTCCGAGATTTCCATACTTAACAAGTAAAATGAGCTATTCTTGAAGCAATCAGATAATGCAAGTACACTGGACCAAAGTCCGAACACTGCAATGTTCAAGTATAGAAAGGAACACAAGCTGAAGCCAGAAAACAAAATTTTATTCCAACTAACTCAAGAACAATGGTTCATACATGAGTTTTTTCCAAAATATTCCTACTAGCAGGGGCCGAACCTGCATCTAAACACGGCCTACAAAAGGGAAAAAGCATAAAAAATAACAAAAGTCCCTAACTGCCTATGAAAAGAGTGTCTAATCCTTCTGTTTCCTCAACTTCTTCTTCCTCGAGGAGCTACTGGAGCCACCAGTACCCTTTCGCTTGGAGCCTTTCTCCTTAGGCAAGCTCCCTTCGGGTGGAGGCATAGTGTCAACATCCTCGTCTGAGCTGGACTCTATAGGGATACTTCCCGAAGGAGGAGTGGGAGGAACAGACTCGGCAGCTGGAGGAGGGGCTGGCACATTAGTATCAGTAAGTGTGCCCCCAGGAGACATAGACATAAGAGGAGTAGGGCACTGTGCTGCTGCTCCGCCATCTACTTCACCACCGTGCGCCGCGGCCACCATCTCGGCATTAATCGCGGCCAACATCGCCGCTTCCCGCCGTGCCCTGGCCTCGCTAGGGGCCGTAGTAGTCTGGGACAAGGTGTCGGAAGTAGCCGTGAATCCACCCAAGCCAAATGGCAAGTCCGCAAAAGGATCACTTTGACGGCCAAGGAGCTCGTTTATCATCTGCTCGTCGAAAGAAAGTGAGCTCCCCTGCGTCACTCCAACTGGTGCCACTGCCGCGACGGAGGTCGCCTCAGAGATGATGGCTCCTGGTGCTTGACCTGATTCTTGGATGGTAAGAGGCGCGGCTGGTGCAACTCCTGTCACTGATCAAAGGAAAAGACATGTCATTAGCAACATTTCAACACGGGTTCTTCAATCCAAATATACTAGAAGTTAGTTCAAAGTACCTTCCTCGGTTTGGCTCGAGGTCGTCTGAACTACTTCAGAAGGATGTTCCTTAATAGGAGATAAATGCGGCTGATCTGGGTCATACGCCGGGATAGGCTGGGGGTAGATCATCGGAGTTGGCTCAGACTGAGATGACACGACTATCTCAGAACTCGTAACATGGTGTTCTGCACCAGAGCTCTCTCCAACTTCCTGGATCTGGGCACCAAGCCTCACCTTGTCGTGGGAAATCATGGAGTCATGGAGAACCTTCTTTTCGTCATCATTAAGGATGCGGTTCTCCAGCTCGAACTCGTCAAGGGCTTCATCAGGGTGCCCAGATCTCTCCTCATCAACCAGTAGGTTCCAGGCGTTATAGAGATGTGTAGGGTAATCGTCAAGCCATGTCAAGTCTCGGTGCCTTAGCACATTAGCGTTATAAGTGACGAGTAGCTCCTCTACCTCGGCCTCAATCCTGGCCTCCGCCTGCCGTACCTTCTCGTCAACCCCAGCCTCAGCTTCATGGGCTTGTTGTATAGCTGCTTCCTTCTCCTTTCGAAGTGTCACTGCCTGGTCACAGGCCTCCTGCGCAGAGACATTAGCTTCGTCCTTTTCCTTCGCCATCTCTGAAAACTTTGATTTCAGCTCATTAAGCTCCTTCAGAGCGGCATCCCTCTCGGCGGTAATGGAAGTGTTCCTGTGACCCATGTCCTCGATGGCAGTATAGTGCTCTTGCTTCATCCTGGCCATGACAGCGTTCACTTCATCAACTTTCTTTAAAGCCTCCATTTCAGACTTACGGGAAGACTCAGCCTCCGAGTTGAGCGCTTTTATGATTTGGTCGTTGCGACCCAGCTCCTTCTCGAGCTTCTCAATGGTTACGCCCCACTCGAATGCCACTTTAGACGCCTTCCTCGCGGCCCGTCCCCACTCCCTGTACTGGAAAAAGATGTCCGCAACATAACCATGGATAGTGGTTTCCGCGGTTGGCGGAATTCTCTTCAGGTGCGGAGGGAAGACATACCCATCAAAACAGATGTTAGGAAATTCCTTCCTCATCTGTGCCAATTTAAGCGCTCCTTCACTAGACGCCTCGGTCGGGACCGACACAGTAGCCAAAGAGGTGGCTATTTCAGTCCTGCGCGGAGGATCGGACCTCAAAGCTTGAGAAGGCGGCCTAGGCCGTGAAGTTTCGGGAGGACGAGTAACTGCGGCCGTAGGAGGTGCAGAGGTCCTGGGGGGAGGAGAGCGAGATCGGGATCGGCGAACATATCCCCTATCTCTGTCAGACTTCTCCTGACCAGAGTGTCCCGTGTCATAATCCCTCTCGCCCTCTCTCCTGCGTGGCTCATGATAACGGCGCTTATTACGCAAACTGCCAAGCACAGAACCTTGCCCAGACATCGTACCTGAAAAAAAAAACCACAAAGAATCAGTAACCGTTTGCGATGTGTTGTTTATGGTTAGGAAAGTGTGTCGTGCCGTGAAGAGTGTGTGAATGTGTAACCCCCCGGACCAACCAGAAGTGTCAATCGCACTGGCAAGCGCACTGGCAAGCTCAGACTCGCTAACATCGACGATATGTCGCGGTCCACCCGACCCAACATCGTGTTGCTCCGGCTCGATGTCCGGGACTGGAGGGTCAGCAGGCCCTTCGAGTTGATCTTCAGCTTGCAGGGAGGATGCCTCCGTAATCTTAACTCCTGGCAAAGGACGGTGCAAAACCACAGACTTCCGCCTCCCAGACTTAGGCTGTTTCGAGGCCACTGCTTTGCCTTTCCTCTTTGCATCGGACTCCGGGGTTGCATTAGCAGGTCCGACCAACGGTTCCTCGTCAGTATGAGTTTCTCGGAATCGGGTTCCTCGATTATCACAACCCTGGGCTTCATCCGCTTGACCTTTTTCCTGGAGACGGTCTTTAATGCACCATCGAGTCTTATGCTCTGCCTCCGGCCGATCAGCCCAAGGACTCTGAGATTCCGATCTGTCAATAACAGTTCAATATTCCTTTCTTCGCTAGGAATCTCTTGGAGGACCCAAACTATCTCTTTATAGTAGCCACCCTCAGGCCGCTGGATGATAGCTGAAAGAAAAAGAGAAGAAGACGTAAGTTTAATTTCACTCCGAAAATTGCCCTGTCAATTACTTGGGAAAAAAGACGATACTCACGTCTGAACAACCATCTTCTGGCAAACCCCGGAGGACATTGGACATAGAACCACTCCGACTTAAAGTAGCTTAGCCTAGTCCACGACCCCGCGACAACTTGGCAGTTCCTTACAGACTCCAAGAATGTGTAAGATGGGCTGTCAGTCCGACTCTTGAAATTAAACAAGTATCTTATGTCGGTCATACGGGGAGGACGATGGAGGTACTCCATGAATACAATGAACAAGCTGTTGAGTGAGGCATATCCGTTTGGATGCAATTGAGACGGAGCGATGTCCAGATAAGCCAACACTTCTCTTATATAGTCATTGAACGGAGGAAGTGTGCCGGCTGCGCACGCATGCCGATTAAAAGCAGTATACCCCTCCGGGGGATTATGTGGCCTATCATCCGGTCCAGGCAACAATACCTCATCCAAAGATAAGCCATGCCTTAAGCATATTCTCCCTAGCATGTCTTCAGAAATATTGGACGGGACAGAATCAGGTGGACTATTAATGAAGGACGCATCGGGCAACTCGTCCGGAGCTGGACCAATTGCTTCGGTCTCGATGACCGGAATCTCAATTCTGGGAAGGATAGGGTTCTGAGTTTCTTGCTGCTGCGAACTTTACGGTTCCATCACTAGCTAACTCACGAGAAACCATCATTAGATGACAAAAAGCTCATGCATTCCCCAGTGTAAAGTGCATGAATGTGTTGTGTAGTGCGAGTGTTGTGCGTGACTTGAGCAAATTCTGCAGAGTTAAAGAAAACGTGCAAGCGACTAAAATTCTGGAAGTCAGACGGGCGTGACCGTCATCGCTGACCGTCACGGCCACGCTGTTTAGGTGATAGCGATCGATTCAAGATTAAAGAGTTTGTTGTACTTTTCTGTTAAATGGCAGTTCCATCGACGAGCTTCGAGAGGTAGTCAAATATGCAATTTAATTATCAAGTCCAGATATGCAAGGATGAAGCTCATCGGAGTTGTGCTGAAGAATGTCAAGATTTCGCATCCATAATGGGAAGTTCGAATCGATCAAAAAAGGCTCGTTCGAATCCATCATGATACCAGTTCGAATTAATGCCCGTGAGCAGGCTTCGTATCGATCGTCAGGAGTCAAGTTCGAATCCATCAAAGATCAGAGTACTTCGCATCGATTCCTGGCTGTCTGGTTCGTATCGATCAGAAAAGGCTTTAGCTAAACATCGATCGCGAAGGCAAGGTTCGTATCGATCTGAAACTAAGATACATTTTTTAGTTTTTCATATTGGTCGTTTTGTGTCGATACGATCCGCCATCACATCCATCGATGCGAACTAGATCTCCCCCATTGACGTATCCCAGGAATCGATACTGGATCTGAGAAAAGATATCTCTGTCTTTGTCGATTCGAACACGGCCTCTAGATCGATTCGCTTATGCCCTCTCCACTCTTTCTTCCCCAATCTACCAGAGCGCCGCCATGGCCATCTGGACTTCGAACCAGATCTGGTTTTATCAACTGCCAGAGTGGTTGATTGATGAAGAAAGAGCGGATCGAAGGTAGTTTCGTCATTTAGATTCGCGGTGGATTACCTAGTTTAAGGTTGAGATTTCAAGATCTGGTGGATTGAGGCTGATAGAGTCGAAAGTACAGAGCTGTTATCTCTTTCTGGATTCGTGGATCGATACGAAAATGCAGAAGGCAACAATAAAAGTAAAAGGTAAAAAAGTGAAATCGAACCAAGTCCCCGGTATTTATATGAGGCCTGGAGGCGAACTGGGTCGATTCACCTCCCAGTCAACATGACCGGTCGCAGCCAGTCAAGCAGCGCATCGATGCGAGCATTCGTATCGAGCCCACTAGCCTTTATCGGTTCGAAGCGCACAGGGAGGCCACGTGAATACGATGGGTAGATGCACACGCTCTCCTCGCATCCATCAAGCTGTGCATTCATAGAGGCGAAATGTTCACCAGACACCATCGTTTCGAAACATCCAAATTGTGAGCCATCGATTCGAAACAGAACAGACCTGTTAATACGAGCGTCCATTTCATATCCATCAGAATCTATCGATACGAACATCCATTTCGTGTCCACCAGATATCACCAATTCGAATCAGAATTCACCGCAATTTGTGACCATCGATACGAATGATCATTTTCATATCCATCAAGTCAACCCACATCGATACAAGAGAATGGCTAAAGGATACGATTTCCAATGTTATTCAAAGAAGACATGCAGCTTTTCAAAGCACATCATGTTTTCACAAGACGTACTTTGGGGGGCAAATGTTATCCCGCCTTTTGGCAAGGCCAGGATACCAAGGAGTTGGACTCCAAAAGTCGTTTGTCATGGATATCGTTGAATTTTGACCAAGTCCGGATCAAGCCCCAATCGATGGGACATGATCGGGAAAAATAAAGCAAACCAACGCTCCAAGTTTCAGATCGATCCGAGTTCATATGCTCAAGTTATGAGGGATGCAAGGCGAAGGGAAGAGCACATTTTCGTATCCATCAATAAGCAGCAGTTCGTATCGATGGATTTTGTATCCATCGGTGGTCCTCGTTTTCGCATCAATCGATCTCATATCGACCAGAATGATTAAGTCCACACAGTGGTGAGCTTCGTATCCATCATCCAATGTCTATTTCGTATCCATTGGTCAGTGCCCGCTTCGTATCCATTAGTCAGTGCATGCTTCGTATCCATCAGCCAGTGTTTGCCTCGTATCCCTGGATGAAGTCTTATTCGAATCCATCAGGTCAACCAGCTTGGATAACGTGTCATCTCTCGAAGGAAACGAGGCAAAATACATGGAGTCGAAGCAGTCAACACGGAGCAAATATCGGATCGAGGCGAAGCGCACGCTCCACGTCATCCCTTGATGCGAATGCGCCGAGATGTATGGAGTCGACGCGGTCGATTCGGAGTGAAGACCGGATCGAGGTGAAGTGTGCGTTCCACGTCTTCACAGAGGCGCGTGATACCATCGATTCGAAGCCCTCAGCTCAGAGAAATGGATTCGAACCAGACAGCCTAGCGAAGAACATCATCTCGTATCGATGATATCTCTCAATCCCCTGATCCAAATACCATGAAATTTTAACTGAAGGTTGCACACATACCGAGGAACATCTCCACCAATTTTGAGCTCAATTGGAAGTAATCTTGATCGATACGAAATGATTTCGTATCGATCACAGATTGACTTGAAACTCTCTGGAAGTGGTCGAATGGGTCCCCTCACGTGTCAGGCCAAGTCTCCCGGAGTTTGAGCGAAATCCAAGCCTCCTACGCCTATAAATAGAGCCCCAGAATCAACGGAAAAAGGATCTTTTTTCTCTGAAGCGTCCAGACTCTACCGGAATAAGATTTACACCCTACTTTTGCTGTCAATTTCGAATTCTAAACTGTAATCCGCTGTTCATTGCTGTAAACGCTTGTAATCATTGAAAGAGAATCAATAAAATCATCAAAACTTCATAGTGGACGTAGGCTATACGCCGAACCACTCTAAATTGTTTGTCTGTGCACTTTACATTCCTGTTTGTTGGAGTTTTTGTTAGATAATCTCTGTTTTACATTTATAATCTTCATTTTATCTCTTCAAACAACTCCCGAAGAGTGTTGTGCCCATTTTTGGTACAAACACTATCTATTTCATTTCTTATTAACATTTCAACATTTAATATTTGGTAAGTTATAAATATGCTTTTTTAAGAATGTAATTGAAAGTTATACAAGTTTCCTCAATTCTCTTAATTAATTTAATGTTCAATAATTATATCCTTTATTTCATAGGTTAAAATTTCAAATTTCATTTAATACCATTTATAACCTATCATTCAATCTCTTATTTCCTTTAGAGGTTTCACTTTATTAATTACATACGTTCCAATTCACTACACTGATTGAAACTATTAATTAACAGAAACTTAAGAATTAAATACCGGGTTTTAATTAAAATCATTTTAAAATAACCGATAAACATATGCTTGCAATTTATATATCCAATTATATTTAAAACAGTTTAAAATATATATATATATATATTTTTAATCGAAATAAATCTTGTAGTAAAACTACTACAGTGGCCTTTCCCCTTTGAAACTCGAAAATGAATGTCGATGATTCGGCCGCCATAACCGAAATTATTTTCCTGCGACAGAGAGGGAAGTACAGAACTTATTTTTCCAAAATCTTCCTTACAACAATTCTTCCAATCATACTGAAATATTTATAGAAAATACTTATAAACAATATTATTATATTCCAAAATTATTCGAAAGAAATTTCCAAAAGTACGGAACTTCAGTTCTAAATTTCCAAATTTTCACTTATTTTATCTTAAATCTTATTTAACTATTATTTATAAATTTCATTACCTAACAACCAATCTATTTCAACCAATATATACCTTTATAAAATATTTTACTTTATATATAGAAAATATAATAGGCAAAATTATTTCATTCACCTATATTAAAAACAAATATTATGTCGGTCTGTCCTATTAAGTGTTTAAAAATCCCTATTGATGTCATAGCGTCCCATGCACCAACTAGAATTTATAAATACAAAACGGAACAGATTAACACAATATTAAAACATTTTTATAACACTAACAAATACGCTCTCTCATATATATACGCTCAACGACTCCCATAGGGTATTACTACCCTATTAAAAAGAGTCAGACCCCAAAAAGCTAAGGTTTATCTCTAAACCAAAGCTTTGATACCAACTGTAACATCCCACCTTTTTGTATGCTTAAGCAGACACACGTGCCAACTTAAACCATACAAAAGGGTGGATTGTTATGGGGTAAATAAGAAAAAGTGGAGAAATAAAAGAAACAAAATAGAATCTTGCAGCGGAACGATAAAATATAATAAACAAATAATAGTTCATGAAACTGTTTTACAAAACATTTGATTATACTTATACAATACATATCAGAGTTACACATACCAGAGAATGATAATTATGCAGCGGAATACAATGGTGTAGTGGAATATATAACAAATAGTAATAATAAAATCTTCGTCTTCGTCCTTCAGAAATAGGGCCTTCAAATCCTGAAATGCTCAGGATGACCCGAGCGAATAGAAAAGACAAAACACTCGAGTCAGAACTAAAAGATCTTATGTAAGTTAAATCAATGATAAATATATGAGTGGAACAGCGTCAGAGATGTTTACGGGATTGACATCTCCTATCCAGTGTCTAACGTGAGTGCAGTAACTTAAGAGATGCTCGGGATTCACATCCCCTAAGGATCCGTTAAACTATTTACTATGTAGTAATATTCGCTATTATAATAATGTCTAATATAAAATAAACATACTTTTAAATAGCATTAAGGAGTGACCCAATATTCCCCTTAACATGAAATAGTCCCAGTAGTCTATCCAGTATTAGCATACTCCCAAAAATGGGGGCTACCCTCGATACTCCACAGGCTACGGGAGAAATCACAACTCGTAGTAAAGCTCTATATGGTAGGTGACACGGCACACAAGGCAATGCCAGGGTAGATATACCAATTACGCACACGGACTGATGGAAACGTATAGCAGCCACTACCGCTCCACCTCGAATAACACTCCCAAATCGAAGGGTGGCCACCAAAAATCACAAAGTAATAGAATAGAATCGAAGAAGTCCGTCCGATAAGAGGTGCTACCTCACTGGTCCGAGATCGCTCCTGTTTTAGCCACCTTATGCCAACTCACGGGAGTTGGGTCCATATATATACCTTAGGATCGTCGCCACCATCCTACTTCATTCTAGAAACTCCACCACGTACACAGTTGTCAAAGTGGTTTTCGGTATCGACAGAGAGTATGTCCATATCCGATCCCAGTCTCTTTAACAATCAAACGTTATTATAACATCGTGGTCAATTAAAAATATATATACTTTTAAAAACACAATCATTTCCTTTTCAAAACATATTCTTTACTTCAAAATAGTATATACTTTAAAACCAAAATATTTTTTCCATTTCAAAACCATATCCTTTACTTCAAAATAGTATATACTTTAAAACCAAAATATTATTGCCATTCAAAACCAACTCAATAATATATCATTTCCATTTCCAAAACAATTCAATAATATCTTATATAAATAAAACCAAATTTCCAATCACTAATCTTTCTTTAATTTATATAAACTTGAAATATTCTTTTAAATCATCTTAAACCCAAACCACATTTTGAAGTCATATTCTAAATTTTCAATTTCAATAGGTTTCCAATCAATATATTCACAGATAATTCTTAAATAAATTCCATTTGAAATAAATTCATTTTCAAACCATATTACTTTCAAAGTTATAACAATTTCGAAAACCAATACTTTGAAAACAATAATACCTTAATTTCAATAAAACATTTCAATTTTGATATATTTCAAGTCTTTAAATATTCCAAAATTCCCAACCAAATCTGATAATCTTATATATACCTTAATTCAATTTACTATTATTTAGTTTAGAAATATTTATTTAATAAATTCAATATCCCTTAAATAAAGCTCAAACTTGAAACATTCGTAAATCAAACTTAAAACATCATTAAGTTACACATAGCTTAAATTTTAGAATTTTACTATATATAAAATAATATTTATATAATATCAAAATTTAATATTTATTAAACCGTGTATTTCTTTCCAAACCATAGAAAATACCTTTAAAATATTTTATATATAGACCACGGTGCCTGTATATAATTTTCTATCCTATGGTCAAGTGATAAGGATATTTATCATTTCACTCCGTAATTTAAAAATAAAAGTTTACGGTTATATATCATTTCAAACCGCAATCCCGAATGAAATGAAAATGGATAATAACTTGCAGTTTATACAATATAAAATATAGCATCCATTCATCCAAATATCAATAAACAACCATTTATTACAATCATCATCCAATTTAAACAAAACATCAATATAAAGCATATAAAATATAACAGGCATCAACAAATAGTTTATATTCAATAAAAATTAATAACTGTTCAACTGGCAGTTTATATGCAATAATAAATAAATTTAACTGGAAAATTATATGCAATAATAAAATTAAATAACAATTAAATCTAACTAAATGCTATCTAACTGAGATTATGATTAAATATATGCCCAAACAATCATAGATAAATTTTAAATCACATCAATAAGAAATCTTAGAAGTTGTGAGTGGATTAAAACACTCACCTTTTGAATTTAAATTGAATTTAAATCCAATTTAAATTCAAAATTTTGACATACTCCAAATTCATCCAAACTAGCGTCAAAGTGTCCGAAATTCAAATACGATCCTAATGCAAAAACCCGCGTGTGAATTGGAGTTCGTATGAGGAAGATATGCATGTTTGAATGATTTGAAATCAAAATTAAAAATAAATAAAAACAAAAACAACGAACCAATTTCGGCTATACAGAAACTCAGATCCAAGAACGAACTGTAAATCTGAGATGCGTACACCAAGAGCTTCGATATAAAAAAAATCTGAATTTTTCTGAGGAGTTTCAATTTTCAGCTTTGGATTTGATTTGGGATTGGATCTGGAAATATAGAATTTTGTCTGCCATTAAGGAAGAGGAGGAATAGAATGAATTTATGTACAGACAAATGAGAATTAGGGAGGCTAGGGTTTATAGCAGGATATTTATAGAGAAAGTTGACGTTTCTATAAATTTCCATTCACACTTTTGTTATTTTATATTACAATCATTAAAATTTCTTATCTACATTGATTGTATAAATTTTCCATTAATTGCATATTACTTCCGGTTACTATATCATTTAATTCATTAAATTATCACTAATTATTTCCAATTATTGTGCTACTTAATTTCTCTTGATTTCAAATTGATTTCCACATTTTATTTAATTCAATATTACACCGGATGAAATCAACATTTGATTCAAAATTTATTACACTAATATTCTTAGATTTCCTTTAAATCTCTATTAACATAATATTTAGCTGTTTGATTTCAGTTATTTTCAATTTAACCTATTATTGTACACTAATTTCCAAATTCATCAAATTCCAACTAAGGTAGTAATTAATCTCATTAATATCCATTAAAGTACAACTAATTTCAATTTGATTGCCCTATTAATTATTAACCCAACTAAACGGGTAACTTATAATGAATTCATTGACCAATTAATTAGGTAATATCCAATAATTGTTATCAAACCTTAATTACACATAGGAATTCACTATTCACAAACAAAAATCACAATTCTTGTATAGTATTAATTTTATTCAAATTGTTATGTATTTGTAACGACCCATATTTTTACGGATCGAAACACCGTAAAACAATTGACGTTTGGTCGCATTTGTGATAAGTCGTCCTAAGTCTAAGTCATAGGTCGTTAACGACCTAGGGTATGTCGTAGGTCGTGTGCGACTTAGGATGCTTCAGCTCCGACTTACTACTAGTAGCATTGCATCTTGATATTGGTAGTTGAAGTGGTAAGTCGGGGAAGACCTAAGGAAGTTAACTGGTTAAGTGTTAGGTCGGTTGGGATGACCTATAAGATGTTAGCGACCTAAGGGATTAAGTGAGTTAGCGACTTAAGGATTTTAGGTCGTAGGTGGTTAGGTCGTATGGTAGGTTAGGTCGGTCGAGCGACCTAAGTGTTGACGACTTATAGAAGTTAGCGAGTTAAGAGAGTTTGCGACCTAGTAGTTACCGTGTTAGTATAGTTAGGTCGGCAACGACCTAAGGAAGCTGGGGTAGCGGTGGGCGACCTAGGAGTTTTGTGTTAGGTCGTTTGAGCGACTTAAGGTTAAGTAGTTAGGTCGTAAGCGACCTATGGGGGTGCTGTGTTAGTTAGGTCGTAAGCAGCCTTTGTTAGTTAAGTCGTTCAAACGACTTAAGTGTTGGGTCGTAACGCTGTTAGGTCGCGTGGGTTGCTAAGTTGTTAGGTCACAAGGTTTTGTAAGTCGTAGGTCGTAACTCAGTAAGTTGTTAGGTCGTAGAGGCAGTCTGCGTTAGGTCGCTGGGTTTTGCCTAAGTGTTAGGTCGTACCTGTTGTTAAGTCACGTGATGTTTTAGGTCGCGAGAAGACTTAAGGTGTTAGGTCGTGAGCGACCTAAGGGGTTGTTAAGTCGCGAGCGCTGCTAAGTCATAACTCGTAGATAGGTTGGCCTGGTAGGTCGTGAGTGCGCTTGGGCTTAGGTCGTTAGGTCACACGCCTGTGATATTTTAGGTCGTAGGAGTGTTAAGCAGTTAAGTCGTAGGTCGTACGGGTTGTTAGGTCGAAGACTTAGGTCGGTGGGGGTCTTAGGTCGTAGGTCGGAGACGACCTAACTCCGAGTAGACGATCTAAGGGGATTTTCAGCTATAAATAGGAGGGCTTTGTTCCATTTTTGGGATCCGGATTTCGAAGCGACGAAGTGCTGCCATTTTGAGAGCTCGACTTCTACACTTCTTCACTTCTTTTCTCTACTCTAATCTAGTGATTCCATCCATCCAAGTTGAAGATCAAATTGAAGATTCAAGGGCTTGGATTAAAGATCTTCATCCTTTGATGTGAGATTTCTTCGTTTGAAGCGGATTCGTGATAGATCAAGCTTGATCCTTCGCTGTCCAGATCTGAAGCGTGTTGATTTGATGTTGTTTAGGTGATTTGGTGAGTGGTGATTATCTCTCACACGGATCCAAAGGAGTATATCGGATTGTTGGCTCGATTTGGTGTTAAAATAGTGATTTCCATATATTTTCTTTATCCTAAGTGTAGATCCATATAGATCCATTGTTCATGATGATTTGACAACCATTTTATTACATGTTAACCTATGCAAGTTCATTCATCAAGATTATAGAGACATTGTTCATGTTTTCATGCTTATTAGACTTTCAACTCTTTAATTACGAAATTGCCATTATTGTGATAATTGTCTACTTAGATCATATTTGAATGCTTGATTGCTTGGATTAATGTTTGATTTGGTTGATTGCTATGAATTAGATGATTGATGATTTGATTTAGATCGAGGATGATTCAAAAGTTAAGGGAAAGGCTCTTGAATGGGAAAAGCTGCTTGTGGCATTTGTAGCGGATGATGAAGCTCTCATGCATAGATTTGATGATGATGTTGAGATGAGACTTTGCGAGGATGTGATGAAGCGAAGTACGATATGAGATAGTCTTGGTCTAATCCAGACTGGATCATTCCAAGCAGGTTGAGGATAATGGATTGCTCGAGAGGCGCTTGAGCTAGTATGGAAATAGTCGTCGAGGAGGATAACTAGAAGGCTGAGATATCATCGTTGTTGAAGGTTCTAGCATGCTCAAAGAAAGAGTACGTTGGGCAGATTCGATAGTCCCTGAAGGCTACTGATTGGGTAGTCAAGTACTCTGGGCAGATTCGATAGTCCTAGGCACGGGTCACGATGACGTGCGGGAGTTATGTCTAGAACCGGGGTTTCAATTAGCCCTTGACGGACGGCTGAAAGACTGTGCCGGTCATTCAATTAACGGTGCTATCGAAGCAATGATAACAGTGATAGCCAGAGTCATGGATGTTTGGTTGTATCGTCATTCGGTCTCAAGAGCAGTGTTTTCTGGGTGCTTATCTGATCTTGGTTTAGGCCTTGGGGGTTTGTACTTGGAAAACATCGCCCTTGACTCGAGTGATAATTGCTTTACTTTACATTGTATGCTCTGCTATGTTTGCTTCTACTTAGTGTGTGTCTGGGGCCTATCACTGTAGGAAGATGTTGGAGTGGGAGGGTTGTATTCCTATTCCTTTTTCCCTTATGCTCTTTTGGTATGTTGTTAGTTAATTTACTGCTCACTAAGACTGTTGTCTGACTCAAGGCTTTATGTTTTAACTCTTATTGCCTTGGGCTGTTCGTCCATTTTTGGGACGGGCAGACTAGGTAGCAGGTGACAGGTGCTGCTCTTATTTTCCACGATGCTGATGACGAAGACGAGCTGGAGTATTGCATATTACTTCTTACTATATGTACTGGATGTTCCGCTGCTTTGTATTCTCTGAGTGATATGTAGTGAGGCTTGTTGTATTGACTATTCAGATGTTTGTATACAACTACTATGAAGTTTTATTGATGAGATTCTATTCTGTGAAGCTTCACTATATATATATATATGTTCTATTGTATTTTGTCCATGCGCTGTGAGTAATACGATAGATTCTGTTGTTTTAATTTACCTTGACAATCGTCCATGGCTGCCTGGCACACTTTACAGCGCACTTTCTTTAGGTTCAGTGCAGGGGTTATGGGCGGTCGTCACATTTGGTATCAGAGCTTTGGTTAATCGATTTTACCCAACGCTCGCTGACGTAACTATGTATGAGAGACGTAATTGTATTTTGATGGATGATTACTATATATGATATAGTAGCTTAGTAGAGTTTGAGTCCTTTATGCAGTTGTTTCTCTAGATGTTCTGATCATTCCTTTTTATAGATATTGAGAATGAGTCGAAGAGGGAGACCAGCTGCTAGGGAAGGCCGTGCTACTAAGGGAGCTACTGATTATGCAGCTATGTTCGAAGCTATGATGACTTCGATCATGAGAAGGATACCAGTTCCGGGGGCAGCAGTAGATGTTGGGGTTCAAGTTCAAACTCCAAAACCAGTGGATTTTGCTAAGTTGTGCAAGGACTATACTGCTCTTGGAGGGAAGGTTTTCTTGGGAACAGAATCAACTATTGAGGTCCAGAGATGGATAGATGCTTGTAGAAGGATCTTTGGTGATTTGGGAATTGAGGATGCGACTAAGAGAAAGCTTGCATCAAGGCAGCTTCAAGGAAGAGCTTCGGATTGGTGGAACTCTATTACCATCAATACCCCGGAGGAAGAGATTACTTGGGAGCAATTCCAAGTCAGATTTGAAGCTAAGTTCATTTCTACAGCTCAGAAGTCTGTTCTGTTCAAGAAGTTTGTGGAGCTCAAGCAAGGTGGAAGACCAGTTCTTGAGTATGTTTCTGAGTTCGAAGCTTTGTCCAAGTATGCCCGGTCGTATATCGAATCTGCATATCAGAAGAATGAGAAGTTTGTGACAGGCTTGGACAGTTATCTTAGGAGGCAGTTGGTGGATCATTTGGACGATTCATTTGAGAAGCTTGTGGAGAAAGCTCTTAGGCATGAGAGTCTGTTTCCTATGGAAGGATCTGTTGTTGCCGTGACCAGGGAAGAGTCTAAACCTCAGCAAGGTGGAAACAAGAAGAGGAAGCAGCAACAGCTGAAGGGTAAGGATGGCCAGAAGAAGCCGAAGGGCGAAGTGACTTGCTACAATTGTCAGCAGAAGGGCCATTTCTCGAAGGATTGTAAGAATCCGAAGGCACCGATGAAGTGTCACAACTGTGATAAGCTGGGGCATTTCAGGAAGAATTATCCAGAACCGAGGAGGGACAAGCAGATTGTGCAAGCTTATGCTTTGGGAGCTGTTCCGTGATCTTCGAAAGCTCCTACCGCTGAAGAGAAGGGAAAGAGTGTGGTGGTTCAAGGTACTCTTTTCCTATGTGGTGTTCCAGTTAGAGTTCTGTTTGATACTGGGGCGTCGCATTCGTTTGTTTGTAGTGAACTCGTAGACCGGTTAGGTTTGGAACCGGATATCGTTGATAGGCCATTGGTTGTGACTAATCCAGTTGGGGGTTCGTCTTGTTTGTGTATGTTATGCCATGGTCTGATTGTATCGAGTCATGGTTGCTCTTTTGTTTGTGATTGTTTTGTTCTGAACTTTGCGGGGTTCGGAATTATTTTGGGTATGGACTGGCTTAGGAGGTATGCGGCAAAGGTTGATTGTGAGAGGCTGGAAGTGACAGTCGAGAATGTGGAGGGGCGAAAGATTGTGATACGATGTAAGCATGAAGAAGGCGTCTTCATGAGCTTCATGTATTCGTTGGTTGTTCCACGGGATGGACTGTCATCGGTGCCAATTGCTAATGGATTCGAGGATGTCTTTGACGAAGTCAAAGGGTTGCCGCCGCATAGAGAGATCGAGTTTCGTATAAATCTAGTTGAACGAGCCAGACCTATTGTGATGCCTCTTAGGCGGATGGCGCCTAGGGAACAGCAAGAGTTGAGGGTGCAAGTTGATGATCTTTTGCAGAAAGGATTCATTCGGCGTAGTGTGTCCAAATGGGGTGCACCAGTTGTATTCGCAACCAAAGCAGATGGATTGCTGAGGTTGTGTGTCGATTATCGTGAGCTGAATAAGGTGACTAAGAAGAACAAGTATCCATTGCCGAGAATAGATGACTTGTTTGATCAGCTTCACGAAGCTAAGGTGTTTTCTTAGATGGATTTGGCAACGGGATTTCACCAGTTGAGAGTGGCTAAGGATAGTGTGCCGATGACTGCTTTTCGAACACCATCCGGTTTCTTTGAGTGGCTGGTAATGCCGTTTGGATTGACTAACGCGCCAGCATATTTTGTGGATCTTATGAATAGAGTGTTCAGAGATCAGTTGAACAAGTTTGTACTTGTGTTCGTGGATGATATTCTGATTTATTCCAGAACTAAAGAAGAGCACAAGACACACTTGCGTATTGTTTTGGAAATCTTACGGAAACATCAGCTGAAGGCTAACTTTTCGAAGTGTCACTTCTGGAAGAGTGAAGTGAGGTTCTTAGGCCATGTTATCTCTGGAAGTGGAATAGCGGTTGATCCCGCTAAGGTGGCAGCAATCCAGGATTAGGTTAGACCTAAGAATGCATCTGATGTGAGAAGTTTTCTTGGATTAGCAGGATATTATCGACGGTTTATCAAAGACTTCTCCAAGATAGCTGCACCGTTAACAGGATTGACGAAGAAGAACCAAGTGTTCAGTTGGGATGCTAAGTGTGAGCAAGCTTTCGGAATCCTGAAAGAGAGATTGACGAGTGCTCCTGTTTTGACTATTCCTAGTGGGAATGATGAGATGGTGGTTTACACCGACGCATGTGGTACTGGACTTGGAGCAGTGCTGATGCAGAAGGATAAAGTTGTTGCGTATGCAAGTCGACAACTGAAGCCGCATGAAAGGAATTACCCGACTCATGATTTGGAGTTAGCGGCGATTGTTTTTGCTCTGAAGATGTGGAGATATTATCTATTGGGAGTTCGATTCGAGTTGTTTACGGATCATAAGTCGTTGAAGTATCTTTTCTCCCAAAAGGATTTGAATCTTCGGCAGCAACGTTGGCTAGAGTTTTTGGCATCATATGATTTTGGTATAGCTTATACTCCGGGAAAAGGTAACGCAGTGGCAGATGCGTTAAGTAGAAGACATGCAGGATTGGGAGCCATGTTTTCAGAATGGAAGAATCTCGAGTATCTAGCTGGATTTGACTTCAGACCTAGATGCGAATTGGAACCTGAGATGTTGGCAAACTTATCGATAAGACCGACTCTTGTGGAAAGGATTGGCGAGAGCCAAAAACGAGACGATAAGCTTGTCAAGATTATCCGTGATTTGGAATCTGGAGTGGATCCAGAAAAGGATAAAGGATTCGAGGTCGATCGAGAGGGTTGGCTTCGGAAGCAAGGACGACTAGTTGTTCCCGATATAGATGAATTGAGGAGTGAATTTCTGAAGGAAAGTCATCACTCGAAGTTGACAATTCATCCAGGTGGAAATAAGATGTATCGGGATATGAAGAGAACCTACTACTGGGAAGGTATGAAGAAGGATGTTGGAAATTTTATTTCCAAGTGTATGAACTGCCAGTTGGTAAAAGCCGAACAGAAGAAGCCAAGTGGATTGCTTCAGCCATTAGAAGTTCCTACATGGAAGTGGGAGCAAGTGTCGATGGATTTTATTGATGGACTACCTAGAACAAGTACGGGAAATGAAGAGATATGGGTCATTGTAGATCGTCTGACCAAGAGTGCAAGATTCATTCCTGCTCGATCGACTAGGACTGCATCAAAGTTGGCTGAGTTGTATGTTAAGTGGATAGTTCGATTCCATGGTATTCCGAAGAGTATAGTGAGCGATCGAGACCCATTGTTCACTAGTGGATTTTGGAAGAGCTTCCAGGAAGTTTTGGGAACCAAGTTGTGTTTGAGTACAGCTTATCACCCTCAAACAGATGGTCAGGCCGAGAGAGTCAACCGAGTTTTGGAAGATCTTCTTAGAGCTTGTGTTTTGGATTTCGGAGGATCATGGGAAGATCACCTTCATTTGGTGGAGTTTGCATACAACAACAGTTACCAGTCAAGCATTGGTATGGCACCGTATGAGGCATTGTATGGGAGACCGTGTAACTCACCGACCTGTTGGTTAGAAACTGGAGAAAAGTTGATACTTGGGCCAGAGATGATTCGACAGACTTCGGAGTGCATAGAGATCATTCGGCAACGAATGAAGGCAGCCCAAGACCGTCAGAAGAGTTATGCCGATAAGCGTCGAAAGGATTTGGAATTCGACGTAGGAGATATGGTTTTTGTGAAGGTTTCTCCACTGAAGAATGTTATTCGATTCGGGAAGAAAGGGAAATTGACTCCGAGATTTGTTGGACCATTCCCGATCATCGAGCGAATTGGAAAACTCGCTTATAGATTGGAGTTACCAGAGAAGATGTCGAGTGTGCACAATGTTTTTCATGTATCATATCTACGGAAGTATGTGCACGACTCAAATACAGTGGTTTCTGCTGATAGCTACGAAGACTTCGAAGTTGATCCAGTCGATAGAAGACCTCGTAAACCGCTTCGTATGGTGGAAACTGACAC
Organism: Allium fistulosum; assembly: GCA_030737815.1. Lineage (NCBI taxonomy): Eukaryota > Viridiplantae > Streptophyta > Magnoliopsida > Asparagales > Amaryllidaceae > Allium > Allium fistulosum. Next base: position 306,978,436 of record CM060901.1, on the reverse strand, counting down.
GAAAAAGCTTAGGAGGAAGGTAGTTAAGTTGCTCAAGATACAATGGAGTGATGATGATAACGACTGTACGTGGGAGGTGGAAGAGAGGATGAAGGCAGCTCATCCTGAACTCTTCAAGGTATGGCCCTAAGGTGTCGTGTCATCTCACGATATTGTAACTTTTCCTGGTTTTAGAATTCTGCATGCTAAGATAGAATTGGATGCATGGTTTGTTGATTGCTATGGATGGTAGGCATGCAGAATAGTCTGTGATTGCTTTGTTTGTTTGGAATTTCGGGGACGAAATTCCTAAGGGGGAAAGAATGTAACGACCTGTATTTTTACGGATCGAAACATCGTAAAACAATTGACGTTTGGTCGCATTTGTGATAAGTCATCCTGAGTCTAAGTCATAGGTCGTTAACGACCTAGGGTATGTCATAGGTCGTGTGCGACTTAGGATGCTTCAGCTCCGACTTACTACTAGTAGCATTGCATCTTGATATTGGTAGTTGAAGTGGTAAGTCGGGGACGACCTAAGGAAGTTAACTGGTTAAGTGTTAGGTCGGTTGGGACGACCTATAAGATGTTAGCGACCTAAGGGATTAAGTGAGTTAGCGACTTAAGGATTTTAGGTCGTAGGTGGTTAGGTCGTATGGTAGGTTAGGTCGGTCGAGCGACCTAAGTGTTGACGACTTATAAAAGTTAGCGAGTTAAGAGAGTTTGCGACCTAGTAGTTACCGTGTTAGTATAGTTAGGTCGGCAACGACCTAAGGAAGCTGGGGTAGCGGTGGGCGACCTAGGAGTTTTGTGTTAGGTCGTTTGAGCGACTTAAGGTTAAGTAGTTAGGTCGTAAGCGACCTATGGGGGTGCTGTGTTAGTTAGGTCGTAAGCAGTGTAACGACCCAGAATTTTGACCAAATTAAATTGAGAATATTTAATTAATTTTAAATATTTGAATGATGATTTAATTTGAATCCCCAATATAATTTTGAAATTTGCGATTAAACTTTAAAATTTAATCGATTGAAAGTTGAATAGAAATTTAAATCTTCAATTTACAGTTGAAGAAAAATATTTCGAGAGTTTCTAAAATTCGTATTTATAATGCTGAAGATAACAGAAGCTTCAGAATCAAATTGAAAGTGAATTGTTCAGTTTGAAATGTATATCGTTCAACCGATATTTAAAAATAGCCGTCCGAGGCGCAGTCTCGGAATTTGACGAAACCAGTTCCATTGGGTCCGTAATATTGTATTATAGTCGGATTTCAAATCTCGTAGCTTTCGGAGCTATCGTGTGATCGTACAAGATATAAACGCCGAGACAATAATTAACCGATTTGATTTAAAATTAAATTTATACACTTTAATCATCATCAGCCACCCTATACTCTGGAAAACATCGCGTCTTGTCTCCTCTTGTCTCCCCTCGTTTTCGTTTTAATATTTCACGCAAGCAGACCTATCCTCTGTTAATCGCGTACGCTTGTTCCCCCTTTCAAATTATAAGAAAACAAAATGTTTTTTGTTTAATTCAAAACAAAATCTGCTCGTCTTCGTTCAAAAGAAAATTTAATGGCCGATGCCTCTGCAACTCATTCAAAACAAGCTATCTCCTTTATTCTTTCCCTCTCCCTCGTTCGACCCTCAGTTTGATTTCTCAGATTCAAATAACCACCTTCCCCCAAATCTCGTTCAAACGAGAACTTATTCGTTCAAAAATCAAAACCAACCTCTCCCTAAATCAAAATTCAAAATCAGAGCTTAGGAATCTATGGCGGCCTCCCTTCCTCCAGTATTCGAAACAAATTCGAATCGTTCAACCGAGATTTGGCCGCTCGCGTGAAGCGATGACGAACTCGCGTATGGCAGCTCCATTAAATCAAAGCCGGTCTCAAAAGGGAATTGCGACATGTCGTATCATGTTTAATCGACTCTGGGTCGCGTCGTTGGTATCAGGTTGTCGAGCTTGATGTCGCAAGCTAAGGTTCTCGACCTGGAAGCAAATTCGCGTCGCGACGAGTGGAAGTCAATGGCACTCGAGGTTCGAGGCGGAGAGGAAGCGGTGCGTTCGTAAATGGTGATGGGTCGCATACGTTCGATTGCGGCAGAGAACTCGCAAGGCGCGATCGAACTCACGGCGTGGGCTCGACTTCACTAATTGATCGAGGAAGCATTTTGATGGCGTTCCAACGTTCGACGACCTGGGTTTGCATTTTGGCATTAAGGTATTGACAGTTTTGTATTAATTTGAAAAATAATAATAATATGTATGTTGAGTTTTTGATTTAGGTAAAGTTAAATAAATATGCAGATTGAAATAGATTTTTATATACGTATATGTGAATAAGTTTACAGTAATGAAAATGTTTATAGAAAAGAGAAAAAAATTTATACAGTAAGATTTCTATTTTTAAACAGATTGATAGTAAGTAGATAATTTTATATATATAGATAGATTTTAATTTGCTAATATATTTAAAAGAAAATGGATTGGGTGGGTTGTTTGTTTATTAACCTATTAAATCTATCTAACTACTAAAAGAAATTTATTAAAGGGAAATTTGTTAATTTAAAACAATTGAAAACGAAAATTAATTGTTCGATCATTTCGAATATTGATAAGTTGTATAAATTGTTTATACAAGGTCTATACATCGAGAGAAAAACAAACTGGATTGGAAATTGGATGGCAAAATAAAAGCTAAGGTGAGATCTTCTCACTCAGATTTAAATTGATTGCAGTTATTGACTGTTTGATTGCTATTTGGATGTGATATTAGATATGTAGGATATATCTATATATATAGCAATATATACATATTGGAATATGTATATATTGGATTGATGATTTCCCGCCTCGTATAGCGGATGAGACCCTATTGCGCCGTTAGTAAGCGGATTTTTATAAAACCCATATACCGCGATAATTAAATACTGGAGCGGAATTGGTATTGTGCTAACATCTTTGGATGCAGGGAAACAGGTTGGAGGGATCCAACTGGACCCCTCACATTGATTGAATTTATTTCTATTGTGATATGAATCTGTGAATGATTATAGTGATGCTATTAATCATATTGATATCTGGAAATTGTTTGAAAGCTAAAATTTAGCTGAATGGATGTTTTGACATCATTGGATTCCAAAGATAAACGAAATTGAATTTTTGAAATTCAAGTAGAAAATTTCTAAGTGAATCAATTTTTGAAATTGAAGAAATTTTGAAGAAAGAAATTTTTAAAGTATAAAAAGTAAATTTTTATAATCGTATTGAATAAATTCCAGAATAAAGTGAAAATGCTAAATAAATGGATTTCATAAAACAGTGATTATAAATTGAAGAATTTAATTTAAGAATTTGGATTTTTAAATAGATTGAAAGAAACGATTGAAATTTATTTCCTTAAAAAAGGAATTTATTTAAAAGGAGATAAGTTGGAAATCCAATTAGAAATTTAATTGGTAAATTGAAATGATTTGGGAAATCAATGTAAAATGATTTCAATTTGAAGAATTCATTTAAAAACAGGATATTGAATGATTTGAAGGAAAATAAGGAATTTATTTAGTAGTGATAAATAAAATTAGAAATTAATCTGTAATTGATTTAATATTTGGAAATGAATTTTTGAGAAATCAGTATGGAATCTTTTATTTAATGTTGAAAATAAATTCAGAAATCAATATTGAAATTGAATTGATATTGAAGTTTTTATAAATAGAATTGAAATTTATAAAAGTTGTTTAAAAATCCGAAATCACTTATTTTGATAAGTAAAATATAGAAGTTAATAAAAAGAAGATTTATAAGTTGAAGTTGTTATTAAAACAGAAATAGAATTTATAAACGTTGTTTTATAAATTCAAAATCAATTGAATTTGATAAATTGAATATAGAAGATTATTAAAAAGGATATATTCACGATTTTGGACAGTGAATGTATTATTGAATAAAATGGATTCATTTTTGAAAAAGTGATATTAAAAATGAAGTTAAACATTTTAAAGATGTTTTAAAATGTATTATGAATCGAAAACATGGATTTCAACATTTTTATTGTTGAAATAGACGTTTTCGAAAAATAAGGAAATGGCAGACTATAACACACTGTTGTTATAGTAAATGATTCCCGAAAGGAAATGTTTTTATGTAGTATTGGGATTTATATATCTATCTTAATTCCGAATCCCTATACTATTGATTTCGAGTCGTCGTAACGATGTTTTACGCAACATTCGTTTTGTCTCAAATAGATGTTAAAATTTATGATTTCCTTAAAGAACGAAATATATACTTAATATTGATTTAAGTATATTGAATATTTTCAAATGTTGAAAATAAATAGATTTGTGAATTACTTATTAAATAAGTATGGAAATACTTTTCCAATATGAAATGAACTGTTTTGAGATTTTATCTTCTTAAAGATAAATTGAAAATGAATATTGGAATCGATTTGAAAATCGTATATCAGTAGATATTCTTGAAATATAAATTCACTATGGAATTTATAAAAGAAAGGGAAGTTGTTTAAAAATAAATATTGATTTATTTTTGAAGTGTGGAAATTTTATATCTAGTAAAGATATTTTGGAAGATAAATAATTTGGAAAATTATTTGGAATCTGATGATGTTGCGCATCTTTATTGATAGTTAAATAACCGACTATCAATAATTACCTTTAGATAGGTATTTGTTGTGATTTGGATGAATTTGAATGCTACACTTATTTTTGAATAATCGCTCACTATTCGGGTTAGCCGGGAAAGGACCATGGGGTCGTATAACCCATTCCGAATATGTGATACGTCGTTATGAATTGCATTCGAAGACCGGTGTTGAAGACCGGATATTTTTGAAAACGGAAGGATTACCGTCGAGTTACTCTACATCGGCTGATCTCCGGTTTAGAGGTTTTTATCACCCTTAGTGACGGGAAGTCTGGACGTGATTAGAAATTTATCCGGATGTGCAAGGGCTTTGTGAGAAGTGCCTTCGGTTCTGTTCGATCCCGGAACAGACTTGTATGGATTGTGTGTCTGACGTTACAATTTGAGATATAAAGCTGATTTCTTTCAAATACATTTCTGTTGGTGGCGGAGAATTTATTCTCTTAGCTTAACACCCTTCTCTGAGACGTACGAGCTCAGAGGTTATGTAGTTGAGATTTATCAGCGATATATCCCAATTTGGTAACGTGGCATACTGAGTGTTGCTGTGAAATGATCAGTGTTTGATCATTTGCGATATGATCATTTGTTTGATCTTATATCTTGGTGATCATAGGTTGATCATTTTGTTTGACCCGAAGCAGGGCTTTGTAGAAAGCGTAGCTTTGTGGACGAGACTTCGTCGAGCCTCACACCCCGGAAATGGTCAAAACAGGAAGGATGCGGCAAGGTTCTAGGGAGTAGCGCCCCTTAGTGTATGTCATTCCTTCTGGATAGAGGTGGTATCATGGTATGGAGCCCAGATACTTAACCTATGTGGTTGCTGCATTTTTTCTATGTGGTTTGTTGGAAATCGGGGATCCTCGGGAAGATCGGTTATGATCGGGGGATGGCATACGTGTGTCAGTAGTTACCTATTTTTGCAGAGGTAACCCGGCCTTGTGTTGGCAGAGATCCGGTTAGGTTCTCGGGTCGTCTATTCCAGGGACATACCCATCGTGGAAAAGGAAGTTTCTTAGCCTGACCATTTGTTGGAAATCCAAAGAAACAATACGTGACTTGTACGGTTTTAGTTGTATTACCTGCTATGGAATGTGGCGGTAACCTGCTATTGAACATAGTAGCTATAGTAGGCATAAGTGCGGAATGCCTATGCTGGCTAAGATTAATATTATACTTTCGAAATGTTTTCTACACTATGCACTAATAATAATATCCAAAATGATTTGATTTTGCGTAGTAAGCATCTTTGACTATCATAAGAAGAAATCTCCTCCAATTCTGCGTTTGCATTGTGTGTGTGGTGGGAGGTCTTATGGTAGTTTCATTTTCCAAAAGCATTGCGAATTTGTTTTATTTTCTTTGTGAAAAATAACTGTTTTACGATCTCACACCAGTCACCATGACTGACTCGGAGTTTATTGTTCCCTTCTAAACTCTGGGTGCCTACCAATTTCCACACGGGCAGCCTAGAGTTATATTATCAGGATATTCTGGATATTCTGGAGCTTTGGAGATAAGCTGGATGGCGAGACGTAGTACTTGTATCTGATATATTTATTCCGCTGTGTATTCTGTATGAGGACAAGTTTATATAACTGTCCATTGTTGTATTGAGTTGTATATTGACTCTGGTGATTGATGTATGTATAAAATGATATAGTTCTTTGTTTAAAGATTATTCATTTATCTATTATATATTGTTCCGCTGCGATATGTGAGATTCTGATATTGTTACTGTATCTGATGTTGTTCTATTGTTCTTCTTTCTTCTTCTTCTCTTTTTCTTCTATCTTTTCTTCTACCTCTTTTTCTTAAAAACCCTCACTATTGGAGTTTCCGGCACTCGATTGCTCGACAGTCGATAAAGTGAGTATCGATGTCGAATTTTCGAAAGTCGAAAAATCCCGTACGTGACAGCGTGGTATCAGAGCATATGGTTAAGCGACAACCCTGCTCTGTTGGGTGTTACTCATTAGAGATAGAGTCAGCCGTACTCTAGAATGAGTTTGAGTGTAATAATAGATATGAGCGCGTATTTGTTAGTGAATATGAAATTGTTTTGTATTGTGTTGACTTATCGGTTGATTGTTTATGGATTCTGGTCGGTGCAGTCTAGCTAACTGTAATCGATAGGGGTTTCTAAACTCTTAAACAAGATAAACCGACATAGTATTGTTTTAAATGGGGTAAATGAGATAATTTTGCCCAAAACTGATTTTGTATAGAAAAGAAATGATTTTCTGTAAATTATTACAATATATGGACGCATGGTTGTTAGGAAAGTGATAATATTAAAATGTTATCATTATTATATGAAATTGAATAAGAAATTGAAATCGTAACTCCAAAGTTAAGAAATAAATTCACATACAAATGAAATTTGAGAATATAAATTATAAATGTGATTTATAAATGAAAACGGAATTCCAGAGAAGTTTTTGGAAATGTTTTGAAAAGAATTTGAAAATTTTGGAGATTTGGAAAGTTTAAATCATTTTTGATTTAAAAAATGAATTTCAAAGGTTTTTGAAAAGTATTTTGAAGGAATGAAAAGCTCTAACCTCTTTTCGGTCGCTGGAAAATAACTTCGGTAATGACTGCAGCATTATCGATGTTCATTTTCGGGTTTCCAAAAGAGAAATTGCTGCCAAATTGTTTTAAATAGAAGTTGTTTGAAAAATTTGGATTTTGTTTTTGAAATTCAAAGGATAATTTGAATTTTTTTCAAAATGGCTTTGAAATGTTGGTAAACTCTGGAATGCTATATAAAGATATTTATGAAATATTACTAAGTTGATAACTTATACCAATTGAATTTTGGTAGAATAAATTTAACTTAAAAGAATGAAGTTAAATCAAAGCAAGTATAAGTGAATCAATTAAATGAAAATGAAATTGAAAGTTGAAATTCATTTCGAATTCGTAAGCCAATGAATTGAATTGAATAATTGTAAATGAAAGATGAATTAAAATTCGTATGGAATTTGAAATCCAGTTTAAATGTAAGTAGATTTAATCGAGGTAGAATTAAAATAAATTGAATTGATATCAATTTGAATTAGTAATTGGAACTAATTTAAGATAGGGCAGTTGTAAATGACAGATAATTGATAAAATTCAATATTTCAGAATTGAAAGTAAAATTGAATCCAAATTTAGTTGAAATGGTAAACTAAATACAAATGAATGTGAAATGTAAAATGGAATGAGAATGAATATGTGTAACTTCAATAGTAAATGTATAAGCAGTTTATATTGAAAATTTTGTAATAGAATTTGCAAAATGGTTTGAATATATGTAACTAGATATTATGGCTAGTAGGACATACAGGTGTTATAAAAGGAATTGGAATTTTGATTTCGAAGATAATTTGAATTACTCAACAAAAGGTACGTATTTAAATTATAATATGAGTTTTTGATGATTTCTTGTCTAGCCGCTTGGCTTTTTCTTTTTCCTTTGAAATCTGAGAGTCCGTAGGGACGTTTTGTAGTCGTGCCGTATTAGCCGCGCAAAGGAGACGCTGGCAAAATTTTTCGAAAATATCGAGTGTTAGAAAAATTTTGAGAGATTTTTGATAAATTTAAATTTGAATTGTTAAGAAAACAATGTTGTTCGAAAACTTATAATTAGAATTGGAAAATTAGTTGAATTGATAACGAATCTTTAGTAGAAAGATTTGTTTTGAAAAAAGTTGATAAAACTATTGGATTGTGAAAAATAGTAGACGAGTTAAGGACCATTTTTTTCCCCACTTGTAATTTCGAGGACGAAATTCTTTTAAGGAGGGAAGTCTGTAACGACCCAGAATTTTGACCAAATTAAATTGAGAATATTTAATTAATTTTAAATATTTGAATGATGATTTAATTTGAATCCCCGATATAATTTTGAAATTTGCGATTAAACTTTAAAATTTAATCGTTTGAAAGTTGAATAGAAATTTAAATCTTCAATTTACAGTTGAAGAAAAATATTTCGAGAGTTTCTAAAATTCGTATTTATAATGCTGAAGATAACAGAAGCTTCAGAATCAAATTGAAAGTGAATTGTTCAGTTTGAAATGTATATCGTTCAACCGATATTTAAAAATAGCCGTCCGAGGCGCAGTCTCGGAATTTGACGAAACCAGTTCCATTGGGTCCGTAATATTGTATTATTGTTGGATTTCAAATCTCGTAGCTTTCGGAGCTATCGTGTGATCGTACAAGATATAAACGCCGAGACAATAATTAACCGATTTGATTTAAAAATAAATTTATACACTTTAATCAACATCAGCCACCCTATACTCTGGAAAACATCGCGTCTTGTCTCCTCTTGTCTCCCCTCGTTTTCGTTTTAATATTTCACGCAAGCAGACCTATCCTCTGTTAATCGCGTACGCTTGTTCCCCCTTTCAAATTATAAGAAAACGAAATGTTTTTCGTTCAATTCAAAACAAAATCTGCTCGTCTTCGTTCAAAAGAAAATTTAATGGCCGATGCCTCTGCAACTCATTCAAAACAAGCTATCTCCTTTATTCTTTCCCTCTCCCTCGTTCGACCATCAGTTTGATTTCTCAGATTCAAATAACCACCTTCCCCCAAATCTCGTTCAAACGAGAACTTATTCGTTCAAAAATCAAAACCAACCTCTCCCTAAATCAAAATTCAAAATCAGAGCTTAGGAATCTATGGCGGCCTCCCTTCCTCCAGTATTCGAAACAAATTCGAATCGTTCAACCGAGATTTGGCCGCTCGCGTGAAGCGATGACGAACTCGCGTATGGCAGCTCCATTAAATCAAAGCCGGTCTCAAAAGGGAATTGCGACATGTCGTATCATGTTTAATCGACTCTGGGTCGCGTCGTTGGTATCAGGTTGTCGAGCTTGATGTCGCAAGCTAAGGTTCTCGACCTGGAAGCAAATTCGCGTCGCGACGAGTGGAAGTCAATGGCACTCGAGGTTCGAGGCGGAGAGGAAGCGGTGCGTTCGTAAATGGTGATGGGACGCATATGTTCGATTGCGGCAGAGAACTCGCAAGGCGCGATCGAACTCACGGCGTGGGCTCGGCTTCACTAATTGATCGAGGAAGCATCTTGATGGCGTTCCAACGTTCGACGACCTGGGTTTGCATTTTGGCATTAAGGTATTGACAGTTTTGTATTAATTTGAAAAATAATAATAATATGTATGTTGAGTTTTTGATTTAGGTAAAGTTAAATAAATATGCAGATTGAAATAGATTTATATATACGTATATGTGAATAAGTTTACAGTAATGAAAATGTTTATAGAAAAGAGAAAAACATTTATACAGTAAGATTTCTATTTTTAAACAGATTGATTGTAACGACCCGCCATTTTGGACCATTCGCATCCATTATAAGTGTATAGGTAGACACTCATGCCGGAGTTGAATTGCTCAAAATACCGCGTTGTTATTTAAATTGGCAAAACTGAACATATACAGTAAATAAAATAATCATAGATCACAGACACAGAGTAATAAGTGCAGCGGAAAAAGAGAGATAGTAGTTCATGAAGCTACTATATAAATATATAAGTTACATCAGAGTTAAACCAGATACAACGGAAGAGTAATATGATACATCAGATACAAAGCAGAATACATCACTGGAATCATCGAATATCTGAAAGCAGAATAGTTGGCTGGATCTCCAAGCGAAGCTCCAACTCCAAAGGTGAGTCTCGAAAACTGGTACACTCAGTCTGACCCGAGCATAAAGCAAAACACAAAACACTCGAGTCAGGATTAACATTCTTATATTAATAAATCCAACTCAAGTGAAATAGCAATTGAAATACAAGTAACTCAAAGGATGTTTGGAATAACCATCCTTAAGGATCCGTTAAACTATCTACTATGTAGTAATATACGCTAAGTAGATAATGTCTATCAGTAATATAAGAAGATATCAAAATAGCGTTAAGTCATGGCCCATTCCACCCTTAACACATTTTTATTCCCACAAGCATATACAAGACCGTAGTTTCCCCAAAACCGGAAGTCACCAGAGGGCAATCCATATACTCAAGGTACAAAACAAATTCGTAGTGGTCGCGCATAAATGGAATACAAGTATGACAAGGCACATGAGGCTATACCCAAGGTAGTGATACTACCGTTCGCCTGATCCGGACTGGTGAGAACGCAACCCCGCAGCGCCCGCAACACCGTGAAACAACACTCCCAAAATCAAGGGTGCACCAATCGACAACAAGTATAAGTAGTTCGAAGAAGTGTGTCCACTTGAGGTAGCTAATCCTCCATTGGCCCGGCACAGCTCCTGTTTTAGTCATTTCCAATTTGACACAAGTGTCAAGGCTATCCATCATCGTTCACTTTCTTTAGTCATCACGTACATCATTCCAAACACTTCATTCTGGATCATCACTCCGCGTATAGTTATTAAAGTGGTTTTCGGTTTAGATAGAGAGTATATCCATAACCGAATTCCGGTCTCTTTAATAACTTTCGTAATTATTACACCGATTGGTCGTTTATATATTTCAAAAACCAAATCAAATTCAATTCAATTAGAATTCGTAAATCAACATTTCATTTGTCTTTCAAAACCAATTTCCAATAATTTACGTTTCAAAACTTCCAAATCATCATTTCAAAATTCTATAATACAATTTCAATTTTATTTAAAACAATTCAATATTGATTCAAGTTCGTATATAAGATTCATTCCGAAATCATTAAAATTAACTTAATTTGACATTCAAATCAATTTAATTCATTTATCGATTTCATTAAATATTCGTAGAGTAAATTTATCATTCAAACAATTTCTATTAAATTTTCAAATCATTAATCAATTCTTAAGTTCAACTTCATCAAATGAAAACTTACAATTTTGAATTAAACTAAATTCGTCAAATCAAATTCTTTAAATTTCAAGTCTTACATCAATTTCAATAAATCGCATTTTATTTCTTGTTAAAGAAATTCAATTTCACTTATTTACTTACTTAAATGATTTTCCAAAACTTAATTAATAACGAAAACTCAATTTCAATTATTTACGAAGTAAATTCACTTATTCAAAAGTTCAATTTTCTTATTAAAGAATTCAATTCAATTAATCATTAAATAATTCAATCTTATTTAATTATTAAATAATTCAAAACTTAATTATTAAATAATTTCAAAGTTTAATAATTTCAAACTTAATTATAATTTCAAACATAATTATTAAATCATTTCTCAAATTAAACAACATTTTTTCATCAATTACATTGGTAATATTTTGTTTCAGATTATTAAATATTAACATTTTCTTTTCATTAAAATTCAATTTCAACTTCATTTCAAAACCATATTCTTTATTCAAATAAAATCTTCGTTTATTTTCAAATCAAATTATTGACCAATCGGTTTTTTATTTAATTTTCTATCCTAGGTCAAAGTTCAATTTGGGTATTTATCATTTCAACCCGATTCCAATTCAATTCAAAATCAAAGCATAACAAAGGGAACTTGCAGTGTGATAACTGGGTTGGTGTCAAAGTAAATAAACAAGCAATAACAACAATCAATATCAATCCAATAATCAATTCAAATAATCCCGAAATAACCGTATTTATTCGCATTGTTATTTGTACGAATTAATATAATTATTTCTAGAATCTACACTATCATTTCATGTAGATTAAAGATTATTACATTACGGTTTTCACTTGTCATTCAATTTACAAATTTCATACATCATAAATTTAACAACATACATTCAGTGGTTCAGAGTGTAATTAAACAAATCCTACGTGTCAATAAATTTAACAGTTAAAGGGGTCATATTATACAAATGTCAGTTAATCAAATTTTACATCTAACTATCCTATATCAATTCCAATTGCATATTGTTTATCAATTTAACATTAACAATTTAACGTCCAATATAAACATCAACAATCAATCAATTATCAGCCAAACTGTATTATCATCGCATAAATAATTAACAGATAATGGTGTCAGATGTCACAGGTGAACTGATACAGGTAGTAGCATATATAACAGTGTCATTAACTAATAGCAGCATATTTCAATTGTCGTTTCAATTGAAATCAAATCTAATAAATAAAAGAACGTTAATCGTGAGTGAGTGCTCACCTTTCGAGGCTAGAGATGCACGAGAAGATGACATGGATACGCACACTGATACGGACATAGAGATTGAGTTACGAATCCAAGCAAACAAATCGGCACGAATTCAACGATCAAAGCTGATAACAGAAATCGATGAAATCAAATCAAAACATTCAACATAGCACCAAATAAAACATGTCCTATGTCAAAGTTTAACAATATAGTTCTTTGTGCTACCGAGATCGAAATGGTCTGAAATTTGGTATGAATAAAAATCAAAACTTGTATTTTAAACTGCAAAAGATTCACTTGTTTTGGAAAAGAGACGAGAAAAGTTACGATGTCACGAACATAGACTCAGGCCATGTTTCAGCAGTGTAAAAAAAATTTCTAGTACAAAAGAACAGCTGCCTGGGTCTAACTTCCAAATAAGAAACAGAGGATCAAATGACCTCGCATGAAGCTGAAAATTCATGAACACAAAATAGAAAACTCAATCTTTCCAACAAAAAAAGAATCACTGTATTCCGACGTAAGAAGGAAGAGATACGATGCGTCAAACATGAACTCAGGTCATGTTTGCAGCAGTGTAAAATAATTTCTAAGTACAAAAGAATAGCTGCCCGGGTCTAACTTCAAGGTCCTCGACCACTAATCAAACGATGTCGGATTTTGCTGAAATTTGACAGGCATAAACTAGGTAACTTCGACTCCTTTTTAAAAATAGAATCAACTCATTCCGATAAAACATGAGTGAGATATGATATCGTGAACATGAAGTCTAACTGCTGTTCAAAAAAAAAAAAAAAAACATGCAGACACAAAAATTTTTAAAGCCGATAAAATATAAACACAATATATTACATTTAAAATAATGTATACGCATACCATTCAAATATACATGCATTCACTCTTAAATAATGAAATGTAATAATTGTATAATAAAATATACTTGTAAAGTCATATTGCACATCAGCCTATAAATAAGAAACTATGATAACTTCCTTATAAAATATATGACATACATTTAAGATCTGTATACACGTCAAAGTCAACAACCATAGCTATTTTATTTAATATACACATAAGAATATTGCATGGATTGAAAATATTATAAAAGCATTTATATTCATATATATCTTTACATAAGTTAAAACCCAGAAATCTATATATATAAGCCAAAATACATGTACTTTGGACCCAAAGTAAAAAAAAAAAAAAAAAAAATTGGAAGCTTCAGATTAGGATATCTGGACTGTCATTGTTGCATATATACATTTTAAAGCCATGTTTATACCACTTATATATTCTTTATAAATATAACAATTCTTTAAATTTTTATAACTTGTGCTTTATGTGAACAGAACTTAAACATATGGTTTTAAAACAAGCTAGGAATTGAAAAATAAGATTGTTAGAATCAAGTTAATATATAACCATAGGTAACTTACGTGTATCAAAATTAAGTTCTCAGAGCAATGAAGAAAATACAGTAGAAGGTAGGAAGAATTGAATATAATATGAATATATATGTTTACATACCATTTTTCTTTGCCCAACAACAGAGAAAGCTAGGCGGGAATGGAAGGCGGCACGATGGTCTCAGAGTTGCTCACGTGGAGGATTAGGGGAAGAAGCCGAGGTGGAGCGGAGAAGATGTCGTGGCCGAGATGAGGATGGACGTGAGTATGGGAAGTGGTTGGGGTTTGTCGGGAAGGGTGGAGAGAAGGAAACTGGGTCGGAGGGAGAGGCGCGGGGATGAGCAAATATAATTTCGGCCATGAGATAAAAATGCTAGAGGAGGAAAGAAAGAAAAGAGAAAGAAGGGGAAAATCTAAAGTTAGATTTATAATAAAATCGGTGCAGGTTAGTTGAAATGCAAAGCAACTTTAATTTCTAACTTTTGTTTCTTTTCATATTCAAATGGACGCACTGTCATAAACATTGGGAACTGATGTAGCTCAGACCGGAGACGAAGGCATAAGTCGTAGGCGACTTATGGAAGGAGCTATGAGTCATCTACGAGTTAAGAAAACAGGCATGAGTCGTGACCGACTCAACTGGGGTGAAGGCATAAGTCGTAACCGACTTAAGGAGGCGGTGATGACTCGTCTCCGACTCAACTGGAAAAACAAAGGGGACGTTGCTTCAAGGCTGCGACTTAACGAAGCGGATTTAAGTCGGCACCGACTTAAGGAAGGTGATGAGTCGGCACCGAGTTACAAGGCACAAGTGTTAAGTCGGCACCGACTTAAGAAAAGTGATAGGTCGGCACCGAGTTACGACTTATTTAAGTCGGTCGAAATTTTAAGTCGCGAAAGCCCTGATGCCGTTGATTCCTCTACCGAGTTAATATCAACCATTGATTTCTTTAAACCACTAATCTGAGATGCGCATGTTTTAAGTCGCCGAAGACTTGTTGCCGTTGATTTCTGCTGCCGAGTTAAGCTGGACCGTTGATTCCTTAAGTCGCTACTAAGTTGAGTCGCGTAGCATTTTTAAGTCGGCAACGACTTAAGTACTTGTATTTTCTTTGATGTTTTTGTCTTTGTTAAGTCGGAGTCTTTGTTAAGTCGTAGGTCGTAAGCCGTAACTCGGAACCGACTTAGTACTTGTATTTTTTTAAGCTTTCTGAACTGTGTGTAAATAAGGCGACTTATGTTAAGTCGGCAAGGTTGATAAGTCGGTTGCCGACTTAAGACTTGTACTTTTTCTGTTTTGGTGTGTTGTAGCCTATAAATAGGCAAGTGAAGTCATTTGTAAAGGTTGTTGAATATTGAATAAAATTCTCTTTTGATTGCTTTGTGCTTTCATTTCAAATTGGTAGTTGAGTGTAATCTCCTATCTCCTCTTTCGGATAATCGAGTGCGCTCGATTCAACGATTGTAGAAGCCGATTCGCGGAATCAAGTGCGCTTGATCAACGCTTGAAGAATTGAAGATCTTTGAACCCGGTATCGTGCGCGATCAACGAGTTCGAGATAGCTAGAGTTCGGTATCTTCGGATCAACGAATTCGGGCAATTCAGCATTCATCAATCCATCGACTGCTACTTTCACCGATCTACATTGTTTTGAATTATCCGCTGCGTCAGTTTTGGTATCAGAGCTTGTTCTAGCCAATCATAGCTAGATCGAGACTTGGAGCCTAATCATTTGAAGACTTTTGAAGTTTGAAGAGAAGCCGAGTGCTTGAAGTGTAAAGCCGTGGCCGAGAGGAAGAAGAGTTCATCTTGTTCGAAGTTGTTTGATCAAAATTTGCATTGGAGGCCGAAACTTTGTCCATCGTGTTCATCGCGATTTGCTACAAAGTGGAAGTTTTCGATCCGTTTCATTTTGGATCAAAATCCGGAAAGTGTTTGAATTTGAAGTGTTTGAGAATTTGTGAAGTTTTCAAGTATGCCGCCAAGAAGAGCTAATCGCCACCAAAACGTAGAAGCTTTATATCGAAGAGAAGAGGCTGATGAGATGGAGCAAAGAATCAATGAGAATTTTAGCGAGAAGCTTAATGAAGGAATTGGCCGATTAGAGAAGCTTATGACGGAGATGAATCAAAATCGGAGAAGGGTTTCACCAGAATCTAATCATGGAGGTAGTAGAGTCTCGCCACATTCCAATCGAGACCGAAGTATTGAAAATGATCAAGGGCGTGGGAGGAACGTGAATGATCGTGAACGGAGAAATGTTGATAGAAGGGATGATGGTGGAAGACGTAATGGTAGTAGAGATGTTGGTGGTCAGAATCGACATCGTTATGCATCTGATTTTGAAGAGGAGTATGATTGTGGTAGTATTCAAGGAAGAGGTCAAGGAAGAAACTATTCTGAGTATGATCACAAGTGGGAATCGGGGATGAAGACAGAAATTCCTGAATTCAAGGGTGGTATGCAAGCAGAGGAGTTTCTAGATTGGGTGGCTAATGTTGAGGAGATTTTTGATTTCAAAGAAGTACCAGAACATCGTAGAGTGAAGTTGGTTGCTACGAGGCTGAGGGGTAGAGCTTTGGCATGGTGGCAGCAAACCAAGCTTACACGTGAACGTATGGGAAAGTCAAAGATTGAATCTTGGGAAAAGATGAAGAAATTGATGAAAGCGACATTCTTACCTTATAATTATCAATCGCTTATGTATCAGAGATTGCAGAACTTGAGACAAGGAACGAAGTCTGTGAATGACTATGCTGATGAATTTTATCAACTCATTGCAAGGAATGATATTATGGAAACAGAAGAACAGCTGACATCTAGGTTCATTGGAGGATTGAGAATGCAGATTCAGGATATGGTCAATATGTTCGATCCAAGATCTGTAGCGGAAGCACATCAGAAAGCGTTGGCTTGGGAAAAACAAGGGAGACGAGGAGGTGGTGTGTTTACTAATTCTAACAATCAAGCGAAGGGTGTTGGAGGAAATTCTAATGTTTCTAAACCTATCAGTAGACCAGTGGTGAAGGAGGCTGAGAAGACAAGGGTTAACAATGGTTTCAAATGTTACAATTGTCAGGAAGTGGGTCATAAAAGCAGTGAGTGTCCAAAACCAAAGAAGAGAACCATGATTGCAGAAGTTGACGATGAGGATGTTGATGAAGATTGTTCTAATCCAGCTGAGGAGGATGAGCAGGATATTGCGTCAGGAGACGAAGGTTGTAACCTAATGCTGAGGAGATCGTGTTTAACACCGAAGCAGGAAGAAGCTAGTTGGTTGAGGAGTAATATCTTTCAGTCAACATGTACTATTCTGGGGAAGGTGTGTAAGTTTGTGATCGACGCAGGAAGCTGTGATAATATTATTTCAACCGAAGCTGTGACAAAGTTGAAATTGAAGACAGAGAAACATCCGAGTCCATACAAGTTAGCATGGTTGAGAAAAGGAGGAGAAGTGAAAGTGGATAGACGAGTTCGTGTACCATTCTCTATTGGGAAGAAATACAAAGATGAAATATGGTGTGATGTAGTAGAGATGGATGTTTGCCACTTATTATTGGGAAGACCATGGCAGTATGATCGAGCAGTACAACATGACGGTCGGACCAATAGTTACAGTTTTATGTTTAAAGGCACAAAGATTATCTTAGTTCCGAAGAAGAGATCACAAGAAGAAAGTAAGTCAGAAGAAATTGAAGAGCTGAAAACTTTATTGACTTTAAAGGAGTTTGTTAAAGAAGTTGAAGAAGAACCAGAAGTATTCTTGTTGATTGGACGAGAAAGCAATGAAGAGATTGAAATTCCAGAAGAAGTTAAACCAGTTCTGAAAGAATTTGACGATGTATTTCCAGATGAGTTACCAACGGAGTTGCCACCGTTGAGGGATATACAACATCAGATAGATCTTGTTCCCGGTGCTGTATTGCCACACAGACCACATTATCGAATGAGTCCGAAGGAACATGAAGAGTTGCGAAGGCAAGTAGAGGAATTGCTTGAGCAGGGGCGTGTGCAGGAGAGTCTGAGTCCTTGTGCTGTACCAGCTTTATTGGTACCCAAGAAGGATGGGACGTGGAGGATGTGCACTGACAGTCGAGCATTGAATAAGATCACTGTGAGATATAGATTTCCAATGCCGAGGTTGGATGACTTGTTGGATCAAATAAGCGGAGCTACTATCTTTTCTAAGATTGACTTGAAGAGCGGTTATCATCAGATTCGCATTAGACCAGGGGATGAATGGAAGACAGCATTCAAGACGAGGGAAGGATTGTATGAATGGCTGGTAATGCCGTTTGGTCTATCGAATGCACCAAGTACTTTCATGAGGGTGATGAATCAAATTTTTCGACCGTTCATTGGGAAATTCGTGGTGGTGTATTTCGACGATATTCTTATTTACAGTGGGAGTTCAGAGGAACATCTGAATCATCTTAGAGAAGTGCTGATGGTACTGAGACAAGAACAATTTTATGCTGCTACGAAGAAATGCGTGTTCATGACGCACAGTGTTTTATTTCTGGGGTATGTTGTTTCAGAGAAAGGAATACAGGTTGACCAAAGTAAAGTTGAGGCGATCAGAAATTGGCCGCAACCCAAGACGATAACGGAAGTTCGTAGTTTTCACGGGTTGGCTTCATTCTATCGAAGGTTTATACCACACTTTAGCAGTGTGATGGCACCTGTTACAGATTGCATGAAAGGTAAACAGTTTGCATGGACAGAGGAAGCAGGGAGTGCTTTTGGGAAGATCAAGGAATTGCTGACGTCTGCACCAATCCTAGTATTACCTGATTTTCAGCTAGTGTTTGAACTACATACTGATGCATCCAAGGTTGGGATTGGAGGGGTGTTGAGTCAGAAGGGGCGTCCTATTGCATATTTTAGTGAGAAGTTGTCAGGAGCGAAGATGCGATACAGTACATATGATGTGGAGTTTTATGCTGTTGTACAATCTATCAAACACTGGAGACACTATCTATTCCAGAAGGAGTTTGTTCTTTACACTGATCATGAAGCATTGAAGCATTTGCAAGGGCAAGACAAGATTTCAGCGAGACATGCATCGTGGATTGCATATCTGCAACAGTTTACTTTTGTTGTGAAACACAAGTCAGGGGTGACAAATCGAGTGGCTGATGCTTTGAGTAGGAGGAGTCATTTGTTGACTACGCTGAAAGTTGAAGTGACGGGGTTTGAAATGTTGCCGGAATTATTTGTTGAAGATCCTTACTTCATGAAGTTTGTTGATAAAGTTAAGGAGGGAAAGACGGATGAGTTCTTGATGGTAGATGGTTTTCTTTTTAAAGGAAGTCGATTGTGCATACCGGAGGGTAGTCTGAGAATGAAGATTATCAAGGAGTTACACGAAGAAGGGCATGTTGGAAGAGACCGTACCTTACAGTTAATTTCACAATCCTACTTTTGGCCATCGATGAGGAAAGAAGTGGAGAGGTTTGTTGAGCGTTGTCATATTTGTCAGGTTTCGAAAGGAACTGCGACTAATGCTGGTTTATATATGCCATTACCTGTACCAAGTAAACCATGGGTTGATGTGAGTATGGACTTCGTGTTAGGATTACCGAGGACACAGCGTGGTAACGATTCCATATATGTGGTGGTGGACAGATTTTCGAAAATGGCGCATTTTATTGCTTGTAAGAAGACGGCGGATGCTGTGCATGTTGCTCAGTTGTTTTTCAGGGAGATCTATCGACTTCATGGATTGCCAGAATCTATTGTGTCGGATAGAGATACTCGATTTCTGAGTCATTTTTGGTTGAGTTTGTGGAAAATGGTGGGAACAAAGCTGAAATTTAGTAGTGCTTATCATCCGCAAACTGATGGACAAACGGAGGTGGTTAATCGATCGTTGGGAAACTTGTTGAGGTGTCTTGTTCAAGATAATCTGAAGAGTTGGGATGTGAAGTTATGCCAGGCAGAATTTGCTCATAATCATGCTGTGAATCGAAGTACTGGGTTCAGTCCGTTCCAGATTGTTTATTCAAGTTTACCGAAGGGACCGTTAGATTTAACGATGATACCACACTCGAAGGGGACAATTAAGAAAGCTGCTGATTTTGTTGAAGGGCTGACGGAATGTCATAAAATCGTTCAAGAACGATTAGAGAAAGCAAATGAGAAATATAAACGAGCTGCAGATTTGAAACGACGAAATGTTGAGTTTAACGAAGGAGATTTGGTTTATGCAGTGTTAACGAAAGATCGTTTCCCAGTAGGCGCTTACAATAAATTGAAAGCACGGAAAATTGGTCCGGTGGAAGTTGTGAAACGAATCAATGAAAATGCTTATAAACTGAAGCTGCCGGATGATGTGTATACGTCTGACGTATTCAATATTAAGCATCTCGTACCATATCATGGGGATGAGTTTGTTGGGGATGAAGAGCGTGCAAATTCGAGGTCGAATTTCTCTCAACATGGGGAGGATGATGTAGCTCAGACCGGAGACGAAGGCATAAGTCGTAGGCGACTTATGGAAGGAGCTATGAGTCATCTACGAGTTAAGAAAACAGGCATGAGTCGTGACCGACTCAACTGGGGTGAAGGCATAAGTCGTAACCGACTTAAGGAGGCGGTGATGACTCGTCTCCGACTCAACTGGAAAAACAAAGGGGACGTTGCTTCAAGGCTGCGACTTAACGAAGCGGATTTAAGTCGGCACCGACTTAAGGAAGGTGATGAGTCGGCACCGAGTTACAAGGCACAAGTGTTAAGTCGGCACCGACTTAAGAAAAGTGATAGGTCGGCACCGAGTTACGACTTATTTAAGTCGGTCGAAATTTTAAGTCGCGAAAGCCCTGATGCCGTTGATTCCTCTACCGAGTTAATATCAACCATTGATTTCTTTAAACCACTAATCTGAGATGCGCATGTTTTAAGTCGCCGAAGACTTGTTGCCGTTGATTTCTGCTGCCGAGTTAAGCTGGACCGTTGATTCCTTAAGTCGCTACTAAGTTGAGTCGCGTAGCATTTTTAAGTCGGCAACGACTTAAGTACTTGTATTTTCTTTGATGTTTTTGTCTTTGTTAAGTCGGAGTCTTTGTTAAGTCGTAGGTCGTAAGCTGTAACTCGGAACCGACTTAGTACTTGTATTTTTTTAAGCTTTCTGAACTGTGTGTAAATAAGGCGACTTATGTTAAGTCGGCAAGGTTGATAAGTCGGTTGCCGACTTAAGACTTGTACTTTTTCTGTTTTGGTGTGTTGTAGCCTATAAATAGGCAAGTGAAGTCATTTGTAAAGGTTGTTGAATATTGAATAAAATTCTCTTTTGATTGCTTTGTGCTTTCATTTCAAATTGGTAGTTGAGTGTAATCTCCTATCTCCTCTTTCGGATAATCGAGTGCGCTCGATTCAACGATTGTAGAAGCCGATTCGCGGAATCAAGTGCGCTTGATCAACGCTTGAAGAATTGAAGATCTTTGAACCCGGTATCGTGCGCGATCAACGAGTTCGAGATAGCTAGAGTTCGGTATCTTCGGATCAACGAATTCGGGCAATTCAGCATTCATCAATCCATCGACTGCTACTTTCACCGATCTACATTGTTTTGAATTATCCGCTGCGTCAGGAACGCACTGACATAAATATTGGGAAGGGAAGAGATTGAGAAGGTTAAGGGGCAATAGTCTTTCAGAATATAACCAACATAGTTATAAACATTTTAGAAGCAACGGTAAGTATGAAGTGAAAAATGAACGGACCAAATTAATAAATTTGCAGTGGAATTTGAATGGTAAGCAAGCCGACAAACGAATTAAGAAAGTTTGACGCGGTACCGATACGTATAACATTTCGCAAATCTCGCTGCGTATCGGACGTCAGAACACAGAACTGAATATACTGCAGGGATCAGCACAACGAGACGATCAAAACGGCATACAGATATCAGTGGTACGATTGAATTATAAAAAGTCGAATTTTCTACTGATGGAAAATGCAAGAAAAACACTGAAAAATAAGATCGACGGAGTCACAGATGTCCGAATTTGGAAAAACGACAAACTAACATCTTGCTCAGAAGATGGTTTAGAATTTTTCTATGTAAAAATATTTAGGTTTCGGAAACATTTTATTTTCAACGTTTTTAACTGATTAAATTGAAGTGAATTTACGCGCGAAATAAACTTTCATATTTTCGGACGAAAATTTACCAGTTGCTATGTTTAACTAGACGTATTCCAAATATTAAATTTTTATTTCAAAATTTTATCGTTTAAAATTTCACAAAATTTCAACTAGTTACGTTATTAAAACAGTTGAAATTTACGGGTCGTTACACTCTCCCCCACTCAAAACTTTTCGTCCCCGAAAAGGAACGAGGTAGGAGAATAGAAACAACCAGAAAGAAGAACAGATTCGAAATACAAAATAATAATTAATTTAAACCATATAAATTCAAATTTAAATTAATTGATATTCAATAATTGATTTAATCCATTTGATTTCACTAAAATCAATCTCAACTATTTTCTAAATTCATTATCTTATTATCTCATTTCTTCAATTTACAATTTTTTTTTTTTTTTAACCATAAATTTGAATAGTCTTTTATTATAATCAAATTTTATTCAACAAATTTAAATTCTTCTTTATTCCAAATTATTGTTAAATTTATTCTACTTAATATATCTAATCACATATATTTAACCCATATAAATAAATTTAAACCATAAAAGTTTCGATTTAAATTAATTTATATCTACTAATTTCTTTTAAATTCAATGTATTTTCATAAGTTAATCTAATTTCTATCTATTATTCAATTAACTTATTGTTCTATTTATTTCAATTATCATTATATAATTAAAATTTAAGTGTATAACGTTTATTATAACCACTCAAATTTTATTTATAAATTCAATTTATATTATATATTATCCAATTACATATTTCCCTTCTGAATGATTTAGGTAAGTGGTATTAGACTGCAGTTGAACAATATACAAATAAAATTTTCCAAATTCAATTATTCAAGTTTAAATTTTTATTCCAAATTTTGGTTTTATTTATAATTAGAATCATTTTTTTTACAAAATTTAAGAATTAGATTTCCGATTAACTTTAACAATTTAGAGATATATATAATATATTCAGATCGAATCAAATTGAATTTTAAAATAAGATACCTATATATATGTAAATCAAAATATACTGAAGAAATTTAAATCAAAATATATTTTTTCTTTCAAACAAAACCGTAGCAAAGCTACAGGATAGTATCTCCACTTCGAAACTCGAAAATGAACGTCGATGATGCGGCCGCCATCACCGAAATTATTTTCCAGCGACAAAGAGAAGAGCACTGATTTCAACATTTAAAATTCTTTGGAAACGATTTCTATTCGGAAATACTTCCAATAATATATACTTTAAAATTTTTAAAACCAAAGTTCGAAATCACCGGAAACTAAATTCTCAAATTTCTGAATTAAATTCATTTCAAATTCCAAATCAATTTATAAACCGTACTTATAAATTTATTTAGAACAATAAATGATAATCAAATATTATCATTTCAAACAACAATTTAATTAACCTATTAAATTCCAGAAAATTTTACTTATATTTTCACAATATAATCAAACAAATTTATTTCATTTACCAAATTTGAAAATAATATTGTGTCAGTTTGCTCTGTTCAAGTGTTTTGGAGATCCTATCGATTGCGTTGATCAGACGTATCGATCGGAAACCCAAATCAACATCAACAACTCAAGCAACACAGTATATATTAAAACATTTTAATATTAATTTACAAATACACTTCCTCGCTCGACGATACAAGAATGGATTCAAAGCAAGAATAGAGATTCAAATTTGATGGACTCAATCAAAGAGAATTTTTTCTATAATAAGTTCGAAACAGAAGATAAGATAGTTCGATTAACAGAATCGGGAGATGAATAAGCTTATTTAATTCACGGGCAACCTTAACCGGGTCGTCCGTAACTTCAAGAATAAGATCGATGCTGAATTCCGAGGTAAATCAACATCCAATCTCGAGAAATAGAATTCAGGTATAGTAGGAGATAGATAGCATCGTAAACCGAGGATACAGAAAAATCCGGTAAATCAATGCCTATTATAAAGGAGTTTCACCCCTTTACAAATCATTCGAAGTTTGGCGAGACCACCGATTCACTATAAGGGTCATTCGAAGTGGAGTTATGTGATGCTCCAAAATTGAAAGAAGACGAATAGTGAGGGACACGAATGAAATTTGGAACCGTAGGGAACGTTCCAAAATTCAAAGAAATCGAGTCAAAGGAAGAGATTGAAACTCGAATGAGAGTGATTCTGTAAATACATTTACCCTATATGTTAAGTTTTGCCTAGAGCTACCAAAGCTCTGATACCAACTGTAACGACCCGCCATTTTGGACCATTCGCATCCATTATAAGTGTATAGGTAGACACTCATGCCGGAGTTGAATTGCTCAAAATACCGCGTTGTTATTTAAATTGGCAAAACTGAACATATACAGTAAATAAAATAATCACAGATCACAGACACAGAGTAATAAGTGCAGCGGAAAAAGAGAGATAGTAGTTCATGAAGCTACTATATAAATATATAAGTTACATCAGATTTAAACCAGATACAACGGAAGAGTAATATGATACATCAGATACAAAGCAGAATACATCACTGGAATCATCGAATATCTGAAAGCAGAATAGTTGGCTGGATCTCCAAGCGAAGCTCCAACTCCAAAGGTGAGTCTCGAAAACTGGTACACTCAGTCTGACCCGAGCATAAAGCAAAACACAAAACACTCGAGTCAGGATTAACATTCTTATATTAATAAATCCAACTCAAGTGAAATAGCAATTGAAATACAAGTAACTCAAAGGATGTTTGGAATAACCATCCTTAAGGATCCGTTAAACTATCTACTATGTAGTAATATACGCTAAGTAGATAATGTCTATCAGTAATATAAGAAGATATCAAAATAGCGTTAAGTCATGGCCCATTCCACCCTTAACACATTTTTATTCCCACAAGCATATACAAGACCGTAGTTTACCCAAAACCGGAAGTCACCAGAGGGCAACCCATATACTCAAGGTACAAAACAAATTCGTAGTGGTCGCGCATAAATGGAATACAAGTATGACAAGGCACATGAGGCTATACCCAAGGTAGTGATACTACCGTTCGCCTGATCCGGACTGGTGAGAACGCAACGCCGCAGCGCCCGCAACACCGTGAAACAACACTCCCAAAATCAAGGGTGCACCAATCGACAACAAGTATACGTAGTTCGAAGAAGTGTGTCCACTTGAGGTAGCTAATCCTCCATTGGCCCGGCACAGCTCCTGTTTTAGTCATTTCCAATTTGACACAAGTGTCAAGGCTATCCATCATCGTTCACTTTCTTCAGTCATCACGTACATCATTCCAACCACTTCATTCTGGATCATCACTCCGCGTATAGTTATTAAAGTGGTTTTCGGTTTAGATAGAGAGTATATCCATAACCGAATTCCGGTCTCTTTAATAACTTTCGTAATTATTACACCGATTGGTCATTTATATATTTCAAAAACCAAATCAAATTCAATTCAATTAGAATTCGTAAATCAACATTTCATTTGTCTTTCAAAACCAATTTCCAATAATTTACGTTTCAAAACTTCCAAATCATCATTTCAAAATTCTATAATACAATTTCAATTTTATTTAAAACAATTCAATATTGATTCAAGTTCGTATATAAGATTCATTCCGAAATCATTAAAATTAACTTAATTTGACATTCAAATCAATTTAATTCATTTATCGATTTCATTAAATATTCGTAGAGTAAATTTATCATTCAAACAATTTCTATTAAATTTCCAAATCATTAATCAATTCTTAAGTTCAACTTCATCAAATCAAAACTTACAATTTTGAATTAAACTAAATTCGTCAAATCAAATTCTTTAAATTTCAAGTCTTACATCAATTTCAATAAATCGCATTTTATTTCTTGTTAAAGAAATTCAATTTCACTTATTTACTTACTTAAATAATTTTCCAAAACTTAATTAATAACGAAAACTCAATTTCAATTATTTACGAAGTAAATTCACTTATTCAAAAGTTCAATTTTCTTATTAAAGAATTCAATTCAATTAATCATTAAATAATTAAATCTTATTTAATTATTAAATAATTCAAAACTTAATTATTAAATAATTTCAAAGTTTAATAATTTCAAACTTATTTATAATTTCAAACTTAATTATTAAATCATTTCTCAAATTAAACAACATTTTTTCATCAATTACATTGGTAATATTTTGTTTCAGATTATTAAATATTAACATTTTCTTTTCATTAAAATTCAATTTCAACTTCATTTCAAAACCATATTCTTTATTCAAATAAAATCTTCGTTTATTTTCAAATCAAATTATTGACCAATCGGTTTTTTATTTAATTTTCTATCCTAGGTCAAAGTTCAATTTGGGTATTTATCATTTCAACCCGATTCCAATTCAATTCAAAATCAAAGCATAACAAAGGGAACTTGCAGTGTGATAACTGGGATGGTGTCAAAGTAAATAAACAAGCAATAACAACAATCAATATCAATCCAATAATCAATTCAAATAATCCCGAAATAACCGTATTTATTCGCATTGTTATTTGTACGAATTAATATAATTATTTCTAGAATCTACACTATCATTTCATGTAGATTAAAGATTATTACATTACGGTTTTCACTTGTCATTCAATTTACAAATTTCATACATCATAAATTTAACAACATACATTCAGTGGTTCAGAGTGTAATTAAACAAATCCTACGTGTCAATAAATTTAACAGTTAAAGGGGTCATATTATACAAATGTCAGTTAATCAAATTTTACATCTAACTATCCTATATCAATTCCAATTGCATATTGTTTATCAATTTAACATTAACAATTTAACGTCCAATATAAACATCAACAATCAATCAATTATCAGCCAAACTGTATTATCATCGCATAAATAATTAACAGATAATGGTGTCAGATGTCACAGGTGAACTGATACAGGTAGTAGCATATATAACAGTGTCATTAACTAATAGCAGCATATTTCAATTGTCGTTTCAATTGAAATCAAATCTAATAAATAAAAGAACGTTAATCGTGAGTGAGTGCTCACCTTTCGAGGCTAGAGATGCACGAGAAGATGACATGGATACGCACACTGATACGGACATAGAGATTGAGTTACGAATCCAAGCAAACAAATCGGCACGAATTCAACGATCAAAGCTGATAACAGAAATCGATGAAATCAAATCAAAACATTCAACATAGCACCAAATAAAACATGTCCTATGTCAAAGTTTAACAATATAGTTCTTTGTGCTACCGAGATCGAAATGGTCTGAAATTTGGTATGAATAAAAATCAAAACTTGTATTTTAAACTGCAAAAGATTCACTTGTTTTGGAAAAGAGACGAGAAAAGTTACGATGTCACGAACATAGACTCAGGCCATGTTTCAGCAGTGTAAAAAAAATTTCTAGTACAAAAGAACAGCTGCCTGGGTCTAACTTCCAAATAAGAAACAGAGGATCAAATGACCTCGCATGAAGCTGAAAATTCATGAACACATGGTTTTAAAACAAGCTAGGAATTGAAAAATAAGATTGTTAGAATCAAGTTAATATATAACCATAGGTAACTTACGTGTATCAAAATTAAGTTCTCAGAGCAATGAAGAAAATACAGTAGAAGGTAGGAAGAATTGAATATAATATGAATATATATGTTTACATACCATTTTTCATTGCCCAACAACAGAGAAAGCTAGGCGGGAATGGAAGGCGGCACGATGGTCTCAGAGTTGCTCACGTGGAGGATTAGGGGAAGAAGCCGAGGTGGAGCGGAGAAGATGTCGTGGCCGAGATGAGGATGGACGTGAGTATGGGAAGTGGTTGGGGTTTGTCGGGAAGGGTGGAGAGAAGGAAACTGGGTCGGAGGGAGAGGCGCGGGGATGAGCAAATATAATTTCGGCCATGAGATAAAAATGCTAGAGGAGGAAAGAAAGAAAAGAGAAAGAAGGGGAAAATCTAAAGTTAGATTTATAATAAAATCGGTGCAGGTTAGTTGAAATGCAAAGCAACTTTAATTTCTAACTTTTGTTTCTTTTCATATTCAAATGGACGCACTGTCATAAACATTGGGAACGCACTGACATAAATATTGGGAAGGGAAGAGATTGAGAAGGTTAAGGGGCAATAGTCTTTCAGAATATAACCAACCTAGTTATAAACATTTTAGAAGCAACGGTAAGTACGAAGTGAAAAATGAACGGACCAAATTAATAAATTTGCAGTGGAATTTGAATGGTAAGCAAGCCGACAAATGAATTAAGAAAGTTTGACGCGGTACCGATACGTATAACATTTCGCAAATCTCGCTGCGTATCGGACGTCAGAACACAGAACTGAATATACTGCAGGGATCAGCACAACGAGACGATCAAAACGGCATACAGATATCAGCGGTACGATTGAATTATAAAAATTCGAATTTTCTACTGATGGAAAATGCAAGAAAAACACTGAAAAATAAGATCGACGGAGTCACAGATGTCCGAATTTGGAAAAACGACAAACTAACATCTTGCTCAGAAGATGGTTTAGAATTTTTCTATGTAAAAATATTTAGGTTTCGGAAACATTTTATTTTCAACGTTTTTAACTGATTAAATTGAAGTGAATTTACGCGTGAAATAAACTTTCATATTTTCGGACGAAAATTTACCAGTTGCTATGTTTAACTAGACGTATTCCAAATATTAAATTTTTATTTCAAAATTTTATCGTTTAAAATTTCACAAAATTTCAACTAGTTACGTTATTAAAACAGTTGAAATTTACGGGTCGTTACATTGATAGTAAGTAGATAATTTTATATATATAGATAGATTTTAATTTGCTAATATATTTAAAAGAAAATGGATTGGGTGGGTTGTTTGTTTATTAACCTATTAAATCTATCTAACTACTAAAAGAAATTTATTAAAGAGAAATTTGTTAATTTAAAACAATTGAAAACGAAAATTAATTGTTCGATCATTTCGAATATTGATAAGTTGTATAAATTGTTTATACAAGGTCTATACATCGAGAGAAAAACAAACTGGATTGGAAATTGGATGGCAAAATAAAAGCTAAGGTGAGATCTTCTCACTCAGATTTAAATTGATTGCAGTTATT
This sequence comes from Allium fistulosum, assembly GCA_030737815.1. Classification (NCBI taxonomy): domain Eukaryota; kingdom Viridiplantae; phylum Streptophyta; class Magnoliopsida; order Asparagales; family Amaryllidaceae; genus Allium; species Allium fistulosum. The sequence continues at coordinate 306,949,015 of CM060901.1, read as the reverse complement.
GACTGTTTGATTGCTATTTGGATGTGATATTAGATATGTAGGATATATCTATATATATAGCAATATATACATATTGGCATATGTATATATTGGATTGATGATTTCCCGCCTCGTATAGCGGATGAGACCCTATTGCGCCGTTAGTAAGCGGATTTTTATAAAACCCATATACCGCGATAATTCCGTACTGGAGCGGAATTGGTATTGTGCTAACATCTTTGGATGCAGGGAAACAGGTTGGAGGGATCCAACTGGACCCCTCACATTGATTGAATTTATTTGTATTGTGATATGAATCTGTGAATGATTATAGTGATGCTATTAATCATATTGATATCTGGAAATTGTTTGAAAGCTAAAATTTAGCTGAATGGATGTTTTGATATCATTGGATTCCAAAGATAAACGAAATTGAATTTTTGAAATTCAAGTAGAAAATTTCTAAGTGAATCAATTTTTGAAATTGAAGAAATTTTGAAGAAAGAAATTTTTAAAGTATAAAAAGTAAATTTTTATAATCGTATTGAATAAATTCCAGAATAAAGTGAAAATGCTAAATAAATGGATTTCATAAAACAGTGATTATAAATTGAAGAATTTAATTTAAGAATTTGGATTTTTAAATAGATTGAAAGAAACGATTGAAATTTATTTCCTTAAAAAAGGAATTTATTTAAAAGGAGATAAGTTGGAAATCCAATTAGAAATTTAATTGGTAAATTGAAATGATTTGGGAAATCAATGTAAAATGATTTCAATTTGAAGAATTCATTTAAAAACAGGATATTGAATGATTTGAAGGAAAATAAGGAATTTATTTAGTAGTGATAAATAAAATTAGAAATCAATCTGTAATTGATTTAATATTTGGAAATGAATTTTTGAGAAATCAGTATGGAATCTTTTATTTAATGTTGAAAATAAATTCAGAAATCAATATTGAAATTGAATTGATATTGAAGTTTTTATAAATAGAATTGAAATTTATAAAAGTTGTTTAAAAATCCGAAATCACTTATTTTGATAAGTAAAATATAGAAGTTAATAAAAAGAAGATTTATAAGTTGAAGTTGTTATTAAAACAGAAATAGAATTTATAAACGTTGTTTTATAAATTCAAAATCAATTGAATTTGATAAATTGAATATAGAAGATTATTAAAAAGGATATATTCACGATTTTGGACAGTGAATGTATTATTGAATAAAATGGATTCATTTTTGAAAAAGTGATATTAAAAATGAAGTTAAACATTTTAAAGATGTTTTAAAATGTATTATGAATCGAAAACATGGATTTCAACATTTTTATTGTTGAAATAGACGTTTTCGAAAAATAAGGAAATGGCGGACTATAACACACTGTTGTTATAGTAAATGATTCCCGAAAGGAAATGTTTTTATGTAGTATTGGGATTTATATATCTATCTTAATTCCTAATCCCTATACTATTGATTTCGAGTCGTCGTAACGATGTTTTACGCAACATTCGTTTTGACTCAAATAGATGTTAAAATTTATGATTTCCTTAAAGAACGAAATATATACTTAATATTGATTTAAGTATATTGAATATTTTCAAATGTTGAAAATAAATAGATTTGTGAATTACTTATTAAATAAGTATGGAAATACTTTTCCAATATGAAATGAACTGTTTTGAGAGTTTATCTTCTTAAAGATAAATTGAAAATGAATATTGGAATCGATTTGAAAATCGTATATCAGTAGATATTCTTGAAATATAAATTCACTATGGAATTTATAAAAGAAAGGGAAGTTGTTTAAAAATAAATATTGATTTATTTTTGAAGTGTGGAAATTTTATATCTAGTAAAGATATTTTGGAAGATAAATAATTTGGAAAATTATTTGGAATCTGATGATGTTGCGCATCTTTATTGATAGTTAAATAACCAACTATCAATAATTACCTTTAGATAGGTATTTGTTGTGATTTGGATGAATTTGAATGCCACACTTATTTTTGAATAATCGCTCACTATTCGGGTTAGCCGGGAAAGGACCATGGGGTCGTATAACCCATTCCGAATATGTGATACGTCGTTATGAATTGCATTCGAAGACCGGTGTTGAAGACCGGATATTTTTGAAAACGGAAGGATTACCGTCGAGTTACTCTACATCGGCTGATCTCCGGTTTAGAGGTTTTTATCACCCTTAGTGACGGGAAGTCTGGACGTGATTAGAAATTTATCCGGATGTGCAAGGGCTTCGTGAGAAGTGCCTTCGGTTCTGTTCGATCCCGGAACAGACTTGTATGGATTGTGTGTCTGACGTTACAATTTGAGATATAAAGCTGATTTCTTTCAAATACATTTCTGTTGGTGGCGGAGAATTTATTCTCTTAGCTTAACACCGTTCTCTGAGACGTACGAGCTCAGAGGTTATGTAGTTGAGATTTATCAGCGATATATCCCAATTTGGTAACTTGGCATACTGAGTGTTGCTGTGAAATGATCAGTGTTTGATCATTTGCGATATGATCATTTGTTTGATCTTATATCTTGGTGATCATAGGTTGATCATTTTGTTTGACCCGAAGCAGGGCTTTGTAGAAAGCGTAGCTTTGTGGACGAGACTTCGTCGAGCCTCACACCCCGGAAATGGTCGAAACAGGAAGGATGCGGCAAGGTTCTAGGGAGTAGCGCCCCTTAGTGTATGTCATTCCTTCTGGATAGAGGTGGTATCATGGTATGGAGCCCAGATACTTAACCTATGTGGTTGCTGCATTTTTTCTATGTGGTTTGTTGGAAATCGGGGATCCTCGGGAAGATCGGTTACGATCGGGGGATGGCATACGCGTGTCAGTAGTTACCTATTTTTGCAGAGGTAACCCGGCCTTGTGTTGGCAGAGATCCGGTTAGGTTCTCGGGTCGTCTATTCCAGGGACGTACCCATCGTGGAAAAGGAAGTTCCTTAGCCTGACCATTTGTTGGAAATCCAAAGAAACAATACGTGACTTGTACGGTTTTAGTTGTATTACCTGCTATGGAATGTGGCGGTAACCTGCTATTGAACATAGTAGCTATAGTAGGCATAAGTGCGGGATGCCTATGCTAGCTAAGATTAATATTATACTTTCGAAATGTTTTCTACACTATGCACTAATAATAATATCCAAAATGATTTGATTTTGCGTAGTAAGCATCTTTGACTATCATAAGAAGAAATCTCCTCCAATTCTGCGTTTGCATTGTGTGTGTGGTGGGAGGTCTTATGGTAGTTTCATTTTCCAAAAGCATTGCGAATTTGTTTTATTTTCTTTGTGAAAAATAACTGTTTTACGATCTCACACCAGTCACCATGACTGACTCGGAGTTTATTGTTCCCTTCTAAACTCTGGGTGCCCACCAATTTCCACACGGGCAGCCTAGAGTTATATTATCAGGATATTCTGGATATTCTGGAGCTTTGGAGATAAGCTGGATGGCGAGACGTAGTACTTGTATCTGATATATTTATTCCGCTGTGTATTCTGTATGAGGACAAGTTTATATAACTGTCCATTGTTGTATTGAGTTGTATATTGACTCTGGTGATTGATGTATGCATAAAATGATATAGTTCTTTGTTTAAAGATTATTCATTTATCTATTATATATTGTCCCGCTGCGATATGTGAGATTCTGATATTGTTACTGTATCTGATGTTGTTCTGTTGTTCTTCTTTCTTCTTCTTCTCTTTTTCTTCTATCTTTTCTTCTACCTCTTTTTCTTAAAAACCCTCACTATTGGAGTTTCCGGCACTCGATTGCTCGACAGTCGATAAAGTGAGTATCGATGTCGAATTTTCGAAAGTCGAAATATCCCGTACGTGACAGCAGCCTTTGTTAGTTAAGTCGTTTAGACGACTTAAGTGTTGGGTCATAACGCTGTTAGGTCACGTGGGTTGCTAAGTTGTTAGGTCGCAAGGTTTTGTAAGTCGTAGGTCGTAACTCAGTAAGTTGTTAGGTCGTAGAGGCAGTCTGCGTTAGGTCGCTGGGTTTTGCCTAAGTGTTAGGTCGTACCTGTTGTTAAGTCGCGTGATGTTTTAGGTCACGAGAAGACTTAAGGTGTTAGGTCATGAGCGACCTAAGGGGTTGTTAAGTCGCGAGCGCTGCTAAGTCATAACTCGTAGATAGGTTGGCCTGGTAGGTCGTGAGTGCGCTTGGGCTTAGGTCGTTAGGTCACACGCCTGTGATTTGTTAGGTCGTAGGAGTGTTAAGCAGTTAAGTCGTAGGTCGTACGGGTTGTTAGGTCGAAGACTTAGGTCGGTGGGGGTCTTAGGTCGTAGGTCGGAGACGACCTAACTCGGAGTAGTTGATCTAAGGGGATTTTCAGCTATAAATAGGAGGGCTTTGTTCCATTTTTGGGATCCGGATTTCGAAGCGACGAAGTGCTGCCATTTTGAGAGCTCGACTTCTACACTTCTTCACTTCTTTTCTCTACTCTAATCTAGTGATTCCATCCATCCAAGTTGAAGATCAAATTGAAGATTCAAGGGCTTGGATTGAAGATCTTCATCCTTTGAAGTGAGATTTCTTCGTTTGAAGCGGATTCGTGATAGATCAAGCTTGATCCTTCGCTATCCAGATCTGAAGCGTGCTGATTTGAGGTTGTTTAGGTGATTTGGTGAGTGGTGATTATCTCTCACACGGATCCAAAGGAGTATATCGAATTGTTGGCTCGATTTGGTGTTAAAATAGTGATTTCCATGCATTTTCTTTATCCTAAGTGTAGATCCATATAGATCCATTGTTCATGATGATTTGACAACCATTTTATTACATGTTAACCTATGCAAGTTCATTCATCAAGATTATAGAGACATTGTTCATGTTTTCATGCTTATTAGACTTTCAACTCTTTAATTACGAAATTGCCATTATTGTGATAATTGTCTACTTAGATCATATTTGAATGCTTGATTGCTTGGATTAATGTTTGATTTGGTTGATTGCTATGAATTAGATGATTGATGATTTGATTTAGATCGAGGATGATTCAAAAGTTAAGGGAAAGGCTCTTGAATGGGAAAAGCTGCTTGTGGCATTTGTAGCGGATGATGAAGCTCTCATGTATAGATTTGATGATGATGTTGAGATGAGACTTTGCGAGGATGTGATGAAGCGAAGTATGATATGAGATAGTCTTTGTCTAATCCAGACGGGATCATTCCAAGCAGGTTGAGAATAATGGATTGCTCGAGAGGCGCTTGAGCTAGTATGGAAATAGTCGTCGAGGAGGATGACTAGAAGGCTGAGATATCATCGTTGTTGAAGGTTCTAGCATGCTCAAAGCAAGAGTACGTTGGGCAGATTCGATAGTCCCTGAAGGCTACTGATTGGGTAGTCAAGTACTCTGGGCAGATTCGATAGTCCTAGGCACGGGTCACGATGACGTGCGGGAGTTATGTCTAGAACCGGGGTTTCAATTAGCCCTTGACGGACGGCTGAAAGAATGTGCCGGTCATTCAATTAACGGTGATATCGAAGCAATGATAACAGTGATAGCCAGAGTCATGGATGTTTGGTTGTATCGTCATTCGGTCTCAAGAGCAGTGTTTTCTGGGTGCTTATCTGATCTTGGTTTAGGCCTTAGGGGTTTGTACTTGGAAAACATCGCCCTTGACTCGAGTGATAATTGCTTTACTTTACATTGTATGCTCTGCTATGTTTGCTTCTACTTAGTGTGTGTCTGGGGCCTATCACTGTAGGAAGATGTTGGAGTGGGAGGGTTGTATTCCTATTCCATTTTCCCTTATGCTCTTTTGGTATGTTGTTAGTTAATTTACTGCTCACTAAGACTGTTGTCTGACTCAAGGCTTTATGTTTTAACTCTTATTGCCTTGGGCTGTTCGTCCATTTTTGGGACGGGCATACTAGGTAGCAGGTGACAGGTGCTGCTCTTGTTTTCCACGATGGTGATGATGAAGACGAGCTGGAGTATTGCATATTACTTCTTACTATATGTACTGGATGTTCCGCTGCTTTGTATTCTCTGAGTGATATGTAGTGAGGCTTGTTGTATTGACTATTCAGATGTTTGTATACAACTACTATGAAGTTTTATTGATGAGATTCTATTCTGTGAAGCTTCACTATATATATATGTTCTATTGTATTTTGTCCATGCGCTGTGAGTAATACGATAGATTCTGTTGTTTTAATTTACCTTGACAATCGTCCATGGCTGCCTGGCACACTTTACAGCGCACTTTCTTTAGGTTCAGTGCAGGGGTTATGGGCGGTCGTCACAGTATTACTTTCTTAGTTAAAAACTTTTGAATTGATTCCCCAATTCCCAAATTTATATTAACGTAACATTTCCTTTAGATTCATTGCAATGATCTCCAAATTCAGTTGAATGAATTAAATATATGCATAACTCATAAAAATTTGTGGTCACAACCCTTAATCACCTTTTATAAGTTGATTATTTCCACTCCAACAATCATAAGTTATTATATATATATTAATTAATTAATTCAACATTTAAGTTCGTTTTCCTATATTAAATTTATTTCCCAGTATAAATTTACTCTATTCCAACAAATTGGAATTCCACTCAATTACTATAAACAATCATTGCATTTATTACCTTAAAATAAGTTTAGATGTAAATCAAAAGTTGATAAATCTATAACTTAGTTACCTTTTTTTCTTATATTCCATTACACTATATACTCCTATTTATCTTACTTTGTATTAAAGGCTATGTTTTCAAAATGTGAAATATTGTTAATTACCCACATAACTTTAGGTTTTAAAACCAATCTATAAATTTACCTTAATTCCCGTCAATCCTAACTTTACCATCTATTTCAATTAATAGGGTGTGCACTAATTTAGTCATTGCGTTAATTCTTATTAATATACATTAAGGTTCCTTTACTCTAATTGATTTCCAACGAAATAAACAGGTAACCTTACAATACACTAAGGTTTATTATTTCCAACAAATTATCATAGTTGCCTACATAATATTTACTTTACTATTATACACAAACGTTACTATTTTCATATGTCAAATCTTTATGCAATGGCCATATTATAATTATATTTATTATAACATTTATACCTTAAATGTTTGCCTTTGGTTTTCTTACATTAATAAGCCTTTATTTCTTACAATATCAAATGTTACCATTTATTTCCAAATACTAATTCCATTCATCAACATTCTCATTTGTTTCTTATATTACACTTAAAACCAAATATGCCAATTTACACTATTTCAATTAATGGCAATATAATTTAAATTGTTAATTTTAATTACAACTGCTACATCTAATTTCTAACATTGTATCACCTCCCCAAAATGTAACATTTATTTATTTTTACTAAAATTTATTTCCAATTCCATCCACAAATTAAATAGGTAACTTATAGTAATTGTTTATGTGCCAAGGTTACACTTAAGTTAATCCAGCTTCACCCAATTATTATAAATTATATACAAATCCTTTAACTTACACCACTTTTATACTTATTTACTTATTTTAAATTTTATACACAAGTGCACAATTTACGCTATTTCATTTTTATTGACTTTACTTCAATTGTCAACAATTGGTTGCTACAATTCATTCTTAAACTTTTATTTCGATATAAATTATAAAATTTTATTTCTTTCTAAATTTAATTACAAAATTAAATTAACCAAATTTATTCATCAAAATTTACGGGTCGTTACAACAACTGTGTACATGGTGGAGATTCCAGAATGAAGTAGGATGGTTTGGTGACGATTCTTTATGGTATTTACGTAGCCATGACTCCCCTGAGTCAACTTGATGTGGCTAAAACATGAGTCATGCCGGGCCAAGTGAGGTCGTTCCTCCTATCGGACACATTTCTTCGATACCATTCTATTGCTTTTGTGATTGATTGGGTGCACCCTTTAATTTGGGAGTGTGTCTCGAGGTGGGCGGTAGTCGCTGCTATGCGTTACGACCAGTCCGGATCCACAAACGGTATATCTACCCTGGCATTGCCTCAAGTGCCGTGTCACATGCCCTATCGCGCCTTCTACGAGTTTGTTTTGTGTCGTACCTATGGAGTGCTCCCTGATAGCCCACTTGCGAGTGGAGTTTACAGTATCTGTATAGACTACGGCATTATAAAAATGTGTTAAGGGGGATATGGGTAACGCCTTAACGCTACTTTAATAGTTTACTTTACTATAGACATATTATAATAGCGTATTGTACTACATAGTAGATAGTTCCATAGATCCTTAGAGGATGGTTATCCCAAACATCCTTTGAGTTACTTGTATTTCAGTTGATATTTCACTTGAGTTGGATTTATTGATATAAGAATGTTAATCCTGACTCGAGTGTTTTGTGTTTTTGCTTTACGCTCGGGTCAGACTGAGTGCCACAGCGTTAGAAACTCACCTTTGGAGTTGGAGCTTCGCTTGGAGATCCATCTATATCTATTCATCTTGAAGTTATCCAGTTGACTCCTGTGATATATTCTGATCTTGTATTTGACTATTGTATTGAGACTTCTATGTATTCGAGACTTCTGTTGTATCTTGTTTAACTCTGTTATATATATATAGTAGCTTCATGAACTACTATTCTTTTGTTTCCACTGATTATTGTTATATTACTCTATGTCTATGGTTATGTGATTATTTATTTACTGTATATGCTGAGTTTTGCCAAATATAAATTAACAATATGATATTTTGAGCAATTCAAGTCCGACATGTGTGGATGCGAATGGCACGAAATAGTGAGTCATTACAGTTGGTATCAGAGCTCTGGTTTTAGTAAAAACTTAGCATATATAGTAAATTTAATTACAGAATCAATTTCGTTCGAGCTTGAATCTTTTCCTCTTTGATTAGAATCTCCTTTGAATTTTATAACATTCCTTGTTCTGAAATCCATCCTTGTCTTTCCTATTCATGTTCTTTTGATTCTAGAGTATCCCATAACTCCACTCCTATTTATCTCTATACTAAATCAGCGGTCCCGCCAATCTTAGAATGATTTGTAAAGGGGTGAAACTTCTTTACAACAGACATTGATTCACCGAAGATTTCGGTATCCTCGGTTTAGATGCTGCTATCTCTTGTTGTGCTCGAATTCAATCTATTGCGATCCAATGTCGATTTGCCTTAGAATTCTGCATCGATCTTATTCTTGAAGTCACGGTTGACCCGGTTAAGGTCGCCCACAATTTATATAAGTCTATCCATCTTCCTCTTTTGTAATTTAGTTATCCTATCTACCTTTCGAGTCTATCTCGTTGGATAGCATTATTTTTGATTAGGATCCCTATATATGTGAATATCTATCCATTCTTGAATCATCGTGTAACATCCCGAAAATTTTCGACTTTCGAAAATTCAACATCGATACTCACTTTATCGACTACTGAGCCATCGAATGCCGGAAACCCGAAAAGTTATGGTTTTAAGAAAGAAGAAAAAGAAAGAAGAAGAAGAAAGAAGAAAAAGAAAGAAGAACAACAACAGAACAAGAGCAGAAACAGAAAACAATATCAGAATCTCACATATCGCAGCGGAACAAAAATATAATAGATAATCACTAGTCTTTTAAACAAAGAACTATATCAGTTTTATACATACATAAATCAGAGTCAATATACAACAATGGACAGTTTTATAAACTTGTCCTCATACAGAATACACAGCGGAATAAATACTATCAGATACAAATACTACATCTCGTCATCCAGCTTATCTCCAAAGCTCCAGAATATCCAGAATATCCTGATAATATAACTCTAGGCTGTCCGTGTGGAAATTTGTGGGCACCCAGAGTTTAGAAGGGAACAATAAACTCCGAGTCAGTCATGGTGACTGGTGTGAGATCGTAAAACAGTTATTCTTTATAACCACAAAAAAAAAAATTTAAGTCAATTCGAAATGCTTTTGGAAAATGAAACTACCATAAGACCTCCCACCACACACACAATGCAAACGCAGACTTGGAGGAGATTTCTTCTTATGTTAGTCAAAGATGCTTACTACGCAAAAATCAAAACCTTTTTGATATTATTATTAGTGCATAGTGGAAAACATTTCGAAAGTATAATATTAATCTTAGCCAACATACGACCAGTATCGTATGCCTACTATAGCTACCATCTAAACAGTGGTGACCACCGTACGTAAATGGCAGGTTCTACAACCAAAACCGTACAAGTTCCGTATTGGGGAAATGGATTTCCAACAAATGGTCAGGCTAAGGAACTTCCTATCCACGATGGGTACGTCCCTGGAATAGACGACCCGAGAAATAACCTAACATTACGGTTAGATCTCTGCCAACACAAGGCCGGGTTACCTCTGCAAAAGTAGGTAACTACTGACACGCGTATGTCATCCCCCGATCGTAACCGATCTTCCCGAGGATCCCCGATTTCCAACAAACCACATAGATAATAATGCAGCAACCACATAGGTTAAGTATCTGGGCTCCATACCATGATACCACCTCTATCCAGAAGGAATGACATACACTAAGGGGCGCTACTCCCTAGAACCTTGCTGCATCCTTCCTGTTTCGACCATTTCCGGGGTGTGAGGCTCGACGAAGTCTCGTCCACAAAGCTACGCTTTCTCAAAAAGCCCTGCTTCGGGTCAAACAAAATGATCAACCTATGATCACAAAGATATAAGATCAAACAAATGATCATATCACAAATGATCAAACACTGATCATTTCACAGCAACACTCAGTATTCCACGTTACCAAATTGGGAGTATATCGCTGATAAATTTCAACTACATAACCTCTGAGCTCGTACGTCTCAGAGAAGGGTGTTAAGCTAAGAGAATAAATTCTCCGCCACCAACAGAAATGTATTTGAAAGAAATCAGCTCTATATCTCAAATTGTAACGTCAGACACACAATCCATACAAGTCTGTTCCGGGATCGAACAGAACCGAAGGCACTTCTCACGAAGCCCTTGCATTTCCGGATAAATTTCTAATCACGTCAGGACTTCCCGTCACTAAGGGTGATAAAACCTCTAAATCGGAGATCAGCCGATGTAGAGTAACTCGACGGTAATCCTTCCGTTTTTAAAAATATCCGGTCTTCAACACCGGTCTTCAAATGCAATTCATAACGACGTATCACATATTCGGAATGGGTTATACGACCCCATGGTCCTTCCCCGGTTAACCCGAATAGTGAGCGATTATTCAAAAATAAGTGTGGCATTCAAATTCATCCAATTCACAACAAATACCTATCTAAAGGTAATTATTGATAGTCGGTTATTTAACTATCAATAAAGATGCGCAACATCATCAGATTCCAAATAATCTTCCCAAATTATTTTATCTTCAAAAATATCTTTACTAGATATAAAATTTCCACACTTCAAAAATAAATCAATATTTATTTTTAAACAACTTCTCATTCCCTTTATAAATTCCGTATTGAATTTATACTTCTCGAATATCTACTGATATTCGATTTTCAATTGATTTCAAAAACTCACTTTCGATTTATCTTTAAGAAGATAAATTCTCAAAAACATTTCATTTCGTTTTGGAAAACATTCCATACTTATTTAATAATAAGTGTTTCACAAATCTTTTATTTTCAACATTTGAAAATATTCGATATACTTAAATCAAATTAAGTATAATTTCATTCTTTAAGGAAAATATTTACTTTGACAACATTTATTTGAGTCAAAACGAATGTTACGTAAAACATCGTTACGACGACTCGAAATCACTAGTATAGGGATTCGGATTTAGATAGATATATAAATCCCAATACTACATTAAAAACATTTCCTTTCGGAAATCATTTACTATAACAACAATGTTATAGTCCAACATTTCCTTAAATCTCTCGAAAACGTCTATTTCAACAAGAACTGTTGAAATCTATGGTTTCGATATTCAATACATTTTAAACCATCGTTTAAAACAATTAACTTCATTTTCCATGTCACTTTCCCAAAACAATATTCATTTTGCTTAACAATATATTCACTGTCCAAAATCGTGAATATACTTCACTAACCACATTTCAATATTTTCTATACATTTTTATTTCAATGATTATCCACTATCCAAAATCGTGGATAAAATTTCCTTAATAAAACTTCTGTTTTTAACTTATCGATTTCAATTGGTTTTGGATTCATAAAACAACGTTTATAAATCACGTTCATACTTCATAACAATTTCAACTTGCCAAATCATTTTTATTAGCCAATTCTATTCATATTCCATCTAAGTGCAACAATCTAATTTATAAGTTTATTACCTATAAGTCTTTTATTCTACACATCTATTCAATTTATACTTCACAATTTATAAATTTCATTTACTTACGAATTTTTATTTCGTCTTGTTCTAACACTTACAAAGCTCGTTTAAAATTCCAATGTTTTAGATTTATAAATATCGACTTTTTAAATCCTTTAAATAGACCGTTTATAATACTGTGAAAAACTCAATTTAAACCCTTTTTTAAATAAATCAACTATTTATTCAAAAATGACACTTGGGTTATATTTCACTAAAAATTATAACTTTTATAACTTTAAAATTTTACGTTTATAAATCGATTCAAAATTTTCATAAAACGTATATTTTCAAAAATCACTTTAAAATCCGTTTAAAGTAAAAGTCGTTATTTTTAAACTTCAAATCTTGAATCCGATGATGCAACAGCATCAATTAGTCCATCACAACAGTCAATATCATATATCATCATATGATAACAGAATATATCAAAATATCTGTAAATAATCAATACGGTGAGGAATCCAGTTGGATCCCTCCAACCTGTTTCCATGCATCCAAAGATGTTAGCACAATACCAATTCCGCTCCAGTACGGAATTATCGCGGTATATAGGTTTTTATAAATCCGCTTACTAACGGCGCAATAGGGTCTCATCCGCTATACGAGGCGGGAATCAATCAATCCAATATATACATATGCCAATATGTATATATTGCTATATATATAGATATATCCTATAATATCTAATATCACATCCAAACCGTCAATCATCAATCAATAACTGTAAAAATTCCACATTCAATTTTGAGTGAGAAGATCTCACCGTGATTTTCTGATAGCAATTTGTAGCGATTTATTTCGAATGAAATTAAACGGACGTTTAATCTCACTCAAAATTTTCACTGACCCCGATCGCTTCCAATTCAGTTGCATCGCGAAGCATTCGCGAATACGATTCCAACGCACTTCGTTTCGTAACTTTCCGACCTTGTATGACAAAGTTACAGCGTTTTAAACATTCACGAATTAATATATATATTAATTTACATTTTCTTTTATTTATTTTTTTATACCCAGTTCATCATAGCCGCACGTTGCACTTGACCCAGATCCTGGCCGCACACGCGCATCTTCCTCCTTCCAGTTTGAACACGCGAACAAAACCCAACGTTGCCGCCGTCTAACCCTAATGCACGCGACCACTACGATGACTTCTACCACGATCAGATGGTACCACCTTGAAGACCTCGCCGCCGCTCACCACCACGCCCAGACCGGTCGAACTCGGTCCCCTCTCCTGTCTCAAAATGCGCGCGCAAGTCTGGAGAACGCGGCCCCATAACTCTCGATCTACAGCTCCATTTTTCATCTTGACCGTTGGATGTAGAGAAGAGGCTGTGCTCTACAATTTTCATGTTGAAAATTTCGTGAATTATTGATTGGATTTGAAGATCTAAGGGAAGAAAGAATCGAACGTTTCTGGCCTTAGAACAAAAACTGGCGGCTATGAAGAAGATAGCTAGGGTTTTGCAATTGCCTTGGGTGATGAGTGTTCCCTTTTATAGAATTTCAATGAAAAACACTATTCACTTCAGAATTTCCAAACTTCGATTTACACGCGGTGACTAGCGATCCTGGGGTTTACCCCGCGTTCCGGACACAATGGAACAGGTTTCGAAAGCTAATTCGATCGTATGTGTGAGATATGGCAATAAACGATCAATTTAAATTAAACCGATTTAAATCGATTTCGAGGCGTTTTAATTCGTACCGGACAAATGGTAAATCCAAAAATTATGAAATTTGAAATCTTACAAAAATATCACATTACGGATCCGATGAAACTGGTTTCGTCGAAATCCGACACTGTTTGAAAAATGACTATTTTAACTCGACGATTTAAAATTAAAACGATATCGATGCGTTTCGAGCTGCCACGGTCAAACGACAACTCCGATGGATACGAAAATTGAAATCCGATAATAACTAACTATTACGGATCCAATGGAACTGGTCTCGTTCAATTCTGAGACTGTTCGAAAATTGACTATTTTTACAGTCGATAATTAAATATTAAAATAATCGATTTTCACAGATTAACTCCAAATTCAATTTTAAAAGTTCTATAACCTTTCTATAACTCCAGTATGATAAAATAAAATTTTCCAAATCATTTTCAATCATTTTTAATCCAGATTTAAATTATTTCTGGAATTCCACTATTAAATTATTGATTTAATTATCCAATTAAACTCAATATTCGAATTTTAAATTATCCGACTTATTAATTCCACTCATTAATATTTAAAATCAATTAAATATTCGAATTTTAATTATCAAAAATTCTGGGTCGTTATAGACTTCCCCCCTTAAAAGAATTTCGTCCTCGAAATTACAAGTCAGGAAGAAAAGTCCTTAACTCGTCTACTATTTTCTCAAATTCAAATAGTTTTATCAATTTATCAAAACAAATCTTTCTACTAAAGATTCGTTATTGATTCAACTAACTTTCTAACATTTTCATAATCTTCAAACAACATTGTTTAACTTCAAAATTCAAATTCGAGTTTAAATTCAAATTTTAAACTTTCAAAATTTCTCAAAAATTTTCCAACACTCGAAATTTTCGAAAAATTTCGCCAGCGTCTCCTTTGCGCGGTGTGACGCCCCACCTCTATACCCACGCTAACCAAGAACACTACGATGTAGTGCTGTCAATTAGCACGGAGAATAAGGCTGTTGAGGAGCGACCATCCGTGTAACTTCTTTGTGCGAGCACCGATATGTCAGATAGTATAGAATGCATATCATTTAAGGAGGAAATCCGACATACCGATACAAACTCAAAGCTATCACACGGTGGCTATATATAATCTTCGGAAACAAATATAGAAATAAACGTAACATAAATCAGTCACAGACAATTCATATCACAAAGGCGGAAATAGATATGAATATAACACATGAAAGTGTACATCAGAGTAGTGGACAAATAAGATCCACAATAACACAAAATAAAAGATACAAGTGCAAGACAACAGAATATGTATACATCAAGGAGTCTCAATCTCAAATGTATACGACAAAAACTACTAAACTAGAGTAGTTAGCCAAAAAGTCGGATGATGGCTCCAGATAGGAAGTCATGAGGAAGCACCTGTAAAATCTCAGTCTGACCCGAGTATTATTTAAGAAGAAAATAATAAACGGATCAGTCTAGCTATAATTATCAGATAAAATGAGATAGAATATGAGATATGATAATAGAACGTATGATAACAAAAAGGTGTCATACTATAAAAAGTATACATTAGAAATCCCACAAAAGTCATACAATATCTCAATAATCTCAAAACAGATAAAAGAATGTCATATTCTTAATTTAATTCACCAAGCCACAATAAAATGACATACTCATCAATGTCAATGGTAAAAGCTGGTGAAACATAAAAATCCAGAAATCAATAATTAGAAATCCAGAAATCACAAGAAAGAGGATGGCCAATCCCATAAACTGAACATCGACGCACCTAGAAAGATATGCCCCATGTAAAGTCTAGCATCGATACACCTAGAAAGATGCACCCCATGCAAAGTCGAACATCGACGCACCTAGAAAGATACGACCCATGCTCTAGCATTGACGCACCTAGAAAGATACGCCCCATGCATAAATAAACATCGACGCATCTAGAAAGATACGCCCCATGTAATGTCTAACATCGATGCACCTAGAAAGATACATCCCATGAAAAGTCGAACATCGACGCACCTAGAAAGATACGACCCATGCATAGACGAACATCGACGCACCTAAATAGGTACGACCCATGCGAGAAGTAAACATCGACGCACCTAAATAGATACGACCCATGCGAAAAGTAAACATCGACGCACCTAAATAGATACGACCCATGCGAGAAGTAAACATCGACGCACCTAAATAGATACGACCCATGCGAGAAGTAAACATCGACGCACCTAAATAGATACGACCCATGCGAGAAGTAAACATCGACGCACCTAAATAGATACGACCCATGCGAGAAGTAAACATCGACGCACCTAAATAGATACGACCCATGCGAGAAGTAAACATCGACGCACCTAAATAGGTACGACCCATGCGAGAAGTAAACATCGACGCACCTAAATAGATACGACCCATGCGAGAAGTAAACATCGACGCACCTAAATAGATACGACCCATGCGAGAAGTAAACATCGACGCACCTAAATAGATACGACCCATGCGTCTAAACCATAAAATGATCGTCATCGATCATAAAGAAGTGTCGATTACACTAAGCTAGTAAATATAAGGGTTTAGCTTCATGTCCCATAACCACTTGCTTAACTCAAATATTTACGAACAGATTGTAGATCCGCACTAGGAAATTGTCACAAGAGTTTCAATATGTGTGAATCGAAATCACACCAATGAGGTATAGACTAACCTTGAAGATAAAGAGATATGTGTGAATCGAAATCACGCAAATGGTGTCTAGTCTAACCTCGCAAACAAAGAGACATCGCTCAATCGCTAGTCTAAATCACAAGAATGATCATCATGATCATAAGGAAGTGTCGATTACATTAAGCTAGTAAATATAAGAGTTTAGCTTCATGTCCCATAACCACTTGCTTAACTCAAAGATTTACGAACAAATTGTAGATCTGCACTAGAAAATTGTCACAAGAGATTCAATCGAACAAGTCCATGAATTAACCGACGAAGTAAACGCAAGCGTTTCATACCACTTGTTTTGCTAAGCCGTTTAATTATATTTTCTCATACGAATGAGGTAAAGGTTTGTATATACTAGTAGATTGGAAAACAGTTTTATAACCGAGTTTGATATTGAAAATAGAGTTGAAATCCTTTTGATGAAATTGATATTTACTACTAGTATTGAAACCTTTATATTTTTAAAGTGACAAGTCATAGAAGTGATTGTAGAAACAATCAATTATAAAAGTTCACATTCGAAGACGTGAATAAAATCCAAAGAAATCAATTCCCAAAACCATCAAAGTAAGAAGTTCGGTTGAATGGTTTTCGGATAAGATTGCCTACGCAGAGTTATACGGGGTTCGACCTGCCCGGTCAGGTCGCGGGGGTCCAGGGGGCAGCGCCCACGGCGGGGTGCGGGGCAGCGCCCCGTCACGGTATGACTTAGTGAAGACAAGCGACCTAAGTTTAAAAAGGCGGGCGACTTAACAAAGTGGCCGATAATAAATGATAACAACAAAAAGGGAATCAACACGAATTGATTAGAGTTGGAAATTCAAGCACAATAGGGAAATAGGCAAAAGACTACAGATTCAGACGTCTGGAATAATTGGTTCAGACGTCTGAATCTGGAAAATTGAATATTTTCCAGAACAGAATTCAGACGTCTGAATCCTAGACTTCAGACGTCTGAAATAGGCACTTTTTAGCCTACTTCTTTTCTGGTTCAAAACGAACCAATTCAGACGTCTGGAATTTTGATTCAGACGTCTGAATGCTGGGAGAAGAAAATTCCCAGTATTCCATTCAGACGTCTGAACCATACGTTCAGACGGCTGAAACTGTTATTCAGGGCATTCCCTGAACCTAGGCCAAAAAATGGCCAAATGACATCGATAACGATCGGTCGAGCAACAACGACTCAAGAATTGCACAAGGATAAGTGTTAGGAATTCATACCTAACAATCGAAGATAATTATTGACTTAGATGTGAGATAAAAATCTCACCTTTGAACCCAAACGAATGAAGAAGATGCTATGGAGCAATGGCAAGAGCAACTACTCTTCAATTCCAACTCAACAAGCTTTAAAAGAGAAATATTTCCTAAGTTAGGTTTAGGAAATTCTGAAATTGAAAGGAGAAAGAGTTGGAGAAGAAGAAGATGAAGCTTACCAATGGGTTCTCTTTGAATTTGGAGCTAGAACTTGATTTGCAAATGGAAACTAGGGCTTGAGAATTCTAATTTCCCATTCCACTCACCATTGTTGCTCAAGAACTGAAATGAGGAGGAAGTGAGGGAGAATGGGGAGGAGTGGTTCAGATTTGGGGGTTTAAGTTGGCAAAGGGGCTGAACCCAAAACCAAACCCAAAGTGCAAATGGTCAAATTTTTGACTAGCTCCAAACATATCGAAGCTTACACTCAAAAAGATCGCAAACGACATTTTGGGCTCAATGGAGGTGGTCTCGAGTCCCAATTCGACTGTTTGCAAAAAGTAGCTTTTCGGACCAAAATCCGACGAACGATGAAATATTTAAATAAAATATTTAAATGTAAAATCGATAAATATGCGGGTTGTTACACGCGGCTAATACGGCACGACTACAAAACGTCCCTACGGACTCTCAGATTTCAAAAGGAAAAAGAAAAAGCCAAGCGGCTAGACAAGAAATCATCAAAAACTCATATTATAATTCAAATACGTACCTTTTCGAGCAAATTCGAATTATCTTCGAAATCAAAATTTCAATTCCTTTTATACCTGTATATCTACTAGCCATAATATCTAGTTATAACATCCAACTATTTTGCAAATTTTATTACAAACTTCTAATATCAACTTCTTATACCATTTCTAGTTTACTATTGAAGTTATATCCATTATCATTCAATTTCACCTTTCACATTCATTTGAATTTAGTTTACCATTTCAACTAAATTTGGATTCAATTTACTTTCAATTCTGAAATATTGAATTTTATCAATTATCTGTCATTTACAACTGCACTATCTTAAATTAGTTCCAATTACTAATTTATTTGATCAATATTCAATTAGCTTCACTTACTAATTTGAGTTTAATACTTCACTTCATTTTTTTCACAAATCAAGTTCAATTCCCATTTTATTTACTTTCAAATTCAAAATGAATTTTAACTTTCAATTTCATTTTCTTGCACTTGCAATTTCAAATTTATTTATTCACACATTCATTCATTTCGATTTGAATCATTTTCAATCAAATTTCAAATATTTATAAGTCTTCAACTTACTTACATTTCGATTTATAAGATCATCGATACATTCACCTTACTAATTTCATTCCATTAGCATTCTATTTTTCATAATTCAATACTCAATTCCAGAGTCTTTTCAACATTTCAAAACCATTTTTGAAAACAATTCAAATCATTCTTTGAATTTTCTAAAACAAAATCCAAATTTTCAAAACAACTTCCATTTAAAACAATTTGGCAGCAATTCCTCTTTTGGAAACCCGAAAATGAACACCGGTGATGTCGCGATCATCATCGGAATTATTTTCCAGCGACCGAAAAGAGTTTAGAGCTTTTCATCTCTTCCAAAATACTTTTCAAATCCTTTGAAATCCATTTTCAAATCAAAAAGGAATTAACTTTCCAAATCTACAAAATTTTCAAATTCTTTTCAAAACATTTCCAAAAATATCTTTTCTAGAATTCCGTTTTAAATTACAATTCACATTTATAATTTACATTCTTTAAATTTCATTTGTATATGGATTTATTCTTAACTTTGGAGTTACGATTTCAATTTCTTATTCAATTTCAATGATAATAATTTACTATTATTACTTCCTAACATCCATGCAACCATATACTATAGTACTTTATAGAAAAACATTTCTTTTCTATACAAAAATAGTTTTGGGTAAAATTATCTCATTTACCCTATTCAAAACAATACTGTGCCGAATTGTTCTATACAAGTGTTTAGAGATCCCTATCGATAGAGTTGTACGGACAATACCGACCAGAATCCATATACCACTCAACAAACCAATCATCACAATATAAAACAATTTTATATTCACTAATAAATACGTACTCGTATCTATTATTACACTCAAACTCATTCTAGAGTACTACTGACTCTATCTCTAATGAGTAACACCCAACAGAGCAGGGTTGTCGCTTAACCATATGCTCTGATACCAAATGTAACATCCCGAAAATTTTCGACTTTCGAAAATTCAACATCGATACTCACTTTATCGACTGCTGAGCCATCGAATGCCAGAAACCCGAAAAGTTATGGTTTTAAGAAAGAAGAAAAAGAAAGAAGAAGAAGAAAGAAGAAAAAGAAAGAAGAACAACAACAGAACAAGAGCAGAAACAGAAAACAATATCAGAATCTCACATATCGCAGCGGAACAAAAATATAATAGATAATCACTAGTCTTTTAAACAAAGAACTATATCAGTTTTATACATACATAAATCAGAGTCAATATACAACAATGGACAGTTTTATAAACTTGTCCTCATACAGAATACACAGCGGAATAAATACTATCAGATACAAATACTACGTCTCGTCATCCAGCTTATCTCCAAAGCTCCAGAATATCCAGAATATCCTGATAATATAACTCTAGGCTGCCCGTGTGGAAATTTGTGGGCACCCAGAGTTTAGAAGGGAACAATAAACTCCGATTCAGTCATGGTGACTGGTGTGAGATCGTAAAACAGTTATTCTTTATAACCACAAAAAAAAAAAAATTTAAGTCAATTCGAAATGCTTTTGGAAAATGAAACTACCATAAGACCTCCCACCACACACACAATGCAAACGCAGACTTGGAGGAGATTTCTTCTTATGTTAGTCAAAGATGCTTACTACGCAAAAATCAAAACCTTTTTTATATTATTATTAGTGCATAGTGGAAAACATTTCGAAAGTATAATATTAATCTTAGCCAACATACGACCAGTATCGTATGCCTACTATAGCTACCATCTAAACAGTGGTGACCACCGTACGTAAATGGCAGGTTCTACAACCAAAACCGTACAAGTTCCATATTGGGGAAATGGATTTCCAACAAATGGTCAGGCTAAGGAACTTCCTATCCACGATGGGTACGTCCCTGGAATAGACGACCCGAGAAATAACCTAACATTACGGTTAGATCTCTGCCAACACAAGGCCGGGTTACCTCTGCAAAAGTAGGTAACTACTGACACGCGTATGTCATCCCCCGATCGTAACCGATCTTCCCGAGGATCCCCGATTTCCAACAAACCACATAGATAATAATGCAGCAACCACATAGGTTAAGTATCTGGGCTCCATACCATGATACCACCTCTATCCAGAAGGAATGACATACACTAAGGGGCGCTACTCCCTAGAACCTTGCTGCATCCTTCCTGTTTCGACCATTTCCGGGGTGTGAGGCTCGACGAAGTCTCGTCCACAAAGCTACGCTTTCTCAAAAAGCCCTGCTTCGGGTCAAACAAAATGATCAACCTATGATCACAAAGATATAAGATCAAACAAATGATCATATCACAAATGATCAAACACTGATCATTTCACAGCAACACTCAGTATGCCACGTTACCAAATTGGGAGTATATCGCTGATAAATTTCAACTACATAACCTCTGAGCTCGTACGTCTCAGAGAAGGGTGTTAAGCTAAGAGAATAAATTCTCCGCCACCAACAGAAATGTATTTGAAAGAAATCAGCTCTATATCTCAAATTGTAACGTCAGACACACAATCCATACAAGTCTGTTCCGGGATCGAACAGAACCGAAGGCACTTCTCACGAAGCCCTTGCATTTCCGGATAAATTTCTAATCACGTCAGGACTTCCCGTCACTAAGGGTGATAAAACCTCTAAATCGGAGATCAGCCGATGTAGAGTAACTCGACGGTAATCCTTCCGTTTTTAAAAATATCCGGTCTTCAACACCGGTCTTCAAATGCAATTCATAACGACGTATCACATATTCGGAATGGGTTATACGACCCCATGGTCCTTCCCCGGTTAACCCGAATAGTGAGCGATTATTCAAAAATAAGTGTGGCATTCAAATTCATCCAATTCACAACAAATACCTATCTAAAGGTAATTATTGATAGTCGGTTATTTAACTATCAATAAAGATGCGCAACATCATCAGATTCCAAATAATCTTCCCAAATTATTTTATCTTCAAAAATATCTTTACTAGATATAAAATTTCCACACTTCAAAAATAAATCAATATTTATTTTTAAACAACTTCTCATTCCCTTTATAAATTCCGTATTGAATTTATACTTCTCGAATATCTACTGATATTCGATTTTCAATTGATTTCAAAAACTCACTTTCGATTTATCTTTAAGAAGATAAATTCTCAAAAACATTTCATTTCGTTTTGGAAAACATTCCATACTTATTTAATAATAAGTGTTTCACAAATCTTTTATTTTCAACATTTGAAAATATTCGATATACTTAAATCAAATTAAGTATAATTTCATTCTTTAAGGAAAATATTTACTTTGACAACATTTATTTGAGTCAAAACGAATGTTACGTAAAACATCGTTACGACGACTCGAAATCACTAGTATAGGGATTCGGATTTAGATAGATATATAAATCCCAATACTACATTAAAAACATTTCCTTTCGGAAATCATTTACTATAACAACAATGTTATAGTCCAACATTTCCTTAAATCTCTCGAAAACGTCTATTTCAACAAGAACTGTTGAAATCTATGGTTTCGATATTCAATACATTTTAAACCATCGTTTAAAACAATTAACTTCATTTTCCATGTCACTTTCCCAAAACAATATTCATTTTGCTTAACAATATATTCACTGTCCAAAATCGTGAATATACTTCACTAACCACATTTCAATATTTTCTATACATTTTTATTTCAATGATTATCCACTATCCAAAATCGTGGATAAAATTTCCTTAATAAAACTTCTATTTTTAACTTATCGATTTCAATTGGTTTTGGATTCATAAAACAACGTTTATAAATCACGTTCATACTTCATAACAATTTCAACTTGCCAAATCATTTTTATTAGCCAATTCTATTCATATTCCATCTAAGTGCAATAATCTAATTTATAAGTTTATTACCTATAAGTCTTTTATTCTACACATCTATTCAATTTATACTTCACAATTTATAAATTTCATTTACTTACGAATTTTTATTTCGTCTTGTTCTAACACTTACAAAGCTCGTTTAAAATTCCAATGTTTTAAATTTATAAATATCAACTTTTTAAATCCTTTAAATAGACCGTTTATAATACTGTGAAAAACTCAATTTAAACCCTTTTTTAAATAAATCAACTATTTATTCAAAAATGACACTTGGGTTATATTTCACTAAAAATTATAACTTTTATAACTTTAAAATTTTACGTTTATAAATCGATTCAAAATTTTCATAAAACGTATATTTTCAAAAATCACTTTAAAATCCGTTTAAAGTAAAAGTCGTTATTTTTAAAATTCAAATCTTGAATCCGATGATGCAACAGCATCAATTAGTCCATCACAACAGTCAATATCATATATCATCATATGATAACAGAATATATCAAAATATCTGTAAATAATCAATACGGTGAGGAATCCAGTTGGATCCCTCCAACCTGTTTCCCTGCATCCAAAGATGTTAGCACAATACCAATTCCGCTCCAGTACGGAATTATCGCGGTATATAGTTTTTTATAAATCCGCTTACTAACGGCGCAATAGGGTCTCATCCGCTATACGAGGCGGGAATCAATCAATCCAATATATACATATGCCAATATGTATATATTACTATATATATAGATATATCCTATAATATCTAATATCACATCCAAACCGTCAATCATCAATCAATAACTGTAAAAATTCCACATTCAATTTTGAGTGAGAAGATCTCACCGTGATTTTCTGATAGCAATTTGTAGCGATTTATTTCGAATGAAATTAAACGGACGTTTAATCTCACTCAAAATTTTCACTGACCCCGATCGCTTCCAATTCAGTTGCATCGCGAAGCATTCGCGAATACGATTCCAACGCACTTCGTTTCGTAACTTTCCGACCTTGTATGACAAAGTTACAGCGTTTTAAACATTCACGAATTAATATATATATTAATTTACATTTTCTTTTATTTATTTTTTTATACCCAGTTCATCATAGCCGCACGTTGCACTTGACCCAGATCCTGGCCGCACACGCGCATCTTCCTCCTTCCAGTTTGAACACGCGAACAAAACCCAACGTTGCCGCCGTCTAACCCTAATGCACGCGACCACTAGGATGACTTCTACCACGATCAGATGGTACCACCTTGAAGACCTCGCCGCCGCTCACCACCACGCCCAGACCGGTCGAACTCGGTCCCCTCTCCTGTCTCAAAATGCGCGCGCAAGTCTGGAGAACGCGGCCCCATAACTCTCGATCTACAGCTCCATTTTTCATCTTGACCGTTGGATGTAGAGAAGAGGCTGTGCTCTACAATTTTCATGTTGAAAATTTCGTGAATTATTGATTGGATTTGAAGATCTAAGGGAAGAAAGAATCGAACGTTTCTGGCCTTAGAACAAAAACTGGCGGCTATGAAGAAGATAGCTAGGGTTTTGCAATTGCCTTGGGTGATGAGTGTTCCCTTTTATAGAATTTCAACGAAAAACACTATTCACTTCAGAATTTCCAAACTCCGATTTACACGCGGTGACTAGCGTTCCTGGGGTTTACCCCGCGTTCCGGACACAATGGAACAGGTTTCGAAAGCTAATTCGATCGTATGTGTGAGATATGGCAATAAACGATCAATTTAAATTAAACCGATTTAAATCGATTTCGAGGCGTTTTAATTCGTACCGGACAAATGGTAAATCCAAAAATTACGAAATTTGAAATCGTACAAAAATATCACATTACGGATCCGATGAAACTGGTTTCGTCGAAATCCGACACTGTTTGAAAAATGACTATTTTAACTCGACGATTTAAAATTAAAACGATATCGATGCGTTTCGAGCTGCCACGGTCAAACGACAACTCCGATGGATACGAAAATTGAAATCCAATAATAACTAACTATTACGGATCCAATGGAACTGGTCTCGTTCAATTCTGAGACTGTTCGAAAATTGACTATTTTTACAGTCGATAATTAAATATTAAAATAATCGATTTTCACAGATTAACTCCAAATTCAATTTTAAAAGTTCTATAACCTTTCTATAACTCCAGTATGATAAAATAAAATTTTCCAAATCATTTTCAATCATTTTTAATCCAGATTTAAATTATTTCTGGAATTTCACTATTAAATTATTGATTTAATTATCCAATTAAACTCAATATTGGAATTTTAAATTATCCGACTTATTAATTCCACTCATTAATATTTAAAATCAATTAAATATTCGAATTTTAATTATCAAAAATTCTGGGTCGTTACACATCGTGTGAGGGAGTGCATTTTTAATTAATATAAAAATGTTTTATATCGTGATGTTTGAATTGTTGAGTTGATTTGGGGTTTCGATCGATTCGTTCGATCAACGCTATCGATAGGAATTCCAAAACACTTGAACAGAGCAAACTGACACAATATTGTTTTCAAATTTGGTAAATAAAATAAATTTTGTATGATTATATTATATATATAAGTATAAATTTTCTGAAATTTAATAATTAACTGGATTGGTTATTGAAATAATAATATTTGATTCTCATTTATGGTTTTGTAAACCATTGACTAAATGAATTTATAAAACATGGTTTATAATGATTTGGAATTTAAAACTTAGAACATGAGAATTCAATTTCAGGTATTTTAGAAAATTTGGCTTTAAATTTTAGAGTATATTATCTAAAAGTATATTCTAAATAGAAATCGTTTCCAAAGAATTTTAAAATTTTTAACCAGTACTCTCTTCTTTTGTCGCTGGAAAATAATTTCGGTGATGGCTGCAGCATCATCGACATTCATTTTCGAGTCTCAAAGTGGAGCGACCATGTAGTAGCTTTGCTACACTTTTGTTCTGGACAATGAATTTTGTTTGAATTTCTTGTGTATACTTTGAATTTCTTGTGTATAAATTGATTTATAAAAATATATAAGCATATGATTATTTCAAAATAGTTTGAAGTGAAACCGGAAATTTGAATCTTAAGTTCTATATTAAGAAATGGTTTCATTATTGAAATAAAGTGCAATTTTTGAATAAGTGGAATATCTAAAATGATAAATTAAATTTAACCAACTTAAAATAGTTGAATTTGAATAAAAACTTATTTGTATAATACTAAATTGCATTGTAATATATAACTTGCCTAAAATATTCAAAAAGTTAAAAATGTTAGGGTATAATAAAGGGTTGTACAAGAAGAGAACTTAAGTAATAAATTGTTCAAACGAAAAATCTGGCTTAATATAAATGTTATAAATAAAAGAAATTTTGTATAGTGTTTAATTGCATTCAGAAACATTAACATAACTTACCTGGAAATAGTTAGATGTGAATAAGTAATTGAATACAATATAAATGAAAGTGATAAGATGTCCAAAAAGGATATTTTGTTAAGGGAATGTATAAATAATAAATTGGATAATAAATTGAATAATGAAAAGAGAATAAAATTGTGAATAATATATGGTTGTAATATGTTTATTTCACTTTATATATGTAGAAAAATATGTTAAGTGAAATAAATTTAATAAATAAAGGAGAATGCTAGTTAAGAGAACAAATATAGACTTAAGAATAGTTGAAAGTGAATTTTGTGGAGTCAACTTAGCTGAAGAGAAATGGATAAAAGAAACGAGTCATCTAAAAATGAATTGGTTTCAAAGAAATGTTGATAGAATGGAAGAAAATCAATTTTAAATTGAATGACTATGTATTAACTGAATAAAATGGATTAAACCGAATTGTTGAATATTAATTTATCTAAAAATTGAAATCTATATGGTTTGAATTGTTGGAGTTAGATGTTGAGGTGGAATTAACTATGGTTGATATAATAAATTTAATAAATGAGTGAAATAAAACAAATTTTTTTATGCTATAAATGTTAATAAATTTGAAACAAATCAATTGAATGAAACATATGAAAATGAAATCAATCACTTGTGAACACCATAAAATTTGATTGATTAAATAAAATGAATTGGAATCAACTAATTTAATATAAACCAACTTTAAAATAAATGTAGTTTATATGGTTTCAAATTAATTGTTGTATTTTGTATTTCAATCTATCTTTTCTTTCTGGTTGTTCATATTCTCCTACCTCCTTTCTTTTCGGGGACGAAAAGTTTTGAGTGGGGGAGAGTGTAACAACCCATAAATTATAACGGTTTTAATAATGTAATTAACTAAAATTTTGTGAAATCTTAAATGACTGAATTTGGAAATAAAAATTTGATATTTAAAATACGTCTATTTTAACATAGCAAATGGTAAATTTTCATCTAAAAATATGGAAGTTTATTTTATTGTGTAATTTTATTTCAATTCAAATCAGTTAATAATTTGATGATGATAAAATGTTTTCCAAACCTGTAACGACCCAGTATTTTCAACCATTCGCATCCATTATAAGTGTATAGGTAGACACTCATGCCAGAGTTGAATTGCTCAAAATACCGCGTTGTAAATAAAATTTGGCAAAACTCAGCATATACAATAAATAAAATAATTACAGATCACAGACACAGAGTAATATATCAATAATGCAGCGGAAACAAAAGGATAGTAGTTCATGAAGCTACTATATATATAACAGAGTTAAACAAGATACAACAGAGGTCTCGAATACAATAGATGTCTCAATACAAAAATCAAATACCAGATCTGAATACATCACTGGATCGACGGAATAACTGAAAGCAGGATCGATAGATAGCTGGATCTCCAAGCGAAGCTCCGACTCCAAAGGTGAGTCCCAAATGTTGTATCACTCAGTCTGACCCGAGCGTAAAGCAAAACACAAAACACTCGAGTCAGGATTAACATTCTTATATTCAATAAATCCAACTCAAGTGAAATATCAACTGAAATACAAGTAACTTAAAGGATGTTTGGGATAACCATCCTCTAAGGGTCCGTTAAACTATTTACTATGTAGTAATATTCGCTATTATAATAATGTCTAAATAAGTAAAGTATAATCATATCGGAAAATAGCGTTAAGGGGATGGAGAACCTTAACGCGGTCGGATCTTAAAATCATAATCGTAGTAAAGCTCGATATGGTAGGTGACACGGCACAACTAGGCAATGCCAGGGTAGATATACCAATTACGCACACGGACTGATGGATACGCATAGCAGCCACTACCGTTCCACCTCGAACAACACTCCCAAATCGGAGGATGGCCATCTAGTCAAATCACAAGTAAGAGTATAATATCGAAGAAATGCGTCCGAGAAGAGGTGCTACCTCACTAGTCCGAGATCGCTCCTGTTTTAGCCACCTTATGCCAACTCACGGGAGTTGGGTCCACGTAACATACCTTAAGAACGCCACCACCATCCTACTTCATTCTGGAATCTCCACCGCGTACACGGTTGTCAAAGTGGTTTTCGGTATCGACAGAGAGTATGTCCATATCCGATCACGGTCTCTTTGCCAACCAATCATTATTATAACACCGTGGTCGTTTCAAAATAGTTTATACTTCAAACCAAAATCACTATCATTTCAAAACCCAATTTAATACGATATCATTTCACTTCAAATATCCATTTTCAAAATCATATTACTTTCCAAAATTTTAATGTTTTCAAAATCATAACACTTCCCTTTTTAACAGTTTAGACATTAAAATTTCGTTATAAAATAAATTAGTTTCCTCAAATTTCACAAATCGATTCAAATAACTCGAATTCCAAAATTTAATTTAATCAAACCTCAAATCATCAGTTTCAACTCAATTCGGCTTCTAAATAAACCATTTCAAATTATCGATTTCAAATACGTATCTAAACCATAAAATAAGCCATTTCAATTTGAATATATTTCAAAGCTTTAATATTCAACATTTCAAAACTAAATTCGATAAATTTATATACATATCAGATTCACTTTACAATTATTTAGTTTTGAAATATTAACTTAACATTTCCAGAACATTTGAGTACAATTTCAATTTACAATTTAAATAAACAAAAGATCTCATTTAAATATTTATACGTTTGAAATATCCATGTAATTCACCCTTTTCAAATTTCAAGTTGTAAATCACTTCTTTAAATTTCAAATTCAATACGATTCAAATCAAACTTATTTAAGTATAATTCTTAAATAAATACAATTTCAATCAAATTTCTAATCATTATAAATTCTATATTTGAAAATATAGATATTAAATAAATACTTAAACATATTATTTATTAACTTTACAACTTTAATAAATCCTTAAATCAATATTTATCAAAACCATATATTTCTTTTCAAAACCATAGAAATCATTTTCACAACGTTTATATATAGACCAACGGTGCCTGTATATAATTTTCTATCCTATGGTCAAGTGATACGGATATTTATCATTTCAATCCGCAATTTAAAACATATTCGGGTATATATCTTTTCAACCCGAAATCCCAAATTCAATTCAATTGAAAATCGCTTGGGTCTATCATTTCAACCCATAACGATTTTCTCCTATTCTACAGATCGTTCGGGTATGTATCATTTCAACCCATAGTGATTCTATACTAATAGGGAACTTACAGAGTGATAACATATATGATAATAAAATAACAACAGTAACAGGCATATATCAACAATATAAATAACAGATAGTAGTGTCAGAAGTCATAGGTGAACAGATATAGTCAATAGCATATAAAAATGTAAACAACTAGCAGTAGTATATTTCAATTGATGTTTTCAATTGAAATCAAAGTTAATAAATATAAGAACAATAATCGTGAGTGATTGCTCACCTTTCGAGGCTAGAGGAATTTGATAACGGAGTGAGTTACAAATCCAGGCACGAATTCCAAAGCAAAGTGAGATGGGCACGGATTAGACGAACAAAGCTGATAACAAGGAATCGATGAAATAAATCGAATCAGTTTGATTGAGACAGAAATATATGTATTATTATCATTGTTGTTATTATTATTTATAAAGATCAATGTTAAATTTAAAATACTTATTTACAAATCTAGGCATATTCTCTCTCAAACAGTACTTATATAAACAAATAGGTATATAGACTAGAATATAACTTATGCACACATTATATTAAAATGGATTTATATAAAGGAATAACATCCAAATACCCGTATACTGATATATCAAAAATATGATGAGCAAACTTATACAACAGAACACATCCATATAAACAACTATACATATTCATACATGTATACCCAAAATCCAAATATACCTTTATAAACTTATGTAGTATACTGACAAATCTTATAATACCAATATATACAGACAATAGGAAATGAACTAACAAGTAAACTTATAATAATATATATAGATAAGCTAATAAAACAGTATATATTATTATACCATTCAAAATATGTGAACCAGACATGCATACCATTTCAAGATTTCAAACATATACTATAGCTTTTATAGACTTATATACCGATACATAACTTACTTTATATTTATAACTTACGGTACAACAACATATACTTTATATACAACTTTAATATATAAAATATACAACAGCCTATAAATATATATACAAATAGCTTACATACTTGATTCTATATGCATAACTAGAACAAAATTTTATAATATATATATAGTTCACCATACTAAAGGTTAATATACATAACATATAAAAATCGGCACATATTTTCTTTTACAACTTATATATATATGTATATACACTTTTATATGAAGTCACATATATTATAATTCCTATATTCGTTTATAAAACCCATATACGAATAGATATATTACAGTAGACCAAATGTAAACATTGTTAATACCTCATCTAAAAATATAAAACATGTTATAACTCATATACTTTAAAAATATAAACCGTATAACTATATATCTATATTCTATATATATATAAATCTATATAAACTGTCAAATACATAGATGTGCAGTAAGTTATAATTTTTTTGAAGTAAATATATATACAATAGTATATACTGTAGGAAATATAACTCTTTTTATATAAACATAACATATACATAAACTTATATATATAATACCTTAAAACATGACCAGAGAAGCACGAGACTCAGCTAGGGGAAGGAGATCGACAGGCATGCAGGGGAGAAGCTGGGTTCGGCATGGGTGAGCCGATGGTGCCAGGCATGGAGGATGGGAGGAACGTTGATGAGGAGAGGCGTGTGGATCTCGGGTGACGAGATAAGAAGTTCACAGGCGAAGGCCATTTGGCGTGTTGTGGGTTGTGAGGCACGAAGTATGGGGAGGCCGGGAAGGTGAAGGTGGCGAGACGAGTTGAGGAGGGTGCGTGGTCGAGGTCAGGTGCGCGGAGATCTGGCTCAGGCGAGTTGCTGCGAACCTGGGCTTGGCAGGAGCTGGTGGGGAGAGCGAGAGCATGGTGGTGTTTCACGGTGGAGGGTGGCGGTAGGCTGCAAGGTGAAGAAATATGAACAGGCAGAGGGAGGAGTGGCGAAGGCGTCCTAGGCTCGTTTGGTGGTCAAGGTCTCGAGCAAACAAAAGACAGAAGAAGGTAGAAGCTATTTCAAAAATATGATTGATGGGAACAGTGACAGGGGAAAAAGAGAAAAATGAGAGGTTGGGTTTTAGCAAATAAAGTGAGGAGATAAAGGAAAATCTAACGGTACAGAAGCCACATATTATGGATTAGATATTGAACAGATCAAAAGGAAACAAAAGGACAGAAAGAAAAGAGGAACGTGGATAGACCAAATCAACGTAATTTACGGTGGGAAATAAAAAGTCAGGGAACCAAAGATTTTAATATCGGTATCGGTAAGAAATCGTTTCACGGATTTCACCAGGTACCGGAAAACCGAAACACAGAGGTGAATATACCGCAGAGATCAGCACGACGAGACGATCAAAACGGTACACAGATATTTGTGGTACGATCATCCGGTCAAAAGTCGATAATCGGTACTGAAAATGCTGCTATTCAGCCAGAATTAAGATAAACGGAGCAATAGATGTCCGAATTTGACGAAACGAAAGATGACGTCTCACTCAGAAGATGATTTACAAATTTTCTATGTAAAAATATTTAGGTTTGGAAAACATTTTATTATCACCAATTTTTAATTGATTAAATTGAAGTAAATTTACGCGCGAAATAAATTTTCATATTTTCGGACGAAAATTTACCAATTCCTATCTTTAATTAGACACAATCCAAATATCAAATTTATATTTCAAAATTTTATTGTTTAAAATTTCACACAAATTCAATTGATTAAATAAATAAAACCACTGAAATTTACGGGTCGTTACACTCTCCCCCACTCAAAACTTTTCGTCCCCGAAAAGGAAGGAGGTAGGAGAGTAGAAACAACCGGAAAGAAATTAGATTAAAAGACAAGATAAAACAATTAATTTAAACCATAAAATTTCAAATTAAACTAATTAATATTTAACAATTTGGTTTAATTCATTTGAGTTCACTTAAGTTAAATCAATCTATCTATTCTAAATTCATTATCCTTTTTATCTAGTCATCCTAAGTTAACAATTTCTAAATCATCAAATTTGTATAATCATTTATTATACACATGTTTATTCAACAAATTTAATTCTTTTATTCTAAATTATTATTAACTTTATTCCACTTAATATCTCCTATCACATATATTTAAACCATATAAATTAATTTAAACCATATAAATTTCAATTTAAATTAACTTATATTCAGCAATTGATTTTAAATTCAAGGTATTTCCATAAGTTAATCTAATTTCAATTTATTAATTCCTTCAAACAAATTTATTTGTCTCATCTTATTATCCACTTAACTTATAATTCTATTTATTTCAATTGATATTTATAACTAAATTTTAAGTGTATAACATTTTTATAACCACTCAAATTCTATTTATAAAGTCATTTTATATTGTATATTATCCAATTACATTTTTAACTTCTGAAAATTTTTAGGTAAGTTATGTTGAGATGTAATTGAGTATTATACAAATAAGATTTTACAATTCAGTTATTCTCAGTTAACTATTTATCCAAGAATTTTGACTTTAGTTTATAGTTGAAATCATCTTTAATCTAAAATTTAAGAATTTAAATCTCCGATTTACTTCAAAAAATTTAGAGATATATATATATATATATTATATCAATATCAATCAAATTAAATTTTAATATAAGATACATATATATATATATAAATCAAATTATATTGAAGAAATTCAAATCGAATATATTTTTTTTTTCAAAACAAAACCGTAGCAAAGCTACAGAATGGTTTCTCCTCTTCGAAACTCGAAAATGAATGTCGATGATGCGGCCGCCATCACCGAAATTATTTTCCAGCGACAAAGAGAAGAGCACTGATTTCAACATTTTAAAATTCTTTGAAAACGATTTTATTCGAAAAATACTTTAAATAATATACATTTTAAGACTTTAGAACAAAGTTTGAAATCACCAGAAATTTAATTCTTAAATTCTCAATTTAAATTCATTTCAATTCCAAATAAATTTATAAACAATAGTCATTTTGCAATAGTCAATGACTTACAAAACAATAAAATGAAAATCAAATATTATCATTTTCAACAACCAAATTATTTAACTTTTAATTCCAGAAAATATTTCTTATATATTTATAATATAATCATATAAATTTATTTCATTTATCAAATTTAAAAATTATATTGTGTCAGTTTGCTTTGTTCAAGTGTTTTGGAAATCCTATCGATAGCGTTGATCAGACGAATCGATCGAAAACCCAAATCAACATCAACAACTCAAACAACACAATATATAAAACATTTTAATATTAATATACAAATACCAATACACTCCCTCACACGCTGATTCCAGAATTGGATTCCAACACAAGGATAGAGATCCAAATATAGAGGGACTCTAATCAAAGAGAATTCTAATCTAAAATAGGTAGGCTCGAAACGAAGGTTAGATGATTGCATTTCAAACAGGGAGATGGACAAAGTTGTATAAATCGCGGGCAACCTTAACCGGGTCCACCGTGACTTCATAAATAAGGTCGATGTAGAATTCTGAAGCAAATCGACATTCGATTACCAGAGGTAGAATTCGGGTATAGCTTAAGACAGCAGCATCGTAAACCGAGGATACAGGAATCTCCGGTGAATCAATACCGATTGTAAAGGAGTTTCACCCCAGTACAAATTATTCGAAGATTGGCGAGACCGCCGATTTATTATAGAGATCATTCGAAGTGGAGTTATGGGATACTCCAGAATCAAAAGACACGAATAGGGGAGACACGAACGGACTTTGGAACCGAAGTCAACGTTCCAAAATTCAAAGGAACCGAGTCAAAGAAGAAGGAATTCAAGCTCGAACGAAAGTGATTCTATAATTGAATTTACTACATATGCTAAGTTTTGCCTAAAACCAGAGCTCTGATACCACATGTAACGACCCAGTATTTTCAACCATTCGCATCCATTATAAGTGTATAGGTAGACACACATGCCAGAGTTGAATTGCTCAAAATACCGCGTTGTAAATAAAATTTGGCAAAACTCAGCATATACAATAAATAAAATAATTACAGATCACAAACACAGAGTAATATATCAATAATGCAGCGGAAACAAAAGGATAGTAGTTCATGAAGCTACTATATATATAACAGAGTTAAACAAGATACAACAGAGGTCTCGAATACAATAGATGTCTCAATACAAAAATCAAATACCAGATCTGAATACATCACTGGATCGACGGAATAACTGAAAGCAGGATCGATAGATAGCTGGATCTCCAAGCGAAGCTCCGACTCCAAAGGTGAGTCCCAAATGCTGTATCACTCAGTCTGACCCGAGCGTAAAGCAAATCACAAAACACTCGAGTCAGGATTAACATTCTTATATTCAATAAATCCAACTCAAGTGAAATATCAACTGAAATACAAGTAACTTAAAGGATGTTTGGGATAACCATCCTCTAAGGGTCCGTTAAACTATCTACTATGTACTCGTGGGTACTCAAATTTTTACGAGTAGCCAAGGGATTCAGGTTTAGCTTTGACGAATTGTGGAGGAGCAATGGAGCAGGAGGCTTCAGCGTTCGTAGATATAGTATTCCGCTGTGTTAATCTCTATGATAGTGTGTGTATTGTATTGAGTTGTAATAACTAGACAGATGTTTATAACTGTCTAGTATATGATGTGTAATATGTGTAACTCTGATAAGTGTTGTATATGATACTATGTAATATTTATGTGATATAATATATTTTGTTCGTTTCCGCTGTGAGTATTTGTGTTTGTTTCTTTTCTCTTCTTCTCTTTTCTACTTCTCACCCCTTTCTTTCTTACTGTCGATGCGATTTTCCGGGAGTGGAAAGCCGGGTCGTCACACGTGGTAATATTCGATATTATAATAGTGTCTAAATAAGTAAAGTATAATCATATAGAAAATAGCGTTAAGGGGATGGAGAACCTTAACGCGGTCGGATCTTAAAATCATAATCGTAGTAAAGCTCGATATGGTAGGTGACACGGCACAACTAGGCAATGCCAGGGTAGATATACCAATAACGCACACAGACTGATGGATACGCATAGCAGCCACTACCGTTCCACCTCGAACAACACTCCCAAATCAGAGGATGGCCATCTAGTCAAATCACAAGTAAGAGTATAATATCGAAGAAATGCGTCCGAGAAGAGGTGCTACCTCACTGGTCCGAGATCGCTCCTGTTTTAGCCACCTTATGCCAACTCACGGGAGTTGGGTCCACGTAACATACCTTAAGAACGCCACCACCATCCTAATTCATTATGGAATCTCCACCGCGTACACGGTTGTCAAAGTGGTTTTCGGTATCGACAGAGAGTATGTCCATATCCGATCCCGGTCTCTTTGCCAACCAATCGTTATTATAACACCGTGGTCGTTTCAAAATAGTTTATACTTCAAACCAAAATCACTATCATTTCTAAACCCAATTTAATACGATATCATTTCACTTCAAATATCCATTTTCAAAATCATATTACTTTCCAAAATTTTAATGTTTTCAAAATCATAACACTTCCCGTTTTAACAGTTTAGACATTAAAATTTCGTTATAAAATAAATTAGTTTCCTCAAATTTCACAAATCGATTCAAATAACTCGAATTCCAAAAATTTAATTTAATCAAACATCAAATCATCAGTTTCAACTCAATTCGGCTTCTAAATAAACCATTTCAAATTATCGATTTCAAATACGTATCTAAACCATAAAATAAGCCATTTCAATTTGAATATATTTCAAAGCTTTAATATTCAACATTTCAAAACTAAATTCGATAAATTTATATACATATCAGATTCACTTTACAATTATTTAGTTTTGAAATATTAACTTAACATTTCCAGGACATTTGAGTACAATTTCAATTTACAATTTAAATAAACAAAAGATCTCATTTAAATATTTATACGTTTGAAATATCCATTTAATTCACCCTTTTCAAATTTCAAGTTGTAAATCACTTCTTTAAATTTCAAATTCAATACATTTCAAATCAAACTTATTTAAGTATAATTCTTAAATAAATACAATTTCAATCAAATTTCTAATCATTATAAATTATATATTTGAAAATATAGATATTAAATAAATACTTAAACATATTATTTATTAACTTTACAACTTTAAAAAATCCTTAAATCAATATTTATCAAAACCATATATTTCTTTTCAAAACCATAGAAATCATTTTCACAACGTTTATATATAGACCAACGGTGCCTGTATATAATTTTCTATCCTATGGTCAAGTGATACGGATATTTATCATTTCAATCCACAATTTAAAACATATTCGGGTATATATCTTTTCAACCCGAAATCCCAAATTCAATTCAATTGAAAATCGCTTGGGTCTATCATTTCAACCCATAACGATTTTCTCCTATTCTACAGATCGTTCGGGTATGTATCATTTCAACCCATAGTGATTCTATACTAATAGGGAACTTGCAGAGTGATAACATATATGATAATAAAATAACAACAGTAACAGGCATATATCAACAATATAAATAACAGATAGTAGTGTCAGAAGTCACAGGTGAACAGATATAGTCAATAGCATATAAAAATGTAAACAACTAGCAGTAGTATATTTCAATTGATGTTTTCAATTGAAATCAAATTTAATAAATATAAGAACAATAATCGTGAGTGATTGCTCACCTTTCGAGGCTAGAGGAATTTGATAACGGAGTGAGTTACAAATCCAGGCACGAATTCCAAAGCAAAGTGAGATGGGCACGGATTAGACGAACAAAGCTGATAACAAGGAATCGATGAAATAAATTGAATCAGTTTGATTGAGACAGAAATATATGTATTATTATCATTGTTGTTATTATTATTTATAAAGATCAATGTTAAATTTAAAATACTTATTTACAAATCTAGGCATATTCTCTCTCAAACAATACTTATATAAACAAATAGGTATATAGACTAGAATATAACTTATGCACACATTATATTAAAATGGATTTATATAAAGGAATAACATCCAAATACCCGTATACTGATATATCAAAAATATGATGAGCAAACTTATACAACAGAACACATCCATATAAACAACTATACATATTCATACACGTATACCCAAAATCCAAATATACCTTTATAAACTTATGTAGTATACTGACAAATCTTATAATACCAATATATACAGACAATAGGAAATGAACTAACAAGTAAACTTATAATAATATATATAGATAAGCTAATAAAACAGTATATATTATTATACCATTCAAAATATGTGAACCAGACATACATACCATTTCAAGATTTCAAACATATACTATAGCTTTTATAGACTTATATACCCATACATAACTTACTTTATATTTATAACTTACGGTACAACAACATATACTTTATATACAACTTTAATATATAAAATATACAACAGCCTATAAATATATATACAAATAGCTTACATACTTGATTCTATATGCATAACTAGAACAAAATTTTATAATATATATATACAGTTCACCATACTAAAGGTTAATATACATAACATATAAAAATCGGCACATATTTTCTTTTACAACTTATATATATATGTATATACACTTTTATATGAAGTCACATATATTATAATTCCTATATTCGTTTATAAAACCCATATACGAATAGATATATTACAGTAGACCAAATGTAAACATTGTTAATACCTCATCTAAAAATATAAAACATGCTATAACTCATATACTTTAAAAATATAAACTGTATAACTATATATCTATATTCTATATATATATAAATCTATATAAACTGTCAAATACATAGATGTGCGGTAAGTTATAATTTTTTTGAAGTAAATATATATACAATAGTATATACTGTAGGAAATATAACTCTTTTTATATAAACATAACATATACATAAACTTATATATATAATACCTTAAAACATGACCAGAGAAGCACGAGACTCAGCTAGGGGAAGGAGATCGACAGGCATGCAGGGGAGAAGCTGGGTTCGGCATGGGTGAGCCGATGGTGCCAGGCATGGAGGATGGGAGGAACGTTGATGAGGAGAGGCGTGTGGATCTCGGGTGACGAGATAGGAAGTTCACAGGCGAAGGCCATTTGGCGTGTTGTGGGTTGTGAGGCACGAAGTATGGGGAGGCCGGGAAGGTGAAGGTGGCGAGACGAGTTGAGGAGGGTGCGTGGTCGAGGTCAGGTGCGCGGAGATCTGGCTCGGGCGAGTTGCTGCGAACCTGGGCTTGGCAGGAGCTGGTGGGGAGAGCGAGAGCATGGTGGTGTTTCACGGTGGAGGGTGGCGGTAGGCTGCAAGGTGAAGAAATATGAACAGGCAGAGGGAGGAGTGGCGAAGACGTCCTAGGCTCGTTTGGTGGTCAAGGTCTCGAGCAAACAAAAGACAGAAGAAGGTAGAAGCTATTTCAAAAATATGATTGATGGGAACAGTGACAGGGGAAAAAGAGAAAAATGGGAGGTTGGGTTTTAGCAAATAAAGTGAGGAGATAAAGGAAAATCTAACGGTACAGAAGCCACATATTATGGATTAGATATTGAACAGATCAAAAGGAAACAAAAGGACAGAAAGAAAAGAGGAACGTGGAAAGACCAAATCAACGTAATTTACGGTGGGAAATAAAAAGTCAGGGAACCAAAGATTTTAATATCGGTATCGGTAAGAAATCGTTTCACGGATTTCACCAGGTACCGGAAAACCGAAACACAGAGGTGAATATACCGCAGAGATCAACACGACGAGACGATCAAAACGGTACACAGATATTTTTTGTACGATCATCCGGTCAAAAGTCGATAATCGGTACCGAAAATGCTGCTATTCAGCCAGAATTAAGATAAACGGAGCAATAGATGTCCGAATTTGACGAAACGAAAGATGACGTGTAACGACCCGTATTTTTCGGATCGAAAAGTTTGTCAAAATCTGGGATTTTCAGCATTTTCTAGTTATTCCAGATCTTGGTTGAAATTTGCCTAAGTCCTAGGTCGTATGCGACCTAGAGGTTAGTTAAGTATTGTTGGCAACTTAGGAGATAAGTCGTACCTAAGAATGTTGGGGATTGGTGACTTTAAGGTTTGGAGTTAGGTCGTGTGATGGATGGTAAGGGTTTAGGTCGTAGACGACCTAAAAGGAAGGAGACTTTAGAGTTTCTGGCGAGTTAAGGTGTTAGCGATCTAAGAGATAGGTTGGTAGCGACCTAAGTAAACCCAGTAGTTGACGACCTAGGGATGAGCGACCTAGTGGTGCCGGGCTAGTATATTTAGGTCGGCAGCGACCTAAGGAAACTAGTGGTTAGCGACCTATAATAGTTCGCGACCTAAGGGGTTAGCTTGTTAGCGACCTAGTAGTTGCCGAGTTAGCGACCTAGTAGTTGCCGAGTTAGCGACCTAGTGGTTCTGAGTTAGCGACCTAGTAGTTGCCGAGTTAGCGACCTAGTGGTTCTGAGTTAGCGACCTAGTGGTTCTGAGTTAGCGACCTAGTGGTTCTGAGTTAGCGACCTAGTGGTTCCGTGTTGGCGACCTAAGGAGTTAACAAGTTGGCGACCTAAGAAGTTAACAAGTTGGCGACCTTAGGAGTTAGGCTGTTGTGTTAGGTCGCGTAGGTTGCTAAGTTGTTAGGTCGCTAGGATAGTTCAAGTGTTAGGTCGCGTGTTGTTTTAGGTCGACTTGTGTTAGGTCGCAACCCAACTGAGTCTTAGATAATTAGGTCGTTAAGTTGTTAGGTCGCTGGGTTTCCTAAGTGTTAGGTCGCAAAGAAGTTAAGAC
Source organism: Allium fistulosum (assembly GCA_030737815.1). Lineage (NCBI taxonomy): Eukaryota > Viridiplantae > Streptophyta > Magnoliopsida > Asparagales > Amaryllidaceae > Allium > Allium fistulosum. Next base: position 306,908,520 of record CM060901.1, on the reverse strand, counting down.
GTACATCTGTTAGGTCGGAGAGGCTTAGGTCGGAGAGGCTTAGGTCGCTTAGGTCGGAAGCGACTTAGGGAGATAGCCAGATTTCGACTTAAGGACAGATTTCAGCTATAAATAGGAGGGGTTGTTCTCACTTTTTGGGATCCGGATTTTTGAAGCGACGAAGTGCTGCCATTTTGAGAGCTCGACTTCTACACTTCTTCACTTCTTTTCTCCACTTTAATCTAGTGCTTCCATCCATCCTAATCGAAGATCAAGATTGAAGATTCAAGAGCTTAGATTGAAGATCTTCATCTTTTCAAGAGAGATTTCTTCATTTGAAGCGGATTTGTGGTAGATCTAGCTTCATCCTTCGCTGTCCAGATCTGAAGTGTGTTGATTTGAGGTTGTTTAGGTGATTTGGTGAGTGGTGATTATCTCTCACACGGATCCAAAGGAGTATATCGGATTGTTGGCTCGATTTGGTGTTAAAATAGTGATTTCCATGCATTTTCTTCATCCTATGTATAGATCCATGTAGATCCATTGTTCATGATGATGTTGCATCCATTTTATCATATGTTAACCTATGCAAGTTCATTCATCAAGTTTGTAGAGATATAATCCATGTTTTAATGCTTATTGGACTTTCAACTCTTTAATTACGAAAATGCCATTATTGTTATAATTGTCTACTTAGATCATTTTTGAATGCTTGATTGCTTGGATTGATGTTTGATTTGATTGCTTGTTATGAACTAGATGATTGATGATTAGATTTAGATCGAAGATGATTCAAAAGCTAAGGGAAAGGCTCTTGAAAATGGAAAAGCTGCACGTGGCATATGTAGCGGGATGATGAAGCTCTTATGCATAGATTTGATGATGTGGTGATGAGATGAGGCTTTGCGAGGATGTAATGAAGCGAGGCAATCATATGATGAAGACTTGGTCTAATCCAGGCGGGATCATTCCAAGCATGTTGATAACTCGGTGATATGATTCGAGTTGAGGATAATGGATGCTCGAGAGGCGCTTGAGCTAGTATGGCAATAGTCGTCGAGGAGGATGACTAGGAGGTTGAGATCTCATCGTTGTTGAAGGTTCTAGCATGCTCTAAGCAAGAGTACATGGGGACGCCCAAAAGACTAAGTTGATGGTCGAGTACTCTGGGTAGATTCGATAATCCTAGGCACGGGTCACGATGACGTGCGGGAGTTATGTCTAGAACCGGGGTTACCATTAGCCCTTGACGGACGGCTGAAAGAATGTGCCGGTCATTCAATTAACGGTGATATCGCAACAATGATAACAGTGATAGCCGAGTCATGGATGTTTGGTTGTATCATCATTCGGTCTCAAGAGCGGTATTTCCTGGGTGCTTATCTGACCTTGGTTTTAGACCTTGGGATTTGTACTTGGAAAACATCGCTCTTGACTCGAGTGACAATTGCTTTACTTTAAATTGTATGCTCTGCTATGTTTGCTTCTGCTTAGTGTGTGTCTGGGGGCTATCACTGTAGAATGAGGTTGGAGTGGGAGGGTTGTATTCCTATTCCTTTTCCTTTATGCTCTTTTGGTATGTTGTTAGTTAATTTACTGCTCACTAAGACTGTTGTCTGACTCAAGGCTTTATGTTTTAATTCTTATTGCCTTGGGCTGTTCGTCCATTTTGGGACGGGCAGACTAGGTAGCAGGTGACAGGTGCTGTTCTCTTCTCACGATGCTGATATCGAAGACGAGCTAGAGGGTTGCATATTATCTTCTTATATGTACTGGATTTTTCCGCTGTTTTGTATTCTCTGAGAGTTATGTAGTGAGGCTGGATGTATTGACTATGTGGATGCTTGTATTCAACTATTATGGAGTTTTATATGATGTCATTTTATTCTGTAAAGCTTCACTATACATATGTTCTATTGTATTTTGTCCATGCGCTGTGAGTAATACGATAGATCCTGTTGTTTTAATCTTACCTTGACAATCGTCCATGGTCGCCTGGCACACTTTACAGCGCTCTATCTCTAGATTCGGTGCAGGGGTCATGGGCGGTCGTCACATTTGGTATCAGAGCATTGGTTGATCGATTTTACCCAACGCTCGCTGAAGTAACTACGTATGAGAGACGTAATTGTATTTTGATGGATGATTACTATATATAATATAGTAGCTTAGTAGGTTTGAGTCCTTTATGCAGTTGTTTCTCTAGATGTTCTAATCATTCCTTTTTATAGATATTGAGAATGAGTCAAAAAGGGAAACCAGCTGCTAGGGAAGGCCGTGCTACTGAAGGGGCTGCTGATTATGTTGCTATGTTCGAAACCATGATGACTTCGATCAGGAGAAGGATGTCAGCCCCGGGGCCATCAGTAGATGTTGGGGATCAAGTACAGGCTCCAAGATTGATGGATCACTTGGACGATTCATTTAGGAAGCTTGTGGAGGAAGCTCTCAGACATGAGAATCTGTTTCCTAAGGAAGGATCTGTTGTTGCTGTGACCAGGGAAGAGTCTAAACCCCAGCAGGGTAGAAACAAGAAGAGGAAGCAGCAGCAGCAGAAGGGTAAGGATGGTCAGAAGAAGCCGAAAGGCGAAGTGACTTGCTACAACTGTCAGCAGAAAGGCCATCTCTCCAAGGATTGCAAGAATCCGAAGGCGCCGGCGAAGTGCCACAACTGTGACAAGCCAGGGCATTTCAGGAAGAATTGTCCAGAACCGAGTAGGGACAAGCAGATTGTGCAGGCTTATGCTTTAGGAGCTGTTCCGTCGTCTTCGATAGCTCCTACTGCTGAAGAGAAGGGAAAGAGTGTGGTTGTTCAAGGTATTCTTTTCCTATGTGGTGTTCCAGTTAGAGTTCTGTTTGATACTGGAGCGTCGCATTCGTTTGTGTGTAATGAACTAGTAGGCCGGTTAGGTTTGAAGCCGGATATTGTTGATAGGCCATTGGTTGTGACTAATCCAGTTGGGGGTTCGTCTTGTTTGTGTATGTTATGCCGTGGTCTAGTTGTGTCGAGTCATGGTTGCTCTTTTGTTTGTGATTGTTTTGTTCTGAACTTTGCGGGGTTCGGAATTATTTTGGGTATGGACTGGCTTAGGAAGTATGCGGCTAAGGTTGACTGTGAGAGGCTGGAGGTGACAGTCGAGAATGTGGAAGGGCGAAAGATTGTGATACGATGTAAGCATGAGGAAGGCGTCTTCATGAGCTTCATGTATTCGCTAGTTGTTCCACGGGATGGACTGTCTTTAGTGCCAATCGCAAATGGATTCGAGGATGTCTTTGACGAAGTCAAAGGGTTGCCGCCGCATAGAGAGATCGAGTTTCGTATAGATCTAGTTGAAGGAGCCAGACCTGTTGTGATGCCTCTTAGGCGGATGGCGCCTAGGGAACAGCAAGAGTTGAGGGTGCAAGTTGATGATCTTTTGCAGAAAGGATTCATTCGGCGTAGTGTGTCCGAGTGGGGTGCACCAGTTGTGTTTGCAACCAAGGCAGATGGGTCGTTGAGATTGTGCGTCGATTATCGTGAGCTGAATAAGGTGACTAAGGAGAACAAGTATCCATTACCGAGAATAGATGACTTGTTTGATCAGCTTCACGAAGCTAAGGTGTTTTCTCAGATGGATTTGGCAACGGGATTTCACCAGTTGAGAGTGGCTAAGGATAGGGTGCCGAAGACTGCTTTTAGGACACCATCCGGTTTCTTTGAGTGGCTGGTAATGCCGTTTGGATTGACTAACGCGCCAGCATATTTTGTGGATCTTATGAATAGAGTGTTCAGAGATCAGTTGAACAAGTTCGTACTTGTGTTCGTGGATGATATTCTGATTTATTCCAGAACGGAAGAAGAGCACAGGACGCACTTGCGTATTGTTTTGGAAATCCTGCGGAAACATCAACTGAAGGCTAAGTTTTCAAAGTGTCACTTCTGGAAGAGTGAAGTGAGGTTCTTAGGCCATGTGATTTCTGGAAATGGAATAGCGGTTGATCCCGCTAAGGTGGCAGCAATCCAGGATTGGGTTAGACCTAAGAATGCATCAGAGGTGAGAAGTTTTCTTGGATTAGCAGGATATTATCGACGGTTTATCAAGGACTTCTCCAAGGTAGCTGCACCGTTAACAGGATTAACGAAAAAGAACCAAGTGTTCAGTTGGGATGCTAAGTGTGAGCAAGCTTTCGGAATCCTGAAAGAGCGACTAACGAGTGCTCCTGTTTTGACTATTCCAAGTGGGAATGATGAGATGGTGGTTTACACCGATGCATGTGGTACTGGACTTGGAGCAGTGCTGATGCAGAAGGATAAAGTTGTTGCGTATGCTAGTCGACAACTGAAGCCGCATGAAAAGAATTACCCAACTCATGATTTGGAGTTAGCGGCGATTGTATTTGCTCTGAAGATGTGGAGGCATTATCTGTTGGGAGTTCGATTCGAGTTGTTTACGGATCATAAGTCGTTGAAGTATCTTTTCTCCCAGAAGGATTTGAATCTTCGACAGCAACGTTGGCTAGAGTTTTTAGCATCATATGATTTTGGTATAGCTTATACTCCGGGAAAAGGTAACGCAGTGGCTGATGCGTTAAGTCGAAGACATGCAGGATTGGGAGCCATGTTTTCTGAATGGAAGAGTCTCGAGTATTTAGCTGGATTTGACTTCAGGCCTAGATGCGAATTGGAACCTGAAATGTTGGCAAACTTATCGATAAGACCGACTCTTGTGGAAAGGATTGGCGAGAGTCAAAAGCGAGATGATAAGCTTGTCAAGATTATCCGTGAATTGGAATCTGGATTGGAGCCAGAAAAGGATAAAGGATTCGAGGTCGATAGAGAAGGTTGGCTTCGAAAGCAAGGACGACTAGTGGTTCCCGATATAGATGAATTGAGGAGTGAAGTTCTGAAGGAAAGTCATCACTCGAAGTTGACAATTCATCCAGGTGGAAATAAGATGTATCGGGATATGAAGAGAAACTACTACTGGGAAGGCATGAAGAAGGATGTTGGAGATTTCATTTCCAAGTGTATGAACTGTCAGTTGGTAAAGGCTGAACAGAGGAAGCCAAGTGGATTGCTTCAACCCTTAGAAGTTCCTACATGGAAGTGGGAACAAGTGTCGATGGATTTTATTGATGGATTGCCTAGAACCAGAACGGGAAATGAAGGGATTTGGGTCATTGTGGATCGTCTGACTAAGAGTGCACGATTCACTCCTGTTCGATCGACTAGGACTGCATCAAAGTTGGCTGAGTTGTATGTGAAGTGGATAGTTCGATTCCATGGTATTCCGAAGAGTATAGTGAGCGATCGAGATCCATTGTTCACTAGTGGATTTTGGAAGAGCTTCCAGGAAGTTTTGGGAACCGAGTTGTGTTTGAGTACAGCTTATCACCCTCAGACAGATGGTCAGACCGAGAGAGTCAACCGAGTTTTGGAAGATCTTCTTAGAGCATGTGTTTTGGACTTCGGAGGATCATGGGAAGATCACCTTCATTTGGTGGAGTTTGCGTACAACAACAGTTACCAGTCAAGTATTGGTATGGCACCATATGAGGCATTGTATGGAAGACCGTGTAACTCTCCGACATGTTGGTTGGAAACTGGGGAAAAGCTGATACTTGGGCCAGAGATGATTCGACAGACTTCGGATTGCATAGAGATCATTCGGCAACGAATGAAGGCAGCCCAAGACCGTCAGAAGAGTTATGCTGATAAGCGTCGAAAGGATTTGGAGTTCGACGTGGGAGATATGGTTTTTGTGAAGATTTCTCCACTGAAGAATGTTATTCGATTCGGGAAGAAAGGAAAATTGACTCCGAGATTTGTTGGACCATTCCCGATCATCGAGCGAATTGGAAAGCTCGCCTACAGATTGGAGTTACCTGAGAAGATGTCGGGTGTGCACAATGTTTTTCATGTATCTTATCTACGGAAGTATGTGCACGACTCGAATACAGTGGTTTCTGCTGATAGCTGTGAAGACTTAGAAGTTGATCCAGTTGATAGAAGACCTCGTAAGCCGCTTCGTGTTGTTGAAACCGACACGAAACAGCTTAGGAGGAAGGTAGTTAAGTTGCTCAAGATACAATGGAGTGATGATGATAACGACTGTACGTGGGAGGTGGAAGAGAGGATGAAGGCAGCTCATCCTGAACTCTTCAAGGTATGGCCCTAAGGTGTCGTCTCATCTCGCGATATTGTAACTTGTTCTAAGTCTTAGAATTCTGTACGCTAAGCTAGAATTGGATGCATGGTTTGTTGATTGCTATGGATGGTAGGCGTACAGAATAGCCTTTGATTGCCTTGTTTGCTTGGAATTTCGGGGGCGAAATTCCTAAGGGGGAGAGAATGTAACGACCCGTATTTTTCGGATCGAAAAGTTTGTCAAAATCTGGGATTTTCAGCATTTTCTAGTTATTCCAGATCTTGGTTGAAATTTGCCTAAGTCCTAGGTCGTATGCGACCTAGAGGTTAGTTAAGTATTGTTGGCAACTTAGGAGATAAGTCGTACCTAAGAATGTTGGGGATTGGTGACTTTAAGGTTTGGAGTTAGGTCGTGTGATGGATGGTAAGGGTTTAGGTCGTAGACGACCTAAAAGGAAGGAGACTTTAGAGTTTCTGGCGAGTTAAGGTGTTAGCGATCTAAGAGATAGGTTGGTAGCGACCTAAGTAAACCCAGTAGTTGACGACCTAGGGATGAGCGACCTAGTGGTGCCGGGCTAGTATATTTAGGTCGGCAGCGACCTAAGGAAACTAGTGGTTAGCGACCTATAATAGTTCGCGACCTAAGGGGTTAGCTTGTTAGCGACCTAGTAGTTGCCGAGTTAGCGACCTAGTAGTTGCCGAGTTAGCGACCTAGTGGTTCTGAGTTAGCGACCTAGTAGTTGCCGAGTTAGCGACCTAGTGGTTCTGAGTTAGCGACCTAGTGGTTCTGAGTTAGCGACCTAGTGGTTCTGAGTTAGCGACCTAGTGGTTCCGTGTTGGCGACCTAAGGAGTTAACAAGTTGGCGACCTAAGAAGTTAACAAGTTGGCGACCTTAGGAGTTAGGCTGTTGTGTTAGGTCGCGTAGGTTGCTAAGTTGTTAGGTCGCTAGGATAGTTCAAGTGTTAGGTCGCGTGTTGTTTTAGGTCGACTTGTGTTAGGTCGCAACCCAACTGAGTCTTAGATAATTAGGTCGTTAAGTTGTTAGGTCGCTGGGTTTCCTAAGTGTTAGGTCGCAAAGAAGTTAAGACGTACATCTGTTAGGTCGGAGAGGCTTAGGTCGGAGAGGCTTAGGTCGCTTAGGTCGGAAGCGACTTAGGGAGATAGCCAGATTTCGACTTAAGGACAGATTTCAGCTATAAATAGGAGGGGTTGTTCTCACTTTTTGGGATCCGGATTTTTGAAGCGACGAAGTGCTGCCATTTTGAGAGCTCGACTTCTACACTTCTTCACTTCTTTTCTCCACTTTAATCTAGTGCTTCCATCCATCCTAATCGAAGATCAAGATTGAAGATTCAAGAGCTTAGATTGAAGATCTTCATCTTTTCAAGAGAGATTTCTTCATTTGAAGCGGATTTGTGGTAGATCTAGCTTCATCCTTCGCTGTCCAGATCTGAAGTGTGTTGATTTGAGGTTGTTTAGGTGATTTGGTGAGTGGTGATTATCTCTCACACGGATCCAAAGGAGTATATCGGATTGTTGGCTCGATTTGGTGTTAAAATAGTGATTTCCATGCATTTTCTTCATCCTATGTATAGATCCATGTAGATCCATTGTTCATGATGATGTTGCATCCATTTTATCATATGTTAACCTATGCAAGTTCATTCATCAAGTTTGTAGAGATATAATCCATGTTTTAATGCTTATTGGACTTTCAACTCTTTAATTACGAAAATGCCATTATTGTTATAATTGTCTACTTAGATCATTTTTGAATGCTTGATTGCTTGGATTGATGTTTGATTTGATTGCTTGTTATGAACTAGATGATTGATGATTAGATTTAGATCGAAGATGATTCAAAAGCTAAGGGAAAGGCTCTTGAAAATGGAAAAGCTGCACGTGGCATATGTAGCGGGATGATGAAGCTCTTATGCATAGATTTGATGATGTGGTGATGAGATGAGGCTTTGCGAGGATGTAATGAAGCGAGGCAATCATATGATGAAGACTTGGTCTAATCCAGGCGGGATCATTCCAAGCATGTTGATAACTCGGTGATATGATTCGAGTTGAGGATAATGGATGCTCGAGAGGCGCTTGAGCTAGTATGGCAATAGTCGTCGAGGAGGATGACTAGGAGGTTGAGATCTCATCGTTGTTGAAGGTTCTAGCATGCTCTAAGCAAGAGTACATGGGGACGCCCAAAAGACTAAGTTGATGGTCGAGTACTCTGGGTAGATTCGATAATCCTAGGCACGGGTCACGATGACGTGCGGGAGTTATGTCTAGAACCGGGGTTACCATTAGCCCTTGACGGACGGCTGAAAGAATGTGCCGGTCATTCAATTAACGGTGATATCGCAACAATGATAACAGTGATAGCCGAGTCATGGATGTTTGGTTGTATCATCATTCGGTCTCAAGAGCGGTATTTCCTGGGTGCTTATCTGACCTTGGTTTTAGACCTTGGGATTTGTACTTGGAAAACATCGCTCTTGACTCGAGTGACAATTGCTTTACTTTAAATTGTATGCTCTGCTATGTTTGCTTCTGCTTAGTGTGTGTCTGGGGGCTATCACTGTAGAATGAGGTTGGAGTGGGAGGGTTGTATTCCTATTCCTTTTCCTTTATGCTCTTTTGGTATGTTGTTAGTTAATTTACTGCTCACTAAGACTGTTGTCTGACTCAAGGCTTTATGTTTTAATTCTTATTGCCTTGGGCTGTTCGTCCATTTTGGGACGGGCAGACTAGGTAGCAGGTGACAGGTGCTGTTCTCTTCTCACGATGCTGATATCGAAGACGAGCTAGAGGGTTGCATATTATCTTCTTATATGTACTGGATTTTTCCGCTGTTTTGTATTCTCTGAGAGTTATGTAGTGAGGCTGGATGTATTGACTATGTGGATGCTTGTATTCAACTATTATGGAGTTTTATATGATGTCATTTTATTCTGTAAAGCTTCACTATACATATGTTCTATTGTATTTTGTCCATGCGCTGTGAGTAATACGATAGATCCTGTTGTTTTAATCTTACCTTGACAATCGTCCATGGTCGCCTGGCACACTTTACAGCGCTCTATCTCTAGATTCGGTGCAGGGGTCATGGGCGGTCGTCACATGACGTCTCACTCAGAAGATGATTTACAAATTTTCTATGTAAAAATATTTAGGTTTGGAAAACATTTTATTATCACCAATTTTTAACTGATTAAATTGAAGTAAATTTACGCGCGAAATAAATTTTCATATTTTCGGACGAAAATTTACCAGTTGCTATCTTTAATTAGACACAATCCAAATATCAAATTTATATTTCAAAATTTTATTGTTTAAAATTTCACACAAATTCAATTGATTAAATAAATAAAACCACTGAAATTTACGGGTCGTTACAAAACCTAAATATTTTTACATAATAAATTTGTAAATCATCTTCTGAGTGAGACGTCATTTTTCGTTTATCAAAATTTTGACTGCAATTGCTTCATTTATCCTATTTTCGATAGATTTGTAGCATTTTCGGTACCGATATCGACTTTTGATAGGATAATCGTACCACTGATATCTGTATACTGTTTTGATCGCCTCATCGTGCTGATCTCTATGGTATATTCAATTCTGTGTTTTGAAGTATGGTACACAGCGGAACACGTGAAACGTTAACCGTATCGGTACCGGTTTTGAGCCTATTGAATTCTCTGTGTCCATTCGTTACCCGTGTGAAAATCAATAGACATCAGTCATTAATATTTTCAGTTTTGACCTTTACTATTCCACCTTTTTAATTTATAGTGTTATTCCATTTGTGTTTTTTTAGTTCGTTCATTTATGTGATAACCCGATTTTTCATACCCGAAAAATAGAACTATCAGGGTTAAAGAAGAAGGCGGTAGAAGAAGAAGAAACATAATAACAACAGAATCTAACCATCGCAGCAGAATAAAATATAATAGATAATAACTGATCTTTAAAGAAAAGAAACTATATCTGTTTATACATACATCACCAGAATACAACATCAGAGTACAATATAATCAACATCACAATTCAGGACAGTTATAATAACTTGTCCCACAAACAGAATTCACAACATACACAACACAGCGGAATATACATCATATACGTGTGATACGTCTCGCCATCCAACTCGTCTCATGAGCTCCTACAACATCATATCCTGTATCTGTAATACTCGGTCTAACCCAAGCATTATAATAAAATAACACCCGAGTCAGTCTGGAAAACCAGCGTGAGAAAATCACACTCAATTTGATTATTAAAGTTTTCCAAACCCTTTGAAATCAAAAGCATCTCGTAAGACCACGCCACAAATAAGCATGTCGGGTTTTTACCTTACGATAGCCAAAACACTTTTTATCAAAATCCTCTGATATTATAATAGTGTCTATGTGATAACCCAGATTTTTGAACACTGGTTAATTGATAATTAACTGGATTAATTAATAGGAATACTGATTTATAGATTAAATAATTCTGATAATAAATATTTATATTTAATTAATTAACTAATTAATTTAAGATAATCAATTTATAATTAAGTGAGTAAATTTCTTAAAGAAGTAATTAATGGATAATTACTTAAAGTAATTAGAAGGAGTAAATTACTCAATTTTAAAGGTTAATAAATATATAATCTGGCAATATTGAAAAGATTTGTTTGTGAAAGCTAATAAAATTTTATTCTATTTATAATATATATATTTGATATATATTGTGAATGGAAATATCTTTTGTTTTAAATAAAAAATGAATTTTCAAATTGTAATATATATGTAAGTATATGTTATAATTTGATATTGTTTGAAATTTATTTTAATCTATTGATAATTTATATATAATATGAATATATTGTGATTAAAGCTTTGTTTTAAATTTAATATCTTTCAAAATTAAAGATTAATTCATTTGTTTTCAAAATATAAGATAGTTATTTATTTTAAAAATATGATAGTTTAAATAAAGTTTTGTTTTCTTTAAAGTGCTTAGCATAAAATAGTTATAAATATATATATAGTTTTAAATAAGCTTTCCTTTTAATATCTCTTTAATTTAAATGGTTTGTATATATATAAACATAAATAAATTTAGTACTAATTCACATTTACATAAATACATAAATATCAAGACAAATTCATATTACATAATTTAAAGAGAATCATAAATACTTTTATAATAAGGATTTAAACACAATTCTACTAGATTTTAACATTTGTAAGATAATTAACATGCCTTAACATTTGTATATGCATGCAAGTTAACAAGTGGCCTTCATTTAATTTATTTGAAAATTTAGAAAACTAAATTATCTTAAATAACATATGTTAGAGAAACCTGGTTATTTCTTTCCCGTTCAAAGTTTTTCTTTTCAGTTCAAATCTTTTCCATCTTCTTTTTCTCTCCATCTTTCTAAATTCAAAAGAAAATCAAAATCTGAAACCTGAAATTCAAAATCAAGCAAAGTTCTTCACAACAATAAAAATTGCAACTTCAACCTGCTATTCAAATAAAGCTCAATCTGCAACTTTCAAACCTGAGCAATTCAAGTTAGAGATTCAACTAAACAAGCTTCCAGATTTCAACTGTTAACAAGCATGCAAAGGAGAATCAAAAGCTTTTCACAAATCAAATTTAAAAACCTGGAAAACACTGCTCTGCTTTGTTCTCTGTTAATTTTAAGGTGAGTAAACATTCTTTTAAAAACAGTTTTAAATCTGTATTATGTTGTTATGGAATGCATGTGATGAATGTTTTTAGTAGATTGAGTTTTTAGTATGGATATGAATGCATGTATATATTGTGAGCATGTCTGTGTGTTTATATATATACCGATCTCTGTTAAATCTCTCTGGCTCAAGAACAACTTTTAAAATTTCTATCTTCCCAAAGAATCATTGTTAGGTTATGATCATTAAAAAGAAAACGATTATAACAATGTAAATTCATTTTTAAAAATAGTTTAAAGTAGAATTATTTAGTTAATATTTTGAAAATAAGATTTTACAGTAAAACTAAATATATGTCAAAAATTCAAGTATCTTAATTACTTGATTCTTTTATATAGTATGTTTTGCTTCTAGAAATTATGATTTTTAAAAGTAAAATCATGAATTTTAGTTTAGAGAATAGTGAGGATTTTGGGTTTGTTCGAATGAACGTTTGGGTTGATTGCCGATGATCGACGGCGTCGGGGTGGTCGATTTTTGGGTCGAAGGTGGTCTGAGTGATGGAGAGTACGAGAAAAATGTCGATGGATTTTTCTGACGACTGTGGTGGCCAGGCAGGGGAGATTTAGGGTTTTAGCAGTAGTTTCTGTCATTGATGTTGTCGAGCTTTGTTCGACAAGGGTAATGTATCGGGCCGGATCGCGTTGGGGGAAAGGTTTTGCTGGAGTCTTGGCGATGTTGGATGAGGTCGGCAAGGTTTCTCGAGGCATAGTTCGTCGACGATGGGTGGTTGCAGTCGAGATGTGGGTTCCAGTTTTTGGTCGTTGGGTTCGATTTTGATATCGAGGTGGTATCGTCGTTCTGGGTGTTCGAATGGGCCAGTGGGGTCGTGGGTGACTGGAGGAAGGACGGGGCGATGATCGTAGATGGCCAGAATTGGCGTGTACGTGAACGTGTACACGTTCGTGTACCAGATGTGTTCGATGATTTGGGAAGACGATAAGCAACTCGGGACGGTCTCGTGATTTTTGGCGTGAAAACTCGAAGTGGATGGTGTTGCAAAGAGACTCGGGGAAGTCTCGCGTAGTTTACTGTTCGACTCGATGTAAAACGAGAGGGATACGGGTTGGACTCGAAGCAGGAGAAGAGCAAAAGTTTAAATCATGTTTTAAAGGTTTTGAAAACTTAAAAGTGGAATTTGTTTTAAAATCATTTCTTAAGTAATTAGAAGATAATTAATTAATTAATGGAAGTAATTAAAGATAATTATTGAACGGTTGAGGATAATTAATTTATAATTAAGGTTTAATTACTTAATGTAATAAAAAATAATAAATCAAGAATGATTAAATAAAAGGGATAATTAAAGTATAATTACTTATTTTAATTAAGGGATAATTAAAAGGATAATTACTTATTGTAATTAAGTGATAATTAATCAAGGAAGATTAATTAAGATAAATAATTAAGAAATGATTAATTAATTTGAAATTAATTTATGGATTAAGGTAATCCAAGTGATTAAAGTTTAGTAATTAATTTAATTAGAGATTAATTAAATCAATTAATAATAAATCAACTTGTTATGGATGGTTGAATAATATTGGGTTACTTGGATTGATTTTATCTCTGATGGGTAATTGAGATGTACTATGTTATGAATGGGTTAAACTGGGGTAATGTAGGTTACCTATCTAAGATGATTTGATGTATGATATGATATCCTGAATATGAATTGTATTGTTTTTTTAACTTAACAACCTGGATTAGAAATGACATTGATTTCGAAGAGACCGGAGTCGGGTATCAGTAAATACCCGAAACCACTTCGAATCTTTATAAATGTGAGTTTGGAAACAAACAGGCTGGAATGAAATAAGTTAAGTATCATGGATATTTAAACGGGATAACGATTCTTGGATATTGTTTTGAGATAAATAATGGACTTAAATAAGATTTGAACTCGTAGAAAAGTACGAGTTACCCTGGTAATTTACTTAAGTTATATCTTTGGAATTTCTTGTTAGATAAGTTTACTCACGCTGGTTTCCAGCCTGACCCGGGTGTTACTTTGATGTAATGCTCGGGTCAGACCGAGTATTACAGATTTCCAGGTAAGGAAGTTCTGGAGCTCAGGAGGCTAGCTGGATGGCAGGAACGTATGGAGTGATATCTGTTGTATATATTATTGTTGATTATCTAAGACATGTTTTCAAATTGTCCTGTGTTGTGTAATAGCGTAACTCTGATATAGAATGTAAAAGTGTATTGATACAGTTCTTTTTGTAAAACTGTTATTTATGTGATATTATATTTTGATCCGCTGCGAATGTGAGAATATGTGATTTGGTGTTTCTGTTTCTTCCTCTTCTTCTATCTCTTTCTTTTTCTTTTCCTAACTATCTGGGATTTTCAGAGTAGAAAATCCCGGGCCGTTACATTTGGTATCAGAGCTGAAGGTTAAGCGAGAACCTTGGCTCTGTTGGGATTACTCGTTAAGGATAAGGTCAATGGTACCCTAGAACGAGTTGAGTGTATATATATATGAGAGCGTAATTGTTATTTTCTTATATAAGGATTTTAAATGATTTTATATAAGAATATATTTTGATATATAAAATGATATTTCTTTCTAATAAATATCAAGGTAATTGGTTGTTAAATTATTGAATTAAATATAAATGATAATGGTAATAAAACCAAATTGAAATTAAATGAAGATAAGTTTGAAATGGATTCAAACTGAAATTAAAATCTTGAATATATAGAAGTATTATTAGAATAAAGATAAAAATGAATTGGTTTCCAGATATGATAATCTTGGTTATTATCATAAATGATTGTTGTGTTTAATAATGGAATGTTTTAGGGAAGTAAAACATTTAGGCAAGTAAGACTTGTAAATTCTAGTGGGTTTTAAATTGTGAAGTTTTAAATCCAGAAAACTTGAAATTATTTTTGAATTTAAAACCAGAAATGGTTTAAAAATTTAAGGTATAACTTGGTGTGTAAAGAAAATGTATATATAAGGATATACATAATATTAAAGATAATTTGAAATAACTCTTAGTGTTGAGATTTAAATTGGAATGTGATATGAAAACCCAAAGTGATAAGTTTTTGAATTTAAGTGGGAAAGTTTATTAATATAAAGTTTAAATTTGAAATGGGAATTCAAATTGGATAAGTTGACTGGATTAAATTGAATTTAACTTAAGGAAAGTTAAATAAGTTTAGGATGAACAACTTGAATTGGAAATTTCAAGATGAAATTTAAATTTAACTTGGGTAGTTAAATGGTTATTTTAAATGGGAATTATGAGTGATCTCAAAATGGGTTTGAGATCTGGAAATTGAAAATGGATAATAAATTAGAATCTAAAGATTAAATTGTTTTTGAATTCTTATTTGAACTTTGTAATAAGTTAAGTAAAGATAATTTTAAAATGGAATTTTGAAATTTGAATTCAAAATTAAATGGTTTAAATATATAAGTTGTTAAATTAAAAATAAAGGTTGATTTGATTTAAAAATAAGGGTTAATTTGATTTAAAGGATTAAATCAACATTTAAAATGTTTAACTCGAATTTATATAATTCAAGATGGTTTTAAGTTAAGATTTAAATAGAATTAGTTCAAATTAAATTTGATTTGAATTAATTAGAATGGAGATTGAAAATATATAAGTTTTAAAATTCAAATGGTAAATTAGAATTGAAATGATTTGAAATTGAAGTGGATTCAATTTGAATTTAGTCAAAATTAATTTGAATAATTTGAAATAGTAATTAAAGTTGAATAAGATTAAAAATCAAATGGAATTTGATTTAAATTTGGAAAGGAATTAAGGTTAATTCAACTTGAATTGGGATTAAATCAATTTCAATGGAAATTGAAGTATTGAGTCAATTTAAATGAAATTGGAATTTAAATTGAATTGATGGGAAATTAATTGGAAATGGAAATTGAGAAATTAAACAGTTTGGCTCTGGATTATTTTCAAAATAAATTGTTTTAATACAAATATATTTTTCCAAACCATTTACTATACAATCTTTCTTCTTAAACCCCAAACTATCCTATATTTATTTTACAATTATTTTAGAACTATTTAACTATTTTGAAACTGTCTTATAAACTAATTACTATTTTTTAGTTATTTATATCTAATCACTATTTTAAAAACTATTTTGCAATTATCTAACTATTTTATACCTACTTAACTATTTTACAGCTATTTTATAAACTAATAACTATTTTTCAACTACTTATCTATTTTAAACTTTTTCAAGCTATTTTTAAATTTAAATAGGTCAGAGTTCAAACTGTTTGTAAATTGAAAATGGAAGAAATTGAGAATAAGTGAATGGAATTAAAGGAAATGTGAATAGAAAAGTAATTTGATTTGGCTAATAACCAATAAAGATAAATATGTAGGATATACGTATATCATTCTATTCGCATAGTGATTTGATCCAGATTCGAACACAGAATTTCGAGATAGTATTATCGATCCGAGTTGGGATTTTTTTCGCTCGATTTTCGACGGCGAACCTGGATATGGATTTTTGATTGGTTCTGGATATTCTCTATCAT
Source organism: Allium fistulosum (assembly GCA_030737815.1). Taxonomy (NCBI): domain Eukaryota; kingdom Viridiplantae; phylum Streptophyta; class Magnoliopsida; order Asparagales; family Amaryllidaceae; genus Allium; species Allium fistulosum. The sequence goes on along the minus strand of CM060901.1, from coordinate 306,892,126 downwards.
AATTGTGACTATGCAAGGAGAATGTCGGTTTCTGATCAAGGAATCAGATCTGAGTCCGCACTAGAAAGTCGGGTGGACAATACTAGTTCGGAAGTGAAATCGTGTGATCGAGTGAGCGATCAAATTGATATAGCGTACGGATGATATGTGTACATCGTACGGGTTTGAATGAAATTGGCATTGAAAATTTGTGAATAAGGAATTTGCAATGGTTTTGAAATGAAAAGTATATTTGTGAAATAAAATGGAATTGGATATTTCTTTGGTTGAAATTTACTTTATGGAAGTAAGTAAATGGTAAATAACTTTATAAAGAAATCAAACTTGAATATTTGATTTGGCAATAAATAAAGTTATATTTTATAATATGATATACTCCCCTTATTGAATCTAGCCAGAATAAAAGGGTTTTTGGAAATATTTGAAGTATAAAAAGAGGTTTTATACAAGTTTGAAGTGATCAAAAGATTTTTAAAAGTATATATATCTATATATATAAAGAGGATCTTATGAGAATGATTTTGAAAAAGGTTTTGAGAACCTATGAATTTGGAAATGGCTTTTGATTTTTGGGAAAATCAATTTTGGGAATTTGGAAAGCCTAGTTTGAGAATTATCGATTTTGGTAATCGATTTTGAGTAAATGAGATTTTGATAAATCATAAAGGATATGATTTGAAGATACTATAAGTGTATAGTACAAAGTGTTTTGAAAATAGCTCTGGGAAAAAAGGCGCTTCCTTGAAATGAACTTCTTAGGAGTGCCACTGGGTGGTACTGCCTTGAACCCCAAGGGGGGATTCTAAAGTTGATCCTGTGAGGAGTCCGGACAAACTAGTTCCTGAGGATTATTTGTGTAGCGAAAGTCGAGGGGCTGGTGCCCACAGAGGCATTTGGGTTATGCTGTGACAACAGTTTAACTCGATGTCACTACGATCTACTGCAGACCATAGCGAAAGTCATGTGTGCCGCTGAGAGCCAACTGTCTACGTTTGATTTTATATCGGTAGACTGTGACACTATGGTAACATAGCGAAAGTCGTTTGTGCCGCTGAGAGCCAACAGTCTGCGTTTGATTTTATATCGGTAGACTGCGACCTATGTGGGAGAAGTTTCATTATTTGGCAGCAAAATTCGGTGGCGCTGATGCCTACAGTTATATGGGTTTGTGCTGTGATAGCAACGTAAGGCCCGGGTATAACTGCGATCTGTAGCGGGTTCCATGGCGTAATCGAGGAGCGCGGAGACCTACAGTTATCTGTGGATTTTGTCGGGACGGCAACGTAACCATCGGGTTAACTGCGACCATGGATGGGGGTGATGATTTCCAGAGCATTCTCACCAAAGATATTTTCTCTATTTTCAAAACTGTTTTCTATATTTTCAATAAATTATTTTCCAAATATTTTCACTGGGTGTTGAAACCGGGTCTGCTAAGTACTTATAGATTTTCAGTCTTACGCCTGATCAACGTATGACCGAATTTCTGTAAGAACAAGGATTGACTTGTTAAGACATCGAGTTATAAAAGTATTTTTATAAAAACTAATTTAGTAATATTATAAAGATTTTTAAAGTATTCTAAAAATGTTTCAAAGAGAAAATTTAACTGATATTAAGAATTTTAAATAAATTCTGGCTTCGTTCCTTTTCGAGGACGAAAAGTTTTAAAGGGGGGAGGAATGTGATAACCTAGATTTTTGAACACTGGTTAATTGATAATTAACTGGATTAATTAATAGGAATACTGATTTATAGATTAAATAATTCTGATAATAAATATTTATATTTAATTAATTAACTAATTAATTTAAGATAATCAATTTATAATTAAGTGAGTAAATTTCTTAAAGAAGTAATTAATGGATAATTACTTAAAGTAATTAGAAGGAGTAAATTACTCAATTTTAAAGGTTAATAAATATATAATCTGGCAATATTGAAAAGATTTGTTTGTGAAAGCTAATAAAATTTTATTCTATTTATAATATATATATTTGATATATATTGTGAATGGAAATATCTTTTGTTTTAAATAAAAAATGAATTTTCAAATTGTAATATATATGTAAGTATATGTTATAATTTGATATTGTTTGAAATTTATTTTAATCTATTGATAATTTATATATAATATGAATATATTGTGATTAAAGCTTTGTTTTAAATTTAATATCTTTCAAAATTAAAGATTAATTCATTTGTTTTCAAAATATAAGATAGTTATTTATTTTAAAAATATGATAGTTTAAATAAAGTTTTGTTTTCTTTAAAGTGCTTAGCATAAAATAGTTATAAATATATATATAGTTTTAAATAAGCTTTCCTTTTAATATCTCTTTAATTTAAATGGTTTGTATATATATAAACATAAATAAATTTAGTACTAATTCACATTTACATAAATACATAAATATCAAGACAAATTCATATTACATAATTTAAAGAGAATCATAAATACTTTTATAATATGGATTTAAACATAATTCTACTAGATTTTAACATTTGTAAGATAATTAACATGCCTTAACATTTGTATATGCATGCAAGTTAACAAGTGGCCTTCATTTAATTTATTTGAAAATTTAGAAAACTAAATTATCTTAAATAACATATGTTAGAGAAACCTGGTTATTTCTTTCCCGTTCAAAGTTTTTCTTTTCAGTTCAAATCTTTTCCATCTTCTTTTTCTCTCCATCTTTCTAAATTCAAAAGAAAATCAAAATCTGAAACCTGAAATTCAAAATCAAGCAAAGTTCTTCACAACAATAAAAATTGCAACTTCAACCTGCTATTCAAATAAAGCTCAATCTGCAACTTTCAAACCTGAGCAATTCAAGTTAGAGATTCAACTAAACAAGCTTCCAGATTTCAACTATTAACAAGCATGCAAAGGAGAATCAAAAGCTTTTCACAAATCAAATTTAAAAACCTGGAAAACACTGCTCTGCTTTGTTCTTTGTTAATTTTAAGGTGAGTAAACATTCTTTTAAAAATAGTTTTAAATCTGTATTATGTTGTTATGGAATGCATGTGATGAATGTTTTTAGTAGATTGAGTTTTTAGTATGGATATGAATGCATGTATATATTGTGAGCATGTCTGTGTGTTTATATATATACTGATCTCTGTTAAATCTCTCTGGCTCAAGAACAACTTTTAAAATTTCTATCTTCCCAAAGAATCATTGTTAGGTTATGATCATTAAAAAGAAAACGATTATAACAATGTAAATTCATTTTTAAAAATAGTTTAAAGTAGAATTATTTAGTTAATATTTTGAAAATAAGATTTTACAGTAAAACTAAATATATGTCAAAAATTCAAGTATCTTAATTACTTGATTCTTTTATATAGTATGTTTTGCTTTTAGAAATTATGATTTTTAAAAGTAAAATCATGAATTTTAGTTTAGAGAATAGTGAGGATTTTGGGTTTGTTCGAATGAACGTTTGGGTTGATTGCCGATGATCGACGGCGTCGGGGTGGTCGATTTTTGGGTCGAAGGTGGTCTGAGTGATGGAGAGTACGAGAAAAATGTCGATGGATTTTTCTGACGACTGTGGTGGCCAGGCAGGGGAGATTTAGGGTTTTAGCAGTAGTTTCTGTCATTGATGTTGTCGAGCTTTGTTCGACAAGGGTAATGTATCAGGCCGGATCGCGTTGGGGGAAAGGTTTTGCTGGAGTCTTGGCGATGCTGGATGAGGTCGGCAAGGTTTCTCGAGGCATAGTTCGTCGACGATGGGTGGTTGCAGTCGAGATGTGGGTTCCAGTTTTTGGTCGTTGGGTTCGATTTTGATATCGAGGTGGTATCGTCGTTCTGGGTGTTCGAATGGGCCAGTGGGGTCGTGGGTGACTGGAGGAAGGACGGGGCGATGATCGTAGATGGCCAGAATTGGCGTGCACGTGAACGTGTACACGTTCGTGTACCAGATGTGTTCGATGATTTGGGAAGACGATAAGCAACTCGGGACGGTCTCGTGATTTTTGGCATGAAAACTCGAAGTGGATGGTGTTGCAAAGAGACTCGGGGAAGTCTCGCTTAGTTTACTGTTCGACTCGAAGTAAAACGAGAGGGATACGGGTTGGACTCGAAGCAGGAGAAGAGCAAAAGTTTAAATCATGTTTTAAAGGTTTTGAAAACTTAAAAGTGGAATTTGTTTTAAAATCATTTCTTAAGTAATTAGAAGATCATTAATTAATTAATGGAAGTAATTAAAGATAATTATTGAACGGTTGAGGATAATTAATTTATAATTAAGGTTTAATTACTTAATGTAATAAAAAAATAATAAATCAAGAATGATTAAATAAAAGGGATAATTAAAGTATAATTACTTATTTTAATTAAGGGATAATTAAAAGGATAATTACTTATTGTAATTAAGTGATAATTAATCAAGGAAGATTAATTAAGATAAATAATTAAGAAATGATTAATTAATTTGAAATTAATTTATGGATTAAGGTAATCCAAGTGATTAAAGTTTAGTAATTAATTTAATTAGAGATTAATTAAATCAATTAATAATAAATCAACTTGTTATGGATGGTTGAATAATATTGGGTTACTTGGATTGATTTTATCTCTGATGGGTAATTGAGATGTACTATGTTATGAATGGGTTAAACTGGGGTAATGTAGGTTACCTATCTAAGATGATTTGATGTATGATATGATATCCTGAATATGAATTGTATTGTTTTTTTAACTTAACAACCTGGATTAGAAATGACATTGATTTCGAAGAGACCGGAGTCGGGTATCAGTAAATACCCGAAACCACTTCGAATCTTTATAAATGTGAGTTTGGAAACAAACAGGCTGGAATGAAATAAGTTAAGTATCATGGATATTTAAACGGGATAACGATTCTTGGATATTGTTTTGAGATAAATAATAGACTTAAATAAGATTTGAACTCGTAGAAAAGTATGAGTTACCCTGGTAATTTACTTAAGTTATATCTTTGGAATTTCTTGTTAGATAAGTTTACTCACGCTGGTTTCCAGCCTGACCCGGGTGTTACTTTGATGTAATGCTCGGGTCAGACCGAGTATTACAGATTTCCAGGTAAGGACGTTCTGGAGCTCAGGAGGCTAGCTGGATGGCAGGAACGTATGGAGTGATATCTGTTGTATATATTATTGTTGATTATCTAAGACATGTTTTCAAATTGTCCTGTGTTGTGTAATAGCGTAACTCTGATATAGAATGTAAAAGTGTATTGATACAGTTCTTTTTGTAAAACTGTTATTTATGTGATATTATATTTTGATCTGCTGCGAATGTGAGAATATGTGATTTGGTGTTTCTGTTTCTTCCTCTTCTTCTATCTCTTTCTTTTTCTTTTCCTAACTATCTGGGATTTTCAGAGTAGAAAATCCCGGGCCGTTACAGTCTATATACAAATACTTATTCAAATAGCCGAAATTGTTACATCTAATAAATTCCAGCTAATAGGTATACAAACAAAACCGTAAAGGAACGTAGGGAGAATGGATTTCCAACTAATGATTAGGCACTGGGGTACCACCTGTCACAGTACCTGGTCTAGATCAGCGTACCGAGGACCACGCCCGATCCCCTGCAACTGCAACACAAAGCTGGAACTACCCCTTACTGGATAATTCCGAGTAAGATCACCCCACAGTTGGGATCAGCAACCGCACCACTAAGACGAATATAAAAAGGGACATCTAGACAGGGATGACCTCACCCTAATGGGCGCGACCCACATAGCCTTGCTGCATAACCCCTGATTTTCAGTCATTCCCGATTGCTGTGGCTCGAGGCTAAGCGTTACCTTTTTAGAACATATCACTTAGAATGCCCACCGTCCACCTGACGATGTTCCAAAAGCATTCATCCATACAAGTCCGTCCCGGGTTCGAACGGAACCGAAGGCACTATTCCTACTACATCCATTTTGGAATCACCCTCAGGATTAGTAGCTTCTAGCCCTTGCACTTCACTGTTCCATCTTCGATCCCAAACTTGTTTCCCCACGAAAACGTATAAAGCGGATCGAAGTGGTTTTCGAGAAATAAATCCCGATCCCGGTCTCTTCGAAACGATCAACGCATTGGCCAATATTGATAGTCGGTTATTTAACTATCAATTAACATTCACAAACATCCATCAAACAATAAAAAAATTTCCAAATTATTTATTTACCTCACAAATATCTTGGCAAGATATATTTCCATTTTCAACCCTTTTGAAAACGGTTTCAAAAACCACCTTTCTCTCACGGAATAAATTTCCCAAATATTTTCTATCTCCACTGATATCACCAAGTACAAATACTTAGACTTTAAAATCATTTAAAACATATAATTACAGAATATATTTTTAAACATTTAGATTTAAAACTACTTTAATACTTTATTTTAAAAAAAATACACCTTAAGAATATTTAAAATAAAGCTACTTTATAAAATATAAAACTAAATTTTTATCTTTTCCAAACATAATACCAATTAACCTTTAAATAATTACTACTAAAATAAATTTGAAAAATACTTACTTTAACATTTAAACATTTAAAAATAATAGATTTTCCCAAAACATACTTTTAAAACAACTTTGAAACTTTAACTTATACTTAAGAATTTGCTTTGAAAACGTACATGGCTATCCAAGGAAATATATTTCTCTTTCACATCTTTAAAAATAAATCACTATTTATTTTTAATCAAATTTACCCATTCCTTTTATAAATTCCCACCTTGAATTTATCCTTCCAAATATCCACTGATATATTACTTCACTTTTATAAACCCAGTTTATAAATTTCTTATCCCCATCTTCCTTTAAAATTCCAATTTCCAAACGCTTAAATCAATTTTCAAATTGATTTCCAATTTACTTCACTTTGAAATAAATTCCTTTACTTACTCCATTTAACTCAAAATCCATTAACTTCAGCTTTTCTTTCTTTATTATGATTTAAAATCCTTTAAACTAAAAATATCAATTTCAGGTTTTTCCAAAATCCTTCTTTATCCCTTTAAATAAATTCAAACCTTGAATTTTTAAAATAAATTCTTTTATTCCCTTAAATAATATCACTTAGGTTTAAAAATTTAATATTTCCCCTTTTATTCAAAATCTCCTTTCCCATACTCGGAATTTATTTAACAGAATTTATAAATCACTTTTACCCTTTCCCAATTCATTCTTTAATTTATTTAAATTCTCTATAATTATTTACTTAAAAATTTACTCTTTTATTTCTTTCCAAAAATCCAATCTATATATTTTGGTAACTCGGTATACCGAAATATATTCAATCAAACCATAGCATCCAATATTCTAATTATCAATATAATTCATCACAGAATATCAAATAATCATATCAAAGAATTATTAGAACAATCTAAATAATTTTGAGGAATCCAGTTAGATCCCTCCAACCTGTTTCCCTACATCCACAGATGTTAGCACAATACCAATTCCACTTCGAGGTGGAATATCGCGGTATATGGGATTATAAATTATCGTCCGCTATTATGCGGCGGATAGGGTCTCATCCGCTATATAATGCGGGAAATCAATCACTCCAATATATATATATACTATATATATAATAATATCACAACCAATCAACTCAATCATTCAACCAGTTATTTAAATTTAACCATTTAAATTTAAATAAAAATCCAGAAGAGTTAGATTAACTCACCTTTGATTTTTGTTTTGCAATCCGATCCAAACTGGCTTATCTCCTCATGATTTTAGACCTTGAACAAACATTATATGATTTATTAATATTCGAACTAATCGGACAATTACTTCCTATAGATTTAATTAACAAATCATTTAATTTTAAAACTAAATTCCTTTAATAAATTATCTTTAGTAACAAAAAATAATTAAATAAGTTAATCGAACAAATTAATCATCAAATCCATTATATATTTTTTTAAATAAATTTAGTAAATTAAAATATGTAAATGTATATTTATTTTCTTTAGGAACTACATACATATTTATAACATTATCTATAAAGATTTCAAAAAATCTGATTTTTACATAAACTTTACCATTTTAAAATTCCTATATTATGGTTTCAAAGTCTTTCTATAAAAATAATTTTGGACAGTAATTTCCTCTTTCTCTCTTTTTTTCACAATTATTTATATATATACATATATAATAAAAGTGAAATCTGCATATCTTTCTCTGACTACAGTTTTAAACTTTTCTGAATATATATTTTCCCAGTAAATAATCAAATTAAATTTCTACCTTCGGTAATTTCAATACTGCATTATATATATATTTATTACATATATATGAATTAAGGGAAAAACGTAGATACGATTACCTCACAGCAAAAATCCCTCAGCCTTGCGACTTCACCGGAGAGACCGCCGGACTCTCCTCCCAACTCCATCGCCTCGCCTCGAATTCGAGCTTGCATCCCTCGACCCATTTGCGCCGCCGCCTTAATCGGTCTTTACCCCAAAAAGAACCCACCTCCATCGTCGCGTTCGAAGTTGCCATCTCCCCACGTGCCTCGAGACCTAGCTTCGTTCGAACGACTCGCGATCCCCTCATCGCGAAACCCTACTCACGAATGCGGTTCGCAATTTGAAATCGCGCTTACACTATTTTTTTAAACGAACGATTTTCGTTCGTTCGTTATTTATTTTATTTTCCTTTCTCTGGTTCGATTTCATTTGGATGGTTTGGGAGCAAGAGGCAATATTGTTTCCAGATGGGAGAGGTAATGGATACTCTATATAAAAAAAAGTGGCTTCGGGTGTAAGCTGCTATAGCACGTGATTAGGGTGTTGGCTTTTATATTTATAAATAATTATTATATCCAACATATCTCGCATTGGGTAACTAAAAATTTGCAATTCCTATCGAGGCATGCCGCTAGGCGATTATAATGTTATACCCCTATTCCGAACGCAATGGAAAAGGTTTCGAGTCCAAATTCGATCGTATGGAGAAGATAGCTTTTTGGACCCAGTTATTATATTAAATTTCGATATAGATTCCAGCGCGTTTATCTATCATACGCTCACACAACAACTCCAAATACTACGAAAATTGAAATCCGATAATAATACACTATTATGGATCCAATGGAACTAGTTTCGTCGAATTCCGAGACTGTGCCTCGGAAGGCTATTTTTGAATATCGATTTGAACGATAAAATTTCAAAACCGAACAAAACACTTTTAAATTCAATTTTAAAAGTTCTATCACCTTCAGTATTATTAATATAAATTTTACAAGCCTTCAAATTATTTTTAACGAGCTTAAAACTCAAGATTCAACATTTTATCCAATCTCCAATTATTAAATCCGGTAATTTACTTATCCAATAAATAATGATATTTGAAATTCAATTTAAAATTAACCTTTTGAATATTTAAAATCAATTAAATATTTCAATTTCAGATGCTCAAAAATTTCGGGTCGTCACATTCCTCCCCCCTTAAAAGAATTTCTTCCCCGAAATTACTAGTTAGGAAGAATGATTCAATCCCCGTTAACTATTTTCTCAAATCCAAATAGTTTCAAACAACTTTCCAAAATAATCTTTTATTAAGACACACTAACCCTCTTTCTAACTTTCCAACTTATCCATAAGTCCCAAACAATATCACTTACCCAAACATTCAAATTTAAATTTAAAATCAAATTTTAAATTATCAAAATTTTCTAAAAATTTTTCCAACTCCCTAAATTTTCGAAAATTTTTGCCAGCGTCTCCTTTGCGCGGCTAGCTCGGTACAACTACAAAATGCCTCTACGGGCCCCCAGATTTCAAAAGAAAACAAAATGCCAAGTGGCAATATCAGAAAACCATCGAATTTCATACAGAAATCTAAACACATACCTTTTCGGAGCAAATTTCAATTTATCTTCTGAAATCAAAATTCAATTTCCTTTTGCTTTTGAATACCAGTATATCCTACTTTGCAATACTATCCAATCACAGAACCCCAAAATCATTTTATTCATCACTTTACAAAATTTCAATATCTATCCCAATCATGCCCGTACGATGTACCAATATCATCCGTACGCAATACCAAATCTGATCGCTCACTCGATCACACAATTTCATTTCCGAACTAGTATCGTTCACCCGACATCCTAGTGCGGACTCAGATTTGGTTTCTTGATCAGAAACCGTCATTCTCCTTACATAGCCACAAACTATGATAGAGAATATCCAGAATCAATCAAAATCCATATCCAGGGTTCGCCGTCGAAAATCGAGTGAAAAATCCCAACTCGGATCGATATAACTATCTCGAAATTATGTGCTCAAATCTGGATCAAATCGTTATGCGAATAAAATAATATACATACATCCTATGTATTAATTTCATTTATTATTAGCTATATCAATTCTCTTTTATTCTCATTCATTTGATTTCTATTTACTTATTCACAATTTCCCTTGTTACAACTTTCAGTTTTAAACTTCATTCAATTATTCACTCAGTATATTCCCAATACTAATTTACTTAAGAATTTCATTCTTCATTTCTTAAGTTCAATATAAATATTTCTTATATTTATTTTTACTACTTCACTATTGAAGTGTATACTCCAATTGAGTCCCAATTCCATATAAAATCAATTTGTTTCAATTTATTAGTTATTTTCAAATCTAAATACTTTCTCCCAATTTTCATTCAGATTTTCATCTTTAATTTTGCTTGAATTCAATTTATCTTCAAACTCTGAATATTGAATTTTATTCACCTTATCTTAACCCATATTTAATTAACCATTTCCTTTTATTAGTTTCTCTTACTAATTTATTTAAAATCTCAAATAAAAGTTTATTTGCAAACTTTTTCTTCCTTTGGTTTCTTCGAACAATTTCTTCGATTTCACCTTACTTTACATACACAATTTTAAATTAGATTTCAATATTCAGTTTCAATTCTATTTTCTTACCAATTTTAAATCATTTGTCGTTAGTGAAAATTTTAAAAATTTTCTAACTCCCAAAATTTTCGAATTTTTTTGGCAGAGTCCTCTTTGTACGGAGGATCTTTTGCAATTTGACAAGAGATATAAATATATATACATCGACCCACATGGTCGAAAAAACAAGAAAACAAACAACAATTCATATTTCCTATCTTTTATTGCGTAGGCGTACCTTTATTTAGCATTTTTAAGCAAGCAGCTTATTATTTTAGCATTTTGCGCGATCAAATCCAGCCAAACGTGTAACGACCCGCCATTTTGGACCATTCGCATCCATTATAAGTGTATAGGTAGACACTCATGCCGGAGTTGAATTGCTCAAAATACCGCGTTGTTAATTTAAAATTTGGCAAAACTCAGCATATGCAGTAAATAAATCAATCACAGAATCACAGACACAGAGTAATACAATAATACGCAGCGGAATAGACAAATAGTAGTTCATGAAGCTACTATATAAACATCAGAGTTAAAAATATAATACAACAGAATATCTCAAATACAGTGAAGTCTTCGGTACGAATAGATGACCTCTCTGAACAAATCAACTGGAAAGCTGAAAGCTGAATCGATGGTTGGATCTCCAAATGAGCTCCAAACTCCAAGGTGAGTCTCAATTGTTGTATCACTCGGTCTGACCCGAGCGTAAAGCAAAACACAAAACACTCGAGTCAGGATTAACATTCTTATATCAATAAATCCAACTCAAGTGAAATATCAACTGAGATACAAGTAACTTAAAGGATGTTTGGGATAACCATCCTCTAAGGATCTTCGGAACTATCTACAAGGTAGAAATATACACTATAACACCGTGGTCATTTCAATTTAATTTATACTTCAAAACCCAAATATCATTTTATTTCAAATATAACTATTTTCCAAGATAGTAAATATATTAATTAATTTATAAAGTAAAGCATTTAATTTTCTCAAGTCTCGCAAATCGATTCAAATCAACTTCAAATTCCAAATTCAAATTTATTCCAAGCTCAATTCATCAATTCAATTCAATTCTCAATAGACCATTTAAATTTTTAATATATTTCAAGGCTTTAATATTCAATATTTACAAAGTTAAATTTAACAGTTTCATATAGCTCTTGATTTAACTTCATTATTATTTAATCAGGGAATATAAATTCAATATCATTTAACTAGCCTTAAATTTCATTTTGACTAAATATTTCCTTAAATTTATTTAAGCAAGAATTATTCATTAAATTAAACCCAAGTTATAAATCATATCTTAAATTTCAATTTCAATAAGTTTTAAATCGGTTTAATTAAATAAAATTCTTTACTAAATTCAAATTATCTTCCCAACCTTAACTTATTCCAATTATTACTAAAATCTATTTTGGAACATAAATTTAAATACTCAACCATATTATATGTATTTAATCAATCTTAATTAAATTAAATATCATTTTTAAATCTATATAAATCATTTCCATTTATATATAATAATTTAAGGCTCAACATTTATTAATACCATATATTTCTTTCCAAAACCATAGAATTTATTTTCAAAATGTTTATATATACTGACCAACGGTGTTTGTATATATATCTATCATATAGTTAAGTGATACGGATATTTATCATTTCAATCCGTAATTTAAATATGTACGGGTAAATATCATTTCGACCCGTAATCCCAAATTCAATCAAATGAAGATCGCTTGGGTTTATCATTTCAACCCATAACGATTTTCTCCTATTCTAAAGTCCGTTCGGGTATGTATCATTTCAACCCATAGTGAATTCTATACTAACAGGGAACTTGCAGAGTGATAACAGATAATATAAAATACAACAACAGGCATATATCATCAATAACAATAGAATAATAAACAGTAGGATATGGTGTCATATCCCACAGGTGAACAGTTACAGATAATAGCATATCTAACAATTTAAATAACTACAGCAGCATATTTCAATTGTTGTTTCAATTGAAATCAAATTTAATGAATAAAAGAATGTTAATCGTGAGTGATTGCTCACCTTTCGAGGCTAGAGAATACAGAAGATGACATGGATACGCACACTGATACGGACACCGAAATTTGAATGACGAATCGAAGCAAAATCGGCACGAATTTGACGAACAGAATCTGATGACAGAAATTTGATGGGAATAAATCAAATTAGCTTGATATCAAAATTTAAAACGAGATGTACATTATTATTTTCTTTAAACCCAAAATTCAATTTAAAAAAAATACATATACATTTTAAATAAATCTTAAATTTAAACATATATATATATTGAAATCAAACATATATACATATAAATCAAGGCAGCCTCAATACATTTTTTTTTTTTGGAAAACACATCTATGCATAACTTACTTTAATATTATTATAAACACTCATGTAGATAAACTAGAAATCAATAGACATAGGAAAGAATAGTATAAAATGGGAACTTAATATGTATACAACCTATTCGAAAAATAATGTATAAACGGGAGTAAAATATATGGCGAAAGAAATAGAAATGTTGCAGCTTATATAATATAAGACTAACATAGCATATAAACCTTATATAAAACTACATAAAATATTATATCCTAATAGTACAAATCAAGTTAGAACAAAATTGAACAAAGCAAGTGTAAATTAACGTATACCTTATATAGACATATTACTGTGTAAAAATGCAAATTGTAAAACCACATACAATACCCTTTAAAATAAAATTTACCATAACCTTATATAATTTGAGTATCAGCAGCCACACAGAAAACTATGAATAGTAAATTATGTTAAAAACTTATGCATCCTTATATAATTAAAATTACGTATATAACTGACACATATGCAGACCAAACATTCAGACTAACACTATATATATATATACAGTCTTGAAATCATGTATAGTATAAATCTAAAATATATATGTACAACTGTTTTGAAATCATATATAGTGTAAATTAATATTAAAATATGTACTAACGAATACAAGATATAAATATATTCATATAACCTACCAAATACAACCTATATAGGCTATATGCATAAACTAAGGTAGGATCTGACTTTACACATATATGTATATTTTTAGAGTTTTAACCAACCAAATTTGAATATAACATATCATATATATAAACAAATGTATACAAATAGTATATATTACCAAACACCCTTTTGTACATATAACTATATGCTTATAACAATACCACTTTCATAAATATATATACACTGACAAATAGACCAAATATAACTTGAAATATTATAAGTCCAAATAAAAGTAGGCTGCTATATCATGCCTCAATATAATACATATAGGTTGCTTATATAATATCATGCAACTGAAGCCAACTTATATATAAAAAATCCTAAATTAAAACCCAACAGATATTACAATATATAATACATATACCTACACACGAGAGGGGGAAAAAGTAGGGACGTGTGCTGCCACATACTTCGAGGTGGAGGAAGCCAAGGGTGGAGCGTTGGTGGCTGCGGAGAGGTGCATGGCCAGGACGAGGAGAAGTTCCGACGTGGGGTGTAGAGGTGGAGGTGGGATGTGTACTTACGTGAGGCGATGGGAGGAAGTGGGTTGCGTGCTGAGGCTGGGGTGGTAGCAGGCGAAGCTTGGGTCGAGTGTGCTCGGCAAGGGGAGAAGGAGAGGAGGTTGGATGCGGAGGGCTGGTTCGGTGATGGGTTGTCACGGGCGGAGGACGTGAGGAAGTGGAGGCTGACGTGGCGGAGGTGAGGTCAGGTGGTGGAGGGATGCCGTGGGTCGCTAGGCACTGGCATGGTGAAGATGACGACGTGGGGAAGCTGTTTGAAGGAAAATAAAAGGAGAAAAAGAAAGGAGGAAGGCAGGGAAAATGAATATGAATGGCTTCAGTAAAAGGAGGAAGGGAGAAATGAAAGATGACGTAGAGAATGGGATATAAAAGTATGAATTGGGAATAAGAAGTCTGAGCATTGATTAAAAGTTTACGTTACAGAATATGACAAGTTCAAATTAAACGTACCGATATAAATGCAAATTTAACTGATGGAATGTAACAGCTGTACCTTGATTGAGAAGCTATTAAAGCAATTTATTTTATTGCTTGAGATTCACGTTCAAATTTGAAAAGCGAAAGAAAGACTAACAGTCATAATTTAGGGTACCGATACAACGCACCGTTTTATTGTTTTCATCGCGTACCGGACCTCAAAATACAAAAATGAATATACCATTGAGATCAGCACGACGAGAGGATCAAAACGGTATAAAGATATTAGTGGTACGATCATCCGACCAAAAGTCGATAATCTGTACCGAAAATGCTGCTATTTGCTGAAATAAGATAAACGGAGCAATAACAGTCCGAATTTCGCGAAACAAATTTCGCAGTCTGATTCAGATTGCTCTGAATAAATTTTCTCCTGTTGACATATTTTGGTTTCGGAAAACTTTTAAATTCACTGTTATTAACCGGTTTAATTTGAAATAAAATTTCACAGGAAAATAAACTTCAATATTATCAGATGAAAATTTACCGGTTGCTATACTAAAATAGACGTATTCCAAGTAGTAAATTTTTATTTTCAAATTTTATTGTTTAAAATTTCACAAAATTGCAATTAATTATACTTTTAAAACCATTAAAATTTGCGGGTCGTTACAAAACGGCTTCCCTGTACCTGTACTTACTCAATTTAAATATGTAAGTGACAAATATATGCAATTAACAATATTCCACTTGCGTTTACAAAGCTAATACATGAATTCCATAAACAATTCATGTTATATTGTTTTTCATAAGCACATATAAGGTTTCGACACCTATTCCAATTGCATATTTGCATAATTTTCATTCAACACCATTTTATTTAGGCTCGACAACCTTCCTTGCTTGTATATTAAGAACCATTTTCAAATTAATTCAACTCAAACTTTATTTAATGGACTTTCATTTCACCGAAGCCAAGCTTCCATAAATTTAGACTTAAGTTAATTTAATTCAAATCATTCCAATTTCATAACTTAAGTTCATTCTCATTTTATTTGATTCTCATCAAATTCCATCTAATTCAAATTGTCCATTCTCTTTATCTATTTTAAATTTTAATTCACATTCTCAATTTATTTGCAATTCAAACCATTACTATTATTATCCAATCTTATTTCATTCGACAACATTTCCAATCTTATTTAATTTACTTGCAATATACGCTGAATATTATTTATAACTCAAGCTTGACTTCAAAATCCACTTTCAACTCCCAATTCAACTTTAACTATACTTACTTGAGTTCAATCTCATTTTATATTTCAGGTTTGGATTTTTATTTCAATTCCAAAATATCAAACAAATTTATTATGGTTTATTACTTCACTTTTGGACTTTTATAAGTCATACACTTATTTAAATTCCATTTGCTAACTTCTTTTAATTTACTACAATTAATTAGCTTACATTCCAACTTATTTTATTGTCACGTTTACTTTAATTTAACTATTCTCCAAGTAAAATTTTACTCTAAACAAATTTCAAGTTTTTTTTTAAGTTCTTCAAACCCATTTATTATTCCATAAACATTTTTAATTAACTTCCAGAGTTTTAACCAATTTCTCAACACTTCAAAGTCACCCTTGAAATCAATTATATCCAAAATCCTTTGGTATAACCAACTATTTCTTTAAATTTCAAAACCAAAACCCAGTTTTTGCAAACATCTCCAATTTAAAACATCCTGGCAGCAATTTCTCTCTTGGAAACTTGAATATGAACATCGATGATGCTGCAGTCAGCACCGAAGTTATTTTCCAACGATCGAAAGAGTTCAATACTTTTATCTCTTTAAAATAATTTCAAATATTTTTAATTTCAAATTTTTCTAGATTTCAAATTCAACTCAAAATATTTCTCAAATACTATCATCATTATTTCTCCAAAGCATTTGAAATGCATTTTCAAATCCAAAAGAATTTAAACCTTTCCCAAAATCAAAAATTCCAAATCCATCCAATTTATATTCAAACATTACTCTGGAATTTTTATTTCAATTTCAATTATAAATCTATTCTTTAACTTTGGTTATAAGTTGATGCAGCGCGATCTGCCAATTCAATAGATTTGAGTCGTACAGAAATTTTAGGTCGCGCACGACCTAGTGAAATTTTAGGTTGCTCACGACCTAGGGAAATTTTAGGTCATTCTCGACCTAATGAAGGTCGCACGCGAGTTAATGAGATCAGTGGAAAGGAAGGCAAGCAACTGAACGAGCTAAGTGAACAAGCATTAGGTCGCTCCGATCTAACAAGTATGGACTGGAATGAGATATGACCTAAGTTAGGTCGCGGAGAGAAGGTACGACCTATGTTAGGTCATGGAAGCGGGTTACGACCTAAGTTAGGTCGTGAAGAGGAGGAACGACCCATGTTAGGTCGCGAGGTAGGGTTACAACTTATGTTAGGTCGTGGAAGCGGGTTACGATCTATGTTAGGTCGCTGAAGCTTATGCCGCCTGGAATTCTGGAGTCGCATGAAGTGTTAGGTCATTAACGACCTATACTAGGTCGCTGATGGAAGCTGATGTATTGTAATATGTAAGTCGTAGGTCGCGTGTGTTGTTTTTAGGTCGGATATTTTGTGATGTAAGCGTGAGTTGTAAACTTGTTTGCTTTTAAGTCGCATTGTTTTTTAGGTCGTAGGTCGTTGTTTTTGTTAGGTCGTTGTCGACCTAAGTGTTGTCCAAAATTGAGTCGTGTTGAGTTGTAACTTCTATAAATAGCGATGTGTTGGTCATTTGTAAAGTTGAGTTGATTTTGAATAAAAACTTTTGTTTGTTAGCTTTGTGCTTTCATTAAATTGGTAGTTGAGTGTAATCTCCTATCTCCACTTTCGGTAATCGAGTGCGCTCGATTCAACGACTGCTGAAGCCGATTCACGGTATCTAGTGCGCTAGATCAACGTACGAAGAATCGTAGATCTTTAAACACGGTATCGTGCACGATCAACGTGTTTGGGATAGCTAGATTTTGGCATCTTAGGATCAATGGAGTTGGGCATTTGGTATTCTTCAATCCATCGATTGCTACTTTCACAGATCCATCATTTTGTTATCCGCTGCTGCATCATTTGGTATCAGAGCTAGACTTAGCCAATCATAGCTAAGCCGAGTCTTGGAGCCAATTTTATTTGAAGTGTTGAAGATTGGAATTGCATTTTTTGAAAAGAATAGTGTTCATCGTGTTCATCATAAATTACAACAAGTTTGAAGATTTCGATCCATCTCATTTTGGATCTAAGGAGGAAAGGTGTTTGAACTTTGCGCGGGAAGTTGTTTGCGCGCCAAAGGGTATTTTGAATTATGGGTACGAGCTATTGAAGGGTTGTGCCGAGCTTGAGTTAGGTCGTTCCTAGGCCAAACCGAGCCAGAATTGAATTTTTTTGAAGTTTGTGTGTGGAATTTGTAAAGTTTCGACAATGCCACTAAGGAGAGCCAATCGTTATCAAAATATTGAAGCTTTGTATAGAAGAGAAGAAGCTGATGAGATGGAACAAAGAATAAACGAAAACTTTAGTGAAAAGCTTAATAAAGGGATTGGTCGATTAGAGAAGATGATGTTTGTCAAGAACCGCAAATCCGTACCTCTTGATTTAACACCAATCTCCATTGATTAACTCAAGATGAACGGAAATACGAACCCTGAGGGGTTTTAAGAAAAAGAAAAAGGCAGAAGAAGAAGAAGATAGAAGAAAAAGAGAAGAAGAACAACAGAACAACATCAGAAACAGAAGCAATATCAGAATCTCACATATCGCAGCGGAACAATATACAATAGATAAATGAATAATCTTTAAAACAAAGAACTATATCATTTTATACATACATCAATCAGGGTCAATATACAACAATGGACAGTTATATAAACTTGTCCTCATACAGAATACACAGCGGAATAAATAATATCAGATACAAATACTACGTCTCGTCCTCCAGCTTATCTCCAAAGCTCCAGAATATCCAGAATATCCTGATAACATAACTCTAGGCTGCCCGTGTGGAAATTGGTGGGCACCCAGAGTTTAGAAGGGAACAATAAACTCCGAGTCAGTCATGGTGACTGGTGTGAGATCGTAAAACAGTTATTCTTTATAACAACAAAATAATTTTTAAAGTCAATTCGAAATGCTTTTGGAAAATGAAACTACCATAAGACCTCCCGCCACACACACAATGCAAACGCAGAATTGGAGGAGATTTCTTCTTATGATAGTCAAAGATGCTTACTACGCAAAATCAAATCCTTTTTGATATTATTATTAGTGCATAGTGTAGAAAACATTTCGAAAGTATAATATTAATCTTAGCCAACATAGACATTTCGAACTATGCCTACTATAGCTACCATCCAAACAGTGGGGCGCCACCATAAGTGAATGATAGGTTCTACAACTAAAACCGTACAAGTCTCGTATTGTTTCTTTGGATTTCCAACAAATGGTCAGGCTAAGAAACTTCCTATCCACGATGGGTACGTCCCTGGAATAGACGACCCAAGAACCTAACCGGATCTCTGCCAACACAAGGCCGGGTTACCTCTGCAAAAATAGGTAACTACTGACACTCGTATGCCATCCCCCGATCGTCACCGATCTTCCCGAGGATCCCCGATTTCCAACAAACCACAAAGTAATAAATTTGCAGCGACCACAGAGGTTAAGTATCTGGGCTCCATACCATGATACCACCTTTATCCAGAAGGAATGACATACACTAAGGGGCGCTACTCCCTAGAACCTTGCTGCATCCTTCCTGTTTCGACCATTTCCGGGGTGTGAGGCTCGATGAAGTCTCGTCCACAAAGCTACGCTTTCTACAAAGCCCTGCTTCGGGTCAAACAAAATGATCAACCTATGATCACAAAGATATAAGATCAAACAAATGATCATATCACAAATGATCAAACACTGATCATTTCACAGCAACACTCAGTATGCCACGTTACCAAATTGGGAGTATATCGCTGATAAATTTCAACTACATAACCTCTGAGCTCGTGCGTCTCAGAGAAGGGTGTTAAGCTAAGAGAATAAATTCTCCGCCACCAACAGAAATGTATTTGAAAGAAATCAGCTTTATATCTCAAATTGTAACGTCAGACACACAATCCATATAAGTCTGTTCCGGGATCGAACAGAACCGAAGGCACTTCTCACGAAGCCCTTGCACATCCGGATAATTTTCTAATCACGTCCGGACTTCCCGTCACTAAGGGTGATAAAACCTCTAAACCGGAGATCAGCCGATGTAGAGTAACTCGACGGTAATCCTTCCGTTTTCAAAAATATCCGGTCTTCAACACCGGTCTTCAAATGCAATTCATAACGACGTATCACATATTCGGAATGGGTTATACGACCCCATGGTCCTTTCCCGGCTAACCCGAATAGTGAGCGAATATTCAAAAATAAGTGTGGCATTCAAATTCATCCAATTCACAACAAATACCCATTCAAGGTAAATATTGATAGTCGGTTATTTAACTATCAATAAAGATGCGCAACATCATCAGATTCCAAATAATTTTCCAAATTATTTCATCTTCAAAAATATCTTTACTAGATATAAAATTTCCACACTTCAAAAATAAATCAATATTTATTTTTCTAAACAGTTTCCCTTTCCTTTATAAATTCCATAGTGAATTTATATTTCAAAATATCTACTGATATACGATTTTCAAATCGATTTCAATATTCACTTTCTATTTATCTTTAAGAAGATAAAATCTCAAAACAGTTCATTTCATATTGGAAAAGCATTTCCATACTGTAACGACCCGATATTTTCAACCATTCGCATCCATTATAAGTGTATAGGTAGACACTCATGTCGGAGTTGAATTGCTCAAAATACCGCGTTGTAATTAAAATTTGGCAAATCTCAGAATATACAGTAAATATATATAATCACAGATCACTGACACAGAGTAAAATAATGCAGCGGAAGTAAAAGAAATAGTAGTTCATGAAGCTACTATGAAAATATATCAGAGTTACATAAGATACAACATAAGAAATAAAGTACAGCAGAAGTCTCAATACAATAACCAAGTACATGCTGAGTAGAACAACGGAATTGAAATAGATAGGACAAGACAAGCAGATAATCTCCAGCGATTCAAATCTCCAGAAAGTGGAATCCAAATCTGTGAATAACTCAGGCTGACCCGAGCGTAAAGAAAAACACAAAACACTCGAGTCAGGACAATATATACTTATATAATGTAAACCAACTCAAGCGAACTGTAATAAGGGTACAAGTAACTTAGAAGATGCTTGGGACCGCCCATCCTCTAAGGATCCGTTAAAATATCTACTATGTAGTAATATTCGCTATTATAATAGTGTCTAAATAAGTAAAGTATAATCATATAGAAAATAGCGTTAAGGGGATGGAGAACCTTAACGCGGTCGGATCTTAAAATCATAATCGTAGTAAAGCTCGATATGGTAGGTGACACGGCACAACTAGGCAATGCCAGGGTAGATATACCAATTACGCACACGGACTGATGGATACGCATAGCAGCCACTACCGTTCCACCTCGAACAACACTCCCAAATCGGAGGATGGCCATCTAATCAATCACAAGTAAGAGTATAATATCGAAGAAATGTGTCCGAGAAGAGGTGCTACCTCACTGGTCCGAGATCGCTCCTGTTTTAGCCACCTTATGCCAACTCACGGGAGTTGGGTCCACGTAACATACCTTAAGAACGTCGCCACCATCCTACTTCATTCTGGAATCTCCACCGCGTACACAGTTGTCAAAGTGGTTTTCGGTATCGACAGAGAGTATGTCCATATCCGATCCCGGTCTCTTTAACAACCAATCGTTATTATAACCCGTGGTTATAAGTTTAAAAACAGTTTATACTTCAAAATAGAACATCATTTCAAATCCAAATCTTTATCAAAATAAAGATTAAATCAATTCCAAACCATTTCCATATTTTTAAAATATCATAACATTTCAAAACTTCATTTCAAATCATTTTAATATTCCAAATATCATTTGAGCTCAAATCTAAATATTCAACTTTAAATACCTTTTAAATTTAAAGGTATACTTCATTTATTATCATTTCAAGTCACCTTTTAAATAGTTTTATATTCCAATCAAATAATTCATTTAAACCTTTTAAAAGTGTAATTATCATATTTTCAAATCAAGTATTCAATTTCCAAAGTTTCAAACCATTCTGAGTTCGTTTACTAAGTCAAAAACCCTAATTATTAAAATTTCAGCATTTCACAGCATTTAAAAACAACTGCTATAAGTTATATTTGAAAACATTTTTAATTCAGCAAAGACAGCACTTAAAACTGCTGTTAAAACTCAGTTTTAGTTGAATTATAGTTCAAAACAGAAAAGACAGCATTTCAGAAGTGCTGCGGTAGTTCAGATTTCAAAACAAGGGTTAAATTTGGTTTCAGCAAAGACTGCAGACCATTATAGCATTTCCAGAGAATGCTATAATAGACCTGGGTTCAATATTAGCCTATAAGTTCAACTACAGCAACTGCAGCATTTCAGAAATGCTGTAGTAGCCCTTTTATTCAATTTTTAGTGTAATTCAGAACCATAGCATTTCTGAATGCTATTAAAAGTGATTTCCAGCTTTTTAGTGTATTTCCAGCAATTAAATAACTTCATTTTAAACTCTTTAAACATTTTAAAAATCATAATTTAACATTTAAAATGTTCATTTACATATCATTTAAAATGTATCTTTTTCACAATAAATTTCTTATAATTAAATCCAATTTTCAACAATTTACTTAATAAATCTAAGTGTAAAAGTGTCCAATTCTTCACTTTTCAACAAATAAACTTAACACTTCAAATTTAAATTACCATTTCACAATTTAACTAAATTTCCAATTTTATTTAATTAACTTAAACCTTTAATTAAAACCAAATTTCACATTTCCTAGTCAAGCTATATTTTAAAAGATCACTTTTAAATATTCATTTATTTAACCGCTTAAATTCATAGAAAAATCAATAATACTTTAATAAATCACTTAAATTAAAACTTAAATCAAATTATCATATTTACCATTTTCCAAATATAATTAAATTTCCATTTTTATTCATATAACTTATATATCATTTTTAACCAAATTCCAAATTTCCAACTTAAGTTATATTTCAAAAATCCAGTTAAACCATTCATTAATTACATTTTTAACACACAGTAAAATCATAATTTCTTTATTTTAAAATATTTCAAAATCTATTTAAATCAAATTTCATAAATTTATAATTTTCAAAATACTTAAAAATATCCAAAACACTTTATAAAATAACCACGGGCCTGTATATAATTTTCTAACTTAGGTCAAGTGATACGGATATGTATCATTTCAATCCGCAGTTAAAAAAAGAAAAATCCGGGTTCTATCATTTCAAACCCGCAATCCCAAGTTAAAATAAATTAAATAAAACCATTCAGGCCTATCATTTCAGCCCATAACGATTTTTCCCTATTCTAAAGTCCGTTCGGGTATGTATCATTTCAACCCATAGTGATTCTAGTCTACAGGGAACTTGCAATGGTGATAACAGATATAAATAACAGAATAACATTAAATAACAGTAACATATGATATAACAGGTGTAATAACAGGTGTGAACATCAAATGATAATAATATAAGCATATATAACATGATAATATTTTTCTACAGATTCGCAGGGTGTCAATTTACTAGTTATATAGGTACATATTGTCTGGTGAGAATAACTCACCTGTTTGTGCTGGAGATATCATAACCAATGACACAATGGAAACAAAAGCACGATGACAAGACTACGGACTTGAGTGGAGAGCAAGATCCAAAGCTACAACTCTTATATTACAACCCAAAAGATACATCAAAACAAACACAATTTCAACGCACTTGAAATGGAATAACTTTTAAACGAAAAGAGATTTGAATGTCAAATCTTTTGCCTTGTTTTCTACAACGCTTTGCATGGCCTAGGGGTTTATTTAGGTCAGGTTTGACATGACTTTGGCTCAGGTTTGATCATAGGAATGCATGGCATAAAGGCTAGAACATGTGGAGGAAGTTACAACACAAGAATATCAAGAGACTAGGCAACATAGTGGAGTTTTGGTGCACCACAAGGCTCGTCTACATGCATTGTTTGGCTCGGATCTTCATGTTTCAGATCTGGACAGAGGTGGGGAGGGGTGTGTCGAGGTCAGGTCAGGGGAGTGGTGGCGGCTAAGGGGGTGGCCAAAGCAAGATATGGAGGGTAGGTGATGATATGTGTGGTCTAGGCAATGTTTTGTGGAGTTTTGACATTGTTTTGTGGTGCTAGCTTCAAGGGGAGGTCATGGCCATGGATGGATCTGAATTGATGGTTGGAGATGATGCCAAGGAAGAGTGGTAGGGGATGGTGGTCGAGGCTATGGTGAGAAGGCCGTGCAAATAGAAGAGGAAACAAGGCAAAAAAGTATGAAAAATTGAAGAAAAGTGAAAAGAGAGGAGGCCATTAACGAGGAACTTTGTAAGGCCGTGAAAAATGAATTGAGAAACAAAAAAATTCGTGAAAAGTGAGTGATAACTCATGGCCAAAACTGAAGGAGTGGGCAGCAAAAATTAATTAAAGTGAAGGTTATGGAAATGAAGAGTTTCGGAGATGAAAAGGCTTCGGTTTCAAAAGCAGTTTCAAACTCTTCATATATTCACTATTTCTTTTTAAATTTTATATAACTGAAAAACATATATAAATTCAGTTAAAATACGAAAATATAATAAATAAATAAAAATAAATAAATAAATATTAATTATAAATAATTAAATCAAGAAAATAGCAAAAATGGTCAACTAAGTTAGAAAATTTGAAAATAAATGGTATAAACTTTAGAAAATTCATATGAGCTTGTAATATATTTTTAAACATAAATAATAACATAAAATAAAAATACATTCACAAAATAAATATATAAAATTTAATTTAAATATAATTTTAATGAAGAAAATAGCAGAAAATAAGAAACCAGCCTTTAAAAATGAAAAATAAATACAGTAAATTTTGGAAAAATTCAATTATCATTTAAAAATATAAAAAGACAAAAATATACATAAAGTAACATATTAATACATATTAAAAAAAAATATAAGAAAGAAAATATGATTTATAAAATTTAAATAGGCAAAATTGCACAATAAAACAAATTATACTAAAAATTGAAATGTACATAACTTTTACATTTTAACTCCGTTTCCAACGAAACGAAAAGCATTATTCAAGTTATTAAATCTATTGTCATAATAAAAGATAAAAATTTATAATTTCAAACTATTAAAAATTTAAACTTAAAAGTCAAAGTTTGACTATTGACCAAAATTCACATTTTCAGGAAATATTAAATTTAGTCGTATTTGGAATTCTAATCCACATCAAAATCAAAGTTTATATTAAAAATAACAAAATTTATTCTTTTTCATAAATAAAGCTTTTGAATCTGGAAAAATCAATTTAAAAATATTTGTACAATACAGGGTTGTTACACTCTCCCCCACTCAAAACTTTTCGTCCTCGAAAAGGAACGAGGTACGGGAAAGCACAGAAAAAGATAGAATGAAATAGAATTAAGACAAGATGATAAGAAGATTGGAATTACACCTGATAACTATTGTTATAGGTAAGTTTGACAAGATGGAGGTGGTCAAATCAAGAATATAAGCACGAAAAAGATCCTCTAGAGTCTGAATCACCCTTTTCACTTAAGCGACGGTCCATGGGTGGAAAACAGTGTTCAGATTCGAAAATGAGTAATAAGATTTCAAAGATCATAAAAAAGATTTCTAAACATACTAGTATAAGCAATAACCTTCCCATTCTGTAACAAGATAAGAGAAATAAGGACAACCAAAAGATAGTTTGAATAAAAACAAACTAAGATAATAAATTTGAAACAATAATGCTTTGAAATCATAACAATTTAGGGATGTTTATCATTTGGAAATCATACTACTAAAAATCATAACACTTTGGAAATGTTATTAAAAAAAACATAATACTTAGAAAATCATAACACCTTTTAAAATAATCTTCATTTAAACCATTTTAATTCAAGGTCAAATAATATTCATTTTAAAGTTGTAGCATTTCTAAGTTCATCCAATTATAAAATTTCCAAAACATTGTATTTTCAAATGGCAGCACTTATAAAATGCCACAGTAGATATATTAGTATTTCAAATCAGTTTTATTCCAGAAATATTCATTTGGATATCTTTTAACTTAAGACCTATTAAAACATACTTTTATGAATGGAATATCCAAATAAACTGTACTTCATTTATTAAGTTAAAAGTTCACTATTTTACTTAACTCTTAATTTAATACATAACCTAACACTTTATTTAAAATACCCATTTCATAAATAGATATTCCTTTAATAAGTTACATTTAAAATTCCATTTGGAAACCAAATTCTCAATTATCAAATTTTAGTGATGTTAAAATACATTTCAACTATTTAAATCATAATTATTCATTTTTCAAGGCATATCTATTTCATAAATAAAATATAGCAAATATAACAATCAAATTTCTTTACACATTTATTCATTTAGACATCAATTAAACTATGAATTCAAGTTAAATAAACTTTATTACCAAAAGTCCAATTCAAATGTATTTTATTTTATCTATTCAAAGATACATTATTTATTATACAACATATTCATTTCAGGAAATAACCTTTATTAAAATTCCTAGGTTAGACTTAAGGTTCCATATTAAATCAAATTTGATTATTAAGTTATTTAAATAAAATCTCTTTAGATTCCTTTTTCAATATTTACCTCTGTTAATCTTTTATAACTAAAATTTAAGTGTATAAAATTTATCATAACCACTCAAATTTTATTTATAAAATCCTTTTTATATTGTATATTATCCAATTACATTGTTAACTTCTAAAATTTTTTTTAAGGTGAGTTATATTTGAATGCAATTGTATTATACAAATAAAACTTTCCATTTCCATTATCTCAAGTTTGAATCATTTATTCAAAAAAAAAATTAATTTTTCTTTTTATAACTGAAATTATTCTTTAAGATGAAATTTAAGAATTAATTTTCCGATTTCCTTCAAACCAGATAGAGATAAATAAATATATGTACATAATATGTCAAATCAATTTAAATCATATATCTATATATATATTATAAATCAAATCATATTTAGAAATTCAAATAAATTAAATCTTTCAAAACAAAGCTGTAGTAAGACTACAGAACGGTCTCTTCAATTCAAAACTCGAAAATGAACGTCGATGATGCTGCAGTCATCACCGAAATTATTTTCCAGCGACAAAGAGAAGAGCACTTAATTTTTAAACTTTAAAATCCTTTAGAGACAAATTTTTATTCAAAAATACTTTAAATAATATCCTTTTAAAAATTTTAAACACAAGGTTTGAAATCCATCAGAAATTAAATTCTTTAAATTTCTTGTTTTAAATTCATTTCAGTTCCCAAATAAATTTATAAACAACTATTTATAAATTCATTTGTAGAACAATAAATGATAACTTCGATAAATTTACTTATATCTCAAAATTTTATTTCATTAACCAAATTTAAAATAATATGGTGTCGGTTTGTTCTGTCAAAGTGTTTTAGAAATCCTATCGATAGCGTTGATCAGATGAATCGATCGGAAATCCAAATCAACATCAACAACTCAAACAACACCATATATAAAACAAAACATAGATTTACAAGTACAATTCAAAACGTTTGGAGATAGTTTAGAAACAAAAGACAAGATGGTTAAACAGAGTAGAGAGACGGGTAAGCTTAGATAAATCGCGGACAACCTTAACCGGGTCAACCGTGACTTAAAGAATAAGATCGATGTGGATTTTTCTGGGATAAATCTACGTTCGATCTCAAGAGATAGAGTTTGGAATAGTAAGCGATACTAGCATCTAAACCGAGGATATAAAATCTTTGGTGAATCGATGCTATTGTAAAGGAGTTTCACCCTTTTACAAGAAAATTAGAATATTGGCGAGACCGCCAATTCACTATAAAGGTCATTCGAAGTGGAGTAATGTGATACTCCAAAATCAAAAGAAGATGAATAGTGAGGGACAAGAATGAATTTTGGAACCGCAGGGAACGTTCCAAAAATTCAAAGGAAATTCGAATCAAGAGGAAAAGATTCAAACTCTAACGAAAGTGATTCTGTAAATAAATCTACTCCATATGCTGAGTTTTGCCTCAAAGCCAAAGCTCTGATACCAACTGTAACGACCCGATATTTTCAACCATTCGCATCCATTATAAGTGTATAGGTAGACACTCATGTCGGAGTTGAATTGCTCAAAATACCGCGTTGTAATTAAAATTTGGCAAATCTCAGAATATACAGTAAATATATATAATCACAGATCACAGACACAGAGTAAAATAATGCAGCGGAAGTAAAAGAAATAGTAGTTCATGAAGCTACTATGAAAATATATCAGAGTTACATAAGATACAACATAAGAAATAAAGTACAACAGAAGTCTCAATACAATAACCAAGTACAGGCTGAGTAGAACAACGGAATTGAAATAGATAGGACAAGACAAGCAGATAATCTCCAGCGATTCAAATCTCCAGAAAGTGGAATCAAAATCTGTGAATAACTCAGGCTGACCCGAGCGTAAAGCAAAACACAAAACACTCGAGTCAGGACAATATATACTTATATAATGTAAACCAACTCAAGCGAACTGTAATAAGGGTACAAGTAACTTAGAAGATGCTTGGGACCGCCCATCCTCTAAGGATCCGTTAAAATATATACTATGTAGTAATATTCGCTATTATAATAGTGTCTAAATAAGTAAAGTATAATCATATAGAAAATAGCGTTAAGGGGATGGAGAACCTTAACGCGGTCGGATCTTAAAATCATAATCGTAGTAAAGCTCGATATGGTAGGTGACACGGCACAACTAGGCAATGCCAGGGTAGATATACCAATTACGCACACGGACTGATGGATACGCATAGCAGCCACTACCGTTCCACCTCGAACAACACTCCCAAATCGGAGGATGGCCATCTAATCAATCACAAGTAAGAGTATAATATCGAAGAAATGTGTCCGAGAAGAGGTGCTACCTCACTGGTCCGAGATCGCTCCTGTTTTAGCCACCTTATGCCAACTCACGGGAGTTGGGTCCACGTAACATACCTTAAGAACGTCGCCACCATCCTACTTCATTCTGGAATCTCCACCGCGTACACAGTTGTCAAAGTGGTTTTCGGTATCGACAGAGAGTATGTCCATATCCGATCCCGGTCTCTTTAACAACCAATCGTTATTATAACCCGTGGTTATAAGTTTAAAAACAGTTTATACTTCAAAATAGAACATCATTTCAAATCCAAATCTTTATCAAAATAAAGATTAAATCAATTCCAAACCATTTCCATATTTTTAAAATATCATATCATTTCAAAACTTCATTTCAAATCATTTTAATATTCCAAATATCATTTGAGCTCAAATCTAAATATTCAACTTTAAATACCTTTTAAATTTAAAGGTATACTTCATTTATTATCATTTCAAGTCACCTTTTAAATATTTTTATATTCCAATCAAATAATTCATTTAAACCTTTTAAAAGTGTAATTATCATACTTTCAAATCAAGTATTCAATTTCCAAAGTTTCAAACCATTCTGAGTTCGTTTACTAAGTCAAAAACCCTAATTATTAAAATTTCAGCATTTCACAGCATTTAAAAACAACTGCTATAAGTTATATTTGAAAACATTTTTAATTCAGCAAAGACAGCACTTAAAACTGCTGTTAAAACTCAGTTTTAGTTGAATTATAGTTCAAAACAGAAAAGACAGCATTTCAGAAGTGCTGCGGTAGTTCAGATTTCAAAACAAGGGGGTTAAATTTGGTTTCAGCAAAGACTGCAGACCATTATAGCATTTCCAGAGAATGCTATAATAGACCTGGGTTCAATATTAGCCTATAAGTTCAACTACAGCAACTGCAGCATTTCAGAAATGCTGTAGTAGCCCTTTTATTCAATTTTTAGTGTAATTCAGAACCATAGCATTTCTGAATGCTATTAAAAGTGATTTCCAGCTTTTTAGTGTATTTCCAGCAATTAAATAACTTCATTTTAAACTCTTTAAACATTTTCAAAATCATAATTTAACATTTAAAATGTTCATTTACATGTCATTTAACATGTATCTTTTTCACAATAAATTTCTTATAATTAAATCCAATTTTCAACAATTTACTTAATAAATCTAAGTGTAAAAGTATCCAATTCTTCACTTTTCAACAAATAAACTTAACACTTCAAATTTAAATTACCATTTCACAATTTAACTAAATTTCCAATTTTATTTAATTAACTTAAACCTTTAATTAAAACCAAATTTCACATTTCCTAGTCAAGCTATATTTTAAAAGATCACTTTTAAATATTCATTTATTTAACCGCTTAAATTCATAGAAAAATCAATAATACTTTAATAAATCACTTAAATTAAAACTTAAATCAAATTATCATATTTACCATTTTCCAAATATAATTAAATTTCCATTTTTATTCATATAACTTAAATATCATTTTTAACCAAATTCCAAATTTCCAACTTAAGTTATATTTCAAAAATCCAGTTAAACCATTCATTAATTACATTTTTAACACATAGAAAAATCATAATTTCTTTATTTTAAAATATTTCAAAATCTATTTAAATCAAATTTCATAAATTTATAATTTTCAAAATACTTAAAAATATCCAAAACACTTTATAAAATAACCACGGGCCTGTATATAATTTTCTAACTTAGGTCAAGTGATACGGATATGTATCATTTCAATCCGCAGTTAAAAAAAGAAAAATCCGGGTTCTATCATTTCAAACCCGCAATCCCAAGTTAAAATAAATTAAATAAAACCATTCAGGCCTATCATTTCAGCCCATAACGATTTTTCCCTATTCTAAAGTCCGTTCGGGTATGTATCATTTCAACCCATAGTGATTCTAGTCTACAGGGAACTTGCAATGGTGATAACAGATATAAATAACAGAATAACATTAAATAACAGTAACATATGATATAACAGGTGTAATAACAGGTGTGAACATCAAATGATAATAATATAAGCATATATAACATGATAATATTTTTCTACAGATTCGCAGGGTGTCAATTTACTAGTTATATAGGTACATATTGTCTGGTGAGAATAACTCACCTGTTTGTGCTGGAGATATCATAACCAATGACACAATGGAAACAAAAGCACGATGACAAGACTACGGACTTGAGTGGAGAGCAAGATCCAAAGCTACAACTCTTGTATTACAACCCAAAAGATACATCAAAACAAACACAATTTCAACGCACTTGAAATGGAATAACTTTTAAACGAAAAGAGATTTGAATGTCAAATCTTTTGTCTTGTTTTCTACAATGCTTTGCATGGCCTAGGGGTTTATTTAGGTCAGGTTTGACATGACTTTGGCTCAGGTTTGATCATAGGAATGCATGGCATAAAGGCTAGAACATGTGGAGGAAGTTACAACACAAGAATATCAAGAGACTAGGCAACATAGTGGAGTTTTGGTGCACCACAAGGCTCGTCTACATGCATTGTTTGGCTCGGATCTTCATGTTTCAGATCTGGACAGAGGTGGGGAGGGGTGTGTCGAGGTCAGGTCAGGGGAGTGGTGGCGGCTAAAGGGGTGGCCAAAGCAAGATATGGAGGGTAGGTGATGATATGTGTGGTCTAGGCAATGTTTTGTGGAGTTTTGACATTGTTTTGTGGTGCTAGCTTCAAGGGGAGGTCATGGCCATGGATGGATCTGAAATGATGGTTGGAGATGATGCCAAGGAAGAGTGGTAGGGGATGGTGGTCGAGGCTATGGTGAGAAGGCCGTGCAAATAGAAGAGGAAACAAGGCAAAAAAGTATGAAAAATTGAAGAAAAGTGAAAAGAGAGGAGGCCATTAACGAGGAACTTTGTAAGGCCGTGAAAAATGAATTGAGAAACAAAAAAATTCGTGAAAAGTGAGTGATAACTCATGGCCAAAACTGAAGGAGTGGGCAGCAAAAATTAATGAAAGTGAAGGTTATGGAAATGAAGAGTTTCGGAGATGAAAAGGCTTCGGTTTCAAAAGCAGTTTCAAACTCTTCATATATTCACTATTTCTTTTTAAATTTTATATAACTGAAAAACATATATAAATTCAGTTAAAATACGAAAATATAATAAATAAATAAAAATAAATAAATAAATATTAATTATAAATAATTAAATCAAGAAAATAGCAAAAATGGTCAACTAAGCTAGAAAATTTGAAAATAAATGGTATAAACTTTAGAAAATTCATATGAGCTTGTAATATATTTTTAAACATAAATAATAACATAAAATAAAAATACATTCACAAAATAAATATATAAAATTTAATTTAAATATAATTTTAATGAAGAAAATAGCAGAAAATAAGAAATCAGCCTTTAAAAATGAAAAATAAATACAGTAAATTTTGGAAAAATTCAATTATCATTTAAAAATATAAAAAGACAAAAATATACATAAAGTAACATATTAATACATATTAAAAAAAAATATAAGAAAGAAAATATGATTTATAAAATTTAAATAGGCAAAATTGCACAATAAAACAAATTATACTAAAAATTGAAATGTACATAACTTTTACATTTTAACTCCGTTTCCAACGAAACGAAAAGCATTATTCAAGTTATTAAATCTATTGTCATAATAAAAGATAAAAATTTATAATTTCAAACTATTAAAAATTTAAACTTAAAAGTCAAAGTTTGACTATTGACCAAAATTCACATTTTCAGGAAATATTAAATTTAGTCGTATTTGGAATTCTAATCCACATCAAAATCAAAGTTTATATTAAAAATAACAAAATTTATTCTTTTTCATAAATAAAGCTTTTGAATCTGGAAAAATCAATTTAAAAATATTTGTACAATACAGGGTTGTTACACTCTCCCCCACTCAAAACTTTTCGTCCTCGAAAAGGAACGAGGTACGGGAAAGCACAGAAAAAGATAGAATGAAATAGAATTAAGACAAGATGATAAGAAGATTGGAATTACACATGATAACTATTGTTATAGGTAAGTTTGACAAGATGGAGGTGGTCAAATCAAGAATATAAGCACGAAAAAGATCCTCTAGAGTCTGAATCACCCTTTTCACTTAAGCGACGGTCCATGGGTGGAAAACAGTGTTCAGATTCCAAAATGAGTAACAAGATTTCAAAGATCATAAAAAAGATTTCTAAACATACTGGTATAAGCAATAACCTTCCCATTATGTAACAAGATAAGAGAAATAAGGACAACCAAAAGATAGTTTGAAAAAAAACAAACTAAGATAATAAATTTGAAACAATAATGCTTTGAAATCATAACAATTTAGGGATGTTTATCATTTGGAAATCATACTACTAAAAATCATAACACTTTGGAAATGTTATTCAAAAAAAACATAATACTTAGAAAATCATAACACCTTTTAAAATAATCTTCATTTAAACCATTTTAATTCAAGGTCAAATAATATTCATTTTAAAGTT
Organism: Allium fistulosum; assembly: GCA_030737815.1. Classification (NCBI taxonomy): domain Eukaryota; kingdom Viridiplantae; phylum Streptophyta; class Magnoliopsida; order Asparagales; family Amaryllidaceae; genus Allium; species Allium fistulosum. The sequence continues at coordinate 306,858,483 of CM060901.1, read as the reverse complement.
GTAGCATTTCTAAGTTCATCCAATTATAAAATTTCCAAAACATTGTATTTTCAAATGGCAGCACTTATAAAATGCCACAGTAGATATATTAGTATTTCAAATCAGTTTTATTCCAGAAATATTCATTTGGATATCTTTTAACTTAAGACCTATTAAAACATACTTTTATGAATGGAATATCCAAATAAACTGTACTTCATTTATTAAGTTAAAAGTTCACTATTTTACTTAACTCTTAATTTAATACATAACCTAACACTTTATTTAAAATACCCATTTCATAAATAGATATTCCTTTAATAAGTTACATTTAAAATTCCATTTGGAAACCAAATTCTCAATTATCAAATTTTAGTGATGTTAAAATACATTTCAACTATTTAAATCATAATTATTCATTTTTCAAGGCATATCTATTTCATAAATAAAATATAGCAAATATAACAATCAAATTTCTTTACACATTTATTCATTTAGACATCAATTAAACTATGAATTCAAGTTAAATAAACTTTATTACCAAAAGTCCAATTCAAATGTATTTTATTTTATCTATTCAAAGATACATTATTTATTATACAACATATTCATTTCAGGAAATAACCTTTATTAAAATTCCTAGGTTAGACTTAAGGTTCCATATTAAATCAAATTTGATTATTAAGTTATTTAAATAAAATCTCTTTAGATTCCTTTTTCAATATTTACCTCTGTTAATCTTTTATAACTAAAATTTAAGTGTATAAAATTTATCATAACCACTCAAATTTTATTTATAAAATCCTTTTTATATTGTATATTATCCAATTACATTGTTAACTTCTAAAATTTTTTTTAAGGTGAGTTATATTTGAATGCAATTGTATTATACAAATAAAACTTTCCATTTCCATTATCTCAAGTTTGAATCATTTATTCAAAAAAAAAATTAATTTTTCTTTTTATAACTGAAATTATTCTTTAAGATGAAATTTAAGAATTAATTTTCCGATTTCCTTCAAACCAGATAGAGATAAATAAATATATGTACATAATATGTCAAATCAATTTAAATCATATATCTATATATATATTATAAATCAAATCATATTTAGAAATTCAAATAAATTAAATCTTTCAAAACAAAGCTGTAGTAAGACTACAGAATGGTCTCTTCAATTCAAAACTCGAAAATGAACGTCGATGATGCTGCAGTCATCACCGAAATTATTTTCCAGCGACAAAGAGAAGAGCACTTAATTTTTAAACTTTAAAATCCTTTAGAGACAAATTTTTATTCAAAAATACTTTAAATAATATCCTTTTAAAAATTTTAAACACAAGGTTTGAAATCCATCAGAAATTAAATTCTTTAAATTTCTTGTTTTAAATTCATTTCAGTTCCCAAATACATTTATAAACAACTATTTATAAATTCATTTGTAGAACAATAAATGATAACTTCCATAAATTTACTTATATCTCAAAATTTTATTTCATTAACCAAATTTAAAATAATATGGTGTCGGTTTGTTCTGTCAAAGTGTTTTAGAAATCCTATCGATAGCGTTGATCAGATGAATCGATCGGAAATCCAAATCAACATCAACAACTCAAACAACACCATATATAAAACAAAACATAGATTTACAAGTACAATTCAAAACGTTTGGAGATAGTTTAGAAACAAAAGACAAGATGGTTAAACAGAGTAGAGAGATGGGTAAGCTTAGATAAATCGCGGACAACCTTAACTGGGTCAACCGTGACTTAAAGAATAAGATCGATGTGGATTTTTCTGGGATAAATCTACGTTCGATCTCAAGAGATAGAGTTTGAAATAGTAAGCGATACTAGCATCTAAACCGAGGATATAAAATCTTTGGTGAATCGATGCTATTGTAAAGGAGTTTCACCCTTTTACAAGAAAATTAGAATATTGGCGAGACCGCCAATTCACTATAAAGGTCATTCGAAGTGGAGTAATGTGATACTCCAAAATCAAAAGAAGATGAATAGTGAGGGACAAGAATGAATTTTGGAACCGCAGGGAACGTTCCAAAAATTCAAAGGAAATTCGAATCAAGAGGAAAAGATTCAAACTCTAACGAAAGTGATTCTGTAAATAAATCTACTCCATATGCTGAGTTATGCCTCAAAGCCAAAGCTCTGATACCAAATGTAATGACCCGATATTTTCAACCATTCGCATCCATTATAAGTGTATAGGTAGACACTCATGTCGGAGTTGAATTGCTCAAAATACCGCGTTGTAATTAAAATTTGGCAAATCTCAGAATATACAGTAAATATATATAATCACAGATCACAGACACAGAGTAAAATAATGCAGCGGAAGTAAAAGAAATAGTAGTTCATGAAGCTACTATGAAAATATATCAGAGTTACATAAGATACAACATAAGAAATAAAGTACAACAGAAGTCTCAATACAATAACCAAGTACAGGCTGAGTAGAACAACGGAATTGAAATAGATAGGACAAGACAAGCAGATAATCTCCAGCGATTCAAATCTCCAGAAAGTGGAATCCAAATCTGTGAATAACTCAGGCTGACCCGAGCATAAAGCAAAACACAAAACACTCGAGTCAGGACAATATATACTTATATAATGTAAACCAACTCAAGCGAACTGTAATAAGGGTACAAGTAACTTAGAAGATGCTTGGGACCGCCCATCCTCTAAGGATCCGTTAAAATATCTACTATGTAGTAATATTTGCTATTATAATAGTGTCTAAATAAGTAAAGTATAATCATATAGAAAATAGCGTTAAGGGGATGGAGAACCTTAACGCGGTCGGATCTTAAAATCATAATCGTAGTAAAGCTCGATATGGTAGGTGACACGGCACAACTAGGCAATGCCAGGGTAGATATACCAATTACGCACACGGACTGATGGATACGCATAGCAGCCACTACCGTTCCACCTCGAACAACACTCCCAAATCGGAGGATGGCCATCTAATCAATCACAAGTAAGAGTATAATATCGAAGAAATGTGTCCGAGAAGAGGTGCTACCTCACTGGTCCGAGATCGCTCCTGTTTTAGCCACCTTATGCCAACTCACGGGAGTTGGGTCCACGTAACATACCTTAAGAACGTCGCCACCATCCTACTTCATTCTGGAATCTCCACCGCGTACACAGTTGTCAAAGTGGTTTTCGGTATCGACAGAGAGTATGTCCATATCCGATCCCGGTCTCTTTAACAACCAATCGTTATTATAACCCGTGGTTATAAGTTTAAAAACAGTTTATACTTCAAAATAGAACATCATTTCAAATCCAAATCTTTATCAAAATAAAGATTAAATCAATTCCAAACCATTTCCATATTTTTAAAATATCATAACATTTCAAAACTTCATTTCAAATCATTTTAATATTCCAAATATCATTTGAGCTCAAATCTAAATATTCAACTTTAAATACCTTTTAAATTTAAAGGTATACTTCATTTATTATCATTTCAAGTCACCTTTTAAATAGTTTTATATTCCAATCAAATAATTCATTTAAACCTTTTAAAAGTGTAATTATCATATTTTCAAATCAAGTATTCAATTTCCAAAGTTTCAAACCATTCTGAGTTCGTTTACTAAGTCAAAAACCCTAATTATTAAAATTTCAGCATTTCACAGCATTTAAAAACAACTGCTATAAGTTATATTTGAAAACATTTTTAATTCAGCAAAGACAGCACTTAAAACTGCTGTTAAAACTCAGTTTTAGTTGAATTATAGTTCAAAACAGAAAAGACAGCATTTCAGAAGTGCTGCGGTAGTTCAGATTTCAAAACAAGGGTTAAATTTGGTTTCAGCAAAGACTGCAGACCATTATAGCATTTCCAGAGAATGCTATAATAGACCTGGGTTCAATATTAGCCTATAAGTTCAACTACAGCAACTGCAGCATTTCAGAAATGCTGTAGTAGCCCTTTTATTCAATTTTTAGTGTAATTCAGAACCATAGCATTTCTGAATGCTATTAAAAGTGATTTCCAGCTTTTTAGTGTATTTCCAGCAATTAAATAACTTCATTTTAAACTCTTTAAACATTTTCAAAATCATAATTTAACATTTAAAATGTTCATTTACATATCATTTAACATGTATCTTTTTCACAATAAATTTCTTATAATTAAATCCAATTTTCAACAATTTACTTAATAAATCTAAGTGAAAGTGTCCAATTCTTCACTTTTCAACAAATAAACTTAACACTTCAAATTTAAATTACCATTTCACAATTTAACTAAATTTCCAATTTTATTTAATTAACTTAAACCTTTAATTAAAACCAAATTTCACATTTCCTAGTCAAGCTATATTTTAAAAGATCACTTTTAAATATTCATTTATTTAACCGCTTAAATTCATAGGAAAATCAATAATACTTTAATAAATCACTTAAATTAAAACTTAAATCAAATTATCATATTTACCATTTTCCAAATATAATTAAATTTCCATTTTTATTCATATAACTTAAATATCATTTTTAACCAAATTCCAAATTTCCAACTTAAGTTATATTTCAAAAATCCAGTTAAACCATTCATTAATTACATTTTTAACACATAGAAAAATCATAATTTCTTTAATTTAAAATATTTCAAAATCTATTTAAATCAAATTTCATAAATTTATAATTTTCAAAATACTTAAAAATATCCAAAACACTTTATAAAATAACCACGGGCCTGTATATAATTTTCTAACTTAGGTCAAGTGATACGGATATGTATCATTTCAATCCGCAGTTAAAAAAAGAAAAATCCGGGTTCTATCATTTCAAACCCGCAATCCCAAGTTAAAATAAATTAAATAAAACCATTCAGGCCTATCATTTCAGCCCATAACGATTTTTCCCTATTCTAAAGTCCGTTCGGGTATGTATCATTTCAACCTATAGTGATTCTAGTCTACAGGGAACTTGCAATGGTGATAACAGATATAAATAACAGAATAACATTAAATAACAGTAACATATGATATAACAGGTGTAATAACAGGTGTGAACATCAAATGATAATATTATAAGCATATATAACATGATAATATTTTTCTACAGATTCGCAGGGTGTCAATTTACTAGTTATATAGGTACATATTGTCTGGTGAGAATAACTCACCTGTTTGTGCTGGAGATATCATAACCAATGACACAATGGAAACAAAAGCACGATGACAAGACTACGGACTTGAGTGGAGAGCAAGATCCAAAGCTACAACTCTTGTATTACAACCCAAAAGATACATCAAAACAAACACAATTTCAACGCACTTGAAATGGAATAACTTTTAAACGAAAAGAGATTTGAATGTCAAATCTTTTGCCTTGTTTTCTACAATGCTTTGCATGGCCTAGGGGTTTATTTAGGTCAGGTTTGACATGACTTTGGCTCAGGTTTGATCATAGGAATGCATGGCATAAAGGCTAGAACATGTGGAGGAAGTTACAACACAAGAATATCAAGAGACTAGGCAACATAGTGGAGTTTTGGTGCACCACAAGGCTCGTCTACATGCATTGTTTGGCTCGGATCTTCATGTTTCAGATCTGGACAGAGGTGGGGAGGGGTGTGTCGAGGTCAGGTCAGGGGAGTGGTGGCGGCTAAGGGGGTGGCCAAAGCAAGATATGGAGGGTAGGTGATGATATGTGTGGTCTAGGCAATGTTTTGTGGAGTTTTGACATTGTTTTGTGGTGCTAGCTTCAAGGGGAGGTCATGGCCATGGATGGATCTGAAATGATGGTTGGAGATGATGCCAAGGAAGAGTGGTAGGGGATGGTGGTCGAGGCTATGGTGAGAAGGCCGTGCAAATAGAAGAGGAAACAAGGCAAAAAAGTATGAAAAATTGAAGAAAAGTGAAAAGAGAGGAGGCCATTAACGAGGAACTTTGTAAGGCCGTGAAAAATGAATTGAGAAACAAAAAAATTCGTGAAAAGTGAGTGATAACTCATGGCCAAAACTGAAGGAGTGGGCAGCAAAAATTAATTAAAGTGAAGGTTATGGAAATGAAGAGTTTCGGAGATGTAAAGGCTTCGGATTCAAAAGCAGTTTCAAACTCTTCATATATTCACTATTTCTTTTTAAATTTTATATAACTGAAAAACATATATAAATTCAGTTAAAATACGAAAATATAATAAATAAATAAAAATAAATAAATAAATATTAATTATAAATAATTAAATCAAGAAAATAACAAAAATGGTCAACTAAGCTAGAAAATTTGAAAATAAATGGTATAAACTTTAGAAAATTCATATGAGCTTGTAATATATTTTTAAACATAAATAATAACATAAAATAAAAATACATTCACAAAATAAATATATAAAATTTAATTTAAATATAATTTTAATGAAGAAAATAGCAGAAAATAAGAAATCAGCCTTTAAAAATGAAAAATAAATACAGTAAATTTTGGAAAAATTCAATTATCATTTAAAAATATAAAAAGACAAAAATATACATAAAGTAACATATTAATACATATTAAAAAAAATATAAGAAAGAAAATATGATTTATAAAATTTAAATAGGCAAAATTGCACAATAAAACAAATTATACTAAAAATTGAAATGTACATAACTTTTACATTTTAACTCCATTTCCAACGAAACGAAAAGCATTATTCAAGTTATTAAATCTATTGTCATAATAAAAGATAAAAATTTATAATTTCAAACTATTAAAAATTTAAACTTAAAAGTCAAAGTTTGACTATTGACCAAAATTCACATTTTCAGGAAATATTAAATTTAGTCGTATTTGGAATTCTAATCCACATCAAAATCAAAGTTTATATTAAAAATAACAAAATTTATTCTTTTTCATAAATAAAGCTTTTGAATTTGGAAAAATCAATTTAAAAATATTTGTACAATACAGGGTTGTTACACATACTCATTTAAAAATACGTATTTCACAAATCTATTTATTTTCAACATTTGAAAATATTCGGTATACTTAAATCAATATTAAGTATATATTTCATTCTTTAAGGAAATCATAAATTTTAACATCTATTTGAGTCAAAACGAATGTTGCGTAAAACATCGTTACGACGACTCAAAATTACTAGTATAGGGATTCGAAATTTAGATAGATATATAAATCCCAATACTACATAAAACATTTCCTTTCGGAAATCATTTACTATAACAACAATGTTATAGTCCACTATTTCCTTATATTTCGAAAACGTCTATTTCAACAATAAAAATGTTGAAATCTATGTATTCGATATCATAATACATTTTAAAACATCTTTAAAATGTTTAACTTCATTTTTAATATCACTTCTTCAAAAATAAATCCATTTTACTTAACAATATATTCACTGTCCAAAATCTTGAATATACTTCGTTATCCAAATTCAACATTTCTACACATTTTATTTAAAAGCTTATCCACTGTCCAAAATCGTGGATATAATTCCTTTAATTAACTTCTACAATTCACTTATCAAAATAAGTGATTTCGGATTTATAAACAACGTTTATAAATTACAATTTTATATTTTATAACAATTTCAAGTTATGAAATACCTTACTTAAACAATTCCATTTGACTCATTTATATAACAAAATCCAAATCATAAGTTGATAACTTATAATTCATTTAGTTTCAAAACCCTTCATCTTATAATGTCACAAATCGTATATCTATTAATACTACTTACTTATAAAATCCGTTTATAAGTTCATTTTAACATTTATAGAACTCCTAAAAATCTCCTTATTTTTATTGATAAAATAACAATTTTATACATCTTCTATAAATATAATCCATTTATAATAAGTCGAAAATTTCAATTTAACCCAATTACAATTTAATCAACTTATATTTCAAAAACCACATTCTTATTATATCTTCACAAATCTCATAATTTTTATAACACGAAAATTATAACAATTATTTATTTAAAATGAATTAATTCCAAAATTCAATAAAACGTATACTTTCAAATAATCACTTTGAAATCCTTTTTAAAAATAATATCGTTATTTTTAACTTTAAAAATGGATCCGATGATGCTACAGCATCAAACAATCAATCACAACAATCAAATATCATATATCATCATATGATAACAGAATATATCACAATAGCTGTAAATAATCAATACGGTGAGGAATCCAGTTGGATCCCTCCAACCTGTTTCCCTGCATCCACAGATGTTAGCACAATACCAATTCCGTTCCAGTACGGAATTATCGCGGTATATGGGTTTAATAAATATTATCCGCTTACTAACGGCGCAATAGGGTCTCATCCGCTATACGAGGCGGGAAATCAATCAATCCAATATATACATATGCCAATATGTATATATTGCTATATATAGATATATATCCTACTATATTTAATATCACATCCAAACAACAATCAAACAGTCAATAACTGCAAAATAAATTTTCCTTCGAGTGAGAAAATCTCACCTTGATTTTAATTCTGATTTCAGCGTTTATTTCGAATAAAATTAAACACGCGTTTAATTTTACCCGAAATTCAAACTAGCTCCAAATGGCCCCAATTCAGTTCCATAGCGAAGTACACGTCGAGACGATTCCAACGCATTTTGTTTCGTCATTTTCTGATAATGTATGACAAAGATACAACATTTTAAACATTACACGATATAAATTATAATTTATTTACAAATTATTTTTAATTTCAAACCCACAGTTTATCATCACCGCTTGCCTCGGCTACCGCGTTCCCATCTTGAATCGAGCACGCCACCATGTCGCTCGACTTCGACAGATGCTTCGCGAATCCCCGCAGCCCTCTCCAGACCTGCTACTCGTCTTCGCTTAACCCCCCCACGATTTCGACTGCCACCACCATGCCGCCTTCGTCGTCTTTCGCGACTTCGACCTTCCCGTTCACAGCGAATCGTAGATAGGGCAACGCGATGCGGTCGCGTGATGGATCGATTTGAGTTTCCAGGGATTGAAAAGGTTTTTACTTGAACGAGATGTTTTTGTTCGAACGAAAAGGAGTTCGATTTCGAATTGGGACGAGAAATGAAAGGGGTATGCTGATTTCGAATTGAATTGTGAAGAGAACCCACTGATTTGAACGAGATGAAGAGTAAGGTTGTGGAGATAGAAATTTATCAAAGCTCGGCCATTTTTGTTCTGAACGAGATTTTTTTCTTTCTTTGTTTCGCCACTGTCTGATATTTTAAAACGTATGGGAGACAATTGCGTGATATCAGATGGGGATGGGTACGAAGGGGACAATTTGGGTGCGGGATGTACGTATTGTTGGGTTAAAGGAAAGCAATTATTCTTTTCACTTTATTTTTAAATTTGTTTCAAAACAAAGTTCAACGCGTTTATAGGTCGTACACTCACACAACTGCTCCAATTACTACGAAAATTGAAATCCGGTAATAATTTAATATTACGGACCCAATGGAACTGGTTTCGTCAAATTCCGAGACTGCGCCTCGGACGGCTATTTTTAAATATCGATTGAAACGATATAATTTCAAAACTGAACAAAACACTGAAAAATTCAATTCTGAAGCTTCTATTATTTTCAGTATTATCAATACGAATTTTACAAGCGTTTGAAATATTTTTCTTCAACTTAAAATTGAAGATTCAAATTTTTATTCAATTCAATAGAATAAATTTTATAATTAAATCGCCAAATTCAAAGTTATATCGGGGATTCAAATTAAATCATCGTTCAAATATTTAAAATTAATTAAATATTCTCAATTTAATTTGTTCAAAATTCTGGGTCGTTACAGACTTCCCTCCTTAAAAGAATTTCGTCCCGAAATTACAAGTTAGGAAAAAAGGTCCTTAACTCGTCTACTATTTTTCACAATCTAATAGTTTTATCAATTTATCACAACAAATCTTTCTACTAAGGATTCGTTATTAACTCAACTAACTTTCTAAATTCAATTATAAGTTTCAAACAACATTGTTTTACTTCTCAATTCCAATTTAAGTTCAAATTCAAATTTTAAACTTTCAAAATTTTCTCAAAAATTTTCCAACGCTCTAAATTTCCGAAAAATTTCGCCAGCGTCTCCTTTGCGCGGCTAATACGGTACGACTACAAAACGTCCCTACAGACTCTCAGATCTCAAAAGAAAAAGAAAAAGCCAAGCGGCTAGACAAGAAATCATCAAAAACTCATATCGAAATTCAAATACTTACCTTTTGTCGAGCAACTCAAATTCATCTTTGAAAATAAAATCCTAATTCCTTTATACACCAGTATGTCTACTAGCCATAATATCTAGTTACAATATTCAAACTATTTTGCAAATTCTATTACAAAATTTCCAATATAAACTACTTCTTATACATTTTTACTTCACTGTTGAAGTTACACCTATTCATTTTCCTTCAATTTTACATTTCAAATCTATTTGAATTCAATTCACAATTTAAATTCTATTGGAATACAATTTTTTCTTCTATTCTGAATATTGAATTTTTTTATCGATTATCTTTAGTTCACTTCATTTGCAATTGATTCCATTCAATTTATTCATTCACCTATTCATGTATTTGCAATTGCAAATTGATTCATTCATTCACAATTTTATTTTCATAATTCAATACACAATTCCAAAGTCTTTTCAACCTTTTCAAAAACCATTTTGAAATCAATTCAAATCATCCTTTGAATTTCCAAAACAAAACCCAAATTTTCCAAACACTTCCATTTAAAAACAATTTGGCAGCAATTCCTCTTTTGGAAACCCGAAAATGAACACCAGTGATGTCGCGATCATCATCGGAATTATTTTCCAGCGACCGAAAAGAGTTTAGAGCTTTTCATTCCTTCTAAATACTTTTCAAAACTTTGAAATTCATTTTCAAATCAAAAAGAAATTTAAATTTCCAAATCTCCAAAATTTTCAAATTCTTTTCAAACATTTCCAAAAACTTCTCTAGAATTCCGTTTTAAATTACAAGTCATATTTATAATTTACATTCTTTAATTTCATTTGTATGTGAATTCATTCTTAACTTTGGAGTTACGATTTCAATTTCTTATTCAATTTCAGTGATGATAATTCACTATTATTACTTCCTAACAACCAAACATCCAAATACTATGATAATTCATAGAAAACTATTTCTTTTATATACAAAAATAGTTTTGGGAAAAAATATTTCATTTACCCTATTTAAAACAATATTGTGCCGAATTGTTCTATACAAGTGTTTAGAGATCCCTATCGATAGAGTTGTACGGACAATACCGACCAGAATCCATATACCACTCAACAAACCAATCATCACAATATAAAACAATTTTATATTCACTAACAAATACGCACTCGTATCTATTATTACACTCAACTCATTCTAGAGTACTACTGACTCTATCTCTAATGAGTAACACCCAACAGAGCAGGGTTGTCGCTTAACCATATGCTCTGATACCAACTGTCAAGACCCGCAAATCCGTACCTCTTGATTTAACACTAATCTCCATTGATTAACTCAAGATGAACGGAAATACGAACCCTGAGGGGTTTTAAGAAAAAGAAAAAGGCAGAAGAAGAAGAAGATAGAAGAAAAAGAGAAGAAGAACAATAGAACAACATCAGAAACAGAAGCAATATCAGAATCTCACATATCGCAGCGGAACAATATACAATAGATAAATGAATAATCTTTAAAACAAAGAACTATATCATTTTATACATACATCAATCAGGGTCAATATACAACAATGGACAGTTATATAAACTTGTCCTCATACAGAATACACAGCGGAATAAATAATATCAGATACAAATACTACGTCTCGTCCTCCAGCTTATCTCCAAAGCTCCAGAATATCCAGAATATCCTGATAACATAACTCTAGGCTGCCCGTGTGGAAATTGGTGGGCACCCAGAGTTTAGAAGGGAACAATAAACTCCGAGTCAGTCATGGTGACTGATGTGAGATCGTAAAACAGTTATTCTTTATAACAACAAAATAATTTTTAAAGTCAATTCGAAATGCTTTTGGAAAATGAAACTACCATAAGACCTCCCGCCACACACACAATGCAAACGCAGAATTGGAGGAGATTTCTTCTTATGATAGTCAAAGATGCTTACTACGCAAAATCAAATCCTTTTTGATATTATTATTAGTGCATAGTGTAGAAAACATTTCGAAAGTATAATATTAATCTTAGCCAACATAGACATTTCGAACTATGCCTACTATAGCTACCATCCAAACAGTGGGGCGCCACCATAAGTGAATGATAGGTTCTACAACTAAAACCGTACAAGTCTCGTATTGTTTCTTTGGATTTCCAACAAATGGTCAGGCTAAGGAACTTCCTATCCACGATGGGTACGTCCCTGGAATAGACGACCCGAGAACCTAACCGGATCTCTGCCAACACAAGGCCGGGTTACCTTTGCAAAAAACTGCCGAGCAATCGAGTGCCGGAAACTCCAATAGTGAGGGTTTTAAAAAAGAAAGAAAAGGTAGAAAAAGAAGAAAAGAGGAAAAAGGAAGAACAGAAGAAAGAAGAAGAGAAGAAGAAAATAGAGAACATCATCAATTAGTCAATCATAACATTCAATATCATATATCAATATGATAACAGCATATACAACAAATATCTGCAAATAATAATATTGGTGAGGAATCCAGTTGGATCCCTCCAACCTGTTTCCCTGCATCCACAGATGTTAGCACAATACCAATTCTGTTCCAGTACGGAATTATCGCGGTATATGGGTTTAATAAATATTATCCGCTTACTAACGGCGCAATAGGGTCTCATCCGCTATACGAGGCGGGAAATCAATCAATCCAATATATACATATGCCAATATGTATATATTGCTATATATAGATATATATCCTACTATATCTAATATCACATCCAAACAACAATCAAACAGTCAATAACTGCAAAATAAATTTTCCTTCGAGTGAGAAAATCTCACCTTGATTTTAATTCTGATTTCAGCGTTTATTTCGAATAAAATTAAACACGCGTTTAATTTTACCCAAAATTCAAACTAGCTCCAAATGGCCCCAATTCAGTTCCATAGCGAAGTACACGTCGAGACGATTCCAACGCATTTTGTTTCGTCATTTTCTGATAATGTATGACAAAGATACAACATTTTAAACATTACACGATATAAATTATAATTTATTTACAAATTATTTTTAATTTCAAACCCACAGTTTATCATCACCGCTTGCCTCGGCTACCGCGTTCCCATCTTGAATCGAGCACGCCACCATGTCGCTCGACTTCGACAGATGCTTCGCGAATCCCCGCAGCCCTCTCCAGACCTGCTACTCGTCTTCGCTTAACCCCCCCACGAATTCGACTGCCACCACCATGCCGCCTTCCTCGTCTTTCGCGACTTCGACCTTCCCGTTCACAGCGAATCGTAGATAGGGCAACGCGATGCGGTCGCGTGATGGATCGATTTGAGTTTCCAGGGATTGAAAAGGTTTTTACTTGAACGAGATGTTTTTGTTCGAACGAAAAGGAGTTCGATTTCGAATTGGGACGAGAAATGAAAGGGGTATGCTGATTTCGAATTGAATTGTGAAGAGAACCCACTGATTTGAACGAGATGAAGAGTAAGGTTGTGGAGATAGAAATTTATCAAAGCTCGGCCATTTTTGTTCTGAACGAGATTTTTTTCTTTCTTTGTTTCGCCACTGTCTGATATTTTAAAACGTATGGGAGACAATTGCGTGATATCAGATGGGGATGGGTACGAAGGGGACAATTTGGGTGCGGGATGTACGTATTGTTGGGTTAAAGGAAAGCAATTATTCTTTTCACTTTATTTTTAAATTTGTTTCAAAACAAAGTTCAACGCGTTTATAGGTCGTACACTCACACAACTGCTCCAATTACTACGAAAATTGAAATCCGGTAATAATTTAATATTACGGACCCAATGGAACTGGTTTCGTCAAATTCCGAGACTGCGCCTCGGACGGCTATTTTTAAATATCGATTGAAACGATATAATTTCAAAACTGAACAAAACACTGAAAAATTCAATTCTGAAGCTTCTATTATTTTCAGTATTATCAATACGAATTTTACAAGCGTTTGAAATATTTTTCTTTAACTTAAAATTGAAGATTCAAATTTTTATTCAATTCAATAGAATAAATTTTATAATTAAATCGCCAAATTCAAAGTTATATCGGGGATTCAAATTAAATCATCGTTCAAATATTTAAAATTAATTAAATATTCTCAATTTAATTTGTTCAAAATTCTGGGTCGTTACAGACTTCCCTCCTTAAAAGAATTTCGTCCCGAAATTACAAGTTAGGAAAAAAGGTCCTTAACTCGTCTACTATTTTTCACAATCTAATAGTTTTATCAATTTATCACAACAAAACTTTCTACTAAGGATTCGTTATTAACTCAACTAACTTTCTAAATTCAATTATAAGTTTCAAACAACATTGTTTTACTTCTCAATTCCAATTTAAGTTCAAATTCAAATTTTAAACTTTCAAAATTTTCTCAAAAATTTTCCAACGCTCTAAATTTCCGAAAAATTTCGCCAGCGTCTCCTTTGCGCGGCTAATACGGTACGACTACAAAACGTCCCTACAGACTCTCAGATCTCAAAAGAAAAAGAAAAAGCCAAGCGGCTAGACAAGAAATCATCAAAAACTCATATCGAAATTCAAATACTTACCTTTTGTCGAGCAACTCAAATTCATCTTTGAAAATAAAATCCTAATTCCTTTATACACCAGTATGTCTACTAGCCATAATATCTAGTTACAATATTCAAACTATTTTGCAAATTCTATTACAAAATTTCCAATATAAACTACTTCTTATACATTTTTACTTCACTGTTGAAGTTACACCTATTCATTTTCCTTCAATTTTACATTTCAAATCTATTTGAATTCAATTCACAATTTAAATTCTATTGGAATACAATTTTTTCTTCTATTCTGAATATTGAATTTTTTTATCGATTATCTTTAGTTCACTTCATTTGCAATTGATTCCATTCAATTTATTCATTCACCTATTCATGTATTTGCAATTGCAAATTGATTCATTCATTCACAATTTTATTTTCATAATTCAATACACAATTCCAATGTCTTTTCAACCTTTTCAAAAACCATTTTGAAATCAATTCAAATCATCCTTTGAATTTCCAAAACAAAACCCAAATTTTCCAAACACTTCCATTTAAAAACAATTTGGCAGCAATTCCTCTTTTGGAAACCCGAAAATGAACACCAGTGATGTCGCGATCATCATCGGAATTATTTTCCAGCGACCGAAAAGAGTTTAGAGCTTTTCATTCCTTCTAAATACTTTTCAAAACTTTGAAATTCATTTTCAAATCAAAAAGAAATTTAAATTTCCAAATCTCCAAAATTTTCAAATTCTTTTCAAACATTTCCAAAAACTTCTCTGGAATTCCGTTTTAAATTACAAGTCATATTTATAATTTACATTCTTTAATTTCATTTGTATGTGAATTCATTCTTAACTTTGGAGTTACGATTTCAATTTCTTATTCAATTTCAGTGATGATAATTCACTATTATTACTTCCTAACAACCAAACATCCAAATACTATGATAATTCATAGAAAACTATTTCTTTTATATACAAAAATAGTTTTGGGAAAAAATATTTCATTTACCCTATTTAAAACAATATTGTGCCGAATTGTTCTATACAAGTGTTTAGAGATCCCTATCGATAGAGTTGTACGGACAATACCGACCAGAATCCATATACCACTCAACAAACCAATCATCACAATATAAAACAATTTTATATTCACTAACAAATACGCACTCGTATCTATTATTACACTCAACTCATTCTAGAGTACTACTAACTCTATCTCTAATGAGTAACACCCAACAGAGCAGGGTTGTCGCTTAACCATATGCTCTGATACCAACTGTCAAGACCCGCAAATCCGTACCTCTTGATTTAACACTAATCTCCATTGATTAACTCAAGATGAACGGAAATACGAACCCTGAGGGGTTTTAAGAAAAAGAAAAAGGCAGAAGAAGAAGAAGATAGAAGAAAAAGAGAAGAAGAACAATAGAACAACATCAGAAACAGAAGCAATATCAGAATCTCACATATCGCAGCGGAACAATATACAATAGATAAATGAATAATCTTTAAAACAAAGAACTATATCATTTTATACATACATCAATCAGGGTCAATATACAACAATGGACAGTTATATAAACTTGTCCTCATACAAAATACACAGCGGAATAAATAATATCAGATACAAATACTACGTCTCGTCCTCCAGCTTATCTCCAAAGCTCCAGAATATCCAGAATATCCTGATAACATAACTCTAGGCTGCCCGTGTGGAAATTGGTGGGCACCCAGAGTTTAGAAGGGAACAATAAACTCCGAGTCAGTCATGGTGACTGGTGTGAGATCGTAAAACAGTTATTCTTTATAACAACAAAATAATTTTTAAAGTCAATTCGAAATGCTTTTGGAAAATGAAACTACCATAAGACCTCCCGCCACACACACAATGCAAACGCAGAATTGGAGGAGATTTCTTCTTATGATAGTCAAAGATGCTTACTACGCAAAATCAAATCCTTTTTGATATTATTATTAGTGCATAGTGTAGAAAACATTTCGAAAGTATAATATTAATCTTAGCCAACATAGACATTTCGAACTATGCCTACTATAGCTACCATCCAAACAGTGGGGCGCCACCATAAGTGAATGATAGGTTCTACAACTAAAACCGTACAAGTCTCGTATTGTTTCTTTGGATTTCCAACAAATGGTCAGGCTAAGGAACTTCCTATCCACGATGGGTACGTCCCTGGAATAGACGACCCGAGAACCTAACCGGATCTCTGCCAACACAAGGCCGGGTTACCTTTGCAAAAAACTGCCGAGCAATCGAGTGCCGGAAACTCCAATAGTGAGGGTTTTAAAAAAGAAAGAAAAGGTAGAAAAAGAAGAAAAGAGGAAAAAGGAAGAACAGAAGAAAGAAGAAGAGAAGAAGAAAATAGAGAACATCATCAATTAGTCAATCATAACATTCAATATCATATATCAATATGATAACAGCATATACAACAAATATCTGCAAATAATAATATTGGTGAGGAATCCAGTTGGATCCCTCCAACCTGTTTCCCTGCATCCACAGATGTTAGCACAATACCAATTCTGTTCCAGTACGGAATTATCGCGGTATATGGGTTTAATAAATATTATCCGCTTACTAACGGCGCAATAGGGTCTCATCCGCTATACGAGGCGGGAAATCAATCAATCCAATATATACATATGCCAATATGTATATATTGCTATATATAGATATATATCCTACTATATCTAATATCACATCCAAACAACAATCAAACAGTCTATAACTGCAAAATAAATTTTCCTTCGAGTGAGAAAATCTCACCTTGATTTTAATTCTGATTTCAGCGTTTATTTCGAATAAAATTAAACACGCGTTTAATTTTACCCGAAATTCAAACTAGCTCCAAATGGCCCCAATTCAGTTCCATAGCGAAGTACACGTCGAGACGATTCCAACGCATTTTGTTTCGTCATTTTCTGATAATGTATGACAAAGATACAACATTTTAAACATTACACGATATAAATTATAATTTATTTACAAATTATTTTTAATTTCAAACCCACAGTTTATCGTCACCGCTTGCCTCGGCTACCGCGTTCCCATCTTGAATCGAGCACGCCACCATGTCGCTCGACTTCGACAGATGCTTCGCGAATCCCCGCAGCCCTCTCCAGACCTGCTACTCGTCTTCGCTTAACCCCCCCACGATTTTGACTGCCACCACCATGCCGCCTTCCTCGTCTTTCGTGACTTCGACCTTCCCGTTCACAGCGAATCATAGATAGGGCAACGCGATGCGGTCGCGTGATGGATCGATTTGAGTTTCCAGGGATTAAAAAGGTTTTTACTTGAACGAGATGTTTTTGTTCGAACGAAAAGGAGTTCGATTTCGAATTGGGACGAGAAATGAAAGGGGTATGCTGATTTCGAATTGAATTGTGAAGAGAACCTACTGATTTGAACGAGATGAAGAGTAAGGTAGTGGAGATAGAAATTTATCAAAGCTCGGCCATTTTTGTTCTGAACGAGATTTTTTTCTTTCTTTGTTTCGCCACTGTTTGATATTTTAAAACGTATGGGAGACAATTGCGTGATATCAGATGGGGTTGGGTATGAAGGGGACAATTTGGGTGCGGGATGTACGTATTGTTGGGTTAAAGGAAAGCAATTATTCTTTTCACTTTATTTTTAAATTTGTTTCAAAACAAAGTTCAACACGTTTATAGGTCGTACACTCACACAACTGCTCCAATTACTACGAAAATTGAAATCCGGTAATAATTTAATATTACGGACCCAATGGAACTGGTTTCGTCAAATTCCGAGACTGCGCCTCGGACGGCTATTTTTAAATATCGATTGAAACGATATAATTTCAAAACTGAACAAAACACTGAAAAATTCAATTCTGAAGCTTCTATTATTTTCAGTATTATCAATACGAATTTTACAAGCGTTTGAAATATTTTTCTTCAACTTAAAATTGAAGATTCAAATTTTTATTCAATTCAATAGATTAAATTTTATAATTAAATCGCCAAATTCAAAGTTATATCGGGGATTCAAATTAAATCATCGTTCAAATATTTAAAATTAATTAAATATTCTCAATTTAATTTGTTCAAAATTCTGGGTCGTTACAATGTTGGAGATGAATCAAAATCGGAGAAGGGTTTCACCTGAATCTAACCATGGGGGAAGTAGAGTTTCACCACATTCCAATCGAGAGAGAAGTGTTGATAATGATCATAGAAGTATGAGTCGAGATTGTTATAGAAATGATGATGATCGAAGTCGTGATAGGAATGTGAATGGTCGTGATCGGAGGAATGTAGATCGAAGGAATGTTGGTGGAAGACACGATGGTAGTAGAGATGTAGGTGGTCAGGATCGACATCGATATACATCAGATTTTGAAGTGGAGTTTGAAGGTGGTAGTGTTCATGGACGAGGAGGAGGACAAGAAAGGAATCAGTCGGAGTATGATCACAAGTGGGAGTCTGGGATGAAAACTGAAATACCGGAATTCAAGGGAGGTATGCAAGCCGAGGAATTTCTTTATTGGTTAGCTTATGTTGAGGAAATATTTGACTTCAAGGAGGTTCCGGAGGATCGTAAAGTGAAGTTGGTTGCTACTAGGTTGAGGGGGAGAGCTATGGCATGGTGGCAACAAACCAAACTTACTAGAGAGCGAATGGGGAAGTCAAGGATTGTAGCTTGGGAAAAGATGAAGAAATTGATAAAGGCTACTTTCTTACCTTACAATTACCAATCACTAATGTATCAGAGACTACAAAACCTGAGGCAAGGGACGAAGGCTGTTACTGATTATGCAGATGAGTTCTACCAGTTGATTGCTCGAAATGACATTATGGAGACAGAAGAACAATTAACCGCTAGGTTTGTTGGTGGACTTAGAACACAGATCTAGGATATGGTGAACATGTTCGACCCTAGATCTGTGGCAGAAGCACATCAAAAGGCGTTGGCTTGGGAGAAACAAGGAAGACGTGGGGGAGGTGTGTTTCCAAGTTTTACAGGGCAGAACAAAGGAACGGGTAGTAGTTATAATGTTCCTAAAGCATCGAATAAGCAGGTTGTTCATGAAGTGGCTAAACCAAAAGTCAACACCAATTTCAAATGCTATAATCGTCAAGAAGTGGGTCACAAGAGCAGCGAATGTCCAAAACCGAAGAAGAGAACTATGATTGCCGAGGCAGAGGAAGATGAAGTAGAAGCTGACTGTTCTAATTCACTACATGATGAGGAGGAAGAAAATGTGTCGGGAGATGAAGGGTATTCATTGATGATGAAAAGGTCGTGTTTAACACCAAAACAGGAGGAGGAAACTAGCTGGTTAAGGAGTAACATTTTTCAATCAACATGCACTATCTTGGGAAGGGTTTGCAAGTTTGTCATCGATGCGGGAAGCTGTGATAATATTATCTCTACAGAAGTTGTGAAGAAGCTAGCATTGAAAACAGAAAAACATCCAAAATTGTACAAGTTAGCTTGGTTGAGGAAAGGTGGGGAGGTGAAAGTTGGACGAAGAGCTTGTGTTAATTTTTCAATTGGGAAGAAATACAAGGATGAAATTTGGTGTGATGTTGTGGACATGGACGTATGGCATCTGTTGCTGGGGAGACTGTGGCAGTATGATAGGGCTGTGCAACATGATGGACGTACTAACAGTTACAGTTTTATGTTTGAAGGAAGTAAAATCACTTTGATTCCTAAGAACCGACAACAACAAGAAAACAAGTTGGAGGAGATTGAAGAGTTGAAAACTTTGTTATCATTGAAGGAGTTTGTTAAGGAGGTAAAAGAGGAGCCTGAAGTATTCTTGTTGATTGGACGTGAGAGTCATGAAGTGGTTGAGATTCCTGAAGAAGTGAAACCAGTGCTGGGAGAGTTTGACGATGTATTTCCTGAGGAGCTACCAACGGAGTTACCGCCGTTGAGAGACATTCAACATCAAATTGACCTTGTTCCAGGAGCTGTGTTACCTCATAGACCACATTACAGAATGAGTCCAAAAGAACACGAGGAGTTGAGAAGGCAAGTGGAAGAGTTGCTTGAGCAGGGGCGTGTGCAGGAAAGTTTAAGTCCTTGTGCAGTGCCAGCTTTGTTAGTACCAAAGAAGGATGGAACGTGGAGGATGTGCACTGATAGTCGAGCACTGAATAAGATTACTGTGAGATACAGATTTCCAATGCCGAGACTTGATGATTTGTTGGATCAGTTGAGCGGGGCTACTATCTTTTCGAAGATTGATTTGAAAAGTGGTTATCATCAAATTCGTATAAGTCCAGGGGATGAGTGGAAGACAGCGTTCAAGACAAGAGAAGGATTATATGAATGGCTGGTCATGCCGTTTGGTCTTTTGAATGCACCGAATACATTTATGCAGGTGATGAATTAGATTTTTAGACCATTCATTGGGAAATTCGTGGTGGTGTATTTTGATGATATACTAATATATAGTAGAAGCTCAGAAGAAAACTTGCAACATCTAAGCGAAGTGTTGATGACATTGCGACGGGAACAATTTTATGCTGCAACAAAGAAATGCGTGTTCATGACGCATAGTGTTTTATTTTTGGGATATGTTATTTCGGATGGAGGTTTACAGGTGGATCAGAATAAAGTTGAAGCAATCAGAAATCGGCCGCAACCAAGGACGATTACAGAAGTTAGAAGCTTTCATGGTTTGGCATCATTCTACCGAAGGTTTATTCCAAACTTTAGTAGCGTGATTGCTCCAGTTACTGATTGTATGAAAGGGAAGCAATTTTCATGGTCGGAGGAAGCAGGATTTGCTTTTGAGAGAATCAAAGGACTTTTGACGACATCACCGATTCTAGTGTTGCTGGATTTTCAGTTGTTGTTTGAATTACATACTGATGCATCGAAGGTTGGAATTGGAGGGGTGTTAAGTCAGAAGGGACGTCCTATTGCATATTTCAGTGAGAAGTTATTAGGAGCAAAGATGAGATATAATACTTACGATGTGGAATTTTATGTTATTCTGCAAGCTGTGAAACATTGGAGGCATTACCTGTTTCATAAAGAATTTGTTTTATATACTGATCATGAGGCGTTGAAGCATATGCAGGGACATGACAAGATTGCAGCAAGGCATGCTTCGTGGATTGCGTACTTACAACAATTTACATTTGTGGTGAAGCATAAATAAGGAATTACGAATAGAGTGGCGGATGCATTGAGTCGAAGGAATCATTTGCTGACTACAATGAAGGTTGAAGTAACGGGGTTTGATGTGTTACCAGAACTGTTTGTTGATGATCCTTACTTTGCAAAGTATGTAGATAAAGTCAAGGAGGGGAAGACGGATGAGTTTGTAATGGTGGATGGTTTTCTTTTTAAGGGAAATCGATTATGTATACCGGAGTGCAGCTTACGAATGAAGATTGTGAAGGAGTTGCATGAGGAAGGTCATGTGGGGAGAGACCGTACATTACAGTTGATTTCGCAATCATATTTTTGGCCTACTATAAGAAGAGAAGTAGAGAGGTTCGTGGAGAGATGTCATATTTGTCAAGTTTCCAAAGGGACAATGACGAATGCGGGATTGTATATTCCATTACCTGTGCCTATTAAACCGTGGGTTGATATTAGCATGGATTTTGTTTTGGGTTTGCCTAGAACTCAAAGGGGAAATGATTCTATATTCGTTGTGGTGGATAGATTTTCCAAAATGGCACATTTTATCGCTTGTAAGAAGATAGCTGATGCCGTCCGTGTTGCACAATTATTCTTTAAAGAGGTGTATCGATTGCATGGGCTACCTGAATCTATTGTTTCAGATCGGGATACTAGATTTCTAAGCCATTTTGGTTGATTTTGTGGAAGACGGTTGGAACGAAATTGAACTTTAGCAGCGCCTATCATCCGCAAACAGATGGGAAAACGGAAGTGGTAAACAGATCATTGGGAAATTTGTTGCGATGTCTTGTGTAGGATAACTTGAAGAGTTGGGATATGAATTTATGTCAAGCAGAGTTTGCACATAATCACGCTATTAACCGTAGTACGGGTTTCAGTCCGTTTCAAGTTGTATACTCAGCAAGTCCAAAGGGTCCATTGGATTTGACGACAGTGCCAGATCAGAAGGGAGTTGTTAAGCGGGCTAGTGATTTTGTGACTGAGTTGCAGGAATGCCACAAAACTGTTCATGAACGATTGCTTGCGTAAAATGAGAAGTATAAACAACTGGCAGATAAAAAGCGAAGATGTGTGAATTTCAAAGAAGGTGACTTGGTTTACGCCGTGTTGACAAAAGATCGTTTTCCAGTGGGAACGTATAATAAGTTGAAAGCTCGAAAAATCGGTCCAGTGGAAGTCTTGAAGAAAATCAATGAAAATGCATATCAGTTGAGATTGCTGGATAATGTTCATACTTCCGATGTTTTCAATGTCAAATATTTGATTCCGTATCATGGAGAGGAGCTTGTTGTGGAAGAGGAAGGTGCAAATTCGAGGTCGAATTTTTGTCAACCGGGGAAGGATGATGCAGCGCGGTCTGCCAATTCAACAGATTTGAGTCGTACAGAAATTTTAGGTCACGCACGACCAAGTGAAATTTTAGGTCGCTCACGACCTAGGGAAATTTTAGGTCGTTCTCGACCTAATGAAGGTCGCACGCGAGTTAATGAGATCAGTGGAAAGGAAGGCAAGCAACTGAACGAGCTAAGTGAACAAGCATTAGGTCGCTCCAATCAAACAAGTATGGACTGGAACGAGATACGACCTAAGTTAGGTCGCGGAGAGAAGGTACGACCTATGTTAGGTCATGGAAGCGGGTTACGACCTAAGTTAGGTCGCGAAGAGGAGGAACGACCCATGTTATGTCGCGAGGTAGGGTTACAACTTATGTTAGGTCGTGGAAGCGGGTTACGATCTATGTTAGGTCGCTGAAGCTTATGCCGCCTGGAATTTTGGAGTCGCATGAAGTGTTAGGTCATTAACGACCTATACTAGGTCGCTGATGGAAGCTGATGTATTGTAATATGTCAGTCGTAGGTCGCGTGTGTTGTTTTTAGGTCGGATATTTTGTGATGTAAGCGTGAGTTGTAAACTTGTTTGCTTTTAAGTCGCATTGTTTTTTAGGTCGTAGGTCGTTGTTTTTGTTAGGTCGTTGTCGACCTAAGTGTTGTCCAAAATTGAGTCGTGTTGAGTTGTAACTTCTATAAATAGCGACGTGTTGGTCATTTGTAAAGTTGAGTTGATTTTGAATAAAAACTTTTGTTTGTTAGCTTTGTGCTTTCATTAAATTGGTAGTTGAGTGTGATCTCCTATCTCCACTTTCGGTAATCGAGTGCACTCGATTCAACGAATGCTGAAGCCGATTCACGGTATCTAGTGCGCTAGATCAACGTACGAAGAATCATAGATCTTTAAACACGGTATCGCGCGCGATCAACGTGTTTGGGATAGCTAGATTCCGGCATCTTAGGATCAATGGAGTTGGGCATTTGGTATTCTTCAATCCATCGATAGCTACTTTCACAGATCCATTATTTTGTTATCCGCTGCTGCATCATAAGTTTTCAATTTCTTATTCAATTTCTACACAATAATCATAATAATTTAATATTATCATTTCCTAACAACCAAGCAACCATATATATATAATAATTACTAAAAATTATTCCTTTCATATACAAAAATAATTTGGGTAAAATTATTTCATTTACCCTATTTTTAAAACAATACTGTGTCGAATTGTTCTATTCAAGTGTTCAGAGATCCCGATCAATAACGTTAATTACTCGTATTGACCGGAATCCATAAACTACTCAACAAACCAATCAACACAATATAAAACCATTTTATATTCACTAACAAATACGCGCTCATATCTATTAATACACTCAAAATCATTCTAGAGTCCTACGGACTCTATTTCTAATGAGTAATCCCCACCAGAGCCAAGGTTCTCGCTTAACCTTCAGCTCTGATACCAAATGTGATAACCTAGGCCTTTCAACCATCGGCAACGGCCACTCTCCGCCGTGGCACACAGTGGTACCTCGAATTTGCTTTTACGGCTAGCCTCTCGACTAGCAACCAACCCATGGCCTTGTACTACCTCAAAGGGACATGTAGGGGTAAGAGTCTCCCGTTCGCCACCAAACGCAAAGCGAGAACCCCCTATCATGCTGTAATATAGCAAACCCGATCCAGGTCTCTTCGAAACGATCAACGCATTGGCCAATATTGATAGTCGGTTATTTAACTATCAATTAACATTCACAAACATCCATCAAACAATAAATAATTTTCCAAATTATTTATTTACCACACAAATATCTTCACAAGATATATTTCCATTTTCAACCCTTTTGAAAACGGTTTCAAAAACCACATTTCTCTCATGGAATAAATTTCACAAATATTTTCTATCTCCACTGATATCACCAAGTACAAATACTTAGACTTTAAAATCATTTAAAACACTTAATTACATAATATACTTTTAAACATTTAGATTTAAAACTACTTTAATACTTTATTTTAAAAAAAATATACACTTTAAGAATATTTAAAATAAAGCTACTTTATAAAATATAAAACTAAATTTTTATCTTTTCCGAACATAATACCAACTAACCTTTAAATAATTACTACTAAAATAAATTTGAAAAATACTTACTTTAACATTTAAACATTTAAAAATATTAGATTTTCCCAAAACATACTTTTAAAAAAACTTTGAAAGTTTAACTTATACTTAAGAATTTGCTTTGAAAACGTACTTGGCTATCCAGGGAAATATACTTCTCTTTCACATCTTTAAAAATAAATCACTATTTATTTTTAATCAAATTTACCCATTCCTTTTATAAATTCCCACCTTGAATTTATCCTTCCAAATACCCACTGATATATTACTTCACTTTTATAAACCCAGTTTATAAATTTCTTAGCCTTATCTTCCTTTAAAATTCCAATTTCCAAACGCTTAAATCAATTTTCAAATTGATTTCCAATTTACTTCACTTTGAAATAAATTCCTTTAATTACTCCATTTATCTCAAAATCCATTAACTTCGGCTTTTCTTTCTTTATTATGATTTAAAATCCTTTAAACTGAAAATATCAATTTCAGGTTTTTCCAAAATCCTTCTTTATCCCTTTAAATAAATTCAAACTTTGAATTTTAAAATAAATTATTTTATTCCCTTAAATAATATCACTTAGGTTTAAAAATTTAATATTTCCCCTTTTTATCAAAATCTCCTTTCCCATACTCGGAATTTATTTAACAGAATTTAAAAATCACTTTTATCCTTTCCCAATTCATTCTTTAATTTATTTAAATTCTCTATAATTATTTACTTAAAAATTTACTCTTTTATTTCTTTCCAATAATCCAATCTATATATTTTGGTAACTCGGTATACCGAAATATATTCAATCAAACCATAACATCCAATATTCTAATTATCAATATAATTCATCACAGAATATCAAATAATCATATCACAGAATTATTAGAACAATCTAAATAATTTTGAGGGATCCAGTTGGATCCCTCCAACTTGTTTCCCCGCATCCACAGATGTTAGCACAATACAAATTCCACTTCGAGGTGGAATATCGCGGTATATGGGATTATAAAATATCATCCGCTATTATGCGGCGCATAGGGTCTCATCCGCTATATAATGCGGGAAATCAATCACTCCAATATATATAGATATATATACTATATATATAATAATATCACAACCAATCAATTCAATCATTCAACCAGTTATTTAAATTTAACCATTTAAATTTAAATAAAAATCCAGAAGAGTGAGATTAACTCACCTTTGATTTTTGCTTTGTAATCCGATCCAAATCGGCTTATCTCCTCATGATTTTAGACCTTGAACAAACATTATATGATTTATTAATATTCGAACTAATCGGACAATTACTTCCTATAGATTTAATTAACAAATCATTTAATTTTAAAACTAAATTCCTTTAATAAATTATCTTTAGTAACTATAAATAATTAAATAGGTTAATCGAACAAATTAATCATCAAATCCATTGTTTTTTTTAAAATAAATTTAGTAAATTAAAATATGTAAATGTATATTTATTTTCTTTTGGAACTACATACATATTTATAACATTATCTATATAGATTTCAAAAAATCTGATTTTTACATAAACTTTACCATTTTAAAATTCCTATATTATAGTTTCAAAGTCTTTCTATAAAAATAATATTGGACAGTAATTTCCTCTTTCTCTCTTTTTTTTCACAATTATTTATATATACATATATATAATAAAAGTGAAATCTACATATCTTTCTCTGACTACAATTTTAAACTTTTCTGAATATATATTTTCCCGGTAAATAATCAAATTAAATTTCTACCTTCTGTAGTTTCAATACTGCATTTTATATATATATTTATTACATATATATGAATGAAGTGAAAAACGTAGATACGATTACCTCACAGCAACAATCCCTCAGCCTTGCGACTTCACTAGAGAGACCTCCACACTCTCCTCCCAACTCCATCGCCTCGCCTCGAATTCGAGCTCGCACCCCTCGACCCATTGGCACCGCCGCCTCAATCCACTTTTACCCTAAAAAGAACCCACCTCCATCGCCGCGTTCGAAGTCGCCACCTCCCTACGTGCCTCGAGACCTAGCTTCGTTCGAACGACTCGCGATCCCCTCATCACGAAACCCTACTCACGAATGCGGTTCACGATTTGAAATCACGCTTACTCTTTTTTTTAGACAAACGATTTTCGTTCGTTCGTTATTTATTTTATTTTCCTTTCACTGGTTCGATTTCATTTGGATGGTTTGGGAGCAAGAGGCAAAATTGTTTCCAGAAGGGAGAGGTAATGGATACGCTATATAAAAAAAAAGTGGCTTCGGGTGTAAGCTGCTATAGCACGTGATTAGGGTGTTGGCTTTTATAATTATAAATAATTATTATATCCAACATATCTCGCATTGGGTAACTAAAAATTTGCAATTCCTATCGAGGCATGCCGCTAGGCGATTATAATGTTATACCCCTATTCCGAACGCAATGGAAAAGGATTCGAGTCCAAATTCGATCGTATGGAGAAGATAGCTTTTTGGACCCAGTTATTATATTAAATTTCGATATAGATTCCAGCGCGTTTATCTATCGTACGCTCACACAACAACTCCAAATACTACGAAAATTGAAATCCGATAATAATACACTATTATGGATCCAATGGAACTGGTTTCGTCAAATTTCGAGACTGTGCCTCGGAAGGCTATTTTTAAATATCGATTTGAACGATAAAATTTCAAAACTGAACAAAACACTTTTAAATTCAATTTTAAAAGTTCTATCACCTTCAGTATTATTAATATAAATTTTACAAGCCTTCAAATTATTTTTAACGAGCTTAAAACTCAAGATTCAACATTTTATCCAATCTCCAATTATTAAATACGGTAATTTACTTATCCAATAAATAATGATATTTGAAATTCAAGTTAAAATTAACCTTTTGAATATTTAAAATCAATTAAATATTTCAACTTCAAATGCACAAAAATTCCGGGTCGTCACAATTTCTTTGAGGCTCTTTGTTTCTTTCTCCACTCTAGTTCCTTCCCATACCTTTCACTCCTTCTCTTTTGTTTCGTTTGGAAGAAATAATATATTGCATGATATAAAAGTTACCTTCTACATGCCATGACCTGCTCCTTCACCATGCACACAAGCTCATCTCCTTTGGTGATTTATATTCTCCCCATCAACTGAGGCCTGTCTCCGCTTGCCACCAGGCCCTCCCTTCCTCTGCGTGAGCCATCTCCCGCCGAACCAATGAACCGCTCGACCAAACAACCCAACACCTCACCACGGCCGAAACATCAATACATCCCCTCCTCTAGCCATGAGCAACCCGACCACAACCGCACCTAAGGCCGAGCCATCCTCCATGCCTAGCCAACACCCCACCGATGACCACCTCCAGTTTGTCCTTCCCCCTCGTGACTCGAACCCTTCAGGTCTTCTCTTGGGGTGAGTATTTATATAGTATGATATGTATATATTTGTTCGACTGTACCAGTTTCAGTTAGTTTATATATTAATTTAATACACATAATTTTATTTCCAATTTTAGATGCTACTGGTATTTCATGTAGCTCATGTATATAGGTTCATATATATTAAACTATATACATATTAGATTTTATAAAGTATATTATATATGTTAGCCTATTCCATATGAGATATCTTTTAGTTAGTATACATATTATATAAAGTCAAGTCTGCATATAGGATGTACTATATATGTAATTTCAACAACAGTTTACATATTAGTTAGATATGTCTGAGTATACGGAATATATACATATTGGTTTACACGATTTTTGATTTGTTTTGTAAGTTATACAGATTACATTATACATACAGTGTCTGCATATTAGCTGTGTGTAGCCTACATATATACGAGTATATATTATAGTCCATATATGTAAGTTGATTTATATATTAGTTATATATATAGGAGTACTATATTTATATTGTTAGTATAATGGTTACAAAGATTACTTTATATATACATATGTTTTGGTCTGAGTGTTGTGATGCATGTTTTACAGTGAGCATTATTATGGAATAAGATATAAATTTATGGTTTATCTAAGTTGTTATTACATGTATTGATATATATGTTAATGAATATGATACTTTGAAATATGTACGTATATATGTTAAATTTCATAGATATTTTATTGGATATGTATAATCTATATATATATTTAGTCTACATGCATTTTGTTTCACCCGTACACATACTTTGTTTTTGAATTGTAGTCTGCATATACATTCATTTGAATGGTTAGCATATTTAGTTGTCTGCATATTTATTTGTCTGATTATATAAATATTTGTGAGTGTAGTTGTACATGTATATTTAGTAGTTTGCTTTTTTTTAATTTTATTATTGATTTATATATACTTTGATTTCGAATATATGAGGCTTTAAAATATAATATTTTGTGCTTTAAATGGATATTGATCTTTAGCAAATAATGTATATTTTCAATTTATATCAAAACTGATTTGGTTTGTTTTCATCAATTCCTGTTATCGGCTATGTTCGTCGAATTCGTGCCAATCTTACCTTGCTTTGGAATTCATGCTTGGAATCGTAACTCATTCTATTGTCGAATCTCTCTAACCTCGAAGGTGAGCAATCACTCACGATTAACGTTCTTATATTTATTAAATTTGATTTCAATTGAAAAGACTATTGAAATATGCTGCTGTTAGTTATTTACATTGTTATATTTATGCCATTATCTGTAATTGTTCACCTATGAGATATGACACCATATATTGCTGTTTATATTTTATTTAGTTCGTTACTGATGATATATGCATGTTATTGATATGTTATATTATTATCATCACTGTTCTTACTCTACAAGTTCCATGTTAGTATAGAATCCCTATGGGTTGAAATGATATATACCCGAACGATTTTGTAGAATAGGAGAAAATCGTTATGGGTTGAAATGATAAACCCAAGCGATTTTCATTGAATTGAATTTGGGATTGCGGGTTGAAATGATATATACCCGTAGATATTTAAATTGCGGATTGAAATGATAAATATCTGTATCACTTGACCATAGGATAGAAAATTATATACAAACATCGTTGGTCTATATATATATATATATATATATATATATATATATATATATATTTAAATGATTTCCAAAGTTTTGAAAGGAGATATATGGGTTTAAATAAATATTGGGTTTAAAAAAAATAGAATATTTATAAATTTTATTTTTATATATGTCTAAATTGTAGATTTTATAAAAAAAAATTATATGTTTTGGAAATTTTAATTTATAAGTTGGTTTTGAAATTTTAAATTTTAAGATCTTCTTATAATTTTATTTTCTTAAATATATATAATAAGATCTAATTTAATAAAATTTTAATTTAATTAATATATAATATGTTTTAAAATATTTATTTAAAATTTATATTAATATTTTAAAGTAGATTTATAACTTTAATAATATAGGTTGGAAAGATAAATTAATGTTGACTTGGAATTTAAATTGGTTAATAATTGAATTTAAAAAATTGATTTATACTTATTACTTTTGAGATTTTGAAAAGATATGATTCTAACTTGATGTATAACTTGATTTGATAAAAAGTGATTTAAATGAATACTCGCAACTTGAAACAAAATTGAGAATGAATATTTAATATTGATTTAAATTTATAAATTGAAATTTTATTTAATTGTTATTTAAATTGATTAAGTAAATGATTTCCAATTTGAATAAAATTAGAGTAAAATGTGGAAATATAAGTAAAATTTATATTGTAAATGCTTGAATATTTAAACTTGGATCCTTGAACTTTAAATTGAAATGGTTAAACTGGAATTGATTTGTTAACGCTGAAAATTGAACGTTAACACCCGGTGTGTGTAGTAATAACGTGAAAGCACCACCCGTTGGTACGGGAACAGAATATAAGCTGAAAATAGCAGAAAACGGTAAAGGGACAACAGATTTATAGTGGTTCGGCCCGTAATTGAGCCTACGTCCACTTTATATTCTTTTATTGCTGATCTGGTTACAATTTGATACAATGCACTTCGAATACAATTCACTTCGATCTCACAAACATTTCAGATTAGTAACTCAAACTTTGACGATGAGATTTGTTGAATCCATGTCGGATGTGTAGAATCTCGTTCAAAGCTTGTTGTAGTATCTTCAATGTTTGGAGTTCTTCAAGTCTTGGATGAGTTGAGAATTCGGCAGAGTAATGGCACTTCAGAAAATGATTGGCCAAAAGTCCTTTTCACGTTCGGGGTAGGTTGGTATTTATAGAGAATTTGACCCCTTAGGTCGTAAGTCGTGGTCGACTTAAGGTAAGTCGTGGTCGACTTAAGGTAAGTCGTGGCCGACCTATTAAGTCCAGCTCGTGGCTTGGTAGAAACTTACTTACCCATCTGGATCCATGTTACAAGTCCTAAGCCATTTACGAGTCATCTTCCTCCGGCATAAGTATTGCGGCAGCGAACCACAACTCTGGCTTTAGGTCGTGGACGACCAAAACTAAGTCGTGAGTCGCGGCTTAACTGGTAAACGAGCTAGGAGGTAAGTCGTAAGTAGCTTTAGGTCGTAGAAAGCCTTAAGTCGTGGACAGCCTTAAGTCGTAGATAGCCTTAAGTCGCAGACCATCCACTTCCTTAAGTAGTTGCATATGTTAAGTCGCCAACTGGTTGAGTCAGCCAATATCTTTAAGTCGCCGAAGCCATTGAGCCGTTAACTCCTTAAACCGTTAAGCCATAGACTTCCTTAAGTCGTCCAGACCTTAAGTCATTAAGTCGCCCATTACTCTTAGGTTGCTTCATCCTTTAGATCGTACCATCCTTAAGTCGTTAGCTGGTAGCTTCCTTAAGTCGTAGGTCGTCCACTTCCTTAAGTCGCATAATCCTTAATTTTTTAAGTCGCATATCCTTCTTGAGTCGTGCAGTTCTTAAGCCGTAGGAAATTGAGGGTTAACATTTGCCCCTCGAAGTACACGCCTAAGTCGTAGGTCGTGTGCTTCGACTCATCTTAACTCGCATGTGCCGATTCGAGTTCCACTGCCCCGAGATATAAAAGGCTTGAGTCATTACTCCTACTTCCTTCTTCTCATTACCTATCTCCTAAGTCGCATCTGCCATTAGCATTTCTCTGAGCTTCCTCAAGGCGATTCTAAAAAAAATAACCAATCACCGATCCTTGATCCTTCATTGCGTAAGTGCTCCTGCTTCCTTCTTGATCCCTGATCATCATTAATTCGTGAATTCCGCTCCTCGTTCTTAATCCATCTCCTTATGCAATGCTTCGTTGCAAATTTCGCTATATCGATAGTCTGCGAACTCGATTCAATTCGATTTAGCTTCAAACAATTGGGGCGATGAAGGCGATGGGTTGCAGTGTTTTGGATTTAACCGATTCGAATGGCAGGGCTTTGGATTTACAGTGATCTTGAATTGGTTTTTTGGATAATTTAATAGTGTGGAAAAAATGATGGTTTTTATTAGTGGAGGGGTTAACGGGTTAGGAGGATAAAGGGTTAGGAGTTAAGGAGAAAAGTTAGTTGGTCACACGGAGCGAGGTATTAGTCTGGTCACGACTTAGCAACCTTGTACGACCTATGAACCCTCTCGACTTAAGTCTTTACCGACTTATCCACTTACGACATATGCCCTGAGTCATGGCCGAGTTAGGACTTGGGAAATTTACATCACTTTGAACTGAAGCCTTTTCCCTTCTTACTATGCCTTGCGACTTAAAGAATAACGACTCATATGACAAATGTCTTGACAAGTTGACGACTTAACTTGACTCACTATACATTCACTAAGTCGTAGACGACCTAGTACTTAACCGGCCTAAATAGTGATAGCATAGGCCTTAGGTCGCAGCCAAGTCAGTATTTGTATGCTCAATTCGAACTCACACTTCTAAGCATAATCTTGATTTAAGTGCTTAACTTGAATAACTGAAACAAACTGCCTGAATACTGAATTGTCCGGACTTTAATTTGTTAAACTTTGTTGCATTTCTTCACAGATCACTTTAACTTGCAAGCTAACAATCTGTTTAATACAACATTTATAGAAAATTGGGACGAATATACTACCACTGACTGCCCACATCAAATGACATATTAGTTAATAACGGATAATCATCTTAAATAGATTGTGTGAACGAAGTGCTTTAAATCAACAAATTCAAGCAAAGTATTAAAGCAACATTGAAATAGTCAACTGAAACTGACCAGTTTGCACTAATACTGTACCTGAACTTTAAGTTAACAAATCCTGAAATTTGGTAATCGATCAATTGTCGACTATCTTAATTCCAGTTATATTTACTTGTTATTTTTCATTAGTTCTGCACAACACTTCACACTTTTTAGGAAACGTGCACCTTCATATTTGAATATCCAGTTGCTTGTGTAGAATGACTTCTCAGCAAGAAGATATAACAGTCCAGACTGGAGAGGCCACTCTTATTCCAGCTCCATTAGTCAATCCTCCCGAAAGAGCCTCTACCACTTTATCGTACAAAGTTTTCCGTCAGTTGTACACCCAGTTTGGCATTGCTGAAGCAGATGCCATTCTCCCTGAGAAAAGTAACACCGCTGATGCAGCGCCTCCTGGCTTTGTAGCAGTTAATCGACAAATGTGCCTGAGCGGGGTCATTCCACCTTTCAACCACTTTCTCCAGCATCTTCTTCGCCAACTGGCCATCTCCCCATTTCAGCTACATCCCAATAGCTATGCCATTCTAATAAGGTTGTGTGTATTATTTAGTAGAATGCTTGACCGTCTCCCTAGTTTTGACGAGATCTGCTACTTATGTTCTTTTACCAGAACTAAAGATCATCCTTCGATCACTGTTGTGAGAAGCGCCAGAAATCGTAAATTGATTGTAGGCCTCCTTGACAGTGCCCATGGGTTCTTAACTCAGTACTTTTACGTTCGCTGTCCCCCGGGGTTTTATGCTGTGTGGAGGGAAGGATGTAAGATTATCTATCTTTACTTCTTCTATTCTCTTAGTTTTGTGAAGTCCAAATTGCCAAATGTTAATTTCGTTTTTTCATTTCAGCGCCCCCCCTCCTTCTAGGGATCCCAGCCACAAGCCAACTCTTGAGAGGCTCATGGCCGTACCAGCTGAAGAGCGGGACGCGAAATTTTTGTTGAAAGACGAATTTCTTCACCAGTTTGGACTTCTTCACCCTTCTTGCTCTTCTCAGCCTCACGAAGTTTCTGATTCTTTAGAAAAGACGTCTGATGCCCCAGCTTCTGTCAAAGAACTTATACCGCAAGAGCCTACCACTAAGGCTTCTCTGGTGAAGTGTTCTGCCTCTATTGACGTTGCGGGATCATCCGGCAAATCTACGCTCTCTCCGGTTATCGAAGAGGAGGAGCCTCTTCAATGCCCCGAGGAGGCATCCAATGAAGGGGTTGAGAAAGAGAGTTCCGCCCTGCATGACGGCGAAGACATTTTTGGGGATCTTAGCGACTTAATGGTGACTTCGCAGGAGCTATTTAAAAATGACACTTCAAAAACTATTTCTCCTGCTGTCGAGGCAACTTCTTCTTCACAACAAGTTTTGACGCCTTCTATGCAAACCGTCGCCATTCCTACACCAAAGAGTGGTTTGTAGTTCGACGCGCGTAGCTTGCACGCCACACACACTTAGGATTTTTCACAATTTAATGCACTTGGCTTCTTTGCTTTGAAGATTTTTAACACTTGCCTTTCTTTTATTTTCAGCTTCTCCAATGGGACGCAGTGGTTCATACTATGATAAATTCAAGTGTCACGGAAGCCGCGACACTTATGATTTTAGGCGCTATCTCTCTGCCCCGAGGGAAACAGATGAAGAAAGAGCTATTAGGAAGGCTCAAAAAAGGCGAGATTATGAACATCAATACGGGAGGAGGGATGAGCGACACGATTCTTCTCATAGAGGCGATGATTCCCATAAGTGAAAGTCTTATGACGATAAGGGGAAGAGTCACCTTACTGGAGATCCAAGCAAGCGGGTCAAGCCTAGTGACGCGTCTGCAATTTCTGAAAAGTCTGATGCTCCTACCTCTGCAGAAATTCCATCCGTTTCTCCAGCTCTCAAGAAGTCTGACATCCAAACAATTATCAACAGGCCTCAATATAAAGTCGGGGACGGCCCTCCTACACTTCAAAGCCGATTTCCAAATTGGTGCTTAAAAGGAATTCGCTTTGACTTAGACTTGGTTCCCATTGATAAGCAGACCATGCTTAGGAATCTTGATGCTGTTAAGCTTGATATCGAGAGGATATCCGAATGGAAGAAACTTGTTGATGAGCTTCAAAGAGTTAACCATATGAATCTTGAAGCCATGCTGACAATGGAGAATGACAAGACGGAATGGGATAAAATCTGCAAGCAGCATGATGCAGAGATGGCAAGCATTGCTGACGACAATGCGAGACTTGAGTCTGAGGTTAAAAAACTCAAGGAAGATCTCGCCGCTTCTTCTGCTTCGCACTCTCAAAAAGAAGAAGTGTTTCAAAAACAAGTGCGGGATGCGCATGCTGCTCAAAGGGATACAGAGATGAAACTTGCGGCAGAGCAGCATATTACTGAAGAATATCGCAAAGATACTGCTCAGCTGCGAGAAACAGTTAACTCCCAAAACATAGAGATCGAATTGTTAAAGGGTCGACTTTCTAAGGTTGAGAAAGAGCATGACGAGGCTGTTGCTGGTCAAGTTGCAGCCGTCGCCGAAAAAGAAGCGGCTGAGCAGTCGCATGAGGCAACAAAGGCCAAAGTCAGCTCTACCTTATTTGACTTTTATATCCACAGCGTCTAGGGGCGCGGGAGCCTCTCGTTTTTGGGGCCGGATTATGAAGTCACCTTGGCTGAAGTATGGGAGGCGATAATCGATATGTTTGGTGGTGCCGGTTATGCCGAAGCAGATCTTGAAGCAACTTATTTAGATGAAGATGCCCGTGCTGCACTTGTTAAGGGAAAGGAGCAACTTGCCTAAGCACGAGCCGAAGCGACGGGAGAGGGGCATTCCGAAAAAGAAGTACTTCCTACTACCCCTGTTCGTGCTCCGGTTTCAGCTGATGTCGACATTATAGGCTCCAGTTCCCATTCCCCGCCTCCTGCTAAGATCATAACTGAGATTACAACTGCACAAGGCGGAGATGAGGACGAAGAAAGCACCGAAGCACAAGATTATGAGATCGTCACCGCAAAGCCAACTTCTCCAGGTAACTTCAAAGTTCAACCGGGTCAAGCGGATAACTTGTTCGCTTCAACTGACATTGATGAATTTCTCGCCTATTACTTAAGTTCTGATGACCCAATATCTTCTCTTTTTTCGGAGAATACTGATTTTAACTTCTTTTCTTCTGTAGTGGAGGCACCGAGCGCTATACACTCTTCTCCTCTTTCAGTTGTTCCTCCTCCAACCGTTCAAGTTACTCCTGCTTCTCAACCGGGTTCGCAGGAAGAGCAAATAGAAGCCCTTCGAGGCTTGGAGGATCCACCCGCTTCACAAGAACAGAAGGCGGAAGATCTTGAGGACAGTGAGAAGACTCCGTAGCAGTCTCTTGATGATAACACTAAGCTTTCTGCGCTACTTACTACTCCGGGAAGTGAGTCTTCCTCGAAGAGGAAAGGGAAGCGCGTCATGAAGAAGACTAAGAAAAACATTCCGCTGGAGAAGATGAAGCAGAAGAAGATCCAGCTGCACCCTCTTCTCCTTCTTCTCCGACCCGTCCCCGTCGGATTCCGAAACTAGTCATCAAACCGGGCAAGGGTACTAAGGGTGGCAGGAAGAAGGAGTGACAATCTAGATTCTACTTTTCTTATTTTTCTTTTTGCTTGTATCGACCAAAGATTGTGCGGGTACCGGTCCCTGCTTTTTTGAGATCTGCACATGTAAAGAATTTTCACAGTATTGAATAAAATAATTCTTTTACTTGTACGAATTCTTGTATCTATTTCTCATTTTAGTGTAGAATAAACGAATCTTTTTACTTGTACAAACATTTTGTCTGTGTTTGAGAATGCATTTATTCCACATCTTTTCCGCGTGATATTGTAATGTGCTTGTGGTATGTTGCTTGAATACTACTTTTATTGGTGTAGTTGTATTGTATGATATTGCCCCTATACCACAAATGCATTGCA
Organism: Allium fistulosum; assembly: GCA_030737815.1. Lineage (NCBI taxonomy): Eukaryota > Viridiplantae > Streptophyta > Magnoliopsida > Asparagales > Amaryllidaceae > Allium > Allium fistulosum. Next base: position 306,821,067 of record CM060901.1, on the reverse strand, counting down.
ATATCCTTTTGCCTTGACGAGACTTGTACTCTTATTTTTGAAGAATAACTATTCCGTCTTTGAGGAAACAATTATTCTACTTAAATGGAGCGTGTCTCATTTTTTGGAGAAGTTTTTACGCTTCAACCTTCTTAGATGGTCACTTCATATTTTTGAGAAGTGAATTCTCCTACGCGGTAGAGCGGGCCTCTAAAGAGGATTTTTCTTAGCACTTCAATTTCTGGGGAAGAATTTTTCAAGATGAACAAGTAGATCTTCCTTGAGAGTTGAAGTGTGCCTCTGAGGAGGGCTTTTTGGTATTTCTGAGGAGTAGCATTTGGACTCCGAAGAGTAGCATTATGCTTTGTGAAGTAGCGTTGTGCCCCCGGAGAGGTCTTGTGCTTCCGGAGAAGTCTTTTGTTTGTGCTTCCGAAGAAGTCTTGTTTTTGTGCTTCCGGAGAAGGCTTGTGCCTCCGAAGAGGTCTTGTGCCTCCGGAGAGGTCTTGTGTGCCTTGGGGAAGGTCTTCTGCCTCCAAAGAGGGCAGTGTGTGCCTTTGGGGAAGGCTTGTGCCTCGTAAGAGGGCTTGTGGTGCCTCGGGAGAGGTCTTATGCCTCCAAAGAGGTCTTGTGCCTCCGAAGAGGTCTTGTGCCTCCGAAGAGGTCTTGTGCCTCCGGGGAGGTCTTTATTTGATTGCCTGGAAGTTACTTTCTCATAGTTAAATGGATTCACAGGGCGGACGCAAGTTATTTAATTGGATGTTCGCTCACACAAACGATCGCAATTAGTTAACAAAGGCCTTGCCCCAGTTGTTCCACCAACCTTTTTGTTGAGAAGAGCATCTCCATTTATTGGCGTGCCTCTGAAGAGGGCTTGTGCCTCCGTAGAGGTCTTTATCCTCCGAAGAGTTGCGCCTCCGAAGAGGTCGTGTGCCTCCGAAGAGGGCTTTTGTTGATCAGCTCGCCCATGTCTCTTTGTTGTTTGCTCATTAATGGTCCCCTGTTATTGTCTCTGAGCCTATGTTCCTTTCCTTTGCAAGCAGTTTGCTCTATCCGATGGAGTGTACTTCACTGTTGATTGATTTCATGGGACAGGCGCAAGTTATTCGATCAGATGTCTGTTTATACAAACGATCGTAATTAGTTAACAAGCGTCTAGTTCCTTTTCTTTGGAAAAGTGTCCCTTCGGTGTAATCATCAACTTTTGGTGTAAAGTTCATCTTATGTTGGATTTGAATTTGGAACTTTTTGTGGCTTGAAATTTTCTTATTGAGTGATTTACAGGGTTCACTTGGCATTGCAATGGGTAAGCTTTGTTTTAATGACCTGCAATATTAAATCGATATTTTAGCAATACATTTAGAGTATTTACACATCGAAATGAAACAGGCATTTTATAATAATAAAGAACACAAAATTTATAGTGGTTCGGCCAAGAACTGGGCCTACATCCACTTTATAGCTCTTTTATTCATCATCACTGATTTTACAATGGTTTACAATACAATCGATACATCCATAATCATTTTACAATTTCAAGCAAAGCTTTTTAAGTAAAATATGGGCGCAAATGATTGTTGTTCCAGGCTCTTGGGATTGGATCTCCTTCGACAGTTGTGAGTTTGAATGTGCCATCAAGAAGTTTATTGCCTATGACATATGTCCCTTCCCAATTTGGTTCAAATACTACGACTGCTGTCATGATCCTTTTCAAGACTAAGTCCCCGACTTCAAAGCTTCGTTGACGGACTTTAGAGTTGAAGTGCCTTGCAACTCTTTGCCGATGGGCCGCAACTCTGAGTCTAGCTTCTTCCCTTCTGTCATCAAGAAAGTCAACTGCTTCGAGTTGCAATTATTCATTTTCGGCCTGGTTGAAATGAACTCTCCTGTGTGAAGGGACTTCTAGCTCTACTGGAATCATCGCTTCCGATCCGTATGCCAATGAGAATAGAGTGTGCCCAGTTGCAGTTTTATGGGTTGTTCTGTATGCCCATAGTGCTAGTTGTAGCTATCAACCCATCCACCTTTTTCTTTTTCAAGCTGCTTTTTGATGGTTGACTTGATAATTTTGTTTACTGCTTCCACTTGCCCGTTTGCCTGCGGATGAGCCACTGCTGAGAAACTTTTTCGGATTTTGAATTGCTTGCAGAAGTCCTGGAACTCTTCACTTTCAAATTGAGTACCGTTGTCTGTGATTATCTTTTGTGGCACACCATATCTGCAAATGATATTTTTTGTTACAAAATTTATCATATTTTTAGAAGTAATAGTGGCCAAAGGTTCAGCTTCAGCCCATTTAGTGAAATAATCAACAGCAACAATAGCATATTTGATTCCCAGCTTGGCAATTGGTAAGGGTCCGATTAGATCTATCCCCCAAATGGCGAACGGCCATGGGCTGACCATCTGTGTTAGTTCAGTTGAAGGTGCTCTTGGGATTTTTGCAAATCTCTGCCATTTGTCACATTTTTTGGAGTAGATAGCAGCATCTCGATTAATATCAGGCCAGAAATACCCATACCAAAGAACCTTCTTGGAAAGTGTTTGGCCGCTTGAATGTTCCCCACATTTTCCTCCGTGTACCTCTGCTATGATTTTCTTAGCTTCTTCCTTGGTTACACATCGGAGTAACGACATTGAGAATGCACGCCTGTATAACCGGCCGTCTTGAATTACATATCTTGATGCTTTTCTTAACAGCTTTCGGTGTTCTTTAGGATTTTCTGGTAGGGAGCCGTTGAGCATATATTCTTTGATTGGGGTCATCCATGACTCTTGTTCTTGAGATATAGCCATGATCTAGTCGATATCCATATCATCAGTGCTTGGAGCTGACAAAACCTCCACAGGAACCAATCCCAATAATTGAGCTTCTCCGAAGCTTGAATACTTTGCTAGAGAATCCGCTTTCATATTTTCTTCTCGAGGTATGTGGCTTATCGAATAGTGATCAAAATCATCGAGAAGCTCAGAATCCTTCGACAAATAAGCGGGCAGATTTCCTCCTTTAGCTTGAAATTCCTTCTTGACCTGACACATAATAAGCTGAGAATCACTGAAGATTTGCAATGCTTTGATGTTCAATTCCTTTGCAATCTTTAATCCAGTAATTAGGGCTTCATATTCTGCTTCATTGTTTGTAGAAGGGAATTCCAATCTTAATGCGTAACATAATGATCGCCCCTCGGGGGTTTCAAGCACAACCCCAGCTCCAAAACAGTAATCATTTCTTGAGCCATCAACATATAACTTCCATTTGGTCGGGATGTCTGCTGTAATCTCTTCCTCTTTATCACCCTTATATGTATACTCTGCGATGAAATCCGCTAAGGCTTGTCCATTGATCGCTCTTAGGGGATGATAAGTGATATCATATTGGCTAAGCTCAATATTCCACTTCAGAAGACGGCCTGAAGTTTCAGGGCGAAATAGGACTTGCTTTAGGGGCTGGTCGGTGAGAACTTTGATAGGGTGAGCTTGAAAATACGGCCTCAACTTTCTGGAAGCAATCAGTAAACAGTAGGCGAGCTTTTCTAGCTTTGAATAATTCATTTCTGCCCCAGTGAGTCTTTTGCTGATATAGTAGACCGGGCGCTGAACTTTTGCATCCTCCCGTACTAGTGCTGCACTCAGGGCATGAGACGAAACTGCCAAGTATATGAAAAGGTCTTCGCCGTTGTTGGGCTTGGAAAGTATTGGAGGCACTTCCATATGACGGATTAATTCATCGAAAGCTTTCTGGCATTCAGGTGTCCATTCGAAGTTTTTCTTTCCTTTCTTTAAAGCGTCAAAGAAGGGGATGCATTTATCAGTGGCTTTGGAAATGAATCGACTTAAAGCAGCAACTTTCCCATTAAGGCTCTGTAGTTCCTTCTTTGTCCTAGGGGCTTTGACTTCTCTCAGAGCAGTAATTTGAGTAGGATTAGCTTCAATGCCCCTAGCGCTTACGATAAATCCCAAGAATTTCCCAGACTCTACTCCGAATGAACATTTCAAAGGGTTGAGCTTCATTCCATATTTTCGGAGGATTGCGAACATTTCTGCTAAGTGATCCATATGGTCAACTGCTTTCTTTGATTTCACCAACATATCATCGACATAGACTTCCATAGTTTTCCCAAGCTACGATTTGAATATTGCATTAACAAGCCATTGATATGTTGCCCCTGCATTTTTCAATCTGAAGGGCATGACTTTGTAACAGTAAAGGCCAACATCTGTGACGAAGCTCGTATCCTCCTGATCTGACTCATGCATCATAATCTGGTTATACCCGGAGTAAGCATCCATAAAAGATAACAATTCGTGCCCGGTTGTTCCATCTACCAGCTGATCGATCCTTGGCAACGAGAAGCAGTCTTTGGGACAAGCTTTGTTTAAATCTGAGAAATCGATGCATACCCTCCACTTTCCATTTGCTTTCTTAACCAGTACTGGATTTGAAACCCAATTTGGATAGGTGGATTCTTTGATGAAACCAATCTCCATGAGTCGATCTACTTCTTCCTTTAGCGCTGCTGACCTTTCTAGACCTTGGGTTCTCCTTTTCTGTTTCACAGGCGTGAATTTCGGATCAATATTCAGAGTATGTACAGCAAACTCTGGAGATATTCCACACACATCGGCGTGACTCCAAGCAAATACGTCCAGATTTAATTTCAGAAATGATATCAACATATTCTGGACTGCCATACTGAGTTGCGAACCCACATTTAGCACTTTGTTTGGGTCTTTAAGATCAACAGGTACTGGTACCATTACCTCCATCGGCACCACTCTATTTTCCTCTGCACTGGCTTTTCTGGGGTCCATTTCTCTCCTTGCACCACTATGCTCGCCAGTGCAGGGACCACCCTGTATTTGCTACAAGGTTGGGTTTTTGATCCGAAGGGGGGCTGCCGCATCTTTTCCCATCTCTCTCTTCCTGGCCTCTCGAAGCTCTATAAGATAACATTCCCGTCCAGCATTTTGATCCCCTTTGATGACACCAACACCATTATCTGTGGGAAACTTCATAGTTAAGCACCACAGGGCGAGAATGGCTTTAAATGCAGCTAAAGTTGGACGGACCAGGAAGGCATTGTAGGCAGAAAATCCATCAACAATTACAAAAGTCTGTTTCCGAACTACTTTTTTCTGCCCCTCTCCAAGTTCCACAAACAAGTCGACAGTTCCAATTGGTTGCTGCGGTTCCCCAGTGAACCCAACAATCTTTTGTGATGAAGCCTGAACATCAGCCATTGGAATCTTCATTTGATCAAATGTTTTCTTGAAGAGTATATTGCAGGAAGCACCGTAATCGACAAGCACTCGTCTTACAATAGCTAGCCCAATTCCTGCAGAAACAACCAAGGGATCTATGGTTGGAGCTTCAATACCCATAGAGTCCCTGGCTTTGAACACGATATCATTATTAGAAGTTTTCTGCTGTTTCAGGGGTGCAGCGTCTTCTAAAACAAAAACATCTTCTTCTGCTAGGGTATATTTCAAAGCATGAGCATATCGTTCCATTTCAACCCAGCTTCTGCCCGCTGGGTGTGGGCCTCCTGTAATCACATTGATAACAGGCCTTTCGGATTCATGCTGGGGTATATTTCAAAGCATGAGCATATCGTTCCATTTCACCCCAGCTTCTGCCCGCTGGGTGTGGGCCTCCTGTAATCACATTGATAACAGGCCTTTCGGATTCATGTGCGGTAGTGCCTTTACCCGAGCCAGATGGATGAGTAGGGAGTTGCTGCCCCTGGGTAGACGAAGTTGGGTCATTCCTGTTCTTCTTAACATACTGTTGTAGCTTGTTTTCCCTCAACAATTCTTCAATTAAGCTCTTCAAATGACGACATTCGTTGGTATCATGACCAGGTTGGTTATGAAACCGACAGAATTTTTCATTTCGCATAGCACCCTTTCCAGGCTTTATCTCAGCTGGTTTAGGATACTCCACAGCATCTTTGGTGGCAAAGAAGATATTCTCTGGAGTGTCGGTTAAAGGAGTGAAATCTGAGGGTTTAAAGAAGCGAGGTCTCTTTATATCCTTTTGTTTCTTCCCATCATTATTTTCCCTTTTCTGGCCCCCGGAATCTTTCTTAGCTGAAGCAACAATGTTATTTTCTCCTCTTGTCGCCACCACTTTCATTGATGCCGGAAGATTTTCCAAGCGTATGAACTCATCAGCTTTCTTATAGAATTTCTCGAGTGAGTTTGGTTCCTTCATTTTCAGCCATTTCCCAAATTCACTCGATTTATCGATAGCCCGCATTAGATAAGTCAAAACCATCTGTGGTTCCGCATTGTCGACTTCAGCCAGAGCTATATTGAAGCAATTCAGGAATGACTTAATAGGCTCTCCCGGATTCTACTCAAGAATAGACAATGACATTTTGTCTTTAGCCTTTGAAGCGTACAGCCTGAATTGCTATTTAAACTTTCGGGTTAGATCGGAAAACTGATCTACAGATCAAACAGGAAGCTTGGTAAACCAAACAAGTGCCACTCCTTCCAAGTATACCAGGAAATACCGGCACTTAATCTCATCAGTTGCCCTTGCGCCGGTCATGTGCCATTCATATTTATACAAGAATTTATTTGGGTCACTTGTCCCCCGATAAGCAGGAATGGTGGGGGGAACAAATTTTCTGGGAAACTCAGCTTTTAGAATCCTTTCAGTAAACGGAGTTTTACTCGGAGCAAATCCCCATTCGCTCTCATCTTCACTTCTCTGCATGCTTTCTTTCATTATTTGCCAAATCATGCCGGAGAGATATTCCTCATTGTTTAATGACTTTGCAGAGTAGACTTCGGCCATTTTCTCGGAAGTTTGTCCAGGCAGATGTTCACGGAAAACTAGCGATGGCCTGGATCCTTCAGCTTGGAGAGGTGCCCCTTCGGCAGCACCTGATCCCCCTTGAGGAATATTTCTTCCTTCAGAGTTGTGAAGAGCATCAGCGATGTTTTCTTCATTATTTACTGGCCTTTGACTATACCCGAGCAAAGCATTTAACTTCTCCATCATTAGAGTATTCTGAGTCTCAATCTTCTGATATAGCCCAGAAACAGCAGCATCTAAGTCTTCTCGCGTAACTCCAACGCTTAGGGCTGCCTGACTTGGAGAAGGAGAAGTGGCAGTATTATCGTGAGCATCTTCAGATCTGACAGATTTGCGTTTTCTTCCAGGAGCCATTATATCCAACAAACTTCTGGTCTTGAAAGAAACTTTTTCCACAAACTTTCGTGAAGCAATGATGACAATCTTCCTGAGTTGGGTTCTCAGTGAAAGCACCAAAATGTTAACGCTGAAAATTGAATGCTAACACCCGGTGTGTGTAGTAATAACGTGAAAGCACCACCCGTTGGTACGGGAACATAATATAAGCTGAAAATAGCAGAAAACGGTAAAGGGACAATAGATTTATAGTGGTTCGGCCCGTAATTGAGCCTACGTCCACTTTATATTCTTTTATTGCTGATCTGGTTACAATTTGATACAATGCACTTAGAATACAATTCACTTCGATCACACAAACATTTCAGATTGGTAACTCAAACTTTGACGATGAGATTTTTTGAATCCATGTCGGATGTGTAGAATCTCGTTCTAAGTTTGTTATAGTATCTTCAATGTTTGGAGTTCTTCAAGTCTTGGATGAGTTGAAAATTCGGTAGAGTAATGGCGCTTCAGAAAATGATTGGCCAAAAGTCCTTTTCACGTTCGGGGTAGGTTGGTATTTATAGAGAATTTGACCCCTTAGGTCGTAAGTCGTGGTCGACTTAAGGTAAGTCGTGGTCGACTTAAGGTAAGTCGTGGCCGACCTATTGAGTCCAGCTCGTGGCTTGGTAGAAGCTTACTTACCCATCTGGATCCATGTTACAAGTCCTAAGCCATTTACAAGTCATCTTCCTCCGGCATAAGTATTGCGGCAGCGAACCACAACTCTGGCTTTAGGTCGTGGACGACCTAAACTAAGTCGTGAGTCGCGGCTTAGCTGGTAAACGAGCTAGGAGGTAAGTCGTAAGTAGCTTTAGGTCGTAGAAAGCCTTAAGTCGTGGACAGCCTTAAGTCGTAGATAGCCTTAAGTCATAGACCATCCACTTCCTTAAGTCGTTTCATATGTTAAGTCGCCAACTGGTTGAGTCAGCCAATATCTTTAAGTCGCCGAAGCCATTGAGCCGTTAACTCCTTAAACCGTTAAGTCGTAGACTTCCTTAAGTCGTCCAGACCTTAAGTCGTCCAGACCTTAAGTCGTTCAGTCGCCCATTACTCTTAGGTTGCTTCGTCCTTTAAATCGTACCATCCTTAAGTCGTTAGCTGGTAGCTTCCTTAAGTCGTAGGTCGTCCACTTCCTTAAGTCGCATAATCCTTAATTCGTTAAGTCGCATATCCTTCTTGAGTCGTGCAGTTCTTAAGCCGTAGGAAATTGAGGGTTAACATGATTCAAATTGAATGTTGGAATTTAAAATGATTTGAATTGACTTGCGAAATTGGAGGAAACTATTTCATCATATAAAGTGTTATGATTTTAAAAGTGTTATGGTTTCAAAAGTGTTATAACTTCCAAAGTGTTACGATTTCAAAAGTGCTACAGTTTTGAAAGTGTCATAATTTTTGAAAGTGTTACGATTCTGAAAATGAATATTACTTAAAGTGTATAATGATACCAAAATTGATATGGTTTGAAATGAAGTGATATTTTGATATGAATTAAGAACTGTTTGAAATGAAATGACCACGGTGTTATAATAACATTTGGTTGTTAAAGAGACCGGGATCGGGTATTGTCATACTCTCTGCCAATACCGAAAACCACTTTAACAATTGTGTACATGGTGGAGATTCCAGAATGAAGTAGGATGGTTTGGTGACGATTCTTTATGGTAATTACGTAGCCCTGACTCCCGTGAGTCAGCTTGATGTGGCTAAAACAGGAGCCATGCCGGGCCAAGTGAGGTCGTTCCTCCTATCAGACACATTTCTTCGATACCATTCTATTGCTTTTGCGATTAATTGGGTGCACCCTTTGATTTGGGAGTGTGTAACATCCTGAAATTTTCAACCATTTGCATCCATACATGTCGGACTTGAATTGCTCAAAATACCAGATTGTTAATTTAAATTGGCAAAACTCAGCATATACAATAAATAAATAATCACAGAATCACAGACACAGAGTAATATAAAAATATTGCAGCGGAAACAAAAGAATAGTAGTTCATGAAGCTACTATATATATATAACGAGTTAAATAAGATACAACAGAGATCTCGAATACATAGATATCTCACTACAATAGTCAAATACAAAATCTGAACACATCACTGGAATCAACTGAATAACAGAAAGCTGGATAGATAGCTGGATCTCCAAGCAAAGCTCCAACTCCAAAGGCGAGTCTCAAATACTGGTACAACTCAGTCTGACCCGAGCGTAAAGAAAAACACAAAACACTCAAGTCAGGATTAACATTCTTATATCAATAAATCCAACTCAAGTGAAATATCAACTGAAATACAGTAACTTAAAGGATGTTTGGGATAACCATCCTCTAAGGATCCGTTAAACTATCTACTATGTAGAAATATACGCTATTATAATAATTCTAAAGTAAAATAAACTATTTAAAAATAGCGTTAAGGCTTTACATTTTCCACCTTAACAAATTTTTTAGTGCTAATAGTCTATACAGTACCATAATAACTCGTAAAAGGAACGCTAGGGTAGGTGACATGGAAGAACTAGGCAATGCCACGGTAGATATACCAATTACACTTCCAGGCTGGTGGTAAAGCAGAGCCGCAGCAATCGCCCACCTCGAGCCACACTCCCGATTCAATGGTGCTCACCAAATCAATCACAAAGTAATAGAATGGCATACGATGGAGTGTGTCCGATAAGAGGAGCTACCTCATTAGCCCGTCGATTGCTCCTGTTTTAGCCACCTTATGCCAACTCACGAGAGTTGGGTCCACATATATGCCTCATATAGGATCATCACCACCATCCTACTTCATTCTCGAATCTCCACCGCATACACAGTTGTTAAAGTGGTTTTCGGTATCGACAGAGAGTATGCCCATATCCGATCCCGGTCTCTTTAACAACCAAACATTATTATAACACCGCGGCCATTTCAAAATAGTTTATACTTCAAAACCAAAATATCATTTCCATTTCAAAACCAAATCAATACGATATCGTTTTCACTTCAAAACCATATTAATACAATATCATTTTCACTTCAAATATATCCATTTCCAAAATCATATCACTTTCCGAAGTTATAACACTTCCGAAACCAAAAGACTTTGAAATTATAATGTTTTGGAAAAACTTAACTTTGAAATCATAACTTCCACCCTTAAACAGTTCTAGTGGTCCAGTGGTTAAGACATAGTGGAGTTGCTACATTGTGTTGTAGTGGCACCGGTTCGATACCCAGCGGCCATAATAATGAGACATAGTGCACGGCCACTTATAAAACCGTCTTAACCAAAGGCTATGGAATACAAAGTATCCATGGCCCCAAAGTTTAGTCCGCAAGTAGTGGCGCAGTGGTAAGATACTCGCTTCCTGGTAAGCAGGTCGCAGGTTCGATTCCCGTCTTCCCTACTCCCATTTCAAGGCGCGGAGGTGGGTCCCCATAAATCATATAAACGTGTTGGGGACATCAAATCTCTATGCTGGGCTGGTTTAAAACCCTCCTGTCTGTGGTCGGACCAGGCTAGGGGGGAGCTCATCTCATCCCTTCAATTTCATCAGGGCTCTGGGTTGAGTTTTTGAAAAATAGTTTATAAAATAAAATAGTTTATATAAAAATAATTATAAGTCAAAATTGTTTATATTGAAATAATTAGTATATAAAAATAGTTTATATTAAAGATGATTTATCTTAAAATAGTTTATATTAAAATAATTTATAAAGTAAAATAAAACTATAGTTTAAATATAATTTAAAAATACTTTATATCATAAATAGTTTCCTCAAATTTCACAAATCGATTCAAATCAACTCGAATTCCAAAATTCAAATTTAATCAAATCTCAAATCATCAACTTCAATTCGATTCAGTTTCTGAATAAACCATTTCAAATTATCGATTTCAAATTTGAACCATAAAATAAGTCATTTCAATTTCAATATATTTCAAAGCTTTAAATATTCAACATTTCAAAATTAAATTCGATAATTTCATATATATATCAAATTCACTTTACTATTATTTATTTTTGAAATATTTACTTAATCATTTCAATAATCATCTAAACAAATTATCCTATTTAAATTTATATAAGCTTGAAATATTCATTTAAGTCACTTTTAATCAAATCCAAGTTAAATCAAACTTATTTAAGTAAAATTCTTAAATAAATATAATTTCAAATCAATTTCAAATCTGAATTTATTAAAATCATTATAAACTCTATATTTGAATATATATATATATATATTAAAAAAATACTCAAACATATTATATATCAACTTTATTAAATCAACTTTAATAAATCTTTAAAATCAATATTGATTGAAACCATATTTTTCTTTTCAAACCATAGAAGTCATTTTCAAAATATATATATATATATATAGACCAACGGTGTCTGTATATAATTTTCTATCCTACGGTCAGGTGATATAGATATTTATCATTTCAATCCACAATTTAAATATATATACGGGTATATAACTTTTCAACCTACAATCCCAAATTCAATTCAATGAATATCACTTGGGTTTGTCATTTCAACCCATAACGATTTTCTCCTATTCTACAGATCGTTCGGGTATGTATCATTTCAACCCATAGTGATTCTATACTAACAAGGAACTTGCAGAGTGATAAAAGATATGATAGATATGATAATAATATAACATGCATACATCATCAATATAATTAACAGATAATGGCGTCAGATGTCACAGGTGAACAGTTTCCGGTAACAGCATATATATATGGCAATGTAAATAACTAACAGCAGCATATTTCAATTATCGTTTCAATTGAAATCAAATTTAATAAATATAAGAACATTAATCGTGAGTGATTGCTCACCTTTCGAGGCTAGAGAGAACAGGAGATGACACAGATACGCACAGAGAAACAAACACTGAAATTGAGTTACGAATCCAAGCACAAATTCGATGATCAAAGCTGATAACAAGGAATAGACGAAATCAAATCAGAATTGGATCGATGAAGATAAATGGGTATAAGTGAACGTATATAGATATATAACTATATATATGTAACAACTCGAAATTTTCAACCATTCGCATCCATACATATCGGATTTGAATTGCTCAAAATATCAAATTGTTAATTTATATTTGGCAAAACTCAGCATATACAGTAAATAAATAATCACAGAATCACAAACACAGAGTAATATAAAAATAAGCAGCGGAAACAAAGAATAGTAGTTCATGAAGCTACTATATATATAACAGAGTTAAACAAGATACAACAGATGTCTCGAATACATAAATGTCTCAATACAATAGTCAAATACAAGATCAGAATTCATCACTGGAATCAACTGAATAACTGAAAGCTGGATAGATAGCTGGATTTCCAAGCGAAGCTCCAACTCCAAAGGTGAGTCTCGAATATTGTATTACTCAGTCTGACCCGAGCGTAAAGCAAAACACAAAACACTCGAGTCAGAATTAACATTCTTATATCAATAAATCCAACTCAAGTGAAATATCTACTGAAATACAAGTAACTCAAAGGATGTTTGGGATAACCATCCTTTAAGGATCCGTTAAACTATCTACTATGTAGTAATATACGCTATTATAATAATGTCTATAATAATGTAAACTATTAAAATAGCGTTAAGGCATTACCCATATCCCTCTTAACACATTTTATAGTGCAAATAGTCTATACAGTACCGTAATACCCTATAAACTGGATTACCAGTGGATACTCCATAGGTACGACACAAAAAAAACTCGTAGTAAAACACGCTAGGGTAGGTGACACGGCACAACAAGGCAATGCCAGGGTAGATATACTAATTACGCATCCGGGCTGGTGGTAACGCAGAGCCGCAGCAATCCCACCTAGAGCCACACTCCTGAAAATCCGAAGGTGCGCACCAAATCAATCACAAAGTAATAGAATGGCATACGATGGAGTGTGTCCGATAAGAGGAGCTACCTCATTGGCCCGGAATCGCTCCTGTTTTATCCACCTTATGCTAACTCACGGGAGTTAGGTCCACGTAAATATACCTTTAGGATCGTCGCCACCATCCTACTTCATTCTGGAATCTCCACCACATACACAGTTGTTAAAGTGGTTTTCGGTATCGACAGAGAGTATGCCCATATCTGATCCCGGTCTCTTTAACAACCAATCATTATTATAACACCGCGGTCATTTCAAAATAGTTTATACTTCAAAACCAAAATATCAATTCCATTTCAAAAACCATATCAATACGATATCATTTCCATTTCAAATATATCCATTTCCAAAATCATAGCACTTTCAAAGTAATAACACTTTTGAGATTATAAAGCTTAGAAATGGTAACACTTTGGGAATCATAACACTTGATAATATAATACTTTGAAATTCATAACTTTGATATCATAACTTCCCACTTGAACAATTTAGATATAAATAATAGTATATATAATAAAATAGTTTATAAAATAAAATAGTTTATAAAATAAAATAGTTTATAAAATAAAATAGTTTATATAAAATAGTTATAAGTTAAAATAGTTATATTAAATAATTTATATTAAAAATAGTTTATATTAAAATATTTATATTAAAAATTGTTTATATTAAAAATAGTTTATATGAAAATAATTTATAAAGTAAAATATATAAATAGTTTTAAATATAATTTAAAATTACTTTATATAATAAAATAGCTTCCTCAACTTTCACAAATCGATTCAAATCAATTCGAATTCCAAATTCAAATTTAATCCAATCTCAAATCATCAATTTCAATTTCAATTCAATTAAACATTTCAAATTATATCGATTTCAAATACCGATTTGAACCACCAATAAACCATTTTAATATCAATATATTTCAATGCTTTAAATATTCAACATTTCAAAGCTAAATTCGATAATTTCAAACATATACCAAATTCACTTTACTATTATTTAGTTTTGAAATATTTACTTAATCATTTCAATAATCATCTAAATGCAACTTCAATTTACAAATTTAAATAAACAAAATACACCATTTAAATTTATATAAATTTGAAATATTTGTTTAAGTCACTTTTAATCAAATTAAAGTTATAAAACATATCTTTAAAATTTCAATTTAATAAATTTCAAATCGAACTTATTTAAGTAAATTTCTTAAATAAATATAATTTCAAATCAATTTCAAATTGTCTTTCCAACCTGAATCATTATAAACTCTATATTTGAAAAAATATATATTTTTAATAAATACTTAAACATAATATATATCAACTTTATTAAATCAACTTTAATAATCTTTAAAATCAATATTTATTAAAACCATATATTTCTTTTCAAACCATAGAAATAATTTTTAAAATATTCATATATAGACCAACGGTGTATGTATATAATTTTCTATCCTATGGTCAAGTGATACAGATATTTATCATTTCAATCCGCAATTTAAAATATATATACAGGTATATATCTTTTCAACCCGCAATCTCAAATTCAATTCAACTGAAAATCGCTTGGGTTTATCATTTCAAACCATAACGATTTTCTCTTATTCTACAGATCGTTCAGGTATGTATCATTTCAACCCATAGTGAATTCTATACTAATAGGGAACTTGCAAAGTGATAACAGTAATGATAATAATATAGCAATCAGTAACAGGCATATATCATCAGTATAAAATAACAGATAATGGTGTCAGATGTCACAGGTGAACAGATACAGATAATAACATATATATAGCAATGTAAATAACTAACAGTAGCATATTTCAATTGTCGTTTCAATTGAAATCAAATTTAATAAATATAAGAACGTAAATCGTGAGTGATTGCTCACCTTTCGAGGCTAGAGATGAACGAGAATGAAATGATTTACGAATCCAAGCATGAATTTCGAAGCAAAGCACGATGGACACGAGTTCGACAGAAAAGATGATAAATTGGAATAAATGAAAACAACCAAATCAGTTTCGATATACATTGAAATGAAATATATATATTATATTTATTTATATCTAAAAAAATCAATTTTTAGAAACATATACTTATATACATATACATTATATCGCCCAAAGCAAAAATTGAAAGCTCCAGCAATTTTTTATATATAGACTCACATATTATGCATATATATTTACAAACAACCAAATTCCATAGTTTATACCCACATATATAGTTCAACGAATCTTATAAAATCTATACAGACTTACAAATTTGAAATATATATATATATATATATTACTATTTCTCGCAGAAAGCAAAACAAACATATTTATATAAATTTTAAACAACAGATATATACATTACTTATATAACTTATATAACCTAACAGAACACTAATATAACTTATACATTGAGAACAACTTAATGTATACAATAAAATATATAGATGCATATAACTTTATATATTATTATATACGTATGTAACTTAATATATTATTGCATAAATTTATATATATATATATATATATGCTTTTAACTAAAAGAAGACGCAGGCCATATACAAACTATGCCATATATACAAGCAAAATATATGCAGACCTCTACTATATTAGATATATATAATAAAATATACATGTATGCTACTCATATATGCGACTGGTTTCCAAATAAACATATTAGTGCAATTATTATATGAACTGCAAAACACATATAATCCCTCTTTTATAAGAATATATATACTATAAACTTATATACTTTGTAAAAATATTTATATAGCCGTATATATTCAAACATATATAAAATTCTTACCTCACTATCATATATATACAAATAGCAGTTTATTTAACTTTCACAACCACATATATAATAACAGACATAGCCTATAAAATTCCTTATAATACTAACATTTTTATACGACAATTTTATATTTATGCAACATATATATGCACTATACAAATAACCTATATTATAAATTTTATATCTATGCAATATACGTATCAAAGCACAGCTCCGCACACACATAACATTGCATATATATATATATATATATTCTTTTTTTACAAACCGAAAAGAAGAGAAATTTTTTTATAAAACAAGAAACCTACAAAATCTGGATAATATATATATTTCAAGAAAATATAAATGTATACAGAACCCACTACATAGCATCAGAAATATATATATCAAAATCTATAATACTAGTAGGAACACCCGTAACAAGGGTTTAAAGTATATATGTTGCTTTATAATATTAGAACATATGAATATATAATAAGAAAGAAGGCTTAGTCTGCCATGTTGCGAGGCATGGCTGACCTGATCGGCCAAGGCACGGCTGTGCTAGGTCCGGCTTTCAGGTGGAGAGGCGAGCTATAGGCGAAGGAGATGAGGCGGATTTGGGTGGATCGAAGGGCATGGCATCGGGTTCTGGGTGGAAAAGTGGCAATATGGGCTAGCTGGGTCGGTGATGGGGCGGAGGGTAGCAAGGTTACTGGCTTGCGTTGTGGTAGGGAGTGGATATAGGCGGTGGTAGGTGAGTACGCATGGAGATATAGAGCACGACACAAAGAAGGACGTGAGTAGGCTATGGTGGAAGTTTAGGTATTGTGGCGAGGTCGGAGCAAGGACGGAACAGTAAGGAGGAGGGAGATGGTGCGGCTGCCATTCATACATTGGAGAATATGAGTTGTGTGTGAGGTTGGCACGTGCGAAAGAAGAAATGGAAGTGGAAAAATGTGGATCTGGGTTTGGGAGAATGAAAAAGTGGATGCACGTCAGTTTTGGCCAGGGAAGATGAAACAGAAAAGATAAAAGTAGATAAAGGAATAGCCGCAAGCAATATAATATAAACTTATATTATAATATACATTTTTCTCAAACCCAACAGAAAAGCTGAGCAATGTATGCGAAAGGAAAAGTCATAAATTTTATATTGAATATAGGGAATATTAAGGACAGAGACCGAAAAGGCAGATGGAAATTAAAAGGTATTAAAATCGGTACCGATACGAAATCGTTTTTTTTGCGGATTCTGCTACATACCGGACCTCAAAACACAGAATTGAATATACCGCAGAGATCAACACGACAAGACGATCAAAATGGTATACAGATATCAATGGTAGGACCATCCTATCAAAAGTCGATAATCAGTACCGAAAATGCTACTATTCTGTCGAAAGTAAGACAAACGGAGCATTAGTAGTCCAAATTTGGGATAACGAAAGATGACGTCTCACTCAAAAGATGATTTACAAATTTTCTATAGAAAAAAATATTCAGGTTTGGAAAATATTTTATTATCATCGATATTAACTGATTTAAATTGAAATGGAATTACACAAGAAAATAACTTCCATATTATTTGATGAAAATTTACCATTTCCTATGTTAAAGTAGACGTATTCCAAATATTAAATTTCTATTTCAAAATTCTATTGTTTAAAAATTCACAATAATTCAATTAAATATATTAATAAAACAAATAAAATTATTAAAAATTTACGAGTCATTACAATATATGTATATATTCAAATTCCAAGCATATATTAAATTAAATATATATATTTCAAAATCACTTATATACAATATATAATATATAATGTATACCTCTTATTATTTGTATAGTCTTAAAACTGAAATTACATAATACCACTAATATATATATATATATATATATATATATATTTACTTTGAAATCAATAATGTATATGTATCACTAATATATAAACATTTTAAAATCATTGTTTATTCTGAAAATCAATATTGTTTTACATATACATATCCCATAAACTTTAAAACAATTCAACTATAACATATAGGCAATACATCCCAATATAACATATTGACTTATACACAATTCATATACTATAACATATAAGTTAATATATATAAACACACACACACATATATATATATATATAACTGCAATATAACATATATATATTAACTAAATATACATAAAATATAACAAAACAGATATATATACTTAACAAACTATTATATACTTGCAATTCAAAATAAAAGAAAACATGAACAACATATAACACACAACCGATTATATATATAACCTGTCACATATATACATATCTCCAAAAACTGAGCTCTGTCAATGTACATAGCCAACTAATATAAAATTATTATATATAATATATATAAATTGTTTCAAAATACAAAACAAAAAACAAAACAAAAAAATACATGCAGACGTATTAAAATATACAGCATATGCAACCAATACATGCGCCGCTAGTTCACAAATAAAACACAATTATATATATATGTAAACTGTAAACCATAGATTATATATATATATACACACACACACACTTAAACTGACTTAACATATATAATTAAACCCACAACTTTATGTGTATAGAATATATACACGTATGTAGTTAAATACATTGCTATATACTATATATAATGTAAACTAATATAGCTTATGAATAGTGGAAATTAGCCACAAGGGTCTCTTTAGCAAGTGGAATTAGTTTCTAGGACACACAACTGAAATAATTACTTTCAAGGACAAAATGTAAAATAATTAGTTTCTAGGGTCTAAAAACCTATGAAATTATGTCCTTGAAAGTAATTTTACTACTGATTTTATCCTTGAAAGTAATTATTCTGCTGACTTTGGCCTTGAAAGTAATTTCTTTGAATGTATGTCCTAGAAACTAATTGGACTGCAAAGTTTGTCCTTCTGGTGAAATGCCCCTTATGAATATTATTATACACAAATCTTATATATATATATTAAAATTTAAATCAATACTTTATATAAACTAATACGTAGAAGCTAATATATATATATATATAACCTATATATACTTTCCATACTTACATTTGGTCTAAATGCAACTATTACAGGAAAAGAAACTATATATATACAACATCAAAAGGTTACAACAAAATATACTATGCATAGTACTAACTTATTTTATAAATATGTATATGTATAAACATAAAAAAAATCAATATTTATATAAATACTAATATATATAAACTGAACTGTTATATATACCATAAAGCAACACTTATATAAACTATAGATTATATATATATATATATATATACATACACAGACCGATACCTTTACACATAATACAATATAAAATTTAAATCAACAGAGTTTTAAAACATATACAAATTTTTTTACCTTAATATATATATAAGGAGGAGATAGCAAATCTCGGCTGCTGCTTGGAAACTGCCGAAGCTAGGAGCAAAACCTAGGTGGCTGACATGGGTAGGCAGAGATAGATGGCGAAGGTAGGACCGGTCAGGGGCGGTGACGTGGTGTTGGGCTGAGTTGTCGCGTTGCATGCGTGGGTGAGCTTCGGTAAAATGGTGGGTGGAAGCTTAAGCAAGGAAGCAAAATTTTACAGAAAAGAAAGTAAGAAGAAAGAACAGGCTGTACAAATGAAAGTGAACGCAACTTTAATTAAAATGAACCAGCAAAACAAATACATTGCAATAATGGAATAGTGAAAGTCGTCTACGTTGAATTTTGGGAATAATGACAGGAACATGACTGTTGAGTTACACGATGGAAAGTTGAATGGACAAGGAACTCAAAGGTCACCATAAACAAAAGTCACAAAAACCAGTACCGATACGGTTAGCCATTTCGTAGATTTGACCACGTATCGGACTTCAAATCATAGAATTGAATATACTGCAGAGATTAGCATGACGAGACGATCAAAACAGTATACATATATTAGTGGTACGATCATCCTATCAAAAGTCTATAATCGGTACCGAAAATGCTGCTAATTTGCCAGAAATAAGATAAACGGGGCAATAACAGTCCAAATTTGAAGAAACGAAATATGACGTCTCACTTAAAAGATGATTTACAAATTTATTGTATAAAAATATTCAGATTTGGAAAACATTTTATTATCATCAATTTTTAACTGATTTGAATTTAAATAAAATTTCATAAAAAAATAAACTTCAATATTATCTGATGAAAATTTATCAGTTGCTATGTTTAAATAGACGTATTCCAAATATTAAACTTTTATTTCCAAAATCAATTATTTAAAATTTCACAAAATTTCAGTGAAATATATTATAAAAATAAATAAAATTTTACGGGTCGTTACACTCTCCCCCACTTAAAGCTTTTCGTCCCCGAAAAGTAAAGAGGTAGGAGAATAGAAACAACCAGAAAGAAAAATAGATTGGAACAAAATAAAACAATTAATTTAAACCATATAAATTTCAATTTAAATTAATTAATATTTAACAATTTGGTTAAATCCGTTTATATTAAATCAATAAATAGTCATTCAATTTAAATTTGTTAGTTCAAACTGTTAATTCTAATCATATAAATTTCAATTTAAATCAATTAATATTCAATAATTGATTTTAATTCAAGGTGTTTCATTAAGTTGATTCAATTTCAATTTGTTAATTCTTTAAGAACATAATTTATTTTATTTATCTCATTCAATTAACTTATTATTCTATTTATCTTCACTAGCATTTTTATAATCAAAATTTAAGTGTATAACATTTATTATAAACACTCAAATTTTATTTACAAAATCATTTTATATTGTATATTATCCAATTACATATTCAACTTATGAATAATTTATGTAAGTTATATTAGAATGAAATTGGGTATTATACAAGTAAACTTTCCAATTCAAAATTTTCAAGTTTAAATATTATTCAAATTTAAGAGTTAAATTCCCGATTTCATTTCAAACTATTTAGATATAAGTATATTATATTTTCAAATCCAATTTATAGACATATACCTATATATACATTATAAATCAAATCATACCCCAGAAATTCAAATTAAATTCAATTTTCAAAACAAAAGTGTAGCAAAGCTACATAATGGTCTCTCCACTCTGAAACTCGAAAATAAATGTCGATGATGCGGCCGCCATCACCGAAATTATTTTCCAACGACAATAGAGAAGAGTACTGATTTTAAACATTTATATATTCTTTGAAAACCATTTCTATTCGAAAATACTTTAAATAATATACACTTTAAAACCAAAGTTTGGAATCACCGAAAATTAAATTCTTAAATTCTTTATTTAAATTCACTATAAACTCTAAATCAATTTATAAACCATATTTATAAATTCATTTATAGAACAATAAATAAAAATTGAATATTATCATTTCAAACAACTAATTTAATTAACTTATTAAATTTCAGAAAATTTTACTTATATATTTATAATATAATCATAAAAATTCATTTCATTTACAAAATTTGAAAATAATATTGTGTCAGTTTGCTCTGTTAAAGTGTTTTGGAAATCCTATTGATAGCGTTGATCAGACGAATCGATCAAAAACCTAAATCAACATTAACAACTCAAACAACACAATATAAAACATTTAATATTAATTTACAAATACACTCCCTTGCTCGATAATATAGAATGGATTAAACAAGGATAGAGATTCAAATTAGAGGGACCCTGCTAGAGGATAGGTTCGATAGGGAGATAAATAGATTACAAAGAGAGAAAAGAATGGATAGACTTATATAAATCGTGGACAACCTTAACCGGTTCAACCGTGATTTCTAGAATAAGATCGATGCAGAATTTTGAGGCAAATCGATATTCGATCGCCAGAAATAGAATTTGGGCATGGCAAAAGATAGCAGCATCGTAAACTAAGGATACAGAAATCTCCGATGAATCGATGTCTGTTGTAAAGGAGTTCCACTCTTTATAAATCATTCAGTAGAGTTATGGGGTGCTCCAGAATCAGAAGAATACGAATATGGAGAGACAAGAATGGATTTTGGAACCGAGGGGAACGTTCCAAAATTCAAAGGAAACCGAATCGAAGAAGAAGGAACTCAAGCTCGAATGAAAGTGATTCTGTAATCAAATTTACTACATATGCTAAGTTTTGCCTAAAACTAGAGTTCTGATACCAACTGTAACATCCTGAAATTTTCAACCATTCGCATCCATACATGTCGAACTTGAATTGCTCAAAATATCATATTGTTAATTTAAATTTGGCAAAACTCAGCATATACAGTAAATAAATAATCACAGAATCACAAACATAGAGTAATATAAAAATAATGCAGCGGAAACAAAAGAATAGTAGATCACGAAGCTACTATATATATAACAGAGTTAAATAAGATACAATAGAGGTCTCGAATACACAGATGTCTCACTACAATAGTCAAATACAAAATCTGAATACATCACTGGAATCAACTGAATAACAGAAAGCTGGATAGATAGCTGGATCTCCAACCGAAGCTCCAACTCCAAAGGCGAGTCTCGAATACTGGTACAACTCAGTCTGACCCGAGCGTAAAGCAAAACACAAAACACTCGAGTCAGGATTAACATTCTTATATCAATAAATCCAACTCAAGTGAAATATCAACTGAAATACAGTAACTTAAAGGATGTTTGAGATAACCATCCTCTAAGGATCCGTTAAACTATCTACTATGTAGTAATATACGCTATTATAATAATGTCTAAAGTAAAAACAACTATTTAAAAATAGCGTTAAGGCTTTACATTTTCCACCTTAACACATTTTATAGTGCCAATAGGTTATACAGTACCGTAATACCCCATAAACTGGAGCTACCATAGGATACTCCATAGGTACGACACAAATCAAACTCGTAAAAGGCACGCTAGGGTAGGTGACACGGAACAACTACGCAATTCCAGGGTAGTGTTGTATATGATTTCGACCGAACCAGCCACATCCGGATCCAGGCCAAGCCAACTCCATACTTCACCGGACCAAACCAAGACCGATCCAAAACCATCTCCATCCGTCACCGAATGATTCGACACCGGACCAGGCTACGCTCCCACTACCGGACGAAGCTCTACCGAATCAACTCCTCTCTACCGAATTAACTCCTCTCCACCGATCCAAGCCACCACCGATCCAAACTACCACCGAACCAAATACAACCGGACCAAATCCCCTCCACCTATCACCGAACCACCTCATGACCGAACCAAGAGGATGCCGAACTAGACTGCCAGGCCAGATCGCTTCAGCCCAGGCCCACCAGTAGCTGTATATATCCAAGACCCCTGCCCCCAACCTCACTCTATAAATAGAGAGGCAGGGGTACAACAATGGCGGACAAGTTTGAGAGCTCAAGCACGGAAGGAACTTTCAAACAACTTTCTTTTACTTGTATCAAAGCTTTGTACTTGTAATCAAAAGAAGAGAAGAGAAATAACATATAAAGTGGACGTAGGCACATTCTGGCTGAACCACTATAAATTTGCGTGTCTTTTTACAGTTTAGCCCCTGCTTTTCATATATTTGCGTAAATCACTCAAATCGCTAAGAACAACATAAGATCTACTAAATCATACAACTTTGAGGTGTTTGTCCATTTTTTGTGCAAACATTTTTGGTGCTTTCACTGAGAGGTAGAAGCTCGAAGCTTCAGCTTCATCTACTTAACAAGTTTTCCTAACAGCATCATCCGCCACTTGGAAAACATGCCTCCCAAACAGAGAAAAGATGTTAACAAAGGAAAAAACATCGCATCCAGCAGTCTTCCAGATCCAGCTGTCACGAATCAAGTAAATCGTCCTCCTCCAGCAACGGTAACAAATGGAGAACAGGCTAACCCAACTGCTCCCGCCACAGAACAGCCTGCAGCAATTACTAGAGCAGATCTGGACAGAGTTGTGGTTGAAGTAACTAACCGCTTCACGTCCTAGCAAGAAGCCTTGGTGGACCATCTCATGTCACGCTTGAGGGACGCTGAAGAATCCAACCGCAACACTGAATCATGGGGCGAGTCCCAGTCTGGAGGGTCTCAGAGACAGCAAAGATCTTCCTTCTTCGAAGGAGCTAACGGCAGAAGTAGCCGTGGTAGGAGCCTAGACCGAGCACAGCCCGAAGTTAGGCCTGAGGAAACATTTGGTACCGAACCCAACGGGGAAGGTACCGGGCGAAGGTCAACTGTAGCTGAGCCTGTCATGCTGCCTAACAACAGAAACACCGGTGAACGGGGCCGAGCTGGAGTTCAGCCCGAAGTTGGACCCGAGGAAGTGTTTAGATCAGAACCCAACAGGGGGAGATCAAGGCAAGGGCCAACTGTAGCTGACCCAAGCATGCTCCCAGAAGACCAAAGGCAGCCACGGGAAAATATGAGGAATGATAGACGACACCATCCCTACAGGTCGTCTGGACGGAATCAATCCCACAGAACAGAACCAAACTCATTTCTATCCGCTCCAAGTTCTGATGAAAGGATGACACGCTTATTCAGAGAGTGTGTCCAACGGGAGCAAAGAGATCGAGGGATAGGCGCTAGGGTAACCAGCCCTTTTGCCCGCAATATCGAAATTGCTATCACCCCCCAAGAATGGAAGATGCCAACAATGGAACCCTACAAAGGAACCTCCGATCCCGTTGTACACTTACAGAGGTACACGCAGCATATGCTCATGAGTGGAGCAACAGAGGGAGTACTGTGCAAATGCTTTCCGCTCTTCTTAGCAGATCTTGCTACCTCCTGGTTCTGTCATCTACCCCAAGGATCCATCAGCTCATGGGAAATGTTGAAAGAAAAATTTATCAGTCAGTTCCGCATTCATGTGGAGCAACCTAAGGACGCTTATTCCTTATCCAGCGTCAAACAGAAACCCGGAGAAAAGCTGCAGCAATACCTAACCAGATTCAACGCCGCAGCAGCCGCAGTTCAAGATGCCGATGAGAAGCTTATCCTAATGGCCCTCTGCAGTGGGGTGCATCCGGACACTAAATTTGCTAGAAGGTTGACAAAAGAAAAACCAGCTACTTTACCCGATTTCTTCCATGAAGCCGGGAAATACATGAGGCTTGAGGATGCTGCCATTGAGGGGCAGTCAGGACAGCAAAGTAAGACGACCCATGGCAACGCCCCTGCTGTGGCGAGGGACGTTCGAAGAAATGATTCCAGAGACAATGCTGGGGGCAAGAAGGTAGAAAAGCGCCTATATCGGCCAGGACCAAGATTCGACACTTACACCCCTTTGAACGAGACCGTCGAAAATATCTTCCTTGCCACCCAAGGCAAAGTTAGATACAAACACCCACCATACAAGAAGGAATCAGATAACGCACAGAAGTCTGGAAAATTCTGCCACTTCCACGAATCTCACGGACATGATACCAACGAATGCCATCATCTCCGAGATCTGATTGAGGAACACATCAGAAGGAAGAAACTGGAGCGTTATGTAAAAAGTCAAGACAGAACTCCAGCTCCTGCCAATGAAAACCCAAGGCTACCCTCACCAGGGACCGACAGAGGAAACCGCAACGCTAGCAGCTCTAGTCAAGAGAAGATAGTGGTCCATACCATCTCAGGAGGTCCGCACATCGCAGACAGAAGTTGGAGAGAGATGGAAAGATATGGGAAGTCGCTTAGAGAAAATAGAGACTGTGTCAATACGGTTATAGAAGAGCGCCACCCAAAGCGGAAAGAAAGTGATGACATCACATTCAGTAAACGCGACCTAAAAGGAAGACAGTACCCTCACATGGATCCCATGGTTATCTCTGCCCGACTCGGTCCCGCCGAAGTTTACCGAATCCTGGTAGACACTGGAAGCTCTATAAATATCCTGTTCAAACACGCATTCGACAAAATGAAGCTATCAATGAAAGATGTATCTCCCGGCGATAAACCACTACACGGTTTCACTGGGGATGCGAAGATGCCCCTCGGGCAGCTGGACCTCTTTGTTGAGATTGGAAGCCATCCCCGCTCCGTTGTAAGGAAACAAACGTTTGTGCTGGTAGAAAACCATTCGGCCTACAACGCCTTCTTAGGAAGACCAGCCTTGTCTGACTTCCAGATTGTCCTAGCCCCATGGTGCCTGAAAATGAAATTTCCAACAGACAATGGGGTAGGGGAAGTGGAAGGAGACCAGGATATTGCACGAGACTGCTATGTAACCGAACTTCGTAACAACCACAAGAAAGATAAGGGGAAAGGTGTAGAGATTGCCCTCTGCACAAAAAACCTTGAAGCATAGCAACTAAAGAAAGCCCCTCCTCTTCGATACACCAGCGACCCTTTCAACGAATTAGACCCTAGGGACAAAGAGGAGGAGGCCACCGCCGAGCCTGCAGAGGCTATGGAGTTTATATCTGTAGACAAGCACGACTCAAGTAGGCTACTGAAAATTGGGTCCCAGCTGAAAGCTGAATTGAAGGAACAACTCATTGATTTTCTCCGCCACAACTTGGATGTATTCGCTTGGTCACACGCTGACATGACCGGAATCTCCCCCGACATAGCATGCCACGTATTAAACATTGATCCTACCAAGGCGCCTGTAAAACAAAAAAAGAGAAGTATGGGGGCAGAGCGATCAGCAGCCCTCGATGAAGAAGTAAAGAATCTACTCGCCAATGACTTCATACGAGAAGCTATTTACCCAGAATGGATCGCCAACCCGGTACTAGTAAAGAAGGCTAATGGGAAGTGGCGGACCTGCATTGACTTCTCCAACCTAAACGACGCCTGCCCAAAGGATTGCTTCCCGCTTCCAAGAATCGACCAACTTGTAGACAGCACAGCCGGGCATGAACTCCTGTCTTTTATGGATGCATACTCAGGATATAACCAAATTCCTATGCATGCTCCCGACCAAGACCACACTAGTTTCATCACCGACCGGGGTTTATACTGCTACAAAGTGATGCCCTTCGGACTTAAAAATGCAGGAGCCACCTACCAGCGCCTCGTCAACAAGATGTTTGCAGGGCTAATAGGACGAACAATGGAAGTATATGTAGACGACATGCTGGTAAAATCACGGAAAGCCAAAGATCACGTAAGCCACCTAGGCGAAATGTTCCAGGTACTTCGACAGTATGGAATGAAGTTGAATCCACTAAAGTGCTCCTTCGGAGTGTCATCGGGAAAATTCTTAGGATTCATCGTCCATGCCCGAGGGATAGAAGCAAACCCTGAACAAGTCCGAGCATTAAGGGACATCAAGATACCTTCCACCCGAAAGGAAATGCAAAGCCTAAATGGAAAAGTGGCTGCCCTAAGCCGATTCATCTCCAAAGCAACGGACAAGTGCGTCCCCTTTTTCGAAGCTCTAAAGAAAGATAAAGGAAAGTTCGAATGGACGGACGAATGCTTAACCGCTTTCCTTAACCTAATCGAACACCTCCAGAAACCACCGGTACTCTCGACCCCAAGCGAAGGCGAAGAATTATACCTATACCTTGCTGTGTCATCTCACGCTCTAAGCGCTGCCTTGGTAAGGGAAGACAACCGCACACAACGACCAGTTTACTTCGTCAGTAAAAGGTTTACTGGGGCAGAAGTCAGATATCCTAAGCTTGAGAAGTTAGCATACTGTTTACTAATCACTTCACGAAAACTACGTCACTACTTCCAATCCCATTCCATCAAAGTTCTGACCGATCAACCACTGAGGCAGGTACTCCATCGTCCCGACACTTCCGGGCGACTACTTAAATGGTGTATTGAGCTGAGTCAATATGATATCACCTATCACCCTCGCACCGCCATCAAGGGACAAGCCATGGCTGATTTCATTGCAGAATTCACTACCAACGAGGATAAGGAGCAACTGGAAATAACGAAAGATATCAAGTGGAATCTCTTTGTGGACGGTGCATCTAACGAACAAGGCTCGGGGGCAGGTGTGGTAATAATCACTCCCAAGGGAAATAAACTGCACTATGCTATAAGGTTGGAGTTCGCTGCCACCAACAACGATGCAGAATATGAAGCAGTGATAGCTGGACTAGAAATTGCCATAGAAATCGGAGCCAATTCTTTGTGTCTTCACAGCGATTCTCAACTTATTGTTAATCAAATACTAGGGGAATTCCAAGCTCGAGAGGAACGACTCATCGCATATCTAAAGAAGACCAAGTTGCTTCTCAGCCGATTGGATCAGTACTTAGTCAAACACATCCCTCGGGAAGAGAACCAAGAGGCCGACGAATTGGCAAAGCAAGCGAGTATGAGAGACATCACCATCTTCGGGGCAGTAACCATCTCAAAGCAAACGGTCCCGAGTTTTGAACAAGTGAATCCGATAGCCGCAGCCGAAGAAGCAACTTGGATGACTCCCATCCGAGACTACCTACAAGGTGGCACACTACCCAACGGGCGCAATGAAGTCAAGAAAATCTTGAGGAAAGCGTCCCGCTATACGATACAAGAAGACATCCTCTATCGGCGTGGTTTCTCCAACCCATTATTAAGGTGTGTCGCCGGAAGGGAAGCCAAGGAAATCTTATCCAACATCCATCAGGGGAGCTGTGGAGATCACACCGGGGGGCAAACATTAGCAAAAAAGATACTCCGATACGGATATTTCTGGCCCACCTTAAGCAAGGACGCCTTAGATTTCGTCAAGAAGTGTGACAGATGCCAAAAATTTGCTAAGATCCCTCGGCTACCAACAACCGAGATTACTCAGATGACCAGCCCTTGGCCCTTCACGATATGGGGAATTGACTTAATCGGCGAGCTACCAATGGGCTGAGGCGGGGCCAAATATGCTATAGTGGCAGTTGATTATTTCACCAAATGGGTGGAAGCGGAACCTCTAAATAAAGTATCTTCAGCAAAAGTTATTAACTTCTTGATCAAAAATGTTCTGTGCAGGTACGGAGTCCCACTCAAAATCATATCAGACAATGGACTTCAATTTGACAGCGAGGAATTCGCCAACTGGTGCCAAGAACACAGAATTCATAAAAGCTTCTCATCCGTAGCATATCCCCAGGCAAACGGACAAGTCGAAGCGGTCAACAAAATTCTGAAAACTCTAATAAAAAAGAAGCTCGAAAAGTCAAAGGGCGCTTGGGTGGATGAACTTCCTACGGCACTATGGGCCTATCGCACATCTTTCAGAACATCGACAGGGCACATTCCTTTCTCTTTGGCATACGGATCGGAGGCTATGCTCCCAGTTGAAACTATTGTGCCTTCCCATCGTCGGATCCACTATAACCCAGAAGAGAACGAAGAACTCCTTCACATGTCTTTGGATCTAATCGAGGAGAGAAGAAACGATGCAATCCTCAAAACAGCAGCCCACAAGCAAAAAGTGGTAGCACAATACAACTCCAAAGTCAAGCATCGTACCTTACAAGAAGGGGATCTTGTCCTCAAGCGAATCTTCCCTCGCCCCGGAGCACTAGACCCAATCTGGGATGGACCATATGTAATTCATAAAGATCTCCACAACGGAGCCTATATTTTGTCAACAGTGGACGGAGAGGTGTTCCAGAGGGCATGGAACATCCAACACCTCCGTCGATACTTTTCTTAACTTGTATTGCCCATATGAAGTGAATTAACAAAGAGAATCAGTGGACGTAGGCCTTTTCGTGCCGAACCACTTTAAAAAACCTTATCTCTTTTTTTTTCCTTTGTATCTTGGCTGCTTGTTAACTTTATCCTTTTCTGTTGAACAAAATCCTGAGTATACAGCACTTCTATTCAAAGCGCTCCACAACACAGCTTCACCTGGACAAGACCTAACAGGTACTATGCGAATCTATGCCCTCGCCAATGACACACTTTTGCTCCAGCATCCCTCTGCTGCGGGTTAACTCATTGCTCACGACGACCCTTAAAGCCAACTGTAATGAGCCGATTATAAGCCACCGAGAAGGCCGACTATAGCCGAGGCAGCTCATTACGGCGTTAGGCTCACCGGCAACTGTGAACCGACTATAAGCCCCAACATAAGGTGTGGCCAGCCAGGGGCAGTTCACAGTTGACGATCGGCACCCACGCTAGCCGGCCACAGTAAATCGAATAATACCCACGATTACGGGCCATAATGGCCCGGGTAGTTACTGTGCGCGATCTCGGCTCCGATGTGTCTTAAGTACGGCTGTGGTAAAAAAGAATTAACTCCCCGCGGAGGCGTAAGATGGGTGACAAATGTCTCCAAGACCCACAGCTAGGGAAAGTGACTACAAAACCCGTTTGCCACGAACTTAAGCACATCGAAGGCCTTCCGTGATTGGAAGTTTTACTATTTCACGTATTTCAATTTTACTTAAAAAGCTTTTTTTTTCCTATCCCCTATAACAATCCCTAAAGTACATGATACAGAGTAGGAGATACTCGCCAATGGGTGTAGGGACTCACAGTGGCAGGACATTCGACTACATTCTATGCTCGGTCCTACGAGATATTCAAGACTGCCATCTACGATTAAAACATGAAAGGCGGTATTTTCTTCTTTTATGTACAAATACATGACTATAGTTTGTTCACACCACACGCTAATATTGCAAGTCATAAAATTATGGTGTAGAACCAGAGTCTCACATCAAACACGATCTAATTACTAGAATATACATAGCTACAATTCTCATACGATATGTCGAAATAACAACAAATATTCAAGAAACGACAAAATCAGCTTAAGTTAAAAAATTACACGTCGAGAATAATGTTGATTATTACAAGTAGCAAGAATTACAACTTAGAAGTTACTCTACTGTCTTAAGACTAACAGATACAACAATGCCAAGCCTACAAAAAGAATTTTCCAGGTCTAATCAGGGAGCCGGTTGCGTCGAAGTCTTGTCCTTGCTCTTTTGCCCGCCTGTCCGGTCATAAAAAGGATTCATTAGTGATAAGTAACCAAGTTAACGGAAAGACTAGAAAGGAAGACTTACCAGCACCTGCTTCTTGACCGTCCTGGTCGTCATCCTCTACCTGCACACCTGCCTCTTCAGCAGCAAGCAGCCGCATACCCTCCTTTACCGCCACTTTCTCCTCCTTGGTGAACTGGGCAGTGACCACATCCATACTGAAGACCGTTCCACCCTCTTTATCTGCATCAGCCTTAACCTCCTCCAAAGCCCGAAGATAGATCTTGGCCATGACCCTGGGATAATCATCCATCCAAGAGAGATTGCCCTGCTTCCAAGTTCGGAAATACATGTCCTGGAGCATGTCATCCATCATTCCCTCATTCTCCTCAAACTCCCTCATCCGGGCATCGGAAGCCGACAACCTTTCGACGGCAGCATCTCTCTCCAATCTGTATCTCGAGCAATCAGCCTGAAGGGACCTCCGCATCACCTCCATCTCTTCCCTCAACTTAGCTTGAGCAAGCTCTGCAGCCTCAAGTTTCTCGGACAATTCCTCCACCTGCTCGAGATCCGCTCTCCGAACCTCATCCACCGTGGCAATAGCCATGTCAATCCGCTCTTTGCAAGCAGCTTCCATTTTCCGCAATTCGGCCCGACTGGCCTCTTCCATGGTTTTCCTTAGTCGCCCGGTAGCAGCCTCATGCTGAGAAATCTGGATAGCCTGATCCGCAAGCTGTTTGGCCTGATCCGAAACCACCAATCGAAGTCGGATATTGGCGCTCCCAATCTCCTCTCCGGCCTTAACCAGCCGAGCATGATGCCCCATCAGCTTCTTGGTCTCCTCTACCACCCGATCAATATTAGCTTTGGCCTCGTCTCCCATAGTGACTATACGAGTAGTGAGTAGATCGAGATCTAAGGACTTGGCTTCATCAAGTACTCGTACCATGGGGTTACGGGGGAGAAGGTGTTCGCCAGTGACTTCGTCAAAAGTAATATCATGAGAACTTGGATCCAGATCAGGATGACCCGCAAATGGATTACGGGCCAAGTCGGGACGGTCGATATGAATAACAGAAGGGTTTCCGGACGGGTGCGGAGAAGGTGCAAACTCGCTACCTTCCTTGGTAATATCATGAATAGGCTGAGCCGGAGGCTGAGGACCGGGCGAAGTTTCGGATAAAGGATGACTCCTCTTCCTCTGCTGAATACCCTCTTCGATGACCCCAAGAAGAGGACGTTATCCGACTACATCCCCGGAGCGTTGGGTTGAGGGCTTCGGCTTAGCATAAATTTTGGAAAGTTTATATTGCTCAAGCCTATGTCGAAGGTCTGAAGCTTTGGGCGTCTTGCCTGCTCCTGATATAAAGAACAAGCGTCACAATCTTACATTACTATACGATTCGAGAAACGCGGTAAATTACAAGTTAAAAAAGGAAAAGAAACACAACTGTGGTTGTACAAACCCTGGGGAGGAGTGGGATACTGCAATAAGTCCTGGATTTCATTCCAGGACGGGAGCGGGTCATAAAATATTCCTAAGTCCCTATCATTAATGAAGCATGCAGGAGTCAAGAGTTCACCTTGAGTCGTCGGAGCCACCTTGGCTGGAATGGTCGGAGAAGACTCACTTGCACCAGTCCCGGCTTTGTCCGCCTTCCCGGTCTTCTCTGCCAAAGCCGGATCCTCATCCAACCCCTCAAAAGCCTGGTGGAACGCATCATCCGTCCACTCCTGAATCTCGCCCGCTTGCCCAGGAAGTAGGGCCCCGACGCCATCGCCACCTTTGTCACCATCCCGACCATCTCCACCCTCGCCTCGTTCCTCCTCTATGTCTTCCTCCTCCCGGGTAAGTGGACAATTGTTGGGGGAAGGACCGTCCGATTTCTTGAGTTTCTTACCTCCGACAGCTGGAGGTTTTGTGAAAGGTTTCCTCTTGCTACCCTCTGCCGTAACACCCCCCTTGGTCTGAGCAGCCGCCCTCTCCTCCGCCGTTTCCCTCAACTTAACTACAGACTGCTGCGGAAGGATTAGGTAATATTCCAGAAGAATCGCATTTCTAATCAAGAAGGCAGATGATCTATATTTCCCAAGAATGGCTTCTATCTCAGCCGCCGTCTGAACCAGGCGGTCAGTCTCCACAACCGGAAAGCCACCTATCGCTAGCAAAAATGAGAAAGTATGAGAAGAAGCATCGCAATCGGAATAGAAATTATAAGTAAAAGCATCAACTTACATCCAGAGGTAAAGCGCCGGATTGAAACGGATTCGTCCCTAACAAAGAACCACTCTTTCTTGAACATGCTGAATTTAGAGTACAGATCCAAGACCGGTTTGAAGGTCACGGCTGACTCCAAGCTAATGTATGGGGATCCTTTCTTGTAGCCTCTCAAATTATATAAGTACCGGATCTCCCGGTTGGAAGGAGGGCGCCCGTACTTCCTCTGAAAGATGACGAAAAGGCTCGCCAGTATGGCATAAGAGTTGGGCTGAAGCTGGAATGGGGCCACCTTTAGATACGTGAGGAAGCTGACTACCCAAGCATTGAGAGGCGGGATAGCACCACACATACAATGGTACCTACTAAAAGCAAAGTACCCTTCGGGAGGATTGTATGGCATGACTCCTGGGCCCGGCAATAGCATGAGGGCTCTATCGATCCCAAAGGAACGAGATATAACATCGAGCTGCTCCTCTTTGAGAGAGCTAGGAAAGCAGTCAGGCGGGGAATCCAGTAGCTCCTGGGGACCATGTCCATCCACTAATGACCTTGGGGCAGGCCCATGACGCTCCGATCCTGGTTGAGCTGGGGGCACGGCCGAGGACTCTCCTTCGCCCCCAGACTTCTTCTTATCTGACCTGGTTTCAACTTTTCGAGACATTTATCTGCAAACATGGGAAAGGTATATCGTTAGAACACACAAACATTGCAGTATGGGATTTTACATGTAAATTCAAAATGTAAAAGTCATATTCAATCAGCATACGAATGCACGTTCATTCGGCATTCAATCATCATCAACAAGTAACAGGTTCATTCGGCATATAAACACATCAGTCCATTCGGAAGTACGATACGGAAACGCATTCGGCAAAAGGAATAGTACCTGATTCGGCTAAGAACCTGATTCGGCTAAAAACTCGACCCGGCTAAAAACCTTGGGTGATTCGGCTAAGGACTTGGTTCGGCTAAACTCTCACTTGATTCGGCTAGAGGCTCGATTCGGCTAATACTTTCGGAACGATTCAGCAGATAGAAAAAACGGAGGTCCTAGTCCCCTACTTATAAGCGAAAGCAGAATACCGGATCAGATGATTCGGTAGTGGGAACCGGATGAAGATGGTAAAATGGGATTGTCGAAAAACAAAGCAGGACATGCGCACGCACACGCCCTACTTTGGGGGGCAAGTGTTGTATATGATTTCGACCGAACCAGCCACATTCGGATCCAGGCCAAGCCAACTCCATACTTCACCGGACCAAACCAAGACCGATCCAAAACCATCTCCATCCGTCACCGAATGATTCGACACCGGACCAGGCTACGCTCCCACTACCGGACGAAGCTCTACCGAATCAACTCCTCTCTACCGAATCAACTCCTCTCCACCGATCCAAGCCACCACCGATCCAAACTACCACCGAACCAAATACAACCGGACCAAATCCCCTCCACCTATCACCGAACCACCTCATGACCGAACCAAGAGGATGCCGAACTAGACTGCCAGGCCAGATCGCTTCATCCCAGGCCCACCAACAGCTGTATATATCCAAGACCCCTGCCCCCAACCTCACTCTATAAATAGAGAGGCAGGGGTACAACAATGGCGGACAAGTTTGAGAGCTCAAGCACGGAAGGAACTTTCAAACAACTTTCTTTTACTTGTATCAAAGCTTTGTACTTGTATTCAAAAGAAGAGAAGAGAAATAACATATAAAGTGGACGTAGGCACATTCTGGCTGAACCACTATAAATTTGCGTGTCTTTTTACAGTTTAGCCCCTGCTTTTCATATATTTGCGTAAATCACTCAAATCGCTAAGAACAACATAAGATCTACTAAATCATACAACTTTGAGGTGTTTGTCCATTTTTTGTGCAAACAGGTAGATATACCAATTACACTTTCGAGCTGGTGGTAACGCAGAGCTGTAGCAATCGCATTCCTCGAGCCACACTCCCGAATCAAGGGTGCGCACCAAATCAATCACAAAGTAATAGAATGGCATATGATGGAGTGTGTCCGATAAGAGGAGCTACCTCATTAGCCCGTCGATTGCTCCTGTTTTAGCCACTTTATGCCAACTCATAGGAGTTTGGGTCCACGTATATACCTCATAGGATCGTCGCAACCACCCTACTTCATTCTGAAATCTCCACCGCGTACACAGTTGTTAAAGTGGTTTTCGGTATCGACAGAGAGTATGCCCATATTCGATCCCGGTCTCTTTAACAACCAAACGTTAGTATAACACCGCGGTCATTTCAAAATAGTTTATACTTCAAAACCAAAATATCATTTCCTTTTCAAAACCATATCAATACGATAACGTTTTCACTTCAAAACCATATTAATACAATATCATTTTCACTTCAAATATATCCATTTCCATAATCATATCACTTTCCGAAGTTATAACACTTCCAAAACCAAAACACTTTGAAATCATAATGTTTTGGAAAACCTTAACTTTGAAATCATAACTTCCACCCTTAAACAGTTTAGATATTAATAATTGTATATAATAAATAGTTTATAAAATAAAATAGTTTATATAAAAATAATTATAAGTCAAAATGGTTTATATTGAAATAATTAGTATATAAAAATAGTTTATATTAAAGATGATTTATATTAAAATAGTTTATATTAAAATAATTTATAAAGTAAAATAAAAATATAGTTTAAATATAATTTAAAAATACTTTATATCATAAATAGTTTCCTCAAATTTCACAAATCGATTCAAATCAACTCAATTTTCAAAATTCAAATTTAATCAAATCTCAAATCATCAACTTCAATTCGATTCAGTTTCTCAATAAACCATTTCAAATTATCTATTTCAAATACATATTTGAACCATAAAATAAGCCATTTCAATTTCAATATATTTCAAAGCTTTAAATATTCAACGTTTCAAAACTAAATTCGATAATTTCATATATATATATATATATCAAATTCACTTTACTATTATTTAGTTTTGAAAAATTTACTTAATCATTTCAATAATCATCCAAATACAACTTCAATTTACAAATTTAAATAAACTAATTATCCCATTTAAATTTATATAAGCTTGAAATATTCATTTAAGTCACTTTTAATCAAATCCAAGTTATAAAACCATATCTTAAAATTTCAAATTTAATAAATTTCAAATCAAACTTATTTAAGTAAAATTCTTAAATAAATATAATTTCAAATCAATTTCAAATCTGAATTTATTAAAATCATTATAAACTCTATATTTGAATATATAAATATATATATATATAAAATAAATACTTAAACATATTATATATCCACTTTATTTAATCAACTTTAATAAATCTTTAAAATCAATATTGATTGAAACCATATTTTTCTTTTCAAACCATAGAATTCATTTTCAAAAAAAAAAATATATATATATATATAGACCAACAGTGTCTGTATATAATTATCTATCCTATGGTCAGGTCATACGGATATTTATCATTTCAATCCGCAATTTAAATATATATACGGGTATATATCTTTTCAACCCGCAATTCCAAATTCAATTAAATGAAAATCGCTTGGTTTTATCATTTCAACCCATAACGATTTTCTCCTATTCTACAGATCGTTCGGGTATGTATCATTTCAAACCATAGTAATTCTCTACTAACAGGGAACTTATAGAGTGATAACAGATATGATAGATATGATAATAATATAACAGGCATACATCATCAATATAATTAATAGATAATGGTGTCAGATGTCACAGGTGAACAGTTACAGGTAACAGAATATATATATGGCAATGTAAATAACTAACAGCAGCATATTTCAATTGTCGTTTCAATTGAAATCAAATTTAATAAATATAAGAACATTAATCGTGAGTGATTGCTCACCTTTCGAGGCTAGAGAGAACAGGAGATGACACAGATACGCACAGAGAAACAAACACTGAAATTGAGTTACGAATCCAAGCACAAATTCGATGATCAAAGCTGATAACAAGGAATAGACGAAATCAAATCTGAATTGGATCGATGAAGATAAATGGGTATAAGTGAACGTATATAGATATATAACTATATATATATATGTATATATTCAAATTCCAAACATATATTAAATTAAATATATATATTTCAAAATCACTTATATACAATATATAGTATATATAATGTATACCTCTTATTATTTGTATAGTCTTAAAAATGAAATTACATAATACCACTAATATATATATATATACTTTGAAATCAATAATGTATATGTACTACTAATATATAAGCATTTTAAAATCATTGTTTATTCTTAATATCAATATTGTTTTACATATACACATCCCATAAACTTTAAAACAATTCAATTATAACATATAGGCAATATAGCCCAATATAACATATTGACTTATACATAATTCATATACTGTAACATATAAGTTAATATATATAAACATATATATATATATAACTACAAATATAACATATATATATATATTAACTAAATATACATAAAATATAACGAAACAGATATATATACTTAACAAACTGTTATATACTTGTAATTCAAAATAAAAGAAAACATGAACAACATATAACACACAACCGATTATATATATAACCTGTCACATATATACATATCTTCAAAAATCGAGCTCTGTCAATGTACATAGCCAACTAATATAAAATTATTATATATAATATATATAAACTGTTTCAAAATACAAAACAGAAAACAAAACAAACAAATACATGCAGACATATTAAAATATACAGCATATGCAACCAATACATGCGCCGCTAGTTCACAAATAAAACACAACTATATATATGTAAACTATAAACCTTAGATTATATATATATACTTAAACTGACTTACATATATAATTAAACCCACAACTTTATGTGTATAGAATATATACACGTATGTAGTTAAATACATTGCTATATACTATATATAATGTAAACTAATATAGCTTATGAGTACTATTATATACAAATCTTATATATATATATATATATATATTAAAATTTAATTCAATACTTTATATAAACTAATATGTAGAAGCTAATATATATAACCAATATATACTGTAGCGACCCACTATTTTGGACCATTCAAATCGACAATAAATCCACCCATGTCGGACTTGAATAATTCAAAATAATAGATTGTAAATAAAATTTGGCAAAACTCAGGATATACAGAAAAAATCACAGATCACAGACACAGAGTAATATAACAATGCAGCGGAAGCAAGAAATAGTAGTTCATGAAGCTACTATATATACATCAGAGTTACAAGATACAACAGAAGTAAAAGATACAAAAATAGTCAAATACAAGATCTGAATACATCACTGGAATCAACTAGATAACTGAAAGCGAAATCGATAGCTGGATCTCCAAGAAAATCTCCAACTCCAAAGGTGAGTCTCGAATGCTGTATTACTCAGTCTGACCCGAGCGTAAAGGAAAACACAAAACACTCGAGTCAGGACATACATACTTATATAATGTAAACCAACTCAAGTGAACTATAATATAAAGGTACAAGTAACTTAAAGAATGCTTGGGATCGCCCATTCTTTAAGGATTCGTTAAACTATCAACTATGTAGTAATATTCGCTATTATAATAATGTTTATAATAAAATAAAGTTACTTTTAAATAGCTTTAAGGAGTGACCCAATATACCCCTTAACACATAATAGTGCCAATAGTCTATACAGTACCTGCATACCTCGAGAGGCTACGAGAAGATACTCCATAGGTACGACACAAATATAAAATCATAGTAAAGCTCGGTAAGGTAGGTGACACGACACAACTAGGCAATGCCAGGGTAGATATACCAATTACGCATCCGGGTTGGTGGAAACGCATAACAGCCACTACCGCCCACCTCGGAACACACTCCCAAATAAAAAATCGAAGGGTGGCCACCAAATAAATCACAAAGTAATTGAATAGTATCAAAGAAATGCGTCCGATCAGAGGTGCTACCTCATTGGCCCGAGAATCGCTCCTGTTTTAGCCACCTTATGCCAACTCACGGGGGCCGGGTCCACGTTCATACCTTAATAGGATCGTCGCCACCATCCTACTTCATTCTGGAATCTCCACCGCGTACACGGTTGTCAAAGTGGTTTTCGGTATCGACAGAGAGTATGCCCATATCTGATCCCGGTCTCTTTTCCAACCAATCGTTATTATAACCCATGGATATTTATTTCAAAATCATTTACTTTAAACCCAAAATATCATATCCATTTCAAAACTAAATACTATATTATTTCATTTCAAAGCCAAATCAATATATCATTTCCATTTCAAGTCCCAAAGCAATAATATATCATTTAAATTCCAAAAACCAAATCAATATATCATTTAAATAAAACCTAAATTTCCAAATCACCGAATATTTGCTTAAATATATTAAAGTTTAAATATTCCTTTAAATCATCTTAAACCAAACTACTTTATAAAGTCACATTCTTAAACCTTCAATTTCAATAAGTTTCACGTTAATAGATTTAAAGACATGTCTTAATTAAATACAATTTCACACAATTTCATTTTCAAAACCATAGTACCTTTCAAAGTTATAATAACTCTGAAACCCAACACTTTGAAACCATAATATTTTTAAATCATAACAATTTAGAAATGTTATTCTTTGAAAATCATAATACTTAGAAAATCATGACACCTTTAAAATAATATTCATTAAACCATTTAAATTCATTGTCAAATAATATTCATTTCCAAGTTGTAACATTTCTAAGTTCATTCGTTCAATCATTTCAAACATTGAAATTTTCAAAACAGCAGCATTTATAAAGTTTTGCGGTAGGTATATTTAGTATATATCAAAACATAGTTCAAAATCAGAAACTACAGCATTTCAGAAATGTTGTTATAGGTTTATTTAGTAATTTTAGCATATAGTTCAAATTTTTAGAATTTACAGCACTTCAGAAATGTTGTTATAGGTCCTTTTAGTATATTTTAGTATATTTTAGTATATTTTCAGCCATAGTTCAATTTCAAGAAATTACATTACTTCAGAAATGCTATTATAGGTCTTTTTAGTATATTTCCAGCCATAGTTCATTTAACCACAACATTTCAGAAACACTATAATTTCTGTTATACCCTTTAAAACAATATATCTTCAATTTTTCTCATTTTTAACTTATCAAACTCATTCCACTTTCCAAAAAAATTTATTAGGATATTACTTAACTTATAAATTTTATTAATGAATGTCGAATTTAAATTAATTTCATTTGTTAGTCAATCCTTTCTAAATTGCTTAACTTTCAAAAACATTAAAACTCCAATTCTATCCATTTTTAGCCTATAAAATTACATCTTCCACTTCAGAAATTATTCATTTGGATATCATTAAACTTATGATTCAATAAGATAAACTTTTATAAATAAATATCCAAATTAAACTATAATTCATTTATTAAGTCAAAAGCACATTCTTTTACTTAACTTTTATTCCAACAAACAACCTAATATTTTATTTTAAAATACCCACTTCATAAATAAAACTAAATTTCTATTTATTTACTTAACTTAAAATTTCCATTCGAAAAACCAAATTTCCAACTATCAAGTTAGGTCATATTTTAAATTACAATTTCCTTCCATTTAAATCCTAATTATTTATTTTACAAACATATTCATAAATAGAATATCTTACCATTATTAATATAACAATCAAATTTCCTTATAAAAATATTCATTTGACATCAAATAACTATGAATTTCAGTTAAAACAAATTTTATTTCCAAAGTCCAAGCAAAACTGTATTTTATTTTATCATTTTAAAATACATTATTTATTACACAAAACATGTCTGTTTCATAAAGTAAAATTCATTACCATTACTAGGTTAGATTTAAAATTCCATATTAAGTACAATTATATTATTAAGTTATTATCATCAATAATTGTCTTTAATTCAATTTAAAACCAACACATCTTTAAAATTTCCATTAAAGCCACTGTTAACTCCTTTATTTCAGCGACCTAAGAATGTTGCGACCTAAGGAAAAGCTACGACCTAAGAATGTTGCGACCTAAGGAAAAGCTGCGACCTAAGAATGTTGCGACCTAAGGAAAAGCTACGACCTAAGAATGTTGCGACCTAAGAAAAAGCTACGACCTAAGAATGTTGCGACCTAAGAAAAACCTACGACCTAACTACATAGCGATCTAACTGAGAAAGTCCACGACTTATCAAGATAAGAAGTTAGCGACCTAACTTCTTCGC
This sequence comes from Allium fistulosum, assembly GCA_030737815.1. NCBI lineage: Eukaryota > Viridiplantae > Streptophyta > Magnoliopsida > Asparagales > Amaryllidaceae > Allium > Allium fistulosum. The sequence continues at coordinate 306,779,841 of CM060901.1, read as the reverse complement.
GACCTAAGATCCAGAAGGGTTTGCGACCTTGCAGCAGAAAGGATTGCGACCTATGGAACTCAACGACCTAAGGTAGCTAGCGACCTAAAGGACTTAACAACCTAAGGTAGTTAGCGACCTAAGGGACTTGACGACTTAAATAGGTTAGCGACCTAACTATTAAAGGAGGTTCAGCGCCCTACGACCTAGAGCTCCCACAGCTATTCTGTAACTCGCGTGCGACCTATTACTTGATCAAATGAAGACAAGTACATTTTTACTAGCTAACTCCTGAAGCCGCAAGGGGACAGCGACCTAGCTTAGGTCGCTCGCGACCTACGACCTAACTAAGGTCGTGCGCGACCTAAGACTTAGGCAATTTTCCTGCCCAGAAATCAGCTTCTATAAATAGGACATCACTTCCAACATGAAGGGGACTTTTGGCAAATCATTTCTACAGCGCTGTTACTCCGTCGAACTCTTCATTCATTCAGTAATCAAGGATCCTTCAAGCATTCGCGACACTACAACAAGCTTCGAGAGAAATTCCTCACATCCGACATGGATTCATTGAGTTTCACCGTCGAAGATTGAGCTAGTAGTCTAGATTGTTTCTTGTGATCAAATTGTACTGTTTTCTGAAGAGATTTGTATCAAATTGTAACCAAATCAGCAATAAGAGACTATAAAGTGGACGTAGGCTCAATTACGGGCCGAACCACTATAAATCTGTTGTTCATTTACTGCATTTCTGCTATTTTTCCTGCTTAATTTCTGTTCACGTCACGCGGGTGGTGCTTTCACGATCTTATTACACACACCGGGTGTTATCGTTCATATTTTAACGTTAACATTTTGGTGCTTTCATTGAGAGCCCAACTCAGGCTACCACTCACCATTGCTTCTCAGAAGTTTGCTGAAAGAATTTCCCACAAAACCAGAAGTTTATCAGACATAATGGCTCCTGGAAGGAAACGAAAGTCTGTCAGAACTGACGAAGACCGTGACAATACTGCCACTTCTCTCTCTCCAAATCAGGCAGCTCCAAGCGTCGGTGTTACGCGACAGGAGTTAGATGCTGCTGTATCCGGACTGTACCAGCAGATTGAAACTCAGAATAACCTGATGATGGAAAGGCTGAATGCTCTATTTGGTACGAGTCAAAGACCAGTGAATAATGAGGGAAACTTTGCTAATGCTGCTCCCAATTCTGAGGGAAGAAATATTCCTCACGGGGGATCAGGTGCTGCCGAAGGGGCACCCCTCCAGGCCGAAGGATCTAGGTCGTCACCAGTTCTTCATGAGCATTTACTTGGACAAACTCCCGAAAAGATGGCTGAGGTCTACTCTGCGAAATCTCTGAACAATGAGGAATATCTCTCTGGTATGATCAAGCAAATAATGAAAGAGAGCATGCAAAGAGATGAAGACGAAAGCGAATGGGGATTCGCACCAAGTAGAACTCCGTTTACCGAGAAGATTCTGAAAGCTGAATTTCCTAGAAAGTTTGTTCCCCCCACTATTCCTGCTTATCGGGGGACAAGTGATCCAAATCAGTTCTTGTATAAATACGACTGGCATATGACGGGCGCAAGGGCAACCGACGAGATAAAGTGCCGATATTTCCCAGTTTATTTAGAAGGAGTGGCGCTTCTTTGGTTTACCAAGCTTCCAGTCCGATCTGTAGATCAGTTTTCCGATCTCACCCGAAAATTCAAAGAGCAATTCAGGCTATACGCTTCAAAGGCAAAGGATATAATGTCGTTGTCCAGTCTTGAACAGAATCCGGGAGAGCCCATTAAGTCATTCTTGAACCGCTTCAACTTAGCTCTGGCAGAAGTCGATAATGTAGAGCCACGAATGATCTTGACCTATTTGATGCGTGCTATTGACAAATCGAGCGAATTTGGAAAATGGCTGAAAATGAAGGAACCAAATTCGCTCGAGAAATTCTACAAAAAGGCTGACGAATTTATACGTTTAGAGAATCTTTCCGCACCAGCTAAAGTTGTGACAACGGTGGCGGAAAATAATACTACTACTCAAAGCAAGAAAGAACCGGCAGATCAGAAAAGGGAAAGTAATGGTGGGAAAAGGCAGAAAGACTTCAAAAAGCCCCGCTTCCTTAAACCATCAGACTTTACTCCTCTGACCGATACCCCGGAAAATATCTTCATCGCCACTAAGGATGCTGTTGAATTTCCAAAACCACCGGCCGTGAAAGTTGGGAAGAATGCTGTTCAAAGCGGAAGATTTTGCAAGTTTCACAACCAACCAGGGCATGATACCAATGAGTGCCGCCATTTGAAAAGTCTGATCGAAGAATTGCTAAGAGAGAATAAGTTGCAGCAATACGTCAAGAGGAATAGAAAGGACCCATCTTCATCCAGCCAAGGGCAGTTACCTCCAACTAATTCATCTGATTCAGGAGAGAGGCCTGCTGGAAAGGAAAGACCTGTTATTAATGTGATCACAGGGGGACCTCATCCGGCTGGCAGGAGTTGGGGTGAAATGGAAAGGTATGCAAAAGCTTTGAAGTATGCACCAACCGAAGAAAGTGTCTTAATCCTGGAAGATGCTTCACCTCTAAAGCAACAAAAGACTTTTCATGATGATATTATGTTCAGAGCCAGGGATTCTGTTAATGTGGAAGCTCCTACTGAGGACCCTTTGGTTATCTGTGTCGGTATTGGGCCGGCTATTGTCAGAAGAGTGTTGGTCGATAGTGGTGCCTCATGCAACATCCTCTTTAAAAGGACATTTGACCAAATGAAAATTCCGATGACTGATGTACGTGCTTCTTCACACAAGATTGCCGGATTTACAGGAGAGCTGAAACAGCCGATTGGAACAGTGGACTTGTTTGTTGAAATGGGCGAAGGACACAAGAAATTGGTTCGGAAGCAAACTTTTGTAATTGTGGATGGATTCTCCGCCTATAACGCTTTCTTGGGCCGGCCTACTCTTGCTGCTTTCAGGGCCGTCCTCGCTCCTTGGTGCTTAACAATGAAATTTCCTACTGATAATGGGATTGCTGTTATTAAAGGAGATCAAAACGCAGGACGAGAATGTTATCTTGTAGAACTCCGAGAGGCCAGGAGAAAAGAAATGGGGAAAGATGCGGCAGCTCCGCTCCGCATCAAGGAACCGACCCTGTAGCAACTACGGAGCGGCCCCTGTACTGGTGAACACAGCAATGCAAGAAAAGAAATGGATCCCAGGAAAGCCAGTACAGGGGAGAATAGAGTGGTATCCGTGGAGGTAACGGTACCAGTATCTGTAGACCCGAAAGACCCAAATAAAGTACTCAATGTGGGTTCACAGCTAAGTATAACAGTTCAAAACACATTGATATCATTCTTGAAAGCCAATCTAGATGTGTTCGCTTGGTGTCATGCTGATATGTGCGGAATCTCTCCAACAATTGCTGTTCACACCCTGAATGTCGATCCGAAATTCACACCAGTAAAACAGAAAAGAAGAACTCAAGGTCCAGAAAGGTCAGCAGCTTTAAAAGAAGAGGTAGATCGTCTCCTAGAGAATAATTTCATCAAAGAATCCACTTATCCAAATTGGGTTTCAAATCCAGTACTGGTTAAGAAGGCAAATGGAAAGTGGAGAGTATGCATTGATTTCTCAGATCTGAACAAAGCTTGCCCCAAAGACTGCTTCCCGTTGCCTAGAATCGATCAACTAGTAGATGGGACGGCTGGACATGAGTTGTTATCTTTTATGGATGCCTATTATGGATACAATCAGATTATGATGAATGAACCAGATCAGGAGGACACAAGCTTTATTACAGATGTGGGACTCTACTGTTACAAAGTCATGCCATTCGGTTTAAAGAATGCTGGGGCAACATATCAAAGACTTGTCAACGCTATGTTCAAGCCTCAGATTGGCAAAACGATGGAAGTCTATGTTGATGATATGTTAGTAAAGTCAAAGAAAGCAGTAGACCACATGGATCACCTGGCAGAAATGTTCTCAATTCTTCGGAAGTACGGAATGAAGCTCAATCCATTGAAATGTTCATTCGGAGTAGAGTCTGGAAAATTCTTGGGTTTCATCGTAAGCGCTAGGGGCATCGAGGCAAATCCTGCTCAAATCACAGCTCTAAGAGAATTTAAAGCCCCTAGAACAAAGAAAGAACTACAAAGTCTCAATGGAAAGGTTGCCGCTCTTAGTCGCTTCATTTCCAAGGCCACAGACAAATGCATTCCCTTCTTTGATGCTCTAAAGAAAGGAAAGAAAAATTTCGAATGGACTCCTGAATGTCAGAATGCTTTCAATCAACTTATTCATCATATGAGAACTCCTCCGGTCCTCTCCAAGCCTAGTGATGGTGAAGACCTCTTCATCTATTTGGCAATTTCATCCCATGCTTTAAGTGCAGCACTCGTACGAGAAGATATGAAAATACAACGTCCGGTTTACTACATCAGCAAACGGTTCGCTGGGGCTGAAATGAATTATTCAAAGATAGAAAAACTTGCTTATTGTCTGCTAATCGCTTCCAGGAAGTTGAGACCCTATTTTCAATCTCATCCTATCAAGGTCCTGACTGATCAGCCTTTGAAGCAAGTCCTGTATCGTCCTGAAACTTCGGGTCGTCTCTTGAAGTGGAACATAGAACTCAGCCAATATGACATCACTTACCATCCCCGAAGAGCAATTAACGGACAAGCTTTAGCAGATTTCATTGCAGAATCCACTGACAAAGGTGACAGTAAGGAAGAAACCACTGACTGCATTCCGATACAATGGAAGTTGTATGTTGATGGCTCGAGAAATGATTATTGTTCTGGGGCAGGAGTTGTGCTCGAAACCCCCGAAGGACGATCGCTATGTTATGCATTGAGACTGGAATTTCCTTCGACGAACAATGAAGCAGAATATGAAGCCCTTATTGCCGGATTGAAAATCGCCAAGGAATTAAATATCAAAGTGATACAGATTTTCAGCGATTCTCAGCTCATTGTTTGCCAGGTGAAGAAAGAATTTCAAGCCAAAGGAGGAAATTTGCCTGCATATTTGACAAAGACTTCCGAACTCCTCAATGATTTAGATCACTACTCAATAAGCCACATACCCCGAGAGGAAAATATGAAGGCGGATTCTTTAGCAAAGTACTCAAGTTCCGGAGAAGCTCAATTACTAGGATTAGTTCCTGTAGAAGTTCTGTCAGCTCCAAGCATTGATGAAATGGATGTTGATTGGATTATGACTACGTCTCAAGAGCATGAATCATGGATGACTCCAATCAAAGAATACTTACTCAGTGGTTCCCTGGCAGAGAGTTCTAAGGAACGTCGAAAATTATTAAGAAAAACATCGAGGTATATAATTCAAGATGGCCGATTATACAGGCGGGGATTTTCAACCCCACTACTCCGATGTGTAACTAAGGAAGAAGCCAAGACAATCTTAACAGAGGTGCACGGAGGAGAATGTGGAGACCATTCAGGTGGTCAAACACTTGCAAAGAAAATTCTCCGATATGGATACTTCTGGCCGGATATCAATCGAGTTGCTGCAACTTTTTCCAGGAAATGTGACAGATGCCAACGATTTGCAAAAATCCCAAGAGCGCCCTCCACTGAACTCACACAAATGGTCAGTCCATGGCCATTTGCCATTTGGGGGATAGACCTAATTGGACCATTACCGATCGCCAAATCAGGAATTAAATATGCTATTGTTGCCGTTGATTATTTCACCAAGTGGGCTGAAGCTGAACCTTTGGCCACCATCACTTCTAAAAAGATGATAAATTTTGTAACGAAGAATATCATTTGCAGATATGGTGTGCCACAGAAGATAATCACCGATAATGGCACTCAATTTGAAAGTGAAGAATTCCAGGATTTTTGCAAACGGTTCAGAATTCGAAAAAGCTTCTCAGCAGTGGCTCATCCGCAGGCAAATGGGCTAGTGGAAGCAGTCAACAAGATCATCAAGTCAACTATCAAAAAGCAACTTGAAAAAGCAAAAGGTGGTTGGGTTGATAAGCTTCCATTAGCACTATGGGCGTACAGAACTACTCACAAAACTGCGACTGGGCACGCTCCATTTTCACTGGCATACGGATCTGAGGCAATGATTCCAGTAGAAGTAGAGGTTCCTTCACATAGAAGAGTTCATTTCAATGAAACCGAAAATGAAAAACTGCAACTTGAAGCGCTTGATTTTCTTGATGAGAAAAGAGAGGAAGCTAGGCTCAGAGTTTCAGCTCATCAGCAGAGAATAGCCAGGCATTTCAACTCCAAAGTTCGCCAACGCAGCTTTGAAATCGGAGACTTGGTTCTGAAAAGGATCATGACAGCAACTGGTGTGTTTGGGCCAAACTGGGAAGGGCCATATGTCATAGGCACTAAACTTCTTGATGGCACTTTCAAACTCATAACTGTTGAAGGAGATCCAATTCCAAGGGCCTGGAACAGCAACCATTTGCGTCCCTACTTTACTTGAAAAGAGCTCTGCACAAAATTGTAAAATGATGATGAATGTATCAGTTGTATTGTGAAACATTGTAAATCAGTGTAAATGAATGAAAGCTATAAAGTGGACGTAGGCCCGATTTTTGGCCGAACCACTATAAATCTTGTGTTCTTTACTATTTCATGATGCCTGTTTTATTTTGATATGTAAATACTTTAAATGTATCGCTAAAATATCAATTCAAAATTGCAGGACATTATAACAAGGCTTGCTCATCACAAAGCTAAGCAACTTCCATAAATCAGCTATTACACGAAAACCAAGCCACAAAATTTTTTTCCAAACTCAAATCCCAAGCAAGGAAAACCTCACATAAAAAGTTGGCGACTCCATTGTGACAAACCTTCGTTCACTAGTCGAGATTGTCGCTATAAATAGACATCCAACTAGATAACTTGCGTTTGTCTCGTAGAGTCATTCAACAGTGAAGTCCACTCCTTCGGATAAAGCAATTTACTTGTAAGAGGAAAAGAAGAAGATGCGCTTGGGAACGATAATAAGAGAGCGCTAACAGGCAGATGATGAGAGAAAGTTGCCAAGCAAACAAAGGAGCAGACAATGGGAGGTATGCATCTCAACAGGAAGGCCAGAAGATCCACTAAAGGGACGCCTTCCCAAGCGGAAGTAACAGGACCCTCGCTAACTGTTCGTGATGCATCCGATCAGATAGCTTACGTCCGTCCCGTGGATCCACTCGCCCCTGAGACGCAACCTACCCGGCACACCAACCAACCAAAGCCCTCTAACGAGGCACACCAATAAATGGGAGTGCTTTCCTCAACCAAAAAGATCGGTGGGACCACCGAAGGGGCATCTTGTTAATTGATTGCGGTCGTTTGTACAAACAAACATCCAATCAAGCAACTTACGCCTGCCCCGCGAACCCATCCGACCATGAGAAAGTAACTCCCAGGCACTCAAAAGCCCTCTTCGGAGGCACAAGCCCTCTTCGGAGGCACGTGACCTCTTCGGAGGCAAAAGTCCTTTCCCAAGGCACCACAAGCCCTCTTCGGAGGCACATGACCTCTTCGGAGGCAAAAGCCCTTTCCCAAGGCACCGCAAGCCCTCTTCGGAGGCACAAGCCCTCCTCGGAGGCACAAGCCCTTTTCAAAGGCACAAGACCTCTTCGGAGGCACAACTCTTTAAGAGGAGCCCTCTCCGGAGGCATGTCCCAAAATAAAATGCTTGAACAAAAAGCATCGTCCAGAAGCACAGTTCAACTCTCAAAGGAAGGACTAACTTGTTCATCTCGAAAAGTTCCTCCTAAAAAAAAAAAGTTGAAAAATGCTACAAAATTCTTTCAGAAAAGCTCATTTCACTTCATAGAGAAATTCACTTCTTAATAAATAAAAGTGATTATCCCCGAAAGTTGAAGCGTTCTTCAGAAAGAGAAAATAAAAATTCTTCTAAAGACTGGATATACTCTATTAAGAGCAGAATAATTCTCCCCTTAAAAGCGGAATAATTGTCCTCTGAAGTAAGAGTATTAGTCTTAAAAAAGCTAGGAATATTGCAATGCACTTACGGTATGGGGGCAATACTATACAATTCAATTATATTAATAAAAGCAACATGCCACAAGTTCGTTGCAATATCACGGAAAACAGATGTGGAATAAATGCATTCTCAAACGCAGACAAAAAGTTTGCACAAGTAAGAAGAATCGTTTGTTCTACACTTAAAATAAAAGATAGATCATTCTCACATACACTAGAGTTTGTACAAGTAAAATAATTGTTTTATTTAGTACTATGAAAATTCTTTACATGTGCAGATATCTCAAAAAGCAAAAGCGGGAACCGGTACCCGCACAATCCCCGGTCAATACATGCAAAGAGCAAAAATAATAAGTAGAAAATCCAGCTTGATTATTCCTTCTTCTCACCACCTTTGGAGCCCTTTCCCGGCCTAATGACTAGCTTTTGAAGTCGTTGTGAACGGGCAGGGGCAGAAGGAGAAAGCGGTGCGGCCAGATCAACTACTGCTTCATCTTCAGTGGAAGTCTTCTTCTTCTTCCTTACAGCACGTTTCCCCTTCCTCTTTGAAGAAGACTCGCTCCCCGGAGTAGCAAGCAATGTTGAAAGCTTCGTGTCGTCATCAAGAGACCGCTCCGGGGTCTTCTCAATGTCTTCAAAATCCTCCACCTTCTGTTCCTGAGAAGCAGCCGGATCATCCAAGCCTTGAAGAGCTTCGATTTTCTCTGCCTGTGATCCCGGTTGGGAAGCAGAAGGAGGAGTAATTTGGGAAGATGGAGGAACGGCAATCGAAGGAGTGAAAGCTTGTGTAGTGCTTGGTGCCTCCGCTGTAGAAGAAAAGAAGTTAAAATCAGCATCCCCCGAAAATAAAGAAGGCATCGGTTCATCAAAGTTTAAGTAACAAGTAAGAAGGTCATCGAATTCGGCTAAGTCAAATGACTGGTTCATTAGACCCGAGACGACACCAAGAGTACCTGGAGGAGTTGGCTTTGCAAGATCCACCTCAAACTTCTCGGCTTCAATATCATCCAGTGCCTCATCTTCAGTAGGAGTAGTTGCAGTTTCCTGGGCAACTTTAGCTAGTTGTAAAGAATGAGAGCTGGAATCTATAATATTAACGTCGGCTGAAGTAGAAGTTTGAACGGGGGCAGTTAAAGGAGCTTCTTCTTTTGGAGGCTCTTCTCCCATTGTTTCAGCTCGTACTTTGGCAAGTTGCTCCTTCCCCTTAACAAGAGCGGCACGATCCTCATCATTAAGATAGCGCTCCTCAAGTTCCAGCTCATTATAGCCGGCCCCGCCAAGCATATCCATCGCGACTTCCCACACTTCAGCCAATGTAATTTCATTATCGGGACCAAGAAAAGAGAGGCTCCCACGACCCAGAACGCTGTGTAAATAAAAGTCGAATAAGGTAGAGCTGATGTCTACTTTCGTCGCCTCATGTGATTGCTCAGCCGCTTCCTTTTCGGCAATGGCAGCAACCCGGCCAGCGGTAGCCTCATCACGCTCTGCCTCAACTTTAGCAAGTCGAGACTTTAGTAACTCAATCTCTACATTCTGAGAGGTGACCTTTTCCCGCAAATCGGTGTTTTCTGTGCGGTATTTCTCAGTAATATGCTGTTCAGCGGCAAGCTTCATTTCAACATCTCTCTGTGCAGCATGGGCATCCCGCACTTGTTTTTGAAAGACTTCTTCTTTTTGAATATGAGATGCAGAAGAAGAGGCAAGATCTTCCTTAAGTTTTTTAACCTCGGACTCAAGTTTTGCATAACCATCAGCAATATTTGTCATCTCGAGATTATGCTGTTTGCAAATTTTGTCCCACTCCGCCTTGTCGTTTTCCATAGTCAGCATTGCCTCAAGGTTTGCACGATTAACCCTTTGGAGTTCATCGACAAGCTTCTGCCACTGCGACATCCTCTCGATATTAAGCCTGACTGCGTCAAGACTGCTAAGCATGTCTGATTTATCAATCGGAACTATGTCCAAGTCAAAGTGCACCCCTTTTAGGCACCAATTCGGAAAACGGCTCTGAAGTGTTGGGGGGCCGTCCTTGACTTGATATTGCGGTCTGTTAATGATAGTCTGAATGTCAGATTTCTTCAGAGGAGGAGAGCTAGCCAGAATATCAGAAGGAATGGGAGCGTCAGTCTTTTCAGAAATTTCAGACGCGTCAATCGGTTTAGATCGTTTGCTCGGTTCATCAGCAATCTGAGTTTTTCCCTTATCATCGTAAGACTTCCGCTTATGAGAGTAGTCACTCCTATGCGAAGAGTCATATCGCTTGGCATCTTTCCTTCTTTGCCACTGATCATAATCCCGCTTCTCTTGGGCTTTCCTTCGAGCCCTCTCTTCATCTGTTTCTTTTGGGGTATCAAGGTACTTCCTAAAGTCATAGGTGCCGCGGCCTCCACGGTACTTGAATGAGTCATAATATGAACCTGTACGTCCCATTGGAGAACCTGAAAGCAAAAAAGGAGTAAAGTTTAGAAATTTCCAGGAAAAAGAGGATGAATGTTTATAAGTGCTGGAAAATCCTAAGTGTGTGTGGCGTGCAAGCTACATGCGTCAAACTACAGACCACGATTTAGTGTGGAAACAGAGACGACTGGCGTAGTAGGCGTCCGGGTTTGTTCAAAAGTGGAAGTCGCCTCGACAACGGGAGAAGTTGCTTTTGGATTGTTATCCCCAAAAAGCTCTTGAGAAGTTATCATGATATCGCTCAAGCCATCAAAGGTGTCATCACCCAGGAGTTCAGCAGACTTCTCTTTTTCAACCTCTGTATCAATGGATTCCTCAGGAACTCGAGGATTCTCTTCCTCCTCAGTAATTGGGGTAAGCGTCGACTTGCTGACTAACCCTACGACATCGATGGATGTAGAACATTTTACCAAAGCAGCCTCCATGACGGGTGCTTCTGATGCAGTTTCTTCTACAGAAGCTGGGGCATTCGAGGCCTCTGCTTGGGAATCTGAAGCAACTAACGTTTCCGCATCAGAACTAGAAATTTCATGAATCTAAGTCGATCTAGAAGGATGTAAAAGGCCAAACTGGTGCAGGAATTCATCTTTCAGCAAGAATTTGGCGCTCCTCTCTTCAGCGTCAACAGCACTCAAAGTATCTAAAATCGACTTACGGCTGGTATCTCGAAGAAGAGAAGGAAGTGCTGCACGAAGAAAGAATGGAATTAAGCATTTGATGGTTCGAATCATGAAAAATTTAGAAAAAATGAATCGGTAAGGGGTAATCTTACTTCCGACTCTCCAAACAGCATAAAATCCCGGAGGACAGCGAACATAAAAGAATTGAGTCAAGAATCCGTGGGCACTTTCAGGCAAGTCCAGAATTAGTTTGCGATTCCTATCACTCCTCACAAGTATGATGGAAGGATGGTCCTTGTTCTTTGCGAATGTGCACAAGAAGCGAATTTCATCAAAAGAGGGAAAACGGTCCAACGTTCTCCTGAAAAGCACACACAATCCCAGCAGGATGGAGTATCCGTTAGGGTGTAGTTGAAAGGGAGAAATAGTTAGCCGAAGGAGGAGTTCCCGAAGACAATCATTAAATGGAGGAATGGCTCCACTTGAACACATCTGCCGGTTCACAGCAACGAAGCCAAAAGGCGGCCTGTCAGCAGTGTCGCTTGGCCCAGGAAGTAAAGCATCTGCTTCGGCAATGCCAAATTGGATGCACAGTTGTCGGAAGACTTTATGACTTAAAGTAGTAGGAGTCCTTTCCGGAGGATCGTTTAGTGGAGTAGCGATTGGAAAAGCTTCTCCGGCTATTTCCAAGTCTTCCTGTTGAGATTCCATTCTACACAAGGAACTGGACGATCAAATATTAAGGTGCACGTTTCCTAAAAAGAGTGAAGTGTTGTGCAAAACTAATACAATAACGAGCAAATGTAAATGAAACTGAACTAATTGATACTTGTCAATTATAAAGTTTCAGGGCTTAATATTTTAAGTCCAGGAATAGTGTTGCGTTAATGCAAATGAATCAGCTTTAGTTGATCACTTCAATTTTGCTTTAATGCTTCACTTAGATTTGTTAGTTCACAGCATTTCATTCACGAAGTTCATTTAAGTTGGATTTTCTTTGACAACTAATCTGTTGTTTGATGTGGGCAATCAATAGCAGTATATTCGTCCCATTTTTCCGTGAATGTTGCTTCTAAACAGGTTATTAACATTAAAAGTTGAGGCAATCCGAGAAGAAGTGCAAAACCCAAAATAATTCAAGTTCAGAAAATCAGTCAAAAGCTGTTCAAAGTTCTAAGTGTTAGGTCGCTTACGACCTAACACAGGTTGCAATGTTCTTATGCTATGTTGTTCAGATTGAAAGTTCAAGATTGTGAAAAATTGCCTAAGTATTAGGTCGTTCAGCGACCTATCATGAGTCAGGATTTCTGTAGGTCGCATGTTGCAACTGAATGGATTAAGGTGGGGCAATTCTCTTAAGTCCTAGGTCGAGCACAATTGTTTTTAGGTTGGAGATACTCTAGGTCGCAAATGTCGTCAGGTCGCAAAGGCTAAGGTCGTTAAGCGTTCCCACGCGACCTAACTCTTAGGGCGTTCGAATCTGATAGGTTGTTGACTTCTTCTCCAAGCAACATCATATTGGGTCCAATAACCCAATACCACCAGTTCAAAAAAGGATTCATCATCCCCTTCATCCTACCTCAACATATCACCGATTAACTGGAGAATCAATGGCAAACCCTACAGATCCGTAGCAAAACCTTTCGTATGATCGCAAATCATCCCAACCCGTCAAATGACGAACGAAAGTCGATTGAGACTACCGTACAAAAAAGCATGATGCATGGAATTGGGCTTAGGTCGAGCGACAACGATTCATGTTCAAAGCAGTGACTATGGGCAAGTATAAGCTGATCCACTTACGAATTATGATCGGCGAGGAAGAATCGTTGGCTGATTGAGTCAAATTTGTCTCTGGAAGTTCGAAAAAACTGTTAATGGCGATGGAGGCTCAGGACAGTAGGGTAAGGAAGAAGGTGCGACCTAACTAATTTATATGGGACTGAAGGAGGGAGGTGAACAGGCGTGCAAGTTTTAAGTCGATTCGCGACCTAGCAAAGTTGAGTCGAAGCATACGACCTAGAGTATAGTCATATACTTCGAGGGGCAAATGTTAACTCCTTTATTTCAGCGACCTAAGAATGTTGCGACCTAAGGAAAAGCTACGACCTAAGAATGTTGCGACCTAAGGAAAAGCTGCGACCTAAGAATGTTGCGACCTAAGGAAAAGCTACGACCTAAGAATGTTGCGACCTAAGAAAAAGCTACGACCTAAGAATGTTGCGACCTAAGAAAAACCTACGACCTAACTACATAGCGATCTAACTGAGAAAGTCCACGACTTATCAAGATAAGAAGTTAGCGACCTAACTTCTTCGCGACCTAAGATCCAGAAGGGTTTGCGACCTTGCAGCAGAAAGGATTGCGACCTATGGAACTCAACGACCTAAGGTAGCTAGCGACCTAAAGGACTTAACAACCTAAGGTAGTTAGCGACCTAAGGGACTTGACGACTTAAATAGGTTGCGACCTAACTATTAATGGAGGTTCAGCGCCCTACGACCTAGAGCTCCCACAGCTATTCTGTAACTCGCGTGCGACCTATTACTTGATCAAATGAAGACAAGTACAGTTTTACTAGCTAACTCCTGAAGTCGCAAGGGGACAGCGACCTAGCTTAGGTCGCTCGCGACCTACGACCTAACTAAGGTCGTGCGCGACCTAAGACTTAGGCAATTTTCCTGCCCAGAAATCAGCTTCTATAAATAGGACATCACTTCCAACATGAAGGGGACTTTTGGCAAATCATTTCTACAGCGCTGTTACTCCGTCGAACTCTTCATTCATTCAGTAATCAAGGATCCTTCAAGCATTCGCGACACTACAACAAGCTTCGAGAGAAATTCCTCACATCCGACATGGATTCATTGAGTTTCACCGTCGAAGATTGAGCTAGTAGTCTAGATTGTTTCTTGTGATCAAATTTTACTGTTTTCTGAAGAGATTTGTATCAAATTGTAACCAAATCAGCAATAAGAGACTATAAAGTGGATGTAGGCTCAATTACGGGCCGAACCACTATAAATCTGTTGTTCATTTACTGCATTTCTGCTATTTTTCCTGCTTAATTTCTGTTCCCGTCACGCGGGTGGTGCTTTCACGATCTTATTACACACACCGGGTGTTATCGTTCATATTTTAACGTTAACAGCCACTTATTGACTTATAAATCTTAACTTATAGAAAACCAACATATTCTTATATTTAAGTCATTTAAATCAAATCTTTTAGCTCAAATTTCATATATTTAAAACATTCAAAATATTTAATAATTTTTAGGAAAATATTATATAAAAATATAACCATGGGCCTATATAATATTTTCTAACCTAGGTCAAGTGATACAGATATGTATCATTTCAACCCGTAATTTAAAAAGAAAAATCCGGGTTCTATCATTTCAAACCCGCAATCCCAAGTCAAATAAAATAAAATAAAAATACAATAAAAATCACTCGAGCCTATCATTTCAGCCCATAATGATTTTTCCTTATTCTAATATCCATTCGGGTATGTATCATTTCAACCCATAGTGATAGGGAACTTGCAGTATGAGATACAGTAATTAAAATGAACAGTATAACATATAATAACATATCAGGTAATGTAACAGGTATATAAACAACATTTAACATCATATAATATATCACGGGCATGTATGAATAACATATCAATTTATACAGATTCACTTGTCATCATTTCACAATAATATAAGTACATATGTCTAGAGTGACAAAACTCACCTTTTTAAACTAGAATTCACAAATTCAGAATAAAAATCCAAACTCCGCAAAGCACGAAAAAGCACGACAAAGCACAATGCAAACTTTAGTGGATGAATGGTCAGATCCAAATCTTGTATGCAAACAAATATTACATACATAAGAATATGATTCAATACAAAAGAATAGAGGTTAAAACAATGGAAAAAAATAAATAAATGAATCAAAGTGACATAACTTGCCTTAATCAATCAATGGCTTGGCTTCACCACATATGGGTTCAACCATCATCTTATGTTGCTTGGTCATGATGGTTAGAGGTGTGCTAGAGGGAGGCATGGCCGAGCCTTGCATGAACAAAATAGAAAACCAAAGAAAGAAAAAGGAAAGAGAGAAGGAGGAGAAGCCATGAGAACTTGCTGTAAATTTTTTTCTTCAGGAAACAAATGAGAAGAGATGAGATGGGAATTGTGACGCCCCACCTCTATACCCACGCCAGCCAAGGACACTATGGGGTAATGCCGTCAACTAGCACGGAGAATAAGGCTGTTGAGGAGCGACCATATGTGTAATTTCTTTGTGCGAGTATCGATATGCCAGATTAAAAATATAACTTTTCATCTCAAGAGGAAATCCGACATACTGATACAAACTCAAAGCTACTACACAGTGGCTATATGGACTTCGGAAACAAATTTAGAAATAAACATAACACAAATCAGTCACAGACAATTCATATCACAAAGGCGGAAATAGATATGAATATAACTCATGAAAGTGTACATCAGAGTAGTGGTCAAATAAGATCCTCAATAACACGAAAGAATAGATACAAGTGTTAGCCAAAAGAATATGTATACATCAAGGAGTCTAATCTCAAATGTATACAACAAAAACTACTAAACTAGAGTAGTTAGCCAAAAGTCAGATGATGGTTCCAGATAGGAAGTCATGAAGAAGCACCTGTAAAATCTCAGTCTGACCCGAGTATTATTTAAGAAGAAAATAATAAGCGGATCAGTCTAGCTATAATTATCAGATAAAATGAGGTGTAAGAAGAGATATAATAAAAACGTATGATAACCAAAAAAGGTCATACCTCGACAAGTATATATTAGAAAATCAACAAAGGAAAATCATACAAATATCTCACGAATCTCATAGCATAAAAAGAATGTCATATTCTTTATTTAATTCACCAAGCCACAATAAATGGCATACATATTAATGCCAACTGAAAAAGGTGGTGAAACATAAATCCCAGAAATCAACATACGAAATCCAGAAATCAAATAATCCGAAGCAACGACGTTGTACAGCGTAACGTCCGATGATCCAGAGACATAATAAATAGGAACAACGACGTCGTACAGCGTAACGTCCGATGAACCGAAGCAAAATAAAAAGGAACAACGATGTCGTACAGCGTAACATCCGATGAACCAACACATAGGAAAATGGAACAACGATGTCGTACAGCGTAACGTCCGATGAACCAAAAGGGAGAAGTCCGAGCACACGGACGAGAGGCTATCTCATGGAAGCTATCCATTTAATTTTCCGAACACACGGATGGGAAGCTATCCATTTAATTTTCTGAACACACGGATGAGAAGCTATCCATTTAATTTTCCGAACACACGGATGGCCCGAAGGCCTTTGACACATGGACAAAGAGACATCGCACATTGCTAGTCTAAACCATAAAATGATCATCATCGATCATAAAGAAGTGTCGATTACACTAAGCTAGTAAATATAAGAGTTTAGCTTCATGTCCCATAACCACTTGCTTAACTTAAATATTTGCGAACAAACTGTAGATCTCCACTAGAAAATTGTCACAAGAGTTTCAATCGAACAAGTCCATAAATTAACCGACGAAGTAAACGCAAGCGTTTCATACCACTTGTTTTGCTAAGCCGTTTAATTAGATTTTCTCATACGAATGAGGTAAAGGTTTGTATATACTAATAGATTGGAAAACTGTTTTAAGAAACGAGCTTTGATATTGAAAATAGAGTTGAAATCATTTTGATGAAGAAGTTTTGATATTTAATACTAGTATAGAAAACCTTTATATTTTGAAGTGACAAATCATAGAAGTTATTGTAGAAACAATCAATCATAAAAATTCACATTCGAAGACGTGAATAAAATCCAAAGAAATCGATATCAAATCCATCAAAATGGATATTTCCAATAACTCCCAAAGAAAATGTCATCAAGGTCGATAATAAAGGATAACAACAAAAGGGAAACAATACGAATCGATTAAAGTTGGAAATTCAAACAAATAGGCAATATAGGAAAAATTGGCAAATAGGAGTAGGTTGGTCAACCGGACCCTGAGGTCGGTTGATCGGACCAGAGACAGAAATTCTCAGGTAGTAGGTCGGTCGACCGGACTTCCTGGTCGGTCAGCCGGAGCCAAAATTCCTGCACTCCCAAAACAGAGGCAGGGAAGTGCTCAAGTAGCAGGTCGGTCGACCGGACCCTACATTCGGTAGGCCGGAGCCTGATTTCCAGCACTTCTTTCCCTAACAATGAATACTAATTCTTTCCAAACCAAAAGCAATAGCACATGAATAAGTGTTAGGAATTCATACCTAACAATCAAAGATAAAAATAGTTTAAGATGTGAGATAAAAATCTCACCTTTGAACCCAAAAACGATAAAGAAGAAGCTTGAAAGCAAAAGGAGGATCAACCACTCTTCAATCCCAACTCAAGAAGCTTGAATCCAAGCTTTTAAAAGAAGAACATTCCCAAAGTTAGGTTTAGGAATTTCTGAAATTGAAAGGAGGATGGGTTGAAGAAGATGAAGAGGAGGCTTACCAATAGCTTCTCTTTGAATTTGGAGCAAGAACTTGAATTTGCAATGGAACTAGGGCTAAGGAATTTCCTAATTCTTTTTCTCTTCCCCCATTTTTGATGAAGCTTGAGACTTAGGAAATGAAAGTGAAGTAATGAAGAGGAGAGGGGGTGGAGTAAAGATATAACCAGATTTGGGCAAGTGGGCTGAACCCAACCCAAAGTCCAAAGTGAAAAAGTAGCAAAATTCAAGTAACTCCAAACATATCGAAGCTTATACTCAAAAAGGTCGCAAACGGCATTTTGAACTCAATGGAAGTGGTCTCGAGTCCTAATTCGACTGTTTGCATAAAGTAGCTTTTCGGACTTCAATCCGATTAACGATTCTATATTTAAATAAAATATTTAAATATTCAATCGTAGAATATGCGGGTTGTTACAGGAATATTTTTGTATGTGAATGAGTAAAGAAGTGGCGGCTAGGGTTAACAAAAAGATTTGAATGGCTATAGATGTGGAGTGAACGGCTAAAAGAATGGCAAGCAATAAAGAGGCTAGGGAATGAGGGGATTTATTTCCTATTTAATAAAATAACTTGACGGATTTAATTAAATTTTTTCCTTTGTTTGCACGCAATGAAAAGAAGAGTTTGAGGAACAATATGTACGTGATTGATAGGAGAAAATCACAGCTATGAATGTGGGAAGTAATTGGCTATGCAAATGGAAAGGCAAGGGAAAAGAAAAAGGCAACAAATAAAAACAAGTAACTTATGTCTCTTGAAATTTCTATGCTATTATTAAAAATAAAACCAATCAAAAATCAAATAAATATAATCAAGTTTATACAAATTAAAATTACCGAAAATTATTGCGTGTAAAACACTATAATTTATCCAGTTTTAAAAGTATAGGTTTTAAATTCCCAACAAATCCATATATTTGATTTCTCAATCTTGTTATTGAATCAACTATTAACTTATCCTCTTATGGGTAATATTAACATTGGTTTATATACTAATACATTAATAATTTCCCAATTCATCCAAATTTCAATTTCATTTAGCTACAATAAATCCATTTATTACGGATTGAATTCCAATTAATTAATCTCCAATAATTGCCTTGCTTCAGTTCTACTCTTTTTATTAAATCTATTATCACTCTAAAAACATAGTTATTATTTGTTTATCATTCATTACATAAATATTTATTCAAATTTTCATCTTTCTTTTGTAATAACTGTTATTTTCAATTATATTGAATTTCCCAAATATATACATTTATCATAATTAAAACCTTAATCAATTTATTAAACTTGGTTTCATTCCTTTATTTCATCTTATGAATAAAATATACATTTCCATTTATGTCATTATATTCACACTTTACAGTTAAAGTCCTATCTCACATAAATGAACATTAACATACATTTAAATGTAATTGATTTCCAACTTTATATTTAGCAGCCTAAATAAAATGTAACTTGCAATAAATGTTATCACTAACTTTATATTACATTCAAGTTTATTATTTCCACTAATTATCAGAATTTCTTATATAATGTTCAATTCATTCAATTACCATACATTTATTTACTTATATTCAATTTTATACCCAAATGTAACATTTACAACTAGATTAATAGACCAATTAAATAGTAACTTATAACCGTTACTATAACTTTTAATCACACTTTTGAATTCATTGTTCACAATCACATGTTACCATTCTTATATACCAAATCTTTATTCAATGGTCATTTATTTCATACTAAATCATTTATAAATTTTAATGTTTGCATTTTTATTCTTACATAAATTTATAGCCAAGTATAACAATTTACATTACATCAATAAATTGTAATGTCATTTCAATTGTTAATAATTAGTTTTTTAAATACATTGTTACATTTTATTCTGGCATTCATTCCATTATTAAATAACAAAATTCTTATTTCTTCCAAATTTATTTACTAAAATCTTATTAAATTGACAACTTTAATTATTAAAATGTACAGGTCATTACACTCTCCCCCACTCAAAACTTTTCATCCCCGAAAAGGAAAAAGAAGGGAAAAGAAAGAATTAAGTAAACAATACATCTTATTCAAAAACATTAACTTTATAAACAAATAAATTTACAAAATTAATTAATTTAAATAAAATATACCAATTTATATATAAATTCCTTCAACACCATTTTATATTGTAAATTATTCAATTAACTTTTTATTTTGTTTACCTCTATAAAGCTCTTTATAACTAAAATTTAAGCGTATAACATTTATTATAACCACTCAAATTTTATTTATAAAAATCCTTTTATATTGTACATTATCCAATTACATAGTTAACTTCTGAATGATTAAGGTAAGTTATATTGGAATGCAATTGAGTATCATAAAAATAAAACTTTCTAATTCACATGTGTGCTCTTTATATCAGTGATATATATATATATATATATATATATATATATATATATATATTCGCATGTGTGCTCTCCTCTATTTGAAGAGGATCACACATTTTTCTCAAAAAAAAAACTTTCTAATTCAATTATTTCAGGCTTAAATATTTATTCAAATTTTGGCTTCATTTTATGTAACAACCCGAGAGTTTGTAATTTTTAATCATCGTCAAAATGACGATCAAACTGTTTGCAAATTGCTGTTGGAGGTTTTTAGTCAGATCGAAATTCTTTGTATTAAATCGTCAAGTGATAACAGATTGCTATAGGAATTTTTAATCGAGTTGGGATTCTTTTTAAATCTGTAAAATGGTTATGCGGGCTTAATAATTTAGTTTGGCCCATGTCTTCAATTGGTTGCCTTATGCAGTGTTAACTATCAAGAAAAATACCCGACCCCTTTTATTCTTTTTTCGTTTAAACCCTAAAACATTCGAAAATCAAGGGCGGCGTCATTTTCAATTTCGTTCATTTTCAAAAACCCTAGACAACCGAACAAAAGAAATTAAATGGCGGCTTCATCTCGTGCTCGTTCCGATGTTCCAAATTAGGGCTTTGATCAAATTAGGGCGGTCAACTTCTGTAGCTAGTTCGATCGACTTTGCTTCGCCTCTGAAGTATGCGACCTTCGAATGCAAAGGTGAGTGGTTTTCCAGTCACATCTAATCAAATATTTGTTGATGATTTCTGTCTCGTTCAGACTTGTGATTTTTGTTGTTGATTATTGGAAATTGTTAAATCCTTATCTCAGCCATTCGATTTTGTTTTGGTGTTGATAATTTCTCTGATTTTGTTGATTTCGTATGATTTGGTGATGTTTTGATACTCGCGGCTTTGTATCTCCTTGATCACCACAGTTTTGATTTTTGCTAGTTTGACTTTGTTCGTACGTACCCCCTGACTTGATTTTGTGAAAGTATGAACTTATTTTATTTTTGCTACATATCATTGTTTTGAAATTGCTACGATGCCTCTGAACCTGTTTGCATTGCCTGTTTTGTAGGGTAGCTGGACTTGAACTTATGTTGACTTCGGCCTTTAACAATCCTTGTTCAAAACTGCTGCTTTGATTTTCAGTTACACTTGAGTCTTGTCACCTGTTGTTTTCACTTGTATTGGGGTACATTGCATATTGAACTTAGTTTAGCTTCGACTTTGTTCGCTATCTATATGTTCCCTTCATGCTACCTTGTTATCTAGTAGCACATGAATCTGCACTTGTATTGATCACTGACGCATTCAGTTGTACATCACTAGTTGCCTCTTTTATGGCCTGATTCTTCGAGGCATGTTATCATGAGTACTTGACTATGACTCGTTCATTGTCACCTGACTTGGGTATTTGGTTGTAGTCGATTTTGTGAGAATATTTCTTTCGACATTTGATATTATGTTGACTTTGGCATTTTCGTGCTTTCATATCTGTAGCAATTAGCTGCAGCTCTTCGTGACACTGTGGCATACATGTTTCTATATCATTGTATGTTGCAGCCTGATATGCTTGTAGTCGTAACCTTATCTGATGTTCTAGTTGTAGCTTGTACATTTGTGTTTGCAGTGAGCATTTTGTATGCTTGCAATTTTGGTTTCACACTGCTTCATCATGTCACTTGATTTGTTTCATTTGAGTTGTACCATTTCCTTTTGTTCTCGAGTATGATACATGCATACACATTGTACAGTTTGCCACTATCTTAATACTGTGCACTTTTATGCATTACATCCGGATTTGTTCGTCTAGTCTTGGAGGCTGCTCCTTTGTTCATTGATTATTTATGTCCACTGATATAAATAATTAGCATGGCTTCTGACTTGATACACTTCTCTTAAGTTTGGTCATTGTTGGCATTCGGTTTGAGTCAGGATTCAGGTTGCACTTTTGTTTGGCTTTCATTAAAGTCTGGTTTGCAATTGTATTTGAGTTGCCTGGTCCTTGCATTTCCATTGTGCAACCTTGTAGTTTCTTTGATATTTCAGTCTTCATGTTAGTAGACTTGAGTTTTACCTATCAAGTTCACTTGAACTTTGATACATTGTTTTATACAATGATGTTTACTTTCTGTAACAACCCTGTATTTTTCAAATATTTTTAAATTGATTTTTTCAGATTCAAAAGCTTTATTTATGAAAAAGAATAAATTTTGTTATTTTAAGTATAAACTTTGATTTTGATGTGGATTAGAATTCCAAATATGACTAAATTTAATATTTCCTGAAAATGTGAATTTTGGTCAATAGTCAAACTTTGACTTTTAAGTTTAAAATTTTAAATAGTTTGAATTATAAATTATATCTTTTATTATGAAAATAGATTTAATAACATGAATACTGCTTTTCGTTTCGTTGAAAACGGAGTTAAAATGTAAAAGTTATGCACATTTCAATTTTTAGTATAATTTGTTTATTTGTGCAATTTTGCCTATTTTAAATTTTATAAATCATATTTTCTTTCTTATATTTTGTTTTAATATGTGTTAATATGTTATTTTATGTATATTTTTGTCTTTGTATATTTTTAAAATGATAATAGAATTTTTCCAAAATTTACTGTATTTATTTTTCATTTTTAAAGGCTGTTTTCCTATTTTCTGCTATTTTCTTCATTTAAAATTATATTTAAATTAAATTTTATATATTTATTTTGTGAATTTATTTTTATTTATGTTATTATTTATGTTTAAAAATATATTACAAGCTCATATGAATTTTCTAAAGTTTATACCATTTATTTTCAAATTTTCTAGCCTAGTTGACAATTTTTGCTATTTTCTTGATTTAATTATTTTTAATTAATATTTATTTATTTATATTTTTTTTGTTACATTTTCGAATTTTAACTGAAATTATATGTATTTTCAGATATTTAAACTTATTAAAAAGAAATAGAGGAAATTTGAAAAGTTTTAAACTCTTGAAACTCCTAAGGCTTTCCATCTCCCGACCTTTCATTTTCCCAACTCTTCTCTTAATTATTTTGGGTGTGTAATCTACTCATTTCAGCTGCATATTTTTTTCACTTTCACGAAATTCATTTCTCCTCCTCTCAAAAAAAATCACGGCTATTTCCTTGTGAAGCTTAGGTAAAAAAATTCTATCTTCTTCTTGTCTTTTTATGATTTTCTACTTGAATTTGCACATGCTCTCCATCTTCATAGCTGTATTCCCCTTCCTCCAAGCTATGGCTGACCACCACCACCACTTTTCTCTGACCATCACACAGCCTTACACCTCTCCTCCTCAGGCCAAGCCAAGCCATGATGAAGATCATCAAAAAAATCCATCTAAACTAGCACTAGCCATCACCTATGCACTCAAGCTGACCTAGTTTTGGTACCATCACCTTCCACCACCCATGGCCGCCACCAACACAACCTCCAGCACCACCTGGACCCTCTGCCTCATCATCACCTTGGACCCCACTCCTCTGGCCGTGCCCCATGAGCCTTGGCCGAGCCATGAATTGCCTTGAATCCATGTTAAAGTGACATTGTTTTGCCTTGTTGTGTTGTTTCATGCATACTCACCTTTTGCTATCCTCTAAACATGTTTGGTCAACCCTTAGGCAACCAAAACCTGATCCAAATCTTGCCTTAGACCTGTAGTACACCATATGGCTGAACCTGAAGGTTGTTGGAAGCAAGTGCAAAGCAATTCTACTTTGATTCGTGCAGTTGATTCTATATTATTCTATCGTATTGTGCATTTGAAAACTTATATTGTTTGTATTGTTTTGTCTTATGTATTCGAGGAAGTTAACCTTGTCTCTCCCACACTCATCATCATCATGGCTGAGAAAATGAATCCCTTGTTCGAGCTTTTGAATGGTTAAAGCACAATCAAGTAATCTATTCCGTTGTTGCTTCTTATCTTCATTGTTTCAACATTGTTTGCGTTGAATATTTATGTGTATATTGTCTTGTTTGGCTATTGTTTACAAGATAAATATCAAGGCTCTCCATTCATTCAAATCAAAAGTCATGCTATATCATGCTTGTTGTGCTTTTTGGAATCTATTCTGTGTGTTTTGATCGCTAATCTCCAGCTTTAATAGGTGAGTTATTCTCACCAGACAATATGTACCTATATAACTAGTAAATTGACACCCTGTGAATCTGTAGAAATATATTATCATGTTATACTTGACTATGTTATGATCATATGATGTTTATACACCTGTTATATCATCCGTTATTGTTATATAATGTATTCGGTTCATTTATATCTGTTTATCACACTGCAAGTTCCCTGTAGACTAGAATCACTATGGGTTGAAATGATACATACCCGAACGGACTTTAGAATAGGGAAAAATCATTATGGGCTGAAATGATAGGCCTGAATGGTTTTTATTTATTTTATTTAACTTGGGATTGTGGGTTTGAAATGATAGAACCCGGATTTTTCTTTTAAACCGCGGATTGAAATGATACATATCTGTATCACTTGACCTAGGTTAGAAAACTATATACAGGCCCGTGGTTATTTTATAAAGTGTTTTGGATATTTTTAAGTATTTTAAAAATTATAAATATTTGAAATTTGATTTAAATAGATTTTGAAATATTTTAAAATAAAGAAATTATGATTTTTCTATGTGTTAAAAATGTAATTAATGAATGGTTTAATTGGACGTTTTGAAATATAACTTAAGTTTTGGAAATTTGGAATTTTGGCTAAAAATGATATTTAAGTTATATAAATAAAATGGAAATTTAATTATATTTGGAAAATGGTAAAATATGATAATTTGATTAAATTTGAATTTAAGTGATTTGTTAAAGTATTATTGATTTTTCTATGAATTTAAGTGGTTAAATAAATGAATGTTTAAAAGTGATCTTTTAAAATATAACTTGACTTGGAATTGTGAAATTTGGTTTTAATTAAAGGTTTAAGTTAATTAAATAAAATTGGAAATTTAGTTAAATTTGTGAAATGGTAATTTAAATTTGAAGTGTAAAGTTTATTTGTTGAAATGTGAAGAATTGGAAACTTTTACACTTAAATTTATTAAGTAAATTGTTTAAAATTGGATTTAATTATAAGAAATTTATTGTGAAAAAGATATATGTTAAACGATATGTAAATGAACATTTTAAATGTTAAAATATGATTTTTAAAATGTTTATGTGTTTTAAATTGAAGTTATTTAATTGCTGGAAATACACTAACACCTGAAATCTACTTTTAATAGCATTCAGAAATGCTATAGATTCTGTTTTGAACTAAAATTGTGTAAAAAGAGCTATTACAGCATTTCTGAAATGCTGTAGTTGCTGTAGTTGAACTTATAGGCTAATATTGAACTCAAGCCTATTATAGCATTCTCTGGAAATGCTATAATGGTCTGCAGTCTTTGCTGAAACCAAACTTAACCCTTGTTTTGAAATCTGAACTACCGCAGCACTTCTGAAATGCTGTCTTTTCTGTCTTGAACTATAATTCAACTAAAAACTTTGTTTTAATAGCAGTTTTAAGTGCTGTCTTTGCTGAATTAAAATTGTTTTCAACCATAACTCATAACAGCTTTTTCTAAATGCTGTGAAAAGCTGAAATTCTAATAAATATGGGTTTTGACTTAGAAAATGAACTCAGAATGACTTGAAACTTGGGAAATTGAATACCTAACTTGTAAGAATAATAATCTCACTTTTAAAAGGGTTTAAATGAATTTAATTTAAGTGAAATATAAACTATTTTAAAAGTGATTGGGAATGATAATAAATGAATATTATCTTTGAATTAAAAGGGTATTTGAATTTGAAAATTTGGATGTGAATTCAGATAAAATCTTGAAAGGAAGTTTGAAAGGATATGATATTTTGGAATATTGAAATCATTTGGAAATGATAAATCTTTATTTTGATAAAGATATGGTTTGAAATGATATTTTATTTTGAAGTAAAGTATTGTTTTTTTAAAAGTTATAACCACGGGTTATAATAACGATTGGTTGGCAAAGAGACCGGGATCGGATATGGACATACTCTCTGTCGATACCGAAAACCACTTTGACAACCGTGTACGCGGTGGAGATTCTAGAATGAAGTAGGATGGTGGCGACATTCCTAAGGTATATACGTGGACCCAACTCCCATGAGTTGGCATAAGGTGGCTAAAACAGGAGCGATTGACGGACCAAGGAGGTAGCACCTCTTATCGGACACACTTCTTCGATACCATTCTATTACTTGTGATTGATTTGGTGGCCACCCTTGATTTGGGAGTGTTGTTCGAGGTGGGCGGTAGTGGCTGCTATGCATCACCACTAGTCCGGATGCGTAATTGGTATATCTACCCTGGCATTGCCTAGTTGTGCCGTGTCACCTACCATATCGAGCTTTACTACGATTTTGATTTAATGATCCGATCGCGTTAAGGTTCTCCATCCCCTTAACGCTATTTTCTATATGATTATACTTTACTAATTAGACACTACTGTATATAGCGTATATTACTACATAGTAAATAGTCTAACGGATCCTTAAAGAACGGGCGATCCCAAGCATTCTTTAAGTTACTTGTACCTTTATTACAGTTCACTTGAGTTGGTTTACATTATATAAGTATATATTGTCCTGACTCGAGTGTTTTGTGTTTTGCTTTACGCTTGGGTCAGCCTGAGTTATTCATAGATTTGGATTTCCACTCTCTTGGAGATTTGAATCGCTGGAGATTATCTGCTTGTCTTGTCCTATCTATTTCAGTTCCGTTGTTCTACTCAGCTTGTACTTGGTTATTATATTGAGACTTTTGTTGTATTCTATTTCTTCTGTTATATCTCATGTAACTCTGATATATTTATATAGTAGCTTCATGAACTACTATTTCTTTTACTTCTGTTCCATTATTTTACTCTATGTCTGTGATCTGTGATTATACTTATTTACTGTATATTCTGAGATTTGCCAAATTTTATTTACAATGCGGTATTTTGAGAAATTCAATTCCGGCATGAGTGTCTACCTATACACTTATAATGGATGCGAATGGTTGAAAATATCGGGTCGTTGTAGTTGGTATCAGAACTTTGGCTTTGAGGCAAAACTTAGAATGTATGGTAAATTTATTTACAGAATCACTTTCGTTCGATTTTGAATCTCTTCCTTTTGATTCGATTTCCTTTGAATTTTGGAACGTTCCCTGCGGTTCCGAAATTCATTCGTGTCCCTCACTATTCATCATCTTTTGATTCTGGAGTATCCCATGACTCCACTTCCAATGATCTTTATAGTGAATTGGCGGTCTCGCCAATATTCTAATTTTCTTGTAAAAGGGTGAAAATCTTTTATAATCAGCATCGATTCACCAGAGATTTATATTTATCCTTGGTTTAGATGCTAATATCTTTTATTATTCCAAACTCTATCTCTTGAGATCGAAGGTAGATTTACCCCAGAAAATCCACATTTGATCTTATCCATTAAGTCACGGTTGACCCGGTTAAGGTTGTGTGCGATTTATCTAAGCTTACCCATCTCTCTACTCTCTTTAACCATCTTGTCTTTTGTTTCTAAACTATCTCCAAACATTTTGAATTGTACTTGTAAATCTATGTTTTGTTTTATATGTTGTGTTGTTTGGGTTGTTGATGTTGATTTGGGTTTCCGATCGATTCATCTGATCAACGCTATTGATAGGATTTCTAAAACACTTTGACAGAACAAACTGACAGAATATTATTTTAAAATTTGGTTAATGAAATAAATTTGGATATATAATTTTATGAAACTTAATAAATTGATTTAAATTGATAATTTGAAATGATAATACTTGATTTATCATTTATTGTTCTACAAATGAATTTATAAATAGTTGTTTATAAATTTATTTGGGAACTGAAATGAATTTAAAACAAGAAATTTAAAGAATTTAATTTCCGCTGGTTTCAAACCTTGTGTTTAAAATTTTAAAAGGATATTAATTAAAGTATTTTGAATAAAAATTTGTCTCTAAAGGATTTTAAAGTTTAAAAATTAAGTGCTCTTCTCTTTGTCGCTAGAAAATAATTTCGGTGATGACTGCAGCATCATCGACGTTCATTTTCGAGTTTCGAAGTGAAGAGACCGTTCTGTAGTCTTGCTACAGCTTTGTTTTGGAAAATCTAATTGATTTGAATTTCTAAAATATGACTGGATTATAATATATATAGATATATGATTTAAATTTGATTTGACATATTATGTATATATAATTACTTATCTCTAAATGGTTTGAAAGGAATCGAAAGTTTAATTCTTAAATTTTATTTTAAAGAATAATTTCAGTTATAAGAAGAAAATCAAAAATTTGAATAAATGATTCAAACTTGAGATAATTGAATTGGAAGGTTTTACTTGTATAACACACAATTTCATTCCAATATAACTTACCTAAATTACACAGAAGTTGAATATGGAATTGGATAATATACAATATAAAAAGAATTTTTATAAATAAAATTTGAGTGGTTATAATACATGTTATACACTTAAATTTTAGTTATAAAAGATTAACAGAGGCAAATAGTGAAAAAGGAATTTAAAGAGATTTTATTTAAATAACTTAATAATCAAATTTGATTTACTATGGAACCTTAAGTCTAACCTAGGAATTTTAATAAAGGTTATTTCCTAAAATGAATATGTTGTATAATAAATAATGTATCTTTGAATGGATAAAATAAAATACATTTGAATTAGACATTTTGTAATAAAGTTTATTTAACTTGAATTCATAGTTTAATTGATGTCTAAATGAATAAATGTGTAAAGAAATTTGATTGTTATATTTGCTATATAAATATTTTATTTATGAAATAGATATGTCTTGAAAAATGAAAGATTATGATTTAAATAGTTAAAATGTATTTTAACATCACTAAAAATTGATAATTGAGAATTTGGTTTTCAAATGGAATTTTAAGTGTAACTTATTAAAGGAATATCTATTTGTGAAATGGGTATTTTAAATAAAGTGTTAGGTTATGTGTTAAATTAAGAGCTAACTAAAATAGTGAACTTTTAACTTAATAAATGAAGTATAGTTTGATTTGAATATTCCATTCATAAAAGTTTGTTTTAGTAAGTCATAAGTTAAATGATATCCAAGTGAATATTTCTGATATTAAACTGATTTGAAATATTAATATATCTACTGTAGCATTTTATAAGTGCTGCTGTTTTGAAAATATAGTGTTTTGGAAATTTTATAATTGAATGAACTTAGAAATGTTACAACTTTAAAATGAATATTATTTGACCTTGAATTAAAATGGTTTAAATGAAGATTATTTTTTTAAAAGGTGTTTTGATTTTCTAAGTGTTATGTTTTTTTAAGAATAACATTTCCAAAGTGTTATGATTTTAGTAGTGTGATTTCCAAATGATAAACATCCCTAAATCATTATGATTTCAAAGCATTATGGTTTCAAATTATTATCTTATTTTTTTTTTCAAACTACCTTTTGGTTGTCCTTATTTCTCTTATCTTGTTACAGAATGAGAAGGCTATTGCTTATACCAGTCCGTTTAGAAATCTTTCTGTAATCTTTGATAATCTTTGTTACTCATCTGAATCTAAATACTGTTTTTCCATTCATAGACCGTCGGTCAAGTGAAAAGGGAGATTCAGACTCTAGAGGATCTTTTTAGTGTTTGTGTTCTTGATTTGATCACCACCATCTTGTTAAACTTACCTATAACAATAGTTATCAGGTGTAATTCCAATCTTCTTATCATCTTGTCTTAATTCTATTCATTCTATCTTTTTATGTGCTTTCCCGTACCTCGTTCCTTTTCGGGGACGAAAAGTTTTGAATGGGGGAGAGTGTAACAACCCTGTATTTTTCAAATATTTTTAAATTGATTTTTTCAGATTCAAAAGCTTTATTTATGAAAAAGAATAAATTTTGTTATTTTAAGTATAAACTTTGATTTTGATGTGGATTAGAATTCCAAATATGACTAAATTTCATATTTCCAGAAAGAGTGAATTTTGGTTAAAATAGTCAAACTTTGACTTTTAAATTTAAATTTTACATATTTTAAATTATAAATTTTATCTTTTATTATGAAAATAGATTTAATAACATGAATATGGCTTTTCGTTTCGTTGAAAACGGAGTTAAAATGTAAAAGTTATGTACATTTCAATTTTTAGTATAATTTGTTTTATTGTGACCCTCCTATTTACACACTAATTTCATTAGTGATTTTTTTTTTTCAGAGATGATATATAGATATATCATCTATTACAAATATATTTCCCAAGGTCATTTTCTTTCTCTAATAAACAAAACATATCCAGGATCTTTCACAATATAAAAATATTGTTTTAATTCTAAATCATTCTTAACATACATATATGAAGATATCTATGTTATATTCTACTTGAATCAGAGCATGGTAATAAGTAGAAATCCTTTTTAAATCTTTTAAAATGTTATAAATCATATTTTCTTTCTTATATTTTGTTTTAATATGTGTTAATATGTTATTTTATGTATATTTTTGTCTTTTTATATTTTTAAAATGATAATAGAATTTTTCCAAAATTTACTGTATTTATTTTTCATTTTTAAAGGCTGTTTTCCTATTTTCTGCTATTTTCTTCATTTAAAATTATATTTAAATTAAATTTTATATATTTATTTTGTGAATGTATTTTTATTTATGTTATTATTTATGTTTAAAAATATATTACAAGCTCATATGAATTTTCTAAAGTTTATACCATTTATTTTCAAATTTTCTAGCCTAGTTGACAATTTTTGCTATTTTCTTGATTTAATTATTTTTAATTAATATTTTTTTATTTATATTTTTTTTTGTTACACTTTCGAATTTTAACTGAAATTATATGTATTTTCAGATATTTAAACTTATTAAAAAGAAATAGAG
Source organism: Allium fistulosum (assembly GCA_030737815.1). Taxonomy (NCBI): domain Eukaryota; kingdom Viridiplantae; phylum Streptophyta; class Magnoliopsida; order Asparagales; family Amaryllidaceae; genus Allium; species Allium fistulosum. Next base: position 306,748,895 of record CM060901.1, on the reverse strand, counting down.
GAAATTTGAAAAGTTTTAAACTCTTGAAACTCCTAAGGCTTTCCATCTCCCGACCTTTCATTTTCCCAACTCTTCTCTTAATTGTTTTGGGCGTGTAATCTACGCATTTCAGCTGCATTTTTTTTTCACTTTCACGAAATTCATTTCTCCTCCTCTCACAAAAAAATAACGGCTATTCTCCTTGTGAAGCTTAGGTAAAAAAATTCTATCTTCTTCTTGTCTTTTTATGATTTTCTACTTGAATTTGCACATGCTCTCCATCTTCATAGCTGTATTCCCCTTCCTCCAAGCTGTGGCTGACCACCACCACCACTTTTTTCTGACCATCATACAGCCTAACACTTCTCCTCCTCAGGCCAAGCCAATCCATGATGAAGATCATCACAAAAATCCATCTAAACTAGCACTAGCCATCACCTATGCACTCAAGCTGACCTAGTTTTGGTACCATCACCTTCCACCACCCATGGCCGCCACCAACGCCAACTCCACCACCTCCATCACCACCAGGACCCTCTGCCACGTCATCACCTTGGACCCCACTCCTCTGGGCGTGTCCCATGAGCCTTGGCCGAGCCATGAATTGCCTTGAATCCATGTTAAAGTGACATTGTTTTGCCTTGTTGTGTTGTTTCATGCATACTCACCTTTTGCTATCCTCTAAACATGTTTGGCCGACCCTTAGGCAACCAAAACCTGATCCAAATCTTGCCTTAGACCTGTAGTACATCATATGGCTGAACCTGAAGGTTGTTGGAAGCAAGTGCAAAGCAATTCTACTTTGATTTGTGCAGTTGATTCTATATTATTCTATCGTATTATGCATTTGAAAACTTATATTGTTTGTATTGTTTTGTCTTATGTATTCGAGGAAGTTAACCTTGTCTCTCCCACACTCATCATCATCATGGCTAAGAAAATGAACCCCTTGTTCGAGCTTTTGAATGGTTAAAGCACATTCAAGTAATCTATTCTGTTGTTGCTTCTTATCTTCATTGTTTCAACATTGTTTGCGTTGAATATTTATGTGTATATTGTCTTGTTTGGCTATTGTTTACAAGATAAATATCAAGGCTCTCCATTCATTCAAATCAAAAGTCATGCTATATCGTGCTTGTTGTGCTTTTTGGAATCTATTCTATGTGTTTTGATCGCTAATCTCCAGCTTTAACAGGTGAGTTATTCTCACCAGACAATATGTACCTATATAACTAGTAAATTGACACCCTGTGAATCTATAGAAATATATTATCATATTATACTTGACTATGTTATGATCATATGATGTTTATACACCTGTTATATCATCCATTACTGTTATATAATGTATTCTGTTCATTTATATCTGTTTATCACACTGCAAGTTCCCTGTAGACTAGAATCATTATGTGTTGAAATGATAGATACCCGAACGGACTTTAGAATAGGGAAAAATCATTATGGGCTGAAATGATAGGCCTGAATGGTTTATATTTATTTTATTTAACTTGGGATTGCGGGTTTGAAATGATAGAACCCAGATTTTTCTTTTAAACTGCGGATTGAAATGATACATATCCGTATCACTTGACCTAGGTTAGAAAACTATATACAGGCCCGTGGTTATTTTATAAAGTGTTTTGGATATTTTTAAGTATTTTAAAAATTATAAATTTATGAAATTTGATTTAAATAGATTTTGAAATGTTTTAAAATAAAGAAATTATGATTTTTCTATGTGTTAAAAATGTAATTAATGAATGGTTTAACTGGACTTTTTGAAATATAACTTAAGTTTTGGAAATTTGGAAATTTGGCTAAAAATGATATTTAAGTTATATAAATAAAATGGAAATTTAATTATATTTGGAAAATGGTAAAATATGATAATTTGATTAAATTTGAATTTAAGTGATTTATTAAAGTATTATTGATTTTTCTATGAATTATGTGGTTAAATAAATAAATGTTTAAAAGTGATCTTTTAAAATATAACTTGACCTGGAAATGTGAAATTTGGTTTTAATTAAAGGTTTAAGTTAATTAAATAAAATTGGAAATTTAGTTAAATTTGTGAAATGGTAATTTAAATTTGAAGTGTAAAGTTTATTTGTTGAAATGTGAAGAATTGGAAACTTTTACACTTAAATTTATTAAGTAAATTGTTGAAAATTGGATTTAATTATAAGAAATTTATTGTGAAAAAGATATATGTTAAACGATATGTAAATGAACATTTTAAATGTTAAAATATGATTTTTAAAATGTTTATGTGTTTTAAATTGAAGTTATTTAATTGCTGGAAATACACTAACACTTGAAATCTACTTTTAATAGCATTCAGAAATGCTATAGATTCTGTTTTGAACTAAAATTGTGTAAAAAGAGCTATTACAGCATTTCTGAAATGCTGTAGTTGCTGTAGTTGAACTTATAGGCTAATATTGAACTCAAGCCTATTATAGCATTCTATGGAAATGCTATAATGGACTGCAGTCTTTGCTGAAACCAAATTTAACCCTTGTTTTGAAATCTGAACTACCGCAGCACTTCTGAAATGCTGTCTTTTCTGTCTTAAACTATAATTCAACTAAAAACTTTGTTTTAACAGCAGTTTTAAGTGCTGTCTTTGCTGAATTAAAATTGTTTTCAACCATAACTCATAACAGCTTTTTCTAAATGCTGTGAAAAGCTGAAATTCTAATAAATATGGGTTTTGACTTAGAAAATGAACTCAGAATGACTTGAAACTTGGGAAATTGAATACCTAACTTGTAAGAATAATAATCTCACTTTTAAAAGGGTTTAAATGAATTTAATTTAAGTGAAATATAAACTATTTTAAAAGTGATTGGGAATGATAATAAATGAATATTATCTTTGAATTAAAAGGGTATTTGAATTTGAAAATTTGGATATGAATTCAGATAAAATCTTTAAAGGAAGTTTGAAAGGATATGATATTTTGGAATATTGAAATGATTTGGAAATGATAAATCTTTATTTTGATAAAGATATGGTTTGAAATGATATTTTATTTTGAAGTAAAGTATTGTTTTTTTAAAAGTTATAACCACGGGTTATAATAACGATTGGTTGGCTAAGAGACCGGGATCAGATATGGACATACTCTCTGTCGATACCGAAAACCACTTTGACAACCGTGTACGCGGTGGAGATTCCAGAATGAAGTAGGATGGTGGCGATGATCCTAAGGTATATACGTGGACCCAACTCCTGTGAGTTGGCATAAGGTGGCTAAAATAGGAGTGATTGACGGACCAAGGAGTTAGCACCTCTTATCGGACACACTTCTTCAATACCATTCTATTACTTGTGATTGATTTGGTGGCCACCCTTGATTTGGGAGTGTTGTTCGAGGTGGGCGGTAGTGGCTGCTATGCGTCACCACTAGTCCGGATGCGTAATTGGTATATCTACCGTGGCATTGCCTAGTTGTGCCGTGTCACCTACCATATCGAGCTTTACTACGATTTTGATTTAAAGATCCGACCGCGTTAAGGTTCTCCATCCCCTTAACGCTATTTTCTATATGATTATACTTTACTAGTTAGACACTACTGTATATAGCGTATATTACTACATAGTAAATAGTTTAACGGATCCTTAAAGAATGGGCGATCCCAAGCATTCTTTAAGTTACTTGTACCTTTATTACAGTTCACTTGGGTTGGTTTACATTATATAAGTATATATTGTCCTAACTCGAGTGTTTTGTGTTTTTCTTTATGCTCGGGTCAGCCTGAGTTATTCACAGATTTGGATTTCCACTCTCTTGGAGATTTGAATCGCTGGAGATTATCTGCTTGTCTTGTCCTATTTATTTCAGTTGCGTTGTTCTACTCAGCTTGTACTTGGTTATTATATTGAGACTTTTGTTGTATTCTATTTCTTCTGTTATATCTCATGTAACTCTGATATATTTATATAGTAGCTTCATGAACTATTATTTCTTTTACTTCCGCTGCATTATTTTACTCTATGTTTGTGATCTTTGATTATACTTATTTACTGTATATTCTGAGATTTGCCAAATTTTATTTACAACGCGGTATTTTGAGCAATTCAATTCCGGCATGAGTGTCTACCTATACACTTATAATGGATGCGAATGGTTGAAAATATCGGGTCGTTATACTTTCGCACTGGGCTTGGTGTCATCTCTCTGACCTGATGCACTTGAGCCCTTGTATACCTCATATATACACTGTTTCATTTGATAGTTGTAGTTATGTATTCCATAGAGTAACTGGACTGACTTGAGTCTGGTTCGCTCGAGTTGCCTTCCTTGATTTACACTGAACTTGTATACATTCATTTGGTCATCTGGTTGAGGCTGCCATCGACTTGTACATGGCCTCACTTCTGTTTTGATACTGAGGCTTTGCCTTGTGGTCTTCACTTTACATGTGTGTCTGGTCACTTGAATTGGTTGAGTTTGGTGTTGTATTGTGTCTAGCATTGTATTTGTTGAGTTGGGATGATTTCTGAACTTTTACTTGATTTGAATCCAGTTGCAAAACTGGGGTTTGACCTTGTGTCTGGCTCTTATTTCATCTCTGTAGTGGCGAGGCAGTACACGCGCGCGTGTACTGCAGCCACACTGATTTGTTGTTTTAATTGATATTTCAATTATTTGAATTGTTTTGTGTTCTATTCAGTATTTGGGAATTGTAATTGATTTCGTTCGATTGATCATTTTGTTGTGTCTAATTATCTATTCGATAATTAGATTCTGAGTTTCTAATTATTATTTAATAATTGGGTTTTGTGCTAATTGTCGTTTAGACGATTCTGTTGTTTTCTAAAATTATCTTCATTGATAATCTTTGTTTTCTATCTTTATTGTTGATTTGGATCAGCTGATATGTTGTTTAACACTGTTTAGTGTTATATCTACCGTTATCCGATTTCTTATCGAGGAGTCGGATATACGAGATTTCTGTGACCGTCGTCTTTTTGACATTGATTATTATTGCTTCCGTGCATTAATGACTGAGTTTGAATTAGACTGACCCGTGTATTATTTTCTTTTGAATTTAATACTCGGGTCAGACCCGAGTTATTTAAGGTTGTACATTTCTTGCTTTGAGTTGCGGTTTGGACTATGAAGACTTTTCATATCTTTTGAAGTGGTCTGCGTCTTTTTGTAGTAGTCGTGTCATTGTATAGGATGATATGTACTCATGTATATTAGTTGATAATGTACTTGTGTATATAATTTCCAGAGTCGACAGTTGTAGTTGTATCATATGTATTGTGTCAACTGTATTGTAACTGACATCAGTTATATATATATGAGACTTTTGTTATCTGTGTTCCGCATTCTTTTTATATCTGTGTTATTATTATATATATTGTCCTAATGTAACGACCCGATATTTTCAACCATTCGCATCCATTATAAGTGTATAGGTAGACACTCATGCCGGAGTTGAATTGCGAAAAATACCACGTTGTAAATAAAATTTGGCAAATCTCAGAATATACAGTAAATAAATATAATCACAGATCACAGACACAGAGTAAAACAATGCAGTGGAAGTAAAAGAAATAGTAGTTCATGAAGCTACTATCTAAATATGTCAGAGTTACATAAGATACAACAGAAGAAATAGAGTACAACAAAAGTCTCAATAAAATAACCAAGTACAAGCTGAGTAGAACAACAGAACTGAAATAGATAGGACAAGACAAGCAGATAATCTCTAGCGATTCAAATCTCCAAGCGAGTGGAAATCCAAATCTGTGAATAACTCAGGCTGACCTGAGCGTAAAGCAAAACACAAAACACTCGAGTCAGGACAATATATACTTATATAATGTAAACCAACTCAAGCGAACTGTAATAAGGGTACAAGTAACTTAGAAGATGCTTGGGACCGCCCATCCTCTAAGGATCCGTTAAAATATCTACTATGTAGTAATATTCGCTATTATAATAGTGTCTAAATAAGTAAAGTATAATCATAGAGAAAATAGCGTTAAGGGGATGGAGAACCTTAACGTGGTCGGATCTTAAAATCATAATCGTAGTAAAGCTCGATATGGTAGGTGACACGGCACAACTAGGCAATGCCAGGGTTGATATACCAATTACGCACACGGACTGATGGATACACATAGCAGCCACTACTGTTCCACCTCGAACAACACTCCCAAATCGGAGGATGGCCATCTAATCAATCACAAGTAAGAGTATAATATCGAAGAAATGTGTCCGAGAAGAGGTGCTACCTCACTGGTCCGAGATCGCTCCTGTTTTAGCCACCTTATGCCAACTCACGGGAGTTGGGTCCACGTAACATACCTTAAGAACGTCGCCACCATCCTACTTCATTCTGGAATCTCCACCGCGTACACAGTTGCCAAAGTGGTTTTCGGTAAGACAGAGAGTATGTCCATATTCGATCCCGGTCTCTTTAACAACCCAACGTTATTATAACCCGTGGTTATAAGTTTAAAAACAGTTTATACTTCAAAATAGAATATCATTTCAAATCCAAATCTTTATCAAAATAAAGATTAAATCAATTCCAAACCATTTCCATATTTTTAAAATATCATATCATTTCAAAACTTCATTTCAAATCATTTTAATATTCGAAATATCATTTGAGTTCAAATCTAAATATTCAACTTTAAATACCTTTTAAATTTAAAGGTATACTTCATTTATTATCATTTCAAGTCACCTTTTAAATAGTTTATATTCCAATCAAATAATTCATTTAAACCTTTTAAAAGTGTAATTATTATATTTTCAAATCAAATATTCAATTTACAAAGTTTCAAACCATTCTGAGTTCGTTTACTAAGTCAAAAACCATAATTATTAAAATTTCAGCATTTCACATCATTTAAAAACAACTGCTATAAGTTATATTTGAAAACAATTTTAATTCAGCAAAGACAGCACTTAAAACTGATGTTAAAACTCAGTTTTAGTTGAATTATAGTTCAAAACAGAAAAGACAGCATTTCAGAAGTGCTGCGGTTGTTCAGATTTCAAAACAAGGGTTAAATTTGATTTCAACATAGACTGCAGACCATTATAGCATTTCCAGAGAATGCTATAATAGGCCTGAGTTCAATATTAGCCTATAAGTTCAACTACAGCAACTACAGCATTTAACTACAGCATTCCAGAAATGCTGTAATAGCTCCTTTTTACACAATTTTAGTTCAAAACAGAATCTATAGCATTTCTGAATGCTATTAAAAGTTAATTTCAGGTGTTAGTGTATTTCCAGCAATTAAATAACTTTAATTTAAAACACATAAACATTTTTAAAATCATATTTCAACATTTAAAATGTTCATTTACATATCATTTAACATATATCTTTTCACAATAAATTTCTTATAATCAAATCCAATTTTCAATAATTTACTTAATAAATTTTAGTGTAAAAGTGTCCAATTCTTCACATTTCAACAAATAAACTTAACACTTCAAATTTAAATTACCATTTCACAATTTAACTAAATTTCCAATTTTATTTAATTAACTTAAACCTTTAATTAAAACCAAATTTCACATTTCCTAGTCAAGTTATATTTTAAAAGATCACTTTTAAACATTCATTTATTTAACCACTTAAATTCATAGAAAAATCAATAATACTTTAATAAATCACTTAAATTCAAATTTAATCAAATTATCATATTTTACCATTTTCCAAATATAATTAAATTTTCATTTTTATTTATATAACTTAAATATCATTTTTAACCAAAATTATAAATTCCAAACTTAAGTTATATTTCAATAATCCAATTTAACCATTCATTAATTACATTTTTAACTCATAGAAAAATCGTAATGAAGTGACACACTTCACTTATCATATATTTATATAGAATTTTCTGTTAGAATTTTTTTTTTACAATACATATAAATATACTTTACAATGGATCACTTCCCTTAATTTGATTCCCCAAGATCCTGAATTTTACTAATATAAATATATCAGTATTTAAATAAATCCTATCATTTACATATATGAAGATATATAAATGGTTCTTTGCTTTTCAGATTGATTAAACAGCAAAGAAACTCTTTCCCACCTTAATTCTCATATTAGAGATTTGGTGTCACATAGCTTTTTCTATTTATCATATATATTTATTTCTTTTTAGAACTCCAGCTTGATTAACTTTAGGATTAAATATTACTGATGCTCTTATTTTCTTGTTCTACCTCACAAATTTATTGACTCCTGAATTTATAAGCCATACCCTTTTTATCCTGGGATTTTTGTGATTTGATACATATTGTTCTATTTTAAGTAAAAAGTGTTCAACCTGACTCATGTTTATTAGGTTAGCTTGTTTTACTCATTTCAATTTCAAACAGCTTTTATATCAGAGGGAATATCTATGTTTTGATTTATAAGTTGCAATAATCATGAGGGTGTTTGTAATGACAAGCTAATTTTTAAGGCTAGCAGAGGAAAACAATACTGTCATATCAAAATGCTAACTCAAACTATCATGCTAAACAGAGACTAAGGTCATGTGTGCAGTCAGTAAACTCAAGGCAAAGTGAATAAAAAGGATCAGACAAAATGCAAGACTTCCAGGTGAACTTATGATGAAGATATTTGATATTTTCTAATGAAGAGAACAATGTTGTGGTCACTGTTCTATTGAATGGTGGGAATGCTCATTACAAACAAGACCATATGCATTTATAATTTATCAAAGGTTTTGATTATGACCCAACACTACCAGATTTGAATTAAGTATCCAAATAGCAGGAATTAGCTAAGCATATGTGCAGTAGAGTCTACAATTACTAAGCAGGTAAATGAGCTTATTTCTCTAAACAATACATGTTTTCACCGAGGAAATCAAATGCCCCACCAGATTCAGGCTATGCCTTTCAGCCTTGCATGGACCTATATCAATTATAAGTCATGGTTAAGCCTACTGGTTAGCCAGTTTAGATTCAACTCAACCTTTACAAATTCATTGCTTTTTACTCTATTCTTTTCTTCCTACGATGTTTCTGCTCTACCATTTTTTTTTAAGGTTCATCAAACATTTCTACAGGATACATGAGCACATATCAAAATTACATGACATGGTCTCCAAAATCTTTCTCCACCAGAGACTATGCAGATTTAACTCTTTTAAAATAACAACCCACATATGCAAGTATGAATAATACTTAAGGATTCCTACAAGTTCACTTCTCAATAAAAACAAACACATATCAATCCAGATAATACTTAAACCATAATGATATTTTTGGCCTGGCCTAATTATTACAACATAACTGCGAAAAACTCCTTAAACATTCTAAATGCAAGTAATCTTCAATTGCCCATGCACACAAGTTTCCTATGCATCCTTTCCTGCAGCAACATCTAGAGCTGCCTCTATAGAAATGAGACACCCCAGATGTTACAAAGCAACAAATAGGGTCAGAATATAATTCTGGTATGAGTGAAATCAAAATACAATATTTTGTCATTTTTAAATTGTAGTGCAGGGTATTAAAATACTTGAAGATTTTTGAATTCATGGTATAACTGGATAATTATTTGTATCTAAGCTCCTACCACATTCATGCACACAAGCAACCATTCAATCATTCAATCCAGTATACATGTACACCCATTCTTATGGAATTAACTCATTTTAATTTCCATAACTCAACATTAAAGCTTGATTTATCAATTTAATTTGGTCATATCTCTTTTGCCATTGAACACCATGTGTGCATTGCAAGGGACTCAATTCTGTTAACCCCTGCACAAAGGCCTATAGGACTTAAACAAGTCATGCACATACCCATCATACTCCTTATGATGAATAGATCAAGGCTTTTCTCCTAGATTAGTTTTATAATCTAGTGACCAGTCTCATTTCTTATTTCAGAAAGATTTTTATTAACTCCTTGATTGCTTTTACTTTCTTTCTTATCTATGAATCAGAGAGAGAGAGTTAATCTTACTCAGGGATTTCAACTCACCCTACATTCATTCATGAAAGTCATGTTTTCATTTCATTTTTCTCTCCAGTTGTCTCATTCAAAAATTTGTTTTATCACTTGTATACTTCTGTATTCCAGAATGTCATGATCTCTTAACAAATCCAGTAGAGTTCCATTAAAAATTCTTATGCTTAATTCTATTGTGAACATAGGGTAAGGTTTTTAGAGAAAAACCCCAAAAAACATTTTTAACCTTAGATCTGAACAAATCAGCACATAAATAATTTTATTGCATTGTTCATTTCTAATTTAAAACAAACTAGACATAAGCATGAACCTCCTTTGTTCACACTGCCTGGCTTATCTTTCAATTTTTACCCTACTTCATAATAAAATTGTATTTATCTTACTATCATAAATACAAACTGATGGTTTATGATACTGGATCCATCCCAGAGATCATGGCATTACTATTATCAACAATCAAATGAAGCATATCAAAGCATCAACCAAAAATCTATCAATACACCAACCATGCTCAGCATTCATTAATTCAGAGAAAGTAAAACAAGTTGATCAAGCACAAAAGAAATAAACTGGCTGCCCTTAACTTGGGTCTTAATGCCTTAGCCTCATGAGATTGATTAATCACTCACCTTTCCCTTCTTTTCCCCGAGATTGCCTAAGCTTGCAAATAGTGTATGTTCTTCTCTTTTTTTTTTAATATGTTTCTGTTTTTCCTCAGAGAAAAACCTCTGCTTCTTTTCTTGATTTAAATCATTTTCACTAGGGTTTTACTGAAGGGAAAAACCCCTTTTATCCTCACATCACTCAAGAATTATGTGTGTGCTGTTATGGCTAAATGTGCCATTTTCCCCTGGTTTCTATTTCTGGTAAAAGCAGTTATCCACTGCTTTTCCCTGTGTACATGCAATCTGCATGTTTCATTTGTATATTATTTTCATGTGGCTTATCTTTCAAAATTTTACTTATGTATAACTAATATAAAACTGGTTTTTAAGGCATCTTATTTTATCAAAGAATATATCATCTTTTTCCTTACCTAATTGTTGAAAACAATTTTCTCTTTACAGAATTATTTTTATTCTCTTTATGTTAAATTGTAATATATACATGTATATCCTCTTTATCAATTAACCCCTAGTTAATACCTCAAACCATCTGTTTTCTCTGGATATGTAAGTGTATACATATTCTTAATTACTCTGGTGTTCTTTCTTTACTTATCTTATGTTTATTCTTTCTGGGTATATACCCATAAATACAACATATAGTAACATATGCCCATATATACACTCAGTTATATATCCTCTTCCCTCTGAAATTCTATTTCTTATTACTGTTTATATTCAAGATACATATATGTATATGTTTACATGTGAATATAAGACTCACTCAATTCAACTATTATTACTTTTAACTCATTCTCAATATTTATCTCCAGACTACATATATATATTTGGTTTTTTGAAAGTTTTCTCTTTTTTTTTTAATTATTCTTATCTCAACAATTTGGGTCTTCACATACTCTCCTCCTAAAAGGAATTGTGTCCCACAATTATTCTCTCATACATTTCCATCTAAATGTATACAAAGCTTAATTTCTATTTTAAATGAAATTTCAGGAACTCATTCATTCTCAATCAATCAAACATACATAAATAATTTTTAAGGTCTCATAAAAAAAATTTTTTTTTTAACACACCTCAAGCAGAAAACAACTTAGGATATTTATCCTTTATCCTCCCTTCAGCCTCCCAAGTGCAATCATTCCCATCCAAACTCCATTGGATTTTAACTAGTTTAATTATTTTATTTCTCAGTTTCTTTTCTTCTCTAGCCACAATGCCCACTGGTTCCTTTTTATAAACCAGATTTTCTTGAATTTCAACATGTGTAGGAGATTCAAGAATGGACTCTTTGTTATGCACCCATCTTCTCAGTTGGGATACATGAAATACATCATGTATTTTGCTCAATTCCTCTGGTAACTTCAACCTATAAGCTAAAGTCCCTATTCTTTGAACAATTTCATATGGTCCTATATACCTTGGTGACAATTTCCCTGCTTTTCCAAATCTCAATATTTTCCTCATTGGTGAAACTTTGAGAAACACATAGTCTCCCACCTCAAATTCTACTGGCCTTCTCTTTTTATCTGCATAAGCTTTCTGTCTCTCTTGAGCTACTTTCATTCTTTGCCTCACTAATTCAATCCTTGCAGAAGTTTCTTTTACATGGTCTGGTCCAAGCAACACCCTTTCACCAGCCTCCATCCAACATGCAGGAGATAAACAAGGCTTCCCATACAAAGCTTCAAATGGAGCCATTCCTATAGTGGACTGGTAGCTATTATTATAAGCAAACTCAGCTAAATTGATATGATCCTCCCAGTTGCCTCCAAAATCAAGTATGCATGCTCTCAGCAAATCCTCTAAAATTTTATTAACAATCTCAGTTTGCCCATCTGTTTGTGGATGGTAGGATGTGCTTAGGCTTAATTCTGTCCCCATAGCTTCTTGAAAGCTACTCCAAAACCTTGAAGTAAACAAAGTATCTCTATCACTAATGATAGTCTTGGGGATGCCATGCAATCTCACTATCTCCTACACAAACAATTGATCTAGCTTGTGAGCATTTCTGTTTGAACTTATTGGGATGAAGTGTGCTATTTTTGTGAGTCTATCAACCACTACCCAAATACTATCATTTCCCTTCCTTGTTCTTGGCAAACCATCCACAAAATCCATTGATATACTCTCCCATTTCCAAGTAGGCACTTCCAAAGGTTGCAATAGGCCTGAGGGTCTTTGATAGTCTGCTTTTACTTGTTGGCATGTCAAGCAATTTGCCACATATTTTGCTACTACTCCTTTCATTCCTGGCCACCAATAATTTCTCTTGAGATCATGGTACATTTTTGTACCACCTGGATGGATAGTATACTTTGTTTTGTGATGCGCATCCATAACTTCTTGCTTTAGTTCCTCTACATTTGGTATGCAGAGTTTCCCCTTTTTCCTTAAGTATCCCTTATCATCTACCTCATAGTTTTCCACTGTCATGCCTTGGGATATCATGTTCTTTTTCTCCTTCAAATTTATATCTTGATTCTGCATTTGTCCTATTTTATCAACCAGAGTTGACTTTAAAGAAATGAGGCTTAGTTTACCATATTCAATCATATCATTAGGCACATTATCTGGTGCACTAATTCCTTCCTTCATCTCCACTTCACTAAGGATTGTTAAATCCTTAAACTCAGTCATCATTAAGCTGGCCAATCTTGCTTGATGTCTACTTAATGCATCTTCCACTTTATTAGCTTTTCCTGGGGTGTATAATATATCAAGATCATAGGCAGCTAGAAATTCTACCCACCTATGTTGCCTCATGTTCAAGTCTTTTTGGGAAAACAAATATTTAAGTGACTTGTGATCAGTAAACAATTCAAACTTAGCACCCAATAAATAATGTCTCCATAGTTTCAATGCATACACTACAGCAGCTAGTTCTAAGTCATGTGTAGCATACCTAGTTTCATTTGGCTTGAGTTGCCTTGATGCATAAGCTATGACTCTACCATGTTGCATAAGCACTGCCCCCAATCCAGATCCACTAGCATCTGTGTAAACTACTAATTCTTCATTACCCTCTGGCACTTGTAAAACTGGAGCTTCTACCAGTGCCTTCTTTAGTGATATGAAAGCTTGTTCACACTTCTCTGTCCACACATAGGGTTGCTCCTTTTTAGTTAGCTTGGTCAATGGGATAGCTATCCTTGCAAAATCTTTTATAAATCTCCTATCATAGCCTGCCATTCCCAAAAATGACCTCACCTCAGTTACTGATTTGGGTCTACTCCAAGATTTCACTGCCATCACCTTGTTTGGGTCTACACTAACCCCTTGTTGTGATACTATGTGCCCCAAAAATTTTACTTCCTTCTGCCAAAATGTACATTTAGATAATTTGGCTTTTAAATCATGTGCCCTCAGTCTAGACAAAACCAGATGCAAGTGTTTTGCATGATCTTCTTATGATTTTGAATACACTAATATGTCATCAATAAAGACAACCACAAATTTGTCTAGAAAATCTCTAAATGTTCTATTCATTAAATCTACAAAATATGATGGTGCATTTGTCAATCCAAAAGGCATCACCAAAAATTCATACAATCCATACCTTGTGTTGAAGGCAGTATACTTAATGCTTTCTTCCTCCACCTTCATCTGATGAAACCCAGAGGCTAAATCTAGCCTTGAAAAGACCTTTGCTCCATTCAATTGATCGAATAGATCATCAATTCTAGGAAGTGGGTATTTGTTTTTAATGGTGACTTTGTTTAATTCCCTATAATCTATGCACATTCTCAAAGTACCATCTTGCTTCTTCACAAATACAACTGGAGAACCCCAGTTTGAACTACTAGGCCTTATGAAGCCTTTCTGCTCCAGTTCTTCCAACTGATGTTTCAATTCCACAAGTTCTTTAGGACCCATCCTAGTAGGTTTCTTAATGATTGGACTGGCTCCTGGGATTAGTCTTATTTGAAATTCTACTTGCCTATTTTCTGGAACACCTATGACTTCACCAAAGACATCTGGGTATTCATTTATAATTTTTATGTCTTCCAGTGTTAATTCTTTCTCAGTCATGCTATATATTTGGTTAAGGTAATTGATTTTAGCAATTTCACTCATGATTATAATATTCTTACCATTTTCTATTTTCAGAGAAATAGTGAAATTTTCCAAATTCAAAATTGCTTTGAATTTGCTCAACCAATCTACCCCTAAATAATTCCTATTCCAGGGTATTTCAATACAAACAAATCAGATTTAAACACATTTCCTCCTATGTTTAATTCTACCCCCAGACATTTTAATCCTAGCAAACAAGAGCTACCCAGTGGGCTTTGAATAAACAAGGGATTATCAACAAAATAGCATGTGAGAGTCAATTTATTCACTATGTCTTGGGATATTAATGAATGTGTTGCTCCAGTGTCATATATAACTGAGATGGGGTGATCTTTAATTAGAAGTATACCTTCCAATTGTCCAGAACTTCCCACTACAGTTGCTTTTGCTTTGCCCTCAAGTGCTCCTACCTTTGCTCCCCTTTTGAATTCTGGGCAGTTCCTTTTAATATGGCCTTCCTTCCCACAGTTATAGCAGCTGAATGGTGCCTTCTTGGCTGCTTGACACTTATTACTCATGTGTCCTTCTTTGCCACAATTGTAACAAGTGACCTTCTTCTTAGCTTCCCCAGTGGTTGTTCCTTCCATTTTCTTTTTGTCATAGGGATGTGTCCTATTTTTCCCTTTCTTTTGATTGTTAGCCTTCATGCTCCTAAATTTTTCCCTTGCATTGTCATGTTGTTCAAAGGAAAGAGCAAGATCTATGACTTGATCAAATGTTTTATCCTTGTATGGTAACATTGCTCTACCCAGACCTGCATTTAGTCCTTGGATAAATCTTGAATTCTTTGATTCTTCATCTCCTATAAGCATAGTTCCATACTTGGATAAGCTCTCAAATTTTTGAGTGTATTCAGTCACACTCATTGGTCCCTGCCTTAGCCTTATAAATTCCTCAAGCAATGTTGCCTTAGCTGTTGCTGGAACGAACCTTGCCTCAAGCATCTCCTTGAATTGATCCCATGTTATCTCATTTTCTGGCCTTCCTGTGATGATCACCTCCCACCAATCTAAAGCTGCTCCTTTATGTCTCCTTGAAGCTATTTGCCTCTTCCTTTGGTCATTAACTTGCATATCTGCAAATATCCTTTCCAAAGTTCTTAGCCATATCTACACTCCCCTAACTCCCTCAGTGCCTTCAAAATCCTTGCCTCCTAAATTTGAGAATGTCTTCAACAGTTTGGCTAGTTCCTCATGAGGATTCTCTTCCCTGTGCACTGCTCCCTCTCTAAATGCCCTCACCAAATCTTGCAAATTGACCATTGGTGTTGTATTGGAGGGTCCTGCTCCATGACTTGGTGGTCTTCCTACCATGATTCACTATTCAATTGCATAGCTAGTTAGTCATTTCTCTAATTTAATTATTTTATGCAATTCATTCCTACTGTGGATATTTATTTCCATCATTATTGTATATATACTTAATTTTTTTTTTAATTTTACCCCTTCAAGGAAATTGGATAATATATTTATGCTATGTTTTAACAACATAGCTCTGATACCAACTGAAGTGACACACTTCACTTATCATATATTTATATAGAATTTTCTATTAGAATTTTTTTTTTACAATACATATAAATATACTTTACAATGGATCACTTCCCTTAATTTGATTCCCCAAGATCCTGAATTTTACTAATATAAATATATCAGTATTTAAATAAATCCTATCATTTACATATATGAAGATATATAAATGGTTCTTTGCTTTTCAGAGTGATTAAACAGCAAAGAAACTCTTTCCCACCTTAATTCTCATATTAGAGATTTGGTGTCACATAGCTTTTTCTATTTATCATATATATTTATTTCTTTTTAGAACTCCAGCTTGATTAACTTTAGGATTAAATATTACTGATGCTCTTATTTTCTTGTTCTACCTCACAAATTTATTGACTCCTGAATTTATAAGCCATACCCTTTTTATCCTGGGATTTTTGTGATTTGATACATATTGTTCTATTTTAAGTAAAAAGTGTTCAACCTGACTCATGTTTATTAGGTTAGCTTGTTTTACTCATTTCAATTTCAAACAGCTTTTATATCAGAGGGAATATCTATGTTTTGATTTATAAGTTGCAATAATCATGAGGGTGTTTGTAATGACAAGCTAATTTTTAAGGCTAGCAGAGGAAAACAATACTGTCATATCAAAATGCTAACTCAAACTATCATGCTAAACAGAGACTAAGGTCATGTGTGCAGTCAGTAAACTCAAGGCAAAGTGAATAAACAGGATCAGACAAAATGCAAGACTTCCAGGTGAACTTATGATGAAGATATTTGATATTTTCTAATGAAGAGAACAATGTTGTGGTCACTGTTCTATTGAATGGTGGGAATGCTCATTACAAACAAGACCATATGCATTTATAATTTATCAAAGGTTTTGATTATGACCCAACACTACCAGATTTGAATTAAGTATCCAAATAGCAGGAATTAGCTAAGCATAGGTGCAGTAGAGTCTACAATTACTAAGCAGGTAAATGAGCTTATTTCTCTAAGCAATACATGTTTTCACCGGGGAAATCAAATGCCCCACCAGATTCAGGCTATGCCTTTCAGCCTTGCATGGACCTATATCAATTATAAGTCATGGTTAAGCCTACTGGTTAGCCAGTTTAGATTCAACTCAACCTTTACAAATTCATTGCTTTTTACTCTATTCTTTTCTTCCTATGATGTTTCTGCTCTACCATTTTTTTAAGGTTCATCAAACATTTCTACAGGAGACATGAGCACATATCAAAATTACATGACATGGTCTCCAAAATCTTTCTCCACCAGAGACTATGCAGATTTAACTCTTTTAAAATAGCAACCCACATATGCAAGTATGAATAATACTTAAGGATTCCTACAAGTTCACTTCTCAATAAAAACAAACACATATCAATCCAGATAATACTTAAACCATAATGATATTTTTGGCCTGGCCTAATTATTACAACATAACTGCCAAAAACTCCTTAAACATTCTGAATGCAAGTAATCTTCAATTGCCCATGCACACAAGTTTCCTATGCATCCTTTCCTGCAGCAACATCTAGAGCTGCCTCCATAGAAATGAGACACCCCAGATGTTACAAAGCAACAAATAGGGTCAGAATATAATTCTGGTATGAGTGAAATCAAAATACAATATTTTGTCATTTTTAAATTGCAGTGTAGGGTATTAAAATACTTGAAGATTTTTGAATTCATGGTATAACTGGATAATTATTTGTATCTAAGCTCCTACCACATTCATGCACACAAGCAACCATTCAATCATTCAATCCAGTATACATGTACACCCATTCTTATGGAATTAACTCATTTTAATTTCCATAACTCAACATTAAAGCTTGATTTATCAATTTAATTTGGTCATATCTCTTTTGCCATTGAACACCATGTGTGCATTGCAAGGGACTCAATTCTGTTAACCCCTGCACAAAGGCCTATAGGACTTAAACAAGTCATGCACATACCCATCATACTCCTTATGATGAATAGATCAAGGCTTTTCTCCTAGATTAGTTTTATAATCTAGTGACCAGTCTCATTTCTTATTTCAGAAAGATTTTTATTAACTCCTTGATTGCTTTTACTTTCTTTCTTTTCTATGAATCAGAGAGAGAGAGTTAATCTTACTCAGGGATTTCAACTCACCCTACATTCATTCATGAAAGTCATGTTTTCATTTCATTTTTCTTTCCAGTTGTCTCATTCAAAAATTTGTTTTATCACTTGTATACTTCTGTATTCCAGAATGTCATGATCTCTTAACAAATCCAGTAGAGTTCCATTAAAAATTCTTATGCTTAATTCTATTGTGAACATAGGGTAAGGTTTTTAGAGAAAAACCCCAAAAAACATTTTTAACCTTAGATCTGAACAAATCAGCACATAAATAATTTTATTGCATTGTTCATTTCTAATTTAAAACAAACTAGACATAAGCATGAACCTCCTTTGTTCACACTGCCTGGCTTATCTTTCAATTTTTACCCTACTTCATAATAAAATTGTATTTATCTTACTATCATAAATACAAACTGATGGTTTATGATATTGGATCCATCCCAGAGATCATGGCATTACTATTATCAACAATCAAATGAAGCATATCAAAGCATCAACCAAAAATCTATCAATACACCAACCATGCTCAGCATTCATTAATTCAGAGAAAGTAAAACAAGTTGATCAAGCACAAAAGAAATAAAATGGCTGCCCTTAACTTGGGTCTTAATGCCTTAGCCTCATGAGATTGATTAATCACTCACCTTTCCCTTCTTTTCCCCGAGATTGCCTAAGCTTGCAAATAGTGTATGTTCTTCTCTTTTTTTTTTAATATGTTTCTGTTTTTCCTCAGAGAAAAACCTCTGCTTCTTTTCTTGATTTAAATCATTTTCACTAGGGTTTTACTGAAGGGAAAAACCCCTTTTATCCTCACATCACTCAAGAATTATGTGTGTGCTGTTATGGCTAAATGTGCCATTTTCCCCTGGTTTCTATTTCTGGTAAAAGCAGTTATCCACTGCTTTTCCCTGTGTACATGCAATCTGCATGTTTCATTTGTATATTATTTTCATGTGGCTTATCTTTCAAAATTTTACTTATGTATAACTAATATAAAACTGGTTTTTAAGGCATCTTATTTTATCAAAGAATATATCATCTTTTTCCTTACCTAATTGTTGAAAACAATTTTCTCTTTACAGAATTATTTTTATTCTCTTTATGTTAAATTGTAATATATACATGTATATCCTCTTTATCAATTAACCCCTAGTTAATACCTCAAACCATCTGTTTTCTCTGGATATGTAAGTGTATACATATTCTTAATTACTCTGGTGTTCTTTCTTTACTTATCTTATGTTTATTCTTTCTGGGTATATACCCATAAATACAACATATAGTAACATATGCCCATATATACACTCAGTTATATATCCTCTTCCCTCTGAAATTCTATTTCTTATTACTGTTTATATTCAAGATACATATATGTATATGTTTACATGTGAATATAAGACTCACTCAATTCAACTATTATTACTTTTAACTCATTCTCAATATTTATCTCCAGACTACATATATATATTTGGTTTTTTGAAAGTTTTCTCTTTTTTTTTTAATTATTCTTATCTCAACAATTTGGGTCTTCACACATAATTTCTTTATTTTAAAACGTTTCAAAATTTATTTAAATCAAATTTCATAAATTTATATTTTTAAAAATACTTAAAAATATCCAAAACACTTTATAAAATAACCACGGGCCTGTATATAATTTTCTAACCTAGGTCAATTGATACGGATATGTATCATTTCAATCCGCAGTTTAAAAAAAAAGAAAAATCCGGGTTTTATCATTTCAAACCCGCAATCCCAAGTTAAAATAAATAAATAAAAATCGTTCAGGCCTATCATTTCAGCCCATAACGATTTTTCCCTATTCTAAAGTCTGTTCGGGTATGTATCATTTCAACCCGTAGTGATTCTAGTCTACATGGAACTTGCAGTGTGATAACTGATATAAATAACAGAATAACATTAAATAACAGTAACATATGATATAACAGGTGTATAAACATCATATGATCATAACATAGTCAAGTATAACATGATAATATATTTCTACAGATTCACAGGGTGTCAATTTACTAGTTATATAGGTACATATTGTCTGGTGAGAATAACTCACTTGTTTAAGCTGGAGATGACGACCAAACACACAACACAGATTCTTTGAAGGCACGACAACATGAATATGATTTGAGAGTGGAGAGCCAAATATAATTGCCTTGTATACATATAAACAAAACAAAACAATGTTTACATAAATATGTAACACAAAACAATATCGAAATGACTTGAAATAAAAAGCAACAAAGGGCAAAGTGATTCGACCTTTCTTTAACCATTCAAGAGCTTGACCAAGGGCATCTTTTGCTCAGCCATAGCTGGACATAATCTCAGGTTATGACATCAAAATAGCATGGCAACAAAGAGATGATAATGGTAGGAGTTACATATGAATAAGACAAAGGGTTAAGGCAAAATAAGTGGAGTTTTGGTGCATTTTTGGCTCATCCAAAGGCAAGTGGGGCTCGGCCCTTGCATGGTTCAGGTCTGGACAGTAGTTTAGGTGGTGAGTAGAGGTGGTAGCAAGGTGGTGGTGGCTCAAGGTGGTGGCCTTGGTGGTGGATGAAGGGTAGATAAAGGTAGGCTTGGCTATGTAGTTGTTTATGGGGTTTTTGACATTGTTTTGTGGTGCTAGCTTCAAGGAGAGGTCACGGCCATGGGTGGATCTGAAATGATGGCTGGAGATTATGCCAAGGAAGAGTGGTAGGGGATGGTGGTCGAGGCTATGGTGGAGATGGTGGAGGGTTTAGCCGAGCAAAGCTATGGAAGAATCAAGCAAAACAATAGAAAATTTAATAGGAAATGAAGAAGAGAAAGGTAGAGAAGATGAAGCCATTAACCAAACAACTTCATAAATGTTTTTGGACGTGAATTGTGAATGGAAGGAAAGTCTTTCACGTGAAACAATAAGGAATACACGGTTACAAAAGAATAAATGAGCCGTTATGGAAAAATGAAGGGTTTGGTTAATGAAAAGTCACACAATTTACAACTTAAGTCCTTTCAAATTTCCACTTATTTTATTTTAATTTTATATAACTGAAATATAAATATAAATTCAGATAAAATACGAAAATTTAGTAAATAAACAAAAAAATAAATAACTAAATATTAAATATAAATAATTAAATCAAGAAAATAGCAAAAATTGTCATCTAGGCTAGAAATTTTGAAAATAAATGGTATAAACTTTAGAAAATTCATATGAGCTTGTAATATATTTTTAAACATAAATAATAACATAAAGTAAAAATATATTCACAAAATAAATATTTAAAATTTAATTTACATATAATTTTTAATGAAGAAAATAGCAGAAAATAGGAAAACAGCCTTTAAAAATGAAAAATAAATACAGTAAATTCTGGAAAAATTCTATTATCATTTTAAAAATATACAAAGACAAAAATATACATAAAATAACATATTAACACATATTAAAACAAAATATAAGAAAGAAAATATGATTTATAAAATTTAAAATAGGCAAAATTGCACAAATAAACAAATTATACTAAAAATTGAAATGTGCATAACTTTTACATTTTAACTCCGTTTTCAACGAAACGAAAAGCAGTATTCATGTTATTAAATCTATTTTCATAATAAAAGATATAATTTATAATTCAAACTATTTAAAATTTTAAACTTAAAAGTCAAAGTTTGACTATTGACCAAAATTCACATTTTCAGGAAATATTAAATTTAGTCATATTTGGAATTCTAATCCACATCAAAGTCAAAGTTTTTATATTTAAAATAACAAAATTTATTCTTTTTCATAAATAAAGCTTTTGAATTTGAAAAAAATCAATTTAAGAATATTTGTAAAATACAGGGTTGTTACACCTAAACTATTATGAACCATCGTAGTTCGTTTTATACTGGTAATTGGGCATGTCGATGGGAGTAAATAAATAAGAGATGAAAAATTAAAAGTGTATACCACTCTTATCGAGGTAACCAATACTAGTGTAAGGCCAACTACGGATGGCCGCTCCTATCCAACCTTATTCTTCGTAATAATAGACAATATTTCTTTTAATACTCTTTGTTATTATGAGCATAGAGGTGGGGCGTCACAGTTGGTATCAGAGCATGGGGTTTATGGACATAATATAAAACATAACTTAGATGGAACATGTGTTACAACTATTGGTCGATGTTTTATTTGTGCTTTGAGTCAAAACTAAAGTTTTAAAATTTGGATGAAATTTTTAAATATCTTTATTTAAAAATAATAGTGAAGCTGTGTTTTGTTGATTTGATTGATTTGGGTACTGTTTATCAGAGTGCGCAGCGGAAACAGTGAAACTGTCTTCGTTGAGGACAACTGATAATCTTTTTGATTTAAAAATTGAAATATGAAATTGAAATAAATTTCATTGTTGTTTACATAGCTGAATTTATTTTGTTTCTTTGAGAATTTCGAATCCGAATTGAGGATTCGAAATGATTGCAGTTATGTGATTCTTGTTGAGATTTTTGCTGATTTTCTTTTATGCTAATCATATGTTGATTAGATTTTTGCTGTTTTAAATTATCTTCATTGAAGATAATAGAGTAATTTCTTTGTGTATATTGTAGTGTGCGTGCAAATATGAATTGCGCGTTACTACATTAATTTTACGTTGAACCGATGCTTGGTTATGAAATGTATTTTGTTGCCGTTATTTTTATAATGGGATTTTTACGCCAATGCTAAATTTTTGAAGCACGGTGTTTTGTGGCATTTTGATGAATGAAAATTCACTGATATTACATTTTGATGTAAATTATTTTGATGAGATTTTGACGTTTAAAAATTACTGTCGCTTTGGCTTCAGTAACCGTTAAATTTTTAAAAGTGGATTTTCAAGCGGTTATACCGCAATGCTGATTTGTGACCTGTTTTTACGATATTTTGAGAAGTATAATTTCCTTATCGAAATTGTTACCGATTTGCTGTTTTAATCACATGTACTGAAAATCGTTTTAAAATGAAAATTATTTTATAAATTTTTTAACAGTTTGCGCTTTCAAAAGAATGAGGAAGCGACTTAAACGATTCAGCAAAATCGAGGACTATGACCCCTTTCTTTTACTGATTCGCTTAACTCCGGACTTGTTCAGTTGAGAATGTGAATTGTTATTTGTTTAAAATAAATAAAAAGTGTTTTCAGGAATTTTACAGTTTGCGCTTTCAAAAGAATGAGGAAGCGATTTAAACGTTTCAGCAAAATCGAGGACTATGACCCCTTTCTTTTACTGATTCGCTTAATTCCGGACTTGCCCGTTTGAGAATGTAAAGTGTATTTTTACAAAATACACAATTTTGCACTTTCAAGGAAACGATGAAGAGAATCAAACGATTTAGTAAAACACGTGGTATGGGACATGTGCGTTTGCTATTTTGGTAAATTCCGGACTCGTTAATTGAAATATTTGATTATTTCATGTGCTTTCGAGCCACTTTGTTGGACCTTCGGGTCATTTGTTGGACCTCCGGGTCAATACTAGTACTAGACCTTCGGGTCATTTGTTGGACCTTCGGGTCATTTGTTGGGCGCCAAAATTATGTTGAGTACTTGGTAGGCTTCAGCCGTTTGTTGATGCACGTGCGGCGAATTAAAAACTCGCCATCTGATGGGATCGATCCAAGCTTTTATGTTGATTTTCTAGTCTTCTTAATTGATTTCTAGATATTTGTTGTTTCTAATTATCTGTAGGTAATTAGATATCTGATGTTATGAGATTTAATTATCGTATCGGTAATTAAATATTTGTTGATATGAGTTTTGATTATCGTTTTTGATAATCGGATATTTGTTGCTTCTAATTATCGCTTGTGATAATTGGATATTTGTTGATATGAGTTCTGATTATCGTTTTAGATAATCGAATATTTGTTGTTTCTGATCATCGCTTGTAATGATTGGATATTTGTTGATATGAGTTCTGATTATCGTTTTAGATAATCGAATATTTGTTGTTTCTGATCATCGCTTGTGATGATTAGATATTTGTTGATTTGAGATTTGATTATCGTTTTAGATAATCGAATATTTGTTGTTTCTGATCATCGCTTGTGATGATTAGATATTTGTTGATTTGAGATTTGATTATCGTTTTAGATAATCGAATATTTGTTGTTTCTGATCATCGCTTGTGATGATTAGATATTTGTTGATTTGAGATTTGATTATCGTTTTAGATAATCGAATATTTTTTGTTTCTGATTATCGCTTGTGATGATTAGATATTTGTTGATTTGAAATTTGATTATCGTTTTTGATAATCGAATATTTGTTGATTTGAAATTTGATTATCGTTTTTGATAATCGAATATTTGTTGATTTGAAATTTGATTATCGCTTTTGATAATCGAATAATTGTTGATTTGAAATTTGATTATCGTTTTTGATAATCGAATGTTTGTTGATTTGAAATTTGATTATCGTTTTTGATAATCGAATATTTGTGATTTGAAATTTGATTATCGCTTTTGATAATCGAATATTTGTTGATTTGAAATTTGATTATCGTTTTTGATAATCGAATATTTGTTTATTTGAAATTTTATTATCGTTTTTGATAATCGAATATTTGCTGATTTGAAATTTGATTATCGTTTTTGATAATCGAATATTTTCTAATTTGAAATTTGATTATCGTTTTTGATAATCGAATATTTGCTGATTTGAAATTTGATTATCGTTTTTGATAATCGAATGTTTGCTGATTTGAAATTTGATTATCATTTTTGATAATCGAATATTTGTTGATTTAAAAGTTTGATTATCGTTTTTGATAATCGAATATTTGTTGATTT
Organism: Allium fistulosum; assembly: GCA_030737815.1. Taxonomy (NCBI): domain Eukaryota; kingdom Viridiplantae; phylum Streptophyta; class Magnoliopsida; order Asparagales; family Amaryllidaceae; genus Allium; species Allium fistulosum. The sequence continues at coordinate 306,723,770 of CM060901.1, read as the reverse complement.
GAAATTTGATTACCGTTTTGATGATTGGAGATTAGCCAGTTTTGATGATTTTGAGATTTCCTAGTCTCAAATTGATCCTAGAGTATGCTGATTTTATTGAATCGCTGTTTTCTATCTATTTCTGTTAATAGTTAGAGTTTGTTGATTATGGAATTTGTGTTTTCTAGTTAATTGTTGGATAACTAGATATTTGCGATTTGTGATTTGTGTTTCATAATTATCTTTGTTGATAATTAGATTTTGTTGTTTTCTAATTATCGTATCGATAATTAGATATTGCTGCTTTGTGATTTCTGTATTCTAATTATCTGATTGAAAATTGAATATTGCTGATGATTGCATTTATCCAGTTTTGATGTTTTCTGATCATCTATTGATAATTAGATTTTGTTGAGAATTTGCAAATTTCTTTTATGAAAATAAAAGATTTCTGCGGCGTTTGTATTCCCGTCTTTTATTTTCTAGCTTAACCAGTTTATGTTAGAAAAATAATCGTTATTGACAACCTTAAATATGAAAATTGAGGGGACGCAATTTTTATAAGGAGGGGAGTCTGTAACAACTCGAGAGTTTGTAATTTTTAATCATCGTCAAAATGACGATCAAACTGTTTGCAAATTGCGGTTGGAGGTTTTTAGTCAGATCGAAATTCTTTTTATTAAATCGTCAAGTGATAACAGATTGCTATAGGAATTTTTAATCGAATTGGGATTCTTTTTAAATCTGTAAAATGGTTATGCGGGCTTAACAATTTAGTTTGGCCCATGTCTTCAATTGGTTGCCTTATGCAGTGTTAATTATCAAGAAAAATACCCGACCCCTTTTATTCTTTTTTCGTTTAAATCCTAAAACATTCGAAAATCAAGGGCGGCCTCATTTTCATTTTCGTTCATTTTCAAAAACCCTAGACAACCGAACAAAAGAAATTAAATGGCGGCTTCATCTCGTGCTCGTTCCGCTGTTCCAAATTAGGGCTTTGATCAAATTAGGGCGGTCGACTTCTGTAGCTAGTTCGATCGACTTCGCTTCACCTCTGAAGTTTGCGACCTTCGAATGCAAAGGTGAGTGGTTTGCCACTCACATCTAATCAAATATTTGTTGATGATTTCTGTCTCGTTCAGACTTGTGATTTTTGTTGTTGATTATTGGAAATTGTTAAATCCTTATCTCAGCCATTCGATTTTGTTTTGGTGTTGATAATTTCGCTGATTTTGTTGATTTCGTATGATTTGGTGATGTTTTGATACTCGCGGATTTGTATCTCCTTGATCATCACAGTTTCGATTTTTGCAAGTTTGACTTTGTTCGTACGTACCCCCTGACTTGATTTTGTGAAAGTATGAACTTATTTGATTTTTGCTACATATCATTGTTTTGAAATTGCTACGATGCCTCTGAGCCTGTTTGCATTGCCTGTTTTGTGGGGTAGCTGGACTTGAACTTATGCTGACTTCGGCCTTTAACAATCTTTGTTCAAAACTGCTGCTTTGATTTTCAGTTACACTTGAGTCTTGTCACCTGTTGTTTTCACTTGTATTGGGGTACATTGCATATTGAACTGGGTTTAGCTTCGACTTTGTTCGCTGTCTATATGTTCCCTTCATGCTACCTTGTTATCTAGTAGCACATGAGTCTGCACTTGTATTGATCACTGGCGCATTCAGTTGTACATCACTAGTTGCCTCTTTTATGGCATGATTCTTCGAGGCATGTTATCATGAGTACTTGACTATGACTCGTTCATTGTCACCTGACTTGGGTATTTGGTTGTAGTCGATTTTGTGAGAATATTTCTTTCGACATTTGATATTATGTTGACTTTGGCATTTTCGTGCTTTCATATCTGTAGCAATTAGCTACAGCTCTTCGTGACACTGTGGCATACATGTTTCTATATCATTGTATGTTGCAGCCTGATATGCTTGTAGTCGTAACCTTATCTGATGGTCTAGTTGTAGCTTGTACATTTGTGTTTGCAGTGAGCATTTTGTATGCTTGCAATTTTGGTTTCACACTACTTCATCATGTCACTTGATTTGTTTCATTTGAGTTGTACCATTTCCTTTTGTTCTCGAGTATGATACATGCATACACATTGTACAGTTTGCCACTGTCTTAATACTGTGCACTTTTATGCATTACATCCGGATTTGTTCGTCTAGTCTTGGAGGCTGCTCCTTTGTTCAGTGATTATTTATGTCCACTGATATAAATAATTAGCATGGCTTCTGACTTGATACACTTCTCTTAAGTCTAGTCATTGTTGGCATTCGGTTTGAGTCAGGATTCAGGTTGCACTTTTGTTTGGCTTTCATTAAAGTCTGGTTTGCAATTGTATTTGAGTTGCCTGGTCCTTGCATTTAAATTGTGCAATCTTGTAGTTTCTTTGATATTGCAGTCTTCATGTTAGTAGACTTGAGTTTTACCTATCAAGTTCACTTGAACTTTGATACATTGTTTTATACAATGATGTTTACTTTCGCACTGGGCTTGGTGTCATGTCTCTGACCTGATGCACTTGAGCCCTTGTATACCTCATATATACACTGTTTCATTTGATAGTTGTAGTTATGTATTCCATAGAGTAACTGGACTGACTTGAGTCTGGTTCGCTCGAATTGCCTTCCTTGATTTGCACTGAACTTGTATACATTCACTCGGTCATCTGGTTGAGGCTGCCATCGAATTGTACATGGCCTCACTTCTGTTTTGATACTGAGGCTTTGCCTTGTGGTCTTCACTTTACACGTGTGTCTGGTCACTTGAATTGGTTGAGTTTGGTGTTGTACTGTGTCTAGCATTGTATTTGTTGAGTTGGGCTTATTTCTGAACTTTACTTGAGTTGAATCCAGTTGCAAAACTGGTGTTTGACCTTGTGTCTGGCTCTTATTTCATCTCTGTAGTGGCGAGGCAGTACACGCGCGCGTGTACTGCAGCCACACTGATTTGTTGTTTTAATTGATATTTCAATTATTTGAATTGTTTTGTGTTCTATTCAATATTTGGGAATTGTAATTGATTTCGTTCGATTGATCATTTTGTTGTGTCTAATTATCTATTCGATAATTAGATTCTGAGTTTCTAATTATTATTTAATAATTGGGTTTTGTGCTAGTTGTCGTTTAGACGATTCTATTGTTTTCTAAAATTATCTTCATTGATAATCTTTGTTTTCTATCTTTATTGTTGATTTGGATCAGCTGATATGTTGTTTAACACTGTTTAGTGTTATATCTACCGTTATCTGATTTCTTATTGAGGAGTCGGATATACGAGATTTATGTGACTGTCATCTTTTTGACATTGATTATTATTGCTTTCGTGCATTAATGTCTGAGTTTGAATTAGACTGACCCGTGTATTATTTTCTTTTGAATTTAATACTCGGGTCAGACCCGAGTTATTTCAGGTTGTAGATTTCTTGCTTTGAGTTGCGGTTTGGACTATGAAGACTTTTCACATCTTTTGAAGTGGTCTGCGTCTTTTTGTAGTAGTCGTGTCATTGTATAGGATGATATGTACTCATGTATATTAGTTGATAATGTACTTATGTATATAATTTCCAGAGTCGACAGTTGTAGTTGTATCATATGTATTGTGTCAATTGTATTGTAACTAACATCAGTTATATATATATATGAGACTTTTGTTATCTGTGTTTCGCATTCTTTTTGTATCTGTGTTATTATTATATATATTGTCCTAAACTATTATGAACGATCGTAGTTCGTTTTATACTGGTAATTGGGCATGTCGATGGGAGTAAATAAATAAGAGATGAAAAATTAAAAGTGTATACCACTCTTATCGAGGTAACCAATACTATTGTAAGGCCAACTACGGATGGCCGCTCCTGTCCAGCCTTATTCTTCGTAATAATAGACAGTATTTCTTTTAATACTCTTTGTTATTATGAGCATAGAGGTGGGGCGTCACATTTTATAATTGAAACCAACTTTTAAGATAAAATTTAAGAATTTAATTTCCAATTAACTTCAAACAATTTAAAGATAATTAAATACATATAAAATATATATATCAAATCAAATTTAAAATCATATACCAGTATATACATATTATAAATCAAGTCATATTTTAGAAATTCAAATCAATTAAATTTTCAAAACAAAACTGTAGCAAGTCTACATGATGGTCTCTTCACTTCGAAACTCGAAAATGAACGTCGATGATGCTGCAGTCATCACCGAAATTATTTTCCAGCGACAAAGAAAAGAGAACTGATTTAAACATTTAAAATTCTTTGGAAACAATTTCTATTCGAAAATACTTTAAATAATATATCCTTTTAAAATTTTAAAACCAAAGTTTGAAATCATCGGAAATTAAATTCTCAAATTCTTGATTTTAAATTCATTTAAATTTCCAAATTAATTTATAACCATATTTTATAGTTTAATTATTTATATATGAAACAAAAGCCAATGATTACAAGATATATACAAAGTCAAATATTATTTCTTAACAACCAATTCAATTAACCATCAAAATTCAGAAAATTATACTTATATAAAAATATAATTATACAAAATTTATCTCATTCACCAAGTTTGAAAACAATATGGTGTCAGTTTGCTCTGTTCAAGTGTTTTGGAGATCCTATCAATAGCGTTGATCAGACGAATCGATCGAAAACCCAAATCAACATCAACAACACAATATATATTAAAACATTTTAAATATTAGTTTACAAATACACTTCAAGAATGATTTGAAGATAAGTTGGAAACAAAAGACAAGATGATTAAACAACAGAATAAAGGAATGAATAAGCTTATATAAATCGCGGGCAACCTTAACCGGGTCAACCGTGACTTAAAGAATAAGATCAATGTGGGGTTCTGAGGTAAATCTATATCAGATCTCAAGATATAGAATTCGGGATAACAAGAGATAGATAGCATTGTAAACCGAGAATGCAGAATTCTTCGGTGAATCAATGCTTCTTGTAAAGGAGTTTTACCCCTTTACAATCAATCGAAGATTAGCAAGACTGCCAATTTATTATAAAGATCATTCGAAGTGGAGTCATGGGATACTCCTGAATCAAAAGAAGACGAATAGGGAGAGACAAGAATGGGTTTGGAACAGTAGGGAATGTTCCAAAATTGAAAAGAAATCGAGTCAAAAAGAAAGAGATTCAAGCTCGAATGAAAGTGATTCTGTAAATAAATTTACCATATATGCCAAGTTTTTCCTAGAGCCAAAGCTCTGATACCAACTGTAACGGGACGTCGCCAGTGGGGTAACGCCCACCGTAGCATATAGCTGTACCTGTGTTCTGCCTTTACAGCCAGCCTCTCGACTGCACCAACCCCGCAGGGACATGTAGGAGTAAGTGTCATCCACTCGCTACTAAACCCAAATGCGAGAACCCCCTATCATGCTGCACCCACCAAGTGCATAGGCATACACACATGTCAGACTTGAATAATTCAAAATGATAGATTGTAAATAAAATTTGGCAAAACTTAGGATATACAGATAACAAATCATAGATCACAGACACAGAGTAATATAACAATGCAGCGGAAGCAAGAAATAGTAGTTCATGAAGCTATAATATATACATCAGAGTTACAAGATACAACATAAGTAAAAGATAAAAAAATAGTCAAATACAAGATCTGAATACATCATTGGAATCAACTGGATAACTGAAAGCGAAATAGATAGCTGGATCTCCAAGAAAAGCTCCAACTCCAAAGGTGAGTCTCAAATGCTGTATCACTCAGTCTGACCCGAGCATAAAGCAAAACACAATACACTCGAGTCAGGACATACATACTTATATAATGTAAACCAACTCAAGTGAACTGTAATATAAAGGTACAAGTAACTTAAAGAATGCTTGGGATCACCCATTCTTTAAGGATCCGTTAAACTATCTTCTATGTAGTAATATTCGCTGTTATAATAATGTCTATAATAAAATAAACTTACTTTTAAATAGCGTTAAGGAGTGACCCAATATTCCCATTACCACATAATAGTGCCAATAGTCTATACAGTACCTGCATACCTTGAGAGGCTACGAGAAGATACTCCATAAGTACGACACAAATAGAAACTCGTAGTAAAGCTCGGTAAGGTAGGTGACATGGCACAACTAGGCAATGCCAGGGTAGATATACCAATTACACATCCGGGCTGGTGGAAACGCATAGCAGCCACTACCGCCCACCTCGGAACACACTCCCTAATAAAAAATCGAAGGGTGGCCACCAAATAAATCACAAAGTAATAGAATAGTATCGAAGAAATGCGTCCGATCAGAGGTGCTACCTCATTGGCCCGAGAATCGTTCCTGTTTTAGCCACCTTATGACAACTCACGGGAGTCGGGTCCACGTTCATACCTTAATAGGATCGTCACCACCATCCTACTTCATTCTGAATCTCCACCGCGTACACGGTTGTTGTAACAACCCACATATTTTTACGATTGTATATTTGAATATTTTATTTAAATATGGCATCGTTGGTCGGATTTTAGTTCGAAGAAGTCACTATTCGTGAAAGAACGGTCGAATTAGTGAAAAGTCGATGTGAATAGTGATCTGGAGGCGTCTATTTGGAGAAAAACTGTCTAACAGTAATTCAGACGTCTGAATTAAGGCATTCAGATGTCTGAAACTGTTTGAATCAAACCAAAACGGAAGTAGGCAAAAATTGCCATTTTCAGACGTCTGAATTGAATGATTCAGACGTCTGAATATTGATCTAGAAGAACATTTATTTTTTCCAGATTCAGACGTCTGAATCGTGCATTTCAGACGTCTGAATGAAGATGGAAAATTCTTATTTTTCCAGATTCAGACGTCTAAATGAGGAATGAAATTGAGATTCAATAATTGGGACTCGAGACCACTTCTATTGAGTCCAAAATGGTGTTTGCGACTTTTTTGAGTATAAACATCGATATGTTTTGAGTTGGGAATTTTTTTGAGATTTTCAACTAGGGCTTTGGGTTTGAGTTTCAGCCCATCAACCTTCTAATAACTAAACCCTTCATCCAACTCCTCTTCACTCATTCTATTATTTTCCTAACACTCAAGCTTTAGAAAAATGGGGGAAGAGAAAAAGAATTAGAATTCCTAAGCCATAATCTTCTTTGCAAATTCAAGTCCTAGCTCCTAAATTCTAAGAGAAGCTTAGGTGAGCATCTCCTTCTTCTTCTCCAACTCATTCTCTCTTTAATTTCAGAAATTTCCTAAACCTAACTTAGGAAATGTTCTTCGTTTAAGCTTAGATTCTTGCTTCTAGAGTTGAAGTTGAAGAGTAGTTGATCTTTCTTTGCTTTCAAGCTTCTCCTTTATCATTTTTGGGTTTAAAGGTGAGATTTTTATCTCACATCTAAGTCTATATCGACCTTTGATGTTAGGTATGAATTCCTAACATTTATTTATGTTCATTGCTTTCCATTTGAATTGATTGGGTGAACATTCCAATTTTGGTGTTTTGGAGTCGAAATCTATCAAAATTCTTATATGGTTGTTTGGGCATGATGGTTGGAGTGTATTGGTGAGTCTCTAAGATAGGGTAGTCGTTAGGCATAAACCCCTAGCTATCATCACTCATCCAATTGCTTCCGATATGATTTGGCCATTTTTGGTCTAGGCAAAGTATTGCCTGAACACCAGTTTCAGACGTCTGAAATATACAATTCAGACGTCTGTATCTGCTTGTCTCAGCCCAATTTGCCTATTTTGTGGGATTCCAATTTTTATCGATTCTTGTTGATTTGATTTGTTGTTATCATTTATTATTGACTTTGATGACTTCTTACTCTGGATTTTTGGGGATATCCATTTTGATGGATTTGGTATCGATTTCTTTGGATTTAATTCACGTCTTCGAATGTGGATTTTTGTGATTGATTGTTTCTACAATCATTTTGTGATTTGTCACTTCTAAATACAAAGGTTTCTATACTAGTAGTAAATATTCAAACACTTTTACAAAGATGATTTCAACTCTATTTTTAATACAAAGCTCGTTTATAAAACCGTTTTCTAATCTATTAGTATATACAAACCTTTACCTCATTCATATGAGAATATCTAATTAAACGGCTTAGCAAAACAAGTGGTATGAAATGCTTGCGTTTACTTCGTCGGTTAATTTTTGGACTTGTTCGATTGAAATTCTTGTGACAATTTTCGAGTGGGAATCTACAATTTGTTCATAAATATTTAATTTAAGCTAGTGGTTATGGGACATGAAGCTAAACTCATATATTTACTAGCTTAGTGTAATCGACACTTTTTATTGATCAATGATGATCATTTTGTGATTTAGACTAGCGATGTGTTATGTTTATTTCTATACTTGTTTCTGAGGTCCACTTAGCCACCGTGTGATATCTTTGAGTTTGTATCGGCATGTCGGATTTCCTCTAGAAATGAAATGCATGTTATACTATCTGACATATCGGAATTCGCACAAAGCAATTACACGGATGGTCGCTCCTCAACAGCTTTATTCTTCACGCTAATTGACGGCATTACCCAGTAGTGTTCTTGGCTAGTGTGACCATAGAGGTGGGGCGTCACAACTTGGTATCAGACCCAAACTTCAGAACAATGTAGAATAATCTAGCAAGGATCATTGTCCTAAGTCTTTCTTAGGAGTCGTGCCTTAGGATTAATTAGAGTCGTTGAACCCGTTCTATCCTATTTCTTTTTATGATGCCTTGTTTTATCAATCAAGTTTGTTTAATACTCATTCTGAGATTAACCTTTTTCCTCTTTTCTTTCTTCCTAAAGAAGAGAAATGGTTAGACCTGGCCGTCCCAGCGCCGGTCAATCGAGTGCTACTCCTCAAGATGGAGTATTTATGTCTGCTCAGCAACTTCTAGACCTTGTGAGAAATGCTCAAGCTGCCGGACCTATTCCTGAGCCCACACACCCTAAATCTGGGTTTGCACGCTTGTGTAGTGATTACACCAATTTGGGTGGAAAGCCATTCAAAGGTTCCGACAGCATTATAGAAGTCCAGGCTTGGCTTCGAACATGCGACCGCATCTTTTCTCGCATGAATCTTATTGGTCTGCATCGAGTCCAAGTGGCTTCTAGCATGCTCCAAGAAAGAGCATTAGACTGGTACGAGCTTTTGATCTCTGAAATTAGTGAAGCGGATCTTACTTGGGAGCAATTCCGGGAAAGGTTCGAGTTGAAATTCGTATCGGAAGCTGAAAGTATCTCTAGCTCGACGCTTCATTGACCTTGTTCAAGGTGAATCTTCTGTGGCGGACTACGTCGCTTCTTTCGAATCTCTCTCTAAATATGGGGTCGAGTATATTAATACCCCATTGAAGAAAAATCAGAGATTTGTCTACGGGTTGAATAAGAATCTCAAAAAGCCATTACTTCTGAAATTGGAAGTTTCTTTTGATCAGCTTGTTGATATCGCGCTTCGACTCGAAGAGGCCGATAAAGAAAGTGATGTTGAGGTCAAACAAAACATCAACAAGAAGAGACCTTTTAAATTCAAGCCTAATCCCAACAAGAAAGGAAAGCAAACAACTTCGGTAGCAAATACTCCCAACTCTCGTCGGGGAGAATGTTACAATTGTGGTTCTAAGGACCACTATGCAAACAAGTGTCCGAAGTCTATTTCTTGCTGCTATTGCAAGAGTTCGGGTCATACTATATCTTTGTGTCCCAAACTTCAAAGCAAGAATGAGGGCAAGCTAAATGTAGTACAATCCCCTGCTAACACTTCTCGTGGTCAAGGTATTTCTCATTCTATCCTTGATGGCATTATTATATTTCGTGATCTTCCTATTCGAGTTCTTTTTTATACGGGTGCATCTCACTCTTTTATATCAAAAGAACTTGTTGATGCTTTGTCTTTGAATGTTATTGGCCTGATGACTTCTTTGAGAATTGCGAATCCGGTTGGTGGATCCGCAACACTCATTTTACTTTGTAAAGATGTCGAAATTATTTTATTCGATTACTCTTTCCATGCTGATTTGCATGTCATGCGTTACTTAGGCTTCAGAATGATTTTGGGAATGGATTGGCTTAACCATTATGAAGCCCATATCCTATGTCCTGAGCGGACTATATATCTTCGACATCCTCAATCTGTTAAGCAGATTTCTCTTGTTCTGAAAGATTCAGATTCCGATTCAAAAGCTTCCTTGTATTCTCTAAATTCTCATGATGACGATAATGATGATGAGGAAGATGTTATTTCTCTCATTCACATTGTTCGTGAATTTCCCGACATATTTGAGCCCGTTCTAGGATTACCACCTAAGCGAGCAATTGAGTTCAGAATTAATCTAATCCCTGGAGCTCTACCTATTTCTCGTCCTCCTTATCGTATGTCCAATAAAGAAAATGAGGAGATGCGCAAACAATTATCCGAATTGGAAGCGAAGCAATTTATTCAATCTAGTTCCTCTCCATGGGGAGCTTCAGCTATTTTTGTGAAGAAATCTGATGGTACACTTAGACTTTGCGTTGATTACCGCAAACTTAATGATCTCACCATCAAGAATAAATATCCCTTACCGCGGATTGATGATTTATTCGATCAGCTTAGTGGTGCTAAAGTCTTTTCACAGTTAGACTTAGCAACCGGTTTTCACCAGCTCCGTATTGCAGAGGATAGCATTCCTTTGACATCATTCCGTACTTGTTATGGATCTTATGAATGGCTTGTTATGCCATTTGGTTTGACGAATGCTCCAGCTTAATTCGTCGACCTTATGAATCAAGTTTTCAAAGACTTCCTCGATCGATTTGTTCTCATCTTTATCGATGGTATTCTTATTTATTCTAAAACCGAGGAAGAGCATGAAAATCATCTTCGGATTGTGTTGGAAACTCTTAAGAGTAACCAATTGAAAGAAAATTTTTCTAAATGCCACTTTTGGCAATCTCGTGTGAAATTTTTGGGACATATTATTTCTGAATCCCGAATATCCGTGGATCCTTCAAAGATTGAAGCGATTCAAAATTGGAAGAGACCGAAGAATGTGACGGAAATTCGTAGCTTTCTCGGATTGGCGGGTTATTACCGTCGGTTCATAAAAGACTTTTCTAAGATTTCCGTACCTCTTACTAATTTGACAAAGAAGGGAGTTAAATACATTTGGTCAGACAAATGTGAAGTTTCATTTCGAAAATTAAAAGAACTCCTTTCCAATGCTCCTATTGTTGTGATTCCCGATGGGAACCAAGACTTTATTGTTTATACCGATGCGAGTCGTGTTGGTTTGGGTGCCGTTCTCATGCAGTGGGAACATGTTATTGCTTATGCTTCTAGGCAATTAAAGCCTGCCGAGACTAGATATGCCACTCATGATTTAGAGCTCGCGGCCATTGTTTTCGCCCTTAGAATTTGGCGTCATTATCTTTTGGGAGAGAAATTTGTTCTCTACACCGATCACAAATCTTTGAAGTATTTGTTTTCTTAAAAGGAACTTAACTTGCGTCAACAACGTTGGCTCGAGTTTCTTGCATCTTACGATCTTGATATCCTTTATACTCCCGGAAAGGGGAATCGTGTTGCCGATGCCCTTAGCGGTAAGCAACAAGCGGTTGTTTCCATGATGGTATCCGAATGGAATGATCTCGAGACTTTGTCCACTTGTGAGATTCGAGATCGTGAATTCGATTTATGTTCGTCTCTTGTTTTATGTAGCCTTGAGGCTCATCCTTCTCTTTTAGACCGCATTCTTGAAGCTCAAAAGCATGATCCCGAATTGGTTCTTCTTCGCTAAAGTTGTAGGGATAAAATTGATATTGAAGGTTTGAAAGACTTTGATATTGATGTTCGTCGAGGTATTCGAAAATTTGGTAGACTTATTCTACCAAATATTATTGATCTTCGTAAAGACATTTTTGAAGATTCTCATCGTTCTAAATTTACCATTCATCCCGGTAGTAGTAAAATGTACGCGGATATGAAGCGAATTTATTATTGTGATGGAATGAAATCCGATATTGCTAACTTTGTTAAACGTTGCATGACTTGCCAACTTGTTAAGACCCAGCATTAGAGGCCCGGTGGGTTATTGCAACCTTTGGAAATTCCAATATGGAAGTGGGATCAAATTTCAATGAATTTCCATGGAAAAATCCACCCATTTTCTTCCCGTTCGGTCCAATCGGACCGTACCTATTTTGGCTAAACTCTTTGTCAAGGAAATTGTTAAATTGCATGGAGTTCCAACTTCTATTGTTAACGATCGTGATCCATTGTTTACTAGTGGATTCTGGAAAGGTCTTCAAAAAGCTTTGGGAACGAAGCTTAATTTTAGCACCGCTTATCATCCTCAGTCCGATGGACAAACCGAGCGTGTGAATCAAACTCTTGAAGATCTTCTTCGTGCATGTGTGCTTGATTTTGGTGGAAGTTGGGAAGATCATATTTCTCTTGTTGAGTTTTCCTATAATAATAGCTTCCAATCTAGTATTTCAATGCCACCTTTCGAGGCACTATACGGAAGGCCATGCCGATCTCCTTCGTGTTGGCTTGAAGCCGGTGAGAAGCTGGTTTTAGGTCCAGATTTTATTCAGGATGCCACAGAAAAGATCGATCTTATTCGTCATAGGATGAAAGAAGCTCAAAGTAGACAAAAATCCTATGACGATAATCGAAGAAGGAAATTAGAATTTTATGTGGGAGATTGTGTGTTTATTCGTGTTTCACCTACGAAGGGTGTTGTGCATTTCAGTCGATCGAGAAAATTAGCACCTCGATATATTGGCCCATTTCCCATCATTGAACTCATTGGTTCCAAGGCTTATCGCCTTTTGTTACTGATGCAGCAGCGGATAACTGAAATGGATAAATCTGTGAAAGTAGCAATCGATGGAATAGAAGATACTGAATGGCCCAAATCCGTTGATCCAAAGATACCGGATTCTAGCTATCCCAAACACGTTGATCGCGCACGATACCGTGTTTAAAGATCTACGATTCTTCGACGTTGATCTAGCGCACTAGATTCCGTGAATCGGCTTCTACGATCGTTGATCCGAGCGCACTCGAATACCGAAAGAGGAGATAGGAGATCACACTCAACTACCAATTTAATGAAAGCACAAAGCTAACAAACAAAAGTTTAATTCAAAATTAACTAAACTTTTACAAGTGACACCACTCGCCTATTTATAGGCTTACAACTCAACACAACACAAATTTTTACAACACATAGGTCATTCACGACCTATCATAGACCAGCGACCTAACAAAGTACACGACCTAACATGGATCGCGACCTACGACTTATATACAAACGACATAAGAAAACACTTTACAACATACATCACAAAGCCTTGAGCAACCTAAGATACAACACACACGGCAGCAGCGACCTAAGCTCTTCCAGCGACTTAAGTCTTGCAACCTATACTTGAGCGACCTAAAAATGCAAGGCAGCGACCTAACTCTTCAGTGCATAAGGTCGAGCGACCTAAAAATATTGCTTCAGGACATCTTCGCGACCTAAGGCCTTGCGACCTATAGTAAGTGACCTAAAGTGAGCGAGTTGAGCGACCTGATAGTTGAGCGACCTAAGTTAGGTCGTACGCGACCTAAAGAAAAATGTGGCATACTGAGTGAGCTAGGTCGTTAGGTCGCTCGCGACTTATCATAGGTCGTTAGCTTGTTTTGAGCGACCTAAGGAACCCGAGTGATACGAGATTAGCTTTAGCCCGTTAGGTCGTTCCAACGACTTATCCCCCTGCTTTAGCTCGTTAGGTCGTTCAAACGACTTATCCCACATCTTTAGCATGTTACCTTCCTCGTTAGGTCGCACGCGACTTAACAGAATGTTAGGTCGGTCACGACCTAAGACTTCAATATTCTGGGCTGCATCATCCTCCCCTGGTTGGGAAAAATTCGTCCTCGAATTTGCGCCCTCCACTTCCACAACAATCTCATCCCCATGATACGGTATGAGATGTTTAACATTAAACACGTCAGAAGTGTACACATCCTCCGACAGCTTCAACCTATAAGTGTTTTCATTGATTCGTTTCACAATCTTTACATGACCAATCTTTCGAGCTTTCAGTTTATTGTATGCTCCCACTGGAAAACGATCCTTCGTTAGTACAACATATACTAAATCTCCTTCATTAAATTCAACATTTCTTCGCTTTAGATCCGCAAGTCTTTCATACTTTTCATTTGCTTTCTCCAATCGTTTCTGAACGATTTTATGGCATTCTGCTAATCCATCAACAAAATCAACAGCCCGTTTAACTGTTCCCTTTGGTTGTGGTACTATCGTCAAATCCAACGGCCCCTTTGGTAAGCTTGAATATACAATCTGAAATGGACTGAAACCCGTACTACGGTTTATGGCATGATTATGAGCAAACTCTGCTTGACATAACTTCATAACCCAACTCTTCAGATTATCCTTCACCGGGCACCGCAACAAATTTCCCAAAGATCTATTAACAACTTCAGTCTGACCATCGGACTGCGGATGGTAAGCACTACTGAAATTTAGCTTTGTTCCCACCATCTTCCACAAACTCAGCCAAAAATGACTTAGAAAGCTAGTATCCCGATCAGAAACAATGGATTCTGGTAAACCATGTAAGCGATACACTTCTTTAAAGAATAACTCGGCAACACAGACGGCATCAGCTGTCTTCTTACAAGCGATGAAATGTGCCATCTTCAAAAACCTGTCCACCACAACATATATCGAATCATTCCCCCTCTGAGTTCTCGGTAATCCCAAAACAAAATCCATACTGATATCAACCCATGGTCTAATCGGCACGGGTAACGACATATACAATCCCGCATTCGTCGCTGTTCCTTTGGAAATTTGGCAAATATGACATCTCTCCACAAACCTTTCAACTTCCCGTTTCAACGAAGGCCAATAATAAGATTGAGAAATCAATTTCAAAGTACGATCTCGGCCCACATGACCTTCCTCATGCAACTCCTTTACAATCTTCATACGTAAGCTGCACTCTGGTATGCACAATCGATTCGCTTTAAAAAAAAACCATCCACCATTACAAATTCATCCATCTTCCCCACCTTGACTTAATCTACATACTTTGCAAAGTACGGATCATCGACAAATAATTCTGGCAATACATCAAACCCTGTCACTGCAACCTTCATTGTAGTCAACAAATGATTCCTTCGACTCAATGCATCTGCCACTCTATTCGTAATTCCCGATTTATGCTTCACCACAAATGTAAATTGTTGTAAGTATGCAATCCACGAAGCATGCCTTGCCGCAATCTTGTCTTGTCCCTGCATATGCTTCAACGCCTCATGATCAGTATATAAAACAAATTCTTTATGAAACAAATAATGCCTCCAATGTTTCACAGCTTGCACAATAACATAAAATTCCACATCGTAAGTATTATATCTCATCTTTGCTCCTGATAACTTCTCACTGAAATATGCAATAGGACGTCCTTTCTGACTCAACACCCCTCCAATTCCAACCTTCGATGCATCAGTATGTAATTCAAACAACAACTGAAAATCCGGCAACACTAGAATCCGTGCTGTCGTCAAAAGTCCTTTGATTCTCTCAAAAGCCAATCCTGCTTCCTCCGAACATGAAAATTGCTTCCCTTTCATACAATCAGTAACTGGAGCCATCACGCTACTGAAGTGTGGAATAAACTTTCGGTAGAATGATGCCAAACCATGAAAGCTTCTAACTTCTGTAATCGTCTTGGGTTGTGGCCAATTTCTAATTGCTTCGACTTTATTCTGATCCACCTGTATACCTCCAACCGAAATAACATATCCCAAAAATAAAACACTATGCGTCATGAACACGCATTTCTTCGTTGCAGCATAAAATTGTTCCTGTCGCAATATCATCAACACTTCCCTCAGATGATGCAAGTGTTCTTCTGAGCTTCTACTATATATCAGTATATCATCAAAATACACCACCACAAATTTCCCAATAAATGGTCTAAAGATTTGATTCATCACCCTCATAAATGTACTCGGTGCATTCGAAAGACCAAACGGCATAACCAGCCATTCGTACAACCCTTCTCTCGTCTTGAATGCTGTCTTCCATTCGTCCCCTGGTCTAATTCGAATTTGATGATAACTACTTTTCAAATCAATTTTCGAAATGATAGTAGCTCCACTAAGTTGGTCCAACAAATCATCCAATATAGGCATAGGGAATCTATATCTCACTGTAATCTTGTTCAGGGCCCGACTATCAGTGCACATCCTCCACGTTCCATCCTTCTTTGGTACTAACAAAGCTGGCACCGCACAAGGACTCAAAATTT
This sequence comes from Allium fistulosum, assembly GCA_030737815.1. NCBI lineage: Eukaryota > Viridiplantae > Streptophyta > Magnoliopsida > Asparagales > Amaryllidaceae > Allium > Allium fistulosum. Next base: position 306,707,476 of record CM060901.1, on the reverse strand, counting down.
CCTGCACACGCCCCTGCTCAAGCAACTCTTCCACTTGCCTTCTCAACTCCTCGTGTTCCTTTGGACTCATTCTGTAATGTGGCCTATGTGGTAACACAGCTCCTGGAACAAGATCAATTTGATGTTGAATGTCTCTCAACGGTGGTAACTTCGTTGGTAGCTCCTCAGGAAATACATCATCAAATTCTCCCAGCACTGGTTTTACTTCTTCAGGAATCTCAACCACTTCATTACTCTCACGTCCAATCAACAAAAACACTTCGGGCTCCTCTTCTACTTCCTTAACAAACTCCTTCAAAGATAGAAAAGTTTTAAGTTCTTCAATCTCTTCCGACTTGCTTTCTTCGTGTTGTCGCTTCTTAGGAATTAAAGTGATTTTTGTACCTTCAAACATGAAACTATAACTGTTAGTACGACCATCATGTTGCACCGCTCTATCATATTGCCATGGTCTTCCCAACAACAGATGGCATACATCCATGTCAACCACATCACATCAAATTTCGTCTTTGTATTTCTTCCCAATTGAAAAATTCATACAAGCCCTTCGTCCAACTTTCACCTCCCCACCTTTTCTCAACCAAGCTAACTTGTAAGGTTTCGGATGCTTCTCTGTTTTCAATGCTAACTTCTTCATATCCTCTGTAGAGATAATATTGTCACAACTTTCGGCATCAATAACAAACTTGCAAACCCTTCCCAAGATAGTGCATGTTGACTGAAAGATGTTACTTCTCAACCAGCTAGTTTCTTCCTCCTGCTTTGGTGTTAGACAAGATCTCTTCATCATCAATGAATACCCTTCATCTCCCGACACATTTTCTTCCTCATCATCATGTAATGAATTAGAACATTCAGCCTCTGCATCCTCATCTTCCACTTCAGCAATCATAGTTCTCTTCTTTGGTTTTGGACATTCGCTGCTCTTGTGACCCACTTCTTGACAATTATAGCATTTAAAATTGGTGTTGACTTTTGGTTTAGCCACTTCATGAACAACTGGCTTACTCGATGCTTTAGGAATATTAGAACTACAACCCACTCCTTTGTTCTGCCCCGTAAAACTTGGAAACACACCTCCCCCACGTCTACCTTGTTTCTCCCAAGCCAACGCCTTTTGATGTGCTTCTGCCACAGATCTAGGGTCGAACATGTTCACCATATCCTGGATCTGTGCTCTAAGTCCACCAACAAATCTAGCGGTCAATTGTTCTTCTGTCTCCATAATGTCATTTCGAGCAATCAACTGGTAGAACTCATCCGCATAATTAGTAACAGCCTTCATCCCTTGCCTCAGGTTTTGTAATCTCTGATACATTAATGATTGGTAATTGTAGGGTAAGAAAGTAACCTTCATCAATTTCTTCATCTTTTCCCAAGCAACAATCCTTGACTTCCCCATTCGCTCTCTAGTAAGTTTGGTTTGCTACCACCATGCCATAGCTCTCCCCCTCAAACTAGTAGCAACCAACTTCACTTTACGATCCTCCGGAACCTCCTTGAAGTCAATAATTTCCTCAACATAAACTAACCAATCAAGAAATTCCTCGGCCTGCATACCTCCCTTGAATTCCGGTATTTCAGTTTTCATCCCAGACTCCCACTTGTGATCATACTCCGACTGATTTCTTCCTTGTCCTCATCCTCGTCCATGAACACTACCACCATCAAACTCCTCCTTGAAATCTGATGTATATCGATGTCGATCCTGACCACCAACATCTCTACTACCATCGTGTCTTCCACCAACATCCCTTCTATCTACATTCCTCCGATCACGATCATTCACATTCCTATCACGACTTCGATCATTAACATTTCTATGACAATCTCGACTCATACTTCTATGATCACTATCAACACTTCTCTCTCGATTGGAATGTGGTGAAACTCTACTTCCCCCATGGTTAGATTCAGGTAAAACCCTTCTCCGATTTTGATTTATCTCCAACATCATATTCTCTAATCGACCAATCCCTTCATTAAGCTTCTCACTAAAGTTTTCGTTTATTCTTTGCTCCATCTCATCAGCTTCTTCTCTTCTATACAAAGCTTCCACATTCTGATGGCGATTAGCTCTTCTTGGCGGCATGATTACTCTTCAAACAAAAGCTAACTCTCGGCTTGAACTTTAAAGATGATGCACGGCCTTCACTTGCTCGGCTTTAACTCTTCAATAAGAATTGGCTCCAAGACTCGGCTTAGCTATGATTGGCTAAGTCTAGCTCTGGTACCAAATGATGCATCAGCGGATAACTGAAATGGATAAATCTGTGAAAGTAGCAATCGATGGAATAGAAGATACTGAATGGCCCAAATCCATTAATTCAAAGATACCGGATTCTAGCTATCCCAAACACGTTGATCGCGCACGATACCGTGTTTAAAGATCTACGATTCTTCGACGTTGTCTAGCGCACTAGATTCCATGAATCGGCTTCTACGATCGTTGATCCGAGCGCACTCGAATACCGAAAGAGGAGATAGGAGATCACACTCAACTACCAATTTAATGAAAGCACAAAGCTAACAAACAAAAGTTTTATTCAAAATCAACTAAACTGTTACAAGTGACACCACTCGCCTATTTATAGGCTTACAACACAACACAACACAAATTTGTACAACACATAGGTCATTCACGACCTAACATAGACCAACGACCTAACAAAGTACATGACCTAACATGGATCGCGACCTACGACTTATATACAAACGACATAAGAAAACACTTTACAACACTTTACAACATACATCACAAAGCCTTGAGTGACCTAAGATACAACACACACACGGCAGCAGCGACCTAAGCTCTTCCAGCGACTTAAGTCTTGCGACCTATACTTGAGCGACCTAAAAATGCAAGGCAGCGACCTAACTCTTCAGTGCATAAGGTCGAGCGACCTAAAAATATTGCTTCAGGACATCTTCGCGACCTAAGGCCTTGCGACCTATAGTAAGCGACCTAAAGTGAGCGAGTTGAGCGACCTGATAGTTGAGCGACCTAAGTTAGGTCGTACGCTACCTAAAGAAAAATGCGGCATACTGAGTGAGCTAGGTTGTTAGGTCGCTCGTGACTTATCATAGGTCGTTAGCTTGTTTTGAGGGACCTAAGGAACCCGAGTGATACGAGATTAGCTTTAGCCCGTTAGGTCGTTCCAACGACTTATCCCCCTGCTTTAGCTCGTTAGGTCGTTCCAATGACTTATCCCACAACTTTAGCATGTTACCTTCCTCGTTAGATCGCACGCGACTTAACAGAATGTTAGGTCGGTCACGACCTAAGACTTCAATATTCTGGGCTGCATCAGTTACCGGCTCTATTTTCTACTATTCATGACGTATTCCACGTCTCTCAATTACGGAAATGCCTTCGAGATTTCGATTCTGTTCTTGAGCCCGGTGTTATTGAAGAAATTGAAGTTTCGCCTAATTTGACTTATGAGCAACGTCCTATTCGTATCATTGCTTCGGAGGTTAAACGCCTTCGTAATAAAGATGTTCCTCTTGTGAAAGTACAATGGTCCTCGAATCCGAAGGATTGCTCTTGGGAATCTAGAGAATTCATCGAGCGAACACATCCGGAATTACTTTCTCGTGCTCTTTAAGGTGAACTTCTTATTTCAAAATTTTCTTTTGTGTTGATATGCCTTTATGGTTATCACTCTTTATTTTCCTCTTAATTATTGCGAGGACGCAATTTCTTTAAGGAGGGGAGTCTGTAACAACCCACATATTTTTACGATTGTATATTTAAATATTTTATTTAAATATGGCATCGTTGGTCGGATTTTAGTCCGAAGAAGTCACTATTCATGAAAGAACAGTCGAATTAGTGAAAAGTCGATGTGAATAGTGATTTGGAGGTGTCTATTTGAAGAAAAACGGTCTAACAGTGATTCGGACGTCTGAATTGAGGCATTCAAACGTCTGAAACTGTTTGAATCAAACCAGAAAGGAAGTAGGCAAAAATTGCCATTTTCGGACGTCTGAATTGAATGATTCAGACGTCTAAATATTGATCTGGAACAACATTTATTTTTTCCAGAATCAGATGTCTAAATCGTGCATTTCAGACGTCCGAATGAAGATGGAAATTTCTTATTTTTCCAGATTCAGACGTTTGATTTGCATAATTCAGACGTCTGAATAAGGAATGAAATTGAGATTCAATAATTGGGACCTCGAGACCACTTCCATTGAGTCCAAAATGGTGTTTGCGACTTTTTTGAGTATAAACATCGATATGTTTTGAGTTGGGGAAAATTTCGAGATTTTCAACTAGGGCTTTGGGTTTGGGTTTCAGCCCATCAACCTTCTAATAACTAAATCCTTCATCCAACTCCTCTTCGCCCATTCTATTATTTTCCTAACACTCAAGCTTAGGAAAAATGGGGGAAGAGAAAAAGAATTAGAATTCCTAAGCCCTAATCTTCTTTGCAAATTCAAGTCCTAGCTCCTAAATTCTAAGAGAAGCTTAGGTGAGCATCTCCTTCTTCTTCTCCAACTCATTCTCTCTTTAATTTCATAAATTTCCTAAACCTAACTTAGGAAATGTTCTTCTTTTAAGCTTAGATTCAAGATTCTAGAGTTGAAGTTGAAGAGTAGTTGATCTTTCTTTGCTTTTAAGCTTCTCCTTCATCATTTTTGGGTTTAAAGGTGAGATTTTTATCTCACATCTAAGTCTATATCGACCTTTGATGTTAGGTATGAATTCCTAACACTTATTTATGTTCATTGCTTTCCATTTGAATTGATTGGGTGAACATTCCAATTTTGGTGTTTTGGAGTCGAAATCTATCAAAATTCTTATATGGTTGTTTGGGCATGATGGTTGGAGTGTATTGGTGAGTCTCTAAGATAGGGTAGTCGTTAGGCATAAACCCCTAGCTATCATCACTCATCCAATTGCTTCCGATATGATTTGGCAATTTTTGGCCTAGGCAAAGTATTGCCTGAACACCAGTTTCAGACGTCCGAATCTGCTTGTCTCAGCCCAATTTGCCTATTTTGTGTGGGATTCCAATTTTTATCGATTCTTGTTGATTTGATTTGTTGTTATCATTTATTATTGACTTTGATGACTTCTTACTCTGGATTTTTGGGAATATCCATTTTGATGGATTTGGTATCGATTTCTTTGGATTTAATTCATGTCTTCGAATGTGGATTTTTGTGATTGGTTGTTTCTACAATCATTTTGTGATTTGTCACTTCTAAATACAAAGGTTTCTATACTAGTAGTAAATATCCAAACACTTTTACAAAGATGATTTCAACTCTATTTTTAATACAAAGCTCGTTTATAAAGCCGTTTTCTAATCTATTAGTATATACAAACCTTTACCTCATTCATATGAGAAAATCTAATTAAACGGCTTAGCAAAACAAGTGGTATGAAACGCTTGCTTTTACTTCATCGGTTAATTTTTGGAGTTGTTCGATTGAAATTCTTGTGACAATTTTCGAGTGGGAATCTACAATTTGTTCGTAAATATTTAAGTTAAGCTAGTGGTTATGGGACTTGAAGCTAAACTCATATATTTACTAGCTTAGTGTAATCGACACTTTTTATTGATCAATGATGATCATTTTGTGATTTAGACTAGTGATGTGCTATGTCTATTTGTTTGTTGGGGATTACAATCCCCGTTTGTGGAACTTCGGTTCAATTTGGCGGGGTAGCGACCCATGGTCTTCGGGCCGTTTGTGGAGCTTCGGCTCAAAATTTATGGTTAGCGACCATGGAATCGCATTCTGTTTGTGATACACGTGTTGGTGAGTTTTCATGCTCCCGTTTGTGATAGGCCTCCCCCCCTTTGTGGTTTCTGGATTTCTAATCTATGACTTCTAGAATTTGTGTTTCACCTCTTTTGCGATTGGCAACGATATGTTTGTCAATATTTGTGGTTTGGTGAATAAAATAAAGAATATGACATTCTTTTTCTTGCTTTGAGATTTCAATGAGATATTGTGTGATTTTGTTGTTGTTTAAAACATACTTGTCATAAATTGACATTAATGATATCATACGTTTTTTTATATCTCTACCCTTATCTCATTTTGTATATGATAATTATAGCTAGACTGACCCATTTATTATTTTCTTCTTAAATAATACTCGGGTCAGACCGAGATGTTACAGGTGCTTCTGCTTGACTCCTTATCGGGAATCATCTTCTGACTTTTGCCTAACTACATTTGATTGGTATTTTTTGTTGTTATACATTTAGAAAGAGAATCCTTGATGTATACATATTCTTTTGTCTAGCACTTGTATCTATTCTTTTATGATATTGTGGATCTTGTTAGACCACTACTCTGATGTACACTTTTATGTGTTATATTCATATCTGTTTCCGCCTTTGAGATATGATCATCTATGACTGATTTGTGTTATGTTTATTTCTATACTTGTTTCCGAGGTCCACTTAGCCATCGTGTGATAGCTTTGAGTTTGTATCGGTATGTCGGATTTCCTCTAGAAATGAAATGCATGTTATACTATCTGACATATCGGAACTCGCACAAAGCAATTACACGGATGGTCGCTCCTCAACAGCCTTATTCTGCACGCTAGTCGACGACATTACCCAGTAGTGTTCTTGGCTAGCGTGACCATAGAGGTGGGGCGTCACAGTTGTCAAAGTGGTTTTCGGTATCGACAGAGAGTATACCCATATCCGATCCCGGTCACTTTGCCAACCAATCGTTATTATAACCCATGGATATTTATTTCAAAATCATTTACTTTAAACCCAAAATATCATATCCATTTCAAAACTAAATACTATATTATTTCATTCCAAAGCCAAATCAATATATCATTTCCATTTCAAGTCCCAAAGCAATAATATATCATTTAAATTCCAAAAACCAAATCAATATATCATTTAAATAAAACCCAAATTTCCAAATCACTGAATATTTTCTTAAATATATTAAACTTGAAATATTCCTTTAAATCATCTTAAACCAAACTACTTTATAAAGCCACATTCTTAAACCTTCAATTTCAATAATTTTCACGTTAATATATTTAAAGACAAGTCTTAATTAAATACAATTTCACACAATTTCATTTTCAAAACCATAGTACCTTTCAAAGTTATAACAACTCTGAAACCCAACACTTTGAAACCATAATATTTTTAAATCATAACAATTTCGAAATGTTATTCTTTGAAAATCATAATACTTAGAAAATCATGACACCTTTAAAATAATATTCATTTAAACCATTTAAATTCATTGTCAAATAATATTCATTTACAAGTTGTAACATATCTATGTTCATTCGTTCAATCATTTCAAACATTGAAATTTTCAAAACAGTAGCATTTATAAAGTGTTGCGATAGGTATATTTAGTATATATCAAAACATAGTTCAAAATCAGAAACTGAAGCATTTCAGAAATGCTGTTATAGGTTTATTTAGTAATTTCAGCGTATAGTTCAAATTTTCAGAATTTACAGCACTTCAGAAATGCTGTTATAGGTCCTTTTAGTATATTTTAGTATATTTTCAGCCATAGTTCAATTTCCAGAAATTACAGCACTTCAGAAATGCTGTTATAAGTCTTTTTAGTATATTTCCCGCGATAGTTCATTTAACCACAACATTTCAGAAACGCTATAATTTCTGTTATACCCTTTAAAACAATATATCTTCAATTTTTCTCATTTTTAACTTATCAAACTCATTCCACTTTCCAAAATTTTTTATTAGGATATTACTTAACTTGTAAATTTTAATAAAACAACATTTTTATTAATAAATGTCGAATTTAAATTAATTTCATTTGTTAGTCAATCCTTTATAAATTGCTTAGCTTTCAAAAACATTAAAACTCTAATTCTAACCATTTTTAACCTATAAAATTACATCTTCCACTTCAGAAATTATTCATTTGGATATCATTAAACTTATGATTCAATAAGATAAACTTTTATAAATAAATATCCAAATTAAACTATAATTCATTTATTAAGTCAAAAGCACATTCTTTTACTTAACTTTTATTCCAACAAATAACCTAACAATTTATTTTAAAATACCCACTTCATAAATAAAACTAAATTTCTATTTATTTACTTAACTTAAAATTTCCATTCGAAAAACCAAATTTCCAACTATCAAGTTAGGTCATATTTTAAATTACAATTTCCTTCCATTTAAATCCAAATTATTTATTTTACAAACATATTCATAAATAGAATATCTTACCATTGTTAATATAACAATCAAATTTGCTTATAAAAATATTCATTTGACATCAAATAACTATGAATTTCAGTTTAAACAAATTTTATTTCCAAAGTCCAAGCAAAACTGTATTTTATTTTATCAATTTAAATTACATTATTTATTACACAAAACATGTCCGTTTCATAAAGTAAAATTCATTACCATTACTAGGTTAGATTTAAAATTCCATATTAAGTCCAATTATATTATTAAGTTATTTATCATCAATAATTGTCTTTAATTCAATTTAAAACCAACACATCTTTAAAATTTCCATTAAAGCCACTTATTGACTTATAAAATCTGAACTTATAGAAAACCAATATCTTCTTATATTTAAGTCATTTCAATCAAATCTTTTAGCTCAAATTTCATATATTTAAAACATTCAAAATATTCAATAAATTTTCGGAAATATTATTTAAAAATATAACCATGGGCATGTATAATATTTTCTAACCTAGGTCAAGTGATACAGATATGTATCATTTCAACCCGTAATTTAAAAAGAAAAATCCGAGTTCTATCATTTCAAACCCGCAATACCAAGTCAAATAAAATAAAATAAAATACAATAAAAATCACTCGAGCTTATCATTTCAGCCCGTATTGATTTTTCCTTATTCTAATATCCGTTCGGGTATGTATCATTTCAACCCATAGTGATAGGGAACTTGCAGTGTGAGATACAGTAATTAAAATGAATAGTATAACATATAATAACATATCAGGTAATGTAACAGGTATATAAACAGCATTTAACATCATATAATATATCACGGGCATGTATGAATAACATATCAATTTATACAGATTCACTTGTCATCATTTCACAATAATATAAGTTCATATGTCTAGAGTGATAAAACTCACCTTTTTAAACTAGAATTGACAAATTCAGAATAAAAATCCAAACTACGCAAAGCACGAAAAAGCACGACAAAGCACAATGCAAACTTGAGTGGATGAATGGTCAGATCCAAATCTTATATGCAAACAAATATTACATACATAAGAATATGATTCAAAACAAAAGAATAAAGGTTAAAACAATGGAAATAAAAATAAATGAATCAAAGTGGCATAACTTGTCTTAATCAATCAATGGCTTGGCTACACCACATATGGGTTCAACCATCATCTTGTGTTGCTTGGTTATGATGGTTAGAGGTGTGCTAGAGGGAGGCATGGCCGAGCCTTGCTTGAACAAAATAGAAAATAAAAGAAAGAAAAAGGAAAGAGAGAAGGAGGAGAAGCCATGTGAACTTGCTGTAAATTTTTTTCTTCAGGAAACAAATGAGAAGAGATGAGAATATTTTTGTACGTGAATGAGTAAAGAAGTGGCGGCTAGGGTTAACAAAAAGATTTGAACGGCTATAGATGTGGAGTGAACGGCTAAAAGAATGGCAAGCAATAAAGAGGCTAGTGAATGAGGGGATTTATTTCCTATTTAATAAAATAACTTGATGGATTTAATTAAAAATTTTCCTTTGTTTGCACGCAATGAAAAAAAGAGTTTGAGGAACAATATGTACGTGATTGATAGGAGAAAATCACAGCTATGAATTTGGGAAGTAATTGGCTATGCAAATGGAAAGGCAAGGGAAAAGAAAAAGGCAACAAATAAAAACAAGTAACTTATGTCTCTTGAAATTTCTAAGCTATTATTAAAAATAAAACCAATCAAAAATCAAATAAATATAATCAAGTTTATACAAATTAAAATAGAAAATAAAATTACCGAAAATTATTGCATGTAAAACACTGTAATTTATCCAGTTTTAAAAGTATAGGTTTTAAATTCCCAATAAATCCATATATTTGATTTTTCAATCTTGTTATTGAATCAACTATTAACTTATCCTCTTATGGGTAATATTAACATTGGTTTATATACTAATACTTTAATAATTTCCCAATTCATCCAAATTTCAATTTCATTTAGCTACAATAAATCCATTTGTTACGGATTGAATTCCAATTAATTAATTTCCAATAATTGCCTTGCTTCAATTCTACTCTTTTTATTAAATCTATTATCACTCTAAAAACCTAGTTATTATTTGTTTATCATTCATTACATAAATATTTATTCAAATTTTCATCTTTCTTTTGTAATAACTGTTATTTTCAATAATATTGAATTTGCCAAATATATACATTTATCATAATTAAAACCTCAATCAATTTATTCAACTTGGTTTCATTCCTTTATTTCATCTTATAAATAAAATATACATTTCCATTTTTGTCATTACATTCACACTTTATAGTTACAGTCCTATCTCACATAAATGAACATTTACTTACATTTAAATGTAATTGATTTCCAACTTTATATTTAGCAGCCTAAATAAAATGTAACTTGCAATAAATGTTATCACTAACTTTATATTACATTCAAGTTTATTGTTTCCACTAATTATCAGAATTGCTTATATAATGTTGAATTCATTCAATTACCATACATTTATTTACTTATATTCAATTTTATACCCAAATGTAACATTTACAACTAGATTAATAGACCAATTAAATAGTTACTTACAACCGTTACTGTAACTTTTAATCACACTTTTGAATTCATTGTTCACAAATACATGTTACCATTCTTATATACCAAATCTATATTCCATGGTCATTTATTTCATACTAAATCATTTATAAATTTTAATGTTTGCTTTTGTTTTCTTAAATAAATTTATAGCCAAGTATAACAATTTACATTACATCAATAAATTGTAATGTCATTTCAATTGTTAATAATTAGTTTTTTAAATACATTGTTACATTTCATTTTGGCATTCATTCCATTATTAAATTACAAAGTTCTTATTTCTTCCAAATTTATTTACCAAAATCTTATTAAATTGACAACTTTAATTATTAAAATGTACAGGTCGTTACACTTTCCCCCACTCAAAACTTTTTGTCCCCGAAAAGGAAAAAGAAGGGAAAAGAAAGAATTAAGTAAACAATACATCTTATTCAAAAACATTAACTTTATAAACAAATAAATTTACAAAATTAATTAATTGAAATAAAATATACCAATTTATATATAAATTCCTTCAACACCATTTTATATTGTAAATTATTCAATTAACTTTTTATTCTATTTACCTCTATAAATCTCTTTATAACTAAAATTTAAGCGTATAACATTTATTATAACCACTCAAATTTTATTTATAAAAATCCTTTTATATTGTACATTATCCAATTACATAGTTAACTTCTGAATGATTACGGTAAGTTATATTGGAATGCAATTGAGTATCATACAAATAAAATTTTCTAATTCAATTATTTCAAGCTTAAATATTTATTCAAATTTTGGCTTCATTTTATAATTGAAATCATCTTTTAAGATAAAATTTAAGAATTAAATTTTCGATTAACTTCAAACAATTTAAGGACAATTAAATACATATACAATATATATATCAAATCAAATTTGAAATCATATACCAGTATATATATATTATAAATCAAGTCATATTTTAGAAATTCAAATCAATTAAATTTTTCAAAACAATACTGTAGCAAGGCTACAGAATGGTCTCTTCACTCCGAAACTCAAAAATGAATGTCGATGATGCTGCAGTCATTACCGAAATTATTTTCCAGCGACAAAGAAAAGAGCACTGATTTAAACATTTAAAATTCTTTGGAAACAATTTCTATTCGAAAATACTTTAAATAATATATCCTTTTAAAATTTTAAAACCAAAGTTCGAAATCATCGGAAATTAAATTCTCAAATTCTTCATTTTAAATTCATTTAAATTTCCAAATTAATTTATAACCATATTTTATAGTTTAATTATTTATATATGAAACAAAAGCCAATGATTACAAGATATATACAAAGTCAAATATTATTTCTTAATAACCAATTCAATTAACTATCAAAATTCGGAAAATTATACTTATATAAAAATATAATTATACAAAATTTATCTCATTTACCAAGTTTGAAAACAATATGGTGTCAGTTTGCTCTGTTCAAGTGTTTTGGAGATCCTATCGATAGCGTTGATCAGACGAATCGATCGAAAACCCAAATCAACATCAACAACTCAAACAACACAATATATATTAAAACATTTTAAATATTAGTTTACAAATACACTTCAAGAATGATTTGAATATAAGTTGGAAACAAAAGACAAGATGATTAAACAACATAATAAAGGAATGAATAAGCTTATATAAATCGCGGGCAACCTTAACCGGTTCAACCGTGACTTAAAGAATAAGATCGATGTGAGGTTCTGAGGTAAATCTACATCAAATCTCAAGATATAGAATTCGGGATAACAAGAGATAGATAGCATTGTAAATCGAGGATGCAGAATTCTTCGGTGAATCAATGCTTCTTGTAAAGGAGTTTCACCCCTTTACAATCAATCGAAGATTGGCGAGACCGCCAATTTATTATAAAGATCCTTCGAAGTGGAGTCATTGGATACTCCAGAATCAAAAGAAGACGAATAGGGAGAGACAAGAATGGGTTTGGAACCGCATGGAACGTTCCAAAATTCAAAAGAAATCGAGTCAAAAAGAAAGAGATTCAAGCTCGAACGAAAGTGATTCTGTAAATAAATTTACCATATATGCTAAGTTTTGCCTAGAGCCAAAGCTCTGATACCAACTGTAACGGGACGTCGCCAAGGGGTAACGCCCACCGTAGCATACAGCTGTACATGTCTTCTACCTTTACGGCCAGCCTCTCGACTGCACCAACCCCGTAGGGACATGTAGGAGTAAGCGTCATCCGCTCGCTACCAAACCCAAATGCGAGAACCCCCTATCATGCTGCACCCACCAAGTGCATAGGCAGACACACATGTCTGACTTGAATAATACAAAATAATAGATTGTAAATAAAATTTGGCAAAACTCAGGATATACAGAAAAAAAATCATAGATCACAGACACAGAGTAATATAACAATGCAGTGGAAGCAAGAAATAGTAGTTCATGAAGCTACTATATATACATCAGAGTTACAAGATACAACAGAAGTAAAAGATACAAAAATAGTCAAATACAAGATCTGAATACATCACTGGAATCAACTAGATAACTGAAAGCGAAATAGATAGATAGATCTCCAAGAAAAGCTCCAACTCCAAAGGTGAGTCTCGAATGCTGTATCACTCAATCTGATCCGAGCATAAAGCAACACAATACACTCGAGTCAGGACATACATACTTATATAATGTAAACCAACTCAAGTGAACTGTAATATAAAGGTACAAGTAACTTAAAGAATGCTTGGGATCACCCATTCTTTAAGGATCCGTTAAACTATCTACTATGTAGTAATATTCGCTATTATAATAATGTCTATAGTAAAATAAACTTACTTTTAAATAGCGTTAAGGAGTGACCCAATATTCCCCTTAACACATAATAGTGCTAATAGTCTATACAGTACCTGCATACCTCGAGAGGCTACGAGAAGATACTCCATAGGTACGACACAAATAGAAACTCGTAGTAAAGCTCGGTAAGGTAGGTGACACGGCACAACTAGGCAATGCCAGGGTAGATATACCAATTACGCATCCGAGCTGGTGGAAACGCATATATAGCAGCCACTACCGCCCCCCTCGGAATACACTCCCAAATCAAAAATCGAAGGGTGGCCACCAAATAAATCACAAAGTAATAGAATAGTATCGAAGAAATGCGTCCGATCAGAGGTGCTACCTCATTGGCCCGAGAATCGCTCCTGTTTTAGCCACCTTATGCCAACTCACGGGAGTCGGGTCCACGTTCATACCTTAATAGGATTGTCGCCACCATCCTACTTCATTCTGGAATCTCCACCGCGTACACGGTTGTCAAAGTGGTTTTCGGTATCGACAGAGAGTATGTCCATATCTGATCCCGTCTCTTTGCCAACCAATCGTTATTATAACCCATGGATATTTATTTCAAAATCATTTACTTCAAACCCAAAATATCATATCGATTTCAAAACTAAATACTATATTATTTCATTTCAAAGCCAAATCAATATATCATTTCCATTTCAAGTCCCAAAGCAATAATATATCATTTAATTTCCAAAAACCAAATCAATATATCATTTAAATAAAACCCAAATTTCCAAATCACTGAATATTTTCTTAAATATATTAAACTTGAAATATTCCTTTAAATCATCTTAAACCAAACTACTTTATAAAGTCACAATCTTAAACCTTCAATGTAACGACCCGTATTTTCACGGATCGAAACATCGTAAAATAGTTGACCTTTGGTTGCATTGCTGTTAAGTCGTTTCAGATTTTGGCAGAATTTTGTTTAAAGTCCTAAGTCGTAGCCGACTTATGTGTTTTGGACGAGTTAAGTGATAAGTCTGGGCGAGTTAATGACTTAAGGGTAGGTCGGCGACGATCTAAGGAAGATAGGGGGGTGGTTTAAGTCGGTTGACAGTTTGGAACGACTTAAGGATAGAGTTAGGTCGTAGTGACCGACTTAAGATATAGTAGACGACTTAAGGTTTTGACCGAGTTAAGAGATAGGTCGCTATGTATTAGGTCGTCTGGTAGCTTGATTTGTTAGGTCGTAGACGATCTAAGATTAGTTAGGTCGTAAGGTTGTATGAGTGTTAAGTCGTATCACCTGTTAGGTCGCTCGTAGTTATGTCGTATACAGTTAGGTCATAGCCTAGTTGAGTCGTGACCGAGTTAAGTGTTAGGTCGCGTAGTGGTTTGGGTTGCGTGTTAGTTTGGGACGACTTAGGTTGTAACCCCTAAGGGGTAGGTCGGTGACGACCTAAGGAGGCTGGAGTAGCAGTGGAATGACCTAGACAGTTAAGTCGTATGAGAGAATAGGTCTTGAGCGATCTAGGGATTAGGTCGGCATGTGTGTTAAGTCGTTACCGACTTAGGAGTTTGGTGCTATGTTTTAATGTCATAGACTGGGGGGTTTTGATAAGTCTTAGGTTGGAGAGGCTTAGGTCGGAGAGGCTTAGGTCGGAGAGGCTTAGGTCGGAGACGACCTATGGAGACAGACGAGTTAGAGATTTCAGCTATAAATAGGAGGGCTTTGTTCCATTTTTGGGATCCGGATTTCGAAGCGACGAAGTGCTGCCATTTTGAGAGCTCGACTTCTACACTTCTTCACTTCTTTTCTCCACTCTAATCTAGTGATTCTATCCATCCAAGTTGAAGATCAAATTGAAGATTCAAGAGCTTGGATTGAAGATCTTCATCCTTTGAAGTGAGATTTTTTCATTTGAAGCGGATTCGTGATAGATCAAGCTTGATCCTTCACTGTCCAGATCTTAAGCGTGTTGATTTGAGGTTGTTTAGGTGATTTGGTGAGTGGTGATTATCTCTCACACGGATCCAAAGGAGTATATCGGATTGTTGGCTCGATTTGGTGTTAAAATAGTGATTTCCATACATTTTCTTTATCCTAAGTGTAGATCCATATAGATCCATTGTTCATGATGATTTGACAACCATTTTATTACATGTTAACCTATGCAAGTTCATTCATCAAGATTATAGAGACATTGTTCATGTTTTCATGCTTATTTGACTTTCAACTCTTTAATTACGAAATTGCCATTATTGTTATAATTGTCTACTTAGATCATATTTGAATGCTTGGTTGCTTGGATTAATGTTTGATTTGGTTGATTGTTACGAATTAGATGATTGATGATCTGATTTAGACCGAATATGATTCAAAAGCTAAGAGAAAGGCTCTTGAAATGGGAAAGTTGCTTGTGGCATATGTAGCGGATGATGAAGCTCTTATGCATAGATTTGATGATGTTGAGATGAGACTTTGCGAGGATGTGATGAAGCGAAGTATGATATGAGATAGTCTTGGTCTAATCCAGACGGGATCATTCCAAGCATGTTGATAACTCGGTGATATGGTTCGAGTTGAGGATAATGGATGCTCGAGAGGCGCTTGAGCTAGTATGGAAATAGTCGTCGAGGAGGATGACTAGAAGGCTGAGATCTCATCGTTGTTGAAGGTTCTAGCATGCTCAAAGCAAGAGTATGTTGGGCAGATTCGATAGTCCCTGAAGGCTACTGATTGGGTAGTCAAGTACTCTGGGCAGATTCGATAGTCCTAGGCACGGGTCACGATGACGTGCGGGAGTTATGTCTAGTACCGGGGTTTCCATTAGCCCTTGACGGACGGCTGAAAGAATGTGCCGGTCATTCAATTAACGGTGATATCGAACAATGATAATAGTGATAGCCAGAGTCATGGATGTTTGGTTGTATCGTCATTCGGTCTCAAGAGCGGTATTTTCTGGGTGCTTATCTGATCTTGGTTTAGGCCTTGGGGGTTTGTACTTGGAAAACATCGCCCTTGACTCGAGTGATAATTTCTTTACTTTACATTGTATGCTCTGCTATGTTTGCTTCTACTTAGTGTGTGTCTGGGGGCTATCACTGTAGGAAGAGGTTGGAGTGGGAGGGTTGTATTCCTATTCCTTTTCCTTTATGCTCTTTTGGTATGTTGTTAGTTAATTTACGGCTCACTAAGACTGTTGTCTGACTCAAGGCTTTATGTTTTAACTCTTATTGCCTTGGGCTGTTCGTCCATTTTGGGACGGGAAGACTAGGTAGCAGGTGACAGGTGCTGCTCTTGCTTCCCACGATGCTGATGACGAAGACGAGCTGGAGTATTGCATATTACTTCTTATTATATGTACTGGATGTTCCGCTGCTTTGTATTCTCTGAGTGATGTAGTGAGGCTTGTTGTATTGACTATTCAGATGTTTGTATTCAACTATTATGAAGTTTTATTGATGAGATTCTACTCTGTAAAGCTTCACTATATATATGTTCTATTGTATATTGTCCATGCGCTGTGAGTAATACGATAGATTCTGTTGTTTTAATTTACCCTGGCAATCGTCCATGGTCGCCTGGCACACTTTACAGCGCACTATCTCTAGATTTGGTGCAGGGGTTATGGGCGGTCGTCACATTTGGTATCAGAGCATTGGTTAATCGATTTTACCCAACGCTCGCTGACGTAACTACGTATGAGAGACGTAATTGTATTTTGATGGATGAATACTATATATAATATAGTAGCTTAGTAGAGTTTGTGTCCTTTATGCAGTTGTTTCTCTAGATGTTCTGATCATTCCTTTTTATAGATATTGAGAATGAGTCGAAGAGGGAGACCAGCTGCTAGGGAAGGCTGTGCTACTGAGGGGGCTGCTGATTATGCAGCTATGTTCGAAGCTATGATGACTTCGATCATGAGAAGGATACCAGTTCCGGGTGCAGCAGTAGATGTTGGAGTTCAAGTCCAAACTCCGAAACCAGTGGATTTTGCTAAGTTGTGCAAAGATTATACTGCTCTTGGAGGAAAGGTTTTCTTGGGAACAGAATCAACTATTGAGGTCCAGAGATGGATAGATGCTTGTAGAAGGATCTTTGGTGATTTGGGAATTGAGGATGCAACTAAGAGGAAGTTGGCATCGAGACAGCTTCAACGGAGAGCCTCTGATTGGTGGAACTCTATTACCATCAATACTCCGGAGGAAGAGATTACTTGGGAGCAATTCCAAGTCAGATTTGAGGCTAAGTTCATTTCTACAGCTCAGAAGTCTGTTCTGTTCAAGAAGTTTGTGGAGCTCAAGCAAGGTGGAAGACCAGTTCTTGAGTATGTTTCTGAGTTTGAAGCTTTGTCCAAGTATGCCCGGTCATATATAGAATCTGCTTATCAGAAGAATGAGAAGTTTGTGACAGGCTTGGATAGTTATCTTGGGAGGCAGTTGGTGGATCATTTGGACGATTCATTTGAGAAGCTTGTGGAGAAAGCTCTCAGGCATGAGAGTCTGTTTCCTAAGGAAGGATCTGTTGTTGCTGTGACCAGGGAAGAGTCTAAATCCCAGCAGGGTGGAAACAAGAAGAGGAAGCAGCAGCAGCAGAAGGGTAAGGATGGCCAGAAGAAGCCGAAAGGCGAGGTGACTTGCTACAATTGTCAGCAGAAGGGCCATTTCTCGAAGGATTGTAAGAATCCGAAGGCACCGATGAAGTGTCACAACTGTGACAAGCCGGGGCATTTCAAGAAGAATTGTCCAGAACCGAAGAGGGACAAGCAGATTGTGCAAGCTTATGCTTTGGGAGCTGTTCCGTCGTCTTCAAAAGCTCCTACCGTTGAAGAGAAGGGAAAGAGTGTGGTGGTTCAAGGTACTCTTTTCTTATGTGGTGTTCCAGTTAGAGTGTTGTTTGATACTGGGGCGTCGCATTCGTTTGTTTGTAGTGATCTTGTAGGCCGGTTAGGTTTGGAACCGGATATTGTTGATAGACCATTGGTTGTGACTAATCCAGTTAGGGGTTCGTCTTGTTTGTGTATGTTATGCCGTGGTCTGATTGTGTCGAGTCATGGTTGCTCTTTTGTTTGTGATTGTTTTGTTCTGAACTTTGCGGGGTTCGGAATTATTTTGGGTATGAACTGGCTTAGAAGGTATGCGGCAAAGGTTGATTGTGAGAGACTGGAAGTGACAGTCGAGAATGTGGAGGGGCGAAAGATTGTGATACGATGTAAGCATGAAGAAGGCGTCTTCATGAGCTTCATGTATTCGCTAGTTGTTCCATGGGATGGACTGTCATTAGTGCCAATCGCGAATGGATTCGAGGATGTCTTTGACGAAGTCAAAGGGTTGCCGCCGCATAGAGAGATCGAGTTTCGTATAGATCTAGTTGAAGGAGCCAGACCTGTTGTGATGCCTCTTAGGCGGATGGCGCCTAGGGAACAACAAGAGTTGAGGGTGCAAGTTGATGATCTTTTGCAGAAGGGATTCATTCGGCGTAGTGTGTCCGAGTGGGGTGCACCAGTTGTGTTTGCAACCATGGCAGATGGGTCGTTGAGATTGTGTGTAGATTATCGTGAGCTGAATAAGGTGACTAAGAAGAACAAGTATCCATTGCCGAGAATAGATGACTTGTTTAATCAGCTTCACGAAGCCAAGGTGTTTTCTCAGATGGATTTGGCAATGGGATTTCATCAGTTGAGAGTGGCTAAGGATAGTGTGCCGAAGACTGCTTTTTGAACACCATCCGGTTTCTTTGAGTGGCTGGTAATGCCGTTTGGATTGACTAACGCGCCAGCATATTTTGTGGATCTTATGAATAGAGTGTTCAGAGATCAGTTGAACAAGTTTGTACTTGTGTTCGTGGATGATATTCTGATTTATTCCAGAACTGAAGAAGAGCACAAGACACACTTGCGTATTGTTTTGGAAATCTTACGGAAACATCAGCTGAAGGCTAAGTTTTCGAAGTGTCACTTCTGGAAGAGTGAAGTGAGGTTCTTAGGCCATGTTATCTTTGGAAATGGAATAGCGGTTGATCCCGCTAAGGTGGCAGCAATCCAGGATTGGGTTAGACCTAAGAATGCAACAGATGTGAGAAGTTTTCTTGGATTAGCAGGATATTATCGACGGTTTATCAAAGACTTCTCCAAGGTGGCTGCACCATTGACAGGAATGACGAAAAAGAACCAAGTGTTCAGATGGGATGCTAAGTGTGAGCAAGCTTTCGGAATCCTGAAAGAGCGATTGACGAGTGCTCCTGTTTTGACTATTCCTAGTGGGAATGATGAGACGGTGGTTTACACCGATGCATGTGGTACTGGACTTAGGGCAGTGCTGATGCAGAGGGATAAAGTTGTTGCGTATGCCAGTCGACAACTGAAGCCGCATGAAAGGAATTATCCGACTCATGATTTGGAGTTAGCGGCGATTGTTTTTGCTCTGAAGATGTGGAGACATTATCTATTGGGAGTTCGATTCTAGCTGTTTACAAATCATAAGTCGTTGAAGTATCTTTTCTCCCAAAAGGATTTGAATCTTCGGCAGCAAAGTTGGCTAGAGTTTTTGGCATCATATGATTTCGGTATAGCTTATACTCCGGGAAAAGGTACCGCAGTGGCAGATGCGTTAAGTCGAAGACATGCAGGATTGGGAGCCATGTTTTCAGAATGGAAGAATCTCGAGTATTTAGCTGGATTTGACTTCAGGCCCGGATGTGAATTGGAACCTGAGATGTTGGCAAACTTATCGATAAGACCTTCTCTTGTGGAAAGGATTGGCGAGAGCCAAAAGCGAGACGATAAGCTTGTCAAGATTATCCATGATTTGGAATCTGGATTGGATTCAGAAAAGGTTAAAGGATTCGAGGTCGATCGAGAGGGTTGGCTTCGGAAGCAAGGACGACTAGTTGTTCCCGATATAGATGAATTGAGGAGTGAAGTTCTGAAGGAAAGTCATCACTCGAAGCTAACAATTCACCCAGGTAGAAATAAGATGTATCGAGATATGAAGAGAACCTACTACTTGGAAGGTATGAAGAAGGATGTTGGAGATTTTATTTCCAAATGCATGAACTGCCAGTTGGTAAAAGCCGAACAGAAGAAGCCAAGCGGATTGCTTCAGCCATTAGAAGTTCCTACATGGAAGTGGGAACAAGTATCGATGGATTTTATTGATGGACTACCTAGAACAAGAACGGGAAATGAAGGGATTTGGGTCATTGTAGATCGTCTGACCAAGAGTGCAAGATTCATTCCTGTTCGATCGACTAGGACTGCATCAAAGTTGGCTGAGTTGTATGTTAAGTGGATAGTTCGATTCCATGGTATTCCGAAGAGTATAGTGAGCGATCGAGACCCATTGTTCACTAGTGGATTTTGGAAGAGCTTCCAAGAAGTTTTGGGAACCGAGTTATGTTTGAGTACAGCTTATCACCCTCAAACAGATGGTCAGACCGAGAGAGTCAACCGAGTTTTGGAAGACCTTCTTAGAGCTTGTGTTTTGGATTTCAGAGGATCATGGGAAGATCACCTTCATTTGGTGGAGTTTGCATACAACAACAGTTACCAGTCAAGCATTGGTATGGCACCGTATGAGGCATTGTATGGGAGACCGTGTAACTCACCGACTTGTTGGTTAGAAACTGGAGAAAAGTTGATACTTGGGCCAGAGATGATTCGACAGACTTCGGATTGCATAGAGATCATTCGGCAACGAATGAAGGCAGCCCAAGACCGTCAGAAGAGTTATGCCGATAAGTGTCGAAAGGATTTGGAATTCAACATAGGAGATATGGTTTTTGTGAAGGTTTCTCCACTGAAGAATGTTATTCGATTCGGGAAGAAAGGGAAATTGACTCCGAGATTTGTTGGACCATTCCCGATCATCGAGCGAATTGGAAAGCTCGCCTACAGATTGGAGTTACCAGAGAAAATGTCGAGCGTGCACAATGTTTTTCACGTATCGTATCTACGGAAGTATGTGCACGACTCGAATACAGTGGTTTCTGCTGATAGCTACGAAGATTTCGAAGTTGATCCAGTCGATAGAAGACCTCGTAAGCCGCTTCGTGTTGTGGAGACCGACAAAAAACAGCTTAGGAGGAAGGTAGTTAAGTTGCTCAAGATACAATGGAGTGATGATGATAACGACTGTACGTGGGAGGTGGAAGAGAGGATGAAGGCAGCTCATCCTGAACTCTTCAAGGTATGGCCTTAAGGTGTCGTGTCATCTCACGATATTGTAACTTGTCCTGGTTTTAGAATTCTGCATGCTAAGCTAGAATTGGATGCATGGTTTGTTGATTGCTATGGATGGTAGGCATGAAGAATAGTATTTGATTGCTTTGTTTGTTTGGAATTTCGGGGGCAAAAT
The DNA here is from genome assembly GCA_030737815.1 of Allium fistulosum. NCBI lineage: Eukaryota > Viridiplantae > Streptophyta > Magnoliopsida > Asparagales > Amaryllidaceae > Allium > Allium fistulosum. The sequence goes on along the minus strand of CM060901.1, from coordinate 306,685,529 downwards.
TCCTAAGTGGGAGAGAATGTAACGACCCGTATTTTCACGGATCGAAACATCGTAAAATAGTTGACCTTTGGTTGCATTGCTGTTAAGTCGTTTCAGATTTTGGCAGAATTTTGTTTAAAGTCCTAAGTCGTAGCCGACTTATGAGTTTTGGACGAGTTAAGTGATAAGTCTGGGCGAGTTAATGACTTAAGGGTAGGTCGGCGACGATCTAAGGAAGATAGGGGGGTGGTTTAAGTCGGTTGACAGTTTGGAACGACTTAAGGATAGAGTTAGGTCGTAGTGACCGACTTAAGATATAGTAGACGACTTAAGGTTTTGACCGAGTTAAGAGATAGGTCGCTATGTATTAGGTCGTCTGGTAGCTTGATTTGTTAGGTCGTAGACGATCTAAGATTAGTTAGGTCGTAAGGTTGTATGAGTGTTAAGTCGTATCACCTGTTAGGTCGCTCGTAGTTATGCCGTATACAGTTAGGTCGTAGCCTAGTTGAGTCGTGACCGAGTTAAGTGTTAGGTCGCGTAGTGGTTTGGGTCGCGTGTTAGTTTGGGACGACTTAGGTTGTAACCCCTAAGGGGTAGGTCGGTGACGACCTAAGGAGGCTGGAGTAGCAGTGGAATGACCTAGACAGTTAAGTCGTATGAGAGAATAGGTCGTGAGCGATCTAGGGATTAGGTCGGCATGTGTGTTAAGTCGTTACCGACTTAGGAGTTAGGTGCTATGTTTTAATGTCGTAGACTGGGGGTTTTGATAAGTCTTAGGTCGGAGAGGCTTAGGTCGGAGAGGCTTAGGTCGGAGACGACCTATGGGGACAGACGAGTTAGAGATTTCAACTATAAATAGGAGGGCTTTGTTCCATTTTTGGGATTCGGATTTCGAAGCGACGAAGTTCTGCCATTTTGAGAGCTCGACTTCTACACTTCTTCACTTCTTTTCTCCACTCTAATCTAGTGATTCTATCCATCCAAGTTGAAGATCAAATTGAAGATTCAAGAGCTTAGATTGAAAATCTTCATCCTTTGAAGTGAGATTTCTTCGTTTGAAGCGGATTCGTGATAGATCAAGCTTGATCCTTCGCTGTCCAGATCTGAAGCGTGTTGATTTGAGGTTGTTTAGGTGATTTGGTGAGTGGTGATTATCTCTCACACGGATCCAAAGGAGTATATCGGATTGTTGGCTCGATTTGGTGTTAAAATAGTGATTTCCATACATTTTCTTTATCCTAAGTGTAGATCCATATAGATCCATTGTTCATGATGATTTGACAACCATTTTATTACATGTTAACCTATGCAAGTTCATTCATCAAGATTATAGAGACATTGTTCATGTTTTCATGCTTATTAGACTTTCAACTCTTTAATTATGAAATTACCATTATTGTTATAATTGTCTACTTAGATCATATTTTAATGCTTGGTTGCTTGGATTAATGTTTGATTTGGTTGATTGTTATGAATTAGATGATTGATGATCTGATTTAGACCGAAGATGATTCAAAAGCTAAGAGAAAGGCTCTTGAAATGGGAAAGCTGCTTGTGGCATATGTAGCGGATGATGAAGCTCTTATGCATAGATTTGATGATGTTGAGATGAGACTTTGCGAGGATGTGATGAAGCGAAGTATGATATGAGATAGTCTTGGTCTAATCCAGACGGGATCATTCCAAGCATGTTGATAACTCGGTGATATGGTTCGAGTTGAGGATAATGGATGCTCGAGAGGCGCTTGAGCTAGTATGGAAATAGTCGTCGAGGAGGATGACTAGAAGGCTGAGATCACATCGTTGTTGAAGGTTCTAGCATGCTCAAAGCAAGAGTACGTTGGGCAGATTCGATAGTCCCTGAAGGCTACTGATTGGGTAGTCAAGTACTCTGGGCAGATTCGATAGTCCTAGGCACGGGTCACGATGACGTGCGGGAGTTATGTCTAGAACCGGGGTTTCCATTAGCCCTTGACGGACGGCTGAAAGAATGTGCCGGTCATTCAATTAACGGTGATATCGAAGCAATGATAACAGTGATAGCCAGAGTCATGGATGTTTGGTTGTATCGTCATTCGGTCTCAAGAGCGGTATTTTCTGGGTGCTTATCTGATCTTGGTTTAGGCCTTGGGGGTTTGTACTTGGAAAACATCGCCCTTGACTCGAGTGATAATTGCTTTACTTTAAATTACATGTTCTGCTATGTTTGCTTCTACTTAGTGTGTGTCTGGGGGCTATCACTGTAGAATGAGGTTGGAGTGGGAGGGTTGTATTCCTATTCCTTTTTCCTTTATGCTCTTTTGGTATGTTGTTAGTTAATTTACTGCTCACTAAGACTGTTGTCTGACTCAAGGCTTTATGTTTTAACTCTTATTGCCTTGGGCTGTTCGTCCTTTTTGGGACGGGCAGACTAGGTAGCAGGTGACAGGTGCTGTTCTTGCTTTCCACGATGCTGATGACGAAGACGAGCTAGAGTATTGCATATTACTTCTTACTATATGTACTGGATGTTCCACTGCTTTGTATTCTCTGAGTGATATGTAGTGAGGCTTGTTGTATTGACTATTCAGATGTTTGTATCCAACTATTATGAAGTTTATTGATGAGATTCTATTCTGTGAAGCTTCACTATATATTTGTTCTATTGTATTTTGTCCATGCGCTGTGAATAATACGATAGATTCTGTTGTTTTAATTTACCCTGGCAATCGTCCATGGTCGCCTGGCACACTTTACAGCGCACTATCTCTAGATTTGGTGCAGGGGTTATGGGCGGTCGTCACATTCAATTTCAATTAGTTTCACGTTAATATATTTAAAGACAAGTCTTAATTAAATACAATTTCACACAATTTCATTTTCAAAACCATAATACCTTTCAAAGTTATAACAACTCTGAAACCCAACACTTTGAAACCATAATATTTTTAAATCATAACAATTTAGAAATGTTATTCTTTGAAAATCATAATACTTAGAAAATCATGACACCTTTAAAATAATATTCATTTAAACCATTTAAATTCATTATCAAATAATATTCATTTCCAAGTTGTAACATTTCTAAGTTCATTCGTTCAATCATTCCAAACATTGAAATTTTCAAAACAGCAGCATTTATAAAGTGCCGCGGTAGGTATATTTAGTATATATCAAAACATAGTTCAAAATCAGAAACTACAACATTTCAGAAATGCTGTTATAGGTTTATTTGGTAATTTTAGCATATAGTTCAAATTTTCAGAATTTACAACACTTCAGAAATGCTGTTATAGGCCCTTTTAGTATATTTTCAGCCATAGTTCAATTTCCAGAAATTACAGCACTTTAGAAATGCTGTTATAGGTCTTTTTAGTATATTTCCCGCCATAGTTCATTTAAACACAACATTTTAGAAATGCTATAATTTCTGTTATACCCTTTAAAACAATATATCTTCAATTTTTCTCATTTTTAACTTATCAAACTCATTCCACTTTCCAAAAAAAATTATTAGGATATTACTTAACTTATAAATTTTAATAAAACAACATTTTTATTCATAAATGTCGAATTTAAATTAATTTCATTTGTTAGTCAATCCTTTATAAATTGCTTAGCTTTCAAAAACATTAAAACTCCAATTCTAGCCATTTTTAACCTATAAAATTACATCTTCCACTTCAAAAATTATTCATTTGGATATCATTAAACTTATGATTCAATAAGATAAACTTTTATAAATAAATATCCAAATTAAACTATAATTCATTTATTAAGTCAAAAGCACATTCTTTTACTTAACTTTTATTCCAACAAATAACCTAACATTTTATTTTAAAATTCCCACTTCATAAATAAAACTAAATTTCTATTTATTTACTTAACTTAAAATTTCCATTCGAAAAACCAAATTTCCAACTATCAAGTTAGGTCATATTTTAAATTACAATTTCCTTCCATTTAAATCCTAATTATTTATTTTACAAACATATTCATAAATAGAATATCTTACCATTGTTAATATAACAATCAAATTTCCTTATAAAAATATTCATTTGACATCAAATAACTATGAATTTCAGTTTAAACGAATTTTATTTCCAAAGTCCAAGCAAAACTGTATTTTATTTTATCAATTTAAAATATATTATTTATTATAGAAAACATTTCTGTTTCATAAAGTAAAATTTATTACCATTACTAGGTTAGATTTAAAATTCCATATTAAGTCCAATTATATTATTAAGTTATTTATCATCAATAATTGTCTTTAATTCAATTTAAAACCAACACATCTTTAAAATTTCCATTAAAGCCACTTATTGACTTGTAAAATCTTAACTTATAGAAAACCAACATCTTCTTATATTTAAGTCATTTAAATCAGATCTTTTAGCTCAAATTACATATATTTAAAACATTCAAAATATTCAATAATTTTTAGGAAAATATTATTTAAAAATATAACCATGGGTCTGTATAATATTTTCTAACGTAGGTCAAGTGATATGGATATGTATCATTTCAACCCGTAATTTAAAAAGAAAAATCAGGGTTCTATCATTTCAAACCCGCAATCTCAAGTCAAATAAAATAAAATAAAAATACAATAAAAATCACTCGAGCCTATCATTTCAGCCCATAATGATTTTTCCTTATTCTAATATCTGTTCGGGTATGTATCATTTCAACCCATAGTGATAGGGAACTTGCATTATGAGATACAGTAATTAAAATGAACAGTATAACATATAATAACATATCAGGTAATGTAACAGGTATATAAACAGCATTTAACATCATATATTATATCACGGGCATGTATGAATAACATATCAATTTATACATATTCACTTGCCATCATTTCACATTAATATGAGTACATATGTCTAGAGTGATAAAAATCACCTTTTTAAACTAGAATGGACAAATTCAAAATAAAAATCCAAACTCCGCAAAGCACGAAAAAACACGACAAAGCACAATGCAAACTTGAGTGGATGAATGGTCCGATCCAAATCTTGTATGCAAACAAATATTACATACATAAGAATATGATTCAATACAAAAGAATAGAGGTTAAAATAATGGGAAAAAAATAAATGAATCAAAGTGGCATAACTTTCCTTAATCAATCAATGGCTTAGCTACACCACATATGGGTTCAACCATCATCTTGTGTTGCTTGGTCATGATGGTTAAAGGTGTGCTAGAGGGAGGCATGGCCGAGCCTTACTTGAACAAAATAGAAAACAAAAGAAAGAAAAAGGAAAGAGAGAAGGAGGAGAAGCCATGAGAATTTGCTGTAAATATTTTTCTTCAGGAAACAAATGAGAAGAGATGAGATGGGAATAATTTTGTACGTGAATGAGTAAAGAAGTGGCGGCTAGGGTTAACAAAAAGATTTGAATGGCTATAGATGTGGATTGAACGGCTAAAAGAATGGCAAGCAATAAAGAGGCTAGTGAATGAGGGGATTTATTTCCAATTTAATAAAATAACTTGATGGATCTAATTAAGTTTTTTCCTTTGTTTGCACGCAATGAAAAGAAGAGTTTGAGGAAAAATATGTACGTGATTGATAGGAGAAAATCATGGCTATGAATGTGGGAAGTAATTGGCTATGCAAATGGAAATGCAAGGGAAAAGAAAAAGGCAACAAATAAAAACAAGTAACTTATGTCTCTTGAAATTTCTAAGCTATTATTAAAAGTAAAACCAATCAAAAATCAAATAAATATAATCAAGTTTATACAAATTGAAATAGAAAATAAAATTACTGAAAATTATTGCATGTAAAACACTGTAATTTATCCAGTTTTAAAAGTATAGGTTTTAAATTCCCAATAAATCCATATATTTGATTTCTCAATCTTGTTATTGAATCAACTATTAACTTATCCTCTTATGGGTAATATTAACATTGGTTTATATACTAATACATTAATAATTTCCCAATTCATCCAAATTTCAATTTCATTTAGCTACAATAAATCCATTTATTACGGAATGAATTCCAATTAATTAATTTCCAATAATTGCCTTGCTTCAATTCTACTCTTTTTATTAAATATATTATCACTCTAAAAACCTAGTTATTATTTGTTTATCATTCATTACATAAATATATATTCAAATTTTCATCTTTATTTCGTAATAACCGTTATTTTCAATTATATTGAATTTGCCAAATATATACATTTATCATAATTAAAACCTCAATTAATGTATTCAACTTGGTTTCATTCCTTTATTCCATCTTATGAATAAAATATACATTTCCATTTATGTCATTACATTCACACTTTATAGTTACAGTCCTATTTCACATAAATTGTGACGACCGCCCATAACCCCTGCACTGAACCTAGAGAAAGTGCGCTGTAAAGTGTGCCAGGCGACCATGGACGGTTGTCAAGGTAAATTAAAACAACAGAATCTATTGTATTACTCACAACGCATGGACAAAATACAATAGAACAAATATATAGTGAAGCTTCACAGAATAGAATCTCATCAATAAAACTTCATAATAGTTGGATACAGACATCTGAATAGTCAATACAACAAGCCTCACTACATATCACTCAGAGAATACAAAGCAGCGGAACATCCAGTACATATAGTAAGAAGTAATATGCAATACTCTAGCTCGTCTTCGTCATCAGTATCGTGGAAAGCAAGAACAACACCTGTCACCTGCTACCTAGTCTGCCCGTCCCAAAATGGACGAACAGCCCAAGGCAATAAGAGTTAAAACATAAAGCCTTGAGTCAGACAACGGTCTTAGTTAGCAGTAAATTAACTAACAACATACCAAAAGAGCATAAAGGAAAAAGGAATAGGAATACAACCCTCCCACTCCAACCTCATTCTACAGTGATAGCCCCTAGACACACACTAAGTAGAAGCAAACATAGCAGAACATGTAATTTAAAGTAAAGCAATTATCACTCGAGTCAAGGGCGATGTTTTCCAAGTACAAACCCCCAAGGCCTAAACCAAGATCAGATAAGCACCTAGAAAATACCGCTCTTGAGACCGAATGACGATACAACCAAACATCCATGACTCTGGCTATCACTGTTATCATTGCTTCGATATCACCGTTAATTGAATGACCGGCACATTCTTTCAGCCGTCCGTCAAGGGCTAATGGAAAGCCCGGTTCTAGACATAACTCCCACACGTCATCGTGACCCATGCCTAGGACTATCGAATATGCCTAGAGTACTTGACTATCAATCATTAGCCTTCAGGGACTATCGAATCTGCCTAACGTACTCTTGCTTTGAGCATGCTAGAACCTTCAACAACGATAAGATCTCAGCCTCCTAGTCATCCTCCTCGATGACTATTTCCATACTAGCTCAAGCGCCTCTCGAGCAAACCATTATCCTCTAACTCGAACCATTTCACCGAGTTGTCAACATGCTTGGAATGATCCCGTCTGGATTAGACCAAGACTATCTCATATCATACTTCGCTTCATCCCATCCTCGCAAAGCTTCATCTCAACATCATCATCATCGAATCTATGCATAAGAGCTTCACCATCCGCTACATATGCCACAAGCAGCTTTTCCAATTCAAGAGCCTTTCCCTTAGCTTTTAAATCATCTTCGACCAACTTGTCTAATTCAAATCATCAATCATCTAATTCATAGCAATCAATCAAGTCAAACATTAATCCAAGTAGTCAAGCATTCAAATTTAAGCTAAATGGACAATTATAACAATAATGGCAATTTCGTAATTAAAGAGTCGAAAGTCTAACAAGCATGAAAACAAGAGCAATATCTCTATAATCTTGATGAATGAACTTGCATAGGTTAACATGTAGTAAAATGGATGCCAAATCATCATGAACAATGGATCTATATGGATCTATACTTAGGATTAGGAAAATGCATGGAAATCACTATTTTAACACCAAATCAAGCCAACGATTTGATATACTCCTTTGGATCCGTGTGAGAGATAATCACCACTCACCAAATCACCTAAACAACCCCAAATCAACACACTTCAGATCTGGACAGCGAAGGATCTATCTCGATCTATCATGAATCCGCTTCAAACGACGAAATCTCTCTACGAAGGATGAAGACCTTCAATCTAAGCTCTTGAATCTTCAATTTGATGTTCAACTTGGTTGGATGGAATCACTAGATTAGAGTGGAGAAAAGAAGTGAAGAAGTGTAGAAGTCGAGCTCTCAAAATGGCAACACTTCGTCGCTTCGAAATCCAGATCCCAAAAAGTGAGAAATGGACGAGTATTTATAGCTGAAATCTCCTTAAGTCGTCACTCGGAATTAGGTCGTCCACGACCTATAGAGCCACGACCTACGACTTAGCAAAACACTTCGACCTAACGCGTGACTCTTCGACCTAAGACTTAGCGCATCAGCGCGTGACCTAGCGACTTAACAATATGAGTCCTCACGCGACTTAACACATGCCGACCTAAAAACCCATACGACTTAACAGGGTCTCCGACCTACGACCTAACTGATAAGCCGTCACGCGACCTAACGTATATGCCCATCCACGTGACTTAACTGAGATGCGCCTTAATGACCTATCACTTTACTCGATTCAACGAGTTACGACCTAATCCCTTAAGCATCCACGCGACCTAACATAAGTCGCGAACAAACTGGAATACAACCTAATGACTTAACACCTTAGGTCGTTTAACGATCTAATTATATATAGGATAATCCGACCTAACTCCTAAGTCGTCTAGACGACCTAACTATCCAACTTCTAAACTTAGGTCGCTCACAACATAACTGAACACTAGGTCGCTCACGACCTAACTACGATAACACCTTAAGTCGTTCGAACAACCTTAAATTCCCTAAGTCGTTAACCCACTTAGCTCCTTATGTCGCTGCCGACCTATCCTCCTTAGGTTGCTAACTCGCCTAGTTTCTTAGGTCGTTGCCGACCTAACTCTACCCCACGACCTAAGCTTATCACACGACCTATCTCCCCTACGACCTAACCCCAGAATCCTTAGGTCGCCAACTTCAACTTCCTTAGGTCGCCTATACCTCTTAAGTCGGTAAATTCCTTAAGTCGTCTAAATTCTTAAGTCGGTCAAGTACTGTAGGTTCTCCCAATCCTTTAGGTCGTTCACTTGACCTAGCCTACCCCACGACTCAACCTTTGAACGACTTAAGCTACATCACGACTCAACTTCTAGACAACTTAACTCCTACGCGACTTAAGCTTAAGTCGAACTAAACTCGGGACGACTTAACAATACTAACAATCTAATATCGACTGTTTTACGATGTTTCGATCCGTAAAAATATGGGTCGTTACATTTTCTCACCCTTAGGAATTTAGCCCCCGAAATTCCAAATAAACAGAGCAATCAAAGACTATTCCACATGCCTACCATCCATAGCAATCAACAAACCATGCATCCAATTCTTTCTTAGCATGCATAATTCTAAGACTTAGAACAAGTTACAATGTCGTTAGATGACACGACACCTTAGGGCCATACCTTGAAGAGTTCAGGATGAGCTGCCTTCATCCTCTCTTCCACCTCCCACGTAAAGTCGTTATCATCATCACTCCATTGTATCTTGAGCAACTTAACTATCTTCCTCCTAAGCTGTTTCGTGTCGGTTTCCACTACACGAAGCGACTTACGAGGTCTCTTATCGACTGGATCAACTTCGAAGTCTTCACAGCTATCAACAGAAACCACTGTATTCGAGTCTTGCACATACTTCCGTAGATAGGATACATGAAAAACATTGTGCACACTCGACATCTTCTTTGGTAATTCCAATCTGTAGGCGAGCTTTCCAATTCGCTCGATGATCGGGAATGGTCCAACAAATCTCGGAGTCAGTTTTCCTTTCTTCCAGAATCGAAAAACATTCTTTAGTGGAGAAATCTTCACAAAAACCATATCACCAACGTCGAATTCCAAATCCTTACGACGCTTATCCGCATAACTCTTCTGTCGATCTTGGGCTGCCTTCATCCGTTGCCAAATGATCCCTATGCAATCCGAAGTCTGTCGAATCATCTTTGGCCCAAGTATCAATTTTTCTCCGGTCTCTAACCAACATGTCGGAGAGTTACACGGTCTTCCATACAATGCCTCATACGGTGCCATACCAATGCTTGACTGGTAACTGTTGTTATACGAAAATTCCACCAAATGAAGATAATCTTCCCATGATCCTCCGAAATCCAAAACACAAGCTCTAAGAAGATCTTCCAAAACTCGGTTGACTCTCTCGGTCTGACCATCTATTTGAGGGTGATAAGCTGTACTCAAACACAACTCGGTTCCCAAAACTTCCTGAAAGCTCTTCCAAAATCCACTAGTGAACAATGGATCTCGATCGCTCACTATACTCTTCGGAATACCATGGAATCGAACTATCCACTTAACATACAACTCAGCCAACTTTGATGCAGTCCTAGTCGATCGAACAGGAATGAATCTTGCACTCTTAGTCAGACGATCTATGATGACCCAAATCCCTTCATTTCCCATTCTTGTTCTAGGTAGTCCATTAATAAAATCCATCGATACTTGCTCCCACTTCCATGTAGGAACTTCTAATGGCTGAAGCAATCCACTTGGCTTCTTCTGTTCGGCTTTTACCAACTGGCAGTTCATACACTTGGAAATAAAATTTCCAACATCCTTCTTCATACCTTCCTAGTAATAGGATCTCTTCATATCCCGATACATCTTATTTCCACCTGGATGAATTGTCAGCTTCGAGTTATGACTTTCCTTCAGAACTTCACTCCTTAATTCATCTATATCGGGAACAACTAGTCGTCCTTGCTTCTGAAGCCAACCCTCTCGATCGACCTCGAATCCTTTATCCTTTTCTGGATCCAATCCAGATTCCAATTCACGGATAATCTTGACAATCTTATCATCTCTCTTTTGACTCTCGCCAATCCTTTCCACAAGAGTAGGTCTTATCGATAAGTTTGCCAACATCTCAGGTTCCAATTCGCATCTAGGCCTGAAGTCAAATCCAGCTAAATACTCTAGATTCTTCCATTCAGAAAACATGGCTCCCAATCCTGCATGTCTTCGACTTAACGCATCTGCTACTGCGTTACCTTTTCCCGGAGTATAAGCTATACTAAAATCATATGATGCCAAAAACTCTAGCCAACGTTGCTGCCGAAGATTCAAATCCCTTTGGGAGAAAAGATACTTCAACGACTTATGATCTGTAAACAACTCGAATCAAACTCCCAATAGATAGTGTCTCCACATCTTCAGAGCAAAAACAATCGCCGCTAACTCCAAATCATGAGTCGGGTAATTCCTTTCATGCGGCTTCAGTTGTCGACTAGCATACGCAACAACTTTATCCCTCTGCATCAGCACCGCTCCAAGTCCAGTACCACATGCGTCAGTGTAAACCACCATCTCGTCATTCCCACTCGGAATAGTCAAAACAGGAGCGCTTGTCAGTCGCTCTTCCAGGCTTCTAAAAGCTTGTTCACACTTATCTTCCCACTTGAACACTTGGTTATTTTTCGTCAATCCTGTCAATGGTGCAGCTACCTTGGAGAAGTCTTTGATAAACCGTCGATAATATCCTGCTAATCCAAGAAAACTTCTCACATCAGATGCATTCTTCGGTCTAACCCAATCATGGATTGCTGCTACCTTAGCGGGATCAACCGCTATTCCATTTCCAGAGATAACATGGCTTAAGAACCTCACTTCACTCTTCCAGAAGTGACACTTCAAAAACTTAGCCTTCAGCTGATGTTTCCGCAAGATTTCCAAAACAATACGCAAGTGCGTCTTGTGCTCTTCCTCAGTTTTCGAATAAATCAGAATATCATCCACGAACACAAGTACGAACTTGTTCAACTGATCTCTGAACACCCTATTCATAAGATCCACGAAATATGCTGGCGCGTTAGTCAATCCAAACGGCATTACCAGCCACTCAAAGAAACCGGATGGTCTTCGAAAAGCAGTCTTCGGCACACTATCCTTAGCCACTCTCAACTGGTGAAATCCCGTTGCCAAATCCATCTGAGAAAACACCTTAGCTTTGTGAAGCTGATCAAACAAGTCATCTATTCTCGGCAATGGATACTTGTTCTTCTTAGTCACTTTATTCAGCTCACGATAATCCACACACAACCTCAACGACCCATCTGCCTTGGTTGCAAACACAATTGGTGCACCCCATTCGGACACACTACGCCGAATGAATCCTTTCTGCAAAAGATCATCAACTTGCACCCTCAACTCTTATTGTTCCCTAGGCGCCATCCGCCTAAGAGGCATCACAACAGGTCTGGCTCCTTCAACTAGATCTATACGAAACTCGATCTCTCTATGCGGCGGTAACCCTTTCACCTCGTCAAAGACATCCTCAAATCCATAACGATTGGCAACGATGACAGTCCATCCCGTGGAACAATCAGCGAATACATGAAGCTCATGAAGACGCCTTCTTCATGCTTACATCGTATCACAATCTTTTGCCCCTCCACATTCTCGACTGTCACCTCCAACCTCTCACAATCAACCTTTGCCGCATACTTCCTGAGCCAGTCCATACCCAAAATAATTCTGAACCCCGCAAAGCTCAGAACAAAGCAATCACAAACAAAAGAGCAATCATGACTCGATACAATCAGACCACGGCATAGCATACACAAACAAGACGAACCCCCAACTGGATTAGTCACAACCAATGGCCTATCAACAATATCCGGTTCTAAACTCAACCGGCCTACAAGTTCACTATAAACAAAAGAATGCGACGCCCCAGTATCAAACATAACTCTAACTGGAACACCACATATGGAAAGAGTACCTTGAACCACTACACTCTTTCCTTTCTCTTCAACGGTAGGAGCTTTCGAAGATGATGGAATAGCTCCCAAAGCATAAGCTTGCACAATCTGCTTGTCCTTCCTCGGTTCTGGACAATTCTTCCTGATATGCCCCGGCTTGTCACAGTTGTGACACTTCATCGGCACCTTCGGATTCTTACAATCCTTCGAGAAATGGCCCTTCTGCTGACAATTGTAGCAAGTCACTTCGCCCTTCGGCTTCTTCTGGCCATCCTTACCCTTCTGCTGCTGCTTCCTCTTCTTGTTTCCACTCTGCTGTGGTTTAGACTCTCCCCTGGTCACAGCAACAAAAGATCCTTCCTTAGGAAACAGACTCTCATGCCTGAGAGCTTTCTCCACAAGCTTCTTAAATGAATCGTCCAAATGATCCACTAACTGCCTCCCAAGATAATTATCCAAGCCTGTCACAAACTTCTCATTCTTCTGATAAGCAGATTCAATATACGACCGGGCATACTTGGACAAAGCTTCAAACTCCGAAACATACTCAAGAACTTGTCTTCCTCCCTGCTTGAGCTCCACAAACTTCTTGAACAGAACAGACTTCTGAGCAGTGGAAATGAACTTAGCTTCAAATCTGGCTTGGAATGGCTCCAAAGTAATCTCTTCCTCCGGAGTATTGATGGTAATAGAGTTCCACCATCAGAGGCTCTTCCTTGAAGCTGCCTTGATGCTAACTTCCTCTTAGTCGCATCATCAATTCCCAAATCACCAAAGATCCTTCTACAAGCATCTATCCACCTCTGGACTTCAATGGTTGATTCTGTTCCCAAGAAAACCTTTCCTCCAAGAGCAGTATAGTCCTTACACAGCTTAGCAAAATCCACCGGCTTTGGAGTTTGGACTTGAACTCGAACATCCACCGATGGCCCTAGAGCTGGCATCCTTCTCATGATTGAAGTCATCATAGCTTCGAACATAGCAGCATAATCATCAGCCCCCTCAGTAGCACAGCCTTCCCTAGCAACTGGTCTCCCTCTTCGACTCATCCTTAATATCTATAAAAAGGAATGATTAGCACACCTAGAGAAACAACTGCATAAAGGACTCAAACTCTACTAAGCTACTATATTATATATAGTAATCATCCATCAAAGTACAATTACGTCTCTCATACGTAGTTACGTCAGCGAGCGTTGGGTAAAATCGATTAACCAAAGCTTTGATACCAAATGTGACGACCGCCCATAACCCCTGCACTGAACCTAGAGAAAGTGCGATGTAAAGTGTGCCAGGCGACCATGGACGGTTGCCAAGGTAAATTAAAACAACAGAATCTATCGTATTATTCACAGCGCATGGACAAAATACAATAGAACAAATATATAGTGAAGCTTCACAGAATAGAATCTCATCAATAAACTTCATAATAGTTGGATACAAACATCTGAATAGTCAATACAACAAGCCTCACTACATATCACTTAGAGAATACAAAGCAGCGGAACATCCAATACATATAGTAAGAAGTAATATGCAATACTCTACCTCGTCTTCGTCATCAGCATCGTGGAAAGCAAGAATAGCACCTGTCACCTGCTACCTAGTCTGCCCGTCCCAAAAAGGACGAACAACCCAAGGCAATAAGAGTTAAAACATAAAGCCTTGAGTCAGACAACAGTCTTAGTGAGCAGTAAATTAACTAACAACATACCAAAAGAGCATAAAGGAAAAAGGAATAGGAATACAACCCTCCCACTCCAACCTCATTCTACAGTGATAGCCCCCAGACACACACTAAGTAGAAGCAAACATAGCAGAACATGTAATTTAAAGTAAAGCAATTATCACTTGAGTCAAGGGCGATGTTTTCCAAGTACAAACCCCCAAGGCCAAAACCAAGATCAAATAAGCACCCAGAAAATACCGCTCTTGAGACCGAATGACGATACAACCAAACATCAATGACTCTGGCTATCACTGTTATCATTGCTTCGATATCACCGTTAATTGAATGACTGGCACATTCTTTCAGCCGTCCGTCAAGGGCTAATGGAAACCCCGGTTCTAGACATAACTCCCGCACGTCATCGTGACCCGTGCCTAGGACTATCGAATCTGCCCAGAGTACTTGACTATCAATCATTAGCCTTCAGGGACTATCGAATCTGCCTAACGTACTCTTGCTTTGAGCATGCTAGAACCTTCAACAACGATAAGATCTCAGCCTCCTAGTCATCCTCCTCGATGACTATTTCCATACTAGCTCAAGCGCCTCTCGAGCAAACCATTATCCTCTAACTCGAACCATTTCACCGAGTTGTCAACATGCTTGGAATGATCCCGTCTGGATTAGACCAAGACTATCTCATATCATACTTCGCTTCATCTCATCCTCGCAAAGCTTCATCTCAACATCATCATCATCATCGAATCTATGCATAAGAGCTTCACCATCCGCTACATATGCCACAAGCAACTTTTCCAATTCAAGAGCCTTTCCCTTAGCTTTTGAATCATCTTCGACCAACTTGTCTAATTCAAATCATCAATCATCTAATTCATAGCAATCAATCAAGTCAAACATTAATCCAAGTAGTCAAGCATTCAAATTTAAGCTAAATGGACAATTATAACAATAATGGCAATTTCGTAATTAAAGAGTCGAAAGTCTAACAAGCATGAAAACAAGAGCAATATCTCTATAATCTTGATGAATGAACTTGCATAGGTTAACATGTAGTAAAATGGATGCCAAATCATCATGAACAATGGATCTATACTTAGGATTAGGAAAATGCATGGAAATCACTATTTTAACACCAAATCAAGCCAACGATCCGATATACTCCTTTGGATCCGTGTGAGAGATAATCACCACTCACCAAATCACCTAAACAACCCCAAATCAACACACTTCAGATCTGGACAGTGAAGGATCTATCTCGATCTATCACGAATCCGCTTCAAACGACGAAATCTCTCTTCGAAGGATGAAGACCTTCAATCTAAGCTCTTGAATCTTCAATTTGATCTTCAACTTGGTTGGATGGAATCACTAGATTAGAGTGGAGAAAAGAAGTGAAGAAGTGTAGAAGTCGAGCTCTCAAAATGGCAGCACTTCGTCGCTTCGAAATCCGGATCCCAAAAAGTGAGAAATGTACGAGTATTTATAGCTGAAATCTCCTTAAGTTGTCACTCAAAATTAGGTCGTCCATGACCTATAGAGCCACGACCTATGACTTAGCAAAACACTTCGACCTAACGCGTGCCTCTTCGACCTAAGACTTAGCGCATCAGCGCTCGACCTAGCGACTTAACAATATGAGTCCTCACGCGACTTAACACATGCCGACCTAAAAACCCATACGACTTAACAGAGTCTCCGACCTACGACCTAACTGATAAGCCCTCACGCGACCTAACGTATATGCGCATCCACGCGACTTAACTGAGATGCGCCTTAACGACATATCACTTTACTCGATTCAACGAGTTACGACCTAATCCCTTAAGCATCCACGCGACCTAACATAAGTCGCAAACAAACTGGAATACAACCTAACGACTTAACACCTTAGGTCGTTTAACGACCTAATTATATATAGGATAATCCGACCTAACTCCTAAGTCGTCTAGACGACCTAACTATCCAACTTCTAAACCTAGGTCGCTCACAACATAACTGAACACTAGGTCGCTCACGACCTAACTACGATAACACCTTAAGTCGTTCGAACAACCTTAAATTCCCTAAGTCGTTAACCCACTTAGCTCCTTATGTCGCTGCCGACCTATCCTCCTTAGGTTGCTAACTTGCCTAGTTTATTAGGTCGTTGCCGACCTAACTCTACCCCACGACCTAAGATTATCACACGACCTATCTCCCCTACGACCTAACCCCAGAATCCTTAGGTCGCCAACTTCAACTTCCTTAGGTCGCCTATACCTCTTAAGTCGGTAAATTCCTTAAGTCATCTAAATTCTTAAGTCGGTCAAGTACTGTAGGTTCTCCCAATCCTTTAGGTCGTTCACTTGACCAAGCCTACCCCACGACTCAACCTTTGAACGACTTAAGCTACATCACGACTCAACTTCTAGACAACTTAACTCCTACGCGACTTAAGCTTAAGTCGAACTAAACTCGAGACGACTTAACAATACTAACAATCTAATATCGACTGTTTTACGATGTTTCGATCCGTAAAAATACGGGTCGTTACATTAATGAACATTTACTTACATTTAAATGTAATTAATTTCCAACTTTATATTTAGCAGCCTAAATAAAATGTAACTTGCAATAAATGTTATCACTAACTTTATATTACACTCAAGTTTATTATTTCCACTAATTATCAGAATTGCTTATATAATGTTGAATTCATTCAATTACCATACATTTATTTACTTATATTCAATTTTATACCCAAATGTAACATTTACAACTAGATTAATAGACCAATTAAAAAGTAACTTACAACCGTTACTGTAACTTTTAATCACACTTTTGAATTCATTGTTCACAAACACATGTTACCATTCTTATATACCAAATCTTTATTCAATGGTCATTTATTTCATACTAAATTATTTATAAATTTTAATGTTTGCATTTGTTTTCTTACATAAATTTATTGCCAAGTATAACATATTACATTACATCAATAAATTGTAATGTCATTTCAATTGTTAATAATTAGTTTTTTAAATACATTGTTACATTTCATTTTGGCATTAATTCCATTATTAAATTACAAAGTTCTTATTTCTTCCAAATTTATTTACCAAAATCTTATTAAATTGACAACTTTAATTATTAAAATGTACAGGTCGTTACATATACTTTCCATATTTACATTTGGTCTAACTGCAACTATTACAGGAAAAGAAACTATAATATACAACATCAAAAGGTTACAGCAAAATAAACTATGCATAGTAGTAACTTATTTTATAAATATGTATATGTATAAACATAAAAAAATCAATATTTATATAAATACTAATATATATAAACTAAACTGTTATATATACCATAAAGCAACACTTATATAAACTGTATATTATATATATACATACATACACAGACCGATACCTTTACACATAATACAATATAAAATTTAAATCAACAGAGTTATAAAACATATACAAAATTTTTTACCTTAATATATATATAAGGAGGAGATAGCAAATCTCGGCTGCTGCTTGGAAACTGCCGAGATAAATGGCGAAGGTAGGGCCGATTAGGGGCGGTAACGTGGTGTTGGGCTGAGCTGTCGCGTTGCATGCGTGGGTGAGCTTCGGTAAAATGGTGGGTGGAAGCTTAAGCAAGGAAGCAAGATTTTATAGAAAAGAAAGTAAGAAGAAAGAACAGGCTGCACAAATGAAAGTGAACGCAACTTTAATTAAAATGAACCAGCAAAACAAATACATTGCAATGATGGAATAGTGAAAGTCATCTACGTTTAATTCTGGGAATAATGACAGGCACATGACTGTTGAGTTACATGATGGAAAGTTGAATGGACAAGGAACTCAAAGGTCACCATAAACAAAAGTCATAAAAATCGGTACCGATACGGTTAGCCATTCCGTAGATTTCACCGCGTATCGGACTTCAAATCACAGAATTGAATATACTGCAGAGATCAGAACGACAAGACGATCAAAACGGTATACAGATATTAGTGGTACGATCATCCTATCAAAAGTCGATAATTGGTACCGAAAATGTTGCTAATTTGCAGAAATAAGATAAACGGGGCAATAGCAGTCCAAATTTGAAGAAACGAAATATGACGTCTCACTCAGAAGATGATTTAAAAATTTATTGTATAAAAATATTCAGATTTGGAAAAAAATTTATTATCATCAATTTTTAACTGATTTGAATTTAAATAAAATTTCACAAGAAAATAAACTTCAATATTATCGGATGAAAATTTACTAGTTGCTATGTTTAAATAGACGTATTCCAAATATTAAATTTTTATTTCCAAATTCAATTATTTATAATTTCACAAAATTTTAGTTAAATATATTATAAAAATAAATAAAATTTTACGGGTCGTTACAAAGTGTGTCTCGAGGGGGGCGGTAGTAGTTGTTATGCGTTACAACCAGTCCGGATCTGCAAATGGTATATCTACATTGGCATTGCCTCGAGTGCCGTGTCACATGCCCTATCACGCCTTCTACGAGTTTGTTTTGTGTCGTACCTATGGAGTGCTATCTGATAGCCCACTTGCGAGTGAAGTTTATAGTATCTGTATAGACTACGGCATTATAAAAATGTTTTAAGGGGGATATGGGTAATGCCTTAATGCTACTTTAATAGTTTACTTTACTATAGACATATTATAATAGCGTATTGTACTATATAATAGATAGTTCAACGGATCCTTAGAGGATGGTTATCCCAAACATCCTTTGAGTTACTTGTATTTCAGTTGATATTTTGTAACAACCTTGTATTTTGTAATTTTTTTAAATTGAATTCCCTGATTTAAAAACTTTATTTTATTTATTAAATCGAAATTTTTGTTATTTTAAATATTAATTATGATTTGTATGTGAATTATAATCCCAAACATGAATAAATAGAGTATTTTCCAGAACTGTGAATTTTGGTCAATATGTTCAAACTTTGACTTTTAATTTAAAATTTGAAAAGTTTAAATTTTTGAATTTTATCTTTTATTATGAAAGTAAATAAAATTTCAAGAATACTGCTTTTCGTTTTGTTGAAATCAGATTTATATTGTGAAAGTTATGCCCTTTTTAATATTGTGTGTAATTTGTTGTATTTAACAGAAAATGTTTATTTTAAATTATATAAATAATATTTTATTTGGTCATGTAATGTTCTAATTTATATTTATATGGGTAAAATAACATGTTATGTATATATTTTGGTTTTAAAACATTTTTTAAAGAACAATTGGAATTTTTCAAGTCAGCTGCAATTTATTTACAAATTTTAATTTCTAGTTTCAATTAATGAAAGTAATTCTTTATTTATTTTTCTATTTTCTTAAAATCTTATTTTATTTTCATTTCCACTTTGTTTGTTCAACATTTATTTATGTTACTTGACTTTTTAATTGTTTAGAAGTGTTGATATAATTTTCCAAAGTAATTGCATTTTGTTTGAAATGTAAGTCTAGTTCAATTAAATAAGCTATTTCTTTATTTATTGTTCTATTCTTCCTAAAGATAATTATTTATTTTCATTTTTCTTTATTTTTTTCATCATTTATTTTATCTTACTTGACTTTTATTGGTTTAGAAGTATAGTAATAATTTTCCAAAGCTAGTGATAATTTATTTGTAATTTCTGGACCCTGTTTTCAATTTTTAAGCAATTTCTTATATTCTTTTCTATTTTCTTTAAATTTAATTATTTATTTTTATTCTATTTTACTTTGTTTCAGTTTTTAAATTCATTTACTGAAATTTTATTTTGTTTTATTTGAATTAATGAAGAAGGAAATATGAAGAGTTTAAAATGCTTTAGAAACTGAAGTCTTTTCATCTCCAAAACTCTTCATTTCCATAACTCTTCATTTACACTCCTTTTGGCCGTGCATTTTTTTTCATTTGCTATGTATTCCCTTCAAAATTCACGTGAGAAAATCCTTCTCCATCTCTTTTGCATGGCTAAAACAAAAAAAAATGGGTAATGGCTTGTCTCTTCTTCTCTTTTTCCTTCCTTTTTATTGTTTGCCTAGATCTCTCTTCAACTTTGATTGGCCACCACCATCCTCTCCGACCACCACCACCATCTCCTCCTCTTCATCATCCTCTACCAAACATCTCCAATTCAGACCAGATATGGCCATGCCTTGTGCCATGACCAAATCACCACAAAAAGTTGCAAAAAAAATTCCACCAAAACATGCATAGCCAAGCCTATCTTCCCATCACCCCTTCATGCTAGCCACGACCACTACCACTAGCTCCTCCTCCAGCCATGACCTGACCTAACACCACCTCTGGACATCACTTCATATCTAACCTGACATGATCCTTCCATGGCCGAGCCCATATGGTGGCATAGCCGAGCCAAATGTTGCACCAAACCCTTCTTTTGTGCCTTGACCCTTTGTCTTCTTCACTTTGTAATTCCTACCTCTTCAAGTACTTGCCTAGCCGTGCCTATGTGATGCCAAACCTGATCCATTTACCACCAAAACATGATCATGGCTGAGCATATATTCCACCTAGGTCGAGCATTTGAATGGATAAGGCAAGGTTTAGCTATCTTGTCTTTGTTGCTTTTTATTTCAAAGTGTTTCAATATTGTTTTGTGTTAAATATACTCATGTGTTATATTGTTTTGTCTTGTTTGGGTGTTGTTTACAAGATCATATCTTTGCTCTCTCTTCTCACTTGAATCCATCGTTGTGTCATCGTGCTTTCTAGTATCCGTTTGTGTCATTTGATTTGATAACTCCAGCATGAAAAGGTGATTAAATCTCACCTGACATTTATACTTATGAAAATGTAAATTGACAACAATTAAATGTGTAGAATATTATATATGATGTTATAACTGCCTATGATTATTAATTATATAATGTTAAACTTGTTATTTTACCTGTCATATTATCTGTTACTTTTATTTATTGTTAAACTGTTCATTTATACCTGTTTATCACACTGCAAGTTCCCTGTAGATTAGTTTCACTATGGGTTGAAATGATACATACCCGAACGGACTTTAGAATAGGGAAAAATCATAATGGGCTGAAATGATAGGCCTGAACGATTTTTATTTATTTTATTTTAACTTGGGATTGCGGGTTTGAAATGATAGAACCCGGATTTTTGCTTTTTAAACTGCGGATTGAAATGATACATATCCGTATCACTTGACCTAGGGTAGAAAACTATATACAGGCCCGTGGTTATTTTTATAAAGTATTTTGAATATTTTAAACATTTTAAAAAGTGTAAAATTATGAAAACTTGATTTAAATTAGATTTTTAATGTTTAAATAAAGAAATTTGGATTTTTCTAGAAGTTAAAAGTGTAATTTAAATGAATGGTAAAAGTGAATTTTTGAAATATAACTTAAGTTTGGAAATTTGGAATTTTGGTTTTAAAATGATATTTAAGTTATATAAATAAAATGGAAATTTAATTATATTTGGAAAATGGTAAATATGATAATTTGATTTGAATTTGAATTTATATGATTTAATAAAGTGTTATTGAGTTTTCTATGTATTAAAATGGTTAAATAAATGAATGCTTAAAAGTGTAATTTTAAAATATAACTTGACTTGGAAATGTGAATTGGGTTTTTATTAAAGGTTTAAGTTAATTAAATAAAATTGAAAATTTAGTTTAATTTGTGAAATGGAAATAAAATATAAGTGTTAAGTTTATTTGTAAAAAATGTGAAGAAAAGAAAATTGTACATTTGGATTTGTTAAGTAAAATTATTGGAAATTCTGATTTTTACTGTAAATGTTTCTTATAAAAATCATATATTAAAAGAGTAATTTTAATGAACATTTTTGAATGTCAAAATATGATTTTTATAATGTTAAAAATGTTTAATATTGAAGGTTATTATTTGCTGGAAATACACTAAAATCTGGAAATTACTTTTTATAGCATTCAAAAATGTTATGATTTCTGTAAATGAACTAAAACTTAAATAAGAGGCTATTACAGCAGTTCTGTAATGCTGTAGTTGCTGAAGTAAATTAAAAGGCTAAAAACTTGATAAAGGCCTATTACAGCAGTTCTGTAATTGCTGTAGTGGTCTGCTGTCTTTGCTGAATTTAATGAAACCCTTTATTTTGAAACCTGAGCTATTACAACATTTCTGGAAATGCTGTCTTTGCTGTTTTAAACTAAATTTCAATTAAAACTGAGATTTAACAGCATTTTTAAATGCTATCTTTGCTAAATTAAAATGTAATCAAGTATAACTTATAATAGCTTTTTTATGAATGCTGTGAAAGGCTGAAATTTTCAATGTTAATGGTTTTTAACTTAGTAAATTAACTCAGAATAGTTTAAAACTTTGGTAATTGAATACTTGATTTGAAAGTATAACAATTACACTTTTAAATGGTTTAAATGAATTTTTTTGATTGAAATATAAAGTATTTAAAAGGTGACTTGAAATGATAATAAATGAATGATATCTTTAAATTTAAAAAGTATTTAAAGTTGAATATTTAGATTTGAACTCAAATGATATTTTCATATATTAAAATGATTTGAAATGAAGTTTTGAAAGGATATGATATTTTGATATATTAAAATGATTTGAAATGAAGTTTTGGAAAGATATGATATTTTGATATATTAAAATGATTTGAAATGAAGTTTTGGAAAGATATGATATTTTGATATATTGAAATGATTTGAAATGATGTTTTGAAATGATATGATATTTTAAATATATTAAAATGGTTTGGAATTGATTTAATCTTTATTTTGATAAAGATTTGGATTTGAAATGATATTCTATTTTGAAGTATAAAATATTATTTTAAAATTATAACCACGGGTTATAATAACGATTGGTTGTTAAAGAGATCGGGATCAGATATGGACATACTCTCTGTCGATACCGAAAACCACTTTAACAACTGTGTACGTGGTGGAGTTTCCAGAATGAAGTAGGATGGTGGCGACGATCCAAAAGGTATATACGTGGACCCAACTCCCGTGAGTTGGCATAAAGTGGCTAAAACAGGAGCGATTGACGAGCCAATGAGGTAGCACCTCTGATCGGACACATTTCTACGGTACCATTCTATTACTTTGTGATTGATTGGGTGCACCCCTTGATTTGGGAGTGTTGTTCGAGGTGGGCGGTAGTGGCTGCTATGCGTCACCACCAGCCTGGATGCGTAATTGGTATATCTACCCTGGCATTGCCTAGTTGTGCCGTGTCACTTACCATATCGATCTTTACTATGATTTGTGATTTCTCCCGTAGCCTGTGGAGTATCAAGGGTAGCCCCCATTTTGGGAGTATGCTAATACTGGATAGACTACTGGGACTATAACGTGTTAAGGTGGAAAATGTAAAGCCTTAATGCTATTTAAAAGTATGTTTATTTTATATTAGACATTATTATAATAAAGCAATATTACTACATAGTAGATAGTTTAACGGATCCTTAGAGGATGGGAGATCCCAAGCATCCTTTGAGTTACTTGTACCTTTATTACAGTTCACTTGAGTTGGTTTACATTGTATAAGTATGTATGTCCTGACTCGAGTGTTTTGTGTTTGCTTTACGCTCGGGTCAGACTGAGTGATACAGCATTAAAGACTCACCTTTGGAGCTGGAGTTTTGCTTTGAAGATCCATATATCTATTCATTTTATTATCCAGTTGATTCTAGTTGTATTCTGAGTTGTACCTGATTTTCATACTGTTACTCCTGTTGTATCTTGGTATTCCTATTGTATCTTAATTAAATCTGATGTATTTATATAGTAGCTTCATGAACTACTATTTCTTTGTTTCCGCTGCATTATATTACTCTGTGTCTGTGATCTGTGATTATTTATTTACGGTATATAATGAGTTTGCCAAAAAAATTATTTACAACGCGGTATTTTGAGCAATTCAAGTCCGACATGTGCAGATGCAAATGGTTGAAAATATCGGGTCGTTACATATTTCACTTGAGTTTGATTTATTGATATAAGAATGTTAATCCTAACTCGAGTGTTTTGTGTTTTTGCTTTACGCTCGGGTCAGACTTAGTGCCACAGCATTAGAGACTCACCTTTGGAGTTAGAGCTTCGCTTGGAGATCCATCTATATCTATTCAGCTTGCAGTTATCTAGTTGACTCCTGTGATATATTCTGATCTTGTATTTGACTATTGTATTTCACTCGAGACTTCTGTTGTATCTTATTTAACTCTGTTATATATATATAGTAGATTCATGAACTACTATTCTTTTGTTTTCGCTGCTTATTGTTATATTACTCTTTGGCGGTGGTTCTGTGATTATTTATTTACTGTATATGTTGAGTTTTGCCAAATATAAATTAACAATCTGTTATTTTGAGCAATTCAAGTCCGACATGTGTGGATGCGAATGGCACGAAATAGCGGGTCGTTACAGAGATAAGAAATAAAAAGGCTGCTAGGGTTTAGAAAGATTTATTTATATGAACAAAGCCCGATTAGAATGAATAACACCCAAATTGATTTGAATTGACAATAACGACCCGAAACGTCCGTTCTGCCTCCAAAACGAAAATGGGTAATCCCATATATCAAAATAAATGTTTTCGATATTTTTAAATTCAATGGAACATGTTTCAAGTTCTAATTCCATCATATGAAGAAGTTAGCTTTAAAATCAACTTATTTCAAATTGAATTCAATTAGATTGATTTCTGTGTGTTTCGAGCCCGTACGATCAAACAACAAGTCTGATCGCTATGAAACTTGAAATCATACAATAATTCACCGTCACGGATCTGATGAAACTAGTTTCGTCGAAATCCGTGACAATGGCCAAAATGGCTATTTTCATGTTAATTAAATAAATGATTATTAAATTAATCAAATCATTTTCAAATTCAAATTTATAACTAACAAATTTTATCATTTTTGATTACTTAGTAATTTATAATCCTTTAAAAAAAATTTCCATCTCAATTCAATGTTAATTATTGCACTAATTACAGTGTTTATTTTCAATTACAATAAACCCATTAATTATGATTTTAAATTCCAATAAATTTATTTATTTTGATTTCAATCTTATTGTTAAATCAATCATTTACTTTATGGACATAGTTAACATTGGTTTATATCTTATTACATAAATATTCTACAATTATCATCTTAATCCATATTAACGTAATATTTAATTACACTTATTGCAATTTATTTCCAATTGATTTTAAATGAATTAAATAGTGAATTTATAATTAAACAATTGTTATAACTTACCAATTCAAACACATTTTTGTGTTTATTGTTAACAAACAGAACAAATGAATTCACATACTGATTTTTTGTTCTATATTAACCAATTCCAATTAACTACGTGCAATGTTACCATTTAAATACAACATTTGATTTATTTACTCATTTACAGTTTATACCCAATTTTAACTTTACAATCATTCCAATTAATTGAGATTGAATAAAAAAAATAGTTATCAATTGCCTAAAATTAACATTATTACATCTCATTCCAATTATTTTCTCATTAATAAATCATAAATTTTAATTTCTTCCAATATTAATTACAAAATCTTATTAAATTAAATATTTTTAAGTATCGAAAATTACGGGTCGTTACACTCAGCCCCACTCAAGACATTTCGTCCTTGAAATGGAAAAGAAGAAGTTAAGGAATTAACATATCTTATTCAAAGCATTAAATTTATAAACAATTAATTTACATAATTAAATAATTTAAATAAAATATATCAATTTATAAACAATTAAATCCTTTCTTATTCAAGTTCCATAAAAGTTTGGAAAAATATTTCCTACTTTCACAAAAAATTTATAAGTCCAAAATTCACGGAAAATTTCGGCTAAGTCTCCTTTGTACGGAGAGGTCTGGGAGAAATAATAATATCAATAATATAAATATATATATATATATATATATCATATTTCAAATTAAAATGTCCCAAACCAGAGGAAAACAATATAATATCGCTAGGAAACCGTAATCCGAAAACGTACCTATTTGTCTAGCAAACAACGCTTATTTATGAAATCAAAAGCAGTAGCTATTGCTTCCATAAACCTGTATTTCACTTATATAGTCCAAAAGCGTTAGAATTATGTAAAACGAGATATATTTAATTTGTTTCAATTAATAACAAAACAAATCATCACGACATACAATAGTCACTTACAAACAAAACCATACAATCATCACGACATACAATAGTCACTTACAAACAAAACCATACAATCATCACAGGCAATAAAAGTAATCAACCATCCATCCATAACAACTAAACAAATGGTTTGTTCGGGTTCAGAAACTTTTAATCATATAAAATGATAAATAACTACTAAGTATATCATACACTCAACAGTCCTAGACAAAACTTAATAGATTATTTATACATCTTTATACAGTTAGAAATATCCTTTTCCAACCATTCCATAAGCCAAAACAAACAATAATTTCAAATGTCGTTTAAGTTTATTCTTATTAATCTCCCTTCACATCATTTACTGTTCATTTCATTTTTTCTTCTTCATTCATACAGTGATTATTTTCTTTAATTTACATTCATTACTTACAAAAATTCATTTCCCATTCATTCATAAAATGCCATTTTCTTTTTCATTATTTTACATTCATTTACTTGCATAAGTTATTTCCATTTTAATTATTAGATTATCCATTATTATGTAAGCTTCTTTACAGTTGAATTCACTATTAATAGATTATTTCTTTTTCACATTCATTTCTTCAATATATAGTATTATTGAATATTAAATCCATTTCTAAGCTATTTCAACATTTTCTGAAATTATAATCATTCAATTAATATAGTATTCACTTTTTCTATTAAATTTAATTAGTAGCATTTCAACTTATTAACTTATGTTTTTAACATTTTATAACATCTGAATTCTTATTTATAGATGTAGTTCCATTGAACACTTTCATTATTTAAGTTCACTTGTATAATATTCTATTACATATTCCTATTTAACATTTCAACTTTATATTTTGGAAAGTTATATATATATATATATGTCCTTTAGGATGTAATTGAATGTTACACAAGTTTATCTTATTCATTTAGTTAACAAAATGTTTAATAATTACATCTTCATATTATTCAATATCTTTTGATTTACATATCACAATTTCCAATCTCTCATATATTTCATTAATTATTTAGCTTTCAATTTCTTATTTTTTCTCATTTTAGTAGTTTCCAATTATTAATATAGTCAAAATTTCATTCCATTACAATAATTGAAATTTCTAATTATCAGAAAATTTAAGAATTAAATTCCGGATTCATTTCAGTCATTTGAAAATTATATATATATATATATATATATATATATATCCATTATAGATCAAATCATATTTAGAAATTCAAAATTAAGATTTATTCATCAAAACAGATGTGTAGTAAAACTACTACAGCAGTCTTCCCACTTTGAAACTTGAAAATGAACGTTGATGATGCGTGCACTCATCATCGAAATTATTTTCCAACGACAGAGAGGGGAGTACATAAATTTTTTTTTTCTTCCAAATTCCTTTAAACATTCCTTTCAAATCATATTGAAATATTTATATCAAAAAATACTTCCAAACAATACTAATATTATATTCCAAAATCTTTTGAAAGAAATTTTCAAAACCCCGAAACCTAAGTTCTCAAAATTTCAATTTATATTTACTTTATTTGTAAACCCTATTTTTAAATCAATATTTATAAAATTTCACTTCCTAACAAACAACATATAACATCCAACTATATCATTTATAAAAGTTATCCATTTATATATTTATAATACTAGGTAAAATTATTTCATTTACCTATATTTCAAAACAATATTGTGTCAATCTGCCATATTTGGTGTTTAGAAATCCCTATTAATACTATAGCATCCTATGTACCGACCAGAATTTAAAAATATCCAATAGAACAAATTAACACAATACAAAAACCTTTTATAACACTAACAAATACGCCCTCTCATATATATACACACTCAAAGACTCATTCTAGGGTATTACTACCCTATTTCTAATGAGTCAGACCCCACGAAGATAAGGTTATCGCTAAACCAAAGCTCTGATACCAAATGTAATGACCAACCTTTTTGGATGGTTCGAAAGGGAGGATTGTTGTAACAACCCGCATATTTTACGATTCGTATATTTAAATGTTTAATTTAAATATTGCATCGTTAATCGGATTTTAGTCCGAAAAAGTCACTATTCGTAGAAGAACAGTCAAATTAGTGAAAAGTCTATATGGATAGTGCTATTTGGAAGTGCCTATTTGAAAACACATTCAAACAGAAATTCAGATGTCTGAAATGAGTCGTTCAGACGTCTGAAATTGTTCGAGTCAAACCAGAAAGGAAATAGGCTAAAATTGCCATTTTCAGACGTTTGAAATGGATGATTCAGACGTCTGAATATTATTCTAGACAACTCATATTTTTCCGAATTCAGACGTCTGGTTTGGAAATTTCAGACGTCTGAATGAAGAATGAAGTTGAGAATCAACAATTTGGACTCGTGACCACTTCCATTGAGTTCAAAATGGGGTTTACGACTTTTTTGAGTATAAGCATCGATATGTTTGGAGTAAGTTGAATTTTGCTATTTTCTAAGTGGGCTTTTGGGTTTGGGTTTCACCCAACTCATCCTATACCCTAACTCAGCCCCCTCTCTTCATCCATTCACTCATTTCATTTCTTTTTCTCAAGCTCAACTGAAAATGGGGGAAGAGAATGGGAAATAGAAATTGCCAAGCCCTAGTTCCTCTTGCAAACTCAAATTCTTGCTCCAAAAAACAAAGAGAAGCTTAGGTAAGCCTCCTCTTCATCTTCTCCATCTCATTTCCTCTTCAATTTCAATTCTTTCCTAAACCCTAATTTAGGAAATACTTGTTTTGGTCTTAGATTGGAGCTTGTAGAGTAGAAGTGAAGAGTGGTTGATATTTTCTTTGCATTTGAGCTTCTCATCTTTGTTTTGAGTTAAAAAGGTGATTTTTTGAACTCACATCTACGTCTATATCTTTGATAGTGTTAGGTAGCAATTCCTAACATATATTCCTTGTCCATTTGCTTTTGACTTGAATTGGTTTAATGAATATTCCAATTTTTGGCGTTTGAAGTCAAAATCTATGAAAAATCCTTATATGGATGTTTGGGCATGTTGGTCGGAGTGTATTGGTGAGTCTTTAAGGTTGGGTAGTCGTTTGGCGTAAACCCCTAGCCATCGTCACTCATCCGATTGCTTCCGATACGATTTGGCCATCATTGGCCTAGGCAAAGTATTGCCTGAGCTCCAGTTTCAAACGTCTGAAATATACAATTCAGATGTCTAAATCTGCTTGTCTCACCCCAACTTGCCTACTTTGTGTAGGATTCCAATTTTTGATCGATTCTTCTTTCTCCGATTAGTTATTTCACTTTAGTTGACCTTGATGATTCTTTTTTAGATCTAGTACACGGGTTTTCATAAAGTTGTCTTTTTAAATTGTATTAAAAGCTCGTTTCTCCAACTTATAATATCTACATAAAACACACAATTTTGCACTTCGAGCGCAGAGGGACACTACGCCATAGATGGCCTATTGCAACGAAATTACAAGGTGTTGCTAGCTACAATGTAACGATAGCTATGCTGATTTTTGTCTATTGCAACATTCACTTCAATGTGTTAGCATAGATATCATCAAAATGTTGCAGTCGCTATAAATATATTCATATTAATAAAATTTTACACCTCAGCGATCCACACCATTGTTTAAAACAAAATCTCAACCATCAATCCACACCATCAATCCACACCTTAGCAATTTCCATTTCCCGCTTTACTTTTCTTTCTCGTTCCTCTCTGTTTGAAAATTAAGGCACGCGATTTTTCTTTCTCGTTCCTCTCTGTGAAAACTAGGGCACACGATTCCAGTTGCTTTGATGCTCTGATTGATCGAATCTAGTGTGAGAAACGTTCCTGGTAGTTTGCTCCTTCGTTCTCCTTGATTGATTGCTCGAATTGCTTTGACTTTGTCGTCGGGTGCGATGTGATATTATTTGGTATGTTTTCTGCCTTGTGGTTTACTTGATTATTCTCGATTTTGGTTACACTCGCACGCTTTTGCCGATGATGAATTGGGATTTATTTATAGGCTTTATTTCCTATAATCTCGAGTTTAATCTTTCTGTTGGACTTTGAGAAATCTGGTATGTTGGATTGCGATGATGTATTGGTATGTTGGATTTTGGTTCATTGGCTTGATTTTTCTTTGCCGATGATGAATTGCGATGTGATATTATTTGGTATGTTGGATTTTAGTTCACTGGCTTGTTTTTGATTTCTGATCAGAGTTTGTTAGCTCCTTTCTGCTGCATTTGTTAAACCAGAACTTGAACCTTTGTTAAACTTGTTCACATACCTTTATACCTTGCTGCATTTGTTAAACCAGAACTTGAAGTATTTGTATTCTGCTATCCTCTTGAAAACTGCTTCACTTGAAAACTTCTGCATTTTTGAAAATCAGAACTTTGAAAGTGATCTTTGGTTTTCTAAAATGTTGACTAATCTGAACATTGAGTTTTGATTTCCACGATATATACAAACATATGTGTGTTGAGCTTTGTTGGTTTTGCTTGGTATGGACTGAACTGGTACCATGCTAACCTTGTTCTTTAACATGAACTGATGCTCCAAGTCCTCTTTATATCATATTACTGCCTATGTTTCTCTTGTACATGCCTGATGCATTCACTGATTTTGCTTGATGGGCTGCCTATGTGTACTGCTGTGTTTCTTGCACTGGCTTGTCTACATTTTGCTAAACCTGGTTCTTGTTTGTTTTGTTGGTTGCTTGGCACTGAGTTGAATCCAGTCGATGACTCGGGTTTGACCTTGTGCCGTGTCCATTTTTTTTGGCTTGTCTACATATCTGGCTGCACTTGAGTATGAACTTGCACTTGAGTAGTTGCACTTGAGTAGTTTCTTGTACCAAGCCTTATGATGCATGTATGTTCATCCATGTACATGCATTTCTTGGTCATGTTATGTTGCTTGCTGTGTTGAGTACTACTTTTTGCACTTGGCTTCTCCTTTGTGCATTTTAGCCTGAACTGTTGCTTGTTGTCTTCCATACTGTCTTGTATCCATGTGTTGCATTCATGTTTGGCTTATGCACTTGTGAACAGCTGACTTGTGCACTGTATTGCTGCTGCACTGGTTGACTAGGCCCTGAGTTGAATCCAGTCGATGACTCGGGTTTGACCTTCTGCCATGTCCATTTTTGTGGGAATTTTCAATCGTCCATGAGATAAAAAATGGGAAATGGCCTTGTGATATATGCAGTGATACACTGTGTATATCACAGGCTGTCCATGCAAATATTTGGTCCCTGTCAGAAAAAAATATGAAAAGAAACAACCCAAATACCTGAGGCAAATAATATAACAAAAATATTTTCATTTTCTGTTCGAGTTAAATATTATTTTCCAGATTACTGCTTTTGAATTATATGTTACAGGTATTTATAACTGGACAACTGGATACAAGCTTGAAGACAGAGTCAAATCAAATGTGCATGAGTGCATGAGCTTGAAGACAGGTTTCAAAGAAGGCTCGATCCCCGCCGGGACTGTGGGGCCCAGGACCCCCGCCGGCGCTGCGCCCGGACCCGCTACTAGGCTCGCCTTCGGCTTGACACTCGGCTCGTCATATATTTGTCAATGTCGGTGTCTGTATAAATTGAAACTGCATATGTAATGAGTGAACTGGGTGATGTAGTGAGGAATATCTGTATATGTGAATATCAGTGTTATATATCATTGAATTGTAAAATAGTGGAGTCAGGAATTTGTGCTATTTCATATGTTGAAATAAAATATTTATTTAAATAAATTACTGTTTGAATATCAAATTCCGTGCAATAGCATTTTATTAAATAAATATTTATTTTTATTAAAAAATCAAATATGCTCTACATTGTGGGCCCCACAAATTCAGAAAGTTAATATCTATAGCAACATTTTGGAATGTTGCTACAAATACCTATGGGTGTTGCTATAGACACAAATAGGGTTCTATTGCAAAAATATTACTTATGTTGCCTTAGATAGTCAAAATGTTGCCTTTGAGGTCTAAGGCAACGGTAAAAATTGCATCACCCGAAAAGTGTTGCCATAGACCTATGGCAACATTTTTTGGGCCTGACCCAACATTTTTTTTGTGTTGTAGAAGGCCATTTATGGCGTAGTGGGAGGATAATTAAATGATTAAATAAAACGCGTGCTATGAACACGTGGGTTTACCTTTTCAGTTAATTCCTAATCTATTCGTTTGACCGTTTTTGTAACAACCCGTATATTTGGACCATTTAAATTGACAATAATCCACACATGTCAACTTAAATAGTGCAAAACACGAATCATTAATGGAGTATATGTATATAAATGAGAATCATCACAGAATCACAGAAAATACATCATAACAGAATAGTGCAGCGGAAATACAACATAGTCATAAGAGTAGTTCATGAAGCTACCCATAAATACAACAATGTCTCAAATAAAGAAATAGAACAACATAGATGTCCAATAATCCAAATAGAAAGAACAATACTGAAAAGATAAGATAAGATAGTGATAGTCTTCGGTCTTCAGCTCCAAGTAGAACAGCAACAGCAATCCTCAGTCTGATCCGAGCATAAGCAGAAACAAACACTCGAATCAGGACATGTATTCTTATACAGATAATATGGTTCAAAATTTGAAATAACAATAACTCAAAGATGAATGGAATAAACATCTTTTAGGATCCGATAAACTATTTATACATAGTAGTGTACGATAAATAGATACTGTCTAACAGTAAAGTAAAATATCAAGATAGTGTTAAGGCGTCACCATTTTTCCCCTTAACACATTTTATATAGCATTACAGACTATACAGCATTGTAAACTCCACCGTAAACTAGTGGGATATCAGGGAGTACTCCATAGGTATAATACAAAACAAATTCGTAGTGGTCGCGTATATGGGAATACAAGTATGACAAGGCACATGAGGCAATACCCAAGGTAGTGAAACTACCGTTTGCTTGATCCGGACTGGTGAGGACGCATCGCCGCAGCGATCGCAACACCGCGAAACAACACTCCCAAATCAAGGGTGTGCACCAATCAATCACAAAGTAATGAGTAGTTTACGAAGAAGTGTGTTCGCTCGAGGTAGCTAACCCCATTTGGCCCGGCACGGCTCCTGTTTTAGTCATTTCTAATTTGACACAAGTGTCAAGGCTATCCATTATCGTTCTCTTTCTTCAATCATCAACGTACATCATTCCAACCACTTCATTCTGGATCACACTCCGCGCATAGTTATTAAAGTGGTTTTCGGTTTAGACAGTGAGTATGTCCCTAACCGATTCCGGTTCCTTTAATAACCTTCGTAATTATAACACCGATTGGTCGTTAATATATTTCAAAACCAAATCAATTTCAATTAGAATTCGTAAATCAACATTTCGTTAGTATTTCTAAATCAATTTCCAAAATTACATCTCATAACTTCCCAATTTCATTTTAAAATTTCTATAATTCAATTTCAAAGTTTCAATTTTAAAACAATTCAAATATTCATTGAACTTTGTATATAAGTTCATTCCAAAATCATTTAACTTAATTTAACGTTCAAATCGATTTAAACTCAATTATCGATTTCATTCGATATTCATTCAATTAATTATCATTTAAACAATTTCAATTAAATTTCCAATCCATTACATTACTTTCTTAAGTTCAACTTATTATATCAAGCTTACAAATTTATTTTAGATTAAATTTGTCGAATCCAATTCTTTAAATTACAAGTCTTCCATTTGTTTCAATAAAACGCATTTTATTCTTATCAAAGAAATTCATTTCACTTATTATTTACTTAGTTACAAATTTCAAAACTCAATTAACGAAACTTAGTTTCACTTATTCAAAAATTCACTTTCTCTTAAGAAGAAAAAAAAATCAATTTAATTTAATCATTAAATAATTCAATCTTATTCAATTATCAAATAATTTCAAATCTTAATTATTACTTAATTATTAACAATTTCAAAACTTAATTATTTCTAATTTCAACTTAATTATTAATAATTTCCAAAACTTAATTATTACAAATTTCAAAACTTAATTTTTAACAATTCCAAAACTTCATTATTAATCAATTTAAATTTAAACAATGTTCTTCGTCAATTACTACGTTAATATTTGTTTCAAATTACAAATATTCACATTTTTCATTCATTCGAATTTAAATTCCAAATTTTATTCAAAACCATATTATTAGTCAAATAAAACTTTATTTTATTTTAAATCAAAACATTGACCAATCGGGTTTAATTTAATTTTCTATCCTAAGTCAAGGTTTATTTGGGTATTTATCATTTCAACCTGATTCCATTTCAATTCAAAAATCAAAGCATACAAAGGGAACTTGCAGTGTGATAACTGGGATGGTGTCAAAGTAAATAAACAAGCAATAGCATCCATTCACAACGATTCAACAATTATTTAAATAATCCCAAAATAATCGTATTAATTTACATTTGTTATTTATGCAAATTAATATAA
Source organism: Allium fistulosum (assembly GCA_030737815.1). Classification (NCBI taxonomy): domain Eukaryota; kingdom Viridiplantae; phylum Streptophyta; class Magnoliopsida; order Asparagales; family Amaryllidaceae; genus Allium; species Allium fistulosum. The sequence goes on along the minus strand of CM060901.1, from coordinate 306,650,402 downwards.
TTATTCCTAGAATCTACACTATCATTTCATGTAGATTAAAGATTATTACATTACGGTTTCACTTGTCGTTCAATTTCAAATTTTATACTACAACAATTAATCCAATAGACGTTCAAAGGTTCAAAGTGTAATTTATAAAATTCTACGTGGCAATTAACTTAACAATTAAAGGGTCAAGTTTTACTAATCAAATTTACATATGAAGGGGGTCAAGTTTAACAAATCAAAGTTCGACATATATAATCCAAATTTTAATTCGTTAACTATCCTATATCAAATTTAACTTGCAATTTATTTGTCACTTAACAATAGCAATCATCATTCAATTTAATCACATAACAATCATTCAACAATACAAACTGGCATAAGAATATATGTCGTGAAAATTTATTTCACCTTTCGTGGATAAAGAAATTTGACCCAAAGCAAGAAGAAGCACGAAAGAAGTCGGTATGACACGAACAACGGACACAACAACGGAGAAGGTACGGAAGCTGAAAATCGATGCTGCTGCAACAAGAAGCTCAATCGGTTGCTTTTGCACACAACACGAAAAGAAAAGTTGGTTACTATTTTTGGCAACCAAAATAGGTATTTGCGTAAAACATCTAAAGCAACATTGTGGTATATTTTTTTTTCTTTTGTACATAGCACGAATCCTGCTCCTCAAATACTCTGTTCGATCATGTTCATGACCGAATGCAACATATTCAAGGTTTTATCACCATGCACTCTCCTCCAGCAATACAAGGCCAAGGCTTGCTTTTCGCGACTACTGCATGTTATACTCTCTCCCATGCATGCTATGACACGCACGCACTTTTCTTTCTTTTTTTTTCTTTTTTTTTGCCGAGACTAAAAAAATGCAGCAAACCTCCCCCCCCTCACTCACGTATGCATGTATAGGTTTGTACATGTTCCCATCTACCTCCCGCCTCCCACAATCTGCTGCCCCAAACACGCACTCTTTCTTTTGCCCACTTTAAATTTTTTTTAGAACAAAACACACGCACATGATACCAACATGCACTCACACACACAACACCCATCTTCATGCACACGCATAGCTCCCTGGAACGCACGCCATACTACACCACCATCACTCCCACAACACACCACATCATACACGCACACCTCCATCATGTACACACACGAGGAACTGGAAGGCTTGTTTTTTTTCTTCGGCCGTGGAGAGGGAAGGTGGGGTGGAGTGGAAGTGCATTAATGCTTTCGGCCATGCTTGTTTTTTTTCCTTCAGTTCTCATGTTAAAAATGAATGGAAGGAAGGGTGAAAGAAGAGAAAGGAGGAAGAGTGTATTAACATGAAGAGTTTGCAAGTGAATGAAGCAGTGGAATGAACGAAATGGTTTCTTTTATGTTTACAAATCGAGTAACAGTAATAATTTTGTATTGGGTTTCGAAAGGTCACGCTCATTTCCAAATGTCCACTCCATTCCCTAGCCACCCACTAGCTACTAGCTCCCAACTACCGTATTAATTACCAGCTGAGATTTATTTTTCAAATTTTTTGAATGTATACGGGCTCAAGAATTTTGGACCGAGATTTGTTTAACCGGTCCGTCCAGAATGGTTAAATTTATGCGATTATCTTCACGTCGGACTCCGATTAGCACGAATAAATATACCGTTTTGATCAGTGCGACGATGCGCTTCCAACGGTACACAGATAATTGCGATATGATAGTTTTATAAAAATTCGAATTTACGCCGCTTAAATTGTTCGATTTACAAAACAATTTAAATGGAACAGGCGATGATGAAATTAGACGAAACGAATTGCAACGTCTTGAATAGATAAATTTTTACAACATTACTGTGTAAAAATATTTGGATTTTAAAGATAAATTTTACGCAGCTTTATATGAACTAACATACAATAAAACGCGAACGAAATTTACTGTAATATTTTGCGATGAAACTTTTTCTATACTCATATCTAACTGGACGCATCTTATAAATAAAGTTTGGACGTTAATTGAGATCGTTTAGAAATTTCAAAATTTTATATTAAAACGATGGATTTTAAAATTTAAATTGGGCTAAAAAATCAGGGTCGTTACAGTTTTGACCTTTGTGTCTGGTTTACCGATGATATGAGGTGAACTTTGTACTGCTTTGAGTGTGAAATTGACTAACGGTTAGTAAACCTTTTAGTGCGAATGTGTGGTATAGGACTTACGTTAACATTTTTCGTATTCCTTTCTGAGAGTTGTGACACATTCCGCCAGTTAGTGGTGTCCAGTACTGGGCCTCCGGACCTTCGCCACTATGATTTGTACCTTCGGGGTTTGTTGCCTTCGGGCTTGAGCCTTCGGGGTTTGTTGCCTTCGGGCTTGAGCCTTCGGGGTTTGTTGCCTTCGGGGTTTGTTGCCTTCGGGTTTGAGCCTTCGGGTATGTTGCCTTCGAGTTTGTACCTTCGGGTTTGTTGCCCTATAGTATCACTTTTGGAGTTGGTCATTCGTCACCGCTCGAGATATATTTGGGTTTGTTGCCTTCGGGCTTGTGATCCTTGTTATATAGTACTGAGCTCGAGCATCTTTTGTTTCTTTGACAATTATATTTCCCTAGTGTATCGCCTTTCGGGGTAGGTTCTTTGAACCACACAATATATAGCGATTACCTTGTGGAAACTTGTGTTACCTTTATTGGTATTTGTTATTTGCCTTTTGGCTTGGTTTGGGATATGATATCCTTTGTTTATTGGGATTGCCGATGATATGAGGCTTGTTATGATTCGTCTTTTGTTAGATGATCTGGTTATCTCTTTTGGAGATATTTGGGGTACTTTATGACTATGTATGTTCATTATCATTCAGTTTATCTAACTGATTTGTTTAGATAGACTAACCCGTGTATTTTATACTCGGGTCAGACCGCGATGTTTTAGGCTAGGTACATTGGACTTAGCCTATTTTGCTTCCACATGGACTATTCCGCTAGCTCCTTTTTGTTATAACTTTTTGTGTAGTCCTTTCTGACTGTAACTCTGATATGTATTCTTTTAACTCGCTTGTATATTGTGGTTTGCTTTACCACTTGTCGAGTATCATTTTGTAAACTCTGTAATGTATCTGTATATGTGTAAACGTATGTGATGATCTACTGTTCTGTGATGTGTATTACATTTGAGTTGTTATATTTTATTTTGATAGATCCTTCAACCACCTATGGCTTTGTATTAAGTATTTATTGGATATGTCGATCCATTTAAGTAAGAAGTGGCAATTGTCGGCGTATTCAATAGATAATTAAGACAAGGTTATAGATGGTCGCTCCTATCCAGCTCTATTCTCCGTATTAGCAGACGATGTTACCTAGTAATACTCTTTGCTAATGTGGGTCTCGGAGTGGGGCATTACAGCTTGGTATCAGAGCTGAGTTCGGAAAAAAATATGATAAACATAGAACCGAGACACATATTACGGTACATCAAAGGGTAGTACGAATGTTACGAATCTTTGAATCATCGTGCCTTATTTCTTTCCTTTCCTTTGGGGTAGATAGAATTTTAGGGAATACGTCTAGGAATGCATTTTATTCCGTAGTATTCCATATTTGAATTAATGATATCTACCTTGTGAATAGTCCTTTTCTTATCTTAACTAAAATCTAATAGCCGGAAGAGGCCGAGGACGACGCTCGGATGCTGGGCAATCCAGTGGCTTGCATCCGGACGGCGTTTATATGTCTGCCGATCAGTTTTTGGAGTTATTTAGGAGCACTCAGACTCCAGCTCCTATTTGTGCATCTCCTTCACGCAAGTCTGCCTTTGCACCCCTGTGCAGTGATTTTTCTCATCTTGGTGGAAAGCCATTCAAAGGCTCCGAGTCTGTTCTTGAGGTCCAAGGTTGGATTCGCACATGCGAACGTATCTTTGCTCGTATGGATCTTTCTGACCACGATCGAGTTCTTGTAACTTCTAGCTTATTGCAATAGCGTTCCCTTGATTGGTACGAGCTTCTTATAGCCGAACTTGATGAGTCTGTTCTTTCTTGGACTCAGTTCCAGGAACGATTCGAACTCAAATTCGTTCCTCAATCTGAGAAATTTTTATTAGCCTGTCGCTTCCTTGAGTTGAAGCAAGGGAAGTCCCCCGTTTTTGAATATGTTGCATCATTCGAGGCCTTATCTAAGTATGGTCTTGAATTCATTAGCACCTCTTATAAGAAGAATCTGATGTTTGTCTCTGGTCTTAAGAAATATCTTAAGAAGTCTTTAATGCTTCAGCTTAAGCTTAAACAACAATTTTTCCCTTCCAAGAAGAAAAAGCCCGTTAAATCTGGTTCTAACTCTCAATCTGCTGGAACACCTTCCATTCAGAAGTGTTTCAATTGTGGTTCTCCTGATCATATGATTCGAGCTTGTCCTAAGCCTCTCTTCTGCCATTATTGCAAGAAGGAAGGTCACCATGTTTCCTCCTACCCTACTGCTCCTGCTAGTGCCAAGTCTGGCAAGCTTTATGTTGCTAAGGCTTCTGGAGGTTCCTCTCAGTCCAGAGGTAATTCTCCTTCTATCCTTGATGGCATTATTTTATTTCGTGATCTTCCTATTTGGTTTCTTTTGATATGGGTGTGTCCCACTCTTTTATATCAAGAGAACTTGTTGATTCTTTTTCTTTAAATATTATGGGTTTGATGACTTCACCGAGAATTGCGAATCCGGTTGGTGGATTCGCAACACTCATTTTGCTTTGTAAAAATGTCGAGATTATTTTTGTGATTATTCTTTTCGAGCCGATTTGCATGTTATGCGTTATTTAGGCTTAGAAATTTTTTTTTGGGAAAGGATTGGCTTAATTATTATGAATCCCATATCCTTTGTCCAATGTGGACTATTCATCTTCGACATCTTCAATCTATTAAGCAGATTTCTTTTATTCTTAATGATTCCCATTTCCAAATTCGGTGGCATCATTTATTCTTTAAACCCACTTGATGAGGAAAGTGTTATTTCTCTCATTCAAGTAGTTTGTGAATTTTCCGGTATTTTTGAGATTTGTCTTAGAATTGTCACCTAAGCAATCTTTTGAGTGGTTCTAAGGTGTTTTTAGCTCGACCTTGCCACCGGTTTTCATCAGTTACGAGTTGCGGAGGGTAGCATTCCACTTACCGCATTCCGCACTCGTTATGATTCTTGTGAGTGGTTCGTTATGTCATTCGATTTGACGATCCTTCTACCTTATTTCATCCATTTTGTGAATCGAGTATTCTACGAATATCTCGATGAGTTTATCCTTATATTTATTGATTATGGATGAAAACTACGATTTAGAAATTTGCAAATCTTTTTAATAAGATATTTATAAGTATGATTGGGTTTTGTTCTTAAAACGAGCAAAGAGTATTTGTAAATTTTATAAGAGACATGGTTATCATATATAAGATAATTTTGTGTTGTTTTACCCATTGAGTGCTTTAAGAATTCTGGTCGATGCGCTTGATCAACGTTATCGATAGGAATCTCCTAAACGCAATGATGAGACAATCAAACACAATAAATTCTTGTAAAAAGTTAATTTTTCTAAAAAGATGATTACACAAAGTTAATTATAATTTTGAATGTCTTTGCTTTTCGGGAAAGGTGATCATTTAAAAGAACTCCTTTCCGATACTTCTATTCTTGTGTTTCCCTAAGGGAACCAAGACTTTATTGTTTGTACCGATACTAGTCGTATTGGTTTTGGTGTCATTCTCTTGCAAAGGGAATGTGTTATCGCATTTGCTTCTTGACAATTAAAGCTTGTCGAGACTAGATATACCATTTATGATCTGGTGCTCACGGCTATTGTTTTCGCTCTTAGATTTTGGCATCATTATCTTTTGGGAGAGAAATTTGTTCTCTACACCGATCGCAAAATCTTCGAAGAATTTGTTTTCTCAAAAGGAACTCAATTTGCATCAACACCGTTGGCTCGAGTTCCTTGCATCTTATGATCTTGATATTTTTATATACTTCCGGAAAGGGCAATCGTGTTGTCGATGCCCTTAAGCCGAGAGCAGCAAGCGGTTGTTTCCATGATGATATCCGAATGGAGTGATCTCGAGACTTTATCCACTTGTGAGATTTGAGATCGTGAATCCAATTCATGTTCATCTCTTGTTTTGGGTACCCTTGAGGCTCATCCTTCTCTTTTGGACCGTACCTCTTTTGGATAAACTCTATGTCCTGTTATATTGCAAGGAGTCCCTACTTCTATTGTTAGCAATCGTGATCCATTATTTATCTAATGGATTTTTGTAGAGTCTTCAAAAGCTTTGGGAACAAAGCTTAATTTTTAGCACCGCTTATCATCCTCAATCCGATGGACAAATAGAGCGTGTGAATCAACTCTTGAAGATCTCTTTCGTGCATGTGTTCTTGTTTTTGGTGGAAGTTGGGAAGATCATATGTCTCTTGTTGAGTTTTCTTCCTATAATAAGTTTCCAATCTTGTATTGGTATGGTACCTTTCGAGGCACTCTTCGGAAGGCCGTGCCGATCTCCTTCGTGTTGGCTTAAAGCCGGACTAATTGAAGAAATTGAAGTTTCACAAAATTTGACTTATGAGCAACATTCTATTCGTATCATTACATCGGAGGTTAAACGCCTTCGAAATAAAGATGTTCCTCTTGTGAAAGTTCAATGGTCCTCAAATCCTGAGGATTGTTCTTAGGAATCTTGAGAATTCATCGAGCAAAAACATTCGGACTTACTCTTTCGTGCTCTTTATGGTAAACTTCTTATTTCAAATTTCTTTTATGTTGATATGCTTTTATGGTTGTTACTCTTTATTTTCTTCTTAAGTATTGCGAGGATGCAATTTCTTTAAGGAGGGGAGTCTGTAACAACCGCATATTTTACGATTTGTATATTTAAATGTTTAATTTAAATATTGCATCGTTAATCAGATTTTAGTCCGAAAAAGTCACTATTTGTAGAAGAACAGTCGAATTATTGAAAAGTCTATGTGGATAGTGCTATTTGGAAGTGCCTATTTGAAAATACATTCAGATAGAAATTCAAACGTCTGAAATGGGTCATTTAGACATCTGAAATTGTTGAAGTCAAACCAGAAAGGAAATAGGCTAAAATCGCCATTTTCAGATGTCTGAAATGGACGATTCAGACGTCTAAATATTGTTCTAGACAACTCATATTTTTCCAGATTCAGACGTCTGGTTTGGAAATTTCAGACGTCTGAATGAAGAATGAAGGTGAGAATCAACAATTTGGACTCGAGATCACTTCCATTGAGTTCAAAATGGGGTTTATGACTTTTTTGAGTATAAGCATCGATATCTTTGGAGTAAGTTGAATTTTGCTATTTTCTAAGTGGGCTGTTGGCTTTGGGTTTCACCCAACTCATCCTATACCCTAACTCAACCCCCTCTCTTCATCCATTCACTCATTTCATTTCTTTTTCTCAAGTTCAACTGAAAATGGGGGAAGAGAATGGGAAATAGAAATTGCCAAGCCCTAGTTCCTCTTGCAAACTCAAATTCTTGCTCCAAAAATCAAAGAGAAGCTTAGGTAAGCCTCCTCTTCATCTTCTCCATCTCATTTCCACTTCAATTTCAGTTCTTTCCTGAACCCTAATTTAGGAAATATTTGTTTTGGTCTTAGATTGGATCTTTTAGAGTAGAAGTGAAGAGTGGTTGATATTTTCTTTGCATTTGAGCTTCTAATCTTTGTTTTGAGTTAAAAAGGTGAGTTTTTGAACTCACATCTATGTCTATATCTTTGATAGTGTTAGGTAGCAATTCCTAACATATATTCCTTGTCCATTTGCTTTTGAATTGAATTGTTTTAATGAATATTCCAATTTTTGGCGTTTGAAGTCAAAATCTATGAAAAATCCTTATATGGATGTGTGGGCATGTTGGTCGGAGTGTATTGGTGAGTCTTTAAGGTTGGGTACTCGTTTGGCGTAAACCCCTAGCCATCGTCACTCATCCGATTGCTTCCGATATGATTTGGCCATCATTGGCCTAGGCAAAGTATTGCCTGAGCTCCAGTTTCAGACGTCTGAAATATACAATTCAGCCGTCTGAATCTGCTTGTCTCAGCCCAACTCCTACTTTGTGTAGGATTCCAATTTTTGATCGATTTTTCTTTCTCCGATTAGTTGTTTCACTTTAGTTGACCTTGACGATTCTTTTTTAGATTTAGTACACAGGTTTTTATAAAGTGATCTTTTTAAATTGTATTAAAAGCTCGTTTCTCCAACTTATAATTTATGTATAAAACACACGATTTTGCACTTCGAGCGCAGAGGGAGGAGAATTAAATGATTAAATAAAACACGTGCTATGAACACGTGGGTTTACCTTTTCAATTAATTCCTAATCTATTCGTTTGACCGTTTTGACCTTTGGGTCTGGTTTACCGATGATACGAGGTGAACTTTGTACTGCTTTGAGTGTGAAATTGACTAACGGTTAGTAAACCGTTTAGTGCGAACGTGTGGTATGGGACTCACGTTAACATTTTTCGGGTTCCTTTCTGAGAGTTGTGACACATTCCGCAAGTTAGTGGTGTCCAGTACTGGGCCTTTGGAACTTCGCCACTACGGTTTGTTGCCTTCGGGGTTTGTTGCCTTCGGGTTTGAGCCTTCGGGGTTTGTTGCCGTCGGGTATGTTGCCTTCGGGTTTGTGCCTTCGGGTTTGTTGCCCTATAGTATCGCTTTTGGAGTTGGTCAATCGTCACCGCTCGAGAGATATTTGGGTTTGTTGCCTTCAGGCTTGTGGATCCTTGTTATACAGTACTAAGCTCGAGCATCTTTTGTTTCTTTGACAATTATATTTCCCTAGTGTATCGCCTTTCGAGGTAGGTTCTTTGAACCACACGATATATAGCGATTACCTTGTGGAAACTTGTGTTACCTTTATTGGTATTTGTTATTTTCCTTTTGGCTTGTTTTGGGATATGATATCCTTTGTTTATTGGGATTGCCGATGATATGAGGCTTGTTATGATTTGTCTTTTGTTAGATGATCTGGTTATCTCTTTTGGAGATATTTGTGGTACTTTATGACTATGTATGTTCATTATCATTTAGTTTATCTAACTGATTTGTTTAGCTAGACTGACCCATGTATTTTATACTCGGGTCGGACCGAGATGTTTCAGGTTAGGTACATTGGACTTAGCCTATTTTGCTTCCGCATTGAGATGACCCACTTTCTTTTACCTAAAATTCAAGCTTTTTTTTTACAATTAATCCCAGTGGTCACCTAGTCAAGAGAATATCATTCTCTGATTCACCTTCTAACCAGGATCTTAAAACCAATATAAAAATATTGTTGTGTTCAAATTATCTTAAACCTTCATATATGAAAATATATATATATATATATATATATATATTACTTTCTGTTTTTATTTCAGAGTATAGAGGTTTGGAAGCAGAGAATCTATTGGGGGATTTTCAAGTGATTCTCCATATAGCAAGTAATTTTTTTTCCAGATTTTTCAGTCATGTTTATTTCTACATAACTATTGATTTCATGACTTATAGATTTAACACTATGTATGTATTTCCCATAATTGTATTACTGTATGAACTGGGATTTTGCTCGTGCATGTGTGTGTGCATGTTCCTGTGCTCTTACATGTGCCTAATTTCTTTCTTTTCTTGTTAGTAAAAAAAAGTCTGAGTCTACCTTGTACTTGTGTTGTAACATCATAAGTGAAAGTTTAGTTTAGAAAACCTTTAGTGCTGGCTTAACCCAGGCTCAAGAAAATGGTTATGTTAGCCATATTCACTTTGAACTGTTTCCTCTCAAAATACATGTTATTTTGTTCTATCTGATCAAGGCAACTCAAAATCTTTCTGCCAGATTTTTCTTTAACTTAAACATGAATTTCTCATGTCAAGTATCTAGTTGTTCTTCTAGTTTATAAATCCTCACAATCTCAGGTTTCCTATCATCATACATTAATTAATCAAAGAGCCTAATAACTTCATTACCTAGTAAAACATTTTCAAATTAAATCCATAAGTTTCAGATGAAACACCTATTTATGTCCAATGCTTACAAGACAGTAAATAACAATACATTGGTTTTTCTAAGCAACTTAAACAACATAGCTTAACATAAATTTGGCATAAACATCTATTTAACTTCAGTAAATTTGTAACTATTGCATCTAATTCCTTAAGCAGCCAACCCATCCAAAGCTTGATCAAAGAAATGCCTATTTACCTGCATAATCACTATGGACTGCCTCATTAAATATGAGACACCCAATAGTGCATCAACACACATGGGTTAGACTTGGTCTGGTATGAGTAATCTAATTGTAAACATAAATTTTTATATGGTTTTTTTTTCATATTCAAATAAACTTAAGATAAATAAAGGAATGCAATATTACTCTTGTACTCATTTCTGTGCAACCTGGGCATGCACAACAAAATGATATATAATTCCATGATTTATTGCAGAGAAAACAAACATAGAGTTCATCCATAGAATATCCTAAAACAGTCAACACAATCATCAATTAAATCATCATTCCTCATCTATAGATTTTCTGGCCTTCAGGGATTTTTCCCAAGCCTTCATATGAACCTATTTCTAATGTTCAATATCAAATATGTTATGGTCTTTAGCTACTTTCTCTTTTTAAACACACACTGCTTGGGACATTTCTCTGTTAACCCAGCACACTCAGGCCCCTGGGTATAAACATACCATGTGTGAGCTTGCAATGTCCACCTTGCCAAGCTATATCTTGTAGCCCTAAGATCCAAAATCCTTAGTTAAATTACTAAGTGTAACTACCCTTTAGTGTTAATTTCCTCCATGCATCACATATTTCAAGTAGTGGATAATACATTCAGTCACAGCCATACATCCAAAGATTAACAAGACATATTTTCATGAACAAGCACTTCATCATAACAATAGAGGTGATTTCTTATTTTTCTATGGGCTTCAATAGATCCCAATACAAACATATGGTCATAGATAATTTTCTGTTTGTTTTTCTTTTCTTTTTTTTCTCTCTACCTATGATTCAGTCAGATCCATGTAGGTCTTCAAATCTGACTAAATCACAAGTATAAGATTTATTGGATAGTTCATAAATGTAGAGGCTCAACACATGTATACATTGCACCTCTATATTTTTCATTTTTATATAAGTTCTTTTCTGTTAAGCTGAGACTTAAGCAAACACACCATGTTGCAGCCCCATATCCTTTCTCATTTTAGACCATATATCCATATTAAGCATCCTGGGTTTTAAACTAATAAATTTATAAAGAAAACCCATATTAACTGCTTCACCTCAAAGTTATATTATAACACATAAAAACCTATTTAAACATTAGATTCATGGCTCTTTCATACCGAGTGAATCAATATAAAGAGGTTTCCATTAAAACAGATCATAAAACAAGTCAAAGTTATTAAATCATAAAAATGAATCTAGCTTGCAAACCAATGAAATATGAATTTTAGTTGGGCTGCCTCAATATTCAGGACTTATTTCCCATATTTCCAGTGAGATTACTCACCTTAATCCCCTTTTCTTTTTCCTAAGCTTTTCTTTTTCTTCCTTTGATCTTCTGCCTTCTTCCTACTCTAATGACTGGTGTTCCAAATTTCTTTTCTAACTTCTGTTATCTATATATATATATATTTTTTCTTTTATGAGGCAGAGCAATCATAAAAAAAACCTTACTACACCAGGTCTTCTTATATAAACTCTGGCTGCTACTAGGGTTTAAGGAAATTACCCAATGCCAATTTTACCCCACCAATTATGATCTACCTCTCATTCTACTTTTAGAGAAAATGGGTAAGTAATCCTGGCATTTTATTATTATTTTTTTTATAGAAAATATACCTCATTACCCCGGTCATGTCATTTGCATGATTTCTGTTTTCTAAAGCAAAAGGAATTGCTAAAAATGGATAAAGTGTTTGTTCAAAAGCTCATACCATTTTCATGCAATGTTAATTTTTATTTCAGCAAGCATTTGTTTTTTGCACATGTATAATACATGTATGCCTATCCTGGCCAAAGTCTTTCTCTTTTTTTTCCAAGACTTGATCATTTCTGCATACATATATATATATTTGTAATTTATCTATCCTATCATTTTTATTAACTGTTGCCTATTTTATCACACAGAAAACTGTGTGCATGTTTGTGCACTGTCCTGTGCACATGTACATGTTTTTAAACTATGCATCTACAAATCAGTTTCCTATCTCTATTTTTTTCAATGCAATTTCAAACAAATACAAACTAAATTAAATCATGAAATTACTTCACAAAATCAGGGTTATCACATATACCCCTCCTTTTAGGAATTGTGCCCCACAATTCTTTCATACTTAACTTAAGTAGCATTACTTCAGAAAATCAATTTCTGAACTCAAATCATTCTCAAATCAATCATTTGATTAAACTCTAGGCATATCAAAAAAACAACAAAAAAATCACAATGCAATTCAGTCAAAACATTCATCAGTATATATATAAATTTACCTTTCATTCAATCAAACAGTTGTGGATAATCAATTCTAATTTTATCTTCCACCTCCCATGTGCAATCATTTGGATCAAGACTCCATTGCACTTTCACTAATTTTATTTCTTTGCTCCTCAATTTCTTGATTTCTCTGGAAACTATGCCCACTGGCTCTTTTTCATACACCAATCTAGAATCAATCTGTACATCCTTAGGAGATTTTAGAATTGTTTCCTTGTCATGAACCCATCTTCTTAACTGTGATACATGAAAAACATCATGCATTGCTCTCATTTCCTCTGGCAACTCTAACCTGTAGGCCACAGTTCCTATTCTTTCTAAAACTCTATATGGCCATATATATCTAGGAATCAACTTTCCTTGTTTCCCAAACCTTAGAACCTTTTTCATGGGTGATATTTTAATAAATACAAAATCCCCAACATCATAATGTACTTCCTTTCTTTTTTGATCTGCATATTTCTTTTGCCTATCTTGGGCAGAAGCAATTCTTTTTCTAATCAAAGCTATCTTTTCAGAAGTTTCTTTTACATTTTCTGGTCCTAAGACCAACTTTTCTCCAGATTCATGCCAACTTGAGGGTGATAAACATGGCCTTCCATAAAGAGCTTCAAAGGGGGCCATGCCTATGCTACTGTGATGGGTGTTATTGTATGCAAATTCAGCTAGATATATATAATCCTCCCAGCTTCCTCCCCAATCCAATACACATGCTCTCAACATGTCTTCAAGTAATTTATTTACAATTTCTGTTTGGCCATCCGATTGAGGGTGATATGCTGTGCTTAAGCATAAATCAGTCCCCATTGCCTTGTGAAAACCTTGCCAAAATTTTGAAGTGAAGATGGTGTCTCTATCACTCACTATAGTCTTTGGTATTCCATGTAGTCTGATTATTTCCTTAATAAATAACTGAGCTAATGTGCATGCATTTCTTTCTGACTTCACAGGTATAAAATGGGCTGATTTGGTTAGCCTATCAACCACAACCCAAATACTATCATTTCCCCTCCTAGTTCTAGGCAAACCATCAATGAAATCCATTGATATGTCTTCCTATTTCCACTGTGGTATTGGTAAAGGTTGAAGCATTCCAGAGGGTTTTTGATATTCATCCTTTATCTGTTGACAAACCATGCACTTAGACACAAAAGATGCCACTGCACTCTTCATACCACTCCACCAATAATCTCTTTTAAGGTTGTGATACATTCTTGTGCTTCCTGGGTGTATGGTATATTTGTTTTTGTGATAAGCATCTAAGATTTCTTTCTTCAACTCATCAATAGCAGGGACACATATTCTTTTTCTTTTCTCCAAATGGCCTTGTTTATTCAACAGAAAGCCTTCCACTGCTTCTCCATTTAATATCTGAGTTTTCTTCTCAAATAAAAATGGATCTTGATCTTGTAATTTTACAACTTTATTCTTTAATTCTGACCCCAAAGTAACAAAACATAACTTTCCCATTTCTACATTCTCATTGCATATACTCATATTTTCTACACTTTCACTTTCTACCTCTGAGTCAATCAATAGTGATAAGGTGTTAAACTCTTCTATCATTAACCTAGCTACATTAGCATGCCGTCTACTTAAAGCATCTGCTACTTTATTAGCTTTGCCAGGGGTGTACAATATTTCAAAATCATATGAGGCTAGGAGTTCTGTAACGATCCCGATTTTTAAAACGAATTTAAATTTGTAATTAAATTAAATTTTTGGGTTAAATTGTGGATTTGTTTGAATTTTTCAAACTTAATAAGAGATATATATTTATTGTTTTAAAATTTGGATTTGAAGCTCAAAATAAATATTTTCAATTGAATTGGATATAAATAATAATAATAAATAAAGGAAAATAAATAACAAACAAGAAATTGTCTTAAACCATAAAATAAAATATAGGTGATAAATTTAATGTTGATAGTTAAAACTTCAAATAGGAATAAAAATTTAAGAGTATGCTTGTAATACAATCATGTAGTTATAAAGAGTCATATGCAAGAATACATGTAAGGTTGTATGAAGATTTTATAAACAAGAAAACATAAGTTGCATGTAAATTATGCAAACCAGGAAATAATAATACATGCAAGATCAAATAGCATAAGTATGTTGCTGGGAGTCGTATGCAAGGAAATATCTCTACAAACCAAAAATAAAAAAAGTACATACAAATTCAAATAGCTTGCAAAGGAGACATAAGGTGCATATATCAGCCGAGACAAACAATGCAAAACAATTAATGCAAGCATCTCTAGTACACAACATATTACCCATCAGCCTCCATAGGCAAGAAAATCTCTGCCTAAATATTGTACAAACAATATTTTATCACTTGTACAAAATAACATTACCTGTACAAACTATCTATTTTATATCTACACCCATATTGCCTCCAGTTCGTTCAAACAAACAAAGGAAAAAAAATAGCAAAGTCAAGAAAAAGGAAGAAGTAAAACATCACTTTGTTATACAAACTTAAGCTAAGCATTCAAGATCAATTAACAAATCAAACAAGAAGATCCAGGAAATAGAAAAGAAAAAGGAAGAAAAACAACAGCAAGTTTTTCCCCTGTCATTTATGAAAACAATGTGAGTGAACATCAACCTTAAAGCTTTAAGTTTGACAGTAAGGATGATTCATTGATTTTATGGTATTGTATATGTTTACCTTTGAATATAATCTTTGAATATAATCTGGTATATATATCTATATACAGGTTACTCTGTATATGGTTTTTCTCTGTTATGGATTGCAGAGTTGTTATCACTCAAAACTCAAAATTGTTTCAACTAAATCATAGTAAAGCTTTTAGTTTTAAAACAAAATGATGATAATAAAAAAAATTAGATTCTAAGAAGCTAAATTAAACCATGATTGTAGGATATCATCACTGTAACTTTGGTTACAGGCAATCAAGAAAAAATGTGATGAATTCAAGTATTATAAAAAGCTAATCCAATTTAATAGCTTAAATTCTTACTGTAAGTCACGATTTTTAAAACAAAAATGACGATTTCTAGATTAGTATTTCAAGAGCATTTTGTATGTGAATAAAAATTTCATTTTTACAAATTGCTGATGATCGATTCATTGATAAATGTTGAAATTTTTGGTAAAGCTAGCTTGACGATTTTCGAACCCAGGAAAAATGTTCAAAGATTTATCTATTGCATGAATTAAAAGAACGAGGCCGGATTAGGGTTTTATTCGAGTTTTTTGGGCATGTCTGAAACGAGACGAGTTCGTCTCCTACGCTTGATCGAGCATCTCGAAATTCTGGGAAATGGTCGAACGCGGCATTGGCATGATGTGGCCGGAGTTCGAGCTACTCCGATGGTTGGAGCGACAAGGGCGAAGCAAATTTGCTTGGTGAGGATGGGTTCGAGTTTCGAACTGGAAGCTCGATTTCGTTCTGGGGTTGTTAGCGGTGAATCGATCATTGCTATCAAATGTATGGATGATTTGCGACTTTTCGAAGGTCGCGATGTTCGCCAGAACGGCGGCGTGATGATGTGCATGTGCACAGCGTTGTGCTTGTATCAGTAAAAGATGGGTTTGGGGAAGAATGGCTTTGACTCGAAGTGGCTTCGGGAGATTCGTGTGCTGGCTCGAGTTTTAGCTCGAGTGAATTCATGTGTGCAGGGGGGTCAAGTACTTAAACAAATTTAAGTTGAAAATTTTTTCACACGGGTAAATTTTTGGAATAACTCGAAGTAGACAGGCATGTGTCTCGGGTGATGCTCGGGGAGAACTCGGGTTAGTTTAAAAACAGGTTCAAGTTTTAAAACAGGTTAATAATTGTTTTATTTTAAAAAGGGGATTAGTGAAGGTTATTGATTAATTAAGATAAATGATTTATAATTACTTAATTAATTAAGGAATCATTAATTTTAAGGATAATCAACTATTAATTTAAAGTTAATTAACTTATAATTAAAGATTTATTAATTTATATTTAATTAAGAAATGAAAGTGAGTAAGATTTATAAATTAGCAATTAAAGACTAATTAATTTATAATTAAGAATAATTAATCATTAATTAAAGATAATTTATGAAAATAATTAGGTGATTTATTAATTATAAAAATCACACGGTTAATTCATCTTACTTGTAGATGATAAATTATTATTGAATACTTTGAACTGATTTATACCCCTATTATGTGATTTTGATACCTTGAGATGCGAATTGCTGTGAATTGAACTATGATCTATGATTTGCTTCTGTATTTATGTGAAACCCTTTTTGTCCGTATATCGGCATTTAAACTTCGATGCGACAGGGAGTCAGATTCCAGTTGGTTATCCGAAACCCACATCGAATTGTAATGGCGAATCTTTGTGACTGATAAATTTACTTTATCTATGAATCTGTGAATGAAGATAAGCGTTATCGATTATACCGCTTATCAATATATCTGTGATGATTGATGTTGCACTATTGTGTGTAAAACCCCTGGACTACACCATACACACACAAATATGGATTTCACGTGGAAATCGGTTAAATCACAGATGATTTAAATTTAATGTTTTTGAAATTGAAATTTTAATTTCAATTGATTTTGAAATTGGTAATTTGGGTTTAAAGTGAAAAGCTTTTGTAAATGAGTTTCAAAGATAAAAGTTATTTTGAATAACTTAATTGAGTTTGGAAAATTTAAATAATTTTATTTAAATTTGAATTCGAGTTTGAAATGGAATTGAAGTATTTTGAAAATTATGAAATGAGTCTTTAATTCAAAGACCGGTCGAGTTAATCCAACTTGAATTGGAATTGTTTTGAAAAGCTATAAATGAATCTTTGGAAACGAATTTTAAAAGCTATAAGTTAAATCTTGATTTAAGGATTTAACGAGTTAATCCAATTGGAATGGAAATCGATTTGGAAATCTATGAATGGATCTTTGTGAATGGGGTGAACTTTGTGAATTAAATCTTTTTGTTTAAAAGATTGGAAATGGTAATTTGTTTTAACCATTCGAATGAAAAGTTTTAGGCTTTAAGCTGTGGTTTAATTGATACCCCAGTATCCATAAGATTTTTAATTGCGCTCGTTATTCGGTTTAGCCGGGAAAGGACCTTTGTGTCATATAACCCATTCCGAATAACGATACGACGATACGGATAGCATTTGAAGACCGGTGGTGAAGACTGGGTATTTGCGAGAGCGATAGAATGACCTATCGATTGTCTTTGCACTGAGTAGCTATGGTATAGAGATTCCCTAAGTGATGGGAAGTCCGACCGGGATTGTGAATACCCGGATTGCAAGGGCTTCTTCGGAAGTGCCTTCGGTTCTGTTCGAACCCAGAACAGACTTGTATGGATGTGTGTCTGACATTACACTTTGAGATGTAAAGCTGGTTTCTATCAAATGCATTTCTGTTGGTGGCGGAGAATTTATTCTTTTAGCTTAACACCCTTATCTGAGACGTACGAGCTCAGAGGTTATGTAGTTGATGGTTACTAGTGATACATTCCCAATTTGGTAATGTGGCATACGAAGTGCTGCAGATCATTTGTTGATCGGAGCATGGCTTTGTGAAAAAGCGTAGCTTTGTGGACGAGACTTCGTCGAGCCTCACAGACCGGTAATGGTCGAAACAGGAATGTGCGGCAAGGTGTTTTTGGGGTCGCGCCCCTAAGGTATGTCCATTTTCTTTTGGATAAAGGGTGGTATTGTAACAACCCGCATATTTATCGATTTTATATTTAAATATTTTATTTAAAATTTTAGTGATAGTCGGATGTTAGTCCGAAAAGCTACTTTTTGCAAACAGTCAAATTAGGACTCGAGACCACCCCCATTGAGTTCAAAATGTCATTTGCGATATTTTTGAGTGTAAGCTTCAATATGTTTGGAGCTAGTCAAAAATTTGACCATTTTCACTTTGAGATTTGGGTTTGGGTTCAGCCCACTAGCTAACTTATACTCAAATCTGAACCCCTCCTCCCCATTCACTCTCACTTCCTCCTCTTTTCAGTTCTAAAGCAACAATGGTGGAAGAGAATGGAAAATAAAAATTCAAAACCCTAGTCTTCATTAGCAAATCCAACTTCTAGCTCCAAATTCAAAGAGAACCCATTGGTAAGCATCTCCTTCTTCTTCTCCAACTCTTTCTCCTTCCAATTTCAGAAATTCCTAAACCTAACTTTGGGAATGTTCTTCTTTTAAAGCTTATATTGAAGCTTCTTGAGTTGTTATTGAAGAGGAATTGATCTTGGCTTGTTTTAAAAGCTTCTTCTTCATTTGTTTGGGTTCAAAGGTGAGATTTTTATCTCACATCTTAAACTATATTTATCTTCGATTGTTAGGTATGAATTCCTAACACTTATTCTTGTGCAATTGCTTTTGGTTTTGATTGATTTGGTGAATATTCCAATTTTTAGTGTTTTGAGTTCAATTCTTTAAAAATCTAAACTTTGATCTTTGATCATGATTTTTGTGATGCATTGAAGAGCTTATAAGGCGGGTTGTCATTTGGCTTAAATCCTTAGTGCCGTTGCTCGCGAAAATGCAATTTGGTTGAGATTTGGCCATTGAACTTGGTAAGTTGGGCAGTGCTGGAAACAGGTCCGGCCGACCGAGCTCTGTAGCCGGCCGACCGACCTACTTCCAAAAGTGCTAAGCACTTCTCTGTTTTGGGTTTGGTCGACCGGCTGCAGAGCTCGGTCGACCGACTTGCTTCCCGAACTATTTTTCAGAACATGGTCCGGTCGACCGAGCCCTGAAGCCAGCCGACCGATCTGATGCTACTTTGCCCATTTCGCCTATTTTTTGTGATTTCCATCTTTAATCGATTCGTGTGGTTTCCCTTCTATTATTATCATTTATTATCGACTTTGATGATGTATCTCTTTGTGACTTTTGGAAATATCCATTTTGATGTATTTGATATCGATTTCTTTGGAATTTATTCACATCTTCGAATGTGAATTTTGGCAATTGATTGTTTCTACAATCACTTCTATGATTTGTCACTTTAAAAACATAAAGGTTTCAATACTAGTATTAAATATCAAGACTTCTTCATCAAAACGCTTTCAACTCTATTTTCAATATCAAACTCGTTTATAAAACCGTTTTCCAATCTACGTATATACAAAGCTTTGCCTCACTCGTATGAGAAATCTAATTAAACGGCTTAGTAAAACAAGTGGTATGAAACGCTTGCGTTTACTTCGTCGGTTAATTCTTGGACTTGTTCGATTGAACCTTTTGTGACAATTCCCTAGTGAAGATCTACAGTTTGTTCGTAAATATTTAAGTTAAGCTAGTGGTTATGGGACATGAAGCTAAACTCATATATTTACTAGCTTAGTGTAATTGACACTTCCTTATGATCATGACGATCATTTTTGTGATTTAGACTAGCGATTGAGCGATGTCTCTTTGTCTGCGAGGGAGACTAGACCCTGCTTTTGTGATGTTTCGCCATCACATATATGGGGTAGCACCCCATGGTCTTCAGGCCATTCCCGTGTGAAAATTTAATGGATAGCTTCCATGAGATAGCTTCTCGTCATGTGTTTTATGCGTAGGTGAGTTTTCATGCTCCCATTCATGTGTCAGGCATTTCCCCCCCTTTTATGTGTTTTCTGGATTTCTGGTGATGATTTCTGGAATTTTGTGCTTCACCAATTTTCATGATTTTCATTGATATGATATCAAATTTGTGCATTGGTGAATTTATGTGTTATTGACTTGTTATGAATACAATTTTAGGGTATGATACCCTATTTTATCTTTGAGAAGATTCTTGTGATATTGATTGATCTTTTGTTGATTATCATTTTCACACTTATAGTAGTGTGCCGTTATGGTTGTTACATGTTCAAGTCATATTATTTATCCTATACCTTATCATCTGATATTTATAGCTAGACTGATCCATTTATTATTTTCTTATAAATAATACTCGGGTCAGACCAAGATGTTATAGGTGCTTCTGCTTGACTTCTCTTCTGGATTATTCTGAGTTTTGGCTAACTACATAGATTAGTAGCTTTTGGTTGTACACATTTGAGATATAGACTCTATGTAGTGTACTTATTCTTTTGTATAGCACGTGATGCTATTCTTTTGTATTATCGTGGATCTTTCTGACCACTACTCTGATGTACACTTTCATGTGGTATATATTTATTCATATCTTCTTCCGCCTTTGTGATATGGATGTCTGTGACTGATTTATGTTATGATTACTTCTATGTTTGTTTCTGAAGATTATATATAGCCACTGTGTGATAGCTTTGTGTTTGTATCGGTATGTCGGATTTCCTCCTTAAAAGATATGCATTCTATTCTATCTGACATATCGGCGCTCGCACAAAGAAGTTACATTGATGGTCGCTCCTCCACAGCCTTATTCTCCGTGCTAATTGACAGCACTACATCATAGTGTTCTTGGTTAGCGTGGGTATAGAGGTGGGGCGTCACAGCTTGGTATCAGAGCCAAACTTCGGAACAATGTAGAATAACTTAACAAGGATCATCGTCCTAAGTCCAACTTAGGAGTCGTGCCTTAGGATTTAATTCAGGTCTTCGTTCCGATTTATCCTATTTCCTCTTATGAATCCTTGTTTTATCTATCAAGACTTGCTTGATATTTATTTGGAGAATAACTTTTCTTCTTTTCTCTTCTTTAAGGAAGAGAATGTCTAGACCAGGTCGTCCCAGAGCTGGACCATCTACTGTTACTCCCCATGATGGAGTTTTTATGACCACTCAACAGCTTCTTGATTTAGTAAAGAATGCTCAGGCAGCTGGTCCTAATCCGGAACCAACTCACCCTAAGTCTGGATTTGCACGTTTGTGCAACGATTATACCAACTTGGGCGGGAAACCATTCAAGGGTTCCGAAACTATTATCGAGGTCCAGGCTTGGTTAAGAACATGCGATCGAATCTTTTCTTGCATGAATCTTGTCGACCTTCACCGTGTTCAGGTGGCCTCCAGTATGCTCCAAGAGAGAGCATTGGATTGGTACGAACTTCTTATTTCTGAAATTAATGAAGCAGATCTCACCTGGGAGCAATTCCGGGAACGCTTCGAATTAAAATTCGTACCGAAGCAGAGAAGGTGACATTGGCTCGTCGTTTTATAGACCTTGTTCAAGGTGAATCCTCCGTGATAGATTATGTCGCATCCTTCGAGTCACTGTCTAAATATGGGGTTGAATACATCAACACCCCATTGAAGAAGAACCAGAGATTCGTCTATGGCTTAAACAAGAATCTCAGGAAGCCATTACTTCTAAAGTTAGAAGATTCTTTCGACCAACTTATTGATATCGCTCTTCGTCTTGAAGAGGCTGATAAGGACAGTGATGTTGAAGTGGTTGCTTCCAAACCAAACTTCAACAACAAGAAGAGGCCAAGCAAATTCAAAGGTCCTTATCCCAACAAAAAGGGTAAGCAAGCAACTCCTGCTACAAAGGCATTTTCCCTCAGTGATAGGAAATGCTTCAACTGTGGTGCTAAGGGCCATTTTTCGAACAAGTGTTCAAAGCCCCGCTCTTGTCGCTATTGTAAGAGTCCAGATCATTTTATGCACCAATGCCCTAGGCTTCAAGATAAGGAGGGAAAGTTAAACGTTGCTCAAGCCCCTGGCAACACATCTCGCGGTCAAGGTATGTCTCATTCTGTCCTTGATGGCATCATTATATTTCGTGATCAACCTATTCGAGTTCTTTTTGTTACGGATGCGTCCTATTCTTTTATATCAAAGGAACTTATCGATACTTTTTCTTTAGGTGTTGTTGCTCTAATGACTTCTTTGAGAATTGCGAATCCGGTTGGTGGATCCGCAATAATTAGTTTGCTTTGTAAAGATGTCAAGATTATTTTGTGTGATTTTTCTTTCCGAGCCGATTTGCATGTTATGCGTTACTTAGGCTTTGGAATGATTTTGTGTATGGATTGGCTTAATCGTTATGCAGCTCATATCCTATGTCCTGAGAGGACTATTTATCTCCGTCATCCGCAATCTGTCAATCAGATTTATATTGTTCTTAAAGATTAGGATTCCGCTTTGGTTGCATCATTATATTCTTTAAATCCTCATGATGATGATAATGATGATGAGGAAGATGTCATTTCTCTTATTTGCGTCGTTCATGAATTTTCCAACATCTTTGAGCCCGTTTTAGGATTACCACCTAAACGAGCAATCGAGTTCAAAATTAATCTTATATTTGGAGCTCAACCTATTACCCGTCCTCCTTATCGCATGTTGTTAGCACCAAAATTGGTCACTAACCTCGTTCAGAAAGATTATGTAGAGATATAAGTGATGAAAATAAATTAAACAGAGAAGACAATGCTAATTTAAATGCAGAAAGTAAGAACACCAAATTTATAGTAGTTCAGCGTAATTGCCTACGTCCACTTTGAGGTTAAACTTTATTGATCTTCTTTATAGTTGATTACAAATACAATTCGTGAATCAAATGCTTGAATGAAGTTGTTTAAGTAGAGAGGATGAGTCTTGAAAATGGCAGAGTCTCCCCGTATTCTCTCTCCAAAAAAGGATCCATTTCACTGTGACCCTGCCCCTCTATTTATAGACAAAGATGGGCTGGACTTCCCAAGTGGGCTGACGGCCGAAAACTCCAGCCCGAGTACAGTGATCGCTGTATGCCGAACCAAGTGTGCCGAAAGCTCTGATGCCGAACAGTCCCTTCTATGCCGAACGATGTGGTTGATGTTTGGGAAGTGCAGGATGTTAGTCAGTCGAAGCCGAACGCTCTTCTAGACGCCGAGTACTCTTGTGCCGAGTACTTCTGATGCTACCGGGTACTATGCCGAGTACTCCTGTATGCCGAACCATAGATGCTGCCGAGTTCTCCTTGATGTCGAGTGCTCTCATATGCCGAGCAGTCTCGTATGCCGAGCAGTCTTGATGCCGAGTACTCCTGTATGCCGAACCACAGATGCTGCCGAGTTCTCCTTGATGTCGAGTGCTCTCGTATGCCGAGCAGTCTCGTATGCCGAGCAGTCTTGATGCCGAGCAGTCTTGATGTCGAGCACTCTTGTATGCCGAGCAGTCTTGATGCCGAGTAGTCTTGATGCCGAGCACTCTTGTATGCCGAGCAGTCTTGATGCCGAGCACTCTTATATGCCGAGTAGTCTTGATGCCGAGCAGTCTTGATGCCGAGCACTCTTGTATGCCGAGCAGTCTTGATGCCGAGCATTGGTTGACGCCGAGTGCCAGTTGACGCCGAACACTGCTGGGTACTTCGCCGAACATTACTGGATGCCGGGCACTATGGATGCTGTGTACTTCGCCGAACACTCCTAGATGCCGAGTACTCTCTGACGCCGAGTTCCACTGGATGCCAAGTACTACGCCGAACACTCCTGGATGCCGAGTACTCTCTGACGCCGAGTTCCACTGGATGCCGAGTACTACGCCGAACACTCCTGGATGCCGGTCACTCTCTGATGCCGAGCACTGGTTGCCGAGTACTAGTTGCCTGGTCAAATCCCCAGGAAACACTTGCCCCCCAAAGTGCATCGCATGGCCGAACGTGATGCGCTTTGAATCTGGTACAATTTACCTCGGAGGTACCTTCTCGAGAATGTTAGCGAAGGAGGTGCAAGACGAACAAGGTTAGGATGCCGAACGATACGTTCGAAGCCGAACGTACCTCGCATGCCGAACATCTCTCCGCTACGATGCCGAACACTCCGGTATTGACCGGTTCTACCGGGTATAGCCTCTTCGACTTCTGCCTCCCTCTATATAACCAGGCGCCCTTCCACCATTTTTCTTTTACGCCTTCTTTTCTATCATTCCTAGAGATTTGCAACTCTTGCCATCCTATCAGATATAAAGTCTAATTAATCCATCCTCAACTTCGATCGTCGAATTAGGTATCATTCCTTCCACAATTGCATTACTTCCACTTTAGGTTCATCACATGGAAACGGGGTATTTCCTTAGTTGTAAATGCGTGGCTAGTGGAAGTGGTTCGCTCGTTTGGAGTCGCCGAACGGTGTATGGTAGTTAAGCCTGGCTCCTTTGTGCTGATCAAGATTGGAAGAAAAAAGGAAGATGGGGAGTCGAACGGCGTAACCTGCGCCGGGCGATCTGTCTCTGTCGTTCGGCGTAAATGGAGAGGGAGCTGGGTGGAGTTATGATTGAAGGCGGAGCGCTACTCTAGCCGAACGAACTTAGGCCGAACACTACCGTAATGCCGAACAGACACATACACCGAACATCATTTAGACCGAACGACATAATCCCCGAACAACTGTCATGCCGAACAGTACTTAGACATGCCGAACGAACACATACGTGCCGAACAAAACTTAGACATGCCGAACAAACACATACATGCCGAACAGGACTTAGACATGCCGAACGATACATATATGCCGAACAGGACTTAGACATGCCGAACACACATATATGCCGAACAGGACTTAGACATGCCGAACACACATATATGCCGAACAGAACTTAGACATGCCGAACACACATATATGCCGAACAGAACTTAGACATGCCGAACACACATATATGCCGAACAACATTCAAATGCCGGACAGTAACTTAGGTCGAACAATGTCAATGCCAAACAGTATAAATGTCAGACTACACTTAGGCCGGTCACTTTATAAATCATATGCTTTCTGAATCTGGAACTGTAATCGCCTCAAGGTAAGCTCTTTGAGACGGTCAGCGATGACGGTCTTCGAAGGCGATGATTCGAAGCTAATTATTATATCTTTAAAAACCTTTAGATTCTTATCGCTTGTACACAATTGCTTGCACTAGTTCACACACCACGTGGGGGGAAACTCGTGTTGCTAATTCTAACGTTCAACGTTTTTTAAGTATAGTTCTCTCAAGCACTTAATTATTTATTTGGGATGTCGAAAAAATCTAGCTCCTCTACCATATCCGACAGGCCTGGGCCGTCATCGAGGCAAGGAGCCGCTGATTCTTCTAACCCGTCGACTTCTCCTGCTCATAACTTGGCACCGGATGCTCTGGAGGCAACAATCTTACCAGACAATCTGATCAATTCACAAGCCTCGAAGATCAACGAAGCTGCTCTGCGACGGATATGCTCCATTCATGGGATTCCTTTTGCCGACGTGTTAGTTCCTTCAAGACACGATCGCCCTCATCTGCCCCCGGTCGGGTACACTACCTGCAACAAGTTCATGTGTTGGATGGGCAGCGTGCCTCCATTCAACTTATTTCTCCAGGATGTACTGCAGTACATAGACATAGCTCCGTCGCAGCTGCACCCGAACGGCCATGCATTTCTATATGGGACTTATCTACTTTTCATGGCTGTCCTCTCCAGACCTCCAACTGTTGGTGATATCAGATATATTTACATGTTCAAGAGATGGAAAGACAGTCCTTCTTTTATGTTCCTCGAGCCATACCACAAATGCCAGATCTTGACGGGGGCATGTAGCAAATTTGCCCTGTACAAACAGGAATGGTTATATGTGCGCTACCCTTCTGGTTTCGCTAGGAGATGGGTTGAAGGCAGTAAGTCTCTCTGTTAGGTCACTATTCGTATTTAATCGGAGTCATGCTTTTCCTAACTCTTCATTTCATCTTTTCAGGTATCAACCCGCGTCCGGAAGGCCGAGGATATTCTGAGGCTGTTGAAGCCATTAGAGCTCTCCCTGTTGAGGATCGAGACATCCAGACTATCATTTCAAATGAATCG
Organism: Allium fistulosum; assembly: GCA_030737815.1. Lineage (NCBI taxonomy): Eukaryota > Viridiplantae > Streptophyta > Magnoliopsida > Asparagales > Amaryllidaceae > Allium > Allium fistulosum. The sequence continues at coordinate 306,624,181 of CM060901.1, read as the reverse complement.
TTGTCGGGGTTTGGCTTGCTAGCCCCTGGTCGTCGGATCAGCCTTCCAGAAGGTGTTACCATTCCCAAACCTCCGTCCGGTAAAGGGAAAAAACTTGCCGGATCGTCGTCGCACCGCGCTCCCGACACGCACGAAGAAGGCGAGCGCAAAGAGGATGATGCCCCTGAAACTCAGGGTGAGAATGCGGGTCCCGCTCAGAATCCGGCAGTCGAAGTTCACGACATTGAGACGTCGTCCTCCCCTTCGAAGGGAAAGAGGAAGTTAAATTGTAAAGTTCAGAAGGAGAAAGTTGGTGGCACTTCAAAAGTCACACTTATTCCGCCTGAGAAAGAGGCTTCCTCACAGCATCTGGAAAGTTCTCTGAGGGGTCTGTCCAACCTGTCCATCCCCGATGATTTACTTAATTACGGGTTCGATGATCCTGAAGCTCTCAAATTTTCTTCACCCGCTAGAGGCAATGTAGGAGTTCAACTCCCGGCTCAAGGAGACAACACTCCGATTAGCAAAGATAAACGAACGGGTCTGTCGGGGGGAACACTAGGACACACACGCACATGCGCATTCCATAATATACTTCAAGTCTTTTTAATTCGTGAATTCTCCTTAACTTGTTGTTATCTCCATTCTTTGCAGGTGATATGGGCCGCTCTCACGGACTTGATCGCCTTCAGGGGTCTTCTATATTCCATCACTCTGGATGGGATTCCGGTTCAGGCAGACGCAGGGACCGAGGTGATTATGAAGATAGGGACAATCGTCCTCGCGAGTCGTCTCACCGCAAGAAAGCACATTCTCAATCTTCTCAGTCCCGCGATCTTCCTCCTCCAACTGAGCCGGATAAAGAGAAGTCTTCTCAGAAGGGTTATCAGTCTGATGCTGCTCGAGAAAAACACTCCAGTTCATCGAGTACAAGGCAAGTTCGAGAGCAACGTAAAAGAATGGAATTCTCAAAGCCTCCTCCTCCTACTCCTGCAGTGGACCCGACTGTTGCGGAAAAGATGGTCGACCTTAAGGCCAAGTTTCCGAAAATCTGTTTCGACGGCTTGAAATTCCTCCCAGCTATCCATCATATTCCTGGGCACGTGAAGCAAAGTGCCATCGCCTGCAACAACGACGTCTATGTTCAACATGACGCGTTCGTGCACTTGGTGGAGGAGATCTCGGAAGTGTCCGTCGAGCGTCAACACGAGATTGATCGCCTGAACCTAAAGGCTGGCAGCGATAAGAAAATCATCAAGCTCCAAGACGAAGAGCTTGCCTCGCATAAGTCGAAGCTAGAAGCCGCTGAACAAAGCGCAAAAGATACTGCTGAGGCAGTTACTCGTTTAGAGGCGGCTCACAAAAAAGAGCTTGACGAAGCAGTCCAGCGCAGCGGTGCCCTCGCCCTAGAGAAAGACTCTGTCCAAAAGGAAAGGGACGCGCTCGCCACCCAAGTCAAATAGCTGAAAGAGTTACTCTCCAAGGAGAAGGAGGATAGGGTAGCTGCTCAAGAAGAATCACAACGATACTGCGATGAGATCGTTGCTACCCGACTTCTGAAGACAAAGCTCGATGACGAACTCGCTGGGGTCGAGAAAATGAAGGATGAGTCCCGTGAGGAGGGCAAGAGAGAGGCTGCGGAGGAGATTGATTCTCGCCTCGAGGCGGCCGCGGAAGCCGGCAGGGAAGAGGTCAAAAACATGTTTGGCCCGCTGATTGTTGAATATGGAGCCCGCGTCCTTATGCATCGCGACTTAACATTCTTGGGCGACGGCTACCTTGAGTCCCTAGCTGAGGCCTGGGAAACTTTGATAAGGATCAGGAAGATTGAGTCGGGCTCCGAAGAGGTTGATGAGGAGGCCTTGGTGAAAGATTTCCTTAGGAGGAATGAGCCATCAGATTTATCCGCAGCATTGTCACTTTACAGCAAAGGCTCTCCCCTTCTGAAAGAGAAGAATGATGAAGCTGGCCCGTCTGGGGTTAATATTACTGCTCTTCATGCTACTGCTCAACCTGACGCTCAATCGGCCGGTCGACCGACACTTGATCCATTCGAGCAGCATGTTGGTTATGACCCCGAAGACCCCGGGCTTGGTGCTCATATGCTATCACCTATCCTGGAGGGTGAAACCCCACGTGCCACCGATAGCCAACCAGAACCTGGTAGGAAATTCTTCTTTCTCTAGAAGTTGAGAGATCCCGTCATTTTTCAGCAACGGTTACTGGCTCTAACGCCCATTCTTTATATTTTCATGTAGGTTGTTCTGACGCCGATCCAACTCCGAGGAGCGATGACGCCAAGGAGGAAACAGAGAAAACAAGCGATGCCGCTCACGCGGGAGTAACTCCCGGTCCAGACGCTCAAGTGATCGGGGCGCTAGATGATGACAAACTTGATACTTCGTCTCCTACCGAAGGAAGCGATGAAATTGAAATCACTGGCGCCTCTGAGCATACTTCATAGATGAGCATGAAGGACCGTCTCGCCGACGAGGAGAAGAAAAAGGTCAAAGTCAAAGTTGAATCTGAAATACTGGAACTCACTGACCCGCGTAACAGACCTTTGAAAATCATTCTCCCGGGCAGGTCCAAACCACTAGATGTTCTGTCTCCTACTCCTGACTCAGTTTCTCTAGCAAGAAAAAATTCCAAGAAAAAGCGTGAGGGAGAGGAGTCGTCGGAAACACCAAAGGAAGACAAGAAGAAGAAGTCGAAGATATAATTGATGCACTTGTTCAACAAGTTTCCTGCTTAAGTTTTGTAATTGTTTTTATCTTCCACAACTTGTAGTTTGTATAGAGAGGTCTGAATTTTGTAGGAGTGATCATGTATCCCCATTTTGGACTTATTGAATAAAGTTTTAGTTTCTTTTTGTTTGAATGATTCTCTTGTCTTTATTTGGTTTGCTGACTAATTGTAGCCATAACTTAAGTTCTTATGAGTTGCATTATCTCCCAGTCCATTCTTGTGCTGTTCAAACATTTTTGGACATGGCGTACCTCTCGTCCCACATCTTTTGAGCACTTGGGCTTCTTGCTGACTCTGTGCCCCGGGGACTTGGAGGCTTGAAATAGTTTATACTCTAGTCCGCGCTCCGGGGAATTAGAGTACTTCGCTCCGCACTTCGGGGATTCGGAGTTTTAAAATCGTTTATACTCTAGTCCGCGCTTCGGGGACTTAGAGTACTCCGGTCCGCGCTCTGGGGATTCGGAGATTTGGAATCGTTTATACTCTAGTCCGCGCTCTGGGGACTTAGAGTACTCCGATCCGCGCTCTGGGGATTCGGAGATTTGGAATCGTTTATACTCTAGTCCGCGCTCTGGGGACTTAGAGTACTCCGATCCGCGCTCTGGGGATTCGGAGATTTGGAATCGTTCATAATCTAGTCCGCGCTCTGGGGACTTAGAGTACTCCGATCCGCGCTCTGGGGATTCGGAGATTTGGAATCGTTCATACTCTAGTCCGCGCTTTGGGGACTTAGAGTACTCCGATCCGCGCTCTGGGGATTCAGAGATTTGGAATCGTTTATACTGTAGTCCGCGCTCTGGGGACTTAGAGTACTCCGATCCGCGCTCTGGGGATTCGGAGATTTGGAATCGTTTATACTCTAGTCCGCGCTCTGGGGACTTAGAGTACTCCGATCCGCGCTCTAGGGATTCGGAGATTTGGAATCGTTCATACTCTAGTCCGCGCTCTGGGGACTTAGAGTACTCCGATCCGCGCTCTGGGGATTCGGAGATTTGGAATCGTTTATACTCTAGTCCGCGCTCTGGGGACTTAGAGTACTCCGATCCGCGCTTTGGGGATTCGGAGATTTGGAATCGTTTATACTCTAGTCCGCGCTCTGGGGACTTAGAGTACTCCGATCCGCGCTCTGGGGATTCGGAGATTTGGAATCGTTTATACTCTAGTCCGCGCTCTGGGGACTTAGAGTACTCCGATCCGCGCTCTGGGGATTCGGAGATTTGGAATCGTTCGTACGAGTCTGTATGTCGTGCAGGATAATGTAATTTATCATCCAATTAAGAGATATAGAAACTTCATAAAAAATATGGCTTCAAGCCTTTATTAATGAAAATCAACTAAATTGCTTGATTACAACTTTAAAAGGAAACTAAGTCATTATTGAATGGAAACATGCAGGAAACAACAGTGCCTACAACAAGAAAGGAAAACATGCTAAATGTAATAGTGCCGCAAATGTTCACTGTTCCATGCTCGGGGGAGTGTCGCGCCATCAACGGTCGCTAGCTTGAATGTTCCTTCTCCAAGCTTCCGTTCAATGGCGTATGGACCTTCCCAGCTGGGATTCATGCGTGATGGTAGCGGGAAGACCCGTTTCAGAATGAGATCACCCACATCAAAGATTCTTGGGCGGACTCTGCCGTCGTAGTAACGCTTGACTCGATGTCTGTGCGCCGCCGCCCTTAATTCAGCTTCTTCCCGCTTTTCGTCGATGCAGTCCAGTGATTCCAGCAAGAGGTTTTGGTTCGTCTTGGGATCATAGTATGTCACTCGGTGCGATGGAACTTCAAGTTCCACGGGTATAACGGCTTCAGAGCCGTATGCCAAGGCGAACGGAGTGTGGCCGGTCGTGGACTTGTGGGTAGTTCTATACGCCCATAATGCTGTCGGGAGTTCATCTACCCACTTGCCTCCAACCTTCTCCAGACGCTTCTTCAATATGGACTTGATTATTTTGTTAACGGCCTCGACTTGTCCGTTAGCTTTGGGTGTGCAACGGCGGCGAACTTTTTCTCGATGTCGTACTTTAAACAGAACTCTTTAAACTCTCTACTTTCAAATTGTGTTCCGTTGTCTGTAATGATGGTGCGTGGAAGGCCAAAGCGGCATATAATGTTTCGTACAACGAAGTTAATGACCTTCTTAGAGGTGATAGTGGCCAAAGGTTCTGCCTCAGCCCATTTCGTGAAATAGTCGACTGCAACTATTGCGTATTTCGCACCACCTTTGGATAGAGGCAAAGAGCCGATTATGTCGATTCCCCAAATCGCAAATGGCCAGGGACTGATCATTTGTGTGAGTTCCGTTGATGGAGCCCTCGGGATTTTCGCATATCTTTGACACTTGTCGCATTTTCTTGCGTAGTCCGCGGCATCCCGGTTTACGGTGGGCCAATAATATCCATAGCGGAGGATCTTCTTTGCTAGCGTTTGCCCCCCAGTATGATCGCCGCATTCCCCTTCGTGAACCTCTCTCAAGACTTGCTTTGTTTCATCATGAGCGATGCATCGTAATAACGGGACTGAGAATCCTTTTCGATACATTGATCCATCCTGCATTATGTATCGCGCGGCCTTTCGAAGGACCTACCGTCTTTCGCTTCTTTTTCCTGGTAAAGCCCCGGTCGTCAGGTACAGTTTGAATGGGGTTATCCACGATTCCTTCTCGATTTCTGTTCCCAACACGCGATCGACTTTCATTTCGTCTATGCTCGGGGCATGCAAGACTTCGACGGGATACAATCCCATTTGTTGCGCATCGTCGGTACTCGCAAACTTAGCCAATAAGTCGGCTTCTTTGTTCTGTTCGCGCGGGATATGTGAGATGTCATAACGCTCAAGATTTGATAGTAGTTCTTGGACCTGAATGAGGTACGGAGCAAGCTTTCGTCCCTTTGCTTGGTAGTCTCCCCGTACTTGGTAAACCACCAACTGCGAGTCACAAAAGATTTCGATTGATTCGATCCCGAGTTCCCTGATGAGCTTCAAGCCAGCGATCAGTGCTTCATATTCAGCTTCGTTATTTGTAGCCGGGAAATCGAGCTTCAGGGCATAACAGATCGATCGGTTTTCCGGAGTTACAAGAACTATGCCCGCGCCGGAGCAACGGTCGTTTGATGCACCGTCAGTGTATAATTTCCATCGAACGGGGGGAATGATGTCGTGATCGTCCGGTTTGATGGGTATGGTAAACTCAGCGATGAAGTCTGCTAATGCTTGCCCTCGGATGGCTCTCCATGGTAAGTACGCGATATCGAATTGGCTCAACTCGAGGTTCCATCTTAGCAATCTTCCAGAAGTTTCCGGCCGTTGGAGTACCTGCCTCAGGGGTTGATCGGAATAAACACCGATTGAATGTGCTTGAAAGTACGGGCGAAGCTTTCGTGATGCAATCACCAATCAATAAGCCAATTTCTCTATTTTAGGGTAATTCCTCTCGGCCCCTGTTAAACGTTTGCTAACATAATACACCGGCTTTTGGATTCGATCCTCCTCTCGTACCAAAGCCGCACTTATCGCATGTGGGGATACAGCCAAGTATACGTACAACATCTCATGGTCAACTGGTTTTGATAGCATTGGTGGGCTCTCCAGATGCCTCACCAGATTCTGGAATGCTTCCTCACAGCTAGACGTCCATTCAAAATTTCTCTTTCCTTTCTTTATTATGTCAAAGAACGGGATGCACTTGTCAGTTGCCTTGGATATAAATCGACTCAGCGCAGCTACTTTTCCATTCAAGCTCTGTACCTGCTTTATAGTCCTGGGCGCTTGCACATCTTGAATAGCTTGGATCTTTTCTGGGTTGGCTTCGATTCCCCTAGCGTTGACGATGAATCCCAAAAACTTCCCTGATGCAACGCCGAAAGAACACTTCAACGGGTTGATCTTCATGCCATAAAACCTGAGTATGTCGAACATTTCAGCCAAGTCTTGAATGTGGTCGTTTGACCGTCGTGACTTCACGAGCATGTCATCCACATAGACTTCCATGGTTTTACCCAGCTGGTCCTTGAACATTCGATTCACCAGACGTTGGTAAGTTGCTCCAGCATTCTTCAATCCAAAGGGCATCACTACATAGCAATACAACCCGACATTTGTAACGAAGCTGGTGTGTTCTTGGTCTGGAATATGCATTGGGATTTGGTTGTATCCTGAGTACGCATCCATGAATGACAGTAACTCGTGTCCTGCGGTGGAATCGACCAACTGATCGATCCTAGGCAACGGGAAACTGTCCTTAGGGCATGCTTTGTTCAAGTCGGAATAATCTACGCAAGTCCTCCATTTCCCATTCGCCTTCTTTACTAGCACGGTGTTGGAGACCCATTCCGGGTAGAGGGCCTCGCGGACGAACCCATTTGCTTTAGTTTGTCCACCTCCTCTCCAAGAGTGGCGGATCTCTCCGGATCCATTCCTCTCCTTTTTTGCTTGACTGGGACGTATTTCGGGTCTATGTTCAACATATGACTCGTGATGGCGGGAGAAATCCCACACATATCAGAATGTGTCCAGGCGAAAACATCAAGGTTCGCCCGGAGGAAGTCGCTAAGGTCTTCAGTCACTGCGGGGCCTAGCTGTGATCCGATCTTCAGTATTCGCGAAGGGTCGTCACGGCTAACTGAAATGTCAATTGTTAATTCAGCCGGTGTCGCCTTCTCTTCCCTGGGTTTTTCATCGTCGTCTCTCGGATCTATACCTCCGTAGATCCGAGAACTATGCCCGAGCCAGGGCTCGGGCACTGCTTGTCAATTATCCGCATTGAGGATGCGGACGGGATTGTCCGCAACCTTTCCCTTCTGCCTCCGGTGGGCCTCTCGGAGCTCGGCCACATAACAGGAACGACCAGCTGCTTGGTCGCCGTGAACAATGCCTACTCCTTTGTCAGTCGGGAACTTCAAATTTAAACACCATGGGGCTAACGCTGCCCTAAACTCCGCCAGGGCCGGTCGGCCCAAGAAAACGTTATACGGAGAGTCCACATCCTAAACTACAAAGGGTAGAATTCGCACTCTCCGACGCTCGCCTTGTCCCAGTTCAACTGGTAACTCGACATATCCCATTGCATCAGTTGCAGCGCCGTTAAAGCCGTGGATACGAGCTTTGGATGGTTTCAAGTCTTTTGTTTCTAGCTTCATTTTGATCGTAGGCCTTTTTGAAGATGATGTTGACTGAACTTCCAGAATCAATCAGAATTCTTTTTACGTATGCTGGTCCGATCGTTGTAGATATGACCATGGGGTCGATGGTCGGAGCCTCTACCTGATCAGCGTCTCTGCTTCTGAACACAATATCGTCTGTCATTACGCGCTGCTGCTTAGCGGGTGCTCCGTCCTCCATGTTCGAAAAACACTCAAAATCTGCATGCTTCAAGGAACTTGCATATCACTCCATCTCCTGCCAATTCTTATCCGCGGGGTGAGGCCCACCGATAATTGTATTTATGACCAGTCTACCAACGGTCCGGGCAGGCTCCTCGGGATGACGTGGAGCTGGTGCACGACCTGGGTTGGACGTTCCCTGTCCTCCTTCTTGTGGATCCTTCACAAATTCTTGCAATTTCTTCTGCCTGATCAACTTCTCGATAGCGTCGTGCAAGTGTCTGCATTCTTCCGTATTGTGTCCATAAGTCTCATGGAAGCGACAATATTTCCCGGTCCGCTTCTGTTCTTCAGTTGATTCTTTTGGACGTGGTTTTCTGTACTGAAAAGTATTGCAGGTGGATAGGTAAATGTTTTCAAGTGGGGCGTTTAGCGGAGTGTACTCGCTGTAGCTTGGAATTCTCGACTTCCACTTTCCTGCTTCTTTTCTTTTCCCTTGACTCCTTCCTCCGGATTCCTTGGGTTGCCCAGGTTTGTTCTGGACGTTGACTTGGACCTTTCCCGAGCCGTCTCCCGATTGCTTCACAGCGATGTTGCTTTTTATTGACTCTTGGACAGGCCCTGGCGCCTTATCTCGTCGTACCCACCTAGCTTCCTCTCTTTTTATGAACTGGTGTGCCTTAGAGTAGAAACGCTCTAACGTAGCTGGAGGTTTTCCTGCCAGCCAGTCTCCAAACTCAGAGTCTGGATCCACACCTCTCATTACAGCCATCAGAATTGCATGGTCATTGGGATTACTGACTTCAGTTGCTGCCACGTGGAATCTTTGCAAATATTCCTTCAACGATTCCCCAGGATTTTGGATTACATTTGACAGAGACATTAAGTCCTTTGGGCGCGTAGTGTGTATCCTGAACTGCTCAATAAACTTCTTTGCCAACTCCTCGAAATTTGATACGGATCGCGGAGGAAGTCGGGTGAACCACATAGTAGCGATCCCAGATAGAGTAATCGGAAAGCACCTACACTTGGTGGCATCATTCGCTTTGGCTGAATCCATCATCCATTCGTACCTCATGACATGTTGTCTAAGGGCAGTCTTTCCTTCATATGCAGGAACAGTAGGCATACTAAACTTCCTGGGGTACGCCGCTTGCAACACAACATCCGTGAACGGAGTATGACTTCTTGACACTCCCCAGTCATCATTTGATAAGCCCTGATTCTCTTTCATCAGTTGCCTGATCATGGCTGTCAGATCGGGTGTCTGGATGGAAGGCGGAAGGTTGGAGTCTGTTCTACGCGCCTGTCCATGCTGACGCCTCCTCTCTTGGCGATCTGCCAATCGTGCATCTTGAGGTTCGACATCGTTAGCATTTTGATGATCTGGGCCTCTATCTTCCATCTGTATCCCGGTCCTGAAGCTTCCAGCTCTTGCTTGGTCGCGGTCTCCAGCTGTTCGAACAGCAGCATCTGCTCGCGCAGCATCAGTCTTACGGCGTCTGCGCCTGGGAGGTTCATCAGAGGAAGTAGAGCTGTCAGATGAGGAGTAAGCAGCGGGATTGCCCCCAGCATTCTGTTGCTGCTATTGGGTAAGTTGTGCCATCAGGTTGGCATTGGCTTGCATCTGCTCTCCTAGTTGTCTCCTACTTTCCCTGAGCTCTCTCATCAAGTCGTTGAACTCTATTTTGGTGACAACTGGAGTTTGGTCTTGAGTGGCAACTCCTGTATTTGGAATTGCTGGTTGATTGCCAGGCCCTGCTTGTTGCACGCTAGCAGTCTCGTGGGCATCCGCATTGTGAGAAGCTGACCTGGTACGTGGTCTTGCCATTGTAGAGTTATTGGTATGAACTCTGAGTAGAATTAACGGATGTCCTATCAGTGAGTCGGATCTTCTTTGGGGGATTTGTTCAATCCAGTAGCTTCAAAGCATATCCATGAGGTCTGAGAATTCGATTCTCAGTGAAAGCACCAAAGTGTTAGCACCAAAATTGGTCACTAACCTCGTTCAGAAAGATTGTGTAGAGATATAAGTGATGAAAATAAATTAAACAGAGAAGACAATGCTAATTTAAATGCAGAAAGTAAGAACACCAAATTTATAGTGGTTCAGCGTAATTGCCTACGTCCACTTTGAGGTTAAACTTTATTGATCTTCTTTATAGTTGATTACAAATACAATTCGTGAATCAAATGCTTGAATGAAGTTGTTTAAGTAGAGAGGATGAGTCTTGAAAATGGCAGAGTCTCCCCGTATTCTCTCTCCAAAAAAGGATCCATTTCATTGTGACCCTGCCCCTCTATTTATAGACAAAGATGGGCTGGACTTCCCAAGTGGGCTGATGGCCGAACACTCCAGCCCGAGTACAGTGATCGCTGTATGCCGAACCAAGTGTGCCGAACGCTCTGATGCCGAACAGTCCCTTCTATGCCGAACGATGTGGTTGATGTTTGGGAAGTGTAGGATGTTAGTCAGTCGAAGCCGAACGCTCTTCTAGACGCCGAGTACTCTTGTGCCGAGTACTTCTGATGCTACCGGATACTACGCCGAGTACTCCTGTATGCCGAACCACAGATGCTGCCGAGTTCTCCTTGATGTCGAGTGCTCTCATATGCCGAGCAGTCTCGTATGCTGAGCAGTCTTGATGCCAAGTACTCCTGTATGCCGAACCACAGATGCTGCCGAGTTCTCCTTGATGTCGAGTGCTCTCGTATGCCGAGCAGTCTCGTATGCCGAGCAGTCTTGATGCCGAGCAGTCTTGATGCCGAGCACTCTTGTATGCCGAGCAGTCTTGATGCCGAGCACTCTTGTATGCCGAGCACTCTTGATGCGGAGCACTCTTGTATGCCGAGCAGTCTTGATGCCGAGCAGTCTTGATGCCGAGCACTCTTGTATGCCGAGCACTCTTGATGCCGAGCATTGGTTGACGCCGAGTGCCAGTTGACGCCGAACACTGCTGGATACTTCACCGAACATTACTGGATGCCGGGCACTATGGATGCTGTGTACTTCGCCGAACACTCCTAGATGCCGAGTACTCTCTGACGCTGAGTTCCACTGGATGCCGAGTACTACGCCGAACACTCCAGGATGCCGAGTACTCTCTGACGCCGAGTTCCACTGGATGCCGAGTACTACGCCGAACACTCCTGGATGCCGGTCACTCTCTAATGCCGAGCACTGGTTGCCGAGTACTAGTTGCCTGGTCAAATCCCCAGGAAACACATGTCCAATAAGGAGAATGAAGAGATGCGCAAACAACTATCCGAGTTAGAGACGAAGCAACTTATTCGCTCTAGTTCCTCGCCTTAGGGAGCTTCAGCAATTTTCGTGAAGAAATCTGATGGTATGCTTAGGCTTTGCGTCGACTACCGCAAGCTTAATGATCTTACTATTAAGAATAAATATCCTTTACCTCGGATTGATGATCTGTTAAATCAACTTAGTGGTGCTAGAGTCTTTTCATAATTGGACTTGGCTACCGGTTTTCATCAGCTTCGTATGGCAGAGGATAGTATTCCTTTGACTTCATTCCGTACTCGTTATGGATCTTATGAATGGCTAGTTATGCCATTCGGTTTAACGAATGCTCTAGCTTATTTCGTTGACCTCATGAATTGAGTTTTCAAAGATTTCCTCGATCGGTTTGTTCTCATCTTTATTGATGATATCCTTGTGTATTCTAAAACCGAAGAGGAACATGAAAAGCATCTTCGAATTGTATTGGAAACTCTTAGGAGCAATCAACTAAAAGCAAAATTTTCCAAATGCCACTTTTGGCAATCTAGTGTGAAGTTTCTCGGTCATATTATTTCTGAATCCGGAATATCAGTGGATCCTTCAAAGATTGAAGCAATTCAAGATTGGAAGAGACCGGAGAGCGTGACTGAAATCTGTAGCTTTCTCGGATTGGCAGGTTATTACCGCCGTTTTATAGAAGACTTTTCTAAGATTGTCGTGCCTCTTACTGGCTTAACAAAGAAAGGTGTTAAATACATTTGGTCGGACAAATGTGAAACTTCTTTTCAGAAATTAAAAGAACTCCTTTCTGATGCTCCTATTCTTATTATTCCCGAAGGGAATCAAGACTTTGCGTTTATACCGATGCTAGTCGCATTGGTCTGGGTGCCGTTCTTATGCAAAAAGAACGTGTGATTGCTTATGCTTCTAGGCAATTGAAGCCGGTTGAGACTAGATATGCCACACATGATTTAGAACTCGCGGCTATCGTTTTCGCCCTTCGAATTTGGCGACATTATCTTTTGGGAGAAAAGTTTATTCTTTATACTGATCATAAGTCTTTGAAATATTTATTCTCTCAAAAGGAACTTAATTTGCGTCAACAGCGTTGGCTCGAATTCCTTGACTCTTATGATCTTGATATCCTTTATACTCCCGGAAAGGGAAATCGAGTTGCTGACGCACTTAGTCGAAAACAACAAGCGGTTGTTTCCATGATGATATCTAAATGGAACGATCTCGAACTTTTATCCACTTGTGAAATTCGAGATCGTGTCTCCGATTTATGTTCATCACTTGTTTTATGTAGCCTTGAGGCTCGTCCTTCTCTATTAGACCGCATTCTTGAAGCTCAACAACTAGATCCTGAATTGGCTTTCCTTGGCCAAAATCTTAAGGATAAAACCGATATTGAAGATTTGAAAAACTTTGATATTGATTTTCGTGGCGGCATTCGAAAATTTGGTAGATTGATCGTACCAAATATTAGTGATCTTCGTAGAGACATTCTAGAAGATTCTCATCGTTCCAAGTATTCTATTCATCCCGGTAGTAGTAAAATGTACGCATATGAGGCGGCTTTATTACTGGGAGGGAATGAAATCTGATATCGCTAATTTTGTTAAGTGTTGCATGACTTGCCAACTTGTTAAGGCTGAACATCAAAGGCCCGGTGGGTTATTGCAACCATTGGAAATTCCAGTATGGAAGTGGGATCAAATTTTCATGGATTTTATTGATGGCCTTCCCCGTTCTCGTTCGGGTCATAATAGCTTATGGGTGATTGTTGATAGACTTACTAAATCTGCCAATTTTATTCCAGTTCGGTCGAACTGAACCGTTCCTCTTCTGGCCAAACTCTTTGTTAGAGAAATTGTTAAACTACATGGAGTTCCTTCTTCCATTGTTAGTGATCGAGATCCATTGTTTACTAGTGGATTCTGGAAGAGTCTTCAAAAAGCTTTGGGGACGAAGCTTAATTTTAGCACCGCTTATCACCTCCAGTCCGATGGACAAACTGAGCGTGTGAATCAAACACTTGAAGATCTTCTTCGTGCTTGTGTTCTTGACTTTGGTGGAAGTTGGGAACATCATATTTCACTTGTTGAGTTTTCTTATAATAACAGCTTCCAATCTAGTATTGGTATGGCTCCTTTCGAGGCACTCTATGGAAGGTCATGCCGATCTCCTTCTTATTGGCTTGAGGCCGGTGAGAAGTTTAGGACCAGATTTTATTCGAGATTCCACAGAAAAGATTGACCTTATTCGACATAGGATGAAAGAAGCCCAGAGTAGACAAAAATCCTATGCCGATAACCGAAGAAGGAAATTAGAATTTTCTGTTCGTGATCTCGTATTTATTCGTGTTTCACCTATGAAGGGTCTTGTACGTTTCAGTCGATCGGGAAAGTTAGCGCCTCGATATATTGGGCCATTTCCTATCACTGAACGTATTGGTTCCATGGCTTATCGCCTTTCATTACCGGCTCAGTTTTCTGCCATGCATGACGTGTTTCACGTTTCTCAATTACGGAAGTACCTTCGGGATTCCGATTCTATTCTTGAGCCCGGTGTCGTAGAAGAGATTGAAGTTTCGCCTAATTTAACTTATGAGCAGCATCCTGTTCGAATTATTGCTTCGGAGATCAAACGACTTCGAAATAAAGATGTTCCGCTTGTTAAAGTTCAATGGTCCTCTAATCCTAAGGACTGCTCTTGGGAAACTAGAGAATTCATCGAGCGAACACACCCGGACTTGCTATCCCATGCTCTTTGAGGTAAACTTCTTATTTCAAATTTCGTTTGTGTTAATATGCTTTTATGGATGTTACTTCTTATTTCCATCTTATATATTGCGAGGACGCAATTTCTTTAAGGAGGGGAGTCTGTAACAACCCGCATATTTATCGATTTTATATTTAAATACTTTATTTAAATATTTTAGTGATAGTCGGATGTTAGTCCGAAAAGCTAATTTTTGCAAACAGTCAAATTAGGACTCGAGACCACCGCTATTGAGTTCAAAATGTCGTTTGCGATCTTTTTGAGTGTAAGCTTCGATATTTTTGGAGCTAGTCAAAATTTGACCATTTTCACTTTGGGATTTGGGTTTGGGTTCAGCCCACTAGCTAACTTATACTCAAATCTGAACCCCTCCTCCCCATTCACTCTCACTTCCTCCTCTTTTCAGTTCTAAAGCAACAATGGTGGAAGAGAATGGGAAATAGAAATTCAAAATCCTAGTCTTCATTAGCAAATCCAACTTCTAGCTCCAAATTCAAAGAGAGCCCATTGGTAAGCATCTCCTTCTTCTTCTCCAACTCTTTCTCCTTCCGATTTCAGAAATTCCTAAACCTAACTTTGGGAATGTTCTTCTTTTAAAGCTTAGATTGAAGTTTCTTGAGTTGTTATTAAAGAGGAATTGATCTTGGCTTGTTTTAAAAGCTTCTTCTTCATTTGTTTGGGTTCAAAGGTGAGATTTTTATCTCACATCTTAAACTATATTTATCTTCGATTGTTATGTATGAATTCCTAACACTTATTCTTCTGCAATTGCTTTTGGTTTGGATTGATTTGGTGAATATTCCAATTTTTAGTGTTTTGAGTTCAATTCTTTAAAAATCCAAACTTTGATCTTTGATCATGATTTTTGTGATGCATTGAAGAGCTTATAAGGCGGGTTGTTGTTTGGCTTAAATCCTTAGTGCCGTTGCTCGTGAAAATGCAATTTGGTTGAGATTTGGCCATTGAACTTGGTAAGTTGGGCAGTGCTAGAAACAGGTCTGGCCGACCGAGCTCTGTAGCCGACCGACCGACCTGCTTCCAAAAGTCCTAAGCACTTCTCTGTTTTGGGTTTGGTCGACCGGCTACAGAGCTCAGTCGACCGACCTGCTTCCCGAACTATTTTTAAGAACAGGGTCCGGTCGACCGAGCCCTGAAGCCGGCCGACCGATCTGATGCTACTTTGCCCATTTCGCCTATTTTGTGTGATTTCCAAATTTAATCGATTCGTGTGGTTTCCCTTCTGTTGTTATCATTTATTATCGACTTTGATGACGTTTCTCTTTAGGACTTTTGGAAATATCCATTTTGATGTATTTGATATCGATTTCTTGGGAATTTATTCACATCTTCGAATGTGAATTTTGGCGATTGATTGTTTCTACAATCACTTCTATGATTTGTCACTTTAAAAACATAAAGGTTTCAATACTAGTATTAAATATCAAGACTTCTTCATCAAAACGCTTTCAACTCTATTTTCAATATCAAACTCGTTTATAAAACCGTTTTCCAATCTACTAGTATATACAAACCATTGCCTCACTCGTATGAGAAATCTAATTAAACGGCTTAGTAAAACAAGTGGTATGAAACGCTTGCGTTTACTTCGTCGGTTAATTCTTGGACTTGTTCGATTGAACCTTTTGTGACAATTCCCTAGTGAAGATCTATAGTTTGTTCGTAAATATTTAAGTTAAGCTAGTGGTTATGGGACATGAAGCTAAACTCATATATTTACTAGCTTAGTGTAATTGACACTTCCTTATGATCATGACGATCATTTTTGTGATTTAGACTAGCGATTGAGCGATGTCTCTTTGTCTGCGAGGGAGACTAGACCTCGCTTTTGTGATGTTTCGCCATCACATATATGGGGTAGCACCACATGGTCTTCGGGCCATTCCTGTGTGAAAATTTAATGGATAGCTTCCATGAGATAGCTTCTCGTCATGTGTTTTACACGTAGGTGAGTTTTCATGCTCCCATTCGTGTGTCAGGCCTTTCCCCCCTTTTTTATGTGTTTTCTGGATTTCTAGTGATGATTTCTGGAATTTTGTGCTTCACCGATTTTCATGATTTTCATTGATATGATATCAGTTTTGTGCATTGGTGAATTTATGTGTTATTGACTTGTTATGAATACAAGTTTAGGGTATGATACCCTATTTTATCTTTGAGAAGATTCTTGTGATATTGATTGAACTTTTGTTGATTATCATTTTCACACTTATAGTAGTGTGCCGTTATGGTTGTTACATGTTCATGCCATATTATTTATCCTATACCTTATCATCTGATATTTATAGCTAGACTGATCCGTTTATTATTTTCTTATAAATAATACTCGGGTCAGACCGAGATGTTACAGGTGCTTCTGCTTGACTTCTCTTCTGGATTATTCTGAGTTTTGGCTAACTACATAGATTAGTAGCTTTTGGTTGTACACATTTGAGATATAGACTCTATGTAGTGTACTTATTCTTTTGTATAGCACGTGATGCTATTCTTTTGTATTATCGTGGATCTTTCTGACCACTACTCTGATGTACACTTTCATGTGGTATATATTTATTCATATCTTCTTCCGCCTTTGTGATATGGATGTCTGTGACTGATTTATGTTATGATTACTTCTATGTTTGTTTCCGAAGATTATATATAGCCACTGTGTGATAGCTTTGTGTTTGTATCGGTATGTCGGATTTCCTCCTTAAAAGATATGCATTCTATTCTATCTGACATATCGGCGCTCGCACAAAGAAGTTACATGGATGATCGCTCCTCCACAGCCTTATTCTCCGTGCTAATTGATAGCACTACATCGTAGTGTTCTTGGTTAGCGTGGGTATAGAGGTGGGGCGTCACAGGTATCATGGTATGGAGCCCAGATACTTAACTCGTGTGGACACTATACATTTATCACTTTGTGATGTTGCTTTGTTGGTTGAGGGGCCCCTCGGATAAAGGTCGGTAATGACCGGGAATGGCATACTCGCATGTGGTAGTTACCTAGTTATAGCTTGGATACAGCGAGAGGTAGCGTCAGTGTGTTAGTTACCTAGTTACAGCTATACAGCGTGAGGTAGCGTCGGCCTTGTTTAGCAGAGATTCGGTTAGGTTCTCGGGGCGTCCTTCCAGAGGCCTTCCCATTTCGGTAACGAAGTTCCTTTGCCTGACCATTTGTTGGAAATCCAAAGAAACAATACGAACCCTGTACGGTTTTAGTTGTAGAACCTGCCATTTACTTATGGTGGTCACCACTGTTTAGATGGTAGCTATAGTAGGCATACAATAATGGTTGTATGCTGGCTAAGATTTATATTGTATTTTCGAAATGTCTTTCTACACTATGCACTAGTAATAATATCAAAGAATTTTCTCGTATTAAGCATATTTGACTATCATAAGGAGAAATCTCCTCCAATTCTGCGTTTGCATTGTGTGTGTGGTGGGAGGCCTTATGGTAGTTTCATTTTCCAAAAGCATGAACGATTCTTTATAAAATCTGTTTATTTAAAGCAACTGCTTTTGTTTACTCATACCAGTCCCATGACTGACCCGGAGTTTATTGTTTCCTTTCTAAACTCTGGGTACCCATTATTTCCACACGGGCAGCCTAGTAGCAGGTTTTCCGTGCTTTGGTGTTAGCTGGATTTTGGAGTCTTTTTGGGTTTAGAAGCTATCAGATTTTGGGAAGCTTTTGTCTTGGATATCTTTTGAAGTGCTTGGAGTTCTGAAGGCCTTATCAAGTTGAAGTATGTTGGAACTTTTGGAGTATCTGTTGTTCCGTTGTGGAGTTATTATCTTCCCGTTATTGTATCTATATGTAGTGCTCTAGTATGGATGACATATGTATTATGAACTCTGATGTAGTAATGGATATTATGATGATGTTGTATCGGTGTTGTATGATATTCAGTTTATTTCCGCTGTTTATTTTCATCTGATGTTGTTATAAGCTCCGGCGATACGAATTTGATGTTGATTGTCGGACATCGAGTTCGGGTCCTTACAAGTGGTATCAGAGCTGAAGGTTGAGTAAGAACTTTAGCTATGGAGTATAACACATTAGATGGCTCATTAGAGATAGGGTGAAGTATACCCTAGAATGAGTATAAACCGAAACCTTGAGTTTTTCTAGTCTATTTCTTTTAACTGCTGATATTCCTTGAGATATTTTGTCCGTGGATCTAAATCCAGTTTTCTTACTAATTACAGATAGTAAGAATGAGCGGACGAAGAGGAAGAACTAGGGGTCAAGCAAATGCTACAACAGCTAATCAAATTCCCCCAACAGCAGAAGCATCAATGCCTACTCAGCATCAGCCGAATCTGGCTGATTTATATAGGAATTTCTCGAAGCTTGGTGGTAAGCCGTTCACCGGAAAGGAGTCTACTGTTGAGGCCCAAGCTTGGATTAGATCAAGTGAAAGGATTTTTAAAGGGCTAAAGTTGGAAGATGATCAAACGCGACTAATAGCTTCCTGGCAACTTCAAGAAGAAGCCTTAGCATGGTGGGAGACAGCCACTATGGATAAGCCATAAGACGAGTTTACTTGGGAGAGATTTAAAGAAGTATTTGAGGAGCGCTATATGCCATCAGCTGGCATTTCTCGAATGTACCCGGAATTTATGGACTTGAAGCAAGGAAGTTTGACATTTGAGGAGTATCTAAACAAATTCAATGAATTGTCTCGTTTTGGTCCCGAACTGGTGAACACACCTTTGAAAAAGAACGAAAGATTCATTCGTGGGATGAATAAGAAATTCCATGAAAGGATGATTGGCCATGTCAAGGAATCCTTTTCAGATTTGGTTGATATGGGGTACAGATATGCTACACTTGATATGCAAGAAACCCCAAGGGAAGAAGGAGATACGAGCAATCAAAATTGGAAGAAAAGAAAGCTCGGGAACAAGAAACCATATCAAGGCAAGGAAAAGAAGGACAGTCAGGGAAACCCGGCGAAAGATGTAACTTGTTACAATTGCCAAGAAAAGGGCCACTATGCAAACAACTGCAAGAATCCAAGGAAACAAGTTAAGAAAGAACGACCTGTGGAGGCTGGTCAGGGAGTTAAGGAATGATATTACTGTCACAAACCAGGACATGAAGTTAAAGATTGCCTGAAAAGGAAGCAAGCTCATGTAGCAAAGGTGTATGCAATCAAAGATGATCCTTCAACCTTAAAGGCTGATAACGGAAAAGGAATTTTGGAAGGTAACTTTCTCATTTACGATAAAATTCTCAGATTTTTGTCCGACACGGGAACTACCCATAGTTTTATTTCTCAGCAAATCGTAAGTGAGTTAAAATCTTGAATCTGAGATCGTAATCGAATCTATTTCTGTCTGTTTCATTGGGTTTTGATATAATCTACGAATTGTTAGTTATCCTTTCGAACTAACCAATACCCTGTATACTTCGTAGATCAGATAACCCAATTGTTTCATAGTTGATTGAGTTTTTCTCATATCTATTGTTGAAATTCTGATTTGGTAAACCAAATGCAGAATTGATATCCGGTTTGATCTGAAAAGATATTTCTCTATCTTTCATCTATCTTTGTTATCTCCTTGGCAAATTTCGGGGACGAAATTTCTTAAGGAGGGAAGGTTGTAACGATCCCGATTTTTAAAATGAATTTAAATTTGTAATTAAATTAAATTTTTGGGTTAAATTGTGGATTTGTTTGAATTTTTAAAACTTATAAGAGATATATATTTATTGTTTTAAAATTTGGATTTGAAGCTCAAAATAAATATTTTCAATTGAATTGGATATAAATAATAATAATAAATAAAGGAAAATATATAACAAACAAGAAATTGTCTTAAACCATAAAATAAAATATAGGTGATAAATTTAACGTTGATAGTTAAAACTTCAAATAGGAATAAAAATTTAAGAGTATGCTTGTAATACAATCATGTAGTTATAAAGAGTCATATGCAAGAATACATGTAAGGTTGTATGAAGATTTTATAAACAAGAAAACGTAAGTTGCATGTAAATTATGCAAACCAGGAAATAATAATACATGCAAGATCAAATAGCATAAGTATGTTGCTGGGAGTCGTATGCAAGGAAATATCTCTACAAACCAAAAATAAAAAAAGTACATACAAATTCAAATAGCTTGCAAAGGAGACATAAGGTACATATATCAGCCGAGACAAACAATGCAAAACAATTAATGCAAGCATCTCTAGTACACAACATATTACCCATCAGCCTCCATAGGCAAGAAAATCTCTGCCTAAATATTGTACGAACAATATTTTATCACTTGTACAAAATAACATTACCTGTACAAACTATCTATTTTATATCTACACCCATATTGCCTCCAGTTCGTTCAAACAAACAAAGGAAAAAATAGCAAAGTCAAGAAAAAGGAAGAAGTAAAACATCACTTTGTTATACAAACTTAAGCTAAGCATTCAAGATCAATTAACAAATCAAACAAGAAGATCCAGGAAACATAAAAGAAAAAGGAAGAAAAACAACAGCAAGTTTTTCCTCTGTCATTTCTGAAAACAATGTGAGTGAACATCAACCTTAAAGCTTTAAGTTTGACAGTAAGGATGATTCATTGATTTTATGGAATTGTATATGTTTACCTTTGAATATAATCTTTGAATATAATCTGGTATATATATATCTATATACAGGTTACTCTGTATATGGTTTTTCTCTGTTATGGATTGCAAAGTTGTTATCACTCAAAACTCAAAATTGTTTCAACTAAATCATAGTAAAGCTTTTAGTTTTAAAACAAACCAGATGATAATAAAAAAAATTAGATTCTAAGAAGCTAAATTAAACCATGATTGTAGGATATCATCATTGTAACTTTGGTTACAAGCAATCAAGAAAAAATGTGATGAATTCAAGTATTATAAAATGCTAATCCAAGTTAATAGCTTAAATTCTTACTGTAAGTCACGATTTTTAAAACAAAAATGACGATTTCTAGATTAGTATTAAAAGAGCATTTTGTGTGTGAATAAAAATTTCATTTTTACGAATTGCTGATGATCGATTCATTGATAAATGTTGAAATTTTTGGTAAAGCTAGCTTGACGATTTTCGAACCCAGGAAAAATTTTCAAAGATTTATCTATTGCATGAATTAAAAGAACGAGGCCGGTTTAGGGTTTTATTCGAGTTTTTTGGGCATGTCTGAAACGAGACGAGTTCGTCTCCTACGCTTGATCGAGCATCTCAAAATTCTAGGAAATGGTCAAACGTGGCGTTGGCATGGTGTGGCCGGAGTTCGAGCTACTCCGATGGTTGGAGCGACGAGGGCGAAGCAAATTTGCTTGGTGAGGATGGGTTCGAGTTTCGAACTGGAAGCTCGATTTCGTTCTAGGGTTGTTAGCGGTGAATCGATCATTGCTATCAAATGTATGGATGATTTGCGACTTGCTAAAGGTCGCGATGTTCGCCAGAACGGCGGCGTGATGATGTGCATGCGCACAGTGTTGTGCTTGTATCAGTAAAAGATGGGTTTGGGGAAGAATGGCTTTGACTCGAAGTGGCTTCGGGAGATTCGTGTGCTGGCTCGAGTTTTAGCTCGAGTGAATTCATGTGTGCAGGGGGGTCAAGTACTTAAACAAATTTAAGTTGAAAATTTTTTCACACGGGTAAATTTTTGGAAAAACTCGAAGTAGCTAGGCATGTGTCTCGGGTGATGCTCGGGGAGAACTCAGGTTAGTTTAAAAACAGGTTCAAGGTTTAAAACATGTTAATAATTGTTTTATTTTAAAAAGGGGATTAGTAAAGGTTATTGATTAATTAAGATAAATGATTTATAATTACTTAATTAATTAAGGAATCATTAATTTTAAGGATAATCAACTATTAATTTAAAGTTAATTAACTTATAATTACAGATTTATTAATTTATATTTAATTAAGAAATGAAAGTGAGTAAGATTTATAAAGTAGCAATTAAAGACTAATTAATTTATAATTAAGAATAATTAA
This sequence comes from Allium fistulosum, assembly GCA_030737815.1. Taxonomy (NCBI): domain Eukaryota; kingdom Viridiplantae; phylum Streptophyta; class Magnoliopsida; order Asparagales; family Amaryllidaceae; genus Allium; species Allium fistulosum. Next base: position 306,602,116 of record CM060901.1, on the reverse strand, counting down.
TCATTAATTAAAGATAATTTATGAAAATAATTAGGTGATTGATTAATTATAAAAATCACACAGTTAATTCATCTTACTTGTAGATGATAAATTATTATTGAATACTTTGAACTGATTTATACCCCCATTCTGTGATTGTGATACCTTGAGATGCGAATTGCTGTGAATTGAACTATGATCTGTGATTTTCTTCTGTATTTATGTGAAACCCTTTTTTTTCCGTAAATCGGCATTTAAACTTCGATGCGACAGGGAGTCGGATTCCAGTTGGTTATCCGAAACCCACATCGAATTGTAATGGCGAATCTTTGTGACTGATAAATTTACTTTATCTATGAATCTGTGAATGAAGATAAGCGTTATTGATTATACCTCTTATCGATATATCTGTGATGATTGATGTTGCACTATTGTGTGTAAAACCCCTGGACTACACCATACACACACAAATATGGATTTCACGTGGAAATCGGTTAAATCACAGATGATTTAAATTTAATGTTTTTGAAATTGAAATTTTAATTTCAATTGATTTTGAAATTGGTAATTTGGGTTTAAAGTGAAAAGCTTTTGTAAATGAGTTTCAAAGATAAAAGTTATTTTGAATAACTTAATTGAGTTTGGGAAATTTAAATAATTTGATTTAAATTTGAATTCGAGTTTGAAATGGAATTGAAGTATTTTGAAAATTATGAAATGAGTCTTTAATTCAAAGACCGGGCGAGTTAATCCAACTTGAATTGGAATTGTTTTGAAAAGCTATAAATGAATCTTTGGAAACGAATTTTAAAAGCTATAAGTTAAATCTTGATTTAAGGATTTAACGAGTTAATCCAATTGGAATGGAAATCGATTTGGAAATCTATGAATGGATCTTTGTGAATGGGGTGAACTTTGTGAATTAAATCTTTTTGTTTAAAAGATTGGAAATGGTAATTTGTTTTAACCATTCGAATGAAAAGTTTTGGTCTTTAAGCTGTGATTTAACTGAGACCCCAGTATTCATATAATTTTTAATTGCGCTCGTTATTCGGTTTAGCCGGGAAAGAACCTTTGTGTCATATAACCCATTCTGAATAACGATACAACGATATGGATATCATTTGAAGACCGGTGGTGAAGACCGGGTATTTGCGAGAGCGATAGAATGACCTATCGATTGTCTCTACACTGAGTAGCTATGGTATAGAGATTCCCTAATTGATGGGAAGTCCGATCGGGATTGTGAATACCCAGATTGCAAGGGCTTCTTCGGAAGTGCCTTCGGTTCTGTTCGAACCCAGAACAGACTTGTATGGATGTGTGTCTAACATTACACTTTGAGATGTAAAGCTGGTTTCTATCAAATACATTTCTGTTAGTGATGGAGAATTTATTATTTTAGCTTAACACCCTTCTCTGAGACGTACGAGCTCAGAGGTTATGTAGTTGATGGTTACTAGTGATACATTCCCAATTTGGTAATGTGGCATACGAAGTGCTGCAGATCATTTGTTGATCGAAGCATGGCTTTGTGAAAAAGCGTAGCTTTGTGGACGAGACTTCGTCGAGCCTCACAGACCGGTAATGGTCGAAACAGGAATGCGCGGCAAGGTTTTTTTGGGGTCGCGCCCCTAGGGTATGTCCATTTTCTTCTGGATAAAGGGTGGTATCATGGTATGGAGCCCAGATACATATCTCGTGTGGACACTATACATTTATCACTTTGTGATGTTGCTTTGTTGGTTGAGGGGCCCCTCGGATAAAGTTCGGTAACGACCGGGAATGGCATACTCGTGTGTGGTAGTTACCTAGTTACAGCTTGGATACAGCGTGAGGTAGCGTCAGTGTGGTAGTTACCTAGTTACAGCTGTACAGCGTGAGGTAGCGTCGGCCTTGTTTAGCAGAGATCCGGTTAGGTTCTCGGGGCGTCCTTCCAGAGGCGTTCCCATTTCGGTAAGGAAGTTCCTTAGCCTGACCATTTGTTGGAAATCCAAAAAAACAATACGAACCCTGTACGGTTTTAGTTGTAGAACCTGCCATTTACTTATGGTGGTCGCCACTGTTTAGATGGTAGCTATAGTAGGCATACAATAATGGTTGTATGCTGGCTAAGATTTATATTGTATTTTCGAAATGGCTTTCTACACTATACACTAGTAATAATATCAAATAATTTTCTCGTGTTAAGCATATTTGACTATCATAAGGAGAAATCTCCTCCAATTCTGCGTTTGCATTGTGTGTGTGGCGGGAGGCCTTATGGTAGTTTCATTTTCCAAAAGCATGAACGATTCTTTATAAAATCTGTTTATTTAAAGCAACTGCTTTTGTTTACTCATACCAGTCCCATGACTGACCCGGAGTTTATTGTTTCCTTTCTAAACTCTGGGTGCCTATTATTTCCACACGGGCAGCCTAGTAGCAGGTTTTCCGTGCTTTGGTGTTAGCTGGATTTTGGAGTCTTTTTGGGTTTAGAAGCTATCAGATTTTGGGAAACTTTTGTCTTGGATATCTTTTGAAGTGCTAGGAGTTCTGAAGGCCTTATCAAGTTGAAGTATGTTGGAACTTTTGGAGTATCTGTTGTTCCGTTGTGGAGTTATTATCTTCCCGTTATTGTATCTATATGTAGTGCTCTAGTATGGATGACATATGTATTATGAACTCTGATGTAGTAATGGATATTATGATGATGTTGTATTGGTGTTGTATGATATTCAGTTTATTTCCGTTGTTTATTTTCATCTGATGTTGTTATAAGCTCCGGCGATACGAATTTGATGTTGATTGTCGGACATCGAGTTCGGGTCGTTACAAGTTCAATCCACCTTTGCTGCCTCATGTTTAATTCTTTTTGTGAAAACAAATATTTAAGTGACTTATGATCAGTGTAAACTTCAAACCTTGCCCCCAACAAATAGTGTCTCCATAATTTAAGAGCATACACTATAGCAGCCAATTCAAGGTCATGTGTAGCATACCTTACCTCACTGGGTTTTAACTGTCTAGAGGCATAAGCTATCACTTGGTGTTGTTGCATCAATACTGCCCCAAGCCCTTGTCCACATGCATCAGTATATATCACTAAATTTTCATTCCCCTCAAGTACTTTCAGTATTGGAGCTTGTATCAGTGCTTCTTTTAACCTCCCAAAAGCTTTCTCACACTCCTCAGTCCAAGCAAATACCTGATTCTTTCTAGTCAATCTGGTTAATGGGATTGAAATCTTTGAAAAATCTTTTATAAACCTTCTGTAGTACCCAGCCATTCCCATAAATGACCTAACCTCTGTGACATTAGTAGGCCTTTTCCAAGCTTGAACTGCAATTACTTTATTGGGATCTACAGATATACCTTCTTCTGATACCACATGTCCTAAAAAAATTACTTCCTTTTGCCAAAAAGTGCATTTTGAAAATTTTGCCTTCAAATTTTCTTGCCTCAGTTTATGAAGTACTATATGCAAATGATTCTCATGCTCCTCAACTGACTTAGAATAAATTAGTATATCATCAATAAATATCAATACAAATTTATCCAGGTATTTTCTAAAAATTCTATTTATCAAATCAACAAAGTAAGAGTGAACATTTGTCAAACCAAATGGCATTACTAAAAATTCATAAAGTCCATATCTAGTGTTGAAAGCTGTGTATTTAATGCTTTCCTCTTCTACTTTCATTTGATGGAATCCTGAAGCTATATCAAGTCTAGAGAATATTTTTGCACCACTCAATTGATCAAAGAGATCATCAATTCTTGGTAAGGGGTATTTGTTTTTAACTGTGATTTTATTTAACTCCCTATAATCAATACATAATCTGAGAGATCCATCTTGTTTCTTAACAAAAACCACTGGTGCTCCCCATGATGAGCTACTGGGTCTGATGAAGCCTTTTCCTTCTAGTTCGACCGGTTGCTTTTTCAGCTCTATCAATTCCTTAGGCCCCATTCTAGTTGGCCTCTTAACTACTGGGCTAGCCTTTGGAATTAGTTTAATTGAAAACTCTACTGGCCTATGGTTTGGAACTCCCCTAACCTCACCAAACACATCAATATATTGATTTACTATAGAGATTTCTTCTAATGTGGGCATGGGCTTTTCACTAGACAAAGTAACAAGAGTAGCTATATTTCTGCTCTTATTTGCCTCACACAGAACAACTACCCTTTTTCCATCAGAAATTTTTAGTGATATGGTAGATGTTTCCATATTTATAATAGCCTTATATTTCCTCAACCAATCAACTCCTAGAATAAATCCTATGCCCGGGTATTGCAACACATATAGGTCTGCACTAAACACACATCCCCCTATATTTAATCCCAGTTGCATACACATCATACCCAAAACACAGGAACTACCTAAAGGACTTTTAATAAGCAATAGCTTATCAACAATCATGCAATTCAATTTTAGTTGTTGTACAATTTCATGGGAAATCAAGGAGTGTGTAGCCCCAGTATCATACACTACTACAAAAGGTATTGAGTGAATGAGCAAAGTACCTTCAACTTGGCCATGGTTCTCAACATTTGGTCCCTCAGTTGCTTTATCTTTCCCTTCCAAGGTTCCTACTTTTCCTTGCTTAAAATCTGGACAGTTCCTCCTTATGTGACCCTCCTTTCCACACTGGTGACACTTAAAGGATGCTGGTCTGGGATTGGTGCATCTATTCTTCATATGCCCCTCTTGGCCACAGTTGTAACAAGTGATCTTCTTCTTAACTTCAGCAGTCTTAGCCTCTTCTGGTTTCTTGGTGGAAGCTACATCTGTTTTCTTTTTATCATAAGGATGAAACTTACCCTTCCCTTTCTTATTTTGATTATTCTTGAATGCTCTAAAATTTTCTCTGGCTTTATCATGTTGTTCAAAGCTCAGAGTCAGATCCAAAACTTGATCGAATGTCTTGTCCTTATATGGCAGCATAGCTCTACTAAGGCTGGCATTCAGTCCTTGAATGTATTTGCCATTTTTAGCTTCTTGAGTTGTGATAAGTACTGCACCATACTTGGCTAGTGATTCAAACCTCTGTGTGTACTCAGTAACACTCATAGCCCCTTGCCTTAATTTAATAAATTCTTCTAGCAAAGATTCCTTGGCTGATGCTGGGACAAATCTACCTTCTAGAATTGCCTTAAATTGATCCCATGTCACTTCTCCTTCAGGTCTTCTAGCTATGATAACCTCCCACCAGTCCAAAGCTGCTCCTCTCAATTGTCTGGATGCTATTTGCCTTTTCTTTTGGTCTTCAACAAGCATATCTGTAAAAATCCTATCCAAAATTCTGAGCCAATTTTGAACTCCCATGATCCCTTCTGTTCCATCAAAAGTTTTGCCTCCAAGATTGGTAAAGGTCTTGAGTAGTTTGGAAAGCTCCTCATGGGGATTTTCTTGCCTATTGCCTACCCCTTCCCTTATAGCTCTCATGAATTCTTGCATATTCACCATTGGTGGTTCACTTGATCCTACCTCTTGTTGTCTGGGTCTTACCATGATTCTATGGATATGACACTTGGGTTAGTCCATTTTTGTTTATTTTCTATAAATTAACTCATTTAATTTAGTGGAAATTAGGGAGGCATCCCTATCATACTTTCATATTGTAAAGCGGGTCTTTGTTAAAGTTTCATTGTAAAGCGGGTCCCTGTTTTCTGGAAACGAAGAAAAATTATTGCTGAAATGTTAGCAACTTTTATAAATAAGTGCTGATATTTCAGCAACTATCTGTGTCAAAGTTTTATTGTAAAAACAAAGAAAAATTATTGCTGAAATGTCAGCAACTTTTATAAATAAGTGCTGATATTTCAGCAACTTTCATAAACTGTGTTCACAATGTACATAAATGTTGCTGAAATATCAGCAACTTTTATAAATAAGTGTTGATATTTCAGCAACTTTCATACACTATGTTCACAGTGTACAGAAATGTTGCGGAAATGTCAGCAACTTTTATGAAATGTTGCATCATGCTCTGCAATAATCGTGAATAAAAAACATGAACCTAATTTACACTGAAATTTAGTGAAGGACTTTTCGTGAATTTTGAAACTTAATAAGGACCTGTGCCAAAAGTACCCTGTAATTTATCTCTATCCAATCCTAGTAATTATTATTAGTATAAGCATTAATTAAAACAAGGCATCCAAAGCAGTCAACACACCATACATCCAATGCAAACAATGTTCACACAACATTTCTCTATGTTATTTAACAACATAGCTTTGATACCAAATGAGATGACCCACTTTCTTTTACCTAAAATTCAAGCTTTTTTTTTTACAATTAATCCCAGTGGTCACCTAGTCAAGAGAATATCATTCTCTGATTCACCTTCTAACCAGGATCTTAAAACCAATATAAAAATATTGTTGTGTTCAAATTATCTTAAACCTTCATATATGAATATATATATATATATATAATACTTTCTGTTTTTATGTCAGAGTAAAGAGGTTTGGAAGCAGAGAATCTATTTGGGGATTTTCAAGTGATTCTCCACATAGCAAGTAATTTTTTTTCCAGATTTTTTAGTCATGTTTATTTCTTCATAACTATTGATTTCATGACTTATAGATTTAACACTATGTATGTATTTCCCATAATTGTATTACTGTATGAACTGGGCTTTTGCCCGTGCATGTGTGTGTGCATGTTCCTGTGCTCATACATGTGCCTAATTTCTTTCTTTTCTTGTTAGTAAAAAAAAGTCTGAGTCTACCTTGTACTTGTGTTGTAACATCATAACTGAAAGTTTAGTTTAGAAAACCTTTAGTGCTGGCTTAACCCAGGCTCAAGAAAATGGTTATGTTAGCCATATTCACTTTGAACTGTTTCCTCTCAAAATACATGTTATTTGGTTCTATCTTATCAAGGCAACTCAAAATCTTTCTGCCAGATTTTTCTTTAACTTAAACACGAATTTCTCATGTCAAGTATCTAGTTGTTCTTCTAGTTTATAAATCCTCACAATTTCAGGTTTCCTATCATCATACATTAATTAATCAAAGAGCCTAAAAACTTCATTACCTAGTAAAACATTTTCAAAATAAAATCCATAAGTTTCAGATGAAATACCTATTTAAGTCCAATGCTTACAAGACAGTAAATAACAATACATTGGTTTTTCTAAGCAACTTAAACATCATAGCTTAACATAAATTTGGCATAAACATCTATTTAACTTCAGTAAATTTATAACTATTGCATCCAATTCCTTAAGCAGCCAACCCATCCAAAGCTTGATCAAAGAAATGCCTATTTACCTACATAATCACTATGGACTGCCTCATTAAATATGAGACACCCAATAGTGCATCAACACACATGGGTCAGACTTGGTCTGGTATGAGTAATCTAATTGGAAACATAAATTTTTATATGGTTTTTTTTTCATATTCAAATAAACTTAAGATAAATAAAGGAATGCAATATTACTCTTGTACTCATTTCTGTGCAACCTGGGCATGCACAACAAAATGATATATAATTCCATGATTTATTGCAGAGAAAACAAACATAGAGTTCATCCATAAAATATCCTAAAACAGTCAACACAATCATCAATTAAATCATCATTCCTCATCTATAGATTTTCTGGCCTTCATGGATTTTTCCCAAGCCTTTATATGAACCTATTTCTAATGTTCAATATCAAATATGTTATGGTCTTTAGCTACTTTCTCTTTTTAAACACACACTGCCTGGGACATTTCTCTGTTAACCCAGCACACTCAGGCCCCTGGGTATAAACATACCATGTGTGAGCTTGCAGTGTTCACCTTGCCAAGCTATATCTTGTAGCCCTAAGATCCAAAATCCTTAGTTAAATTACAAAGTGTCACTACCCTTTAGTGTTAATTTCCTCCCTGCATCACATATTTCAAGCAGTGGATAATACATTCAGTCACAGGCATACATCCAAAGATTAACAAGACATATTTTCATGAACAAGCACTTCATCATAACAATAGAGGTGATTTCTTATTTTTCTATGGGCTTCAATAGATCCCAATACAAACATATGGTCATATATAATTTTCTGTTTGTTTTTCTTTTCTTCTTTTTTTTCTCTCTACCTCTGATTCAGTCAGATCCATGTATGTCTTCAAATCTGACTAAATCACAAGTATAAGATTTATTGGATAGTTCATAAATGTAGAGGCTCGGCACATGTATACACTGCACCTCTATATTTTTCCTTTTTATATAAGTTCTTTTCTGTTAAGCTGAGACTTAAGAAAACACACCATGTTGCAGCCCCATATCCTTTCTCATTTTAGACCATATATCCATATTAAGCATCCTGGGTTTTAAACTAATAAATGTATAAAGAAAACCCATATTAACTGCTTCACCTCAAAGTTATATTATAACACATAAAAACCTATTTAAACATTAGATTCATGGCTCTTTCATACTGAGTGAATCAATATAAAGAGGTTTCCATTAAAACAGATCATAAAACAAGTCAAAGTTATTAAATCATAAAAATGAATCTAGCTTGCAAACCAATGAAATATGAATTTTAGTTGGGCTGCCTCAATATTCAGGACTTATTGCCCATATTTCCAATGAGATTACTCACCTTAATCCCCTTTTCTTTTTCCTAAGCTTTTCTTTTTCCTAAGCTTTTCTTTTTCTTCCTTTGATCTTCTGCCCTCTTCCTACTTTAATGACTGGTGTTCCACATTTCTTTTCTAACTTCTGTTATCTATATTTTTTTTTTCTTTTATGAGGCAGAGCAATCATAAAAAAAACCTTACTACACCAGGTCTTCTTATATAAACTCTGGCTGCTACTAGGGTTTAAGGAAATTACCCAATGCCAATTTTACCCCACCAATTATGATCTACCTCTCATTCTACTTTTAGAGAAAATGGGTAAGTAATCCTGGCATTTTATTATTATTATTTTTTTAGGAAATATACCTCATTACCCCGGTCATGTCATTTGCATGATTTCTGTTTTCTAAAGCGAAAGGAATTGCTAAAAATGGATAAAGTGTTTGTTCAAAAGCTTATACCATTTTCATGCAATGTTAATTTTTATTTCAGCAAGCATTTGTTTTGTGCACATGTATAATACATGTATGCCTATCCTGGCCTAAGTCTTTATCTCTTTTTTTCCAAGACTTGATCATTTCTGCCTACATATATATATATATTTGTAATTTATCTATCCTATCATTTTTATTAACTGTTGCCTATTTTATCACACAGAAAGCTGTGTGCATGTTTGTGCACTTTCCTATGCACATGTACATGTTTTTAAACTATACATCTGCAAATCAGTTTCATATCTCTATTTTTTTCAATGCAATTTCAAACAAATACAAACTAAATTAAATCATGAAATTACTTCACAAAATCAGGGTTATCACACGCATGGACTATTCCGCTAGCTCCTTTTTGTTATAGCTTTTTGTATAGTCCTTTCTAACTGTAACTCTGATATGTATTCTTTTGACTCGCCTATATATTGTGGTTTGCTTTACCACTTGTCGAGTATCATTTTGTAAACTTTGTAATGTATCTGTATATGTGTAAATGTATGTGATGATCTATTGTTCTGTGATGTGTATTACATTTGAGTTGTTATATTTTATTCTGATAGATCCTTCAGCCACCTATGGCTTTATATTAAGTATTTATTGGATATGTCGATCCATTTAAGTAAGAAGTCGCAATTGTCGGCGTATTCAATAGATAATTAAGACAAGGTTATAGATGGTCGCTCCTATCCAGCTCTATTCTCTGTATTAGCAAACGGTGTTACCTAGTAATACTCTTTGCTAATGTGGGTCTCGGAGTGGGGCATTACAATTGTTATGGGGTAAATAAGAAAAAGAAGAGAAAGAAAAAAAACAAACACAGAATCTCACAGCGGAAAGACAAAATATAATAATCAAATAACAGTTCATGAAGTTGTTTTACAAATAACATTTTATTATACTTTTACAATACAAATCAGCGTTACATACACCAGAAATAAATAAATGTAGTAGAACAACATGATTCAATGTGATAGATGAAAAAAATAATATAGCATATAAATCTTCGTCTTCGTCCTCCAAACAGTCTTCGGTACAATTAAAAGCTCAAACTGACCCGAGCGTAATGAAAAGACAAAACACTCGGGTCAGAACTAAAAGATCTTATGTAAGTTAAATCAACAGTAAACAAATATGAGTGTAACGACGTAGGAGATGTTTACGAGTTTTCACATCTCTTATCCAGTGTCTAACGTGAGTGCAATAAATTAAGAGATGTTGTGGGATTCCATCTCCTAAGTATCCGTTAAACTATCTACATACATAGTAAAATACGCTATTATAATAGTGTCTACAGTAAAGTAAAGTATTAAAATAGCGTTAAGGTGTTACCCATATCCCCCTTAACATATTTTTATATATTCCCGTAGTCTATACGGATACTGTAAGCCCGACCAAACTGATGGGATACTCAGGGAGCACTCCATAGGTATGGTACAAACCAAACTTGTAGAAGGCGCGATAAGGCATATGACAAGGCACGCGAGGCATTGCCCAGGGTATGATACTACAGTTTTGCGGATCCGGACTGGTGGTAACGCATAGCAGCTACTATCGCCAACCTCGGAACACACTCACATAATAAAATCGAGGGGTGGTCACCAAATCAATCACAAAGTCATAATATGGTATCGAAGAAATGTGCCCGATAGGAGGAGCGACCTCACTTGGCCCGACGTGGCTCCTGTTTTAGTCACATCAAGCTGACTCACAGGAGTCAGGGCTACATAAATACCTCATACATAATCGTTTGCTAAACCATCCTACTTCATTCTGTAATCTACACAACGTACACAGTTGTCAAAATGGTTTTCGGTATTGGCAGAGAGTATGACAATATCTGATCCCGGTCTCTTTAACAACCAAACGCTTATTTTACACTGGATGGTTCTTTTAAATTTCCAAAACCGTTTCATCATTGATATCAAAATATCATATTCAATTCAAACCATATCACTTTCGAGATCATATTCACTTTCGAAATCATATTCACTTTTGAAATCATCGATAAGATAGGTTAATTAAATCCTTATTTCAAAATCATCATATTTACTCAAATATGTCATTTTACTAGCAAATATCATTTCAAATCCCAACATATGTTATAACATTATTTAACCATATTCGCTTTAAAGATCAAGGATTTAAATATAAACACTTCCACTTTACACAGTCTGAAATTTAGAAAATAGTTTAGATAGTTATAAATAGTTTAAAATAAATTTTTAAATACTTAAAATACTTTAAAATAGTTTAAAAATAAACTAAAATAGTTTAAATAGATTTAAAATAGATTAAATAGATTTAAAATAGGTTAAAATGGGTTAATTAGTTTAAAATAGGTTAAAATAGATTAAATTGGATTAAATAGATTAAAATAAATTAAAATAGTATAAATTGATTAAAATAGTTTAAAATAGATTAAATTAAATTAAAATAGTTTAAATTGATTAAAATAGATTAAATTAAATTAAAAAGTTTAAATTGATTAAAATAGTTTAAAATAAAATAAATTAGTTTAATAATTCGAAAATCTTAATAATCAAGAAGTCTTAAAGTTAAAATATTGATTTGAAATTATATATATATATATATATATGTATATATCTTATTTTATTTTAACGTATATGATTTTGTTATGTTTATATACTTATTTATATTGAGAAATGTATACATAAGTTTGGGTTTTATTAAATGGACTGAGATTTTTTTTATTGGTGTTTAGACTTATTATTGGTTTAAGAAAATATAAACTAAAATATATTTTGTTTCAGCCTATATCAAGCAGATTCTGATTATTTCGTCAATTTCTTATCTATCAGCTTCATCGAATTCGTGCCCATCTTGATTTGTTTGGAATTCGTAGCTCGTTCTGTTGTCAAACTCCTTTAGCCTCGAAAGGTGAGCAATCACTCACGATTAACGTTCTTATATTTATTAAATTTGATTTCAATTGAAACGTCAATTGAAATATGCTGCTGTTAGTTATTTTCATTGTTATATATATATGCCATTATTTGTATCTCTTCACCTGTGACATCTGACACCATTATCTTTTATTTATTCTGGTGATATATGCATGTTACTATTGTTATATTATTATCATATCTGTTATCACTCTGCAATTTCCCTGTTAGTATAGAATTCACTATGGGTTAAAATGATACATACCCGAACGATCTGTAGAATAGGAGAAATCGTTATGGGTTGAAATGAAAAACCCAAGCTATTTTCATTTGAATTGAATTTGGGATTGCGGGTTGAAATGATATATACCCGTATATATTTTAAATTGCGGATTGAAATGATAAATATCAGTATCACTTGACCATAGGATAGAAAATTATATACAGACACCGTTGGTCTATATATAAATATTTTGAAAATGATTTCTATGGTTTTGAAAAGGAATATATGGTTTTACTTGAAATTTTGATTTTAAAGATTTATTAAAGTTGATTTAATAAAGTTGATGTATAAGTATTTATTTAATATCTATATTTTCAGATATAGAGTTTATAATGATTCAGGTTGGAAAGATAAATTTGAAATTGGTTTGAAATTATATTTATTTAAGAATTATACTTAAATAAGTTTGAATTGAAATTTATTGAATTTGAAATTTTAAAGATGTGTTTACAACTTGAAATTGATTAAAGGTGACTTAAATGGATATTTCAAACTTATATAAATTTAAATGGGATATTTTGTTTATCTAAATTTGTAAATTGAAGTTGTATTTAAATGTTATGGAAATGATTAAGTTAATATTTCAAAACTAAATAATTGTGAAATGAATTTGATATGTATATAAATTTATCAAATTTAGTTTTGAAATGTTGAATATTTAAAGCATTGAAATATATTGAAATTGAAATGGTTTATTTGTGGTTCAAATCGGTATTTGAAATGTTTAATTGAATTGAAGTTGATATTATGAACTGAGATTTGAATTAAGTTGAATTAGGAAGTCGAGTTGATTTGAATCGATTTGTGAATTTAAGGAAACTATTTTACTATATAAAGTATTTTAACTATATTTAAACTATTTTATATTTTAACTTATAATTATTGTAATATAAACTATTTTAACACAAATCAATTTCAATATAAATTATTTTAATATAAACTATTTTACTAACTATTTTATTTTTAAACTATTTTTAACTTATAACTATTTATATAAATCATTTTATCTTATAAACTATTTTATTATATATATTATTATTGATATCTAAACGGTTTAAGGGAAATGCTATAATTTCAAAGTGTTTGTAACGACCCAGAATTTTGAACAAATTAAATTGAGAATATTTAATTAATTTTAAATATTTGAACGATAATTTAATTTGAATCCCGAATATAACTTTGAATTTGGCGATTAAATTATAAAATTTAATCTATTGAAACTGGATAAAAATTTGAATCTTCAATTTAAAGTTGAAGAAAAATATTTCGAAAAGCTTTTAATATTTATATTGATGATACTGAAGATAATTGGAGCTTTAGAATCGAATTTGAAATTGAATTGTTCAGTTTGAAATTATATCGTTCGAATCGATATTTAAAAATAGTCAATTTTCACACCGTCTCGGAATTCAACGAAACCAGTTCCATTGGATCCGTAATATTGAATTATTGTCGGATTTCAAATTTCGTATTTTTTAGAGTTGTTATGTAAGCATACGACACATAAACGCTTTGAATCTTCATCGAATTCAAATTTGAATTTAAATATATATTGGTCAACACCACCACGTTTTCTTGTCCCCCACTCGTACACGCGACATACCCCTTCATCTCAGAGCAGGGTCGCGTATCCTTTATCTCTGCAAATATCACACCTTGTCTCCTTCGTTTCTTTCATCATGCAAACAGTTTTAAAATAAAAAATGGAAGAAACAAATAATGGCCGCTCGTTCTAATTTCCTTACTTCCCTCTTCAGATTCAAACCAAAGAAATCAAATTAACTCCTCGTTCAAATAAGTGGCGAAACCCGGGCTACGAGCAATCAAAGTCGATCGGTAATTAAGCTCGTTCTCTTCTCGATATTACCAAGATCTGCGGAATCGAATTCGCATTCGAGATTAGGGTTCGTGGGGGCAGTTCGATCGAATCAGGGTGGCATCGAGTCGCGTGTCTTGGGGTTCGCGATGTTTTTCACTAGGAGGCGTAGCGAGGCAGTGGCTCAAAGTCGAGCGAGGTGGCGAAGGAGCGACGATGTCGCGATCGCTGGTGAGCGCGAGTAGACTGGAAGGCAACAGCAGCGGACGCATCGTGAGGCCGTGGGGTTCGAGGCTGCAGGTGCGAGGGTGATCGCTGGTGAGCTCGATTGCACGAGGGCTTTGGATAGTCGTCGATGACGGTGGCACGACGAAACGAGGTGGGGGAGGCCTCGTTCGCATTTTCCTGTAAGGTATCTTTTCTTTTTTTTTACAGATAGATTTTGTTTTAATAAAAAGTATATACAGTAAAAAGAAAATTTAATTTATTGTGTAAAATATTTATACAAGGTTAAAGTCGAGAAAACAAAACTGGAATGGAGAAATGCAAATTGGTTTGCAAATTAAAGGTGAGATCTTCTCACTCAAAATAAAATTTGATTTTACAGTTATTGATTGATGATTGACTGTTTGGATGTGATATTAGATATAGTAGGATATATCTATATATATATATATAGCAATATTGGCATATGTATATATTGGATTGATTGATTTCCCGCCTCGTATAGCGGATGAGACCCTATTGCGCCGTTAGTAAGCGGATGATTTTTATAAAACCCATATACCGTGATATTCCACCTCGAAGTGGAATTGGTATTGTGCTAACGTCTGTGGATGCAGGGAAACAGATTGGAGGGATCCAACTGGATTCCTCAACAGTATTTATTTATTTATAGATATTGTGACGTATATTCTGTTATCATATGTTGATATATGATGTTGTTGTGATTGACTAATTGGTGTTGTTGCATCATCGGATTCAGTTTTGAAGTTTAAAAATAACGACTTTTACTTTAAAAGGGTTTTTAAAGTGATTTTTGAAAATATACGTTTTATGGAATTTTTGAATTGAATTATAAACGTTAAAATTTTAAAGTTAGAAAAGTTATAATTTTTAGTGAAATATAACCAAAGTGTGATTTTTGAAATAAAAGTTGATTTATTTGTAAAATGGTTTAATTTGATATTTTTAAAGTATTATAAAAGATGTACAAAAATGGATATTTATAAATCTAAAAATGTTGGTATTATAAAACGAGTTTTTACAAGCGTTAAAATGAATTTTTAAGAATTTATAAGTGAATGAAATTTATAAATTGTGAACTTATAAATGGAAATGATTTTTTAAAATAAAGGAATTATAAGTATTTAACTTATAATTATGGATTGTTGGTATAAGATTTGAGTTATGAATCGAATTGTTAATAAAGGAGATTTATTAAATTGAAGTTGTTAGAAAATAGAAATAGCATTTATAAACGTTGTTTTATAAATTCGAAATCAATTGGATTTGATAAATTAAATATAGAAGGTTGTTAAAGGAAATATATTCGCGATTTTGGATAGCGAATTATTATTGAAATAAAATGTGTAGAAAATAGTGAAATGTAATTAGTGAAGTATATTCACGATTTTGGATAGTGAATATATCGTTAAGTAAAATGGATAGTTTTGGAAAAGTGACATTGAAAATGAAGTTAAACATTTAAAGATGTTTTTAAAATGTATTATGATATCGAATACATAGATTTCAACATTTTTACTGTTGAAATAGACGTTTTCGAAAAATAAGGAAATGGTGGACTATAACACTGTTGTTATAGTAAATGGTTTCCGAAAGGAAATGTTTTTATATAGTATTGGGATTTATATATCTATCTAAATTTCGAATCCCTATACTAATAATTTTGAGTCGTCGTAACATTTTTTTTACGTAACATTCGTTTTGACTCAAATAGATGTTGTTATAGTAAATGATTTCCTTAAAGAATGAAATGTATACTTAATTTTGATTTAAGTATAACGAATATTTTTCAAATGTTGAAAATAAATAGATTTGTGAAATACTTATTATTAAATAAGTATGGGAATGTTTTCCAAAATGAAATGAAACGTTTTTGAGATTTTATCTTCTTAAAGATAAAATGAAATTGAATATTTGAAATCGATTTGAGAATCGTATATCAGTAGATATTTTGAAAATATAAATTCACTATGGAATTTATAAAGGAAAGGGAAACTGTTTAGAAAAATAAACGTTGATTTATTTTTGAAGTGTGGAAATTTTATATCTAGTAAAGATATTTTTGAAGATAAATAATTTGGGAAAATTATTTGGAATCTGATGATGTCGCGCATCTTTATTGATAGTTAAATAACCGACTATCAATAATTACCTTGAATGGATATTTGTTGTGAATTGGATGAATTTGAATGCCACACTTATTTTTGAATAATCGCTCACTATTCGGGTTAGCCGGAAAAGGACCATGGGGTCGTATAACCCATTCCGAATATGTGATACGTCGTTATGAATTGCATTCGAAGACCGGTGTTGAAGACCGGATATTTTTGAAAACGGAAGGATTACCGTCGAGTTACTCTACATCGGCTGATCTCCGATTTAGAGGTTTTATCACCCTTAGTGACGGGAAGTCCGGACGTGATTAGAAATTTATCCGGATATGCAAGGGCTTCGTGAGAAGTGCCTTCGGTTCTGTTCGATCCCGGAACAGACTTGTATGGATTGTGTGTCTGACGTTACAAATTGAGATATAAAGCTGATTTCTTTCAAATACATATATGTTGGTGGCGGAGAATTTATTCTCTTAGCTTAACACCCTTCTCTGAGACGTACGAGCTCAAAGGTTATGTAGTTGAAATTTATCAGCAATATACTCCCAATTTGGTAACGTGGCATACTGAGTGTTGCTGTGAAATGATCAGTGTTTGATCATTTGCGATATGATCATTTGTTTGATCTTATATCTTTGTGATCATTTCTATGATCATTTGTTTGACCCGAAGCATGGCTTTGTAGAAAGCGTAGCTTTGTGGACGAGACTTCGTCGAGCCTCACACCCCGGAAATGGTCAAAACAGGAAGGATGCAGCAAGGTTCTAGGGAGTAGTGCCCCTTAGTGTATGTCATTCCTTCTGGATAGAGGTGGTATCATGGTATGGAGCCCAGATACTTAACCTATGTTGATACTGCTTATTATGTAGTTTGTTGCGAATCGGGGATCCTCGGGAAGATCGGTTACGATCGGGGGATGGCATACGCGTGTCAGTAGTTACCTATTTTTGCAGAGGTAACCCGGCCTTGTGTTGGCAGAGATCCGGTTAAGTTCTCGAGTCGTCTATTCCAGGGACGTACCCATCGTGGCATAGGAAGTTCCTTAGCCTGACCATTTGTTGGAAATCCAAAGAAACAATACGTGACGTGTACGGTTTTAGTTGTATTACCTGCTATGGAATGTGGCGGTAACCTGCTATTGAACATAGTAGCTATAGTAGGCATAAGTGCGGAATGCCTATGCTGGCTAAGATTAATATTTTATTTTCGAAATGTTTTCTACACTATGCACTAATAATAATATCAAAAATGATTTGATTTTGCGTAGTAAGCATCTTTGACTATCATAAGAAGAAATCTCCTCCAATTCTGCGTTTGCATTGTGTGTGTGGTGGGAGGTCTTATGGTAGTTTCATTTTCCAAAAGCATTGCGAATCTATTTTAAAATATTCCTTTGTTGTTATAAAGAATATCTGTTTTACGATCTCACACCAGTCACCATGACTGACTCGGAGTTTATTGTTTCCCTTCTAAACTCTGGGTGCCCACCAATTTCCACACGGGCAGCCTAGAGTTATGTTATTAGGATATTCTAGAGCTTTGGAGATAAGCTGGATGACGAGACGTAGTATTTGTATCTGATAGTATTTATTCCGCTGTGTATTCTGTATGAGGACAAGTTTATATAACTGTCCATTGTTGTATATCGACTCAGATTGATGTATGTATAAACTGATATAGTTCTTTGTTTTAAAAGACTAGTGATTATCTATTATATATTGTTCCACTGTGATATGTGAGATTCTGATATTGTTTCTATTTTGATGTTGTTCTGTTGTTCTTCTCTTTCTTCTTCTTCTTCTTCTCTTTTTCTTCTATCTTATCTTCTATTTCCTTTTCTTAAAACCCCTCAGGGTTCGTATTTCCGTGCATCTTGAGTTAATCAATGGAATTTAGTTTTAATCAAGGGTACGGATTTGCGGGTCTTGACAGCATGGTATCAGAGCATATGGTTAAGCGACAACCCTGCTCTGTTGGGTGTTACTCATTAGAGATAGAGTCAGTAGTACTCTAGAATGAGTTGAGTGTAATAATAGATATGAGCGCGTATTTGTTAGTGAATATTAAATTGTTTTGTATTGTGTTGACTTATCGGTTGATTGTTTATGGATTCTGGTCGGTGCAGTCTAGCTAGCTGTAATCGATAGGGGTTTCTAAACTCTTAAACAAGATAAACCGACACAGTATTGATTTTAAAATAGGGTAAATGAAATAATTTTACCCAAAACTATTTTTGTATATAAAAGAAATGATTTTCTGTAAATTATTACAATATATGGTTGCATGGTTGTTAGAAGTGATAATATTAAATTATTATCATTAAAATTAAATAAAGAAATTGAAATCATAACTCCAAAGTTAAGAAATGAATTCATATACAAATGAAATTTAAGAATGTAAATTATAAATGTGACTTATAATTGGAAGTAGAATTCCAGAGAAGTATTTGGAAATGTTTTGAAAAGAATTTGAAAATTTTGGAGATTTGGAAAATTTAAATCTTTTTGATTTGAAAATGAATTTCAAAGGTTTTGAAAAGCATTTTGGAAGGATAAAAGCTCTAAACTCTTTTCGGT
Organism: Allium fistulosum; assembly: GCA_030737815.1. Taxonomy (NCBI): domain Eukaryota; kingdom Viridiplantae; phylum Streptophyta; class Magnoliopsida; order Asparagales; family Amaryllidaceae; genus Allium; species Allium fistulosum. The sequence goes on along the minus strand of CM060901.1, from coordinate 306,583,146 downwards.
CGCTGGAAAATAATTCCAATGATGATCGCGACATCACCGGTGTTCATTTTTGGGTTTCCAAAAGAGAAATTGCTGCCAAATTGTTTTTAAATGAAAGTTGTTTGGAAAAGTGGGTTTGGTTTTTGAAATTCAAAGGATAAATTTGAACTGTTTTCAAAAATGATTTTTGAAATGTTGGTAAGACTCTGGAATACTATATAAAAAATATTTATGAAATATTATTAAGTTGATAACTTATACAAATTTAATATTGATAGAATAAATTCAATTTAAAGAATGGAGTTAAATTAAAATAAGTATAAGTGAATAAATCTGAATAAAGTAAATTTGAAGAAATGTCTAAGGAGACGAAGTGAAATGATTACTTAAAATAAATTTATTAAGTTGGAAATAAATTTGGAGTAGTAACAAATTGAATTGAAATTGTAAATTGAATTCAAATGAAAATTGAAATGTAAAAATTGAATGAGAGTTGTTTGGTTAATAGAATAAACCGAATTGAAAATATGAAATGCGAATTAAATTGAATGGAATCAATTGCAAATGAAGTAGAATTAAAATAAATTGAATTTGTATCAATTTGAATTGGTTATAAACTAGAATGGATATGAATTCATTTTGTTTAAAAATGAATATAACTTCAATAGTGAAGTAAAAATGTATAAGAAGCATATATTGAAAATTTTGTAATAGAATTTGCAAAATGAATAAATGTTGTAACTAGATATGATTGTTAAATAGGATATACAGGTGTATAAAGAAAATTGGATTTGATTTTGAAGATAAATTTGAATTGCTCGACAAAAGGTAAGTATTTGAATTTCAATATGAGATTTGATGATTTCTTGTCTAGCCGCTTGGCTTTTTCTTTTTCTTTTTGAAATCTGAGAGTCCGTAGGGACGTTTTGTAGTCGTACCGTATTAGCCGCGCAAAGGAGATGCTGGCAAAATTTTTCGAAAATTTCGAGTGTTAGAAAATTTTTGAGAAAATTTTGAAAGTTTAAAATTTGAATTTGAATTTAAATTTGAATTTTGAAGTAAACAATGTTGTTTGGAAACTATGAAAGGTTTAGAAATTTAGTTGAATAAATAACGAATCTTTAGTAGAAAGATTTGTTTTGAAAATTGATAAAACTATTTAGATTGTGAAAAATAGTAGAGGAGTTAAGGACTTTTTTTTCCTAACTTGTAATTTCGGGACGAAATTCTTTTAAGGGGGGAAGTTTGTAACGACCCAGAATTTTGAACAAATTAAATTGAGAATATTTAATTAATTTTAAATATTTGAACGATAATTTAATTTGAATCCCGAATATAACTTTGAATTTGGCGATTAAATTATAAAATTTAATCTATTGAAACTGGATAAAAATTTGAATCTTCAATTTAAAGTTGAAGAAAAATATTTCGAAAAGCTTTTAATATTTACATTGATGATACTGAAGATAATTGGAGCTTCAGAATCGAATTTGAATTTGAATTGTTCAGTTTGAAATTATATCGTTCGAATCGATATTTAAAAATAGTCAATTTTCACACCGTCTCGGAATTCAACGAAACCAGACCATTGGATCCGTAATATTGAATTATTGTCGGATTTCAAATTTCGTATTTTTCAGAGTTGTTATGTGAGCATACGACACATAAACGCGTTGAATCTTCATCGAATTCAAATTTGAATTTAAATATATATTGGTCAACACCACCACGTTTTCTTGTCCCCCACTCGTACACGCGACATACCCCTTCATCTCAGAGCAGGGTCGCGTATCCTTTATCCCTGCAAATATCACACCTTGTCTCCTTCGTTTTTTCATCACGCAAACAGTTTTAAAATAAAAAATGGAAGAAACAAATAATGGCCGCTCGTTCTAATTTCCTTACTTCCCTCTTCAGATTCAAACCAAAGAAATCAAATTAACTCCTCGTTCAAATAAGTGGCGAAACCCGGGCTACGAGCAATCAAAGTCGAGCGGTAATTAAGCTCGTTCTCTTCTCGATATTACCAGGATCTGCGAAATCGAATTTGCATTCGAGATTAGGGTTCGTGGGGGCAGTTCGATCGAATCAGGGTGGCATCGAGTCGCGTGTCTTGGGGTTCGCGATGTTTTTCACTGGGAGGCGTAGCGAGGCAGTGGCTCAAAGTCGAGCGAGGTGGCGAAGGAGCGACGATGTCGCGATCGCTGGTGAGCACGAGCAGACTGGAAGGCAACGGCAGCGGACGCATCGTGAGGCCGTGGGGTTTGAGGCTGCAGGTGCGAGGGTGATCGCTGGTGAGCTCGATTGCACGAGGGCTTTGGATAGTCGTCGATGACGGCGGCACGACGAAGCGAGGTGGGGGAGGCCTCGTTCGCTTTTCCTGTAAGGTATCTTTTCGTTTTTTTACAGATAGATTTTGTTTTAATAAGAAGTATATACAGTAAAAAGAAAATTTAATTTATTGTGTAAAATATTTATACAAGGTTAAAGTCGAGAAAAAAAAAATGGAATGGAGAAATGGAAATTGGTTTGCAAATTAAAGGTGAGATCTTCTCACTCAAAATAAAACTTGATTTTACAGTTATTGATTAATGATTGACTGTTTGGATGTGATATTAGATATAGTAGGATATATCTATATATATATATAGCAATATATACATATTCGCATATGTATATATTGGATTGATTGATTTCCCGCCTCGTATAGCGGATGAGACCCTATTGCGCCGTTAGTAAGCAGATGATTTTTATAAAACCCATATACCGCGATATTCCACCTCGAAGTGGAATTGGTATTGTGCTAACGTCTATGGATGCAGGGAAACAGGTTGGAGGGATCCAACTGGATTCCTCAACAGTATTTATTTATTTATAGATATTGTGATGTATATTCTGTTATCATATGTTGATATATGATGTTGTTGTTGTGATTGACTAATTGGTGCTGTTGCATCATCGGATTCAGTTTTGAAGTTTGAAAATAGCGACTTTTACTTTAAAAGGGTTTTTAAAGTGATTTTTGAAAATATACGTTTTATGGAATTTTTGAATTGAATTATAAACGTTAAAATTTTAAAGTTAGAAAAGTTATAATTTTTAGTGAAATATAACCAAAGTGTGATTTTTGAAATAAAAGTTGATTTATTTGTAAAATGGTTTAATTTGATATTTTTAAAGTATTATAAAAGATGTACAAAAATGGATATTTATAAATCTAAAAATGTTGGTATTATAAAACGAGTTTTTACAAGCGTTAAAATGAATTTTTAAGAATTTATAAGTGAATGAAATTTATAAATTGTGAACTTATAAATGGAAATGATTTTTTAAAATAAAGGAATTATAAGTATTTAACTTATAATTATGGATTGTTGGTATAAGATTTGAGTTATGAATCGAATTGTTAATAAAGGAGATTTATTAAATTGAAGTTGTTAGAAAATAGAAATAGCATTTATAAACGTTGTTTTATAAATTCGAAATCAATTGGATTTGATAAATTAAATATAGAAGGTTGTTAAAGGAAATATATTCGCTATTTTGGATAGCGAATTATTATTGAAATAAAATGTGTAGAAAATAGTGAAATGTAATTAGTGAAGTATATTCATGATTTTGGATAGTGAATATATCCTTAAGTAAAATGGATAGTTTTGGAAAAGTGACATTGAAAATGAAGTTAAACATTTAAAGATGTTTTTAAAATGTATTATGATATCGAATACATAGATTTCAACATTTTTACTGTTGAAATAGACGTTTTCGAAAAATAAGGAAATGGTGGACTATAACACTGTTGTTATAGTAAATGGTTTCCGAAAGGAAATGTTTTTATATAGTATTGGGATTTATATATCTATCTAAATTTCGAATCCCTATACTAATAATTTTGAGTCGTCGTAACGATGTTTTACGTAACATTCGTTTTGACTCAAATAGATGTTGTTATAGTAAATGATTTCCTTAAAGAATGAAATGTATACTTAATTTTGATTTAAGTATAACGAATATTTTTCAAATGTTGAAAATAAATAGATTTGTGAAATACTTATTATTAAATAAGTATGGGAATGTTTTCCAAAATGAAATGAAACGTTTTTGAGATTTTATCTTCTTAAAGATAAAATGAAATTGAATATTTGAAATCGATTTGAGAATCGTATATCAGTAGATATTTTGAAAATATAAATTCACTATGGAATTTATAAAGGAAAGGGAAACTGTTTAGAAAAATAAACGTTGATTTATTTTTGAAGTGTGGAAATTTTATATCTAGTAAAGATATCTTTGAAAATAAATAATTTGGGAAAATTATTTTGAATCTGATGATGTCGCGCATCTTTATTGATAGTTAAATAACCGACTATCAATAATTACCTTGAATGGATATTTGTTGTGAATTGGATGAATTTGAATGCAACACTTATTTTTGAATAATCGCTCACTATTCGGGTTAGCCGGGAAAGGACCATGGGGTCGTATAACCCATTCCGAATATGTGATACGTCGTTATGAATTGCATTCGAAGACCGGTGTTGAAGACCGGTTATTTTTGAAAACGGAAGGATTACCGTCGAGTTACTCTACATCGGCTGATCTCCGATTTAGAGGTTTTATCACCCTTAGTGACGGGAAGTCCGGACGTGATTAGAAATTTATCCGGATATGCAAGGGCTTCGTGAGAAGTGCCTTCGGTTCTGTTCGATCCCGGAACAGACTTGTATGGATTGTGTGTCTGACGTTACAAATTGAGATATAAAGCTGATTTCTTTCAAATACATATCTGTTGGTGGCGGAGAATTTATTCTCTTAGCTTAACACCCTTCTCTAAGACGTACGAGCTCAGAGGTTATGTAGTTGAAATTTATCGGCAATATACTCCCAATTTGGTAACGTGGCATACTGAGTGTTGCTGTGAAATGATCAGTGTTTGATCATTTGCGATATGATCATTTGTTTGATCTTATATCTTTGTGATCATTTCTATGATCATTTGTTTGACCCGAAGCATGGCTTTGTAGAAAGCGTAGCTTTGTGGACGAGACTTCGTCGAGCCTCACACCCCGGAAATGGTCAAAACAGGAAGGATGCAGCAAGGTTCTAGGGAGTAGTGCCCCTTAGTGTATGTCATTCCTTCTGGATAGAGGTGGTATCATGGTATGGAGCCCAGATACTTAACCTATGTTGATACTGCTTATTATGTAGTTTGTTGCGAATCGGGGATCCTCGGGAAGATCGGTTACGATCGGGGGATGGCATACGCGTGTCAGTAGTTACCTATTTTTGCAGAGGTAACCCGGCCTTGTGTTGGCAGAGATCCGGTTAGGTTCTCGAGTCGTCTATTCCAGGGACGTACCCATCGTGGCATAGGAAGTTCCTTAGCCTGACCATTTGTTGGAAATCCAAAGAAACAATACGTGACGTGTACGGTTTTAGTTGTATTACCTGCTATGGAATGTGGCGGTAACCTGCTATTGAACATAGTAGCTATAGTAGGCATAAGTGCGGAATGCCTATGCTGGCTAAGATTAATATTTTATTTTCGAAATGTTTTCTACACTATGCACTAATAATAATATCAAAAATGATTTGATTTTGCGTAGTAAGCATCTTTGACTATCATAAGAAGAAATCTCCTCCAATTCTGCGTTTGCATTGTGTGTGTGGTGGGAGGTCTTATGGTAGTTTCATTTTCCAAAAGCATTGCGAATCTATTTTAAAATATTACTTTGTTGTTATAAAGAATAACTGTTTTACGATCTCACACCAGTCACCATGACTGACTCGGAGTTTATTGTTTCCCTTCTAAACTCTGGGTGCCCACCAATTTCCACACGGGCAGCCTAGAGTTATGTTATCAGGATATTCTGGAGCTTTGGAGATAAGCTGGATGACGAGACGTAGTATTTGTATCTGATAGTATTTATTCCGCTGTGTATTCTGTATGAGGACAAGTTTATATAACTGTCCATTGTCGTATATCGACTCTGATTGACGTATGTATAAACTGATATAGTTCTTTGTTTTAAAAGACTAGTGATTATCTATTATATATTGTTCCGCTGCGATATGTGAGATTCTGATATTGTTTCTGTTTTGATGTTGTTCTGTTGCTCTTCTCTTTCTTCTTCTTCTTCTCTTTTTCTTCTATCTTTTCTTCTATTTCTTTTTCTTAAAACCCCTCAGGGTTCGTATTTCCGTGCATCTTGAGTTAATCAATGGAATTTAGTTTTAATCAAGGGTACGGATTTGCGGGTCTTGACAGTGTTATGATTTCCAAAATGCTATAATTTCAAAGTGTTATGGTTTCTAAAATGATATGATTTCAATGCTGTGATTTTCGAAGTGTTTTGATTTTTAAAGACTATGATTTCGAAAGCGTTATAACTTTGGAAAGTGATATGATTTTTGGAAATGAATATATTTGAAGTGAGAAATGATATCGTATTGATTTGGTTTTTGAAATGAAAATGATATTTTGGGTTTTTGAAGTATGAACTATTTTGAAATGACCGCGGTGTTATAATAACGTTTGGTTGTTAAAGAGACAAGGATCGGATATGGGCATACTCTCTGTTGATACCGAAAACCACTTTAACAACCGTGTACGCGGTGGAGATCCAGAATGAAGTAGGATGGTGGCGACGATTCTAAAGGTATATACGTGGACCCAACTCCCGTGAGTTGGCATAAGGTGGCTAAAACAGGAGCGATTCTCGGGCCAATGAGGTAGCACCTCTGATCGGTCACATTTCTTCGATACCATTCTATTTCTTTGTGATTGATTTGGTGGCCACCCTTCGATTTTGATTGGGAGTGTGTTCCGAGGTGGGCGGTAGTGGCTGCTATGCGTTTCCACCAGCCCGAATGCGTAATTGGTATATCTACCCTGGCATTGCCTTGTTGTGCTGTGTCACCTACCATATCGAGCTTTAATACGAGTTTGGATTTCTCCCGTAGCCTGTGGAGTATTGAGGGTAGCCCCCATCTGGGAGTATGCTAATACTGGATATACTAATGGGACTATTACGTGTTAAGGGCTATATGGGTAACCCCTTGACGCTATTAAAAAGTAAGTTTATTTTATTATTAGACATTATTATAATAGCATATATTACTACATAGTAGATAGTTTAACGGATCCTTAGAGGATGGTTATCCCAAACATCCTTTGAGTTACTGGTATTTCAGTTGATATTTCACTTGAGTTGGATTTAATGATATAAGAATGTTAATCCTGACTCGAGTGCTTTGTGTTTTGCTTTATGCTCAGGTCAGACTGAGTGATATAGCATTTGAGACTCACCTTTGGAGTTGGACCTTTGCTTGGAGACCCAGCTATTTATCTATCCTGCTTTCAGTTGTTCAGTCGATCCAGTGATGCATTCAGATCTTGTATTTGATTATTGTATTGAGACATCTATGTACTCGTGACTTTTTTGTATCTTGTTTAACTCTATTATATATATATATATATATATAGTAGCTTCATGAACTGCTATTCTTTTGCTTCCGCTGCATTATTGTTATATTACTCTGTGTCTGTGATTATTTTATTTACTGTATATGCTGAGTTTTGCCAAATATAAATTAACAATCTGATATTTTGAGCAATTCAAATCCGACATGTATGGATGCGAATGGTTGAAAATTTTAGGTCGTTACATCGTTCCAGCTTTCTCCCACGCCCGCTACCCCGTTCGAAGTCAACCAAGGTGCCACCGCACCTCAATTAATCGCGTCGCCACACTAGCCCAGAGACGCCGCCTCCCCCGGTGCGCCTTCCCCCATGCTCGCGACGAACGCCAACACCCCCCTCTCGCGATAAAAGCACAGTCACCGCCATTATTTGCTAACCCTAACGCAATTGTTTCCGAGCATCATACCCTTGATTCGACACAAAAACTACCCAGATGCACTCCCATCGCTGCTCTCTACCCAATTGCACCTTCGATTCGTCGATCGGACGAAGATGATTACGCTCGATTGAACAGCCTTGAATAGTTCATCGATTTTCGGCCACATGGAAACCCAAATCGAAAAACGAATCACATATTTGACTTGTGCCCGTCGAGTGCTTCAAATCGATATAAAATTCGATAGGGTTTGTGGAGTTTGAAATTTGATTTTAATTTTGAATTGAAATTGCAATTTTGGAATTAGGGTATGTCTGCCATTGAGTAAAAGGAGCAACAGAAATTTATGTATGTATAGAAATGAGAAATAGAAAGGCTGCCAGGGTTTATAACCGGATATATATAGGTAGAGCTGAAAATAGAGGAATGGATACGATTGGTTAGGACAGTCGAACGATAAATGACCGAAAAGCCCGTTCTGACTCCGGAATGAAATTGGGTCAACCCATATATCAAAATGAACGTTTTCAAATGTTTTAAACTCAATGGAACGGGTTTCAAGTCCTAATTCCATCATTTGAAGAAGTTATGGTAAAAACAATTTATTTCAAATTGATTTCAATTGATTTCAATTAAATTGATTTCAAGGCGTTTCGAGCTCATACGATCAAACAGCGAGTCCAATCGTTATGAGACTTAAAATCCTACGATAATTCACCGTTACGGATCCGATGAAACTAGTTTCGTCAAAATCCGAGTCAGTGGCCAAAATGTCTATTTCCACATTAATAAAATAAATTAATATTAAATTAATTAAATCAAATTTCAATTCTACAATTGACAAATTTTAGAATTTTTTATTTCTTAACTATTTACAATAATTTAAACAAATTTAGATGTAAATTTAAAGCTGATTAATCCATCAATTTCAGTGTTTAATTCCAATTTCATTAAATTCAGAAATTATAAATTAAATTTTCAATAATTCCATTTAATTAACCTTTCATCCTATTTTCAATCCATTATTATCAAATAGATAAAATTAACATTGGTTCATGATTTATTACATTAATGTTATCAATTTTCATCTAAATTTCCATTAACGTAATATTTAATATTTAATTTCATTTATTTGCAATTAATCCAATTATCACAATTTAAATTCCCATAATTTAATAAATCTTGAATTCCATTCTTTTATTCAACCAATTGTCATTGTATGAATAGAATTAAAATTATTTTCAATCATTAACTTACTTTACATTAATCATAATAATTAATTACATTTATTGAAATTTATTTCCAATTTAAATTATCAGGTTAAATAAATAGGTAACATACAATAATTGTTACTGTAACAGCCCAAAATTTTTAACAAAATTTTATTTAAAATTAAACATTCTGTAATATTGATTTGAATTAAAAGTATAATAATTAGTGTGAAACGGGAAATTTAAACTTTACATTTTTACGTATAATTTCATCCGTTCTTAACTTTATATTAAAATCAAATTTTATTAATTATGATAATAGATATTTAAATTTTGGTTTAAATGATACGTTATTTTATTGAAAGAAACCATTAGCATTTTTCAATTTTAAGTAATAAAAGAAACAAATAACGGTTGTACGTTACTTTGGGCATTACACTTTTACGTTCGTTGTGCATTCCATACGTTCGTTCAACTTAAATGCCTTTCCTTTTACCGTTCCAACTTGTAAGCGTCTAGTATATTATCCCTTACGTTTCGTTCCAGCTTTGAATATAATAAATTGCCTTAATTTCCTCGCCTTAATTTCCTTTAACCGATCAAGACTTTTCTTTTTCCTTCTCTCTGTAAATTTGTGAGCAGCTCTTTTATATTTCCCACGTTCAAACATAATTCCAAACTGCAAAATTTCCTTTAACCTCCATAGAATTTCCGTGAGCATCTCACTGGAGGTAAGCTTGCATCCTATTCCTTTTATTTTTTGTTTCATTTGTTCTCTTCCACTGTTTTTCCTTTGTTCCATGTTTGCCCTGCTTGTTGTTGTACCATGTTTTGCCTGCCACACGCTCGGCCTTTCACCATATTATTTTGCCTACCTCCATGCTCGGCCCAGTCACCATCCTCGAACGCCACGCCCTACTCCAGCCTAGACCACCTCCAACCCCATGCCGAGACAAACTCCTCCAGACTTGAACCCCAGGCCGAGACCGAACCTTGTATTGTTGAAGTGTTAATTTGTTTCCACTGACCTTTCTTTAAAAAAAAAAGATGAACAAACATATGCTTTGTCACCTCTGCAATTTTATGTTGAAGTTATTGCCTGTCCGAGCTTTGTTAGAAAAAGGAAATGGGAAAAGTTGTTTTGTCACGTGTTCTGGTATCCTAGTTTAGTTTGTTTCCACTGACCTTTGTTTTAAAAAAAACAGATGAACAAACCTATGCTTTTGTCACTTTTATTTTGAAGTTGCCAGACCGAGCTTTGTTTTGAGAGGTGAACAACGTTTTTTTTTGTTATATTGCCTCTGCCTTGTTGAAAAAAAGGTTTGTTTGTCACCTTGTATGTGGTAGTAGAGTTTCCCTAGAGCTTTTGTTTTGAAGTTATAAATCTGGATTCCCTCTGGCCTTGTATTTGAATCAGGGAATTGAAGAGAAAAAAAAACTGTTTTGTCCCTTTGTAAATTTTATAGTTGTATATTTCCGAGCCTCTGTTTTGAAGTCACGGCCAAAATGTCCTTCTAGCCATACTTTTGTTTCAATTTGTTGACAGTTGATTTATTCAAAAGTGTTGATGTAATTGAAGTGCGTTAACATATTCAAATATTTGCTTTATTCTTTTGACTATAGATTTGAATCTAGTTGGCGCATCCGCAAACAACTGATCGTGCTTTCCGCGTGCTTTCGATAGATAGCATACTTCTTTTCTTTCGAATCTCCAGCTCCGTAGAGGTGAGTAAATCTCACATGAATATTCATACGTATATGATTGTGAAATGACCGCAACTGAATATGTAGAAAATAAATAAATAAATAAATGATGTTATAATTACCTGTGATTTATTTATATTTGATGTTAGAATTGTTAAAATTGCATAACATATCATCTGTTATATATTGTTTTATTTTACTGTTATTCTATTTTGTTAAATCACACTACAAGTTCCCTGTAGAATAAAATCACTATGGGTTGAAATGATACATACCCAAACGGACTTTAGAATAAGGGAGGATTGTTATGGGCTGAAATGATAGGCCTGAACGATTTTCAATTAAATTTTATTTACTTGGGATTGCGGGTTTGAAATGATAAAACCCGAATTTTTCTTTGTAAACTACGGATTGAAATGATATAGTATCCGTATCACTTGACTTAGGCTAGAAAATATTATACAGACCCGTGGTTATTTTTCTATATTTTCTGGATACCTTTAATATTTTAAATATTTGTAATAATATTAAATTGATTTAAATTGAATTTTTAAATGATTTATTTAGAATAGAAATGATTTTTCTATGGGATAAAAAAATAAATAAATGGAAAAATATTGATTTTAAAATAGAACTTAAATTTGAAAATTTGAATAAAAAGAAAAGATGGAAACTTAAGTTAATTAAATGGAAATGAAAATTAAGTTTTAAGATGGTGAAAATATGGAGTTTAAGTTTAAGTGTTGAAATGAATTGTTTAAATAAAAGTGGGGATTTACACACTTGAATTTAATTAGTGAACTTTGGTTTTGTAATGACCCAAGATTTTAGGAATTTATTCTGGAAAATATAAATAAATTTAAAATAATTTTTAAATAAATTTTGAAGGAGGAATTGATATAGCTTGATAGTGTATCAGTGTGTGTACATGTGTGCACAGGAAATGCACATGAATATAAGCTAAAACCCTGAACTCCAAGAATACATACATATTGATGTGTATGGAAAAATATATATATATATATATGTAGATTAAATTCTTAAAAGTAGTATGCATGAGTAAATGTATATATGAATGCTACTAAATATTTTTGAGTGTACATGTGCATGTGTGTGTCAGTATAGAATGATGTATGAATATATAGGTGGGTGTACTAATTATTTCAGTAAGACTTATATAAATATATATGTGTTAATAAAATACTAGGGTTTAAACTAGTGAAATAAAATATATAGACATATTTTAATATAAGCAGAAATAAAAAGAATGAAGATATAAAAAGGAATAATCCTCTTATAAATAAATGAAGGAAGTACATACCATTTGCATGAAAGCTAAAAATAGAAAAAAATAAGATAAAACAGGGAAGTGCTTGGTATAGGCAGAATTAGAAAAGAGTATTTAATAAATAACAAAACCAAGTCACATTTTTAGCATGATTGTAGACAAGGGGAAAAGTATTTTCTGAAAAGCAAATTTCTGAAAAAAATGTGTAACCACTTTTCTCTTCACCCAAATTAAGCCGGGAAGGGTAAAACTTTGGGTTTAAAATGCAGATAACATGATTTTTCTGGTGGGCAAAAATGACCTTAGCCAATACCCAAAACCCTAAGAGAGACCCTGTATATATATACATGTATATGCAGCAGCCTCCTCTCCTCCTCAGAAAAGAATTTTGAAAAAAAAACAACACCATAGAAATCATAAGACAAGGGAAGGAAGAGAGCTTGAGGCTAAGGGCAGAAGCTCATCAATTAATTAAGGAAACAAAGAAGAGAGCTAGGTGAGAAAACTCACTCAAAAATCTAAGGCAATAAGTCCTAATGTAGGCAGCCAGTTAAAAGTATTTTTTTTCTTAAAAGAGTATTTTCATATATGAATGCTTATCTGTGAATTTAAATCTGAAAATGTTTTGATTCTCTTTGGTTGATCACTTGTTTTATTATAACAAAGTTTTATGTGTTGTTAGTATACATATCTGTTTTATACACTCAGATCTCTGATATGTTAATGTTTAGGGATATAAACAAATACCCAGAAAATAAAATGTTGAGAATAGGCAAGTAGTATTGGTTTTGGCTCAACCCAGAAAGATGTAAATACTGTTGAGCTGCAATATACTCATGTATAAGTGCTGAGGCTTGAAATAGAAAGGAATTAGGGGTGCAATAGGGTTGCCTATGTGTTGATGATCCTGATTCAATAAAATGCATAGCAAACAAAATTTTGTGATTCAGTGAAACCAGGTCATCCTGAGTTTAACTCAAGCACAAATGTTTGCAAAAGAAAAACTCTCCTAGAAACCATAAGCCAATGTTAGTTGCCTAAACTCTTTTTAAATACCAGGATGAATATATATATATATATATATATATATATATATATATATATATATATATACAGAACCTTATTTTATAATCACCAATGGTTGTTTGCTTGTTTGCCTCTATATGGTCATGAATAATATGAGATGCCATGTTATGGATGTTTCTAGCTAATGAAATGAATCATTGAATGGTTTTGTCATGAAAAATCAAAAGAGTTATTATTAACTTAAACCTGATTAGGAAATTGGGGTCAAGAACACTACAGGAATGACTTGTGTGCTTGAGTAACACAAGTTGACACATGGCTTGTTTAAGTCCTGAGATCTTTGTGTAATGGAGTGAATTAGTTCATTACAGTGTGTCCATTGATTCATAAATATTGCAGATGAGACCAAGGATAGATAAATATACCAAGGAAATAATACTTGAGATGATGAGAAAACTAGAGTTTTTCCCAGATTTGAAATATGAGAATTGAATAAATGATTTAACTCATATTGGTTATTTTCCTGTTTGGTATGAGTGATTGTTTGACTATGATTGAATTGTATGCTTGAATGTATGTGCCATATTTATGTATGTAGTCTCTGGAAAGAAAATTAAAGTGTGTACATGCATAATGACACAGAGCATGCACACAAGTATTTGCCTGATTCCAAAGGGCCGAACTTTCTGTATATGTACTTAACTTGACTTTAACCTAATTAACTAATTATTTTTGTGAGCTCATACCAGACATGTGTCTGACCCTAGTGTGCTAATGGCATCTGGGGTGTCTCATTTAAAATGAGGCAGTTTCAAATGCTTTTTCAGATATTGCAGCAACTAAGTAGGAGTAGGAGCAAAGCTTTGAGAAGAAGATATAGCATGCTAAACTTAGTTAGATAAGAGCCTAAATGTTGAAATCTGCATGTATTGACAATTTAAATTGCTACTTGTATTAAGTGTTGAACACTGGATGGATATTTTGTTAGGTATTTTATTAAGAGATTGACTTGTATCTGGAATCTATGAACCAAGTTAAATATCTGTTATGTTTTAAAAAAAAATTAATTAATCAAATCTTGTAAGTGGATTTAGCAAGAACACCATGTTAAAATTGAATGATTACATTTTATAAATGTATTAGTCAGTCTTGAGTCTTTGGAAAGGATTTAAGTTTTGGAAAATCTGGATAGTTGATTCTCAGAAAATTAAATGGTTTTATTTTCTACCATGGCATATGTATACAAAAGAAAATAGATATAGGTTGAATGTTTTATATGGCTGCAAGGTTCCCATAATTAAACTTGTTTCATACAAATGTCTCATGTCCTATTTTTAAAGAAAGGATTTGTAATAAGGGAACTGTAAGCCAGATCCAAATAGTTGCAGATATATATGAACATAAACATGTTTAGTGCAAATATTACCACACCTTTTCCTTTGTATTTGTGATAAGAATCTGAATTTCACTCAGATTCTAACCAAATGCATTCTTAATTCCAGACATATTTTGTGAGAAGAAATTCAAACCTGGAAAATGATAAACACTTCTATCATTTACAAAACCCAAGCAACAGACCCTTAATTTACACCAATCATGAAGCCTTCCAGGTTGTAGGAATGGGTTTCAAAAATAATTAAGCAAGAATTATTGTTTTGTATGATAGGATATAGGCATAAATAAAGTATATATGTGCAGATATAGGTAGATAACAGGTTCCAAACTGTACAGGAGAAAAATGAAAAAGGAAAAAAAACAAAAATTGTGTTTGAACCAACCAGCATAGTACTCGAACTCGTGACCTCTCGTGTATAAGTTAGGCGCGTTTCCATTACGCCTAGATGTTGCTTGTGTTCTCTTATGACCCGCTTCCTTTTAACCTGAGTATGATACTATTCAGACTTTAATACAAACATCTATATTAAAAGCTTGCTTTCCACTGATTTTTACTTGATCACTTCTTAGTTAGGATAAACAGACTAAAGTATATGTTTCCAGTGGATTGTTTGGTCAAAAAAAAAATCAGCAATCCAATATCCTCTTGTTTTCCAGAACTCTGATTCAAACAAGAGAGGCATATACATCCTCACATGTATGTGCTTATCTTTGTGAATATACTGATATATTTATATTGGTTGATTATTATGATCCTGGATATAATTGGTTTATTGGAAAAAGATATTGACCCTGAGAATTATAATTGCAAGGATGATATATCTATCTAAATATATATATATCCTCTTTACCTTAAAAAAAATCCTTATGGAATTAGAGTAGTAATAGGAGGGTCATTTCAGTTGGTATCAGAGCTATGTTATTTAACATAGTAGAAGTAAGGATCAAGTTCTTAGATAGAAATAAAAATTAAAAGGAACTATATATATATATAACAATGTGTTCAGTGTGAAAAAAAAAAAAACCACTGAAACAACCAAATTACCAATCAAACTAACCAGCTATGTAAATTATTATTAGCAAACTATGGTAGGGAGACCACCAAATCAGGGAGCAGGATCTTCCCATGCACCACCAATGGTCAATCTGCAAGACTTGGTGAGAGCATTTAGGGATGGGGCAGGACAAAGGCAAGAAAATCCCTATGAAGAACTCTCAAAATTACTTAAGACAAATACTCATTTAGGAGGCAAAAGCTTTGAAGGGACAGAGAGTATCATGGAAATTCAAACATGGTTGAGAACATTGGAAAGAATTTTCAATGACATGCAACTTGATGATCAAAGAAAGAGGCAAGTGGCTTCAAGACAGCTAAAAGGAGTAGCTTTAGGTTGGTGGGAAGTAATCATTGCAGGAAGGAATGAGAATGAAATCACTTGGAATCAATTCAAAGAGATGTTGGAAGCAAGGTTTGTACCAGCATCAGCAAAGACTACCTTGCTAGAAGAATTCATTATACTTAGACAAGGAACCATGACTGTCACAGAATACACTCAAAAGTTTGAGGGGCTTTCCACATATGGAGCAATGCTTGTGGCAGATGAGGCATCTAAAAATGATAGGTACATAAAAGGTCTGAACCCAGGACTTAGCAGAGCCATGTTACCCTATGCAGACAAGACTTTTGACCATGTGATAGACTTAGCTTTGAGGTTGGAGCAGCATGACAAGGAAAGGGAGAAGTTCAGAAATTTTAAGAGCAATAATATCAAGAAAGGTAAGGGGAGGTATCACCCTTATGATAAGAAGAAAGAAGAGGCTAGTAACAAAAGCACTGGAGATGTCAAAGCTAAGGAAAACAAGAAGAAAATTGTGTGCCATCAGTGTGGAAAAGAAGGGCATATCAAACCAAGATGTCCAGAATTGAAAGGAGGAGCTTTCAAATGCTATCTATGTGGGAAAGAGGGGCATATGAAGAGGAATTGTCCTGAGTATAAACAGCAAGGCAAATTGGCAAATTTGGAAGGAAAAGGCAAAGCCACAGTGGAGAGTAACACTGTAAACCATAGCCAAGTGGAAGGTACATTACTTATTTGTACCATACCCATAACAGTAGTATATGATACTGGGGCAACTCACTCTTTAATTTCTTATGAATTGGTTAAAATGCTAAAACTGAATTGCATATTGGTTGAAACCCCATTGCATATACACAGTCCATTGGGGAGTTCTAGTGTTTTAAATATGATTTGTGTGGATGTGGAATTAAACATAGGAGGAAATATTTTTATTTCCAATTTATATGTTTTGAATTACCCAAATATAGGTGTTATATTGGGGGTAGACTGGTTAAGGCAATTTAAAGCCATAATTAATTTAGACTCATCCACCATATCATTGCAAAATTCTAGAGGCCAGAGAATCACAGTTTTATGTGAGGTGGCTAAGGAAGGAAAACTATATCATTTAGTTGACTCAGAAAAAGATTTCAGTGAACTAACCATTGAAGAAATTCCCATAGTCAATGAATATTTGGATGTGTTTGGTGAGGTCAAGGGTATTCCACACCATAGACCAGTAGAATTCCAGATCAATCTAGTTCCAGGAGCAAGCCCAGTGATTAAAAAGCCAACTAGAATGGGGCCAAATGAACTAAAAGAATTAAAGAAACAGTTAGAAGAATTGGAAGAAAAGGGTTTTATAAGACCAAGTAATTCTTGCTGGGGAGCACCAGTGGTATTTGTTAAGAAGCAAGATGGCTCCTTAAGACTCTGCATAGATTATAAAGAATTAAACAAAGTAACTATTAAAAATAAATACCCATTGCCAAGAATAGATGATCTTTTTGATCAATTAGCAGGGGCAAAAGTATTTTCTAGACTAGACTTAGCATCTGGTTTTCATCAAATGAAGGTGGAAGAATCAAGCATCAAGTACACTGCCTTTAACACTAGGTATGGGTTGTATGAATTTTTGGTTATGCCATTTGGCTTGACCAATGCACCATCTTACTTTGTAGATTTAATGAACAGAACCTTTAGAGATTGCCTAGACAAGTTTGTGCTTATTTTTATAGATGACATTTTGATTTATTCCAAGACAGTGGAAGAACATAAGCATCATTTGCACCTGGTTTTGTCTAGATTAAGGGAAAAAGATTTAAAGGCAAAATTTTCAAAATGTGTGTTTTGGAAAGAGGAAGTACATTTTCTTGGCCATGTTATATCTGCCAAAGGAATTTCTGTGAACCCCAATAAAGTAGTGGCTATTCAAGCATGGAAGAGGCCAAGCGCTGTGAGTGAAGTGAGGTCATTTATGGGGATGGCAGGGTATTATAGGAGGTTTATAAAAGATTTTTCAAAAATTTCTACACCACTCACTAACCTAACCAAGAAGAACCAAGCTTTTGTTTGGTCAGAAAAATGTGAAAAGTCTTTTGAACAGTTGAAGGAGGCATTGGTAAATGCTCCAATTCTAAAGGTACCACATGGAAATGAAGAATTAGTGGTATACACTGATGCTAGTGGATTTGGCTTGGGTGCAGTGTTGATGCAACAAGGCCAAGTCATTGCATATGCATCCAGACAACTTAAACCCCATGAAGTAAGGTATGCCACACATGATCTCGAATTAGCAGCTGTGATATATGCTTTAAAACTTTGGAGACATTATTTGTTAGGTACTAAGTTTGAACTTTACACTGACCACAAGTCTCTAAAATATTTGTTTTCACAAAAAGATTTGAACATGAGGCAACATAGATGGGTGGAGTTCTTAGCTGCCTATGACTTTGACATACTTTATACACCAGGTAAAGCAAACAAAGTTGCAGATGCTCTAAGTAGACAGCATGCTAAATTGGCTATGATGATGATAGAAGAATTTAAAAACTTATTTTTGCTAACTGAGTTAGAGATTGGGGAGAATGGTTGTGTGCACATTAATGAGCAGATGCATGGTGCACAAGAAGATAAAGGGAAGTTAAGCTTAATGACACTTCAACCAGATTTAATTCTGAAGGTAGGAAAAATGCAAGAACAAGATGCTCACTTATTAGAGAAGAGAATGCTCCTCTCAAGAGGGGAGGAAGTAATGAATCACCACATTGATAAAGATGGTTATATGAGATACCAGAATAGGATGTGTGTACCAGAGGACATAGAATTGAAGAAGGAGATATTGAATGAATATCACAGAAGTAAATACTCCATACACCCAGGTAACACAAAAATGTATCAAAATTTGAAAAGAGACTTCTGGTGGAAGGGGATGAAATCTGATATAGCTAAGTACATTGCCAAATGTATGACTTGCCAACAAGTCAAGGCTGAAACTCAAAGACCATCAGGGTTGATGCAACCTCTTAGTGTACCACAGTGGAAGTGGGAAGACATATCTATGGACTTCATAGATGGACTGCCTAGATCTAAGAGAGGTAATACAAGTATATGGGTGATAGTTGATAGGCTAACCAAGGTAGCACACTTCATCCCAGTCAAGTCAGAAACAACAGCACCAAAACTAGCTCAAATTTTTATAAAAGAAGTGGTAAAGTTACATGGCATTCCCAAAACCATTGTGAGTGATAGGGATACCATCTTCACTTCGAAATTCTGGAGAAGCTTTCAAGAAGCAATGGGAAGTGAACTATGTTTAAGTACTGCCTACCATCCTCAATCAGATGGGCAGACTGAGGTGGTAAACAAAGTTTTGGAGGACATGTTGAGGGCATGTATACTGGATTTTGGGGGCAACTGGGAAGATTATCTTCATCTAGTTGAATTTACATACAACAACAGCTACCAAAGCACCATAGGAATGGCTCCATTTGAAGCCTTATATGGTAAACCCTGTTTGTCACCTGTTTGCTGGGTAGAAGCAGGAGAAAGGTCTATTTTAGGACCTGAGTACATACAAGAAACCAAGGAGAAAATTGAGTTGGTAAGAAGAAGAATGACAGCAGCTCAAGATAGGCAAAAGAAATTTGCAGACATGAGAAGGAGGCAGGTAGAATATGAGGTGGGAAATTTTGTTTTCATCAAAATCTCACCCATGAAAAATGTGCTGAGGTTTGGAAAACAAGGCAAATTAACCCCAAGATATATTGGACCATACAAAATTCTGGAGAGAATTGGTCTCTTGGCATATAAGTTGGAATTACCAGAAAACATGCAAGGTATACATGATGTTTTTCATGTATCACAATTGAGAAGATGGGTCCATGACAAGGCAGAAATTCTTGAAACCCCAACCCAAGTGCAGATAAATCCTAATTTGATTTATGAAAAGGATCCAGTGGGAATTTTGGCAAAAGATGTGAAGAAGTTGAGGAATAAATCTCTGAAACTTGTGAAGGTACAGTGGAGTCTTGATCCTAGTGATTGCACATGGGAATTAGAAGACAAAGTTAGGATGAATTATCCTAAGCTATTTTCAGATTAAGGTAATTCTGATTTTTGATTGTTTTCTTTATTTTGGATGAATATATTTTTAGTTAGTATAGAACTAAGAATCTAATTGGTAGAGAATATATTTGTTCTCTGAATTAAGTTTAAAATTTATTTTAAGCTTAGGAAAATTGTGGGACACAATTTCTAAAAGGAGGGGTGTATGTAATGACCCAAGATTTTAGGAATTTATTCTGGAAAATATAAATAAATTTAAAATAAATTTTAAATAAATTTTGAAGGAGGAATTGATATAGCTTGATAGTGTATCAGTGTGTGTACATGTGTGCACAGGAAATGCACATGAATATAAGCTAAAACCCTGAACTCCAAGAATACATACATATTGATGTGTATGGAAAAAAAATTATATATATATATATATATAGATTAAATTCTTAAAAGTAGTATGCATGAGTAAATGTATATATGAATGCTACTGAATATTTTTGAGTGTACATGTGCATGTGTGTGTCAGTATAGAATGATGTATGAATATATAGGTGGGTGTACTAATTATTTCAGTAAGACTTATATAAATATATATGTGTTAATAAAATACTAGGGTTTAAACTAGTGAAATAAAATATATAGACATATTTTAATATAAGCAGAAATAAAAAGAATGAAGATATAAAAAGGAATAATCCTCTTATAAATAAATGAAGGAAGTACATACCATTTGCATGAAAGCTAAAAATAGAAAAAAATAAGATAAAACAGGGAAGTGCTTGGTATAGGCAGAATTAGAAAAGAGTATTTAATAAATAACAAAACCAAGTCACATTTTTAGCATGATTGTAGACAAGGGGAAAAGTATTTTCTGAAAAGCAAATTTCTGAAAAAAATGTGTAACCACTTTTCTCTTCACCCAAATTAAGCCGGGAAGGGTAAAACTTTGGGTTTAAAATGCAGATAACATGATTTTTCTGGTGGGCAAAAATGACCTTAGCCAATACCCAAAACCCTAAGAGAGACCCTGTATATATATACATGTATATGCAGCAGCCTCCTCTCCTCCTCAGAAAAGAATTTTGAAAAAAAAACAACACCATAGAAATCATAAGACAAGGGAAGGAAGAGAGCTTGAGGCTAAGGGCAGAAGCTCATCAATTAATTAAGGAAACAAAGAAGAGAGCTAGGTGAGAAAACTCACTCAAAAATCTAAGGCAATAAGTCCTAATGTAGGCAGCCAGTTAAAAGTATTTTTTTTCTTAAAAGAGTATTTTCATATATGAATGCTTATCTGTGAATTTAAATCTGAAAATGTTTTGATTCTCTTTGGTTGATCACTTGTTTTATTATAACAAAGTTTTATGTGTTGTTAGTATACATATCTGTTTTATACACTCAGATCTCTGATATGTTAATGTTTAGAGATATAAACAAATACCCAGAAAATAAAATGTTGAGAATAGGCAAGTAGTATTGGTTTTGGCTCAACCCAGAAAGATGTAAATACTGTTGAGCTGCAATATACTCATGTATAAGTGCCGAGGCTTGAAATAGAAAGGAATTAGGGGTGCAATAGGGTTGCCTATGTGCTGATGCTCCTGATTCAATAAAATGCATAGCAAACAAAATTTTGTGATTCAGTGAAACCAGGTCATCCTGAGTTTAACTCAAGCACAAATGTTTGCAAAAGAAAAACTCTCCCAGAAACCATAAGCCAATGTTAGTTGCCTAAACTCTTTTTAAATACCAGGATGAATATATATATATATATATATACAGAACCTTATTTTATAATCACCAATGGTTGTTTGCTTGTTTGCCTCTATATGGTCATGAATAATATGAGATGCCATGTTATGGATGTTTCTAGCTAATGAAATGAATCACTGAATGGTTTTGTCATGAAAAATCAAAAGAGTTATTATTAACTTAAACCTGATTAGGAAATTGGGGTCAAGAACACTGCAGGAATGACTTGTGTGCTTGAGTAACACAAGTTGACACATGGCTTGTTTTAGTCCTGAGATCTTTGTGTAATGGAGTGAATTAGTTCATTACAGTGTGTCCATTGATTCATAAATATTGCAGATGAGACCAAGGATAGATAAATATACCAAGGAAATAATACTTGAGATGATGAGAAAACTAGAGTTTTTCCCAGATTTGAAATATGAGAATTGAATAAATGATTTAGCTCATATTGGTTATTTTCCTGTTTGGTATGAGTGATTGTTTGACTATGATTGAATTGTATGCTTGAATGTATGTGCCATATTTATGTATGTAGTCTCAGGAAAGAAAATTAAAGTGTGTACATGCATAATGACACAGAGCATGCACACAAGTATTTGCCTGATTCCAAAGGGCCGAACTTTCTGTATATGTACTTAACTTGACTTTAACCTAATTAACTAATTATTTTTGTGAGCTTTCTCATACCAGACATGTGTCTGACCCTAGTGTGCTAATGGCATCTGGGGTGTCTCATTTAAAATGAGGCAGTTTCAAATGCTTTTTCAGGTATTGCAGCAACTAAGTAGGAGTAGGAGCAAAGCTTTGAGAAGAAGATATAGCATGCTAAACTTAGTTAGATAAGAGCCTAAATGTTGAAATCTGCATGTATTGACAATTTAAATTGCTACTTGTATTAAGTGTTGAACACTGGATGGATATTTTGTTAGGTATTTTATTAAGAGATTGACTTGTATCTGGAATCTATGAACCAAGTTAAATATCTGTTATGTTTTAAAAAAAATTAATTAATCAAATCTTGTAAGTGGATTTAGCAAGAACACCATGTTAAAATTGAATGATTACATTTTATAAATGTATTAGTCAGTCTTGAGTCTTTGGAAAGGATTTAAGTTTTGGAAAATCTGGATAGTTGATTCTCAGAAAATTAAATGGTTTTATTTTCTACCATGGCATATGTATACAAAAGAAAATAGATATAGGTTGAATGTTTTATATGGCTGCAAGGTTCCCATAATTAAACTTGTTTCATACAAATGTCTCATGTCCTATTTTTAAAGAAAGGATTTGTAATAAGGGAACTGTAAGCCAGATCCAAATAGTTGCAGATATATATGCACATAAACATGTTTAGTGCAAATATTACCACACCTTTTCCTTTGTATTTGTGATAAGAATCTGAATTTCACTCAGATTCTAACCAAATGCATTCTTAATTCCAGACATATTTTGTGAGAAGAAATTCAAACCTGGAAAATGATAAACACTTCTATCATTTACAAAACCCAAGCAATAGACCCTTAATTTACACCAATCATGAAGCCTTCCAGGTTGTAGGAATGGGTTTCAAAAATAATTAAGCAAGAATTATTGTTTTGTATGATAGGATATAGGCATAAATAAAGTATATATGTGCAGATATAGGTAGATAACAGGTTCCAAACTGTACAGGAGAAAAATGAAAAAGGAAAAAAAAACAAAAATTGTGTTTGAACCAACCAGCATAGTACTCGAACTCGTGACCTCTCGTGTATAAGTTAGGCGCGTTTCCATTACGCCTAGATGTTGCTTGTGTTCTCTTATGACCCGCTTCCTTTTA
Organism: Allium fistulosum; assembly: GCA_030737815.1. Taxonomy (NCBI): domain Eukaryota; kingdom Viridiplantae; phylum Streptophyta; class Magnoliopsida; order Asparagales; family Amaryllidaceae; genus Allium; species Allium fistulosum. The sequence goes on along the minus strand of CM060901.1, from coordinate 306,559,711 downwards.
ACCTGAGTTTGATACTATTCAGACTTTAATACAAACATCTATATTAAAAGCTTGCTTTCCACTGATTTTTACTTGATCACTTCTTAGTTAGGATAAACAGACTAAAGTATATGTTTCCAGTGGATTGTTTGGTCAAAAAAAAAAATTCAGCAATCCAATATCCTCTTGTTTTCCAGAACTCTGATTCAAACAAGAGAGGCATATACATCCTCACATGTATGTGCTTATCTTTGTGAATATACTGATATATTTATATTGGTTGATTATTGTGATCCTGGATATAATTGGTTTATTGGAAAAAGATATTGACCCTGAGAATTATAATTGCAATGGATGATATATCTATCTAAATATATATATCCTCTTTACCTTAAAAAAAAAATCCTTATGGAATTAGAGTAGTAATAGGAGGGTCATTTCAGGTTTTTTATTCGAAAAATTTCTCTTTAGAAAAATCATAAGTTAAAGGATTTAAATGAACATTTTAAATGTGAAAATTTATGACTTTATAAATTTAAATGGTTTAAATTAAATGAACTAATTCTGAACTAAGTGGAATCTGTAGCACTTGTTAAGTGCTGTGGTTATATAAATGAACCAAAAGACTAAAAGGAACTTATGCTATGATAGCACTTGGTAAGTGCCGTTGTAGCAGAAACTAAAATTGAACCTGAACTAATAAAAGGGCTACTGTAGCACTTGTTAAGGACTGCAGTGGGCTGAAATATGATTTTTGTTTAAAACCGAACTGTTATAGCAGTTTATAAATGTTGTTTTGCCAAATAAAATTGTTTTCAAATATAACTTACCGCCGCACTTTTTAAATACCGTGAAAGCTGAAATATTTTAACGTTATTGTTTTTAAGTGAATAAATGAACTCCGAAAAGGCTAAACTTTGGGAATTTAATATTTGATTTTAAAAGAAAAATGACTTTGTTTTAAGTGGTTTAATTTGAAGTATATTTGATAAATTGTTTTAAATTTATAACCATGGGTTATAATAACGATTGGTTGGCAAAGAGACCAGGATCGAATATGGACATACTCTCTGTCGATACTAAAAACCACTTTGACAACCGTGTACGCGGTGGAGATTCCAGAATGAAGTAGGATGGTGGCGACGTTCTTAAGGTATGTTACGTGGACCCAACTCCCGTGAGTTGGCATAAGGTGGCTAAAACAGGAGCGATCTCGGACCAGTGAGGTAGCACCTCTTCTCGGACACATTTCTTCGATATTATACTCTTACTTGTGATTGATTAGATGGCCATCCTCCGATTTGGGAGTGTTGTTCGAGGTGGAACGGTAGTGGCTGCTATGCATATCCATCAGTCCGTGTGCGTAATTGGTATATCTACCCTGGCATTGCCTAGTTGTGCCGTGTCACCTACCATATCGAGCTTTACTACGATTATGATTTTAAGATCCGACCGCGTTAAGGTTCTCCATCCCCTTAACGCTATTTTCTATATGATTATACTTTACTTATTTAGACACTATTATAATAGCGAATATTACTACATAGTAGATATTTTAACGGATCCTTAGGGGATGGGCGGTCCCAAGCATCTTCTAACTTACTTGTACCTTTACTACAGTTCACTTGAGTTGGTTTACATTGTATAAGTATGTATATCCTGACTCGAGTGTTTATGTTTTATTTTACGCTCGGGTCAGCCTGAGTATCAGTTGGACTTCATCTTCACGGAGCTAGGACTACTGGAGATCATCTTTATCAAGCTGCTATCTGTTTTGCTATTCAGTCTTTTATTTTAGCTTATGTAATTGAGACAAATGAATTTGGGATTTTCTGTGGTTATTCAAACTGTATTGGTTTTAGACTTATGTAATTTGTACTTGTTTTGAGACTATGTATTTTAGTGGCTTCATGAACCACTATGGTTATTTTTTTTAAATTCCGCTGCGAGTTATTCTGATATTTCTATGTCTGTGATTCTATGAATGATTTTATTTGCTCCAAATTTTATTACAATCTGTTATTTTGCATTATTCAAGTCTGACATATGTGGATTATTGTCGATTTGAATGGTCCAAAATACCGGGTCGTTACAGTTACCATTACTTTTAATTACACTATAAGTTTATTACTTCCAGACAAATATTAAAATTACTTACAGAACATTGATTTTATTCAATTACCATTTATTATATGAATTCATTAATTAATTCAATGTTTACGTTTTTTTTCTTATATTCAATTTATAGCCAAGTATACATTTATTATTTATTAGAATTTCATTCCAGTTATTAATAATGAACTTACATTTATTGTTTGTTACATTTTATTTTAGTATTTATTACATTACTAAATCTCCAATTTTTATTTCTTTCAAATTTAATTATCAAAATCTTATTAAATTAACAAATTTAAATTATCGAAATTTACGGGTCGTTACACTCTCCCCCACTCAAAACTTTTCGTCCTCGAAAAGGAAAAGAAGGGAAAAGAAGGAATTAAGAAAAATTAATATATCTTATTTAAAATATTAAATTCATAAACATTAAATTTGCAAAATAAAATAATTTAACAAATATATAAATTCGTAAACAATTTAATCTTTTATTTTCATGTTAACAAAAGTTTGGAAAACATTTCAGAAAAATTCTAAGTCCAAAATTTATGAAAAATTTCGGCAGAGTCTCCTTTTTACGAAGAGGCTCGGCAGAAAAATATAGTATCAAATACAACAATATATATCACAATATCTTAAAATACTATATCCCAACAATGGGAAAATAATATAATATCGCTAGAAAACCGTAATCCAAGAACGTACCTATTTGTCGAGCAAACAACGCTTAAATTATGAAACCAAAGCAGTAGCAATTGCTTCCATAACCTGTATTTCACTTATATAATCCAAAAGAGTTAATAATTATAAAAAATGAAATATTTAAAGTTGTTTCAACCACTAAGAAACAAACAATATAACATAACAACAATCACTTACAAACAAGCATACAATCATCACATTAAATCAAAACAAATCAATTATCCATCCATAGCAACAAACAAATAGTTTGTTCAGGTTAAGACACTTTTAATCACATAGACTGACAAATAACTACTAAGTATACCATTACTCAACAGTCTTAGATAACTTAACAGATTATTCATACATCCAAATAATTAGAAGTATCATTTCCCAAACAATCCATAAACCAAATAAACAACAGATTTCTATCATTATTTAAGTTTATTATTATTAATTTCTTTCACAACATTTGTTGTGTTTCTTTTTTTTCTTTTTTCTTCATTCAGTGATTACTTTCTCAAATTTTATTCCCATTCATTCATTCAGTGTTTATTTCATTTATTTTCATTTATTACTTACAAAATTTCATTTTCATTTATTCATACCATGTCAATTTCTTTTTATTACATTACATTTATTCATTCATTACCTAATTTCATTTATTTACATTTATTTATTTACAGTATTCATGTTCCATTCAATTGCTTAACATTTCAATTCATTTACTTAAGTTTATAACAACTACAACATCAAATTCTTATTTATTAAAGAATTTCATTGAATACTCATTACTTTAAGTTTTACTTGTATAATACCTATTACATTTTCTTATTAAACATTTCAACTTTTAAAAAAAATCTGGTAAGTTATATATATATATATATATGTCTTTAAGAAGGCAATTGAAAATTACATAAGTTTATCTTAATTATTTTAATTAACAAAATGTCCAATAATCATATCTTTTAGATTTTTCTTTTACTTACAGGTTACAAATTTCGAATTCCTTATATATTTCATTTATGACTAAACATTCAATTTCTTATTTCCATTTAAAAGTTTCAATTATTAATTAGTTAAATTTCATTTCAATAATTAAAATCTCTAATTTATAGAAATTTAAGAACTAAATGTCGGGTTCTATTTCAAATCATTTAAAATAATAATAGATTGGTGTATATACTTACAACTTATATATCTAATTATATTTAAAACAATCTGAAATCTATATTTGTTTATCAAAATAGATCTGTAGTAAGACTACTACAATGACCTTCCCACTTTGAAACTCGAAAATGAACGTCGATGATGCGTGCACTCATCACCGAAATTATTTTCCAGCGACAGAGAGGGGAGTACAGAACTTATTTCTTTCCAAAATTCCTTTAAAACAATTCTTTCAAATTATATTGAAATATTTATATCAGAAAATACTTCTAATAATATTATTATTATTATATTCCAAAATCCTTTAAAAGAATTTTCAAAATCCCGGAACCTAAGTTCTAAATTTCCAAATTTTATTTATTTTATTTTCAACTCTTATTTCCAACCTATATTTATAAATTTCACTATCTAACACCCAATATATTACAACCAAATATATCATATATAAAATTTATTACTTTATATACAAAAATATATAATAGGCAAAATTATTTCATTCACCTATATTTCAAAACAAATATTGTGTCGGTCTGTCCTATTAAGTGTTTAGGAATCCCTATCGATGTCATAGCGTCCTATACACCAACTAGAATTTATAAATACAAAACGGAACAAATTAACACAATATAAAAACCTTTTATAACACTAACAAATACGCTCTCTCATGTATATAATCTCAATGACTCATTCTAGGGTATTACTACCGTATTTATAAAGAGTCATACCCCACAAAGCTAAGGTTTTCGCTAAACCAAAGCTCTGATACCAACTGTAACATCTCGCCTTTTTGTACGCTTTAAGCAGACACACATGTCGACTCAAACCATACAGAAGGCCGGATTGTTATTGGGGTAAATAAGAAAAAAGAGAAAGAAATAAAACAAATACAGAATCTCGCAGTGGAATGACAAAATATAATAATAAAATAACAGTTCATGAAGCTGTTTACAAAACATTTGATTATATTTATACAACACAGAATCAGAGTTACACATATCAGAGATAAATGAATAAATAGCAATGAAGCGGAACAGTATGATGTATTGGAATAATATAGTAAATAATAACACAATCTTCGCCTTCGTCCTCCAGAAACAAGTCTTCAAATCCTAAAATGCTCAGGCTAACCCGAGCGAATTGAAAAGACAAAACACTCGAGTCAGAACTAAAAGATCTTATCTAAGTTAAATCAACGGTAAATAAATATGTATGTAACGACGTCGAAGATGTTTACGGGTTTTGACATCTCCTATCCAGTGTCTAACGTGAGTGCAGTAACTTAAGAGATGTTCGGGATTCACATCTCCTAAGGATCCGTTAAACAATCTACTATGTAGTACAATATGCTATTATAATATGTCTACAGTAATATAAACTATTAAAATAGAGTTAAGGCTTTACATTTTCCACCTTAACACATTTTTATTTCCCATAGTCTATACAATACCGTAATCTCCCCCGTACTGGGCGTCGTTAGAGGGCACTCCATAGGTATGGTACAAATCAAACTCGTAGTAAGGCTCGCTAGGGTAGGTGACACGGCACAACAAGGCAATGACAGGGTAGATATACCAATTACGCATCCAGACTGGTGGTAACGCATAGTAGCAACTACCGCCCACCTCGAAACACACCCCCAAATCAAAAATCAAGGGTGGCCACCAAATCAATCGCAAAATCGGAATATAGTATCGAAGGAATGTGTCCGATCAGAGAAGCTACCTTATTGGCTCGGAATCGCTCCTGTTTTAGCCACCTTATGCCAACTTACGGGAGTCAAGTCCACGTATATACCTCATATAGGATCGTCGCCACAATCCTACTTCATTCTGGAATCTCCACCGCATACACAGTTGTCAAAGTGGTTTTCGGTATTGGCAGAGAGTATGACAATATCCGATCCCGGTCTCTTTAACAACCAAACGTTATTATAACAACGAATGGTTCTTTTATATTGCCAAAATTGTTTCATAATTGATATCAAAATATCATATTCAATTCTAACCATATCACTTTCGAAATCATTACTTACTTTCGAAATCGTATTCACTTTTGAATTGTATCATATTGGAAATCATAGTTCGATAATTTTATTTCCTTTCAAAAGTCATATTCACACTTTATACCAAATTATCGTATTATCAAAACAATAATATTTTCGAAGTCATATTCACTTTAAAAATCGAGAATTTGAATATAAACCCATCCATTTTCTTAGTTTGAAATTTAGAAGAAATTAGTTTTAAATAGTTATAAATAGTTATAATAGTTATAATAGTTAATATAGATTTAAAATCGATTAAATATAATTAAAACAGATTAAATAGCTCTGAAATATATTAATTAAATTTAAAATAAGTTAAACATGTTTATTAGTTTAAAAGTTGAAAATCTTAAAAATTAAAGTCTTTAAAATAATATATTTTAAAAATAGTTTATATAAAAATATGAATTTGAAATTTATATGAATTTGAATTATTTATTCCATTTCAATACATTTTGACCATGTTAATATCCCAAAACCCAATTTCAAATTTCCAATTCCAATTCTCAATAAAATATTTAATTCAATATCGCCTCCAATCCATGTTCGAAATATTAATTTAAATTACTCCAAATTCAATATATTTCAAAGTTATATTTCAACAACTTAAATAATTCAATTCTGACCAATTTCACTTTTTTTATTCCAAATTCAACTTTGAAATTTCAATTAAATCCTTTTACAATATCTTTAAACCAATTCAGATTTCAACATAAACTTGATTTAAATAATAATTCAATTTTATATAAACCAAATTTTTATTTCAAAAATATCATTTAATTCAATTCAAAATTTAAGGATTCGAAAATCATTAAATTTAACCAATCCGGTGTACATATATAATTCTCTACCCTAGGGTCAAGTGATATGGATATTTATCGTTTCAATCCGCAATTTTAATTTTTTTTACGGATATATATCATTTAAATCCGCAATTCCGAAAATATAAACATCCATAAAATCGCTCGAGTCTATCATTTAAACCCATAACGATTTTTCCTTAATCTATTGATCATTCGGGTATGTATCATTTCAACCCATAGTGAACTTGCAGTTTATAACGATATAAAATAAACATTCATTCATCCAATATCAATCAATCAGCATCCATTACAACATCATCCAAATCAATCAATAAATATCAATATAAACTGATAATCAATAACATGTATTAAACTGGCAATTTATATTCAATACAAGTATTTAACTGTCAATTTATATCCAATAATAAATTAAACAACGATTTAATTTAAATGTATTCAAATTAACTGAGATGATGACTCAAAATATACCAAACATTCATAAATAAATTTCTAATCATATCAACAATTTAATTTAATAAACATAAGAAATTTTAGAAGTTGTGAGTGGGATAAAACACTCACCTTTGAATTTAAATTGAATTTAAATCCAAAATAAGCCCGAAATTTGAACAGTCTCCGAATTCATCCAAACAAGCGTCAAAATGTCTGGAATTCCAATACGATCCTAGCGGAGAAAACCGCGCATGAAACGGACCTCGTACGAAGAAGTTATGTGATTCAGAACATTTGAATTTCAAAATAAAATAAAATTAAAATGAATAACCCAATCCTCACCGTACACGTCAACCACGTTCAACACCTCGTTCCAGCTTCCTCCCACGCCCGCTATCCCATTCGAAGTCAACCAAGGCGCCACCGCAGCTCAATCAATCGTACCGCCGCACTAGCCCATAGACGCCGCCTCCCCCGGCGCACCTTCCCCCATGCTCGCGACGAACGCCAACACCACCCTCTCGCTATAAAAGCACAACCGCCGCCGTTATTAGCTAACCCTAACGCAATTGTTGTCTAGCATCCTTCCCTTGATTCGACACAAAAACTACCCATATGCACTCCCATCGCTGCTCTCTACCCAGCTGCACCTTCGATTCGTCGATCAGACGAAGATGATCACGCTCGATTGAACGGCCATGAATAGTTCATCGATTTCCGACCACATGGAAACCCAAATTGAAAAACGAATCACATATTTGACTTGCGCTTGTCAAGAGCTTCAAAACGATATAAAATTCGATAGGGTTTGTGGAGTTTGAAATTTGATTTGAATTTTGAATTGAAATTGCAATTGGGGAATTAGGGTTTGTCTGCCATTGAGTAAGAGGAGCAACATAAATTTCTGTACATACAGAAATGAGAAATAGAAAGGCTGCTAGGGTTTATAACCGGATATATATAGGTAGAGCTGAAAATAGAGGAACGGATACGATTGGTTTGGACAGTCGAACGATAAATGACCGAAAAGCCCGTTCTGACTCCGGAACGAAATTGGGTAAACCCATATATCAAAATGAACGTTTTCAAATATTTTAAACTCAATGGATCAGGTTTCAAGTCCTAATTCCATCATTTGAAGAAGTTATGGTAAAATCAATTTATTTCAAATTGATTTCAATTGATTTCAATTAAATTGATTTCAAGGCGTTTCGAGCTCATACGATCAAACAGCGAGTCCGATCGTTATGAAACTTGAAATCCTACAATAATTCACTGTTACGGATCCGATGAAACTGGTTTCATCGAAATTCGAGTCAGTGGCCAAAATGGCTATTTCCACATTAATAAAATAAATTAATATTAAATTAATTAAATCAAATTTTCAATTCTATAATTGACATATTTTATCATTTTTGATTTCTTAACTATTTACAATAATTTAAACAAATTTAGATGTAAATTTAAAGTTGATTAATCCATCAATTTCAGTGTTTAATTCCAATTTCATTAAATTCAGAAATTATAAATTAAAGTTTAATTAATTCCATTTAATTGACCTTTCATCCTATTTTCAATCCATTATTATCAAATAGATAAAATTAACATTGGTTCATGATTTATTACATTAATGTTATCAATTTTCATCAAAATTTCCATTAAAGTAATATTTAATATTTAATTTCATTTATTTGCAATTAATCCAATTATCACAATTTAAATTCCAATAATTTAATAATTCTTGATTTCCATTCTTTTATTCAACCAATTGTCATAGTATGAATAGAATTAACATTATTTCCAATCATTAACTTACTTTACATTAATCATAATAATTAATTACATTTATTGAAATTTATTTCCAATTTAAATTAACAGGTTAAATAAATAGGTAACATACAATAATTGTTACCGTTACTTTTAATTACACTATTAAGTTTATTACTTCCAAACAAATATTAAAATTACTTACAGAACATTGATTTTATTCAATTACCATTTATTATATGAATTCATTAATTAATTCAATGTTTACGTTTTTTTTCATATATTCAATTTATAGCCAAGTATACATTTACATTATTTTATTTATTAGAATTTCATTCCTATTAATAATGACTTACATTTATTGTTTGTTACATTTTATTTTAGTATTTATTACATTACTAAATCTCCAATTTTTATTTCTTTCAAATTTAATTATCAAAATCTTATTAAATTAACAAATTTAAATTATCGAAATTTACGGGTCGTTACAGTTAGCTTTAAAATCAGCTTATTTCAATTTGAATTCAATTAAATTGATTTCTGCGCGTTTCGTGCCCGTACGATCAAACAACAAGTCCGATCGCTATGAAACTTGAAATCCTATAATAATTCAACATTACAGATCTGATGAAACTGGTTCTGTCGAAATCCAAGACAGTGGCCAAAATGGCTATTTTCACGTTAATTAAATAAATGATTATTAAATTAATTAAATCACTTTTCAAATTCAAATTTATAATCCTTTAAAACAAATTCCCATCTCAATTCAATGTTAATTATTGCACTAATTACGGTGTTCATTTTCAATTGCAATAAACCCATTAATTATGATTTTAAATTCCAATAAATTAATTTATTTTGATTTCAATCTTATTATTTAATCAATCATTTACTTTATGGACATAGTTAACATTAGTTTATATCTTATTACATTAATATTCTATAATTATCATCTTAACCCATATTAACATAATATTTAATTACACTTATTGCAATTTATTTTCAATTGATTTTCAATGAATTAAATAATGAAGTTATAATTAAATCATTGTTATGACTTACCATTTCAAACACATTTCTATGTTTATTATTAACAAACAAAACAAATGAATTCACATACTAATTTATTGTTATATATTAACCAATTCCAATTAACTACGTGCAATTTTACCATTTATATACAACATTTGATTTATTTACTCATTTACATTTTATACCCAATTTTAACTTTACAATCATTCCAATTAATTGGGATTGCATAAAAAAATAGTTATCAATTACTTTAAATTAACATTATTACATCTCATTCCAGTTATTTTTTCATTAATAAATCACAAATTTTAATTTCTTCCAATATTATTTACAAAATCTTATTAAACTAAATTTTTTTTATTATCGAAAATTACGGGTCGTTACAAAGAGTTTTACAAGGTAAAAGAGTTTTATAAATGGTTAGATATTTATAAAAGTGTGACGCCCTACCTCTATACTCACACTAGCCAAGGATACTACGGGGAAATGCCATCGACTAGCACGAAGAATAAGGCTGTTGAGGAGCAACCATCTGTGTAATTGCTTTATGCGAGTACCGATATGTCAGATAGCAGGTCATGCATTTCATTTCAAGAGGAAATCTGACATATCAAATACAAACTCAAAGCTACTACACAATGGCTATGTGGCCTTTGGAAACAAATATAAAATAAGCATAACACAAATCAGTCACAGATATTCATATCACTAAGGCGGAAACAGATATGAATATAAAATATAGAAGCGTACATCAAAGTAGTGGTCATACAAGATCCACTACATCACAAAAGAATAGGTACAAGTGCTAGACAAAAGAACATGGATACATCAAGGAGTCTCTATCTCAAATGTATAAAAAACAAAAACTATTAAGTTAAAGTAGTTAGCTAAAAGTCAGAAGATAGTCCCTGCTAAGAAGTCAAGTGGAAGCACCTGAAACACCTCGGTCTGACCCGAGTATTATTTAAGAAGAAAAATAATAAACGGATCAGTCTAGCTATAATTATCATGTAAGATGAGATAGAATAAGAGATATAACAAATATATATGATAACAGTAAAAAGCATATAATTTCTCAAGTTTTCTCAAATACCCAAAAGAATGTCATATTCTTTACTTTATTCACCAAGTCACAAATATTGATAAAGCTTATCAATGCAAATCGCAAAAATTGGTGAAACACAAATTCCTGAAATCAATAATTAGAAATCCAGAAAACACAAAGGGGGAGGCCTATCACAAACGGGAGCATGAAAACTCACCAACACGTGAATCACAAACGAGACACTATCCCATGGGTCGCTAACCCATAGAGCCGGTGCAACGACGTAGTACAACGGTACGCCCGAGGAAGCTGAAACTCAAATAAGACGAAACAGCGGCGTAGTACGACGGTACACCCGATAAACCGAACTCCATAAAACCCATAGGTCTCTAGCCTATAAAAAATGAGACGAAGCTCAACGGAACAGGGTACAGTCCCCTACGCGGACGATGAGACATCGCATATCGCTGGTCTAAACCTCAAAATGATTGTCATAGATCAATAAGTGTAAATTACATCAAGCTAGTAAATAGTTGATTTTAGCTTCATGTCCCATAACCACTGGCTTAACTTAAATATTTACGAACAAATTGTAGATTTCCACTCGAAAATTGTCACAAGATTTCAATCGAACAAGTTTAAGAATTAACCGACGAAGTAAACGCAAGCGTTTCATACCACTTGTTTTACTAAGTCGTTTAAATGGATTTCTCGTACGAATGAGGTAAAGGTTTGTATATACTAATAGATTGGAAAACGGTTTTAAAAATGAGCTTTGTATTAAAAGAAATGTTGATATTATTATTTTTTGTGAAACAGTTTGAGTATTTACTACTAGTATAGAAACCTTTGTATTTTAAAGTGACAAATCATAGAAACGATTGTAAAAAACAATCTATCACCAAAAATTCACATTCGATGTCGTGTATTAAAACCATGAAAATTGATGTCAAATCCATCAAATGGATATTCCCAAAAATCCAGATAGAAGTCATCAAAGTCGATAATAAATGACAACAACTAAGTGGATCAACAAAATCGATTAAAACGAAAACACGCATAAAAATAGGCAAATTGGCTGAATTTAACAGCGCCAGGCGTCTGGTGGTTTTACCAGACGTCTGAAGTGCAGATTTGGAAATTTTCTTCCAAATTGCTCAGATGTCTGGGAATAACCTCAGACGTTTGAGCTGAGAGTCTGAAATTTTTGTTCCCATGTCTCAGACGTCTGAGTGTTTTCCCAAACATTTGAGTTGAAGCTAAGGGCAAAATTTGCCTAGGCCATTGATGACCAAATCAACTCGGAAGTGATCGAGTGAGCGACGGTGGCTAGGGATTTATGCCAAGCGACAACCCAGCCCTATAGGCTCTTCAAAACACTCCAAACAACATGTCCAAACATCCATAGTAGGATTTTCATAGATTTTGACTTCGAAACACAAAAATTGGAAAATTCATCAAACCAATTCAATTCAAAAGCAATTGAACATGAAATAGATGTTGGGAATTCATACCTAACAACAAATGAAAGCTATAGACATAGATGTGAGTTCAAGAACTCACCTTTAAACTCAAAAACAACAATTGAGAAGCTCTAAAACAAGGAAAGATCAACTCCGCTTCAATCACAACTCTAGAAGCTCCGATCTATGATCATATGCAAATATTTCCTAAGTTCGGTTATAGGAAATTATGAAAATTGGAGAGGGATTGAGATGGAGAAGATGAAGAGAATGCTTACCTAAGCTTCTCTTTGATTTTTAGAACTTGAATTTGAATTTTCTAAGAATCTAGGGCTTAAGAATTTTGATTTCTCCTCTTTTCCCCATTTTCCTTTTGCTTGAGAGTGTTAGGAAATTATGAAAGGAATGAATGAAGAGGATTGGAGTGGGAGGTATTTGGTAGAAGGTTTGGGTTATCTTGTTGGGTTAGTGGGCTAGAACACAACCCAAAGCCCAAATAAAAATACCAAAATCCTAATCAACTCCAAACATATCAATGTTTATACTCAAAAAGGTTGGAAACATCGTTTTGAACTCAATGAAAGTTGTCTCGAGTCCAAATTCGTCTGTTTACAAAAAGTCACATTTCGGACTTTAATTCAACTAACGATGCTATATTTAAATAAAACATTTAAATATATATTCGTAAAATATGGGGGTTGTTACAGACTCCCCTCCTTAAAGAAATTGCGTCCTCGCAATATTTAAGAAGAAAATAAAGAGTAACAACCACACTAAGGCATAACAATACAAAAGAAATTTTTTAAATGAGAAGTTCACCTTAAGGAGCATGAGAGAGTAAGTCTGGATGTGTTCGCTCGATGAATTCTCTGGATTCCCAAGAACAATCCTTAGGATTTGCGGACCATTGAACTTTCACAAGAGGAACATCTTTATTACGAAGGCGTTTAACCTCCGTAGCAATGATACAAATAGGTTGTTGCTCATAAGTCAAATTAGGTGAAACTTCAATTTCTTCAATAACATCGGGCTCAAGAATAGAATCAGAATCTCTAAGACATTTCCGTAGTTGAGAAACGTGGAATACGTTATGAATAGCAGAAAATTGAGCTGGTAATAAATGGCAATAAGCCACGGGACAAATGCGTTCGGTGATGGGAAATGGACCAATATATCGAGGTGCTAACTTTCCCGATCGACTGAAATGCACAACACCCTTCATAGGTGAAAAATGAATGAATACCAAATCTCCCACAGAAAATTCTAAATTCATTCTTCGGTTATAGGCATAGGATTTTTGTCTACTTTGAGCTTCTTTCATTCTATGATGAATAAGGTCAATCTTTTCTGTGGAGTCATGAATAAAATCTAGACCTAAAACCAGCTTCTCACCGGCTTCAAGCCAACACGAAGGAGATCGGCATGGCCTTCCGTAGAGTGCCTCGAAAGGTGCCATACCAATACTAGACCGGAAGCTATTATTATAAGAAAACTCAACAAGAGAAATATGATCTTCCCAACTTCCACCAAAATCAAGAACATAAGAATTAAGGAGATCTTCAAGAGTTTGATTCACACGCTTTGTTTGTCCATCGGACTGAGGATGATAAGCGGTGCTAAAATTAAGCTTTGTTCCCAAAGCTTTTTGAAGACCCTTCCAATATCCACTAGTAAATAATGGATCACGATCGCTAACAATAGAAGTAGGAACCCCATGCAATTTAACAATTTCTTTGACATAGAGTTTGGCCAAAAGAGGTACGGTCCGATTGGACCGAACGGGAATAAAATGGGCGGATTTTGTAAGCCTATCTACAATCACCCATAGACTGTCATGACCCAAACGAGAACAGGGAAGACCGTCAATAAAGTCCATGGAAATTTGATCCCACTTCCACAGTGGTATGTCCAAAGGTTGCAATAACCCACTAAGCCTTTGATGCTCGGCCTTTATGAATTGGAAATTCATGCAACGCTTAATAAAGTTAGCAATATCAGATTTCATTCCATCCCAATAATAAATTCGCTTCATGTCCGCATACATTTTACTACTACCGGGATGAATGGTAAATTTAGAATGATGAGAATCTTCTAAAATGTCTTTACGGAGATCACTAATATTTGGCACAATAAGTCTACCAAATTTTCGAATGCCTCCATGAGTATCGATTTCAAAGTCTTTCAAACCATCAATATTATTTTTATCCCTACAACTTTGGCTAAGATGAGCCAATTCGGGATCATGCTTTTGTGCTTCAAGAATGTGGACTAAAAGAGAAGGAGGAGCCTCAAGGCTACATATAACAAGAGATGAGCATGAATTGGATTCACGATCTCGAATCTCACAAGTGGACAAAGTCTCGAGATCATTCCATTCGGATATCATCATGGGAATAGCCGCTTGTTGCTTGCGACTAAGGGCATTGGCAACACGATTTCCCATTTCGGGAGTATGAAGAATATCAAGATCATAAGATGCAAGGAATTCGAGCCAACGTTGTTGACGCAAATTAAGTTCCTTTTGAGAGAACAAATACTTCAAAGATTTATGATCGGTGTAGAGAACAAATTTCTATTCCAAAAGATAATGACGCCAAATTCTAAGAGCGAAAACAATGGCCGCGAGCTCTAAACATGAGTGGAATATCTAGTCTCGGCAGGCTTTAATTGTCTAGAAGCATAAGCGATAACATGTTCCATTTGCATGAGAAAGGCTCCCAAACCAACACGACTAGCATCGGGATAAACAATCAAGTCTTGGTTCCCTTCGGGAATCATAAGAATAGGATCATCGAAAGGAGTTCTTTTAATTTCTGAAAAGCAGCTTCACATTTGTCTGGCCAAATGTACTTAACTCCCTTCTTTGTCAAACAAGTAAGAGGTACAGATATTTTAGAGAAGACTTTTATGAACCGACGGTAATATCCCACCAATCCAAGAAAGCTATGAATTTCTGTCACACTCTCTGGTCTCTTCCAATTTTGAATCGCTTCAATCTTTGAAGGATCCACGGAAATTCTAGATTCAGAAATAATATGTCCTAAAAATTTCACATGAGATTGCCAAAAGTGGTACTTAGAAAATTTTGCTTTCAATTGATTGCTCCTAAGGGTTTCCAACACAATTCGAAGATGTTTTTCATGATCTTCCTCGGTTTTAGAATAAACAAGAATATCATCAATAAAGATGAGAACAAATCGATCGAGGAAGTCTTTGAAAATTCGGTTCATAAGGTCAACGAAATAAGCTGGAGCATTCGTTAAACCAAATGGCATATCAAGCCATTCATAAGATCCATAAAGTGTACGGAATGACGTCAAAGGAATATTGTCCTCTGCAATACAAAGCTGAAGAAAACCGGTTGCTAAGTCTAAATGTGAAAAGGCTCTAGCACCGCAAAGTTGATCGAATAGATCATCAATCCGAGGTAAAGGATATTTATTCTTAATGGTAAGATCATTAAGCTTGTGGTAGTCAACGCAAAGCCGAACTGTACCATCGGATTTCTTCACAAAGATAGCTGAAGCTCCCCAAGGAGAGGAACTAGATCGAATAAACTGTTTTGCTTCCAATTCGGAAAATTGTTTATGCATCTCTTCATTTTCCTTATTGGGCATAAGATAAAGTGGACGAGTGATAGGTAGAGCTCCAGGGATTAGATAATTCTAAACTCAATTGCTCGCTTAGGTGGTAATCCTAAAATGATCTCAAATATATCGGGAAATTCACGAACAACGTGAATGAGGGAATTGACATCTTCCTCATCATCATTATCCTCATCATGCGGATTTAGAGAATATAAGGATGCTACTGAATTGGAATCTGAATCTTTATGAACAATAGAAATCTGCTTAACAGATTGTGGATGTCAAAGATGGATAGTCCTCTCGGGACATATGATGTGGGCTTCATAACGATTAAGCCAATCCATTCCCAAAATCATTCCGAAACCTAAGTAACGCATAACATGCAAATCAGCGTGGAAAGCATAATCACATAAAATAATCTCGACATCTTTACAAAACAAACTGAGTGTTGCAGATCCACCAACCAGATTCGCAATTCTCAGTGAAGTCATCAAGCCCATAACATTTAAAGACAAAATATCAATAAGTTCCTTTGATATCAAAGAGTGGGATGCACCCGTATCAAAAAGAACTCGAATAGGATGATCACGAAACATAATAATGCCATTAAGGATAGAATGAGAAATACCTTGACCAAGAGAAGTGTTACTATGGGCTTGCACAACTTTCAGCTTTCCCACTTTCCTACTTTGAAGTTTGGGACATGAAGATATAAGATGATCCGCACTTTTGCAATAGCGACAGTAAAGGGGTTTCAGACACCTATTTGCATAATGGTCCTTAGAACCACAATTGTAGCATTGTCCATGACTAGAGGTAGGAGTCTTTGCTACCGAAGTTGCTTGCTTCCCTTTCTTGTTGGGATTAGGGCCTTTTAACTTACTATTGAGTTGCCTCTTCTTATTGATGTTGAAGTTCAATTTGGCACCCACAACTTCAACATCACTTTCTTTATCGGCCTCTTCAAGTCGAAGAGCGATGTCTTCAAGTTGATCAAAAGAAACTTCTAGTTTTAGAAGTAAAGCCTTTTTGAGGTTCTTATTCAACCCACAGACAAACCTATGATTTTTCTTCAATGGGGTATTAATATACTCGACCCCATATTTAGAGAGGGATTCAAAAGATGCAGCGTAATCTGTCACAGAAGATTCACCTTGAACAAGGTCAATAAAGTGTCGAGCTAAAGTTACTTTTTCAGCTTCCAGTACAAACTTCAACTCGAATCTTTCCCAGAACTGCTCCCAAGTAAGATCCCCTCGATAATTTCCAAAATCAAAAGTTCATACCAATCTAATGCTCTCTCCTGGAGCATGCTAGAAGCCACTTAGACTCGATGTAAATCCACAAGATTCATGCGAGAAAAGATGTGATCACATGTTCTAAGCCAAGCTTGGACTTCTATAACGCTTTCAGAACCCTTTAATGGCCTTCCTCCCAAATTGGTATAATCACTTCACAAGTGTGCAAACCCGGATTTAGGATGAGTAGGCTCAGGAATAGGACTGGCAGCTTGGGCATTCTTTACAAGATCCAAAAGCTGTTGGGAAGACATGAATACGCCATCCTGAGGAGTAGCACTGGATTGATCGGCACTGTGACGGCCAGGTTAACCATTTCTCTTCTTTAAGAAAGAAAGAAAGAAGAGGGATAAGGTTATTCTCAGAATGAATTCAAATAAACTAGATTGATAAAACAAGGCACCATAAAAGAAAATAGATAGAAGGGTCCTATGACTCGAATTAAATCCTAAGGCACGATTCCTAAGAGAGGCTTAGGACAATGATCCTTGCTACATTATTCAACATTGTCCCGAAGTTTGGCTCCGATACCAAGCTGTGATGCCCCACCTCTATACTCACACTAGCTAAGGACACTACGGGGTAATGCCGTCGACTAGCACGAAGAATAAGGCTGTTGAGGAGCGACCATCTATGTAATTTCTTTTTGCGAGCACCGATATGTCAGATAGTAGGTCATGCATTTCATTTCAAGAGGAAATCTGACATATCAAATACAAACTCAAAGCTACTACATAGTGGCTATGTGGCCTTCAGAAACAAATATAAAATAAGCTTAACACAAATCAGTCATAGATATTCATATCACTAAGGCGGAAACAGATATGAATATAACACATAGAAGTGTACGTCAAAGTATTGGTCATACAAGATCCACTACATCGTAAAAGAATAGGTACAAGTGCTAGACAAAAGAATATGGATACATTAAGGAGTCTCTATCTCGAATTTATAAAAAACAAAAACTACTAAGCTAAAGTAGTTAGCCAAAAGTCAGAAGATAGTCCCTGCTAAGAAGTCAAGTGGAAGCACCTGTAACACCTCAGTCTGACTCGAGTATTATTTAAGAATAAAAATAATAAACGGATCAGTCTAGCTATAATTATCATGTAACATGAGATATAATAAGAGATATAACAAATATATATGATAACAGTAAAAATCATATAATATCTCAAGTTTTCTCAAATACCCAAAAGAATGTCATATTCTTTATTTTATTCACCAAGTCACAAATATTGATAAAGCTTATCAATGCAAATCGAAAAAATTGGTGAATCACAAATTCTAGAAATCAATAATTAGAAATCCAGAAAACACAAAGGGGGAGGCCAATCACAAACGGGAGCATGAAAACTCACCAACACATGTATCACAAACGGAGCGCTATCCCATGGGTCGCTATCCCATAGAGCCAGTGCAACAACGTAGTACAACGGTACGCCCGAGGAACCTGAAACTCAAATAAGCCGGAACACCGACGTAGTACAACGGTATGCCCGATGGACCGAACTGCATAAAACCCATAGGTCACTAGCCTATAAAAAATGAGACGAAGCTCAACGGAACGGGATATAGTCCCCCACGCGGACGATGAGACAACGCATATCGCTAGTCTAAACTTCAAAATGATCGTCATAGATCAATAAGTGTAAATTATATCAAGCTAGTAAATAGATGAGTTTAGCTTCATGTCCCATAACCACTGGCTTAACTTAAATATTTATGAACAAATTGTAGATTTCAACTCGAAAATTGTCAAAAGATTTCAATCGAACAAGTCTAAGAATTAACCGGCGAAGTAAACGCAAGCGTTTCATACCACTTGTTTTGCTAAGTCGTTTAATTGGATTTCTCGTACGAATGAGGTAAAGGTTTGTGTATACTAATAGATTGGAAAACAGTTTTAAAAATGATCTTTGTATTAAAAGTAATGTTGAAATCAATTTTTTGTGAAAGAGTTTGAGTATTTACTATTAGTATAGAAACCTTTGTATTTTAAAGTGACTAATCATAGAAACGATTGTAAAAAACAATCTATCACCAAAAATTCACATTCAAAGACGTGAATTAAAACCATGAAAATCAATTTGAAATCCATCAAATGGATATTCCCGAAAATCCAGAAAAGAAGTCATCAAAGTCGATAATAAATGATAACAACTAACCGGATTAACAAAAATCGATTAAAACGGAAACACACATAAAAACAGTAAAATTGGCTGAATTTAACTGCGCCAGACGTCTGGTGGTTTTACCAGACCTTTATGCTGAAGATTTGGAAATTTTCTTCCAGATTGCTTAGATGTCTTGGAATAACCTCAAACGTCTGTGTTGAGAGTCTGGAATTTTTATTCCCATGTCTCAGACGTCTGAGCGTTTTCCCAGACATCTGAGCTGAAGCCCAGGGTAAAATTTGCCTAAGCCATTGATGGCCAAATCAACTCGAAAGCGATCGAATGAGCGATGGTGGCTAGGGATTTATGCCAAGCGACAACCCAGCCCTATAGGCTCTTCAATACACTTCAAACAACATGTCCAAACATCCATAGTAGGATTTTCATAGATTTTGACTTCAAAACACAAAAATTGGAAAATTCACCAAACCAATTCAATTCAAAAGCAATTGAACATGAAATAGATGTTAAGAATTCATACCTAACAACAAATGAAAGAGATACACGTAGATGGGAGTTCAAGAACTCACCTTTAAACTCAAAAACAATAATTGAGAAGCTCTAAAACAAGGAAAGATCAACTCCGCTTCAATCACAACTCTAGAAGCTCCAATCTATGATCATATGTAAATATTTCCTAAGTTCGGTTATAGGAAATTATGAAAATTGGAGATGGATTGAGATGGAGAAGATGAAGAGAATGCTTACCATAGCCTATTTGGTGTCAACAATATAGACTATCAAATTCACATCAAAAACAACAAGTTAAACCACTTCATTTTAAGCACAAAAAGAGAGCATAAACATCAAAATGTTGAAGCTACATGATTAGAGGCTTCATTACCCCTAAATTGAAGGGATTAGCCTCTCATTTGTGTTATCATATCAACACTTGTAGCTTGCAACATGAAACTAAAAAAGAAGGAAAATGAAAGGTAATGAAAAAGTGAAGCTAATTAACAAGAATTAAAACTAATCTAGTTTGCATGGATGTAAACTACACTACTAACATAAGAAGAGAAGAAGTGTGACGACCGCCCATGACCCCTGCACCGAATCTAAAGATAGAGCGCTGTAAAATGTGCCAGGCGACCATGAACGATTGTCAAGGTAAGATTAAAACAACAGAATCTATCGTATTACTCACAGCGCATGGACAAAATACAATAGAACATATGTATAGTGAAGCTTTACAGAACAAAATGACATCATATAAAACTCCATAATAGTTGAATACAAGCATCCACATAGTCAATACATCAAGCCTCACTACATATCTCTCAGAGAAAACATAACAGCGGAATATCCAGTACATATAATAAGAAGATAATATGCAACCCTCCAGCTCGTCTTCGATATCAGCATCGTGAGAAGAGAACAGCACCTGTCACCTACTACCTAGTCTGCCCGTCCCAAAATGGACGAACAGCCCAAGGCAATAAGAATTAAAACATAAAGCCTTGAGTCAGACAACAGTCTTAGTGAGTAGTAAATTAACTAACAACATACCAAAAGAGCATAAAGGAAAAGGAATAGGAATACAACCCTCCCACTCCAACCTCATTCTACAGTGATAGCCCCCAGACACACACTAAGCAGAAGCAAACATAGCAGAGCATACAATTTAAAGTAAAGCTACTATCACTCGAGTCAAGGGCGATGTTTTCCAAGTACCAAGGCCTAAATCAGATAAGCACCCAGAAAATACCGCTCTTGAGTCCGAATGACGATACAACCAAACATCCATGACTCTGGCTATCACTGTTATCATTGCTTCGATATCACCGTTAATTGAATGACCGGCACATTCTTTCAGCCGTCCGTCAAGGGCTAATGGAAACCCCGGTTCTAGACATAATTCCCGCACGTCGTCGCAACCCGTGCCTAGGACTATCGAATCTGCCCAGAGTTCTCGACCATCAACAGTTAGTCGTTGGGACTATCGAATCTGCCCAAACGTACTCTTGCTTAGAGCATGCTAGAACCTTCAACAACGATGCTATCCAAACCTCCTAGTCATCCTCCTTGACGACTATTCTCATATCCATTCATTATCCTCAACTCGAATCATATCACCGAGTTATCAACATGCTTGGAATGATCCCGTCTGGATTAGACCAAGTCTTCATCACATGATGCCTCGCTTCATTACATCCTCGCAAAGCCTCATCTCAACATCACATCATCAAATCTATGCATAAGAGCTTCATCATCCCACTACATATGTCACGAGCAGCTTTCCCAATTCAAGAGCCTTTCCCTTAGCTTTTGAATCATCTTCGATCTAAATCTAATCATTAATCATCTAGTTCATAATAATCAATCAAATCAAACATCAATCCAAGCAATCAAGCATTCAAATATGATCTAAGTAGACAATTATAACAATAATGGCATTTTCGTAATTAAAGAGTTGAAAGTCCAATAAGCATGAAAACATGGATTATATCTCTACAAACTTGATGAATGAACTTGCATAGGTTAACATATGATAAAATGGATGTAACATCATCATGGACAATGGATCTATATGGATCTACACTTTGGATGAAGAAAATGCATGGAAATCCCTATTTTAACACCAAATCGAGCCAACAATCCGATATACTCCTTTGGATCCGTGTGAGAGATAATCACCACTCACCAAATCACCTAAACAAACCCAAATCAACATGCTTCAGATTTTGACAGCAAAGGATGAAGCTTGATCTATCACGAATCCGCTTCAAACGAAGAAATCTCTCTTGAAAAGATGAAGATCTTCAATCTAAGCTCTTGGATCTTCAATTTGATCTTCAACTTGGATGGATGAAACACTAGATTAGAGTGGAGAAAAGAAGTGAAGAAGTGTAGAAGTCGAGCTCTCAAAATGGCAGCACTTCGTCGCTTCAAAATCCGGATCCCAAAAATGAAGAGAAGCTCTCCTATTTATAGCAGAAAAATATCCTAAGTCGTAACTCGTCCGCCTTCATGAGTCGTCTACGACTTACGACTCAACACCCTACGACTTAAATTCTGGCTTCAACGACTTAACACACTTCTGCCTATGACTCACGACAAAACAGCTATCTCCTAAGTCGTCTCCGACTTATAACATGCACCTACGACTCACCAGACCCCCTGTCTACGACTTAAATGCGCACGGCTTACTTGGTTAGACGACTCAACTACTAACTCGTATACGACTTATCACAAAGGCTACGACTCATCCACTTGCGCGAGTTATCACCTACGCGCGACTCAACAGCTTACGACTCATCCCTTAACTCGTCCACGACTTAACTGGTTAGACGAGATAACCCATTCTACGACTTATCAAATAACTGGGATACGACTCATCAGATAACTGGGTACGACTCATCACCTTAACTCGGTCACGACTTAACTGTTACAACTTAACCCTTATCTCGCCCAGTCCTTAAGTCGCGCCTACCCTCTTAAGTCGTTCAAACGACTTATCCTTACACCCTTAACTAGCCAAATCCCTGAGTCACTCCTATCCCCTAAGTCGTATACGACTTACGACTTACACTAAGTCGTTCACGACTCAGGACTTAGCCATTTTTGCTAAAAATCTGAAATGGCTCAAAAATGCTAAAATTCCAGATTTTGTCGAACTTGTCGATCCGTAAAAATACGGGTCGTTACATTCTCTCCCCCTTAGGAATTTCGCCCCAGAAATTCCAAACAAACAAAGCAATCAAAGACTATTCTGTACGCCTACCAACCATAACAACCAGCAAACCATGCATCCAATTCTAGCTTAGCGTACAGAATTCTAAGACTTAGAACAAGTTACAATGTTGTTAGATGATACGACACCTTAGGGCCATACCTTGAAGAGTTCGGGATGAGCTGCTTTCATCCTCTCTTCCACCTCCCACGTACAGTCGTTATCATCATCACTCCATTGTATCTTGAGCAACTTAACTACCTTCCTCCTAAGCTGTTTCGTGTCGGTTTCAACAACACGAAGCGGCTTACGAGGTCTTCTATCGACTGGATCAACTTCTAAGTCTTCACAACTATCAGCAGAAACCACCGTACTCGAGTCGTGCACATACTTCCGTAGATATGATACAGGAAAAACATTGTGCACACTCGACATCTTCTCTGGTAACTCCAATCTGTAAGCGAGCTTTCCAATTCGCTCGATAATCGGAATGGTCCAACAAATCTCGGAGTCAATTTTCCTTTCTTCCCGAATCGAATAACATTCTTCAGTGTGGAAATCTTCACAAAAACCATATCTCCTACGTCAAATTCCAAATCCTTTCGACGCTTATCAGCATAACTCTTCTGACGGTCTTGGGCTGCCTTCATTCGTTGCCGAATGATCTCTATACAATCTGAAGTCTGCCGAATCATCTCTGGCCCAAGTATCAGCTTTTCTCCAGTTTCCAACCAACATGTCGGAGAGTTACACGGCCTTCCATACAATGCCTCATACGGTGCCATACCAATGCTTGACTGGTAACTGTTGTTGTATGCAAACTCCACCAAATGAAGGTGATCTTCCCATGATCCTCCGAAATCCAAAACACAAGCTCTGAGGAGATCTTCCAAAACTCGGTTGACTCTCTCGGTCTGACCATCTGTTTGAGGGTGATAAGCTGTACTCAAACACAACTCGGTTCCCAAAACTTCCTGGAAGCTCTTCCAAAATCCACTAGTGAACAATGGATCTCGATCGCTCACTATACTTTTCGGAATACCATGAAATCGAACTATCCACTTAACATACAACTCAGCCAACTTTGATGCGGTCCTAGTCGATCGAACAGGAATGAACCTCGCACTCTTGGTCAGACGATCCACAATGACCCAAATCCCTTCATTTCCCGTTCTTGTTCTAGGCAATCCATCAATAAAATCCATCGATATCTGCTCCCACTTCCATGTAGGAACTTCTAATGGCTGAAGCAATCCACTTGGCTTCTTCTGTTCGGCTTTTACCAACTGGCAGTTCATACACTTGGAAATAAAATTTCCAACATCCTTCTTCATACCTTCCCAGTAGTAGGTTCTCTTCATATCCCGATACATCTTATTTCCACCTGGATGAATTGTCAACTTCGAGTGATGACTTTCCGTCAAAACTTCACTCCTCAATTCATCTATATCGGGAACAACTAGCCGTCCTTGCTTCCGAAGCCAACCCTCTCGATCGACCTCGAATCCTTTATCCTTTTCTGGATCCAATCCAGATTCCAATTCACGGATAATCTTGACAAGCTTATCATCTCGCTTTTGGCCCTCGCCAATCCTTTCCACAAGAGTGGGTCTTATCGATAAGTTTGCCAACATCTCAGGTTCCAATTCGCATCTAGGCCTGAAGTCAAATCCTGCTAAATACTCGAGACTCTTCCATTATGAAAACATGGCTCCTAATCCTGCATGTCTTCGACTTAACGCATCTGCCACTGCGTTACCTTTTCCCGGAGTATAAGCTATACCAAAATCATATGATGCCAAAAACTCTAGCCAACGTTGCTGTCGAAGATTCAAATCCTTTTGGGAGAAAAGATACTTCAACGACTTATGATCCGTAAACAACTCAAATCGAACTCCCAATAGATAATGTCTCCACATCTTCAGAGCAAATACAATCGCCGCTAACTCCAAATCATGAGTCGGGTAATTCCTTTCATGCGGCTTCAGTTGTCGACTTGCATACGCAACAACTTTATCTCTCTGCATCAGCACTGCTCCAAGTCCAGTACCACATGCGTCGGTGTAAACCACCATCTCATCATTCCCAATCGGAATAGTCAAAACAGGAGCACTTGTCAATCGCTCTTTCAGGATTCCGAAAGCTTGCTCACACTAAGCCTCCCAACTGAACACTTGGTTCTTCTTCGTCAATCCTGTTAACGGTGCGGCTATCTTGGAGAAGTCTTTGATAAACCGTCGATAATATCCCGCTAATCCAAGAAAACTTCTCACATCAGATGCATTCTTAGGTCTAACCCAATCCTGGATTGCTACCACCTTAGCGGGATCAACCGCTATCCCATTTCCAGAAATCACATGGCCTAAGAACCTCACTTCATTCTTCCAGAAGTGACACTTCGAAAACTTAGCCTTCAGCTGATGTTTCCGCAAGATCTCCAAAACAATACGCAAGTGCGTCTTGTGCTCTTCTTCATTTCTGGAATAAATCAGAATATCATCCACGAACACAAGTACGAACTTGTTCAACTGATCTCTGAACACTCTATTCATAAGATCCACAAAATATGCTGGCGCGTTAGTCAATCCAAACGGCATTACCAGCCATTCAAAGAAACCGGATGGTGTCCTAAAAGCAGTCTTCGGCACACTATCCTTAGCCACTCTTAACTGGTGAAATCTCGTTGCCAAATCCATCTGAGAAAACACCTTAGCTTCGTGAAGCTGATCAAATAAGTCATCTATTCTCGGCAATGGATACTTGTTCTTCTTAGTCACCTTATTCAGCTCACGATAATCCACACACAATCTCAACGACCCATCTGCCTTGGTTGCAAACACAATTGGTGCACCCCACTCGGACACACTACGCCGAATGAATCCCTTTTGTAAAAGGTCATCAACCTGCACCCTCAACTCTTGCTGTTCCCTAGGCGCCATCCGCCTAAGAGGCATCACAACAGGTCTGGCTCCTTCAACTAGATCTATACGAAACTCGATCTCTCTATGCGGCGGCAACCCTTTGACTTCGTCAAAGACATCCTCGAATCCATTAGCGATCGGCACCGATGACAGTCCATCCCGTGGAACAACTAGCGAATACATGAAGCTCATGAAGACGCCTTCTTCATGCTTACATCGTATCACAACCTTTCGCCCATCCACATTCTCGACTGTCACTTCCAACCTCTCGCAATCAACCTTAGCCGCATACTTCCTAAGCCAGTCCATACCCAAAATAATTCCGAACCCCGCAAAGTTCAGAACAAAGCAATCACAAACAAAAGAGCAACCATGACTCGATACAACTAGACCACGGCATAACATACACAAACAAGACGAACCCCCAACCGGATTAGTCACAACCAATGGCCTATCAACAATATCCGGCTTCAAATCTAACCGGCCTACGAGTTCATTACAAACAAACGAATGCGATGCTCCAGTATCAAACAAAACTCTAACTGGAATACCACATAGGAAAAGAGTACCTTGAACCACCACACTCTTTCCCTTCTCTTCAGCAGTAGGAGCTTTCGAAGACGACGGAACAGCTCCCAAAGCATAAGCTTGCACAATCTGCTTGTCCCTCCTCGGCTCTGGACAATTCTTCCTGAAATGCCCCGGCTTGTCACAGTTGTGACACTTCATCGGCACCTTAGGATTCTTACAATCCTTCGAGAAATGGCCCTTCTGCTGACAGTTGTAGCAAATCACCTCGCCTTTCGGCTTCTTCTGACCATCCTTACCCTTCTGCTGCTGCTGCTGCTTCCTCTTCTTGTTTCCACCCTGCTGGGGCTTAGACTCTTCCCAGGTCACAGCAACAACAGATCCATCTTTAGGAAACAGACTCTCATGTCTGAGAGCTTTCTCCACAAGCTTCTCAAATGAATCGTCCAAATGATCCACCAACTGTCTCCCAAGATAACTGTCCAAGCCTGTCACGAACTTCTCATTCTTCTGATAAGCAGATTCAATATATGACCGAGCATACTTGGACAAAGCTTCAAACTCAGAAACATACTCAAGAACAGATCTCCCTCCTTGCTTGAGCTCCACAAACTTCTTGAACAGAACAGACTTCTGAGCTGTAGAAATGAACTTAGCTTCAAATCTAGCTTGGAATTGCTCCCAAGTAATCTCTTCCTCCGCAGTATTGATGGTAATAGAGTTCCACCAATCAGAGGCTCTCCCTTGAAGCTGCCTTGATGCCAACTTCCTCTTAGTTGCATCATCAATTCCCAAATCACCAAAGATCCTTCTACAAGCATCTATCCACCTCTGGACTTCGATAGTTGATTCTGTTCCCAAGAAAACCTTCCCTCCAAGAGCAGTATAGTCTTTGCACAGCTTAGCAAAATCCACTGGTTTCGGAGTTTGGACTTGAACTCCAACATCAACTACTGCCCTCGGAACTGGTATCCTTCGCATGATCGAAGTCATCATAGCTTCGAACATGGCTGCATAATCAGCAGTCCCTTCAGCAGCTCGGCCCTCCCTAGCAGCTTGCCTCCCTCTTCGACTCATTCTCAATATCTATAAAAAGGAATGATTAGAACATCTAGAGAAACAACTGCATAAAGGACTAACTTACTGCTAAACTACTATATTATATATAGTAATCATCCATCAAAATACAATTACGTCTCTCATACGTAGTTACGACAGCGAGCGTTGGGCAAAATCGATTAACCAATGCTCTGATACCAAATGTGACGACCGCCCATGACCCCTGCACCGAATCTAAAGATAGAGCGCTGTAAAATGTGCCAGGCGACCATGAACGATTGTCAAGGTAAGATTAAAACAACAGAATCTATCGTATTACTCACAGCGCATGGACAAAATACAATAGAACATATGTATAGTGAAGCTTTACAGAACAAAATGACATCATATAAAACTCCATAATAGTTGAATACAAGCATCCACATAGTCAATACATCAAGCCTCACTACATATCTCTCAGAGAAAACATAACAGCGGAATATCCAGTACATATAATAAGAAGATAATATGCAACCCTCCAGCTCGTCTTCGATATCAGCATCGTGAGAAGAGAACAGCACCTGTCACCTGCTACCTAGTCTGCCCGTCCCAAAATGGACGAACAGCCCAAGGCAATAAGAATTAAAACATAAAGCCTTGAGTCAGACAATAGTCTTAGTGAGTAGTAAATTAACTAACAACATACCAAAAGAGCATAAAGGAAAAGGAATAGGAATACAACCCTCCCACTCCAACCTCATTCTACAGTGATAGCCCCCAGACACACACTAAGCAGAAGCAAACATAGCAGAGCATACAATTTAAAGTAAAGCTACTATCAGATAAGCACCCAGAAAATACCGCTCTTGAGTCCGAATGACGATACAACCAAACATCCATGACTCTGGCTATCACTATTATCATTGCTTCGATATCACCGTTAATTGAATGACCGGCACATTCTTTCAGCCGTCCGTCAAGGGCTAATGGAAACCCCGGTTCTAGACATAACTCCCGCACGTCGTCGCAACCCGTGCCTAGGACTATCGAATCTGCCCAGAGTACTCGACCATCAACAGTTAGTCGTTGGGACTATCGAATCTGCCCAAACGTACTCTTGCTTAGAGCATGCTAGAACCTTCAACAACGATGCTATCCAAACCTCCTAGTCATCCTCCTTGACGACTATTCTCATATCCATTCATTATCCTCAACTCGAATCATATCACCGAGTTATCAACATGCTTGGAATGATCCCGTCTAGATTAGACCAAGTCTTCATCACATGATGCCTCGCTTCATTACATCCTCGCAAAGCCTCATCTCAACATCACATCATCAAATCTATGCATAAGAGCTTCATCATCCCACTACATATGCCACGAGCAGCTTTCCCAATTCAAGAGCCTTTCCCTTAGCTTTTGAATCATCTTCGATCTAAATCTAATCATCAATCATCTAGTTCATAATAATCAATCAAATCAAACATCAATCCAAGCAATCAAGCATTCAAATATGATCTAAGTAGACAATTATAACAATAATGGCATTTTCATAATTAAAGAGTTGAAAGTCCAATAAGCATGAAAACATGGATTATATCTCTACAAACTTGATGAATGAACTTGCATAGGTTAACATATGATAAAATGGATGTAACATCATCATGAACAATGGATCTATATGGATCTACACTTTGGATGAAGAAAATGCATGGAAATCCCTATTTTAACACCAAATCGAGCCAACAATCCGATATACTCCTTTGGATCCGTGTGAGAGATAATCACCACTCACCAAATCACCTAAACAAACCCAAATCAACACGCTTCAGATTTTGACAGCAAAGGATGAAGCTTGATCTATCACGAATCCGCTTCAAACGAAGAAATCTCTCTTGAAAAGATGAAGATCTTCAATCTAAGCTCTTGGATCTTCAATTTGATCTTCAACTTGGATGGATGGAAGCACTAGATTAGAGTGGAGAAAAGAAGTGAAGAAGTGTAGAAGTCGAGCTCTCAAAATGGCAGCACTTCGTCGCTTCAAAATCCGGATCCCAAAAATGAAGAGAAGCTCTCCTATTTATAGCAGAAAAATATCCTAAGTCGTAACTCATCCGCCTTCATGAGTCGTCTACGACTTACGACTCAACACCCTACGACTTAACTTCTGGCTTCAACGACTTAACACACTTCTGCCTATGACTCACGACAAAACAGCTATCTCCTAAGTCGTCTACGACTTATAGCATGCGCCTACGACTCACTAGACCCCCTGTCTACGACTTAAATGCGCACGCCTTACTTGGTTAGATGACTCAACTACTAACTCGTATACGACTTATCACAAAGGCTACGACTCATCCACTTGCGCGAGTTATCACCTACGCGCGACTCAACAGCTTACGACTCATCCCTTAACTCGTCCACGACTTAACTGGTTAGACGAGATAACCCATTCTACGACTTATCAAATAACTGGGATACGACTCATCAGATAACTGGGTACGACTCATCACCTTAACTCGGTCACGACTTAACTGTTACAACTTAAGCCTTATCTCGCCCAGTCCTTAAGTCGCGCCTACCCCCTTAAGTCGTTCAAACGACTTATCCTTACACCCTTAACTAGCCAAATCCCTGAGTCACTCCTATCCCCTAAGTCGTATACGACTTACGACTTACACTAAGTCGTTCACGACTCAGGACTTAGCCATTTTTGCTAAAAATCTGAAATGGCTCAAAAATGCTAAAATTCCAGATTTTGTCGAACTTGTCGATCCGTAAAAATACGGGTCGTTACAAGAAGCATGTAAATAAAAGAGAATTAACATTGCATAAAAGAAAGAAAAATTACATGAAATAAAATGGCTAAGTAGCCATAGAAAAAGAAGAGAGAAAAGCTTTGATATATTTCCTAAGCTAAAAACTAAGTAAGAGAGACTAAGAAGAAGAGCAAGTTACATGAAGATATGAGGTATTTATACAAGTGTTAAACCCTAATTCATATTTTTGGGGAATGCCCAAATTGCCCTTGAGAAAGTGTGGAGGCCAAGTAATCATTAGCTTATACTAATCATCATTTAAGTGTATATGAAGCCATTAATTCCATAAGCATGTGCATTGGCCTCTAATTTGTATATGAAGAAAGGTGGGTACGTAGGTGGGGTCCTCCATTATCTTCACTTTGAATTATTTCCATCTTCATTTGTTCTCTTCACTCTTGTGCATGCATATATCATCATGAAACCACTTGTATATGAATTTAAATTCCTACAAAATAATATAGAAATTTTCAATTAAATTTTAGAGAATTAATATATGTACAAAAATGACCATTTTGCCCTTGGATGAAGATGAATATGTGGCAATTTGAAATAATTTGAATTTTGGTTTAAACAAGTTAAAATACCCGATATGATCATTTATTTAATTTAAATAGAATAAATATGGTGGTAAAAATTTGCACATTTACGTGCATATCACTAAGCTTCTCTTTGATTTTTAGAACTTGAATTTGAATTTCCTAAGAATATAGGGCTTAGGAATTTTGATTTCCCCTCTTTTCCCCCATTTTCATCTTTCTTGAGAGTGTTAGGAAATTATGAAAGGAATGAATGAAGAGGAGTGGAGTGGGAGTTATTTGGTAGAAGGTTTGGGTTATCTTGTTGGGTTAGTGGGCTAGAACACAACCCAAAACCCAAATAAAAATTCCAAAATCCTAATCAACCCCAAACATATCAATGTTTATACTGAAAAAGGTTGTAATGTCGTTTTGAACTTAATGAAAGTGGTCTCGAGTCCGGATTCGACTGTTTACAAAAAGTCACATTTCGAACTTTAATTCAACTAACGATGCTATATTTAAATAAAACATTTAAATATATATTCGTAAAATATGCGGGTTGTTACAAAAAGAGTTTTAGAAGGGTTATAGATTTATTAAAAGAGTTTTATAGATGGGTTATTGTAACGACCGACCTTTTTGGATGGTTTAAATCGACAATAAACCAAACATGTCAAATCAAACCATTCAAATGGGAGGATTGTTAATGGGGTAAATAAGAAAATAATAGAAAAGAAGAAAAAAAACACACAGAATCTCACAGCAGAATGAAAAAATATAATAATCATATAAACAGTTCGTGAAGCTGTTCTACAAATAACATTTGATTACACTTTTACAATATATCAGAGTTATACATATAGTAGGAATAATAAGATAATGCAGCGGAACAACATGATATAGTGGAATAATAATAACAATATAATACTAAACTTTGTCTTCGTCCTCCAGAAATAAAGTCTTCAACACTGAAATACTCAGACTGACCCGAGCATAATGAAAAGACAAAACACTCGAGTCAGAACTAAAAGATCTTATGTAAGTTAAATCAACGATAAGTAAATATGAGTGTAAAGGCTTCAGAGATGTTTACGGGATTTCACATTTCCTATCCAGTTTCTAACGCGCGTGCAATAACTTAAGAGATGTTCGGGATTCCATCTCCTAAGGATCTATTAAACTATCTACATATATAATATAATACGTTACTAGAATATGCCTACAGTAAACTAAAGTATTAAAATAGCATTAAAGCGTTACCCATATCCCGCTTAACACATTTTTATATAAATACTGTAGTCTATACAGATAATGTAAACCACCAAACCTGTGGGATACTCAGTGAGCACTCCATAGGTACGATATAAACCAATGTCGTAATGAGCTCGATAAGGCATATGACAAGGCACGTGGGGCAATGCCAGGGTAGAATTCTACTATTTGCATTCCCGGACTGGTGGTAACGCATAGCAGCTACTACTGCCCACCTTGGAACACACTCCCATAATCAAATCGAAGGGTGGCCACCAAATCAATCATAAAGTAACAGATAGGGCATCGAAGAAATGTGCCCGATCGGAGGAGCGACCTCACTTGGCCCGGTATAGCTCACAGCGGAATGACAAAATATAATAATCAAATAAATAGTTAATGAAGCTGTTCTACAAATAACGTTTGATTACACTTTTACAATATATCAGAGTTATGCATACAACATGAATAATAAGATAATGCAGCGGAACAACATGATACAGTGGAATAATAATAATATAATACTAAACTCCATCTTCGTCCTCCAGAAATAAGGTCTTCAACACTAAAATGCTCAGGCTGACCCGAGCGTAATGAAAAAACAAAACACTCGAGTCAGAACTAAAAGATCTTATGCGAGTTAAATCAACGATAAGTACATATGACTGTAACAGCTCAAATATGTTTACGGGATTTTACATCTCCTATCCAGTGTCTAACGTGCGTGCGATAACTTAAGAGATGTTCGGGATTCCATCTCCTAAGGATCTGTTAAACTATCTACATATATAATACAATACGCTTTTATAATATGTCTACAGTAAAGTAAAGTATTAAAATAGCATTAAGGCGTTACCCATATCCCCTTAACACATTTTAATATAAATACCATAATCGATACAGATATTGTAAGCTCCACCTAACCGGTGGGATACTCGGGGAGCACTCCATAGGTACGATACAAAACAAAGTTGTAATGAGCTCGATAAAGCATATGACAAGGCACGCGAGGCAATGCCAGGGTAGGATTCTACTGTTTGCATTCCCGGATTGGTGGTAACGCATAGCAGCTACTACTGCCCACCTTGGAACACACTCCCATAATCAAATCGAAGGGTGGCCACCAAATCAATCATAAAGTAACAGATAGGGCATCGAAGAAATGTGCCCGATCGGAAGAGCGACCTCACTTGGCCCGGTATAGCTCCTGTTTTAATCATATCAAGCTGACCCGAGGGGGTTAGGGTTGCGTTCATACCTCAAATAGTAGCGTTCGCCAAACCATCCTACTTCATTTCAGATTCTCCACCACGTGCACAGTTGTTAAAGTGGTTTTCGGTATTGGTAGAGAGTATGACAATATCCGATCCCGATCGCTTTAACAACCAAACGCTTATTTCACACCGGTTGGTTCTTTTACATTTCCAAAACCGATTCATAATTGATATCAAAATATCATATTCACTTCAAATCATATCACTTTCAAAATCATGTTCACTTTAAATTATATTCATTTTTTTAAAATCATAACCCCAAAATAGGTTAAACTATTGTAACGACCAGGAATTTTCGATCGCGAAAATTCTAGATAGTTAGGAAAAGAAGAAAGAGATAGAAGAAGAAGTAACAGAAACACAACACTGATTCTCACAAATCGCAGCGGATCAAAATATAATATCAAATAATAACAGTTTACAAAAGAATACATGTATCTCTCAATTATATTTTTTTACATCAGAGTTACACTCATACACAAACACTGGACATATACAAATCGCATGTCTCAGATAAACAGAGATAATATCACAGCGGAAACACTCCATATGTTCCTGCCATCTAGCTCGTCTCCTGAGCTCCAGAACATCCTTACCTGAAAATCTGTAATACTCGGTCTGACCCGATTATTACATCAAGTAACACCCGAGTCAGGCTGGAAACCAGCGTGAGTAAACCCATATAACATGAAATCAAGCTATATAACTTTATGAACTACCAGGGTAACTCGTACCTTTTACGAGTTCATACTTATTATAGCCAATCATTTATCACACACAACAGTTCTCAGGATTAAACGTCCAGGTTTATTAACTTATTTCATTCCAGCCTGATTTATCGATCTCACATATCCCATTTATAAGGAAATTTAGATTACTATTCGAAGTGGTTTCGGGTATTTTCTGATACCCGACCCCGGTCTCTTCGAATCCAATGTCATCTCTAATCCAAGTTGTTAAGTTTTAAAACAAAACAATACATATTTAGGATATCTTACCCTTCATCAATTTATCTCAGATAGATAGCCCACACTATCACAGTTCAACCCATTCATATCACAGCACATCTCAATCGCTCCTCAGAGACATCAACAAATCCAAGTCATCCAATATCATTCAACCATCCATAAGTAAGATTTGTTAGATTTATAATCCCTAATTAATTTAATTTATCTCCATTTAAATTAATTACCAATTTTAATCCCTTGGATATTACCTTGATCCTGCTTACTTAGCATTAATTAATCATTTATTAAGTAACCATTAATAATAAATTTATCACCCTTAATTAATAAATTAATTAACCTTTAATTATTAATTAATTATTAATTAATAATCCTTAATTATGAAGTCAATTAACCTTAATCAATCTTTAATTAAGTAATTATCCTTTCAAAATAATTATTCTTTAATTATAATTACACCAAGTAATTACGCCTTAATTACATTAAGTAATATTCTATGATTAAGTAATTTTACTTAA
Source organism: Allium fistulosum (assembly GCA_030737815.1). Lineage (NCBI taxonomy): Eukaryota > Viridiplantae > Streptophyta > Magnoliopsida > Asparagales > Amaryllidaceae > Allium > Allium fistulosum. The sequence goes on along the minus strand of CM060901.1, from coordinate 306,524,584 downwards.
TTAATCTCATTAAGTAATTGTACTTTAATTACTCATCATTAATCACTTAACTCACGATTAATTAATCCTTAATTAATACTTAATTATCCTTTAATTAAGTAATCTAGTTTTAAATTAAAATTACACATTAATTACTTAATTATATTCAAGTTTATTTAATAAACCTTTAACTAATTCCAAAACTAGTGTAACACATTTATTATTAATTAAGAAAATGTTTAAAACTTAGTTAAATTTAAAATTTGAAAACTTTTTTAATAACTAGCTTGAAAATTTGTGAACTAACTTATGTTTTCTTTCAAACTTACATTTCTAATGCTTTAAAACCTGGTTTGAACATAACTTTTTAAAATCAAAAAGCCGGTTAACTTTTAAACCTGGTGACAAAGAATAGAGACCCGAGCTCATCATAAAAATACTCGAGCCAAACACATCTTTTCTCGAACCAAACCCGACATCCACTTCGAGACTTCCCCTTCTTCTCCAAAACTAGCCAACAACCAAGACCCACGAGCTACTCGATAACCCACTCGAGCCATAAACCCACTTACCCGAGCACAGATTCGAGTTCGGCTTCATCTTCTCCCTTCCTTAAATCCTGATACCCAGAATATCGCGTGCACGTGTACACTTTGTCGGAGTACCTCCGACCAACCTCCCGACTTCCGACACGTCGCCAACAACATCGACGACAAACCCAAACACCTAGATCCCCTTAGCCACGTCGAACTTGAAATCGAACTATTCAATACAACCTGGAACGAAATGATCGTCAAAGAATTGCCTCACTTCGACGCCTCAAGCCACCAAGTGCCACGTAATTCTGGTCAGAGCTTCGCCTAACTCCCTTGCTTCGATCGCCACCGGTGCGATCAACTCCGGTGCTCTGACGAAGTCGCGGGAAAACAAATTCCGACCTCGACTAAACATGGGTTTAAACCCTAAATCGATCTCGACAGCCTGTCACGACGAATTATAAAATCATTAAGTATTTTTCTGATGATCTACAATCCTCCACCAAGCTTCAACCTCATCCCCGAGACCGAAAATTATTCCGATCATCGGAATTTGCCAATAAACCCAAATTTGTTCATCCTCGAATTTCCCAGCGAATTCTTACTTAAAAATTTTGATTTCACTTTTAAAAATCATCACCTTTGAAAACGTTTTACATGATGTAATTACAACTAGAAATCATGGTACTTGAATTTTTAACAGACATTGGGTTTTCCTGTATTCTTTTCAATTTCCATAAAGGGCTTTAATTAATTTTGCTTAAAATTATTTTTAACACTTAGAAAATGTTTAAACAAACAACTTTTGTTTAAATTTTAAAGTCTAACAATGATCAGGGAAAGAAAAATCAAATTTTAAACAGGTTTGCATCACTGTAATGTTTAGAACAGAGACCAATGTCTGTTCTCAGACATGCAAAGCTATATCCATACATATATACACAAATTTATACACATGCAAGTAATTTTCCAATTTATTTCAGGCATGATTTTAAACAACATATCAAAACCCAGATTTTATAAAGGTTTACTCACAGAAAACGTTGAACAGAGAACACTGCTTTTGAAACTGCTAGCTTGCTTTTGATCTGGTTTTGATCCTTTCTGGCTTGAGTTGTTTTCTTTTTTTTTGTTTACATAACTCGTTCGAATGAAATAAATGAAGACATGTGGAGGTATATATAATAAAAGAATGAAGATTACAGGGTAAGCCAAGGCTGAGGTATTGTGTGTATATAGGCTTGCATTTATTTCCTTTTATTCATTTAATTTTCTTTTGAACATATGTTGACCTGACTTAACAAAAGGCGGTATTGCAATATAGGGTGACTGCCTATGAGTATACAGGCTTTTCATTTTTTTTTATTTGTTGTATACTCTTTCTTCTGATTTGATTTAAAACTGATTTGATTTTTAAGTTTTGTAAGCTTGAAATGATGTATTGTATGCTATAATTTAATGCTTGTCTCCCTATGTGTTTACAAGAATTTTTATATAAATTTTATATATGTATGTGTATCTTTTTGTGTATATGCTTATACACTTCCAATTTACAAATACTATATGCTTCGCCACTTATGTATACATACATATGTATTATTTATTTTATCATATTTACATTTATGATTTCCTTTATATATATTTTACTTTATTATGTTTACCGTTTTATTTTATGTATACACATGTTTAAACCTATATGTATAGATATCTATTAGTTCCATAAGCATTGTTTCAATAACATATATACACATATTTACATATACATTACTTTAATGATTATATATATATATCTATTTATGTATGTTGTTGTCACCTTTCATATGTTTACATATACATATAATTTACTTTTAAAATATTCATCATATTCCAGAGGTTCAATAATTCAATATTTGATATGGCATTTAAATTAACTTATATATCCAGATATTTTAGATGTCAGAAATTTATTTGTTTGATCTATTAATATTCCCATAATTTTAAACTAGCTAATTACCCAATTATCTGACATTAAAAATCCTGGTTGTCACATTCCTCCCCCCTTTAGAACTTTTCGTCCTCGAAAAGGATCGAAGCGAAAAATTTAATTTTTAATGTTTATTATTAATTTAAATCATTCTTTAATCATTCTAACTCTTTTTCTTTTAATTATACAATTTTAAAACACTTTAAAATTTAAAGTATTACCAAACTAGCTTTATATAAAAAATACTTTTTATAACTCGATGTTTCAACAAGTCCGTCCTCGTTCCCACAGAAATTCGGTCATACGTTGATCAGGCGTAGGACTGAAAATCTATAAGTACTTGGTAAACCCATTTTCAACACCCAGTGAAAATACTTGGAAAAATAATTTAATTAAAAATATCGAAAACATTTTTGAAAATAGATGAAATATCTCTGGTGAGAATGCCCTAGACATCATCACCCCCATCCATGGTCGTAGTTAACCCGATGGTTACGTTGCCATCCCGGCAAAATCCATAGATAACTGTAGGCCTCCGCGCCCCTCGATTACGCCATGGAACCCGCTACAGATCGTAGTTATACCCGGTCTTTACGTTGCTATCACAGCAAAAACCCTTGTAACCGTAGGCATCAGCGCCATCGAATTTCGCTGCCACAAGAATGAAACTCCTCCACTCGACCGTAGATCGCATGTAACGACCCGGGATTTTCAAAGTTCAAATTAGAGTTCAAAAACAATTTAATCTTCAGATTCTAATTTATTATCCATTTTCAATTTTCCAGATCTCGAACCCATTTTGAGATCACTCATAACTCCCATTTAAAACCAACCATTTAACTTTCCAAGTTAAATTTAAATTTCATCTTAAAATTTCCAATTCAAGTTGTTCATTCTAAACTCATTTAACTTTCCTTAAGTTAAATTCAATTTAATCCAGTCAACTTGACCCAATTTGAATTCCCATTTCAATTTTAAACTTTATATTAATAATCTTCCCACTTATAAGTTCAAAAACTTATCACTTTGAGTTTTCATATCATATTCCAAGGAAAAATTTATAACTCAATACTTAGAGTTTATTTCAAATCTTGCATATCCTCATTTATACATATTTATTTCCTTTACACACTAAGTTATACCTTAAATTTTTAAACCACCTTTGGTTTTAATTCAAAACAAATTTCTTTAAAACAATTTCAAGTTTTCTGGACTTAGATTTAAAAACTTCACAATTTTAAGTTATCTTCAATTCCAATTGGATTTTTTTTTAATTTCAGTTTGGATCCATTTCAAACTTATCTTCATTCAATTTCAATCTGGTTGTATTTCTATTAACCCATAATTCTCATTATTTTATTTTATTCCAATTAATTCAACAACCAATTTCTTTAATATATTTAATAATTAGAAAATTATTTCTATATATATCAAAAGATAACTTATATAAATATCATTCAATTTTAAAACCATTTTAAAATCTTTATATAAGAAAATAACAAGTACGCACTCATATATATATATATATACTCATCTCATCTTAAGGTACCATTGACCATATCCTAATTGAGTAATCCCAACAGAGCCAAGGTTCTCGCTTAACCTTCAGCTCTGATACCAAATGTAACGACTCGGGATTTTCGAACCCGAAAATTCCAGATAGTTAGGAGAAAAAGAAAAGAGATAGAAGAAAGAAACAGAACAAGACACAGATTCTCACATTCGCAGCGGATCAAAATACAATATCAAATAATAATATCAGATATACAAAGAAACTGTATTTGTTAATTTTCATCAATACATCAGAGTTACAACATATACACAAATCACTGGACAGATACAATTAACATGTTCCAGACTACAATATATATATATATATATATATATATATACTATACAGTCTTGTATACACAGCGGAAAACACTCTATACGTTCCTGCCATCCAGCTCGCCTCCTGAGCTCCAGAACGTCCTAACCTGAAAAGCTGTAATACTCGGTCTGACCCGAGCATTACATCAAAGTAACACCCGGGTCAGGCTGGAAACCAGCGTGAGTAAACTCATCTAACATGAAATTTCAATTCATAGAACTTATTTAAACCCGGGGTAACTCGTACTTTACCACAAGTAAACAACTTATATAGTCAATACTTATTTCACAAAACAATATCTAAGTATCCAACTTAGTTTAAATGGTCCATATTATTCCAAACTGGCATATTAATTTCATATATCAAATCTATAAAGAATTATAGATTACTAATCGAAGTGGTTCTGGATATTGCTGATATCCGATCCCGGTCTCTTCGAATTCAATACCATCTTTTTAAGCCAAGTTGTTTAGGTTTAAACAATTCAATTTAACTTCAGAATGTCATATTCCCACAACAATTCCATTATAGATAAATAACTCATATTTATCATAGTTCAAACAAAACATTTCATATCAGAGAACATTACAAAGTACATCTCAGAGTCAATAACAATCAAAGGTATTCAATACAATTTAATCATCCATAAGCAAGATTTATTTCACATAATTAATTTAATTTAACTCATTAATTAATTAACTCTTAATTACTCACATTAATTAATTATCCTTTAATTACTTAATTTAATTAACTATCATTTAATTACTTACCTTAAGTAATTTTAATTACCTTCATTAATTAATTACATTAATTAATCATTACATTAAGCAATTAATTCTCTAATTAATTACATAAATTAATTATCCTTTAACCATTAATTAACCCTTAATTACTCTCATTAATTAATTATACCATAATTATTTACTTTAAATTAATCACATTCAATAATTAATCTTAAATTAATCACATTCATTAATTATTTATTAATTAATCACCTTAATTTATGTCATTAAGTAATTAACTCTTAATTATCATTTAAATCTTTATTTAAAAACCCTTGAAAATAAATTATCATTAACATATAAATTAACTTAATACCTTTAAGTTAATTATTAATCAAAACATTATTTTAAGATAAACCATTTAGCTTCTTAAATTTGGCTATTAAATTTTATTTCAAAATAGACTTAAGAAAACAAAGCTTAATTAATTTTAAGTCAAAATAAACTACAGAACTTTTATCCACCCAAAAATGAAATAACTTTTATTATATAAAAACAATTTGTTTTAAGAATAAAATTCTAATACTTGTTTTATTTTAAAATTAAAAACTTGTATTTTCTTTGCTTTTAAAATCTATACAAAATTTACTTTCAAAATCTTAAAACCTGAAAACATGTTTTCTTTACAGTTTGCAAACTCGGTATTAGTTTTAAAACAGACCCGAGCTTCTATTCATTTTTCTCGAGCCCAACTCCGAGTTTCACTCCCTTTCTTTTGCTTTGAGGAAATCTGCAAATGACTTCGAGTAAATCAACATTTTTCCTGAGTCAAAACCCGAGAACACCTTTCTTCCCCAAACTCCACAACAACACTCATACCCAAACGTGTACATGTGCACGTGCACGAGGCGCCGAAGCCATGGCGATCACCCACGACCACGTCGCCAATTCGTCGACAACCCACTCAAGCCTCACGACCACCCAACTCTACGAGTTCGACTGAAAATCAAAATCGAGATCCTCTGTCACCACCTGGAACCCACCTGATCGACAAAATCAACTCGCCAACGACGATCCCGACTACCTGGAACCATGTCGTTCCACCCATAGCTGCGCCACAACCTACTGCGTCGTTTCCCCCTGGTCCGGTGCAACCCGATGCAACGTCGACGACGATACGGCCTCGCAAAATCCGGCCAACCCAAAGAGCTCCTAAACCCTAAATCCTTGTCGTTCAATCACTCTGGTGATCGAGAAATCCTTCGAGCATTTTTCCCATGATCCACAGACATTCAGCTTCCTTCACCGACGATCACGACACTCATTCCTCTGCCGATCATCGGAATTTGACAAAAATGTCTTTTCCGTTCAACCCCAAAATCCCACCTCAAATCAAAACTAAAAATCAAAATTTTATTATTAAAATTCATCACTTGTAAGATTGAATCAGGTTATACAATCAAAATAAGAAATTTTGAACATTGATTTTCTGATTATTTTAGATCATTACTGACATTTATTATTTTTGAAATAAATATTTAACATAAACACTTGCAATTTCTTTTAAAAATGACTTTACATTGTTATGAACATTTTCTTTTCAGGAATCATAACTTGAATTGATTAGAATAAGAAGATACGAATTTTATTTGATGAAATTGTAGCCTGTAAATAACAGAGAAGTATATACAGACATGCACACTTAACAACTACATATTTATCCATATGCAAGCATAAATTCATTCATGCAAACACTAACACATCATCATTTCAAATATCATTCACATGCATCAAGATTAAACAGTTTGAAGTTTGTTTACTCACCTGTGAAAAGGTGGACAGAGAACAGGTTTTCAACTTGATCTGAACTTGTATTTTTGATTTGAACTGATCCCTGTTTCTGTAATTATCTATTCTTTGAGGATCTTGAATTTGAATACGAATTTGATTAAAAGCTGAGTTGACCCATTTTTATAGCTTCAAGTTGAGTTGAATCTGTTTTTATCATTTGATTTGCTTCAGGCTTGAAAGATTTAAGTAGTATTGAATTTGATTTTGTTTACTGGTTTTGTTACAGATTTCACCTGTGTTTTGTTTTTTTTAGAGAATGAACTGATAAAAGGAAATGTAAGAGAGGTATGGAGATGTATATATATAATCTATCCTATCTTTTTATTAAAGATTTTAAAAATAAAAATAAAATAGGGACACTTGTTAAATTGCATGATAACATTAGCTTACACATGTAATTACATGATCTCATAATTTAACACTTGTAATTTAAGTAATCTTTACTTATTTTTAAATATTAATAAAAGCTTTATACTTAATTTATTAATTTACAAATACTTATCTATATATAAAAATTACTTTAAAGAAAATAAAACCAATTATATTTATAAATAAAAGCTTATATATTATTTTAAAATATTTAAAATATCTACCCTTTAAATTTACAAATTTAAATACAGAAAATTCAAAATCAATTTAAAAATCAATTTGATGTATATATATATCATATATATTTAAACAAACACAAATTCAATTTATATATAATAATTCTCTATACATGAATATATACAACATATTATTATTATTGATTTGAAATTAACAATTTTGCCAATTTTAAATTAATTAAATTAAGATATTGTCAAATAAATATTTGTCCAGATATTTATAATTCAAAACTTATTATATTTCCAAATTCATTTACATATACCGATATCTTTTATTATCAGAATTTTATCTGTTCAATTGATTAAAACAGTTAATTATCCAATTATCAAATGTCCCAAAATCCGGGTCATCACATTCCTCCCACTTAGAATCTTTTCGTCCTCGAAAAGGAACGAAGCCAGAATTTATTCAATACATAAAATCTGATAAATTTTTCTTTGATAATTTTTATAACACTTTTAAAAATCTATATAATATTTTAAAATAAAAATACTTTTTATAACTCGATGTTTCAACAAGTCCATCCTTGTTCTCACAGAAATTCGGTCATACGTTGATCAGGCGTAGGATTGAAAATCTATAAGTACTTGGTAAACCCGTTTTCAACACCCAGTGAAAATACTAGGAAAATAATTTTATTGAAAATATAGAAAACAATTTTTGAAAATAGAGGGAAATATCTTTGGTGAGAATGCTCTGGAAATCATCACCCCCATCCATGGTCACAGTTACATCACGGGTTACGTTGCCATCGCAGCAAAAGTCCATGTAACTGATTACACCATGGAACCCACAATAGATCGCAGTGACATCCAGGGTTACGTTGCCATCACAGCAAAAGTCCATGTAACTGTTGGCTCTCAGCGGCACAAACGATTTTCGCTGTCAAAATGAAACTTCTCCACTCCTACATAGGTCTCAGTCTACCGATATAAAATCAAACGCAGACTGTTGGCTCTCAGCGGAACACATGACTTTCGCTATGTTACCATAGTGTCGCAGTCTACCGATATAAAATCAAACGCAGACTGTTGGCTCTCAGCGGCTCACACGACTTTCGCTATGGTCTGAAGTAGATCGTAGTGACATTGAGTTAAACTGTCATCACAGCATAACCCAAATGCCTCTGTGGGCACCAGCCCCTCGACTTTCCCTACACAAATAATCCTCAGGAACTAGTTTTGTCCGGACTCCTCACAGGATCAACTTAAGATACCCCCTTAGGGTTCAAGGCAGTACCACCCTGTGGCACTCTTGAGAAGTTCATTTCAAGGGAGCGCCTTTTTCCCCAGAGCTATTCTCAAAACACTTTATATTATACACTTATAGTATCTTCAAATCATATCCTTTATGATTTATATCAAAATCTCCTTTACACAAAATCGATTGCCAAAATCGATAATTCTCAAACTAGGCTTTCCAAATTCCCAAAATCGAATTTTTTTTCCAAAAATCAAAAGACTTTTTAGAAATCCATAGGTTCCCAAAACCTTTTCCAAAATCATTCCCATAAAATCCCTTATATATATAGAGATATATAACTTTTTTAAAATTCTTTGGATCACTTCAAACTTGTATAAACCCTCTTTTATACTTCAAATATTTTCAAAACCCTTTTTCTTCTAGTAATAGATTCAACAAGGGAAGATTTATCTTATATAACAAAGATATATAACTTTGTTTTATTCCAAATCAAATATTCAAATTTGATAAATATTTTATACAGTTATTTACCATATTACCTTTCTATAAAATGAGTTCTAATCACAGAAATATTCAACTTCCATTTTATTCATCATTTATTTTTCAAAATATACCTTTCCCTTTCAAAATCATTTTACAGTTTTTTTTTCCACAAAATTTAATATCAATTTTATTCAAATCCGTACGATGTACACTTATCATCCGTATGCAATATTAATCTGATCACTCACTCGATCACACAATTTCTCTTCTGAACTAGTATCGTCTACCCGACTTCCTAGTGCGGACTTAGATCTGGTTTCTTGATCAGAAACCGTCATTCTCCTTGCATAGTCACAACTATGATAGAGAATATCCAGAACCAATCAATAATCCATATCCAGGTTCGCCTTCGAAAATCGAGCGAAAAATCCAAACTCGGATCGATAATATTATCTCGAAATTTTGTGCTCGAATCTGGATCAAATCACTATGCGAATAGAATAATATATGTATATCCTACATATTTATTTTTATTGGTTATTAGCCAAATCAATTCTCTTTTCTATTCACATTTCCTTTAATTCATTCACTTATTCTCAATTGCTTCCATTTCCAATCGAGTTATTACTTCAATTACAAACAGTTTGAACTCTGACCTATTTAAATTTAAAAATAGCTTGAAAAAGTTTAAAATAGATAAGTAGTTGAAAAATAGTTATTAGTTTGTAAAATAGCTATAAATTGGTTAAGTAGGTATAAAATAGTTAGATAATTGCAAAATAGTTTTTAAAATAGTGATTAGATATAAGTAACAAAAAAATAGTAATTAGTTTATAAGATAGTTCAAAATAGTTAAATAGTTCCAAAATAATTGAAAATTAAGTATAAGATAGTTTGGGGTTTAAGAAGAAAGATTGTATAGTAAATAGTTTGGAAAAATATATTTGTATTAAAACAATTTATTTTGGAAATAATCCAGAGCCAAACTGTTTAATTTCCCAATCTCCATTTCCAATTAATTTCCCATCAATTCAATTTAAATTTCCACTTCCATTTAAATTGACTCAATACTTCAATTTCCATTGAAATTGATTTAATCCCAATTCAAGTTGAGTTAACCTTAATTCCTTTCCAAATTCAAATCAAATTCCATTTGATTTTTAAATTTATTCAACTTTAATCACAATTCCAAATTATTTCAAATCAATTTGGATTAATTTCAAATTGAACCAGCATCAATTTCAAATCATTTCAATTCTAATTTACCATTTGAATTTTTAAACTTATACATCTTCAATCACAATTCTAATTAATTCAAATCAAATTCAATTTGAACTAATTCTATTCAAATATCAACTTAAAACCATCTCAAATTACATAAATTCGAGTTAAAATTTTTAAATGTTGATTTAATCACTTAAGTCAAATTAACCCTTACTTTTTAAATCAATCAACCTTTATTTTTAATTTAACAACTTAAATCTTTAAACCATTTAATGCTGAATCCAAATTCCAAAATTCCATTTTAAAATATCTTTACTTAGCTTATTTCAAAGTTCAAATTAGAGTTCAAAAACAATTTAATCTTCAGATTCTAATTTATTATCCATTTTCAATTTTCCAGATCTCAAACCCATTTTGAGATCACTCATAACTCCCATTTAAAACCAACCATTTAACTTTCCAAGTTAAATTTAAATTTCATCTTAAAATTTCCAATTCAAGTTGTTTATTCTAAACTCATTTAACTTTCCTAAAGTTAAATTCAATTTAATTCAGTCAACTTGACCCAATTTGAATTCCCATTTCAATTTTAAACTTTATATTAATAATCTTCCCACTTATAAGTTCAAAAACTTATCACTTTGATTTTTCATATCATATTCCAAGGAAAAATTTAAAACTCGATACTTAGAGTTTATTTCAAATCATGCATATCCTCATTTATACATATTTATTTCCTTTACACACCAAGTTATACCTTATATTTTTAAACCACCTTTGGTTTTAATTCAAAACAAATTTCTTTAAAACAATTTCAAGTTTTCTGGACTTAGATTTAAAAACTGCACAATTTTAAGTTATCTTCAATTCCAATTGGATTTTTTTTTTAATTTCAGTTTGGATCCATTTCAAACTTATCTTCATTCAATTTCAATTTGGTTGTATTTCTATTACCCCTTAATTCTCATTATTTTATTTAATTCCAATTAATTCAACAACCAATTTCTTTAATATATTTAATAATTAGAAAATTATTTCTATATATATCAAAATATAACTTATATAAATATCATTCAATTTTAAAACCATTTTAAAATCTTTATAGAAGAAAATAACAAGTACGCTCTCATATATATATATATATATATATACTCATCTCATCTTAGAGTACCATTGACCCTATCCTAATTGAGTATTCCCAACAGAGCCAAGATTCTCGCTTAACCTTCAGCTCTGATACGAAATGTAACGACCCGGGATTTTCGAACCCGAAAATTCCAGATAGTTAGGAGAAAAAGAAAAGAGATAGAAGAAAGAAACAGAACAAGACACAGATTCTCACATTCGCAGCGGATCAAAATACAATATCAAATAATAATATCAGATATACAAAGAAACTGTATTTGTTAATTTTCATCAATACATCAGAGTTACAACATATACACAAATCACTTGACAGATACAATTAACATGTTCCAGACTATAATCTATATATATACTACATAGTCTCATATACACAGTGGAAAACACTCTATACGTTCCTGCCATCCAGCTTGCCTCCTGAGCTCTAGAACGTCCTAACCTGAAAAGCTGTAATACTCGGTCTGACCCAAGCATTACATCAAAGTAACACCCGGGTCAGGCTGGAAACCAGCATGAGTAAACTCATCTAACATGAAATTTCAATTCATAGAACTTATTTAAACCCGGGGTAACTCGTACTTTACCATAAGTAAACAACTTATATATTCAATACTTATTTCACAAAACAATATCTAAGTATCCAACTTAGTTTAAATGGTCCATATTATTCCAAACCGGCCTATTGATTTCATATATCAAATCTATAAAGAATTATAGATTACTAATCGAAGTGGTTCCAGATATTGCTGATATCCGATCCCGGTCTCTTCGAATTCAATACCATCTTTTTAAGCCAAGTTGTTTAGCTTTAAACAATTCAATTTAACTTCAGAATGTCATATTCCCACAACAATTCCATTATAGATAAATAACTCATATTTATCATAGTTCAAACAAAACATTTCATATCAGAGAACATTACAAAGTACATCTCAGAGTCAATAACAATCAAAGTTATTCAATACAATTTAATCATCAATAAGCAAGATTTATTTCACATAATTAATTTAATTTAACTCATTAATTAATTAACTCTTAATTACTCACACTAATTAATTATCCTTTAATTATTTAATTTAGTTAACTATCGTTTAATTACTTACCTTAAGTAATTTTAATTACCTTCATTAATTAATTACATTAATTAATCATTACATTAAGCAATTAATTCTCTAATTAATTACATAAATTAATTATCCTTTAACCATTAATTAACCCTTAATTACTCTCGTTAATTAATTATACCATAATTAATTACTTTAAATTAATCACATTCAATAATTAATCTTAAATTAATCACATTCATTAATTATTTATTAATTAATCACCTTAGTTTATGTCATTAAGTAATTAACTCTTAATTATCATTTAAATCTTTATTTAATAACCCTTGAAAATAAATTATCATTAACATATAAATTAACTTAATACCTTTAAGTTAATTATTAATCAAAACATTATTTTAAGATAAACCATTTAGCTTCGTAAATTAGGCTATTAAATTTTATTTCAAAATAGACTTAAGAAAACAAAGCTTAATTAATTTCAAGTCAAAATAAACTACAGAACTTTTATCCACCCAAAAATGAAATAACTTTTATTATATAAAAACAATTTGTTTTAAGAATAAAATTCTAATACTTGTTTTATTTTAAAATTAAAAACTTGTATTTTCTTTGCTTTTAAAATCTATACAAAATTTACTTTCAAAATCTTAAAACCTGAAAACATGTTTTCTTTATAGTTTGCAAACCCGGTATTAGTTTTAAAACAGACCCGAGGTTCTACTCATTTTTCTCGAGCCCAACTCCAAGTTTCACTCCATTTCTTTTGCTTCGAGGAAATCTGCAAATGACTTCGAGTAAATCAACATTTTTCCTGAGTCAAAACCAGAGAACACCTTTCTTCCCCCAAACTCCACAACAACACTCATACCCAAACGTGTACGTGTGCATGTGCACGAGGCGCCGGAGCCACGGCGATCACCCACGACCACGTCGCCAATTCGTCGACAACCCACTCAAGCCTCACGACCACCCAGCTCCACGAGTTCGACTGAAAATCAAAATCGAGATCCTCTGTCACCACCTGGAACCCACCTGATCGACAAAATCAACTCGCCAATGACGATCCCGACTACCTGGAACCATGCCGTTCCACCAACAGCTGTACCACAACCTGCCGCGTTGTTTCCCCCTGGTCCGGTGCAACCTGATGCAACGTCGACGACGATACGTCCTCGCAAAATCCGGCCAACCCAAAGAGCTCCTAAACCCTAAATCCTTGTCGTTCAATCACTCTAGTGATCGAGAAATCCTTCGAGCATTTTTCCCGTGATCCACAGACATTCAGCTTCCTTCACCGACGATCACGACACTCATCCCTCTACCGATCATCGGAATTTGACAAAAATGTCTTTTCCGTTCAACCCCAAAATCCCACCTCAAATCAAAACTAAAATCAAAATTTTATTATTAAAATTCATCACTTGCAAGATTGAATCAGGTTATACAATCAAAATAAGAAATTTTGAACATTGATTTTCTGATTATTTTAGATCATTACTGACATTTATTGTTTTTGAAATAAATATTTAACATAAACACTTGCAATTACTTTTAAAAATGACTTTACATTGTTATGAACATTTTCTTTTCAGGAATCATAACTTGAATTGATTAGAATAAGAAGATACGAATTTTATTTAATGAAATTGTAGCCTGTAATATAACAGAGAAGTATATACAGACATGCACACTTAACAACTACATATTTATCCATATGCAAGCATAAATTCATTCATGCAAACACTAACACATCATCATTTCAAATATCATTCACATGCATCAAGATTAAACAGTTTGAAGTTTGTTTACTCACCTGTGAAAAGGTGGACAGAGAACAGGTTTTCAACTTGATCTGAACTTGTATTTTTTATTTGAACTGATCCCTGTTTGTGTAATTATCTATTCTTTGATGATCTTGAATTTGAATACGAATTTGATTAAAAGCTGAGTTGACCCCTTTTTATAGCTTCAAGTTGAGTTGAATCTATTTTTATCATTTGATAAGCTTCAGGATTGAAAGATTTAAGTAGTTTTGAATTTGATTTTGTTTACTGGTTTTGTTACAGATTTCACCTGTGTTTTGTTTTTTTAGAGAATGAACTAATAAAAGGAAATGTAAGAGAGGTATGGAGATGTATATATATAATCTATCCTATCTTTTTATTAAAGATTTTAAAAATAAAAATAAAATAGGGACACTTGTTAAATTGCATAATAACATTAGCTTACACATGTAATTACATGATCTCATAATTTAACACTTGTAATTTAAGTAATCTTTACTTATTTTTAAATATTAATAAAAGCTTTATACTTAATTTATTAATTTACAAATACTTATCTATATATAAAAATTACTTTAAAGAAAATAAAACCAATTATATTTATAAATAAAAGCTTATATATTATTTTAAAATATTTAAAATATCTACCCTTTAAATTTCCAAATTTAAATCCAGAAAATTCAAAATCAATTTAAAAATCAATTTGATGTATATATATATCATATATATTTAAACAAACACAAATTCAATTTATATATAATAATTCTCTATACATGAATATATACAACATATTATTATTATTGATTTGAAATTAACAATTTTGCCCATTTTAAATTAATTAAATTAAGATATTGTCAAATAAATATTTATCCAGATATTTATAATTCAAAATTTATTATATTTCCAAATTCATTTACATATCCAGATATCTTTTATTATCAGAATTTTATCTGTTCAATTGATTAAAATAGTTAATTATCCAATTATCAAATGTCCCAAAATCCAGGTCATCACATCGCAGCCTACCGATGTTATGTTGCCGTCCTGGCAAAATCAACTGTAAACTGTTGGCACTCATCCTCGACATGATTTTGCTATGGTCCACACAGTAGATCGCAGTGACATCGAGTTACACTGTCGTCACAGCATAACCCAAATGCCCCTGTATGCATCAACGCCCTCGACTTTCGCTACCTAACAATCCTCGGGAACTAGTTTGTCCGGACTCCTCACAGGATCAACTTTAGAGCCTCTCCCTCTTTGAGGCTCAAGGCAGTACCACCTTGTGGCACTCCTGAGAAGTTCATTCAAGGGAGCGCCTTTTTCCCCAGAGCCACTTTCAAAACACTTTATACTATATATATATAGTTTTCCAAATCATACACCAAGTATGAATCTCATATAAATCTCCTTTCTCAAAATCGATTATCCCAAAATCGATAATTCACAAACTAGGCTTTCCAAGTTCCAAATTTGATTTTCCTCAAAAATCAAAAGCCCTTTTTAGAAATCCATTGGTTTCCAAAACCTTTTCCAAAATCATTTTCACAAAATCTTTTATATATACATATATATGTATATATAATAACCTTGGGAAATTTTTGAATCACTTCATACCTGTATAAATTCACTTTTATACTTCAAATACTTTCAAAAACCCTTTTCTTCTAGCTATATATTCAACAAGGGGAGTTTATCATATATAACAAAGATATATAACTTTGTTTATTCCAAATCAAATATTCAAATTTGATTACTCTTTTATAAAGTTATTAACCACATTACTTTTCTTCATAAAGTGAATCTTTAATCATAGAAATTTCCAATTTCCATTTTACCCCATCATATATTTCACAAAATATACTCTTCATTTCAAAGACCATTTTATAATTCTTATCCATAAATTTTCAATATATCAATTTCATTCAAACCCGTACGATGTACACATATCATCCGTACGCTATATCAATCTGATCGCTCACTCGATCACACAATTTCACTTCTGAACTAGTATTGTCCACTCGACTTCCTATTGTGGACTCAGATCTAGTTTCTTGATCAGAAACCGTCATTCTCCTTGCATAGTCACAACTATGATGGAGAATATCCAAAACCAATCAAAAATCCATATCCAGGTTCGCCGTCGAAAATCGAGCGAAAAATCCCAACTCGGATTGATAATACTATCTCGAAATTCTGTGCTCGAATCTCAATCAAATCACTATGCGAATAGAATAATATACGTACATTCTACGTATTTATCTTCATTGATTATCAGTTAAATCAATTCCCTTTCTATTCACATTCCTTTTAATCTCTATCCACTTATTCACCTTTGCTTCAATCCTCTCTTGGATTACCATCTTAATTCTTATCTCAATTGGGTATTTAATCATAAACAGTTTGTACTCTAACTAGTTTAAATTTAGAAAATAGCTTGAAATTTTTTAAAATAAATAAGCAGTTGAAAAATAATTATTAACTGTAAAAAGCTGTAAAATAGTTAAGTAATTGTAAATAGTTGAAAAATAGTCAAATAGTTGTAGAAATTTTTAAATAATTGCAAAATAGTCGTAAAACAGTAATTAGTTATAAAGTAGTAGAAAAATAGTCATTAGTTTATAAAACAGTTATAAAATAGTTAAATAGTTCCAAAAGTAGTTATAAAATAAGTATAAGGTAGTTTTGGGTTTAGAAAGAAAGGTTCCATATAGTAAATAGCTTGGAAGATTATATTTAAGAAAGTTTAAATTAAAATAATTTGTTTGGAAATAGTCCAGAGCCAAACTGTTCCACTACCCAATCTTTATCCCCATCAATTTAGTTTTTAATTTTCCACTTTCATTTAAATTGACTCAATTCCAATTTAGATAACTTCATTTTCCCTTGAACTTGATTTATCCCCAATTCAAGTTGAATTAACCACAATTTCCTTCCAACTTCAAATCAAATTCCATTTGATTTTAAACATATTCACTTTAATTACAATTCCAAATTATTCAAATTAATTTAGACTAATTTCAAATTGAATCCACTTCAATTTGAAATCATTTCCATTTCTATATGAATTAATCCCAATTCCCATTTGAATTTGAACTCATTCAATCTTCAATTTTATTTCAAATTAATCCAATTCAAATTTTCCATTTGAATTTTAAACTTATCCATCTTAAATCACAATTCCCATTAATTCAAATCAAATTTAGTTTGAACTAATTCAATTTAAATCTCAATTTAAAACCCTCTCGAATTATATAAATTCGAGTTAAAATTTTTAAATGTTGATTTAATCCCTTAAATCAAATTAACCCTTATTTTTAAACCAACAATCTAAATCTATAAACAATTAAATTTTGAGTCTAAATTTCAAAACTCCATTTAAAATTTTCTTCATAATAATAGATATATCCAATTTATTCACCAATTTCAATTTTGAAACCAGTGCTTAACAATTTAAATTTCCAAGTTCTTTTTGAACATTTAGATCTTAAATTCAAAGTGGTTTCATCTCCTTAATTTCAAATTTCAATTTCCCTTTTTATCTAAATAATGGATATATCACCACAATCCATTTCTTCATTCATTTAAACAAATCCAATTCACAATCTAAAGATTATTAATAACAATAGGATAATATTATCCAAATTATTTTAAAACATCCATTTTCAATTTCCAGATCTCAAACCCATTTTTAGATCTCACAAAATCCCAATTCAAATCAACCATTTAACCTTCCGGTTGAATCCTAATTTTATTTTGAAATTTCCAATTCAGGTTGCTTGTTAACTTATTTAACTTTCCCAAAGTTAAATTCAATTTACTTAATCCAGCCAACCTTACCCAATTTGAATTCCCATTTCAAATTTTAAACTTCACATTAATAATCTTATAAGTTCAAAAACTTATCACCTTGGATATCACAGCTCATTTCAAATTTAAAACTCAACATTAGAGTTTATTTCAAACCATTTTTGATATTATGTATATCCCTCATATATACATATTTCCTTTGCACACTAAGTTATCCTTAAATTTTAAACCACCTTTGGTTTTTAATTCAAAACAAATTTTCAAACAACCTGTAACGACCCAGAATTTTGACCAATTTAAATTTAAAATATTTAATTGATTTTAAATATTCGAATGATAATTTAATTTGAAATTCAAATATCAGAATGGTATTTGTTGTGATAATTGAATTTAATTATTGAAACTGGGTAAAATGTTGTATCTTCAGTTTTAAGCTGATTAAAAATAATCTAAAGACTTAGAAAATTTATATTAATAATTCTGAAGGTACTGGAACTTTCAGAATTGAAATTGGAACTGTTCTGTTCAGTTTTGAATTTATATCGTTTAAATTGAATTTAAAATAGCGGTCCGGAGCACAGTCTCGGAATTCGACGAAACCAGTTCCATTGGATCCGTAATATTGTATTATTATCGGATTTCTATTTTCGTAATATTTGGAGTTGTTGTGTGAGCATACGATATATAAATGCGTTGGAATTTTTTTCAAAATTTAATTCAATAACTGGTTAAATTTAAAAGGCACTCTAGCTAGATATTTTTCCGGCACGTATTCTCTTTAACAACACGTGTCAGCTTTTCTTTGAAATTTTCTTACACGCGTATTCATTTCAAAGAAAAAAATCGAATGAAACATTTTCTTCGTTCTCAAGCCAAAACGAACAACCCAACACGTGTAACTGGAGATAACCGAGCTATCTTTCTTTCTTTTTCATTTACGAATCTGAATCAAACTCATCCCTAGTTTTTCAAATCGCGCCTCCCTCTTGCCATTTCAGAAAATCAAATAATGGACGAAGGAAATAAATCGATCTCCTCTTTATTTGCAAAGAAACGAAGCTCGAACTTATTCCCTCTTTCGTTCTCGTTTACAAAACAACGGCCAATCTTTCAATTTAAAAGCAAATCGTTCCTCCCCTTCTTCCCAGTTTATAAAAAAAATAAAAATCCCTAAATCGTGTTCGAATAGACCATATCACGAAGCGATCTCGAACATGGCATGCTCGATCTCGGCGATTTGGGGGGGAAAGTAAGATCGAAGGTGACTTCGATTTTGTAGGGGTGGTGCTCGCGACTGGAGCTGCGGCATCGCAATGGAGGCGCGCACGCGAAGGAAAGCGGCGAAGTGATCTGTAGGTCGCGATCAGGTTGGAAGCTAGCGAGGCTGAGGCTGTTCGATGGGAACAGTGAGTTGTGGTCTTCGACGATCGCAGGCAAGTCATAGTGACAGTTCGATCGAGGAGTTCGGTGGAAGTTAGGGCTTCGGGTGCGTGGCAACGACAACAAACGAGAGTCTGGGCTGTTAGGTAACCATCTTAGTTTTCGATTTTGAATTAAATAATCTATATATGTGTAAATATACAGAAAATAGAAATTTACAGTAAGGTATTTTTATCTTATGTTATATATAAGAAATTTACAAATATATATATATATATAGCAATTAGAAACTGTTTAAGGAAATTTATATGTATAGTAAGTTTATAAAACAATAAATTATAGTGGCTAAATCGTTTAGTTAACCTATCTACTTGCTTTGGTAACTAGAAAATATTTTATTAAAGAAAATTTAGTTTTAACTTTAAATTTTTAGTTAAATAAATTTGTTAAAAGGAATTTGTTTAAATTTAAACCTCTAGCTCGAAATTTAATTTATTGGTTGAATTAAGATTTTAAAATGGAAATTTAATTATTCGATTATTTCGAATATTAATAAATTGTATAAATTGTTTTATACAAGGTCTAGAATGGAGAAATAAGGCGAAATGGAAATGGATTGGGAAATGGATTGCAAAATAAAAAGCTAAGGTGAGATTTTCTCACTCAAAATATATTTGGATTGCAGTTATTGTTTGTTTAACTGTTTGGATGTGATATTAGATATAGTAGGATATATCTATATATATAGCAATATATACATATTGGCATATGTATATATTGGATTGATTGATTTCCCGCCTCGTATAGCGGATGAGACCCTATTGCGCCGTTAGTAAGCGGATGATTTTTATAAAACCCATATACCACGATATTCCACCTCGAAGTGGAATTGGTATTGTGCTAACGTCTGTAAATGCAGGGAAACAGGTTGGAGGGATCCAACTGGATTCCTCACCAGTATTTATTTATTTACAGATATTGTGATGTATTCTGTTATCATATGTTGATATATGATGTTTGTTGTTGTGATTGACTAATTGGTGCTGTTGCATCATCGGATTCATCTTTGAAATTTAAAAATAACGATGTTGATTTTAAAAGAGATTTTTGAAGTGATCTTTGAAAATATACATTGTATTTAAATTGTTGAATTGATTTATTTCAAATAAATAAACGTTAAAATTTTAAAGTTATAAAAGTTAAGATTTTTGGTGAAATATAACCAAAGTGATATTTTTGAAATAAAAGTTGATTTATTTATAAAATGGTTTAAGTTGGGATTTTTGAATATTGTAAACGGTCTATATAAAAGATTTATAAAGTTGATATTTATGAAATTAAAAGTATTGGAATTATAAAACGAGCTTTATAAGTGTTAAAAATGAGAATATTTATGGAATTCGTAAGTAAATGAAATTTATAGATTTATAAATTATGGAGTTACAAAATGAATAGATTTTGTAAAACAAAAGATTTATAAGTAATAATCTTATAAATGGGATTTTGGCATTTAATTGAGATAAGAATGGAATTTGTTAATAAGGAGATTTATAAGTTGAAGTTTTATAAATAGGAATGGAATTTATAAATGTTGTTTTATAAATCCGAAACCAATTGAATTTGGTAATTTAAACGTAGAAGTTATTAAAGGAGATATATTCGTGATTTTGGACAGCGAATTATCCTTTAAGTTAAATGTTGTAAATAATAAGAGTTGGTTGGGAATTTTATCCACGATTTTGGATAGTGGATAAATTATTGAAATAAAATGTGTAGAGATTATTGAAATATAGTTAAGTGAATTATATTCACGATTTTGGACAGTGAATATATTATTGAATAAAATGGTTATGTTTGGGAAAGCAATATTTGAAATGAAGTTAATTGTTTTAACAATGTTTTAAAATGTGGTAAATATCCAAATCATAGATTTCAACATTTATTGTTGAAATAGATGTTTTCGAGAAATAAGGAAATGGTGGACTATAACACTGTTGTTATAGTAAATGATTTCCGAAAGGAAATGTTTTTATGTAGTATTGGGATTTATACATCTATCTTAAAAATTCGAATCCCTATACTAGTGATTTTGAGTCGTCGTAACGATGTTTTACGCAACATTCGTTTTGACTCAAATAGATTTCCTTAAAGAATGAAATGTATACTTAATATTGTTTTAAGTATATGGAATATTTTCAAATGTTGAAAATAAATAGATTTGTAAATTACTTATTTTTAAATAAGTATGGAAATGCTTTTCCAAAATGAAATGAAACGTTTTTGAGAATTTATCTTTGTAAAGATAAATCGAAAGTGAATATTTGAAATCGATTGAAAATCTTATATGAGTAGATATTTGAAAATATAAATTCACTATGGAATTTATAAAGGAAAGGGAAATTGTTTAGAAAAATAAATGTTGATTTATTTTTGAAGTGTGGAAATTTATATCTAGTAAAGATATTTTGGAAAATAAATAAATTGTAGAATTATTTGGAATCTGATGATGTTGCGCATCTTTATTGATAGTTAAATAACCGACTATCAATAATTACCTTGAATAGGTATTTGTTGTGAATTGGATGAATTTGAATGCCACACTTATTTTTGAATAAGCGCTCATTATTCGGGTTAGCCGGGAAAGGACCATGGGGTCGTATAACCCATTCCGAATATGTGATACGTCGTTATGAATCGCATTTGATGACCGGTGTTGAAGACCGGATATTTTTGAAAATGGAAGGATTACCGTCGAGTTACTCTACATCGGTTGATCTCCGATTTAGAGGTTTTATCACCCTTAGTGACGGGAAGTCCGGTCGTGATTGGAAATTATCCGGATTTGCAAGGGCTTCGTGAGAAGTGCCTTCGGTTCTGTTCTGTGACGACCGCCCATGACCCCTGCACTGAATCTAGAGATAGTGCGCTGTAAAGTGTGCCAGGCGACCATGGACGATTGTCAGGGTAGATTAAAACAACAGAATCTATCGTATTACTCACAGCGCATGGACAAAATACAATAGAACATATGTATAGTGAAGCTTTTCAGAACAAAATGACATCATATAAAACTCCATAATAGTTGAATACAAAGCATCCAAATAGTCAATACATCAAGCCTCACTACATATCTCTCAGAGAATACAAAACAGCGGAATATCCAGTACATATAATAAGAAGATAATATGCAACCCTCCGGCTCGTCTTCGATATCAGCATCGTGAGAAGAGAACAGCACCTGCCACCTGCTACCTAGTCTGCCCGTCCCAAAGTGGACGAACAGCCCAAGGCAATAAGAATTAAAACATAAAGCCTTGAGTCAGACAACAGTCTTAGTGAGCAGCAAATTAACTAACAACATACCAAAAGAGCATAAAGGAAAAGGAATAGGAATACAACCCTCCCACTCCAACCTCATTCTACAGTGATAGCCCCCAGACACACACTAAGCAGAAGCAAACACAACTGAGCATACAATTTAAAGTAAAGCTACTATCACTCGAGTCAAGGTCGATGTTTTCCAAGTACCAAGGCCTAAATCAGATAAGCACCCAGAAAATACCGCTCTTTAGTCCGAATGACGATACACCCAAACATCCATGACTCTGGCTATCACTGTTATCATTGCTTCGATATCACCGTTAATTGAATGACCGGCACATTCTTTCAGTCGTCCGTCAAGGGCTAATGGAAACCCCGGTTCTAGACATAACTCCCGCACGTCGTCGCAACCCGTGCCTAGGACTATCGAATCTGCCCAGAGTACTCGACCATCAACAGTTAGTCGTTGGGACTATCGAATCTGCCCAAACGTACTCTTGCTTAGAGCATGCTAGAACCTTCAACAACGATGCTATCCAAACCTCCTAGTCATCCTCCTCGACGACTATTCACATATCCATTCATTATCCTCAACTCGAATCATATCACCGAGTTATCAACGTGCTTGGAATGATCCCGTCTGGATTAGACCAAGTCTTCATCACATGATTGCCTCGCTTCATCACATCCTCGCAAAGCCTCATCTCAACATCACATCATCAAATCTATGCATAAGAGCTTCATCATTCCGCTACATATGCCACGAGCAGCTTTCCCAATCCAAGAGCCTTTCCCTTAGCTTTTGAATCATCTTCGATCTATATCTAATCATCAATCATCTAGTTCATAACAATCAATCAAATCAAACATCAATCCAAGCAATCAAGCATTCAAATATGGTCTAAGTAGACAATTATAACAATAATGGCATTTTCGTAATTAAAGAGTTGAAAGTCCAATAAGCATGAAAACATGGATTATATCTCTACAAACTTGATGAATGAACTTGCATAGGTTAACATATGATAAAATGGATGTAACATCATCATGAACAATGGATCTATATGGATCTACACTTAGGATGAAGAAAATGCATGGAAATCACTATTTTAACACCAAATCGAGCCAACAATCCGATATACTCCTTTGGATCCGTGTGAGAGATAATCACCACTCACCAAATCACCTAAACAACCTCAAATCAATATGCTTCAGATCTGGGCAGCGAAGGATCAAGCTTGATCTATCACAAATCCGCTTCAAACGAAGAAATCTCTCTTGAAAAGATGAAGATCTTCAATCTAAGCTCTTGAATCTTCAATCTTGATCTTCGATTTGGATGGATGGAAGCACTAGATTAGAGTGGAGAAAAGAAGTGAAGAAGTGTAGAAGTCGAGCTCTCAAAATGGCAGCACTTCGTCGCTTCAAAATCCGGATCCCAAAAAGTGAGAACAACCCCCTCTATTTATAGCAGAAAATACACTAAGTCGAAATTTGGCCATCTCCTTAAGTCGTTTCCGACTTACGACCTAGGACCTTGCCGACCTAAAACCCACCGACCTAAGCCTAACGACCTACAACAATGCGCATCTGCGACTTAACATGCCAGCGACCGAACACTTAGACAGAACCTTGCGACCTAACAACTACAGAAGTCCACGACTTAACTTAGGTCGTTTACGACCTAACTGCCTACGACTTAGTTGGGTTGCGACCTAACAACTTAGGCTTCCATGCGACCTAACACTTAGATTACTCTAGCGACCTAACAACTTACCCTACAAAACAACTCACGCGACCTAACACTTATGCGACCTATCTCCTTAGGTCGCTAACACGCTAACTCCTTAGGTCGCTAACACGCCAACTCCTTAGGTCGCTAACACGCTAACCTTCTTAAGTCGCTCAACCCTATAGGTCGCTAACTCCACTAGGTCGCTAACTTGAACTGCCGACCTAACACTTAACTCACCCATACACTTAGGTCGCTCACAACAGTTTTTCCTTAGGTCGTTGCCGACCTAACTATACTAACTACCAAACGACCTAGTACATAATGACCTAACGCTTATCTCGGTCAAAAACTTAAGTCGTCTACGACTTAACATACTAACCACTAGGTCACACGTCTTCTAGCTCGCGCTTCCTTTAGGTCGCTCGAAACCTTAACTCGCCAGAAATTCTTAAGTCTTCCCTCTTAAGTCGTCTACGACCTAAACCCTTGGTCATTAACTCGCCCAGACTTAAATTCCTATACGACTTAAGCTTCCAAACGCTCTCTTAAGTCGTTCAATCTATAAGTCGGTTACGACTTATCTCTTAGGTCGTTCGCGACCTAGGACTTAGAAAAAAAATTCTGAATGACTTATCAACAATGCAACCAAAGGTCAACTATCTTACGATGTTTCGATCCGTGAAAATACAGGTCGTTACATTCTCTCCCCCTTAGGAATTTCGCCCCCGAAATTCCAATCAAACAAAACAATCAAAGACTATTCTGCACGCCTATCATCCATAGCTATCAACAAACCATGCATCCAATTCTAGCTTAGCGTACAGAATTCTAGGACTTAGAACAAGTTACAATATCGTGAGGTGACACGACACCTTAGGGCCATACCTTGAAGAGTTCAGGATGAGCTGCTTTCATCCTCTCTTCCACCTCCCACGTACAGTCGTTATCATCATCACTCCATTGTATCTTGAGCAACTTAACTACCTTCCTCCTAAGCTGTTTCGTGTCGGTTTCAACAACACGAAGCGGCTTACGAGGTCTCCTATCAACTGGATCAACTTCGAAATCTTCACAGCTATCAGTAGAAACCACCGTATTCGAGTCGTGCACATACTTCCGTAGATATGATATATGAAAAACATTGTGCACACCCGACATCTTCTCCGGTAATTCCAATCTATAAGCGAGCTTTCCAATTCGCTCGGTAATCGGGAATGGTCCAACAAATCTCGGAGTCAATTTTCCTTTCTTCCCGAATCGAATAACATTCTTCAGTGGAGAAATCTTCACAAAAACCATATCTCCTATGTCGAATTCCAAATCCTTTCGACGCTTATAGGCATAACTTTTCTGACGGTCTTGGGCTGCCTTCATTCGTTGCCGAATGATCTCTATACAATCTGAGGTCTGCCGAATCATCTCTGGCCCAAGTATCAGCTTTTCTCCAGTTTCCAACCAACATGTCGGAGAGTTACACGGTCTTCCATACAATGCCTCATACGGTGCCATACCAATGCTTGACTGGTAACTGTTGTTGTATGCAAACTCCACCAAATGAAGGTGATCTTCCCATGATCCTCCGAAGTCCAAAACACAAGCTCTGAGGAGATCTTCCAAAACCCGGTTGACTCTCTCGGTCTGACCATCTGTTTGAGGGTGATAAGCTGTACTCAAACATAACTCGGTTCCCAAGACTTCCTGGAAGCTCTTCCAAAATCCACTAGTGAACAATGGATCTCTATCGCTCACTATACTCTTTGGAATACCATGGAATCGAACTATCCACTTAACATACAACTCAGCCAACTTTGATGCAGTCCTAGTCGATCGAACAGGAATGAATCGTGCACTCTTAGTCAGACGATCCACAATGACTCAAATTCCTTCATTTCCCGTTCTGGTTCTAGGCAATCCATCGATAAAATCCATCGACACTTGTTCCCACTTCCATGTAGGAACTTCTAATGGCTGAAGCAATCCACTTGGCTTCTTCTGTTCGGCTTTTACCAACTGGCAGTTCATACATTTGGAAATAAAATTTCCAACATCCTTCTTCATACCTTCCCAGTAGTAGGTTCTCTTCATATCCCGATACATCTTATTTCCACCTGGATGAATTGTCAACTTCGAGTGATGACTTTCATTCAGAACTTCACTCCTCAATTCATCTATATCGGGAACAACTAGTCGTCCTTGCTTCCGAAGCCAACCCTCTCGATCGACCTCGAATCCTTTATCCTTTTCTGGATCCAATCCAGATCCCAATTCACGGATAATCCTGACAAGCTTATCGTCTCGTTTTTGGCTCTCGCCAATCCTTTCCACAAGAGAAGGTCTTATCGATAAGTTTGCCAACATCTCAGGTTCCAATTCACATCTAGGCCTGAAGTCAAATCCAGCTAAATACTCGAGACTCTTCCATTCTGAAAACATGGCTCCCAATCCTGCATGTCTTCGACTTAACGCATCTGCCACTGCGTTACCTTTTCCCGGAGTATAAGCTATACCAAAATCATATGATGCTAAAAACTCTAGCCAACGTTGCTGCCGAAGATTCAAATCCTTTTGGGAGAAAAGATACTTCAACGACTTATGATCCGTAAACAACTCGAATCGAACTCCCAACAGATAATGCCTCCACATTTTCAGAGCAAATACAATCGCCGCTAACTCCAAATCATGAGTCGGGTAATTCCTTTCGTGCGGCTTCAGTTGTCGACTGGCATACGCAACAACTTTATCCCTCTGCATCAGCACTGCTCCAAGTCCATTACCACATGCGTCGGTGTAAACCACCATCTCATCATTCCCACTTGGAATAGTCAAAACAGGAGCACTCGTCAATCTCTCTTTCAGAATTCCGAAAGCTTGCTCACACTTAGCATCCCAACTGAACACTTGGTTCTTCTTCGTCAATCCTGTTAACGGTGCAGCTATCTTGGAGAAGTCTTTGATGAATCGTCGATAATATCCTGCTAATCCAAGAAAACTTCTCATATCAGATGCATTCTTAGGTCTAACCCAATCCTGCATTGCTTCCACCTTAGCGGGATCAACCGCTATTCCATTTCCAGAAATCACATGGCCTAAGAACCTCACTTCACTCTTCCAGAAGTGACACTTCGAAAACATAGCCTTCAGCTGATGTTTCCGCAAGATTTCCAAAACAATACGCAAGTGCGTCTTGTGCTCTTCTTTCGTTCTGGAATAAATCAGAATATCATCCACGAACACAAGTACGAACTTGTTCAACTGATCTCTGAACACTCTATTCATAAGATCCACAAAATATGCTGGCGCGTTAGTCAATCCAAACGGCATTACCAGCCACTCAAAGAAACCCGATGGTGTCCGAAAAGCAGTCTTCGGCACACTATCTTTAGCCACTCTCAACTGGTGAAATCCCGTTGCCAAATCCATCTAAGAAAACACCTTAGCTTCGTGAAGCTGATCAAACAAGTCATCTATTCTCGGCAATGGATACTTGTTCTTCTTAGTCACCTTATTCAACTCACGATAATCCACACACAATCTCAACGACCCATCTGCCTTGGTTGCAAACACAACTGGTGCACCCCACTCGGACACACTACGCCGAATGAATCCTTTCTGCAAAAGATCATCAACTTGCACCCTCAACTCCTGTTGTTCCCTAGGCGCCATTCACCTAAGAGGCATCACAACAGGTCTGGCTCCTTCAACTAGATCTATTCGAAACTCGATCTCTCTATGCGGCGGCAACCCTTTGACTTCGTCAAAGACATCCTCGAATCTGTTAGCGATCGGCACTGATGACAGTCCATCCCGTGGAACAACTAGCGAATACATGAAGCTCATGAAGACGCCTTCTTCATGCTTACATCGTATCACAACCTTTCGCCCCTCCACATTCTCGACTGTCACTTCCAACCTTTCGCAATCAACCTTTGCCGCATACTTCCTAAGCCAGTCCATACCCAAAATAATTCTGAACCCCGCAAAGTTCAGAACAAAACAATCACAAACAAAAGAGCAACCATGACTCGACACAATCAGACCACGGCATAACATAAACAAACAAGACGAACCCCCAACTGGATTAGTCACAACCAATGGCCTATCAACAATATCCGGTTCCAAACCTAACCGGCCTACGAGTTCATTACAAACAAACGAATACGACGCTCCAGTATCAAACAGAACTCTAACTGGAACACCACATAGGAAAAGAGTACCTTGAACCACCACACTCTTTCCCTTCTCTTCAGCAGTAGGAGCTTTCGAAGACGACGGAACAGCTCCTAAAGCATAAGCTTGCACAATCTGCTTGTCCCTCCTCGGTTCTGGACAATTCTTCCTGATGTGCCCTGGCTTGTCACAGTTGTGACACTTCATCGGTGCCTTCGAATTCTTACAATCCTTAGAGAAATGGCCCTTCTGCTGACAATTGTAGCAAGTCACCTCGCCTTTCGGCTTCTTCTGGCCATCCTTACCCTTCTGCTGCTGCTGCTTCCTCTTCTTGTTTCCACCCTGCTGGGGTTTAGACTCTTCCCTGGTCACAGCAACAACAGATCCATCCTTAGGAAACAGACTCTCATGCCTGAGAGCTTTCTCCACAAGCTTCTCAAATGAATCATCCAAATGATCCACCAACTGCCTCCCAAGATAACTATCCAAGCCAGTCACAAACTTCTCATTCTTCTGATAAGCAGATTCAATATATGACCGAGCATACTTGGACAAAGCTTCAAACTCAGAAACATACTCAAGAACAGATCTTCCACCTTGCTTGAGCTCCACAAACCTCTTGAACAAAACAGACTTCTGAGCTGTAGAAATGAACTTAGCTTCAAATCTAACTTGGAATTGCTCCCAAGTAATCTCTTCTTCCGGAGTATCGATGGTAATAGAGTTCCACCAATCAGAAGCTCTCCCTTGAAGCTGTCTCGATGCCAACTTCCTCTTAGTTGCATCGTCAATTCCCAAATCACCAAAGATCCTTCTACAAGCATCTATCCACCTATGGACCTCAATAGTTGATTCTGTTCCCAAGAAAACCTTCCCTCCAAGAGCAGTATAGTCCTTGCACAACTTAGCAAAATCCACTGGTTTCGGAGTTTGGACTTGAACTCCAACATCTACTACTGCCCCCGGAACTGGTATCCTTCTCATGATCGAAGTCATCATAGCTTCGAACATGGCTGCATAATCCGCAGTCGCTTCAGTAGCACGGCCTTCCCTAGCAGCTGGTCTCCCTCTTCGACTCATTCTCAATATCTATAAAAAGGAATGATCAGAACATCTAGAGAAACAACTGCATAAAGGACTAACTTACTGCTAAACTACTATATTATATATAGTAATCATCCATCAAAATACAATTACGTCTCTCATACGTAGTTACGTCAGCGAGCGTTGGGTAAAATCGATTAACCAATGCTCTGATACCAAATGTGACGACCGCCCATGACCCCTGCACTGAATCTAGCGATAGTGCGCTGTAAAGTGTGCCAGGCGACCATGGACGATTGTCAGGGTAGATTAAAACAACAGAATCTATCGTATTACTCACATCGCATGGACAAAATACAATAGAACATATGTATAGTGAAGCTTTTCAGAACAAAATGACATCATATAAAACTCCATAATAGTTGAATACAAGCATCCAAATAGTCAATACATCAAGCCTCACTACATATCTCTCAGAGAATACAAAACAGCGGAATATCCAGTACATATAATAAGAAGATAATATGCAACCCTCCGGCTCGTCTTCGATATCAGCATCATGAGAAGAGAACAACACCTGCCACCTGCTACCTAGTCTGCCCGTCCCAAAGTGGACGAACAGCCCAAGGCAATAAGAATTAAAACATAAAGCCTTGAGTCAGACAACAGTCTTAGTGAGCAGCAAATTAACTAACAACATACCAAAAGAGCATAAAGGAAAAGGAATAGGAATACAACCCTCCCACTCCAACCTCATTCTACAGTGATAGCCCCCAGACACACACTAAGCAGAAGCAAACATAACAGAGCATACAATTTAAAGTAAAGCTACTATCACTCGAGTCAAGGTCGATGTTTTCCAAGTACCAAGGCCTAAATCAGATAAGCACCCAGAAAATACCGCTCTTGAGTCCGAATGACGATACACCCAAACATCCATGACTCTGGCTATCACTGTTATCATTGCTTCGATATCACCGTTAATTGAATGATCGGCACATTCTTTCAGCCGTCCGTCAAGGGCTAATGGAAACCCCGGTTCTAGACATAACTCCCGCACGTCGTCGCAACCCGTGCCTAGGACTATCGAATCTGCCCAGAGTACTCGACCATCAACAGTTAGTCGTTGGGACTATCGAATCTGCCCAAACGTACTCTTGCTTAGAGCATGCTAGAACCTTCAACAATGATGCTATCCAAACCTCCTAGTCATCCTCCTCGACGACTATACACATATCCATTCATTATCCTAAACTCGAATCATATCACCGAGTTATCAACGTGCTTGGAATGATCCCGTCTGGATTAGACCAAGTCTTCATCACATGATTGCCTCGCTTCGTCACATCCTCGCAAAGCCTCATCTCAACATCACATCATCAAATCTATGCATAAGAGCTTCATCATTCCGCTACATATGCCACGAGCAGCTTTCCCAATCCAAGAGCCTTTCCCTTAGCTTTTGAATCATCTTCGATCTAAATCTAATCATCAATCATCTAGTTCATAACAATCAATCAAATCAAACATCAATCCAAGCAATCAAGCATTCAAATATGGTCTAAGTAGACAATTATAACAATAATGGCATTTTCGTAATTAAAGAGTTGAAAGTCCAATAAGCATGAAAACATGGATTATATCTCTACAAACTTGATGAATGAACTTGCATAGGTTAACATATGATAAAATGGATGTAACATCATCATGAACAATGGATCTATATGGATCTACACTTAGGATGAAGAAAATGCATGGAAATCACTATTTTAACACCAAATCGAGCCAACAATCCGATATACTCCTTTGGATCCGTGTGAGAGATAATCACCACTCACCAAATCACCTAAACAACCTCAAATCAATATGCTTCAGATCTGGGCAGCGAAGGATCAAGCTTGATCTATCACAAATCCGCTTCAAACGAAGAAATCTCTCTTGAAAAGATGAAGATCTTCAATCTAAGCTCTTGAATCTTCAATCTTGATCTTCGATTTGGATGGATGGAAGCACTAGATTAGAGTGGAGAAAAGAAGTGAAGAAGTGTAGAAGTCGAGCTCTCAAAATGGCAGCACTTCGCCGCTTCAAAATCCGGATCCCAAAAAGTGAGAACAACCCCCTCTATTTATAGCAGAAAATACACTAAGTTGAAATTTGGCCATCTCCTTAAGTCGTTTCCGACTTACGACCTAGGACCTTGCCGACCTAAAACCCACCGACCTAAGCCTAACGACCTACAACAATGCGCATCTGCGACTTAACATGCCAGCGACCTAACACTTAGACAGAACCTTGCGACCTAACAACTACAGAAGTCCACGACTTAACTTAGGTCGTTTACGACCTAACTGCCTACGACTTAGTTGGGTTGCGACCTAACAACTTACGCTTCCATGCGACCTAACACTTAGATTACTCTAGCGACCTAACAACTTACCCTACAAAACAACTCACGCGACCTAACACTTATGCGACCTATCTCCTTAGGTCGCTAACACGCTAACTCCTTAGGTCGCTAACACGCCAACTCCTTAGGTCGCTAACACGCTAACCTTCTTAAGTCGCTCAACCCTATAGGTCGCTAACTCCACTAGGTCGCTAACTTTAACTGCCGACCTAACACTTAACTCACCCATACACTTAGGTCGCTCACAACAGTTTTTCCTTAGGTCGTTGCCGACCTAACTATACTAACTACCAGACGACCTAGTACATAATGACCTAACGCTTATCTCGGTCAAAAACTTAAGTCATCTACGACTTAACATACTAACCACTAGGTCGCACGTCTTCTAGCTCGCGCTTCCTTTAGGTCGCTCGAAACCTTAACTCGCCAGAAATTCTTAAGTCTTCCCTCTTAAGTCGTCTACGACCTAAACCCTTGGTCATTAACTCTCCCAGACTTAAATTCCTATACGACTTAAGCTTCCAAACGCTCTCTTAAGTCGTTCAATCTATAAGTCGGTTACGACTTATCTCTTAGGTCGTTCGCGACCTAGGACTTAGAAAAAAAATTCTGAACGACTTATCAACAATGCAACCAAAGGTCAACTATCTTACGATGTTTCGATCCGTGAAAATACGGGTCGTTACATGTTCGATCCCGGAACAGACTTGTATGGTTACGTGTCTGACATTACAATTTGAGATGTAAAGCTGATTTCTTTCAATTACATTTCTGTTGGTGGCGGAGAATTTATTCTCTTAGCTTAACACCCTTCTCTTTGACATACGAGCTCAGAGGTTATGTAGTTGAAATTTATCAGCGATATATTCGCAATTTGGTAATGTGGCATGCTGAGTGTTGCTGTGTGATGATCAGTGTTTGATCATTTGTGATATGATCATTTGTTTGATCATTTATCTTTGTGATCATAGGTTGATCATCTGTTGACCCAAAGCGTGGCTTTTGGAAAAAGCGTAGCTTTGTGGACGAGACTTCGTCAGGGCCTCAACAACCCGAAAATGGTCGAAACAGGAATGTTGCGGCAAGGTTATGAGGGTCGCGCACTTTAGGGTATGTCATTTCCTTCTGGAAAGGGGTGGTATCATGGTATGGAGCCCAGATACTTACTCATGTGGACACACTTTCTTTATGATGCGTGATGTTGGTTACCGAGCGCTCGGATAAAGGTCCCAAAGGACCGGGTGATGACATATTCATGAGTTACCTGTTATAGTGGTAACCCGGCCTTGTTTGGCAGAGAGCAGTTTGTCTCTCGGGACGTCCAGCCAGAGGCGATCCTATTCGGCAGGAGGAAAGGAAGTTCCTTAGCCCGACCATTTATTGGAAAATCCAAAGAAACAATACGAACCTTGTACGGTATTAGTTGTAGAACCTGCCATTTACTTATGGTGGCGCCCCACTGTTTAGATGGTAGCTATAGTAGGCATAGTTCGGAATGTCTATGCTGGCTAAGATTAATATTATACTTTCGAAATGTTTTCTACACTAGACATTAATAATAATATCCAATGATTGGCGGAGTAAGCATCTTTGACTATCATAAGAAGAAATCTCCTCTAATTCTGCGTTTGCATTGTGTGTGTGGCGGGAGGTCTTATGGTAGTTTCATTTTCCAAAAGCATTGCGAATCTGTTTTATTTTCCTTGTGAAAATAACTGTTTTACGATCTCACACCAGTCACCATGACCGACTCGGAGTTTATTGTTCCCTTCTAAACTCTGGGTGCCCATAATTTTCCACACGGGCAGCCTAGAGTTATTTTTATCAGGATATTCTGGATATTCTGGAGCTTTGGGGATAAGCTGGATGGCGAAGCATACTTCCGTACTTGTTATTTATTTCCGCTGTGTATTCGGTATGAGGACAGGTTTATATAACTGTCCATTGTTGTATTGAGTTGTATATTGTCTCTGATTCGGTGTTTTCTGTAGCTGTTCTTCTTTCTTTTTCTTCTATCTTTTCTTCTACCTCTTCTTTTAACCCTAATGGTTCGGTTTTCCGGCATTCGATTGTGAGGCATTTGATATAGTGGACGTATTAATGTCGACTTTCGAGCGTCAAAAAGCCGCATCGTTAGATTTGGTATCGGAGCATCCGGTTAAGCGATAACCCTGCTCTGTTGGGTGTTACTCATTAGAGATAGAGTCAGTAGGACTCTAGAATGAGTTGAGTGTAATAATAGATATGAGCGCATATTTGTTAGTGAATATAAATTTTGTTTTGTATTGTGTTGACTTATCGGTTGATTGTTTATAGATTCTGGTCGGTACAGTCTAGCTAACTGTAATCGATAGGGGTTTCTAAACTCTTAAACAAGATAAACTGACACAGTGTTCTTTTAAATAGAGTAAATGAAATAATTTTACCCAAAACTATTTTGTATAGAAAAGAAATGATTTTCTATGAATTATCATAGTATATGGATGTTTGGTTGTTATAAAATAATAACATTGAATTATTATCATTGTTATATGAAATAGAATGAGAAATTAAAATAATAACCAAAGATTTGGAGATAAATTCAATTAACAAATGAAATTTATAAATGCAAATTGAAGCATAAGGAAATGGATTCGTATACAAATGAAATTTGAGAATATAAATTATAAATGTGATTTGTAATTTGAAACGGAATCTAGAGAAGTTTTTGGAAATGTAATTGAAAGAATTTGGAAATTTTAGAAATTGAATTCCTTTTTGATTTGAAAATGAATTTCAAAGGTTTGAAAAATATTTTGGAGAGATGAAAGCTCTAAACTTTTTTCGGTCGTTGGAAAATAACTTCGGTAATGACTGCAGCATCACCGGTGTTCATTTTCGGGTTTCCAAAAGAGGAATTGCTGCCAAATTATTTTAAATGGAAGTTGTTTGGAAAATTTGGGTTTTGTTTTGGAAATTCAAAGGATAATTTGAATTGTTTTCAAAATGAGTTTTGAAATGTTGGTAAGACTCTAGAATACTATATAAAAATATTTATGAAATATTATTAAGTTGATAACTTATACAATTTGAATTTTTGTTAGAATAAATTTAACTTAAAAGATAGAGTTAAATTAAAGAATGTATAAGTGAACAAATTTGAATAAATGGAAGTGAAATTGAAAATTGAGATTCATTTTGAAGTTGTAAGCAGTAGAATTGAATTGAATAATTATAAATGTGAATTGAAAGAGAAATTAAAATTCATATGGAATTTGAAATCTAGTTTAAATGTCAGTAGATTTAACCGAAGTGGTAAATTGAAAATAAATATAATGTGTATATGGAATATTTATATTAAACCTAAGAAATGAAGAGTGAAATTCTTAAGTAAAATTTGATATTGAAAATTATTCTAAGTTGAGGATTGAATAAAAATAAAACTGGAATTGAAACTGAATGTTGAAAACAAATTTGACTAAGTGGATTAGAATTTGTAATGAATTAGTAATCGGAACTAATCTAAAATAGTGCAGTTATGAATGAAAGATAATTAAATTCAATATTAAGAATAGAAGATAAAATTGAATTCAAATGAAATTTGAAATGCAAAATTTAATGATAAAAGAATATATAACTTCAATAGTGAAGTAAAGATGTATAAGAAGCATATATTGTAAAATTTTGTAATCAAATTTGCAAAATGGTTTAAATGTTGTAACTAGATATTATGGCTAGTAGGATATACCGGTGTATAAAGAAAATTGGGATTTGATTTCAAAGATAAATTTGAATTGCTCGACAAAAGGTAAGTATTTGAATTTTAATATGAGATTTGATGATTTTCTTGTCTAGCCGCTTGGCTTTTTGTTTTCTTTTGAGATCTGAGGGTCCGTAGGGACGTTTTGTAGTCATACCGTGTTAGCCGCGCAAAGGAGACGTTGGCGAAATTTTTCGAAAATTTAGAGTGTTAGAAAATTTTTGAGAAATTTTGGATAATTCAAAATTTGAATTTAAATTTGAATTTGAATTGTGAAGTAAAACAAAGTAGTTTGAAAATATAAAAATGTTTGGAAAGTTAGTTGAAGTGATAACAAATCTTTAGTAAAAAGATTTGGGTTTGAAAATTTGTTAAAACTATTTGAATTTAAGAAAATAGTTAATGGGAATTGGAGCATTTTTCCTAACTTGTAATTTCGGGACGAAATTCTTTTAAGGAGGGAAGATTGTAACGACCCAGAATTTTGAACAAATTAAATTTAAAATATTTAATTGATTTTAAATATTTGAATGATAATTTAATTTGAAATTCAAATATCAGAATGGTATTTGTTGTGATAATTGAATTTAATTATTGAAACTGGGTAAAATGTTGTATCTTCAGTTTTAAGCTGATTAAAAATAATCTGAAGACTTAGAAAATTTATATTAATAATTCTGAAGGTACTGGAACTTTCAGAATTGAAATTGGAACTGTTCTGTTCAGTTTTGAATTTATATCGTTTAAATTGAATTTAAAATAGCGGTCCGGAGCACAGTCTCGGAATTCGACGAAACCAGTTCCATTGGATCCGTAATATTGCATTATTATCGGATTTCAATTTTCGTAATATTTGGAGTTGTTGTGTGAGCATACGATATATAAACGCTTTGGAATTTTTTTCGAAATTTAATTCAATAACTGGTTAAATTTAAAAGGCACTCTAGCTAGATATTTTTCCAGCACGTATTCTCTTTAACAACACGTGTCACCTTTTCTCTGAAATTTTCTTACACGCGTATTCATTTCAAAGAAAAAAAATCGAATGAAACATTTTCTTCGTTCTCAAGCCAAAACGAACAACCCAACACGTGTAACTGGAGATAACCGAGCTATCTTTCTTTCTCTTTCATTTACGAATCTGAATCAAACTCATCCCTAGTTTTTCAAATCGCGCCTCCCTCTTGCCATTTCAGAAAATCAAATAATGGCCGAAGGAAATAAATCGATCTCCTCTTCATTTGCAAAGAAACGAAGCTTGAACTTATTCCCTCTTTCGTTCTCGTTTACAAAACAACGGCCAATCTTTCAGTTTAAAAGCAAATCGTTCCTCCCCTCATTCCCAGTTTATAAAAATAAAATCCCTAAATCATGTTCGAATAGACCATATCACGAAGCGATCTCGAACATGGCATGCTCGATCTCGGCGATCTGGGGGGAAAGTAAGATCGAAGGTGACTTCGATTTTGTAGGGGTGGCGCTCGCGACTGGAGCTGCGACATCGCAATGGAGGCGCGCACGCGAAGGATAGCGGCGAAGTGATCTGTAGGTCGCAATCAGGTTGGAAGCTCGCGAGGCTGAGGCTGTTCGATGGGAACAGTGAGTTGTGGTCTTCGACGATCGCAGGCAAGTCCTATTGACAGTTCGATCGAGGAGTTCGGTGGAAGTTAGGGCTTCGGGTGCGTGGCAACGACAACAAACGAGAGTCTGGGCTGTTAGGTAACCATCTTAGTTTTCGATTTTGAATTAAATAATCTATATATGTGTAAATATACAGAAAATAGAAATTTACAGTAAGGTATTTTTATCTTATGTTATATATAAGAAATTTACAAATATATATAAATATATATAGCAATTAGAAACTGTTTAAGGAAATTTATATGTATAGTAAGTTTATAAAACAATAAATTATAGTGGCTAAATCGTTTAGTTAACCTATCTACTTGCTTTGGTAACTAGAAAATATTTTATTAAAGAAAATTTAGTTTTAACTTTAAATTTTTAGTTAAATAAATTTGTTAAAAGGAATTTGTTTAAATTTAAATCTCTAGCTCGAAATTTAATTTATTGGTTGAATTAAGATTTTAAAATGGAAATTTAATTATTCGATTATTTCGAATATTAATAAATTGTATAAATTGTTTTATACAAGGTCTAGAATGGATAAATAAGCCGAAATGGAAATGGATTGGGAAATGGATTGCAAAATAAAAAGCTAAGGTGAGATTTTCTCACTCAAAATATATTTGGATTGCAGTTATTATTTGTTTAACTATTTGGATGTGATATTAGACATAGTAGGATATATCTATATATATAGCAATATATACATATTGGCATATGTATATATTGGATTGATTGATTTCCCGCCTCATATAGCGGATGAGACCCTATTGCGCCGTTAGTAAGCGGATGATTTTTATAAAACCCATATACCACGATATTCCACCTCGAAGTGGAATTGGTATTGTGCTAACGTCTGTGGATGCAGGGAAACAGGTTGGAGGGATCCAACTGGATTCCTCACCAGTATTTATTTATTTACAGATATTGTGATGTATTCTGTTATCATATGTTGATATATGATGTTTGTTGTCGTGATTGACTAATTGGTGCTGTTGCATCATCGGATTCATCTTTGAAATTTAAAAATAACGATGTTGATTTTAAAAGAGATTTTTGAAGTGATCTTTGAAAATATACATTGTATTTAAATTGTTGAATTGATTTATTTCAAATAAATAAACGTTAAAATTTTAAAGTTATAAAAGTTAAGATTTTTGGTGAAATATAACCAAAGTGATATTTTTGAAATAAAAGTTGATTTATTTATAAAATGGTTTAAGTTGGGATTTTTGAATATTGTAAACGGTCAATATAAAAGATTTATAAAGTTGATATTTATGAAATTAAAAGTATTGGAATTATAAAACGAGCTTTATAAGTGTTAAAAATGAGAATATTTATGGAATTCGTAAGTAAATGAAATTTATAGATTTATAAATTGTGGAGTTACAAAATGAATAGATTTTGTAAAACAAAAGATTTATAAGTAATAATCTTATAAATGGGATTTTGGCATTTAATTGAGATAAGAATGGAATTTGTTAATAAGGAGATTTATAAGTTGAAGTTTTATAAATAGGAATGGAATTTATAAACGTTGTTTTATAAATCCGAAACCAATTGAATTTGGTAATTTAAACGTAGAAGTTATTAAAGGAGATATATTCGTGATTTTGGACAGCGAATTATCCTTTAAGTTAAATGTTGTAAATAATAAGAGTTGGTTGGGAATTTTATCCACGATTTTGGATAGTGGATAAATTATTGAAATAAAATGTGTAGAGATTATTGAAATATAGTTAAGTGAATTATATTCACGATTTTGGACAGTGAATATATTATTGAATAAAATGGTTATGTTTGGGAAAGCAATATTTGAAATGAAGTTAATTGTTTTAACAATGTTTTAAAATGTGGTAAATATCCAAATCATAGATTTCAACATTTATTGTTGAAATAGACGTTTTCGAGAAATAAGGAAACGGTGGACTATAACACTGTTGTTATAGTAAATGATTTCCGAAAGGAAATGTTTTTATGTAGTATTGGGATTTATACATCTATCTTAAAAATTCGAATCCCTATACTAGTGATTTTGAGTCGTCGTAACGATGTTTTACGCAACATTCGTTTTGACTCAAATAGATTTCCTTAAAGAATGAAATGTATACTTAATATTGTTTTAAGTATATGGAATATTTTCAAATGTTGAAAATAAATAGATTTGTAAATTACTTATTTTTAAATAAGTATGGAAATGCTTTTCCAAAATGAAATGAAACGTTTTTGAGAATTTATCTTTGTAAAGATAAATCGAAAGTGAATATTTGAAATCGATTGAAAATCGTATATGAGTAGATATTTGAAAATATAAATTCACTATGGAATTTATAAAGGAAAGGGAAATTGTTTAGAAAAATAAATGTTGATTTATTTTTGAAGTATGGAAATTTTATATCTAGTAAAGATATTTTGGAAAATAAATAAATTGGAGAATTATTTGGAATCTGATGATGTTGCGCATCTTTATTGATAGTTAAATAACCGACTATCAATAATTACCTTGAATAGGTATTTGTTGTGAATTGGATGAATTTGAATGCCACACTTATTTTTGAATAAGCGCTCACTATTCGGGTTAGCCGGGAAAGGACCATGGGGTCGTATAACCCATTCCGAATATGTGATACGTCGTTATGAATCGCATTTGATGACCGGTGTTGAAGACCGGATATTTTTGAAAATGGAAGGATTACCGTCGAGTTACTCTACATCGGTTGATCTCCGATTTAGAGGTTTTATCACCCTTAGTGATGGGAAGTCCGGACGTGATTGGAAATTATCCGGATTTGCAAGGGCTTCGTGAGAAGTGCCTTCGGTTCTGTTCGATCCCGGAACAGACTTGTATGGTTACGTGTCTGACATTACAATTTGAGATGTAAAGCTGATTTCTTTCAAATACATTTCTGTTGGTGGCGGAGAATTTATTCTCTTAGCTTAACACCCTTCTCTGAGACATACGAGCTCAGAGGTTATGTAGTTGAAATTTATCAGCGATATATTCGCAATTTGGTAATGTGGCATGCTGAGTGTTGCTGTGTGATGATCAGTGTTTGATCATTTGTGATATGATCATTTGTTTGATCATTTATCTTTGTGATCATAGGTTGATCATCCGTTGACCCAAAGCGTGGCTTTTTGAAAAAGCATAGCTTTGTGGACGAGACTTCATCAGGGCCTCAACAACCCGGAAATGGTCGAGACAGGAATGTTGCGGCAAGGTTATGAGGGTCGCGCCCTTTAGGGTATGTCATTTCCTTCTGGAAAGGGGTGGTATCATGGTATGGAGCCCAGATACTTACTCATGTGGATACACTTTCTTTATGATGTGTGATGTTGGTTACCGAGCGCTCGGATAAAGGTCCCAAAGGACCGGGTGATGACATATTCGTGAGTTACCTGTTACAAGGGTAACCTAGCCTTGTTTGGCAGAGCAGTTTGTCTCTCGGGACGTCCAGCCAGAGGCGATCCTATTCGGCAGGAGGAAAGGAAGTTCCTTAGCCTGACCATTTATTGGAAAATCCAAAGAAACAATATGAACCTTGTACGGTATTAGTTGTAGAACCTGCCATTTACTTATGGTGGCGCCCCACTGTTTAGATGGTAGCTATAGTAGGCATAGTTCGGAATGTCTATGCTCGCTAAGATTAATATTATACTTTCGAAATGTTTTCTACAATAGACATTAATAATAATATCCAATGATTGGCGTAGTAAGCATCTTTGACTATCATAAGAAGAAATCTCCTCCAATTCTGCGTTTGCATTGTGTGTGTGGCGGGAGGTCTTATGGTAGTTTCATTTTCCAAAAGCATTGCGAATCTGTTTTATTTTCTTTGTGAAAATAACTGTTTTACGATCTCACACCAGTCACCATGACTGACTCGGAGTTTATTGTTCCCTTTTAAACTCTGGGTGCCCATAATTTTCCACACGGGCAGCCTAGAGTTATTTTTATCAGGATATTCTGGATATTCTGGAGCTTTGGGGATAAGCTGGATGGCGAAGCGTACTTCCGTACTTGTTATTTATTTCCGCTGTGTATTCGGTATGAGGATAGGTTTATATAACTGTCCATTGTTGTATTGAGTTGTATATTGTCTCTGATTCTGTGTTTTCTGTAGCTGTTCTTCTTTCTTTTTCTTCTATCTTTTCTTCTACCTCTTCTTTTAACCCTAATGGTTCGGTTTTCCGACATTCGATTGCGCGGCATTTGATATAGTGGACGTATTAATGTCGACTTTCGAGCGTCGGAAAGCCGCATCGTTACACAACCCTTGTTTGCAACAAGTCCCTTTTTTTCAAATAATTTTTATTTATTATTTCTTTTAGCACTTTGAAACAAATTCCAAATTTTCTGGCTTAGATTTCAAACTTCACAATCTAGATCATCTTTAGTTCCAATTTATAAGTTATACATATCTAAAACATTTCATTTTGCTTACTCATTAATACACATCTTATTATTGAACACAACAATCATTTATGATAATAACCAAGATTATCATATCTGGAAACCAATTCATTATTATCTTATTCTGAAACTTTTCCCTAAATTCAAGAGTTAATATTAGTTTGAATCCATTTTAAACTTACCTTTATTTAATTTCAATTTGGTTGTATTTCTATTACCTCTTAATTTAATTCCAATAATTTAACAACCAATTACCTTAACATTTATTGGTTAAGGAATATTGCTTTATATATATCAAAATATATTCTTATATAAAATCATTTAAAATCTTTATATAAGAAAATAACAAGTACGCTCTCATATATATATATATATACACTCAACTCATCCTAGGGTAATACTAACCCTATTCCTGATGAGTAAACCCACCAGAGCCAAGGTTCTCGCTTAACCTTCGCTCTGATACCAAATGTAACGACCAGGAATTTTCGATCGCGAAAATTCCAGATAGTTAGGAAAAGAAGAAAGAGATAGAAGAAGAAGAAGAAGAAACAGAAACACAACACTGATTCTCACAAATCGCAGCGGATCAAATTATAATATCAAATAATAACAGTTTACAAAAGAATACATGTATCTATCAATTATATTTTTTTACATCAGAGTTACACTCATACACAAACACTGGACATATACAAATCGCATGTCTCAGATAAACAGAAATAATATCACAGCGGAAACACTCCATACGTTCTTGCCATCCAGGTCGTCTCCTGAGCTCCACAACGTCCTTACCTGAAAATCTGTAATACTCGGTTTGACCCGAGTATTACATCAAGTAACACCCGAGTCAGGCTGGAAACAGCGTGAGTAAACCCATATAACATGAAATCAAGCTATATAACTTTATGAACTACCAGGGTAACTCATACCTTTTACGAGTTCTTACTTATTATAGC
The DNA here is from genome assembly GCA_030737815.1 of Allium fistulosum. Taxonomy (NCBI): domain Eukaryota; kingdom Viridiplantae; phylum Streptophyta; class Magnoliopsida; order Asparagales; family Amaryllidaceae; genus Allium; species Allium fistulosum. The sequence goes on along the minus strand of CM060901.1, from coordinate 306,481,548 downwards.
CAATCATTTATCACACACAACAGTTCTCAGGATTAAATGTCCAGGTTTCTTAACTTATTTCATTCCAGCTTGATTTATCGATCTCACATATCCCATTTATAAGGAAATTTAGATTACTATTCGAAGTGGTTTCGGGTATTTTCTGATACCCGACCCTGGTCTCTTCGAATCCAATGTCATCTCAAATCCAAGTTGTTAAGTTTTAAAACAAAACAATTCATATTTAGGATATCTTACCCTTCATCAATTTATCTCAGATAGATAGCCTGCACTATCATAGTTCAACCCATTCATCTCACAACACATCTCAATCGCTCCTCAGAGACATCAACAAATCCAAGTCATCCAATATCATTCAACCATCCATAAGTAAGATTTGTTAGATTTATAATCCCTAATTAATTTAATTTATCTCCATTTAAATTAATTACCAACTTTAATCCCTTGGATTACCTTGATCCTGCTTACTTAGCATTAATTAATCATTTATTAAGTAACCATTAATAATAAATTTATCACCCTTAATTAATAAATTAATTAACCTTTAATTATTAATTAATCTTTAATTAATTATCCTTAATTATGAAGTCAACTAACCTTAATCAATCTTTAATTAAGTAATTGTCCTTTCAAAATAATTATTCTTTAATTATAATTACACCAAGTAATTACGCCTTAATTACATTAAGTAATAATCTTTCATTAAGTAATTTTACTTAATTAATCTCATTAAGTAATTGTACTTTAATTACTCATCATTAACCACTTAACTCACGATTAATTAATCCTTAATTAATACTTAATTATCCTTTAATTAGGTAATCTAGTTTTAAATTAAAATAACACATTAATTACTTAATTATATTCAAGTTTATTTAATAAACCTTTAACTAATTCCAAAACTAGTGTAACACATTTATTATTAATTAAGAAAATGTTTAAAACTAAGTTAAATTTAAAATTTGAAAACTTGTTTAATAACTAGCTTGAAAATTTGTCAACTAATTTATGTTTCCTTTCAAACTTACATTTCTTTTGCTTTAAAACCTGGTTTGAACATAACTTTTTAAAATCAAAAAGCCTGTTAACTTTTAAACCTGGTGACAAAGAATAAAGACCCGAGCTCATCATAAAAATACTCGAGCCAAACACATCTTTTCTCAAACCAAACCTGAGACCCACTTCGAGACTTCCCCTTCTTCTCCAAAACCAGTCAACAACCCAGACCCACGAGCTACTCGATAACCCACTCGAGCCATAAACCCACTTACCCGAGCACAGATTCGAGTTCGACTTCATCTTCTCCCTTCCTTAAATCCTGATACCCAGAATATCGCATGCACGTGTACACTTGGTCGGAGTACCTCCGACCAACCTCCCGACTTTCGACACGTCGCCAACAACATCGACGACAAACCCAAACACCAAGATCCCCTTAACCACGTCGAACTTGAAATCGAACTATTCAATACAACTTGGAACGAAATGATCGTCAAAGAATTGCCTCACTTCAACGCCTTAGGCCACCAGCGGACACGTACTTCTGGTCAGAGCTTCGCCTACCTCCCTCGCTTCGATCGCCACCGGTGCGATTGACTCCGGTGCTCTGACGAAGTCGCGGGAAAACAAATTCCGACCTCGACTAAATATGGGTTTAAACCCTAAATTGATCTCGATAGCCCTCCACGATGAATTATAAAATCATCAAGTATTTTTCTGACGATCTACAATCCTCCACCAAGCTGCAACCTCGTCCCAGAGATCCAAAATTATTCCGATCATCGAAATTCGCCAATAAACCCAAATTTGTTCATCCTCGCATTTCTCAGCGAATTCTTACTTAAATTTTTTTATTTCACTTTTATAAATCATCACCTTTGAAAACGTTTTACATGATGTAATTACAACTAGAAATCATGGTACTTGAATTTTTAACAGACATTGTGTTTTCCTGTATTCTTTTCAATTTCCATAAAGAGCTTTAATTAATTTTGCTTAAAATTATTTTTAAAACTTAGAACATGTTTAAACAAACAACCTTTGTTTAAATATTAAAGTCTAACAATGATCAGGGAAAGAGAAATCAAATTTTAAACAGGTTTGCATCCCTGTAATGTTTAGAACAAAGACAAATGTCTGTTCTCAGACATGCAAAGCTATATCCATACATATATACACAAATTTATACACATGCAAGTAATTTTCCAATTTATTTCAGGCATGATTTCAAACAACATATCAAAACCCAGATTTTATAAAGGTTTACTCACATAAAACGTTGAACAGAGAACACTGCTTTTGAAACTACTAGCTTGCTTTTGATCCTTTCTGGCTTGAGTTGTTTTCTTTTTTTTTCGTTTACTTAGCTTGTTCGAATGAAATAAATGAAGACAGGTGGAGGTATATATAATAGAAGAATGAAGATTACAGGGTAAGCCAAGGCTGAGGTATTGTGTGTATACAGGCTTGCATTTATTTCCTTTTATTCATTTAATTTTCTTTTGAACATATGTCGACTTGACTTAACAAAAGGCGGTATTGCAATATAGGGTGGCTGCCTATGAGTGTACATGCTATTCATTTTTTTTTGATTTGTTGTATACTCTTTCTTCTGATTTGATTTAAAACTGATTTGATTTTTAAGTTTTGTAAGCTTGAAATGATGTATTGTATGCTATAATTTAATGCTTGTCTCCCTATGTGTTTATAAGAATTTTTATATGAATTTTATATATGTATGTGTATCTTTTTGTGTATATGCTTATACACTTCCAATTTACAAATACTATATGCTTCTCCACTTATGTATACATATATATGTATTATTTATTTTATCATATTTACATTTATGCCTTCCTATATATATTTTACTTTATTATGTTTACCGTTTTATTTTATGTATACACATATTTAAACCTATATGTATAGATATCTATTAGTTCCATAAGCATTGTTTCAATAACGTATATACACATATATTTACATATACATTACTTTAATGATTATATATATATATATATCTATTTATATATGTTGTTGCACCTTTCATATGTTTACATATACATATAATTTACTTTTAAAAGATTCATCATATTCCAGAGATTCAATAATTCAATATTTGATATGGCCTTTAAATTAACTTATATATCCAGATATTTTAGATGTCTGAAATTAATTTGTTTGATCTAATAATATTCCCATAATTTTAAACCAGCCAATTACCCAATTATCTGACGTTAAAAATCCAGGTTGTCACAACTATCATATCAAAATATTCGTGTTTAAATCAATAAAATCTAAATTAAAATAGTACCAACTTAAACAGTTTGAATATTGAAAGTAGTTTATATATTGGAATAGTTATACATTAAAAATAGTATAAGTATTAATATATATATATATATATATTAAAAGTTGTTTATAAATTTAAAATATTATATTTATTAAAAGTTATTTATAAATTTAAAATATTAAGAGCTTTCCAACGATATATAATATGACATAGTTTGAGGAGTTTGGATTTGAAGTTTGAATTTGAAATTGGAATTAGGGTTTTGGGTTGAAATTATCTAAATTTGAGAAGGAGGCACAGATAAGAAGTTGATGTATGTACAGAATAAAATGAAAGGCTACTAGGGTTAGAGAAAAATTATTTATATAGACAGAGCTGGATAAAGCGAATGGACAGATCGAATTGGTTTGAAATGATAACACGACCCGAAAATCCCGTTTTGTTTCCGAAACGAAAGTGGGTCATCCAATATATCGAAATATATATTTTCGATATTTTTAAACTCAATGGAACTTGTTTCAAACCCTAATTCCACTATATACAGAAGTTAGCTTTTAAAATCAAATTCTCGTAATTGAATCCATTAGATTGATTTCTACGCGTTTTGAGCTAGCACGATCAAACGATAAATCCGATCACTACGAAACTCAAAATCCTACAATAATTCACCGTTATGGATCTGATGATACTAGTTTCGTCGAAATCCGAGACAGTGGCCAAAATGGCTAATTTTCACGTTAATTAAATAAATTATTATTAAATGGGTTTAATCACTTTTAAATTCAAATTAAATAGTTAACAATTTTATCATTCGAGATTACATAGAAATTAATAATCTATCAAAATAAATTTTCTATGTTAAATTCACTATTAAAATATTTCACTAAATTCAACGTTCAATTACACTATAATAAAATCCTAGTTAATTATATTTTAAATTCAAATAAATTCATTTATTTTGATTTTCAATCTTTTTATTAAATCAACCTAAACCTTATGAATTTAATTAACATTAGTTTATGTCACGTACCGAAATTTTCGACTTTCGAAAATTCGACGTCGATACTCACTTTATCGACTGCCGAGCAATCGAGTGCCGGAAACTCCAATAGTGAGGGTTTAAGAAAGAAGAAAAAGAAGAAAAAGATAGAAGAAAAAGAAAAGAAGAAGAAAGAAGAACAGAACAACAATAGAAACAGAAAACAATATCAGAATCTTACACATCGCAGCGGAACAATATATAATAAATAAACACTAGTCTTTTAAAACAAAGAGCTATATCAGTTTATACATACATCAATCATCAAAGTCAATATACAACAATGGACAGTTATATAACTTGTCCTCATACAGAATACACAACGGAATAAATACTATCAGATACAAATACTACGTCTCGTCATCCAGCTTATCTCCAAAGCTCCAGAATATCCAGAATATCCTGATAACATAACTCTAGGCTGCCCGTGTGGAAAATTTGTGGGCACCCAGAGTTTAGAAGGGAACAATAAACTCCGAGTCAGTCATGGTGACTGGTGTGAGATCGTAAAACAGCTATTCTTTAAAATAAACAACAGGAAAATTTTAAAGTCAATTCGCAATGCTTTTGGAAAATGAAACTACCATAAGACCTCCCGCCACACACACAATGCAAACGCAGAATTGGAGGAGATTTCTTCTTATGATAGTCAAAGATGCTTACTACGCAAAATCAAATCATTTTTGATATTATTATTAGTGCATAGTGTAGAAAACATTTCGAAAGTATAATATTAATCTTAGCCAGCATAGGCATTCCGCACTTATGCCTACTATAGCTACTATGTTCAATAGCAGGTTACCGCCACATTCCATAGCAGGTAATACAACTAAAACCGTACACGTCGCGTATTGTTTCTTTGGATTTCCAACAAATGGCCAGGCTAAGGAACTTCCTTTTCCACGATGGGTACGTCCCTGGAATAGACGACCCGAGAACCTAACCGGATCTCTACAAACACAAGGCCGGGTTACCTCTGCAAAAATAGGTAACTACTGACACGCGTATGCCATCCCCCGATCGTAACCGATCTTCCCGAGGATCCCCGATTTCCAACAAACCACATAGATAATAATGCAGCAACCACATAGGTTAAGTATCTGGGCTCCATACCATGATACCACCTCTATCCAGAAGGAATGACATACACTAAGGGGCGCTACTCCCTAGAACCTTGCTGCATCCTTCCTGTTTCGACCATTTCCGGGGTGTGAGGCTCGATGAAGTCTCGTCCACAAAGCTACGCTTTCTACAAAGCCCTGCTTCGGGTCAAACAAAAATGATCAACCTATGATCACAAAGATATAAGATCAAACAAATGATCATATCACAAATGATCAAACACTGATCATTTCACAGCAACACTTAGTATGCCACGTTACCAAATTGGGAGTATATCGCTGATAAATTTCAACTACATAACCTCTGAGCTCGTACGTCTCAGAGAAGGGTGTTAAGCTAAGAGAATAAATTCTCCGCCACCAACAGAAATGTATTTGAAAGAAATCAGCTTTATATCTCAATTTGTAACGTCAGACACACAATCCATACAAGTCTGTTCCGGGATCGAACAGAACCGAAGGCACTTCTCACGAAGCCCTTGCATATCCGGATAATTTTCTAATCACGTCCGGACTTCCCGTCACTAAGGGTGATAAAAACCTCTAAATCGGAGATCAGCCGATGTAGAGTAACTCGACGGTAATCCTTCCGTTTTCAAAAATATCCGGTCTTCAACACCGGTCTTCGAATGCAATCCATAACGACGTATCACATATTCGGAATGGGTTATACGACCCCATGGTCCTTTCCCGGCTAACCCGAATAGTGAGCGCTTATTCAAAAATAAGTGTGGCATTCAAATTCATCCAATTCACAACAAATACCATTCAAGGTAATTATTGATAGTCGGTTATTTAACTATCAATAAAGATGCGCAACATCATCAGATTCCAAATAATTTTCCCAAATTATTTATTTTCCAAAATATCTTTACTAGATATATAATTTCCACACTTCAAAAATAAATCAATATTTATTTTTCTAAACAGTTTCCATTTCCTTTATAAATTCCATAGTGAATTTATATTTCAAAATATCTACTGATATACGATTTTCAAATCGATTTCAATATTCAATTTCAATTTATCTTTACAGAGATAAACTTCAAAACGTTCATTTCATATTGGAAAAGTATTTCCTTACTTATTTAATAATAAGTAATTCACAAATCATTTATTTTCAACATTTGAAAATATTCAATATACTTAAATCAAATTTATGTATAAATTCATTCTTTAAGGAAAACATTCTATTAACACCTTTATTTGAGTCAAAACGAATGTTGCGTAAAACATCGTTACGACAACTCAAAATCACTAGTATAGGGATTCGAAATTAAGATAGATGTATAAATCCCAATACTATATAAAAACATTTCCTTTCGGAAATCATTTACTATAACAACAGTGTTATAGTCCACCATTTCCTTATTTTTCGAAAACGTCTATTTCAACAATGAATGTTGAAATCTATGATTTCGATATTCAATACATTTTAAAACATCATTTAAAACAATTAACTTCATTTTCAATGTCACTTTCCCAAAACAATATCCATTTTACTTAACAATATATTCATTGTCCAAAATCGTGAATATACTTTACTAACCAAATTTCAGCCTTTTCTACACATTTATTTTAAGGATAATTCGCTATCCAAATCACGAATACATTTCCTTTAATAACCTTCTATGTTTAATTTATCAAATTAAATTGGTTTCGAATTTATAAAACAACGTTTATAAATTCTCTTTCTATATTTTATTGTATAACCACTTTGATTTATAAATCTTCCTTTTTATTAACTTCGGTCAATATTCCACTTAAGGGCAAAAATCCAATTTATAAGTGAATCTCTTATAAATCTTTTATTATACAATTTCATTCATTTTATAACTTCATACTTTATAAATCTATAAACTTCATATTTTCACAATTTATAATTCTATAAATTTCTAACACTTATAAAAATTCGTTTTAAAATTCCAATACTTTTAATTGATAAATATCAATTCTGTACATCTTTTATATACATCATTTTTAATAATTCAAAAATTCCAGTTAAAACCATTTTATAAATTCCTTAACTATTTATTTCAAAAGAAATTACCTTTTGGTTATAATTCACAAATCTTAAATTTTATAACTTTAAAATCTTAACGTTTATAAATCAATTCAAAAATTCCATAAAACGTATATTTTCAAAAATCACTTTAAAATCCTTTTTAAGTAAAAGTCGTTATTTTTAAACTTCAAAACTTGAATCCGATGATGCAACAGCACCAATTAGTCAATCACCACATTCAATATCATATATCAACATGATAACAGAATATACATCAATATCTGTAAATAAATAAATACTGTTGAGGAATCCAGTTGGATCCCTCCAACCTGTTTCCCTGCATCCAAAGACGTTAGCACAATACCAATTCCGCTCCAGTACGGAATTATCGCGGTATATAGGTTTTATAAAAATATCCGCTTACTAACGGCGCAATAGGGTCTCATCCGCTATACGAGGCGGGAAATCAATCAATCCAATATATACATATGCCAATATGTATATATTGCTATATATAATAGATATATCCTACTATATCTAATATCACATCCAATAGCAATCAAATAAATAACTGAAAATTCCACTTTTCAATTCTTGAGTGAGAAGATCTCACCGTGATTTTACGATAGCAATTTGTAGCGTTTATTTCGAATGAAATTAAACGGACGTGTAATTTTACCCAAAATTTTCATTGAATCCAATCGACTCCAAATCAGTTGCGCTGCGTAGAGCTTGTCGAGACGATTCCAACGCACTTTGTTTCGAAATTTTCTGATAATGTATGAACACGATATACATTTTTAAAGTTTGTACGATTTTAATACAAATTGATTTACAATTTTATTTTGTTTTTATACCCAGATTAATCTGCACCGTTCGTTCCCCTTTTGATGAGATCAGCCCCGTTCATGCCTTCTCCCCCAAAACCACGCTACCAGGCTACAACGAACCCATGCCGCCGAACAACTTCCAATTATGCGACCAACCACGTTCGCTCCTACCCCGATCAAACTCCACCACGTGAAGCGCCACCACAAGCTCTGCCTCCGACTGCAATATGGCGAAGTCCGGTGCCTTCCTCCCCTCTGAATACGTGAACGAACGATGGCTACTCTTGGCCATTTCCTGGCTTCAAACGTTGACGATGACTGAGATCCACCGTTGGATATGCTCGTCGTGAAGAGTTCTTCAACTTTCATTTATAAAGATTTCGAAATCAAAGCTTGGATCGAGAGTTTTCAAGGGAAAAACGAGAGAGCTTTTCGGCCATAGATCGTTTAAGTGGCGGCTGAGAAAAATTTAGGGTTAGGGTTTTCTTTGTTTGCAAATGAAGGAATAGAGGTGCTTTTATAGAAAATTGCCCAATTTACTATTCATCCGAAATTTTTCGAACTCCAAATCGAGCGTGCCGGCTGACATTCGTAAGGTTTACCCCGCGTTCCGGACACAATGGAATAGGTTTCGGAAGCTAATTCGATCGTATGCGCAAGTTATGGAATTAAACGATCAATTTAAATTAAACCGATTTAAACCGATTTCGATGCGTTTTAATTTGTACCGGACAAACGATAAATCCAAAAATTACGAAATTTGAAATCTTATAATAATATCACATTACGGATCCGATGAAACTAGTTTCGTCGAAATCCGAGACCGTTTGAAAATTGGCTATTTCTACAGTCGATAATTAAATATTAAAATATTCAATTTTCATAGATTAACTCCAAATTCAATTTTAAAAGTTCTATAACCTTTCTATAACTCCAGTATGATTAAATAAAATTTTCCAAATCAATTTCAATCATATTAAACTCGATTTTTAATTACCTCTGGAATTTCACTATTTAATTTATCGATTTAATTACCCAGGTAAATCCAATATTGGATAAATAATTTATCCGACTTATTAATTCCACTTATTAATATTTAAAATTAATTAAATATTCGAATTTTAATTATCAAAAATTCTGGGTCGTTACAGACTTCCCCCCTTAAAAGAATTTCGTCCTCGAAATTACCAAGTAAGAAAGAAGTTACAGAATTCGTTAACTTTCCAAAACAAACTATTCAAATTAGATTTACAAATCCACTTAATTGTTTAACTCTTTCAAAATCCATAGTTAAACTTTTTACAACATTTTTACTAAGTTTTCCAAAATTTTCAAATTTTCCAATTTCTCAAAAATATTCTAACGCCTTAAATTCTCGAAAAATTTTGCCATAGCCTCCTTTGCACGGCTAATACGGTACGACTACAAAACGTCCCTACGGACTCTCAGATTTCAAAAAGAAAAGAAAAAGCCAAGCGGCTAGATAAGAAACCATCAAATTTCATATTGAAATTTAAATACATACCTTTTTCGAGCAATTCAAATTATCTTCGAAATCAAAATCCCAATTCATTTACACCTGTATATCCTACTAGCCATAATATCTAGTTACATATATTCAAACCATTTTGCAAATTCTATTACAAAATTTCGATACTTACTTCTTATATCATTTTTAAATTCACTATTGAAGTTACATCATTCAGTTTCGTTCAATTTCACATTTCAATCATTTGAATTTAATTCACAATTCCAACCTTATTTGGATTCTATTTAACTTCTGAATATTGAATTTTATCAATTATCTTTCATTCACAACTGCATCATTTTAAATTAGTTTCATTTACTAATTCGTTACAAATTCCAATTTCCAATATTCCGCTTGAATTACATTTGCTAACAAATTCAAAACAAAGTTTAACATTCATCTTTACTTTCATTTACTTGCAATTGTAAATTCCATTCATTCAGAAATTTATTTCTACTTACTTGAATTTATCTGCAAATTCGAACCATTCTTTTATTTAGTCAAAATTCAATTTTCAATTTAACTAATTCAACTTCCATTTCATGAATCAATTAATTATCAAAGTAGTTTATTCGGATTCAATCCTTATTCATTTTTCTCAGGTTTGGATTTTATTCCTCTTGATTCAAGTCTCATTTCATTTTTCAATTTCAATTCTTTGCTTACAACTTCAAAATGAATCTCAACTTCCAATTTCAGTTTCATTTACTTATTTTAATTTAACTCCATCCTTTAAGTTAAATTTATTCTATCAAAATTTAAATTGTATAAGTTATCAGCTCATTTATTATTCCCATAAATATTTTAAATAGGATTCCAGAGTCTTTCCAACCTATTTTCAAAATCATTTTGAAAACAATTTAAATAACCCTTTTAATTTCCAAAACAAAACCCAAAATTTTCAAACAACTTCCATTTAAAACAATTTTGCAGCAATTTCTCTTTTGGAAACCCGAAAATGAACACCGGTGATGTCGCGATCATCATCGGAATTATTTTCCAGCGACCGAAAAGAGTTTAGAGCTTTCATCTCTTCAAAACATTTTTCAAAACCTTTGAAATTCATTTTCCACTCCAAAAAGAATTTAAACTTTCCAAATCTCCAAAATTTTCAAATTCTTTTCAAAACATTTCCAAATACTTCTCTGGAATTCCGTTTTCCAATTATAAGTCACATTTATAATTTATATTCTCAAATTTCATTTATATGTGAATTTATTTCTTAACTTTGGAGTTACGATTTCAATTTCTTATTCAATTTCAATGATAATAATTTACCATTATTACTTCCTAACATCCATGCAACCATATACTATAGTACTTTATAGAAAAACATTTCTTTTATATACAAAAATAGTTTTGGGCAAAATTATTTCATTTACCCTATTTAAAACAATATTGTGCCGAATTGTTCTATACAAGTGTTTAGAGATCCCTATCGATAGAGTTGTACGGACAATACCGACCAGAATCCATATACCACTCAACAAACCAATCATCACAATATAAAACAATTTTATATTCACTAACAAATACGCACTCGTATCTATTATTACACTAAACTCATTCTAGTGTACTACTGACTCTATCTCTAATGAGTAACACCCAACAGAGCAGGGTTGTCGCTTAACCATATGCTCTGATACCACGCTGTCACGTACCGAAATTTTCGACTTTCGAAAATTCGACATCGATACTCACTTTATCGACTGCCGAGCAATCGAGTGCCGGAAACTCCAATAGTGAGGGTTTAAGAAAGAAGAAAAAGAAGAAAAAGATAGAAGAAAAAGAAAAGAAGAAGAAAGAAGAACAGAACAACAATAGAAACAGAAAACAATATCAGAATCTTACACATCGCTGCGGAACAATATATAATAAATAAACACTAGTCTTTTAAAACAAAGAGCTATATCAGTTTATACATACATCAATCATCAAAGTCAATATACAACAATGGACAGTTATATAACTTGTCCTCATACAGAATACACAACGGAATAAATACTATCAAATACAAATACTACGTCTCGTCATCCAGCTTATCTCCAAAGCTCCAGAATATCCAGAATATCCTGATAACATAACTCTAGGCTGCCCGTGTGGAAAATTTGGGGGCACCCAGAGTTTAGAAGGGAACAATAAACTCCGAGTCAGTCATGGTGACTGGTGTGAGATCGTAAAACAGTTATTCTTTAAAATAAACAACAGGAAAATTTTAAAGTCAATTCGCAATGCTTTTGGAAAATGAAACTACCATAAGACCTCCCGCCACACACACAATGCAAACGCAGAATTGGAGGAGATTTCTTCTTATGATAGTCAAAGATGCTTACTACGCAAAATCAAATCATTTTTGATATTATTAATAGTGCATAGTGTAGAAAACATTTCGAAAGTATAATATTAATCTTGTCCAGCATAGGCATTCCGCACTTATGCCTACTATAGCTACTATGTTCAATAGCAGGTTACCGCCACATTCCATAGCAGGTAATACAACTAAAACCGTACACGTCGCGTATTGTTTCTTTGGATTTCCAACAAATGGCCAGGCTAAGGAACTTCCTTTTCCACGATGGGTACGTCCCTGGAATAGACGACCCGAGAACCTAACCGGATCTCTACAAACACAAGGCCGGGTTACCTCTGCAAAAATAGGTAACTACTGACACGCGTATGCCATCCCCCGATCGTAACCGATCTTCCCGAGGATCCCCGATTTCCAACAAACCACATAGATAATAATGCAGCAACCACATAGGTTAAGTATCTGGGCTCCATACCATGATACCACCTCTATCCAGAAGGAATGACATACACTAAGGGGCGCTACTCCCTAGAACCTTGCTGCATCCTTCCTGTTTCGACCATTTCCGGGGTGTGAGGCTCGATGAAGTCTCGTCCACAAAGCTACGCTTTCTACAAAGCCCTGCTTCGGGTCAAACAAAAATGATCAACCTATGATCACAAAGATATAAGATCAAACAAATGATCATATCACAAATGATCAAACACTGATCATTTCACAGCAACACTTAGTATGCCACGTTACCAAATTGGGAGTATATCGCTGATAAATTTCAACTACATAACCTCTGAGCTCGTACGTCTCAGAGAAGGGTGTTAAGCTAAGAGAATAAATTCTCCGCCACCAACAGAAATGTATTTGAAAGAAATCAGCTTTATATCTCAATTTGTAACGTCAGACACACAATCCATACAAGTCTGTTCCGGGATCGAACAGAACCGAAGGCACTTCTCACGAAGCCCTTGCATATCCGGATAATTTTCTAATCACGTCCGGACTTCCCGTCACTAAGGGTGATAAAAACCTCTAAATCGGAGATCAGCCGATGTAGAGTAACTCGACGGTAATCCTTCCGTTTTCAAAAATATCCGGTCTTCAACACCGGTCTTCGAATGCAATCCATAACGACGTATCACATATTCGGAATGGGTTATACGACCCCATGGTCCTTTCCCGGCTAACCCGAATAGTGAGCGCTTATTCAAAAATAAGTGTGGCATTCAAATTCATCCAATTCACAACAAATACCATTCAAGGTAATTATTGATAGTCGGTTATTTAACTATCAATAAAGATGCGCAACATCATCAGATTCCAAATAATTTTCCCAAATTATTTATTTTCCAAAATATCTTTACTAGATATATAATTTCCACACTTCAAAAATAAATCAATATTTATTTTTCTAAACAGTTTCCATTTCCTTTATAAATTCCATAGTGAATTTATATTTCAAAATATCTACTGATATACGATTTTCAAATCGATTTCAATATTCAATTTCAATTTATCTTTATAGAGATAAACTTCAAAACGTTCATTTCATATTGGAAAAGTATTTCCTTACTTATTTAATAATAAGTAATTCACAAATCATTTATTTTCAACATTTGAAAATATTCAATATACTTAAATCAAATTTAAGTATAAATTCATTCTTTAAGGAAAACATTCTTTTAACACCTTTATTTGAGTCAAAACGAATGTTGCGTAAAACATCGTTACGACAACTCAAAATCACTAGTATAGGGATTCGAAATTAAGATAGATGTATAAATCCCAATACTATATAAAAACATTTCCTTTCGAAAATCATTTACTATAACAACAGTGTTATAGTCCACCATTTCCTTATTTTTCGAAAACGTCTATTTCAATAATGAATGTTGAAATCTATGATTTCGATATTCAATACATTTTAAAACATCGTTTAAAACAATTAACTTCATTTTCAATGTCACTTTCCCAAAACAATATCCATTTTACTTAACAATATATTCACTGTCCAAAATCGTGAATATACTTTACTAACCAAATTTCAGCCTTTTCTACACATTTATTTTAAGGATAATTCGCTATCCAAATCGCGAATACATTTCCTTTAATAACCTTCTATGTTTAATTTATCAAATTAAATTGGTTTCGAATTTATAAAACAACGTTTATAAATTCTCTTTCTATTTTTTATTGTATAACCACTTTGATTTATAAATCTTCCTTTTTATTAACTTCGGTCAATATTCCACTTAAGGGCAAAAATCCAATTTATAAGTGAATCTCTTATAAATCTTTTATTATACAATTTCATTCATTTTATAACTTCATACTTTATAAATCTATAAACTTCATATTTTCACAATTTATAATTCTATAAATTTCTAACACTTATAAAAATTCGTTTTAAAATTCCAATACTTTTAATTGATAAATATCAATTCTGTACATCTTTTATATACATCATTTTTAATAATTCAAAAATTCCAATTAAAACCATTTTATAAATTCCTTAACTATTTATTTCAAAAGAAATTACCTTTTGGTTATAATTCACAAATCTTAAATTTTATAACTTTAAAATCTTAACGTTTATAAATCAATTCAAAAATTCCATAAAACGTATATTTTCAAAAATCACTTTAAAATCCTTTTTAAGTAAAAGTCGTTATTTTTAAACTTCAAAACTTGAATCCGATGATGCAACAACACCAATTAGTCAATCACCACATTCAATATCATATATCAACATGATAACATAATATACATCAATATCTGTAAATAAATAAATACTGTTGAGGAATCCAGTTGGATCCCTCCAACCTGTTTCCTTGCATCCAAAGACGTTAGCACAATACCAATTCCGCTCCAGTATGGAATTATCGCGGTATATAGGTTTTATAAAAATATCCGCTTACTAACGGCGCAATAGGGTCTCATCCGCTATACGAGGCGGGAAATCAATCAATCCAATATATACATATGCCAATATGTATATATTGCTATATATAATAGATATATCCTACTATATCTAATATCACATCCAATAGCAATCAAATAAATAACTGAAAATTCCACTTTTCAATTCTTGAGTGAGAAGAACTCACCGTGATTTTCCGATAGCAATTTGTAGCGTTTATTTCGAATGAAATTAAACGGACGTTTAATTTTACCCAAAATTTTCATTGAATCCAATCGACTCCAAATCAGTTGCGCTGCGTAGAGCTTGTCGAGACGATTCCAACGCACTTTGTTTTGAAATTTTCTGATAATGTATGAACAAGATATACATTTTTAAAGTTTGTACGATTTTAATACAAATTGATTTACAATTTTATTTTATTTTTATACCCAGATTAATCTGCACCATTCGTTCCCCTTTTGATGAGATCAGCCCCGTTCATGCCTTCTCCCCCAAAACCACGCTACCAGGCTACAACGAACCCATGCCGCCGAACAACTTCCAATTACGCGACCAACCACGTTCGCTCCTACCCCGATCAAACTCCACCACGTGAAGCGCCACCACAAGCTCTGCCTCCGACTGCAATATGGCGAAGTCCGGTGCCTTCCTCCCCTCGGAATACGTGAACGAACGACGGCTACTCTTGGCCATTTCCTGGCTTCAAACGTTGACGATAACTGAGATCCACCGTTGGATATGCTCGTCGTGAAGAGTTCTTCAACTTTCATTTATATAGATTTCGAAATCAAAGCTTGGATCGAGAGTTTTCAAGGGAAAAACGAGAGAGCTTTTCGGCCATAGATCGTTTAAGTGGCGGCTGAGAAAAATTTAGGGTTAGGGTTTTCATTGTTTGCAAATGAGGGAATAGAGGTGCTTTTATAGAAAATTGCCCAATTTACTATTCATCCGAAATTTTTCGAACTCCAAATCGAGCGTGCCGGCTGACATTCGTAAGGTTTACCCCGCGTTCCGGACACAATGGAATAGGTTTCGGAAGCTAATTCGATCGTATGCGCAAGTTACGGAATTAAACGATCAATTTAAATTAAACCGATTTCGATGCGTTTTAATTTGTACCGGACAAACGATAAATCCAAAAATTACGAAATTTGAAATCTTATAATAATATCACATTACGGATCCGATGAAACTGGTTTCGTCGAAATCAGAGACCGTTTGAAAATTGGCTATTTCTACAGTCGATAATTAAATATTAAAATATTCAATTTTCATAGATTAACTCCAAATTCAATTTTAAAAGTTCTATAACATTTCTATAACTCCAGTATGATTAAATAAAATTTTCCAAATCAATTTCAATCATATTAAACTCGATTTTTAATTACCTCTGGAATTTCACTATTTAATTTATCGATTTAATTACCCAAGTAAATCCAATATTCGATAAATAATTTATCCGACTTATTAATTCCACTTATTAATATTTAAAATTAATTAAATATTCGAATTTTAATTATCAAAAATTCTGGGTCGTTACAGTTTACATTTTATTACATTAATATTTTACAGTTATCATCTTTTACCATATTAACTATAATATTTCAATTTCATTAATTCCATTGATTACGAATTTAATTCCTTATTTACCATTATAACCAAATTAACTTTACAATTATTTCGATTAATAGAAATTACATAAAATAGTTGTCAATAACATTCAAACAACATTATTAAATCATATTCTAACTATTTTCCTCATTAATAAATCATAAATTTAATTTCTCACAATAAAAAATTTCAAAATCTTATTTAATTTAATATTTTCTAAATATCTAAAAATATGAGTCGTTACACTCTCCCCCACTCAAAACTTTTCGTCCTCGAAAAGGAAAAGAAGGAATTAAGAAACTAATATATTTTATTCAAATAATCAATTTATAAGCACTTTAAACTTACATAATTAAGTATTTTGGATAGAATATATCAATTTATAAACAATTAAATCTTCTATATCCAAGTTTAATAAAAGTTTGAAACTATTTTACTTTAACAAAGTTTTTCTAAGTCCTAAATTCATGGAAAATTTCAATAGAGTCTCCTTTGCGCGGTAAGGTGAAAAATAATAATTTCAATAATTTCAATATATATATCTTATTTCAAAAATAAAATGTCCCAAACCGTGGGAAAAGCAATAAAATATCATTACTAAACCGTAGTCCAAAAACGTACCTATTTGTCGGGCAAACAACTTTATTTATGAAACCAAAAGCTGTAGTTATTGCTTTCATAAACATGTATTTCACTTATATAATCCAAAAGAGTGAGAATTATGTAAAAGAGAAATATTTAGTTGTTTTCAATTAGTAACAAAAGCAAATCAACACAGAACATATGCAAACCAAAACAACACGACCATCATATGAAACAAAGGAATCAATCATACATCCATAGCAATCAAACTAATGGTTTTGTTCAGGTTTAGAACTTTCAATCGTTCAAGGATGATAAATAAACTATTAAGTGTACCATACACTCAATAGCCTTAGATAATTACTTAGTAGATTATTCATACAGCCTTAAACAATTTGAAGTATCCTTTCCCAAACTTTCCACAAGCCAACAACAAAAAATTTAACACAATATTTAAGTTTTCTCGATTGGTTTCTTTTTTCATCATCTACTTTCATTTATTTTCATTCATTCATACAATGTCATTTTTCTATTAATTTACATTCGCTTACTTACATATGTTATTTTCCATTCAATTATTTAGAACATAAATAATCAATTCTTAAAATATTATATAAGTTTCTTTGCAATTTAATCCACAATTATTATTTACTTATATAAATTTGATTTCCATTATATCAATATTCATTTGTGAATTAATTCATATTTAATTTTTAACTTCTTAATTTACATTCATCCCTTCTTATATAGTATCATTGAATATTAAGTCCGTTTCTTTTATAGGGTCAATTAATAATATACTTATTTATGAATCATTTCAGTCATTTCTTAAGTTTATAAACAATTTCTTAGATAATATCCACTTTTTACTATTCAATCTAATTATTAGCATTTCAAAACATTAACTTATGTTTATAACATTCATTGTTCATCTTAGTTTTTCATTTATAACATATGTTCATTTCGAAGCATTTTAGTTATTAAGATTTTACTTGTATAATATTTTATTACATATCTATATTTAACATTACAACTTTTTAAACATTTCTGGTAAGTTATATATATGAATGTAATTGAATTTTACACAAGTTTATCTTATTCATTTTAGTTATCAAAAATGTTCAATAGTTTACATCTTCTAAATTTTCGTAACTTTTGATTTACAAGTTACAAATTTCCAATTTCTTAATATTTACATTAATCACTTAGCTTCTAATTTCTTATTTTTCATTTTTGAAATTTCAAATTATTAAAATAGTTAAGATTTCATTCTATTACAACAACTGGAAATCATTTATTTAACAGAAAACTTAAGAACTAAATACCGGATTTCATTGCAAATCATCTCCAAATAATATATACTTATATATTTTTGTATATCAAATCATACTTAAGAAATTTTAATCAAAATTTGCTTATCAAAAGAAATGGGTAGCAAAGCTACTAAGTGGCCCCCACTTTGAGACTCGAAAATTCATATCGATGATGCGACCATCATTACCAAAATTATTTTCCAACGACAGAAGAGGGGAGTACATAACTTATTTCCTTTTAAAATCCTTTTAAAACATTTCTTTCAAATCGCATTGAAAATATTTATATCCGAAAATACTTCCAAATAATACTAATATTATATTCCAAAATCTTTGAAAACTAATTTCAAAACCCCGGAACTTAAGTTCTCAAATTTCTAATTTAAATTCACTTTATTTATAGATCCTATTTTGCAACCAATATCTATAAAATTTCACTTCCTAACAAACAAACATATCACATACAACTATATACATTTAAAAAAATTATTATTTTATATACAAAATATAATACTAGATAAAATTACTTCATTTACCTATATTTCAAAAACAATATTGTGTTGGTCTACCCTATTAAGTGTTTAGAAATCCCTATCGATGTCATAACGTCCTATGTACCGACCAGAATTTATAAATACCAAACAGAACAAATTAACGCAATATAAAAACATTTTATAACACTAACAAGTACACTCTCATATATATATATATATATATATACACTCAGACAACTAATTCTAGGGTATTACTACCCTATCTCTAATGAGTCAAACTGTAACGACCCACCTTTTTGGACGGTTTAAATCGATAATAAACCATACATGTCAAACTCAAACCATTCAAAAGAGAGGATTGCTATAGAGTAAATAATAAAAGAAGAGGAAGGAAAGAAATCAAAACACAGAATCTCGCAGTAGAATGACAAAATATAATAATCAAATAAACAGTTCGTGAAGCTGTTTACAAATAATACTTGATTTCACTTTTACAATACAAGTCAGAGTTACAGACAACAGAAATAAATAAATAATGCAGCGGAACAACATGATGCAAAATCTAACCCAATACGTCTTTGGCTAGGTAGATTTTGCTAGGTAGATCTATTTAAAAGATTGGCCGAAGATCTTTTCTACCTCTCAAGATCATCGACCGTATCCCAATACGTCTTTGGCTTCTAGTTCTCTGCCCATTCGCAGTTCTCTTCCCTATTATTTTGATCAAGCGGTTAAGAACCGATCAATTTCTCAAGAAGGGTATCGTAAACCCAAGTTGAAATGGATTGACTCTTAAAAGGGTAAGAAAATCTGTTACAGATGCGGCGATTTAAATCATTTTGCAAATAAATGTCGGGATCCTATTCGTTGTTTCTCTTGCGGCAATTTTGGGCATAAGAGCTATGCTTGTGCGACTGATAGGAGCGTTTCATCTGATCTGACAAATCATGGCTTTCAGTTCGTTCTGAAATTCTTGACGTTGAAAGGAGTTCTTCTTGATTTTCACTGGGATAAGAAAGATGTGGGATTGAAATACTTGGATGAATTGCTATATCATTTCAATATTATTAATGAGCCGAACATTGGTCAGGGTTATTTCGATAGATTTGGTAACCCAGAGATTTATTTTGGTAAACCTGTTGTTGGAAAAGATAAGGTTCTCATTGATTCCAGAAAGCAGGGTAATTCTTCTCCTTCTCTGATCAATCATGGTTTTCATTTTGTCCTAAAATATCTGATGTTAAGAGGTCTGTTAATTGATTTTCTCTGGTATAAAAAAGATATAGGTTTAAGATATCTAGATGATCTTTTTTACCACTTCGACATCATCAATGAGCCGAACTATGGCAAAGGGTTCATTGATAGTTCTTTTGGTTCACCAGTATTTGTTGGTCATTCTGATATATTGATTGATAAGCCTGTCTCTTCTGATGTTTTCCCAGTCGAATCGACTTCTTCTATTTCTCTCGGCGTTAATTGTTTGGGTTTCGATCCTATTCTTCTTGATCCCGCTGTATGTTCTTGTTCGGATCAGTCTAGTTTCATGTCATCATCGAAAGTTAGTGAATTAGTTGAAGATCACTGTCAATCTTTTGCTCGAAGGAATAACTCATTCAAACATTGTGTTCAGAACAAATTCGAGCTAACTTTATCCAACAAATTTGATTGTCTTTCCTCGAGTCCTGAAGCTGGCTTTTCGCTTGAATCTCTTGTCGATGATAGTGATAATTCTCTTTCCACAGAGCATTCTATTCCAGTTCATTCGAATAAACTGGGAGATTGCCTTTCTACTTCTGTTAGTAATGGAGGGGCTAGTTTTCATGACTGTAGCTATTCGGGAATTCTAACACTGACCTCTAGGCAACTATGCAATACTAGCATTCATCCATAAAAGTTCATTCTGGGACCGAACGAAACGCTTGAGAGCTCTGTCTTCATTTCCATCAACTTCAAGATGTCTCCACTTCGAAACGTTTAAGTTGGATCAAAGTGGTTTTCGGATAACATATCTAATCCTGGTCTCTTCAAAACAACTTTCTATAATTTTCGGTAAACTCAACCCCGATTCTTTAGGAAATAAATAGTCGGAGATAAGATCGGAGATCACCTCCTAACCATTAGTGGATGGATTTCTTTATCATTTATCATAGGAGAACGAAACGAGATTTATACGCATGGTACAACATCATCGGATAGGACTATGCCATATAACTCACGTGTTTCTCCTAGATATTTCCAAAGTTACGTTTTGGATCCAAATTCGATAGTATGTTATTTGACTGTTAAATAACAAATATTCAATCAAGGATTTAATTCCATAGGGAAAACCAACATTGGTTAAGAATATAAGCAACCACTAACCTCTTTTAATAAATCTTTTATTTAATAAATTCATTATGTAGCAAAATTCTTTTACAAAGATATTTGTATGTACATATATATCCACAAATCCCTATATTTCAGTACTTGGAAAAATATTCATATACTTATCTCAACAACATAAGTATATTCACCAAACACTAAGGAAAATTTCCTTTTTATACAATTCTAAAATCATATATAAATTCCATTAAAATTTCTAAAACATTTATAAAACTATTTAATAAATCTCCGAAACCATTTGTAAAAACTCTCAAGATCATCCTAACCCTCCAAAATAGATCTACCTAGCAAAATCTAAGAATGGTATCGACTCTCAGATCGATGAAAAATGAGTCGTCTTCTCTCAAGGATCTATCGGCTTGAAATTTAAACACCCTAGGATAATAAAACTCTAAAATGTAAATTACTTTCGCTTAAGTAACTACTAAAATTTAACTACCATCCCATACCAGATAGTGAAATTCTAATATTTACTAAAAGCTACTCAAACTCTACTTAAAAAATTATAATAATGAGCAAAAAAATTATACGAAATGTCCCATACCAATCCGATAATTCAACCGTTTATTAAAATTATTTGTTTCATAGAAAAGCACGAAATCTCATTAAAATCTCAAATCCATAATAAATAAAATAAAAGAGTTTTAAATTAATTATATATATACAAAGATATAATTTTCCAAAGATCACTTTTAAATCCATAAACTCATTTTGAAGAAGAGTTATTTATTTACAAAGGTTGAGCACTTTCAAAATAATTTAAACCTCTTTTATAACTAAAATCACTTGAAATTGAAATTATTACCTTCATAATAGCTTTTATAAAATAATACCATGTTTTATCTTTTGCCTCTAAAACATTTCCCAAATTTTATACTAAAATTAGAAAATTTAAAAAGGTTTTGTAATTAAATATTACTCATTTTTAAAAGCTTTGAATAGAAATTTTGAAATAAGAAATAAGTTAAGATTATAATATAACTTAATTATATTCTATAAACGAAATTCCAATATGGATCAAAATAGATTAAATCTCATTTTTGAAATTCTTTAGAAAAAACATTTAAATAATTCAAACAATAGTCCCATCAAAAATGCAACTTCTAGAGCCAACATTGTAACGATCCAGGATTTTAATGAGTGTAAATTGATAATTAATTAATTTTTGAATAAAATTTTGCGAAATTAATTGGTAAATTGATCAAAAATAGAAATTCACCTATATTACAAAGAGATAAAACAAACAAAAGAAAAAGAAAATTCAAACAAAGTAAACATATGTATGAAATATGACAGAACAAATATCTACAACTACGTACATATAACCAAGCTAGGCAAGTAAAAGAATAAACAAGGTAATAAATACAAAGAATAAAATAGAATATCTGCCATACCTCTAATACATCTCAGCCACTAATATCTCCAGCCGAAATCAAATTAGCATAGTCAAAGCAAACAAAACATATAGTCATGCACCTTTGCCAAATGAAGAAATAAAATATCTTTTTACAAATAAACAAAGTTTATAGGAAAATATCAACATACAAAACAAAGTACACAATATGATACATATCAGCCGAGTAAATTTATGCAACATGCTTCATGCATTTAATGCAAGCATACCAGCCATGTCCCTAGTACAAAAAAACAACATCACCCTGTACAAAGTATTGTAAAACCCTGTACACCTCTTTCTATATATTCATCTCAAGAATCATCTCAGAAATCAAGATCTGTTTCTCAACATCAAGCCTGGAAGTTCAAGTCCAAATCTTGAAGCTACAGATCATCTTAAAAACAAAGTATTTCAATTTCAAATTGAGGGGAAATCAAGCTCAAGGATTTAATCTATTTCCGGTCTTCAAGTTACAGAAGAAAATATAAATAGAAAACATCACTTTATATTCAAGATCAAAGAAAACAAAAAAAAACAGGATTTAAAAGGGAATCATCTGCAGTTTTCTAACAACAGTTTCCTCTGTTTTTCTCTGCCATTTTTCAAAGTGAATAACTTTACCTTTCTATACTTAAGTATTAAGATTGTTGCTTATTATATCTGGAATGAATATGAGTATGATTTCCTGTGGATGTTTGTTGGTATTGGAATGAATGCATACTTGTACCATTTGATACCATGTTCATGTTTATCTTTAGTCCTAAGTTTGCAAATAACTTTTGATTTCTAAATTGGATAACTATTATAACCTGCAATATAAACAGAAGTTGTTTGTTTGAATATAAGCTAAGTTTTAAAAATTTATTCCAGTCAAAATAATTTGTTGATTGTTCTGTAAACCAAAAGAACTGAGCAAAACTTTAAATTGGTCAAAATACAAGTTTCTTAATTCACGAATTCAGGTATGTAAGTTGAATCCTTATACTAAAACGTGATTTTTAAAGCAAGAACCAAAATTTTTAGATGGGGGTTTAAAGAGCAGTATGGGTTTGTTCGAATTTCGATATTTTGGCATTCTCTAGCGACCCATTGTCTCACGATGGTTGAGGCTTGGGCTAGTGATGGAGGGACGAACGGTGGTTGCGGGAAAAATAGTGTGATAGTGGGTAGTTGATCGTGGAGGTGGCGGTGAGCAGTTTTCAGTTCGTAACCCTGGTTTGGTCGAGGCTGAGTATTTTGATTCGTTTGCTTCCTACAGTTGATCGAGTGCTACCAAACTCGAGGGGATAGAAGAGTGAACGTTGGCGATCGCGTAGCCAGAGTGGTTGATGTTCCGGTGGTCAGTACGACGGTGGCGAGGCATTTTCCCTGGCGATGTCAGGTTCCAGTTTCGAGCTGAACGCTCGTTTTCTTTTTTGGTTGTATGCTTTCGATTTGATGGCTTGAATCGATTCTTGAATCGATTTGCGACTCGTCAGAGTCGGGGAGATTCGCCGGAGTGATGGCGAACGGCGGTGCACATGCACGAGGATCCTTAAGTATCAGAGCTTACATTCTGGGGGATGAACATGGAGACTCGGGGGATTGCTCGGGAAAAATCTGGGTTGGGCTCGGGTATTTGTGAGTGTGGCTCGAGTTGATAGGAGATGTTTGAGTATGTTCGCTGTGTAACAGTGTTTTAAGTTTTAATCAAAATAAAGTTTTAAAAATAAGGAGGAGGAGGTTTTGCTCGGGTTTTAGGGGAGAATTTTCCAGGCTTGTCTCGTGTAGAATGATGGGGATTAGCAAGTTTCTAAGTTTTATTAAATCAAGTTTTAAAACTAATTACTTGAACTATTCTTTCAAATAATAATTATTTATTTTAAAGCTGGGTTAAATAAAGGATATGAAATTTATTTTAACTTCGATTAAGTTAAATCTTAAGTTATTTAAACTTAGTTAATAACGTAATTAAGTAGAAATAAAAAAGATGAAGTGTTTTATCATTAATTTAACTTAAAGACTTTTGTTAATTTACAAATTAATGATAATTTGATTCCAAGGTCTATTAAATAAGGAAGTTAAGATAAATGATAAATCTTTTTAATTAATCAAGGTTTGGATTACTTAATGATAGTAATTAAAGGACAATTAATTAATAATTAAAAGTTAATTAATTTATGATTTGATGGAAAATTTGTTAGTGAAATTAATTAAGGTTTAATTAATTAATGTAATTAATTAACGATAATTAATTAAAGGATAATTAAATAATTAAAGGTTAATTATTTAATATTTAAAGGTTGATGAATTATAATTTAAGATTTATTAATATATTATTAATGGTTAATTAATCAGAATGATTTGTAATTAATTAATGTTAATTAACCAGGATTAGTGATTTATTCATAAGTAATAAATCTGATTTAATATAATCAGATATTAATTGAGTTTACTTATGGATATTTGGATTCTATTGGATGATTTGATTGTTTGATATCCCTGATATATGATGCTTTGTGATACATCCTGATTTATGTTGTGATCTGTAATTTACTTATCTATGATATATATCTGTGATCTGTGAATGAACGATAAGCGTGATAGTTAATACCGCTTATCAACTATATTTCTGTATTTTGATCTGTGATGATTGATTGATGTTGCACTATTGTGTGTGAAACCCCTGGACTACACTGTTACACACACAAATATGGATTTCACGAGGAAATCGGTTAAGTCACAGATAATTTAAATTTGATGTTTTTGAAATTGAAATTTTAATTTCAATTGATTTTGAAATTGGAAATTTGAGTTTAAAGTGAAAAGCTTTTGAAATGGAATTTCAAAGATAAAACTTATTTTCGAATAACTTGATTAAGTTTTGAAAATATAAATAATTTGATTTAAATTTGAATTCAAGTTTGAAATTGAATCCTATGATTTGAAACTAGGGATTAAAGATGCTGTACAAGTTATATATGGGTTAAACCATTTTAAAGGGTTTTGATTTGGGAATTTGAATTTAATTCAAGGGTTTTAACTCGTGTAAATATAACTGGATTTTTCCAAAACGGAAACTACTTGCTTTCAAATAATAATAGATTTCATCTTAAGAAAGGATTTCTAAATTGTGTTGAAAGGTTCCAACTTGAAATAAAATTGAAATGTTTTGAAAACTATTAAATAAGTATTTGATTCAAATACCGAATGAGTTAATCCAACTTGAAATAAAAATTGTTTTGAAAGGCTATGAATGAATCTTTGGAAACGAGTTTTGAAAGCTATAAGTTAAATCTTGACTTAAAGATTTAACGAGTTAATTCAATTGAAATAGAAATTGTTTTGAAATCCATGAATGGATCTTTGTGAATGGGGTTAACTTTGTGAATTGAATCTTTTTGTTTAAAAGATTTGAAAATGGTAATTTGTTTAAACTATTTGAAAGAAAGTTTTAAATTATTAAGTTGTGACTTAATTGAAATCCCATATCCATATGTTCTAAATATTTCGCTCGCTATTCGGGTTAGCCGGGAAAGGACCTTTGGGTCGTATAACCCATTCCGAATATGTGAAACGTTGTAATGGATCGCATTTGATGACCGGTGTTGAAGACCGGATATTTTTGAAAACGAAAGGATTACCGTCGAGTTACTCTACATCGGCTGATCTCCGATATAGAGGTTTTATCACCCTTAGTGATGGGAAGTCCGGACGTGATTAGAAAATTATCCGGATTTGCAAGGGCATCCTAAGAAGTGCCTTCGGTTCTGTTCGAACCCAGAACAGACTTGTATGGATTGTATGTCTGACATTACAATTTGAGGTATAAAGCCGATTTCTATCAAATACATTTCTGTTTGGTGGTGGAGAATTTATTCTCTTAGATTAACACCCTTCTCTGAGACGTACGAGCTCAGAGGTTATGTAGTTGAAGGTTAACAGCGACATATTCCCAATTTGGTAATGTGACATGTTGAGTGTTGCTGTGTGATGATCATTGTTTGATCATTTGTGATATGATCATTTGTTTGATCATTTATCTTTGTGATCATTGTTGACCCAAAGCATGGCTTTGTGAAAAGCGTAGCTTTGTGGACGAGACTACGTCGAACCTCACACCCCGGAATGGTCAAAACAGGAAAGATGCGGCAAGGTTATTCGGGGTAGCGCCCCTTAGGGTATGTACATCTCCTTCTGGATAGAAGTGGTATCATGGTATGGAGCCCAGATACTTAACTTATGTGGATATCGCAAACATATTTATATCTTACTTTGTGATTGTTGTTGGCGCCCCGGATAAAGGTTGGTTACAACCGGGGGATGGCATACTCGTGTTAGTAGTTACCCAGTTAGGGGTAACCCGGCCTTGTGTTGGCAGAGATCCGGTTAGGTTCTCGGGACGTCTTTCCAGAGGCGTTTCCATGTGGCAATGGGAAGTTCCTTGGCCTGACCATTTGTTTGAAATCCATCTTCCAATACGAACTTTGTACGGTATTAGTTGTAGAACCAGCCATTTACGTACGGTGGTCACCACTGTTTAGATGGTAGCTATAGTAGGCATACGATAATGGTCGTATGTTGGCTAAGATTGATATTCTATTTTCGAAATACTTTTTCCACTATGCACTAATAATATATCAAAAATGATTTGTTTTTCGTACCAAGCATATTTGATTATCATAAGAAGAAATCTCCTCCAAGTCTGCGTTTGCATTGTGTGTGTGGCGAGAGGTCTTATGGTAGTTTCATTTTCCAAAAGCATTGCGAATTGACTTTAAAATTCTCTTGCTATTTGTTTTTAAAGATAAACTGTTTTTGTTGCTCACACCAGTCCCATGACTGATCCGGAGTTTATTGTTTCTTTCCTAAACTCTGGGTGCTCAAAATTTTCTACACGGGCAGTCTAGAGTTGGGTTTTTCAGATAGTCAGGTACAATAGATTATCTGGAGCTAGTTCAGTCTTTAGATATGGACTGCACTTGCTTATCTTTGTGCATCGTTATTGAGAGTTCGAGCTATTTCTGGATTGGTGTTTTGAAGATGGAGATTATCCGCTGCTGGTGTTATCTATTTTCTTTCCGCTGCTATTTGTTGTATCATATCTCTGATGTATATTGATATTCATTTTATCATTCTGTTGTATCAGATATTGTATCAGTGTTTTATATAAATGTATTATTCATTTCTTACGCTATGTTGTTATACTTAATTGTGTTATAAGCTCCGGCGACTCAGATTTGAACGGTCGAATCTATGGCATTCGAGTACGATGTAAAGTATGGATGTCAATTTTCGAACGCGAAAAATTAAGTTCGTTACATTTAGTTTCAGAGCTAAGGTTGAACTTTAGCTCAGGAGTACAACACATTGAGTAGCTCATTAGAGAGAGGGTGAAGTATCCCTAGAATGAGTGTATCCCTAAGATATCCGTTTGAACGCCTCAGTAAATTCTCTTATTATCCACTGATAGTGAGTATGAGTGCAAGAAGAGGACGAGATAGGGGACAAGGGAATACGACTATAAATGGTCAATACCCTGCAACAGTGGAAACAACTTTCTTATCAATCTCCTTTGATTCGTTTCCAAATTCTTTTGATTTCTTCGTACCAGCTACAAGAAGAAGTTTCGGTGTGATGATGGCCCTACGAATCGTTGTAGAAAATCCTTACTTAGTATCTTCATCGTTTTCTTATCAGCTTTTCCATTTAAACTTTAATGAATTGGAAATTTGGAGTTGGAAATTTTAAAATAAATTAGAAATTTAGAATTAATTGAAAATTTTAAATTGTTGATATTCTGCTTTGATGAGCCAAATACAAAATGGATATACACTTTGATCTGGAAAGAAATTTCTCTATCTTTGATCTATCTATGTTATTTTTCGTGCTTGTAAATTTCGAGGACGAAATTCTTTTTTAAGGGGGGAAGTCTGTAACGATCCCGGATTTTAATGAGTGTAAATTGATAATTAATTAATTTTTGAATAAAATTTTGCGAAATTAATTGGTAAATTGATCAAAAATAGAAATTAACCTATATTACAAAGTGATAAAACAAACAAAAGAAAAAGAAAATTCAAACAAAGTAAACATATGTATGAAATATGACAGAACAAATATCTACAACTAAGTACATATAAGCAAGCTAGGCAAGTAAAAGAATAAACAAGGTAATAAATACAAAGAATAAAATAGAATATCTGCCATACCTCTAATACATCTCAGCCACTAATATCTCCAGCCGAAATCAAATTAGCATAGTCAAAGCAAACAAAACATATAGTCATGTACCCTTGCCAAATGAAGAAATAAAATATCTTTTTACAAATAAACAAAGTTTATAGGAAAATATCAACATACAAAACAAAGTACACAATATGATACATATCAGCCGAGTAAATTTATGCAACATGCTTCATGCATTTAATGCAAGCATACCAGCCATGTCCTTAGTACAAAAAAAACAACATCACCCTGTACAAAGTATTGTAAAACCCTGTACACCTCTTTCTATATATCCATATCAATAATCATCTCAGAAATCAAGATCTGTTTCTCAACATCAAGCCTGGAAGTTCAAGTCCAAATCTTGAAGCTGCAGATCATCTTAAAAACAAAGTATTTCAGTTTCAAATTGAGGGGAAATCAAGCTCAAGGATTTAATCTATTTCTGGTCTTCAAGTTACAGAAGAAAAAAATAAATAAATAGAAAACATCACTTTATATTCAAGATCAAAGAAAACAAAAAAAATAGGATTTATAAGGGAATCATTTGCAGTTTTCTAACAACAGTTTCCTCTGTTTTTCTCTGCCATTTTTCAAAGTGAGTAACTTTACCTTTCTAAACTTAAGTATTAAGATTGTTGCTTATTATATCTGGAATGAATATGAGTATGATTTCCTGTGGATATATGTTGGTATTAGAATGAATGCATACCTGTACCATTTGATACCATGTTCCTGTTTATCTTTAGTCCCAGGTTTGCAAATAACTTTTGATTTCTAAATTGGATAACTATTATAACCTGCAATATAAACAAAAGTTGTTTGTTAGAATATAAGCTAAGTGTAACGACCCCGGATTTTATATATATTTAAATTGATAATTAAATTAATTTTTGAATAAAAAAAATTGTGGAAATTGA
Organism: Allium fistulosum; assembly: GCA_030737815.1. NCBI lineage: Eukaryota > Viridiplantae > Streptophyta > Magnoliopsida > Asparagales > Amaryllidaceae > Allium > Allium fistulosum. The sequence continues at coordinate 306,451,603 of CM060901.1, read as the reverse complement.
TTTATAAAGTGATGCGAGTTTCTCCGAATTAAAATAAATTATGAAAAATATATATAGTAACACATAAGTAAAATTTAACAACATGTTAAAATAGAAGTTATTCATACTATAAAGTAATAAGACAAAGCAATAAAACAAAACATATATATAAGTGGGAAAACAAATAAACAAATATATGAAGCTTGCAAATGAAGACAACATGATACAAGTATGAATTAACTTGTAAAAAGAAACAAGAAATACATGTACAGCCGAAATGAAAAGAGTTTACAAATCTATATGTACACAAATGAAATGAAAGGAAATAATAAGATAAGTGTATTAGTACAACACTATTAATGCATGCACAAACACTACCTATCAGCCTGAAAGGAAAATATATCTCTGGTCTGATATTGTACAAAGCAAATTAATGCTAGCCTCCTTAGTACACAACATAAATTTATATCAGCCGCTAAAACAAGATTTCAGCCTCCAATTGCAAATAAAAATCTCTAGCCAAATTTTATAAAATACTTCAAGTACACATGAAAGATCTTACCTCTACATTATTCTCCAGCCTGTATGTATCATCTCATACTTTCACTTTCGTTCATAAAAAATTTAAACTGAGAAAAGAAAAAAAAAATAATACAAATAAACTTGTGAAACAACAAACTTCAACTGCAAACAACAATAATTCAATCAACTACAAACCAGAGATTCCAGTTTTAGTTAAAAGCTTTTTGTTTTAAAAAGTCAGGTGAGCAAATTTTCCTTAAATCTATTATGTGTCCGATAAATGCATGAATAAATTTTTCTCTGGTATATGTCCACCTGGTTAGCATATACATCTAAGAATATTTAAAAGCTCTAAGAATAAGTATAGTTTAAATATTTTGAATGCTCTGTTCCAAGCAAACAGATTTCAAAACCTGTCTGAAATTGAAAATCTCATCCTCTGATGTACTAGTGATCTTGATGTATGAATGAAACGGGTTAAAAATGACAAGATCTTAATTTAAAAAAAAATACTTTTTAAGTGTTTAAAGGTAAATGGTTTTGCTGGAAAAACCAAAACATATGTAACAACCCGGTATTTTGTACCGATTTAACTATCATCTTTTGACGATTTCTTTTCCTGGTTAATCGTTGTTTGGAATTTTTGCACTTGTATATGAACGAGCTTTAACAATCTGTTAAGTGTCATGAACGTTGAAGGTTACAACCTCTTTCCCTATTTGTTCAGTTAAAAAGAAAACCCGTTTCCTCCATTCGTGAACCCTAGGCCCAAATTCGAGATCAACAAAATAATGGCGACAAAACTTAGGGCTTCAGCGATTTTTCTTCGATCTGAGAAATTTAGGGCTTGGCCTCGTTCGTTCTTTCGATGCTTGCTAGGGCTTCCGTTCCTCTTGCGCTCTGGTTTGTGGGCTTTGTATGTCGAAGCGCGTGATTGGTTCGATCGATTTCGAGATGATCCTTGTTGCTTGCTCCTCCGATCAAGCGTGCTCTTCACTTCGAACAAGGTGAGTGGTTTCTCCCCCGCTCATATCTAATTCATGCTTTGAGTTATTAGAGTTCGAAGCTCTGTTCGATTTTCGTGATTTTGGGGTTTCTCTGATTAGTGTTCTGTTGCTTTTCCTTTGATTCATGCTTGAACTCGATAGTTCTTGCTTTGCTCTGTTGTCCACCCCGCAGTCTATGATGATTTCTGGGTTTATAATTAAGTCAGATTTCGACATTTTTGGTAATCCCTTTTGATCCACGACTTTGAATCTGGACTTGGTTTTGGGATTTATCTCTGACCTTTTCATATGCTTTGTTCGATCATGACAAACTTGATTTTTGACCTGGTTAACACTTTGGCACTGACTTGTTTGATATTGGTCTTGGCCTTTTTGTTCCATCACTGCATCTTCATCACGGTTGTTGTTTAATAGCATTTGCACTGTGCTTCGAATATATGAGCAGTTTCACTTTGAGTTGTAACTGTCTCAACCATTTGAACTTAGTTGATGTTGGCTTGCCTTATTCATTTCTTAGTCGCACTCTAGTTCATTTTTCTTTGATACTCCCCATGTAATTTGCATTTGCATTTTTTGGTTTGCACTACCTTGGGCTCGAGACTAGTACTGCATATTATTGGTGACTTTGGCCTGGTTCGAACTAGTTGCCACCCCTCTTGAACTTGTTTCACTGATGCATTGAGCTCGTGTGGACTTTATTTATGTGTCGTCTGCATTTTTCATTTGCCTCTGACTTTGAGGCACACAGACTTCATGTTGCTCACTTGTGCCTTTGGGACCATTGCAGATTGATTACACCCAAGTTTTGAGTTCACACACATTTGATCATTTATGGCAGCTGTCTTGACCATTTGGGATAGTTTGCCTACCTGTTTTACGAAGTATTGAGCATATATAAGGCAGTTTGCATTCATTTGATGGCGTCATGGCTTTGATTTCATCAAGTCGCAAAAGTTTCGACCTCTTTAGATTTGCATCCCACCTGAGTACTTATGTATTGTTTCTTGCATACATTTATATAAGTGTGCATGTTTTAATTGCACTGTTTTAATGACTTGTAGATAGTCCACTGTTTTGACAATGCTTGTCCACCTTATATTCTGGTCTCTGACCTGCTGGTTGGAGATCGAGACTTAAATTACTTCACTGCCTTGACTTGTTTACTGGTGATCCTGATGGGAGCTTCATCTGACATTAATCTTCACTGCTACAGTTGTTTATGTCCCTCTGGTCTTTAACTTGAAATCACATAGCTTTGAATGTGATCATTTTTGTTCTGCACTTGTCTTGCTGCCTTTGCTTGTGTCTGTTCACTTGACACCATACATGTATGTTTATTTTGCCTCAGTTCAGTAGCACTTGCTTTTGTTCTCTGAGTTGACATTGGGTTGATTTTTGCTAGCAGCTTGACCATTTGTTTGTGCATGTTGATTCAGTGTACATTGATGCTTTAACTTGTTTGTAGCCTTTGTAGTTGCAGTTCACACTATGATAATTGTAGCTTCTGTCTTTGAATGATCATGGTTGCAGTTTTCATTTATTCTTCAACATACCATGTTGTCCCGACCTTTGCATACCTTCTCTGAATTGTTGAGCCTGGACACATATTGTTCATGTGTACATATTTCGTATTCTCTTAGTTGAAGCTTTATGTTGTTGAACTGCACTTGGTTCTGCTTCACGATGTACTCGAACTCGTCTCTATTGCTGCGTATGCTTGAACTGTTGATGACTTTTCTGCAGTTTAGTTGCAGCCTGCCTTCGTCCTTATACCTGTTTGCCACTGCAGTTTCATTGTGGTGGTGACTTTATATTCGGTGGTGGCGAGGCAGTGCACGCGTGCGTGCACTGCAGCCACCCAGAATTGACAGATTTTTATCGATATTTCTTTTATCCTTAATTCATCGACCTGTTGCGTAATTCGTAGGCTGTATTGGCGAGGCAGTACACGTTAGCGTGTACTGCAGCCAATTAGCATTGATATTTTTAAATTGACATTTCAATTGCTTAAACTGCTTTGGATTTCTGTTTTGTGGATTAACACTGTTTAGTGTTATTTCTGCCGTTATCCAATTCTCGTATCGAGAGTTGGATATACGAGATTTCTGTGACTGTCATCTATATTGAGATTGATTATTATTGCTTCTATGCTCTAATAACTGATTTTGAATTAGACTGATCCGAGTATTATTTTCTTTTGAATGTAATACTCGGGTCAGACCGAGTATTTACAGGTTGTAGATTTTTAGCTTTGGGTTGATGCTAGAGCTATGAAGACTTTTTATATCAGTTGAAGTGGTCTTCGTCTTGTTGTAGTAGTCAGTGTGTCTGTTTTAAGATGATAATGTATTCATGTATATTAGTCGATAATGTACTTGTATATATAACTTCTTGAGTCGACAGTTGTAGTTGTATCATTTGTATTGTGTCAAATGTATTGTAACTGATATCAGTTATTGTATATATGAGACTTTTCGTTCCATCTTTATTCCGCATTTATGTATATGTGTTATTTTTATATCTATTGTTCTAAACTATTATAGCCACTGTGTAGTAGCTTTGAGTTTGTATCGGTATGTCGGATTTCCTCTAAAGATGAAATGAAATGTTTTATTATCTGACATATCGGTGCTCGCACAAAGCAATTACATAGATGGTCGCTCCTCAACAGCCTTATTCTCCGTGCTAGTTGACAGCACTACACCGTAGTGTTCTTGGCTAGCGTGGGTATAGAGGTGGGGCGTCACAGCTTGGTATCAGAGCCTGAGGTTTAGGACAATTATAAAACATAACTTAGATGGAACATGTGTTACAACTATTTGTCGATGTTTTATCTCTCATCTTTACATATGATTATTTTTTACTGTTAGGTATGAATTCCTAACGCTTATTCTTGTGTTTTCGGCTCTGAATTGATTTAGCCGATGTTGATTTTGTTCGAATCTCAGCAATTTTGAACTTGTTCTTTTGTGTTTTCCTCATCTGGATTTCCCTTCGACTTTGGTCACTTTGTTTTTGAGAAATTGCTAATTTCTTGATTTTTAAGACTCTGATTTTGTTTGCCGTTGGATTCTTTGATGATATTGAATCATTTTGTACTCGACTGCGGCTATTAATTGTTGACTTCGACATTGACTTGATTCTTACTTTTGTTGAAGTCATTTATGCATTTCTGCTCGTTTTGCTTTGTTTTTCCAGTCGATAATCGATTCTTCTTTTCTAATTAGTTGTTATCACCTTTGTCGGTTTTGATAACTTCTATTTCTGGAATTTTTGGGTATTCCTATTTTGATGAATTTGGAATCGAATTCTTTGGATTTTATTCACGTCTTCGAATGTGAAATTTTAGTGAACTGACTTGGTTTCCTAATTTAATCGATTCTTGATCATTTCCCCGATTTGTTGCTATCATTGATTAGCAACTTTGATGACATTTTCTTCGGGATTTTTGTGAACATACTTTCTGATGGATTCAGTGTCGATTTCTTTGGATTCTATTCACATCTTTGTATGTGAATTCTTGTGATTGATTGTTTCTACAATCATTTTTGTGATTTGTCACTTCAAAATATAAAGGTTTCCTATACTAATATTAAATATCAAAACTTTTTCATTAAAACGATTTCAACTCGATTTTCAATATCAAACTCGTTTATAAAACTGTTTTCCAATCTATTAGTATATACAAGCCTTTACTTCACTCGAATGAGAAATCGATTTAAACGACTTAGTAAAACGAGTGGTATGAAACGCTTGCGTTCACTTCGTCGGTTAGCTCTAAGACTTGCTCGATTGAACCCTTTTTGTGACAATTTCCTAGTGGAGATTTACAATCTGTTCGTAAATATTTGAGTTAAGCAAGTGGTTATGGGACATGAAGCTAAACTCTTATATTTACTAGCTTAGTGTAATTGACACTTTCTTTATGATCATGACGATCATTTTTATGATTTAGACTGGACCTCATCGGTGTGATTTCGTCTCACACATATCTCTTGGGCTTTGAGGATTGTCTAGACACCAGTGTGTGATTTCGTCTCACACATATTGCACGGTTAGACTAGGCCTCATCAGTGTGATTTCGTCTCACACATATCTCTTGGGCTTTGAGGGTTGTCTGGATACTCTTTGTGTGATTTCGTCTCACACATATTTCTTCGTCTACGGGGAGACTATACCCCGATTATGTGATGTTTCGCCATCACATATTTCTTCGTCTACGGGGAGACTATACCCCGATCATGTGATGTTTCGCCATCACATTCGTCTACGGGGAGACTATACCCCGAACATGTGATGTTTCGCCATCGCATATCTCTTTGTCTACGTGGGAGACTATACCCCGATCATGTGATGTTTCGCCATCACATTTCTAGGGTAGCACCCTACGGTCTTCGGGCCATTCCTGTGTGAAAATTTAATGGATAGCTTCCATGAGATAGCTTCTCGTCTTGTGTTTATGCGTAGGTGAGTTTTCATGCTCCCATTCATGTGTTAGGCCTTCCCCCCCTTATTTATGTGTTTTCTGGATTTATTGTGATGATTTCTGGAATTTTTTGCTTCACCAATTTTCGTGATTTCTATTGATATGTTTATCAATTTTTGTGCATTGGTGAATTCATGTGTTATTAACTTGTTATGAATACAAGTTTAGGGTATGATATCCCTTTCTATCTTTGAGAAGATTCTTGTGACATTTTTGATGAATGAAAATTCATTTGGCATTATATTTTGATGCCAGTTATTTTGATGAGATTTTGACGTGTTAACTTCAGTACTCGTCAATTTTGAAATGGATTTACAAGCGGTTCTCCCGCAATACTGATATTGGTAATTTAATCACGTGTTTTCAAAATTCTTTATTTTTTTTAAAAAAAAAAAGTTGTTTCAAAAATATAAATTAAAATTGTTTTCAAAATTTTTACAGTTTACATTTCCAAAGGAACGAGGAAGCGATTTAAACGTTTCAGAAAAATCGAGGACTATGACCCCTTTCTTTTACTGATTCGCTTAATTCCGGACTTGTCCGTTTGAGAATGTGAAATGTTATTTTTAAACACACAATTCTGCACTTTCAAGAAAACGATAAAGAGATTTAAACGATTTAGCAAAAGTAAGGAGTATGGAACCATACTTTTACTACTTCGGTTAATTCCGGACTCGTTAATTGAATATTTATGACTTCTGATTATCGTTTTTGATAATTAGATGTTTGTGCTTCTGATTATCGTTTTTGATAATCAGATATTTGTGAAATTGGATTATCATTTGTGATAATTAAATATTTTCCAATTTAATTATCGTCTGAGATAATTAAATATTTTTCGATTTGATTAATCGAATATTTGTGTTTCTGATTATCGTTTTTGATAATCAGATATTTGTGAAATTTGATTATCGTTTGAGATAATTAAATATTTTTCGATTTGATAATCGAATCTTTGTGATTTCTGATTATCGTTTTTTTGATAATCAGATATTTTTGAAAATTCAATTATCGTTTTTTGATGATTGAATATTTGCGATTTTGAGATTTGAGCTTCGTCTTTTTCTCTGACGATTCAGGTGAGTGATTTGATTTACTCACATTCAATTCGTGCAGTACGTGATTTCTGCTCTGATTCCTTTCTTTCAATTGCTGGAACTCGATTGATTCTTGCTCTTTGATAGTCGTCTGATTTTGATTCCTTGATCCCCACGATGTTGATCCTTTTGACTTGAAGCAGTCGAACCTTTTTGATTCTATGTCTGATACTTCCATAATTCCTATACTTCCCTGTTGATCTTTGCTTTGCTTATGCATTCGACATTGTTATGTTCTTATGGTTGTTACCATTTTCCCACGTATCCCTTAGGATTGCGAGGACGCAATTTCTTTAAGGAGGGGAGTCTGTAACAACCCGGTATTTTGTACCGATTTAACTATCATCTTTTGACGATTTCTTTTCCTGGTTAATCGTTGTTTGGAATTTTTGCACTTGTATATGAACGAGCTTTAACAATCTGTTAAGTGTCATGAACGTTGAAGGTTACAACCTCTTTCCCTATTTGTTCAGTTAAAAAGAAAACCCGTTTCCTCCATTCGTGAACCCTAGGCCCAAATTCGAGATCAACAAAATAATGGCGACAAAACTTAGGGCTTCAGCGATTTTTCTTCGATCTGAGAAATTTAGGGCTTGGCCTCGTTCGTTCTTTCGATGCTTGCTAGGGCTTCCGTTCCTCTTGCGCTCTGGTTTGTGGGCTTTGTATGTCGAAGCGCGTGATTGGTTCGATCGATTTCGAGATGATCCTTGTTGCTTGCTCCTCCGATCAAGCGTGCTCTTCACTTCGAACAAGGTGAGTGGTTTCTCCCCCGCTCACATCTAATTCATGCTTTGAGTTATTAGAGTTCGAAGCTCTGTTCGATTTTCGTGATTTTGGGGTTTCTCTGATTAGTGTTCTGTTGCTTTTCCTTTGATTCATGCTTGAACTCGATAGTTCTTGCTTTGCTCTGTTGTCCACCCCGCAGTCTATGATGATTTCTGGGTTTATAATTAAGTCAGATTTCGACATTTTTGGTAATCCCTTTTGATCCACGACTTTGAATCTGGACTTGGTTTTGGGATTTATCTCTGACCTTTTCATATGCTTTGTTCGATCACGACACACTTGATTTTTGACCTGGTTAACACTTTGGCACTGACTTGTTTGATATTGGTCTTGGCCTTTTTGTTCCATCACTGCATCTTCATCACGGTTGTTGTTTAATAGCATTTGCACTGTGCTTCGAATATATGAGCAGTTTCACTTTGAGTTGTAACTGTCTCAACCATTTGAACTTAGTTGATGTTGGCTTGCCTTATTCATTTCTTAGTCGCACTCTAGTTCATTTTTCTTTGATACTCCCCATGTAATTTGCATTTGCATTTTTTGGTTTGCACTACCTTGGGCTCGAGACTAGTACTGCATATTATTGGTGACTTTGGCCTGGTTCGAACTAGTTGCCACCCCTCTTGAACTTGTTTCACTGATGCATTGAGCTCGTGTGGACTTTATTTATGTGTCGTCTGCATTTTTCATTTGCCTCTGACTTTGAGGCACACAGACTTCATGTTGCTCACTTGTGCCTTTGGGACCATTGCAGATTGATTACACCCAAGTTTTGAGTTCACACACATTTGATCATTTATGGCAGCTGTCTTGACCATTTGGGATAGTTTGCCTACCTGTTTTACGAAGTATTGAGCATATATAAGGCAGTTTGCATTCATTTGATGGCGTCATGGCTTTGATTTCATCAAGTCGCAAAAGTTTCGACCTCTTTAGATTTGCATCCCACCTGAGTACTTATGTATTGTTTCTTGCATACATTTATATAAGTGTGCATGTTTTAATTGCACTGTTTTAATGACTTGTAGATAGTCCACTGTTTTGACAATGCTTGTCCACCTTATATTCTGGTCTCTGACCTGCTGGTGGGAGATCGAGACTTAAATTACTTCACTGCCTTGACTTGTTTACTGGTGATCCTGATGGGAGCTTCATCTGACATTAATCTTCACTGCTACAGTTGTTTATGTCCCTCTGGTCTTTAACTTGAAATCACATAGCTTTGAATGTGATCATTTTTGTTCTGCACTTGTCTTGCTGCCTTTGCCTGTGTCTGTTCACTTGACACCATACATGTATGTTTATTTTGCCTCAGTTCAGTAGCACTTGCTTTTGTTCTCTGAGTTGACATTGGGTTGATTTTTGCTAGCAGCTTGACCATTTGTTTGTGCATGTTGATTCAGTGTACATTGATGCTTTAACTTGTTTGTAGCCTTTGTAGTTGCAGTTCACACTATGATAACTGTAGCTTCTGTCTTTGAATGATCATGGTTGCAGTTTTCATTTATTCTTCAACATACCATGTTGTCCCGACCTTTGCATACCTTCTCTGAATTGTTGAGCCTGGACACATATTGTTCATGTGTACATATTTCGTATTCTCTTAGTTGAAGCTTTATGTTGTTGAACTGCACTTGGTTCTGCTTCACGATGTACTCGAACTCGTCTCTATTGCTGCGTATGCTTGAACTGTTGATGACTTTTCTGCAGTTTAGTTGCAGCCTGCCTTCGTCCTTATACCTGTTTGCCACTGCAGTTTCATTGTGGTGGTGACTTTATATTCGGTGGTGGCGAGGCAGTGCACGCGTGCGTGCACTGCAGCCACCCAGAATTGATAGATTTTTATCGATATTTCTTTTATCCTTAATTCATCGACCTGTTGCGTAATTCGTAGGCTGTATTGGCGAGGCAGTACACGTTAGCGTGTACTGCAGCCAATTAGCATTGATATTTTTAAATTGACATTTCAATTGCTTAAACTGCTTTGGATTTCTGTTTTGTGGATTAACACTGTTTAGTGTTATTTCTGCCGTTATCCAATTCTCGTATCGAGAGTTGGATATACGAGATTTCTGTGACTGTCATCTATATTGAGATTGATTATTATTGCTTCTATGCTCTAATAACTGATTTTAAATTAGACTGATCCGAGTATTATTTTCTTTTGAATGTAATACTCGGGTCAGACCGAGTATTTACAGGTTGTAGATTTTTAGCTTTGGGTTGATGCTAGAGCTATGAAGACTTTTTATATCAGTTGAAGTGGTCTTCGTCTTGTTGTAGTAGTCAGTGTGTCTGTTTTAAGATGATAATGTATTCATGTATATTAGTCGATAATGTACTTGTATATATAACTTCTTGAGTCGACAGTTGTAGTTGTATCATTTGTATTGTGTCAAATGTATTGTAACTGATATCAGTTATTGTATATATGAGACTTTTCGTTCCATCTTTATTCCGCATTTATGTATCTGTGTTATTTTTATATCTATTGTTCTAAACTATTATAGCCACTGTGTAGTAGCTTTGAGTTTGTATCGGTATGTCGGATTTCCTCTAAAGATGAAATGCAATGTTTTATTATCTGACATATCGGTGCTCGCACAAAGCAATTACATAGATGGTCGCTCCTCAACAGCCTTATTCTCCGTGCTAGTTGACAGCACTACACCGTAGTGTTCTTGGCTAGCGTGGGTATAGAGGTGGGGCGTCACAACATAGTAGAACATAAATTTTGTTAAAATTCAATTGATAAAAAAAATTTAGGATTTGATTCCATAATCATGTTCGCCTTCAAGAAATATGATTTTTAGTACAAGATTCTGGATTTTTAAGTTGCGGAATCTTGAGCAGTTTCAAGTTGAACGCAAAATGAACTCGGGGAAACCCACGGCAATCAAAGAGGAATTGGATCTTGGGATCGTGCCGGTAGGTGCTGGAAGGATGAATGATTTCGAGAAAAATGCGAGATAAATTTTTATTTCAACATGGAAGTCGATTTGGATTAATGTAGGGTTTTAGGGGTCATTTTGATTCACGGCACTGTCGAGATCACTACGATAAGACCAGGACGATTGAGTCGATCGCACCAGAGGGGAAGGGTTCGTGGGTTATCGGAGAAGCTTCGGTCAGAAATTCATGACCTCTGATGGTCGGAGGAGGATGTACGGGGTTGTTTCAGGGTTGAGGATGTTTCCAGTTCATGGTTTCCAGGTTTCATTTCTCAAGCTCGAACTCAAATTTCGAATGCGAGTTGATGGTGAAGTTAGAGTGGTCGGAGGATGGTTTGGGGGTGATCGTCGACTTGCTCGATGGCGTGGGGTTGACCGGAGTTGGTCGTTGGTGACGTGCATGTGCACGGTGGAGTTGTCTGGTGATATGGTGGAAGCAAGATGATCTAGAGATTTTCTCGAGTAGCTCAGGGGATTACTCGGAGTCATTGGCTTGTTGACTCAAAGCAAGAGTAGGGTAACTCGGGTTTAGATATGGTAACAGGTTTTAAACAGAAACCTGTTGTTCTGTTCTAAATTTTAAAATGAATGTTAAAAGCTGAGGTTAAATGAAAGCAAAGGATTTAAACAAGTTTTAAAACTAAAATTTAAATTTGGAATAAAATCAAAATTTGAATCTTAGTTTTGGAATAAAAGAAGTTTTTGAATTTTAAATTGTTTTAAATAACTTGATTGATTAAGTGTATTTTTAAAATTAATGTGAATTTAAAATTTAATAAGGGGTAATGTTAAAAATACACTTAAGTATTAATGAAGTCATTAATAAAGAAATTAATATTAATTAACCAGAATTGGTAAATTTTTCATAAGAAATTGATCTGATTTGAATTAATCAGTTGATTAATAAAATTTACTTGTGAATGTTTGGATTCGACTGAATGATTGAATTATTTGATATTTTGATCCATGATGCTTTGTGATATACCCTGATTTATGATGTGATCTGTAATTTACTTATCTGCGATATATATATCTGTTTCTGTGATATATTACTATGTGAATATGAAACCCTTAGCCCGTAAAACGGCACTTGAATTTCGATGCGATAGGGAGTCGGATTCCAGTTGGTTATCCGAAACTCACATCGAATTGTATGATGAATCTTTGCGACTGATAAATTTACTTTATCTATGAATCTGTGAATGAAGATAAGCGTTATGGGTTATACCGCTTATCGATATATCTGTGATGATTGATGTTGTGCACTATTGTGTGAAACCCTTGGACTACACCTTCACACACACAAATATGGATTTCACGTGGAAATCGGTTAAGTCACAGATGATTTAAAATTAATGCTTTTGAAATTGAAATTTTAATTTCAATTGATTTTAAAATTGGAAATTTGGGTTTAAAGTGAAAAGCTTTTGAAATGGAATTTCAAAGATAAAAGTTATTTTGAATAACTTGATAGAGTTTTGAAAACTTAAATAATTTGATTTAAATTTGAATTCAAGTTTGAAATTGAATCTTATGATTTGAAACTAGGGATTAAGGATGTTGTACAAGTTATATATGGGTTAAACCATTTTATAGGTATTGATTTGGGAATTTGAATTTAATTCAAGGGTTTTAACTCGTGTAAATATAACTGGATTTTTCCGAAGACGAAAACTACTTGTTTTCAAATAATAATAGCTTTCATTTTTAGAAAGAATTTCCAAATTGTGTTGAAAGGTTTCAAGTTTGAAATGGAATTGAAATGTTTTGAAAACTATGAAATGAGTCTTTGATTTCAAAGACCGGACGGGTTAATCAAACTTGAAATAGAATTGTTTTGAAAGGCTATGAATGAATCTTTGGAAACTAGTTTTGAAAGCTATAAGTTAAATCTTGACTTAAAGATTTAACGAGTTAATTCAATTGAAATGGAAATTGTTTTGAAATCCATGAATGAATTTTTGTGAACGGGGTAAACTTTGTGAATTGAATCTTTTTGTTTAAAAGATTAAAAGTGTGGAAATTGTTTAAACCAGTGAAGGTTTTTGAAATGAAACTTTTTGTTAAAAGATTGGAAATGGTAATTTGTTTTACCATTCGAATGAAAAGTTTTGGGCTTTAAGCTGTGATTTAACTGAGACCCCAGTATCCATATGATTTTTAATTACGCTCGTTATTCAGTTTAGCCGGGAAAGGACCTTTGTGTCATATAACCCATTCTGAATAGTGATATGACGATATGGATAGCATTTGAAGACCGGTGTTGAATATCGGGTATTTGCGAGAGCGATAGGATGACCTATCGATTGTCTCTGCACCGAGTAGCGCCCGATATAGAGATTCCCTAAGTTATGGGAAGTCCGATTGAGATTGTGAATACCCGGATTTGCAAGGGCTTCTTCGGAAGTGCCTTTGGTTCTGTTCGAACCCGGAACAGACTTGTATGAATGTGTGTCTGACGTTACACTTTGAGATGTAAAGCTGGTTTCTATCAAATACATTTCTGTTGGTGGCGGAGAATTTATTCTCTTAGCTTAACACCCTTCTCTGAGACGTACGAGCTCAGAGGTTATGTAGTTGATGGTTACTAGTGATACATTCCCAATTTGGTAATGTGGCACACGAAGTGCTGATGATCATTTGTTGGTCAAAGCTTTGCTTTGTGAAAAAGCGTGGCTTTGTGGAAAAGTGTGGCTTTGTGGAAAAGCGTGGCTTTGTGAAAAAGCGTAGCTTTGTGGACGAGACTTCGTCGAGCCTCACAACCCGGTAATGGTCGAAACAGGAATGTTGCGGCAAAGGTTTGTAGTGGTAGCGCCCCTAGGGTATGTCATTTCCTTCTGGATAAAAGGTGATATCATGGTATGGAGCCCAGATATTTCACCTATGTTGATTATACTTTGTGATTGTCGCTTTGTGATCGAGGGCCCTCGGATAAAGGTCGGTGACGACCAGGGAATGACATGACTCGTGTGTTAGTTACCTAGTTACAGTTGTACAGCGTGAGGTAGCGTCAGTGTGTTAGTTACCTAGTTACAGCTGTACAGCGTGAGGTAGCGTCGGCCTTTTGTTTGCAGAGATCCGGTTAGGATCCGGGGCGTCTTTCCAGAGGCGTTTCTATTTCGGTAAGGAAGTTCCATTGCCTGATCATTTGTTGGAAATAGAAAGAAGCAATACGAACCCTGTATGGTTTTTAGTTGTATAACCTGACATGGAATGTGGCAGTAACCTGTTATTGAACATGGTAGCTATAGTAGGCATACGATGAAATGTTGTATGCTGCCTAAGATTGATATTATACTTTCGAAATGGTTTTCCACTATGCACTATTAATAATATAAAAAGAGTTTTTCTTACGTAGTAAGCATGTTTGACTATCATAAGGAGAAATCTCCTCCAATTCTGCGATTGCATTGTGTGTGGCGGGAGGCCTTATGGTAGTTTCATTTTTCGAAAGCATTGCGGGTTTCAATGTTTAAAAGCCTTTGTTGCTTGTTTTAAAGATAAACTGTTTTTGTTTGCTCATACCAGTCCCATGACTGACCTGGAGTTTATTGTTCCCTTCCTAAACTCTGGGTGCCCACCATTTTCCACACGGGCAGTCTAGAGTTGGGTTTTTCAGATATTCAGGTTTAGTAGATTATCTGGAGCTAGTTCAGTTCTTGGAGTTCATGGACTGACGTTGCTTATCTTGGAGCATTCTATTGGAGACATTCTATCCGCTGCTGGTGTTATCTATTTTCTTTTCCGCTGCTATTTCTTGTATCATATCTCTGATGTATATTGATATTCACTGTATCACTCTGTTGTATCAGATATTGTATATCTATGTATTATTCTTTTTCTTCCGCTGTGTATACTTAACTGTGTTATAAGCTCCGGCGAATCGAATTTGAACGGTCGAATCTACGACATTCTAGTACAAGGTGAAGTACGGATGTCGATTTTCGAACGCGAAAAATTCGAGTCATCACACTAAGTTTTAAAAATTTATTCCAGTCAAAATAATTTGTTGATTGTTCTGTAAACCAAAAGAACTGAGCAAAACTTTAAATTGGTCAAAATACAAGTTTCTTAATTCACGAATTCAGGTATGTAAGTTGAATCCTTATACTAAAACGTGATTTTTAAAGCAAGAACCAAAATATTTAGATGGGGGTTTAAAGAGCAGTATGGGTTTGTTCGAATTTCAAAATTTTGGCATTCTCTGGCGATCCACTGTCTCGTGATGGTTGAGGCTTGGGCTAGTGATGGAGGGACAAACGGTGGTTGCGGGAAAAATAGTGTGATAGTGGGTAGTTGATCGTAGAGGTGGCGGCGAGCAGTTTTCAGTTCGTAACCCTGGTTTGGTCGAGGCTGAGTATTTTGATTCGTTTGCTTCCTACAGTTGATCGAGTGCTACCAAAGTCGAGGGGATAGAAGAGTGAACGTTGGCGATCGCGTAGCCGGAGAGGTTGATGTTCCGGTGGTCAGTACGACGGTGCCGAGGCATTTTCCCTGGCGATGTCAGGTTCTAGTTTCGAGCTGAACGCTCGTTTTCGTTTTGGGTTGTATGCTTTCGATTTGATGGCTTGAATCGATTTGCGACTCGTCAGAGTCGGGGAGATTCGCCGGAGTGATGGCGAACGGCGGTGCACATGCACGAGGATCTCTGAGTATCAGAGCTTACATCTGGGGGAAGAAGATGGAGACTCGGGGGATTGCTTGGGAAAAATCAAGGTTGGGCTCGGGTATTTGTGAGTGTGGCTCGAGTTGATAGGAGATGTTTGAGTATGTTCGCTGTGTAACAGTGTTTTAAGTTTTAATCAAAATAATGTTTTAAAAATAGAGAGGAGGAGGTTTTGCTCGGGTTTTAGGGGTGAATTTTCCAGGCTTGTCTCGTGTAGAATGATGGGGATTAGCAAGTTTCTAAGTTTTATTAAATCAAGTTTTAAAACTAATTACTTGAACTATTCTTTCAAATAATAATTATTTATTTTAAAGCTTGGTTAAATAAAGGATATGAAATTTATTTTAACTTCGATTAAGTTAAATCTTAAGTTATTTAAACTTAGTTAATAACGTAATTAAGTAGAAATCAAAAAGATGAAGTGTTTTATCATTAATTTAACTTAAAGACTTTTGTTAATTTACAAATTAATGATAATTTGATTCCAAGGTCTATTAAATAAGGAAGTTAAGATAAATGATAAATCTTTTTAATTAATCAAGGTTTGGATTACTTAATGATAGTAATTAAAGGACAATTAATTAATAATTAAAAGTTAATTAATGTATGATTTGATGGAAAATTTGTTAATGAAATTAATTAAGGGTTAATTAATTAATGTAATTAATTAAAGGATAATTAAATAATTAAAGGTTAATTATTTAATATTTAAAGGTTGATGAATTATAATTTAAGATTTATTAATATATTATTAATGGTTAATTATTCAGAATGATTTGTAATTAATTAATGTTAATTAACCAGGATTAGTGATTTATTCATAAGTAATAAATCTGATTCAATATAATCAGATATTAATTGAGTTTACTTATGGATATTTGGATTCTATTGGATGATTTGATTGTTTGATATCCCTGATATATGATGCTTTGTGATACATCCTGATTTATGTTGTGATCTTTAATTTACTTATATGTGATATATATCTGTGATTTGTGAATGAACGATAAGCGTGATAGTTAATACCGCTTATCAACTATATTTCTGTATTTTGATCTGTGATGATTGATTGATGGTGCACTATTGTGTGTGAAACCCCTGGACTACACTGTTACACACACAAATATGGATTTCACGAGGAAATCGGTTAAGTCACAGATAATTTAAATTTGATGTTTTTGAAATTGAAATTTTAATTTCAATTGATTTTGAAATTGGAAATTTGAGTTTAAAGTGAAAAGCTTTTGAAATGGAATTTCAAAGATAAAACTTATTTTCGAATAACTTGATTAAGTTTTGAAAATATAAATAATTTGATTTAAATTTGAATTCAAGTTTGAAATTGAATCCTATGATTTCAAACTAGGGATTAAAGATGCTATACAAGTTATATATGGGTTAAACCATTTTAAAGGGTTTTGATTTCGGAATTTGAATTTAATTCAAGGGTTTTAACTCATGTAAATATAACTGGATTTTTCCAAAACGAAAACTACCTGCTTTCAAATAATAATAGCTTTCATCTTAAGAAAGGATTTCTAAATTATGTTGAAAGGTTCCAACTTGAAATAAAATTGAAATGTTTTGAAAACTATGAAATGAGTCTTTGATTCAAAGACCGAATGAGTTAATCCAACTTGAAATAAAAATTGTTTTGAAAGGCTATGAATGAATCTTTGGAAACGAGTTTTGAAAGCTATAAGTTAAATCTTGACTTAAAGATTTAATGAGTTAATTCAATTGAAATAGAAATTGTTTTGAAATCCATGAATGGATCTTTGTGAATGG
Organism: Allium fistulosum; assembly: GCA_030737815.1. Lineage (NCBI taxonomy): Eukaryota > Viridiplantae > Streptophyta > Magnoliopsida > Asparagales > Amaryllidaceae > Allium > Allium fistulosum. The sequence continues at coordinate 306,434,321 of CM060901.1, read as the reverse complement.
GGTTAACTTTGTGAATTGAATCGTTTTGTTTAAAATATTTGAAAATGGTAATTTGTTTAAACTATTTGAAAGAAAGTTTTAAATTATTAAGTTGTGACGTAATTGAAATCCCATATCCATATGTTTTAAATATTTCGCTCACTATTCGGGTTAGCCGGGAAAGGACCTTTGGGTCGTATAACCCATTCCGAATATGTGATACGTCGTAATGGATCGCATTTGATGACCGGTGTTGAAGACCGGATATTTTTGAAAACGGAAGGATTACCATCGAGTTACTCTACATCAGCTGATCTCCGATATTGAGGTTTTATCACCCTTAGTGACGGGAAGTCCGGACGTGATTAGAAAATTATCCGGATTTGCAAGGGCTTCGTAAGAAGTGCCTTCGGTTCTGTTCAAACCCAGAACAGACTTGTATGGATTGTATGTCTGACATTACAATTTGAGATATAAAGCCGATTTCTTTCAAATACATTTCTGTTTGGTGGCGGAGAGTTTATTCTCTTAGCTTAACACCCTTCTCTGAGACGTACGAGCTTAGAGGTTATGTAGTTGAAGGTTATCAGCGATATATTCCCAATTTTGTAATGTGACATGCTGAGTGTTGCTGTGTGATGATCATTGTTTGATCATTTGTGATATGATCATTTGTTTGATCATTTATCTTTGTGATCATTACTTTGATCATCTATTGACCCAAAGCATGGCTTTGTGAAAAGCGTAGCTTTGTGGACGAGACTTCGTCGAACCTCACACCCCGGAATGGTCAAAACAGGAAAGATGAGGCAAGGTTATTGGGTGTAGCGCCCCTTAGGGTATGTACATCTCCTTCTGGATAGAAGTGGTGTCATGGTATGGAGCCCAGATACTTAACTTATGTGGATATCGCAAACATATTTATATCTTACTTTGTGATTGTTGCTGGGGCCCCGGATAAAGGTTGGTTACAACCGGGGGATGGCATACTCGTGTCAGTAGTTACCCAATTAGGGGTAACCCGGCCTTGTGTTGGCAGAGATCCAGTTAGGTTCTCGGGACGTCTTTCCAGAGGCGTTTCCATGTGGCAATGGGAAGTTCCTTGGCCTGACCATTTGTTGGAAATCCATCTTCCAATACGAACATTGTACGGTATTAGTTGTAGAACCTGCCATTTACGTACGATGGACACCACTGTTTAGATGGTAGCTATAGTAGGCATACGATAATGGTCGTATGTTGGCTATGATTGATATTCTATTTTCGAAATACTTTTTCCACTATGCACTAATAATAATATCAAAAATGATTTGTTTTTCGTTCCAAGCATATTTGACTATCATAAGAAGAAATCTCCTCCAAGTCTGCGTTTGCATTGTGTGTGTGGCGGGAGGTCTTATGGTAGTTTCATTTTCCAAAAGCATTGCGAATTGACTTTAAAATTCTCTAGCTATTTGTTTTTAAAGATAAACTGTTTTTGTTGCTCACACCAGTCCCATGACTGATCTGGAGTTTATTGTTTCTTTCCTAAACTCTAGGTGCTCAAAATTTTCTACCCGAGCAGTCTAGAGTTGGGTTTTTCAGATAGTCAGGTATAGTAGATTATCTGGAGCTAGTTCAGTCTTTGGATATGGACTGCACTTGCTTATCTTTGTGCGTCGTTATTGAGAGTTCGAGCTATTTCTGGATTGGTGTTTTGAAGATGGAGATTATCCGCTGCTGGTGTTATCTATTTTCTTTCCGTTGCTATTTGTTGTATCATATCTCTGATGTATATTGGTATTCATTTTATCATTCTATTGTATCAGATATTGTATCAGTTTTGTATATAAATGTATTATTCATTTCTTACGCTGTGTTGTTATACTTAATTGTGTTATAAGCTCCGGCGACTCGGATTTGAACGGTCGAATCTATGGCATTCGAGTACGATGTAAAGTATGGATGTCGATTTTCGAACGCGAAAAATTAAGTTCGTTAGAAACATCGCTCTATAAAATATATAATTCCATGATATAGAATTATTTAACGACCCGAATTGCTTTCTGACAACTCCGGTCACACAAATGATGCACAACCATCATATAATTAAACTAGAAAATTAATTATATTTTGATGGTTTCCAATATGCATGCCTAATCAAACATTAATTCAAATCCAATTTTTCAATTATATAATACAACTCATTCAACTATCAAACTGGAATCCATAACATGCAATTGTACTTCAATAATTTCTATTATTCTGTACCAAACATTATCGTAACTTAATCGAACAAAGCATGCAAGGAGATTTCTTATTTGAAATGTGGATGTGAGTTAAATGAATTAACTCACCTTAACATATTGCTAGTAAAACGCTTCCTTTTGCAACTGTCATCACCAAACCCTAGCTGCGTCAAAGTACGCGCACTGGTGCAGCTCAACTTCATCGCTGATTTCCATTCCCAATCGGTGCTCGCGCCTGCGCCCATGCTTACGATCCTTCGTCCAAAACAATCGTGGTCCCATTATGTTGTTGTCGAATGCAAGCCCAGGCCATGACTCCAGATTCTGTTCGCCCTAGTTACCCTCCACAAGCGCTTGTCCCTTGATCACCATGCGCCGCCCCTTCGGTCGGAAGAGCACATCGTGAATTTGTTTCCTTTCAAATTTCAAATTTGAATTAAGGTATAAGCTAAACTAATAAAGCCTAGGGACCTGATTGAGAATATAGAGGGTGCAGGACTTCTCTTTTAGGTATTAAGGGTGAGGTTGGGTTTATATTTTACTGTTAAGGAATGTGTGTTGTCTCTTTTTTTATTTGCAATAGAAACCTTCATTTATCTAATTCAAACACCAAACCTTATTATAAGTTCTAAACAATTTATTTATTTTTTATTTAATAATCCATTTAGATTTAATTTAGATCGATATACGCTTCTCCCCACCAATTCAGTAATTGCACAATTTTATTCAATCCAATATTATGTCGCTCTATTCAATCATTAAATAGATTAATACAAATAAATCTTAATCTCAATCACTCATTTCATTGATGTAAAATAAATTTATTTTTCTCTAGCTATTTAAATGATATAAGATTTATTTATACTTTAAAATATTTTGTATCCATCAAGATAATTTGTTTGAATTTTAATTTATAATCTTAAAAAGAATTTATATACTAATTCAATTTTGTTATAACAAAATCCTTTTTTTAATTGATTCTAATTGAATAATAATAATTTAATTCCAAAAATAATAATAATAATCAAAATCGAATTCAAACCATTCTATTTTAATTAAATTAATTTAATATTACTTCTTCAAAACAGGGTTGTTACAAACCTCCTCCCTTATGAAAATTGCAACCTCGCAATTTATTATGAGAAGACGTCGCACTAAACTCTAACAATAACTCATTTTGTATTATACAACCAAGTTGACACTTGTTCAATTCTCTAATTGGCTAACATTAAAATCAAACTTATTGTTAGTTATAAACTTATATAGACTCATTTATTAACCTTTATTTCTTCGCATACAAAATTTATTGAAAAAATTTCTAAGTGTTAGAATTTTCAAAATATTTTGGCAGAGTCTCCTTTATACGGGGAGCCATTTGCAATTTCACAAATATAATATGTACAATGTATATTGACCACACAGTCGGAAACACAATATATATATTAATATTTATGTGACGCCCCGGCTTCAGTGACCGAAATATCATAGGGAGTTTACCGTCCGATAGCTTGGATCAATGGACACTAAAGGAGCGATCTCTCGTATACACTACTTTGGATCAACATGGATACGTTTAAAATACCTGAACATCTCTGAAATGATACGTATCTCATAGTATACACGAGTTCAGGGAATTTGTATCTAAATCACATATCAGAACACAATATATAATGGTTTCACAAAACAGCGGACCAAAAAGATAGATATATACATATACATAGGTACAAACAGACGTCAGACTATCATCATATATCTACAATTAAGTCATCAGGCATACTATACATAACTGCCCTAGAAATGACGTCCAAATACTTAGAAAGACAAATATATACAAAGGACATACGACATGACTACACAAAATCAACTTAGCATAGTGCAACAGACTCTAAATGTATCTCCCTAACATCTCTCCTCCAGATTACTCTAACAGTTTCTTTGAGGCATGTAACAAGCGAGCGTTTGTGAAGCTCTAAATCTACAACTACCTCAAAACGTGAAAAGGTAATCATCCTGAAAAGCCTCGGTCTGACCCGAGGAGTTGTCAAAAACAAAACCTCGAGTCAGGCTATAAATCTAGCTGTGAGTATAATAGTGTAACAAGGATTCATATAAATTGTGGAGTTGGGTTATATATGTGATATTAAAAAAAAAAATATTCACACACTCCATAATCTAAACCCGCCAACATCCCATTAAATTATTCCAATTCAAATACACGTGTTAGGGCACTATTTAAAGTGAATCACAGCTGCAACTCTAATCAACTTGGATATCACATTCTATTCATTTATAAGTTGCATTCATTATTCAATAGACATTTCATTGTCAAGTTATTCATATACGAGGTCTGGAATTGTTAGTGAATCCTATTCATTATTCACTCGTACTAGACTCTGTATCAAACCGATATCACGGCCATTTTCATCCGTATATCTTTCGATCAGAAATTGTGGGTGCCCCTACACGATCTATTAGTTTCACTATCTTCTCTTATTCACCCTTGGTGCTCAATCCGTTGTGTTGTAATCTTCATCTTTGTTTCACCACATATCCATCAATGAGATTACTCTCGATTCTTCCTTGTTTCCTGTTTGCACTGCACCTGTCACCGTGGTTGTGTCCGTGCAACAAATCGTTTGGACAATAAGTGACGAGGGACCAGGTCGTCACGATTTAGGGAGCGACCCTGAATTTGTCCGCTAGGAAGGATTCTAGCGTCTAGTAGTCTCACCTCGTCTTGTTTACTTCATCGGTTAAATTCATTCAAATTCTTTTGTATTTAACTTCCCAATATACCATTTATCCTCAAAATGGTATCATGTTCTATTTTATATCACATATAGATGTTGTGTTCATGCAACATAGCATTAACTTGCAGTATATAGCATCATATATAATGAACATTCATAAACACAACATGTAAACATGACCAGGAAGAATTTCATCGGATTTGAATTTAAATATACGTTTCAAATTTAGACTTGATTTTTGATGATGTCATTTTAATTTAATTTATAGAATTTTTCCATAATATTTAATTTGGAAACTAATTATATTTTTGGTTGACGCGTTTTGCGCCAAACACCGGTTCTTTTGAAATTTTACAAAATAAGTTAACCGGTCTAGTTTATTGTTGCTTTGTGATCGCGTAACGTTGTTGTGCACGGTCATATATTTTTCTTTTTTTACATTTATGTGCATTACGTTTCTTTCTTTGTCCAATTTTCTCTTCTTCTTTTTTTCATTTTTTCTTTCCTTAGTTTATCGGCCATGACACCGCCACGTCAAGCCATAACTGACCGAACTGAAATCACCATCGCACTCAGCTACGTAATACGGCCCTGCTAGTACCTTCCGTTTTGGTTGTAACGCTCCCATTCATCATACGGACACAGACGCAACGGTGTCATTTTGATCACCACGGGGTCCATCGGTTAGGCGATAGCTAGTCAATTTGTTTGTCTCACTCCCCTCTACATATTTCCTTTTGGTTGCATGCTCAAATTCACGTTAGATTTTGAGTTATATCTTATTTAAGTTTTGTAGAGGAATGATTGTACATAAATATTAACGTGGACACATATTTGAAGAGGAATCTCATTCATAGTAATGTGTGCTTACATATGTTTGCAAATAGTGAAACGTATACAAAAAGTCATAGTTTTAGGAATATACAAAAAGAACACTAAAGCTAAGGAGTTTTATTATTTGGATTACTTAGACATATTCACTGACTTGCGATGAGCAACAGTTTAATTACGGTAATTCCTCAATCCAATAATCATGAAATAGATATACCCACTGATTACTGTAAATTTTGATATACTTATTGTATTAATTAGATTAAACTGGCTCAATGAAAATTTTAAATAAGTGGATATGCGCACTATATATATTCACAAGATATTAGTGTAATCAGTGTTAACGCTAAAAAGTGAACGCTAACACCCGGTGTGTGTAATAGAATTGTGAAAGCACCACCCGTTGGTACGGGAACAGAATATAAGCTGAAAATAGCAGAAAAGCAGTAAATGAACAACAGATTTATAGTGGTTCGGCCCGTAATTGAGCCTACGTCCACTTTATAGTCTTTTATTGCTGATTTGGTTACAAATCGATACGAATCACTTGTCAAATACAATGCAACTTGATCACACAACAATCTCGACTACTAGCTCAAACTTCGGTGATGAATCTTGCTAAATCCGTGTCGGATGAATGAAGTCCTTCGCGAAGCTTGTTGTAGTGCCTTGAGTGTTGGAAGATCTTTACTTGTTGAATGAGTTGTGAGTGCAGCAGAGTATGGACGCTTGAAGAAATGATTTGCCAAAAAGTCCTTTCCAAGTTGGAAGTGGTGGGGTATTTATAGGAGCAGCTCTGGATTCTGGGCAGAGAAAATGCTAAGTCTTAGGTCGCGTACGACTTAAGCTAGGTCGTAGGTCGCAAGCGACCTAAGATAGGTCGTACTCCATACACGACTTAAGAAGTGCAGTGATGAAGTTGTTTGGAAATTTTCCTAAGTCCTAAGTCGTGGAGGACTTAAGGTAAGTCGGTGACGAGTTAAGGGATTGGGTTGTTCTGGGCTCATCTTGTGGCTTTGTCTTCGACAAGTGTTAAGTCGTGGCCGACTTATCAGACAAAGGTAGTATATGCATGGGCTCTGGACTTTAACCTCGTAGCTTTTAGGTCGTGGACGACTTAAGCCAAGTCATGAGTTCCTTAAGTCGTAGGTCCTTTAAGTCGTAACATCTTCTTGAATCGTGTAGGCCTTAACTCGCTGAGTCGTTAAGTCGGAACCCCTTTCTTTAAGTTGTAGATAGCTTAACTCGTTGAGTCGTTCGGACCATGAGTCGTAGGCTGTGAAGCTCTTAAGTCATACACCCACTAAGTCGTAAACTGTTAAGTCGTGGTCTGTTGAGTCGTAGACTGTTAAGTCGTGTACTTCTTAAGTCTTAAGGAACTGGAGCTATAAGTCATGGACGACTTAAGCTCAGTTGTAACTCATTAGGTCGGAACCTTCTTAAGTCGCAGTCTTTAGGTCGCAACATTGCTAGGTCGCAAAGTCTTTAGGTCGCGACATTGATAGGTCGCGAAGTCTTTAGGTCGCAACACTGCTAGGTCGCGAAATTACCTTCAGTCGTTAGGTCGTAGACTCTCTTAGGTCGTAGCTCCCTAACCCGGTAGGTCGTAAGTCGTTCAAGCCGTAGATTCTCTTTCAGCAGCAAGTCGTAAGTCGTCAAGTCCACTTAGGTTTTAGGCTTTTTAACTCGTTGGCTTCTTATAAGTCGTTGCATAATCTGAGTCATTTATTTCTTAACTCGTAGGTCGTTGCTAAAAGGGAGTTAACATTTGCCCCTCGAAGTACACGCCTTAAGTCGTAAGTCGTGTGCTTCGATTTCCTTAGCTCGCTTCTTGATGAGTGCGCTAAATCGCGACCGACTTAAGATGAGTCGTAGGTCGCGAACGACTTAGTATAAGTCATAAGTCGGATGTGTTGATTCACCTTTCACTGTCCCAGGGTATAAATAGCTTAGGTCGTTCCTTCTTCTCCTTCACTTGTTTCATTCCGTCATTTGCAAGCATTCAAGTTCTTCTCAGACAAATTCAATTACTCGATCGCCAGACATCTTCAATTTCGTATTGCGTAAGTGATCCCATTCTCTAATCAATCCTCGGCTATCACCGAACTATGAATTTCGCTTACCTTATGCCTTGCTTCACGATTTTTGTTTCAATTGATCGCCGAGGAAATCGAAATGGTTCGACTTGGCTTTCGGTGATTTGCGAGAAGAAGGGGAAGAGTTTCAGTGCATTAGGTTTGCTGATTCGTGATCTTAGAAGGGATGAAGAGGCCATTATCGGGTTGGAGAATTATGAGGAATGGGATTCTTAGTAGAGGAAAGGATTTGAGGAGAGGAACTGATGCTTTGGTTTGAGTAGGAGATAGCTCGAGATCCCCTGAGAACGACCTAACACTTTCTCAGCTTGGATCGCGCGCGACTTAATTCTTCTGGTTGCCTACTACAGCATTAGGTTTAGGTCGTTGCCGAGCTAGGACAAGACTTTTCTTTTGTGTGGCTTACGGCCTAAAAAGTTAACGACCTATTTTGTTGCAGTCTCATGGATCGTTGACGAGTTAGCACTTAAACCCTTAACTTGCGAGGACATCTGAATGACTAGGTCGTGGATGAGATAGCCCTTAACTCGTAACTCGCGAACTCATCTGAACGACTTAATAACTTAAACTCCATGACTTCGAATTCTTGGACTTGAATGATCTGACTTAAGAGAACATGCCTTGAACATCTTGACTCGCACAATACGACCTAAAAGCCCCGACCTACGATAGGTCGCTAAACGACTTAAGACTTAGATGAACTTGCACAGAAGTTGGCTGGACTCTTGAATTTGAACTGTGTTGTGTTTCCTCTCACACTGTCTTGACTTTAATGCTAATAACCTGCTTAACACAACATTCACAGAATACTGTGACGAATATACTGCCACTGACCGCCCACATCGAATGACAGATTAGTTGATAAAGAAAAAATTAAATTAAATGAACTGTATGAGTGAAATGCTATACAATAACCAATTCAAGTGAAGCATTAAAGCAAAATCGTAATGGTAAACTAAAACTGATTTGTCTGCATTAACACTGCACTTGAGCATTAACAAGTTCTGAAATCTCGTAATCGACTGATTGTCAGTTAGTTTAATTCCAGTTATACTTGCTTTTTCTTGTTTTCATTAGTTTTGCACAGCACTTCACACTTTTAGGAAACGTGCACCTTAATATTTGATCATCCAGTTGATTGTGTAGAATGGCGTCTCAACAAGAAGACTTGGAACTAGCTGGAGAAACTTTTCCAATTGCTACTCCATTGAATGATCCCCCAGAAAGGACTCCTACCACTCTGAGTCATAAAGTCTTCCGTCAACTATGCACCCAGTTTGGCAATGCTGAATCTGACGCTTTGCTCCCTGGAGTAAATGACACTGCTGATAGGCCGCCCCATGGCTTTGTCGCAGTGAACCGCCAAATGTGCTTGAGTGGAGCGATTCCCCCGTTTAATGACTGTCTTCGAGAACTTCTCCTTCGATTATCTATCTCCCCTTTTCAACTACACCCTAATGGCTACGCCATCCTGCTGGGACTGTGTGTGCTTTTTAGGAGAACGCTGGACCGTTTTCCCAGTTTTGGAGAAATTTGCTTCCTGTGCTCATTTGCAAAGAACAAAGACCATCCCTCTATCATAGTTGTAAGTAGTGCCAGGAACCGTAAACTGATTATTGGTCTTCCCAAAAGCGTTCCTGGGTTTCTGAGCCAGTTTTTCTTTGTTCGTTGTCCCCCGGGATTTTACGCCATTTGGAGAGTGGGAAGTACGACTATCTATCTTTTCCCTGTGTTTTCTAAATTCTTCGAAGTCCAAATTGTCAAGTGTTAACTTCTTTTTCTACTGTTTCAGCGCTCCCTCCCCCCTCTAGGGAACCTCGTCTCAAAACTACCTTCGAGAGGCTTATGGCCGTGCCGGTTGAGGAGAGGAGTGTTCAATTTCTATTGAAAGATGAGTTCCTCCATGAATTTGGACTCTTACATCCTTCCCGCTCCACTCAGTCACATGAAGTCCCTGATTCTCCAGCTGAGGAGTCAGATGCCCCCGTTTCTGCTAAAGAACCTTCACCGAAAGAACTTACCGTTGAGACTTCATTGGTAAAGTGTTCTACTCTTACCGACATTGCGGGGTCGTCCAGTAAGTTAGCACTTGCCCCGGTTATTGAAGAGGAGGAAAATCTTCACATTCTTGAAAAGACGGCTGAGGTGGAAGTTGAAAAGGATAATTCTCCCATGCATCATGGCGATGATACTTTTGACAGTCTGAGCGACATCATGATAACCTCTCAGGAGCTCTTTAAAGATGACGCCTCTAAAGCGATCTCTTCTGTCATCGAAGCAACTTCTTCTTTGCAACAAACCACAACGCCTTCTATACAAACCGTCACCATTCCCACACAAAAAAGCGGTTTGTAGCTCGACGCGCATAGCCCACACGCCACACACACTTAGGATTTTGGCACTTATATGCACTTAGCTCCTTTAATTTGAAAATTTCTAAGACTTGCCTTTCTTTTTCAATTTCAGGTTCTACAATGGGGCAAAGTGGCTCTTACTTTGACAAATTCCAGCGTCACGGAAGCAGCGATGCTTATGACTTTAGGAGTTATATCGGCGCTCCGAAGGAAACTGATGAGGAAAGGGCTGCTAGAAAGGCTCACGAAAGGCGAGCTCATGAAGAACGTCGTCGGAGAGAAGATGAAGAGCACTATGGGAGTAGAGACGAGCGACGTGACTCTTCCCGCAAAAGCGACGATCCTTACTAGAGGAAATCTTACGACGATAAGGGGAAAAGTCATACTTCTGATGATTCCAGCAAACGGATCAGACTTGGTGAGAAAGACACATCTAATATCTCGGAAAAGACTACCGCTTCTATTCCTCCTAATACATCGTCCGGTTCTCCTACCCTTAAGGAGTCTGACATCCATGCAATTATTAATAGGCCTCAGTATCAAGCCGGGGACGGGCCTCCCACACTTCAGAGCCGATTTCCAAATTGGTGTTTAAGAGGAGTTCGTTTTGACTTAGATTTGGTTCCCATTGATAAGCAGGCGATGATGAGAAATGTCGATGCCGTCAAGCTTGACATTGAAAGGATGTCTGGATGGCAGAAGCTGGTTGATGAACTTCAAAGGGTCAACCATATGAACCTTGAGGCGATGATGACCATGGAGAACGATAAATCAGAATGGGACAAATGGCGTAAGCAGCATGATGCGGAGATGAAAAGCATTAGTGATGGTTATGGGAAGCTCGAAGCTGAAGTTGAAAGACTTAAAAATGAGCTTGCCACTTCTTCCACTTCTTATTCTCAGAAAGAAGAAATGCTTCAAAAACAAGTTCGAGACGCCAATGCTGCTCAGCGAGATACTGAAGTAAAACTTGAAGCAGAACAGCATGTTACTAGAAAATATCGTGATGACGCTGCTCAACTTCAGGAGAAAATCAGCTCTCGAGACTTAGAAATTGCGAGGCTGCAATCCCAGTTATTGAAAGCTGAAAGAGAGCGTGATGAAGCTCTCTCTGGTAAGGCTGCGGCTGAAGAATCCCAAAAGGCAACCAAAGCCACCATTGACGCGACTTTATTCGACTTTTATATGCATTGCGTCCTGGGGCGTGGGAGCCTTTCATTTTTGGGACCAGAATATGAAGTCACCTTAGCGGAAGTATGGGAGGCAATCATCGACTTGTTTGGCGGTGCCGGTTATGCTGAAGCAGATCTTCAAGCTACCTACTTAGGTGAGAGCGACCGCGCTGCCCTTGCCAAAGGAAAAGAGCAGCTTATCCGATTGCGGGCCGAGGCGACGGGAGAGAAGCTTCCTGAGAGAGAAATACCTCCTATTGCTCCTGCTTATACTTCAGCTTTAGCTTACGCGGATATTACTGGCTCTAGTTCTCATTCCACGCCTCCCGCTAAGGTTGACAAAGAAACTGCAACCACTCCTACAGAGGAAGAGGCAATGAAGGACTTCCAGGCTCGGGAATTTGAGATTGATCTCGCTAAACCGGCTTCTCCAGGTAACTTTGACGAGACGAATTTAGTGAATTGCTTATTCGACTTAACCGAGTTCGACGAACCTCTTACTTATCACTTAAGCTTTGACGATTCACGGTCTTCTTTTTTTCTTGGAGAATACTGATTTTGATTTCTTTTATTATGCAGCAGACGTGCCGGAAAATGCATCAATTCTTCCTTCTTCAGCTGCCGTTCCTCCTCCTTCTCAAGTTACACCTCTTCCAGCTTCTCAACCAAGTTCACAGGAAGAACCGATAGCAGCCCTTCAAGGTTTGGACGAACCCCCTGCTTCCGAGGAACAGAAAGCAGAAGATTTGGAAGATAGCGAGAAGACCCCGGAGCGGTCTTTTGACTACGACACAAAGCTTTCTACATTCCTTACTCCGGGGAGTGAGTCTTCTTCCAAGAAGAAGGGGAAACGTGTGGTTTCGAAGAAAGGGAAGAAAAGTTCTTCTGCTGCTGGAGATGAAGCAGAAGTCGATCCGGCTGAGTCTCTTTCTCCTTCTTCTCCGATACGGCCTTCGAAACTAATTACCAGGCCGGGTAAAGGCTCCAAGGGTGGGAAGAAGGAGAAATGAGTTTGATTTTGTCTTTTCTGCTTTTTGCATGCATTGACCGGAGATTGTGCGGATACCGGTCTCCGCTCCTTTTTGTAATCTGCACAATGTAAAAAGTTTCCATAGTATTGAATAAAATAACTATTTTACTTGTACAAATTCTTGTGTATGTGAGAATGCATCTGTTTCTCTTTTTTGGTGTAGAATAAACGATTCCTTTTACTTGTACAAACTTTTTGTCTGTGTTTGGGAATACATTTATTCCACATCTATTTTTTGTGATATTGCAATGAACTTGTGGCATGTTGCTTTTATTAATACGATTAAATTATATAGTGTTGCCCCCATACCGCAAGTGCATTGCAACATTTCTAGCTTCTTCAAGACTGATATTCTTACTTCAGAGAATAACTACTTCACTTTTAAGGGAAGAATCATTCTGCTTTTAATAGAGTATATCTCGTCTTCATAGAAGTTTTTACTTTCTCTTTCTTCCTGAAGAACAGTTCAACTTTCAGGAATGATCACTTTTATTTGTTTAAAAGTGAATTTTCCTGCACAGTGAAATGAGCTTCTGAAGAAGGTTTTGATTTTGTGCCCCAGTAAAGGGTTTATTTTTGGTACTTCAAGCAAGGTGAAGTACGCCTCTGAAGAGGTCTTTTGGTCTCTGAAGAGAAGCGATTTTGGTCTCCGAAGAGAAGCAATTTTAGTCTCCGAAGAGAAGCAATTTTGGTCTCCGAAGAGAAGCAATTTTGGTCTCCGAAGAGAAGCAATTTTGGTCTCCGAATAGAAGCAATTTTGGTCTCCGAAGAGAAGCAATTTTGGCATTTCAGCTCTGGTGAAGTGGGTCTCCGAAGAGAAGCATTTTGCACTTCTACACGGGTGAAATGTGCCTCCAAAAAGGGCTTTTTAGCATTTCATCACTGGTGAAGTGGGTCTCCGAAGAGAAGCATTTTGCACTTCTACACGGGTGAAATGTGCCTCCGAAAAGGGCTTTTTAGCATTTCATCACTGGTGAAGTGGGTCTCTGAAGAGAAGCATTTTGCACTTCTACACGGGTGAAATGTGCCTCCGAAGAGGGATTTTGCCTCCGAAGAGGTCTTGAAATTGCCTGGAAGTTACTTTCTCATGGTTGAGTGGATCCACAGGGCGGACGCAAGTTGCTTGATTGGATGTTCGTTTGCACAAACGACCGCAATCAATTAACAAGGGCCCCGTTCCTTCAGCTTGGGAAGGTGCCCCTCCGGTGGTTCCACCAATCTTGTTATTGAGAGAAGTACTTTCATTTATTGGCGTGCCTCGTTAGAGGGCTTTGTTGACCTTTGGGAAGGATCATCGGTTGGTTGGTGTGCCAGGAAGGTTGCTTCTCAGGGGCGAGTAGATCCATGGGACGGACGCAAGCTACCTGATCGGATGCATCACGATCAGTTAGCAAGGGCCCTTTTCCTTCTGCTTGGGAAGGTGTCCCTTCGGTGGTTCTACCGGCCCTTTTATTGAGGAGCAAAATTCCTTTTGGTTGCTTCCGTGCTTGCTTGGCCATGTTCTCCCATCATCTGCCCATTAGCGATCTTTTATTGTCATTTCCAAGCGTATCTTCGTTCCTTTTGTAAGTAAATTGCCTTATCCGAAGAAGTGGACTTCACTGTTGAATAACTTCATGGGACAAACGCGAGTTACCTAGCTGGATGTCAGTTCATATTGACAATCACAACCGGTTAACGAAGGTTTGCCCCAGTGGAGTTGCCAACTTTTTATGTGAATTTCTTCTTGTATAGGATTTGAATATGGAATTTTTTGTTGCTTGGTATTTGCTTTAATAAATGATTTGTAGGGCTCGCTTGGCTTTGCGATGGGTGAGCTTCGCTTTAATGACCTGCAATATTAGATCGACATTTTAGCAATACATTTAGAGTATTTATATATCGAAATATAACAGGCATTTTATAATAGAAAACACAGAATGCATAGTTTTTCATTATTCAGTCACGCTGATTTCTCAGCGGTTTACAATGCAGAAGTTACACATCCATCATCATTTTTTACAAATTTAAGCAACGCTGTTAAGCAAAAAATGGATGCTAGTGATTGTTGTTTCAGAATCTCCGGACTGATTTTCCATTTGCGCTAGATTCGCAGCTTCGGATTTATATGCCAGAGAAAGTGAAAGATGCCCCAGTTGTAGTTTTGTGGACAATTAGCAGTCGTCCCAACTTCTGCCTGCTGGGTGTGGACCTCCTGTGACAACATTAATGACAAGCTTTTCTGAATCTTGCACTGCATTGTTTTTGAGAGAATCGGATTGATGGGTAGGACGTTGTTGATCCCGAGTGGATGAGGTTGGAGCGACTCCGCTTCTCTTAACGTATTGTTGGAGTTTACCCTGCTCCAGCAATTCTTCAATCACATTCTTTAATTGGCGACATTGGTCAGTGTCATGGCCAGGTTGATTGTGAAATTGGCAGAATTTTCCATTACGCTTTGGACCTCTCGTCATCTCAGGTGGCTTAGGATACCTGACAACGTCCTTTGTTGCAAAAAAGATATTTCTTGGTGTATCAGTTAAAGGAGTATAATCCGAAGGATTAAAGCGACGAGGTTTCTTTTCATTTCCCTGGCTATTTCCTCCTTCATTCTCCCTTTTCTGGCTTTCAGATTCTCTTTTATTAGATGGGACATTGTTATTATTAGTTTGGGCAGCAACCACTTTCGATGTCGTAGAAAGGCTTTCAAGGCGAATGAACTCGTCGGCCTTTTTATAAAATTTATCAAGTGAGTTCGGTTCCTTCATCTTTAGCCATATTCCAAATTTACTCGATTTATCAATGGCTCGCATCAAATAAGTCAGGATCATGCGTGGTTCCGCATTTTCTACTTCGGCTAAAGCTATATTGAAACGGCTCAAGAAAGATTTGATTGATTCTCCGGGCGCTTGTTCAAGGTTAGACAGTGACATTATATCTTTAGCTTTTGAAGCATACAATCTGAACTGTTCTTTAAACTTTTGCGTTAAGTCAGAGAACTTATCTACAGACCGAACTGGAAGCTTTGTGAACCAAAGTAAAGCCACACCTTCCAGGTATACTGGAAAGTATCGACACTTGATCTCGTCTGATGCTCTTGCACCGGTCATATGCCAATCGTATTTTTATAGGAAATGATTAGGGTCACTGGTTCCCCTATAGGCTTGGATAGTAGGAGGTGCAAATTTCCTTGGAAATTCCGCTCTCAGGATCCTTTCAGTAAACGGAGTTCTGCTTGGCGCGAATCCCCAGTCAGCCTCATCCTCTTCCCTTTGCATGCTCTCTTTCATGATGCGGCCAACCATTTCAAACAGGTACTCTTTATTGTTCAAAGACACCTCCGGGCAAGCATCAGTTCTTCCCTCGGAAGTTTGCCCGGGCATAGGTTTATGACAAGTTGGTTGCGGCATAGAACCATCAGCTTGGAAAGGTGGCATTTCAGGAATGGTGGTTTGATGGTTTTCTGGTTGACGATTTGCCCCAAGCAGGGCAGTTATTCTATCCATCATCAAAGCGTTTTGAGTTTCAATTTGTTGGTATAATCCAGAAACTGCGTCGTCCAATTCAGCCCTGGTGACTCCAAGGGTAGGAGTCGCTTAGTCTGTTGTTGGGGAAGCGGAAGTCCCTTCGTGAGCATTTCTGGATCTGTTAGGTCTACCTCTTCTTCCAGGAGCCATTATTTCGGATCTGGTTTTTAAGAGAGGTTCTTTTTATGAATCTTTGCGAAGCAACGGTGGATGATCGCCTGAGTTGGGTTCTCAGTGAAAGCACCAAAATGTTAACGCTAAAAAGTGAATGCTAACACCGGTGTGTGTAATAGAATTGTGAAAGCACCACCCGTTGGTACGGGAACAGAATATAAGCTGAAAATAGCAGAAAAGCAGTAAATGAACAACAGATTTATAGTGGTTCGGCCCGTAATTGAGCCTACGTCCACTTTATAGTCTTTTATTGCTGATTTGGTTACAAATCGATACGAATCACTTGTCAAATACAATGCAACTTGATCACACAACAATCTCGACTACTAGCTCAAACTTCGGTGATGAATCTTGCTTAATCCGTGTCGGATGAATGAAGTCCTTCGCGAAGCTTGTTGTAGTGCCTTGAGTGTTGGAAGATCTTTACTTGTTGAATGAGTTGTGAGTGCAGCAGAGTATGGACGCTTGAAGAAATGATTTGCCAAAAAGTCCTTTCCAAGTTGGAAGTGGTGGGGTATTTATAGGAGCAGCTCTGGATTCTGGGCAGAGAAAATGCTAAGTCTTAGGTCGCGTACGACTTAAGCTAGGTCGTAGGTCGCAAGCGACCTAAGATAGGTCGTACTCCATACACGACTTAAGAAGTGCAGTGATGAAGTTGTTTGGAAATTTTCCTAAGTCCTAAGTCGTGGAGGACTTAAGGTAAGTCGGTGACGAGTTAAGTGATTGGGTTGTTCTGGGCTCATCTTGTGGCTTTGTCTTCGACAAGTGTTAAGTCGTGGCCGACTTATCAGACAAAGGTAGTATAGGCATGGGCTCTGGAATTTAACCTCGTAGCTTTTAGGTCGTGGACGACTTAAGCCAAGTCATGAGTTCCTTAAGTCGTAGGTCCTTTAAGTCGTAACATCTTCTTGAGTCGTGTAGGCCTTAACTCGCTGAGTCGTTAAGTCGGAACCCCTTTCTTTAAGTTGTAGATAGCTTAACTCGTTGAGTCGTTCGGACCATGAGTCGTAGGTTGTGAAGCTCTTAAGTCGTACACCCACTAAGTCGTAAACTGTTAAGTCGTGGTCTGTTGAGTCGTAGACTGTTAAGTCGTGTACTTAAGTCTTTAGGAACTGGAGCTATAAGTCATGGACGAATTAAGCTCAGTTGTAACTCATTAGGTCGGAACTTGCTTAAGTCGCAGTCTTTAGGTCGCAACATTGCTAGGTCGCAAAGTCTTTAGGTCGCGACATTGCTAGGTCGCGAAGTCTTTAGGTCGCAACACTGCTAGGTCGCGAAGTTACCTTCAGTAGTTAGGTCGTAGACTCTCTTAGGTCGTAGCTCCCTAACCCGGTAGGTCGTAAGTCGTTTAAGCCGTAGATTCTCTTTCCGTAGATTCTCTTTCAGCAGCAAGTCGTAAGTCGTCGAGTCCACTTAGGTTCTAGGCTTTTTAACTCGTTGGCTTCTTATAAGTCGTTGCATAATCTGAGTCGTTCATTTCTTAACTCGTAGGTCGTTGCTAAAAGGGAGTTAACAATCAGGGTAGTAATAAAACAAAGTATATTACACTCACTAGTGATGGAACAAATAGAGCTAAGGTAATAAAATAATTATAACTTACAAGAATCAAAATATAGAAATGAAGTTGAGAAGAATGTTCTCGCTGAAAGTATTTAAAAAGAAAGCATACTCACTTTGTTGGCTTAATGTAGATGAAGGTGGATGGCAGTGAAAGAATTTATGTTGCCGAGTTTTTAGAGAATGTGATTTGCTAGGTTTATATAGGCAGCCACTAGATTCATCACAAGGAAAATGTTAAATGCATATGTTAAATTATAATAATGTAAGAGATAAGGAGGGGTGCAAAATTATGAAATAAATAAGTTTGGACGCTTAGATCTAATGAAAAAAAACATATTTATTTTAATTTTTAGTAAATAATTTTATACCCCTCAAATAAATTTTTGTACCCTTAACCGCGATATTGCCCTACCGCAATTTGGTCTCCGATTACAATTCTGCTCGTGGCGTTTTACTCCAAATTTTATTTTATATCCATAATGATTTTATTTATTTATTTATTTTTAAACAAAATTTATTGCTATAGTGGCGGGATGTTACAGACTTCCCTTGTGATAACCCTGATTTTTGTGAGCAATTTCATGATCTAAATTAGTTTATATTTGTTTAAAATTGCATTGAGAAAGATAGGAATGGAAACTATTGCAAATGCATGGTTTAAGTATGTACATGTGCACAAGATAGTGCACACACATGCACATAGTTTTTTGTATAATAAAATAGGCAGAAATCAATATATAAATTAGAATAAATAATTTAGAAATACATATGTATGAAAATAGGATTATGTCTTTAAATAAATCTAGCATAAAGAAAATAAAAGCTAGGCAGGAATAAACTAAAAAATTATTTAAAGAAAGAAAGTAAAGACTTAGGCAAAATAGGCATACATATACATGTGCACAAGCAAACACTTGCTGGAAGAAAACAAAAATTGCATGGAAATGGCATGAACCCTTAAGCAAACACTTTATCCATTTCCAGTAATTTCTTTAATTTGGAAAATGAGAGTCATGCATATAACATGACCGAGGTAAAGGGATAAGGCTTATTTCTGAAAATAAAAACAAGGACCACATACCCTTTTATTTTCTTGAATCAAATGAGAGGCAGACCATGTTTTGTATAGGGTAAAAATGACATTGGGTAATTTTGTTAAACCCTAGTAGCAGCCAGGGATTTTGTATAAGGAGGCTTAGTGTAGTGAGACCTTACAGAATTGGCTCTTCATCATTTAAAGAAAAATAAAAATATAAGCCAGAGAAAGATAAGGAGCATTGTCCATTAGAATTAGAAGAAGGCAGAAGACCAAAAAGGATTCAAAAGCTTAGGGAAAGAGAGGGATTAGGGTGAGTAACCTCAGTGGAAACTTTGGCAATAAGTCCTGAATATTGAGGCAGCCTAATTAGATTTATATTTCACTTTTGCAAGCTATGTTCATTTTATGATTTGATAACTTTGGCTTGTCAATGATCTGCTCAAGTGTAAACCCCTTTACAGGGACATATCTAGTATAAAAGAGTCATGGATTTCATGTTTAAATAGGGTTATCTGTGTTGTGGTTTAATTTTGAGATGAAGTAGATTTTTATGGGTTTTCTTTATACATTTATTTATTTAAAACCCAGGACTCATGTTGTAGATATATGGCCTAAAAATGAAAGAAAATGTGGGCTGCAACATTGTATTGTTGCTTATGTCTCACATCAACTAAAATAAAGATAAATGTGGAGGTGCAATGTTATACATGTGCCGAGCTTCTATGTTGTATGAACCCTCCAAATCAAAGCATATACTTGTGGTTTAGCCAGATTTTAAATTAACAAAGGTCTGATTGAACCAGAGGTAAAAGAGGACAACCAGAAAACTATCCATGGCCATATGTTTGTAACTTGATCCATTGAAACCCATAGACAAAATAATATGCTTAGAAATCACATCTGATTGCATGTTTAAAATGTTTGCTTATGAGAACATGACTTACCTATCTCTGGATGAATACATGTTGGCTGAATGTTTATTTCTCTGATTGAAATATGATATGCAGAAGGGATTAGCATAGGAATGTGAAAAGGAAAATAACACTTAGTAATTTAACTAAGGACTTTTGGATCTTAGGGCTACAAAATATGGCTTGGCAAGGTGAACATTGCAAGCTCACACATGTATGCTTATACCCAGGGGCCTGAGTATGCTGGGTTAATAGTGATATGTCCCAGGCAGTGTGTGGTTTAACAAGGGAAAGTAGCTAAAGATCATAACATGCTTGATAGTGAACAATAGAAATAGGTTCCTGAGAAGGCTTGGGTAAAATCCCTAATGGCCAGTAATCTGGTAGAAAAGACTTGATGATTGAATTGATGAATATGTTGATTGGTTTATAATGTTTTATGGATGGATTCTATGATTGTTATCACTGAACTAAACCATTGAATCACATATAATTTATTGTGCACTAATGTATATACACATGTATCACAGAAACATGCACAAGAATGGCATTGAATTTCTTTATCCATTTTGAAGAGACTTGAATATGAATAAGTGTCATATAAATCATGTTTTCAGTTAGATTACTCATACCAGACTTTAGTCTGACCCTTGTGTGTTTTATGCACCATTGGGTGTCTCATGTTTACATGGGGCAGTTCATGGTGATTTTGCAGGAAAGTAGGAATTGCTTTGATCAGGCTTTGGATGTTTAGCTTCTTAAGGAATTGGATGCTATATTTAAAGATTTATTGAAGTTAAAATAGATGTTTAGGCTGAATTATGTTAAGCTATTCTGTTTAAATTACTTAGAAAACTAATGTGTTGTTAGAACTACTGTTTTGCAAGTATGGAACCTATGTGTGTATCAGTGGAAACTTATGTGCTTTGTTTGGCAAAGGTTTTGCTAAGAAATGGAATTTTTAAGCTTCAATAACAGTTAGTTTATAAATGGTTAAAAATCTGAGATTGAAAGGATTTGTGGATTGAATGTATATCCAAATATTTAACATAAGAAAATCCATGTTTAAGTTGAAATAAAATCTGGCAGAATGAGGGTTTGAGTTGCTTTGAAAAGAAAACGAAATAACATGTATTTTTGTTTAAGAAAAATTGCAAGTTGAATATGGCTAACATGACCAATTTATTGAGCCTAGGTTAAGCCAGTACTAAAGAGTTTTGACTAAATTTTCAGTTATGTTTTACAACCCAAATATAGGGTAGACTCGGATATTTTTACTAACAAGAAAAAAATATAAGGCACTTGAATCTCCCATTGACACACACATGCACAAGAACATGCACACACATGCACATGCAAGAGCACAGTTCATACAGTAAGAAGATTATGGGAATACATGCAAAATGCTAAGTCTTGAGACATGAAACCAACAACTATGCAAAAATTTAAGTATGCTTGGAAAATCTAGATTTTTGAAACACTATTGCTATGTAGGAGTTATTTCTTTTAATAATTCCTAAACATATTTCTACTTCTAAACTTTTATACTCTGATTCAAGTAGAAAGTACTTATATATCTTCACATATGTAAGTTTAAGATGATTTGAGAAAACCAATATTTTTATATTGGCATAAAGATCCTGGATAGAAGAAAATTAGAGTGTAATATTTTCTTGATTAAATGACCATTATATATATATATGCAAAAAAAAAACTTTAGGATGAGAAGGTGGGTCATTTCATTTGGTATCAGAGCTATGTTGTTAAATAACATAGCAAAATTTTGTATGAACTTGTTTGCATTGGATGTATGGAGGTGTTGACTGCCTTGGATGCTTTTGTTTTGTTAGTACTTATACTACTAATATCTATTATAACTGAATAGGGATAGATTGAAGTGAATTAACCTACAGAGTATTAGGCAAAATGGACTAACCTAAGTGTCATATCCATAGAGCTAAGGTAGGACCCAGACATCAAAATGTAGGAACAAGTGAACCACCCATGGTGAATGTGCAAGAATTCATGAGAGCCATAAGGGATGGAGTAGGCAACAGGTAGGAAAATCCACATGAGGAGCTTTCCAAACTACTCAAGACTTTTACCAACCTTGGAGGCAAAACTTTTGATGGCACAGAAGGAGTTATGGGAGTTCAAAATTGGCTCAGGATTTTGGATAGGATCTTTGCAGACATGCAAGTTGAAGACCAAAGGAAGAGGCAAATTGCATCCAAGCAATTGAGAGGAGCAGCTTTGGACTGGTGCGAGGTTATCATAGCTGGAAGACCTGAAGGAGAAGTGACATGGGATCAATTTAAAGCAATGCTGGAAGGTAGGTTTGTCCCTGCATCAGCCAAGGAGTCTTTGCTAGAGGAATTCATCAAATTAAGGCAAGGGACTATAAGTGTCACTGAGTACACTCAGAGGTTTGAATCATTGGCAAAGTATGGTGCAGTACTCATCACCACTGAGGAGGCTAAGAATGGCAGATATATTCAAGGGCTAAACCCTAGCCTTAGTAGAGCCATGCTACCATACAAGGACAAGACTTTTGATCAAGTTTTAGACTTGACCTTGAGCATTGAACAACATGATAAGGCTAGAGAGAATTTCAAGGCATTCAAGAATAGCCAAAACAAGAAAGGAAAGGGCAAATTTCACCCTTATGATAAGAAGAAAGTAGACACAGCTTCCACCAAGAAACCAGAAGAAGCCAGTGCTGCTGAAATTAAGAAGAAGATTACTTGTTATAACTATGGCCAAGAGGGGCATATGAAGAATAGGTGCACAAATGTTAGGCTAGCATCCTTCAAATGTCACCATTGTGGGAAGGAAGGTCACATAAAGAGGAATTGTCCAGATTTTAAGCAAGGAAAATTAGGGGCTTTGGAAGGAAAAGGCAAGGCAACTGAGGGATCAAATGTTGAGAAACATGGCCAAGTTGAAGGTACTTTGTTTATTCACTCAATACCTTTTGCAGTAGTGTATGATACTGGGGATACACACTCATTGATTTACCATGATATTGCACAACAATTAAAATTGAATTGTATGATTGTTGATAAGCCACTGTTTATTAGAAGCCCTATAGGTAGCTCATGTGTTCTGGGTATGATGTGTATGCAACTGGGGTTAGATATAGGGGGACATGTGTTTAACTCAGACCTATATGTGTTGCATTATTCGGGCATAGGGGTAATTCTAGGAGTTGATTGGTTGAGTAAATATAAGGCTATCATAAATATGGAGACATCCACCATATCATTGAAAATTTCTGATGGACAAAGGGTAGTTGTTCTTTGTGAGGCAGACAAGAATAGAAATATAGCCAACCATTTTGCATTGTCTAGTGAAAAACCCATGCCTGCATTAGAAGAAATCCCCATAGTGAATCAATATACAGATGTGTTTGGTGAAGTTAGGGGAGTTCCAAACCACAGACCAGTTGAGTTTTCAATCAGAATAATTCCAGGAGCTAGCCCAGTGGTTAAAAGACCAACCAGAGTAGGGCCCAAGGAGCTGATAGAATTGAAAAGGTAATTGGTTGAATTAGAAGAAAAAGGCTTTATTAGACCCAATAGCTCATCATGGGGAGCAAAAGTAGTCTTTGTTAAAATACAAGATGGATCCCTTAGGTTATGTATTGACTATAGGGAATTAAATAAAGTCACAATTAAAAATAAATATCCTTTACCAAGAATTGATGATCTCTTTGATCAATTGAGTGGTGCAAAAATATTTTCTAGGCTTGATTTAGCTTCAGGCTTTCATCAGATGAAAGTAGAAGAGGAAAGCATTAAGTATACAGCCTTTAACACAAGATATGGACTTTATAAATTTTTAGTAATGCCTTTTGGCTTGACAAATGCTCCTTCCTATTTTGTTGATTTGATGAATAGGATATTTAGAGAATACTTGGATAAATTTGTATTGATATTTATTAATGACATACTAATTTATTCTAAGTCAATTAGAGAGCATGAAAATCATTTGCATAGAGAAATTGAGGCAGGAAGACTTGAAAGCAAAGTTTTCAAAATGCACTTTTTGGCAAAATGAAGTGAATTTCCTAGGCCACATTATATCAGAAAAAGGAATATCTATGGATCCCAATAAGGTCATTGTAGTGCAAGCTTGGAAAAGGCCTACCAATGTCACTGAGGTCAGATCATTCATGGGAATGGCTGGTTATGATAGAAGGTTTATAAAAGATTTTGCAAAAATTTCAATCCCATTAACCAGATTGACTAGGAAAAATCAAGTGTTTACTTGGACTGAAGAGTGTGAGAAGGCCTTTGGGAAATTAAAGGAAGCACTAGTGCAAGCTCCAATCCTCAAAGTACCTGAAGGGAATGAAAACTTGGTGGTATATACTGATGCAAGTGGACAAGGGCTTGGGGCAGTATTGATGCAACAACATCAAGTGATAGCTTATGCTTCTAGGCAATTGAAACCAAGTGAGGTAAGATATGCACTCATGACCTTGAATTAGCTGCTATAGTGTATGCTCTTAAGCTATGGAGACACTACTTATTAGGGGCAAGGGTTGAAGTATACAAAGACCATAAGTCACTTAAATATTTATTTTCACAAAGAGAATTGAATATGAGGCAGCAAAGGTGGATTGAACTCCTAGCCTCATATGACTTTGAAATATTATATACCCCTGGTAAGGCTAATAAAGTAGCAGATGCCCTAAGTAGACAACATGCTAAAGTGGCAAGATTAATGATAGAAGAGTTTAACACTTTATCATTGTTAACTGACTTAGAGATAGAAAGTGATAATGTAGAAAACATGAGCCTATGCATTGAGCATGTAGAAATGGGAAAGTTAAGCTTTATCACTCTGGAGTCAGAATTGAAAAATAAAGTTGTAACATCTGCGAATTTTCGCGTTCGAAAATCGACATCCATACTTTACATCGTACTCGAATGCCATAGATTCGACCGTTCAAATCCGAGTCGCCGGAGCTTATAACACAGTTAAGTAAATAACACAGCGGAAGAAAAAGAATAACACATTGATATACAATATCTGATACAATGAATATCAATATACATCAGAGATATGATACAAGAAATAGCAGCGGAAAAGAAAATAGATAACACCAGCAGCGGATAATCTCCATCTCCAAAACGCCAATCCTGAAATAGCTTGAACTCTCAATAACGATGCACAAAGATAAGCAAGTGCAGTCCATATCCAAAGACTGAACTAGCTCCAGATAATCTATTGAACCTGACTATCTAAAAAACCCAACTCTAGACTGCCCGTGTAGAAAATTTTGAGCACCCAGAGTTTAGGAAAGAAACAATAAAAAGAATTGAAATCGAATCAAAGGAGATTGATAAGAAAGATTATTTCCGCTGTCGTAGGGTATTGACCATTTATAGTGGTTCTCCCCTGTCCCCTATCTCATCCTCTTCTTGCACTCATACTCACTATCAGTGGATAGTAAGAGAATTTACTAAGACGTTTAAACGGATATCTTAGGGATACACTCATTCTAGGGATACTTCACCCTATCTCTAATGAGTTACTTAACGTGTTATACTCCTGAGCTAAAGTTCAACCTTAGCTCTAATACCAAATGTAACGTCTGCGAATTTTCGCATTTGAAAATCGACATCCATACTTTACATCGTACTCGATTGCCATAGATTCGACCGTTCAAATCCGAGTCGCTGGAGCTTATAACACAGTTAAGTAAATAACACAGCCGAAGAAAAAGAATAATACATTGATATACAATATCTGATACAATATCTGATACAACAGAGTGATACAATGAATATCAATATACATCAGAGAAATGATACAAGAAATAGCAGCGGAAAAGAAAATAGATAACACCAGCAGTGGATAATCTCCATCTCCAAAACGCCAATCCAGAGATAGCTTGAACTCTCAATAACGATGCACAAAGATAAGCAAGTGCAGTCCATATCCAAAGACTGAACTAGCTCCAGATAATCTACTGAACCTGACTATCTAAAAAACCCAACTCTAGACTGCCCGTGTAGAAAATTTTGAGCACCCAAAGTTTAGGAAAGAAACAATAAACTCAGGATCAGTCATGGGACTGATGTGAGCAACAAAAATAGTTTATCTCTAAAAACAAATAGCGAAAGAATTTTAAAGTCAATTCGCAATGCTTTTGGAAAATGAAACTACCATAAGGCCTCCCGCACACACATACAATGCAAACGCAGAATCGGAGGAGATTTCTCCTTATGATAGTCAAAGATGCTTACTACGTAAAACAAATCAATTTGATATTATTATTAGTGCATAGTGGAAAATATTTCGAAAGTATAATATTAATCTTAGCCAACATATAACCATTATTGTATGCCTACTATAGCTACCATCTAAACAGTGGTGAGCACCGTATGTAAATGGCAGTTTCTACAACTAATACCGTACAAAATTCGTATTGGAAAATGGATTTCCAACAAATGGTCGGGCAAAGGAACTTCCCAAGTAAAATAGAACGCCTCTGGAGCGACGTTCCCGGATCCTAACCGGATCTCTGCTACACAAGGCCGGGTTACCCCTAGCTAGGTAACTACTGACATGAGTATGCCATCTCCTGGTCGTTAGCGACCTTTATCCGAGGTACCTCTAATCCAACAACCACAAAACAATCACAAAGTAATAGATTCGCAGCAACCACAAAGTAAGTATCTGGGCTCCATACCATGATACCACTCATAATCCAGAAGGAAATGACATACACTAAGGGGGCGCTATCCCCTAATAACCTTGCTGCCACGATTCATGTTTCGACCATACCGGGTCGTGAGGTTCGACGAAGTCTCGTCCACAAAGCTACGCTTTGGCACAAAGCCATGCTTTGGGTCAACAGATGATCAAAGTAATGATCACAAAGATAAATGATCAAACAAATGATCATATCACAAATGATCAAACAATGATCATCACACAGCAACACTCAGCATGCCACATTACCAAATTGGGAGTATATCGCTGTTATCCCAACTTTTGGCAAAGTCGAGATACCCAAAGATTAACTGAAAATCAATGATTATTAGTCATGAACATCGATTGTGCATCATAGGCTCACCGCGGATATCGATGAATTTTGTCCGAGTCCGGATCGGGCTGCAATTGATAAGACATGTCAAGCAAGGTCAGATGAAGCAACGTTCCAAGTTTCGAGTCAATCCGAGTTCGTACGCTCAAGATATCACCAATGGAAAATGGAGGAGACAGCCCTGTGTTCGAATCCATGAAAGACCCTATGTTCGAATCGATGAGGTAGGAATTCTATTCGAATCCATCAAGGTCGACTCCATCATCTTCGTATCCATCAATCAAGCCCTTGCCTCGAATCCATCGAAATACGCCTTGCTTCGACTCCATTGAGCAAGCATTAGTTCGACTCCGATAGTTCGAGTCCACCCTCACATTCCCACCTTCGAATCCGTTAATGAGAAACTCTTCGAATCCATATAGTTAAAAAGCTTCGACTCCATCCCGCGAGCATCTTCGAATCCATTCAAGCAAGAAGTCTTCGTATCGATTAATCTGCCTCGATCGATTCGAGGAGAACGTTCATCCAATCGATTCGATGAAGTCATAGCCTCGAATCCATTACATCGAATCCACCAAGTCATAACAGCTGGAACCACGGAGTCGACCCAGTCAACTCGGCATAGAAGTAGGATCGATACGAAGAAGGCGCTCCACATCATCGCAGAAGTGTGCGCTGGATCGATTCGAACGAATCGATTCGAACTAGATCGATTCGAACCAGGCTAGTCAACCAGAAATGCAACCTTGAATCGATCATAACTTGAGATCTACACATCCAAATGCTATGAAATTTTCACAGAAGCTTGGGCACATGTTGAAGAATGTTCACACCAAATTTCAGCTCGATTGGACAATTTCTTGATCGATTCGAACGTAGCTTCGAATCGATCCCAAAGTGGGCCCGGATCTCCAGATCTCGGCCATGTGGGCCCCCTGACGTACTGGAACTGGTCTCCCTTCAGTTTAGGCGAAATATCAGCCTCCTACACCTATAAATAGACCCCCAGGTCATTCAGAAAAGGGGCCGGACCATTTCAAGAGCAAAAGATCGCCGAGATTCTGCCAGATTTACTCCAGATCACCATTGCTGCCTTAGATTCATACTTGATTCAGCAAATCAGTTGTAATACAACATACGAAATTGTAATCTTCAAGCATCGAGCAATAAAATCATAAAAACCTTGAAGTGGACGTAGGCCGGAGATAGCCGAACCACTATAAATTGTGTGTCCCTGTTCATTATTTCTTAATTGCTGCTTGTTACTTGCTTAGATCTATGATTTGTGTGTGAATACTGTTGATTCGTATTCATACGCTGGTGCTTTCACTACACTTGGGGTTTGTGACCATTTTTGGTGCAAACACTTTGGTGCTTTCACCGAGAAGAACTAGCACCCGCTACACCAAATTCAAAATTTAGATTTGGAATTTTAAAGATTCAGATCTGACTCTACAATGACTCGACAAACTAGACAAAGAACTGAGAGGAGCCAACAGGCAGGAAGTCAAGAGGCATCCTCTGGCGCTGGAGAAGGACAAGCTTCGATCTACATTACTAGAGATGAGATGGAGGCTATGAATAACCTAATGCAGGAGAGAATGATGAAAAGCCAACAAGAGATGCTGCAGAATTTCTTCGAGCAGATGAGAGCTGCAGGGACGCAGAACCCTGGACCAGCTACAACGGCTGTGAATGTGGAACAAGGAGCTAGGGCTATGGGACCCGATGAAGGACAGAATACAGAACTAGAAGGCAATCAACAAGGGCTTGGGGGCAGGCCCGCAAGATCCGACGCAGAAGGACCTTTGGAAGGAGCTCAACCGGCTAGGGCCAACATAAATGCTAACGAGCCACCCGAAGAGTACGTGCCAGAATTCCCTACAAGACTCGGAGGGCAAGACAGAGACATGACAAGGGGGCAGCCCCTGGATGGAGATGAAAGAATGATCGGCCTAGTGAGACGACTCATGAGAGGAGGGTTTTCAGGAGGAGGATTGGAAGAAGTTAGTCGGAGTCCGTTCGCTCCGAATATCAGGAATGCAATGAACCCTCCGAAGTTCAAACTACCAACGCTGAATCCTTATGATGGAAAGTCAGACCCGACTATGCATATCACCAGATATATCAGACACATGGAAGTGCTGGGAGCATCCGAGGAAGTGATGGCACGGTGTTTCCCTTTATTCCTATCAGATTTGGCTGCGCTTTGGTTTAGGCAGCTAGAAACCGGATCAATCAGGACATGGGGTGAGCTTGTGGATTGCTTCATGAAGCAGTTTAGGGTTCACGTGACGCGACCTAAGAGCGTGATGACTTTGGCATCAATAAAACAAAGGACCGGAGAGTCCATAAAAGATTTTTTGTTACGATTTAATGCGACGGTGACTTCTGTAGATCGCCCGGACCCATCGATGATTTTGATGGCGGCGGTGGCAGGAGTTGGAGAAGGCACCGAATTCAAAGACTCTTTGACTAAAGATCCACCGCAAGATCTTGGAGAATTCTTCCATGAAGCTGAAAAGTTCATTCGATTAGAGGAATCGCGAGCCGAGAGGCAGGAAATAAATGTTGCACAAGGCGAAGGAACCGCCAGGGAACAGCCCAGGGCTGACAAAGGAAAGAGGAAGCAGGATGACGCACATGATGGTCCTGATAAACGGAAGAAATTCCGAGAACCCAGATTCAGGCAATACACAGACTTGGTGGCAGGACTGGAACGCATTTACACTGAAACTCGGGGGCAACTCCCCTATCGAAAGCCACCAAGGAGGGATCCCACAGAGCGGGAACGTAGAACCGGAAAATACTGCCTATTCCATGAACTGGATGGGCACACTACCGATGAATGCCGCCACCTGAAGGATGAGGTGGAAGAACATGCCAGGAGTGGTAGATTGCAACAATATGTCAGAGAACGAACGGCGGCGGTTAGACCCGAACAACTACCGCATCAACCCAACAGGAATGATCCCGGATCGGGATCACGACTCGTCATCAACTGATTGTGATGGTAAGGGCCAAGTCCAAGATTTGGACTCTGATCGATTAGTTTTCTTAGATTTGATTTCCCAAATAAAACGGCTATCCCACTTACTCATGTACGGGAACCGGAGAGATCCCTAGGCATGCTCTGAGATGGAAATAGACCGCTCCGCCCAGAGAGGCATTATCTTGTTTTCCTGGTGTTTGAGATTGAACATCTAAGATTTGAATTTAATAAAGAAACATTTATTAAAATAAACCTTTGACCGGAGAGTTAAAGGATAAACATTAAATATCAATATAAACATGATCGCTTTATGATCCTACCCGGAGAGGCAGGGTCCGGAGTGCAAGAAGTGAGTTGCTTCGCCAGAGAGCGACAGGATCAACTCACTTAAGCGTTGTTTCCCCTTCACCGGAGAGTGACAGGATGGGATCCAGCATGAGCCCGGAGAGGCTATGATCGACCGACGATTCAGGTCATGACATCGCTTAATGTTCAGATACACTGAACCGGAGTGCAGGAGGTGAGTCGCTTCGCCGGAGAGCGACAGGATTGACTCACTTAACGTTGTTTCCCCTTCACCGGAGAGTGACAGGATGGGATCCAGCATGAGCCCGGAGAGGCTATGATCGACCGACGATTCAGGTCATGACATCGCTTAATGCTCAGATACACTGAACCAGAATGCATGAGGTGAGTCGCTTCGCCGGAGAGCGACAGGATTGACTCACTTAAACGTTGTTTCCCCTTCACCGGAGAGTGACAGGATGGGATCCAACATGAGCCCGGAGAGGCTATGATCGGTCGAGAATGACCAAGACATCGCTATGCGCCCGAGCTGGGGCCAGAGTGCAAGGGATAGAAAGCCGCGCCGGAGTGCAATAGGATCTTTCTATTCAATCGCTAAATCTATAACAATTCGGCTTCGAACAGCCATGAACTTGATTGAAAATGCTATAAGCTATGAGTAAAACATGAACTCACTGCATCCAACAAAAGACTGATCAAAACACGCCTTTTACCAAAAAGGCATGTTTTGGGGGGCAAAATGTTATCCCAACTTTTGGCAAAGTCGAGATACCCAAAGATTAACTGAAAATCAATGATTATTAGTCATGAACATCGATTGTGCATCATAGGCTCACCGCGGATATCGATGAATTTTGTCCGAGTCCGGATCGGGCTGCAATTGATAAGACATGTCAAGCAAGGTCAGATGAAGCAACGTTCCAAGTTTCGAGTCAATCCGAGTTCGTACGCTCAAGATATCACCAATGGAAAATGGAGGAGACAGCCCTGTGTTCGAATCCATGAAAGACCCTATGTTCGAATCGATGAGGTAGGAATTCTATTCGAATCCATCAAGGTCGACTCCATCATCTTCGTATCCATCAATCAAGCCCTTGCCTCGAATCCATCGAAATACGCCTTGCTTCGACTCCATTGAGCAAGCATTAGTTCGACTCCGATAGTTCGAGTCCACCCTCACATTCCCACCTTCGAATCCGTTAATGAGAAACTCTTCGAATCCATATAGTTAAAAAGCTTCGACTCCATCCCGCGAGCATCTTCGAATCCATTCAAGCAAGAAGTCTTCGTATCGATTAATCTGCCTCGATCGATTCGAGGAGAACGTTCATCCAATCGATTCGATGAAGTCATAGCCTTGAATCCATTACATCGAATCCACCAAGTCATAACAGCTGGAACCACGGAGTCGACCCAGTCAACTCGGCATAGAAGTAGGATCGATACGAAGAAGGCGCTCCACATCATCGCAGAAGTGTGCGCTGGATCGATTCGAACGAATCGATTCGAACTAGATCGATTCGAACCAGGCTAGTCAACCAGAAATGCAACCTTGAATCGATCATAACTTGAGATCTACACATCCAAATGCTATGAAATTTTCACAGAAGCTTGGGCACATGTTGAAGAATGTTCACACCAAATTTCAGCTCGATTGGACAATTTCTTGATCGATTCGAACGTAGCTTCGAATCGATCCCAAAGTGGGCCCGGATCTCCAGATCTCGGCCATGTGGGCCCCCTGACGTACTGGAACTGGTCTCCCTTCAGTTTAGGCGAAATATCAGCCTCCTACACCTATAAATAGACCCCCAGGTCATTCAGAAAAGGGGCCGGACCATTTCAAGAGCAAAAGATCGCCGAGATTCTGCCAGATTTACTCCAGATCACCATTGCTGCCTTAGATTCATACTTGATTCAGCAAATCAGTTGTAATACAACATACGAAATTGTAATCTTCAAGCATCGAGCAATAAAATCATAAAAACCTTGAAGTGGACGTAGGCCGGAGATAGCCGAACCACTATAAATTGTGTGTCCCTGTTCATTATTTCTTAATTGCTGCTTGTTACTTGCTTAGATCTATGATTTGTGTGTGAATACTGTTGATTCGTATTCATACGCTGGTGCTTTCACTACACTTGGGGTTTGTGACCATTTTTGGTGCAAACACTCGCTGATAACCTTCAACTACATAACCTCTGAGCTCGTACGTCTCAGAGAAGGGTGTTACGCTAAGAGAATTAATTCTCCGCCACCAACAGAAATGTATTTCAAAGAAATCGGCTTTATATCGCAAAGTGTAATGTCAGACATGTAACCATACAAGTCTGTTCCAGGTTCGAACAGAACCGAAGGCACTTCCAAAGAAGCCCTTGCAAATCCGGGTATTCACAATCCCGATCGGATTTCCCATCACTTAGGGGATCTCTATACCAGGAGCTACTCAGTGCAGAGACAATCGATAGGTTATCCTATCGTTCTCGCAAACACCCGGTCTTCAACACTGGTCTTCAATTGCTATCCATATACGATGTATCATTATTCGGAATGGGTTGTATGACACAAAGGTCCTCTCCTGGTTAATCCGAATAATGAGCGCAATATTTAAAAACATATGGATAATAGGATTTCAATTAAGTCACAATTTATTCCCCAAAATCTTTCTTTTTAATGGTTAAAGAAATTACCATTTCAAATCTTTTAAAACAAAAAGATTTATTCCACAAAATTTTACGTAGTTTCACAAAGACAGATTTACAAATCGATTTCCACTTCAATCGGATTAACACACAAAATTTTATTAAGTTATTAAAAATAACTTTCACAATTGAAACCCATTTCAAAGCTTTCAGTTCAAATTCCAAAACTGTTTGGATTCACAAATTCAATCTTTTAAAATTGTCAAAAATCCGTGACTTAACGGATTTCCACGTGAAATCCATATTTGTGTGTGTATGGTGTAGTCCAGGGGTTTCACACACAATAGTGCAACAATATTAAATCATCACAGATCAGAATACAGAAATATAATTGATAAGCGATATGAACTATAACGCTCATCTTCCATTCACAAATCACAGATATATAAAGGTCACAAATAATAAATTACAGGTCACAACACAAATCAGGATATATCACAAAGCATCACATATCAGGAAATATCAAACAATTCAATCATTCAATAGAATCCAAACATCTGTAAGTAGGATCAATTTAATTATCTGATAAATTTAAATCAGATTAAATTTCTATGAATAATTTTCTGGTCATGGTAGATTAAAAATTAATTAATCACAACATATTTAATAAATGATTCTTTTATTAATCATTAATATACCCTTAATTAATTATTCTTAATTACAAATTAATTTAACCTTAATTAATTTTTTTATTATAAATTAATCCCCTGATTAATTCCACAAGAAATCGAATCCAAATTACTTTTATTCTTCAATAAATTACATCTTGTAATTTCCCAATGATTACTTCCCTAAGTAATTATACTTATTAAATCACCTAGTGATTATTCCCAGATTTATTAAACTTAATTAATAAATCTTAACAAATCAAATTAACTTAATTAATTACATTAAGTAACTAATTTCCTTTAATTCCTTACCATTAAGTAATTATACTTAAAACAATTCACAAATTAATTTATCAAATTAATTATCAAGATTAATCACATTAATTATCAAATAAACCTCAAGTTAATGATCCTCATTAACTACTCATAATTATTTAATTACTATTCTTAAGTAATTAAACTCAATTTAATTATTGTTAATTATCATTTAATTAACCTTTAAAATCATATGATTAATCACTAATTATTTAATTAATTAAGTTCTAAACCGTAACTTAATAAATCTTAATTCCTTGATTAAATAACCCTAATCATTTGTTTAAAAGACAACTCTTTATTAAATTAATGAATCTTATTTACAAATTAATTTACCTTAATTAATTTAACTCAAATCTTAATTTCTTGATTAAATAAACCTAATCATTTGTTTAAAAGACAACTCTTTATTAAATTAATGAATCTTATTTACAAATTAATTTACCTTAATTAATTTAACTCAAATCTTAATTTCTTGATTAAATAAATTAATCAATTATTCACTTGAACTAATTTAATGAGTGCATATCATTTTATCTTCACTAATTCAAATTTAAAACATTTTCTAACTAATGTTTTAATTATCATCACAAAGCAAATTTAAACAATTTGTTTCAAATTTATTATTCATATTTCATTTTAAACTTAAGGGTTAAAATGAATAAAATTTCTAATTTAACAAAGTTTTAAAACATACAAAACTTCTTAAAAACTTAGATTTAAGGAATTTAAACCTTATTAGAGAATTTATAAGAATTTAAATTAAATTCCTTTTTTAGAACAGGTTCTGTTTTAAAACCTGTAACCTTCAAAACTCTGAGACCAAACGACTATACTTCGAGTCGCCTACCTCTCTACTTCGAGCAACTTCAAAATTTTCTCGAGACATTACCGAGACCATCAAACCAAACATCCCAGACTTCCACTCTGCCTTGTGCACCTGCATAGCTTCAACAGCCAATGCCGACCATCAACGACCATCATCACC
Organism: Allium fistulosum; assembly: GCA_030737815.1. NCBI lineage: Eukaryota > Viridiplantae > Streptophyta > Magnoliopsida > Asparagales > Amaryllidaceae > Allium > Allium fistulosum. Next base: position 306,399,720 of record CM060901.1, on the reverse strand, counting down.
GATCACAAACCAAACTCGCAACCTATCCTGATCGCCTGAACTACCCAGACTTATCGAAATCGAAATCGAGATGCTTACCTGCAAAACCTGGCAACACTGGAATTCTGCTACCACCAACCTGTCAACATCGCCTTGTCCACGCCGTGCCGACCATTTGCGAGCTCCCACCTCCGGCCTTGACTTCGACATCACCCAAACTTCTACCACCCGAAGTATCAAAACACTCGATCCATCATTGAGGCTGAGGTGATCAAATTTCCATCATAGCTAAAAACTAGGTTTACAGATTTTAAATCCAAATCCCAAAATCCACATAGCTTAAATCCTCGATCCAATATTTTTCCTAGCTTCCATGATCACTCCTCTAACCCCCAAACCAATCCCGACCTCCTCAGGTTCAAAGAACTGCAGATATACCCAAAAATCCCATTTCTGTTCAACACAGAAATGCACATTCCACTCTCCACTAAAAATTCCCATTTTAGTTTTAAAAATCAAATTTTGATTTATGTAATTGATTCATGATCCTAACATTATAAATTTTGACCGTTAAATTTTGTTCATTTCAACACTTTATTTACTACTTGATGTAAACAGAGTCTATCCATATAGATTCTGATCTAATTATACTTCTAAATTTGAATCCATAGAATAACAGATATCTTTTGTCTATACTTAAGATTTTATACATACTTGTTCAAGAGAAATTTGATTTATTGATCAGGGTTGGATCTGTTAATTTTAAACAGACAAGGTATATCTGTAACAAACAAGCATCTCAATATTCATATATACATACATACATCCTCACATTGATAACAGATCATAAGCAACATGTATACAAAGCAATCATCAATTTATGGACCTTTATTTCTATTTTAAGAAGTTAAGTTACTCACCTTAGATTGAAGATAGAGAACTTGCAAATGACTTTGGAAACTGGAATGAATTTCATATTTTTTGAAAGATGCTTTGATTTTCTTTAAAACTGAAATGCTTTTAGTTGCTACTCTTGATTTAAACACTAGAACTACTTGATGTTGCTTGATAAACTTGCTTGAACTTTTATTTCAGGTTTATGAACTTTTGAACTTGATTAAGTTTATTAGATATAGTGATGTTCATCTCCCTGGAATACTAAATCTTGCTGAACGAAATGGAATAAGGAAGTTGATATATAGAGATGTGTTGTACAGGTGATGTTTTTTTTGTACTAGGGACATGGTTGGTATGCTTGCATTAAATGCATGAAGCATGTTGCATTAATTACTCAAGTCCTCTATTTTCTTTTGCTTGCTCTAGCCTTGCATTAATTTACTCGGCTGATATGTATTATATTGTCTACTTTGTTTTGTATGTTGATATTTTCCTATAAACTTTGTTTATTTGTACAAAGATATTTTATTTTCATGTTTGAGTGTATTTTTTTATATTTTAATATGTTTACTAACTTTCTATTTTATAAAACTATATATATTCATTTTTAAAATATAGATGAATTTCTAGATTCTATTTCAAATCCAATATATACATATATATTCACATATATACAAATTTTCAAATCCATATGACTTTATATATTTTCTATTTGAATCGGGGAAACTCCCTTCCATTTATAATTAATTTTACAATTTTTATTCAAAAATTCATTTAGTTATCAATTTAAATTTAATTAAAATCTAGGGTCGTTACAGACTTTCCCCATTAAAAGAATTTCGTCCTCGAAATTGCCAGGAGACACAAAGATAGATAAAGAATATTTCATCAAATCAAACTGAGCATCTATTCTGCATTTGGCTTGCCAAATCAGAATATCAATAATAGATATAAAACCGAATCTATTTAACACTTCACAAGGTACTCGGGTTATCCAGATCTACAAGATATGTAGTGGCATGGGTTAGTTCGAAGGGATAACTAACCATTCATAGAATATATCGAGACCCAAACATAGACAAATGGATTCAATCCTCCAAAATTTCCAAACATCAGATATGGATTCCAAACTCAAATCGGAATACTTATACTTTGGGGGTATATATAGCTTGTCCCTCTTCGGACTTTGATATACCCAAGTAATTACAATAAAATTTCAAATTTGGTTTTAACCGAAATCATTTTATCGATACAATTCAATTTATCCTTCATATTCTATTAATCAATTTAACTCAATTTAAAATTTCAATTTTTATTTAAATTTTAATTCCAAATTTCCAATTCATATTCATTAAGGTTTAAATCAAAAACTGATAAGAAACCGATGAAGATACGAAGTAAAAATTTCCTACAACGGTTCGTAGGGCCACCATTACACCGAAACTTCTTTCTAAAGCTGGTACGAAGCAATCAAAAGAATTGAAATCGAATCAAAGGAGATTGATAAGAAAGATTATTTCCGCTGTCGTAGGGTATTGACCATTTATAGTGGTTCTCCCCTGTCCCCTATCTCATCCTCTTCTTGCACTCATACTCACTATCAGTGGATAGTAAGAGAATTTACTAAGACGTTTAAACGGATATCTTAGGGATACACTCATTCTAGGGATACTTCACCCTATCTCTAATGAGTTACTTAACGTGTTATACTCCTGAGCTAAAGTTCAACCTTAGCTCTAATACCAAATGTAACGTCTGCGAATTTTCGCATTTGAAAATCGACATCCATACTTTACATCGTACTCGATTGCCATAGATTCGACCGTTCAAATCCAAGTCGCTGGAGCTTATAACACAGTTAAGTAAATAACACAGCCGAAGAAAAAGAATAATACATTGATATACAATATCTGATACAATATCTGATACAACAGAGTGATACAATGAATATCAATATACATCAGAGAAATGATACAAGAAATAGCAGCGGAAAAGAAAATAGATAACACCAGCAGCGGATAATCTCCATCTCCAAAACGCCAATCCAGAGATAGCTTGAACTCTCAATAACGATGCACAAAGATAAGCAAGTGCAGTCCATATCCAAAGACTGAACTAGCTCCAGATAATCTACTGAACCTGACTATCTGAAAAACCCAACTCTAGACTGCCCGTGTAGAAAATTTTGAGCACCCAGAGTTTAGGAAAGAAACAATAAACTCCGGATCAGTCATGGGACTGGCGTGAGCAACAAAAACAGTTTATCTTTAAAAACAAATAGCAAAAGAATTTTAAAGTCAATTCGCAATGCTTTTGGAAAATGAAACTACCATAAGGCCTCCCGCACACACACACAATGCAAACGCAGAATCGGAGGAGATTTCTCCTTATGATAGTCAAAGATGCTTACTACGTAAAACAAATCATTTTGATATTATTATTAGTGCATAGTGGAAAATATTTCGAAAGTATAATATTAATCTTAACCAACATATAACCATTATTGTATGCCTACTATAGCTACCATCTAAATAGTGGTGACCACCGTATGTAAATGGCAGGTTCTACAACTAATACCGTACAAAATTCATATTGGAAGATGGATTTCCAACAAATGGTCGGGCAAAGGAACTTCCTAAGTAAAATAGAACGCCTCTGGAGCGACGTTCCCGGATCCTAACCGGATCTCTACTATACAAGGCCGGGTAACCCCTAGCTAGGTAACTACTGACACGAGTATGCCACCTCCCGGTCGTTAGCGACCTTTATCCGAGGTACCTCTAATCCAACAACCACAAAACAATCACAAAGTAATAGATTCGCAGCAACCACAAAGTAAGTATCTGGGCTCCATACCATGATACCACTCATAATCCAGAAGGAAATGACATACACTAAGGGGGCGCTATCCCCTAATAACCTTGCTGCCATGATTCCTGTTTCGACCATACCGGGTCGTGAGATTCGACGAAGTCTCGTCCACAAAGCTACGTTTTGGCACAAAGCCATGCTTTGGGTCAACAGATGATCAAAGTAATGATCACAAAGATAAATGATCAAACAAATGATCATATCACAAATGATCAAACAATGATCATCACACAGCAACACTTAGCATGCCACATTACCAAATTGGGAGTATATCGCTGATAACCTTCAACTACATAACCTCTGAGCTCGTACGTCTCAGAGAAGGGTGTTAAGCTAAGAGAATAAATTCTCCGCCACCAATAGAAATGTATTTGAAAGAAATCGGCTTTATATCTCAAAGTGTAATGTCAGACATGTAACCATACAAGTCTGTTCTGGGTTCAAACAGAACCGAAGGCACTTCCAAAGAAGCCCTTGCAAATCCGGGTATTCACAATCCCGATCGGATTTCCCATCACTTAGGGGATCTCTATACCAGGAGCTACCCAGTGCAGAGACAATCGATAGGTTATCCTATCGTTCTCGAAAATACCCGGTCTTCAACACCGGTCTTCAATTGCTATCCATATACGACGTATCATTATTCGGAATGGGTTGTATGACACAAAGGTCCTCTCCTGGTTAATCCGAATAATGAGCGCAATATTTAAAAACATATGGATAATAGGATTTCAATTAAGTCACAATTTATTCCCCAAAATCTTTCTTTTTAATGGTTTAAACAAATTACCATTTCAAATCTTTAAAAAAAAAAAGATTTATTCCACAAAATTTTACGTAGTTTCACAAAGACAGATTTATAAATCGATTTCCACTTTAATCGAATTAACACACAAAATTTTATTAAGTTATTAAAAATAACTTTCACAATTGAAACCCATTTCAAAGCTTTCAGTTCAAATTCCAAAACTGTTTGGATTCACAAATTCAATCTTTTAAAATTGTCAAAAATCTATGACTTAACTGATTTCCACGTGAAATCCATATTTGTGTGTGTATGGTGTAGTCCAGGGGTTTCACACACAATAGTGCAATAATATTAAATCATCATAGATCAGAATACAAAAATATAATTGATAAGCGATATAAACTGTAACGTTCATCTTCCATTCACAAATCACAGATATATAAAGGTCACAGATAATAAATTATAGGTCACAACTCAAATCAGGATATATCACAAAGCATCACATATTAGGAAATATCAAACAATTCAATCATTCAATAGAATCCAAACATCTGTAAGTAGGATCAATTTAATTATCTGATAAATTTAAATCAGATTAAATTTCTATGAATAATTTTCTGGTCATGGTAGATTAAAAATTAATCAATCACAACATATTTAATAAATGATTATTTTATTAATCATTAATTTACCCTTAATTAATTATTCTTAATTACAAATTAATTTAACCTTAATTAATTTTTTTTATAAATTAATCCCCTGATTAATTCCACAAGAAATCGAATCCAAATTACTTTTACTCTTTAATAAATTACATCTTGTAATTTCCCAATGATTACTTCCCTAAGTAATTATACTTATTAAATCACCTAGTGATTATTCCCAGATTTATTAAACTTAATTAATAAATCTTAACAAATCAAATTAACTTAATTAATTACATTAAGTAACTAATTTCCTTTATTTTCTTACCATTAAGTAATTATACTTAAAACAATTCACAAATTAATTTATCACATTAATTATCAAGATTAATCACATTAATTATCAAATAAACCTCAAGTTAATGATCCTCATTAACTATTCATAATTATTTAATTACTATTCTTAAGTAATTAAACTCAATTTAATTATTGTTAATTACCATTTAATTAACCTTTAAAATCATATGATTAATCACTAATTATTTAATTAATTAAGTTCTAAACTATAACTTAATAAATTTTAATTACTTGATTAAATAACCCTAATTATTTGTTTAAAAGAGAACTCTTTATTAAATTAATGAATCTTATTTACAAATTAATTTACCTTAATTAATTTAACTCAAATCTTAATTTCTTGATTAAATAAACCTAATCATTTGTTTAAAAGGCAACTCTTTATTAAATTAATGAATCTTATTTACAAATTAATTTACCTTAATTAATTTAACTCAAATCTTAATTTCTTGATTAAATAAATTAATCAATTATTCACTTGAACTAATTTAATGAGTGCATATCATTTTATCTTCACTAATTCAAATTTAAAACATTTTCTAACTAATGTTTTAATTATCATCACAAAGCAAATTTAAACAATTTGTTTCAAATTTATTTTTCATATTTCATTTTATACTTAAGGGTTAAAATGAATAAATTTCTAATTTAACAAAGTTTTAAAACATACAAAACTTCTTAAAAACTTAGATTTAAGGAATTTAAACCTTATTAGAGAATTTATAAGAATTTAAATTAAATTCCTTTTTTAGAACATGTTCTGTTTTAAAACCTGTAACCTTCAAAACTCTGAGACCAAACGACTATACTTCGAGTCGCCTACCTCTCTACTTCGAGCAACTTCAAAATTTTCTCGAGACAGTACCGAGACCATCAAACCAAACATCCTAGACTTCCACTCTGCCTTGTGCACCTGCAAAGCTTCAACAGCCAACGCCGACCATCAACGGCCATCATCACCGATCACAAACCAAACTCGCAACCCATCCCGATCGCCTGAACTACCCAGACTTCTCGAAATCGAAATCGAGATGCTTACCTGGAAAACCTGGCAACACTGGAATTCTTATGCCACCAACCTGTCAACATCACCTCATCCACGCCGTGCCGACCATCTGCGAGCTCCCACCTCCGGCCTTGACTTCGACATCACCCAAACTTCTACCACTCGAAGTATCAAAACACGCGATCCATCATTGAGGCCGAGGTGATCAAATTTTCATCATAGCTAAAAACTAGGTTTATAGATTTTAAATCCAAATCCCAAAATCCACATAGCTTAAATCCTCGATTCAATATTTTTCCTAGCTTCCATGATCACTCCTCTAACCACCGAACCAATCCCGACCTCCTCAGGTTCAAAGAACTGTAGATATACCCAATTCCCATTTCTGTTCAACACAGAAATGCACATTCCACTCTCCACTAAAAATTCCCATTTTAGTTTTAAAAATCAAATTTTGATTTATGCAATTGATTCATGATCCTGACATTATAAATTTTGACCATTAAATTTTGTTCATTTCAACACTTTATTTACTGCTTGATGTAAACAGAGTCTATCCATATAGATTCTGATCTATTATACTTCTAAATTTGAATCCATAGAATAACAGATATCTTTTGTCTATACTTAAGATTTTATACATACTTATTCAAGAGAAATTTGTTTTATTGATCAGGGTTGGATCTGTTAATTTTAAACAGACAGGGTATATCTGTAACAAACAAGCATCTCAATATTCATATATACATACATACATCCTCACATTGATAACAGATCATAAGCAACATGTATACAAAGCAATCATCAATTTATGGACCTTTATTTCTGTTTTAAGAAGTTAAGTTACTCACCTTAGATTGAAGATAGAGAACTTGCAAATGACTTTGGAAACTGGAATGAACTTCATATTTTTTGAAAGATGCTTTGATTTTCTTTAAAACTGAAATGCTTTTAGTTGCTACTCTTAATTTAAAAACTAGAACTACTTGATGTTACTTGATAAACTTGCTTGAACTTTTATTTCAGGTTTTTGAACTTTTGAACTTGATTAAGTTTATTAGATATAGTGATGTTCATCTCCCTGGAATACTAAATCTTGTTGAACGAAATGGAATAAGGAAGTTGATATATAGGAGATGTGTTGTACAGGTGATGTTTGTTTTTGTACTAGGGACATGGTTGGTATGCTTGCATTAAATGCATGAAGCATGTTGCATTAAATGCATGAAGCATGTTGCATTAATTACTCAAGTCCTCTATTTTCTTTTGCTTGCTCTAGCCTTGCATTAATTTACTCGGCTGATATGTATTATATTGTCTACTTTGTTTTGTATGTTGATATTTTCCTATAAACTTTGTTTATTTGTACAAAGATATTTTATTTTCATGTTTGAGTGTATTTTTTTATATTTTAATATGTTTACTTACTTTATATTTTATAAAACTATATATATTCATTTTCAAAATATAGATGAATTTCTAGATTCTATTTCAAATCCAATATATACATATATATTCACATATATACAAATTTTCAAATCCATATGACTTTATATATTTTCTATTTGAATCGGGGAAACTCGCTTCCATTTATAATTAATTTTACAAATTTTATTCAAAAATTCATTTAATTATCAATTTAAATTTAATTAAAATCTAGGGTCGTTACAAAAGTTGTAAAGTTACAAGACCAAGATCCATTTTTATTTGGAAAGAAAGCTCAGATATTAAATGGTGAAGCAGTGGAAGGTTTTCAGTTGAATGATCAAGGCCATTTGAAGAAAGGAAAAAGAATATGTGTTCCAGCAATTGATGAGTTGAAACAAGAAATCTTGGATGCTTACCACAAAAGAAAATACACTATACACCCAGGAAGCACACGGATGTATCACAACCTCAAGAGGGATTATTGGTGGAGTGGTATGAAGAGTGCAGTGGCAACCTATGTATCTAAATGTATGGTTTGCCAACAAGTGAAGGCTGAGTATCAAAAACCCTCAGGGATGCTTCAACCTTTGCAAATACCACAGTGGAAATGGGAGGATATATCAATGGATTTCATTGATGGTTTTCCTAGAACTAGGAGGGGAAATGATAGCATTTGGGTAGTGGTTGATAGGTTAACCAAGTCAGCCCACTTTATACCAGTAAAGTCAGAGAGAAATACATGTACACTAGCCCAGTTATTTATCAAGGAAGTGGTTAGACTACATGGTATACCAAAGACTATAGTAAGTGATAGAGATACCATCTTCACTTCAAAATTTTGGCAGAGTTTTCACAAGGCAATGGGGACTGATTTATGCTTAAGCACAGCATACCATCCTCAATCTGATGGTCAAATAGAAATTGTGAACAAATTGCTTGAAGACATGTTGAGAACTTGTGTGTTGGATTGGGGAGGAAGTTGGGAGGATCATATCTTTTTAGCTGAATTTGCATACAACAATAGCCATCATAGTAGCATAGGCTTGGCACCCATTAAAGCTCTCTATGGGAGACCATGTTTATCACCCTCAAGTTGGCTTGAATCTAGGGAAAAAGTGGTCTTAGGACCAGAGAGTGTGAAGGAAACTTCAGAGAAAATAGCTTTGATCAGAAAAAGAATTGCTTCTTCCTAGGATAGGCAAAAGAAATATGCAGATCAAAGAAGGAAGGAAGTACAATATGGTGTTGGGGATTATGTATTTATCAAAATATCACCCATGAAGAAGGTTCTAAGGTTTGGGAAACAAGGAAAGTTGATTCCTAGGTATATATGGCCATATAAAATTCTAGAGAGAATAGGAACTGTATCCTATAAGCTGGAGTTGCCAGAAGAAATGTGAGCAACACATGATGTTTTTCATGTGTCTCAACTAAGAAGATGGGTTCATGATAAGAAGACAATCCTAGAATCCCCTAAGGATGTGCAGATTGACCCTAGGATGATCTATGAAAAGGAGTCTGTTGGCATAGTTGCTAGAGAAATCAAGAAATTGAGAAACAAAGAAATTAAATTAGTAAAAGTGCAATGGAGTCTTGACCCAAATGATTGCACATGGGAAGTGGAGGATAAAATCAGAAATGATTATCCACAACTGTTTGATTGAATGAAAGGTAAATTTATATATACTGATGAGTGTTTTGATTGAATATGCATTGTGATTTTTGTTTTAATATGCATAGAGTTTAATCAAGTGATTGGCTTGAGAATGGTTTGATATCAGAAAAATTGAATTTCTGGATTGATGATACTTAAATTAAGTATGAGAGAATTGTGGGACACAATTCCTAAAAGGAGGGGTATATGTGATAACCCTGATTTTTGTGAGCAATTTCATGATTTAAATTAGTTTATATTTGTTTAAAATTGCATTGAGAAAGATAGGAATGGAAACTATTGCAAATGCATGGTTTAAGTATGTACATGTGCACAAGATAGTGCACACACATGCACACTGTTTTCTGTATAATAAAATAGGCAGAAATCAATATATAAATTAGGATAAATAATTTAGAAATACATATGTATGAAAATAGGATTATGTCTTTAAATAAATCTGGCACAAAGAAAATAAAAGCTAGGCAGGAATAAATTTAAAAATTATTTAAAGAAAGAAAGTAAGGACTTAGGCAAAATAGGCATACATATACATGTGCACAAGCAAACACTTGTTGGAAGAAAACAAAAATTGCATGGAAATGGCATGAACCCTTAAGCAAACACTTTATCCATTTGCAGTAATTTCTTTAATTTGGAAAATGAGAGTCATGCATATAACATGACCGGGGTAAAGGGATAAGGCTTATTTTTGAAAATAAAAACAAGGACCACATACCCTTTTATTTTCTTGAATCAAATGAGAGGCAGACCATGTTTTGTATAGGGTAAAAATGACATTGGGTAATTTTGTTAAACCCTAGTAGCAGCCAGGGATTTTGTATAAGGAGGCTTAGTGTAGTGAGACCTTACAGAATTAGCTCTTCATCATTTAAAGAAAAATAAAAATATAAGCCAGAGAAAGATAAGGAGCATTGGCCATTAGAATTAGAAGAAGGCAGAAGACCAAAAAGGATTCAAAAGCTTAGGGAAAGAGAGGGACTAGGGTGAGTAACCTCACTGGAAACTTTGGCAATAAGTCTTGAATATTGAGGCAGCCTAATTAGATTTATATTTCACTTTTGCAAGCTATGTTCATTTTATGATTTAATAACTTTGGCTTGTTAATGATCTGCTCAAGTGTAAACCCCTTTACAGGGACATATCTAGTATAAAAGAGTCATGGATTTCATGTTTAAATAGGATTATCTGTGTTGTGGTTTAATTATGAGATGAAGTAGATTTTTATGGGTTTTATTTATACATTTATTTATTTAAAACCCAGGACTCATGTTGTAGATATATGGCCTAAAAATGAAAGAAAATGTGGGCTGCAACATTGTATTGTTGCTTATGTCTCACATCAACTAAAATAAAGATAAATGTGGAGGTGCAATGTTATACATGTGCCGAGCTTCTATGTTGTATGAACCCTCCAAATCAAAGCATATACTTGTGGTTTAGCCAGATTTTAAATTAACAAAGGTCTGATTGAACCAGAGGTAAAAGAGGACAACCAGAAAACTATCTATGGCCATATGTTTGTAACTTGATCCATTGAAACCCATAGACAAAATAATATGCTTAGAAATCACATCTGATTGCATGTTTAAAATGTTTGCTTATGAGAACATGACTTACCTATCTCTGGATGAATACATGTTGGCTGAATGTTTATTTCTCTGATTGAAATATGATATGCAGAAGGGATTAGCATAGGAATGTGAAAAGGAAAATAACACTTAGTAATTTAACTAAGGACTTTTGGATCTTAGGGCTACAAAATATGGCTTGGCAAGGTGAACATTACAAGCTCACACATGGTATGCTTATACCCAGGGGCCTGAGTGTGCTGGGTTAACAGTGATATGTCCCAGGCAGTGTGTGGTTTAACAAGGGAAAGTAGCTAAAGACCATAACATGCTTGATAGTGAACAATAGAAATAGGTTCCTGAGAAGGCTTGGGTAAAATCCCTGATGGCCAGTAATCTGGTAGAAAAGACTTGATGATTGAATTGATGAATATGTTGATTGGTTTATAATGTTTTATGGATGGATTCTATGATTGTTATCACTGAACTAAACCATTGAATCACATATAATTTTTTGTGTACTAATGTATATACACATGTATCACAGAAACATGCACAAGAATGGTATTGAATTCCTTTATCCATTTTGAAGTTACTTGAATATAAATAAGTGTCATATAAATCATGTTTTCAGTTAGATTACTCATACCAGACTTTAGTCTGACCCTTGTGTGTTTTATGCACCAATGGGTATCTCATGTTTACATGGGGCAGTTCATGGTGATTTTGCAGGAAAGTAGGAATTGCTTTGATCAGGCTTTGGATGTTTAGCTGCTTAAGGAATTGGATGCTATATTTAAAGATTTATTGAAGTTAAAATAGATTTTTAGGCTGAATTATGTTAAGTTATTCTGTTTAAATTACTTAGAAAACTAATGTGTTGTTAGAACTACTATTTTGCAAGTATGGAACCTATGTGTGTATCAGTGGAAACTTATGTGCTTTGTTTGGCAAAGGTTTTGCTAAGAAATGGTATTTTTAAGCTTCAATAACAGTTAGTTTATAAATGGTTGAAAATCTGAGATTGAAAGGATTTGTGGATTGAATGTATATCCAAGTATTTAACATAAGAAAATCCATGTTTAAGTTGAAATAAAATCTGGCAGAATGAGGGTTTGAGTTGCTTTGAAAAGAAAACAAAATAACATGTATTTTTGTTTAAGAAAAAGTGCAAGCTGAATATGGCTAACATGACCAATTTATTGAGCCTGGGTTAAGCCAGTACTAAAGAGTTTTGACTAAATTTTCAGTTATGTTTTACAACCCAAATATAGGGTAGACTTAGACATTTTTGCTAACAAGAAAAAAATATAAGGCACTTGAATCTCCCATTGACACACACATGCACAGGAACATGCACACACATGCACATGCAAGAGCACAGTTCATATAGTAACAAGATTACGGGAATACATGCAAAATGCTAAGTCTTGAGACATGGAACCAACAACTATGCAAAAATCTAAGTATGCTTGGAAAATCTAGATTTTTGAAACACTATTGCTATGTAGGAGTTATTTCTTTTAATAATTCCTAAACATATTTCTACTTCTAAACTTTTATACTCTGATTCAAGTAGAAAGTACTTATATATCTTCACATATGTAAGTTTAAGATGATTTGAGAAAACTAATATTTTTATATTGGCATAAAGATCCTGGATAGAAGAAAATTATAGTGTAATATTTTCTTGATTAAATGACCACTATATATATATATATACGCAAAAAAAACTTTAGGATGAGAAGGTGGGTCATTTCATCCCTCCTTAAAGAAATTACATCCTCGCAATTTACTAGAGAATACTATATGATATTCGTATATTAAAAATCGTCCTAGAAACTAATAAAATCCTAACATCCATGACTCGATGGATATATAAATACGTACCTAATGGGTTTGAATTAACTTAGGATGTGATTTTCTTATTTGCTCCTTAGTTTCCCAAGTGCAGTCTTTGGGATTATCTAACAGTTGAACTTTGACTAGTGGAACATGCTTATTTGTTAACTGCTTCATCTATGAATCCACTATTCTGGCTGGCTCAATGGTGAATGTCAGGTTTGGTTCAATCTCTAGTTCCTCTAGCTGCTTTGGTTCTTTAACAATGTCGGAATCCTGTAGACATTTCCTTAATTGGGATACGTGGAACACATTATGAACTCCGGATAGATATGCTGGTAATTCAACTCGGTAAGAAAGGCTTCCAATTCGCTCCATAACTGGATAAGGTGTAATATACCCTAGAGCTAATTTTCCTGCTTTGCCAAATCTTACAACTCCTTTCATTAGGGATACCTTTTATAGAAACATACTCTCCAATTGCGAATTCTAGATCCTTTCTACGTTGGTCAGCATAGCTCTTCTGTCGTGATTGAGCAATCTTCAAACGATCGCTGATAAGCTCGATCTTTTCAGTCGTTTCTCGAACCATATCTGGTCCTAGTATAAGTCTGTCTCCGGTTTTTAACCAACAGGCTGGAGAACAACATGGTCTTCCATACAAAGCTTCAAATGGTGCCATACCAATACTGGATTGGAAACTATTATTGTAGGACAATTCAATCAAATGAAGATATTCTTCCCATGAACCCCCGAACTCTAAGGTACAAATCTTGAGTAGATCTTCTACAACTCGATTTACTTTTTCAGTTTGTCCATCCGTCTGAGGATGGTATGCTGTGCTAAAATTGAGTTGTACGCCTAAAACTGAATGCATTGCCAATATTGACTGGTAAATATCGGATCATGATCGCATACTATATTATTTGGAATTCTGTGCAATCGTACAATATGTTTCAAGAATAGTCTGGCTAAACTTTATGCAGTTCTATTCATTCTCACAGGAATGAAATGGGCACTTTTAGTGAGTCTATCAACTATCACCCATATACTTTCATTTCCTGACCTTGATCTGGGAAGCCCATCAATGAAATCCATAGAAATTTGTTCCCATTTCCTTTGAGGAACTTCGAGCGGTAATAAAAGTCCACTGGGTTTTTGATGCTCGCTCTTTACCAACTTACACGTATCACATCGTTTCACATATTCACCAATGTCCTTCTTTATGCCTTCCCAATAGTACATCCGATTCATATCATTATACATCTTTGTACCACCAGGATGTATAGAAAATAAATATCGATGACATTCGTCTAGAACTTCTTTTCTCAAATCGGCTGTGTTAAGAACACAAAGTCTTCCTTTAAATTTCAAGTTCCCCTTCAAGTCTAACTCGAACTTGCTGAGATTTTCTGATGCATTCCCATTCTTCAATTTATCAATTTGATCGGCTAGGATTGGGTCATTTCTTTGATTAGCTTGAATTCGATTGAGTAAACTCAGTCGAATATCCAGACTTGCCAACATGGCTGTTGTTTCTTCCACTCTTCTGAACTGGAGGTTCCAAGAAGATAACACTTCTAATTCTTTCCATTCTTTCAACATCATTGATACTATGGCCTGGTGTTTTCGGCTGCGAGCATCTGCCACCTTATTGCCCTTACCTGGCATATACTGAATTTCTAGATCATATGCAACTAGAAATTCTAGCCATCGTTGTTATCGCATATTCAAGTCTTTTTGAGAGAATAAATACTTTAACGACTTATGGTCTGTGTATAAAACAAACTTTTCTACCAATAGATAATGTCGCCAAAGTTTCAAGGCAAATACGACGGCTGCTATCTCAAGATCATGAGTTGCATACTTTACTTCATAAGGCCTGAGTTGTCTAGACGCATAGGCTACAACTTTGTCTCGTTGCATTAATACTACACCGAGCCCTGTTCCACAGGCATCTGTGTATACTACCACATCCTGATTTCCTTCTGGAACTATTAATATTGAAGCATTAGAAAGTAATTCTTTCAACTTCTGGTAAGCCCCTTCACATTTATCTGGCTAGATAAATTTAATTCCTTTCTTCGTTAAATTAGTTAGTGGAGCAGAAATCTTGGAAAAATCTTTTATAAATCTTCTATAATATCCTGCTAAACCCAAGAAACTTATGATTTCAGTTATTAATTCGGATCGCTTCCACTTTTGAATAGCTTTAACCTTAGCTGGGTCAACTAAAATTCCTTTCTCCGAGGCTATATGTCCCAAAAATTTCACTTTCTTCTGCTAGAAGTGACATTTTGAAAATTTTGCTTTAAGTTGGTGTTCTCTTAAAGTTTCTGATACCAGTTTCAAATGAGTCACATGATTTTCTTCTGTCTTTGAGTAGACGAGGATATCATCAATAAAAACTAGGACAAACTTGTCCAAATAACTTCTGAAAACTTTATTCATCAAAATAAGCTGGAGCATTCGTTAATCCAAATGGCATTACTAACCATTCGTAGGAACCGTATCTAGTTCGAAATTTTGTTAATGGAATAATGTCCTCTGCAACTCTTAGTTGATGAAAACCTGTGGCTAGATCTAGTTGTGAAAAGACCTTTGCACCACTCAGTTGATCGAATAGATCATCAATCCTTGGCAGTGGATATTTATTCTTGATAGTATGGTCATTCAATTTTCTGTAATCTATACAGACTCGGAGAGATCCATCTGCCTTTTTAACAAATAAATCCGATGCTCCCTAAGGAGAACCACTCGTTCTGATGAAATTCTTTTGCTCAAGATCTTCTATTTGAGATCTTAATTCTTCCATCTCACTAGGGTACATTCGATTAGGTGGTCCACTAAAAGGTTGAGTTCTAGGTTTCAAATCTATTCTGAACTCAACTGCTCAACTTGGTGGTAGACCAGTAACTGGTTCAAAGATATCAAAAAATTTATAACTATTGGAATCTGTCCTATTTCATCTTCTTTAGATTCCAAAGCAAATAAAGAATAACCTGAACTGACATTTGCTCTTTCTAGAGCTATAAGGATTCGCTTGGGGTAATCAGAATGTTGGAGAGTGATTACTCGTTCTGAACAGTATAATTGAGCTTGATAGTGTTCGAGCCAGTCCATTCCCAAAATAACTCCATAACTCAGCGAATCCATAATAAACAAATCACATGAGAAAGAATACCCAGATAAGCAAATTATGACTCCACTACATGTAATCTCCAGGGTAATGCATCATCCAATAGGATTGGCCACCCTAAGAGAATTGTTAAGAGAAGAAACATCCAATTTTAACTTTTCTACTATTCCTTTCGATATAAATGAATGTGATGCACCTATATCAAAAAGAATTCTAATATATAATCCATGCCATAAAATAGTACCTTCTAGGACCGAAGCTTGTTTTCCCTCATATGGTTTCATTGAACTGGGACCATCTAGTGCGAACATTTTCCCTTGAGTCTGCTTCTTCAGCTTTGTGCATTGTCTCGCTATATGTCACCTTTCATTGCAATTGTAGCATTTCTTCATAGGACCTTGACCTGTGTTTCTACATTCATCGGCATAATGACCCTTCTTTCCACACGAGTAACAGTCTACTTGTGCTTTAGATTGTTGCTTCTTCTGGTCCTCTTGCTTAGGTTGGAATGGTCGCTTGTTCTTTCGAAATTTTGCGTTCTTCTTCGAGAAGAATGGCCTCTTCCTTTGTTGTGGCTTTTCTAAGTAGGTTGATTTTCAGAAATCGAATCTCGCTCTCGTACCTTTGCATTCGATACGTTTAAAATACATTGTGACGATCGAGAATTTTCGACCTCCGAAAATCGACATCAATACGTTTACTATATTACATGCCGAACAATCGAATGCCAGAAATACCAGATCGTTAGGGAAAAGAAGAAAGTGGTAGAAGAAGAAAAATAGAACAACAGCACAGAATCTCACAATCGCAGCGTAATAATATATAATGGATAACAATGGGTCTTTATATAAAAAGAACTATAACTGTTTTTATACATTACATCATCAGAGTACAACACATCAATAACACAATACTAGACAGTTATAACAACTTGTCCTCACAAGTGCTGAATATACAACCTACAATACACAGCGGAATATAAATCAGATACGTGAAATACGTCTTTGCCATCCAGCTCGTCTCCTGAGCTTCATAGCATCCTATCATGTATCTGTAATACTCGGTCTGACCCGAGCATTATAATAAAATAACACCCGAGTTAGTCTAGAAAACCAGCGTGAGAAAAACACACTCAATTTGAATTATTAAAGTTGTCAAAAATCCTTTGAAAATCAAAGGTATCTCGTAAGACCACGCCACAAATAAACACGATGGATTTTTACCTTACAATAACCAAAACATTTCATATCAAATCCTCTGATATTATAATAGTGTCTAAGTACAAATACTTATTAAAATAGCTGAAATTGTTACATTAATTAAATTCCAGCATACTAGGCTCTACAATCAAAACCATAAAGGCACGTACTGGATAATGGATTCCATACGAATGACTAAGCACTAGGGTACCACCTGTCACGGTACACATCTAGAAACAGCGTACTGAGGACCATGCCGGGATCCCCTGCAACACAAGACCGAACTACCCCAAACCTGGATAGACCGAATATGCTATTACCCCGGGTGTTCCGACCCTTACTGAGCTCCTTCCATGTATCATAGTAATAATATCCGAGGGTATCTAGAAAGGTGATAAACATACCCTAATTGGGTGCGACCCACTTGGCCTTGCTGCATCCCCCTCCTTTTTAGTCATTCTCCGTCGATGAGGCTAGAGGCTACGATTACCTTTTAATAATTTTTCACTTAGAATGCTCATTTTCCACCAATGACAATGTACTAATAGCATTCATCCATACAAGTCCGTTCTGGATCCAAACGGAACCGAAGGCACTATTACTACTACATCCATTTTGGAATAATCTTCAGGATTAGTAGCGATTAGCCCTTGCACTTCACTGCTCCATCTTCGACTCCATGCTCTTATTTTCCTTTCAAAAACGTACTCGTTGGATCGAAGTGGTTTTCGGATAACTTGTCTGATCCCGGTCTCTTCGAAACAACGTTCGATATTTTCCGGTAATCTCAACCCCGGTTCTTTAGGAAATAAATGGACGAAAATAAGATCGGAGATCACCTCCTAATCGTTAGTGGACAGATTTCCTTATCATCGTCCTAGAAGAACAAAACGAGTTTATAAGTACAGTATAGCACCTCGAACGGTAACTGTACCGTATAATTCCGGTATTTCCCCTAGATATTCCCAAAGTTATATTTTGGGTCCAGATTTGATAGTCGATCATTTAACTATTAAATAAACAATCATTCAACCAAATATTCCATTTTCCACTGAAAAACTCCAAATCTCTTTTTAATTAAATTTTAATAAATTAAATCTCTTATCAAAATTCATATACTTATCTTACCGAAGTAAGTACGTTTACTAACCATTCTTTCAAAATATTTGAAACTTTTTTAAAAATAAATATGGAAAGTACCACTACGGTATCAACCATGGATTCACAGCTCAATGGTTACGTTTCTATCGTAGAGAAATCCAAAAAAAACTTAACAGTAGGCACTCACTGCCTCCGATTTCGCCACGAAAGCATACCATTACTTTTCGAAAACTTTATTTAAAAAATTTCAAAATAATATTTATAAAGTTTTTATAATAATTTTCCAAGTTTTAAGTTTAGGAAAATACTTTTTAAATAAAGGTTATATTATAAAATATTAATATTGAATACTTTATCCCTTTAAAACAAAAAGACTGGTTAATTCTTAAATAATAAATAACTTAATATCAACCATATATAAAACTACTTAATTAAATATACTTTAAACAATTTTAAACAACTAAATAGTTAATTTTCTAAAATATTCTTAAACACTTTTCAATTTTCTAGTTAATACTTAAAAATCCATTTTTAAAATAAACTTAACTTCTCAGAAAAATATATTTTTCAACTCCCATATAGCCAGTATAATATTTATAAATCTCTCTCGATTTATTTCCAATTTGATTTACGTCCCAATTCCATAATTTCCCTTTTCACATTTCTAAAAATAAATCTACCATTTATTTTTAAACCGATTTGTCCATCTTCTTATAAATCCTCACCGTGAATTTATAACTTCAATTTATCCACTGATAATCACTTTACTTTATTTATAAACCTTGTTTACAAATTTCGTCTCATTTCCCGTTATCACGGTTTTACAATACTTAATCGATTTTAATCGATTTCTAAATTAAATTCCATTTAAATTAATTTCTTAAATAACCCAACTATATTCCACTTTCTTTTCATCATTCAAAATCTTATTTAAAATCTAGTATAACAACTTCATATTTTATTTTCAAATTTCCTTTTTATTTCCCCAACTATTTAAATCTCGATTTTAAAAATAAATCCTTTTATACTTAAACAATAGCACTTAAGTTCTATTATTTAAAAGCCTTTTTATTTACATTATTCCAACATCTCTTTTTACAATATTCCAAAATCTCTATTTACAATATTCCGAAATTATTAAATACAAAATTGAATTAAACTATTCAATTCTTTTAATTACTCCAAATTTAAATATAAATACTTCACTTCCAAAGTCCCTTTTTAATTTCTTTTAAAATTCAAAACATTTATTATTGGTTTTTAAAAATACCAAGTCCAGGCCAAAACTACCATAGCATCCAGTAGATTCAAATTGTGCTATAATCTACCACGAATTATTTAACTAATCATATATCGATATATATGAAATTAAATTCAACATTTTTGAGGAATCCAGTTGGATCCCTCCAACCTATTTTCCTGCATCCACATATGTTAATACAATATAAAAATACCAATCCCACTTCGAGGAGGATATCGCGGTATATATGGTCATCTGCTATTATGTGGGGCGCATAGGGTCTCATCCGCTATATATATGCGGGAATATCAATCACCCCAATATATATACTACTATATATAATATCACATTCAACTGTTAGAATATATCAATTTAACCAATCAATCAATAATTAATTTTAACTATTTAAAATTAATTGCGATAAATCCAAAATTGAGTGAGATTAACTCATTTTGATTTTTATTGTCGCCTCGCGTTCTGGTTTCGATTTAATTTGAACGCGTTTGAAATTATCTGAAAATTTCAGAAGCTCCAATTTCGTCCAAACCTTTTCCTATGCGTAGATGATGACACTACGATCCTAACTCAACTTGAATCGTCCGTATCGGACCTCGTGAGAGAGAGATAAACATATTTTTATAAGTTATCGATATTTTAAATTTATAAAAACAATTTAATTACATTAAAAATAATCCCATACCCAAATTATTCAAACCCGGCCCGATTCTCTCATACCCGCTCCAACCTTCAAACTTCTTCTTCTCCCCTCCCCTTTACCCCCTCGCCATGCCCGTACCCACAACCCAGTCTCTGATGTCCCTAAGAAAATTTCAACCTCGACCTCCCCAAATGCTCGTACAGATCATCGCCCTTGTTCAGATGAAGCCGCGATCCCCTAATTTTCCACCATCGGATCTCCTTTACACCGCGACCACGAATACGAGTTCGAATCTCGAAAACCATCACCGAGCTCGATTCCCCAAGCCCTAGTTCGAAACTACCGTGCCCCTCTACTGTCGAAATCATCACCATGAAGTCGCACCCCTCAAGAAGTATATCAGATCGAAGAGAATTCAAAAAATAGATTTTCGAAAGTGGTTTCGAGATTTTTAGCTGAGTATTTTCAAAGATAGGAATTTTTGAAGTATGCCATTTTTTTTTCTTGCTTTCATTCCTTTTAGTGTGTTCGGCCTGATATATAAAAAGAGAAGGAGGGAGGAAACGTGTTTTAACAGGTCATCTACAGTGACTGAAGTGAAGGGGAAAAGGTTGATGTGAATATATAGGTCAATCAATATAAATTTATATATTATTTAAATTTCAAAACGTCTCATTTTTCGTACCCTAAAATCTCAAACTCCTATCGAGGCGTGCCGCTAAGCGTTAATAATGTTATACCCCTATTTCGAATGCAATGGAAAAGGTTTCGAGTCCTAACTCGATCGTATGGAGAAGATAGCTTTTTGGACCCAAATATTATATTGAATTTTCGATATAAATTTCAGTGCGTTTATATCCCGTATGACCAAACGATAACTCAAAACGATACAAAATTTGAAATCCGATAATAATACACTAATACGGATCCAATGGAACTAGTTTCATCGAAACCCGAGACTGTGCCTCGGAAAGGTTATTTTAAATGTCAATTTAAACGATATATTTTTAAAACTGAACAAATCACTTTTAAATTCAATTTAAAAAGTTTTATTATCTTCATTATTATAAATATAAATTTTGTAAGCATTTAAATTATTTTTTTCAAGCTTCAAACTCCAGATTTACTATTTTAACCAATTTTCAATTATTAAATTCAGTAATTAAATTATCCAATAAATCTTTATATTTGAAATTCGAGTTAAAAATTAACTTTTTAAATATTGAAAATCAATTAAATATTCTAATTTCAAATATCCAAAATTCTAGGTCGTTACATTCCTCCCCCTTATAAGAATTTCGCCCTCGAAATTGCCAGGTAAGAAGAATGGTCCAAAACCCCTTAACTATAACAAAACCAATCGGTTTAAACAACTTTCCAATTCACACAGTTTTAAACAACTTCCTGAAACAATTTTATTGAAACCATATTATCACTACTACTTTTCCAAATTCATTCATAGATTCTAAATAATATTATTTCCTTAATCATTTCAGATTCTAACTAAAATCCAATTTTTAGTCATCAAAATTTGTCTAACTCCTTAAATTTTCGAAAAATTTCACAGCGTCTTCTTTGCACGGCTAGATCCGAAAAACTACAAAAATGCCTCTACTGCCCAAATCATCGAAAGAAAACAAAAGCCAAGTGGCTAAATCATAAAATCATCAATTTCATACAATAATTTAAACATATACCATTTTGTCGGGCAATCAAATTTTACTTCTAAAATCGAACACATCAATTTAGCTTTTGCTTTTAATTACCTGCATCTCACTTACCAATAGTATCCAATCATACAATTCAAATCATTTAATTCAGCATTTTCAATTTCTAATATTCATTTTACCAAAACCTGTACGATGTACATATATCATCCGTACGCAAAATCAAATCTGATTGCTCACTCGATCACACAATTTCACTTCCGAACTAGTATCATTCACACGACTCTCTAGTGCGGACTCGGATTCGGTTTCTTGATTACAATTCTTCATTCTCCTTGCGTAGCCACATACTATGATATAGAAGTCCAGGATCAATCAAAAATCCATATCCAGGGTTTGCCGTCGAAAATCGAGTGAAAAATCCTAACTCGGATCGATAGAAATTATCTCAAAATTCTGTGCTCGAATCTGGATCAAATTGTTATGGGAATAAAATGATATACGTACAACTTACGTATTAATTTCCAATTTATTCTTAGCTATCCCAATTTCTTTTTATTCATATTTATGCCATTTACCTATGTACTTATTTTATTTCCCAATATCAATTTTACTTAAGAATTTCACCATCAATTTCTTAAGTCTATTATAAACATTTTATACAAAGCTCTTATGTTTATTTCCACTTCATCACTTTGGTTTATATCCATTTCAATTCAAATTCAATTTCAACCTCAAATTCAGCATTAAATTTCAATTCCATTTAATTTACTAATCACATCAATTAGTTCATCCACTAATTTATTTCAAACTTAATAAATTTCTATTTTCAACAATTACTTCCTTTGGCCTACATAGGCTTAATTTCCCTGGATTCACTTTATTCAAGTTAAATATCATTCCACAAAATCAAATTTCAAATTTTATTAAGTTATCAAACTTACTAATATTCCATAAAACATCTCCAAATAAAATCCCAGAGTTTAAACAATTACTTAATATTTCAAAATCATTTTTGAAATCATATATACCCAAAATCCCTTGGTACGTCAAATTATTCCTTTGTATTTCAAAATCAAACCAGTTTTGCAAAAAAACTCCAATTCAAAACATTCAGGTAGTAATTCCTCCCTTGGAAACTCGAAAATGAACATCGATGATGCTACAGTCATCACCGAAATATTTTCCAGCGACCGAAGTGAGTTTAGTGCTTTTATTCCTTTAAAACCATTTTTAAATATTTTTATTCCAAATATTTTCCAAATAACATCACCATTATTTTCCAAGACTTTGAAAATCATTTTCAAATCCACGGGATTTAAATTCCTAAATTTCCAACTTTGGAATCCTTTTTAAATCTATATTTAAATATACTCTGGAATTTCATTTCATTTCAATTTATAAATCACATTTATAAACTCATTTTTTTTAAATTCCATTTTGTTATATGAATTATTTCTTAGCTATTGCCTAAAACATCAACTTTTATTTCAATAACCACAACAACACCAATGATAATAGTTTAATATTATCATTTCCTAACAACCAATCAAACCATATATAACTATAGTAATTTTTTGAAAAATTATTTCTCTATATATAAAATAATTTGGGTAAAATTATTTCATTTGCCCCATTTTAAAACAATACCATGTCGAATTGTTCTATTATAGTGTTTACAGATCCCTATCAATAACATTAAATACTCGTATTGAGCAGAATCCATAAGCCACTCAACAAACCAATCAACACAATATAAAACAAATTTATATTCACTAACAAATACGCGCTTATATCTATCAATACTCTCAAACTCATTCTAAGGTGCTACTGACCCTATCTCTAATGCGTAATCCCCACCAGAGCCAAGGTTCTCGCTTAACCTTCAGCTCTGGTACCAAGTGTGACGATAGAGAATTTTCTACCTCTGAAAATCGACATCAATACATTCACTGTATTACATGTCGAACAACCGAATGCCGAAAATACCAGATCGTTAGGGAAAAGAAGAAAGAGGTAGAAGAAGAAAAATAGAACAACAACATAGAATCTCACAATCGCAGTGGAACAATATATAATAGATAACAACTGGTCTTTATACAAAAAGAACTATAACTGTTTGTATACACTACATCATCAGAGTACAACAAATCAATAACACGATACTAGATAGCTATAACAAATTGTCCTTACAAGTGCTGAATATACAGCCTACAATACATAGCGGAATATAAATCAGATACGTGAAATACGTCTTTGCCATCCAGCTCGTCTCCTGAGCTCCATAGCATCCTATCATGTATTGTAATACTCGGTCTGACCCGAGCATTATAATAAAATAACACCCGAGTCAGTCTGGAAAACCAGCGTGAGAAAAACACACTAAATTTGAATTATTAAAATTGTCAAAAATCCATTGAAAATCAAAGGTATCTCGTAAGACCACGCCACAAATAAACTGTAAGGACCCGTAAAATTCGATAATTAAATTGGTTAAATTAATAAGATTTTTGTAATTAAATTTAGAAAGAAATAAAACTTTATATTTTATAATGAAGTGAAAGTTAGAAATGAATGTAGCATTGGTAATTAAAATTAATTATTGACAATTGAAGTGAAATCCCAATAATGAAATAGTGTAAATTGTTGCACTTGGTCATAAAATAGAAAATAAGTAAATAAGAGTAAGAGTATAGAATCAACCAATGGAATAATATATTGATTAATAGTAACTAAATGTAGATTTATGTAATAAGGTTTATGCAAGTTGAATAATAACTAATTTAGTGCAATACCTATTAATTGAAACAATTGTAAGGTTATAATTGATTGAAATTTGTGAATTGGGAAATAAATTCAAAAGTTATATTAATGGATGAAATAATACTTAATAAATTGCAATTTGATAGTGTGACGCCCCACCTCTATACCCACACTAACCAAGAACACTACGATGTAGTGCTGTCAATTAGCACGGAGAATAAGGCTGCGAAGGAGCGACCATCCATGTAACTTCTTTGTGCGAGCACCGATACGTCAGATAGAGTAGAATGCATATCCTTTAAGGAGGAAATCCGACATACCGATACAAACACAAAGCTATCACACGGTGGCTATATATAATCTTCGGAAACAAACATAGAAATAATCATAACATAAATCAGTCACAGACATCCATATCACAAAGGCGGAAGAAGATATGAATAAACATATAACACATGAAAGTGTACATCAGAGTAGTGGTCGGAAAGATCCACTATAATACAAAAGAATAGCATCACGTGCTATACAAAAGAATAGATACACAACATAGAGTCTATATCTCAAATGTGTACAACCAAAAACTACTAATCTAAGTAGTTAGCCAAAAGTCAGAATAATCCAGAAGAGAAGTCAAGCAGAAGCACCTGTAACATCTCGGTCTGACCCGAGTATTATTTATAAGAAAATAATAAACGGATCAGTCTAACTATAAATATCAGATGACATGATATAGGATAAGGGGTATGGCATAAACATATAATAACCATGATGGCATACTACTATAAGTATGTAAATGATAATCAACAAGGGATTAATCAATATCACAAGAATCTTCTCAAAGATCCAAACACATAAAAAGGTAATGACACACAAATTCACCAATACACAATAACTGATATCATATCAGTGAAAACCACAAAAGTTGGTGAAGCACTGAATCCAGAAATCAACACACGAAATCCAGAACAAATCCCAGAAATCAACACACGAAATCCAGAAATCACTAAAAGGGGTAAGTCCGAGCACACGGACGAGAAGCTATCTCATGGAAGCTATCCATTTAATTTTTCCGAACACACGGATGGCCCGAAGGCAAGTCCGAACACACGGACGAAGAGACATCGCTCAATCGCTAGTCTAAATCACAAGAATGATCGTCATGATCATAAGGAAGTGTCAATCACACTAAGCTAGTAAATATATGAGTTTAGCTTCATGTCCCATAACCACTTGCTTAACTTAAATATTTACGAACAAACTGTAGATCTTCACTAGGAAATTGTCACAAAAGGGTTCAATCGAACAAGTCCAAGAGCTAACCGATGAAGTGAACGCAAGCGTTTCATACCACTCGTTTTACTAAGTCGTTTAAGTCGATTTCTCGTTCGAGTGAAGTAAAGGCTTATATATATTAGTAGATTGGAAATCGGTTTGAGAAAATGAACTTTTGATATAAAAAAATAGTGTTGAAATCGATTTGATGAAAGAGTTTTGATATTTACTACTAGTATTAAAACCTTCATATCTTTAAAGTGACAAGTCATAAAACGATTGTTGGAAAAATCTATCACAAAAATTCACATTCGAAGACGTGAATAAAATCCAAGGAAATCAGCTCAAAATGAATCAAAGTGGAAGTTCTGATGAATGCTTTTCAAATAAGATTGCCTACGCAGAGTAATACGGGGTTCGACCTGCCCGGTCAGGTCGCGGGGGTCCAGGGGGCAGCGCCCCGTCACGGTACGACTTAGTGAAGGCAAGCTAGTCCAGCGACCTAAGGAAAAGTAGGTCATACGACCTAAGAGTTCACGCGACCTAACAAGACTAAGGATAAGGTCGGAGGCGACCTACGACTCAGTGGTGGATGACAGAGTGACATAACGAAGGAACAGGGTGCGCGACCTATAGGGTTCACGACCTAAGAGGGTTCGCGACCTAACGGGTCAAAGGTCCAGCGACCTATCAGATGCAGGCCAAGCGACCTAAGGGCTAAAGGAATCGAACGACCTAGAGAGAATGCGTGACCTAACTGGGTTCGCGACCTAAGATAGGCGAAAAACCTAACTGGGTTCGCGACCTAACAAGGTGCGACCTAAGGTCTTGCGACCTAAGGGAAAAAGTCTTACGACCTAACAGTTAAAAGTCCTACGACCTAGAGAGAATGCGCGACCTAACTGGGTTCGCGACCTAAGATAGGCGAACGACCTAACTGGGTTCGCGACCTAACAAGGTGCGACCTAAGGTCTTGCGACCTAAGGGAAAAAGTCTTACGACCTAACAGTTAAAAGTCCTACGACCTAGAGAGAATGCGCGACCTAACTGGGTTCGCGACCTAAGATAGGCGAACGACCTAACTTGGTTCGCGACCTAACAAGGTGCGACCTAAGGTCTTGCGACCTAAGGGAAAAAGTCTTACGACCTAACAGTTAAAAGTCCTACGACCTAGAGAGATACAAGGCCATACGACCTAAGGTTTGCCTGGAGGATTTTAGGTCGTCAACGACCTATAACCTAAAGCTGTTTCGACCTGAAGGTGCACGACCTAAGGTCTATACGACCTAACGACCTAAGGTCGATACGACCTAATGACTTAAGGTCGAATACGACCTACGACCTATGGATGAGCGACCTAACTCCGAACGAGCTAAAAATGGCCAAAACGACCTAGTAGCAGTTTTTCACCAAAATCACTAAAATTTGGAGTTTTTCGCCAATCCAATCCAAACCAAATGCAACAAACATGCTAAAGTAATGAGGAATCATTCCCAACAGTCCAATGACGATTATAGGCAAGATGTGAGATCAAAAATCTCACTTTTTCACGGAATTTGATGAAGATGGAGATTGACAGCAAGGAGAAGCAATCCAAAGCTTGAATCCACTATCTTCTACTTGAATTGGGAGTTGAATCTCGGATTTGCAATAGAATTTGAGTTTGGAGTTTTAATTTCCACTTCCCACCACCATTTTTGATGAAGCTTGAATGTTAAAACAAATGGTGAATGAAGTGAGGAAGAGGGTTGGGCTGAACTAAGGAAGTGCAGTCCAAACCAAAGTCACAAGCGGGAAAAGTGACGAAAATTTCACTATCTCCAAACATATCGAAGTTTACACTCAAAAAGATCGCAAACGTCATTTTGAACTCAAGGGGGGTAGTCTCGAGTCCTAATTTGACCGTATGCAAAAAGTAGCTTTTCAGACTAACATCCGATTAACGATGAAATATTTAAATAAATAAAAAAAATCGATAGATATGCGGGTTGTTACAGACTCCCCTCCTTAAAGAAATTGCGTCCTCGCAATATATACGGTGGAAATAAAAAGTAACAACCATAAAAGCATATTAACACAAAAGAAATTGGAATTAAGAAGTTTACCTCAAAGAGCATGAGAAAGTAATTCTGGATGTGTACGCTCGATGAATTCTCTAGTTTCCCAAGAGCAATCCTTAGGATTTGAGGACCATTGAACTTTAACAAGCGGAACATCTTTATTTCGAAGCCGTTTGATCTCCGAAGCAATAATTCGAACAGGATGCTGCTCATAAGTTAAATTAGGTGAAACTTCAATCTCTTCCACAACACCGGGCTCAAGAGTAGAATCGGAATCCCGAAGGCACTTCCGTAATAGAGAAATGTGAAACACATCATGCATAGAAGAAAACTGAGCCGGTAATGAAAGGCGATAAGCCATGGAACCAATACGCTCGGTGATAGGAAATGGCCCAATATATCGAGGCGCTAACTTTCCCGATCGACTGAAACGTACAACACCCTTCATTGGTGAAACACGAATAAATACAAGATCACCAATAGAAAATTCTAATTTCCTTCTTCGGTTATCGGCATAGGATTTTTGTCTACTCTGGGCTTCTTTCATCCTATGTCGAATAAGCTCAATCTTTTCTGTGGAATCTCGAATAAAATCTGGTCCTAAAACCAGTTTCTCACCGGCCTCAAGCCAACAAGAAGGAGATCGGCATGGCCTTCCATAGAGTGCCTCGAAAGGAGCCATACCAATACTAGATTGGAAGCTGTTATTATAGGAAAATTCAACAAGTGAAATATGATCTTCCCAACTTCCACCGAAATCAAGCACACAAGAACGAAGAAGATCTTCAAGTGTTTGATTCACACGCTTAGTTTGTCCATCGGACTGGGGGTGATAAGCGGTGCTAAAATTAAGCTTCGTTCCCAAAGCTTTTTGAAGACTCTTCCAGAATCCACTAGTAAACAATGGATCCCGATCACTAACAATGGAAGAAGGAATTCCATGCAGTTTAACAATTTCTTTAATAAAAAGTTTAGCTAGAAGAGGAACGGTTCGGTTCGACCGAACAGGAATAAAATGGGCAGACTTAGTAAGTCTATCAACAATCACCCATAAGCTATTATGACCCGAACGAGAACGGGGAAGGCCATCAATAAAATCCATGGAAATTTGATCCCACTTCCATACTGGAATTTCCAATGGTTGCAATAACCCACCAGGCCTTTGATGTTCAGCCTTAACAAGTTGGCAAGTCATGCAACACTTAACAAAGTTAGCGATATCAGATTTCATTCCTTCCCAATAATAAAGTCGCTTCATATCAGCATACATTTTACTGCTACCGGGATGAATGGAATACTTGGAACGATGAGAATCTTCTAGAATGTCTCTACGAAGATCACTAATATTTGGTACGATAAGTCTACCGAATTTTCGAATGCCGCCATGAGAATCGATATCAAAGTCTTTCAAACCTTCAATATCGGTTTTATCCTTAAGATTTTGGCCAAGCAAAGCCAATTCGGGATCTAGCTGTTGAGCTTCAAGAATGCGGTCTAATAAAGAAGGACGAGCCTCAAGGCTACATAAAACAAGAGATGAACACAAATCGGAAACGCGATCTCGAATTTCACAAGTGGATAAAAGTTCGAGATCGTTCCATTCAGATATCATCATGGAAACAACCGCTTGTTGTTTTCGACTAAGTGCGTCGGCAACTCGATTCCCCTTTCCGGGAGTATAAAGAATATCAAGATCATAAGAGGCAAGGAATTCGAGCCAACGCTGTTGACGCAAATTAAGTTCCTTTTGAGAAAACAAATATTTCAAAGACTTATGATCAGTATAAAGAATAAACTTTTCTCCCAAAAGATAATGTCGCCAAATTCGAAGGGCGAAAACGATAGCCGCGAGTTCTAAATCATGTGTGGCATATCTAGTCCCAGCCGGCTTTAATTGCCTAGAAGCATAAGCAATAACACGTTCTTTTTGCATAAGAACGGTACCCAAACCAACGCGACTAGCATCGGTATAAACGACAAAGTCTAGATTCCCTTCGGGAATAATAAGAATAGGAGCATCAGAAAGGAGTTCTTTTAATTTCTGAAAAGAAGTTTCACATTTTTCCGACCAAATGTATTTAACACCTTTCTTTGTTAAGCCAGTAAGAGGTACGACAATCTTAGAAAAGTCTTTTATAAAACGGTGGTAATAACCTGCCAATCCGAGAAAGCTACGGATTTCAGTCACGCTCTCCGGTCTCTTCCAATTTTGAATCGCTTCAATCTTTGAAGGATCCACGGATATTCCGGATTCGGAAATAATATGACCGAGAAACTTCACAATAGATTGCCAAAAATGGCATTTAGAAAATTTTGCTTTTAGTTGATTGCTCCTAAGAGTTTCCAATACAATTCGAAGATGCTTTTCGTGTTCCTCCTCGGTTTTAGAATACACAAGAATATCATCAATAAAGATGAGAACAAACCGATCGAGAAAATCTTTGAAAACTCTATTCATAAGGTCAACGAAATAAGCCGGAGCATTCGTTAAACCGAATGGCATAACTAGCCATTCATAAGATCCATAACGCGTACGGAAAAAAGTCAAAGGAATACTATCCTCTGCAATACGAAGCTGATGGAAACCGGTAGCCAAGTCCAATTGTGAAAAGACTCTAGCACCAGTAAGTTGATCAAACAGATCATCAATCCGAGGCAATTGATATTTATTCTTAATAGTAAGATCATTAAGCTTACGGTAGTCGACGCAAAGCCTAAGTGTGCCATCGGACTTACTTACGAAAATAGCTGAAGCTCCCCAAGGTGAGAAACTAGAGCGAATAAGTTGCTTCGTCTCGAACTCGGATAGTTGTTTGCGCATCTCTTCGTTCTCCTTATTAGACATGCGATAAGGAGGACGGGTAATAGGTTGAGCTCCAGGTAAAAGATTAATTTTGAACTCAATTGCTCGTTTAGGTGGTAATCCTAAAACGGGCTCAAAGATGTCGGAAAATTCACGAACGATGTGAATACGAGAAATGACATCCTCCTCATCATCATTGTCATCATCACGAGGATTTAAAGAATATAATGATGCAACTAAAGCGGAATCCGAATCTTTAAGAATAATAGAAATCTGCTTAACAAATAGTGGGTGTCGAAGATAAATAGTCCGCTCAGGACATAGGATATGAGCTTCATAACGAGTAAGCCAATCCATACCCAAAATCATTCCAAAGCCTAAATAACGCATGACATGCAAATCGGCTAGGAAAGAAAAATCACACAAAATAATCTCGACATCTTTACAAAGTAGACTAAGGGTTGCGGATCCACCAACTGGATTCGCAATCCTTAATGAAGTCATTAAAGCAGTAACACTTAAAGAAAATGTATCGACAAGTTCCTTTGATATAAAAGAATGGGATGCACCCGTATCAAAGAGAACTCTGATAGGTTGATCATGAAATAATATAATGCCATCAAGGACAGAATGAGACATACCTTGACCGCGAGATGTGTTGCCAGGGGCTTGAGCCACATTAAGCTTTCCCTCCTTACTGCCTTGTCGTCTGGGGCATAAATGTAT
Organism: Allium fistulosum; assembly: GCA_030737815.1. NCBI lineage: Eukaryota > Viridiplantae > Streptophyta > Magnoliopsida > Asparagales > Amaryllidaceae > Allium > Allium fistulosum. Next base: position 306,368,074 of record CM060901.1, on the reverse strand, counting down.
ATAATGATCCGGGCTCTTACAATAGCGACAAGAGCGGGGCTTTAAACACTTGTTCGCAAAATGTCCCCTAGCACCACAGTTATAGCATTTCCCATCACGAGAGGAAAAAGTCTTTGCAGCAGGAGTTGCTTCCTTGCCCTTTTTGTTGGGATAAGGACCTTTAAATTTGTTGGGCCTCTTTTTGTTGTTAAAGCTGGGTTTGGAAGCTACTACTTCAACATCACTTTCTCTATCACCCTCTTCAAGGCGAAGAGCGATATCTACAATTTGGTCGAAAGAAACTTCTAACTTTAAAAGTAATGGCTTCTTGAGGCTTTTGTTTAAGCCATAAACGAACCTCTGGTTCTTCTTTAGTGGAGTATTTATATATTCGACCCCATATTTGGAAAGGGATTCGAATGATGCGACGTAGTCCGCCACAGAAGCCTGACCTTGAACAAGGTCAATAAACCGCCGAGCCAAAGTTACCTTTTCAGCCTCGGGTACGAATTTCGATTCGAAGCGTTCCCGGAATTGCTCCCAAGTGAGATCCGCTTCATTAATTTCGGAAGTAAGCAGTTCATACCAATCCAATGCTCTCTCTTGGAGCATACTGGAAGCCACTTGAACACGGTGCAGATCGATAAGGTTCATGCGAGAGAAGATTTGATCGCATGATTTTAACCAAGCTTGAACCTCGATAATAGGTTCGGAACCTTTGAAGGGCTTCCCACCCAAATTGGTGTAATCACCGCACAACCGTGCAAATCCCGACTTTGGGTGAGTAGGTTCCGGGTTAGCTCCAGCTGCTTGAGCATTCGTCACTAATTCAAGAAGCTGTTGAGTTGTCATAAAAACTCCATCTCGAGGAGCCGCAGTAGATGTCCTAGCTCTAGGACGGCCTGGTCTTGACATCCTCTTCCTTTAGAAAGAAAGAAGAGAAAGAAGAAGGTTATTCACCAATATATACCAAGCAATCTTGATGGATAGAACAAGGAATCATAAAGAATATAGGATGAATCGGTACAACGACTCGAATTAATCCTAAGACATAACTCCTAAGATAGACTTAGGACGATGATCCTTTCTAAGTTATTCTACATTGTTCCGAAGTTTGGCTCTGATACCAAGCTGTGACACCCTGTGACGACCGCCCTTGACCCCTGCACCAAAGCTAGAGGAAGTGCGCTGTAAAGTGTGTCAGGCGACCATGGACGATTGTCAGTGTAAATTAAAAACAACAGAATCTGTCGTATTGCTCACAGCGCATGGACAAAATACAATAGAACATATGTATAGTGAAGCTTTACAGAACAAAATGCCATCAAATAAAACTCCATAATAGTTGAATACAAGCATCCAAATAGTCAATACATCAAGCCTCACTACATATCTCTCAGAGAATACAAAACAGCGGAACATCCAGTACATATAATAAGAAGATAATATGCAACCCTCCAGCTCGTCTTCGATATCAGCATCGTGAGAAGAGAACAGCACCTGTCACCTGTTACCTAGTCTGCCCGTCCCAAAAATGGACGAACAGCCCAAGGCAATAAGAATTAAAACATAAAGCCTTGAGTCAGACAACAGTCTTAGTGAGCAGTAAATTAACTAACAACATACCAAAAGAGCATAAAGGAAAAGGAATAGGAATACAACCCTCCCACTCCAACCTCATTCTACAGTGATAGCCCCCAGACACACACTAAACAGAAGCAACATAGCAGAGCATACAATTTAAAATGAAGTAATAATCATTCGAGTCGAGGGCGATGTTTTTCAAGTACCAAGGCCTAAATCAGATAAGCACCCAGAAAATACCGCTCTTGAGTCCGAATGACGGTACAACCAAACATCCATGACTCTGGCTATCACTGTTACCATTGCTTCGATATCACCGTTAATTGAATGACCGGCACATTCTTTCAGCCGTCCGTCAAGGGCTAATGGAAACCCCGGTTCTAGACATAACTCCCGCACGTCGTCGCAGCCCGTGCCTAGGACTATCGAATCTGCCCAGAGTACTCGACCATCAACAGTTGGCCGTTGGGACTATCGAATCTTCCCAAACGTACTCTTGCTTAGAGCATGCTAGAACCTTCAACAACGATGCTATCCAAGCCTCCTAGTCATCCTCCTCGACGACTATTCTCATATCCATTCATTATCCTCAACTCGAATCATATCACCGAGTTATCAACATGCTTGGAATTATCCCGTCTGGATTAGACCAAGTCTTCATCATATGATTGCCTCGCTTCATCACATCCTCGCAAAGCCTCATCCCAACACCACATCATCAAATCTATGCATAAGAACTTCATCATCCCGCTACATATGCCACGAGCAGCTTTCCCAATTCAAGAGCCTTTCCCTTAGCTTTTGAATCATCTTCGATCTAAATCTAATCATCAATCATCTAGTTCATAACAATCAATCAAATCAAACATCAATCCAAGCAATCAAGCATTCAAATATGATCTAAGTAGACAATTATAACAATAATGGCATTTTCGTAATTAAAGAGTTGAAAGTCCAATAAGCATAAAAACATGAATTATATCTCTACAAACTTGATGAATGAACTTGCATAGGTTAACATATGATAAAATGGATGTAGCATCATCATGAACAATGGATCTATATGGATTTACACTTTGGATGAAGAAAATGCATGGAAATCCCTATTTTAACACCAAATCGAGCCAACAATCCGATATACTCCTTTGGATCCGTGTGAGAGATAATCACCACTCAACAAATCACCAAAACAACCTCAAATCGACACGCTTCAGATCTGGACAGCGAAGGATCAAGCTTGATCTATCACGAATCCGCTTCAAACGAAGAAATCTCACTTGAAAAGATGAAGATCTTAAACTTTAGCTCTTGAATCTTCAATCTTGATCTTCGATTTGGATGAAAGGAATCACTAGATTAGAGTGGAGAAAAGAAGTGAAGAAGTGTAGAAGTCGAGCTCTCAAAATGGCAGCACTTCATCGCTTCAAAATCCGGATCCCAAAAATGAAGAGAAGCTCTCCTATTTATAGCTGAAACCCCTAACTCGTCTGCCCTCATGAGTCGTTTACGACTTACGACTCAACACCCTACGACTTAACTTCTGGCTTCAACGACTTAACACACTTCTGCCTATGACTCACGACAAAACAGCTATCTCCTAAGTCATCTCCGACTTATAGCATGCGCCTACGACTCACCAGACCCCCTGTCTACGACTTAAATGCGCACGCGCCTTACTTGGTTAGACGACTCAACTACTAACTCGTATACGACTCAGCACAAAGGCTACAACTCATCCACTTGCGCGAGTTAACACCTACGCGTGACTCAACAGCTTACGACTCATCCCTTAACTCGTCCACGACTTAACTGGTTAGACGAGATAACCCATTCTACGACTTATCAGATAACTGGGATACGACTCATTAGATAACTGGGATACGACTCATCACCTTAACTCGATCACGACTTAACTGTTACAACTTAAGCCTTATCTCGCCCAGTCCTTAAGTCGCGCCTACCCCTTAAGTCGTTCAAACGACTTATCCTTACACCCTTAACTAGCCAAATCCCTGAGTCGCTCCTATCCCCTAAGTCGTATACGACTTACGACTTACACTAAGTCGTTCACAACTCAGGACTTAGCCATTTTCGCCTAAAATCTGAAATGGCTCAAGAACTCTAAAATTCCAGATTCTGTCGAACTTGTCGATCCGTAAAAATATGGGTCATTACATTCTCTCCCCCTTAGGAATTTTGCCCCCGAAATTCCAAACAAACAAAGCAATCGAAGACTATTCTGTACGCCTACCAACCATAACAATCAGCAAACCATGCATCCAATTCTAGCTTAGCGTACAGAATTCTAAAATTAGAACAAGTTACAATATCGTGAGAGGACACGACACCTTAGGGCCATACCTTGAAGAGTTCAGGATGAGCTGCTTTCATCCTCTCTTCCACCTCCCACGTACAGTCGTTATCATCATCACTCCATTATATCTTGAGAAACCTAACTACCTTCCTCCTAAGCTGTTTCGTGTCGGTTTCAACAACACGAAGCGGCTTACGAGTTCTTCTATCGACTGGATCAACTTCGAAGTCTTCACAGCTATCAGCAGAAACCACCGTATTCGAGTCGTGCACATACTTCCGTAGATACGATACATGAAAAACATTGTGCACACCCGACATCTTCTCCGGTAATTCCAATCTATAGGCGAGCTTTCCAATTCGCTCGATGATCGGGAATGGTCCAACAAATCTCGGAGTCAATTTTCCTTTCTTCCCGAATCGGATAACATTCTTCAGTGGAGAAATATTCACAAAAACCATGTCTCCTACGTCGAATTCCAAATCCTTCCGACGCTTATCGGCATAACTCTTTTGACGGTCTTGGGCTGCCTTCATTCATTGCCGAATGATCTCTATGTAATCTGAAGTCTGCCGAATCATCTCTGGCACAAGCATCAGCTTTTCTCCAGTTTCCAACCAACATGTCGGAGAGTTACACGGTCTTCCATACAATGCCTCATACGGTGCCATACCAATACTTGACTGGTAACTATTGTTGTATGAAAATTCCACCATATGAAGGTGATCTTCCCATGATCCTCCGAAGTCCAAAACACAAGTTCTAAGAAGATCTTCCAAAACTCGGTTGACTCTCTCGGTCTGACCATCTGTTTGAGGGTGATAAGCTGTACTCAAACACAACTTGGTTCCCAAAACTTCCTGGAAGCTCTTCCAAAATCCACTAGTGAACAATGGATCTCGATCGCTCACTATACTTTTCGGAATACCATGGAATCGAACTATCCACTTAACATACAACTCAGCCAACTTTGATGCAGTCCTAGTCGATCGAGCAGGAATGAATCGTGCACTCTTAGTCAGACGATCCACAATGACCCAAATCCCTTCATTTCCCGTTCTGGTTCTAGGCAATCCATCGATAAAATCCATCGACACTTGTTCCCACTTCCATGTAGGAACTTCTAATGGCTGAAGCAATCCACTTGGCTTCTTCTGTTCGGCTTTTACCAACTGGCAGTTCATACATTTGGAAATAAAATTTCCAACATCCTTCTTCATACCTTCCCAGTAGTAGGTTCTCTTCATATCCCGATACATCTTATTTCCTCCTGGATGAATTGTCAACTTCGAGTGATGACTTTCCTTCAGAACTTCACTCCTCAATTCATCTATATTGGGAACAACTAGTCGTCCTTGCTTTCGAAGCCAACCCTCTCGATCGACCTCGAATCCTTTATCCTTTTCTGGATCCAATCCAGATTCCAAATCACGGATAATCCTGACAAGCTTATCATCTCGCTTTTGGCTCTCGCCAATCCTTTCCACAAGAGAAGGTCTTATCGATAAGTTTGCCAACATCTCAGGTTCCAATTCACATCTAGGCCTGAAGTCAAATCCAGCTAAATACTCGAGATTCTTCCATTCAGAAAACATGGCTCCCAATCCTGCATGTCTTCGACTTAACGCATCTACCACCGCGTTACCTTTTCCCGGAGTATAAGCTATACCAAAATCATATGATGCTAAAAACTTTAGCCAATGTTGCTGCCGAAGATTCAAATCCTTTTGGGAGAAAAGATACTTCAACGACTTGTGATCCGTAAACAACTCGAATCGAACTCCCAACAGATAATGTCTCCACATCTTTAGAGCAAATACAATCGCCGCTAACTCCAAATCATGAGTCGGGTAATTCCTTTCATGCGGCTTCAGTTGTCGACTTGCATACGCAACAACTTTATCCCTCTGCATCAGCACTGCTCCTAGTCCAGTACCACATGCGTCAGTGTAAACCACCATCTCATCATTCCCACTTGGAATAGTCAAAACAGGAGCACTCGTCAATCTCTCTTTCAGAATTCCAAAAGCTTGCTCACACTTAGCATCCCAACTGAACACTTGGTTCTTCTTCGTCAATACTGTTAATGGTGCAGCTAATAGCTATCTTGGAGAAGTCTTTGATAAACCGTCGATAATATCCTGCTAATCCAAGAAAACTTCTCACATCAGATGCATTCTTAGGTCTAACCCAATCCTGGATTGCTGCCACCTTAGCGGGATCAACCGCTATTCTATTTCCAGAAATCACATGGCCTAAGAACCTCACTTCACTCTTCCAGAAGTGACACTTCGAAAACTTAGCCTTCAGCTGATGTTTCCGCAAGATTTCCAAAACCATACGCAAGTGCGTCTTGTGCTCCTCTTCCTTTCTGGAATAAATCAGAATATCATCCACGAACACAAGTACGAACTTATTCAACTGATCTCTGAACACTCTATTCATAAGATCCACAAAATATGCTGGCGCGTTAGTCAATCCAAACGGCATTACCAGCCACTCAAAGAAACCGGATGGTGTCCTAAAAGCAGTCTTCGGCACACTATCCTTAGCTACTCTCAACTGGTGAAATCCCATTGCCAAATCCATCTGAGAAAACACCTTGGCTTCGTGAAGCTGATCAAACAAGTCATCTATTCTCGGAAATGGATACTTGTTCTTCTTAGTCACCTTATTCAGCTCACGATAATCGACGCACAATCTTAACGACCCATCTGCCTTGGTTGCAAATACAACTGGTGCACCCCACTCGGACACACTACGCCGAATGAATCCTTTCTGCAAAAGATCATCAACTTGCACCCTCAACTCTTGCTGTTCCCTAGGCGCCATCCGCCTAAGAGGCATCACAACAGGTCTGGCTCCTTCAACTAGATCTATACAAAACTCGATCTCTCTATGCGGCGGCAACCCTTTGAGTTCGTCAAAGACATCCTCGAATCCATTAGCGATCGGCACTGATGACAGTCCATCCCGTGGAACAACCAGCGAATACATGAAGCTCATGAAGACGCCTTCTTCATGCTTACATCGTATCACAACCTTTCGCCCCTCCACATTCTCGACTGTCACTTCCAACCTCTCGCAATCAACCTTAGCCGCATACTTCCTAAGCCAGTCCATACCCAAAATAATTCCGAACCCCGCAAAGTTCAGAACAAAGCAATCACAAACAAAAGAGCAACCATGATTCGATACAACTAGACCACGGCATAACATACACAAACAAGACGAACCCCCAACTGGATTAGTCACAACCAATGGCCTATCAACAATATCTGATTCCAAACCTAACCGGCCTACGAGTTCACTACAAACAAACGAATGCGACGCTCCAGTATCAAACAGAACTCTAACTGGAACACCACATAAGAAAAGAGTACCTTAAACCACCACACTCTTTCCCTTCTCCTCAGCGGTAGGAGCTTTCGAAGACGACGGAACAGCTCCCAAAGCATAAGCTTGCACAATCTGCTTGTCCCTCCTCGGTTCTGGACAATTCTTCCTGAAATGCCCCGGCTTGTCATAGTTGTGACACTTCACCGGTGCCTTCGGATTCTTACAATCCCTAGAGAGATGGCCTTTCTGCTGACAGTTGTAGCAGGTCACTTCGCCCTTCGGCTTCTTCTGGCCATCCTTACCCTTCTGCTGCTGCTGCTTCCTCTTCTTGTTACCACCCTGTTGGGGTTTAGATTCTTCCCTGGTCACAGCAACAACAGATCCTTCCTTAGGAAATAGACTCTCATGCCTGAGAGCTTTCTCCACAAGCTTCTCAAATGAATCGTCCAAATGATCCACCAACTGTCTCCCAAGATAACTATCCAAGCCAGTCACAAACTTCTCATTCTTCTGATAAGCAGATTCAATATACGACCGGGCATACTTGGATAAAGCTTCGAACTCAGAAACATACTCAAGAACAGATCTTCCACCCTGCTTGAGCTCCACAAACTTCTTGAACAGAACAGACTTCTGAGCTGTAGAAATGAACTTCGCTTCAAACCTAACTTGGAATTGCTCCCAAGTAATCTCTTCCTCCAGAGTAGTGATGGTAATAGAGTTCCACCAATCAGAAGCTCTCCCTTGAAGCTGTCTTGATTCTAACTTCCTCTTAGTTGCATCATCAATTCCCAAATCACCAAAGATCCTTCTACAAGCATCTATCCATCTCTGGACCTCAATAGTTGATTCCGTTCCCAAGAAAACCTTCGCTCCAAGAGCAGTATAGTCCTTGCACAACTTAGCAAAATCCACCGGTTTCGGAGTTTGGACTTGAACTCCAACATCTACTGTTGCCCCTGGAACTGGTATCCTTCTCATGATCGAAGTCATCATAGCTTTGAACATGGCTACATAATCAGCAGTCCCCTCAGTAGCACGGCCTTTCCTAGCAGCTGGTCTCCCTCTTCGACTCATTCTCAATATCTATAAAAAGGAATGATTAGAACATCTAGAGAAACAACTGCATAAAGGACTCAAACTCTACTAAGCTACTATATTATATATAGTAATCATCCATCAAAATTACAATTACGTCTCTCATACGTAGTTACGTCAGTGAGCGTTGGGTAAAATCGATTAACCAATGCTCTGATACCAAATGTGACGACCGCCCTTGACCCCTGCACCAAAGCTAGAGGAAGTGCGCTGTAAAGTGTGCCAGGCGACCATGGACGATTGTCAGTGTAAATTAAAAACAACAGAATCTATCGTATTGCTCACAGCGCATGGACAAAATACAATAAAACATATGTATAGTGAAGCTTTACAGAACAAAATGCCATCAAATAAAACTCCATAATAGTTGAATCCAAGCATCCAAATAGTCAATACATCAAGCCTCACTACATATCTCTCAGAGAATACAAAACAGCGGAACATCCAGTACATATAATAAGAAGATAATATGCAACCCTCCAGCTCGTCTTCGATATCAGCATCGTGAGAAGAGAACAGCACCTGTCACCTGTTACCTAGTTTGCCCATCCCAAAAATGGACGAACAGCCCAAGGCAATAAGAATTAAAACATAAAGCCTTGAGTCAGACAACAGTCTTAGTGAGCAGTAAATTAACTAACAACATACCAAAAGAGCATAAAGGAAAAGGAATAGGAATACAACCCTCCCACTCCAACCTTATTCTACAGTGATAGCCCCCAGACACACACTAAACAGAAGCAACATAACAGAGCATACAATTTAAAATGAAGTAATAATCATTCGAGTCGAGGGCGATGTTTTCCAAGTACCAAGGCCTAAATCAGATAAGCACCCAGAAAATACCGCTCTTGAGTCCGAATGACGGTACAACCAAACATCCATGACTCTGGCTATCACTGTTATCATTGCTTCGATATCACTGTTAATTGAATGACCGGCACATTCTTTCAGCCGTCCGTCAAGGGCTAATGGAAACCCCGGTTCTAGACATAACTCCCGCACGTCGTCGCAGCCCGTGCCTAGGACTATCGAATCTGCCCAGAGTACTCGACCATCAACAGTTGGCCGTTGGGACTATCGAATCTGCCCAAACGTACTCTTGCTTAGAGCATGCTAGAACCTTCAACAACGATGCTATCCAAGCCTCCTAGTCATCCTCCTCGACGACTATTCTCATATCCATTCATTATCCTCAACTCGAATCATATCACCGAGTTATCAACATGCTTGGAATTATCCCGTCTGGATTAGACCAAGTCTTCATCATATGATTGCCTCGCTTCATCACATCCTCGCAAAGCCTCATCCCAACACCACATCATCAAATCTATGCATAAGAGCTTCATCATCCCGCTACATATGCCACGAGCAGCTTTCCCAATTCAAGAGCCTTTCCCTTAGCTTTTGAATCATCTTCGATCTAAATCTAATCATCAATCATCTAGTTCATAACAATCAATCAAATCAAACATCAATCCAAGCAATCAAGCATTCAAATATGATCTAAGTAGACAATTATAACAATAATGGCATTTTCGTAATTAAAGAGTTGAAAGTCCAATAAGCATGAAAACATGAATTATATCTCTACAAACTTGATGAATGAACTTGCATAGGTTAACATATGATAAAATGGATGTAGCATCATCATGAACAATGGATCTATATGGATTTACACTTTGGATGAAGAAAATGCATGGAAATCCCTATTTTAACACCAAATCGAGCCAACAATCTGATATACTCCTTTGGATCCGTGTGAGAGATAATCACCACTCACCAAATCACCAAAACAACCTCAAATCGACACGCTTCAGATCTGGACAGCGAAGGATCAAGCTTGAACTATCACGAATCCGCTTCAAACGAAGAAATCTCACTTGAAAAGATGAAGATCTTCAACTTTAGCTCTTGAATCTTCAATCTTGATCTTCGATTTGGATGAAAGGAATCACTAGATTAGAGTGGAGAAAAGAAGTGAAGAAGTGTAGAAGTCGAGCTCTCAAAATGGCAGCACTTCGTCGCTTCAAAATCCGGATCCCAAAAATGAAGAGAAGCTCTCCTATTTATAGCTGAAACCCCTAACTCGTCTGCCCTCATGAGTCGTTTACGACTTACGACTCAACACCCTACGACTTAACTTCTGGCTTCAACGACTTAACACACTTCTGCCTATGACTCACGACAAAACAGCTATCTCCTAAGTCGTCTCCGACTTATAGCATGCGCCTACGACTCACCAGACCCCCTGTCTACGACTTAAATGCGCACGCGCCTTACTTGGTTAGACGACTCAACTACTAACTCGTATACGACTCAGCACAAAGGCTACAACTCATCCACTTGCGCGAGTTAACACCTACGCGCGACTCAACAGCTTACGACTCATCCCTTAACTCGTCCACGACTTAACTGGTTAGACGAGATAACCCATTCTACGACTTATCAGATAACTGGGATACGACTCATCAGATAACTGGGATACGACTCATCACCTTAACTCGGTCACGACTTAACTGTTACAACTTAAGCCTTATCTCGCCCAGTCCTTAAGTCGCGCCTACCCCTTAAGTCGTTCAAACGACTTATCCTTACACCCTTAACTACCCAAATCCCTGAGTCACTCCTATCCCCTAAGTCGTATACGACTTACGACTTACACTAAGTCGTTCACGACTCAGGACTTAGCCATTTTCGCCTAAAATCTGAAATGGCTCAAAAACTCTAAAATTCCATATTTTGTCGAACTTGTCGATCCGTAAAAATACGGGTCGTTACACGCCCCACCTCTATACCCACGCTAACCAAGAACACTACGATGTAGTGCTGTCAATTAGCATGGAGAATAAGGCTGCGAAGGAGCGACCATCCATGTAACTTCTTTGTGCGAGCACCGATACGTCAGATAGAGTAGAATGCATATCCTTTAAGGAGGAAATCCGACATACCGATACAAACACAAAGCTATCACACGGTGGCTACATATAATCTTCGGAAACAAAGATAGAAATAATCATAACATAAATCAGTCACAGACATCCATATCACAAAGGCGGAAGAAGATATGAATAAACATATAACACATGAAAGTGTACATCAGAGTAGTGGTCGGAAAGATCCACTATAATACAAAAGAATAGCATCACGTGCTATACAAAAGAATAGATACACAACATAGAGTCTATATCTCAAATGTGTACAACCAAAAACTACTAATCTAAGTAGTTAGCCAAAAGTCAGAATAATCCAGAAGAGAAGTCAAGCAGAAGCACTTGTAACATCTCGGTCTGACCTGAGTATTATTTATAAGAAAATAATAAACGGATCAGTCTAACTATAAATATCAGATGACATGATATAGGATAAGGGGTATGGCATAAACATATAATAACCATGATGGCATACTACTATAAGTATGTAAATGATAATCAACAAGGGATTAATCAATATCACAAGAATCTTCTCAAAGATCCAAACACATAAAAAGGTAATGACACACAAATTCACCAATACACAATAACTGATATCATATCAGTGAAAACCACAAAAGTTGGTGAAGCACTGAATCCAGAAATCAACACACGAAATCCAGAACAAATCCCAGAAATCAACACACGAAATCCAGAAATCACTAAAAGGGGGAAGTCCGAGCACACGGACGAGAAGCTATCTCATGGAAGCTATCCATTTAATTTTTCCGAACACACGGATGGCCCGAAGGCAAGTCCGAACACACGGACGAAGAGACATCGCTCAATCGCTAGTCTAAATCACAAGAATGATCGTCATGATCATAAGGAAGTGTCAATCACACTAGGCTAGTAAATATATGAGTTTAGCTTCATGTCCCATAACCACTTGCTTAACTTAAATATTTACGAACAAACTGTAGATCTTCACTAGGAAATTGTCACAAAAGGGTTCAATCGAACAAGTCCAAGAGCTAACCGACGAAGTGAACGCAAGCGTTTCATACCACTCGTTTTACTAAGTCGTTTAAGTCGATTTCTCATTCGAGTGAAGTAAAGGCTTATATATATTAGTAGATTGGAAATCGGTTTGAGAAAACGAACTTTTGATATAAAAAAATAGTGTTGAAATCGATTTGATGAAAGAGTTTTGATATTTACTACTAGTATTAAAACCTTCATATCTTTAAAGTGACAAGTCATAAAACGATTGTTGGAACAATCTATCACAAAAATTCACATTCGAAGACGTGAATAAAATCCAAGGAAATCAGCTCAAAATGCATCAAAGTGGAAGTTCTGATGAATGCATTTCAAATAAGATTGCCTACGCAGAGTAATACGGGGTTCGACCTGCCCGGTAAGGTCGCGGGAGTCCAGGGGGCAGCGCCCCGTAACGGTACGACTTAGTGAAGGCAAGCTAGTCCAGCGACCTAAGGAAAAGTAGGTCATACGACCTAAGAGTTCACGCGACCTAACAAGACTAAGGATAAGGTCGGAGGCGACCTACGACTTAGTGGTGGAAGACAGAGCGACTTAACGAAGTAAAAGGGTGCGCGGCCTATAGGGTTCACGACCTAATAGGGTTCGCGACCTAACGGGTCAAAGGTCCAGCGACCTATCAGATGCAGGCCAAGCGACCTAAGGGCTAAAGGAATCGAACGACCTAGAGAGAATGCGCGACCTAACTGGGTTCGAGACCTAAGATAGGCGAACGACCTAACTGGGTTCGCGACCTAACAAGGTGCGATGTTGGGTGTGTTCTCACCCAGAAGACATGGAGACCAAGAAACTTGCTTCATTCGGCAGACTCATTCGGCAGCCCCATTCGGCAGACCCCATTCGGCAGCCCCATTCGGTAGACCTCGCTCAACCCCATTCGGCAGGCACCATTCGGCAGACCTCACCCGAACCACCTCCTGCCGAACCAACCTTCCCAACTCCCACCGAACCACCTCCTGCCGAACCATCTCCACACCGAACCAACTCTCTCTCGAGACTGCCGAACCAACCCTCTTTCGAGACTGCCGAACGAACCTCCTACCACCGGACCAAACGCTACCCGACCAAGACGTGCCAGGCCAGATCACGTCAGCCCAGGCCCACCAGCAGCTATATACATCCAAGACCCCTGCTCCCAACCTCACTCTATAAATAGAGGGGCAGGGGTACAACAATGGGGACAAGTTTTGAGAGCTCAAGCACGGAAGGAACTCTTCAAACAACTTTCTTTTATTCGTATCAAAGCTTTGTACTTGTAATCAAAACTAGAGAAGTGAAATAACATATAAAGTGGACGTAGGCACATTCTGGCTGAACCACTATAAACTTGCGTGTCTTTTTACAGTTTAGTCCCTGCTTTTCATATATTTGCATAAACCTCCGAAATCGCTAAGAACAACATAAGCTCTACTAAATCATACGACTTTGAGGTGTTTGTCCATTTTTTGTGCAAACATTTTTGGTGCTTTCATTGAGAGTTAGAAGCTCGAAGCTTCAGCTTCATCTACTTAACAAGTTTTCCTAACAGCATCGTCCGCCACTTGGAAAACATGCCTCCCAAACAGAGAAAAGATGTTAACAAAGGAAAAAACATCGCATCCAGCAGTCTTCCAGATCCAGCCGTCACGAATCAAGTAAATCGTCCTCCTCCAGCAACAGTAACAAATGGAGAACAGGCTAACCCAACTGCTCCCGCCGCAGAACAGCCTGCAGCAATTACTAGAGCAGATCTGGACAGAGTTGTGGTTGAAGTAACTAACCGCTTCACGTCCCAGCAGGAAGCCTTGGTGGACCATCTCATGTCACGCTTGAGGGACGCTGAAGAATCCAACCGCAACACTGAATCATGGGGCGAGTCCCAGTCTGGAGGATCTCAGAGACAGCAAAGATCTTCCTTCTTCGAAGGAGCTAACGGCAGAAGTAGCCGTGGTAGGAGCCGAGACCGAGCACAGCGCGAAGTTAGGCCTGAGGAAACGTTTGGTACCGAACCCAACGGGGAAGGTACCGGGCGAAGGTCAACTGTAGCTGAGCCTGTCATGCTGCCTAACAACAGAAACACCGGTGAACGGGGCCGAGCTAGAGTTCAGCCCGAAGTTGGACCCGAGGAAGTGCTTAGATCAGAACCCAACAGGGGGAGATCAAGGCAAGGGCCAACTGTAGCTGACCCAAGCATGCTCCCAGAAGACCAAAGGCAGCCACGGGAAAATGTGAGGAATGATAGACGATACCATCCCTACAGGTCGTCTGGACGGAATCAATCCCACAGAACAGAACCAAACTCATTTCTATCCGCTCCAAGTTCTGATGAAAGGATGGCACGCTTATTCAGAGAGTGTGTCCAGCGGGAGCAAAGAGATCGAGGGATAGGCGCTAGGGTAACCAGCCCTTTTGCCCGCAATATCGAAATTGCTATCACCCCCCGAGAATGGAAGATGCCAACAATTGAACCCTACAAAGGAACCTCCGATCCCGTTGTACACTTACAGAGGTACACGCAGCATATGCTCATGAGTGGAGCAACAGAGGGAGTACTGTGCAAATGCTTTCCGCTCTTCTTAGCAGATCTTGCTACCTCCAGGTTCTGTCATCTACCCCAAGGATCCATCAGCTCATGGGAAATGTTGAAAGAAAAATTTATCAGTCAGTTCCGCATTCATGTGGAGCAACCTAAGGATGCTTATTCCTTATCCAGCGTCAAACAGAAACCCGGAGAAAAGCTGCAGCAATACCTAACCAGATTCAACGCCGCAGCAGCCGCAGTTCAAGATGCCGATGAGAAGCTTATCCTAATGGCCCTCTGCAGTGGGGTGCATCCGGACACTAAATTTGCTAGAAGGTTGACAAAAGAAAAACCAGCTACTTTACCCGATTTCTTCCATGAAGCCGGGAAATACATGAGGCTTGAAGATGCTGCCATTGAGGGGCAGTCAGGACAGCAAAGTAAGACGACCCATGGCAACGCCCCTGCTGTGGCGAGGGACGTTCGAAGAAATGATTCCAGAGACAATGCTGGGGGCAAGAAGGTAGAAAAGCGCCTATATCGGCCAGGACCAAGATTCGACACTTACACCCCTTTGAACGAGACCGTCGAAAATATCTTCCTTGCCACCCAAGGCGAAGTTAGATATAAACGCCCACCATACAAGAAGGAATCAGATAACGCACAGAAGTCTGGGAAATTCTGCCGCTTCCACGAATCTCACGGACATGATACCAACGAATGCCATCATCTCCGAGATCTGATTGAGGAACACATCAGAAGGAAGAAACTGGAGCGTTATGTAAAAAGTCAAGACAGAACTCCAGCTCCTGCCAATGAAAACCCAAGGCTACCCTCACCAGGGACCGACAGAGGAAACCGCAATGCTAGCAGCTCTAGTCAGGAGAAGATAGTGGTCCATACCATCTCAGGAGGTCCGCACATCGCAGACAGAAGTTGGAGAGAGATGGAAAGATATGGGAAGTCGCTTAGAGACAATAGAGACTGTGTCAATACGGTTATAGAAGAACGCCACCCAAAGCGGAAAGAAAGTGATGACATCACATTCAGTAAACGCGACCTAGAAGGAAGACAGTACCCTCACATGGATCCCATGGTTATCTCTGCCCGACTCGGTCCCGCCGAAGTTTACCGAATCCTGGTAGACACTGGAAGCTCTGTAAATATCCTGTTCAAACACGCATTCGACAAAATGAAGCTATCAATGAAGGATGTATCTCCCTGCGATAAACCACTACACGGTTTCACTGGGGATGCGAAGATGCCCCTCGGGCAGCTGGACCTCTTTGTTGAGATTGGAAGCCACCCCCGCTCCGTTGTAAGGAAACAGACGTTTGTGCTGATAGAAAACCATTCGGCCTACAATGCCTTCTTAGGAAGACCATCCTTGTCTGACTTCCAGATTGTCCTAGCCCCATGGTGCCTGAAAATGAAGTTTCCAATAGACAATGGGGTAGGGGAAGTGGAAGGAGACCAGGATATTGCACGAGACTGCTATGTAACCGAACTTCGCAACAACCACAGGAAAGATAAAGGGAAAGGTGTAGAGATTGCCCTCTGCACAAAAAGCCTTGAAGCATAGCAACTAAAGAAAGCCCCTCCTTTTCGATACACCAGCGACCCTTTCAATGAATTAGACCCTAGGGACAAAGAGGAGGAGGCCACCGCCGAGCCTGCAGAAGCTATGGAGTTTATATCTGCAGACAAGCACGACTCAAGTAGGCTACTGAAAATTGGGTCCCAGCTGAAAGCTGAATTGAAGGAACAACTCATTGATTTTCTCCGCCACAACTTGGATGTGTTCGCTTGGTCACACGCTGACATGACCGGAATCTCCCCCGACATAGCATGCCACGTATTAAACATTGATCCTACCAAGGCGCCTGTAAAACAAAAAAAGAGAAGTATGGGGGCAGAGTGATCAGCAGCCCTCGATGAAGAAGTAAAGAATCTACTCGCCAATGACTTCATACGAGAAGCTGTGTACCCAGAATGGGTCGCCAACCCGGTACTAGTAAAGAAGGCTAATGGGAAGTGGCGGACCTGCATTGACTTCTCCAACCTAAACGACGCCTGCCCAAAGGATTGTTTCCCGCTTCCCAGAATCGACCAACTTGTAGACAGCACAGCCGGGCACGAACTCCTATCTTTTATGGATGCATATTCAGGATATAACCAAATTCCTATGCATGCTCCCGACCAAGACCACACTAGTTTCATCACTGACCGGGGCTTATACTGCTACAAAGTGATGCCCTTCGGACTTAAAAATGCAGGAGCCACCTACCAGCGCCTCGTCAACAAGATGTTTGCAGGGCTAATAGGACAAACTATGGAAGTATATGTGGATGACATGCTGGTGAAATCACGGAAAGCCAAAGATCACGTAAGCCACCTAGGCGAAATGTTCCAGGTACTCCGACAGTATGGAATGAAGTTGAATCCACTAAAGTGCTCCTTCGGAGTGTCATCGGGAAAATTCTTAGGGTTCATCGTCCATGCCCGAGGGATTGAAGCAAACCCTGAACAAGTCCGAGCATTAAGGGACATCAAGATACCTTCCACCCGAAAGGAAATGCAAAGCCTAAATGGAAAAGTGGCCGCCCTAAGCCGATTCATCTCCAAAGCAACGGACAAGTGCGTCCCCTTTTTCGAAGCTCTAAAGAAAGATAAAGGAAAGTTCGAATGGACGGACGAATGCTTAACCGCTTTCCTTAACCTAATCGAACACCTCCAGAAACCACCGGTACTCTCGACCCCAAGCGAAGGTGAAGAATTATACCTATACCTTGCTGTGTCATCTCACGCTCTAAGCGCTGCCTTGGTAAGGGAAGACAACCGCACGCAACGACCAGTTTACTTCGTCAGTAAAAGGTTTACTGGGGCAGAAGTCAGATATCCCAAACTTGAAAAGTTAGCATACTCTTTACTAATCACTTCACGAAAACTACGTCACTACTTCCAATCCCATTCCATCAAAGTTCTGACCGATCAACCACTAAGGCAGGTACTCCATCGTCCCGACACTTCCGGGCGACTACTTAAATGGTGTATTGAGCTGAGTCAATATGATGTCACCTATCACCCTCGCACCGCCATCAAGGGACAAGCCATGGCTGATTTCATTGCAGAATTCACTACCAACGAGGATAAGGAGCAACTGGAAATGACGGAAGATATCAAGTGGAATCTCTTTGTGGACGGTGCATCTAACGAACAAGGCTCGGGGGCAGGTGTGGTAATAATCACTCCCAGGGGAAATAAACTGCACTATGCTATAAGGTTGGAGTTTGCTGCCACCAACAACGATGCAGAATACGAAGCAGTGATAGCTGGACTAGAAATTGCCATAGAAATCGGAGCCAATTCTTTGTGTCTTCACAGCGATTCTCAACTTATTGTTAATCAAATACTAGGAGAATTCCAAGCTCGAGAGGAACGACTCATAGCATATCTAAAGAAGACCAAGTTGCTTCTCAGCCGATTGGATCAGTACTTAGTTAAACACATCCCTCGGGAAGAGAACCAAGAGGCCGACGAATTGGCAAAGCAGGCGAGTATGAGAGACATCGCCATCTTCGGGGCAGTAACCATCTCAAAGCAAACGGTCCCGAGTTTTGAGCAAGTGAATCTGATAGCCGCAGCCGAAGAAGCAACTTGGATGACTCCCATCCGAGACTACCTACAAGGTGGCACACTACCCAACGGGCGTAATGAAGTCAAGAAAATCTTGAGGAAAGCATCCCGCTATACAAT
Source organism: Allium fistulosum (assembly GCA_030737815.1). Taxonomy (NCBI): domain Eukaryota; kingdom Viridiplantae; phylum Streptophyta; class Magnoliopsida; order Asparagales; family Amaryllidaceae; genus Allium; species Allium fistulosum. The sequence goes on along the minus strand of CM060901.1, from coordinate 306,349,530 downwards.
ACAAGAAGACATCCTCTATCGGCGCGGTTTCTCTAACCCATTATTAAGGTGTGTCGCCGGAAGGGAAGCCAAGGAAATCTTATCCAACATCCATCAGGGGAGCTGTGGAGATCACACCGGGGGGCAAACATTAGCAAAAAAGATACTCCGATACGGATATTTCTGGCCCACCTTAAGCAAGGACGCCTTAGATTTCGTCAAGAAGTGTGACAGATGCCAAAAATTTGCTAAGATCCCTCGGCTACCAACAACCGAGATTACTCAGATGACCAGCCCTTGGCCCTTCGCGATATGGGGAATTGACTTAATCGGCGAGCTACCAATGGGCCGAGGCGGGGCCAAATATGCTATAGTGGCAGTTGATTATTTCACCAAATGGGTGGAAGCGGAACCTCTAAATAAAGTATCTTCAGCAAAAGTTATTAACTTCTTGATCAAAAATGTTCTATGCAGGTACGGAGTACCACTCAAAATCATATCAGACAATGGACTTCAATTTGACAGCGAGGAATTCGCCAACTGGTGCCAAGAACATAGAATTCATAAAAGCTTCTCATCCGTAGCATATCCCCAGGCAAACGGACAAGTCGAAGCGGTCAACAAAATTCTGAAAACTCTAATAAAAAAGAAGCTCGAAAAGTCAAAGGGCGCTTGGGTGGATGAACTTCCTACGGCACTATGGGCCTATCGCACAACTTTCAGAACATCGACAGGGCACACTCCTTTCTCTTTGGCATACGGATCGGAGGCTATGCTCCCAGTTGAAACTATTATGCCTTCCCATCGTCGGATCCACTATAACCCAGAAGAGAACGAAGAACTCCTTCACATGTCTTTGGATCTAATCGAGGAGAGAAGAAACGATGCAATCCTCAAAACAGCAGCCCACAAGCAAAAAGTGGCAGTACAATACAACTCCAAAGTTAAGCATCGTACCTTGCAAGAAGGGGATCTTGTCCTCAAGCGAATCTTCCCTCGCCCCGGAGCACTAGACCCAATCTGGGATGTACCATATGTAATTCATAAAGATCTCCACAACGGAGCCTATATTTTGTCAACAGTGGACGGAGAGGTGTTCCAGAGGGCATGGAACATCCAACACCTCCGTCGATACTTTTCTTAACTTGTATTGCCCATATGAAGTGAATTAACAAAGAGAATCAGTGGACGTAGGCCTTTTCGTGCCGAACCACTTTAAAAAACCTTGTCTCTCTTTTTTTTTTGTTCCTTTGTATCTTGGCTGCTTGTTAACTTTATCCTTTTCTGTTGAACAAAATCCTGAGTATACAGCACTTCTATTCAAAGCACTCCACAACACAACTTCACCTGGACAAGACCTAACAGGTACTATGCAAATCTATGCCCTCGCCAATGAGACACTTTTGCTCCAGCATCCCTCTGCTGCGGGTTAACTCATTGCTCGCGACGGCCCTTAAAGCCAACTGTAATGAGCCGATTATAAGCCACCGAGAAGGCCGACTATAGCCGAGGCAGCTCATTACGGCGTTAGGCTCGCCGGCAACTGTGAACCGACTATAAGCCCCAACATAAGGTGTGGCCAGCCAGGGGCAGTTCACAGTTGACGATCGGCACCCACGCTAGCCGGCCACAGTAAATCGAATAATACCCACGATTACGGGCCATAATGGCCCGGGTAGTTACTGTGCGCGATCTCGGCTCCGATGTGTCTTAAGTGCGGCTGTGGTAAAAAAGAATTAACTCCCCGCGGAGGCGTAAGATGGGTGACGAATGTCTCCAAGACCCACAGCTAGGGAAAGTGACTACAAAACCCGTTTGCCACGAACTTAAGCACATCGAAGGCCTTCCGTGATTGGAAGTTCTACTATTTCACGTATTTCAATTTTACTTAAAAAGCTTTTTTTTCTATCCCCTATAACAATCCCTAAAGTGCATGATACAGAGTAGGAGATACTCGCCGATGGGTGTAGGGACTCACAGTGGCATGACATTCGACTACATTCCATGCTCGGTCCTATAAGATATTCAAGACTGCCATCTACGATTAAAACATGAAAGGCGGTATTTTCTTCTTTTATGTACAAATACATGACTATAATTTGTTCACACCACACGCTAATATTGCAAGTCATGAAATCATGGTGAAGAACCAGAGTCTAACATCAAACACAATTTAATTACAAGAATATACATAGCCACATTTCCCATACGATATGTCGAAATAGCAACAAATATTCAAGAAACGACAAAATCAGCTTAAGTTAAAAAATTACACGTCAAGAATAATGTTGATTATTACAAGTAGCAAGAATTACAACTTAGAAGTTACTCTACTGTCTTAAGACTAATAGATACAGCAATGCCAAGCCTACAAAAAGAATTTTCCAGGTCTAATCAGGGAGCCGGTTGCGTCGAAGTCTTGTCCTTGCTCTGTTGCCCGCCTGTCCGGTCATAAAAAGGGTTCATTAGTGATGAGTAACCAAGTTAACGGAAAGACTAGAAAGGAAGACTTACCAGCACCTGCTTCTTGACCATCCTGGTCGTCATCCTCTACCTGCACGCCTGCCTCCTCAGCAGCAAGCAGTCGCATACCCTCCTTTACCGCCACTTTCTCCTCCTTGGTGAACTGGGCAGTAACCACATCCATACTGAAGACCGTTCCACCTTCTTTATCTGCATCAGCCTTAGCCTCCTCCAAAGCCCGAAGATAGATCTTGGCCATGACCCTGGGATAATCATCCATCCAAGAGAGATTGCCCTGCTTCCAAGTCCGAAAATACATGTCCTGGAGCATGTCATCCATCATTCCCTCATTCTCCTCAAACTCCCTCATCCGGGCATCGGAAGCCGACAACCTTTCGACGGCAGCATCTCTCTCCAATCTGTATCTCGAGCAATCAGCCTGAAGGGACCTCCGCATCACCTCCATCTCTTCCCTCAACTTAGCTTGAGCAAGCTCTGCAGCCTCAAGTTTCTCGGACAATTCCTCCACCTGCTCGAGATCCGCTCTCCGAACCTCATCCACCGTGGCAATAGCCATGTCAATCCGCTCTTTGCAGGTAGCTTCCATTTTCCGCAATTCGGCCCGACTGGCCTCTTCCATGGTTTTCCTTAGTCGCCCAGTAGCAGCCTCATGCTGAGAAATCTGAATAGCCTGATCTGCAAGCTGTTTGGCCTGATCCGAAACCACCAATCGAAGTCGGATATTGGCGCTCCCAATCTCCTCTCCGGCCTTAACCAGCCGAGCGTGATGCCCCATCAGCTTCTTGGTCTCCTTTGCCACCCGGTCAATATTAGCCTTGGCCTCGTCTCCCATAGTGACTATACGAGTAGTGAGTAGATCGAGATCTAAGGACTTGGCTTCATCAAGTACTCGTACCATGGGGTTACGGGGGAGAAGGTGTTCACCAGTGACTTCGTCAAAAGTAATATCATGAGAACTTGGATCCAGATCAGGATGACTCGCAAATGGATTACGGGCCAAGTCGGGACGGTCGATATGAATAACAGAAGGGTTTCCGGACGAGTGTGGAGAAGATGCAAACTCGCTACCCTCCTCAGTAATGTCATGAATAGGCTGAGCCGGAGGCTGAGGACCGGGCGAAGTTTCAGATAAAGGATGACTCCTCTTCCTCTGCTGAATACCCTCTTCGATGACCCCAAGAAGAGGACGGTAGCCGACTACATCCCCGGAGCATTGGGTTGAGGGCTTCGGCTTAGCAGAAATTTTGGAAAGTTTATATTGCTCAAGCCTGTGTCGGAGGTCTGAAGCTTTGGACGTCTTGCCTGCTCCTGATATAAAGAACAAGTGTCACAATCTTACATTACTATACGATTCGAGAAACGCGGTAAATTACAAGTTAAAAAAAAAAGGAAAAGAAACACAGCTGTGATTGTACAAACCCTGGGGAGGAGTGGGATACTGCAATAAGTCCTGGATTTCATTCCAGGACGGGAGCGGGTCATAAAATGTTCCTAAGTCCCTATCATTAATGAAGCATGCAGGAGTCAAGAGTTCACCTTGAGTCGTCGGAGCCACCTTGGCTGGAATGGTCGGAGAAGACTCACTTGCACCAGTCCCGGCTTTGTCCGCCTTCCCGGTCTTCTCTACCAAAGCCGGAGCCTCATCCAACCCCTCAAAAGCCTGGTGGAACGCATCGTCCGTCCACTCCTGAATCTCGCCCGCTTGCCCAGGGAGTAGGGCCCCGATGCCATCGCCACCTTTGTCACCATCCCGACCATCTCCACCCTCGCCTCTTTCCTCCCCTATGTCTTCCTCCTCCCGGGTAAGTGGACAATTGCTGGGGGAGGGACCATCCGATTTCTTGAGTTTCTTGCCTCCGACAGCTGGAGGTTGTGTGAAAGGTTTCCTCTTGCCACTCTCTGCCGTAACACCTTCCTTGGTCTGAGCAGCCGCCCTCTCCTCCGCCGTTTCCCTCAGCTTAACTACAGACTGCTGCGGAAGGATTAAGTTATATTCCAGAAGGATCGCATTTCTAATCAAGAAGGCAGATGATCTATATTTCCCAAGAATGGCTTCTATCTCAGCCGCCGTCTGAACCAGGTGGTCAGTCTCCACCACTGGAAAGCCACCTGTCGCTAGCAAAAATGAGAAAGTATGAGAAGAAGCATCGCAATCGGAATAGAAATTATAAGTAAAAGCATCAACTTACATCCAGAGGTAAATCGCCGGATTGAAACGGAGTCGTCCCTAACAAAGAACCATTCTTTCTTGAACATGCTGAATTTAGAGTACAGGTCCAAGACCGGCTTGAAGGTCACAGCTGACTCCAAGCTAATATATGGGGACCCCTTCTTATAGCCCCTTAAATTATACAAGTACCGGATCTCCCGGTTGGAGGGAGCGCGACCATACTTCCTCCGAAAAATAACGAAAAGGCTCACCAGTATGGCATAAGAGTTGGGATGAAGCTGGAATGGGGCCACCTTTAGATACGTGAGGAAGCTGACTACCCAAGCGTTGAGAGGCGGGATAGCACCACACATGCAATGGTACCTACTATAAGCAAAGTATCCTTCGGGAGGATTGTATGGCATGACTCCTGGGCCCGGCAGCAGCATGAGGGCTCTATCGATCCCAAAGGAACGAGATATAACATCGAGCTGCTCCTCTTTGAGAGAGCTAGGAAAGCAGTCAGGCGGGGAATCCAGCAGCTCCTGGGGACCATATCCATCCACTAATGACCTTGGGGCGGGCCCATGGCGCTCCGATCCTGATTGAGCTGGGGGCACGGCCGAGGACTCTCCTTCACCCCCGGATCTCTTCTTGTCTGATCGAGTTTCAACTTTTCGAGACATTTATCTGCAAACATGGGAAAAGTATATCGTTAGAATATACAAGCAGCGTAATCTGGAATTTCGCTTAAAAATTCGAAGTATGAAACACATGTTCACTCGATACAACAGTTCATTCGGCGAGCAGAATAGTCCATTCGGTAGTATGATATAAAGTTCATTCGGTACTAAAATGTCAAGCTCATTCGGCAATACCAGGGAACCTTCGTCATTAAAAGCCTTTCGTGTTCATTCGGCTTTAGAAACCTATCATGTTCATTCGGCGAAAGGACGTATACCTGGTTCGGTGTGAGCTTGATTCGGCAAAAAGTTGATTCGGCTAAACTCGTCTCTCTGGTTCGGTTGTTCGGTAAGGAAAAGCAAAGGGGGTATAGCCCCTATATATAGACAAGCGAGAGGCAACCGGATCAGCCGGTTCGGCATTCCTCGCCGAACGAACCTACCTCAACTACAGTAAACAACCAAAAACAAAGCACGCCATATTCAAGAATATGCCCCACTTTGGGGGGCAAATGTTGGGTGTGTTCTCACCCAGAAGACATGGAGACCAAGAAACTTGCTTCATTCGGCAGACTCATTCGGCAGCCCCATTCGGCAGACCCCATTCGGCAGCCCCATTCGGTAGACCTCGCTCAACCCCATTCGGCAGGCACCATTCGGCAGACCTCACCCGAACCACCTCCTGCCGAACCAACCGAACCAACCTTCCCAACTCCCACCGAACCACCTCCTGCCGAACCATCTCCACACCGAACCAATTCTCTCTCGAGACTGCCGAACCAACCCTCTTTCGAGACTGCCGAACGAACCTCCTACCACCGGACCAAACGCTACCGGACCAAGACGTGCCAGGCCAGATCACGTCAGCCCAGGCCCACCAGCAGCTATATACATCCAAGACCCCTGCTCCCAACCTCACTCTATAAATAGAGGGGCAGGGGTACAACAATGGGGACAAGTTTTGAGAGCTCAAGCATGGAAGGAACTCTTCAAACAACTTTCTTTTATTCGTATCAAAGCTTTGTACTTGTAATCAAAACTAGAGAAGTGAAATAACATATAAAGTGGACGTAGGCACATTCTGGCTGAACCACTATAAACTTGCGTGTCTTTTTACAGTTTAGTCCCTGCTTTTCATATATTTGCATAAACCTCCGAAATCGCTAAGAACAACATAACCTCTACTAAATCATACGACTTTGAGGTGTTTGTCCATTTTTTGTGCAAACATGCGACCTAAGGGAAAAAGTCTTACGACCTAACAGTTAAAAGTCCTACGACCTAGAGAGAATGCGCGACCTAACTGGGTTCGCGACCTAAGATAGGCGAACGACCTAACTGGGTTCGCGACCTAACAAGGTGCGACCTAAGGTCTTGCGACCTAAGGGAAAAAGTCTTACGACCTAACAGTTAAAAGTCCTACGACATAGAGAGAATGCGCGACCTAACTGGGTTCGCGACCTAAGATAGGCGAACGACCTAACTGGGTTCGCGACCTAACAAGGTGCGACCTAAGGTCTTGCGACCTAAGGGAAAAAGTCTTACGACCTAACAGTTAAAAGTCTTACGACCTAGAGAGATACAAGGCCATACGACCTAAGGTTTGCCTGGAGGATTTTAGGTCGGCAACGACCTATAACCTAAAGCTGTTTCGACCTGAAGGTGCACGACCTAAGGTCTATACGACCTAACGACCTAAGGTCGATACGACCTAATGACTTAAGGTCGAATACGACCTATGACCTATGGATGAGCGACCTAACTCCGAACGAGCTAAAAATGGCCAGAACGACCTAGTAGCAATTTTTCACCAAAATCACTAAAATTTGGAGTTTTTCGCCAATCCAATCCAAACCAAATGCAACAAACATGCTAAAGTGATGAGGAATCATTCCCAACAGTCCAATGACGATTATAGGCAAGATGTGAGATCAAAAATCTCATTTTTCACGGAATTTGATGAAGATGGAGATTGACAGCAAGGAGAAGCAATCCAAAGCTTGAATCCACTATCTTCTACTTGAATTTGGAGTTGAATCTCGGATTTGCAATAGAATTTGAGTTTGGAGTTTTAATTTCCACTTCCCACCACCATTTTTGATGAAGCTTGAATGTTAAAACAAATGGTGAATGAAGTGAGGAAGAGGGTTGGGCTGAACTAAGGAAGTGTAGTCCAAACCAAAGTCACAAGTGGGAAAAGTGACGAAAATTTCACTATCTCCAAACATATCGAAGTTTACACTCAAAAAGATCGCAAACGTCATTTTGAACCCAATGGGGTTAGTCTCGAGTCCTAATTTGACCGTATGCAAAAAGTAGCTTTTCGGACTAACATCCAACTAACGATGAAATATTTAAATAAAAAAAAAATCGATAGATATGCGGGTTGTTACAGATAGAATCAATGATAGATAAGTAATTACAATATTTGTTAGTTGATAATTAAGTATGAATGTGAGTAAATTAGGCAAATAGTGATAATTTTAAATTGTTTACCATTCATTTAATTTATTGAATTAAACCTAAATCAATTGCAACATTTGTTTGTTAATAATAGCTTATAAGTGAAATTTAACGTTAAGGGTAACAGTTATTATAAGTTAACCATTTATTTAGTATATTAAATTAAAACTGGTAATCAATTGCAATAAATCTAAATTAAAAGTTATATTAGTATAAATTAAGGAAATAATTGGAATGTAACATGTAATAGACGGTAATTGTTTGTGAAGAATAAACATGCAAGTTATAAAGGGTGTATTGGTGACAAATGGTTGTTGTTACCATTTAATTTACCAATTACAAATAAAGGTAATTGAATGTTACTTTAATGATAATTAATATAATAACGTAAATAGGATAGTTAATTCAAAAGAAAAGATGGAAATTTAGATATATTAATGTAATGAAAGACAGACAAATAGTAACTAAGTTTATAGAGTAATAATAGACTTAATTAAAGGATTGGAATTTGAATCTAATTAGTTTATTTGGAATTAATTTAAAGTTTAATTGGATTCAATCCATAATAAATGGAGTTAAATACTATGACAAATTGACATTAGAATGAATTGGGTAAGTTCAATGTAATAAATATAACCAATGTCAATTTCATCCATTTTGATAATAATAGATTGAAGAACAGTGATGGAAGATAATAATGTTAATGTAAGTTAATGAATAGCTAATTTAGTGCGATCCCAGTTAATTGAAAACAATTGTAAGGTTATAATTGATTGTAAATAATAAATTGGGAAATAAATGCAAAGGTATATTGGTGGATGTAATAATACGTAATAAACTGGAATTTGATAAATTCAATGTTAGATAAGTGATCATATTATAATATTTGTTGGTTGATAATAAAGTATGAGTGAGATTAATCTTGGCTAATGGTGATGATTATTGACTGTTTACCTATTTATTTAATCTATTGAATTAGAGCTAAATCCATTGCAATTAATTAACATAATTAAATACTACGTTAATATGAATTTAGGTAATGATTGTAAAATATTAGGGTAATTGGAAATAATGTCAATTTTATGTATAGTATGACAATTGGTTGAATAAAAAGGAATAGAAATAAAGTTTTATCAATATATTGGAATTTAAATTATGATAATAGGATATATCGCAATTAAGTGAATTCATAAATGCAAATTTTAGGATGTAGCAATGATTGTAAGTTACTATTTAATTGGTGTATTAATTTAGTTGTAACTGTTATATTTGGGTATAAATTTGAATATAAGTAAACATGGGCAAGTGCTGTATAAATAAATGAATTAGTATAATTAATGGTAATTGAATGAATTCATATTATGTAAGTAATTATAGTAATTAGTTGAAATAATAATAAACTTAAGTGAAAAGTTAAGGTTATGGTGACAATTATCATAAATTACTTATATATTTAGTCTATAAATTGAATTGGAAATAAATTGTATTCAAATGTAAATAAATGTTCATTGATCTGAGTAAGAACCGTAAGTGTAAAGTGTGAATGTAATAATTTAAATAGAAACGTAAATTCATTTATAAGGTAGTAATTGATGTAATTGGAAGCATGAAACCGAGTAAATAAATTTATTGAGGATATTAATTGTAATTAATGTATATATTTGGCAAAAATATAATAAATGGAAATAAGGTAGTTAATACAAAGGAGTTAAGGATTTGAATATATTAAGGTAATATTTATACAAATGTAAGATGTAAATAGGCGTATATTAGTGTAATGGGATAAAAATAATATAATTAGGCATATTAAGTAATAATGGACCTAGTATAAAGATGGCAATTAAATCAAATCAATTTATAGGAATCAATTTTAATTAATTGGAAGGTAATCTATAAATATCCAGTTATAAGCCCTAGTAGCCTTTCTATTTCTCATTCTTGTATGTACAAAATTTCTATTGCTCCTCTTCCTCAATGGCTGAAAACCCTAAATATTTCAATTCAATTCCAATTCAAAATCCAACAACAAAAATTCAAAATTTCAGCTCGTTCTAACACCATAACCTTCTCATACGATATCTGATATACACGCGGTTTATTTTGTTAGGATCATTTTCAAATTTCTGACGTTTTGCAACTGGTTTGGTTGGATTCTGAAGCTGTCCAAATTTTGGGTTTAAATTGAATTTAAATTCAATTTAAATTCAAAAGGTGAGTGTTTTAACCCACTCACAACTTCTAAAAATTTCTTATGTTTGTTAAATTGATATATGATGTGATTTAAAATTCATTTATGACTGTTTGGCATATTTTTAATCATCATCTCAGTTAAATTGAATTTATTAAATTAAATTGTTATTTAATTTATTATTGCATATAAACTGCCATTTAAATAGTTATTTAATTTGTTATTGAATATAAACTGCCAGTAAATGCCTGTTATTTATTATCTGTTCTATTTTGATGTTATTGATTTAATTGGATGATGATTGTGATAAATACTTGATGATTGATATTTGATGAATGGATGTTTTATTTTATATCATTATAATCTGCAAGTTCATTATGGATTTATTTTATTCGGGATTGTAGTTTGAAATGATATATAACCGTATTTATATTTTAAATTACGGATTGAAATGATAAACCTCCGTATCACTTGACCATAGGATAGAAAATTATATACAGACACCGCGGTCTATATATATAAAGATATTTTGAAATGATTTCTATGGTTTTGTAAAGAGATATATGGGTTATATAAAATATTGATTTTAGATATTATATCAAGGTGATTTTATTGATTTTTAAGCTATGTATAAAATTGATTTAAAGTATAAGAGAAGTTTAATAATAATAGTCTGATTTTATTAAGATATAATATGGGTAAGTTTTTATTTAAATTATATTTATGGAGTTTTATAATAACTTAAATGAGAATAAGGTGGGAAGATAATATGGAATTGGTTTGAATTAAATTATTTAAGAATTATACTCGAATATATTTGATTTGAAATTTAAAAGAAATTGAGGCTTTAAGGGGTATAAATTTTATAACTCGATTTTAGTTTAGAGTGACTTAAATAAATATATCAAATCTAATAAATTGAGGAATATTCATTTATTGAAATTTGAAGTTTTATTTAAAAGGTATTGGATTTATAAAGCAAATATTTCAAAACTAAATAATAGTAAAGTGAATTTGGTATATATGAATTATAAAGTTTAGTTTGAAATATTGAATATTTAAGCTCTGAAATATATTGAATTTGAAATGGTTATTTTGTAGATCAAATTTGTTTTGAAATCGATATAATTTAGAATGGTCTATTTGAAAACCGAATTGAATTGAAATTTATGATTTGGGGATTTGATTAAATTTTAAAATTTAGAAATTCGAGTTGTTTTGGAATTTATTTGTGAAATTTAAGAAGCTAGTTTATTTTATAAAATATTTTAATATTTAAACCATGTAAGGGGTGGAAGTTATGTTTCAAAGTTATTAATTTTAAAGTATTACATTTTGGAAGTGTTATAGTTTTTAAATCTTTAGTTTTGAAATTTTATAACTTTGAAATACTATGATTTTAAAAATGATATCGTATTGATTTGGTTTTAAAACGGAAATGATATCGTATTTATATGGTTTTGAAATGGATATTATATTTTGGTTTTGAAGTATAAACTATTTTAAATGACCACGGTGTTATAATAACGATTGGTTGTTAAAGAGACCGGGATCGGATATGGACATACTCTCCGTCGATACCGAAAACCACTTTGACAACTGTGTACGCGGTGGAGTTTCCAGAATGAAGTAGGATGGTGGCGATGATCCTAAGGTATAAACGTGGACCCAACTCCCGTGAGGTTGCATAAGGTGGCTAAAACAGGAGCGATTGACGGACCAAGGAGGTAGCACCTCTGATCGGACACACTTCTTTGATACCATTCTATTACTTGTGATTTTATTTGGTGCGCACCCTCGATTTAGGAGTGTTGTTCGAGGTGGGCGGTAGTGGCTGCTATGCGTCACTACCAGTCCGGATGCGTAATTGGTATATCTACCCTGGCATTGCCTAGTTGTGCCGTGTCACCTACCATAGCGAGCTTTACTACGAGTTGTGATTTCTCTCGTAGCCTGTGGAGTATCGAGGGTATTCCCCTTTCTGGGAGCATGCTAATACTGGACAGACTACTGGGACTATTACGTGTTAAGGGGAATATTGGGTCACTCCTTAATGTTATTTAAAAGTATGTTTATTTTATATTAGACATTATTACAATAGCGAATATTACTACGTAGTGGATAGTTTAACGGATCCTTAAGAGATGTGAATCCCGCACATTTCTTAAGTTACTGCACTCACGTTAGACATTGGATAGGAGATGTCAAATCCTGTAAACATCTCTGACGCCGTTACACTCATATATTTATCATTGATTTAAATTACATAAGATATTTTAGTTCTGACTCGAGTGTTTTGTCTTTTCAATTCGCTCGGGTCAGCCTGAGCATTTCAGGATTTGAAGGCCCTATGTCTGGAGGACGAAGACGAAGATTTTAATAATACTATTTATTATATTCCACTGCACCATTGTATTCCGCTACATTAATTATCATTCTTTGGTACGTGTAACTCTGATATGTATTGTATAAGTATAATCAAATGTTTTGAAAAACAGCTTCATGAACTATTATTTGATTATTATATTTTATCGTTCCGCTGCAAGATTCTATTTTGTTTCTTTTATTTCTCCACTTTTTCTTTTTTACCCCATAACAATCCGCCTTTCTGTATGGTTTAAGTTCGCACGTGTGTCTGCTTAAGCGTACAAAAAGGTGGGACGTTACATCTGGTATCAGAGCTTTGGTTTAGCGGTAAACCTTAGCTTTGTGGGGTCTGACTTTTATTTAATAAGGTAGTAATACCCTATGATGAGTCATTGAGAGTATATATATGAGAGAGTGTATTTGTTAGTGTTATAAAAAGGTTTTTATATTGTGTTAATTTGTTCCGTTTTGTATTTATAAATTCTGGTTGGTGCATAGGACGCTATGACATCAATAGGGATTTCTAAACACTTAATAGGACATACCGACATAATATTTGTTTTAAAATATAGGTGAATGAAATAATTTTGCCTATTGTATATTTTATATATAAAATAATATATTTCCTAAATGATATTTTTGGTTGTAATATATTTGTTTGTTAGGTATTTAAATTTTAGATATTAGTTGAAAATAAGATTTGAAAAAAAAAATGAAAATTGGAAATTTAGGACTTCAGTTCCGGGATTTTGAAAACTTCTTTCAATTGATTTTGGAATATAATAACAATATTATTTAGAAGTATTTCCTGATATAAATATTTCAATATGATTTGAAATAATTATTTTTGAAGAAACTTTGAAAAGAAATAAGTTCTGTACTCCCCTCTCTGTCGTTGGAAAATAATTTCGGTGACGAGTGCACGCATCATCGATGTTCATTTTCGTGTTTCGAAGTGGGAAGACCACTGTAGTAGTTTTACTATAGATTTATTTTGAAAAACAAATATAAATTTTAAATTGTCTTAATATTATTAGATATATATGTTGCAAGTATATACATTTATCTATTATTTTAAAATGATTTGAAACAGAACCCGGTATTTAATTCTTTAGTTTCCATTAATTAATAGTTTCAATTATTTTAGTGAAATGGAACATAACTAATTAATAATTGGAACCTTTAATAAAATAAGAGAGTTAATGCTGAGTTTTAAATGGAGTTAAAAGAAATTTGGAATTTGTAACCTGTCAGCCAAGGGTTATTATGATTGAACATTAAGTTAATTTAAAAGAGATAAAATAAACTTATGTAACTTTCAATTTCATTCTTAAAGGCATAAATATAACTTACCAATTATAAAAGTTGAGATGTTAATAAGGAAGTGTAATGGAAAATTATACAAGTAAACCTAAAGGTAATGAAAGCATTCAATGAAATTCTTTAGTAAATAAGAGTAGGAAGTTATAGTTGGTATAAACTTAAGTATAATTGAAAGGCTACTAATTAAATAAATAGAAAGGTAAGTACTATAAATAAATGAAAAAAAACTTAAGTTAATTGATATGCAAAGAAATTTAATCAAACATGAAGACTATAAATAAATGAATGTTAATAAATGGAATTATGTAATAATGAATGAATGAATAAATATAATGCAATAAAAAAGAAGAAACTGACATGACACTAACAAATGAAAACGAATATTTGTAATTAATAAATGAAAATAAATGAAATAAACGCTGAATCAATGAATAAAAGTAAATGTTTGTAAGAAGTAATTGTAAATTAAAAAGACAAATCATTATATAAAGGAAAAAGAAATATAACAATAAATGTTATGAGATGAAATTAATAAGAATGAACTTAATTTATTGTTGAAATTGTTGTTTGTTTTGGTTTATGGGTTTTTGAGTAAAGGATACTTTGATTGCTTAGATATATGAATAATCTATTTAGTTTATCTAAGACTGTTGAGTAAATGGAATACTTCATAGTTATTTGTTATTCTAGGTGATTTAAAGTGTCTTAACCCGAACAAACCAATTGTTTGTTTTGCTTGGATGGTTGATTTATATATAATGTTTTGAATAATATATATTGATTTATAAGTTCCTCTGTTTTCCCTTCTTTTCCTTTTCGGGGACGAAAAGTTTTGAGTGGGGGAGAGTGTAACGACCCGTAAAATTCGATAATTAAATTGGTTAAATTAATAAGATTTTTATAATTAAATTTAGAAAGAAATAAAACTTTATATTTTATAATGAAGTTAAAGTTAGAAATGAATGTAGCATTGGTAATTAAAATTAATTATTGACAATTGAAGTGAAATCCCAATAATGAAATAGTGTAAATTGTTGCACTTGGTCATAAAATAGAAAATAAGTAAATAAGAGTAAGTGTATAGAATCAACCAATGGAATAATATATTGATTAATAGTAACTGAATGTAGATTTATGTAATAAGGTTTATGCAAGTTGAATAATAACTAATTTAGTGCAATACCTATTAATTGAAACAATTGTCAGGTTATAATTGATTGAAATTTGTGAATTGGGATATAAATTCAAAAGTTATATTAATGGATGAAATAATACTTAATAAATTGCAATTTGATAGAATCAATGATAGGTAAGTAATTACAATATTTGTTAGTTGATAATTAAGTATGAATGTGAGTAAATTAGGCAAATAGTGATAATTTTTAATTGTTTACCATTCATTTAATTTATTGAATTAGACCTAAACCAATTGCAACATTTGTTTGTTAATAATAGCTTATAAGTGAAATTTAACGTTAAGGGTAACAGTTATTATAAGTTAACAATTTATTTAGTATATTAAATTAAAACTGGTAATCAATTGTAATAAATCTAAATTAAAAGTTATATTAGTATAAATTAAGGAAATAATTGGAATGTAACATGTAATAGACGGTAATTGTTTGTGAAGAATAAACATGCAAGTTATAAAGGGTGTAATGGTGACAAATGGTTGTTGTTACCAGTTAATTTACCAATTACAAATAAAGGTAATTAAATGTTACTTTAATGATAATTAATATAATAACGTAAATAGGATAGTTAATTCAAAAGAAAAGATGGAAATTTAGATATATTAATGTAATGAAAGACAGACAAATAGTAACTAAGTTTATAGAGTAATAATAGACTTAATTAAAGGATTGGAATTTGAATCTTATTAGTTTATTTGGAATTAATTTAAAATTTAATTGGATTCAATCCATAATAAATGGAGTTAAATACTATGACAAATTAACATTAGAATGAATTGGGTAAGATCAAGGTAATAAATATAACC
Source organism: Allium fistulosum (assembly GCA_030737815.1). Classification (NCBI taxonomy): domain Eukaryota; kingdom Viridiplantae; phylum Streptophyta; class Magnoliopsida; order Asparagales; family Amaryllidaceae; genus Allium; species Allium fistulosum. Next base: position 306,333,895 of record CM060901.1, on the reverse strand, counting down.
AATGTCAATTTCATCCATTTTGATAATAATAGATTGAAGAACAGTGATGGAAGGTGTCACGACCCGAAATTTTCGACTTTCGAAAATTCGACATCGATACTCACTTTATCGACTGCCGAGCAATCGAGTGCCGGAAACTCCAATAGTGAGGGTTTTAAGAAAAAGAAAAAGTAGAAGAAGAAGAAGATAGAAGAAAAAGAGAAGAAAGAAAGAAGAAGAACAACAGAAAACACATCAGAACAGAAAACAATATCAGAATCTTACACATCGCAGCGAAACAATATACAATAGATAATTACTAGTCTTTTAAAACAAAGAACTATATCATTTTATACATACATCAATCATCAGAGTCAAAATACAACAATGGACAGTTATATAAACTTGTCCTCATACAGAATACACAGCGGAATAAATACTATCAGATACAAATACTACGTCTCGTCATCCAGCTTATCTCCAAAGCTCCAGAATATCCAGAATATCCTGATAACATAACTCTAGGCTGCCCGTGTGGAAATTGGTGGGCACCCAGAGTTTAGAAGGGAACAATAAACTCCGAGTCAGTCATGGTGACTGGTGTGAGATCGTAAAACAGTTATTTATCTTTAAAATAAACAATAGAAATATTTCTAAAGTCAATTCGCAATGCCTTTGGAAAATGAAACTACCATAAGACCTCCCACCACACACACAATGCAAACGCAGACTTGGAGGAGATTTCTTCTTATGATAGTCAAAGATGCTTACTACGCAAAAAATCAAATTCTTTTTTGATATTATTATTAGTGCATAGTGTAGAAAACATTTCGAAAGTATAATATAAATCTTAGCCAGCATAGGTACCATTATATTATGCCTGCTATAGCTGCCTCCTGAGGAGACAGGTTATACAATTGAAATCGTAAAGGCTCGTATTGTTTCTTTGGATTTCCAACAAATGGTCAGGCTAAGGAACTTCCTATCCACGATGGGTACGTCCCTGGAATAGACGACCCGAGAACCTAACCGGATCTCTGCCAACACAAGGCCGGGTTACCTTTGCAAAAATAGGTAACTACTGACACGCGTATGCCATCCCCCGATCGTCACCGATCTTCCCGAGGATCCCCGATTCGCAACAACCACAAAGAAATAAATTTTTTGCAACAACCACAGAGGTTAAGTATCTGGGCTCCATACCATGATACCACCTTTATCCAGAAGGAATGACATACACTAAGGGGCGCTACTCCCTAGAACCTTGCCGCATCCTTCCTGTTTCGACCATTTCTGGGGTGTGAGGCTCGACGAAGTCTCGTCCACAAAGCTACGCTTTCTCAAAAAGCCCTGCTTCGGGTCAAACAAAATGATCAACCTATGATCACAAAGATATAAGATCAAACAAATGATCATATCGCAAATGATCAAACACTGATCATTTCACAGCAACACTCAGTATGCCACGTTACCAAATTGGGATATATCGCTGATAAATTTCAACTACATAACCTCTGAGCTCGTACGTCTCAGAGAAGGGTGTTAAGCTAAGAGAATAAATTCTCCGCCACCAACAGAAATGTATTTGAAAGAAATCAGCTCAATATCTCAAATTGTAACGTCAGACACACAATCCATACAAGTCTGTTCCGGGATCGAACAGAACCGAAGGCACTTCTCACGAAGCCCTTGCATATCCGGATAATTTTCAACCACGTCGGGACTTCCCGTCACTAAGGGTGATAAAACCTCTAAATCGGAGATCAGCCGATGTAGAGTAACTCGACGGTAATCCTTCCGTTTTCAAAAATATCCGGTCTTCAACACCGGTCTTCGAATGCAATTCATAACGACGTATCACATATTCGGAATGGGTTATACGACCCCATGGTCCTTTCCCGGCTAACCCGAATAGTGAGCGTTTATTTAAAAACAAGTGTGGCATTCAAATTCATCCAATTCACAACAAATACCTATCTAAAGGTAATTATTGATAGTCGGTTATTTAACTATCAATAAAGATGCGCAACATCATCAGATTCCAAATAATTTTCCCAAATTATTTCATCTTCAAAAATATCTTTACTAGATATAAAATTTTCCACACTTAACCATTTGAAAACAATTTTCAAATCAATTTTCACATTTCATTTTATCTTTGAAGATAAAATCTCAAAACAGTTCATTTCATATTGGAAAAGCATTTCCATACTTATTTAAAATAAGTATTTCACAAATCTATTTATTTTCAACGTTTGAAAATATTCGATATACTTAAATCAAATTAAGTATATATTCATTCTTTTAAGGAAAACATTCTCTTAAGCACATTTATTTGAGTCAAAACGAATGTTACGTAAAACATCGTTACGAACGACTCAAAATCACTAGTATAGGGATTCGAATTTTAAGATAGATATATAAATCCCAATACTACATCAAAACATTTCCTTTCGGAAATCATTTACTATAACAACAGTGTTATAGTCCATCATTTCCTTATTTCTCGAAAACGTCTATTACAACAATGAATGTTGAAATCTATGATTTTGATTCACAATACATTTTAAAACATCTTTAAAATGTTTAACTTCATTTTTAAATATCACTTCTTCAAAAATGAATCCATTTTATTCAGTAATATATTCACTGTCCAAAATCGTGAATATACTTCACTTAACCAAATTTCAATCTTTTCTACACATTTATTTCAAAACTAATTCGCTATCCAAATTCGCGAATATATCTTCTTTAATAACCTTCTATATTTGATTTATCAAATTCAATTGATTTCGAATTTATAAAACAACGATTATAAATTCTATTTCCATTTTATAACAACTTCGACTTATACATTTCTTTTTATTAACTTCTATACTTTACTTATCAAGATAAGTGATTTCGGATCTATAACCAACTTTTATAAATTCCAATTCCATTCATAAAAACTTCAATACCAAATCAATTTCAATATTGATTTCTAAATTTATTTTCAACTTCAAAATAAAATTTCCATACTGATTTCTCAAAAATTCATTTCCAAATATTAAATCAATTACAAATTGATTTCTAATTTTATTTATCCCTACTAAAATAAATTCTTATTTCCTTCAAATTTTTCAATATCCTGTTTTTTTTTAAAATGGATTCTTTAAATTGAAGTCATTTTACATTGACTTCCCAAATCATTTCAATTTACCAAGTAAATTTCTAATCGGATTTCCAACTTATCTTCTTTTAATAAATTCCTTTTTAAGAAAATAAATTTCAATCGTTTCTTTCAAGCTATTTTAAAAATCCAAATTTTAAATTAAATTCTTCAATTTATAATCACTATTTTACGAAATCCATTTATTTAACATTTTCACTTTATTCTGGAATTTATTCAATACGATTATAAAAATTTACTTTTTATACTTCAAAATTCCTTTCTTCAAAATCTCTTTAATTTCAAAAATTGATTCACTTAGAAATTTTCTACTTGAATTTCAAAAATTCAATTTCGTTTATCTTTGGAATCCAATGATGTCAAAACATCCATTCAGCTAAATTTTAGCTTTCAAACAATTTCCAGATATCAATATGATTAATAGCATCACTATAATCATTCACAGATTCATATCACAATAGAAATAAATTCAATCAATGTGAGGGGTCCAGTTGGATCCCTCCAACCTGTTTCCCTGCATCCAAAGATGTTAGCACAATACCAATTCCGCTCCAGTACGGAATTATCGCGGTATATAGGTTTTTATAAATCCGCTTACTAACGGCGCAATAGGGTCTCATCCGCTATACGAGGCGGGAAATCATCAATCCAATATATACATATGCCAATATGTATATATTGCTATATATATAGATATATCCTATTATATCTAATACCACATCCAATAGCAATCATAACAAATCAATCAATAACTGCAATAATTCCACTTTAAATTTTGAGTGAGAAGATCTCACCTTAGCTTTTAAATTTGCCATCCATTTTCCTTTTCGTTTTCTTCACAGTTCTAGACCTTGTATAAACAATTTATATACAGTTGATTAAAAATTTGGATTGGTTAAACAATTAATCACTAGTTATTTATTTTAGATAACAAATTGGATTTACACCAATTTTAAGAAAATCACCTTTTTGTAAAAATAACTAAATAAGTTTTATTAAATAAACTATCTTTATTATATATATATTATTTATCCCTTTTTCCATTTCTACATATTTATTTTAAAATAAAATATGTATGTGTTTTTATACTTTTATATTTATATTTTCTATGAATAACATGAACAGAAATTTTATTACTGTTAATTCTCTTTTTAGTATATAATACCTTCCAGAATAAGTATATAGGTAATATTCACACCCTTCTGGTTTGAATCCCATTGGCCCAAAATGTTTTAAACTTAACATATATATATATATTTCAAAATCCTAGCTGCATATATATATATATATATTCCTGTTAAAACTAATTCTTTTCTGTTTTAACTTTACAAATTTTCTGTTCTACATAATTTCCATTTAATTAAAATTCAGAGAAAACTACCTCAATACTTGATGGAATCCTGATCCCCAATTCCACGACGAACGTCACCATAGCTTGATTGGCAGACATCACGTCGACACTTCCACCGTACCTCGCGTTCGCGCCTAGTGCCCTCCATGCGAACCAGTCGCCCAAACCCAGGCGAACTCTGCTCGCCAAACTCACATCGCCTCGCTCCACGTCTTCGGTCGAACGCCACGCGAAATCGAAGTGAGGTCAACCCCTCAATCGCGACCTGTAACGACCCGAGGTTTTTCATACAAGAAAAACCGGACCATTTGGTTAAGAAGAAGAGGTAGAAGAAGAAGAAAAATAGAAAACAACAACAGAATCTCACATACGCAGCGGAATAAAATAAAATATATATCAACAGATCTTTACACAAATCAAACTGTATCTGTATATATATATATACATCCAAATACATCATCAGAGTACATCACATCAATATCATACAACTGAATACACAGCGGAAAAATAATAGCAAGTACGAGAGTACGTATCATCATCCAGCTCGTCTCCTGAGCTCCACAGCATCATATCCTGAAACCTATAATACTCGGTCTGACCCGAGCATCATATAAAACAATACCCGAGTCAGTCTGGAAAACCAGCGTGAGAAAATTTCACTCAATTGATTATTAAAGTTTCAAAAATCCTTTGAAATCAAAAGCATCTCGTAAGACCACGCCACAAATAAACATGTCGGGTTTTTATCTTACGATAGCTAAAACACTTTATATCAAAATCCTCTGATATTATAATAGTGTCTACAGAAAGTAAAATATAATCTAGCTGAAATGCTTGCATCTCACATTTCAACAATAGTTGGGCACAATCAAAACCGTACAAGGCACGTAGGAAGAATGGATTTCCAACGAATGACTAGGCACTGGGGTACCACCTATCACAGTACGTGGCCTAGATCACCGTACCGAGGAGTACGCCCGCTCCCCTGCAACACAAGGCCGGAACCATCCCTTACTGGATAATTCCGAATAAAATCACCCCACGGTTGGGATCAGCAACCGCACCACTAAGCCGAAATAAAAAGGGACATCTAGACAGGGATGACCTTACCCTCCAGTGGGAGCTACCCACGAAGCCTTGCTGCATAACCCCTGATTTTCAGTCATTCCCGGTTGATGAGGTTCGAGGCTAAACGATACCTTTTAGAGAACATATCCCTTAGAATGCCCATCGTCCGCTGACGATGTTTCGCAAGCATTCGTCCATACCAGTCCGTCCTGGGTTTGAACGGAACCGAAGGCACTACTCCTACTACATCCATTTTGGAAATATCCTCAGGATTAGTAGCGACTAGCCCTTGCACTTCACAGCTCCATCTTCGACTCCGAAATCGTTACACGAAACGTACAAACCGAATCGAAGTGGTATTCGAGTCTCCAGACCTAGAATCCCGGTATACGGAAACTCGATCCCGGTCTCTTCGAAACGATCAGCGCATTGGCCAATATTGATAGTCGGTTATTTAACTATCAATTAACATCCACAAGCAACCATCACTCAATAAATAATTTCCCACATTATTTATTTACCCAAATATCTTTCCAAGATATATTTCCAAATTTTCAAACTCCTTTTGAAAACAATTTCAAACAGTTTCCGCTTACGGAATACATTTCCAAATATTTATTTCTCTGAAACACCAAGTACAAAACACTTTTAGATTTTAGAATAATTTAAAAACACTTTATTTTAAATATATCTTATAACATTGAAATTAAACTACTTTAATACTTTATTAAAAATATATACTTTAAAATAAACCACTTTATCAATATAAACTAAATTTCTCCTTTTAAAACATAATAGCAAATCACTTTTATATAATTACTACAATAATAGATCTTTGAAAAATACTTACTTTAAAGTTTAACATTTAGAAATAATAGATTCTCTAAAACATGCTTTTTAAAACATACTAAAAACTTTTAACTTATTATTTAAAATTGCTTTGAAAACGTACTTGGCTATCCAAAGAAATACACTTCTCATTTCCATAAAATAAATCAACATTTATTTTTAAACCAAACCATATCTTTTTATAAATTCTTACCTTGAATTTATATTCAAATATCCACTATATTTTATTTTACTTTATAAACCCAGTTTTATATCTCCAAAATCTCACTTCTTTTAAAATTTACAATTTTAAATAACTAAATCAATTTCCAATTGATTTTCCAATTTACTTTACTTTACTTTGAAATAAATTTCCTTTACTACTTCATTTATTTCAAAATACATTAACTTTTAGATTTATTCCTTTATTTGAGTTAAAACCCTTTTTAACTGAAAATACCAATTTTAAACTTCCAAAATTCCTTTTTTAGCCTTTAATTAAATTTAATCCTTACATTCAAAATAAATCCTTTATTCTTTAAATTTAATATTACTTTAGTTTAAAGTTAATATTTCCCTTGTTATTTCGAAATTTCCTTATTCCAATTCACTTGAAATATTTACTTAAAATTTACTCTTTTATTTCTTTCAAAATCCAATTCAATATATTTTGATAACTCCTTTTTATTGAAATATTCAATCCAACCATATCATCCAATATTTCAATCATCAATAAAATCATCACAGGATATCAATATTCATAGAACAGAATATCAAATAATCTAAATAATTTTGAGGAATCCAGTTGGATCCCTCCAACCTGTTTCCCTGCATCCACAGACGTTAGCACAATACCAATTCCACTTCGAGGTGGAATATCGCGGTATATGGGTTTTATATAAAATATCCGCTATTATGCGGCGCATAGGGTCTCATCCGCTATATAAATGCGGGAATATCAACAACTCAAATATATACATATGCCAATATGTATATATTGATATATACTACTATATATATATATCATATCAACCAAATCAACCATTCAATCAAATATTTAAATTTAACCATTTAAATTTAAATCTAACTGAGTGAGATTAACTCACTTTTATTTCATTTGCTTCCCATCTCCAATCCAGCTTGTTTCTTCACAATTATGGAACCTTGTATAAGTAATTTATGATTTATTAACATTTGAAATAATCTAAAATAATTTACCATTTATTAATTCAACTAATAATTTAATTTTAATCTAATTTTTCAAATGATAATTGGACCGACCAAATTTACATTTTCCTTTTCTAAATTTATAAAATTTATGACAGATTATAACTGTCCTAATTCCTCAAACAATTATACTAATTACCTTAAAAGTTAAATAGTTCCTCCATATCAATTACTATTATTATTAAACAAGCAAAACAAACAAATTTTATCTTGCTATCCAAAATTTCCCGACCTAGATATATTTAAAACAGAATCGCTTACTCCTGTTGAAATAAAATTTTTCGTTTCCTCTGTTAAATTCCATTCCAGAATAAATTTATCAATTACAGTTAGATTAACAAAATACCTCACAGCCGAGTTCCAATCGAGCAGAGCCCTAATCAGAACTTCGTTTGCCACGTCCATCTCAGCATCGACCTCGCACCACCGTTAAGACCAACCACGACCACCTGCTGCCTCAGTTGTTCCCCTTTTTGAACGCGAACGCGCTACACCATCAAACCCCAACTCGACCTTGCCTGATACCCTAGCATCGCTCCACCAGCAACCCCGAACATTCCATGCCAGCTATCGACCCCGACACTGTCACAACCAGCGTTGACCAAAACACCTCCAGGCCGACCTTCAAACGCTTGAATCACCTCACAAGATAAAAATCGAACGACCTCGCTAAATCCCACTATGCCTTCCGCGACTCGAACAAGTCGAATTTAATTAGTAGTGGCAGTAAAGAGACTGTAGCAGAACTTCAAATCGGCAGTAGAAATATCGCGTAGGAGGCAAGGATGAGCTGACGATGGTTGATGGAATAGCTGAGTGTGTAGCGATGATTATTATGAAGGCATTGATTTTCGAAACCCTAGTTTCTCTCGGGTTCAAGCATCGCGATATGGGGAATTGATATTGAACTGTAACTTGATTTAAAGAGGGAGGAAGAACAGATTAAATTTTGATTTTCGATTGCCCCCTTTTTTCTTTTCTGATTTTAGAACGAGATAAATTTTTCTTCTGTTATTTGGCTTAGGAACGAAGAAATAAAGAGATAAGGTCGGTATCAAATGTGTTGTCTTTCTTATTTAATTCTGAGGTGATTTTTAGAGGACGCGTGTTTATTAGGTAGGACACGTGTTCAATTAGCCATTCACAGAGGCATTCAAAATGAAAGGAAAATATCTGACGTGAAATTCTTTTAACTAGTCAATATAACTTACTATTTATATTTGAATTTCAATTTAATTTCCAGCGCGTTTATATATCGTACACTCACACCACAACCCCAAACTCTACGAAAATTGAAATCCGATAATAACTAACTATTACGGAATCAATGGAACTGGTTTCGTCAAATTCCGAGACTGTGCCTCGGAAGGCTATTTTAAAATTCAATTTAAACGATATATTTTTAAAAGTGAACAAAATACTTTTAAAATTCCATTTTAAAAGTTCTATCATCTTCAGTATTAACAATATAAATTTTCTGAACCTTTGAACTATTTTTAACAGGTTTTAAAAATCAAGATTCAATATTTTACCCAATCCCGAAAATTAAATTTAATAATTAATTATCCAAATAAATACTGTACATTTGAAATTAAAGTTAAAATTTAACCTTCGGATATTTAAAATAAATTAAATATTCACATTTCAAATATACAAAAATTCCGGGTCGTCACATTCCTCCCCCCTTAAAAGAATTTCGTCCCCGAAATTACCAGTTAAGAGAAATGATTCGATACCCGTTCTTTTTCCCAATCCAAATAGTTTTAACAACTTTCCATAACAATCTTTTATTAATGATACACTAATCATCTTTTAACTTCCCAAACTTATTCATAAGTTCAACCCATACCACCTACTTATCCATTCAAATTTAAATTTGAATTCAAATTTTAACTTATCAAAATTTTCCAAAATTTTTCTAACTCCCTAAATTTCCGAAAAATTTCGCCAGCGTCTCCTTTGCGCGGCTAGCTCGGTACTACTACAAAATGGCTCTACGGCCTCCCAATCTCAAAAAGAAAACCAAAAAGCCAAGTGGCTGGATCCAAAAACCCAATCAAATTTCATATAGAAATTCAAATACATACCTTTTTGTCGGGCTATTACATTTATCTTCAAAAATCAAAATCCCAATTTATCCATTGTTTTTATACACCTGTATATCCTACTAAGCAATAATATTCAATCACAATTCCAAAGTCATTTTGTACTTTTCTTTACAAATTTTCAATATTTGCTTTACTTAAGCCCGTACGATGCACATATATCATCCGTACGCAATATCATATTCGATCGCTCAATCGATCACACAATTCCACTTCCGAACTAGTATCGTCCACCCGACTTCCTAGTGCGGACTCAGATCTGGTTCCTTGATCAGAAACCGTCATTCTCCTTGCATAGCCACAAACTATGATAGAGAATATCCAGAATCAATCAACAATCCATATCCAGGTTCGCCGTTGAAAATCGAGTGAAAAATCCTGATTCGGATCGATAAAACTATCTCGAAATTCTGTGTTCGATATCTGAACCAAATAGCTATGCGAATAAATAATATACGTACACCTTACGTATTAATTTCAATTGATTATCAGTTATATCAATTCTCTTTTATTCACATTCATTTTGATTGTTATCCCCTTATTCACAACTATCCCATTTCACAACTTCAGTTTTAGTCTTCATTCAACTATTCACTTAGTATATATATATATTTCTATTCCAAAAATTACTAAGTATATCTCCAATACAAATTTTCTTAAGAATTTCATTCTTCAATTCTTAAGTTCATATAAATTTTCTTATATTTATTTACTACTTCACCACTGAAGTGTATATTCAAATTGAACTCCCATTTCATATGAATTTCAACTTACTTCAATTTACTACTTCATTTCCAATTTAAATACTTATTCCACATTTCATTCAGATTTTCATTTCTAATAATTTTCTTAAATTCAATTCATCTCCAACTTCCAAAAATTGAATTTTATTTAGCTCGACAACAATCCAAGTTAATTTATTAAATAACTATTTCTCAACTTATTTAAACCACTCCTCTGTTGAGTTCAGTTTCCATTCAACATTTACTTAAGTCAATAACTTAAGTTTATTTTCCATTTAACCAACCCTTTTAAGTTTTATTTCCATCTTTCATTTGATTCTTATTTAATCAAATTCCATCCATTTATTTATTTTCACTTATTCGGATTCCATTCGAAATCCAAACCATTACTATTTTAATCCAATTTCATTAATTCCCAATTCAATTTCATTAACTAATTTATTATCTCATTAGTTCCTTCACTGGTTAAGATTAAATACTTTCTTTTTAATTCCTAATATCACTTCACTTAATTATCTTAAGTTCAATTTATTTTATAATTCAAGTTTGGATTTATTAAGATTGCTCATCTTAGTCGTTTCCATTTGATAATTACAATTTCATTTCTATTAATAAGTTTTAACTTACTTACTTAAGATCTAGGACTATTCATTTAAGTCCATTTCCATCTTCATATCAAATTTCAAATTATTACACTTAAGAACTTAAGAATATGAATTTCTTTACACAATTATAAGCATTTTACATTACCTTTATATCGAATTCAATTCGACTTCAACTTACTTACATTTAATTCAATTCCAATTCTCAATTTTATTTAACTTATCTTAAGTTAAATTCAAATATATTTTATTCACCTTCATATACTCGAATTAAATTTTAATTCCAGGATACCATTTTATACAAGTTTTACAATTCATTCACCTTCAAGTTCTCTAACTCTTTTATCTACCAGCTTATATTACTCATTTAGTTATTTTCATCTCATAATTATAATCCCAGAGTTAAACTTTCATTCCCTTCTTATTTCAATCAACTTCATTCTATACTTTATATTGTTGATTCATTTAAATTTCCATATTTAAATTTTAAATAGAATTTCCAGAATCCAATTGCCCGATTTTATTCCAAAACCATTTTGAATCCATAAATAACTCACACATATCTGGTATATCACCTCAAATCCCAATTTCCAAAACAATCTGCTTTTACCAAACAATTTTCCCTTTGAATTTCAAAACCAACCCAATTCACAATCATTTCCAATTTAAAACAGTTTGGTAGCAATTTCTCTTTGGAAACTCGAAAATAGACATCGATGATGCTGCAGTCATCACCGAAATTATTTTCCAGCGACCAAAAGAGAATTTAATGCTTTTATCACTCTAAACATTTCAAACATTTTTAAATCCCAAATCCCACCAGATTTCAATTCAATTTCAAAAATATTCATGAAATAATATCACTATTATTTCCCCAAAACCTTTAAAAACTATTTTTAAATCCAAAGGAATTTAAATCTTTCCCAAAACTTCAAATTCAAAATCCATCCAATTTTTATATCCAAACATTACTCTGGAATTCTATCACATTTTATTTCAAGTTATAAGTCACTTTTACAATTTACATTTACAAATTTCATTTGTTTATGAATTTATCTCCTTTGATTATAAATCACATTTGTAATTCACATTTGTATATAAAGTTTATCTCAATATATAAATTTCATTTATAGTCTATATTCTCAAATTCGATTTGTTATATAAATTTATTCTTCAACTTAGGTTATAAGTTTCAATTTCTACTCAATAATGAGACTAACTCATTATTGTCATTTTCTAACAACCAAGCATCCAAATATATAACTATAATAATTTCAAATAATTATTTCTTTTATATACAAAATAATTTGGGCAAAAATATTTCATTCACCCTATTTAAAACAATATTGTGTCGAACTGTTCTATTCAAGTGTTTAGAAACCCCTTCGATACAGTTGTCCAGACTGTGCCGACGAAGGTTCATATGCCACTCAATAAACCAACCAACACAATATAAAACCATTTTATATTCACTAACAAATACGCTCTCATATCTATTAGTACACTCAAAATTCCCACCAGAGCCAAGGTTATCGCTAGCCTAAGCTCTGATACCACTGTAACGACCCGAGGTTTTTCATACAAGAAAAACCGGACCATTTGGTTAAGAAGAAGAGGTAGAAGAAGAAGAAAAATAGAAAACAACAACAGAATCTCACATACGCAGCGGAATAAAATAAAATATATATCAACAGATCTTTACACAAATCAAACTGTATCTGTATATATATATATACATCCAAATACATCATCAGAGTACATCACATCAATATCATACAACTGAATACACAGCGGAAAAATAATAGCAAGTACGAGAGTACGTATCATCATCCAGCTCGTCTCCTGAGCTCCACAGCATCATATCCTGAAACCTATAATACTCGGTCTGACCCGAGCATCATATAAAACAATACCCGAGTCAGTCTGGAAAACCAGCGTGAGAAAATTTCACTCAATTGATTATTAAAGTTTCAAAAATCCTTTGAAATCAAAAGCATCTCGTAAGACCACGCCACAAATAAACATGTCGGGTTTTTATCTTACGATAGCTAAAACACTTTATATCAAAATCCTCTGATATTATAATAGTGTCTACAGAAAGTAAAATATAATCTAGCTGAAATGCTTGCATCTCACATTTCAACAATAGTTGGGCACAATCAAAACCGTACAAGGCACGTAGGAAGAATGGATTTCCAACGAATGACTAGGCACTGGGGTACCACCTATCACAGTACGTGGCCTAGATCACCGTACCGAGGAGTACGCCCGCTCCCCTGCAACACAAGGCCGGAACCATCCCTTACTGGATAATTCTGAATAAAATCACCCCACGGTTGGGATCAGCAACCGCACCACTAAGCCGAAATAAAAAGGGACATCTAGACAGGGATGACCTTACCCTCCAGTGGGAGCTACCCACGAAGCCTTGCTGCATAACCCCTGATTTTCAGTCATTCCCGGTTGATGAGGTTCGAGGCTAAACGATACCTTTTAGAGAACATATCCCTTAGAATGCCCATCGTCCGCTGACGATGTTTCGCAAGCATTCGTCCATACCAGTCCGTCCTGGGTTTGAACGGAACCGAAGGCACTACTCCTACTACATCCATTTTGGAAATATCCTCAGGATTAGTAGCGACTAGCCCTTGCACTTCACAGCTCCATCTTCGACTCCGAAATCGTTACACGAAACGTACAAACCGAATCGAAGTGGTATTCGAGTCTCCAGACCTAGAATCCCGGTATACGGAAACTCGATCCCGGTCTCTTCGAAACGATCATCGCATTGGCCAATATTGATAGTCGGTTATTTAACTATCAATTAACATCCACAAGCAACCATCACTCAATAAATAATTTCCCACATTATTTATTTACCCAAATATCTTTCCAAGATATATTTCCAAATTTTCAAACTCCTTTTGAAAACAATTTCAAACAGTTTCCGCTTACGGAATACATTTCCAAATATTTATTTCTCTGAAACACCAAGTACAAAACACTTTTAGATTTTAGAATAATTTAAAAACACTTTATTTTAAATATATCTTATAACATTGAAATTAAACTACTTTAATACTTTATTAAAAATATATACTTTAAAATAAACCACTTTATCAATATAAACTAAATTTCTCCTTTTAAAACATAATAGCAAATCACTTTTATATAATTACTACAATAATAGATCTTTGAAAAATACTTACTTTAAAGTTTAACATTTAGAAATAATAGATTCTCTAAAACATGCTTTTTAAAACATACTAAAAACTTTTAACTTATTATTTAAAATTGCTTTGAAAACGTACTTGGCTATCCAAAGAAATACACTTCTCATTTCCATAAAATAAATCAACATTTATTTTTAAACCAAACCATATCTTTTTATAAATTCTTACCTTGAATTTATATTCAAATATCCACTATATTTTATTTTACTTTATAAACCCAGTTTTATATCTCCAAAATCTCACTTCTTTTAAAATTTACAATTTTAAATAACTAAATCAATTTCCAATTGATTTTCCAATTTACTTTACTTTACTTTGAAATAAATTTCCTTTACTACTTCATTTATTTCAAAATACATTAACTTTTAGATTTATTCCTTTATTTGAGTTAAAACCCTTTTTAACTGAAAATACCAATTTTAAACTTCCAAAATTCCTTTTTTAGCCTTTAATTAAATTTAATCCTTACATTCAAAATAAATCCTTTATTCTTTAAATTTAATATTACTTTAGTTTAAAGTTAATATTTCCCTTGTTATTTCGAAATTTCCTTATTCCAATTCACTTGAAATATTTACTTAAAATTTACTCTTTTATTTCTTTCAAAATCCAATTCAATATATTTTGATAACTCCTTTTTATTGAAATATTCAATCCAACCATATCATCCAATATTTCAATCATCAATAAAATCATCACAGGATATCAATATTCATAGAACAGAATATCAAATAATCTAAATAATTTTGAGGAATCCAGTTGGATCCCTCCAACCTGTTTCCCTGCATCCACAGACGTTAGCACAATACCAATTCCACTTCGAGGTGGAATATCGCGGTATATGGGTTTTATATAAAATATCCGCTATTATGCGGCGCATAGGGTCTCATCCGCTATATAAATGCGGGAATATCAACAACTCAAATATATACATATGCCAATATGTATATATTGATATATACTACTATATATATATATCATATCAACCAAATCAACCATTCAATCAAATATTTAAATTTAACCATTTAAATTTAAATCTAACTGAGTGAGATTAACTCACTTTTATTTCATTTGCTTCCCATCTCCAATCCAGCTTGTTTCTTCACAATTATGGAACCTTGTATAAGTAATTTATGATTTATTAACATTTGAAATAATCTAAAATAATTTACCATTTATTAATTCAACTAATAATTTAATTTTAATCTAATTTTTCAAATGATAATTGGACCGACCAAATTTACATTTTCCTTTTCTAAATTTATAAAATTTATGACAGATTATAACTGTCCTAATTCCTCAAACAATTATACTAATTACCTTAAAAGTTAAATAGTTCCTCCATATCAATTACTATTATTATTAAACAAGCAAAACAAACAAATTTTATCTTGCTATCCAAAATTTCCCGACCTAGATATATTTAAAACAGAATCGCTTACTCCTGTTGAAATAAAATTTTTCGTTTCCTCTGTTAAATTCCATTCCAGAATAAATTTATCAATTACAGTTAGATTAACAAAATACCTCACAGCCGAGTTCCAATCGAGCAGAGCCCTAATCAGAACTTCGTTTGCCACGTCCATCTCAGCATCGACCTCGCACCACCGTTAAGACCAACCACGACCACCTGCTGCCTCAGTTGTTCCCCTTTTTGAACGCGAACGCGCTACACCATCAAACCCCAACTCGACCTTGCCTGATACCCTAGCATCGCTCCACCAGCAACCCCGAACATTCCATGCCAGCTATCGACCCCGACACTGTCACAACCAGCGTTGACCAAAACACCTCCAGGCCGACCTTCAAACGCTTGAATCACCTCACAAGATAAAAATCGAACGACCTCGCTAAATCCCACTATGCCTTCCGCGACTCGAACAAGTCGAATTTAATTAGTAGTGGCAGTAAAGAGACTGTAGCAGAACTTCAAATCGGCAGTAGAAATATCGCGTAGGAGGCAAGGATGAGCTGACGATGGTTGATGGAATAGCTGAGTGTGTAGCGATGATTATTATGAAGGCATTGATTTTCGAAACCCTAGTTTCTCTCGGGTTCAAGCATCGCGATATGGGGAATTGATATTGAACTGTAACTTGATTTAAAGAGGGAGGAAGAACAGATTAAATTTTGATTTTCGATTGCCCCCTTTTTTCTTTTCTGATTTTAGAACGAGATAAATTTTTCTTCTGTTATTTGGCTTAGGAACGAAGAAATAAAGAGATAAGGTCGGTATCAAATGTGTTGTCTTTCTTATTTAATTCTGAGGTGATTTTTAGAGGACGCGTGTTTATTAGGTAGGACACGTGTTCAATTAGCCATTCACAGAGGCATTCAAAATGAAAGGAAAATATCTGACGTGAAATTCTTTTAACTAGTCAATATAACTTACTATTTATATTTGAATTTCAATTTAATTTCCAGCGCGTTTATATATCGTACACTCACACCACAACCCCAAACTCTACGAAAATTGAAATCCGATAATAACTAACTATTACGGAATCAATGGAACTGGTTTCGTCAAATTCCGAGACTGTGCCTCGGAAGGCTATTTTAAAATTCAATTTAAACGATATATTTTTAAAAGTGAACAAAATACTTTTAAAATTCCATTTTAAAAGTTCTATCATCTTCAGTATTAACAATATAAATTTTCTGAACCTTTGAACTATTTTTAACAGGTTTTAAAAATCAAGATTCAATATTTTACCCAATCCCGAAAATTAAATTTAATAATTAATTATCCAAATAAATACTGTACATTTGAAATTAAAGTTAAAATTTAACCTTCGGATATTTAAAATAAATTAAATATTCACATTTCAAATATACAAAAATTCCGGGTCGTCACACGACCCCTTCCATTGACTCGCCTACATTGCCACGACTTCAAGCTCTCGGCGAACCCTAGGTCGAACTGCCGCCTTCGCTGCCGATGCCACCGCCGCCTGCTCTCGCGAGCTCGACGCGAATCTCCACTTCGCCTTTGCCGCTGCTGTAACGTATCGGGTTTTGCCCGCTCGAAAATCAACATCCGTACCTCACATTGTACTAGAATGCCACAGATTCGAACGTTCAAATCCGATTCGCCGGAGCTATAACACAATTAAGTAAATAACACAGCGGAAGAAAAGAATAATACATTGATATATAATATCTGATACAACAGAGTGATACAATGAATATCAATATACATCAGAGATGATACAACAAATATCAGAGATACAAGAAATAGCAGCGGAAAATAACAGCAAATGGAAGAGATCTCCAAATGATCTACAAAAGAGAATGAATCCACAACTCCAAGATAAGCAACTCCGATGAATGAACTAGCTCCAGATAATCTACTAAACCTGAATATCTGAAAAGAAACCCAACTCTAGACTGCCCGTGTGGAAAATTATGAGCACCCAGAGTTTAGGAAGGGAACAATAAACTCCGGATCAGTCATGGGACTGGTGTGAGCAACAAAAACAGCTTATCTTTAAACAAACACAAAAGGATTTTAAAGTCAATTCGCAATGCTTTTGGAAAATGAAACTACCATAAGACCTCCCGCCACACACACAATGCAAACGCAGAATTGGAGGAGATTTCTTCTTATGATAGTCAAACATGCTTACTACGCAAATCATTGGATTATTATTATTAGTGCATAGTGAAGAAAATATTTCGAAAGTAGAATATTAATCTTAGCCAACATAGACATTCCGAATTATGCCTACTATAGCTACCATCCAAACAGTGGGGCGCCACCATAAGTAGATGGCAGGTTCTACAACTAAAACCGTACAGGTTCGTATTGAAAGATGGATTTCCAACAAATGGTCAGGCTAAGGAACTTCCTTCCGCCGCATGGGAACGCCTCTGGCGGGACGCCCCGAGAGACAAACTGCTCTCTGCCAAACAAAGCCGGGTTACCCCTGTAACAGGTAACTCACGAATATGCCACCTCCCGGTCCTTTGGGACCTTTATCCGAGGCCTCGGTAACCAACATCACACATCATAAAGAAAGTGTATCCACATGAGTTAGTATCAGGGCTCCATACCATAATACCACCCCTTTCCAGAAGGAAATGACATACCCTAAAGGGCGCGACCCTCATAACCTTGCCGCAACATTCCTGTTTCGACCATTTCCGGGTAGTGAGGCCCTGACGAAGTCTCGTCCACAAAGCTACGCTTTTTCAAAAAGCCACGCTTTGGGTCAACAGATGATCAACCTATGATCACAAAGATAAATGATCAAACAAATGATCATATCACAAATGATCAAACACTGATCATAACACAGCAACACTCAGCATGTCACATTACCAAATTGGGATATATCGCTGATAAATTTCAACTACATAACCTCTGAGCTCGTACGTCTCAGAGAAGGGTGTTAAGCTAAGAGAATAAATTCTCCGCCACCAACAGATATGTATTTGAAAGAAATCGGCTTTATATCTCAAAGTGTAATGTCAGACATACAATCCATACCAGTCTGTCCCGGGTCCGAACATAACCGAAGGCACTTCTCACGAAGCCCTTGCAAATCCGGATAATTTTCAATCACGTCCGGACTTCCCATCACAAAAGAGTGATATAAATCTCTATACCGGAGCAACTCGGTGCAGAGACATTCGACAGGTTGTCCTTTCATTTTCGAAAAATATCCGGTCTTCAACACCGGTCTTCAAATGCTATCCATAACGTCGAATCACTTATTCGGAATGGGTTATGTGACACAAAGGTCCTCTCCCGGCTAAACCGAATAGTGAGCGCAATATTTAAAAATATACGGATATTGGGATTTCAATTAAGTCACAACTTAAACCCAAACTTTCTTTTCAAATGGTTTAACAAATTACCATTTTCAAATCTTTAAACAAAAAGATTCATTTTAAACAACCTTCAACGGTTTAAACAATTTCACCTTAATCTTTTAAACAAAAGATTCATTCACAGATTTTCCAAATTAATTTCCATTCAAATTTGATTAACTCGTTAAATCTTTAAATCAAGATTTAACTTATAGCTTTCAAAACAATCCCATTTCAAATGATTTAAACCAATCATTATTTTAAATCTGTTAAAGATAACAGATTCAAATCATAGCTTTTCAAAAACAATTCATTCATAACTTGGAAAACCATTTTTCAATTCAATCTTGAAATTCCTTTAATTAAACTGTAATTTCATTTCTTATCTGAAAGCTTTTATTCTTTTAAAACAAACAGTTTTATTTTGGAAATCTAATTCATTCATACAAGTTGAAATCTTTGGGTTAAATCTAAATTCTCAAAATTTTACTTTTAAATGGTTTAACTTTATATAAACACATTTATATCATCTTTTCCCTAGTTTCCAAATCATAGATTTAATTTCAAACTTGAATTCAAATTTAAATCAAATTATTTAAATTTTCAAAACTCGATTAAGTTATTCAAAATAACTTTTATCTTTGAAATTCCATTTCAAAAGCTTTTCATTTTAAACCCAAATTTCCAATTTCAAAATCAATTGAAATTAAAATTTCAATTTCAAAAAACATTGGATTTAAATTATCTGTGACTTAACCGATTTCTACGTTAAATCCATATTTGTGTGTGTATGGTGTAGTCCAGGGGTTTCACACAATAGTGCAACACGATGAATCATCACAGATCAAAATACAGGAATATAGTTGATAAACGATATAAACTATATCGCTTATCTTTTATTCACAGATCACAGATATATATAAATTTCAGATAAATAAACTACAGTAAAGATTACACACAAATCAGAATATATCACAAAGCATCACAGATCAGGAAATATCAAACAATTCAATCATCCAATCAAATCCAAATATTCATAAGTAAGGTCAATTTAATTATCTGGTTAATTTAAATCAGATTAGTTTCTTATGAATTACTCATCCTGGTTAATTAACATTAATAAATTACAAATCATCTTGATAAATTATTCTTTAATCATCTATTAATTAACCATTAATAATAAGTTAATTAACCTTTAAATAAAATTCATCAACCTTTAATTATTAAATAATTAACCTTTAATTATTTAATTATTTATCTTTAATTAATAAATTAACCTTTAATTAATAAAATTTCAATAAGTGATCATTCCTAACCTCTTACATTGATTAATAAATCTTTAATTAATTATCATTAATTATTTCTTAATCACATTTATTATTTTTAAAAGGCTAAGATTTAGTTTAGATGACTTTTTACCTTAATTCTATTTTAAATTTTCATTAATCACTTTGAAATCAAGTTGTTACTAACTTAAGAGGCTTTAAGGTTAATCAAATTTAAAAATTGTCTTACAACATTAACTATCAAATTGAAGTATTAATTAGATTTTTAAAATATTGTTAAGTATTTACTTAATTCATTAAACTTGAAATAATTCCTTAACCTACTTTGTTAAATTAATTAAGTCATTAATATTCAGAATTATTTATGGTGATATGACTTCAAAAACACCCGAGAAAATTCATCCATTTACTCGAGCAAAAACTCGCGTGTCCCTTTCTATTTCCCGAGCCTCCTCTCCTCCTCATACCTTCTTCTTCTTTTTTTTTCTTTTCTTTCATTCCAGTTAGTTTGAGTTAGTTTAAATTCAAACTTTAATATCAAGCAAACATGCTCTCGTGCTCAGGTTAAAACTCGAAACCATCGACCACTTTACTCGAGTAACGACTCGAGTTGCTTACCCCCACCAGTTTCTGACATCAACGATATCGTGCACGTGCACATCACTTCCGACGAACTTTGATCGATGCAGTGGTCTTCGACAAGTCGACGGTAGGCCCTACAAACGCCACGGCCACCCAGATTTTCGAATTCGATCGAAACACAAAATCGAACAGTTCGAACTCACCCACGCAAGCACTCAATCGAAGAAAACCCACCACCTACGGCGAAACCCATCACCAGAGAGCCTACCGCCTTGACCTCGGACGCTCCACGAATCCCTGAAGCCTTTCCCCCGCAAGCGATCCATCACAAAACTCTATCGTTGTCGCGATCGCCATGGAACACCTCGTTCAAAAACTGAGCCTCGAACCCTACCTCAACTAATTCTGATCATCATAGCCAATAGAAAAATCAAACAATATTTTTCCAGTCATCCTCCATACCCCAGCCTCCCCCGTGCCAAAGCTCGAACATCCAATCGTCACCGTTCAACGGCAAAAGGTCAAAACCCCAAAAAAGATCAACTCAAAATATCTCCATGTTTATTAACTTAAAAATCATGATTCTACTTTCAAAAATCATTGTTTTCGAAAACATTTTACATGATAAAATTAAAACCCGAAATCAAGATGCTTGAATTTTTCATACATATTGGATCTTCCTGTATTTTCTGATTTCCAGGAAATTCTTATGTTAATTATGTTTGGATTTATTTTTAGAGCTTAAACATGTTTAAAAAAACAATTTTTTTGTTTGGGTCCTAAAGTTTAACAAGAATCAGAGGAGGAGGATTTCGATTTTCAAAACAGGTTTTGAAAACCTGTTTCCAGACAGAGGCAATATGCCTGATATTAGACATGCACAAATCAAACACATACATATACACAGGATATACATATAAACTAGCAGATACATTCATCAACACTATCATCACAGGCATAAGATTCAAAAGAAACTGGTTTAAAATTTTAAAGTTTGCTCACCAGATTTTTAAAAAGGCAGAGAGATTGATCTTTTTGTAAACTGGAAAGGCTTGCAAAACTGAAATTTGAAACTTGAATACTTCTGTTATTTTGATTCCAGAGATCTTTGCCTTGCTTTGACTTAAAAACTGAAAACTTGAAAAGCCTTAAAACTTGAAACTTTGAAACTGGAAGCTTTAAAAACTGGAACTTGATTCCAGGATTTTGAAAGAGAAGAAAAAGATAACAGGCTTGTTGTTTTTCTCTTAGCATTGTTTAAATGAATGAAATGGAAAGGGAAACTTTGATATAAAGAAGACAAATGCAGGCTGAAAGTTGTATTAGTACAAAATTTGATCAGAGATCTTTCTCGTATGAAGGCTGAAATGGGAACATTGGTACACAAGCATTTATTAAATTGTCATATATATCTTCTTTTTATTCAATTCGTATGTACTATATTATCTTATTTCTTTCTTTTGTTTTATATTTTGAAATATGCATGAGTTCTATATTGTTAGATTTTAGTTAATACTTCTACTTATATTTTACATAATTTTATAACTATGTTACTTAACTTCATATTTTTATATTTTATAATTTATCTTCTATGTTTTATTTCAATTCCTAACTCCATTATTTATTTCTAAATTTAATACAAATTATTTTTACATTATTTATAAATCTCAAATTTCTTCGTATATGCTCAAATACATATATATTCACATATATACAAATTTTCAAATCCTAATGGCTTTATATATTTTTCGAGTTGAATCGGGGAAACTCGCTTCCATTTATAATCAATTTTACAATTTTTATTCAAAAATTCATTTAATTATCAATTTAAGTTTATAAAAATTCGGGGTCGTTATAGACTTCCCCCCTTAAAAGAATTTCGTCCTCGAAATTACCAAGGAGACAAAAAGATAGATGAAAAATATTTCATCAAATCAAATTGAACATTTATTCTGCATTTGGCTTACCAAATCAGAATATCAATAACAGGTACAAGAACGAATCTGTTTAACACTTCACAAGATACTCGGGTTATCCAGATCTACGAAATATACAGTGGCATCGGTTAGTTCAAAGGGATAACTAACCATTCGTAGAATATATCCAGACCCAAAGATTAGATAGACATATGGATACAATTTCAAAATTTTAGTTTAAAACTAAAGTATACCTATCAACCATAACAATCAAAGCAAACAATTCATCCATACAAACAATTTTGGTCCATCCGGAGTTTATGTTCCATACAAATATATCGAATCTCCTTCCTGGATTTATCAGAAACTATCGAAGAATTGAGAAAAGATGACGAACAAAAGAGATTGATAGAGAAAATTTGTTTCCACTATTGTTACAGAGTATCGACCATTTATAGTCGTATTCCCCTGTCCCCTATCTCGTCCTCTTCTTGCACTCATACTCACTATCAGTGGATAGTAAGAGAATTTACTGAGGCTTTCGAACGGATATCTGAGGAATACTCATTCTAGGGTATACTTCACTCTATCTCTAATGAGCTACTTAGCGTGTTATACTCCTGAGCTAAAGTTCAACCTTAGCTCTGATACCACATGTAACGTATCGGGTTTTGCCCGCTCGAAAATCAACATCCGTACTTCACATTGTACTAGAATGCCACAGATTCGAACGTTCAAATCCGATTCGCTGGAGCTATAACACAATTAAGTAAATAACACAGCGGAAGAAAAGAATAATACATTGATATATAATATCTGATACAACAGAGTGATACAATGAATATCAATATACATCAGAGATGATACAACAAATATCAGAGATACAAGAAATAGCAGCGGAAAATAACAGCAAATGGAAGAGATCTCCAAATGATCTACAAAAGAGAATGAATCCACAACTCCAAGATAAGCAACTCCGATGAATGAACTAGCTCCAGATAATCTACTAAACCTGAATATCTGAAAAGAAACCCAACTCTAGACTGCCCGTGTGGAAAATTATGAGCACCCAGAGTTTAGGAAGGGAACAATAAACTCCGGATCAGTCATGGGACTGGTGTGAGCAACAAAAACAGCTTATCTTTAAACAAACACAAAAGGATTTTAAAGTCAATTCGCAATGCTTTTGGAAAATGAAACTACCATAAGACCTCCCGCCACACACACAATGCAAACGCAGAATTGGAGGAGATTTCTTCTTATGATAGTCAAACATGCTTACTACGCAAATCATTGGATTATTATTATTAGTGCATAGTGAAGAAAATATTTCGAAAGTAGAATATTAATCTTAGCCAACATAGACATTCCGAACTATGCCTACTATAGCTACCATCCAAACAGTGGGGCGCCACCATAAGTAGATGGCAGGTTCTACAACTAAAACCGTACAGGTTCGTATTGAAAGATGGATTTCCAACAAATGGTCAGGCTAAGGAACTTCCTTCCGCCGCATGGGAACGCCTCTGGCGGGACGCCCCGAGAGACAAACTGCTCTCTGCCAAACAAAGCCGGGTTACCCCTGTAACAGGTAACTCATGAATATGCCACCTCCCGGTCCTTTGGGACCTTTATCCGAGGCCTCGGTAACCAACATCAGACATCATAAAGAAAGTGTATCCACATGAGTAAGTATCAGGGCTCCATACCATAATACCACCCCTTTCCAGAAGGAAATGACATACCCTAAAGGGCGCGACCTTCATAACCTTGCCGCAACATTCCTGTTTCGACCATTTCCGGGTAGTGAGGCCTTGACGAAGTCTCGTCCACAAAGCTACGCTTTTTCAAAAAGCCACGCTTTGGGTCAACAGATGATCAACCTATGATCACAAAGATAAATGATCAAACAAATTATCATATCACAAATGATCAAACACTGATCATCACACAGCAACACTCAGCATGTCACATTACCAAATTGGGATATATCGCTGATAAATTTCAACTACATAACCTCTGAGCTCGTACGTCTCAGAGAAGGGTGTTAAGCTAAGAGAATAAATTCTTCGCCACCAACAGATATGTATTTGAAAGAAATCGGCTTTATATCTCAAAGTGTAATGTCAGACATACAATCCATACCAGTCTGTCCCGGGTCCGAACAGAACCAAAGGCACTTCTCACGAAGCCCTTGCAAATCCGGATAATTTTCAATCACGTCCGGACTTCCCATCACAAAAGAGTGATATAAATCTCTATACCGGAGCAACTCGGTGCAGAGACATTCGACAGGTTGTCCTTTCATTTTCGAAAAATATCCGGTCTTCAACACCGGTCTTCAAATGCTATCCATAACGTCGAATCACTTATTCGGAATGGGTTATGTGACACAAAGGTCCTCTCCCGGCTAAACCGAATAGTGAGTGCAATATTTAAAAATATACGGATATTGGGATTTCAATTAAGTCACAACTTAAACCCAAACTTTCTTTTCAAATGGTTTAACAAATTACCATTTTCAAATCTTTAAACAAAAAGATTCATTTTAAACAACCTTCAACGGTTTAAACAATTTCACCTTAATCTTTTAAACAAAAGATTCATTCACAGATTTTCCAAATTAATTTCCATTCAAATTTGATTAACTCGTTAAATCTTTAAATCAAGATTTAACTTATAGCTTTCAAAACAATCCCATTTCAAATGATTTAAACCAATCATTATTTTAAATCTGTTAAAGATAAAAGATTCAAATCATAGCTTTTCAAAAACAATTCATTCATAACTTGGAAAACCATTTTTCAATTCAATCTTGAAATTCCTTTAATTAAACTGGAATTTCATTTCTTATCTGAAAGCTTTTATTCTTTAAAACAAACAGTTTTATTTTGGAAATCTAATTCATTCATACAAGTTGAAATCTTTGGGTTAAATCTAAATTCTCAAAATTTTACTTTTAAATGGTTTAACTTTATATAAACACATTTATATCATCTTTTCCCTAGTTTCCAAATCATAGATTTAATTTCAAACTTGAATTCAAATTTAAATCAAATTATTTAAATTTTCAAAACTCGATTAAGTTATTCAAAATAACTTTTATCTTTGAAATTCCATTTCAAAAGCTTTTCATTTTAAACCCAAATTTCCAATTTCAAAATCAATTGAAATTAAAATTTCAATTTCAAAAAACATCGGATATAAATTATCTGTGACTTAACCGATTTCTACGTGAAATCCATATTTGTGTGTGTATGGTGTAGTCCAGGGGTTTTCACACAATAGTGCAACACGATGAATCATCACAGATCAAAATACAGGAATATAGTTGATAAACGATATAAACTATATCGCTTATCTTTTATTCACAGATCACAGATATATATAAATTTCAGATAAATAAACTACAGTAAAGATTACACACAAATCAGAATATATCACAAAGCATCACAGATCAGGAAATATCAAACAATTCAATCATCCAATCAAATCCAAATATTCATAAGTAAGGTCAATTTAATTATCTGGTTAATTTAAATCAGATTAGTTTCTTATGAATTACTCATCCTGGTTAATTAACATTAATAAATTACAAATCATCTTGATAAATTATTCTTTAATCATCTATTAATTAACCATTAATAATAAGTTAATTAACCTTTAAATAAAATTCATCAACCTTTAATTATTAAATAATTAACCTTTAATTATTTAATTATTTATCTTTAATTAATAAATTAACCTTTAATTAATAAAATTTCAATAAGTGATCATTCCTAACCTCTTACATTGATTAATAAATCTTTAATTAATTATCATTAATTATTTCTTAATCACATTTATTATTTTTAAAAGGCTAAGATTTAGTTTAGATGACTTTTTACCTTAATTCTATTTTAAATTTTCATTAATCACTTTGAAATCAAGTTGTTACTAACTTAAGAGGCTTTAAGGTTAATCAAATTTAAAAATTGTCTTACAACATTAACTATCAAATTGAAGTATTAATTAGATTTTTAAAATATTGTTAAGTATTTACTTAATTCATTAAACTTGAAATAATTCCTTAACCTACTTTGTTAAACGTTAATTAAGTCATTAATATTCAGAATTATTTATGGTGATATGACTTCAAAAACACCCGAGAAAATTCATCCATTTACTCGAGCAAAAACTCGCGTGTCCCTTTCTATTTCCCGAGCCTCCTCTCCTCCTCATACCTTCTTCTTCTTTTTTTTCTTTTCTTTCATTCCAGTTAGTTTGAGTTAGTTTAAATTCAAACTTTAATATCAAGCAAACATGCTCTCGTGCTCAGGTTAAAACTCGAAACCATCGACCACTTTACTCGAGTAACGACTCGAGTTGCTTACCCCCACCAGTTTCTGACATCAACGATATCGTGCACGTGCACATCACTTCCGACGAACTTTGATCGATGCAGTGGTCTTCGACAAGTCGACGGTAGGCCCTACAAACGCCACGGCCACCCAGATTTTCGAATTCGATCGAAACACAAAATCGAACAGTTCGAACTCACCCACGCAGGCACTCAATCGAAGAAAACCCACCACCTACGGCGAAACCCATCACCAGAGAGCCTGCCGCCTTGACCTCGGACGCTCCTCGAATCCCTGAAGCCTTTCCCCCGCAAGCGATCCATCACAAAACTCTATCGTTGTCGCGATCGCCATGGAACACCTCGTTCAAAAACTGAGCCTCGAACCCTACCTCAACTAATTCTGATCATCATAGCCAATAGAAAAATCAAACAATATTTTTCCAGTCATCCTCCATACCCCAGCCTCCCCCGTGCCAAAGCTCGAACATCCAATCGTCACCGTTCAACGGCAAAAGGTCAAAACCCCAAAAACGATCAACTCAAAATATCTCCATGTTTATTAACTTAAAAATCATGATTCTACTTTCAAAAATCATTGTTTTCGAAAACATTTTACATGATAAAATTAAAACCCGAAATCAAGATGCTTGAATTTTTCATACATATTGGATCTTCCTGTATTTTCTGATTTCCAAGAAATTCTTATGTTAATTATGTTTGGATTTATTTTTAGAGCTTAAACATGTTTAAAAAAACAATTTTTTTGTTTGGGTCCTAAAGTTTAACAAGAATCAGAGGAGGAGGATTTTGATTTTCAAAACAGGTTTTGAAAACCTGTTTCCAGACAGAGGCAATATGCCTGATATTAGACATGCACAAATCAAACACATACATATACACAGGATATACATATAAACTAGCAGATACATTCATCAACACTATCATCACAGGCATAAGATTCAAAAGAAATTGGTTTAAAATTTTAAAGTTTGCTCACTAGATTTTTAAAAAGGCAGAGAGATTGATCTTTTTGTAAACTGGAAAGGCTTGCAAAACTGAAATTTGAAACTTGAATACTTCTGTTATTTTGATTCCAGAGATCTTTGCCTTGCTTTGACTTAAAAACTGAAAACTTGAAAAGCCTTAAAACTTGAAACTTTGAAACTGGAAGCTTTAAACACTGGAACTTGATTCCAGGATTTTGAAAGAGAAGAAAAAGATAACAGGCTTGTTGTTTTTCTCTTAGCATTGTTTAAATGAATGAAATGGAAAGGGAAACTTTGATATAAAGAAGACAAATGCAGGCTGAAAGTTGTATTAGTACAAAATTTGATCAGAGATCTTTCTCGTATGAAGGCTGAAATGGGAACATTGGTACACAAGCATTTATTAAATTGTCATATATATCTTCTTTTTATTCAATTCGTATGTACTATATTATCTTATTTCTTTCTTTTGTTTTATATTTTGAAATATGCATGAGTTCTATATTGTTAGATTTTAGTTAATACTTCTACTTATATTTTACATAATTTTATAACTATGTTACTTAACTTCATATTTTTATATTTTATAATTTATCTTCTATGTTTTATTTCAATTCCTAACTCCATTATTTATTTCTAAATTTAATACAAATTATTTTTACATTATTTAGAAATCTCAAATTTCTTCGTATATGCTCAAATACATATATATTCACATATATACAAATTTTCAAATCCTAATGGCTTTATATATTTTTCGAGTTGAATCGGGGAAACTCGCTTCCATTTATAATCAATTTTACAATTTTTATTCAAAAATTCATTTAATTATCAATTTAAGTTTATAAAAATTCGGGGTGGTTACAGCTGCCCTAAATCGCCACCATCCCAACGTGAATGCGAGCCTCTCAGTCGCGAAACGAAACACGCGACCCAACCCCTTCTAGCTTTCGTGCGTGCGAACGCGCGCGCACCTCCATCTCGCGCTATTCGATCTGAGATCGAATTGATTTCGTAGAGAACTCGGTCGCCATTAATTTTAAAACGAGAAGATGAATTTTCGTTTGTTTTTAAATGAAGGAGGATCGGGTTTTGATTTGTACTGACGAAAGAAGAGGGATGTTTAAAATTGAAAGCAGCATGGGTTTTCACGATTTCGTTCCGTGATATTTGGCATGATTTTAGGCTGAAGCTAGGGGAAGAGAACGTGTGATTTTTAGTAATATAAATATAAATTTCAAATCGAATTCGTTTAAAACTTCAATGCGTTTTCTAACCGTACGGTCACAAAACAACTCCGATAAATATGAAATTTGAAATCCGACAATAATTCAACATTTCGGACCCAATGGAACATGTTTCGTCGAATTCCGAGACTGTTTGAAAATTGACTATTTTTAAATATCGATTCGAACGATAAAATTTTCAAAACTGAATAAATCATTTCCAAACTTGATTCTGAAGCTTCTGTTATCTTCAGTGTTATCAATATAAATTTTACAAGCGTTTGAAATATTTTTAATCGGCCTAAAATTGAAGATTCGAATTTTTATTCACCTTACAATAGATTAAATTTTATAATTTAATCGTCAGCTTCAAAGTTATATCCGGGATTCAAATTAAATCATCGTTCAAATATTTAAAATTAATTAAATATTCTCAATTTAATTTGTTCAAAATTCTGGGTCGTTACAGACTTCCCCTCTTAAAAGAATTTCGTCCCGAAATTACAAGTTAGGAAAAAATGGTGTTTAACTCGTCTACTATTTTTCAACATCTAAATAGTTTTATTAACTTATCAAAACAAATCTGCCTACTAAAGATTTGTTATCAATTCATCTAACTTTCCAACTTCAGTTATAAGTTTCAAAACAACATTGTTTCCTTAACAATTTAAATTTAAATTTCAAATTCAAATTTAAACTTTCAAAATTTCTCAAAAATTTTCTAACGCCCTAAATTTCCAAAAAATTTCGCCAGCGTCTCCTTTGCGCGGCTAATACGGCACTACTACAAAACGTCCCTACGGACTCTCAGATTTCAAAAAGAAAAAGAAAAAGCCAAGCGGCTAGAGAAATAAGTCATCAAAAACTCATATTATAATTCAAATACTTACCTTTTGTCGAGCAATTCAAATTTATCTTTGCAATTCAATTCCAATTCCTTTTATAACACCTGTATGTCCTACTAGACATAATATCTAGTTACACATCCAAACCATTTTGCAAATTCTATTACAAAATTTTCAATATCAACTGCTTATATAACTTTAGCTTACTTCACTGTTGAAGTTACATATTCATTATCATTCAATTTTACATTTCAAAATTTCATTTGAATTCAATTCGCAATTCCAATCTAATTTGGATTCAGTTCAATTTCTGAATATTGAATTTTATTGATTAGCTTTCCTTTACTAATTCATTACAAGTTCTAATTCCACTAACAAATTCATATTCGTTTTCAACATTCAGTTTCATTCTCTTGCACTTATAATTGCAATTTTTATTTACTAGTAACTGTAAATTCCCTTCATTCAGACATTTATCTCTACTTACTTGAATTTATCTTTAAATTCGAACCATCTCTTTTCATTTAGCTCACAATTCAAGTTTCAATTTAACTAATTCAACTTCCATTTCATGAATTAATTAATTATCAAAGTAGTTTATTCGGATTCAATCCTTATTCATTTCATATTACTTACAACTTCAAAATGAATCTCAACTTTCATTTAAAACAATTTGGCAGCAATTCCTCTTTTGGAAACCCGAAAATGAACACCGGTGATGCTGCAGTCATTACCGAAGTTATTTTCCAGCGACCGAAAAGAGTTTAGAGCTTTTCATCTTTTCAAAACATTTTTCAAACCCTTTGAAATTCATTTTCAAATCAAAAAGGAATTTAAACTTTCCAAATCTCCAAAATTTTCAAATTCTTTTCAAAACATTTCCAAAACTTCTCTAGAATTCCGTTTCAAATTACAATTCACATTTATAATTTACATTCTTTAATTTCATTTGTATGTGAATTCATTTCTTAAATCTGGAGTTATGATTTCAGTTTCTTATTCAATTTCAAATTTAATGATAACATTTCAACATTATCACTATCCTAACATCCATGCAACCATATACTATAGTAATTCATAGAAAATCATTTCTTTTCTATACGAAAATAGTTTTGGGTAAAATTATTTCATTCACCCTATTTAAAACAATACTGTGCCGAATTGTTCTATTCAAGTGTTTAGAAACCCCTTCGATACAGTTTTGCAAGACTGTGCCGACGAAGGTTCATATACCACTAAATAAACCAATCATCACAATACAAAACAATTTTTATATTAACTAACAAATACGCGCTCATATCTATTATTACACTCAACTCATTCTAGAGTACTACTGACTCTATCTCTAATGAGTAACACCCAACAGAGCAGGGTTGTCGCTTAACCATATGCTCTGATACCACTTTGTCACGACCCGAAATTTGCGACTTTCGAAAATTCGACATCGATACTCACTTTGTCGACTGCCGAGCAATCGAGTGCCGGAAACTCCAATAGTGAGGGTTTTAAGAAAAAGAAAAAGTAGAAGAAGAAGAAGATAGAAGAAAAAGAGAAGAAAGAAAGAAGAAGAACAACAGAAAACACATCAGAACAGAAAACAATATCAGAATCTTACACATCGCAGCGAAACAATATACAATAGATAATTACTAGTCTTTTAAAACAAAGAACTATATCATTTTATACATACATCAATCATCAGAGTCAAAATACAACAATGGACAGTTATATAAACTTGTCCTCATACAGAATACACAGCGGAATAAATACTATCAGATACAAATACTACGTCTCGTCATCCAGCTTATCTCCAAAGCTCCAGAATATCCTGATAACATAACTCTAGGCTGCCCGTGTGGAAATTGGTGGGCACCCAGAGTTTAGAAGGGAACAATAAACTCCGAGTCAGTCATGGTGACTGGTGTGAGATCGTAAAACAGTTATTTATCTTTAAAATAAACAACAGAAATATTTCTAAAGTCAATTCGCAATGCCTTTGGAAAATGAAACTACAATAAGACCTCCCAGCACACACACAATGCAAACGCAGACTTGGAGGAGATTTCTTCTTATGATAGTCAAAGATGCTTACTACGCAAAAAATCAAATTCTTTTTTGATATTATTATTAGTGCATAGTGTAGAAAACATTTCGAAAGTATAATATAAATCTTAGCCAGCATAGGT
This sequence comes from Allium fistulosum, assembly GCA_030737815.1. Taxonomy (NCBI): domain Eukaryota; kingdom Viridiplantae; phylum Streptophyta; class Magnoliopsida; order Asparagales; family Amaryllidaceae; genus Allium; species Allium fistulosum. The sequence continues at coordinate 306,301,409 of CM060901.1, read as the reverse complement.
ACCATTATATTATGCCTGCTATAGCTGCTTCCTGAGGAGACAGGTTATACAATTGAAATCGTAAAGGCTCGTATTGTTTCTTTGGATTTCCAACAAATGGTCAGGCTAAGGAACTTCCTATCCACGATGGGTACGTCCCTGGAATAGACGACCCGAGAACCTAACCGGATCTCTGCCAACACAAGGCCGGGTTACCTCTGCAAAAATAGGTAACTACTGACACGCGTATGCCATCCCCCGATCGTCACCGATCTTCCCGAGGATCCCCGATTCGCAACAACCACAAAGAAATAAATTTTTTGCAACAACCACAGAGGTTAAGTATCTGGGATCCATACCATGATACCACCTTTATCCAGAAGGAATGACATACACTAAGGGGCGCTACTCCCTAGAACCTTGCCGCATCCTTCCTGTTTCGACCATTTCCGGGGTGTGAGGCTCGACAAAGTCTCGTCCACAAAGCTACACTTTCTCAAAAAGCCCTGCTTCGGGTCAAACAAAATGATCAACCTATGATCACAAAGATATAAGATCAAACAAATGATCATATCGCAAATGATCAAACACTGATCATTTCACAGCAACACTCAGTATGCCACGTTACCAAATTGGGATATATCGCTGATAAATTTCAACTACATAACCTCTGAGCTCGTACGTCTCAGAGAAGGGTGTTAAGCTAAGAGAATAAATTCTCCGCCACCAACAGAAATGTATTTGAAAGAAATCAGCTCAATATCTCAAATTGTAACGTCAGACACACAATCCATACAAGTCTGTTCCGGGATCGAACAGAACCGAAGGCACTTCTCACGAAGCCCTTGCATACCCGGATAATTTTCAACCACGTCGGGACTTCCCGTCACTAAGGGTGATAAAACCTCTAAATCGGAGATCAGCCGATGTAGAGTAACTCGACGGTAATCCTTCCGTTTTCAAAAATATCCGGTCTTCAACACCGGTCTTCGAATGCAATTCATAACGACGTATCACATATTCGGAATGGGTTATACGACCCCATGGTCCTTTCCCGGCTAACCCGAATAGTGAGCGTTTATTTAAAAACAAGTGTGGCATTCAAATTCATCCAATTCACAACAAATACCTATCTAAAGGTAATTATTGATAGTCGGTTATTTAACTATCAATAAAGATGCGCAACATCATCAGATTCCAAATAATTTTCCCAAATTATTTCATCTTCAAAAATATCTTTACTAGATATAAAATTTTCCACACTTAACCATTTGAAAACAATTTTCAAATCAATTTTCACATTTCATTTTATCTTTGAAGATAAAATCTCAAAACAGTTCATTTCATATTGGAAAAGCATTTCCATACTTATTTAAAATAAGTATTTCACAAATCTATTTATTTTCAACGTTTGAAAATATTCGATATACTTAAATCAAATTAAGTATATATTCATTCTTTTAAGGAAAACATTCTCTTAAGCACATTTATTTGAGTCAGAACGAATGTTACGTAAAACGTCGTTACGAACGACTCAAAATCACTAGTATAGGGATTCGAATTTTAAGATAGATATATAAATCCCAATACTACATCAAAACATTTCCTTTCGGAAATCATTTACTATAACAACAGTGTTATAATCCATCATTTCCTTATTTCTCGAAAACGTCTATTTCAACAATGAATGTTGAAATCTATGATTTCGATTCACAATACATTTTAAAACATCTTTAAAATGTTTAACTTCATTTTTAAATATCACTTCTTCAAAAATGAATCCATTTTATTCAGTAATATATTCACTGTCCAAAATCGTGAATATACTTCACTTAACCAAATTTCAATCTTTTCTACACATTTATTTCAAAACTAATTCGCTATCCAAATTCGCGAATATATCTTCTTTAATAACCTTCTATATTTGATTTATCAAATTCAATTGATTTCGAATTTATAAAACAACGATTATAAATTCTATTTCCATTTTATAACAACTTCGACTTATACATTTCTTTTTATTAACTTCTATACTTTACTTATCAAGATAAGTGATTTCGGATCTATAACCAACTTTTATAAATTCCAATTCCATTCATAAAAACTTCAATACCAAATCAATTTCAATATTGATTTCTAAATTTATTTTCAACTTCAAAATAAAATTTCCATACTGATTTCTCAAAAATTCATTTCCAAATATTAAATCAATTACAAATTGATTTCTAATTTTATTTATCCCTACTAAAATAATTTCTTATTTCCTTCAAATTTTTCAATATCCTGTTTTTTTTTTTAAATGGATTCTTTAAATTGAAGTCATTTTACATTGACTTCCCAAATCATTTCAATTTACCAAGTAAATTTCTAATCGGATTTCCAACTTATCTTCTTTTAATAAATTCCTTTTTAAGAAAATAAATTTCAATCGTTTCTTTCAAGCTATTTTAAAAATCCAAATTTTAAATTAAATTCTTCAATTTATAATCACTATTTTACGAAATCCATTTATTTAACATTTTCACTTTATTCTGGAATTTATTCAATACGATTATATAAATTTACTTTTTATACTTCAAAATTCCTTTCTTCAAAATCTCTTTAATTTCAAAAATTGATTCACTTAGAAATTTTCTACTTGAATTTCAAAAATTCAATTTCGTTTATCTTTGGAATCCAATGATGTCAAAACATCCATTCAGCTAAATTTTAGCTTTCAAACAATTTCCAGATATCAATATGATTAATAGCATCACTATAATCATTCACAGATTCATATCACAATAGAAATAAATTCAATCAATGTGAGGGGTCCAGTTGGATCCCTCCAACCTGTTTCCCTGCATCCAAAGATGTTAGCACAATACCAATTCCGCTCCAGTACGGAATTATCGCGGTATATAGGTTTTTATAAATCCGCTTACTAACGGCGCAATAGGATCTCATCCGCTATACGAGGCGGGAAATCATCAATCCAATATATACATATGCCAATATGTATATATTGCTATATATATAGATATATCCTATTATATCTAATACCACATCCAATAGCAATCATAACAAATCAATCAATAACTGCAATAATTCCACTTTAAATTTTGAGTGAGAAGATCTCACCTTAGCTTTTAAATTTGCCATCCATTTTCCTTTTCGTTTTCTTCACAGTTCTAGACCTTGTATAAACAATTTATATACAGTTGATTAAAAATTTGGATTGGTTAAACAATTAATCACTAGTTATTTATTTTAGATAACAAATTGGATTTACACCAATTTTAAGAAAATCACCTTTTTGTAAAAATAACTAAATAAGTTTTATTAAATAAACTATCTTTATTATATATATATTATTTATCCCTTTTTCCATTTCTACATATTTATTTTAAAATAAAATATGTATGTGTTTTTATACTTTTATATTTATATTTTCTATGAATAACATGAACAGAAATTTTATTACTGTTAATTCTCTTTTTAGTATATAATACCTTCCAGGATAAGTATATAGGTAATATTCACACCCTTCTGGTTTGAATCCCATTGGCCCAAAATGTTTTAAACTTAACATATATATATATTTCAAAATCCTAGCTGCATATATATATATATATTCCTGTTAAAACTAATTCTTTTCTGTTTTAACTTTACAAATTTTCTGTTCTACATAATTTCCATTTAATTAAAATTCAGAGAAAACTACCTCAATACTTGATGGAATCCTGATCCCCAATTCCACGACGAACGTCACCATAGCTTGATTGGCAGACATCACGTCGACACTTCCACCGTACCTCGCGTTCGCGCCCAGTGCCCTCCATGCGTGTAACAACCCGCATATCTATCGATTCTATATTTAAATATTTTATTTAAATATTTTATCGTTAGTCGGATGTTAGTCCGAAAAGCTACTTTTTGCATACGGTCAAATTAGGACTCGAGACCACCCCCATTGAGTTCAAAATGACGTTTGCGATCTTTTTGAGTGTAAACTTCGATATGTTTGGAGATAGTGAAATTTTCAACACTTTTTCCCGCCTTTGACTTTGGTTTGGACTGCACCCCTTTAGTTCAGCCCAACCATCTTCTTCTCTCTATAAAAACACTTCAAGCTTTGTCAAAAATGGTGGTGGGAAGTGGAAATTAAAACTCCAAACACAAATTCTATTGCAAATCCGAGATTCAACATCAAATTCACGTGAAGACCATTGATTCAAGCTTGTTGGTGTTCTTGCTCTGCTCTCAAATCTCCACCTTCATCAAATTCCGTGAAAAGGTGAGATTTTTGATCTCACATCTTGCCTATATCTATCTTGGACTGTTGGGAATGATTCCCTATCACTCTAGCATCAACATTTGCATTTGGTTTGGATTGGATTGGCGAAAAACTCCAAAATTTAGTGATTTTGGTGAAAAACTGCTACTAGGTCGTTCTGGCCATTTTTAGCTCGTTCGGAGTTAGGTCGCGCGTCGTTAAGTCGTAGGTCGAAACAGCTTTAAGTCTTAGGTCGTTGCCGACCTAAAATTCCAAGGCAAACCACTAAGTCGCTCGAATTTTGTTAAGTCTTAGGTCGTTGTCGACCTAAAATCCCCAGGCAAAACGTTAGGTCGTTGCCGACCTATAATCTCCAAGCAAAACGTTAGGTCGTTGCCGACCTATAATCCCCCAGGCAAACTTTAGGTCGCTCGCACTGGCTTATCTCGTAGGTCGTCTCCAACCTAAGCTTCTTTTCCATAAGTCGTTCGCGAGTCAAATGTTAGGTCGTCTCCGACCTAACGCCCTCGTCACCTTAGGTCGTAGCTCGTAAGTCGCTCGACCCTGCTAAGTCTTTAAGTCGCTCGAGTTAGGTCGGCCAGTATATCTCGTAGGTCGTCTCCGACTTATCCTCCAGTTAAGTCGTTCGACCCTCTAGGTCGTTCGAGTTAGGTCGTTGGACCATTTACCTTAGGTCGCTTGACCTTAAGTCGTAGGTCGTCTCCGACCTATGCCCCACTAAGTCGCATCCCACTTAGGTCGCAGGACTCTATAAGTCGTAGGTCGTCGCCGACCTTACACTTGGTCTTTTTAGTTCGCGATTTCCTTAGGTCGTATGACCTATTTTTCCTTAGGTCGCTGGACCGCTTGCCTTCACTAGGTCGAACCCCGTATTACTCTGCGTAGGCAATCTCTTCTGAAAAACATTTATCAGAATTTCTACTTTGATGGTTTTGGGATTGACTTCTTTGGACTTTACTCACGTCTTCGAACGTGAATTGATTTGTTCTACAATCGTTTTATGACTTGTCACTTTAAAGATATATGAAGGTTTCAATACTAATAGTAAATATCAAAACTCTTTCATCAAAGCGATTTCAACACTATTTTAAATATCAAAAGTTCGTTTTCTCAAACCGATTTTCAATCTACTAGTATATACAAGCCTTTACTTCACTCGAACGAGAAATCGACTTAAACGACTTAGTAAAACGGGTGGTATGAAACGCTTGCGTTCACTTCGTCGGTTAGCTCTTGGACTTGTTCGATTGAACCCTTTTCGTGACAATTTCCTAGTGAAGATTTACAGCTTGTTCGTAAATATTTAAGTTAAGCAAGTGGTTATGGGACATGAAGCTAAACTCATATATTTACTAGCTTGGTGTGATTGACACTTCTCGCTGATCATGACGATCATTTTATGATTTAGACTAGCAATTGTGCGATGTCTCTTTGTTTGCAAGGTAAGACTAGACCGCAGTAGTGTGATTCCGACTCACACACATCTCTTTGTCCGCAAGGTTAGTCTAGGCCGCAGTAGTGTGATTCCGACTCACACATATCTTTTTGTTTGCGAGGTTAGGCTAGACACCACTTGTGTGATTCCATTCACACATACCTTTTTGCTTTTTGGTTAGCCTAGGCCTCAATCAGTGTGATTCCGACTCACACATATGGGGTAGCTCCCCATGGTCTTCGGACCATCATGTGATAGGCCTCTTTCTCTTTTTTATGATTTCTGGATTTCTTGTTTGATTTCTGGATTTTTATGTCATTGACTTGTTATGAGTACAAGTTTAGGGTATGATGCCCTCTTTGGATCTTTGAGAAGATTCTCGTGATATTGATCATTTCTCATCGGTTGATCTCCTGTTGATCATCATTTTCATACTTATAGTAGTATGTCAGTATGGATATTCTATGTTTATGCCATGTCTTTTATTATATATCATGTCATCTGATATTTATAGTTAGACTGATCCGTTTATTATTTTCTTAAATAATACTCGGGTCAGACCGAGATGTTACAGGTGCTTCTGCTTGACTTCCTTCCGGGATTTGCTACTCTGACTTTTGGCTGACTATTTAGTCTAGCAGTTTTTTGTTGTATACACTTGAGATATGGACTCATAGTTGTATTCTTTTGTATTATTGTGGAACTTTTTGACCACTACTCTGATGTACACTTTCATGTGTTAGTTATATATTCATATCTTCTTCCGCCTTTGTGATATGGATGTCTGTGACTGCTATGTGTTATGTTTATTTCTATTTTTGTTTCCGAAGATTATTTTATAGCCACCATGTGATAATCAATTACATGGATGGTCGCTCCTCAACAGCCTTATTCTCCGCACTAGTTGACAGCACTACATCGTAGTTTCCTTGGCTAGCGTGGGTATTGAGGTGGGGCATCACAATGCGAACCAGTCGCCCAAACCCAGGCGAACTCTGCTCGCCAAACTCACATCGCCTCGCTCCACGTCTTCGGTCGAACGCCACGCGAAATCGAAGTGAGGTCAACCCCTCAATCGCGACCCCTTCCATTGACTCGCCTACATTGCCACGGCTTCAAGCTCTCGGCGAACCCTAGGTCGAACTGCCGCCTTCGCTGCCGATGCCACCGCCGCCTGCTCTCGCGAGCTCGACGCGAATCTCCACTTCGCCTTTGCCGCTGCCCTAAATCGCCACCATCCCAACGTGAACGCGAGCCTCTCAGTCGCGAAACGAAAAACGCGACCCAACCCCTTCTAGCTTTCGTGCGTGCGAATGCGCGCGCGCCTCCATCTCGTGCTATTCGATCTGAGATCGAATTGATTTCGTAGAGAACTCGGTCGCCATTAATTTTAAAACGAGAAGATGAATTTTCGTTTGTTTTTAAATGAAGGAGGATCGGGTTTTGATTTGTACTGACGAAAGAAGAGGGATGTTTAAAATGGAAAGTAGCATGGGTTTTCACGATTTCGTTCCGTGATATTTGGCATGATTTTAGGCTGAAGCTAGGGGAAGAGAACGTGTGATTTTTAGTAATATAAATATAAATTTCAAATCGAATTTGTTTAAAACTTCAATGCGTTTTCTAACCGTACGGTCACAAAACAACTCCGATAAATATGAAATTTGAAATCCGACGATAATTCAATATTTCGGACCCAATGGAACAGGTTTCGTCGAATTCCGAGACTGTTTGAAAATTGACTATTTTTAAATATCGATTCGAACGATAAAATTTTCAAAACTGAATAAATCATTTCCAAACTTGATTCTGAAGCTTCTGTTATCTTCAGTGTTATCAATATAAATTTTACAAGCGTTTGAAATATTTTTAATCGGCCTAAAATTGAAGATTCGAATTTTTATTCACCTTACAATAGATTAAATTTTATAATTTAATCGTCAGCTTCAAAGTTATATCCGGGATTCAAATTAAATCATCGTTCAAATATTTAAAATTAATTAAATATTCTCAATTTAATTTGTTCAAAATTCTGGGTCGTTACAGAAGGTAATAATGTTAATGTAAGTTAATGAATAGCTAGTTTAGTGCGATCCCAGTTAATTGAAAACAATTGTAAGGTTATAATTGATTGTAAATAGTAAATTGGGAAATAAATGCAAAGGTATATTAGTGGATGTAATAATACGTAATAAACTGGAATTTGATAAATTCAATGTTAGATAAGTGATCATATTATAATATTTGTTGGGTGATAATAAAGGAGGAGTGAGATTAATCTTGGCTAATGGTGATGATTATTAACTGTTTACCTATTTATTTAATCTATTGAATTAGAGCTAAATCCATTGCAATTAATTAACGTAATTAAATACTACGTTAATATGGATTTAGGTAATGATTGTAAAATATTAGGGTAATTGGAAATAATGTCAATTTTATGTATAGTATGACAATTGGTTGAATAAAAAGGAATAGAAATAAAGTTTTATCAATATATTGGAATTTAAATTATGATAATAAGATATATCGCAATTAAGTGAATTCATAAATGCAAATTTTAGGATGTAGCAATGATTGTAAGTTACTATTTAATTGGTGTATTAATTTAGTTGTAACTGTTATATTTGGGTATAAATTTGAATATAAGTAAACATGGGCAAGTGCTGTATAAATAAATGAATTAGTATAATTAATGGTAATTGAATGAATTCATGTTATGTAAGTAATTATATTAATTAGTTGAAATAATAATAAACTTAAGTGAAAAGTTAAGGTTATGGTAACAATCATCATAAATTACTTATATATTTAGTCTATAAATTGAATTGGAAATCAATTGTATTCAAATGTAAATAAATGTTCATTGATGTGAGTAAGAACCGTAAGTGTAAAGTGTGAATGTAATAAATTTAATAGAAACATAAATTCATTTATAAGGTAGTAATTGATGTAATTGGAAGCATGAAACCAAGTAAATAAATTTATTGAGGATATTAATTTTAATTAATGTATATATTTGGCAAAAATATAATAAATGGAAATAGGGTAGTTAATAAAAAGGAGTTAAGGATTTGAATATATTAAGGTAATATTTAAACAAATGTAAGATGTAAATAGGCGTATATTAGTGTAATGGGATAAAAATAATATAATTAGGCATATTAAGTAATAATGAACCCAGAATAAAGATGGCAATTAAATCAAATCAATTTATAGGAATCAATTTTAATTAATTGGAAGGTAATCTATAAATATCCAGTTATAAACCCTACCTGCCTTTCTATTTCTCATTTCTATATGTACAAAATTTCTATTGCTCCTCTTCCTCAATGGCTGAAAACCCTAAATATTTAAATTCAATTCCAATTCAAAATCCAACAACAAAAATTAAAAATTTCAGCTCGTTCTAACACCATAACCTTCTCATACGATATCCGATTTACACACGTTTCTTTTGTTAGGATCATTTTCAAATTTCTGACGTTTTGCAACTGGTTTGGTTGGATTCTGAAGCTGTCCAAATTTTGAGTTTAAATTGGATTTAAATTCAATTTAAATTCAAAAGGTGAGTGTTTTAACCCACTCACAACTTCTAAAAATTTCTTATATTTGTTAAATTGATATATGATGTGATTTGAAATTCATTTATGACTGTTTGGCATATTTTTAATCATCATCTCAGTTAAATTGAATTTATTAAATTAAATTGTTATTTAATTTAATATTGCATATAAACTGCCATTTAAATAGTTATTTAATTTGTTATTGAATATAAACTGCCAGTAAATGCCTGTTATTTATTATATGTTCTATTTTGATGTTATTGATTTAATTGGATGATGATTGTGATAAATACTTGATGATTGATATTTGATGAATGGATGTTTTATTTTATATCATTATAATCTGCAAGTTCATTATGGATTTATTTTATTCGGGATTGCGGTTTGAAATGATATATAACCGTATTTAATATATTTTAAATTACGGATTGAAATGATAAACCTCCGTATCACTTGACCATAGGATAGAAAATTATATACAGACACCGCGGTCTATATATATATATATATATAAAGATATTTTGAAATGATTTCTATGGTTTTGTAAAGAGATATATGGGTTATATAAAATATTGATTTTAGATATTATATCAAGGTGATTTTATTGATTTTTAAGATATGTATAAAATTGATTTAAAGTATAAAAGAAGTTTAATAATAATAGTCTGATTTTATTAAGATATAATATGGGTAAGTTTTTATTTAAATTATATTTCTGGAGTTTTATAATAACTTAAATGAGAATAAGGTGGGAAGATTATATGGAATTTGTTTGAATTAAATTATTTAAGAATTATACTCGAATATATTTGATTTGAAATTTAAAAGAAATTGAGGCTTTAAGGGGTATAAATTTTATAACTCGATTTTAGTTTAGAGTGACTTAAATAAATATATCAAATCTAATAAATTAAGGAATATTCAGTTATTGAAATTTGAAGTTTTATTTGAAAGATATTGGATTTATAAAGCAAATATTTCAAAACTAAATAATAGTAAAGTGAATTTGGTATATATGAATTATAAAGTTTAGTTTGAAATATTGAATATTTAAGCTCTGAAATATATTGAATTTGAAATGGTTATTTTGTAGATTAAATCTGTTTTGAAATCGATATAATTTGGAATGGTCTATTTGAAAACCGAATTGAATTGAAATTTATGATTTGGGGATTTGGTTAAATTTTAAAATTTAGAAATTCGGGTTGTTTTGGAATTTATTTATGAAATTTAAGAAGCTAGTTTATTTTATAAAATATTTTAATATTTAAACCATGGAAGGGGTGGAAGTTATGTTTCAAAGTTATTAATTTTAAAGTATTACGTTTTGGAAGTGTTATAGTTTTTAAATCTTTAGTTTCGAAATTTTATAACTTTGAAATACTATGATTTTAAAAATGATATCGTAGATTTTTTTTTTAAAACAGAAATGATATCGTATTTATATGGTTTTGAAATGGATATTATATTTTGATTTTGAAGTATAAACTATTTTAAATGACCACGGTGTTATAATAACGATTGGTTGTTAAAGAGACCAGGATCAGATATGGACATACTCTCTGTCGATACCGAAAACCACTTTGACAACTGTGTATGCGGTGGAGTTTCCAGAATGAAGTAGGATGGTGGCGACGATCCTAAGGTATAAACGTGGACCCAACTCCCGTGAGTTGGCATAAGGTGGCTAAAACAGGAGCGATTGACGGACCAAGGAGGTAGCACCTCTGATCGGACACACTTCTTCGATACGATTCTATTACTTGTGATTTATTTGGTGCGCACCCTCGATTTGGGAGTGTTGTTCGAGGTGGGCGGTAGTGGCTGCTATGCATCACCGCCTGTCCGGATGCGTAATTGATATATCTACCCTGGCATTGCCTAGTTGTGTCGTGTCACCTACCATAGCGAGCTTTACTACGAGTTGTGATTTGTCCCGTAGCCTGTGGAGTATCGAGGGTAGCCCCCATTTTGGGAGTATGCTAATACTGGATAGACTACTGGGACTATTACGTGTTAAGGGGAATATTGGGTCACTCCTTAATGCTATTTAAAAGTATGTTTATTTTATATTAGACATTATTATAATAGCGAATATTACTACACAGTAGATAGTTTAACGGATCCTTAAGAGGTGTGAATCCCGCACATTTCTTAAGTTACTGCACTCACGTTAGACACTGGATAGGAGATGTCAAATCCCTTAAACATCTCTGACGCCGTTCCACTCATATATTTATCATTGATTTAACTTACATAAGATCTTTTAGTTCTGACTCGAGTGTTTTGTCTTTTCAATTCGCTCGGGTCAGCCTGAGCATTTCAGGATTTGAAGGCCCTATGTCTGGAGGACGTAGACGAAGATTTTATTACTACTATTTATTATATTCCACTACACCATTGTATTCCGCTGCATTAATTATCATTCTCTGGTATGTGTAACTCTGATATGTATTGTATAAGTATAATCAAATGTTTTGAAAAACAGCTTCATGAACTGTTATTTGATTATTATATTTTATCGTTTCGCTGCAAGATTCTATTTTGTTTCTTTTATTTCTCCGGTTTTTCTTATTTACCCCATAACAATCCGCCCTTCTGTATGGTATAAGTTGGCACGTGTGTCTGCTTAAGCGTACAAAAAGGTGGGACGTTACATAAACACGATGGGTTTTTACCTTACGATAACCAAAACATTTCATATCAAATTCTCTGATATTATAATAGTGTCTAAGTATAAATACTTATTCAAATAGCTGAAATTGTAACATTAATTAAATTCCAGCACACTAGGCTCTATAATCAAAACCGTAAAGGCATGTATTGGAGAATGGATTCCATATGAATGACTAGGCACTGGGGTACCACCTGTCATAGTACACGTCTAGAAACAGTGTACCGAGGACCACACCAGGATCCCCTACAACACAAGACTAGACTACCCCTAACCTGGATAGACCGAATATGCTATCACCCCGGGTGTTCCCACTCTTACCAAGCTCTTCCATGTATCGTAGTAATAATATCCGAGGGTATCTAGAGAGGTGATAAACATACCCTAATTGGGTGCGACCCACTTAGCCTTGCTGCATTCCCCCTGCTTTTCAGTCATTCTCGTTTGATGAGGCTAGAGGCTACGATTACCTTTTAAGAAATTTTCACTTAGAATGCTCATTGTCCTCCAATGACAATGTACCGATAGCATTCATCCATACAAGTCCATTCTGGGCCTGAACGGAACTGAAGGCACTATTCCTACTACTTCCATTTTGGAATAATCCTCAGGATTAGTAGCGATTAGCCCTTGCACTTCACTACTCCATCTTTGACTCTATGCCCTTGTTTTCCTCTCAAAAACGTACTTGTTGGATCGAAGTGGTTTTCGGATAACTTGTCCGATTTCGGTCTGTTCGAAACAACGTTCGATATTTTCCGGTAAACTCAACCCCGGTTATTTAGGACATAAACGGACGAAAATAAGATCAGAGATCGCCTCCTAACCGTTAGTGGACGGATTTCCTTATCATCGTCCTAGAAGAACAAAACGAGTTTATACGTACAGTATAGCACCTCGAACGGTAACTGTACCATATAATTCCCGTATTTGCCCTAAATATCCTGAAAGTTATATTTTGGGTCCAAATTTGATAGTCAGTCGTTTAACTATCAAATAAACAAACATTCAACCAAATATTCCATTTTCCACTGAAAAACTCCAAATTTCTTTTTAATTAAATTTTAATAAATTAATTCTCTTATCACAATTCATATACATATCTTACCGAAGTAAGTACATTTATTAACCATTCTTTCAAAATATTTGAAATTTTTTTTAAATAAATATGGAAAGTACCACTTCGGTATCAACCATGGATTCACTGCTCAATGGTTATGTCTCTATCCCAGAGAAATCCAAAAAAACTTAACTACAGGCACTCACTGCCTCCGATTTTGCCACGAAAGCATACCATTACTTTCCGAAAACTTTATTTAAAAATTTTCAAAATAATATTTATAAAGTTTCTATAATAATTTTCCAAGTTTTAAGTTTAGGAAAATACTTTTAAATAAAGGTTATTTTATAAAATATTAATATTGAATAATTTATCCCTTAAAAATAAGAAGACTGGTTAATTCTTAAATAATAAATAACTTAATATCAATCATTTATAAAACTACTTAATTAAATATACTTTAAACAATTTTAAACAACTAAAAAATTAATTTTCTAAAATATTCTTAAACAACTTTAAATTTTCTAGTTAATATGTAAAAATCCCTTTTTAAAATAAACTTAACTTCTCAGAAAAATATATTTTTCAATTCCCATATAGCCAGTCTAATATTTATAAATCTCTCTCGATTTGTTTCCAATTCGATTTACGTCCCAATTCCGTAATTTCCCTTTTCACATTTCTAAAAATAAATCTACCATTTATTTTTAAACCGATTTACCCATCTCCTTATAAATCCTCACCGTGAATTTATAACTTCAATTTATCCACTGATAATCACTTTACTTTATTTATAAACCTTGTTTACAAATTTCAGTCCCATTTCCCGTTATAACGGTTTTACAATACTTAATCTATTTTAATCAATTTCTAAATTAAATTCCATTTTAAATTAATTTCTTAGATTACCCAACTATATTACACTTTCTTTTCATCATTCAAAATCTTATTTAAAATCTAGTATAACAACTTCATATTTTATTTTCAGATTTCCTTTTTATTTCCCCAACTATTTAAATCTCGATTTTAAAAATAAATCCTTTTATACTTAAACAATAGCGCTTAAGTTCTATTATTTAAAAGCCTTTTTATTTACATTATTCCAACATCTCTTTTTACAATATTCCAAAATCTCTATTTACAATATTCCGAAATTATTAAATACAAAATTGAATTAAACTATTCAATTCTTTTAATTACTCCAAATTTCAATATAAATACTTCACTTCCAAAGTCCCTTTTTAATTTCTTTTAAAATTCAAAACATTTATTATTGGATTTTAAAAATACCAAGTCCAGGCCAAAACTACCATAGCATCCAGTAGATTCAAATTGCGCTATAATCTACCATGAATTATTTAACTGATCATATATCGATATATATGAAATTAAATTCAACATTTTTGAGGAATCCAGTTGGATCCCCCCAACCTATTTTCCTGCATCCACAGATGTTAAAACAATATAAAAATACCAATCTCACTTCGAGGAGGATATCGCGGTATATATGGTCATCCGCTATTATGCGGGGCGCATAGGGTCTCATCCGCTATATATATGCGGGAATATCAATCACTCCAATATATATACTACTATATATAATATCACATCCAACTGATAAAATATATCAATTTAACCAATCAATTAATAACTAATTTTAACTATTTAAAATTAATTACAGTAAATCCAAAATTGAGTGAGATTAACTCACTTTGATTTTTATTGTCGCCTCGCATTCCGGTTCCGATTTAATTTGAACGCGTTTGAAATTATCTGAAAATTTCAGAAGCTTCAATTTCGTCCAAACCTTTTCCTATGCGTAGATGATGACACTACGATCCCAACGCAACTTGAATCGTCCGTATCGGACCTCGTGAAAGAGAGATACACATTTTTATAAGTTATCGATATTTTAAATTTATAAAAAAAATTTAATTACATTTAAAATAATCCCATACCCAAATTATTCAAACCCGGCCCGCTTCTCTCATACCCGCTCCAACCTTCAAACTTCTTCTTCTCCCCTCCCCTGTTTCCTATTGCCTGCACACGAATCCATGGTGCATGCATGCACGTACACTGCCAACTAAGTCACCGATCTCCTTCGTAGACCCCGCCATTGAGTTTCCCTTCAACTGCTCGCCATACCCGTACGCACAACCCAGTCTTCGATGTCCCCAAGAAAAATGCGACCTAGACCTCCCCAACTACTCGTACAGACTGTCGCCGTTGTCCAGATGAAGCCGCGACCCCTCAATTTTCCACCATCGGATCTCCTTTACACCGCGACCACGAATACGAGTTCAAATCTCCAAAACAACAATCACCGAGCTCGATTCCCCAAGCCCTAATTCGAAACTACCATCCCCCTCTACTGTTGAGATCATCACCGTGAAGTCGCACCTCTCAAGAAGTATATCAGATCGAAGAGAATTGAAAAACTAGATTTTTGAAAGTGGTTTCGAGATTTTTAGCTTTGTATTTTAAGAGATAGGAATTTTTAAAGTATGCCATATTTTTTTTCTTGCTTTCATTCCTTTTACCGTGTTCGGCCTGATATATAAATGAGAAGGAGGGAGGAAACATGTTTTAATGGGTCATCTACAGTGACTGAAGTGAAGGGGAAAGGTTGATGTGAATATATATGTCAATCAATATAAATATATATATTATTTAAATTTCAAATCGTCTCATTTTTCGTAACCTAAAATCTCGAACTCCTATCGAGGTGTGCCGCTAGGCGTTTATCATGTTATACCCCTATTCCGAATGCAATGGAAAAGGTTTCGAGTCCTAACTCGATCGTATGGAGAAGATAGCTTTTTGGACCCAAATATTATATTGAATTTTCAATATAAATTTCAGTGCGTTTATATCCGGTATGACCAAACAATAACTCCAAACGCTACGAAATTTGAAATTCGATAATAATACGCTATTACAGATCCAATGGAACTGGTTTCGTCGAAACCCGAGACTGTGCCCCGGAAGGCTATTTTTAAATATCAATATAAACGATATATTTTTAAAACTGAACAAATCACTTTTAAATTCAATTTAAAAAGTTTTATTATCTTCATTATTATAAATATAAATTTTATAAGCCTTTAAATTTATATTGTCAAGCTTAAAACTCCAGATTTACTATTTTAATCAATTTTCAATTATTAAATTCAATAATTAAATTATCCAATAAATCTTTATATTTGAAATTCAAGTTAAAAATTAACTTTTTAAATATTTAAAATCAATTAAATATTCTAATTTCAAATAACCAAAATTCTGGGTCGTTATAGTGATATTAAAAAAATAAATATGTCACACATTGCATAATCTAAACCCGCCCACGTCCCATTAAATTATTCCAATATTTCAAATACACGTGTCATGGCACTATTTAAAGTGAATCACAGCTGCAACTCTAATCGACCGAGATATCACTATTCATTTATAAGTTGCATTCATTATTCAATAGACATTTCATTATCAAGTTATTTATATACATGGTTTGGAATTACTAGTGAATCCAATTCATTATTCACTCTTACTAGGCTCTATATCGAACCGATATCACGGCCTTTTCATCCGTATATCTTTCAATCAGAAATTGTGGGTGCCACCACATGATCTATTAGTTTCACTATCTTCTCCTATTCACCCTTGGTGCTCACTCCGTTGTGTTGTAATCTTCATCTTTGTTTCGTCACATTTCCATTAATGAGATTACTCTCGATTCTTCCTTGTTTCCCGTTTGCACTGCACCTGTCATCGTGGTTGTGTTCGTGCAACAGATAGTTTGGACAATAAGTGATGAGAGAGCAGGTCATCACGATCAGGGAGTGACCCCGAATCTGTCCGCTAGGATGGATTCTAGCGTCTAGTAGTCTCACCTCGTCTCGTTTACTTAATCGGTTAAATTCATTCAAATTCTTTTGTATTTAACTTCCCAATATACCATTTATCCCCAAAATGGTATCGTGTTCTATTTTATATCACATACAGATGTCGTGTTCGTGCAACATAGCATTACTTGCAGTATATAGCATTGTATATAATGAACATTCATAAACACAACATGTAAACATGACCAGGAAGAATTTCATCGGATTTGAATTTAAATGTACGTTTCAAATTTAGACTTGATTTTTGATGACGTCATTTTAATTTAATTTATAGAATTTTCCATAATTTTTAATTTGGAAAATAAAAATATTTTCGGTTGACGCGTTTTGCGCCAAACGCCGGTTCTTTTGAAATTTTACAGATTAAGTTAACCGGTCTATTTTATTGCTGTTTTGTGATCGCGTAATGTTGTTGTGCACGATCATTTTTTTATTTCTTTTTGTTAGTGCACAAAAACATGTACACCTTTGAATATGCACAGGTCTTTTCCTTTCTTGGATAGTCTATATAAATGTAGATAAAATGAATTATAAATATTTCCTTCACACGTCACCACTATTTCGTATACACCTTTTACTTTTATTCTTGCATTCTGTGCATGCATGCATGAATCGACATTTTTTCCTCTAAGCATGCATTTAAAAAAATGGCCATATCATTTACTTTTCTTCATTTCATTTGTTATACATGCATGAATATGCACTTTGCCACTTCGTCGCCCTCTCTCACACCTTTTCCTATTTCCATTTACTTCCACACCATTCATAAATTTACACTTTCAATGCATGAATTTTTTTTACATCTATGTGCATTACGTTGCTTTCTTTGTCCAATTTTCTCTTCTTATTTTTTTTCATTTTTTCTTTCCTTAGTTTATCGGCCATGGCACCACCACCTCAAGCCATAACCGACCGAACCGAAATCACCATTACACTCAGCTACGCAATACGGTCCTGCTAGTACCTTTAGTTTTGTCCATAACGCTCCCATTCATCATACGGACGCGGACGCAACGGTGTCATTTTGATTACCATGGGGTCCGTCGGTCAGGCGATAGCTTGTCGATTTGTTTGTCTCACTTCCCTCTACATATTTCCTTTTGGTTGCATGCTCACGTTAGATTTTGAGTTATATCTTATTGAAGTTTTGTAGAGGAATGAATGTACTAAATATTAACGTGGACATATATTAGAAGAGGAATCTCATTCATAGTAATGCGTGCTTACATATGTTTGTAAATAGTGAAACGTATACACAAAGTCATAGTTTTAGGAATATACAAAAAGAACACTAAAGCTAAGGAGTTTTATTATTTGGATTACTTAGACATATTCACTGACTTGCGATGAGCAACAGTTTAATTACGGTAATTCTTCAATCCAATAATCATGAAATAAATATACCCACTGATTACTGTAAAGTTTGATATACTTATTGTATTAATTAGATTAAACTGGCTCAATGAAAAATTTAAATAAGTGGATATGCGCACTATATATATTCACAAGATATTAGTGTAATCAGGGTAGTAATAAAACAAAGTATATTACACTCACTAGTGATGGAACAAATAGAGCTAAGGTAATAAAATAATTATATCTTACAGGAATCAAAATATAGAAATGAAGTTGAGAAGAATGTTCTCGCTGAAAGTATTTAAAAAGAAAGCATACTCACTTTGCTGGCTTAATGTAGATGAAGATGGATGGCAGTGAAAGAATTTATGTTTGCGTGTATTTTAGAGAATGTGATCTGCAGGGTTTATATAGGCAGCCACTAGATTCATCACAAGGAAAACGTTAAATGCATAGGTTAAATTATAATCATGAATGAGATAAGAAGGAAGGGTGCATAATTATGAAAGAGATAAATTTGGAAGCTTAGATCCAATGAAAATAAAACATATTTATTTTAATTTTCACTAAATAATTTTATACCCCTCAAATAAATTTTCGTACCCTTAACCGCGATATTGCCCTACCGCAATTTGGTCTCCGATTACAATTCTGATTGTGGCGTTTTACGCCAAATTTTATTTTATATCCATAACGATTTTTATTTATTTATTTATTTATTTTATTTTTTTTAACAAAATTTATTGCTATAGTAGCGGTATGTTACAATTTAAAACACTTCTATATTTTAATCCAAAAGCGTACCTTTATTTTAGCATTTAAAGCAACTTATTTTATTATTTTACGAGCAAAAGCACACTAAAGCCGCCACATTCTAATCCATGTCGCCTTCTTGTACCTATACTTAGCTCAAATCAAAGTATAAGTCTTATATAAATAAATTCATAAAGTCTCGTATAAATAAATTTTTACTAGCATGGTATTCATGTTAATGGATTTAGTCTATGAAACACCATTACCTACCTGCATTTTTTATTTACTACAACCACTTGATAGATGAAACTTATGCATTATTATCAATTACAACTGTTTTATATATAAGATAAGGAGATGAATTAACACAAAATTTAAGCCAAAAGAGAATTAGTTGACATGGCATCCTATGGAATATGTATACTATAGGTTTTAAAGGTTTAGTTAGTAGCATTTATTCCTAGTGGGGTTGAAGTGCAAAAACTTGCAACTGCTCTCAAAGTAAAATGCGCAATAATGAAAACATAGACAGACATTAGTCGACAATTTAGAGGAAACAAACTTTTTCTAACAATCATAATGCATGTACTAGTTTAAGTGTCTGTGTGCAAACTCTATCAAACAACCAACTAACGTTTTTTTCTTATCTTGTAAGACTACAGGAAAGTAGATATGATCTAGACAATTTAAAAGGTAATGAATACTCTGGTAACAAACCAAAAGAACTAAAAGCTTTTCCCTATCAAACTTCTTACTTAAATCAAAACGATATCGAGAAATTAGAATTTAAGCATTGATGTATTCAATTGTGTGAAGACGGATTTCATTTATACATAGGTTGCTTAAGATGATCATAATTAGAAATTCCATATTTCAGCACAAGAAGTGTTGATAAAAATGTACCTACGCTTAACTGAAGCAAACTATATAAGATCATACATATATAAATATTGTTAACTTGCCGTTTAGCAATGCTGGATTTAACCTGATGGATTTTGTAACCATTAAGATAGGATGCCTGAAGGGGTGATTATTTGGATTAGAAGTCGGTTATATTTAAAGTTATGTACGATAGTCGGATGGATGACACTCAAAAAATGGCTATGTATGGAACTAACACTCCCCTGGGGGATCGGTAGCTATTCCTGGTTTTTGTCTCAAACTGGTTGAGATCGATATGAAATGACAAGGAAGGCCACATGAGGCTACATTTTGGAGTTTGTATGCGCAAGTTATGGACAAATTACTTCACCTAAGAAATGGATCGTATAAAAAGAGATCGGTATAAAAGGGATCGGCATATTTCAGCCAAGCAAGTACAACTCAATGGAAAACAATCTATATCTCAAAATTCATAAGTCCAATGCATATGAACTTTTGTGAGCAAGATATGGGGACCCTAGGGAGACTACTCTAGGGATCGCACAACAAAAGGATGAAGAAACAGAGATCGACCTTCTTCCCTCTTAGGGTCAGCTAAACCCAATTTTATAGCAAAGATAGATCAATATCTCAACATCTACAGATCTAATTGACATGAAACTTGGAGGACAAGCTAATTACAACATGTGAAACACCCCATAGGGATCACGTATCAATTGGAGTAAGTTGGAGGGATTGGTACATATCCCTCCACAGGAATCGGCTATAATCAACCTTCACAACATATTGCAAAAAAACTAATCAATAACTCGAGTTCAACTAATCCAATTAGCATAAAACTTGGAGGCTAAGCATAATACAACATGTAGAAACTTCCCTAGGGATTGCATGTCATTTGGAAGAGATTCGAGGGATAGGTACCTATCCCTCTAGAGGGATCGGCATAAATCAGAATTCAAGCAACACTACTTCATGAAAAATGCGATATCTCACAAACCGTACGTTGAAATTGCACAAAAATTAGGAAGCAGGTAGCTAACATCACAGGGCACCCCTCATAGGGATCGCATCCCATTTTGACACAGTAATAGAGATCGGTACCGATCCCTATGGTGGGCCTCAATGGGCTTGGAAATTTTTGGGTGGCCTCGTCTTTGTCTTCCAAACCTTCTGTCAAAATTTTAGCCCAATCAATGCACGTCTTCCATTATATATAAAGCAGGCTTATTGTCAAAAAAAATCTTCTTTCTACTTCTCTTTATCTTCAACCTAGGCTACACTCTGCCAATTTCATTCTTGGATTTCAGACTGTAATTGTAAACAAACTTCAGTATAATAAAAAAGATTATTTGGGAGTGGACGTAGGCCGAAGTTAGCCAAACCACTATAAATCTTGTCTTTTTTACTTGCTTTTTGATTGTTTTAATTTTGTTTTTCATTTATTTCTCTACATATTTTTGCGATTGGATTGGATATTGGTATTTTCATAATTCGGTATTGGTGGCTAATTTTGGCACCAACATTCTGGTGCTTTCAGTGAGAAGGCTAGCTCCTGTGGATTTGGAATTCGGATTCAGATTTTGGAAAAGATCTAGTGCTTGGATTTAAAGCAATGGTGAAGCAATCTACAAGAAGATAGGTAGTGGATAGGAGCCATCGTGAATGGAGTCGAGAGGCTTCCTTAGAAGCTGGAGCTAATCAAACCTCCGCCTACATCACTAGGGAGGAGATGGAAACAATGGTGAACACTATGCAGGTGCAGACACTAAAGAGACATGAGGAGATGATTTAGAATCTACTCCGATGAATAGAAACTGCTGGAGCTATGGATCATGAAGTTGGAGCAGTAGGAGCTACAGAAAATTAGAATTGGAACCATGGAAACAGAGCAAGCGGACTGGAGAATTGGATAGAGCAGCCATGGGCAGTCCCTATCCAACAGATAAGGATCGACCCCGAACCCACCAGAGGGATCAGCACCGCTCCCCAAGGGCATGCCCCTAGGTTTGGACGGTCACTATACTAGAGGACCCACGGTTGATGTTGTGCAGTTTGGTGTCAATCGAAATGCAGACACTCGTCTGGAAAGGGATAATCTGGGATCCCCTCACGGACTCGGGGGAGCAGGATGGAAATGATGATTGGAGACTACTTATGGATGCTAGAATAGCTGGAAATTGGAATCCAGGACTTGAAGTGGAAACTAGCTGGCTTGATATGGATTGGAGTAACCGGGGGCAAACTGTAATGCCCCAGAAATTCATGGAATCTTATTTTGGTTGGATTTTGAAAATATATGAATTTATTTGTATAGGAATATATGGAATTAATTATGTGCAAGTGTGTGTGCATGTGTGCACGTGCACACTGATATGGCACAAGGAAGAACTCCAAATCTCCTGAAATTAAAACAGGAATTAAAAAGCATTACAAACATGATTTTGTAATGAAAATTATTAAACCAAATATGGATATTTGATTTCTGGAATATATGAATTATCCCAGAAAATAAGAAAAAGAAAGTTTTGTTTTGAATCAGTAAACAGATCCTACTTAAAACCCAGAAAAAAAAATGTTATAAGGATTTGAAACCTGTATGCACATATATTTGCATGTCTTTCTGAAATTAAGGAGGAGTTAAATAAGCCTAGATAAGATATGTATGCATATGTACATTTCTATAAGTACTGAAAATATTAAAAAGAAATAAGCAAGGAAAAGTGTAACACTAAAATAGCAAGAGACATATTGCAAGCAAAACAATTGCTTTACGCAGAAAATAGAAAGGGGGGATTTTTAGAAAATAAACAAGTGACAATGTCACACAATTATCATGACCTAAGAAGAATATAATATATATTCTGGAAAAGAAAAAGGGGAAGTAAGCATCACATATGGCCGGGGTATTAAGGGTGAAAAATAAGCAAATCTGAAATGCAAAATGCATGAGTTTTGGCCAGGGTAGGAATGGGATTTTACAATGATAAAACCCTAGAAAAACCTCTCTTATAAATCTAAGTATAAACCAGAAAAATCATTTGCTACCCAAGACATTTAAGAAAACAAAGAAGAAAAATATTTGCAAGAAGAAAGGAAAGTTTTAAAAGGTTTCTTTTCTGGATTAAGCAAGAGAAGCATTCTTCTATGAGTAATCTCACTAAACCCATGGCATTAAGTCCTGTTATGAGGCAGCCAAGTTCATGTTATTTTTCTACATATTCTGATTTTATTACTATGGTTTTAATGGATGCTTTAATGGGTGTTTATGAATGCTTTTGATTGCTTTGATGGTTGAGTATTTTGCTCTGTTTGGTTACACCCAGAAATGTTAAAGTATGAAACCATGAAAGTAAATAGAGAATACTTGTAACTGGTTCAGATATGGCATGAAAAATATAGAATTCAAAATGTATGTGAGTTGCATTACACTTGTGTAAGTGCTGAGGCTCAAATGAAATATTCAAGGGTGCAATGGAAATATCCAAAAGTGCTGAACTCTTGATCAAATAGAAAACCCATGAGCCAGAAATCTTGTTTAAGCTAGATCTTGAGTTTAGTTCAAACATGGTTGCTTATGAAACAATAATAACCCACATGCCTAGTCTTTATTCCCACTTGTAAATATTCTTGTATTTTCTTTAAGCCAGAATATTTGAAAATATAATTTCCCCTGTATATGAATGTTAACTTGTTCTTGAATTATGCTTGTAAGCTATATGTAATGTTTCATGTATACTGTGATTCAATCACCTAGCTATCTCATGATAGGATCAAACATGAACACTTAGTAAATAAACTAAGGATTGTGAGCCAAGAAGACTGCTGGAATGCTTGTTGCATTTAAATTATGCAAGTTGGCACATGGCTTGTTTAAGCCCTGAGATCTTTGTGCAATATTGTGAATTATTTTATTGCAATGTGTCCCCGTGAATCCTTTATGGCAGATGAGGCTAGGAAGAAATTTGGTAAATGCAATCTTAAATTGATGAAGTAGGAACTTGAGTTATTCCTAGGATGGTTGGACTGGAGTTATGATAGTTCGTGAGTATCTCTGTTTGACATGTATGTTTGCATTGTTGAAAGTCTGTATATAATTAGTTTTAATACTGATCACATATGCATAATATTTCAGAAACAAGTCAGGCAAATTAATTAAAGAAATTATGCCATCCCATATAAAATGCTTATGTCTCACTTATCTACTTAATATCATGGAATTTTTGATATTGCTCATACCAGATATTGTGTCTGACCCTTGTTTGCTTATGGCATCTGGGGTGTCTCAATTAAAATGGGGCAGCCTCTAATGCTCTTTCAGGGAATGCTGGTTCTAAATAGGAAGCTGCTATGGCTAAGGAGAATGATTGGATAAGCATGCTAAATTAGAATTAAATAAGAACTTAGAATGAATTATTTGCATGCAATCTTGGAGGTTTTTATAGTTCTGCTTTAGTTGTTATGTAATGATCTTGAATGTATGGATTTTATTTAGTTGTTTCAATTGAATCTGGTAATGAATTAAGGTTGGGAAAAACCAAAGACTTAGTTGAATCTATGCAAGAAAATATATTTGAGTATTATGGTGGAAATCTGTAGATGATATATGCCTGTATTTGAGAAATGGATATATATATATATATATATTGTATTAGTTAATTTTGAGTTATTTAAAAACTTTGAGTTTGAAGGTTAAAAATCTGAATTTTAGCTAGAAGTAATATTTCAAGAATTGAGTATCAATATGCAGAAGTGTTTTGATAAAAGAAATATATATATATATATATATATATATATATATATATATATATTTGTGCATTATATAAAGAGGAGTACATGTTCTAAGAGATTGTTTTTAAGTGTCTTGTATCTAAATTCACATTGCAATAGCCAGGCACTAATGTTTTGATGATCTAGTCATAAGGTTAACCCACTTCAAAAATAGTGAGGTCTGGGTTGATCAAGAGTACCAGAGTTTCTGGGTCTAAAGAAAGAAAATGCATTTGTAAAATCTGAAGTTTTCTTTGCAAATGCATGTACAAAGACATTTTCAAATACTTGAGCAATTCACTTTTATTTTTTAGTAGCTTTCTTAGTCCAGAAAGCACAATACATCTGATATGCACACATATTACTTAATTATTACTTTTGTTAAATGACCATAAAATCTGGATTTTCTAAATACAGTAAAGCAACCTGTAAATTAGGATGCAAGCTGAGGTAACTCAGGGATTAGGGAATGAATTGGTTCAGAGAAATACAACTATATAGATTGTGAAAGAAATTACTCAACTGACTTGGTTATAAGTAAAGGAATTTGTGATAAAATCACTTATGGTGAAAATGATAAATGAGTATATCATTTTTCCTTTCTGGCTTTGATCAAATATCAAATAATTAAACAAAAATCATGATGGCTTGCTACATTCTGAGATCACTTTGTTAAGACAAACTATCAGACAATCACCACAAGACTGATCAAAATTAATAGGTATAAATTATATATATGATCATGGGAATTCACTCCCATGATTTATATATATCAAACAAAGGAAAGTGAGCTATGTACTGGTTGACTAGAAATTCAAATTCAATCAGGATGCACTCTTGCTTACCAATACTCTGATCCAGGCAAGAGGGTCACATACATCTTCACATGTGTGTGAATATATTTATCAATGAACTGATATAAATATATTAGTTGAAAAATTAGGATCCTGGATAATTTAGTAGAAAGGCTAATGACTCTAGGAAACTTATTAATGAAAAAAAAATCCTAGTAAAATTAGGTAGAATAAATAGGGTCATTCCATTTGGTATTAGAGCTATGTTAAAACTATACATAGCTAAGAATGAGTGTATTGATTGATTGAAGTACTATAACTATATGTATGTACTGATTGTTTGTTTGAGTAAAATAATAATTCAGATAGAAAGTTATAGCAAAAGAAAATACTCATGATAAACTAACCTTATCTACCCATACTCTAGTTATCCAATCATGGTAGGAAGAGGATCTCATCACAATGCATGATCAAGTACACCACAAATGCTTGATATGCAAGACTTTATGAGGGCTTTGAGGGATGGAGTAGGGCAGAGACTTGAGAACCCACATGAGGAACTTTCAAAACTATTAAAGACTTATACCAATCTGGGAGGCAAGAGCTTTGAAGGGACTGAAAATGTGATGGAAATTCAAGCATGGTTGAAAACACTGGACAGAATTTTCAATGACATGCAATTGGATGATCAAAGGAAGAGGCAAGTGGCCTCAAGACAACTGAAAGGTGTGGCTTTAAGCTGGTGGGAGGTAGTCATAGTTGGGAGAATTGAGAATGAGATCACTTGGAATCAATTAAAGGAGATGTTGGAAGCTAGATTTGTTCCAGCATCAGCCAAAACTCAATTGCTTGAAGAATTCATCAGACTTAGGCAGGGAACCTTTATTGTGACTGAGTATACTCATAGGTTTGAGGGCTTGTCTAAGTATGGAGCCATGCTTGTGGCTGATGAGGAATCAAAGAATGATAGGTATATTAAGGGTTTAAACCCAGGGCTTAGTAGGGCTATGTTGCCATATGCAGATAAAACTTTTGATCAAGTCATTGATCTGGCCTTAAAGTTTGAGCAACATGACAAGGAGAGGGAGAAGTATAGGAGTTTTAAGAACAATAACAACAAGAAAAATAAGGTAAGGTATCACCTCTATGACAAAAAGAAGAAGGAGACAGAAAGCAAGAAAACCAATGATACTAAGACCACTGATACAAAGAGGAAAATAGCGTGTCATCATTGTGGAAAAGAAGGACATATCAAACCAAGGTGTGCAGAATTGAAGGGAGGGGCTTTCAAGTGCTACCTATGTGGTAAGGAGGGACATATCAAGAGAAATTGCCCTGAGTATAAACAACAAGGGAAGCTAGCAAGTTTGGAGAGCAAAAGCAAATCCACAGTAGAGGCCATTGCAGAAAATCATGGTCAAGTGGAAGGTACCTTATTTATTTGTACCCTACCTATATCAGTAGTGTATGATACAGGGGCCACACATTCTCTGATTTCCCATGAATTAGTTGCATTGCTTAAATTAAATTGCATACTGGTTGAAACCCCTTTGTTAGTGCAAAGCCCATTGGGAAGTTCTAGTGTTTTAAACATGATTTGTGTGGATGTGGAACTAAACATAGGAGGAAATGTTTTTATTTCCAATTTATATGTTTTAAATTACCCAAATATAGGTGTTATATTGGGTGTAGACTGGTCCAGGCAATACAAAGCCATAATTAATTTAGACTCATCCACCATATCATTACAAAATTCTAGAGGCCAAAGAGTCACAATTTTGTGTGAAGTAGCCAAAGAAAGAAAATTATATCATTTAATTGACTTAAATAAGGATCCCAGTGAGCCTTCTATTGAAGAAATCCCCATAATTAACAAATACTTGGATGTGTTTGGAGAAGTTGAGGGTGTTCCACACCACAGACCAGTGGAATTTCAGATTAGTCTGATACCAGGAGCAAGTCCAATTATTAAGAAACCCACTAGGATGGGGCCAAGTGAGTTGAAGGAATTGAAGAAACAGTTAGAAGAATAGGAAAGCAAAGGATTTATAAGACCAAGTAATTCATGCTGGGGTGCTCCAGTAGTGTCTGTAAGGAAACATGATGGTACTTTAAGGATGTGTATAGATTACAGGGAGCTAAACAAAGTCACTATAAAAAACAAGTACCCCTTACCTAGAATTGATGATCTTTTTGATCAACTTAGTGGAGCAAAAATATTTTCTAGATTAGACCTGGCATCTGGGTTCCATCAAATGAAGGTTGAGAACTCAAGTGTTAAGTATACAGCCTTTAATACTAGGTATGGTTTATATGAGTTTCTTGTCATGCTATTTGGGTTGACAAATGCCCCATCATACTTTGTGGACTTGATGAATAGGATATTCAGGGATTATTTAGACAAGTTTGTGTTGATTTTTATTGATGATATTTTGATTTATTCTTAAACAGTAGAGGAACATGAAAATCACTTACACCTTGTTTTGTCTAGATTAAGAGAAAAAGATTTAAAAGCAAAATTTTCTAAGTGTGCATTTTGGAAAGAAGAAGTGCATTTCCTTGGGCATGTTATATCTGCCAAAGGCATTTCAGTGAACCCCAATAAAATAGTGGCAATCCAAGCATGGAAAAGGCCAAGCACAGTAGGAGAAGTTAGGTCATTTATGGGAATGGCAGGGTATTATAGAAGATTTATAAAAGATTTTTCTAAAATGTCATCACCTCTTACCAACCTAACTAGAAAGAACCAACCCTTTATATGGACTAAGAAATGTGAACAAGCCTTTAGTAGAATCAAGGAGGCCTTAGTCAATGCACCAGTATTGAGAGTACCAGCAGGAAATGAGGATTTGATTGTTTATACTGATGCAAGTGGTTCTGGGCTAGGAGCTGTATTGATGCAGCAAGATCAAGTTATAGCCTATGCATCAAGACAATTGAAGCCACATGAATCAAAGTATGCAACCCATGATCTTGAGTTGGCAGCAGTGGTATATGCACTAAAGCTCTGGAGACATTATCTTCTAGGTGCTAAGTTTATTTTATACACTGACCATAAGGCATTAAAATATCTCTTTTCACAAAAAGATTTGAATATGAGGCAGCATAGATGGGTTGAGTTTCTAGCAGCATATGATTTAGACATACTTTATACTCCAGGAAAAGCTAATAAGGTTGCAGATGCTTTGAGCAGGCAGCATGCAAAAGTAGCCATGTTAATGATAGAAGAATTTAGAAATTTATCTCTACTTACTGATTTGGAAATTGAGGAAAACAATGAGGTAAACATGGAGATGATTGAAGAACGGAGTAAAGGAAAATTAAGTTCGATAACTTTGCAATCAGATTTAGTTTTGAAAGTGGGGAAAATGCATGAGGAAGATCCAGATTTATTAGAAAAGAAAACTCTAATAGAAAAAGGAGAAGAAGTAGCAAACTACCACATTGATAGAATGGTTACTTAAGGAATAAAGGTAGGATATGTGTTCCAAAGGATATAGGATTGAAGGAAGAGATACTTAATGAATATCATAGGAGCAAATATTCTATACATCCAGGAAGCACCAAAATGTACCAAAACCTAAAAAGGGATTATTGGTGGAGAGGGATGAAATCATATGTGGCCAAACGGGTTGCAAAGTGTATGACTTGCCAACAAGTCAAGGCAGAAACCCAAAGACCCTCAGGCCTATTACAACCTCTAAGCATACCACAGTGGAATTGGGAAGATATATCTATGGATTTCATAGATGGTCTGCCTAGATCAAAGAGAGAAAATACAAGCATTTGGGTAGTAGTTGATAGATTGACTAAAGTAGCACACTTTATACCAGTGAAGGCAGAATGAAATGCACCTAAACTAGCTCAAATATTCATGAAAGCAGTAGTAAGGTTGCATGGGATTCCTAAAACTATAGTGAGTGATAGGGACATAATCTTTACATCCAGATTTTGGAAGAGCTTTCAAGAAGCCATGGGAAGTGAGTTATGCTTGAGTACTGCATACCACCCCCAATCAGATGGTCAAACTGAAGTAATAAATAAAGTTTTGGAGGAATTGTTGAGGGCATGTGCATTGGACTTTGGAGGTAATTGGGAAGATCACCTCCATTTGGCTGAATTTACATATAACAATAGTTACCAAAGCACCATAGGCATGGCACCATTTAAAGCCTTGTATGGCAAACCATGTTTGTCACCAATATGTTGGGTTGAAGCAAGAGAAAGGGCTGTCTTAGGGCCTGAGTATGTTAAAGAGACTACAGAGAAAATTGAACTTGTGAGGAGAAGAATGGCAGCAGCTCAAGATAGGCAAAAGAAGTTTGCAGATGTAAGGAGGAAGCAGGTAGAATATGAAGTTGGTGATTATGTTTTCATCAAAGTTTCACCTATGAAGAAGGTGTTGAGGTTTGGCAAGCAGGGAAAACTTACCCCAAGATATGTTGGACCTTACAAGATTTTGGAAAGAGTAGGCTCATTAGCATACAAGTTGGAGCTACCAGAAGAGATGAGTGCAATGCACAATGTGTTTCATGTATCACAACTTAGGAGAAGGGTGCATGATAAAGAGGAAATTCTAGAAAAACCAACTCAAGTTCAAATAAATCCTGATTTGGTCTATGAGAAAGAACCAGTGGGGATTTTAGCTAAAGAGGAAAAGAAGTTGAGGAGCAAAACTTTGAAATTGGTAAAGGTTCAATGGAGCCTAGACCCTAATGATTGTACATGGGAGTTAGAGGATAAGATAAAGATGGATTACCCTAAGCTTTTTGCAGTGGAAGGTAAAATCTAAATTCCTAAAAAAATTAATATGTATGGTTGTTTTGACTGAATTATTTGCTTATTCAATGTTTGATAGATTTTATAAAAATCTGGAAATGTTTAAAGTCAAAATGAGAAAATTGTGAGGACACAATTCCTAAAAAGGTGGGGTGATTGTAATGCCCCAGAAATTCATGGAATCTTATTTTGGTTGGATTTTGAAAATATATGAATTTATTTGTATAGGAATATATGGAATTAATTGTGTGCAAGTGTGTGTGCATGTATGCACGTGCACACTGATATGGCACAAGGAAGAACTCCAAATCTCCTGAAATTAAAACAGGAATTAAAAAGCATTACAAACATGATTTTGTAATGAAAATTATTAAACCAAATATGGATATTTAATTTCTGGAATTATATGAATTATCCTAGAAAATAAGAAAAAGTAAGTTTTGTTTTGAATCAGTAAACGGATCTTACTTAAAACCCAGAAAAAAAATGTTATAAGGATTTGAAACCTGTATGCACATATATTTGCATGTCTTTCTGAAATTAAGGAGGAGTTAAATAATCCTAGATAAGATATGTATGCATATGTACATTTCTATAAGTACTGAAAATATTAAAAAGAAATAAGCAAGGAAAAGTGTAAAACTAAAATAGCAAGAGACATATTGCAAGCAAAACAATTGCTTTAGGCAGAAAATAGAAAGGGGGGATTTTTAGAAAATAAACAAGTGACAATGTCACACAATTATCATGACCTAAGAAAAATATAATATATATTCAGGAAAAGAAAAAGGGGAAGTAAGCATCACATATGGACGGGGTATTAAGGGTGAAAAATAAGCAAATCTGAAATGCAAAATGCATGAGTTTTGGCCAGGGTAGGAATGGGATTTTACAATGATAAAACCCTAGAAAAACCTCTCTAATAAATCTAAGTATAAACCAGAAAAATCATTTGCTACCCAAGACATTTAAGAAAACAAAGAAGAAAAATATTTGCAAGCAGAAAGGCAAGTTTTAAAAGTTTTCTTTTCTGGATTAAGCAAGAGAAGCATTCTTCTGTGAGTAATCTCACTAAACCCATGGCATTAAGTCCTGTTATGAGGCAGCCAAGTTCATGTTATTTTTCTACATATTTCTGATTTTATTAATATGGTTTTAATGGATGCTTTAATGGGTGTTTATGAATGCTTTTGATTGCTTTGATGGTTGAGTATTTTGCTCTATTTGGTTACACCCAGAAATGTTAAAGTATGAAATCATGAAAGTAAATAGAGAATACTTGTAACTGGTTCAGATATGGCATGAAAAATATAGAAATCAAAATGTATATGAGTTGCATTACACTTGTGTAAGTGCTGAGGCTCAAATGAAAGATTCAAGGGTGCAATGGAAATATCCAAAAGTGTTGAACTCTTGATCAAATAGAAAACCCATGAGCCAGAAATCTTGTTTAAGCTAGATCTTGAGTTTAGTTCAAACATGGTTGCTTATGAAACAATAATAACCCACATGCCTAGTCTTTATTCCCAGTTGTAAATATTCTTGTATTTTCTTTAAGCCAGAATATTTGAAAATATGATTTCCCCTGGATATGAATGTTAACTTGTTCTTGAATTATGCTTGTAAGCTATATGTAATGTTTCATGTATACTGTGATTCAATCACCTAGCTATCTCATGATAGGATCAAACATGAACACTTAGTAAATAAACTAAGGATTGTGAGCCAAGAAGACTGCTGGAATGCTTGTTGTATTTAAAGTATGCAAGTTGGCACATGGCTTGTTTAAGCCCTGAGATCTTTGTGCAATATTTTGAATTATTTTATTGCAATGTGTCCCCGTGATTCCTTTATGGCAGATGAGGCTAGGAAGAAATTTGGTAAATGCAATCTTAAATTGATGAAGTAGGAACTTGAGTTATTCCTAGGATGGTTGGACTGGAGTTATGATAGTTCGTGAGTATCTCTGTTTGA
This sequence comes from Allium fistulosum, assembly GCA_030737815.1. Classification (NCBI taxonomy): domain Eukaryota; kingdom Viridiplantae; phylum Streptophyta; class Magnoliopsida; order Asparagales; family Amaryllidaceae; genus Allium; species Allium fistulosum. The sequence goes on along the minus strand of CM060901.1, from coordinate 306,269,212 downwards.
CATGTATGTTTGCATTGTTGAAAGTCTGTATATAATTAGTTTTAATACTGATCACATATGCATAATATTTTAGAAACAAGTCAGGCAAATTAATTAAAGAAATTATGCCATCCCATATAAAATGCTTATGTCTCACTTATCTACTTAATATCATGGAATTTTTGATATTGCTCATACCAGATCTTGTGTCTGACCCTTGTTTGCTTATGGCATCTAGGGTGTCTCAATTAAAATGGGGCAGCCTCTAATGCTCTTTCAGGGAACGCTGGTTCTAAATAGGAAGCTGTTATGGCTAAGGAGAATGATTGGATAAGCATGCTAAATTAGAATTTAATAAGAACTTAGAATGAATTATTTGCATGTAATCTTGGTGGTTTTTATAGTTCTGCTTTAGTTGTTATGTAATGATCTTTAATGTTTGGATTTTATTTAGTTGTTTCAATTGAATCTGGTAATGAATTAAGGTTGGGAAAAACCAAAGACTTAGTTGAATCTATGCAAGAAAATATATTTGAGTATTATGGTGAAAATCTGTAGATGATATATGCCTGTATTTGAGAAATGGATATATATATATATATATATATTGTATTAGTTAATTTTGAGTTATTTAAAAACTTTGAGTTTGAAGGTTAAAAATCTGAATTTTAGCTAGAAGTAATATTTCAATAATTTAGTATCAATATGTAGAAGTGTTTTGATAAAAGAAATATATATATATATATATATATATATTTGTGCATTATATAAAGAGGAGTACATGTTCTAAGAGATTTTTTTAAGTGTCTTGTATCTAAATTCACATTGCAATAGCCAGACACTAATGTTTTGATGATCTAGTCATAAGGTTAACCCACTTCAAAAATAGTGAGGTCTGGGTTGATCAAGATGACCAGAGTTTCTGGGTCTAAAGAAAGAAAATGCATTTGTAAAATCTGAAGTTTTCTTTGCAAATGCATGTACAAAGACATTTTCAAATACTTGAGCAATTCACTTTTATTTTTGAGTAGCTTTCTTAGTCCAGAAAGCACAATACATCTGATATGCACACATATTACTTAATTATTACTTTTGTTAAATGACCATAAAATCTGGATTTTCTAAATCCAGTAAAGCAACCTGTAAATTAGGATGCAAGCTGAGGTAACTCAAGGATTAGGGAATGAATTGGTTAAGAGAAATACAACTATATAGATTGTGAAAGAAATAACTCAACTGACTTGGTTATAAGTAAAGGAATTTGTGATAAAATCACTTATGGTGAAAATGATTAATGAGTATATCATTTTTCCTTTCTGGCTTTGATCAAATATCAAATAATTAAAAAAAATCATGATGGCTTGCTACATTGTGAGATCACTTTGTTAAGACAAACTATCAGACAATCACCACAAGACTGATCAAAAATTAATAGGTATAAATTATATATATGATCATGGGAATTCACTCCCATGATTTATATATATCAAACAAAGGAAAGTGAGCTATGTACTGGTTGACTAGAAATTCAAATTCAATCAGGATGCACTCTTGCTTACCAATACTCTGATCTAGGCAAGAGGGTCACGTACATCATCACATGTGTGTGAATATATTTATCAATGAACTGATATAAATATATTAGTAGAAAAATTAGGATCCTGGATAATTTAGTAGAAAGGCTAATGACTCTAGGAAACTTATTAATGAAAAAAAAAATCCAATTAAAATTAGGTAGAATAAATAGGGTCATTCCACAAACCCTGGACAAGGAAAATGGATCGGCACTACTCCCCATGGAACTGGGGGCACGGATTTGGATGGCTTTGTATGGAAATGGATTGCGATGACGGAACATAAGCAGCCATCATCCGCCACAAATTAGAGCGAGCCTGGCTTATAGGCTTAGGCCATGATCTCTTGAATGAGATGGCATGAACTAAATAACTAATAATCAACTCTACAGTAAAACGGCTAAGTCACTTACACATGTACTGGATCGAGGGCGATCCTTAGGCATGCTCTAAGATTATGATAAACCACCATAACCAATGAATCCCAAAACACTTGGATCCACATTATTACGATGAACAAAATAGGTCATCAGGTATGGATTATGCCTGGCAATGGGTAGGTCGTTTTTCATGAACATGATGGATCGACCTACTCAGATCGTTGAGTATGGATTATGCTCGACAAGGATCCAGAGAGATCAAGGTCGTCAGATTTGGATTATTCTTGGCAAGTGGTAGGTCGCTTCACCTAAATGCGATGGATTGACCTACTCAAGTCGTTGGGTATGAATTATGATTGGCAAGGATTTAGAGAGATCAAGGTCGTCAGGTATGGATTATGCCTAGTTGACGCAGCGGATTAATCAAAACAATGTAGATCAATGAAAGTAGCAATTGATGGATTGGAAGATACCGAAATGTCCAAATTCGTTGATCCGAAGATACCGAATTCTAGCTATCCCAAACACGTTGATAGTGCACTATTCCGTGTTTAAAGATCTGCGATTCTTCGCACGTTGATCTAGCGCACTAGATTCCGTGAATCGGCTTCAGCTGTCGTTGAATCAAGCGCACTCGATTATCCTAGAGTGGAGATAGGAGATTACACTCAACTACCAATTTGGTGAAAGCACAAAGCTAACAAAACAAAGTTTTTATTTCAAATCAACTAAACTATTACAAATGACCACACATGCCTATTTATAGGCTACAACTAAACACGTAAAAAACAGAACATAACACTTAGGTCGGCCACGACCTAGCAAACATCACGACCTAAAAACATCATGACCTAAAAACATCACGACCTAAAAACCATCATGACCTAAAAACATCAGACGATTTTCGACTCACTTTAAGTCGTTCACGACTTAACAGATTACAACACAACATGTTACAACCCATCACGACTTAGTATAGGTCGTTGACGACTTATCATACGAGTCACAACAAATAAACGACCTAAAAATGAACGGCATCTGGAGCGAGCGACTTAAGAATGAACGGCATCCCCATCAGCGACCTAAAAGAAGCGGCTTCAGAAAACCTTCGCGACCTAAGTCTTCATGACCTAAGGCCTCACGACTTATAGTGAGTGACCTATCTCTCCACATCTCTCCGCGACCTAACTTAGGTCGTTCCCTTTCTCTGCGACCTAACATAGGTCGTGACTCGTTAGGTCGTAGCACCTTGTTTTCCAACTCGTTAGGTCGTAGTAACCTGTTAGGTCGTTCCAACGACCTATTCTTCCGCTTTAGCCCACTCTTCTCAACCCTGTTAGGTCGTCCACGACCTAAGTCCTTGTTAGGTCGTCCACGACCTAAGTCTTCAATTTCCCCTGACTCTTCACAAAGTTTTAGACCGTTAACCTCCTTGCTAGGTCGTACTCGACTCATCAACAAGTTAGGTCGTACACGACATATGACTTCACGTCTCTGGGCTGCATCATCCTCCCCTGGTTGAGAAAAATTCGTCCTCGAATTTGTACTTTCTTTCACTTCAGATTGTTCATTCACATAATATGGTACGAGATGCTTAACATTGAACACGTCAGAAGTGTACACATCCTCCGGTAGCTTCAATTTATAAGCATTTTCATTGATCCGTTTCACAATTGTCACCGGACCAATTTTTCGAGCTTTAAGCTTATTGTATGCTCCCACTGGAAAACGATCTTTCGTTAGCACGGCATATACTAAATCTCCTTCATTAAATTCAACGCTTCTTCGCTTCAAATCTGCAGTTCGTTTATACTTTTCGTTTGCTTTCTTCAATCGTTCCTGAACAATTTGATGACATTCCGTCAGCCCTTCAACAAAATCAACAGCTTTCTTAACTGTCCCCTTCGAGTGTGGTATTACCGTTAAATCCAACGGTCCTTTTGGCATACTAGAATATACAATCTGGAATGGACTGAAACCCGTACTCCGGTTCACTGCATGGTTATGAGCAAATTCTGCTTGACATAGTTTCATATCCCAACTCTTCAGATTATCTTGCACAAGACACCTCAATAAATTTCCCAACGATCTGTTCACGACCTCGGTCTGTCCATCCGTTTTCGGATGATAAGCGCTGCTAAAGTTCAACTTCGTTCCCACCATCTTCCACAAACTTAGCCAAAAATGACTTAGAAATCTAGTATCCCGATCAGAAACAATGGATTCTGGTAAACCATGTAAATGATATATCTCTTTGAAGAATAACTCAGCAACCCGGACAACATCAGCTGTCTTCTTACAAGCGATGAAATGTGCCATCTTTGAAAACCGATCAACCACCACATAAATGGAATCGTTTCCCCTCCGAGTTCGAGGCAAACCCAAAACAAAATCCATACTGATATCAACCCATGGTTTAACAGGCACGGGTAACGGCATATACAATCCCGCATTCGTCGCTGTTCCCTTGGAAACTTGGCAGATATGACATCTTTCCACAAACCTTCCAACTTCCCGCTTCATCGACGGCCAAAAATAATATTGAGAAATCAGCTGTAGTGTACGGTCTCTACCCACGTGGCCTTCTTCATGTAGCTCCTTCACAATTTTCATTCTCAGTCTACAATCAGGTATGCACAATCGATTTCCTTTGAACAGAAAACCTTCCACCATCACGAACTCATCCGTCTCCCCATTCTTGACTTTATCTACAAACTTCATAAAGTAAGGATCTTCAACAAATAATTCTGGTAGCACATCAAACCCTGTCACTTCGACCTTCATTGTAGTCAACAAATGATTCCTTCTGCTCAACGCATCCGCCACACGATTCGTCACTCCCGATTTGTGTTTCACAACAAACGTAAACTGTTGCAGATATGCAATCCACGATGCATGTCTCGCTGAAATCTTGTCTTGCCCTTGTAAATGCTTCAACGCCTCATGATCAGTATACAGAACAAACTCTTTCTGAAATAGATAGTGTCTCCAGTGTTTAATAGCTTGAACAACAACATAAAATTCCACATCATATGTACTATATCTCATCTTCGCTCCTGATAACTTCTCACTGAAATATGCAATATGATGCCCCCTCTGACTCAACACCCCTCCAATTCCAACCTTCGATGCGTCGGTATGTAATTCAAACAACAACTGAAAACTAGGTAAAGCTAGAATCGGTGCTGACGTCAAAAGTTCTTTGATTTGCTCAAAAGCAACCCCTTGCTTCCTCCGTCCATGCAAACTGTTTACCCTTCATACAATCAATCACAGGCGCCATCACACTACTAAAGTGTGGAATAAACCTCCGATAAAATGAAACCAACCCATGAAAACTCCGAACTTCCGTTATCGTCTTGGGTTGCGGCCAATCTCTAATTGCTTCGACTTTACTCTGGTCAACCTGTATTCCTCCCTCCGATACAACATACCCCAGAAATAAAACACTCCTTGCCATGAAAACACATTTCTTCGTAGCAGCATAAAATTGTTCTTCAAGAAGAATAATTAACACTTTCTTCAAATGTTGAACATGCTCCTCCGTACTAGCACTGTAGATCAGAATATCATCAAAGTAAACCACCACAAATTTCCCAATGTACGGCCGGAAAATTTGATTCATCACCCGCATGAATGTACTTGGTGCATTCGATAGACCAAACGGCATGACCAGCCATTCATACAATCCTTCCCTCGTCTTGAATGTTGTCTTCCACTCATCTCCTAGTCTGATTTGAATTTGGTGATAACCACTTTTCAGATCAATCTTTGAAAAGATCACAGACCCACTGATTTGATCCTACAGATCATCAAGCCATGGCATCGGAAATCTGTATCTGACAGTTATCTTATTCAGTGCCCTGCTGTCCGTACACATTCTCAATGAGCCATCCTTCTTCGGTACGAGTAATGCTGGTACAGAACACGGACTCAAACTCTCCTGTATTCGCCCATGTTCAAGCGATTCCTCTACCTGCCTACACAACTCTTCATGTTCTTTCGGACTCATTCTATAGTGTGGTCTATGTGGCAACACAGCACCTGGAACAAGATCTATCTGGTGTTGTTTATCCCTCAATGGTGGTGTGACGACCCTGAAATTCTGACCCAATTTTAAAATTTTTGAATCCATTATTTAATATGAAATATGGAAATTTCATACGATTTCAATTAGCGTCCAAACTTTGTTTATAAATTACGCCTAGATGGTTATAGATATGGGAAAAGTTTCGTCGGAAAATACCGCAGTAAATTTCGTTCGCGTTTATTTCACATCAGTTCATTTTAAACGCGAAAAAAAAATTTATCTTCTGAACCGGAATATTTTTTCATAGAAAAATTCTAAACCATCTTCTGATCAAGACATCATTTTTCGTTTTTCAAATTTCAGACATCTTCAGCTCCTTCGATCTTATTCTTCGGCGTTTTTGCTGCATTTTCTACAATAGAAAATTTCGAATTTTATAATTTAATTGTACCATTGATATCTGTATACCGTTGCGTTCGCCTCGTCACGCTGATCAAAATGGTATATTTATTTGTGTCAATCGGAGTTCGGCGCTGCGAATTATAAGTGTTTAACGGATTACAAACTGGTCCGTTACGCAGCACAGACCGGTACCCAATTACCTACTCAGTTCAGAAGTCTAGGGGTCATTGACTATTCAGCTACCTAGAAACCCAATAGCCTTTCGGTTACCGTGACAATAAATTTAGGCTTTTGAAATCCCAATACCACTTTATATAAACAAGCTAATTCATAATTCTTTTGGTTTACATTCTCTAAATCATTCTGGTTCGTACTACATCTGCCTTCTCTCCTCTTCTTTGCATTTCATGTTTTTATTTTTGTTCAAGACCTTCAGCAGCATTCTCTTCCCAACCCCAACTTCCCTGACCCTCCACCAGACCCTACCACCACGCCCAGCCTTCGCCAGTCCCCTCCCACCGGCCAACCGCCTGCCTTCGCCCACCCAGCCCTTCGCCCGCCCTAGCCCAGTCCCCTCCGTCCGTCCCTCCGCCCAGCCTTCGCCCTCCCCAGCCCACTCCCCTCCATCAACCCAACCACCTGGCCCGAACTGCTGCCCTGTCCCCTTCGTCTCCGCCCAGTCCACTTCGCCCATACCCACCCAGTCCCCATACCCAGCCTCCCCTTCGCCCGCCTGCCTCCGCCCCAGTCCACTTCGCCGTACCCACCCAGTCCCCACGCCCAGCCCCATTCGCCAACCCTCCGCCTGCCCAGCTCCCCGCCACCGACCCAGTCCACTGCCTTCGCCCGCCACGTCCCAGTCCCCTCCGCCTGCCTCCGCCCAATTCCCCAGCCCTTCGCCGTCCAGCCCAGGCCCTGCCCTCCGCGCCTTCGCTCACCCCATCCCCAGCCTTCGCCCACACCCGCCCAAGAACCAACTCGCCTGCCCTGCCCTCCGCCCGATCCCCACCAACCCGCCTCTGCCCTTCGCGTTCGCCCAGACCCCACCGCCGCCTACCCCACTTCCCTACCCAGTCCGAGCCACCGCCCAGCCTTTCGCCTACCCCGTCCCCACGCCAGCCCACCTTACCTCGACAACCCCGACTCGCCGCGTCGAGCCCTCTTAGCCCGCTACCGCGTCCGCTGCAACTTTTTTTTTGTTTTTTTTTTGATAAAATTATATATCAGTTATAATTTGTAACTTATGGACTCACTTATGCCTTGTCTGCGCAGTTCTAGTTGTGGCTAATCCAGCGATCTAATCTTCCATCCGCCTTATTTGCATCTAGTTGTTTGGTATGGTTTATATATATATATACAAATCAATATATATACATCGTATTAAGCTATTGTTGAATAATCTTTTATTTGATTTATAGTTCGTATTCGTGCTTGTGTCGTCCATTCTAGTCTATTCATTGTCGTGCTTCGCCGTCATCTTCTTCAACCATGCAAGGTGAATATTTCATTCACGACTCAATCTATTATGCTATGATAATCAAGTGATAGATGTTACTGATATTAATTTGAATGTTAAAATGGTTAATGTTAAATTTTGATTTGAAGTTAGATATGGAAATAAGTGTGACATTAAATTTGTTATGTGATGTTGAGTTTGGTTGTTAATATAAGTGATAATTAATACGAAATTGGAACTAATATAGGATGATCTAAAATTTAAATAGATTATATATGTTGAACTTGTCCCTTTAAATGTTAAATAAATCGACACATAGAAATAGTGTTAACAACACTTTGAACCATTGAACGTATGATTGATGTAATAATTTGATAATAAATGCCAAGTGAAAACATATAATGTAATAATCTTTAATCTGCATGAAATGATAGTGTGGATTCTAGGAATAATTTTATTAATTTACATAAATAACAAATGTAAATTAATACGATTATTTCGGGATTATTTAAATAAAACGGTTGAATTGTTATGTATGGTTGCTATTGATTGTTTATTTACTTTGACACCATCCCAGTTATCACACTGCAAGTTCCCTTTGTTATGCTTTGTTTTATTTATTGATATTGGGTTGAAATGATAAATACCCAAATTGAACAACTTTGGCCTAGGATAGATAATTAAAAATAAGAAACCCGATTGGTCAACAAAATCATTTTGGAATTGAAATCTATTTGAAATTAAGAGATGAACTTAAAAATTTGTTGGAAAGTAAGTAACGAAATTTATGGATTTAATTGTAATAAATCAATAGATTTAATTGTAATGAATGAATAGATTTAATTGTAATAAATCAATAGATTTAATTGTAATGAATGAATAGATTTAATTGTAATAAATCAATAGATTTAATTGTAATGAATGAATAGATTTAATTGTAATAAATCAATAGATTTAATTGTAATAAATAAATGGAGTTAATTGAAATAAATCAATGGATTTAATGGTATTAAATTAATAGGATTAATTGTAATAAATTAATGGACTTAATTGTAATAAATTAATGGACTTAATTGTAATAAATTAATGGATTTAATTGTAATGAATTAATAAGTGGATCTAATTGAAATAAATTAATGGATTAAATTGAAACGGATTAATAAATCTATTTAATTAGATAAACGGATTGACACATTTAATTGAAATGAGATTTGAATAAGTAAGTTTTAGAATCTAATAAATTGAATTTATTAGATTCGAAATTTAATCTAATTTGGATAAATTTAATAAATTTGGAATTTGTTATAAATTTAATTTGAGATTAAGTAACAAAGTGACTAAAAGGGAATGCAAAACCAACTAAAGTTGAGGATTTGATTTAGCTGTTGAAATTGATTAAATCAAAGTTTTGATTAAATTTAATGTAACGATGAATGGGAATAGGAATAAAATTGAACTTGAATATTTAAGTATTGTTAACTCAAGGGCTTGAACTAAAACTCCATTTGGAAATATGATTTTAAATGTTCGAAGTAAATTGAATTGTGAAACATAAAATTTTGAAGGTCAAACTTGCAACTTGACCTTTGGACTTTGATTCGTTTAAACTTTAATATTAAATGACCATCGGGTAATTAATGCGTAGTTATTAAAGAGACCGGGGTCGGATATGGACATACTCTCTGTCGATACCGAAAACCACTTTAATAACTAATATACGTGGAGTGTTGATCCAGAACGAAGTGGATGGTTTTGGTGAACGTGTTGACTGAAGAAAGAGAACGATTTTGGATGACCCCTGACATGACTAAAACAGGAGCGGTGCCGGGCCATTGAGGATCGCCATCTCTAGCGTACACACTTCTTCGATACCATATCTATTACTTTTGTGATTCGATTTGGGTGCACCCCTTGATTTGGGAGTGTTGTTTCGCGGTGTTGAGATAGTAGCTGCTATGCTCAACATCAGTCCGGATCACGCAACTACTAGTATCCTAGTTGGTATCGCCTCATGTACCTTGTCATACTGATTATCCTATTCACGACCACTACGTTTTGTTTTGTACCTTTAGTATATGGATTGCCCTCTGGTGACTTCCGGTTTTTGGGAAACCACGATCTTGTATATGCTCTTGGGAATAAAAATGTGTTAAGGATGGAATGGGCCATGACTTAACACTATTTTGCTATCATACTTTACTGATTAGACATTATCTATTTAGCCTATTCTATTGTATATATAGATAGTTTATCGGATCCTTAAAGATGTGTATCACATTCATCTTTGAGTTATGGACTTTATTATTTGCACCTGATTATCCTGTATAAGATTTTGAGTCCTGACTCGAGTGTTTCTTTTGTATATGCTCGGGTCAGTCTGAAGCTATCCAGTTGCTGATCAAGGTTGGTTGAAGATGCTGAAGACTTAGCATTTATCTTTATCAGTTATTTCCTTTCTAGTAGTTGATGAACTTATGTATTGAACCTCTTGTATTTCTCTTTGTCACTTTATGTTGAGACATTGTTGTATTCCTGTAGTAGCTTCATGAACTACTATTATGATGATGTACTTTTCCTCTGCATTATTCTGTGACTATTCTGTGTCTGTGATGTTGTATTGATTCTCATTTACATATATGTATTCATAATCCCATAATGATTCGTGTTTTGTATTATTTAAGTTGACATGTGTGGATTATTGTCAATTTAAATGGTCCAAATATACGGGTTGTTATAGTTCGTATCAGAGCTTCGGTTTCCCTAAACCTTAGTTCGGGATTATGAAACTCATTAGAGATAGGGTAGTAATACCCTAGAATGAGGAGGATTGATTCAATATCCAAGTCCTTTCTATTCGAACTTCTTTGATTCGTCGATTGAATTTTCCCTTTGAGTTCTCTAATTTTATCCTTGGTCCTAAATTTCTTTTGGTATTTCAGGATGAGTGCCAGAAGAAACAATAGGGGTGGAAGAGGCAATGGTCTGCTCAGGCTGCACCTGCCGCTTCGGCTCCTGTCAGATTCACCATTCTTAGTAAGGAGTATTCACAGCTTAGAGGTATTAAGTTTTCTAGATCCGAGAACATTATTGAGGCTCAGCAATGGCTTAAAGGCTTAGAGAAGATATTTTCGGGTCTGGAGATCACTGATGCTCAGAAGCGTCAGCTTGCTGCCTGGCAACTTCAGGATGCCGCGCAAGATTGGTGGGAATCAGTTACTTCTCGTATCGAGGAGAACACCATCACTTGGGCCCAGTTTAGGTATAAAGTTTAATTGGATTCCGTAGTCTAAATTCTTCTTTAATCTTTGGAATGTTATTCCATTTGTCTATCTTTCGATTAGGGATACTTTCTCGGCACAATGGATGCCAGCTGCTGGGAAAACCCAACTTTATAGAGCTTTCATGGATCTTAAGCAAGGCAGTATGACTTTTTCTCAGTATGAGAGGAAATTCAACGAACTCTCAAAATTCGGACCTGGCTTGATCGATACACCACTTCTGAAGAACGAGAAATTCATTTTGGGAGCTAGACCAGAATATTATGACTTGCTTACTGGCCACACTCATTGCACCTTCACAGAGCTTGTAGATTATGCTCTTAGATATGAGGCAAAGCCTAAGGGACCTACTGCCAAGGCCACTCCTACTCAGCCCTCTTCTAGCCAGCCCGGAAAAAGGAAGATGAACTTTGATCAACAAAAGAAAGCTTGGCAGAAGACTAATGGATTGGGATATGCTCAGAAAAGCCCAATCGACCTTGCTAATATCACTTGCTTCAAATGCGATAAGAAGGGCCATTATGCTAATAGTTGTCCATCTACCGGAGCTGCTATTCCACCACCTTCTACGACTAGGAAAGATTTATGCTATGTCTGCCTCCAACCGGGTCATTTCAAGAAAGACTGCCCATTGTATAAGCGTGGCACACCATCTGGAGTATTTGCTATCACCACACCTGCACCCCCTGCACCACCCACCCAGGATGATCAAGGTACCTTACGAAGTACTTTTTCATTACATGATTTACCTATTAGGGTATTATTCGATACTGGTGCTTCTCATAGCTTCATATCTATTGATCTCTGTAATAAGCTCAAATTAGAAACTACTCTTGCTACTACTTCCTTATGCGTCTCCAACCCTATTGGAGGACTTGCCAACCTCAGTAGAATTTGTAAAGAGGTTGTGCTCTTGTATGGAAGATATCGATTCACTTGGAATTTTTATGTGCTTGGCTTCGCAGCATTTGACATCTTGTTAGGTGCTGATTGGTTAAGGAAATTAGATGCTGTTATTTCTTGCAAGGCTCGTTCTGTTTCTCTAGTCAATGACAAGGGCCTACCGCTTGTCATTGAATGCAAATCACCTCAGAAATATGCCGGAAGCTTCATATTCTCTCTTGATGCTCATCCGGATGATCTTAGTACTACCCCTATTGTTCAGAAATTTCCCGATGTATTTGGAGAGGTCAACTCTCTACCGCCCAAACGGGAAATCGATTTCCGTATTGATCTTATTCCTGTAGCTACTCCCGTAGTTCTCCTACACCGAAGGATGGCTCCTAAAGAAAAAGCTGAACTAAAAACCCAAATTGATGATCTATTTGCTAAAGGCTTGATTAGGAGAAGTTGCTCCGAATGGGGCGCCGCAGTTGTATTTGTCACCAAATCAGATGGATCTCTTCGCATGTGTGTTGATTACCGAGAACTGAACAAACGCACTCTCAAGAATCGTTATTCGATGCCTCGCATCAACGATTTATTCGATCAGCTCCATGGAGCTAAAATTTTCTCACAACTAGATCTAGCCACTGGGTTCCACCAACTCAGAGTTGCTGAAGATAGTATCCATAAGACAGCTTTCCGTACCGAGAATGGATTCTATGAATGGTTGGTTATTCCATTCGGTTTGACCAACGCACCTGCTTATTTCGTCGACTTGATGAATCGAGTCTTCCGTGATGTGCTTAACAAGTTTGTTCTTGTTTTCATTGATGATATTCTCGTCTTCTCCAAAGACAAGAAGGAGCATGAGACACATCTTGCTTATGTTCTGGAAACTCTCTGAAATCATCAACTTAAGGCCAAATTCTCTAAATGCCACTTCTGGCGAGACGAAGTGAGATTCCTGGGCCACATAGTTTCTGAAAATGGGATTTCGGTCGATCCAGCTAAGATCACCGTAATCAATGTAAGATCTATCATATTCGCTATTTCTATTCAATTCCTCTTATTCCTTTCTAATTTTGAAATTTATCTACAGGATTGGGAGACTCCTAAAACTCCTACAGATATTCGTAGTTTCTTGGGTTTAGCCGGTTATTATCGCAGATTTATTGAGCACTTTGCCCGGATTTCTGCCCCACTTACTGCTTTAACTCAGAAGGATGTTAAGTTTATTTAGAGTGAGAAGTGCGAATCAGCTTTTAATGAGTTGAAGCGTAAGTTAACTTTAGCCCCTGTTCTTGCGGTAATCGATGGAAGTGAAGGATTAACCGTCTATACAGATGCTTGCCGAGAAGGTTTAGGCGTTGTTCTTATGCAAAATGGAAAGGTTATTGCTTATGCTGGCCGTCAGTTGAAGACCCATGAATTAAACTATGCCACACATGACCTAGAGCTTCTTGCCGTTGTATTTGCTCTGAAACTATGGAGGCATCATCTTTTGGGAACCAAATTCGAATTATTTACTGATCATAAGTCCTTGAGATATATCTTTTCTCAGAAGGATTTGAATCAGAGGCAAGTCCGATGGCTCGAATTTTTAGCTGCATAAGATCTCGACATCACTTATACTCCTGGGAAAGCAAATGTTGTAGCCGATGCATTGAGTCGTAGCAAAGCATTATCTTGCTGTAATACTGTTGAAGGCATGTTATTTCAGCTTGTCATCTCTCCCTCTCTTATGGATCGCATAAAAGCTAAACAATATGAGGACACTTTGCTCTATTGTATGAAGGAGTTGGTTCTTGGTAGAGTTGGAAATGCCGACAGTAAAGTGGGAGCACAGATAGATAGTAATGGAGTTCTGAGGATTGACAATCGTATTTGTGTTCCTAATGTCGATGGATTGAGACAAGAAGTACTTAGGGAGAATCATCAGTCATCACTTTCATTTCACCCTGGTGTCACTAAGATGTACCGAAATATGAAGAGTTTATATTGGTGGAGTGAGATGAAGAGGGATATTTCTATATACGTCAGTAGATGCACCACTTGCCAACAAGTCAAGGCCGATCACCAGAAGACTGCCGGTTTACTTCAACCCCTAGAGATTCCTTGTTGGAAATGGGATCAGATTTCTATGGACTTCATTGATGGATTACCGAGGACCAGAAAAGGTAACGAGAGTACATGGGTGATCGTTGATAGGTTGACAAAATCTGCTCACTTTATTCCTGTTAAGACCACTCGTACTGCTTCAAGTTTGGCAGAGATTTATATGAGAGAGATTGTTAGACTTCATGGGGTTCCATCTAGTATTGTATGCGATCGAGACCCTATATTCACTAGTAAATTCTTGAAGGCATTTCAGGACGTCTTCGGCACTAAACTGAATCTGAGCACAGCTTATCATCCTCAAACGGATGGCCAAACTGAAAGGGTAAATCAGATTTTGGAGGATCTGCTCCGAGCCTGCATTATTGATTTTGGTGGATCTTGGAAAGACCATCTCCATTTGGTTGAATTCACTTATAATAACAGTTATCAGGTAAATCAAAAATTTCAGTTTGAATAAGTAAATTTGAATTGGAATTTAACCACCTTTATATTCAGGCGAGTATCGATATGGCATCGTTCGAAGCTTTATATGGACGGCCATGCAAATCGCCAGCTTGTTGGATTAAGCCTGGTGATCGATTGGTTCTTGGCCTAGATATGATTATGGAAGCATCCGAGAAGGTTAATGAGATCAGAAGGAAGATGAAGACCGCACAGGATAGGCAGAAGAGCTATGCAGATAGGCGTAGAAGAGATTTGGAATTCCAGGTTGGGGATGAGGTATTTTTGAAAATATCACCTTTGAAGAATGTTATTCGATTCGGTCGTAGAGGGAAGCTTGCTCCAAGATTTGTTGGACCATTTACTATCACCGAGAGAATTGGCACATTAGCTTATAGAGTTGCATTACCAGAAAAGTTCGAGGGCGTGCACAACGTATTCCATGTTTCACATCTCCGGAAAGTCGTGCGTGATCCATCTATGACCATCCCAATTGCTCAGTTAGATGAAATAGATATTGAGCCAGATTTGACTATCGAAAGAAGACCACTCCGGATAGTCGATCGGGAAATAAGGCAACTAAGAAGGAAGTCTATAAATCTCGTAAAAGTCCAATGGAGTGCGGATGAGCGAGATTGCACATGGGAAACTAAGGATAGTATTCGGGATTCAAACCCCGAATTACTGATTTCAGGTATAAATCAAATTTTCTTAAAAATCTATCTTCACTTTTCTGCTTACTCCATTCTTACTTCACCGTCTCGTTCTTTTCGAGGACGAAAAGTTTTGAGTGGGGGAGAATGTAACGACCCTGAAATTCCGACCCAATTTTAAAAATTTTGAATCCATTATTTAATATGAAATATGGAACTTTCATACGATTTCAATTAGCATCCAAACTTTGTTTATAAATTACGCCTAGATGGTTATAGATATGGGAAAAGTTTCGTTGGAAAATACCGCAGTAAATTTCGTTCGCGTTTATTTCACATCAGTTCATTTTAAACGCGAAAAAAAAATTTATCTTCTGAACCGGAATATTTTTTCATAGAAAAATTCTAAACCATCTTCTGATCAAGACGACATTTTTTGTTTCTCAAATTTCAGACATCTTCAGCTCCGTCGATCTTATTCTTCGGCGTTTTTGCTGCATTTTCTACAATAGAAATTTCGAATTTTATAATTTAATCGTACCGTTGATATCTGTATACCATTGCGTTCGCCTCGTCGCGTTGATCAAAATGGTATATTTATTTGTGTCAATCGGAGTTCGGCGCTGCGAATTATAATTGTTTAACGGATTACAAACTGGTCCGTTACGCAGCACAGACTGGTACCCAATTACCTACTCAGTTCAGAAGTCTAGGGGTCTTTGACTATTCAGCTGCCTAGAAACCCAACAGCCTTTCGGTTACCGTGACAATAAATTTAGGCTTTTGAAATCCCAATACCACTTTATATAAACAAGCTAATTCATAATTCTTTTGGTTTACATTCTCTAAATCATTCTGGTTCGTACTACATCTGCCTTCTCTCCTCTTCTTTGCATTTCATGTTTTTATTTTTGTTCAAGACCTTCAGCAGCATTCTCTTCCCAACCCCAACTTCCCTGACCCTCCACCAGACCCCACCACCATGCCCAGCCTTCGCCAGTCCCCTCCCACCGGCCAACCACCTGCCTTCTCCCACCCAGCCCTTCGCCTGCCCTAGCCCAGTCCCCTCCATCTGTCCCTCCGCCCAGCCTTCACCCGCCCCAGCCCACTCCCCTCCATCAACCCAACCACCTGGCACAAACTGCTACCCTGTCCCCTTCGTCTCCGCCCAGTCCACTTCGCCCATACCCACCAAGTCCCCACGCCCAGCCTCCCCTTCGCCCGCCTGCCTCCGCCCCAGTCCACTTCGCCGTACCCACCCAGTCCCCACGCCCAGCCCCATTCGTCCACGACCTAAGTCCCTGTTAGGTCATCCACGACCTAAGTCTTCAATTTACCCCGACTGTTCACAAAGTTTTAGACCGTTAGCCTCCTTGCTAGGTCGTACTTGACTCATCAACAAGTTAGGTCGTACACGACATATGACTTCACGTCTCTGGGCTGCATCAGTAGTAAGGGGTAGGTCGCTTGGCCATAATGCGATGGATCGACCTATTCAGGTCATCGAGTATGGACTATGCTCGGCAAGGAACTGGAGAGGTCATGGATTTGGATATGGATTTAGCTATTGGATACGGATTCAGATGTAGACTCATTTATTGGATATGGGTGGACGTGGATTCGGGCTGGAAATGGATTGGATTTTGGGTTAGATTATGGATTATGGACTTTGGATTTTAGATTTACAACTATTCAAAACACATCTTCTTATTGCAAGATATGTTTTGGGGCACAAAATGTTAACCAGCCTTTTGGCAATGTCGAATTTAACCCAATGGATTTTGTAATCATCAAGATAGGATGCCCGAAGTGGTCGTTGTTTGGATTGGAAGTCGGTTATATTTAAAGCTATGCACGATAGTCGGATGGATGACACTCAAAAAATGTCTAACTATAGAACTAACCTATCCCCGGTTTTTTTCTCGAACTGATTGAGATCGATATGGAATGACAAGGAAGGCCCTATAAGGCTACATTTCAAATGTCAAGTTGTTTGGAGTTTGTATGCGCAAGTTATAGGCAAATTACTTCACCTAAGAAAGTGATTGTATAAAAGGGATCGGTATAAAAGGGATCAACATATTTCAGCAAAGCAAGTATAACTCAATGTAAAACAATCAATATCTCAAAATCCATAAGTCCAATGCATAAGAAATTTTGTGAGCAAGATGTGGGGACCCTAGGGAGCCTAATATAGGGATTACACATCAAACAGATGAAGAAAGAGGGATCGGCCCTCTTCCCTCTTATGGATCAGCTAAACCCAACTTTATAGCAAAGATCGATCAATATCTCAACATCTACACATCTAATTGGCATGAAACTTAGAGGAAAAGATAATTACAACATGTGTAACACCCTATAGGGATTGCATATCATTTGGAGCAAGTTGGAGGAAGCAGTACTTATCCCTCCATAGAGATCGGCTATAATCAGCCTTCACAACATATTGCAACAAAAATTGACCAATAACTAGAGTTCTACTAATCCAATTGGCGTGAAATTGGAGGCTAATCATAATACAACATGGAGAAGTTCCCCTAGGGATAGCATGGCATTTGGTATAGATTGGAGGGATAGGTATTATCCCTCTAGGGGGATCGGTAGAAATCAGAATTCAAGCAACATTGCTTCATGGAAAAGACAATATCTCACAAATCGTATGTCGGAATTGAATGAAATTTGGAAAGCATGTAGCTAACATCATGGGGAACCCCTTATAGGGGTCGTAGGCCATTCAAACACACTAATAGGGATCGGTACCGATCCCTATTGTGGGCCCCAATGGGCCTGGAAATTTTTGGGCAGCCTCATCTTGGTCTCCCGAACCTTCTATCAAAATTTCAAAATAAAACAGGCACGATGTAAGAAACAGGATCTTATTTTTTCTTCTCTTTATCTTTATCCTAGGCTACACTTTGCCAATTTCATTCTTGGATTTCGGATTGTAACTGTAAACAAAATTCAGTATAATAAAAAGGATTATTAGGGAGTGGACGTAGGTCGGAGTTAGCCGAACCACTATAAATCTTGTCTCTTTTTACTGACTTTCTGATTATTTTAATTTTGTTCTTCATTTATTTCTCTTCATATTTCTGTGATTGGATTGGATATTGGTACTTTTGCATAATCGGGTGTTGGTGGCCAATTTTCATGCCAACAGATATAGAAGCATTGCATTCACATTCATTAAACCATACAAGCGAGATTGCATTTTAAGCTCTAAATGTATATAAAAATTTAAAATCTGAAGGTGTAATAATTTCTAAATCGATATTTAAGTGTGTCATTTTGTTTTGTTTTCTGTTTGAAACTTGGTACTACACACACTTTCAGGAATAGCATTTGTTGCACTTCTCCATTATTCTATTTATACAATCCCCTACAATTAAACATGTTTATAAACATTATCTTATATTATAAAGATGCAACAGTTGGAAAATTTTATCCATAGATGCAGAGCTGTAAAATGATATTGCCTTTTATGCTAGAACTATAAGATTGTAGCAACAACAACTACTTTCTATTTCATCTTATACCTTCTTTCTTAGCTTATATTTTATTAATTTATTTTCCTATCAAAACTTTACTGTGATCTTCAGAACTGGTATAAGAAACATATTATTGTCACGCTTCATCATTGGTTGTGGTTAGTTTTTTAACAAGCAACAGTTATGATGGTGCTTGGGGAAGAAGCATCTGACTACATTTTGCAACATGGTCAGAACATTGTCCAACTTATTTGGAGGGATATAACTAATCTAACTCAAACCTCTCTCATTTCAAAAGTTGCAACTCCTCAAGATTATCTTCACACTCTAAATTATTTTAACACAAAATTCATTCCTCAAAGAATCATTTTCTATAAAATTGTAAAATCAAGAAAATCCAACCATTTCTTTTCTTTAAATTAAGTTCATATTTCTGAAATTTAATAACTTGGAAAAGCTAACTTCTAGCAAGAAGTTATATATATATATATATATAATGCGAAGACCCGTTTCTTCGGCCTTTGGAAATCATCACTAATACATCCTCGGTATTCACGTGCCGTAAATCCGAGCGTCGGAGAGGCGATTCCTTAAGGGTAAAAAGAAAAATAGATATACAGAATCTTACATGAATGGAATTACATATATTATTTCAATATATAAAATCTTTACCGTTGTAATTTTAAATACATTTATCAGAGTTAAACATGGATAGTTATAAATCTCTGTCTATAAAAAATGCGGAATACAATAGAACATAAGTGTGGTGGGAATGGATAATAGTCTACTAAAGAATCTTCTAACTCCATGCTCCAAGCTCTTCCAAATTTTGTCAAATTACACCTACTACTAGGCTGCCCAGAAAAATAGGGCACCTAGAGTTTTAGGAAAGGGAAATAAACTCTAGGTCAGTCATGGGACTGGTGTGAGAAATCAAAATATGGGTTTTGAAAACAAAATGGTATCTCATAAGACCACGCAACACATAAACATGGAACAGTATTTTACCTTGAGATAACCAAAACATTTTTACAAGAAAATTTAGTAATATTATTTTTAATGACATTCTTTTGAAAATATTTGCAAGTAAACTTATGAATCTTAGCTGAAATTATTACCATATCAAATTTCGGACTAATCATTTAAGGTTCTACAAAAAAACGGAAGACATTTATTTGAGACTGGATTTCCAACTAAATAGCGAGGTAAGGGACTACCTCCCGTATAGTCCATTTCTAGAGGAATGCACCCAAGTCCCCTATGTTAGTCGTTATGTGAATTAAGACTGGCCTATCTGAAAATATAATATATGAATAGCACCGAGTATTACATCACCCAAACATTCCCAACCTAAGCATACACCACTTAATTTAAACACAATGTTATAGCGGGTAAAAATTTTATCCATCTAGAAGGTGATTTCATACCCTGATTGATGCGACCCACTTTAGCCTTAAAGCATCCTCTGTTTCACTATTCCCGGCTGTGAAGCTTTGAGGTAACGTTTACCTTTTATATGCATCTTCCACTTTGAATGCCACTTTTCCATTTCACAATCACACAACTGATTTCAATAAAAGTATAACTCTTGAGCTCGTACGTATCAGGAAAGGGTGTTAAGCTAAGAGAACTTGTCTTCTCTGCCACCAAATAGATGATACGTTCATAGAGATGAATCAATATGATCTTGAAATGCAATGTCAGACATTCGTCCATACAAGTTGTCTAAGAATAGGACAAACCGAAGGTAGTTTCCTACCACATCCCGTCGGGAATTGCCCCTAGGATTAGTGGCGAATAATCCTCGTGTTTCGAAGATTTTCCTAACAAAGGGACCACTACTATTTATTTATCTTAGGAGCTACCTAGAGATTATCAACAACCACTCCTTCGAATTGAAGATCCTCCATCTTCTAAAATTTTGGTCTTCAATCAATGTCTTCATCGAATGCGTAAATTGGTTCGAAGTGGTTTTCGGATAGGGATTGCCCAAATCCGAGTCCGGTTCCTTCAAACCAATAATCGATAAAAAGATGGTTTATAAATAGGTGATTAATATTCCATTAATTTATATCCCTTTATCCAAAATATCCTTTAGAGATATTTATCTTTTGTAAACTATTTATTTTTCAATATATATGGAATTCATTAAAACTCTCTTTGTTAAATTCTTTGGTTTAGTTAAACTCTTATTAAAACTAGGAATAATTCCAAATCGTTTTACTTAAATTTTAACAAGGATTTCTCGATTCCAAAAATTTAAATTTTTTAATAAGTTGAAACCATGTTATTTAAGATGGTAAATCCAAATTAGTTAATATTTGAATGAAACGGATCTGTAGAAATCATTCAAATTATACTTGATGTTAAATTCCGTATTCAACAAGTACTATCCATTGAATAACGGTGAAATCACCATTTAAATTCATACGTGTAGTATGAGTTCCCTCTTCAGAATTTAATATCAATTATAAGAAGATTATCTTTATACAACCCAAGTTATTGAAATTTGAAAAGTGTAATCTTTTATACTTAACTTGTTTCCAACATTTCGACCTTATCTATCCTTCACCTAGGTGAGCCCATATGAGTTGGGGCACTGTTTGCTCCTGAACATCTCCTTAGTTTAACCACCTCAACTAGATCTCATGAATAGAAAAAAAAGGTGTACTCGTTGGCTTATTAGAGCCAAGATTAAAACAATTGCTTATAATAGCTTTCCGTTAATTCTTTTATTTAAATCCTTTTAAATAAATCATTAAATGTTCAAATCATCTCTAAAAATCTTCATTATTCATTGAAAAATATTTATATAAGATTTGGGAAAGAATTTTTAAGTTTAAATTTATATTTCAAAAGTTAATTAAAACCACTACAAATAGTGCTGTGAATGGTGTTTTTAAAGTTATATTGACCAAAACGACATTTCTATCATTTGAAAAGATAACTATACAACTCAAATCTCTTTAAAACATTTTAAGAGATTTATAAAAAAATTCCATATTTTTAAAACATTTAAAAAATATTAATTTATAAGAAATCCCTTTTTGGATTCGGAACTACAAAACCGTGATTATTTCGAAAACTTGTTTTACATATACTTTAAAATATACAAGATGAAATTTTAATTTTATTCCTTTTTTTGAAAACTATGGATATAATAGTTTGGAAAATTCTTATTACAAAGAATTCCGAGCTATCTTCCACTTTATATACTCATTTAACTTTTGCGGCCTAAAATTGCGAATTACCATTACGCGACGTGCCTAATATTGACTCGTTTTTCATTTCTTGTTCAAACTTCACCAAATTTGTTTTTAGTGTTTATAAAACATATTTAAATCATTTTAAAACCATTTCAAAGAGTTTTAATGATTCCATACTACTTTTATAATTTGATTCGAAAAGTGATTTCTTTGTGTAATATCGACGTGTATTTAACGTGACTTGTTTACATATCCAAACAACAATATTTTCACAACATCCAAACATGATAAACAATCATTATAAACAACCATAGCCAAACATATATATCAGCAAATATATACATATATATATATATATAGAGTTCTCACTTTTTTTCTATAACATATCTAACTTTTTTTTAGCAATTACTCTCCAAATATCCACTAATTACTATAATCCATCCAACCAAATATCTTAGGTGTATCAATAGTTATGTTAGAAATTTATAACTATTTATAAAGATTTAATTTAGGAGTTCTCACCTTCATTGGATAACGTATTGATTTGATTTCCTATAGCTTTGCGAACTCGAACTAAAACTCTACGAACTTAAGCCCGAACACTCTTGGAGTGCTCGGCCTTGGTCCTTCTGCTCACGGCCAAGCAAAGAGATGGTGGTTGCTCACAGCCAAGGTGGTGGATGATAGTGGCCGTGGGTTTGAGTGAGGAAAAGAAGTGATTTTGAAGTGTTTTGAGGTGAATATACTATAATATATATACACACATATATACATATATATATACATATATATACATATACATATATATACATATACATATATATACATATACATATATATACATAAACATATATATATGTTATATAAATTTAATTTCCTTTCACAATTATTTTCTTCATTATTTTATTAAGTGGAGAAGCCATGGAAATAGCTTAGAAATGAGGAAGAAAATGAAGAAAAAGTTGTAGGAAATTATGAAGAATGGGTGGGGTATTTATAGGAAATTTTGGAATCAAAATATCTTAACATGAAATTACCAAACTATCCCTTGCCATCACCTTGAACCCCCTTAGGATGCACGACATCTGCCCCTCCTCCTAGCCATGTGGTAGTGGTGATGATGGTGGGTGGTGGTGATGTGGTGTAAGATTGGTTTTGTGTTTGCTTTTTGAAGTAATTATTACTTTAGATATTTTATTCTTTTACCATTAGTAAATATATATTTACTTTCTACTATTATCACGTGTACATGTGCATGATAATGTGTGTATGTGCATGTCACAAGTGTGTACAAGTCATTTGAACAACGTCGTATAAATATATACGTCAAACCGTTACGAATTTGGATTTCGATCTTCGGTCATATTTTCATTGATAATTAACGTATATATATTTATAAAAAAAATTTGAAAACTATTTTCTTATTATTATTCATGGATTAAAATGATCATATTTGATTTATAAAACCATATAAATCAATATTAAACGATTGTTTATAAGAAATGTTATTATATTTATAAACCGATATCGATTTTCCTTATAATTTGAAATCATATTTATAAATTTACAAAACTATCATATTTGATTTATTATCACATTAATACTATTATAAATGAATTGCTATCATTTTAAAACTATTATTTGAATATTTATAATAATCATTAAATCTTAATTCAAAATCATCAATTAATTCTTATATGTATACTGGCATCACTAATGATGTCATAAATCAGTTTAATTTTGGTTAATATATTTTTAAACAGGTTTACCTTTTTTATATATGGTTCAAAACATCATTATTGGGGTTATAAATCTTATATTTGAATATTTCAAAAATAATCTTAATTAAATAAAAAGATGAATTTGCAGTTCGTTACAGACTCCCCTCCTTAAAATAATTTCATCCTCGAAATTGAGTGCAAATTTGGTAATACTTATTCCAAAATTGAGATTTTCAAATATATTATCGGGTGATACTTACATATTATCTATATGCACTTATCTTATTCGATCTTAAATTCGAATATATCATTTTGCTCCCGAACTAGTATTGGTCCTCTGATTTTATTGTGCGAATCTTGATTAGGCTCAGAGGCTGTTATTCTCCTTACATAGCCCTCAATTATGATAGAAAATGTAAGCAATCTGACTATAAACCCTTATCAATGTTTGCCTTAGACCGTCGAATGATAAATCCTTTTCGGATATCAAAATCTTACATCGCCTTATTACTTTTATTTAATAAACATCTTATAGTCAAACTGTGAAATTCTAACCATAAGATGTTTATACTTAAACCATTTTATTAACTTATTTTTAAACAGTCATTCAAGTTACTATATTTTTTTTAAAACACATCTTTATAATCAAAATATAATCCTAGGTAAAATTATTTCATTTACCATATTTTTAAAAAATCATTTTTATATATTAATAAATACGCACCTATATATTTAATACTCTCAACACATTCTAGGGTGTAACTGACCCTATCTCTAATGAGTTACTCATCCAAGGATATTAATAATCCTATAATTGTAGAGTTCTTACCATAGTCAGGCACTGGTGTTCGCTAAACAAAACCTCTAATACCAAATGTGAAGACTCGTTTCTTTTGCCCTCGAAAATCGATACTAATACATCCTCGGTATTCACGTACCCCAAATCCGAGTGCCAAAGTGGTGGTTCCTTAAAGGTAAAAGAAAAAATAGACATAGAAAAAAATCTTATATGAATGGAATAATATATTCTATTTCAATATATAAAATCATTACATCTGAAATTTTAAATACATTTATCAGAGTTAAACATGGACAGCTATAAATCTCTGTCCGTTCAAAATGCGGAATACAATAGTACATAAGTGTAGTGGGAATAGATAATAGTCTATTGAAGAATCTTCTAACTTCATGCTCCGAGCACTTCCATATTGGAACATCCCCTATCTAGAGGCCCAAAGCTAAGCACTACAGATGCTGCAATATCTATAGTATTAACTTTCGGCCACTAAATATGGCTATGTTATTGGTATCTATAATATCAAAAGCACTTGAATATGAAACAAATTACAGATTCCATAACAAAAATTTTCCATTGCATTTCAAAACACATGTTCCATATACATATTACACAATCCTAAAACATTTCTGAAGCAATGATAAAATATACTTATTACAAAATACGCTAAGAGCGACATATGAAGATGCCCCCTTGGATGATCAGAGTCATAACTAGCTTAATACTCAACGGAAATAAACACAAAACAAAGAACTTGCAACTCCTAAATAGCTATCTGTTAGCTTCCTGCTCACCTCCGGTAGATTTATTTGTCATCCAACTAAAACCTAAAAAGCCTCAACCCTCAGCCTACTTAAATTAATTTTTGAGCACCCGAGAGTTTAAGCGGAAAACATAAACTTCGAGTCAGACACAAAGCCTGGTATGAATAATACTATACATCTCGGTTATTTAATGTTAAGTAAGACCATGCTGCTTAGCGGAACGGGTTTCCCCTCTCTAATATCCTTTTAAACATATCTTTTGCAAATCTTTATCCTGCAACCAAAACTGCTTAAAACTGTAAAGCATTATTATGTAAACATACATATTAGGTAACAAATGGACGATCTGTCCAAACACTATAGGATTTATTTGGCTAACTATTAACCTTTGGTAGACTCAGGCCTACTAGACAAAATAATAAAATAATCTAACATCCGTAAGACACACCTCTTTTGGACGGTCTGTCCTTAACTATCTGTTAAATGGATATCTTCTGGACGGTCTGTCGCTAATTTAATCATCTCACAAGATCACTTGATCCTAATGGTTTTGTGGGCTCACCAATAACCTATCTATACACAAACATATATTCCCTTATGTGTGTAATCATAATTTTAGTCTTACCTGTGACAATGCCCTACACATTGGAATTTGGACTAAATTAGTTGAGGCCAATAGCTAATGTATAGGGCGCGACCCTATACCAGTCCCATTTGGTATTCTAATATCTCAGTCATATTACTTAGGGATACCTTTCCAAAATTTTACTTGAAAACTTTTCCATCTGAAATTGATTTAAAACCTTTTAAACCAAACTTAAAAAAGGAAAACATTTATACTCTATGCTTTACTCAAAATCACCTTGCCATGTTATATATATATATATATATATATATATATACTTTACTCAAACCTTTGTTGATGAAAACATTTAACTTTTGAAATTATCCATTTCGAATCCATTGAAAGCGTCTCTTTAGAAACCAAGCAAAACCTTTTATTTCTTGTAGGTTGAAACGCCAAACCTTCCTTTCGAAACCATTCAAAACCCTTGAAATCCTTCCTTTCGAAAGCTTTAAAACCTTAGATATATTTGTTTAAAACACTTTAAAACAGACATTTGAAACCTTTGGAAAACCTTTCCTTTTAACCTTTCGAAACCATTAGGAAACCACCCCTTAGAAACCGTTCTTTAGACCTTTTGAAAGTATTGGGGAAGCACCCCTTTGAAACCATCATTTAAAACCTTTTGAAAGCGTCAAACCTTTGTAAACAGCAAACCATTCGAAAGTATTTGGGTTCAATTTAAACATGTGGAAAACACCTTTCGAAACCATTCAAAAATCTACCCTTTCGAAACCTTTGAAAACCATCTCGATCGAAACCATTTGGAATATGCCTTCAAGTAGAGCAAAAGGATCTGAAACTCATTAGAGTCGAAAGCATTCCTTTCAAAAACAATTCTTAAGTAAAAAAGTGATGGTGTCGAGACCGTACTTCCAAAAGCATTGGAGAAGCGGCAGGGTTTTATAAAAGCAAGTATACCCTTTCGATGGCAACGCTTCAAAAGGTAAGAAGTGGCAGCTAAAGGGCTTTGACTTAATCTAAAGCCTATATTTAATAACAAAGGCGCAACCTCCTTGAAACCATTTCTTTAAATCATTTAACTCTGTCGGATGCCAACCAAGTCGAAAGCAATATAGCCGAAAGCAAAGAAGGCACATTTTTCACTTTAAAACAAAGGCGTGTTTCAACCCCTTCGGAACCCCTGGGTTTCGATCTCATACCTTCCGCCTTCTTTCCAATTCGCTGCACACCAAGTCTTTGATTTTATGTGCATTGGTTATGTTAATGATGGAGGCGGAGGAACTCAGTCGAAAGCCATCTCTGTCGGAGGCATGGTGCCAAAAGTGGCGAAATAGGCTAAAAACAAGAAAATTTTGTCTTTAACTAAAATGATAAATACTTTTTGACTAACCTGCTGGGTTTGTTAAAATCTTATTGGTTGATTAATTTTCTTTTCTAAAAGTGCTTCCATAATTTCAGAAATGAACAATAATTTTATTTTATAAAATACCCCTTCTCCTTTTATAAATATATAAAACATTTATGTCCCATACCTTAAATAATTTTATATATTCGTCAAAACACTTTGGAAAATTCTACAAAATTTCCAAAAAATCATTTTCAATATGTTTTCTAGCATATATAAATTTCAGACACAAATAATTCATTATTTAGCCATAAATAATTTATAACCCAATAAATCATTTTCTTCACTAGAAAATTAATATAAAATCCACATTAATTTAGAAAATTATCAAAATTGAAATCTATTTCTAAAATATAATTTCTAAACTAAATCTAAATTCGCAAGGCATTTGGATGTCATTAAATAGGGTCATAAAAACTAATATGAACGTGCATAAATCACTAACAAGTTTATATAACATTTAATCATTCAAAACATGGCATTATCACGCAAATATACTTAGGATTATCATTAAAATCGAAAACCATAAGAAAAGTGAGATGTAGTAATTATTCACCTTAGCTTTGTGATTAAAGATATGAGAATTGAATGAATTTGATGTTGATTAATCTTCCCCTTTATCTTTCTTCTTCTTACTCTTGAAAATGAGGATCGGCCTCTCCTTTAGTTTTTTTTTCAAATGAAATGAAGTGATTCTAACGAATAAGAGTTTAAGGTATTAGAGAGCCCTTTTTCCTATCTTACCCTTCCCTTATATCTCTTATTTTCCTAATACGTTTTATTCATGCTATCTCATTTTGATTTATACACTAGCATGGCATGACTACCCTTGATTATAATCAAATCTCAATCCATTAATCATCTTACATTATTTTATTTTATTTAGCTAATTAATTATCCTAAAAAATGTTACTAAAAATATGGGTGTTACAATCTCCCCTCCATAAAGAATTTTGTCCTTGAAATTACAATAAGGCACACAACAAAACAATCGAAGGAAAAACATACCATCAAACAAATCAGGATAAGCGTCTTTAATCATGTTCTCTATCTCCCAAGTACAATCTCTAGCATCGTCACTCCACTGGACCTTTACTAATCTGACTGTCTTGTTTCTCAACTTCTTCTCATCTCTCGAGACTATCTGGATAGGTTTCCTTACTATAGGTATGTATGGTTCCACTACTAAATCTTCTAACACAGTCGGTGCTATAGTAGTGTCTGGATCCCTAACAGACTTCCTCAAATGAGATACATGGAAAACATCGTGGACTCCTGCCAAACTACTCGTTAACTCTACTCTATACGTGAGTTTCCCGATTCTTTCTATAATAGTAAATGGTCCTACGAACCTCAGTGCTAACTTCCCCGTCTTCCGAACCTGATAACACCTTTCATCGACGATACTTTGACGAAAACATGATCTTCAACAGAGAATTCCAAATCTTTCCGTCTTCTATCTACATAGCTTTTCTGCCTAGACTGAGCTTCCTTCATTCTCGCCCTTATCAGCTCAATCTTTTATGCTGCTTCTCTTACCAAATCAGGACCAAGGACTAATCTATCTCCGGTCTCTAACCAACATGCAGGGGATTTGCATGGTCTTCTATACAAAGCCTCAAACGACACCATCATTATACTAGTCTGATAACTATTGTTATATGAAAACTCGACTATGTGTAGGTGGTCTTCCCTTGATCCCCCAAAGTCTAATACGCAAGCTCTTAACTGTGAGAAATGCAGATTACGGATCTTAAGGCTAGATTTAACACTAGAGGGGGGGTGAATAGTGTTTTAAGGAATTACTAATTCTTTTTTAGTTTACCTTAATTTGAACACAAATGTATGCAATATTCAAACATAGATATGATCACAAAATCAAACACAAATGCAGATATAAAGTAAAAGCAATAAAGGAAAGAACACACCGGATTTTATACTGGTTCGGAGTTACCCTACATCCAGTCCCGCAACACAAGTACGGATTTCCTTTCAAAATCAATTCTTACAATTACACCCTCGATTTCAAGGCCACGAGGTACACCGCTCCAAATTCACAATCCTCTGGGTAGAGATACTTGATTTTACGGGCAACAAGTTCACCCGATTGATTTTCCAAGCTACAATCACACCTTTTCTTGCTCGATTGAATACAAAGAAGTCTATAACTCTGAATAGCACTGGGATCTTGTTGAGATAGTGATAGAGAATCAAACCAGAGATGATCTAGTTAGATACAATGGTGATTTCGGCAGAGTAATTGTGACGCCCCACCTCTATACCCACGCTAGCCAAGGACACTATGAGGTAATGTCGTTAACTAGCACGGAGAATAAGGCTGTTGAGGAGCGACCATCTGTATAATTGCTTTGTGCGAGTATCGATATGCCAGATAAAAATATAACTTTTCATCTCAAGAGGAAATCCGACATACCGATACAAACTCAAAGCTACTACACAGTGGTTATATGGACTTCGGAAACAAATATAGAAATAAACATAACACAAATCAGTCACAGACAATTCATATCACAAAGGCGGAAATAGATATGAATATAACACATGAAAGTGTACATCATAGTAGTGGTCAAATAAGATCCACAATAACACAAAAGAATAGATACAAGTGCAAGACAATAGAATATGTATACATCAAGGAGTCTTAACTCAAATGTATACAACAGAAAACTACTAAACTAGAGTAGTTAGCCAAAAGTCAGATGATGGTTCCAGATAGGAAGTCATGAGGAAGAAGCTGTAAAATATCAGTCTGACCCAAGTATTATTTAATAAGAAAATAATAAACGGATCAGTCTAGCTATAATTATCAGATAAAATGAGATATAAGAAGGGATATAATAATAAAACGTATGATAACCAAAATGATGTCATACTATGATAGGTATACATTAGAAAACCCACAAAAGTCATACAATATCTCAAAAATCTCATAGCACCAAAAACAACGTCATATTTTTTATTTAATTCACCAAGCCACAAATAATGACATACATATCAATGCCCATCGTAAATGCTGGTGAAACATAAATTCCAGAAATCAATATCCAGAAATCAAATAATCCGAAGCAACGACGTCGTACATCGTAACGTCCGATGATCCAGAGACAAAATAAATAGGAACAACGACGTCGTACAACGTAACGTCCGATGAACCAAAGCACAATAAAAAGGAACAACGATGTCGTACAGCGCAACATCCGATGAACCAACACGTAGTAAAATGGAACAACGACGTCGTACAGCGTAACGTCCGATGAACCAAATCACGATAAAAAGGAACAACGATGTCGTACAGCGTAACATCCGATGAACCAACACGTAGTAAAATGGAACAACGACGTCGTACAGCGTAACGTCCGATGAACCAACACACGATAAAAAGGAACAACGATGTCGTACAGCGTAACATCCGATGAACCAACACATAGTAAAATGGAACAACGACGTCGTACAGCGTAACGTCCGATGAACCAAATCACGATAAAATGGAACAATGACGTCGTACAGCGTAACGTCCGATGGACCGAATCAAAGAGACATCGCACATTGCTAGTCTAAATCACGAAAATGATCGTCATTGATCATCAAGAAGTGTCAATCACACTAAGCTAGTAAATATATGAGTTTAGCTTCATGTCCCATAACCACTTGCTTAACTTAAATATTTACGAACAAATTGTAGATCTTCACTAGAAAATTGTCACAAGAGGTTCAATCGAACAAGTCCAAGAATTAAACGACAAAGTAAACGCAAGCGTTTCATACCACTTGTTTTACTAAGCCGTTTAATTAGATTTCTCATCCGAGTGAAGTAAAGGCTTGTATATACTAATAGATTGGAAAATGGTTTAGGAAAAGAGCTTTGTAATAAAATAGTGTTGAAATCGTTTTAATGAAAGGGTTTTGATATTTACTACTAGTATAAAAAACCTTTATATTTTGAAGTGACAAATCATAGAAGTGATTGTAGAAACAATCAATCATAAAAATTCACATTCGAAGACGTGGATTAATTCCAAAGAAATCGATATCAAATCCATAAAAATGGATATTTCCGAAAATTCCCGAAGAAAATGTCATCAAAGTCGACAATAAATGATAACAACAAAAAGGGAAACAACACGAATCGATTAAAGTTGGAAATTCAAACAAATAGGCAATATAGGCATAATTGGCAAAAGGGAGCAGGTCGGTCAACCGGCTCACTGAGTTCGGTTGACCGGACCAGAGGCAGAAATTCTCGGGTAGCAGGTCGGT
This sequence comes from Allium fistulosum, assembly GCA_030737815.1. Lineage (NCBI taxonomy): Eukaryota > Viridiplantae > Streptophyta > Magnoliopsida > Asparagales > Amaryllidaceae > Allium > Allium fistulosum. Next base: position 306,237,766 of record CM060901.1, on the reverse strand, counting down.
CGACCGGACTTCCTGGTCGGTCAGCCGGAGCCAAAATTCCTGCACTCCCAAAACAGAGGCAGGGAAGTGCTCAAGTAGCAGGTCGGTCGACCGGACCATGCATTCGGTCGGCCGGAGCCTGATTTCCAGCACTTCTTGCCCTATCAATGAATACCAATTCTTTCCAAATCAAAAGCAATAGCACATGAATACTTGTTAGGAATTCATACCCAACATCAATAATATCAAGAGAGGTAGATGTGAGTTCAAAACTCACCTTTTTACACACAAGCAAAGAAGAAGAAGCTCAATTGCAAAGAAACAACCAATCACACTCACTTCAATTCTACAAGCTTCAATCTAAGAAGACAACACATATTTCCCAAATTAGGTTTAGGAAACTTCCTGAAATTGAAGGAGAAAGAGTTGGAGAAGGTGGAGAGGAGGCTTACCTATGGCTTCACTTTGATTTTGGAGCAAGAAATCAAGATGCGTTAGAGGGTTAAGTAAGTTTAGTTAGCTAGTGGGCTGAACCCAACTAGAAAAAGTAGCAAATTTCAACTTACTCCAAATATATCAAAGTTTATACTCAAATAGAATGCAAACGCCATTTTGGACTCAATGGAAGTGGTCTCGAGTCTCAATTCGACTGTTTGCAAAAAGTAGCTTTTCAGACTAAAATTCGACTAACGATTAAATATTTAAATAAAATATTTAAATATAAAATCGATAAATATGCGGGTTGTTACAGTAATTATAAATATGTATATAAAGAAATGTGGAAGAAGAAGAGGAGTGAAATCAAAAAAAATATGATTGTAAATTCGTTTAAAACAACCCCTATTTATAGTAGAACAACAGCCATGTCCATTCGTGAAAGGATATGAAGAATAGACACGTCCTTTGAAATTAAAACTTTTGAAATAAACTGTCACCTTGTCGACAAGGGTTCCTTGGGGTTGTCGACAAGCCTAAGTTATTTTTGGTAATTTGTTTTTCTTTGAAAATAACTTCTATCTTGTATTAAAACTATTTTAAACTTTAAAAATATACTTAACTATAGTTAAAATACATAAATAAGTATAGAGAATAATATTTTGGTATATATAAAATTTTACTATAATTTTATATTTAAATCTAAGTATAAATATTAAAAGTTAAATATATTATAATTAAAAGATAGTTTAAAACCAAGGATAATTTGATATTGAAAATAAAGATTATTTTGAGGCTAAAAGTATTTTAAAACCAGGATAGATGTTTTTTGATTTAAAAAGGAAGATTTTGAAATCATTTTGAAAACAAGATATAATTTTGTAAAACATTTGAATAAAAGTTAGTGGATACAAAACAATGTTCCACTAGATTTTTCGTAGGTTCCATCCTACTTAGGTTTCCAACCCTTTAACGGCCTCGAAGTGGATTCCATTCCACGAATAAAATGGATTTTAAGATGTCAGTGCTTTTCTAGGAGTTTTAACAAAATTCCTAACTAAATTCTTGAAATCTTGAATTCTTGATAATCTTGATACTCATGAGTCTTGAATCTTGATATCTTCGATCTTGAGTTCATAAGTTCTTGAATCTCTATACTGTACAGTCTTCATTCTTTGGTACCCGTATATATATCCTGCATATACATATATATCTAAACAATAATGTTAGTATTTATATTTTATAATCTTATTCTAAGGTTATTGTCATCAAAACCAACTTCTCAGGGACTAACAATCTCCTCCTTTTTGTTGATGACAAACTTTGTTTATAAAATATTACTTCTATCCTAATAACTCCCCCTAAAACTTATAACTCCCCCTTAATCTATGCCTAACTATCCTATTTTATACTTCTCCCCCCTTTGTCATCAACAAAAACTAAATCCAAACAATATAACTCCCCCTTATTCTTGTACTAAAGTACCTACATTAATAAAATATATAATGGAGTATATAATAGATAGATTAAGAGATAATTATACTGATAGACATGATAACTAATCAAAGATCGTATAAATATCAATGTGTATTTATACATATTATGTTTTGCACACCAATTATCAATCCACACTAAACCAAATCAAATCAAATCAATACAAGCAATCAATTCAAATCAAACAAAGCAATCAAATAAAATCAAACATTATGAGTAACTTCCACCCATCCTTCTTCTCCAAATATAGGGTCTGCTTTAATGACATCCCAATTTTCATTTTCATTGGTGAGAGAGACTAGAGGATGTGCTTCATTATCATCTTTGTGTAGGGAGGAAATCATCCATCGAATCGCATCGAAATGTTTTTCTTGCTCCTTGATCATCTGCATTTGACTCAACTCAAAGTGTCGCTGATTACGGAGAATGAAAGAAATAATATTCTTGAAAGAATTAAGGGTTTCTTCAAAATTCTCGGTCAGACTATGAATTGGATCGACCATATTTGAGTTTGTGAGATGAAATATAGAGAGAGTAGATAAGAAATGATTTTGAGTGGAATTCTGGAAGAAATATGTATTTATAGATGTACATTCATTTGAAATGAATAGACGCAAGGTAGTTATTCAAATTTCAAATTTAAAATGAAAAGTCATTTCTGACCAGTACTTGTCGACAGGGTCTCTAGGGGGTTGTCGACAGGGGTCAGTTAATTTTGATGACTCATTTTGATTTTGTGAATAATTGTGTATATATATATATATATATATATATAATATACTAACATTTATTCTGGAGATAAGATAAGCTAGATAATAGAAAAGTAATTCAATTTCATTTCATAATAGAACGATACAATGATTAAACATTAAGAACTACACGAACATTCAAATCAAAACAAACTAAAACCAATACAACATGACACGAAAAGGTAGAACTAGTTAGAGGATGACGAAGATGAAGATAATCCAAGCTTCTTGCTGACATAGGAGAAAAACTTGTTCATCTTGGATGACATTTTATCCAATTTCTTACTAACGGACCGTTTAAGAGTCCGTTGATTCTCAACAATGGTATTTTGATTTTTGAGTAAGGTTTTGTTGGTTGGATTAGAGGGATAGTCAATACATTCCAAGGATATTTCACCTTCGTCTTCTATTTCCATTTCATCCCCTTCTTCTTCTTCCTCCTCTTCCATCTCCTCATGAGCCAAACGCTCTTCCTTTTCGGCAAGAGTCTCATATGGTTGAAAAACATATGGAATTTTCATAAGAGAAATGTTTGAGTGATTAAAAACTTTTCTTGAAACAAATTCTTCTCCTTCGAAATCCACTCCAAAATAATTAAAAATCCGAGTGAGATAGATTCCATGATACAAAGTGTTTTCACCCACTTCAAATATTTTGGGACGAAGTTCATCCAAAATAACTTGCACCCAATTAATATCATAATTTCCAAAAATGGCAAAAAGTGCTTTGCAAACTTTTGAAGTTGGATTGTTAAAACTCCCCGATCTTGGGTTCAAATTATGTTGTAAAAGAAGATTAACAATTCTGGCTTTTGGTCGAAAGTTTCGATTTATGAATTCAAAGTTATCATCTCCTTCGAAAATGTGATGAAATGTCTCACGATCATTTTCATCGATATTAAAACTAGAAAGATCCATTCCCGTGCTCTTGCAATTGAGAATGGTACCCAAAACATCACAATTTAAAATGATTCTAGTGCCTTTGACACTACTCAAAATTTCATCATCATTTCCATTATAAAATCCACAGTTGAGATTTGCATAGAAAATTTTAACAAGATTTGGATAAGAAATAAAGTCATTTTGTGAAGCATCAACAAGACTAAGAACTTGGTTGTTTGAAAAAAGAGAATCGATTTCATAAGTAGAGAAATCTTGTAATAAAGCAAACTTTCCGAGATGGACTTTTCCATAGTTAGCATAGTTGATATATACTTTTATAGCCTCCGGATTATTGAAAAGTTGCTCTTTTATATTTTTGGAAAGTCTCATTGTGGAAGGGTTGCTTGAAGTAGCCATTAGAGTATCGAGTAGAGAGTAGAGAGCTTGATATTTTGAAATAAGAGTTTGAATTTGAAAATTAAAGTGAAAAGTTGTGATAAGAGATAGTAAATAAATAGATTCTCAAGGGATAGGTTCTCTAGTCAAAAGGTGACTTTTCAGAGACTTGAATGAAGTGAAAAGATGGAGGGAAATTCAAACATTTGAATTCAAATTTGAATTTCAAATTTATGTACCCTTGTCGACAACGTGAGGGGGGGGCTTGTCGACAGGTGTCTCTGATTTTTTATGATTTATTTCTCTTAAGTATTCTAATATATATATATATATATATTATTTTTAATGTCTATATAATATCTGGAATATTACTAGAATTATAGTATATTCCATAAAATATTATGATACCATTTAAAAATAAAAATAATAATAAAATAATAGTAAAAATAAAATAAAATAATAATAAAAATTTTAAAATACAAACGACACACCAATTCAAAATCAACCAATCAAACATCCAATCCTAAGCATGCAATTTCAACCAATGTATTGTAAACGTGTACCTTTTTCTGAGTCTGTTTCTCTGAATTCATCGGAGTCGTGAACTACTGTGAAACACATATTTGAATTATCTGTCTTCTGATCATCATCGCTTGAGGATGAGTCTGAGTCATCTAGAGTAGCAATAAAGGTACGTTTTCGTTTCTTTGTGGAATCATTGTTATAGGAAGATTTTGCTTATCTGGATGCAGACAGTCTCTTTTGATATGGCCTAGTTCGTCATAGTTGAAACATTTGATATAGTTTGGCACTACATTCTGATTACCAGAGTTCTTATAGTTGTTTCTCTTGAGATTATTCATCTTTCTGTATTTCAGGAATTTCCAAAAGTTCTTGGTCATAAAGTCTATCTCTTCATCATTATCGCTGTTTGAGTCTGATCCATCGGTCAATGCATTGAATGCAATTGATTTCTTTTCAGATGCTTTGCTTTCTCTTCTCCCAAGCATTTGGACTTCAAACGACATTAGATTTCCATATAATTCTTCTATCTTTAAGGTACTGATGTCATTTGCCCCTTCGATCGCAAGAGTCTTTTGATCCCATTCTGGAGTAAGAGAATTTAAGATTTTTCTGACTTGATCTTCTTCCGAAAATACCTTTCCCAAGGATATTAGAGAATGCACAATATCCTGAAATCTATTATACATATCTGGAATAGACTCATTAGGATTCATTTTAAATAATTGAAACTGATTTGTGAGCATGGAAATTTTGGTATGTTTAACTTTGCTTGTTCCTTCGTAAGTAACTTGCAAAGTTTTCTAGATTTCATATTCAGACTTACAAACTAACACTCTATTAAATTCATTCCTATCAAGTGAACAAAACAGAATATTCATAGCTTTAGAGTTATTTTGTGCGATGATCTTTTGCTCAGCAGTCCACTGTGCAAAACCAATTGTGGGTTCAAAATATTCAGTCTGTGTGATATTCCAAGTGTCTAGTCCTACAGATTGTAAATATATTTTCATCCTACATGCCCAATATGCATAGTTACTGCCATTAAAATGTGGTGGTCTGATAGTAGACAGAACTTCTACAAATGAACTAGTGACAGAGGTAATAGAACCAGTGTTGGTAGTACTAATAGTACCAGTGTTGGTAGACATTTTGAAATTTTCAAAATTCAGATTATGAAACTTTGAAAACCTCGCTCTGATACCAAATGTGAGAAATGCGGATTACGGATCTTAAGGCTAGAATTAACACTAGAGGGGGGGTGAATAGTGTTTAAGAAATTACCAGTTCTTTTTGACTTTATCTTAATTTGAATACAAATGTATGCAATATTCAGACACAGATATGATCACAGAATCAAACACAGATGCAGATATAAAGTAAAAGCAATAAAGGAAAGAACACACCGGATTTTATACTGGTTCGGAGTTACCCTACATCCAGTCCCGCAACACAAGTATAGATTTCCTTTCAAAATCAATTCTTACAATTACACCCTCGATTTCAAGGCCACGAGGTACACCGCTCCAGATTCACAATCCTCTGGGTAGAGATACTTGATTTTACGGGCAACAAGTTCACCCGATTGATTTTCCAGGCTACAATCACACCTTTTCTCGCTCGATTGAATACAAAGAAGTCTATAACTCTGAATAGCACTGGATCTTATTGAGATAGTGATAGAGAATCAAACCAGAGAAGATCTAGTTAGATTCAATTGTGATTTCGGCAGAGTAATGATAAAAATGTATATAAAGAAATGTGGAAGAAGAAAAGGAGTGAAATCAGAAAAAATATGATTGTAAATTCATTTAAAACAGCCCTTATTTATAGCAGAACAACAGCCATCTCCATTCGTGAAAGGATATGACGAATAGACACTTCCTTTGAAATTCAAACTTTTGAAATAAACTGTCACCTTGTCGACAAGGGTTCCTTGGGGTTGTCGACAAGCCTAAGTTATTTTTGGTAATTTGTTTTTCGTTGAAAATAACTTCTATCTTGTATTAAAACTATTTTAAACTTTATAAATATACTTAACTATAGTTAAAATACATAAATAAGTATAGAGAATAATATTTTGGTATATATAAAACTTTACTATAATTTTATATTCAAATCTAAGTATAAATATTAAAAGTTAAATATATTATAATTAAAAGATAGTTTAAAACCAAGGATAATTTGATATTGAAAATAAAGATTATTTTGAGGCTAAAATATTTTAAAACCAGGATAGATGTTTTTTGATTTAAAAAGGAAGATTTTGAAATCATTTTGAAAACAAGATATAATTTTTTAAAACATTTGAATAAAAGTTAGTGGATACAAAACAATGTTCCACTAGATTTTTCATAGGTTCCATCCTACTTAGGGTTTCATCCCTTTAACGGGCTCGAAGTGGATTCCATTCCACGAATAAAATGGATTTTAAGATGTCAGTGCTTTTCTAGGAGTTTTAACAAAATTCCTAACTAAATTCTTGAAATCTTGAACTCTTGATAATCTTGATACTCATGAGTCTTGAATCTTGATATCTTCGATCTTGAGTTCATCAGTTCTTGAATCTCTATACTATACAGTCTTCATTCTTTGGTACCTGTATATATATCCTGCATATACATATATATCTAAACAATAATGTTAGTATTTATATTTTATAATCTTATTCTAAGGTTGTTTTCATAAAAACCAACTTCTCAGGGACTAACATTAACAAGTCTTCTGTAACGACCCACATTTTCGGACGGTTTAAATCGACAATAAACCACATATGTCAGACTCAAACCATTCAAAAGAGCGGATTTTTAATGGGGTAAATAAGAAAATAAAAGAAAGGAAAAACAAAACATAGAATCTCAAAGTGGAATGACAAAATATAATAATCAAATAAACAGTTCATGAAGTCGTTTTACAAATAACATTGGACTACTTTTGGATCGATATGAATTGTACTCGGATCAATCCAAAATCACTCTGGATCGATCTGGAGGGTCCACCTGCTCAAGAGAAGAGGTATTCCAGGTTTTAAGGTGGATATGTTCGGATTTACACCTATAAATAGCGATTCTATGGCAACTAAATGGGGGATCTTTTCTGCTCTTTACGCCGACACTCTACTATTTTGTTCATTGATGTTCAAAGGCTTGTAATAGTGATCTCAATACAAAAGGAATAAAAAGAGACAATTCAAAGTGGACGTACGCCGGAGATAGCCGAACCACTATAAATCTTGTGTTCTTTCTTGCTTTCTTACATTTTAATTTTTCTATTTCTTCATTTTCATTCTCTACATTGCCTAAATCTGAGATCTGTGTTTGGATATTGAGGATTTGTGTATAAACACTGGTGCTTTCACTACTTCTGGGGTTTGTGATAAATTTTAGCGCAAACACTTTGGTGCTTTCACTGAGAAAGATTAGAACCGGCTATACTGGAGTTGGAATTCAGATTTGAAAAGCTAAAGGATCAGATCTAAAAGGAACCATGACAATGCAATCAACAAGGAGACAAAGAGCGGAAATGAGTCAGCACGTAGGGAGTCAGGAGGCTTCCTCAGGAGCAAATCAGGCCTCAGTTTTCATCACCAGAGATGAGATGGAGATGATGATGGGAGCTATGTAGGAAGAATTGTTGAAAAGGCAAGAGGAAATGATGTAGAACCTTCTCAAACAGCTTGGACAGGCAGGAACAGCTGGAGTTCAGATCCACAGAGCAGGAACGGAAGGACTCGACAGGCAAGCAGATGGAGCAGCTCAATAGGGCGCGGCCCTCAATCAGCACACAGTTAACAATTTGGATGGATCCAGACTCGGGGGCACACCACCATGCAATGATAGACCAATTCATGGAGGGATTCTAGGTGACACCACACAATAGGATGCCGGCAGGGGCACAAGAGTACATGATGAAGAGTATGTACTAGAATTCCCTCGGGTACTCGGGGGGCAACCCTTGGTGGACAACACTGGATTAGCTGAGATTATCAGGCGAACTATGTGCGGAGGTTTAGCAAACTGAGATCTGGAAGGAGTAAACAGGAGTCCGTTTACCCGTGACATCAGAATGACTCGGAATCCACCAAAGTTCAAGCTACGTACTCTGGAGGTATACAACTGTAGGGCTGATCTTACTGATCACTTGATGAGTTACACGAGACACGTGGAAGTGCTGGGTGCATCGGAGGAAGTTATGGCCTGGTGTTTCCCTCTGTACTTGACGGATATAATTGCTATGTGGTTCAGGCAGTTGGAAGATGGATCTATTAGGACATGGACATAATTGGTGGACAGGTTTTTGAATCAGTTTCGGGTTTAAATCAATAGGTCGAAAAATTTGATGACATTGACATTGGTGAAGCAGAGGACAGAGGAATCGCTCAGGACATTCTTACCTCGGTTCAACGCAACGGTTGCTTCGGTGGGTCGGCCGGATCCATCGATGATTTTAATGGCGGCAGTATCAAGAGTCAGGGACAATTCGGATTTTAAGGTATCATTGATACGGGATCCACCAATGGATATAGGAGAATTCTTTCACGAGGCCGAGAGATTCCTTCGGTAGGAAGATGCATGTTCAGATATGAAACCAAAGGAAGGATAAAGGGAAGAGGAAGTCGGATAACGATTCTGGAAGGGCAAGGAAATGCTGGGGAGAACCATAATTCTCTACTTACACAGGATTGAATGAAATGTTGGAGCGGATATACATGGAAACCTGGGATGGCCTTCCCTGCCGAAGGCCGGCAAGGAGAGAACCCTTGGAACGTGAGAGGGCATCAGGAAGGCATTGTCTCTTTTATGACCTGGACGAGCATGATACCAACAGCTGCATGCATATAATGGATATAATCGAGGAGCATGTAAGGAGTGGTCGGCTGCGGCAATATGTTGGGGCTCGGAATGCGACGGTGGAACAGGAGTAGCGACCGTCTACCTCAAATGACGATGGCGCAAGGCCCAGGAATGATAGTCGATTGGTTATCGACTTACAGGGATGATATGGAATAAGTAGCAAACTCTCGGCAAACGGCCAAGTCACTTACTCATGTATGGGAATGGAGATAGCCCCTAGGCATGCTCTGAGAAGATGATAAACCGCGACGCTCTAATTTGTGAAATCTGCTTTTTCTTTTTTGGTTTGGACATTTGCTTTTTTCTAGTTTGGTTTCGGAGTTTGGTTTGAACTCCTTGTTTTGTTTGTTTTCTGGTTTGGACTTTTGTTTGGATGCTTGTTTTTCGCTTTGGATATTAGTTTGGATTTCTGGTATGGATTTTTGGTTTTCTGATTTAATCTGGATTTCGGATTAGAATTTTGACTAGATTTTGGTAAATGATCGTCGGGTATGGATTATGCTTGGCAAGGGATAAGTCTCTTCGTCCGAATGTGGCGAGATGGCTTTTTCAGGTCGTCGAGTATGGACTATGCTCGGCAAGGGTCTGGAGCGATCAGGGTTCGGCTTAGGACTTAAGCCACAACATTACTTAGCGTTCAGGGACACTAAACCAGGATCATTGTTGAGCAAGTCGTTGCTTGACACAGGTCATCGAGTGTGGATTGTGCTTGGCAAGAGCCGAAAGAGGTTACAGATTCAGATATTGGCTATGAACAGTTCAGGATTTGGCTAATGGATCAGAGTGGTCCTGGATTAGGATATCCACCCGGAGAGGTCATGGCTTTGGTTATTGGTGATTGGATATGGATGGATTAGAACTCGACAGTCGGGTTCGCACGGACATGGAATTGGCTAAGGATCTGGTTAATAGATTCGGAATCGGATATCGACACGAAGTAGTCGCAGATTTGGATAAGGAAATGGCTATGGCGCTTGGATAGAATAGCTTGGTAATGGATTAGATCATGGATCAGATGGTATGGTTATGGATGGAATATGAACTTTGGATGTCGGATTTAAAGCTATTCAAAACACCCCTTCCTACCACAAGGCATGCTTTGGGGGGCAAATGTTACCCCTCCTTTTGGTCAAGTCCGAGATATCAACAAATTGGCTAAAAAGGATGGATATTAGGATTGGAGATCGATTGGAAACAAGGCTATGATGGATACCGTCAAAATTGGACCAAGCTCCAATCAAGGTGGGATCGATCGGGAATGATAGACAAGCCTCAGTGAGGCTACCTTCGAATTTCAGGTCAATCAAAGTTCATATGCTCGAGTTATGGATGGATCAATATTCATATGATTGATTGGAAACAAGGCTATGATCGATACCATCAAAATTGGACCAAGCTCCAATCAAGGTGGGATCGATCGAGAATGATAAACAAGGCTCGGTGAGGCTACACTTTGAATTTCAGGTCAATCGGAGTTCATATGCTCGAGTTATGGGTGGTTCAATATTCATATGATCGATTGTAAACAAGGCTATGATCGATACCGTCAAAACTAGACCAAGCTCCAATCAAGGTGGGATTGATCGGGAATCATAAACAAGCCTCGGTGAGGCTATACTTCGAATTTCAGGTCAATCGGAGTTCATATGCTCGGGTTATGGATGGATCAATATTCATATGGTCGATTGGAAATAAGGCTATGATCGATAACATCAAAATTGGACCAAGCTCCAATCAAGGTGGGATCGATCAGGAATGATAAACAAGGCTCGGTGAGGCTACACTTCGAATTTCAGGTCAATCGGAGTTCATATGCTCAACTTATGGATGGATCAATATTCGTGAAAAACTGGCCTGTATCGATATCTTCGTATCCATCACTATGGATACTAGATGATGGATACAAAATGATGGATACCAGATGATGGAGGATGGATACCAGATGATGGATACGAGAGGATGGATACCAGATGATGGATACGAGAGGATGGATAGCAGATGATGGATACGAAAGAATGGATACTAGATGATGGATACGAAAGGATGGATACCAGATGATGGATACGAAAGGATGGATACCGGATGATGGATACGAAATGGTGGATACAAGATGATGGATACGAAATGGATACCAGATGATGGATACGAGATGATGGATACCATATAATGGCTTTGAAAGGATGGATACTAGATGATGGATACGAAAGGATGGATATCAGATGATGGGTACGAGATGATGGATACGAGATGATGGATACCAGATGATGGATACAAGATGATGGATACAAGATGATGGATACCAGATGATGGATGCGAGTTGATGAATATGAAATCATCAGCCTACACTCGAAAACACAAACTTGGATCGATCATAACTCTCAAACCATATATCCAAATGCTATGGAATTTTATATGGAGTTCGCCTGTTCACTCAAGAACGTCCATGATCGATCTCAGCTTCATTGGACTACTTTTGGATCGATACGAATTGTGCTCGGATCGATCCAAAATCACTCTGGATTGATCTGGCGGGCCCACCTGCGCAAGAGAAGAGGTATTCCAGGTTTTAAGCTAGATATTTTCCGATTTGCACCTATAAATAGCGGTCCTATGGCAACGAAAAAGGGGATCTTTTCTACTCTTTACGCCGACACTCTACTATTTTGTTCATTGATGTTCAAAGGCTTGTAATTGTAATCTCAGTACAAAAGGAATAAAAAGAGTCAATTCAAAGTGGACGTAGGCCGAAGATAGCCGAACCATTATAAATCTTGTGATCTTTCTTGCTTTCTTACATTTTAATTTTTCTAGTTCTTTATTTTTATTCTCTACATTGCCTGGATCTGAGATCTGTGTTTGGATATTGAGGATTTGTGTATAAACACTGGTGCTTTCACTACTTCTGGGGTTTGTGACCAATTTTGGCGCAAACAACGGGTATATATCATTTCAACCCACAATCCCAAGAAAAAATCAAAATCTATAAAATCGCTCGAGTTTATCATTTCAACCTATAACGATTTTTCCTTAATCTATAAGACCATTCGAGTATGTATCATTTCATCCCATAGTGATTTTCCAACAATAACTAAGGGAACTTGAAGTGTTATAACAACGTATAAAATAAATATCATATCCAATCATCCAAATATCAACAATTAAACATCCATCACAATCATCATTCAAATCAATCAATAAATCATAACAAATAAACTGGTTATCATTATCAGGTATTTAACTGGCAATTAAATTCAATATTAAATTAAATGGCAATTTACTTTAATAAACACAAATTAAATTTAAATGACAATTTAAAATACCAAACAGCAATCAATAAATTTCCAATCACATCATAAATTTAATTTAACTAACATAGAATGATTTAGTAGTTGTGAGTGGGTTAAAACACTCACCTTTGATTTTTAGTCGATTAAAAATCCAAATAAAGGCCCAAAATTTAACAGTCTTAGAATGCAGCCAAACCAGTTCCATAATGTTTGGAATTTCGATACGATCGCAACGGAGAAAACCACGCGTGAATCCGTGCTCGTATGTGAAAGTTATTGATGTTAGAACGTTTGAATTTAAATTTTTAATAAAAATTAAATCAGGGGCTAAATTGTAAATTACTCACTGAAAAACCCTAGTGATCGTCTTGTTCAACACATACCTGATGAAAAAATAGCCGCCGATCCTTATCTCCAATTCATCGTCGCCTACACACCTTTACGCCTCTATCAGACGTCGCTGCTCCACAGTCCTCCCCAGGCCGCACCTTGGCCCCACACGTGCAGCCACCAAGCACCGCCGCCTGCCTCCATGATGTGGGTGAAAGCCGGCCACATTTTATCGATTTCTAGCGATTCCAGGCATCGATGACACAACTTAACCGCATAGATGCATGTTGCTCGACGTCCTCTTCCCCGACGCCACTCCCCGATCGTCGAATGGTCGACGATCCATCGTTGGATCACGAAACCCTAGAAATGGCGGCCGAGGTTCTTCATCGATTTCTGGTCAAATGATGCATCAAATCAAAAAACAAATTGCTGCAGTAGATTGCGCTCGTCAAGAGCTTTACAACGATATATAATTTGTTATAGTTTGAGGAGTTTAAATTTTTAGGTTTGATTTTGATTTGAAATTGAATTTGGGAATTAGGGTTTCTGCCATTGGAAAGGAAGAAAGGAGTAGAAGGAGATAAGCAGTGCATACAAAAATCAGAAATGAGAAACAACTAGGTTTTATAACAGCCTATATATAGGCAAAGGTAGGTAAGAATGAATGAACATATCTAATTGGGTCGAAACGATAACGACGACCCGAAAAGCCCGTTTTGCTTCCGAAACGAAAGTGGGTCATCCAATATATCAAAATATAGGTTTTTGATATTTTTAAACTCGATGGTACTAGTTTCAAGCTCCAATTCCATTGTATACAGAAGTTAGCTTTCAAAATCAGATTATATTCATTTGAATTCATTAAATTGATTTCTACGTGTTTCGAGCTCGCATGATCAAACGATAATTCCTATCACTACGAAACTTGAAATCCTATAATAATTCACTGTTACATATCCGATGGAACTGGTTTCGTCGAAATCCAAGATAATGGCCAAAATGGCTATTTTCACGTTAATTAAATAAATTATTATTAAATTAAATTTAATCACTTTTAGTTTCAAATTTAAAAGTTAACCATTTTCAGCATTCTTGATTACATATAAATTTATAATCATTTAAAACAAATTTTCCATGTCAAAATTCAATATTAAACATTGCACTAATTACAGCATTCAATTACAAGTGTATTAAAATCCAAGTTAATTATATTTTTCATTTTAAATTTAAATTAAATTCTTATATTTTGATTTTCACCTTTAGTATTAAATCATAAAATATCATATGAATATAATTAACATTAATTTACACTTTATTACATACAAATTCCACCATTGTCTACTTAAATCATATTAGTTACACTATTTAAATTTCATTAATTCATTAATTACCAATTTTAATTCTGATTTATAATTATAACCAAATTAACTCTACAATTATTTCAATTGATTGAAATTACATTAAATTAAGATTATTAAATTTAATTCTAATAAACCATTCCATTTATAAATCATAAATTTTAATTTCTCCCAATATTAAATTCTAAAATCTTATTAAATTTAATAGTTTTAATTATCCAAATTTACGGGTCGTTATACTCTCCCCCGCTCAAAACTTTTCATCCTCGAAAAGGAATGAGAAGGAATTAAGATATTTGATATAATATATTCAAATTATCAATTTATAAATAATTAATTTACATAATTTAATTTAATAAGAATTTGAAAATAACTCCACTTTCACAAAAGTTTCTAAGTTTTAAATTAACGAAAAATTTCGGCAGAGTCTCCTTTGTACGGATAGGTCTGGGAAAATATCAATAATTGCAATATATGTCATATTTCATTAATAAAATATCCCAAACCATGAGAAAACAATATAATATTGTTGCAAAACCGTAATCTGAAAAACATACCTATTTGTCGGGCAAACAAACTTTATTTATGAAACCAAAAGCAGTAGCTATTGCTTCCATAAACCTGTATTCCACTTATATAATCCAGAAGAGTTAAAGCTGTGTAAAAGATTAATATTTTAGTTGTTACCATCAATAACAAAAGCAATACAACAAAAATAATAAACATATGCAAAAAAATAGCATGACCATTATATGCAACAAGCAATCAACCATACATTCATAGCAACCAAAACTAATGGATTGTTCAGGTTTCAGAAACTTTTCATCGTCCAAGGATGATAAATAAACTATCAAGTGTAACATACGCTCAATAGCCTTAGATAATAAATTAATAGATTATTCATACAACCTTAAACAATTAGAAGTATCCTTTCCCAAATTTCCCATCAGCCAAACAATAATGAATTTAATATTATTTAAGTTTATTCAATCGGTTTTCCTTTTTACTCATTTATTTACTTTTATTCATTCATTCAATGCCATTTTCCCTTGATTTACATTCATTTACTTACATATGTTATTTCCATTCAATTATTTAGATCATCAATAAATCAGTTCTTAAAATATTATATAAGTTTCTTTGCATTTTAATTCTCATTCATTTACTTATATAACTTGATTTCCATTTAATATGAATATTCATGAATAAACATTTCATACTTAAGTGTTTCTACCTTCTAATTCACATTTTCCTTTCGTTTATAGTGTCAATTAATAATACACTTATTTATGAATCATTTCAGTCATTTCTTAAGTTTATAAACATTTCTTAGATAATATTCACTTTTTACTATTTAATCTAATTATTAGCATTTCAAAACATTAACTTATGCTTATAACATTTCTTGTACATCAAAATTCTTATTTATAGAAATAATTCCATTTGAACACTTTCATTACTTAAGTTTTACTTGTATAATATTCTATTACATATTTCTACTTAACATTACAACTTTTTAAACATTTTGGATAAGTTATATATAAATATATATATCTTTAGAATGCAATTGAATGTTACACAAGTTTGTCTTATTCATTTTAGTTAACAAAATGTTCAATAATTACATCTTCTAAATTTTCATAATCTTTTAATTTACACTTACAAATCTCCAACTTCTTGTATTTTTAATTAATCATTTAACTTCTAATTTCCTTTCTCATTTTAGAAGTTTTCAACTATTAAAATAGTTAAGATTTCATTTCATTACAATAATTGAAATCCCCAATTTATAGAAACTTAAGAACTGAATGCCGGGCTCATTTCAAATCATTTTGAATATATATATATATATATATTCATATCTCTTATATATCAAATCATATTTAGAAATTTAAAATTAAGATTTGTTTACCAAAACAAATGTGTAGTAAAGCTACTACAGTGGCCTTCCCACTTTGAAACTCGAAAATGAATAACGATGATGCGGCCGTCATCACCGAAATTATTTTCCAGCGACAAGAGAGGGGAGTACAGAACTTATTTACCTTCTAAAATTCTTTTAAAACAATTCTTTCAAATCACATTAAAAATATTTATATTCGAAAATACTTCCAAATAATTCTAATATTAATTTCCTAAATCTTTGAAAACCAATTTCAAAACCCGGATCTTAAGTTCTCAAATTTCGAATTTGTATTCACTTTATTTATAAATCCATTTTGCAACCAATATTTATAAAATTCTACTTCCTAACAACCAAACATATCAAATACAACTATATTCATTTATAAAAGTTTTTTTTATATACAAAATATAATACTAGCTAAAATTATTTCATTTATCTATATTTCAAAACAATATTGTGCCGGTCTGCCCTATTAAGTGTTTAGAAATCCCTATCGATGCCATAGCGTCCTATGTACCGACCGGAATTTATAAATACTAAACAGAACAAATTAACACAATATAAAAACATTTTTTATAACACTAACAAATACGCTCTCTCATATATACACACACTCCGACAGACTCATTCTAGGGTATTACTACCCTATATCTAATGAGTCAGACCCCACAAAGCTAAGGTTATCGCTAAACCTGGCTCTGATACCAACTATAACGACCCACCATTTTGGACGGTTTAAATCGACAATAAACCACACATGTCAGACTCAAACCATTCAAAAGGGAGGATTGTTAATGGGGTAAATAAGAAAATAAGAGAAAAGAAAGAAAAAACAAAACACATAATCTCACAGCGGAATGAAAAAATATAATAATAAAAAAACAGTTCATGAAATTGTTTTACAAATAACATTTGATTACAGTTTTACAATACAGAATAGAGTTATACTGTGACGCCCCACCTCTATACCCACGCTAACCAAGAATACTACGATGTAGTGCTGTCAATTAGCGCGGAGAATAAGGCTGTGGAGGAGCGACCATCCATGTAACTTCTTTGTGCGAGCACCGATACGTCAGATAGAATAGAATGCATATCTTTTAAGGAGGAAATCCGACATACCGATACAAACACAAAGCTATCACACGGTGGCTATATATAATCTTCGGAAAACAAACATAGAAATAATCATAACATAAATCAGTCACAGACATCCATATCTCAAAGGCGGAAGAAGATATGAATAAATATATAACACATGAAAGTGTACATCAGAGTAGTGGTCAGAAAGATCCACGATAATACAAAAGAATAGCATCACGTGCTATACAAAAGAATAAGTACACAACATAGAGTCTATATCTCAAAGGTGTACTTCCAAAAACTACAATCTATGTAGTTAGCCAAAAGTCAGAAATATCCTGAAGAGAAGTCAAGCAGAAGCACCTGTAACATCTCGGTCTGACCCGAGTATTATTTATAAGAAAATAATAAACGGATCAGTCTAACTATAAATATCAGATGATATGGTATAAAGTAAATGGCATGACATGAACATGAAATAACTATTACGGCATACTACTATAAGTATGTAAATGATAATCAACAAAAGATTAATCAATATCACAAGAATCTTCTCAAAGATAAGGTAGGGTATCATACCCTAAACTTGTATTCATAACAAGTCAATAACACATGAATTCACCAATGCACAAAAACTGATATCATATCAATGAAAATCATGAAAATTGGTGAAGCACAAAATTCCAGAAATCATCATCAGAAATCCAGAAAACACATAAAAAGGGGGGAGGCCTAACACATGAATGGGAGCATGAAAACTCACCTACGCGTAAACACATGACGAGAAGCTATCTCATGGAAGCTATCCATTAAATTTTCACACAGGAATGGCCCGAAGACCGTAGGGTGCTACCCTAGAAATGTGATGGCGAAACATCACATAATCGGGGTATAGTCTCCCACGTAGACAAAGAGACATCGCTCAATCGCTAGTCTAAATCACAAAAATGATCGTCATGATCATAAGGAAGTGTCAACCACACCAAGCTAGTAAATATATGATTTTAGCTTCATGTCCCATAACCACTTGCTTAACTTAAATATTTACGAACAAGCTGTAAATCTTCACTAGGAAATTGTCACAAAAAGGGTTCAATCGGACAAGTCCAAGAGCTAACCGACGAAGTGAACGCAAGCGTTTCATACCACCCGTTTTACTAAGTCGTTTAAGTCGATTTCTCATTCGAGTGAAGTAAAGGCTTGTATATACTAGTAGATTGAAAATCGGTTTGAGAAAACGAACTTGTGATATTTAAAATAGTGTTGAAATCGCTTTGATGAAAGAGTTTTGATATTTACTATTAGTATTGAAACCTTCATATATCTTTAAAGTGACAAGTCATAAAACGATCGTAGAACAAATCAATTCACGTTCGAAGACGTGAGTAAAGTCCAAAGAAGTCAATCCCAAAACCATCAAAGTAGAAATTCTGATAAATGTTTTTCAGAAGAGATTGCCTACGCAGAGTAATACGGGGTTCGACCTGCCCGGGCAGGTCGCGGGGGTCCAGGGGGCAGTGCCCACGGCGGGGTGCGGGGCAGCGCCTCGTCACGGTACAACCTAGTGAAGGCAAGCGGTCTCGAGAAGCCAAACGACCTAAGGGAAGAATGCCACGCGACTTAGCAGAAGAACAGGTCGAACGACCTAAGGGAAAACAGGTCAAACGACCAAGTACTAACTCGCGAACGACTTACGACTTAAGCCTTGAACGACTTAGTGGAATGAACGACTTAACGACTTAAGCCCTGAACGACTTAGTGGAACGAACGACTTAACGACTTAAGCCCTGAACGACTTAGTGGAACGAACGACTTAACGACTTAAGCTTCAATTCGAGCTACGAGCTAAGGCTGGAACGACCTAGTGGAGTTAGGTCGGGGACGACCTACGACTTAAGGTCATACGACTTAACAGTTGCGAGCTAGCGGAGTTGGCATGGCCTAGCGACTTAGTAGAAGCAGCGACCTACGACTTAACGATTTAAAAGCCAACGACCTAGGACTTAAGAGCCATACGAGCTACGACTTAAGCTCAAATACGAGCTACGACTTATCACTTAACTCGCGAACGACTTAGCACTTAACTCGCGAACGACCTAGCGAAGGCAGAACACCCAGAACGACTTAACACTTTAACTCGCGAACGACTCAAGCCAGTAACTCGTGAACGACTCATCACTTTAACTCGCGAACGACTCAAGCCAGTAACTCGTGAACGACTCATCACTTTAACTCGCGAACAACTCAACGATGGCCAGAAACGACTTAAGGCCAGAAACTCACCAAAACGCCAAAATTTATAGTTTTTCTCCAATCCAATGCAATCCAAAGGCAGATATTCATACAAATGCAATAGAGGATCATTCCCAACAGTCCAAGATAGATATAGGTAAGATGTGAGATCAAAAATCTCACCTTTTCATGGAATTTGATGAAGATGGAGATTTGAGAGCAAAGCAAGAACACCAACAAGCTTGAATCAATGGTCTTCACGTGAATTTGATGTTGAATCTCGGATTTGTAATAGAATTTGTGTTTGGAGTTTTAATTTCCACTTCCCACCACCATTTTTGACAAAGCTTGAAGTGTTTTGATAGAGTGAGGAAGATGGTTGGGCTGAACTAAAGGGGTGCAGTCCAAACCAAAGTCAAAGGCGGGAAAAAGTGTTGAAAATTTCACTATCTCCAAACATATCGAAGTTTACACTCAAAAAGATCGCAAACGTCATTTTGAACTCAATGGGGGTGGTCTCGAGTCCTAATTTGACCGTATGCAAAAAGTAGCTTTTCGGACTAACATCCGACTAACGATAAAATATTTAAATAAAATATTTAAATATAGAATCGATAGATATGCGGGTTGTTACAGACTCCCCTCCTTAAAGAAATTGCGTCCTCGCAATATATATGGTGGAAATAAAAAGTAACAACCATAAAAGCATATTAACACAAAAGAAATTGGAATTAAAAAGTTTACCTCAAAGAGCTTGAGAAAGTAATTCCGGGTGTGTACGCTCGATGAATTCTCTAGTTTCCCAAGAGCAATCCTTAGGATTTGAGGACCATTGAACTTTAACAAGCGGAACATCTTTATTTCGAAGCCGTTTGATCTCCGAAGCAATAATTCGAACAGGATGCTGCTCATAAGTTAAATTAGGTGAAACTTCAATCTCTTCCACAACACCGGGATCAAGAGTAGAATCGGAATCCCGAAGGCACTTCCGTAATTGAGAAACGTGAAACACGTCATGCATAGCAGAAAACTGAGCCGGTAATGAAAGGCGGTAAGCCATGGAACCAATACGCTCGGTGATAGGAAATGGCCCAATATATCGAGGCGCTAACTTTCCCGATCGACTGAAACATACAACACCCTTCATTGGTGAAACACGAATAAATACAAGATCACCAACAGAAAATTCTAATTTCCTTCTTCGGTTGTCTGCATAGGATTTTTGTCTACTCTGGGCTTCTTTCATCCTATGTCGAATAAGTTCAATCTTTTCTGTGGAATCTCGAATAAAGTCTGGTCCTAAAACCAGTTTCTCACCGGCCTCAAGCCAACAAGAAGGAGATCGGCATGGCCTTCCATAAAGTGCCTCGAAAGGAGCCATACCAATACTAGATTGGAAGCTGTTATTATAGGAAAATTCAACAAGTGAAATATGATCTTCCCAACTTCCACCAAAGTCAAGAACACAAGCACGAAGAAGATCTTCAAGTGTTTGATTCACACGCTCAGTTTGTCCATCGGACTGGGGGTGATAAGCGGTGCTAAAATTAAGCTTCGTTCCCAAAGCTTTTTGAAGACTCTTCCAGAACACACTAGTAAACAATGGATCCCGATCACTAACAATGGAAGAAGGAACTCCATGCAGTTTAACAATTTCTTTGACAAAGAGTTTGGCCAGAAGAGGAACGGTTCGGTTTGACCGAACAGGAATAAAATGGGCGGATTTAGTAAGTCTATCAACAATCACCCATAAGCTATTATGACCCGAACGAGAACGGGGAAGGCCATCTATAAAATCCATGGAAATTTGATCCCACTTCCATACTGGAATCTCCAATGGTTGCAATAACCCACCGGGCCTTTGATGTTCAGCCTTAACAAGTTGGCAAGTCATGCAACACTTAACAAAGTTAGCGATATCAGATTTCATTCCCTCCCAATAATAAAGTCGCTTCATATCAGCGTACATTTTACTGCTACCGGGATGAATGGAATACTTGGAACGATGAGAATCTTCTAGAACGTCTCTACGAAGATCACTAATATTTGGTACGATAAGTCTACCAAATTTTCGAATGCCGCCACGAGAGTCGATATCAAAGTCTTTCAAACCTTCAATATCGGTTTTATCCTTAAGATTTTGGCCAAGCAAAGCCAATTCAGGATCTAGCTGTTGAGCTTCATGAATGCGGTCTAATAAAGAAGGACGAGCCTCAAGGCTACATAAAACAAGAGATGAACACAAATCGGAAATGCGATCTCGAATTTCACAAGTGGATAAAAGTTCGAGATCGTTCCATTCAGATATCATCATGGAAACAACCGCTTGTTGTTTTCGACTAAGTGCGTCGGCAACACGATTCCCCTTTCCGGGAGTATAAAGAATGTCAAGATCATAAGAGGAAAGAAATTCGAGCCAACGCTGTTGACGCAAATTAAGTTCCTTTTGAGAAAATAAATATTTCAAAGACTTATGATCAGTATAAAGTATAAACTTTTCTCCCAAAAGATAATGTCGCCAAATTCGAAGGGCGAAAACGATAGCCGCGAGTTCTAAATCATGTGTGGCATATCTAGTCTCAGCCGGCTTCAATTGCCTAGAAGCATAAGCAATAACACGTTCTTTTTGCATAAGAACGGCACCCAAACCAACGCGACTAGCATCGGTGTAAACGACAAAGTCTTGATTCCCTTCGGGAATAATAAGAATAGGAGCATCAAAAAGGAGTTCTTTTAATTTCTGAAAAGAAGTTTCACATTTGTCTGACCAAATGTATTTAACACCTTTCTTTGTTAAGCCAGTAAGAGGAACGGCAATCTTAGAAAAGTCTTTTATAAAACGGCGGTAATAACCAGCCAATCCGAGAAAACTACGGATTTCAGTCACGCTCTCCGGTCTCTTCCAATTTTGAATCGCTTCAATCTTTGAAGGATCCACAGATATTCCGGATTCAGAAATAATATGATCGAGAAATTTCACACTAGATTGCCAAAAATGGCATTTAGAAAATTTTGCTTTTAGTTGATTGCTCCTAAGAGTTTCCAATACAAGTCGAAGATGCTTTTCGTGTTCCTCCTCGGTTTTAGAAAACACAAGAATATCATCAATAAAGATGAGAACAAACCGATCGAGAAAATCTTTGAAAACTCTATTCATAAGGTCAACGAAATAAGCCGGAGCATTCGTTAAACCAAATGGCATAACTAGCCATTCATAAGATCCATATCGCGTACGGAACGAAGTCAAAGGAATACTATCCTCTGCAATACGAAGCTGATGGAAACCGGTAGCCAAGTCCAATTGTGAAAATACTCTAGCACCAGTGAGTTGATCAAACAGATCATCAATCCGAGGCAATGGATATTTATTCTTAATAGTAAGATCATTAAGCTTACGGTAGTCGACGCAAAGCCTAAGTGTGCCATCGGACTTACTTACGAAAATAGCTGAAGCTCCCCAAGGCGAGGAACTAGAGCGAATAAGTTGCTTCGTCTCCAACTCGGATAGTTGTTTGCGCATTTCTTCGTTCTCCTTATTAGACATGCGATAAGGAGGACGGGTAATAGGTTGAGCTCCAGGTAAAAGGTTAATTTTGAACTCAATTGCTCGTTTAGGTGGTAATCCTAAAACGGGCTCAAAGATGTCGGAAAATTCACGAACGATGCGAATACGAGAAATGACATCCTCCTCATCATCATTGTCATCATCACGAGGATTTAAAGAATATAATGAAGCAACTAAAGCGGAATCCGAATCTTTAAGAATAATAGAAATCTGCTTAACAGATAGTGGATGTCGAAGATAAATAGTCCGCTCAGGACATAGGATATGAGCTTCATAATGAGTAAGCCAATCCATACCCAAAATCATTCCAAAGCCTAAGTAACGCATGACATGCAAATCGGCTAGGAAAGAAAAATCACATAAAATAATCTCTACGTCTTTACAAAGTAAACTAAGAGTTGCGGATCCACCAACCGGATTCGCAATTCTTAATGAAGTCATTAAAGCAGTAACACTTAAAGAAAAAGTATCGACAAGTTCTTTTGATATAAAAGAATGGGATGCACCCGTATCAAAGAGAACTCTAATAGGTTGATCATGAAATAATATAATGCCATCAAGGACAGAATGTGACATACCTTGACGGCGAGATGTGTTACCAGGGGCTTGAGCCACATTAAGCTTTCCCTCCTTCTGTTGAAGCCTTTTGCATTGGTTCATATAATGATCTGTGCCTTTACAGTAGCGGCAAGAGCGGGGCTTTGGACACTTGTTCGAAAAATGGCCCTTAGCACCACAGTTGAAGCATTTGTTATCATCAGAGGAAAAAGTCTTTGCAGTAGGAGCTACTTGTTTACCCTTTTTGTTCGGGTAAGGACCTTTAAATTTGTTGGGCCTCTTTTTGTTGTTAAAGCAAGGTTTGGAAGCTACTACTTCAACATCACTTTCTCTATCAGCCTCTTCAAGACGAAGAGCGATATCTACAATTTGGTCGAAAGAAACTTCTAACTTCAGAAGTAATGGCTTCTTGAGGCTTTTGTTTAAGCCATAAACGAACCTCTGGTTCTTCTTTAGTGGAGTATTTATATATTCGACCCCATATTTGGAAAGGGATTCGAATGATGCGACGTAGTCCGCCACAGAAGCCTGACCTTGAACAAGGTCAATAAATCGCCGAGCCAACGTTACCTTTTCAGCCTCGGGTACGAATTTCGATTCGAAGCATTCTCGGAAGTGCTCCCATGTGAGATCCGCTTCATTAATTTCGGAAGTAAGAAGTTCATACCAATCCAATGCTCTCTCTTGGAGCATACTGGAAGCCACTTGAACGCGGTGCAGGTCGATAAGGTTCATGCGAGAGAAAATTCGATCGCATGATTTTCACCAAGCTTGAACCTCGATAATAGGTTCTGAACCTTTGAAGGGCTTCCCACCCAAATTGGTGTAATCGCTGCACAACCGTGCAAATCCCGACTTTGGGTGAGTAGGTTCCGGGTTAACTCCAGCTACTTGGGCATTCGTCACTAACTCAAGAAGCTGTTGAGTTGTCATAAAAACTCCATCTCGAGGAGCCGCAGTAGATGTCCCAGCTTTGGGACGGCCTGGTCTTGACATCCTCTTCCTTTAGAAAGAAAGAAGAGAAAGAAGAAGGTTATTCACCAATGAACATCAAGCAATCTTGAATGATGAAACAAGGAATCATAAAGAAAACAGGATAAATCGGTTCGAAGACTCGAACTAAATCCTGAAACACAACTCCTAAGGTGGACTTAGGACGATGATCCTTGTTAAGTTATTCTACATTGTTCCGAAGTTTGGCTCTGATACCAAGCTGTGACGCCCCACCTCTATACCCACGCTAACCAAGAACACTACGATGTAGTGCTGTCAATTAGCGCGGAGAATAAGGCTGTGGAGGAGCGACCATCCATGTAACTTCTTTGTGCGAGCACCGATACGTCAGATAGAATAGAATGCATATCTTTTAAGGAGGAAATCCGACATACCGATACAAACACAAAGCTATCACACGGTGGCTATATATAATCTTCGGAAAACAAACATAGAAATAATCATAACATAAATCAGTCACAGACATCCATATCACAAAGGCGGAAGAAGATATGAATAAATATATAACACATGAAAGTGTACATCAGAGTAGTGGTCAGAAAGATCCACGATAATACAAAAGAATAGCATCACGTGCTATACAAAAGAATAAGTACACAACATAGAGTCTATATCTCAAAGGTGTACTTCCAAAAACTACAATCTATGTAGTTAGCCAAAAGTCAGAAATATCCTGAAGAGAAGTCAAGCAGAAGCACCTGTAACATCTCGGTCTGACCCGAGTATTATTTATAAGAAAATAATAAACGGATCAGTCTAACTATAAATATCAGATGATATGGTATAAAGTAAATGGCATGACATGAACATGAAATAACTATTACGGCATACTACTATAAGTATGTAAATGATAATCAACAAAAGATTAATCAATATCACAAGAATCTTCTCAAAGATAAGGTAGGGTATCATACCCTAAACTTGTATTCATAACAAGTCCATAACACATGAATTCACCAATGCACAAAAACTGATATCATATCAATGAAAATCATGAAAATTGGTGAAGCACAAAATTCCAGAAATCATCATCAGAAATCCAGAAAACACATAAAAAGGGGGGAGGCCTAACACATGAATGGGAGCATGAAAACTCACCTACGCGTAAACACATGACGAGAAGCTATCTCATGGAAGCTATCCATTAAATTTTCACACAGGAATGGCCCGAAGACCGTAGGGTGCTACCCTAGAAATGTGATGGCGAAACATCACATAATCGGGGTATAGTCTCCCACGTAGACAAAGAGACATCGCTCAATCGCTAGTCTAAATCACAAAAATGATCGTCATGATCATAAGGAAGTGTCAACCACACCAAGCTAGTAAATATATGAGTTTAGCTTCATGTCCCATAACCACTTGCTTAACTTAAATATTTACGAACAAGCTGTAAATCTTCACTAGGAAATTGTCACAAAAAGGGTTCAATCGGACAAGTCCAAGAGCTAACCGACGAAGTGAACGCAAGCGTTTCATACCACCCGTTTTACTAA
The DNA here is from genome assembly GCA_030737815.1 of Allium fistulosum. Lineage (NCBI taxonomy): Eukaryota > Viridiplantae > Streptophyta > Magnoliopsida > Asparagales > Amaryllidaceae > Allium > Allium fistulosum. Next base: position 306,211,625 of record CM060901.1, on the reverse strand, counting down.
GTCGTTTAAGTCGATTTCTCATTCGAGTGAAGTAAAGGCTTGTATATACTAGTAGATTGAAAATCGGTTTGAGAAAATGAACTTGTGATATTTAAAATAGTGTTGAAATTGCTTTGATGAAAGAGTTTTGATATTTACTATTAGTATTGAAACCTTCATATATCTTTAAAGTGACAAGTCATAAAACGATCGTAGAACAAATCAATTCACGTTCGAAGACGTGAGTAAAGTCCAAAGAAGTCAATCCCAAAACCATCAAAGTAGAAATTCTGATAAATGTTTTTCAGAAGAGATTGCCTACGCAGAGTAATACGGGGTTCGACCTGCCCGGGCAGGTCGCGGGGGTCCAGGGGGCAGCGCCCACGGCGGGGTGCGGGGCAGCGCCTCGTCACGGTACGACCTAGTGAAGGCAAGCGGTCTCGAGAAGCCAAACGACCTAAGGGAAGAATGCCACGCGACTTAGCAGAAGAACAGGTCGAACGACCTAAGGGAAAACAGGTCAAACGACCAAGTACTAACTCGCGAACGACTTACGACTTAAGCCTTGAACGACTTAGTGGAATGAACGACTTAACGACTTAAGCCCTGAACGACTTAGTGGAACGAATGACTTAAGGACTTAAGCCCTGAACGACTTAGTGGAACGAACGACTTAACGACTTAAGCTTCAATTCGAGCTACGAGCTAAGGCTGGAACGACCTAGTGGAGTTAGGTCGGGGACGACCTACGACTTAAGGTCATACGACTTAACAGTTGCGAGCTAGCGGAGTTGGCATGGCCTAGCGACTTAGTAGAAGCAGCGACCTACGACTTAACGATTTAAAAGCCAACGACCTAGGACTTAATAGCCATACGAGCTATGACTTAAGCTCAAATACGAGCTACGACTTATCACTTAACTCGCGAACGACTTAGCACTTAACTCGCGAACGACCTAGCGAAGGCAGAACACCCAGAACGACTTAACACTTTAACTCGCGAACGACTCAAGCCAGTAACTCGTGAACGACTCATCACTTTAACTCGCGAACGACTCAAGCCAGTAACTCGTGAACGACTCATCACTTTAACTCGCGAACGACTCAACGATGGCCAGAAACGACTTAAGGCCAGAAACTCACCAAAACGCCAAAATTTATAGTTTTTCTCCAATCCAATGCAATCCAAAGGCAGATATTCATACAAATGCAATAGAGGATCATTCCCAACAGTCCAAGATAGATATAGGTAAGATGTGAGATCAAAAATCTCACCTTTTCACGGAATTTGATGAAGATGGAGATTTGAGAGCAAAGCAAGAACACCAACAAGCTTGAATCAATGGTCTTCACGTGAATTTGATGTTGAATCTCGGATTTGTAATAGAATTTGTGTTTGGAGTTTTAATTTCCACTTCCCACCACAATTTTTGACAAAGCTTGAAGTGTTTTGATAGAGTGAGGAAGATGGTTGGGCTGAACTAAAGGGGTGCAGTCCAAACCAAAGTCAAAGGCGGGAAAAAGTGTTGAAAATTTCACTATCTCCAAACATATCGAAGTTTACACTCAAAAAGATCGCAAACGTCATTTTGAACTCAATGAGGGTGGTCTCGAGTCCTAATTTGACCGTATGCAAAAAGTAGCTTTTCGGACTAACATCCGACTAACGATAAAATATTTAAATAAAATATTTAAATATAGAATCGATAGATATGCGGGTTGTTACATATACATACAACAGGAATAAATAAATAATGTAGCGGAACAACATGATGTAGTGGAATAAATAAAATAAATAGTAATAATATACTAAATCGTCATCTTCGTCCTCCAGAAAGATAGCCTTCAATGAACTGAAATACTCAGGCTGACCCGAACATAATGAAAAGACAAAACACTCGAGTCAGAACTAAAAGATCTTATGTAAGTTAAATCAACATAAATAAATATGAGTGTAACGACTTCTGAGATGTTTACAGGATTTTACATCTCCTATCCAGTGTCTAACGTGTGTGCAATAACTTAAGAGATGTTTGGGATTCCATCTCATAAGGATCCGTTAAAATATCTACATAAATAGTACAATATGCTATTATAATATGTCAACAGTATAGTAAAGTATTAAAATAGCGTTAAGGCGTTACCCATATCCCCCTTAAGACATTTTTATATAAATACCGTAGTCTATACAGATACTATAAGCTCCACCAAATCGGTGGTTTACGCAGGGAGCACTCCATAGGTACGTTACAAACTGAAGTTGTAATGGGGCTTGATTAGGATAAATATGACAAGGCACGCGAGGCAATGCCCAGGGTAGGATTCTACCATTTTGCACTCCCGGACTGGTAGTAACGCATAGCAGCTAATACCGCCCACCTCGAGACACACTCCCATAGTCAAAATCGAGGTGTGGCCACCAAATCAATCACAAAGTAATAAATATGGTATCGAAGAAATGTGTCCGATAGGGCGAGCTAACCTCTTGGTCAGGTATAGCTCCTGTTTTAGTCATTTTAATTATGACCCGAAAGTCAAGGCTATCCATCATTGGTCTTTTACATCATTCCTGTAGCATTCCCCAAACCATCCTACTTCATTATGGATTCTCCACCACGTGCACAGTTGTTAAAGTGGTTTTCGGTATTGGCAGTGAGTATGAAATTATCCGATCCCGGTCTCTTTAACAACCAAACGCTTATTTCACACTGGTTGGTTCTTTTACATTTCAAACAGTTCATACTTCATATTAAAATATCATATTCACTTCAAAATCATATCACTTTCGAAATCATTATTCACTTTCGAAATCATATTCACTTCCAACTCATAATCATTTCAAAATCATATTCTCTTTCGAAATCATTATTCACTTTAAATCATATTCGTATCAACTCATAACTACAAAAATAGGTTAAACAATCATATCAAAATATACGCATTTTAAATCAATTAAATCTAAATTATAGCAGTTCCAACTATAAACAGTTTGAATATTGGAACAAGTATATATATATATATATATATATATATATTTATTGGAATAGTTATACATTAAAAATAGATTATATTTTTTAAAAAAGGTTATAGATTAAAATAGTTTATATATTAGAAATAGCTTATATATTAAAATAGGTTATATATTAAAATATATATATTAGAAGTTGTTTTATAAATTTAAAATAAGATTTACATTAAAATAGTTTATATATTAAAAATAAGTTATAGATTAAAATAGTTATATATTAAAAATAGTTTGTATATTAAAATAGGTTATATATTAAAAATAGTTAATGTATTAAAATTTATTAATATATTAAGATGGTTTATGTGAGAAAAATAGTTTATATGTTAAAAGAGATTGTATATTAAAAGAGTTTATACCGAAAATAGTTTCAAATTAGAATTGTTTCTTCCAATTTCACAAATCAGTTTAAATCAACTTTAGTGACAGAAATTCAATTAAAATCAATCTCAGTTCAACGATTTCAATTCAAAGGCTAAAGGTTTCAATCAAATTTCATTAAAAACCATTTCAATTTATATCGATTTCAAATCCATGTCTGAACTACAAATTTAAACCACTTCAAATTCAATAGGTTTTAAAGTTTAAATACTCAAACATTTACATTAACTCAAACTTGGTAAATTTCATTTATATTTCAAAACTAATCTTCAAGATTTTAAACTGAATTATTTAAACAATTCATTTAAATCAATTTCAACTTCAACATTTTAAAGCTTGGATTTTGAAAATAATTCAGTACACATAAATCAAATTTTATTTCATAATATCATTTAACCGGATTCAAAAACATTAAGGATTTAAAATCATTTAATTTAACCAATCTGTTGTATGTATATAATTTTCTACCCTATGGTAAAGTGATACATAAATTTATCATTTCAACCCGTAAGAAATTTAAATTTACGGTTATATATCATTTCAACCCGCAAGAAATTTAAATTTACGGGCATATATCATTTCAACCCGCAATCCTGAGAAAAATTCAAAATCCATAAAATCGCTCGAGTTTATCATTTCAACCCATAACGATTTTTCCTTAATCTATAAGACCATTCGAGTATGTATCATTTCAACCCATAGTGATTTTCCTAACAATAACTAAAGGAACTTGCACTGCGATAACAACGTATAAAATAAATATAATATCCTATCATCCAAATATCAACAATTAAACATCCATCACAATCATCATTCAAACTAACCAATAAATCACAACAAATAAACTGGTTATCATTATCAGGTATTTAACTCGCAATTAAATTCAATATTAAATTAAATGGCAATTTACTTCAATAAACTCAAATTAAATTCTAACGACAATTTTAAATACCAAAAAGTAATCAATAAATTTCCAATCACATCATAAATTTAATTTAACTAACATAGGATGATTTAGTAGTTGTGAGAGGGTTAAAACACTCAACTTTGATTTTTAGTCGATTAAAAATCCAAATAAAGGCCCAAAATTTAATAGTTTCAGAATGCAGCAAAACAAATTCCATAATGTACAAAATTTCGATACGATCGCAATGGAGAAAACCGCGCATGGATCGGAGCTTGTATGAGAAAGTTATCGATGTTAGAACGTTTGAATTTAAATTTTTAATAAAAATTAAATCAAGGGCTAAATTGTAAATTACTCACCGAAAAAACCTAGCGATCGTCTCGTTCAACACGTACATGATGAACATACAGCCACCGATCCTTATCTCCAATTCGTCGTCCCCTACATGCCGTTACGCCTCGATTAGAGGTCGCTGCTCCACAGCCCTCTCAAGCCGCACCTTGGCCCCACGGGCGCAGCCACTAGGCGTCGCCGCCTACCTTCATGACGTGGGCGAAAGTCGGCCACATTTCATTGATTTCTAGCAATTCCCGGCCTCGATGACACAACTCAACCGTATAGATGCGTGCTGCTCGATGTCCTCTTCCCGACGCCATTCCCCGATCCTCGAATGGTCGACGATCCACCGGTTGGTCACGAAACCCTAGAAATGAATGGCCGAGGTTCTTCATCGATTTATGGTCAAATGATGCATCAAATTGAAAAACGAATTGTTGTAGTAGATTGCGCTCGTCAAGAGCTTTCCAACGATATATAATTTGCTATAGTTCGAGGAGTTTAAATTTTTGGGTTTGATTTTGATTTGAAATTGAATTTGGGAATTAGGGTTTCTGCCATTGGGAAGAAAGAAAGGAGCAGATGGAGATAAGCAATATGTACAGAAATCAGAAATGAGAAACTACTATGGTTTATAACAGCCTATGTATAGGCATAGGTAGGTAAGAAAGAATGAACATATCTAGTTGGGTCGAAACGATAAGGACGACCCGAAAAGCCCGTTTCGTTTCCGAAACGAAAGTGGGTCATCCAATATATCGAGATATAGGTTTTCGATATTTTTAAACTCAATGGAACTAGTTTCAAGCTCAAATTCCATTGTATACAGAAGTTAGCTTTCAAAATAGATTATATTCATTGGAATTCAGTAAATTGATTTCTACGCGTTTCGAGCTCGCACGATCAAACGATAAGTCCGATCGCTATGAAACTTGAAATCCTACAATAATTCACTGTTACGGATCCGATGAAACAGATTTCGTTGAAATCCGAGATAGTGGCCAAAATGGCAATTTTCACGTTAATTAAATAAATTATTATTAAATTAAATTTAATCACTTTTAATTTCAAATTTAAAAGTTAACCATTTTCATCATTCTTGATTACATATAAATTTATAATCTTTTAAAACAAATTTTCCATGCCAAAATTCAATATTAAACATTGCACTAATTACAGCGTTCAATTACAACTGTAATAAAATCCAAGTTAATTTTATTTTTCTTTTTAAATTTAAATTAAATTCTTATATTTTGATTCTCACTTTTATTATTAAATCATAAAATATCATATGAATATAATTAACATTAATTTACACTTTATTACATTCAAATTCTACCGTTGTCCACTTAAATCATATTAATTATACTATTTAAATTTCATTAATTCATTAATTACCAATTTTAATTCCTTATTTATAATTATAACCAAATTAACTCTACAATTATTTCAATTGATTGAAATTACATTAAATTAACGTTATTAAATTTAATTCTAATAATCCATTCCATTTATAAATCATAAATTTTAATTTCTCCCAATATTAAATTCTAAAATCTTATTAAATTTAATAGTTTTAATTATCAAAATTTACGGGTCATTACATCTTCCAAGATCTTGTTAACCCTTTCCGTTTGCCCATCGATCTGCAGATAGTAGGCTGTACTCATCCTGAGCTTGGTTCCTAAACTTTCCTGTAGACTCTTCCAGAACTCACTAGTGAATAAGGAATCTCTATCATTAACAATACTACTAGGAATTCCGTGCAGTCTAACCACGTTTTTCATAAATAACTTAGCCAATATAGGTGTTGTCTTGTTTGACTTAACTGGAATGAAATGGGCACTCTTGGTCAATTTGTCCACTACGACCCATATACTTTCATTCCCTCTATTAGATCTCAGCAACCCGTCTATGAAATCCACAGAAATAGAAACCCAATTCCATACCAGAATATTCAATGGCTGAAGCAATTCACTCTGCTTTTGATGCTCAGCTTTCACCTGTTGACAGTTCAAACACTATTTCATCCATAAGCCAACATCCCTCTTCATTCCTTCCCAGAAGAAACTTCTCTTCATATCTTGATACATCTTCGTTCCTCCTAGATGAATAGTGAACTTCGAACGATGGCATTCCTCCAAAACTTCCTTCCTTATGTCTCCCACATCTGGAACACATAATTTACCCTTCTTTCTCAACCATCCACTTTGGTCAAGACTGAAAATTTTCAAGTCATCGCTCTCCGTTCCACCCTTTAATCTCCTGATCATTTCAGCTAACACTGGATCCTCTTCCTGTTTAGATGTAATTTTCTCAATCAATACCAGTCGGACTTCTAAACAAGACAAATAGCAGACCCTCCACTAGATCCAGCCTCGGATCACTACTGCACTCCACAAGCTGACAATGCTTTCAAGTCTTTCCATTCTGCTATCATAGCTAACACTACATTCTGATGCTTTCTACTAAGCACATCTGCAACCTTGTTGCCTTTCCCTGGTGTGTACTCTATTCCGAAGTCATAAGCAGCTAAAAACTCTAACCACCTCTACTATCTCATGTTTAGCTCCTTCTAAGAGAACAAGTACTTCAACGACTTATGGTCGGTGTAAAGCTCGAACCTCTCTCCCAGATAGTAATACCTCCACACCTTCAATGCAAATATCACTTCATTTAACTCCAAGTCATGCATTGGATATCTAACCTCAAGCGGTCTAAGCTATCTAGAAGCGTAGGCAATCACTTTAGCTCTATACATCAACACATCTCCTAATCCAGTTCCACACGCATCCAAATAAACTACCAAGTCTTGATTCTTCTTCGGAACCACTTACACCGGTGCACGGGTCAACAAGTGTTTCAAGCTCTGGAACGCTTATCGGTCCACACAAACTTCACATCCTTTCGCATTAGCTTGGACATCGGTGCTCCTTTCTGCGAAAAATCTTTAATGAAGCTCCGATAATACCCAGCCAACCTAAGGAAACTTCTAATCTTAGTCATCGTCTTCGGTCTTTTTCAATTGTTAACGGCTTCGATCGTATCTGGATTAACTGACAACCTTTTCTCTAAAACCACGTGACCAAGAAATTTTACTTTCTTCTTCCAGAAATGGCACTTTGAAAACTTTGCCTTTAGCTGATGCTGCCTCAGCATCTCAAGCACAACTCTAAGATGAACTTCATGCTCCTTCTCATCCTTAGAGTATATCAGAATACCATCTAAGAAAACCAACACGAACCTATCCAAGTGCTCTCAGAAAATCCGATTAATTAAATCCACAAAGAATGCCGACGCATTAGTGAGTCCGAACGGCATAACTAACCATTCTAAACGCCGTCAAAAGTATACTATCTTCTACCACTCTAAGCTGATGAAAACTTGTAGCCAAATCCAACTGAGGAAATATCTTGGCTCCACTCAACTTATCGAACAACTCATCAATCCTAGGCAATGGATATCGATTCTTTATCGTTTTCTCATTCAACATACGATAATCGATACATAGCCTTAACGATCCGTCTGGCTTTTTAGCAAATACTGCGGCTGCTCCCCAAGGTGAACTACTCGGTCTGATAAAACTCTTGCCTTCCAAATCCACCAACTTAGCTTTCAACTCCCTCATCTCTGTAGGCCTAATCCTGCTTGGCGGTCTATTCACCGGTTCTGCTCCAGGCACCAAATATATCTGAAACTCAATGGCTCTTTTCGGTGGTAATCCAACTACTGACTCGAAAACATCTACGAATGCTCTAACCACGGAAACGCGATTTAACTCATCCTCTAATTCCATAACTCCCAACAAAGCATTCACCTCACAGCTAGGGTTTTCTATGGTATAAACTATCCGATCAGTATAGTCCGGGTGTCTAAGTGATATTTTCCTATCCTGGCAAAATATCCTAGCATCATATTCACTTAACCAATCCATACACAATATAATTCCGAACCCTACAAAGTTAAATATATGCAAACTTCAAACAAAAGTGCAACCTAGCAAGTCAAACTCTAGGTGGTCACACTTCATCCCAAGTGTCGCATACCTTCCTATCAGATTTGCAACACTTAAGGATGTAACTAAATATGTGGGTTCTAGGTTAAGCTTATCTACCAAACATCAAGATATACAAGAATGCGATGCACCCGTATCAAATAAAACGCTAACGGACATATCATAGGTCTGAAGCGTAGCTCCCAATACTGATTTTCCTTTCTCCTGGGCCGTTGGCTTTGAAGCAGCAGCCTCCAATGCAAATACTTGGCCTTTATCTCCTTTAGCTAGCTCTTTGCACTGGTTCTTGTAGTGCCTAAATTGATCATAGTTTAAACACCTAACTCCTTTCTTCTCAGCAACTTTCTTTCCTTTGCCTATCCAGTACTCATGAGCATAATGGCCTTTCTTATCACACTTGTAACAGACCACTTCAGACTTCCCTTTCTTCGCCGATTCACCCTTTTGAGCACCTTTCTTATGAAAGAACTTTCTCTTCTGACCTTGCCTAACCTGGACCTCCATCTCCTTCTTCTTCTCCAAACAATCAAACATCTCTTCATGTCTTAACGCCATCTCTACTACCACATCACAGGGATCTCTAATATGTGGTAAGGTAGCCCTAGCCAACTTAGGCTTCAATCCCCTGATAATCTTCACATTCCTTTTCATCATTATGTCAACAGTGGCATACCTATATCTAACCAATTCTTCAAACTTGCCAGCATACTCAAGAACTGACATTTCTCCCTGTTCCAACTTAGCAAACTTCCTGATCAAAACAGACTGCTCCATTACTGACATGAACCACTCCTGGAATCTTCTCCTAAACTCTGCCCATGTCATCGTCTCATCATCCACACCAGCAATTACACTATTCCACCAAAACAAAGCTGCCCCTTGAAGCTGTCTCAAGGAAAATCTCCTCTTTTTCTCATCATTGAGCCCCAAGTCAGCAAAAATCCTTTCTTAGTGCAACAACCAGTTTTCTACTTCTATCGCATCCTCAATTCCAATAAATGGCTTCCTTCCAAGCCCGGCATAGTCTCTACTCAAGTTGGCATAATGATTGACCACCGGAGCCTTCTGAACTCCTCCTGTAGCATTTCCTCCAACAACCCCAGTGGCAATCCCAGCTTGCATCATGTTTATGAAAAATTGATACATGGCTCCTATGTCCACTTATGGAACCCCGACACCAACATTCTTAGCCTAAGCCTGACCCTAACTTCTTCAAGCATTCGGTCGGGCATTTTCATTTGTGGTGGTGTTGTCTCTTCCTAGGTTAACTCTGCCTCTTCTACCCTCCATATATGTATTCAAACCTTATAAGATATAAAGAAAGACCTAACGAAGATATGAGACTAGAGATAAAGCGTATACTTATATATATAGCAAATACAAGTATGTTACTATAGCGTTATCCCATACCCCGATCTTAACTATAATTCCTAAGAATTATGTCCTCAAAAACCATTTTTAGTTAAAGTATTTCATAAACCTATGCTCTAATACCAAGTTGTAACATCCCCTATCTAGAGGCCCAAAGCTAAGCGCTACAGATGTCGCAGTCATCTATAGTATTAACTTCCGGCGACTAAATACGACTATGGTAATGGTATCTATAATATCAGAAGCACTTGAATATGAAACAAATCACAGATTCCAAAACAAAATTTTCCATTACATTTCAAAACACATGTTCCATATTCATATTACAAAATCCCAAAACGTTTCCCAAGCAATGATAAGATATACTTATTACAAAATACGCCAAGAGAGACATATGAAGATGCCCCCTTGGATGATCAGAGTCATAACTAGCTTAATACACAACGAAAATAAACACAAAACAAACAACTGAAACTCCTAAATAGCTATCCATTAGCCTCATGCTCGCCTCCGGTAGCTTTATTCGTCATCCTACTAAAACCTGAAAAGCCCCAACCCTTAGCCTACTCAAATCAATTTTTGAGCACCCGAGAGTTTAAGGGGAAACCATAAACTTTGAGTTAGACATAAAGCCTGGTATGAATAATACTATACCTCTCGGTTATTTAATGTTAAGTGAGACCACGCCGCTTAGCGGAATGGATTTCCCCTCACTAATATCCTTTTAAACATATCTTTTGCAAATCTTTATCCTGCAAATAAAACTGGTTAAAACTGTAAAGCATTATTATGTAAATACATATCAGGTAACAAAATGGACTATTTGTCCAAACACTACAGTTTTTGTTCGGCTAACTATTACCCTTTGGCTGACTCGAGCCTACCAAACAAAATAATCTAACATCCATTAAACACACCTCTTCCGGATGGTCTGTCCTTAACTATTTATTAAATACTTCTCTTCTGGACAGTCTGTCCCAAATTTAATCATCTCCTAGTATCACCAGATGCTAATGGTTTTGTGGGCTCACAAATAACCTATCTGTATACAAACATATATTCCCTTCTGTGTGTAATCATAATTTTAGTCTTACTTGTGACAATGCCCTACACATTGGAATTTTTGACTAAATTAGCTGGGGCCAATAACTAATGTATAGGGCGTGACCCTATACCAGTCCCATTTGGTATTCTAATATCCGAGTCATTTTACTTAGGGATACCTTCCTATAATTTTCCTTGAAAACCTTTTCATACAAAATTGATTTAAAACCTTTAAAACCAAACTTAAACAAGGAAAACATTAATACTCTATGCTTTACCCAAAATCACCTTGCCATGTTATATATATATATATATATATATACATATATACTTTACTCAAACTTTTGTTGATGAAAATATTTAACTTTTGAAATTATCCCTTTCGAACCATTGAAAGCATCTCTTTCGAAACCAAGCAAAACCCTTTATTTCTTATAGGCCAAAAGGCCAAACCTTCCTTTCGAAACCATTCATAGAAACCTTTCGAAACCCTTGAAAACCATTGTAACGACCTGTAAATTTTCGATAATTAAAATAGCTAATTTAATAAGATTTCATGGTTTAATGTTGGAAGAATTAAAAATTTGTAATTTATTTATTTATAAAAATAACTGGAATGAATTGCAACAATAATTATCCAAGTAATTATAAATAGATTGAATGGATTTCCAATCTAATTGAATTGACTCAAATGTTATAACTTGGTTATAAGGGAATATATGGAAAAACAAATGTAAATAAGTGAATAAGAATTGTGAATTATTTAGGTAGAAATACAAATTTTAATAGATTGGTTTCGAAGATTTGAATAGTAATAAGTATTGAAAAATAAATGCTACTTAGTGAATGCCTTTGCAATCAATAGTAGGATAGGATAATAAATGTTGAATTCATTGGGTATAATAGAGTAATTGATTGATAAGTAAAATCTATTAAAAATCAAATAATTGAATATTGAACAGGTAAATTGTTTAAAGTAAATATTTAAAACTTATTGAATAATGGAATAACGGTAAAATGGAGATAGTGTTCTAAGATGTGAATTGGTTTTAAAAGTTGAATCTTATAAGTTCAATTTCAAATATTTCAAAAGGATAATGAATTAAAGAATAATCAAATTTGTTTAAATTTAATATTACAAATGTTTGAATAATTAAATTCCGAATTTGATATGATTAATTTGAGATTGAAATTTAATATATGAAAATAGAGTGAATAACTGAAATTTGATTTAATATGATTCAAATTGGTTTCCCAAGTGAATATAAGTTATATTTGGATTTTAATAGAGTTAATAAGATTTTAAAATTGGAATTTTAAGCTATTTTGTTAATTTTGAAAAGTCGTCGATTTAATCGACGAGTTAGAATAGCCTTCCGTGGCACAGTCTAGGATTTCGATGAAACTAGTTCCATTGGATCCGTAATAGTGTATTATTATCGAATTTCAATTTTAGGAGCAATCGGAGTTGTCATTTGACTGTGGCAGCTCAAAACGCTTAGAAATTTATTTAATCGATTTAATTTAAAATTGATTGTTTATTTCCGTAACTCGCACATACGATCGAATTAGGGCTTGAAACCTTTTCCATTGCATCCGGAATAGGGGTATAACATTATAAATGCCTAGCGGCACGCCTCGATAGGGGTTTAAGATTTTCATTTACATAAATGGGGATATTTTGAAATTTAAATTAATATATTGTCTAGTCAACTTTTCACATCAGCTTCTTTATTTCATTTCAAATCACTGTAGTAAGCCTCCCACACGCAAGAATCATGTCTCCTACCTTTTAAATCTGCACGCTAGCTTCAGGCAGTAAGAAAATAATAAATCAAAACTCCAAAAATTTCTTTCTCTTCCAATACTCGATTAAAAATCACGAAACCGATTTTAAAAATCAAATTTCATCGTTTGCTTCGATCTGGTGGTAGTTTGTAAGGTGCGGCCGTGGGTCTGGGAGTGCGACAGTAAAGACGCGAGAGAGTTTGAAGCTAGGGTTAAGCTTCACTTCATTTTCATTCATCGATTCGAGAAATAAAGCTCGTATTTGGATTCTCCTCGTCGAATAGCATCTGGACGCACGTTTTGGTGGAGCTCGGTGGTGTCTTGGGGGTTGCGACCTGGGCACGCATGTGAGGGAGGACGGAAGTCGCGTGGACCTTGGTGAATGCGAGTTTGAAGAATTTGGGATGGTCAGGTCGAGCACGCGGAGAGGAGTCGTTTGGCGAAGACGGTTCGAGAAACGGAGCGGCGTAGCTCCGTGTCGCTGGGTTTTGGTGCACGCCTGGAGTGGGTTGCTCTTTGTCTTCACGTACAGGAATTTGGGGAAGACAGAGTTTTAGTGGGCTGGGCTTCTTTTTCCTTGGGTATGAATTAATTTAAATGTAATATAAATTGTTTTATAGAATAAAATGATTGATATCTTATAAAATGTATAACTTGTGCATACGAGGTCCGATTGGAACGAAACTTTTTGCGTTGCGATCACGATGACAAGAGCTTTGAAATGAAGCTGGCTTGGACGGATTTGGAGACAGTGGAAATTTGGGCTAAAATTGGGCGTCGTCCGTTTTAGTGCCAAACCGGAACGTCTCGGTGACAACAGGATATCAAGGTGAGTGTTTTATAATGCTCACAACGTACTGAATATCTTTATGGTAGTTAAATTTGATATTATGAGGTGATATGAATTTATTTGTCGTTGTTTGATAAAAATTTAATTGTCATATAGATTGTCATTCGAATTCACCGTTAAAAAAAATTAAAATTGATAGTCAAATTAAATTTCCTAATATTGATAACTATGAAATTGCCGTGAATTGTATTGTCTATTGGATGATTTATTTCGATGGATGCTATTGGTTGATATTTAAATGTTTGGATGTTTATTTGCTTATATATATCCTGTTATACATACATATGACCCTGTGATTGGTTTAAGTGATATATATTCATCCCTGACATTTAATTGAAATAAATAATCACTTGGCCATAGGATAGAAAATTATATACGGACACTGGATTGGTTAAATTAATAAATTTTAAAATGGTTGATTTGAAATTCATTTAAATGTTTGATTTAAAAGTTATAAATAAAATCAATTTATAGAAATCGAATTTATCGCAAATTTGAGTTTGGAATGTTGAAATAAATTTTGGTTAAAGAAATTACTTAATAATTTAAGTTGAGACTTTGAAATTTAAAATTGGGATATGATTGAATTTCGAAAATTTATTTGCTTTAAAGATTGAACATTATTTCGAGCTTTGAGTATTACTAAGTAAAAGTGATATAAAAATGATATTTTGAAATTGAGCTTGAAATTGAATCATATTTGAATTTGGATTTAAAAAGTGAATATTGAAGGATAAATTTTGTTAAGTGTTATAAATTGATATTTTGAAAAATCAAGCTCCAAATCGATATAAATTGAAATTGAATTAATTGAAGGTGAATGTAGAATTGAATTAATTTGAAGTCAAAGTTGACATTCATTTGAATTGAAATCGAAATTGAATCGGTAGAATGGAAATGGAAATTGATTTGAATTGGGAAGTTATAATTGAAATGGTTTGGTTTTGAAGATGCTTCAGTTTTGTTTCCAAATTTCTCTGTTATACAAACCATCTTTAAATACTTAAACTATTTTAATCTATTTTAAATCTACTTAACCCAATTTAAATTATTTTAAACTAATTTATCTATTTGAAATCCCTTTTAAATATTTTAAGTATTTTAAGTATTTAATTATTTAAACTACTTTTAAACTACTTAAAACTATTTTCTAAAAATTTCAAGCTGGTCAATAAGGTTAAATGTTTATATTTAAATCTTGAATTTAAATACGAATTGGGTTAAATGAAGTTGCAACCTAAATTGAAATTCGAAATTTGGAAATCGAAATGAGATATTGAGGCGAAAAATGATTTTGAAATCGAAATGAGATATTGACGCAAAAAATGATTTTGAAATCGAAATGAGATATTGAGGAGAAAAATGATTTTGAAACGGAATCTTACATCTTGAATAGATATGATGATATTTGAAATGGATTTGATTTTGAAGCGAATATGATATTTTGATATCAAGTGTGAATCGATTTGAAATGTAAAAGAGCCATCGGTGTAATAATACGTAGTTATTAAAGAGACCGGGATCAGATATGGACATACTCTCTGTCGATACCGAAAACCACTTTAATAACTATTATACGCGGAGTGTTGATCCAGAATGAAGTGGATGGTTTGGTGAACGTGTTGACTGAAGAAAGAGAACGATATTGGATGACCCCTGACATGACTAAAACAGGAGCCGCGCCGGGCCATTGAGGTTCTCCACCTCTAGCGGACACACTTCTTCGTTACCATATCTATTACTGTTGTGATTCGATTTGGGTGCACCCCTCGATTATGGGAGTGTTGTTTCGCGGTGTTGGGGTAGTAGCTGCTATGCCCAACATCAGTCCGGATCATGCAACTACTAGTATCCTAGTTGGTATCGCCTCATGTACCTTGTCATACTGATTATCCTATTCGCGACCACTACATTTTGGTTTGTACCTTTAGTATATGGATTGCCCTCTAGTGACTTTCGATTTTGGGGAAACCACGGTCTTGTATATGCTCTTGGGAATAAAAATGTGTTAAGGATGGAATGGGCCATGGCTTAACGCTAGTTTGATATTTTACTTTATGATAGACATTATTGTATATAGCGTATTCTCTTATATAGTAGATAGTTTAACGGATCCTTAAGAGATGGAAAATCCCGTAACATCTCTTGAGTTATTGCACTCACGTTGGCACTAGATAGGAGATGTCAAACCCCGTAAACATCTCTGACGCCGTTGCGTTCATATTTATTTACGATTGATTAACTTACATAAGGATGTTTTAGTCCTGACTCGAGTGTTTTGTCTTTTCATTACGCTCGGGTCAGTCTTGAGTTTTTCAGCTTATTGAAGAACTATTCTGGAGGACGAAGACGAAGATTTGGTATACTATTACTATTATCATCCTTGCATCATGCTGTCTGCTGCATTATTTTATTTGTTCTGTTGTATATGTATAACTCTGATAAATGTTGTATAAATGATAATCAAAATTATATTAAACAGCTTCATGAACTGTTTATTTGATTATTATATTTTATCTTTCCGCTGCAAGATTCTGTGATTGTTTGTTGTCCCTTTTCTCTTCTTTTCTTATTTACCCCATTAACCGTCCGCCCTTTTGAATGGTTTGGAATCGGCATGTGTGTTTGATTTGTCGATTTAAACTGTCCAAAAAGGCGGTTCGTTATAGTTGGTATCAAAGCTTTGGTTTAGCGATAACCTTAGCTTTGTGGGGTTTGACTCTTTATGAATAGGGTAGTAATACCCTATGATGAGTCGCTGAGTGTATGTATGAGAGAGCGTATTTGTTAGTGACATAAATTTGTTTTATATTGTGTTGGTTGATTTGTTGAGTGGCTTATGGATTCTGGTCAATACGAGTAATTAACGTCATTGATAGGGGTCTCTAAACACTTGAACAGAACAATTCGACATAGTATTGTTTTGAAATTGGGTAAATGAAATAATTTTGCCCTAATTATATTTTATATATGAAGAAATAATTTTAGAAATTATTATGATTCATCCAGTTTGTTTGGTTGTTAGAAAGGATAATATTGATGGTCATCATAAATGGGATATTGTGTTTTAATAAATAAGGTTTATTACAAATTAAATAATGATAAAACAATTTATAGAATGTTTTAAGAAAGTAAAATTTTGTAAGAATAATTTATAAACGTGACTTATAAATCAAGATAGATTTAAATTGAGAAATATTGAATTTAAGACCCGGGGATTTTGAAAATGGTTTTTCAAAACTTTGAAGAAAAATATGTAGCGATATTAGTTGAAAAATATTTCTGGGAAATATTTTTGAAAGGATTTTTAAGAAGGAATGAATTTAGTACTCCTCTCTTATGTCGCTGGAAAATAATTTCGGTGATGACTGCGCAGCATCATCGACGTTCATTTTCGAGTCTCAAAGTGAAGGAGACTTATGCGAAGCTTTGCTTTGCTTCGAAACTGTTTTGAAAAACGCATTTTGGTTTAAACTTAGAAAGTATGATTTGATATATATACATCTCAAATGATTTTATTTTATTTCAAATGATTTAAAATGAACCGGGCATTTAAATTTCTAATTTCTGTTAATTAATATTTTTCAAATTATCTAAATGAAATGTGAATAATCGGAACTTATATAATAAGAGGATTAAAAACTCTAAGTTAAAGGTTTTGAGAAACATTAGAGTTGAAGTGTAACTCTTAAAAAAATTGAAAGGTATTGAAAAATAAAGAAAATTTAAAACAAGTAAAAATTTGTGAACATTCTAATTTAGTAAAATGAATCCTATAAATTTGTATTGTATCAAATTGCATTCTAATAACATATAATATGACTTACCAAATGCTAAGAGTTAAAATGATGTTTTAGATATGAAATGAGATATTATACAAGTAAGCAAAACCTAAAATTAATTGAAATATACAAGTAAGCAAAACTTAAAAGTAATTAAAATGTATATAAATGGAAATTTGGTTGTGATAAAAATGTTATATACTTAAGTATAATATGAAATGATGAATGGCTAAATGGAATAAGTAAGTAGAATTTAAGGAAGCAGACAAATGAACTAAATAATATCTTTGTAAATTTTTATAGAATTGAATATAAATTTGCAAAGAAATTGTGAAATTGAAATTTGTAGCTTTTGAGGTAATTATAAACTTAGATTAAGTCCAACTTCTTATATATGACTTTTATAGGATGGTTAATAAACTAAAGTGTTGGTTAATAAGATGTTCCACAAATAAATCTGTTATTAACTGAAATTATGAAAATGAACTACATTATTAACTGAAATTATGAAAATGAAGTAAATGTAAACAAAAGAATTTGGTGTAGCTAAGAATCAATTGAAGAATGAAATTGAATTTAATTAAATTACATGAAGTGTTTAAAATGAACTTAACTAAGCAAATTGTATGAAATGATGCATAAGAAATGATAGTATAAAAGAATATGCTTTGTAAAGAAATGGATATACTAAGTGTTAACTCCCTTTTAGCAACGACTTACGAGTTAAAAAGCCTAAAACCTGTGTACTCAACGACTCACGACTTAGTTGCTGAAAAGGAATCTACGGCTTGAACAGCTTACGACCTACCAGGTTAGGGAGCTACGACCTAAGGGAGTCTACGACCCAACTATCTCAAGAGCTTCGTGACCTAGCAGCTTGCGACCTAAAGGAGCTTCGCGACCTAGCAGCTTGCGACCTAAAGGAGCTTCGCGACCTAGCAGCTTGCGACCTAAAGGCGCTTGCGACCTAACAATACCGAGCTATGAAATGCTCCGAGTTAAGAAGACTTTGCGACTTAACAGTCAGCGAGTTAAGCGACCTACGACTTAAGAAGTTAAGAAGTCTCCGACTTAACTACTCAACGAGTTAAAGTCTCTACGACTTAAGAAGGTTTCGACTTAACATGCTACGACTCATCAAGTTAACTCTTCTACGACTTAAGAGACTCAGCGACTTAACTTGCCTAGCGACCTAACTATCTGGAAGGCCTTAAGTCATCTACGACTCATGGTTTGCTATAAGTCGTCTACGTCTCATGGTTTGCTATAAGTTGTCTTCGACTCATGGTTTGCTATAAGTCGTCTACGACTCATGGTTTGCTATAAGTCGTCTACGACTCATGGTTTGCTATAAGTCATCTACGACTCATGGTTTGCTATAAGTCGTCTACGTCTCATGGTTTGCTATAAGTCGTCTTCGACTCATGGTTTGCTATAAGTCGTCTACGACTCATGGTTTGCTATAAGTCGTCTACGACTCATGGTTTGCTATAAGTCATCTACGACTCATGTTTTGCTATAAGTCGTCTACGACTCATGATTTGCTATAAGTGGCCTACGACTTAAGAGCTTCATGACTCAACGAAGACAAGCTTCTTACGACTCATGGTCTTACGAGATAAGAGGTGTACGACTCATAGTCCTGCGAGATAAGAAGTTCTTACGACTCATCAGATTTACGACTCATGGAGATTTACGATTCATGAGGTCTTACGACTCATCAGGCTTACGACTTAAAGGCTATCAAGCTGGAATCCAAAGCCCTTGCCTGTGCTACTTTGATCTGATGAGTCGACTACGACTTAGCACTTGTCTTCCAACTGAGCCACAAGATGGACCAAATATGGCGCCCACGAGACATCTTAAGTCGAATACGAGTTACGACTTACCATGAGTCGGTCACGACTCATGACTTGGCCAAACCAAGAGCTCAGAAATCTGCTCCTATAAATAGGCCACCACTTCCAACATGAAAAGGACTTTTGGCCATTCATTTCTCCAAGCGCCGTTACGCTGTCGAAGCCTCCTCTCATTCAGCAATCAAAGATCTTCAAGCATTCGAGACACTACAACAATCTTCGAGAAGAGCTCCTTACATCCAACACGGATTCGTCGAGTTTCATCATCAAAGATCGAGCTAGTAGTCAAGAGTGTTTTCATGATCAAGTTGTATAGTATTTTGAAGGATATTGTATCAAATTGTAACCGAATCAGCAATAAAAGACTATAAAGTGGACGTAGGCTCAATTACGGGCCGAACCACTATAAATCTGTTGTTCATTTACTGCTTTTCTGCTATTTTCAGCTTATATTCTGTTCCCGTACCAACGGGTGGTGCTTTCACAATTCTAATACACACACCGGGTGTTAGCGTTCACTTTTTACCGTTAACATTTTGGTGCTTTCACTGAGAATCGAACTCAGGCGATCATCCACCATTGCTTCGCAAAGATTCATAAAAAGAACCTCTCTTAAAAACCAGATCCGAAATAATGGCTCCTGGAAGAAGAGGTAGACCTATCAGATCCGAAAATGCTCACGAAGGGACTTCCTCTTCCCCAACAACAGACCAAGCAACTCCAACCGTTGGAGTCACCAGGGCTGAATTGGATGACGCAGTTTCTGGATTATACCAACAAATTGAAACTCAAAATGCTTTGATGATGGATAGAATAACTGCCCTGCTCGGGGCAAATCGTCAACCAGAAAACCATCAAACCACCCTTCCTGAAATGCCACCTTTCCAAGCTGATGGTTCTATGCCGCAACCAACTTGTCATGAACATATGCCTGGGCAAACTTCCGAGGGAAGAACTGGTGCTTGCCCGGAGGTGTCTTTGAACAATAAAGAGTACCTGTCTGAAATGGTTGGCCGCATCATGAAAGAGAGCATGCAAAGGGAAGAGGATGAGGCTGACTGGGGATTTGCGCCAAGCAGAACTCCGTTTACTAAAAGGATCCTGAGAGCGGAATTTCCAAGGAAATTTGCACCTCCTACTATCCAAACCTATAGGGGAACCAGTGACCCTAATCATTTCCTCTACAAGTACGATTGGCATATGACCGGTGCAAGAGCATCAGACGAGATCAAGTGTCGATACTTTCCAGTATACATGGAAGGTGTGGCTTTACTTTGGTTCACAAAGCTTCCAGTACGGTCTGTGGATAAGTTCTCGGACTTAACGCAAAAGTTCAAAGAACAGTTCAGATTGTATGCTTCAAAAGCTAAGGATATAATGTCACTGTCTAACCTGGAACAAGCGCCCGGAGAATCGATCAAATCTTTCTTGAGCCGTTTCAATATAGCTTTAGCCGAAGTAGAAAATGCGGAACCACGCATGATCCTGACTTATTTGATGCGAGCCATTGATAAATCGAGTAAATTTGGAATATGGCTAAAGATGAAGGAACCGAACTCACTTGATAAATTTTATAAAAAGGCCGACGAGTTCATTCGCCTTGAAAGCCTTTCTACGACGTCGAAGGTGGTTGCTGCCCAAACTAATAATAACAGTGTCCCATCTAAGAAAAGAGAATCTGAAAGTCAGAAAAGGGAGAATGAAGGAGGAAAGAACTAGGGAAATGAAAAGAAACCTCGCCGCTTTAATTCTTCGGATTATACTCCTTTAACTGATACACCAAGAAATATCTTTTTTGCAACAAAAGACGTTGTCCGGTATCCTAAGCCACCTGAGATGACGAAAGGTGCAAAGAGTAATGGAAAATTCTGCCAATTTCACAATCAACCTGGCCATGACACTGACCAATGTCGCCAGTTAAAGAAAGTGATTGAAGAATTGTTGGAACAAGGTAAACTCCAACAATACGTTAAGAGAAGCGGAGTCGATCCAACCTCATCCACTCGGGATCAACAACACCCTACCCATCAATCCGATTCTCACAACAACACTTCAGTGCAAGATTCAGAAAAGCTTGTCATTAATGCTATCACAGGGGGACCATACCCAGCAAGCAGAAGTTGGGATGACTACTAATTACCCACAAAACTGCGGCTGGGGCATCTCTCACTTTCTCTGGCGTAAAAATCCAAAAGCTATGAATCAAGCACAAATGGAAATCCAGCTTGGAGATTCTGAAACAACAATAACTAGCATTCATTTTTTACTTAACAGCATTGCTTGAATTTGTAAAGATAATGATGGATGTGTAACTTCTGCATTGTAAACCGCTGAGAAAACAGCGTGACTCAATAATGAAAAACTATGCATTCTGTGTTTTCTATTATAAAATGCCTGTTATATTTCGATGTGTAAATACTCTAAATGTATTGCTAAAATGTCGATCTAATACTGCAGGTCATTAAAGCAAAGCTCACCCATCGCAAAGCTAAGCGAGCCTTACAAATCATTTATTAAAGCAAATTTCAAGCAACAAAAATTCCAAACTCAAATCCCATACAAGAGGAACTTCACATAAAAAGTTGACGGCTTCACTGTGTCAAGCCCTCGTTAACTGGTTGCGATCGTTGATATAAAAAGGCATCCAACCAAATAACTTGCGGTTACTCTGTGGAGTCATTCAACAGTGAAGTCTACTTCTTTGGATAAAGCAATTTATTTGCAAAAGAAAGGAAGACGCGCTTGGAAACGATGATAAAGGATCGCAGATTGGCGGATGATGATACAACATGAGCGGGCAAACAAGGAAGCAGCCAAAGGGAGGTATGCCTCTCAACAGGAAAGCAGGTAGATCCACTAAAGGGATACCTTCCCAAGCAGAAGGAATAAGACCCTCGCTAACTGATTGTGATGCATCCGATCAGGCAACTTGTGTCCATCCCATGGATCTACTTGCCCCTAAGACGCAACCTTCCTGGCACACCAACCAAAGCCCTCTAACGAGGCACGCCAATAAATGGGAGTGCTTTCCTCAATCAAAAAGATTGGTAGGACCACCGAAGGGGCACCTTGTTAAATGATTGCGATCGTTTGTACAAACAAACATCCAATCAAGCAACTTGCGCCTGTCCCGTGGACCCCTCCGACCATGAGAAAGTAACTTCCAGGCAATCACAAGCCCTCTTCGGAGGCACAAGCCCTCTTCGGAGGCACAAGCCCTCTTCGGAGGCACAAGCCCTCTTCGGAGGCACAAGCCCTCTTCGGAGGCACAAGCCCTCTTCGGAGGCACAAGCCATCTTCGGAGTCACAAGCCATCTTCGGAGGCACATTTCACCCGTGTAGAAGTGCAAAATGCTTCTCTTCGGAGACCCACTTCACCAGTGATGAAATACTAAAAAGCCCTTTTCGGAGGCACATTTCACCCGTGTAGAAGTGCAAAATGCTTCTCTTCGGAGACCCACTTCACCAGAGCTGAAATGCCAAAACTGCTTCTCCTCGGAGACCAAAACTGCTTCTCCTCGGAGACCAAAACTGCTTCTCCTCGGAGACCAAAACTGCTTCTCCTCGGAGACCAAAATTGCTTCTCTTCGGAGACCAAAATCGCTTCTCTTCGGAGACCAAAAGACCTCTTCAGAGGCGTACTTCACCTTGCTTGAAGTACCAAAAATAAACCCTTTACTAGGGCACAAAATCAAAACCTTCCTCAGAAGCTCATTTCACTGTGCAGGAAAATTCACTCTTTAACAAATAAAAGTGATCATTCCCAAAAGTTGAAGTGTTCTTCAGGAAGAAAGAGAAAGTAAAAATTTCTCCAAAGACAAGATATACTCTATTAAAAGCAGAATAATTCTTCCCTTAAAAAGTGGAAAGTTGTTCTCTAAAATAAGAGTATCGGTCTTGTGAAAGCAAGAAATATTACAATATACTTGTGGTATGGGGGCAACATTATACAATTCAGTTACATTAATAAAAGTAATATACAAGCGACATACCACAAGTTCATTGCAATATCATGTAATAAAGATGTGGAATAAATGCGTTCTTGAAACACAGACAAAAAGTTTGTACAAGTAGAAAGAATCGTTTACTCTACACTTCAAATGAAAAACAGATATATTCCTACATACACAAGGATTTGTACAAGAAAAATATCTATTTATTTCAACACTATGAGAAATTTTTTACATTGTACAGGTTACAAAAAGAAGCGGAGACCGGTATCCGCACAATCCCCGGTCAATACAAAAAGCAGAAAAGACAAAATCAAACTCATTTCCCCTTCTTCCCACCCTTGGAGCTTTTACCCGGCCTGGTAATTAGCTTCGTAGGCCGTATCGGAGAAGAAGGAGAAAGAGACTCAGCCGGATCAATCTCTGCTTCATCCCCAGCAGCAGAAGAACTCTTCTTTCCTTTCTTCGAAACCGCACGCTTTCCCTTCTTCTTGGAAGAAGACTCGCTCCCCGGAGCAAGAAATGTAGAAAGCTTTGTGTCGTAGTCAAAAGTATGCTCCGGGGTCTTCTCCCTATCTTCCAGACCTTCTGCCTTCTGTTCTTCGGAAGCAGGTGGTTCGTCTAAACCTTGAATGGCTGCTATTGGTTCTTCCCGTGAACCTGGTTGAGAAGCTGGAAGAGGTATAATTTGAGAAGGAGGAGGAACGACAGCTGAAGAAGGAAGAATTGGTGCAGTTTCCGGCACGACTGCTGCATAATAAAAGAAATCAAAATCAGTATTCTCCGAGAAAAAAGAAGACCGTGAATCGTCAAAGTTACCTGGAGAAGCCGGTTTAGCGAGATCAATCTCAAATTCCCGAGCTTGGAAGTCCTTCATTTGCCTCTTCCTCTGTAGGGGTGGTTACAGTTTCTTTGTCAACCCTAGCGGGAGGCGTGGAATGAGAACTAGAGCCAGTAATATTCGCGTAAGCTAAAGCCGAAGTATAAGCAGGAGCAATAGGAGGGGTTTCTTTCTCAGGAAGCTTCTCTCCCGTGGCCTCGGCCCGCACTCGGATAAGCTGCTCTTTTCCTTTGGCAAGGGCAGCGCGATTGCTCTCACCTAAGTAGGTAGCTTGAAGATCTGTTTCAGAATATCCGGCACCACCAAATAAGTCAATGATTGCCTCCCATACTTCCGCTAAGGTGACTTCATATTCTGGTCCCAAAAATGAAAGGCTCCCACGCCCTAGGACACAATGCATATAAAAGTCGAACAGAGTCGCGTCAATGGTGGCTATGGTCGCCTTATGGGATTCTTCGGCTGCAGCTTTACCAGAGAGAACTTCATCACGTTCTCTTTCAGCCTTCAGTAGCTGAGATTGCAGTCTTATAATTTCTAAATCTTGAGAGCTGACTTTCTCTCAAAGCTGAACAGCATCATCGCGGTATTTTCTCGTAACCTGCTGTTCTGCTTCGAGTTTCACCTCAATATCTCTCTGAGCAGCATGGGCGTCTCGAACTTGTTTTTGAAGCATTTCTTCTTTTTGAGAATAAGAAGTGGAAGAAGTAGCAAGCTCTTTTTTAAGTCTTTCAACTTCAGCTTCGAGCTTCCCATAACCATCGCTAATGCTTTTCATCTCCGCGTCATGCTGCTTACGCCATTTGTCCCACTCAGATTTATCATTCTCCATGGTCATCATCGCCTCAAGGTTCATATGGTTGACCCTTTGAAGTTCATCCACCAGCTTCTGCCATCCAGACATTCTTTCGATGTCAAGTTTTACAGCATCGACATTTTTCAGCATCGCCTGCTTATCAATGGGGACCAAATCCAAATCAAAACGCACTCCTTTCAGACACCAATTCGGAAATCGGCCCTGGAGTGTGGGAGGACCATCTCCAGCTTGGTACTGTGGCCTATTAATGATTGTCTGGATGTCAGAATCCTTAAGGGCAGGAGAACCGGAAGATGTATTAGGAGGAATAGAAGCAGTAGTCTTTTCCGAGATATTAGATGTATCTTTCTCGCCAAGTCTGATCCATTTGCTGGAATCATCGGAAGTATGACTCTTCCCCTTGTCATCGTAAGATTTCCTCTTGTAAGGATCGTCGCTTCTGCGGGAAGAGTCACGTCGCTCGTCCCTATTCCCATAGTATCCCTCATCTTCTCTCCGGCGACGCTCTTCATAAGCTCGCCTCTCATGAGCCTTTCTGGCAGCCCTCTCCTCATCAGTTTCCTTCACAGCACCGATATAACTCCTAAAGTCATAAGCCTCACGGCTTCCGTAACGCTGGAATTTGTTGAAGTAAGAGCCGCTTCGCCCCATCAAAGAACCTGAGATTGAAGAAAAAGACCAGTTTTAGAAATCCTCAAATTGAAGAAGCTAAGTGCATATAAGTGCCAAAATTCTAAGTGTGTGTGATGTGCAAACTACACGCGTCAGACTACAAACCACTTTTGGGTGTAGAAATGGCAATAAGTTGTGTGGAAGGCGTTGTGGTTTGTTGCAAAGAAGAAGTTGCTTCGATAACAGGAGGGACCACTTTAGAAACATCATCTTTAAAGAGCTCCTGAGAGGTTATCATAATGTCGCTCAGACTGTCAAAAGTATCATCACCATGGTGCATGGGAGAATTACCTTTTTCAACTTCCACCTCAGCCATCTTTTCAAGAGTGTGAAGATTTTCCTCCTCTTCAACAACCGGGGCAAGTGCTAACTTACTGGACGATCCAGCAATGTCGGTAGGAGTAGAACACTTTACCAATGAAGTCTCAGCGGTAAGATCTTGCGGTAAAAGTTCTTTAGCAGGAACAGGGGCATCTGACTCCTCAGCAGGAGAATCAGGGACTTCATGTGGCTGAGTGGAACGGGAAGGATGTAAGAGTCCAAATTCGTGGAGGAACTCATCTCTCAATAGAAATTGAACACTCCTCTCCTCGACCGGCACGGCCATAAGCCTCTCGAAGGTATTTTTGTGACGAGTTTCCCTAGAGGAGGGAGGGAGCGCTGAAACAGTAGAGAAAGAAGTTAACATTTGACAATTTGGACTTCAAAGAATTTTAGAAAACACATGGAAAAGATAGATAGTCTTACTTCCCACTCTCCAAATGGCGTAAAATCCCGGGGGACAGCGAACAAAGAAAAACTGGCTTAGAAACCCAGGAACGCTTTCAGGAAGACCAATAATCAGTTTACGGTTCCTGGCACTCCTTACAACTGTGATAGAGGGATGGTCTTTGTTCTTTGTAAATGAGCACAGGAAGCAAATTTCTCCAAAACTGGGAAAACGGTCCAGCATTCTTCTAAAAAGCACACACAGTCCTAGTAGGATGGCGTAGCCATTAGGATGTAGTTGAAAAGGGGAAATAGATAATCGAAGGAGAAGTTCTCGAAGACAGTCATTAAACGGGGGAATCGCTCCACTCAAGCACATTTGGCGGTTCACTGCGAAAAAGCCGTGGGGCGGCCTATCAGAAGTGTCATTTACTCCAGGGAGCAAAGCGTCAGATTCAGCAATGCCAAACTAGGTGCATAGTTGACGGAAGACTTTATGACTCAGAGTGGTAGGAGTCCTTTCCGGGGGATCATTCAACGGAGTAGCAATTGGAAAAGCTTCTCCACTTGGTTCCAAGTCTTCTTGATGAGATGCCATTCTACACAATCAGCTGAATGTTCAAAAGTGAAGGTGCACGTTTCCTAAAAGTGTGAAGTGCTGTGCAAAACTAATGAAAACAAGAAAAAACAAGTATAACTGGAATTAAACTAACTGACAATCAGGCGAATACGAGATTTCAGAACTTGTTAATACTCAAGTGTAGTGTTAATGCAGACAAATCAGTTTTAGTTTACCATTACGATTTTGCTTTAATACTTCACTTGAGTTGGTTATTGTGTAGCATTTCACTCATACAGTTCATTTAATTTAATTTTCTCTTTATCAACTAATCTGTCATTAGATGTGGGCAGTCAGTGGCAGTATATTCGTCCAGTATTATGTGAATGTTGTGTTAAGCAGGTTATTAGCATTAAAGTCAAGACAGTGTGAGAGGTAACACAACACAGTTCAAATTCAAGAGTTCAGCCAACTTCTGTGCAAAATCATCTAAATCTTAAGTCGTTAAACGACCTATCATGAGTCGGGGCTTTTAGGTTGTATTAGGCGAGTCAAGATGCTCAAGGCATGTTCTCTTAAGTCAGGTCATTCAAGTCCAAGAATTCGAAGTCATAGAGTTCAAGTTATTAAGTCGTTCGGATGGATTCGCGAGTTACGAGTTAAGGGCTATCTCATCCACGACCTAGTCATTCAGATGTGCTTGCAAGATTAAACCTTAAGTGCTAACTCGTCCACGACCTAAGGGGCAAGCTATGAGTTAAATCAAGTCGTCAGTCCTTAAGTCGCACTGTAAGGAAAAGTTTCAAGTCTGAATGCAAAAATGCAATGTCCTAGGTCGTTACCGACCTACGACCTACGACCTACTTAAGGTCGTCAAAAATTAAGTCGCGATTTCTGTTCAAAGGTGTTAAGACGTTCATTCTCCCCAGTACATCGATTCGCCGAACTCCTAACCCGTTAACCCATTAGCCTCTCCTTCAACCAAAACTCTCGTCCCCTCAACGCATTCAATCATCTCGTAATCACCATACACCTAGTGTAATGATATTCCATCACAAATCACAAATCGGTCAAACTGAATCGCCTCAATCCATCGCCTTGTTCACACAAGACTGTCCAAGGCTAAGACAAATCATCTTGAATCCATCAATGATCGATTGAAACAAGGATTGCAGAGAAGTACGGCATGAGAAAAGGGGGTCGATGGCGAAAATGGGATTCATAATTCAGTTATAGTCGGGGATTGAATAATCAAGTTCACTTACGCAATATAACGATGGGGATAACTGGCGATCGAATATTTGAATTCGTCTTAAGAGAGCTCGAATGCTTGCAAATGGCAGAATAAGATGATAAGAACGAGTGAAGGAGGAAAAGGAACGACTGAAGCTATTTATGCCCTGGGACAGTGAAAGATGAATCGACACATCCGACTTACGATTTATACTAAGTCGTTCGCGACCTACGACTCATCTTAAGTCGATCGCGATCTAGCGCACTCATCAAGAAGCGAGCTAAGGAAATCGAAGCACACGACTTACGACTTAAGACGTATACTTCGAGGGGCAAATGTTAACTCCCTTTTAGCAACGACTTACGAGTTAAAAAGCCTAAAACCTGTGTACTCAACGACTCACGACTTAGTTGCTGAAAAGGAATCTACGGCTTGAACAGCTTACGACCTACCGGGTTAGGGAGCTACGACCTAAGGGAGTCTACGACCCAACTATCTCAAGAGCTTCACGACCTAGCAGCTTGCGACCTAAAGGAGCTTCGCGACCTAGCAGCTTGCGACCTAAAGGAGCTTGCGACCTAACAATCCCGAGCTATGAAATGCTCCGAGTTAAGAAGACTTTGCGACTTAACAGTCAGCGAGTTAAGCGACCTACGACTTAAGAAGTTAAGAAGTCTCCGACTTAACTACTCAACGAGTTAAAGTCTCTACGACTTAAGAAGGTTTCGACTTAACATGCTACGACTCATCAAGTTAACTCTTCTACGACTTAAGAGACTCAGCGACTTAACTTGCCTAGCGACCTAACTATCTGGAAGGCCTTAAGTCGTCTACGACTCATGGTTTGCTATAAGTCGTCTACGTCTCATGGTTTGCTATAAGTAGTCTTCGACTCATGGTTTGCTATAAGTCGTCTTCGACTCATGGTTTGCTATAAGTCGTCTACGACTCATGGTTTGCTATAAGTCGTCTACGACTCATGGTTTGCTATAAGTCGTCTTCGACTCATGGTTTGCTATAAGTCGTCTACGACTCATGGTTTGCTATAAGTCGTCTATGACTCATGGTTTGCTATAAGTCATCTACGACTCATGTTTTGCTATAAGTCGTCTACGACTCATGATTTGCTATAAGTGGCCTGTGACTTAAGAGCTTCATGACTCAACGAAGACAAGCTTCTTACGACTCATGGTCTTACGAGATAAGAGGTGTACGACTCATAGTCCTGCGAGATAAGAAGTTCTTACGACTCATCAGATTTACGACTCATGGAGATTTACGATTCATGAGGTCTTACGACTCATCAGGCTTACGACTTAAAGGCTATCAAGCTGGAATCCAAAGCCCTTGCCTGTGCTACTTTGATCTGATGAGTCGACTACGACTTAGCACTTGTCTTCCAACTGAGCCACAAGATGGACCAAATATGGCGCCCATGAGACATCTTAAGTCGAATACGAGTTATGACTTACCATGAGTCGGTCACGACTCATGACTTGGCCAAACCGAGAGCTCAGAAATCTGCTCCTATAAATAGGCCACCACTTCCAACATGAAAAGGACTTTTGGCCATTCATTTCTCCAAGCGCCGTTACGCTGTCGAAGCCTCCTCTCATTCAGCAATCAAAGATCTTCAAGCATTCGAGACACTACAACAATCTTCGAGAAGAGCTCCTTACATCCAACACGGATTCGTCGAGTTTCATCATCAAAGATCGAGCTAGTAGTCAAGAGTGTTTTCATGATCAAGTTGTATTGTATTTTGAAGGATATTGTATCAAATTGTAACCGAATCAGCAATAAAAGACTATAAAGTGGACGTAGGCTCAATTACGGGCCGAACCACTATAAATCTGTTGTTCATTTACTGCTTTTCTGCTATTTTCAGCTTATATTCTGTTCCCGTACCAACGGGTGGTGCTTTCACAATTCTATTACACACACCGGGTGTTAGCGTTCACTTTTTACCGTTAACACTAAGTAAATAAGGGATATGAATAATGGATTGTGAATAATAAATTGTAAATGAAATAAAGGTAGGTAAAATAATTTAGTATAGATGAATTGTATAGGAATCTATTGAAAGTTAATACGTAAGTTGTACATATATTATTTTATTCGCATAACAATTTGATCTGAATTCGAGCACAGAATTTCGAGATAATTTATATCGATCCAAGTTAGGATTTTTCACTCGATTCTTGACGGCGAACCCTGGATATGGATTTTTGATTTGATTCTGGAATTCTCTATCATAGTATATGGCTATGCAAGGAGAATAACAGTTTTCGATCAAGGAACCGAATCCGAGTCCGCACTAGAGAGTCGCGTGAACGATACTAGTTTGGAAGCGAAATTGTGTGATCAAATGAGTGATCAAATTTGATATTGCGTACGGATGGTATATGTACTTCGTACAGGTATAAGTAAAGCTAAAATTGAAAATTGAAATGCAAATTATAAATTGATTTTAAATTATATGATTCGATATCATTGATAAATAAGATGCAGGTATTTAAATCAAGGAAATTGGATTGCCCGACAAAAAGGTACATGTTTATTTTGTCATTGGATTTGGTGATTTTTGATTGGAGCCACTTGGCTTTTGTTTTCTTTTGTTGGTTTGGGGCCCGTAGAGGCATTTTGTAGCTGTACCGATCGAGCCGCGCAAAGGACACTCTGCCGAAATTTTTCGTAAATCCGGGTGTTAGAAATTTTTTCAAGTTTTAAAATTTTATAACTTGTTTTGATAACTAACTTTTAAAGTTAGAAAGCCGTTCGGAGTAACTTAGTGGAAGTGTAGTAACGATTTATAAATGGGATTTCATTATTTTATAAGTTGATGATTTTGAATAAAATATATCAAAAGTTGAATTCTTTACTTAGTTCCTTTTCCCTTCTTTTTCCTTTTCGGGGACGAAAAGTTTTGAGTGGGGGAGAGTGTAACGACCTGTAAATTTTCGATAATTAAAATAGCTAATTTAATAAGATTTCATGGTTTAATGTTGGAAGAATTAAAAATTTGTAATTTATTTATTTATAAAAATAACTGGAATGAATTGCAACAATAATTATCCAAGTAATTATAAATAGATTGAATGGAGTTCCAATCTAATTGAATTGACTCAAATGTTATAACTTGGTTATAAGGGAATATATGGAAAAACAAATGTAAATAAGTGAATAAGAATTGTGAATTATTTAGGTAGAAATACAAATTTTAATAGATTGGTTTCGAAGATTTGAATAGTAATAAGTATTGAAAAATAAATGCTACTTAGTGAATGCCTTTGCAATCAATAGTAGGATAGGATAATAAATGTTGAATTCATTGGGTATAATAGAGTAATTGATTGATAAGTAAAATCTATTAAAAATCAAATAATTGAATATTGAACAGGTAAATTGTTTAAAGTAAATATTTAAAACTTGTTGAATAATGGAATAACGGTAAAATGGAGATAGTGTTCTAAGATGTGAATTGGTTTTAAAAGTTGAATTTAATAAGTTCAATTTCAAATATTTCAAAAGGATAATGATTTAAAGAATAATCATATTTGTTTAAATTTAATATTACAAATTTTTGAATAATTAAATTCCGAATTTGATATGATTAATTTGAGATTGAAATTTAATATATGAAAATAGAGTGAATAACTGAAATTTGATTTAATATGATTCAAATTAGTTTCCCAAGTGAATATAAGTTATATTTGGATTTTAATAGAGTTAATAAGATTTTAAAATTGGAATTTTAAGCTATTTTGTTAATTTTGAAAAGTCGTCGATTTAATCGACGAGTTAGAATAGCCTTCCGTGGAACAGTCTCGGATTTCGATGAAACTAGTTCTATTGGATCCGTAATAGTGTATTATTATCGAATTTCAATTTTTGGAGCAATCGGAGTTGTCATTTGACCGTGGCAGCTCAAAACGCTTAGAAATTTATTTAATCGATTTAATTTAAAATTGATTGTTTATTTCCGTAACTCGCACATACGATCGAATTAGGGCTTGAAACCTTTTCCATTGCGTCCGGAATAGGGGTATAACATTATAAACGCCTAGCGGCACGCCACGATAGGGGTTCAAGATTTTCATTTACATAAATGGGGATATTTTGAAATTTAAATTAATATATTGTCTAGTCAACTTTTCACATCAGCTTCTTTATTTCATTTCAAATCACTGTAGTAAGCCTCCCACATGCAAGAATCATGTCTCCTCCCTTTTAAATCTGCACGCTAGCTTCAGGCAGTAAGAAAATAATAAATCAAAACTCCAAAAATTTCTTTCTCTTCCAATACTCGATTAAAAATCACGAAACCGATTTTAAAAATCAAATTTCATCGTTTGCTTCGATCTGGTGGTAGTTTGTAAGGTGCGGCCGTGGGTCTGGGAGTGCGACAGTGTAGACGCGAGAGAGTTTGAAGCTAGGGTTAAGCTTCACTTCGTTTTCATTCATCGATTCGAGAAATAAAGCTCGTATTTGGATTCTCCTCGTGGAATAGCATCTGGACGCACGTTTTGGTGGAGCTCGGTGGTGTCTTGGGGGTTGCGACCTGGGCACGCATGTGAGGGAGGATGGAAGTAGCGTGGACCTTGGTGAGTGCGAGCTTGAAGAATTTGGGATGGTCAGGTCGAGCACGCGGAGAGGAGTCGTTTGGCGAAGACGGTTCGAGAAACGGAGCGGCGTAGCTCCGTGTCGCTAGGTTTTGGTGCACGCCTAGAGTGGGTTGCTCTGTGTCTTCAGTTACAGGAATTTGGGGAAGATAGAGTTTTAGTGGGTTGGGCTTCATTTTCCTTGGGTATGAATTAATTTAAATATAATATAAATTGTTTTATAGAATAAAATGATTAATATCTTATAAAATGTATAACTTGTGCATACGAAGTCCGATTGGAACGAAACTTTTTGCATTGCGATCACGATAACGAGAGCTTCGAAATGAAGCTGGCTTGGATGGATTTGGAGACAGTGGAAATTTGGGCTAAAATTGGGCGTCGTCCGTTTTAGTTCCAAACCGGAACGTCTCGGTGACAACAGGATATCAATGTGAGTGTTTTATAACGCTCACAACGTACTGAATATCTTTATGGTAGTTAAATTTGATATTATGAGGTGATATGAATTTATTTGTCGTTGTTTGATAAAAATTTAATTGTCATATAGATTGTCATTCAAATTCACCGTTAAAAAAAATTAAAATTGATAGTCATATTAAATTTCCTAATATTAATAACTATGAAATTGCCGTGAATTGTATTGTCTATTGGATGATTTATTTCGATGGATGCTATTGGTTGATATTTAAATGTTTTGATGTTTATTTGCTTATATATATCCTGTTATACATACATATGACCCTGTGATTGGTTTAAGTGATATATATTCATCCCTGACATTTAATTGAAATAAATAATCACTTGGCCATAGGATAGAAAATTATATACGGACACTGGATTGGTTAAATTAATAAATTTTAAAATCGTTGATTTGAAATTTATTTAAATGTTTGATTCAAAAGTTATAAATAAAATCAATTTATAGAAATCGAATTTATCGCAAATTTGAGTTTGGAATGTTGAAATAAATTTTGGTTAAAGAAATTACTTAATAATTTAAGTTGAGACTTTAAAATTTAAAATTGGGATATGATTGAATTTCGAAAATTTATTTGCTTTAAAGATTGAACATTATTTCGAGCTTTGAGTATTACTAAGTAAAAGTGATATAAAAATGATATTTCGAAATTGAGCTTGAAATTGAATCATATTTGAATTTGGATTTAAAAAGTGAATATTGAAGGATAAATTTTGTTAAGTGTTAACCCTCTTTCAGTTCATAACCAAATGAGTTAAAGGCGCGACCGACTCAAGACGAAGACCGACCTAACAGATCTAACTTAAGGCAACATACGACCTAAGCTACAGGTCCGACTTAACAGTAGCCGACTCAAGGAAGGCTCCGACTCAAGGAAAGCACCGACTTAAAAAGGTCTCCGGCTTAACAAGCCACGACCTAAGAAAGCTCTGACCCAACAGTTGTCGATCTAACTACTGAGAAGAGCTGCCGACTTAAGATGTGTGCCGACCTAGGAGCCTAATGACTTAAGGAAGCCAACCGATTTAACAAACTGCGAGTTAGCAAGGGCTTTCGAGTTAAAAATTGCCGACTTAAGATTGCGAGTTAACTCTGCTCCGACCTAAAAAAGTCTTCGACTTAAAGACCTACGACCTATCTCTTAAGTCGTCGCCGACCTACGACTTATACTGAGTCGTATGTAATCTCATAACACCTTGCACCTTTACCTCGTCACCGACTTACCTTAAGTCTTCGGCGACTTAGGACTTAAAGCATAAAACCAAAAGAGGAGGTGAACTACTATGGAAGTGTTGATGAGCCGGCTGCGACCTATCATAAGTCGGCCGCGACTTATACTAAGTCGGCGATGACTTAGGACTTAGGAAAATTTCCAGAGTCCAAATCAGCTCCTATAAATACCCCACCACTTCCAACATGAAGGGGACTTTTGGCCATTCATTTCTTCAAGCATCGTTACTCTGTCGAAGTCTCCATTCATCCAGCAACCAAAGATCTTTAAACATTCAAGACACTACAACAAGCTTCAAGAGAAATTCCTTACATCCAACACGGATTCATCGAATTTCATCGACGAAGATTGAGCTAGTAGTCAAGATTGTTTCTTTTGATCGAATTGTACTGTTTTGATAAGAGATTTGTATCGATTTGTAACCGAATTCAGTAATAAAGAGATTCAAAGTGGACGTAGGCTTAATCTCAAGCCGAACCACTATAAATTGCTGTCTTTTACTGCTTTTCTGCCATTTTACCGCTTAAATTCTGTTCCCGTCACACGGGTGGTGCTTTCACGATTCTATTACACACACCGGGTGTTAGCGTTCACTTTTTAGCGTTAACATTTTGGTGCTTTCACCGAGAACCCAACTCAGGCTACTACTCACCATTGCTTCACAGAAGTTTGCTGAAAGAATTTCCTACAAAACCAGAAGTTTATCAGACATAATGGCTCCTGGAAGGAAATGAAAGTCTGTCAGAACTGATGATGACCGTGATAATACTGCCACTTCTCTCTCTCCAAATCAGGCAGCTCCAAGCGTCGGTGTGACGCGACAAGAGTTAGATGCTGCTGTATCCGGACTGTACCAGCAGACTGAAACTCAGAATAATCTGATGATGGAAAAGCTGAATGCTCTATTTGGTATGAATCAAAGACCAGTAAGTAATGAGGGAAACTTTGCTAATGCTGCTCCCAATTCCGAGGGAAGAAATATTCCTCACGGAGGATCAGGTGCTGCCGAAGGGGCACCCCTCCAGGCCGAAGGATCCAGGCCATCACCAGTTCTTCATGAGCATTTACCTGGACAAACCCCCGAAAAGATGGCCGAGGTCTATTCTGCGAAATCTCTGAACAATGAGGAATATCTTTCTTGTATGATCAAGCAAATAATGAAAGAGAGCATGCAAAGAGATGAAGATGAGAGCGAATGGGGATTCGCACCAAGTAGAACTCCGTTTACCGAGAAGATTCTAAAGACTGAATTTCCTAGAAAATTTGTTCCCCCCACCATTCCTGCTTATCGGGGAACAAGTGATCCAAATCAGTTCTTGTATAAATACGACTGGCACATGACCGGCGCAAGAGCAACTGACGAAATAAAGGGCCGATATTTTCCAGTTTATTTAGAAGGAGTGGCACTTCTCTGGTTTACCAAGCTTCCTGTCCGATCTGTAGATCAGTTTTCCGATCTGACCCGAAAGTTCAAAGAGCAATTCAGGCTATACGCTTCAAAGGCAAAAGACATAATGTCATTGTCCAGTCTTGAACAGAATCCGGGAGAACCTATTAAGTCATTCTTGAACCGCTTCAACTTAGCTCTGGCAGAGGTCGATAACGCAGAGCCACAAATGATCTTGACCTATTTGATGCGTGCTATCGACAAATCGAGCGAATTTGGAAAATGGCTGAAGATGAAGAAGCCAAATTCGCTCGAGAAATTCTACAAAAAGGCTGATGAATTTATACGCCTAGAGAATCTTTCCACGCCAGCTAAAGTTGTGACAACAATGGTGGAAAATAATTCTACCGTTCAGAGCAAGAAAGAACCTGCAGATCAGAAAAGGGAAAGTAATGGTGGGAAAAGGCAGAAAGACTTCAAAAAGCCCCGCTTCCTTAAACCTTCAGACTTTACTCCTCTGACCGATACCCCGGAGAATATTTTCATCGCCACTAAGGATGCTGTTGAATTTCCAAAACCACCGGCCGTGAAAGTTGGGAAGAATGCTGTTCAAAGCGGAAGATTTTGCAAGTTTCACAACCAACCAGTGCATGATACCAATGAGTGCCGCCATTTGAAAAGCCTGATTGAGGAATTGTTAAGAGAGAATAAGTTGCAGCAATACGTCAAGAGGAATAGAAAAGACCCGTCTTCATCTAACCCGGGGCAACTACCCCCAGCTCATTCATCTGGTTCAGGAGAAAGGCCTGCGGAAAAAGAAAGACCTGTTATCAATGTGATCAGAGGAGGACCTCATCCAGTTGGCAGGAGTTGGGGCGAAATGGAAAGGTATGCTAGAGCTTTGAAGTATGCTCCGACTGAAGAAAGTGTCTTGATCTTGGAGGAAGCTGCACCTCTAAAGCAGCAAAAGACTTTTCACGATGATATTATGTTCAGAACCAGGGATTCTATTGATGTGGAAGCTCCTATTGAGGACCCTTTAGTTGTTTCAGTCGGTATTGGGCCGGCTATTGTCAGAAGAGTTCTGGTTGATAGTGGTGCTTCGTGCAACATACTCTTTAAGAAGACATTTGACCAAATGAAAATCCCTATGACAGATGTACGAGCCTCTTCACACAAAATTGCCGGATCCACAGGAGAACTGAAACAGCCAATTGGAACGGTAGACTTGTTTGTTGAAATGGGCGAAGGGCAGAAGAAGTTGGCTCGGAAGCAAACTTTTGTAATTGTTGATGGATTCTCCGCCTATAACGCTTTCTTAGGTCGGCCTACTCTTGCTGCTTTCAGGGCCGTCCTCGCTCCTTGGTGCTTAACAATGAAATTTCCTACTGATAATGGGATTGCTGTTATTAAAGGAGATCAGAACGCAGGACGAGAATGTTATCTTGTAGAACTCCGAGAGGCCAGGAAAAGAGAAATAGGGAAAGATGCGGCAGCTCCACTCCGCATCAAGGAACCAACCCTGTAGCAACTACGGAGCGGCCCCTGTACTGGCGAACACAGCAATGCAAGAAAAGAAATGGATCCCAGGAAAGCCAGTACAGGGGAGAATAGAGTGGTACCCGTGTAGGTAACGGTACCAATATCTGTAGACTCGAAAGACCCAAACAAAGTACTCAATGTGGGTTCGCAGCTAAGCATAACAGTTCAAAACACACTGATATCATTCTTAAAAGCCAATCTAGATGTGTTCGCTTGGTGTCACGCTGATATGTGTGGGATCTCCCCGGAAGTTGCTGTACATACTCTGAACATAGATCCGAAATTCACACCAGTGAAACAGAAGAGAAGAACTCAAGGCCCAGAAAGATCGACAGCACTAAAGGAAGAAGTCGATCGGCTCATGGAGAACGGCTTTATCAAAAACTCCACTTATCCAAATTGGGTTTCAAATCCAGTATTGGTCAAGAAGGCAAATGGAAAGTGGAGAGTATGCATAGATTTCTCAGATCTAAACAAAGCATGCCCCAAAGATTGCTTCCCGCTGCCCAGAATTGATCAATTGGTGGATGGAACAGCTGGGCATGAGTTGTTATCGTTTATGGATGCTTACTCCGGATACAATCAGATTATGATGCATGAGCCGGATCAGGAAGACACAAGCTTTATTACAGATGTAGGTCTCTACTGCTACAAAGTTATGCCTTTCGGATTGAAAAATGCTGGGGCAACCTACCAAAGACTCGTCAATGCAATGTTCAAGCCTCAGATTGGTAGAACCATGGAAGTTTATGTCGACGATATGTTGGTAAAATCAAAGAAAGCTGTAGATCACATGGGGCACTTGGAGGAAATGTTCGCAATTCTTCGAAAGTACGGAATGAAGCTCAATCCATTGAAATGTTCATTCGGAGTAGAATCTGGGAAATTTTTGTGTTTCATTGTGAGCGCCAGGGGCATTGAAGCCAATCCTACTCAAATCACAGCTCTAAGGGAAGTCAAAGCCCCTAAAACAAAGAAAGAAATGCAAAGTCTTAATGGAAAAGTCGCTGCTCTGAGTCGCTTCATTTCCAAGGCCACAAACAAATGTATTCCCTTTTTTGACGCTCTAAAGAAAGGAAAGAAAAATTTTGAGTGGACTCCAGAATGCCAGAATGCTTTCGATGAACTAATTCATCACATGGAAACACCTCCGGTTCTTTCCAAGCCCACTGACGGTGAAGATCTTTTCATCTATTTAGCAATTTCATCTCACGCCCTCAGCGCAGCACTTGTACGGGAAGATATGAAAATACAACGTCCAGTCTATTACATCAGTAAACGGTTCACTGGGGCAGAGATGAATTATTCGAAGATAGAAAAGCTCGCTTACTGTTTGCTAATTGCTTCCAGGAAATTGAGACCATATTTTCAAGCTCACCCTATCAAAGTTCTTACTGATCAACCTCTAAAGCAAGTCCTGTTTCGTCCTGAAACTTCGGGTCGTCTTTTGAAATGGAACATTGAACTTAGCCAGTATGACATCACTTATCACCCCCGAAGGGCAATCAACGGACAAGCTTTAGCAGATTTCATCGCAGAATCTACTGACAAAGGCGATAGTGAGAATGAAACAACTGACGGCATTCCAATCCAGTGGAAGTTGTATGTTGACGGATCAAGAAATGATTACTGTTCTGGAGCAGGGGTTGTGCTCGAAACCCCTGAAGGACGATCATTGTGTTATGCATTGAGACTGGAATTTCCTTCAACAAACAATGAAGCAGAGTATGAAGCACTTATTGCCGGTCTAAAAATCGCCAAGGAACTAAACATCAAA
This sequence comes from Allium fistulosum, assembly GCA_030737815.1. Lineage (NCBI taxonomy): Eukaryota > Viridiplantae > Streptophyta > Magnoliopsida > Asparagales > Amaryllidaceae > Allium > Allium fistulosum. The sequence continues at coordinate 306,172,470 of CM060901.1, read as the reverse complement.
GTGTTACAGATTTTCAGCGATTCTCAGCTTATTGTTTGCCAGGTGAAGAAAGAATTTCAAGCCAAAGGAGGAAATTTGCCTGCATATTTGACAAAAACTTCCAAACTCCTCAATGATTTCGATCACCACTCAATAAGCCACATACCCTAAGAGGAAAATATGAAGGCCGATTCTTTAGCAAAGTACTCAAGTTCCGGAGAAGCTCAATTACTGGGATTAGTTCCTGTAGAAGTTCTGACAGCTCCAAGCATTGATGAAATGGATATTGATTGGATTATGGCTACGTCTCAAGAGCATAAATCATGGATGACTCCAATCAAAGAATACTTACTCAGTGGTTCCCTGCCAGAAAGTTCTAAGGAACGTCGAAAATTATTGAGAAAAGCGTTGAGATATATACTTCAAGATGGCCGATTATACAGACGGGGATTTTCAATGCCTCTGCTCCGATGTGTAACTAAGGAAGAAGCCAAGACAATTCTAGCCGAGGTACACGGAGGAGAATGTGGAGATCAGTCAGCTGGTCAAACTTTAGCCAAGAAAGTTCTCCGATATGGGTATTTCTGGCCTGACATTAACCGAGATGCTGCTATCTACTCTAGAAAGTGCGACAAGTGCCAAAGATTTGCAAAAATCCCAAGAGCACCTTCCACCGAACTCTCACAGATGGTCAGCCCATGGTCATTCGCCATTTGGGGTATAGATCTAATCGGACCATTACCAGTTGCCAAATTAGGAATCAAATATGCTATCGTAGCCGTTGATTATTTCACCAAGTGGGCTGAGGCTGAACCTTTGGCCACCATTACTTCTAAAAAGATGATAAATTTTGTAACGAAAAATATCATTTGCAGATATGGTGTGCCACAGAAAATAATCACAGACAACGGTACTCAGTTTGAAAGTGAAGAGTTCCAGGATTTCTGCAAACGATTCAGAATTCGAAAAAGCTTCTCAGCAGTGGCTCATCCGCAGGCAAACGGGCAAGTGGAAGCAGTGAATAAAATCATCAAGTCAACCATCAAAAAGCAACTCGAAAGAGCAAAAGGTGGTTGGGTTGATAAGCTTCCATTAGCACTATGGGCATACAGGACTACTCATAAAACTGCAACCGGGCACACTCCATTTTCACTGGCATACGGATCAGAGGCAATGATTCCAGTGGAAGTAGAAGTTCCTTCGCATATAAGAGTTCATTTCAATGAAGCTGAAAATGAAAAGCTGTAACTTGAAGCACTTGATTTTCTTGATGAGAAAAGAGAAGAAGCTAGGCTCAGAGTTTCAGCTTATCAGCAAAGGATAGCCAGGCACTTCAACTCTAAAGTTCGCTAACGCAGCTTTGAGGTCGGGGACTTAGTTTTGAAAAGGATCATGACGGCAACTGGTGTGTTTGGACCAAACTGGGAAGGACCATATGCCATTGGCAGTAAACTTCTTGATGGCACTTTCAAACTCATAACTATCGAAGGAGATCCAATTCCAAGAGCCTGGAACAGCAACCACTTACGTCCTTATTTTACTTGAAAGAAAAAGCTTTGTTCAAAATTGTGAAATAATGATGAATGTATCAGTTGTATTGTAAAATACTGTAAATCAGTGTGAATGAATGAAAGCTATAAAGTGGATGTAGGCCCGATTCTTGGCCGAACCACTATAAATCTTGTGTTCTTTACTATTTCATAATGCCTTTTTTATTTCGATATGTAAATACTTTAAATGTATTGCTAAAATGTCGATTCAAAATTGCAGGACATCAAAACAATGCTTACTCGTCACAAAAACCAAGCGACCTCTATAAATCACATGTTATGCAAATACCAAGCGACAAGAAATTCCAAATACAAATCCTATACAAAGTGAACTTCACATAAAAAGTTGGCGACTCCACTGTGACAAACCTTTGTTAATTGGTTGAGATTGTCGATATAAACAAACATCCAACTAGATAACTTGCGTTTGTCCCGTGAAGTCGTTCAACAGTGAAGTCCATTTCTTCGAACATAGCAATGTAAGGAAAGAAGATGCGCTTGGAAATAATAACAAAAGATTGCTAATGAGCAGATGATGAGAGAACATTGCCAAGCAAACAAAGGAGCAGCCAAAAGGAGGTATGCTTCTCAGTAAAAGGGCCAGTAAGAACTACCGAAGGGACACCTTCCCAAGCGGAAGGAACAGGGCCCTTGCTGACGGATCGTGATGCATCCGATCAGGCAGCTTGCGTCCGTCCCGTGGATCTACTTGCCCCTGAGACGCAACCTTCCTGGCACACCAACCACCCAACGCTCCTTCTCAAAGTTCAACAAAGCCCTCTGACGAGGCACGCCAAAAAATGAAAGTACTTCTCTCAATCAAAAAAGATTGGTGGAACCACCGGAGGGGCACCTTCCCAAGCTGAAGGAACAGGGCCCTTGTTACTTAATTGTGATCGTTTGTGCAAACAAGCATCCAATCAACCAACTTGCGTCCGCCTCGTGGATCCACTCAACCATGAGAAAGTAACTTCCAAGCAATCAAAAAGCCCTTTTCGGAGGCACAAGCCCTCTTCGGAGGCACATGACCTCTTCGGAGGAAAAAGCCCTTTCCCAAGGCACCACAAGCCCTCTTCGGAGGCACATGACCTCTTCGGAGGCAAAAGCCCTTTCCCAAGGCACCACAAGCCCTCTTCGGAGGCACATGACCTCTTCGGAGGCAAAAGCCCTTTCCCAAGGCACCGCAAGCCCTCTTTGGAGGCACAAGCCCTCTTCGGAGGCACAAGCCCTTTTCAGAGGCACAAGACCTCTTCGGAGGCACAACTCTTTAAGAGGAGCCCTCTCCGGAGGCATGTCCCAAAATAAAATACTTGAACGAAAAGCATTCTCTGGAAGCACAGTTCAACTCTCAAAGGAAGGATTAACTTGTTCATCTCAAAAAGTTCCTCCTAAAGAAGTTGAAATACTACAAAATTCTTTCAGAAAAGTTCATTTCACTTCATAGGGAAATTCACTTCTTAATAAATAAAAGTGATTATCCCTGAAAGTCGAAGCGTTCTTCAGAAAGAGAAAATAAAAATTCTTCTAAAGACTAGATATACTCTATTAAAAGCAGAATAATTCTCCCCTTAAAAGCGGAGTAATTATCCTCTGAAATAAGAGTATTAGCCTTGAAAAAGCTAGGAATATTGCAATGCACTTACGGCATGGGGGCAATACTGTACAATTCAATTATATTAATAAAAGCAACATGCCACAAGTTCGTTGCAATATCACGAAAAATAGATGTGGAATAAATGCATTCCCAAACACAGACAAAAAGTTTGTACAAGTAAAAGGAATCGTTTATCCTACACTAAGAAAGAGAAGCAGATGCATTCTCACATACACAAGAGTTTGTACGAGTAAAATTATTGCTTTATTTAATACTATGAAAATTCTTTACATGTGCAGATATCTCAAAAAGCAAAAGCAGGGATCGGTACCCGCACAATCTCCGGTCTATACATGTAAAAAGCAAAATAAGAAGTAGAAAGTTCAACTCGTCACTCCTTCTTTCCGCCACCCTTGGAGCCTTTGCTTGGCCTAATAGTTAACTTCGGAATCCGATGTGGGCGGGACGGAGAAGGAGGAGTGGTTGGGTCTTCTTCTGTCTTGTCTTCCCCAGTCGAAGCACCTCTCTTCTTCTTCCTTATGGCGCGCTTCCCCTTCCTCTTCGAGGAAGATTCGCTCCCCGGAGTAGCGAGCAATGTGAAAAACTTCGTGTTATCATCTAGAGACCGCTCCGGGGTCTTCTCGACGTCTTCAAGATCCTCCGCCTTCTACTCCTGCGAAACAGCCGGATCATCCAGGCCTTGAAGAGCTTCGATTTTCTCTGCTTGTGATCCCGGTTGGGAAGCAGAAGGAGGAGTAATCTGTAAAGATGGAGGGACAGCAACTGAAGGAGTAGAAACTTGTGCAGTGTTTGGTGCCTCCGCTGTAGAAGAAAAGAAGTTAAAATCAACATCTCCCGAAAATAGAGAGGGTATCGGTTCACCAAAGTTCAAGTAACAAGTAAGAAGGTCATCAAACTCGGTTAAGTCAAATAACTGGTTCATTAGACCCGGGACTTCGCCAAAATTACCTGGAGGAGTTGGCTTCGCAAGTTCAATTTCATACTTATCAGCCTCAGTTTCTTCCTGACTCTTCTCTTCAATTTGGGAAAGAGGAGTCTCGGATGTATCGAGCTTAGCTTCAGCATCCTTTGCAGTAAGTGGAGATTGAGAGCTCGAACCAATGATGTCAACATCGGTCAAAGTCGAAGTATGGACAGGGGCAGTGAAAGGAATTGTTTTTTCTGAATGCTCCTCTGCCACTGTCCCGGCTCTAGCTTCGGCAAGTTGCTCTTTGCCTCTAATAAGCACATCACGTGCTTCATCATCCAGATAAAGCGCTACAAGGTCTGCCTCCGCGTAGCCGGCAAATGTATCAAGTATGGTCTCCCAAACTTCAGCGAGTGTAATCTCATATTTGGGACCCAAGAATGAAAGGCTGCCGCGGCCCAAAACGCTGTGCATGTAGAAGTCAAATAGGGTAGAATCGATGCTAGCTTTAGTGGCGTCGTGAGACTCTTCGGCCGCAACCTGTCCAGCGACCGCGTCATCACGCTCCTTCTCAACTTTAAGAAGCTTAGCTTTCAGCATCTCAATCTCTGCATTTTGAGACACAATTGTTCCCCGCAGCTCAGTATTTTCTGTGCGATATTTCTCAGTTATGTGCTGCTCAGCTGCAAGCTTCATTTCGGCGTCCCTTTGCGCAGCATGTGCGTCCCGCACTTGCTTCTGAAAGACTTCTTCCTTTTGAGTGTGCGATGCAGAAGATGAGGCCAGATCTTCCTTAAGTCGCTTGACTTCAGATGCAAGCTTTGCGTTGTCGTCTGCAATGCTCGTCATCTCCGCATCATGCTGCTTACGCCATTTGTCCCATTCTGATTTATCATTCTCCATGGTCATCATCGCCTCAAGATTCATGTGGTTGACCCTTTGAAGTTCGTCGACAAGTTTCTGCCATTGCGACATCCTCTCGATATTAAGCCTGACCGCGTCAAGACTTTTAAGCATGTCTTGCTTATCAATCGGAACCAAATCCAAGTCAAAGCGCACTCCATTTAGGCGCCAATTCGGAAATCGGCTCTGAAGCGTTGGAGGGCCGTCTTTAACTTGATATTGTGGCCTGTTAATGATTGTTTGAATATCAGATTTCTTTAGAGGAGGAGAGCCGGCCGGAGTATCAAAAGGGATAGGAGCGTCAGTTTTCTTAGAAATTTCAAACGCGTCCTTCTCATCAAGTTTAACCCGTTTACTTGGGTCACCGGTAGCATGCTTCTTCCCTTTGTCATCATGATATTTTCTTTTATGAGAGTCATCGTCTCTCCTTCTTTGCTGCTCTTCGTAAGCACGCCTTTCTTGAGCTTTTCTAGCTGCACGCACTTCGTCAGATTCTTTGCGGGAGGGAAGATAACGTCCATAATCGTAAGAATCACGCCCTCCGTAGCGCCGAAAGTTGTCGTAATACGAGCCAGTTTGTCCCATTGTAGAACCTAAAATTGAAGAAAAGACAAGTCTTAGAAATCTTCAAATTAAAGGGGGGCTAAGTTCATATAAGTGCTAAGCATCCTAAGTGTGTGTGATGTGCAAACTACGCGCGTCGAACTACAAACCACTCTTTGGTTGGGGAGTGATAGCAGATTGGGAAACGGGAGCTGATTCTTGAGCTGGCAAAGTTTGCCGCAGAGTAGATGTTGCTTCTGTTACAGGAGAGGTGACTTTAGTTATGTCATCTTTAAAAAGCTCCCGGGAAGTTATCATTATATCACTTAAACCATCGAAGGTGTCATCATCATGGTGCCCGGCAGAGTTTTCTTTTTCAGCTTCTACATCGGCTGACTTTTCAGTGATTCGAGGATTTTCTTCCTCTTCGATAATTGGGGCAAGTGCCGACTTGCTGACTGACCCTACAACATCGGTGGATGCGGAACATTTTATCAAAGCAACCTCCACGATAGGTGTTTCTAATGCAACTTCTTCTGCAGAAACTGGGGCATTCAATGCCTCTGCTTGAGAGCCCGAAGCAGCTAACGTTTCTGCATCAGAACTAGAAATTTCATGAATTCGAGTCGATCTGGAAGGATGTAAAAGCCCAAATTGGTGCAAAAGCTCATCATTTAATAAAAACTGGATACTCCTCTCCTCTATCGGCACCGCCATAAGCCTCTCAAAAATCACTTTGTGACCGGGATCTTTAGAAGGAAGAGGAAGTGCTGAAAAGGAAAAAAAGGCAAAGTTAGCACTTGATAACTCGGACTTCAGTAAGTTTGAAATAACATAAGAAACAGAGGCAAGTGATCTTACTTCCTACTCTCCAAATAGCATAAAACCCCGGGGGACAGCGAACATAGAAACACGGGCTCAGGAAACTATGAACACTTTTAGGGAGACCGGTGATCAACTTACGATTTCTAGCACTCCTCACGACTATGATAGAGGGATGATCTTTATTTTTGGCAAAAGTACACAGATAGCGAATTTCTCCGAAACTAGGAAAGCGGTCCAGCGTTCTCCTAAAAAGCACGCATAGTCCCAACAGGATGGCGTAGCCATTAGGGTGTAATTGAAAAGGGGAGATAGATAGTCGGAGAAGAAGTTCTCGAAGGCAGTCATTGAATGGGGGGATAGCTCCGCTCGAGAGCATTTGGCGGTTAACTGCGACAAAGCCATGGGGCGGCCTATCAGCAGTATCATTTATTTCAGGAAGCAAAGCGTCAGCTTCGGCAATGCCAAACTGGATGCATAATTGACGAAAGGCTTTATGGCTCAGGGTGGTAGGAGTCCTTTCTGGAGGATCATTTAGCGGGACAGCAACTGGAAATGCATCTTCAACTTGCTCCGTTCCTTCTTGTGGAGAAGACATTCTACACAATCAGCTGAGTGTTCAAATGTGAAGGTGCACGTTTCCTAAAAAGTGTGAAGTGTTGTGCAAAACTAATGAAAAATAAAAGACAAGCATAACTGGAATTAAATTAGTTGACAATCAATCGATTACAGAATTTCAGAACTTGTCAATGTTCAAGTGCAGTGTTAATGCAGACAAATCAGTTTCATTTGACTATTACGATTTTGTTTTAATACTTCACTTGAATTGGTTATTGTACAGCATCTCATTCATATTCATTCAATTTAACTTTCTCTTCACCAACTAATCTGTCATTCGATGTGGGCAGTCAGTGACAGTATATTCGTCCCAGTACTCTGTGAATGTTGTGTTAAACAGGACTGTTAACTTGCAAATTGAAGCAATCTGTAAAAAGAATAACATGCAACACAGTTCATAGTTCAATAGTTTGAAGTCCAAGCAAAGTTTAAAAGTCATCTGCTAAGTCGCCGAAGACTCAAATGCTAACTCGGTGACGACTTAAGGAAGGTTCCCTATGAGTTAAGTCAAGTCATCAGTCCTTTAAGTCGCACTGCAAGGAAAAGTTTCAAGTCTGAATGCAAAAATGCAATGTCCTAGGTCGTTGCCGACCTACGACCTATGACCTACTTTAGGTCGTCAAAAATTTAGTTGCGATTCCTGTTCAAAGGTGTTAAGTCGTTCATTCTCCCTAGTACATCAATTCGCCTAACTCCTAGCCCGTCAACCCGTTAACCCATTAGCCTCTCCTTCAACCAAAACTCTCGTCCCCTCAACGTATTCAATCATCCCGAAATCACCATACACCCAGTGTAATGATATTCCATCACAAATCACAAATCGGTCAAACTGAATCGCCGCAATCCGTCGCCTTGTTCACACAAGACTGTCCAAGGCTAAGACAAATCATCTTGAATCCATCAATAACCGATTGAAACAAAGGCTGCAGTGAAGCGTGGAAAAATAAAAGTGGGTTGAAAATGGGGATCATAATTCAGTGACAGTCGGGGATTGAATAATCAAGTTCACTTACGCAGTATAACGATGAGGATAACTGGCGATTGAGTAATTGAATTCGTCTTAGAAGAACTCGAACGCTTGCAAATGGCAGAATGAGATGATAGGAACAAGTGAAGGAGGAAAAGGAACGACTTAAGCTATTTATACAGGGGCGGTGAGATGTGAATCGGCACAAACGACTTATGACTCATTTTAAGTCGGTCACGATCTAACGCAGTCATCAAGAAGCGAGCTAAGAAAATCGAAGCACATGACCTACGTCTTAGGCGTATGCTTCGAGGGGCAAATGTTAACCCTCTTTCAGTTCATAACCTAATGAGTTAAAGGCGCGACCGACTCAAGACGAAGACCGACCTAACAGATCTGACTTAAGGCAACATACGACCTAAGCTACAGGTCCGACTTAACAGTAGCCGACTCAAGGAAGGCTCCGACTCAAGGAAGGCTCCGACTTAAAAAGGTCTCCGGCTTAACAAGCCACGACCTAAGAAAGCTCTGACCCAACAGTTGTCGATCTAACTACTGAGAAGAGCTGCCGACTTAAGATGTGTGCCAACCTAGGAGCCTACCGACTTAAGGAAGCCAACCGATTTAACAAACTGCGAGTTAGCAAGGGCTTCCGAGTTAAAAATTGCCGACTTAAGATTGCGAGTTAACTCTGCTCCGACCTAAAAAAGTCTTCGACTTAAAGACCTACGACCTATCTCTTAAGTCGTCGCCGACCTACGACTTATACTGAGTCGTATGTAATCTCAGAACACCTTGCACCTTTACCTCGTCACCGACTTACCTTAAGTCTTCGGCGACTTAGGACTTAAAGCATAAAACCAGAAGAGGAGGTGAACTACTATGGAAGTGTTGATGAGCCGGCTGCGACCTATCATAAGTCGGCCGCGACTTATACTAAGTCGGCGATGACTTAGGACTTAGGAAAATTTCAAAAGTCCAAATCAGCTCCTATAAATACCCCACCACTTCCAACATGAAGGGGACTTTTGGCCATTCATTTCTTCAAGCATCGTTACTCTGTCGAAGTCTCCATTCATCCAGCAACCAAAGATCTTCAAACATTCAAGACGCTACAACAAGCTTCAAGAGAAATTCCTTACATCCAACACGGATTCATCGAATTTCATCGACGAAGATTGAGCTAGTAGTCAAGATTGTTTCTTTTGATCGAATTGTACTGTTTTGATAAGAGATTTGTATCGATTTGTAACCGAATTCAGTAATAAAGAGATTCAAAGTGGACGTAGGCATAATCTCAAGCCGAACCACTATAAATTGCTATCTTTTACTGCTTTTCTGCCATTTTACCGCTTAAATTCTGTTCCCGTCACACGGGTGGTGCTTTCACGATTCTATTACACACACCGGGTGTTAGCGTTCACTTTTTAGCGTTAACATTAAGTGTTATAAATTGATATTTTGAAAAATCAAGCTCCAAATCGATATAAATTGAAATTGAATTAATTGAAGGTAAATGTAGAATTGAATTAATTTGAAGTCAAAGTTGACATTCATTTGAATTGAAATCGAAATTGAATCGGTAGAATGGAAATGGAAATTGATTTGAATTGGGAAGTTATAATTGAAATGGTTTGGTTTTGAAGATGCTTCAGTTTTGTTTCCAAATTTCTCTGTTATACAAACCATCTTTAAATACTTAAACTATTTTAATCTATTTTAAATCTACTTAACCCAATTTAAATTATTTTAAACTAATTTATCTATTTGAAATCCCTTTTAAATATTTTAAGTATTTTAACTATTTAATTATTTAAACTACTTTTAAACTACTTAAAACTATTTTCTAAAAATTTCAAGCTGGTCAATAAGGTTAAATGTTTATATTTAAATCTTGAATTTAAATACGAATTGGGTTAAATGAAGTTGCAACCTAAATTGAAATTCGAAATGATTTTGGAAATCGAAATGAGATATTGAGGCGAAAAATGATTTTGAAATCGAAATGAGATATTGAGGCGAAAAATGATTTTGAAACGGAATCTTACATCTTGAATAGATATGATGATATTTGAAATGGATTTGATTTTGAAGCGAATATGATATTTTGATATCAAGTGTGAATCGATTTGAAATGTAAAAGAGCCATCGGTGTAATAATACGTAGTTATTAAAGAGACCGGGATCGGATATGGACATACTCTCTGTCGATACCGAAAACCACTTTAATAACTATTATACGCGGAGTGTTGATCCAGAATGAAGTGGATGGTTTGGTGAACGCGTTGACTGAAGAAAGAGAACGATATTGGATGACCCCTGACATGACTAAAATAGGAGCCGCACCGGGCCATTGAGGTTCGCCGCCTCTAGCGGACACACTTCTTCGTTACCATATCTATTACTGTTGTGATTCGATTTGGGTGCACCCCTCGATTATGGGAGTGTTGTTTCACGGTATTGGGGTAGTAGCTGCTATGCCCAACATCAGTCCGGATCACGCAACTACTAGTATCCTTGTTGGTATCGCCTCATGTACCTTGTCATACTGATTATCCTATTCGCAGCCACTACGTTTTGGTTTGTACCTTTAGTATATGGATTGCCCTCTGGTGACTTCCGGTTTTGGGGAAACTATGGTCTTGTATATGCTCTTGGGAATAAAAATGTGTTAAGGATGGAATGGGCCATGGCTTAACGCTAGTTTGATATTTTACTTTATGATAGACATTATTGTATATAGCGTATTCTATTATATAGTAGATAGTTTAACGGATCCTTAAGAGATGGAAAATCCCGTAACATCTCTTGAGTTATTGCACTCACGTTGGCATTGGATAGGAGATGTCAAACCCCGTAAACATCTCTGACGCCATTGCATTCATATTTATTTACGATTGATTAACTTACATAAGGATGTTTTAGTCCTGACTCGAGTGTTTTGTCTTTTCATTACGCCCGGGTCAGTCCTGAGTTTTTCAGCTTATTGAAGAACTATTTTGGAGGATGAAGACGAAGATTTGGTATACTATTACTATTATCATCCTTGCATCATGCTGTCTGCTGCATTATTTTATTTGTTCTGTTGTATATGTATAACAATGATAAATGTTGTATAAATGATAATCAAAAGTATATTAAACAGCTTCATGAACTGTTTATTTGATTATTATATTTTATTTTTCCGCTGCGAGATTCTGTGATTGTTTATTGTCCCTTTTCTCTTCTTTTCTTATTTACCCCATTAACCATCCGCCCTTTTGAATGGTTTAGAATCGGCATGTGTGTTTGATTTGTCGATTTAAACTGTCCAAAAAGGCGGGTCGTTATAACCATCCTTTCGAAAGCTTTAAAACCTTAGAGATCTTTCTTTTAAAACTGACTTTCGACACCTTTGAAAAACCTTTCCTTTTAACCTTTCGAAACCATTGAGGAACAATCCCTTATAAACCTTTCTTTAAACCTTTCGAAAGCATTGGGGAAGCACTGCTTCGAAACCATCATTTAAAACTTTTCGAAAGCGTCAAACCTTTGTAAACAGCAAACCATTCAAAATCTTTTGGGTTCAATTTAAACATGTGGAAAACACCTTTCGAAACCATTCAAAAATCTACCCCTTCGAAACCATTAAAAACTGTCTCGGTCGAAACCATTTGGAATATGCCTTCATGTAGAGCAAAATGATCTGAAACCCATTAGAGTCGAAATCATTCCTTTCGAAAGCTATTCTTAAGTAAAGAAGTGATGGTGTCGAGACCATACTTCCAAAAGCATTGGAGAAGCGGCAACTAAAGGGCTTCGACTTTGTCGAAAGTCTATATTTAATAACAAAGGCGCAACCTCCTTAAAACAATTTCTTTAAATCATTTCACCCAGTCGGAAGCCAACCAAGTCGAAAGCAATATAATCGAAAGCAAAGCAGGCACATTTTTCACTTTAAAACAAAGGCGTGTTTCAACCCCTTCGAAACCCCTGGGTTTCGACCTGATACCTTCCGCCTTCTTTCCAATTCATTGCGCACCATGTCTTTGATGCCATGCTTATTGGTTACGTTAATGATGGAGGCGGAGGAACTCAGTCGAAAGCCATCTGTGTCGGAGGCATGGTGCCGAAAGTGGCGAAACAGGCTAAAAACAAGAAAATTTTATCTTTAACTAAAAAGAGAAATACTTTTTAACCAACCTGCTAGGTTTGTTAAAATCTTATTGGTTGCTTAATTTTATTTTCTAAAAGTGCAGCCATAATTTCAGAAATAAGCAATAAATTTATTTTATAAAATACCCCTTCTCCTTTTATAAATATATAAAACATTTAAGTCTCATACCTTAAATAATTTTATATATTCATTAAAACACTTTGGAAAATTCTACAAAAATTCCAGAAAATAATTTTCAATATGCTTTCTAAGATATATAAATTTCAAACCCAAATAATTAATTATTTAGCCGTAAATAATTTATAACCCAATAAATCATTTTTTCACTAGAAAATTAATATAAAATCCACATTAATTCAGAAAATTATGAAAATTGAAACCCTTTGTAAAATATAATTTTCGATCTAAATCTAAATTTGCAAGGCATTTGGATGTCATTAAATAGGGTTTTCACATCAAAGCATATCATAAAAACTAATATGAACATGCATAAATCACCAACAAGTATATATAGCATTTAATTATTCAAACATGGCATTATCATGCAAATATACTTAGGATTATCATTAAAACTGAAAACCATAAGAAAAGTGAGATGTGGTAATTATTTACCTTAGATTTGTGATTAAAGATATGAGATTTGAATGAATTTGATGTTGATTAAGCTTCCGCTTTATCTTTCTTCTTCTTACCCTTGAAAATGGTGGCCGGCCTCTCCTTTATTTTTAATTTTTTTCAAATGAAATGAAGTGATACTCACGGCTAAGGGTTTAGTGTATTAGAGAGCCCTTTTTCCTATCTTACCCCTCCCATATAACACGTATTTTCCTAATACATTTTATTCATGCTATCTCATTTGCTTTACACACTAGCATGGCACGGCTACCCATGATTATAACCAAATCTCAATCCATTAATCATCTTATATTATTTTATTTAATTCAGCTAATTAAATATCCTAAATAATATTACTAAAAATATGGGGTGTTACACATATTTCTTCTATTTAAATACGACTACTAGGTACCCAAAAAAATAGGGCACCCAGAGTTTAAGGAAAGGGAAAGAAACTCTGGGTCAATTATGGGATTGGTGTGAGAACTCAAAATACAGGTTATGAAAACACAAGGGTATCTCATAAGACCACGCGGCACATATACATAGAACGGGATTTTACCTTATGATAACCAAAGCATTTTTACATGGAAATTTGGTAATATTATTTTTAATGACATTCTTTTGAAAATATTTGCAAGTAAACTTTTGAATCTTAGCCGAAATTATTACCGTATTAAATTCCAGACCTAACCATTTAAGGTTCTACAAAACAAAGCTGAAGGCATTTATTTGAGATTGGATTTCCAACTGAATAGCGAGGTAAGGGACTACCTCTCGTACAGTGCATTTATAGAGGAATGCACCTGAGTCCCCTATGTTGGTCCTTATGCGAATTAAGACCGGCCTATCCAAAAATATAATATATGAATAGCACCAAGTATTACATCATCTGACCATTCCCGACCTATCTGAGATGTCTCATAGCTTACACCACTTAATTTAAACCCGATGTTATAGCGGGTATAAATTTTATCCATCTAGAAAGTGATTTCATACCCTGATTGATTGCGACCCGCTTTAGCCTTAAAGCACCTTCTGTTTCACTATTCCCGGATGTGAGGCTTTGAGGTAACGTTTACCTTTTATATGGCACATCTTCCACTTTGAATGCCACTTTGCCATTTCACAATCACATAACTGATTTCTACAAACGTATAACTCCTGAGCTTGTACGTATCAGGAAAGGATGTTAAGCTAAGAGAAGTTGTCTTCTCTTCCACCAAAAAGATGATACGTTCATAGAGATCAATCAATATGATCTTGAAATGCAATGTCCGACATTCGTCAATACAAATTGTCCAGGAACAGGACAAGCCAAAGGTACTTTCCTACCACATCCTGTCGGGAATTGCCCCTAGGATTTGTAGCGAATAGTCCTCGTGTTTCGAAGATTTTCCAAATGAAGGGACCATTGCTATTTATTTATCTTAGGAGCGACTTAGAGATTATCACAAGCAGTCCTTTCGAAATGAAGATCCTCTATCTTCTAAAATTTTGGTCTTCAATCTATGTCTTCATCGAATGCGTAAATTAGTTCGAAGTGGTTTTCAGATAAGGATTACCCAAATCCGACTCTGGTTCCTTCAAATCAATCATCGATAAAAATATGGTTTATAAATAGGTAATTAATATTCCATTAATTTATATCCCTTTATCCAAAATATCCTTTAGAGATATTTATCTTTTGTAAACTATTTCTTTTTCAGTATATATGGAATTCATTAAAACTCTCTTTGTTAATTTCATTGGTGTTAATTCCTTTATCTCAGCGACCTAGAACTTAACGACCTAAGAGGAGTTCGCGACCTAAAGAACTCCACGACGTAAAGAACTCTGCGACTCAGAAAGGCTTGCGACCTAAGAACGGAAAGGTTTGCGACCTATGGACTTGGGAGAAGTTTACGACCTAAGGACTTAAGAAAGGTTTACGACCTATGGACTTGGGAGAAGTTTACGACCTAAGGACTTAAGAAAGGTTTGCGACCTAACAACAGAAGACCTTGCGACCTAAGGACTTGGGAGAAGTTTGCGACCTAAGGACTTAAGAAAGGTTTGCGACCTAACTACAGGAAAGGTTTGCGACCTAACTACAGGAAAGGTTTGCGACCTAACTACAGGAAAGTTTTGCGACCTAAGGGACCTACGACCTAAGAGGCTAACGAGCTAGGGCTTCAACGACCTAAAGCTCCCACAGCTATTCCTTAACTCACCTGCGACCTACCACTTGATCAAATAAAGCCAAGTACTACTTCACCAGCTAATCTCTTAAGCCGCAAGGAGACTGCGACCTAGCTTAGGTCGCTCGCGACCTACGACTTAACTAAGGTCGTACGCGAGCTAAGACTTAGGCGAATTTTCTGCTCAGAAATCAGCTCCTATAAATACCCCACCACTTCCAACATAACGTGGACTTTTGGCCATTCATTTCTTCAAGCGCCGTTACTCTGTCGAAGTCTCCATTCATCCAGCAATCAAAGATCCTCAAACATTCAAGACGCTACAACAATCTTCAAGAGATAATTCCTTACATCCAACATGGATTCATCGAATTTCATCGACGAAGATTGAGCTAGTAGTCAAGATTGTTTCTTTTGATCAAGTTGTATTGTTTTGATAAGAGATTTGTATCGATTTGTAACCGAATTCAGTAATAAAGAGATTCAAAGTGGACGTAGGCTTAATCTCAAGCCGAACCACTATAAATTGCTGTCTTTTACTGCTTTTCTGCCAGTTTACTGCTTAAATTCTGTTCCTGTCACACGGGTGGTGCTTTCACGATTCTAGTACACACACCGGGTGTTAGCGTTCACTTTTTAGCGTTAACATTTGGTTTTGTTAAACTCTTATTAAAACTAGGTAAATCCAAATTACTTAATATTTGAATGAAACGGATCCGTAGAAATCATTCAAATTATACTTGATGTTAATTTCCGTATTCAACAAGTACTATCCATCGAATAACGGTGAAATCACCATTTAAATCCATACAAGTAGTACAAGTTCCCTCTTCAGAATTTAATATCAATTATAAGAAGATTATCTCTATACAACCCAAGTTGTTGAAATTTGAAAAGTGTAATCTTTTATACTTAACTTGTTTCCAACATTTCTACCTTATCTATCCCTCGCCTTGGTGAGGCAAGGTGAGCCATGGCACTGGTCTCTCCCAAACATCTCCTTAGTTTAAGAACCTCAACTAGATCTCATGAATAGGAAAATTAGGTGTACTCGTCGGCTTATTATAGCTAAGATTAAAATAATTGCTTATAACAACTTTCCTTTAATTCTTTTATTTAAATCCTTTTAAATAAATCATTAAATCTTCAAATCATCTTTAAAACTCTTAATTATTCATTTAAAAACATTTATAAAAGATATGGGAAAAAATTGTTAAGTTAAAGTTATTATTCAAAAGTTATTTATAACCGCTGCAAATAGTGCTGCGAATAGTGTTTTTAAAGTTATATTGACCAAAATGACTTTTCTATCATTTGAAAATTTAATTATCCAACTTAAATCTCTTTTAAAACATTTATAAAGATTTTTCCATATTTTTAAAACATTTAAAAAATATCAAATTATAAGAAATCCCCTTTTGGATTCCGAACTGCAAACACGCGATTATTTCCAAAACTTGCTTTACTTATATTTTAAAATCTACAAGATGAAATCTTGATTTTATTCCTTTGTTTGAAAACTATGGATATTGTAGTTTGGAAAAATCTTATTACAAAGAATTCCAAGCTATATTCCACTTTATATACTCATTTAACTTTTGCGGTGCAAAATCGCGATCTACAGTTAAGTGATGCGCCTAGTTTTGACTCGTTTTTCATTTCTTATTCAAACTTCACCAAATTTGTTTTTAATGTTTATAAAACATATTTAAATCATTTTAAAACCATTTCAAAGAGTTTTAATGATTCCATACTACTTTTATAATTTGATTCGAAAAGTGATTTCCTTATGTAATATATTGACGTGTATTTAAGTAACTTGTTTATATATCCAAACAATAATATTTTCACAACATCCAAACATGATAAACTATCATTATAAACAACCATAGCCAAATATATATATATATATATATATCAGCTAATATATAATATATATAAATAGATTTCTCACTTTTTTTTATATAACATATCTAACTTTTTGTTACTAATTACTTTCCAAATATCCACTAAGTATTGTAATCCATCTAACCAAACATCTTAAGCGTATCAATAGTTATGTTAAACATTTATAACTATTTATAAAGATTTAATTTAGGAGTTCTCACCTTCATTGGACAATGTATTAACTTGATTTCGCTCTAGCTTTGCAAACTCGAACCAAAACTCTACAAACTCGAGCCCGAAATCTCTAAGAGTGCTCGGCCTTGGTCCTTTGCTCACGGCCAAGCAAAGAGATTGTGGTTGCTCACGGCCAAGGTGGTGGATGATGGTGGCCGTGGGTTTGAGTGAGGAAAAGAAGTGATTTTAAAGTGTTTTGAGGTGCACATACTATAATATATGTATGTATGTATGTGTGTGTGTGTGTATATATGTATGTATATATGTATGTATGTATGTATGTATATATGTATGTATGTATGTATGTATGTATACATATATGTATGTATATGTATGTATGTATGTATGTATATGTATATATATATATAATGTAAATTTAATTTCCTTTCACAAATATTTTCTTCATTATTTTATTAAGTGGAGAAGCCATGGAAATAGCTTAGAAATGAGGAAGAAGATGAAGAAAAAGTTGTAGGAAATTATGAAGAATGGGTGGGGTATTTATAGGAAATTTTGGAACTAAAATATCTTAACATGAAATTACCAAACTATCCCTTGCAATCACCTCCAACCCCCTTAGGATGCACGATATCTGCCCCTCCTCCTAGCCATGTGGTGGTGGTGGTGATGGTGGGTGGTGGTGATGTATGCAATGTAAGATCGGTTTAATGTTTGCTTTTTGAAGTAATTATTACTTAGATTTTATATTCTTTTACCATTAGTAAATATATATTTACTTTCTACTCTTATCATGTGTATATGTACATTATAATGTGTGTATTTGCATGTCACAAATGTGTACAAGTCATTTGAACAACATCTTATAACTTATACACATCAACCGTTGTGAATTTGGATTCCGATCTTCGGTCATATTTTCATTGATAATTAACGTATATATATTTATAAAAAAGTTTGAAAACTATTTTCTTATTATTACTCATGAATTAAAATGATCATATTTGATTTATAAAACCATATAAATCAATATTAAATGATTTTTTACAAAAAGTGTTATTATATTTATAAACCCATATCGATTTTCCTTATGATTTGAAATCTTATTTATAAATTTATAAGACTATCATATTTGATTTATTATCACTTTAATACTATTATAAATGAATTATTATCATTTTAAAACTATAATTTGAATATTTATAATAATCATTAAATTTTAATTCAAAATTATCAATTAATTGTTATATATATACTGGCATCACTAATGATGTCATAAATCAGTTAAATTTTTGTTAATATATTTTTAAACAGGTTTACCATTTTCATTTATGGTTCAAAACATCATTATTGGGGTTATAAATCTTATATTTGAATATTTCAAATTTAATCCTAATTTAATAAAGTGATGAATTTTGCAGTTCGTTACAGACTCCCCTCCTTTAAAGAATTTCATCCTCGAAATTGATCGCAATGTCTGTAATACTTATTCCAAAGTTGAGATTTTCAAATATATCATCAGATGGTACTTACATATTGACGCAGCGGATATTACAAAAACAATGTATGACGTTGAATGTAGCAATCTGTGGATTGATGGATACTGAAATGCCCGAATTCGTTGATCCGAAGATACCGAACTCTAGCTATCCCGAACTCGTTGATCGTGCACGATACCGGGTTCAAAGATCTTCAATTCTTCAAGCGTTGATCAAGCGCACTTGATTCCGCGAATCGGCTTCTACAATGAAACGGATCCGTAGACATCATTCAAATTATACTTGATGTTAATTTCCGTATTCAACAAGTACTATCCATCGAATAACGGTGAAATCACCATTTAAATCCATACAAGTAGTACGGGTTCCCTCTTCAGAATTTAATATCAATTATAAGAAGATTATCTCTATACAACCCAAGTTGTTGAAATTTGAAAAGTGTAATCTTTTATACTTAACTTGTTTCCAACATTTCTACCTTATCTATCCCTCGCCTTGGTGAGGCAAGGTGAGCCATGGCACTAGTCTCTCCCAAACATCTCCTTAGTTTAAGAACCTCAACTAGATCTCACGAATAGGAAAATTAGGTGTACTCGTCGGCTTATTATAGCTAAGATTAAAACAATTGCTTATAACAACTTTCCTTTAATTCTTTTATTTAAATCCTTTTAAATAAATCATTAAATCTTCAAATCATCTTTAAAACTCTTAATTATTCATTTAAAAACATTTATAAAAGATATGGGAAAAAATTGTTAAGTTAAAGTTATTATTCAAAAGTTATTTATAACCGCTGCAAATAGTGCTGCGAATAGTTTTTTTAAAGTTATATTGACCAAAATGACTTTTCTATCATTTGAAAATTTAATTATCCAACTTAAATCTCTTTTAAAGCATTTATAAAGATTTTTCCATATTTTTAAAACATTTAAAAAATATCAAATTATAAGAAATCCCCTTTTGGATTCCGAACTGCAAAAACGCGATTATTTCCAAAACTTGCTTTACTTATATTTTAAAATCTACAAGATGAAATCTTGATTTTATTCCTTTGTCTGAAAACTATGGATATTGTAGTTTGGAAAAATCTTATTACAAAGAATTCCAAGCTATATTCTACTTTATATACTCATTTAACTTTTGCGGTGCAAAATCGCGATCTACAGTTAAGTGATGCGCCTAGTTTTGACTCGTTTTTCATTTCTTATTCAAACTTCACCAAATTTGTTTTTAATGTTTATAAAACATATTTAAATCATTTTAAAACCATTTCAAAGAGTTTTAATGATTCCATACTACTTTTATAATTTGATTCGAAAAGTGATTTCCTTATGTAATATATTGACGTGTATTTAAGTAACTTGTTTATATATCCAAACAATAATATTTTCACAACATCCAAACATGATAAAACTATCATTATAAACAACCATAGCCAAATATATATATATATATATATATATCAGCTAATATATAATATATATAAATAGAGTTCTCACTTTTTTTTATATAACATATCTAACTTTTTGTTACTAATTACTTTCCAAATATCCACTAAGTATTGTAATCCATCTAACCAAACATCTTAAGCGTATCAATAGTTATGTTAAACATTTAGAACTATTTATAAAGATTTAATTTAGGAGTTCTCACCTTCATTGGACAATGTATTAACTTGATTTCGCTCTAGCTTTGCAAACTCGAACCAAAACTCTACAAACTCGAGCCCGAAATCTCTTAGAGTGCTCGGCCTTGGTCCTTTGCTCACGGCCAAGCAAAGAGATTGTGGTTGCTCACGGCCAAGGTGGTGGATGATGGTGGCCGTGGGTTTGAGTGAGGAAAAGAAGTGATTTTAAAGTGTTTTGAGGTGCACATACTATAATATATGTATGTATGTATGTATGTGTGTGTATATATATGTATGTATATATGTATGTATGTATGTATGTATGTATATATATATATGTATGTATGTATGTATGTATGTATGTATGTATGTATGTATGTATGTATGTATACATATATGTATGTATATATATGTATGTATGTATGTATATGTATATATATATAATGTAAATTTAATTTCCTTTCACAAATATTTTCTTCATTATTTTATTAAGTGGAGAAGCCATGGAAATAGCTTAGAAATGAGGAAGAAGATGAAGAAAAAGTTGTAGGAAATTATGAAGAATGGGTGGGGTATTTATAGGAAATTTTGGAACTAAAATATCTTAACATGAAATTACCAAAACTATCCCTTGAAATCACCTCCAACCCCCTTAGGATGCACGATATCTGCCCCTCCTCCTAGCCATGTGGTGGTGGTGGTGATGGTGGGTGGTGGTGATGTATGCAATGTAAGATCGGTTTAATGTTTGCTTTTTGAAGTAATTATTACTTAGATTTTATATTCTTTTACCATTAGTAAATATATATTTACTTTCTACTCTTATCATGTGTATATGTACATTATAATGTGTGTATTTGCATGTCACAAATGTGTACAAGTCATTTGAACAACATCTTATAACTTATACACATCAACCGTTGTGAATTTGGATTCCGATCTTCGGTCATATTTTCATTGATAATTAACGTATATATATTTATAAAAAAGTTTGAAAACTATTTTCTTATTATTATTCATGAATTAAAATGATCATATTTGATTTATAAAACCATATAAATCAATATTAAATGATTTTTTTTACAGAAAGTGTTATTATATTTATAAACCCATATCGATTTTCCTTATGATTTGAAATCTTATTTATAAATTTATAAGACTATCATATTTGATTTATTATCACTTTAATACTATTATAAATGAATTATTATCATTTTAAAACTATTATTTGAATATTTATAATAATCATTAAATTTTAATTCAAAATTATCAATTAATTGTTATATATACTGGCATCACTAATGATGTCATAAATCAGTTAAATTTTTGTTAATATATTTTTAAACAGGTTTACCATTTTCATTTATGGTTCAAAACATCATTATTGGGGTTATAAATCTTATATTTGAATATTTCAAATTTAATCCTAATTTAATAAAGTGATGAATTTTGCAATTCGTTACAGACTCCCCTCCTTTAAAGAATTTAATCCTCGAAATTGATCGCAATGTCTGTAATACTTATTCCAAAGTTGAGATTTTCAAATATATCATCAGATGGTACTTACATATTGACGCAGCGGATATTACAAAAACAATGTATGACGTTATGTAGCAATCAGTGGATTGATGGATACTGAAATGCCCGAATTCGTTGATCCGAAGATACCGAACTCTAGCTATCCCGAACTCGTTGATCGCGCACGATACCGGGTTCAAAGATCTTCAATTCTTCAAGCGTTGATCAAGCGCACTTGATTCCGCGAATCGGCTTCTACAATCGTTGAATCGAGCGCACTCGATTAACCGAAAGAGGAGATAGGAGATTACACTCAACTACCAATTTGGAATGAAAGCACAAAGCAATCAAAAGAGAATTTTATTCAAAAATCAACAACCTTTACAAATGAAGCAACTTGCCTATTTATAGGCTACAACACATATCCAGAAAAATTCCTAAGTCTTAAGTCGTTTCCGACTCATCATCTACGACCTACGACTCATCATAAGTCGTATACGACTTATCAGCTTACAATACAAATGTCACAACTTACGATTTATACAAAACATGCGACATAACTATTCAGCGACTTACGACTTAAAGATTACAACACATAGTCTTCGACATACGACTTAAAAACAAAGTACACGACTCAAAAGTAACAACATACAACGACTTACACACTGACGACATACGGAATAGATGACATACGACTTATCAATACTTCACGAGTTAACACTGCCGACTTATCCCTTCAACGACTTATGCTTGGACGACTTAGTGAATAGTGACTTCAACGAGTTAGCCCAGTTCACGACTTAAGGATCTCAGACGACTTAACTAAGTCGTAACCCGCTTCTTCTTCTTCTTGCTTTGTGTTAAGTCGTGGACGACTTATACCTCCAGTTTCATTAAGTCGTGGACGACTTATACCAGCCTCTCCCTTGAGTCGTGGATGACTTATCTCCTTACCTTCCTTAAGTCGTAGACGCCTCATACGACTCATGCCTGTTTCTATAAGTCGGTTACGACTTATATTTCCCTCGTTATCTTTAGCTCGTGGGCTACATACGACATCGCCCTTAAGTCGTAGACGACTTAAACCTTCTACACTCACAGTTATTTTGTTATCTCGTGCTTCTTCTATAAGTCGTGGACGACTTATCTCTGATTCCTTGAGTCATGTATGACTTATGCCTTTGAAGGTTGTAGGTTGCGCTGCATCACATATTATTCATATGCACTTATCTTATTCGATCTTAAATTCAAATATATAATTTTGATTAGGCTCAGAGGTTATTATTCTCCTTACATAGCACTCAACTATGATAGAAAATGTAAGAAATCTGACTATAAACCCTTATCAATGATTGCCTTAGACCATCAAACGATAAAGCCTTTTCAGATATCAAAATCTTACATCCCCTTATTACTTTTATTTAATACACATCTTATAGTCAAACTATGAAATTCTAATCAGAAGATATTTATACTTAATTTTTTTATCAACTTGTTTTTAAACAATCATTAAAGTTATTGTATATCTTTTAAAAACACATCTTTTATATTCAAAATATCATCCGAGGTAAAATTATTTCATTTACCTTATTTTTAAAAAATTATTTTTATATATTAACAAATACGCACTCGTATATATAATACCCTCAACTCATTCTAGGGTGTAACTGATCCTATCTCTACTGAGTTACTCATCCTAGGATATTACTAATCCTATCTCTAATGAGTTCTTAACCCGGTCAGGCTCTGTTGTTCGCTAAACCAAACCTCTGATACCAAATGTGAAAACCCATTTTGTCGGCCCTCGAAAATCGACATTAATACATCCTCGGTATTCATGTACCCCAAATTCGAGCGCGAAAGTGGCGGTTCCTTAAGGGTAAAAGAAAAAATGGACATAGAACAGAATCTTACATGAATGGAGTAACATAATTTATTTCAATATATAAAATTATTATAGCATAAATTTTAAATACATTTATCAGAGTTAAACATGAACAGTTATAAATCTCTGTCCATACAAAATACGGAATACAATAGTACACAAGTGTAGTGGGAATGGATAATAGTCTACTGAAGAATCTTCTAACTCCATGCTCCGAGTACTTCCAGATTTCTTTTGTTTAAATACGACTACTAGGCTGCTTGGAAAAATAGGGCACCTAAAGTTTAAGGAAAGGAAAATGAACTTTGTGTCAGTTATGGGACTGGTGTGAGAACTCAAAATAAGGGTTACGAAAACAAAAGGGTATCTCATAAGACCACGCGGCCCATAAACACAGAACGTGATTTTACCTTATGATAACCAAAACATTTTTACGTGGAAATTTGGTAATATTATTTTTAATGACACTCTTT
Source organism: Allium fistulosum (assembly GCA_030737815.1). NCBI lineage: Eukaryota > Viridiplantae > Streptophyta > Magnoliopsida > Asparagales > Amaryllidaceae > Allium > Allium fistulosum. The sequence continues at coordinate 306,148,534 of CM060901.1, read as the reverse complement.
TGAAAATATTTGCATGTAAACTTATGAATCTTAGTCCAAATTATTACCATATTAGATTCTGGACCAAATCATTTAAGGTTCTACAAAACAAATCTGAAGGCATTTATTTGAGATTGGATTTCCAACTAAATAGCGAGGTAAGAGACTACCTCCCGTAAAGTGCATTTCTAAAGGAATGCACTTGAGTCCCCTATGTTGGTCCTCATGCGAATTAAGACCAATCTATCCTAAAAAATAATATATGAATAGCACCGAGTATTACATCACCTGGGCGTAGAAGGAGTATGGAGTTTTCTGTTGGTGATCTGGTTTTCCTTAAGGTCTCTCCCTTAAGGAATGTGATTCGGTTTGGTCGTAGAGGGAAGCTTGCTCCTAGGTTCATTGGTCCTTTCCGCATCTTAGAGAGGATTGGTTCTTTGGCTTATCGTTTGGATTTGCTCGAAAAGTTTTATGGAGTGCATAATGTATTCCATGTTTCTCATCTTCGTCGGTATCTTCATGATCCATCTTTGATTGTCCAGCCTTCTTCTCTCGAGAGTTTGGATATTCAACCTAATCTGACTGTCGAGAGGAAGCCACTTCATATTGTCGATAGAGGTACGAAACAGCTGAGAAGGAAATCTGTCAATCTGGTCAAAGTGCAGTGGAGTACTGATGATCAGGATTGTACTTGGGAGATGGAGGAGAGCATACGTGCTTCGAATCCGGAATTGTTTGTTTCAGGTACTATTTTCTATTCTATCTTATCTTATCTTTCTTTGTTTTCTATGTCTCGTTCCTTTTTAAGGACGAAAAGCTTTGAGTGGAGGAGAGTGTAACAACACATAAATTTTAACAAATATTTTGAATTTAATTTATTTGAAACTTTGATTTTAATCATTTAAAAATTGGAATTTTGGAATTATCCGATGTATTTTTGGATTTTGTTTATAATTTATTTTCCAAATATAATAAAATAATGATTTTCTGAAAAATTTATATTTTGGTCAACTTTGGTCAAACTTTGACTTTCAGTTGAAATTTTTAAATCTGAATTTTAAATTTTCAATCTTTTTCTTCTAAGCTGAATTTCATTCTGTTATTCGTTCTGCTTTTCGTTTTGTTAAATTCTGTTTATACTTTTTAAGCCTGATAAAATTCTGCGTTTTACATGCAATTATTTTCAGTATATTTTGTCTATATTTTCAATGTTTATTTTCTATTTTGGTTTGGACTTTGTTTGTTTTGTTGTGTTGAACTTATTTTGTTTTGGGCTTGACTAATGGGCTTGGAAATTCCAAGATCCTTGAGTTTTCTTTTCTTTATGTGGAGAGATGCCTTTTGCAATACCATAGCTGTTCACTTTCCATTCTCATAGCTGTACAAAACTTATCATCTCATCTCCTTTCTCATTTGCGTTCCTGAAAGAATTTTATAGTAAGTTTTATCATGTCTTCCTCCTTCCTTCTCTTTTCTTTTTCTCGTTTTGTCTTCAAGCGTAGTTCGGCCATGCTTATCCCCTAGCCGACCACCTCCTTCACCATACCACCACCCATGACCATCCATCACCATCTCCCCTTGCTGCCATGACCACCATGATCCAAAACCACATCACCAAAGAATGTTGCAAACCATAGCCGAGATCACCACATCACCCCTTCCTCATTGCTAGCCTCGGCCACCACCAATTCCACCTTCCCCTTTGCCTTGTCGTGACCATTCCCTACCCATAACCATGACCAGACCTGACTTGACCCAAGCCAAGCACTCAGGCCTTTGCACCATGGCCGAACCCAAAGTGTTAAGGCCGAACCCAATAGGCACCATCTCCTTTGACCTTTTGCCTTCTACATGACTTTTGCCTTGCCATCCCTTCACCTACCCCAAAGTCGTGATCATTCCTTGCCATAGCCGAACACATATGTTTCAGATCAAGTCATGGCCGAACCATGTGATGATGGCTGAGCCTATTGTGGAAGTGGCCGAGCTCACTTATGTGGTCTAGCCCATTTTTCTTGTCTTTTGCTTTATTTTCTTGTGTAAATATTTACTTATATATATATATTCTATTTTTGTTGTTTACAAGATTTGGATTTGGGTGCTACTTCTCCTCGAATTTGATTCGCGCTTTGTCGTGATTTTCGGAGTTTGGTTGTGTGTTTGAATTGTCATCTCTAGCTTTAGAAGGTGAGTTATCACTCTCGACTTCGTACTTATAAAATTGTGAAACAAAGTCTTGTGAATGTGTAGTAGTGATATGCCATGTTGATAGTAGATTTATATATGCCTGTGGTATGATTATTTGATGTTATAACCTGATTATATACCTGTTTCATCACCTGATATGACATGCTATGCTTTACTGTTTAATTTATATTTATGTTTCTCACACTGCAAGTTCCCTCACTATGGGTTGAAATGATACATACCCGAACTGACTTTAGAATAGGGAAAAGTCGTTATAAGCCGAAATGATAGGCTCCAGCGATTTTTATTTGACTTGGGATTACGGGTTTGAAATGATCAAACCCGGGATTTTATATTCCGGATTGAAATGTTATATATCCGTAATCACTTAACCTAGGTTAGAAAATATTATACAAACCCGTGGTTAATTTTAAATATAAATATTTTTGAAACACTACTATATCCGCAGTAACATTTTCTTAGTGCTGCTGTTTCTGAAAAGACAATATTTTTGTAATACTACTATATGTATAGTAACGTTTTCTAAGTGCTGCTATTTCTAATAAGGTAATTATTTCAAAATGCTATTATATGTATTATCGCATTTTCAAAGTGCTACGAATGCTAAAATTACAATGTTTTTGAAATTGTTATAATTGAATGAATGAACTTAGAAATGCTACAACTTTGTAAATGGATATTATTTTTGAAATATATTGACATTGAATTTAAATGGTTTAAAGTGAATATATTTTGATTTGAAATATAAACCATTTTGAATTTATAACCATGGGTTATAATAACGATTGGTTGTTAAAGAGACCGGGATCGGATATGGACATACTCTCTGTCGATACCGAAAACCACTTTAAAAACTGTGTACGCGGTGGAGATTCCAGAATGATGTAGGATGGTGGCGTCGATCCGAAGGTATATTTACATGGACCTAACTCCCATGAGTTAGCATAAGGTGGCTAAAACAGGAGTGATTCTAGGCTAATGAGGTAGCTCCTCTTATCGGACACATTCCATCGTATACCATTCTATTACTTTATGATTGATTGGGTGCACCCCTTGATTCGGGAGTGTGGCTCGAGTTGGGCGATTGATGCAGCTTTGCGTTACCAACAGTTCGGATGCGTAATTGGTATATCTACCCTGGCATTGCCTAGTTGTGCCGTGTCACCTACCATATCATGCTTTACTACGATTTTATTTTGTACCATACCTATGGAGTGCCCTCTGACGACGCCCATTTCGGGGGAGATTACAGTACTGTATAGACTATGGGATTATATAAAACGTGTTAAGGGGGATATGGGTAACGCCTTAACGCTATTTTGATAGTTTACTTTACTTTAGACATTATTATAATAGCGTATCTTACTACATAATAGATAGTTTAACGGATCCTTAAAGGATGGGCGATCCCAAACATCCTTTAAGTTATTGATGCATTTCTATTGCAGTTCACTTGAGTTGATTTACATTTTATAAGTATGTATGTCCTGACTCGAGTGTTTGTGTTTTGCTTTACGCTTGGGTCAGCCTGAGTATCATAGCTTTGGATTCATCTTCTGGAGCTAGAGATTGGCTGGAGTTATTTGTCTATCTAGTTGTCTATTTCCATTTCAATTATTTCATTTAGCTTTGCTTATGTATTTGTGAACTTATGTATTCAGACTTCTGTTGTATCTGTTTTTCAGACTATTGTATTTTGTATCTATTTTGAGACTATGTATTTTAGTGGCTTCATGAACCACTATGTATTTTTATTTCCGCTGCGAGTATTGTGATATTCTGTGTCTGTGATTCTGTGATTGATTTTATTTATTCCAAATTTATTTACAATCTATTGTTTCGAATTATTCAAGTCAGACATGTGTGGTTTTATTATCGATTTGAATGGGCCAAAATAGTGGATCGTTAAATTTGGTATCAGAACTTTGGTTTTAGGCAAACCTTAGCATATGGAGCAAAACTCATTAGAGATAGGGTAGAAATACCCAAGAATGAGTGAAATCAATCTTAGAATCGTTTCTTTGTGAGAGAACGAATTTTTAAGTATAAAATGATTTTCAAATGATTTTAAAGGATTTTAAAGGATTATTTTGGATATAAAATTTTATTGTTTTAAAATCTCATTTTCTTAACTTCATTCCTTTCGAATCCACCTTGTTTATTTGAATTCTTTGATTAGGACTTCCATTCTTGTTGAATCTTATCTTTGTCTTTAGGTTTTACCTTTGTCCTAAAATTCATTCTTATGATCGTCTCATTTCTCATGTTAATGGTACCTTCACGGAGTTGATGGACATGGCCATTAGATATGAGAATCCCACTTCTAAGGAAGCTTCTGTTCCTCGTGCTTCTCCATCTTAGTTTGGTTCTGGCAACTCTAAGAAGAGGAAGCCAAATTTCCATCAGCAGAAGCAGAATTGGCTAAAGAATCCTGGTTTAGGATCTACTCCTCGGAAGCATCCTATCGACCTATCTTCCATCACCTGCTTCAAGTGTGATCAGAGGGGACACTATGCCAATAGTTGCCCTACTTCAGTTGGTGCTGTTGTTCCTCCACCTCAGGATACCAGGGACAATCTCTGTTATGTCTATCTACAGCCTGGTCATTTCAAGAAGGATCGTCCTTTGTATCAGAAGGGCAAGACATCTGGAGTCTTTGCCATGACTTCTTCCACTCCTACTCCATCTGCTCCTTGTGATACCCAAGGTACTCTCCAGGACACCTTTACTTTATTAGATTTTCCTGTTCGTGTTTTATTTGATACTGGAGCTTCGCATAGTTTTATTTCTGTGGATCTTTGTGATAAGTTTGAGCATCTTCTTTCACCCAAGTTTGCAGGTGTACCTTTTTGTGTTACTAATCCTATTGGGTGTCCCCCAAACCTTAGTAGGATTTGTAACCAAGTGAAACTCTTCTATTCTGGTCATCGATTTTATGGTGATTTCTATGTTCATGGTTTTGATGCTTTTGATTTGTTGCTTGGAGGTGATTGGCTGAAGAGGCATGAAGTCGTTATCTCTTGTAAAACCCGAACTATTTCTCTTGTTGATGATCGGGGTAATCCTTTGGTGATTCAGTGCTGTATGCCTCAGGATTTTGCTGGAAGTTTTATTTTCTCTTTGGATTCTTCTCCAGGTGATCTTGATTCAACCCCTGTGGTTAAACTCTATCCCGATGTTATTGGTGAAGTTTCTTCTTTACCTCCTAAGCGGGAAATTGATTTTCGTATTGATCTTATTCCTGGTGCTCGACCTGTAGTTATTCCTCCCAAAAGAATGGCACCCCGTGAGAAGGTTGAGTTGAGGAAACAAATTGAGGACTTGTTCACCAAGGGTCTGATCAGACCTAGTCATTTTGAATGGGGAGCAGCAGTGGTTTTCGTCACTAAGTCCGATGGTTCTTTGAGGATGTGTGTTGATTATAGGGAGTTGAACAAGCTCACTATGAAGAACATATATCCTATACCTCGTATGAATGATATGTTCGATCAGCTTTATGGAGCTACTGTTTTCTCTCAACTTGATCTTGCCATAGGTTTCCACCAGCTCAGAGTTGCTGAGGAAAGTATTCCCAAAACTGCTTTCCGTACTGAGAATGGTTTTTATGAATGGTTAGTTATGCCTTTTGGTTTGACTAATGCCCCACAGCTTTCTTTGTTGATATGATGAATCGTGTTTTTCGTGATGTTCTTAATAAGTTTGTTCTTGTCTTCGTTGATGATATTCTGGTATTTTCTAAGACCGAGGAAGAGCATGAATCTCATTTGAGCATTGTTCTAGGGACTCTTAGGAGTCATTAGTTGAAAGTTAAGTTTTGTAAATGCCATTTCTGGAAGGATGAAGTCCGATTTCTTGGACATATTGTTTCTAGTAATGGAGTTTCGGTTGATCCAGTTAAGATCGCCGCGATCAATGTAAGTCTACCTTTTTCTCATCCTTCTTTTGTAATTCAATTATTCTATCATTCTTTGTAGTTCTTATTTTTTCCCTATTCTATTTCAGGATTGAGAAACTCCTAGGACTCCATTTGATATCCGTAGTTTTCTGGGCCTTGCCGGTTATTATCGGAGATTCATTGAGAATTTTGCTTGGATTGCTGCACCTCTCACTGCTTTGACTCGAAAGAATGCTAAGTTTATATGAAATGATAAGTGTGAAGCTGCATTCAATGAGTTTAAGCGTAAGCTTACTTCCGCACTAGTTCATACCGTTCCAAATGGAAATAAGGGATTAACGGTATACACTGATGCTAGTCATGATGGTTTGGGAGCTGTTCTGATGCAGGATGGGATGGTCATTGCTTATGCAAGTCGTCAGTTGAAGACCCATGAAGCCAATTATGCTGCTCATGATTTGGAATTACATGCCGTGGTTTTTGCTTTGAAGCTTTGGAGGCATCATCTTTTTGGAACAAAGTTTGAGCTTTTTACGGATCATCAGTCTTTGAGATATATTTTCACCCAGAAGGATTTGAATCAGAGACAAGTTAGGTGGCTAGAGTTCCTTGCTTCTTATGACCTCGACATCAACTATATCCCTGGTAAAGCTAATGTTGTGGCAGATGCTTTGAGTCAGAAGAAGGCGATGTTGTGTCAGCTTGTTGTTTCTTCTCCTCTTTTGGATCGTATCTTGGCTAAGCAGGATAAGGATCAGATGCTTAGGCTTATGAAGGAGAGTGTCCGTAGTAGGGTTGGTGGTAGTAGTCCTGATGGTAGTGGAGCTCAGATCGATGATAGAGGGATTTTGAGGATTAGTAATCGGATTTGTGTCCCGAATGTTGATGGAATGAGACAGGAGTTACTTCAGGAAAATCATCGATCCAGACTTTCTATTCATCCAGGAGTGACCAAGATGTATCAGGATATGAAGAAGTTGTATTAGTGGAAGGGTATGAAGCGTGATATCTCCATTTTTGTTAGTAGATGTGCGAATTGTCAGCAAGCCAAGGCCGATCATCAAAAGACCCATGGTTTGTTGTAGCCCCTTGAGGTTCCCAATTGGAAATGGGAACTGGTTTCTATGGATTTTATTGATGGATTACCGAGGACTAGGAGGGGTAATGAGAGTATTTGGGTTATTGTGGATAGATTGACCAAGTCAGCTCATTTCATTCCGCTCAAGTCTACCCGTTCTGCTTCGAGTTTAGCTGAGATTTATATGATGGAGATTGTTCGTCTTCATGGTGTTCTTGTCAGTATTGTTTGTGATAGAGATCCCATCTTTACCAGTCAGTTTTGGAAAGATTTTCAGGAATCTTTGGGTACTCACCTAAATCCTGTGCAGTTAAAGCGCTTGGTGGATTCAAAGCGGTGGAGGTGCAAAAAGTCATAGCGGGGATACAGCGAGGATATAGCGGGATATAGCGGATGGCTCTAAAATAGCATATAAAACTCGTACTTAATGTTTTTTCAAATATATAAATGGTAATTAAATGAAAAAATATCATTCAATTGAATTATAATGAATACATAAATAATTTTAAATAAAAACATGTGCGAATATACTTTAAATAAACATAAAACTGTTATATAACATAATTGAATTTAGTAGAATATTAGAGTATTTTCATTTCTAAAAATATATTAAAAATTAAATCAAATAAACTAGTTTCATAACTTTTATAATGTATAAATGCAATTTTTTAATTCATTTTATTAAAGAAGATATAGCGGAATATAGCGGGAATAACGGGATATAGCGGAAATAGCGGGGCTTAAAGCGGAAAGGCTATATTTTAGGGCTATATGGAAAAATCGTAGCGGTAGAAATCCGCTATGAGATATAGCGGGGTTATAGCGGGGTAATAGCGGGGCATTAACTGCACAGCCTGAATCTGAGCACTGCTTACCATCCATAGATCGATGGTCAAACGGAAAGAGTGAATCAGATTCTAGAGGATCTTCTTCGTGCTTGTGTTCTTGATTATGGAGGATCTTAGGAAGATCATCTCCATCTTGTCGAATTCACCTATAACAGTAGTTATCAGGTATAATCTCAATCTTTTATTTTAATCTTGTCTTAATCCTTTATCTATCTCATTTCATCTTTTGAATTCAAGCTAGTATTGCAATGTCTCTGTTTGCCGCGCTTTACGGACGACCTTGCAGATCCCCATCTTGCTGGATTGAATTCGGTAATCATTTGGTTCTTGGTCCAAATATGATTCTGGAGGCTTCTGAAAGAGTTGAGGAGATTAGGAGAAAGATGAGGAGTGCTCAGGATAGGCAGAAGAAGTACGTAGATCGGCCTAGAAGGAGTTTGGAGTTTTATGTTGGTGATCTGGTTTTTCCTTAAGGTCCCTCCCTTAAGGAATGTGATTCGGTTTGGTCGTAGAGGGAAGCTTGCTCCTAGGTTCATTGGTCCTTTCCGCATCTTAGAGAGGATTGGTTCTTTGGCTTATCGTTTGGATTTGCTCGAAAAGTTTTATGGAGTGCATAATGTATTCCATGTTTCGCATCTTCGTCGGTATCTTCATGATCCATCTTTGATTGTCCAGCCTTCTGCTCTCGAGAGTTTGGATATTCAGCCTAATCTGACTGTCGAGAGGAAGCCACTTCGTATTGTCGATAGAGGTACGAAACAGCTGAGAAGGAAATCTGTCAATCTGGTCAAAGTGCAGTGGAGTACTGATGATCCGGATTGTACCTGGGAGACGGAGGAGAGCATACGTGCTTCGAATCCGGAATTGTTTGTTTCAGGTACTATTTGCTATTCTATCTTATCTTATCTTTCTTTGTTTTCTATGTCTCGTTCCTTTTTAAGGACGAAAAGCTTTAAGTGGGGGAGAGTGTAACAACCCATAAATTTTAACAAATATTTTGAATTTAATTTATTTGAAACTTTGATTTTAATCATTTAAAAATTGGAATTTCGGAATTATCCAATGTATTTTTGGATTTTGTTTATAATTTATTTTCCAAATATAATAAAATAATGATTTATGAAAAATTTATATTTTGGTCAACTTTGGTCAAACTTTGACTTTCAGTTGAAATTTTTAAATCTGAATTTTAAATTTTCAATCTTTTTCTTTTAAGTTGAATTTGATTCTGTTATTCGTTCTGCTTTTCGTTTTGTTAAATTCTGTTTATACTTTTTAAGCCTGATAAAATTCTGCGTTTTACACGCAATTATTTTCAGTATATTTTGTCTATATTTTCAATGTTTATTTTCTATTTTGGTTTGGACTTTGTTTGTTTTGTTGTGTTGAACTTATTTTGTTTTGGGCTTGACAAATGGGCTTGGAAATTCCAAGAGTCTTGAGTTTTCTTTTCTTTATGCGAAGAGATGCCTTTTCCAATACCATAGCCGTTCACTTTCCATTCTCATAGCCGTACAAAACTTCTCATCTCATATCTTTTCTCATTTGCGTTCCTGAAAGAAAATTATTACAGTAAGTTTTATCATGTCTTCCTCCTTCCTTCTCTTTTCTTTTTCTCGTTTTGTCTTCAAGCATAGTTCAGCCATGCTCATCCCTAGCCGACCACCTCCTTCACCATACCACCACCCATGACCGGCCATCACCATCTCCACCATCTCTCCTTGCTGCCGTGACCACCGTGATCCAAAACCCCATCACCAAAGAATGTTGCAAACCCTAGCCGAGATCACCACATCACCCCTTCCTCATTGCTAGCCTCGGCCACCACCAATTCCACCTATCCCTTTGCCGTGACCATCCCCTACCCATAACCATGACCAGGCCTGACCTGACCCAAGCCAAGCACTCAGACCGAGCCACTTTGCACCATGGCCGAACCCAAAGTGTTAAGGCCGAACCCAATAGGCACCATCTCCTTTGACATTTTGCCTTCTACATGACTTTTGCCTTGCCATCCCTTCACCTACCCCAAAGTCGTGATCATTCCTTGCCATAGCCGAACACATATGTTTCAGATCAAGTCATGGCCGAACCATGTGATGATGGCTGAGCCTATTGTGGAAGTGGCCGAGCTCACTTATGTTGTCTAGCCCATTTTTCTTGTCTTTTGCTTTATTTTCTTGTGTAAATATTTACTTATATATATATATTCTATTTTTGTTGTTTACAAGATTTGGATTTGGGTGCTACTTCTCCTCGAATTTGATTCGCGCTTTGTCGTGCTTTTCGGAGTTTGGTTGTGTGTTTGAATTGTCATCTCTAGCTTTAGAAGGTGAGTTATCACTCTCGACTTCGTACTTATAAAATTGTGAAACAAAGTCTTGTGAATGTGTAGTAGTGATATGCCATGTTGATAGTAGATTTATATATGCTTGTGATATGATTATTTGATGTTATAACCTGATTATATACCTGTTTCATCACCTGATATGACATGCTATGCTTTACTATTTAATTTATATTTCTGTTTCTCACACTACAAGTTCCCTCACTATGGATTGAAATGATACATACCCGAACGAACTTTAGAATAGGGAAAAGTCGTTATGAGCTGAAATGATAGGTTCGAGCGATTTTTATTTGACTTGGGATTGCGGGTTTGAAATGATCAAACCTGGGATTTTATATTCCAGATTGAAATGATATATATCCGTAATCACTTGACCTAGGTTAGAAAATATTATACAAACCCGTGGTTAATTTTAAATATAAATATTTTCTGAAGATTTCAAGTATTTGGAATTTAAAATATATGAAATTTTAACTTAAATTGGATTTAAATAATTTAAATAAATTTTATAGTGATTTTCTATAAGTTAAAATTGTATGAGTTAATAAATGATTTATAATGTAAATTTAAATGTGATTTGAATTAATAATTGAAAATTTGATTTAAAATGGAATTTTAGGCTTAACTTGGTAATAAAATATTTTATTTATGAAATGGATATTTTAAAATAAATAAAGTATCATGTTATTTGTTAAAATATAAAAGTTAAGTAATTTAAAATGTATTTTTGACTTAATAAATGAATTTTAGTTTAATTGGATATTTTATTAATAAAATATTATTTTATTAAAATCATAAGTTAAATGATTATCCAAATAAATATTTCTGAAAAGTGAGATATTTTTTATAAGTTAAAAATGGTGAAAAACTGAAATTATAATGTTTCTGAAATGTTATAGTAAATCTCATATTTGTATTGGCAGCATTTCCGAAATGTTGTGGTCTTAAGGTAGCGTTTTACAAGTGCTACCATTTCTAACAATGCACTGTATTTTCCAAACACTACTTTATCTGCAGTAACGTTTTCTGAGTGCTGCTGTTTCTGAAAAGACAATATTTTTGAAACACTACTATATCTGCAGTAACGTTTTCTGAGTGCTGGTGTTTCTGAAAAGACAACATTTTTGGAATACTACTATATGTACAGTAACGTTTTCTAAGTGCTGCTGTTTCTAATAAGGTAATGATTTCAAAATGCTATTATATGTATTATCACATTTTCAAAGTGCTACGAATGCTAAAATTACAATGTTTTTTGAAATTGTTATAATTGAATGAATGAACTTAGAAATGCTACAACTTTGGAAATGGATATTATTTTTGAAATATATTGACATTGAATTTAAATGGTTTAAAATGAATATATTTTGATTTGAAATATAAAACATTTTGGATTTATAACCATGGGTTATAATAACGATTGGTTGTTATAGAGACCGGGATCGGATATGGACATACTCTTTGTCAATACCGAAAACCACTTTAACAACTGTGTACGCGGTGGAGATTCCAGAATGAAGTAGGATGATGGCGTCGATCCGAAGGTATATTTACGTGGACCTAACTCCCGTGAGTTAGCATAAGGTCGCTAAAACAGGAGCGATTCCGGGCTAATGAGGTAGCTCCTCTTATCGGACACATTCCATCGTATACCATTCTATTACTTTGTGATTGATTGGGTGCACCCCTTGATTCGGGAGTGTGGCTCGAGTTGGGCGATTGCTGTGGCTTTGCGTTATCAACTGTTCGGATGCGTAATTGGTATTTTACCCTGGCATTGCCTAGTTGTGCCGTGTGACCTACCATAGCGTGCTTTACTACGAGTTTGTTTTGTACCATACCATAGCGTGCTTTACTACGAGTAAGATCACTGACTATACTTACTGGAATTCCATGCAATCGAATGATCTCCCTCAAATAAATCCCTGCCAAAGAAGCTGCAGTTCTTGTAGACTTCATAGGGATAAAGTGGGCACTCTTTGTTAATTGTTCGCACTTCCAATTCGGTATTTCCAATGGTTGGAGCAACCCAGTGGTCTTCTGCTGGTCACTCTTGACCTGTTGACAATTCGCATACTGGCTTACGAAAATCGAAATGTCTCTCTTCATCCCTTTCCACTAAAAGGTCTTCTTCATATTCTGAAACATTTTAGTTACTCCTGGATGGATGGATAACTTTGATCGATGGTACTCTCTCAGCACTTCCTGTCTAATTCCATTAGCGTCTAGCACACAAATCCACCATTCATTTTTAAAATACCTCGGGAGTCAATCTGAAAACTAGAATTAATTCCATTTTCAACATTCTTCTTAAGCCGAGCTAGATTAGGGTCTTCTTTCTGGAAATATGCAATCCTCTCTGTTAATACCAGCTCAACTTCCAAATTTGCAATCGTCACCACATTCCTACTCAAAGCATCTGCAACGGTGTTTACTTTCCCTTGGGTAAAAAGAATCTCTAGGTCATAAGACGAGAGAAATTCCAGCCATCTTTGTTGCCTCAAATTCAAGTTCTTTTTCATAAAAAGATACTTTAATGACTCTTGATCTGTAAATAACTCAAATTTTGCACCCAGCAGATAGTGCCTCCACACTTTCAATACGAAGACAACTGCTAAAAGCTCCAGATCGTGCGTAGCGTAATTCTTCTCATGAGGTTTCAACTGTCGACTCGCATACGCTATAACTCTACCATCCTACATCAAAACTACTCCTAATCCAGTCCTATAAGCATCCGTGTGAACTGTTAATCCTTCACTCCCATCTGGAATAGTTAAAACGGGAGCACTAGTCAATTTCTCCTTTAACTCTTTGAATGCTTGATCGCACTTGGGTGTCCAAACAAACTTAGTATCTTTCTTCGTTAGCTTTGTTAGATGAGAAGCAAACTTCGAGAAATCTTTAATGAACCTTCTATAGAAACCTACCAAACCTAAGAAACTTCTGACCTCGGTCGCACTTTCAGGTTTCTTCCAATCTTGAACTCCAACTGCTTTAGCTAGATCCACTGATATGCCTTCTCCTAAAACTACGTGCCCTAGAAATCTCACTTTGGATTTCCAGAAATGGCACTTAGAAAACATAGCCCTTAAAACATGATGTCTTAAAGTACTAAGAACAATATGAAGATGGAACTTATGATCTTCCTCCATTTTAGAATAAATGAGGATATCATTAATGAAAACGAGAACAAAGTTGTTAAGAAAGTCTCGAAACACTATATTCATCAAATCTACAAAATAAGCGGGTGCGTTAGTTAATCTGAACGGCATAACTAACCACTCGTAAAAACTATCAGAGGTTCGAAAAGCTGTTAAGGGTACACTCTCCTCTGCTACCCTTAATTGATGAAAACCAGTGGCAAGATCCAACTGAGAAAATCCGAGCTCCGTGGAGCTGGTCAAACATGTCATCAATCCTGCATAAATGATACTTATTCTTGATTGTCCTCTTATTCAACTCTCAATAATCTACATATAATCTAAAAGAACCATCAGCCTTGGTGACGAACACTACCGGCGATCCGCAACTCGATATGCTATGTCTGATCAAACCTTTCTACAACAAATCAAATGTATGCTTCTCTAGCTCTTTTCTTTCCTTTAGAGCCAGCCTTCTAGGAGCTTTTACAATCGGTCTGGTTCCTAGAATCAAATCAATGCAGAACTCTACTTCCGGGTGAGGAGGTAAACCTTGCACTTCTTCAAAAATATCCTTGAAGTCCCTGACAATTAGTATATTACTTATCTCCTCTTTAAGTACTTCGAGCGAATAGAGAAAACTACTCATCAACTTATTAGAATCCCCACAATAAATATCCATACCAACATTTCTAGCATCACTAATTCTGACAATCCTTTGATTACATTTTATGACTGCTCTAAATTTAGACAACCAATCCATACCAAATACTACCCCAAAACCCGTGAACCCAAGAACAAATAAGTCAGAAAGAAAGGCCAATTTCGATAAGAAATAGGCACATTCAAACATATGATGTCAAGATTGGCCGGACTCCCAATTGGGTTCGACACATAAAAAGATTTGTTTAAAAGAATGGGTTTGAGGTTAAACTTATCAACAAGATCTTGTGAAATGAAACTATGGGATGCACCGGTATTAAATAACACTCTAACAGGAATGTCAAAAATTTATAGTGTACCTTGTAACGCTTGCTTTCCTTTTGGATCCCTAGAAGTAGATGGTATTTCCTCAATAGTAAAGGCCTTCCCCTGAGCCCTCTTCTTTGGAAAATGGCATCGGTTTTTTATATGTCCATGTTGGTTGTAATTGTAGCATACTGGTAGGTCAGTCTCTGTGCAATTATTTGCAAAGTGGCTCATTTTATAGCACTTATAACAAAGGATCTTGGTCAAGTCTGACTGCTTGTTCTGAGCTGGAGCTTCACTTCTAGGCTTCTTTCCAGACCACTTTTTCTTCCCTTTGCGCTTGAAAAATGTCTTACTAGCAACAAGTATAACTGATAAAGGTTGGGCATTAACTGCCGGCACTGGCCCCTTCTGCACTCCTTGCTCAATATCAAGAGCTTCGAACTTCAAAGCCATATTGATCAAATTGGTAAAGGTACCGTTGAGATGATTGGTCATTTCCCGATGGAACTCTGGTCGCATTCCTTTCACGAAATCTCATACTTTTTGAGCTGCGTATGAATCAATCCTGGTCCAAGGCGAGACAATGCATTGAACCTATGCTCATACTGCGCCACTTTCATCTTACTTTGTTTCAAATCCATGAAACTTCTGAACAACCGAGTCATACCCGCCTTTGGGATAAATTAGGCTTCAAAAACATCCTTAAACCACACCCAAGAGAAATCTTCTTCTATTGTATTCATGGTGACTGAATCCCACTAATCCATTGCTGCTTTTTGAAGCTGACGCGATGCCAACAACCTCTTTCTAGCATCTTCAAATCGAAGATCCCTGAATATCCTCTCACAAGAGCAGAGCCATGTCTGAACTCCCAAAATGTCTTCAGTTCCATAAAAAGGCTTACCACCTAAAGCAGTGTAATTCTTGCACAAGGTCGCAAAATTCTGAGGCAACTGAACTTGCATCACTACTTCTACTACCACCTCTATAACTGGCACATTTCTAGGAGCTCTGCCATTTGTAGCCATGCTGGTTCCAGCTCCCCTCGCTCTTCTTCCTTTTTAACTCATTTTCAATAACCTAGATAAGTAACAAGTATCATTAGAATACAAAGATAAGGCCAAAAATGAAAAAGGGGAAACTGCAATAAAGGATCTAAAACCAGACTTTTTGGGGAGAAAAGGAAACGTTCTCTCAAGATGAACTAATTCTAGGGCTCCACTCACCCTATTTCTAATGAGTTATACCCCAATCAGGCTACGATGTTCGCTCAACCGAAGCTCTGATACAAACTTTGACGACCCACATTTCTAGCCATTAGGAACAACACTTAGCACATCCCCCGTGTTCGTGTGCCATTGCCTAAGCATTGAAAAGATGAATCGTCGTGGGGTAAAATAAAGAACAGAATAGAAAACCTCACAAGGAAACTTCTAAATAAACATAACAGAAATATAACATCAGGTTACTCCTTAAAAGGGAGTTATCAGAGTTACATAAAAGTACTACAAATCAGTGTGACAGTTATAATGTCATGCCTTTACAAATGCTGAAACAAAATACACTTACACCAACTAAATAGTACAGCAGAAAAGATAAATAAGAAGATGAAAAGCCTCTTGCTTGGACGCCATCTTCAAAAGAGCCCAACTAAGACCTGTAACTCTTGGACTACTCAAATAAAATGAGTACCCGAGAGTTCATGGAAATAAACAACTCGGGTCAGACGATTTGTCTGGTATGAGTAAAACTTTAAACGAAGGTATGTAATTAAACACAAACATATAAGACCACACCGCTGAACACGGAACAGTTTTACTCTCACATGAATCGACATCCAAATGTAGCGAATAGATAAATAATTAAAACATAATGAAGAGTGGTTGACTCTTTCCAGTGAAAGTTAGGAGATGAAATTTGAAGGTTCGAATCAAATTAGGAAAGGAAAATCTCCAACAAATGACTAGGAAGGTGCACCCCCCTTGAAGTATACCTCTAGTAATATACTTTCGAGAAGCTCATTTACTCTGTGACACTTCTCGGAACCCTCCAAGCTGAACCCTACCAAACCTTACCGAGAATCCGAATATTTCACATCTAATAGTGCTACCGAATCCAATCTAGATGAGATGTGAAATTATACTGATGGGAGCAACCCCACATTGCTTGGCCTCCTCTCGCGCTTTGGTTTTAGTCATTTCCGACAAAGGATATCAATGCTCAACGGAGCAATAAAGCGTCTTAGAATGACGAAAATAAAGAAGCTAAATTAACCGATAGCTGAGGAATCAACTATCGAGGATATAAAACGATCGTATTTGGAAATTAAGTCTTGTATACTTATCACCACTCATCGAATCCAAACTTGTATTATTTCTTGGTTAACAGTAATACCGGACAAGTCAAGGTAGTGTTACCTCAAAGTCATGTCTCACGATTATTCTTATCTTTTGAAATAACAAGAAGTCTACTTCTCCAATGTTTAGTGCTAATTATACAAATAAATCGTTTACATATAAGTGAATTGCTTTACGGAAATTAATTCATTTCCATAAACAATTCAAACTTTTCTTTTAAGAACCTGAATTTGTACTTGGCTTTACATTACAAGTATTAGCTTTAAAACACTTTATTAAAAGGGATTAATGGTTTTTGAAAATCACTATAAATGAGATCCATAACGATAAAGATGCCAAATTTTGATAGTCAGTCATTTTACTATCAGAGCAACAATAAAATTTAGCACATAAGCAATCATTAGGCCCATTTAATATATCTTTTGTTAATTAAATCAATTTCCAAATATTTACTTCAAATTTCTTTAAAAAGATATATTCACAAAACCATTTCAAATTATTCGATAATGGAAAACATTACCATATACTTATTATAGAAAATAGGCACATATTCAAATCTTAAGGAAAGTATTTTTCAAAACGCACTTTATTTCGGTCAAAATGAATATTGCGTAAAACATCGTTACTACAACCCAATACACTAGTATAGGGATCCGATTAATTAATTAATTATATATATAACTCTCGTATACTATATAAAACATTTCCTTTCGAAAGTCATTTACTATAACAATAGTGTTATAGTCCATGCCTTCCTTACTTTCCCGAAAACGTCTATTATAACAATAAATGTTGAAATCTATGTTTTCGATACTTATGACATTTTAAATCATTTTCAAACTATTAAATTCCATTTGGAATTATTATTATTTTCCAAAACAATACTTTCAAAAGATAAATTACTTTTAAAACCATTAACTCCATCGAAATATTACTTTTAAATCTTCTTTTAAAAGATAAACCACTTTTAAAATGATTAGCTCCATACCTAAGTTTCAACATAAATCATTTCTATATTTATAACCTACGTTTATAAATTTCACTTCAATTTTATAAAATTCATTTATTTATAAAATTCCTTTTATAAATCCATCTTTTTCTAAATCTTATTTATTTATAAAATCCATAGAGTCATTTTTTTGAAAATCTAATTTATTTAGAAAATCCATTTACAAAATATTGATTTCAAATATATTTAATACTTTATATAACACCATTTAAAATCCATTACTTTATTTATAAAATATACTTTTATAAAAACTTTAAATATATTATTCTACAATCTCTATCTAAAAATCCTTTACAAAATAGTAAATTGAAAATACCAAAAATCATAATTTTATTTATTTATAATAAATTTCTTTCTTTTAATAATTCAAAAATTATTAAAACATATAAAATTCCAAATTATCTTAAAAATCATTTCCAATTCAAAATCATTATTTTCGTATTTCAAAATCCCAAAAATAAGGCCTAGTGCTACAATAGCACTAAATAAGGGAGATCACATCAAAGACATCGAACATGGCATCCAATACATCATATATCACATGTTTCAGCATATATACAAATATGTGTAAATAAAAAGTCAACATTGGTCAGAAATCCTATTGAATCCCTCCATCATATCCCCTTGCATCAGTACATAATATAATCATAAAATATAAATCAACCGCTTCGAGGCGAGATCGTATACAAAGGGTCATCCGCTCTTACAAGGGAACGTAATAGGGTCTCATCCACTCCAATAGGCGGGAAAATATCCAAACCAACTAATAAACATAGTAAATCATCCAAACAGGCAACATACAACATAAATAAAATTATTTCCACTTATATAAAAATATAAGCAGGCCAGTGAGGTGAGCTTACTCATTGAGATTCCAGAAATCGCCAAAGAGCTTTGGTTTGAATTAAAATTGAACATTCATTCAATTTTTACCCAAAATTCCTACTAGCTCCAAATCCATCCAATCTAACTCCATAACGTAAACAATAATTTTTTATTCACATCTCAAAAAAATGGCATCTACCACTGCCCTGCCCACTGCTCTCAACACCTCCTCCACCCCTCATCTTCCTCCAATCTCCTTTGTTCCTCCCAGATATGCTCCACACTTCCGTCATCCTGCCTCTGCCCAACCCCCATCCTCCCTACACCACCATTGTTTGCCTCCCCCCCGATGACCCGATACTTGCCTCGCCAGATGTGTCCTACTGCTATGCCCGCAAACACCCCACATACCAAAAGGGCGGTCCCAGCTACGCTCAAGTCGTGTTATCTCATCAACCTCCGCCTCTCCTTCCCAAACCCAAGCGTCCCAAACTCGTCCCAAAATTCAAATCCATGCGGGAAACGGTCAATTTCCTATGTTCCAGAGGGCGGTGCTTGAAATGTGCGGGTATTGGACATGTGGCAAAATCATGCAGAAATGGAAAGATTTGCTATTATTGCGGATTCTTTGGTCACTTTTCATCCACCTGCCCCTCGAAGAGACAGGCTTCGTTCTCTGTGTAGTTCGTCCTCTCATCTTCCAAGACTAATAATGCCAAAAAACACTCCCCTCCAAATAATAATCCCCACTCCGCACCCCAAACCCGATTTCCCAGACCTAATCTTTCCCCTGGTCCCACAGAAGCGAGGGTCCCACATCCTGATACAAAGTCGATTCACATCCCATCGTCATCATCAGCCCTATCTCCACTTTCCAATGCCAACTTAAGCCCTCCCTCTCCCAAAATCTCCCCACAAAACCGATTAGCTCCTCTTTTCGCAATAAATTTTCCAAGCCCTCAATTCCTCATGGAGAACTCAGCCCGCTACCTCATTGCCACAATAACCCAAGGTTTCTGGAGTGTGCTGGACATCCAAGCTGCCCTTAACCAATATGGGTATCGAGAAAGACCAATCTGGATGATGACCGATAACAGCTTCCTCATCTGCTGCGACTCTGAGATCGAGAGAAATGTCTTCGTCACGACTGGCTCCTTAGCTAAACCAGGTGGTACTATTTTTCTGAGACCCTGGACTGATCATGATAACTTCTCCGCCCCCTCCCTCGAACATGAGTCATGGGCGAAAGTTGAAGGATTCCCCGAACTCCTCAAGGACAACTCAGATGCCATTAGAGAAGCCTTGAAACCCATGGGCAGATTCATTGCCTTGGAAGACTGTGACTGGGCCTTCATTGACCACAGGTTTCTCTATGCTAAATTCCAATTCTTCGAGGGCATCTCCACCCCCTGCTCCTTTGTGGCCTCCCTCAACAACTCTGACTTCCTCCTAACCATTAACCGCTGGCAACACTCTCATCCGAACCGTGCCCCTGACACCACCTACCTTGGCCTGGACTACAACCTTGAACAAAACTTCAACTTTCTCGACCAGAAATGGTCTACCCCTGAAATACTCTTAAACCAAGACGACCTATTTGATGCCATGTTTCAC
Source organism: Allium fistulosum (assembly GCA_030737815.1). Lineage (NCBI taxonomy): Eukaryota > Viridiplantae > Streptophyta > Magnoliopsida > Asparagales > Amaryllidaceae > Allium > Allium fistulosum. Next base: position 306,128,259 of record CM060901.1, on the reverse strand, counting down.
GAAGCCACCTTGCCACCCCCTATTCTTCCAGCTTTGCCACTACAAGATGCCTCTTTTGAAGTTTCAGGTCCTAGAAGAGGGATCCCAACCCAATTCGATAGATGGGACCCAATGTTAGACCTCGATCTTTCCGTCCCTCTCTACCTACAACCTATCCAGCCTCCCGAACCTGGTTTCACCCCCTCCAACCTCATCCTCCCTGACTCCCCCATTATCACAGCCCCTGCCCAAGCCGACACACACCCCGTTGACGTCACCTCCCCCATAATCGTGGCCCCTCCACTTGAACTCAATCAAGACGTGGAAGTTTAGACTCCCCAGATAGACCCAGCGAAATTCTTCTCCCCAGCACTAGTTAGGCGTAGCTCCAGATTGGTTGGGGCAGCTTCAGATCCTGGAAAAACTGGTAGTTTTTTATTGCCTGTTGTTTTTTCCTCCGCAAATAAAAGGCTTAATAAAATTTTATCACGTTGTGTGGGTGTGAGTTTGCACGATGAACACTTCACATGCATGAAAACTCTAGAACAAGAGTGTATTTCCCAATCCCAATGAAACTCATCACTTGGAATGTTCGTGGGTTGGGGGACCCATCTAAGCGTTATGTTGTTAACACTATTCTGTCCCCCCACAAAATTGATATTATAATGCTTCAAGAAACTAAGTTAGCTGACCCCACACAATCACACTTGACACAAACTGTTGGTACACTTTTATCTGGGTGGGCCCACATCGATGCCATTGGATCCCGTGGTGGGATCATAACAGCATGGAATGAAAATAAATGGTCCCTACATCAAATTATCAAATTCCCCTCAATACTTAATGTCGCTCTGCGAAACTCTGAATCTGGCATAATCTACTTCTTCTCGATTGTGTATGGACCCTCCGACTCACAAGGCAGGGCTGTCTTGTGGGATCATTGCATGGACTTCGCAGCCCGAATAAATGGCCCATGGATTATTGCCGGAGACTTTAACACCACTAGACACCCCACTGAAAGAAACTCTGGTAACCTTTCCCAAGATTCAACCGCCTTCAATAATTTCATCAATTCTTGTGTGCTAATTGATCCCCCGATCAGTAACCACCTCTTTACCTGGTCTAACCGTAGAGACCACCCATCCCTGGCCAAATTAGATAGATTCCTCTTCAACACAGCCTGGGAAGACCAACATCCCCTCTCATCTGTCTCGGGACTAGCAACAACGATCTCGGACCATTGCCCCCTCTTGTTTGACTCTGGCTCTCTGAACACCATTCACAAACCATTTAGATTCGAACAACTCTGGCTTCTAGAGCCATCCTTTGATGATTTTGTCAAGTTGGCCTGGTCTCAACCTACCAATCTAGAATCTCCTACTGCTCGTATTGTGGCCAAGCTCCGTTCGCTCAGAAAATTGATAAGACCATGGGCCAAATACATCTGGGGCTCCATTAAATTTCGGATTTCACAAGTCCAAGATGAAATCCTCAACCTTAATATCCTCGCGGAATCTCAACCCCTAATCGAACCAGAAATACAACAGTTGAACCTCCTTGAAAAGGAATTGGACAGGCTCCTTAAACAGGAAGAAATTGGTTGGAAACAACGATACAAAGCAAAGTGGCTTGAAGAAGGGGATAGAAACACGGCCTACTTCCACAGGTTAGCAAATGGGCATCGCAGATCCTCGACCATCTCTAACATTCAACACAACAACATCACCTACTCTGACTAATCTGATCTCCTCCACCTCTTCACCAACCATCACTGCAACATCCTAGGCAAACCTTCCACCCCTCTACCAGACATAGACTGGAGTCTCCTTTACCCTGACCCTCAAAGTCTGCAAGTAGATCACCCCTTCACGGAACAAGAAATCTGGACTGCAGTCAAAGATATGTCGGACAATAAAGCTCCTGGACCTGACGACTTTGGCCCCCTTTTCTTCAAACACTTCTGGAGTACAGTGAAATCTGACGTTATGGAAATGTGCCTCGAATTTCAAAATGATCCCAGATCGGTTGCACGAATCAATTATGCCATCATTTCCCTCATCCCAAAAACTGATGACCCTTCCTCCCTTGATTCCTTTCGACCTATCAGCCTCCTCAACACCACCTTCAAAATCATTACAAAAATCCTTGCAAACCGACTTCAAGCTGTAATATCCCCTCTAGTTGGCCTGGAGCAATCGGCCTTCATACTCGGTCGTAATATCCTAGATTGTGTGGCCGCCACTCAAGAAGTGGTGTCTTTCTATCACAGAACCAACACCCCAGGTATCCTACTTAAACTTGACTTCTCTAAAGCCTTTGACTCAGTCAACTGGAACTTCATTCTCGCACTATTACGACATAGAGGCTTCCCACCGAGATGGTGCTCCTGGATAACCTCTATCCTGAACTCCAACATGTCTTCTGTATCAGTTAATGGTGAACTTGGTGGTCTGATCAAGTCTACGAGAGGTCTACGTCAAGGAGACCCTCTCTCCCCCCTAATTTTCGTTCTTATTGCAGATGTCTTCAACCGCATGATTAAACTGTCCATCTCCAACAACCACTTGGCCGGAATCAGCATCCCTACATCTAACCTTCAAATATCCAACCTACAATTTGCTGATGATACCACCCTCTTTGCCTCACCCAATCCTAATCACCTACACTGCCTTAAAGTTCTCCTCTATGTTTTCGAATTAATCTCTGGCCTCTCCATCAACATCCACAAAAGCTCTCTTATCATGCTTGGCAATTCCAACCACCTTGGCCCCGCAACCGCTGCCGTCCTCAATTGCAAACTTTCCCAGTTCCCAATCTCCTATCTGGGTCTACCTATTCGGCCCACCAGACTCACGCGTCCTGACTGGCTACCCCTCATCAAAAAAATTGAATCCCGCCTCGCATCCTGGAAAGCTGCTTCCCTCTCGACAGCTGGTAGATTAATCTTAGTTAAATCGGTCCTCTCTGCCATCCCCTCCTACTGGATCTCCTTCCACAAACTTCCCCCTTGGGTTTCCAATAAAATTGACAAATCTCGTAGGAACTTCTTATGGAATGGCTCCAAAGCAAAATGCCTTATCAACTGGCACTCAGTCTGCCTCCCAAAACGCTATGTTGGCCTTGGTGTCCCGGATCTCCCCTCGCTCAACACTGCCCTATTAACAAAATGGCTCTGGCGTTTTCTCTCCCCTGATAATTTCCTCTGGAAGGATTGGATCCTACATTCATATCACTACTATAATCCACACCTAGCCCTACACCTCCCACCCAGTTGCAGACCTTCTCCATTCTGGTCCAATGTCCTCCACACCATCCCCCGAGTCAAATCCCTCTTTCAAGTCTTAATAGGCAATGGCAACAACTGCCTATTCTGGCATGACATGTGGGTGGCCTCTTCACCCCTAGCCAAAACACTACCTAACCTCTTGTCCTCCTCAAATCTACAACTTGCCACCACCTATACCCTGTGTCACCTGGGCCCTAGTAGCCTTCATCCCCCCTCCCTTTTTTCCATCGAAACTTTCAATGAGCTTCTCGTAGCTTCGAAAATCCTACAATCCCTTCGCCTATCCCACTCACCAAACCGCTTCACCTGGGCACTCAATCCATCCAAAGGCTTCTCTGTATCATCTTGCTACTCTTTCCTCATCCACCCTGGTCGTCTTTTCCCCTACAGCAGGATTTGGAATTGCCACTCACACCCAAGATTCCTCTTCTTCCAATGGTGCCTCATTCGTAACCGCATCAACACCAAAGACAGACTTATTCGCTTAAACATCCCCACTGATCCTCTCTACGTACTTTGCTCCTCTCAAGTCGAAACAATTACCCACCTTTTCTTAGACTATGATTTCTCTTTCGCAATTTGGGCCCCAACCAGCGCGCATCTATTGGGTTACATTCCGGAGCTCATTTCATTTTTTGAATACTGGCAGCAAGACCTCGGAAATCACAATCTCGACATCTTTATCACCATTTACTGTTGGTGCATCTGGAAAGAACGAAATGCTTATGTCTTCAACAAACCTAGATCTTCAATCACGGCCATCTGTAGTCGAATCTCACAACTTTTCAATTACTGGACAGGTACCAACTCGGCCCCCTTCAGATTTAGACTGAGGTCCGCTCCTGCTGACTCTGCGGAATCAATGGCCAGCACCAGCGCCAACCCACTGTAGCAGCTCCTAAGCGATTCTGTCTGACCCCATTTTGTCTGTTGAATCATCGATTACGGTGATAGTGTCCCATCCTGTAATCCATTAACTCTTATGTACATTATTATGTTAATTAGCTTAGCCTATTTTTTTGGCCATCGGTTGGGCTTGTCAACTGGACCTTATTTCCTATTATTCCACAATTATTATTAACCGGCTATGTAGTTTATCACTACACAACCGTATTTCTCAAAAAAAAACTCCATAACGTAGTACTCGCTGATACGATCGCAAAGCAACTTGTCGCGCAAAAAAACGACCTCGTATGAACAAGTTATGAATTAACGAACGTACGAGATAATTAAATTTAAAATTAAATTAATTAATTAAAACTTAAATTTAAACCTTCTCCCTCCATCTTCCCTCGTTCGCGAATAACTAGGCCAATTTTTTTTAAAACAATTGATCGATTGCGGCCAAGAATTGCCGCGGCTCCCTGCCGCCGCTCGCGTCGCCACCTGCCTCGCTACCATCATGCGTACCGTGCATTAACCCATAAAACCGCACCACGAACGCAACCCCCTAGCCCCTGCCTAGTCACAAATCAGCTCGATCCAACCATTAATTAAGCTCATCTCGACCTCGCCGACGTTTTGTTAGCTAAACTCGAAAGCCAATACGGCCTCAGGCGGTCAGAATGAATTAGGGACATTGGATGGATTTTGGGTTCGGGGAAGGAGGATGGCGGCTGAAAATTTAGGGTTTGCAAATGAAAATGTTAATGTCTTTTTCTATCAAATTTTTCAAAGCACTATTCACACTTTAAAATTTCGGACTACGAACGAAGCGTGCCACCTGGCGTTCTATATGTTATACCTCTATTCTGGACACAATGAAATATATATCGAGAGCAAATTCCATCATATATAGAAGTTAACTTTTCAAATCAAATTATATTAATTTAAATTCCTTTAATAAATTTCTACGTGTTTCGAACTCGCACGACCAAACGATATGTCCAATTGCCATGAAATTCGACGGCATATAATAATTCACAATTACAGATCCAAAAAACTGGTTGTATTGAAATCCAAGATAGTTTCCTAGAAGGCTATTTTTACACGTTAATTAAAATGAGTTATATCCAAAATCAGTTTAATCACTTTTAATTCAAATTAAAAGTTTACTATCTTCCTTCTTATTCAAATAGAATTTAAATCAACCTTTGAAATCGTTTTCATTCACGTTAAATTCTAGATTCAATTATTTAAACAATTCCATATATTAAATTTTACAAATTAAATATAAAATAAATCACTATATTTGAAATATAAGTTATTTAACTTATGAAATTAACTTTTCAATATTTAAAATCAATTAAATATTCCAAATTCAAATAACTGAAATTCTGGGTCGTTACAAAAATCCTTTAAAATCAAAGGTATCTCGTAAGACCACACCACACATAAAAACAGATGGGTTTTACCTTACAATAACCAAAATAGTTATATAAGAAAATCCAGCGATATTGTAATAATTTCTAAGGGTGAAAATAATAATAATCAAGTAGTTGTGATGCTTGTGAGTGTACATCACAACTATAGTAGGTATATAATCAGAAACCGATAAGGCGTGTTCGGTAATTATGGAGGATTCCATGGAAGTGCCCTCAGTACTTCAAGAACAGTACTCTTGCACAAGGATTTGAGATATCCTTCTGAAGCAGCATACATCCCTAGTGATGTACAAAAGGAAAAACATAGCTGGTTTCACTAACACCGAGTCATCACTCCATGCATGCATAACAATTATAGGTAACTTTTAGGTGGAGTCGACTGCACCCTATGGGTTTGCCAACCCTATTGGCCATGCCTTCTATCTCTAGTTTTAATCATTACCACTGGTGAGGCTACGTCCGGCATTCCAGCTCATGCGCCACCATCAAAACAGATCATGGAATCCCACATGGATTCTAATACCCCAACGGGTCTTGGAATCACACATGGATTCCCATATCTAAAATAGATCATGGAATCACACATGGATTCCCATACCTCAACGGGTCTCGGAACCATACATGGATTCCAACATATCAATATATCACGAAACTCCTCCATAGAACCGTATATGGTTTTTGGAGTGGTTATGGTATGTGTCATCTCTTACGAGTACACTGCCTTGCTTACCGGGCGCTCCAAAAACAAATGGTCGATTTCCAAAATGCTCAATATCGATTCTTTAGGAAATAATCAGACAATACATAAGATCGAGGATCCCTCCTAACCGTTTAAGTGGGCGGATCTCCTTATCATTTGTCCTAGAAGAAGAAAATGAGTTTATACATACAATATAGCACCACCGACGGTAACTTTACCATATAATCCCCATGTTTCTCCTAGATATTTTCAGAATTAAAATACTTTGGTGTTAAGTAGGGAATATTTCCGTACCACAAAAATTAAAAAGGATTACATGTTTAGGCTTAGATTTGATAGTCGGTTATTTAACTATCAAGTAAACAAACATTCCAAACAGATATTACATTTTCCATGGAAACCGCTAAGCTACTTAAAATTAATCATTCAATAACTTAAAATCACCTTTCAAATATTTATTTAAATATTGATATACTTATCTCATCAGAATAAGCATATTCACAAACCATTTCTCTTTCAAACTTGGAAAACCTTTCCACATACTTATAACATGGTATGAGTATAATCATAAAACATTTAGAAAGGTTTCTATTATTAAAATCTTTATTTTATAACTATCTCCTTTAAAATGCCAAATCTATTTATAAAAGACTTTATAAATCTCCAAGTTTATTTATAAAACCCATTTATAAATTTAGAAAATTGTTTATAGAATTTCTTTTATAAATCTCAAGATCTCTTTTTAATTTATAAAACTTTTTTCATGAATTTTCCTTATTTAAAACAAAATACCTTTAAATAAACTTAATCAATAAAGTTCCTTTGATAAACAAATCAATTATTAAAAATACTTTTTAAATAACAAGGTTATTATTTAAAATCCCTTTTATTTAATTATCTATAAACCTTATCCAAAATAATAACTTTAGAATCTCATTAATAATATATTAAATTAATTTTAAGCACTATTATTGTATCAATAAATTAACTTCAAAACAATGTTAATATAATAATTAATTAACTTTAAAATGTTATTGTTTGCACAAAAATTGGGAAAACACCTCCGAGCCTGAATTTAGTTAAGTTTCCTTTAGATTGTTTGATATGCTACCTAATCTGTCTCAATGTGTCATCAAGTATTCATTACAATCACAGAATAATTCACAGGCTCAGAATTGGAAAGTAACTTAAAAGCAGTAAATCACACAAAGTTTTATAGTGGTTCAGCCATAACATGCCTACATCTACTGTCCATCTTATTATTCCTCTTTGATTTGATTACAAATACAAGTATGATTGGAAAGAGCAAAAACTTAGAGTAGTTGGAGTGATTGAATCTCATCAGAGTTTTCCCTTTCTTTCCCAAAGTGTCCCCATTGTTGTTGAGAAGCTACGGGATTTATAGAGTGAAGTTGTGAAGGGTGAAGGTGGAGTTATAACCTCCTGAGTTTGATCCGGCATGGAGCGAGTATGTTTGGTTCGGCGGTGAGAATCTGGACCGACATAGAGTCCAACTTGTTTTGGTTCGGTAGCAAGAGAGGGGGTTCTTGGAGTTCATCCTTCCTTGGGGTAGAGATGCTGATTTGCCGGACCAAACATCTGGCTCGGCAAGCTTATGCACCAGCCCAAATGTTTGGTCCGGTGTTTAGGTGCAGCGTCGTACCAAATGTCTGGTCTGGCATTCCAATGCTATGCCGGACCAGATATCTTATTCGGCATTCCAATGGTGTGCCGGACCAGATATCGGTCCGACATTCCAATGTTGTGTCGGACCAGATATCTGCCCAACACTTTCGAGGTTGCCGAACAAAATGTTTGGTTCGGCATTCCAGCTTGCATACTTCGTCCGATGCTTTTCCTTTCCCCTTTCTTCTACCACTGTATTTCTCATGTGCCAATATACCGAGCCACCACTTGCCCCCCCCCCCCCAAAGTACGTTGTGTTGCTAGACAATGTGCTTTGTTTGGTTCGGCACAAAGCTTCACCAACAGGTCTGAAGTCTTGGGAAACTCCCTGACTGTTCGGTTACCCTTCATTTTCTTTTAAATACCGCACCTTTCTTCCTCATTCCCCTTCTTCTACTTTTCGAATCCAAAATTCTTTAATCCCTTTTAAGTCCTTCGAAGTTTTCAACATTTGAATTCTTGAATTTTCCATTTCTCTACAACTTGTGGTAAGGCTCTAAATTCGATCTATGTTCCAAGGGTTTTTGGGTTTAGGTTCTAGGGGAGTTTCATGGTTTTGGTAAGTGGAGAGGGTGCTACGAGCACTGTAGCCATGGAATAGGTCAGCGAGGGCGAATGAAGTGGCGACTGTGTTGGCGATTTAGGGCACCATCCATACTTCGTTCGGTGCCCCGATACGCTAGGCCAAGTCACGAGATGGATCTCTAGATGATGCGGTGAGGGATGTAGCTAGGCTGTTGGAGTTTGAGAGGAGGAAGAAGAAATGTTGATTTTGTGCTAGGATAGTGGAGTTTGAATTGAAGTGGCGCAAGGGTGATTTGGTTCAACACTTGTGGTGGTCTTCGATTTGGTCCGGTGGCTGGGTAATGCCGGACCAGATTTAGATTTGGTTCGGTGGTTATGGGAGTGCCGGGCCAAACAATGGGAAGCTCGTCATAAGCGTTTGTTTTTCTTATTACGATTGCATAGCTATTGAGGTGTTGAACTTATGCCTGCTTTTTATCTCCTTGTGCAGGAAAGAAAATGTCATCTACTCGTGAACTTCGATCTAAGCATGCATCTTCACAGCTTGCCAAAACTGGCGTCTCTTACTTTGAGGCTCCTGCTAATCGTCCAAGACAACCTAGCTCCGCGTATTCTTTAGTAGAGGGTTACACCCCTAACCAGACGCTGGTGAAGCCCATCGAGAGCTAACCGAGATTATTGATCATTGAGAAACTTAATTCCATAGCTATGACATTCAGAATTGCTTGCCGGGACATGCTATTACCTGGGCCAAATGGTAGAGCATGCTCTTCCCTAAAGGGATATTTGGCGTATAGAAAATACCACTATATGTGTGGAGCAATTCCCCCGCTTACCTGCTGGATTTCTAATTTTGTAGTCTATTTGAAGATCGCTCCTCTATAGCTTTAACCTAACTCTTATGCAATCCCGACCTGCCTATATCTCATATTCATGAAGTGCTATCAGAGACCTCCTACTCACAGAGAGATCATGTACTTATACAATGTGAGAAGTTACAAAAAAGGGAGCCCCTTTATTAGTCTGGAGTCAGCCCATAAGTTCACGCCTGTCATTGGCTTATATTCTAAATTCAACATGTTTAAGAAGGAGTATTTCTTTATGCTCGACGACAACGTTCCTCAGCATGCTTTCACTTCTGGGTGTAAGTTTCCTTTATATCTTTCTCTACATTTTCCGCCGACTTAGCCTCTTAGTGCTTCGTGTCTCAAGTTGTGTAAAGGCGGCGGAGGACGATAGATTGCCAAAGAAGTCCTGGCTATCCCTGAAGCTGAAAGGGAAGCCTCATTCTTGCTACACGACACAACCCTCCGCTTATACAATCTAATCGGCCCCGGTCAAACCGTGTTTAAGATTAGGCCAAGTTCTGCCGAGAGGGCTAAAGGAGCCAACGAAGATGGGGGAGGCGCCGGCAAAGGCAAGGATATAGTAGAAGAGGGCGAAGGAGCCGACGTTCTAAAGAAACTAAGGCGTAAGAAGAGCGCTTTTTGTCCTCCCCTTCAAGGAAGTCCTTGGTCATAAGGGATGCTCCTTCTCTTGAAGGCGAGGAGGGTTCTCTATTGGAAGATTATAACGAGGATGAGGAGGGATCGGAGAGAGACTCCGAGGAGACAGATTCGGAAGTTCAAGCTTCTTAGGATGAAGGATTCATGGGTAGCGAAGATCTGGGCATAACCCCTTTGAAGAACGCCGAAGCCGTGAAGGAGTGGCCCGAGCAGCTAGATCCGTCCGAGCTAGCATCCGAGCCAACTTTGGTTGCTGGCCCTTCTCAAGAGAATGTGGTGACTGATGACCTGAGCGGTGTGCCTATTCTCCCGGTTCCAAGTGAAGCGGGTATCAGTAAGATGTTCGGGCTTTCTCCAAGTACTTTCGATTTCTGTATGGACTTTTGCGTATCTCTTGAGAGTATTTTTTTAGATGAGTCCCAGCCTCCAAGTGTTCCCCAGTCAAATGAGGTCCAGTCGTAGTGTGTCTTTCCTCTAAGTGGAGTCCAGTCCCAGTGTATTCCCCAATTGAGTGAGACCCAGTCCCAACCACTTGATCGAACCTCCCCTAAGGGTTTATAGTAGCTTTTACTGTCCAAGTGTCTTGCATACCCTATGTTTACACACTCTTCAATTCTTTGCTCTGAAGTTATTATCCATTTCGCAAGAAAATGGAGAAATCCAAAAAGGAATGAAATGTCTAGGAGACTTGATCAATTCAAATGGATGAAAGGAGCCTTCATTCCTCCTAAGTCTGCCTCCTAAAAAGAAAGGCCTGCATAAGAAAATGTTGAGGAGACTCAGCTTGGATTGGACAGAGGGGAAAGCCACGAGACATCTCAAAAACGCGCAAGGTCTCCTAACAAAGATGCCACCTCCCCCGGTTCTCATACGTCCTACCGTCGCCATCATCTAAATATATCTGATCCCGAAGTGCGTAAGATGCCTAAGGGAAGAAAACTTCGATTCCTTCTTCTCGGACTTTCAACCGCCGGTGATGAATCCTTTCGAGTATCATCCTGGTATCAATCCTAGTTATGTGGGTCGTCATCCTGCGGATCCTGATATCGAATTCCTCCCGCCTCGTAATCCTCTAGTTCGAATATTAGACGAGGCGAAAACTTTCGACTTTGCTAACTTAACAGCGAGAATGGTCCAGATCACCGATGAGACCAAAAAGGTTGTTGATTATCAAACTCATTTGGCCAAGGCCAGCGAGGAAGTCTGAGTGCCAATGTGAGGTTGCGCTTGGAGGTGGAGGACCTCCGTAGTACACTCAGGGAGAAGGATGTGAAATTGGAGGCGGTTGAGGTGTCTCCTGAGGCTGAGATAAAGAAAGCTAAGGAGGAAGAAATGAGGGAGGCCATTGAATCATGCAAAGTATTGATTGATGAAGCTATGAGTGTATGAGGCTAGGCAGAAGGACCTGGAGCGGATCTGGTATCTTAAGGGAAGGATGAAGAAATCCCAGGAAGTCTTGGCTGAGTTGAAGGAGGCCCAGGGTGAGTGGGGAAAGGAAAAAGATGCCTACAAGGCTGAGATCGAATGCGCCGAAGGCAGAGCAGGTTCGGTTGAGGAAAGACAAAGAACAGTACATGAACAAGGTGATGTCCCTTAAAGCCGAAATCGACAAGTCGATTTTTGTGAGACTGTAAATTAGATGCTGAAGGACACCTACTATATGTTCTAGAAGCATGGGAACCTTAAGTGGATGGACAATTACCCTCAAGTGATGGCCGGGATCCATACTCGGCTTATCGAGGAGACCAAAGCCTAAATTGCCAAGGAAGAAGGAGCCATGTATGATGTTGGGATGGTGAATTGTCAGTTCATGGCGGAAGGTACTAAGGCCATTGCTAGAGGATACGAGCTGCTGGCGGAGGATGAGGATAATGAAGAGGGTTCGGTCCACGAGGGGCTCGGTGATCCACAAAAAATTATCACAGGTACCCTGTCTTTTTATTTTAGCTTCGTTATCTCTTATCACAGACTATAAGTCTTATAAATTTTCTCGCTTGCCTCATGTAGGGATGACTTTAGGACAAGCTGTGCCACCTCTACCTTCAAAGGCTGCTGATTTGGCATCACAAAAAGAGCAGAATCTCTTTAGCGGTATGGACCTTCAAAAGGCATGGCCAGAGGAAGCGGGCCAAGTGATAAGGATGTCCCTCCTACTTAGCCAAGAAAGTTTCCCTATTTTTTGTTACATGTATTTTAGAGAATGTGAGGTTGTCCTGTATATATTTTTTATGTTGTACATACAGACTTGGTGTTGTAATGTTCGACTTTTGTTCTTTGTATGTTTATCTAAAATGATTTTTGTGACATATGATTTTATAGCTTGCCTTGCCTGTTTGTGAACTTCTTATGACTTAGTTAATTGCCATTGTTTTCTGAGATGCAGGCAACCATAAAATTGTTGTCATATTTAGTGCCGATCGCAAACAATATTTACTCGGGCTATTGCTCGTGTCGTGAGTATTATTCGATTTATTGTTGTCAGCGTGCATGGGTGCCGATCGTCCACTACGAACTATCCCTGGCTGCAGCCATGCCTTAATCGTGGGATTTATAATCGGTTCGCAGTTGCCGCCAAGCTGAACACCAATGATTAACTTCCTAGGGTATAATTCATGCCTAATTTGTGGCTTATAGTCAGTTCATCATTGCCAGCTTGGGGGGCCAATCGTCAGCAGTAAACTGTCTAGACTGGTCTCGTGCCCTTTGTCATGGCTATCTTATTTTCACTACTATCGGCGAGCGCTTGCGATTGATCGCAATAGGAATAGCATCAGATAAACAGTTAAGTAAAAACAAAAGTTGAAATAGGACAAACAACGCAAGACACCAATTTTTATAGTTGTTCGGCCAAAATATGCATACGTCCACTGTCTTTCTTTTATTGCTTTATTAATACATGCTTCCTTACAATTCAGGAGAAATAATGGCGGAGGTGTTGGAGATTCTATGCTTTCCCAAACACCTCCCCGTCGACTGTTGACAAGATGTAAGCTCCATTATGAAGGTCCTTATGAACAACAAAAGGTCCTTCCTAGATAAGGTATAATGCTCATGCACGTGGGAAGACCCACTTGAGTACCAGGTCCCCTTCTTGCAGTGCCCGAAGTTTCACCTTGGAGTTATACTGCCTTGCCACTTTCTGTCTATGTGCGGCGGCTTTGAGGGCAGCGTCATTCCTTTTCTCTTTGATTAGATCTAGCGACATACTCAAGAGTTCTTTGTTTTCTTCTGGATTATAATGTATCCTTCGATGTGATGGGACAATCGTTTCAATTGGGAGCATGGCTTCGGCCCCTATGCTAAAGCAAATGGCATATGCCAAGTCGTTGTTTTGTAGGAGGTTCGGCAAGCCCATAATGCAGTAGGTAGTTCGTCGACCCATGCCCCCTTGGATTTCTCCAGTTTCTTTTTTATCAGGGTTTTTAAACCTTGTTTATCGCTTCGACCTGTCCGTTGGCCTAGAGATAAGCTACAGGTAAGAAGCTTCGAGCAATCCCATGTTCTTGGCACCAATTGGAGAATTCTTCGCTATCGAATTGGAGTCCGTTGTCTGGTACGATCTTCTATGGAACCCCATACCTGAACAGGATGTTTCCTATTAGAAAGTTTATCAGTTTGGCAGATGAAATCTTGTTCAAGGGTTCCGCTTCCACCCATTTGGTGAAATAATCCACTGCCACTATGGCATATCTTGCTCCTCCTCGACCCATAGGACGCTCTCTGATCAAATCAATCCCCCAAATTGCAAAGGGCAAAGGGCTAACCATTTGGGTCAAACTGGTATGTGGTAGTCTCAAGATTTTGGCGAATCTTTGGCATTTGTCACATTTTTTAGTGAACTCCATTACGCCTTTGTTTAGTCTGGGCCGAAAGTATCCATATCAGAGAATTTTCTCGGAAGATTTTGCCCTCCGGTGTGATCGCCACAACTTCCTTGATGAATGTTATTAGGGATATCTTTAGCTTCGTTCCCAACAACACACCTTAGTAACGGATTGGAAAAACCGCAATGGTACAATATGCCATTCTGAATGGTGTAGTGGAATACTTTCCTTAGGATCCTCCTGACTTCATTACGTTCTATGGGTAAAGTTCCATCTTGTAGGTATCTGATGATGGGGGTCATCCATGTCTCCTCTTTGCTGGCGGTTGCTGTGATTTGAAGACACTCGAAACTGGGTGTGGTTTGACTTATGACGGGGGTTGCCCCCAGCATTGGTTCGGTCCTTACGCTTGCCTCTTTGGTGGGGGCGTTTGCTTCTAGATTTTCTCCTCGCGGGATGTGTTTGATTACATAATAGTCTAGCTCATTGAGAAGGGTTTTGGCCTTTTTGAGGTAAGACGTGAGCTTCTGCCATGAGTCCGAAATTCTCCGAGGATCTAGTTTACAGTCAACTGAGAGTCACTGTGAATACACACCGACCTAACTCCTATCTCTTTAATGATCTCTAGGCCGGCTATCACTGCTTCGTATTCAACTTCATTATTAGTTGCAGCGAATTCTAGTCTTAGTGCACAGCATAACTTCCTTCCTTGGGGTGTGACTATTACGACTCCTGCCCCCACGCCAAGCTCATTTGATGCTCCATCAATGAACAAATTCCATTTTACTGCTTCCTTAATTTTTACTTCTGTCTCGTCATCTCGTATTGTAAATTTAACTATAAATCAGCCAAGGCTTGTCTTTTAATTGTGGTGCGCGGATGCTAGGTGATGTCGTATTGGCTTATATTAATGCACCACTTCAGTAGACGCCCTGACGTATCCGGTTTATGCAGAACTTGTCTCAGAGGATGATCCATCAGAACCTTAATTGAGTGAGATTGGAAGTAGGGCTGCAATTTCCTGGATGCTATGAGCAGACAGTAAGCCAATTTTTCGATCTTAGGGTATCTAGCTTCTGTGCCCATGAATCTCTTGCTAATAATGTATACTAGTCTCTGGATATGATCATCTTCTCGTACTAGTGTTGCACTTAGTGCATGGGAGGATATAGCCAAGTAGAAGTAAAGGCTCTCTCTATCCATCGGATTGGAGACTACGGGAGGCTTCTGCAGATGTTCGAGTAGATTTTGGAAGGCATAGTAGCACTCGTCAGTCCATTCAAATTTCCCTTTGTCTCTTTTGAGGGCTTTGAAGAATGGGACACACTTGTCCATTACTTTGGATATAAATCTGCTCAGAGCGGCTACTTTCCCATTTAGGCTCTGCATTTCTCTTCGTGCTGCTGGGATTTCAAAGCTTGTATCTTTTTAGGATTCACCTCTATTCCTCTAGCATGTACGATAAAAGCTAAGAACTTACCCGATAACACCCCAAAAGAGCATTTTAGTGGGTTTACTTCATTTAGTATTTGTGTAATACTTGGAACATCTCGTCTAGGTGGCTCAAATGATCCACTACTCTTCTTGACTTGACAAACATGTCGTCAACATAGACTTCCATGGAGTGACCAATTTGTCGTTCAAACATCTTATTAACCAAACGTTGATAGGTAGAACCGATGTTTTTAAGCCCAAAGGGCATGACCGTGTAACAGTATAGTCCTAGGTCCGTAATGAAGCTAGTGTGTTCTTGATCTGGCATGTGCATGAGAATCTAGTTGTATCCCAAATACGCGTCCATGAATGACAATAATTCATGCCCCGCGGTTCCCTTCAACAGTCGGTCGATTCGGGGCAAAGGGAAACAGTCCTTAAGGCAAGCATCATTGAGGTTGGAGAAGTGAATGCATGTTCGCCACTTTCCATTAGGTTTCTTCACCATCACCAGGTTGGAGATCCACTCTGGGTAAATGGCTTCATGGATGAAACCATTGGCGAGTAGGTTCTTCACTTCCTCGTTGAGAGTGGTTGATTGCTCTACCCTCATGCTTCTTTTCTTTTGCTAGACAGGGACCTTGGTTGGCTCAACATTGAGAGCATGGCAAGCTATCTCGGGGGATATCCCCACCATATCCTTGTGCATCCATGTGAATACATCCAAGCTCCTTCGTAGGAATCCTATCAGCTGAAATTTGAGATCCAGATTTAGTTGAGAACCTATCTTTAAAAGCTTTGTTTTGTCGTGTTCATCTACTGTCACATGCTCTGTAGCCTCAACAGGCTCGGCGTTGACCTCCTCCTCTTTATCTATGGAGTCCAATTTTTTGAATGGGTTACTAGTATATTCAAGAGGAGGGGCTTCTTTGATTGCTATGCTTCTGAATATTTGGTCCAGAGGATGCCCCCCATGCCTTTCCCTTTTCCCTTTTCTTATTTTAGAGAAGTTTAGTCAAATAACAATTGCGAGCCGCGTCTTGGTCTCCTTCCACCTCTCCTACTCCATTATCGGTCGGGAATTTCAACTTCAAGCGCCACGATGCTAATACTATTTGAAAGTCTGACAATGCGGGTATTCCTAAGAAGGCATTGTAGGCGGAGTGCCCATCCACTAGTTTTCTTCCGCACAACTGATCAGGGGTGACTTCCAAGCTCAACAAACAAGTCCAACTGTCCGAGAGGCATTGTGGCCTCTCTGGTGAATCCATGTAGAGGTTTATGGCACAGAGTTACATCTTTCATTGACAACTTTATTTTATTGAATGCATGTTTGATAAAATATTCTTTGGGCTTCCTGTATCAACCAAGATGCGAAACACCTCGGCTGGGTCGATCCAGGTGGAGATAACCAGGGGGTCAATGTGAGGGTATTGTTTTCCAACCAAATCCTCATCATAAAAGGTTATGTCAATTCTTTCTCTCCGCTTTGCGATGTGACCTTCAGTTATGGAATGAACGCACCCTTCCCTATCCTTTAAGGACATTTCATATCTCTCCATCTCAACCCAACTTTTTTCAGCTATATGTGGGCCTCCAGATATGGTGTGGACAGTTATCTTTTCTTGGTTAGAGCGACTTGCACTTGTTCCTTCCCTATCACTTCCTTGCGGAGGTTATCCAGATCCTTCGTGGGCCGGAGCAGGAGAGTTGTGGTCTTTCTGCACGTATCGCTCCAGCTTCTTTTTATTTATATATTCTTCAATGAGATCCCGTAAATGTTGGCATTCTTCGGTGTTATGTCCAAGAGGCTTGTGGAAGCAACAATATCTCCCTATTCTAATTCCGGCTTCTGATTCTTTTTTGTACGGAGGGTGTTTTTATTACAACTCGTGTTGAGTAGCCATGTAGATGTTATCAACTGTTTCGTTTAGAGGTATGTATGAGTCGAATCTTGGTCAGGGTCGGTGTGATAACTGGATATTTGGACATCGGATAATTGGATAATTAACTGATTTTTACTATTGAGATACTAATTTTATTTAGTTGAACAAATAAAATTCTGGTAGTTAAAAATATCTGGATATACAAATGGATTTGAAACTATAATAAATGCTGAAAATTATAAGTGTATACATATACAAGTATATAAGTGTGTGTATATATATATATGTATATATATATGCTATGAGAAGTAGAATATATGGAAGTTTGTAAAAATGTGAATATATATATATATATATATCAACAATTCACATAAGATAAATATTTATTAATTTAAAATATAATAGCTTAAGTTTAAAATAGGATTTAATATGTGACGACCCGTAATTTTGGTATATTTGAAATTGGAATAATTAATTAATTTTAAATATTCAGAGGTTAATTATTAACTTTAATTTCAAATACCACTGTTTATGGGATAATTTAATTATTGAATTTAACAATTGAAAATAGGATAAAATAAAGAATCCTGAGTTCTAAGCTAATTAAAAATATTTTGAAGGCTTGAAAAATTCATATAAATAATACTAAAGATAATAGAAGCTTCAGAATGTAATTTCAAACTGTTTTATTCAATTTTGAAATTATATCGTTTAAATTGAAATTAAAAATAGCCGTCCGAGGCACGGTCTCGGAATTTGACGAAACCAGTTCCATTGGGTCTGTAATATTGTATTATTATCGGATTTCAATTTTCGTAAAGTTTGAAGTTGTTGAGTGAGCATACGGTATATAAACGCATAGAAATTCAGAGCATGTGTCCTTCCTGGCAACGTTCTCTTCTTGCCTAAGTAATTAGATGTAGATACGTATATTAATTTAAACACGTGTTCACCTTGGTATAACACGTGTCCTCTCTCTCAAGAAATAAAAGACAGATGGAAAAGAACCCCGTGCCTCCTATACTCCTTCCAATTGAAATCAAAAACGAAATCATCTTCTAAAACCAAATCATTTTCGTTCAAAAGGGAAAATCAAACTTTCCTCTGTTAAAAATAAGAATGGCAACCCACGTATTCTCTTCGTTCCTCTTCTTTATAAAATCAAATTCCATCTCCAGTTCTTATCAAAAACGAATCGTGCCCTTCCTCTCAAATAAAGGCAGAACGAAATTACCCAACCCCTAAAAATTCACATATACTCAAATCGCGTACCCTTATCCTTCAATCGTTCGAACGAATTCAAGGGGTCGAGCAGGATTGAGGGTCGCGTGTTTATCGATTGCATCAATTCGCGAGCTCGGTCGACCAGTACGACAGCAAGGAGGCTGGGGATCTGGCTTCGTGAGGAGCTCAGGCGAGCTCGAAGGTCGCGAGTGGTGGTCTCGTGGGGGAACGGCTTCGTGAGGTTGTTCGTGACTTGATGGCAAGGGATTCTCGATCGCAAGTGGGAAGTCGAGGGAGGCTCAGACTGTAGACAAGCGAAGTTGAGGTCGCAGTGGACTCTGATGGGTCGTTGACGTTGTCTGGCGGCAAGGGAAGAAGCAAGAGCTAGGCTGGGTTCGCTACATCCTCAGAGGAGCGAGGAGTAGCGGTGATGTCGATAGCCGCGTCGAAGATAATTCTCTCATTCAGGGCAGTCGAGCCGAAGTTCGACGACTTGTCTCCTGTTCGCATTCAGGTCTAAAATCGGAAACCAAGATAATATTGAAGTGGATTGCAAATGAAGATCAAAGGTGAGTTAATCTCACTCAGTTAAATTATAATTTAAATTTAATTGGTTAAATTTAAATATTGATGGATGATTGAATTGATTGAATTGGTTGATTTGATTGATGTGATATATATAGTAGTATATATCAATATATACATATTGGCATATGTATATATTTGAGTTGTTGATATTCCCGCATTTATATAGCGGATGAGACCCTATGCGCCGCATAATAGCGGATGATATTTTATAAAACCCATATACCGCGATATTCCACCTTGAAGTGGAATTGGTATTTTATATTGTGCTAACGTCTGTGGATGCAGGGAAACAGGTTGGAGGGATCCAACTGGATTCCTCAAAATTATTAGATTATTTAATATTCTATATTCTGAATATTTGATATTATGTGATGATTTTATATTGGATGATGTGGTTGATTTGGATTGTCCAGTATAATAAATTATAAAATCTATGGAATTGAATTTTTGGAAAGAAATCAAGGAGTAAAAGTTTAAGTAAAATAATTCGAGGAATTGGGATAAAATTTATAACGAATTGAAATAAAAATAAGGTGATTTGGAATTTTAACAAATATGAAATAAGGGGATTTTGAATCTACAAGGGATAATAAATTTTATACTTAAGTGATATTATTTGAAGAATAAAAGAAGTTATTTTTGAAATTAAGGATTAAAGTTAATTGAAGAATAAATGAGGAGTTTTGGAAATCTGTAATTGATATTGGTAAAAAGGGGTTTAACTCGTAATAAGGAATAAAAATCTAAAGGTTACTGTATTTTGGAATAAATGAAGTAGCAAAGGAAATTTATTTCAAATTAAGTAGAGTAAATTGAGAAATCAATTGGGAATTGATTTAGTTGTTTAAAATTGGAATTTTAGAAGAGAAATGAGATTTTGGAATTTATAAACTGGGTTTATAAAGTAAAATAAAATATCAGTGGATATTAGAAAATATAAATTCAAGGTGGGAATTTATAAAGGGATATGAATTGGTTTAAAAATAAATGTTATTTTATTTTTAAAAGATGGGAGTGAGAAGGATATTTCACTGTATAGCCAAGTACGTTTTCAAAGCAATTTTAATATAAGTTAAAAGTTCTAATTGTATTTTTAAAAGCATATTTTAGAAAATTTATTATTTCTAAATGTTAATTTCCTAAGTAAGTATGTTTTAGGAAACCTATTCTTTTTAAATATTTAAACTTTAAAGTAAGTATTTTTCAAAGATCTATTATTGTAGTAATTATATAAAAGTGATTTGGTATTATATTTTAAAAAGAGAAATTTAGTTTATATTTGTAAAGTGGTTTCATTTTAAATATTTCTTAAGTATATATTTTGTTAAGGTATTAAAGTAGTTTTTTTTTAAATTTCAATATTATTAAGTATATTTATAGTAAAGTGTTTTAAGATTATTTTAAAATCTAAGTGTTTTGTACTTGGTGTTTCAGAGGAAATAAATATTTGGAAATGTATTCCGTAAGCGGAAACTGTTTTGAAATTGTTTTCAAATGAGTTTTGAAAATTCGGAATTATATCTTAGAAAGATATTTGGGCAAATAAATAATGTGGGAAATTATTTAATTGTGTGATGGTTGCTTGTGGATGTTAATTGATAGTTAAATAACCGACTATCAATATTGGCCAAATGCGCTGATCGTTTAGAAGAGACCGGGATCGGGTTTCCGTATACCGGGATTCTAGGTCTGGAAACTCGAATACCACTTCGATCCGGTTTGTACGTTTCGTGTAACGATTTCGGAGTCGAAGATGGAGCTGTGAAGTGCAAGGGCTAGTCGCTACTAATCTTAAGGATATTTCCAAAATGGATGTAGTAGGAGTAGTGCCTTCGGTTCCGTTCGGACCCGGGACGGACTTGTATGGACGAATGCTTTCGTGACATCGTCAGGCGGACGATGGGCATTCTAAGGGATATGTTCTGAAAAGGTATCGTTTAGCCTCGAACCTCATCAACCGGGAATGACTGAAAATCAGGGGTTATGCAGCAAGGCTTCGTGGGTAGCTCCCACTGGAGGGTAAGGTCATCCCTGTCTAGATGTCCCTTTTTATTTCGGCTTAGTGGTGCGGTTGCTGATCCCAACCGTGGGGTGATTTTATTCGGGATCATCCAGTAAGGGATGGTTCCGGCCTTGTGTTGCAGGGGAGCGGGCGTACTCCTCGGTACGGTGATCTAGGCCACGTACTGTGATAGGTGGTACCCCAGTGCCTAGTCATTCGTTGGAAATCCATTCTCCCTACGTGCCTGTACGGTTTTGATTGTGCCCAACTATTGTTGAAATGTGAGATGCAAGCATTTCAGCTAGATTCTATTTTACTTTCTGTAGACACTATTATAATATCAGAGGATTTTGATATAAAGTGTTTTAGCTATCGTAAGGTAAAAACCCGACATGTTTATTTGTGGCGTGGTCTTACGAGATGCTTTTGTTTTCAAAAGATTTTGAAACTTTAATAATCAATTTGAGTGTGATTTTCTCACGCTGGTTTTCTAGACTGACTCGGGTATTGTTTTATATGATGCTCGGGTCAGACCGAGATAAACAGGTTTAGGATATGATGCTGTGGAGCTCAGGAGACGAGCTGGATGCCGATACGTACTTCCGTATTTGCTATTATTTTCCGCTGTGTATTCAGTTGTATGATATGGATGTTGATGTACTCTGATGATGTACTTTGATGATGTATTGTATAAACAGATATAGTTTTTGATTTGTGTAAAGATCTGTTGATATATATTATATTTTATTCCGCTGCGATAGTTAGATTCTGATGTTGTTTTCTATTTTTCTTCTTCTACCTCTTCTTTTTACCAAAATGGTCCGGTTTTTCGTGTTAGAAAAACTCGGGTTGTTACAGTGGTATCAGAGCTTAGGCTAGCGATAACCATGGCTTTGGTGGGAATTTTGAGAGTACTAATAGATATGAGCGCGTATTTGTTAGTGGATATAAAAATGGTTTTATATTGTGTTGATTGATTTATTGAGTGGCATATGAACCTTCGTCGGCACAGTCTGGACAACTGTATCGAAGGGGTTTCTAAACACTTGAATAAAACAGTTCGACACAATATTGTTTTAAATAGGGTGAATGAAATAATTTTGCCCAAATTATTTTGTATATAAAAGAAATAATTATTTGAAATTATTATAGTTATATATTTGGATGCTTGGTTGTTAGAAAATGACAATAATGAGTTAGTCTCATTATTGAGTAGAAATTGAAACTTATAACCTAAGTTGAAGAATAAATTTATATAACAAAATGGAATTTGAAATATAGACTAAATGAAATTTATAAATTGAGATAAACTTTATATACAAATGTGAATTACAAATGTGATTTATAATCAAATGAGATTAATTCATAAACAAATGAAATTTGTAAATGTAAATGGTAAAAGTGACTTATAACTTGAAATAAAATGTGATAGAATTCCAGAGTAATGTTTAGATATAAAATTGGATGGATTTTGAATTTGAAGTTTTGGGAAAGGTTTAAATTCCTTTGGATTTAAAAATAGTTTCAAATGTTTTGGGGAGATAATGGTGATATTATTTCATGAATATTTTTGAAATTGAATTGAAATCTGGTGGGATTTGGGATTTAAAAATGTTTGAAATGTTTCAAAGTGATAAAAGCACTAAATTCTCAGTGGTCGCTGGAAAATAATTCCGATGATGATCGCGACATCATCGGTGTTCATTTTCGAGTTTCCAAAAGAGGAATTGCTACCTGGATGTTTTGGGCTGGTGTTTGTTTGCAAAACTGAGTTTGGTTTTGAAATTGAAAAGGGTTTGGATATAGTTGATTTCAAAAATGATTTTGAAATTTTGGAAAATTGTTTAAAACTCTGGAATCTTATTTAAAGTTGTGTATGGAATAATAAAAATATTTATTGGCTAAATAAAATGTATAATTCTGAGTTAAAAGATAAAATGTGAATAAAATTTATTTTAAATAGATGGAAGTATGGATGTAAATGAGTTTGTGACTTATAAAATTCAGAAATGAAATTAATAATAGAATTTGAAGGTGAAGCTTGAGTTGTTAATAGAAATTCAACTTGAGACTAGAAGTGAAAAATATGAATTGAAAACCGTAGGGAATTGAATTAAAATAAAATGATTTGGGATGCAAATAAACTTTGTTCGAGTATGTATAAATTAAATATGAGTTTGGATAGTATGATTAATTGAATTAATGTGGTAATGAGTTTAATTATAATTGAATGGAAGTATAAAAAAAATATAAGTGTGTGGTTTATCAGAAATGGGAAGGTGGGAAAGAAGATTTGTTAGTATGTTGGAAAATCCAAACTTGAGATATAAAATAAATTTGAATTCAAGTAAACCAAGTAAAGTGGTTTAGAGATAAAAATAATAATCAAATATTGGGTATAAGATTTGAATAAACAAATTAAATGAAAATGAGCTTAAATGTTAACTTAAGTGGATTATGAAATAGCTTTGAATAGAACCTGTTGGATAATCAAAGGAGAATGAATGGACTGTGAACAAATAAAAAGGGTTTGAATGAAACTAGTGGGTTAATGAATTTAATATTGAATGGTAAACTAAAAGTGAATAGTAAATCACTTAAAACTGAAATTGATAGTTTAAGTATTGGTTGTAAGTAATTGAAGTTAGTATCGAAACTTGAAAATGGCATTTGGGAACTGTTCGGTGTATGTTGCTTATGAAATGCATGTGTTTAGCTATTGAAATTAATTGAAATGATAACCAACCTTGTATATTTGTCACTTACATATTTGAATTGAGTAAGTACAGGTTCAGAGAGGCCGTTTGGCTGGGTCGGGTTATGCATTTGCTAAAATAAATAACCGCTTTGCTTAAAAATTGCTATAATAAGGTACGCTTACGCGAAAATTCAAAATAGGAGATATGAACTGTTTATATTGATATATATTGTGATTTCCGGCCTGAGGTCGATGTATATATATATTTTTGTGCATCCTGCGATATCGCAGAAGTCCCTCCGTACAAGGGAGACTCTGCCAAAATTTTCCGTAAATTTTGGGAGTTAGAATTTTTTTGAAATCTTTGAAAATTTTCGCTAACGACAAGCAATTTAAATTTGCTAACCAAATGGAATTGAAATTGAATAATTGAAACCTATTTGAAATATGAATGTAAAGCAAGAGAAATCAAAGGAACTAAAGAAAGTAAAGTTTGTAAATAAACTGTTATTTGAGATTTAAATTAAATAGTAAGTGAAACTAATCCAATATTCAAAACGGAAGCCAATTTGAGATTAAATGAAATTGTAAGGCTAAGTAAATAGTAATGAAAATAAACTTCAATAGTGAAGTGAAAATAAGCGTAAGCAATATGTAAAATATTTATATTGAACTTAAGAAGTAGGGTGAGATTCTTAAGTAATTTGGTATTGAGGAAAATTATTCTAGATGAATAATTGAATGACGATTAAAATTTGAAATTGTGAAATGAGAAAATTGTGGATAAGTGAATGTAATCAAACTGAAGTTGTGAAATGAGATAGTTGTGAATAAGGGGATAACAATTAAAGGGAATGTGAATAAAAGAAAATTGATATAATTGGTAATCAATTGGAATTTATACGTAAGATGTACGTATATTATTTTATTCGCATAGCTATTTGATTCGGATTCGAACACAGAATTTCGGGATAGATATATCGATCCGAGTTGGAATTTTTTCACTCGATTTTCAACGGCGAGCCTGGATATGGATTGTTGATTGATTCTGGAAATTCTCTATCATAGTTTGTGGCTATGCAAGGAGAATGACGGTTTCTGATCAAGAAACCAGATCTGAGTCCGCACTAGGAAGTCGGGTGGACGATACTAGTTCAGAAGTGGAATTGTGTGATCGATTGAGCGATCGAATGTGATATTGCGTACGGATGATATATGTGCATCGTACGGGCTTAAGTAAAGCAAATATTGAAAATTTGTAAAGAAAAGTATAAAATGACTTTGGGATTGTGATTGAATATTATTGCTTAGTAGGATATATAGGTGTATAAAAGCAATGGATAAATTGGGATTTTTGATTTAGAAGATAAAATTTAATGGCTCGACAAAAAGGTATGTATTTGGATTTCTATATGAAATTTGATTGGGTTTTTGATCCAGCCACTTGGCTTTTTGTTTTCTTTTTGAGATTGGAAGGCCGTAGAGCCATTTTGTAGTAGTACCGAGCTAGCCGCGCAAAGGAGACGCTGGCGAAATTTTTCGGAAATTTAGGGAGTTAGAAAAATTTTGGAAAATTTTGATAATTCAAAATTTGAATTCAAATTTAAATTTGAATGGATAAGTAGGTGGTATGAGTTGAACTTATGAATAAGTTTGGGAAGTTAAAAGATGATTAGTATATCATTAATAAAAGATTGTTTGGGTATTGTTAAAACTGTTTGAACTTGGGAAATAGTAATGGGTATTGGATCATTCTTCCTAACTAGTAATTTCGGGGACGAAATTCTTTTAAGGGGGGAGGAATGTGACGACCCGTAATTTTGGTATATTTGAAATTGGAATATTTAATTAATTTTAAATATTCAGAGGTTAATTATTAACTTTAATTTCAAATACCACTGTTTATGGGATAATTTAATTATTGAATTTAACAATTGAAAATAGGATAAAATAGAGAATCCTGAGTTCTAAGCTAATTAAAAATATTTTGAAGGCTTGAAAAATTCATATAAATAATACTAAAGATAATAGAAGCTTCAGAATGTAATTTCAAACTGTTTTATTCAATTTTGAAATTATATCGTTTAAATTGAAATTAAAAATAGCCGTCCGAGGCACGGTCTCGGAATTTGACGAAACCAGTTTCATTGGGTCCGTAATATTGTATTATTATCGGATTTCAATTTTCGTAAAGTTTGAAGTTGTTGAGTGAGCATACGGTATATAAACGCATAGAAATTCAGAGCATGTGTCCTTCCTGGCAACGTTCTCTTCTTGCCTAAGTAATTAGATGTAGATACGTATATTAATTTAAACACGTGTTCACCTTGGTATAACACGTGTCCTCTCTCTCAAGAAATAAAAGACAGATGGAAAAGAACCCCGTGCCTCCTATACTCCTTCCAATTGAAATCAAAAACGAAATCATCTTCTAAAACCAAATCATTTTCGTTCAAAAGGGAAAATCAAACTTTCCTCTATTAAAAATAAGAATGGCAACCCACGTATTCTCTTCGTTCCTCTTCTTTATAAAATCAAATTCCATCTCCAATTCTTATCAAAAACGAATCGTGCCCTTCCTCTCAAATAAAGGCAGAACGAAATTACCCAACCCCTAAAAATTCACATATACTCAAATCGCGTACCCTTATCCTTCAATCGTTCGAACGAATTCAAGGGGTCGAGCAGGATTGAGGGTCGCGTGTTTATCGATTGCATCAATTCGCGAGCTCGGTCGACCAGTACGACAGCAAGGAGGCTGGGGATCTGGCTTCGTGAAGAGCTCAGGCGAGCTCGAAGGTCACGAGTGGTGGTCTCGTGGGGGAACGGCTTCGTGAGGTTGTTCGTGACTTGATGGCAAGGGATTCTCGATCGCAAGTGGGAAGTCGAGGGAGGCTCAGACTGTAGACAAGCGAAGTTGAGGTCGCAGTGGACTCTGATGGGTCGTTGACGTTGTCTGGCGGCAAGGGAAGAAGCAAGAGCTAGGCTGGGTTCGCTACATCCTCAGAGGAGCGAGGAGTAGCGGTGATGTCGATAGCCGCGTCGAAGATAATTCTCTCATTCAGGGCAGTCGAGCCGAAGTTCGACGACTTGTCTCCTGTTCGCATTCAGGTCTAAAATCGGAAACCAAGATAATATTGAAGTGGATTGCAAATGAAGATCAAAGGTGAGTTAATCTCACTCAGTTAAATTATAATTTAAATTTAATTGGTTAAATTTAAATATTGATGGATGATTGAATTGATTGAATTGGTTGATTTGATTGATGTGATATATATAGTAGTATATATCAATATATACATATTGGCATATGTATATATTTGAGTTGTTGATATTCCCGCATTTATATAGCGGATGAGACCCTATGCGCCGCATAATAGCGGATGATATTTTATAAAACCCATATACCGCGATATTCCACCTTGAAGTGGAATTGGTATTTTATATTGTGCTAACGTCTGTGGATGCAGGGAAACAGGTTGGAGGGATCCAACTGGATTCCTCAAAATTATTAGATTATTTAATATTCTATGTTCTGAATATTTGATATTATGTGATGATTTTATATTGGATGATGTGGTTGATTTGGATTGTCCAGTATAATAAATTATAAAATCTATGGAATTGAATTTTTGGAAAGAAATCAAGGAGTAAAAGTTTAAGTAAAATAATTCGAGGAATTGGGATAAAATTAATAACGAATTGAAATAAAAATAAGGTGATTTGGAATTTTAACAAATATGAAATAAGGGGATTTTGAATCTACAAGGGATAATAAATTTTATACTTAAGTGATATTATTTGAAGAATAAAAGAAGTTATTTTTGAAATTAAGGATTAAAGTTAATTAAAGAATAAATGAGGAGTTTTGGAAATCTGTAATTGATATTGGTAAAAAGGGGTTTAACTCGTAATAAGGAATAAAAATCTAAAGGTTAATGTATTTTGGAATAAATGAAGTAGCAAAGGAAATTTATTTCAAAGTAAGTAGAGTAAATTGAGAAATCAATTGGGAATTGATTTAGTTGTTTAAAATTGGAATTTTAGAAGAGAAATGAGATTTTGGAATTTATAAACTGGGTTTATAAAGTAAAATAAAATATCAGTGGATATTAGAAAATATAAATTCAAGGTGGGAATTTATAAAGGGATATGAATTGGTTTAAAAATAAATGTTATTTTATTTTTAAAAGATGGGAGTGAGAAGGATATTTCTCTGTATAGCCAAGTACGTTTTCAAAGCAATTTTAATATAAGTTAAAAGTTCTAATTGTATTTTTAAAAGCATATTTTAGAAAATTTATTATTTCTAAATGTTAATTTCCTAAGTAAGTATGTTTTAGGAAACCTATTCTTTTTAAATATTTAAACTTTAAAGTAAGTATTTTTCAAAGATCTATTATTGTAGTAATTATATAAAAGTGATTTGGTATTATATTTTAAAAAGAGAAATTTAGTTTATATTTGTAAAGTGGTTTCATTTTAAATATTTCTTAAGTATATATTTTTTTAAGGTATTAAAGTAGTTTTTTTTTAAATTTCAATATTATTAAGTATATTTATAGTAAAGTGTTTTAAGATTATTTTAAAATCTAAGTGTTTTGTACTTGGTGTTTCAGAGGAAATAAATATTTGGAAATGTATTCCGTAAGCGGAAACTGTTTTGAAATTGTTTTCAAATGAGTTTTGAAAATTCGGAATTATATCTTAGAAAGATATTTGGGCAAATAAATAATGTGGGAAATTATTTAATTGTGTGATGGTTGCTTGTGGATGTTAATTGATAGTTAAATAACCGACTATCAATATTGGCCAAATGCGCTGATCGTTTCGAAGAGACCGGGATCGGGTTTCCGTATACCGGGATTCTAGGTCTGGAAACTCGAATACCACTTCGATCCGGTTTGTACGTTTCGTGTAACGATTTCGGAGTCGAAGATGGAGCTGTGAAGTGCAAGGGCTAGTCGCTACTAATCTTGAGGATATTTCCAAAATGGATGTAGTAGGAGTAGTGCCTTCGGTTCCGTTCGGACCCGGGACGGACTTGTATGGACGAATGCTTTCGTGACATCGTCAAGCGGACGATGGGCATTCTAAGGGATATGTTCTGAAAAGGTATCGTTTAGCCTCGAACCTCATCAACCGGGAATGACTGAAAATCAGGGGTTATGCAGCAAGGCTTCGTGGGTAGCTCCCACTGGAGGGTAAGGTCATCCCTGTCTAGATGTCCCTTTTTATTTCGGCTTAGTGGTGCGGTTGCTGATCCCAACCGTGGGGTGATTTTATTCGGGATCATCCAGTAAGGGATGGTTCCGGCCTTGTGTTGCAGGGGAGCGGGCGTACTCCTCGGTACGGTGATCTAGGCCACGTACTGTGATAGGTGGTACCCCAGTGCCTAGTCATTCGTTGGAAATCCATTCTCCCTACGTGCCTGTACGGTTTTGATTGTGCCCAACTATTGTTGAAATGTGAGATGCAAGCATTTCAGCTAGATTCTATTTTACTTTCTGTAGACACTATTATAATATCAGAGGATTTTGATATAAAGTGTTTTAGCTATCGTAAGGTAAAAACCCGACATGTTTATTTGTGGCGTGGTCTTACGAGATGCTTTTGTTTTCAAAAGATTTTGAAACTTTAATAATCAATTTGAGTGTGATTTTCTCACGCTGGTTTTCCAGACTGACTCGGGTATTGTTTTATATGATGCTCGGGTCAGACCGAGATAAACAGGTTTAGGATATGATGCTGTGGAGCTCAGGAGATGAGCTGGATGCCGATACGTACTTCCGTACTTGCTATTATTTTCCGCTGTGTATTCAGTTGTATGATATGGATGTTGATGTACTCTGATGATGTACTTTGATGATGTATTGTATAAACAGATATAGTTTTTGATTTGTGTAAAGATCTGTTGATATATATTATATTTTATTCCGCTGCGATAGTTAGATTCTGATGTTGTTTTCTATTTTTCTTCTTCTACCTCTTCTTTTTACCAAAATGGTCCGGTTTTTCGTGTTAGAAAAACTCGGGTTGTTACATAATAAAAGATTAATATAATTTCTTTTAAAACTACATGAAATAAGATATAGTTTGTATATATATATATAAAACATAAGCATAAATAAATAAAGATTTGGACATTTGTAGTTTTTGTATAACATGAAATTACAAGTGGCATTAATTTTCTTTTGAAGTTGAAATATAAATTATAAAGTGTTTAGAGAAAACCAGGCTGCATATTCATTTCTCTTTTCTCAATCCTTTTTCTTTCATCTTCCAAAACTAAAAACCAAAAGAAAATCAAACTGTTTCAAATTTCAACCTAAAGCTAAAGCAAAGATCAACTCAGTTAATCAAGCAATTCAACATTCAAATTTCAACTTAATCTAGTTGCTGTTTCAAAGACCAAAGCATTTCTAGGCTTCTTTGTTCATCAATATAGTGATTAAACTACCATTTTAAAAATTCGAATCTGCTATGATATCTTGATGTTATATACTTGAAGTTGTTGTTAGAAAAGATGTTTGTATAAATGTTAATATGCCTGCATGTCTATGTGTATGTATAGATATATATATATATATATATATATATATATATATTGTTGTATGCATGTCTGTTTACAGGCATTTATATCTCTGTTTAAACATTCACAGGCTAAGAACAACACAAATAAATCAATATCTTCCCAAAGAAAACATTTTTAGATTATGATTTCTGAATGAAAAAGAATGGTAATAGTGTAATATTATTTTTAAAAATAATTGAAAGTGTTTATGTTGAATAATTATCTCAAAAATGATAAAAATCAGTAGTGATCTAAAATAATCAGAAAATCAATTATCTTAATTTCCATTTTTGATTGTACAACTAGATTCGTATTACAAATCAATGATTTTTGATAATCATTTTAAGATTTTTAAGTGTGTAATTGATGAGTTATCTCGAGTTGATTAAATTTGGCATTTTCGTCAAATTCCATTGAACGACGTCGAGTTGAGGGTCTGGCGTGATGTCGAAGGTAGAGGAAGGGATGGAGATCATAGGAAAAATGGGGATGGGTTTTATAAATGGCCATGGCGGCGGCACGACGTTGAACTACGGTTCGACTATTTGTTTTGGTCAGTGGGTTTGTCGAGGCAATTGCGTCGACGTGGCATCGGAGTGGAGCGGTACGGGGGGAAACAGAGCAGAGAACATCGACGATGATGTGGTCGGAGTTTCGAAACCTCCGGTGAACTATGGCGGCGAGTCGAGGGGTTTTAGATGATTTGGTTTATTCCAGTTTTGAATTGAGTTGCTCAATTTTGAACGACAGCGCGATTGTGGGTTCTGAGTGTTCGGGATGCCTGAGGTTGTCGTCGGCGACGTGTTGAAGGTGTCGATGTGGGTCAGAGCGACGGCGAACTCGTGTGCACGTGCATGAGTTACTTTGTGTGTCTGCTGTTGTTGAGCGTTTTGATGCTTCGGGGAAGAAGAAGTTGGCCTCGGGGAAGAGCTCGGGGAAATGATATGGTGGCTCGAAGCAGTGATGAGAGGAGAGACTCGGGGGTTGGCACCGGTTTGCATTAGTGTTTTGTTCGGGTTGGACACGAGTGGGTTGCTGTAGGGTAGAGAGAAGAGAGAAGGTCGGGAAGATTTGGGGTGTGGCTCTAGTTTGTGATCGGGTAATTTGGGCTTGGGCCGGGTAATTTGAAGTGAATGATTTAACTAAGTTTTTTTAAAATGGAAGTAAATTGTTAATAGGTTTTAAAAAGCAAAAGAAATGAAAAGTTTTCAAAGTAAAATTATTGAACAAATTTCTCAAGTGATTTTGTATTAAATTAATTTCAAGCATTTAATTTAATTAAATGATGTAATTAGGTAATTAATTAAGATAAAGGATTTATCCTTAATTAATTAAGGTCTTGATTAACGAAAATTATGTTGATTAAGTAAGATAAATGGTTTATCTTTGATGTATTAAAGTTTTAAGTAATTAAAAGGATAATTACTTATTGTAATTAATTAAGGGATAATTAATAATTGAAGGTTAATTATTATGTAATTAATTAAGGATAATTAATTGATTAATTAAAGGATAATTAATTAAGGGTTAATTAATTAATAGAAGTAATTAAAGGTTAATTAATTAATGTAAGTAATTAAGGGTTAATTAATTAATTAAATTAAGTTAATTATAAATTATGTGATTAATTAATCTTGCTTATGGATGATTAAATTATATTGAATTCCTTGGATTATTTCATATATCTGATATGTGATTGTGATGCTATATGATATGAGATGCTTTGGATGAATTGTGATAATATAAGTTATCTATCTGTGATAGAATTGCCATGTGAATATGATATCCCGAATATAAA
The DNA here is from genome assembly GCA_030737815.1 of Allium fistulosum. NCBI lineage: Eukaryota > Viridiplantae > Streptophyta > Magnoliopsida > Asparagales > Amaryllidaceae > Allium > Allium fistulosum. Next base: position 306,096,226 of record CM060901.1, on the reverse strand, counting down.
TTGAATTGTTTAAACTTAAACAACCTGGTTTAAAGATGGTATTGGATTCGAAGAGACCAGGGTCGGGTATCAGCAAATACCCGAAACCACTTCGATTAGTAATCTATAATTCTTTATAGATTTGATTTGTAAATTGAATGGGCTGGAATGGAATAAATTGAGTAATCTGGACGATTGGAACTAAGTAACGGTACTTAGATATTATTTTGTGAAATAATTGTTTGACTATAAGAAGATAAGAACTCGCAGTGAGGTATGAGTTACCCTGGCTTTTCAAGGAAGTTTTACAACCTTAGTATTGCAATTTAAATGGGTTTACTCACACTGGTTTCCAGCCTGACTCGGCTGTTACTTTATTGTAATGCTCGGGTCAGATCGAGTATTATAGATTTTCAAGTTAGGACGTTCTGGAGCTCAGGAGGCGAGCTGGATGACAGGAACGTATGGAGTATTCCGCTGTTTATATTATTGTTTGTATTTCGGGGACAGGTTGTCATATTGTCCAGTTTATATATGATTGGTTGTAACTCTGATGTAAATAAATGTAAATTGACAGATACAGTTTTCTTTTATATAACTGTTATTATTTGATATTATATTTTGATCCGCTGCAAATGTGAGAATCTATGTTTTGTTTCTGTTTCTTCTTCTCCCTCTTTCTTCTTTTCCCTAACTATATGGAATTTTCGGGATCGAAAATTCCGGATCGTTACATTTGGTATCAGAGCTAAAGGTTAAGCGAGAACCTTGGCTCTAGTGGGTTTACTCATTAAGGATAAGGTCAATAGTACCCTAAAATGAGTTGAGAGTATTATATATGAGATCGTACTTGTTATTTTATTATATAAAGATTTTAAAATGGTTTTAAAAATAAATGATTTTTATATAAGTTTATCTTTTGATATATATAAAGAAATAATTTTTCCTAATTATTAAATATATTAAAGAAATTGGTTGTTGAATCATTGGAATTAAATAAAATAATGAGAATTAAGTGGTAATAGTAATACAACCAAATTGAAATTGAATGAAGATAAGTTTGAAATGGATCCAAACTGAAATTAAAATCTTGAATTTGTAGAAGTGTTTTCAAAATAAAGATAATAATGAATTGGTTTCCAGATATGATAATCTTGGTTATTATCATAAATGGTTGTTGTGTTTACTAATGAAATGTTGTAAATGATTAAGCAAAATGAAATGTTTTAGGGAAGTAAAATTTTAGGTGAGTATGACTTATATATTGGAATTGAAGATAATTTAAAATTGTGAAGTTTTAAATCTAAGTCCAGAAAACTTTAAATTGTTTTAAAGGAATTTGTTTTGAAATTAAAAACCAAGAATGGTTTAAAATTTAAAGTATAACTTGAAGTGCAAATGAAATAAATATGTATATATGTGGGATATACATAAGGTCAAAGTTGATTGGAAGTAAGCACTAAGTGTTGAGTTTTGAATTTTCCCGGAAATGTGGTAAGTTTTTAAACTTAAGTGGGATGTTTATTAACAAGAAGTTTAAAATTTGAAATGGAGAATTCAAATTTGAGTAAGGTTGATTGGATTCCGAAGATTTAATCATTTAAAAAGTTTTGAACTCTAATTTGAACTTTGAAATAAGTTAAGTAAAGATACTTTAAAATGGAGTTTTGAAATTTGGATTCAGAAATAAAAAAAATATTTTAAATTTTTTTAAGTTGTTAATTTAAAAGTAAAGGTTGATTTGATTTAAAGGATTAAATCAACATTTAAAATTTTAACTCGAATTTATGAAATTCGAGATAGTTTTAAGTTGAGATTTGAATAAAATTTGTTCAAATTGAATTTGATTTGAATTAATTGAAATTGTGATTGAAGATGGATAAGCATAGAATTCAAATGGAAAATTTGAATTGAATTAATTTGAAGTGAATATTTCTGTGATTAGAACTCATTTTATAGAAAAGTGATATGGTTAATAACTTTATAAAAGAGTAATCAAATTTGAATATTTGATTTGGAATAAACAAAGTTATATATCTTTATTATATATGATAAACTCCCCTTGTTGAATCTATAGCCAAAAGAAAAGGGTTTTTGAAAGTATTTGAAGTATAAAAAGGGAATGTATACAAGTATGAAGTGATCCAAAGATTTTCAAAGTTATATATATCTATATCTATATATATAAGGGATTTTATGAGAATGATTTTGGAAAAGGTTTTGGAACCTATGGATTTTGGAAAGGCTTTTGATTTTTGAGAAAAATCAGTTTTGGGAATTTGGAAAGCCAAGTTTGGAACTATCGATTTGGGATATCGATTTTGTGTAAAGGAGATTTTGATATAAATCATAAAGGGTATGATTTGAAGATACTATAAGTGTATAGTATATAGTGTTTTGAGGATGGCTTTGGGGAAAAAGGTGCTCCCTTGAAATGAACTTCTCACGAGTGCCACAGGGTGGTGCTACCTTGAACCCTAAAGGGGGTTCTAAAGTTAATCTTGTGAGGAGTCCGGACAAACTAGTTCTTGAGGATTATGTGTAGTGGGTAGCGAAAGTCGAGGGCGCTGATGCCTACAGAGACATTGGATTATGCTATGACGACAGTGTAGCTTGATGTCACTGCGATCTACTACGGACCATAGTGGAAGTCGTTTGTGCTGCTGAGAGCCAACGGTCTACGTTTGATTTTGCCGGGATGGTAACGTAACATCGGTAGACTGTGATCTACGAAGACATAGCGAAAGTTGAGAGGCCGTGAGATCCTAAGGCTACATTGGGACTTGACCTATGTGGGAGTGGAGAAGTTTCATTCTTTTGGCAGTGAAATTTGAGGGCTCTGATGCCTATAGTTACATGGACTTTTGCTGTGATGGCAACGTAACCCATGATGTAACTGCGATCTGTAGCGGGTTCCATGGTGTAATCGAGGGGCGCAGAGTGCCTACATTTATCTATGGATTTTGCTGGGATGGCAACGTAACCATCGGGTTAACTGCGACCATGGATGGGGGTGATGATTTCCAGAGCATTCTCACCAAAGATATTTCCTCTATTTTAAAAACTGTTTTCTATTTTTTCATAAATTATTTTCCAAGTATTTTCACTGAGTGTTGAAAACGGGTTTACCAAGTAATTATAGATTTTCAGTCTTATGCCTGATCAACATATGACCGAATTTTTGTGAGAACGAGGATGGATTTGTTGAGACATCGAGTTATAAAAAGTATTTTTAAAGTTATTTTGATAATATTATGTAGATTTTTAAAGTGTTTTAAAAATTTAAATAAAAAGAGTTAAGAGTTAAATATGTTCAAAGAGTAATTTAAATGATAATGAACATTTTAATAAAATTTTGGCTTCGTTCCTTTTCGAGGACGAAAAGTTTTAAAGGGGGGAGGAATGTGATAACCTGGATTTTTGGACATCGAATAATTGGATAATTAACTGATTTTTACTATTGAGATACTAATTTTATTTAGTTGAACAAATAAAATTCTGGTAGTTAAAAATATCTGGATATATAAATGGATTTGAAACTATAATAAATGCTGAAAATTATAAGTGTATACATATACAAGTATATAAGTGTTTGTGTGTGTGTGTGTGTATATATGTATATATATGCCATGAGAAGTATAATATATGGAAGTTTGTAAAAATGTGAATATATATATATATATCAAAAATTCACATAAGATAAATATTTATTTATTTAAAATATAATAGCTTAAGTTTAAAATAGGATTTAATAAAAGATTAATATACTTTCTTTTAAAACTACATGAAATAAGATATAGTTTGTATATATATATAAAACATAAGCATAAATAAATAAAGATTTTGACATCTGTAGTTTTTGTATAACATGCAATTACAAGTGGCATTAGTTTTCTTTTGAAGTTGAAATATAAATTATAAAGTGTTTAGAGAAAACCAGGCTGCATATTCATTTCTCTTTTCTCAATCCTTTTTCTTTCATCTCCCAAAACAAAAAACCAAAAGAAAATCAATCTGTTTCAAATTTCAACCTAAAGCTAAAGCAAAGATTAACTCAGTTAATTAAGCAATTCAAGATTCAAATTTCAACTTAATCTAGTTGTTATTTCAAAGACCAAAGCATTTCCAGGCTTCTCTATTCATCAATACAGTGAGTAAACTACCATTTTAAAAATTCGAATCTGCTATGACATCTTGATGCTATATACTTGAAGTTGTTGTTACAAAAGATGTTTGTATAAATGTTAATATGCATGCATGTCTGTGTGTATATATATATATATATATATATATATATATATATATATATATTGTTGTATGCATGTCTGTTTACAGGCATTTATATCTCTGTTTAAACGTTCACAAGCTAAGAACAACACAAATAAATCAATATCTTCCGAAAGAAAACATTTTTAGATTATGATTTATGAATGAAAAAGGATGGTAATAGTGTAATATAATTTTTAAAAATAATTGAAAGTTTTTATGTTGAATAATTATCTCAAAAATGATAAAAATCAGTAGTGATTTAAAATAATCAGAAAATCAATTATCTTAATTTCCATTTTTGATTGTACAACTAGATTCGTATTACAAATCAATGATTTTTTATAATCATTTTAAGATTTTTAAGTGTGTAATTGATGAGTTATCTCGAGTTGATTAAATTTGGCATTTTTGTCAAATTCCGTTAAACGGCGTCGAGTTGAGGGTCGGGCGTGATGTCGAAGGTAGAGGAAGGGATGAAGATCATAGGAAAAATGGGGATGGGTTTTATAAATGGCCATGGCGGTGGCACGGCATTGAACTAGGGTTCGACTATTTCTTTTGGTCAGTGGGTTTGTCGAGGCAAATGCGTCATCGACATTGGCGATGATGTGGTCGGAGTTTCGAAACCTCCGGTGAACTGTAGCGGCGAGTCGGGTTTTAGATGATTTGGTTCGTTATGGTTTTGAATTGAGTTGCTCGATTTTGAACGACACCGCGATTGTGGGTTTTGGGTGTTCGTGATGCCTGAGGGTGTCGTCGGCGACGTGTTGAAGGTGTCGATATGGGTCAGAGCGATGGCAAACTCGTGTGCACATGCACGAGTTACTTTGTGTGTCTGGTGTTGTCGAGCGTTTTGATGCTTCAGGGAAGAAGAAGTTGGCCTCGGGGAAGAGCTCGGGGAAATGATATGGTGGCTCGAAGCAGTGATGAGAGCGAGAGACTCGGGGGTTGGCTCTGGTTTGCATTAGTGTTTTGTTCGAGTTGGACTCGAGTGGGTTGCTGTAGGGTAGAGAGAAGAGAGAAGGTCGGGAAGATTTGGGGTGTGGCTCTAGTTTGTGATCGGGTAATTTGGGCTTGGGCCGGGTATTTTGAAGTGAATGATTTAACTAAGTTTTTTTAAAATGGAAGTAAATTGTTAACAGGTTTAAAAAGCAAAAGAAATGAAAAGTTTTCAAAGTATATTTTTTTGGAAAAGATTAACCGCCTCAGTAAAAAGCTGAACCTATAACCAGCACGGATATAGGATAGGGAAAAAGAGTGCGGCGCTTTATTAACAACATATTAACAAAGCATATGGTACAATGTTAAACAAAAAAACACACAAAGACCATAAAACAGCCACCAACAACTGCTACTAGAAAACACCCACAAATAAACTAAACAAAAACAAACTAAAGACGTAGCATTCCAGTGACCAAAATCACTTTCCTCCCTCAAAGACGAAGAGCAAACTTTACCAAAATTAACCTAAATCCAACAGGTCAATTCCCCAACGTTCTAAGATCCGCTTACTTCTACTAGATATTATCCTCTTCCTCTTCACTTTGTTCCCCAGCAGCTTCAGATCCATTTCAATATGCTTCCATCGATCCAAATTAGATAAACTCCGACCGTCGTGAAGCCTACCATTACGTTCCTGCCATATGTGGAAAATCATAGTCGAAAAGCTAGCAAATGCCAACCCAGTAGCCTGGTCCGTTGCAGAGAAGTTTGCAAGTAGGAGCTGAACTCCCTTTTCCATTGTCAGTGAGCTCGGTTGAGGTAACTCCATTTTTAAACAGCATGTAGTCCATAAATATGCAGAGTATGAGCAGGCAAAAAATAAATGGGTATGATTTTTGGGGAATTGGTTACAGAGGAGACAGTTAATATCAGTAATATATCCCCATTCAATTAATTTATCTCTAGTAGGCAAGCGATTATAAATTGCTTTATATGCAGTTAAAGACATTCTAGGATTATTGCATTTGTTCCAAATAATCTTGCCCCACTCAACAGTAGGATTTTGAGATCTAGCAGCGTTCCATGCAGATCTGAAACAAAAGCCTTTAATATCTCTAGTCCATTTCCAGTAATCCGAGCTAGCCGAAATATCAATTTGGATATTAGATATCTGATTGTAAAGTTGTCTAGTGAAAGGAACTAAATCCAAATTAAAAACCCCATCTCGCATGATTGAGGAAACTTTATCATTAATGTGGCCATAAAGATGTAAGCTATCCCAACCAAGAATAGAAACCATACATTCACTATTAATCCAAGGATCATGCCATAAAAGAGTATTTCTCCCATCAACAATGACTCTAGAAATATTATTACGAGCAATCTGTTTGTGTTTGAGAATTGATTTCCAAGTACAAGAGGAGTTATTATCAATCTCCATAGTCCAAAACTACTTATTATCGCAATATCTTTTGCTCATCCAGCGAGACCAAATATTTTTTGAATTAATAAAATGCCAAAGAAGTTTTAGACTAGCTGCTTTCCTGATATCTGTAAAATTCCTCAAGCCAACTCCTCCTTCTAGTTTAGGACGACAGAGAGTATTCCACACAATTTTGTGCACTTTACCATTCCAAATAAAATTAGCACACATTTTATTTAATTTGTCAATTGTAGCCATAGGAAGTTGATATACCATCAACCAGTACAAAACCATAGGAGTAATTACTGAATGAATTAATTCGATTCTCCCAGCCATGGATAAAAGCTTGCAATCCCAACCATTTAATCTATTGTTAATATTATCAAAAAGAGCCCCACAGTCAGAGAAATGCAGATAGTTATGAGATAGAGGCACACCTAAATATTTGACAGGAAGCTTACTTTCTTGCATGTTAAGACTAGTCATAATAACATGCTTGTCTTTAGTGCCTTTACTAAAATACAACTTATATTTGCTGTTGTTAACATTTAATCCCACATAGGACTTGAGCTTCTCCAAACATTTACTAATCACCTTAGCACCTTTAGTGGTAGCCCGAGCAAAAATCATCAAATCATCAGCATAGAGAAGGTGAGTAATTGCCGGTTCAAAATTAAAAGGAGGAATAATTTCCTTAGTTTTGTAAGCCTTCAACATCAAAATAGAAAAGTACTCCATAGCCACACAAAACAAATACGGAGAGAGAGGATCACCTTGTCTAATACCTCTATTGCTAGAAATAAAACCTTTAGGATATCCATTAATCATTATAGAGAAAGTAGGAGTAGATATACATTTGTAGATTAATTTCAGCAGTTTATCAGGAAAACCCATCTTTTTAAGCATATGACAAATAAATTCTCTGTTGACCATGTCATAGGCTTTATGTAAGTCTATCTTCAAGCAAAACTTACCAGCACCTTTGCGATTAAAAAATCTTACTTGCTCATGAGCAACTAAAATGTTTTCAGAAATAACTCTTCCAGGAATAAAAGCAGATTGAGCTTCAGAAATTAGATGATTAAGAAAAGGCTTAATTCTGTTGCAAATAACTTTGGCAATAATTTTGTATAAAACATTGCAACACGATATAGGCCTATAATTGGCAAGGGAAGTGGGATTATTAATTTTAGGAACAAGAGTAATAAAAGTATGATTCACACCTTTGTCTAATTTACCAGTCGAAAAGACCTGATTTAACATACGCGTCAAAATTCTATTTAACTCATTCCAGTGAATTTTGAAATTTTTTGCAGAAAAGCCATCCGGACCCGGGCTACTATTATCAGACATGGAAAAAATGGCATTATAAACTTCATCAGAACTAACACTGCTAGAAAGGTACTCTCTCCCTCCATCATTAATTCTACAAGTGCAATTAACATCAGGTAAATTATTGTTAATGACCTCACCATTAAATATCTGAGTGAAATATAAAATGGCTTCATTTTCAATAGTAATGGGATCATGCACTAGTTTACCTTCAAAATTGAAAATGGAATTAAGATTAGATCTGTGTCTCCTAAAAGACATTATAGAGTGAAAAAATCTTGTACACGCATCTCCTTCAATTAACCAGTCCACTTTAGCTTTTTGTTTAGCATTGAGAAATTCAATATTATTTTGCTCCTTCCATTTTTTGCAGGCTGCCATTAAATTTTCGAAAGCTGTAGAGTTATCTGGGTTGTTGTCAACACAATTGAGAGCTGATGCATACTCTTGCTCCAACTCCTTCAGAATTTTACCAAATAAACATCTTCTAGAGCTCCAGGCCTTGAGGTAGAATTTACCAGTTTTCAGCTGTTGTCTAACAATATGAAGAAGAGAGCCGTCAAACCTTAGATTAAAAGCAGTATAAAAACATTCCCCATAACCATCTAATAAATTCCAAGTGTTCACATATCTGAAAGGTTTTCCTACGGTAGAGATAGGATAATCCAAAAATTTAAGACAAATAGGGATATGATCACTAATGGGATTAGAAACTCCAAAACAAGCTAGATTTGGAAATTTGTCCATTAACAGATCATTACATAAAGCTTTATCGATTTTAGTGGCCACTCCCCTTTTCCTCCAAGTAAAATTGAATCCCAGAATAGGCAATTCAACCAAACCTGAATTGATAATGCAGTTTTTAAAACCTTCCATTTGGCTGAAAGGAACAGAGTTTCCCCCTTTTTTATCTGTGGTAGAAAGAATATTGTTGAAATCACCAATCACGCACCAAGGCATATCAATATAAATAGATTCCTTAGATATAGCAGCCCATAAAAGTTCTCTGTCCCTTAGAAAATTGCTAGCATAAACAAAAGAGATTTTCATTTTGAGACCCCCAGAATTCACCACATTCAAAGAAATATGTTGAGAAGACATATGAGTAGGCTCAACCAGCCAAGATGACTTATTCCAAATAACAAGAATTCTTCCTTTACAAGAACAAATATTATTATCCAAAAAAGACCAGCTATTATTCATCTTATTCATTATTTTATGTATAGCAGCATTACTAAGTTTGTTCTCAAGTAAACCAACCATGGTTGGTTTATGATTTGTTAGAAATTTAAAAACCGCCAATTTTTTGTCAGCAGCATTTAAACCTCTAACATTCCAAGCAATTATGGTCATTTAACTTTCGAATGGCTCCTTGTTTGCCTTTTAGGAGGAGCAATGTTTATAGAATTAGCATCACCATTCTTCTTTTTATTCTTTTTATTATTTATCTCATCAATTTCATCATCAAATTCCTTGTTTACCTCTATAAAATGTTCAACATTCATAACAGGGACTTGCTTAGAAATGGGGATATCGTCCACAGCGATATGGTTAATTAACTCCTCATCAGAATCAGATAAATCTTCGACAAGGCCTTCACCAGAACCTAGAGAAGAATCAGGTACTTCTTCTTGTGCCTGAACTTGCTGAGAATCAATTACTCTATTTAAAGAATTATACAATACCTTATCTTCTGTAGTAATCTTAGTGACTGTATCATTAACTGGGCATCCCACCAATTTTGGACTTTTACTAATAGACAGACTGACTTCAGTTCCTGGGGCAGAAACATTACCATCTCCTGTGTCTTGAAGTTCCTGAATTGTCGCGATACCATCACCTAAATCAGAAATATGAGCTTCAGCAGCAGGTTTGTTCATTCCAGAGATTTGCGCAGTTTCCTCTACTTGAAGATAAGAAAAATGAGAGTCAGGATCCATAGCTAGCGGGTTGAAACGATTATCAGTATCCTTGATGCTGCTATGTTGAATATTAATATTATCTTGTGCCTGTATATTGTTATTTCCATCTTGTTGTAATAAAATATTATCAGCATCCCTGCTACTTCCATTATTAAGCTGTGATGAATCAGTTTCATTATCCCTGCTAACATTAATATTTCCATTTATAATATTAATTGGAGCAATATTATTATTAATATCTTCTTCCCTTACAGTATGTAGAGATTCATTATAGGTTGAATTAGTTTTTGGAATCCATTTACTAGTATGTTTGATTTTACAAAAATCAGTGGAATGTCCAAAAATTTTACATTCCTTACAAAATATAGGTTTATAATCATACATAACTGAAACTTGAAGTTCTTCTCCATTATGCATTAACACATCAACACAATTAGGAAACCCATCTTCAGCAGACATTTCAATTAACACCTTAGCATAAGCAATCCTGGATTCATCCGCTGTGATTTTGTCCATCTTCATTGGTTTACCTAGAACACTAGCTATAGCACTGATTGATTCCTTATCCCATAATTCTAGTTCAAGGTTATGCAGCTTCACCCAAATCGGCATTGTAGAAAGCAAATCTCTACTAAATCTCATTCCTGCCTGCCACTTCTTGAGAATTATAATTCGATTATCAAACAAATACGGACCTCCCTTCATCACATTCTCATAGTCCGAAGCATCTAGCAATCTGATAATGAAAAACCCATTATCCCGAGCCAGTAAATTAAATTGTTTTTTTGGTTTCCAAATACGTTCAATATACGCTTTTAAATGAATGTGATATGGTCTAGCACCATAAACATAAAATATAATCGAATTATTCCACTTATCAGCAGCCCTCTTGTTCATTTCACTATTAATAAAAGCCTTTTTTCTCTGATTTTCAATTAACGGTTGTTTGTATGTTATTAAACAAATTTCTCAAGTGATTTTGTATTAAATTAATTTCAAGCATTTAATTTAATTAAATGATGTAATTAGGTAATTAATTAAGATAAAGGATTTATCCTTAATTAATTAAGGTCTTGATTAAAGAAAATTATGTTGATTAAGTAAGATAAATGGTTTATCTTTGATTTATTAAAGTTTTAAGTAATTAAAAGGATAATTACTTATTGTAATTAATTAAGGGATAATTAATAATTGAAGGTTAATTATTATGTAATTAACTAAGGATAATTAATTAATTAATTAAAGGATAATTAATTAAGGGTTAATTAATTAATATAAGTAATTAAAGGTTAATTAATTAATGTAAGTAATTAAGGGTTAATTAATTAATTAAATTAAATTAATTATAAATTATGTGATTAATTAATCTTGCTTATGGATGATTAAATTATATTGAATTCCTTGGATTATTTCATATATCTGATATGTGATTGTGATGCTATATGATATGAGATGCTTTGGATGAATTGTGATAATATAAGTTATCTATCTGTGATAGAATTGCCATGTGAATATGATATCCCGAATATAAATTGAATTGTTTAAACTTAAACAACCTGGTTTAAAGATGGTATTGGATTCGAAGAGACCGGGGTCGGGTATCAGCAAATACCCGAAACCACTTCGATTAGTAATCTATAATTCTTTATAGATTTGATTTGTAAATCGAATAGGCTGGAATGGAATAAATTGAGTAATATGGACCATTGGAACTAAGTAACGGTACTTAGATATTATTTTGTGAAATAATTGTTTGACTATAATAAGATAAGAACTCGTAGTGAGGTACGAGTTACCCTGGTTTTTCAAGGAAGTTTTACAACCTTAGTATTGCAATTTAAATGGGTTTACTCACGCGGGTTTCCAGCCTGACTCGGGTGTTACTTTATTGTAATGCTCGGGTCAGACCGAGTATTACAGATTTTCAGGTTAGGATGTTCTGGAGCTCAGGAGGCGAGCTGGATGACAAGAACGTATGGAGTATTCCACTGTGTATATTATTGTTTGTATTTCGGGGACATGTTGTCATACTGTCCAGTTTATATATGATTGGTTGTAACTATGATGTAAATAAATGTAAATTGACAGATACAATTTTCTTTTATATAACTGTTATTATTTGATATTATATTTTGATCCGCTGCGAATGTGAGAATCTGTGTTTTGTTTCTGTTTCTTCTTCTACCTCTTTCTTCTTTTCCCTAACTATCTAGAATTTTCGGGATCGAAAATTCCGGATCGTTATAGTCGGTATCGCCGCTTATTGCCTTTTTCATTCCCAGTATTGCCTTGGTTGCCACTTTTAACTTCACTATTCTGCTTTTTACCCTCCTCTCGGGGCGGAGCACCCACGTTTCCTTGGACGCTAGAAGCCTTTGCCGGTTGCTCAATATGTCGGTGGGCCGTCGCATCTCCAATCTCATGTACTTCCCAGCCTCATGAAATAATCCTAAAGAGTTAGGGGTTTCTCCTTTGTCAACCTTCTTGCGATTTTGGAATCTAGGTGGATGCCTCTGCATAGCGCCATCAGTGTAAGCCTCTCGTCCTGCACCGCTGATGCGGCATCGTTAAAGCGGGTAAGATATTGTTGTAGCGGTTCTCCCGCTTTTTGCTTCTCCTCTGATAAGGAATAGGCATCCTTGGGCCGTTCCACGTGGCTTTGGAATTGACTTATGAATCTTTCCTTCAACATTTCCCAAGAGCTAATAAAACCATGAGGAAGGTGACAAAACCATGTGGTTGCTGGATCTAACAAGAACAATGGGAAACATTTACCTAGCACACCCTTTGTTGCTCCATTCATGAGCATGTGTTGAGTGTAACGCTATAAGTGGATAATTGGGTCGGACGTGCCTTTGTAGGGATCCATGATTGGCATCTTCCATTCACAAGGAGTGGTTGCATCTTCTATGTCCCTGGTGAATGGGCTGGACACCCTTGCTCCTACACCTCTTTCGTGCTGTTCATGCTTGAGATACTCCCTGAAGAGGCGTGTCATTCTTTCCTCAGATTCTGGGGCAGTCTTGGGAGAAGTAGTGGCTTCCCTTTAATACTGATGACGTCCTGAACTTTGGTTGAGATTGGATTGGCAATGATTGGCTCGAAGAATGACAGGGTCAGTTATAGCCGGTCCTTGCCCGATGCCCTCTTCACTGGGCCCAACTCCTAGCGCTCTCTCGGGCCCGACTTCGGACTAAGTCCTGGCTCGGTATCGAACTCTTGTATTGAAATGATCCTCCTCTTTCTACCTTAATTTCATAAGGATTTTTTTTTAACTTCATCAAAGGGAATTTAAATCAAATAGAAATCAAAATGCCATACAAGCTATTGACATAGCCACTTATTTCTTTTCTAAGTAGGCAAATTAGGCAAAATCAGCAGTTCAGACGTCTAAATTCTTATGACAGGCGTCTAAACTTAATCCCAGACGTCTAACTAATTATGATAGACGGCTCAGAGATCTAAAATTGAAACAGAGAGAAAAAGACATTTTGAACTAAATTCAGACATCTAAATTTTTGTGACAGACGTCTACATTTAACCTCAGACGTCTAAATTATTATGACTGACGTCTAAGTTTAATCTCAGACGTCTAAATTATTATGACTGACGTCTAAATTTGATCTCTATGTACATGCATATGCACATTCAATTTATATGTGTCTGGATGTCCACCTACATTCATTTGAACTTTTAAGTTTGATTTAAACTTCCTTTGAACTATCAGAGTCATTTTTTTTTCTTTCAAACAATTCAACCAGGATTCAAAACTTATTACCAATATAAATATATCAGTGCATCCCTAGTAATATACACATACATATGAGGATGTACATGTTTCTCTTGTTTAAATTCAGAGTATATATATTTTTGTTAAACAAGAGTATCCTGCTTGATTTGGATTCTAGCAGTTCTGACTAAAGTTAATTACTATATACTTTTGAATATTTGTAACAAGTCAGTAAATCCTATGCATATCTAATTTATATGAACTTAAAAATATCCACAAGAATAATTCCAGGTTTTTATAGCTAAACTCAGATTTTTAACCTTGAAACTTAAGGTTTTAAGTAACTTGAAATTAACTAATACAATATATGTACATATACATATCCATTTCTCAAATACAGGCATATATCATTTACAGATTTTCACCACAATACTCAAATATATATTTTCTTGCAAAAGTTCAACCAAGTCTTTAGATTAATCCCAAACTTAGTACATCACTAGATTCATTTAGAACAACCAATAAATCCAAACTTTTAAGACCATTACATAACAACCAAAACAGAACTATAAAAACTCCCCAGATTACATGCAAATATTTCATTCTAAGTTCTTATTCAATTCTAATTTAGCATGCTTATATAATCACTCTCATTAGCCATAGCAGCTTCCTATTTAGATCCAGCATTCCCTGAAAGAACATTAGAGGCTGCCCCATTTTAGATGAGACACCTGTAACAACCCGGGATTTGCATTACCAACTAATAAATAAAAGTTAGGATTTTTATTTATTTTAATGAAGCATAAAAGGTTTTGGAATAATAAAATTTATGTGAAAAAGGCTATTTTAATTAAATGGGAAATATGAGATTACTAACTAATAAATAAAAGTTAGGATTTTTATTTATTTTAATGAAGCATAAAAGGTTTTGGAATAATAAAATTTATGTGAAAAAGGCTATTTTAATTAAATGGGAAATATGAGATTTTAAAATGAGGATAAAATGTTATTTTTGGAAAATTAAATATTTTAGGAGAGATTTTAAAACGGGTTTGGATAAGAAAAATGAGTTTTATAAACATACATGAACACTTAGACTAATTTTTGGAAAACAAGTAAATAACTCTCTTCTTATTGGGTTTCTAAACCTAGCACAATAACCCACCCTAAACCTCCTCTATAAATTATCTCATACTCTCCAAACCTCATTCATTCCAACCCTAATCAAATTCCTAAAACCCTAAACCTAAAAATGGCCTCCATGCTTAGGAAAGCTCCATCTTCTCTTATATTGGCTTAAGCTAGTTAAAGTAAGGGAAGGTAATGCAAAAACCCTCTTGTAATCCATTTCTAACTCTCTTTAATTGCTGGAAATCATGTTGTAACTCTTGGTTTTATGTGTTTTGGTATTTTTCTAGCTCCTTGATCATCATCTCTTAGCTTTGGTTAGTGCCATATAGGTGTTTGTTCTTTTGCTTGAGAGGAATACAAGGTAAACCCTTTCCTAATCTATGTATAAGCATCTATTAATTTCTGAAATTATTTTGTAATCCTCTTTTTTTGTGCATTTAGATTGTGAAACTCTTTGATCTTCTTTTCATTGCTTGGAAAGAGGTAATATATGCTAGCTGAAATTATAATTAGTTTATTGTTGTTAGTAAATTAGGCATATCTCATTCATCTTAAATCGGAATTAAGATTTTCTTGATGTTCTGGAAAGCTTATTATGTAGGCTATAACTTTTATGTTTTGAGCTTTGCCTAATTTTGTGGTTTGAATGGTCGAAATCACGTTTGTTTGTCGCTGACCTGACAACAAACTACAGGGTTGAGAAACTAAAAACCTGAAATTGATTTGGCCATAAGTTACTCGTTTCTTATCCAAATCTAATAATTTTGGATGCTATGGAAAGCTTAGATTTAGGGCTAAAACTTTTATGTTTTGAGTTTCATGAAATTTCGAAGTTAATTTGGTCAAAACTGTGCATTCTTACCACTGTCCCGAGAGCACAACGACAGTGATATAAAATTTAGATCTGAGAATTGTTTTAGTCATAGAATTTTCATCTCTGGTCGGAATTTGACGATCTTGGTCATTCCGGAAAGCTTAGAAACTAAGCTACAACTTTCATTTTATTCATTTTGCCAGAATTTTAAATTTACTATGCCAAAATTGTGGTTTTTCATCTCTGGCCAGTTAGTGCATAGCTATAGGCCTTAGTCTCTTTTCTCCCGTTGTTTTCAGCGTAGAACCACGACTTTGCGACGCCATCCCGGGCTCGTCCTTTGTCGGATTTCATCGTTTTTGGTCTCGTTAAAATGATGAGATCGAGATCTTTAACCATGAAAAGTTTGGTTTAGATTTGGATGCATTAGATACTTCGTTTCTATTGCCGAAGTAGCACCCAGAAACTGTTTTACAATAGTGATCATTTTCAGTTATCGTCGTACCAACTTTGAAACATTATCGTTTCTTCGTTTCAAGTCGAAACCGAACGATTCTTGTTGCATATCAAAGTAGGAGTACTTTACTACGCTCCTGCAAATTTCCATCAAGATCTGAGTTCATGTGACCCTTCGACCATGTCGTCGAAGTGGGACCTTTACATTGTTTTGACACAGTAAAGTTTTATGATTTTTTTCCGAATTTGAGACGACGCCCTTTCTTCGTTTCAAGTCGGAATTTCCCGATTCTTTTTGCAGTTTGGAGCAGGGATGTTGGACTATTGTCTACCAATTTTCATGCCATTTGGATTCAGTTTGCTAGTCCGAATAATTTTCTGAACTTGGGTTCGTGTCATTTTTGGACTATTTTCCAACACTTGGAATATTTTCAGTGATTTTCTGGTTTTATTGATTTCTTTGAGATTTGTCTCTAGATTTCGTACACGGGTTTTATGAATTATTTTCAAAGGATTTTTCACTCCTAAATGGCTTTAGAAATTATTATATAATATTATTTTTAATTATTAAATTAATTACTCCATAATAGGAGAGTTTTCAAAAGCCGTTTTAAAGTGATTTCAAAATCAATTATAAATCTGTTTCGCACCATTATTTTCTATAATAAAAATCTCACACTCACTTTTTAGCACGTCGAGCGAAGTGGAAAGGTGCTTAAACGGTTAGGAAATCTCCGACTTATGGAACCGTGTGTATTTCCTTTCCGGTTAATCCCCGACCTATTCGATTGATCGTTTTGACCTTTGGGTCTAGTTTACCGATGATACGAGGTGGACTTTTTATTGTTTGGAGTGTGAGCTTGCTATTGGTTAGTAAACCGTTTAGTGCGAACGTGGGGTATGGGACTCATTGTTAACACTTTACAGGTTCCTCTCCAAGAAGTTAGTGACACATTAGCCTCTGGGCGGCCAGTACTGGACCTCTGGGTCACCACGCCTCTGGGCAACCGTCTCTGGACACCTGCTCTATGGAGCAGTTTATTTTTCGGCATGCGCCTCTGGGCCTTTATCCTTCTGGGAAGGATCTTGCCGTCTCGTGCGTTCCGCATCTGTGCGAGTGATCGATCACAACTCTACAGTACTTGGCAACAACGACTCTGGTCGGTGCACGTGCAATATTGGTATTATTTGATGATTTTTATATCCATTCAAGTACCGCTATTCGGTGTTGGTTCTATGGAATCATACGATGTAAGTGCGATTGCCTTGTGGATTCACAGTGTCTCTGGACACTACTTTTCAGTGTTGGATTTCATTGACTTTTCAGTATATCCCCATTGCTCTTTGGAGCATCGATCTTTGCTTGGGCATTGATTACAGACTCTGGTCACTCTTGGGATTATTGCCTATGGGCATCTTTTTTTTTATAGCTTTGGCTACGCCGATGATATGAGGCGATTTTATTTATTCTACACTTTGGTGTTGATTTCTCTTTGGAGATTTTTATTGTTTATTGATGATTAAGGATCGTCATTATATTCATGTGGTTCATAATATACTTCTCTTTGGATAAGTACAGTTTTATTTATGTACCGCATTATCATATATCTCAGTTATTACTGATTGTTTAGCTAGCCTGACCCGAGTGTTTTCACTCGGGTCAGACCGAGTTGTTTCAGGTTAGGTCTCTGGACTTAGCTTCTGTGCTTCCGCTTAGACATTATCTGCTATGCTGATAGATAGCGCTTTTATTTGTCCACTATTCCACTACTCTGTTATTATTCAGACTTTGATATGTACATATTTTTGTCTCACATGTGTGAGCAGTGGCTTTGTACCCACTTATGATATTTGGATCTATATTGACGATGTATTGTTCTGGGATTTTATATCTGTTATGTGATTCTGTTCTGTGATGTTTTATCATTTATTATTATGCTTTGTCCTGATAGATCTTTAGCCATTTGTAATTTCGTTATAAGTATTTACCGAATATGTCGAACCAGTTGAAAAAAAAATATAGATACCATCCTTTCGACGTATTCAGTAGATAGTTATAGCTTGATTACAAATGGTCGCTTCCACTATACTCTATTCTCCGCATTAACAGACAGTATTACTCCCATAATACTCTTTGTTACAGTGGGTCTCAGAGTGGGGCGTTACAGTTTGGTATCAGAGCCTGGTTTCAGGAATAAGCGTAATAAACACAGAACAGATACACTTAGTACAATACATTTAAGTTATAGGGTACAGAATAAGCTTTCCAGAACTTCAATAAAATCTTAATTCCGATTTAAGATGAATGAGATATACCTAATTTACTAACAGCAATAAACTAATTATAATTTCAGACGCCATAAGCAAACAAGGGTCGGATACAAGATCTGGTATGACCAATATCAAAGACTCCATGATATTAAGTAAATGAGTGAGACATAAATATTTTGTACAAGTGGGCATATCTTCTTTGAACAATTTGCCTGACTTGTTTATAATATACTTGTGCATATATAATCAGTATTTAAGACTAATCATGTACACACATTCAACCATGCAAATATATATTTCAAATAGAAATACTCAGGAACTATCATAGCTCCAGTCCAACCATCTTAGGAATAACTCAAGTTCCTACTTCATCAATTTAAGGTTGCATTTACCAAATTAATTCCTAGCCTCATCTGCCATAAAGGAATCACGGGGACGCATTGCAATAAAATAATTCACAATATTGCACAAAGATCTCAGGGCTTAAACAAACCATGTGCCAACTTGCATACTTCAAATATGACAAGCATTCCAGCAGTCTTCTTGGCTCACAATCCTTAGTTTATTTACTAAGTGTTCATGTTTAATCCTATCGTGAGATAGCTAGGTGACTAAATCCCAGTATACATGAAACATTACATAGAGTTTACAAGCATAACTCAAGAACAATCTAACATTCATGTCCAGGGAAAATCATATTTTCAAGTATTTTGGCTTAAAGAAAATACAAGAATATTTACAACTGGGAATAAAGATGGCATGTGGGTTATTATTGTTTCATAAGCAACTATGTTTGAACTAAATTCAAGATCTAGCTTAAACAAGATTTCTGGCTCATGGATTTTCTATTTGATCAAGGGTTCAGCACTTTTGGATATTTCCATTGCAACCTTGAATCTTTCATTTGAGCCTCAGCACTTACACAAGTGTAATGCAACTCATATATATTTTGGTTTCTATGTTTTCCATGCCATATCTAAACCAGTTACAAGTATTCTCTATTTACTTTCATGATTTCATACTTTTACCTTTCTAGGTGTAACCAAACAGAGAAAAACACTCAAACATCAAAGCAATCAAAACATCCAGAAACACCCATTAAAACATCCATTGAAGCATCCATTAAAACCATAGTAATGGAATCAAAAACATGTAGAAAAATAACATAAGTCTGGCTGCCTCATAACAGGACTTAATGCCATGGGTTTAGTGAGATTACTCACTTGAATATTTCTTCTTATAAATCCAGAAAATCCCTGAGTGTATTTTCTCTTCCTTTAAAATGTTTTCTTCTTTTCCTATTATAAGTAGCTCGGGTAAAACAATTTCTCTGGCCATAACTACTTATTTATAAACATATTTTTACTAGGGTTTTTCTCAAGACAAAATTCCATTTCTGTCCTGGCTAGCATCATGCATTGTGTGTTTGCATTTTCTCATTTTTATCCCTAATTACCCCCGGTCATATTACCAATTAAAGGCTGCATTTTCTTTTCTTTACTTTTTCAGAAAATGGCCACTCACCTAGTCATGTTAAAAGTGTGACTACCCTATTTTATATTTTAATTATTCCTGAGAATCCCCTTTGCTATTTTTGCCTACACAAGCATATTGACTTGTATTGCATTTCATGTCATTTTAATGTTATAGTTTCACTTGCTTATATATATATACTTTCCAGTACTTAAAAATGTATATTTGTATACATATCTTATCTAGGCTTATTTAATTCCTCTTTAATTTCAGAAACATATGCACCTATATGTATACAGGTTTTCAAATCCTTATAACATATATATGTATAATTTTTTTTTTCTGGGTTTTAAATAAAATCTGTTTACTGATTTTAAAATAAAACTTACTTTTCTTATTTTCTGGGATGATCCATATAATTCCAGAAATCAAATATCCATATCACAAAATCATGTTTGTAATGCTTTTTAATCCTTGTTTTAAATTCAAGAAATCTGGAGTTCTTCCTTGTGCCATATCAGTGTGCACGTGCACACATGCACACATACTTGCACACAATTAATTCCATATATTCTTATACAAATAAATTCAGATATTTACAAAATTCAACTAAAATAAGATTCCCTGAATTTCTAGGGCATTACAATCACCCCACCTTTTTAGGAATTGTGTCCTCACAATTTTTCTCATTTTGACTTTAAACATTTCCAGATTTTATAAAATCTATCAAACATAGCCTAAGCAAACAATTCAGCCAAAACAACCATACATATTAAACTTTTTAGGGATTTAGATTTTTACCTTCCACTGCAAAAAGCTTAGGGTAATCCATCTTTATCTTATCCTCTAATTCCCATGTACAATCATTAGGGTCTAGGCTCCATTGAACCTTTACCAATTTCAAAGTTTTGCTCCTCAACTTCTTTTCCTCTTTAGCTAAAATCCCCACTGGTTCTTTCTCATAGACCAAGTCAGGATTTATTTGAACTTGAGTTGGTTTCTCTAGAATTTCCTCTTTATCATGCACCTATCTCCTAAGTTGTGATACATGAAATACATTGTGCATTGCACTCATCTCTTCAGGTAGCTCCAACTTATATGCTAATGAACCTATTTTTTTCCAAAATCTTGTAAGGTCCAACATATCTTGGGGTAAGTTTTTCCTGCTTGCCAAACCTCAACACCTTCTTCATAGGTGAAACTTTGATGAAAACATAATCACCAACTTCATATTCTACCTGCTTCCTCCTCATATCTGCAAACTTCTTTTGCCTATCTTGAGCTGCTGCCATTCTTCTCCTCACCAATTCAATTTTCTCTGTAGTCTCTTTAACATACTCAGGCCCTAAGACAGCCTTTTCTCCTGCTTCAACCCAACATATTGGTGACAAACATGGTTTGCCATACAAGGCTTCAAATGGTGCCATACCTATGGTGCTTTGATAACTATTGTTATATGTATATTCAGCCAAATGGAGGTGATCTTCCCAATTACCTCCAAATTCCAATGCACATGCCCTCAACAAATCCTCCAAAACTTTATTTATCACTTCAGTTTGACCATCTGATTGGGGGTGGTATGCAGTACTCAAGCATAACTCACTTCCCATGGCTTCTTGAAAGCTCTTCCAAAATCTGGATGTAAAGATTGTGTCCCTATCACTCACTATAGTCTTAGGGATTCCATGCAATCTTACTATTTCTCTCATGAATATTTGAGCTAGTTTAGGTGCATTTCTTTCTGCCTTCACTGGTATAAAGTGTGCCACTTTAGTCAATCTATCAACTACTACCCAAATGCTTGTGTTTCCTCTTTTTGACCTAGGCAGACCATCTATGAAATCCATAGATATATCTTCCCACTTCCACTGTGGTATACTTAGAGGTTGTAATAGGCCTGAGGGTCTTTGGGTTTCTGCTTTGACTTGTTGGCAAGTCATACACTTTGCAACATGTTTGGCCACATCAGTTTTCATCCCTCTCCACCAATAATCCCTCTTCAAATTTTGGTACATCTTGGTGCTGCCTGGGTGTATAGAATATTTGCTCCTATGATATTCATTAAGTATCTCTTCCTTTAATTCTATATCCTTTGGAACACATATTCTACCTTTATTCCTTAAGTAACCATTCTTATCAATGTGGTAGTTTGCTACTTCTTCTCCTTTTTCTATTAAAGTCTTCTTTTCTAATAAATCTGGATCTCCCCCTTGCATTTTTCCCACTTTCAAAATTAAATTTGATTGCAAAGTTATCAAACTTAATTTTCCTTTACTCCCTTCTTCAATCATCTCCATGTTTACCTCACTGTTTTCCTCAATTTCCAAATCAGTAAGTAGAGATAAATTTCTAAACTCTTCTATCATTAGCATGGCTACTTTTGCATGCTGCCTGCTCAAAGCATCTGCAACCTTATTAGCTTTTCCTGGAGTATAAAGTATGTCTAAATCATATGCTGCTAGAAACTCAACCCATCTATGTTGCCTCATATTCAAATCTTTTTGTGAAAAGAGATATTTCAACGCCTTATGGTCTGTGTACAAAATAAACTTAGCACCTAGAAGATAATGTCTCCAGAGCTTTAGTGCATATACCACTGCTGCCAACTCAAGATCATGAGTTGCATACTTTGATTCATGTGGCTTCAATTGTCTTGATGCATAGGCTATAACTTGATCTTGCTGCATCAATACAGCTCCTAGCCCAAAACCACTTGCATCAGTATACACAATCAAATCCTCATTTCCTTCTGGTACTTTCAACACTGGTGCATTGACTAAGGCCTCCTTGATTCTACTAAAGGCTTGTTCACATTTCTCAGTCCATATAAAGGGTTGGTTCTTTCTAGTTAGGTTGGTAAGAGGTGATGACATCTTAGAAAAATCTTTTATAAACCTCCTATAATACCCTGCCATTCCCATAAATGACCTAACTTCTCCCACTATGCTTGGCCTTTTCCATGCTTGGATTGCCACAATTTTATTGGGGTTTACAGAAATGCCTTTGGCAGATATAACATGCCATGGAAATGCACTTCTTCTTTCCAAAATGCACACTTAGAAAATTTTGCTTTTAAATCTTTTTCTCTTAATCTAGACAAAACAAGGTGTAAGTGATTTTCATGTTCCTCTACTGTTTTAGAATAGATCAAAATATCATCAATAAAAATCAAAACAAACTTGTCTAAATAATCCCTGAATATCCAATTCATCAAGTCTACAAAGTATGATGGAGCATTTGTCAACCCAAATGGCATGACAAGAAACTCATATAAACCATACCTAGTGTTAAAGGCTGGGTACTTAACACTTGAGTCCTCAACCTTCATCTGATGGAATTCAGATGCCAAGTCTAACCTAGAAAATATTTTTGCTCCACTAAGTTGATCAAAAAGATCATCAATTCTAGGTAAGGGGTACTTGTTTTTGATAGTGACTTTGTTTAGCTCCCTGTAATCTATGCACATTCTTAAAGTACCATCATGTTTCCTTACAAACACTACTGGAGCACCCCAGCATGAAATACTTGGTCTTATAAATCCTTTGCTTTCCAACTCTTCTAACCGTTTCTTCAATTCCTTCAACTCACTTGGCCCCATCCTAGTAGGTTTCTTAATAATTGGACTTGCTCCTGGTATCAGATTAATCTGAAATTCCACTGGTCTGTGGTGTGGAACACCCTTAACTTCTCCAAACACATCTAAGTATTTGTTAATTATGGGGATTTCTTCAATAGAAGGCTCACTGGAATCCTTACTTAAGTCAATCAAGTGATATAATTTTCTTTCCTTGGCTATTTCACACAAAATTGTGATTCTTTGACCTCTAGAATTTTGTAATGATATGGTGGATGAGTCTAAATTAATTATTGCTTTGTATTGTCTTAACCAGTCTACACCCAATATAACACCCATATTTGGGTAATTTAAAACATATAAATTGGAAATAAAAACATTTCCTCCTATGTTTAATTCCACATCCACACACATCATGTTTAAAACACTAGAACTTCCCAATGGGCTTTGCACTAACAAAGGGGTTTCAACCAGTATGCAATTTAATTTAAGCAATGCAACTAACTCATGGGAAATCAGAGAATGTGTTGCCCCTGTATCATACACTACTGATATGGGTAGGGTACAAATAAATAAAGTACCTTCCACTTGACCATGGTTTTCTGCATTAGCCTCTACTGTGGATTTGCTTCTGCTTTCCAAACTTGCTAGCTTCCCTTGCTGTTTATACTCAGGGCAGTTTCTCTTGATATGTCCCTCCTTACCACATAGGTAGCATTTGAAAGCTCCTCCCTTCAATTCTGGGCACCTTGGTTTGATATGTCCCTCTTTTCCACAATGATGACATGTTATTTTTCTCTTTGTATCAGTGGTCTTAGTATCATTGGTTTTCTTGCCTTCTGTCTCCTCCTTCTTTTTGTCATAGGGATGATACCTTCCCCTATTTTTCTTATTGTTGTTATTCTTAAAATTCTTATACTTCTCCCTTTCCTTGTCATGTTGCTCAAATTTTAAGGCCAGATCAATGATTTGATCAAAAGTTTTATCTGCATATGGCACCCTAGCCCTACTAAGCCCTGGGTTTAAACCCTTAATATACCTATCATTCTTTGATGCCTCATCAGCCACAAGCATAGCTCCATACTTAGACAAGCCCTCAAACCTATGAGTATATTCAGTCATATTAAAAGTTCCCTGCCTAAGTCTGATGAATTATTCAAGCAATAGAGTTTTGGCTGATGCTGGAACAAATCTAGCTTCCAACATCTCCTTGAATTGATTCCAAGTGATCTCATTTTCATTTCTTCCAGCTATGATCACCTCCCACCAGCTTAAAGCTACCCCTTTCAGTTGTCTTGAAGCTACTTGCCTCTTCCTTTGATCATCCAATTGCATGTCATTGAAAACTCTGTCCAGTGTTCTCAACCATGCTTGAATTTCCATCACATTCTCAGTTCCTTCAAAACTCCTGCCTCCCAAATTGGAATAAGTCTTCAGTAGTTTTGAAAGTTCTTCATGTGGGTTCTCAGGCCTATGCCCAATTCCATCCCTTAAAGCCCTCAAAAAGTCTTGCATATCAAGCATTTGTGGTGCACTTGGTCCTGCATGGTGATGAGATCCTCTTCCTACCATGGTCTGCTAACTAAGTTCTGGGCAAATGGTATTAGTATATTATGAGTACTTCTATAATTACTATTTTCTTATCTAAATTATTTCATCCAAAACAAACAGACAAAATACATTTCTATAATACTTAGCAATCAATGCAACCAACTGCTCTGATACCAACTGAAATGACCCTCCTCTTTCTACCTTAATTTCATAAGGATTTTTTTTTTACTTCATCAAAGGGAATTTAAATCAAATAGAAATAAAAATGCCATACAAGCTATTGACATAGCCACTTATTTCTTTTCTAAGTAGGCAAATTAGGCAAAATCAGTAGTTCAAACGTCTAAATTCTTATGATAGGCGTCTAAACTTAATCCCAAAAGTCTAACTAATTATGACAGACGGCTCAGAGATCTAAAATTGAAACAGAGAGAAAAAGACATTTTGAACTAAATTCAGACATCTAAATTTTTGTGACAGACGTCTACATTTAACCACAGACGTCTAAATTATTATGACTGACGTCTAAGTTTAATCTCAGACGTCTAAATTATTATGACTGACGTATAAATTTGATCTCTATGTACATGCATATGCACATTCAATTTATATGTGTCTGGATGTCTACCTACATTCATTTGCACTTTTAAGTTTGATTTAAACTTCCTTTGAACTATCAGAGTCATTTTTTTTTCTTTCAAACAATTCAACCAGGATTCAAAACTTATTACCAATATAAATATATCAGTGCATCCCTAGTAATATACACATACATATGAGGATGTACGTGTTTCTCTTGTTTAAATTCAGAGTATATATATTTTTGTTAAATAAGAGTATCCTGCTTGATTTGGATTCTAGTAGTTCTGACTAAAGTTAATTACTATATACTTTTGAATATTTGTAACAAGTCAGTAAATCCTATGCATATCTAATTTATATGAACTTAAAAATATCCACAAGAATAATTCCAGGTTTTTATAGCTAAACTCAGATTTTTAACCTTGAAACTTAAGGTTTTAAGTAACTTGAAATTAACTAATACAATATATGTACATATACATATCCATTTCTCAAATACAGGCATATATCATTTACAGATTTTCACCACAATACTCAAATATATTTTTTCTGGCAAAAATTCAACCAAGTCTTTAGATTAATCCCAAACTTAGTACATCACTAGATTCATTTAGAACAACCAATAAATCCAAACTTTTAAGACCATTACATAACAACCAAAACAGAACTATAAAAACTCCCCAGATTACATGCAAATATTTCATTCTAAGTTCTTATTCAATTCTAATTTAGCATGCTTATATAATCACTCTCATTAGCCACAGCAGCTTCCTATTTAGATCCAGCATTCCCTGAAAGAACATTAGAGGCTGCCCCATTTTAGATGAGACACCCCAGATGCCATAAGCAAACAAGGGTCAGATACAAGATCTGGTATGAGCAATATCAAAGACTCCATGATATTAAGTAAATGAGTGAGACATAAATATTTTGTACAAGTGGGCATATCTTCTTTGAACAATTTGCCTGACTTGTTTATGATATACTTGTGCATATATGATCAGTATTTAAGACTAATCATGTACACACATTCAACCATGCAAACATATATTTCAAATAGAAATACTCAGGAACTATCATAGCTCCAGTCCAACCATCTTAGGAATAACTCAAGTTCCTACTTCATCAATTTAAGGTTGCATTTACCAAATTAATTCCTAGCCTCATCTGCCATAAAGGAATCACGGGGACACATTGCAATAAAATAATTCACAATATTGCACAAAGATCTCAGGGCTTAAACAAACCATGTGCCAACTTGCATACTTCAAATATGACAAGCATTCCAGCAGTCTTCTTGGCTCACAATCCTTAGTTTATTTACTAAGTGTTCATGTTTAATCCTATCGTGAGATAGCTAGGTGACTAAATCCCAGGATACATGAAACATTACATAGAGTTTACAAGCATAACTCAAGAACAATCTAACATTCATGTCCAGGGAAAATCATATTTTCAAGTATTTTGGCTTAAAGAAAATACAAGAATATTTACAACTGGGAATAAAGACTAGGCATGTGGGTTATTATTGTTTCATAAGCAACCATGTTTGAACTAAATTCAAGATCTAGCTTAAACAAGATTTCTTGCTCATGGATTTTCTATTTGATCAAGGGTTCAGCACTTTTGGATATTTCCATTGCAACCTTGAATCTTTCATTTGAGCCTCAGCACTTACACAAGTGTAATGAAACTCATATACATTTTGGTTTCTATGTTTTCCATGCCATATCTAAACCAGTTACAAGTGTTCTCTATTTACTTTCATGATTCATACTTTTACCTTTCTAGGTGTAACCAAATAGAGCAAAACACTCAAACATCAAAGCAATCAAAACATCCAGAAACACCCATTAAAACATCCATTGAAGCATCCATTAAAACCATAGTAATGGAATCAAAAACATGTAGAAAAATAACATAAGTCTGGTTGCCTCATAACAGGACTTAATGCCATGGGTTTAGTGAGATTACTCACTTGAATATTTCTTCTTATAAATCCAGAAAATCCCTGAGTGTATTTTCTCTTCCTTTAAAATGTTTTCTTCTTTTCCTATTATAAGTAGCTCGGGTAAAACAATTTCTCTGGCCATAACTACTTATTTATAAACATATTTTTACTAGGGTTTTTCTCAAGACAAAATTCCATTTCTGTCCTGGCTAGCATCATGCATTGTGTGTTTGCATTTTCTCATTTTTATCCCTAATTACCCCCGGTCATATTACCAATTAAAGGCTGCATTTTCTTTTCTTTACTTTTTCAGAAAATGGCCACTCACCTAGTCATGTTAAAAGTGTGACTACCCTATTTTATATTTTAATTATTCCTGAGAATCCCCTTTGCTATTTTTGCCTACACAAGCATATTGACTTGTATTGCATTTCATGTCATTTTAATGTTATAGTTTCACTTGCTTATATATATACTTTTCAGTACTTAAAAATGTATATTTGTATACATATCTTATCTAGGCTTATTTAATTCCTCTTTAATTTCAGAAACATATGCACCTATATGTATACAGGTTTTCAAATCCTTATAACATATATATATGTATAATTTTTTTTTTCTGGGTTTTAAATAAAATCTATTTACTGATTTTAAAATAAAACTTACTTTTCTTATTTTCTAGGATGATCCATATAATTCCAGAAATCAAATATCCATATCACAAAATCATGTTTGTAATGCTTTTTAATCCTTGTTTTAAATTCAAGAAATCTGGAGTTCTTCCTTGTGCCATATCAGTGTGCACGTGCACACATGCACACATACTTGCACACAATTAATTCCATATATTCTTATACAAATAAATTCAGATATTTTCAAAATTCAACTAAAATAAGATTCCCTGAATTTCTGGGGCATTACATGTATCTTCTTGATTGAATTTCTCATTCGAAGGGGATCTGTTTCGCCTACGAGACTCTCCAGATTGAGATTTGTTTCGAGACTCTGTGTTGTGAGTTGATTCCTCCATGCCTCTTAAGCATGTCATGAGCTAGTCCACTAAAGCTTTTTGCTGGGCAGCGAAGTGGTTGGTCATCTCATTCACAACCCTATTTAAGTCTTCTCGGCTGACAGTTGAACCTGGTAGCTGAGCATGGGTGGCCTGGTTTCCTTGATCCTCTTGGATGGGATTGGACGTACTAGTAGTGGCTATGTTCTTACCCTTGTCATCATTCCTTCTGGAGGGAGCCATGCTCTAATGATGTGTTAAGGTTGGAAGGAGAGTGGGCAAGAGAGGTCGGCCCCTCTCAGTGAAAGCACCAAAAATGTTTGCACAAAAATTTGGCAAACACCTCCAAGTCTGAATTTAGTTAAGTTGCCTTTAAATTGTTTGATATGCTATCTTATCTGTCTCAATGTGTCATCAAGTATTCATTACAGTCACAGAATAATTCATAGGCTCACAATTGGAAAGTAACTTAAAAGCAGTAAATCACACAAAGTTTTATAGTGGTTCGACTAGAACATGCCTACGTCCACTGTCCATCTTATTATTCCTCTTTGATTTGATTACAAATAAAAGTATGATAGGAAAGAGCAAAAACTTAGAGTAGCTGGAGTGATTGAATCTCAGCAGAGTTTTCCCTTTCTTTCCCAAAGTGTCCCCATTGTTTTTGAGAAGCTTCGGTATTTATAGAGTGAAGTTGTGAAGGGTGGATGTGGAGTTATAACCTCCTAAGTTTGATCCGGCATGGAGCGAGTATGTCAGGTTCGGCAGTGAGAATCTGGACCGGCATAGAGTCCAACAAGTTTTGGTTCGGTAGCAAGAGAGGGGGTTCTTGGAGTTGATCCTACCTTGAGGTAGAGATGCTGATTTGCCCGACCAAACATTTGGCCCGGCAAGCCTATGCACCGGACCAAATGTTTGGTCCGGTGTTTAGGTGCAGTGCCGGACAAATTTTTTGGTCCGGCATTCCAACGCTGTGCCGGACTAGATATTCGGTCCGGCAATCCAATGCTGTGCTAGACCAGATATCTAGTACGGCACTTCCGGGGATGCAAAACAAAATGTTTGGTTCGACATTCCAGCTTGCATACTTCATCATGTGCTTTTCCTTTCCCTTTTCTTCTGCCGCTTTATTTCTTGTCTGCCAATATACCAAGCCAACAGTTATACAATAATCAATTAACTTTTAAATAATATTAATATGATTATAAATTAACCTATAATATAATTAAATAACTTTTATTAAAATTAAAGTATAGTTAAATCACTTTGAAATAAATAATTAAAATATAATTAAAACATTTTAAAATAATAATTAAATAACTTTAAAATAATGATTAAATGTTCTTAAATAACTTTAAGAAATATCTTTTAAGAATCATATTAATAAAATAATTAATTTTAAATCGTTAAAAACAATTATTAATTATCTTTAAAACATTATTAATAAATAGTTATTACCCTTTAAATCTTATTGCGAAATAATAGTTATACTTAAAACTTTATAATAGATAATAATTATTCTTAAAATAACTTTTATATCAATGATTCAATTTTCAAATTTGACAAAGGCTTAATGACCATAATGGTACTTAAACAAGCTACCATATCATTTAATTTAACTTTCCAAGTTAATTATTGGCATTTACTTAATCAACATCTATGTAAACAATTAACCATTACTGCTTAACATATTACTTATTCAAATTGGCATATCAATTAACGAGATATAATTAGTTGTCCAAATCTATAAAATAGCAGAACTGGGATTTATTCTGCTAATTAAATGACCAATTAATTTAATTAGTGAAACGGTGTTTTATTCCACTAAATTGATGTCCAAATTACTTTATTCAATTTACTTTAATAGTACGGTGTTTATTTGGCCAAATAGATAACACCCATGGAATATAACTAATTAAACTATGTAATTATCCAAATTGACATAACTATAATTAGCTAGTATTAATTTATCATTAAATTATACTACACCAAAATTAATAACAAATTATATCAAAGCGTAGTATTCGTAAATACGAATCTAAAGCAATAATCCGCAGGTTAATCAAATTCAAAATGAATGAGATATTAATTTTTAAAGTTTTCAAGCATTTTAACTTAACCAATTTAATGAAAATATATATCCACACCCCAATACAATCCGGGCCAAGCCCATCTAAGAAAACACACTCCAATTCTACAGTGCCTTCTTCCCCCTTCCCCATTTCGAATTCTTGAACCCAAAACCCAAACGTGCACGCGAACATGAATTTTGGCCACCGAAACGTCAACCCGCCATCACCAAAAACCTCTCCACGTTCTTTTCACAATAGAACCCTCGCCTTTTCCTCCGGCATCATCGTTCGAATTCCGACCTTTGAGACTAATTTGAATTCTTGTGCATCACTGACCATGTCGCGATCACCATATGACGACCAAGCTACCGCAAAACTTCACCATCTGAGTGCCTTGCCACCCTGATCCTAACGCAACCCTTCCTGAAGCCTACCACAAATCGGATCTCGCCTAATCCAAAACCCTAGTTTACCATCATTGTCGACGATCATCACGAAATACCATCGAAACTCCATCAAAAATACTACATCGTCGTATGAACCCAATGACGCTGGTGACAATTTCTAATTCCAAGCGAATCAAGAGAATTCAATTTTTGAAATTTATGCACATATTTCCCACTTACTATAAAATTAGGATATCTCGCTCTATTCTCAATGAAATCTCAAGCGATCAATTGTTTCAAATACTAGATGACATTACGAACAACTTTGTTGAATGATTTGGTTGAAGCTAAGTAAAATGGGTGTTTTTGATTTTTGAAGTGGGGATGATGTTTTAACATTCCATTACAGGGAGGAGCAAAATAAAGCGGAAGCAAATGGAGGTGCTTGTTCGAATATATATGAGAACCAGAGCCCGCTCCAAATCAAAACAAACCCAAGGCAAATCATGTTCTCATGGAAGGAAATCAAGGGAACCGGGGGGATAATGGCAGGTAGGGGAACAAAGGAAACAAAACGGGGGGCATGGAGATAAAATTGCTATTGTGTATGGATTTACTTTAATTTTGAATTGATTATGATACCCCTTCACACGATATTGCGTCTACGTACGAGCCTCGAAAGACAGAAAACAAAATATGATCACGTATAGAAATGTGACGTGATCCCAAAATAATAATAAAATAGACAAGTTATCTTATTTTGTGAAGTGTCAAAAATGCCCATGTTTGCCATAAAATACGTCAAACTAAAATTTATTTATTTTCCAAATTAAAAATTTTGGAAAAATCCTATAAATTAAATTAAAGATACTTTATCGAAAATCGAATAATTATTTGAAACATAAATTTTATTATAAAAATCCCAAACTCAATATTTAAAAGTTACTAAATATTCCAAAAATCAAAGTGATAAAATTCCGAGTCGTTAGAATCTCCCCCCTTAAAAAAATTTCGTCCTCGAAATTTATCATAACTCTAACCCAAAAACACTTAACACTACCCAACCGTTCGTATGATGCACATAGATCGTCCATACACAAAATCTAATTTGACCACTTACTCGAATACGTAGCTTTTTCGTCCGAACTAATATTGCTCATCCGATTTTCTAGTGCGAACTTTGATCAAGCTTCTCAAATCAGAAACCTCCTTCTCCTTATATAGCTATAAAGTATGATAGAAAACTTTTGGTTCCACATTAAGAACCCTCACCAAGTGTTTTCCATCTAAAAATCGATGATAAATCTTTATTCAGAATGGTGTGAAACACTTCAAGTCATGTACTCGAATCTTGGATTGAGAACTATATGAGAAGGGGAAATGATCTACGTACAATCTACATACTTATTTTGTTGGTCCTCACCACTACCAATTCTATTTTTGCTAAAATTATTTTTGAAAACATTTTATAAAAGTTCCAACTTACCTTAACCTTAGTTTCTGATCAACGTTGATCATTATCACGCAAAGCCGCCAAAATTCACCAAAAATCCTATGACTCCATATGAACCCAATGACGCCTATGGCGTCGAGTAATTCTCCTTGGATCATGAGAAATCAATTTTTGAAATAAATGAGCACAACATTCTCCTTATGGTTATTTAATGATTTCTTGGTCATCATTTGATGAAATTCCAAGTGACTAATTTCTAAAAATAGCCAACGAGATACCAAACAACTTTTATGTTGGAGGTTCAGCTAAAAGTGAATGATTTTTGAGGTGTTGATTTGAGAAGTGAGGAAATGCGTTGTTTCATTCATTGGAAAAATGAATAAAAATGAGGAAGAAGATGAAACCTTGTGAAGCATCAGGTATATAAAGGCAACTCAATGGTGAAAGCTCCCAACTCGAAATCCATTCTCATGTAAAAAATCAAAGGGACAAGGAGACAAGTGGCAGCCAGACAATGGAAGACAAAAGCAGCAGGGGGAACAAGAATGGTGCTGAGTTGATGATATGTCATGCACACTGATTTAAAGGAAAGGCTGTGCTTAGTGTGTGTATGTGTGTGCATTTGAATTGGAACAAAAGGATTTCGGTACAACCATCATCCAATATCGCGTCCGTGCATGAGCCATGGACAACAAAAATTAAAATACTATCACGTACAGAGCTGTGCTATGATCACAAAATAAGAATAACACACATTGATTAACACATTCTGTTAAGTATTCAAAATTGCCGACATTTGCCGTAAAATACGACAAACGATATTCAAATTATTTTTCTGATTAAAAATTATGCAAAAATTCTATAAATTAAACTAAAAATACGTCATCAAAAATTGAAAAATTATTTGAAACATTTTTAGTATCAAAACCTCAAATTGAATATTTAAAATTAATTAAATATTCCAAAAATCAAAGTGATAAATTCTAGGTCGTTACATCACATGTCTTCACCAATGTTTTTAATAATGCCACACCTATCACATCGAATGTTTTCAAGACTACGACAGTGATGCCACATTTTATGTCTTCGACTATATATATATATTAAGCGGCATCATAGCCGAAGAGTGTTTACTGAAGTATTTTTATAAAAGGCGACGAGGTCCTCGTCCCCGCTATTCAATACAATCGATGACCCTATATTATTTAACAATGATGCCGCAATCCTTTCTTTAGTGTCAAAGAGACCACTTCGGCAAGAATCAAAAATGTTTTAAAAGTAGCGAAGTAACCTATGTTCAAGAGGATCGAAGACCCTATGTTTTGGCGGATAGCCAATTGTTTTCGTAGATGTCAGTATGGTCAATCTCGATGTGATCTTTTATACTTAAGTTATGACTTCGACCATGGATAGAGTCAACGTCATTTAAATCCGTGTGTGTATGTTCTTATTAAAGGCGGAGAGCTTACACTTTCTATTTCGATAAAATCTTTAGGGATACCAATGTTGTTTTGAATTATGAATTTCGAAGTTGTTTTAAACTAAATCCTTGAATGTGTAACGACCCGATATTTTCAACCATTCGCATCCATTATAAGTGTATAGGTAAACACTCATGCCGGAGTTGAATTGCTCAAAATACTGCGTTGTAAATAAATTTGGCAAAACTCAGAATATACAGTAAATAAAATAATTACAGATCACAGACACAGAGTAATATAACAATAATGCAGCGGAAACAAAAGGATAGTAGTTCATGAAGCTACTATATATATATAACAGAGTTAAACAAGATACAACAGAGGTCACGAATACAATAGATGTCTCAATACAATAATCAAATACCAGATCTGAATACATCACTGGATCGACGGAATAACTGAAAGCAGGATCGATAGATAGCTGGATCTCCAAGCGAAGCTCCAACTCCAAAGGTGAGTCTCCAATGCTGTATCACTCAGTCTGACCCGAGCGTAAAGCAAAACACAAAACACTCGAGTCAGGATTAACATTCTTATATTAATAAATCCAACTCAAATGGAATATCAACTGAAATACAAGTAACTTAAAGGATGTTTGGGATAACCATCCCCTAAGGATCCGTTAAACTATTTACTATGTAGTAATATACGCTATATACAGTAGTGTCTAAATAAGTAAAGTATAATCATATCGGAAAATAGCGTTAAGGGGATGGAGAACCTTAACGCGGTCGGATCTTAAAATCATAATCGTAGTAAAGCTCGATATGGTAGGTGACACGGCACAACTAGGCAATGCCAGGGTAGATATACCAATTACGCACACGGACTGATGGATACGCATAGCAGCCACTACCGTTCCACCTCGAACAACATTCCCAATCGGAGGATGGCCATCTAGTCAAATCACAAGTAAGAGTAAAATATCGAAGAAATGCGTCCGAGAAGAGGTGCTACCTCACTGGTCCGAGATCGCTCCTGTTTTAGCCACCTTATTGCCAACTCACGGGAGTTGGGTCCACGTAACATACCTTAAGAACGTCGCCACCATCCTACTTCATTCTGGAATCTCCACCGCGTACACGGTTGTCAAAGTGGTTTTCGGTATCGACAGAGAGTATGTCCATATCCGATCCCGGTCTCTTTGCCAACCAATCGTTATTATAACACCGTGGTCATTCCGCAAAAGTTTATACTTCAAAACCAAAATATATCATTGTCATTTCATAACCCAATTTAATATGATATCATTTCATTTCAATTATATCCATTTTCAAAATCATATTACTTTCCAAAGTTATAATGCTTTCGAAATCATGGACTGGAAATCACAGTATTTTGGCAATCATAACACTTTTCTTTTAAACAGTTTAGAAATTAAAATTTCGTTATAAAATAAATTAATTTCCTCAAATTTCACAAATCGATTCAAATTACTCGAATTCCAAAAATTTAATTTACTCAAATCTCAAATTATCAGTTTCAACACGATTAGCTTCTAAATAAACCATTTCAAATTATCGATTTCAAATACATATTCTGGCCCATAAGATAAGTCATTTCAATTTTAATATATTTCAAAGCTTTAAATATTCAACATTTCAAAACTAAATTCGGTAAATTTATATACATATCAAATTCATTTTACAATTATTTAGTTTGAAATATTAACTTAACATTTTCATAACATTTGAATACAATTTAAATTTACAATTTAAATAAATCCAAGATCTTATTTAAATTTTTATACGTTTGAAATATCCATTTAAATCACCTTTAAAATTTCAAGTTGTAAATCATTTCTTTAAATTTCAAATTCAATACATTTTAAATCAAACTTATTTAAGTATAATTCTTAAATAAAATATAATTTCAATCAATTTCAAATCATTATCAATTCTATATTTCAAAAATATAGATATTAAATACTTAAACATATTATTTATCAACTTTATTAAATTAACTTTAATAAATCTTTAAAATCAATATTAATCGAAATCATATATTTCCTTTTCAAAACCATAGATATCATTTTCAAAACGTTTATATATAGACCAACGGTGTCTGTATATAATTTTCTATCATATGTTCAAGTGATACGGATATTTATCATTTCAATCCGCAATTTAAAACATATTCGGGTATATATCTTTTCAACCCGAAATCCCAAATTCAATTCAATTGAAAATCGCTTGGGTTTATCATTTCAACCCATAACGATTTTCTCCTATTCTACAGATCGTTCGGGTATGTATCATTTCAACCCATAGTGATTCTATACTAACAGGGAACTTGCAGAGTGATAACAGATATGATAATAAAATAACAACAGTAACAGGCATATAACATCAGTATAAATAACAGATAATGGTGTCAGATGTCACAGGTGAACAGATACAGATAATGACATATATAACAATGTAAATAACTAACAGCAGCATATTTCAATTGACATTTCAATTGAAATCAAATTTAATAAATATAAGAATATTAATCGTGAGTGATTGCTCACCTTCCGAGGCTAGAGATGGACGAGAATGATAAGAGTTACAGATCCAAGCATGAATTTCAAAGCAAAGCAAGACTGGTACGAAATTTGCCGGATAAAGCTGATAACAGAAATAGACGAATCGAATCAGAAATGGATCGATGATGATAAATGGTATAAGTGAATTCATATATAACTATATATAACTATATAAAAAAAAAATCATATTCCACATTCAAAACACATATAAAAATCTTTATAATATATATAAAAGAAACGATATTAAGTTTTAAACATATATACACATACCCAAATAAAATTCTATATGTATTAAAAATCAAGGTACAGCTACTATGTGAAATATATGGAACATATGCATATGACTTAACCTATTATTATTATTATAACATATACATGTTACCAGCAAAATCAAAATAAGTACAGGTTTTATAAACTTACATAAACATAAAATATACAACTCGACAGAACATAATATACCTATATACAACCAACAGACATAAATAAAACTTGCTTAACACATATATAAGCAGACTTAATTTATCTATTAACATATCTATAAATATATACGACAAACCTTTATACTTGAAACTAACTCATGTATACTTATGTATAAACTAATATATGTAGATCATGTACGTTGGTTTTAAATGTAAACATATCTATAAGGTCCAGCCTATACTTACATACCTATAATATATAATCATACTTCATACTTTAAAGTATGTACATTGAAAAGCCAGAATAGATGGAAATAGCAGGGGAAAAGCTAGACAATTTAATATATATGTACGACTAAACTTCACCAATATATATAAAAATTTGGAATCACCATTTAACTTCATAAATATATTACCTTTTAAAACACATACCAAAACGAAAATCTTAAACACACATAAATGGTACTTGAAATCAAGTCAGAGCTCTATATATACATACATACGTTTTAAATTAATAACAACTACTATATACTTATACTTAAAATATAACATACATGTAAACTTTGCTTAGATCTGCCACATCAACACTATATAGCATCAAATATCTATATATATACATACAGAATATATATACGTGTAAATATACTAATATAAATTATATATAATACTTTATAAACACTGTTATCATATTAAACAATATATATGCAGTAATGTACTAAACTTGCCTTTATATATAAGCATACTCCATACTTAAACAGCTTATAATATATATATCAAAATATTATATAATTAATATACCTGACAGTGGTATATAACAACACAACAAATATAACACTA
The DNA here is from genome assembly GCA_030737815.1 of Allium fistulosum. NCBI lineage: Eukaryota > Viridiplantae > Streptophyta > Magnoliopsida > Asparagales > Amaryllidaceae > Allium > Allium fistulosum. The sequence goes on along the minus strand of CM060901.1, from coordinate 306,058,642 downwards.
AATCACTCATATAAATTTATATAAACAGCAACCATATCGAAAACTAAGAATCGAAATATATTTTAACATATTTATACAATCCTATATTAAAAGAGATATATAAACATCCTCCAGAAAAATGCAGACACAGCAAAAAAAAATACACATGCAACAAAAACTAAACAATATAGTAATTAACCTATATCATGCGTACCACACAGCAGACTAGCGAAAAGTGGAGAGGCACAGCCGAGGTTTCTAGGTTGCTGCGTGTGGCGAATGGAAGATGGAAGGAGGAGTTTAGGCGGTGGTGGGTGAAGGAGAGGAAGGGGAGGTCGGTTGCTGGCCTACAGAGGCTATGGCTGGGCGCGAAGTTCTGGTAGCATGGGAGATACGGCATGGGGTGAAGGTGGTGATGGTTCTCGGTTGGATGAGTGGGCGTGGTGTTGCCGTGGAAGGCTGAGGAGTTCGACGAGGTGGCAGATCTTGGTTGGGGACGGTGGCTCAGGCGAGTGGCGTGAGGTGGACTGGCATGTCGATGCAGGGCGCGCGGAGGAAGGTTGATTGTAAATGGTGACCAACGTGATATATTTTTGAGAGAAGGTAGAAAGTGGAAATAACGTTTGGAAGGGGAAAACTGCAGAGGAAAGGTTTTATAAAATGCAGTTTAGTAAAAATAATAAATAGATAACCAGAGAACCGTTCAAATGAACACAACGTATACCAATTCTTACGTTTTGATTTTTTTCAAAAATAGTATGGGATGGAAATGGTCACCCTGGAAGTAAGCTGGAAGATTAAAGCAATTTATTATATTACTTGGCCTGCACGTTCAAACTTAAAAAGGCAAACGAAAGCTAACGGTCACAATTCAGGGTACCGGTACGACGCACTGTTTTATTGTTTCTGTCGCGTACCGGACCTCAAAATACAGAGTTGAATATACCGTAGAGGTCAGCGCAACGAGACGATCAAAACGGTACACAGATATTAGTGGTACGGTCATCCGATCAAAAGTCGATAACCGGTACCAGAAATGCTGCTATTTTAATAGAAATAAGATAAACGGAGCAACAGAAGTCCAAATTTGATGAAACGAAAGATGAAGTCTCACTCAGAAGATGATTTACAAATTTTCTATGTAAAAATATTCAGGTTTGGAAACTATTTTATTATCACCTATTTTTAACTGATTAAATTGAAGTAAATTTACGCGCGAAATAAATTTTTATATTTTCGGACGAAAATTTACCAGTTGCTATTTTTAATTAGACGCATTCCAAATATCAAATTTATATTTCGAAATTTTACTGTTTAAAATTTCACAAAATTTAACTAATTACGTTATTTAACAGTTAAAATTTACGGATCGTTACACTCTCCCCCACTCAAAACTTTTCGTCCCCGAAAAGGAAGGAGGTAGGAGAGTAGAAACAACCAGAAAGAAAATAGATTAAAAGACAATATAAGACAATTAATTTAAACCATATAATTTCAAATTAAACTAATTAATATTTAACATTTTGGTTAAATCCCTTAGAGTTCACCTAAATTATATTAATCTATTTATTCCTAAAACATTATCTTATTATCTAATCATCCTTAATTTAAAATTTCCAAATCAATATGTTTGTATAATCATTTATTATACTCACGTTTTATTCGACAAATTAAATTCTTTTATTCCAAATTATTATTAAGTTTATTTCACTTAATATATATCTTATTACATATATTTAAACCATATAAATTAATTTAAACCATATATTTTAGTTTAAATCAATTTATATTCAATAATTGATTTTAAATTCAAGGTATTTCCATACTTTAATCAAATTTCAATTTATTAACTCCTTCCAAACAAATTTATTTGTCTCATCTTATTATCCACTTAACTTATAATTCTATTTATTTCAATTGATATTTATAACTAAATTAAGTGTATAACATTTATTATAACCACTCAAATTTTACTTATAAATTCATTTTATATTGTATATTATCCAATTACATTTTTAACTTCTGAAAATTTTAGGTAAGTTATGTTGAGATGTAATTGAGTATTATACAAATAAGATTTTACAATTCAGTTATTCCTAGTTAAATTATTTATCCAAGAATTTTGACTTTAGTTTATAATTGAAATCATCTTTAATCTAAAATTTAAGAATTTAAATCTCCGATTTACTTCAAGCAATTTAGAGATATATATAATATATTTATATCAAATCAAATTTAATTTTAAAATCAGATGCTTATATATATATATACATCAAATTATACTGAAGAAATTCAAATCGAATATTTTTTTTTTCAAAACAAAACCGTAGCAAAGCTACAGAAATGTTTCTCCTCTTCGAAACTCGAAAATGAATGTCGATGATGCGGCCGTCATCACCGAAATTATTTTCCAGCGACAACGAGAAGAGCACTGATTTAAACATTTAAAATTCTTTGAAAACCATTTTACTTGAAAATACTTAAATAATATACCCTTTAAGACTTTAAAATAAAGTTTAAAATCACCAGAAATTTAATTCTTAAATTCTCAATTTAAATTCATTTCAATTTCAAATGGATTTATAAACAATAGTCATTTTGCAATAGTCAATGACTTACAGAAAATAAAATGATAATCAAATATTATCATTTCAACAACCAAATTATTTTACTTTTAATTCCAGAAAATTTTTCTTATATATTTAAAATATAATCATACAAATTTATTTCATTTATCAAATTTGAAAATTATATTGTGTCAGTTTGCTCTGTTCAAGTGTTTTGGAAATCCTATCGATAGCGTTGATCAGACGAATCGATCGAAAACCCAAATCAACATCAACAACTCAAACAACACAATATATAAAACATTTTAATATTAATATACAAATACCAATACACTCCCTCACACGATGATTTCAGAATTGGATTCCGTCAAAAGGATAGAGATCCAAATATAGAGGGACTCTAATCAAAGAGAATTATAATCTAAAAATAGATAGGCTCAAAACGAAGGTTAGATGATTGTATTTCAAACAGGAAGATGGATAAAGTTGTATAAATCGCGGACAACCTTAACCGGGTCAGCCGTGACTTCATAGATAAGATCGATGTAGAATTCTGAAGCGAATCGACATTCGATTACCAGAGGTAAAATTCGGGTATAGCTTAAGATAGCAGCATCGTAAACCGAGGATACAGAAATCTCCGGTGAATCAATACCGATTGTAAAGGAGTTTCACCCCAGTACAAATTATTCAAAGATTGGCGAGACCGCCGATTTATTATAGAGATCATTCGAAGTGGAGTTATGGGATACTCCAGAATCAAAAGACACGAATAGGGGAGACACGAATGGACTTTGGAACCGAAGTGAACGTTCCAAAATTCAGAGGAACCGAGTCAAAGAAGAAGGAATTCAGGCTTGAACGAAGATGATTCTGTAATTGAATTTTACTCTATATGCTGAGTTTTGCCTAAAACCAGAGCTCTGATACCACATGTAACGACCCGATATTTTCAACCATTCGCATCCATTATAAGTGTATAGGTAAACACTCATGCCGGAGTTGAATTGCTCAAAATACTGCGTTGTAAATAAATTTGGCAAAACTCAGAATATACAGTAAATAAAATAATTACAGATCACAGACACAGAGTAATATAACAATAATGCAGCGGAAACAAAAGGATAGTAGTTCATGAAGCTACTATATATATATAACAGAGTTAAACAAGATACAACAGAGGTCACGAATACAATAGATGTCTCAATACAATAATCAAATACCAGATCTGAATACATCACTGGATCGACGGAATAACTGAAAGCAGGATCGATAGATAGCTGGATCTCCAAGTGAAGCTCCAACTCCAAAGGTGAGTCTCCAATGCTGTATCACTCAGTCTGACCCGAGCGTAAAGCAAAACACAAAACACTCGAGTCAGGATTAACATTCTTATATTAATAAATCCAACTCAAATGGAATATCAACTGAAATACAAGTAACTTAAAGGATGTTTGGGATAACCATCCCCTAAGGATCCGTTAAACTATTTACTATGTAGTAATATACGCTATATACAGTAGTGTCTAAATAAGTAAAGTATAATCATATCGGAAAATAGCGTTAAGGGGATGGAGAACCTTAACGCGGTCGGATCTTAAAATCATAATCGTAGTAAAGCTCGATATGGTAGGTGACACGGCACAACTAGGCAATGCCAGGGTAGATATACCAATTACGCACACGGACTGATGGATACGCATAGCAGCCACTACCGTTCCACCTCGAACAACATTCCCAATCGGAGGATGGCCATCTAGTCAAATCACAAGTAAGAGTAAAATATCGAAGAAATGCGTCCGAGAAGAGGTGCTACCTCACTGGTCCGAGATCGCTCCTGTTTTAGCCACCTTATTGCCAACTCACGGGAGTTGGGTCCACGTAACATACCTTAAGAACGTCGCCACCATCCTACTTCATTCTGGAATCTCCACCGCGTACACGGTTGTCAAAGTGGTTTTCGGTATCGACAGAGAGTATGTCCATATCCGATCCCGGTCTCTTTGCCAACCAATCGTTATTATAACACCGTGGTCATTCCGCAAAAGTTTATACTTCAAAACCAAAATATATCATTGTCATTTCATAACCCAATTTAATATGATATCATTTCATTTCAATTATATCCATTTTCAAAATCATATTACTTTCCAAAGTTATAATGCTTTCGAAATCATGGACTGGAAATCACAGTATTTTGGCAATCATAACACTTTTCTTTTAAACAGTTTAGAAATTAAAATTTCGTTATAAAATAAATTAATTTCCTCAAATTTCACAAATCGATTCAAATTACTCGAATTCCAAAAATTTAATTTACTCAAATCTCAAATTATCAGTTTCAACACGATTAGCTTCTAAATAAACCATTTCAAATTATCGATTTCAAATACATATTCTGGCCCATAAGATAAGTCATTTCAATTTTAATATATTTCAAAGCTTTAAATATTCAACATTTCAAAACTAAATTCGGTAAATTTATATACATATCAAATTCATTTTACAATTATTTAGTTTGAAATATTAACTTAACATTTTCATAACATTTGAATACAATTTAAATTTACAATTTAAATAAATCCAAGATCTTATTTAAATTTTTATACGTTTGAAATATCCATTTAAATCACCTTTAAAATTTCAAGTTGTAAATCATTTCTTTAAATTTCAAATTCAATACATTTTAAATCAAACTTATTTAAGTATAATTCTTAAATAAAATATAATTTCAATCAATTTCAAATCATTATCAATTCTATATTTCAAAAATATAGATATTAAATACTTAAACATATTATTTATCAACTTTATTAAATTAACTTTAATAAATCTTTAAAATCAATATTAATCGAAATCATATATTTCCTTTTCAAAACCATAGATATCATTTTCAAAACGTTTATATATAGACCAACGGTGTCTGTATATAATTTTCTATCCTATGTTCAAGTGATACGGATATTTATCATTTCAATCCGCAATTTAAAACATATTCGGGTATATATCTTTTCAACCCGAAATCCCAAATTCAATTCAATTGAAAATCGCTTGGGTTTATCATTTCAACCCATAACGATTTTCTCCTATTCTACAGATCGTTCGGGTATGTATCATTTCAACCCATAGTGATTCTATACTAACAGGGAACTTGCAGAGTGATAACAGATATGATAATAAAATAACAACAGTAACAGGCATATAACATCAGTATAAATAACAGATAATGGTGTCAGATGTCACAGGTGAACAGATACAGATAATGACATATATAACAATGTAAATAACTAACAGCAGCATATTTCAATTGACATTTCAATTGAAATCAAATTTAATAAATATAAGAATATTAATCGTGAGTGATTGCTCACCTTCCGAGGCTAGAGATGGACGAGAATGATAAGAGTTACAGATCCAAGCATGAATTTCAAAGCAAAGCAAGACTGGTACGAAATTTGCCGGATAAAGCTGATAACAGAAATAGACGAATCGAATCAGAAATGGATCGATGATGATAAATGGTATAAGTGAATTCATATATAACTATATATAACTATATAAAAAAAAATCATATTCCACATTCAAAACACATATAAAAATCTTTATAATATATATAAAAGAAACGATATTAAGTTTTAAACATATATACACATACCCAAATAAAATTCTATATGTATTAAAAATCAAGGTACAGCTACTATGTGAAATATATGGAACATATGCATATGACTTAACCTATTATTATTATTATAACATATACATGTTACCAGCAAAATCAAAATAAGTACAGGTTTTATAAACTTACATGAACATAAAATATACAACTCGACAGAACATAATATACCTATATACAACCAACAGACATAAATAAAACTTGCTTAACACATATATAAGCAGACTTAATTTATCTATTAACATATCTATAAATATATACGGCAAACCTTTATACTTGAAACTAACTCATGTATACTTATGTATAAACTAATATATGTAGATCATGTACGTTGGTTTTAAATGTAAACATATCTATAAGGTCCAGCCTATACTTACATACCTATAATATATAATCATACTTCATACTTTAAAGTATGTACATTGAAAAGCCAGAATAGATGGAAATAGCAGGGGAAAAGCTAGACAATTTAATATATATGTACGACTAAACTTCACCAATATATATAAAAATTTGGAATCACCATTTAACTTCATAAATATATTACCTTTTAAAACACATACCAAAACGAAAATCTTAAACACACATAAATGGTACTTGAAATCAAGTCAAAGCTCTATATATACATACATACGTTTTAAATTAATAACAACTACTATATACTTATACTTAAAATATAACATACATGTAAACTTTGCTTAGATCTGCCACATCAACACTATATAGCATCAAATATCTATATATATACATACAGAATATATATACGTGTAAATATACTAATATAAATTATATATAATACTTTATAAACACTGTTATCATATTAAACAATATATATGCAGTAATGTACTAAACTTGCCTTTATATATAAGCATACTCCATACTTAAACAGCTTATAATATATATATCAAAATATTATATAATTAATATACCTGACAGTGGTATATAACAACACAACAAATATAACACTAAATCACTCATATAAATTTATATAAACAGCAACCATATCGAAAACTAAGAATCGAAATATATTTTAACATATTTATACAATCCTATATTAAAAGAGATATATAAACATCCTCCAGAAAAATGCAGACACAGCAAAAAAAAATACACATGCAACAAAAACTAAACAATATATTAATTAACCTATATCATGCGTACCACACAGCAGACTAGCGAAAAGTGGAGAGGCACAGCCGAGGTTTCTAGGTTGCTGCGTGTGGCGAATGGAAGATGGAAGGAGGAGTTTAGGCGGTGGTGGGTGAAGGAGAGGAAGGGGAGGTCGGTTGCTGGCCTACAGAGGCTATGGCTGGGCGCGAAGTTCTGGTAGCATGGGAGATACGGCATGGGGTGAAGGTGGTGATGGTTCTCGGTTGGATGAGTGGGCGTGGTGTTGCCGTGGAAGGCTGAGGAGTTCGACGAGGTGGCAGATCTTGGTTGGGGACGGTGGCTCAGGCGAGTGGCGTGAGGTGGACTGGCATGTCGATGCAGGGCGCGCGGAGGAAGGTTGATTGTAAATGGTGACCAACGTGATATATTTTTGAGAGAAGGTAGAAAGTGGAAATAACGTTTGGAAGGGGAAAACTGCAGAGGAAAGGTTTTATAAAATGCAGTTTAATAAAAATAATAAATAGATAACCAGAGAACCGTTCAAATGAACACAACGTATACAAATTCTTACGTTTTGATTTTTTTTAAAAATAGTATGGGATGGAAATGGTCACCCTAGAAGTAAGCTGGAAGATTAAAGCAATTTATTATATTACTTGGCCTGCACGTTCAAACTTAAAAAGGCAAACGAAAGCTAACGGTCACAATTCAGGGTACCGGTACGACGCACTGTTTTATTGTTTCTGTCGCGTACCGGACCTCAAAATAAAGAGTTGAATATACCGTAGAGGTCAGCGCAACGAGACGATCAAAACGGTACACAGATATTAGTGGTACGGTCATCCGATCAAAAGTCGATAACCGGTACCAGAAATGCTGCTATTTTAACAGAAATAAGATAAACGGAGCAACAGAAGTCCAAATTTGACGAAACGAAAGATGAAGTCTCACTCAGAAGATGATTTACAAATTTTCTATGTAAAAATATTCAGGTTTGGAAACTATTTTATTATCACCTATTTTTAACTGATTAAATTGAAGTAAATTTACGCGCGAAATAAATTTTTATATTTTCGGACGAAAATTTACCAGTTGCTATTTTTAATTAGACGCATTCCAAATATCAAATTTATATTTCGAAATTTTACTGTTTAAAATTTCACAAAATTTAACTAATTACGTTATTTAACAGTTAAAATTTACGGATCGTTACAGAATGGCACTGAGCAATGTTCTATATGTTTTTGACTTAAACATTGGGTATACTAAAGTACTTTTGTATTGGGTTTGACATAGATCATGTGGGGATACCAATGTATATCATTTTGAAATGTTATAATTGTCAAGGGGAGATGACCTAATTGTGGACATTAATAAATATAGGTTAAGCATGTGGGAAGCATGTAGGTAGCATGGATTAAAGTGAAACATGTAGGTGACATGGGTCAAAAAGATGCATGTGGGTAACATGAGTTTAAAATACCAAGTGATGGGTTCATAGTCATCCTAGGAAAACTATAGGACATGAGATGGATAGTCTACATCATACTAGAGATGGATAGTTTCTATGAGAATAATGAACGGTTCGTAGTCATCCTTGGAAAACTATGAAATGTGTGATGGATAGTCCACATCATTTTAAGCTAAATGGAATATGTGTGATGGATAGTCTACAAAATTTAAAATGATTAAACCATATGTGATGGATAGTCAATATGGTCGAAGATGGGTAATCCAAGTAATAAATACATGTGAGATGGATAGTCCACATAATTCTGAATATATTTAAATGTATGAAGGCTAGTCCACGTAATTATAAGACGGATAGTCAGATTAAAATAAGACAGATAGTCAGTTTAAATTGTGATGGGTAGTCATTTGAAACTTAGATGGATAATATAATGAATTGGGATAGATAATCCAATATGTGCTGCATGATTAAAAATACTATTTTCTACCATTGTGGTTGCAGGAGCACAATATATGATTGTTATGTTCTGGTAAGATACTAGTGAGGGGATAACCCATTCAACTCAGTGCCATGGTCTCACTAGATGTCTATTTGGTTCAAGATGGCAGGTTATTATTCACACCAGACTGTTGTCTGACCCAAAGTTTTTGTTTTTCCCCATATACTCTCTGGTACTCATTTGAGTAGGACGGAAGTAAGGGCCTTTAGGTTATATTTAGACAAATAAGCTTCCAGAGACATGTAGGAGGTAATCTAGCTATTAGGAGCTTTATCCATATATGTTGTGTAATTTGGTTTTGTCTATTTGGATGTAATGGTAAAGTTGTATAATTGTCAAGTATTTGACTCTGATCAATCAATGAGGCATATTCATATGTCGCTCTTGGAGTATTTTATAATAAATATAAATTCTCTGAGCGTGGGTTTAGGAATAGGATTATGTAATGAATATGAAATACCATTCGTGAAATGAAATGTGAAAATTTGTTATTAAACTGTGTTTGAAATTTTTTCATATTCATGTGCTTTTTATTATTGATATGATTAATATAGCCATATTTTGTCATCGAGAATTAATATATGGATGACTGCAGCATCCGTAGCAGTTAGTTTTGGACCTCAGAATGGGGGATGTTACAAGTTGGTATCAGGGCATAGGTTTATGATTAAAAGAATGTTAAACCTAAAGAGTCACTGAAAACATAATCTGAATGGATTAGAGAATATGATTGGGGTATACGATAATGTTATACTAGCATACTTGTATTTTTTATATACAAGTATTTATTCTCCCCTCTCTCTTAGACCGTTCTTCTATATCTTACTAAGGCTCGCATGTAGGTTTACGAGAAAGAAAGGTATAGAGGAAGGAAACGAAAGAGTGAATTTTGGTGGAGAAAGCACCACAACCAATGGAAATGCTCAGCCCAACGCTAGGAGAAACCAAGGTCAATAGGAAAATGCGAATAAAATGCAAATGCCAATGTAGATGCTAGAACCCCACCAGTGGACATGGAGACTATTTATCATTTCTTCGTCAATCTGATGCAAGCCGGATCAGTTACAGGGGTAGCTAGAGGAAATGTTGCTAATGCGGGAGGAGTGAATCCCGTAGCACCGGTCGGGAATAACTATGTGGTGCAGCAGCGGAATGACAAAATGATGATTCTGTGAAAGTAGCAATCGATGGAATGAAGAATACTGAATGGCCCAAATTCATTGATCCGAAGATACCGAATTCTAGCTATCTTCATCACGTTGATAGCGCACTATACCGTGAAAGAAGATCTTCAATTCTTCAAGCGTTGATCAAGCGCACTTGATACTGCGAATCGGCTTCAACGATCGTTGAATCGAGCGCACTCGATTAACCGAAAGTGGAGATAGGAGATCACACTCAACTACCAATTTAATTGAAAGCACAAAGCTAACAAACTATAGTTTTTATTCAAAATCAACTAAACTATTACAAGTGGCACCACCGGCCTATTTATAGCTTTACAACACACGCCACAGAAAACTGTACAACTCATAGGTCGTCCACGACCTAAAACATCACGACCTAAAGGTAGACGACTTAAAAATAAACGACCTAAAACAAAACAGTTACAACACATTACAAGCCAGACACGACATACGACTCAACCATCAACGATCCAAGCGGCAGCGACCTAATGAAGGAAACATATGTGGTTAACATGCGGTAATAGGTCGTTAGCGACCTAACTTCTTCAGCGACTTAACACAGTTCGCGACCTAGTGTTTTCACGCGACCTAACTAGGTCGTAGGTCGTAAAGAGACCTAAGGATAAACCTTCTTCATGCGACTTAAGACCATTGGCCAGTGGGATTTCTTCACGCGACCTATCTTCACAGCGGCGTATCTCTTCTCTGCAACCTAACATAGGTCGTATTTTAATCCCGTGACCTAACTTAGGTCAAAACTCCTTAACTCACAAATCTCCACTAGGTCGTAGCTCGCTTGAGAGACTTATCACGTTAACTCGTGTGAAGGTCTTCATGCTTAGCCCGTTAACTCGTGAGCGACCTTCACTAGGTCGGAAATCCCCACTAGGTCGTGTCCGACCTAAAACACGTTGCTTGTTATCTCGCAAACCATCTTCGTTAGGTCGTAAACGACTCAAGGAGTGGTTAGGTCATTCGCGACCTAACACTTCACCGTTTTCACCATTCCGGGCTTCATCATCCTCCCTTGGTTGGGAAAAATTCGTCCTCGAATTTGTGCCCTCCTTTTCCACAACAAGCTCATCTCCATGATACGGTACAAGATGTTTAACATTAAACACGTCAGAAGTGTAAACATCCTCCGGCAGCTTCAACTTATAAGCGTTTTCATTGATCCGTTTCACAATTGTTACAGGACCAATTTTCCGAGCTTTAAGCTTATTGTATGCTCCTATTGGAAAACGTTCTTTCGTTAGCACCGCATATACTAAATCTCCTTCATTAAATTCAACGCTTCTTCTTTTCAAATCCGCAGATCGCTTGTACTTTTCATTCGTTTTTCCCAATCGTTCCTGAACGATTTTATGACATTCTGCCAACTCATAAACAAAATCAACAGCCCGTTTAACAGTCCCCTTTGGTTGTGGTACTATCGTCAAATCTAACGGCCCTTTTGGTAAACTTGAATAAACAATCTGGAATGGACTGAACCCTATACTACGGTTTATAGCATGATTATGAGCAAACTCTGCTTGACATAATTTCATATCCCAACTCTTCATATTATCCTTCACCAGGCATCGCAACAAATTTCCCAAAGACCTGTTAACAACTTCAGTCTGACCATCGGACTGCGGATGGTAAGCACTACTGAAATTTAGCTTTGTTCCCACCATCTTCCACAAACTTAGCCAAAAATGACTTAAAATCTAGTATCCCGATCAGAAACAATGGATTCTTGTAAACCATGTAAGCGATACACTTCTCTAAAGAATGACTCGGCAACATGGACGGCATCAGCTGTCTTCTTACAAGCGATGAAATGTGCCATCTTCGAAAACCTGTCTACTACAACATATATCGAATCATTTTCCCTCTGAGTTCTCGGTAATCCCAAAACAAAATCCATACTGATATCAACCCATGGTCTAACCGGCACAGGTAACAGCATATACAATCCCGCATTCGTCATTGTACCCTTGGAAACTTGGCAAATATGGAATCTCTCCACAAATTTTCCAACTTCCCGTTTCATTGATGGCCAATAATAAGATTGAGAAATCAATTGTAAAGTACGATCTCTGCCCACATGTCCTTCCTCATGCAATTCCTTTACAATCTTCATACGTAAGCTGCACTACGGTATACATAATCGATTTCCCTTAAAAAGAAAACCATCCACCATAACAAACTCATCCGTCTTTCCCTCCTTGACTTCATCAACAAACTTCGCAAAGTAAGGATCATCGACAAATAATTCTGGTAACACATCAAACCCAATCACTTCAACCTTCATTGTAGTCAACACATGATTTCTTCTGCTCAATGCATCTGCCACTCTGTTCGTAATTCCCGATTTATGCTTCACCACAAATGTAAATTGTTGTAAGTATGCAATCCACGAAGCATGTCTAGCAGCAATCTTGTCCTGTCCCTGCATATGCTTCAATGCCTCATGATCAGTATATAAAACAAATTCTTTATGAAACAAATAATGTCTCCAATGTTTGATAGCTTGCACGATGGCATAAAATTCCATATCATATGTACTATATCACATCTTTGCTCCCGATAGCTTCTCACTGAAATATGCAATAGGACGCCCTTTCTGACTCAACACCCCTCCAATCCCAACCTTTGATGCATCAGTATGTAATTCAAACAATAACTGGAAATCCGGCAACATTAGAATCGTTGTTGTCGTCAAAAGCTCCTTGATCCTTTCAAAAGCAAATCCTGCTTCCTCCGACCATAAAAATTGCTTCCCTTTCATACAATCAGTAACTGGTGCCATCACGGTACTGAAGTGTGGAATGAACCTTCAGTAGAATGACGCCAAACCATGAAAGCTTTTAACTTCGGTAATTGTCCTGGGTTGTGGCCAATTTCTGATTGCTTCAACTTTATTCTGATCCACCTGTATACCTCCTCCCGATATAACATATCCCAAAAATAAAACACTATGCGTCATGAACACGCATTTCTTCGTTGCATCATAAAATTGTTCTTGTCGCAGTACCATCAACACTTCTCTCAGATGTTGCAAGTGTTCTTCTGGACTTCCACTATATATCAGTATATCATCAAAGTACACCACCACAAACTTCCCAATGAATGGTCTAAAAATCTGATTCATCACTCGCATGAAAGTACTCGGTGCATTCGACAAACCAAACGGCATGACCAGCCATTCATACAATCCTTCTCTCGTTTTGAATGCTGTTTTCCATTCATCTCCTGGTCTAATTCGAATTTGATGATAACCGCTCTTCAAATCAATCTTCGAAAAGATAGTAGCCCCGCTCAACTGATCCAACAAATCATCAAGCCTCGGCATCGGAAATCGGTATCTGACAGTAATCTTGTTCAGTGCTCGACTATCAGTGCACATCCTCCACGTACCATCCTTCTTCGGTACTAACAATGCTGGCACAGCACATGGACTTAGACTTTCCTGCACACGCCCCTAATCAAGCAATTCTTCCACTTGCCTTCTCAAATCCTCATGTTCCTTTGGACTCATTCTGTAGTGTGGTCTATGTGGCAACACGGCACCTGGAACAAGATCAATTTGATGTTGAATGTCTCTCAACGGTGGTAACTCCGTTGGTAGCTCTTCAGGAAATACATCGTCAAACTCTCCCAGCACTGGCTTTACTTCTTCAGGAATCTCAACTACTTCATGACTCTCACGTCCAATCAACAAGAATACTTCAGGCTCCTCTTCTACCTCCTTGAAAAACTCCTTCAATGATAACAAAGTTTTCAACTCTTCAATCTCCTCCATCTTGCTTTCTTCTTGTTGTCGCTTCTTAGGAACTAGAGTAATCTTGGTGCCTTCAAACATGAAACTGTAGTTGTTCGTACGTCCATCATGTTGCACCACTCTATCATACTGCCACGGTCTCCCCAACAACAGATGACATACGTCCATTGCCACAACATCACACCAAATCTCATCCTTGTATTTCTTCCCAATTGAAAAATTAACACAAGCTCTTCTTCCAACTTTCACCTCCCCACCTTTCCTCAACCAAGCTAACTTGTAAGGTTTCAGATGCTTCTCTGTCTTCAATGATAGCTTCTTCACAGCTTCTGTAGAGATAATATTATCACAGCTCCCCGCATCGATGACAAACTTGCAAACCCTTCCCAAGATAGTACATGTAGATTGAACGATGTTACTCCTCAACCAGCTAGTTTCCTCCTCCTGTTTTGGTGTTAAACACGACCTCTTCATCATCATTGAATACCCTTCATCTCCCGACACATTCTCTTCCTCCTCATCATGTAGTGAATTAGAACAGTCAGCTTCTACCTCATCTTCCACTGCCTCTGCAATCATCGTTCGTTTCTTTGGCTTCGTACATTCATTGCTTTTGTCACCCATCTCCAGACAATTGAAACATTCGATACCACTATTGACCCTGGTCTTTGTAACTTCATTGACAACCGGTTTTGCAACAGCCTTCGAAACATTCGCATTGCTACTAGCCCCTTTCGTTGGATTGTTAGAATTTGTAAACACACCACCACCTCTCCTTCCTTGTTTCTCCCAAGCAAGTGCTTTCTAATGTGCCTCAGCAACAGATCTGGGATCAAACATGTTCACCATATCTTGTATCTGAATTCTCAACCCTCCAATAAATCTAGCTGTTAGCTGTTCCTCCGTTTCCATAATATCATTCCTGGCAATAAGCTGATAAAATTCATCTGCATAGTCATTAACAGTCTTCGTTCCTTGCCTCAAGTTCTGCAATCTCTGATACATTAATGATTGGTAGTTGTAGGGTAAGAAAGTAGCTTTCATCAATTTCTTCATCTTTTCCCAAGCAACAATCCTTGACTTCCCCATCCGTTCTCTAGTAAGTTTGGTTTGCTACCACCATGCCATAGCTCTACCCCTCAACCTTGTAGCAACCAACTTCACTTTACAATCCTCCGGAACCTCCTTGAAGTCAAATATTTCCTCAACATAAGCTATCCAATCAAGAAATTCCTCGGCTTGCATACCTCCCTTGAATTCCGGTACTTCAGTCTTCATCCCAGACTCCCACTTGTGATCATATTCCGACTGATTTCTTCCTTGTCCTCGTCATTGTCCATGAACACTACCACCATCATACTCCTCTTCAAAATCTGATGTATATCGATGTCGATCCTGACCACCAACATCTCTACTACCACCATTCCTTTGTTCACGATCATTCTCATTTCTTTCACGATTTCGATTGTCAACATTTCTATAACGATCTCGACTCACACTTCGATGATCATTATCTACACTTCTCTCTCGATTGGAATGTGGTGAAACTCTACTTCCTCCATGGTTGGATTCAGGTGAAACCCTTCTCCGATTTCGATTCATTTCTAACATCATCTTCTCTAATCGGCCAATCCCTTCATTAAGCTTTTCACTAAAGTTTTCGTTTATTCTTTGCTCCATTTCATCAGCTTCTTCTCTTCTATACAAAGCTTCAATATTTTGATGTCGATTAGCTCTCCTCGGCGGCATAGTTGATTCTTTTTAACTTTCGGCCCTGCACAAACAAATGATCAAACGATACCAAATGATGCACTACACACTTCACTTAGTTCGGCTCTCTACTTCAAACCTTGGCGCGCAAAGCTTCCCGTAAAATTCAAACACTTTTCAACCTTTGATCCGAAATGAAAAGGATCGAAAACTCCAAACTTGTTGCAACTTGCGATGAACGCGATGAACAACCAACTTCTCCAAATGATGTTCGGCTTCAATTAACTTCTCAAACTCTTCGAATAAATTGGCTCCAAGACTCGGCTTAGCTATGATTGGCTAAGTCTAGCTCTGATACCAAATGGTGCAGCAGCGGAATGACAAAATGATGATTCTGTGAAAGTAGCAATCGATGGAATGAAGAATACTGAATGGCCCAAATTCGTTGATCCGAAGATACCGAATTCTAGCTATCTTCGTCACTTTGATAGCGCACTATACCGTGAAAGAAGATCTTCAATTCTTCAAGCGTTGATCAAGCGCACTTGATACCGCGAATCGGCTTCAACAATCGTTGAATCGAGCGCACTCGATTAACCGAAAGTGGAGATAGGAGATCACACTCAACTACCAATTTAATTGAAAGCATAAAGCTAACAAACTATAGTTTTTATTCAAAATCAACTAAACTATTACAAGTTGCACCACCGGCCTATTTATAGCTTTACAACACACGCCACAGAAAACTGTACAACTCATAGGTCGTCCACGACCTAAAACATCACGACCTAAAGGTAGACGACTTAAAAATAAACGACCTAAAAAAAACAGTTACAACACATTACAAGCCAGACACGACATACGACTCAACCATCAACGATCCAAGCGGCAGCGACCTAATGAAGGAAACATATGTGGTTAACATGCGGTAATAGGTCGTTAGCGACCTAACTTCTTCAGCGACTTAACACAGTACGCGACCTAGTGTTTTCACGCGACCTAACTAGGTCGTAGGTCGTAGAGCGACCTAAGGATAAACCTTCTTCATGCGACTTAAGACCATTGGCCATTGGGATTTCTTCATGCTACCTATCGTCACAGCGGCGTATCTCTTCTCTGCGACCTAACATAGGTCGTATTTTAATCCCGCGACCTAACTTAGGTCGAAACTCCTTAACTCGCAAATCTCCACTAGGTCGTAGCTCGCTTGAGCGACTTATCGCGTTAACACGTGTGAGGGTCTTCATGCTTAGCCCGTTAACTCGTGAGCGACCTTCACTAGGTCGGAAAT
This sequence comes from Allium fistulosum, assembly GCA_030737815.1. Taxonomy (NCBI): domain Eukaryota; kingdom Viridiplantae; phylum Streptophyta; class Magnoliopsida; order Asparagales; family Amaryllidaceae; genus Allium; species Allium fistulosum. The sequence continues at coordinate 306,041,389 of CM060901.1, read as the reverse complement.
CCCCACTAGGTCGTGTCCGACCTAAAACACGTTGCTTGTTATCTCGCAAACCATCTTCGTTTGGTCGTAAACGACTCAAGGAGTGGTTAGGTTGGTCGCGACCTAACACTTGACCGTTTTCACCATTCTAGGCTGCATCACTATGCTAAGCTAAGTTGAGATTACACTATTGGGAAGCCTTTATTGAAGACTAATGATGCAATAGAAGTGGAAAATTTGTCGTTACATTGTGAAAGGATTTTTGCTGATTTGGGTCTGAATGATGAGCACAAAAGGAGATTGGCTTTGAGACAGTTACAAGGAGTTGCTTTGTTCTAGTGGAACGGGGTGACCGTAGGGGTACCGAAAGGGGAATTGACTTGGATTGATTTCGAAGGAGATTTGGGGTAATATTTTTGTATGAAGTAGCCAAGTAAACCTTGCTTAAGAAGTTTGTGGAGTAGGAGCAGGGGTCTATGTCAGTGTTGGATTACTCTGCTAAATTTAATGAGCTGTCCAAATATGGATATGCTACTATTAATGCTGTTATAAAGAGGAACGAGATGTTTATTCAGGGGTTAAGGTCAAAGATTGCTTGGTCAACTATGCTATATCTAAGAGATCCATCAAATGTAATGGTAGAGATGCCTGTTTGGAATGAAGAAATGCTTTTGACTTTTAGGAAAGAGAAATTAATGGAGAACTAGAATTGTCAGAATAAGAAGAGGAAATTCTTTAAGAAGAAGGGAGCTCAAAAAGGTGGGGCTGCCATAAAGGGAAAAGCTGATATAGTTTGTTACAAGTGTGACAAGAATGGGCACTATGCTAACGAGTGTGGATCTGGTGATGGCAAGATAGTTGTAGGGAAGCAGAATGTGAAGTGCTTTAATTGCGACCAGGTAGGGCATTATAAGAACAAATGTTCAGAGGCGACCAAGGCTGACAAAGGAAAGATGTTTGCTTTGGAGCCATCTACATCAAGACCAACAATAGCTGAGGAGGGAGAGTTTGTGGTAGAAGGTGCGATTTTGATTCATAGCATACCAGTTAGGATACTGTTTGATACACCATTGCATCGCATTCATTTATATCTCGGTGTTTGGTACGTAAGTTATCTTTAGAACCATCATAGCTTGTTACTTCCTTAACAATAGCTAATCCAATAGGAGGGTACGTAACTCTAGAATGAGATATGACCATATAGAGTTTGAGTTGCTAGGTTATACTTTTGCCTATAGTTTGTATGTATTTAATTTTGCAGGTTTTGGGATTATTTTGGGTATGGATTGGTTGAGCAGATATGATGCTAGGATATTTTGGTAGGATAGAAAAATATCATTGAGACATCCTGATAGTAGTGACCAAATAGTATATTCAATTGAGAATTCGAATTTGTGCTTTATTGGGGGCCACAGAAGTGGAAGATGAATTGAATCGGGTTTTGATTTTAAGAGAATTTGTGGATGTCTTTGAGCCGGTTACAGGGCTACCACAGAAAAGAACTATCAAGTTACAAATAGATCTTGTGCCAGGAGCTGAACCCGTAAGTATACCACCTAGCAAGATGACACCTACCAAAATGAAGGAGTTAAAAGTGCAGTTAGTGGACATAGAAGGAAAGATTTTTATTAAACCAAGTAGTTCACCTTGAGGGGCAGTCGCGGTGTTTGTGAAGAAACCAAGTGGGTCGTTAAGATTATGTATCGATTATCGTAAGTTGAATGAAAAGACGATAAAGAATAGATATCATTTGCCGAGAATTGATGATTTATTTGACCAATTGAGTGGAGCCAAAGTATTTTCTAGTTGGATTTGGTGATAAGGCTCCATCAATTGAGAGTAGCGGAGGATAGTATTCTGTTGATGGCGTTTCAAACAAAGTATGTTTCTTACGAGTGGTTTGTAATGCCATTTGGATTGACTAATGCACCTGCTTTCTTTGTGGACTTGATGAACCGGGTATTCCGAGAGCACTTGGATAAGTTCGTGTTGGTGTTCATTGACGACATTTTGATATGTTCAAAGGATGAAAAAGATCATGAGATTCATCTTAGAATAGTGCTTGAGATGTTGAGGTAGCATTAACTGAAAGCGAAGTTTTTGAAGTGTCTTTTATGGAAGAAAGAAGTAAAGTTCCTTGGTCATGTAGTTTCAGAGAAAGGGTTGTCGATTGATCCAGCCAAGATCGAAGCTACTAACAGTTGGAAAAGACCCGAGACCATGACCGAGATAAGAAGTTTCCTTGTATTTGTTGTCTTTTACCAGATATTTATCAAGAATTTCTCACGGATAGCAGCGCCTTTTACTAAGCTAATAAGAAAGGACGTGAAGTTTATTTGATCTGATGAATGTGAGGAAGCATTCCTTGATTTGAAGCATTTGTTGACCAACATGCCCATGTTAGTAGTTCCAGATGAAAATCAGGATTTGGTGGTGTATACATATGTGTATGGAATTGTATTAGAAGCTATGTTGATGCATAGGGGTAAAGTTATTGCCTACGCTTCTCGGCAGCTCAAGCCATATGAAGTTAGATATCCGACTCATAATTTGGAGTTGGCATCAGTGATTTTTGCATTGAAAGTGTGGAAATACTACCTGTTAGGAGAAAATTTGAGTTGTATACGAATCATAAGTCTTTGAGGTATTTATTATCTCACAAAGTGTTGAACATGAGATAGCAGAGGTGGCTGGAGTTTTTAGCAGCTTATGACTTTGGTATTGAGTATACATCGGGGAAAGGAAATAAAGTTGCAGATGCAATTAATAGGAAACATCAAAACGTAGTGTTAGCTATTTTGGCAGAATGGAAGGATCTGGAAGCATTGACTACTTGTTGTGTGCAGTTAAGATCGACTGCTAGTTCCAGTCAAAGTAATGCCACGTTGTTTTGTTTAGAAGTCCGACCAATATTGATTGAAAGGATTGCTTCTAAACAAAGGAATTATTCAGTATTAGCTGAACGGGTTAGAAGACTAGAAAATGGAAAGGAGATCGATGATATAAAATATTTTAGTCTTAACCAGAGGGGATGGCTAAGAAAGAGAGCACGGTTATGTGTTTCAGATGTGTAAAACCAAAGGAGGGAAGTTCTTAGGGAATGTCATCTATCGAAGTTTACGATTTATCCTAAGGAAACCAAGATGTATCAGGATATGAAGAGAAGTTTCTTCTAGGAAGTACGAAGAGGGATGTATGCTTATGGGTGAAGCAATGCAAAAATTGCCAGCAAGTGAAAGACGAACATCAGAAGCTAAGTGGATTGCTTTAGCCTTTAGATATACTGGTTTGGAAATAGGATTCGACATCCATGGATTTTATTGACGGGTTGCCAAGATCGAATAGGGGAAATGAAGGTATATGGGTTATGGTGGATAAATTGACCAAGAGTGCCCGTTTCATTCCTGTTAAGTCAACCAGGACGACGCCTGTATTTGCTAAGTTGTTTATGAAGAACATAGTTAAATTGCATGGGATTCCTAGTAGTATAGTTAGTGATAGAGATATCTTCTTCACTGGTGAATTTTGTAAGAGTCTTCAGGAAGTTTTAGGTACCAAGCTTAAGATGAGTACTGCTTATCATCCTTAGACACACATGCAGATAGAAAGAGTCAATAAGGTACTCGAGGATTTGTTGAAAGCTTGTGTTCTAGATTTGGATGGGTCGTGGGAAGACCATTTGCACTTGGTTGAGTTTTCCTATAATAATAGTTATCAGACTAGTATAGGAATAGTGCCTTTCGAAGCTTTGTAAATGGTTATGCAAATCACCAGCATGTTGATTGGAGACCGATGATAGATTAGTCCTTGGTCCACAGATGGCGAGAGAAGCCACAGAGAAGATTGAGTTAATCCGAGATAGGATGAGAAAAGCTCAGTAAAGGGAAAAAAGTACGCAGATAAAAGGCATAAGGATCTTGAGTTCTCGGTTGGAGACTGTTTTTATTAAGGTGTCATCGATGAAGGGTATGGTATGTTTTGGAAAGTTAGGAAAACTAGCCTCGAGATATGTTGGATTGTTCCTAATTATAGAGAGGATCGGAAAACTCGCGTATTGAGTAGAGTTACCGAGCAGTTTGGCAGGTGTCCAAATTTATTTCATGTTTCTCATCTTCAAAAGTATGTGCATGATCCAAAAACTATTGTCACTCTTATTGCATTTAAAGATTTAGTAGTAGAACCGAATCTGACTTTTGTTAAGCAACCAGTTCGAGTTCTAGCAAGAGATGAGAAGAAGTTAAGGAACAATACAGTTAAGTTGGTGAAAGTTCAGTAGTGCGATAACGAGAAAGACTATACTTAGGAGACGGAGGAAAGGATTAGGGATACTTATCCTGAGCTGTTATGAGGGTATGTTCTATATTTGCTATATATAGACTTTATAGCTGGTAGGATATGCTAGCATTGTTTGAATGTTTGATATGCTTGTTATGTAGTCCTTACTGAATTTCGAGGACGAAATTCTTTAAGGGGAGAGCCTGTAACACCATTAATTTTTGTTTAACATTATTCAAAGTATTTAATTTGATAGATTAAATAAGAATAATGTAAATAGTCAAGGGGATGAGATTTGATAAATTAGTAAGGTCGAGCCATCATAAAATAAACTAAGTAAAGTTGTTTTAAACTTAAACCATAAAAGAGAAGATATAAGGAAGGGTAAATTAGGAAATAGAGTTACCTTAAACCCTCTATCCCTCATTTCCTTCTCACTTTACTCATTCACAAAATAATCAAAGAAAAGAAAATAGAGGCTGGCCATTAACAAGCAATAGGAAGTCAATATCAAGAGGATTCAAAGGAGAAGAAGCTTCAGGATTAAAAAACTACATCAAATCTCAATTCCAACAAGAAACTTAAGGTGGATAATACAACTAATCATCTCTTTAAATCTTTGTTAGATTCAGTTATGGGTAATATTTGATTTGTTGATTTGTCAAATTTGGCTATATAATCATTGTTTGGATAGAAGAATGGTTAATGGGTATTTTATGAAATTGTTTTAATAGGTATTAGAGTTGTAGCGACCCGCAGTTCCGTACCCCTTGAGTTGACAATAAATCACTCTTGTCCAACCCAAAGTGTACGAAAGAGCGAATAACTAGGGTAAAGAAGAAGAAAACAATAGAAGAAAAATAGAACAACAACAACAAAATCTCACAATCGCAGTGGAACAAATAATAATATATAATAATAGATTTTAAATACAAGAACTGTACTGTTAATATACATACCATTATCAGAGTACAATATACAACAATCAATCTGGACAGTTTACTAACTTGTCCTCATACAGTGGAAATATAAATCAAGTACGGTGATACGTCTCTACTCCTCCAGCTCACCTCCTGAGCTCCATAGCATTCTATCCTGAATATGTAATACTCAGTCTGACCCGAGCATTATAATAAAATAACACCTGAGTCGGTCTGGAAAACCAGCGTGAGAAAACACACTAAATTTGAATTATTAGAGTTATCAAAATCCTTTGAAAAACAAGGGTATCTCGAAAGGCCACGCCACACATAAATACGACGGGTGTTTCCCTTACGATAACCAAAACATTTTATAGAAAATCCAGTGATATTATAATAGTGTCTAAATACAAATACTTATTCAAATAGCTGAAATTGTTACATTAATTAAATTCCAGCATACTAGGCTCTACAAACAAAACCGTAAGCTCGCATTGGAGAATGGATTCCAACGAATGACTGGGCCACTGGGGTACCGCCCATCACAGTACACCTCTAGAACAATGTACCGAGGACCTCGCCCAGATCCCCTACTACACAAGACTGGCCTACCCCTAACCTGGATAGACCGAATATGTTATCACCCCGGGTGTTCCCACCCTTACCATCGAGCGCTCCTTCTTTCATGCACAACCATATCCATAATAAATAGGTTTTCCGAGGACATCTAAAAAAGTGATAGCATACCCTAATTGGGTGCGACCCACTTAGCCTTGCTGCTTCTTCCCTGTTTTAGTCATTCCCGATTGATGAGGCTCGAGGCTAAGCGTTACCTTTCATGGAATAATTCTACTTAGAATGCTCATCGTCCTCCAATGACGATATTCTGATAGCATTCGTCCATACAAGTTGTCCTAGGTCGGGACAAACTGAATCACTGTCTTCATCATCTTCACGGTATCCATTCGCAACGTTTAAACCAGATCGAAGTGGTTTTCGGATAATTAAATCAGATCCCGGTCTCTTCGAAACGATTAACAAAATTGGCCAATATTGATAGTTGGTTATTTAACTATCAATAAAACATCCATAAGCAGTCACCAGGCCTTAATATAAAATTTTTCCCAAAATATTTACTTCAAAATATCTTTATATGATATATCAATCCCTTCCAACATTTGAAAATAATTTCAAATACTTAAATCCGTAACCGGATATTCCCAACCCAACTCGACACTTTGAAATATTTCCAAGTTTCCAATTTTATACTTGGGAAAATATGATAAATCTGTTTTTCCAAAATCTTTTCAAATACCAACACTTAAGAGATATTTCGTAGCTTATCTCATAGTCTTCGGAATCACTAATAAATTCTTTTTCTTTTCAATTTCCAAAACCTAGTATGCTTATGTATAACCCCATTCAGCAATTTATAACTTCTTTTATAAATTCCGATTTCATTTCAAAATTCCCATATTCATACATTTTGAAAACCATTTCTTCCAAATCCCTTATAAAATCCTTCTCCTCCAAAATCATATCCATTTATAAGCCTCGCTTACGTATCTTGGGAGAATTTATAAATAAAAATTTTCAATCACTTCAAACTCTCTACATATATAAAATAAGTATTAAAAAAATTATTTTTAAAACCTGTTCAAGTAATTATTTAAAATATCGAAAACACTTCTATAAACATAAATAACTCATTTTTAGATAAACAAATAGATTTTCAAAGCTGATTTTTAAAAGTTAGTATTTACTAAAATAAATACTTAATATTTAAAAATCTATTTACCAAGATTTTTCAACCTAACTAGTTTAAAATTTCATAGTTTTAAAATAATAAAATTTCCTTTTGAAAAGCAAAATTAACTTCTTAGAATTTAAAGATATATTTTTAAACCTTAATAACTAATTCAATTTATAAATTCCTCTCGAACCACATCATATCACTTTCATTCAGATCTCTTTAACCATCTTTATTTTCAAAAATAGTTACACTATTTTTCTCACTCTATTCTTATATTCTAATATAAGTTCTTCTTGTAAATTTATATTTCCAATCTATCATCTAATATCAAATTCCTTTATTTATAAACATCGTTTATAAATTTTATAACCCCTTTGGTTTTACCTTTTTATAAAACAAATCTTATTTATAAAATCCCATTATATAAATTCATTTCTTATAAATTCCATTTATACCTCCAACCTATTTTAAATATTGATTTTAACACCTTTATATAATTAATTTTTAAAGTCTCTATTTAAACCCATTCACGAATAGTTACGTACAATCCAAAATTTATTATATGTTATCCCCAATTCAATTTTCTTAAAAATAATTCAATTTCCAATATAAATATTTTAATATCAAAAATTCCCTTTAATTCCTTAAATTTTAAAAATATATTTATGGTATTTTTAAATATTAAAATTCAGGCCAATGCTACAATATAAATTTCGCAGCTCCGAACCCCTCCGTTACGATTGATCCCATTCGATTTAACCTCGTATAAGAAATTCCGAATAATATAAATTAAAGATTACAATTTTAATCTTAATCAACCAACTATTTATTTAATCCAAGCTAATTATTTATTCATGAATTTAATTAACCTAAAAAATTAAAATCTTAATTACCATCTGAACACTCACCCAAAACGATACCCGAGATCTCAACAAATTCTTCAGCCTGCATCTAGATCCCAAACCAATGCTGCCGGAAACCTTGATCGCGTCTCGACCCATAGTAGCTACCTCGCGACGCCATACGACATCACCCACCACCAAACATCGCCACCTTCGACTTGAACCGCTGCCTCTGTTCTACATTATACTGGAATATCTTCACTCATCTGATCCTTTCTCGATCCAAGTGTACAAAACTATTGCTCAAGCTCTACGAATGCTACATTTCTCCCTTTGGACACCAACGGAGTTGAGACTTTCTATCGTCAATTGCCCACCCGAAAAACCCGATCTATCCTCGCAAGAACCCAATCGCTTTCGCTCTGCCAAGGTTCACTAGCACCTCGCAATAGATTCGATGCGCGTTCGATCGCTAGAGTCTGGATGCGGATACTGATTCACAAGCAGGCGAGGCGATGTAGGATAGAATCCAGTACGATCTGGGAAGAACGCGATGTTATGGAGATGCAGCTAGGTTTTTAGATTCGAGGCAGAGCGATGAAATCGTTTGAATTTTGTTTCGATTTCTTTTATTTTCCTTTACATAAACGTAGATTAAATTGAAGAGAAAGGGAAATGTCGACTGAAGGGAAAGAAAAGGGGAAAGACGTAATTTTATGCGTTCTTGAATAGGTTAGGTCACAGTCAAGTTGTAGAAGATAAGACCGGCTTTTGACTAGTCAAATAGTCATTTAAATCCCAAAATGTGACGCCCCACCTCTATACTCACACTAGCCAAAGACACTACGGGGTAATGCCGTCGACTAGCACAAAGAATAAGGCTGTTGAGGAGCGACCATCTATGTAATTGCTTTGTGCGAGTACCGATATGTCAGATAATATAACTTACAAGAGGAAATCCGACATATCAAATACAAACTCAAAGCTACCACACAGTGGCTATACGGACTTCGAAAACAAATATAGAAATAAACATAACACAAATCAGTCACATATATTCATATCACACAGGCAGAAACAGATATGAATATAACACATAAAAGTGTACATCAAAATAGTGGTCAAACTAGATCCACTACATCACAAAAGAATAGATACAACTGCTAGACAAAAGAATATGCATACATCAAGGAGTCTCTATCTCGAATGTATAACAACAAAAACTACTAAGCTAAAGTAGTTAGCCAAAAGTCAGATGACAGACCCTGATAAGAAGTCAAGCAGAAGCACCTGAAATACCTCGGTCCGACCCGAGTATTATTTAAGAAGAAAATAATAAACGGATCAATTTAGCTATAAATATCAGATAAAAATGAGATAGGATAAGAGATATAACTAAAACGTATGATAACAATAATGCCATACCGTGACAAGTATACATCAAATAACAACAAAAATCATACAATATCTCAAATCATCTCAGACATCCAAAAAGAATCACATTCTTTAAATTATTCACCAAAACATAAATATTGATAGAGCCCATCAATGCCTATCATCAAAATCGGTGAAACATAAATTCTAGAAATCATTAACTAGAATCCAGAAATCACAAAAAGGGAGAGACCTATCACAAACAGGAGCATGAAAACTCACCAACACGTGTATCACAAACGGATCGCTATTCCATGGTCGCTAACCATAGAGCCGGTGCATCAACGCAGTACAATAACGGTACGTCCAACGAACAAAACTCAAATAATTCGGAACAACAACATAGTACAATAACGGTACGTCCAATGAACCGAAAACTCGGGACGTCGATGTAGTAAAATAATGATACATCCGATGAACCGAACACCATATAAGAACATGGGTCGCTAGCCCATAAAAGAAATAAGACGAAGCTCAATAAAACGAGGTACAATACCCCCACGTGGACAAAGAGACATCGCATATCGCTAGTCTAAACCAGAAAATGATCATCATTGATCAATAAGAAGTGTCAATTACACTAAGCTAGTAAATAGATGAGTTTAGCTTCATGTCCCATAACCACTGGCTTAACTTAAATATTTACGAACAGATTGTAGATTTCCATAAGTCCAAGAATTAACCTACAAAGTAAACGCAAGCGTTTCATACCACTTGTTTTGCTAAGCCGTTTAATTAGATTTCTCATACGAATGAGGTAAAGGTTTGTATATACTAATAGATTGGAAAACGGTTTTGAAAACAAGTTTGTATTTAAAATAGTATTGAAATCATTTTGTGAAAGCGTTTAAATATTTACTACTAGTATAGAAACCTTTGTATTTTAAAGTGACAAACCATAGAAATGATTGTAGAAACAATCAATCATCAAAAATTCACATTCGAAGACGTGAATTAAATCCAAAGAAATCGATACCAAATCCATCAAAATGGATATTCCCAAAAATCCCGAAAAAGAAGTCATCAAAGTCGATAAATGATAACAACAATTCGGATCATCAAAAATCGATTAAAAATCGGAAACCCACACAAAACTGCCTTAAATAGGCAAAAAGCACATCTCCCAGATTCAATCGACTGAACCAGATGGTCAGTTGACTGATACAAGGCCAGAAACTCTCGGGTCCCTGGTTCAGTCGACTGACCTTCTGGTTCAGTCGACTTATACTAGGCCAGGAAACATTCGTTTCCCAGTTTCAGTCGACTGAACCAGTAGGTCAGTCGATTGATATAGGGCCATAGAATTTTTTGGTCCCAGATTGAGTCGACTGACCCCCTGGTTCAGTCAACTGAACTGCCAGATGCAGTATTATCAGCCTAGTCCCCAAAAGGGGCAAAAATCCCAACGGGAGCAATCAGACGAGCATCGGAGACTAGGGATTTATGCCAAGCAACAACCCAGCCTTATAGGCTCTTCGATACACCCCAACAATGTGTTCAAACATCAAAGATAGGATTTTTAAAGATTTGACTTCAACACAAAAAATTGGAATATTCATCAAACTAATTCAATTCAAAGAAAATGAACAAGGAATAGATGTTAGGAATTACTACCAAACAACTATCAAAGATATAGGCATAGATGTGAGTTCAAAAACTCACCATTTAAACCCAAAACAACAAAGGAGAAGCTCTAGAACAAAGGAAAGACCAATTCCTCTTCAATCACAACTCAAGAAGCTCCAATCTTAGCTAATAAACAAATATTTTCTAAGTTAGGGTTTAGGAATTTCTGAAATTGAAGAGAGATAGAGATGGAGAAGATGAAAAGAATGCATACCTAAGCTTCTCCTTGATTTTGGACTTGAATTTGAATTCCTAATAGAAACTAGGGCTTAGGAATTTTGATTTATTTTCTCTTCCCCCATTTTTGCTTTAGTTTGAGTGTTAGGAAATGTTATGAAGGAATGAAGAGGAGTGGAGTGGGAGTTAGGGTATTAGATGGGTTGGGTGTTAGGTTATTGGGCTGAAACCCAAACCCAAAGCCCTAAATGAAAATATCAAAATTTCACTCAACTCCAAACATATCGATGTTTATACTCAAAAAGGTCGCAAACACCATTTTGGACTCAATGGAAGTGGTCTCAAGTCCCAATTCGACTGTTTGCAAAAAGTGACATTTCGGACTTAAATCCGACTAACGATGCTATATTTAAATAAAACATTTAAATATACAATCGTAAAATATGTGTGTTGTTACAGACTCCCCTCCTTAAAGAAATTGCGTCCTCGCAATACTTAAGAAGCAAATAAAGAGTAACAACCATAAAAGCATATCAACACAAAAGAAAATTTGAAATAAGAAGTTCACCTTAAAGAGCACAAGAGAGTAAATCCGAATGTGTTTGCTCGATGAATTCTCTGGATTCCCAAGAACAATCCTTAGGATTTGTGGACCATTGAACTTTCACAAGCGTAACATCTTTATTTCGAAGGCGTTTAACCTTCGAAGCAATGATACGAATAGGATGTTGCCCATAAGTCAAATTATTTGAAACTTCAATTTCTTCATTAATACCGGGCTCAAGAATAGAATCGGAATCCCTAAGGCATTTCCGTATTTGAGAGACCTGGAATACGTCATGAATAGCAGAAAATTGAGCCATTAATAAAAGGGCAATAAGCCACAAAACCAATACTTTCGGTGATGGGAAATGGACCAATATATCGAGGTGCTAATTTTCCCGATCGACTGAAATGCACAACACCCTTCATAGGTGAAACGCAAATGAACACCAATAAAGTCTGGACCTAAAACCAGTTTCTCACCGGCTTCAAGCCAACACGAAGGAAATCGGCATGACCTTCCGTAGAGTGCCTCGAAAGGTACCATACCAATACTAGATCAGAAGTTATCATTATAAGAATACTTGACAAGAGAAATATGATCTTCCCAACTTCCACCAAAATCAAGAATACATGCTCGAAGAAGATCTTCAAGAATGCGGTCTAAAAGAGATGGATGAGCCTCAAGGCTACATAAAAAAAGAGTTGAACATGAATCAGATTCATGATCTCGAATCTCTCAAGTGGACAAAGTCTCAAGATCAATCCATTCGGATATCATCAAAGAAACAACCGCTTGTTGCTTACGACTAAGGGCATCGGCAATACAATTTCCCTTTCCGGAAAGATAGAGAATAACAAGATCATAAGATGCAAGGAATTCGAGCCAACGTTGTTGATGCAAATTAAGTTCCTTTTGAGAAAATAAATACTTCAAAGATTTATGATCGTTATAGAGAACAAATTTCTCTCCCAAAAGATAATGACGCCAATTTCTAAGGGCGAAAACAATGGCCGCGAGCACTAGATCATGATGGCATATCTAGTCTCGACAAGCTTTAATTGTCAAGAAGCATATGTGATAACACATTCCCTTTTCAAGAGAATGACACCCAAACCAATACGACTAGCATCGGTACAAACAATAAAGTCTTGGTTCCCTTCGGGAATCGGAAGAATAAAAACATCGGAAAAGAGTTCTTATCCTCTTTACCGAAAAGCTAAGACATTCAAAATTATAATTAAATTTATGTAATCATTTTTTTAGAAAAATTTACTTTTTACAAGTCAATTTATTGTGTCTCACTGTCTCATCATAGCGTTTAGGAGATTCCTATCGATAATGTTGATCAAGCGCATCGACCAGAATTCTTAAAGTACTCAGTGGGCAAAACAACACAAAATCATCTTCTATATGATAAACATGTCACTTAAAATTTTATGAATATTCTTTGCTCGTTTTAAGAACAAAATCCAATCATACTTATAAATATCTCATTAAAAAGATTTGCAAATTTTAAATTGCTGTTTTCATCCATAATCAATAAATACAAGGATGGTCTCATCGAGATATTCGCAGAATACTCGATTCATAAGATGGATGAAATAAGGTAAAAGGTTCGTCAAACCGAATGACATAACGAACCACTCATAAGAATCATAACGAGTATGAAATGCGGTAAGTGGAATGCTACCCTCCGCAACTCATAGGTGATAAAAACCAGTGGCAAGGTTGAGCTGAAAAGACCTTAGCACCTCTCAATAGATTTCTTAGGTGGTAATCCTAAGACAAGCTCAAATATACCGGAAAATTCACAAACTACTTGAATGAGAGAAATAATATTCTCCTCATCATGTAGGTTTAAAGAATAAAATGATGCCACTGAATTGTAATCAAAATCATTAAGAAAAATAGAAATATGCTTAACAGATTGAGGATGTCGAAGATAGATAGTCCGCTTAGGGCATAGGATATGGGCTTCATAATGATTAAGCCAATCCTTTCCCAAAAATCAATTTCGAAGCCTAAGTAACGCATAACATGCAAATTGGCTCGAAAAGAATAATCACATAAAATAATCTCGACACCTTTACAAAGAAAACTGAGTGTTGCGGATCCACCAACCGGATTCGCAATTCTCAGTGAAGTCATCAAGCCCATAATATTTAGAGAAAAAGAATCAAGTTCTTTTGATATAAAATAATGAGATGAACCCGTATCAAAAAGAACTCGAATAGGATAATCACAAAACAAATCAATGCTATCAAGGATAGAATGAAAAATACCTTGACCAAGAGAAGTATCACTAGGGGCTTGCACAACATTCAGCTTTCCCTCTTTCTTGTTTGGAAGTTTGGGGCATGAAGATAAAAGATGTCCCGAACCTTTGCAATAACGAAAAAAAAAGTTTCGGACACTCATTTGCATAGTGGTCCGTAGAACCACAATTGTAGCATCGTCCACGACTAGAGGTAGGAGACTTTGCTATCGAAGTTTCTTGCTTCCCTTTCTTGTTGGGATTGGGGCCTTTGAACTTAATAGGCCTCTTCATGTTATTGTTGAAGTTCTGTTCGGCACGCACAACTTCAACATCACTTTCTTTATCGACCTCTTCAAGTCGAAGAGCGATATCTACAAGCTGATCGAAAGAAACCTCTAGTTTCAGAAGTAAACGCTTTTTGAGGTTCTTATTCAACCCATAGAAAAACCTTTGTTTTTTCTTCAATGGGGTATTAATATTGTAACGACTCGGAATTTTCGACTCCAAAAATTCCAGATTATTAGAGAAAAGAAGGAAGAAAGAAGAACATAAAAACAACAACATCTCACATTCGCAGCGGATTAAATATAATAACAAATAATAGCCTTTTTATAAAAGAAAGCTGTAATTGTTACTTTACATACAATTCATCAGAGTTACAATCATTATAATATAGACTAGGCAGTTATATCAATCTGCCCCATACTATTATCAATACAACTCTCAAATACACAGCGGAATTCACTCCATACGTCTCTACCATCCAGCTCGCCACCTGAGCTCCAGAACGTCCTTACCTGAAATCTGTAATACTCGGTCTGACCCGAGCATTACATCAAAGTAACACCCGGGTCAGGCTGGAAACCAGCGTGAGTAAACCCATACAATTTTAAATACTAAGTGCAAACCATAAAAGAAAAACCCGGGGTAACTCATACTTCACTACGAGTTCATTACTTGTTATGCTCAATACTTACTTCACATATCGATCTATAAAGAATCGAAGTGGTTTCGAGTATAAACTAATACCCGACTCCTGTCTCTTCGAATCCAATGTCATCTTAACCCAAGTTATTCAAATGAAATACAATTCAAACTTTAAATACAGGATGTCACTGTTTTAACCTAAACATATTATATCACATAGCATTCCACATCACATACCAGAGATATCAACTAATCTAAGGCATACAATATCATTCAATCATTCATAGCAAGATTTATCAACCATACCATCTCTAATTAATTTAATTAACCACAAATGAATTAAATTAATTACTTCAATTACTTTTAAACCTTGCTTATTAATTACAAACCAATTAATTAATCATCCAGAAAAATTTACATTTTAATTAATAATCCTTGATTAATTATACTTTAATTACATTAAGTAATTATCCTTTAATTAATTTCACAAATTAATTATCCTTAACCATTTACAGTAATTATCCTTAATTAATCACTTAAATTCATTATCTTATAATTTACTTATATTGATTAATTATCCTTTAATTAATCACACTCATTAATTAACTAACCCTTAATAAGTTTCCTTAATTAATCAAACCTTTAATTACTTACTTTAAGTAATTATCCTTTAATAAATCACATTTAGTAACTGTCTATTAATTACCCACCTTAACTAATGACATTAAGTAATTATTTCTATAATTACTTAATTAGGTATTTGTCATTAATTAATTTCATTAAGTGATTTACTCTAAAAAAATAAATCATCTTTTAATTTTCTTCCTTAATTAATCAATCCTTTATTAATTAACTTCAATTACTTTCCTTAATAAATTAATTAATCTTTAATTAATAATCCACATAAAATTTAATTCTTTTGAGTAGTTAATCATTTAATCACTTTTATTAAGTAATAATTTCTTAAATAAGTAATCTTTAATTACTTATACTAATTTCTTACAATTAATCAATCACTTTGATTAATTACAAATTAATCAATTTTCATAAATTTAAGATAAACCATTATCTTGATTAATTACTTAATTACAAAATTAAGTTTATTCAAAATAAGCTTTAAAATAAAGGTTATGTATATATTAAAACACTTTAAACTAATTACTTCGAAACATTTTATCTCCAACCTTTGATTTGATTCCATATTAAATCAATATTTATTTTCTCAAAAGAATTTGGGTTAAGAATTTATTTTAGACTAAACTAAGTTAAAATTTAAAGACTTGTATTTTCTTTTCTTTGAAACTTATTTCCATTTCAAAAACCCGAGCATAAGCATATTTTTCCCAAGCTAAATTTAAATTTCCCTGAGCAATTCATTCACGTATTCTCTTCGAGTTAAACCTGTTCGATCTCGAGTACGTCCCCGAGTAAATGCCTTTCTTCCCAAACCCATAACACCAAACTAATCTTCTGACACGCGTGCACGTGCATCGGTGATCAAGGCGATTCCGATCATCGCCGGTACTCCCCATATGTCAGCGACCACTTCCTCAAAGTGTCCGATCACCCAGAACTTCAACTCGAACCCAAATTCAAAAATGAGATGTCTGATCGAACTGGAATAGGAAACTTCGATCAAGAATCCTCCTCGTCCTAACTACTCCGACCACCCAAGATCACGAGCCTCCGACCACAACTCCACCGATGACCCTCGCTTCCATTTCCCAACCTCTGATGAACCCCGATGCCTTAGAGACATCGCAGCGACCATGTAACGACCCGATATTTTCAACCATTCGCATCCATTATAAGTGTATAGGTAGACACTCATGCCGGAGTTGAATTGCTCAAAATACCGCGTTGTAAATAAAATTTGGCAAATCTCAGAATATACAGTAAATAAATATAATCACAGATCACAGACACAGAGTAAAATAATGCAGCGGAAGTAAAAGAAATAGCAGTTCATGAAGCTACTATCTAAATATGACAGAGTTACATAAGATACAACAGAAGAAATAGAGTACAACAAAAGTCTCAATAAAATAACCAAGTACAAGCTGAATAGAACAACGGAACTGAAATAGATAGGACAAGACAAGCAGATAATCTCCAGCGATTCAAATCTCCAAGCGAGTGGAAATCCAAATCTGTGAATAACTCAGGCTGACCCGAGCGTAAAGCAAAACACAAAACACTCGAGTCAGGACAATATATACTTATATAATGTAAACCAACTCAAGCGAACTGTAATAAGGGTACAAGTAACTCAAAAGATGCTTGGGACCGCCCATCCTCTAAGGATCCGTTAAAATATCTACTATGTAGTAATATTCGCTATTATAATAGTGTCTAAATAAGTAAAGTATAATCATATAGAAAATAGCGTTAAGGGGATGGAGAACCTTAACGCGGTCGGATCTTAAAATCATAATCGTAGTAAAGCTCGATATGGTAGGTGACACGGCACAACTAGGCAATGCCAGGGTAGATATACCAATTACGCACACGGACTGATGGATACGCATAGCAGCCACTACCGTTCCACCTCGAACAACACTCCCAAATCGGAGGATGGCCATCTAATCAATCACAAGTAAGAGTATAATATCGAAGAAATGTGTCCGAGAAGAGGTGCTACCTCACTGGTCCGAGATCGCTCCTGTTTTAGCCACCTTATGCCAACTCACGGGAGTTGGGTCTACGTAACATACCTTAAGAACGTCGCCACCATCCTACTTCATTCTGGAATCTCCACCGCGTACACAGTTGCCAAAGTGGTTTTCGGTAAGACAGAGAGTATGTCCATATCCGATCCCGGTCTCTTTAACAACCCAACGTTATTATAACCCGTGGTTATAACTTTTAAAAACAATACTTTACTTCAAAATAAAATATCATTTCAAACCATATCTTTATCAAAATAAAGATTAAATCAATTCCAAACCATTTCCATATATTTAAATTTTCATATAATTTCAAAACTTCATTTCAAATCATTTTAATATAATAAAATATCGTATCCTTACAAAACTTCATTTCAAATCATTTTAATAAAATAAAATATCCTATCAGTTCAAATCCAAATATTCAACTTTAAATACCTTTTAAATTCAAAGATATCGTTCATTTACTATCATTTCAAATCACCTTTAAATAGTTTATATTCCAATCAAAATAATTCATTTAAACCATTTAAAAGTGTAATTATTATATTTTCAAATCAAGTATTCAATTTCCAAAGTTTCAAACCATTCTGAGTTCGTTTACTAAGTCAAACACCCTAATTATTAAAATTTCAGCATTTCACAGCATTTAAAACAACTGCTATAATTTATATTTGAAAACATTTTTAATTCAGCAAAGACAGCACTTAAAACTGCTGTTAAAACTCAGTTTTAGTTGAATTATAGTTCAAAACAGAAAAGACAGCATTTCAGAAGTGCTGCGGTAGTTCAGATTTCAAAACAAGGGTTAAATTTGGTTTCAGCAAAGACTGCAGACCACTATAGCATTTCCAGAGAATGCTATAATAGGCCTGAGTTCAATATTAGCCTATAAGTTCAATTACAGCAACTACAGCATTTCAGAAATGCTGTAATAGCTCTTTTTACACAATTTTAGTTCAAAACAGAATCTATAGCATTTCTGAATGCTATTAAAAGTAGATTTCAGGTGTTAGTGTATTTCCAGCAATTAAATAACTTCAATTTAAAACACATAAACATTTTAAAAATCATATTTTAACATTTAAAATGTTCATTTACATATCATTTAACATGTATCTTTTTCACAATAAATTTCTTATAATTAAATCCAATTTTCAACAATTTACTTAATAAATTTAAGTGTAAAAGTTTCCAATTCTTCACATTTCAACAAATAACTTAACACTTCAAATTTAAATTACCATTTCACAAATTTAACTAAATTTCCAATTTTATTTAATTAACTTAAACCTTTAATTAAAACCAAATTTCACATTTCCAAGTCAAGTTATATTTTAAAAGATCACTTTTAAACATTCATTTATTTAACCACTTAAATTCATAGAAAAATCAATAATACTTTAATAAATCACTTAAATTCAAATTTAATCAAATTATCATATTTACCATTTCCAAATAAAATTTAATATCCATTTTATTTATATAACCTAAATATCACTTTTAACCAAAATTCCAAATTTCCAACTTAAGTTATATTTCAAAAATCCAGTTAAACCATTCATTAATTACATTTTTAACACATAGAAAAATCATAATTTCTTTATTTTAAAACATTTCAAAATCTATTTAAATCAAATTTCATAAATTTATAATTTTTAAAATACTTAAAAATATCCAAAACACTTTATAAAATAACCACGGGCCTGTATATAATTTTCTAACTTAGGTCAAGTGATACGGATATGTATCATTTCAATCCGCAGTTAAAAAAAAAGAAAAATCCGGGTTCTATCATTTCAAACCCGCAATCCCAAGTTAAAATAATTTTAAATAAAAATCGTTCAGGCCTATCATTTCAGCCCATAACGATTTTTCCCTATTCTAAAGTCCGTTCGGGTATGTATCATTTCAACCCATAGTGATTCTAATCTACAGGGAACTTGCAATGGTGATAACAGATATAAATAACAGAATAACATTAAATAACAGTAACATATGATATAACAGGTGTAATAACAGTTGTGAACATCATATGATAATAATATAAGCATATATAACATGATAATATATTTCTACAGATTCGTAGGGTGTCAATTTACTAGTTATATAGGTACATATTGTCTGGTGAGAATAACTCACCTGTTTGTGCTGGAGATATCAAAACCAATGACCCAATGGAAACAAAAGCACGATGACAAGACTACGGACTTGAGTGGAGAGCAAGATCCAAAGCTACAACTCTTGTATTACAACCCAAAACATACATCAAAACAAACACAATTTCAACGCACTTGAAATGGAATAACTTTTAAACGAAAAGAGATTTGAATGTCAAATCTTTTGCCTTGTTTTCTACAATGCTTTGCATGGCCTAGGGGTTTATTTAGGTCAGGTTTGACATGACTTTGGCTCAGGTTTGATCATAGGAATGCATGGCATAAGGGCTAGAACATGTGGAGGTAGTTACAACACAAGAATATCAAGAGACTAGGCAACATAGTGGAGTTTGGTTCAACTTTTGGCTCGGTCTATGGGTCAAATGGCTCAGCCATCATTTGGTACAGGTCTGGACAGTAGATGGAGGGGTGTGGGGAGGTCCGGAAAAGGTGGTGGTGGCGGCCTATAGTGGTGGCCAAGGTGGTGGATGAAGGTGGTGAAGTAATAGTGGTGACTAGTGCATTGTTGGAGTTTTTTTTTGACATTGTTTTGGGGTGTAGGCTCATCTAGATGGCCATGGCCTGATCTGGTCAGAGGGGATTGGAGGAGGAGCTGCTGCAGATGATGGTGGAAAAGGTGTTGGAGGTGGTGGCCGTGGCTATGGAGAAGAGGCCATGCAAATAGAAGAGGAAACAAGGCAAAAAATGTGAAAAATTGAAGAAAAGTGAAAAGAGAGGAGGCCATTACCAAGGAACTTTGTAAGGCCGTGAAAAATGAATTGAGACACAAAACAATTCGTGAAAAGTGAGTGATAACTCATGGCAAAAACTGAAGAAGTGGGCAGCAAAATTAATTAAAGTGAAGGTTATGGAAATGAAGAGTTTCGGAGATGAAAAGGCTTCGGTTTCAAAAGCAGTTTCAAACTCTTCATATATCCACTATTTCTTTTTAAATTTTTATATAACTGAAAAACATATATAAATTCAGTTAAAATACGAAAATATAACAAATAAAAAAAATATAAATAAATAAATATTAATTATAAATAATTAAATCAAGAAAATAGCAAAAATGGTCAACTAGGCTAGAAAATTTGAAAATAAATGTTATAAACTTTAGAAAATTCATATGAGCTTGTAATATATTTTTAAACATAAATAATAACATAAAATAAAACATACATTCACAAAATAAATATATAAAATTTAATTTAAATATAATTTTAATGAAGAAAATAGCAGAAAATAAGAAAACAGCCTTTAAAAATAGGAAATCAACACAGTAAACATTGGAAAAATTCTATTATCAATTAAAAATATTTAAAAGTCAAAATATACATAATATAACATATTAAACATATAAAAATGAAATATGACAAATAAAATAAAATTTATACAATTTAAAATAACAAAATTGCAAAATAAACAATTTATACTCAAAATTGAAATGTACATATCTTTTGCAGTTTAACTCCGTTTTCAACGAAACAAAAAGCAGTGTTCAAGTTATTTCATCTATTTTCATAATAAAAGATAAAATTTGAGATTTTAAATAATTTGAATTTGAAGTTTAAAAGTCAAAGTTTGAACAGTTTGACCAGAAATTCACTTTACAGTAAAATATTCAAATTATACTAGTTTGAACTATAAATCACTTAATAATCAACATTTATATTTAAAAATGAAATGTTTGAAATAAAATAAGTCTAAAATAATTTAAAATAAAATAAAGTCAAATTTAAATAATATACAAAAATCTAGGGTTGTTACACTCTCCCCCACTCAAAACTTTTCGTCCCCGAAAAGGAACGAGGTACGGGAAAGCACATAAAAAGATAGAATGAATAGAATTAAGACAAGATGATAAGAAGATTGGAATTACACCTGATAACTTTTGTTATAGGTAAGTTTATCAAGCTGGAGGTAATTAAATCAAGAGTACAAGCATGAAAGGAAAAAAATCCTCTAAAGTCTGAATCTCCCTTTCACTTGACCGACGGTCTATAAATGAAAAAAACAGTGTTCAGATCCAGATGAGTAACAAAGATTATAAAGATTACAGAAAGATTTCTAAACAGAAAGATTATAGAAAGATGCTTATACCAGTCTGTAGCAAGATGATGGAAAATAAGGACAACCAAAAGATGGTTTGAAAAACAAAATAAGATAATAATTTGAAACCATAATGCTTTAAAATCATAACAATTTAGGGATGTTTATCATTTGGAAATCATACTACTAAAATCATAACACTTTGGAAATGTTATTCAAAAAAACATAATACTTAGAAAATCATAACACCTTTTAAAAATAATCATCATTTAAACCATTTAAATTAAGGGTCAAATAATATTCATTTTAAAGTTGTAACATTTCTAAGTTCATTCAATTATAAAATTTCCAAAACATTGTTTTTTTTCAAAATAGCAACACTTATAAAATGCTACAGTAGATATATTAGTATTTCAAATTAGTTTAATTTCAGAAATATTTATTTGGATATCATTTAACTTATGACTTATTAAAACATACTTTTATGAATGGAATATCCCATTTCATAAATAGATATTCCTTTAATAAGTTACACTTAAAATTCCATTTGAAAACCAAATTCTCAATTATCAAGGTTTAGTGATGTTAAAATACATTTTAATTATTTAAATCATAATTATTCATTTTTCAAGACATATCTATTTCATAAATAAAATATTTATATAGCAAATATAACAATCAAATTTCTTTACACATTTATTCATTTAGACATTAATTAAACTATGAATTCAAGTTAAATAAACTTTATTACAAAATGTCCAATTCAAATGTATTTTATTTTATCTATTCAAAGATACATTATTTATTATACAACATATTCATTTCAGGAAATAACCTTTATTAAATTCCTAGGTTAGACTTAAGGTTCCATATTAAATCAAATTTGATTATTAAGTTATTTAAATAAAATCTCTTTAAATTCCTTTTTCACTATTTACCTCTGTTAATCTTTTATAACTAAAATTTAAGTGTATAACATTTATTATAACCACTCAAATTTTATTTATAAAATCCTTTCTATATTGTATATTATCCAATTTCATATTCAACTTCTGTGTAATTTAGGTAAGTTATATTGGAATGAAATTGTGTGTTATACAAATAAAACTTTCCAATTTAATTATCTCAAGTTTGAATCATTTATTCAAAAATTTTAATTTTTCTTTTTATAACTGAAATTATTCTTTAAGATGAAATGTAAGAATTAATTTTCCGGTTTCCTTCAAACTAGTTAGAGATAAATAAATATATGTACATAATATGTCAAATTAATTTAAATCATATATATATATATTATAAATCAAATCATATTTAGAAATTCAAATAAATTAAATCTTTCAAAACAAAGCTGTAGTAATACTACAGAACGGTCTCTTCAGTTCAAAACTCGAAAATGAACGTCGATGATGCTGCAGTCATCACCGAAATTATTTTCCAGCGACAAAGAGAAGAGCACTTAATTTTTTAAAATTTAAAATCCTTTAGAGACAAATTTTTATTCGAAATTCTTTAAATAATATATCCTTTTAAAACTTGAAAACACAAGGTTTGAAACCATCGAAAACTTGAATTCTCAAATTCTTGATTCAAATTCATTTCAGTTCCCAAATCAATTTATAAACAACTATTTATAAATTCATTTGTAGAACAATAAATGATAAATCAAATATTATCATTTCAAATTATCAATTTATTAAGTTCCATAAATTTACTTATATATCAAAATTTTATTTCATTAACCAAATTTAAAATAATATTGTGTCAGTTTGTTCTGTCAAAGTGTTTTAGAAATCCTGTCGATAGCGTTGATCAGACGAATCGATCGGAAACCCAATTCAACATCAACAACTCAAACAACACCATATATAAAACAAAACATAGATTTACAAGTACAATTCAAAATGTTTGGAGATAGTTTAGAAACAAAATACAAGATGGTTAAATAGAGTAGAGGGATGGGTAAGCTTAGATAAATCACAGACAACCTTAACCGGGTCAACCATGACTTAAAGAATAAGATCGATGTGGATTTTCTGGGATAAATCTACGTTCGATCTCAAGAGATAGAGTTTGGAATAACAAAAGTTATTAGCATCTAAACCAAGGATGGATATAAATCTCTGGTGAATTGATGCAAATTTGTAAAGGAGTTTCCCCCTTTACCAGAAAATTAGAATTTTGGCGAGACAGCCAATTCACTATAAAGATCATTCGAAGTGGAGTTATGTGATACTCCAAAATCAAAAGAAGATGAATAGTGAGGGACAAGAATGAATTTTGGAACCGCAGGGAACGTCCCAAAAATTCAAAGGAAATTCGAATCAAGAGGAAAAGATTCAAACTCGAACGAAAGTGATTCTGTAAATAAATCTACTCCATATGCTGAGTTTTGCCTCAAAGCCAAAGCTCTGATACCAACTGTAACGACCCGATATTTTCAACCATTCGCATCCATTATAAGTGTATAGGTAGACACTCATGCCGGAGTTGAATTGCTCAAAATACCGCGTTGTAAATAAAATTTGGAAAATCTCAGAATATACAGTAAATAAATATAATCACAGATCACAAACACAGAGTAAAATAATGCAGCGGAAGTAAAAGAAATAGCAGTTCATGAAGCTACTATCTAAATATGACAGAGTTACATAAGATACAACAGAAGAAATAGAGTACAACAAAAGTCTCAATAAAATAACCAAGTACAAGCTGAGTAGAACAACGGAACTGAAATAGATAGGACAAGACAAGCAGATAATCTCCAGCGATTCAAATCTCCAAGCGAGTGGAAATCCAAATCTGTGAATAACTCAGGCTGACCCGAGCGTAAAGCAAAACACAAAACACTCGAGTCAGGATAATATATACTTATATAATGTAAACCAACTCAAGCGAACTGTAATAAGGGTACAAGTAACTCAGAAGATGCTTGGGACCGCCCATCCTCTAAGGATCCGTTAAAATATCTACTATGTAGTAATATTCGCTATTATAATAGTGTCTAAATAAGTAAAGTATAATCATATAGAAAATAGCGTTAAGGGGATGGAGAACCTTAACGCGGTCGGATCTTAAAATCATAATCGTAGTAAAGCTCGATATGGTAGGTGACACGGCACAACTAGGCAATGCCAGGGTAGATATACCAATTACGCACACGGACTGATGGATACGCATAGCAGCCACTACCGTTCCACCTCGAACAACACTCCCAAATCGGAGGATGGCCATCTAATCAATCACAAGTAAGAGTATAATATCGAAGAAATGTGTCCGAGAAGAGGTGCTACCTCAGTGGTCCGAGATCGCTCCTGTTTTAGCCACCTTATGCCAACTCACGGGAGTTGGGTCTACGTAACATACCTTAAGAACGTCGCCACCATCCTACTTCATTCTGGAATCTCCACCGCGTACACAGTTGCCAAAGTGGTTTTCGGTAAGACAGAGAGTATGTCCATATCCGATCCCGGTCTCTTTAACAACCCAACGTTATTATAACCCGTGGTTATAACTTTTAAAAACAATACTTTACTTCAAAATAAAATATCATTTCAAACCATATCTTTATCAAAATAAAGATTAAATCAATTCCAAACCATTTCCATATATTTAAATTTTCATATAATTTCAAAACTTCATTTCAAATCATTTTAATATAATAAAATATCGTATCCTTACAAAACTTCATTTCAAATCATTTTAATAAAATAAAATATCCTATCAGTTCAAATCCAAATATTCAACTTTAAATACCTTTTAAATTCAAAGATATCGTTCATTTACTATCATTTCAAATCACCTTTAAATAGTTTATATTCCAATCAAAATAATTCATTTAAACCTTTTAAAAGTGTAATTATTATATTTTCAAATCAAGTATTCAATTTCCAAAGTTTCAAACCATTCTGAGTTCGTTTACTAAGTCAAAAACCCTAATTATTAAAATTTCAGCATTTCACAGCATTTAAAACAACTGCTATAATTTATATTTGAAAACATTTTTATTCAGCAAAGACAGCACTTAAAACTGCTGTTAAAACTCAGTTTTAGTTGAATTATAGTTCAAAACAGAAAAGACAGCATTTCAGAAGTGCTGCGGTAGTTCAGATTTCAAAACAAGGGTTAAATTTGATTTCAGCAAAGACTGCAGACCACTATAGCATTTCCAGAGAATGCTATAATAGGCCTGAGTTCAATATTAGCCTATAAGTTCAATTACAGCAACTACAGCATTTCAGAAATGCTGTAATAGCTCTTTTTACACAATTTTAGTTCAAAACAGAATCTATAGCATTTCTGAATGCTATTAAAAGTAGATTTCAGGTGTTAGTGTATTTCCAGCAATTAAATAACTTCAATTTAAAACACATAAACATTTTAAAAATCATATTTTAACATTTAAAATGTTCATTTACATATCATTTAACATGTATCTTTTTCACAATAAATTTCTTATAATTAAATCCAATTTTCAACAATTTACTTAATAAATTTAAGTGTAAAAGTTTCCAATTCTTCACATTTCAACAAATAACTTAACACTTCAAATTTAAATTACCATTTCACAAATTTAACTAAATTTCCAATTTTATTTAATTAACTTAAACCTTTAATTAAAACCAAATTTCACATTTCCAAGTCAAGTTATATTTTAAAAGATCACTTTTAAACATTCATTTATTTAACCACTTAAATTCATAGAAAAATCAATAATACTTTAATAAATCACTTAAATTCAAATTTAATCAAATTATCATATTTACCATTTCCAAATAAAATTTAATATCCATTTTATTTATATAACCTAAATATCACTTTTAACCAAAATTCCAAATTTCCAACTTAAGTTATATTTCAAAAATCCAGTTAAACCATTCATTAATTACATTTTTAACACATAGAAAAATCATAATTTCTTTATTTTAAAACATTTCAAAATCTATTTAAATCAAATTTCATAAATTTATAATTTTTAAAATACTTAAAAATATCCAAAACACTTTATAAAATAACCACGGGCCTGTATATAATTTTCTAACTTAGGTCAAGTGATACGGATATGTATCATTTCAATCCGCAGTTAAAAAAAAAGAAAAATCCGGGTTCTATCATTTCAAACCCGCAATCCCAAGTTAAAATAATTTTAAATAAAAATCGTTCAGGCCTATCATTTCAGCCCATAACGATTTTTCCCTATTCTAAAGTCCGTTCGGGTATGTATCATTTCAACCCATAGTGATTCTAATCTACAGGGAACTTGCAATGGTGATAACAGATATAAATAACAGAATAACATTAAATAACAGTAACATATGATATAACAGGTGTAATAACAGGTGTGAACATCATATGATAATAATATAAGCATATATAACATGATAATATATTTCTACAGATTCGTAGGGTGTCAATTTACTAGTTATATATGTACATATTGTCTGGTGAGAATAACTCACCTGTTTGTGCTGGAGATATCAAAACCAATGACCCAATGGAAACAAAAGCACGATGACAAGACTACGGACTTGAGTGGAGAGCAAGATCCAAAGCTACAACTCTTGTATTACAACCCAAAACATACATCAAAACAAACACAATTTCAACGCACTTGAAATGGAATAACTTTTAAACGAAAAGAGATTTGAATGTCAAATCTTTTGCCTTGTTTTCTACAATGCTTTGCATGGCCTAGGGGTTTATTTAGGTCAGGTTTGACATGACTTTGGCTCAGGTTTGATCATAGGTGTAACGACCCAGAATTTTGAACGAATTAAATTGAGGATATTTAATTAATTTTAAATATTTGAACGATGATTTAATTTGAATCCCCGAAATAACTTTGAAATTGGCGATTAAATTTTACAATTTAATCTAGTGAATGTCGAATAAAAATTTGAATCTTCAATTGTAAGTTGAAGAAAAATTATTTCGAACGCTTATAAAATTTATATTGATAATTCTGAAGATAACAGAAGCTTCAGAATCTAATTTCGAATTGATTCGTTCAGTTTTGAAATTTAATTGTTCGAACCCATATTTAAAAATAGTCATTTTTCAAACAGTCTCGGAATTCGACGAAACCAGTTCCAATAGATCCGTAATATTGTATTATTACTAGATTTCCAATTTCGTATTTAACGGAGTTGTTTTGTGACCATACGGTTAGAAAACGTGTTGAGATTTGAAAGCAAATTCAATTTAAAATTTAAAGTTATATTATTTAACATCACCACGTCTCCCCTTAAACCACGCCTAAAATCACGCGGGGATCACGGAATAAATCGTGCAAGCACGACACTTCTCTGTAAAATCACGTATCTTCTTTCCTCCCCTCAGTAAAAATCAAAACGAACGAGAAAAAAATCAAAAACCCAGTCGCGTCTTTGCCTTCCTACCTCTAATCGAAATAAATCAGTTCGAACCTCGTTTCTTCCTTTTCTCCCAATCCAGTTCGAGATTTTCGTTCGATGGCAGGAACCTAAATCGCGAGTTCGCGTATGACGAAGGGGCTGCGGCGTCGCTTGGGTTTGATGATGGGATGGGCAGCGCGAGTATGGGGATTCGACGCTCGAAGTTCAAATCGTGGAGGGCAGTGGCAACGCTCGCGAACGCCGAGCACGTTGGGGAGTTCGAAATCGCGATGGCGACAACCTGGAGTAGGCGCGTGGGTAGGAGGCGATGTCGATCGTGATGTCTGGGTGATAGGAGGTGGTACGAGTGAGCGAGTTTGGGCGTGTGATCGACTGGAGGCAGTTGGGTATCGCGATCGTTGAGGAAGACTCGCGAGTTGGCAGTGGCGAGGCACGCGTGAGGCGACGAAGTCGCGATAGATGGAATCGAAATCGTGGGTCGAGGCGTTCAACAGTGGGGCTACTCGATCTCAGCTGGGCTAGGGCACGGCGATCATGTCGATGGAAATTTTAGCATCTTCGAGTTTGAATTCGCGAGCAGTAAGGTATAAACAGTTATTTTAATTAAAATGTTAATTAGGCAGTTTTTATTTATTTAAAATATAGATATGCAGAAGTTTATCAAGAAAAGAAAAAAAAATTTAGTTTCACATTTATTTATTAGTTTAAACCCAAATTATTAGTAAAATTAAATAAGTAAATAATTATAAATTGTTTAATAAGTTTATTGGATTCGGTTGGTTACTAGAAATAAATTATTAATGGAATTTTAGTTTAAATTTAATTTTTAGTTAAATCAATGTATTAAAGACAAAATTGGTTTAGACGAAACTATCAGTTAATTAAACTAATTAACAGTAATTGATTTATTCGATTGTTCAAATATTAACGAATTGTATAATTATTTATACAAGGTCGAAATCAAGTCTGGATTGAAAATTGGGATGGCAAATATAAAAGCTAACGTGAGATTTTCTCACTCGAAGGAAAATTTTGATTACAGTTATTGATTGATTATTTGACTGTTTGGATTGTTGATATTAGATATAATAGGATATATATCTATATATATAGCAGTATATACATATTGGCATATGTATATATTGGATTGATGATTTCCCGCCTCGTATAGCGGATGAGACCCTATTGCGCCGTTAGTAAGCGGATTTATAAAAACCTATATACCGCGATAATTCCGTACTGGAGCGGAATTGGTATTGTGCTAACGTCTTTGGATGCAGGGAAACAGGTTGGAGGGATCCAACTGGACCCCTCACATTGATTGAATTTATTTCTACTGTGATGTGATAATCTGTGAATGATTATTGATGTTGTTGAATTGATATCTGGAAATTGTTTGAAAAGCTAAAATTTAGCTGAATGGATGTTTAATATCATTGGATTCCAGAAATAAACGAAATTGAATTTTTGGTAATTCAAGCAGAAAATTTTAAGTGAATTGATTTTTAGAAATTGAATAAAATTTGAAGAAAAGAATTTAAAGGTATAAAAGTGATTTTTATAGTATTATCGAATTTATCCTAGAATAAAGTGAAAATGTTAAATAAATGGATTTCGTATAATAGTGATTTTTAATTGAGGAAATTAATTTAAAATTTGGATTTTTAAATAGATTAAAAGAAACGATTGAAATTTATTTTCTTAAAAAGGAATTTATTTAAAAGAAGATAAGTTGGAAATTCAGTTTGAAATTTAATTGGTAAATTGAAATAAGTTGTGAAATCAATGTAAAATGATTTCAATTTGAAGAATCCATTTAAAAATGGAATATTGAATGATTTGAGAAAAATAAGGAATTTATTTAGTAGTGATAAATAAATTTAGAAATCAAAAATTGAAATTGATTTGATATTGAAGTTCTTATAAATAAAATTGGAATTTACAAATGTTGTTTATAAATGCGAAATCACTTATTTTGATAAGTAAAATATGGAAGTTAATAAAAGAAGATTTATAAGTCGAGGTTGTTATTAAAAATAGAAATGGAATTTATAGACGTGTTTATAAATTCGAAATAGATTGAATTGGATAAATTTCTTTATAGAAGATTTTTAAAGAAAAGATATATTCACAACTCTAGACCGTGAATATATTATTGAATAAAATGGATTCATTTTTGAAGAAGTGATATTTTAAAATGAAGTTAAATTGTTTTTAACGATGTTTTAAAATGTATTATGAATCGAAAACATAGATTTCAACATACTTGTTGAAATAGGCGTTTTCGAGAAATTTAAGGAAATGGTGGACTATAACACTGTTGTTATAGTAAATGGTTTCCGAAAGGAAATGTTTTTATGTAGTATTGGGATTTATATACCTATCTTAAAATCCGAATCCCTATACTAGTGATTTTTGAGTCGTCGTAACGATGTTGTACGTAACATTCGTTTTGACTAAAATAAATGTCGTCAAAGTAAAAGAATATTTTCCTTAAAGAATGAAATTATACTTAATTTGATTTAAGTATATCGAATATTTTCCAAGTGTTGAAAATAAATGGATTGTGAATTGCTGACTTATTTTTAAATAAGTATGGAAATGTTTTCCAAAATGAAATGAAATGTTTTGAGAATTTATCTCCTTAAAGATAAATTGAAATTGAATATTGAAAACGATTTGAAAATCGAATATCAGTAGATATTCGAAAGTATAAATTCAATACGGAATTTATAAAAGAAAGCGAAGTTGTTTAAAAATAAATATTGATTTATTTTTGAAGTGTGGAAAATTGATTTGAAATTGTTTTCAAATGGTTAAGTGTGGAAATTTTATATCTAGTAAAGATATTTTTGAAGATGAGATAAATTTGGAAAATTATTTGGAATCTGATGAGGTTACGCCTCTTTATTGATAGTTAAATAACCGACTATCAATAATTACCTTTAGATAGGTATTTGTTGTGAATTGGATGAATTTGAATGCCACACTTATTTTTAAAAAAAAAATCGCTCACTATTCGGGTTAGCCGGGAAAGGACCATGGGGTCGTATAACCCATTCCGAATATGTGATACGTCGTTATGAATTGCATTCAAAGACCGGTGTTGAAGACCGGATATTTTTGAAAACGAAAGGATTACCGTCGAGTTACTCTACATCGACTGATCTTCGATTTAGAGGTTTTATCACCCTTAGTGACGGGAAGTCCGGACGTGATTAGAAAATTATCCGGAAATGCAAGGGCTTCGTGAGAAGTGCCTTCGGTTCTGTTCGATCCCGGAACAGACTTGTATGGATTGTGTGTCTGACGTTACAATTTGAGATATAAAGCTGATTTCTTTCAAATACATTTCTGTTGGTGGCGGAGAATTTATTCTCTTAGCTTAACACCTTTCTCTGAGACGTACGAGCTCAGAGGTTATGTAGTTGAAATTTATCAGCGATATATCCCAATTTGGTAACGTGGCATACTGAGTGTTGCTGTGAAATGATCAGTGTTTGATCATTTGTGATATGATCATTTGTTTGATCTTATATCTTAATGATCATAGGTTGATCATTTTGTTTGACCCGAAGCAGGGCTTTTTGAGAAAGCGTAGCTTTGTGGACGAGACTTCGTCGAGCCTCACACCCCGGAAATGGTCGAAACAGGACGAATGCGGCAAGGTTCTAGGGAGTAGCGCCCCTTAGTGTATGCCATTCCTTCTGGATAAAGGTGGTATCATGGTATGGAGCCCAGATACTTAACCTCTGTGGTTACTGCATTATTATTATCTATGTGGTTTGTTGCGAATCGGGGATCCTCGGGAAGATCGGTGACGATCGGGGGATGGCATACGCGTGTCAGTAGTTACCTATTTTTGCAGAGGTAACCCGGCCTTGTGTTGGCAGAGATCCGGTTAGGTTCTCGGGTCGTCTATTCCAGGGACGTACCCATCGTGGATAGGAAGTTCCTTAGCCTGACCATTTGTTGGAAATCCAAAGAAACAATACGTGACGTGTACGGTTTTAGTTGTATTACCTGCTATGGAATGTGGCGGTAACCTGTTATTGAACATAGTAGCTATAGTAGGCATAAGTGCGGAATGCCTATGCTGGCTAAGATTAATATTATACTTTCGAAATGATTTCTACACTATGCACTAATAATAATATCAAAAAGGATTTGATTTTTGCGTAGTAAGCATCTTTGACTATCATAAGAAGAAATCTCCTCCAAGTCTGCGTTTGCATTGTGTGTGTGGCGGGATGTAACGACCCAGAATTTTTGATAATTAAAATTCGAATATTTAATTAATTTTAAATATTAATAAATGGAATTTAGAAGTCGAATGATTTATTTTTCGAATATTGGATTTAATTTGACAATTAAATCGATAATTTAATACTGAAATTCCAGAGATAATTGAAATCTGGATTAAATGTGATTTAAAATGATTTGTAAAATTCTATTTAATCATACTGGAGTTATAGAAAGGTTATAGAACTTTTAAAATTGAGTTTGGAGTTAATTTGTGAAAATCGAATATTTTAATATTTAATTATCGACTGAAAAATAGTCAATTTTCGGACAGTCTCAGAATTGAACGAGACCAGTTCCATTGGATCCGTAATAGTTAGTTATTATCGGATTTCAATTTTTGTAGCAATCGAAGTTGTCGTTTGACCGTGGCAGCTCGAAACGCATCGATATCATTTTAATTTTAATTCGGCGAGTTAAAATAGTCATTTTTCAAACGGTCTCGGATTTCGACGAAACCAGTTTCATCGGATCCGTAATGTGATATTATTGTAAGATTTCAAATTTCGTAATTTTTGGATTTACCATTTGTCCAGTACAAATTAAAACGCCTCGAAATCGATTTAAATCGGTTTAATTTAAATTGATCGTTTTTCTCCATATCTCACACAGACGATCGAATTAGCTTTCGAAACCGGTTCCATTGTGTCTGAAATGCGGGATAAACCCTAGAAACGTCAGTTACCGCGCGTAAAACGGAGTCCGGAATACCGGAATGAATAGTGATTGAGAAATTCTCTATAAATAGCCCATTTTTCTCAAAAATTAAAAAGAAAAAAAATTTGAAACCCTAGTTAAACGTTCAGCCGGCCGCCACTCTCGAATTCAAAGGCCATGAATGCTCGATTCTTTCGTCCCTTTTTTCTTCAAACCCACTGACCAATTCAAGAAATTGTTAACTAGAAGATCGTAGAGCTTTGTGAGACCTTCGTATCCATACGGCTGTGATGGTATGTAGGCAAGTGGATCGTTGGAAATTTGTGTTCGAAGTCGAACTGTTCGCTCGCGTCGTTCGTCGAGAAGGATGAACCGAGCTTGATGCTCCTCTGACCGATGGTAGGCGTGGTGATGGGTTACGCGATGGGGGTTGTTGATCGTCGTCTGGTGGCTTATAGGTGGTGCGGTCGTTAGGGTTTCGTGGCGGCGTTGGGTTCTTTCGTACGTGACCTGGGAGTATTTTTCACGCGTGAGAGAAGAGGAGGGAGAAGCGGCCAGATCTGGTCAAGATGAAATGAACGGCCTGGATGGTATGGGATTTAAAAATTTTAAAAAGAAAAATGTAAATTAAATTGTATAAACTTTGAAAAATCGTAACTTTTTGCTGCGAGGTCGGAATTCGACGAAACGAAAAGCATTGGCTTCGTTTTGTCGAGCTCTTCGCTATGGAACTGATTTGGAGTCGTTTGGAGCTAGTTTGAATTTCGGGTAAAATTAAACGTGCGTTTAATTTTATTCGAAATAAACGCTGGAATCAGAATTAAAGCAAAGGTGAGATCTTCTCACTCAAAATGAAATGTGGAATTTTTACAGTTATTGATTGATGATTGACTGTTTGGATGTGCTATTAGATATGATAGGATATATCTATATATATAGCAGTATATACATATTGGCATATGTATATATTGGATTGATGATTTCCCGCCTCGTATAGCGGATGAGACCCTATTGCGCCGTTAGTAAGCGGATTTATAAAACCCATATACCGCGATAATTCCGTACTGGAGTGGAATTGGTATTGTGCTAACATCTTTGGATGCAGGGAAACAGGTTGGAGGGATCCAACTGGATTCCTCAACTGTATTTATTTATTTACAGATATTGATATATATTCTGTTATCATATTGATATATGATATTGACTGTTGTGATGGACTGATTGGTGTTGTTGCATCATCGGATTCAGTTTTGAAATGTAAAAATAACGACTTTTACTTTAAAAAGGTTTTTAAAGTGATTTTTGAAAATATACGTTTTATGGGATTTTTGAATCGATTTATAAACGTATAATTTTTAGTGAAATATAGCCGAAGTGTCGTTTTTGAAATAAAAGTCGATTTATTTATAAAATGGTTTAAGTTGGGATTTTTGAATAACTATAAACGATTTGTATAGAAATATTTATAAAAATTGATATTTTTGTAAATCAAAATATTGGACTTATAAAACGAATTTTTTATAAGTGTTAGAAAGAAGTATAAATGGATTTCATAAGTGAATGAAATTAATAGATTTATAACGTGAAGTTATAAAGTAAATAGATATTGTAGAATAAAAGATTTATAAGAAATTTACTTATAAATTTGACTTTTGCACTTAGATGGGATATAAATAGAAATTGCAAAATGAAATGATTTTTATAAGTTGAAATCGTATAAAGTACAAATGTGATTTATAAACGTTGTTTTATAAATCCGAAATCACTTATTCTTATAAGTGAATTTTTGAAGTTAATAAAATGAGATTTATAAACCGGAGTTGTTATAGAAAATAGAAAATGGAATTTATAAACGTTGTTTTATAAATTCGGAAACCAATCGATTGAATTTGATAAATTAAATATAGAAGATTATCAAAGGAGATATATTCG
Organism: Allium fistulosum; assembly: GCA_030737815.1. Taxonomy (NCBI): domain Eukaryota; kingdom Viridiplantae; phylum Streptophyta; class Magnoliopsida; order Asparagales; family Amaryllidaceae; genus Allium; species Allium fistulosum. Next base: position 306,006,513 of record CM060901.1, on the reverse strand, counting down.
CGATTTTGGATAGCGAATTATTATTGAAATAAAACGTGTAGAAAATAGTGAAATGTAAATAGTAAAGTATATTCACGATTTTGGATAGTGAATATATCGTTAAGTAAAATGGATAGTTTTGGAAAAGTGATATTAAAAAAAATGAAGTTAAACATTTTAAAGATGTTTTTAAAATGTATTATGATATCGAATACATAGATTTCAACATTTATTGTTGAAATAGATGTTTTCGAGAAATAGAAGGAAATGATGGACTATAACACTGTTGTTATAGTAAATGATTTCCGAAAGGAAATGTTTTATATAGTATTGGGATTTATATATCTATCTAAATCCGAATTCCTATACTAGTGATTTGAGTCGTCGTAACGATGTTTTACGTAACATTCGTTTTGACTCAAATAAAAGTGTTTAAAGAGAATGATTTCCTTAAAGAATGAATATATACTTAATATTGATTTAAGTATATCGAATATTTTCAAATGTTGAAAATAAATGATTTGTGAAATACTTATTTTTAAATAAGTATGGAATTGCTGTTCCAATATGAAACGAGGGGTTTGAAACTTTATCTTTTAAAGATAATTAGAAAGGTGAATATTTGAAATTTGTTTTCAAACGGTTAAGTGTGGAAATTATTATATCTAGTAAAGATATTTTGGAAGATAAAATAATTTGAGAAAATTATTTGGAATCTGATGATGTCACGCATCTTTATTGATAGTTAAATAACCGACTATCAATAATTACCTTTAGATAGGTATTTGTTGTGAATTGGATGAATTTGAATGCCACACTTATTTTTGAATAATCGCTCACTATTCGGGTTAGCCGGGAAAGGACCATGGGGTCGTATAACCCATTCCGAATATGTGATACGTCGTTATGAATTGCATTTGAAGACCGGTGTTGAAGACCGGATATTTTTGAAAACGGAAGGATTACCGTCGAGTTACTCTACATCGACTGATCTTCGATTTAGAGGTTTTATCACCCTTAGTGACGGGAAGTCCTGACGTGATTGAAAATTATCCGGATGTGCAAGGGCTTCGTGAGAAGTGCCTTCGGTTCTGTTCGATCCCGGAACAGACTTGTATGGATTGTGTGTCTGACGTTACAATTTGAGATATAAAGCTGATTTCTTTCAAATACATTTCTGTTGGTGGCGGAGAATTTATTCTCTTAGCTTAACACCCTTCTCTGAGACGTACGAGCTCAGAGGTTATGTAGTTGAAATTTATCAGCGATATATCCCAATTTGGTAACGTGGCATACTGAGTGTTGCTGTGAAATGATCAGTGTTTGATCATTTGTGATATGATCATTTGTTTGATCTTATATCTTTGTGATCATAGGTTGATCATTTTGTTTGACCCGAAGCAGGGCTTTTTGTAGAAAGCGTAGCTTTGTGGACGAGACTTCGTCGAGCCTCACACCCCGGAAATGGTCGAAACAGGAAGGATGCGGCAAGGTTCTAGGGAGTAGCGCCCCTTAGTGTATGTCATTCCTTCTGGATAAAGGTGGTATCATGGTATGGAGCCCAGATACTTAACCTCTGTGGTTGCTGCACAGTTATTATTACTTTGTGGTTTGTTGCGAATCGGGGATCCTCGGGAAGATCGGTGATGATCGGGGGATGGCATACGCGTGTCAGTAGTTACCTATTTTTGCAGAGGTAACCCGGCCTTGTGTTGGCAGAGATCTAACCGTAATGTTAGGTTATTTCTCGGGTCGTCTATTCCAGGGACATACCCATCGTGGAAAAGGAAGTTCCTTAGCCTGACCATTTGTTGGAAATCCAAACTCCAATACGAACTTTGTACGGTATTAGTTGTAGAACCTGCCATTTACGTACGGTGGTCACCACTGTTTAGATGGTAGCTATAGTAGGCATACGATACTGGTCGTATGTTGGCTAAGATTAATATTATACTTTCGAAATGATTTCTACACTATGCACTAATAATAATATCAAAAATGATTTGATTTTGCGTAGTAAGCATCTTTGACTATCATAAGAAGAAATCTCCTCCAATTCTGCGTTTGCATTGTGTGTGTGGTGGGAGGTCTTATGGTAGTCTCATTTTCCAAAAAGCATTGCGAATTTGTTTTATTTTCTTTGTGAAAAATAACTGTTTTACGATCTCACACCAGTCACCATGACTGACTCGGAGTTTATTGTTTCCCTTCTAAACTCTGGGTGCCCACCAATTTCCACACGGGCAGCCTAGAGTTATATTATCAGGATATTCTGGAGCTTTGGAGATAAGCTGGATGGCGAGACGTAGTATTTGTATATGATAGTATTTATTCCGCTGTGTATTCTGTATGAGGACAAGTTTATGTAACTGTCCATTGTTGTTTATTGACTCTGATGATATGATGTGATGTAATGTAATAACAGATATAATTCTTTTGTTTTTTTAATGATATTCATTTATCTATTATATATTGTTCCGCTGCGATATGTGAGATTCTGATATTGTGTTCTGTTTCTGTTTCTGCTCTTGTTATGTTGTTGTTCTTCTTTCTTTTTCTTCTATCTTCTTCTTCTACCTTTTCCTTCTTTCTTAAAACCATAACTTTTCGGGTTTCCGGCATTCGATGGCTCAGCAGTCGATAAAGTGAGTATCGATGTTGAATTTTCGAAAGTCGAAAATTTTAGGGATGTTACATTTGGTATCAGAGCATATGGTTAAGCGACAACCCTGCTCTGTTGGGTGTTACTCATTAGAGATAGAGTCAGTAGTACTCTAGAATGAGTTTGAGTGTAATAATAGATACGAGTGCGTATTTGTTAATGAATATAAAAATTGTTTTATATTGTGATGATTGGTTTGTTGAGTGGTATATGGATTCTGGTCGGTATTGTCCGTACAACTCTATCGATAGGGATCTCTAAACACTTGTATAGAACAATTCGGCACAGTATTGTTTTAAATAGGGTAAATGAGATAATTTTGCCCAAAACTATTTTTGTATAGAAAAGAAATGTTTTTTCTATAAAGTACTATAGTATATGGGTGCATGGATGTTAGGAAGTAATAATAGTGAATTATTATCATTGAAATTAGATAAGAAATTGAAATCATAACTCCAAAGTTAAGGAATAAATTCATATACAAATGAAATTTGAGAATATAAATTATAAATGTGATTTGTAATGTGAAATGGAATTCCAGAGAGGTTTTTGGAAATGTTTGAAAAGAATTTGAAAATTTTGGAGATTTGGAAAGTTTAAATCTTTTTGATTTGAAAATGAATTTCAAGGGTTTTGAAAAAATGTTTTGAATGGATGAAAAGCTCTAAACTCTTTTCGGTCGCTGGAAAATAACTTCAATGATGATCGCGACATCACCAGTGTTCATTTTCGGGTTTCCAAAAGAGAAATTGCTGCCAAATTGTTTTAAATGGAAGTTGTTTGAAAAATTTGGGTTTTGTTTTGAAAGTTCAAGAGATGATTTGAATTGTTTTCAAAATGGTTTTGAGAAGGTTGAAAAAGACTCTGGAATACTATAAAGAATATTTACGGAATATTATTGACTTGATAACTTATACGAATAGAAATTGTTAATGTGAAATATGAAATTGTGATTGGAATTAAAGTTCATTAACAAGTGAAATCTATAAATGTGAATTGAAAGTATAAGGAAAGAAATTCATATATGAATAAAAATTATGAATATGAATTGTAAATATGATTTACAAATGAAAATAGAATTAAAAAAAAAAGATAATTGAAAATAAAATTCCTTAATGAAATGGAATTGTGAATGTGAATGTATAAATGATTGTATAAATCAAGATGTAGATAAGTTGATAACTTATAGAATATTGAAATTTGATTAGAATGAAATTCAAATTGAAAAACGAATGAATTAGTGAATGAATGAATAAATTGCGATTGCAAGTGCCAGAAAATGAAATTGAATGTTAAAATTCATTTTGAATTTGAAAGTAAATAGAACTGGAATTGAATATGATAAATGAAGTATTAAACTGAAAGTTAGTAAGTGAAGCTAATTGATTATTGACCAAATGGATAAGGTTTGAACGAATTAAATTCAATGATTATAAATGAAGATAAATTGAATTCCAATAGAATTGAAATTGTGAATTAAATTCAAATGATATTGAAATAAAAAAATTGAACGAAATTGAATATGTAACTTCAATGGTGAAGTAAAAATGATATAAGAAGTATATATTGAAAGTTTGTAATCGAATTTGCAAAATGATTTGAATGCTGTAACTAGATATAATGGCTAGTAGGATATACAGGTGTATAAAGGGATTGGGAAATTTATTTCGAAGATAAATTTGAATTGCTCGAAAAAGGTACGTATTTGAGTTTTAATATGAGTTTTTGATGATTTCTCTCTAGCCGCTTGGCTTTTTCTTTTCTTTTTGAAATCTGAGAGTCCGTAGGGACGTTTTGTAGTAGTGCCGTATTAACCGCGCAAAGGAGACGCTGGCAAAATTTTTCGGAAATTTAGGGCGTTAGAAAATTTTTGAGAAAATTTTGAAGTTTAAAATTTGAATTTAAACTCGAATATGAATTGAGAAGTTAAACAATGTTGTTTGAAACTCATAATTGAAGTTAGAAAGCTAATTGAATGATAACGAATCTTTATTAGAAAGATTTGTTTTGAAATTTTGAGAAAACTATTGAATTGTGAAAAATAGTAGACGAGTTAAGGACCTTTCTTCCTGATTTGTAATTTCGAGGACGAAATTCTTTTAAGGGGGGAAGTCTGTAATGACCCAGAATTTTTGATAATTAAAATTCGAATATTTAATTAATTTTAAATATTAATAAATGGAATTTAGAAGTCGAATGATTTATTTTTCGAATATTGGATTTAATTTGACAATTAAATCGATAATTTAATACTGAAATTCCAGAGATAATTGAAATCTGGATTAAATGTGATTTAAAATGATTTGTAAAATTCTATTTAATCATACTGGAGTTATAGAAAGGTTATAGAACTTTTAAAATTGAATTTGGAGTTAATTTGTGAAAATCGAATATTTTAATATTTAATTATCGACTGAAAAATAGTCAATTTTCGGACAGTCTCAGAATTGAACGAGACCAGTTCCATTGGATCCGTAATAGTTAGTTATTATCGGATTTCAATTTTTGTAGCAATCGAAGTTGTCGTTTGACCGTGGCAGCTCGAAACGCATCGATATCATTTTAATTTTAATTCGGCGAGTTAAAATAGTCATTTTTCAAACGGTCTCGGATTTCGACGAAACCAGTTTCATCGGATCCGTAATGTGATATTATTGTAAGATTTCAAATTTCGTAATTTTTGGATTTACCATTTGTCCAGTACAAATTAAAACGCCTCGAAATCGATTTAAATCGGTTTAATTTAAATTGATCATTTTTCTCCATATCTCACACAGACGATCGAATTAGCTTTCGAAACCGGTTCCATTGTGTCTGAAATGCGGGATAAACCCTAGAAACGTCAGTTACCGCGCGTAAAACGGAGTCCGGAATACCGGAATGAATAGTGATTGAGAAATTCTCTATAAATAGCCCATTTTTCTCAAAAATTAAAAAGAAAAAAAATTTGAAACCCTAGTTAAACGTTCAGCCGGCCGCCACTCTCGAATTCAAAGGCCATGAATGCTCGATTCTTTCGTCCCTTTTTTCTTCAAACCCACTGACCAATTCAAGAAATTGTTAACTAGAAGATCGTAGAGCTTTGTGAGACCTTCGTATCCATACGGCTGTGATGGTATGTAGGCAAGTGGATCGTTGGAAATTTGTGTTCGAAGTCGAACTGTTCGCTCGCGTCGTTCGTCGAGAAGGATGAACCGAGCTTGATGCTCCTCTGACCGATGGTAGGCGTGGTGATGGGTTACGCGATGGGGGTTGTTGATCGTCGTCTGGTGGCTTATAGGTGGTGCGGTCGTTAGGGTTTCGTGGCGGCGTTGGGTTCTTTCGTACGTGACCTGGGAGTATTTTTAACGCATGAGAGAAGAGGAGGGAGAAGCGGCCAGATCTGGTCAAGATGAAATGAACGGCCTGGATGGTATGGGATTTAAAAATTTTAAAAAGAAAAATGTAAATTAAATTGTATAAACTTTGAAAAATCGTAACTTTTTGCTGCGAGGTCGGAATTCGACGAAACGAAAAGCATTGGCTTCGTTTTGTCGAGCTCTTCGCTATGGAACTGATTTGGAGTCGTTTGGAGCTAGTTTGAATTTCGGGTAAAATTAAACGTGCGTTTAATTTTATTCGAAATAAACGCTGGAATCAGAATTAAAGCAAAGGTGAGATCTTCTCACTCAAAATGAAATGTGGAATTTTTACAGTTATTGATTGATGATTGACTGTTTGGATGTGCTATTAGATATGATAGGATATATCTATATATATAGCAGTATATACATATTGGCATATGTATATATTGGATTGATGATTTCCCGCCTCGTATAGCGGATGAGACCCTATTGCGCCGTTAGTAAGCGGATTTATAAAACCCATATACCGCGATAATTCCGTACTGGAGTGGAATTGGTATTGTGCTAACATCTTTGGATGCAGGGAAACAGGTTGGAGGGATCCAACTGGATTCCTCAACTGTACTTATTTATTTACAGATATTGATATATATTCTGTTATCATATTGATATATGATATTGACTGTTGTGATGGACTGATTGGTGTTGTTGCATCATCGGATTCAGTTTTGAAATGTAAAAATAACGACTTTTACTTTAAAAAGGTTTTTAAAGTGATTTTTGAAAATATACGTTTTATGGGATTTTTGAATCGATTTATAAACGTATAATTTTTAGTGAAATATAGCCGAAGTGTCGTTTTTGAAATAAAAGTCGATTTATTTATAAAATGGTTTAAGTTGGGATTTTTGAATAACTATAAACGATTTGTATAGAAATATTTATAAAAATTGATATTTTTGTAAATCAAAATATTGGACTTATAAAACGAATTTTTTATAAGTGTTAGAAAGAAGTATAAATGGATTTCATAAGTGAATGAAATTAATAGATTTATAACGTGAAGTTATAAAGTAAATAGATATTGTAGAATAAAAGATTTATAAGAAATTTACTTATAAATTTGACTTTTGCACATAGATGGGATATAAATAGAAATTGCAAAATGAAATGATTTTTATAAGTTGAAATCGTATAAAGTACAAATGTGATTTATAAACGTTGTTTTATAAATCCGAAATCACTTATTCTTATAAGTGAATTTTTGAAGTTAATAAAATGAGATTTATAAACCGGAGTTGTTATAGAAAATAGAAAATGGAATTTATAAACGTTGTTTTATAAATTCGGAAACCAATCGATTGAATTTGATAAATTAAATATAGAAGATTATCAAAGGAGATATATTCGCGATTTTGGATAGCGAATTATTATTGAAATAAAACGTGTAGAAAATAGTGAAATGTAAATAGTAAAGTATATTCACGATTTTGGATAGTGAATATATCGTTAAGTAAAATGGATAGTTTTGGAAAAGTGATATTAAAAAAAATGAAGTTAAACATTTTAAAGATGTTTTTAAAATGTATTATGATATCGAATACATAGATTTCAACATTTATTGTTGAAATAGATGTTTTCGAGAAATAGAAGAAAATGATGGACTATAACACTGTTGTTATAGTAAATGATTTCCGAAAGGAAATGTTTTATATAGTATTGGGATTTATATATCTATCTAAATCCGAATTCCTATACTAGTGATTTGAGTCGTCGTAACGATGTTTTACGTAACATTCGTTTTGACTCAAATAAAAGTGTTTAAAGAGAATGATTTCCTTAAAGAATGAATATATACTTAATATTGATTTAAGTATATCGAATATTTTCAAATGTTGAAAATAAATGATTTGTGAAATACTTATTTTTAAATAAGTATGGAATTGCTGTTCCAATATGAAACGAGGGGTTTGAAACTTTATCTTTTAAAGATAATTAGAAAGGTGAATATTTGAAATTTGTTTTCAAACGGTTAAGTGTGGAAATTATTATATCTAGTAAAGATATTTTGGAAGATAAAATAATTTGAGAAAATTATTTGGAATCTGATGATGTCACGCATCTTTATTGATAGTTAAATAACCGACTATCAATAATTACCTTTAGATAGGTATTTGTTGTGAATTGGATGAATTTGAATGCCACACTTATTTTTGAATAATCGCTCACTATTCGGGTTAGCCGGGAAAGGACCATGGGGTCGTATAACCCATTCCGAATATGTGATACGTCGTTATGAATTGCATTTGAAGACCGGTGTTGAAGACCGGATATTTTTGAAAACGGAAGGATTACCGTCGAGTTACTCTACATCGACTGATCTTCGATTTAGAGGTTTTATCACCCTTAGTGACGGGAAGTCCTGACGTGATTGAAAATTATCCAGATGTGCAAGGGCTTCGTGAGAAGTGCCTTCGGTTCTGTTCGATCCCGGAACAGACTTGTATGGATTGTGTGTCTGACGTTACAATTTGAGATATAAAGCTGATTTCTTTCAAATACATTTCTGTTGGTGGCAGAGAATTTATTCTCTTAGCTTAACACCCTTCTCTGAGACGTACGAGCTCAGAGGTTATGTAGTTGAAATTTATCAGCGATATATCCCAATTTGGTAACGTGGCATACTGAGTGTTGCTATGAAATGATCAGTGTTTGATCATTTGTGATATGATCATTTGTTTGATCTTATATCTTTGTGATCATAGGTTGATCATTTTGTTTGACCCGAAGCAGGGCTTTTTGTAGAAAGCGTAGCTTTGTGGACGAGACTTCGTCGAGCCTCACACCCCGGAAATGGTCGAAACAGGAAGGATGCGGCAAGGTTCTAGGGAGTAGCGCCCCTTAGTGTATGTCATTCCTTCTGGATAAAGGTGGTATCATGGTATGGAGCCCAGATACTTAACCTCTGTGGTTGCTGCACAGTTATTATTACTTTGTGGTTTGTTGCGAATCGGGGATCCTCGGGAAGATCGGTGACGATCGGGGGATGGCATACGCGTGTCAGTAGTTACCTATTTTTGCAGAGGTAACCCGGCCTTGTGTTGGCAGAGATCTAACCGTAATGTTAGGTTATTTCTCGGGTCGTCTATTCCAGGGACGTACCCATCGTGGAAAAGGAAGTTCCTTAGCCTGACCATTTGTTGGAAATCCAAACTCCAATACGAACTTTGTACGGTATTAGTTGTAGAACCTGCCATTTACGTACGGTGGTCACCACTGTTTAGATGGTAGCTATAGTAGGCATACGATACTGGTCGTATGTTGGCTAAGATTAATATTATACTTTCGAAATGATTTCTACACTATGCACTAATAATAATATCAAAAATGATTTGATTTTGCGTAGTAAGCATCTTTGACTATCATAAGAAGAAATCTCCTCCAATTCTGCGTTTGCATTGTGTGTGTGGTGGGAGGTCTTATGGTAGTCTCATTTTCCAAAAAGCATTGCGAATTTGTTTTATTTTCTTTGTGAAAAATAACTGTTTTACGATCTCACACCAGTCACCATGACTGACTCGGAGTTTATTGTTTCCCTTCTAAACTCTGGGTGCCCACCAATTTCCACACGGGCAGCCTAGAGTTATATTATCAGGATATTCTGGATATTCTGGAGCTTTGGAGATAAGCTGGATGGCGAGACGTAGTATTTGTATATGATAGTATTTATTCCGCTGTGTATTCTGTATGAGGACAAGTTTATGTAACTGTCCATTGTTGTTTATTGACTCTGATGATATGATGTGATGTAATGTAATAACAGATATAATTCTTTTGTTTTTTTAATGATATTCATTTATCTATTATATATTGTTCCGCTGCGATATGTGAGATTCTGATATTGTGTTCTGTTTCTGTTTCGGCTCTTGTTCTGTTGTTGTTCTTCTTTCTTTTTCTTCTATCTTCTTCTTCTACCTTTTCCTTCTTTCTTAAAACCATAACTTTTCGGGTTTCCGGCATTCGATGGCTCAGCAGTCGATAAAGTGAGTATCGATGTTGAATTTTCGAAAGTCGAAAATTTTAGGGATGTTACACGGGAGGTCTTATGGTAGTTTCATTTTCCAAAAGCATTTCGAATTGACTTTAAAATTCTTCTGTTGTTTATTTTAAAGAAAAATAACTGTTTTACGATCTCACACCAGTCACCATGACTGACTCGGAGTTTATTGTTTCCCTTCTAAACTCTGGGTGCCCACCAATTTCCACACGGGCAGCCTAGAGTTATATTATCAGGATATTCTGGATATTCTGGAGCTTTGGAGATAAGCTGGAGGACGAGACGTAGTATTTGTATCTGATAGTATTTATTCCGCTGTGTATTCTGTATGAGGACAAGTTTATATAACTGTCCATTGTTGTATATTGACTCTGTTTGATGTATGTATAAACTGGTATAGTTCTTTGTTTTAAAAGACTAGTGTTTATCTATTATATATATTGTTCCGCTGCGATGTGTAAGATTCTGATATTGTTTTCTGTTCTGATGTGTTTCTGATGATGTTCTTCTTTCTTTCTTCTCTTTTTCTTCTATCTTCTTCTTCTTCTACTATTTCTTCTTTCTAAAACCCTCACTATTGGAGTTTCCGGCACTCGATTTCTCGGCAGTCGATAAAGTGAGTATCGATGTCGAATTTTCGAAGGTCGAAAATTCCGTTCGTGACAAAGTGGTATCAGAGCATATGGTTAAGCGACAACCCTGCTCTGTTGGGTGTTACTCATTAGAGATAGAGTCAGCAGTACTCTAGAATGAGTTTGAGTGTAATGATAGATATGAGCGCGTATTTGTTATTGAATATAAAATTGTTTTGTATTGTGATGATTGGCTTATTGAGTGGTATATGAACCTTCGTCGGCACAGTCTGCGCAACTGGATCGAAGGGGTTTCTAAACACTTGAATAGAACAATTCGGCACAGTATTGTTTTAAAATGGGGTAAATGAGATAATTTTACCTAAAACTATTTTTGTATATAAATGAAATGATTTTCTGTAAATTATTACAGTATATGGATGCATGGTTGTTATAAAATAATAATATTGAAATGTTATCGTTATATGAAATTGAATAAGAAATTTAAATCGTAACTCCAAGATTTAAGAAATTAATCCATATACAAATGAAAGTTCAAATTGAAATAAAAGAATTTGTGAACAAATAAATAAAATTGCAATGGCGAATGCGAGAAAATAAAATTGGAATGTTAAAATTCATTTCGAATTTGTAGGCAATAGAATTGAAAATGTGAATTATAAGTTCAAATTAATGTGAAATGTAAAATTGAAATGAAAAGAATAGTTATTTAACTTTAATAGTGAAGTAATGATGATATAAAAAGTATAGATTGAAAATTTTGTAATAAAATTTGCAAAATAGTTGGATGTTGTAACTAGATATCATGGCTAGTAGATATACAGGTATAAAGGGAATCGAATTTGATTTCACAGATAATTTGAATTGCTCGACAAAAGGTACGTATTTAAATTTAAATATGAGTTTTTGATGATTTTTTGTCTAGCCGTTTGGCTTTTTCTTTTTCTTTTTGAAATCTGAGAGTCCGTAGGGACGTTTTGTAGTCGTACCGTATTAGCCGCGCAAAGGAGACGCTGGCGAAATTTTTCGAAAATTCCGAGTGTTAGAAAATTTTTGAGAAATTTTGAAAGTTTAAAATTTGAATTTAAACTCGAATTTGAACTTAGAAGTTAAACAGTGTTGTTTGAAACTTAGAATTGAAGTTGAAATTTAGTTGAATGATAACGAATCTTTAGTAGGAAGATTTGTTTTGGAAAATCGATAAAACTATTGGATTGTGAAAAATAATAGACGAGTTAAGGACATTTTTTCCTAACTTGTAATTTCGAGGACGAAATTCTTTTAAGGGGGGAAGTTTGTAACGACCCAGAATTTTGAACGAATTAAATTGAGGATATTTAATTAATTTTAAATATTTGAACGATGATTTAATTTGAATCCCCGAAATAACTTTGAAATTGGCGATTAAATTTTACAATTTAATCTAGTGAATGTCGAATAAAAATTTGAATCTTCAATTGTAAGTTGAAGAAAAATTATTTCGAACGCTTATAAAATTTATATTGATAATTCTGAAGATAACAGAAGCTTCAGAATCTAATTTCGAATTGATTCGTTCAGTTTTGAAATTTAATTGTTCGAACCCATATTTAAAAATAGTCATTTTTCAAACAGTCTCGGAATTCGACGAAACCAGTTCCAATAGATCCGTAATATTGTATTATTACTAGATTTCCAATTTCGTATTTAACGGAGTTGTTTTGTGACCATACGGTTAGAAAACGTGTTGAGATTTGAAAGCAAATTCAATTTAAAATTTAAAGTTATATTATTTAACATCACCACGTCTCCCCTTAAACCACGCCTAAAATCACGCGGGGATCACGGAATAAATCGTGCAAGCACGACACTTCTCTGTAAAATCACGTATCTTCTTTCCTCCCCTCAGTAAAAATCAAAACGAACGAGAAAAAAATCAAAAACCCAGTCGCGTCTTTGCCTTCCTACCTCTAATCGAAATAAATCAGTTCGAACCTCGTTTCTTCCTTTTCTCCCAATCCAGTTCGAGATTTTCGTTCGATGGCAGGAACCTAAATCGCGAGTTCGCGTATGACGAAGGGGCTGCGGCGTCGCTTGGGTTTGATGATGGGATGGGCAGCGCGAGTATGGGGATTCGACGCTCGAAGTTCAAATCGTGGAGGGCAGTGGCAACGCTCGCGAACGCCGAGCACGTTGGGGAGTTCGAAATCGCGATGGCGACAACCTGGAGTAGGCGCGTGGGTAGGAGGCGATGTCGATCGTGATGTCTGGGTGATAGGAGGTGGTACGAGTGAGCGAGTTTGGGCGTGTGATCGACTGGAGGCAGTTGGGTATCGCGATCGTTGAGGAAGACTCGCGAGTTGGCAGTGGCGAGGCACGCGTGAGGCGACGAAGTCGCGATAGATGGAATCGAAATCGTGGGTCGAGGCGTTCAACAGTGGGGCTACTCGATCTCAGCTGGGCTAGGGCACGGCGATCATGTCGATGGAAATTTTAGCATCTTCGAGTTTGAATTCGCGAGCAGTAAGGTATAAACAGTTATTTTAATTAAAATGTTAATTAGGCAGTTTTTATTTATTTAAAATATAGATATGCAGAAGTTTATCAAGAAAAGAAAAAAAAATTTAGTTTAACATTTATTTATTAGTTTAAACCCAAATTATTAGTAAAATTAAATAAGTAAATAATTATAAATTGTTTAATAAGTTTATTGGATTCGGTTGGTTACTAGAAATAAATTATTAATGGAATTTTAGTTTAAATTTAATTTTTAGTTAAATCAATGTATTAAAGACAAAATTGGTTTAGACGAAACTATCAGTTAATTAAACTAATTAACGGTAATTGATTTATTCGATTGTTCAAATATTAACGAATTGTATAATTATTTATACAAGGTCGAAATCAAGTCTGGATTGAAAATTGGGATGGCAAATATAAAAGCTAAGGTGAGATTTTCTCACTCGAAGGAAAATTTTGATTACAGTTATTGATTGATTATTTGACTGTTTGGATTGTTGATATTAGATATAATAGGATATATATCTATATATATAGCAGTATATACATATTGGCATATGTATATATTGGATTGATGATTTCCCGCCTCGTATAGCGGATGAGACCCTATTGCGCCGTTAGTAAGCGGATTTATAAAAAGCTATATACCGCGATAATTCCGTACTGGAGCGGAATTGGTATTGTGCTAACGTCTTTGGATGCAGGGAAACAGGTTGGAGGGATCCAACTGGACCCCTCACATTGATTGAATTTATTTCTACTGTGATGTGATAATCTGTGAATGATTATTGATGTTGTTGAATTGATATCTGGAAATTGTTTGAAAAGCTAAAATTTAGCTGAATGGATGTTTAATATCATTGGATTCCAGAAATAAACGAAATTGAATTTTTGGTAATTCAAGCAGAAAATTTTAAGTGAATTGATTTTTAGAAATTGAATAAAATTTGAAGAAAAGAATTTAAAGGTATAAAAGTGATTTTTATAGTATTATCGAATTTATCCTAGAATAAAGTGAAAATGTTAAATAAATGGATTTCGTATAATAGTGATTTTTAATTGAGGAAATTAATTTAAAATTTGGATTTTTAAATAGATTAAAAGAAACGATTGAAATTTATTTTCTTAAAAAGGAATTTATTTAAAAGAAGATAAGTTGGAAATTCAGTTTGAAATTTAATTGGTAAATTGAAATAAGTTGTGAAATCAATGTAAAATGATTTCAATTTGAAGAATCCATTTAAAAATGGAATATTGAATGATTTGAGAAAAATAAGGAATTTATTTAGTAGTGATAAATAAATTTAGAAATCAAAAATTGAAATTGATTTGATATTGAAGTTCTTATAAATAAAATTGGAATTTACAAATGTTGTTTATAAATGCGAAATCACTTATTTTGATAAGTAAAATATGGAAGTTAATAAAAGAAGATTTATAAGTCGAGGTTGTTATTAAAAATAGAAATGGAATTTATAGACGTGTTTATAAATTCGAAATAGATTGAATTGGATAAATTTCTTTATAGAAGATTTTTAAAGAAAAGATATATTCACAACTCTGGACCGTGAATATATTATTGAATAAAATGGATTCATTTTTGAAGAAGTGATATTTTAAAATGAAGTTAAATTGTTTTTAACGATGTTTTAAAATGTATTATGAATCGAAAACATAGATTTCAACATACTTGTTGAAATAGGCGTTTTCGAGAAATTTAAGGAAATGGTGGACTATAACACTGTTGTTATAGTAAATGGTTTCCGAAAGGAAATGTTTTTATGTAGTATTGGGATTTATATACCTATCTTAAAATCCGAATCCCTATACTAGTGATTTTTGAGTCGTCGTAACGATGTTGTACGTAACATTCGTTTTGACTCAAATAAATGTCGTCAAAGTAAAAGAATATTTTCCTTAAAGAATGAAATTATACTTAATTTGATTTAAGTATATCGAATATTTTCCAAGTGTTGAAAATAAATGGATTGTGAATTGCTGACTTATTTTTAAATAAGTATGGAAATGTTTTCCAAAATGAAATGAAATGTTTTGAGAATTTATCTCCTTAAAGATAAATTGAAATTGAATATTGAAAACGATTTGAAAATCGAATATCAGTAGATATTCGAAAGTATAAATTCAATACGGAATTTATAAAAGAAAGCGAAGTTGTTTAAAAATAAATATTGATTTATTTTTGAAGTGTGGAAAATTGATTTGAAATTGTTTTCAAATGGTTAAGTGTGGAAATTTTATATCTAGTAAAGATATTTTTGAAGATGAGATAAATTTGGAAAATTATTTGGAATCTGATGAGGTTACGCCTCTTTATTGATAGTTAAATAACCGACTATCAATAATTACCTTTAGATAGGTATTTGTTGTGAATTGGATGAATTTGAATGCCACACTTATTTTTAAAAAAAAAATCGCTCACTATTCGGGTTAGCTGGGAAAGGACCATGGGGTCGTATAACCCATTCCGAATATGTGATACGTCGTTATGAATTGCATTCGAAGACCGGTGTTGAAGACCGGATATTTTTGAAAATGAAAGGATTACCGTCGAGTTACTCTACATCGACTGATCTTCGATTTAGAGGTTTTATCACCCTTAGTGACGGGAAGTCCGGACGTGATTAGAAAATTATCCGGAAATGCAAGGGCTTCGTGAGAAGTGCCTTCGGTTCTGTTCGATCCCGGAACAGACTTGTATGGATTGTGTGTCTGACGTTACAATTTGAGATATAAAGCTGATTTCTTTCAAATACATTTCTGTTGGTGGCGGAGAATTTATTCTCTTAGCTTAACACCCTTCTCTGAGACGTACGAGCTCAGAGGTTATGTAGTTGAAATTTATCAGCGATATATCCCAATTTGGTAACGTGGCATACTGAGTGTTGCTGTGAAATGATCAGTGTTTGATCATTTGTGATATGATCATTTGTTTGATCTTATATCTTAATGATCATAGGTTGATCATTTTGTTTGACCCGAAGCAGGGCTTTTTGAGAAAGCGTAGCTTTGTGGACGAGACTTCGTCGAGCCTCACACCCCGGAAATGGTCGAAACAGGACGAATGCGGCAAGGTTCTAGGGAGTAGCGCCCCTTAGTGTATGCCATTCCTTCTGGATAAAGGTGGTATCATGGTATGGAGCCCAGATACTTAACCTCTGTGGTTACTGCATTATTATTATCTATGTGGTTTGTTGCGAATCGGGGATCCTCGGGAAGATCGGTGACGATCGGGGGATGGCATACGCGTGTCAGTAGTTACCTATTTTTGCAGAGGTAACCCGGCCTTGTGTTGGCAGAGATCCGGTTAGGTTCTCGGGTCGTCTATTCCAGGGACGTACCCATCGTGGATAGGAAGTTCCTTAGCCTGACCATTTGTTGGAAATCCAAAGAAACAATACGTGACGTGTACGGTTTTAGTTGTATTACCTGCTATGGAATGTGGCGGTAACCTGTTATTGAACATAGTAGCTATAGTAGGCATAAGTGCGGAATGCCTATGCTGGCTAAGATTAATATTATACTTTCGAAATGATTTCTACACTATGCACTAATAATAATATCAAAAAGGATTTGATTTTTGCGTAGTAAGCATCTTTGACTATCATAAGAAGAAATCTCCTCCAAGTCTGCGTTTGCATTGTGTGTGTGGCGGGAGGTCTTATGGTAGTTTCATTTTCCAAAAGCATTTCGAATTGACTTTAAAATTCTTCTGTTGTTTATTTTAAAGAAAAATAACTGTTTTACGATCTCACACCAGTCACCATGACTGACTCGGAGTTTATTGTTTCCCTTCTAAACTCTGGGTGCCCACCAATTTCCACACGAGCAGCCTAGAGTTATATTATCAGGATATTCTGGATATTCTGGAGCTTTGGAGATAAGCTGGAGGACGAGACGTAGTATTTGTATCTGATAGTATTTATTCCGCTGTGTATTCTGTATGAGGACAAGTTTATATAACTGTCCATTGTTGTATATTGACTCTGTTTGATGTATGTATAAACTGGTATAGTTCTTTGTTTTAAAAGACTAGTGTTTATCTATTATATATATTGTTCCGCTGCGATGTGTAAGATTCTGATATTGTTTTCTGTTCTGATGTGTTTCTGATGATGTTCTTCTTTCTTTCTTCTCTTTTTCTTCTATCTTCTTCTTCTTCTACTATTTCTTCTTTCTAAAACCCTCACTATTGGAGTTTCCGGCACTCGATTTCTCGGCAGTCGATAAAGTGAGTATCGATGTCGAATTTTCGAAGGTCGAAAATTCCGTTCGTGACAATAGGAATGCATGGCATAAGGGCTAGAACATGTGGAGGTAGTTACAACACAAGAATATCAAGAGACTAGGCAACATAGTGGAGTTTGGTTCAACTTTTGGCTCGGTCTATGGGTCAAATGGCTCGGCCATCATTTGGTACAGGTCTGGACAGTAGATGGAGGGGTGTGGGGAGGTCCGGAAAAGGTGGTGGTGGCGGCCTATAGTGGTGGCCAAGGTGGTGGATGAAGGTGGTGAAGTAATAGTGGTGACTAGTGCATTGTTGGAGTTTTTTTTTGACATTGTTTTGGGGTGTAGGCTCATCTAGATGGCCATGGCCTGATCTGGTCAGAGGGGATTGGAGGAGGAGCTGCTGCAGATGATGGTGGAAAAGGTGTTGGAGGTGGTGGCCGTGGCTATGGAGAAGAGGCCATGCAAATAGAAGAGGAAACAAGGCAAAAAATGTGAAAAATTGAAGAAAAGTGAAAAGAGAGGAGGCCATTACCAAGGAACTTTGTAAGGCCGTGAAAAATGAATTGAGACACAAAAAAATTCGTGAAAAGTGAGTGATAACTCATGGCAAAAACTGAAGAAGTGGGCAGCAAAATTAATTAAAGTGAAGGTTATGGAAATGAAGAGTTTCGGAGATGAAAAGGCTTCGGTTTCAAAAGCAGTTTCAAACTCTTCATATATCCACTATTTCTTTTTAAATTTTTATATAACTGAAAAACATATATAAATTCAGTTAAAATACGAAAATATAACAAATAAAAAAAATATAAATAAATAAATATTAATTATAAATAATTAAATCAAGAAAATAGCAAAAATGGTCAACTAGGCTAGAAAATTTGAAAATAAATGTTATAAACTTTAGAAAATTCATATGAGCTTGTAATATATTTTTAAACATAAAGAATAACATAAAATAAAAAATACATTCACAAAATAAATATATAAAATTTAATTTAAATATAATTTTAATGAAGAAAATAGCAGAAAATAAGAAAACAGCCTTTAAAAATAGGAAATCAACACAGTAAACATTGGAAAAATTCTATTATCAATTAAAAATATTTAAAAGTCAAAATATACATAATATAACATATTAAACATATAAAAATGAAATATGAAAAATAAAATAAAATTTATACAATTTAAAATAACAAAATTGCAAAATAAACAATTTATACTCAAAATTGAAATGTACATATCTTTTGCAGTTTAACTCCGTTTTCAACGAAACAAAAAGCAGTGTTCAAGTTATTTCATCTATTTTCATAATAAAAGATAAAATTTGAGATTTTAAATAATTTGAATTTGAAGTTTAAAAGTCAAAGTTTGAACAGTTTGACCAGAAATTCACTTTACAGTAAAATATTCAAATTATACTAGTTTGAACTATAAATCACTTAATAATCAACATTTATATTTAAAAATGAAATGTTTGAAATAAAATAAGTCTAAAATAATTTAAAATAAAATAAAGTCAAATTTAAATAATATACAAAAATCTAGGGTTGTTACAGACCAACTTTCTAGCCTCGACCAAACCTGGGTTTTAAACCCTAATCCATCGTCGTGACTCTGCCTCGATGGTTTAAAAATCCACCGAACATTTTTCCCGAGACCGCCTACCCCTTTGCCGTCTCCAGTAACAACCCCGACCTTCCCGAGTCCTTCGACCACCAGAAATAGCACAATTTCCCAATTCCGATCAATCTCGAATTACTCACTCGATCTAGCATTTAAAATATGGATTTAACTTTTAAAATTCATGATTTTCGATGGTGATTAAGATTATATAAATGAATCAAAGAGTTGTGATGATTGAATTTCAACATGTTTTTAGTTTCCACTGTCTTTTCTTGATTTCCAGAAATATATAAACTAAATTTACTTAAATATATTTTTAAAACATAGTTTATGATTTAAACAATCATAACTTGTTTGAATTTCTCAGCCTATAAGAGAATTAAAGAGGAGATTTGAATTTTGACTTTATTTTAAAAAACTGTAACTTGAAACAGAGATGAACCAGACATGCACACTTATATATCTGCATATTTACATGTATTTCATCTTAAAACAAACATGCAAACATTTACGCAAACATTCATCACAAATTTACTTCAAGAATCTACTACATGCACCAAGTTTAAACTGACTTAAATTTTAGTTTACTCACTTTTGTTTTGAGCAGAGAAACAGCTCTGAGATTTTGAAAATTGGAGATTGCTTAAGGTCTTTGAACTTGAAATTTGATCTGTAACTTGATGTTGATCTGTTCTTTACTTTTAGGTTGAGTTGAATCTAGATCTTGAACTTTGGAACAACAACTTGTTTTAAAAAAAAACTGGAAAATGTTTAGATTTAAACTTGCTTTGATCTGTTATTTATTTTGTTGAGATGATCTTTGCTTGATTTAGTTTTTGAAGATGAAATCTTGCTTTCAACTGAGATTGGTAAAAGTGGATTGTTGTTTGAAATTTTATTTCTGGTTTTAAACGGTTTACAGGCTTTTGGTCTTTGATTTTGAAAATGAAGATAGAAAAAGAAATGAGAAGAGAATGGATATGTGTTTATATAAGTTAAATTAGGTTTTATTAAAAATAAAAGAAAATTAAAATAAAAGTGACACTTGTCTTTCTTCCTACTTAATCATCTAACACTTGTTAATAAGGAGGTTTATAATTTAACACATGTATTTTTCATGCATAAATAAATTTTTAAATGTTTATAAGGCTTTTTTTAAATAAAAAAAATTAATTTCCTAATTAATAAATACATATCTTAATTTATAAGAATAAATCCTTTTAAAGAAAACAAACTATATTCTAAATAAAATCATATATAATATATTTTCAAATCCAAAATATATATAAGATATATATATATATATATATATATCTACCCTTTGAATTTCAAATTCAAATTCAAATACAATTTAAAATCAAAACTGTAATCAACTCACACAAATATATTTACTTAAACAAACACAAATTCAATTTGTTTGAAAATAATAATTTTTTTATTTAAAATCTTCTTATATCCATATATATAAACAATCATTATTATTTGTTTTAAAAGAATAATTTGTCAAATTTTAAGTAATTATATTAGGAGATTATCAAATATTTATCCAAATATCTATAATCCAATTTTTATTATATTTTCAAATTCACTTACATAACCAGATATCTTTTATTATCATAATTTTATTTGTTCAATTGAATAAACCGGTTAATTATCCAATTACCGGTTGTCCAAAAATCTGGGTTATCACATTCCTCCCCCCTTTGAATCTTTTCGTCCTTGAAAAGGAACGAAGCCAAAACTTATTATTTACTTATTATCAGATAAATTTCTTGTTGAACATTTTAAACTATAAACTCCCTTTATATTAAAATTTTAAAATATTTTAAAATCTATATAATATTACAAAAATAGTTTTTTTTTATAAAAATACTTTTATAACTCAATGTCTCAACAAGTCCATCCTTGTTCTCATAGAAATTCGGTCATACGTTGATTAGACGTAGGACTGAAAATCTATAAGGACTTAGCAAACCCGTTTTCAACACCTAGTGAAAATACTTGGAAAATAATTTATTGAAAATATAGAAAACATTTTTGAAAATAGAGGAAACATTTTTGGTGAGAATGCTCTGGAAATCATCACCCCCATCCATGGTCGCAGTTACTTCCTGGGTTACGTTGCCATCGCAGCAAAATTCCATGTAACTGATTACACCATGGAACCCACAACAGATCGCAGTTACATTCCTGGGTTACGTTGTCGTCGCAGCAAAAGTCCATGTAATTGTTGGCTCTCAGCGGCACACACGATTTTCGCTGTCAAAATGAAACTTCTCCACTCCTACATAGGTCGCAGTTTACCAATATAAAATCAAATGCAGATTGTTGGCTCTCAGCGGCACACACGACTTTCGCTATGTTACCATAGTGTCGCAGTCTACCGATATAAAATCAAACGTAGACTGTTGGCTCTCAGCGGCACACATGACTTTCGCTATGGTCTACAGTAGATCGCAGTGACATCGAGTTACACTGTCGTCACAGCATAACCCAAATGCCTCTGTAGGCACCAGCCCCTCGACTTTCGCTACACAATAATCCTCAGGAACTAGTTTTTTCGGACTCCTCACAGGATCAACTTTAGAAACCCCCCTTAGGGTTCAAGGCAGTACCACCCTGTGGTACTCTTGAGAAGTTCATTTCAAGGGAGCGCCTTTTTCCCCAAAGCCATTCTCAAAACACTTTATACTATACACTTATAGTATCTTTAAATCATACCCTTTATGATTTATATCAAAATCTCCTTTACACAAAATCGATAGTTCCAAACTTGGCTTTCCAAATTCCCAAAACTAATTTTTCTCAAAAATCAAAAGCCTTTCCAAAATCCATAGGTTCCAAAACCTTTTCCAAAATCATTCTCATAAAATCCCTTATATATATAGATATAGATATATATAACTTTGAAAATCTTTGGATCACTTCATACTTGTATAAATTCCCTTTTTATACTTCAAATATTTTCAAAAACCCTTTTTCTTCTGGCTATAGATTCAACAAGGGAAGATTTATCTTATATAACAAGGATATATAATTTTATTTTATTCCAAACCAAATATTCAAATTTAATTTCTCTTTTATAAAGTTATTTACCATATTACTTACCTCCATAAAGTAAATTTCAACCAAAGAAATATCCAATTTCCACTTTACTTCATCATATATTTCACAAAATATACCTTTCATTTCAAAAACCATTTCAAATTTCTTATCCACAAATTTTCAATGCCAATTTAATTCAAACCCGTACGATGTACACATACCATTCATACGCTATATCAATCTGATCGCTCACTCGATCACACAATTCCACTTCCGAACTAGTATCGTTCACCCGACTTGCTAGTGCGGACTCAGATCTGGTTTCTTGATCAGAAACCGTCATTCTCCTTGCATAGTCATAACTATGATAGAGAATATCCAAAACCAATCAACAATCCATATCCAAGTTCGCCGTCGAAAATCGAGCGAAAAATCCCAACTCGGATCGATAATACTATCTCGAAATTCTATGCTCGAATCTGGATCAAATCACTATGCGAATAGAATAATATATGTATATCCTACGTATTTATCTTTATTGGTTATTAGCCAAATCAATTCTCTTTTCTATTCACATTTCCTTTAATTCCATTCACTTATTCTCAATTGCTTCCATTTCCAATTGAGTTATTACTTCAATTACAAACAGTTTGAACTCTGACCTATTTAAATTTAAAAATAGCTTGAAAAAGTTTAAAATAGATAAGTAGTTGAAAAATAGTTATTAGTTTGTAAAATAGCTGTAAAATAGTTAAGTAGATATAAAATAGTTAGATAATTTCAAAATAGTTTTTTTTTTAAATAGTGATTAGATATAAGTAACTAAAAAATAGTAATTAGTTTATAAGACAGTTTCAAAATAGTTAAATAGTTCCAAAACAATTGTAAAATAAGTATAAGATAGTTTGGGGTTTAAGAAGAAAGATTGTACAGTAAATAGTTTGGAAAATTATATTTGTATTAAAACAATTTATTTTGAAAATAATCCAGAGCCAAACCGTTTAATTTCCCAATCTCCATTTCCAATTAATTTCCCATCAATTCAATTTAAATTTCCACTTCCATTTAAATTGACTCAATACTTCAATTTCCATTGAAATTGATTTAATCCCAATTCATGTTGAATTAACCTTAATTCCTTTCCAAATTAAAATCAAATTCCATTTGATTTTTAAACTTATTCAACTTTAATCACAATTCCAAATTATTTCAAATCAATTTGGATTAATTTCAAATTGAACCAGCTTCAATTTCAAATCATTTCAATTCTAATTTATTATCCATTTCTAATTTTAAAACCAATTCTCAGTTTCATAGATTATTTATAACAATAGAATGATATCAGGATAAATAAACATCCAAATTTATCCAATCATCAATTAACAGCATCCATTTTTCAATTTCCAGATCTCAAACCCATTTTGAGATCACTCATAACTCCCATTTAAAATCAACCATTTAACTTCCCAAGTTAAATTCCAATTTCATCTTGAAATTTTCAAATCAGGTTGTTCATTCCAAACTTATTTAACTTCTTCTAAGTTAAATTCAATTTAATCCCATTAACCTTACTCAATTTGAATTCCCATTTCAAATTTAAAATTTCTATCAATATTCTTTCTTAAAAGTTCTAAACTTATTTCATTTTAAGTTTTTACATCACACTTCAGGGAAAATTAAAACTCATCACTCTAGAGTTTATTTCAAATTATCTTTGATACTATGTATATCCCTTATCTATACATATTTATTTCCTTTACACACCAAGTTATCCTTAAATTTTTAAACCACCCTTGGTTTTTAATTCAAAACAAATTTCTTTAAATTTCAACCAACTCTTGTTTGAAATAGGACCCTTTTATTCAAATTAAATAATATTATTTATTATTTCTTTATCACTTTGAAACAATTTTCAAATTTCTGGATCTAGATTTAAAATTTCACAATTTAGATCATCTTTAGTTCTAATTTATAGGTCATACTTACCTAAAAGTTTACTTCCCTAAAACATTTCATTTTACTTAATCATTTACAACATTTCATTATTAAACACAACAACCATTTATGATAATAACCAAGATTATCATATCTAGAAACCAATTCATTATTATCTTTATTCTGATAACACTTCTACAAATTCAAGATTTTAATTTCAGTAAACTTATCTTCATTCAATTTCAGTTTGGTTGTATTTCTATTACCACTTAATTTAATCCCAATATTTTAACAACTAATTACCTTAATATTTATTAGAAAGAAATATCATTTTATATATCAAAATATATTCTTATATAAAATCATTTAGAATACTTATATAAGAAAATAACAATTGTGCTCTCATATATATATATATATATATATATACACTTAACTCATTCTAGGGTACCATTGACCCTATCCTTAATGAGTAATCCCAACAGAGCCAAGGTTCTCGCTTAACCTTCAGCTCTGATACCAATTGTAACGACCCGAAATTTTCAACTCTAAAAATTCCAGATTGTTAGAGAAAAGAAGGAAGAAAGAAGAACAGAAAAACAACAACATCTCACATTCGCAGCGGATTAAATATAATAACAAATAATAGCATTTTTATAAAAGAAAGCTGTAATTGTTACTTTACATACAATTCATCAGAGTTACAATCATTACAATATAGACTGGACAGTTATATCAATCTGTCCCATACTACTATCAATACAACTCTCAAATACACATCGGAATTCACTCCCTACGTCTCTGTCATCCAGCTCGCCACCTAAGCTCGAGAACGTCCTTACCTGAAATCTGTAATACTCGGTCTGACCCGAGCATTACTGTGATATCCTGGAATTTTAGGCAAATAATTATGTAATAATCTTCTTTTATAAATTATTTATAATAATCTAAAAATTTATTCTTATCCTAAGCAAATATAATAAGTATTAATTTGAATATATATATATAAGTAAATTTTAAAGAGAATTTGGATTTGAAATTCAAATGTAAACATCTTAGAAATAAGTTGGATTAAAAAAATATGTATATATGATTTTTATTAGTATATGATTAGTTTTATACCATTGTCTTTAAAATTAAATAAAGAGAAGTTAAATATTAAAAACACTTAAGACATTAATAAATATAAAACTAAATTTAAATATAATAAAAATATATAAAAACATATAAAACATATTAATACAACATAAATTACAAATGTAAGCTTAGGAATTCATGTAATTACAAGTGTAAGTTATTTCAACAAGTGGCATTATTTTCTTTTTATTTAAAAATAATAATAAATAAAGGATTAAGCCTGGCTATAAATTATCTCTACTCCACTCTTTTCTTCTTCTTTTATTAGTTCATTTGCAAAACAAAACCTATATACTTAAAACCAGCGAAGGAATTAAATTCAAACCACCAAGCTTTCAATCTGAAGCAAGAAAAAATCAAATTTCAAGATTCAATTCAAGTTCAAATTCAACTCAAGGATTTCAATTCTCAGATGAACTAAGGAGATCCAAATCAAATACAACGGATTAAAGATCAAGAATGAGAAGCTGTTCTCTGTTTTAAAATAACAGGTGAGTAAACTAACTTTAATTTGATTTATAACTTGAA
The DNA here is from genome assembly GCA_030737815.1 of Allium fistulosum. NCBI lineage: Eukaryota > Viridiplantae > Streptophyta > Magnoliopsida > Asparagales > Amaryllidaceae > Allium > Allium fistulosum. Next base: position 305,980,863 of record CM060901.1, on the reverse strand, counting down.
GTAAAGCTGTGAGAAATGGTTGAATGAATGTAAATATGTTTGCATGTATACAAATATATATATATATATATATATATATCTGTGCATGTCTGGGAGACAGGAAAATAAATCTCTGTTCTAGTTTACAGGTTTTGAATCAAGTTTAAATTTCAAATTTCACTCCCCATAGTCTCTTTAAGGATCTAATATCTAAATGAGATATATTAGTATCAACCAGGTTTGAATTTTATAATTTGTTTCAGGTAGAGATATTAGTAAATACTTTGAAATTTAGAAATTTACAGTGAGATCAATATAAATCTACAAGAAAATGTGAGAGAGTTTACGATTGAGAGTAGAATGTTGTTTTATTCATTGAACAGAGTTGTACATAACTTTTGAAACAAGAATTATATTGTTAGAACTAAAAAACTATTTACAGAATGTAATAACAATATATATACTCGTTTGGGCTATGTAACGACCCGACTTCCTATGCCCAGAAAGTCGCATCATTATGAAGAAAGAATGGGGTAGAAAAATAGAAGAGAAGAGAAGAAAGAAAGAAACAACAACAACGATCTCACAGCGGAACGAATAAATTATATTAATAACATAAACTATTACATAGTATACAACAATTTACAGAGTTACACAGCATATACATCACTTACTAGACAGTTATAAACATCTGTCTAGACATTACAATTAATTAATTACTTTAATAACTTATTATTTATTTATTAATCTTAATTAATCAATTCTTAATTACATCATTAATTTTACTAATTAATGATCCTTAATTACTCTTAATTAATTGTGACGCCCCACCTCTATACCCACGCTAGCCAAGAACACTACGGTGTAGTGCTGTCAACTAGCACGGAGAATAAGGCTGTTGAGGAGCGACCATCTATGTAATTGCCTTGTGCGAGCACCGATATGTCAGATAATAAAACATTGCATTTCATTTTTAGAGGAATACCGACATACCGATACAAACTCAAAGCTACTACACAGTGGCTTTAATAGTTTAGGACAATAGATATAAAAATAACACAGATAACATAAATGCGGAATAAAGATGGAACGAAAAGTCTCATATATACAATAACTGATATCAGTTACAATACATTTGACACAATACAAATGATACAACTACAATTGTCGACTAAAGAAGTTATATATATACAAGTACATTATCGACTAATATACATGAATACATTATCATCTTAAAACAGACACACTGACTACTTCAACACGACAAAGACCTCTTCAAATGATATAAAAAGTCTTCATAGCTCTAGCAGCAACCCAAAGCTAAAAATCTACAACCTGTAAATACTCGGTCTGACCCGAGTATTACATTCAAAAGAAAATAATACTCGGATCAGTCTAATTCAAAATCAGTTATTAGAGCATAGAAGCAATAATAATCAATCTCAATATAAATGACAGTCACAGAAATCTCGTATATCCAACTCTCGATACGAGAATTGGATAACGGCAGATATAACACTAAACAGTGTTAATCCACAAAACAGAAATCCAAAGCAGTTTAAGCAATTGAAATGTCAATTTGAAAACATCAATGCTAATTGGCTGCAGTACACGCTAACGTGTACTGCCTCGCCAATACAGCCTACGAATTACGCAACAGATCGATGAATTAAGAACAAAAGAGATATCGATTAAAAACTGTCAATTCGGTGTGACTGCAGTGCACGCACGCGTGCACTGCCTCGCCACAACGGAATATAAAGTCACCACACGGGACAAGGGTAAAACTGCTACGAAAATGCAGCAGGTCAGCAAGTGCTCAAGGATGAACAGATGCAAGTGAAAATGACACATGGATATGCAAAAGTGAACATACATCTGAATACATACTTGAAAGTATGTATAAAAATGGTCAAGTGAATCAGAAGGCAATTGAACAACTACAAATTCAAGTAGCAGCAATAATGCAATCTAGAATGTCACAGCAACAAGGCACATGCGGTTACAAGTTCAACGAGGCAAGTACAAACTGGACAAGAACAAAAGCTACCAAGCAGGCAATCTCAAGTGATCGAGCCTGTCAAATTATACTGCAGCAACGACAGTTCAAGAAAAACTGGAATCATACAGGCTACACGAACAAATGAAGTCAAGACCAAAGTTTGTCAGAACTTATATACAGCAGCTACAACAGTGAATCAGGCATGAACCAGAGATGTGCCACGACAACAAATGCAACAGGTCAGGGAAGTAACAGTGATAAAACAATGGCCAGAAATGTATACAGTGCAGACAAGTATGAATTCGAACATGAAATGGAGAACATCATTGCAAGTGCAACATGTAGAAGATGATGCAGTGAAGCATGTACAAGGGCAGTACATATGAACATCATAATACAAGTCTCAATATCAATGCTACTGCTTCAGCAGACAAATATCAAATAAACATGAATCAAGACAGGGAACTGAAGGCAATGCAAAATGTCAACACTACAGGTAACAAGTGAAACAGGTCATGTATGAAGTTGAGTGAAACTGCCACAAATATGCACAGGTACAAGAGTCATATGCAAATGGCATTAGATCAGATCAATATGCAATGAAGACTTCATGAAATACAACACTGCTTCGCAAAGTACAAGTGAAACAATGACAGTTCAAATATGCAAAGGAACAATGGAGTATGAACCCAGACAACATATGCAAAGACCAAGGAACTACAACAAGACATGAACCAATCTGACATGAACCAAGTACAACTGGAAACCCAAAACTGCACCAGTAACAATATATCATCGCAAGGATGCAACTAGATTTCGAGTCAAGCAGTGCACAGTGGAACGAAGAACAGTCATGGCATTTCACAAATACTATAAGGATTGCTACCAAGCTAATGAACAGAACACAAAGTACACAAGTGCACAGGTACAGGTCAATGCACCTGTAAGTTGAATGACAAAACAAAAGCACAATACAGTGAACTACCATGATTCAGAGCCAAAGTTCACGGTGAAGTCGACAAGGCCAGAATAAATCACAAAAACAACTATATTAGTGAAGGTCAGAGAAGAAACAAGTTGGAAGTACTTAGATCAACGGTGAATGGTACTAGTGCAAAGTCAAAGCCAATGTCAACAGACGAGTTCAGAAATTCACAACCATGATTACCAAGGCAACAAGTTCGAACAATATAATCAAAAAAATATACGCATATGAACAGGTCTGAAACGTGGTGACCAGGGAAAGTTCGAACAGGGCAAATTCAACACCGTGGATATCAAGAAAAATATATATGAATTGAACAAGTCGTAAATCAACTCAAACATCCATACGAAATCCAACGACCAAGCTATATCAGGTGACAAATTCAAACAAAGAATGTACGAACGAAAATCAAGGTTTCGAACCCATATAAATTCGAACCCAAAATCATGCACTGGAGAGTTAAATTAGATGTGAGTACAAGATTACTCACCTTGTTTGAAGCGGAGACGAACTCGAGAGAAGGAGTCGCAAGCACCAACATCACATACGGCATAGATCCATCGGGTTCAAGTAAGCCAAAATCAGCAAAGCAAAAGGAGCAAAGTACATGCCGAAATCACAGAGGAACTCGATCCAAATTGAAGAGCCGTGAGCAAATCAGAGAATATTGAAGTCTACTATCGAGCGGCGCTTCAATTTGTACACGCCTCAATTCCAGATTCGAAGGCAACAGAGGAACGAAAGCCTTAGCAAGCATCGAAAGAACGAGCGAGGCCAAGCCCTAAATTTCTCAGATCGAAGAAAAATCGCTGAAGCCCTAAGTTTTGTCGCCATTATTTTGTTGATCTCGAATTTGGGCCTAGGGTTCACGAATGGAGGAAAGGGAGGGGGTTGGGTGCTGAATACTTTTAACCATGTTTATTAAATACCTTGGTGATATTTAAAACACGATTTGAATCCATTAGAACAACGGACTCGAACACGATAAAAATTCATATTTAGGATTTTAAATACGAATAGACGATGTCATATTTAAAAAAAAAATATTTAAATATATTATCGTATAAATGCGGGTTGTTACAGACTTCCCTCCTTAAAGAAATTGCGTCCTCGCAATCATAAGGAATAAATGGATAAAAGGTAACAACCATAAGAGCATGGCAATGTCGAATGCATACGCAAAGCAAAGGTCAGCAGGGGAAGCATTAGAATTATGGAAGTATCAAATATGAATTCAAAAGGTTCGACTGCTTCAAATCAAAAGAATCAACAATCGTGCGGATCAAGGAATCAAAATCAGACGACTATCAAAAGCAAGAATCAATCGAGTTCCAGCATTCAAAAGAAAAGGAAAACAAAGCTGAAATCACATACAGAGCACGAATTGAATGTGAGTAAATCAGATTACTCACCTGAATCGTCAGAGAAAAAGACGAAGCTCAAATCTCAAAATCGCAAATATTCAATCATCAAAAATGATAATCGAATTTCACGAATATCTAATTATCAAAAACGATAATCAGAAACATAAACATTCGATTAATCAAATCGAAAAATATTTAATTATCTCAGACGATAATTAAATTTCACAAATATCTGATTATCAAAAACGATAATCAGAAATCACAAATATTCGATTATCAAATCGAAAAATATTTAATTATCTCAAACGATAATCAAATTTCACAAATATCTGATTATCAAAAACGATAATCAGAAACACAAACATTCGATTAATCAAATCGAAAAATATTTAATTATCTCAGACGATAATTAAATTTCACAAATATCTGATTATCAAAAACGATAATCAGAAATCACAAATATTCGATTAATCAAATCGAAAAATATTTAATTATCTCAGACGATAATTAAATTTCACAAATATCTGATTATCAAAAACGATAATCAGAAATCACAAATATTCGATTATCAAATCGAAAAAATATTTAATTATCTCAAACGATAATCAAATTTCACAAATATCTGATTATCAAAAACGATAATCAGAAACACAAACATTCGATTAATCAAATCGAAAAATATTTAATTATCTCAGACGATAATTAAATTTCACAAATATCTGATTATCAAAAACGATAATCAGAAATCACAAATATTCGATTATCAAATCGAAAAAAATATTTAATTATCTCAAACGATAATCAAATTTCACAAATATCTGATTATCAAAAACGATAATCAGAAATCCCAAATATTCGATTATCAAATTGAAAAATATTTAATTATCTCAGACGATAATTAAATTTCACAAATATCTGATTATCAAAAACGATAATCAGAAATCACAAATATTCGATTATCAAATCGAAAAATATTTAATTATCTCAGACGATAATTAAATTTCACAAATATCTGATTATCAAAAACGATAGTCAGAAATCATAAATATTCAATTAACGAGTCCGGAATTAACCGAAGTAGTAAAAGTATGGTTCCATACTCCTTACTTTTGCTAAATCGTTTAAATCTCTTTATCGTTTCCTTGAAAGTGCAGAATTGTGTGTTTAAAAAATAACATTTCACATTCTCAAACGGACAAGTCCGGAATTAAGCGAATCAGTAAAAGAAAGGGATCATAGTCCTTGATTTTGCTGAAACGTTTAAATCGCTTCCTCGTTCTTTTGAAAATTGTAAACTGTAAAATTTTGAAAACAATTTTAATTTATATTTTTTTGAAACAACTTTTAAAGATAACGAATTTTGAAAATACGTGATTAAATTAGCAATATCAGTGTTGCGGGAGAACCGCTTGTAAATCTATTTCGAAATTGACGGTTACTGAAGTTAACACGTCAAAATTTCATCAAAATAACTGGCATCAAAATATAATACCAAATGAATTTTCATTCATCAAAAAATGTCACAAGAATCTTCTCAAAGATAAAAAGGGATGTCATACCCTAAACTTGTATTCATAACAAGTCAATAACACATGAATTCACCAATGCACAAAAATTGATAAACATATCAATAGAAATCACGAAAATTGGTGAAGCACAATGTAACATTCCCCCTTTTTTCCGTCTCCAGTCGGTAATTAAACCAACTCGAAACGTTCAAAAAGATGAATTGTTATTTAGTTTATAAGGTTTAAACAGAATCAGCCACAGAAACACAGATAATAACACTGAATTAAAACAAATGAATCTTTATTTCATTACTATAAATCTTTTATATACATCAGAGTTTATACAATTTTAATACAGATACAGCGGAATATCTTAAAATACAATTTTCTTCTGAAAAATAAAGTGATTCTTTACTCTCTCTCTCTAACTTCGCTGCTCGAAAATCTTCAAGCTGTAAAAATACTCGGTCTGACCCGAGTATTATATTCAAAAGAAAATAATACACAGGTCAGTCTAATTCAAACCAGTTTATTAGTGCATATAGGCAGTAAAATTTTTAAATAGACGACAGTCACAATAATTCTCGTCTATCCGACTCTTTTAACAACGAAATCGGATAACGAAAATATAACACTAAACAGTGTTAAGCAATAAATCAGCAGATTTAAATCATCAACAGAGATAAACAGTGTTATTGGCTGCCGTACACGCACGCGTGCACGGCCTCGCCAATACAATGGTGAAATGCACAAAAGATCAACAAAAAAAAACCCATAGACGAGCACAAGGTCAAACCCGAGTCTTTACAACTGGGTTCAACACAAGGCAAAGTGAAACTGAAGCATGGCAGATCACAAATAAAACAGCATCAAAGCTCAAGTGACAAAACATAATGCATCAGCCAACTTATACCAAAGCCAACATGACTCAATGCAGACTTGAAGTTACAAAACAAATGCCACAAGAATACATCTATGAAGAATCAGCTCAGTACAAAATTGATCAACTACAAAGGCAGTAGCGAGTGCAGACAAACAAAACTCAAGATTTCAAAATGCAGTGGCCATACACATATATACATACAAGAATGTATGTATACAAATGATCAGCCCTCAAGTGCAGTGCAACTACAAAGAAGACAGTGGCAACAGTTCAGATGACAATGAACTAAAGTAAAGACCACAAAGACTTCAAGACAGTGATTCAATCAGACCTGACCTAAGTTAAAGAAGCCAGTGTGAATGCAGACCTAAACTACATGGACATTTTAGGCCGAGCACTGATATAAGGATCAGTGATGTCAAATTTCAAACAGCAGCCTCAACATATATGACCAAAAGGTTAAAACAATATGAAGTGCACAACAATGCTATAACATACTACATAAATGTATGCATACATACCAGAAATGAAGATCAAAGAAATGCAGACCTGGGCTACACAAATGCATGTGAAACAGGCTGCAAGCATTTACATGAACACATATACGACTTGAATAAACAATCTTTATTACCCATAGTGGCACTACATACTACAGGAAAAATACCGAGAAACCGGAATGCAAGTAGTATTACCGCAACTTGAACCAGGCTAGGCAGCTAGCATATATACAACTCAACTTCTCAATGAATACCTGGAACAAAATGCCAACTGCCTCGCATGGTACAAACAATAGCAACCGATATTGATGCAATAGATATATGATGAAATGCATAGCATACATAGGGCTCCAGTTACAACCTTAAGAATGCATATATGAACCAAAGATCAAACTACATCAGGGCATGACCAAGTGCAGCCACTACATGAAGACAATGTAAACACCACATAATAGTATGGACAATGAGACTGCAACCCAGATCACAGTGAAATGACCGAACCCGATGAAATAAAACAACCACTACATAATGCAACACCCAATAGTGCAGCAGTTCAAAATGATAATCAACGGAGAAACACCAAAGACCAACAGTAAGTGTCGACCCAGCCTTACTTAAATGCAGTGAACAGAAGTAAATGCAGACATGAACCATATCGCATCACAAAATCACTGGTGACCAATTCCAACAAAGATTTCCAACTGATGCAAGTCAAAGTTTCCAATTTAGAATTGCTATGACCAAATCAATAATCAATATCATGAAAACAACTAAACCAAGTCGAATGAACAGGTCAGAGGATAGCATACATGAAGTCAGATGACCGAAGTCACGAAAGAAATCAACAGCGTTCAAACAAAAATCAGATGCATTAGTTTAAATTCGAAAACGGGGTACATCCAGTGATTTCAAAAACAAGGATTTTAAATGATTTTATAAGAACACAAGCCAACAAGAAACAGTTCAAATCCAGACACGACCCATCCACAATTATATGCAAACCAAACTAAATCAGTGGATAGCATGACGAAAGTCAAAGGCACATAAAGGCCAACAGCAGCAAGTGGATATACCATGAAGCCGCAAGAAGGATGAGAGTTCGAACAAAATACAGTGATGTAAAAATATAAGAAGCTGGAATTTCATGAATTCGAACTAGTGGGATTTAAATGCCGCAAGTCAACAAGAAGGAATCGAACCAAAACTCATCACAAAACCAAGTCGAAATCAGGAGACAACAGGTCAGTGCATAGCAAAGTCATGGTACTAGTGCAAATCACAACTCACAGATATATGTGCTTGAATTAGATGTGAGTAATATAAATTACTCACCTTTACAAATCGAAGCAGCGCGGCCGAGAAGAAGACGAAAACTTTAGAGTTTGACGCCAAAGCAACTATCAAACTCACCGAAACAGCCGCGAGCACTTCAGATGTTCGACGAGGTCGCGAGCGAATGAATGCGAGGGGAAGGTGAAGCCCTAGATTCGCCAGATCGAACGACAAGGCAAAGCCCTAAATTTTCAGATCGAAGGAGATCGCCGAAGCCCTAGAATTTGCTCGCCATTTTTTTTTCTTTTGTTTCGTTTGTTTTATTTTTCCGTTCGTCTGATTGAAGAGAAAGGGGGGTGCGGGTTTAACAGAGAAATCGTGGGTTAGGGTATGGGCCGGTATGGTCTTAGTACTAGATGTATGGCCATTTTTCTTTTCTTATTTTAAACTTTGTTTTTGTTCTTCTCTCTCTTTTTTTTCTCTTTTAAATCTAATTTTGTTTTTGTAAATATTTCTTTTAATTTGTTTTGTTTAAATCATGTTGCTAAATTTAAACTATGTGTATATATTCATTTTGTAAAAATGAAAATTTAATAAGAGAATTTCAATTGATTTACAATTTCCAAATTCAAACAGAAATTAACAGTCGATATTAAATCGTTAATTTACGAAGATTTTATCGTTATAAAAATTTCAACAATAAACAGCAAATACCTGTCATCTTTAATCGTTTGTTGATGATTATAATTTTGGGCAAAAATCCAAGTTGTTACAGAAATTCAAATTGAATTCGATTTAAATCTTATACGCGTTTATACGTCGTACGTTCACAAAACAATTTTGATAAATACGAAAATTGAAATCCGGTAATAATTCAATATTACGGACCCAATAAAACTGATTTCGTCAAATTCCGAGACTGTGCCTCGGAATACTATTTTTAAATTCAATTTAAACGATACAATTTCAAAATGGAACAAATCGCTTTTAAAATCAATTCTGAAGCTTCTATTATCTTCAGTATTATCAATATGAATTTTCTAAGCCTTTAAATTATTTTTAACCGGCTTAAAATCGAAGATTCAAATTTTATTCAACTTTCAATAGATTAAATTCAAAAATTTAATCGCCAATTCATTCTGATGATTTGAAATTCAAGTCAAATCATCATTCAAATATTTAAAATTAATTAAATATTTTCAATTTAAATTGTTCAAAATTCAGGGTCGTTACAAACTCCCCTCCTTAAAAACTTTTCGTCCACGAAAAGGAAAAGTCGTTAAAATTTCATCGATATTTATACTCTAGTCAATTTTTACTAAGCTTGAAGCTTATTACAAATAAATGAATATAGGATTCATTCCATTTGTTTAATCTCACTAGCTTTGTTCATTATCTCCTTTGTTCATTGATTTTCAAAAATCAAAACCCAAAAGACTTTTACTAACATTTTTAATTTACCACACTCAGATTCAAACTTAAAATTCTTCACGCTAGATATTTATATAATATATCTCTTCCAAAACTGTGGACTTTCAAAACATTACAAATATCCTCTTCCTTAGTTCATTAGGTAGGAATTTTGTAATTTTAATTTCAAATCATTGATTTGCTATTTACAGTTTGAAAATACTTGCTAACTCGAAATTTAACAAGTCCATCTTCGTTCTCACAGACATTAGACATACGCTGGCCAGGCGCAAGTCTAAAAATCTCCAAGTACTAAATATACTTGCTTCAATTCCCAGTGAAAATACTTTTAAAAATTCTTTTAAAAATGGATATGGAAAGCACGTTCCCCCATGGATTACAGTTCCACCCGGCGGTTACGCTACTATCCCAGTAGAGTCGCTTGTGGCTGTAGATTTCACATCTCTTAAATTTCGCCATGGTTGTCGCCATAGATTGCAGTACACACGGCGGTTACGCTACTATCCCAGTAGAATCGCTCGTGTCTGTAGGCATCACGCCCCTCAAATTTCGCCTGGCATTAGATTGCAGTTTACTCGGCGGTTACGCCACTATCCCAGTGGAGTCGCTCGTAACTGTGGGCATCTCGCCCCTCAAATTACGCTAACATCATCAATCAAATCTAATCTCATCGCGATGAACTATCGCGAAGGATTTCCGATTCAAATAGTCACTCTGACTAAAATTCTACGTAGCTACGAATTTCAAATGGACACTCATCGAGAGTTCCAATACCTTCTTTAATAATAAATGGAAGGTACTTTTCCACATCCTCAGTTTAGAAAACATAATATCATATATGTAGTACTTTCATTTCACATTTCGTACATATCATATCCATGTAAACATACATAAGATTTCCATAACAATGTCTTTCTAAACTAACGGTTTCAAATTCACCGCATTCATATATATAAGTTCTAAAAACTTACATATCCATATTCATAACAAAATAGAGGATTTCAAAATTTTCCTCTAAGTCGATTTGGAAATTTAAGGTTATCTCAAAACCTAATTCATATTCATAATTCCATTTCATTCTCGACTTTCACATTCGATTTGAATTACACGCTTACATCGTCAATTCTCAACACAGAATTGATGTCTATCGATATATAACCTCTGAGCTCGTACGTCTCAGAGAAGGGTGTTAAGCTAAGAGAATAAATTCTCCGCCACCAACAGATATATATTTAATAGAGATCAATTGCTATGTCATCAATTCACAATGTTAGACATACAATCCAAATCATCATCTGAAATTCAAAGCTCAACTTATATTGTCTTTGATGTCGAAGTTAAACTCAATTTTAACTTAACGATTCAATCTTTTTTTTTTTTTTGAAAAATTTCAAATTGAACAAATTGTTCAAATTCCTCATTTAACTTTTCAACTTCGACTTCAAAAAATGAACTTCAAATCATTTATCCCTTACGGAATATATTCACAACATTTCATATTTGGAAAAACATTTCCATACTTATTTAAAAATAAGTAATTCACAAATCCATTTTATTTTCAACATTTGAAAATATTCGATATACTTAAATCAAAATTAAGTATATATTTCATCTTTAAGGAAATCATTCTTTTTCACATATTTATTTGAGTCAAAACGAATGTTACGTAAAACATCGTTACGACAACTCAAAATCATTAGTATAGGGATTCGAAATTTAGATAGATGTATAAATCCCAATACTATACAAAACATTTTCTTTCGGAAATCATTTACTATAACAACAGTGTTATAGTCCACCATTTCCTTATATTCGAAAACGTCTATTTCAACAATGAATGTTGAAATCTATGGTTTCGATATTCAATGCCTTTGAAAACATCTTTTTAAAACAATTACTTCGTTTTAAAATATCACTTTTCCAAAACATGTCCATTTTATTCAATAATATATTCACTGTCCAAAATCGTGAATATACATCTTTTAACAACTATACAGAATTTTACTTATCAAAATAAGTCAGTTTCGAATTTATGAACAATGTTTATAAATTTCACTTCTATTCATAAAGACTTCAATTTATAAAAATTTACTTCATTAACCAATTCCTTTATAACCCAATTTTATATCAGAATTTTAATTTATAAGTGAATTACTTATAAATTCTTTTATTTCGCAACTCCGATTCATTTTATAACTTCACAATTTTTTTTTTCTGTAATTTCCATTCACTTATGAAATCCATTAAATATTTCACTTTTAACACTTATACAATTCCAATATTTTATTAGCACTTTCAAATCTTCAATTTAAACCGGTTATAATAATTCAAAAATTCCAATTTAAACTATTATATAAATTTATCAATTTTCCATTTCCAAAATAATCACTAGTTCTTTAGTAAACCATTCATCGACTTGGTTTCCAATTTAATCACATTTGATTCATTCACATTGGATTTTCTACTAACATTCATTCATATTCAATTAGTTCACATTCACTAATTCATATTCAAGTTAGTTTGCTTTCAATTCAAATCAATTCTATTTTGATTTCTTACCTTTCAATTTGAATTCAATTACATAGCTTTCAATTTCCATTAATACAATTTCATTAACACTTAATGAATTTCTATACGATCAACGAACAACCAATGCCCATTTAACCAAATTTATTTACTTTTCTTATATTCAATTTGGTTCAACACACTTAATTTTAATTGGTTTATATTCTAATTCAGATTGAATTCTTATACTCATTATATTCACTAATTCACTTTTACAAAATAAAGTTGAATTTCCCTTCTATAACTCAATTTTATATTCATTCTTCACTTTATTAATTCATTTTGATATCAAATTCAATTTGATTCAATATTACTTAAGTTATGTTTCATTTTATCTTCACTCGCATTTATTTTCACCATAAAACTTAAGTTCGCCTCAAATTTATTTGAAATTCTATTTTATTTAACTTAACTTAGATTTCATTTCAAAAATCATTTTATTTAACTTGTATTAAAGTCAAATTCATATCACATTCAAAATCCAAATTTTGTTTACTTAACAAAACTATTTAACCATTTAAAAACTGGTTTTACTTAAATTTTTTCATTTTATAAGTTAAACAACTTATTAATTTAAACTTCCCAATTCATATCATATAATCACTTATCTTTCAAGTTTAACTTTTCATCTCAATAATTTATCAAATCAAATTCAATTTATTTAACTTCCTTTGGTTAAATTCCAAATCCATATATTAATTAATACTAATTCAATTCAATTTAACTTTTCTTAAGTTAAAAATCTTTATTTTCAAAAACAATTTTATACTTCTTTGGATTTGAAAACGTTTCCTTTTAAAGTGTTTCTAGTAACTATTCATATTAAACATCATAAACTAAGCTTTGTGTAAACCAAAGCTCTGATACCACTCTGTAACACTCCCCCTTTTTTCCGTCTCCAGTCGGTAATTAAACCAACTCGAAACGTTCAAAAAGACGAATTGTTATTTAGTTTATAAGGTTTAAACAGAATCAGCCACAGAAACACAGATAATAACACTGAATTAAAACAAATGAATCTTTATTTCATTACTATAAATCTTTTATATACATCAGAGTTTATACAATTTTAATACAGATACAGTGGAATATCTTAAAATACAATTTTCTTCTGAAAAATAAAGTGATTCTTTACTCTCTCTCTCTAACTTCGCTGCTCGAAAATCTTCAAGCTGTAAAAATACTCGGTCTGACCCGAGTATTATATTCAAAAGAAAATAATACACAGGTCAGTCTAATTCAAACCAGTTTATTAGTGCATATAGGCAGTAAAAATTTTAAATAGACGACAGTCACAATAATTCTCGTCTATCCGACTCTTTTAACAACGAAATCGGATAACGAAAATATAACACTAAACAGTGTTAAGCAATAAATCAGCAGATTTAAATCATCAACAGAGATAAATAGTGTTATTGGCTGCCGTACACGCACGCGTGCACGGCCTCGCCAATACAATAGTGAAATGCACAAAAGATCAACAAAAAAAAACCCATAGACGAGCACAAGGTCAAACCCGAGTCTTTACAACTGGGTTCAACACAAGGCAAAGTGAAACTGAAGCATGGCAGATCACAAATAAAACAGCATCAAAGCTCAAGTGACAAAACATAATGCATCAGCCAACTTATACCAAAGCCAACATGACTCAATGCAGACTTGAAGTTACAAAACAAATGCCACAAGAATACATCTATGAAGAATCAGCTCAGTACAAAATTGATCAACTACAAAGGCAGTAGTGAGTGCAGACAAACAAAACTCAAGATTTCAAAATGCAGTGGCCATACACATATATACATACAAGAATGTATGTATACAAATGATCAGCCCTCAAGTGCAGTGCAACTACAAAGAAGACAGTGGCAACAGTTCAGATGACAATGAACTAAAGTAAAGACCACAAAGACTTCAAGACAGTGATTCAATCAGACCTGACCTAAGTTAAAGAAGCCAGTGTGAATGCAGACCTAAACTACATGGACATTTTAGGCCGAGCACTGATATAAGGATCAGTGATGTCAAATTTCAAACAGCAGCCTCAACATATATGACCAAAAGGTTAAAACAATATGAAGTGCACAACAATGCTATAACATACTACATAAATGTATGCATACATACCAGAAATGAAGATCAAAGAAATGCAGACCTGGGCTACACAAATGCATGTGAAACAGGCTGCAAGCATTTACATGAACACATATATGACTTGAATAAACAATCTTTATTACCCATAGTGGCACTACATACTACAGGAAAAATACCGAGAAACCGGAATGCAAGTAGTATTACCGCAACTTGAACCAGGCTAGGCAGCTAGCATATATACAACTCAACTTCTCAATGAATACCTGGAACAAAATGCCAACTGCCTCGCATGGTACAAACAATAGCAACCGATATTGATGCAATAGATATATGATGAAATGCATAGCATACATAGGGCTCCAGTTACAACCTTAAGAATGCATATATGAACCAAAGATCAAACTACATCAGGGCATGACCAAGTGCATCCACTACATGAAGACAATGTAAACACCACATAATAGTATGGACAATGAGACTGCAACCCAGATCACAGTGAAATGACCGAACCCGATGAAATAAAACAACCACTACATAATGCAACACCCAATAGTGCAGCAGTTCAAAATGATAATCAACGGAGAAACACCAAAGACCAACAGTAAGTGTCGACCCAGCCTTACTTAAATGCAGTGAACAGAAGTAAATGCAGACATGAACCATATCGCATCACAAAATCACTGGTGACCAATTCCAACAAAGATTTCCAACTGATGCAAGTCAAAGTTTCCAATTTAGAATTGCTATGACCAAATCAATAATCAATATCATGAAAACAACTAAACCAAGTCGAATGAACAGGTCAGAGGATAGCATACATGAAGTCAGATGACCGAAGTCACGAAAGAAATCAACAGCGTTCAAACAAAAATCAGATGCATTAGTTTAAATTCGAAAACGGGGTACATCCAGTGATTTCAAAAACAAGGATTTTAAATGATTTTATAAGAACACAAGCCAACAAGAAACAGTTCAAATCCAGACACGACCCATCCACAATTATATGCAAACCAAACTAAATCAATGGATAACATGACGAAAGTCAAAGGCACATAAAGGCCAACAGCAGCAAGTGGATATACCATGAAGCCGCAAGAAGGATGAGAGTTCGAACAAAATACAGTGATGTAAAAATATAAGAAGCTGGAATTTCATGAATTCGAACTAGTGGGATTTAAATGCCGCAAGTCAACAAGAAGGAATCGAACCAAAACTCATCACAAAACCAAGTCGAAATCAGGAGACAACAGGTCAGTGCATAGCAAAGTCATGGTACTAGTGCAAATCACAACTCACAGATATATGTGCTTGAATTAGATGTGAGTAATATAAATTACTCACCTTTACAAATCGAAGCAGCCACGGCCGAGAAGAAGACGAAAACTTTAGAGTTTGACGCCAAAGCAACTATCAAACTCACCGAAACAGCCGCGAGCACTTCAGATGTTCGACGAGGTCGCGAGCGAATGAATGCGAGGGGAAGGTGAAGCCCTAGATTCGCCAGATCGAACGACAAGGCAAAGCCCTAAATTTTCAGATCGAAGGAGATCGCCGAAGCCCTAGAATTTGCTCGCCATTTTTTTTTCTTTTGTTTCGTTTGTTTTATTTTTCCGTTCGTCTGATTGAAGAGAAAGGGGGGTGCGGGTTTAACAGAGAAATCGTGGGTTAGGGTATGGGCCGGTATGGTCTTAGTACTAGAGGTATGGCCATTTTTCTTTTCTTATTTTAAACTTTGTTTTTGTTCTTCTCTCTCTTTTTTTTCTCTTTTAAATCTAATTTTGTTTTTGTAAATATTTCTTTTAATTTGTTTTGTTTAAATCATGTTGCTAAATTTAAACTATATGTATATATTCATTTTGTAAAAATGAAAATTTAATAAGAGAATTTCAATTGATTTACAATTTCCAAATTCAAACAGAAATTAACAGTCGATATTAAATCGTTAATTTACGAAGATTTTATCGTTATAAAAATTTCAACAATAAACAACAAATACCTGTCATCTTTAATCGTTTGTTGATGATTATAATTTTGGGCAAAAATCCAAGTTGTTACAGAAATTCAAATTGAATTCGATTTAAATCTTATACGCGTTTATACGTCGTACGTTCACAAAACAATTTTGATAAATACGAAAATTGAAATCCGGTAATAATTCAATATTACGGACCCAATAAAACTGATTTCGTCAAATTCCGAGACTGTGCCTCGGAATACTATTTTTAAATTCAATTTAAACGATACAATTTCAAAATGGAACAAATCGCTTTTAAAATCAATTCTGAAGCTTCTATTATCTTCAGTATTATCAATATGAATTTTCTAAGCCTTTAAATTATTTTTAACCGGCTTAAAATCGAAGATTCAAATTTTATTCAACTTTCAATAGATTAAATTCAAAAATTTAATCGCCAATTCATTCTGATGATTTGAAATTCAAGTCAAATCATCATTCAAATATTTAAAATTAATTAAATATTTTCAATTTAAATTGTTCAAAATTCAGGGTCGTTACACACAAAATTCCAGAAATCATCACAAGAAATCCAGAAAACACATAAATAAGGGGGGGAGGCCTAACACATGAATGGGAGCATGAAAACTCACCTACGCGTAAACACATGACGAGAAGCTATCTCATGGAAGCTATCCATTAAATTTTCACACAGGAATGGCCCGAAGACCGTAGGGTGCTACCCTAGAAATGTGATGGCGAAACATCACATGATCGGGGTATAGTCTCCCACGTAGACAAAGAGATATGCGATGGCGAAACATCACATAATCGGGGTATAGTCTCCCCGTAGACGAATGTGATGGCGAAACATCATATGATCGGGGTATAGTCTCCCCGTAGACGAAGAAATATGTGTGAGACGAAATCACACAAAGAGTATCTAGACAACCCTCAAAGCCCAAGAGATATGTGTGAGACGAAATCACACCGATGAGGCCTAGTCTAACCGTGCAATATGTGTGAGACGAAATCACACACTGGTGTCTAGACAATCCTCAAAGCCCAAGAGATATGTGTGAGACGAAATCACACCGATGAGGTCCAGTCTAAATCATAATATGTGATGGCGAAACATCACATAATCGGGGTATAGTCTCCCCGTAGACGAAGAAATATGTGTGAGAGGAAATCACACAAAGAGTATCCAGACAACCCTCAAAGCCCAAGAGATATGTGTGAGACGAAATCACACCGATGAGGCCTAGTCTAACCGTGCAATATGTGTGAGACGAAATCACACACTGGTGTCTAGACAATCCTCAAAGCCCAAGAGATATGTGTGAGACGAAATCACACCGATGAGGTCCAGTCTAAATCATAAAAATGATCGTCATGATCATAAAGAAAGTGTCAATTACACTAAGCTAGTAAATATAAGAGTTTAGCTTCATGTCCCATAACCACTTGCTTAACTCAAATATTTACGAACAGATTGTAAATCTCCACTAGGAAATTGTCACAAAAAGGGTCCAATCGAACAAGTCCAAGAGCTAACCGACGAAGTAAACGCAAGCGTTTCATACTGTAATATCCCGGAAATTTTAACAATATCAATTTAATAATCTGTTAAATAATTAAATTGATATTGATGATCTTTGATAATAAGATTTGAATTTAATTTAATAATCTGATTAAATTAGTATTAATTGGTGATTTTATCTTTTAAAAGTTAATAAGATATTTTCTATTTGAATATATATATTTATTTATATATATTGTAAATAGAAGCTTTGGGTAAATTGGGAATTTAGATTTAATTTAATATGACTTTTCAAAGTTATTTAAATTAGTAAATTTATAGTTTTAAAATACTTTAATTGCTTAAGATATTTTTACTTAAGTTTAAAATTATATAAGAGTTAACAAAAAGGCTTGTTTTGTTTCTTTTTAAAATATCACTTGATAATATAATCTCTTATATAAATTATTTAAATATCAAATATGTTAATTTCAGATAATAAGTATAATGTATTATTTTTATTAATATGAATGGATTTTAAAGAATATGAAATTGTTATTTAATTGAATAAATAGTTATATATGTATATATATATAACTTGACTTTTTAAATTGAATCTTAGGATTTAATTTAATTGAATTTGAATTTAAGCTTTGAAATTCAAGAGAATAAATATTTAAATTGTTTGGATATTATAATATTTGTATAACTTTTAATTATAAATATAATTGGTTTTGTTTCTTTAAAATGATTTATATATATAGATAAGTGTTTAATAAATAAGAAAAAGGCTTTTTAATTACTTTAAAATAAATAGAAATAAGATAAATACTTAAAAGACATGTGTCTTTATCTAATGACTTGTTTTAACATGTGTTAAGTAATGAATTAATCTATGTGACAAGTGTCTTTATTATTTTTAATTTTCTTTTATTTTTATAAATTTCAACTTCACTTATATAAACATATGCATTCTCCTTACTTCATTTTCTTTCTATTCTCCATTTTCAAAACAAGAAAAACTCAGTTTTTCCTCTAATAAAATCTGAAATAATTAGTAACCTCTTCTCAAAACTCTTCCTCTAATCTAAAATCAAAAACCTGATTTTCAAATTCCTCAAACCAGAGATTATCAACATCGAATCTCTGTAAACCATTTTCCCAAATCTAAATTAAGTTCAGCCTGCAATTCTTTTCAACATTTAAGCCTGCCTGCATGTTTATCAAATCTGGAATCATTTCAAGGCCTGTCTGCATTCATCTCTTCAAACTGGAAATCAAGCTTGCATGTTAATTTAAAGGCAACAATTCAAGTTTTAAATCAAATTCAAGAAGCATGCAAGTCCACAGTTTCAAAAGCTAAAATCTGGAAGCTCTGTTTCATTTTTTTTTCAATCAGGTGAGTAACATTCTTAGAACTTAATATAAGAATCTGTTTGTTGGTTAACTCTGAAAGAAGTATGTTCTTGTGTGTATCTATATGTGAGTTTCTATAAATATATACATGTGGATGTATTGATATATATGTGCATGTCTGTTATGTATGATATCCCTGTTTTATATTTTCTTTAAACTCAGATTCTTGATAAAATCCCTATCTACTTATCTGATCTCTGATAGACTTAAGTTTTAAAACAAAATAAGTTTGTTTTATCATAAACTAAAGCTTAAAATTTAAATTAAGTCAAATCTTAAGCCTGAGTGTCTCTGGAAGCTTAAAACATCAGTGTATATTAAATAAAGTGAAAATTCAAACTGTGAGAATTGTAGTTCCAGTATTATGAATTGAATAAATAAACCAAATCATGATTTTTAACACTAAAATCAAGATTTTTAAGAATGTGGAAATGGTGCAGTTCTGTGATGAACTAAAAATGAAGTTTTGGGTAATTCGTTTGATCTAGATGGTTTGATATGTTGAAATCTTCAGTAAGGATAGAGGGATGATCAAAGATGTAGGGAAAATTATTAGAATTTGAATTAAAGGATCAAGGAGGATATGATTTAGGATTTAAATTTTTAAACCTAGTTTTACTGGGTTAGGGGAAGATGATCGAAACGGGATCTGTGGTCGATCGAGTTGAACGGGGATTTGGTAGATGGAAGTTTGGTCGTGGATGAAAGCATGGCCGGAGTTGCTAGATGTCAGGTGGTCGGAGGTTGGCGAACGACGCGTTGCCAGGTTTGGGGTGTTCGAGCTGTTGATGTTCCAGGTTTCGATTTTTAGGCTCGAATTCTCGATTTCGATTTCGCGAATGGATTGAAGTTTGGATGATCGTGGTTTGGTTGGTGGTCGATCGTTGTCTTGTGGGGATACTCGGCGATGGTCGGAGTGGACGCTGGTGATCGTGCACGTGCACGCGATTGTGATATGTCTGGGTGAAGTCTGGGATTATAGCAGTGGGAAGTGCTCGAGATTTCTCGAGTTGTTTCGTGAGATGTTCGAAGTTGTGGGATAGGCGACTCGAAGTAAACTTAGATAGGCTCGAGTACAAATTTGTGTTGCCAGATTTAAAAACTCTGATCTGTTTTAAAAATTCAAAACTGAATTTAAATGGTTAAGTGAAATTTAAACAAGTCTTAAATCTAAGTTTAAATCTGTATCTCAGATTTGAAATAAAAGCAGTTTTTAAATTAAATTGTTTTAATGATTTTAATTGTTTAAAATGTATATTAAATGGTTAGAATTTAAAAGTAAATTTAATTTAAATTCTTTAAGTTCTTTTATAAGATGAGTATTTCTTTAACTTGTAAATAAAAGAGTTTTAGAAATGTTGTTTAAAACATTGTTAAAGATAATTTGTTTTCATTTTAAATCTTTAAATTTAAATGAAATTTTGAAGGTAAAATTAAAGTAAATTAATTTAAGATACTTTGTAAATGATAACTTGATTATTAATAAGAACAAAGTTTTATCTTAAAGTAATTAGAGATTTGTATTCATTAAATTAATTAGGAAATTTAATGGGTAATTAATTTAATTGATTAATTAATCATTTGGATTAATTAAATAGGTAATTAAAGGTTTAAACTAATTAATTAACGATTAAGATTAATTAATTAGAATAATTAATTTATAATTAAGGATTATAAATTAGAATATTAATTAATGATTAAGAATTAATTAATAAAGTAATTAAATATTAATTAAGTTATGGTTAACACTTAATTAATTAAATAAATTAGATTAATTAATTGGTTATTAAGATTTATTAATTTGAAATTAATAATAATTAATCTAAGTTAATTACTTAAGGAAAGTAATTAAATAATTGTTAATGAAGTCATTAACTATGGATTATTAAATAATTAATTAATAGGATTAGTTTTGATAATTAATTAGTTTAATTAATTTAAGAATAATCATTTATGAAATTGTTTAAATGAATTACTTACTGGAAGTAATTAAGGATTAATTACTTATTGTAATTAATTGAAGTTGATTTGATTTATTTAAGTTAATTAATTAAGTTTAATTAATTTAGAATAATCAAGAGATGATTTGATAATAATTACTTAATGTAATTATTAAGGTAAGATTATTTAGGGAAGTAAATAATAAGATAATTACTGGAAGTAATTAGTTAATTAGTTGAATAATGATTTTATAGAAGTAATTTGAGTTAATTACTTTGAATAATTAATCAAGAGATTAATTAAGAAATTAATTAAGGAGTAATTAATTTAGTTAATGAAAGTAATTAAGGGTAGTTAATTACTGATTGAAGATTAATCAAGGTGATTAAAAAATGTTGTTTAATTAAAGGTTAATTACTTAATGTAATTAATTTAATTAGAGTAATTAATAATTAAATTGTAATTAATTAATGGTTAAGTAAGAAGGATTTATAAAATGAAGTAATTAATTTAATTCAATTTAAATTAATTAGAGATGATATAAATCATTACTTATGAATGGGTGTTAGTATTGAATACTTGGCATTGATTGATATCTCTGATGAGATATATGCTGTGTGATATGGATGTTAGTTGAATTGTATGGATTATCTGATAATGTTGATTATCTGTTGTGAATTATCTTTCTTTGTGTATAAAGATAATGAATTGAATTTGTTTTAACCTTTAAAATAACTTGGCCTTAAAAGATACGCTTTGGATTTCGATGAGACCGGGATCGGGTTTCCGTATACCGGATTTCCAGGTCTGGAGACCCGAATACCACATCGATCCAAATTAACGATAGGTCGTGAATCAAGTGAAGATTAAGATTCAGAGTGCAAGGGTTATTGTCGTTAACTCTGAGGGTGATTCCAAAACGAGTGTAACGAGATAATGCCTTCGGTTTCGTTCGAACTCGGAACGAACTTGTATGGATTGAATGCTTTCAGAACATCGTTAGGTGGACGATGAGCATTCTAAGTGATGTGTTCTTTTCTAAGGTAATCGTGACCTCAAGCCTCACAAACCGGGAATGGCTAAAACAGGGGAGGTGCAGCAAGGTTAGTGGGTAGCACCCAAGTAGGACAAGGTTACCTCTGTCTAGATGTCCCTTTCTATTTTCGACTTAGTGGTGCGGTTGCTGATCCCAACCGTGAGGTATCTTGTGCGGGAATTATCCAGTAAGGGATGTTCCGACCTTGTGTTGCAGGGGATTGGGAGTGATCCTCGGTATGGTGATCTAGGCCACGTACTGTGACGGGCGGTACCCCGGTAGCCCTGCCATTGTATGGAATCCAAACTCCAATAAGTGCCGTACGTATTAGTTGTGCCCAACTATGTTGGAATGTGAGATGTAAGCATTTCAGCTATTTCTGTATTTTACTTGAAAACCCTAGACCCTATTATAATATAACTGGATTTCCTATCAAATGTTTTGGTTAGCGTAAGGTAAAAACTTTTCCATGTTTATGTGTGGGAAGTCTTACGTGATACCTTTGTTTTCAAAAAGGTTTTGAAGTTAAACAATTTTAACCCGTTTACTCACACCAGACCCATGTCTGACCCAAGTGTTTATTTTCTGTTTTATTAAACCTTGGGTACTCAATTTTTACGAGTAGCTAAGGGATTCAGGTTAGCTTTGACGAATCTATGGAGGAGATATGGAGCAGGAGGCTTCAGCATTCGTAAATAGATAGTATTCCGCTGTGTTGGTTGTTCTGAGTCTTTTGTTTGAATTGCATCTTGAGTTGTATAATAGACAGAAATTATAACTGTCTATTTTGTTGTATAAGTTGTGTAACTCTGATTATGTAAAGACTATGTAATAGTTATGTGATATATTATATTTTTTTCGTTCCGCTGTGAGATTCTGATATTGTTTAGTTCTTTCTTTCTCTTCTTTTCTCTTTTCTATCCCTTTCTTTCTTATTAACGATGCGACTTTCTATGGAGAGAAAGTCGTGGTCGTTACAGTGGTATCAGAGCAGTAGGTTGAGTGAATACCTAGGCTCTGTAGTGGTGTCTATCTTGAGAGCGCGTAATTGTTAGTTATATAAAAATGGTTTTATATTGTGTTAATTGATCGGTTGAGTGGTATATGGATTCTGGTCAATACGAGTAGCTAACGTTATTGATAGGGATCTCTAAACACTTGAACCAGGCCAACGGACACAATATTGTTTTAAAGAGGTAGATGAAATAATTTTACCCAGAAATAATTTCTAAAAAAAATATATATCATTTTAAATATATATATTTATATATTCTACCTATTTGTTGGGTTACCCATACAGGTTTTCCAATATAGGATATAAAGGTAGATAGGGTAGTGGTGTGTGTAACACGACTACCAATGGTTGGAGTCTGAGTGTTGAGGTTGGAAGTGTATCTGTCGAGACTGTAGACCTAATACTGTCTCGAGTAAGCTTTGCTGTGGTGAAGGATTTCATTGATCTCCGAAGGAAACCAGTTATGGTTCGGAGTTTATCTTTGAAGTGTGGATGAGTAGAGTTGGATCTGTCGATGAGGCAGAAGTGAGTGATGGTACCTTGATACCTCAGGTAATAGTAGCTGTATGATGAGATACAGTGACGATGGATGTTCCCGAAGATGTTTTATTTGGAACAAGATTAAGGAAATGTGTATGCTTTGGAATTGTCGCTGAGTTCAGCACGGTGTTTCTGTTTGGTTTGGAGTCCGAGTTTCTCGAAGATCTTTGGAATAGGAAGTCCTTGGCATCAGTGTCAGTAGTGCAGCTCGGAGTATTCTGTGATGGCAAGAAGTTTTCTAGCTGAGCAGTTTTTCTGGAAGTGAAGTTCAGAAGCAGCAGAGTGGATCCATTTCTTCGATAAATTGGATAAATAAGTGTAAGCTGTTCTGATTGGTAAAGAGAGAACAGTCTGTTTGGAATTAGGATGGGTAGATCGCAAAAGTGACTTGCGATTGCTGAGTGTTCTCTTGGGTTGTCAGAATTTTTCTGGATGTCTTCAGAGAAGTCAGGAGTTTGTCTGCATCTGAAGGTTGAGTTTTCTTATCGACTGGATTCCAGGAGTGATACCGGTGGTTCAGTCTAGTGGAAGGATGTTTCCTAGAGATGGAGTTGGTGAAGCAGCTCAAGTTTTGCTGGAGTATCTGAGTTTCTTTATGGATCAGTAAACCTTATTTCTGGAGTGAGTTGTCCAGTCTGTGCTTGTGTTCTACTTCAGATCGGAGTTGAGCAGCGAAAGTATTTTGGAGTGTATCTCTGGATGGGAGAAGTAGGTTTGGAATCTACTAATGTTGTGAGGTAGAGTTATGTTTGGATCTCGTCTGTGTTCTGATTTGGATAGGTAATTGGTCTACTTGGTTGAATTGTCAGTTTGGATAACTGGAATTCATTGAGTTTTACGTATCTCTGAGGGAGTACGTATTTGATCTATCTCTGGTTGTAGAATCAGCAGTTCTGGAAGTTTGGTAGTAGAGTCAGACTCGTCTGTAGTCTGATAGTCTGTTTAGTTCTGTAGATCTAGATGAGTAGGAGATCTATAGCTTAGTTGTTTAGATTGTTTGTAGAGCGAGTATCCCGGTATATATATATACTTGGGGAAACTCGAGGAATTTTATCTAGAATTTAGTCTAGATAGTTAGAATTGTTTGATTGGATGATTTGGTTGCTATGGTTGCTAGCATATGGATGATAGTATATGCTTGTGTTTTAAATTAAAATCTTTAATAAGATTATTAAATTACCTTTGTTTAAATTTCGGGGACGAAATTATTTTAAGGGGGAAGGAATGTAATATCCCGGAAATTTTAACAATATCAATTTAATATTCTGTTAAATAATTAAATTGATATTGATGATCTTTGATAATAAGATTTGAATTTAATTTAATAATCTGATTAAATTAGTATTAATTGGTGATTTTATCTTTTAAAAGTTAATAAGATATTTTCTATTTGAATATATATATTTATTTATATATATTGTAAATAGAAGCTTTGGGTAAATTGGGAATTTAGATTTAATTTAATATGACTTTTCAAAGTAATTTAAATTAGTAAATTTATAGTTTTAAAATACTTTAATTGCTTAAGATATTTTTACTTAAGTTTAAAATTATATAAGAGTTAACAAAAAGGCTTGTTTTGTTTCTTTTTAAAATATCACTTGATAATATAATCTCTTATATAAATTATTTAAATATCAAATATGTTAATTTCAGATAATAAGTATAATGTATTATTTTTATTAATATGAATGGATTTTAAAGAATATGAAATTGTTATTTAATTGAATAAATAGTTATATATGTATATATATATATAACTTGACTTTTTAAATTGAATCTTAGGATTTAATTTAATTGAATTTGAATTTAAGCTTTGAAATTCAAGAGAATAAATATTTAAATTGTTTGGATATTATAATATTTGTATAACTTTTAATTATAAATATAATTGGTTTTGTTTCTTTAAAATGATTTATATATATAGATAAGTGTTTAATAAATAAGAAAAAGGCTTTTTAATTACTTTAAAATAAATAGAAATAAGATAAATACTTAAAAGACATGTGTCTTTATCTAATGACTTGTTTTAACATGTGTTAAGTAATGAATTAATCTATGTGACAAGTGTCTTTATTATTTTTAATTTTCTTTTATTTTTATAAATTTCAACTTCACTTATATAAACATATGCATTCTCCTTACTTCATTTTCTTTCTATTCTCCATTTTCAAAACAAGAAAAACTCAGTTTTTCCTCTAATAAAATCTGAAATAATTAGTAACCTCTTCTCAAAACTCTTCCTCTAATCTAAAATCAAAAACCTGATTTTCAAATTCCTCAAACCAGAGATTATCAACATCGAATCTCTGTAAACCATTTTCCCAAATCTAAATTAAGTTCAGCCTGCAATTCTTTTCAACATTTAAGCCTGCCTGCATGTTTATCAAATCTGGAATCATTTCAAGGCCTGTCTGCATTCATCTCTTCAAACTGGAAATCAAGCTTGCATGTTAATTTAAAGGCAACAATTCAAGTTTTAAACCAAATTCAAGAAGCATGCAAGTCCACAGTTTCAAAAGCTAAAATCTGGAAGCTCTGTTTCATTTTTTTTTCAATCAGGTGAGTAACATTCTTAGAACTTAATATAAGAATCTGTTTGTTGGTTAACTCTGAAAGAAGTATGTTCTTGTGTGTATCTATATGTGAGTTTCTATAAATATATACATGTGGATGTATTGATATATATGTGCATGTCTGTTATGTATGATATCCCTGTTTTATATTTTCTTTAAACTCAGATTCTTGATCAAATCCCTATCTACTTATCTAATCTCTGATAGACTTAAGTTTTAAAACAAAATAAGTTTGTTTTATCATAAACTAAAGCTTAAAATTTAAATTAAGTCAAATCTTAAGCCTGAGTGTCTCTGGAAGCTTAAAACATCAGTGTATATTAAATAAAGTGAAAATTCAAACTGTGAGAATTGTAGTTCCAGTATTATGAATTGAATAAATAAACCAAATCATGATTTTTAACACTAAAATCAAGATTTTTAAGAATGTGGAAATGGTGCAGTTCTGTGATGAACTAAAAATGAAGTTTTGGGTAATTCGTTTGATCTAGATGGTTTGATATGTTGAAATCTTCAGTAAGGATAGAGGGATGATCAAAGATGTAGGGAAAATTATTAGAATTTGAATTAAAGGATCAAGGAGGATATGATTTAGGATTTAAATTTTTAAACCTAGTTTTACTGGGTTAGGGGAAGATGATCGAAACGGGATCTGTGGTCGATCGAGTTGAACGGGGATTTGGTAGATGGAAGTTTGGTCGTGGATGAAAGCATGGCCGGAGTTGCTAGATGTCAGGTGGTCGGAGGTTGGCGAACGACGCGTTGCCAGGTTTGGGGTGTTCGAGCTGTTGATGTTCCAGGTTTCGATTTTTAGGCTCGAATTCTCGATTTCGATTTCGCGAATGGATTGAAGTTTGGATGATCGTGGTTTGGTTGGTGGTCGATCGTTGTCTTGTGGGGATACTTGGCGATGGTCGGAGTGGACGCTTGTGATCGTGCACGTGCACGCGATTGTGATATGTCTGGGTGAAGTCTGGGATTATAGCAGTGGGAAGTGCTCGAGATTTCTCGAGTTGTTTCGTGAGATGTTCGAAGTTGTGGGAGAGGCGACTCGAAGTAAACTTAGATAGGCTCGAGTACAAATTTGTGTTGCCAGATTTAAAAACTCTGATCTGTTTTAAAAATTCAAAACTGAATTTAAATGGTTAAGTGAAATTTAAACAAGTCTTAAATCTAAGTTTAAATCTGTATCTCAGATTTGAAATAAAAGCAGTTTTTAAATTAAATTGTTTTAATGATTTTAATTGTTTAAAATGTATATTAAATGGTTAGAATTTAAAAGTAAATTTAATTTAAATTCTTTAAGTTCTTTTATAAGATGAGTATTTCTTTAACTTGTAAATAAAAGAGTTTTAGAAATGTTGTTTAAAACATTGTTAAAGATAATTTGTTTTCATTTTAAATCTTTAAATTTAAATGAAATTTTGAAGGTAAAATTAAAGTAAATTAATTTAAGATACTTTGTAAATGATAACTTGATTATTAATAAGAACAAAGTTTTATCTTAAAGTAATTAGAGATTTGTATTCATTAAATTAATTAGGAAATTTAATGGGTAATTAATTTAATTGATTAATTAATCATTTGGATTAATTAAATAGGTAATTAAAGGTTTAAACTAATTAATTAACGATTAAGATTAATTAATTAGAATAATTAATTTATAATTAAGGATTATAAATTAGAATATTAATTAATGATTAAGAATTAATTAATAAAGTAATTAAATATTAATTAAGTTATGGTTAACACTTAATTAATTAAATAAATTAGATTAATTAATTGGTTATTAAGATTTATTAATTTGAAATTAATAATTAATCTAAGTTAATTACTTAAGGAAAGTAATTAAATAATTGTTAATGAAGTCATTAACTATGGATTATTAAATAATTAATTAATAGGATTAATTTTGATAATTAATTAGTTTAATTAATTTAAGAATAATCATTTATGAAATTGTTTAAATGAATTACTTACTGGAAGTAATTAAGGATTAATTACTTATTGTAATTAATTGAAGTTGATTTGATTTATTTAAGTTAATTAATTAAGTTTAATTAATTTAGAATAATCAAGAGATGATTTGATAATAATTACTTAATGTAATTATTAAGGTAAGATTATTTAGGGAAGTAAATAATAAGATAATTACTGGAAGTAATTAGTTGAATAATGATTTTATAGAAGTAATTTGAGTTAATTACTTTGAATAATTAATCAAGAGATTAATTAAGAAATTAATTAAGGAGTAATTAATTTAGTTAATGAAAGTAATTAAGGGTAGTTAATTACTGATTGAAGATTAATCAAGGTGATTAAAAAATGTTGTTTAATTAAAGGTTAATTACTTAATGTAATTAATTTAATTAGAGTAATTAATAATTAAATTGTAATTAATTAATGGTTAAGTAAGCAAGATTTATAAAATGAAGTAATTAATTTAATTCAATTTAAATTAATTAGAGATGATATAAATCATTACTTATGAATGGGTGTTAGTATTGAATACTTGGCATTGATTGATATCTCTGATGAGATATATGCTGTGTGATATGGATGTTAGTTGAATTGTATGGATTATCTGATAATGTTGATTATCTGTTGTGAATTATCTTTCTTTGTGTATAAAGATAATGAATTGAATTTGTTTTAACCTTTAAAACAACTTGGCCTTAAAAGATACGCTTTGGATTTCGATGAGACCGGGATCGGGTTTCCGTATACCGGATTTCCAGGTCTGGAGACCCGAATACCACATCGATCCAAATTAACGATAGGTCGTGAATCAAGTGAAGATGAAGATTCAGAGTGCAAGGGTTATTGTCGTTAACTCTGAGGGTGATTCCAAAACGAGTGTAACGAGATAATGCCTTCGGTTTCGTTCGAACCCGGAACGAACTTGTATGGATTGAATGCTTTCAGAACATCGTTAGGTGGACGATGAGTATTCTAAGTGATGTGTTCTTTTCTAAGGTAATCGTGACCTCAAGCCTCACAAACCGGGAATGGCTAAAACAGGGGAGGTGCAGCAAGGTTAGTGGGTAGCACCCAAGTAGGACAAGGTTACCTCTGTCTAGATGTCCCTTTCTATTTTCGACTTAGTGGTGCGGTTGCTGATCCCAACCGTGAGGTATCTTGTGCGGGAATTATCCAGTAAGGGATGTTCCGACCTTGTGTTGCAGGGGATTGGGAGTGATCCTCGGTACGGTGATCTAGGCCACGTACTGTGACGGGCGGTACCCCGGTAGCCCTGCCATTGTATGGAATCCAAACTCCAATAAGTGCCGTACGTATTAGTTGTGCCCAACTATGTTGGAATGTGAGATGTAAGCATTTCAGCTATTTCTGTATTTTACTTGAAAACCCTAGACCCTATTATAATATAACTGGATTTCCTATCAAATGTTTTGGTTAGCGTAAGGTAAAAACTTTTCCATGTTTATGTGTGGGAAGTCTTACGTGATACCTTTGTTTTCAAAAAGGTTTTGAAGTTAAACAATTTTAACCCGTTTACTCACACCAGACCCATGTCTGACCCAAGTGTTTATTTTCTGTTTTATTAAACCTTGGGTACTCAATTTTTACGAGTAGCTAAGGGATTCAGGTTAGCTTTGACGAATCTATGGAGGAGATATGGAGCAGGAGGCTTCAGCATTCGTAAATAGATAGTATTCCGCTGTGTTGGTTGTTCTGAGTCTTTTGTTTGAATTGCATCTTGAGTTGTATAATAGACAGAAATTATAACTGTCTATTTTGTTGTATAAGTTGTGTAACTCTGATTATGTAAAGACTATGTAATAGTTATGTGATATATTATATTTTTTTCGTTCCGCTGTGAGATTCTGATATTGTTTAGTTCTTTCTTTCTCTTCTTTTCTCTTTTCTATCCCTTTCTTTCTTATTAACGATGCGACTTTCTGTGGAGAGAAAGTCGTGGTCGTTACACATACCACTTGTTTTACTAGGCCGTTTAATTCAATTTCTCATACGAGTGAAATAAAGGCTTGTATATACTAATAGATTGGAAAACGGTTCAAGAAAAAGAACTTTGTAGTAAAATAGTTTTGAAATCGTTTGGAAAAAGGGATTTTAATATTTACTACTAGTATAGAAAACCTTTATATTTTTAAAGTGACAAATCACAAAAATGATTGTAGAAACAATCAATCACAAGAATTCACATACGAAGATGTGAATGGAATCCAGAGAAATCGATACTGAATCCATCAGAAAGTATGTTCACAAAGATCCCGAAGAAAATGTCATCAAAGTTGCTAATAAATGATAGCAACAAATCGGGGAAATGATCAAGAATCGATTATCAACTGGAAAAACAAAGCAAATCGAGCAGAAATGCATAAATGACTTCAACAAAAGTAAGAATCAAGTCAACGTCGAAGTCAACAATTAATAGCCGCAGTCGAGTATAAAATGAATCAATCATCATTATCAAAGAAACCAACGGCAAACAAAATCAGAGTCTTGAGAATCAAGAAATTAGCAATTTCTCAAAAACAAAGTGACCGAAGTCGAAGGGAAATCCAGATGAGGAAAACACAAAATATCAAGTTCAAAATCGCTGAGATTCAAACTAGATGTGAATGAGAAATCAAAATCACTCAATTTGCAACTGGTCCAGCTATTTTTCATCACAGTGTAACAAGTACATAATGACACTCATAGCATAGAACAAAAGTGGAACAAAGTCCAAAAGTCAAAATGGCTTTAATTTGCCAAATTAAAACAATATCAACATCGGCTAAATCAATTCAAAGCCGAAAACACAAGAATAAGCGTTAGGAATTCTTACCTAACTGTCAAAAATAATCATATGTAAAGATGAGAGATAAACATCGACAAATAGTTGTAACACATGTTCCATCTAAGTTATGTTTTATAATTGTCCTAAACCCCAGGCTCTGATACCAAGCTGTGACGCCCCACCTCTATACCCACGCTAGCCAAGAACACTACGGTGTAGTGCTGTCAACTAGCACGGAGAATAAGGCTGTTGAGGAGCGACCATCTATGTAATTGCCTTGTGCGAGCACCGATATGTCAGATAATAAAACATTGCATTTCATTTTTAGAGGAATACCGACATACCGATACAAACTCAAAGCTACTACACAGTGGCTATAATAGTTTAGGACAATAGATATAAAAATAACACAGATAACATAAATGTGGAATAAAGATGGAACGAAAAGTCTCATATATACAATAACTGATATCAGTTACAATACATTTGACACAATACAAATGATACAACTACAATTGTCGACTAAAGAAGTTATATATACAAGTACATTATCGACTAATATACATGAATACATTATCATCTTAAAACAGACACACTGACTACTTCAACACGACAAAGACCTCTTCAAATGATATAAAAAGTCTTCATAGCTCTAGCAGCAACCCAAAGCTAAAAATCTACAACCTGTAAATACTCGGTCTGACCCGAGTATTACATTCAAAAGAAAATAATACTCGGATCAGTCTAATTCAAAATCAGTTATTAGAGCATAGAAGCAATAATAATCAATCTCAGTATAGATGACAGTCACAGAAATCTCGTATATCCAACTCTCGATACGAGAATTGGATAACGGCAGATATAACACTAAACAGTGTTAATCCACAAAACAGAAATCCAAAGCCGTTTAAGCAATTGAAATGTCAATTTGAAAACATCAATGCTAATTGGCTGCAGTACACGCTAACGTGTACTGCCTCGCCAATACAGCCTACGAATTACGCAACAGGTCGATGAATTAAGAACAAAAGAGATATCGATTAAAAACTGTCAATTCGGTGTGACTGCAGTGCACGCACGCGTGCACTGCCTCGCCACAACGGAATATAAAGTCACCACATGGGACAAGGGTAAAACTGCTACGAAAATGCAGCAGGTCAGCAAGTGCTCAAGGATGAACAGATGCAAGTGAAAATGACACATGGATATGCAAAAGTGAACATACATCTGAATACATACTTGAAAGTATGTATAAAAATGGTCAAGTGAATCAGAAGGCAATTGAACAACTACAAATTCAAGTAGCAGCAATAATGCAATCTAGAATGTCACAGCAACAAGGCACATGCGGTTACAAGTTCAACGAGGCAAGTACAAACTGGACAAGAACAAAAGCTACCAAGCAGGCAATCTCAAGTGATCGAGCCTGTCAAATTATACTGCAGAAACGACAGTTCAAGAAAAACTGGAATCATACAGGCTACACGAACAAATGAAGTCAAGACCAAAGTTTGTCAGAACTTATATACAGCAGCTACAACAGTGAATCAGGCATGAACCAGAGATGTGCCACGACAACAAATGCAACAGGTCAGGGAAGTAACAGTGATAAAACAATGGCCAGAAATGTATACAGTGCAGACAAGTATGAATTCGAACATGAAATGGAGAACATCATTGCAAGTGCAACATGTAGAAGATGATGCAGTGAAGCATGTACAAGGGCAGTACATATGAACATCATAATACAAGTCTCAATATCAATGCTACTGCTTCAGCAGACAAATATCAAATAAACATGAATCAAGACAGGGAACTGAAGGCAATGCAAAATGTCAACACTACAGGTAACAAGTGAAACAGGTCATGTATGAAGTTGAGTGAAACTGCCACAAATATGCACAGGTACAAGAGTCATATGCAAATGGCATTAGATCAGATCAATATGCAATGAAGACTTCATGAAATACAACACTGCTTCGCAAAGTACAAGTGAAACAATGACAGTTCAAATATGCAAAGGAACAATGGAGTATGAACCCAGACAACATATGCAAAGACCAAGGAACTACAACAAGACATGAACCAATCTGACATGAACCAAGTACAACTGGAAACCCAAAACTGCACCAGTAACAATATATCATCGCAAGGATGCAACTAGATTTCGAGTCAAGCAGTGCACAGTGGAACGAAGAACAGTCATGGCATTTCACAAATACTATAAGGATTGCTACCAAGCTAATGAACAGAACACAAAGTACACAAGTGCACAGGTACAGGTCAATGCACCTGTAAGTCGAATGACAAAACAAAAGCACAATACAGTGAACTACCATGATTCAGAGCCAAAGTTCACGGTGAAGTCGACAAGGCCAGAATAAATCACAAAAACAACTATATTAGTGAAGGTCAGAGAAGAAACAAGTTGGAAGTACTTAGATCAACGGTGAATGGTACTAGTGCAAAGTCAAAGCCAATGTCAACAGACGAGTTTAGAAATTCACAACCATGATTACCAAGGCAACAAGTTCGAACAATATAATCAAAAAAATATACGCATATGAACAGGTCTGAAACGTGGTGACCAGGGAAAGTTCGAACAGGGCAAATTCAACACCGTGGATATCAAGAAAAATATATATGAATTGAACAAGTCGTAAATCAACTCAAACATCCATACGAAATCCAACGACCAAGCTATATCAGGTGACAAATTCAAACAAAGAATGTACGAACGAAAATCAAGGTTTCGAACCCATATAAATTCGAACCCAAAATCATGCACTGGAGAGTTAAATTAGATGTGAGTACAAGATTACTCACCTTGTTTGAAGCGGAGACGAACTCGAGAGAAGGAGTCGCAAGCACCAACATCACATACGGCATAGATCCATCGGGTTCAAGTAAGCCAAAATCAGCAAAGCAAAAGGAGCAAAGTACATGCCGAAATCACAGAGGAACTCGATCCAAATTGAAGAGCCGTGAGCAAATCAGAGAATATTGAAGTCTACTATCGAGCGGCGCTTCAATTTGTACAAGCCTCAATTCCAGATTCGAAGGCAACAGAGGAACGAAAGCCTTAGCAAGCATCGAAAGAACGAGCGAGGCCAAGCCCTAAATTTCTCAGATCGAAGAAAAATCGCTGAAGCCCTAAGTTTTGTCGCCATTATTTTGTTGATCTCGAATTTGGGCCTAGGGTTCACGAATGGAGGAAAGGGAGGGGGTTGGGTGCTGAATACTTTTAACCATGTTTATTAAATACCTTGGTGATATTTAAAACACGATTTGAATCCATTAGAACAACGGACTCGAACACGATAAAAATTCATATTTAGGATTTTAAATACGAATAGACGATGTCATATTTAAAAAAAAAAAATTTAAATATATTATCGTATAAATGCGGGTTGTTACATTAATTATCTTATTTAAATTAATTACATTTAATAATTAATTAGTCACATTTATTAATCACCTTTGATTAATCTCATTTAGTAATTAACTTCCTTTAATTACTCCACTTCATAAATTAATTACTCCTTAATTAATTATAATTTAATTAATCCCTTGATTAATTATTCAAAAGTAATTAACTCAAATTACTTTTATTATTAAATCATCTTCAGTTAATTACATCCAGTAATTACCTTTAATATAATTTATTCGTTCCGCTGTGAGATCGTTGTTGTTGTTTCTTTCTTTCTTCTCTTCTTTTCTATTTTCTACCCCTTTCTTTCTTCATAATGATGCGACTTTCTGGGCATAGGAAGTCGGGTTGTTTCAGGCTAGGCCCAATATCCTATTAGCTGAGTTGCTTCGGATTGCTGTTGTGAACCGTTGGATGGCACAAGATCTGATGGCTCATATTAATCCCCGCATGATGACAAGGATTTGTGCTTTTAGTATTGAGAAAACAATCGGTTCACTTTATTTCCCTCAATACTCCCCCGCAAACCCTAGTTCCTCTAGTGTTTGAGAAACAATGGCGGCTCAAGAAATTTCGTTGATTAGTGACCTTCAAAGGTTGGAAAATGGCAAGGGAGGTTTGATGCTCTTCTTGCTCTTCTTCTTTTGTGAGTTTTTGAGTAGGATCTTCAGAAATTTTGGAAGACTCGTCAGATCTGATTTCATAGCTGCCTACTCCAAGCTTTTCTCTGAGTCTGATGAAGTTGAGCTTGGACAAAGGTTTAGTTAGCGTATCTGCTATCTGGTAAGTAGATGGTAAGTGTTGTACACTGAGATTTCCTTTGTTGACTTGCTCTCGTACAAAGTACATGTCTAGTTCCATGTGCTTTGTGCGTGAGTGAAGTATTGGATTAGCTGTGAGATGAACTGTACTGAGATTATCACACCATATAACAGATTTTCTGTTGAGCTTTACTTGCAGTTCCTTAAGTAGGGATTCAATCCACATGACTTCTGCCGTAGCATTAGCTACACTTCTGTACTCAGCTTCACTGCTGGATCTTGCTACTGTAGTTTGTTTTTTTAAGCTCCATGATACGGGATTATCACCAAAAAATATGCAGTAACCACTTGTTGATCTTCTATCATCAGGGTCATTTGCCCAGTCTGAATCTGCATACCCTGTTATTTCTAGATTTTTGCTTGCTTTCATGATTAACCCCATATTTAAAGTACCTTTTAGATATCTTAGTATTCTTTTGACCAACTTCCAATGCTCATCAGTAGGTTGTTGCATGAATTGACTGGCTTTGTTGACACTAAAAGTGATTTCTGGTCTAGTAATTGTCACATATTGCAGTGCACCAACTATGCTCCTATATTGAGTGTCATTTGATATAGCTTCACCCTTATATTTTGATAACTGGTTGTTTGTGACCATGGGTGTGGAAATAGGATTGGCTTTGTCCATCTTTGCTTTGAGTAAAATTTCCTCAATATATTTCTTCTGATTTAATTGCATGATATTGTCAGATGTTCTCTTTGCTTCAATGCCCAGGAAGTAGTTAAGTGTGCCCAAGTCTTTTACAGAGAATTCATTATCTAGATGCTTGACTAGTTTGTTGATCTCTTCATTACTGCTTCCTGTAATAATAAAATCATCCACATATATAAGAACATATGTTATAGAGTTATTATGAAATTTAGTAAACAAAGAGATATCAGATTTTGTTGAGCTGTAGTTGAGACTCATGAGAGTGGCTTTCAATTTTTCAAACCACACTCTTGGGGCTTGCTTTAGACCATAGATAGCCTTGTTTAACTTGCAGACAAGTTCTCCTTGTTTTTGAAAGCCATGAGGTTGTTCCATGTAGACTTCCTCCTACAAAACACCATTTAAGAAAGCATTATTGATGTCAATTTGTCTGATGGTCCAGTTTTTGTGTAAGGCAATAGTTATGACTGTTCTTATAGTTGTGGGCTTCACAACAGGTGAGAAGGTTTCATTGAAATCAATCCCACTCTATTGTGAGTAACCCTTTGCAACCAATCTTGCCTTATATCTTGAAAATGTACCATCAGCATTTCTTTTGAGTCTAAAGGTCCATTTGCATCCCACTATATTTTTATCTCTTGGTGCTTTGACAAGTGACCAAGTCTTATTTTTTATCAAGGCATTATATTCCTCTATCATAGCATTTTTCCAGTTGTTGTTTTCTAATGCTTGATGAAAATTACTTGGTTCTTCTTGATCTAGAGTGGTATTGTAAATCTTTGGTTTAAATATACCACTCTTGGATCTAGTTACCATGGGATGCCCAGTTCTTTCAGAAGTTTCATAGATAGTTTTAGTTGTACCTTGGTTAACATCCTGCTCATGAGAAGAATGAGTTGAATTTTCACTTACCTCTGGTTGAGATAGTTGAACAGGTGTAGAGGGTTCACTAATGTGTTCCTGATCTGGTCCAGTTTTGGACAACAAGTGTTGTGAGCCTGGGCTGCTTTCCAAGCTTTTGCTGTTGTTCTGATCTCTCATTGGAGCAGTGATGATCTGTTCTGATATGATTGGGATGGCGAGTATGGATTCTTTTGAATTATATACCTTATTTGTAGTTTTTATGGTTCTCTCTTTAAAAGGAAAAACTTTTTCATTGAACACTACATGTCTAGAGATGATAATTTTTCCATGTTCATTTAGACACTTGTAGCCCTTTTGATTTGGTGCATACCCAATAAATGTACAAGGTGTGGATCTAAAGTTGAGTTTGTGTGTGTTATATGGCCTAAGACATGGGAAACATAAACACCCAAAGGTTTTTAAGAACTTATAATCTGGCTTTATATTAAACAGTACCTCCAAAGGGCATCTTAAATTAAGTATTTTGGTAGGTAATCTGTTTATCAAATATACTGAAGTAGCAAATGCTTCAGGCTAGAATTTTTGAGACATATGTGCCTGAGCTAATATAGTTAGGCCAGTTTCGACTATTTGCCTATGTCTTCTTTCTATTATACCATTCTGTTCAGATGTATGGGGACAAGTAATTCTATGAAAAATCCCTTTTTCTTTAAAGAAATCTTTTAAAGGCATAAATTCAGTGCCACCATCAGTTTGAAAAATCTTAAGCTGGTTACTAGTTTGTTTTTCAGATAAAGTGATAAATTGTTTTACAATACTAGCAGTTTCAGCCTTTGATTTTAGAAAATATATCCATACATGTTTGGAGTAAGCATCAATGAATGATATATAATACTTGTATCCATAATCAGCTGTTATGGGTGCAGGACCCCACAAGTTAGCTGCCACTAAATCAAGTGGTTTATGATACACAGTTTCAGAATTGGGAAAGGGTTGTTTATGACTCTTTCCCATTTGACAGTGTGTGCAAACATATGGTAAAGTGTTATTAGTAAAAAGAACATTGTTATTTTTCAACACATGCTTGACAATATTAATATCTGGATGACCAAGTTTACTGTGCCACAAATCAAGTACATCAGTGTTTCTACATTCAGAATTATTACACCATGTTTCAATTTCAGAATTTCCTGATTTGTCCAAACAGAATTTGTATAGCCCTTTATGTAATCTACCCTGCAAAAGCATTTGTTTGGTGTTAATGTCTCTAACAGTGCAGTGATCAGGGTAAAATTCAAAGAATACTTTATTGTCTTTAGCAAATGTTGACACACTTAATAAATTCTTTTTTATTTGTGGAGCTCTTAGCAAGTTATTTAAATACAGCTTTCTTTTTCCCATAATATATGATTTACCAGTGTGTGTTATTGCTATAGACTTGCCATTACCCATGTGTATAGAGTTCATACCTTTGTATTCTTTGTTTCCAAGATTTAAGTTGCTTAGATTGTTGGTGATGTGATTTGTGGCTCCAGAATCAAGATACCAGTCCTCATCATTCATGCCTTCTGATTTTTCAAAATCTCTTTTTTCTGAATTTTGCCCATCTGTGTCATTTTGGCTTTGTGCTATGTTTGCATTTGGGTTTCTTTGACTGTTGTTGTTCTGACCTGGAACATAGTTTAGATTCAATCTGAAGTAGCACTTAGCTGTAGTGTGCCCGGTCTTTTCACATATTTGGCATTTTGGCTTAAAGTTGTTATTCCATCTGCCTCTTCCTCTACCACGACCAAATCTGCCACCACCTCTTTGATTATGCTGCTCATTTCTATTGTAACTGCTTGTTCCTCTTCCTTTTGCTACAAAGTTAACATTCAGTTCTGCTTCTTGAGGCTTATTGATTCCCAGTCTGGCTTCATGTGCCAGCAGAATTGAGTGCACTTCATCAATGGATGGTTGATTCTTTTTTGAGGAGAGTACTGCCACAACAGACTCATATTCTGCTGGTAGGCCACTTAGTATTATCATGAGGTGATCTGATGATGGTATTCTGTTATTTGCAGAAGCCAGTAAATCACATATATTCTTAATTTTTGATAACTAGTCCCTCATATTAAGATCATCCTTCTTGATGTTGTGTAATTGCTTCTTGTAGAACAGAACCTTTGCTGAAGATTGTGTATTGAACACCCTTTCAATAGCTATCCATATTTCATGAGCATTTTGACAGTCGATGACATCTGATAATAGCTTTGTATCAATAGATGATAGCAACCATGAGCAGATTAACCTATCTTGTCTGAAATATTTTGCATATTCATCGTTGCTTACTGTCTTGTCTTCTTTAGTAATGAAAGCAGGAGGTGCTTGAATGGTGCCAAGAATGTATTCTTCAAGGCCATACCCTTGCAGTGGTGTTTTGACTTGCAATTTCCAAAGGAGATAGTTGTCAGTATTGAGACGAGCTGTGACTAATTGGCTATGTGGGCTAATCACAGTTTTGATGAGGCTTTCGGCAGTGGTCTGGGTTTCCAGTGATTCATTGCCAATATTTGAGGTTGCTGAGTTCAGATCATGTGCCATGATGCTGATGATGACCAAGATAGTGATTCTTGAACGAAAAAGCTTTCAAGAATAGAAGATACCACACTTCTTGCAGCCAATTCAACTGATGGTGAGGCAAGAATTGAAGGAGTTGAACAAACAGCAACTTACTGACTTTTCTTTTTCAGAGAGGAAAGGTATGAGCCGTCACCAGAGTTTAAATTTCTTCGATCTTGGATGAAATTTGAATTTCTTGGATAGCGGTGATAACTTTCTTTCTTTTTCTTTGCTTGGATAAGTTGCTGTATACCCAAAATGATGAGATCTTTCTGATGGGTGAGACGGGCAAAAGATAAATTGATGGGGTAAGTGATAGCCGATGATGCTTTGAAGCTATCGCTCTGATACCATACAAGAAAATGTGAGAGAGTTTACGATTGAGAGTAGAATGTTGTTTTATTGATTGAACAGAGTTGTACATAAGTTTTGAAACAAGAATTGTATTGTTAGAACTAAAAAACTGTTTACAGAATGTAATAACAATATATATACTCGTTTGGGCTAGGCCCAATATCCTATAAGCTGAGTTGCTTCGGATTGCTGTTGTGAACCGTTGGATGGCACAAGATCTGATGGCTCATATTAATCCCCGCATGATGACAAGGATTTGTGCTTTTAGTATTGAGAAAACAATCGGTTCACTTTATTTCCCTCAATAAAATCAGAAGAATCAAACATTTCAATTTCATGATCTGATTACATAATCAAATTCGTATTAAGAAATGATGATTTTAGATGAAGGTTTCACGATTTTTAAGTTTGTAAATGTCGAGAATTTTTGAGTTGAACGAATAATGGTTTTTCGTTGATTGCCAATGATCGGCGAGGATTGGTGGGTCAGGGTTCATGTTGGAAGTAGCTCGTGGGTCAAGGATGGTAGGAAAAATAGTCAGCGGTTTTCTGAATCGCCGTAGAGGTGGCGCGACGTCGAACTAGGGTTCGATTGGCAGTTTTTGTCGATTGGGTTTAAGTGGCTGCTGCATCGTCGTGGGTGGATCGGAACCGGTCGGAGGTGGTGGAAATGAAGCATTGTCGATTGACGTGACTCTGGATGGAACGGCGAGGTGTCAGATGGACGGAGGTGATGGTGCTCGATGAGTTTTTGGATCGGGTTTGGGTTCGGTGATGCATCGTGTACTTGATTTCGATTCCAGTCGAAATCATTGGTGCTGAGTGGTCGAAATCGAGTGAGGAGGTCGAAGTCGTCTTGCTGGCGATGGCATCAGTGATCAGAACGTCGACGTTCGCTTGTGCACGTGTCCGTGTATCTGTGTGTCTGGGTTGGTTGCTGTAAGATTTGAGTAGAGAGAAAGAAAGGATAGTCTTGGGTTGGAACTCGGGGAAGTATCGGGTATGTACGCGAGTGAAGAAGTAGAGGAGTTGGCTCGGGTTGAACGTGGATTCGCACTGGATTTGACTCAGGTCTGTACTATAGGGTATTAACAAAGTTTTAAAAAGTAAATTTTAATCAAGTTTTTAAGATATATTAACTATGTTTTAAAAGTAATAATGGAAGTTTCAAAGCAAAGGAAATCAAAGTTTAAAAGTAAAGGATAATGTTATCTATTTCAAAGTAAAATTATTAAACAAATTTATCAAGTAATTTGGTATTAAATTAATTTCAAGCATTTAATTTAATTAAATGATGTAATTAGGTAATTATTTAAGATAAAGGATTTATCCATAATTAATTAAGGTCTTGATTAACGAAAATTATGGTGATCTTTGATTTATTAAAGTTTTAATTAATTAAAAGGATAATTACTTATTGTAATTAATTAAGGGATAATTAATAA
The DNA here is from genome assembly GCA_030737815.1 of Allium fistulosum. Taxonomy (NCBI): domain Eukaryota; kingdom Viridiplantae; phylum Streptophyta; class Magnoliopsida; order Asparagales; family Amaryllidaceae; genus Allium; species Allium fistulosum. Next base: position 305,939,354 of record CM060901.1, on the reverse strand, counting down.
TTGAAGGATAATTAATTAATTAAAGGTTAATTAATTAAATTATTTAAAAGTTAATTAATTTATAATTAAAGGATAATTGATTAATGATTAAAGATTAATTAATTGATTTGTAAGGTAATCAAGGAATGATTAATTAATTAAATGGTTTGTAGTTAATTAATGATTGATTAAGTAGGGTTAAGTGATTAATTCTTAAGTAATTATTTTTTAGTTAAGTAATTAGAGAATCATTAATTAATGTGATTAATTAATTAAGGAGATTAATTAAAAGTTAACGTGAATGGTTAAGGCTAATTAATCTATGGGGTAATTAAAGGTTAATTACCTAATGTAATTAAAGGATAATCAATCAAGGACGATTAATTAAGATGGATGATTAAAGAATGATTCAATAATTAAAGGTTGATTTATTAATTAAAGGTTGATTGATTTATTATTAAAGGTTAATTAATTAATGTGAAGTAAGCAGGATTTGAAAGTAATTAAACTAATTAATTTAATTTATTTGGAGATTAAATTAAGTTAATTAGGAATTGAACAGCTAATTAATCTTGCTTATAATTGATAAACCTGAATTAAATGCCTTGGTTATTGAATATCTCTGATATGATACTCTGTGATATGAATTGTTTTAGATTGAACTGTGATAATGTAGGTTACCTATCTAAGTTGAATTGTTATGTGATATGATATATTGGATATGAATTGTATTGTTTAAACTTAACAACTTGGATCGGAGATGACATTGAATTCGAAGAGACCGGGGTCGGGTATTAGTAAATACCCGAAACCACTTCGATTAGTAATCTATAATTCTTTATAGATTTGATTTGTAAATCAAATAGGCTGGGATGAAATAAATTGAGAAATCTGGACCATTGGAACTAAGTAACGGTACTTAGATATTATTTTTTGAATATAATAAGTAAGAACTCGTAGAAGATACGAGTTACCCTGGTTTCAAATAAGTTTTATAACTCAGTATTTCAAATTTTATGGGTTTACTCACGTTGGTTTCCAGCCTGACTCGGGTGTTACTTTATGGTAATGCTCGGGTCAGACCGAGTATTACAGATTTTCAGGTAAGGACGTTCTGGAGCTCAGGAGGGATTTGGTTTTTAAATTCAAATCAATTTAAAAATACACTTTAAACATTTCAAGTGGTTTTAAACATTTTTATTCAAAACATTGTTTAAAATTTTAAACTAAATTTAAAATGTAATGTAAAGATTTAAACAAAGTTTAAATCTAAATTAAAATCAGGATTCAAGTTTAGTTTGAATTCTAGTTTTGAAATATAAATAATGTTTTGAATAAAAATGTTTAAAACCACTTGAAATGTTTAAAGTGTATTTTTAAATTGATTTGAATCCACCTGTCACTCATCACTTCCCAACACTAAAGCAAACTTCGATCAAAATTCTAGCTTAAATCATGGAGTTTATCATCATGCCTTAACAACCAACTTTCCTTTAAATATCAAAGTTTAATATTAATTCTATTGGGAGATTTGAATTTTTCTCTTAAAGGAATCAAATCATGTAAGGATATATGCATACAGGAACTTAAATAATCACAAACATTCCACAATTTAACATGCATTCACATATAATATTCATTTAAACATATATGCATCAAAGTTAATCCACAAATTTTTAAAACTGCTTATAAAATGTTTAAATTAATTATCTAACCTAGGGTTAATAATGGTTGCTTATATATGATTGTTGTGTAGAATATCTGAATTGGATGATATCTATTGGATGATATGCTATGATATGCTGTGATATGATATTGGATATATTTGTGATAAATGTGTGATATTTATCTGTGTTAAATGCTGTGTGAATTCAAGTATTGAATTGAATTGTTTAAACCTTTAAACAACTTGGCCTTTAAGATACGTTTGGATTTCGATGAGATCGGGATCGGGTTTCCAGATTTGGATATCCGAATACCACATTGATCCAAGTTAAACATTAGGTCATGAATCTCAAGTGAAGATGAAGATTCAAAGTGCAAGGGTTATTGTCGTTAACTCTGAGGGTGATTCCAAAATGAGTGTAACAAGATAATGCCTTCGGTTTCGTTCGAACCCGGAACGAACTTGTATGGATTGAATGCTTTCAGCACATCGTCAGGTGGACGATGAGCATTCTAAGTGATGTGTTCTGATTAAAGGTAATCGTAGCCTCAAGCCTCATCAACCGGGAATGGCTAAAACAGGGGAGGTGCAGCAAGGTTAGTGGGTAGCGCCCAAGTAGTATAAGATTCCTCTGTCTAGAGTCCCTTTTTATTCGGCTTTATGGGCGGTTGCTGGCTCCAACCGCGGGGTTTCTTATGCGGGAATTATCCAATAAGGGATGGTTCCGGCCTTGTGTTGCAGGGGAGCGGGCGTACTCCTCGGTACGGTGATCTAGGCCACGTACTGTGACGGGCGGTACCCCAGTAACCCTGTCATTATATGGAATCCAATCTCCAATAAGTGACATACGATTTAGTTGTGCCCAACTATGTTGGAACGTGAGATGTAAGCATTCCAGCTATTTCTGTATTTTACTCGAAAACCCTAGACTCTATTATAATATAACTGGATTTCCTATCAAATGTTTTGGTTAGCGTAAGGTAAAAACTTACCCATGTTTATTTGTGGGGAGTCTTACGTGATACCTTTGTTTTCAAAAGGTTTTGAAATTAAGCAACTTTACCCGTTTACTCACACCAGACCCATGTCTGAGCCAAGTGTTTATTTTCTATTTTATTAAACTCTTGGGTACTTAAATTTTTATGAGTAGTCAAGGGATTCAGGTTTGCTTTGACGAATTCTGAAGGAGCAATGGAGCAGGAGGCTTCAGCGTTTGTAGATATATAAGTGGTTCCGCCGTGTTGATCTCTAAGTCATTTGTTTGAGTTTGAAGTTGTAATAACTAGACAGGTGTTTATAACTGTCTAGTATGTGTTGTATAATCTATGTAACTCTGATAGTTGTTGTATATGATACTATGTAATATCTTATGTGATTAATATAATTTATTCGTTCCGCTGTTGAGATTCTAGTGTTGTTCTTTCTTTCTTCTCTATCTTTTCTCTTTTCTATCCCTTTCTTTCTTAATAATGATGCGTCTTCCTGGGCATAGGAAGTCGGTTCGTTTCATTTGGTACCACCTGTAATGGCCCGCCACTCATTCCAGAGAATGACGCGTCATCTTGAAGAAAGAAAGGGATAGAAAAGAGAAAAGATAGAGAAGAAAGAAGAAACAACATCAGAATCTCAACAGCGGAATGAATAAATTATATTAATAACACAAGTATTACATAATATACAATGACTATCAGAGTTACACAGATTTTACAACACATACTAGACAGTTATAAACATCTGTCTAGTTATTACAACTCAATACAATACAGAGATCAATACAAAGATCAACACAGCGGAACTACTATCTATATCTACAACGCTGAAGCCTCCTGCTCCATTGCTCCTCCACAATTCATCAAAGCTAACCTGAATCCCTTGGCTACTCGTAAAAATTTGAGTACCCAAGAGTTTATAAAACAGAAATAAACACTTGGGTCAGACATGGGTCTGGTGTGAGTAACAGGTTAAAGTTGCTTAACTTCGAAAACCATTTGGAAAGAAAGGTATCTCGTAAGACTTCCTGCACATAAACACGGAAAAGTTTTTACCTTACGATAACCAAAACATTTGATAGGAAATCTGGTTATATTATAATAATGTCTAGGGTTTTCAAGTAAAATACAGAAATAGCTGGAATGCTTACATCTCACGTTCCAACATAGTTGGGCACAACTAATACGTACGACACTTATTGGAGTTTGGATTCCATACAATGGCAGGGCTACCGGGGTACCACCCGTCACAGTACGTGGCTTAGATCACCGTACCGAGGATCACTCCCAATCCCCTGCAACACAAGGCCGGAACCATCCCTTACTGGATAATTCCCGCACAAGACATCCCAGCAGTTGTTGCAATCAACTGCCCACACAACCGAATAATAAGAAGGGACCTCTAGACAGGGATAATCTTGTCTTACTTGGGTGCTACCCACTAACCTTGCTGCACCTCCCATGTTTTAGCCATTCCCGGTTGATGAGGCTTGAGGCTACGATTACCTTAATCAGAACACATCACTTAGAATGCTCATTGTGACGCCCCACCTTTATACCCACGCTAACCAAGAACACTACGGTGTAGTGTTGTCAATTAGCACGGAGGATAAGGCTTTTGAGGAGCGACCATCCGTGTAACTTCTTTGCGCGAGCACCGATATGTCAGATAGAATAGAATGCATATCTTTTAAGGAGGAAATCCGACATACCGATACAAACACAAAGCTATCACACGGTGGCTATATATGATCTTCGGAAACAAATATAGAAATAAACGTAACACAAATCAGTCACAGACAATTCATATCACAAAGGCGGAAAGAGATATGAATATAACACATGAAAGTGTTCATCAGAGTGGTGGTCAAATAAGATCCACAACAACACAAGTGAATAGGTACAAGTGCAAGATAATAGAATATGTATACATCAAGGAGTCTAATCTCAAATGTATACAAACAAAAACTACTAAACTAGAGTAGTTAGCCAAAAGTCAGAAGATGGCTCCAGATAAGAAGTCATGAGGAAGCACCTGTAAAATCTCAGTCTGACCCGAGTATTATTTAAGAAGAAAATAATAAACGGATCAGTCTAGCTATAATTATCAGATAAAATGATATAGAACAAGAGATATGGCATAAACATATAAGATATCCATAAAAGCATACTACTACAAGTATGAAAATGATAATCAACAAGAGATTAATCAATATCACAAGAATCTTCTCAAAGATTAAAAGAATGTCATATTCTAAATTTAATTCACCAAGCCACAATAAAATGACATACTCATCAATGTCAATGGTAAAAGCTGGTGAGACATAAAATCCAGAAATCTCAAGAAAAGAGGATGACAAATCTCATAAACTGAACATCGACGCACCTAGAAAGATATGCCCCATGTAAAGTCTAGCATCGATACACCTAGAAAGATGCACCCCATGCATAAATAAACATCGACGCAACTAGAAAGATACGCCCCATGTAATGTCTAACATCGATGCACCTAGAAAGATACACCCCATGAAAAGACTAACATCGATGCATCTAAAAAGATACACCCCATGTAAAGTCTAGCATTGACGCACCTAGAAAGATACGCCCCATGCATAAATAAACATCGACGCAACTAGAAAGATACGCCCCATGTAATGTCTAACATCGATGTACCTAGAAAGATACACCCCATGAAAAGACTAACATCGATGCACCTAAAAAGATACAACCCATGCATAGATGAACATCGACGCACCTAAATAGATACGACTCATGCGAGAAGTAAACATCGACGCACCTAAATAGATACGACCCATGAGCCTAAACCATAAAATGATCGTCATCGATCATAAAGAGTTTCAATATGTGTGAATCGAAATCACACCAATGAGGCATAGACTAACCTTGAAGATAAAGAGATATGTGTGAATCGAAATCACACAACTGGTGTCTAGTCTAACCTCGCAAACAAAGAGACATAGCACAATCGCTAGTCTAAATCACAAGAATGATCATCGTGATCATAAGGAAGTGTCGATTACACTAAGTTAGTAAATATAAGAGTTTAGCTTCATGTCCCATAACCACTTGCTTAACTCAAATATTTACGAATAGATTGTAGATCTACACTAGGAAATTGTCACAAGAGTTTCAATCGAACAAGTCCATCAATTAACCGACGAAGTAAACGCAAGCGTTTCATACCACTTGTTTTGCTAAGCCGTTTAATTATATTTTCTCATACGAATGAGGTAAAGGTTTGTATATACTAATAAATTGGAAAACAGTTTTATAAACGAGTTTGATATTGAAAATCGAGTTGAAATCGTTTTAATGAAAGAGTTTTGATATTTAATACTAGTATAGGAAACCTTTATATTTTGAAGTGACAAATCATAGAAGTGATTGTAGAAACAATCAATCATAAAAATTCACGTTCGAAGACGTGAGTAAAGTTCAAAGAAATCAATCCCCAAAACCATCAAAGTAAGGAGTTCTGTTGATCGCTTTTCAGATAAGATTGCCTACGCAGAGTAATACGGGGTTCGACCTGCCCGGTCAGGTCACGGGGGTCCAGGGGGCAGCGCCCACGGCGGGGTGCGGGGCAGCGCCCCGTCATGGTACGACTTAATGAGGACAAGCGACCAAAGGACGCAGGACGACCTAATAGCCGAACGACTCAAGGAGGCTGAATGACTTAAGGAGGCCGAACGACAAAAATGCCGAACGCTCTAAGTGTGCCGATCGACTCAAAAATGCCGAACACTCAAATATGCCGAACGGCTTAAAGATGCCGAACGCTCGAAAATGCCGAACGCTCGAAAATGCCGAACACTCAAATATGCCGAACGCCTTAAAGATGCCGAACGCTCGAAAATGCCGAACACTCAAATATGCCGAACACTCAAAGATGCCGAACAGACCTAATATGCCGATCCGACCAGAAGATGCCGAACGACTCAACAGCCGAACGACTCGAAAATGCCGAGCCTTCAAGAGACCGAACGACTTGAAGATGCCGAACGCTCAGGAGGCCGAACGTTCAGGAGGCCGAACGTTCAAAGATGCCGAACACTTAAAGATGCCGGTCGACTAAATGATGCCGAACAGCTTAAATAGGCCGAACCGATCGACTCAACGATGCCGAACAGCTCAAGGGGGCTGGAAAATTCGTCAAAACGCTCAAAAATGGTGTTTTTCGCCAATCCAATCCAAACCAAATGCAAATATTCATACAAATGCAATAGGGGATCATTCCCAACAGTCCAATGACAATTTAAGCAAGATGTGAGACTAAAAATCTCACCTTTTCACGGAATTTGATGAAGATGGAGATTTGAGAGCAAAGCAAGAACACCAACAAGCTTGAATCAATGGTCTTCACGTGAATTTGATGTTGAATCTCGGATTTCCAAAAGAACTTGAGCTTGGAATTTTAATTTCCTACTCCCTCCACCATTGTTGCTAAAGCTTCAAAGTTGATGGAGTGATGAAGAGAAGGAAGGGGTTGGGCTGAGGTAGAAGAGGTGCAGCCCAAACCAAAAGCTCAACACAAAAAGTGACGAAAATTTCACTATCTCCAAACATATCGAAGTTTACACTCAAAAAGATCGCAAACGTCATTTTGAACTCAATGGGGGTGGTCTCGAGTCCTAATTTGACCGTATGCAAAAAGTAGCTTTTCAGACTAACATCCGACTAACAATAAAATATTTAAATATAAAATCGATAAATATGCGGGTTGTTACACTCATCGTCCACCTGACGATGTGCTGAAAGCATTCAATCCATACAAGTTCATTCCGGGTTCGAACGAAACCGAAGGCATTATCTCGTTACACTCATTTTGGAATCACCCTCAGAGTTAACGACAATAACCCTTGCACTCTGAATCTTCATCTTCACTTGAGATTCACGACCTATCGTTAATTTGGATCGATGTGGTTTTCGGATATCCAAATCTGGAAAACCCGATCCCGGTCTCATCGAAATCCAAAACGTATCTTTTAAGGCCAAGTTGTTTTAAAGTTAAAATAATTCAATTCTACTATCTATTTACACACAGATAGATAATTCACAGATTCACAATAGATCATCAACATTATCATCACAATAGATAATTCATATCATCATCACTATGTAACCAAACATCCATATTACACAGTATCAATTATCTCATATCTGAGATCTCAAACCATTCAAGGTAAACAATATCATACATCCATACATAAGCAATGATCATACTATAATTAATTTAAAATGAATTAAATTAATTACTTCATCTCTAATTAATTTAAAATAAATTAAATTAATTACTTCCATCATTAACAACCTTGCTTAAATCACTATTAATTAATTATCAATCAATTAATCAATCAATGTCCAATTATTTTTAATTAATCATCCTTGATTAATCATTAATTACATTCAAGTAATTAGTATTAAATTAATTTCACAAATTAATTATTCTTAACCACTTATAGTAATTAACCTTTAATTACCACATTAATTAATTAACTATAATTAATTACATTACTCCTTAATTAATTACATTAATTAATCACTTCATTTATTAATTATTTCTTAATTAATCAATTCTTAATTACATCATTAATTATATTAATTAATGATCCCTAATTACATTTTATTATTTATTACTTTAATTAAATTAATTACAATAAGTAATTAATCTTCAATTTAAATCATACTTATTAATCACCTTTGATTAATCTCATTCAGTAATTAACTACCCTTAATTACTTCTTAAAATAAATTAATTATTCCTTAGTTAATTTCTTAATTAATCCCTTGATTAATTCCATTAAGTAATTAACTACCCTTAATTACTCCATTAATTACATTCAGTAATTTATCCATTAATTACTTTCTTAAGTAATTATACTTCACAAATCATTAAGTGATTATCTTAAATTAATTAAACTTAATTAATTTCTTAAACTAATCACATTTAACTTAATTAATTACATTGAGTAATTAATTTCTTAATTACTTCCATTAAGTAATTATATTTAACAATCTACACAAATGATTATCTTTAAATTAATTAATCTAATTGCTTTAAATTAAAACAAGAAATGAATTCAAATCTAAATTGTATTCTAGATTTGAGATAAATAAAGCTTATAAAATTTATAAGTTTTAAAAAATTTAAGATATTTAAAGTATAATTTAAAAAGGGTTTGAATTTAAATAAATTGGTTTAAAATCCTTAATGTTAAGTGTTTCTTTAACCTTTGGTTTTAAAAAGGTAATTGTAAATTTGATTTAAATTTGGTTAAAGTTAAATTTGAAATTTATTTTAAATCTTTAAATTGAAATGAGATAAAAGAAAGATTTAGAAGTAAATGTTTTAAGTCTTTTGTTAATAATAATTAAAGTAGTTATAAAAGTTAATACTTTAATTTAGAGATTAATTTAGATTTAATGATTTAGGATTCATTAAATTAATAAGGTAATTAATGAGTAATTTAATAATTTAATTAATTAATGATTTGGTGTTAATTAATTAAGATTTTAAGTAAATTAATTAAAGGTTAATTAATTTGAAATTAATGATCATTTAATTAGATAAGTATAGATTATTAATAAATGATTAGGAATTAATTAATCAAGTGATTAAAGATTAATTAGGTAATTAATTAAGTAATTAGAGATTTATTAATTGGTAATTAAGAATTAATTAATTTGTAATTAGTAATAATGGTTGATTTAAGTTTAATTACTTAAATAAAGAATTGTTAATAATTAATGAGAGATCATTAATTAGGGATTATTAAATAATTAATTAACATGATTAATTTTGATAATCAAATAGATTAATTAGTAAATGATAATCATTATGAAGTTGGTTAAGTATAATTACTTAATGGAAGTAATTAAAGGAATTAATTACTTAAGGTAATTAATTAAATAAATTTGATAAGTTTAAATTAATTAGTTAAATTAATTTAAGATAATTACTTGGTAATTTGATAAGAATAATTACTTAAATGTGATTAGTGAAGTGTAATTACTTAGGAAAGTAATTAAAGTTAATTAGTGGATATAATTAACTAAAGATGATTTGATAAAAAAAGTAATTGAAGTTTAATTACTTTGTATAATTAATCAAGGGATTAGTTAAAGGATAATTAATTAAGTAGTAATTAATTTATGTAAAGGAGTAATTAAGGGAAGTTAATTACTAAATGAGATTAATCAAAGGTGATTAATAAATGTGAATAATTAAAGATTAATTATTAAATGTAATTAATTTAAATAGGATAATTAATTAAGAGTAATTAGGGATCATAAATTAATATAATTAATGATGTAATTAAGAGTTGATTAATTTAAACTAATTAATCAATAATAAGTGATTAAAGTAATTGATTAATTGTAATTAATTAAGAATTAATGTAATTAAGTATAGTTAATTAATTAATGAAGTAATTAAAGAATAATTACTGTAATGGTTTAAGATAATTAATTTGTGAAATTAATTAAGAATTAATTACTTAAAGTAATTAAAGAATAATTAATCAGGAATGATTAATTAAGATGGATACTTAGAATATGATTAATTAATTGGTTTAATTAATGATTAAGTAAGCAGGATTTATAGAATGAAGTAATTAATTTAATTCGCTTTAAATTAATTAGAGATGATAAATCATATACTTAAGTTTAAATGAATGTTACTCACCATTTTTAAACGACCATCGGACTGAGGGAAATAGGTGAAGGGTTGGTCGGCGAACTTGTGGGCAGAGATTTGTGGTCGAACGTGGTCGGCATCATCGAGTTCGAAGGGATTTCAGGCGAGGTGTGGTTCCAAGAAAGTGATCGAATTGCTCGAATTTGAATTCCAGTCGAATTCGACGAATTGGTGCTCGAGTTGAACGGCGTAGTCATAGGCGATGTGTCGAAGTCAGCGTCGATGGTCGGAGCTTCGCTGTTGGGTGGTGCACGTGCACGTGCGCACGTTTGGGCATGTTGTTGGAGGAAACAAGGAAGAGCTCGAAGTTCATCTCGGGATTTTTGAATGAGAACTCGAAGCAGGTGAGGAACGAGAGATACTCGTGAGATGCTCGGGAATTGGCTTGGGATTTTGTGTGTTTGTCTCGGGTTTCTTTGGTAAGTTAATAAGTTTCTAAAAGGAAAATGGAAATGATCAAGTTTTTAAAATAAATAAAATGGAAGTTTCCAAATAAAAGTTCAACAAGTTTCCAAATAAAGTTTCAAAGATTAAATTTGTTTTAAAATAAATTAAAAGTTTAAATTGTTTTGTTTAAAGTAAATTATATAATTTTTAAAATCATGTAATTAATCCCTAAAATGTTTTTCCAATGATATAATTAGATAAATAATGAAGATAAAGAATTTATCTTTAATTAAGAATGTGATTAATTAAAGTTACTTGTTAAATGTAATTAATTAATGAAAGAAATTGGGGATTAATTAAATAAAGTAATTAGAGACTAATTAATGATTGGAGATTAACTAATTAGAGATTGATTAATTAAGTAATTAGAGGTTGATTAACTAGAAATTAAGAAGTACTTGATTTAGTATATTAATTTATAATTAGGTTTTATTAATTAATAATTAAGAAATTATTAATCTATAAAGATTAATTAAGGGTTAATTAACTGTTATTAAAAAATAATTTACTGATAATTAAGGATAAATTAATTTGTTATTAAGTTTTATTAATTGATAATTAAGGTTTATTAATTAATAATTAAAAGAATAATTAATCTGTAATTAAAGATTAATTAAATTGTTTAAGAATAATTAAGGGATGAATTACTCAAGGGTAATTAATGAAATAAATGTGATTGATTTAAGTTAATTAATTTGTAGATTAATTAAAGATAATCACTTGATAAGGATTAAGTAGGAATACTTAATAAGATTGATATGTGTAATTACTTAGTATTAGTAATAATTACAGGATGTAATTGATATAAGGGAAATTACTTAATGGGAAGTAATTGAAGTATAATTACTTAGGAGAAGTAATTAAGGATTAATTATTTGGTGTAATTAATTAAAGGATTAATATAATTAATTAAGGAGTTAATTAAATAAGGTAAGTAATTACAGGATGATAATTACTGTTTATAATTAATTAAGGTGGATTAATAGAAGTGATTAATTAAAGTTTAATTAATTAATGTAATTAATTAAGGGTCAATGTAATTAATTATAGTTAATTAATTAATGGAAGTAATTAATTAAGGATTATTAATTAATGTAATTAATTAATGAAGAAATTAAAGGTTAATTACTGTTAATGGGTAAGAATAATTAATTTGTGAAATTAATTAAAGGATAATTACTTTAAGTAATTAATGAATAAATAATCAAGGATGATTAATATTTAATGATTAATTAATTAATTAAAGGTTTGTAATTAATTAATGATTAATTGAGCAAGATTAGATAATTAATTCCGGGATATCACATTCCTCCCCTCTTAAAAGAATTTCGTCCCCGAAATTTAAAACAAAGGTAATTTAATAATCTCATTAAGGATTAATTTTAAAACACAAGCATATGTCAATCATATGCTAACAACCATAGCAACCAATTCATCCAAACAGACAAATCTAACTATCCAGACAATATTCTAGATAGAATTTCCTAGAGTTTCCCAAATATAAATATCGGGATACTCGCTCTACAGAATCCAAACAATCAATACTACTAAGCTATAGAGCTCCTACTCATCTAGATCTACAACTAAACAGGATATCAAACAACAGACGAGTCTGACTCAATAACCAAATCTCTCTGAACTGCTAGTTCTAAAACCAGAGATAGATCAAACACCTACTCCCTCAGAGATACGTGAAACACATCGAATCTCAGTTATCCAAACTGACCATTCAACCATGTAGACCAAGCTCTTATCCAAATCAAATCTCCGACTACAAAATCCAAATTCCTCCGTCTCTTATCCACAAAACTCTTCAGACGATCCTGGCTGCCTATATCCTTCCTGATTCCTCTAGAAACAAACTGGACCAAAAACAACCCAACAAAATGATCCTCTCAAGATCAACCAAAACCAAAAACAAACTCTACTCCTCAAACAATAGAAGACTAAACTTACTCCTTCAATCCAGAAAGAACAAACAGGAGCACTCGCCAAACTGCTTTCGCCGCACAACTCTGATCCGAAGTAGAAGAAAATGCTGATGAAGAACACGAGCACAGACTAGACAACACATCCCAGAAAGTGTGGTTCACAGATCCATAAAGAGAACTCAGATACTCCATCAAAACCTGAGCTGCTTCACCAAACTCCATCTCAAGGAATCAACCTTCAACAAGCTGAACCACCGGTATCATTCCTGGAACCAAGTCGATAAGAAAACTCAATCTTCAGATGCGGACAAACCTCTGACTTCCCTGAAGATATCCGAAAACTTTGATAACCCAAAAGAACACTCAGCAATCGCAAGTCACTTTTGCGATCAACCCAACCTATTACCAAAGAAAATTTTCTCTCTTTACCAACCAGAACAGCTTACACTTATCTATCCAAATCTATCGAAGAAATGGATCCACTATGCTGCTTCTGAATTTCTCCTCAAGAAAAAACTGCTCAGCCAGAAAAACTTCCTGCCAACACACAGAACACTCCAAACTGCACTGCTGCCACAGAAGCCAAAGATTCCCTAACCAAAGCTCTTCGAGAAACTCATTCCTCAAACCAAACAGAAATACCATGCTGAACTCAGCCACAGCACCGAAGCAGACACACTTCCTTAACTTGTTCCAAAGAAAACATTTCGGAGACATCCATAGTCACTGCGTCTCATCACACAGCTACTACTTCCTGAGGTTGCTAAGATAACATCACTCGCTTTTGCCTAACCGACAGATCCAACTCTACTCATCCAACTTCAAAGATAAACTCCGAACCTTAACAGGTTTCCTTCAGAGATCAATGAAATCCTTACATCAAGCAAAACTCAGTCGAGACGGTATTAGGTCTACAGTCTTGACAAATACACTTCCAACCTCAAAAATTCAAACTCCAACCATTTGTAGTCGTGTTACACACACCACTACCCTTTCTACCTTTATAACTTATATTGGAAAACCCGAACAGGTAACCCAACAAATAGGTAGAATAAATATATATATAGTTATATAAAAATTACAAATACGCTCTCTCAAGATAGACACCACTCCAGAGCCTAGGTATTATCTCAACCTATGCTCTGATACCACTGTAACGACCCGCCATTCATTCCACAGAATGACGTATCATTAATAAGAAAGAAAGGGATAGAAAAGAGAAAAGAAGAGAAGAAAGAACTAAACAATATCAGAATCTCACAGCGGAAACGGAACAAAATATAATATATCACATAATTATTACATAGTCTTTACATAATTAGAGTTATATAGCTTATACAACACAAAATAGACAGTTATAAATTTATGTCTATTATACAACTCAAGATATAACTCAAACAAAAGACTCGGAGAAACCAACACAGCGGAACACTATATATCTACGAATGCGAAAGCCTCCTGCTCCATATCTCCTCCACAGATTCGTCAAAGCTAACCTGAATCCCTTGGCTACTCGTAAAAATTTGAGTACCCAAGAGTTTAATAAAACAGAAAATAAACACTTAGGTCAGACATGGGTCTGGTGTGAGTAAACGGGTTAAAGTTGCTTAACTTCAAAACCTTTTGAAAACAAAGGTATCACATAAGACTTCCCACACATAAACATGGAAAAGTTTTTATCTTACGCTAACCAAAACATTTGATAGGAAATCCAGTTATATTATAATAGTGTCTAGGGTTTTCAAGTAAAATACAGAAATAGCTGGAATGCTTACATCTCACGTTCCAACATAGTTGGGCACAACTAAATCGTACGACACTTATTGGAGTTTGGATTCCATACAATGGCAGGGCTACTGGGGTACCGCCCGTCACAGTACGTGGCCTAGATCATCATACTGAGGAGTACGCCCGCTCCCCTGCAACACAAAGCCAGAACCATCCCTTACTGGATAATTCCGAATAAAATCACCCCACGGTTGTGATCAGCAACCGCACCACTAAGCCGAAATAAAAAGGGACATCTAGACAGGGATGACCATACTCTCAGTGGGTGCTACCCACGAAGCCTTGATGCACCTCCCCTGTTTTAGCCATTCCCGGTTGATGAGGTTTGAGGCTACGATTACCTTTAATCAGAACACATCACTTAGAATGCTCATCGTCCACCTGACGATGTTCTGAAAGCATTCAATCCATACAAGTTGGTTCCGGGTTCGAACGAAACCGAAGGCATTATCTCGTTACACTCATTTTGGAATCACCCTCAGAGTTAACGACAATAACCCTTGCACTCTGAATCTTCACCTTCACTTGAGATTCACGACATATCGTTAATTTGGATCGATGTGGTATTCGGATATCCAAATCTGGAAACCCGATTCCGGTCTCATCGAAATCCAAAACGTATCTTTTAAGGCCAAGTTGTTTTAAGGTTAAAACAATTCAATTCTATTATCTATATACACACAGATAGATAATTCACAATAGATAATCTATACTATTATCACAATATATAATTCACATTATCATTCAACCAAACATTCATATCACAGATCAGCACATATCTCATCAGAGATATCAAACAATGCAAAGCATTCAATATTATTCAACCATCCATAAGTAATGATTTATATCATCTCTAATTAATTTAAAATAAATTAAATTAATTACTTCATTCTATAAACCCTACTTACTTAATCATAAATTAATTATAAATTAATTAATTAATTATCCTCTAATTATTCATTTCAATTAATCATCCTTGATTAATTATCTTTTAATTACATTCAAGTAATTAGCCTTTAATTAATTTCACAAATTAATTATTCTTAACCATTTATAGTAATTAACCTTTAATTACTCTATAAACTAATTAACTATAATTAATTACATTAATCCTTAATAAATTACATTAATTAATTACTCTTTAATTACTTATTATTGATTAATTAGTTTTAATTAATCAACTCTTAATTACATTATTAATTATATTAATTAATGACCCGTAATTACTTCCTTAATTAATTACTCCATTTAAATTAATTATATTTAATAATTAATCTTTAATTAAACACATTTATTAATCACCTTTGATTAATCTTATCCAGTAATTAACTTCCCTTAATTGCTTCATTAAATAAATTACTTACTCTTTAATTAATTATCTTTAATTAATCCCTTGATTAATTACAAAGTAATTTAATCCTTAAATCATCTTCCATTAATTATATCCAAAAATTACATTAATTACTTTACTAAATAATTACAGTCTATTAATTTATCACCTGAATTAATTCAACTTAATTAATCACATTTATTAATTAATTAACCTTAAGTTATCACATTAATTATCCTTAATTAATCATATTAATTAACCTTTATTAATTATCTAAGTAATTAATTCTTAATTACCTTTCTTTAATTACTTCCATAAAGTAATTAAATTAAACCAAAGTAATTATCTTAAATTAATTACATTAATTAGTTGTCTTCAATTAATTTAGTAACTATACATTAATTAATAAGACCTTAATTAATTAAGATAAACCATTTACCTTAATTAAACATCCTAATTAAATATCCTTTAAAACTTATCTCCTTTAAATATATTAAAAAAAACTTTGTTTAACCTTTAAGGAAAATTATTACCTTTATAATTACCCAATTATCATTATCATATAAATTTTTAAACATTTATCTTTAATTAATTTACTTAGTTAAGTTTTTAAAATAAATAAACATTTATCTTAACAAATTAAAGTTAACAAATTATAACTTCCTTCAATCAAATCATTTTAAACAATTATCACATAAAAGTTCAAACTAGATTCAATTTAAATTTTAAAACTTGCTTTTTATAAAACTTTTTAAAACTATTTATAACTTGCTTCGGGTCCAACCCAATCTTTAACAGAGATCTACTCGAGTTTCTCCTTTCTTTTATTTCAAAAACTTAGTTTAAAATTTTTAAAATTTTTAAAACTATAACAACTAAACTGTTAATAGCTAAACATTTCAAACTACACGAGTTCTACACTCCAGATTCCCGAGCTTAACTCGGGTATTCCACTTCTTCCACTGCTTCGAGAAAACCCCCAAAAAACTCAAACTCGACCGAGCATTTCTTCTTCTTCCCCAAACTATACTATATCCTCCAGATATACAACGTGCACACGTGCACGTGCACGCAAGTTCGCCAGTGCTCAGACCAACGTCGACGCCCTCGCCAAGTCGACAACCATCCCCCTGACCCACTTGGCTACCCAGACCACCGATATCACCATCGAAACGAAATCGAACCCATCGTTCGAAAAACTGGAACAATACCGATGACCTAAAAACGCCTCGCTCCGACCATCTCAACCACCTTACGCCACGCAACCACAATTGAAGCTTCGTCAACCTCCCCTGCTTCAATCCCCCTAGGTCCCGTTCAACTCGATGCATTGATGACCACGAATTAGCCTCACATCTCTCGAGGTTCAAATCCTGACATTAAACCCTAGTTCGTCGTCGCTGAGTCACCACGTCCATCGATAAATCAAATCCTTATTTTTCCTGTAATCTCCAACATGTCAGCTTTCACCACGAACAATCACGACTTCCCAATCATCGTTGATCAACGGAAATTGATGAAAATACATTTTCCGTTCATCTTGAGATATCTCTCCAACTATTTACTTAAAAATCATGATTTCTTTACCTAAATTCATAATTTGCCAATACAAATCACAATATGAAATCAAATCATGAAATTAAAACAATCGATTTTTCTATTATAAATAGATTTCTCTACAACATTCTATTTTCTAAAAAATTTCTAAATATTTCTTCTTGGAATAATGTTATAATCATTTTCTTTTTAAAGATCAAAGCTTGAATTTTTCTGTATAGGCAGATATGAATTTTTATGTGTTATTCATGGGCCTGTGAACACAACAGTGACAAGCATACATATACACAACCATGTATACAATATATAATGTAATTCAACTATAATTCAGGTAAAATCATCCATGCAAACCAAACTTAATTTGTTTGAATACTAATCTCTATAAAAGATTAGATGACGGGATTAGAAATTTTACTTTAAATTTAACTCTGTAACTTAAACAGAGATGATACAAACATATACATGCAGTCAGGGTTCTCTATATTCAAGTACACATATATTCAAATTTAAGATAAACATGCATACATATTTCAAACATATATGACAATTTTACTTTAAACATTTTACCACATAAACCCAATTTTAACTGTTTTTAAATCTAAGTTTACTCACCTTTTTAAAGAAGAACAGAGCAACTTTGTTTTTGAAAACAGCTTCAAACTTTAAACTGGAGTTGCTGGAATTTGTAAAAACTTGAGAACTTGAATTTGTCTTCGATTTGAAAACTGGAATGCTATTGCTTCTTTGATTTTAAAAACTGGAATGCATGTTGCTGAGACTTGATGAAGAGATGAGACAGTTTTGATTCTCTTTTGATTTTAGTTTTGAATTTGGTTTTCAGTTTTAGTTTGGAGATGAAGAAAAGAAATTGAAAAGAGGAGCATTAGCCTGGTTTCTTCTAATAACACTTATTTATAAATTTTAATTGATAAGAAATGTAACGACCCGTATTTTTACGGATTGAAACATCGTAAAACAATTGACGTTTGGTCGCATTTGTGATAAGTCGTCCTGAGTCTAAGTCATAGGTCGTTAACGACCTAGGGTATGTCGTAGGTCGTGTGCGACTTAGGATGCTTCAGCTCCGACTTACTACTAGTAGCATTGCATCTTGACATTAGTAGTTGAAGTGGTAAGTCGGGGACGACCTAAGGAAGTGAACTGGTTAAGTGTTAGGTCGGTTCGGACGACCTATAGGATGTTGGCGACCTAAGGGATTAAGTGAGTTAGCGACTTAAGATGTTGTTAGGTCGTGTGATAAGCTTAGGTTGTGGGGTAGAGTTAGGTTGGCAACAACCTAAATAACTAGGCAAGTTAACGACCTAATATGTTATCGTAGTTAGGTCGTGAGCGACCTAGTGCGTGAGCGACCTAGTGTGTGTGCGACCTAAGTTTGGGAGTTGAATTGTTAGGTCGTAGAGGCAGTCTGCGTTAGGTCGCTGGGTTTTGACTTAAGTGTTAGGTCTTAACACTGTTAGGTCATGTGGGTAACTCAGTAAGTCGTAGGTCGTGTAGCGCGAATAAGTTAGGTCACGCGCATGTTAAGTCGTAGGTCGCATGGGCGTGCAGATCTGCTGAACGATTAGGTCGTAGGTTGAGGGGCTTTGATAGGTCGTTGAAGCGCCTGGGTGTTAAGTCGTTAGGTTGTTAAACGCTAGGTGTTAAGTCGTAGAGACTTTAGGTCGGTGGGGTTATAGGTCGTAGGTCGTGGCTCTATAGGTCGTGTACGACTTAACTCCGAGCGACCTAAGGGAGATTTCGCCTATAAATAGGAAGGTTGTTCTCACTTTTTGGGATCTGGATTTCGAAGCGACGAAGTGCTGCCATTTTGAGAGCTCGACTTCTACACTTCTTCACTTCTTTTCTCCACTCTAATCTAGTGATTCTATCCATCCAAGTTGAAGATCAAATTGAAGATTTAAGAGCTTGGATTGAAGATCTTCATCCTTTGAAGTGAGATTTCTTCGTTTGAAGCGGATTCGTGATAGATCAAGCTTGATCCTTCGCTGTCCAGATCTGAAGCGTGTTGATTTGAGGTCGTTTAGGTGATTTGGTGAGTGGTGATTATCTCTCACACGGATCCAAAGGAGTATAACAGATTGTTGGCTGGATTTGGTGTTAAAGTAGTGATTTCCATACATTTTCTTCATCCTAAGTGTAGATCCATATAGATCCATTGTTCATGACGATGTTACATCCATTTTACTACATGTTAATCTATGCAAGTTCATCCATCAAGATTTTAGAGTCATTGTTCATGTTTTCATGCTTATTAGACTTTCAACTCTTTAATTACGAAATTGCCATTATTGTGATAATTGTCTATTTAGATCATATTTAAATGCTTGATTGTTTGGATTAATGTTTGATTTGATTGATTTCTATGAATTAGATGATTGATGATTTGATTTAGACCGAAAATGATTCAAAAGCTAAGAGAAAGGCTCTTGAATTGGGAAAGCTGCTTGTGGCATATGTAGCGGATGATGAAGCTCTTATGCATAGATTTGATGATGATGTTGAGATGAAGCTTTGCGAGGATGTGATGAAGCGAGGCATGATATGAGATAGTCTTGGTCTAATCCAGACGGGATCATTCCAAGCAGGTTGATAACTCGGTGATATGGTTCGAGTTTGAGGATAATGGATGCTCGAGAGGCGCTTAAGCTAGTATGGAAATAGTCGTCGAGGAGGATGACTAGAAGGCTGAGATCTCATCGTTGTTGAAGGTTCTAGCATGCTCAAAGCAAGAGTACGTTGGGATGATTCGATAGTCCCTGAAGGCTACTGATTGGGTAGTCAAGTACTCTGGGCAGATTCGATAGTCCTAGGCATGGGTCACGATGACGTGCGGGAGTTATGTCTAGAACCGGGGTTTCCATTAGCCCTTGACGGACGGCTGAAAGAATGTGCCGGTCATTCAATTAACGGTGATATCAAAGCAATGATAACAATGATAGCCAGAGTCATGGATGTTTGGTTGTATCGTCATTCGGTCTCAAGAGAGGTATTTTCTGGGGGCTTATCTGATCTTGGTTTAGGCCTTGGGGGTTTGTACTTGGAAAACATCGCCCTTGACTCGAGTGATAATTGCTTTACTTTACATTGTATGCTATGCTATGTTTGCTTCTACTTAGTGTGTGTCTGGGAGCTATCACTGTAGAAAGAGGTTGGAGTGGGAGGGTTGTATTCCTATTCCTTTTCCTTTATGCTCTTTTGGTATGTTGTTAGTTAATTTACTGCTCACTAAGACTGTTGTCTGACTCAAGGCTTTATGTTTTAATTCTTATTGCCTTGGGCTGTTCGTCCAATTTGGGGCGGGCAGACTAGGTAGCAGGTGACAGGTG
Source organism: Allium fistulosum (assembly GCA_030737815.1). Taxonomy (NCBI): domain Eukaryota; kingdom Viridiplantae; phylum Streptophyta; class Magnoliopsida; order Asparagales; family Amaryllidaceae; genus Allium; species Allium fistulosum. The sequence goes on along the minus strand of CM060901.1, from coordinate 305,918,603 downwards.
CTGCTCTTGCTTTCCACGATGCTGATGACGAAGACGAGCTGGAGTATTGCATATTACTTTTTATTATATGTATTGGATGTTCCGCTGCTTTGTATTCTCTGAGTGTTATGTAGTGAGGCTTGTTGTATTGACTATTCAGATGTTTGTATTCAACTATTATGAAGTTTTATTGATGAGATTCTATTCTGTGAAGCTTCATTATATATATGATCTATTGTATTTTATCCATGCGCTGTGAGTAATACGATAGATTCTGATGTTTTTAATTTACCTTGACAATCGTCCATGGCTGCCTGGTACACTTTACAGCGCACTTTCTCTAGATTCAGTGCAGGGGTTATGGGCGGTCGTCACATTTGATATCAGAGCATTGGTTAATCGATTTTACCCAACGCTCGCTGACGTAACTACGTATGAGAGACGTAATTGTATTTTGATGGATGATTACTATATATAATATAGTAGCTTAGTAGAGTTTGAGTCCTTTAAGCAGTTGTTTCTCAAGATGTTATGACCATTCCTTTTTATAGATATTGAGAATGAGTCGAAGAGGGAGACCAGCTGCTAGGGAAGGCCATACTACTAAAGGGGCTGCTGATTATGCAGCTATGTTCGAAGCTATGATGACTTCGATCATGAGAAGGATACCAGTTCCGGGGGCATCAGTAGATGTTGGGGTTCAAGTTCAAACTCCAAAGCCGGTGGATTTTGCTAAGTTGTGTAAAGACTACACTGCTCTTGGAGGGAAGGTTTTCTTGGGAACAGAATCAACTATTGAGGTCCAGAGGTGGATAGATGCTTGTAAAAGGATCTTTGGTGATTTGCGAATTGAGGATGCGACTAAGAGGAAGTTGGCATCAAGACAACTTCAAGGGAGAGCCTCTGATTGGTGGAACTCTATTATCATCAATACTCCGGAGGAAGAGATTACTTGGGAGCAATTCCAAGCCAGATTTGAAGCTAAGTTCATTTCTACAGCTCAAAAGTCTGTTCTGTTCAAGAAGTTTGTAGAGCTCAAGCAAGGTGGAAGACCAGTTCTTGAGTATGTTTCTGAGTTTGAAGCTTTGTCCAAGTATGCCCGGTCATATATCGAATCTGCATATCAGAAGAATGAGACGTTTGTGACAGGCTTGGACAGTTATCTTGGGAGACAGTTGGTGGATCATTTGGACGATTCATTTGAGAAGCTTGTGGAGAAAGCTCTCAGGCATGAGAGTCTGTTTCCTAAGGAAGGATCTGTTGTTTGTGTGACCAGGGAAGAGTCTAAACCTCAGCAAGGTGGAAACAAGAAGAGGAAGCAGCAACAACAGAAGGGTAAGGATAGCCAGAAGAAGCCGAAGGGCGAAGTGACTTGCTACAATTGTCAGCAGAAGGGCCATTTCTCGAAGGATTGTAAGAATCCGAAGGCACCGATGAAGTGTCACAACTGTGACAAGCCGGGGCATTTCAGGAAGAATTGTCCAGAACCGAGGAGGGACAAGCAGATTGTGCAAGCTTATGCTTTGGGAGCTGTTCCACCGTCTTCAAAAGCTCCTACCGCTGAAGAGAAGGGAAAGAGTGTAGTGGTTCAAGGTACTCTTTTCCTATGTGGTGTTCCAGTTAGAGTTCTGTTTGATACTGGAGCGTCGCATTCGTTTGTTTGTAGTGAACTCGTAAGCCGGTTAGATTTGGAATCGGATATTGTTGATAGGCCATTGGTTGTGACTAATCCAGTTGGGAGTTCGTCTTGTTTGTGTATGTTATGCCGTGGTCTGATTGTGTCGAGTCATGGTTGCTCTTTTGTTTGTGATTGTTTTGTTCTGAACTTTGCGAGGTTCGGAATTATTTTGGGTATGGACTGGCTTAGGAGGTATGCGGCAAAGGTTGATTGTGAGAGGCTGGAAGTGACAGTCGAGAATGTGGAAGGGCGAAAGATTATGATACGATGTAAGCATGAAGAAGGCGTCTTCATGAGCTTCATGTATTCGCTGGTTCTTCCACGGGATGGACTGTTATCGGTGCCAATCGCTAATGGATTCGAGGATGTCTTTGACGAAGTCAAAGGGTTGCCACCGCATAGAGAGATCGAGTTTCGTATAGATCTAGTTGAAGGAGCCAGACCTGTTGTGATGCCTCTTAGGCGGTTGGCGCCTAGGGAACAGCAAGAGTTGAGGGTGCAAGTTGATGATCTTTTGCAGAAAGGATTCATTCGGCGTAGTGTGTCCGAATGGGGTGCACCAGTTGTGTTTGTAACTAAAGCAGATGGATCGCTGAGGTTGTGTGTGGATTATCGTGAGCTGAATAAGGTGACTAAGAAGAACAAGTATCCATTGCCGAGAATAGATGACTTATTTGATCATCTTCACGAAGCTAAGGTGTTTTCTCAGATGGATTTGGCAACGGGATTTCACCAGTTGAGAGTGGCTAAGGATAGTGTGCCGAATACTGCTTTTCGAACACCATCCGGTTTTTTCAGTGGCTGGTAATGCCGTTTGGATTGACTAATGCGCCAGAATATTTTGTGGATCTTATGAATAGAGTGTTCAGGGATCAGTTGAACAAGTTTGTACTTGTGTTCGTGGATGATATTCTGATTTATTCCAGAACTGAAGAAGAGCACAAGACGCATTTGCGTATTGTTTTGGAGATCTTACGGAAACATCAGCTGAAGGCTAAGTTTTCGAAGTGTCACTTCTAGAAGAATGAAGTAAAGTTCTTAGGCCATGTGATTTCTGGAAGTGGAATAGCGATCGATCCCGCTAAGGTGGCAGCAATCCAGGATTGGGTTAGACCTAAGAATGCATCTGATGTGAGAAGTTTTCTTGGATTAGCAGGATATTATCGTCGGTTTATCAAAGACTTCTCCAAGGTAGCTGCACCGTTAACAGGATTGACGAAGAAGAACCAAGTGTTCAGATGGGATGCTAAGTGTGAGCAAGCTTTCGGAATCCTGAAAGAGCGGTTGACGAGTGCTCCTGTTTTGACTATTCCTAGTGGGAATGATGAGATGGTGGTTTATACCGACGCATGTGGTACTGGACTTGGAGCAGTGCTGATGCAGAAGGATAAAGTTGTTGCGTATGCCAGTCGACAACTGAAGCCGCATGAAAGGAATTACCCAACTCATGATTTGGAGTTAGCGGCGATTGTTTTTGCTCTGAAGATGTGGAGACATTATCTACTGGGAGTTCGATTTGAGTTGTTTACAGATCATAAGTCGTTGAAGTACCTTTACTCCCAAAAGGATTTGAATCTTCGGCAGTAACGGTGGCTAGAGTTTTTGGCATCATATGATTTTGGTATAGCTTATACTCCGGGAAAAGGTAACGCAGTGGCAGATGCGTTAAGTCGAAGACATGCGGGATTGGGAGCCATGTTTTCAGAATGGAAGAGTCTCGAGTATTTAGCTGGATTTGACTTCAGGCCTAGATGCGAATTCAAACCTGAGATGTTGGCAAACTTATCAATAAGACCGACTCTTGTGGAACGGATTGGCGAGAGTCAAAAGCGAGATGATAAGATTGTAAAAATTATCCGTGACTTGGAATCTGGATTGGATCCAGAAAAGGATAAAGGATTCGAGGTCAATCGAGAGGGTTGGCTTTGGAAGCAAGGACGACTAGTTGTTCCCGATATAGATGAATTGAGGAGTGAAGTTCTTAAGGAAAGTCATCACTCAAAGCTGACAATTCATCCATGTGGAAATAAGATGTATCGGGATATGAAGAGAACCTACTACTAGGAAGGTATGAAGAAGGATGTTGGAAATTTTATTTCCAAGTGTATGAACTGCCAGTTGGTAAAAGCTGAACAGGGGAAGCCAAGTGGATTGCTTCAGCCATTAGAAGTTCCTACATGGAAATGGGAGCAAGTATCGATGGATTTTATTGATGGATTACCTAGAACAAGAACGGGGAAAGAAGGGATTTGGGTCATTGTAGATCGTCTGACTAAGAGTGCAAGATTCATTCCTGTTCGATCGACTAGGACTGCATCAAAGTTGGTTGAGTTGTATGTTAAGTGGATAGTTCAATTCCATGGTATTCCGAAGAGTATAGTGAGCGATCGAGACCCATTGTTCACTAGTGGATTTCTGAAGAGCTTCCAGGAATTTTTGGGAACCGAGTTGTATTTGAGTACAGCTTATCACCCTCAAACCGATGGTCAGACCGAGAGAGTCAACCGAGTTTTGGAAGATCTTCTTAGAGCTTGTGTTTTGGATTTCGGAGGATCATGGGAAGATCACCTTCATTTGGTGGAGTTTGCATATAACAACAGTTACCAGTCAAGCATTGGTATGGCACCGTATGAGGCATTGTATGGGAGACCGTGTAACTCACCGACATGTTGGTTAGAAACTAGAGAAAAGTTGATACTTGGGCCAGAGATGATTCGACAGACTTTGGATTGCATAGAGATCATTCGGCAATGAATGAAGGCAGCCCAAGACCGTCAGAAGAGTTATGCCGATAAGCGTCGAAAGGACTTGGAATTCGACGTAGGAGATATGGTTTTTGTGAAGATTTCTCCACTGAAGAATGTTATTCGATTCGGGAAGAAAGGGAAATTGACTCCGAGATTTGTTGGACCATTCTCGATCATCGAGCGAATTGGAAAGCTCGCCTATAGATTGGAGTTACCTGAGAAGATGTCGAGTGTGCACAATGTTTTTCATGTATCATATCTACAGAAGTATGTGCACGACTCGAATATGGTGGTTTGCTGATAGCTGTGAAGACTTCGAAGTTGATCCAGTCGATAGAAGACCTCGTAAGCCGCTTCGTGTTGTGGAGACCGACACGAAACAGCTTAGGAGGAAGGTAGTTAAGTTACTCAAGATACAATGGAGTGACGATGATAACGACTGTACGTGGGAGGTGGAAGAGAGGATGAAGGCAGCTCATCCTGAACTCTTCAAGGTATGGCCCTAAGGTGTCGTGTCATCTCACGATATTGTAACTTGTCCTGGTTTTAGAATTCTACATGCTAAGCTAGAATTGGATGCATGGTCTGTTGATTGCTATAGATGGTAGGCATGCAGAATAGTATTTGGTTGCTTTGTTTGTTTGGAATTTCGGGGGCGAAATTCCTAAGGGGGAGAGAATGTAACGACCCGTATTTTTACGGATCGAAACATCGTAAAACAATTGACGTTTGGTCGCATTTGTGATAAGTCGTCCTGAGTCTAAGTCATAGGTCGTTAACGACCTAGGGTATGTCGTAGGTCGTGTGCGACTTAGGATGCTTCAGCTCCTACTTACTACTAGTAGCATTGCATCTTGACATTAGTAGTTGAAGTGGTAAGTCGGGGACGACCTAAGGAAGTGAACTGGTTAAGTGTTAGGTCGGTTGGGACGACCTATAGGATGTTGGCGACCTAAGGGATTAAGTGAGTTAGCGACTTAAGATGCTGTTAGGTCGTGTGATAAGCTTAGGTTGTGGGGTAGAGTTAGGTCGGCAACGACCTAAATAACTAGGCAAGTTAACGACCTAAGATGTTATCTGTAACAACCCGCATATCTATCGATTTTATATTTAAATATTTTATCGTTAGTCGGATGTTAGTCCGAAAAGCTACTTTTTGCATACGGTCAAATTAGGACTCGAGACCACCCCCATTGAGTTCAAAATGACGTTTGCGATCTTTTTGAGTGTAAACTTCGATATGTTTGGAGATAGTGAAATTTTCGTCACTTTTCCCACTTGTGACTTTGGTTGGGACTGCACCTTCTTAACTCAGCCCAACCCCCTCTTCTCTTCATCACTTCATCAAACACTCCAAGCTTCTTCAAAAATGGTGGAGGGAAAGAGAAATTAAAATTCCAAGCTCGAGATCTTTAGTAAATTCAACATCAAACTCCGAATTCAAGGTGAAGAACATAGATTCAAGCTAGGGGCTGATTCTTGCTTTGCTCTTAAGCTCTCCAACATCAATTTCGTGGAAAAGGTGAGATTTTTGATCTCACATCTTGCCTATGATTGTCATTGGACTGTTGGGAATGATTCCCTATCACTTTTACATGCACATTGGCATTTGGTTTGGATTGGATTGGCAAAAAGCTCCACTTTTTAGCGTTTTTGGTGAATTTCCAGCCTTAAGTCGTTCTGCCTAGGTTAGGTCGTCCAGGCTGCTAGCTCGCGCGTTGAAAAATCACCACTATCTTAAGTCCTAGGTCGTTGCCGACCTATAACTCCCAGGCGAAGTGTTAGGTCTTCGCTCTTAAGTCTTAGGTCGTTGCCGACCTAAAATCCCCAGGCAAAACGTTAGGTCGTTGCCGACCTATAACTTCCAGGCGAAACGTTAGGTCGTTGCCGACCTAAAATTCCAAGGCAAACCACTAAGTCGCTCGAATTTTGTTAAGTGTTAGGTCGTTGCCGACCTATAACTTCCAGGCAAAACGTTAGGTCGTTGCCGACCTAAAATTCCAAGGCAAACCACTAAGTCGCTCGAATTTTGTTAAGTCTTAGGTCGTTGCCGACCTATAATTTCCAGGCAAAACGTTAGGTCGTTGCCGACCTATAATCCCCCAGGCAAACTTTAGGTCGCTCGCACTGGCTTATCTCGTAGGTCGTCTCCGATCTAAGCTTCTTTTCCATAAGTCGTTCGCGAGTCAAGTGTTAGGTCGTCTCCGACCTAACTCCCTCGTCACCTTAGGTCGTAGCTCGTAAGTCGCTCGACCCTGCTAAGTCTTTAAGTCGGTCGAGTTAGGTCGGCCAGTATATCTCGTAGGTCGTCTCCGACTTATCCCCCAGTTAAGTCGTTCAAGTTAGGTCGTCGCCGACCTTACACTTGGTCTTTTTAGGTCGCGATTTTCCTTAGGTCGTATGACCTACTTTTCCTTAGGTCGCTTGACCAGCTTGCCTCCACTAGGTCGAACCCCGTATTACTCTGCGTAGGCAATCTTTTCTGAAAAGCATTCATCAGAACTTCCACTTTGATGCATTGTAAGCTGATTTCCTTGGATTTTATTCACGTCTCCGAATGTGAATTTCTGTGATAGATTGTTCCAACAATCGTTTTATGACTTGTCACTTTAAAGATATATGAAGGTTTCAATACTAATAGTAAATATCAAAACTCTTTCATCAAAGCGATTTCAACACTATTTTAAATATCAAAAGTTCGTTTTCTCAAACCGATTTTCAATCTACTAGTATATACAAGCCTTTACTTCACTCGAACGAGAAATCGACTTAAACGACTTAGTAAAACGGGTGGTATGAAACGCTTGCGTTCACTTCGTCGGTTAGCTCTCGGACTTGTTCGATTGAACCCTTTTCGTGACAATTTCCTAGTGAAGATTTACAGCTTGTTCGTAAATATTTAAGTTAAGCAAGTGGTTATGGGACATGAAGCTAAACTCATATATTTACTAGCTTGGTGTGATTGACACTTCTCGCTGATCATGATGATCATTTTATGATTTAGACTAGCAATTGTGCGATGTCTCTTTGTTTGCAAGGTAAGACTAGACCGCAGTAGTGTGATTCCGACTCACACACATCTCTTTGTCCGCAAGGTTAGTCTAGGCCGCAGTAGTGTGATTCCGACTCACACATATCTTTTTGTTTGCGAGGTTAGGCTAGACACCACTTGTGTGATTCCATTCACACATACCTTTTTGCTTTTTGGTTAGCCTAGGCCTCAATTAGTGTGATTCCGACTCACACATATGGGGTAGCTCCCCATGGTCTTCGGACCATCATGTGATAGGCCTCTTTCTCTTTTTTATGATTTCTGGATTTCTTGTTTGATTTCTGGATTTTTATGTCATTGACTTGTTATGAGTACAAGTTTAGGGTATGATGCCCTCTTTGGATCTTTGAGAAGATTCTCGTGATATTGATCATTTCTCATCGGTTGATCTCCTGTTGATCATCATTTTCATACTTATAGTAGTATGTCAGTATGGATATTCTATGTTTATGCCATGTCTTTTATTATATATCATGTCATCTGATACTTATAGTTAGACTGATCCGTTTATTATTTTCTTAAATAATACTCGGGTCAGACCGAGATGTTACAGGTGCTTCTGCTTGACTTCCTTCCGGGATTTGCTACTCTGACTTTTGGCTGACTATTTAGTTTAGCAGTTTTTTGTTGTATACACTTGAGATATGGACTCATAGTTGTATTCTTTTTGTATAGCACAGGTTGCTATTCTTTTGTATTATTGTGGAACTTTTTGACCACTACTCTGATGTACACTTTCATGTGTTAGTTATATATTCATATCTTCTTCCGCCTTTGTGATATGGATGTCTGTGACTGCTTTGTGTTATGTTTATTTCTATGTTTGTTTCCGAAGATCATTTTATAGCCACCGTGTGATAATCAATTACATGGATGGTCGCTCCTCAACAGCCTTATTCTCCGTGCTAGTTGACAGCACTACATCGTAGTGTCCTTGGCTAGCGTGGGTATTGAGGTGGGGCGTCACATTATCGTAGTTAGGTCGTGAGCGACCTAGTACGTTAGCGACCTAGTGTGTGAGCGACCTAAGTTTGGGAGTTGAATTGTTAGGTCGTAGAGGCAGTCTGCGTTAGGTCGCTGGGTTTTGAATTAAGTGTTAGGTCGTAACACTGTTAGGTCGCGTGGGTAACTCAGTAAGTCGTAGGTCGTGTAGCGCGAATAAGTTAGGTCGTGCGCATGTTAAGTCGTAGGTCGCATGGGCGTGCAGATCTGCTGAACGATTAGGTCGTAGGTTGAGGGGCTTTGATAGGTCGTTGAAGCGTCTGGGTGTTAAGTCGTTAGGTTGTTAAGCGCTAGGTGTTAAGTCGTAGAGACTTTAGGTCGGTGGGGTTATAGGTCGTAGGTCGTGGCTCTATAGGTCGTGTACGACCTAACTCCGAGCGACCTAAGGGAGATTTCGCCTATAAATAGGAAGGTTGTTCTCACTTTTTGGGATCCGGATTTCAAAGCGATGAAGTGCTGCCATTTTGAGAGCTCGACTTCTACACTTCTTCACTTCTTTTCTCCACTCTAATCTAGTGATTCTATCCATCCAAGTTGAAGATCAAATTGAAGATTTAAGAGCTTGGATTGAAGATCTTCATCCTTTGAAGTGAGATTTCTTCGTTTGAAGCGGATTCGTGATAGATCAAGCTTGATCCTTCGCTGTCCAAATCTGAAGCGTGTTGATTTGAGGTCGTTTAGGTGATTTGGTGAGTGGTGATTATCTCTCACACGGATCCAAAGGAGTATAACGGATTGTTGGCTAGATTTGGTGTTAAAGTAGTGATTTCCATACATTTTCTTCATCCTAAGTGTAGATCCATTGTTCATGACGATGTTACATCCATTTTACTACATGTTAATCTATGCAAGTTCATCCATCACGATTTTAGAGTCATTGTTCATGTTTTCATGCTTATTAGACTTTCAACTCTTTAATTACGAAATTTCCATTATTGTGATAATTGTCTATTTAGATCATATTTAAATGCTTGATTGTTTGGATTAATGTTTGATTTGATTGATTGCTATGAATTAGATGATTGATGATTTGATTTAGACCGAAGATGATTCAAAAGCTAAGAGAAAGGCTCTTGAATTGGGAAAGCTGCTTGTGGCATATGTAGCGGATGATGAAGCTCTTATGCATAGATTTGATGATGATGTTGAGATGAAGCTTTGCGAGGATGTGATGAAGCGAGGCATGATATGAGATAGTCTTGGTCTAATCCAGACGGGATCATTCCAAGCAGGTTGATAACTCGGTGATATGGTTCGAGTTTGAGGATAATGGATGCTCGAGAGGTGCTTGAGCTAGTATGGAAGTAGTCGTCGAGGAGGATGACTAGAAGGCTGAGATCTCATCGTTGTTGAAGGTTCTAGCATGCCCAAAGCAAGAGTACGTTGGGCAGATTCGATAGTCCCTGAAGGCTACTGATTGGGTAGTCAAGTACTCTGGGCAGATTCGATAGTCCTAGGCACGGGTCACGATGACGTGCGGGAGTTATGTCTAGAACCGGGGTTTCCATTAGCCCTTGACGGACGGCTGAAAGAATGTGCCGGTCATTCAATTAACGGTGATATCGAAGCAATGATAATAGTGATAGCCAGAGTCATGGATGTTTGGTTGTATCGTCATTCGGTCTCAAGAGCGGTATTTTCTGGGGGCTTATCTGATCTTGGTTTAGGACTTGGGGGTTTGTACTTGGAAAACATCGCCCTTGACTCGAGTGATAATTGCTTTACTTTACATTGTATGCTATGCTATGTTTGCTTCTACTTAGTGTGTGTCTGGGGCTATCACTGTAGAAAGAGGTTGGAGTGGGAGGGTTGTATTCCTATTCCTTTTCCTTTATGCTCTTTTGGTATGTTGTTAGTTAATTTACTGCTCACTAAGACTATTGTCTGACTCAAGGCTTTATGTTTTAATTCTTATTGCCTTGGGCTGTTCGTCCAATTTGGGATGGGCAGACTAGGTAGCAGGTGACATGTGCTGCTCTTGCTTTCCACGATGCTGATGACGAAGACGAGCTGGAGTATTGCATATTACTTTTTATTATATGTATTGGATGTTCCGCTGCTTTGTATTCTCTGAGTCTTATGTAGTGAGGCTTGTTGTATTGACTATTCAGATGTTTGTATTCAACTATTATGAAGTTTTATTGATGAGATTCTATTCTGTGAAGCTTCATTATATATATGATCTATTGTATTTATCCATGCGCTGTGAGTAATACGATAGATTATGATGTTTTTAATTTACCTTGACAATTGTCCATGGCTGCTTGGTACACTTTATAGCGCACTTTCTCTAGATTCAGTGCAGGGGTTATGGGCGGTCGTCACAAGAAAAATTGTTGCCACTTGTTAATTCAAATCATCTTTAGCTTACACATGTATTTCTCATAATTTCCTTAATTGACAAGTGTTTAGACTTGTTTTATATATATTAATTCCTATTTTTTTTATTATTAATATGTTAAGGTTATACTTATATATATATATATATATTCAAATTATATTTAGCAAGCTATATTCAAAAATAAAATAAAAACAAACCTTTTTGTTAATTAATTTCTATTTTAAACTTAAGCTAAAATAAATTTAAACAATTAACATTTATCTTGAGTATTTTAAAAACCATATAGTTATTAATAAAATAGCTTTGAAAAGCTTAATATTAAATTAAATCATAAGTTCTAAATTATCAAAAATATTAGAATTAGAAAATATACTTTATTTGTTAAATTCAATCCAAAGCTTTTCTATTTACAATATATACAATTATATATACATATAGAAAATATTTTATTAATTTCTAAAAGATAAAATTCACCAATTAAATATTTATTTAATTAGATTATTAAATTAATTCAAATTTATTAACAAAGATTATCAAATCAATTTAATTTTTAATACAAATTATTAAATTGATATTGCCCAAAATTCCGGGATATCACTGATACCAAATGAAACGACCCGCCTTCCTATGCCCAGGAAGACGCATCATTATTAAGAAAGAAAGGGATAGAAAAGAGAAAAGATAGAGAAGAAAGAAAGAACAACACTAGAATCTCAACAGCGGAACGAATAAATTATATTAGTAACATAAGTATTACATAATATACAGCGACTATCAGAGTTACACAGCTTATTCAGCACATACTATAACAAACCCGAGTCCAAACTCGAGCCATAAGGCAACTACCCCGAGCACCTCTCTGAGACAACTGCTTCTTCCCAAACCACAGCAAACCAAACCCAAAACCACTGATACGCGTGCACGTGCACGATCAATGTGGTCATCTTCGACCATCACCAACGCTTTCAACATGTCACTGATGACTTCGCCAACGATCTCGATAAACCAGATCGTTGAAATTACCTAGAAATCGAAATCGAGCTAATCGATAGAAAAACTGGAACCAAACGTGATCGGAAATCCACCAATCGCCGATGATCTCGTCCACAATCATCCATGCCTTCATCATCCAAGCTTCACCTCGGTCTCCAGCTTTGATTCCTCCACTTGCGGTGAAGTCCGATCAACCCCTGACATCACAGCGAACTCAAACACATCGGCGACTCAACCATCTCACAAAACCCTAAAATCATTCCGCTTGACCATCATGATTGATGAAAATTTTTGTGAGTATTTTTCCTGGAATCACCAACATCCAAGCTAACTTCACCCACGATCTCGAGGCCCAATCATCCCCCGATCACCAGAATTCGACAGAAAACACATCACAGTTCAACTACGAATTTCTCACTCGAAACGAAACTAAAAATCGTGATTTTCCTTTTAAAAATCCTATTTTTCAAAGACTATTCAGATTATATAAGTGAATTCGAGAATCAAAATGTTTGAATTTAACATGTTTTAGATGTTCCACTGTATTCTTTGATTTTCCAGATTATATTCAAACTTATTATACTTAAAAATAATTTTAAACCTTGGCTTATGTTTAAACAAACATAATTTGTTTGAATTCCTAAGCTTAACAGAGATTAGATAAGAAGAATTGGAATTTAAATCTAAATTTTAAACTGTGAAACTTAAACAGAGATGATCACTGATATACCCAGACATACACATAGTATCTTCATTCATATATACATGTATTTAGATCTAAAACAAACATGCATACATATTTTCAAACATGCATCACAAATTTTCTTCAAACATTTTACCAAATGAATCAAATTTTTAACTATTTTTAAAACTTAAGTTTAATCACTAGTTTTGAAAAGATGAATAGAGCTAACAGTTTATATAACATGCACATTTCAATATTCAGATATATAATTCATCATCATGCAAACAATATATATATCAAACATTAATGATTTATGTAAGCAACCAGATTTAAGACAAAATACAGTTGGGTTTACTCACCTATTTGAAAGAACAGAGGATAGGCTTTCAATTTTCTTAAATCTGGAACTCTGTTTTGAAACTGAAACTTGGAAGCTTTAAAACTGGAAAATACTTGATGTTGAAATGATCAAGCTTTTTAGAACTGAATTGATGTTGCTTTAAATCTGAGAAGGTTGCTTTGTTATGGTGATCTTTTGTTACAGGCTTTGATAAATGGTTTACAGGGTTTTGAACTTGAGTTTTGGAAATAAATTTTCATGCTTGTATTTGAGGAAGTGATTACAGGCTTAAATGACAGGGCTTTGATTTCAGGTTGCTGATTTTGATTTCAGTTTGGACTTGAATATTGTTTGTGGATTTTCTGTTTTGCATTTGAACTTGAGGAATGTATTACAGGGTTTTAAACTTTGATCTGAGAATTGCTTTACAGAATTCGATTTGTTTTCTTTGCTTTAGAAATTGTGAAGATAGGAAAAGGAATAGAAGAGAGGGAATGAAGGTTTATATAGAGTTTCTTTGAAAGTGAGAAGATAAGAAAAGAAATAATGGAGAGGAGATGTGAGTTTATATAATGTAAATAGTGATTTATTAAAGTTTAAAGAAAATAAAAATAAAAGATGACACTTGTCTTTACCCATTATTAATTAACTTACACATGTTATCAAGAGGATTTATAAGCTAACACATATAACTTTACATGCATAATTAAATTTTTAAATGTTTATAAGACTTTTAAATTAAATTTCCTATATAGATAAATACATATCTTATTTAATAAATGCTTTTCTCAATTTATAAAAATAAAACCTTTAAAAGAAAATAAAATAAAAACCAATCATATCTTAAATAAAATCATATATAGTATATTTAATCCATTTTTAAATGATAATATAAAACTTTTGTATTTATTCCTAATTAATAATTACTTTCTAAATTTATATAAATAAATTTCTTTAAAGAGAATAATATATAAAGCAAATCTTATTTTAAAATAAAAACCTTATCCATATGATTTAAGTCCAAACTATATTATTATTTTTATTTTAAGATATATATATATATATATATTTCTTTAAATTCAATTCTTAAATCCAAATTCAAAGTCAAATTAAAATCCAAATTTAAAACCAATTTAAATACACATATACATACATTTAAATACTTATTAAATTTGAAATAATAGGTCTATTTAAAAAATCTATTTCTAAATAACACAAATTAAACTTTTAACTAATTATTTCATTTAAGAATCTATTTAAAACTATATTTAAAAACAACTCATTATTAAATTGTTTGAAAATAACAATTTTTACCAATTTTTATTAATTAATTTAAAATATTATCACATTTTAAATTCCCTGAAATTCCGGGATATCACATTCCTCCCCCCTTAAAAGAATTTCGTCCTCGAAATTTAAAACAAAAGATAATCCAAAGTTTTTATTTTATTTCAAAATTTTCAAACAATTTTAGCATACATATTAGCCAACACAAACAAACAACCAATTTCATCCAAACAAACAATTTCAATCAAACAATCAACACTAGCTATCCGGACACAGATCCGGATAAGCTTCTAAAAATTTATTCCCGAGTTTCCCAGGTATAGACACTGGAATACTCGCTCTACTGAATCCAAACTAGCTATACTACTAAGCTACTGAGCTCCTACACATCTATATCTATAATCTGAACACGATATCAGACCACAGACAAGATCAACTCAACTACCAAAACTTCATAACTGCTGGTTCCAAGACCAGAGATATATCATACACGTACTCCCTCAGAGATACGTGAAATACCTTGAATCCCAGTCTTCCAAACTGGAAATTCAAATCTTAAAAGCCAAACACTGATCCTTTACAAAACTCAGAAGAATCCAATATACCTCGAAGCTAACCTTTCAGTCTTACCCAATCTTATTGCTCCCTTTATCGAAAAAAAATCTCAACAATAACAAAGTCTCCAACTTTGAATTCCAAATTCCTCCGTTTCTTATCCACAAGACTCTTCTGATGATCCTGGGCTGCCTACATCCTTTCCGATCAGTTAGGGATTTGGGTACTCGGGGTTTCTCGAGTCATTTGAGTTTTTGCTCGGGGTAGATAGGGGTTTGACTTGAAGTAATTTAGTTTTGGCTCGGGTTGAAATGGTATTACAAGTTTTAACAGAAACCTGTTGTTCAGTTTTTAAATTTTAAAATGAAATTTAAAACTGAAGTTTAAATATAAAAGTAAAGTTTAAATAAGTTTAAATCTAGTTTTATTTGGAGTTTAAGTTTAGATCTCAGTTTTCAAATAAGATAAAGTTTTAAAATTTGAATTGATTTAACTACTTTAAAAAGGGTTAAGTAGTTTGAATTTTAAAAATGAAGTTTTAAATTGTAAATAGGATTCTAAATATAAAGATTAACCTGGAATCAAAAGTTAATATGCATTTCAATTTTGAAATAAAAAGAAGTTTTTAAATTTAAAATGTTTTAAACAATTTGAATGTTAAAGTGTATTTTTAATTGATTTGAATTTAAAATGAATTTGGTTTTAAATTTCTTTAATTAAGTGAATATTTCTTTAACATGTGATTTAAAAGGATTTAAATGGTTTTAAACTTTGTTAAAGTTAAATTTGTTTTCATTTTAAAATCTTAAATTTAAAATGAAATTTGAAAGTAAATTTAAAACAAATTGTTGTTAAAATGTTTTGCTAATGATAATTTAATCATTAATGAGATTAAGGTTTATCTTAAAGTTATTTAGAACTTAATGATTTATAATTCAATAAATTATTAAGTTAATTAAAGGATAATTAATCAATTAAATTAATTAATGATTTGGGTTAATAAATTTAGTAATTATGGGTTTAAAATTTATTAATTAATGTTTAATTAAATTAATTAAAGGTTAATTAATTTGGAGTTAAGAATCATTAATTTGGAATTATTAATTAATGGTTAGGAATAAATTAATCAAATAATTAAGGATAAATTAAGTTGTTGTTAGGTACTTAATTAATTAAGTAATTAGAGATTAATTTATTGATAATTAAAATTAATTAAGTTGTAATTAATAATGGTTAATTAATGTTTAATTATTTAAGAAAGATAATTAAAGAATAGTTAATAGTTGATGTAGATCATTAACTAAGGATTATTAATTAATGTGATTAATTTTTAATAATTAATTAGATTAATTAATTTAAAGATAATCATTTGTGTAGATTGTTAAATATAATTACTTAATGGGATTAATTAAGAAATTAATTACTCAATGTAATTAATTAAGTTAAATGTGATTAGTTTAAGAAATTAATTAAGTTTAATTAATTTAAGATAATCACTTAATGATTTGTGAAGTATAATTACTTAAGAAAGTAATTAATGGATAAATTACTGAATGTAATTAATGGAGTAATTAAGGGTAGTTAATTACTTAATGGAATTAATCAACGGATTAATTAAGAAATTAATTAAGGAATAATTAATTTATTTTAAGAAGTAATTAAGGGTAGTTAATTACTGAATGAGATTAATCAAAGGTGATTAATAAGTATGATTTAAATTGAAGATTAATTACTTATTGTAATTAATTTAATTAAAGTAATAAATAATAAAATGTAATTAGGGATCATTAATTAATATAAGTAATGATGTAATTAAGAATTGATTAATTAAGAAATAATTAATAAATGAAGTGATTAATTAATGTAATTAATTAAGGAGTAATGTAATTAATTATAGTTAATTAATTAATGTTGTAATTAAAGGTTAATTACTATAAGTGGTTAAGAATAATTAATTTGTGAAATTAATTTAATACTAATTACTTGAATGTAATTAATGATTAATCAAGGATGATTAATTAAAAATAATTGGATATTGATTGATTAATTGATTGATAATTAATTAATAGTGATTTAAGCAAGGTTGTTAATGATGGAAGTAATTAATTTAATTTATTTTAAATTAATTAGAGATGAAGTAATTAATTTAATTCATTTTAAATTAATTATAGTATGATCATTGCTTATGTATGGATGTATGGTATTGTTTACCTTGAATGGTTTGAGATCTCAGATATGAGATAATTGATACTGTGTAATATGGATGTTTGGTTACATAGTGATGATTATATGAATTATCTATTGTGATGATAATGTTGATTATCTATTGTGAATCTGTGAATTATCTATCTGTGTGTAAATAGATAGTAGAATTGAATTGTTTTAACTTTAAAACAACTTGGCCTTAAAAGATACTTTTTGGATTTCGATGAGACCAGGATCGGGTTTTCCAGATTTGGATATCCGAAAACCACATCGATCCAAATTAACGATAGGTCGTGAATCTCAAGTGAAGATGAAGATTCAGAGTGCAAGGGTTATTGTCGTTAACTCTGAGGGTGATTCCAAAATGAGTGTAACGAGATAATGCCTTCGGTTTCGTTCGAACCCGGAACGAACTTGTATGGATTGAATGCTTTCAGCACATCGTCAGGTGGACGATGAGCATTCTAAGTGATGTGTTCTGATTAAGGTAATTGTAGCCTCAAGCCTCATCAACCGGGAATGGCTAAAACAGGGGAGGTGCAGCAAGGTTAGTGGGTAGCACCCAAGTAGGACAAGATTCAACCGTTTCTTATCTTGAATCTAGAATATCGCTTTGAATATTTAAAAACATATTGCAGTGAAAGCAAGGTGGCAGCTGTTCTAGAGTGGAAGCAACTGGAAGTTGCACTATTTGGATTAAGAGTTTCTACAATAAATTTTTCTAGATTTGAGTTCAGATTGGTAAGTGCATCTGTTTTGTCTTTTTCGGACAGGAGAAGTAAGTTGTAGTCTACTGATGATGATGAAGTAGAGTTTGTGTTCTGGATTTTGGGTAGATCTTGAGAGGATCATTTTGTGGAATTATTTTTGATCCAGTTTGTTTCAAGGAGCATCAGCGAAGGCTGAGCTAATCAGAATGGAGGTAGGCAGCCCAGGATCGTCAGAAAAGTTCTATGGATAAGAAACGGAGGAATTTGGAATTCGAAGTTTGAGACTTCGTTATTGTTGAAATTTTCTCCTGTAAAAAGGGAGCAATAAGATTGGGTAAGACTAGGAAGTTAGCTCCGTTGTATATTGGATTCTTCTGAGTTTTTGTAAGGAATAAGTGTTTGGCTTAGAAGATTTGAATTGCCAGTTTGGATAACTGGGATTTAATGTGTTTCCCTTATCTCTGAGGGAGTACGTGTTTGATCTATCTCTGGTTTTGGAACCAGTAGTTCAGAAGGATTTGGTAGTTGAGTTGATCTTGTCTGTGGTCTGATATCTTGTTCAGATTGTAGATCTAGATGAGTAGGAGCTCAATAGCTCAGTAGTATAGCTAGTTTTGGATTCTGTTGAGCGAGTATCCCGGTATATATATACTTGGGGAAACTCGAGGAAATTTAGGAAACTTATCCGGATCTTTGTCCAGATAGCTAGAATTGTTTGTTTGATTGAATTGTTTGTTTGGATGAAATTGTTTGTTTGTTTGTGTTGACTAATATGTATGCTAAAATTGTTTGAAAATTTTTGAAATAAAATAAAACTTTGGATTATCTTTTGTTTTAAATTTCGAGGACGAAATTCTTTTAAGAGGGAGGAATGTGATATCCCGAGATTTCAGGGAATTTAAAATGTGATACCTTTTAAATTAATTTATTAAAATGGGTAAAATGTTATTTTCAAATAATTTAATAATAAGTTATTTTTAAATATAGTTATAAATAGATTTTAAATAGACATATTATTTCAAATTTAATAAGTATTGTTTAAATGTATATATATGTGTATTTAAATTGATTTTAAATAGGATAATTATTTACAATTTATAATGTAATTGTTTAAAATGGATATCTATATTTATTTGAGTTGATTTTAAATTTAGATTTTAAATTAACTTTGAAATTGAATTTAAGAATTGAATTTAAAGAAATATATATCTTAAAATAAAATAATAATATAGTTTGGATTTAAAATATATGAATAAAAGTTTTTTTTATTTAAAAATAAGATTTATTTTATATCATTTTCCTTAAAGGAATTTATTTATATGAATTTATAAAGTATTTAGTTAATAGTAAATAAATATAAAAGTTTTATATTATCATTTAAAATGGATTAAATATACTATATATGATTTAGTTAAAATCTAATTGGTTTTTATTTTATTTACTTTTAAAAGTTTTATTTTTATAAATTAAGAAAAGCATTTATAAGTTAGGATATGTATTTATTAATTAGGAAAATTTAATAATAAAAGCTTTTAAATCCATTTAAAAGAATATAAATTTAATTATGCATGTAAAGTTATAGGTGTTAGCTTATAAATCCTCTTAAATAACATGTGTTAAGTTATTAAATGAGTTTAGTGACAAGTGTCACATTTTTATTTTATTTCTTTAATTTTAATAAATCAAAATTTAAATCTATATAACACCATTTCTTATTCTTCATTCACTTTTTCTATCACATTTTCTTTAAAATCAAACTGCAGCCACGTTTTAAATCAGAGAAAATACCCAAAACCTGAAAACATTTCCAAAACAAACTCTAGAATTCAAATCAAATTTCCAGTAAACCAGTTAAAGTTCTTCTTCAAGATTCAAGTCGAAAGAATCAGCAATCTTTAACCTAAGCAAAGCAATTCAAATTTCTGGAGCAAGCTAATCAAGTTTAAGTTTTCAAACCTCTCAAATTTCAAAAGCTCTGTTCAAAACATCTCTAACAGGTGAGTAAACATCACTTTAAAAAGCTAAATTTGTTTTAATACCCTGTTGCATGTGATAAATCCTTGTAGTTTATGTTGTGAAATGTTGCATGAATATATGAATATGCTTGTATGTATATATGTATAAAGTTGAATTGTGTGCATGTTTGTATCTTGAGTATGCATGACTCTGTTTTTATTTCCAGCAGGCTAAATATGTTCAAAATTCAAATTCTCATCCCCTAGTCTCTTTTAGGTTAGGATCTTTAAAAAAATGTCTATTTCTTGCGAAATTGCTGTGATAATGATGCCATGCATGTGTGTGTATATAAGTATAAAAATCTGTATATATAAGTGTGTTCATGTGTGCATGTCTGGTTGTATTCATCTTCTCTGTTCCTTATTGCAAAGTTTAAGTTACAATCAAACTTCCAGATCTTTTTATTAAATCACTATTAGGACTTGGATTCAAAACAAAATAGATTAGTTTAATCATAATCCAAGTACTAAAAATAGATTCAAGTATCTTATGTTTGAAAATCCTCTGAAAATCAAGAAATGCAGTAGCCATTCTAACATCATGTTAAAATCAAATGATGTAATTTGATGAATCAATTATATAAATTGAATTGTCTCTGGAAGATATGAATTTTAAAAAGAAAATCAAAATTTTTAGTATTGAAATGAAGATGCATTTTGGGAATATCGGGAAAATGTTTTCTGAGCATTTTCTGGTGACCGGAACATTTTTGGTGGTCGTGGTTTCATCTGGAGCTAGCTGGATAATCAGAGAGTTTGGAAAAAATGGTAGATGAATTTCTTTATCTGTAACAACCCGTATTTTATGGATCGAAATATCGTTAAACAGTTGATTTTTGGTCGCATTTGTGATAAGTCGTCTTGAGCTTAAGTCCTAAGTCGTAACCAAGTTAAGGATGTTGGGGTTGGCGACCTAAAGGTTTGGACTTAGGTCGTATGATGGATGGTAAGGGCTTAGGTCGTAGACGACCTAAGAGATAGGAGACTTAAGGGTTTCGGGCGAGTTAAGGGTTTTGAGCGACCTAAGGGATAGGTCGGTAACGACCTAAGGAGGACCAGCAGTTAGGTTGCGTAGTGGTTTAGGTCGCGAGTTAGTTTTGGACAACCTATGGAATGTTAGCGACCTAAGGGAAGCGCGAGCTAAGGAACTTAGGACCTAGTGGTTAGCGAGTTAGCGACCTAGTATATAGTTAGGTCGGCAACGACCTAAGGAAGCTGGGGCAGCAGTGAGCGACCTAAGAGTTGAGTGGTAGGTCGTAACACTGTTAGGTCGCGTGGGTGCTAAGTTGTTAGGTCGCAAGGTTTTTGTAAGTCGTAGGTCGTAGCTTAGTAAGTTGTTAGGTCGCGTGTGTTTTAGTAGTTAGGTTGTAAGCGACCTATGGGGTGCTTTGTTCGTTAATTCGTAGAATGGGTTGCCTCTTAAGTCGTAAGTCGTATACCCAGTTAAGTCGTAACCTAGTTATCTGTTAGGCCGGAAGCCCTGCTAAGTTATAAGTCGTAGGTTGTAGCCTACCTGTTAAGTCGTAGGTCGCTGGGTTTTGGCTTAGTGTTAAGTCGTAGCCTATATGTTAAGTCGTAGGTCGTGAGTTGTTAAGTCGTTAGACTTAGGTCGGAGGGGAGTCTTAGGTCGTAGGTCGGAGACGACCTAATACCGAGTTACGACTTAAGAGATTTTCTGCATATAAATAGAAGGGGGTTGGCTTCATTTTTGGGATCCGGATTTTGAAGCGACGAAGTGCTGCCATTTTGAGAGCTCGACTTCTACACTTCTTCACTTCTTTTCTCCACTCTAATCTAGTGCTTCCTTTCATCCAAATAGAAGATCAAGATTGAAGATCCAAGAGCTAAAGTTGAAGATCTTCATCCTTTGAAGTGAGATTTCTTCGTTTGAAGCGGATTCGTGATAGATCAAGCTTGATCCTTCGCTGTCCAGATCTGAAGCGTGTTGATTTGAGGTTGTTTAGGTGATTTGGTGAGTGGTGATTATCTCTCACACGGATCCAAAGGAGTATATCGGATTGTTGGCTCGATTTGGTGTTAAAATAGAGATTTCCATGCATTTTCTTCATCCTATGTGTAGATCCATATAGATTCATTGCTCATGATGATTTGACAACCATTTTTGTATATGATTAACCTATGCAAGTTCATTCATCAAGTTGTAGAGATAATTCTCATGTTTTCATGCTTGTTAGACTTTCAACTCCTTAATTACGAAATTGCCATTATTGTTATAATTATCTACTTAGATCATATTTGAATGCTTGATTGCTTGGATTAATGTTTGGTTTGATTGACTGTTATGAATTAGATAATTGATGGGTTGATTTAGACCAAAGATGATTCAAAAGCTAGGAGAAAGGCTCTTGAATTGGGTAAGCTGCTCGTGGCATATGTAGCGGGATGATGAAGCTCTTATGTGTAGATTTGATGATGTGATGTTGAGATGAGGCTTTGCGAGGATGTGATGAAGCGAGGCAATCATGTGATGAAGACTTGGTCTAATCCAGACGGGATCATTCCAAGCATGTTGATAACTCGGTGATATGATTCGAGTTGAGGATAATGAATGGATATGAGAATAGTCGTCAAGGAGGATGACTAGGAGGCTTGGATAGCATCGTTGTTGAAGGTTCTAGCATGCTCTAAGCAAGAGTACGTTTGGGCAGATTCGATAGTCCCAACGGCCAACTGTTGATGGTCGAGTACTCTGGGCAGATTCGATAGTCCTAGGAAGAATTGTCCAGAACCGAGGGACAAGCAGATTGTGCAGGCTTATGCTTTGGGAGCTGTTCCGTCGTCTTCGAAAGCTCCTACCGTTGAAGAGAAAGGAAAGAGTGTGGTTGTTCAAGGTACTCTTTTCCTATGTGGTGTTCCAGTTAGAGTTTTGTTTGATACTGGAGCGTCGCATTCGTTTGTTTGTAATGAACTTGTAGGCCGGTTAGATTTGAAGCCGGATATTGTTGATAGGCCATTGGTTGTGACTAATCCAGTTGGGGGTTCGTCTTGTTTGTGTCTGTTATGCCGTGGTCTAGTTGTATCGAGTCATGGTTGCTCTTTTGTTTGTGATTGCTTTGTTCTGAACTTTGCGGGGTTCGG
Organism: Allium fistulosum; assembly: GCA_030737815.1. Lineage (NCBI taxonomy): Eukaryota > Viridiplantae > Streptophyta > Magnoliopsida > Asparagales > Amaryllidaceae > Allium > Allium fistulosum. Next base: position 305,895,915 of record CM060901.1, on the reverse strand, counting down.
AATTATTTTGGGTATGGACTGGCTTAGGAGGTATGCGGCGAAGGTTGATTGCGAGAGGTTGGAAGTGACAGTCGAGAATGTGGAGGGGCGAAAAGTTGTGATACGATGTAAGCATGAGGAAGGCGTCTTCATGAGCTTCATGTATTCGCTGGTTGTTCCACGGGATGGGCTGTCATCAGTACCGATCGCTAATGGATTCGAGGATGTCTTTGACGAAGTCAAAGGGTTGCCGCCGCATAGAGAGATCGAGTTTCGAATAGATCTAGTTGAGGGAGCCAGACCTGTTGTGATGCCTCTTAGGCGGATGGCGCCTAGGGAACAACATGAGTTGAAGGTGCAAGTTGATGACCTTTTACAGAAAGGATTCATTCGGCGTAGTGTGTCCGAGTGGGGTGCACCAGTTGTGTTTGCAACCAAGGCAGATGGGTCGTTGAGATTGTGTGTGGATTATGGTGAGCTGAATAAGATGACTAAGAAGAACAAGTATCCGTTGCCGAGAATAGATGACTTGTTTGATCAGCTTCACGAAGCCAAGGTGTTTTCTCAGATGGATTTGGCAACGGGATTTCACCAGTTGAGAGTGGCTAAGGATAGTGTGCGGAAGACTGCTTTTCGGACACCATCGGGTTTCTTTGAGTGGCTGGTAATGCCGTTTGGATTGACTAACGCGCCAGCATATTTTGTGGATCTTACGAATAGAGTGTTCAGAGATCAGTTGAACAAGTTCGTACTTGTGTTCGTGGATGATATTCTGATTTATTCCAGAACGGAAGAGGAGCACAAGACGCACTTGCGTATTGTTTTGGAAATCTTGCGGAAACATCAGCTGAAGGCTAAGTTTTCGAAGTGTCACTTCTGGAAGAGTGAAGTGAGGTTCTTAGGCCATGTGATTTCTGGAAATGGAATAGTGGTTGATCCCGCTAAGGTGGCAGCAATCCAGGATTGGGTTAGACCTAAGAATGCATCTGATGTGAGAAGTTTTCTTGGATTAGCAGGATATTATCGACGATTTATCAAAGACTTCTCCAAGGTAGCTGCACCGTTGACAGGATTGACGAAAAAGAACCAAGTGTTCAGTTGGGATGCTAAGTGTGAGCAAGCTTTCGGAATCCTGAAAGAGAGATTGACGAGTGCTCCTGTTTTGACTATTCCAAGTAGGAATGATGAGATGGTGGTTTACACCGATGCATGTGGTACTGGACTTGGAGCAGTGCTGATGCAGAGGGAAAAAGTTGTTGCGTATGCCAGTCGACAACTGAAGCCGCATGAAAGGAATTACCCAACTCATGATTTGGAGTTAGCGGCGATTGTATTTGCTCTGAAGATGTGGAGACATTATCTATTGGGAGTTCGATTCGAGTTGTTTACGGATCACAAGTCATTGAAGTATCTTTTCTCCCAAAAGGATTTGAATCTTCGGCAGCAACGATGTCTAGAGTTTTTGGCATCATATGATTTTGGTATAGCTTTTACTCCGTGAAAAGGTAACGCAGTGGCAGATGCGTTAAGTCGAAGACATGCAGGATTGGGAGCCATGTTTTCAGAATGGAAGAATCTCGAGTATTTAGATGGATTTGACTTCAGGCCTAGATGTGAATTGGAACCTGAGATGTTGGCAAACTTATCGATAAGACCTTCTCTTGTGGAAAGGATTGGCAAGAGCCAAAAGCGAGACGATAAGCTTGTCAAGATTATCCGTGAATTGGAATCTGGATTGGATCCAGAAAAGGATAAAGGATTCGAGGTCGATCGAGAGGGTTGGCTTCGAAAGCAAGGACGACTAGTTGTTCCCGATATAGATGAATTGAGGAGTGAAGTCCTGAAGGAAAGTCATCACTCGAAGCTGACAATTCATCCAGGTGGAAATAAGATGTATCGGGATATGAAGAGAACCTACTACTGGGAAGGTATGAAGAAGGATGTTGGTAATTTGATTTCCAAGTGTATGAACTGCCAGTTGGTAAAAGCCGAGCAGAAGAAGCCAAGTGGATTGCTACAACCATTAGAAGTTCCTACATGGAAGTGGGAACAAGTGTCGATGGATTTTATCGATGGATTGCCTAGAACCAGAACGGGAAATGAAGGGATTTGGGTCGTTGTTGATCGTCTGACCAAGAGTGCGAGATTCATTCCTGTTCGATCGACGAGGACTGCATCAAAGTTGGCTGAATTATATGTTAAGTGGATAGTTCGATTCCATAATATTCCGAAGAGTATAGTGAGCGATCGAGACCCATTGTTCACCAGTGGATTTTGGAAGAGCTTCCAGGAAGTTTTGGGAACTGAGTTGTGTTTGAGTACAGCTTATCACCCTCAAACGGATGGTCAGACCGAGAGAGTCAACCGAGTCTTGGAAGATCTCCTCAGAGCTTGTGTTTTGGATTTCGGAGGATCATGGGAAGATCACCTTCATTTGGTGGAGTTTGCATACAACAACAGTTACCATTCAAGCATTGGTATGGCACCGTATGAGGCATTGTATGGAAGACCGTGTAACTCTCCGACATGTTGGTTGGAAACTGGAGAAAAGTTGATACTTGGGCCAGAGATGATTCAGCAGACTTCAGATTGTATTGAGATCATTCGGCAACGAATGAAGGCAGCCCAAGACCGTCAGAAGAGTTATGCCGATAAACGTCGTAAGGATTTGGAATTCGACGTTGGTAATATGGTTTTTATGAAGATTTCTCCACTGAAGAATGTTATTCGATTCGGGAAGAAAGGAAAATTGACTCCGAGATTTGTTGGACCATTCTCGATTGTCGAGCGAATTGGAAAGCTTGCCTATAGATTGGAGTTACCGGAGAAGATGTCGGGTGTGCACAATGTTTTTCATGTATCGTATCTACGAAAGTATGTGCACGACTCGAATACCGTGATTTCTGCTGATAGCTGTGAAGATTTCGAAGTTGATCCAGTTGGTAGAAGACCTCGTAAGCCGCTTCGTGTTGTTGAAACCGACACGAAACAGCTTAGGAGGAAGATAGTTAAGTTGCTCAAGATACAATGGAGTGATGATGATAACGACTGTACGTGGGAGGTGGAAGAGAGGATGAAGGCAGCTCATCCTGAACTCTTCAAGGTATGGCCCTAAGGTGTCGTCTCATCTCGCGATATTGTAACTTGTTCTAAGTCTTAGAATTCTGTACGCTAAGTTAGAATTGGATGCATGGTTTGTTGATTGCTACGGATGGTAGGCGTACAAAATAGTCTTTGATTGCTTTGTTTGCTTGGAATTTCGGGGGCGAAATTCCTAAGGGGGAGAGAATGTAACGACCCGTATTTTACGGATCGAAATATCGTTAAACAGTTGATTTTTGGTCGCATTTGTGATAAGTCGTCCTGAGCTTAAGTCCTAAGTCGTAACCGAGTTAAGGATGTTGGGGTTGGCGACCTAAAGGTTTGGAGTTAGGTCGTATGATGGATGGTAAGGGCTTAGGTCGTAGACGACCTAAGAGATAGGAGACTTAAGGGTTTCGGGCGAGTTAAGGGTTTTGAGCGACCTAAGGGATAGGTCGGTAACGACCTAAGGAGGACCAGCAGTTAGGTTGCGTAGTGGTTTAGGTCGCGAGTTAGTTTGGGACAACCTATGGAATGTTAGCGACTTAAGGGAAGCGTGAGCTAAGGAACTTACGACCTAGTGGTTAGCGAGTTAGCGACTTAGTATATAGTTAGGTCGGCAATGACCTAAGGAAGCTGGGGCAGCAGTGAGCGACCTAAGAGTTGAGTGGTAGGTCGTAACACTGTTAGGTCGCGTGGGTGCTATGTTGTTAGGTCGCAAGGTTTTTGTAAGTCGTAGGTCGTAGCTTAGTAAGTTGTTAGGTCGCGTGTGTTTTAGTAGTTAGGTTGTAAGCGACCTATGGGGTGCTTTGTTCGTTAAGTCGTAGAATGGGTTGCCTCTTAAGTCGTAAGTCGTATACCCAGTTAAGTCGTAACCTAGTTATCTGTTAGGTCGGAAGCCCTGCTAAGTTATAAGTCGTAGGTTGTAGCCAACCTGTTAAGTCGTAGGTCGCTGGGTTTTGGCTTAGTGTTAAGTCGTAGCCTATGTGTTAAGTCATGACCGACTTAGGAGATTGGCTGGTAGGTCATAGTATTTTTCCAAGTCATAGGTCGGAGGAGCTTAAGTCGCGACATTGTTAGGTCGTAAGGGTATGGCCTGTTAGATCGGAGATGGTTATGTCGCGCAGAGTGAAGTTCTAGTAGGTCGTGAGTTGTTAAGTCGTTAGACTTAGGTCGGAGGGGAGTCTTAGGTCGTAGGTCGGAGACGACCTAATACCGAGTTACGACTTAAGAGATTTTCTGCCTATAAATAGAAGGGGGTTGGCTTCATTTTTGGGATCCGGATTTCGAAGCGACGAAGTGCTGCCATTTTGAGAGCTCGACTTCTACACTTCTTCACTTCTTTCCTCCACTCTAATCTAGTGCTTCCTTTCATCCAAATCGAAGATCAAGATTGAAGATCCAAGAGCTAAAGTTGAAGATCTTCATCCTTTGAAGTGAGATTTCTTCGTTTGAAGCGGATTCGTGATAGATCAAGCTTGATCCTTCGCTGTCCAGATCTGAAGCGTGTTGATTTGAGGTTGTTTAGGTGATTTGGTGAGTGGTGATTATCTCTCACACGGATCCAAAGGAGTATATCGGATTGTTGGCTCGATTTGGTGTTAAAATAGAGATTTCCATGCATTTTCTTCATCCTATGTGTAGATCCATATAGATTCATTGCTCATGATGATTTGACAACCATTTTTGTATATGATTAACCTATGCAAGTTCATTCATCAAGTTGTAGAGATAATTCTCATGTTTTCATGCTTGTTAGACTTTCAACTCCTTAATTACGAAATTGCCATTATTGTTATAATTATCTACTTAGATAATATTTGAATGATTGCTTGGATTAATGTTTGGTTTGATTGACTGTTATGAATTAGATAATTGATGGTTTGATTTAGACCAAAGATGATTCAAAAGCTAGGAGAAAGGCTCTTGAATTGGGTAAGCTGCTCGTGGCATATGTAGCGGGATGATGAAGCTCTTATGCGTAGATTTGATGATGTGATGTTGAGATGAGGCTTTGCGAGGATGTGATGAAGCGAGGCAATCATGTGATGAAGACTTGGTCTAATCCAGACGGGATTATTCCAAGCATGTTGATAACTCGGTGATATGATTCGAGTTGAGGATAATGAATGGATATGAGAATAGTAGTCGAGGAGGATGACTAGGAGGCTTGGATAGCATCGTTGTTGAAGGTTCTAGCATGCTCTAAGCAAGAGTACGTTTGGGTAGATTCGATAGTCCCAACGGCCAACTGTTGATGGTCGAGTACTCTGGGCAGATTCGATAGTCCTAAGTACGGGCTGCGACGACGTGCGGGAGTTATGTCTAGAACCGGGGTTTCCATTAGCCCTTGACGGACGGCTGAAAGAATGTGCCGGTCATTCAATTAACGGTGATATCGAAGCAATGATAACAGTGACAGCCAGAGTCATGGATGTTTGGTTGTATCGTCATTCGGACCCAAGAGCGGTATTTTCTGGGTGCTTATCTGATTTAGGCCTTGGTACTTGGAAAACATCGCCCTTGACTCGAATGATTATTACTTTACTTTAAATTGTATGCTCTGCTATGTTGCTTCTGCTTAGTGTGTGTCTGGGGGCTATCACTATAGAAAGAGGTGGAGTGGGAGGGTTGTATTCCTATTCCTTTTCCTTTATGGTCTTTTGGTATGTTGTTAGTTAATTTACTGCTCACTAAGACTGTTGTCTGACTCAAGGCTTTATGTTTTAATTCTTATTGCCTTGGGCTGTTCGTCCATTTTGGGACAGGCAGACTAGGTAGCAGGTGACAGGTGCTGTTCTCTTCTCACGATGCTGATATCGAAGATGAGCTAGAGGGTTGCATATTATCTTCTTATATGTATTCGATGTTCCGCTGTTTTGTATTCTCTGAGAGATATGTAGTGAGGCTTGATGTATTGACTATTTGGATGTTTGTATTCAACTATTATGGAGTTTAATATGATGGCATTTTGTTCTGTAAAGCTTCACTATACATATGTTCTATTGTATTTTGTCCATGCGCTGTGAGTAATACGATAGATTCTGTTGTTTTAATTTACCCTGACAATCGTCCATGGTCGCCTGGCACACTTTACAGCGCACTTTCTCTAGATTCGGTGAAGGGGTCATGGGCGGTCGTCACATTATCACTAAGGTATCGATGATCGGTCGAATTGGGTTTAAACCCTAGATTTTGTATGGTCGGAAAATGGGATCACCGCGGCATCTCAGGTTGATCGAGTGGCTCGAGGTTTTTGGGAGGATGGAGTGGAGGTCTGGCGAAGCTAAGGACATGGTGGCGTGACGTCAGATGATCGGGAATGTGAGGACGAGGAGTTTTCTGGTGATGGTTTAGTTTCCAGTTTCGACTGGATTGCTCGATTTCGATTGAAGGCTGGAATGTGTGAATCGATAATTGGGTTTAGTTGCTGCATCGATGGTCGATTGGTTGAGGGTGCCATGGATGGTCGGAGGTGGCTGTGGCGGTGGTGCATGTGCACGGTGTCGCGTGTGTGTTAGTAGGTTGAGTTGTGGGGTGACTCGAAGGAGAGGTCGGGATTTGGGTAGATGACTTGAGTATGTACTCGAGTAGGGACGCGTGTGTAATATTGGTTCCAGGCTTTTAATACTTAAACTAAATCTTAGTTTTTAAAATTTAAATAAAAGTAAGTTTTAAAGTAAAAATAAAATCTAGTTTTAAACTATTTCTTAAATCTATTCTTTATAAAATAAATGTTTGTAAGTAATTGATTTAAGGAAGTTATATAATTTGTTAACTTTAATTTGTTAAGTTAAATGATTATTGTATTTCAAAGCTTAATTAATGATTTAATTAAGTAAAGTTGTTTATTAAGATAAAATGTTTTAATGATAATTAAGGCATTAATAAAATAATGTTTTATCTTAAGATAATTAAGGTTTTAATGATTTGAAATTAATTAAGATAATTAAGAAAATTAAAGTATGATTAATTAATGTAATTAATTAATGATAAAGGGCTAATAAAGAAATTAATTAAGAGAAATTGATTAATTTAATTAACTAATGATTAGGGGTTGATTAATTTATAATTAAGGATTATTAATCAAGTAATTAAGATTATTGATTAATAATTAGAGATTAATTTATTTTGATTAGAAATTAATAAAGTAAGTAATTAGAGGTTGATTAACTAGTAATTAAGAAGTACTTGATTAAGTTTTATTAATTAATAATTAGGTGTTATTAATTAATAATTAAGAGATATTAATCTATAAAGATTAATTAAGGATTAATTAATTTGTTATTAAGTTTTATTAATTGATAATTAAGGTTTATCAATTAATAATTAAAAGAATAATTAATCTGTAATTAAAGATTAATTAATTTGTTTAAGGATAATTAAGGGATGAATTACTCAAGTGTAAATAAATAAAATGAATGTGATTAATTTAAGTTAATTAATTTGTAAATTAATTAAAGATAATCACTTGATAAAGAAATTAAGTATAAATACTTAATAAGATTGATAGGTGTAATTACTTAGAGTAAGTAATTAATAAATAAATTACAGGATGTAATTAATTAAAGGGAATTACTTAATGGGAAGTAATTGAAGTATAATTACTTTGTAAAAGTAATTAAGGATTATTTGGTGCAATTATTCAATGGATTAATAAAATTAATTAAGGAGTTAATTAATTAGGGTAAGTAATTACAGGATGGTAATCACTGTTTATGATTTATTTAAGGTTAATTAATAGAGGTAATTAATTAAAGTTTAATTAATTAATATAATTAATTAAGGATTAATGTAATTAATTATAGTTAATTAATTAATGAAGTAATTAAATATTAATTACTGTAAATGGTTAAGAATAAATAATTTGTGAAATTAATTAAAGGATAAATACTTTATGTAATTAATGAATAATTAATCAAGGATAATTAATATTTAATGAGTAATTAATTAATTAAAGGTTTGTAATTAATTAATGATTGTTAAGCAAGGTTAGATAATTAATTCTTAAGTAATTAATTTAATTTAAGTTAATTAAATTAATTATAACATAGGGTTAATAATTGTTGCTTATGGATGGTTGTTTGTGTAGAATATCTGAATTGGATGATATCTATTGGATGATATGCTGTGATATTCTGTGATATGCTATTTGATATATCTGTGATAAATGTGTGATATTTATCTGTGAATGCTATGTAAATTCAAGTATTGAATTGAATTAAATTGTTTAAACCTTAAACAACTTGGCCTTTAAGATACGTTTGGATTTCGATGAGACCGGGATCGGGTATCAGTTTTGATTATCTGAAAACCACATCGATCCAAATTAAACGTTAGGTCGTGACATCTCAAAGTGAAGATTGAGATGGAGGTTTAGAGTGCAAGGGTTATTGTCGTTAACTCTGAGGGTGATTCCAAAATGAGTGTAATGAGATAATGCCTACGGTTTCGTTCGAACCCGGAACGAACTTGTATGGATTGAATGCTTTCAGAACATCGTCAGGTGGACGATGAGCATTCTAAGATAGATGTGTTCTATTAAAAGGTAATCGTAGCCTCAAGCCTCATCAACCGGGAATGGCTAAAACAGGGGAGGTGCAGCAAGGTTAGTGGGTAGCACCCAAGTAGGATAAGATTTCCCCTGTCTAGAGTCCCTTTTTATTTCGGCTGTGTGGGCGGTTGCTGGCTCCAACCGCGGGGTTTCTTATGCGGGAATTATCCAGTAAGGGATGGTTCTGGCCTTGTGTTGCAGGGGAGCGGGCGTACTCCTCGGTACGGTGATCTAGGCCACGTACTGTGACGAGCGGTACCCCAGTAGCCCTGCCATTGTATGGAATCCAATCTCCAATAAGTGTCGTACGTATTTAGTTGTGCCCAACTATGTTGGAACGTGAGATGTAAACATTCCAGCTATTTCCGTATTTTACTTGAAAACCCTAGACCCTATTATAATATAACTGGATTTCCTATCAAATGTTTTGGTTAGCGTAAGGTAAAAACTTACCCATGTTTATTTGTGGGGAGTCTTACGTGATACCTTTGTTTTCAAAAGGTTTTGAAGTTAAGCAACTTTACCCGTTTACTCACACCAGACCCATGTCTGACCCAAGTGTTTATTTTCTGTTTTATTAAACTCTTGGGTACTCAAATTTTTATGAGTAGTCAAGGGATTCAGGTTTGCTTTGACGAATTCTGAAGGAGCAATGGAGCAGGAGGCTTCAGCGTTTGTAGATATATATAAGTGGTTCCGCTGTGTTGATCTCTGAGTCATTTGTTTGAGTTGTGTTTTGAGTTGTAATAACTAGACAGGTGTTTATAACTGTCTAGTATGTGTTGTATAAGCTGTGTATCTCTGATAGCTGATGTATATGATACTATGTAATATCTTATGTGATTAATATAATTTATTCGTTCCGCTGTTGAGATTCTAGTGTTGTTCTTTCTTTCTTCTCTATCTTTTCTCTTTTCTATCCCTTTCTTTCTTAATAATGATGCGTCTTCCTGGGCATAGGAAGTCGGGTCGTTTCATTTGCTCTGATACCACCTGTGACGACCCGACTTTCATTGACCAGAAAGTCGTATCATCTTGAAGAAAGAAAGGGATAGAAAAGAGAAAAGAAGAGAAGAGAGAAAGAAACAACATCAGAATCTCAACAGCGGAACGAATAAATTATATTAATAACATAAGATATTACATTGTATACAACAACTATCAGAGTTAATAAAATTCTTTTATAATTAAAACATGCGATAGTTTGAGTGTTCTCTTGAGTTATTGGAGATTGAATTTTCGTATCAACTAGGATTACAGTATTGATACTCATGGTTCAACATTAGTAGAAGGATGTCTTCTAGAGAAGAATTTGGTGAAGCTTCTCAGGATTCTTTGAAGAGGGATTGATCACACCTAGTTTTCTAGAGAGGATTCTGCTGGGGTGTTTTTGACTAAGTGGAATGGTTCACTAAGATTTTATGGGTGTAATGAACTGTGGATGATCAAGTTTGTGCTCGAGTTCTCCGATGGCATTCTCATTTATTCCAGATCAGAGTTGTGCAGCGGAAGCAAGATAGCAGCTGTTCTAGAGTGGGAGCAACCGGGAGTTGTAATTTTCTTGAGTAGAGGATTTCTATAGGAAATTCAAGTGTACTTCTAAGTGTGAAGGAATTTTCAGGATTCGAAGGCAAGGTTGTCAAGTGCAACTATTTTGGCTATGCCAGATAGGAGAAGTAGTTCGAAGTCCTATAATGTTTGTGGAGTAGAGTTATGTTTTGGATTTCGGCGAATTTTTGGAAACCATTTTGTTGAGTAGGATCCGGAAATTGGTTTGATCTTGGTCTAGATTGTTTTAAGAAGCATCAGCAAAGATTAAGCTGATCAGGAAGGATGAAGTGACCCAGGATTGTAAGGAGAATTATGCAGTTAAGGATTGAATTGCCAGTTCGGATAGCTGGAATTCATTGTATTTCACGTATCTCTGAGGGAATACGTGTATGATTCATCACTGGTTGTGGGATCAGCAGTTCAGATGGTTATGGAAGTTGAGCTGGTCTTGAGTTTAGTCTAATATCTTGTTCAGATTTGTAATCTAGATAGGAAGGAGTTCTAGATTATTGTAGTATAGTTAGTTAAGATCCTATAGAGTGAGTATTCTAGTATATATACCTGGGAACTCTAGATAATATTAGGAAGACCTATACTTAATTTGTATCAGAATAAGTTAAATTTGGTTTGTTAGAAATAAATGGTTGCTATGATTGATAGTGTATGATAGATATGTATGGTTGCTATTTAAAATTTAAAATTCTGCTGGGTTATTAAATGGGGTTTTTAGGCTCAAAGAAAAAGTTGAAGAAAAAATTAGTTTTGACGCAGCGGATTAATCAAAACGATCTTCGATCGGTGAATGTAGTAATCGGTGGATTGGAAGATACTGAATTGCCCAAATTCGTTGATCCGAAGATACCGAACTCTAGCTATCCCGAACTCGTTGATCGGGCACGATACCGGGTTCAAAGATCTTCAATTCTTCAAGCGTTGATCAAGCGCACTTGATTCCGCGAATCGGCTTCTACAATCGTTGAATCAAGCGCACTCGATTAACCGAAAGAGGAGATAGGAGATTACACTCAACTACCAATTTGAATGAAAGCACACAGCAATCAAAAGAGAATTTTATTCAAAAATCAACAACCTTTACAAATGACTCACACTTGCTATTTATAGCTTTACAACTCAACACGCAAAAACTTCAAAAAAAATACAAGTACTTAGGTCGGAAACGACCTACGACCTAACATGGCACGATCTAAGAACAGACACGACTTAGTATAGGTCGGCAGCGACCTAACAGTTCATATTACAATGCAACCAACATACAAGACAAACATACGACTTAAGAACTATACAATCACACGACATACATTTGTATCTATCAGCGACCTAAGGAAGCAACGGTCCAGATTAAGTCGGCAATAGAATCCATGGCAACAAGTCTTCAGCGACTTAAAAGCATGCGCATCTTAGATCAGCGATTTTTAGAAAATCAATGGCATCCAGAGCTTTGCGACCTAAGAATGAACGGCATCCCTTCGTTTGCGACCTAACAGAAGTGGCTTCAGAAATTCTTCGCGACCTAAGGCCTCGCGACCTAAGTCTCCACGACCTAAGACTTTGCGACGTAAGACTTCGCGACCTAACTTAGCTCGTTCCGTTTTCTTGCGACCTAACATAGGTCGTAACTCGTTAGGTCGTATCACCTTTCTCTTCAGACTGTTAGGTCGTTGGTGCGACTTAGAAGATTCGTTAGGTCGCTCGCGACCTAATACTTCAGTTCACCGCCAATCCTCACACACTGCTAACCCGCTAGCCTCCTTGTTAGGTCGTAGCTCTCCACTAGATCGTTGGTGCGACCTAAAGACCTTGTTAGGTCGTTCGCGACCTAACACTTTACCAGTTTTTGCTTCCTCAATCAGTAACGACTTAAAATCTTCGTTAGGTCGTACGCGACCTAACCCTTCATCATTCTGGGCATCCTTCTGGGCTACATCATCCTCCCCAGGTTGAGAAAAATTCGACCTCGAATTTGTACTCTCTTTCTCCACAACAAATTCATTCCCGTGATATGGTACGAGATGTTTGACGTTGAATACGTCAGACGTATACACGTCATCTGGCAGTTTCAATTTGTAAGCATTTTCATTAATTCGCTTCACAACTTCCACCGGACCGATTTTTCTAGCTTTCAACTTGTTATAAGCGCCTACTGGAAAACGATCTTTTGTTAACACTGCATAAACCAAATCACCTTCATGAAACTCAACATTTCGTCGTTTCAAATCTGCAGATTGTTTATACTTCTCGTTTGCTTTTTCCAATCGTTCCTGAACGATTTTATGACATTCCGTCAACCCTTCAACAAATTCAGCAGCTTTCTTAACTGTCCTCTTTGATTGTGGCACTACAGTTAGATCCAACGGTCCCTTCGGTAAACTTGAATATACTATCTGAAATGGACTGAACCCAGTACTTCGATTCACAGCATGATTATGGGCAAACTCTGCCTGCCATAACTTCACGTCCCAACTCTTCAGATTATCTTGTACAAGACACCTCAGCAAGTTTCCCAATGATCTGTTTACCACCTCAGTCTGTCCATCTGTCTGCGGATGATAAGCGCTGCTAAAGTTCAACTTCGTTCCCACCATCTTCCACAAACTTAACCAAAAGTGACTCAGAAATCGAGCATCTCTATCCGACACAATAGATTCTGGCAATCCATGAAGTCGATAGATCTCCTTGAAAAACAATTGAGCAACATGAACAACATCCGCCGTCTTTTTACAAGCAATAAAATGTGCCATTTTCGAAAATCTGTCAACCACCACATAAATGGAATCATTACCACGCTGCGTTCTCGGCAATCCCAACACAAAGTCCATACTGATATCCACCCATGGTTTTACAGGCACGGGTAACGGCATATATAAACCAGCATTAGTCGCAGTTCCTTTCGACACCTGACAAATATGACAACGCTCAACAAACCTCTCTACTTCTTTTCTCATTGATGGCCAAAAGTAGGACTGTGAAATCAACTGTAAGGTACGGTCTCTTCCAACATGTCCCTCTTCGTGTAACTCCTTGATAATCTTCATTCTCAGACTACCCTCCGGTATGCACAATCGATTCCCTTTAAAAAGAAAACCATCTACCATTACGAACTCATCCGTCTCTCCCTCCTTGACTTTATCAACAAACTTTGCAAAGTAAGGATCATCGGTAAATAATTCTGGTAGTACATCAAAACCTGTCACTTCAGCTTTCATTGTTGTCAACAAATGACTCCTCCTGCTCAAAGCATCATCCACACGATTGGTTACCCCTGACTTGTGCTTAACGACAAAAGTAAACTGCTGCAAATAAGCAATCCACGATGCATGTCTTGCTGAAATCTTGTCTTGTCCTTGTAAATGTTTCAACGCCTCGTGATCAGTGTATAAAACAAATTCTTTCTGGAATAAGTAATGTCGCCAGTGCTTCACCGCTTGAATAACAACATAAAATTCCACATCATAGGTACTGTATCTCATCTTTGCTCCTGACAACTTCTCGCTGAAATATGCAATAGGACGCCCATTCTGACTCAACACCCCTCCAATTCCAACCTTGGATGCATCATTGTGTAGTTCAAACACTAGCTGAAAATCAGGTAATACTAGAATTGGTGCAGTCGTCAGCAACTCTTTGATCTTCCCAAAAGCATCCCCTGCTTCTTCTGACAATGAAAACTGTTTGCCTTTCATACAATCTGTAACAGGTGCCATCACACTACTAAAGTGTGGAATAAATCTTCGATAAAATGAAGCCAACCCATGAAAACTATGAACTTCCGTTATCGTCTTGGGCTGCGGCCAGTCTCTAATTGCTTCAACTTAACTTTGGTCAACTTGTATTCCTTTTTCCAATACAACATATCCCAGAAATAAAACACTATGCGTCATGAACACGCATTTCTTCGTTGCAGCATAGAATTGTTCTTGTCGCAATACCATCAGCACTTCTCTAAGATGATTCAAATGTTCTTCTGGACTCCCACTGTAAATCAGAATATCATCAAAATACACCACCACAAACTTCCCAATGAATGGTCGAAAAATCTGATTCATCACCCTCATGAAAGTACTCGGTGCATTTGATAAGCCAAATGGCATAACCAACCATTCGTATAGACCTTCCCTGGTTTTAAAAGCAGTTTTCCACTCATCGCCTGGTCTGATACGAATTTGATGATATCCGCTCTTCAAATCAATCTTCGAAAATATAGTAGCTCCGCTTATTTGATCTAACAAGTCATCCAACCTCGGCATTGGAAATCTATATCTCACAGTAATCTTATTCAATGCTCGACTGTCAGTGCACATCCTCCACGTCCCATCCTTCTTGGGTACCAATAAAGCTGGTACAGCACAAGGACTCAGACTCTCCTGCACTCGCCCCTGCTCAAGCAATTCCTCTACCTTTCTCCGCAACTCTTCATGTTCCTTCGGACTCATTCGATAATGTGGTCTGTGTGGCAACACAGCACCTGGAACAAGATCTATCTGATGTTGTATATCCCTCAACGGTGGCAACTCCGTTGGTAACTCCTCTGGAAATACATCGTCAAATTGTTTCAAAACTGGTTTAACTTCTTCTGGAATTTCAACCACTTCCTGACTCTCCCGTCCGATCAATAAGAACACTTCAGGCTCCTCCTCTACTTCCTTCACAAACTCCTTCAATGATAACAAAGTTTTGAGCTCTTCAATCTCCTCCAACTTGTTTTCCTCCTGTTGTCGCTTCTTTGGAACTAGAGTAATCTTTGTGCCTTCAAACATGAAACTGTAACTGTTGGTACGCCCATCATGTTGCACCGCCCTATCATACTGCCACGGTCTCCCCAGCAACAAATGACAAACGTCCATGTCCACAACATCGCACCAGATTTCGTCTTTATATTTCTTCCCAATGGAAAACTTCACACGAGCCCTTCGTCCAACCTTCACCTCCCCGCCTTTCCTCAACCAAGCTAGCTTGTACGGTTTCAGATGTTTCTCAGTCTTCAATGCCAACTTCCTCATAGCTTCTGACGAAATTATATTATCACAGCTTCCAGCATCAATAACAAATTTGCAAACTTTCCCCAGAATGGTACATGTTGACTGAAAAATATTGCTCCTCAACCAACTACAATCCTCCTCTTGCTTTGGTGTTAAACAGGATCTCTTCATCATGAGATTATAACCTTCGTCTCCCGACACTTCTTCTTCCTCCTCATCAGGTGGTGAATTGGAACATTCAGCTTCTTCATCCTCATCCTCAACCTCCGCTATCATCGCTCTCTTCTTCGGCTTTGGACATTCATTACTTTTGTGGCCCAACTCTTGGAAATTGTAACATTTGAAACCATTATTGACCTTCGCCTTCCCAACCTCATTCACAACTGGTTTGGCAACAACTTTTGAAACATGAGAACTCCCACTAACTCCCTTTACTGGATTGTTGGAATTTGTAAACACACCTCCTCCTCGTCTACCCTGTTTCTCCCAAGCCAATGCTTTCTGATGTGCTTCCGCTACAGATCTTGGATCGAACATATTAACCATATCCTAGATCTGCATTCTCAATCCCCCAATGAACCTAGATGTCAGCTGCTCTTCTGTTTCCATAATATCATTCCTTGCAATAAGTTGATAGAATTCATCAGCATAGTCATTCACAGATTTCGTTCCTTGTCTCAAGTTTTGCAAACGTTGATACATCAAAGATTGATAATTGTAAGGTAAGAAAGTTGCCTTCATCAATTTCTTCATCTTCTCCCAAGATTCAACTTTTGACTTCCCCATTCGTTCACGTGTAAGTTTGGTTTGTTGCCACCATGCTAAAGCTCTACCCCTCAACCTTGTAGCAACCAACTTTACTCTACGATGTTCTGGAACTTCTTTGAAGTCAAAAATTTCTTCAACGTTAGCCACCCAATCTAGAAACTCCTCCGCTTGCATACCACCCTTGAATTCAGGAATTTCTGTCTTCATCCCCGACTCCCACTTGTGATCATACTCAGAATAGTTTCTTCCTTGACCTCTTCCTTGAATACTACCACCATCATACTCCTCTTCAAAATCAGATGCATAACGATGTCGATTCTGACCACCAACATCTTTACTCCCTTCACGTCTACCACCATCCCTTCTATCTACATTCCTCCGTTCACGATCATTCACGTTCCTCCCACGCCCTTGATCATTTTCAACACTTCGGTCTCGATTGGAATGTGGCGAGACTCTACTACCCCCATGGTTAGATTCAGGTGAAACCCTTCTCCGATTTTGATTCATTTCTGTCATAAGCTTCTCTAACCGGCCAATTCCTTCGTTAAGCTTCTCACTAAAGTTTTCATTGATTCTAAGCTCCATCTCATCAGCTTCTTCTCTTCGATACAAAGCTTCTACGTTTTGGTGACTATTAGCTCTCCTTGGCGGCATACTTGAAAACTTCACAAACACTTCAACTCTTCAAAATTCAAACACAATTCGGACTTTGATCCAAAATGAAACGGATCGAAAACTTCCACTTTGTAGCAAATCGTGATGAACACGATGGACAAAGTTTCGGTCTTTAAGACAAATCCAATCTTCCAACTTCAAACAAATGCGAACAACTCCAACTAGCCCTCGACCGTGATACACAAAGCTTCAAATCTTCACAATGATTAGGCTCCAAGTCTCGATCTAGCTATGATTGGCTAGAACAAGCTCCGATACCAAAACTGACGCAGCGGATTAATCAAAACGATCTTCGATCGGTGAATGTAGTAATCGGTGGATTGGAAGATACTGAATTGCCCAAATTCGTTGATCCGAAGATACCGAACTCTAGCTATCCCGAACTCGTTGATCGCGCACGATACCGGGTTCAAAGATCCTCAATTCTTCAAGCGTTGATCAAGCGCACTTGATTCCACGAATCGGCTTCTACAATCGTTGAATCGAGCGCACTCGATTAACCGAAAGAGGAGATAGGAGATTACACTCAACTACTAATTTGAATGAAAGCACACAGCAATCAAAAGAGAATTTTATTCAAAAATCAACAACCTTTACAAATGACTCACACTTGCTATTTATAGCTTTACAACTCAACACGCAAAAACTTCAAAAATAAACAAGTACTTAGGTCGGAAACGACTTACGACCTAACATGGCGCGACCTAAGAACAGACACGACTTAGTATAGGTCGGCAGCGACCTAACAGTTCATATTACAATGCAACCAACATACAAGACAAACATACGACTTAAGAACTATACAATCACACGACATACATTTGTATCTATCAGCGACCTAAGGAAGCAACGGTCCAGATTAAGTCGGCAATAGAATCCATGGCAACAAGTCTTCAGCGACTTAAAAGCATGCGCATCTTAGATCAGCGATTTTTAGAAAATCAATGGCATCCAGAGCTTTGCGACCTAAGAATGAACGGCATCCCTTCGTTTGCGACCTAACAGAAGTGGCTTCAGAAATTCTTCGCGACCTAAGGCCTCGCGACCTAAGTCTCCATGACCTAAGACTTTGCGACGTAAGACTTCGCGACCTAACTTAGCTCGTTCCGTTTTCTTGCGACCTAACATAGGTCGTAACTCGTTAGGTCGTATCACCTTTCTCTTCAGACTGTTAGGTCGTTGGTGCGACTTAGAGGATTCGTTAGGTCGCTCGCGACCTAATACTTCAGTTCACCGCCAATCCTCACACACTGCTAACCCGCTAGCCTCCTTGTTAGGTCGTAGCTCTCCACTAGATCGTTGGTGCGACCTAAAGACCTTGTTAGGTCGTTCGCGACCTAACACTTTACCAGTTTTTGCTTCCTCAATCAGTAACGACTTAAAATCTTCGTTAGGTCGTACGCGACCTAACCCTTCATCATTCTGGGCATCCTTCTGGGCTACATCATCCTCCCCAGGTTGAGAAAAATTCGACCTCGAATTTGTACTCTCTTTCTCCACAACAAATTCATTCCCGTGATATGGTACGAGATGTTTGACGTTGAATACGTCAGACGTATACACGTCATCTGGCAGTTTCAATTTGTAAGCATTTTCATTAATTCGCTTCACAACTTCCACCGGACCGATTTTTCTAGCTTTCAACTTGTTATAAGCGCCTACTGGAAAACGATCTTTTGTTAACACTGCATAAACCAAATCACCTTCATGAAAGACACTTTCTAGTGTAAATCATAGAATGATAGTTGTAACTATCATTTCTGTTTACACTAGAAAATGTCTTTCAGGCTAAAAAGCAAACTTGTTGTCCCTGAGACTAAACTTTTTTGCAACTTCTTCCTTGTATCTATTTTCCTGTTATTAAATTATCTTTGCTTTTAAATTTCGGGGACGAAAATATTTTAAGGGGGAAGGAATGTGATATCCCGGAATTTTGGCAATATCAATTTAATAATCTTTATTTATAATTAAATTGATTTGTTGATTTTATTTTATAAATTTACAAGTTTGATTCTTTTAAAGGTTAATAATATTTTAAATTGGCAATATTTATTTATATCTTTTCTAACAATTTAAAATTGGTAAGATTTATCTTTCAAAGCTTATATAAATGTTTTCTATTTATAATGTATATATATATTGATGTATATATTATAAATAGGAAGTCTTTAATTTAAATAAAAGTTATGTTTTCAAATTATGATATATATGTATATATATATTGTGATTTGGAGTTATGTTATAAAATTCAATATAGTAATTATCAAGACTAATGTTAAATTATTTTCCATTTAGAATGTATATATTTGTATATATTGAAATGGAAAAGTATTGGATTTGAATTTAATAAGGTGTTTTCAAACTTTAAATATACATACATACATTGTAATTTGGAAATTATAATTTAGCATAATACTTTTCAAGTGATAATTTCTTATTTATAAATAAATATATATTTTAGCTTAAGTTTTAAATAAGATTTAAATTAGAAGTTCATTTTCTTTTGTTTCCAATATTCTTTCACTTTTAAAATTCAAACATAAGACAAATTTGGTTTGTGAAAAATATATAAAGTAAAATAAATACTCAAGCATATAATACATTTAATTTGATCAAAGCATAAGTTATTTATAAATAAATGTTCATATGAATTCACATTTGTATAATTATAAATCTAAAAGCTTGATTATAAAAAGATAAATACATTTTTATATACATGTAAATATTGCATAAATACATATATATGATTTAAATAAATTAATAAAACAAGAATTAACACTTGTAAGCATATTAAAGTGGTTTAAAGACATTTGTAAAATTACATGAATATGTGTAAGCTAGATAACCAATCTAAGGACAAGTGGATATGTTTTCTCTTTGATAATTATAATTTTTAAATTTTAATAATAAGGAGAAAGTTGTTTGCAGTTTCAGTTCTAAATCCTTCTTCTCATTTTCAACTAAAAACCGAATACAAATCAAATCTAAAGAAGATAAAAACCTGGAAATCAAAATTCAAAGAAATGAAAATCTAAAAATTCAAATCTGGAAACTCAAGTCTGAAAAAGGAATCAAAAGTCAGATGCCACAATTGTTTCAAATTCTTCAAGTATAATCTATCAACAAAAAACCTGAGATCAAATAAGGAAGATCAACAGCAAGATTTAAAATTCAACAAAGCAAATAGAAAAGCAAGTTCAATAGTAAACATATCAGTCTGGAAATCAAGAACAGGTTATCTGTTCTCTGTTCTAAATAATTGGTGAGTAAATCTTATTTTAAAAACAGATTTAAATCTATGATATATGTGATGATTTGTGTAGTAATATTATCTGAAATGTTTGTGGAAATGGATGCATATGTATGCATGAATATGGAATGCCTGTGTAGACTTAAAATATGGATTCTGTTGTTTTAACAGTTTAATTTCTCTAATTAAAACCAATATCTTATCAATTAATCTCTGATAGCCTTGATTTGTAAATGGTAGATGTTTGAAATCATGTAACATCACTACTAAAATTCATCCCAGGAAGTTATATTTAGAATTTGTCTCGAAATTTTATAATTTACAGTGAGATTTGTACTTGGATCAAAATTTTATAAATTCGATTTTGAGATTTGATTTCATAATTGAATTAGTGATAGAAAACTATGAATTTTAATAAGTATATCATGATTTTTAGTTTGAAAATTAGAGGATGGTCTCGAGTTGTTCATTTTGGTCGAATTGATCAATTGCCATCGATCGGCGGCGAGGGGAGAATTGATTTTTGGGCTGGAGGTGGTTGAGTTGTCAACGAGGACAGGAAAATTGGTGAGAGGATTTTGCATTGACCAAGATGGTCAGGGATCGAAGAAGTAGGGTTTAACACTGGTTATATCGTCGATGTTTTCAGAGAAGATCGCGACAACGTGACGTGATCAGAGGCGATCGCTAGGCTTGCGATAGGAGCTGGAAGGCGTGGCGTAGCTACGGCGAAGGTGGAAGAACTTCTCGAGGCAGGGATCATCGGAGACGAGTGGATTCTGGTGATGTTCGTTTTCCAGGAAATGGGTTTAATAGGTCGAATTCGATTCTCGTTCGAATCGTGGAAGTTTGGGTGGTCGAACGTGGTAACGTGGTTGGAGTCGACTTGTCGGAGGCTGGAGTAGAGTTCGTCAACGTTCAGTAATGGCGTACACGTGCACGTACACGTTTTCGTGCATCTGGAAGTGGGTTTGGGGAAGAAAGCAAGTTCTCGGGTTTTACATCGGGGAAGATCGAGTTTTACTCAAAGCAGGGGAAAGTGGGTTTCGTCTCGTGTTTGCATCGGGGTTCTAAGGGGGTTTGCTCGAGTTTTATGTTGAGCAGATTTTAGTTGTTCAGGGTTTAAAATTTAACTGCAATGTTTAAGTTCTAAAGCAAAGTTAAAACAAGTTTTTACTTGTAAAATAAATTGTTTTCAAAAGTAAATGTTTTTAACAAGTTTTAAATATTTAAATAGATAAGTTTTGAAAGGGTAGATAAGTAGATTTTCAAAAAAATTTGCTTTTTGTATTAGAGTTAATTTAATAACTTTGGAATTTTAAAGATTTTGAAAGTTGAGTAGAAGTTTATAATGTTTTAATTATAATTGATTTCTAAAATGATTTATTTTAAATGAGTTTAAGGATAAGGATTTAGTAAATCAATTATAATAAGGATTTATCTTAAGTGATTAAGAGTTTTGATTAATTAAAGATAATTAATATGGGAAGATAATTAAATTGTTGATCAATCTAATTAACTCAATTAAGACAATGGTTTTCTTAACTAAGATCTTTAAGTATAAATAGTTAAGAAATTATTTAATTAAATTTAAATAATTAGTTAAATAATTAACTAAGTAATTGATTAGTGATTAATTAAAGATAATCACTTATAAATTAATTAAGTATAATTACTTGATGAAGTAATTAAGAAATAATTACTGGATGTAATTAAATAAAGGTAAATTATTTAATAAAATAATTAGAGGATAATTATTTTATGGAAGTAAATTAAATGGAAGGGATTAAGGGTTAATCACCTAGTGCTATTAATTAAATAATTTAGTTAATAAAGCTAATTAAAGGATTAAGGTTAATTAATAAGGTAATTAATTATTTGTTAAGGTAAGTAATTAAAAAGTAATTAATTAATGGAAGTAATTAAGGGAAGTTAATTACTGGATGAGATTAATCAAAGGTGATTAATAATTGTGGTTTAATTAAGGTTAATTACTTAATATAATTGATTTAAATAGAATAAATAATTAAAGATGTAATTAGGGATCATTAGTTTATAATTAATTAATGATTTAATTAAGGGTTACTTAATTAAGATTAATTAAAAGTAATTAAAGAATAACTAATTAATTTTAATTAATTATGGATTAAAGTAATTGATTATAATTAATTAATTAATGAAGTAATTAAAGGTTAATTATTATATTTGGTTAAGAATAATTAATTTGTGAAATTAATTAAAGATAATTACTTAAACGTAATTAAAGAATAATTAATCAAGGTGCTTAATTAAAGTGAATAATTAGAGAATGATTAATTAATTTATTGTAATTAATTAATGATTATATAAGTAAGATTTATAATGATGAAGTAATTAATTTAATTTATTTTAAATTAATTAGAAATGAAGTAATTAATTTAATTCACTTTAAATTAATTAAAGATGGTATAGATCATTGCTTATGTATGAATGGATAATATTGATTACCTTGAATGGGTTGAGATCTTAGATATGAGATAAGTGATGTTGGGTGATATGGATGCTTTGGTTAAAGTATGATGATAATGTGAATTATCTGTTGTGAAGATATTATGAATTATCTAATGTGATATTGTGAATTATCTATCTGTGTGTATATAGATAAATGAATTGATTTGTTTTAACTTTAAAACAACTTGGCCTTAAAAGATACGTTTTGGATTTCGATGAGACCGGGATCGGGTTTCCAGATTTGGATATCCGAAAACCACATCGATCCAAATTTACGATAGGTCGTGAATCTCAAGTGAAGATGAAGATTCAGAGTGCAAGGGTTATTGTCGTTAACTCTGAGGGTGATTCCAAAATGAGTGTAACGAGATAATGCCTTCAGTTTCGTTCGAACCCGGAACGAACTTGTATGGATTGAATGCTTTCAGAACATCGTCAGGTGGACGATGAGCATTCTAAGTGATATGTTCTGATTAAAGGTAATCGTAACCTCAAGCCTCATCAACCGGGAATGGTTAAAACAGGGGAGGTGCAGCAAGGCTTCTGTAATGCCCCACTCTGAGACCCACTGTAACAAAGAGTATTACGGGAGTAATACCGTCTGTTAAAGCGGAGAATAGAGTATAGTGGGAGCGACCATTTGTAATCAAGCTATAACTATCTACCGAATACGTCGAAAGGTGGAATCTATTTAAATTTTTCTCAATCAGGTGGTTCGACATATTCGGTAAATACTTATAACGAAATTACAAATGGCTAAAGATCTATCAGAATAAGCATAGTAATAAATGATAAAATATCACAGAACAGAATCACATCACAGATATAAAATCCCAGAACAATACATCATCAATACAGATCCAAATACCATAAGTGGGTACAAAGCCACTGATCACACATGTGAGTCAAAAATATGTACATATCAAAGTCTGAATAATAAGAGAGTAGCGGAATAGTGGACAAATAAAAACGCTATCTATCAGCATAGCAGATAATGTCCAAGCGGAAGCACAGAAGCTAAGTCCAGAGACCTAACCTGAAACAACTCGGTCTGACCCGAGCGAAAACACTCGGGTCAGGCTAGCTAAACAATCAGTAATAAATGAGATATATAATAATGCGGTACATAAGTAAAATAGTACTTATCCAAAGAGAAGTATATTATGAACCACATGAATATAATGACGATCCCTAATCATCAATAAACAATAAAAATCTCCAAAGAGAAATCAACACCAAAGTGTAGAATAAATAAAATCGCCTCATATCATCGGCGTAGCCAAAGCTATAAAAAGATGCCCATAGGCAATAATCCCAAGAGTGACCAGAGTCTGTAATCAATGCCCAAGCAAAGATCGATGCTCCAAAGAGCAATGGGGATATACTGAAAAATCAATGAAATCAAACACTGAAAAGCAGTGTCCAGAGACACTGTGAATCCACAAGGTAATCGCACTTACATCGTATGGTTCCATAGAACCAACGCCGAATGGCGGTACTCGAATGGATATAAAAATCATCAGATAATACAAGTTTTGCACGTGCACCGACCAGAGTCGTTGTTGCCAAGTACTGTAGAGTTGTGATCGATCACTCGCACCGATGCGAAACGCGCGAGACGGCGAGATCCTTCCAAGAAGGATAAAGGCCCAGAGGCACACGCCGAAAAATAAACTGCTCCATAGAGCAGGTGTCCAGAGACGGTTGCCCAGAGGCGTGGTGACCCAGAGGTCCAGTACTGGCCGCCCAGAGGCTAATGTGTCACTAACTTCTTGGAGAGGAACCCGCAAAGTGTTAACAATGAGTCCCATACCCCACGTTCGCACTAAACGGTTTCCTAACCAATAGCAAGCTCACACTCCAAACAATAAAAAGTCTACCTCATATCATCGGTAAACTAGACCCAAAGGTCAAAACGATCAATCGAATAGGTCGAGGATTAACCGGAAAGAAAATACACACGGTTTCCATAGGCCGGAGATTTCCTAACCGTTTAAGCACCTTTCCACTTCGCTCGACGTGCTAAAAGTGAGTGTGAGATTTTTATTATAGAAAATAATGGTTTAAAACGGATTTATAATTGATTTTCGGAATCACTTCTAAAACGGTCTTTTGAAAGGTCTCCTATTATGGAGTAATTAATTTAATAATTAAAATAATATTATATAATAATTTTCAAAAGCCATTTAGGAGTGAAAAATCTTTTGAAAATGATTCATAAAACCCGTGTACGAAATCTAGAGACAAATCTCAAAGAAATCAATGAAAACCAGAAAATCATCAAAAATATTCTAAGTGTTTGTAAACATTCAAAAACAGCTGTGAACTCAAGTTCGATAATTTATTTGGACTAGCAAACTGTGTCCAAATGTCATGAAAATTTGCAAGCATGTAGTCCACCATCCTTACTTTAATATGCAAAAAGAATTTCTGGATTCCGAGTTGAGACGAAGTGGCAGCGACGTCTCAAAGTTGGACCCAGAACAAGATTTACACTGTTTACAAACAGCGACTAGAGTTCAACTTCGACACGAAATTCGAAGTACCAAACGAACTCCAATGTTGTCCAAATTTCCCTGAGATGGAGTTCTGAACTCCACCTTTCTAACGAGACCAAAAACGTTGAATTCCGACTTCCGATGCGAACGTGGAGGCATCGCGGAGTGGCACTCAAAAGCTGGAAACAGAAGGGATATTTGATTTTCATTCTAAGTGTTTGACCATTCAAAAACTGCTGCGAACCCAAGTTCGGAAATTTATTTGGACCAGCAAACTGAATCCAAATGACATGAAAACTGGTAGGAATATAGTCCAACATCCCTACTATAAGATGCAAAAAGAATTTCTAGAATCCGAGTTGAGACGAAGTATCAGCGACGTCTCAAAGTTGGACCCAGACCAAGATTCACACTGTTTACAAACAGCGACAAGAGTTCAACTTCGACACGAAATTCGAAGTACCAAAAGAATGCCGATGATGCCTAAATTTTACAGAGGTGGAGCTCGAAAATCCACCTTTCCAACGAGACCAAAAACGTCGAATTCCAACTTCGGATGCGATCGTGGCGGCATCGCGAAGTGGAGATAAAAATCTGGAACAGGGTTTAAAAAAAATTATTTATTATTTATTTTTTCTTTTTTTTCTCGGGGCAGTGGTAAGAATGTACAATTTTGACCAAAATAACTTCGAAATTTCATGAAACTCAAAACATGAAAGTTTTAGCTTTAAATCTAAGCTTTCCAGAACATCCAAAATTATTAGATTTGGATAAGAAATGAGAGAGATACATGCAAAACAATATCAGATTGAAACTCAAGATAACTTGTTAAAGACAGAATTGGTCTTCTGTCTTTGAACGCATTTCAGGTCATCTAAATGGCAATATTACAGAAAACTCACTGAACAAAAATTGTAGCATATGTTTTAAGCTTTCCGGAACATCCAAAATTAACTAATTCAGATCAAAAACGAGTAACTTATGGCCAAATCAATTTCAGGGTTTTATTTTATCAACCTTGTAGTTTGTTGTCAGGTCAGCGACAAACAAACGTGATTTCGACCATTGAAACCACAAAATTAGGCAAAGCTCAAAACATGAAAGTTATAGGCTACAGAATAAGCTTTGCAGAACTTCAAGAAAATCTTAATTCCGATTTAAGATGAATGAGATATGCCTAATTTACTAACAGCAATAAACTAATTATAATTTCAGCTAGCATATATTACCTCTTTCCAAGCAATGAAAAGAAGATCAAAGAGTTTCACAATCTAAATGCACAAAAAAAAGAGGATTACAAAATAATTTCAGAAATTAAAGAATGAATTAGAGGTGGATTTTGTGATTGCTATTACCTCTTTTAGTAGTTTGGATTAACTCTCTTTGATTTGGTGTAGATTGAAGTCTTGCTTAGGAGGCCATGACTAGGTTTTGGAGCTTTCTAATTAGGTTTTAGTAGTTATGAAATGAAGTGTTGGCTGAAATGGGAGAGTAAAAGATACTTTATAGGCTAATGGTTAGGGTTATTGGATCTAATACCCATTAGGACTTTGTATTATTCATGTGCATACATATATAGGCAATTTTCTCTAAGTACACTCTACATACAAATTACTAAATACATTTCAAACCATAGAAAATTATGAAAATATGTTAACAATTACTTTTAGCCATTTCATAAAATCCTATATCAACATATTTTACATTTTAACCCCTAATTTTTCCAAAACACCGTTTATAGTTAATATTAGCCAAAATCACCATTTTGCAAATAAATTGCAAATTAATTTCCCAAATCAAATATTGTACTATTTTACACATATAAAATTTTGCAATAATATAAATTACAAATTTCCCTAATTAATTTCCTTGAAATGCTCCATTTTACACTTAAGCCCAAAATATTAATTTATTCAAAATGACTAAATTTTGAACAAATTAGCCACATTAAAAATTCATTAATAGCTCCAATTAAATTAAAATCCCAATTTTAATTTATTATTTGGTAACCGCAATCACGGGTTGTTACAGACTCCCCCCCTTAAGAAAATTGCGTCCCCGCAATTCCTTAAATATAGAAGTCGTCTATAACATCTAATCCATAAAAGGAATACAGAAGAAGGAGCTCGATTTCGAATATCACACATAGAAAGAGTCTCAAGAATATCGTCGATTAAAACCAGAATGAATCTATTGATGTATTCCCGGAATACTCGATTCATGAGATCGACGAAGAAAGCCGGAGCGTTCGTCAAGCCGAACGGCATGACCAACCACTCAAAAGAACCATAACGAGTGCGAAATGCTGTAAGAGGAATGCTGTCTTCCACGACTCGTAGCTGATAGAATCCGGTGGCAAGGTCAAGCTGAGAGAAGACCTTCGCACCGCTCAATTGGTCAAACATGTCATAACGGGAATTAGAGTTAGACATGATTCAATGATAGATAATTAATTAAGGAATACTACGGAATATAACGGATTCCTATACATATTCCTAACTTATCTATCAATAAACATAAGGGAGGGATTTGATTTAATTCGGATCTAATTTAAAATGTATTGTACTAAGTGTATTTGTTCTGTGTTTATTATGCTTATTCCTGAAACCAGGCTCTGATACCAAGCTATAACGCCCCACTCTGAGACCCACTGTAACAAAGAGTATTACGGGAGTAATACCGTCTGTTAAAGCGGAGAATAGAGTATAGTGGGAGCGACCATTTGTAATCAAGCTATAACTATGTAACAACCGGGATTTTTGTAATTTCAATTATCGTCAAAATGACAATTTAATTCAGTTGATAATTGTTATTGGAATTCAAATCGAATTTGTAATGTGAAAATTGTTTGATTGCAATTGAGATTTATTCGAGTTAAAATTCTTTAATAAAATTTCTAATCATTGTATGGGGATTTTAAATCAAATTTGAAATTCTTTTTAGTATTGGCAAAATTCCCTATTATATAATTGATTAAGTAAAATGGGTAAAATGTTATCGGGCTTTAAATTTTATTCATTTGACCCACATTTTCAATCGAGTGTTGATATCTACCCAAGAAAACCCTACTTCCCTGATTCATTCGACAACCCAAAACAAAGTAAACGGAAAAAAAAAATGGCGGCTTTGTTCTCTCGATTCGTTCCTCTTTGCGAAATTAGGGCTTTCGTCCTTGATCCAATTTAGGGCTTTCGATTCGGTGATTAGTCGCGTGTAGCCTTGATTGAGTGTTGCTCACTTCGGCTGCTTCGAACTGATGGATTTCGACTTCGAATTGGGTTTCGCGTAATTGGAGACTGACGATGTTGAGTATCTCGTTCGAAAATTTTGTGACCGCCGTGCTCGTCTTCGCTTCGAAAAGGTGAGTGATTTCATTTTTCACTCACATCTTATTCGACTTAGTAATATGTTATGCGTTTGATTGGTTTCGCCGTTGGTGATTTCTGTCTTGTTTTGACTTAGTTCGATTTCTAGTTTACCTGGGTTACACGGTTTTGAATTTGTGATTTTGTTCAACTTGATTTTTCGGCTGTTCATTTGGGTTTCGATGTTGATGATTTATCCTGGTCAATCCATTTTGTTTTAATACTGGGATTAATCTCTGACTTGTTGATTTCGGCCACCTTACTGGGTTGCTTCAAAATGTATACACTTTGATAATCAAGTTGTATTTTTTTTTACATTGAGCCTTGACTTTAATCTGTTTCTTCGACATTGAACTGGTTTTGGGAAATTCCTGATGGAGTGTGTTCATAGTAGTTTCATTTTGTTCATAAGCATTATATTTTAATTGTTGTTGAGGTTGGCTTCAGTCTTGTATCACCCGTATCTGCCTTTGCTCGACCATTCGTGTCTGCAGTTGCTCGATCCAATTGCACAGTTGCATGGACTTATAATTTTAATGTTGCAGATGTTTCTTGATTTCTGGCCCTAAAAACACAAGTCTATATATATATTATAAAATGTTCAGTAATCAACCATCTCACTGCACTGGTCTTGCAACACTTTTGTGTCCACTATTGCATTAAGTTGCATCTGCTTTGTTATTTTCATGTACATGCCTTGTCTTGTGTACATGCTGAGTTTTGTTAACCTTACTAGTGCGCTGGTTGGTTCACATTTAATCCACTTGCTTACTTGTGCCTCTTGTAGTGTTACTGTTGCCTTGAACTGCTGCCATCATGTTCACGTGCATTTTCTATTTAAGTTTGCAATCTCCGGTTTCATATAGTTGTTACTGTTGCCTTCATGTTCATGACATTAGTTTGCATCATTCACAACCGCATATATGTTGTGTGGTCATGCCTGTGACCATTAATGTGTTGCATTGGGTAGTACTACACTGTGTTCATTTGTCTGCGCCTGCCTTGTTCACTTTGGGCTTTGACTTCACCATTACCTAACTTTGGCACTGTCTACGTGTAAATGCATCGAAGGCTGGGTATATGTTCGGCCACTGGGTACATTGTTTAGTTTTATATCCTTGCATGTTAAGTTTATACAGGTGTGATCGAACATTCATGTTACCCAAAACTGTAGTATGCATTGACACTATGGGTAATGAAGGTTGCTTATTCAAGTCATATATGTGTTCTTGTAATTGTTGCTACTCTAATCGGGTCAGCATTGTGCCTGCAGTCTTGTTTTTCTGGGCTTGATTTTGGGGTATTTGCATTTTTTAGTTTCATTTTGTTGACTCGGTTTCAATACCGTTTCATGTACATTGCTCCGAGTTAAATTTGCATCAGTAATCTAGTTGGTCGGCAGTTCCTTGTGCCATCCATAATTCATTTTGTTTAGGGTGTATTTATTATTTTCTGCCTCATGCTGGGCCGCCTTTGCCTGTGCATGTTTGTCATCTGATCTGGAATATCCTAATTCTGCTGTCCACCTGAGTTGATCATAAGTGATACTTTCATTTATGTCTCCATGTATGCTTGCCTAGTCTGATACATTCTGAAGTTGCATTTATGGATCTATACCTATGTTGTCCCTTATAAGTTCATAGTGGGTTGTGCCTTTGACCCTGGACATGGGTCTGCTACATTATATAGTGGCCTTACTTGGGCATTTTGATGTTGTGAGTCGCCGAGTCAGTTTGAAATTTTTACTGAGTTAATCTTCAGTTTCATGTCGCCTTGACTTTGGTCGTGGCATTGAGTTGAGTCTTGATGGCCATGACTTGACCTTTACATATTGTTTGTTTTTCAAATTTTACTTGAGTTGAATCCGGTATTTCGGGTTTGACCTTGTGCTCGTTTATGAGCCTTCATAGAATCCTTGTGTATTTCATCATTGTAGTGGCGAGGCAGTACACGCGTGCGTGTACTGCAGCCCTATCAGACTTGACAGTTTTTAATTGATGTTTCGATTTGTTGAATTGTTTCGTTGGTTAATTTCAGTATTTTGGAGTTGTATTCTGATTTGGATTGCCGATTTATTGTTTAACACTATTTAGTGTTATATATGCCGTTATCCAATTCTCGTATCGAGAGTTGGATATATGAGATTTCTGTGACTGTCGTCTATTTGACTATCTGATTATTATTGCTACTATGCACTAATAACTGAGTTTGAATTAGACTGACCCGTGTATTATTTTCTTTTGAATTTAATACTCGGGTCAGATCCGAGTTATTTCAGGTTGTAGATTTTCTTCTTTGAGTTGCTGTTCAGGATTTGAAGACTTTTCACATCTTCTGAAGTTGTCAGTGTCATTTTGTAGTAGTCGTGTCGTTGTATAGAACGATATGTATTCATGTATATTAGTTGATAATGTACTTGTATATATAACTTCTAGAGTCGACAGTTGTAGTTGTATCATATGTATTGTGTCAACTATGTATTAACTGACATCAGTTATATATATATGAGACTTTTATTTTTATCTGTGTTCCGCATTTATATTATCTATGTTGTTGTTATATCTAATGTCCTAAACTATTACGAACTATCGTAGTTCGTTTTATATTGATAATTGGATATGTCGATGGGAGTAAATAAACAATAGATGAAAAATAAAAAGTATATACTACTCCTATCGAGATAACCAATATTAGTGTAAGGCAAATTACGGATGGTCGCTCCTATCCAGCCTTATTCTTCGTAATAATAGACAGTATTTCTTTTAATACTCTTTGTTATTATGAGCATAGAGGTGGGGCGTCACAGTTGGTATCAGAGCTTGGGGTTTATGGACATAATATAAAACTTAACTCGGATGGAACATATGTTACAACTATTGGTCGATGTTTTATTTGTGCTTGAGTCAAAACTAAAGTTTTGAAATTTGGATGAAATTTTTAAATAACTTTATTTAAAAATAATAGTGAAATTGTGTTCTGATGATTTGATTGATTTGTGTTCTGTTTATCAGAGTGCGCAGCGGAAACAGTGAAACTGTCCTCGCTGAGTACAACTGATAATCTTTTTGATTTAAAAATCAAAATACGAAATTCATATGAATTTCATTTGTTGTTTACATAGCTGTAATTATTTTGTTTCTTTGAGAATTTCGAATCCGAATTGAGGATTCGAAGAAATTACAGTTATGTGATTTTTGTTGAAATTTCCGCTGACTTTCTTTTGTACTAATCATATATTGATTAGATTTATGCTGTTTTGAATTATCTTTATTGAAGATACCTTCGAATGATTTCTTTGTTCATTTTGTAGTACGTGCAAAATTTGAATTGCACGTTATTGCATTTATTTTACGTTGAACCGATGCTTGGTTATGAAACGTATTTTGTTGCCGTTATTTTTATAACGGGATTTTACACCAATGCTATATTTTGAGGCACGGTGTTTTGTGGCATTTTGATGAATGAAAATTCTCTGATATTACATTTTGCTGTAAATTGTTTTGATATGATTTTGTCGTTTCAAAATTACTGTCGTTTTGGCTTCAGTAACCGTCAAATTTTAAAAGTGGATTTTCAAGCGGTTATTCCGCAATGCTGTTTTGTGACCGTTTTTATGGTATTTTGAGAAGTACGATTTCCTTACCGAAATTGTAACTGATTTACTGTTTTAATCACGTGATTGGAAAATTGTTTTATAAAATTTTAGCAGTTTGCGTTTTCAAAAGGATGAGAAAGCGACTTAAACAATTCAGCAAAATCGAGGATTATGACCCCTTTCTTTTACTGTTTCGCTTAACTCCGGACTTGTTCAGTTGAGAATGCGAATTGTTATTTTTACAAAATAAATAAAATTGTTTTCAGAAATTTAACAGTTTACGCTTTCAAAAGAATGAGGAAGCGATTTAAACGTTTCAGCAAAATCGAGGACTATGACCCCTTTCTTTTACTGATTCGCTTAATTCCGAACTTGTCCGTTTGAGAATGTAAAGTGTATTTTTACAAAATACACAATTTTGCACTTTCAAGGAAACGATGAAGAGATTTAAACGATTTAGCAAAAGTGCGGAGTATGGAACCACACTTTTACTATTTCGGTTAATTCCGGACTCGTTAATTGAATATCTGCTGTTTTGATGATTTTGATGAATTTTGCACTTTCAAGGAAACGATGAAGAGAATCAAACGATTTAGTAAAACACGTGGTATGGGACATGTGCGTTTGCTATTTCGGTTAATTCCGGACTCGTTAATTGAAATATTTGATGATTTCGTGTGCTTTCGAGCCAATTTGTTGGACCTTCGGGTCATTTGTTGGACCTTCGGGTCAAATACCAGTACTAGACCTTCGGGTCATTTGTTGGACCTTCGGGTCATTTGTTGGGCGCCAAAAATTTTGTTGAGTACTTGGTAGGCTTCGGCCATTTGTTGATGCACGTGCGGCGAATTAAAAACTCGCCATCTGATGGGATCGATCCAAGCTTTTATGTTGATTTTCTAGTCTTCTTAATTGATTTCTAGATATTTGTTGCATCCAATTATCTGCAGGTAATTGGATATTTGTTGATATGAGTTCCGATTATCGTTTTTGATAATCAGATATTTGTTGTTTCTAATTATCGCTTGTGATAATTAGATATTTGTTGATATGAGTTCTGATTATCGTTTTTGATAATCAGATATTTGTTGTTTCTAATTATCGCTTGTGATAATTAGATATTTGTTGATATGAGTTTTGATTATCGTTTTTGATAATCAGATATTTGTTGTTTCTAATTATCGCTTGTGATAATTAGATATTTGTTGATATGAGTTCTGATTATCGTTTTTGATAATCAGATATTTGTTGTTTCTAATTATCGCTTGTGATAATTAGATATTTGTTGATATGAGTTCTGATTATCGTTTTTGATAATCAGATATTTGTTGTTTCTAATTATCGCTTGTGATAATTAGATATTTGTTGATATGAGTTCTGATTATCGTTTTTGATAATCAGATATTTGTTGTTTCTAATTATCGCTTGTGATAATTAGATATTTGTTGATATGAGTTCTGATTATCGTTTTTGATAATCAGATATTTGTTGTTTCTAATTATCGCTTGTGATAATTAGATATTTGTTGATATGAGTTCTGATTATCGTTTATAATAATCAGATATTTGTTGTTTCTAATTATCGCTTGAGATAATTAAATATTTGTTGATTTGAGATTTAATTATCGCTTTAGATAATTAAATAATTGTTGATTTGAGATTTAATTATCGCTTGAGATAATTAAATATTTGTTGATTTTAGATTTAATTATCGCTTGAGATAATTAAATATTTGTTGATTTAAGATTTAATTATCGCTCTAGATAATTAAATATTTTTTGATTTGAGATTTAATTATCGCTTTAGATAATTAAATATTTGTTGCTTTGAGATTTAATTATCGCTTTGGATAATTAAATATTTGCTGATTTGAAATTTGATTATCGCTTTTGATAATCAAATATTTGTTGAATTTGAAATTTGATTATCGCTTGAGATAATCAAATATTTGTTGAATTTGAAATTTGATTATCGATTGTGATAATCGAATATTTGTTGAATTTGAAATTTGATTATCGTTTTTTATAATCAAATATCTGTTGAATTTGAAATTTGATTATCGATTGTGATAATCGAATATTTGTTGAATTTGAAATTTGATTATCGTTTTTGATAATCAAATATTTGTTGAATTTGAAATTTGATTATCGATTGTGATAATCGAATATTTGTTGAATTTGAAATTTGGTTATCGTTATTGATAATCGAATATTTGTTGAATTTGAAATTTGATTATCGTTTTTGATAATCGAATATTTGTTGAATTTGAAATTCGATTATCGATTGTGAAAATCGAATAATTGTTAAAATTGAAACTTGGTTACCGTTTGTGGTAATTAAATATTTGTTGATTTGTTTTCAGGCTATCGTTTGGATAATTAGATGTTTGCTGATTTTATTGATATGAGATTTTCTAGTTTCCTATTGATTCTAGATTACGTTGATTGTATTGAATATTGCTAATGTTTGCATTTATTCAGCTTTGCTGTTTTTGATTATCTATTGATAATTAGGCTTTGTTGAGAATTTGTAAATTTCTTTTATTGAAATTGAAAGATTTCTTTGGTGTTTGCGTTTTGACTTTTATTTTCTAGCTTAACCAGTTTAGGTTAGAAAATTTATTGTTAATGACGACCTTAATTACGAAAATTGCCGGGACGCAATTTTTATAAGGAGGGAAGTCTGTAACAACCGGGATTTTTGTAATTTCAATTATCGTCAAAATGACAATTTAATTCAGTTGATAATTGTTATTGGAATTCAAATCGAATTTGTAATGTGAAAATTGTTTGATTGCAATTGAGATTTATTCGAGTTAAAATTCTTTAATAAAATTTTTAATCATTGTATGGGGATTTTAAATCAAATTTGAAATTCTTTTTAGTATTGGCAAAATTCCCTATTATATAATTGATTAAGTAAAATGGGTAAAATGTTATCGGGCTTTAAATTTTATTCATTTGACCCACATTTTCAATCGAGTGTTGATATCTACCCAAGAAAACCCTACTTCCCTGATTCATTCGACAACCCAAAACAAAGTAAACGGAAAAAAAAAATGGCGGCTTTGTTCTCTCGATTCGTTCCTCTTTGCGAAATTAGGGCTTTCGTCCTTGATCCAATTTAGGGCTTTCGATTCGGTGATTAGTCGCGTGTAGCCTTGATTGAGTGTTGCTCACTTCGGCTGCTTCGAACTGATGGATTTCGACTTCGAATTGGGTTTCGCGTAATTGGAGACTGACGATGTTGAGTATCTCGTTCGAAAATTTTGTGACCGCCGTGCTCGTCTTCGCTTCGAAAAGGTGAGTGATTTCATTTTTCACTCACATCTTATTCGACTTAGTAATATGTTATGTGTTTGATTGGTTTCGCCGTTGGTGATTTCTGTCTTGTTTTGACTTAGTTCGATTTCTAGTTTACCTGGGTTACACGGTTTTGAATTTGTGATTTTGTTCAACTTGATTTTTCGGCTGTTCATTTGGGTTTCGATGTTGATGATTTATCCTGGTCAATCCATTTTGTTTTAATACTGGGATTAATCTCTGACTTGTTGATTTCGGCCACCTTACTGGGTTGCTTCAAAATGTATACACTTTGATAATCAAGTTGTATTTTTTTTTACATTGAGCCTTGACTTTAATCTGTTTCTTCGACATTGAACTGGTTTTGGGAAATTCCTGATGGAGTGTGTTCATAGTAGTTTCATTTTGTTCATAAGCATTATATTTTAATTGTTGTTGAGGTTGGCTTCAGTCTTGTATCACCCGTATCTGCCTTTGCTCGACCATTCGTGTCTGCAGTTGCTCGATCCAATTGCACAGTTGCATGGACTTATAATTTTAATGTTGCAGATGTTTCTTGATTTCTGGCCCTAAAAACACAAGTCTATATATATATTATAAAATGTTCAGTAATCAACCATCTCACTGCACTGGTCTTGCAACACTTTTGTGTCCACTATTGCATTAAGTTGCATCTGCTTTGTTATTTTCATGTACATGCCTTGTCTTGTGTACATGCTGAGTTTTGTTAACCTTACTAGTGCGCTGGTTGGTTCACATTTAATCCACTTGCTTACTTGTGCCTCTTGTAGTGTTACTGTTGCCTTGAACTGCTGCCATCATGTTCACGTGCATTTTCTATTTAAGTTTGCAATCTCCGGTTTCATATAGTTGTTACTGTTGCCTTCATGTTCATGACATTAGTTTGCATCATTCACAACCGCATATATGTTGTGTGGTCATGCCTGTGACCATTAATGTGTTGCATTGGGTAGTACTACACTGTGTTCATTTGTCTGCGCCTGCCTTGTTCACTTTGGGCTTTGACTTCACCATTACCTAACTTTGGCACTGTCTACGTGTAAATGCATCGAAGGCTGGGTATATGTTCGGCCACTGGGTACATTGTTTAGTTTTATATCCTTGCATGTTAAGTTTATACAGGTGTGATCGAACATTCATGTTACCCAAAACTGTAGTATGCATTGACACTATGGGTAATGAAGGTTGCTTATTCAAGTCATATATGTGTTCTTGTAATTGTTGCTACTCTAATCGGGTCAGCATTGTGCCTGCAGTCTTGTTTTTCTGGGCTTGATTTTGGGGTATTTGCATTTTTTAGTTTCATTTTGTTGACTCAGTTTCAATACCGTTTCATGTACATTGCTCCGAGTTAAATTTGCATCAGTAATCTAGTTGGTCGGCAGTTCCTTGTGCCATCCATAATTCATTTTGTTTAGGGTGTATTTATTATTTTCTGCCTCATGCTGGGCCGCCTTTGCCTGTGCATGTTTGTCATCTGATCTGGAATATCCTAATTCTGCTGTCCACCTGAGTTGATCATAAGTGATACTTTCATTTATGTCTCCATGTATGCTTGCCTAGTCTGATACATTCTGAAGTTGCATTTATGGATCTATACCTATGTTGTCCCTTATAAGTTCATAGTGGGTTGTGCCTTTGACCCTGGACATGGGTCTGCTACATTATATAGTGGCCTTACTTGGGCATTTTGATGTTGTGAGTCGCCGAGTCAGTTTGAAATTTTTACTGAGTTAATCTTCAGTTTCATGTCGCCTTGACTTTGGTCGTTGCATTGAGTTGAGTCTTGATGGCCATGACTTGACCTTTACATATTGTTTGTTTTTCAAATTTTACTTGAGTTGAATCCGGTATTTCGGGTTTGACCTTGTGCTCGTTTATGAGCCTTCATAGAATCCTTGTGTATTTCATCATTGTAGTGGCGAGGCAGTACACGCGTGCGTGTACTGCAGCCCTATCAGACTTGACAGTTTTTAATTGATGTTTCGATTTGTTGAATTGTTTCGTTGGTTAATTTCAGTATTTTGGAGTTGTATTCTGATTTGGATTGCCGATTTATTGTTTAACACTATTTAGTGTTATATATGCCGTTATCCAATTCTCGTATCGAGAGTTGGATATACGAGATTTCTGTGACTGTCGTCTATTTGACTATCTGATTATTATTGCTACTATGCACTAATAACTGAGTTTGAATTAGACTGACCCGTGTATTATTTTCTTTTGAATTTAATACTCGGGTCAGACCCGAGTTATTTCAGGTTGTAGATTTTCTTCTTTGAGTTGCTGTTCAGGATTTGAAGACTTTTCACATCTTCTGAAGTTGTCAGTGTCATTTTGTAGTAGTCGTGTCGTTGTATAGAATGATATGTATTCATGTATATTAGTTGATAATGTACTTGTATATATAACTTCTAGAGTCGACAGTTGTAGTTGTATCATATGTATTGTGTCAACTATGTATTAACTGACATCAGTTATATATATATGAGACTTTTATTTTTATCTGTGTTCCGCATTTATATTATCTATGTTGTTGTTATATCTAATGTCCTAAACTATTACGAACTATCGTAGTTCGTTTTATATTGATAATTGGATATGTCGATGGGAGTAAATAAACAATAGTTGAAAAATAAAAAGTATATACTACTCCTATCGAGATAACCAATATTAGTGTAAGGCAAATTACGGATGGTAGCTCCTATCCAGCCTTATTCTTCGTAATAATAGACAGTATTTCTTTTAATACTCTTTGTTATTATGAGCATAGAGGTGGGGCGTCACAAACTATCTACCGAATACGTCGAAAGGTGGAATCTATTTAAATTTTTCTCAATTAGGTAGTTCGAAATATTCGGTAAATACTTATAACGAAATTACAAATGGCTAAAGATCTATCAGAATAAGCATGGTAATAAATGATAAAACATCACAGAACAGAATCACATCACAGATATAAAATCCAAGAACAATACATCATCAATACAGATCCAAATACCATAAGTGGGTACAAAGCCACTGATCACACATGTGAGTCAAAAATATGTACATATCAAAGTCTGAATAATAAGAGAGTAGCGGAATAGTGGACAAATAAAAACGCTATCTATCAGCATAGCAGATAATGTCCAAGCGGAAGCACAGAAGCTAAGTCCAGAGACCTAACCTGAAATAACTCGGTCTGACCCGAGCGAAAACACTCGGGTCAGGCTAGCTAAACAATCAGTAATAACTGAGATATATAATAATGCGGTACATCAGTAAAACAGTACTTATCCAAAGAGAAGTATATTATGAACCACATGAATATAATGACGATCCCTAATCATCAATAAACAATAAAAATCTCCAAAGAGAAATCAACACCAAAGTGTAGAATAAATAAAATCGACTCATATCATCGGCGTAGCCAAAGCTATAAAAAGATGCCCATAGGCAATAATCCCAAGAGTGACCAGAGTCTGTAATCAATGCCCAAGCAAAGATCGATGCTCCAAAGAGCAATGGGGATATACTGAAAAATCAATGAAATCAAACACTGAAAAGCAGTGTCCAAAGACACTGTGAATCCACAAGGTAATCGCACTTACATCGTATGGTTCCATAGAACCAACGCCGAATGGCGGTACTCGAATGGATATAAAAATCATCAGATAATACAAGTTTTTCACGTGCACCGACCAGAGTCGTTGTTGCCAAGTACTGTAGAGTTGTGATCGATCACTCGCACCGATGCGAAACGCGCGAGATGGCGAGATCCTTCCCAGAAGGATAAAGGCCCAGAGGCACACGCCGAAAAATAAACTGCTCCATAGAGCAGGTGTCCAGAGACGGTTGCCCAGAGGCGTGGTGACCCAGAGGTCCAGTACTGGCCGCCCAGAGGCTAATGTGTCACTAACTTCTTGGAGAGGAACCCGCAAAGTGTTAACAATGAGTCCCATACCCCACGTTCGCACTAAACGGTTTCCTAACCAATAGCAAGCTCACACTCCAAACAATAAAAAGTCTACCTCATATCATCGGTAAACTAGACCCAAAGGTCAAAACGATCAATCGAATAGGTTGGGGATTAACCGGAAAGAAAATACACACGGTTTCCATAGGCCGGAGATTTCCTAACCGTTTAAGCACCTTTCCACTTCGCTCGACGTGCTAAAAGTGAGTGTGAGATTTTTATTATAGAAAATAATGGTGTAAAACGGATTTATAATTGATTTTCGGAATCACTTCTAAAACGGTCTTTTGAAAGGTCTCCTATTATGGAGTAATTAATTTAATAATTAAAATAATATTATATAATAATTTTCAAAAGCCATTTAGGAGTGAAAAATCTTTTGAAAATGATTCATAAAACCCGTGTACGAAATCTAGAGACAAATCTCAAAGAAATCAATGAAAACCAGAAAATCATCAAAAATATTAAGTGTTTGTAAACATTCAAAAACAGCTGTGAACTCAAGTTCGATACTTTATTTTGACCAGCAAACTGTGTCCAAATGTCATGAAAATTTGCAGGCATGTAGTCCAACATCCCTACTTTAATATGAAAAAATTATTTCTGGATTCCGAGTTGAGACGAAGTGGCAGCGACGTCTCAAAGTTGGACCCAGAACAAGATTTACACTGTTTACAAACAGCGACTAGAGTTCAACTTCGACACGAAATTCGAAGTACCAAACGAACTCCAATGTTGTCCAAATTTTCCTGAGATGGAGTTCTAAACTCCACCTTTCTAACGAGACCAAAAACGTTGAATTCCGACTTCCGATGCGAACGTGGAGGCATCGCGGAGTGGCACTCAAAAGCTGGAAACAGAAGGGATATTTGATTTTCATTCTAAGTGTTTGACCATTCAAAAACTGCTGCGAACCCAAGTTCGGCAATTTATTTGGACCAGCAAACTGAATCCAAATGACATGAAAACTGGTAGGAATGTAGTCCAACATCCCTGCTATAAGATGCAAAAAGAATTTCTGGAATCCGAGTTGAGACGAAGTAGCAGCGACGTCTCAAAGTTGGACCCAGAACAAGATTCCCACTGTTTACAAACAGCGACAAGAGTTCAACTTCGACACGAAATTCGAAGTACCAAAAAAATGCCGATGATGCCTAAATTTTACAGAGATGGAGTTCGAAACTCCACCTTTCCAACGAGACCAAAAACGTCGAATTCCGACTTCGGATGCGATCGTAGCGGCATTTATTATTTTTTTTTCTTTTTTTTCTCGGGACAGTGGTAAGAATGTACAATTTTGACCAAAATAACTTCGAAATTTCATGAAACTCAAAACATGAAAGTTTTAGCTCTAAATCTAAGCTTTCCAGAACATCCAAAATTATTAGATTTGGATAAGAAACGAGAGAGATACATGCAAAACAATATCAGATTGAAACTCAAGATAACTTGTTAAAGACAGAATTGGTCTTCTGTCTTTGAACGCATTTCAGGTCATCTAAATGGCAATATTACAGAAAACTCACTAAACAAAAATTGTAGCATATGTTTTAAGCTTTCCGGAACATCCAAAATTAACTAATTCGGATCAAAAACGAGTAACTTATGGCCAAATCAATTTCAGGGTTTTATTTTATCAACCTTGTAGTTTGTTGTCAGGTCAGCGACAAACAAACGTGATTTCGACCATTGAAACCACAAAATTAGGCAAAGCTCAAAACATGAAATTTATAGGCTACAGAATAAGATTTCCAGAACTTCAAGAAAATCTTAATTCCGATTTAAGATGAATGAGATATGCCTAATTTACTAACAACAATAAACTAATTATAATTTCAGCTAGCATATATTACCTCTTTCCAAGCAATGAAAAGAAGATCAAAGAGTTTCACAATCTAAATGCACAAAAAAAAGAGGATTACAAAATAATTTCAGAAATTAAAGAATGAATTAGAGGTGGGTTTTGTGATTGCTATTACCTCTTTTAGTAGTTTGGATTAACTCTCTTTGATTTGGTGTAGATTGGAGTCTTGCTTAGGAGGCCATGACTAGGTTTTGGAGCTTTCTAATTAGGTTTTAGTAGTTATGAAATGAAGTGTTGGCTGAAATGGGAGAGTAAAAGATACTTTATAGGCTAATGGTTAGGGTTATTGGATCTAATACCCATTAGGACTTTGTATTATTCATGTGCATACATATATAGGCAATTTTCTCTAAGTACACTCTACATACAAATTACTAAATACATTTCAAACCATAGAAAATTATGAAAATATGTTAACAATTACTTTTAGCCATTTCATAAAATACTATATCAACATATTTTACATTTTAACCCCTAATTTTTCCAAAACACCGTTTATAGTTAATATTAGCCAAAATCACCATTTTGCAAATAAATTGCAAATTAATTTCCCAAATCAAATATTGTACTATTTTACACATATAAAATTTTGCAATAATATAAATTACAAATTTCCCTAATTAATTTCCTTGAAATGCTCCATTTTACACTTAACCCCAAAAAATTAATTTATTCAAAATGACTAAATTTTGAACAAATTAGCCACATTAAAAATTCATTAATAGCTCCAATTAAATTAAAATCCCAATTTTAATTTATTATTTGGTAACCGCAATCACGGGTTGTTACAGCTTCGTGGGTAGCGCCCACTGAGAGCAAGATATATCCTTGTCTAGAGGTCCCTTTTTATTTCGGCTTAGTGGGTAGTTGGAACTGCAGCCAACTGCGGGGTTGTCTTGTTCGGGATTATCCAGTAAGGGATGGTTCCGGCTTTGTGTTGCAGGGGATTGGGAGTAATCCTCGGTACGTTGATCTAGGCCACGTACTGTGACGGGCGGTACCCCAGTAGCCCTGCCATTGTATGGAATCCAAACTCCAATAAGTGACGTACGATTTAGTTGTGCCCAACTATGTTGGAACGTGAGATGTAAGCATTCCAGCTATTTCTGTATTTTACTTGAAAACCCTAGACCCTATTATAATATAATCGGATTTCCTATCAAAGTTTTGGTTAGCGTAAGGTAAAAACTTACCCATGTTTATGTGTGGGAAGTCTTACGTGATACCTTTTGTTTTCAAAGGTTTTTCAAAGTTAAACAAATTTTAACCGTTTACTCCCACCAGACCCATGTCTGACCCAAGTGTTTATTTTCTGTTTTATTAAACTCTTGGGTACTCAAATTTGTATGGGTAGTCAAGGGATTCAGGTTAGCTTTGACGAATTCTGGAGGAGATTTGGAGCAGGAGGCTTCAGCGTGTAGAAATATAGAGTTTCCGCTGTGATGATGTATTGTATTGTATTGATGTAGTGTGTTCTATAATAGACAGAAATTTATAACTGTCTATTTTGTGATGTATAAGTTGTGTACTCTGATGTATATGATACTATGTAATATCATATGTGATATATTATATTTCATTCGTTCCGCTGTGAGATTGTGATGTGTTGTTGTTCTTTCTTCTCTTCTTTTCTTTTCTTCTTCTATCCCTTTCTTTCTTAATAATGATGCGTCTTTCTGTGTATAGAAAGTCGGGTCTTTACAGTATCGAAATCGATGATCATGTGCACGGTGATCTTTCGTGCATCTGGAAGTTTGGTAGTTTGGGGAAGAAGCTTGGACTCGGGGTTGATCTCGAGTAGAATTCGAGTGTGACTCGAAGAAATAGGGACGGGAGTTTCTCGAAGTTGGTCTCGGGGGTTTTCAAATGTTGCTCGGGTATTTTGATGTTTGGCTCGGGTCTGTAGATTTAGTATAAGAAACAGTTTTAACTTTTAAAATAAAATCAAGTTTTATGTAAAACAATTTTGTTAATAACTAGTTCTTTGTAAATAGTAAATGTTTCTTTAACATTTGGATTTGAAAAGGATTTGTAAATTTGATTTAAATTTGGTTAAAGTTAAATTTGAAATTTATTTTAAATCTTTAAATTGAAATGAAATA
The DNA here is from genome assembly GCA_030737815.1 of Allium fistulosum. Lineage (NCBI taxonomy): Eukaryota > Viridiplantae > Streptophyta > Magnoliopsida > Asparagales > Amaryllidaceae > Allium > Allium fistulosum. The sequence goes on along the minus strand of CM060901.1, from coordinate 305,852,863 downwards.
AAAGAAAGATTTAAAAGTAAAAAGATTTCAAAGCCTTTTGTTAATAATAATTAAAGTAGTTATAAAAGTTAATACTTTAATTTAGAGATTAATTAAGGTTTAATGTTTTAGGATTTATTTAAATTAATAAGGTAATTAAAGGGTAATTTATAAATTTAATTAATTAATGATTTATTGTTAATTAATTAAATAATTAGGAATATAAGTTAATTAATTAAGGGTTAATTAATTTGGGATTAAGAATCATTTAATTAGATAAGTATAGATTATTAATAAATGATTAGGAATTAATTAATCAAGTGATTAAAGATTAATTAAGAAATTAATTAAGTAATTAGAAATTAATTAATTAGTAATTATGAATTAATTAATTTGTAATTAATAATGGTTGATTTAAGTTTAATTACTTAAATAAAAAATTGTTAATAATTAATGAGAGATCATTAATTAGGGATTATTAAATAATTAATTAACATGATTAATTTTGATAATCAAATAGATTAATTAGTAAACGATAATCATTATGAAGTTGGTTAAGTATAATTACTTAATGGAAGTAATTAAAGGAATTAATTACTTAAGGTAATTAATTAAATAAATTTGATAAGTTTAAATTAATTAGTTAAATTAATTTAAGATAATTACTCGGTAATTTGATAAGAATAATTACTTAAATGTGATTAGTGAAGTGCAATTACTTAGGAAAGTAATTAAAGTTAATTAGTGGATGTAATTAACTAAAGATGATTTGATAAAAAAAGTAAATTGGAGTTTAATTACTTTGTATAATTAATCAAGGGATTAATTAAAGGATAATTAATTAAGTAGTAATTAATTTATGTAAAGGAGTAATTAAGGGAAGTTAATTACTAAATGAGATTAATCAAAGGTGATTAATAAATGTGACTAATTTAAGATCAATTATAAAATGTAATTAATTTTAAATGGAGTAATTAATTAAAGAAGTAATTAAGAATTATTAATTAATATAATTAAAGATGAATGTTATTAAATGCTTTGCATTGTTTGATATCTCTGATGAGATATGTGTTGATCTATGATATGGATGTTTTGGTTGAATTGTAATGATAATGTGAATTATCTATTAGTGATGATAATGTAGATTATCTATTGTGATATTGTGAATTATCTATCTATGTGAATATAGATAAATGAATTGAATTGTTTTAACTTTAAAACAACTTGGCCTTAAAAGATACGTTTTGGATTTCGATGAGACTGGGATCGGGTTTCCAGATTTGGATATCCGAATACCACATCGATCCAAATTAACGATAGGTCGTGAATCTCAAGTGAAGATGAAGATTCAGAGTGCAAGGGTTATTGTCGTTAATTCTGAGGGTGATTCCAAAATGAGTGTAACGAGATAATGCCTTCGGTTTCGTTCGAACCCGGAACGAACTTGTATGGATTGAATGCTTTTAAAACATCGTCAGGTGGATGATGAGCATTCTAAGTGATGTGTTCTGATTAAAGGTAATCGTAGCCTCAAGCCTCATCAACCGGGAATGGCTAAAACAGGAGAGGTGCAGCAAGGCTTCGTGGGTAGCACCTACTGAGAGTAAGGTCATCCCTGTCTAGAGAGTTCCTTTATTTCGGCTTAGTGGTGCAGTTGGCGACGGCCATCTGTGGGGTGATTTTATTCGGAATTATCCAGTAAGGGATGGTTCCGGCTTTGTGTTGCAGGGGATTGGGAGTAATCCTCGGTACGGTGATCTAGGCCCCGTACTGTGATGGGCGGTACCCCGGTAGCCCTGCCATTGTATGGAATCCAATCTCCAATAAGTGCCATACGTATTAGTTGTGCCCAACTATGTTGGAACGTGAGATGTAAGCATTCCAGCTATTTCTGTATTTTACTTGAAAACCCTAGACCCTATTATAATATAACTAGATTTCCTATCAAATGTTTTGGTTATCGTAAGGTAAAAACTTTTCCGTGTTTATGTGCGGAAAGTCTTACGAGATACTTTTTCTTTCAAAGGATTTTCAAAGTTAAGCAAGTTTAACCTATTACTCACACCAGACCCATGTCTGACCCAAGTGTTTATTTTCTATTTTATAAACTCTTGGGTACTCAAATTTTTACGAGTAGCCAAGGGATTCAGGTTTAGCTTTGACGAGTTTTCTGGAGGAGCAATGGAGCAGGAGGCTTCAACGTTCGTAGATATATAGTAGTTCCGCTGTGTTGATCTCTGTGATAGTGTCTTTTATTGTATTGAGTTGTAATGTCTAGACAGATGTTTATAACTGTCTAGTATGTGATGTATAAGCTGTGTAACTCTGATAAGTGTTGTATACTATGTAATAGTTTATGTTATTAATATAATTTATTCGTTCCGCTGTTGAGATTCTGATGTTGTTTCTTTCTCTCTTCTCTTCTTTTCTCTTTTCTATCCCTTTCTTTCTTATTGACGATGCATCTTTCTGGTCAATGAATGGCGGGTCGTCACAGTTGGTATCAATAATAAATGAAACAACCCGACTTCCTATGCCCAGAAAGACGCATCATTATTAAGAAAGAAAGGGATAGAAGAAGAAAAGAACAGAAGAAAGAACAACAACACATCACAATCTCACAGCGGAACGAATAAATTATATTAATAACATAAGTATTACATAATATACAACGACTATCAGAGTTACACAGCTTATACAACACATACTAGACAGTTATAAACACATGTCTATGTATTACAACCTCAAATACAACTCAAACAAATGACTCAGAGATCAACACAGCGGAAACTCTATATATCTACACGCTGAAGCCTCCTTCTCCAAATCTCCACCAGAATTCGTCAAGGCTAACCTGAATCCCTTGACTACTCATTCAAATTTGAGTACCCAAGAGTTTATAAAACAGAAAATAAACACTTGGGTCAGACATGGGTCTGGTGTGAGTAAACGGGTTAAAGTTGTTTAACTTCAAAACCTTTTGAAAACAAAGGTATCACGTAAGACTTCCCATACATAAACATGGAAAGTTTTTACCTTACGCTAACCAAAACTTTGATAGGAAATCGAGTTATATTATAATAGGGTCTAGGGTTTTCAAGTAAAATATTCACATAGCCGAAATTGTTACATTCATTAAATTCCAGCATACATAGGTATACAATCAAGTCTGTTATCACTTATTGGAAGTTGGATTTCCATAAAATGGCAGGGCTACTGGGGTACCGTCCATCACAGTACGTGGCCTAGATCAACGTACCGAGGATTACTCCCAATCCCCTGCAACACAAAGCCGGAACCATCCCTTACTGGATAATCCCGAACAAGACAACCCCGTAGTTGGCTGTAGTTCCAACTACCCACTAAGCCAAAATAGAAAGGGACCTCTAGACAGGGGAAAATCTTGTTCTACTTGAGCGCGACTCACTTAGCCTTGCTGTACCTCCCCTATTTTAGCCATTCCCGGTTGATGAGGCTTGAGGCTGCGATTACCTTTAATCAGAACATATCACTTAGAATGCTCATCGTCCACCTGACGATGTTCTGAAAGCATTCAATCCATACAAGTTCGTTCCGGGTTCGAACGAAACCGAAGGCATTATCTCTTTACACTCATTTTGGAATCACCCTCAGAGTTAACGACAATAACCCTTGCACTCTGAATCTCCATCTCGAATCTGAAAGTACTATCTCCGTTAACTCATTTTGGAATCACCCTCAGAGTTTTAACGATACATAGTTCTTACACCTCGAGTCTTCACTTCACTTGAGATTTCACGACCTATCGTTAATTTGGATCGATGTGGTTTTCGGATATCCAAATCTGGAAACCCGATCCCAGTCTCATCGAAATCTAAAACGTATCTTTTAAGGCCAAGTTGTTTTAAAGTTAAAACAATTCAATTCAATTCAATACTTGAATTCACACAGCATTTAACACAGATAAATATCACACATTTATCACAGCATATCATCCAATAGATATCATCCAATTCAGATATTCTACACAACATCACTTATCTCATATCTGAGATCTCAAACCATTCAAGGCAATCAATATTATCCATTCATACATAAGCAATGATCTGTACCATCTCTAATTAATTTAAAGTGAATTAAATTAATTACTTCATTTGTAATTAATTTAAAATAAATAAATTACTTCATCATTATAAATCTTACTTATATAATCATTAATTAATCACAAATAAATTAATTAATCATTCTCTAATTATCCACGTTAATTAATCACCTTGATTAATTATTCTTTAATTACTTTTAAGTAATTATCTTTAATTAATTTCACAAATTAATTATTCTTAACCAAAAATAGTAATTATCCTTTAATTACTTAATTAATTAATTATAATCAATTATTTTAATCCTTAATTAATTACAATTAATTAGTTATTCTATCATCACTTATCATTGATTAATTAATCTTAATTAACCAACCCTTAATTACATCATCCATTAATTATAAACTAATGATCCTAATTACATCTTTAATTATTTATTCTATTTAAATTAATTATATTAAGTAATTAATCTTAATTAAACCACAATTATTAATCATCTTTAATTAATCTCATCTAGTAATTAACTTCCCTTAATTACTTCCATTAATTAATTACTTTTTAATTAATTACCTTAACAAATAATTAATTACCTTATTAATTAACCTTAATCCTTTAATTAACTTTATTAACTAAATTATTTAATTAATAATACTAGGTGATTAACCCTTAATCACTTCCATTTAATTACTTTCATAAAGTAATTATTCTCTAATTACTTTACTAAATAATTTCCCTTTATTTAATTACATCCAGTGATTATTCCTTAATTACTTCATCAAGTAATTATACTTAATTAATTTATAAGTGATTATCTTTAATTAATCACTAATCAATTCTTTAGTTAATTATTTAACTAATTATTTAAATTTAATTAAATAATTTCTTAACTATTTATACTAAAAAAATAATCTTAGTTAAGAGAATCATTAAGTTAATTAGATTGACCCACAATTTAATTATCTTCCCATATTAATTATCTTTAATTAATCAAAATTCTTAATTACTTAAGATAAATCCTTATTATAATTGATTACTAAATCTTAATCATTAAACTTTATTTAAAACAAAATACTTTAGAAATCAATTATAATTAAAACAATATAAACTTCTACTCAACTTTCAAAATCTTTAAACTTCCAAAGTTATTAAATTAACTTTAATACAAAAAGCATTTTGAAAATCTACTTTTCTACCCTTTTTAAAATTTATCTATTTAAATATTTAAAACTTGTTTAAAACAATCATTCTTTGAAAACAATTATTTTCATAACATAAATTATTTTTATCTTTGTTTAAAAACTTAGAAATATTGTAAAATCAAAATTACTTTGTTTTAAACTTTAAACACTTCCTGTAAAATTCTTTAAAACATACTCCTACCAAACCCGAGCAAAACCTTAGGGATCGTTTGGTTTATTTTGTATTTTATGTTTTGAGTTTTCAACATTAATTACAAAATATTAGAAGAATGAATGGAGGTCGGAAGGGATGAACGGAAGATTGAAGGGGACCACAAAGTGGATGGAGGAACGGCGGAAGGATGAATTGTTGCTCGTGCTTCCGTTTTTCTCAAAACGCGAAAAATGAAAAAAAAGTTGTTTTCTATTTTGTGTGTTAAATTCGTTTTCTAAAATGGTCATTTTTCATAATATACATGCGTCGTGCGTATTTTTGTATGGACGAAAACTAAACACTAAAAACGGTAAACCAAACATAGCCTTAGTTTCCCCGATCAAAACTCGAGACCAACCCACGTTTTCTGCTTCGAGTAAAACTCGAACATCCCCGATATAAATCCCGAGCACCTGCTTTCTTCCCCAAAACCAAACCCAGACGCACGAAAACGTGTACGTGCACGTGCACGCCATTCCTGATCGACGGCGAACTCCACCTTGGCCTCTGACGAGTCGACTTCAACCATGTCACCACATTCGACCATCCCAATATTCTCGATTCGAACGAAAATCGAAAACGACCTATTAAACCCATCACCTGGAAAACGAACATCACCAAATTCCACTCGTCTCCGATGATCTATACCACGAGAAGCTTCGCCACCTTCGCCGTAGCTACGCCACGCCTTCCAGCTCCTATCGTAAGCCTCGCGATCCCCTCCGATCGTCTCTCGATGTCTCGAAACCCATATGAATATCAACGTCAAAACCAGGGTATTAAACCCTAGTTCGACAATCTCTGGCCAACACGACCATTGATAAAATACATCGACAATTTTCCTGCACTAGTAGACCACTCAACCACCTCCGGCTCAAATATCAAGTCTCCCCTCGCCGCCGATCGATGGCAATTGATCAAAACAGTCGATCCGTTCAACTCAAGAAACCCAACCAATTATCCAACTAAAAGTCAAGATATTCATATTAAAATTCATGATTTTAAATTACCATTTCAATCATGCAATCAAAACTACAAATTGAATTCATAAATTTTTGACCCAATTTACATTTTCACTGTTATTTATAAAATGTCGAGACAAATACTAAATATAAGTTCCAGATCTTATTTTTAGGAGTTATGCTACATGTTTTCAATCCTTGTTCATTTACACATCAAAAGCTAACAGTGATTAGATGATGAGATATAGGTTTTGAAAAGAAAATTCAAACTCTGTAAACTCACAGAGCCTATATATAAATATGCTGGTTATTCACAGACAATAAACACTTGTATACATACATGCATCCATTTTAATTCAAATATTAAGACTAACACATGAATTTCATTCACATACCAAAGTGAAATCAAAATTTAAAACTGTTTTTAAAATCTAATGTTTACTCACCAAAAACTTTGAACAGAGAACATATTCTGTTTCCAAGCTTGTTCCAGATTTTGAACTTCATTTTATTTTGCTTTGTTGAACTTTAAACTTGTTGTTTGATTTCCATTTAGCTGTTGATCTTCATTATCATTTGCATGACTTCAGGTTGCATTTGAAGATTTGAAACTGTTATTAAATTTGCCTTTGATCTCCCTTTTTTTTTTGAATTTCCAGATCTTCATTTCTTCTTTGCATTTTGATTTCCAGACTTGTTATTTGATTTTAGATTCGAATTTAGTTTTGGTTGAAATGAAGAGAACAAGAGTTCAGCTGAAAGTAAAAATATATTTCTTCTTTCATATTTTAATTTATTTATTTTAATTATTAAAAAGAATGTTGACATTTGTCCTTCTTAGATGTTAATTAACTTACACCTAAACACTCCAAGCTTCCATATGTTTACAAGTGTTAAACTTGTCTTTTATTAATTTATTTAAGTATATATATGTATTTATGAAATATTTATATGTATATAATGTATTTATGTTTTTATAATTAAGCTTTTAGATTTTTAATAAATATAGAAAAGTGAATTCATGAAAACAATTATTTATAATAACTTACACTTTGATCAAATTAATATAACATATTTTTATATGATTGAGAAATTTATTTTACTTTATATATATTTTTCACAAACCAAATTTATCTTTATGTTTGAATTTTAAAAATGAAAGAATATTAGAAACACAAGAAAAATGAATTTCTAATTTAAATCTTATTTTAAAACTTAAGCTAAAATATATATATTTATAATAAATAAGAAATTATCACTTGAAAAGTATTATGTTAAAATATAGTTTCCAAATTACAAACTATGTATATATTTAAAGTTTGAAAACATCTTTATTAAATTCAAACCAATACTTTTCAATTCAATATATACAAATATATACATTCTAAATGGAAAATAATTTAACATTAGTCTTGATAATTACTATATTGAATTTTATAACATAACTCCAAATCACAATATATATATACATATATATCATAATTTGAAAACATAACTTTTATTTAAATTAAAGACTTCCTATTTATAATATATACATCAATATATATATACATTATAAATAGAAAACATTTATATAAGCTTTGAAAGATAAATCTTACCAATTTTAAATTGTTAGAAAAGATATTAATAAATATTGCCAATTTAAAATATTATTAACCTTTAAAAGAATTAAACTTGTCAATTTATAAAATAAAATCAACAAATCAATTTAATTATAAATAAAGATTATTAAATTGATATTGCCAAAATTCCGAGATATCACATTTCTCCCCCTTTAAAATAATTTCGTCCCCGAAATTTAAAAGCAAAGATAATTTAATAACCCAGCAGAATTTTAAATTTTAAACAGCAACCATACATATCAATCATCCACTATCAATCATAGCAACCATTTATTTCTAACAAACCAAATTAAACTTATTCTGAATAGAAAAAAATCCAGAATAGGTCTTCCTAATATTATCTAGAGTTCCCAGGTATATATACTGGAATACTCATTCTATAGGATCTTAACTAACTATACTACAATAATCTAGAACTCCTTCCCATCTAGATCACAAATCTGAATAAGATATCAGACTAAACTCAAGACCAGCTCAACTTCCATATCCATTTGAACTGCTAATTCTATAACCAGTGATGATCATACACGTATTCCCTCAGAGATACGTGAAATACAATGAATTCCAGCTATCCGAACTGGCGATTCAATCCTTAACTGCATAATTCTCCTGACGATCCTGGGTCACTTCATCTTTCCTGATCAGCTTAATCTTTGCTGATGCTTCTTAAAACAATCAAGACCAAGATCAACAAAATGGTTCTCCAAAAATTCGCCGAAATCCAGAACACAACTCTACTCCACAAACATTATAGGACTTCGAACTACTTCTCCTATCTGGAATAGCCAAACAGTTGCACTTGACAACCTTGCCTTCAAATCCTAAAAATTCCTTCACGCTTAGAGGTACACTTGAATTTCCTATAGAAATCCTCTACTCCAAGAAAATTACAACTCCCGGTTGCTCCCACTCTAGAATAGCTGCTATCTTGCTTCCGCTGCACAACTCTGATCTGGAATAGATGAGAATGCCATCGGAGAACTCGAGCACAAACTTGATCCATACACTATTCATCATACCCATAAAATCTTAGTGACTCATTTCACTTGGTCAGAAATACCCCAGCAGAATCCTCTCCAGAAAACTAGGTGTGATCAATCCCTCTCCAAAGAATCATGAGCTGCTTCACCAAATTCTTCTCTAGGAGACATCCTTCTACTAAGCTAAACCACGAGTATCAATCCTGGAATCCTAGTTGATGCGAAAACTCAATCTCCAATAACCCAAGAGAACACTCAAACTATCGCAAGTCACTTTTGCGATCAGCCCGGCCTAATTTCCAAAGATATCGTTCTCTTTTCACAAATCAGAACAGCTTATACCTTACTAACCAATCCATCTAAGAAATGGATCTACTCTGCTGCTTCTGGATTCCTCCTTTAGAAAATTGCTTAGCCAGAAAACTTCCTGCCAACATACAGAACACTCCGAGCTGCAATGCTGCCACTGACGCCAAAAACTTCTTATCCAAAACTCCTTGATCATCAAAACTATATCAACCAATCCCACAGAGAGCCTTGAGATGGGCAGACACTCCTCAAGAAACTCGGGCCTCAAACCAAACACAAACATCCTACTGAAACTTAGCCACAACACCGAAGCAGACACACTTCCTTAAACTTGCTCCAGAAGAAACATCTTCAGAAACGTCCATAGTCACCCCGTCTCACCACACAGCTACTACTTCCTGAAGTTGCTAAAATACCATCACTCGCTTCTGCTTAAATGACAGATCTAAACTCTTGAAAATCCGCTCACACGAGCGCGATCAACTTACACTTAAATGATGGACTCCGAACCTTTAAAAGGTTTCCTTCAGAGAGTGGTATCAGAGCTCTTGGTTGAGTGAATACCTAGGCTCTGGAGTGGTGTCTATCTTGAGAGCGCGTATTTTTAATTTTTATAACTATATATATATATATTTATTTCTACCTATTTGTTGGGTTACCTGTTCGGGTTTTCCAATATGAGTTATAAAGGTAGATAGGGTGGTGGTGTGTGTAACACGACTACCAATGGTTGGAATTTGAGTGTTGAGGTTGGAAGTGTATCTGCCGAGACTGTAGACCCAATACTGTCTCAAGTAAGTTTTGCTGTGGTGTAAGGATTTCACCGATCTCTGAAGAAAACCTGTTATGGTTCGGAGTTTATCTTTGAAGTTGGATGAGCAGAAGCGAGTGATGGTATCTTGGTAAACCTCAGGTAATAGTAGCTGTGTGATGAGATGCAGTGACTATGGATGTCTGCGAAGATGTTTTCTTTGGAACAAGTTTAAGGAAGTGTGTATGCTTCGGTGATTGTGGCTGAGTTCAGCATGGTGTTTCTGTTTGGTTTGGGGTTCGAGTTTCTCGAAGAGTTTTGGTTAGGAAATCTGTGTCAGCAGTGCAGCTCGGAGTGGTCTGTGTTGGCAGGAAGTTTTCTGGCTGAGTAGTTTTTCTGAAGGTGAAGTTCAGAAGCAGCATAATGGATCCATTTCTTCGATGGATTGGATAGTTAAGTATGAGCTGTTCTGATTTGTTAAGAGAGAACAGTTTTTCTTTGGAAATTAGGATGGGTTGATCGCAAAAGTGACTTGCGATAGTTGAGTGTTCTCTTGAGTTATCAGAGTTTTTCTGGATGTCTTCGGGAAGTCAGAAGTTTGTCCGCATCTGGAGATTGAGTTTTCTTATCGACTAGGATTCCAGGAGTGGTACCAGTAGTTCAGCTGGGTAGAAGGATGTCTTCTAGAGATAGAGTTGGTGAAGCAGCTCAAGTTTTGATGGAGTATATGAGTTTTCTTTATGGATTTGTTGGACCATATTTCTGGGATGTTTTGTCCAGTTTGTGCTCGTGTTCTTCATCAGCATTTTCATTCTACCTCAAATCAGAGTGGTGCAGCGAAAGCAGTTTGGGAGTGCATCTCTGGATAGGGGAAGTAAGTTTGGAATCTACTAATAATTGTGAAGTAAAGTTGTGTTTTGGATCTCTTCTATGTTCCGATAAGAATAAGTATTTGGTCTACAGGATTGAATTGCCAGTTTGGATAATTGGGATTCGATGTGTTTTACGTATCTCTGAGGGAGTACGTGTTTGATCTATCTCTGGTTTTGGAACCAGCAGTTCAGGGAGGTTTGGTAGTTGAGTCAGACTCGTCTGTAGTCTGATATCCTGTTTAGTTCTGTAGATCTTGATGAGTAGGAGATCTATAGCTTAGTAGTATTGATTGTTTGGATTCTGTAGAGCGAGTATCCCGGTATTTATACTTGGGAAACTCTAGGGAATTTTATCCAGAATTTTGTCTGGATAGTTAGAATTGTTTGATTGGATGAATTGGTTGCTATGGTTGTTAGCATATGGATGATAATATATGCTTGTGGTTTAAATTAAAATCTTAAATAGATTATTAAATTACCTTTGTTTTAAATTTCGGGGACGAAATTATTTTAAGGGGGGAGGAATGTGATATCCCGGAATTTTGGTCAATACTTATTTGATAATTTCCATTAATAATTATTTTAAAATATGTAATATTGATTTAATAATCTAATTATCTCTTCAAAAATTAAAAATAAACTAATAATTTAATTTGGAAATTTTATTCTTTTCAAAGTTAATAATATATTTAATTGATAAAATTTATTTCTAAGCTAATTAATATATATATATTCTATTTATAATGTATATATGAGTGTATACATTGTGAATGGGAAGTATGGTTTTAATTTAAATTTAATAAGAAATGTTTAGGAATGTATAATATATATATATATGTATATATATTGTGATTTGGAAAATTTAATGGAATTTAATAGAAACTTTTCAAAAGCTTATCTATCTTATACTTTCAAAAGTACTTAAAGTAAATATTTATTTTATTTAAAAATAAATTATAATAAAAGTTTAATTTGTTTTTCCTTTATTGGGTTTTGAAATAAATTTAGTTTATATATATTTAAGTACAATAATTTAGTTTGAAAACTCTAAAATAAGATTTAATTCAATATCCTCTTCTTTTTAAAATTTTCCTTCCTTAAATTTAGCATTTGGAAAATATATTTTAAAAATATAAATAAAACATAAAGGTATGTAAATTGTATAAAGTTAATTTATATATGAAAACATTAAAGCTAAATTGAAATTAACATAAAAACAAGTTAATATAAATAAGAAAACAATTTAAATGAATTTTTAAAAACATTTATAAAATAGGAAATAATTTTAATAATGGAATAAACATGTGGAAGGCTATTAAGAACATACAAAAACACTTGGAATCATTTTAACAACTTAAGTAACAAGTGGCATTTTTAGATGTAATTTTCTTTCATTTTTAAAATCATATTTTCAGCCTATATAAACATTGTTTCTCTATATTTATTCTTTTCTAATATTCAATTCATAAGATAATAAACTCAAACAAATTCTCTAAACAAAAATCTGAAATCAGTAATCAAATGCCTCAAACCAAAATTCAACAACCTATAATTCATCTTCTAAATCAAAGATCAACCTGTAACATTCTTTTCAATATATAATCAAGATCAATCAGTAGCTTGAGCAACTTCTTCTCAACCTGGAAGCAAGCATGCAGTTTTAAAATCATAAAAGCAAGCTCCAGCAACTCAAGTTTTAAAAATCAAAGAAGCTAAAGTATTCAAATTTCATGGCTCAAGCATTTTTATCAACTCCAGTTTTCAAGCTTCTATTTAAAATCCTATCCTCTGCTCTGCATGTTTGGTGAGTAACATTTTTAAAAATAAACTTAAGTTGATTTTGGATTTCATGTTAAGTTCTGAATGAAAGATGGTTGCATGTGAATATTTATAAGTAGTTCTGCATATATATGTATTGATGTATGAATATACAAATGCATTTTTCCTGTATGTATATTGTTAACTCCCTTTTAGAAACGACCTACGAGTTAAGAAATGAACGACTCAGATTATGCCATGACTTATAAGAAGCCAACGAATTAAAAAGCCTAAAACCTAAGTGTACTCAACGACTTACGACTTAGCTGCTGAAAGAGAATCTACGGCTTGAACGATTTACGACCTACCGGGTTAGGGAGCTACGACCTAAGAGAGTCTACGACCTAACTGCTGAAGGTAACTTCGCGACCTAGCAATGTCGCGACCTAAAGACTTCGCGACCTAGCAGTGTTGCGACCTAAAGACTACGACTTAAGAAGGTTCCGACCTAATGGGTTACAACTTAGCTTAAGTCGTTCATGACTTATAGCTCCAATTCCTAAAGACTTAAGAAGTATACGACTTAACAGTCTACGACTCAACAGGCCACGACTTAACAGTTTATGACTTAGTGGGTGTACGACTTAAGAGCTTCACAGCCTACGACTCATGGTCCTAACGACTCAACGAGTTAAGCCATCTACAACTTAAAGAAAGGGGGTTCCGACTTAACGACTCAGCGAGTTAAGGTCTTACGACTTAAGGGTCTTACGACTTAAGGGTCTTACGACTTAAAGGCTACGAGGTTAAAGTCCAGAACCCATGCCTATACTACCTGTCTGATAAGTCGGCTACGACTTAACACTTGTCGAAGACAAAGCCACAAGATGAGCCCAGAACAACCCAATCCCTTAACTCGTCACCGACTTACCCTAAGTCGGCTACGACTTAGGACTTAGGAAAATTTCCAGAGTCCAAATCAGCTCCTATAAATACCCCACCACTTCCAACATAACGGGGACTTTTGGCCATTCATTTCTTCAAGCGCCGTTACTCTGTCGAAGTCTCCTCTCATTCAGCAACCAAAGATCTTCAAGCATTCGAGACCCTACAACAAGCTTCGAGAAGAACTCCTTACATCCAACATCGATTCGTCGAGTTTCATCATCAAAGATTGAGCTAGTAGTCAAGAGTGTTTTCATGATCAAGTTGTACTGTATTTTGAAGGATATTGTATCAAATTGTAACCGAATCAGCAATAAAAGACTATAAAGTGGACGTAGGCTCAATTACGGGCCGAACCACTATAAATCTGTTGTTCATTTACTGCTTTTCTGCTATTTTCAGCTTATATTCTGTTCCCGTACCAACGGGTGGTGCTTTCACAATTCTATTACACACACCGGGTGTTAATGTTCACTTTTTAGCGTTAACATTTTGGTGCTTTCACTGAGAGCCTAACTCAGGCGATCATCCACCGTTGCTTCGCAAAGATTCATAAAAAGAACCTCTCTTAAAAACCAGATCCGAAATAATGGCTCCTGGAAGAAGAGGTAGAACTACCAGATCAAGAAATGCTCACGAAGGGACTTCCGCTTCCCCAACAACAGACCAAGCGACTCCTACCTTTGGAGTCACCAGGGCTGAATTGGATGACGCAGTTTCTGGATTATACCAACAAATTGAAACTCAAAACGCATTGATGATGGATAGGTTAACTGCTCTGCTCGGGGCAAATCGTCAACCAAAAAACCATCAAACTACTCTTCCTGAAATGCCACCTTTCCAGGCTGATGGTTCTATGCCGCAACCAACTTGTCATGAACATATGCCCGGGCAAACTTCCAAGGGAAGAACTGATGCTTGTCCGAAGGTGTCTTTGAACAATAAAGAATACCTGTCTGAAATGGTTAGCCGCATCATGAAAGAGAGCATGCAAAGGGAAGAGGATGAGAACGACTGGGGATTTGCGCCAAGCAGAACTCCGTTTACTGAAAGGATCCTGAAAGCGGAGTTTCCAAGGAAATTTGCACCTCCTACTATCCAAGCCTATAGGGGAACCAGTGACCCTAATCATTTCCTATACAAATACGATTGGCATATGACCGGTGCAAGAGCATCAGACGAGATCAAGTGTCGATACTTTCCAGTATACCTGGAAGGTGTGGCTTTACTTTGGTTCACGAAGCTTCCAGTACGGTCTGTAGATAAGTTCTCCGACTTAACGCAAAAGTTCAAAGAACAGTTCAGATTGTATGCTTCAAAAGCTAAGGATATAATGTCACTGTCTAACCCGGAACAAGCGCCCGGAGAATCAATCAAATCTTTCTTGAGCCATTTCAATATAGCTTTAGCCGAAGTAGAAAATGCGGAACCACGCATGATCTTGACTTATTTGATGCGAGCCATTGATAAATCGAGTAAATTTGGAATATGGCTAAAGATGAAGGAACCGAACTCACTTGATAAATTTTATAAAAAGGCCGACGAGTTCATTCGCCTTGAAAGCCTTTCTACGACATCGAAAGTGGTTGCTTCCCAAACTAATAATAACAATGTCCCATCTAATAAAAGAGAATCTGAAAGTCGGAAAAGGGATAATGAAGGGGGAAAGAGCCAGGGAAATGAAAAGAAACCTCGCCGCTTTAATCCTTCGGATTATACTCCTTTAACTGATACACCAAGAAATATCTTTTTTGCAACAAACGATGTTATCAGGTATCCTAAGCCACCTGAGATGACGAGAGGTGCAAAGCGTAATGGAAAATTCTGCCAATTTCACAATCAACCTGGCCATGACACTGACCAATGTCGCCAATTAAAGAATGTGATTGAGGAATTGCTGAAGCAGGGTAAACTCCAACAATACGTTAAGAGAAGCGGAGTCGCTCCAACCTCATCCGCTCGGGATCAACAACGTCCTACCCATCAATCCGAATCTCTCAACAACACTGCAGTGCAAGATTCAGAAAAGCTTGTCATTAATGTTGTCACAGGAGGTCCACACCCAGCAGGCAGAAGTTGGGACGACTGTTTATTGTCCACAAAATTGCAACTGGGGCATCTTTCACTTTCTCTGGCATATAAATCCGAAGCTGCAAATCTAGTGCAAATGGAAAATCAGTCCGGAGATTCTGAAACAACAATCACTAGCATCCATTTTTTTCTTAACAGCGTTGCTTAAATTTGTAAAAAATGATGATGGATGTGTAATTTCTGCATTGTAAACCGCTGAGAAATCAGCGTAACTGAATAATGAAAAACTATGCATTCTGTGTTTTCTATTATAAAATGCATGTTATATTTTGATGTGTAAATACTCTAAATGTATTGCTAAAATGTCGATCTAATATTGCAGGTCATTAAAGCAAAGCTCACCCATCGCAAAGCTAAGCGAGCCTTACAAATCATTTATTAAAGCAAATACCAAGCGACAAAAAATTCCATATACAAATCCTATACAAGAAGAACCTCACATAAAAAGTTGGCAACTTCACTGGGGCAAGCCTTCGTTAACCAGTTGTGATTGTCAATATGAACAGACATCCAGCTAGGTAACTCGCGTTTGTCCCATAAAGTTATTCAACAATGAAGTCCACTTCTTCGGATAAGGCAATTTACTTACAAAAGGAACGAAGATACGCTTGGAAATGATAACAAAAGATCGCTAATGGGAAGATGATGGGAGAACATGGCCAAGCAAGCACGGAAGCAACCAAAAGGAATTTTGCTCCTCAAAAAAAGGGACACCTTCCCAAGCAGAAGGAACATGGCCCTTGCTAACTGATCGTGATGCATCCGATCAGGCAGCTTGCGTCTGTCCCGTGGATCTACTCGCCCCTGAGAAGCTACCTTCCTGGCACACCAACCAACCGATGCTCCTTCTCAAAGGTCAACAAAGCCCTCTAACGAGGCACGCCAATAAATGAAAGTGCTTCTCTCAATAACAAGATTGGTGGAACCACCGGAGGGGCACCTTCCCAAGCTGAAGGAACAGGGCCCTTGTTAATTGATTGCGATCGTTTGTGCAAACGAACATCCAATCAAGCAACTTGCGTCCGCCCCGTGGATTCACTCAACCATGAGAAAGTAACTTCCAGGCAATTTCAAGACCTCTTCGGAGGCAAAAGCCCTTTTCGGAGGCACATTTCACCCGTGTAGAAGTGCAAAATGCTTCTCTTCGGAGACCTACTTCACTAGTGATGAAATGCTAAAAAGCCCTTTTCGGAGGCACATTTCACCCGTGTAGAAGTGCAAAATGCTTCTCTTCGGAGACCCACTTCACCAGTGATGAAATGCTAAAAAGCCCTTTTCGGAGGCACATTTCACCCGTGTAGAAGTGCAAAATGCTTCTCTTCGGAGACCCACTTCACCAGAGCTGAAATGCCAAAATTGCTTCTCTTCGGAGACCAAAATATCTTCTCTTCGGAGACCAAAATTACTTCTCTTCGGAGACCAAAATTGCTTCTCTTCGGAGACCAAAATTGCTTCTCTTCGGAGACCAAAATTGCTTCTCTTCGGAGACCAAAATTGTTTCTCTTCGGAGACCAAAATTGCTTCTCTTCGGGGACCAAAATTGCTTCTCTTCAGAGACCAAAAGACCTCTTCAGAGGCGTACTTCACCTTGCTTGAAGTACCAAAAATAAACCCTTTACTGTGGCACAAAATCAAAACATTCTTCAGAAGCTCATTTCACTATGCGGGAAAATTCACTTTTAAACAAATAAAAGTGATCATTCCCAAAAGTCGAAATGTTCTTCAGGAAGAAAGAGAAAGTAAAAACTTCTCCGAAGACGAGATATACTCTATTAAAAGAAGAATGATTCTTCCCTTAAAAGTGAAGTAGTTATTCTCTGAAGTAAGAATATCAGTCTTGAAGAAGCTAGAAATGTTGCAATGCACTTGCGGTATGGGGGCAACACTATATAATTTAATTGTATTAATAAAAGCAACATGCTACAAGTTCATTGCAATATCACAAAAAATAGAGGTGGAATAAATGTATTCCCAAACACAGACAAAAAGTTTGTACAAGTAAAAGGAATCGTTTATTCTACACCAAAAAAAAAGAGAAATAGATGCATTCTCACATACACAAGAATTTGTACAAGTAAAATAGTTATTTTATTCAATACTATGGAAACTTTTTACATTATGCAGATTACAAAAAGGAGCGGAGACCGGTATCCGCACAATATCCGGTCAATGCATGCAAAAAGCAGAAAAGACAAAATCAAACTCATTTCTCCTTCTTCCCACACTTGGAGCCTTTACCCGGCCTAGTAATTAGTTTCGAAGGCCGTATCGGAGAAGAAGGAGAAAGAGACTCAGCCGGATCGACTTCTGCTTCATCTCCAGCAGCAGAAGAACTTTTCTTCCCTTTCTTCGAAACCACACGTTTCCCCTTCTTCTTGGAAGAAGACTCACTCCCCGGAGTAAGGAATGTAGAAAGCTTTGTGTCGTAGTCAAAAGACCGCTCCGGGGTCTTCTCGCTATCTTCCAGATCTTCTGCTTTCTGTTCCTCGGAAGCATGTGGTTCGTCCAAACCTTGAAGGGCTGCTATCGGTTCTTCCTGTGAACCTGGTTGAGAAGCTGGAAGAGGAGTAACTTGAGAAGGAGGAGGAATGGCAGCTGAAGAAGGAAGAATTGGTGCGGTTTCCGGCACGTCTACTGCATAATAAAAGAAATCAAAATCAGTATTCTCCGAGAAAAAAGAAGACCGTGAATCGTCAAAGTTACCTGGAGAAGCCGGTTTAGTGAGATCAATCTCAAATTCCCGAGCTTGGAAGTCCTTCATTGCCTCTTCCTCTGTAGGAGTGGTCACAGTTTCTTTGTCAACCTTAGCGGGAGGCGTGGAATGAGAACTAGAGCCAGTAATATCCGCGTAAGCTAAAGCCGAAGTATAAGCATGAGCTATAGGAGGAATTTCTCTCTCAGGAAGCTTCTCTCCCGTCGCCTCGGCTCGCACTCGGATAAGCTGCTCTTTTCCTTTGGCAAGGGCAGTGCGGTCGCTCTCACCTAAGTATGTAGCTTGAAGATCTGCTTCAGCATAACCGGCACCGCCAAACAAGTCAATGATTGCCTCCCATACTTCCGCTAATGTGACTTCATATTCTGGTCCCAAAAATGAAAGGCTCCCACGCCCCAGGACGCAATGCATATAAAAGTCGAATAAAGTCGCGTCAATGGTGGCTTTGGTTGTCTTTTGGGATTCTTCAGCCGCAGCCTTACCAGAGACAGCTTCATCACGCTCTCTTTTAGCTTTCAATAACTGGGATTGCAGCCTCGCAATTTCTAAGTCTCGAGAGCTGATTTTCTCCTGAAGTTGAGCAGCGTCATCACGATATTTTCTAGTAACATGCTGTTCTGCTTCAAGTTTTACTTCAGTATCTCGCTGAGCAGCATGGGCGTCTCGAACTTGTTTTTGAAGCATTTCTTCTTTTTGAGAATAAGATGTGGAAGAAGTGGCAAGCTCATTTTTGAGTCTTTCAACTTCAGCTTCGAGCTTCCCATAACCATCACTAATGCTTTTCATCTCCGCATCATGCTGCTTACGCCATTTGTCCCATTCTGATTTATTGTTCTCCATGGTCATCATCGCCTCAAGGTTCATATGGTTGACCCTTTGAAGTTCATCAACCAGCTTCTGCCATCCAGACATTCTTTCAATATCAAGCTTGATAGCATCGACATTTCTCAGCATCGCCTGCTTATCAATGAGAACCAAATCTAAGTCAAAACGGACTCCTCTTAGACACCAATTTGGAAATCGGCTCTGAAGTGTGGGAGGCCCGTCCCCGGCTTGATACTGAGGCCTATTAATAATTGCCTGAATGTCAGACTCCTTAAGGGTAGGAGAACCGGACGATGTATTAGGAGGAATAGAAATGGTAGTCTTTTCCGAGATTTTAGACGTGTCTTTCTCACCAAGTCTGATCCGTTTGCTGGAATCATCGGAAGTATGACTCTTCCCCTTATCGTCGTAAGATTTCCTCTTGTAAGGATCGTCGCTTTTGCGGGAAGAGTCACGTCGCTCGTCTCTACTCCCATAGTGCTCTTCATCTTCTCTCCGACGACGTTCTTCATGAGCTCGCCTTTCATGAGCCTTTCTGGCGGCCCTTTCCTCATCAGTTTCCTTCGGAGCGCCGATATAACTCCTGAAGTCATAAGCATCGCGGCTTCCGTGATGCTGGAATTTGTCAAAGTAACAGCCACTTCGCCCCATTGTAGAACCTGAAATTGAAAAAGAAAGGCAAGTCTTAGAAACTTTCAAATTAAAGGAGCGAAGTGCATATAAGTGCCAAAATCCTAAGTGCGTGTGGCGTGTGGGCTACGCGCGTCAAACTACAAACCACTTTTTTGTGTGGGAATGGTGACGGCTTGTATAGAAGGCGTTGTGGTTTGTTGCAAAGAAGAAGTTGCTTCGATGACAGAAGAGATCGCTTTAGGGGCGTCATCTTTAAAGAGCTCCTGAGAGGTTATCATGATGTCGCTCAGACTGTCAAAAGTATCATCGCCATGATGCATGGGAGAATTATCCTTTTCAACTTCCACCTCAGCCGTCTTTTTAAGAATGTGAAGATCTTCCTCCTCTTCAATAACTGGGGCAAGTGCTAACTTACTGGACGACCCCGCAATGTCAGTAAGAGTAGAACACTTTACCAATGAAGTCTCAACGGTAAGTTCATTCGGTGAAGGTTCTTTAGCAGAAACGGGGGCATCTGACTCCTCAGCTGGAGAATCAGGGACTTCATGTGACTGAGTGGAGCGGGAAGGATGTAAGAGTCCAAATTCATGGAGGAACTCATCTTTCAATAGAAATTGAACACTCCTCTCCTCAACCGACACGGCCATAAGCCTCTCGAAGGTAGTTTTGTGACGAGGTTCCCTAGAGGGGGGAGGGAGCGCTGAAACAGTAAAAAAGAAGTTAACACTTGACAATTTGGACTTCGAAGAATTTAGAAAACACAAGGAAAAGATGGATGGTCGTACTTCCCACTCTCCAGATGGCGTAAAATCCCGGGGTACAACGGACAAAGAAAAACTGGCTCAGAAACCCAGGAACGCTTTCGGGAAGACCAATAATCAGTTTACGGTTCCTGGCACTCCTTACAACTGTGATAGAGGGGTGGTCTTTGTTCTTTGCAAATGAGCACAGGAAGCAAATTTCCCCAAAACTGGGAAAACGGTCCAGCATTCTCCTAAAAAGCACACACAGTCCCAGCAGGATGGCAAAGCCATTAAGATGTAGTTGAAAAGGGGAGATAGGTAATTGAAGGAGAAGTTCTCGAAGACAGTCATTAAACGGGGGAATCGCTCCACTCAAGCACATTTGGCGGTTCACTGCGACAAAGCCATGGTGCGGCCTATCAGCAGTGTCATTTACTCCAGGGAGCAAAGCGTCAGATTCAGCAATGCCAAACTGGGTGCATAGTTGACGGAAGACTTTATGACTCAGAGTGGTAGGAGTCCTTTCCGGGGGATCATTCAACGGGGTAGCAATTGGAAAAGCTTCTCCAGCTGGTTCCAAGTCTTCTTGATGAGATGCCATTCTACACAATCAGCTGAATGTTCAAAAGTGAAGGTGCACGTTTCCTAAAAGTGTGAAGTGCTGTGCAAAACTAATGAAAACAAGAAAAAGCAAGTATAACTGGAATTAAACTAACTGGCAATCAGTCGATTACGAGATTTCAGAACTTGTTAATGCTCAAGTGCAGTGTTAATGCAGACAAATCAGTTTTAGTTTACCATTACGATTTTGCTTTAATACTTCACTTGAATTGGTTATTGTATAGCATTTCACTCATACAGTTCATTTAATTTAATTTTTTCTTTGTCAACTAATCTGTCATTCGATGTGGGCGGTCAGTGGCAGTATATTCGTCCCAGTATTCTGTGAATGTTGTGTTAAGCAGGTTATTAGCATTAAAGTCAAGACAGTGTGGAAGGAAACACAACACAGTTCAAATTCAAGAGTCCAGCCAACTTCTGTGCAAGTTCATCTAAGTCTTAAGTCGTTTAACGACCTATCGTAGGTCGGGGCTTTTAAGTCGTATTGTGCGAGTCAAGATGTTCAAGGCATGTTCTCTTAAGTCAGGTCATCCAAGTCCAAGAATTCGAAGTCATGGAGTTTAAGTTATTAAGTCGTTCAGATGAGTTCGCGAGTTACGAGTTAAGGGCTATCTCATCCACGACCTAGTCATTCAGATGTGCTCGCAAGTTAAAGGTTTAAGTGCTAACTCGTCAACGATCCATGATACTGCAACAAGATAGGTCGTTAACTTTTTAGGCCGTAAGCCACACAAAAGAAAAGTCTTGTCCTAGCTCGGCAACGACCTAAACCTAATGCTGCAGTAGGCAACCAGAAGAGTTAAGTCGCGCACGATCCAAGCTGAGAAAGTGTTAGGTCATTCTCAGTGGATCTTGAGCTATCTCCTACTCAAACCAAAGCATCAGTTCCTCTCCTCAAATTCTTTCCTCTACTAAGAATCCCATTCCTCATAATTCTCCAACCCGATAATGGCTTCTTCATCCCTTCTAAGATCACGAATCAGCAAACCTAATGCACTGAAACTCTTCCCCTTCTTCTCGCAAAATCACCGAAAGCCAAGTCGAACCATTTTGATTTCCTCGGCGATCAATTGAAACAAAAATCGTGAAGCAAGGCATAGGGTAAGCGAAATTCATAGTTCGGTGATAGCCGAGGATTGATTAGAGAATGGGATCACTTACGCAATACGAAATTGAAGATGTCTGGCGATCGAGTAATTGAATTTGTCTGAGAAGAACTTGAATGCGTGCAAATGACGGAATGAAACAGGTAAAGGAGAAGAAGGAACGACCTAAGCTATTTATACCCCGGGACAGTGAAAGGTGAATCGACACATCCGACTTACGACTTATACTAAGTCGTTCGCGACCTACGACTCATCTTAAGTCGATCGCAATTTAGCGCACTCATCAAGAAGCGAGCTAAGGAAATCGAAGCACACGACTTATGACTTAAGGCGTGTACTTCGAGGGGCAAATGTTAACTCCCTTTTAGCAACGACCTACGAGTTAAGAAATGAACGACTCAGATTATGCCACGACTTATAAGAAGCCAACGAATTAAAAAGCCTAAAACCTAAGTGTACTCAACGACTTACGACTTAGCTGCTGAAAGAGAATCTACGGCTTGAACGATTTACGACCTACCGGGTTAGGGAGCTACGACCTAAGAGAGTCTACGACCTAACTGCTGAAGGTAACTTCGCGACCTAGCAATGTCGCGACCTAAAGACTTCGCGACCTAGCAGTGTTGCGACCTAAAGACTACGACTTAAGAAGGTTCCGACCTAATGGGTTACAACTTAGCTTAAGTCGTTCATGACTTATAGCTCCAGTTCCTAAAGACTTAAGAAGTATACGACTTAACAGTCTACGACTCAACAGGCCACAACTTAACAGTTTACGACTTAGTGGGTGTACGACTTAAGAGCTTCACAGCCTACGACTCATGGTCCTAACGACTCAACGAGTTAAGCCATCTACAACTTAAAGAAAGGGGGTTCCGACTTAACGACTCAGCGAGTTAAGGTCTTACGACTTAAGGGTCTTACGACTTAAGGGTCTTACGACTTAAGGGTCTTACGACTTAGGGGTCTTACGACTTAAAGGCTACGAGGTTAAAGTCCAGAACCCATGCCTATACTACCTGTCTGATAAGTCGGCTACGACTTAACACTTGTCGAAGACAAAGCCACAAGATGAGCCCAGAACAACCCAATCCCTTAACTCGTCACCGACTTACCCTAAGTCGGCTACGACTTAGGACTTAGGAAAATTTCCAGAGTCCAAACCATCTCCTATAAATACCCCACCACTTCCAACATAACGGGGACTTTTGGCCATTCATTTCTTCAAGCGCCGTTACTCTGTCGAAGTCTCCTCTCATTCAGCAACCAAAGATCTTCAAGCATTCGAGACCCTACAACAAGCTTCGAGAAGAACTCCTTACATCCAACACGGATTCGTCGAGTTTCATCATCAAAGATTGAGCTAGTAGTCAAGAGTGTTTTCATGATCAAGTTGCACTGTATTTTGAAGGATATTGTATCAAATTGTAACCGAATCAGCAATAAAAGACTATAAAGTGGACGTCGGCTCAATTACGGGGCGAACCACTATAAATCTGTTGTTCATTTACTGCTTTTCTGCTATTTTCAGCTTATATTCTGTTCCCGTACCAACGGGTGGTGCTTTCACAATTCTATTACACACACCGGGTGTTAATGTTCACTTTTTAGCGTTAACATATATGTGGATGTATTGTGTGCATATGTGACTGTACTCTGTTCTTGTTTTGTTTGCCCAGACTCAAAATTCCATTTAAAATCTTTTACCACTTGATCTAATTTTTGTTAGAACTTAATTTACAAACAAGAGTTGTTTGATTTATCATAGACTAATGTTTAAAAATTTTAATTAAGTCAAACTTCAAGCCGAGTGTCTCTGTAAACCAAAAACAATTAGTGCATGTATATAAAAGTGAAAATTCAAACTTGGTAATTCATAAATCCAGGATTATAAATTGAATATCTAAACTATAACATGATTTTTAGCATTAAAATCATAATTTTTAGTTTAGTAATGAAGGTGCAGTTCTGGTTTTAACTAAAAATGGATTTTGGGTTAGAACTGTCGATCTAGGAAGTTTGGGTGGCCAGTATCTTTTCTGGTGATAGAGAGTTGATCGAAGTTGCGGGGAAAAATGGTAGTAGGTGGATTAAAGCTTTGGGGTGATTGTGTTTTTGAATCAAATATTATAAACCTAGTTTTCTGTTCATCAGTAAATTTGATCGCCGAAGTTCCTTGAGGCAATCGAGTTCTTCGTGTTTCAAGCTGGTGATAGATAGAGTATAGGGGAGTTCGAGGCCGGAGGAGAAGCTTCTCAAGTGATCGAAACATGGTGTTTGAAGCAAATTCTAGTTCGACATTTGCTTCCAGTTTCGAGCGCGATGCTCGATTTTGATTTGGGGTTTCTGCAATCGATGTGTTGGTCGGAAATTAGTTGGAAGGTGGTCACTGACTTGAGTGGGTGGTCGCGATAGGCTGGAGATGGTTGCAGCGTTGGTGTAGGTGCACGAGGAAGTTGGTGTGTCAGCTGTTTAGGGAAAGAAGAATACTCGCGTTTGTTCGTGTTGTTTCGAGAGAGACTCGAAGTTTTAGGGTAATCGACTCAAAGTAATCTAGGGTGGGCTCGAGTACAATAGATGTTGCCAGGTTTTAAAACCTGTCAGTTTAAGTTTTAAACTGAAATTAAATTTCTAAAGCAATATTTAAACAGAATTTTTAAATCTAAAGTTTAATCTGGAATCAAATTTAAATCTGTATCTCAGATTTGAAATAAAAGAAAGTTTTTTTTAAATTAAATTGTTTAATAACTTAAATTGTTTAAATGTATATTAAATGGTAAGAATTTAAAAGTAAATTTGTTTTAAAATTCTTTAAGTTCTTTTATAAGATGAGTATTTCTTCCACATATGATTTTAAGAGTGTGTAAATGGATTTTAAACTTTGTAATAGTTAAATTTTCTTTTATTCATTTTAAATCTCCTATTTAAAATGGAATTTAAAAGTAAATTTGAAAGTTAAATGTTTTCAAAGATGTTTTGAATGAAAATTATCATTAATAAGGAAATGTTTTACAAAGACTTAATGGTTTGTGATAAATTAAATTAATAAGGTAAATTAATATGGATAATTAATTAATTCAATTAATTAATGATTTGGGATAATTGATTTGTAATTAAGGATTTAAATTAACTTAATTAAGGTTTAAGATTAATTAAATAGAATAATTAATTTGTAATTAAGGATTATAAATTAGAATATTAATTAATGATTAATAATTAATTAATAAAGTAATTAAAGATTAATTAAGTTATGGTTAACACTTAATTAATTAAATAATTAGAGATTAATCAATTGGTTATTAAGATTTATTAATTTGAAATTAATAATGGTTAATCTAAGTTAATTACTTAAGAAAAGTAATTAAATAATTATTAATGAAGATCATTAATTTGAGATTATTTAATAATTAATAAATGTGATTAATTTTGATAATTAATTTGATTAATTAATTAAGGATAATCATTTATGAAATTGTTTAAATATAATTACTAAATGGAAGTAATTAAGAAATTAATTACTTATTGTAATTAAGTTAATTTGATTTAGTTTAAGTTAATTAATTAAGTTTAATTAATTTAGAATAATCAATGGATGATTTGATAAATAATTACCTAATGTAATTAATAAGGTATGATTATTTAGGGAAGTAAATAATAGATAATTACTTGAAGTAATTAATTGAATGATGAGATATTAATGGAAGTAATTTGAGTTAATTACTTGTGAATTAATCAAGGGATTAATTAAGAAATTAATTAAGGAGTAATTAATTTAGTTAATAAAAGTAATTAAGGGTAGTTAATTACTGAATGAGATTTATCAAGAGTGATTAATAAATGTGGTTTAATTAAAGGTTAATTACTTAATGTAATTAATTTAATTAGATTAATTAATAATTAAAATGTAATTAAGAATCATTAATTAATATAATTAATGATGTAATTAAGAGTTGATTGATTAAGAAATAATTAATAAATAAAGTGATTAATTAATGTAATTAATTAAGGATTAATGTAATTAATTATAGTTGATTAATTTAATTAATTATAGTTAATTAATTAATGAAGTAATTAGAGGTTAATTACTATAAATGGTTAATGTAACAACCCGCAAATTCGTAGCATTTAATTATCGCCATTAGGTGATTAAATCGTTCGTAAATTTTTATTGAAATCAAAAATCAATTTGAAGTCCTTTTATAAAATGGTTGGTAGAGTTTCTATATCGAGTAGAAATTCTTTTAATAAAATTTCGTATTATGGAAACGGGCTTTAAAGAGAACTATTGTGGCCCATACTCATTGTTGCCGTGATAATCATCTAGACCAGCCGGCCCTATTTCTTTTGTTCTCTAACTCGTTCCTTTTTGCTCTGAAAAGAAAATGGCGGTGGTTATTTTTCTTCGATCTGAGAAATTTAGGGCTTGGCCTCGCTCGTTCTTTCGATGCTTGCTAAGGCTTTCGTTCCTCTGTTGCCTTCGAATCTGGAATTGAGGCTTGTACAAATTGAAGCGCCGCTCGAAAGTAGACTTCAATATTCTTGATTTGCTCCCGGCTCTTCAATTTGGATCGAGTTCCTCTGTGATTTCGGTATGTACTTTGCTCGAGAAGGTGATTCTTGCTTGCTTTGGCTTTGGGTGCTCCTTCTAGTCGTCGATGACTTGTTTGCTCGAATTCAACCAATTTCTGGGCTTCGCGATCTCGTTTTCAAATCATCGTCACGCGAGATGATTTCAGCTGGATTGAAGCTTCAAAACTTCAACTCTCGACCGAACTGAGGTGAGTTTACTCACATCTATTTCATACTTCAGACGTTAGGTTTTCTTGGCTATTCGATTTCGTTTGAGTATTGGGGTTGAATTCTGGGTTGTTCACTCATTTCGATGTTGTTGATTTCGTTCTCTGTCTATTTCTTACTGCCTTGTACTGATATTGTCTTATACATTCTAATAGTGGCTTCGGCCATTGTCAGTGTTTTGAGATTGAACTATTTTGATATGTCATTTGCAGTTCCACTTGAACATCTGGACTTGAGTCTATTCATTCTGACCTTTACCTTGTTGAGTCAGTGAAATAATTGTAGTTTTGAACTAGTTGGTCTGCATGTCGTATGAGGTTGTTCTCTAGTTGGTCTGTCCTAATCTGATCATTGAAGTGTTGTATGGTTATAGCCTTGGTGCTGATCATGTTGCACTCTTTTAAATATATCTGCACGTGGTTCCTGCCACTGTTGCATGCTTAAATCCATGCCTCTATTTTTGTAGTCATGAATGTTTAAGTGTTTATATGTGCACTTCTAGTTGAATTTGGTTTGCCTGGTTGCATTACTCATGCTTGTGACTACTGGTGACATGAATAGCTTCACTGACTTTGGTCAGTTGAGTGTCCCTCGCTCCTGAGTTATATGCATGTGTCTGCTGTATTCAATCTTGTGTTCTGTGAAGGCAGGAATCTCTGATATGTGTATGTTTATATACGTATATATAAGCATATATCTATCTCTGCTCAATTTGGTCATCATTTAAAGTATTCACTGAACCTGTATGCTTGCCTTCATATGAATTCAAGATTTTATACAGACGTTGTAATCACTCTTTGGTCTCATTTGTATATGTGTTGGTCATTTGAACATCACTGAGTTGCATTTCCATGTTCGATCACTAAGCACTTGTCATGTTGCATGTTGCACTTCACTGTTTTGTTTATCACAGTTGCTCCCTTTGACCTGATCGTTTGATATATTCTGAGCATTCGAGTTTGTTTATGATGTTGGTACTTCACTGTGTCACTGTCCATGTTCGTTTGTGACAGTCTTGAATCTGCATCCATGTTCCTCATTGCTATATTGTATGTGTAGTATACTGGTGCAATTGATATCGTTTTCCAATCTTCCTGCATTGTCCACTGTTCTTATGCACTGAGCATTGCTTTGGATTTAAAGTGCCTGACCTCTTTGATTTTCTTTGAGGTCTGGTTCCTTCATGATGTTGTACCTGTTTTGCAGTAGCAATTGTGCAGTAGCTGCTGTCCAATTTGCTTTTGTTACTATAACTTGTATACTTCATGTGTCGGCTGCAATCTTGTTGCAGTCTTGCCTTGTATTCGCGAGGTGCCATCTCGAAGTCTGTACATTACTATGTTGTATTTATATCCATACTTGCATTTGACTGGATATTAAATTTTATAGTTTGGTCAAAGATGTTGCTGTCTCTGTTTTCTGTTAGTTGATTTGAACTATGATCGAGACTTAGTTTTATGTCTTGACCATTTACAAACTGCACTTGCGCTTGATCATGGTTGCAGTTTTCATTTATTCTTCAACATACCATGTTGTCCCGACCTTTGCATACCTTCTCTGAATTGTTGAGCCTGGACACATATTGTTCATGTGTACATATTTCGTATTCTCTTAGTTGAAGCTTTATGCTGTTGCACTGCCTTGTTCTCGAATCTGATACATTGCATTGATGCCTTGTATCATTTGCATTTTTGTCATTTTGCTTCACCGATGACCTTATTTTCTAATGAGGCTGATCTGCGTCTTTTCTGTTGGGTGTTGTAGTGCCATATCTTTGGTGCTCTCGCCTTCAGTTTGCTATTTCCCTGTGCCTTGCTTTGCGACATGTTGAACTTGTTTCACTTGTTGTCTCTTTCACTGGATACACTGTTTCATTTCTCTGATGCAGCCTTGCCCTTAAATACAAGTGGTGGCTGCATTTTCGTAGCAGTTTTACCCTTGTCCCTTGTGGTGACTTTATATGCTGCTGTGGCGAGGCGGTGCACGCGTGCGTGCACTGCAGCCACACTGGATTGACATATTTTAATTGATATTTCTTTAGTCCTTAATTCATTGACCTGTTGCGTAATTCGTAGGCTGTATTGGCGAGGCAGTACACGTTAGCGTGTACTGCAGCCAATTAGCATTGACGTTTTTAAATTGACATTTCAATTGCTTAAACTGCTTTGGATTTCTGTTTAGTGTTATATCTGCCGTTATCCAATTCTCGTATCGAGAGTTGGATATACGAGATTTCTGTGACTGTCATCCATATTGAGATTGATTATTATTGCTTCTATGCGCTAATAACTGAGTTTGAATTAGACTGATCCGGGTATTATTTTCTTTTGAATGTAATACTCGGGTCAGACCGAGTATTTACAGGTTGTAGATTTTTAGCTTTGGGTTGCTGCTAGAGCTATGAAGGATATTTATATCATTTGATGTGGTCTTCGTCTTGTTGTAGTAGTCAGTGTGTTTGTTTTAAGATGATAATGTATTCATGTATATTAGTCGATAATGTACTTGTATATATAACTTCTTGAGTCGACAGTTGTAGTTGTATCATTTGTATTGTGTCAAATGTATTGTAACTGATATCAGTTATTGTATATATGAGACTTTTCGTTCCATCTTTATTCCGCATTTATGTCTATCTGTGTTATTTTTATATCTATTGTCCTAAACTATTATAGCCACTGTGTAGTAGCTTTGAGTTTGTATCGGTATGTCGGTATTCCTCTAAAAATTGAAATGCAATGTTTTATTATCTGACATATCGGTGCTCGCACAAAGCAATTACATAGATGGTCGCTCCTCAACAGCCTTATTCTCCGTGCTAGTTGACAGCACTACACCGTAGTGTTCTTGGCTAGCGTGGGTATTGAGGTGGGGCGTCACAGCTTGGTATCAGAGCCTGGGGTTTAGGACAATTATAAAACATAACCTAGATGGAGCATGTGTTACAACTATTTGTCGATGTTTTATCTCTCATCTTTACATATGATTATTTTTTGACTGTTAGGTATGAATTCCTAACGCTTATTCTCGTGTTTTCGGCTTTGAATTGATTTAGCCGATGTTGATTTTGTTTTAATTTGGCAAATTAAAGCCATTTTGACTTTTGGACTTTGTTCCACTTTTGTTCTATGCTATGAGTGTCATTGTGTACCTGTTACACTGTGATGAAAAATAGCTGGACCAGTTGCAAATTGAGTGATTTTGATTTCTCATTCACATCTAGTTCGAATCTCAGCGATTTTGAACTTATATTTTGTGTTTTCCTCATCTTGAATTCCATTCGACTTCGGTCACTTGTTTTTGGGAAATTGCTAATTTCTTGATTTTCAAGACTCTGATTTTGTTTGCCGTTGGTTTCTTTGATAATGATGATTGATTCATTTTGTACTCGACTGCGGCTATTAACTGTTGGCTTCGACATTGACTTGATTCTTACTTTTGTTGAAGTCAATTATGCATTTCTACTCGTTTTGCTTTGTTTTTCCAGTTGATATCGATTCTTCTTTCCTAATTAGTTGTTATCACCTTTATTGATTTTGATAACTTCTATTTTCTGGAATTTTTGGGTGTTCCTATTTTAATAAATTCAGTATCGATTTCTTTGGATTCCATTCACATCTTCGTATGTGAATTCTTGTGATTGATTGTTTCTACAATCATTTTTGTGATTTGTCACTTTAAAAATATAAAGGTTTTCTATACTAGTAGTAAATATTAAAATCCTTTTCTCCAAACGATTTCAAAAATTATTTTACTACAAAGCTCTTTTCCTAAATCATTTTCCAATCTATTAGTATATATAAGCCTTTATTTCACTCGTATGAGAAATTGAATTAAACGGCCTAGTAAAACATGTGGTATGAAACGCTTGCGTTTACTTCGTCGGTTAGCTCTTGGACTTGTTCGATTGAACCCTTTTTGTGACAATTTCCTAGTGAAGATTTACAGCTTGTTCGTAAATATTTAAGTTAAGCAAGTGGTTATGGGACATGAAGCTAAACTCATATATTTACTAGCTTGGTGTGATTGACACTTCTTTATGATCATGACGATCATTTTTGTGATTTAGACTAGCAACTGTGCGATGTCTCTTTGTCTGCGAGGGAGACTAGACCCCGCTTTGTGTGATGTTTCGCCATCACATATGTAGGGTAGCGCCCTACGGTCTTCGGGCCATTCCTGTGTGAAAATTTAATGGATGGCTTCCATGAGATAGCGTCTCGTCATGTGATACCGGTCGGTGAGTTTTCATACTCCCATTTTTGTGATAGGCCTTTCCCCTTTTCTTTTTATTATTTAGACTAGCGATTATGCGATGTCTCTTTGTCTGCGAGGGAGACTAGACCCCGCTCTGTGTGATGTTTCGCCATTACATATGTGGGGTAGCGCCCCACGGTCTTCGGACCATTCCTGTGTGAAACTTTATTGGTTAGCCACCATGAGATAGCGTCTCGTTCATGTGATACCGGTGTTTTGGAGTTTTCATACTCCCATTTTTATGCTAGGCCTCCCCCCCCTTCATGTGTTTTCTGGATTTCTTGTGATGATTTCTAGAATTTGTGCTTCACCAATTTTCGTGATTTCTATTGACAAGTTTTGTCAATTTTTGTGTATTGGTGAATTCATGTGTTATTAACTTGTTATGAATACAAGTTTAGGGTATGATATCCCTTTCTATCTTTGAGAAGATTCTTGTGACATTTTTGATGAATGAAAATTCATTTGGTATTATATTTTGATGCCAGTTATTTTGATGAGACTTTGACGTGTTAACTTCGGTAACCGTCAATTTTGAAATGGATTTACAAGCGGTTCTCCCGCAACACTGATATTGCTAATTTAATCACGTATTTTCAAAATTCGTTATTTTTAAAAAAAAGTTGTTTCAAAAATATAAATTAAAATTGTTTTCAAAATTTTTACAGTTTACAATTTTCAAAAGAACGAGGAAGCGATTTAAACGTTTCAGCAAAATCGAGGACTATGACCCCTTTCTTTTACTGATTCGCTTAATTCCGGACTTGTCCGTTTGAGAATGTGAAATGTTATATTTAAACACACAATTCTGCACTTTCAAGGAAACGATAAAGAGATTTAAACGATTTAGCAAAAGAAAGGAGTATGGAACCATACTTTTACTACTTCGGTTAATTCCGGACTCGTTAATTGAATATTTACGACTTCTGATTATCGTTTTTGATAATCGGAGGTTTGTGTTTCTGATTATCGTTTTTGATAATCAGATATTTGTGAAATTTGATTATCGTTTGAGATAATTAAATATTTTTCGATTTGATAATCGAATATTTGTGATTTCTGATTATCGTTTTTGATAATCAGATATTTGTGAAATTTAATTATCGTCTGAGATAATTAAATATTTTTCGATTTGATTAATCGAATGTTTGTGTTTCTGATTATCGTTTTTGATAATCAGATATTTGTGAAATTTGATTATCGTTTGAGATAATTAAATATTTTTCGATTTGATAATCGAATATTTGTGATTTCTGATTATCGTTTTTGATAATCAGATATTTGTGAAATTTAATTATCGTCTGAGATAATTAAATATTTTTCGATTTGATTAATCGAATGTTTATGTTTCTGATTATCGTTTTTGATAATTAGATATTCGTGAAATTCGATTATCATTTTTGATGATTGAATATTTGCGATTTTGAGATTTGAGCTTCGTCTTTTTCTTTGTCGATTCAGGTGAGTAATTTGCTTTACTCGCATTCAATTCGTGCAGTATGTGAATTCTGCTCTGTTTTCCTTTTCTTTTAAATACTGGAACTCGATTGATTCTTGCTTTAGCAGTCGTCTGATTTGGATTCCTTGATCCCCTCGATGTCGATTCTTTTGACTTGAAGCAGTCGAACCTTTTTGATTCTATATCTGATACTTCCATAATTCCGATACTTCCCTATTGACCTTTGCTTTGCTTATGCATTCGACATTGCCTTGTTCTTATGGTTGTTACCTTTTGTCCATTTATTCTTTATGATTGCGAGGATGCAATTTCTTTAAGGAGGGGAGTCTGTAACAACCCGCAAATTCGTAGCATTTAATTATCGCCATTAGGTGATTAAATCGTTCGTAAATTTTTATTGAAATCAAAAATCAATTTGAAGTCCTTTTATAAAATGGTTGGTAGAGTTTCTATATCGAGTAGAAATTCTTTTAATAAAATTTCGTATTATGGAAACGGGCTTTAAAGAGAACTATTGTGGCCCATACTCATTGTTGCCGTGATAATCATCTAGACCAGCTGGCCCTATTTCTTTTGTTCTCTAACTCGTTCCTTTTTGCTCTGAAAAGAAAATGGCGGTGGTTATTTTTCTTCGATCTGAGAAATTTAGGGCTTGGCCTCGCTCGTTCTTTCGATGCTTGCTAAGGCTTTCGTTCCTCTGTTGCCTTCGAATCTGGAATTGAGGCTTGTACAAATTGAAGCGCCGCTCGAAAGTAGACTTCAATATTCTTGATTTGCTCCCGGCTCTTCAATTTGGATCGAGTTCCTCTGTGATTTCGGTATGTACTTTGCTCGAGAAGGTGATTCTTGCTTGCTTTGGCTTTGGGTGCTCCTTCTAGTCGTCGATGACTTGTTTGCTCGAATTCAACCAATTTCTGGGCTTCGCGATCTCATTTTCAAATCATCGTCACGCGAGATGATTTCAGCTGGATTGAAGCTTCAAAACTTCAACTCTCGACCGAACTGAGGTGAGTTTACTCACATCTATTTCATACTTCAGACGTTAGGTTTTCTTGGCTATTCGATTTCGTTTGAGTATTGGGGTTGAATTCTGGGTTGTTCACTCATTTCGATGTTGTTGATTTCGTTCTCTGTCTATTTCTTACTGCCTTGTACTGATATTGTCTTATACATTCTAATAGTGGCTTCGGCCATTGTCAGTGTTTTGAGATTGAACTATTTTGATATGTCATTTGCAGTTCCACTTGAACATCTGGACTTGAGTCTATTCATTCTGACCTTTACCTTGTTGAGTCAGTGAAATAATTGTAGTTTTGAACTAGTTGGTCTGCATGTCGTATGAGGTTGTTCTCTAGTTGGTCTGTCCTAATCTGATCATTGAAGTGTTGTATGTTTATAGCCTTGGTGCTGATCATGTTGCACTCTTTTAAATATATCTGCACATGGTTCCTGCCACTGTTGCATGCTTAAATCCATGCCTCTATTTTTGTAGTCATGAATGTTTAAGTGTTTATATGTGCACTTCTAGTTGAATTTGGTTTGCCTGGTTGCATTACTCATGCTTGTGACTACTGGTGACATGAATAGCTTCACTGACTTTGGTCAGTTGAGTGTCCCTCGCTCCTGAGTTATATGCATGTGTCTGCTGTATTCAATCTTGTGTTCTGTGAAGGCAGGAATCTCTGATATGTGTATGTTTATATACGTATATATAAGCATATATCTATCTCTGCTCAATTTGGTCATCATTTAAAGTATTCACTGAACCTGTATGCTTGCCTTCATATGAATTCAAGATTTTATACAGACGTTGTAATCACTCTTTGGTCTCATTTGTATATGTGTTGGTCATTTGAACATCACTGAGTTGCATTTCCATGTTCGATCACTAAGCACTTGTCATGTTGCATGTTGCACTTCACTGTTTTGTTTATCACAGTTGCTCCCTTTGACCTGATCGTTTGATATATTCTGAGCATTCGAGTTTGTTTATGATGTTGGTACTTCACTGTGTCACTGTCCATGTTCGTTTGTGACAGTCTTGAATCTGCATCCATGTTCCTCATTGCTATATTGTATGTGTAGTATACTGGTGCAATTGATATCGTTTTCCAATCTTCCTGCATTGTCCACTGTTCTTATGCACTGAGCATTGCTTTGGATTTAAAGTGCCTGACCTCTTTGATTTTCTTTGAGGTCTGGTTCCTTCATGATGTTGTACCTGTTTTGCAGTAGCAATTGTGCAGTAGCTGCTGTCCAATTTGCTTTTGTTACTATAACTTGTATACTTCATGTGTCGGCTGCAATCATGTTGCAGTCTTGCCTTGTATTCGCGAGGTGCCATCTCGAAGTCTGTACATTACTATGTTGTATTTATATCCATGCTTGCATTTGACTGGATATTAAATTTTATAGTTTGGTCAAAGATGTTGCTGTCTCTGTTTTCTGTTAGTTGATTTGAACTATGATCGAGACTTAGTTTTATGTCTTGACCATTTACAAACTGCACTTGCGCTTGATCATGGTTGCAGTTTTCATTTATTCTTCAACATACCATGTTGTCCCGACCTTTGCATACCTTCTCTGAATTGTTGAGCCTGGACACATATTGTTCATGTGTACATATTTCGTATTCTCTTAGTTGAAGCTTTATGCTGTTGCACTGCCTTGTTCTCGAATCTGATACATTGCATTGATGCCTTGTATCATTTGCATTTTTGTCATTTTGCTTCACCGATGACCTTATTTTCTAATGAGGCTGATCTGCGTCTTTTCTGTTGGGTGTTGTAGTGCCATATCTTTGGTGCTCTCGCCTTCAGTTTGCTATTTCCCTGTGCCTTGCTTTGCGACATGTTGAACTTGTTTCACTTGTTGTCTCTTTCACTGGATACACTGTTTCATTTCTCTGATGCAGCCTTGCCCTTAAATACAAGTGGTGGCTGCATTTTCGTAGCAGTTTTACCCTTGTCCCTTGTGGTGACTTTATATGCTGCTGTGGCGAGGCGGTGCACGCGTGCGTGCACTGCAGCCACACTGGATTGACATATTTTAATTGATATTTCTTTAGTCCTTAATTCATTGACCTGTTGCGTAATTCGTAGGCTGTATTGGCGAGGCAGTACACGTTAGCGTGTAATGCAGCCAATTAGCATTGACGTTTTTAAATTGACATTTCAATTGCTTAAACTGCTTTGGATTTCTGTTTAGTGTTATATCTGCCGTTATCCAATTCTCGTATCGAGAGTTGGATATACGAGATTTCTGTGACTGTCATCCATATTGAGATTGATTATTATTGCTTCTATGCGCTAATAACTGAGTTTGAATTAGACTGATCCGGGTATTATTTTCTTTTGAATGTAATACTCGGGTCAGACCGAGTATTTACAGGTTGTAGATTTTTAGCTTTGGGTTGCTACTAGAGCTATGAAGGCTATTTATATCATTTGATGTGGTCTTCGTCTTGTTGTAGTAGTCAGTGTGTTTGTTTTAAGATGATAATGTATTCATGTATATTAGTCGATAATGTACTTGTATATATAACTTCTTGAGTCGACAGTTGTAGTTGTATCATTTGTATTGTGTCAAATGTATTGTAACTGATATCAGTTATTGTATATATGAGACTTTTCGTTCCATCTTTATTCCGCATTTATGTCTATCTGTGTTATTTTTATATCTATTGTCCTAAACTATTATAGCCACTGTGTAGTAGCTTTGAGTTTGTATCGGTATGTCGGTATTCCTCTAAAAATTGAAATGCAATGTTTTATTATCTGACATATCGGTGCTCGCACAAAGCAATTACATAGATGGTCGCTCCTCAACAGCCTTATTCTCCGTGCTAGTTGACAGCACTACACCGTAGTGTTCTTGGCTAGCGTGGGTATTGAGGTGGGGCGTCACAGTTAAGGATAAATAAATTTGAGTAATTAATTAAAGGATAAATTACCTGAATGCAATTAAAAGGGTAATTAGGGGATAATTAATTAATTTGTAATTAATTAATGATTAAGTAAGCAGGATTTATAAAATGAAGTAATTAATTTAATCTATGTTAAATTAATTAGAAATGGTATAAATCATTACTTATGGATGGATGAATAATAGTGAATGCTTTGCATTGTTTGATATCTCTCTGATGAGATATGTGCTGATTTGTGATATGGATGTTCTAGTTGAATTGTGATGATAATATGGATTATCCGCTTATATTGATAATGTTGATTATCTATTGTAATATTGTAAATTATCTATCTTTGTGAATATAGATAATGAATTAAATTGTTTTAACTTTAAAACAACTTGGCCTTAAAAGATATGTTTTGGATTTCGATGAGACCGGGATCGGGTTTCCAGATTTGGATATCCGAATACCACATCGATCCAAATTAACGATAGGTCGTGAATCTCAAGTGAAGATGAAGATTCAGAGTGCAAGGGTTATTGTCGTTAACTCTAAGGGTGATTCCAAAATGAGTGTAACGAGATAATGCCTTCGGTTTCGTTCGAACCCAGAACGAACTTGTATGGTGAATGCTTTCAGCACATCGTCAGGTGGACGATGAGCATTCTAAGATAGATGTGTTCTATTTAAAGGTAATCGTAGCCTCAAGCCTCACAAACCGGGAATGGCTAAAACAGGGGAGGTGCAGCAAGGGTAGTGGGTAGCACCCAAGTAGGACAAGATTACCTCTGTCTAGATGTCCCTTCTTATTTCGATTTAGTGTGCGGTTGATCATGACAACCGTGGGCTATCTTGTGCGGGAATTATCCAGTAAGGGATGTTCCGGCCTTGTGTTGCAGGGGATTGGGAGTGATCCTCGGTACGATGATCTAGGCCACGTACTGTGACGGGCGGTACCCCGGTAGCCCTGCCATTGTATGGAATCCAATTTCAGATAAGTGATAACGGACTTGATTGTATACCTATGTATGCTGGAATTTAATGAATGTTACAATTTCGGCTATGTGAATACTTATTTGAAAACCTTAGACCTATTATAATATAACTGGATTTCCTATCAATGTTTTGGTTAGCGTAAGGTAAAAACTTTTCCATGTTTATGTGTGGGAAGTCTTACGTGATACCTTTGTTTTCAAAAGGTTTTGAAGATAAGCAAGTTTAACCTGTTACTCACACCAGACCCATGTCTGACCCAAGTGTTTATTTCTGTTTTATAAACTCTTGGGTACTCAAATTTTTACGAGTAGCCAAGGGATTCAGGTTAGCTTTGACGAATTGTGGAGGAGCAATGGAGCAGGAGGCTTCAGCGTTGTCGATATAGATAGTAGTTCCGCTGTGTTGATCTTTGTATTGATCTTTGTTTTGTATTGAGTTGTAATAACTAGACAGATGTTTATAACTGTCTAGTATGTGATGTATAATCTGTGTAACTCTGATGTATATGATACTATGTAATATCTTATGTGATATATTATATTTCATTCGTTCCGCTGTGAGTATCTGATGTTGTTTCTTTCTCTCTTCTCTTCTTTTCTCTTTTCTATCCCTTTCTTTCTTATTGATGATGCGTCATTCTGTGGAATGAGTGGCGGGTCATTACATTTGGTATCAGATACTAACTGATACCAAATGTAACGACCCGCCACTCATTCCACAGAATGATGCATCGTCAATAAGAAAGAAAGGGATAGAAAAGAGAAAAGAAGAGAAGAGAGAAAGAAACAACAACAGATACTCACAGCGGAACGAATGAAATATAATATATCACATAAGATATTACATAGTATCATATACATTAGAGTTACACAGATTATACATCACATACTAGATAGTTATAAACACCTGTCTAGTTATTACAACTCAATACAATACAGAGATTAACACAGCGGAACTACTATCTATATCTACAACGCTGAAGCCTCCTGCTCCATTGCTCCTCCACAATTCGTCAAAACTAACCTGAATCCCTTGGCTACTCGTAAAAAATTGAGTACCCAAGAGTTTATAAAACAGAAATAAACACTTGGGTTAGACATGGGTCTGGTGTGAGTAACAGGTTAAACTTACTTAACTTCGAAAACCATTTGGAAAGAAAAAGTATCTCGTAAGACTTCCCTCACATAAACACGGAAAAGTTTTTACCTTACGATAACTAAAACATTGATAGGAAATCCAGTTATATTATAATAGGGTCTAGGGTTTTCAAGTAAAATACAGAAATAGCTGGAATGCTTACATCTCACGTTCCAACATAGTTGGGCACAACTAAATCGTACGGCACTTATTGGAGATTGGATTCCATACAATGGCAGGGCTACCGGGGTACCACCCGTCACAGTACGTGGCCTAGATCACCGTACCGAGGATTACTCCCAATCCCCTACAACACAAGGCCGGAACATCCCTTACTGGATAATTCCCGCACGAGATAGCCCACGGTTGTCATGATCAACCACACACTAAACCGAAATAATAAAGGACATCTAGACAGAGGTAATCTTGTCCTACTTGGGTGCTACCCACTAACCTTGCTGCACCTCCCCTTATTTAGCCATTCCCGGTTGATGAGGCTTAAGGCTACGATTACCTTTAAATAGAACACATCTATCTTAGAATGCTCATCGTCCACCTGACGATGTGCTGAAAGCATTCAATCCATACAAGTTCGTTCTGGGTTCGAATGAAACTGAAGGCATTATCTCGTTACACTCATTTTGGAATCACCCTCAGAGTTAACGACAATAACCCTTGCACTCTGAATCTTCATCTTCACTTGAGATTCACGACCTATCGTTATTTGGATCGATGTGGTATTCGGATATCCAAATCTGGAAACCCGATCCTGGTCTCATCGAAATCCAAAACGTATCTTTTAAGGCCAAGTTGTTTTAAAGTTAAAACAATTCAATTCATTATCTATATTCACATAGATAGATAATTCACAATATCACAATAGATAATCAACATTATCAATATAAGCAGATAATCCATATCACAATTCAACTAAAACAACCATATCACGGATCAGCACATATCTCATCAGAGATACCAAACAATGCAAAGCATTCAATATTAGCATCCATCCATAAGTAATGATTTATACCATCTCTAATTAATTTAAAGTGAATTAAATTAATTACTTCATTCTATAAATCCTGCTTACTTAACCATTAATTAATTCCAAATCAATTAATTATCCCCTAATTACCCTTTTAATTTCATTTAGGTAATTTATCCTTTAATTAATTACTCAAATTAATTATCCTTAACCATTTATAGTAATTAACCTTTAATTACTCCATTAATTAATTAACTATAATTAATTAAATTAATCAACTAAAATTAATTACATTAATCCTTAATTAATTACATTAATTAATCACTTCATTTATTAATTATTTCTTAATTAATCAATTCTTAATTACATCATTAATTATATTAATTAATGATCCTTAATTACTTTTTATTATTAATTACTCTAATTAAATTAATTACATTAGTTAATTAATCTTTAATTAAACCACATTTATTAATCACTCTTGATTAATCTCATTCAGTAATTAACTACCCTTAATTACTTTTTTTAAATAAATTAATTACTCCTTAATTAATTTCTTAATTAATCCCTTGATTAATTCACAAGTAATTAAACTCAAATTACTTCCATTAATACATCATTATCCAATTAATTACTTCCAGTAATTATCTATTATTTACTTCCCTAAATAATCATACCTTATTAATTACATTAAGTAATTATTTATCAAATCATCCATTGATTATTCTAAATAATTAAACTTAATTAATTAACTTAACAAATCAAATTAACTTCAATTAATTACAATGAGTAATTAATTCCTTAATTACTTCCATTTAGTAATTACACTTAAACAATTCCATAAATGACTATCCTTAATTAATTAATGTAATTAATTATCAAAATTAATCACATTAATTAATTATTAAATAATCTCAAGTTAATGACCTTCATTAACAATTATTTAATTACTTTTCTTAAGTAATTAACTTAGATTAACCATTATTAATTTCAAATTAATAAATCTTAATAACCAATTAATTAATCTCTAATTATTTAATAAATTAAGTGTTTACCATAACTTAATTAATCTTTAATTACTTTATTAATTAATTCTTAATCATAAATCAATATTCTAATTTATAATCCTTAATTACAAATTAATTATTCCTAATTAATTAATCTTAATTATTAATTAATTAGTTTAAACCTTTAATTACCTATTTAATTAATCCAAATGATTAATTAATCAAATAAATTAATTATTCTTTTAAATTTCCTTATAAATTTAATGAACACAAATCTTTAAATTCTAATTTACTTTAAGATAAAACTTTGTTCTTATTAATGATCAAGTTATCATTTACAAAGTATTTTAAATCAATTTACTTTAATTTTACTTGACTTAATTAATTAAGTTTAATTAATTTAGAATAAATGGATGATTTGATAAATAATTACTTAATGTAATTAATAAGGTATGATTATTTAGGGAAATAAATAATAGATAATTACTGGAAGTAATTAATTGGATAGTGATTTGAGTTTAATTACTTGTGAATTAATCAAGGGATTAATTAAGAAATTAATTAAAAAGTAATTAATTTAGTTAATAAAAGTAATTAAGGGTAGTTAATTACTGAATGAGATTAATCAAGAGTGATTAGTAAATGTGGTTTAATTAAAGGCTAATTACTTAATGTAATTAATTTAATTATAGTAATTAATAATAAAAATGTAATTAAGGATCATTAATTAATATAATTAGTGATGTAATTAAGAATTGATTAATTAAGAAATAATTAATAAATGAAGTGATTAATTAATGTAATTAATTAAGGATTAATGTAATTAATTATAGTTGATTAATTTAATTAATTTGTAATTAATTAATGGAGTAATTAAAGGTTAATTACTATAAATGGTTAAGGATAATTAATTTGAGTAATTAATTAAAGGATAAATTACCTAAATGCAATTAAAGGGTAATTAGGGGATAATTAATTGATTTGTAATTAATTAATGGTTTAGTAAGCAGGATTTATAGAATGAAGTAATTAATTTAATTCACTTTAAATTAATTAGAGATGATATAAATCAT
This sequence comes from Allium fistulosum, assembly GCA_030737815.1. Taxonomy (NCBI): domain Eukaryota; kingdom Viridiplantae; phylum Streptophyta; class Magnoliopsida; order Asparagales; family Amaryllidaceae; genus Allium; species Allium fistulosum. Next base: position 305,810,864 of record CM060901.1, on the reverse strand, counting down.
TACTTATGGATAGATAAATAATATGGAATGCTTTGCATTGATTAATATCTCTGATGAGATATATGCTATGTGATATGGATGTTTTAGTTGAATTGTGATGATAATATGGATTATCTGCTTATATTGATAATGTTGATTATCTATTGTGATATTGTAAATTATCTATCTATGTGAATATAGATAATGAATTGAATTGTTTTAACTTTAAAACAACTTGGCCTTAAAAGATATGTTTTGGATTTCGATGAGACCGGGATCGGATTTGCTACAGTACAACATGATAGGGGGTTCTCGCTTCGCGGTTTGGTGGCAAACGGGAGACTCTTACCCCTACATGGGTCTGAGAGGTAAAGGCCTTGTGAGGGTTGGTTGCGAGTCGAGAGGCTGGCCGTAAAAGAAAATTCGAGGTATCACTGTATGCCACGGTGGGCCTGGGATGGTTGCAAAGCCTACCAGTCGCCACTGGCTCGTCCCATTACATTTGGTATCAGAGCGCTAGGTTGAGTGAATACCTAGGCTTTGGAGTGATTTCTTTCTTGAGAGAGCGTATTTGTAATTTTTCTATATATATATATATTTATTCTACCTGTTTGTTGGGTTACCTGCTCGGGTTTTCCAATATAAGATATAAAGGTAGATAAGGTAGTGGTGTGTGTAACACAACTACCAATGGTTGGAGTTTGAGTGTTGAGGTTGGAAGTATATCTGTCGAGACTATAGACCAAAATACCGTCTCGAGTAAGCTTTGTTGTGGTGAAGGATTTCATCGATCTCCGAAGGGAACTGTTAAGGTTCGGAGTTTATCTTTGAAGTTGGATGAGCAGAAGCGAGTGATGTTATCTTGATACTTCTGGAAGAAGTAGCTGTGTGAGGAGACGTAGTGACTATGGCTGTTCCGAAGATGTTTTCTTTGGAACAAGTTTAAGGAAGTGTGTCTGCTTCGATGTTGTTGCTGAGTTCAGCATGGTGTTTCTGTTTTGTTTGAGGTTCGAGTTTCTCGAAGAGCTTTGGATTAGGAAGTCCTTGGTCTCAGTATCAGCAGTGCAGCTCGGGAGTGTTCTGTGTGCCGGCAAGGAGATCTTTGGCTAAGCAGTTTTCTAGAGTTGGAGTTCAGAAGCAGCAAAGTGGATCCATTTCTTCGATGGATTGGATAGATAAGTGTAAACTGTTCTGATTGGTAAAGAGAGAGCAGTTTCTTTGGAATCAGGATAGGTTGATCGCAAAAGTGACTTGCGATTGCTGAGTGTTCTCTTGAGTTATCAGAGTTTTTCTGGATGTCTTCAGGAAGTCAGAATTTTGTCCGCATCTGGAGATTGAGTTTTCTTATCAACTAGGATCCCAGGAGTATTACCGGTGGTTCGACTAGTTAAAGGTTGATTCCTAGAGATAGAGTTTGGTGAAGCAGCTCATGTTTTGATGGAACTTTTGAGTTTTCTTTATGGATCTATTGAACCATATTTCTGGGATGTGTTGTCCAGTTGTGCTCGTGTTCTTCATCAGCATTCTTATCTATCTCAGATCAGAGTTGTGCAGCGGGAGCAGTTTGGAAGTGCTTTTGTTTTATCTTTTCCAGATAGGAGAAGTAAGTTTAGTCTTCTGATGTTTGAAGAGTAGAGATTGTATTCTTGATTTTGGATAAGTGTTTGATCTATCTTTGGTTTTGGAATCAGCAGTTCAGGAGGATTTGGTAGTTGAGTCAGACTCGTCTGTAGACTGATATCCTGTCAAGTTGTGTAGATCTGGTTGAGTAGGAGTTCTGTAGCTTCGTAGTTTAGATTGTTTGGCTTCTGTTGAGCGAGTATCCCGGTATATAAATATACTTGGGGAAACTCGAAAAAAATTCTATCCAGAATTTTGTCTGGATAGTTAGAATTGTTTGATTGGATAAATTGGTTGCTATGGTTGTTAGCATATGAATGATAATATATGCTTGTGATTTAAAATTAAAATCTTTAATAAGATTATTAAATTACCTTTGTTTAAATTTCGGGGACGAAATTATTTTAAGGGGGGAGGAATGTGATATCCCGGAAATTTGAGCAATATCAATTTAATAATCTTATAAATAATTAAATTGATTTGATAATCTTTGATAATAAAATTTGAATTTAATTTAATAATCTAATTAAATAAGTATTTAATTGGTGAATTTTATCTTTTAAAAGTTAATAAAATGATTTCTATTTATAATGTATATATATGTTTGTATATATTGTAAATAGATAAGCTTTGGTTTGAAATTTAATAAATAAATAAATCTTGTTTTCTAATAAATATACATATTTGGAAATCTGGAAATTATGATTAATTTAATATTAAGCTTTTCAAAGCTATTTAATAAAAAAACTATATGGTTTTAAAATACATAAGATAAATGTTAATTGTTTAAAAATAGATTTTTAAGCTTAAGTAAATTTAAATAAAAGGTTTGTTTTATTTCTTTTTAAATATTACTTGAGATATATGATTTAAAAATAGGAGTTTAAAATACAATTCACATATGGTATTAATTCATATAATAATAGAAGTAATTTATAATTCCTTTTACAAAATTATTTAAAATTTGTCAAATTTGATATTTTCAAATAATAATTATAATACTTTGTTTTATAAACATAAATAGATTTTTGGAAATAGAATTGTTATTTTAAAATTAAATAGTAGTTATATATGCATATATATAACTTGATTTTAAATTGGATTTTTAAATTTAAATTGAATATGAATTTGGATTTATAATAGAAATTAAAAGGATAAACATTCTAAAAATATTTGGATAAGCTTTTAATTTTATATAATTTGTTTATTTACATTTTCTTTAAAAGAGAAATGCATATATACATTTAGATAAGAATGTATAAATTAAGTATAAAAGTTATTATTAACATTTTAAATATATACTCATTAATTAAAAAGGACATGTGTTATTATTTTAAGGCCTCCATATTACAAGTGTTAGTTAGTTAAATAATGTATATGACAAGTGTCATTTAATTTTGTTTTTCTTTTATTTTTATTTTTAGATAATTTCAGTTTATATAAACATATACTTCATTCTCTTCATATTTTTTCTATTCTCTTCAAAGTTAAGAAAACTTCAGCTCAAAACAAATAAATAAAACAAACTCTTCATAACCAAAATCTGTAAACAACTCTTCAAAACCAAAATCTGTAAACAACTCTTCAAACAACAATCTGTAATCAAAACATTACTCAAACCAGAAAATCATATCCGCTGCAAATTATTTTCAAATCAAAAGCCAGTGCATTTTCTTCAACCTGAAATCAAGAGCCTGTAACATCTTCATGATGCAATCTGAAGAAAGAAAGCAAAGCCTGCATTTCTTTTCAAATCTGGAATCAAAAGCAAGAAATCAGTTAAGCTAAGGCATTCCAGTTTCCAATTTTAAAAACAATTCAGGATTTCAAAAATCAAAGGCTCTGTTCTTAAAATGGTGAGTAACATTCTTATTAAAATAACTTAAGTATAATTTTAGTTGCATGCTAATTTCTGTGATAACTGTGTTTTGTGTGGATGTATATAGATGGTTCTGCATATATATATATATATATATATATATATGAATGTATATAGGTGTGTGCATGTTGCTTTGTATCAGTGTTTCTCTGTTTTCTTTTAATTCCAGGCTCCAGTTTTTAATTACAAATCATTACCCCATGATCTAGTCTTGATTTGGATTTAAGACTTAAACAAAATTTGTTTGATTTATCTTGAATTTTAGTATAAAAATTTATTTAAGACAAAATAAGTTAAAATGTATTTGGAAACAAGAAAAGAACAGAACAAACTAAATATAAGTGAAAATCCAAATATCCTAATTTATTGTTTCAGGCATAAAATCTGAAACCTTATTTAAAAATATGATATTTAAGAATGGAACCACAATTTTTAGAGGTAAATCGAACGAGCAGTTCGAGTTTGTTCAGGGTTTGTGTTTTTGGGCTTTTCTGGTGATCTACTTGATCGTAGAGGTCGGGACCTTCAGTGTTGATGAAGGAAGGATCAGAGATTAGAGGAAAATTGCCGGAGTGTTGATCAGAGCACTGTGATGGGGGTGGTGGTTGATTTCTGTTTTTAACCCTAGCTTTGTAACGCCCCACTCCGAGACCCACTGTAACAAAGAGTATTACGGGAGTAATACTGTCTGTTAAAGCGGAGAATAGATTATAGTGGAAGCGACCATCTATAATCAAGCTATAACTATCTACCGAATACGTCGAAAGGTGGAATCTATTAAAAATTTTCTCAATCAGGTGGTTCGACATATTCGGTAAATACTTATAACGAAATTACAAATGGCTAAAGATCTATCAGGATAAGCATAGTAATAGAATGATAAAACATCACAGAACAGAATCACATAACGGATATAAAATCCCAGAACAATACATCATCAATACAGATCCAAATACTATAAGTGGGTACAAAGCCACCGCTCACACATGTGAGTCAAAAATATGTACATATCAAAGTCTGAATGATAATATAGTAGCAGAATAGTGGACAAATGAAGCGCTATCTATCAGCATAGCAGATAATGTCCAAGCGGAAGCACAGAAGCTAAGTCCAGAGACCTAACCTGAAACAACTCGGTCTGACCCGAGCGAAAACACTCGGGTCAGGCTAGCTAAACAATCAGTAATAACTGAGATATATAATAATGCGGTACATAAATAAAATAGTACTTATCCAAAGAGAAGTATATTATGAACCACATGAATATAATGATGATCCCTAATCATCAATAAACAATAAAAATCTCCAAAGAGAAATCAACACCAAAGTGTAGAATAAATAAAGTCGCCTCATATCATCGGCATAGCCAAAGCCATAAAAAGATGCCCATAGGCAATAATCCCAATAGTGACCAGAGTCTGTGATCAATGCCCAAGCAAAGATCGATGCTCCAAAGAGCCATGGGGATATACTGAAAAGTCAATGAAATCAAACACTGAAAAGCAGTGTCCAGAGACACTGTGGATCCATAAGGTGATCGCACTTACATCGTATGGTTCCATAGAACCAACACCGAATGGCGGTACTCGAATGGATATAAAAATAATCAGATAATACAAGTATTGCACGTGCACCGACCAGAGTCGTTGTTGCCAAGTATTGTAGAGTTGTGATCGATCACTCGCACCGATGCGAAACGCGCGAGACGGCGAGATCCTTCCCAGAAGGATAAAGGCCCAGAGGCACACGCCGAAAAATAAACTGCTCCATAGAGCAGGTGTCCAGAGACGGTTGCCCAGAGGCGTGGTGACCCAGAGGTCCAGTACTGGCCGTCCAGAGGCTAATGTGTCACTAACTTCTTGGAGAGGAACCCGCAAAGTGTTAACAATGAGTCCCATACCCCACGTTCGCACTAAACGGTTTCCTAACCAATAGCAAGCTCACACTCCAAACAATAAAAAGTCTACCTCATATCATCGGTAAACTAGACCCAAAGGTCAAAACGATCAATCGAAAGGTCGGGGATTAACCAGAAAGAAAATACACACGGTTTCCATAGGCCGGAGATTTCCTAACCGTTTAAGCACCTTTCCACTTCGCTCGACGTGCTAAAAGTGAGTGTGAGATTTTTATTATAGAAAATAATGGTGTAAAATGGATTTATAATTGATTTTCGAAATCACTTTTAAAACGGTCTTTTGAAAGGTCTCCTATTATGGAGTAATTAATTTAATAATTAAAATAATATTATATAATAATTTTCAAAAGCCATTTAGGAGTGAAAAATCTTTTGAAAATGATTCATAAAACCCGTGTACGAAATCTAGAGACAAATCTCAAAGAAATCAATGAAAACCAGAAAATCATCAAAAATATTCTAAGTGTTTGTAAACATTCAAAAACAGTTGTGAACCCATGTTCGGCAATTTATTTGGACCAGCAAACAGTGTCCAAATGTCATGAAAATTTGCAGGCATGTAGTCCAACATACCTACTATAAGATGCAAAAAGAATTTCTGGATTCCGAGTTGAGACGAAGCGGCAGCGACGTCTCAAAGTTGGACCCAGAACAAGATTAATACTGTTTACAAACAGCGACTAGAGTTCAACTTCGACACAAAATTCGAAGTACCAAACGAACTCCAATGTTGTCCAAATTTTTCTGAGATGGAGTTCGGAACTCCACCTTTCTAACGAGACCAAAAACGTCGAATTCCGACTTCCGATGCGAACGTGGCGGCATCGCGGAGTGGCGCTCAAAAGCTGGAAACAGAAGGGATATTTGATTTTCATTCTAAGTGTTTGACCATTCAAAAACTGCTGCGAACCCAAGTTCGGAAATTTATTTGGACCAGCAAACTGAATCCAAATGACATGAAAACTGGTAGGCATATAATCCAACATTCCTACTATAAGATGCAAAAAGAATTTATGGAATCCGAGTTGAGACGAAGTAGCAGCGACGTCTCAAAGTTGGACCCAGAACAAGATTCACACTGTTTACAAACAGCGACAAGAGTTCAACTTCGACACAAAATTCGAAGTACCAAAAGAATGCCGATGATGCCTAAATTTTACAGAGGTGGAGCTCGAAAATCCACCTTTCCAACGAGACCAAAAACGTCGAATTCCGACTTCGGATGCGATCGTGGCGGCATCGCGAAGTGGAGATAAAAATCTGGAACAGGGTTTAAAAAAAAATATTTATTATTTATTTTTTCTTTTTTTTCTCGGGGCAGTGGTAAGAATGTACAATTTTGACCAAAATAACTTCGAAATTTCATGAAACTCAAAACATGAAAGTTTTAGCTCTAAATCTAAGCTTTCCAGAACATCCAAAATTATTAGATTTGGATAAGAAACGAGAGAGATACATGCAAAACAATATCAGATTGAAACTCAAGATAACTTGTTAAAGACAGAATTGGTCTTCTGTCTTTGAACGCATTTCAGGTCATCTAAATGGCAATATTGCAGAAAACTCACTGAATAAAAATTGTAGCATATGTTTTAAGCTTTCCGGAACATCCAAAATTATCTAATTCGGATCAAAAACGAGTAACTTATGGCCAAATCAATTTCAGGGTTTTATTTTATCAACCTTGTAGTTTGTTGTCAGGTCAGCGACAAACAAACGTGATTTCGACCATTGAAACCACAAAATTAGGCAAAGCTCAAAACATGAAAGTTATAGGCTACAGAATAAGCTTTCCAGAACTTCAAGAAAATCTTAATTCCGATTTAAGATGAATGAGATATGCCTAATTTACTAACAGCAATAAACTAATTATAATTTCAGCTAGCATATATTACCTCTTTCCGAGCAATGAAAAGAAGATCAAAGAGTTTCACAATCTAAATGCACAAAAAACAGAGGATTACAAAATAATTTCAGAAATTAAAGAATGAATTAGAGGTGGGTTTTGTGATTGCTATTACCTCTTTTAGTAGTTTGGATTAACTCTCTTTGATTTGGTGTAGATTGGAGTCTTGCTTAGGAGGCCAAGACTAGGTTTTGGAGCTTTCTAATTAGGTTTTAGTGGTTATGAAATGAAGTGTTGGCTGAAATGGGAGAGTAAAAGATACTTTATAGGCTAATGGTTAGGGTTATTGGATCTAATACCCATTAGGACTTTGTATTATTCATGTGCATACATATATAGGCAATTTTTTCTAGGTACACTCTACATACAAATTACTAAATACATTTCAAACCATAGAAAATTATGAAAATATGTTAACAATTACTTTTAGCCATTTCATAAAATCCTATATCAACAATATTTTACATTTTAACCCCTAATTTTTCCAAAACACCGTTTATAGTTAATATTAGCCAAAATCACCATTTTGCAAATAAATTGCAAATTAATTTCCCAAATCAAATATTGCACTATTTTACACATATAAAATTTTGCAATAATATAAATTACAAATTTCCCTAATTAATTTCCTTGAAATGCTCCATTTTACACTTAAGCGCAAAATATTAATTTATTCAAAATGACTAAATTTTGAACAAATTAGCCACATTAAAAATTCATTAATAGCTCCAATTAAATTAAAATCCCAATTTTAATTTATTATTTGGTAACCGCAATCACGGGTTGTTACAAGCTTTAACTAAGTCTAGTATTTTGATTTGTTCGTCTTCCCAATTTGATCGAGTTCAACAATGTTTTGGGTAATGGAAGTAGGCGCGTAAAGGAAGACTTGGCCGGAAATTCAAGGTTGCTGGTGGTCGGAGGAGCATGTTTGATGATGATCCAGGTTTTAGTCTGTTCCAGGATTTTGCTTGAAGGCTCGAATCTGATGTCGAGTTGTTAGGGAGGTTTGGATTATCGAATTTTGGTGAAGATATGTTCGTCGACCTTCTTAAGGTCTTGGTGGTGACCGGAGATGATCAGTGCCACCATGCATGTGCACGGTGCACTTTATTTCTGGTAAGTTGAAGTTGGGTTTGGGGGATTTGGGTACTCTGGGTTTCTCGAGTCATTTGAGTTTTTGCTCGGGGTAGGTAGGGGTTTGACTCGAAGTAATTTAGTTTTGGCTCGGGTTGAAATGGTATTACAGGTTTTAACAGAAACCTGTTGTTCAGTTTCTAAATTTTAAAATGAAATTTAAAACTGAAGTTTAAATATAAAAGTAAAGCTTAAATAAGTTTAAATCTAGTTTTATTTGGAGTTTAAGTTTAGATCTCAGTTTTCAAATAAGATAAAGTTTTAAATTTTGACTTGATTTAACTACTTTAAAAAGGGTTAAGTAGTTTGAATTTTAAAAATGAAGTTTTAAATTGTAAATAGGATTCTAAATATAAAGATTAACCTGGAATCAAAAGTTAATATGCATTTCAATTTTGAAATAAAAAGAAGTTTTTAAATTTAAAATGTTTTAAACAATTTGAATGTTAAAGTGTATTTTTAATTGATTTGAATTTAAAATGAATTTGGTTTTAAATTTCTTTAATTAAGTGAATATTTCTTTAACATGTGATTTAAAAGGATTTAAATGGTTTTAAACTTTGTTAAAGTTAAATTTGTTTTCATTTTAAAATCTTAAATTTAAAATGAAATTTGAAAGTAAATTTAAAACAAATTGTTGTTAAAATGTTTTGCTAATGATAATTTAATCATTAATGAGATTAAGGTTTATCTTAAAGTTATTTAGAACTTAATGATTTATAATTCAATAAATTATTAAGGTAATTAAAGGATAATTAATCAATTAAATTAATTAATGATTTGGGTTAATAAATTTAGTAATTATGGGTTTAAAATTTATTAATTAATGTTTAATTAAATTAATTAAAGGTTAATTAATTTGGAGTTAAGAATCATTAATTTGGAATTATTAATTAATGGTTAGGAATAAATTAATCAAATAATTAAGGATAAATTAAGTTGTTGTTAGGTACTTAATTAATTAAGTAATTAGAGATTAATTTATTGATAATTAAAATTAATTAAGTTGTAATTAATAATGGTTAATTAATGTTTAATTATTTAAGAAAGATAATTAAAGAATAGTTAATGGTTAATGTAGATCATTAACTAAGGATTATTAATTAACGTGATTAATTTTTAATAATTAATTAGATTAATTAATTTAAAGATAATCATTTGTGTAGATTGTTAAATATAATTACTTAATGGAAGTAATTAAGAAATTAATTACTCAATGTAATTAATTAAGTTAAATGTGATTAGTTTAAGAAATTAATTAAGTTTAATTAATTTAAGATAATCACTTAATGATTTGTGAAGTATAATTACTTAAGAAAGTAATTAATGGATAAATTACTGAATGTAATTAATGGAGTAATTAAGGGTAGTTAATTACTTAATGGAATTAATCAAGGGATTAATTAAGAAATTAATTAAGGAATAATTAATTTATTTTAAGAAGTAATTAAGGGTAGTTAATTACTGAATGAGATTAATCAAAGGTGATTAATAAGTATGATTTAAATTGAAGATTAATTACTTATTGTAATTAATTTATTAAAGTAATAAATAATAAAATGTAATTAGGGATCATTAATTAATATAATTAATGATGTAATTAAGAATTGATTAATTAAGAAATAATTAATAAATGAAGTGATTAATTAATGTAATTAATTAAGGAGTAATGTAATTAATTATAGTTAATTAATTAATGTGGTAATTAAAGGTTAATTACTATAAGTGGTTAAGAATAATTAATTTGTGAAATTAATTTAATACTAATTACTTGAATGTAATTAATGATTAATCAAGGATGATTAATTAAAAATAATTGGATATTGATTGATTAATTGATTGATAATTAATTAATAGTGATTTAAGCAAGGTTGTTAATGATGGAAGTAATTAATTTAATTTATTTTAAATTAATTAGAGATGAAGTAATTAATTTAATTAATTTTAAATTAATTATAGTATGATCATTGCTTATGTATGGATGTATGATATTGTTTACCTTGAATGGTTTGAGATCTCAGATATGAGATAATTGATACTGTGTAATATGGATGTTTGGTTACATAGTGATGATGATATGAATTATCTATTGTGATGATAATGTTGATTATCTATTGTGAATCTGTGAATTATCTATCTGTGTGTAAATAGATAGTAGAATTGAATTGTTTTAACTTTAAAACAACTTGGCCTTAAAAGATACGTTTTGGATTTCGATGAGACCGGGATCGGGTTTTCCAGATTTGGATATCCGAAAACCACATCGATCCAAATTAACGATAGGTCGTGAATCTCAAGTGAAGATGAAGATTCAGAGTGCAAGGGTTATTGTCGTTAACTCTGAGGGTGATTCCAAAATGAGTGTAACGAGATAATGCCTTCGGTTTCGTTCGAACCCGGAACGAACTTGTATGGATTGAATGCTTTCAGCACATCGTCAGGTGGATGATGATCATTCTAAGTGATGTGTTCTGATTAAGGTAATCGTAGCCTCAAGCCTCATCAACCGGGAATGGCTAAAACAGGGGAGGTGCAGCAAGGTTAGTGGGTAGCACCCAAGTAGGACAAGATTTCTCCTGTCTAGAGGTCCCTTCTTATTATTCAGTTGTGTGGGCAGTTGATTGCAACAACTGCTGGGATGTCTTGTGTGGGAATTATCTAGTAAGGGATGGTTCCGGCCTTGTGTTGTAGGGGATTGGGAGTGATCCTCGGTACGGTGATCTAGGCCACGTACTGTGATGGGCGGTACCCCGGTAGCCCTTCCATTGTATGGAATCCAAACTCCAATAAGTGCCGTACGTATTAGTTGTGCCCAACTATGTTGGAACGTGAGATGTAAGCATTCCAGCTATTTCTGTATTTTACTTGAAAACCCTAGACCCTATTATAATATAACTGGATTTCCTATCAAATGTTTTGGTTATCGTATGGTAAAAACTTTTCCGTGTTTATGTGCGGGAAGTCTTACGAGATACCTTTCTTTCCAAATGGTTTCGAAGTTAAGCAACTTTAACCTGTTACTCACACCAGACCCATGTCTGACCCAAGTGTTTATTTCTGTTTTATAAACTCTTGGGTACTCAAATTTTTACAAGTAGCCAAGGGATTCAGGTTAGCTTTGACGAATTGTGGAGGAGCAATGGAGCAGGAGGCTTCAGCATTATAGATATATATAGTAGTTCCGCTGTGTTGATCTCTGTATTGATCTCTGTTTTGTGTTGAGTTGTAATAACTAGACAGGTGTTTATAACTGTCTAGTATGTGTTGTATAATCTGTGTAACTCTGATAGTCATTGTATATTATGTAGTACTTATGTTATTAATATAATTTATTCATTCCGCTGTTGAGATTATGATGTTGTTTCTTCTTTCTTCTCTATCTTTTCTCTTTTCTATCCCTTTCTTCATTCAAGATGACGCGTCATTCTGTGGAATGAGTGGCGGGCCATTACAGATGTGATATCCCGGAAATTTGAGCAATATCAATTTAATAATCTTATAAATAATTAAATTGATTTGATAATCTTTGATAATAAAATTTGAATTTAATTTAATAATCTAATTAAATAAGTATTTAATTGGTGAATTTTATCTTTTAAAAGTTAATAAAATGATTTCTATTTATAATGTATATATATGTTTGTATATATTGTAAATAGATAAGCTTTGGTTTGAAATTTAATAAATAAATAAATCTTGTTTTCTAATAAATATACATATTTGGAAATCTGGAAATTATGATTAATTTAATATTAAGCTTTTCAAAGCTATTTAATAAAAAAACTATATGGTTTTAAAATACATAAGATAAATGTTAATTGTTTAAAAATAGATTTTTAAGCTTAAGTAAATTTAAATAAAAGGTTTGTTTTATTTCTTTTTAAATATTACTTGAGATATATGATTTAAAAATAGGAGTTTAAAATACAATTCACATATGGTATTAATTCATTTAATAATAGAAGTAATTTATAATTTCTTTTATAAATTATTTAAAATTTGTCAAATTTGATATTTTCAAATAATAATTATAATACTTTGTTTTATAAACATAAATAGATTTTTGGAAATAGAATTGTTATTTTAAAATCAAATAGTAGTTATATATGCATATATATAACTTGATTTTAAATTGGATTTTTAAATTTAAATTGAATATGAATTTGGATTTATAATAGAAATTAAAAGGATAAACATTCTAAAAATATTTGGATAAGCTTTTAATTTTATATAATTTGTTTATTTACATTTTCTTTAAAAGAGAAATGCATATATACATTTAGATAAGAATGTATAAATTAAGTATAAAAGTTATTATTAACATTTTAAATATATACTCATTAATTAAAAAGGACATGTGTTATTATTTTAAGGCCTCCATATTACAAGTGTTAGTTAGTTAAATAATGTATATGACAAGTGTCATTTAATTTTGTTTTTCTTTTATTTTTAGATAATTTCAGTTTATATAAACATATACTTCATTCTCTTCATATTTTTTTCTATTCTCTTCAAAGTTAAGAAAACTTCAGCTCAAAACAAATAAAGAAAACAAACTCTTCAAAACCAAAATCTGTAAACAACTCTTCAAACAACAATCTGTAATCAAAACATTACTCAAACCAGAAAATCATATCCACTGCAAATTATTTTCAAATCAAAAGCCAGTGCATTTTCTTCAACCTGAAATCAAGAGCCTGTAACATCTTCATGATGCAATCTGAAGCAAGAATGCAAAGCCTGCATTTCTTTTAAAATCTGGAATCAAAAGCAAGAAATTAGTTAAGCTAAGGCATTCCAGTTTCCAATTTTAAAAACAATTCAGGATTTCAAAAATCAAAGGCTCTATTCTTAAAATGGTGAGTAACATTCTTATTAAAATAACTTAAGTATAATTTTAGTTGCATGCTAATTTATGTGATAATTGTGTTTTGTGTGGATGTATATAGACGGTTCTGCATATATATATATATATATATATATATATATGAATGTATATAGGTGTGTGCATGTTGCTTTGTATCAGTGTTTCTCTGTTTTCTTTTAATTCCAGGCTCCAGTTTTTAATTACAAATCATTACCCCATGATCTAGTCTTGATTTGGATTTAAGACTTAAGCAAAATTTGTTTTATTTATCTTGAATTTTAGTATAAAAATTTATTTAAGACAAAATAAGTTAAAATGTATTTGGAAACAAGAAAAGAACAGAACAAACTAAATATAAGTGAAAATCCAAATATCCTAATTTATTGTTTCAGGCATAAAATCTGAAACCTTATTTAAAAATATGATATTTAAGAATGGAACCACAATTTTTAGAGGTAAATCGAACGAGCAGTTCGAGTTTGTTCAGGGTTTGTGTTTTTGGGCTTTTCTGGTGATCTACTTGATCGTAGAGGTCGGGACCTTCAGTGTTGATGAAGGAAGGATCGGAGATTAGAGGAAAATTGCCGGAGTGTTGATCAAAGCACTGTGATGGGGGTGGTGGTTGATTTCTGTTTTTAACCCTAGCTTTAACTAAGTCTAGTATTTTGATTTGTTCGTCTTCCCAATTTGATCGAGTTCAACAATGTTTTGGGTAATGGAAGTAGGCGCGTAAAGGAAGACTTGGCCGAAAATTCAAGGTTGCTGGTGGTCGGAGGAGCATGTTTGATGATGATCCAGGTTTTAGTCTGTTCCAGGATTTTGCTTGAAGGCTCGAATCTGATGTCGAGTTGTTAGGGAGGTTTGGATTATCGAATTTTGGTGAAGAGATGTTCGTCGACCTTCTTAAGGTCTTGGTGGTGACCGGAGATGATCAGTGCCACCGTGCATGTGCACGGTGCACTTTATTTCTGGTAAGTTGAAGTTGGGTTTGGGGGATTTGGGTACTCGGGGTTTCTCGAGTCATTTGAGTTTTTGCTCGGGGTAGATAGGGGTTTGACTCGAAGAAATTTAGTTTTGGCTCGGGTTGAAATGGTATTACAGGTTTTAACAGAAACCTGTTGTTCAGTTTCTAAATTTTAAAATGAAATTTAAAACTGAAGTTTAAATATAAAAGTAAAGCTTAAATAAGTTTAAATCTAGTTTTATTTGGAGTTTAAGTTTAGATCTCAGTTTTCAAATAAGATAAAGTTTTAAATTTTGAATTGATTTAACTACTTTAAAAAGGGTTAAGTAGTTTGAATTTTAAAAATGAAGTTTTAAATTGTAAATAGGATTCTAAATATAAAGGTTAACCTGGAATCAAAAGTTAATATGCATTTCAATTTTGAAATAAAAAGAAGTTTTTAAATTTAAAATGTTTTAAACAATTTGAATGTTAAAGTGTATTTTTAATTGATTTGAATTTAAAATGAATTTGGTTTTAAATTTCTTTAATTAAGTGAATATTTCTTTAACATGTGATTTAAAAGGATTTAAATGGTTTTAAACTTTGTTAAAGTTAAATTTGTTTTCATTTTAAAATCTTAAATTTAAAATGAAATTTGAAAGTAAATTTAAAACAAATTGTTGTTAAAATGTTTTGCTAATGATAATTTAATCATTAATGAGATTAAGGTTTATCTTAAAGTTATTTAGAACTTAATGATTTATAATTCAATAAATTATTAAGGTAATTAAAGGATAATTAATCAATTAAATTAATTAATGATTTGGGTTAATAAATTTAGTAATTATGTGTTTAAAATTTATTAATTAATGTTTAATTAAATTAATTAAAGGTTAATTAATTTGGAGTTAAGAATCATTAATTTGGAATTATTAATTAATGGTTAGGAATATATTAATCAAATAATTAAGGATAAATTAAGTTGTTGTTAGGTACTTAATTAATTAAGTAATTAGAGATTAATTTATTGATAATTAAAATTAATTAAGTTGTAATTAATAATGGTTAATTAATGTTTAATTATTTAAGAAAGATAATTAAAGAATAGTTAATGGTTAATGTAGATCATTAACTAAGGATTATTAATTAACGTGATTAATTTTTAATAATTAATTAGATTAATTAATTTAAAGATAATCATTTGTGTAGATTGTTAAATATAATTACTTAATGGAAGTAATTAAGAAATTAATTACTCAATGTAATTAATTAAGTTAAATGTGATTAGTTTAAGAAATTAATTAAGTATAATTAATTTAAGATAATCACTTAATGATTTGTGAAGTATAATTACTTAAGAAAGTAATTAATGGATAAATTACTGAATGTAATTAATGGAGTAATTAAGGGTAGTTAATTACTTAATGGAATTAATCAAGGGATTAATTAAGAAATTAATTAAGGAATAATTAATTTATTTTAAGAAGTAATTAAGGGTAGTTAATTACTGAATGAGATTAATCAAAGGTGATTAATAAGTATGATTTAAATTGAAGATTAATTACTTATTGTAATTAATTTAATTAAAGTAATAAATAATAAAATGTAATTAGGGATCATTAATTAATATAACTAATGATGTAATTAATAATTGATTAATTAAGAAATAATTAATAAATGAAGTGGTTAATTAATGTAATTAATTAAGGAGTAATGTTGTAACATACCGAAATTTTCGACTTACGAAAATTCGACATCGATACTCACTTTATCGACTGCCGAGCAATCGAGTGCCGGAAACTCCAATAGTGAGGGTTTGAAGAAAAAGAAAAAGTAGAAGAAGAAGAAGATAGAAGAAAAAGAGAAGAAAGAAAGAAGAAGAACAACAGACAACATCAGAACGACATCAATAGAAACACAGAACAGAGACAATATCAGAATCTCACATATCGCAGCGGAACAACATATAATAGATAAACACTAGTCTTTTAAAACTAAGAACTATATCAGTTTATACATACATCAATCAGAGTCAATATACAACAATGGACAGTTATATAAATTGTCCTCATACAGAATACACAGCGGAATAAATACTATCAGATACAAATACTACGTCTCGTCATCCAGCTTGCTTCCAAAGCTCCAGAATATCCAGAATATCCTGATAATCTAACTCTAGACTGCCCGTGTGGAAATTGGTGGGCACCCAGAGTTTAGAAGGGAAACAATAAACTCCGAGTCAGTCATGGTGACTGGTGTGAGATCGTAAAACAGTTATTTATCTTTAAAATAAACAACAGAAGAATTTTAAGGTAAATTCGCAATGCTTTTGGAAAATGAAACTACCATAAGACCTCCCACCACACACACAATGCAAACGCAGAATTGGAGGAGATTTCTTCTTATGATAGTCAAAGATGCTTACTACGCAAAATCAAATCATTTTGATATTATTATTAGTGCATAGTGTAGAAATCATTTCGAAAGTATAATATTAATCTTAGCCAGCATAGGCATTCCGCACTTATGCCTACTATAGCTACTATGTTCAATAGCAGGTTACCGCCACATTCCATAGCAGGTAATACAACTAAAACCGTACACGTCACGTATTGTTTCTTTGGATTTCCAACAAATGGTCAGGCTAAGGAACTTCCTATCCACGATGGGTACGTCCCTGGAATAGACGACCCGAGAACCTAACCGGATCTCTGCCAACACAAGGCCGGGTTACCTCTGCAAAAATAGGTAACTACTGACACGCGTATGCCATCCCCCGATCGTCACCGATCTTCCCGAGGATCCCCGATTCGCAACAAACCACAAAGAAATAAATTTTGCAGCAACCACAGAGGTTAAGTATCTGGGCTCCATACCATGATACCACCTTTATCCAGAAGGAATGACATACACTAAGGGGCGCTACTCCCTAGAACCTTGCCGCATTCGTCCTGTTTCGACCATTTCCGGGGTGTGAGGCTCGATGAAGTCTCGTCCACAAAGCTACGCTTTCTCAAAAAGCCCTGCTTCGGGTCCAACAAAATGATCAACCTATGATCACAAAGATATAAGATCAAACAAATGATCATATCACAAATGATCAAACATTGATCATTTCACAGCAACACTCAGTATGCCACGTTACCAAATTGGAATATATCGCTGATAAATTTCAACTACATAACCTCTGAGCTCGTACGTCTCAGAGAAGGGTGTTAAGCTAAGAGAATAAATTCTCCGCCACCAACAGAAATGTATTTGAAAGAAATCAGCTTTATATCTCAAGGTGTAACGTCAGACACACAATCCATACAAGTCTGTTCCGGGATCGAACAGAACCGAAGGCACTTCTCACGAAGCCCTTGCACATCCGGATAGTTTTCAATCACGTCAGGACTTCCCGTCACTAAGGGTGATAAAACCTCTAAATCGAAGATCAGTCGATGTAGAGTAACTCGACGGTAATCCTTCCGTTTTCAAAAATATCCGGTCTTCAACACCGGTCTTCAAATGCGATTCATAACGACGTATCACATATTCGGAATGGGTTATACGACCCCATGGTCCTTTCCCGGCTAACCCGAATAGTGAGCGTAAATTTAAAAATAAGTGTGGTATTCAAATTCATCCAATTCACAACCAATACCTATCTAAAGGTAATTATTGATAGTCGGTTATTTAACTATCAATAAAGATGCGCAACATCATCAGATTCCAAATAATTTTCCCAAATTATTTATTCTTCAAAAATATCTTACTAGATATATAATTTCCACACTTCAAAAATAAATCAACGTTTATTTTTAAAACGAATTCCCATTTCTTTATAAATTCCATATTGAATTTATATTTCAAAATATCTTCTGATATACGATTTTCAAATCGATTTTCAATATTCAATTTCAATTTATCTTTTACAAAGATAAATTCTCAAAACGTTCATTTCATTGGAAAAGCATTTCCATACTTATTTAATAATAAGTATTTCACAAATCATTTATTTTCAACACTTGGAAAATATTCGATATACTTAAATCAAATTAAGTATATATTCATTCTTTAAGGAAATCATTTACTATAACAACATTTATTCGAGTCAAAACGAATGTTGCGTAAAACATCGTTACGACGACTCAAAACACTAGTATAGGGATTCAGAATTTAGATAAATGTGTAAATCCCAATACTATATAAAACATTTCCTTTCGGAAATCATTTACTATAACAACAGTGTTATAGTCCACCATTTCCTTATTTTTCGAAAACGTCTATTTCAACAATAAATGTTGAAATCTATGATTTCGATAGTTCACACGTTTAAAACATCTTTTAAAACAATTAACTTCATTTCATAATATGGCTTTCCCAAAACCCTATCCATTTTACTTAACAATATATTCACTGTCCAAAATCGTGAATATATTTCACTAATCACATTTCATTATTTAATTCATCAAATTCAATTTATTTCGAATTTATAAAACACGCTTATAAATTCCATTTCTGTTTTATAACAACTTCGGTTTATAAATCTCCTTTTATTAATTTCTATAATACACTTATTAAAATAAGTGATTTTAGATTTATAAAACAATGTTTATAAATTCAACCTTATATTTCACAATAACTTTGATTTATAAATCCCCTTTATTAACAAGTTCGATCAATACTCCCTTTAAAGGTAAAAATCCAATTTTATAAGTTAATTTCTTATAAATCTTTCATTCTACAATTTCATTCATTTTAACTTCACAGTTTATAAATCTATAAATTTCATTCTTTTTACTTTACAATTTATACATCTATAAATTTCATATCGATTTTTCAAATTCGTTTCAATTTGCCAATTTAATTTCAAATCGGACTTCCCACTTATTTCTTTTTAAATAAATTCCTTTTAAAGAAAATAAATTTCTTTTTCTCTTTCAATCTATTTAAAAATCCAGATTTTAAATTAATTTCCTCAATTTAAAATCACTATTATACGAAATTCATTTATTTAACATTTTCTCTTTATTCTGGAATTTATTCAATAAGATGATAAAAATCAGCTTTTATACTTTTAAATTCTTTTCTTCGAATTTATTCAATTTCTAAAAATTTATTTACTTAAAAATTTCTGCTTGAATTACCAAAAATTCAATTTCGTTTATTTTTTTGAAATCCAATGATATCAAACATCCATTCAGCTAAATTTTAGCTTTTCAAACAATTTCCAGATATCAATTCAATAACATCAATAATCATTCACAGATTATCACATCACAGTAGAAATAAATTCAATCAATGTGAGGGGTCCAGTTGGATCCCTCCAACCTGTTTCCCTGCATCCAAAGATGTTAGCACAATACCATTCCACTTCGAGGTGGAATATCGCGGTATATGGGTTTTTATAAATCCGCTTACTAACGGCGCAATAGGGTCTCATCCGCTATACGAGGCGGGAAATCATCAATCCAATATATACATATGCCAATATGTATATACTGCTATATATATAGATATATCCTAAAATATCTAATAGCACAATCCACATAGCAATCATATCAAACAATCAATAACTGCAATCAATTCTTGAGTGAGAAAAATCTCACCTTAGATTTTATTTTGCCATCCCTTTTCCATTCTCGACCCAATTTCTTGATTTATACCTTGTATAAATAATCATATAAATTTATTAATATTCGAACCAATCAAATGATCCGTTTCCATTTAGCAGAATTTTATTTTATCTAATCAATTCAATTTCAAACAAATTTCCGTTTACATAATTTAAATCATTCAATGATTTTACTTTACCCTAGTTTTTCTTTTAATAATTTTATCAAATCAAAAATTTAAAATTTAGCTTTAAACAAAAATAGGTACATATGTGTATTTATATAACGATACATATTTGAATCAATTTGTAAAAGATGAAATCGAGAATACCTCTTCTACCTTATCGAATCAAACCCTAGCTGTCGATCTTGTTCACGCAAACGAGACCCAAAGGCTACAGCTTGAACTCATCTCGTTGCCAGAACATGGCTTGAACCCGACCTTCTCGAGACCGCGACCTCCAAATCAAATCGCGATGCAGCTCGCCCGCGACATCACACTGGCTTTCCAATGCTCCACCGCAGTCGAGACCACCCTGAAGTCACTGCCGCCGCTTTCTCTACATCGCGAATCGCAATATGCTGCTGCCACCATCGAGTACTCACGCCCCCCAAGCCATGGCTTCGCCTGACAGCGCGCGCCTCCTCTCATCGCGAATCACGCGAGCCTAAAAGCCACCGCTGCCTGACATCTCGACCTCGCCTTCACTATCTCGCCGACTCCACGCGTACGCGACTAATAGACAACGCATGGCCTCGACGAATCCTAAATGGCGGCCTCGCCTTCGATTTCTGATTGCCACGAGGAAGACCCCAATTCGCGAACTCCCCTAAACACGCGCGCCTGCCGAGTTTTAAAGCTCGAACTCGAGAATCCCTTTCCATTTTCTTTTCGCGAATGAAGTTTGGAAAAACAAAAACAAGGCTGAAGTCGTTCGCCCATTTTGTTACGAACAATTGATTTTTTTTATTTTATTTTCTTGACTCGAACGAAGAGGGGATTTTGAAATGAAACTCGCGGCCATTAATTTTTATCTCGTATGATTTTTTGACTGAGGAGGGAGAGGACGCGTTTAAAATTGAAGACAGCGTGCTCTTCATGATTTCTCCCGTGATGCTCGGCTGAAACAAAGGAGCGTGCTTTAAGGAATGAAAAGAAATTGACGTGACGAATTTTAAAATTTAAATTCAAATCGAATCCGAATAAATTTCGATGCGGTTACACGTCGTGTGCTCACATATAAACACCGAAAAATACGATATTTGAAATCCGACAATAATTCAACATTACGGACCCAATGGAACTGGTTTCGTTGAATTCCGAGACTGTTTGAAAATTGACTATTTTATAAATATCGGTTCGAGTGATTATTTTCAAAACTGAACAAAACAGTTCGAAATTAAATTCTGAAGCTTCTATCATCTTCAGTATTATCAATACGAATTTTAAAAGCTTTCGAAATATTTTTCTTCAGCTTAAAATCGAAGATACAAATTTTTATTCGACTATCAATAGATTAAATTCTGTAATTTAACCGCAAATTTCAAAGTTTTATTCGGGATTCAAATTAAATTATCGTTCAAATATTTAAAATAAATTAAATATTTCCAATTTAATTCGTTCAAAATTCTGGGTCGTTACAAATGTAATTAATTATAGTTAATTAATTAATGTGGTAATTAAAGGTTAATTACTATAAGTGGTTAAGAATAATTAATTTGTGAAATTAATTTAATACTAATTACTTGAATGTAATTAATGATTAATCAAGGATGATTAATTAAAAATAATTGGATATTGATTGATTAATTGATTGATAATTAATTAATAGTGATTTAAGCAAGGTTGTTAATGATGGAAGTAATTAATTTAATTTATTTTAAATTAATTAGAGATGAAGTAATTAATTTAATTCATTTTAAATTAATTATAGTATGATCATTGCTTATGTATGGATGTATGATATTATTTACCTTGAATGGTTTGAGATCTCAGATATGAGATAATTGATACTGTGTAATATGGATGTTTGGTTACATAGTGTTGATGATATGAATTATCTATTGTGATGATAATGTTGATTATCTATTGTGAATCTGTGAATTATCTATCTGTGTGTAAATAGATAGTAGAATTGAATTGTTTTAACTTTAAAACAACTTGGCCTTAAAAGATACGTTTTGGATTTCGATGAGACCGGGATCGGGTTTTCCAGATTTGGATATCCGAAAACCACATCGATCCAAATTAACGATAGGTCGTGAATCTCAAGTGAAGATGAAGATTCAGAGTGCAAGGGTTATTGTCGTTAACTCCGAGGGTGATTCCAAAATGAGTGTAACGAGATAATGCCTTCGGTTTCGTTCAAACCCGGAACGAACTTGTATGGATTAAATGCTTTCAGCACATCGTCAGGTGGACGATGAGCATTCTATGTGATGTGTTCTGATTAAGGTAATCGTAGCCTCAAGCCTCATCAACCGGGAATGGCTAAAACAGGGGAGGTGCAGCAAGGTTAGTGGGTAGCACCCAAGTAGGACAAGATTTCTCCTGTCTAGAGGTCCCTTCTTATTATTCGGTTGTGTGGGCAGTTGATTGCAACAACTGCTGGGGAGTCTTATGCAGGAATTATCCAGTAAGGGATGGTTCCGGCCTTATGTTGCAGGAGATTGGGAGTGATCCTCGGTACGGTGATCTAGGCCACGTACTGTGACGGGCGGTACCCCGGTAGCCCTGCCATTGTATGGATTCCAAACTCCAATAAGTGTCGTACGTATTAGTTGTGCCCAACTATGTTGGAACGTGAGATGTAAGCATTCCAGCTATTTCTGTATTTTACTTGAAAACCCTAGACCCTATTATAATATAACTGGATTTCCTATCAAATGTTTTGGTTATCGTAAGGTAAAAACTTTTCCGTGTTTATGTGCGGGAAGTCTTACGAGATACCTTTCTTTCCAAATGGTTTCGAAGTTAAGCAACTTTAATCTGTTACTCACACCAGACCCATGTCTGACCCAAGTGTTTATTTCTGTTTTATAAACTCTTGGGTACTCAAATTTTTACGAGTAGCCAAGGGATTCAGGTTAGCTTTGACGAATTGTGGAGGAGCAATGGAGCAGGAGGCTTCAGCATTATAGATATATATAGTAGTTCCGCTGTGTTGATCTCTGTATTGATCTCTGTTTTGTGTTGAGTTGTAATAACTTGACAGGTGTTTATAACTGTCTAGTATGTGTTGTATAATCTGTGTAACTCTGATAGTCATTGTATATTATGTAGTACTTATGTTATTAATATAATTTATTCATTCCGCTGTTGAGATTATGATGTTGTTTCTTCTTTCTTCTCTATCTTTTGTCTTTTCTATCCCTTTCTTCATTTAAGATGACGCGTCATTCTGTGGAATGAGTGGCGGGCCATTACAGATGTGATATCCCGGAAATTTGAGCAATATCAATTTAATAATCTTATAAATAATTAAATTGATTTGATAATCTTTGATAATAAAATTTGAATTTAATTTAATAATCTAATTAAATAAGTATTTAATTGGTGAATTTTATGTTTTAAAAGTTAATAAAATGATTTCTATTTATAATGTATATATATGTTTGTATATATTGTAAATAGATAAGCTTTGGTTTGAAATTTAATAAATAAATAAATCTTGTTTTCTAATAAATATACATATTTGGAAATCTGGAAATTATGATTAATTTAATATTAAGCTTTTCAAAGCTATTTAATAAAAAAACTATATGGTTTTAAAATACATAAGATAAATGTTAATTGTTTAAAAATAGATTTTTAAGCTTAAGTAAATTTAAATAAAAGGTTTGTTTTATTTCTTTTTAAATATTACTTGAGATATATGATTTAAAAATAGGAGTTTAAAATACAATTCAAATATGGTATTAATTCATTTAATAATAGAAGTAATTTATAATTTCTTTTATAAATTATTTAAAATTTGTCAAATTTGATATTTTCAAATAATAATTATAATACTTTGTTTTATAAACATAAATAGATTTTTGGAAATAGAATTGTTATTTTAAAATTAAATAGTAGTTATATATGCATATATATAACTTGATTTTAAATTGGATTTTTAAATTTAAATTGAATATGAATTTGGATTTATAATAGAAATTAAAAGGATAAACATTCTAAAAATATTTGGATAAGCTTTTAATTTTATATAATTTGTTTATTTACATTTTCTTTAAAAGAGAAATGCATATATACATTTAGATAAGAATGTATAAATTAAGTATAAAAGTTATTATTAACATTTTAAATATATACTCATTAATTAAAAAGGACATGTGTTATTATTTTAAGGCCTCCATATTACAAGTGTTAGTTAGTTAAATAATGTATATGACAAGTGTCATTTAATTTTGTTTTTCTTTTATTTTTATTTTTAGATAATTTCAGTTTATATAAACATATACTTCATTCTCTTCATATTTTTTATATTCTCTTCAAAGTTAAGAAAACTTCAGCTCAAAACAAATAAAGAAAACAAACTCTTCAAAACCAAAATCTGTAAACAACTCTTCAAAACCAAAATCTGTAAACAACTCTTCAAACAACAATCTGTAATCAAAACATTACTCAAACCAGAAAATCATATCCCCTGCAAATTATTTTCAAATCAAAAGCCAGTGCATTTTCTTCAACCTGAAATCAAGAGCCTGTAACATCTTCATGATGCAATCTGAAGCAAGAAAGCAAAGCCTGCATTTCTTTTCAAATCTGGAATCAAAAGCAAGAAATCAGTTAAGCTAAGGCATTCCAGTTTCCAATTTTAAAAACAATTCAGGATTTCAAAAATCAAAGGCTCTGTTCTTAAAATGGTGAGTAACATTCTTATTAAAATAACTTAAGTATAATTTTAGTTGCATGCTAATTTCTGTGATAACTGTGTTTTGTGTGGATGTATATAGATGGTTCTGCATATATATATATATATATATATATATATATATGAATGTATATAGGTGTGTGCATGTTGCTTTGTATCAGTGTTTCTCTATTTTCTTTTAATTCCAGGCTCCAGTTTTTAATTACAAATCATTACCCCATGATCTAGTCTTGATTTGGATTTAAGACTTAAACAAAATTTGTTTGATTTATCTTGAATTTTAGTATAAAAATTTATTTAATACATAATAAGTTAAAATGTATTTGGAAACAAGAAAAGAACAGAACAAACTATATATAAGTGAAAATCCAAATATCCTAATTTATTGTTTCAGGCATAAAATCTGAAACCTTATTTAAAAATATGATATTTAAGAATGGAACCACAATTTTTAGAGGTAAATCGAACGAGCAGTTCGAGTTTGTTCAGGGTTTGTGTTTTTGGGCTTTTCTAGTGATCTACTTGATCGTACAGGTCGGGACCTTCAGTGTTGATGAAGGAAGGATCGGAGATTAGAGGAAAATTGCCGAAGTGTTGATCAGAGCACTGTGATGGGGGTGGTGGTTGATTTCTGTTTTTAACCCTAGCTTTAACTAAGTCTAGTATTTTGATTTGTTCGTCTTCCCAATTTGATCGAGTTCAACAATGTTTTGGGTAATGGAAGTAGGCGCGTAAAGGAAGACTTGGCCGGAAATTCAAGGTTGCTGGTGGTCGGAGGAGCATGTTTGATGATGATCCGGGTTTTAGTCTGTTCTAGGATTTTGCTTGAAGGCTCGAATCTGATGTCGAGTTGTTAGGGAGGTTTGGATTATCGAATTTTGGTGAAGAGATGTTCGTCGACCTTCTTAAGGTCTTGGTGGTGACCGGAGATGATCAGTGCCACCGTGCATGTGCACGGTGCACTTTATTTCTGGTAAGTTGAAGTTGGGTTTGGGGGATTTGGGTACTCGGGGTTTCTCGAGTCATTTGAGTTTTTGCTCGGGGTAGATAGGGGTTTGACTCGAAGTAATTTAGTTTTGGCTCGGGTTGAAATGGTATTACAGGTTTTAACAGAAACCTGTTGTTCAGTTTCTAAATTTTAAAATGAAATTTAAAACTGAAGTTTAAATATAAAAGTAAAGTTTAAATAAGTTTAAATCTAGTTTTATTTGGAGTTTAAGTTTAGATCTCAGTTTTCAAATAAGATAAAGTTTTAAAATTTGAATTGATTTAACTACTTTAAAAAGGGTTAAGTAGTTTGAATTTTAAAAATGAAGTTTTAAATTGTAAACAGGATTCTAAATATAAAGATTAACCTGGAATCAAAAGTTAATATGCATTTCAATTTTGAAATAAAAAGAAGTTTTTAAATTTAAAATGTTTTAAACAATTTGAATGTTAAAGTGTATTTTTAATTGATTTGAATTTAAAATGAATTTGGTTTTAAATTTCTTTAATTAAGTGAATATTTATTTAACATGTGATTTAAAAGGATTTAAATGGTTTTAAACTTTGTTAAAGTTAAATTTGTTTTCATTTTAAAATCTTAAATTTAAAATGAAATTTGAAAGTAAATTTAAAACAAATTGTTGTTAAAATGTTTTGCTAATGATAATTTAATCATTAATGAGATTAAGGTTTATCTTAAAGTTATTTAGAACTTAATGATTTATAATTCAATAAATTATTAAGGTAATTAAAGGATAATTAATCAATTAAATTAATTAATGATTTGGGTTAATAAATTTAGTAATTATGGGTTTAAAATTTATTAATTAATGTTTAATTAAATTAATTAAAGGTTAATTAATTTGGAGTTAAGAATCATTAATTTGGAATTATTAATTAATGGTTAGGAATAAATTAATCAAATAATTAAGGATAAATTAAGTTGTTGTTAGGTACTTAATTAATTAAGTAATTAGAGATTAATTTATTGATAATTAAAATTAATTAAGTTGTAATTAATAATGGTTAATTAATGTTTAATTATTTAAGAAAGATAATTAAAGAATAGTTAATGGTTAATGTAGATCATTAACTCGGGATTATTAATTAACGTGATTAATTTTTAATAATTAATTAGATTAATTAATTTAAAGATAATCATTTGTGTAGATTGTTAAATATAATTACTTAATGGAAGTAATTAAGAAATTAATTACTCAATGTAATTAATTAAGTTAAATGTGATTAGTTTAAGAAATTAGTTAAGTTTAATTAATTTAAGATAATCACTTAATGATTTGTGAAGTATAAATACTTAAGAAAGTAATTAATGGATAAATTACTGAATGTAATTAATGGAGTAATTAAGGGTAGTTAATTACTTAATGGAATTAATCAAGGGATTAATTAAGAAATTAATTAAGGAATAATTAATTTATTTTAAGAAGTAATTAAGGGTAGTTAATTACTGAATGAGATTAATCAAAGGTGATTAATAAGTATGATTTAAATTGAAGATTAATTACTTATTGTAATTAATTTAATTAAAGTAATAAATAATAAAATGTAATTAGGGATCATTAATTAATATAATTAATGATGTAATTAAGAATTGATTAATTAAGAAATAATTAATAAATGAAGTGATTAATTAATGTAATTAATTAAGGAGTAATGTAATTAATTATAGTTAATTAATTAATGTGGTAATTAAAGGTTAATTACTATAAGTGGTTAAGAATAATTAATTTGTGAAATTAATTTAATACTAATTACTTGAATGTAATTAATGATTAATCAAGGATGATTAATTAAAAATAATTGGATATTGATTGATTAATTGATTGATAATTAATTAATAGTGATTTAAGCAAGGTTGTTAATGATGGAAGTAATTAATTTAATTTATTTTAAATTAATTAGAGATGAAGTAATTAATTTAATTCATTTTAAATTAATTATAGTATGATCATTGCTTATGTATGGATGTATGATATTGTTTACCTTGAATGGTTTGAGATCTCAAATATGAGATAATTGATACTGTGTAATATGGATGTTTGGTTACATAGTGATGATGATATGAATTATCTATTGTGATGATAATGTTGATTATCTATTGTGAATCTGCAAATTATCTATCTGTGTGTAAATAGATAGTAGAATTGAATTGTTTTAACTTTAAAACAACTTGGCCTTAAAAGATACGTTTTGGATTTCGATGAGACCGGGATCGGGTTTTCCAGATTTGGATATCCGAAAACCACATCGATCCAAATTAACGATAGGTCGTGAATCTCAAGTGAAGATGAAGATTCAGAGTGCAAGGGTTATTGTCGTTTACTCTAAGGGTGATTCCAAAATGAGTGTAACGAGATAATGCCTTCGGTTTCGTTCGAACCCGGAACGAACTTGTATGGATTGAATGCTTTCAGCACATCGTCAGGTGGACGATGAGCATTCTATGTGATGTGTTCTGATTAAGGTAATTGTAGCCTCAAGCCTCATCAACCGGGAATGGCTAAAACAGGGGAGGTGCAGCAAGGTTAGTGGGTAGCACCCAAGTAGGACAAGATTTCTCCTGTCTAGAGGTCCCTTCTTATTATTCGGTTGTGTGGGAAGTTGATTGCAACAACTGCTGGGGAGTCTTATTCGGTTGTGATGGGCGGCACCCCGGTAGCCCTGCCATTGTATGGAATCCAAACTCCAATAAGTGCCGTACGTATTAGTTGTGCCCAACTATGTTGGAACGTGAGATGTAAGCATTCCAGCTATTTCTGTATTTTACTTGAAAACCCTAGACCCTATTATAATATAACTGGATTTCCTATCAAATGTTTTGGTTATCGTATGGTAAAAACTTTTCCGTGTTTATGTGCGGGAAGTCTTACGAGATACCTTTCTTTCCAAATGGTTTCGAAGTTAAGCAACTTTAACCTGTTACTCACACCAGACCCATGTCTGACCCAAGTGTTTATTTCTGTTTTATAAACTCTTGGGTACTCAAATTTTTACGAGTAGCCAAAGGATTCAGGTTAGCTTTGACGAATTGTGGAGGAGCAATGGAGCAGGAGGCTTCAGCGTTTTTAGATATATAAGTGGTTCCGCCATGTTGATCTCTGAGTCATTTGTTTGAGTTTGAAGTTGTAATAACTAGACAGGTGTTTATAACTATCTAGTATGTGTTGTATAAGCTGTGTAACTCTGATAGTCGTTGTATATTATGTAATACTTATGTTATCAATATAATTTATTCGTTCCGCTGTTGAGATTCTAGTGTTGTTCTTTCTTTCTTCTCTATCATTTCTCTTTCTATCCCTTTCTTTCTTAATAATGATGCGTCTTCCTGGGCATAGGAGGTCGGGTCGTTTCATTTGGTATCATAAATTTACTTATATACACATATGCATTCCTTCACTTCATTTTTTTTAAAACCAAGATAAACTCAAACTCCTTTCTCAAATACAAATCTGAAAAATCAGATCAGTAACCATTTCTCAAACAAATTCTCTAATCTAAAAATCTGAAATCAGTAATCTAAATGCCTCAAACCAAAAACCAAATTCAACAATCTATAACTCATCTTCCAACTCAAAAAGACCAACCTGTAATCAAGCTTGCAACTCAAATAATCAATCTGTAGTTCATTCTTTTCAAATCTGGAACTCCAGCCAACATTCTTCTTCAAATCAAAACTGTAATTCTTTTTCAAGACAAAGCAACCAGTCTGCATTCATTTTTCAACCTGAGTTTTAAAGCAGCATTCAAAATTTAAAGCTTTCAAATGAAATATGGGATCTAGCCTGCATGCAAGTTTCTTTAGCAAGTATTAAAGTTTTTTTTAAATCAAAAGAGGCATTCCAGTTTAAAGTTCAAAACAGTTTCAAGTTTTTCAAAAGATAAGGCTCTGTTTCATGCATATCAGGTGAGTAACAATTTTAATATAAACTAACTTAAGTAAATATAGTTGCTTGAATTTTTCCTGTGATAATCAGGTTTGGAGTGATGGAATTCTCTGTAATGTGTATAGTTCGAATGCATGTTGGGTCTTGATATGTTTTTGCCTGTTCTAGAATGCCAGTTTAAATCCTGATCAAAATCAATGATTTCATGTTGAGTTCTGAATGAAAGATGGTTGCATATGAATATTTATAGGTAATTCTGCATATATATGTATGAATATACAAGTGCATTTTTCCTGTATGTGTATGTGAATGTATTATGTGCATATGTGAATATGTGCTCTGTTCTTGTTTTGTTTGCCAGGCTAAAAATTTCATTTGAATTCCCTTACCACTCGATCTAGTTTTTGTTAGGACTAAATTTACAAATAAAAGTTGTTGATTTACCATAGACAAATGTTTAAAAATTTATTTAAGTCAAACTTTAAGTCTGAGGGTCTCTGTAAACCAAAAACAACAGTGCATGTTATATAAAAGTAAAAATTCAAACTTTGTAATTTATAAATTCAGGTTTATAAATTGAATACATAAGCTATAACATGATTTTTAGCATTAAAATAATAATTTTTAGTTTAGTAATAAAGGTGCAGTTCTGTTTTTAACTAAAAATGAATATTTGGGTAATTCTGTTGATCTCGATGGTTTGGTATGTTGAATTCTTCAGTAGTGATGGTGGAATGATCGAGGATGCATGGAAAATTATTAGAATTTGAATTAAAGCATCGAGGTAGTAATGATTTAGGATTTAAATTTATAACCCTAGTTTTAACTAGGTTAGGGAAAATGATCACCACGGCTTCTTCTATCGATCGAGTGCTTCAGGCTTTTGAGAGAGGGAAGTTTGGTCGATGACGAGGACATGGCCGGAGTTGCAGAATGTCTGGTGGTCGGAGGGTCGTGGTCGAGACGTTGCCAGATTTGGTCTATGTTCCAGTTTTTGGTGCTCACATACTCGATTTCGATTTCGCGAATTGATCGAAGATTGGATGGTCGTTTTCTGGTAGGTGGATGAACGTCGTCATGTGGGGATACTCGGCGATGGTCGTAGGCGACTGTATCTCCGGTGCACGTGCACGCGATCGTAAATGCATCTGGGCGAAGTCTGGGTTTTAACAGGGGAAGTTGTCGAGTTTTTCGAGTTTTATTGCGTGTGAGGATCGAAGTTGTTGGAGATGCGACTCGAAGTAGTTTGATATGGCTCGAGTACATAGTGTTGACAGGTTTAAAACCTGTATGTTTAAAAGTTTTAAACTGAAATTAAATTTGTAAAGAAATATTTAAACAGAAGTTTAAATCTGAGTTAATCTGGAATCAAATTTAAATTTGTATCTCAGTTTTGGAATAAAAGAAAGTTTTTAAATTAAATTGTTTTAATAACTTAAATTGTTTAAAATGTATATTAAATGGCTAGAATTTAAAAGTAAATTTGATTTAAAATTCTTAAGTTCTTTATAAGATTAGTATTTCTTCACCATATGATTTTAAGAGTTTGTAAATGGATTTTAAGCTTTGTTAAGGTAAATTTTTTATTCATTTCAAATCTCATATTTAAAATGGAATTTAAAAGTAAATTTGAAAGTTTAATGTTTTCAAATATGTTTTGGAATGATAATTATCATTAATAAGGAAATGTTTTACAAAGACTTAAATGATTTGTGATAAATTAAATTAATAAGGTAAATTAATATGGATAATTAATTAATTCAATTAATTAAAGATTTAGAATAATTAAATTGTAATTAAGGATTTAAATTAACTTAATTAAGGTTTAAGTTAATTAATTAAGCAATAATTAATTTGTAATTAAGGATTATAAATTAGAATATTAATTAATGATTAAGAATTAATTAATAAAGTAATTAAAGATTTATTAAGTTATGGTTAACACTTAATTAATTAAATAATTAGAGATTAATTAATTGGTTATTAAGATTTATTAATTTGAAATTAATAATGGTTAATCTAAGTTAATTACTTAAGAAAAGTAATTAAATAATTGTTAATGAAGGTCATTAACTATGGATTATTAAATAATTAAATTATGTGATTAATTTTAATAATTAATTAGATTAATTAATTTAAAGATATTCATTTATGAAAAGTGTTTAAATATAATTACTTAATGAAAGTAATTAAGGAATTAATTACTCATTGTAATTAATTGAAGTTAATTAGTTAAGTTAATTAATTGAGTTTAATTAATTTAGAATAATAAATGGATGATTTGATAAATAATTACTTAATGTAATTAATAAGGTATGATTATTTAGGGAAGTAACTAATAGATAATTACTGGAAGTAATTAATTGAATGGTGATGTATTAATGGAAGTAATTTGAGTTTAATTACTTGTGAATTAATCAAGGGATTCATTAAGAAATTAATTAAGGAGTAATTAATTTATTTAAAGAAGTAATTAAGAGTAGTTAATTACTGAATAAGATTAATCAAGAGTGATTAATAAATATGGTTTAATTAAAGGTTAATTACTTAATGTAATTAATTTAATTAAAGTATTTAATAATAAAATGTAATTAAGGATCATTAATTAATATAATTAATGATGTAATTAAGAATTGATTAATTAAGAAATAATTAATAAATGAAGTGATTAATTAATGTAATTAATTAAGGATTAATGAAATTAATTATAGTTGATTAATTTAATTAATTAATTAATGAAGTAATTAAAGGTTAATTACTATAAATGGTTAAGGATAATTAATTTGAGTAATTAATTAAAGGATAAATTACCTGAATGAAATAAAAGGGTAATTAAGGGATAATTAATTAATTTGTGATTAATTAATGGTTAAGTAAGCAGGATTTATAAAATGAAGTAATTAATTTAATTCACTTTAAATTAATTAGAGAAAGTATAAATCATTACTTATGGATGGATAAATAATATGGAATGCTTTGCATTGTTTGGTATCTCTCTGATGAGATATGTGTTGATCTGTGAAATGGATGTTTTAGTTGAATTGTGATGGTAATATGGATTATCTGCTTATATTGATAATGTTGATTATCTATTGTGATATTGTAAATTATCTATCTATGTGAATATAGATAATGAATTGAATTGTTTTAACTTTAAAACAACTTGGCCTTAAAAGATACGTTTTGGATTTCGATGAGACCGGGATCGGGTTTCTAGATTTGGATATCCGAATACCACATCGATCCAAATTAACGATAGGTCGTGAATCTCAAGTGAAGTGAAGACTCGAGGTGTAAGAATTATTCTTTGTCAGTATAACTCTGTGGGTGATTCCGTAATGAGTTGACGGAGATAGTACTTATAGGTTCGAGATGAAGATTCAAAGTGCAAGGGTTATTGTCGTTAACTCTGAGGGTGATTCCAAAATGAGTGTAACGAGATAATGCCTTCGGTTTCGTTCGAACCTGGAACGAACTTGTATGGATTGAATGCTTTCAGAACATCGTCAGGTGGACGATGAGCATTCTAAGATAGATGTGTTCTATTTAAAGGTAATCGTAGCCTCAAGCCTCATCAACCGGGAATGGCTAAAATAGGGGAGGTGTAGCAAGGTTAGTGGGTAGCACCCAAGTAGGACAAGATTACCTCTGTCTAGATGTTCCTTATTATTCGGCTTAGTGTGCGGTTGATCATGACAACCGTGGGGTATCTTGTGCGGGAATTATCCAGTAAGGGATGTTCCGGCCTTGTGTTGCAGGGGATTGGGAGTGATCCTCGGTACGATGATCTAGGCCACGTACTGTGACGGGCGGTACCCCGGTAGCCCTGCCATTGTATGGAATCCAATCTCCAATAAGTGATGTACATATTAGTTGTGCCCAACTATGTTGGAACGTGAGATGTAAGCATTCCAGCTATTTCTGTATTTTACTTGAAAACCCTAGACCCTATTATAATATAACTGGATTTCCTATAAATGTTTTAGTTATCGTAAGGTAAAAACTTTTCCGTGTTTATGTGCGGGAAGTCTTACGAGATACTTTTTCTTTCCAAATGGTTTTCGAAGTTAAGCAATTTTAACCTGTTACTCACACCAGACCCATGTCTGACCCAAGTGTTTATTTCTATTTTTATAAACTCTTGGGTACTCAAATTTTTACGAGTAGCCAAGGGATTCAGGTTAGCTTTGACGAATTATGGAGGAGTAATGGAGCAGGAGGCTTCAGCGTTGTAGATGTAGATAGTAGTTCCGCTGTGTTGATCTTTGTATTGATCTCTGTATTGTATTAAGTTGTAATAACTAGACAGGTATTTATAACTGTCTAGTATGTGATGTATAATCTGTGTAACTCTGATGTATATGATACTATGTAATATCTTATGTGATATATTATATTTCATTCGTTCCGTTGTGAGTATCTATTGTTGTTTCTTTCTCTCTTCTCTTCTTTTCTCTTTTCTATCCCTTTCTTTCTTATTAACGATGCGTCATTCTGTGGAATGATACCAACTGTGACGATCCGACTTTCATCGACCAGAAAGTCGCATTGTCAATAAGAAAGAAAGGGATAGAAAAGAGAAAAGAAGAGAAGAGAGAAAGAAACAACATCAGAATCTCAATAGTGGAACGAATAAATTATGTTAATAACATAAACTATTACATAGTATACAACACTTATCAGAGTTACACAACATATACATCACATACTAGACAGTTATAAACATTTGTCTAAACATTACAACTCAATTACATACAAGACACTATCACAGAGATCAACACAGCGGAACTACTATATATATCTACAACACTGAAGCCTCCTGCTCCATTGCTCCTCCAGAAAACTCGTCAAAGCTAAACCTGAATACCTTGGCTACTCGTAAAAATTTGAGTACCCAAGAGTTTATAAAACAGAAAATAAACACTTGGGTCAGACATGGGTCTGGTGTGAGTAACAGGTTAAAGTTTCTTAACTTTGAAAACCATTTGGAAAGAAAAGGTATCTCGTAAGACTTCCCGCACATAAACATGGAAAAGTTTTTACCTTACGATAACCAAAACATTGATAGGAAATCCAGTTATATTATAATAGGTCTAGGGTTTTCAAATAAATATGAAATAGCTGAAATTGTTACATTATTAAATTCCAGCATACTAGCCAACAAAGTGGGTTATACAATCAAGCCCGTTATCACTTATTGGAAATTGGATTCCATACAATGACAGGGCTACCGGGGTACCGCCCATAACAGTACGAGGCCTAGATCACCGTACCGAGGATTACTCCCAATCCCCTACAACACAAAGCCGGAACCATCCCTTACTGGATAATTCCGAATAAAATCACCCCACAGATGGCCGTCGCCAACTGCATCACTAAGCCGAAATAAAGGAACTCTCTAGACAGGGATGACCTTACTCTCAGTGGGTGCTACCCACGAAGCCTTGCTGCACCTCCCCTGTTTTAGCCATTCCCGATTGATGAGGCTTGAGGTCACGATTACCTTTAATCAGAACACACCACTTAGAATGCTCATCGTCCACCTGACGATGTTCTGAAAGCATTCAATCCATACAAGTTCGTTCCGGGTTCGAACGAAACCGAAGGCATTATCTCGTTACACTCATTTTGGAATCACCCTCAGAGTTAACGACAACAACCCTTGCACTCTGAATCTTCATCTTCACTTGAGATTCACGACCTATCGTTAATTTGGATCGATGTGGTATTCGGATATCCAAATCTGGAAACCCGATCCCGGTCTCATCGAAATCCAAAACGTATCTTTTAAGGCCAAGTTGTTTTAAAGTTAAAACAATTCAATTCTTTATCTATATACACAGATAGATAACTAAATAGATAATCTATATTATCATCACAATAGATAATTCAGATTATCATTTCAATTCAACTAAACATCCATATTACAGATCAGCACATATCTCATTAGAGATATCAAACAATGCAAAGCATTCAATAACATTCATCCATTCCTAAGTAATGATTTATATCATCTCTAATTAATTTAAAGTGAATTAAATTAATTACTTCATTCTATAAATCCTGCTTACTTAATTATTAATTAAACCAATTAATTAATCAAACTCTAAGTATCCATCTTAATTAATCAATCTTGATTAATTAACCTTTAATTACATTAAGAAATTAATTCTTAATTAATTTCACAAATTAATTATCTTAAACCATTACAGTAATTAATCCTTAATTACTTCATTAATTAATTAACTATACTTAATTACATTCATCCTTAATTAATTACAATTAATTAATTACTTTAATCACTTATTATTGATTAATTATTTTAATTAATCAATCCTTAATTACATCATTAATTATATTAATTAATGATCTTTAATTACTCTTAATTAATTATTCTATTTAAATTAAATACATTTAATAATTAATCTTAAATTAGTCACATTTATTAATTACCTTTGATTAATCTCATTTAGTAATTAACTTCCCTTAATTACTCCTTTACATAAATTAATTACTACTTAATTAATTATCCTTTAACTAATCCCTTGATTAATTATACAAAGTAATTAAACTCCAATTACTTTTTTTATCAAATCATCTTTAGTTAATTACATCCACTAATTAACTTTAATTACTTTCCTAAGTAATTACACTTCACTAATCACATTTAAGTAATATTCTTATCAAATTACCGAGTAATTATCTTAAATTAATTTAACTAATTAATTTAAACTTATCAAATTTATTTAATTAATTACCTTAAGTAATTAATTCCTTTAATTACTTCCATTAAGTAATTATACTTAACCAACTTCATAATGATTATCATTTACTAATTAATCTATTTGATTATCAAAATTAATCATGTTAATTAATTATTTAATAATCCCTAATTAATGATCTCTCATTAATTATTAACAATTCTTTATTTAAGTAATTAAACTTAAATCAACCATTATTACTAATTACAAATTAATTAATTCTTAATTACCAATTAATAAATCTCTAATTACTTAATTAATTACCTAATTAATCTTTAATCACTTGATTAATTA
This sequence comes from Allium fistulosum, assembly GCA_030737815.1. Classification (NCBI taxonomy): domain Eukaryota; kingdom Viridiplantae; phylum Streptophyta; class Magnoliopsida; order Asparagales; family Amaryllidaceae; genus Allium; species Allium fistulosum. The sequence goes on along the minus strand of CM060901.1, from coordinate 305,774,188 downwards.
ATTCCTAATCATTTATTAATAATCTATACTTATCTAATTAAATGATCCTTAATTTCAAATTAATTAACCTTTAATTAATTTACTTAAAATCTTAATTAATTAACACCAAATCATTAATTAATTAAATTATTAAATTACTCTTTAATTACCTTATTAATTTAATGAATCCTAAATCATTAAATCTAAATTAATCTCTAAATTAAGTATTAACTTTTATAACTACTTTAATTATTATTAACAAAAGACTTAAAACATTTACTTCTAAATCTTTCTTTTATTTCATTTCAATTTAAAGATTTAAAATAAATTTCAAATTTAACTTTAACCAAATTTAAATCAAATTTACAATTCCCTTTTTAAAACCAAAGGTTAAAGAAACACTTAACATTAAGGATTTTAAACCAATTTATTTAAATTCAAACCCATTTTAAATTATACTTTAAATATCTTAAATTTGTTAAAACTTATAAATTTTATAAGCTTTATTTATCTCAAATCTAGAATACAATTTAGATTTGAATTCATACTTAAATTTTGATTTGAACTTTGTTTTTAAATCCTGCTTAACATTTTAAACTCAATTTAAAATTTAAAACCTTGTCAGATTTTTTTTAAAACTCTAACTAAATTCTACCCGAGCCTATACAAAAATACTTTGACTCGAAGCCTGATACCAAATGTAACGACCCGCCTTCCTATGCCCAGAAAGACGCATCATCTGAAGAAAGAAAGGGATAGAAAAGAGAAAAGATAGAGAAGAAAGAAAGAACAACACTAGAATCTCAACAGCGGAACGAATAAATTATATTAATAACATAAGTATTACATAATATACAACGACTATCAGAGTTACACAGCTTATACAACACATATTAGACAGTTATAAACACCTGTCTAGTTATTACAACTCAAATACAACTTAACAAATGACTCAGAGATCAACACAGCGGAACCACTTATATATCTACAAACGCTGAAGCCTCCTGCTCCATTGCTCCTTCAGAATTCGTCAAAGCAAAACCTGAATCCCTTGGCTACTCGTAAAAATTTGAGTACCCAAGAGTTTATAAAATAGAAAATAAACACTTGGGGTCAGACATGGGTCTGGTGTGAGTAAACGGGTTAAATTTGTTTAACTTCAAAACCTTTTGAAAACAAAGGTATCACGTAAGACTTCTCACACATAAACATGGAAAAGTTTTTACCTTACGCTAACCAAAACTTTGATAGGAAATCGAGTTATATTATAATAGGGTCTAGGGTTTTCAAGTAAAATACAGAAATAGCTGGAATGCTTACATCTCACGTTCCAATATAGTTGGGCACAACTAATACGTACGACACTTATTGGAGATTGGATTCCATACAATGGCAGGGCTACTGGGGTACCGTCCGTCACAGTACGTGGCCTAGATCAACGTACCGAGGAGTACACCCGCTCCCCTGCAACACAAGGCCGGAACCATCCCTTACTGGATAATTCCCGCATAACCATCCCTTACTGCAACACAAAGCCGAAATAAAAAGGGACTCTAGACAGGGGAATCTTATACTACTTGGGCGCTACCCACTAACCTTGCTGCACCTCCCCTGTTTTAGCCATTCCCGGTTGATGAGGCTTGAGGCTATGATTACCTTATCAGAACACATCACTTAGAATGCTCATCGTCCACCCGACGATGTGCTAAAAGCATTCAATCCATACAAGTTCGTTCCGGGTTCGAACGAAACCGAAGGCATTATCTCGTTACACTCGTTTTGGAATCACCCTCAGAGTTAACGACAATAACCCTTGCACTCTGAATCTTCATCTTCACTTGAGATTCACAACCTAACGTTTAACCTGGATCGATGTGGTATTCGGATATCCAAATCTGGAAACCCGATCCCGGTCTCATCGAAATCCAAAACGTATCTTTTAAGGCCAAGTTGTTTAAAGGTTTAAACAATTCAATTCAATACTTGAATTCACACAGCATTTAACATAGATAAATATCACACATTTATCACAAATATATCCAATATCATATCACAGAATATCACAGCATATCATCCAATAGATATCATCCAATTTAGATATTCAACTCAACAATCATCCATAAGCAACAATTATTAACCCTATGTTATAATTAATTTAATTAACTTAAATTAAATTAATTACTTAAGAATTAATTGTCTAACCTTGTTTAATCAGTCATTAATTAATTACAAACCTTTAATTAATTAATTACTCATTAAATATTAATCATCCTTGATTAATTATTCATTAATTACATAAAGTAATTATCCTTTAATTCATTTCACAAATTAATTATTCTTAACCATTAACAGTAATTAACCATTAATTACTTCATTAATTACATTAATTAATGATCCTTAATTAATTACTTCCATTTATTAATTAACTATAATTAATTACATTGACCCTTAATTAGTTACATTAATTAATTAAACTTTAATTAATCATAAGCAGTAATTATCATCCTGTAATTACTTACCTTAATTAATTAACTCCTTAATTAATTATATTAATCCTTTAATTAATTAAATAATTTATCCTTAATTACTTTTACAAAGTAATCATACTTCAATTACTTTCCATTAAGTAAATACCTTTAATTAATTACATCCTGTAATTATACATTAATTACCTACACTAAATAATTATACTTATCAATCTTATTAAGTATTCATACTTAATCCTTTATCGAGTGATTATCTTTAAATAAATTTACAAATTAATTAACTTAAATTAATCACATTCCTTTATTAATTACACTTGAGTAATTCATCTCTTAATTACCCTTAACAAATTAATTAATCTTTTTAATTACAGATTAATTATTATTTTAATCATTAATTAATAAAACTTAATAACAAATTAATTAATTCTTAATTATCAGTTAATTAATCCTTAGATTAATTATCTCTTAATTATTAATTAATAACACCTAATTATTAATTAATAAAACTTAATTACAAATTAAGTACTTCTTATTTACCAGCTAATTAATCTTTAATTACTTAATTAATTAACTTCTAATTACTTAATTAACAATCTTAATTACTTAATTAATTCATCTCTAATCATAAATTAATCATTCTTAATTACTTAATTAGTTATTAATTAATAAACCTTTATTATTAATCAATTCTTAATTACCCATTTATTAATCTCTGATTACTTAATTAATGCTTAATTATAACTTAATTAATTAATCACTAATTACAACTTAATTTCTTAATTAATTAATCACTTAATCCTGCTTAATCAATCTTTAATTAAAACTTAAAATAAATTCTTAACTTAAATTAACATTTAATAAATCTCTTATTACTCAAAATAGTTTTAAAGATAATTAAATTTAGTCTTAACTTGGTTAAACTTAAAACTTGATAACCTATGATTTATAACCCGAGGTAAACCATGAGTTGTAATAACTAGACAGGTGTTTATAACTATCTAGTATGTGTTGTATAAGCTGTGTAACTCTGATAGCTGTTGTATATGATACTATGTAATCTTATGTTATTAATATAATTTATTCGTTCCGCTGTTGAGATTCTAGTGTTGTTCTTTCTTTCTTCTCTATCTTTTCTCTTTTCTATCTCTTTCTTTCTTCAAGATGATACGACTTTCTGTGGAGAAAAAGTCGGGTCGTCACAGTTCCAAATACTAATCAAGTTATGAAATCAAAACGTGAAATTAAATCATTTGATTTTATGACTTATATTGATTATTACTGTAAATTCCTTATTTTGAAATAATTATCTAATATAAAAACCTGAAACCATTTTTAAATTATGTATTACATTGTTACACCTTTTAAAAAAACCTGGCTCTGATACCATTGTAACGACCCGCCACTCATTCCACAGAATGACGCATCATTAATAAGAAAGAAAGGGATAGAAAAGAGAAAAGAAGAGAAGAGAGAAAGAATCAACAACAGATACTCACAGCGGAACGAATGAAATATAATATATCACATAAGATATTACATAGTATCATATACATCAGATTTACACAGATTATACATCACATACTAGACAGTTATAAACATCTGTCTAATTATTACAACTTAATACAATGCAGAGATCAATACAAAGATCAACACAGCGGAACTACTATCTATCTACAACGCTGAAGCTTCCTGCTCCATTGCTCCTCCACAATTCATCAAAGCTAACCTGAATCCCTTGGCTACTCGTAAAAATTTGAGTACCCAAGAGTTTATAAAACAGAAATAAACACTTGGGTCAGACATGGGTCTGGTGTGAGTAACAGGTTAAACTTGCTTAACTTCAAAACCTTTTGAAAACAAAGGTATCACGTAAGACTTCCCACACATAAACATGGAAAAGTTTTTACCTTACGCTAACCAAAACATTGATAGGAAATCCAGTTATATTATAATAGGTCTAAGGTTTTCAAATAAGTATTCACATAGCCGAAATTGTTACATTCATTAAATTCCAACATACATAGGTATACAATCAAGTCCGTTATCACTTATTGGAAATTGGATTCCATACAATGGCAGGGCTACCGGGGTACCGCCCGTCACAGTACGTGGCCTAGATCACCGTACCGAGGATCACTCCCAATCTGCTTTCACTGCACCACTCTGATCTGATGAAGAACACAAGAACAGACTGGACCACATATCCGAGAAATACGGTCCAACAAATACATAAAGAAAACTCAGGTTTTTTTTATAAACTCTTGGGTACTCAAATTTTTACGAGTAGCCAAGGGATTCAGGTTAGCTTTGACGAATTGTGGAGGAACAATGGAGCAGGAGGCTTCAGCGTTGTAGATATATATAGTAGTTCCGCTGTGTTGATCTCTGTGATAGTGTCTTGTATGTATTTGAGTTGTAATGTCTAGATAAATGTTTATAACTGTCTAGTATGTGATGTATATGCTGTGTAACTCTAATAGATGTTGTATACTATGTAATAGCTTATGTTATTAATATAATTTATTTGTTCCACTATTGAGATTCTGATGTTGTTTCTTTCACTCTTCTCTTCTTTTCTCTTTTCTATCCTTTTCTTTCTTATTAATGATGCGTCATTCTGTGGAATGAATGGCAGGTCGTTACAACCCGAGCATTACAGATTTTCAGGTATGGACGTTCTGGAGCTCAGGAGTCGAGCTGGATGGCAGTAACGTATGGAGTGTTTCTACTGTGTTATATTATTGTATATCTGAGACTTGATAATTGTGTATATCCAGTGTCTGTATAAATGTGTAACTCTGATGTATTAAAATGTAATCGACAGATATAATATTGCTTTGTAAACTGTTATTATTTATTATTATATTTTATCCGCTGCGAATGTGAGATGTTGATGTTTCTGATCTTCTTCTTCTTCTTCTTCTATCTCTTTCTTCTTTTTCATAACTATCTGGAATTTTCGAGTTCGAAAATTCCGGGTCGTTACAGTTCCAAATGTAACGACCCGCCTTCCTATGCCCAAAAAGACGCATCATCTGAAGAAAGAAAGGGATAGAAAAGAGAAAAGATAGAGAAGAAAGAAAGAACAACACTAGAATCTCAACAGCGGAACGAATAAATTATATTAATAACATAAGTATTACATAATATATAACGACTATCAGAGTTACACAGCTTATACAACACATACTAGACAGTTATAAACACCTATCTAGTTATTACAACTCAAAATACATTTCAAACAAATGACTCAGAGATCAACACAGCGGAACACTATATCTACGAACGCTGAAGCCTCCTGTTCCATTGCTCCTTCAGAATTCGTCAAAGCAAACCTGAATCCCTTGGCTACTCGTAAAAATTTGAGTACCCAAGTGTAACGACCCAGAATTTTGAACGAATTAAATTGAGAATATTTAATTAATTTTAGATATTTGAACGATGATTTAATTTGAATCCCCAATATAATTTTGAAATTTGCGATTAAATTATAAAATTTAATCTGTTGAAAGTTGAATTTAATTTGAGTCTTTAATTTTAAGCTGAAGAAAAATATTTCGAAAGCTTTTAAAATTCGTATTGATATTACTGAAGGTAACAGAAGCTTCAGAATCGAATTTAGGAGTAAATTGTTCAGTTTGAAATTTATATCGTTCGTATCGATATTTAAAAATAGCCGTCTGAGGCACAGTCTCGGAATTCGACGAAACCAGTTCCATTGGGTCCGTAATATTGAATTATTACCGGATTTCAAATTTCGTATTGAACAGAGTTGCCGTGTGATCGTACGATAGGCAAACGCATTGAATCTTTATCGAATTCAAATTTAAAATTTAAATTTTAAATAATTAGTCAACATACACACGTTCATCCCTTCAACCCCACCTTAATTTTCGTCTAAACACACGATACAAAAATTGTGTAACCCTTGCTCTTTCAATTTTAAAATAACCATCTTCCTTCGTCAGTTCAAATCAATTCACAAACGAAATAAAAATGGTAGATGATAAAGAAAAAATTGCGAATCTATGTCTCCTCTCCTCAAATTAAAACTGCGTGCCTCCTTCCCCTTTTATTTTCAATCGTATTCGAAAAAAAAATATACGAAATCAGAAATCGAATTCGATTTTTAACAGAGGCCGCTGTTCGCGAATCATTCATCGCGAGTTCGTCGTCGCGATTTGCGGGGGGTAGGGCGTGCGACTGCGAGGCGTTCGCGAATTCGAAGGGGAGGATGAAGGCGTGCGGCGACGTGGTCGCTGATGTGAGCGCGACTGGAGGGGATTCGCGAATCTCGTGGAGCAGTTCGTATCAATCGAAATTGATGGTGGGCGACGCGATCTGGATGGGTGGCAACGGCGATTCAGGGATATGCTTGGAAGCTTGCGATCGAGTAAGGGGGGCTCGTGTTGAGGTCGCGATTGAAGGAGGAGGGCGACATCTCGAGGCGATGTCTGGTGGCACTGGCGAGTAGATGGGTGGTCAGCGGCAGACCGGTGGTGGAGTTTGGGTTCGTCGAGGGTGTCTTCGAGTTTGAATTCGCAGTGTGGTATTAAGCATACTGCAGTTTATTTGTTCTTCATTTTCCATCCTGATTTAATAAATATAAATATATATGTGTGCATATATATAAAGATAAAAGAAATTAAATTCTATAAGGTTTAAAATAGAAGCTTTTTAATAGACAGTTTAAAGAGGATAATGAATACAATTTACTAGTTTGTATTAAGATAATTTATTTAGGTGATTACCTCGTTCAAATTACTTATAAAAATTATTTTAGTTTCTAGAAATTATTTATCTTAGGAAAATTAGTTAAAATTTATTATTAAGTAATCGGAGAAGTAATTGGTTGTATAGGGTAACTAATTAAATGGTAGTTAACTGTTTGACTGTTTTGAATATTGATAAATTATCTAAATTGTTATACAAGGTCGAATAAAGTCAAGGAAACAAATTGGATTCGAAAATGGGATTGCAAAGATAAATAAAGCTAAGGTGAGATTTTTCTCACTCGATTTAAAAGTGGATTTTACAGTTATTGATTGATGATTGACTGTTTTGGATGTGCTATTAGATATGATAGGATATATCTATATATATAGCAGTATATACATATTGGCATATGTATATATTGGATTGATGATTTCCCGCCTCGTATAGCGGATGAGACCCTATTGCGCCGTTAGTAAGCGGATTTTTATAAAACCCATATACCGCGATAATTCCGTACTGGAGCGGAATTGGTATTGTGCTAACGTCTTTGGATGCAGGGAAACAGGTTGGAGGGATCCAACTGGACCCCTCACGTTGATTGAATTTATTTCTACTGTGATATGAATCTGTGAATGATTATAGTGATGCTATTAATCATATTGATATTTGGAAATTGTTTGAAAGCTAAAATTTAGCTGAATGGATGTTTGACATCATTAGATTCCAAAAATAAACGAAATTGAATTTTTGAAATCAAAATAGAAATTTCTAAGTGAATTAATTTTAGAAATTGAATAAATTTTGAAGGAAGAAATTTTTAGGGTATAAAAAGTTAACTTTTATAATCTTATCGAATTAATTCCCGAATCAAGTGAAAATGTTAAATAAATGGATTTCGTAAAATAGTGATTATAAATTGAAGGATTTAATTTAAGAATCTGGATTTTTAAATAGATTGAAAGAAACGATTGAAATTTATTAAAAAGGAATTTATTAAAAGAAGATAAGTTGGAAATCCGATTAGAAATTTACTTGGTAAATTGAAATGATTTGGGAAGTCAATGTAAAATGACTTCAATTTAAAGAATCCATTTAAAAACAGGATATTGAAAAATTTGAAGGAAAATAAGAATTTATTTTAGTAGGGATAAATAAAATTAGAAATCAATCTGTAATTGATTTAATATTTGGAAATGAATTTTTGAGAAATCAGTATGGGAATTTTATTTTAAAGTTGAAAATAAATTTAGAAATCAATATTGAAATTGGTTTGGTATTGAAGTTTTTATGAATGGAATTGGAATTTATAAAAGTTGGTTATAGATCCGAAATCACTTATGTCACATCCTGAAATTTTCGACTTTCGAAAATTCAACATCGATACTCACTTTATCGACTGCCGAGAAATCGAGTGCCGGAAACTCCAATAGTGAGGGTTTTAGAAAGAAGAAGTAGAAGAAAAAGAGAAGAAGAAGGAAGAAAACAGAGAAGAAAAACAACAGAACAACATCAGAATAGAAAACAATATCAGAATCTTACACATCGCAGCGGAACAATATACAATAGATAATTACTAGTCTTTTAAAACAAAGAACTATATCATTTTATACATACATCAATCATCAGAGTCAATATACAACACTGGACAGTTATATAAACTTGTCCTCATACAGAATACACAGCGGAATAAATACTATCAGATACAAATACTACGTCTCGCCATCCAGCTTATCTCCAAGCTCCAGAATATCCAGAATATCCTGATAATATAACTCTAGGCTGCCCGTGTGGAAATTGGTGGGCACCCAGAGTTTAGAAGGGAAACAATAAACTCCGAGTCAGTCATGGTGACTGGTGTGAGATCGTAAAACAGTTATTCTTTAAAAATAAACAGCAGAATAATTTTAAAGTCAATTCGAAATGCTTTTGGAAAATGAAACTACCATAAGACCTCCCACCACACACACAATGCAAACGCAGAATTGGAGGAGATTTCTTCTTATGATAGTCAAAGATGCTTACTACGCAAAATCAAATCATTTTTTGATATTATTATTAGTGCATAGTGTAGAAAACATTTCGAAAGTATAATATAAATCTTAGCCAGCATAGGCATTCCGCACTTATGCCTACTATAGCTACTATGTTCAATAGCAGGTTACCGCCACATTCCATAGCAGGTAATACAACTAAAACCGTACAAGTCACGTATTGTTTCTTTGGATTTCCAACAAATGGTCAGGCTAAGGAACTTCCTATCCACGATGGGTACGTCCCTGGAATAGACGACCCGAGAACCTAACCGGATCTCTGCCAACACAAGGCCGGGTTACCTCTGCAAAAATAGGTAACTACTGACACGCGTATGCCATCCCCCGATCGTCACCGATCTTCCCGAGGATCCCCGATTCGCAACAAACCACATAGTAAAAATGCAGCAACCACAGAGGTTAAGTATCTGGGCTCCATACCATGATACCACCTTTATCCAGAAGGAATGACATACACTAAGGGGCGCTACTCCCTAGAACCTTGCCGCATTCTTCCTGTTTCGACCATTTCCGGGGTGTGAGGCTCGACGAAGTCTCGTCCACAAAGCTACGCTTTCTCAAAAAGCCCTGCTTCGGGTCAAACAAAATGATCAACCTATGATCATTAAGATATAAGATCAAACAAATGATCATATCACAAATGATCAAACACTGATCATTTCACAGCAACACTCAGTATGCCACGTTACCAAATTGGGATATATCGCTGATAAATTTCAACTACATAACCTCTGAGCTCGTACGTCTCAGAGAAGGGTGTTAAGCTAAGAGAATAAATTCTCCGCCACCAACAGAAATGTATTTGAAAGAAATCAGCTTTATATCTCAAATTGTAACGTCAGACACACAATCCGTACAAGTCTGTTCCGGGATCGAACAGAACCGAAGGCACTTCTCACGAAGCCCTTGCATTTCCGGATAATTTTCTAATCACGTCCGGACTTCCCGTCACTAAGGGTGATAAAACCTCTAAACCGAAGATCAGTCGATGTAGAGTAACTCGACGGTAATCCTTCCGTTTTCAAAAATATCCGGTCTTCAACACCAATCTTCAAATGCGATTCATAACGACGTATCACATATTCGGAATGGGTTATACGACCCCATGGTCCTTTCCCGGCTAACCCGAATAGTGAGCGCTTATTTAAAAATAAGTGTGGCATTCAAATTCATCCAATTCACAACAAATACCTACTCAAGGTAATTATTGATAGTCGGTTATTTAACTATCAATAAAGATGCGCAACATCATCAGATTCCAAATAATTTTCCAAATTATTTTATCTTCAAAAATATCTTTATTAGATATAAATTTTCCACACTTCAAAAATAAATCAACGTTTATTTTTAAAACAAATTCCCATTCCATTTATAAATTCCATAGTGAATTTATATTTTTCAAAATATCTATTGATATACGATTCTCAAATCGATTTCAATATTCAATTTCAATTTATCTTTACAAAGATAAATTCTCAAAACGTTTCATTTTATTTTGGAAAATCAATTCCATACTTATTTAAAAATAAGTATTTTCACAAATCTATTTACTTTCAACATTTGAAAATATTCGATATACTTAGATCAAATTAAGTATAATTTCATTCTTTAAGGAAAATATTCTTTTAACACCTTTATTTGAGTCAAAACGAATGTTACGTAAAACATCGTTACGACGACTCAAAATCAATAGTATCAGGATTCAGAATTAAGATAGATGTATAAATCCCAATACTATATAAAACATTTCCTTCCGAAAATCATTTTCTATAACAACAATGTTATAGTCCACCATTTCCTTAAATTTCTCGAAAACGTCTATTTCAACAAGAACTGTTGAAATCTATGCTTCCGATTCATAATACATTTTAAAACATCTTTAAAATGTTTAACTTCATTTTTTTTTTCTATATCACTTCTTCAAAAATAAATCCATTTTATTAACAATATATTCACTGTCCCAAAATCGTGAATATAACTTCTTTAATAATCTTCTATATTAAATTTATCACATTCAATCTATTTCGAATTTATAAACACGTTTATAAATTCTATTTCTCTTTTTAATAACAACTTTGACTTATAAACCTTCTTTTATCAACTTCTACATTTAACTTATCAAAATAAGTGACTTTGGGTTTATAAACGACTTTTAAAATTTTTAATTCTATTTATAAAAACTTCAATCCCAAATCAATTTCAATATTGATTTCAAATTTTATTTATCACTACTAAGTGAATTCCTTATTTTCCTTCAAATTATTCAATATCCTGTTTTTAAATGGATTCTTTAAATTGAAATCATTTTACGTTGATTTCCCAGATCATTTCAATTTACCGATTTAAATTTCTAATTTGATTTCCAACTTATCTCTTTTTAAATAAATTCCTTTTTAAGAAAATAAATTTCAATCGTTTCTTTCAATCTATTTAAAAATCCAAGTTTAAATTAAATTCTTCAAATTATTATCACTATTTTACGAAATCCATTTATTTAACATTTTCACTTGATTCTGGAATAAATTCAATAAGATTTCAAAAATCAGCCTTTATTCTTTTAAATTCTTTTCTTCAAATTTATTAAATTTCAAAAATCAATTCACTTAAAAATTCCTACTTGAATTTCAAAAATTCAATTTCGTTTATTTTTTTGAAATCCAATGATATCAAACATCCGTTCAGCTAAATTTTTAGCTTTCAATCAATTTCCAGACATCGATTTGATCAATAACATCAATATAATCATTCACAGATTTATACCACAGTATAAATAAAATCAATCAATGTGAGGGGTCCAGTTGGATCCCTCCAACCTGTTTCCCTGCATCCAAAGACGTTAGCACAATACCAATTCCGCTCCAGTACGGAATTATCGCAGTATATAGGTTTTTATAAATCCGCTTACTAACGGCGCAATAGGGTCTCATCCGCTATACGAGGCGGGAATCAATCAATCCAATATATACATATGCCAATATGTATATATTGCTATATATAGATATATCCTAAAATATCTAATATCTCATCCAAAACATCAATCAATCAAATCAATAACTGCAATACAAATTTAAATCTGAGTGAGGAGATCTCACCTTAGCTATTTATTTTGCTTTCCAATTCAAACCGGCTTATTTTTTTGGTTCCAGTTTGTTTTCTCCAAGTTTTGACCTTGTACAACAATGTATAAAATTTATTAATATTCGAATTTAATCGAATCAACAATTTTCGTTTTGATAGTTTTAATCACTTAATGGTTTTATTTCAAACCGGTTTCATTTAATAAAATTCGCTAAACTAGAAATTTACTTTAAAACTAAATTCCCCTTTAAAAATTTCTAAGTAAAAATAAAAATAAGTTAAACACCCTAAATGAATTATTTATCAACCCAGTAAAGCAAATCCTATATATTTTTATTTTTTTTCCTTTTTATCTTCGGTAACACATATAACTGCATGTAAATACACATAAAATAACCTATGCAAATTTTTAAATTTATTTTTATAAAATCCTTCAATCCTTTTATTATATTTTTTCAACTACTATAATCATTTATCTGTTTTCATAAAAAATTACAGTATGTCAACTTTTCAAAAATACAAATATTTAAAACTCATTTTCAAATTTAAATCGAATTAACATTTTGTAATTACCTCATTAACGAATCGAGTAAACCCAGAATCTCAGAGCGACTTCGAACCCAGATCCTCGTTCGCGTGCTGCCTTGCGCCCCCAACCCTAGGCGCCGCCGCTCACCACCACAACGCTGCCATTTTCGACCCCACATCCATTCGAACCCCTTTACCATCACCGTGCTCACCTCCTACGCGATTCGATCGCCCCCATCCTCTTGCTGCTGCCGCCGCGCCTCGATTCATCAAATCGCGATGCCCTGCCGAAAACGAGACCAAGCCTAACAGTCGCTCGCGATATGTCCAAAGTCGAGCTCGAACGCCCCTTTGCCGAAGTCGAACTCAAATCGCCGCTTGCCTTATTCGCGCCTGAATGCTACCTCCGGTCGCAAGCCTCTAGCTCGATCGCCTCGCCATCGTACGCGAGCACGATTCGCTTCCAAAAGAAATGCGGTCGAGGGATTTGCTTTTGAAAAAGAAAGAGGATGGTCGCCATTTTTATTTTACTCCTTTCGGTTTATTTAAAAGATGAACGATTTTGTTTTGATTTGTACTGGCGTGACGAAAGAAGAGGGATGTTTAAAATTGAAAGCAGCATGCTTCCCACGATTTCTTCCCCGTGATCTTTGGCGTAAAGTTAGGAAATAATATACCAAGGTTGACCAAATTTAAATTTAAATTAAAATTCGAATTCAATTTAAATTTCAATGCGTTTAAGTGTCGTACGTTCACATAACAGCTCCGATAAATATGAAATTTGAAATCCGGTAATAATTCAATATTCCGGACCCAATGGAACTGGTTTCATCGAATTCCGAGACTGTTTGAAAAATAACTATTTTTAAATATCGATTTGAACAATTAAATTCAAAACTGAATAAATCGATTTCAGATTCGATTCTGAAGTTTTTAAATTATGTTCAGTAAAATCAATATAAATTTTACCATCCTTTGAAATATTTTTTCTTCAACTGTAAATTTAAGATTCAGATTTTTTTATTCAACATTCAACAGATTAAATTTTAAGGTTTAATCGCCAAATTCCAAGTTATATTCGGGATTCAAATTAAATCATCGTTCAAATATTTAAAATTAATTAAATATTCTCAATTTAATTTGTTCAAAATTCAGGGTCGTTACAGACTTCCCCCCTTAAAAGAATTTCGTCCTCGAAATTACAAGTTAGGAAAAATGGTCCTTAACTCGTCTACTATCTTTCAACCTCTAATAGTTTTATCAAATTTTCAAAACAAATCTTTCTACTAAAGATTCGTTATTATTCATACTAAATTTTCAACTTCAACTATAAGTTTCAAACAACATTGTTTAACTTCTAAATTCAAATTCTAGTTTAAATTCAAATTTTAACTTTCAAAATTTTCTCAAAATTTTTCTAACACTCGAAATTTTCGAAAAATTTCGCCAGCGTCTTCTTTGCGCGGCTAATACGGTACGACTACAAAACGTCCCTACGGACTCTCAGATTTCAAAAAGAAAAAGAAAAAACCAAGCGGCTAGAGAGAAATCATCAAAAACTCATATTATAATTCAAATACGTACCTTTTGTCGAGCAATTCAAATTTATCTTTGAAATCAAATCCAATTCCTTTAGACCTGTATATCCTACTAGCCATTATATCTAGTTACAGCATTCAATCATTTTGCAAATTCGATTACCAAATTTTCAATATATGCTTATATATTTACGGTTGAAGTTACATTCGTTTTTAAACAAAATGAATTCATATCCATTCTAGTTTATAACTAATTCAAATTGATACAAATTCAATTCGATTCATTTTTTACAAATTTGAAACCAATTTCAATTTTCAATCTCATTTTATTTAATTGATTCACTTGCAAATTTATTCGTTCATTCACAATTTTCATTTATTTTCATAATTCAGTACTCAATTCCAGAGTCTTTTCAACCTTTCAAAACCATTTTGAAAACAATTCAAATTTCATTTGAATTTCCAAAACAAAACCCCAAATTTTCCAAACACTTTCTGTTTAAAATAATTTGGCAGCAATTCCTCTTTTGGAAACCCGAAAATGAATTCTAATGATGTGGCCATCATCATCAGGATTATTTTCCAGCGACCTAAAAGAGTTTAGAGCTTTCAACTCTCCAAATACTTTTCAAAACCTTTGAAATTCATTTTCAAATCAAAAAGGATTTAAACTTTTCAAATCTCCAAAATTTTCAAACTCCTTTCAAAACATTTCCAAAAACTTCTCTGGAATTCCATTCCAAATTACAAATCACATTTATAATTTACATTCTCAAATTTCATTCATATGAGTATTTATTTCTTAACTTTGGAGTTACGATTTCAGTTTCTTATTCAATTTCAGTGATGATAATGATTAATATTACCACTTCTAACAACCATGCAACCATATACTACAGTAATTCATAGAAAATGATTTCTTGTCTATACAAAAAAATAGTTTTGGGTAAAATTATCTCATTCACCCTATTCAAAACAATACTGTGCCGAATTGTTCTATTCGAGTGTTTAGAAACCCCTTCGATCCAGTTGCGCAGACTGTGCCGACGAAGGTTCATACACCACTCAATAAACCAATCATCACAATAAAAAAATAATTTTTTTTATATCAACTAACAAATACGCGCTCATATCTATTATTACACTCAACTCATTCTAGAGTACTACTGACTCCATCTCTAATGAGTAACACCCAACAGAGCAGGGTTGTCGCTTAACCATATGCTCTGATACCACGCTGTCACATCCAGAAATTTTCGACTTTCGAAAATTCAACATCGATACTCACTTTATCGACTGCCGAGAAATCGAGTGCCGGAAACTCCAATAGTGAGGGTTTTAGAAAGAAGAAGTAGAAGAAAAAGAGAAGAAGAAGGAAGAAAACAGAGAAGAAAAACAACAGAACAACATCAGAATAGAAAACAATATCAGAATCTTACACATCGCAGCGGAACAATATACAATAGATAATTACTAGTCTTTTAAAACAAAGAACTATATCATTTTATACATACATCAATCATCAGAGTCAATATACAACACTGGACAGTTATATAAACTTGTCCTCATACAGAATACACAGCGGAATAAATACTATCAGATACAAATACTACGTCTCGCCATCCAGCTTATCTCCAAGCTCCAGAATATCCAGAATATCCTGATAATATAACTCTAGGCTGCCCGTGTGGAAATTGGTGGGCACCCAGAGTTTAGAAGGGAAACAATAAACTCCGAGTCAGTCATGGTGACTGGTGTGATATCGTAAAACAGTTATTCTTTAAAAATAAACAGCAGAATAATTTTAAAGTCAATTCGAAATGCTTTTGGAAAATGAAACTACCATAAGACCTCCCACCACACACACAATGCAAACGCAGAATTGGAGGAGATTTCTTCTTATGATAGTCAAAGATGCTTACTACGCAAAATCAAATCATTTTTTGATATTATTATTAGTGCATAGTGTAGAAAACATTTCGAAAGTATAATATAAATCTTAGCCAGCATAGGCATTCCGCACTTATGCCTACTATAGCTACTATGTTCAATAGCAGGTTACCGCCACATTCCATAGCAGGTAATACAACTAAAACCGTACAAGTCACGTATTGTTTCTTTGGATTTCCAACAAATGGTCAGGCTAAGGAACTTCCTATCCACGATGGGTACGTCCCTGGAATAGACGACCCGAGAACCTAACCGGATCTCTGCCAACACAAGGCCGGGTTACCTCTGCAAAAATAGGTAACTACTGACATGCGTATGCCATCCCCCGATCGTCACCGATCTTCCCGAGGATCCCCGATTCGCAACAAACCACATAGTAAAAATGCAGCAACCACAGAGGTTAAGTATCTGGGCTCCATACCATGATACCACCTTTATCCAGAAGGAATGACATACACTAAGGGGCGCTACTCCCTAGAACCTTGCCGCATTCTTCCTGTTTCGACCATTTCCGGGGTGTGAGGCTCGACGAAGTCTCGTCCACAAAGCTACGCTTTCTCAAAAAGCCCTGCTTCGGGTCAAACAAAATGATCAACCTATGATCATTAAGATATAAGATCAAACAAATGATCATATCACAAATGATCAAACACTGATCATTTCACAGCAACACTCAGTATGCCACGTTACCAAATTGGGATATATCGCTGATAAATTTCAACTACATAACCTCTGAGCTCGTACGTCTCAGAGAAGGGTGTTAAGCTAAGAGAATAAATTCTCCGCCACCAACAGAAATGTATTTGAAAGAAATCAGCTTTATATCTCAAATTGTAACGTCAGACACACAATCCATACAAGTCTGTTCCGGGATCGAACAGAACCGAAGGCACTTCTCACGAAGCCCTTGCATTTCCGGATAATTTTCTAATCACGTCCGGACTTCCCGTCACTAAGGGTGATAAAACCTCTAAACCGAAGATCAGTCGATGTAGAGTAACTCGACGGTAATCCTTCCGTTTTCAAAAATATCCGGTCTTCAACACCAATCTTCAAATGCGATTCATAACGACGTATCACATATTCGGAATGGGTTATACGACCCCATGGTCCTTTCCCGGCTAACCCGAATAGTGAGCGCTTATTTAAAAATAAGTGTGGCATTCAAATTCATGCAATTCACAACAAATACCTACTCAAGGTAATTATTGATAGTCGGTTATTTAACTATCAATAAAGATGCGCAACATCATCAGATTCCAAATAATTTTCCAAATTATTTTATCTTCAAAAATATCTTTATTAGATATAAATTTTCCACACTTCAAAAATAAATCAACTTTATTTTTAAAACAAATTCCCATTCCATTTATAAATTCCATAGTGAATTTATATTTTTCAAAATATCTATTGATATACGATTCTCAAATCGATTTCAATATTCAATTTCAATTTATCTTTACAAAGATAAATTCTCAAAACGTTTCATTTTATTTTGGAAAATCAATTCCATACTTATTTAAAAATAAGTATTTTCACAAATCTATTTACTTTCAACATTTGAAAATATTCGATATACTTAGATCAAATTAAGTATAATTTCATTCTTTAAGGAAAATATTCTTTTAACACCTTTATTTGAGTCAAAACGAATGTTACGTAAAACATCGTTACGACGACTCAAAATCAATAGTATCAGGATTCAGAATTAAGATAGATGTATAAATCCCAATACTATATAAAACATTTCCTTCCGAAAATCATTTTCTATAACAACAATGTTATAGTCCACCATTTCCTTAAATTTCTCGAAAACGTCTATTTCAACAAGAACTGTTGAAATCTATGCTTCCGATTCATAATACATTTTAAAACATCTTTAAAATGTTTAACTTCATTTTTTTTTTCTATATCACTTCTTCAAAAATAAATCCATTTTATTAACAATATATTCACTGTCCCAAAATCGTGAATATAACTTCTTTAATAATCTTCTATATTAAATTTATCACATTCAATCTATTTCGAATTTATAAACACGTTTATAAATTCTATTTCTCTTTTTAATAACAACTTTGACTTATAAACCTTCTTTTATCAACTTCTACATTTAACTTATCAAAATAAGTGACTTTGGGTTTATAAACGACTTTTAAAATTTTTAATTCTATTTATAAAAACTTCAATCCCAAATCAATTTCAATATTGATTTCAAATTTTATTTATCACTACTAAGTGAATTCCTTATTTTCCTTCAAATTATTCAATATCCTGTTTTTAAATGGATTCTTTAAATTGAAATCATTTTACGTTGATTTCCCAGATCATTTCAATTTACCGATTTAAATTTCTAATTTGATTTCCAACTTATCTCTTTTTAAATAAATTCCTTTTTAAGAAAATAAATTTCAATCGTTTCTTTCAATCTATTTAAAAATCCAAGTTTAAATTAAATTCTTCAAATTATTATCACTATTTTACGAAATCCATTTATTTAACATTTTCACTTGATTCTAGAATAAATTCAATAAGATTTCAAAAATCAGCCTTTATTCTTTTAAATTCTTTTCTTCAAATTTATTAAATTTCAAAAATCAATTCACTTAAAAATTCCTACTTGAATTTCAAAAATTCAATTTCGTTTATTTTTTTGAAATCCAATGATATCAAACATCCGTTCAGCTAAATTTTTAGCTTTCAATCAATTTCCAAACATCGATTTGATCAATAACATCAATATAATCATTCACAGATTTATACCACAGTATAAATAAAATCAATCAATGTGAGGGGTCCAGTTGGATCCCTCCAACCTGTTTCCCTGCATCCAAAGACGTTAGCACAATACCAATTCCGCTCCAGTACGGAATTATCGCGGTATATAGGTTTTTATAAATCTGCTTACTAACGGCGCAATAGGGTCTCATCCGCTATACGAGGCGGGAATCAATCAATCCAATATATACATATGCCAATATGTATATATTGCTATATATAGATATATCCTAAAATATCTAATATCTCATCCAAAACATCAATCAATCAAATCAATAACTGCAATACAAATTTAAATCTGAGTGAGGAGATCTCACCTTAGCTATTTATTTTTCTTTCCAATTCAAACCGGCTTATTTTTTTGGTTCCAGTTTGTTTTCTCCAAGTTTTGACCTTGTACAACAATGTATAAAATTTATTAATATTCGAATTTAATCGAATCAACAATTTTCGTTTTGATAGTTTTAATCACTTAATGGTTTTATTTCAAACCGGTTTCATTTAATAAAATTCGCTAAACTAGAAATTTACTTTAAAACTAAATTCCCCTTTAAAAATTTCTAAGTAAAAATAAAAATAAGTTAAACACCCTAAATGAATTATTTATCAACCCAGTAAAGCAAATCCTATATATTTTTATTTTTTTTCCTTTTTATCTTCGGTAACACATATAACTGCATGTAAATACACATAAAATAACCTATGCAGATTTTTAAATTTATTTTTATAAAATCCTTCAATCCTTTTATTATATTTTTTCAACTACTATAATCATTTATCTGTTTTCATAAAAAATTACAGTATGTCAACTTTTCAAAAATACAAATATTTAAAACTCATTTTCAAATTTAAATCGAATTAACATTTTGTAATTACCTCATTAACGAATCGAGTAAACCCAGAATCTCAGAGCGACTTCGAACCCAGATCCTCGTTCGCGTGCTGCCTTGCGCCCCCAACCCTAGGCGCCGCCGCTCACCACCACAACGCTGCCATTTTCGACCCCACATCCATTCGAACCCCTTTACCATCACCGTGCTCACCTCCTACGCGATTCGATCGCCCCCATCCTCTTGCTGCTGCCGCCGCGCCTCGATTCATCAAATCGCGATGCCCTGCCGAAAACGAGACCAAGCCTAACAGTCGCTCGCGATATGTCCAAAGTCGAGCTCGAACGCCCCTTTGCCGAAGTCGAACTCAAATCGCCGCTTGCCTTATTCGCGCCTGAATGCTACCTCCGGTCGCAAGCCTCTAGCTCGATCGCCTCGCCATCGTACGCGAGCACGATTCGCTTCCAAAAGAAATGCGGCCGAGGGATTTGCTTTTGAAAAAGAAAGAGGATGGTCGCCATTTTTATTTTACTCCTTTCGGTTTATTTAAAAGATGAACGATTTTGTTTTGATTTGTACTGGCGTGACGAAAGAAGAGGGATGTTTAAAATTGAAAGCAGCATGCTTCCCACGATTTCTTCCCCGTGATCTTTGGCGTAAAGTTAGGAAATAATATACCAAGGTTGACCAAATTTAAATTTAAATTAAAATTCGAATTCAATTTAAATTTCAATGCGTTTAAGTGTCGTACGTTCACATAACAGCTCCGATAAATATGAAATTTGAAATCCGGTAATAATTCAATATTCCGGACCCAATGGAACCGGTTTCATCGAATTCCGAGACTGTTTGAAAAATAACTATTTTTAAATATCGATTTGAACAATTAAATTCAAAACTGAATAAATCGATTTCAGATTCGATTCTGAAGTTTTTAAATTATCTTCAGTAAAATCAATATAAATTTTACCATCCTTTGAAATATTTTTTCTTCAACTGTAAATTTAAGATTCAGATTTTTTTATTCAACATTCAACAGATTAAATTTTAAGGTTTAATCGCCAAATTCCAAGTTATATTCGGGATTCAAATTAAATCATCGTTCAAATATTTAAAATTAATTAAATATTCTCAATTTAATTTGTTCAAAATTCAGGGTCGTTACAACTTATCTTGATAAATAAAGTATAGAAGTTAATAAAAAAGAAATGTATAAGTCGAAGTTGTTATAAAATGGAAATAGAATTTATAAACATTGTTTTATAAATTCGAAATCAATTGAATTTGATAAATCAAATATAGAAGGTTATTAAAGAAGATATATTCGCGAATTTGGATAGCGAATTAGTTTTGAAATAAATGTGTAGAAAAGATTGAAATTTGGTTAAGTGAAGTATATTCACGATTTTGGACAGTGAATATATTATTGAATAAAATGGATTCATTTTTGAAGAAGTGATATTAAAAATGAAGTTAAACATTTTAAAGATGTTTTAAAATGTATTGTGAATCGAAATCATAGATTTCAACATTCATTGTTGAAATAGACGTTTTCGAGAAATAAGGAAATGATGGACTATAACACTGTTGTTATAGTAAATGATTTTCGAAAGAAAATGTTTTATGTAGTATTGGGATTTACATATCTATCTTAAAATTCGAATCCCTATACTAGTGATTTTGAGTCGTTCGTAGCGATGTTTTACGTAACATTCGTTTTGACTCAAATAAATGTTGTTATAGAGAATGATTTCCTTAAAGAATGAAATGTATACTTAATATTGATTTAAGTATATCGAATATTTTCCAAGTGTTGAAAATAAATAGATTTGTGAAATACCTATTTTTAAATAAGTATGGAAATGTTTTTCCAATATGAAATGAACTGTTTTGAGATTTTATCTTCAAAGATAAATTGAAATGTGAATATTTGAAATTTGTTTTCAAATGATTAAGTGTGGAAATTTTATATCTAGTAAAAGATATTTTTGGAAGATAAAATAATTTGGAAAATTATTTGGAATCTGATGATGTTGCGCATCTTTATTGATAGTTAAATAACCGACTATCAATAATTACCTTTAGATAGGTACTTGTTGTGAATTGCTTGAATTTGAATGCCACACTTATTTTTGAATAAACGCTCACTATTCGGGTTAGCCGGGAAAGGACCATGGGGTCGTATAACCCATTCCGAATATGTGATACGTCGTTATGAATTGCATTTGAAGACCGGTGTTGAAGACCGGATATTTTTGAAAACGGAAGGATTACCGTCGAGTTACTCTACATCGGCTGATCTCCGATTTAGAGGTTTTATCACCCTTAGTGACGGGAAGTCCTGACGTGATTGAAAATTATCCGGATATGCAAGGGCTTCGTGAGAAGTGCCTTCGGTTCTGTTCGATCCCGGAACAGACTTGTATGGATTGTGTGTCTGACGTTACAATTTGAGATATAAAGCTGATTTCTTTCAAATACATTTCTGTTGGTGGCGGAGAATTTATTCTCTTAGCTTAACACCCTTCTCTGAGACGTACTGTCACATACCGAAATTTTCGACTTTCGAAAATTCGACATCGATACTCACTTTATCGACTGCCGAGAAATCGAGTGCCGGAAACTCCAATAGTGAGGGTTTAAGAAAAAGAAAAAGTAGAAGAAGAAGAAGATAGAGGAAAAAGAGAAGAAAGAAAGAAGAACAACAACACAACATCAGATACAGAAGCAGAAAACAATATCAGAATCTCACATATCGCAGCGGAACAATATATAATAGATAAATGAATATCATTTAAAAACAAAAGAATTATATCTGTTATTACATTACATCACATCATATCATCAGAGTCAATAAACAACAATGGACAGTTATATAAACTTGTCCTTATACAGAATACACAGCGGAATAAATATTATTAGATACAAATACTACGTCTCGTCATCCAGCTTATCTCCAAAGCTCCAGAATATCCAGAATATCCTGATAATATAACTCTAGGCTGCCCGTGTGGAAATTGGTGGGCACCCAGAGTTTAGAAGGGAACAATAAACTCCGAGTCAGTCATGGTGACTGGTGTGAGATCGTAAAACAGTTATTCTTTATAACAACAAAATAATTTTTAAAGTCAATTCGCAATGCTTTTGGAAAGTGAAACTACCATAAGACCTCCCACCACACACACAATGCAAACGCAGACTTGGAGGAGATTTCTTCTTATGATAGTCAAAGATGCTTACTACGCAAAATCAAATTCTTTTTGATATTATTATTAGTGCATAGTGGAAACCATTTCGAAAGTAGAATGTAAATCTTAGCCGGCATAGGTACCATTATATTATGCCTGCTATAGCTGCCTCCTGAGGAGCCAGGTTATACAATTGAAATCGTAAAGGCTCGTATTGTTTCTTTGGATTTCCAACAAATGGTCAGGCTAAGGAACTTTCTATCCACGATGGGTACGTCCCTGGAATAGACGACCCGAGAACCTAACCGGATCTCTGCCAACACAAGGCCGGGTTACCTCTGCAAAAATAGGTAACTACTGACACGCGTATGCCATCCCCCGATCGTCACCGATCTTCCCGAGGATCCCCGATTCCAACAAACCACATAGAAAAAATAATGCAGTAACCACAGAGGTTAAGTATCTGGGCTCCATACCATGATACCACCTTTATCCAGAAGGAATGACATACACTAAGGGGCGCTACTCCCTAGAACCTTGCCGCATCCTTCCTGTTTCGACCATTTCCGGGGTGTGAGGCTCGATGAAGTCTCGTCCACAAAGCTATGCTTTCTCAAAAAGCCCTGCTTCGGGTCAAACAAAATGATCAACCTATGATCACAAAGATATAAGATCAAACAAATGATCATATCACAAATGATCAAACACTGATCATTTCACAGCAACACTCAGTATGCCACGTTACCAAATTGGGATATATCGCTGATAAATTTCAACTACATAACCTCTGAGCTCGTACGTCTCAGAGAAGGGTGTTAAGCTAAGAGAATAAATTCTCCGCCACCAACAGAAATGTATTTGAAAGAAATCAGCTTTATATCTCAAATTGTAACGTCAGACACACAATCCATACAAGTCTGTTCCGGGATCGAACAGAACCGAAGGCACTTCTCACGAAGCCCTTGCACATCCGGATAATTTTCAATCACGTCAGGACTTCCCGTCACTAAGGGTGATAAAACCTCTAAACCGGAGATCAGCCGATGTAGAGTAACTCGACGGTAATCCTTCCGTTTTCAAAAATATCCGGTCTTCAAATGCGATTCATAACGACGTATCACATATTCGGAATGGGTTATACGACCCCATGGTCCTTTCCCGGCTAACCCGAATAGTGAGCGTTTATTTAAAAATAAGTGTGGCATTCAAATTCATCCAATTCACAACAAATACCATTCAGGGTAATTATTGATAGTCGGTTATTTAACTATCAATAAAGATGCGCAACATCATCAGATTCCAAATAATTTTCCAAATTATTTATCTTCAAAAATATCTTTACTAGATATAAAATTTCCACACTTAACCATTTGAAAACAATTTCAAATCAATTTCTACATTTCATTTTATCTTTGAAGATAAAATCTCAAAACAGTTCATTTCATATTGGAAAAGCATTTCCATACTTATTTAAAAATAAGTAATTCACAAATCATTTATTTTCAACATTTGAAAATATTCGATATACTTAAAACAATATTAAGTATATATTCATTCTTTAAGGAAATCATAAATTTGACATCTATTTGAGTCAAAACGAATGTTGCGTAAAACATCGTTACGACGACTCAAAATCACTAGTATAGGGATTCGAAATTAAGATAGAATATATAAATCCCAATACTATATAAAATATTTCCTTTCGGAAATCATTTACTATAACAACAGTGTTATAGTCCACCATTTCCTTATTTTTCGAAAACGTCTATTTCAACAATAAATGTTGAAATCTATGATTTTGATAGTTCACACGTTTTAAAACATCTTTTAAAACAATTAACTTCATTTTATAATATCGCTTTCCCAAAACCCTATCCATTTTACTTAAAAATATATTCACTGTCCAAAATCGTGAATATACTTCACTAACCACATTTCAGTCTTTTCTACACATTTTATTTCAATAATAATTCGCTATTTAAAATCGCGAATATATCTTCTTTAATGTCCTTCTATATTTGATTTATCAAATCCAATTGATTTCGAATTTATAATACAACGTTTATAAATTCTATTTTCTATTCTATAACAACTTCGATTTTATAAATTTCCTTTAATGACCCATTCAATTTTATAACTCAACGTATACATCAAAAATCCATATTATAAGTTAAATACTTATAATTTATTTATTTTAAAAGAAATCGTTCTTTTAAACTTTACAAACTGTAAATAAACTCATTTTAACATCATTTCCATTTTTAAATCCACATTCCCAAATATTCACTTTTAACCCCAAAATCAAATCCCAAATTGATTTCTAATTTTACTTCAATACCAAATCAATTTCAATACTCATTTCTAAATTAATTTCCCATCCCAAATCATTTTATATTGATTTTTTTCTAAACTTGTTTCAATTTGCCAATTAAATTTATAATTGGACTTCCAACTTATTTCATTTTAAACAAATTCCTCTTAAAGAAAATAAATCCCTTTTATCTTTTTCCAACTATTTAGAAATCCAAATTTTAATTAAATTCTTCAATTTAAAATCACTATTATACGAAATTCATTTATTTAACGTTTTCACTTGATTCTGGAATTAATTCAATAAGATTTCAAAAAAAATCAGCCTTTATTCTTTTAAATTCTTTTCTTCAAATTTATTATATTTCTAAAATTAATTCACTTAGAAATTTTCTACTTGCATTTCAAACATTCAATTTCGTTTAGTTTTGGAATCCAATGATATCAAACATCCATTCAGCTAAATTTTAGCTTTCAAGAAAATTCCAGACATCAATATGATCAATAACATCAATATAGTTATTCACAGATTCATATCACAGTAGAAATAAATTCAATCAATGTGAGGGGTCCAGTTGGATCCCTCCAACCTGTTTCCCTGCATCCAAAGATGTTAGCACAATACCAATTCCGCTCCAGTACGGAATTATCGCGGTATATAGGTTTTTATAAATCCGCTTACTAACGGCGCAATAGGGTCTCATCCGCTATACGAGGCGGGAAATCATCAATCCAATATATACATATGCCAATATGTATATATTGCTATATATATAGATATATCCTACTATATCTAATATCACATCCAATAGCAATCAAACAGTCAATAACTGCAATCAATTTAAATCTGAGTGAGAAGATCTCACCTTAGCTATTTATTTTGCAATCCCATTTTTGTTCCAGTTTGTTTTCTCCATTTATAGACCTTGTAACAAACATTATAAGGTTTTATTAACAAAATAAATCGAACAGTTCAATTACCGTTTTAAAATTTTAATTCAACTAATAATTCAAATTTCTTTAACTAGTGATCAAATTCCCTAAACAATTTTTCCTTTTTAATAAATTACATAAATTAATACTTCTAATTTGACCTAACTCGAAAAATCCATTACTATTGAAATAAATTTAAATTTAAACTAATTTCTCATTTAATAAATTCAATTCGTCAATGATTAAATTGTAAACCAATTCCTATATACATAAATATTTTCACATATATAAATATAGCAGATTTCTCCTTTATATATATATGTATATATATATATATATACAGCTAATTCTATTTTTAAACTAAGACTATTTTGAAATCCAACAAAAATCTAAAACTCACTGTAACTATTAATCTATCAGTTTCTTCTTCCTCTTTTTTTTTCTAAACGAAAAATTTAAATTTTAAAATCAGAAAATACCTTCAACCAAAAATTGCAGATGAACTGCCCACCCACATCTCAAACGAGACTCGTGATCGATAGTCGAAACCCCATCCCTCAGACGCGAGCAGTTGTCGCCTCCAGAACCACCACGCCTTCCAGTTTTTCCACTGCCGCTTATCCGCTCCCCCTCTTTTGAACACGATCGCGACACCATCCCAGATGCTCGCGCACCCCATCGCTCGCGTGCGCGCTCGTCACCCACATCTCCTCGCGTACGCCTCCCCAGTCATTCGCGAAATCGAATCCCCCACCGTAGCTTCCACTCGTCGAAAACCCAACGAAATCAGCCTCCAAACCCTTGTTATCGCGACGCCACCATCACTTCGGCCTCGCGCGAAGCACGGCCCAACTCCTCCGCATCGCATCACGACAAAACCCACCTTTGACCACTGCTACTCGATCGCGACCCACCATGATCCCGCTGCGACCCCAAATCAATCTGATTTCGTGAACTTTATTGAGAAGGGGAGGGATTTGTTTCGAATGGGAGAAACATTACAGGCCCTTCTTTTTACTTGATTCTTGAACGAGAATTTTTTTTTTCTTTTAATTTGAATGAAGATGCTCGGTTTTTAGAAGGGGGAAATGGGAGCAAAAGAACGTGGTTTAGCAGGAGAACGTGTTCGCACGATTTTCTTCCGTGCTCTCTGCGTGATTGTAGGCGTACATTGAGGGAAGACAACGTGCTATAGTTGACCAATAAAAATATAAATTTAAATTTGAATTTCGTTAAAAATTCAAATGCGTTTTCCTGTCGTGTGCTCACATACAAGCACCGAAAATTACGAAAATTGAAATCCAGTAATAATTCAATATTACGGACCCAATGGAACCGGTTTCGTCGAATTCCGAGACGGTGTGAAAATTGACTATTTTTAAATATCGATTCAAACAATTAAATTCAAACTGAACACTTCACTTCCAAATTCGATTTCTGAAGCTTCTGTTATCTTCAGTAATATAAATACGAATTTTAAAAGCTTTCGAAATATTTTTCTTCAACTTAAAATTGAAGATATAAATTTTTATTCGACTATCAATAGATTAAATTTTATAATTTAATCGCCAAATTCAAAGTAATATCGGGGATTCAAATTAAATTACCGTTCAAATATTTAAAATAAATTAAATATTCTCAATTTAATTCGTTCAAAATTCTGGGTCGTTACACGTACGAGCTCAGAGGTTATGTAGTTGAAATTTATCAACGATATATCCCAATTTGGTAACGGGGCATACTGAGTGTTGCTGTGAAATGATCAGTGTTTGATCATTTGTGATATGATCATTTGTTTGATCTTATATCCTTGTGATCATAGGTTGATCATTTTGTTTGACCCGAAGCAGGGCTTTTTGAGAAAGCGTAGCTTTGTGGACGAGACTTCGTCGAGCCTCACACCCCGGAAATGGTCGAAACAGGAAGGATGCGGCAAGGTTCTAGGGAGTAGCGCCCCTTAGTGTATGTCATTCCTTCTGGATAAAGGTGGTATCATGGTATGGAGCCCAGATACTTAACCTCTGTGGTTACTGCATTATTATTATCTATGTGGTTTGTTGCGAATCGGGGATCCTCGGGAAGATCGGTGACGATCGGGGGATGGCATACGCGTGTCAGTAGTTACCTATTTTTGCAGAGGTAACCAGGCCTTGTGTTGGCAGAGATCCGGTTAGGTTCTCGGGTCGTCTATTCCAGGGACGTACCCATCGTGGAAAAGGAAGTTCCTTAGCCTGACCATTTGTTGGAAATCCAAAGAAACAATACGAGCCTTGTACGGTTTTAGTTGTAGAACCTGCCATTTAATATGGTAGCTATAGTAGGCATACTATAATGGTACCTATGTCGGCTAAGATTAATATTCTACTTTCGAAATGTTTTCTACACTATGCACTAATAATAATATCAAAAAGAATTTGATTTTTGCGTAGTAAGCATCTTTGACTATCATAAGAAGAAATCTCCTCCAAGTCTGCGTTTGCATTGTGTGTGTGGCGGGAGGTCTTATGGTAGTTTCATTTTCCAAAAGCATTGCGAATTGATATCAAAGTTTTCCGGTTGTTTATTTTAAAGATAAACTGTTTTACGATCTCACACCAGTCACCATGACTGACTCGGAGTTTATTGTTTCCCTTCTAAACTCTGGGTGCCCACAAATTTTCCACACGGGCAGTCTAGAGTTATATTATCAGGATATTCTGGATATTCTGGAGCTTTGGAGATAAGCTGGAGAACGAGACGTAGTATTTGTATCTGATAGTATTTATTCCGCTGTGTATTCTGTATGAGGACAAGTTTATATAACTGTCCATTGTTGTATATTGACTCTGATGATTGATGTATGTATAAAATGATATAGTTCTTTGTTTTAAAAGACTAGTAATTATCTATTGTATATTGTTCCGCTACGACGTGTAAGATTCTGATATTGTTTTCTGTTCTGATGTGTTTTCTGTTGTTCTTCTTCTTCTTCTTCTACTTTTTCTTCTTTTTAAAAACCCTCACTATTGGAGCTTCCGGCACTCGATTTCTCGGCAGTCGATAAAGGGAGTATCGATGTCGAATTTTCGAAAGTCGAAAATTTCGGTATGTGACAAAGTGGTATCAGAGCATATGGTTAAGCGACAACCCTGCTCTGTTGGGTGTTACTCATTAGAGATAGAGTCAGTAGTACTCTAGGATGAGTTGAGTGTAATAATAGATACGAGTGCGTATTTGTTAGTGAATATAAAAATTGTTTTATATTGTGTTTGCTTATCCGTTGAGATGTTTGTGAATTTTGGTCGGTATGTGGGACGCCATATTATCGATAGAGATTTCTAAACACTTAAACGAGGCAAGACGACATAGTATTGTTTTAAATAGGGTGAATGAAATAATTTTGCCCAAAACTATTTTTGTATAGAAAAGAAATGATTTTCTATGAATTATCATAATATATGGATGTTTGGTTGTTAGGAAAGTGATGATATTGAAATGTTATCATTACTATTGAAACTGAATAAGAAATTGAAATCATAACTCCAAAATTAAGAAATAAATTCACATATACAAATGAAATTATAGAATGTAAATTATAAATGTGATTTGTAATTTAAAATGGAATTCCAGAGAAGTTTTTGGAAATGTTTTGAAAAGAATTTGAAAATTTTGGAGATTTGGAAAGTTTAAATCTTTTTGATTTGAAAATGGATTTCAAAGGTTTTGAAAAGTCTTTTGAAGAGATGAAAAGCTCTAAACTCTTTTCGGTCGCTGGAAAATAATCCTGATGATGGTGGCCACATCATTAGAATTCATTTTCGGGTTTCCAAAAGAGAAATTGCTGCCAAGTTATTTTAAATGAAGTCGTTTGAAAAATTTGGGTTTTGTTTTGGAAATTCAAAGGATAATTTGAATTGTTCTCAAAATGGCTTTGAAATGTTGGTAAACTCTGGAATGCTATATAAAGATATTTATGAAATATTACTAAGTTGGTGACTTATACCATTTGAATTTTGATAGAATAAATTCAACCTAAAGAATGGAGTTGAATTAAAGTAAGTGCAAGTGAATCAATTAAATGAAAGTGAGATTGAATGTTAAAATTCATTTTGAATTTGTAAGTAAATAAAACTGCAATTGAATTTGATTTGTGAAGTATTAAACTAAAATTAGTAAGTGAAACTAATTGAATATTGACCAAATTAATAAGGTTTGAAACGAATTAAATTCAATGATTATAAAAGAAAGGTAAATTGAATTCGAATTGGAAATCCAGTTTGATATAAGTGATTGTAAACCAAAAATAGTGAATTATGAATAAATGAATTAGAATCTGTGATAAATTAATAAATGAAAGATAATCGATAAAAATTCAATATTCAGAATAGAAGATAAAATTGAATTCAAATAGATTTGAAATGTAAAATTGAATGATATGTAACTTCAACAGTGAAGTAAGGATGATATAAGAAATAAGTATTGAAATTTTGTAATAGAATTTGCAAAATAGTTTGAATGTTGTAACTAGATATTATGGCTAGTAGGATATACAGGTGTAAAGGAATTGGAAAATTTATTTCAAAGATGAATTTGAATTGCTCGAAAAAGGTATGTATTTGAATTTCGATATGAGATTTGCTGATTTCTTCTCTAGCCACTTGGCATTTTCTTTTTCTTTTTGAAATCTGAGAGTCCGTAGGGACGTTTTGTAGTCGTGCCGTATTAGCCGCGCAAAGGAGACGCTGGCAAAAATTTTCGAAAATTCCGAGTGTTAGAAAATTTTTGAAAAAATTTTGAAAGTTTAAATTTGAATTTGAATTTAAATTTGAATCATCAGTTAAACAATGATGTTTGAAAATTATGAAAATGTTTGGAAATTTAGTGAATGATAACGAATCTTTAGTAGAAAGATTTGTTTTGATAAATTGATATAACAATTGAATTGTGAAAAATAGTAGACGAGTTAAGGACATTTTTTCCTAACTTGTAATTTCGGGACGAAATCCTTTTAAGGAGGGAAGTTTGTAACGACCCAGAATTTTGAACGAATTAAATTGAGAATATTTAATTAATTTTAGATATTTGAACGATGATTTAATTTGAATCCCCGATATAATTTTGAAATTTGCGATTAAATTATAAAATTTAATCTGTTGAAAGTTGAATTTAATTTGAGTCTTCAATTTTAAGCTGAAGAAAAATATTTCAAAAGCTTTTAAAATTCGTATTGATATTACTGAAGGTAACAGAAGCTTCAGAATCGAATTTAGGAGTAAATTGTTCAGTTTGAAATTTATATCGTTCGTATCGATATTTAAAAATAGCCGTCCGAGGCACAGTCTCGGAATTCGACGAAACCAGTTCCATTGGGTCCGTAATATTGAATTATTACCGGATTTCAAATTTCGTATTGAACGGAGTTGCCGTGTGATCGTACGATAGGCAAACGCATTGAATCTTTATCGAATTCAAATTTAAAATTTAAATTTTAAATAATTAGTCAACATACACACGTTCATCCCTTCAACCCCGCCTTAATTTTCGCCTAAACACACGATACAAAAATCGTGTAACCCATGCTCTTTCAATTTTAAAATAACCATCTTCCTTCGTCAGTTCAAATCAATTCACAAACGAAATAAAAATGGTAGATGATAAAGAAAAAATTGCGAATCTATGTCTCCCCTCCTCAAATTAAAACTGCGTGCCTCCTTCCCCTTTTATTTTCAATCGTATTCGAAAAAAAAATATACGAAATCAGAAATCGAATTCGATTTTTAACAGAGGCCGCTGTTCGCGAATCATTCATCGCGAGTTCGTCGTCGCGATTTGCGGGGGGTAGGGCGTGCGACTGCGAGGCGTTCGCGAATTCGAAGGGGAGGATGAAGGCGTGCGGCGACGTGGTCGCTGATGTGAGCCCGACTGGAGGGGATTCGCGAATCTCGTGGAGCAGTTCGTATCAATCGAAATTGATGGTGGGCGACGCGATCTGGATGGGTGGCAACGGCGATTCAGGGATATGCTTGGAAGCTTGCGATCGAGTAAGGGGGGCTCGTGTTGAGGTCGCGATTGAAGGAGGAGGGCGACATCTCGAGGCGATGTCTGGTGGCACTGGCGAGTAGATGGGTGGTCAGCGGCAGACCGGTGGTGGAGTTTGGGTTCGTCGAGGGTGTCTTCGAGTTTGAATTCGCAGTGAGGTATTAAGCATACTGCAGTTTATTTGTTCTTCATTTTCCATCCTGATTTAATAAATATAAATATATATGTGTGCATATATATAAAGATAAAAGAAATTAAATTCTATAAGGTTTAAAATAGAAGCTTTTTAATAGACAGTTTAAAGAGGATAATGAATACAATTTACTAGTTTGTATTAAGATAATTTATTTAGGTGATTACCTCGTTCAAATTACTTATAAAAATTATTTTAGTTTCTAGAAATTATTTATCTTAGGAAAATTAGTTAAAATTTATTATTAAGTAATCGGAGAAGTAATTGGTTGTATAGGGTAACTAATTAAATTGTAGTTAACTGTTTGACTGTTTTGAATATTGATAAATTATCTAAATTGTTATACAAGGTCGAATAAAGTCAAGGAAACAAATTGGATTCGAAAATGGGATTGCAAAGATAAATAAAGCTAAGGTGAGATTTTTCTCACTCGATTTAAAAGTGGATTTTACAGTTATTGATTGATGATTGACTGTTTTGGATGTGCTATTAGATATGATAGGATATATCTATATATATAGCAGTATATACATATTGGCATATGTATATATTGGATTGATGATTTCCCGCCTCATATAGCGGATGAGACCCTATTGCGCCGTTAGTAAGCGGATTTTTATAAAACCCATATACCGCGATAATTCCGTACTGGAGCGGAATTGGTATTGTGCTAACGTCTTTGGATGCAGGGAAACAGGTTGGAGGGATCCAACTGGACCCCTCACGTTGATTGAATTTATTTCTACTGTGATATGAATCTGTGAATGATTATAGTGATGCTATTATCATATTGATATCTGGAAATTGTTTGAAAGCTAAAATTTAGCTGAATGGATGTTTGACATCATTAGATTCCAAAAATAAATGAAATTGAATTTTTGAAATCAAAATAGAAATTTCTAAGTGAATTAATTTTATAAATTGAATAAATTTTGAAGGAAGAAATTTTTAGGGTATAAAAAGTTAACTTTTATAATCTTATCGAATTAATTCCCGAATCAAGTGAAAATGTTAAATAAATGGATTTCGTAAAATAGTGATTATAAATTGAAGGATTTAATTTAAGAATCTGGATTTTTAAATAGATTGAAAGAAACGATTGAAATTTATTAAAAAGGAATTTATTAAAAGAAGATAAGTTGGAAATCCGATTAGAAATTTACTTGGTAAATTGAAATGATTTGGGAAGTCAATGTAAAATGACTTCAATTTAAAGAATCCATTTAAAAACATGATATTGAAAAATTTGAAGGAAAATAAGAATTTATTTTAGTAGGGATATATAAAATTAGAAATCAATCTGTAATTGATTTAATATTTGGAAATGAATTTTTGAGAAATCAGTATGGGAATTTTATTTTAAAGTTGAAAATAAATTTAGAAATCAATATTGAAATTGGTTTGGTATTGAAGTTTTTATGAATGGAATTGGAATTTATAAAATTTGGTTATAGATCCGAAATCACTTATCTTGATAAGTAAAGTATAGAAGTTAATAAAAAAGAAATGTATAAGTCGAAGTTGTTATAAAATGGAAATAGAATTTATAAACATTGTTTTATAAATTCGAAATCAATTGAATTTGATAAATCAAATATAGAAGGTTATTAAAGAAGATATATTCGCGAATTTGGATAGCGAATTAGTTTTGAAATAAATGTGTAGAAAAGATTGAAATTTGGTTAAGTGAAGTATATTCACGATTTTGGACAGTGAATATATTATTGAATAAAATGGATTCATTTTTGAAGAAGTGATATTAAAAATGAAGTTAAACATTTTAAAGATGTTTTAAAATGTATTGTGAATCGAAATCATAGATTTCAACATTCATTGTTGAAATAGACGTTTTCGAGAAATAAGGAAATGATGGACTATAACACTGTTGTTATAGTAAATGATTTTCGAAAGAAAATGTTTTATGTAGTATTGGGATTTACATATCTATCTTAAAATTCGAATCCCTATACTAGTGATTTTGAGTCGTTCGTAGCGATGTTTTACGTAACATTCGTTTTGACTCAAATAAATGTTGTTATAGAGAATGATTTCCTTAAAGAATGAAATGTATACTTAATATTGATTTAAGTATATCGAATATTTTCCAAGTGTTGAAAATAAATAGATTTGTGAAATACCTATTTTTAAATAAGTATGGAAATGTTTTTCCAATATGAAATGAACTGTTTTGAGATTTTATCTTCAAAGATAAATTGAAATGTGAATATTTGAAATTTGTTTTCAAATGATTAAGTGTGGAAATTTTATATCTAGTAAAAGATATTTTTGGAAGATAAAATAATTTGGAAAATTATTTGGAATCTGATGATGTTGCGCATCTTTATTGATAGTTAAATAACCGACTATCAATAATTACCTTTAGATAGGTACTTGTTGTGAATTGCTTGAATTTGAATGCCACACTTATTTTTGAATAAACGCTCACTATTCGGGTTAGCCGGGAAAGGACCATGGGGTCGTATAACCCATTCCGAATATGTGATACGTCGTTATGAATTGCATTTGAAGACCGGTGTTGAAGACCGGATATTTTTGAAAACGGAAGGATTACCGTCGAGTTACTCTACATCGGCTGATCTCTGATTTAGAGGTTTTATCACCCTTAGTGACGGGAAGTCCTGACGTGATTGAAAATTATCCGGATATGCAAGGGCTTCGTGAGAAGTGCCTTCGGTTCTGTTCGATCCCAGAACAGACTTGTATGGATTGTGTGTCTAACGTTACAATTTGAGATATAAAGCTGATTTCTTTCAAATACATTTCTGTTGGTGGCGGAGAATTTATTCTCTTAGCTTAACACCCTTCTCTGAGACGTACGAGCTCAGAGGTTATGTAGTTGAAATTTATCAGCGATATATCCCAATTTGGTAACGTGGCATACTGAGTGTTGCTGTGAAATGATCAGTGTTTGATCATTTGTGATATGATCATTTGTTTGATCTTATATCCTTGTGATCATAGGTTGATCATTTTGTTTCACCCGAAGCAGGGCTTTTTGAGAAAGTGTAGCTTTATGGACGAGACTTCGTCGAGCCTCACACCCCGGAAATGGTCGAAACAGGAAGGATGCGGCAAGGTTCTAGGGAGTAGCGCCCCTTAGTGTATGTCATTCCTTCTGGATAAAGGTGGTATCATGGTATGGAGCCCAGATACTTAACCTCTGTGGTTACTGCATTATTATTATCTATGTGGTTTGTTGCGAATCGGGGATCCTCGGGAAGATCGGTGACGATCGGGGGATGGCATACGCGTGTCAGTAGTTACCTATTTTTGCAGAGGTAACCTGGCCTTGTGTTGGCAGAGATCCGGTTAGGTTCTCGGGTCGTCTATTCCAGGGACGTACCCATCGTGGAAAAGGAAGTTCCTTAGCCTGACCATTTGTTGGAAATCCAAAGAAACAATACGAGCCTTGTACGGTTTTAGTTGTAGAACCTGCCATTTAATATGGTAGCTATAGTAGGCATACTATAATGGTACCTATGTCGGCTAAGATTAATATTCTACTTTCGAAATGTTTTCTACACTATGCACTAATAATAATATCAAAAAGAATTTGATTTTTGCGTAGTAAGCATCTTTGACTATCATAAGAAGAAATCTCCTCCAAGTCTGCGTTTGCATTGTGTGTGTGGCGGGAGGTCTTATGGTAGTTTCATTTTCCAAAAGCATTTCGAATTGACATCAAAGTATTCCTGTTGTTTATTTTAAAGATAAACTGTTTTACGATCTCACACCAGTCACCATGACTGACTCGGAGTTTATTGTTTCCCTTCTAAACTCTGGGTGCCCACAAATTTTCCACACGGGCAGTCTAGAGTTATATTATCAGGATATTCTGGATATTCTGGAGCTTTGGAGATAAGCTGGAGAACGAGACGTAGTATTTGTATCTGATAGTATTTATTCCGCTGTGTATTCTGTATGAGGACAAGTTTATATAACTGTCCATTGTTGTATATTGACTCTGATGATTGATGTATGTATAAAATGATATAGTTCTTTGTTTTAAAAGACTAGTAATTATCTATTGTATATTGTTCCGCTGCGACGTGTAAGATTCTGATATTGTTTTCTGTTCTGATGTGTTTTCTGTTGTTCTTCTTCTTCTTCTTCTACTTTTTCTTCTTTTTAAAAACCCTCACTATTGGAGCTTCCGGCACTCGATTTCTCGGCAGTCGATAAAGGGAGTATCGATGTCGAATTTTCGAAAGTTGAAAATTTCGGTATGTGACACCAAGAGTTTATAAAACAGAAAATAAACACTTGGGTCAGACATGGGTCTGGTGTGAGTAAACGGGTTAAAGTTGCTTAACTTCAAAACCTTTTGAAAACAAAGGTATCACGTAAGACTCCCCACAAATAAACATGGGTAATTTTTTACCTTACACTAACCAAAACATTTGATAGGAAATCCAGTTATATTATAATAGGGTCTAGGGTTTTCAAGTAAAATACAGAAATAGCTGGAATGCTTACATCTCACGTTCCAATATAGTTGGGCACAACTAATACGTACGTCACTTATTGGAGATTGGATTCCATACAATGGCAGGGCTACTGGGGTACCGCCCGTCACAGTACGTGGCCTAGATCAACGTACCGAGGAGTACGCCCGCTCCCCTGCAACACAAGGCCGAAACCATCCCTTACTGGATAATTCCCGTATAAGAAACCCCGCGGTTGTAGCTAGCAACCGCTCACATAGCCGAATAAAAAGGGACTCTATACAGAGGAATCTTATACTACTTGGGCGCTACCCACTAACCTTGCTGCACCTCTCCTGTTTTAGCCATTCCCGGTTGATGAGGCTTGAGGCTACGATTACCTTATCAGAACACATCACTTAGAATGCTCATCGTTTACCTGACGATGTTCTGAAAGCATTCAATCCATACATGTTCGTTCCGGGTTCGAACGAAACCGAAGGCATTATCTCGTTACACTCATTTTGGAATCACCCTCAGAGTTAACGACAATAACCCTTGCACTCTGAATCTTCATCTTCACTTGAGATTCACGACCTAACGTTAATTTGGATTGATGTGGTATTCGGATATCCAAATTTGGAAACCCGATCCCGGTCTCATCGAAATCCAAACGTATTTTAAAGGCCAAGTTGTTTAAAGGTTTAAACAATTCAATTCAATACTTGAATTCACACTATATTTAACACAGATAAATATTACACATTTATCACAGATATATCACATATCATATCACTAAATATCATAGCATATCATCCAATAGATATCAACCAAATCAGATATTATACATAACAATCATCCATAAGCAACAATTATTAACCCTATGTTATAATTAATTTAATTAACTTAAATTAAATTAATTACTTAAGAATTAATTGTCTAACCTTGCTTAATCAATCATTAATTAATTACAAACCTTTAATTAATTAATTACTCATTAAATACTAATCATCCTTGATTAATTATTCATTAATTACATAAAGTAATTATCCTTTAATTAATTTCACAAATTAATTATTCTTAACCATTAACGGTAATTAACCATTAATTACTTCATTAATTACATTAATTAATGATCCTTAATTAATTACTTCCATTTATTAATTAACTATAATTAATTACATTGACCCTTAATTAGTTACATTAATTAATTAAACTTTAATTAATCATAAGCAGTAATTATCATCCTGTAATTACTTACCTTAATTAATTAACTCCTTAATTAATTATATTAATCCTTTAATTAATTAAATAATTTATCCTTAATTACTTTTACAAAGTAATTATACTTCAATTACTTTCCATTAAGTATATACCTTTAATTAATTACATCCTGTAATTATACATTAATTACCTACACTAAGTAATTATACTTATCAATTTTATTAAGTATTCATACTTAATCCTTTATCGAGTGATTATCTTTAAATAAATTTACAAATTAATTAACTTAAATTAATCACATTCCTTTATTAATTACACTTGAGTAATTCATCTCTTAATTACCCTTAACAAATTAATTAATCTTTTTAATTACAGATTAATTATTATTTTAATCATTAATTAATAAAACTTAATAACAAATTAATTAATTCTTAATTATCAGTTAATTAATCCTTAGATTAATTATCTCTTAATTATTAATTAATAACACCTAATTATTAATTAATAAAACTTAATTACAAATTAAGTACTTCTTATTTACCAGCTAATTAATCTTTAATTACTTAATTAATTAACTTCTAATTACTTAATTAACAATCTTAATTACTTAATTAATTCATCTCTAATCATAAATTAATCAATCTTAATTACTTAATTAGTT
Organism: Allium fistulosum; assembly: GCA_030737815.1. Taxonomy (NCBI): domain Eukaryota; kingdom Viridiplantae; phylum Streptophyta; class Magnoliopsida; order Asparagales; family Amaryllidaceae; genus Allium; species Allium fistulosum. The sequence goes on along the minus strand of CM060901.1, from coordinate 305,735,285 downwards.
ATTAATTAATAAACCTTTATTATTAATCAATTCTTAATTACCCATTTATTAATCTCTGATTACTTAATTAATGCTTAATTATAACTTAATTAATTAATCACTAATTACAACTTAATTTCTTAATTAATTAATCACTTAATCCTGCTTAATCAATCTTTAATTAAAACTTAAAATAAATTCTTAACTTACATTAACATTTAATAAATCTCTTATTACTCAAAATAGTTTTAAAGATAATTAAATTTAGTCTTAACTTGGTTAAACTTAAAACTTGATAACCTATGATTTATAACCCGAGGTAAACCCAAAGTTTACTCGAGCATATACCCGAGTAACTCATGATATCCACTCAACTTCGAGGCAAACACCAGAATCCTCGAGTACGCCCCGATAATCACCTTTCTTCCCCAAAAACAACAACGCCGCCAGACCCAAACGTGTACACGTGCACGTGCACATCTGAACGAAGCGACTCCGACCTTCGCCACGACCATCCCCAAGTCGACGACAACCCAAACGTGCTTCCTGACCACCCAGTTCGACGAACTCATCTGAAAATCGAAATCGAGCTTCTCGATCATCCACTGGATTCAAAACTCGTCGACAAAATCACAACGTGCCACCACATACGACCACTAGACACCCTGCCTATCAACCCAGAGTAGCGACACGAACCCACGCGTCGATCCCCCCACCATCGGTCGATTCCGATCCACCCACGACGTCGCCAGGCCCTCAAGAACATCGACGTCCCAAAACTGCTCGAAAACCCTAAACTACTGTCGACTAGCCACCTCGACCATCTAAAAACCCATCCACCATTTTTTCCCCGATCCCCATCCTTCAACCTACCTCCAGCCCTAAGCATGTCCAACAATACCTCACAGATTGTCGAAATTCTACGAGAAACCAAAAACTGATCAACTCAGAAATTCTCGACATTCCCAATCTTAAAAATCATGAAACTATTATCTAAAATCATCATTTTCTAATACGAATTTGATTATGAATTCAAATCATGAAATTAAAATGATCGATTTTTGACTTATATTAGATCATCACTGTAAATCCTTGTTATTGAAATAAGTTCTCGATATATCCATTTGAATCTATTTTCAAAAATGATATTACAATGTTGCAATCATTTCCTCTTTAAAGATTATGGCTTGAATTTGTTTAGATAGGAGATTTGAGAGTTTCTTTAGTCTGTTTACACAACAGAGCCTTATATATATACATATACACAGACATGCACACCAATATACAGGGTAGTTCAAACTATATTACAGTTCAAACATTCATGCACTTCAAAATTACAACATTACTTCTTAAATCTAGCACATGCATCAAAGAATAAACACATATTTAGTTTTGAAAAGGTGTTTACTCACAGGAAAATAACAGAGAAGCATGAACATTCGTATGCATAGATATTTCACAACAAACTCTTATGTAAACATGCATTCACATCCAACATTCAAGTAAACATTGCATATCATGTTACTACAACATTTATCAGACATATCAAAACATAGTAACAGATTTTAAAATTGTTTTTAAAGTTATGTTTACTCACCTTAGAAAATGCAGAGAGCTTAAAACTGGATTGAAAACTGAATTTGCTTGATTTCTGGAATTTGAAAAACTGAAGCTTTGTTGAACTGGAACTTTGTAAATCTGAAGCTAGTTGTTGTTTAAGTTTGAAACAGAGATGAATCCTGGTTTTTGATTACAGGTTGAATTTTGCTGATTGCTTTACAGGTTGAATTTTGAAATTGAAACTTTGCTAGATAATTTGATTACAGGCTTGAGAATAATGGTTACTGGGTTTTGAAAGTTGTTTGTAGTGTTTGATTACAGGCTTGAGAATAATGGTTACTGGGTTTTGAAAGTTGTTTGCAGTGTTTGATTACAGGCTTGCAGTTTGAAAAGAATACTGCAGGCTTTTGAACTCGAGGATTTGTTTTAGAGGAGAGGTGTTCAGGTTTGATTCAAGATCATTTTCTGGTTTTAGAAAAATAGTTTACAGGTTGAGTTTTTCTTGAGTTTAGAATTGAGAAGATAGAAAAAGAAATGGAAAAGAGGAGATGTATGTTTATATAGAGTTAAATTATGATTTATTAAATTTAAAGAAAAAGAAAAAGAAAATGACACTTGTCTTTTACTCTCCCTAATTACTTAACACATGTTAACACTAAGCTTCAGAATTAAACACTTGTCATTAAGCATTTTATTTATTTTTAAAATGATTTTAAAAGCCTTTTTATATTTATTTCCTAATTAATAAATACAATTGTAATTTAATAAATGCTTCCTTAATCTTATACAAATAAAACCTTTAAAAGAAAATAAAATAAAAACCAATCATATCTTAAATAAAATCATATATAGTTTATTTAGTCTATTTTTAAATGATAATATAAAACTCTTATATTTATTTTACAATTTAATAAACATTATCTTGATTTTTTATAAATAAATTCCTTTAAGGAAAATAATATAAAATAAATCTTATTCAAATAAAAACTTTATTCAAATATTTTAAACCCAAACTATATTTTTATTTTTATTTTAAGATATATATATTTCTTTAAATTTTTAAATTCAAATTCAAAGTCAATTTAAAATCCAAATTAAAATCAATTCAAATAAATATAGATATCCATTTTAAACAAACACAGTATTAATTGTAAATAATTATCCTATTTAAAATCAATTTAAATACACACACACACACACACACACACACACATATATATATATATATATATATATATATATATATATATATATATATTTAAACAACACTTATTAAATTTGAAATAATAGGTCTATTTAAAATCTATTTATAACTATATTTAAAAACAACTCATTATTAAATTGTTTGAAAATAACCACTTTACCAATTAATTTAAAAGATTATCACATTTTAAATTCCCTGAAATTTCAGGATATCACATTCCTTCCCCCTTAAAATAATTTCGTCCTCGAAATTTAAAACAAAAGATAATCCAAAAGTTTTATTTCAAACAATCTAAGCATACCTATCAGCCATACACAACCAATTTCATCCAAACAAACAATTTTAGTTATCCGGACATAGATCCGGACAAGCTTCCTAAATTTATCTCCGAGTTTCCCAGATAGACACTGGAATACTCGCTCTACTGAATCCAAAACTATCTACACTTCTGAGCTACTGAGCTCCTACTCATCTAGATCTATAATCTGAACAAGATATCAGACCACAGACAAGATCAACTTAACTACAAAAACTATCCGAACTACTGGTTCCAAAACCAGAGATAGATCAAACACGTACTCCCTCAGAGATACGTGAAACACATTGAATCCCAATTATCCAAACTTGCAATTCAAACCTTCTAAGCCAAACACTGATTCTTACAAAACTCAGAAGAAATCAATATACAACAGAGCTAACTTCCTGGTCTTACCTAATCTTATTGCTCCCTTTTTGTCGGAGAAAATTTCAATAACAACAAAGTCTCCAACTTCGAATTCCAAATTCCTCCATTTCTTATCCACAGAACTCTTCTGACGATCCTGGGCTGCCTACCTCCATTTTGATCAGCTCAACCTTCGTTGATGCTTCTAGAAACAAACAGTATCAAAATAACTCAACAAAATGATCCTCTCAAGATCTACCCAAAATCAAGAACACAAACTCTACTTCACAATCATCAGAAGACTTCAAACTTACTTCTCCTATCCGGAAAAGACAAAACAGATGCACTCACCAACCTGGACTCAAATCCAGAAATATTTCCTGTAGAAACTCTTAATCCAAATAGTGCAACTTCCAGTTGCTTCCACTCTAGAACAGCTGCCACCGTGCTTCCGCTGCACAACTATGATTTGAAGTAGATGAGAATGTCGTCGATGAACTCGAGCACAAACTAGACAACACATCCTGGATATATGGTTCAACAGATCCATAAAAATAAAACTCAGAAGTTCTAGGAAATCCTGAGCTGCTTCACCAAAACCTCTCTCTATGAGACATCCTTCTACCTAGCTGAACTATCGGTACCACTCCTGGAATCCTAGTCAATACGGAAACTCAATCTCTAATAACTCAAGAGAACACTCAAACTATCGCAAGTCACTTTTGCGATCCACCTAGCCTAATTCCAAAGAAAACTGTTCTCTCTTTACCAAATAGAATAGCTTATGCTATCTAGCCAATCCATCATAGAAATGGATCCACTCTGCTGCTTCTGAATTCTATCTCTAGAAAACTGCTTAGCCAAAAGAATTCCTTATCCAAAGCTTCTTGAGGAACTCGGACCTCAAACCAAACTCAACACCCTACTAAACTCAGCCACAACACCGAAGCAGACACACCTCCTTAAACTTGCTCCAAAAGAAAACATTTTCGGAAACATCCATAGTCACTGCGTCTCATCACACAGCTACTACTTCCTGAGGTTACCAAGACACCATCACTCGCTTCTGCTCTTTTGACAGATCCAAACTCTCCAAAAATCTGCTCACACGAGCGCGATCCAACTTACACTTCAAAGATGAACTCCGAACCTTAACAGGTTTCCTTCAGAGATCAATGAAATCCTTACACCATAGCAAAGCTTACTCGAGACGGTATTAGGTCTACAGTCTCGACATATACACTTCTAACCTCAACACTCAGACTCCAACCATTGGTAGTCGTGTTACACACACCACTACCCTATCTACCTTTATATCTTATATTGGAAAACCCGAACAGGTAACCCAACAAATAGGTAGAATAGATATATATATATATATATATATATAGTTATATAAAAATTACAAATACGCTCTCTCAAGAAAGAAATCACTCCAAAGCCTAGGTATTATCTCAACCAAGAGCTTAGGTATTCGCTCAACCTATGCTCTAATAACAAATAATTAATCTTTAATTACTTTTACTAAATAAATACAAAAGTTTTATATTATCATTTAAAATGGATTAAATATACTATATATGATTTTAGTTAAAATCTAATTGGTTTTTATTTTATTTTCTTTTAAAAGTTTTATTTTTATAAATTAAGAAAAGCATTTATAAAATAAGATATGTATTTATCTAATTAGGAAATAAATATAAAAAGCTTTTAAAATCATTTAAAAATATTTATGCATGTATTATTACAAGTGTTAATCTATAAACCCCTTAAATAACACGTGTTAACATAATAAACAATGGTTGAGACAAGTGTCATTTCTTTTCTTTATTTTCTTTTTATTTTGATAAATTACCATTTAAACCTATATAAACAATCACCTTCTTGCTTAAATTCTTTTCTCAACTCATTCCTGTAAACATTTCCTTTCCAAAACAATAACCCACAGATTCAAGTTTGGTTTGAATTTTAGATTGGATATAAATAAGTTTTATAAATTTAAATGTTTTAATAAGTTTAAATGTTAATTATATTTTAAATGTTTTGAATTTAAAAAAGGAATTTGATTTAAACTCTTTTTAAAATTCTTTTATAAGATATAAGAATTCTTTAACATGTAAAGGTTTTTAAATTGGTTTTAAATTTTGTTAAAGATAAATTGGTATTCATTTTAAATCTCGAATTTAAAATGAAATTTAAAAGTAAATTTGAAAATGGATGTTTTCAAATGTAATTGTGAATGATAGTTTAACCTTGGATAAGAAAATGTTTTATCTTAAAGTTAAAATCATTAAAACTTTAGGGTAATTAAAATGGTTTAAATAATCTAATTAATTAATGATTTGGGATAATTAATTTGTAATTAAGGATTTAAATTATCTTAATTAAGGTTTAAGATTAATTAAATAGAATAATTAATTTGTAATTAAGGTTTATTAGAATATTAATTAATGATTAAGAATTAATTAATAAAGTAAATAAGATTAATTAAGTTATGGTTAACACTTAATTAATTAAATAATTAGAGATTAATTAATTGGTTATTAAGATTTATTAATTTGAAATTAATAATGGTTAATCTAAGTTAATTACTTAAGAAAAGTAATTAAATAATTGTTAATGAAGATCATTAACTAAGGATTATTAAATAATTAAATAATGTGATTAATTTTAATAATTAATTAAATTAATTAATTTAAAGATAATCATTTGTGAAAATTGTTTAAATATAATTACTTAATGGAAGTAATTAAGGAATAAATTACTCATTGTAATTAATTAAGTTATTTGATTAGTTTAAGTTAATTAATTAAGTTTAATTAATTTAGAATAATAAATGGATGATTTGATAAATAATTACTTAATGTAATTAATAAGGTATGATTATTTAGGGAAATAAATAATAGATAATTACTGGAAGTAATTAATTGAATGGTGATGTATTAATGGAAGTAATTTGAGTTTAATTACTTGTGAATTAATCAAGGGATTAATTAAGAAGTAATTAATTTAGTTAATAAAAGTAATTAAGGGTAGTTAATTACTAAATGAGATTAATCAAGAATGATTAATAAATGAGGTTTAATTAAAAGTTAATTACTTAATGTAATTAATTTAATTAAAGTATTTAATAATAAAATGTAATTAAGGATCATTAATTAATATAATTAATGATGTAATTAAGAGTTGATTAATTAAGAAATAATTAATAAATGAAGTGATTAATTAATGTAATTAATTAAGGATTAATGTAATTAATTATAGTTGATTAATTTAATTAATTATAGTTAATTAATTAATGAAGTAATTAAAGGTTAATTACTGTTAACGATAAAAAGTGAACGCTAACACCCGGTGTGTGTAATAGAATTGTGAAAGCACCACCCGTTGGTACGGGAACTGAATATAAGATGAAAATAGCAGAAAAGCAGTAAATGAACAACAGATTTATAGTGGTTCGGCCCGTAATTCAGCCTACGTCCACTTTATAGTCTTTTATTGCTGATTCGGTTACAATTTGATACAATATCCTTCAAAATACAATACAATTTGATCATGAAAGCACTCTTGACTACTAGCTCGATCTTTGATGATGAAACTCGACGAATCCGTGTTGGATGTAAGGAGTTCTTCTCTTGAAGATCGTTGTAGTGTCTTGAATGCTTGAAGATCTTTGATTGCTGAATGAGAGGAGACTTCGACAGCGTAACGGCGCTTGAAGAAATGAATGGCCAAAAGTCCTCTTCATGTTGGAAGTGATGGGGTATTTATAGGAGCAGCTCTGAATTCTGGACAGAAAATTGGCTAAGTCATGAGTCGTGACCGACTTAAAGTAAGCAATAACTCATAGCCGACTTAAGATAACTCATGGGCGCCATACTGGGTTCTTCTTGTGGCTCAGTTGAAGACAAGTGCTAACTCGTAGCCGACTTACCAGATAAAGGTAGCATAAGCACGGGCTTTAAGTCGTAAGGCCTCTTGAGTCGTAAGACCTCATGAGTCGTAGAGCCTTTAAGTCGTAAGGCCTCATGAGTCGTAGAGCCTTTAAGTCGTAAGGCCTGCTAACTCGTAGGTCCCTTTAGCAAGTAGGTCGTTGACTCTTTTAAATCACTAAGTCGTCACATAACTTAAGTTGTTCACTTCTTATCTCGTAAGACCATGAGTCGTACACCTCTTATCTCGTAAGACCATGAGTCGTACATTTCTTGAGTCGAAGAAACTTAAGGGTTAACATTTGCCCCTCGAAGTACACGCCTAAGTCGTAGGTCGTGTGCTTCGATTTTCTTGGCTCTTTTCTTGATGAGTGCGTTAGATCGTGACCGACTTAAAATGAGTCGTAAGTCGTTTGTGCCGATTCACATCTCACCGCCCCTGTATAAATAGCTTAAGTCGTTCCTTTTCCTCCTTCACTTGTTCTTATCATCTTATTCTGCCATTTGCAAGCATTCGAGCTCTTCTAAGACGAATTCAATTACTCGATCGCCAGTTATCCCCATCGTTATATTGCATAAGTGAACTCGATTATTCAATCCCCGACTATAACTGAATTATGATCCCCATTTTCAACCCACTTTTATTCTGCCACGCTTCACTGCAGCCTTTGTTTCAATCGATTATTGATGGATTCAAGATGATTTGTCTTAGCCTTGGACAGTCTTGTGTGAACAAGGCGATGGATTGCGGCGATTCAGTTTGACCGATTTGTGATTTGTGATGGAATATCATTACACTGGGTGTATGGTGATTTCGGGATGATTGAATGCATTGAGGGGACGAGAGTTTTGGTTGAAGGAGAGGCTAATGGGTTAACGGGTTGACGGGTTAGGAGTTCGGCGAATTGATGTACTGGGGAGAATGAACGACTTAACACCTTTGAACAGAAATCGCGACTTAATTTTTGACGACCTAAAGTAGGTCGTAGGTCGTAGGTCGGTAACGACCTAGGACATTGCATTTTTGCATTCAGACTTGAAACTTTTCCTTGCAGTGCGACTTAAGGACTGATGACTTGACTTAACTCATAGCTTGCCCCTTAGGTCGTGGACGAGTTAGCAGATGCGTTGTTTCAAACCGAGGCTTCATATCTCTAAGTGTTATGGCTGATGACTCAAAGAATTAGACAACCAACGACTTAACTCATAGGGAATCTTTCTTAGGTCGTCGCCGAGTTAGCACTTAAGGTTTTAACTTGCGAGCACATCTGAATGACTAGGTCGTGGATGAGATAGCCCTTAACTCGTAACTTGCGAACTCATCTGAACGACTTAATAACTTAAAACTCCATGACCTCGAACTCTTGGACATGAATGATCTGACTTAAGAGAACATGCCTTGAACATCTTGACTCGCACAATACGACCTAAAAGCCCCGACCTATGATAGGTCGTTTAACGACTTAAGACTTAGATGATCTTGCACAGAAGTTGGCTGAACTCTTGAATTTGAACTGTGTTGTGTTACCTCTCACACTGCCTTGACTTTAATGCTAATAACCTGCTTAACACAACATTCACAGAATACTGGGACGAATATACTGCCACTGACCGCCCACATCGAATGACAGATTAGTTGATAAAGAGAAAATTAAATTAAATGAACTGTATGAGTGAAATGCTACACAATAACCAATTCAAGTGAAGTATTAAAGCAAAATCGTAATGGTAAACTAAAACTGACTTGTCTGCATTAACACTACACTTGAGTATTAACAAGTTCTGAAATCTCGTAATCGACTGATTGTCAGTTAGTTTAATTCCAGTTATACTTGTTTTTTCTTGTTTTCATTAGTTTTGCACAGCACTTCACACTTTTAGGAAACGTGCACCTTCACTTTTGAACATTCAGCTGATTGTGTAGAATGGCATCTCATCAAGAAGACTTGGAACCAGCTGGAGAAGCTTTTCCAATTGCTACCCCGCTGAATGATCCCCCTGAAAGGACTCCTACCACTCTGAGTCATAAAGTCTTCCGTCAACTATGCACCCAGTTTGGCATCGCTGAATCTGACGCTTTGCTCCCTGGAGTAAATGACACTGCTGATAGGCCGCCCCACGGCTTTGTTGCAGTGAACCGCCAAATGTGCTTTAGTGGAGCGATTCCCCTGTTTAACGACTGTCTTCGAGAACTTCTCCTTCGATTATCTATCTCCCCTTTTCAACTACATCCTAATGGCTACGCCATCCTGCTGGGACTGTGTGTGCTCTTTAGGAGAATGCTGGACCGTTTTCCCAGTTTTGGAGAAATTTGCTTCCTGTGCTCATTTACAAAGAACAAAGACCATCCCTTTATCACAGTTGTAAGGAGTGCCAGGAACCGTAAACTGATTATTGGCCTTCCTGAAAGCGTTCCTGGGTTTCTAAGCCAGTTTTTCTTTGTTCGTTGTCCCACGAGATTTTACGCCATTTGGAGAGTGGGAAGTAAGACTATCTATCTTTTCCCTGTGTTTTCTAAAATTCTTCGAAGTCCAAATTATCAAGTGTTAACTTCTTTTTCTACTGTTTCAGCGCTCCCTCCCCCCTCTAGGGAAACTCGTCACAAAACTACCTTCGAGAGGCTTATGGCCGTGCCGGTCGAGGAGAGGAGTGTTCAATTTCTATTGAGAGATGAGTTCCTCCACGAATTTGGACTCTTACATCCTTCCCGTTCCACTCAGCCACATGAAGTCCCTGATTCTCCTGCTGAGGAGTCAGATGCCCCTGTTCCTGCTAAAGAACCTTTACCGCAAGAACTTACCGCTGAGACTTCATTGGTAAAGTGTTCTACTCCTACCGACATTGCTGGATTGTCCAGTAAGTTAGTACTTGCCCCGGTTATTGAAGAGGAGGAAAGTCTTCACATTCTTGAAAAGACAGCTGAGGTGGAAGTTGAAAAAGATAATCCTCCCGTGCATCATGGCGATGATACTTTTGACAGTCTGAGCGACATTATGATAACCTCTCAGGAGCTCTTTAAAGATGATGTTTCTAAAGTGATCTCTCCTGTTATTGAAGCAACTTCTTCCTTGCAACAAACCACAACGCCTTCTATACAAGCCGTCACCATTTCCACACAAAAAAGTGGTTTGTAGTCCGACGCGCATAGCCCACACGCCACACACACTTAGGATTTTTCTGCACTTATAAGCATTTACTCTTTCTTTCTGGAAATTTCTAAGCTTTACTTATTTTCCGTTTTTCAGATTCTCCGATGAGACGCTCCGGCTCATATTATGACTCATTTCAGCGCCATGGAGGCCGTGGATCCTATGATTTCAGGAAATATCTTGGTGACCAGAGAAAGACAGATGAGGAACGGGCCCAAAGGAAGGCTCAAGAAAAATGGGATTATGAGCAGCGGTAGAGAAGAAGAGATGCTGATCGATATGATTCTTCTTACAGAACTTACGATTCTCATAAGCGAAAGTCTTATGATGACAAAGGGAAGACTCATATTACTGATGAATCGAGCAAACGGTCTAAGCCAAGTGACACGTCTGCTATTTCTGAGAAGACTAACGCTCCCATTTCTTCTAACATTCCGGCCGGTTCTCCTCCTCTAAAGGAATCTGATATTCAAACCATCATTAACAGGCCACAATATCAAGTTAAAGACGGCCCTCCAACGCTTCAGAGCCGATTTCCGAATTGGTGTCTAAGAGGAGTCCGTTTTGACTTAGATTTGGTTCCCATTGATAAGCAGGCAATGCTGAGAAATGTCGATGCTGTCAAGCTTGATATTGAGAGAATGTCTGGATGGCAGAAGTTGGTTGATGAACTTCAAAGGGTCAACCATTTTAACCTTGAGGCGATGATGACCATGGAGAACGATAAATCAGAATGGGACAAATGGCGTAAGCAGCATGACGCAGAGATGACGAGCATTGCAGACGACAATGCAAAGCTTGCGTCTGAAGTTAAGCTGCTTAAGGAAAATCTCGCTTCTTCTTCTGCATCATATACTCAAAAAGAAGAAGTCTTTCAGAGGCAAGTGCGGGATGCACATGCTGCACAAAGAGATGTAGAAATGAAGCTTGCCGCCGAACAGCACGTTAATGAGAAGTATCGCACAGAAAACGCCGAACTGCGGGAAAAAGTCACCTCCCAGAACGTGGAGATTGAGTTACTAAAGTCTCGACTTGCTAAAGCTGAGACAGCTCGTGATGAGGCTATTACTGGTAGGGTTGCTGCCATTGCAGAAAAAGAAGCGGCTGAGCAATCACATGAGGCAACGAAAGCAAACATCAGTTCTACCTTATTCGACTTTTATTTACACTGCGTTCTGGGTCGTGGGAGCCTTGCTTTTCTAGGTCCAGATTATGAAATCACTCTGGCTGAAGTGTGGGAAGCCGCACTTGATATGTTTAAAGGTGCTGGCTATGATGAAGCAAAATTTGAGGAAGCAAAGTTTGAGGCTCGCTATCTTGATGATGAGGCTCGCGCCGCTCTTGCTAGAGGGAAGGAGCAGCTTGCTAAAGCACGGGCTGAATCACTGGGAGAAGAGCTTTCAAAAGAGGAAGCTCTTTTAACTGCCCCTGTTCATACTTCCACTTCGGCTGATGCAAACATTATGGATTCTAGGTCTCATCCTTCACATCCAGTTGTGACCACTCCTACAGAAGAAGAGGCAATGAAGGACTTTCAGGCTCGGGAATTTGAGATTGATCTCGCCAAACCGGCTTCTCCAGGTAACTTTGACGAGATGAATTCAGTGAATTGCTTATTCGACTTAACCGAGTTCGACGAACTTCTCACTTATCACTTAAGCTTTGACGATTCACAGTCTTCTTTTTTTTTCTCGGAGAATACTGATTTTGATTTCTTTTATTATGCAACAGACGTGCCGGAAACTGCACCAATTCTTCCTTCTTCAACTGCCGTTCCTCTTCCTTCTCAAGTTACTCCTCTTCCAGCTTCTCAACCAGGTTCACAGGAAGAACCGATAGCTGCCCTTCAAGGTTTGGACGAACCACCTGCTTCCGAGGAACAGAAAGCAGAAGATCTGGAAGATAGCGAGAAGACCCCGGAGCGGTCTTTTGACTACGACACAAAGCTTTCTACATTTCTTGCTCCGGGGAGTGAGTCTTCTTCCAAGAAGAAGGGGAAACGTGTTGCTTCGAAGAAAGGAAAGAAAAGTTCTTCTGCTACTGGGGATGAAGCAGAGATCGATCAGGCTGAGTCTCTTTCTCCTTCTTCTCCGACACCGCCTACGAAACTAATTACCAGGCCGGGTAAAAGCTCCAAGGGTGGGAAGAAGGAGAAATGAGTTTGATTTTGTCTCTTCTGTTTTTTGTATTGACCGGAGATTGTGCGGGTACCGGTCCCCGCTTCTTTTTGTGACCTGTACAATGTAAAAATTTCTCATAGTATTGAAATAAATAGATATTTTTCTTGTACAAATTCTTGTGTATGTAGGAATATATCTGTTTTTCATTTGAAGTGTAGAGTAAACGATTCTTTCTACTTGTACAAACTTTTTGTCTGTGTTTCAAGAACGCATTTATCCCACATCTTTATTATGTGATATTGCAATGAACTTGTGGTATGTCGCTTATATATTACTTTTATTAATGTAACTGAATTGTATAATGTTGCCCCCATACCACAAGTATATTGTAATATTTCTTGCTTTCACAAGACCGATACTCTTATTTTAGAGAACAACTTTCCACTTTTTAAGGGAAGAATTATTCTGCTTTTAATAGAGTATATCTTGTCTTTAGAGAAGTTTTTTACTTTCTCTTTCTTCCTGAAGAACACTTCAAATTTTGGGAATGATCACTTTTATTTGTTAAAAAGTGAATTTTCCTACGCAGTGAAATGAGCTTCTGAAGAAGATTTTGATTTTGTGCCCCATTAAAGGGTTTATTTTTGGTACTTCAAGCAAGGTGAAGTACGCCTCTGAAGAGGTCTTTTGGTCTCTGAAGAGAAGCTTTTTGGTCTCCGAAGAGAAGCAATTTTGGTCTCCAAAGAGAAGCAATTTTGGTCTCCGAGGAGAAGCAATTTTGGTCTCCGAAGAGAAGCAGTTTTGATCTCCGAAGAGAAGAAATTTTGGCATTTCAGCTCTGGTGAAGTGGGTCTCCGAAGAGAAGCATTTTGCACTTCTACACGGGTGAAATGTGCCTCCGAAAAGGGCTTGTGCCTTCGAAAAGGGCTTTTGATTTTGTGCTTCAAGCATGGTGAAGCGTGCCTCCGAAGATGGCTTGTGCCTCCGAAGAGGGCTTGTGCCTCCGAAAAGGGCTTTTGATTGCCTGGAAGTTACTTTCTCATGGTCGGATGGGTCCGCGGGGCAGGCGTAAGTTGATTGATTGGATGTTTGTTTGTACAAACGACCGCAATCAATTAACAAGGTGCCCCTTCGGTGGTCCCACCGATCTTTTTGATTGAGGAAAGCACTCCCATTTATTGGCGTGCCTCGTTAGAGGGCTTTTGATTGCCTGGAAGTTACTTTCTCATGGTCGGATGGGTCCGCGGGGCAGGCGTAAGTTGATTGATTGGATGTTTGTTTGTACAAACGACCGCAATCAATTAACAAGGTGCCCCTTCGGTGGTCCCACCGATCTTTTTGATTGAGGAAAGCACTCCCATTTATTGGCGTGCCTCGTTAGAGGGCTTTGTTGACCTTTGGGAAGGAGCATCGGTTGGTTGGTGTGCCAGGAAGGTTGCTTCTCAGGGGCGAGTAGATCCACGGGACGGACGTAAGCTATCTGATCGGATGCATCACGACCAGTTAGCGAGGGTCCTGTTCCTTCCGCTGGGGAAGGTGTCCCTTCGGTGGTTCTACCGGCCCTTTTATTGAGGAGCAAAATTCCTTTTGGTTGCTTCCGTGCTTGCTTGGCCATGTTCTCCCACCATCTGCTCATTAGCGATCTTTTATTATCATTTCCAAGCGTATCTTCGTTCCTTTCGCAAGTAAATTGCCTCATCCGAAGAAGTGGACTTCACTGTTGAATAACTTCATGGGACAAACGCGAGTTACCTAGCTGGATGTCTATTCATATTGACAATCACAACCGGTTAACGAAGGCTTGCCCCAGTAAAGTTGCCAACTTTTCATGTGAGGTTCTTCTTGTATAGGATTTGAATATGGAATTTTTTGTTGCTCGGTATTTGCTTTAATAAATGATTTGGAAGGCTCGCTTAGCTTTGCGATGGGTGAGCTTTGCTTTAATGACCTGCAATATTAGATCGACATTTTAGCAACACATTTAGAGTATTTACACATCGAAATATAACAGGCATTTTATAATAGAAAACACAGAATGCATAGTTTTTCATTATTCAGTCACGCTGATTTCTCAGCGGTTTACGATGCAGAAGTCACACATCCATTATCATTTTTACAAATTTAAGCAATGCTGCTAAGTAAAAAATGGATGCTAGTTATTGTTGTTTCTGAATCTCCAAGCTGGATTTCCATTTGTGCTTGATTCATAGCTTTTGGATTTTTACGCCAGAGAAGGTGAGAGATGCCCCAGCCGCAGTTTTGTGGGTAATTAGTAGTCGTCCCAACTTCTGCCTGCTGGGTGTGGACCTCCTGTGACAACATTAATGACAAGCTTTTCTGAATCTTGCACCGTAGTGTTGCTGAGAGAATCGGATTGATGGGTAGGACGTTGTTGATCCCGAGTGGATGAGGTTGGATCGACTCCGCTTCTCTTAACGTATTGTTGGATTTTACCCTGCTCCAGCAATTCTTCAATCACCTTCTTTAACTGGCGACATTGGTCAGTGTCATGGCCAGGTTGATTGTGAAATTGGCAGAATTTTCCATTACGCTTTGTACCTTTCGTCATCTCAGGTGGCTTAGGATACCGGACAACGTTTTTTGTTGCAAAAAAGATATTTCTTGGTGTATCAGTTAAAGGAGTATAATCCGAAGGATTAAAGCGGCGAGGTTTCTTTTCATTTCCCTAGCTCTTTCCTCCTTCATTCTCCCTTTTCTTACTTTCAGATTCTCTTTTCTTAGATGGGACACTGTTATTATTAGTTTGGGCAGTAACCACTTTCGACGTCGTAGAAAGGCTTTCAAGGCGAATGAACTCGTCGGCCTTTTTATAAAATTTATCAAGTGAGTTTGGTTCTTTCATCTTTAGCCATATTCCAAATTTACTTGATTTATCAATGGCTCGCATCAAATAAGTCAGGATCATGCGTGGTTTCGCATTTTCTACTTCGGCTAAAGCTATATTGAAACGGCTCAAGAAAGATTTGATTGATTCTCCGGGCGCTTGTTCCAGGTTAGATAGTGACATTATATCCTTAGCTTTTGAGGCATACAATCTGAACTGTTCTTTGAACTTTTGCGTTAAGTCGGAGAACTTATCTATAGACCGTACTGGAAGCTTCGTGAACCAAAGTAAAGCCACACCTTCCAGGTATACTGGAAAGTATCGACACTTGATCTCGTCCGATGCTCTTGCACCGGTCATAGGCCAATCGTATTTGTATAGGAAATGATTAGGGTCACTGGTTCCCCTATAGGCTTGGATAGTAGGAGGTGCAAATTTCCTTGGAAACTCCGCTCTCAGGATCCTTTCAGTAAACGGAGTTCTGCTTGGCGTGAATCCCCAGTCAGCCTCATCTTCTTCCCTTTGCATGCTCTCTTTCATGATGCGGCCAACCATTTTAGACAGGTACTCTTTATTGTTCAAAGACACCTCCGGTCAAGCATCAGTTCTTCCCTCGGAAGTTTGCCTGGGCATATGTTCACGACAAGTTGGTTGCGGCATAGAACCGTCAGCTTGGAAAGGTGGCATTTCAGGAAGGGTGGTTTGATGGTCTTCTGGGTGACGATTTGCCCCGATCAGGGCAGTTATCCTATCTATCATCAGAGCGTTTTGAGTTTCAATCTGTTGATATAATCCAGAAACTGCGTCATCCAATTCAGCCCTGGTGACTCCAACGGTAGGAATTGCTTGGTCTGTTGTTGGGGAAGCGGAAGTCCCTTCATGAACATTTCCGGATCTGATAGGTCTACCTCTTCTTCCAGGAGCCATTATTTCGGATCTGGTCTTTAAGAGAGGTTCTTTTTATGAATTTTTGCGAAGCAACGGTGGATGATCTCCTGAGTTCAATTCTCAGTGAAAGCACCAAAATGTTAACGATAAAAAGTGAACGCTAACACCCGGTGTGTGTAATAGAATTGTGAAAGCACCACCCGTTGGTACGGGAACAGAATATAAGCTGAAAATAGCAGAAAAGCAGTAAATGAACAACAGATTTATAGTGGTTCGGCCCGTAATTGAGCCTACGTCCACTTTATAGTCTTTTATTGCTGATTCGGTTACAATTTGATACAATATCCTTCAAAAAACAATACAACTTGATCATGAAAGCACTCTTGACTACTAGCTCGATCTTTGATGATGAAACTCGACGAATCCGTGTTGGATGTAAGGAGTTCTTCTCTTGAAGATCGTTGTAGTGTCTTGAATGCTTGAAGATCTTTGATTGCTGAATGAGAGGAGACTTCGACAGCGTAACGGCGCTTGAAGAAATGAATGGCCAAACGTCCTCTTCATGTTGGAAGTGATGGGGTATTTATAGGAGCAGCTCTGAATTCTGGACAGAAAATTGGCTAAGTCATGAGTCGTGACCGACTTAAAGTAAGCAATAACTCGTAGCCGACTTAAGATAACTCATGGGCGCCATACTGGGTTCTTCTTGTGGCTCAGTTGAAGACAAGTGCTAACTCGTAGCCGACTTACCAGATAAAGGTAGCATAAGCACGGGCTTTAAGTCGTAAGGCCTCTTGAGTCGTAAGACCTCATGAGTCATAGAGCCTTTAAGTCGTAAGGCCTCATGAGTCGTAGAGCCTTTAAGTCGTAAGGCCTGCTAACTTGTAGGCCCCTTTAGCAAGTAGGTCGTTGACTCTTTTAAATCACTAAGTCGTCACATAACTTAAGTTGTTCACTTCTTATCTCGTAAGACCATGAGTCGTACACCTCTTATCTCGTAAGACCATGAGTCGTACATTTCTTGAGTCGAAGAAACTTAAGGGTTAACAATTACTATAAATGGTTAAGGATAATTAATTTGAGTAATTAATTAAAGGATAAATTACCTGAATGCAATTAAAAGGGTAATTTAGGGATAATTAATTAATTTGTAATTAATTAATGGTTAAGTAAGCAGGATTTATAGAATGAAGTAATTAATTTAATTCACTTTAAATTAATTAGAGAGGGTATAAATCATTACTTATGAATGGATGAATTATTTTGAATGCTTTGCATTGTTTGATAACTCTGATGAGATATGTGTTGATCCGTGATATGGATGTTTTAGTTGAATTGTGATGGTAATATGGATTATCTGCTTATATTGATAATATTGATTATCTATTGTGATATTGTAAATTATCTATCTATGTGAATATAGATAATGTATTGAATTGTTTTAACTTTAAAACAACTTGGCCTTAAAAGATACGTTTTGGATTTCGATGAGACCGGGATCGGGTTTCCAGATTTGGATATCCGAATACCACAACGATCCAAATAACGATAGGTCGTGAATCTCAAGTGAAGATGAAGATTTAGAGTGCAATGGTTATTGTCGTTAACTCTGAGGGTGATTCCAAAATGAGTGTAACGAGATAATGCCTTCGGTTTCGTTCGAACCCGGAACGAACTTGTATGGATTGAATGCTTTCAGCACATCGTCAGGTGGACGATGAGCATTCTAAGATAGATGTGTTCTATTTAAAGGTAATCGTAGCCTCAAGCCTCATCAACCGGGAATGGCTAAAACATGGGAGGTGCAGCAAGGTTAGTGGGTAGCACCCAAGTAGGACAAGATTACCTCTGTCTAGATGTTCCTTATTATTTCAGCTTAGTGTGCGGTTGATCATGACAACCGTGGGGTATCTTGTGCGGGAATTATCCAGTAAGGGATGTTCTGGCCTTGTGTTGCAGGGGATTGGGAGTAATCCTCGGTACAGTGATCTAGGCCACGTACTGTGACGGGCGGTACCCCGGTAGCCCTGCCATTGTATGGAAACCCAACTCCAATAAGTGATAACAGACTTGATTGTATAACCCACTTTGTGGCTAGTATGCTGGAATTTAATAATGTAATAATTTCAGCTATTTCATATTTATTTGAAAACCCTAGACCTATTATAATATAACTGGATTTCCTATCAATGTTTTGGTTAGCGTAAGGTAAAAACTTTTCCATGTTTATGTGTGGGAAGTCTTACGTGATACCTTTGTTTTCAAAAGGTTTTGAAGTTAAGAAAGTTTAACCTGTTACTCACACCAGACCCATGTTTGACCCAAGTGTTTATTTCTGTTTTATAAACTCTTGGGTACTCAAATTTTTACGAGTAGCCAAGGGATTCAGGTTAGCTTTGATGAATTGTGGAGGAGCAATGGAGCAGGAGGCTTCAGCGTTGTAGATATAGATAGTAGTTCCGCTATGTTGATCTTTGTTTTGATCTCTGCATTGTATTGAGTTGTAATAACTAGACAGGTGTTTATAACTTTCTAGTATGTGATGTATAATCTGTGTAACTCTGATGTATATGATACTATGTAATATCTTATGTGTTATATTATATTTCATTCATTCCGCTGTGAGTATCTGTTGTTGTTTCTTTCTCTCTTCTCTTCTTTTCTCTTTTCTATCCCTTTCTTTCTTATTAATGATGCGTCATTCTGTGGAATGAGTGGCGGGTCGTTACAGTTACCAAATGTAACGACCCGGAGTTTTCAAACCCGAAATTCCAGATAGTTAGAAGAAAAAGAAAAGAGATAGAAGACAGAAATAGAACAAGACACAGATTCTCACATTCGCAGCGGATCAAAATACAATATCAAATAATAATATCAGTTATACAAAGAAAACTGTATTTGTTAATTACATTTTTATACATCAGAGTTACAACATTCACAAATATACTAGACAGTTAGAATTAACATGTCTCAAGCAACTATAATATATCACAGCGAGGTATACTCCATACGTTCCTGCCATCCGGCTCGCCTCTTGAGCTCCAGAACGTCCTTACCTGAAATCTGTAATACTCGGTCTGACCCGAGCATTACATCAAAGTAACACCCGGGTCAGGCTGGAAACCAGCGTGAGTAAACTCATCTAACATGAAATTTCAATCCATAGAACTTATTTAAACCCGGGGTAACTCGTACCTTACTATAAGTAAACAACTTATATAGTCAACACTTATTTTCACAAACAATATCTAAGTATCCAACTTAGTTTAAATGGTCCATACTATCCCAATCCGGCCTATTGATTTCACATATCAATCTATAAAGAATTATAGAAGATTCCAAATCGAAGTGGTTTCGGGTATTAACTAATACCCGACTCCTGTCTCTTCGAATCCAATGTCATCTTAACCCAAATTATTCAAATGAAATACAATTCAAATTTTAAATATAGGGTGTCACTGTTTTAACCCAAACATATTATATCACATAGCATTCCATATCACATACCAGAGATATCAACTAATCTAAGCATACTATATCATTCAAAGATTAATCAACCATACCACAATTGAATTAAATTAATTACTTCAATTACTTTTAAATCATGCATGCTTAACATTAATTAATTACAATCCAATTAATTTATCATCCCTTAATTATTTGTCTTAATTAATCATCCTTGATTAATTATTCTTTAATTACATTAAGTAATTATCCCTTAATTACTCCATAGATTAATTAGCCTTAACCATTCCTATTAACTTTTAATTAATCTCCTTAGTTAATTTATCACATTAATTAATGATTCTCTAATTTCTTAATCAAAATAATTACTTAAGAAATTAATTACTTAACCGTGCTTAATCATTAATTAACTACAAACCATTAAATTAATTAATCATTCCTTGATTACCTTACAAATCAATTAATTAATCTTTAATTACCAATTTAATTACCTTTAACAAATCATTTTCCTTTGTTAATTACTAAATCACATTATTAACTTAACCTTTAATTAACATTTAATTATATTTATAAAATGATTAAGTTTTAAAACATTTTATTTAAGTTTTAACAAATTTAATTTTAACAAACATACCATTAAAAATAAAGTTTAAGAACATTTAAAAAAAAGAGGTTTAGAAAAGTTTTAAACATAGAACCGATTTAAAATTTCAAACTTTTATTTTAAAAAAAATCTTCTAAAACTTGCTTAACACTTTCCCTCACGATCCTGCTTCGAGTTATCCCACGTTCTACTCGAGACCATCTCGAGTTTCCTCCCAGCTTCTTCTTCTTCCCTTTGTTTTTTTTTCTTAAAAACAACTTAACTGCTAAAACTTCCCCTCACGAACACGAACGAAAACTCGAGCCTAACCTCAAACATCCCGATATCTCTTCGAGTCGACTACGACTCATCTCCCCTGACACTCACATCAACGCTGTGCACGTGCACAGTACCTCGACCACCCTCCGACGAACTCAACTACCTCCGATAAGTCGTAAATCATCATGACATTCGACTACGATCATCCAAACGAGAGTATCTAGTCTAAATCGAAATCGAGCCTTCAACTCGAAACAGAAATTCAACATCGCCTGAAAGAAACGCCACGCAACCTCGCCTCCGACCATCGTACCACCTGAAACCCCGGTCACATCACCGCGAGCCTTCCACGCAACAATCCCCATTGATCCGGTGCCACTCGATTCACCATAGATGACCCAGTCATCTCGTTTCCCACTACGACAAAACAAAGTGTTTAAACCCTAGTTCATCTGATTTCCAATGCTACGACGATCGATACCCTCCTCTACTATTTTTCTCGACATCTATGATTTCTAAACTTGCTTCAGTAAAAATCCCGACCACCAAAGATAAACCCATCACATGAATTTGCTCGAAATCAAATTCTGGTTATCACCACAATGCTACCTCAATTCCCGAACTAAAACTCGTGATTTTAGATTTAAAAATCAAAATTTCCAAAGACGATTCAAGTTCCATACTTGAATCTACAAATTAAATTAATTGATTTTTCACATTTTTAACATCCTTGCTGTATTTACCTAAGACCTGGAGATTTTCAAAACTATTTTGCTTGAATACAAAATTTAAATTTTAATCTATATTTAAACAACATTTTATGTTTGAATTTCACAGCCCAACAATGATCAGATAAAAGAGTATTGAATTTTGACTTACTTTTAAACTCTGTATTTTGAAAATAGATAAGTACAGACACCCAACATGCACAGATTAGACATATATATATATATATTCATATAGATTCATATCTATATATGTAAACATGCAGCACGAACATCATCCAGAAATACACATGCACTAACATTTATCACCCTAAGCATTCTAGTTAAACGTTTACTCACCTGTATTAAAAACAGAGGGCAGAGCTTATTTTCTTAGATCTGGAACTAATTTTAGTTTTGAACTGCAACTTGAAACTAGAATTTAGTTGAGATGATCCTTTGCTTAGCTTCAGATTGAATTCGTGAAAGAGATTTCTTTGATCTGAGTTGTTGAATCCTAGCTTGAATTTGCTTAGCTTGCTCTTAACTTGAATTTGTAGAGATATTGTTTTGAATTTTCTCTTTTATTTCTCTGGTTTTTAGTGTACAGATTTCTGGTTTCCTTTGTTTTGATAATGAAGATAAGAGAAAATTGAAATAGAGGGGTAGAGATATGTTTATACAACTTAGCTTAATTTATTTTAAAATAAAAAGAAAATAAATTACACTTGTTCAATTGGCTTACAAGTGTCATTAGCATGCTATAATTAATTTACACTTGTATTTAGATAAAATCTTTGGCTTACATTTGTATTTTCATGTATTAATATGTTTTAATATATATATATATATATATTTTCATAATATTTCCAATTTAGTTTTATATTTAAAAATGTCTTAAGTGTTTTAAATATTTAAACTTCTCTTATATTTATCTATATAAAACTTTAAAGAAAATGATATAAAACTGATTATATACCAAATATAATCATATATAGATATATTATTAAATCCAATTTATTCTCCAAGATGTTATATATTTGAATTTAAAATCCAAATTCTCTTTTTAAAATCTACTTATATATATATAAACAAATACACATTTTATTTGTTTGACAAAAATAAATTAGACAAATTAAATAATTAGATTATTTTAAATAATTTATAAGGAAGATTATTACATTATTATTGCCCAAAAATTCTGGGATATCACATTCCTCCCCCCTTTAAATCTTTTCGTCCTCGAAAAGGAACGAAGCAATAATTTTATTACAATGTTGATTATCAGTTAAATTATTCCTTAGACATCTTAACTCTTAACTCTTTTTATTTAAATTTTTCAAAACATTTTTAAAAATCTACATAATATTATCAAAATAGTTTTTTTTATAAAAATACTTTTTATAACTCGATGTCTCAACCAGTCCATCCTCGTTCCCACAGAAATTCGGTCATACGTTGATCAGGCGTAAGACTGAAAATCTATCAGTACTTGGTAAACCCGTTTTCAACACCTAGTGAAAATACTTGGAAAATAATTTTATTGAAAATATGGAAAACATTTTTGAAATCTAGGAAATCCCTTTGGTGAGAATGCTCTGGAAATCATCACCCCCATCCATAGTCACAGTTACATCACGGGTTACATTGCCATCGCAGCAAAAGTCCATGTAACTGATGATAGTATGGAACCCACAACAGATCGCAGTTACATTGCCATCGCAACAAAAGTCGATGTAACCGTTGGCTCTCAGCGGCACACACGATTTCGCTGTCAAAATAAAACTTCTCCACTCTACATAGGTCTCAGTGTACCGATATAGAGTCAAACGCAGACTGTTGGCTCTCAGCGGCACACAAGACTTTCGCTATGTTACCATAGTGTCGTAGTCTACCGATATAAAATCAAACGCATACTGTTGGCTCTCAGCGGCTCACACGACTTTCGCTATGGTCTGCAGTAGATCGCAGTGACATCGAGTTAAACTGTCATCACAGCATAACTCAAATGCCTCTGTGGGCACCAGCCCCTCGACTTTCGCTCCACAAATAATCCTCAGGAACTAGTTTTTTCCGGACTCCTCACAGGATCAACTTTAGAATCCCCCCTTGGGGTTCAAGGCAGTACCACCCAGTGGCACTCCTGAGAAGTTCATTTCAAGGGAGCGCCTTTTTCCCCAAAGCCATTCTCAAAATACTTTATACTATATACTTATAGTATCTTCAAATCATATCCTTTATGATCTATATCAAAATCTCCTTTACACAAAATCGATATCCAAAATCGATAGTTCCAAACTTGGATTTCCAAATTCCAAAATTGATTTTCCCAAAAATCAAAAGCCTTTTCCAAATTCATAGGTTCCCAAAACGTTTTCCAAAGTCATTCTCATAAGATCCTTTATATATATATAGATATATATAACTTTGAAAATTTTTGGATCATTTCAAACTTGTATAAAACCTCTTTTATACTTCAAATATTTTCAAAACCCTTTCTTTTAGCAATAGATTCAACAAGGGAAGATTTATCTTATATAACAAAGATATATAACTTTATTTTATTCCAAATCAAATATTCAAATTTGATAAATCTTTTTATAAAGTTATTGACCATATTACTTTTCATTTCAAAAACCATTTTACAGTTCTTTATCCACAAAATTTCAATATCAATTTCATTCAAACCCGTACGATGTACACATATCATCCGTACGCAATATCAATCTGATCGCTCTTCGATCACATAATTTCTCTTCCGAACTAGTATCGTCCACCCGACTTCCTAGTGCGGACTCAGATCTGGTTTCTTGATCAGAAAACGTCATTCTCCTTGCATAGTCGTAGCTATGATAGAGAATATCCAGAACCAATCAATAACCCATATCCAGGTTCGCCGTCGAAAATCGAGCGAAAAATCCCAACTCGGATCAATAATACTATCTCGAAATTCTGTGTTCGAATCTGGATCAAATGACTATGCGAATAGAATAATATACGTACATCCTACGTATTTAACTTCATTGATTATTAGCCAAATCAATTCTCTTTTCTATTCACATTTCCTTTAATTCCATTCACTTATTCTCAATTGCTTCCATTTCCAATTGAGTTATTATTTTGATTACAAACAGTTTGAAATCTGACCAATTTAAATTTAAAAAAAAAATAGCTTGAAAAAGTTTAAAATAGATAAGTAGTTGAAAAAATAGTTATTAGTTTGTAAAATAGCTGTAAAATAGTTAAGTAGGTATAAAATAGTTAGTGTAACGACCCGTATTTTTACGGATCGAAAAGTTCGTTCAAATCTGGAATTTTTAGCGTTGTTAAGTCATTTCAGATTTTGGGTAGAATTTGGTTAAGTCTTAAGTCGTGACCGACTTATGGTTGTAGACGACCTTAGGAGTTAGATCGTGGAGAAGTTAGGTCGGTTAGACAACTTAAGAAAACTGACCGAGTTAGGGATTAGGTCGGTTGGATGAGTTAGCGACTTAAGGATTTTAGGTCGAATGGTGAGATAGGTCGGTCAAGTGACCTAAGGGTTGACGACTTATAGTTGATAGCAGGTTAGCGACCTAGTGGTAGCGAAGTTAGGTCGTAGCCTAGTTGGGTTGTGGCCTTGTAGTTAGGTCGTAAGTTGTATACTCAGTTAGGTCGTAACCGACTTAGGGGTTAGCTGCTAAGTCATAAGTCGCAGGATCTCTAAGTCGTGGTCTGTTAAGTCGGAATTGTTGGCTAAGTCTTAGGTCGCGTGTTGACTTAAGGTTAGGTCGTAACTCGGTTGAGCTGTTAAGTCGTAGGATGGGTTATCTCGCTAAGTCGTCTAACCAGTTAAGGCGCGTGCGCATTAAGTCATAGATAGGGGGTCCGGTAAGTCGTATAGGCGCGTGTGTTAAGTCGGAGGTTGCTAGGTCAGAAGAGGCTTAGGTCGGAAGGTTATAAGTCGGAGACGGCTTATGGAGATGGCCGAGTTAAGGAGAAATCAGCCTATAAATACTCGTCCATTTCTTCATTTTTGGGATCCGGATTTTGAAGCGACGAAGTGCTGTCATTTTGAGAGCTCGACTTCTACACTTATTCACTTCTTTTCTCCACTCTAATCTAGTGATTCCATCCATCCAAGTTGAAGATCAAATTGAAGATTCAAGAGCTTAGATTGAAGATCTTCATCCTTTGAAGTGAGATTTCTTCGTTTGAAGCGGATTCGCGATAGATCAAGCTAGATCCTTCGCTGTCTAGATCTAAAGCGTTTTGATTTGGGGTTGTTTAGGTGATTTGGTGAGTGGTGATTATCTCTCACACGGATCCAAAGGAGTGTATCGGATTGTTGGCTCGATTTGGTGTTAAAATAGTGATTTCCATACATTTTCTTCATCCTAAGTGTAGATCCATATAGATCCATTGTTCATGATGATGTTATATCCATTTTACTAAGTGTTAACCTATGCAAGTTCATTCATCAAGATTATAGAGATATTGTTCATGTTTTCATGCTTATTAGACTTTCAACTCTTTAATTACGAAATTGCCATTATTGTGATAATTGTCTACTTAGATCATATGTGAATGCTTGATTGCTTGGATTAATGTTTGACTTGATTGATTGCTATGAATTAGATGATTGATGATTTGATTTAGATCGAGGATGATTCAAAAGCTAAGGGAAAGGCTCTTGAATGGGAAAAGCTGCTTGTGGCATTTGTAGCGGATGATGAAGCTCTTATGCATAGATTTGATGATGATGTTGAGGTGAGACTTTGCGAGGATGTGATGAGGCGAAGCATGATATGAGATAGTCTTGGTCTAATCCAGACGGGATCATTCCAAGCAAGTTGATAACTCGGTGATATGGTTCGAGTTAGAGGATAATGGTTTGCTCAAGAGGCGCTTGAGCTAGTATGGAAATAGTCGTCGAGGAGGATGACTAGAAGGTTGAGATCTCATCGTTGTTGAAGGTTCTAGCATGCTCAAAGCAAGAGTACGTTGGGCAGATTCGATAGTCCCTGAAGGCTAATGATTGATAGTCAAGTACTCTGGGCAGATTCGATAGTCCTAGGCACGGGTCACGATGACGTGCGGGAGTTATGTCTAGAACCGGGGTTTCCATTAGCCCTTGACGGACGGCTGAAAGAATGTGCCGATCATTCAATTAACGGTGATATCAAGGCAATGATAACAGTGATAGCCAGAGTCATGGATGTTTGGTTGTAACGTCATTCGGTCTCAAGAGCGGTATTTTCTGGGTGCTTATTTGATCTTGGTTTAGGCCTTGGGAGTTTGTGCTTGGAAAACATCGCCCTTGACTCGAGTGATAATTGCTTTACTTTAAATTGTATGCTCTGCTATGTTTGCTTCTGCTTAGTGTGTGTCTGGGGGCTATCACTGTAGAAAGAGGTTGGAGTGGGAGGGTTGTATTCCTATTCCTTTTTCCTTTATGCTCTTTTGGTATGTTGTTAGTTAGTTTACTGCTCACTAAGACTGTTGTCTGACTCAAGGCTTTATGTTTTAACTCTTATTGCCTTGGGCTGTTCGTCCATTTTGGGACGGGCAGACTAGGTAGCAGGTGACAGGTGCTGTTCTTGCTTTCCATGATGCAGATGACGAAGACGAGCTGGAGTATTGCATATTACTTCTTACTATATGTACTGGATGTTCTGCTGTTTTGTATTCTCTGAGTGATATGTAGTGAGGCCTGTTGTATAGACTATTCAGATGTTTGTATTCAACTATTATGAAGTTTTATTGATGAGATTCTATTCTGTGAAGCTTCACTATATATATATATATTCTATTGTATTTTGTCCATGCGCTGTGAGTAATACGATAGATTCTGTTGTTTTAATTTACCTTGGCAATCGTCCATGGTCGCCTGGCACACTTTACAGCGCACTATCTCTAGATTCGGTGCAGGGATCATGGGCGGTCGTCACAGTTAGATAATTGCAAAATAGTTTTTAAAATAGTGATTAGATATGAGTAACTGAAAAATAGTAATTAGTTTATACAACAGTTTCAAAATAGTTAAATAGTTCCAAAATAACTGTAAAATAAGTATAAGATAGTTTGGGGTTTAAGAAGAAAGATTATATAGTAAATAGTTTGGAAAAATATTATTTGTATCAAAACAATTTATTTTGAAAATAATCCAGAGCCAAACTGTTTAATTCCCCAATCTCCATTTCCAATTAATTTCCCTACAATTCAATTTAAATTCCACTTCCATTTAAATTGACTCAATACTTCAATATCCATTGAAATTGATTTAATCCCAATTCAAGTTGAATTAATCTTAATTCCTTTCCAAATTCAAATTAAATCCCATTTGATTTTTAAACTTATCCAACTTTAATCACCATTCTAAATTATTTCAAATTAATTTGGATTAATTTCAAATTGAACCAGCTTCAATTTCAAATCATTTCAATTCTAATTTACCATTTGAATTTTTAAACTTATACATCTTCAATCACAATTCTAATTAATTCAAATCAAATTCAATTTGAACTAATTCTATTCAAATCTAAACTTAAAACCATCCCGAATTATATAAATTCGAGTTAAATTTTAAATGTTGATTTAATCCTTTAAATCAAATTAACCTTAATTTTTAAATCAATAATCCAAATCTTTAAATAATTTAATTCTGAGTCTAATTCTCAAAATTTCATTTTAAATTATCATTGCTTAACTTATTTTAAAGTTCAAATTAAAAGTTCAAAGAAATTTTATCTTCAAAATTCAATTTATTGCCCAATTTTATCTTCCAACTTTGAAACTAATTCTTAAACAATTTTAAGTTACAAATTCAATTCTTAACATTCAAATCTTAAGTTAAAAGGAATTCCATATCCTTAATTTCAAATTAAGGTTAAATTTTCATTTATCTTTATAATGGATGTATTATCACAATCCATTTCTTCATTCATTCAAATAAATCAAATTCACCATTTTAACTTCTCAAGTTAAATCTCAATTTCATCTTAAAATTTCAAATCAGGTTGTTTATTCTAAACTTATATAACTTTCCTCAAAATTAAATTCACTTCAAATTAATCCAAACAACTTTGCCCAATTTTAATTCTCATTTCAAATTTTAAACTTCATATTAATAATCTTTCCACTTATATGTTCAAAAACTTATCACTTTGGGTTTTCATATCACATTCTAAGGAAAAATTTAAAACTCAACACTTAGAGTTATTTCAAATCATCTTTGATATTATGTATATCCTCATTTATACATATTTATTTCCTTTACGCCCAAGTTATACCTTAAAATTTTAAACCACCTTTGGTTTTAATTCAAAACAAATTTCTCTTAACATTTTGAAACAATTCAAATATTTCTAGACTTAGGTTTTAAAATTTCACAATTTAAAACCCACTTCAATTTACATGTCATACTTGCCTAAATGTTTTACTTCCCTAAAACATTTCATTATTAAACACAATAATCATTTATGATAATAACCAAGATTATCATATCTGGAAACCAATTCATTATTATCTTTATTTTGATAACACTTCTACAATTTCAAGGGTTTAAATTCAGTTTGGATCCATTTCAAACTTATCTTCATTCAATTTAAATTTGGTTGTATTACTATTACCACTTAATTCTCATTATTTTATTTAATTCCAATGATTAACAACCGATTACCTTAATATTTATTAGAAAGAAATATTGCTTTATATATCAAAATATAATCTTATATAAAAGTCATTTATTTTTAAAACCATTTAAAATCTTTATATAAGAAAATAACAAGTACGCTCTCATATATATATACACTCAACTCATCTTAGGGTACTATTGACCCTATCCTTAATGAGTAATCCCACCAGAGCCAAGGTTCTCGCTTAACCTTTGCTCTGATACCAAATGTAACGACCCAGAGTTTTCGAACCCGAAATTCCATATAGTTAGAAGAAAAAGAAAAGAGATAGAAGACAGAAACAGAACAAGACACAGATTCTCACATTCACAGTGGATCAAAATACAATATCAAATAATAATATCAGTTAGGATTACTCGTTAAGGATAGGGTCAATGGTACCCTAGAATGAGTTGAGTGTATATATATATGAGAGCGTAATTGTTATTTTCTTATATAAGGATTTTAAATGATTTTATATAAAAATATATTTTGATATATAAAATGATATTTCTTTTTAATAAATATTAAGGTAATTGGTTGTTAAAATATTGGAATTAAATTAAGTTGTAATAGTAATACAACCAAATTGAAATTGAATAAAGATAAGTTTGAAATGGATCCAAACTGAATTTAAACCCTTGAAATTGTAGAAGTGTTATCAGAATAAAGATAATAATGAATTGGTTTCCAGATATGATAATCTTGGTTATTATCATAAATGGGTGTTGTGTTTAATAATGAAATGTTTTAGGGAAGTAAAACGTTTAGGCAAGTATGACTTGTAAATTGAACGTGGATTCGCACTGAATTTGACTCAGGTCTGTACTATAGGGTATTAACAAAGTTTTAAAAAGTAAATTTTAATCAAGTTTTTAAGATATATTAACTATGTTTTAAAAGTAATAATGGAAGTTTTAGCAGCTAAGTTGTTTTTAAGAAAAAAAAACTAAGGGAAGAAGAAGAAGCTGGGAGGAAACTCGAGATGGTCTCGAGTAGAACGTGGGATAACCCGAAGCAGGATCGTGAGGGAAAGTGTTAAGCAAGTTTTAGAAGATTTTTATAAAAATAAAAGTTTGAAATTTTAAATCGGTTCTATGTTTAAAACTTTTCTAAACCTCTTTTTTTAAATGTTCTTAAACTTTATTTTTAATGGTATGTTTATTAAAATTAAATTTGTTAAAACTTAAATAAAATGTTTTAAAACTTAATCATTTTATAAATATAATTAAATGTTAATTAAAGGTTAAGTTAATAATGCATAAGAGTTAATAATTGTTAATTTAAGTTAATTGAATTAATTATAACATAGGGTTAATAATTGTTGCTTATGGATGATTGTTGTATAGAATATCTGAATTGGATGATATGAATTAGATGATATGCTATTCTGTGATATGATATTGGATATATCTGTGATAAATGTGTGATATTTATCTGTGTTAAATGCTGTGTGAATTCAAGTACTGAATTGAATTGTTTAAACCTTTAAACAAACTTGGCCTTTAAAATACGTTTGGATTTCGATGAGACCGGGATCGGATTTCCAGATTTGGATATCCGAATACCACATCGATCCAAATTAACGATAGGTCGTGAATCTCAAGTGAAGATGAAGATTCAGAGTGCAAGGGTTATTGTCGTTAACTCTGAGGGTGATTCCAAAATGAGTGTAACGAGATAATGCCTTCGGTTTCGTTCGAACCCGGAACGAACTTGTATGGATTGAATGCTTTCAGCACATCGTCAGGTGGACGATGAGCATTCTAAGTGAGGTGTTCTCTAAAGGTAATCGTAGCCTCAAGCCTCATCAACCGGAATGGCTAAAACAGGGGAGGTGCAGCAAGGTTAGTGGGTAGCGCCCAAGTAGTATAAGATTCCTCTATCTAGAGTCCCTTTTTATTTCAGCTTTGTGGGCGGTTGCTAGCTACAACCGCGGGGTTTCTTATGCGGGAATTATCCAGTAAGGGATGGTTCCGGCCTTGTGTTGCAGGGGAGCGGGCGTACTCCTCGGTACGTTGATCTAGGCCACGTACTGTGACGGGCGGTACCCCAGTAGCCCTACCATTGTATGGAATCCAATCTCTAATAAGTGACGTACGTATTAGTTGTGCCCAACTATGTTGGAACGTGAGATGTAAGCATTCCAGCTATTTCTGTATTTTACTTGAAAACCCTAGACCCTATTATGATATAACTGGATTTCCTATCAAATGTTTTGGTTAGCGTAAGGTAAAAAATTACCCATGTTTATTTGTGGGGAGTCTTACGTGATACCTTTGTTTTCAAAAGGTTTTGAAGTTAAGCAACTTTACCCGTTTACTCACACCAGACCCATGTCTGACCCAAGTGTTTATTTTCTGTTTTATTAAACTCTTGGGTACTCAAATTTTTATGAGTAGTCAAGGGATTCAGGTTTGCTTTGACGAATTCTGAAGGAGCAATGGAGCAGGAGGCTTCAGCATTTGTAGATATATAAGTGGTTCCGCTGTGTTGATCTCTGAGTCATTTGTTTTGAATTGTATTTGAAGTTGTAATAACTAGACAAGTGTTTATAACTGTCTAGTATGTGTTGTATAAGCTGTGTAACTCTGATAGCTGTTGTATATGATACTATGTATGTGACGACCGCCCATGACCCCCGCACGTAATCTAGAGATAGTGCGCTGTAAAGTGTGCCAAGCGACCATGGACGATTGTCAAGGTAAGTTTAAACAGCAGAATCTATCGTATTACTCACAGCGCATGGACAAAATACAATAGAACATATGTATAGTGAAGCTTTACAGAATAAAATGCCATCATATAAAACTCCATAATAGTTGAATACAAGCATCCAAATAGTCAATACATCAAGCCTCACTACATAACACTCAGAGATTATACAAACAGCGGAACATCCAGTACATATAAGAAGATAATATGCAACCCTCTAGCTCGTCTTCGATATCAGCATCGTGAGAAGAGAACAGCACATGCCACCTGCTACCTAGTCTGCCCATCCCAAAATGGACGAACAGCCCAAGGTAATAAGAATTAAAACATAAAGCCTTGAGTCAGACAACAGTCTTAGTGAGCAGTAAATTAACTAACAACATACCAAAAGAGCATAAAGGAAAAAGGAATAGGAATACAACCCTCCCACTGCAACCTCTTTCTACAGTGATAGCCCCCAGACACACACTAAGCAGAAGCAAACATAACAGAGCATACAATGTAAAGTAAAGAAATTATCACTCGAGTCAAGGGCGATGTTTTCCAAGCACAAACCCCCAAGGCCTAAACCAAGATCAGATAAGCACCTAGAAAACACTTCTCTTGAGACCGAATGACGATACAACCAAACATCCATGACTCTGGCTATCACTGTTATCATTGCTTCGATATCACCGTTAATTGAATGACCGGCACATTCTTTCAGCCGTCCGTCAAGGGCTAATGGAAACCTCGGTTCTAGACAAAACTCATGCACGTCGTCGCAGCCCGTGCCTAGGACTATCGAATCTGCCCAAAGTACTCGACCATCAACAGTTGGCCGTTGGGACTATCGAATCTGCCCAAACGTACTCTTGCTTAGAGCATGCTAGAACCTTCAACAACGATGCTATCCAAGCCTCCAAGTCATCCTCCTTGACGACTATTTCCATACTAGCTCAAGCGCCTCTCAAGCATCCATTACCCTTAACTCGAATCATATCACCGAGTTACCAACGTGCTTGGAATGATCCCTTCTGGATTAGACCAAGTCTTCATCACATGATGCCTCGCTTCATTACATCCTCGCAAAGCCTCATCTCAACATCACATCATCAAATCTATGCATAAGAGCTTCATCATCCCGCTACATATGCCACGAGCAGCTTTCCCAATTCAAGAGCCTTTCCCTTAGCTTTTGAATCATCTTTGGTCTAAATCAAATCATCGATCATCTAATTCATAGCAATCAACCAAGTCAAACATTAATCCAAACAATCAAGCATTCAAATATGATCTAAGTAGACAATTATCACAATAATGGCAATTTTGTAATTAAAGAGTTGAAAGTCTAACAAGCATGAAATCATGAGAAATATCTCTACAATCTTGATGAATGAACTTGCATAGGTTAACACTTAGTAAAATGGTTGTCAAATCATCATGAACAATGGATCTACATGGATCTACACTTAGGATGAAGAAAATGCATGAGAATCGCTATTTTAACACCAAATCGAGCCAACAATCCGATATACTCCTTTGGATCCATGTGAGAGATAATCACCACTCACCAAATCACCTAAACAACCTCAAATCAACACGCTTCAGATCTGGACAGCGAAGGATCAAGCTTGATCTATCACGAATCCGCTTCAAACGAAGAAATCTCACTTCAATGGATGAAGATCTTCAACTTTAGCTCTTTGACCTTCGATCTTGATCTTCGATTTGGATGAAAGGAAGCACTAGATTAGAGTGGAGAAAAGAAGTGAAGAAGTGTAGAAGTCGAGCTCTCAAAATGGCAGCACTTCGTCGCTTCGAAATCCGGATCCCAAAAAGTGAGAACAACCCTTCCTATTTATAGCAGAAATTTTCACTAAGTCGTAACTCGGCTAACTCCATAAGTCGTCTCCGACTTACGACCTAAGACCCCTCCGACCTAAGCCTTCACCGACTTAACACCTAAGCCACTATGACTTACGACTTAACTCTCCTTCGACCCAACACGTGCGCGCGCGCCTATTCGACCTAACAGAATCACCTGCCTACGACTTATAGCTTAGTAGCGCTCGCGACCTAACAAAGATACGACTTACGACTTAACAAGTGCGCGACTTACGACCTAGAAATCACGCGACCTAACACTTAAACTATCCTTGCGACCTAACAACCCACACTACAAAACTACTCACGCGACCGAACTGGGTTATGTTCTAACTCCTTAAGTCGCTAACACGCTAACCCTCTTAGGTCGCTAACTTATAGGTCGCTCCAAGATACTAAGTCGCTACATTCTGTAAGTCGCTGGCTTTCTTAAGTCATCTACGTCCTATCCCACGACTTACTAGGCTACGACCTAACTTCACCCAGACATAAGTCGCTTACGACTTAACACCTTAACTCGTCCGCGACTTAACTCCTATAGGTCATACCCTCCTTAAGTCGCTAACTCACTGTTTCTTAACTCGGTCAGGTTCTATAGGTCGTCCTAAACCATATCCCCTAAGTCGTGTACGACTAACGACTTACACTAAGTCATGGACGACTTAGGACTTAGAAATTTCGCCAATCCTCATGAAAACTTTTTCGACGAGATTTTCTTCGATGTTTCGATCCGTAAAAATACGGGTCGTTACAATGTAATATCTTATGTGATTAATATAATTTATTCGTTCCGCTGTTTAGATTCTGATGTTGTTTCTTCTTTCTTCTCTATCTTTTTTCTTTTCTATCCCTTTCTTTCTTCAAGATGATACGACTTTGAGTGGAGAAAAAGTCAGGTCGTCACTGTAACGACCCGCCACTCATTCCACAGAATGGCGCATCATTAATAAGAAAGAAAAGGGATAGAAAAGAGAAAAGAAGAGAAGAGAGAAAGAAACAACAACAGATACTCACAGCGGAACGAATGAAATATAATATAACACATAATATATTACATAGTATCTTATACATCAGAGTTACACAGATTATACATCACATACTAGACAGTTATAAACACCTGTCTAGTTATTACAACTCAATACAATACAGAGATCAATACAAAGATCAACACAGCGGAACTACTATCTATATCTACAAAGCTGAAGCCTCCTAATCCATTGCTCCTCCACAATTCGTCAAAGCTAACCTGAATCCCTTGGCTACTCGTAAAAATTTGAGTACCCAAGAGTTTATAAAACAGAAATAAACACTTGGGTCAGACATGGGTCTGGTGTGAGTAACAGGTTAAACTTGCTTAACTTCAAAACCTTTTGAAAACAAAGGTATCACGTAAGACTTCCCACACATAAACATGGAAAAGTTTTTACCTTATGCTAACCAAAACATTGATAGGAAATCCAGTTATATTATAATAGGTCTAGGGTTTTCAAATAAATATGAAATAGCTGAAATTGTTACATTATTAAATTCCAGCATACTATCCACAAAGTGGGTTATACAATCAAGTCCGTTATCACTTATTTGGGTTGGGTTTCCATACAATGGCAGGGCTACCGGGGTACCGCCCGTCACAGTACGTGGCCTAGATCACCGTACCGAGGATTACTCCCAATCCCCTGCAACACAAGGCCGGAACATTCCTTACTGGATAATTCCCACACAAGATACCCCACGGTTGCCATGACCAACCGCACACTAAACCGAAATAATAAGGGACATCTAGACAGAGGTAATCTTGTCCTACTTGGGTGCTACCCACTAACCTTGCTGCACCTCCCATGTTTTAGCCATTCCCGGTTGATGAGGCTTGAGGCTACGATTACCTTTAAATAGAACACATGTATCTTAGAATGCTCATCGTCCACCTGACGATGTGCTGAAAGCATTCAATCCATACAAGTTCGTTCCGGGTTCGAACGAAACTGAAGGCATTATCTCGTTACACTCATTTTGGAATCACCCTCAGAGTTAACGACAATAACCCTTGCACTATAAATCTTCACTTGAGATTCACGACCTATCGTTATTTGGATCGATGTGGTATTCGAATATCCAAATCTGGAAACCCGATC
The DNA here is from genome assembly GCA_030737815.1 of Allium fistulosum. Lineage (NCBI taxonomy): Eukaryota > Viridiplantae > Streptophyta > Magnoliopsida > Asparagales > Amaryllidaceae > Allium > Allium fistulosum. The sequence continues at coordinate 305,699,545 of CM060901.1, read as the reverse complement.
CCGGTCTCATCGAAATCCAAAACGTATCTTTTAAGGCCAAGTTGTTTTAAAGTTAAAACAATTCAATTCATTATCTATATTCACATAGATAGATAATTTACAATATCACAATAGATAATCAACATTATCAATATAAGCAGATAATCCATATTACCATCACAATTCAACTAAAACATCCATATCACAAAGCATATATCTCATTAGAGATATCAAACAATGCAAAGCATTCAATATTACTCATCCATTCATAAGTAATGATTTATACCCTCTCTAATTAATTTAAAGTGAATTAAATTAATTACTTCATTCTATAAATCCTGCTTAATTAACCATTAATTAATTACAAATTAATTAATTATCCCTTAATTACCCTTTTAATTGCATTCATGTAATTTATCCTTTAATTAATTACTCAAATTAATTATCCTTAACCATTTATAGTAATTAACCTTTAATTACTTCATTAATTAATTAACTATAATTAATTAAATTAATCAACTATAATTAATTACATTAATCCTTAATTAATTACATTAATTAATCACTTCATTTATTAATTATTTCTTAATTAATCAACTCTTAATTACATCATTAATTATATTAATTAATGATCCTTAATTACATTTTATTATTAAATACTTTAATTAAATTAATTACATTAAGTAATTAACTTTTAATTAAACCTCATTTATTAATCATTCTTGATTAATCTCATTCAGTAATTAACTACCCTTAATTACTTTTATTAACTAAATTAATTACTTCTTAATTAATTTCTTAATTAATCCCTTGATTAATTCACAAGTAATTAAACTCAAATTACTTCCATTAATACATCACCATTCAATTAATTACTTTCAGTAATTATCTATTATTTATTTCCCTAAATAATCATACTTTATTAATTACATTAAGTAATTATTTATCAAATCATCCATTTATTATTCTAAATTAATTAAACTTAATTAATTAACTTAAACTAATCAAATAACTTAATTAATTACAATGAGTAATTTATTCCTTAATTACTTCCATTAAGTAATTATATTTAAACAATTTTCACAAATTATTATCTTTAAATTAATTAATCTTATTAATTATTAAAATTAATCACATTATTTAATTATTTAATAATCCTTAGTTAATGATCTTCATTAACAATTATTTAATTACTTTTCTTAAGTAATTAACTTAGATTAACCATTATTAATTTCAAATTAATAAATCTTAATAACCAATTAATTAATCTCTAATTATTTAATTAATTAAGTGTTAACCATAACTTAATTAATCTTATTTACTTTATTAATTAATTCTTAATCATTAATTAATATTCTAATTTATAAACCTTAATTACAAATTAATTATTCTATTTAATTAATCTTAAACCTTAATTAAGATAATTTAAATCCTTAATTACAAATTAATTATCCCAAATCATTAATTAATTAGATTATTTAAACCATTTTAATTACCCTAAAGTTTTAATGATTTTAATTATAAGATAAAACATTTTCTTATCCATGGTTAAATTATCATTCACAAATACATTTGAAAACATCCATTTTCAAATTTACTTTTTAAATTTCATTTTAAATTCGGGATTTAAAATGAATACTAATTTGTCTTTAACGAAGTTTAAAACCAATTTAAAAACTTTTACATGTTAAAGAATCCCTATATCTTATAAAAGAATTAAAAGAGTTTAAATCAAATTCCTTTTTAAATTCAAAACATTTAAAATATAACTAACATTTAAACTTATTAAAACAAATTTATAAAACTTATTTATCTCAAATCTAAGATTCAAAACTAAACCTGACTCCATATATTAAAACTTTGATTACAATTCCTGTTTTAATATTTCTTCACAAATTTAAATTCAGTTTAAATTTAAACAGACAGGTTTTTAAAAACCTGGCAACACTAATGTACTCGAGCTCCACCCTAAATTACTTCGAGTCGAAACCTTAAACACTTCAGGTCTCACATGCCAGAAAACTCGAAAAACTCGAAACCTTCCACTGTTCAAAACCCAGACTCACCAGAACCCAAAAATGTGCATGTGCACGTGCACCGTCCGACCAGTCCCCTCCGACCATCCATGACAACTCCACCACATCGGCGATCAACCACGAACCAGAATCCAACCACTCGATCATCGAAACTAAAACGAAATCAAATTCGAGCCTAAAAACCAAAACTGAACCCAAAACTGGAACATCCTTCAAACCTGGAAACTGCCTCGTCTTCAAAACCCCGACCACTAGAGGTTCTGCAACTCTGACCATGTCCTCGTCAACGACTAAGCTTCCCTCTCTCAAAAGCCTGAAGCACTCGATCCATAGTAGAAGTCGTGATGATCGATTTATCTAGACTAGTTAAAACTAGGGTTATAAATTTAAATCCTAAATCATTACTGCCTCAATGCTTTAATCTACTATCCTGTTAACCCTTAAGTTTCTTCGACTCATGCCCTTACGAGATAAGACCCGCACGACTCACGGTCTTAAGAGATAAGAAGCTAACGACCTAGATGGTGAAGGGACCAAGGAGTTGAGTCTGCTACGACTTAAGGGTTGCGCGACTCAAGATAGTTACACGACTCAATGGGTTAAGCCATCTACGACTCATGGTCCAGACGGTTCAACGAGTCAAGAAAATTTACGATTCATGAGGTCTTACGACTCATCAGATTTACGACTCATGGAGACTTACGACTCATGAGGTCTTACGACTCATCAGTCTTACGACTCATCAGATTTACGACTCATGGAGACTTACGACTCATGAGGTCTTACGACTCATCAGATTTACGACTCATGGAGACTTACGACTCATGAGGTCTTACGACTCATCAGTCTTACGACTCATCAGGTTTACGACTCATGGGGATTTACGATTCATGAGGTCTTACGACTCATCAGGCTTACGACTCATCAGATTTACGACTCATGGAGACTTACGACTCATGAGGTCTTACGACTCATCAGTCTTACGACTTAAAGGCTATCAAGCTGGAATCCAAAGCCCTTGCCTGTGCTACTTTGATCTGATGAGTCGACTACGACTTAGCACTTGTCTTCCAACTGAGCCACAAGATGGACCAAATATGGGGCCCACGAGACATCTTAAGTCGAATACGAGTTACGACTTACCATGAGTCGGTCACGACTCATGACTTGGCCAAACCGAGAGCTCAGTAATCTGCTCCTATAAATAGGCCACCACTTCCAACATGAAAAGGACTTTTGGCAAATCATTTCTACAGCGCTGTTACTCCATCGAACTCTCCATTCATTCAGCAATCAAGGATCCTTCAAGCACTCGCGACAAGCTTCGAGAGAAATTCCTTACATCCGACATGGATTCATCGAGTTTCGCCGTCGAAGATTGAGCTAGTAGTCAAGATTGTTTCTTGTGATAAAATTGTACTATTTCCTGAAGAGATTTGTATCGATTTGTAACCAAATTCAGTAATAAAGAGATTCAAAGTGGATGTAGGCTAAATCTCAAGCCGAACCACTATAAATTGCTGTCTTTTACTGCATTTCTGCTATTTTCCTGCTTGATTTCTGTTCCCGTCACACGGGTGGTGCTTTCACGATCTTATTACACACACCGGGTGTTAGCGTTCATATTTTAACGTTAACATTTTGGTGCTTTCACTGTGAACCCAACTCAGGCTACCATCCATCATTGCTTCACACAAGTTTGTTGAAAAGATTTCCTACAAAACCAGAAGTCTATCAGACATAATGGCTCCTGGAAGGAAACGAAAGGTTGTCAGATCTGAAAATGTTCATGATGATACCGCCACCTCTGCTTCACCAAGTCAAGCAGCTCCAAGCGTCGGGGTGACGCGAGAGGAGCTAGACGCTACTGTATCCGGACTATACCAACAGATTGAGACTCAAAACAATCTGATGATGGAAAAACTGAATGCTCTGCTTGGTGCCAACCAAAGACCAGTGGGTAATGAAGAAAACACTGCTAATGCTCTTTGCAACTCCAAAGGGAGGAATATTCCTCAAGGGGGATCAGGTGCTGCTGAAGGGGCACCCCTCCGAGCTGAAGGATCTAGACCATCGCCAATTTTCCACGAAAATCTGCCCGGGCAAACATCTGAGAAAATGGCAGAAGTCTACTCCGCAAAATCTTTGAATATTGAGGAATATCTTTCTGGCATGATCAAGCAAATAATGAAAGAGAGCATGCAGAGAGGTGAAGATGAGAGTGAATGGGGGTTCGCGCCAAGCAAGACTCCGTTTACTGAGAAGATTCTAAAGGCTGAATTTCCTAGAAAATTTGTTCCCCCCACCATTCCTGCTTATCGGGGAACAAGTGATCCAAACCAATTCTTGTATAAGTATGACTGGCACATGACCGGTGTGAGAGCAACTGATGAAATCAAGTGCCGGTATTTCCCAGTATATTTGGAAGGAGTGGCACTTCTCTGGTTCACCAAACTTCCTGTCCGATCAGTAGATCAGTTTTCCGATCTGACTAGAAAGTTCAAAGAGCAATTCAGGCTATACGCTTCAAAGGCAAAGGACATAATGTCATTGTCCAGTCTTGAACAGAGTCCGGGAGAGCCTATTAAATCATTTCTGAACCGCTTCAATTTAGCTCTGGCAGAAGTCGATAACGCAGAGCCACGAATGATCTTGACCTATTTGATGCGTGCTATCGACAAATCGAGTGAATTTGGAAAATGGCTGAAGATGAAAGAGCCAAATTCTCTCGAGAAATTCTACAAGAAAGCTGATGAATTCATACGCTTGGAAAATCTTCCGGCACCAATGAAAGTGGTGGCAGCGAAGGTGGAAAATAATATTGCTGCTTCGGTAAAGAAAGATTCCGGAGGTCAGAAAAGGGAAAATCACGAGGGGAAGAAACAAAAGGATACAAAGAAACCTCGCTTCTTCAAACCTTCAGATTTCACTCCGTTGACCGACACTTTGGAAAATATCTTCTTCGCCACCAAAGATGCTGTGGATTATCCCAAACCGGCTGAGATAAAACCGGGAAAGGGCGCTATGAGAAATGGAAAGTTCTGCCGCTTTCACAACCAACCCGGTCATGATACCAATGACTGTCGTCACTTAAAGAGCTTAATTGAAGAATTATTGAGAGAAAACAAGCTGCAACAATATGTCAAGAAAAACAGAAGTGACCCATCTTCATCTACTCAGAGGCAACAACCCTCTAATCAGCCATCAGGTTCCGGCAAAGGCACTGCGGCACAAGAATCTGAGAGGCCCGTTATCAACGTCATTTCAGGGGGCCCACATCCAGCAGGCAGAAGCTGGGGTGAGATGGAACGATATGCTCATGCTTTGAAGTATATCCCGGCAGAGGAAGATGTCTTTGCTGTAGAAAATGCTGCACCCCTGAAACAGCAAAAGATTTAAGATAATGATATTTTGTTCAAGGCTAGGGATTCTATTGGTATTGAAGCTCCCACCATAGATCCCTTAGTTATCTCTGCAGGAATTGGACCAGCAATAGTAAGACGAGTACTCATTGATTGCGGTGCTTCCTGCAATATACTCTTCAAGAAAACATTTGACCAGATGAAGATCCCAATGACCGACGTTCAGGCTTCATCACAAAAGATCGTTGGTTTCACTAGGGAACCACAGCAACCAATCGGAACTGTCGATTTGTTCGTGGAACTTGGTGAAGGGCTGAAAAGGGTAGCTCGAAAACAAACCTTTGTGATTGTTGATGGATTTTCTGCCTACAATGCTTTCCTAGGCAGGCCGACTCTAGCTGCATTCAAGGCCATTTTGGCCCCGTGGTGCCTAACTATGAAGTTTCCTACATAAAATGGTGTTGGTGTCATCAAGGGAGATCAAAATGCTGGACGCGAATGTTATCTCATAGAGCTTCGAGAAGCCAGAAAGAGAGAGATGGGTAAAGATGCGGCAGCTCCCCTCCGCATCAAAAACCCAACCTTATAGCAAATACAGGGTGGCCCCTGCACTGGTGAGCATAGTGGTGCAAGGCGAGAAATGGACCCCAGAAAATCCAGTGCAGAGGAGAATAGAGTGGTGCCCGCAGAAGTTACGGTGCCAATACCTGTCGACTCAAAAGACCCAAATAAAGTACTTAATGTGGGTTCGCAACTAAGTACAACAGTTCAAAATACACTGATATCATTTCTAAAAGCAAATCTGGACGTGTTCGCTTGGTGTCATGCTGATATGTGCGGAATCTCTCCAACAATTGCTGTTCACACTCTGAATGTCGATCCGAAATTCACACCAGTAAAACAGAAAAGAAGAACTCAAGGTCCAGAAAGGTCAGCAGCTTTAAAGGAAGAGGTAGATCGCCTCTTAGAGAATAATTTCATCAAAGAATCCACTTATCCAAATTGGGTTTCAAATCCAGTACTGGTTAAGAAGGCAAATGGAAAGTGGAGAGTATGCATTGATTTCTCAGATCTAAACAAAGCTTGCCCCAAAGACTGCTTCCCATTGCCTAGAATCGATCAACTGGTGGATGGGACGGCTGGACATGAGTTGTTATCTTTTATGGATGCCTACTCTGGATACAATCAGATTATGATGAATAAACCAGATCAGGAGGACACAAGCTTTATTATAGATGTGGGACTCTACTGTTACAAAGTCATGCCATTCGGATTAAAGAATGCAGGGGCAACCTACCAAAGACTTGTCAACGCTATGTTCAAACCTCAGATTGGCAAAACTATGGAAGTTTATGTCGATGATATGTTAGTAAAGTCAAAGAAAGCGGTAGACCACATGGATCACTTGGCGGAGATGTTCTCAATTCTTCGAAAGTACGGAATGAAGCTCAATCCATTGAAATGTTCATTCGGAGTAGAGTCTGGAAAATTCCTGGGTTTCATCGTAAGCGCTAGGGGCATGAAGACAATCCTGCTCAAATAACAGCTTTAAGAGAAGTTAAAGCCCCTAGAACAAAGAAAGAACTGCAAAGTCTCAATGGAAAGGTTGCCGCTCTTAGTCGCTTCATTTCCAAGGCCACAGACAAATGCATTCCCTTCTTTGATGCTCTGAAGAAAGGAAAGAAAAATTTCGAATGGACTCCTGAATGTCAGAATGCTTTCGATCAACTGATTCATCATATGAGAACTCCTCTGGTCCTCTCCAAGCCTAGTGATGGTGAAGACCTCTTCATCTATTTGGCAATTTCATCCCATGCTTTAAGTGCAGCACTCGTACGAGAAGATATGAAAATACAACGTCCAGTTTACTACATCAGCAAACGGTTCGCTGGGGCTGAAATGAATTATTCAAAGATAGAAAAACTTGCTTATTGTCTGCTAATCGCTTCTAGGAAGTTGAGGCCCTATTTTCAATCTCATCCTATCAAGGTCCTGACTGATCAACCTTTGAAGCAAGTCCTGTATCGTCCTGAAACTTCGGGTCGTCTCTTGAAGTGGAACATAGAACTCAGCCAATATGACATCACTTACCATCCCCGAAGAGCAATTAACGGACAAGCTTTAGCAGATTTCATTGCAGAATCCACTGACAAAGGTGACAGTAAGGAAGAAACAACTGACTGCATTCCGATACAGTGGAAGTTGTATGTTGATGGCTCGAGAAATGATTATTGTTCTGGGGCAGGAGTTGTGCTCGAAACTCCTGAAGGACGATCATTATGTTATGCATTGAGACTGGAATTTCCTTCGACAAACAATGAGGCAGAATATGAAGCCCTTATTGCCGGATTGAGAATCGCCAAGGAATTAAATATCAAAGTGATACAGATTTTCAGCGATTCTCAGCTTATTGTTTGCCAGGTGAAGAAAGAATTTCAAGCCAAAGGAGGGAATTTGCCTGCATATTTGACAAAAACTTCCGAACTTCTCAATGATTTTGATCACTATTCAATAGGCCACATACCTCGGGAGGAAAATATGAAAGCAGATTCTTTAGCAAAGTATTCTAGTTCCGGGGAAGCTCAGTTACTGGGATTAGTTCCTGTGGAAGTTCTATCGGCTCCAAGCATTGATGAAATGGATGTTGATTGGATTATGGCTACGTATCCAGAGCATGAATCATGGATGACTCCAATCAAAGAGTATCTGCTCAATGGTTCATTACCAGAAAACTCCAAAGAACGTCTAAAGCTGTTGAGAAAAGCATCAAGATATGTAATTCAGAATGGTCGGTTGTACAGGCGGGGATTCTCAATGCCTTTACTTCGATGTGTAACCAAGGAAGAAGCTAAGACTATTTTAGCAGAGGTACACGGAGGAGAATGTGGAGATCATTCAGGTGGTCAAACACTCGCAAAGAAAATTCTCCGATATGGGTATTTCTGGCCGGATGTTAATCGAGATGCTGCATCTTACTCTAGGAAGTGCGACAAATGCCAAAGATTTGCAAAAATCCCAAGAGCGCCTTCCACCGAACTCACACAGATGGTCAGCCCATGGCCATTTGCCATTTGGGGAATAGACCTGATTGGACCTTTACCGATCGCTAAATCAGGAATTAAATATGCTATTGTTGCCGTTGATTATTTCACCAAATGGGCCGAAGCTGAACCTTTGGCCACCATCACTTCTAAAAAGATGATAAATTTTGTAACGAAGAATATCATTTGCAGATATGGTGTGCCTCAGAAGATAATCACCGACAACGGTACTCAGTTTGAAAGTGAAGAATTCCAGGATTTTTGCAAACGGTTCAGAGTTCGAAAAAGCTTCTCAGCAGTGGCTCATCCGCAGGCAAATGGGCAAGTGGAAGCAGTTAACAAGATCATCAAGTCAACTATCAAAAAGCAACTTGAAAAAGCAAAAGGTGGTTGGGTTGATAAGCTTCCATTAGCACTATGGGCGTACAGAACTACTCACAAAACTGCAACTGGGCACACTCCATTTTCACTGGCATACGGATCTGAGGCAATGATTCCAGTAGAAGTAGAGGTTCCTTCACATAGAAGAGTTCATTTCAATGAATCCGAAAATGAAAAACTGCAACTTGAAGCGCTTGATTTTCTTGATGAGAAAAGAGAAGAAGCTAGGCTCAGAGTTTCAGCTCATCAGCAGAGAATAGCCAGGCATTTCAACTCTAAAGTTCGCCAACGCAGCTTTGAAATCGGAGACTTGGTTCTGAAAAGGATCATGACAGCAACTGGTGTGTTTGGGCCAAACTGGGAAGGGCCATATGTCATAAGCACTAAACTTCTTGATGGCACTTTCAAACTCATAACTGTTGAAGGAGATCCAATTCCAAGAGCCTGGAACAGCAACCATTTGCGCCCTTATTTTACTTGAAAAGAGCTCTGCTCAAAATTGTAAAATGATGATGAATGTATCAGTTGTATTGTGAAACATTGTGAATCAGTGTAAATGAATGAAAGCTATAAAGTGGACGTAGGCCCGATTCTTGGCCGAACCACTATAAATCTTGTGTTCTTTACTATTTCATAATGCCTGTTTTATTTCGATATGTAAATACTTTAAATGTATCGCTAAAATATCGATTCAAAATTGCAGGACGTTATAACAAGGCTTGCTCATCACAAAGCTAAGCGACCTCTATAAATCAGCTATTGCACAAAAACCAAGCGACAAAAATTCCAAACTCAAATCCTATGCAAGGAAAACTTCACATAAAAAGTTGGCGACTTCACTGGGACAAACCTTTGTTCACTAGTTGAGAATGTCGTTATGAACGGCCATCCAACTGGATAACTCGCGTTTGTCTCGTGAAGTCATTCAACAGTGAAGTACATTCCTTCGGATGAAGCAATTTACTCGCAAAAGGAAAGAAGATGTGCTTGAAAACGATAATAAGAGATTGCTAATGGGCAGATGATGAGAGAAAATTGCCGAGCAAACAAAGAAGCAGACAAAGGGAGGTATGCCTCTCAACAGGAAGGCCGGGAGATCCACTAAAGGGACGCCTTCCCAATCGGAAGGAACAAGACCCTCGCTAACTGGTCGTGATGCATCCGATCAGATAGCGTATGTCCGTCCCGTGGATCCACTCGCCCCTGAGACGCAACCTACCTGGCACACCAACCAACCAAAGCCCTCTAACGAGGCATGCCAATAAATGGGAGTGCTTTACTCAATCAAAAAGATCGGTGGGACTACCAAAGGGGCACCTTGTTAGTTAATTGCGATCGTTTGTGCAAGCAAACATCCAATCAAGCAACTTGCGTTCGCCTCGTAGACCCCTCTGACCATGAGAAAGTAACTTCCAGGCAATCACAAGCCCTCTTCGGAGGCACAAGCCCTCTTCGGAGACACAAGCCATCTTCGGAGGCAAAAGCCCTTTTTGGAGGCACAAGCCCTCTTCGGAGGCACAAGCCCTCTTCGGAGGCATAAGCCCTCTTCGGAGGCACAAGCCATCTTCGGAGGCAAAAGCCCTTTTCGGAGGCACATTTCACCAGGGTAAAAGTGCAAAATGCTTCTCTTCGGAGACCCACTTCACCCGAGTAGAAATACAAAAATTGCTTCTCTTCGGAGACCAACATTGCTTCTCTTCGAAGACCAAAATCAAGACTTCTTCGGAAGCACAAGACCTCTCCGGGGGCACAACAATACTCCACAAAGCATAATGCTGCTCTTCGGAGTCCACATGCTACTCCTCAAAAATACCAAAATAAAGCCCTCCTTAGAGGCACACTTCGGTTCTTAAGGAAGACCTACTTGTTTATCTTAAAAAACTCTTCCCCAGAAATCGAAGTGCTAAGTAATATCTTCTTCTGAGATTCGCTTTACCGCGTAGGAGAATTCACTTCTCAAAAATATGAAGTAAACATCTCCGAAGGTTGAAGCATGAAAACTTATCCGAAAATGAGACACGCTCCGTTTAAGTAGAATAATCATTCCCTCAAAGACGGAATAGTTATTCTATGGAAAATAAGAGTACAGGTCTCGCTAAAAGCGAAAGATATTGTAATGCACTTGTGGCATAGGGGCAATATCATATGATACGGCTACAACAATAAAAAGCAGTATTCAAGCAACATACCACAAGCACATAACAATATCACGCGAAAAAGCTGTGGAATAAATGCATTCTTAAACACAAACAAAAAGTTTGTACAAGTGAAAAGAATCGTTTGTTCTACACTAAAAATAAAAAACAAATGCATTCTCACATACACAAGAGTTTGTACAAGTAAAATAATTCTTTTATTTAGTACTATGAAAATTCTTTACATGTGCAGATATCTCGAACAAGCAAAAGCGGGGACCGGTACCCGCACAATCCCCGGTCAATACATGCAAAGAGCAAAAATAATAAGTAGAAAATCCAGCTTGATTATTCCTTCTTCTCACCACCTTTGGAGCCCTTTCCCGGCCTAATGATTAGCTTTTGAAGTCGTTGTGAACGGGTAGGGGCAGAAGGAGAAAGAGGTACGGCCAGATCAACTACTGCTTCCTCTTCAGTGGAAGTATTCTTCTTCTTCCGTACGGCACGCTTCCCCTTCCTCTTTGAAGAAGACTCGCTCCCCGGAGTAGCAAGCAATGTTGAAAGCTTCGTATCGTCATCAAGAGACCGCTCCGGGGTCTTCTCAATGTCTTCAAGATCCTCCGCCTTCTACTCCTGTGAAGCATTCGGATCATCCAAACCTTGAAGAGCTTTGATTTTCTCTGCCTGTGATCCCGGTTGGGAAGCAGAAGGAGGAGTAATTTGGGAAGACGAAGGAACGGCAACTGAAGGAGTGAAAGCTTGTGCAGTGCTTGGTGCCTCCGCTGTAGAAGAAAATAAGTTAAAATCAACATCCCCCGAAAATAAAGAAGGCATCGGTTCACCAAAGTTTAAGTAACAAGTAAGAAGGTCATCGAATTCGGCTAAGTCAAATGACTGGTTCATTGGGCCCGAGACGATGCCAAAATTACCTGGAGGAGTTGGCTTTGCAAGATCAACCTCAAACTTCTCGGCTTCAATATCATCCAGTGCCTCATCTTCAGTAGGAGTAGTTGCAGTTTCTTGGGCAACTTTAGCTAGATGTAAAGAATGAGAGCTGGAATCCATAATATTAACGTCGGCTGAAGTGGAAGTATGAACGGGGGCAGTTAAAGGAGCTTCTTCTTTTGGAGGCTCTTCACCCGTTGATTCAGCTTGTACTTTGGCAAGTTGCACCTTCCCCTTAACAAGAGCGGCACGAGCCTCATCATCGAGATAGCGCTCCTCAAGTTCCGACTCATCATAGCCGGCCCCGCCAAGCATATCCATTGCGACTTCCCACACTTCAGCCAATGTAATTTCATAATCGGGACCAAGAAAAGAGAGGCTCCCACGACCCAGAACGCTGTGTAAATAAAAGTCGAATAAGGTAGAGCTGATGTCCGCTTTCGTCGCCTCATGTGATTGCTCAGCCGCTTCCTTTTCGGCAACGGCAGCAACCCAACCGGCGGTAGCCTCATCACGCTCTGTCTCAGCTTTAGCGAGTCGAGACTTTAGTAACTCAATCTCTACGTTCTGGGAGGTTACTTTTTCCCGCAGATCGGCGTTTTCTGTGCGGTATTTCTCAGTAATATGCTGTTCAGCGGCAAGCTTCATTTCGACATCTCTCTGTGCAGCATGTGCATCCCGCACTTGTTTTTGAAAGACTTCTTCTTTTTGAGTATGAGATGCAAAAGAAGAGGCAAGATCTTCCTTAAGTTGTTTAACCTCGGACTCAAGTTTTGCATAACCATCAGCAATACTTGTCATCTCGACATTATGCTGTTTGCAAATTTTGTCCCACTCCGCCCTGTCGTTTTCCATGGTCAGCATCGCTTCAAGGTTTGCACGATTGACTCTTTGGAGTTCGTCAACGAGCTTCTGCCACTGCGACATCCTCTCGATATTAAGCCTGACTGCGTCAAGACTGCTAAGCATGTCTTGCTTATCAATCGGAACTAAGTCCAAGTCAAAGCGCACCCCTTTTAGGCACCAATTCGGAAAACGGCTCTGAAGTGTTGGGGGGCCGTCTTTGACTTGATATTGTGGTCTGTTAATGATAGTCTGAATGTCAGATTTCTTCAGAGGAGGAGAGCTGGCCAGAATATCGGAAGAAATGGGAGCGTCAGTCTTTTCAGAAATTTCAGACGCGTCAATCGGTTTAGATCGCTTGCTCGGTTCGTCAGCAATCTGAGTTTTTCCCTTATCATCGTAAGACTTCCGCTTATGAGAGTAGTCACTTCTATGCGAAGAGTCATATCGCTCGGCATCTTTCCTTCTTTGCCGCTGATCGTAATCCCGCTTCTCATGGGCTTTCCTTCGAGCCCTCTCTTCATCTGTTTCTTTTGGGGTATCAAGGTACTTCCTAAAGTCATAGGAGCCGCGGCCTCCACGGTACTTGAATGAGTCATAATATGAACCTGTACGTCCCATTGGAGAACCTGAAAGCAGAAAAGGAGTAAGGTTTAGAAATTTCCAGGAGAAAGAGGATAAATGCTTATAAGTGCTGAAAAATCCTAAGTGTGTGTGGCGTGCAAGCTACATGCGTCAAACTACAGACCACGCTTTAGTGTGGAAACAGAGGCGACTGGCGTAGTAGGCGTCTGGGTTTGTTTAAAGGTGGAAGTCGCCTCGACAATGGGAGAAGTTGCTTTTGGATTGTTATCTCCAAAAAGCTCTTGAGAAGTTATCATGATATCGCTCAAACCGTCGAAGGTGTCGTCACCACGGTATTCAGCAGACTTCTCCTTTTCAACTTCCGTATCAATTGATTTTTCGGAAACTCGAGGATTTTCTTCTTCCTCAATAATTGGGGCAAGTGCCGATTTGCTAACTGACCCTACGACATCGGTGAATGCAGAACATTTTATCAAAGCAGCTTCAACAACGGGTGCTTCTGATGCAATTTCTTCTACAGAAGCTGGGGCATTCGAGGTCTCTGCTCGAGAGTCCAAAGTAGCTAACGTTTCCGCATCGGAGCTAGAGATTTCATGGATCTGAGTTGATCTAGAAGGATGTAAAAGTCCAAACTGGTGAAGAAACTCATCTTTCAACAGAAATTTTGCATCCCGTTCTTCAACTGGGACAGCCATGAGTCTTCCCAGAGTTTGCTTATGACTAGGGTCCCTAGAGGGAGAGAGGAGCGCTGAAATGAGAAAGCAAAGTTAACACTTAGTGATTCGGACTGCAAAATACTCAGAGAATAAGGAGAGGAAAGGATAGGCATTCTTACTTCCTTCTCTCCACACGGCGCAAAACCCAGGGGGACAACGAACGTAAAAATACTGAGTCAAAAACCCATGAGCGGTATCAGGGAGGCCGACAACCAATTTGCGATTCCTGGCACTTCTTATAACAATGATCGAAGGATGATCTTTGATTCTGACGAAAGAGCATAGATAACAGATTTCGTCAACACTGGGGAGACGGTCAAGCGTTCTGCCGAATAGTACGCATAGCCCCATTAGAACAGCATAACCATTAGGGTGTAATTGGAATGGAGCGATTGCCAGTTGACGGAGAAGATTTTGAAGAAAATTGTTGAAAGGAGGGATGGCTCCGCTCGAGCACATTTGTCGGTTGACCGCCACAAAGCCAGGAGGTGCTACATCAGCAGTGTTGTTCTTTTCAGGAAGGATAGCGTCATCCTCAGCAATGCCAAATTGAGTACACAATTGCTGAAAAGTTTTGTACAATAAAGTGGAAGGGGCTCTCTCTGGGGGGTTGACTAAAGGAGCTGGAATGAGAATGGACTCTCCGGTCCGAACTATTACATCTCCTTGTTGAGAAGCCATTCTACACAAGCAACTGGATATTCAAATATGAAGGTGCACGTTTCCTAAATAGTGTGAAGTGTTGTGCAAAATTAACAAAGATAACAAATAAATACAAACTGGAATTAAGCTAGTCGGTAACTGATCGATTATCAAATTTCAGGACTTGTTAATTTGAAAGTTCAGGTACGGTATTAAATGCAAACCGGACATTTTCAGTTGACTATTTCAATGTTGTTTTAATACTTTGCTTGAACTTGTTGATTTAAAGCACTTCATACACACAATCTGTTTATGTTGATTATCTGTTATTAACTAATCTGTCATTTGATATGGGCAGTCGGTGACAGTATATTCGTCCCAATTTCTTTGTGGATATTGTATTAGACAGGTTATTAGTTTGCAAGTTAGAGTGATCTGTGGGAAAATGCAGCAGTTCATATTTCAGCAGTTCAAAATGCAGCGGTTCAAAGTTCATTCAAAGCTTAAGTCATGAGTCGCCAACGACTTATGTTCTGACTCGTCTACGACTTAAGGGTTACAAGGCAAGTCGGTCGTACTTCAGGTCTTAAGTCATGTGAAAATAAAAGAGACTCCAGTCCAAAGCGGCATACAATCCAAGTCCTAAGTCGTCTACGACTCAAGAACTATGTCGTAAAAAACTGAGTCGTCTACGACTCAAGAAAAGGCTCCAATCCAAAGCAGCATATAAGTCCTAAGTCATCTACGACTCAAGAATTATGTCATAGGAGGCTTGACTCGTGGGTCGTACGAAGCTGCTGAACTGTGGCCATGCTAGCATCTCATTCGTTTGAACCTGTTGACTTTTCTTCTAACCCATTACCCCCAAACCCGATAACCTATCCATCGAATTACGATCCCCATCCTGATTCCACGACACCATTGAGCCATCCAAAGAGCTAAGTTCAGATCGCCAAAGCCTTGCCAACCTAATCAATTGAAACCTGAAGCACAGTAACCCTACATCTCCATCACCCCATTCATCTAAAGATGAAATCTAGCAAAATCAGGCTCACGAGCTACCGGTATGGTGGAATTCGCGACAAAACATTGCACAAGGGGATGGATTAGGTATAGGGGGGAGAATTCACGAATCAATGATGATTAAAGGTCGAGGATGGATCAGAAACACTTACGCAATGAAGAATCGAGAATCGAGTTGGTTGATTGATAAAAAAGGAAGAAATCGCCTTGAGAAAGCTCGGAGGAATGTTAATGGCGGATACGACTCAGGAGATAGGTAATGGGTAGAAGGAACGACTCAAGCATTTTATACCGTTGGGCAGTGGAACACGAAGAGGCGTACATGAGTTAAGATGAGTCGAAGAACACGACCTACGACTTAGGCGTGTACTTCGAGGGGCAAATGTTAACCCTTAAGTTTCTTCGACTCATGCCCTTATGAGATAAGACCCGCACGACTCACGGTCTTACGAGATAAGAAGCTAACGACCTAGATGGTGAAGGGACCAACGAGTTGAGTCTGCTACGACTTAAGGGTTGCGCGACTCAAGATAGTTACACGACTCAATGGGTTAAGCCATCTACGACTCATGGTCCAGACGGTTCAACGAGTCAAGAAAATTTACGATTCATGAGGTCTTACGACTCATCAGATTTACGACTCATGGAGACTTACGACTCATGAGGTCTTACGACTCATCAGTCTTACAACTCATCAGATTTACGACTCATGGAGACTTAGGACTCATGAGGTCTTACGACTCATCAGATTTACGACTCATGGAGACTTACGACTCATGAGGTCTTACGACTCATCAGTCTTACGACTCATCAGATTTACGACTCATGGGGATTTACGATTCATGAGGTCTTACGACTCATCAGGCTTACGACTCATCAGATTTACGACTCATGGAGACTTACGACTCATGAGGTCTTACGACTCATCAGTCTTACGACTTAAAGGCTATCAAGCTGGAATCCAAAGCCCTTGCCTGTGCTACTTTGATCTGATGAGTCGACTATGACTTAGCACTTGTCTTCCAACTGAGCCACAAGATGGACCAAATATGGCGCCCACGAGACATCTTAAGTCGAATACGAGTTACGACTTACCATGAGTCGGTCACGACTCATGACTTGGCCAAACCGAGAGCTCAGAAATCTGCTCCTATAAATAGGCCACCACTTCCAACATGAAAAGGACTTTTGGCAAATCATTTCTACAGCGCTGTTACTCCGTCGAACTCTCCATTCATTCAGCAATCAAGGATCCTTCAAGCATTCGCGACACTACAACAAGCTTCGAGAGAAATTCCTTACATCCGACATGGATTCATCGAGTTTCGCCGTCGAAGATTGAGCTAGTAGTCAAGATTGTTTCTTGTGATCGAATTGTACTGTTTCCTGAAGAGATTTGTATCGATTTGTAACCAAATTCAGTAATAAAGAGATTCAAAGTGGATGTAGGCTAAATCTCAAGCCGAACCACTATAAATTGCTGTCTTTTACTGCATTTATGCTATTTTCCTGCTTGATTTCTGTTCCCGTCACACGGGTGGTGCTTTCACGATCTTATTACACACACCGGGTGTTAGCGTTCATATTTTAACGTTAACATATCCCATAATTTTCCTTGTATCTTTGATCATCCCACTACCATTATTGAAGAATACAACATTTCAAATCCCCCGAGATCAACAGAATTACCCAAAATTCATATTTAGCTAAAACCAGAACTGCACCTTCAATTCTAAACTAAAAATTATGATTTATGTTTTAAAAATCATGTTATAGTTTGGATATTCAATTTATAATCCTGGATCAATGAATCTGGACTTTTAATTTTTCACTTACAAAATATTTGTCCTGTTATATTTTCTTTTACAGAGACACAACAGTTTTTATTTTATATTAAATAAAATTTCAACTATAATTTATGTTATATACCCATACTTTGTTTAAATCTTAAGCCTTCATAAGGATTTGAACAAGAAATCATTGATTTTGATCAGGATTTAAAATTGGCATTCTAGAACAGGCAATAACATATCAAAACCCAAACATGCATTCGAAACCATACATATTACAGAGAATTTCATCACTCCAAACATGATTATCACAGGAAAAATCAAGCAACTATATTTACTTAAGTTAGTTTTAAATAAATACTGTTACTCACCTGAAATAAAAATGAAACAAAGCCTTATTCTTTTTGAAAACTTGAAACAGTTTTGAACTTAAGACCAGAATGCCTTGCTTTGAAACTTTAAACTTGCATGCCTCTTTAAATCTGATTCTAAATTTGAGTTGCTGGGCTTTAAACTTGATTTAAACTACATGCATGCTACTGGAAACTTTAAGTTTTTGAGATGATTTCAGATTTTATTTCCAGGTTGAAAAGAAAATGCAGGCAGACTCTTGAATTGATTCCAGATTTGAAAAGAATGTTTGCAGGCCTTTGTTTTTGATTTGGAAACTAAATTACAGGTTGATCTTTGATTTAGAAGATGAATTATAGGTTGTTGAATTTTGGTTTGAGGCATTTGATTACTGATTTCAGATTTTTGAGTTATTTTGTGAGCTGAAATATTTTTCTTAGTTTTGGAAAAAGAATAGAAAAAGAATGGAAGGGAGAAAGCAAATGTTTATATAAGTGAAAAATGTGGTTTATTAAAAATAAAGAAAAACGAAAATAAAATATGACACTTGTCATATACATTAGTTACTTAAATTACACATGTTAAAACAAAGGCTTTAGATATTAACACTTGTCTTTTAAGTAATTTTACTTATTTTTATATATTTTAAAAGTAAATAAAAAGCCTTTTTCTTAATTTATTAAATACTTATCTATATATAAATTACTTTTTAAAGAAACAAAACTAATTATATTTATAAATAAAAGTTTATACAAATATTCTAAAACCCAAAACAATTTAAATATTTATTCTTTTGAATTTCAACTTTAAATTCAAATTCAAATCAAATTAAATCCTAAGATTCAATTTAAAAATTAAGTTAAAGGCCCGCCATTCATTCCACAGAATGACGCGTCATCTTGAAGAAAGAAAGGGATAGAAAAGAGAAAAGATAGAGAAGAAAGAAGAAACAACATCAAAATCTCAACAGCGAAATGAATAAATTATATTAAAACATAAGTATTACATAATATACAATGACTATCAGAGTTACACAGATTATACAACACATACTAGACAGTTATAAACACCTATCTAGTTATTACAACTCAACACAAAACAGAGATCAATACAGAGATCAACACAGCGGAACTACTATATATATCTATAATGCTGAAGCCTCCTGCTCCATTGCTCCTCCACAATTCGTCAAAGCTAACCTGAATCCCTTGGCTACTCGTAAAAAATTGAGTACCCAAGAGTTTATAAAACAGATATAAACACTTGGGTCAGACATGGGTCTGGTGTGAGTAACAGGTTAAAGTTGCTTAACTTCGAAACCATTTGGAAAGAAAGGTATCTCGTAAGACTTCCCGCACATAAACACGGAAAAGTTTTTACCTTACGATAACCAAAACATTTGATAGGAAATCCAGTTATATTATAATAGGGTCTAGGGTTTTCAAGTAAAATACAGAAATAGCTGGAATGCTTACATCTCACGTTCCAACATAGTTGGGCACAACTAATACGTACGGCACTTATTGGAGTTTGGATTCCATACAATGGCAGGGCTACCGGGGTACCGCCCATCACAGTACGTGGCCTAGATCACTGTACCGAGGATCACTCCCAATCCCTTGCAACACAGGACTGGAACCATCCCTTACTGGATAATTCCCGCACAAGACATCCCAGCAGTTGTTGCAATCAACTGCCCACACAACCGAATAATAAGAAGGGACCTCTAGACAGGAGAAATCTTGTCCTACTTGGGTGCTACGCACTAACCTTGCTGCACCTGCCCTGTTTTAGCCATTCCCGGTTGATGAGGCTTGAGGCTACGATTACCTTAATCAGAACACATCACTTAGAATGCTCATCGTCCACCTGACGATGTGCTGAAAGCATTCAATCCATACAAGTTCGTTCCAGGTTCGAACGAAACTGAAGGCATTATCTCGTTACACTCATTTTGGAATCACCCTCAGAGTTAACGACAATAACCCTTGCACTCTGAATCTTCATCTTCACTTGAGATTCACGACCTATCGTTAATTTGGATCGATGTGGTTTTCGGATATCCAAATCTGGAAAACCCGATCCCGGTCTCATCGAAATCCAAAACGTATCTTTTAAGGCCAAGTTGTTTTAAAGTTAAAACAATTCAATTCTACTATCTATTTACACACAGATAGATAATTCATAGATTCACAATAGATAATCAACATTATCATCACAATAGATAATTCATATCATCATCACTATGTAACCAAACATCCATATTACACAGTATCAATTATCTCATATCTGAGATCTCAAACCATTCAAGGTAAACAATATCATACATCCATACATAAGCAATGATCATACTATAATTAATTTAAAATGAATTAAATTAATTACTTCATCTCTAATTAATTTAAAATAAATTAAATTAATTACTTCCATCATTAACAACCTTGCTTAAATCACTATTAATTAATTATCAATCAATTAATCAATCAATATCCAATTATTTTTAATTAATCATCCTTGATTAATCATTAATTACATTCAAGTAATTAGTATTAAATTAATTTCACGAATTAATTATTCTTAACCACTTATAGTAATTAACCTTTAATTACCACATTAATTAATTAACTATAATTAATTACATTACTCCTTAATTAATTACATTAATTAATCACTTCATTTATTAATTATTTCTTAATTAATCAATTCTTAATAACATCATTAATTATATTAATTAATGATCCCTAATTACATTTTATTATTTATTACTTTAATTAAATTAATTAAAATAAGTAATTAATCTTCAATTTAAATCATACTTATTAATCACCTTTGATTAATCTCATTTAGTAATTAACTACCCTTAATTACTTCTTAAAATAAATTAATTATTCCTTAATTAATTTCTTAATTAATCCCTTGACTAATTCCATTAAGTAATTAACTACCCTTAATTACTCCATTAATTACATTCAGTAATTTATCCATTAATTACTTTCTTAAGTAATTATACTTCACAAATCATTAAGTGATTATCTTAAATTAATTAAACTTAATTAATTTCTTAAACTAATCACATTTAACTTAATTAATTACATTGAGTAATTAATTTCTTAATTACTTCCATTAAGTAATTATATTTAACAATCTACACAAATGATTATCTTTAAATTAATTAATCTAATTAATTATTAAAAATTAATCACATTAATTAATAATCCTTAGTTAATGATCTACATTAACCATTAACTATTCTTTAATTATCTTTCTTAAATAATTAAACATTAATTAACCATTATTAATTACAACTTAATTAATTTTAATTATCAATAAATTAATCTCTAATTACTTAATTAATTAAGTACCTAACAATAACTTAATTTATCCTTAATTATTTGATTAATTTATTCCTAACTATTAATTAATAATTCCAAATTAATGATTCTTAACTCCAAATTAATTAACCTTTAATTAATTAATAAATTTTAAACCCATAATTACTAAATTTATTAACCCAAATCATTAATTAATTTAATTGATTAATTATCCTTTAATTACCTTAATAATTTATTGAATTATAAATCATTAAGTTCTAAATAACTTTAAGATAAACCTTAATCTCATTAATGATTAAATTATCATTAGCAAAATATTTTAACAACAATTTGTTTTAAATTTACTTTCAAATTTCATTTTAAATTTAAGATTTTAAAATGAAAACAAATTTAACTTTAACAAAGTTTAAAACCATTTAAATCCTTTTAAATCACATGTTAAAGAAATATTCACTTAATTAAAGAAATTTAAAACCAAATTCATTTTAAATTCAAATCAATTAAAAATACACTTTAACATTCAAATTGTTTAAAACATTTTAAATTTAAAAACTTCTTTTTATTTCAAAATTGAAATGCATATTAACTTTTGATTCCAGGTTAATCTTTATATTTAGAATCCTATTTACAATTTAAAACTTCATTTTTAAAATTCAAACTACTTAACCCTTTTTAAAGTAGTTAAATCAATTCAAATTTTAAAACTTTATCTTATTTGAAAACTGAGATCTAAACTTAAAATCCAAATAAAACTAGATTTAAACTTATTTAAACTTTACTTTTATATTTAAACTTCAGTTTTAAATTTCATTTTAAAATTTAGAAACTGAACAACAGGTTTCTGTTAAAACCTGTAATACCATTTCAACCCGAGCCAAAACTAAATTACTTCGAGTCAAACACCTATCTACCCCGAGCAAAAACTCAACTGACTCGAGAAACCCCGAGTACCAAAATCCCCCAAACCCAACTTCAACTTACCAGAAATAAAGTGCACCGTGCACATGAACGGTGGCACTGATCATCTCCGGTCACCACCAAGACCTTAAGAAGGTCGACGAACATCTCTTCACCAAAATTCGATAATCCAAACCTCCCTAACAACTCGACATCAGATTCGAGCCTTCAAGAAAAATCCTGGAACAGACTAAAACCTGGATCATCATCAAACATGCTCCTCCGACCACCAGCAACCTTGAATTTCCGGCCAAGTCTTCCTTTACGCGCCTACTTCCATTACCCAAAACATTGTTGAACTCGATCAAATTGGGAAGACGAACAAATCAAAATACTAGACTTAGTTAAAGCTAGGGTTAAAAACAGAAATCAACCACCACTCCCATCACAGTGCTCTGATCAACACTCCGGCAATTTTCCTCTAATCTCTGATCCTTCCTTCATCAACACTGAAGGTCCCAACCTCTACGATCAAGTAGATCACCAGAAAAGCCCAAAAACACAAACCCTGAACAAACTCGAACTGCTCGTCCGATTTACCTCTAAAAATTGTGGTTCCATTCTTAAAAATCATATTTTTAAATAAGGTTTCAGATTTTATGCCTGAAACAATAAATTAGGATATTTGGATTTTCACTTATATTTAGTTTGTTCTATTCTTTTCTTGTTTCCAGATACATTTTAACTTATTTTGTCTTAAATAAATTTTTATACTAAAATTCAAGATAAATCAAACAAATTTTGTTTAAGTCTTAAATCCAAATCAAGACTAGATCATGGGGTAATGATTTGTAATTAAAAACTGGAGCCTGGAATTAAAAGAAAACAGAGAAACACTGATACAAAGCAACATGCACACACCTATATACATTCATATATATATATATATATATATGCAACACCATCTATATACATCCAGACAAATCACAGTTATCACAGAAATTAGCATGCAACTAAAATTATACTTAAGTTATTTTAATAAGAATGTTACTCACCATTTTAAGAACAGAGCCTTTGATTTTTGAAATCCTGAATTGTTTTTAAAATTGGAAACTGGAATGCCTTAGCTTAACTGATTTCTTACTTTTGATTCCAGATTTGAAAAGAAATGCAGGCTTTGCTTTCTTGCTTTAGATTGCATCATGAAGATGTTACAGGCTCTTGATTTTAGGTTGAAGAAAATGCACTGGCTTTTGATTTGAAAATAATTTGCAGGGGATATGATTTTCTGGTTTGAGTAATGTTTTGATTACAGATTGTTGTTTGACGAGTTGTTTACAGATTTTGGTTTTGAAGAGTTGTTTACAGATTTTGGTTTTGAAGAGTTTGTTTTCTTTATTTGTTTTGAGCTGAAGTTTTCTTAACTTTGAAGAGAATAGGAAAAAATATGAAGAGAATGAAGTATATGTTTATATAAACTGAAATTATCTAAAAATAAAAATAAAAGAAAAACAAAATTAAATGACACTTGTCATATACATTATTTAACTAACTAACACTTGTAATATGGAGGCCTTAAAATAATAACACATGTCCTTTTTAATTAATGAGTATATATTTAAAATGTTAATAATAACTTTTATACTTAATTTATACATTCTTATCTAAATGTATATGCATTTCTCTTTTAAAGAAAATGTAAATAAACAAATTAGATAAAATTAAAAGCTTATCCAAATATTTTTAGAATGTTTATCCTTTTAATTTCTATTATAAATCCAAATTCATATTCAATTTAAATTTAAAAATCCAATTTAAAATCAAGTTATATATATGCATATATAACTACTATTTAATTTTAAAATAACAATTCTATTTCCAAAAATCTATTTATGTTTATAAAACAAAGTATTATAATTATTATTTGAAAATATCAAATTTGACAAATTTTAAATAATTTATAAAAGAAATTATAAATTACTTCTATTATTAAATGAATTAATACCATATGTAAATTGTATTTTAAACTCCTATTTTTAAATCATATATCTCAAGTAATATTTAAAAAGAAATAAAACAAACCTTTTATTTAAATTTACTTAAGCTTAAAAATCTATTTTTAAACAATTAACATTTATCTTATGTATTTTAAAACCATATAGTTTTTTTATTAAATAGCTTTGAAAAGCTTAATATTAAATTAATCATAATTTCCAGATTTCCAAATATGTATATTTATTAGAAAACAAGATTTATTTATTTATTAAATTTCAAACCAAAGCTTATCTATTTACAATATATACAAACATATATATATACATTATAAATAGAAATCATTTTATTAACTTTTAAAAGATAAAATTCACCAGTTAAATATTTATTTAACTAGATTATTAAATTAATTCAAATTTTATTATCAAAGATTATCAAATCAATTTAATTATTTATAAGATTATTAAATTGATATTTCTCAAATTTCCGGGATATCACATTCCTCCCCCCTCAATATAATTTCGTCCCCGAAATTTAAACAAAGGTAATTTAATAATCTTATTAAAGATTTTAATTTTAAATCACAAGCATATATTATCATTCATATGCTAACAACCATAGCAACCAATTTATCCAATCAAACAATTCTAACTATCCAGACAAAATTCTGGTTAGAATTTTTTTCGAGTTTCCCCAAGTATATTTATATACCGGGATACTCGCTCAACAGAAGCCAAACAATCTAAACTACGAAGCTACAGAACTCCTACTCAACCAGATCTACACAACTTGACAGGATATCAGTCTATAGACGAGTCTGACTCAACTACCAAATCCTCCTGAACTGCTGATTCCAAAACCAAGAACATTAACCCAACTCCTCAAACATCAGAAGACTGAACTTACTTCTCCTATCTGGAAAAGATAAAACAAAAGCACTTCCAAACTGCTCCCGCTGCACAACTCTGATCTGAGATAGATAAGAATGCTGATGAAGAACACGAGCACAACTGAACAACACATCCCAGAAATATGGTTCAACAGATCCATAAAGAAAACTCAGAAGTTCCATCAAAACTTGAGCTGCTTCACCAAACTCTATCTCTAGGAATCAACCTTTGACTAGTCGAACCACCGATAATACTCCTGGGATCCTAGTTGATAAGAAAACTCAATCTCCAGATGCGGACAAACTTCTGACTTCCTGAAGACATCCAGAAAAACTTTGATAACTCAAGAGAACACTCAGCAATCGCAAGTCACTTTTGCGATCAACCTATCCTGATTCCAAAGAAACTGCTCTCTCTTTACCAATCAGAACAGTTTACACTTATCTATCCAATCCATCGAAGAAATGGATCCACTTTGCTGCTTCTGAACTCCAACTCTAGAAAACTGCTTAGCCAGAAGACCTCCTTGCCGGCACACAGAACACTCCCGAGCTGCACTGCTGATACTGAGACCAAGGACTTCCTAATCCAAAGCTCTTCGAGAAACTCGAACCTCAAACAAAACAGAAACACCATGCTGAACTCAGCCACAACATCGAAGCAGACACACTTCCTTAAACTTGTTCCAAAGAAAACATCTTCGGAACAGCCATAGTCACTGCGTCTCCTCACACAGCTACTTCTTCCAGAAGTATCAAGATAACATCACTCGCTTCTGCTCATCCAACTTCAAAGATAAACTCCGAACCTTAACAGTTCCCTTCGGAGATCGATGAAATCCTTCACCACAACAAAGCTTACTCGAGATGGTATTTTGGTCTACAGTCTCGACAGATATACTTCCAACCTCAACACTCAAACTCCAACCATTGGTAGTTGTGTTACACACACCACTACCTTATCTACCTTTATATCTTATATTGGAAAACCCGAACAGGTAACCCAACAAACAGGTAGAATAAATATATATATATATATATATAAATTACAAATACGCTCTCTCAAGAAAGAAATCACTCTAAAGCCTAGGTATTCACTCAACCTAGCGCTCTGATACCACTGTAATGGGATGAGCCAGTGGCGACTGGTAGGCTTTGCAACCATCCCAGACCCACCGTGGCATACAGTGATACCTCGAATTTGCTTTTACGGCCAGCCTCTCGACTCGCAACCAACCCTCACAAGGCCTTTACCTCTCAGGGACATGTAGGGGTAAGAGTCTCCCGTTCGCCATCAAACCGCGAAGCGAGAACCCCCTATCATGCTGTACTGTAGCAAATCCGATCTATAAACTTGTATTTAATATTATATTTAAAATTAAATTGATTTGATAATCTTTGTTAATAAATTTGAATTAATTTAATAATCTAGTTAAATAAATATTTAACTGGTGAATTTTATCTTTTAAAAGTTAATAAAATGATTTCTATTTATAATGTATATATATGTTTGTATATATTGTAAATAGATAAGCTTTGGTTTGAAATTTAATAAATAAATAAATCTTGTTTTCTAATAAATATACATATTTGGAAATCTGGAAATTATGATTAATTTAATATTAAGCTTTTCAAAGCTATTTAATAAAAAAACTATATGGTTTTAAAATACATAAGATAAATGTTAATTGTTTAAAAATAGATTTTTAAGCTTAAGTAAATTTAAATAAAAGGTTTGTTTTATTTCTTTTTAAATATTACTTGAGATATATGATTTAAAAATAGGAGTTTAAAATACAATTTACATATGGTATTAATTCATTTAATAATAGAAGTAATTTATAATTTCTTTTATAAATTATTTAAAATTTGTCAAATTTGATATTTTCAAATAATAATTATAATACTTTGTTTTATAAACATAAATAGATTTTTGGAAATAGAATTGTTATTTTAAAATTAAATAGTAGTTATATATGCATATATATAACTTGATTTTAAATTGGATTTTTAAATTTAAATTGAATATGAATTTGGATTTATAACAGAAATTAAAAGGATAAACATTCTAAAAATATTTGGATAAGCTTTTAATTTTATCTAATTTGTTTATTTACATTTTCTTTAAAAGAGAAATGCATATATACATTTAGATAAGAATGTATAAATTAAGTATAAAAGTTATTATTAACATTTTAAATATATACTCATTAATTAAAAAGGACATGTGTTATTATTTTAAGGCCTCCATATTACAAGTGTTAGTTAGTTAAATAATGTATATGACAAGTGTCATTTAATTTTGTTTTTCTTTTATTTTTATTTTTAGATAATTTCAGTTTATATAAACATATACTTCATTCTCTTCATATTTTTTTCTATTCTCTTCAAAGTTAAGAAAACTTCAGCGTTGTAGATATAGATAGTAGTTCCGCTGTGTTGATCTTTGTATTGATCTCTGTATTGTATTGAATTGTAATGTCTAGACAGATGTTTATAACTGTCTAGTATGTGTTGTATAATCTGTGTAACACTGATAGTTGTTGTATATTATGTAATACTTATGTTATTAATATAATTTATTCATTCCGCTCTTGAGATTCTGATGTTGTTTCTTCTTTCTTCTCTATCTTTTCTCTTTTCTATCCCTTTCTTTCTTCAAGATGACGCGTCATTCTGTGGAATTAGTGGCGGGCAATTACAGGTGGTATCAAATGTAACGACCCGCCATTCATTCCACAGAATGACGCATCATTAATAAGAAAGAAAGGGATAGAAAAGAGAAAAGAAGAGAAGAGAGAAAGAAACAACAACAGATACTCACAGCGGAACGAATGAAATATAATATAACACATAAGATATTACATAGTATCATATACATCAGAGTTACACAGATTATACATCACATACTAGACAGTTATAAACACCTGTCTAGTTATTACAACTCAATACAATACAGAGATCAACACAAAGATCAACACAGCGGAACTACTATCTACATCTACAATGTTGAAGCCTCCTGCTCCATTGCTCCTCCACAATTCGTCAAAGCTAACCTGAATCCCTTGGCTACTCGTAAAAATTTGAGTACCCAAGAGTTTATAAAATAGAAATAAACACTTGGGTCAGACATGGGTCTGGTGTGAGTAACAGGTTAAACTTGCTTAACTTCGAAAACCATTTGGAAAGAAAAAGTATCTCGTAAGACTTCCCGCACATAAACACGGAATAGTTTTTACCTTACGATAACTAAAACATTTATAGGAAATCCAGTTATATTATAATAGGTCTAGGGTTTTCAAATAAATATGAAATAGCTGAAATTGTTACATTATTAAATTCCAGCATACTAGCCACAAAGTGGGTTATACAATCAGGTCCGTTATCACTTATTGGAGATTGGATTCCATACAATGGCAGGGCTACCGGGGTACCGCCCGTCACAGTACGTGGCCTAGATCACCGTACCGAGGATCACTCCCAATCCCCTGCAACACAAGGCCGGAATATCCCTTACTGGATAATTCCCGCACAAGATACCCCACGGTTGTCATGATCAACCGCACACTAAACCGAAATAATAAGGGACATCTAGATAGAGGTAATCTTGTCCTACTTGGGTGCTACCCACTAACCTTGCTGCACCTCCCCTATTTTATCCATTCTCGATTGATGAGGCTTGAGGCTACGATTACCTTTAAATAGAACACATCTATCTTAGAATGCTCATCGTCCACCTGACGATGTGCTGAAAGCATTCAATCCATACATGTTCGTTCCGGGTTCGAACGAAACCGAAGGCAATATCTCGTTACACTCATTTTGGAATCACCCTCAGAGACCCTTGCACTCTGAATCTTCATCTTCACTTGAGATTCACGACCTATCGTTATTTGGATCGATGTGGTATTCGGATATCCAAATCTGGAAACCCGATCCCGGTCTCATCGAAATACAAAACGTATCTTTTAAGGCCAAGTTGTTTTAAAGTTAAAATAATTCAATTCATTATCTATATTCACATAGATAGATAATTCACAATATCACAATAGATAATCAACATTATCAATATAAGCAGATAATCCATATCACAATTCAACTAAAACATCCATATCACGGATCAGCACATATCTCATCGGAGATATCAAACAATGCAAAGCATTCAATATGATTCATCCATCCATAAGTAATGATTTATACCGTCTCTAATTAATTTAAAGTGAATTAAATTAATTACTTCATTCTATAAATCCTGCTTACTTAACCATTAATTAATTACAAATTAATTAATTATCCCCTAATTACCCTTTTAATTTCATTTAGGTAATTTATCCTTTAATTAATTACTCAAATTAATTATCCTTAACCATTTATAGTAATTAACCTTTAATTACTCCATTAATTAATTAACTATAATTAATTAAATTAATCAACTATAATTAATTACATTAATCCTTAATTAATTACATTAATTAATCACTTCATTTATTAATTATTTCTTAATTAATCAATTCTTAATTACATCATCAATTATATTAATTAATGATCCTTAATTACATTTTATTATTAATTACTCTAATTAAATTAATTACATTAGTTAATTAATCTTTAATTAAACCACATTTATTAATCACTCTTGATTAATCTCATTCAGTAATTAACTACCCTTAATTACTTTTTTAAAATAAATTAATTACTCCTTAATTAATTTCTTAATTAATCCCTTGATTAATTCACAAGTAATTAAACTCAAATTACTTCCATTAATACATCACTATCCAATTAATTACTTCCAGTAATTATCTATTATTTACTTCCCTAAATAATCATACCTTATTAATTACATTAAGTAATTATTTATCAAATCATCCATTGATTATTCTAAATTAATTAAACTTAATAAATTAACTTAAACTAATCAAATTAACTTAATTACAATGAGTAATTAGTTTCTTAATTACTTTTATTTAGTAATTACACTTAATCAATTCCATAAATGACTATCCTTAATTAATTAATCTAATTAATTATCAAAATTAATCACATTAATTAATTATTAAATAATCTCAAGTTAATGACCTTCATTAACAATTATTTAATTACTTTTCTTAAGTAATTAACTTAGATTAACCATTATTAATTTCAAATTAATAAATCTTAATAACCAATTGATTAATCACTAATTATTTAATTAATTAAGTGTTAACCATAACTTAATTAATCTTTAATTACTTTATTAATTAATTCTTAATCATTAATTAATATTCTAATTTATAATCCTTAATTACAAATTAATTATTCTATTTAATAAATCTTAAACCTTAATTAAGTTAATTCAAATCCTTAATTAATTAGATTATTTTATAATTATACGAGTAGCCAAGGGATTCAGGTTAGCCTTGACGAATTCTGGAGGAGATTTGGAGCAGGAGGCTTCAGCGTGTAGATATATAGAGTTTCCGTTGTGATGATGTATTGTATTGTATTGATGTAGTGTGTTGTATAATAGACAGAAATTTATAACTGTCTATTTAGTGATGTATAAGTTGTGTACTCTGATGTATACGATACTATGTAATATCATATGTTGTAACAACCCGGGATTTGCATTACCAATTAATAAATAAAAGTTAGGATTTTTATTTATTTTAATGAAGCATAAAAGGATTTGGAATAACAAAAATTTATTTGAAAAAGGCTATTTTAATTAATTGGGAAATATGAGATTTAAAATGAGGATAAAATGTTATTTTTGGAAAGTTAAATATTTTAGGAGAGATTTTTAAACGGGTTTGGATAAGAAAAATGAGTTTTATAAACATATATGAACACTTAGACTAATTGTTGGAAATATGTAAATAACTCTCTTCTTATTGGGTTACTAAACCTAGCCCAATAACCCACCCTAAACCTCCTCTATAAATTATCACAAACTCTCCTAACCTCATTCATTCATCTCTAATCAAAACCCTAATCATTTCCTAAAGCTTTCATAACAAAAATGGCCTCTATCTTCATCTCATTCTAGTTTTAGCTTATGCAAGTCATTCTATGCAAAGGTAATGCAAAGACCCACCTCAAATCCATTTTTATATCTTTCTTATTTCTGAAATTGATTTGGTAACACATGTTTTATGTGTTTTTTTGATCTTATAGCCTCCTAATCATCTTTTGCTAACTTGGGTTGATGCTATAGTAGTCTTTGTTGCTTTCTAGAGAGGTATATTGCTAAAAACCTCTTCTAATATGTGTTTAATCATCTTTTGATTTTGATAATCAGTTAGTAACACATGTTTTATTATGTAACATGTGAATCATAGCTCTTTGATCATCTTTGCTTTCATTTTGGGGTGTGCACATAAGGTACTTGTAGTATATGTTAGCTGAAATTATAATTAGTTTATTGCTGTTAGTAAATTAGGCATATATCATTCATCTTAACTTGGAATTAAGATTTTCTTGAAGTTCTGGAAAGCTTATTCTGTACCCTATAACTTTTATGTTTTGTGCTTTGCCTAATTTTGAGGTTTGAATAGTCGAAATCATGCTTGTTTGTCGCTGACCTGACAACAAACTACAGGGTTGATAAAATAAAAACCTGAAATTGATTTGGCCATAAGTTACTCGTTTCTTATCCAAATCTAATAATTTTGGATGTTCTGGAAAACTTAGATTTAGAGCTAAAACTTTTATGTTTTGAGCTTCATGAAATTTCGAAGTTAATTTGGTCAAAATTGTACATTCTTACCACTGTCCCGAGAGCACAACGACAGTGATATAAAATTTAGATCTGAGAATTGTTTTAGTCATAGAATTTTCATCTCTGGTCGGAATTTGACGATCTTGGTCATTCCGGAAAGCTTAGAAACTAAGCTACAACTTTAATTTTATTCATTTTTCCAGAATTTGAAGTTTACTATGCCAAAATTGTGGTTTTTCATCTCTGGCCAGTTAGTGCATAGCTATAGGCCTTTAGTCTCTTTTCTCCCGTTGTTTTCAGCGTAGAAGCCCGACTTTGCGACGCCATCCCGGGCTCGTCCTTTGTCGGATTTCATCGTTTTTGGTCTCGTTAAAAAGATGAGATCGAGATCTTTAACCATACAAAGTTTGGTTTAGATCTGGGTGCATTAGGTACTTCGTTTCTATTGCCGAAGTAGCACCCAGAAACTGTTTTACAATAGTGATCATTTTCAGTTATCGTCGGACCAACTTTGAAACATTGTCGTTTCTTCGTTTCAAGTCAAAACCGAACGATTCTTGTTGCATATCAAAGTAGGAGTACTTTACTACGCTCCTGCAAATTTTCATCAAGATCTGAGTTCATGTGACCCTTCGACCATGTCGTCGAAGTGGGACCTTTACACTGTTTTGACACAGTAAAGTTTTATGATTTTTGTCCGACTTTGAGACAACGCCGTTTCTTCGTTTCAAGTCGGAATTTCCCGATTCTTTTTGCAGTTTGGAGCAGGGATGTTGGACTATATGTCTACCAATTTTCATGCCATTCGGATTCAGTTTGCTAGTCCGAATAATTTTCCGAACTTGGGTTCGCGTCATTTTTGGACTATTTTCCAACACTTAGAATATTTTCAGTGATTTTCTGGTTTTATTGATTTCTTTGAGATTTGTCTCTAGATTTCGTACACGGGTTTTATGAATTATTTTCAAAGGATTTTTCACTCCTAAATGGCTTTAGAATTTATTATATAATATTATTTTTAATTATTAAATTAATTACTCCATAATAGGAGAGTTTTCAAAAGCCGTTTTAAAGTGATTTCAAAATCAATTATAAATCCGTTTCGCACCATTATTTTCTATAATAAAAATCTCACACTCACTTTTTAGCACGTCGAGCGAAGTGGAAAGGTGCTTAAACGGTTAGGAAATCTCTGGCCTATGGAACCGTGTGTATTTCCTTTCCGGTTAATCCCCGACCTATTCGATTGATCGTTTTGACCTTTGGGTCTAGTTTACCGATGATACGAGGTGGACTTTTTATTGTTTGGAGTGTGAGCTTGCTATTGGTTAGTAAACCGTTTAGTGCGAACGTGGGGTATGGGACTCATTGTTAACACTTTACGGGTTCCTCTCCAAGAAGTTAGTGACACATTAGCCTCTGGGCGGCCAGTACTGGACCTCTGGGTCACCACCTCTGGGCAACCGTCTCTGGACACCTGCTCTATGGAGCAGTTTATTTTTGGCATGCGCCTCTGGGCCTTTATCCTTCTGGGAAGGATCTTGCCGTCTCGCGCGTTCCGCATCTGTGCGAGTGATCGATCACAATTCTACAGTACTTGGCAACAACGACTCTGGTCGGTGCACGTGCAATATTGGTATTATTTGATGATTTTTATATCCATCCGAGTACCGCCATTCGGTGTTGGTTCTATGGAACCATACGATGTAAGTGCGATTACCTTGTGGATTCACATTGTCTCTGGACACTGCTTTTCAGTGTTGGATTTCATTGACTTTTCAGTATATCCCCATTGCTCTTTGGATCATCGATCTTTGCTTGGGCATTGATTACAGACTCTGGTCACTCTTGGGATTATTGCCTATAGGCATCTTTTTATAGCTTTGGCTACGCCGATGATATGAGGCGATTTTATTTATTCTACACTTTGGTGTTGATTTCTCTTTGGAGATTTTTATTGTTTATTGATGATTAGGGATCGTCATTATATTCATGTGGTTCATAATATACTTCTCTTTGGATAAGTACTGTTTTATTTATGTACCGCATTACTATATATCTCAGTTATTACTGATTGTTTAGCTAGCCTGACCCGAGTGTTTTTGCTCGGGTCAGACCGAGTTGTTTCAGGTTAGGTCTCTGGACTTAGCTTCTGTGCTTCCGCTTGGACATTATCTGCTATGCTGATAGATAGCGCTTTTATTTGTCCACTATTCCGCTACTCTGTTATTATTCAGACTTTGATATGTACATATTTTTGACTCACATGTGTGGGTAGTGGCTTTGTACCCACTTATAGTATTTGGATCTGTATTGACGATGTATTGTCCTGGGATTTTATATCTGTTATGTGATTTTGTTCTGTGATGTTTTATCATTTTAATATTATGCTTTGTCCTGATAGATCTTTAGCCATTTGTAATTTCATTATAAGTATTTACTGAATATGTCGAACCACCTGATTGAGAAAAATTTAAATAGATTCCACCTTTCGACGTATTCGGTAGATAGTTATAGCTTGATTACAAATGGTCGCTCCCACTATACTCTATTCTCCGCTTTAACAGACGGTATTACTCCTGTAATACTCTTTGTTACAGTGGGTCTCAGAGTGGGGCGTGACATATGTGATATATTATATTTCATTCGTTCCGCTGTGAGATTCTGATGTGTTGTTGTTCTTTCTTCTCTTCTTTTCTTCTTCTATCCCTTTCTTTCTTAATAATGATGCGTCTTTCTGTGTATAGAAAGGCGGGTTGTTACAGTTGGTAAGTGGGTTATACAATCAAGTCCGTTATCACTTATTGGAAATTGGATTCCATACAATGGCAGGGCTACCGGGGTACCGCCCATCACAGTACGGGGCCTAGATCACCGTACCGAGGATTACTCCCAATCCCCTACAACACAAAGCCGGAACCATCCCTTACTGGATAATTCCTAATAAAATCACCCCACAGATGGTCGTCGCCAACTACACCACTAAGCCGAAATAAAGGAACTCTCTAGACAGGGATGACCCTACCTTCAGTGGGTGCTACCCACGAAGCCTTGCTGCACCTCCCCTGTTTTAGCCATTCCCAGTTGATGAGGCTTGAGGCTACAATTACCTTTAATCAGAACACATCACTTAGAATGCTCATCGTCCATCTGACGATGTTTTGAAAGCATTCAATAACATTCATCCATTCCTAAGTAATGATTTATATCATCTCTAATTAATTTAAAGTGAATTAAATTAATTATTTCATTCTATAAATCCTGCTTACTTAACCATTAATTAATTACAAATCAATTAATTATCCCCTAATTACCCTTTAATTGCATTTAGGTAATTTATCCTTTAATTAATTACTCAAATTAATTATCCTTAACCATTTATAGTAATTAACCTTTAATTACTCCATTAATTAATTACAAATTAATTAAATTAATCAACTATAATTTATTACATTAATCTTTAATTAATTACATTAATTAATCACTTCATTTATTAATTATTTCTTAATTAATCAATTCTTAATTACATCATTAATTATATTAATTAATGATCCTTAATTACATTTTTATTATTAAATACTTTAATTAAATTAATTACATTAAGTAATTAACCTTTACTTAAACTACTTTTATTAATCATTCTTGATTAATCTCATTCAGTAATTAACTACCCTTAATTACTTTTATTAAGTTTGTAACGACCCAGAATTTTTGATAATTAAAATTCGAATATTTAATTGATTTTAAATATTAATAAATGGAATTTAGAAGTCGAATGATTTATTTCTCGAATATTGGATTTAATTGGATAATTAAATCGATAAATTAAATAGTGAAATTCCAGAGATAATTGAAATCTGGATTAAAAATGATTGAAAATGATTTGTAAAATTTTATTTTATCATACTGGAGTTATAGAAAGGTTATAGAACTTTCAGGATTGAATTTGGAGTTAAATTGTGAAAATTGAATATTTTAATATTTAATTATCGACTGTAAAAATAGCCAATTTTCGGACAGTCTCAGAATTGAACGAGACCAGTTCCATTGGATCCGTAATAGTTAGTTATTATCGGATTTCAATTTTCGTAGCAAACGGAGTTGTCGTTTGACCCTGGCAGCTCGAAACGCATCGATATCATTTTAATTTTAAATCGTCGAGTTAAAATAGTCATTTTTCAAACAGTGTCGGATTTCGACGAAACCAGTTTCATCGGATCCATAATGTGATATTAATGTAAGATTTCAAATTTCGTAATTTTTGGATTTACCGTTTGTCCGGTACGAATTAAAACGCCTCGAAATCGATTTAAATCGGTTTAATTTAAATTGATCGTTTATTGCCATATCTCACACATACGATCGAATTAGCTTTCGAAACCTGTTCCATTGCGTTCGGAACGCGGGTTAAACCCTAGAAACGTCAGCCGGCACGCTCGAATCGGAGTTCGGAAAAATTCGATGAATAGTAAATCGTGAAATTTTCTATAAAAGCCCCCTTATTCCTCACTTTTGCAAAAGAATAGCAACCCTAGGGTTTCAACAGAGCAGCCGCCACCATTAAAACGAATGGCCAGGAAGCTCTCGCGTTCTTTACCTCCGATCTTCCAATTTATAAACATTCACAGGAAATCTCCAACTACAAAAATCTAGAGGCCAACGAGACGAAGGTATTCAACGGATATGATCGGAATCGAAGCTACCGATCGCTGGCAATTTGCGTTCAAAGTCGTCGCGTTCGTGCTCGTCTAGGGGGAGCTAGGGTTGACCGGACCCAACCGCACTTGGGGCGTGGGTGAGGGGGAGCAAGGCGCTTCGTGTGGTGGCGGTGTGATCGAGTTTCGTCGTCGTTTGGAGGTCGCGTCATCTAGGGTTTAAAGGCGGCTGTTGGGTTCAAATTCGCGTGCGTTGCCTGGTAGAGGGAAGAAGAAGATCACGGCCGTGATTTGTTGGGGAGGAACGAACGGTCCAGATGGGGTTTAGGTGAAAATAAATAAAAGAAATGTAAATTAAATTGTAATTTAATTTATGTGATGTTTAAAATTTGATATCTTGTTCATACGAGGTTGAAAAATTACGAAACCAGTTGCGTTGGCTTCATATTGACGAGCTCTACGTGATGAAACTGAATTGAAGCCATTTGGAGCTAGCGAAAATTTCGGGTAAAATTAAACGCGTGTTTAATTTTATTCGAAATAAACGCTGAAATCAGAATTGAAATCAAGGTGAGATCTTCTCACTCAATTGAATGTGGAATTATTTACAGTTATTGATTGATGATTGACTGTTTGGATGTGATATTAGATATAGTAGGATATATATCTATATATAGCAATATATACATATTGGCATATGTATATATTGGATTGATTGATTTCCCGCCTCGTATAGCGGATGAGACCCTATTGCGCCGTTAGTAAGCGGATTTATAAAAAACCCATATACCGCGATAATTCCGTACTGGAGCGGAATTGGTATTGTGCTAACATCTTTGGATGCAGGGAAACAGGTTGGAGGGATCCAACTGGATTCCTCACCAGTAGTTATTTATCTACAGGATTGATGTATATTCTGTTATCATATGTTGATATATGACGTTGTTGTTGTGATTGACCAATTGGTGCTGTAGCATCATCGGATTCAAGTTTTGGAATTTAAAAATAACGACCTTTAATTTAAAAGGATTTGTAAAGTGATCTTTGAAATTATACGTTTTATTAAATTTTTGAAGTGAATTATTTTAAATAAATAAACGCTCAAATTTTAAAGTTATAAAAGTTAAGGTCTTTGTGAAATATAACCGAAAAGTAATTTTTGGGATAAATGGTTGATTGATTTATAAAATGGTTTGAATTGAGATTTTTAAAATATTATAAACAGTTTACTTAAAAGGTTTATAAATTGGACATTTTATAAGTCAAAATGTTAGTGTTATAAAACGAGTTTCTATAAGGGTTAAAATGAAGTGTAAATGGGATTTCATAAGTTAATGAAATCTGAAAGTTTTAAATTTTGAGAAGTTTAAAAGAACGATTTCTTTTAAGATAAATGAATTATAAGTTATATTAACTTATAAATTGAATGGGTTATTAAAGAAGATGTATAATTCGATGTATAATTCGAAGTTGTTATAAAATGGAAATGGAAATGGAATTTATAAACGTGCTTATAAATTCGAAATCGATTGAATTTGATAAATTAAATATAGAAGATTATTAAAGAAAATATATTCGCGATTTTGGATAGCGAATTCTTATTGAAATAAAAATGTGTAGAAATGATTGAAATGGGGTTAAGTAAATCATATTCACGATTTTGGACAGTGAATATATTGTTTAGTAAAATGGATTTATTTTTGAAGAAGTGATATTAAAAATGAAGTTAAACATTTTAAAGATGTTTTAAAATGTATTATAAATCGAAAGCAGAGATTTCCGCAGTTCTTGTTGAAATAGACGTTTTCGAGAAAAATAAGGAAATGATGGACTATAACACTGTTGTTATAGTAAATGATTTCCGAAAGGAAATGTTTTGATGTAGTATTGGGATTTATATATCTATTAAAATCCGAATCCCTATACTAGTGATTTTGAGTCCTCGTAACGATGTTTTACGTAACATTCGTTTTGACTCAAATAAATGTGTTTAAAGAGAATGATTTCCTTAAAGAATGAGTATATACTTAATTTGATTTAAGTATATCAAATATTTTCAAATGTTGAAAATAAATAGATTTGTGAAATACTTATTATTAAATAAGTATGGAATTACTTTCCCAATATGAAACGAAGGGTTTGAAACTTTATCTTTTAAAGATAATTTGGAAGGTGGATATTTGAAATTTGTTTTCAAACGGTTAAGTGTGGAAAATTTTATATCTAGTAAAGATATTTTGGAAGATAAAATAATTTGGGAAAATTATTTGGAATCTGATGATGTTGCACATCTTTATTGATAGTTAAATAACCGACTATCAATAATTACTCTTCCTCAGCCAGGCTTGGGCAGAATAGCAGAGCAAGTACAAGTATTAGTAGCATAGCAAAAATGCCCTTTAGATAGGTATTTGTTGTGAATTGGATGAATTTGAATGCCACACTTATTTTTGAATAATCGCTCACTATTCGGGTTAACCGGGAAAGGACCATGGGGCCGTATAACCCATTCCGAATATGTGATACGTCGTTATGAATCGCATTTGAAGACCGGTGTTGAAGACCGGATATTTTTGAAAACGGAAGGATTACCGTCGAGTTACTCTACATCGACTGATCTTCGATTTAGAGGTTTTATCACCCTTAGTGACGGGAAGTCCTGAAGTGATTGAAAATTATCCGGATATGCAAGGGCTTCGTGAGAAGTGCCTTCGGTTCTGTTCGATCCCGGAATAGACTTGTATGGATGTGTGTCTGACGTTACAATTTGAGATATAAAGCTGATTTCTTTCAAATACATTTCTGTTGGTGGCGGAGAATTTATTCTCTTAGCTTAACACCCTTCTCTGAGACGTACGAGCTCAGAGGTTATGTAGTTGAAATTTATCAGCGATATATCCCAATTTGGTAACGTGGCATACTGAGTGTTGCTGTGAAATGATCGGTGTTTGATCATTTGTGATATGATCATTTGTTTGATCTTATATCTTTGTGATCATAGGTTGATCATTTTGTTGACCCGAAGCAGGGCTTTTTAAGAAAGCGTAGCTTTGTGGACGAGACTTCGTCGAGCCTCACACCCCGGAAATGGTCGAAACAGGACGAATGCGGCAAGGTTCTAGGGAGTAGCGCCCCTTAGTGTATGTCATTCCTTCTGGATAAAGGTGGTATCATGGTATGGAGCCCATATACTTAACCTCTGTGGTTACTGCATTATTATTTCTATGTGGTTTGTTGCGAATCGGGGATCCTCGGGAAGATCGGTGACGATCGGGGGATGGCATACGCGTGTCAGTAGTTACCTATTTTTGCAGAGGTAACCCGGCCTTGTGTTGGCAGAGATCCGGTTAGGTTCTCGGGTCGTCTATTCCAGGGACGTACCCATCGTGGATAGGAAGTTCCTTAGCCTGACCATTTGTTGGAAATCCAAAGAAACAATACGACACTTGTACGGTTTTAGTTGTAGAACCTATCATTCACTTATGGTGGCGCCCCACTGTTTGGATGGTAGCTATAGTAGGCATAGTTCGAAATGTCTATGCTGGCTAAGATTAATATTATACTTTCGAAATATTTTCTACACTATGCACTAATAATAATATCAAAAATAATTTGATTTTCGCGTAGTAAGCATCTTTGACTATCATAAGAAGAAATCTCCTCCAATTCTGCGTTTGCATTGTGTGTGTGGTGGGAGGTCTTATGGTAGTTTCATTTTCCAAAAGCATTGCGAATTGACTTTAAAATCCTTTGCTGTTTATTTTTAAAGAATAACTGTTTTACGATCTCACACCAGTCACCATGACTGACTCGGAGTTTATTGTTTCCCTTCTAAACTCTGGGTGCCCACCAATTTCCACACGGGCAGTCTAGAGTTAGATTATTAGGTTATCTGGATATTCTGGAGCTTTGGAGATAAGCTGGATGGCGAGACGTAGTATTTGTATCTGATAGTATTTATTCCGCTGTGTATTCTGTATGAGGACAAGTTTATATAACTGTCCATTGTTGTTTATTTACTCTGATGATATGATGTGATGTAATGTAATAACAGATATAATTCTTTTGTTTTTTTTAATGATATTCATTTATCTATTATATATTGTTCCGCTGCGATATGTGAGATTCTGATATTGTTCTGTTTCTGTTGCTGTTCTGTGTTCTTCTTTCTTTCTTCTCTTTTTCTTCTATCTTCTTCTTCTTCTACTTTTTCTTTTTCTTAAAACCATAACTTTTCGGGTTTCCGGCATTCGATGGCTCAGCAGTCGATAAAGTGAGTATCGATGTTGAATTTTCGAAAGTCGAAAAATTTCGGGATGTTACAAGTGGTATCAGAGCATATGGTTAAGCGACAACCCTGCTCTGTTGGGTGTTACTCATTAGAGATAGAGTCAGCAGTACTCTAGAATGAGTTGAGTGTAATAATAGATATGAGCGCGTATTTGTTATTGAATATAAAATTGTTTTATATTGTGATGATTGGTTTATTGAGTGGTATATGAACCTTCGTCGGCACAGTCTTGCAAAACTGAATCGAAGGGGTTTCTAAACACTTGAATAGAACAGTTCGGCACAGTATTGTTTTAAAATAGGGTGAATGAAATAATTTCGCCCAAAGCTATTTTTGTATAGAAAAGAAATGGTTTTCTATGAATTATCATAGTATATGGATGTTTGGATGTTAGGAAGTAATAATAGTGAATTATCATCACTGAAATTAAATAAGAAATTGAAATCGTAACTCCAAAGTTAAGAAATAAATTCACATGCAAATGAAATTTGAGAATGTAAATTATAAATGTAATTTGTAATTTAAAATGAGATTCCAGAGAAGTTTTTGGAAATATTTTAAAAGGAATTCGTAAATTTTGGAGATTCGAAAAGTTTAAAATCTTTTTGGTTTGAAAATGAATTTCAAAGGTTTGAAAAGTATTTTAGAGAGATGAAAGCTCTAAACTCTTTTCGGTCGCTGGAAAATAACTTCGATGATGACCGCGGCATCATTGGTGTTCATTTTCGGGTTTCTGGAAGAGGAATTGCTGCCAAATTGTTTTAAATGGAAAGTGTTTGGAAAAATTTGGGTTTTGTTTTGGAAAATTCAAAGGATAATTTGAATTGTTTTCAAAAATGGTTTTGAAAGGTTGAATATAAGTTGTATAACTTATAAAATGAGAAAATGTAAGTGAAATAAATGATGTTTAATGAGAATATAACTTAAGAAATGACGAATGAATTTGATTTTGGGTATCAAAATTTATTACTGAAATGAATATGAACTTGAGTTATATAAGTGAAATTCAACTTGAAATGTTAAATGGATTAGCAATTGAATAAATAAATGTATTTGATGTTAATCAATCTAATGAAAGTAAATTGATATGGAAGAATGAATGTAAGTGTAAATTCATTGAAGCTAATTGAAGGAAGTGAATAAAACTGGAATTGAAACTGAATGTTAAAAACAAATTTGAATAAAATAAATTGGAATTTGTAATGGGTTAGTAACTGAAACTAATTTAGAATAGTGCAGTTGTGAATAAAGATAGTTGATGGAATTTAATATTCAGAAGTAAATTAATTCAAATAAAATTGAAGTTATGAATTAGATTCAAATGAAATTGAAATGTAAAGATTGAACAAAATTGAATAGGTGTAACTTCAATAGTGAAGTAATGATGATATAAGCAGTTATATTGAAATTTTTGTAACAGAATTTGCAAAATGATTGAATGCTGTAACTAGATATAATGGCTAGTAGGATATACAGGTGTATAAAGGGATGGGAAAATTGATTTCACAGATAATTTGAATTGCTCGACAAAAGGTACGTATTTGAATTATAATATGAGTTTTTGATGATTTCTGGTCTAGCCGCTTGGCTTTTTCTTTTTCTTTTTGAAATCTGAGAGTCCGTAGGGACGTTTTGTAGTCGTACCGTATTAGCCGCGCAAAGGAGACGCTGGCGGAATTTTTCGAAAATTTAAGGCGTTAGAAATTTTTGAGAAAATTTTGAAAGTTGAAATTTGAATTTAAACTTAAATTTGAATTGAGAAGTTAAACAATGTTGTTTGAAACTTATAATTGAAGTTGGAAATTAGTTGGATTAATAACGAATCTCTAGTAGAGAGATTTGTTTTGAAAATTGGACAAAACTATTGATTGTGAAAAATGATAGACGAGTTAAGGACCTTTCTTCCTGACTTGTAATTTCGAGGACGAAATTCTTTTAAGGGGGGAAGTTTGTAACGACCCAGAATTTTTGATAATTAAAATTCGAATATTTAATTGATTTTAAATATTAATAAATGGAATTTAGAAGTCGAATGATTTATTTCTCGAATATTGGATTTAATTGGATAATTAAATCGATAAATTAAATAGTGAAATTCCAGAGATAATTGAAATCTGGATTAAAAATGATTGAAAATGATTTGTAAAATTTTATTTTATCATACTGGAGTTATAGAAAGGTTATAGAACTTTCAGGATTGAATTTGGAGTTAAATTGTGAAAATTGAATATTTTAATATTTAATTATCGACTGTAAAAATAGCCAATTTTCGGACAGTCTCAGAATTGAACGAGACCAGTTCCATTGGATCCGTAATAGTTAGTTATTATCGGATTTCAATTTTCGTAGCAAACGGAGTTGTCGTTTGACCCTGGCAGCTCGAAACGCATCGATATCATTTTAATTTTAAATCGTCGAGTTAAAATAGTCATTTTTCAAACAGTGTCGGATTTCGACGAAACCAGTTTCATCGGAACCATAATGTGATATTATTGTAAGATTTCAAATTTCGTAATTTTTGGATTTACCGTTTGTCCGGTACGAATTAAAACGCCTCGAAATCGATTTAAATCGGTTTAATTTAAATTGATCGTTTATTGCCATATCTCACACATACGATCGAATTAGCTTTCGAAACCTGTTCCATTGCGTTCGGAACGCGGGTTAAACCCTAGAAACGTCAGCCGGCACGCTCGAATCGGAGTTCGGAAAAATTCGATGAATAGTAAATCGTGAAATTTTCTATAAAAGCCCCCTTATTCCTCACTTTTGCAAAAGAATAGCAACCCTAGGGTTTCAACAGAGCAGCCGCCACCATTAAAACGAATGGCCAGGAAGCTCTCGCGTTCTTTACCTCCGATCTTCCAATTTATAAACATTCACAGGAAATCTCCAACTACAAAAATCTAGAGGCCAACGAGACGAAGGTATTCAACGGATATGATCGGAATCGAAGCTACCGATCGCTGGCAATTTGCGTTCAAAGTCGTCGCGTTCGTGCTCGTCTAGGGGGAGCTAGGGTTGACCGGACCCAACCGCACTTGGGGCGTGGGTGAGGGGGAGCAAGGCGCTTCGTGTGGTGGCGGTGTGATCGAGTTTCGTCGTCGTTTGGAGGTCGCGTCATCTAGGGTTTAAAGGCGGCTGTTGGGTTCAAATTCGCGTGCGTTGCCTGGTAGAGGGAAGAAGAAGATCACGGCCGTGATTTGTTGGGGAGGAACGAACGGTCCAGATGGGGTTTAGGTGAAAATAAATAAAAGAAATGTAAATTAAATTGTAATTTAATTTATGTGATGTTTAAAATTTGATATCTTGTTCATACGAGGTTGAAAAATTACGAAACCAGTTGCGTTGGCTTCATATTGACGAGCTCTACGTGATGAAACTGAATTGAAGCCATTTGGAGCTAGCGAAAATTTCGGGTAAAATTAAACGCGTGTTTAATTTTATTCGAAATAAACGCTGAAATCAGAATTGAAATCAAGGTGAGATCTTCTCACTCAATTGAATGTGGAATTATTTACAGTTATTGATTGATGATTGACTGTTTGGATGTGATATTAGATATAGTAGGATATATATCTATATATAGCAATATATACATATTGGCATATGTATATATTGGATTGATTGATTTCCCGCCTCGTATAGCGGATGAGACCCTATTGCGCCGTTAGTAAGCGGATTTATAAAAAACCCATATACCGCGATAATTCCGTACTGGAGCGGAATTGGTATTGTGCTAACATCTTTGGATGCAGGGAAACAGGTTGGAGGGATCCAACTGGATTCCTCACCAGTAGTTATTTATCTACAGGATTGATGTATATTCTGTTATCATATGTTGATATATGACGTTGTTGTTGTGATTGACCAATTGGTGCTGTAGCATCATCGGATTCAAGTTTTGGAATTTAAAAATAACGACCTTTAATTTAAAAGGATTTGTAAAGTGATCTTTGAAATTATACGTTTTATTAAATTTTTGAAGTGAATTAT
Organism: Allium fistulosum; assembly: GCA_030737815.1. NCBI lineage: Eukaryota > Viridiplantae > Streptophyta > Magnoliopsida > Asparagales > Amaryllidaceae > Allium > Allium fistulosum. The sequence continues at coordinate 305,654,964 of CM060901.1, read as the reverse complement.
TTTAAATAAATAAACGCTCAAATTTTAAAGTTATAAAAGTTAAGATCTTTGTGAAATATAACCGAAAAGTAATTTTTGGGATAAATGGTTGATTGATTTATAAAATGGTTTGAATTGAGATTTTTAAAATATTATAAACAGTTTACTTAAAAGGTTTATAAATTGGACATTTTATAAGTCAAAATGTTAGTGTTATAAAACGAGTTTCTATAAGGGTTAAAATGAAGTGTAAATGGGATTTCATAAGTTAATGAAATCTGAAAGTTTTAAATTTTGAGAAGTTTAAAAGAACGATTTCTTTTAAGATAAATGAATTATAAGTTATATTAACTTATAAATTGAATGGGTTATTAAAGAAGATGTATAATTCGATGTATAATTCGAAGTTGTTATAAAATGGAAATGGAAATGGAATTTATAAACGTGCTTATAAATTCGAAATCGATTGAATTTGATAAATTAAATATAGAAGATTATTAAAGAAAATATATTCGCGATTTTGGATAGCGAATTCTTATTGAAATAAAAATGTGTAGAAATGATTGAAATGGGGTTAAGTAAATCATATTCACGATTTTGGACAGTGAATATATTGTTTAGTAAAATGGATTTATTTTTGAAGAAGTGATATTAAAAATGAAGTTAAACATTTTAAAGATGTTTTAAAATGTATTATAAATCGAAAGCAGAGATTTCCGCAGTTCTTGTTGAAATAGACGTTTTCGAGAAAAATAAGGAAATGATGGACTATAACACTGTTGTTATAGTAAATGATTTCCGAAAGGAAATGTTTTGATGTAGTATTGGGATTTATATATCTATTAAAATCCGAATCCCTATACTAGTGATTTTGAGTCCTCGTAACGATGTTTTACGTAACATTCGTTTTGACTCAAATAAATGTGTTTAAAGAGAATGATTTCCTTAAAGAATGAGTATATACTTAATTTGATTTAAGTATATCAAATATTTTCAAATGTTGAAAATAAATAGATTTGTGAAATACTTATTATTAAATAAGTATGGAATTACTTTCCCAATATGAAACGAAGGGTTTGAAACTTTATCTTTTAAAGATAATTTGGAAGGTGGATATTTGAAATTTGTTTTCAAACGGTTAAGTGTGGAAAATTTTATATCTAGTAAAGATATTTTGGAAGATAAAATAATTTGGGAAAATTATTTGGAATCTGATGATGTTGCGCATCTTTATTGATAGTTAAATAACCGACTATCAATAATTACCTTTAGATAGGTATTTGTTGTGAATTGGATGAATTTGAATGCCACACTTATTTTTGAATAATCGCTCACTATTCGGGTTAACCGGGAAAGGACCATGGGGCCGTATAACCCATTCCGAATATGTGATACGTCGTTATGAATCGCATTTGAAGACCGGTGTTGAAGACCGGATATTTTTGAAAACGGAAGGATTACCGTCGAGTTACTCTACATCGACTGATCTTCGATTTAGAGGTTTTATCACCCTTAGTGACGGGAAGTCCTGAAGTGATTGAAAATTATCCGGATATGCAAGGGCTTCGTGAGAAGTGCCTTCGGTTCTGTTCGATCCCGGAACAGACTTGTATGGATGTGTGTCTGACGTTACAATTTGAGATATAAAGCTGATTTCTTTCAAATACATTTCTGTTGGTGGCGGAGAATTTATTCTCTTAGCTTAACACCCTTCTCTGAGACGTACGAGCTCAGAGGTTATGTAGTTGAAATTTATCAGCGATATATCCCAATTTGGTAACGTGGCATACTGAGTGTTGCTGTGAAATGATCGGTGTTTGATCATTTGTGATATGATCATTTGTTTGATCTTATATCTTTGTGATCATAGGTTGATCATTTTGTTGACCCGAAGCAGGGCTTTTTAAGAAAGCGTAGCTTTGTGGACGAGACTTCGTCGAGCCTCACACCCCGGAAATGGTCGAAACAGGACGAATGCGGCAAGGTTCTAGGGAGTAGCGCCCCTTAGTGTATGTCATTCCTTCTGGATAAAGGTGGTATCATGGTATGGAGCCCAGATACTTAACCTCTGTGGTTACTGCATTATTATTTCTATGTGGTTTGTTGCGAATCGGGGATCCTCGGGAAGATCGGTGACGATCGGGGGATGGCATACGCGTGTCAGTAGTTACCTATTTTTGCAGAGGCAACCCGGCCTTGTGTTGGCAGAGATCCGGTTAGGTTCTCGGGTCGTCTATTCCAGGGACGTACCCATCGTGGATAGGAAGTTCCTTAGCCTGACCATTTGTTGGAAATCCAAAGAAACAATACGACACTTGTACGGTTTTAGTTGTAGAACCTATCATTCACTTATGGTGGCGCCCCACTGTTTGGATGGTAGCTATAGTAGGCATAGTTCGAAATGTCTATGCTGGCTAAGATTAATATTATACTTTCGAAATATTTTCTACACTATGCACTAATAATAATATCAAAAATAATTTGATTTTCGCATAGTAAGCATCTTTGACTATCATAAGAAGAAATCTCCTCCAATTCTGCGTTTGCATTGTGTGTGTGGTGGGAGGTCTTATGGTAGTTTCATTTTCCAAAAGCATTGCGAATTGACTTTAAAATCCTTTGCTGTTTATTTTTAAAGAATAACTGTTTTACGATCTCACACCAGTCACCATGACTGACTCGGAGTTTATTGTTTCCCTTCTAAACTCTGGGTGCCCACCAATTTCCACACGGGCAGTCTAGAGTTAGATTATTAGGTTATCTGGATATTCTGGAGCTTTGGAGATAAGCTGGATGGCGAGACGTAGTATTTGTATCTGATAGTATTTATTCCGCTGTGTATTCTGTATGAGGACAAGTTTATATAACTGTCCATTGTTGTTTATTGACTCTGATGATATGATGTGATGTAATGTAATAACAGATATAATTCTTTTGTTTTTTTTTAATGATATTCATTTATCTATTATATATTGTTCCGCTGCGATATGTGAGATTCTGATATTGTTCTGTTTCTGTTGCTGTTCTGTGTTCTTCTTTCTTTCTTCTCTTTTTCTTCTATCTTCTTCTTCTTTTACTTTTTCTTTTTCTTAAAACCATAACTTTTCGGGTTTCCGGCATTCGATGGCTCAGCAGTCGATAAAGTGAGTATCGATGTTGAATTTTCGAAAGTCGAAAAATTTGGGGATGTTACAACTAAATTAATTACTCCTTAATTAATTTCTTAATTAATCCCTTGATTAATTCACAAGTAATTAAACTCAAATTACTTCCATTAATACATCATCATTCAATTAATTACTTCCAGTAATTATCTATTATTTACTTCCCTAAATAATCATACCTTATTAATTACATTAAGTAATTATTTATCAAATCATCCATTTATTATTCTAAATTAATTAAACTTAATTAATTAACTTAAACTAATCAAATTAACTTAACTAATCAAATTAACTTAATTAATTACAATGAGTAATTAATTTCTTAATTACTTCCATTAAGTAATTACATTTAAACAATTTTCATAAATGATTATCTTTAAATTAATTTCTAATTAATTATTAAAATTAATCATACTAATTAATTATTTAATAATCCTTAGTTAATGATCTTCATTAACTATTTAAGATTCATTAATTACTTTTTTTAAGTAATTAAAACTTACATTTCTTATTATTAATTATAAATTAATTAACAATTAATAACCTATTAATTAATCCTAATTATTTAATTAATTAAGTGTTAACTGTAACTTAATTACTTGATTAATTAATTTATAATCATTAATTTAAAAATCAACTCTATAATTCTTAATTACAAATTAATTATTGCTTAATTAATTAACTTAAACCTTAATTATTAAATTTAAACCCTTAATTACTTAATTAATTAATCCAAATCATTAATTAATTAGATTATTTAAACCATTTTAATTACCTTAAAGATTTAATGATTTTAACATTAAGATAAAACATTTTCTTATCCAAGGTTAAACTATCATTCACAATTACATTTGAAAACATCCATTTTCAAATTTACTTTTAAATTTCATTTTAAATTCGAGATTTAAAATGAATACCAATTTATCTTTAACAAAATTTAAAACCAATTTAAAAACCTTTACATGTTAAAGAATTCTTATATCTTATAAAAGAATTTTAAAAAGAGTTTAAATCAAATTCTTTTTTTAAATTCAAAACATTTAAAATATAATTAACATTTAAACTTATTAAAACATTTAAATTTATAAAACTTATTTATATCCAATTTAAAATTCAAACCAAACTTGAATCTATATTAAATCTTTGATTTAAGTTTTTGTTTAAATATATCTTTACAAATTTCAATTTAGTTTAAAATTTTAAACAGACAGTTTTTTAAAAACCTGGCAACAACTAAAGTACTCGAGCTCTATCCTAAATTACTTCGAGTCGAAACCTTAAACTTCGAGTCTCACATGCCAAAAACTCGAGAAATCGAGTAGCCTTCCTTTGTTTAAAACCCAGACTTCACCAAGAATTTCTATTGCACCGTCACCAGCATCTGTTAATTCCATTATCTCCGTGACCTAGAATTTAGCGACCTAAAAGGGGATAGCGACCTAAGAGGACATCGCGACCTAAGAACAGGAAGCTTTGCGACCTAGCAGCAGAAGGTTTACGACCTAAGAACAGAAGAGCTTCGCGACCTAAGAACAGAAGAGCTTCGCGACCTAAGAACAGAAGAGCTTCGCGACCTAAAAACAGGAAGGTTTGCGACCTAACAGCAGAGAGCTTCGCGACCTAAGAACGGGAAGGTTTGCGACCTAACAACAGAAGACCTTGCGACCTAAGGACGTGCAAAAAGTTTACGACCTAAGGACTTGGGAGGAGTTTGCGACCTAGGGACTTAAGATTGCGACCTAACTGCAGGAAAGGTTCGCGACCTAACTACAGGAAAGTTTTGCGACCTAAGGGACCTACGACCTAAGAGGCTAACAAGCTATGGCTTCAACGACCTAGAGCTCCCACAGCTGTTCCTTAACTCGCCTGCGACCTACCACTTGATCAGATAAAGCCAAGTACTGCTTCACCAGCTAATCTCTTAAGCCGCAAGGAGACTGCGACCTAGCTTAGGTCGCTCGCAACCTACGACTTAACTAAGGTCGTACGCGACCTAAGACTTAGTCAAATTTTCTGCCCAGAAACCAACTCCTATAAATAGGCCACCATTTCCAACATGAAGGGGACTTTTGGCCAAATCATTTCTTCAAGCGTCGTTACTCTGTCGAAGTCTCCATTCATCCAGCAATCAAAGATCCTCAAACATTCAATACGCTACAACAATCTTTAAGAGATAATTCCCTACATCCAACATGGATTCATCGAATTTCATCGACGAAGATTGAGCTAGTAGTCAAGATTGTTTCTTTTGATCAAGTTATACTGTTGTGATAAGAGATTTGTATTGATTTGTAACCGAATTCAGTAATAAAGAGATTCAAAGTGGACGTAGGCTTAATCTCAAGCCGAACCACTATAAATTGCTGTCTTTTACTGCTTAAATTCTATTCCCGTCACACGGGTGGTGCTTTCACGATTCTATTACACACACCGGGTGTTAGCGTTCCTCTTTTATCGTTAACATTTTGGTGCTTTCACTGAGAACCCAACTCAGGCTACCATTCACCATTGCTTCGCACAAGTTTGCTGAAAAAGTTTCCTACAAAACCAGAAATCTATCAGACATAATGGCTCCTGGAAGGAAACGAAAGGCTGTCAGATCTGAAAATGTTCAAGATAATACCGCCACTTCTATTTCACCGAGTCATGCGGCTCCAAGCGTCGGGGTGATGCGAGAGGAGCTAGACGTTGATGTATCTGGACTATACCAACAGATTGAAACTCAAAACAATCTGATGATGGAAAAACTGAACGCTCTGCTCGGCGCCAATCAAAGACCAGTGGGTAATGAAGAAAACATCGCTGATGCTCTTCGCAACTCTGAAGGAAAAAATATTCCTCAAGGAGGATCAGGTGCTGCTGAAGGGGCACCCCTCCAAGCTGAAGGATCTAGGCCATCGTCGATTTTCCGCGAACATCTGCCCGGACAGACTTCTGAGAAAATGGCCGAGGTCTATTCCGCCAAATCTTTGAACAACGAGGAATATCTTTCTGGCATGATCAAGCAAATAATGAAGGAGAGCATGCAGAGGGATGAAGATGAGAGCGAATGGGGATTCGCACCAAGTAGAACTCCGTTTACCGAGAAGATTCTAAAGGCTGAATTTCCTAGAAAGTTTGTTCCCCCCACCATTCCTGCTTATCGGGGAACAAGTGATCCAAATCAGTTCTTGTATAAATACGACTGGCACATGACCGGTGCAAGAGCAACTGATGAAATTAAGTGCCGGTATTTCCCAATATATTTGGAAGGAGTGGCACTCCTCTGGTTTACCAAGCTTCCTGTCCGATCAATCGATCAGTTTTCCTATCTGACCCGAAAGTTCAAAGAGCAATTCAGGCTATACGCTTCAAAGGCAAAGGACATAATGTCATTATCCAGTCTTGAACAGAATCTGGGAGAACCTATTAAATCATTCCTGAACCGTTTCAATATAGCTCTGGCAAAAGTTGATAACGCAGAGCCACGGATGATCTTGACCTATTTGATGCGTGCTATCGACAAATCAAGTGAATTAGGAAAATGGCTGAAGATGAAAGAGCCAAATTCTCTCGAGAAATTCTACAAGAAAGCTGATGAATTCATACGCTTGGAAAATCTTCCAGCATCGATGAAGGTGGTGGCAGCAAAGGTGGACAATAATACTGCCGCTTCGGAAAAGAAAGATTCTGGAGGTCAGAAAATGGAAAATCACGAGGGGAAGAAACAAAAGGATATAAAGAAACCTCGCTTCTTCAAACCCTCAGATTTCACTCCATTGACCGACACTCTGGAAAATATCTTCTTCGCCACCAAAGATGTTGTGGATTATCCCAAACCGACTGAGATAAAACCGGGAAAAGGCACTATGAGAAATGGAAAGTTCTGCCGTTTTCACAACCAACCCGGTCATGATACCAATGACTGTCGTCACTTAAAGAGCTTAATTGAAGAATTGTTGAGGGAAAACAAGCTGCAACAGTATGTCAAGAAGAACAGAAGTGACCCATCTTCGTCAACTCAGGGGTAGCAACTCCCTACTCAGCCATCAGGTTCAGGTAAAGGCACCGCGGCACAAGAATCTGAGAGGCCCGTTATCAATGTGATTACGGGGGGCCCACACCCAGCGGGCAGAAGCTGGGGTGAAATAGAACGATATGCTCATGCTTTAAAATACATCCCAGCAGAGGAAGATGTTTTTGCTGTAGAAAATGCTGCACCCCTGAAACAGCAAAAGATTTCAGACGATGATATTATGTTCAAAGCTAGGGATTCTATTGGTATTGAAGCTCCCACCATAGATCCCTTGGTTATCTCTGCAGGAATTGGACCGGCAATAGTAAGACGAGTGCTCATTGATTGCGGTGCTTCCTGCAATATACTCTTCAAGAAAACATTTGACCAGATGAAGATCCCAATGACTGACGTTCAAGCTTCGTCGCAAATTATTGTTGGTTTCACTGGGGAACCACAGCAACCAATCGGAACTGTCGAGTTGTTCGTGGAACTTGGAGAAGGGCAGAAAAGAGTAGTTCGCAAGCAAACCTTTGTAATTGTCGATGGATTTTCTGCCTACAATGCTTTCCTAGGCAGGCCCACTCTAGCTGCATTCAAGGCCATTTTGGCCCCGTGGTGCCTAACTATGAAGTTTCCTACAGAAAATGGTGTTGGTGTCATCAAGGGAGATCAAAATGCTGGACGCGAATGTTATCTTATAGAGCTTCGAGAAGCCAGAAAGAGAGAAATGGGTAAAGATGCGGCAGCTCCCCTCCGCTTCAAAAACCCAACCTTGTAGCAAATATAGGGTGGTCCCTGCACTGGTGAGCATAGTGGCGCAAGACGAGAAATGGACCCCAGAAAATCCAGTGCAGAGGATAATAGGGTGATGCCCGTGGAAGTTACGATACCAATACCTGTCGACTCCAAAGACCCAAACAAAGTACTTAATGTGGGTTCGCAACTAAGTACAACAGTTCAAAACACACTGATATCATTTCTAAAAGCGAATCTGGACGTGTTCGCTTGGTGTCATGCTGATATGTGTGGAATCTCTCCGACAATTGTTGTCCACACTCTGAATGTTGATCCGAAATTCACACCAGTAAAACAGAAACGAAGAACTCAAGGCCCAGAAAGGTCAGCAGCTTTAAAGGAAGAAGTAGATCGTCTCATGGAGAATAATTTCATCAAAGAATCCACTTATCCAAATTGGGTTTCGAATCCAGTACTGGTTAAGAAGGCAAATGGAAAGTGGAGAGTATGCATTGATTTCTCAGATCTAAACAGAGCCTGCCCCAAAGACTGCTTCCCGTTGCCTAGAATCGATCAACTGGTAGATGGGACGGCTGGACATGAGTTGTTGTCTTTTATGGATGCCTACTCCGGATACAATCAGATTATGATGAATGAACCAGATCAGGAAGACACAAGCTTTATCACAGATGTGGGTCTCTACTGCTACAAAGTTATGCCTTTCGGATTGAAAAATGCTGGGGCAACCAACCAAAGACTCGTCAATGCAATGTTCAAGCCTCAGATTGGTAGAACCATGGAAGTTTATGTCGACGATATGTTGGTAAAATCAAAGAAAGCTGTAGATCACATGGGACACTTGGAGGAGATGTTTACAATTCTTCGAAAGTATGGAATGAAGCTCAACCCATTGAAATGTTCATTCGGGGTAGAGTCTGGGAAATTCCTGGGTTACATCGTAAGTGCTAGGGGTATTGAGGCCAATCCTGCTCAAATCACAGCTCTGAGAGAAGTTAAAGCCCCTAGAACAAAGAGAGAACTGCAAAGTCTCAATGGAAAAGTTGCCGCTCTTAGTCGCTTCATCTCCAAGGCCATAGACAAATGCATTCCCTTCTTTGATGCTTTACAGAAAGGAAAGAATATTTTGAATGGACTCCCGAATGTCAGAATGCTTTCGATCAACTGATTCATCATATGAGAACTCCTCCGGTCCTTTCCAAGCCTAGTGATGGCGAAGACCTCTTCATCTATTTAGCAATTTCATCCCATGCTCTAAGTGCAGCACTTGTACGAGAAGATATGAAAATACAACGTCCAGTATACTACATCAGCAAACGGTTCACTGGGGCAGAGATGAATTATTCAAAGATAGAAAAGCTTGCTTTTTGTTTGTTAATCGCTTCCAGGAAGTTGAGGCCCTATTTTCAATCTCATCCTATCAAGGTCCTGACTGATCAACCTCTAAAGCAAGTCCTGTATCGTCCTGAAACTTCGGGTCGTCTCTTGAAATGGAACATAGAACTCAACCAATATGACATCACTTACCATCCCCGAAGAGCAATTAACGGACAAGCTTTAGCAGATTTCATTGCAGAGTCCACTGACAAAGGTGACATCAAGGAAGAAACAACTGACTGCATTCCGGTACAGTGGAAGTTGTATGTTGATGGCTCAAGAAATGATTATTGTTCTGGGGCAGGAGTTGTGCTTGAAACTCCCGAAGGACGATCATTATGTTATGCATTGAGACTAGAATTCCCTTCGACAAACAATGAAGCAAAATATGAAGCCTTTATTGCCGGTTTAAAAATCGCCAAGGAACTAAACATCAAAGCGATACAGATTTTCAACGATTCTCAGCTTATTGTTTGCCAGGTGAAGAAAGAATTTCAAGCCAAAGGAGGAAATTTGCCTGCATATTTGACAAAAGCTTCCGAACTCCTCAATGATTTAGATCACTACTCAATAAGCCACATACCCCGAGAGGAAAATATGAAGGCAGATTCTTTAGCAAAGTACTCAAGTTCCGGAGAAGCTCAATTACTGGGATTAGTTCCTGTAGAAGTTCTGTCAGCTCCAAGCATTGATGAAATGGATATTGATTGGATTATGGCTACGTCTTAAGAGCATGAATCATGGATGACTCCAATCAAAGAATACTTACTCAGTGGTTTCCTGCCAGAAAGTTCTAAGGAACGTCGACAATTATTGAGAAAAGCGTCGAGATATATACTTCAAGATGGCCGATTATACAGACGGGGATTTTCAATGCCTCTGCTCCGATGTGTAACTAAGGAAGAAGCCAAGACAATTCTTGCCGAGGTACACGGAGGAGAATGTGGAGATCATTCAGCTGGTCAAACTTTAGCCAAGAAAGTTCTCCGGTATGGGTATTTCTGGCCTGACATTAACCGAGATGCTGCTATCTACTCTAGAAAGTGCGACAAATGCCAAAGATTTGCAAAAATCCCAAGAGCGCCTTCCACCAAACTCACACAGATGGTCAGCCCATGGCCATTTGCCATTTGGGGAATAGACCTGATTGGACCTTTACCGATCGCTAAATCAGGAATTAAATATGCTATTGTTGCCGTTGATTATTTCACCAAATGGGCCGAAGCTGAACCTTTGGCCACCATCACTTATAAAAAGATGATAAATTTTGTAACGAAGAATATCATTTGTAGATATGGTGTGCCACAGAAGATAATCACCGACAACGGTACTCAGTTTGAAAGTGAAGAATTCCAGGATTTTTGCAAACGGTTCAGAATTCGAAAAAGCTTCTCAGCAGTGGCTCATCCGCAGGCAAATGGGCAAGTGGAAGCAGTTAATAAGATCATCAAGTCAACTATCAAAAAGCAACTCGAAAAAGCAAAAGGTGGTTGGGTAGATAAGCTTCCATTAGCACTATGGGCGTACAGAACTACTCACAAAACTGCGACTGGGCACACTCCATTTTCACTGGCATACGGATCAGAGGCAATGATTCCAGTGGAAGTAGAAGTTCCTTCACATAGAAGAGTTCATTTCAACGAAGCTGAAAATGAGAAACTGCAACTTGAAGCGCTTGATTTTCTTGATGAGAAAAGAGAAGAAGCTAGGCTCAGAGTTTCAGCTCATCAGCAGAGAATTGCCAGGCATTTCAACTCTAAGGTTCGCCAACGCAGCTTTGAGATCGGAGACTTGGTTTTGAAAAGCATCATGACAGCAACTGGTTTGTTTGGGCCAAACTGGGAAGGACCATATGTCATAGGCACTAAACTTCTTGATGGCACTTTCAAACTCATAACCGTTGAAGGAGATCCAATTCCAAGAGCCTGGAACAGCAACCACTTACGTCCTTATTTTACTTGAAAGAAAAAGCTTGGTTCAAAATTGTAAAATAACGATGAATGTATCAGTTGTATTGTAAAATATTGTAAATCAGTGTGAATGAATGAAAGCTATAAAGTGGATGTAGGCCCGATTCTTGGACGAACCACTATAAATCTTGTGTTCTTTACTATTTCATAATGCCTGTTTTATTTCGATATGTAAATACTTTAAAATGTATTGCTAAAATGTCGATTCAAAATTGCAGGACATCAAAACAATGCTTGCTCGTCACAAAGCTAAGCGGCCTCTATAAATCAGCTATTACACGAAAACCAAGCAACAAAAAAATTTTCCAAACTTAAATCCCAAGCAAGGAAAACTTCACATAAAAAGTTGGCGACTCCACTGTGACAAACCTTTGTTCACTAGTTGAAATTGTCGTTATGAATAGACATCCAACTAGATAACTTGCGTTTGTCTCGTGAAGTCATTCAACAGTGAAGTCCACTCCTTCGGATAAAGCAATTTACTTGTAAGAGGAAAAGAAGAAGATGTGCTTGGGAACGATAATAAGAGATCGCTAATGGGCAGATGATGAGAGAAAGTTGCCAAGCAAACAAAGAGGCAGACAAAGGGAGGTATGCATCTCAACAGGAAGGCCGGAAGATCCACTAAAGGGACACCTTCCCAAGCGGAAGGAACAGGACCCTCGCTAACTGGTCGTGATGCATCCGATCAGATAGCTTACGTCCGTCCCGTGGATCCACTCGCCCCTGAGACGCAACCTACCTGGCACACCAACCAACCAAAGCCCTCTAACGAGGCACGCCAATAAATGGGAGTGTTTTCCTCAATCAAAAAGATCGGTGGGACCACCGAAGGGGCACCTTGTTAATTGATTGCGGTCGTTTGTACAAACAAACATCCAATCAAGCAACTTACGCCTGCCCCGCGGACCCATCCGACCATGAGAAAGTAACTTCCAGGCACTCAAAAGCCCTTTTCGGAGGCATAAGCCCTCTTCGGAGGCACAAGCCATCTTCGGAGGCACGCTTCACCATGCTTGAAGCACAAAATCAAAAGCCCTTTTCGGAGGCACAAGCCCTCTTCGGAGGCACAGGCCATCTTCGGAGGCACGCTTCACCATGCTTGAAGCATAAAATAAAAAGCCCTCTTCGAAGGCACATTTCACCAGGGTAGAAGTGCAAAATGCTTCTCTTCGGAGACCCACTTCACCAGAGTTGAAATATCAAAATTACTTCTCTTCGGAGACCAAAATTGCTTCTCTTCGGAGACCAAAATCGCTTCTCTTCAAAAACCTCTTCAGAGGCGCACTTCACCTTGCTTGAAGTACCAAAAATAAGCCCCTTGCTGGGGCACAAAATCAAAACCTTCTTCGGAAGCTCATTTCACTGCGTAGGAAAATTCGCTTTTAACAAATAAGAGTGATCATCCCTAAAAGTTGAAGTGTTCTTCAGAAGGAAAGAAAAAGTAAAAACTTCTCGAAAGACGAGATATACTTTATTAAAAGCAGAATGATTCTTCCCTTAAAAGTGGAATAGTTATTCTCTGGAATAAGAATATCCGTCTTAAAAAAAAACTAAGAATATTGCAATGCACTTGCGGTATGGGGGCAATACTATACGATTCAGTTACATGAACAAAGTAATATACAAGCAACATACCGCGAGTTCATCACAATATCATGAAAAATAGATGATGCGGAATAAATGCATTCTCAAACGCAGACAAAAAGTTTGCACAAGTAAGAAGAATCGTTTGTTCTACACTAAAAATAAAAGACAGATCATTCTCACATACACAAGAGTTTGTACAAGTAAAATAATTGTTTTATTTAGTACTATGAAAATTCTTTACATGTGCAGATATCTCAAAAAGCAAAAGCAGGGACCGGTACCTGCACAATCCCCGGTCGATACATGCAAAAAGCAAAAGTAAGGAGTAAAAAATCTAGCTTGTTATCCCTTCTTCTCGCCACCTTTGGATCCTTTCCCCGGCCTAATGATTAGTTTTTGGAGCCGTTGTGGACGGGTCGGGGCAGAAGGAGAAAGAGGCGCGGCTGGATCAACTTCTGCTTCCTCCCCAGTTGAAGCACTTCTCTTCTTCTTCCTTATGCCACGCTTCCCCTTCCTCTTTGAAGAAGATTCGCTCCCCGGAGTAGCAAGCAGTGTTGAAAGCTTCGTGTCATCATCAAGGGACTGCTCCGGGGTCTTCTCGACTTCTTCAAGGTCCTCCGCCTTCTGTTCCTGCGAAGCTGCCGGGTCATCCAGGCCTTGAAGGGCTTCGATTTTCTCTGCCTGTGATCCCGGTTGGGAAGCAGAAGGAGGAGTAACCTGTAAAGATGAAGGGACGGCAACTGAAGGAGTGGAAACTTGTGCAGTGTTTGGTGCCTCCGCTGTAGGAGAAAAGAAGTTAAAATCAACATCTTCCGAAAATAGAGAAGGTATCGGTTCACCAAAGTTCAAGTAACAAGTAAGAAGGTCATCAAACTCGGTTAAATCAAATAACTGGTTCATTAGACCCGGAACTTCGCCAAAGTTACCTGGAGGAGTTGGTTTCGCAAGCTCAATTTCATATTTATCAGCTTCAGTTTCTTCCTGGCTCTTCTCTTCAATTTGGGAAAGAGGAGTCTCGGAAGTATCGAGTTTAGCTTCAGCATCTTTTGCAGCAAGTGGAGATTGAGAGCTAGAACCGATGATATCAACATCAGTCAAAGTTGAAGTATGGACAGGGGCAGGTAGTGATGTTGTCTTTTCTGGATATTCTTCTACCGCTATCCCGGCTCTAGCTTCGGTAAGTTGCTCTTTTCCTCTAATAAGCGCATCACGTGCTTCATCGTCTAGATAAAGCGCTGCAAGGTCTGCTTCCGCATAACCGGCAAATGTATCAAGTATGGTCTCCCAAACTTCAGCAAGTGTAATCTCATATTTGGGACCCAAGAATGAAAGGCTGCCGCGGCCCAAAACGCTGTGCATATAGAAGTCAAATAGAGTAGAATCGATGCTAGCTTTAGTGGCATCGTGAGACTCTTCGGCCGCAACTTGTCCAGCGACCGCGTCATCACGCTCCTTCTCAACTTTAAGAAGCTTAGCTTTCAGCATCTCAATCTCTGCATTTTGGGACACAATTGTTCCCCGCAGCTCAGTATTTTCTGTGCGATATTTCTCAGTAATGTGCTGCTCAGCTGCAAGCTTCATTTCAGCGTCCCTTTGCGCAGCATGTGCATCCCGCACTTTCTTCTGAAAGACTTCTTCCTTTTGGGTGTGCGATGCAGAAGATGAGGCCAGATCTTCCTTTAGTCGTTTGACTTCAGATGCAAGCTTTGCGTTGTCGTCTGCAATGCTTGTCATCTCCGCATCATGTTGCTTACACCATCTGTCCCATTCTGATTTATCATTCTCCATGGTCATCATCGCCTCAAGATTTATGTGGTTAACCCTTTGGAGTTCATCGACAAGTTTCTGCCATTGCGACATCCTCTCGATATTAAGTCTGACCGCGTCAAGACTTTTAAGCATGTCTTGCTTATCAATTGGAATCAAATCCAAGTCAAAGCGCACTCCTTTTAGGCACCAATTTGGAAATCGACTCTGGAGCATTGGAGGGCCGTCTTTAACTTGATATTGTGGCCTGTTAATGATTGTTTGAATATCAGACTTCTTTAGAGGAGGAGAGCCGGCCGGAGTATCAGAAGGAATAGGAGCGTCAGCCTTTTCAGAAATTTCAGACGCGTTCTTCTCAACAAGTTTAACCCATTTACTTGGGTCATCGGTAGTATGCTTCTTCCCTTTGTCATCATGATATTTTCTTTTATGAGAGTCATCGTCTCTCCTTCTTTGCTGCTCTTCGTAAGCACGCCTTTCTTGAGCTTTTCTAGCTGCCCGCTCTTCGTCAGATTCTTTGCGGGAGGGAAGATAACGTCCATAATCGTAAGAATCACGCCCTCCGTAGCGCCGAAAGTTGTCGTAGTATGCGCTGGTACGTCCCATCGGAGAATCTGAGAAATGGAAAAGAAGTAAAGTTTAGAGATTTCCAGAAAAAGAGGATAAATGCTTATAAGTGCTGAAAAATCCTAAGTGTGTGCGGCGTGCAAGCTACATGCGTCAAACTATAGACCACGCTTTAGTGTGGAAACAGAGACGACTGGCGTAGTAGGCGTCAGGGTTTGTTTTAGGGCGGAAGTCGCTTCAACAACGGGAGAAGTCACTTTTGGATTATTATCCCCGAAAAGCTCTTGAGAAGTTATCATGATATCGCTCAAGCCATCAAAAGTGTCATCACCCTGGAACCCAGCAGATTTCTCCTTTTCAACTTCCGTATCGATTGATTTCTCAGAAACTCGAGGATTCTCTTCCTCCTCAATAATTGGGGCAAGTGCCGACTTGCTAGCTGACCCTACAACATCGATGGATGCGGAACATTTTATCAAAGCAGCCTCTACAACAGGGGCTTCTGATGCAATTTCTTCTACAGAAGAGGGGGCATTCGAGGCCTCTGCTTGAGAGCTCGAAGCAACTAACGTTTCCGCATCAGAACTAGAAATTTCATGAATCTGAGTCGATCTAGAAGGATGTAAAAGACCAAACTGGTGCAGAAATTCATCTTTCAGCAAGAATTTGGCACTCCTCTCTTCGGCATCAACGGCACTCAAAGTATCTAAAATCGACTTGCGGTTGGTATCTCGAAGAAGAGAAGGAAGTGCTGCACAAAGAAAGAATGGAATTAAGCATTTAACGGTTCGAATTCTGAAAAATCTAGAAAATGAATCGGTAAAAGGTAATCTTACTTCCGACTCTCCAGATGGCATAAAATCCCGGAGGACAGCGAACATAAAAGAATTGAGTCAAGAATCCATGGGCACTTTCAGGCAAGTCCAGAATTAGTTTACGATTCCTGGCACTCCTTACAAGTATGATGGAGGGATGGTCTTTTTTCTTTGCAAATGTACACAAGAAGCGAATTTCGTCAAAAGAGGGAAAACGGTCCAACGTTCTCCTGAAAAGCACACACAATCCCAATAGGATGGAGTATCCATTAGGGTGTAGTTGAAAGGGAGAAATAGTTAGCCGAAGGAGAAGTTCTCGAAGACAGTCGTTAAATGGGGGAATGGCTCCACTCGAACACATCTGCCGGTTCACAGCAACAAAGCCAAGAGGCGGCCTGTCAGCAGTGTCGCTTGACCCAGGAAGTAAAGCATCTGCTTCGGCAATGCCAAATTGGATGCACAGTTGTTGGAAGACTTTATGACTTAGAGTGGTAGGAGTCCTTTCCGGAGGGTCGTTTAGTGGAGTAGAAATTGGAAAAGCTTCTCCGGCTATTTCCAAGTCTTCCTGTTGAGATTCCATTCTACACAAGGAACTGGACGATCAAATATTAAGGTGCACGTTTCCTAAAAAGAGTGAAGTGTTGTGCAAAACTAATACAATAACGAGCAAATGTAAATGAAACTAAACTAATTGACACTTGTCGATTATAAAGTTTTAGGGCTTGATATCTTAAGTCCAAGAATAGTGTTGTGTTGATGCAAATAAATCAGCTTTAATTGATCATTTCAATTTTGCTTTAATACTTCACTTAGATTTGTTAGTTCACAGCATTTCATTCACGAAGTTCATTTAAGTTTGATATTCTTTGTCAACTAATCTGTTGTTTGATGTGGGCAATCAATAGCAGTATATTCGTCCCATTTTTCTGTGAATGTTGCTTCTAAACAGGTTATCAGCATTAAAGTTGAAGCAATCTGAAAAGAAGTACAAAGTCCAAAACAATTCAAATTCAGAAAATCAGTCAAGTCCTGCTAAAAAATTCTAAGTGTTAGGTCGCTTACGACCTAACAAAGGTTGCAACGTTCTTATGCTGAGTTGTTCAGGTTAAAAGTTCAGGGCTGAGAAAAATTGTCTAAGTATTAGGTCGTTCAGCGACCTATCATGGGTCAAGCTTTCTGTAAGTCGCACGTTGCAGTTGAATGGATTAAGATGAGGCAATCTTCTTTAAGTCCTAGGCCGTGCACAATTGTTTTTAGGTTGGAGATTCTCTAGGTCGCAAATGTTGTCAGGTCACAAAGGCTTAAGTCGCTAGGCGTTCCCACGCGACCTAACTCTTAGGTCATTCAAATCTGATAGGTTGTCGACTTCCTCTCCAAGCAACATCATATTGAGTCCAATAGCCCAGTACCGCCAGTTCAAAAAGAGTTCATCTTCCCCTTCACCCTACCTCAACGTACCACCGATTAAATAACAAATCAATGGCAAACCCTACAGAACTGTAGTAGAAGCTTTCGTATGATCGCAAATCACCACGACACGAACGAAAGTCAGTTGAGACTACCGCTCAGAAAGCATGATGCATGAAATTGGGCTTAGGACGAGTAACAACGATTCGTGATCAAAGCAGTGACTATGGACAAATAAAGGTCGATCCACTTACGAATTATGATTGGTGAGAATGAATCGTCAGTTGAAGGAGTCGAATTTGTCTTTGGAAGCTCGAATAATCGTTAATGGCGATGGAGGCTCAAAACAGTAAGGTGAGGAAGAAGGTGCGACCTAACCAATTTATATGAAGCTGAGAATGGGAGGCGAACAGGCGTAAAGTTCTAGGTCGTTAGCGACGTAGCAAGGTTGAATCGAAGCATACGACCTATGGCATAGTCATATGCCTCGAGGGGCAAATGTTAATTCCATTATCTCCGCGACCTAGAATTTAGCGACCTAAAAGGGGATAGCGACCTAAGAGGACATCGCGACCTAAGAACAGGAAGCTTTGCGACCTAGCAGCAGAAGGTTTACGACCTAAGAACAGAAGAGCTTCGCGACCTAAGAACAGAAGAGCTTCGCGACCTAAAAACAGGAAGGTTTGCGACCTAACAGCAGAGAGCTTCGCGACCTAAGAACTGGAAGGTTTGCGACCTAACAACAGAAGACCTTGTGACCTAAGGACGTGCAAAAAGTTTACGACCTAAGGACTTGGGAGGAGTTTGCGACCTAGGGACTTAAGATTGCGACCTAACTGCAGGAAAGGTTCGCGACCTAACTATAGGAAAGTTTTGCGACCTAAGGGACCTACGACCTAAGAGGCTAACAAGCTATGGCTTCAATGACCTAGAGCTCCCACAGCTGTTCCTTAACTCGCCTGCGACCTACCACTTGATCAAATAAAGCCAAGTACTGCTTCACCAGCTAATCTCTTAAGCCGCAAGGAGACTGCGACCTAGCTTAGGTCGCTCGCGACCTACGACTTAACTAAGGTCGTACGCGACCTAAGACTTAGTCAAATTTTCTGCCCAGAAACCAGCTCCTATAAATAGGCCACCATTTCCAACATGAAGGGGACTTTTGGCCAAATCATTTCTTCAAGCGTCGTTACTCTATCGAAGTCTCCATTCATCCAGCAATCAAAGATCCTCAAACATTCAAGACGCTACAACAATCTTCAAGAGATAATTCCCTACATCCAACATGGATTCATCGAATTCATCGACGAAGATTGAGCTAGTAGTCAAGATTGTTTCTTTTGATCAAGTTGTACTGTTGTGATAAGAGATTTGTATTGATTTGTAACCGAATTCAGTAATAAAGAGATTCAAAGTGGACGTAGGCTTAATCTCAAGCCGAACCACTATAAATTGCTGTCTTTTACTGCTTAAATTCTATTCCCGTCACACAGGTGGTGCTTTCACGATTCTATTACACACACCGGGTGTTAGCGTTCCTCTTTTATCGTTAACAGCATCAATTCCGACCATCGACGAGTATCCCCACAAGACGACGTTCATCCCTACACCGGAATCCAACCACTCGATCATCGAAACTAAAACGAAATCAAAATCGAGCCTAAAAATCAAAACTGGAACAAAACTAAAACTTCCAAAACCTGGCAACAACTCCTCGTACTCCTGCCTCTGATCACCGGAGTTGCTGAAACTCCAGTCACGACTTCGCCTAAGCCCTATCTACCATTCCCCAGAGTTTTGTTGAACTCGATCATTCATAGAGTTCGCAGTGATCAAATTCTAATCGACTAAAGAAACTAGGTTTAAAATCTTTGATTTAAAATCACAATCGCCCCAAAGCTTTAATCCACCTACTACCATTTTTCCCTGCAACTTCGATCAACACTCTATCACCAGAAAAGATACTGGCCACCCAAACTTCCTAGATCGACAGTTCTAACCCAAAATCCATTTTTAGTTAAAACCAGAACTGCACCTTCATTACTAAACTAAGAATTATGATTTTAATGCTAAAAATCATGTTATAGTTTATGTATTCAATTTACAATCCTGGATTTATGAATTACAAAGTTTGAGTTTTCACTTTTATATACATGCACTGTTCTTCTTGGTTTTCCAAAGAACTAAAAATTAAATTTACCTAAATAAAATTTTAAACCCAAATCTATGATTAAGCAAACATATTTTGTATGAAACTTAAGTCCTAAAAGAGATTAGTTTGGGAGATAATAAATTTTAATCAAAGAAACCAGTCTGCATTCTTCTCAACCTGGAAGCAAGCATGCATGTAGTTTAAATAAGTTTAAAGCTCCAGCAACTCAAGTTTAAAAATCAAATTCAAAGAAGCATTTCAGTTTAATAAGGATCAAGGCAATTCAAGTTTCTCAGTTTCAAAAGCTTTTCAAATTAAATGTGCTCTGTTCATCAAGCTTTAAACAGGTGAGTAACATTTTTTTTAAAAGTAAAATATAAGAAATCTGTTTGCATGTTAACTTCTGAGAGAAAGTATGTTTGTGTGTATATATATATGTGAGTTTCTATGTGTATATGGATGAATAGATATGTGTGCATGTCTGTTATCTGTGACCCTCTGTTCTTTGTTTTTAAGCTAAGATTTTGAAATGTAACGGCCCGCCACTCATTCCACAGAATGAAGAATCATTAATAAGAAAGAAAGGGATAGAAAAGAGAAAAGAAGAGAAGAGAGAAAGAAACAACATCAGATACTCACAGCGGAACGAATGAAATATAATATATCACATAAGATATTACATAGTATCATATACATCAGAGTTACACAGATTATACATCACATACTAGACAGTTATAAACATCTGTCTAGTTATTACAACTCAATACAAAACAAAGATCAACACAACGGAACTACTATCTATATCTACAACGCTGAAGCCTCCTGCTCCATTGCTCCTCCATAATTCGTCAAAGCTAACCTGAATCCCTTGGCTACTCGTAAAAATTTGAGTACCCAAGAGTTTATAAAACAGAAATAAACACTTGGGTCAGACATGGGTCTGGTGTGAGTAACAGGTTAAACTTGCTTAACTTCAAAACCTTTTGAAAACAAAGGTATCACGTAAGACTCCCACACATAAACATGGAAAAGTTTTTGCCTTACGCTAACCAAAACATTGATAAGAAATCCAGTTATATTATAATAGGTCTAGAGTTTTCAAATAAATATGAAATAGCTGAAATTGTTACATTATTAAATTCCAGCATACTAGCGACAAAGTGGGTTATACAATCAAGTTCGTTATCACTTATTGGAGTTGGGTTTCCATACAATGGCAGGGCTACCGGGGTACCGCCCGTCACAGTACGTGGCCTAGATCACCGTACCGAGGATCACTCCCAATCCCCTGCAACACAAGGCCGGAACATCCCTTACTGGATAATTCCCGCACAAGATACCCCACGGTTGTCATGATCAACCGCACACTAAGCCAAAATAATAAGGAACATCTAGACAGAGGTAGTCTTGTCCTACTTGGGTGCTACCCACTAACCTTGCTGCACCTCCCTTGTTTTAGCCATTCCCGGTTGATGAGGCTTGAGGCTACGATTACCTTTAAATAGAACACATCTATCTTAGAATGCTCATCGTCCATTAATTTTAATAATCAATTAGATTTATTAATTAATAAGAAATTGGTTGAGTGAATTCGAGATGCTTTCTAGGTTGAAGTTCTGTTTCCAGGTTGTGATCGTGATGCTCGATTTTGATTTCAAGCTGGTATCGATGTTCTGATGGTCGTAATGGAGTGTGAGGATGATCTTCGACATGTAGGAATGGTCGTGGATGGCTGGAGTTGATCAGTTTCATCGTGCATGTGCACGGTGATCTTTCGTGCATCTTGAAGTTTGGTAAGTCTGGGAAGTCAGCTCCGAGAAATTTTGGATCTTTTCTGTGTTCTGATTTGGATAAGTGCTTTGATCTACTGGATTGAATTGTCAGTTTGGATGACTGGAATTCAATGTATTTTACGTATCTCTGAGGGAGTACGTGTTTGATCTATCATTGGTTGTGGAACCAGCAGTTCAGGAGGATTTGGTTGATTGAGTCACACTCATCTGTAGTCTGATATCCTGTTTAGTTTTGTAGATCTAGATGAGTAGAAGCTCTATAGCTTAGTAGTATTGATTGTTTGGATTCTGTAGAGCGAGTATCCCGATATTTATATTTGGGAAACTCTAGGGAATTCTATTCAGAATTTTGTCTGGATAATTAGAATTGTTTGATTGGGTAAATTGGTTGCTATGGTTGTTAGCATATGGATGATAATTTATGCTTGTGATTTAAATAGATTATTAAATTACCTTTGTTTTAAATTTCGGAGATGAAATTATTTTAAGGGGGGAGGAATGTGATATCCCGGAATTTATGGGCAATATCAATTTAATAATCTGTTTAAATAATTAAATTGATTTGATAATTTTTGATAATAAAATTGAATTGGTTTAATAATCTAATTAAATAAATATTTAATTAGTGAATTTTATCTTTTAAAACCTAATAAAATGATTTCTATTTATGTATATATATATATATATATGTGTGTATATATTGTAAATAGATAAGCTTTGGTTTGAAATTTAATAAATAAATAGAATATTGTTTTTAAATTTCTAATATACATTTGGTATTAATTAATCAACCCTAAGTGATTAAAGAGTAATTAATTAATATAATTAATTAAGGAATTAATTAATTAAGGTAAGTAATTATGGGATGATTAATTACTATTATGGTTAATTAAGGTTAATTAATGAATGTAGTTAATTAATGATTAATTATTTAATTAACTAGAAGGTAATTAATTAATGAAGTAATTAGAGGATTATTAATTAATATAATTAATCAAGGTTGATTAATAAAAGTGATTAATTAATGGAAGCAAATGAAGGATCATTAATTATTGTAATTTAATGATAGTAATTAAAGGTAAATTACTGTATATGGTTAAGGATAATTACTTGAATGTAATTAAAGTATAATTAATCAAGGAAGATTAATTAAGGAAGATCATTAAAAGATGATTAATTAATTTGTAATTAATTAATGATAGTAAGCAGGATTAAGATAATCCAAGTGATTAAAGGATAGTAATTTATTTAATTAAAGGTTAATTAAATTGATTTGGAGTTAATCAATTCTACTTTTGGGTGATTGGTTAATATTGGATGATTGATATTGGGTGATTGGTTGATACTGGATGATTGGATATGATATCTATGATATGTGACATTTGCTCTTTCTTTGTGTAAAGAATATTATTTGATATTATATTTTATCCGCTGCGAATGTGAGAATCTGTGTTTCTGTATTTCTGTTTTCTTTTTCTTCTTCTATCTCTTTCTTCTTTTCCCTAACTATCTGGAATTTTCGGGATCGAAATTCCCGGGTCGTTACAATGTGAGCACCAAAAACTGGAACACAGACCAAATCTGGCAACGTCTCGACCACGACCCTCCGACCACCAGACATTCTGCAACTCCGGCCATGTCCTCGTCATCGACCAAACTTCCCTCTCTCAAAAGCCTGAAGCACTCGATCGATAGAAGAAGCCGTGGTGATCATTTTCCCTAACCTAGTTAAAACTAGGGTTATAAATTTAAATCCTAAATCATTACTACCTCGATGCTTTAATTCAAATTCTAATAATTTTCCTTGCATCCTCGATCATTCCACCATCACTACTGAAGAATTCAACATACCAAACCATCGAGATCAACAGAATTACCCAAATATTCATTTTTAGTTAAAAACATAACTGCACCTTTATTACTAAACTAAAAATTATGATTTTAATGCTAAAAATCATGTTATAGCTTATGTATTCAATTTATAAACCTGAATTTATAAATTACAAAGTTTGAATTTTTACTTTTATATAACATGCACTGTTGTTTTTGGTTTATAGAGACCCTCAGACTTAAAGTTTGACTTAAATAAATTTTTAAACATTTGTCTATGGTAAATCAACAACTTTTATTTGTAAATTTAGTCCTAACAAAAACTAGATCGAGTGGTAAGGGAATTCAAATGAAATTTTTAGCCTGGCAAACAAAACAAGAACAGAGCACATATTCACATATGCACATAATACATCCACATACACATACAGGAAAAATGCACTTGTATATTCATACATATATATGCAGAACTACCTATAAATATTCATATGCAACCATCTTTCATTCAGAATTTAACATGAAATCATTGATTTTGATCAGGATTTAAACTGGCATTTTAGAACAGGCAAAAACATATCAAGTCCCAACCACTAGTCGCCGTTTGTTAGAAATTGACAAAACTTCCCATTCCGATCAACTTGAAAATTCACAACAACCCCAAACCTAAAAATCTATATATCCACATAAAAATTCATTATTCCTAAATTCGAATCAGGTTGTAGAATAAAATCAAGAATCCCAGACAATTTTATTCTCTGCCTTGAGTTGATTTTTACTGTATATTCTAGTTTCTACAATAATTACTAAATATAAACACCAATATTTTTTTTAAAATATGTTAGTCTTATAATCATTTTTCTTTTATAACTCATTGTCTAAAATTGATTATGTAAGGAGCAGTTGAATTTTTGTTTTAGTGGCTTTGAGCCTATAATTTAACAGAGATATGTATATAACCATATACAGATATGCATGCAACAACATCTACCTATATACATACATATACAGGTATATTCATACTTATACAAATATTATTCATAACATACCCAAAAATCAATCACAAACATCAATACCTATGAACAGATTTAGGTTCAATAGGGTAGTTTACTCCCAGGAAAACAAGAACAGAGGAGTTACAGGCATGCATACAAATAAAAATTCACATCAGACATTCATTTATGCAATACACATTTATATTCAACCATACTAGCATGCAACCAATTTTATTTTAAATTTTAAAGTTACTCACCTTCATAAAGATGAACATAGCCTTTATTCTTTTTGAAAACTTGAAACAGTTTTGAACTTAAGACCGGAATGCCTTGCTTTGAAACTTTAAACTTGCATGCCTCTTTAAATCTGATTCTAAACTTGAGTTGTTGAAGCTTTAAATTGATTTAAACTACATGCATGCTTCCAGGTTGAAAATGAATGCAGATAGGCTTCTTGAATTGATTGTATAACCCACTTTGTGGCTAGTATGCTGGAATTTAATAATGTAACAATTTCAGCTATTTCATATTTATTTGAAAACCCTAGACCTATTGTAATATAACTGGATTTCCTATAAATGTTTTAGTTATCGTAAGGTAAAAACTTTTCCGTGTTTATGTGCGGGAAGTCTTACGAGATACCTTTTCTTTCAAAGGTTTTTCAAAATTAAGCAACTTTAACCTGTTACTCACACCAGACCCATGTCTGACCCAAGTGTTTATTTCTGTTTTATAAACTCTTGGGTACTCAAATTTTTACAAGTAGCCAAGGGATTCAGGTTAGCTTTGACGAATTGTGGAGGAGCAATGGAGTAGGTGGCTTCAGCGTTGTAGATATAGATAGTAGTTCCGCTGTGTTGATCTTTGTATTGATCTCTGTTTTGTATTGAGTTGTAATAACTAGACAGATGTTTATAACTGTCTAGTATGTGATGTATAATCTGTGTAACTCTGATGTATATGATACTATGTAATAACTTATGTGTTATATTATATTTCATTCGTTCCGCTGTGAGTATCTGTTGTTGTTTCTTTCTCTCTTCTCTTCTTTTCTCTTTTCTATCCCTTTCTTTCTTATTAATGATGCGTCATTCTGTGGAATGAGTGGCGGGTCATTACATTTCTTTAATTACAGATTAATTATTCTTAACCATTAACAGTAATTAACCATTTATTACATATCAATTTATTAATCATCTCTTAATGATCTTATACCAAATAAATTAACCTTTAATTAATCTTTATAGATTAATTATTTCTTATTTATTAATTAATAAAACCTAATTATTAATTTATAAACTTAATTAAGTACTTCTTAATTATAAATTAATCAACCTCTAATTACTTAATTAATTAATTACTGATAACAATTGTAACGACCCGGAATTTTCGAACCCGAAAATTCCAGATAGTTAGGAGAAAAAGAAAAGAGATAGAAGAAGAAACAGAACAAGACACAGATTCTTACATTCGCAGCGGATCAAAATACAATATCAAATAATAATACCAGTTATACAAAGAAAACTGTATTTGTTAATTACATTTTAATACATCAGAGTTACAACATTCACAAGTATACTAGACAGTTAGAATTAATATGTCTCAGACAACTATAATATATCACAGCGGAATACACTCCATACGTTCCTGCCATCCAATATTAATTAATTACAACCATTTATTAATCATTCTTTAATTATCAATCTAATTTAATTATCCATAATTACTTTCATTAAGTAATTATTCCATTGGTTAATTATCCTTAATTAATTAACTTTAATTATTAATTAATTATCCTCTAATTACTAATTACATTAATTAACCCTTAACAAATTAATCCTTAATTACTTACATTAATTAATCTTTAATTACCAATTAATTAATCTCTAATTACCAATTTTCTTAATCACTAGTTAATGATCCTTAAATTAATTTCATTCAGTAATTAACTTTTAATCTACAAATGCTAAAGTCTCCTGCTTCGAATTCCAAATTCCTCTGTTTCTAATCCACAGAACTCTTCTGACGATCCTGGGCTGCCTACATCCTTCCTAATCAGCTTAACCTTCGCTGATGCGTCATTCTGTGGAATGTGAATTTTATTAACTTATGTTATATTATTTATTTTTACAAACCTTCTAAATTCAAAAGATATTTAAAAAGAAAGTTTATTTTAAATCTTAATATATAAATTTATAAACCATTTTTAGTTTAATACTTATTAAAAGAAACAAATTAAAACCTTTACTAAATTTTATTTAAACTATCACATTTTAAAAATAGAATCAGGATTTTTATTTCAGTAAATCATTTTTAATGGAAATTTACAGTAAGTATAAATTTTATGTCAAAAAAATAAATATTCATAATTTTGTAAATTGATTCCAGAAATGGGTTAGTGATAAGAAATGATAAATTTAGGTACCAAAATCATCATTTTTAGTTAAGTGATTTCTGAGAATTCAGAGATGAAGAGTTCTTGGGTTTATGGCTTATTCACGGCGATCGGCAAGATGGTCGATGGCAAGACCTTGGTCGAAGGAAGCTGGTAGGAGTACGCACTCAGGAAAAATAGTGGTTGATTTTATTTTTAGCCATGGTGATCGGAATGAGGTGATCTAGGGTTCGGCGTATTGACTTGGGTGTGATGGTTGCTAAGCTTCGTGTGGCGTTGGTGGATCATCGGAGTGAATCGCGAGGGTAGGTAAAGGTTCGTGGGAGTGTAGCTTGGCTTTGGGTGGATCGGCAGATGATCTCGAGGTGGGAGGTGTCGTAACGGTGAAGGTTTTCCGGCCATGGTGTTTCCAGTTGATCGAGATTTTTTGCTCGATTTTGTTTGGTTGGGTTTTCGTGAAATCTGGGTTTGGATTCATGATGGAGGGGTTTCGAGTGGTCAGCGAGGGTGGCCGCGACGATCATCAGATGTCGGCGGAGTTGGTGCACGTGCGCATGTGCACGTTCGTATACCAGGTGTGTTCGACGATGGGGAAGACGAGTTCGACTCGGTGCAACTTCGTGCTTTTTGATGATTTTCTCGAAGCAGATACGTAGGGGAAGGACTCGAAGACGACTCGGGTTTGCAAAGGGTATGACTCGAGTTGTAATGTTGAGATAATCTGACTTTTAAATAAAGCAATGTTTTTATAAAGGAAGATCAGTTTAAATTTTTAAATGCAGGTTCTTTTAAAATAAAGACAAACTTTGTTTAAGTGAATTTTAATATAATATTTCAAGTTTTGAAATGTTTAAAATAGTTGGGTTTAAAAGTAATTAGCTAAATAAATTTTGAATCTTAAGTCAAGATAGTTTCAATTTAAATATTAGATCATGTTTAAGAAATTCAAACAAGTTTAAATAAGAATGTTTCAAATTAAAGTTATTCAAAGAAATTATAAAGAAATGTTTTAAAATAGATTTCAAATTTATTTTGAATAGATAAGTTTATAGGATATAATAATTAAGATTTCAAAGATAAATATCTGTTTAATTTATTAAACATGTTTTTACAGGTTTTTTTAAAAGAATTTAAATATCTAAAAATTTAATGTTTAAATTGTTTGTTTCTTAAGTAAAATTTTATATTTCAAATATATAATTGATTTCTAAATTGGTTTTAATAAAGTTAATAATTGAAATAAGTAATTAAAATAAATAAAGAGTTTATTCTTAATTAGTTAAGTTACGATTAATTAAGGATAATTAATTTTAAGGTTAATTACTTAATTGTAATTAAGGATAATTACTTAATGAAGTAATTAGTAGAAATAAATTAATTAAAGATTAAGTGATGATTAATTAATTAATGTAATTAATTTTAGGTTAATTAATTAGTCTAATTAATTAAGATAATCATTTATGATTAATTAAGTATAATTACTTAGTAAAGTAATTAATGGATAATTACTGAATGTAATTAAGAAAGAGAATTAATTATGGAAGTAATTAAATGGATGTGATTAAGGGTTAATCACTTGATGTTATTAATTAGAGGATTAATTAATATAATTGATTTGAAATTAATTAATTAAAGAGTAATTAATTAATTAAAGGATTAAGGTTAATTAAAAATGTGATTAATTACTAGTTAAGGTAATTAATTAAAAGAGAGTAATTAATTAAGGGAGTAATTAAAGATCATTAATTTATGTAATAAATGATGTAATTAAGGGTTGATTAATTAAGATTAATTAATCAATAATAAGTGATTAAAGAGTAATAAATTAATATAATTAATTAAGGAGTTAATTAATTAAGGTAGGTAATTACAAGATGATTAATTACTATTATGATTAATTAAGGTTAATTAGTGAATGTAGTTAATTAATGATTAATTATTTAATTAACTAGAAGGTAATTAATTAATGAAGTAATTAGAGGATTATTAATTAATATAATTAATCAAGGTTGATTAATAAAAGTGATTAATTAATGGAAGCAAATGAAGGATCATTAATTATTGTAATTTAATGATAGTAATTAAAGGTAAATTACTGTATATGGTTAAGGATAATTACTTGAATGTAATTAAAGTATAATTAATCAAGGAAGATTAATTAAGGAAGATCATTAAGAGATGATTAATTAATTTGTAATTAATTAATGATAGTAAGCAGGATTAAGATAATCCAAGTGATTTAAGGATAGTAATTAATTTAATTAAAGGTAATTAAATTGATTTGGAGTTAATCAATTCTGCTTTTGAATGATTGGTTAATATTGGATGATTAATATTGGCTGATTGGTTGATACTGGATGGATATGATATCTATGATATGTGACATGCTGCTTTGTGAGATGAATGTTTGATATGAATTATCTATTGTGATAATATGATTTATATATCTGTTTATATCATCCTGAATATAAGTTTAAATGTTTAAACCTTTAAACAACTTGGACCTAAAAGATACGTTTTGGATTTCGATGAGATCGGGATCGGGTTTCCAGATTTGGATCCGAAAACCACATCGATCCAAATTAACGATAGGTCATGAATCTCAAATGAAGTGAAGACTCAAGGTGTAAGAACTATTCTTTGTCAGTATAACTCTGTGGGTGATTCCGTAATGAGTTGACGGAGATAGTACTTATAGGTTCGAGATGAAGATTCAGAGTGCAAGGGTTATTGTCGTTGTCACATACCGAAATTTTCGACTTTCGAAAATTCGACATCGATACTCACTTTATCGACTGTCGAGCAATCGAGTGCCGGAAACTCCAATAGTGATGGTTTAAGAAAGAAGAAAAAGGCAGAAGAAGAAGAAAACAGAAGAAGGAAAAAGAAAGAAGAGAAGAACAACATCAGAATAGAAAACAATATCAGAATCTCACATTCGCAGCGGAACAACATATAATAGATAAATGAATAATCTTTGAAACAAAGAACTATATCAGTTATTACATTACATCATATCATCAGAGTCAATATACAACACATACATCAATGGACAGTTATATAAACTTGTCCTCATACAGAATACACAGCGGAATAAATAATATCATATACAAGTGGTACGTCTCGCCATCCAGCTCGCCACTAAGTTCCATAGCACTCCAGTATCCAGAATAACCTGATAACCTAACTCCGAACTGCCCGTGTGAAAATTTGTGGGCACCCAAATTTTAGGAAGGAAACAATAAACTCCAGGTCAGTCATGGTGACTGGTGTGAGAACTTAAAACAGTTTTATCTTTAAAACAAACAACAGAAATATTTTAAAGCCAATTCGCAATGCTTTTGGAAAATGAAACTACCATAAGACCTCCCACCACACACACAATGCAAACGCAGACTTGGAGGAGATTTCCTTCTTATGATAGTCAAAGATGCTTACTACGCAAAATCAAATCCTTTTTGATATTATTATTAGTGCATAGTGTAGAAAACATTTCGAAAGTAGAATATAAATCTTAGCCAGCATAGGTACCATTATAGTATGCTTGCTATAGCTACCATATTAAATGGCAGGTTCTACAACTAAAACCATACAAGGCTCGTATTGTTTCTTTGGATTTCCAACAAATGGTCAGGCTAAGGAACTTCCTATCCACGATGGGTACGTCCCTGGAATAGACGACCCGAGAAATAACCTAACATTACGGTTAGATCTCTGCCAACACAAGGCCGGGTTACCTCTGCAAAAATAGGTAACTACTGATACGCGTATGTCATTCCCCGATCGTAACCGATCTTCCCGAGGATCCCCGATTCGCAACAAACCACATAATAAGCAGTATCAACATAGGTTAAGTATCTGGGCTCCATACCATGATACCACCTCTATCCAGAAGGAATGACATACACTAAGGGGCGCTACTCCCTAGAACCTTGCCGCATCCTTCCTGTTTTGACCATTTCCGGGGTGTGAGGCTCGACGAAGTCTCGTCCACAAAGCTACGCTTTCTACAAAAAGCCATGCTTCGGGTCAAACAAATGATCAACCTATGATCACAAAGATATAAGATCAAACAAATGATCATATCACAAATGATCAAACACTGATAATTTCACAGCAACACTCAGTATGCCACGTTACCAAATTGGGAGTATATCGCTGATAAATTTCAACTACATAACCTCTGAGCTCGTACATCTCAGAGAAGGGTGTTAAGCTAAGAGAATAAATTCTCCGCCACCAACAGAAATGTATTTGAAAGAAATCAGCTTTATATCTCAATTTGTAACGTCAGACACACAACCATACAAGTCTGTTCCGGGATCGAACAGAACCGAAGGCACTTCTCACGAAGCCCTTGCACATCCGGATAATTTTCAATCACGTCCGGACTTCCCATCACTAAGGGTGATAAAACCTCTAAATCGGAGATCAGCCGATGTAGAGTAACTCGACGGTAATCCTTCCGTTTTCAAAAATATCCGGTCTTCAACACCGGTCATCAAATGCAATTCATAACGACGTATCACATATTCGGAATGGGTTATACGACCCCATGGTCCTTTCCCGGCTAACCCGAATAGTGAGCGCTTATTCAAAAATAAGTGTGGCATTCAAATTTATCCAATTCACAACAAATACCTATTTAAAGGTAAATATTGATGGTCGGTTATTTAACTATCAATAAAGATGCGCAACATCATCAGATTCCAAATAATTTTCCCAAATTATTTTTTCTTCAAAAATATCTTTACAAGATATAAAATTTTCCACACTTAACCATATGAAACTAATTTCAAATATTCACTTTCAATTTATCTTTAAGAAGATAAATTCTCAAAAACGTTTCATTTCATTTTGGAAAACATTTCCATACTTATTTAATAATAAGTAATTCACAAATCATTTATTTTCAACACTTGGAAAATATTCGATATACTTAAATCAAAATTAAGTATATATTTCATTCTTTAAGGAAATCTATTTGAGTCAAAACGAATGTTACGTAAAACATCGTTACGACGACTCAAAATCACTAGTATAGGGATTCGGAATTAAGATAGATATGTAAATCCCAATACTATATAAAACATTTCCTTTCGGAAACCATTTACTATAACAACAGTGTTATAGTCCATCATTTCCTTATTTCTCGAAAACGTCTATTTCAACAATAAATTTTGAAATCTATGTTTCGATACTTAACACGTTTTAAAACATCTTTTAAAACAATTACTTCATTTCGTAATATCACTTCTCTGAAACATATCCATTTTATTTACTAATATATTCACTGTCCAAAATCGTGAATATAATTCGTTAACAAATTTAACGTTTCTACACATTTTACTTAAAAGATTATCCACTGTCCAAAATCGTGAATAAATTTCCTTTATTAAACTTCTATGTTTAATTTATCAAATTCAATTGGTTTCGGATTTATAAAACAATGTTTATAAATTCCATTTATTATTTTATAACAACTTCAATTTATAAAATCTCCTTTATTATCCAATTCAATTTATATAATTCAACTATATACCGGAAGTCTATACTATAAGTTAAGAACTTATAATTCATTTATTTACAACATCTATTCATTTCTCATCTAAATGTCAAAATCCGATTTATAAGATAATTGCTTATAAATCTTTTTGTTTTACAAAATCTATTCATTTAATAACTTCACAATTTATAAATCTATAAATTTCAATTCACTCATGAAATCCATTTTTATTTCACTTAAACACTTAATAAAACTTATTTCATAATTCCAATATTTTAAATTTATAAAAATATCAATTTTTATAAATCTTTTATATATGAATTGTTTAAAATACTTCAACAATTCCAATTTAAACCATTTCATAATCTTTATCAATTATTTATTTCAAAAGTAACATTTTGGTCGTATTTCACAAAAATCACAATTTTTACTAACATTAGAATTATAAAATTTATTTATTTAAAATAAACCAATTCAAAAATTCAATAAAACGTATATTTCTACAAATCACTTTAAAAATCCTTTTAAAATCCAAAATCATTATTTTTAAACTTAAAAATGGATCCGATGATGCGACACATCGAATAGTCAATCACGACATCCAAAAACATCATATATCAATATGATAATCAACAAATATCACAATATCTGTAATCAATCAATACAGTTGAGGAATCCAGTTGGATCCCTCCAACCTGTCCTCCTGCATCCAAAGATGTTAGTACAATACCAATTCCGCTCCAGTACGGAATTATCGCGGTATATGGGTTTAATACATATTATTCGCTATTATGCGGCGCAATAGGGTCTCATCCGCTAAACAAGGCGGGAAATCAACAACTCCAATATATATATGCCAATATGTATATATTGCTACATATATACGTATATAATACCAATTTCACACAAAGGTGAAATATTCGCGGTATATGTTCTTAATAATTAACACCCGCTTAATAACGGCGTATAATGTCTATTTTAACAATCAACAACAGATAATAATATATCATCCAGGCATACAATCAACAATTTTAAATCTACTATTTAAAATATAAATCGAAACTGTTCGATTGAGTGAGAAATTCTCACCTTGATTTTTCGATAAAAATTTGTAGCGTTTTATTTCGAATAAAATTAAACGGACGTTTAATTTTACCCGAAATTTTCGCTAGCTCCGAACGA
Organism: Allium fistulosum; assembly: GCA_030737815.1. NCBI lineage: Eukaryota > Viridiplantae > Streptophyta > Magnoliopsida > Asparagales > Amaryllidaceae > Allium > Allium fistulosum. The sequence continues at coordinate 305,621,728 of CM060901.1, read as the reverse complement.
CTCCAAACCAGTTGCATCACGTAGTACTCGACAATACGATTCCAATGCAATTCGTTTCGTCCAAAACGGACCTCGTATGAAGAAGTTTTGATATTTCAAATATTGCACGAATTTAAATATACAATTTCAGCTTTTATTTTAATTTTCAAACCCTGGAATCAATCGTGGCCGTTCATTTCTGCATCTCCAGATCTGGCCGTGCACTTCATCTTCCCTCCCATCAGGTTTTGAACGTGAATATGAGAACCCATAGCCTCCATCTTTTCCTTGAATTATACTCCACCCTCGACGAACTAGAACCCATCATACCACCGCCAAACGAAAGCCCATCACACGAGCTACCTCCAGCCTTCACCATGACAAGCTCGGCCCCCCCTTCATGCCTAGAAACGCGTGCGACCTGATGGTGAACGGCAGCCCCTACCTCCCCCCATGTCGCACCATTCTCGATCATCACCGTATAGATTCGAAGCTCTCGAGATGCTCTTCAAGTTTGTAGTTGAAAGTTTTAACTAATTCTTCACGGATTGGAAGAGATTAAGGGGAGAAGGAGAGTGATTTCTGGCCATAGAATAATATGGTGGCGGCTGGAACAAATTAGGGTTAGGGTTTGATTTTAGTTTGCAAATTGAAAAATGGAGGGCCTTTTATAGAAAAACAACGAAAACACTATTCACCCAAAATTTTCCGAACTCCAAACGAAGCATGCCGGCTGACGTTTTTAAGGTTTATCCCACGTTCTGAACGCAATGGAACATGTTTTGGGAGCTAATTCGGACATCTGTGCGAGATACGGAGAAAAACGATCAGTTTTAAATTAAACCGATTTAAACCGATTTCGATGCGTTTTGGCTTGCCCCCGGACAAACGATAAATCCGATTGACACGAAATTTGAAACCATACAATAATTCAACATTAAGGATCCGATGAAACTGGTTTCGTCGAAATCCGAGACTTTTTGAAAAATGACTATTTTAACACGCCGGATTAAAATTAAAACAATTTCGATGCGTTTCGAGCTGCCACGGTCAAACTACAACTCCGATTGCTACGAAAATTGAAATCCGATAATAATAAACTATTACGGATCCAATGGAACTGGTCTCGTCCAATTCTGAGACTGTTCGAAAATTGGCTATTTTTCAATTGATAATTAAATATTAAAATATTCAATTTTCACAGATTAACTCAAAATTCAATTTTGAAAGTTCTATAACATTTCTATAACTCCAGTATGATTAAATAAAATTTTACAAATCATTTTCAATCATATTAAATTCGATTTTCAATTATTTCTGTAATTTCAATTATTATTTATCAATTTAATTGTCCAAATTAAATCCAATATTCGATAAATAAATTATTCGACTTATTAATTTCATTTATTAATATTTAAAATCAATTAAATATTCAAATTTTAATTAATATAAATTCTGGGTCGTTACAAACTTTCCCCCTTAAAAGAATTTCGTCCTCGAAATTACCAAGTAAGAAGAAGATACAAAATCCATTAACTTTTCAAAACAAACCGTTCGAATTAGATTTACAAATCTCTTAAGTGTTTAAATTTTCCAAAATTCATAGTTAAACTTCTTTCAACAACTTTACTAAGTTTTCAAAATATTCGAATTTTCCAATTTTCTCAAAAATATTCTAACGCCTTAAATTTTTGGAAAATTTCGTCATAGCCTCCTTTGCGCGGCTCGATCCGAAAAAAAATGACAGTGTATATATATCACAAATAAACATCTCATCAAGTGATGAGGCATCCCGTAGGGAAAAAAGTGTAAAAGTACGATATTTAATCCGAGATATGTACCTTATATATTTTTTTAGCGAGCGTATACGGCTAATATAGCACGAAAGCGAGCTCCAAATGCGAAGCAAACGCCATCCGCACCTACTAAACACTCAATCAAACAAATGAGAACATGTAGATATGAAAATATAGTCAATATATATCATATAGCAACATAACTACATATGTCAATATAGCAAATGCAACCATCTACAATCATCCAACAATTTCAATATTCATTTATATTCTCATTAATATTCATTGAATTTTGTTTTCAATCTAATTCATGTTGAATTCATTTACGTTGGAATTTTACCACCATTCATTCATTTTCAATTCAAATCAAATTCATTTTGTTTAAATTTACTTCACTTCCAATTTGAATTTAATTACATAGCTTTCCAATTTGCTAATTAAATTTCATTAATACTTAATGAATTACATACAATCAACTAACAATCATATAACAACCAATGTACATTCAACGCAACCAAATTTATTCACTTTACATTCGATTTGGTTCAACACTTTAAATTAAATTGACTTCCATTCAATTTATTTAATTAACTTCCAATAACAGTAGCTTTAATGAATTTACACTTATATTCATTGTTTCATATCAATTATTTACATTCAATTGATTAACATTCAATCCATTTATTCATTTAATTGCTAATTCATTTTAACAAATAAAATTGAATTACATTTATATAACTCAAGTTCACATTCATCACTTCATTTCATTAATTAATTTTGATACCCAAAATCAAATTCATTCACTATTACTTAAGTTATATTCCATTTAAACATCATTTGTTTAACTTCTTAACTTAAGTTTCCACTTATTAATTAAATTTAGATTCCCATTCTAAATAAATTCTATTCAACTTTTACTTAAGTCAAATTCATCACTTATTCAAATTTACATCTCATTTTGCTTAACAAAATTGTTTAACCATTTTTAACAATCTGTTTTACTTACATTTTCTCATTTTTTGAATAAGTTATACAACTTATACATTTAAACTTCCAAATCTGATTTAATCTATTTAACTTTCTTTTAGTTAAATTTCACATCATATTTCATTATGCTACTTAAATTCATTAACTTTACCTAAGTTAAATCTATCATTTCATATCATAAGTATAAATCTTATTTCACTTATATTTATCACTTTACAACTTGGATTTTAAATCAAATCTGTTTATCACAACAAAACTTCAATTTCCAATTTACAATGGGTAGCAAATCAATCACACAGAAACTCGCAAATGATACTGATGATGCTGCAGTCATCACCCTTATTATTTTCCAGCAACATAGTGAATTCAGTGCTTTAAATTCTTTCAAAAATTTTCTTTCTATTATTTATAAATCACATTACAAATCTTTTATTATAGAATTCCACTTTATATATATAAGATCATTTCACAATTGTAAATCATATTAATTATAACTTTATACTTATAATTCATTTGCTTATACAATTTATTCTTTCACAATTGTTGTTTTATTTAGCTTATTCAAACAACTTTTAATTAACTTATATATATTTACATTTTTAGCAACCAAACAATCAACTATATACTCTTCAATAATTTCCAAAAAAATTATTTCTTTATATACAAAATATAATCGAGGTAAAATTATTTCATTTACCCAATGTAAAACAATATCGTGCCGAATTGTTTTATACAAGTGTTTAGAGATCCCTATCAATAACGTTAATTACTAGTATTGACTAGAATCCATATACCACTCAACAAATCAATCATCACAATATAAAACAATTTTATATTCACTAACAAATACGCGCTCGTATCTATTATTACACTCAAACTCATTCTAGAGTACTACTGACTCTATCTCTAATGAGTAATACCCAACAGAGCAGGGTTGTCGCTTATCCATATGCTCTGATACCACTTTGTCACATACCGAAATTTTCGACTTTCGAAAATTCGACATCGATACTCACTTTATCGACTGTCGAGCAATCGAGTGCCGGAAACTCCAATAGTGATGGTTTAAGAAAGAAGAAAAAGGCAGAAGAAGAAGAAAACAGAAGAAGGAAGAAGAAAGAAGAGAAGAACAACATCAGAATAGAAAACAATATCAGAATCTCACATTCGCAGCGGAACAACATATAATAGATAAATGAATAATCTTTGAAACAAAGAACTATATCAGTTATTACATTACATCATATCATCAGAGTCAATATACAACACATACATCAATGGACAGTTATATAAACTTGTCCTCATACAGAATACACAGCGGAATAAATAATATCATATACAAGTGGTACGTCTCGCCATCCAGCTCGCCACTAAGTTCCATAGCACTCCAGTATCCAGAATAACCTGATAACCTAACTCCGAACTGCCCGTGTGAAAATTTGTGGGCACCCAGAGTTTAGGAAGGAAACAATAAACTCCAGGTCAGTCATGGTGACTGGTGTGAGAACTTAAAACAGTTTTATCTTTAAAACAAACAACAGAAATATTTTAAAGCCAATTCGCAATGCTTTTGGAAAATGAAACTACCATAAGACCTCCCACCACACACACAATGCAAACGCAGACTTGGAGGAGATTTCCTTCTTATGATAGTCAAAGATGCTTACTACGCAAAATCAAATCCTTTTTGATATTATTATTAGTGCATAGTGTAGAAAACATTTCGAAAGTAGAATATAAATCTTAGCCAGCATAGGTACCATTATAGTATGCTTGCTATAGCTACCATATTAAATGGCAGGTTCTACAACTAAAACCGTACAAGGCTCGTATTGTTTCTTTGGATTTCCAACAAATGGTCAGGCTAAGGAACTTCCTATCCACGATGGGTACGTCCCTGGAATAGACGACCCGAGAAATAACCTAACATTACGGTTAGATCTCTGCCAACACAAGGCCGGGTTACCTCTGCAAAAATAGGTAACTACTGACACGCGTATGTCATTCCCCGATCGTAACCGATCTTCCCGAGGATCCCCGATTCGCAACAAACCACATAATAAGCAGTATCAACATAGGTTAAGTATCTGGGCTCCATACCATGATACCACCTCTATCCAGAAGGAATGACATACACTAAGGGGCGCTACTCCCTAGAACCTTGCCGCATCCTTCCTGTTTTGACCATTTCCGGGGTGTGAGGCTCGACGAAGTCTCGTCCACAAAGCTACGCTTTCTACAAAAAGCCATGCTTCGGGTCAAACAAATGATCAACCTATGATCACAAAGATATAAGATCAAACAAATGATCATATCACAAATGATCAAACACTGATAATTTCACAGCAACACTCAGTATGCCACGTTACCAAATTGGGAGTATATCGCTGATAAATTTCAACTACATAACCTCTGAGCTCGTACATCTCAGAGAAGGGTGTTAAGCTAAGAGAATAAATTCTCCGCCACCAACAGAAATGTATTTGAAAGAAATCAGCTTTATATCTCAATTTGTAACGTCAGACACACAACCATACAAGTCTGTTCCGGGATCGAACAGAACCGAAGGCACTTCTCACGAAGCCCTTGCACATCTGGATAATTTTCAATCACGTCCGGACTTCCCGTCACTAAGGGTGATAAAACCTCTAAATCGGAGATCAGCCGATGTAGAGTAACTCGACGGTAATCCTTCCGTTTTCAAAAATATCCGGTCTTCAACACCGGTCATCAAATGCAATTCATAACGACGTATCACATATTCGGAATGGGTTATACGACCCCATGGTCCTTTCCCGGCTAACCCGAATAGTGAGCGCTTATTCAAAAATAAGTGTGGCATTCAAATTTATCCAATTCACAACAAATACCTATTTAAAGGTAAATATTGATAGTCGGTTATTTAACTATCAATAAAGATGCGCAACATCATCAGATTCCAAATAATTTTCCCAAATTATTTATTCTTCAAAAATATCTTTACAAGATATAAAATTTTCCACACTTAACCATATGAAACTAATTTCAAATATTCACTTTCAATTTATCTTTAAGAAGATAAATTCTCAAAAACGTTTCATTTCATTTTGGAAAACATTTCCATACTTATTTAATAATAAGTAATTCACAAATCATTTATTTTCAACACTTGGAAAATATTCGATATACTTAAATCAAAATTAAGTATATATTTCATTCTTTAAGGAAATCTATTTGAGTCAAAACGAATGTTACGTAAAACTTCGTTACGACGACTCAAAATCACTAGTATAGGGATTCGGAATTAAGATAGATATGTAAATCCCAATACTATATAAAACATTTCCTTTCGGAAACCATTTACTATAACAACAGTGTTATAGTCCACCATTTCCTTATTTCTCGAAAACGTCTATTTCAACAATAAATGTTGAAATCTATGTTTCGATACTTAACACGTTTTAAAACATCTTTTAAAACAATTACTTCATTTCGTAATATCACTTCTCTGAAACATATCCATTTTATTTACTAATATATTCACTGTCCAAAATCATGAATATAATTCGTTAACAAATTTAACGTTTCTACACATTTTACTTAAAAGATTATCCACTGTCCAAAATCGTGAATAAATTTCCTTTATTAAACTTCTATGTTTAATTTATCAAATTCAATTGGTTTCGGATTTATAAAACAATGTTTATAAATTCCATTTATTATTTTATAACAACTTCAATTTATAAAATCTCCTTTATTATCCAATTCAATTTATATAATTCAACTATATACCGGAAGTCTATACTATAAGTTAAGAACTTATAATTCATTTATTTACAACATCTATTCATTTCTCATCTAAATGTCAAAATCCGATTTATAAGATAATTGCTTATAAATCTTTTTGTTTTACAAAATCTATTCATTTAATAACTTCATAATTTATAAATCTATAAATTTCAATTCACTCATGAAATCCATTTTTATTTCACTTAAACACTTAATAAAACTTATTTCATAATTCCAATATTTTAAATTTATAAAAATATCAATTTTTATAAATCTTTTATATATGAATTGTTTAAAATACTTCAACAATTCCAATTTAAACCATTTCATAATCTTTATCAATTATTTATTTCAAAAGTAACATTTTGGTCGTATTTCACAAAAATCACAATTTTTACTAACATTAGAATTATAAAATTTATTTATTTAAAATAAACCAATTCAAAAATTCAATAAAACGTATATTTCTACAAATCACTTTAAAAATCCTTTTAAAATCCAAAATCATTATTTTTAAACTTAAAAATGGATCCGATGATGCGACACATCGAATAGTCAATCACGACATCCAAAAACATCATATATCAATATGATAATCAACAAATATCACAATATCTGTAATCAATCAATACAGTTGAGGAATCCAGTTGGATCCCTCCAACCTGTCCTCCTGCATCCAAAGATGTTAGCACAATACCAATTCCGCTCCAGTACGGAATTATCGCGGTATATGGGTTTAATACATATTATTCGCTATTATGCGGTGCAATAGGGTCTCATCCGCTACACAAGGCGGGAAATCAACAACTCCAATATATACATATGCCAATATGTATATATTGCTACATATATACGTATATAATACCAATTTCACACAAAGGTGAAATATTCGCGGTATATGTTCTTAATAATTAACACCCGCTTAATAACGGCGTATAATGTCTATTTTAACAATCAACAACAGATAATAATATATCATCCAGGCATACAATCAACAATTTTAAATCTACTATTTAAAATATAAATCGAAACTGTTCGATTGAGTGAGAAATTCTCACCTTGATTTTTCGATAACAATTTGTAGCGTTTTATTTCGAATAAAATTAAATGGACGTTTAATTTTACCCGAAATTTTCGCTAGCTCCAAACGACTCCAAACCAGTTGCATCACGTAGTACTCGACAATACGATTCCAACGAAATTCGTTTCGTCCAAAACGGACCTCGTATGAAGAAGTTTTGATATTTCAAAGATTGCACGAATTTAAATATACAATTTCAGCTTTTATTTTAATTTTCAAACCCTGGAATCAATCGTGGCCGTTCATTTCTGCATCTCCAGATCTGGCCGTGCACTTCATCTTCCCTCCCATCAGGTTTTGAACGTGAATATGAGAACCCATAGCCTCCATCTTTTCCTTGAATTATACTCCACCCTCGACGAACTAGAACCCATCATACCACCGCCAAACGAAAGCCCATCACACGAGCTACCTCCAGCCTTCACCATGACAAGCTCGGCCCCCCCTTCATGCCTAGAAACACGTGCGACCTGATGGTGAATGGCAGCCCCTACCTCCCCCCATGTCGCACCATTCTCGATCATCACCGTATAGATTCGAAGCTCTCGAGATGCTCTTCAAGTTTGTAGTTGAAAGTTTTAACTAATTCTTCACGGATTGGAAGAGATTAAGGGGAGAAGGAGAGTGATTTCTGGCCATAGAATAATATGGTGGCGGCTGGAACAAATTAGAGTTAGGGTTTGATTTTAGTTTGCAAATTGAAAAATGGAGGGCCTTTTATAGAAAAACAACGATGAAATGACCCTCCTATTTCTACTCTAATTTCATAAGGAAATTTTTTTTTTAAGGTAAAGAGGATATATAAATATATCGATATATCATCCATTGCAAATATAATTCTCAGGGTCAATATCTTTCTCCAATAAACCAAAATATATCCAGAATAAGTTCCTAAAATCTTGGGTCATTACATACACCCCTCCTTTTAGAAATTGTGTCCCACAATTTTCCTAAGCTTAAAATAAATTTTAAACTTAATTCAGAGAACAAGTATATTCCCTACCAAATAGATTCTTAGTTCTATACTAACTAAAAATATATTCATCCAAAATAAAGAAAACAATCAAAAATCAGAATTACCTTAATCTGAAAATAGATTAGGATAATTCATCCTAACTTTGTCTTCTAATTCCCATGTGCAATCACTAGGATCTAGACTCCACTGTACCTTCACAAGTTTCAGAGATTTATTCCTCAACTTCTTCACATCTTTTGCCAAAATTCCCACTGGATCCTTTTCATAAATCAAATTAGGATTTATCTGCACTTGGGTTGGGGTTTCAAGAATTTCTGCCTTGTCATGGACCCACCTTCTCAATTGTGATACATGAAAAACATCATGTATGCCTTGCATGTTTTATGGTAATTCCAACTTATATGCCAAGGGACCAATTCTCTCCAGAATTTTGTATGGTCCGATATATCTTGGGGTTAATTTGCCTTGTTTTCCAAACCTCAGCACATTTTTCATGGGTGAGATTTTGATGAAAACAAAATTTCCCACTTCATATTCTACCTGCCTCCTTCTCATGTCTGCAAATTTCTTTTGTCTATCTTGAGCTGCTGTCATTCTTCTTCTTATCAACTCAATTTTCTCCTTGGTTTCTTGTATGTACTCAGGTCCTAAAATAGACCTTTCTCCTGCTTCTACCCAGCAAACAGGTGACAAGCAGGGTTTACCATATAAGGCTTCAAATGGAGCCATTCCTATGGTGCTTTGGTAGCTGTTGTTGTATGTAAATTCAACTAGATGAAGATAATCTTCCCAGTTGCCCCCAAAATCCAGTATACATGCCCTTAACATGTCCTCCAAAAATTTGTTTACCACCTCAGTCTGCCCATCTGATTGAGGATGGTAGGCAGTACTTAAACATAGTTCACTTCCCATTGCTTCTTGAAAGCTTCTCCAGAATTTTGAAGTGAAGATGGTATCCCTATCACTCACAATGGTTTTGGGAATGCCATGTAACCTTACCACTTCTTTCATAAAAATTTGAGCTAGTTTTGGTGCTGTTCTTTCTGACTTGACTGGGATGAAGTGTGCTACCTTGGTTAGCCTATCAACTATCACCCATATGCTTGTATTACCTCTCTTAGATCTAGGCAGTCCATCTATGAAGTCCATAGATATGTCTTCCCACTTCCACTGTGGTACACTAAGAGGTTGCATCAACCCTGATGGTCTTTGAGTTTCAGCCTTGACTTGTTGGCAAGTCATACATTTGGCAATGTACTTGGCTATATCAGATTTCATCCCCTTCCACCAGAAGTCTCTTTTCAAATTTTGATACATTTTTGTGTTACCTGGGTGTATGGAGTATTTACTTCTGTGATATTCATTCAATATCTCCCTCTTCAATTCTATGTCCTCTGGTACACACATCCTATTCTGGTATCTCACATAACCATCTTTATCAATGTGGTGATTCATTACTTCCTCCCCTCTTGAGAGGAGCATTCTCTTCTCTAATAAGTGAGCATCTTGTTCTTGCATTTTTCCTACCTTCAGAATTAAATCTGGTTGAAGTGTCATTAAGCTTAACTTCCCTTTATCTTCTTGTGCACCATGCATCTGCACACAACCATTCTCCTCAATCTCTAACTCAGTTAGCAAAGACAAATCTTTAAATTCTGCTATCATCATCATAGCCAATTTAGCATGCTGTCTACTTAGAGCATCTGCAACTTTGTTTGCTTTGCCTGGTGTATAGAGTATGTCAAAATCATAGGCAGCTAAGAACTCCACCCATCTATGTTGCCTCATATTCAAATCTTTTTGTGAAAATAAATATTTTAGAGACTTGTGGTCAGTGTAGAGTTCAAACTTTGTGCCTAATAAATAATGTCTCCAAAGTTTTAAAGCATATATCACAGCTGCTAATTCGAGATCATGTGTGGCATACCTTACTTCATGGGGTTTAAGTTGTCTGGATGCATATGCAATGACTTGGCCTTGTTGCATCAACACTGCACCCAAGCCAAATCCACTAGCATCAGTGTATACCACTAATTCTTCATTTCCATGTGGTACCTTTAGAATTGGAGCATTCACCAATGCCTCCTTCAACTGTTCAAAAGACTTTTCACATTTTTCTGACCAAACAAAAGCTTGGTTCTTCCTGGTTAGGTTAGTGAGTGGTGTAGAAATTTTTGAAAAATCTTTTATAAACCTTCTATAATACCCTGCCATCCCCATAAATGACCTCACTTCACTCACAGTGCTTGGCCTCTTCCATGCTTGAATAGCCACTACTTTATTGGGGTTCACAGAAATTCCTTTGGCAGATATAACATGGCCAAGAAAATGTACTTCCTCCTTCCAAAACAAACATTTTGAAAATTTTGCCTTTAAATCTTTTTCCCTTAGTCTAGACAAAACCAGGTGCAAATGATGCTTATGTTCTTCCACTGTCTTGGAATAAATCAAAATGTCATCTATGAAAATAAGCACAAACTTGTCTAAACAATCTCTAAAGGTTCTGTTCATTAAATCTACAAAGTAAGATGGTGCATTGGTCAAGCCAAATGGCATAACCAAAAATTCATACAACCCATACCTAGTGTTAAAGGCAGTGTACTTGATGCTTGATTCTTCCACCTTCATTTGATGAAAACCAGATGCTAAGTCTAGTCTAGAAAATACTTTTGCCCCTGCTAATTGATCAAAAAGATCATCTATTCTTGGCAATGGGTATTTATTTTTAATAGTTACTTTGTTTAATTCTCTATAATCTATGCAGAGTCTTAAGGAGCCATCTTGCTTCTTAACAAATACCACTGGTGCTCCCCAGCAAGAATTACTTGGTCTTATAAAACCCTTTTCTTCCAATTCTTCTAACTGTTTCTTTAATTCTTTTAGTTCATTTGGCCCCATTCTAGTTGGCTTTTTAATCACTGGGCTTGCTCCTGGAACTAGATTGATCTGGAATTCTACTGGTCTATGGTGTGGAATACCCTTGACCTCACCAAACACATCCAAATATTCATTGACTATGGGAATTTCTTCAATGGTTAGTTCACTGAAATCTTTCTCTGAGTCAACTAAATGATATAGTTTTCCTTCCTTAGCTACCTCACATAAAACTGTGATTCTATGGCCTCTAGAATTTTGCAATGATATGGTGGATGAGTCTAAATTAATTATGGCTTTAAATTGCCTTAACCAGTCTACCCCCAATATAACACCTATATTTGGGTAATTCAAAACATATAAATTGGAAATAAAAATATTTCCTCCTATGTTTAATTCCACATCCACACAAATCATATTTAAAACACTAGAACTCCCCAATGGACTGTGTATATGCAATGGGGTTTCAACTAATATGCAATTCAGTTTTAGCATTTTAACCAATTCATAAGAAATTAAAGAGTGAGTTGCCCCAGTATCATATACTACTGCTATGGGTATGGTACAAATAAGTAATGTACCTTCCACTTGGCTATGATTTACAGTGTTACTCTCCACTGTGGCTTTGCCTTTTCCTTCCAAATTTGCCAATTTGCCTTGCTGTTTATACTCAGGACAATTCCTCTTCATATGCCCCTCTTTCCCACATAGATAGCATTTGAAAGCTCCTCCTTTCAATTCTGGACATCTTGGTTTGATATGCCCTTCCTTTCCACACTGATGGCACACAATTTTCTTCTTGTTTTCCTTAGCTTTGTCATCTCCAGTGCTTTTGTTACTAGCCTCTTCTTTCTTCTTATCATAGGGGTGATACCTCCCCTTACCTTTCTTGTTATTATTGCTCTTAAAATTTCTGAACTTCTCCCTTTCTTTGTCATGCTGTTCCAACCTCAAAGCTAAGTCTATCACATGATCAAAAGTCTTGTCTGCATAGGGTAACATGGCTCTGCTAAGTCCTGGGTTCAGACCTTTTATGTACCTATCATTTTTGGATGCCTCATCTGCCACAAGCATTGCTCCATATGTGGAAAGCCCCTAAAACTTTTGAGTGTATTCTGTGACAGTCATGGTTCCTTGTCTAAGTCTAATGAATTCTTCTAGCAAGGTAGTCTTTGCTGATGCTGGTACAAACCTTGCTTCCAACATCTCTTTGAATTGATTCCAAGTGATTTCATTCTCATTCCTTCCTGCTATGATTACTTCCCACCAGCCTAAAGCTACTCCTTTTAGCTGTCTTGAAGCCACTTGCCTCTTTCTTTGATCATCAAGTTGCATGTCATTGAAAATTCTTTCCAATGTTCTCAACCATGTTTGAATTTCCATGACACTCTCTGTCCCTTCAAAGCTTTTGCCTCCTAAATGAGTATATGTCTTAAGTAATTTTGAGAGTTCTTCATAGGGATTTTCTTGCCTTTGTCCTGCCCCATCCCTAAATGCTCTCACCAAGTCTTGCAGATTGACCATTGGTGGTGCATGGGAAGATCCTGCTCCCTGATTTGGTGGTCTCCCTACCATAGTTTGCTAATAATAATTTACATAGCTGGTTAGTTTGATTAGTAATTTTATTATTTCAGTGGTTTTTTTTTTCACACTGAGCACATTGTTATATATATATTTAGTTCCTTTTAATTTTATTTCTATCTAAGAACTTGATCCTTACTTCTTCTATGTTAAATAACATAGCTCTGATACCAACTGAAATGACCCTCCTATTTCTACTCTAATTTCATAAGGAAATTTTTTTTTTAAGGTAAAGAGGATATATAAATATATAGATATATCATCCATTGCAAATATAATTTTCAGGGTCAATATCTTTCTCCAATAAACCAAAATATATCCAGAATAAGTTCCTAAAATCTTGGGTCATTACAAACGAAAACACTATTCACCCGAAATTTTCCGAACTCCAAACGAAGCATGCCGGCTGATGTTTTTAAGGTTTATCCCACGTTCTGAACGCAATGGAACATGTTTCGGGAGCTAATTCGGACATCTGTGCGAGATACGGAGAAAAACGATCAGTTTTAAATTAAACCGATTTAAACCGATTTCGATGCGTTTTGGCTTGCCCTCGGACAAACGGTAAATCCGATTGACACGAAATTTGAAACCATACAATAATTCAACATTACGGATCCGATGAAACTGGTTTCGTCGAAATCCGAGACTTTTTGAAAAATGACTATTTTAACACGCCGGATTAAAATTAAAACAATTTCGATGCGTTTCGAGCTGCCACGGTCAAACTACAACTCCGATTGCTACGAAAATTGAAATCCGATAATAATAAACTATTACGGATCCAATGGAACTGGTCTCGCCCAATTCTGAGACTGTTCGAAAATTGGCTATTTTTCAATTGATAATTAAATATTAAAATATTCAATTTTCACAGATTAACTCAAAATTCAATTTTGAAAGTTCTATAACATTTCTATAACTCCAGTATGATTAAATAAAATTTTACAAATCATTTTCAATCATATAAAATTCGATTTTCAATTATTTCTGTAATTTCAATTATTATTTATCAATTTAATTGTCCAAATTAAATCCAATATTCGATAAATAAATTATTCGACTTATTAATTTCATTTATTAATATTTAAAATCAATTAAATATTCAAATTTTAATTAATATAAATTCTGGGTCGTTACAGTCGTTAACTCTGAGGGTGATTCCAAAATGAGTGTAACGAGATAATGCCTTCGGTTTCGTTCGAACCCGGAACGAACTTATATGGATTGAATGCTTTCAGAACATCGTCAGGAGGGCGATGAGCATTCTAAGATAGATGTGTTCTATAAAGGTAATCGTAGCCTCAAGCCTCATCAACCGGGAATGGCTAAAACAGGGGAGGTGCAGCAAGGTTAAGTGGGTAGCGTCCAAGTAGGACGAGATTTTCCCCTGTCTAGAGGTTCCTTTTTATTCGGCTTAGTGTGTGGTTGGTCGCGCCAACTACGGGGTTGTCTTGTTCGGAATTATCCTTAGATGGTTCCGGCCTTGCGTTGCAGGGGATTGGGAGTAATCCTCGGTATGGTGATCTAGGCCCCGTACTGTGACGGGCGGTACCCCAGTAGCCCTGCCATTGATGGAAACCCATTCTTCCTACGTGCCCTTACGGTTTTGATTGTATAACCCACTTTGTGGCTAGTATTCTGGAATTTAATAATGTAACAATTTCAGCTATTTTATATTTATTTGAAAACCCAAGACCATATTATAATATAACAGGATTTCCTATCTAATGTTTTGGTTATCGTAAGGTAAAAACTTTTCCGTGTTTATGTGCGGAAAGTCTTACGAGATACCTTTTCTTTCAAAGGCTTTTCAAAGTTAAACAAATTTTACCCGTTTACTCACACCAGACCCATGTCTGACCCAAGTGTTTATTTTCTGTTTTATTAAACTCTTGGGTACTCAAATATGTATTGAGTAGTCGAGGGATTCAGGTTAGCTTTGACGAATTCTGGAGGAGATTTGGAGCAGGTGGCTTCAACGTGTAGATATAGTGATTCCGCTGTGTTAGTAATTGTGTCTGTATTGTATTGATGTATTTGAAATGTATGATAGACAGGTGTTTATAACTGTGTAATATGAGATGTATAAGTTGTGTAACTCTGATGTATATGATACTATGTAATATCTTATGCGATATATTATATTTCATTCGTTCCGCTGTGAGATTCTCATATGTTGTTGTTTCTTCTTTTCTATCTTTTCTTCTTCTATCCCTTTCTTTCTTAAATAATGATGCGTCTTTTTGGGCTAAGAAAGTCGGGTCGTTACATTTGGTATCAGAGCAAATGTCACGACCCGACTTTCTTAGCCCAGAAAGACGTATCATGAATTAAGAAAGAAAGGGATAGAAGAAGAAAAGATAGAAAAGAAAGAACAACAACATATGAGAATCTCACAGCGGAACGAATGAAATATAATATATCACATAAGATATTACATAGTATCATATACATCAGAGTTACACAACTTATATGTTAACTCCTTTAGTTCAGCGACCTAAAACTCTACGACCTAAGAATGCTGCGACCTAAGAAAAAGCTGCGACCTAAGGAAAAGCTGCGACCTAAGAATGCTGCGACCTAAGGAAAAGCTGCGACCTAAGGAAAAGCTGCGACCTAAGAATGCTGTGACCTAAGGAAAAGCTGCGACCTAAGAAAAAGCTGCGACCTAAGGAAAAGCTGCGACCTAACTACATAGCGATCTAACTGAGAGTCCACGACTTATCAGGATAAGAAGTTAGCGACCTAACTTCTTTGCGACCTAAGGTCCAGAAGACCTCGCGACCTAAGGGGGCAGGAAAGCTTCGCGACCTAAGGCTGCAGAAGATCTCGCGACCTAAGGAGGCAGAAAGGATTGCGACCTATGGAACTCAACGACCTAAGGTAGCTAGCGACCTAAAGGACTTAACAACCTAAGGTAGTTAGCGACCTAAGGAACTTGACGACTTAAATAGGTTAGCGACCTAACTATTAAAGGAAGTTCAGCGCCCTACGACCTAGGGCCCCCACAGCTATTCTGTAACTCGCGTGCGACCTATTACTTGATCAAATAAAGACAAGCACAGTAACTCCTGGAACCGCAAGGTGACAGCGACCTAGCTTAGGTCGTTCGCGACCTACGACCTAACTAAGGTCGTGCGCGACCTAAGACTTAGGCAAATTTCCTGTCCAGAAATCAGCCTCTATAAATAGGACATCACTTCCCACTTGAAGGGGACTTTTGGGCAATTCATTTCTAAAGCGTCGTTACTCTGTCGAACTCTCCAATCATTCAGCAAACAAGGATCCTTCAAGCATTCAAGACACTACAACAAACTTCGAGAGAAATTCCTAACATCCGACATGGATTCATCGAGTTTCATCGCCGAAGATTGAGCTAGTAGTCAAGATTGTTTCTTGTGATCGAGTTGTACTGTTTTCATAGGAGATTTGTATCAATTTGTAACCAGATTCAATAATAAAGAGATTCAAAGTGGACGTAGGCTAAATCTCAAGCCGAACCACTATAAATTGCTGTCTTTTACTGCATTTCTGCTATTTTCCTGCTTGATTTCTGTTCCCGTTACACGGGTGGTGCTTTCACGATCTCACTACACACACCGGGTGTTGGCGTTCACATTTTAACGTCAACATTTTGGTGCTTTCACTGAGAACCCAACTCAGGCTGCAACTCACCATTGCTTCTCAGAAGTTTGCTGAAAGAATTTCCCACAAAATCAGAAGCTTATCAGACATAATGGCTCCCGGAAGGAAACGAAAGTCTGTCAGAACTGATGATGACCGTGACAATACTGCCACTTCTCTCTCTCCAAATCAAGCAGCTCCGAGCATCGGTGTTACGCGACAGGAGTTAGATGCTGCTGTATCCAGACTGTACCAGCAGATTGAAACTCAGAATAACCTGATGATGGAAAGGCTGAATGCTCTATTTGGTACGAGTCAAAGACCAGTAAATAATGAGGGAAACTTTGCTAATGCTGCTCCCAATTCCGAGGGAAGAAATATTCCTCACGGGGGATCAGGTGCTGCCGAAGGGGCACCCCTCCAGGCCGAAGGATCTAGGCCGTCACCAGTTCTTCATGAGCATTTACCTGGACAAACTCCCGAAAAGATGGCTGAGGTCTACTATGCGAAATCTCTGAACAATGAGGAATATCTCTCTGGTATGATCAAGCAAATAATGAAAGAGAGCATGCAAAGAGATGAAGACGAAAGCGAATGGGGATTCGCACCAAGTAGAACTCCGTTTACCGAGAAGATTCTGTAAGCTGAATTTCCTAGAAAGTTTGTTCCCCCCACTATTCCTGCTTATCGGGGGACAAGTGATCCAAATCAGTTCTTGTATAAATACGACTGGCATATGACCGGCGCAAGGGCGACCGACGAGATAAAGTGCCGATATTTCCCAGTTTATTTAGAAGGAGTGGTGCTTCTCTGGTTTACCAAGCTTCCAGTCCGATCTGTAGATCAGTTTTCCGATCTCACCCGAAAATTCAAAGAGCAATTCAGGCTATACGCTTCAAAGGCAAAAGATATAATGTCACTGTCCAGTCTTGAACAGAATCCGGGAGAGCCTATCAAGTCATTCTTGAACCGCTTCAACTTAGCTCTGGCAGAAATCGATAATGCAGAGCCACGAATGATCTCGACCTATTTGATGCGTGCCGTTGACAAATCGAGCGAATTTGGGAAATGGCTGAAGATGAAAGAGCCAAATTCGCTCGAGAAATTCTACAAAAAGGCTGACGAATTTATACGCCTAGAGAATCTTTCCGCACCAGCTAAAGTTGTGACAACGGTGGCGGAAAATAATGCTACTACTCAAAGCAAGAAAGAACCGGCAGATCAGAAAAGGGAAAGTAATGGTGGGAAAAGGCAGAAAGACTTCAAAAAGCCCCGCTTTCTTAAACCATCAGACTTTACTCCTCTGACCGATACCCCGGAAAATATCTTCATCGCCACTAAGGATGCTGTTGAATTTCCAAAACCACCGGCCGTGAAAGTTGGGAAGAATGCTGTTCAAAGCGGAAGATTTTGCAAGTTTCACAACCAACCAGGGCATGATACCAATGAGTGCCGTCATTTGAAAAGTCTGATTGAAGAATTACTAAGAGAGAATAAGTTGCAGCAATACGTCAAGAGGAATAGAAAGGACCCATCTTCATCCAGCCAAGGGCAGTTACCTCCAACTAATTCATCTGATTCAGGAGAAAGGCCTGCTGGAAAGGAAAGACCTGTTATTAATGTGATCACAGGGGGACCTCACCCGGCTGGCAGAAGTTGGGGTGAAATGGAAAGGTATGCAAAAGCTTTGAAGTATGCACCAACCGAAGAAAGTGTCTTAATCCTGGAAGATGTTTCACCTCTAAAGCAGCAAAAAACTCTCCATGATGATATTATGTTCAGAGCCAGGGATTCTGTTAATGTGGAAGCTCCTACTGAGGACCCTATGGTTGTCTCTGTCGGTATTGGGCCGGCTATTGTCAGAAGAGTGTTAGTTGATAGTGGTGCCTCATGCAACATCCTCTTTAAAAGGACATTTGACCAAATGAAAATTCCGATGACTGATGAACATGCTTCTTCACACAAGATCGCCGGATTTACAGGAGAGCGGAAACAGCCGATCGGAACAGTGGACTTGTTTGTTGAAATGGGTGAAGGACCCAAGAAATTGGTTCGGAAGCAAACTTTTGTAATCGTGGATGGATTCTCCGCCTATAACGCTTTCTTGGGCCGACCTACTCTTGCTGCTTTCAGGGCCGTCCTCGCTCCTTGGTGCTTAACAATGAAATTTCCTACTGATAACGGGATTGCTGTTATTAAAGGAGATCAAAATGCAGGACGAGAATGTTATCTTGTAGAACTCCGAGAGGCCAGGAGAAAAGAAATGGGGAAAGATGCGGCAGCTCCGCTCCGCATCAAGGAACCGACCCTGTAGCAACTACAGAGCGGCCCCTGTACTGGCGAACACAGCAATGCAAGAAAAGAAATGGATCCCAGGAAAGCCAGTACAGGGGAGAATAGAGTGGTACCCGTGGAGGTAACGGTACCAGTATCTGTAGACCCGAAAGACCCAAATAAAGTACTCAATGTGGGTTCACAGCTAAGTATAACAGTTCAAAATACACTGATATCATTCTTAAAAGCCAATCTAGATGTGTTTACTTGGTGTCATGCTGATATGTGCGGAATCTCTCCTACAATTGCTGTTCACACCCTGAATGTCGATCCAAAATTCACGCCAGTGAAACAGAAGAGAAGAACTCAAGGTCCAGAAAGGTCAGCAGCTTTAAAGGAAGAGGTAGATCGTCTCCTAGAGAATAATTTCATCAAGGAATCCACTTATCCAAATTGGGTTTCAAATCCAGTACTGGTTAAGAGGGCAAATGGAAAGTGGAGAGTATGCATTGATTTCTCAGATTTGAACAAGGCTTGCCCCAAAGACTGCTTCCCGTTGCCTAGAATCGATCAACTAGTAGATGGGACGGCTGGACATGAGTTGTTATCTTTTATGGATGCCTATTCTGGATACAATCAGATTATGATGAATGAACCAGATCAGGAGGACACAAGCTTTATTACAGATGTGGGACTCTACTGTTACAAAGTCATGCCATTTGGTTTAAAGAATGCTGGGGCAACATACCAAAGACTTGTCAACGCTATGTTCAAGCCTCAGATTGGCAAGACGATGGAAGTCTATGTTGATGATATGTTAGTAAAGTCAAAGAAAGCAGTAGACCACATGGATCACCTAGCAGAAATGTTCTCAATTCTTCGGAAGTACGGAATGAAGCTCAATCCATTGAAATGTTCATTCGGAGTAGAGTCTGGAAAATTCCTGGGTTTCATCGTAAGCGCTAGGGGCATCGAGGCCAATCCTGCTCAAATCACAGCTCTAAGAGAGGTTAAAGCCCCTAGAACAAAGAAAGAACTGCAAAGTCTTAATGGAAAGGTTGCCGCTCTTAGTCGCTTCATTTCCAAGGCCACAGACAAATGCATTCCCTTCTTTGATGCTCTAAAGAAAGGGAAGAAAAATTTCGAATGGACTCCTGAATGTCAGAATGCTTTCGATCAACTGATTCATCATATGAGAACTCCTCCGGTCCTTTCCAAGCCTAGTGATGGTGAAGACCTCTTCATCTATCTGGCAATTTCATCCCATGCTTTAAGTGCGGCACTCGTACGAGAAGATATGAAAATACAACGTCCGGTTTACTACATCAGCAAACGGTTCGCTGGGGCTGAAATGAATTATTCAAAGATAGAAAAACTTGCTTATTGTCTGCTAATTGCTTCCAGAAAGTTGAGGCCTTATTTTCAATCTCATCCTATCAAGGTCCTGACTGATCAGCCTTTGAAGCAAGTTCTGTATCGTCCTGAAACCTCGGGTCGTCTCTTGAAGTGGAACATAGAACTCAGCCAATATGACATCACTTACCATCCCCGAAGAGCAATTAACGGACAAGCTTTAGCAGATTTCATTGCAGAGTCCACTGACAAAGGTGATAGTAAGGAAGAAACCACTGACTGCATTCCGATACAGTGGAAGTTGTATGTTGATGGCTCAAGAAACGATTATTGTTCTGGGGCAGGAATTGTGCTCGAAACTCCCGAAGGACGATCACTATGTTATGCATTGAGGCTGGAGTTTCCTTCGACAAACAATGAAGCGGAATATGAAGCCCTTATTGCCGGGTTGAAGATCGCCAAGGAATTGAATATCAAAGTGATACAGATTTTCAGTGATTCTCAGCTTATTGTCTGCCAGGTGAAGAAGGAATTTCAAGCCAAAGGAGGGAATTTGCCTGCATATTTGACAAAAACTTCTGAACTCCTCAATGATTTAGATCACTACTCAATAAGCCACATACCCCGAGAGGAAAATATGAAGGCGGATTCTTTAGCAAAGTACTCAAGTTCCGGAGAAGCTCAATTGCTGGGATTAGTTCCTGTAGAAGTTCTGTCAGCTCCAAGCATTGATGAAATGGATATTGATTGGATTATGACTACGTCTCAAGAGCATGAATCATGGATGACTCCGATCAAAGAATACTTACTCAATGGTTCCTTGCCAGAGAGTTCTAAGGAACGTCGAAGATTATTAAGAAAAGCATCGAGGTATATAATTCAAGATGGCCGATTATACAGACGGGGATTTTCGACCCCACTACTCCGATGTGTAACTAAGGAAGAAGCCAAAACCATCTTAACAGAGGTGCACGGAGGAGAATGTGGAGACCATTCAGGTGGTCAAACACTTGCAAAGAAAATTCTCCGATATGGATACTTCTGGCCAGATATCAATCGAGATGCTGCAACTTTTTCCAGGAAATGTGACAAATGCCAACGATTTGCAAAAATCCCAAGAGCACCCTCCACTGAACTCACACAAATGGTCAGTCCATGGCCATTTGCTATCTGGGGGATAGACCTAATTGGACCATTACCGATCGCCAAATCAGGGATTAAATACGCTATTGTTGCCGTTGATTATTTCACCAAGTGGGCTGAAGCTGAACCTTTGGCCACCATCACTTCTAAAAAGATGATAAATTTTGTAACGAAGAATATCATTTGCAGATATGGTGTGCCACAGAAGATAATCACCGACAATGGCACTCAATTTGAAAGTGAAGAATTCCAAGATTTTTGCAAACGGTTCAGAATTCGAAAAAGCTTCTCAGCAGTGGCTCATCCGCAGGCAAATGGGCAAGTGGAAGCAGTTAACAAGATCATCAAGTCAACTATTAAAAAGCAACTTGAAAAAGCAAAGGGTGGTTGGGTTGATAAGCTTCCATTAGCACTATGGGCGTACAGAACTACTCACAAAACTGCGACTGGGCACACTCGATTTTCACTGGCATACGGATCTGAGGCAATGATTCCAGTAGAAGTAGAGGTTCCTTCACATAGGAGGGTTCATTTCAATGAAATCGAAAATGAAAAACTGCAACTTGAAGCGCTTGATTTTCTTGATGAGAAAAGAGAGGAATCTAGGCTCAGAGTTTCAGCTCATCAGCAGAGAATAGCCAGGTATTTCAATTCCAAAGTTCGCCAACGCAGCTTTGAAGTCGGAGACTTGGTTTTGAAAAGGATCATGACAGCAACTGGTGTGTTTGGGCCAAACTGGGAAGGACCGTATGTCATAGGCACTAAACTTCTTAATGGCACTTTTAAACTCATGACTGTCGAAGGAGATCCGATTCCAAGGGCCTGGAACAGCAACCATTTGCGTCCTTATTTTACCTGAAAAGAGCTCAGCTCAAAATTGTAAAATGATGATGAATGTATCGGTTGTATTGAGAAACATTGTAAATCAGTGTAAATGAATGAAACCTATAAAGTGGATGTAGGCCCGATTTTTGGCCGAACCACTATAAATCTTGTGTTCTTTACTATTTCATGATGCATGTTTTATTTTGATATGTAAATACTTTAAATGTATCGCTAAAATATCAATTCAAAATTGCAGGACATTATAACAAGGCTTGCTCATCACAAAGCTAAGCAACTTCCATAAATCAGCTATTACACGAAAACCAAGCCACAAAAAATTTTGTCCAAATTCAAATCCCAAGCAAGGAAAACTTCACATAAAAAGTTGGCGACTCCACTGTGACAAACCTTTGTTCACTAGTTGAGATTGTCGTTATGAATAGACATCCAACTAGATAACTTGCATTTGTCTCGTGAAGTCATTCAACAGTGAAGTCCACTTCTTCGGATAAAGCAATTTACTTGTAAGAGGAAAAGAAGAAGATGTGCTTGGGAACGATAATAAAAGAGCGCTAACAGGCAGATGATGAGGGAAAATTGCCAAGCAAACAAAGGAGCAGACAATGGAAGGTATGCATCTCAACAGGAAGGCCAGAAGATCCACTAAAGGGATGCCTTCCCAAGCGGAAGTAACAGGACCCTCGCTAACTGGTCGTGATGCATCCGGTCAGATAGCTTACGTCTGTCCCGTGGATCCACTCGCCCCTGAGACGCAACCTACCCGGCACACAAACCAACCAAAGCCCTCTAACGAGGCACACCAATAAATGGGAGTGCTTTCCTCAACCAAAAAGATCGGTAGGACCACCGAAGGGGCATCTTGTTAATTGATTGCGTTCGTTTATACAAACAAACATCCAATCAAGCAACTCGCGCCTGCCCCGCGAACCCATCCGACCATGAGAGAGTAACTCCCATGCACTCAAAAGCCCTCTTCGGAGGCACAAGCCCTCTTCGGAGGCACATGACCTCTTCTGAGGCAAAAGCCCTTTCCCAAGGCACCACAAGCCCTCTTCGGAGGCACATGACCTCTTCGGAGGCAAAAGCCCTTTCCCAAGGCACCACAAGCCCTCTTCGGAGGCACATGACCTCTTCGGAGGCAAAAGCCCTTTCCCAAGGCACCACAAGCCCTCTTCGGAGGCACATGACCTCTTCGGAGGCAAAAGCCCTTTCCCTAGGCACTGCAAGCCCTCTTCGGAGGCACAAGCCCTCCTCGGAGGCACAAGCCCTTTCCAAAGGCACAAGACCTCTTCGGAGGCACAACTCTTTAAGAGGAGCCCTCTCCGGAGGCATGACCCAAAATAAAATGCTTGAACAAAA
This sequence comes from Allium fistulosum, assembly GCA_030737815.1. Taxonomy (NCBI): domain Eukaryota; kingdom Viridiplantae; phylum Streptophyta; class Magnoliopsida; order Asparagales; family Amaryllidaceae; genus Allium; species Allium fistulosum. The sequence goes on along the minus strand of CM060901.1, from coordinate 305,598,084 downwards.
AGCATCGTCCAGAAGCACAGTTCAACTCTCAAAGGAAGGACTAACTTGTTCATCTAGAAAAGTTCCTCCTAAAAAAGTTGAAAAATGCTACAAAATTCTTTCGGAGAAGCTTATTTCACTTCATAAGGAAATTCACTTCTTAATAAATAAAAGTAATTATTCTCGAAAGTTGAAGCGTTCTTCAGAAAGAAAAAATAAAAATTCTTCTAAAGACTGGATATACTCTATTAAGAGCAGAATAATTCTCCCCTTAAAAGCGGAATAATTGTCCTCTGAAGTAAGAATATTAGTCTTAAAAAAATATATATATATAGGAATATTGCAATGCACTTACGGCATGGGGGCAATACTGTACAATTCAATTATATTAATAAAAGCAACATGCCACAAGTTCGTTGCAATACCACGGAAAACAGATGTGGAATAAATGCATTCACAAACGCAGACAAAAAGTTTGCACAAGTAAGAAGAATCGTTTGTTCTACACTTAAAATAAAAGATAGATTATTCTCACATACACAAGAGTTTGTACAAGTAAAATAATTGTTTTATTTAGTACTATGAAAATTCTTTACATGTGCAGATACCTCAAAAAGCAAAAGCGGGGACCGGTACCCGCACAATCCACGGTCAATACATGCAAAGAGCAAAAATAATAAGTAGAAAATCCAGCTTGATTATTCCGTCTTCTCACCACCCTTGGAGCTCTTTCCCGGCCTGATGATTAGCTTTTGAAGTCGTTGTGAACGGGCAGGGGCAGAAGGAGAAAGCGGTACAGCCGGATCAACTACTGCTTCCTCTTCAGTGGAAGTCTTCTTCTTTTTCCTTACAGCACGCTTCCCCTTCCTTTTTGAAGAAGACTCGCTCCCCGGAGTAGTCAGCAATGTTGAAAGCTTTGTATCGTCGTCAAGAGACCGCTCCGGGGTCTTCTCGATGTCTTCAAAATCCTCCGCCTTCTGTTCCTGAGAAGCAGCCGGATCATCCAAGCCTTGAAGAGCTTCGATTTTCTCTGCCTGTGATCCCGGTTGGGAAGCAGAGGGAGGAGTAATTTGGGAAGACAGAGGAACGGCAATCGAAGGAGTGAAAGCTTGTGTAGTGCTTGGTGCCTCCGCTGTAGAAGAAAAGAAGTTAAAATCAGCATCCCCCGAAAATAAAGAAGGCATCGGTTCATCAAAGTTTAAGTAACAAGTAAGAAGGTCATCGAATTTGGCTAAGTCAAATGACTGGTTCATTAGACCCGAGATGACACCAAGAGTACCTGGAGGAGTTGGCTTTACAAGATCCACCTCGAACTTCTCGGCTTCAATATCATCCAGTGCCTCATCTTCAGTAGGAGTAGTTGCAGTCTCCTGGGCAACTTTAGCTAAATGTAGAGAATGAGGGCTGGAATCTATAATATTAACGTCGGCTGAAGTGGAAGTTTGAACGGGGGCAGTTAAAGGGGCTTCTTCTTTTGGAGGCTCTTCTCCCGCTGTTTCAGCTCGTACTTTGGCAAGTAACTCCTTCCCCCTAACAAGAGCGGCGCGATCCTCATCATTGAGATAGCGCTCCTCAAGTTCCAGCTCATTATAGCCAGCCCCGCCAAGCATATCCATCGCGACTTCCCACACTTCAGCCAATGTAATTTCATAATCGGGACCAAGAAAAGAGAGGCTCCCACGACCCAGAACGCTGTGTAAATAAAAGTCAAATATGGTAGAGCTGACGTCTGCTTTCGTCGCCTCATGTGATTGCTCAGCCGCTTCCTTTTCGGCAACGGCAGCAACCCGGCCAGCGGTAGCCTCATCACGCTCTGCCTCAACTTTAGCAAGTCGAGACTTTAGTAACTCAATCTCTACGTTCTGAGAGTTGACCTTTTCCCGCAAATCGGTGTTTTCTGTGCGGTATTTCTCAGTAATATGCTGTTCAGCGGCAAGCTTCATTTCAACATCTCTCTGTGCAGCATGGGCATCCCGCACTTGTTTTTGAAAGACCTCTTCTTTTTGGATATGACATGCAGAAGAAGAGGCAAGATCTTCCTTAAGTTTTTTAACCTCGGACTCAAGTTTTGCATAACCATCAGCAATATTTGTCATCTCGAGATTATGCTGTTTGCAAACTTTGTCCCACTCCGCCTTGTCGTTTTCCATAGTCAGCATTGCCTCAAGGTTTGCACGATTAACCCTTTGGAGTTCATCGACCAGCTTCTGCCACTGCGACATCCTCTCGATATTAAGCCTGACTGCGTCAAGACTGCTAAGCATGTCTGATTTATCAATCGGAACTATGTCCAAGTCAAAGCGTACCCCTTTTAGGCACCAATTTGGGAAACGGCTCTGAAGTGTTGGGGGGCCGTCCTTGACTTGATATTGCGGTCTGTTAATGATAGTCTGAATGTCAGATTTCTTCAGAGGAGGAGAGCTAGCCAGAATATCAGAAGGAATGGGAGCGTCAGTCTTTTCAGAAATTTCAGACGTGTCAATCGGTTTAGATCGTTTGCTCGGTTCATCGGCAATCTGAGTTTTTCCCTTATCATCATAAGACTTCCGCTTATGAGAGTAGTCACTCCTGTGCGAAGAGTCGTATCGCTCGACATCTTTCCTTCTTTGCCACTGATCGTAATCCCGCTTCTCCTGGGCTTTCCTTCGAGCCCTCTCTTCGTCTGTTTCTTTTGGAGTATCAAGGTACTTCCTAAAGTCATAGGTGCCGCGGCCTCCACGGTACTTGAATGAGTCATAATATGAACCTGTACGTCCCATTGGAGAACCTGAAAGCAAAAAAGGAGTAAAGTTTAGAAATTTCCAGGAAAAAGAGGATAAATGTTTATAAGTGCTGGAAAATCCTAAGTGTGTGTGGCGTGCAAGCTACATGCGTCAAACTACAGACCACGCTTTAGTGTGGAAACAGAGACGACTGGCGTAGTAGGCGTCTGGGTTTGTTTAAAGGTGGAAGTCGCCTCGACAACGGGAGAAGTTGCTTTTGGATTGTTATCCCCAAAAAGCTCTTGAGAAGTTATCATGATATCACTCAAGCCATCAAAGGCGTCATCTAGGAGTTCAGCAGACTTCTCTTTTTCAACCTCTGTATCAATGGATTTCTCAGGAACTTGAGGATTCTCTTCCTCTTCAGTAATTGGGGTAAGCGCCGACTTGCTGACTAACCCTGCGACATCGATGGATGCGGAACATTTTACCAAGGCAGCCTCCATGACGGGTGCTTCTGATTCAGTTTCTTCTATAGAAGCTGGGGCATTCGAGGCCTCTGCTTGGGAATCTGAAGCAATTAACGTTTCCGCCTCAGAACTAAAAACTTCATGAATCTGAGTCGATCTAGAAGAATGTAAAAGGCCAAACTGGTGCAGAAATTCATCTTTCAACAAGAATTTGGCACTCCTCTCTTCAGCGTCAACAGCACTCAAAGTATCTAAAATCGACTTACGGCTGGTATCTCGAAGAAGAGAAGGAAGTGCTGCACGAAGAAAGAATGGAATTAAGCATTTGATGGTTCGAATTATGAGAAATTTAGAAAAATGAATTGGTAAGAGGTAATCTTACTTCCGACTCTCCAAATAGCATAAAATCCCGGAGGACAACGAACATAGAAGAATTGAGTCAAGAATCCGTGGGCACTTTCAGGCAAGTCCAGAATTAGTTTGCGATTCCTAGCACTCCTCACAAGTATGATAGAAGGATGGTCCTTGTTCTTTGCAAATGTGCACAAGAAGCGAATTTCATCAAAAGAGGGAAAACGGTTCAACGTTCTCCTGAAAAGCACACACAATCCCAGCAGGATGGAGTATCCGTTAGGGTGTAGTTGAAAGGGAGAAATAGTTAGCCGAAGGAGGAGTTCCCGAAGACAATCATTAAATGGAGGAATGGCTCCACTTGAACACATCTGCCGGTTCAGAGCAACGAAGCCAAGAGGCGGCCTGTCAGCGGTGTCGCTTGGCCCAGGAAGTAAAGCATCTGCTTCGGCAATGCCAAATTGGATGCACAGTTGTCGGAAGACTTTATGACTTAAAGTAGTAGAAGTCCTTTCCGGAGGGTCGATTAATGGAGTAGCAATTGGAAAAGCTTCTCCGGCTATTTCCAAGTCTTCTTGTTGAGATTCCATTCTACACAAGGAACTGGACGATCAAATATTAAGGTGCACGTTTCCTAAAAAGAGTGAAGTGTTGTGCAAAACTAATACAATAATGAGCAAATGTAAATGAAATTAAACTAATTGATACTTGTCAAATAAAAAGTTTCAGGGCTTAATATTATAAGTCCAGGAATAGTGTTGCGTTAATGCAAATGAATCAGCTTTAGTTGATCACTTCAATTTTGCTTTAATACTTCACTTAGATTTGTTAGTTCACAACATTTCATTCACAGAGTTCATTTAAGTTTGATTTTCTTTGACAACTAATCTGCTGTTTGATGTAGGCAATCAATAGCAGTATATTCGCCCCATTTTTTCTGTGAATGTTGCTTATAAACAGGTTATTAGCATTAAAGTCGAGGCAATCCGAGAAGAAGTGCAAAACCCAAAATGATTCAAGTCCAGAAAGTTAGTCAAAAGCTGTTCAAAGTTCTAAGTGTTAGGTCGCTTACGACCTAACACAGGTTGCAATGTTCTTGTACTGTTGTTCAGATTGAAAGTTCAAGACTATGAAAAATTGCTTAAGTCTTAGGTCGTTCAGCGACCTATCATAAGTCAGGATTTCTGTAGGTCGCGTGTTGCAGCTGAATTGATTAAGGTGAGGCAATTCTCTTAAGTCCTAGGTCGAGCACAATTGATTTTAGGTTGGAGATACTCTAGGTCGCAAATGTCGTCAGGTCGCAAAGGCTAAGGTCGTTAAGCATTCCCACGCGACCTAACTCTTAGGGCGTTCGAATCTGGTAGGTTGATGACTTCTTCTCCAAGCAACATCATATTGGGTCCAATAACCCAATACCACCAGTTCAAAAAAGGAATCATCATCCCCTTCATCCTACCTCAGCCTATCACTGATTGACTAGAGAATCAATGGCAAACCCTACAGATCCATAGCAAAACCTTCCGTATGATCGTAAATCATCCCAACACGTCAAACGACGAACGAAAGTCGATTAAGACTACCGTACAAAAAAGCGTGATGCATGGAATTGGGCTTAGGTCGAGCGACAACGATTCATGTTCAAAACAGTGACTATGGGCAAGTATAAGCTGATCCACTTACGAATTATGATCGGCGAGGAAGAATCGTTGGCTGATTGAGTCAAATTTGTCTCTGGAAGATCGAAGGAACTGTTAATGGCGATGGAGGCTCAGGACAGTAGGGTAAGAAAGAAGATGCGACCTAACCAATTTATATGGGACTGAAGAAAGGAGGTGAACAGGCGTGTAAGTTTTAAGTCGATTCGCGACCTAGCAAAGTTGAGTCGAAGCATACGACCTAGAGTATAGTCATATACTTCGAGGGGCAAATGTTAACTCCTTTAGTTCAGCGACCTAAAACTCTACGACCTAAGAATGCTGCGACCTAAGAAAAAGCTGCGACCTAAGGAAAAGCTGCGACCTAAGAATGCTGCGACCTAAGGAAAAGCTGCGACCTAAGGAAAAGCTGCGACCTAAGAATGCTGCGACCTAAGGAAAAGCTGCGACCTAAGAAAAAGCTGCGACCTAAGGAAAAGCTGCGACCTAACTACATAGCGATCTAACTGAGAGTCCACGACTTATCAAGATAAGAAGTTAGCGACCTAACTTCTTTGCGACCTAAGGTCCAGAAGATCTCGCGACCTAAGGGGCAGGAAAGCTTCGCGACCTAAGGCTGCAGAAGATCTCGCGACCTAAGGAGGCAGAAAGGATTGCGACCTATGGAACTCAACGACCTAAGGTAGCTAGCGACCTAAAGGACTTAACAACCTAAGGTAGTTAGCGACCTAAGGAACTTGACGACTTAAATAGGTTAGCGACCTAACTATTAAAGGAAGTTCAGCGCCCTATGACCTAGGGCCCCCACAGCTATTCTGTAACTCGCGTGCGACCTATTACTTGATCAAATAAAGACAAGCACAGTAACTCCTGGAACCGCAAGGTGACAGCGACCTAGCTTAGGTCGTTCGCGACCTACGACCTAACTAAGGTCGTGCGTGACCTAAGACTTAGGCAAATTTCCTGTCCAGAAATCAGCCTCTATAAATAGGACATCACTTCCCACTTGAAGGGGACTTTTGGGCAATTCATTTCTAAAGCGCCGTTACTCTGTCGAACTCTCCAATCATTCAGCAAACAAGGATCCTTCAAGCATTCAAGACACTACAACAAACTTCGAGAGAAATTCCTAACATCCGACATGGATTCATCGAGTTTCATCGCCGAAGATTGAGCTAGTAGTCAAGATTGTTTCTTGTGATCGAGTTGTACTGTTTTCATAGGAGATTTGTATCAATTTGTAACCAGATTCAATAATAAAGAGATTCAAAGTGGACGTAGGCTAAATCTCAAGCCGAACCACTATAAATTGCTGTCTTTTACTGCATTTCTGCTATTTTCCTGCTTGATTTCTGTTCCCGTTACACGGGTGGTGCTTTCACGATCTCACTACACACACCGGGTGTTGGCGTTCACATTTTAACGTTAACATTATACATCTCATATTAGACAGTTATAAACACCTGTCTATCATACAACTCCAATACATCAATACAATACAGACACAACACTAACACAGCGGAACCATAATATATCTACATGCTGAAGCCACCTGCTCCAAATCTCCTCCAGAATTCTCCAAAGCTAACCTGAATCCCTCGACTACTCAATAAAAAATTGAGTACCCAAGAGTTTAATAAAACAGAAAATAAACACTTGGGTCAGACATGGGTCTGGTGTGAGTAAACGGGTAAAATTTGTTTAACTTTGAAAAACCTTTGAAAGAAAAGGTATCTCGTAAGACTTTTCGCACATAAACACGAAAAAGTTTTTACCTTACGATAACCAAAACATTTGATAGGAAATCCAGTTATATTATAATAGTGTCTAGGGTTTTCAAGTAAAATACAAAAATAGCTGGAATGCTTACATCTCACGTTCCAACATAGTTGGGCACAACTAATACGTACGGCACTTATTGGAGTTTGGATTCCATACAATGGCAGGGCTACTGGGGTACCGCCTGTCACAGTACGGGGCCTAGATCACCGTACCGAGGATTACTCCCAATCCCCTACAACACAAGGCCGGAACCATCTAAGGATAATTCTGAACAAGACAACCCCGTAGTTGGCGCGACCAACCACACACACTAAGCCGAATAAAAAGGAACCTCAAGACAGGGGAAAATCTCGTCCTACTTGGGCGCTACCCACTTAACCTTGCTGCACCTCCCTTGTTTTAGCCATTCCCGGTTGATGAGGCTTGAGGCTACGATTACCTTTATAGAACACATCTATCTTAGAATGCTCATCGCCTTCCTGACGATGTTCTGAATGCATTCAATCCATACAAGTTAGTTCCGGGTTCGAACAAAACCGAAGGCACTATCTCGTTACACTCGTTTTGGAATCACCCTCAGAGTTAACGACAATAACCCTTGCACTCTGAATCTCCATCTCGAATCTGAAAGTACTATCTCCGTAAACTCATTTTGGAATCACCCTTAGAGTTATACTGACAAAGAATAATTCTTACACCTCGAGTCTTCACTTCAATTGAGATTCACGACCTATCGTTAATTTGGATCGATGTGGTTTTCGGATATCCAAATCTGGAAACCCGATCCCGGTCTCATCGAAATCCAAAACATATCTTTTAAGGCCAAGTTGTTTAAAGGTTTTAAACATTTAACTTATATTCAGGATGATATAAACAGATAGATAAATCACATTATCACAATAGATAATTCCTATCAAACATTCATCTCACAAAGCAGCATGTCACATATCATCATATCCAAATCATTCAATATCAACCAATCACCCAATATCAATCATCCAATATTAACCAATCATTCAAAACCAGAATTGATTAACTCCAAATCAATTTAATTAACCTTTAATTAAATTAATTACTATCCTTTAATCACTTGGATTATCTTAATCCTGCTTTATTGATTTATTACATATCAATTTATTAATCATCTCTTAATGATCTTCCTTAATTAATCTTCCTTGATTAATTATACTTTAATTACATTCAAGTAATTATCCTTTTATTAATTAATTATAGAAATTAATTATCCTTAACCATATACAGTAATTAACCTTTAATTACTATCATTAATTACAATAATTAATGATCCTTCATTTACTTCCATTAATTAATTTAACTATAATTATTTGCATTAATCCTTAATTAATTATAATTAATTAATCATACTTTAATTAATCACTTTTATCAATCAAACTTGATTAATTTTATTAATTATATTAATTAATAATCCTTTAAATGCTTCATTAATTAATTAACCTTTTAATTAATTAATCTTTTTTTAACTACATTCATTAATTAACCTTAATTAATCCTAACAGTCATTAACCATCCTGTAATTACTTACCTTAATTAATTAACTCATTAATCACTTATTATTGATTTATTTATCTTAATTAATCAACCCTTAATTACATCATTTATTATATTAATTAATGATCCTTAATTACTTCCTTAATTAATTATTTTCTTTTAATTAATTACCTTAATTAGTAATTAATCACATTATTAATTAACCTAAAATTAATTACATTAATTAATTAATCAATTAATCATCACTTAATCTTTAATTAATTTATTTCTTAATTACATTCATTTCCACTAATTACTTCATTAAGTAATTATCCTTAATTACAAATAGTAATTAAGCTTTAATTCAATTTATTTATTAATTATCCTTAATAAAATTCAATCTTTAAAGATAAACTTTTCATTTAAATTACATACTTATTCTATTATTAACTTCATTAAAACCAATTTTAGGAATCAATTATATATTTTAAAATATATTTTACTTTAAAACAGAACAATTTAAACCCTTAGTATCCTTCTACTAATATAATTAATGAGTGATACTCGAAGTTTTTTGGAGAGGCGACTTGAAGTATTTTGGTGGAGTCTCGAGTACATCAGTGTTGCCAGGTTTTCTAAAACCTGTCAGTTTAAATTTAAACTAAATTTAAATTGTGAAGTAATATTTAAACAAGAATTTAAATCAAAGTTTTAATATATGGATTCAAGTTGGTTTTGAATCTTAGATTGAGATATAAAATAAGTTTTATAAATTTAAATGTTTTAAAATGTTGGTTATATTTAAATGGTTTGAAATTTAAAAGGAAGTTGATTTAAGCTCTTTTAAAAATTCTTTTATAAAATATAGGAATTCTTCAACATGTAAAAGTTTTTAAATTGGTTTTAAAACTTTGTTAAAAACAAATTGGTATTCATTTTAAATCTAGAATTTAAAATGAAATTTAAAAGTAAATTTGAAATTGGATGTTTCAAATGTATTTGTGAATGATAAATTTAACCATGGATAAGAAAATGTTTTATCTTAAAAGTTAAAATCATTAAATCTTTAATGAAATTAAAATGGTTTAAATAATCTAATTAATTAATGATTTGGATTAATTAATTAAGTACTTAAGGATTTAAATTATCTTAATTAAGGTTTAAGATTAATTAAATAGAATAATTAATTTGCAATCAAGGTTTATAAATTAGAATATTAATTAATGATTAAGAATTAATTAATAAAGTAAATAAGATTAATTAAGTTATGGTAAACACTTAATTAATTAAATAATTAGAGATTAATTAATTAGTTATTAAGATTTATTAATTTGAAATTAATAATGGTTAATCTAAGTTAATTACTTAAGAAAAGTAATTAAATAATTGTTAATGAAGGTCATTAACTATGGATTATTAAATAATTAATTAATGGGATTAATTTTAATAATTAATTAGATTAATTAATTTAAAGATAATCATTTATGAAATTGTTTAAATATAATTACTAAATGGAAGTAATTAAGAAATTAATTACTTATTGTAATTAAGTTAATTTGATTTAGTTTAAGTTAATTAATTAAGTTTAATTAATTTAGAATAATCAATGGATGATTTGATAAATAATTACCTAATGTAATTAATAAGGTACGATTATTTAGGGAAGTAAATAATAGATAATTACTTGAAGTAATTAATTGAATGGTGATGTATTAATGGAAGTAATTTGAGTTTAATTACTTGTGAATTAATCAAGGGATTAATTAAGAAATTAATTAAGGAGTAATTAATTTAGTTAATAAAAGTAATTAAGGGTAGTTAATTACTGAATGAGATTAATCAAGAATGATTAATAAAAGTGGTTTAAGTAAAGGTTAATTACTTAATGTAATTAATTTAATTAAAGTATTTAATAATAAAAATGTAATTAAGGATCATTAATTAATATAATTAATGATGTAATTAAGAATTGATTAATTAAGAAATAATTAATAAATGAAGTGATTAATTAATGTAATTAATTAAGGATTAATGTAATTAATTATAGTTGATTAATTTAATTAATTTGTAATTAATTAATGGAGTAATTAAAGGTTAATTACTATAAATGGTTAAGGATAATTAATTGGAGTAATTAATTAAAGGATAAATTACCTAAATGCAATTAAAGGGTAATTAGGGGATAATTAATTGATTTGTAATTAATTAATGGTTAAGTAAGCAGGATTTATAGAATGAAGTAATTAATTTAATTCACTTTAAATTAATTAGAGATGATATAAATCATTACTTATGGATAGATAAATAATATGGAATGCTTTGCATTGATTGATATCTCTGATGAGATATATGCTGTGTGATATGGATGTTTTAGTTGAATTGTGATGATAATATGGATAATTAATTAATTCAATTAATTTACCTTATTAATTTAATTTATCACAAACCATTAAGTCTTTGTAAAACATTTCCTTATTAATGATAATTATCATTCAAAACATTTTTGAAAACATTTAACTTTCAAATTTACTTTTAAATTACATTTTAAATCTCCTATTTAAAATGGAATTTAAAAGTAAATTTGAAAGTTAAATGTTTTCAAAGATGTTTTGAATGATAATTATCATTAATAAGGAAATGTTTTACAAAGACTTAATGGTTTGTGATAAATTAAATTAATAAGGTAAATTACTGTAATGACCCGCCACTCATTCCACAGAATGACGCATCATTAATAAGAAAGAAAGGGATAGAAAAGAGAAAAGATAGAGAAGAAAGAAGAAACAATATCAGAATCTTAACAGCGGAACGAATAAATTATATTAATAACATAAGATATTACATATTATCATATACAACATCTATCAGAGTTAAACAGCTTATACAACACATACTAGACAGTTATAAACACCTGTCTAGTTATTACAACTCAAATACAACTCAACAAAAAGACTCAGAGATCAACACAGCGGAACACTATATCTACGAACGTTGAAGCCTCCTACTTCATTGCTCTTCCAGAAAACTCGTCAAAGCAAACCTGACTCCCTTGGCTACTCGTAAAAATTTGAGTACCCAAGAGAATATAAAACAGAAATAAACACTTAGGTCAGACATGGGTCTGGTATGAGTAAACGGTTTAAATTTGCTTAACTTCAAAATCTTTTGAAAACAAAGGTATCACGTAAGACTTCCCACACATAAACATGGAAAAGTTTTTACCTTACGCTAACCAAAACTTTGATAAGAAATCTGGTTATATTATAATAGGGTCTAGGGTTTTCAAATAAATATTCACATAGCCGAAATTGTTACATTCATTAAATTCTAGCATACATAGGTATACAATCAAGTCCGTTATCACTTATTGGAAGTTGGATTCCCATACAATGGCAGGGCTACTGGGGTACCTCACGTCACAGTACGTGGCCTAGATCAACATACCGAGGATTACTCCCAATCCCCTGCAACACAAAGCCGGAACCATCCCTTACTGGATAATCCCGAACAAGACAACCCCGCAGTTGGCTGCAGTTCCAACTACCCACTAAGCCGAAATAGAAAGGGACCTCTAGACAGGGATATATCTTGCTCTCAGTGGGCGCTACCCACGAAGCCTTGCTGCACCTCCCCTGTTTTAGCCATTCCCGGTTGATGAGGCTTGAGGTCACGATTACCTTTAATCAGAACACATCACTTAGAATGCTCATCGTCCACCTGACGATGTGCTGAAAGTATTAAATCCATACAAGTTCGTTCCGGGTTCGAACGAAACCGAAGGCATTATCTCATTACACTCATTTTGGAATCACCCTCAGAGTTAACGACAATAACCCTTGCACTCTGAATCTTCATCTTCACTTGAGATTCATGACCTATCGTTAATTTGGATCGATGTGGTATTCGGATATCCAAATCTGGAAACCCGATCCCGGTCTCATCGAAATCCAAAACGTATCTTTTAAGGCCAAGTTGTTTAAAGGTTTAAACAATTTAATTCAATACTTGAATTCACACAGCATTTAACACAGATAAATATCACACATTTATCATAGATATATCCAATATCATATCATAGAATATCATAGCATATAATCCAATAGATATCAACCAAATCAGACATTTTACTCAAACAATCATCCATAAGCAATCATTTATTAATCCATATTATAATCAATTTAATCAACTTAAATTAAATTAATTACTTAAGAATCATGTTTCTACTTCAGATCAAGCTTCAATTTCGTTTTTTTTCTCATGGCGCCTGTTCTCTCATCCCCTCTCCCTCCTTCTTTTTCTCAGTCCTTCCCTCCCCTTCTATCTCCCTTACCCTCCCCTACCTTTCCTTCCATCATCTCTGATCCGCCTCATTCTGCCCCTCCACCCCTCCCTGACCCTCCTCCACCTTCGACGACCACTCCTCTCACTAATCCTTCTCCTCCTTCTCCTTCCTTGCCTGACTCCTCAGCCTGTCAACAAGCTTGGACTTCCTTATTCAAACGTAAACCAATGCATGCGGGGAAGTACACACCTGTTGACCTTCCTCCTTCCCTCAACAATGACGTGCTCCAACTCTGTGAAGGTGTTGTGCAAGCAGGAGAGGAAGTGTGGTGTGACTTTCTTATGGGGTTTTTTCTGGACAAACCTCTCTCATTCACTGCTGTCAAAAAGAAGCTAGAAAGTATGTGGAAGCTTAAGGGTTCTTTCACTATTCAATCAGATGGTAACATTTTTCTCTTGTCTTTCTCCTGCTCTGATGACAGAGAGAAGATTCTTAGAGCTGATCCAATAATTATGAACAACAAATTATTCATCATCACTGAATACAACTCTTCAATAAGCAATGTTTGTGGAGCAGTGAAGGCAGTACCAATATGGGTCAGATTATATAACATACCACTGTTTGCAAAATCTAATTTTTGGTCGAATTGGGTATGCAGCAGGTTAGGAAAACTTCTTTGCCTTGATGAGAGAACTGAAAATAAACAAAGACTTGATTTTGCTAGATGTTTAGTAGAAGTAAATCCAAATCAGGAGCTAGTTGATGACTTCTTAGTGCAACTGGTTGATGGTGGAGTGCAAAGAGTATATGTGGACTACCTCTGGCGACCTGACATTTGTACTAAATGTAAAACTTTTGGTCACAAAACTATGGAATGTGATATTGAAGTAGTAGTGGAGGCTGAAGAAGTAATTGAGAAGTCCAAACAAGTAAAGAAGAATGAGAAAGGAAGCCGAATGACAAGAAAAAAGAAACTGGTAGTAAATAAAAGATGGCAAAAGGTGAATAGAATTAGTAAAAAGAAAGAAAATATAGTGACAGACAAGAGAAATAGTGGAGAGAAGCAACCTGTTGGGATTAATGTTAGCAATGAAAGGAGTTTTGTCCAAAAAGTTTCTAATGATAATAATGATGTAGAGATTGAGGAGGGAGAAATTAGAGACAATGTAGAGGAAGAAAACCCTATGAAGGAAACTAGTAATAAAGGTGATGTTAACCAAAGTAGTACGAGTAATCTGCATGATCAAGCAGAAGTGAACACTCCCATGCAAGAAGAAAATATTGATGATGCTGCTCCATACAACAGTAAACCAGACAACCAAATCATTATTGATCAGGTGATAGAAAATGGAATTATAACAGGAAATAGGTTTGACATCCTAAATTCAGTTGAAGCCTTCATGGATGATGCAAGTAATATGCAGACACAAAATTTAATTGCTGGTGAGACCAATAACCCTCAAATTTCTCATGCTTCTGTGACATCTAACCTTTCCCCTTCAACTTCCTGTAATAATCCAACTATTCAATCTTCTCCACAGCAACATACCTTAGTAGTTCCTACTGACCAAGGAAATGATCATCAATTGAACACTACTCTTTCTCCCTCTAGAAGCCATGGCATCTCTCCTCAAACCCGACTCTAGAAGCCAAATAATTTTCCAAATAATTTTATCTTCCAAAATATCTTTATTAGATATAAAATTTCCACACTTCTAAAAATAAATCAACGTTTATTTTTAAACGAATTCCCATTTCTTTTTATAAATTCCATAGTGAATTTATATTTATCGAATATCTACTGATATTCGATTTTTTTCCAAATCGATTTCAATATTAAATTTCGATTTATCTTTTTAAGAAGATAAATTCTCAAAAACGTTCATTCCATATTGGCAAAGCAATTCCATACTTATATAATAATAAGTAGTTCACAAATCTATTTATTTTCACCACTTGAAAATATTCGACATACTTAAATCAAATTAAGTATATATTTCATTCTTTAAGGAAATCATTTATTTTAACAACATCTATTTGAGTCAAAACGAATGTTACGTAAAACATCGTTACGACGACTCAAAATCACTAGTATAGGGATTCGAAATTTAGATAGATATATAAATCCCAATACTACATCAAAAACATTTCCTTTCGGAAATCATTTACTATAACAACAGTGTTATAGTCCATCATTTCCTTATTTTTCGAAAACGTCTATTTCAACAATAAAATGTTGAAATCTATGTATTCGATACTTAACACGTTTTAAAACACCTTTTAAAACAATTAACTTCATTTTAAAATATCGCTTTCCCAAACATAACCATTTTATTCAATAATATATTCACTGTCCAAAATCGTGAATATACTTCACTAACCACATTTCACTATTTTCTACACGTTTTATTTCAATAATAATTCGCTATCAAAAATCGCGAATATATCTCCCTTAACAACCTTCTATATTTAATTTATCAAATTCAATCGATTTCGAATTTATTAACACGGTTATAAATTCTATTTCTATTTTAATAACAACTTCGACTTATAAATTTTCTTTTATTTAACTTCTATATTTTACTTGTCAAAATAAGTGATTCGGATTTATAAACAACTTTTATAAATTTCAATTCTATTTATAAAAACTTCAATATCAATTCAATTTCAATATTGATTTCTGAATTTATTTTCCACTTTAAATAAAAGATTCCATACTGATTTCTCAAAAGTTCTTTTCCAAATATTAAATCAATTACAGATTGATTTCTAATTTTATTTATCTCTACTAGAATAAATTCCTTATTTTCCTTCAAATCATTCAATATCCTGTTTTTAAATGGATTCTTTAAATTGAACTCATTTTACATTGATTTCCCAAATCATTTCAATTTACCAATTAAATTTCTAATTGGATTTCCAACTTATCTCCTTTTGAATAAATTCCTTTTTTCAAAATTTCTTCAATTTCAAAAAAATTGATTCACTTAGAAATTTTCTACTTGAATTTCAAAAATTCAATTTCGTTTATCTTTGGAATCCAATGATGTCAAAACATCCATTCAGCTAAATTTTAGCTTTCAAACAATTTCCAGATATCAATATGATTAATAGCATCACTATAATCATTCACAGATTCATATCACAATAGAAATAAATTCAATCAATGTGAGGGGTCCAGTTGGATCCCTCCAACCTGTTTCCCTGCATCCAAAGATGTTAGCACAATACCAATTCCGCTCCAGTACTGAATTATCGCGGTATATGGGTTTTATAAAAATCCGCTTACTAACGGCGCAATAGGGTCTCATCCGCTATACGAGGCGGGAAATCATCAATCCAATATATACATATGCCAATATGTATATATTGCTATATATATAATAGATATATCCTACTATATCTAATAGCACATCCAATATAGCAATCAAATCAATCAATAAATAACTGAAAATTCCACTTCATTTTTGAGTGAGAAAAATCTCACCTTAGCTTTTATTTGCAGTCCATTTTTCTTCCAGTTTGGTTTCTCCAATCTTGACCTTGTATAAATAATTTTATACAATTTGTAAGTATTTGAATCAATTGACCATAAATTATCACCTGTTAATTTATTTAAACCAAAAATTTAATTTTATCGAATGATTTAATTTTAAACCAATTTCTTTATAAATAAATTTATTTAACAATAAATTAAATTTAAAACAAATTTTCTTTTAACAATTTTACTTAACTAAATTATCTCCGAAATAAACTAGCAATTTATTTCACTGTCTATATACATTCTTATTATTTTAAAATCCAAGTTTCAAAATTTTAACTTCAGAGATTATCAAATTTATTTGCTTCTGTATGTATAAATTAAAAATCTTCATATGTATACATAATTTTTATCTTAAATTTCTTTTTTTTCTCTGCAAATGAACAACAGCAGAAAAACAAAAACAATAAATTCTTTTCACTTGAAAATTTAAGAAATAAACCTTACTGTAATTCCTATTTAATTTTTCTAAAATTCAATTAGATAAAACACTCAGTTAAAAGATTACCCAAAACACTCATACAAATCTATAGTTTTCGAATCAATAGTTTTCGAATCAATTTCATACTCATACAAATCAATTTTATATAAGTTCGACAACTTCCAAATCAAGTGTTTAGTAACATAAGGTTCTCAAATTTCAATTTGTTTCAATATCAGTTCAATTTCAAAATCATATACAATTTCACCGAATTATTTCTTCTCAAATTAATTATCTTTAGTTTCAACGTTTCCAGAATAATAGATTTAGAAAATAAATCCAAATTTCCAAATCAATAATTTAAGTCAACCAATTCATTTCCAAAATCAAATGTTTTCAAAATCATCTTATACTTATGTAAGGTCCATCTTATATAAGGATCAAATTTTTCAAAATAAATTTCGCTGTATGAAGAGCCATATGGGATTTGAATATCTTTGCTTTTATGGGTTATATATCTTTGTGATTTAAATTGGAATTTTCTTTTAGTAAGCAAAGATATTCTAACTCGACAGCTTTCAATTTCAGCGTTAAAATATATAAATGATATTAGGATATAAGATGTACATACGTCATCATTTCGCAAAACTACATTTGATCGCTCGCTTGATCACACAAGTTCGCTTTCGAACTAGTATTGTCCATTCGACTTCCCTAATGCGGATTTTGATATGGTTTCTCGACTAGAAGCCATCAGTCTCCTTGCATAGCCATATACTACGATAGAGAATTCTAGAATCAAGCCCAAAATCCATATCAAATATTCGCCATCAAGAATCGAATGAAAATCCTAACACGAAATGGTGTAATCCACCTCGAACTTGTGTACCCAAACTTGGATCAAATTAATTATGCGAATAAAACACCATACGTACAACTTATATATTTATTCCAACTTGTTAAATATATAGTTTCATAAAGATGTTACTAAGTTAAACATTTAAACTAAATTTTATTCAAAATATTTTGAAGACCAAATTCTTTCAAAACATTTCAAATCTAAATTCCATATTTAGAAAAAATTCAAAATAGCCTTATTCATTTACTTAACAAAACAGTTTCAACTTATTTAAATCATATTACTTCATACTTAAACATTCGAAACAAATTTATATACTTTATCAAATAATTCATACCTTTCAAAATTTCTTAGCTTTGAAAAGTTAACCTTGATTTGGAAGTGCTCGAACCTTCAAAATAGTTGAAGAAATCATTTTCAAATTCAGGAGTTGGAAATCGGCAACAAATCAGTAAATCAATTTTAATAGATAAGGTTATATCAAATCCGAAACTCGAGGACTGAACACCGGCTTACTTCAAATCATTTCAAATATATATATACGAGTATGGTGGCACGTCCGTTGGACGTGTGCATAAAATGAAGTAAGCAAATTTTCTCTTTGGTACAATTATAGTATTGTGAGATATTACAATAAGTTTTCGGTAGTTGCGGTATATTTTTATTTAAAATGCTAAATGCTAATGGAATAACACCAACTTCCATCACACTGTAAACTTCTAGTAAAAGACTTCCTATTTGTAAGTGAAGCAAGCTTGAAAACCGCTGAAAGACTTCCTATATTTAAGTGAAGCAAGCTTGAAAACTGATGTAAAGGTACAACAATCATACGTAACAAAGAAGCAGTATATGGTTATTAATGTATTATATACCACAACTTATCAGTTGCTAGTAAATATACGGAAATCTTAAAACATGTGTCATCTTAACAAATTCTATGAATTGGTCACACATATATTTAAATACTAAACGACTGGATATATTCATTGGCTCCAACTATTCCTTTTTCTTCTTATATGCGCAAATGGAACTACAAACTATTGGTTTTCCAATAAAAAAAGTAAATGAAGTAAAATTTGTGACAAATTGTATTTGTTCATCACAGGTATGGAGTAAGAAAGCAGTACTTACTCTCTGCTTTTATTTTTCTCAAACCATAATAGATCATAACAAACTGAATTAAAAATGTTACAGAGAGAACAAAACATTAAAAAAATCCTCAATTGCCTTGTTAGATGATATACTGTGCGACTTGCAGCAGGACATTCTCTCTTCTACACACTTCATCCCTAACCATGCTCAGCCTCTGTACAATGCTTCTGATGGATTGCTTCAAGGATGAAGTAAACCTGGCATGCTTCTCACTCTCGCTAATACAACTGAACACTCATTAACAGCAGCACCTTGTCATGTTGCATCATCACCCATTCTCAGTTCTGGTCACTTACGCATCAGCTGCCCACATTCGCATGCTATTCTATCGGTACTTGTCATGCTTGTTGACATAAAAAAATAACCACTTGCTTCACCTGATGCTTAACATCACATGATGAACTTACTTGGAGCTTCATTTGCTGATCCATCTATGCACTGAGATGCAAGGATTTTGGATTACCTACATTTCATGTTGAACCGAAGACAACTGATGGCAACAAACAAAGCCTGTACATTCCTACAAATCAGGACAGCGAGCAGATTCAACACCTGAAATGGCACATCTCAACTCATTTCTTACTGCATTAGTTCAACCATGACTACACTCTCGGTGTTGAATGAAAGCAACTCACTGACTCATCACTGATTGCTTTGTTTGTAGCGCCCCTGCACAAACATGTATGGATGATCAAATTAGGCGTGTTTGGTCTTAGTGGTCCTGTTATGATAAAAGATATCCATAGTTATGGAAGTGGGATTATAAGATGTAAATACAATTCTTGTATTTATATTTTCGTGGAAAAAATTGAAATTCATATTAATACATTACGTTATGAGTCAAAATACAAAAATTGTATTTACAACTTATTAAATATATAAGTTATAAACCAAAATACAGGATTTGGATCAACACCTTATTTTGAGACTTGTACTGCAAGGGCTGAAGTATAATTTGTTAGCCATGACAAAGAAGATAGAAATAAATAGTTCGCTTATATTATTAAAGATGAAACAACTTATTTTTAATCAAATACCGTGTACGATGTAGGTTGTAGGCATAATATGTAAAAGGACTTAAGTTGTGTTTTTTTGGATAATCGTACAAATATAGTTTGATTTTAAGTTTGATAACAGTAGTATTTTTTGTGTGTATTAAACTGTACATAAATTCTTTATTTCATGAAGGTTAGAAGTGGATTTGGCTTGCTTACCGCATGCATTCAGTGATATAAATTTATACAAACAGTGATTTCAAGCTTACATTGGTAACCATAAAGGATTTAACAATTAGTAACCAATAAAAATCAAATAATTTTAGTTCAGTAAAGGTTGATTATACCTCGGGTGATTGATCTTTATACTGCTGCTGTGATGTGAAACATTCAGTGGCTTGTGACCTACAATCTGATACATCTATATTGGTCTTTTCATCAGCAACCTTAGCCACTGCTAACAAACTTCATTTAAGATTCTCAATCCAACTCTTTAAATTCTGATATTTAATACTGTACTCGTTATTCATGTAAGAATCATCAACTTCAAATTGCTTGCATTTCATCAGGTTAACACTTCTTACAAAATAGACTATGCTCATTCAGCAATGAAACACCTTGGTTTTTCAAGCATTCCACTCAGTCTCGAAGCTCTTGCTCAGCTTTATTGATGAAAAGTAAAATCCCTTTTCATCTATATTACATTGCAGTCTATTCAAGAGATGCATTTGCTGTCTATCACACCGCCCCATTTGCAAACTACTTATAAAACTACCATTACTTTTCTTGCCAAGCTCGCCAAAAAATGCCTGCCTTAAATCATAGAGCTCTGTCTAGAATAGAAATAAACAATTGATGAGAAAAAAATGATATGTAGCAAGCTTGGTTTGAAAATCCATATTTTGTTCTTTGCTACTAACATGGTTGAGGCATTCAATATAGCATAATAAAACTCAATTTTTTCTTAACCCATTAACACCTTCAAATTATATAGTACATGTGCTCAGTTTATAAAACAAAATAGTCAAGCAGTTTGTCAAGAAAACTATTAAAAATTTGACCAAAATAATCCAACTAAATTGAATGAAATTAGGTTCAATTAGGCAATCACGTAACTAAATCAGGCAATCCATAAAACCAAGAGTAATCAAGCATAAAAGCCAAGACAATAATTTAACGCACATATAAATACAATAAACAAAATTTTCATGAATTTTGTACAAACGCGTCAAATTTCGAAAACGTTCGTACGGAGAGTCGATTGCTTAATGATGATAAAATTAGGGTTTTAGATTGTACCTAGTATAAAAGCCGAGTAAAACCCTGGGAAAGCCGTTTGCTGCCATGGTTCAACTCGATTAGGTTGAGCTATCGATTGCGAATACTTCGATTGTCATGTCGATCCAAAATTATCGCCTGCTTTAGTATTTTCATTTTTTGACCAAATTTGCTTTCCTTCTTCTGAGGTTCGTGATGATAAAGGGGAGGTGATGAGAACGTGGGCCTATGAACCGATTTAGAAGACAATGGAAGTGAAGGAAGGACAGGGTAGGGGTGGCGGTTAGGAAATTGAATGCGGGGAGTTGCCATTAATTTTGAAAGTGGAAAATAAAGACGAAAAGGAAGGGGGTAACGGAAGATGGTGGAAAAAAGACGTGTGCAGAAGGACGTCGGCAACGTGTGAGGACTTGGGAAATGACAAATCTGCCATGTTGGAATGTTTTCCTTTTATTTTGAAGTGGGGGCAAAATGGGGACTGCCAAAAAGGCTTCACTTTGACCGGTTTGACCAGGTATTTGCATTATAGTATAGATACATATATCTTTCGAATATCAAATCATACTTCAAAATTTTGAAATCAAAATTGGTTTCGCAAAATAACTCGCGTAGCAATGCTACTGAAGTGGCCTATCCCCCACTCTGAAACTCGAAAATCAATGTCGATGATGCGTGCACTCATCACCGAAATTATTTTCCAGCGACACAAGTGAGTTCTGGACTTCCATTTACTTTGAAAACTTCTTTGAAATTCCTTCAAAATCATTAAAACCCATTAAAATCATTGAAACATTACTTATTCGGAAAAATAATTTCAATCATATTATTTATTATTTCAAAATCTTAAAACCAGTTCCAAAATGCCGGAGTTCAATCACTTAAATTCAGATTCAAAACCTTCAGTTATAAATCATTTTATATGAAAACATTTCTTATAAAATTTTCAAAATTTCAAATCCTTTCAAAACTTCAAATTCTCATTTTTTTAAAAGGTACATAATCCTTATCAAAAACATTTCATCTTTATATAAAAATATGGCCATCCTTATCAAAATAAAAACTACGATGAATACACAATTTTCAAAAGACAATCAACCACAAACTTTCCAAGGGACGATTCAAGGATGGATTTCAAAGCAAAACAGAGATTCAAATTTAGAAGGACTCTAATCAAATAGAATTCTAATTCAAAGATAGGCTCAAACAAAGATAAGATAATTAAATTACCAAATAGAAGATGGATAAGCCTATATGAATCGCGGGCGACCTTAACTGGTCAACCGTGACTTCAGGAATATAATCGATGCGAAAATCTAAGGCAAATCGACCTTCGATTGCCAGAGATAGAATCTAAATATAGCAGAAGATAGAAAACATCGTAAACCGAGGATACAGAAATCTCCGATGAATCAATGCCAATTATAATCATTCAAAGATTTGCGGAATCGCCACCCTATAAAGGTCATACAAAGTGGAGTGATGCAATGCTCCAAAATCAAAAGAATACAATTAGGGGAGGCAGGAATGGATTTCAGAACAAGTGGGAGCGTTCCAAAATTCAAAGGAATCTTATTCGATAAGAATCCAAACGAAGATTAGAGATATATAACCTATATCGATACAGAAAAATTCCCATAAAAATTTGGAAAGACTCGAATTCATAACATACGAAAACAGAAGCATAAATATCTTTAGTTGGACAACTTTAGCTAAGCAAAAGATACAACAGAGTTTACTCAAAGCATCCTAACAAACTACTGATTTTGCCATACCCAAAATAGATCCCTATCAACAATGGATCTAGATCAATCAAGAGAGAAGTTCAAAATTTTAGAGGATCCTAATCAAAGAAATTACTAACAAGGTGGATACGAAAGGAATGTAGTTTAAGAAATATTTTACTTTTAAAGCAAGGAAATTTATATCAAAATAATCTTTCAAAATTCTTTAAAAATCATTTGAAAATCATTTTATACTTCGAAAATACGTTCTCTCACAAAGAAATGATTCTGAGATTGATTTCACTCATTCTAGGGTATTTCTACCCTATCTCTAATGAGTTTTTGCTCCGCAGGCTAAGGTTTGCCTAAAACCAAAGCTCTGATACCAACTGTAACGACCCACTATTTTGGACCATTCAAATCGACAATAATCCACACATGTCTGGCTTGAATAATTCAAAATAACAGATTGTAAATAAATTTGGAGCAAATGAAATCAAATACACAGAATCATAGACACAGAACATATCAGAATAACTCGCAGCGGAATATAAAAAAACCATAGTAGTTCATGAAGCTACTATAACAAACTCTCAAAACATAATACATAATATCTGCTTGAAAACATATACAATAGACATCTTAAATAAATAGAAGTTTATGAATACCAGAACTGAAATAGAACAACTGAACTGAAAGGAACAGATAACTAGACAAGCAGAATCTCCAACGATTCCTAGCTCCAGAAAGAAATCCAAAGTTAAGCTGTAAATACTCAGGCTGACCCGAGCGTAAAGTAAAACACAAAACACTCGAGTCAGGACAATATATACTTATATAATGTAAACCAACTCAAGTGAGCTGTAGTAGAAATGCACAATAACTCAAAGGATGCTTGGGATCGCCCATCCTTCAAGGATCAGTTAAACAATAAATTAAATACACCCCGTGGTTAAAATTTCAAAATGGTATTTTATTCTTCGAAATCAAATATCATTTCAAAATTCAATATCCTTCAAAAATCCATTTCAAAATATCAAAATATCATATTTCAAAATAGTTTATATTTCGAAACAAATTACTTTATTTTAAATCATAAAAATAAAGTTATTATTAATAATTAAATTATTAAATTTCCAAAATTTTAATCTTTCATTCGTTCACTTAAATTAATTAAAACAATGAAAATTCAACTTTTGCAGCATTTAGAAAATGCTACGGAAAGTCACATTTAAAACAGTTCAATTTAACAAAAGACAGCATTTAAAATGCTGTAATAGGGTTACATTAGTTTCAAATAAACTTAGTTAAATTCAACCATTATAACATTACAAAAATGCTATAATAGCCTTTAATTAAATTTAGCCATTTGGTTCATTATTATCAACTACAGCATTTACAGATGTTGTATTATCATTTACATTAGAATTAATAGCATTTCAGAGATGCAGTTAATTAACTTCAAATATTCAGTATAATTTCACAAACAATTATATTTTTATATAAATCATTTTTAACTTATAAAATCATATATAATCATTCAAATACCCTTATATTCATGATTTTATAAAGTTAAACCTCCATTCAAAAATCAAAATTTAATAATAATTGACTTATTAAATTCCAATTTTAAATTATAAATTCATTAAATTAAATTAACTTAACACTTAATTTTAAAATTTCAAAATAACTTAATTCCATTTTTATTTACTTAACTTAAAGTTCACTCTTAAGCCAAATTCACAAATTTCCAATTTTAGTTATATTTCAAAATTTCAACTTAAATATTCATTCATTTCACATTTTAACTTTATTCAAAATCATTAATATAATATAAAAATCATTTAAATTCACTTTAATCCAAATTATCATGAAGTTATCACATTTCATATTTAATTTAAATTCCAATTATCACCCAATTAAAATTTCCCAAAATAACTTACATTTCAAATTTTCTAGTTTTACCAATAATTTATTTCACTTATAAATTTTCAAAAAATCAATAATGCTTACATAAATCATTTTTTTATTTAGTTTAAATCAAATATTATAATATTTACATTTCAAAAATATTTTTAAGATTTTTATAAAAACATATTTTAACAACGGGTCTGTATTTCGTTTCTAGTCTAAGTAAAGTGATACGGGTAATATATCATTTCAACCCGTAATTTACAAAGATACCCGGGTTTGATCATTTCAAACCCGCAATCCCAAGTAAATGAAAATAATTGAAAATCATTCAGGCCTATTATTTCAGCCCATAATGATTTTCTCCTATTCTAAAGTCCGTTCGGGTATGTATCATTTCAACCCATAGTGATTCTAATCTAAAGGGAACTTGCAGTGTGATAAACTGATAAAAATAATAGAACAGCATAATATAACAGTAACATATAATATAATAGGTGTTTAAGCATGGGTGAACATCATAAAATCATAACATAGCAAGTGTAACATGATAATGCATTTTACAGATTCAAAAGGGGTCAATTCACTAGTTATATATGTACATATTGTCTGGTGAGAATAACTCACCTGTATAAGCTGGAGATGACAACCAAATGCACAAATAAGGAACTTCAAAAGCACGATAACACAACAATGATTTGAGAGTGGGAGAGCCAAGGCTAATTGCCTTGTTAAATATCAAACAAAACAAAAACAAACATGAATTACAAACCAAAATATTACAAACAATGCTAGGAATAACTATACAATTCAAAGCTAGAGCTTTTGCACTTGCATTCAACCACTTATACTTCAGCTATGGCCTGGAAAGACACTGTAATGGGATTGTTTTGGATCAGGTTTGGATCAAGTTCAGGTCATATAGGGGTCGCCATAGCAATATAAAGAGGAGATGAAGGATATGTGCTTGAATTTCAAAACAAGGCAACACAACTACAAGCAACAACAAGATTTCAAGGCCTAAATGGGTTCGACCAAGGGACTATTGGGCATGGCCTGATCTGGAAGGATAAACTACAGGTTCTACAGAGGTCCAAGGCTCAGGTTATGGCTGGTGGTGGTGGTGTTTGGCCGGCCAAAGTGGAGGAGAGAGGTGGTGGAACAAGTTAGGCTAGGCTATGAACATTAAGGTGGAGTTTTGTTTATTTTTAGGTGGATCTTCTTCATCAAGGGGCATGGCCATGGCTTGGGGCTGGGCTGGAGGAGGTGTTGACCAGATGTGGTGGTGGTGGAGGAGGCCAAGGTGGAGGAGGAAGGAGGAGCTGAGCATAGAAGGTGAGAAAACAAGTGCAAAATCATAAGAAAACAAGTAGAAATTGCATAGAAAAGAAGAAAATTTTTACCAAGCTTTACTTCAGGTTAATGGCCGAATTTTTTGGTGATTGAGAAGTTTAATTTTCGTGAAAATGAAGTGAGGAAGTGGCTGAAAGAATGAGAAAAGAATCGGCCAAAATTGATTACAAGTGGAGGTTGAGAAAATGAAAAGGTGGAAGGTAAAAGGACTTGGAATTTAAAAAGTTTAAAACCTTTCAAATTTCTATATTTTCTTTTCATAAGTTTAATTATCTAAAAATACATATAATTTCAGTTAAAATTCGAATATATAACAAATATACAAAATATAAATAAATAAATATTAATTATATATGATTAAAATAAGAAAATAGTGTAAAATGAAAACTAGTCTAGAAAATTTGAAAATAAACAGAATAAACTTTGGAAGATTTATATGGACTTAGAAAATATTTATAAATAAATATAATAACACAAAAATAAAATGCATTCACAAAAATAAATAAATAAATTTTAATTAAATATAATTTAAATGAAGAAAATAGTAGAAAAATGGAAACTAGCCTTTAAAAATAGAAAATAAATGCAATATATTTTGGAAAATTTTTATTATCACTTTAAAAATATTAAAAGATAAAAATATACATAAAATAAAATATTAACACATATTAAAATAAAATATAACAAAGAAAATATGATTTATATAATTTAAAATAGGCAAAATAAAACAAATTATACTCAAAATTGAAATGTACGTAACTTTTACAATTTAACTCCGTTTTCAATGAAAAGAAAAGTAGTATTCAAGTTATTACATCTATTTTCATAATAAAAGATAAAATTTAAGAATTTAAATAATTTAAATTTGATGTTTAAAAGTCAAAGTTTGAACAGTTTGACCAGAAATTCATTTTACAGTAAAATATTCAAATTATACTAGTTTGAACTATAAATCACTTAATAATCAACATTTATATTTAAAAATGAAATATTTGAAATAAACCATTTTAAAAATAATTTAAATAAAAGAAAGTCAAATTTAAAATATATACAAAAATCTAGGGCTGTTACACTCTCCCCCACTCAAATCTTTTCGTCCTCGAAAAGGAAGGGAGCGGAGAAACAACTAGAAAGAACAATAGGTTGGAAGACATCCCGAAAGAAGGTAGGGAAGAAAAGTAGCTAGGAGGGAAAGCAGGTTGAAAGAGAAGGATGAACCATTATTTTAAATTGTTGGTTAAAGAGGTAAAATATTTAAAATACTTTAAAATCCTTTAGGAAGGAAAATAACTGATCAAAATATCCTTTATATAATATTTTATCAAAATACTTTTATAAATCGATGTTTCAACAAGTTTATCCTTGTTCCTGTAGACTCTGGTAGTGCGTTGATCAGGCGCAAAACTGGAATTCTCCAGTACTTAGTAGACCTGTTTCAACACCTAGTGAAAATACTGGGAAAACCTTTAAAAACAGATATGGAAAGTACAATCCAAACAAAAACGAATCAAATCATGGATCGCAGATACACAATGGTTACGCCTGGGTCCCCCAGGAAACATCCGTACCTTTTAAGCATTCACTGCCTTGCGAATTTCGCCATGCAACAAAACGGTGGACCGCAGGATACATAAAAATGGTTACGCCTGGATCCCCCAGGAAACATCCATACCCCTTAAGCAATCTCTGCCTTGCGGATTATGCCACTAACACGACCATAGATCGCAGATACACAATGGTTACGCCTGGATCCCCCAGGAAACATCCGTACCTTTTAAGCAATCACTGCCTTACGAATTACGCTATGCAGTCGAGTTCGTAAGACCATGGGTAACGCCATGGAATTCGAAGGACACTCGAGTATCATATCCGGAAAACCAAAATCAGAGAGAATAATATCAATAGAATGAATCCAAGATGTGGCCACAAATCGGATATCAAGCAGAAGGCACTTTCCATATCTTTACTTCGAAAATATGTATCATATAGTACCTTTTCAAATCACTTTCAAATATCGTACTTATATAATATCCATTATATATAAGATTTCACTTTCAAATTGAGTACCTTTTCAAATCTATAGTTTTCGAATCAATTTCATACTCATACAAATCAATTTTATATAAGTTCGACAACTTCCAAATCAAGTGTTTAGTAACATAAGGTTCTCAAATTTCAATTTGTTTCAATATCAGTTCAATTTCAAAATCATATACAATTTCACCGAATTATTTCTTCTCAAATTAATTATCTTTAGTTTCAACGTTTCCAGAATAATAGATTTAGAAAATAAATCCAAATTTCCAAATCAATAATTTAAGTCAACCAATTCATTTCCAAAATCAAATGTTTTCAAAATCATCTTATACTTATGTAAGGTCCATCTTATATAAGGATCAAATTTTTCAAAATAAATTTCGCTGTATGAAGAGCCATATGGGATTTGAATATCTTTGCTTTTATGGGTTATATATCTTTGTGATTTAAATTGGAATTTTCTTTTAGTAAGCAAAGATATTCTAACTCGACAGCTTTCAATTTCAGCGTTAAAATATATAAATGATATTAGGATATAAGATGTACATACGTCATCATTTCGCAAAACTACATTTGATCGCTCGCTTGATCACACAAGTTCGCTTTCGAACTAGTATTGTCCATTCGACTTCCCTAATGCGGATTTTGATATGGTTTCTCGACTAGAAGCCATCAGTCTCCTTGCATAGCCATATACTACGATAGAGAATTCTAGAATCAAGCCCAAAATCCATATCAAATATTCGCCATCAAGAATCGAATGAAAATCCTAACACGAAATGGTGTAATCCACCTCGAACTTGTGTACCCAAACTTGGATCAAATTAATTATGCGAATAAAACACCATACGTACAACTTATATATTTATTCCAACTTGTTAAATATATAGTTTCATAAAGATGTTACTAAGTTAAACATTTAAACTAAATTTTATTCAAAATATTTTGAAGACCAAATTCTTTCAAAACATTTCAAATCTAAATTCCATATTTAGAAAAAATTCAAAATAGCCTTATTCATTTACTTAACAAAACAGTTTCAACTTATTTAAATCATATTACTTCATACTTAAACATTCGAAACAAATTTATATACTTTATCAAATAATTCATACCTTTCAAAATTTCTTAGCTTTGAAAAGTTAACCTTGATTTGGAAGTGCTCGAACCTTCAAAATAGTTGAAGAAATCATTTTCAAATTCAGGAGTTGGAAATCGGCAACAAATCAGTAAATCAATTTTAATAGATAAGGTTATATCAAATCCGAAACTCGAGGACTGAACACCGGCTTACTTCAAATCATTTCAAATATATATATATACATATATCTTTCGAATATCAAATCATACTTCAAAATTTTGAAATCAAAATTAGTTTCGCAAAATAACTCGCGTAGCAATGCTACTGAAGTGGCCTATCCCCCACTCTGAAACTCGAAAATCAATGTCGATGATGCGTGCACTCATCACCGAAATTATTTTCCAGCGACACAAGTGAGTTCTGGACTTCCATTTACTTTGAAAACTTCTTTGAAATTCCTTCAAAATCATTAAAACCCATTAAAATCATTGAAACATTACTTATTCGGAAAAATAATTTCAATCATATTATTTATTATTTCAAAATCTTAAAACCAGTTCCAAAATGCCGGAGTTCAATCACTTAAATTCAGATTCAAAACCTTCAGTTATAAATCATTTTATATGAAAACATTTCTTATAAAATTTTCAAAATTTCAAATCCTTTCAAAACTTCAAATTCTCATTTTTTTAAAAGGTACATAATCCTTATCAAAAACATTTCATCTTTATATAAAAATATGGCCATCCTTATCAAAATAAAAACTACGATGAATACACAATTTTCAAAAGACAATCAACCACAAACTTTCCAAGGGACGATTCAAGGATGGATTTCAAAGCAAAACAGAGATTCAAATTTAGAAGGACTCTAATCAAATAGAATTCTAATTCAAAGATAGGCTCAAACAAAGATAAGATAATTAAATTACCAAATAGAAGATGGATAAGCCTATATGAATCGCGGGCGACCTTAACTGGTCAACCGTGACTTCAGGAATATAATCGATGCGAAAATCTAAGGCAAATCGACCTTCGATTGCCAGAGATAGAATCTAAATATAGCAGAAGATAGAAAACATCGTAAACCGAGGATACAGAAATCTCCGATGAATCAATGCCAATTATAATCATTCAAAGATTTGCGGAATCGCCACCCTATAAAGGTCATACAAAGTGGAGTGATGCAATGCTCCAAAATCAAAAGAATACAATTAGGGGAGGCAGGAATGGATTTCAGAACAAGTGGGAGCGTTCCAAAATTCAAAGGAATCTTATTCGATAAGAATCCAAACGAAGATTAGAGATATATAACCTATATCGATACAGAAAAATTCCCATAAAAATTTGGAAAGACTCGAATTCATAACATACAAAAACAGAAGCATAAATATCTTTAGTTGGACAACTTTAGCTAAGCAAAAGATACAACAGAGTTTACTCAAAGCATCCTAACAAACTACTGATTTTGCCATACCCAAAATAGATCCCTATCAACAATGGATCTAGATCAATCAAGAGAGAAGTTCAAAATTTTAGAGGATCCTAATCAAAGAAATTACTAACAAGGTGGATACGAAAGGAATGTAGTTTAAGAAATATTTTACTTTTAAAGCAAGGAAATTTATATCAAAATAATCTTTCAAAATTGTTTAAAAATCATTTGAAAATCATTTTATACTTCGAAAATACGTTCTCTCACAAAGAAATGATTCTGAGATTGATTTCACTCATTCTAGGGTATTTCTACCCTATCTCTAATGAGTTTTTGCTCCGCAGGCTAAGGTTTGCCTAAAACCAAAGCTCTGATACCAACTGTAACGACCCACTATTTTGGACCATTCAAATCGACAATAATCCACACATGTCTGGCTTGAATAATTCAAAATAACAGATTGTAAATAAATTTGGAGCAAATGAAATCAAATACACAGAATCATAGACACAGAACATATCAGAATAACTCGCAGCGGAATATAAAAAAACCATAGTAGTTCATGAAGCTACTATAACAAACTCTCAAAACATAATACATAATATCTGCTTGAAAACATATACAATAGACATCTTAAATAAATAGAAGTTTATGAATACCAGAACTGAAATAGAACAACTGAACTGAAAGGAACAGATAACTAGACAAGCAGAATCTCCAACGATTCCTAGCTCCAGAAAGAAATCCAAAGTTAAGCTGTAAATACTCAGGCTGACCCGAGCGTAAAGTAAAACACAAAACACTCGAGTCAGGACAATATATACTTATATAATGTAAACCAACTCAAGTGAGCTGTAGTAGAAATGCACAATAACTCAAAGGATGCTTGGGATCGCCCATCCTTCAAGGATCAGTTAAACAATAAATTAAATACACCCCGTGGTTAAAATTTCAAAATGGTATTTTATTCTTCGAAATCAAATATCATTTCAAAATTCAATATCCTTCAAAAATCCATTTCAAAATATCAAAATATCATATTTCAAAATAGTTTATATTTCGAAACAAATTACTTTATTTTAAATCATAAAAATAAAGTTATTATTAATAATTAAATTATTAAATTTCCAAAATTTTAATCTTTCATTCGTTCACTTAAATTAATTAAAACAATGAAAATTCAACTTTTGCAGCATTTAGAAAATGCTACGGAAAGTCACATTTAAAACAGTTCAATTTAACAAAAGACAGCATTTAAAATGCTGTAATAGGGTTACATTAGTTTCAAATAAACTTAGTTAAATTCAACCATTATAACATTACAAAAATGCTATAATAGCCTTTAATTAAATTTAGCCATTTGGTTCATTATTATCAACTACAGCATTTACAGATGTTGTATTATCATTTACATTAGAATTAATAGCATTTCAGAGATGCAGTTAATTAACTTCAAATATTCAGTATAATTTCACAAACAATTATATTTTTATATAAATCATTTTTAACTTATAAAATCATATATAATCATTCAAATACCCTTATATTCATGATTTTATAAAGTTAAACCTCCATTCAAAAATCAAAATTTAATAATAATTCACTTATTAAATTCCAATTTTAAATTATAAATTCATTAAATTAAATTAACTTAACACTTAATTTTAAAATTTCAAAATAACTTAATTCCATTTTTATTTACTTAACTTAAAGTTCACTCTTAAGCCAAATTCACAAATTTCCAATTTTAGTTATATTTCAAAATTTCAACTTAAATATTCATTCATTTCACATTTTAACTTTATTCAAAATCATTAATATAATATAAAAATCATTTAAATTCACTTTAATCCAAATTATCATGAAGTTATCACATTTCATATTTAATTTAAATTCCAATTATCACCCAATTAAAATTTCCCAAAATAACTTACATTTCAAATTTTCTAGTTTTACCAATAATTTATTTCACTTATAAATTTTCAAAAAATCAATAATGCTTACATAAATCATTTTTTTATTTAGTTTAAATCAAATATTATAATATTTACATTTCAAAAATATTTTTAAGATTTTTATAAAAACATATTTTAACAACGGGTCTGTATTTCGTTTCTAGTCTAAGTAAAGTGATACGGGTAATATATCATTTCAACCCGTAATTTACAAAGATACCCGGGTTTGATCATTTCAAACCCGCAATCCCAAGTAAATGAAAATAATTGAAAATCATTCAGGCCTATTATTTCAGCCCATAATGATTTTCTCCTATTCTAAAGTCCGTTCGGGTATGTATCATTTCAACCCATAGTGATTCTAATCTAAAGGGAACTTGCAGTGTGATAAACTGATAAAAATAATAGAACAGCATAATATAACAGTAACATATAATATAATAGGTGTTTAAGCATGGGTGAACATCATAAAATCATAACATAGCAAGTGTAACATGATAATGCATTTTACAGATTCAAAAGGGGTCAATTCACTAGTTATATATGTACATATTGTCTGGTGAGAATAACTCACCTGTATAAGCTGGAGATGACAACCAAATGCACAAATAAGGAACTTCAAAAGCACGATAACACAACAATGATTTGAGAGTGGGAGAGCCAAGGCTAATTGCCTTGTTAAATATCAAACAAAACAAAAACAAACATGAATTACAAACCAAAATATTACAAACAATGCTAGGAATAACTATACAATTCAAAGCTAGAGCTTTTGCACTTGCATTCAACCACTTATACTTCAGCTATGGCCTGGAAAGACACTGTAATGGGATTGTTTTGGATCAGGTTTGGATCAAGTTCAGGTCATATAGGGGTCGCCATAGCAATATAAAGAGGAGATGAAGGATATGTGCTTGAATTTCAAAACAAGGCAACACAACTACAAGCAACAACAAGATTTCAAGGCCTAAATGGGTTCGACCAAGGGACTATTGGGCATGGCCTGATCTGGAAGGATAAACTACAGGTGCTACATAGGTCCAAGGCTCAGGTTATGGCTGGTGGTGGTGGTGTTTGGCCGGCCAAAGTGGAGGAGAGAGGTGGTGGAACAAGTTAGGCTAGGCTATGAACATTAAGGTGGAGTTTTGTTTATTTTTAGGTGGATCTTCTTCATCAAGGGGCATGGCCATGGCTTGGGGCTGGGCTGGAGGAGGTGTTGACCAGATGTGGTGGTGGTGGAGGAGGCCAAGGTGGAGGAGGAAGGAGGAGCTGAGCATAGAAGGTGAGAAAACAAGTGCAAAATCATAAGAAAACAAGTAGAAATTGCATAGAAAAGAAGAAAATTTTTACCAAGCTTTACTTCAGGTTAATGGCCGAATTTTTTGGTGATTGAGAAGTTTAATTTTCGTGAAAATGAAGTGAGGAAGTGGCTGAAAGAATGAGAAAAGAATCGGCCAAAATTGATTACAAGTGGAGGTTGAGAAAATGAAAAGGTGGAAGGTAAAAGGACTTGGAATTTAAAAAGTTTAAAACCTTTCAAATTTCTATATTTTCTTTTCATAAGTTTAATTATCTAAAAATACATATAATTTCAGTTAAAATTCGAATATATAACAAATATACAAAATATAAATAAATAAATATTAATTATATATGATTAAAATAAGAAAATAGTGTAAAATGAAAACTAGTCTAGAAAATTTGAAAATAAACAGAATAAACTTTGGAAGATTTATATGGACTTAGAAAATATTTATAAATAAATATAATAACACAAAAATAAAATGCATTCACAAAAATAAATAAATAAATTTTAATTAAATATAATTTAAATGAAGAAAATAGCAGAAAAATGGAAACTAGCCTTTAAAAATAGAAAATAAATGCAATATATTTTGGAAAATTTTTATTATCACTTTAAAAATATTAAAAGATAAAAATATACATAAAATAAAATATTAACACATATTAAAATAAAATATAACAAAGAAAATATGATTTATATAATTTAAAATAGGCAAAATAAAACAAATTATACTCAAAATTGAAATGTACGTAACTTTTACAATTTAACTCCGTTTTCAATGAAAAGAAAAGTAGTATTCAAGTTATTACATCTATTTTCATAATAAAAGATAAAATTTAAGAATTTAAATAATTTAAATTTGAAGTTTAAAAGTCAAAGTTTGAACAGTTTGACCAGAAATTCATTTTACAGTAAAATATTCAAATTATACTAGTTTGAACTATAAATCACTTAATAATCAACATTTATATTTAAAAATGAAATATTTGAAATAAACATAATTTAAATAAAAGAAAGTCAAATTTAAAATATATACAAAAATCTAGGGCTGTTACATTTTCGACTTTCGAAAATTCGACATCGATACTCACTTTATCGACTGCCGAGCAATCGAGTGCCGAAAACTCCAATAGTGAGGGTTTTAAGAAAAAGAAAACGTAGAAGAAGAAGAAGATAGAAGAAAAAGAGAAGAAAGAAAGAAGAAGAACAACAGAAAACACATCAGAACAGAAAGCAATATCAGAATCTTACACATCGCAGCGGAACAATATACAATAGATAATTACTAGTCTTTTAAAACAAAGAACTATATCAGTTTATACATACATCAATCATCAGAGTCAAATATACAACAATGGACAGTTATATAACTTGTCCCCATACAGAATACACGGCGGAATAAATACTATCAGATACAAATACTACGTCTCGCCATCCAGCTTGCTTCCAAGCTCCAGAATATCCAGAATATCCTGATAACCTAACTCTAGACTGCCCGTGTGGAAATTGGTGGGCACCCAGAGTTTAGAAGGGAAACAATAAACTCCGAGTCAGTCATGGTGACTGGTGTGAGATCGTAAAACAGTTATTCTTTAAAATAAACAACAGGAAGATTTTAAGGTAAATTTCGCAATGACTTTGGAAAATGAAACTACCATAAGACCTCCCACCACACACACAATGCAAACGCAGAATTGGAGGAGATTTCTTCTTATGATAGTCAAAGATGCTTACTACGCAAAATCAAATCATTTTTGATATTATTATTAGTGCATAGTGTAGAAAACATTTCGAAAGTATAATATTAATCTTAGCCAGCATAGGCATTCCGCACTTATGCCTACTATAGCTACCATCCAAACAGTGGTGACCACCATAAGTGAATGATAGGTTCTACAACTAAAACCGTACAAGATCGTATTGTTTCTTTGGATTTCCAACAAATGGTCAGGCTAAGGAACTTCCTATCCACGATGGGTACGTCCCTGGAATAGACGACCCGAGAACCTAACCGGATCTCTGCCAACACAAGGCCGGGTTACCTCTGCAAAAATAGGTAACTACTGACACGCGTATGTCATCCCCCGATCGTAACCGATCTTCCCGAGGATCCCCGATTTCCAACAAACCACATAGATAATAATGCAGCAACCACATAGGTTAAGTATCTGGGCTCCATACCATGATACCACCTCTATCCAGAAGGAATGACATACACTAAGGGGCGCTACTCCCTAGAACCTTGCCGCATCCTTCCTGTTTCGACCATTTCCGGGGTGTGAGGCTCGATGAAGTCTCGTCCACAAAGCTACGCTTTCTACAAAGCCCTGCTTTGGGTCCAACAAAAATGATCAACCTATGATCACAAAGATATAAGATCAAACAAATGATCAAACACTGATCATTTCACAGCAACACTCAGTATGCCACGTTACCAAATTGGGATATATCGCTGATAAATTTCAACTACATAACCTCTGAGCTCGTACGTCTCAGAGAAGGGTGTTAAGCTAAGAGAATAAATTCTCCGCCACCAACAGAAATGTATTTGAAAGAAATCAGCTTTATACCTCAAATTGTAACGTCAGACACACAATCCATACAAGTCTGTTCCGGGATCGAACAGAACCGAAGGCACTTCTCACGAAGCCCTTGCAATTCCGGATAATTTTCAATCACGTCAGGACTTCCCGTCACTAAGGGTGATAAAACCTCTAAATCGGAGATCAGCCGATGTAGAGTAACTCGACGGTAATCCTTCCGTTTTCAAAAATATCTGGTCTTCAACACCGGTCTTCGAATGCAATTCATTACGACGTATCACATATTCGGAATGGGTTATACGACCCCATGGTCCTTTCCCGGCTAACCCGAATAGTGAGCGCTTATTCAAAAATAAGTGTGGCATTCAAATTCATCCAATTCACAACGAATACCTATCTAAAGGTAATTATTGATAGTCGGTTATTTAACTATCAATAAAGATGCGCAACATCATCAGATTCCAAATAATTTTCCAAATAATTTTATCTTCCAAAATATCTTTATTAGATATAAAATTTCCACACTTCTAAAATTAAATCAACGTTTATTTTTAAACGAATTCCCATTTCTTTTTATAAATTCCATAGTGAATTTATATTTATCGAATATCTACTGATATTCGATTTTTTTCCATATCGATTTCAATATTAAATTTCGATTTATCTTTTTAAGAAGATAAATTCTCAAAAACGTTCATTCCATATTGGCAAAGCAATTCCATACTTATATAATAATAAGTAGTTCACAAATCTATTTATTTTCACCACTTGAAAATATTCGACATACTTAAATCAAATTAAGTATATATTTCATTCTTTAAGGAAATCATTTATTTTAACAACATCTATTTGAGTCAAAACGAATGTTACTTAAAACATCGTTACGACGACTCAAAATCACTAGTATAGGGATTCGAAATTTAGATAGATATATAAATCCCAATACTACATCAAAAACATTTCCTTTCGGAAATCATTTACTATAACAACAATGTTATAGTCCATCATTTCCTTATTTTTCGAAAACGTCTATTTCAACAATAAAATGTTGAAATCTATGTATTCGATACTTAACACGTTTTAAAACACCTTTTAAAACAATTAACTTCATTTTAAAATATCGCTTTCCCAAACATAACCATTTTATTCAATAATATATTCACTGTCCAAAATCGTGAATATACTTCACTAACCACATTTCACTATTTTCTACACGTTTTATTTCAATAATAATTCGCTATCCAAAATCGCGAATATATCTCCCTTAACAACCTTCTATATTTAATTTATCAAATTCAATCGATTTTGAATTTATTAACACGGTTATAAATTCTATTTCTATTTTAATAACAACTTCGACTTATAAATTTTCTTTTATTTAACTTCTATATTTTACTTGTCAAAATAAGTGATTCGGATTTATAAACAACTTTTATAAATTTCAATTCTATTTATAAAAACTTCAATATCAATTCAATTTCAATATTGATTTCTGAATTTATTTTCCACTTTAAATAAAAGATTCCACACTGATTTCTCAAAAGTTCTTTTCCAAATATTAAATCAATTACAGATTGATTTCTAATTTTATTTATCTCTACTAGAATAAATTCCTTATTTTCCTTCAAATCATTCAATATCCTGTTTTTAAATGGATTCTTTAAATTGAACTCATTTTACATTGATTTCCCAAATCATTTCAATTTACCAATTAAATTTCTAATTGGATTTCCAACTTATCTCCTTTTGAATAAATTCCTTTTTTCAAAATTTCTTCAATTTCAAAAAAATTGATTCACTTAGAAATTTTCTACTTGAATTTCAAAAATTCAATTTCGTTTATCTTTGGAATCCAATGATGTCAAAACATCCATTCAGCTAAATTTTAGCTTTCAAACAATTTCCAGATATCAATATGATTAATAGCATCACTATAATCATTCACAGATTCATATCACAATAGAAATAAATTCAATCAATGTGAGGGGTCCAGTTGGATCCCTCCAACCTGTTTCCCTGCATCCAAAGATGTTAGCACAATACCAATTCCGCTCCAGTACGGAATTATCGCGGTATATGGGTTTTATAAAAATCCGCTTACTAACGGCGCAATAGGGTCTCATCCGCTATACGAGGCGGGAAATCATCAATCCAATATATACATATGCCAATATGTATATATTGCTATATATATAATAGATATATCCTACTATATCTAATAGCACATCCAATATAGCAATCAAATCAATCAATAAATAACTGAAAATTCCACTTCATTTTTGAGTGAGAAAAATCTCACCTTAGCTTTTATTTGCAGTCCATTTTTCTTCCAGTTTGGTTTCTCCAATCTTGACCTTGTATAAATAATTTTATACAATTTGTAAGTATTTGAATCAATTGACCATAAATTATCATCTGTTAATTTATTTAAACCAAAAATTTAATTTTATCGAATGATTTAATTTTAAACCAATTTCTTTATAAATAAATTTATTTAACAATAAATTAAATTTAAAACAAATTTTCTTTTAACAATTTTACTTAACTAAATTATCTCCGAAATAAACTAGCAATTTATTTCACTGTCTATATACATTCTTATTATTTTAAAATCCCAGTTTCAAAATTTTAACTTCAGAGATTATCAAATTTATTTGCTTCTTTATCTATAAATTAAAAATCTTCATATGTATACATAATTTTTATCTTAAATTTCTTTTTTTTCTCTGCAAATGAACAACAGCAGAAAAATAAAAACAATAAATTCTTTTCACTGGAAAATTTAAGAAATAAACCTTACTGTAATTCCTATTTAATTTTTCTAAAATTCAATTAGATAAAACACTCAGTTAAAAGATTACCCAAAACACCAAAGCCGACTGTCCACTCGAGATCGTCACACGCGATTCCCAGCCTCCAGACTTGCCACTGACATCCCGAAGCCCTAGCTGCCACCATCGGCATTCCCTGCTGCTTCCACCTCTGGTCGCCTATCGCGCTCCCCTGACCATGGACTCAACCTCGTCCACAAACATCACGAGCCTCACCGACCTCGCCTTCCAGTTGCGACGAAACTCGCGACGCCACCCACTTGATTTCGAACACGAATCCACCGCGACCAATTGCCCCAGCCTGCCACGTCGAAGATCCATCACGAAACCTCCTATCAACCAGTCGCGACGCCACGCGATACTCGATCGCGAGTTCGAAGTGTTCGAACGGAAATATATTTTAAGAAGAGGACTCGCGGTTTTCTTCCCTGTTGCTGAGATTTCGAACGAGAGGCTGAATTTAAATTTGAGCAAAAACAGTTGGAATTTAAGAAAGGAGAAAATTTTTTTTGTTCGGCCATTGTTTTCGATTTTGAAACAAGAGGAGGATTTCCTTTGTTTTCTGCTTGCGTGATCTTTTAAAAAGAGAGCGAGGGCGACAGTAGAACGTGTTTGCACGATAAATCTCGTGGTACCAAGCGTGAATTTAGGCGTAATCCTAGGGAAAGTAATGTGCTGAGTTGACCAAATATTTAAATTAAAAATGAATTTGAATTTGATTTTATTCTGATGCGTTTACATATCGTACGGTCACGTATTAACTCTGAAAAATACGAAAATTGAAATCCGACAATAATTCAATATTACGGATCTAATGGGACTGGTTTCGTCGAATTCCGAGACTGTCCCTCGGACGGCTATTTTTAAATATCGATACGAACGATATAATTTCAAAACTGAACGAATTACTTTCAAATTCTATTTAAAAGCCTTTGAAATATTTTTCTTCAGCTTAAAATTGAAGATTCGAATTTTTATTCAACTATTAACAGATTAAATTCTATAATTTAATCGCCGATTTAAAGTTATATTCGGGATTCAAATTAAATTATCGTTCAAATATTTAAAATTAATTAAATATTCTCAATTTAATTCGTTTAAAATTCTGGGTCGTTACAATAATTGTGTATATCCAGTGCCTGTATAAATGTGTAACTTTGATGTATTAAAATGTAATCGACAGAAATAATATTGTTTTGTAAACTGTTATTATTTATTATTATATTTTATCCGCTGCGAATGTGAGATGTTGATGTTTCTGATCTTCTTCTTCTTCTTCTATCTCTTTCTTCTTTTTCATAACTATCTGGAATTTTCGGGTTCGAAAATTCCGGGTCGTTACAGTTTGTGACGACCCGACTTTTTCTCCATAGAAAGTCGTATCATCTTGAAGAAAGAAAGGGATAGAAAAGAGAAAATATAGAGAAGAAAGAAAGAACAACACTAGAATCTCAACAGCGGAACGAATAAATTATATTATCACATAAGATATTACATAGTATCATATACAACAACTATCAGAGTTACACAGCTTATACATCACATACTAGGCAGTTATAAACACCTGTCTATAGGTCCCTTCTTTTTATTCGGCTGTGTGGGCGGTTGCTAGCTACAACCGCGGGGTTTCTTATGCGGGAATTATCCAGTAAGGGATGGTTCTGACCTTGTGTTGCAGGGGATTGGGCGTGATCCTCGGTACGTTGATCTAGGCCACGTACTGTGACCGAGCATTACAGATTTCCAGGTAAGGACATTCTGGAGCTCAGGAGGCGAGCTGGATGGCAGGAACGTATGGAGTGTATTCCGCTGTGTATTTGAGAGCTTATTGATAGTAGTCTGGGACAGGTGGATAACTGTCTAGTCTATTTGTAAATGGTTGTAACTCTGATGTATTGAATGTAAATTAACAAATACAATTTTCTTTGTATAACTGATATTATTATTTGATATTGTATTTTTATCCGCTGCGAATGTGAGAATCTGTGTCTTGTTATTTTTCTTTCTTCTATCTCTTTTCTTTTTCTCCTAACTATCTGGAATTTTCGGGTTCGAAAATTCCGGGTTGTTACATTGATCAATCTAATTAACTCAATTAAGATCTTTTAAATATAAGGAATCTAGAAGCAGCAGAGTGGATCTATTTCTTCGACGGATTGGTTAGTAAGGCATAAGCTGTTCTGATTTGTGAAAAGAGAACGATATCTTTGGAAATTAGGCTGGGTTGATCGCAAAAGTGACTTGCGATAGTTTGAGTGTTCTCTTGAGTTATTGGAGATTGAATTTTCGTATCAACTAGGATTCAAGTATTGATACTCATGGTTCAACATTAGTAGAAGGATGTCTCCTAGAGAAGAATTTGGTGAAGCAGCTCAGGATTCTTTGAAGAGGGATTGATCACACCTAGTTTTCTGGAGAGGATTCTACTGGGGTGTTTTTGACTAAGTGGAATGGTTCACTAAGATTTTATGGGTGTGATGAACTGTGGATGATCAAGTTTGTGCTCGAGTTCTCCGATGGCATTCTCATCTATTCCAGATCAGAGTTATGCAACGGAAACAAAATCTGTTCTCTGTTTTATCATGTCAGGTGAGTAAACTAACCTATTTGAACTTGAATCTGTTGATATATCTAGATGTTTTTTGATTGATACTTGAAGTAAAGTAGTGAATATTGTTTGCATGAATGAATTAAGATGTGAGCATGTATATTAAGTAAAGTATCTGTGTATATCTGTATATATATGTCTCTGTTTAGTGTAACATGTTAGCAAATTCAAGAAAAAAATTCATACCTTTCAAATTTATATAAATTCAAGCTATGATTACTGAAGGGAAGATGATTGAAACAATGTAACATCATTTTAAAAAATAATTTCAAGTGGTTATATTGTGTATTTATTTCAAGAATGAGAAATAACAGTGATAATCTAACTTAAGTCAAAAATCAATGATCTCGATTTCATGTTTTGACTTTACAAACAGATTCGTATTGCAAAATAAAGAATTTTGATAATCGTTTCATGATTTTTAAGATTGGGAATCACGAGCATCTGCGAGTTGAACGAAAATCGAGTTTGTGTTAAATTCAGGCGATCAAGCGAATGGTGAACCTCGGGTTTGATGTCAGAGGAGGAGGATGTGACGCAGATCGCAGGAAAAATGGTGGAAGATTTTTTAAATGATCGTCGTAGTGATGCGGTGTGAATCTAGGCTTTAACAAGCCATTTTGATGAACGATGAGTACGAAGTGTTCTCGTCGGCGATAGTTGTGTTGTATAATAGTCAAAAATTTATAACTGTCTATTTTGTGATGTATAAGTTGTGTACTCTGATGTATTATGATACTATGTAATATCATATGTGATATATTATATTTCATTCGTTCCGTTGTGAGACTGTGATGTGTTGTTGTTCTTTCTTCTCTTCTTTTCTTCTTCTATCCCTTTCTTTCTTAATAATGATGCGTCTTTCTGGGTATAGAAAGGCGGGTCGTTACGTTAAATTAATTTAAGATAATCATTTGGTGATTTGATAATTACTTAAATGTAATTAATGAAGTATAATTGTTTAGGGAAGTAATTAAAGGTAATTACTAATTGAATAAAGGATTTAATAAAGAAAGTAATTTGAGTTTAATTACTTTGAATAATTAATCAAGGGATTAATTGGAAGACAATTAATTAAGGAGTAATTAATTTATGAAATGGAGTAATTAAGGGTAGTTAATTACTAAATGAGATTAATCAAAGGTGATTAATAAATGTGATTAATTAAAGATTAATTATTAATGTAATTAATTTAAATAGGATAATTAATTAAGAGTAATTAAGAATCATTAATTAATATAATTAATGATGTAATTAAGAGATGATTAATTTAAATTAAATAAATCAATAATAAGTGATTAAAGTAATTAATTAATTGTAATTAATTAAGGATTAATGTAATTAAGTATAGTTAATTTATTTAATAAAGTAATTAAAGAATAATTACTGTAATGGTTTAAGATAATTAATTTGTGAAATTAATTAAGGATTAATTACTTAAAGTAATTAAAGGATAATTAATCAGAAATGATTAATTAAGATGGATACTTAGAGTATGATTAATTAATTGGTTTAATTAATGATTAAGTAAGCAGGATTTATAGAATGAAGTAATTAATTTAATTCACTTTAAATTAATTAGAGATGATATAAATCATTACTTAGGAATGGATGAATGTTATTGAATGCTTTGCATTGTTTGATATCTCTGATGAGATATGTGTTGATCTATGATATGGATGTTTGGGTTGAATTATAATGATAATGTGAATTATCTGTTTGTGATGATAATATGGATTATCTATTGTGAATTATCTATACTGTGTATATAGATAAAGAATTGAATTTTTTTAACTTTAAAACAACTTGGCCTTAAAAGATACGTTTTGGATTTCGATGAGACCGGGATCGGGTTTCCAGATTTGGATATCCGAATACCACATCGATCCAAATTAACGATAGGTCGTGAATCTCAAGTGAAGATGAAGATTCAGAGTGCAAGGGTTATGGTCGTTAACTCTGAGGGTGATTCCAAAATGAGTGTAACGAGATAATGCTTCGGTTTCGTTCGAACCCGGAACGAACTTGTATGGATTGAATGCTTTCAGAACATCGTCAGGTGGACGATGAGCATTCTAAGTGATGTGATCTGATTTAAAGGTAATCGTAGCCTCAAGCCTCATCAACCGGGAATGGCTAAAACAGGGGAGGTGCAGCAAGGCTTCGTGGGTAGCACCCATTGAGAGTAAGGTCATCCCTGTCTAGAGAGTTCCTTTATTTCGGCTTAGTGGTGCAGTTGGCGACGGCCATCTGTGGGGTGATTTTATTCGGAATTATCCAGTAAGGGATGGTTCCGTCTTTGTGTTGTAAGGGATTGGGAGTAATCCTCGGTATGGTGATCTAGGCCCCGTACTGTGATGGGCGGTACCCCGGTAGCCCTGCATTGTATGGAATCCAATTTCCAATAAGTGATAACGGACTTGATTGTATAACCCACTTTGTGGCTAGTATGCTGGAAT
Organism: Allium fistulosum; assembly: GCA_030737815.1. NCBI lineage: Eukaryota > Viridiplantae > Streptophyta > Magnoliopsida > Asparagales > Amaryllidaceae > Allium > Allium fistulosum. The sequence goes on along the minus strand of CM060901.1, from coordinate 305,553,872 downwards.
TTAATAATGTAACAATTTCAGCTATTTCATATTTATTTGAAAACCCTAGACCTATTATAATATAACTGGATTTCCTATCAATGTTTTGGTTATCGTAAGGTAAAAACTTTTCCGTGTTTATGTGCGGGAAGTCTTACGAGATACCTTTTCTTTCCAAATGGTTTTCAAAGTTAAGCAACTTTAACCTATTACTCACACTAGACCCATGTCTGACCCAAATGTTTATTTTCTGTTTTATAAACTCTTGGGTACTCAAAATTTTACGAGTAGCCAAGGGATTCAGGTTTAGCTTTGACGAGTTTTCTGGAGGAGCAATGGAGCAGGAGGCTTCAGTGTTGTAGATATATATAGTAGTTCCGCTGTGTTGATCTCTGTGATAGTGTCTTGTATGTAATTGAGTTGTAATGTCTAGACAGATGTTTATAACTGTCTAGTATGTGATGTATATGCTGTGTAACTCTGATAAGTGTTGTATACTATGTAATAGTTTATGTTATTAATATAATTTATTCTTTCCGCTGTTGAGATTCTGATGTTGTTTCTTTCTCTCTTCTCTTCTTTTCTCTTTTCTATCCCTTTCTTTCTTATTGAAAATGCGACTTTCTGGTCGATGAAAGTCGGGTCGTCACTGTAACGATCCGCCACTCATTCCATAGAATGGCGCATCATTAATAAGAAAGAAAGGGATAGAAAAGTGAAAAGAAGAGAAGAGAGAAAGAAACAACAACAGATACTCACAGCGGAACGAATGAAATATAATATAACACATAAGATATTACATAGTATCTTATACATCAGAGTTACACAGATTATACATCACATACTAGATAGTTATAAACACCTGTCTAGTTATTACAACTCAATATAATACAGAGATCAATACAGAGATCAACACAGTGGAACTACTATCTATATCTACAACGCTGAAGCCTCCTGCTCCATTGCTCCTCCACAATTCGTCAAAGCTAACCTGAATCCCTTGGCTACTTGTAAAAATTTGAGTACCCAAGTGTTTATAAATGTAATTAACCTTTAATTAGAGAAATTAATAATAAAATGTAATTAAGGATCATTAATTAATATAATTAATGATGTAATTAAGAATTGATTAATTAAGAAATAATTAATAAATGAAGTAATTAATTTATGTAATTAATTAAGGATTAATGTAATTAATTATATTTGATTAATTTAATTAATTATAGTCAATTAATTAATGAAGTAATTAAAGGTTAATTACTATAAATGGTTAAGGATAATTAATTTGAGTAATTAATTAAAGGATAAATTACCTAAATGCAATTAAAGGGTAATTAGGGGATAATTAATTGATTTGTAATTAATTAATGGTTAAGTAAGCAGGATTTATAGAATGAAGTAATTAATTTAATTCACTTTAAATTAATTAGAGATGATATAAATAATTACTTATGGATAGATAAATAATATGGAATGCTTTGCATTGATTGATATCTCTGATGAGATATATGCTGTGTGATATGTGATGTATAATCTATGTAACTCTGATGTATATGATACTATGTAATATCTTATGTGTTATATTATATTTCATTCGTTCCGCTATGAGTATCTGTTGTTGTTTCTTTCTCTCTTCTCTTCTTTTCTCTTTTCTATCCCTTTCTTTCTTATTAATGATGCGTCATTCTGTGGAATGAGTGGCTGGTCATTACATTTGTCACGACCCGACTTTCTTAGCCCAGAAAGACGCATCATGATTTCAAAAAGAAAGGGATAGAAGAAGAAAAGATAGGAAAGAAAGAACAACAACATAAAAGAATCTCACAGCGGAACGAATGAAATATAATATATCACATAAGATATTACATAGTATCATATACATCAGAGTTACACAACTTATACATCTCATATTAGACAGTTATAAACACCTGTCTATCATACAACTCCAATACATCAATACAACACAGACACAACACAAACACAGCGGAATCACTATATATCTACATGCTGAAGCCACCTGCTCCAAATCTCCTCCAGAATTCGTCAAAGCTAACCTAAATCCCTCGACTACTCAATACAAAATTGAGTACCCAAGAGTTTAATAAAACAGAAAATAAACACTTGGGTCAGACATGGGTCTGGTGTGAGTAAACGGGTTAAAATTGTTTAACTTTGAAAAACCTTTGAAAGAAAAGGTATCTCGTAAGACTTCCCGCACATAAACACGGAAAAGTTTTTACCTTACGATAACCAAAACATTTGATAGGAAATCCAGTTATATTATAATAGGGTCTAGGGTTTTCAAATAAATGTGAAATAGCTGAAATTGTTACATTATTAAATTCCAGCATACTAGCTACAAAGTGGGTTGTACAATCAAAACTGTAAGGGCACGTAGGAAGAATGGGTTTCCATCAATGGCAGGGCTACTGGGGTACCGCCCGTCACAGTACGGGGCCTAGATCACCGTACCGAGGATTACTCCCAATCACCTGCAACACAAGGCCGGAACCATCTAAGGATAATTCCGAACAAGACAACCCCGTAGTAGGCGCGACCAACCACACACTAAGCTGAATAAAAAGGAACTTCTAGACAGGGGAAAATCTCGTCCTACTTGGGCGCTACCCACTTAACCTTGCCGCACCTCCCCTGTTTTAGCCATTCCCGGTTGATGAGGCTTGAGGCTACGATTACCTTTATAGAACACATCTATCTTAGAATGCTCATCGCCCTCCTGACGATGTTCTGAAAGCATTCAATCCATACAAGTTCGTTCTGGGTTCGAACGAAACCGAAGGCATTATCTCGTTACACTCGTTTTGGAATCACCCTCAGAGTTAACGACAATAACCCTTGCACTCTGAATCTTCATCTCGAACCTATAAGTACTATCTATGTCAAACTCATTAAAGAATCACCCATAGAGTTATACTGACAAAGAATAGTTCTTACACCTCGAGTCTTCACTTCAATTGAGATTCACGACCTATCGTTAATTTGGATCGATGTGGTTTTCGGATATCCAAATCTGGAAACCCGATCCCGGTCTCATCGAAATCCAAAACGTATCTTTTAAGGCCAAGTTGTTTAAAGGTTTAAACATTTAAACTTATATTCAGGATGATATAAACAGATAGATAAATCACATTATCACCATAGATAATTCATATCAAACATTCATCTCATAAAGCAGCATATAGATATCATATCCAAATCATCCAATATCAACCAATCACCCAATATCAGTCATCCAAATCATTCAAAATCAGAATTGATTAACTCCTAAATCAATTTAATTAACCTTTAATTAAATTAATTATTATCCTTTAATCACTTGGATTATCTTAATCCTGCTTCATTGATTATTACATATCAATTTATTAATCATCTCTTAATGATCTTCCTTAATTAATCTTCCTTGATTAAATTATACTTTAATTACATTCAAGTAATTAACCTTTAATTACAATCATTAAATTACAATAATTAATGATCCTTCATTTGCTTCCATTAATTAATCACTTTTATTAATCAACCTTTATTAATTATATTAATTAATAATCCTCTAATTACTTCATTAATTAATTACCTTCTAGTTAATTAAATAATTAATCATTAATTAACTACATTCACTAATTAACCTTAATTAATCATAATAGTAATTAATCATCTTGTAATTACCTACCTTAATTAATTAACTCCTTAATTAATTATATTAATTAATTAATTACTCTTTAATCACTTATTATTGATTAATTAATCTTAATTAATCAACCCTTAATTACATCATTTATTACATAAATTAATGATCTTTAATTACTCCCTTAATTAATTACTCTCTTTTAATTAATTACCTTAACTAGTAATTAATCACATTTTTAATTAACCTTAATCCTTTAATTAATTAATTACTCTTTAATTAATTAATTTCAAATCAATTATATTAATTAATCCTCTAATTAATAACATCAAGTGATTAACCCTTAATCACATCCATTTAATTACTTCCATAATTAATTCTCTTTCTTAATTACATTTAGTAATTATCCATTAATTACTTTACTAAGTAATTATACTTAATTAATCATAAATGATTATCTTAATTAATTAGACTAATTAATTAACCTAAAATTAATTACATTAATTAATCAATCAATTAATCATCACTTAATCTTTAATTAATTTATTTCTACTAATTACTTCATTAAGTAATTATCCTTAATTACAATTAAGTAATTAACCTTAAAATTAATTATCCTTAATTAATCGTAACTTAACTAATTAAGAATAAACTCTTTATTTATTTTAATTACTTATTTCAATTATTAACTTTATTAAAACCAATTTAGAAATCAATTATATATTTGAAATATAAAATTTTACTTAAGAAACAAACAATTTAAACATTAAATTTTTAGATATTTAAAATCTTTTAAAAAACCCTGTAAAAACATGTTTAATAAATTAAACAGATATTTATCTTTGAAATATTAATTATTATATCCTATAAACTTATATATTCAAAATAAATTTGAAATCTATTTTAAAACATTTCTTTATAATTTCTTTGAATAACTTTAATTTGAAACATTCTTATTTAAACTTGTTTAAATTTCTTAAACATGATCTAATATTTAAATTGAAACTATCTTGACTTAAGATTCAAAATTTATTTAGCTAATTACTTTTAAACCCAACTATTTTAAACATTTCAAAACTTGAAATATTATATTAAAATTCTCTTAAACAAAGTTTGTCTTTATTTTAAAAGAACCTACATTTAAAAATTTAAACTGATCTTCCTTTATAAAAACATTGCTTTATTTAAAAGTCAGATTATCTCAACATTACAACCCGAGTCATACCCTTTGCAAACCCGAGTCGTCTTCGAGTCCTTCCCCTACGTATCTGCTTCGAGAAAATCATCAAAAAGCACGAAGCTGCGCCGAGTCGAACTCGTCTTCCCTAACGTCGAACACACTTGGTATACGAACGTGCACACGTGCACGTGCACCAACTCCGCCGACATCTGTTGATCGTCACGACCACCTCGCTGACCACTCATTCCACAGAATGACGTATCATTAATAAGAAAGAAAGGGATAGAAAAGAGAAAAGAAGAGAAGAAAGAACTAAACAATATCAGAATCTCACAGCGGAAACGGAACAAAATATAATATATCACATAACTATTACATAGTCTTTACATAATTAGAGTTACATAGCTTATACAACACAAAATAGACAGTTATAAATTTCTGTCTATTATACAACTCAAGATATAACTCAAACAAAAGACTCAGAGAAACCAACACAGCGGAACACTATATATCTACGAATGCGGAAGCCTCCTGCTCCATATCTCCTCCATAGATTCGTCAAAGCTAACCTGAATCCCTTGGCTACTCGTAAAAATTTGAGTACCCAAGAGTTTAATAAAACAGAAAATAAACACTTGGGTCAGACATGGGTCTAGTGTGAGTAAACGGGTTAAAGTTGCTTAACTTCAAAACCTTTTGAAAACAAAGGTATCACGTAAGACTTCCCACACATAAACATGGAAAAGTTTTTACCTTACGCTAACCAAAACATTTGATAGGAAATCCAGTTATATTATAATAGTGTCTAGGGTTTTCAAGTAAAATACAGAAATAGCTAGAATGCTTACATCTCACGTTCCAACATAGTTGGGCACAACTAAATCATACGGCACTTATTGGAGTTTGGATTCCATACAATGGCAGGGCTACCGGGGTACCGCCCGTCACAGTACGTGGCCTAGATCACCATACCGAGGTGTGACGACCGACCATGACCCCTGCACTGAACCTAGAGAAAATGCGCTGTAAAGTGTGCCAGGCGACTATGGACGATTGTCAGGGTAAATTAAAAACATCAGAATCTATCGTATTACTCACAACGCTTGGATAAAATACAATAGAACATATGTATAGTGAAGCTTTATAGAACAAAATATCATCATATAAAACTTCATAATAGTTGAATACAAACATCTGAATAGTCAATACAACAAGCCTCACTACATAACACTCAGAGAATATACAAACAGCGGAACATCCAGTACATATAATAAGAAGATAATATGCAACCCTCCAGCTCGTCTTCGATATCAACACCGTGGAAAGCAAGAACAACACCTGTCACCTGCTACCTAGTCTGCCCATCCCAAAATGGACGAATAGCCCAAGGCAATAAGAGTTAAAACATAAAGCCTTGAGTCAGACAACAGTCTTAGTGAGCAGTAAATTAACTAACAACATACCAAAAGAGCATAAAGGAAAAGGAATAGGAATACAACCCTCCCACTCCAACCTCTTTCTACAGTGATAGCCCCCAAACACACACTAAGCAGAAGCAAACATAGCAGAGCATACAATTTAAAATAAAGCAATTATCACTCGAGTCAAGGGCGATGTTTTCCAAGCACAAACCCCCAAGGCCTAAACCAAGATCAGATAAGCACCCAGAAAATACCGCTCTTGAGTCCGAATGACGATACAACCAAACATCCATGACTCTGGCTATCACTGTTATCATTGCTTCGATATCATCGTTAATTGAATGACCGGCACATTCTTTCAGCCGTCCGTCAAGGGCTAATGGAAACCCCGGTTCTAGACATAACTCCCGCACGTCATCGTGACCCGTGCCTAGGACTGTCGAATCTGCCCAGAGTACTTGACTATCAATCATTAGCCTTCAGGGACTATCGAATCTGCCCAACGTACTCTTGCTTTGAGCATGCTAGAACTTTCAACAACAATGAGATCTCAGCCTTCTAGTCATCCTCCTTGACGACTATTTCCATCCTAGTTCAAGCGCCTCTCGAGCAAACCATTATCCTTTAACTCGAACCATTTCACCGAGTTATCAACATGCTTGGAATGACCCCGTCTGGATTAGACCAAGACTATCTCATCTCATGCTTCGTCTCATCATCATCATAGAAAAGCTTCATCTCAACATCATCATCAAATCTATCCATATGAGCTTCATCATCCGCTACATATGCCACGAGCAGCTTTTCTAATTCAAGAGCCTTTCCCTTAGCTTTTGAATCATCTTCGGTCTAAATCAAATCTTCAATCATCTAATTCAAAGCAATCAATCAAATCAAACATTAATCCAAGTAATCAAGCATTCAAATATGATCTAAATAGGCAATTATAACAATAATGGCAATTTCGTAATTAAAGAGTCAAAAGTCTAACAAGCATGAAAACAAGAGCAATATCTCTATAATCTTGATGAATGAACTTGCATAGGTTAACATGTAGCAAAATGGATATCAAATCATCATGGACAACGGATCTATATGGATCTACACATATGATTAGGAAAATGCATGGAAATCTCTACTTTAACACCAAATCAAGCCAACAATCCGATATACTCCTTTGGATCCATGTGAGAGATAATCACCACTCACCAAATCACCTAAACAACCCGTGTTAACGTTAAAATGTGAACGATAACACCCGGTGTGCGTAATAAGATCGTGAAAGCACCACCCGTGTGACGGGAACAGAAATTAAGCAGGAAAATAGCAGAAATGCAGTAAATGAACAACAGATTTATAGTGGTTCGGCCCGTAATTGAGCCTACGTCCACTTTATAGTCTCTTATTGCTGATTCGGTTACAATTTCATACAAATCTCTTCAGGAAACAGTACAATTCGATCACAAGAAACAATCTAGATTACTAGCTCAATCTTCGACGGTGAAATTCGATGAATCCATGTCGGATGTAAGGAATTTCTCTCGAAGCTTGTTGTAGTGTCGCGAATGCTTGAAGGATCCTTGATTACTGAATGAATGAGGAGTTCAACGGAGTAACAGCGCTGTAGAAATGATTTGCCAAAAAGTCCCCTTCATGTTGGAAGTGGTGGCATATTTATAGGAGCAGATTTCTGAGCTTTCGGTTTGGCCAAGTCATGAGTCGTGACCGATTCATGGTAAGTCGTATCTCGTATTCGACTTATGATGTCTCGTGGGCGCCATATTTGGTCCATCTTGCGGCTTAGTTGGAAGACAAGTGCTAACTCGTAGCCGACTCATCAGATCAAAGTAGCTCAGGCACGTGCTTTGGATTTTAGCTTGATAGCCTTTAAGTCGTAATACCTCATGAGTCGTAAGTCCTCATGAGTCGTAGGTCTTCATGAGTCATAAACCTGATGAGTCATAAACCCAATGAGTCGCAAGACCCTGTGATTCGTAAACCCCATGGCGTAAGACCTCATGAGTCGTAAGTCCTTGTGAGTCGTAAACCCCATGAGTCGTAATCCCCATGAGTCGTAAGATCTCATGGGTCGTAAGTCCCCATGAGTCGTAGTACCTTGTGAGCCGTACAGACCTTGACTCACTGAACCGTCTGGATCATGAGTCGTAGCAAGCTTATCTCGTAAGACCATGAGTCGTAAACTCCTTATCTCGTAAGACCATGAGTCGTAAACTCCTTATCTCGTAAGACCATGAGTCGAAGAAACTTAAGGGTTAACATTTGCCCCTTGAAGTACACGCCTAAGTCGTAGGTCGTGTGCTTCGACTCATATTATCCCGTGTATGCCTTTTCGTGTTCCACTGCCCAAAGGTATAAAATGCTTGAGTCGTATCCGCTATTACTATTCCTCCAAGCTTTCTCGAGGCAATACCTTCCTTTTCTAGCAATCTACCAATTCGATTCCCTATTCTTTATTGTGTAAGTGTTTCTGATCCATCCTCGACCTTTAATCATCATTGATTCGTGAACTCTCCCCCCTATACTTAATCCATCCCCTTGTGCAATGCTTTGTTGCGAATTCCACCGTACCGGTAGCTCGTGAGCCCGATTTTGCTCGATTTCATCTTTAGATGAATGGGGCGATGGAGATGTAGGGTTACTGCGCTTCAGGCTTTAATTGATTAGGTTGACGAGGCTTTGGTGATCTGAACTTAACCCTTTGGACGGTTCAATGGTGTCGTGGAATTAGGATGGGGATTGTAATCTGATTGAGAGGTTACCGGGTTTGGAAGATAACGGGTTAGAAGAAAAGTCAATGGGTTCAAATCAAGTGAAATGCTAGCAGGGCCACGGTTCAGTAGCTTTGTACGACTTACGAGTCAAGTCTCCTATGACATAATTCTTGAGTCGTAGACGACTCAGGACTTAGGATTTTATGCCGCTTTGGACTGCAGCCTCCTTTTGAGTCGTAGATGACTTAGTTTTTTACGACATAGTTCTTGAGTCGTAGGCGACTTAGGACTTGGGTTATATGCTGCTCTGGACTGGAGTCTCTTATTTTCACATGACTTAAGACTTGAAGTACGACCGACTTGCCTTGTAACCCTTAAGTCGTGGACGAGTCAGAACACCAGTCGTGGACGAGTCAATACATAAGTCGTTGGCGACTCATGACTTGGGCTTTGAACGAACTTTGAACTGCTGCATTTTGAACTGCTGAACTATGAACTGCTGCATTTTCCCACAGATCACTCTAACTTGCAAACTAATAACCTGTCTAATAGAATATCCACAAAGAAATTGGGACGAATATACTGTCACCGACTGCCCATATCAAATGACAGATTAGTTAATAACAGATAATCAACATAAACAGATTGTGTGTATGACGTGCTTTAAATCAACAAGTTCAAGCAAAGTATTAAAACAACATTGAAATAGTCAACTGAAGATGTCCGGTTTGCATTTAATACTGTACCTGAACTTTTAAATTAACAAGTCCTGAAATCTGATAATCGATCGGTTACCGACTAGCTTAATTCCAGTTTGTATTTATTTGTTATCTTTGTTAATTTTGCACAACACTTCACACTATTTAGGAAACATGCACCTTCATATTTGAATATCCAGTTGCTTGTGTAGAATGGCTTCTCAACAAGGAGATGTAACAGTTCGGACCGGAGAGTCCATTTTCATTCCAGCTCCTTTAGTCAACCCCCCAGAGAGAGCCCCTTCCACTTTATTGTACAAAACTTTTCGGCAATTGTGTACTCAATTTGGCATTGCTGAAGATGACGCTATCCTTCCTGAAAAGAACAACACTGCTGATGTAGCACCTCCTGGCTTTGTGGCAGTCAACCGACAAATGTGCTCGAGCGGAGCCATTCCTCCTTTCAACAATTTTCTTCAACATCTTCTCCGCCAACTGGCAATCGCTCCATTCCAATTACATCCCAATGGCTATGCTGTTCTAATGGGGCTATGCGTATTATTCAGCAGAACGCTTAACCGTCTCCCCAGTGTTGACGAAATCTGTTACATGTGCTCTTTTGTCAGAATCAAAGATCATCCTTCGATTATTGTTATAAGAAGTGCCAGGAATCGCAAACTGGTTGTCGGCCTCCCTGATACTGCTCATGGGTTTTTGACTCAGTATTTTTATGTTCGCTGTCCCCCTGGTTTTTATGCCGTGTGGAGAGAAGGAAGTAAGAATGCCTATCCTTTCTTCTCTTTGTTCTCTGAGTATCTTACAGTCCGAATCACTAAGTGTTTAACTTTGCTTTCTCATTTCAGCGCTCCTCTCTCCCTCTAGGGATCCCAGTCATAAGCAAACTCTGGAGAAGCTCATGGCTGTTCCGATTGAAGAACGGGATGTGAAATTTCTGTTGAAAGATGAGTTTCTCCACCAGTTTGGACTTTTACATCCTTCTAGATCGACTCAAATTCATGAAATCTCGAGTTCTGATGCGGAAACGTTAGCTGCTTCAGGTTCCCAAGCGGAGGCCTTGAATGCCCCAGCTCCTGTAGAAGAAACTACATCAAAAGCACCTGTTGTAGAGGCTGCTTTGATAAAATGCTCCGCATCCACCGATGTTGTCGGGTTAGCCAATAAATCGGCACTTGCCCCGATCATTGAGGAGGAAGAGAATCCTCGAGTTTCTGAAAAATCAATTGATACAGAAGTTGAGAAGGAGAAGTCCGCTGAGTACCAGGGTGATGATACCTTTGATGGCTTGAGCGATATCATGACAACTTCCCAAGAACTTTTCGGGGATAATAATCCAAAAGTGACTTCTCCCATTGTCGAGGCGACTTCCACCTTTAAACAAACCCGGACGCCTACTACGCCAGTCGTCTCTGTTTCCACACTAAAGCGTGGTCTGTAGTTTGACGCATGTAGCTTGCACGCCACACACACTTAGGATTTTTCAGCACTTATAAACATTTATCCTCTTTCTCCTGGAAATTTCTAAACTTTACTCCTTTTTTGCTTTCAGGTTCTCCAATGGGACGTACAGGTTCATATTATGACTCATTCAAGTACCGTGGAGGCCGCGGCTCCTATGATTTTAGGAAGTACCTTGATACCCCAAAAGAAACAGATGAAGAGAGGGCTCGAAGGAAAGCCCAGGAGAAGCGGGATTACGATCAGCGGCAAAGAAGGAAAGATGCCGAGCGATATGACTCTTCGCATAGAAGTGACTACTCTCATAAGCGGAAGTCTTACGGTGATAAGGGAAAAACTCAGATTGCCGACGAACCGAGCAAACGATCTAAACCGATTGACGCGTCTGAAATTTCTGAAAAGACTGACGCTCCCATTCCTTCCGATATTCTGGCCAGCTCTCCTCCTCTGAAGAAATCTGACATTCAGACTATCATTAACAGACCGCAATATCAAGTCAAGGACGGCCCCCCAACACTTCAGAGTCGTTTTCCGAATTGGTGCCTAAAAGGGGTGCGCTTTGACTTGGACTTAGTTCCGATTGATAAACAAGACATGCTTAGCAGTCTTGACGCAGTCAGGCTTAATATCGAGAGGATGTCGCAGTAGCAGAAGCTTGTCGATGAACTCCAAAGGGTTAATCGTGCAAACCTTGAGGCGATGCTGACTATGGAAAATGACAAGGCGGAGTGGGACAAAATTTGCAAACAGCATAATGTCGAGATGACAAATATTGCTGATGGTTATGCAAAACTTGAGTCCGAGGTTAAAAAACTTAAGGAAGATCTTGCCTCTTCTTCTGCATCTCATACTCAAAAAGAAGAAGTCTTTCAAAAACAAGTGCGGGATGCACATGCTGCACAGAGAGATGTCGAAATGAAGCTCTCCGCTGAACAACATATTACTGAGAAATACCGCACAGAAAACGCCGATCTGCGGGAAAAGGTCACCTCCCAGAACGTAGAGATTGAGTTACTGAAGTCTCGACTTGCTAAAGCTGAGGCAGAGCGTGATGAGGCTACCGCTGGCCGGGTTGCTGCCGTTGCCGAAAAGGAAGCGGCTGAGCAATCACATGAGGCGACGAAAGCAGACATCAGCTCTACCTTATTCGACTTTTATTTACACAGCGTTCTGGGTCGTGGGAGCCTCTCTTTTCTTGGTCCCGATTATGAAATTACATTGGCTGAAGTCTGGGAAGTCGCAATGGATATGCTTGGCGGGGCCGGCTATAATGAGTTGGAACTTGAGGAGCGCTATCTCGATGATGAGGCTCGTGCCGCTCTTGTTAAGGGGAAGGAGCAACTTGCCAAAGTACGAGCTGAAACAATGGGAGAAGAGCCTCCAAAAGATGAAGCTCCTTTAACTGCCCCCGTTCATACTTCCACTTTAGCCGACGTTAATATTATGGATTCCAGCTCTCATTCTTTACATCTAGCTAAAGTTGCCCAAGAAACTGCAACTACTCCTACTGAAGATGAGGCACTGGATGATATTGAAGCCGAGAAGTTTGAGGTGGATCTTGCAAAGCCAACTCCTCCAGGTACTTTTGGCGTCGTCTCGGGTCTAATGAACCAGTCATTTGACTTAGCCGAATTCGATGACCTTCTTACTTGTTACTTAAACTTTGGTGAACCGATGCCTTCTTTATTTTCGGGGGATGTTGATTTTAACTTCTTTTCTTCTACAGCGGAGGTACCAAGCACTACACAAGCTTTCACTCCTTCGGTTGCCGTTCCTCCATCTTCCCAAATTACTCCTCCTTCTGCTTCCCAACCGGGATCACAGGCAGAGAAAATCGAAGCTCTTCAAGGCTTGGATGATCCGGCTGCTTCACAAGAGCAGAAGGCGGTCTCTTGATGACGATACGAAGCTCTCAACATTACTTACTACTCCGGGGAGCGAATCTTCTTCAAAGAGGAAGGGGAAGCGTGCCGTGAGGAAGAAGAAGAAGACTTCCGCTGGAGAGGAGGCAGTAGTTGATCCGGCCGTACCTCTTTCTCCTTCTGCCCCTACCCGTTCACAACGACTTCAAAAGCTAATCATTAGGCCGGGTAAGGGCTCAAAAGGTGGCGAAAAGAAGGAATAATCAAGCTGGATCTTCTACTTATTATTTTTGCTTTTTGCATGTATTGACCGGGGATTGTGCGGGTACCGGTCCCCGCTTTTGCTTTTTTTTGAGATATCTGCACATGTAAAGAATTTTCATAGTACTAAATAAAACAATTATTTTACTTGTACAAACTCTTGTGTATGTGAGAATGCATTTGTTTTTTATTTTTAGTATAGAACAAACGATTCGTTTCACTTGTACAAACTTTTTGTTTGTGTTTAAGAATGCATTTATCCCACAGCTTTTTCGCGTGATATTGTTATGTGCTTGGGGTATGTTGCTTGAATACTGCTTTTTATTGTTGTAGCCGTATCATATGATATTGCCCCTATACCACAAGTGCATTACAATATCTTTTGCTTTTAGCGAGAACTGTACTCTTATTTTTCATAGAATAACTATTCCGTCTTTGAGGGAATGATTATTCTACTTAAACGGAGCGTGTCTCATTTCCGGATAAGTTTTCACGCTTCAACCTTCGGAAATGTTTACTTCATGCTTTTGAGAAGTGAATTCTCCTACGCGGTGAAGCGAATCTCAGAAGAAGATATTACTTAGCACTTCGATTTCTTGGGAAGAGTATTTTTTTTTTAAGATGAACAAGTAGGTCTTCCTTAAGAACCGAAGTGTGCCTCTAAGGAGGGCTTTAATTTGGTATTTTTAAGGAGTAGCATGTGGACTCCGAAGAGTAGCATTATGCTTTGTGGAGTATTGTTGTGCCCCCGGAGAGGTCTTGTGCTTCCAAAGAAGTCTTGATTTTGGTCTCCGAAGAGAAGCAATGCTGGTCTCCGAAGAGAAGCAATTTTTGTATTTCTACTCGGGTGAAGTGGGTCTCCGAAGAGAAGCATTTTGCACTTTTACCCTGGTGAAATGTGCCTCCGAAAAGGGCTTTTACCTCCGAAGATGGCTTGTGCCTCCGAAGAGGGCTTATGTCTCCGAGGAGGGCTTGTGCCTCCGGAGAGGGCTTGTGCCTCCGAAGAGGGCTTGTGCCTCCGAAGAGGGCTTGTGCCTCCGAAGAGGGCTTGTGCCTCCGAAGAGGGCTTGTGATTGCCTGGAAGTTACTTTCTCATGGTCAGAGGTCTACGGGGCGAACGCAAGTTGCTTGATTGGATGTTTGCTTGCACAAACGATCGCAATTAACTAACAAGGTGCCCCTTTGGTAGTCCCACCGATCTTTTTGATTGAGTAAAGCATTCCCATTTATTGGCGTGCCTCGTTAGAGGGCTTTGGTTGGTTGGTGTGCCAGGTAGGTTGCGTCTTAGGGGCGAGTGGATCCACGGGGCGGACATCCGCTATCTGGTCGGATGCATCACGACCAGTTAGCGAGGGTCTTGTTCCTTCCGATTGGGAAGGCGTCCCTTTAGTGGATCTCCCAGCCTTCCTGTTGAGAGGCATACCTCCCTTTGTCTGCTTCTTTGTTTGCTTGGCAATTTTCTCTCATCATCTGCCCATTAGCGATCTCTTATCATCATTTCCAAGCACATCTTTTTTCCTTTTGCGAGTAAATTGCTTCATTCGAAGGAGTGTACTTCACTGTTGAATGACTTCACGAGACAAACGCGAGTCATCTAGTTGGATGCCCGTTCATAACGACAATCTCAACTAGTGAACAAAGGTTTGTCCCAGTGAAGTCGCCAACTTTTTATGTGAAGTTTTCCTTGCGTAGGATTTGAGTTTGGAATTTTTGTTGTTTGGTTTTTGTGCAATAGCTGATTTATAGAGGTCGCTTAGCTTTGTGATGAGCAAGCCTTGTTATAATGTCCTGCAATTTTGAATCGATATTTTAGCGATACATTTAAAGTATTTACATATCGAAATAAAACAGGCATTATGAAATAGTAAAGAACACAGGATTTATAGTGGTTTGGCCAAGAATCGGGCCTACGTCCACTTTATAGCTTTCATTCATTTACACTGATTTACAATGTTTCTCAATACAACTGATACATTCATCATCATTTTACAATTTTGAGCAGAGCTCTTTTCAAGTAAAATAAGGGCGCAAATGGTTGCTGTTCCAGGCCCTTGGAATTGGATCTCCTTCAACAGTTATGAGTTTGAAAGTGCCATCAAGAAGTTTGGTGCCTATGACATATGGCCCTTCCCAGTTTGGCCCAAACACACCAGTTGTTGTCATGATCCTTTTCAAAACCAAGTCTCCGATTTCAAAGCTGCGTTGGCGAACTTTGGAGTTGAAATGCCTGGCTATTCTCTGCTGATGAGCTGAAACTATGAGCCTAGCTTCCTCTCTTTTCTCATCAAGAAAATCAAGCGCTTCAAGTTGCAGTTTTTCATTTTCGGTTTCATTGAAATGAACTCTTCTATGTGAAGGAACCTCTACTTCTACTAGAATCATTGCCTCAGATCCGTATGCCAGTGAAAATGGAGTGTGCCCAGTCGTAGTTTTGTGAGTAGTTCTGTACGCCTATAGTGCTAATGGAAGCTTATCAACCCAACCACCTTTTGCTTTTTCAAGTTGCTTTTTGATAGTTGACTTGATGATCTTGTTAACAGCTTCCACTTGCCCATTTGCCTGCGGATGAGCCACTGCTGAGAAGCTTTTTCGAATTCTGAACCGTTTGCAAAAATCCTGGAATTCTTCACTTTCAAATTGAGTGCCATTGTCGGTGATTATCTTCTGTGGCACACCATATCTGCAAATGATATTCTTCGTTACAAAATTTATCATCTTTTTAGAAGTGATGGTGGCCAAAGGTTCAGCTTCGGCCCATTTGGTGAAATAGTCAACGACGACAATAGCATATTTAATTCCTGATTTAGCGATCGGTAATGGTCCAATTAGGTCTATTCCCCAAATGGCAAATGGCCATGGGCTGACCATTTGTGTGAGTTCGGTGGAAGGTGCTCTTGGGATTTTTGCAAATCTTTGGCATTTGTCACACTTCCTGGAGTAAGCTGCAGCATCTCGATTAATATCCGGCCAGAAATACCCATATCGGAGAATTTTCTTTGCAAGTGTTTGACCACCTGAATGGTCTCCACATTCTCCTCCGTGCACCTCTGTTAAGATTGTCTTGGCTTCTTCCTTAGTTACACATCGGAGTAGTGGGATTGAAAATCCCCGCCTGTATAATCGGCCATCTTGAATTATATACCTTGACGCTTTTCTCAATAATTTTCGACGTTCCTTAGAACCTTCTGGCAGGGAACCACTGAGTAAGTATTCTTTGATTGGAGTCATCCATGATTCATGCTCTTGAGACGTAGTCATAATCCAATCAACATCCATTTCATCAATGCTTGGAGCTGACAGAACTTCTACAGGAACTAATCCCAGTAATTGAGCTTCTCCGGAACTTGAGTACTTTGCTAAAGAATCCGCCTTCATATTTTCCTCTCGAGGTATGTGGCTTATTGAGTAGTGATCTAAATCATTGAGGAGTTCGGAAGTTTTTGTCAAATATGCAGGCAAATTCCCTCCCTTGGCTTGAAATTCCTTATTCACCTGGCAGACAATAAGCTGAGAATCACTGAAAATCTGTATCACTTTGATATTTAATTCCTTGGCGATTTTCAATCCGGCAATAAGGGCTTCATATTCTGCTTCATTGTTCGTCGAAGGAAATTCCAGTCTCAATGCATAACATAGTGATCGTCCTTCGGGAGTTTCGAGCACAACTCCTGCCCCAGAACAATAATCATTTCTCGAGCCATCAACATACAACCTCCACTGTATCGGAATGCAGTCAGTGGTTTCTTCCTTACTGTCACCTTTGTCAGTGGATTCTGCAATGAAATCTGCTAAAGCTTGTCCATTAATTGCTCTTCGAGGATGGTAAGTGATGTCATATTGGCTGAGTTCTATGTTCCACTTCAAGAGACGACCCGAAGTTTCAGGACGATACAGGACTTGCTTCAAAGGCTGATCAGTCAGAACCTTGATAGGATGAGATTGAAAATAGGGCCTCAACTTTCTGGAAGCGATTAGCAGACAATAAGCAAGTTTTTCTATCTTTTAATAATTCATCTCAGCCCCATCGAACCGTTTGCTGATGTAGTAAACCGGACGTTGTATTTTCATTTCTTATCGTACGAGTGCTGCACTTAAAGCATGGGATGAAATTGCCAAATAGATGAAGAGGTCTTCACCATCACTAGGCTTGGAGAGGACCGGAGGAGTTCTCATATGATGAATCAGTTGATCGAAAGCATTCTGACATTCAGGAGTCCATTCGAAATTTTTCTTTCCTTTCTTTAGAGCATCAAAGAAGGGAATGCATTTGTCTGTGGCCTTGGAAATGAAGCGACTAAGAGCGGCAACCTTTCCATTGAGACTTTGCAGTTCTTTCTTTGTTCTAGGGGCTTTAACTTCTCTTAGAGCTGTGATTTGAGTAGGATTGGCCTCGATGCCCCTAGCGCTTACGATGAAACCCAGGAATTTCCCAGACACTACTCCGAATGAACATTTCAATGGATTGAGCTTCATTCCATACTTCCGAAGAATTGAGAACATTTCTGCCAGGTGATCCATGTGATCTACTGCTTTCTTTGACTTTACTAACATATCATCAACATAGACTTCCATCGTTTTGCCAATCTGAGGCTTGAACATAGCGTTGACAAGTCTTTGGTATGTTGCCCCAGCATTCTTTAACCCGAATGGCATGACTTTGTAACAGTAGAGTCCCACATCTGTAATAAAGCTTGTGTCCTCCTGATCTGGTTCATTCATCATAATCTGATTGTATCCGGAATAGGCATCCATGAAAGATAACAACTCATGTCCAGCCGTCCCATCTACTAGTTGATCGATTCTAGGCAACGGGAAGCAGTCTTTGGGGCAAGCTTTGTTCAGATCTGAGAAATCAATGCATACTCTCCACTTTCCATTTGCCTTCTTAACCAGTACTGGATTTGAAACCCAATTTGGATAAGTGGATTCTTTGATGAAATTATTCTCTAAGAGGCGATCTACCTCTTCCTTTAAAGCTGCTGACCTTTCTGGACCTTGAGTTCTCCTTTTCTGTTTTACTGGTGTGAATTTCGGATCGACATTCAGAGTGTGAACAGCAATTGTTGGAGAGATTCCGCACATATCAGCATGACACCAAGCGAACACGTCCAGATTTGCTTTTAGAAATGATATCAGTGTATTTTGAACTGTTGTACTTAGTTGCGAACCCACATTAAGTACTTTATTTGGGTCTTTTGAGTCGACAGGTATTGGTACCGTAACTTCTGCAGGCACCACTCTATTTTCCTCTGCACTGGATTTTCTGGGGTCCATTTCTCGCCTTGCACCACTATGCTCACCAGTGCAGGGGCCACCCTGTATTTGCTATAAGGTTGGGTTTTTGATGCGGAGGGGAGCTGCCGCATCTTTATCCATCTCTCTCTTTCTGGCTTCTCGAAGCTCTATAAGATAACATTCACGTCCAGCATTTTGATCTCCCTTGATGACACCAACACCATTTTCTGTAGGAAATTTCATAGTTAGGCACCACGGGGCCAAAATGGCCTTGAATGCAGCTAGAGCTGGCCTGCCTAGGAAAGCATTGTAGGCAGAAAATCCATCAACAATCACAAAGGTTTGTTTTCGAGCTACCCTTTTCTGCCCCTCACCAAGTTCCACGAACAAATCGACAGTTCCGATTGGTTGCTGTGGTTCCCCAGTGAAACCGACGATCTTTTGTGATGAATCCTGAACGTCGGCCATTGGGATCTTCATCTGGTCAAATGTTTTCTTGAAGAGTATATTGCAGGAAGCACCGCAATCAATGAGTACTCGTCTTACTATTGCTGGCCCGATTCCTGCAGAGATAACTAAGGGATCTATGGTGGGAGCTTCAATACCAATAGAATCCCTAGCCTTGAACAAAATATCATTATCTGAAATCTTTTGCTGTTTCAGGGGTGCAGCATTTTCTACAGCAAAAACATCTTCCTCTGCCGGGATATACTTTAAAGCATGAGCATATCGTTCCATCTCACCCCAGCTTCTGCCTGCTGGGTGTGGGCCCCCTGAAATGACGTTGATAACGGGCCTCTCAGATTCTTGTGCCGCTGCACCTTTACTTGAGCCTGATGGCTGATTAGAGGGTTGTTGCCTCTGAGTAGATGAAGATGGATCACTTCTGTTTTTCTTGACATATTGTTGCAGCTTGTTTTCTCTCAATAATTCTTCAATTAAGCTCTTTAAGCGACGACAGTCATTGGTATCATGACCGGGTTGGTTGTGAAAACGGCAGAACTTTCCATTTCTCATAGCGCCTTTTCCCAGTTTTATCTCAGCCGGTTTGGGATAGTCCACAGCATCTTTGGTGGCGAAGAAGATATTTTCCAGAGTGTCGGTCAATGGAGTGAAATCTGAGGGTTTGAAGAAGCGAGGTTTCTTTGTATCCTTTTGTTTCTTCCCCTCGTGATTTTCCCTTTTCTGACCTCCGGAATCTTTCTTTTCCGAAGTGGCAGTATTATTTTCCACCTTTGCTGCCACCACCTTCATTGATGCTGGAAGATTTTCCAAGCGTATGAATTTATCAGCTTTCTTGTAGAATTTCTCGAGAGAATTTGGCTCTTTCATCTTCAGCCATTTTCCAAATTCACTCGATTTGTCGATAGCACGCATCAAATAGGTCAAGATCATCCATTGCTCTGCGTTATCAACTTCTGCCAGAGCTATATTGAAACGGTTCAGGAATGATTTTATAGGTTCTCCCGGATTCTGTTCAAGACTGGATAATGACATTATGTCCTTTGCCTTTGAAGCGTATAGCCTGAATTGCTCTTTGAACTTTCTAGTCAGATCGGAAAACTGATCTACTGATCGGACAGGAAGTTTGGTGAACCAGAGAAGTGCCACTCCTTCCAAATATACTGGGAAATACCGGCACTTGATTTCATCAGTTGCTCTCGCACCGGTCATGTGCCAGTCATACTTATACAAGAATTGGTTTGGATCACTTGTTCCCCGATAAGCAGGAATGGTGGGGGGAACAAATTTTCTAGGAAATTCAGCCTTTAGAATCTTCTCGGTAAATGGAGTCTTGCTTGGCGCGAATCCCTATTCACTCTCATCTTCACCTCTCTGCATGCTCTCTTTCATTATTTGCTTGATCATGCCAGAAAGATATTCCTCATTGTTCAAAGATTTTGCGGAGTAGACTTCTGCCATTTTCTCAGATGTTTGCCCGGGCAGATTTTCGTGGAAAATTGGCGATGGTCTAGATCCTTCGGCTCGGAGGGGTGCCCCTTCAGCAGCACCTGATCCCCCTTGAGGAATATTCCTCCCTTCGGAGTTGCGAAGAGCATCAGCGGTGTTTTCTTCATTACCCATTGGTCTTTGGTTGGCACCAAGCAGAGCATTCAGTTTTTCCATCATCAGATTGTTTTGAGTCTCAATCTGTTGGTATAGTCCGGATACAGCAGCGTCTAGCTCCTCTCGCGTCACCCCGACGCTTGGAGCTGCTTGACTTGGTGAAGCAGAGGTGGCGGTGTCATCATGAACATTTTCAGATCTGACAACCTTTCGTTTCCTTCCAGGACCCATTATATCTGATAGACTTCTGGTTTTGTAGGAAATCTTTTCAACAAACTTGTGTGAAGCAATGATGGATGGTAGCCTGAGTTGGGTTCTCGGTGAAAGCACCAAAATGTTAACGTTAAAATGTGAACGATAACGCCCGGTGTGCGTAATAAGATCGTGAAAGCACCACCCGTGTGACGGGAACAGAAATTAAGCAGGAAAATAGCAGAAATGCAGTAAATGAACAACAGATTTATAGTGGTTCGGCCCGTAATTGATCCTACATCCACTTTATAGTCTTTTATTGCTGATTTGGTTACAATTTGATACAAATCTCTTCAGGAAACAGTACAATTCGATCACAAGAAACAATCTAGATTACTAGCTCAATCTTCGACGGTGAAATTCGATGAATCCATGTCGGATGTAAGGAATTTCTCTCGAAGCTTGTTGTAGTGTCGCGAATGCTTGAAGGATCCTTGATTACTGAATGAATGAGGAGTTCGACGGAGTAACAGCGCTGTAGAAATGATTTGCCAAAAAGTCCCCTTCATGTTGGAAGTGGTGGCCTATTTATAGGAGCAGATTTCTGAGCTTTCGGTTTGGCCAAGTCATGAGTCGTGACCGATTCATGGTAAGTCGTATCTCGTATTCGACTTATGATGTCTCGTGGGCGCCATATTTGGTCCATCTTGCGGCTTAGTTGGAAGACAAGTGCTAACTCGTAGCCGACTCATCAGATCAAAGTAGCTCAGGCACGTGCTTTGGATTTTAGCTTGATATCCTTTAAGTCGTAATACCTCATGAGTCGTAAGTCCTCATGAGTCGTAGGTCTTCATGAGTCATAAACCTGATGAGTCGTAAACCCAATGAGTCGCAAGACCCTGTGATTCGTACACCCCATGGCGTAAGACCTCATGAGTCGTAAGTCCTTGTGAGTCGTAAACCCCTTGAGTCGTAATCCCCATGAGTCGTAAGATCTTATGGGTTGTAAGTCCCCATGAGTCGTAGTACCTTGTGAGCCGTACAGACCTTGACTCACTGAACCGTCTGGATCATGAGTCTTAGCAAGCTTATCTCGTAAGACAATGAGTCGTAAACTCCTTATCTCGTAAGAACATGAGTCGTAAACTCCTTATCTCGTAAGACCATGAGTCGAAGAAACTTAAGGGTTAACAACCCGAGAGCAACACACTTCAGATCTGGACAGCGAAGGATCTAACTCGATCTATCACGAATCCGCTTCAAACGACGAAATCTCTCTTCGAAGGATGAAGACCTTCAATCTAAGCTCTTCAATCTTCGATTTGGATGGATGGAATCACTAGATTAGAGTGGAGAAAAGAAGTGAAGAAGTGTAGAAGTCGAGCTCTCAAAATGGCAGCACTTCGTTGCTTCGAAATCCGGATCCCAAAAAGTGAGAAAATGCCGTGTATTTATAGGCTGAGAACTTAGGTCGTCTGCCTCTATAAGTCGTCTCCGACTTATCCCTTTCTCCGACCTACGACTCGACAGACCCAAGTCTCTACGACTTACGACTTAACTCCCACCGACCTAAAGTCTTCGACCTAACACGTGATACGACTTAGCATATGCGCGCATCCTCGCTTCCTACGACTTAACAGCTTTGCCGACCTAGCAAAGTTACGACCTAACCAAGATGCGACTTAACTGGGTTACGACTCAACTCCTAAGTCGTCTACGACTTAACACCCAGCGACCTAACACCTTAAGCCTTCACGTGACCTAACACTAAGCCAAAACTCAACGACCTATCGTACGCGCGACCTAACAACTCACGCGACCTACGACTTAGCAGATAGGCTACGACCTAACTACTTCTTCCTTAGGTCGTTGCCGACCTATCCCCCTTAGGTCGCTAACTCACCCAGAAACTCACGACCTAACTATCTTAGGTCGCCTACGACCTAAATTAACACGGAAGCTTACGACTTATCATCTTAGCTAGGATACGACCTAACATCACTAACCCGCTAACTAGTGGTTCTCCTTAGGTCGCTACCGACCTATCCCTTAGGTCATTCAAAACCTTAGGTCGCCTATCCTATAGGTCGGTCAAATACTTAGGTCGGTCAAACGACCTAACCTATCCCACAACCTAGGCTTAATAGATCTTACGACCTAACCCTGACACGCTCCTAAGTCGCTCACGACATATCACGCTCCTAAGTCGCTCACGACCTAAGCTACCAAACGATCTAACTCTTAAGTCGTCACCGACTTAAGTCTTCCTTCCCTTAAGTCGTCCAATCTATAAGTCGGTCACGACTTAGGACTTGAACAAAATTCTGCCCAAAATCTGAAACGACTTAACAACGCTAAGAATTCCAGATTTTTACGAACTTTTCGATCCGTAAAAATACGGGTCGTTACATTCTCTCCCCCTTAGGAATTTCGCCCCCGAAATTCCAAACAAACAAGAGCAATCAAGGATTATTCTGCATGCCTACCATATATAGCAATCAACAAACCGTGCATCCAATTCTAGCTTAGCGTACAGAATTCTAACACCAAAACAAGTTACAATATCGTGAGATGACACGACACCTTAGGGCCATACCTTGAAGAGTTCAGGATGAGCTGCCTTCATCCTCTCTTCCACTTCCCACGTACAGTCGTTATCATCATCACTCCATTGTATCTTGAGCAACTTAACTACCTTCCTCCTAAGCTGTTTCGTGTCGGTTTCCACAACACGAAGCGGCTTACGAGGTCTCTTATCGACTAGATCAACTTCGAAGTCTTCACAGTTATCAGCAGAAACCACTGTATTCGAGTTGTGCACATACTTCCGTAGATACGATACATGAAAAACATTGTGCACACTCGACATCTTCTCCGGTAACTCCAATCTGTAGGCGAGCTTTCCAATTCGCTCGATAATCGGGAATGGTCCAACAAACCTCGGATTCAGTTTTCCTTTCTTCCCGAATCGAATAACATTCTTCAGTGGAGAAATCTTCACAAAAACCATATCACCTACGTCGAATTCCAAATCCTTACGACGCTTATCGGCATAACTTTTCTGTCGGTCTTGGGCTGCCTTCATTCATCGCCGAATGATCTCTATACAATCCGAAGTCCATCGAATCATCTCTGGCCCAAGCACCAGCTTTTCTCCGGTCTCTATCCAACATGTCGGAGAGTTACACGGTCTCCCATACAATGCTTCATACGGTGCCATACCAATGCTTGACTGGTAACTGTTGTTATATGAAAATTCCACCAAATGAAGGTGATTTTCCCATGATCCTTCGAAATCCAAAACACAAGCTCTGAGGAGATCTTCCAAAACTCTGTTGACTCTCTCGGTCTGACCATCTGTCTGAGGGTGATAAGCTGTACTCAAACACAACTCGGTTCCCAAAACTTCCTGGAAGCTCTTCCAAAATCCACTAGTGAACAATGGATCTCGATCGCTCACTATACTCTTCGGAATACCATGGAATCGAACTATCCACTTAACATACAACTCTGCCAACTTTGATGCAGTCCTAGTCGATCGAACAGGAATGAATCTTGCGCTCTTAGTTAGACGATCTACGATGACCCAAATCCCTTCATTTCCCGTTCTTGTTCTAGGTAGCCCATCAATAAAATCCATCGATACTTGTTTCCACTTCCATGTAGGAACTTCTAATGGCTGAAGCAATCCACTTGGCTTCTTCTGTTCGGCTTTTACCAACTGGCAGTTCATACACCTAGAAATAAAATTTCCAACATCCTTCGTCATACCTTCCCAGTGGTAGGTTCTTTTCATATCCCGATACATCTTATTTCCACCTGGATGAATTGTCAACTTCGAGTGATGACTTTCCTTCAGAACTTCACTCCTCAATTCATCTATATCGGGAACAACTAGTCGTCCTTGCTTCCGAAGCCAACCCTCTCGATCGACCTCGAATCCTTTATCCTTTTCTGGGTCCATTCCAGATTCTAAATTACGGATAATCTTGACAAGCTTATCGTCTCGCTTTTGGCTCTCGCCAATCCTTTCCACAAGAGTAGGTCTTATCGATAAGTTTGCCAACATCTCAGGTTCCAATTCACATCAAGGCCTGAAGTCAAATTCAGCTAAATACTCAAGATTCTTCCATTCTGAAAACATGACTCCCAATCCTGCATGTCTTCGACTTAATGCATCTGCCACTGCGTTACCTTTTCCCGGAGTATAAGCTATACCAAAATCATATGATGCCAAAAACTCTAGCCAACATTGCTGCCAAAGATTCAAATCCTTTTGGGAGAAAAGATACTTCAACGACTTATGATCCGTAAACAACTCGAATCGAACTCCCAATAGATAATGTCTCCACACCTTCAGAGCAAAAACAATCGCCGCTAACACCAAATCATGAGTCGGGTAATTCCTTTCATGCGGCTTCAGTTGTCGACTTGCATACGCAACAACTTTATCTCTCTGCATCAGCACTGCTTCAAGTCCAGTACCACATGCGTCGGTGTAAACCACCATCTCATCATTCCCACTTGGAATAGTCAAAACAGGAGCACTTGTCAATCGCTCTTTCAGGATTCCAAAAGCTTGTTCACACTTAGTATCCCATCTGAACACTTGGTTCTTCTTCGTCAATCCTGTTAACGGTGCAGCCACCTTGGAGAAGTCTTTGATAAACCGTCGATAATATCCTGCTAATCCAAGAAAGCTTCTCACATCAGATGCATTCTTAGGTCTAACCCAATCCTGGATTGCTGCCACCTTAGCGGGTTCAACCGCTATTCCATTTCCAGAGATAACATGGCCTAAGAACCTCACTTCACTCTTCCAGAAGTGACACTTCGAAAACTTAGCCTTCAGCTGATGTTTCCGCAAGATTTCCAAAACAATACGCAAGTGCGTCTTGTGCTCTTCTTCAGTTCTGGAATAAATCAGAATATCATCCACGAACACTAGCACGAACTTACTCAACTGATCTCTGAACACTCTATTCATAAGATCCACAAAATATGCTAGCGCATTAGTCAATCCAAACGGCATTACCAGCCACTCAAAGAAACCGGATGGTGTCCTAAAAGCAGTCTTCGGCACACTATCCTTAGTCACTCTTAACTGGTGAAATCCCGTTGCCAAATCCATCTGAGAAAACACCTTAGCTTCGTGAAGCTGATCAAACAAGTCATCTATTCTCGGCAATGGATACTTGTTCTTCTTAGTCACCTTATTCAGCTCACGATAATCTACGCACAACCTCAGCGATCCATCTGCTTTGGTTACAAACACAACTGGTGCACCCCATTCGGACACACTACGCCGAATGAATCCTTTCTACAAAAGATCATCAACCTGCACCCTCAACTCCTGCTGTTCTCTAGGCGCCATCCGCCTAAGAGGCATCACAACAGGTCTGGCTCCTTCAACTAGATCTATACGAAACTCGATCTCTCTATGCGGCGGTAACCCTTTGACCTCGTCAAAGACATCCTCAAATTCATTAGCGATTGGTACTGATGACAGTTCATCCCGTGGAACAACTAGTGAATACATGAAGCTCATGAAGACGCCTTCTTCATGCTTACATCGTATCACAATCTTTCACCCCTCCACATTCTCAACTGTAACCTCCAACCTTTCGCAATCAACCTTTGCCGCATACTACCTAAGCCAGTCCATACCCAAAATAATTCCGAACCCCACAAAGTCAGAACAAAACAATCACAAACAAAAGAGCAACCATGAATCGATACAATCAGACCACGGCATAGCATACACAACCAAGACGAACCCCCAACTGGATTAGTCACAACCAATGGCCTATCAACAATATCCGGTTCTAAACCCAACCGGCCTACAAGTTCATTACAAACAAACGAATGCGAAGCCCTAGTATCAAACAACACTCTAACTGGAACACCACATATGGAAAGAGTACCTTGAACCACCACACTCTTTCCTTTCTCTTCAACGGTAGGAGCTTTCGAAGATGATGGAACAGCCCCCAAAGCATAAGCTTGCACAATATGCTTGTCCTTCCATGGTTCTGGACAATTCTTCCTGATATGCCCCGACTTGTCACAGTTGTGACACTTCATCGGCACCTTCGGATTCTTACAATCCCTAGAGAAATGGCCCTTCTGCTGACAATTGTAGCAAGTCACTTCGCCCTTCGGCTTCTTCTGGCCATCCTTACCCTTCTGCTGCTGCTGCTTCCTCTTCTTGTTTCCACCCTGCTGGGGTTTAGACTCTTCCCTGGTTACAGCAACAACAGATCCTTCCTTAGGAAACAGACTCTCATGCCTGAGAGCTTTCTCCACAAGCCTCTCAAATGAATCGTCCAAATGATCCACTAACTGCCTCCCAAGATAACTATCCAAACTTGTCACAAACTTCTCATTCTTCTGATAAGCATATTCAATATACGACCGGGCATACTTGGACAAAGCTTCAAACTCAGAAACATACTCAAGAACTGGTCTTCCTCCCTGCTTGAGCTCCACAAATTTCTTGAACAGAACAGACTTCTGAGTAGTGGAAATGAACTTAGCTTCAAATCTAGCTTGGAATTGCTCCCAAGTAATCTCTTCCTCCGGAGTATTGATGGTAATAGAGTTCCACCAATCAGATGCTCTCCCTTGAAGCTGTCTTGATGCCAACTTCCTCTTAGTTGCACCTTCAATTCCCAAATCACCAAAAATCCTTCTACAAGCATCTATCCATCTTTGGACCTCAATGGTTGATTCTGTTCCAAAGAAAACCTTCCCTCCAAGAGCAGTATAGTCCTTACACAGCTTAGCAAAATCCACCGGCTTTGGAGTTTTGACTTGAACTCCAACATCAACTGATGTCCCCGGAACTGGTATCCTTCTCATGATCGAAGTCATCATAGCTTCGAACATAGCAGCATAATCAGCAGCCCCTCCAGTAGCACGGCCTTCCCTAGCAGCTGGTCTCCCTCTTCGACTCATCCTTAATATCTATAAAAAGGAATGATTAGCACACCTAGCGAGGCAACTGCATAAAGGACTCAAACTCTACTAAGCTACTATATTATATATAGTAATCATCCATCAAAATACAATTACTTCTCTCATACGTAGTTACGTCAGCGAGCGTTGGGTAAAATCGATTAACCAAAGCTCTGATACCAAATGTGACGACCGCCCATGACCCCTGCACTGAACCTAGAGAAAATGCGCTGTAAAGTGTGCCAGGCGACAATGGACGATTATCACGGTAAATTAAAAACATCAGAACCTATCGTATTACTCACAGCGCTTGGATAAAATACAATAGAACATATGTATAGTGAAGCTTTACAGTAAAAAATATCATCATATAAACCTTCATAATAGTTGAATACAGACATCCGAATAGTCAATACATCAAGCCTCACTACATAACACTCAGAGAATATACAAACAGCGGAACATCCAATACATATAATAAGAAGATAATTTGCAACCCTCCAGCTCGTCTTCGATATCAACACCGTGGAAAGCAAGAACAGCACCTGTCACCTGCTACCTAGTCTGCCCGTCCCAAAATGGACGAATAGTACAAGGCAATAAGAGTTAAAACATAAAGCCTTGAGTCAGACAACAGTCTTAGTGAGCAGTAAATTAACTAACAACATGCCAAAAGAGCATAAAGGAAAAGGAATAGGAATACAACCCTCCCACTCCAACCTCTTTCTACAGTGATAGCCCCCAGACACACACTAAGCAGAAGCAAACATAGCAGAGCATACAATTTAAAATAAAGCAATTATCACTCGAGTCAAGGGCGATGTTTTCCAAGCACAAACCCCCAAGGCCTAAACCAAGATCAGATAAGCACCCAGAAAATACCGCTCTTGAGTCCGAATGACGATACAACCAAACATCCATGACTCTGGCTATCACTGTTATCATTGCTTCGATATCATCGTTAATTGAATGACCGGCACATTCTTTCAGCCGTCCGTCAAGGGCTAATGGAAACCCCGGTTCTAGACATAACTCCCGCACGTCATCGTGACCCGTGCCTAGGACTGTCGAATCTCCCCAGAGTACTTGACTATCAATCATTAGCCTTCAGGGACTATCGAATCTGTAACGACCCTGAATTTTGAACAATTTAATTTGAGAATATTTAATTAATTTTAAATATTTGAACGATGATTTGACTTGAATTTCAAATTATCATAAGGAAATGACGATTAAATTTTTGAATTTAATCCATTGAAAATTGAATAAAATTTGAATCTTCAATTTTAAGCCGGTTAAAAATAATTTAAAGGCTTAGAAAATTCATATTGATAATACTGAAGGTAATAGAAGCTTCAGAATTGAATTTGAAAGCGATTTGTTTAGTTTTGAAATATTATCGTTTAAATTGAATTTAAAAATAACATTCCGAGGCACAGTCTCGGAATTTGACGAAACAAGTTTCATTGGGTCCGTAATATTGAATTATTACTGGATTTCAAATTTCGTATTTATCAGAGTTGTTTTATGAACATACGGCGTATAAACGCGTATAAAATTAAATTGAATTCAATTTAAATTTCGGTGATAACTGGGGTTTTCGCATCGATTTGATATCATTGTTAAACGATTTCTCTGCTAGTTAATTGCTTATAGGAGCTTCGATTCGAATTGGAATTCGTTTAATAAAAATTGTTGTTGGAATTTTTGAATCGGTTAGAATTCTTTTGGAAGAAAACAAGAAAAAAATTGTTAAAGTGTTTTGGGCTTTCAAATTTTATCTCGGCCCATTCATTTCGTTTAAAAATCCTATACCCGATCCCTTTCTCATTTCATTCACAAACCCTAAACCTAAATCGAAGAAAAGAAAATAAATGGCGGCGACTTCTTTCGTTCGTTCCTCGAAAAGAAAAAAAAATGGCGACTCAAAAATCTAGGACATCAGCATTCGATTGATCCATGGCTTCGTCTTCCTCTTCGCTCGTCTTCAACTAGGGCTTCGGCAATTCTGGGTTGAATGGAAGGCGGCTTCAGATTTTTTCGATCGCGCTCGTTCAATTCGAAGGCTTCGACTTCCTTCGTCTCGCTCGCGGCTGCTTCAGATCTTTTCGCTTCGTGCTCTTCGTTCTAAGGTGAGTACTTATTAGCTACTCACATCTAATTCATTTTCGTCAATTTGCTTAGCTCGTTCAAATCTGTGATTTTTGTTGTTTGAATGAGCGATACTCTCGGTTTTGAAATTTGTTACTTTGATGGTAGTTTCGTTTTGACTTCGGTCACTTGATTTTAATTTGAATGCTGAGATTTATCTCTGACTTTTTTTTTCTACATTTTTGCGATGCTTGCTTACTGATTTTCACGGCATCAATTTCTTTTGACTTCGTATTCTTTGTCTTGATTGATATCTTCGCCATTCGAATTGGTCCTTTCTGTGATGATTTGGGGTTGGTCGTCATTGACTTCATTGAACAGTGGTTTGATAATTGCTTTGTGTTTTTGAGTCTGCATACATATGCTTTGATGCGATACATGTTGCCATTCACCTAAGGTCAGTTGCATTTCTCTAATTTATTTCACGTTTGAGACTATTTGATAGTTGTCCCGAATACAGTTCATGCCCTTACTTCAGTAGCCTATGGCTTCAGTTTATTTTGATATTCGTTTGCTACAAAACTTTTGAGCAAACATCACCACGAAATTTCACTACGATTAATTGTATTTACTGTTGCATTTGCTCATTTGAGTTTGCACTTGCACACTGCACGTAGCTTATTGAATATCTTTCGATTTTCACTGTTTCTTTGGTATTGTTCGCCACTGCATGCTTGTAGTTATGTGCCAGTTGAGTTTTGAGCATGTTTCTAGGCTAGTTCATCCATGTTGTATTTAGTATCTTCACTTGAGTTATTTAAAATGTAGGTTGTTGAACTGTTAGCTTCAACTTTGAACTTGATCATTAGTAGCTAGTCTGCATTTACATACGTCACGGTGGTATTGCCACTGCCTATTTTAAACTGCATTTCAATGTTCTCATGACATCTGTTTTGTTTTGAACTCAAACCCACTGTGCATTATTGTTATACTTGAACTTTATGTGTGTTGTCCCATGCACCATTCATCAGTTGCATCCATTAGGTTTGTTGCGATTTGTGACATTCAAGTCAGTTGCACACTTAATTCATGTGGTCTGGGTTCTTCCCTGACGTATACACTTTGATATTTTTAGACCACTGTTTTGCATTGGTCTGTGTCATTGAAGTAGTTGTCACTGTGTACACTTCTGTTGCCACTGTGTTCATTTCTATTGATTTGGTGCCTTCATTGTTGTTGTATTCTTCCATTTGACAACTGTTTGTTTCACTTGAGTGTACATGCAGTTTGGAGTTAGTTTCCTTGTAGTGCCTACATTCTTGAAACTATTTTGACTTCTGGAATTACTTGAGTCGTTTGAGACATTGGATCTTTGCATTTAGTTTATTTAATTTGTGGAACCTTCGCATCCATATACTGGAGTCTTTGCCTTTTGGTCTGCATCATTGATTGATTGGAAACTTGATTTATTTGTATACTTATTGCCTTCTGCATATACTCTATGATTTTGAACTGCCCATGCTTCTTTAGTTTGTTGTATCTGGACTTAATGCATTTGTGATTCTACCATTGTTTCAGTTTGGTTTTTTTTCATTTATCACAGTCCTGCATATTTAGTTGTTTCACTACAACTTTGGTCTTGCATATTTTCTTGCATATTTTATATGCAGATACTTGAGCATTTAGGGTTGTGCAAAATTTCTACCTAAAAGTTAGAAAACAAAGTTGTATTTAGTGTGGCAACTTATGTTTGCAAATTTGTCATTTCATAACCTGTAGCATATTTGACTTGGCCATTCTTGTTATTACCCCTGGTCATTTTGTTATCTGTAGCATTGTGTGTGGTGTTCATGTCACTCTTGAACTTGTAGTTCGAACTGATTAGTCTCCAGTTTTCATTCCAGTCTGGTTCATTACTGTAGTTGATTCACCTGCATGCTTGAACTACTAGTGATATTTGTTGAGTGTGACGACTCGGGTTTTGCCCGCTCAAAAATCAACATCCGTACTTCACATTGTACTAGAATGTCGCAGATTCGACCGTTCAAATCCGATTCGCCGGAGCTATAACAACATTAAGTATAACAACACAGCGGAATAAAAATAGATGATATCATATACAATCCAATGAATACAATATCCAGTATGATATACAACAATGATATCAATATGATACAACAATATCAGAGATACAAAAAATAGCAGCGGAAAAGAAAAGATAACATCAGCAGCGGAACAATATCAATAGAAGTGATAACTCCAAAATGATCTTCAGACAAGAATGAATCCACAACTCCAAGATAAGCAACTCCGATGAATGAACTAGCTCCAGATAATCTACTAAACCTGAATATCTGAAAAGAAACCCAACTCTAGACTGCTCGTGTGGAAAATTATGAGCACCCAGAGTTTAGGAAAGGAACAATAAACTCCGGATCAGTCATGGGACTGGTGTGAGCAACAAAAACAGTTTATCTTTGAACAAACACAACAGAACTTTAAACATTGAAATCCGCAATGCTTTTGGAAAATGAAACTACCATAAGACCTCCCGCCACACACACAATGCAAACGCAGAATTGGAGGAGATTTCTTCTTATGATAGTCAAAGATGCTTACTACGCAAAATCATTGAATTATTATTACTAGTGCATAGTGCAGAAAACATTTTCGAAAGTATAATATTAATCTTAGCCAACATACGACCATTATCGTATGCCTACTATAGCTACTATGTTCAATAGCAGGTTACCGCCACATTCCATAGCAGGTAATACAACTAAAACCGTACAAGTTCCGTATTGTTTCTTTGGATTTTCCAACAAATGGTCAGGCTAAGGAACTTCCTTCCGCCGCATGGGATCGCCTCTGGCGGGACGTCCCGAGAGACAAACTGCTCTCTGCCAAACAAGGCCGGGTTACCCCTGTAACAGGTAACTCACGAATATGCCATCCCCCGGTCCTTTGGGACCTTTATCCGAGCGCTCGATATCCAACATCACACATATAAATACGTGTATCCACATGAGTAAGTATCAGGGCTCCATACCATAATACCACCCTTTTCCAGAAGGAAATGACATACCCTAAAGGGCGCGACCCTCATAACCTTGCCGCAACATTCCTGTTTCGACCATTTCCGGGTAGTGAGGCCCTGACGAAGTCTCGTCCACAAAGCTACGCTTTTTCAAAAAGCCACGCTTTGGGTCAACAGATGATCAACCTATGATCACAAAGATATAAGATCAAACAAATGATCATATCACAAATGATCAAACACTGATCATCACACAGCAACACTCAGCATGCCACATTACCAAATTGGGATATATCGCTGATAAATTTCAACTACATAACCTCTGAGCTCGTGCATCTCAGAGAAAGGTGTTAAGCTAAGAGAA
The DNA here is from genome assembly GCA_030737815.1 of Allium fistulosum. NCBI lineage: Eukaryota > Viridiplantae > Streptophyta > Magnoliopsida > Asparagales > Amaryllidaceae > Allium > Allium fistulosum. The sequence continues at coordinate 305,520,677 of CM060901.1, read as the reverse complement.
TAAATTCTCCGCCACCAACAGAAATGTATTTGAAAGAAATCGGCTTTATATCTCAAAGTGTAATGTCAGACATACAATCCATACAAGTCTGTTCCGGGATCGAACAGAACCGAAGGCACTTCTCACGAAGCCCTTGCAAATCCGGATAATTTCCAATCACGTCCGGACTTCCCGTCACTAAGGGTGATAAAACCTCTATATCGGGGATCAGCCGATGCAGAGTAACTCGACGGTAATCCTTCCGTTTTCGAAAATATCCGGTCTTCAACACCGGTCTTCAAATGCTATCCATATACGATGTATCACATATTCGGAATGGGTTATACGACCCAAAGGTCCTCTCCCGGCTAAACCGAATAGTGAGCGTAATATTTAAAAATATATGGATATGAGATTTCAATTAAGTCACAACTTATTACCCAAAACTTTCTTTTTAAATGGTTTCAATAGATTACCATTTCAAATCTTTAAACAAAAAGATTCAATCTTTACGGTTTAAACAGTTTCCACACTTTAATCTTTTAAACAAAAGATTCATTCACAGATTTCCAAATTAATTTCCATTTCAATTTGATTAACTCGTTAAATCTTTAAATCAAGATTTAACTTATAGCTTTCAAAACAATCCCATTTCGAATGATTTAAACCAATCATTATTTTAAATCTGTTAAAGATAACAGATTCAAATCATAGTTTTTCAAAACAATTCATTCATAACTTGGAAAACCATATTTCAATTCAATATTGAAATTCCTTTAATTAAACTGGAATTTCTTTGCTTATCTGAAAGCTTTTATTCTTTTAAAACAACAGTTTCATTTCAGAAAATCTGCTTTATTCATACGAGTTAAAGTTCTTGAGTCAAATTCAAATTCTCAAAATTTTACTTTTAAAATGGTTTAACTTCATATAAACACATTTATAACATCTTTAACCGTAATTTCAAATCATAGGATTCAATTTCAAACTTGAATTCAAATTTAAATCAAATTATTTAAATTTTCAAAACTCGATTAAGTTATTCAAAACAACTTTTATCTTTGAAATTCTATTTCAAAAACCTTTTCACTTTAAACCCGAATTCCCAATTTCAAAATCAATTGAAATTAAAATTTCAATTTCAAAACATCAATTTAAATTATCTGTGACTTAACCGATTTCCACGTGAAATCCATATTTGTGTGTGTAAAAGTGTGATCCAGGGGTTTCACACACAATAGTGCAACATCATAAATCATCCCAGATCAGGATACAGAAATATAGTTGATAAGCGATATAAACTATAACGCTCATCTTTATTCACAGATCACAGATATATATCACAGATAAGTAAATTAAAAATCACAACATAAATCAGGGTATATCATAAAGCATCATATATCAGGGATATCAAATAATCAAGTCATTAAATAGAATCCAAACATACACAGGTAAGGTCAATTTATTTATCTGATCAAATTAAATCAGATTAGTCACTGATCCTGGTTCAATCAACATTAATTAATTACCAACCATTTTAATTAATTAACATTTAATCCTTTATTAATTAACTTAAAATTATTAAATTATTCTTTAATTAATTAATTACCCTTAATTAATTAATTAGTCCTTAATTAATCCTCAAAATCCCATTCGTAAAGTATTCAGAAATTAATAAAATTAACCTATTATATATTCCTTTTAGAGACGAATCAACTTCTGAACATCTAACTTTTAAAAATTGAAATTTAAAAACTTTGTTCAAACACTATTTTACAAATTCGATTTGGCTTCTAAATTATAGTTAATTTATCTTGGAAACTTGATTAAATTCACCATTTACTTTTTAAAACTTCATTTACCTTCTTATGTTCATTCAAAACTTAATTTAAACCTTTACACTTTTTTTTTTACTTTGTTGATTACCTACTTTCAATTTTGAAAATCTGCTGTATTTCGAATAACCCGAGCCAGATTACCAAAAACCCGAGCACAATGCTATATCTCCCCGAACCAATTCAATTCCAAATTTACTTCGAGCCAAAACCTTAATTCCCCGCACATGAACACGAGCCAGCTTCCTCTTCCACCATCTCGCAAACAACTAGATACACGTTTCACGCGTGCACGTGCACCACTGACCAGCGACGCTCCGGTCATCGTCGAGCACCCCAACACGTCACCTACAACCCTAGCAACAACTCCGACTACCCAAATCATCATCATCGGCCAGAAATCGAAATTCGAACAGAAAGTCGAAACCTGGAAACAAAAACTGGAAACTCGAGATCACTTCAACCCCAAACCTGTCAACATCGCCTCGTCCACGCCGTGCCGTCCATCTGCGAGCTTTCACCTCCGGTCTCGACTTCGACATCGCCCCAACTTCTACCACCCGAAGTATCAAAACATTCGATCCATCATTGAGGCCGAGGTGATCAAATTTCCATCATAGCTAAAACTAGGTTTACAGATTTTAAAACCAAATCCCAACATCCACCTAGCTTAAATCCTTGATCCAATATTTTTCCTAGCTTCAATGATCACTCCTCTAACCACCGAACCAATCCCGACCCTTCCAGTTCATCATCTCGACAGCAATTGGTCAAAAACCATTTCTAGTTCGACTTCAAACCGCTCTATGCATACCCATCTAAAAATTATCCTTTTAGGCTTAAAAATCTCATTTTTCGATAAGGATTCCAGTGATATAATTGAATCAATGTTTTGTGACATTCGTGATTACCAGAAATTTGAGTTTGTTCTGTAAAATCCAGTTTTTTTTTCAATCTACATATTTATATTTTACTTGAAACCATTTTTTTTTACTGATACATAAACAAGCATATTTACTTTTGAAACCAAGGCCTAACAAAGATTTATTCAAGGGATAATGGATTTTTTATTAAAATCTAGGCTTGAATTTTGGGAACGATAATCAGAGAGTTCATGATAAAACTCACATGCATTTCATACATTCATATGTATTCGGCAGAACTTCATATATATACACACACTACATACTTATTCAGAGATGAATCATGCAACAGATTTACCTACTTAAACATTTTAAAAGTGATGTTACTCACAGTTTTATGGAGAAGAAGAACAGAGACCCTGTTTGTACTTCAAAAACTGGAAAGTGTTTTCTACTTTGACCATCCTGCCAATCATCTTGTTTCTGTTGTATTGAGTTGTTGTTGCTGGTTGATGATGTTTAAATGAAGACTTGTTTGGGTTTTCAAATGAAGTTTTATCTTAGTCTTTTTATTTACTTAGCTCGAATTGGAAATTAAAAGGTGATAAGGGAAAGAAGTTTACAGAGCTGAAGAATGAAACAGGGTATTATATCTATTTGTACAATGCAAGGTGATATTTGCATTTGTTTGTACAACAATACAGGGATATTTTCTCCCCATGGTGGCTGCATTACTTTGTTTCGGCTGAGAAGATATAGCATTAATTGCTAGAGTCCTTTATGTTTCATATTATATTTTTACATTGTGTACTTTATGTTTCTACTTATCTTATTTTATAAAGACATTTGTTTACTTCATGTTTGAATATACACCTGTTGACTTCGGCTATACAAAATGTGAGATAGTGGTGGCTTCCTATACAATCTTTATCCACATATATATTTCTTGTATGCACTTAGACTTGTTTGTATATAGATATTTTTGTTTTTACTTTACTTCTTGTCTTGTATACATTTCTATTTCTTTGTTTTGAATGTATATATAACTGTCTATCTATCGGATATATTTTCATTTCTAAATCAATTATATAAAGATTTAAATTCAAATCAAATATATATATATATATATATATATATATTATTTCAAATTTACTCACATATGCTCAATACACATATATTCACATATATACAAGAATTTAAATTTTTAAACAATTTATACAAATATACTTGGATATCGGGGAAACTCGCAACACTTTATCAATTTATTTTACAATTTTAATTCAAAAATCCAATTAATTATCAATTTAAATGTAATTAAAATTCGGGGTCGTTACAGACTTCCCCCCTTAAAAGAATTTCGTCCTCGAAATTACCAAGGAGACAAAAAGATAGATGAAGAATGTTTCATCAAATCAAACTGAATATCTATTCTGCATTTGGCTTACCAAATCAGAATATCAAAATCAGATACAAGAACGAATCTGTCTTAACACTTCACAAGATACTCGGGTTATCCAGATCTACGAAATATGGAGTGACATCGGTCAGTTTGAAGTGATAACTAACCATTCGTAGAATATACTGGGTCCCAAAGAATAGATAGATATATGGATACGATTTCAAAATTTTTGTTTAGAACTAAAGTATACCTATCAACCATAGCAACCAAAGCAAACAATTCATCCAAACAAACAATTTTGGCCATCCGGAGTTTATGTCCCATATTAATATATCGAATTTCTTTCTGGATCTACCAGAAATCATGGAAGAATTGAGAAAAGATGACGAACAAAGAGATTGATAGAGAAAAGATTACTTCCTTATTGTTACAGGGTATTGACCATTTATAATCGTATTCCCCTGTCCCCTATCTCGTCCTCTTCTTGCACTCATACTCACTATCAGTGGATAGTAAGAGAATTTACTGAGGCTTACGGACAGATATCTTAGAGATTACTCATTCTAGGGTATACTTCAACCTATCTCTAATGAGCTACTTAATGTGTTTACTCCTGAGCTAAAGTTCAACCTTAGCTCTGATACCACATGTGACGGCTCGGGTTTTGCCCGCTCAAAAATCAACATCCGTACTTCACATTGTACTAGAATGCCGCAGATTCGACCGTTCAAATCCGATTCGCCGGAGCTATAACAACATTAAGTATAACAACACAGCGGAATAAAAATAGATGATATCATATACAATCCAATGAATACAATATCCAGTATGATATACAACAATGATATCAATATGATACAACAATATCAGAGATACAAAAAATAGCAGCGGAAAAGAAAAGATAACATCAGCAGCGGAACAATATCAATAGAAGTGATAACTCCAAAATGATCTTCAGACAAGAATGAATCCACAACTCCAAGATAAGCAACTCCGATGAATGAACTAGCTCCAGATAATCTACTAAACCTGAATATCTGAAAAGAAACCCAACTCTAGACTGCTCGTGTGGAAAATTATGAGCACCCAGAGTTTAGGAAAGGAACAATAAACTCCGGATCAGTCATGGGACTGGTGTGAGCAACAAAAACAGTTTATCTTTGAACAAACACAACAGAACTTTAAACATTGAAATCCGCAATGCTTTTGGAAAATGAAACTACCATAAGACCTCCCGCCACACACACAATGCAAACGCAGAATTGGAGGAGATTTCTTCTTATGATAGTCAAAGATGCTTACTACGCAAAATCATTGAATTATTATTACTAGTGCATAGTGCAGAAAACATTTTCGAAAGTATAATATTAATCTTAGCCAACATACGACCATTATCGTATGCCTACTATAGCTACTATGTTCAATAGCAGGTTACCGCCACATTCCATAGCAGGTAATACAACTAAAACCGTACAAGTTCCGTATTGTTTCTTTGGATTTTCCAACAAATGGTCAGGCTAAGGAACTTCCTTCCGCCGCATGGGATCGCCTCTGGCGGGACGTCCCGAGAGACAAACTGCTCTCTGCCAAACAAGGCCGGGTTACCCCTGTAACAGGTAACTCACGAATATGCCATCCCCCGGTCCTTTGGGACCTTTATCCGAGCGCTCGATATCCAACATCACACATATAAATACGTGTATCCACATGAGTAAGTATCAGGGCTCCATACCATAATACCACCCTTTTCCAGAAGGAAATGACATACCCTAAAGGGCGCGACCCTCATAACCTTGCCGCAACATTCCTGTTTCGACCATTTCCGGGTAGTGAGGCCCTGACGAAGTCTCGTCCACAAAGCTACGCTTTTTCAAAAAGCCATGCTTTGGGTCAACAGATGATCAACCTATGATCACAAAGATATAAGATCAAACAAATGATCATATCACAAATGATCAAACACTGATCATCACACAGCAACACTCAGCATGCCACATTACCAAATTGGGATATATCGCTGATAAATTTCAACTACATAACCTCTGAGCTCGTGCGTCTCAGAGAAGGGTGTTAAGCTAAGAGAATAAATTCTCCGCCACCAACAGAAATGTATTTGAAAGAAATCGGCTTTATATCTCAAAGTGTAATGTCAGACATACAATCCATACAAGTCTGTTCCGGGATCGAACAGAACCGAAGGCACTTCTCACGAAGCCCTTGCAATTCCGGATAATTTCCAATCACGTCCGGAATTCCCGTCACTAAGGATGATAAAACCTCTATATCGGGGTTCAGCCGATGCAGAGTAACTCGACGGTAATCCTTCCGTTTTCAAAAATATCCGGTCTTCAACATCGGCCTTCAAATGCTATCCATATACGACGTATCACATATTCGGAATGGGTTATATGACCCAAAGGTCCTCTCCCGGCTAAACCGAATAGTGAGCGTAATATTTAAAAATATATGGATATGAGATTTCAATTAAGTCACAACTTATTACCCAAAACTTTCTTTTTAAATGGTTTCAATAGATTACCATTTCAAATCTTTAAACAAAAAGATTCAATCTTTACGGTTTAAACAGTTTCCACACTTTAATCTTTTAAACAAAAGATTCATTCACAGATTTCGAAATTAATTTCCATTTCAATTTGATTAACTCGTTAAATCTTTAAATCAAGATTTAACTTATAGCTTTCAAAACAATCCCATTTCGAATGATTTAAACCAATCATTATTTTAAATCTGTTAAAGATAACAGATTCAAATCATAGCTTTTCAAAACAATTCATTCATAACTTGGAAAACCATTTTTCAATTCAATATTGAAATTCCTTTAATTAAACTGGAATTTCTTTGCTTATCTGAAAGCTTTTATTCTTTTAAAACAACAGTTTCATTTCAGAAAATCTGCTTTATTCATACGAGTTAAAGTTCTTGAGTCAAATTCAAATTCTCAAAATTTTGCTTTTAAAATGGTTTAACTTCATATAAACACATTTATAACATCTTTAACCGTAATTTCAAATCATAGGATTCAATTTCAAACTTGAATTCAAATTTAAATCAAATTATTTAAATTTTCAAAACTCGATTAAGTTATTCAAAACAACTTTTATCATTGAAATTCTATTTCAAAAACCTTTTCACTTTAAACCCGAATTCCCAATTTCAAAATCAATTGAAATTAAAATTTCAATTTCAAAACATCAATTTAAATTATCTGTGACTTAACCGATTTCCACGTGAAATCCATATTTGTGTGTGTAAAAGTGTGGTCCAGGGGTTTCAGACACAATAGTGCAACATCATAAATCATCCCAGATCAGGATACAGAAATATAGTTGATAAGCGATATAAACTATAACGCTCATCTTTATTCACAGATCACAGATATATATCACAGATAAGTAAATTACAAATCACAACATAAATCAGGGTATATCATAAAGCATCATATATCAGGGATATCAAATAATCAAGTCATTCAATAGAATCCAAACACACACAGGTAAGGTCAATTTATTTATCTGATCAAATTAAATCAGATTAGTCACTGATCCTGGTTCAATCAACATTAATTAATTACCAACCATTTTAATTAATTAACATTTAATCCTTTATTAATTAACTTAAAATTATTAAATTATTCTTTAATTAATTAATTACCCTTAATTAATTAATTAGTCCTTAATTAATCATCAAAATCCCATTCGTAAAGTATTCAGAAATTAATAAAATTAACCTATTATATATTCCTTTTAGAGACGAATCAACTTCTGAACATCTAACTTTTAAAAATTGAAATTTAAAAACTTTGTTCAAACACTATTTTACAAATTCGATTTGGCTTCTAAATTATAGTTAATTTATCTTGGAAACTTGATTAAATTCACCATTTACTTTTTAAAACTTCATTTACCTTCTTATGTTCATTCAAAACTTAATTTAAACCTTTACACTTTTTTTTTACTTTGTTGATTACCTACTTTCAATTTTGAAAATCTGCTGTATTTCGAATAACCCGAGCCAGATTACCAAAAACCCGAGCACAATGCTATTTCTCCCCGAACCAATTCAATTCCAAATTTACTTCGAGCCAAAACCTTAATTCCCCGCACATGAACACGAGCCAGCTTCCTCTTCCACCATCTCGCAAACAACCAGATACACGTTTCACGCGTGCACGTGCACCACTGACCAGCGACGCTCCGGTCATCGTCGAGCACCCCAACACGTCGCCTACAACCCTAGCAACAACTCCGACCACCCAAATCATCATCATCGGCCAGAAATCGAAATTCGAACAGAAAGTCGAAACCTGGAAACAAAAACTGGAAACTCGAGACCACTTCAACCCCAAACCTATCAACATCGCCTCGTCCACGCCGGGCCGTCCATCTGCGAGCTTCCACCTCCGGTCTCGACTTCGACATCGCCCCAACTTCTACCACCCGAAGTATCAAAACACTCGATCCATCATTGAGGCCGAGGTGATCAAATTTCCATCATAGCTAAAACTAGGTTTACAGATTTTAAAACCAAATCCCAACATCCACCTAGCTTAAATCCTTGATCCAATATTTTTCCTAGCTTCAATGATCACTCCTCTAACCACCGAACCAATCCCGACCCTTCCAGTTCATCATCTCGACAGCAATTGGTCGAAAACCATTTCTAGTTCGACTTCAAACCGCTCTATGCATACCCATCTAAAAATTATCCTTTTAGGCTTAAAAATCTCATTTTTCGATAAGGATTCCAGTGATATAATTGAATCAATGTTTTGTGACATTCGTGATTACCAGAAATTTGAGTTTGTTCTGTAAAATCCAGTTTTTTTTTTCAATCTACATATTTATATTTTACTTGAAACCATTTTTTTTTTACTGATACATAAACAAGCATATTTACTTTTGAAACCAAGGCCTAACAAAGATTTATTCAAGGGATAATGGATTTTTTATTAAAATCTAGGCTTGAATTTTGGGAACTATAATCAGAGAGTTCATGATAAAACTCACATGCATTTCATACATTCATATGTATTCGGCAGAACTTCATATATATACACACACTACATACTTATTCAGAGATGAATCATGCAACAGATTTACCTACTTAAACATTTTAAAAGTGATGTTACTCACAGTTTTATGGAGAAGAAGAATAGAGACCCTGTTTGTACTTCAAAAACTGGAAAGTGTTTTCTACTTTGACCATCCTGCCAATCATCTTGTTTCTGTTGTATTGAGTTGTTGTTGCTGGTTGATGATGTTTAAATGAAGACTTGTTTGGGTTTTCAAATGAAGTTTTATCTTAGTCTTTTTATTTACTTAGCTCGAATTGGAAATGAAAAGGTGATAAGGGAAAGAAGTTTACAGAGCTGAAGAATGAAACAGGGTATTATATCTATTTGTACAATGCAAGGTGATATTTGCATTTGTTTGTACAACAATACAGGGATATTTTCTCCCCATGGTGGCTGCATTACTTTGTTTCGGCTGAGAAGATATAGCATTAATTGCTAGAGTCCTTTATGTTTCATATTATATTTTTACATTGTGTACTTTATGTTTCTACTTATCTTATTTTATAAAGATATTTGTTTACTTCATGTTTGAATATACACCTGTTGACTTCGGCTATACAAAATGTGAGATAGTGGTGGCTTCCTTTACAATCTTTATCCACATATATATTTCTTGTATGCACTTAGACTTGTTTGTATATAGATATTTTTGTTTTTACTTTACTTCTTGTCTTGTATACATTTCTATTTCTTTGTTTTGAATGTATATATAACTATCTATCTATCGGATATATTTTCATTTCTAAACCATTTATATAAAGATTTAAATTCAAATCAATTATACATATATATATATATATTATTTCAAATTTACTCACATATGCTCAATACACATATATTCACATATATACAAGAATTTAAATTTTTAAACAATTTATACAAATATACTTGGATATCGGGGAAACTCGCAACACTTTATCAATTTATTTTACAATTTTAATTCAAAAATCCAATTAATTATCAATTTAAATGTAATTAAAATTCGGGGTCGTTACATTGAGTCTGCATTCTTGTTGTCCAGACTTGATACTTTTGACCATTTGTTCATCACCGGTCTTTGCATTACCCTTTTGTTGTAAGTATTCAAGTACATTTAGGAGAGATGTACTTGTCTCTGTCGATCGCCATGTTGAACTGCTGCACTTCCCGACCAGTTGCAGTGAAATCTTCATATAAATATTTTTAGAGCTGCACCAATAAGTTTTACAGTGCATACATGTTATATCTTTGTTTATGCCACTCTTTTGGTTTGTATTTCACTACCATTATTGTGTGGTGAGGCAGTGTACATGTATGTGTGTGTGCACTGCAGCCACCCAAACTCGACAGTTTGAATTGATATTTCTTTGCGTCGTGATGCATTGATCTTTTATGCTGTATTGGCAAGGCCGTGCATTATTTATCTCTGTTGATGTCTTAAATCTGCTGATTTATTGTTTAACACTGTTTAGGGTTATATATTTTCGTTATCCGATTTCTTTGTTAAAAGAGTCGGATAGACGAGAATTATTGTGACTGTCGTCTATTTAAATTCTTATTGCCTCTATGCACTCATAAACTGGTTTGAATTAGACTGACCTGTGTATTATTTTCTTTTGAATATAATACTCGGGTCAGACGGAGTATTTCTACAGCTTGAAGATTTTCGAGCAGCGAAGTTAGAGAGAGAGTAAAGAATCATTTATTTCGAGAAAATTGTATTTTAAGATATTCCGCTGTATCAGTATTAAATTGTATAAATTCTGATGTATATAAAAAGATTTATAGTAATGAAATAAAAGATTCATTTGTTTTAAATTCATTGTTATTATTCTGTGTTTCTGTGGCTGATTCTGTTTAAACCTTATAAACTAAATAACAATTCGTCTTTTTGAACGTTTCGAGTTGGTTTAATTACCGACTGGAGGCGGTCAAAAGGGGGAATGTTACAGAGTGGTATCAGAGCTTTGGTTTACACAAAGCTTAGTTTATGATGTTTAATATGAATAGTTACTAGAAACACTTTAAAAAGAAAATGTTTTTTCAAATCTAAAGAAGTATAAAATTGTTTTTGAAAATAAAGATTTTTAACTTAAGAAAAGTTAAATTGAATTGAGTTGGCATTAATAAATATATGGATTTGAAATTTAACTAAAGGAAAGTTAAATAAATTGAACTTGATTTGATAAATTATTGAGATGGAAATTTAAACTTGGAAGATAAATGATTGTATAATATGAATTGGAAAGTTTAAATTTATAAGTTGTTTAACTTATAAAATAGAGAAAGTTTAAGTAAACCAGTTGTTAAATGTTTGAACAGTTTTGTTAAGTAAAACAAAATCTGAATTTTGAATGTGATATGAATTTGACTTTAGTAAAGTTAAATAAAATGACTTTAGAAATGAAACGTGGCTTAAGTAATGTTGAATGAGGTTGAATTTGATATCGAAATGAATTGATAAAGTGAAGAATGAATATGAATTTGAGTTATAGAAAGGGAAATTCAACTTTAATTGTAAAAGTGAATTAGTGAATATGGTGAGTATAAGAATTCAATCAGAATTAGAATATAAACCAATTGAAATTAAGTGTGTTAAACCAAATTGAATGTAATCAAAGTAAATAAATTTGGTTATGTTGAATGTACACTGGTTGTTAGATGGTTGCTAGTTGATTGTTTAGGAAATTCATTAAGTGTTAATGAAATTGTATTAATGGAATTTGGAAGCTAAGTAATTGGATTCAAATTGAAAGATAAGTAAATTTAAATAGAACCAAATTTGATTTGAATTGAAAGCAAACGAACTTGAATATAAATTAGTGAAAGTAAACTAATTGAATATGAATGAATGTTAGTGAATAAATCAAATGTGATTTAATTGAAAATCAATTCGATGAATGGTTTACTAAAGAACTAGTTGATTATCTTGGAAATGGAAAACTGATAAATTTATATAATAGTTTAAATTGGAATTTTTGAATTATTATAAACGGCTTAAATTGAAGATTTGAAAAGTGTTAATAAAATATTGGAATTGTATAAGTGTTAAAAGTTAAATATTTAATGGATTTCATAAGTGAATGGAAATTACAGAATTAAGATTGTGAAGTTATAAAATGAATCGAAGTTGCGAAATAAAAGAATTTATAAGTAATTTACTTATAAATTAAATTTCCTATATAAAACTGAGTTATAGAAGAAATGGTTAATGAAGTAAATTTCTATAAATTGAAGTCTTTATAAATAGGAATGGAATTTATAAACGTTGTTTATAAATTCGAAACTGACTTATTTTGATAAGTAAATTCTGTATAGTTTGTTAAAAGATGTATATTCACCATTTTGGACCGTGAATATATTATTGAATAAAATGGACATGTTTTGGGAAAGTGATATTTTAAAACGAAGTTAATTGTTTTAAAAAGATGTTTTCAAAGGCATTGAATATCGAAACCATAGATTTCAACATTCATTGTTGAAATAGACGTTTTCGAATATAAGGAAATGGTGGACTATAACACTATTGTTATAGTAAATGATTTCCGAAAGGAAATGTTTTGTATAGTATTGGGATTTATACATCTATCTAAATTTCGAATCCCTATACTAGTGATTTTGAGTTGTCGTAACGATGTTTTACGTAACATTCGTTTTTAACTCAAATAAATATGTGAAAGAGAATGATTTCCTTAAAGATGAAATATGTACTTAATTTTGATTTAAGTATATCGAATATTTTCAAATGTTGAAAATAAATGGATTTGTGAATTACTTATTTTTAAATAAGTATGGAAATGTTTTTCCAAAAATGAAATGTTGTGAATATATTCCGTAAGGGATAAATGATTTGAAATTCATTTTTGAAGTCGAAGTTGAAAAGTTAAATGAGAATTTGAACAATTTGTTCAATTTGAAATTTTTCAAAAAGATTGAATCATTGAGTTAAAATTGAGTTTAACTTCGACATCAAAGACAATATAAGTTGAGCTTTGAATTTCAGATGATGATTTGGATTGTATGTCTAACATTGTGAATTGATGACATAGCAATTGATCTCTATTAAATATATATCTGTTGGTGGCGGAGAATTTATTCTCTTAGCTTAACACCCTTCTCTGAGACGTACGAGCTCAGAGGTTATATATCGATAGACATCAATTCTGTGTTGAGAATTGACGATGTAACGTGTAATTCAAATCAAGTGTGAAAGTCGATAATAAATGGAATTATGAATATGAATTAGGTTTGAGATAACCTTAAATTTCCAAATCGACTTAGAGGAAAATTTTGAAATCCTTTATTTTGTTATGAATATGGAATATGTAAGTTTTTAGAACTTATATATATGAATGCGGTAAAATTGAAAACCGTCAGTTTGGAAAGTAATTTTTATGGAAATCTTATGTAAGCTTACATGGATATGATATGTACGAAATGTGAAATGTAGTACTACATATATATGATATTATGTTTTCTAAACTGAGGATATGGAAAAGTACCTTCCATTTATTATTGGAGAAGGTATTGGAACTCGTGAAGAGTGTCCATTTGAAATTCGTAGCTACGTAGAATTTTCCATAAGTTGGAATGTCCATTTGGACTAGAATCCCTCGTGATGGGATCATGTTGATTATGATGTATGTTAGCGTAATTTGAGGGGCGAGATGCCCACAGTTACAAGCGACTCCACTAGGATAGTGGCGTAACCGCCGAGTAATCTGCAATCTAAATGCCAAGCGAAATTCGAGGGGCGAGATGCCTACGGTTACAAGCGATTCTATTGGGATAGTAGCGTAACCGCCGTGTGGACCGCGATCTATGGCAACAACCATGGCGAAATTCAAGAGAGATGTGAAATCTACGGTTACAAGCGATTCTACTGAGATAGTAGCGTAACCGCCGGGTAAACTGTGATCCATGGGGGAACGTGCTTTCCATATCCATTTTTAAAAGAATTTTTAAAAGTATTTTCACTGGGAATTGAAGCAAGTATATTTAGTACTTGGAGATTTTTAGACCTGCGCCTGGCCAGCGTATGCCTAATGTCTGTGAGAACGAAGATGGACTTGTTAAATTTCGAGTTAGCAAGTATTTTCAAACTGTAAATAGTGAATCAATAATTTGAAATTAGAATTACATAGTTCCAACTTAATGAATTAAGGAAGAGGATCTTTGTAATGTTTTGAAAGTCCACAGCTTTGGAAGATATATATTATATAAATTTCTAATGTGAAGAATTTTAAGTTTGAATCTGAGTTGTAAATCGAAAATGTTAGTAAAAGACTTTTGGGTTTTGATTTTTGAAAATCATTGAACAAAAGAGAAGATAAACAAAACTAGTGAGATTAAACAAATGAAATGAATCCTATATTCATTTATTTGTATTGAGTTTCAAGCTTAGAAAAATTGAGTAGGATATAAATATCGGTGAAATTTTAACAACTTTTCCTTTTCGTGGACGAAAAGTTTTTAAGGAGGGGAGTTTGTAACGACCCTGAATTTTGAACAATTTAATTTGAGAATATTTAATTAATTTTAAATATTTGAACGATGATTTGACTTGAATTTCAAATTATCAGAAGGAATTGGCGATTAAATTTTTGAATTTAATCCATTGAAAATTGAATAAAATTTGAATCTTCAATTTTAAGCCGGTTAAAAATAATTTAAAGGCTTAGAAAATTCATATTGATAATACTGAAGGTAATAGAAGCTTCAGAATTGAATTTGAAAGCGATTTGTTTAGTTTGGAAATATTATCGTTTAAATTGAATTTAAAAATAACCTTCCGAGGCACAGTCTCGGAATTTGACGAAACAAGTTTCATTGGGTCCGTAATATTGAATTATTACTGGATTTCAAATTTCGTATTTATCAGAGTTGTTTTATGAACATACGGCGTATAAACGCGTATAAAATTAAATTGAATTCAATTTGAATTTCGGTGATAACCGGGGTTTTCGCATCGATTTGATATCATTGTTAAACGATTTCTCTGCTAGTTAATTGCTTATAGGAGCTTCGATTCGAATTGGAATTCATTTAATAAAAATTGTTGTTGGAATTTTTGAATCGGTTAGAATTCTTTTGGAAGAAAACAAGAAAAAAATTGTTAAAGGGTTTTGGGCTTTAAAATTTTATCTCGGCCCATTCATTTCGTTTAAAAATCCTATACCCGATCCCTTTCTCATTTCATTCACAAACCCTAAACCTAAATCGAAGAAAAGAAAATAAATGGCGGCGACTTCTTTCGTTCGTTCCTCGAAAAGAAAAAAAATGGCGACTCAAAAATCTAGGACATCAGCATTCGATCGATCCATGGCTTCGTCTTCCTCTTCGCTCGTCTTCAACTAGGGCTTCGGCAATTTTGGGTTGAATCGAAGGCGGCTTCAGATTTTTTCGATCGCGCTCGTTCAATTCGAAGGCTTTGACTTCCTTCGTTTCGCTCGCGGCTGCTTCAGATCTTTTCGCTTCGTGCTCTTCGTTCTAAGGTGAGTACTTATTAGCTACTCACATCTAATTCATTTTCGTCAATTTGCTTAGCTCGTTCAAATCTGTGATTTTTGTTGTTTGAATGAGCGATACTCTCGGTTTTGAAATTTGTTACTTTGATGGTAGTTTCGTTTTGACTTCGGTCACTTGATTTTAATTTGAATGCTGAGATTTATCTCTGACTTTTTTTTTCTACATTTTTGCGATGCTTGCTTACTGATTTTCACGGCATCAATTTCTTTTGACTTCGTATTCTTTGTCTTGATTGATATCTT
Organism: Allium fistulosum; assembly: GCA_030737815.1. NCBI lineage: Eukaryota > Viridiplantae > Streptophyta > Magnoliopsida > Asparagales > Amaryllidaceae > Allium > Allium fistulosum. Next base: position 305,504,757 of record CM060901.1, on the reverse strand, counting down.
CGCCATTCGAATTGGTCCTTTCTGTGATGATTTGGGGTTGTTCGTCATTGACTTCATTGAACAGTGGTTTGATAATTGCTTTGTGTTTTTGAGTCTGCATACATATGCTTTGATGCGATACATGTTGCCATTCACCTAAGGTTAGTTGCATTTCTCTGATTTATTTCACGTTTGAGACTATTTGATAGTTGTCCCGAATACAGTTCATGCCCTTACTTCAGTAGCCTATGGCTTCAGTTTATTTTGATATTCGTTTGCTACAACACTTTTGAGCAAACATCACCACGAAATTTCACTATGATTAATTGTATTTACTGTTGCATTTGCTCATTTGAGTTTGCACTTGCACACTGCACGTAGCTTATTGAATATCTTTCGATTTTCACTGTTTCTTTGGTATTGTTCGCCACTGCATGCTTGTAGTTATGTGCCAGTTGAGTTTTGAGCATGTTTCTAGGCTAGTTCATCCATGTTGTATTTGGTATCTTCACTTGAGTTATTTAAAATGTAGGTTGTTGAACTGTTAGCTTCAACTTTGAACTTGATCATTAGTAGCTAGTCTGCATTTACATACGTCACGGTGGTATTGCCACTGCCTATTTTAAACTGCATTTCAATGTTCTCATGACATCTGTTTTGTTTTGAACTCAAACCCACTGTGCATTATTGTTATACTTGAACTTTATGTGTGTTGTCCCATGCACCATTCATCAGTTGCATCCATTAGGTTTGTTGCGATTTGTGACATTCAAGTCAGTTGCACACTTAATTCATGTGGTCTGGGTTCTTCCCTGACCTATACACTTTGAAATTTTTAGACCACTGTTTTGCATTGGTCTGTGTCATTGAAGTAGTTGTCACTGTGTACACTTCTGTTGCCACTGTGTTCATTTCTATTGATTTGGTGCCTTCATTGTTGTTGTATTCTTCCATTTGACAACTGTTTGTTTCACTTGAGTGTACATGCAGTTTGGAGTTAGTTTCCTTGTAGTGCCTACATTCTTGAAACTATTTTGACTTCTGGAATTACTTGAGTCGTTTGAGACATTGGATCTTTGCATTCAGTTTATTTAATTTGTGGAACCTTCGCATCCATATACTGGAGTCTTTGCCTTTTGGTCTGCATCATTGATTGATTGGAAACTTGATTTACTTGTATACTTATTGCCTTCTGCATATACTCTATGATTTTGAACTGCCCATGCTTCTTTAGTTTGTTGTATCTGGACTTAATGCATTTGTGATTCTACCAATGTTTCAGTTTGGTTTTTTTCATTTATCACAGTCCTGCATATTTAGTTGTTTCACTACAACTTTGGTCTTGCATATTTTCTTGCATATTTTATATGCAGATACTTGAGCATTTAGGGTTGTGCAAAATTTCTACCTAAAAGTTAGAAAACAAAGTTGTATTTAGCGTGGCAACTTATGTTTGCAAATTTGTCATTTCATAACCTGTAGCATATTTGACTTGGCCATTCTTGTTATTACCCCTGGTCATTTTGTTATCTGTAGCATTGTGTGTGGTGTTCATGTCACTCTTGAACTTGTAGTTCGAACTGATTAGTCTCCAGTTTTCATTCCAGTCTGGTTCATTACTGTAGTTGATTCACCTGCATGCTTGAACTACTAGTGATATTTGTTGAGTCTGCATTCTTGTTGTCCAGACTTGATACTTTTGACCATTTGTTCATCACCGGTCTTTGCATTACCCTTTTGTTGTAAGTATTCAAGTACATTTAGGAGAGATGTACTTGTCTCTGTCGATCGCCATGTTGAACTGCTGCACTTCCCGACCAGTTGCAGTGAAATCTTCATATAGATATTTTTAGAGCTGCACCGATAAGTTTTACAGTGCATACATGTTATATCTTTGTTTATGCCACTCTTTTGGTTTGTATCTCACTACCATTATTGTGTGGCGAGGCAGTGTACATGTATGTGCGTGTGCACTGCAGCCACCCAAACTCGACAGTTTGAATTGATATTTCTTTGCGTCGTGATGCATTGATCTTTTATGCTGTATTGGCGAGGCCGTGCATTATTTATCTCTGTTGATGTCTTAAATCTGCTGATTTATTGTTTAACACTGTTTAGGGTTATATATTTTCGTTATCCGATTTCTTTGTTAAAAGAGTCGGATAGACGAGAATTATTGTGACTGTCGTCTATTTAAATTCTTATTGCCTCTATGCACTCATAAACTGGTTTGAATTAGACTGACCTGTGTATTATTTTCTTTTGAATATAATACTCGAGTCAGACCGAGTATTTCTACAGCTTGAAGATTTTCGAGCAGCGAAGTTAGAGAGAGAGTAAAGAATCATTTATTTCGAGAAAATTGTATTTTAAGATATTCCGCTGTATCAGTATTAAATTGTATAAATTCTGATGTATATAAAAAGATTTATAGTAATGAAATAAAAGATTCATTTGTTTTAAATTCATTGTTATTATTCTGTGTTTCTGTGGCTGATTCTGTTTAAACCTTATAAACTAAATAACAATTCGTCTTTTTGAACGTTTCGAATTGGTTTAATTACCGACTGGAGGCGGTCAAAAGGGGGAATGTTACAGAATCTGCCCAACGTACTCTTGCTTTGAGCATTCTAGACCCTTCAACAACAATGAGATCTCAGCCTTCTAGTCATCCTCCTCGACGACTATTTCCATCCTAGCTCAAGCGCCTCTCGAGCAAACCATTATCCTTTAACTCGAACCATTTCACCGAGTTATCAACATGCTTGGAATGACCCCGTATGGATTAGACCAAGACTATCTCATCTCATGCTTCGTCTCATCATCATCATAGCAAAGCTTCATCTCAACATCATCATCAAATCTATCCATATGAGCTTCATCATCCGCTACATATGCCACGAGTAGCTTTTCCAATTCAAGAGCCTTTCCCTTAGCTTTTGAATCATCTTCGGTCTAAATCAAATCATCAATCATCTAATTCACAGCAATCAATCAAATCAAACATTAATCCAAGTAATCAAGCATTCAAATATGATCTAAATAGGCAATTATAACAATAATGGCAATTTCGTAATTAAAGAGTCAAAAGTCTAACAAGCATGAAAACAAGAGCAATATCTCTATAATCTTGATGAATGAACTTGCATAGGTTAACATGTAGTAAAATGGATATCAAATCATCATGGACAACGGATCTATATGGATCTACACATATGATTAGGAAAATGCATGGAAATCTCTACTTTAACACCAAATCAAGCCAACAATCCGATATACTCCTTTGGATCCATGTGAGAGATAATCACCACTCACCAAATCACCTAAACAACCCGAGAGCAACACACTTCAGATCTGGACAGCGAAAGATCTAACTCGATCTATCACGAATCCGCTTCAAACGACGAAATCTCTCTTCGAAGGATGAAGACCTTCAATCTAAGCTCTTCAATCTTCGATTTGGATGGATGGAATCACTAGATTAGAGTGGAGAAAAGAAGTGAAGAAGTGTAGAAGTCGAGCTCTCAAAATGGCAGCACTTCGTTGCTTCGAAATCCGGATCCCAAAAAGTGAGAAAATGGCGTGTATTTATAGGCTGAGAACTTAGGTCGTCTGCCTCTATAAGTCGTCTCCGACTTATCCGTTTCTCCGACCTACGACTCGACAGACCCAAGTCTCTACGACTTACGACTTAACTCCCACCGACCTAAAGTCTTCGACCTAACACGTGATACGACTTAGCATATGCGCGCATCCTCGCGTCCTACGACTTAACAGCTTTGCCGACCTAGCAAAGTTACGACCTAACCAAGATGCGACTTAACTGGGTTACGACTCAACTCCTAAGTCGTCTACGACTTAACACCCAGCGACCTAACACCTTAAGCCTTCACGTGACCTAACACTAAGCCAAAACTCAACGACCTATTGTACGCGCGACCTAACAACTCACGCGACCTACGACTTAGCAGATAGGCTACGACCTAACTACTTCTTCCTTAGGTCGTTGCCGACCTATCCCCCTTAGGTCGCTAACTCACCCAAAAACTCACGACCTAACTATCTTAGGTCGCCTACGACCTAAATTAACACGGAAGCTTACGACTTATCATCTTAGCTAGGATACGACCTAACATCACTAACCCGCTAACTACTGGTTCTCCTTAGGTCGCTACCGACCTATCCCTTAGGTCGTTCAAAACCTTAGGTCGCCTATCCTATAGGTCGGTCAATTACTTAGGTCGGTCAAACGACCTAACCTATCCCACAACCTAGGCTTAATAGATCTTACGACCTAACCCTGACACGCTCCTAAGTCGCTCACGACTTATCACGCTCCTAAGTCGCTCACGACCTAAGCTACCAAATGATCTAACTCTTAAGTCGTCACTGACTTAAGTCTTCCTTCCCTTAAGTCGTCCAATCTATAAGTCGGTCACGACTTAGGACTTGAACAAAATTCTGCCCAAAATCTGAAACGACTTAACAACGCTAAGAATTCCATATTTTTACGAACTTTTCGATCCGTAAAAATACGGGTCGTTACACGAGGATTACTCCCAATCCCCTGCAACACAAAGCCGGAACCATCCCTTACTGGATAATTCCGAATAAAATCACCCCATGGTTGGGATCCACAACCGCACCACTAAGTCGAAATAGAAAGGGACATCTAGACAGGGATGACCTTACTCTCAATGGGTGCTACCCACGAAGCCTTGCTGCACCTCCCCTGTTTTAGCCATTCCCGGTTGATGAGGCTTGAGGCTACGATTACCTTTAATCAGAACACATCACTTAGAATGTTCCTCGTCCACCTGACGATGTTCTGAAAGCATTCAATCCATACAAGTTCGTTCCGGGTTCAAACGAAACCGAAGGCATTATCTCGTTACACTCATTTTGGAATCACCCTCAGAGTTAACGACAATAACCCTTGCACTCTGAATCTTCACCTTCACTTGAGATTCACGACCTATCGTTAATTTGGATCGATGTGGTATTCGGATATCCAAATCTAGGAACCCGATCCAAGTCTCATCGAAATCCAAAAGGTATCTTTTAAGGCCAAGTTGTTTTAAGGTTAAAACAATTCAATTCTATTATCTATATACACACAGATAGATAATTCACAATAGATAATCTACACTATTATCACAATATATAATTCACATTATCATTCAACCAAACATTCATATCACAGATCAGCACATATCTCATCAAAGATATCAAACAATGCAAAGCATTCAATATTATTCAACCATCCATAAGTAATGATTTATATCATCTCTAATTAATTTAAAATAAATTAAATTAATTACTTCATTCTATAAACCTTGCTTACTTAATCATAAATTAATTATAAATTAATTAATTAATTATCCTCTAATTATTCATTTCAATTAATCATCCTTGATTAATTATCTTTTAATTACATTCAAGTAATTAGCCTTTAATTAATTTCACAAATTAATTATTCTTAACCATTTATAGTAATTAACCTTTAATTACTCTATAAACTAATTAACTATAGTTAATTACATTAATCCTTAATTAATTACATTAATTAATCACTTTTTAATTACTTATTATTGATTAATTAGTCTTAATTAATCAACCCTTAAAATTAATTATTAATTATATAAATAAATTAATGATCCTTAATTACTTCTTAATTAATTATCCTATTTAAAATTAATTACATTTAATAATTAATCTTTAATTAAACCATATTTATTAATCACCTTTGATTAATCTCATCCAGTAATTAACTTCCCTTAATTACTTCATTACATAAATTAATTACTTCTTTAATTAATTTAACATTTTCTTTAAAATCAAACTGCAGCCACGTTTTAAATCAGAGAAAATACCCAAAACCTGAAAACATTTCCAAAACAAACTCTAGAATTCAAATCAAATTTCCAGTAAACTAGTTAAAGTTCTTCTTCAAGATTCAAGTCGAAAGAATCAGCAATCTTTAACCTAAGCAAAGCAATTCAAATTTCTGGAGCAAGCTAATCAAGTTTAAGTTTTCAAACCTCTCAAATTTCAAAAGCTCTGATACCAAATGAAACGACCCAACTTACGAGCCACCTCTAGGCCCAAGCTCGACCAACCCCTAGTCACCGTTCATCAGAAATCGACGAAACTTCTAATTCTGATCAACTCGAATTATCTCGTTAATAACAAGTTTAAAAATCAATTCCTTTCTCTCTAAAACTTTTTAGGCTATGATCTCTAAAGAGGAAATGATGATAGAACTGTAACGACCCGGAAATTTCGACCCAGAAAATCCCGGATTGTTAGGAGAAAAAGAAAAGAGATAGAAGAAAGAAACAGAACACGACACAAATTCTCACATTCGCAGTGGATCAAAATACAATATCAAATAATAACATTTATACAAAGAAAAGCTGTAAATGTTACTTTACATTCAATACATCAGAGTTACAATCATATACATAAATCACTTAAATTACCTTTAAATCCTATTTACTTAACATTGATCAATTTCAAATAAATTAATTAATAATGTAATCAATTACTTATTAAACATAATTAATTAAAGAGTAATTAATTTATGGAAGTAATTAGAGGATTTATTTATTTATTTATTTTTAATTAATTAATTTATGAGATTGATTAAAAGTTAATTATTGTAAATGATTAAGGTTAATTTATTTATGTAATAAATTAAAGGCTAATTACTTATGCTCGGGTCAGACCGAGTATTACAGCTTTTCAGGTTAGGACGTTCTAGAGCTCAGGAGGCGAGCTGGATGGCGGGAACGTATGGAGTGTATTCCGCTGTGTATATGAGACTGTGTAGTCTGTATAGATTGTAGTCTGGAACAAGTTGTATAACTGTCCAGTTCATGTATAAATGGTTGTAACTCTGATGCATTAAATGTAATTGTCTGATACAGCTTTCTTTGTGTAAAGAATATTATTTGATATTATATTTTATCCGCTGCGAATGTGAGAATCTGTGTTTCTGTATTTCTGTTTTCTTTTTCTTCTTCTATCTCTTTCTTCTTTTCCCTAACTATTTGGAATTTTCGAGATCGAAATTTCCGGGTCGTTACATTATGTAACGACCCGGAAATTTCGAACCCGAAAATTCCAAATAGTTAGAAGAAAAAGAAAAGAGATAGAAGAAAGAAACAGAACAAGACACAGATTCTCACATTCGCAACGGATCAAAATACAATATCAAATAATAATATCAGTTATACAAAGAAAACTGTATTTGTTAATTACATTTTTATACATCAGAGTTATAATATTCACAAATATACTAGACAGTTAGAATTAACATGTCTCTAACAACTATAATATATCACAGCGGAATATACTCCATACGTTCCTGCCATCCAGCTCGCCTCTTGAGCTCCAGAACGTCCTTACCTGAAATCTGTAATACTCGGTCTGACCCGAGCATCGGGTCAGACCGAGTATTACAGATTTCCAGGTAAGGACGTTCTGGAGCTCAGGAGTCGAGCTGGATGGCAGGAACGTATGGAGTGCTTCTACTGTGTTATATTATTGTATATCTGAGACTTGATAATTGTGTATATCCAGTGTCTGTATAAATGTGTAACTCTAATGTATTAAAATGTAATCGACAGAAATAATATTGTTTTGTAAACTGTTATTATTTATTATTATATTTTATCCGTTGCGAATGTGAGATGTTGATGTTTCTGATCTTCTTCTTCTTCTTCTTCTTCTATCTCTTTCTTCTTTTTCATAACTATCTAAAATTTTCGGGTTCGAAAATTCCGGGTCGTTACGGTCGAGGATGGTAGGAAAAATAGTCAGCGATTTTCTGAATCACCGTAGAGGTGGCGCGACGTCGAACTAGGGTTTGATTGGCAGTTTTTGTCGATTGGGTTTAAGTGGCTGCTGCATCGTCGTGGGTGGATCGGAACTGGTCGGAGGTGGTGGAAATGAAGCATTGTCGATTGACATGACTCTGGATGGAACTGCGAGGTGTCAGATGGACGGAGGTGATGGTGCTCGATGAGTTTTTGGATCGGGTTCGGGTTCGGTGATGCATCGTGTACTTGATTTCGATTCCAGTCGAAATCATTGGTCTTGAGTGGTCGAAATCGAGTGAGGAGGTCGACGTCGTCTTGCTGGCGATGGCATCGGTGATCAGAACGTCGACGTTCGCTTGTGCACATGTCCGTGTATCTGTGTGTCTGGGTTGGTTGCTTTAAGATTTGAGTAGAGAGAAAGAAAGGATAGTCTCGGGTTGGAACTCGGGGAAGTATCGGGTATGTACGCGAGTGAAGAAGTAGAGGAGTTGGCTCGGGTTGAACATGGATTCGCACTGGATTTGACCCAGGTTTGTACTATAGGGTATTAACAAAGTTTTAAAAAGTAAATTTTAATCAAGTTTTTAAGATATATTAACTATGTTTTAAAAGTAATAATGGAAGTTTCAAAGCAAAGGAAATCGAAGTTTAAAAGTAAAGGATAATGTTATTTGTTTCAAAGTAAAATTATTAAACAAATTTATCAAGTGATTTGCTATTAAATTAATTCAAACATTTAATTTAATTAAATGATGTAATTAGGTAATTATTTAAGATAAAGGATTTATCCATAATTAATTAAGGTCTTGATTAACAAAAATTATGGTGATCTTTGATTTATTAAAGTTTTAAGTAATTAAAAGGATAATTACTTATTGTAATTAATTAAGGGATAATTAATAATTGAAGGTTAATAATTTAATAATTAAAGGATAATTAATTAATTAAAGGTTAATTAATTAAATTATTTAAAAGTTAATTAATTTATAATTAAAGGATAATTTATTAATGATTAAAGATTAATTAATTGATTTGTAAGGTAATCAAGGAATGATTAATTAATTAAATGGTTTGTAGTTAATTAATGATTGATTAAGTAGGGTTAAGTGATTAATTCTTAAGTAATTATTTTAGTTAAGTAATTAGAGAATCATTAATTAATGTGATTAATTAATTAAGGAGATTAATTAAAAGTTAACGTGAATGGTTAAGGCTAATTAATCTATGGGGTAATTAAAGGTTAATTACCTAATGTAATTAAAGGATAATCAATCAAGGACGATTAATTAAGATGGATGATTAAAGAATGATTCAATAATTAAAGGTTGATTTATTAATTAAAGGTTGATTGATTTATTATTAAAGGTTAATTAATTAATGTCAAGTAAGCAGGATTTGAAAGTAAGTAAACTAATTAATTTAATTTATTTGGAGATTAAATTAAGTTAATTAGGAATTGAACAGCTAATTAATCTTGCTTATAATTGATAAACCTGAATTAAATGCCTTGGTTGTTGAATATCTCTGATATGATACTCTGTGATATGAATTGTTTTAGATTGAACTGTGATAATTTAGGTTACCTATCTAAGTTGAATTGTTATGTGATATGATATATTGGATATGAATTGTATTGTTTAAACTTAACAACTTGGATTGGAGATGACATTGAATTCGAACAGACCGGGGTCGGGTATTAGTAAATACCCGAAACCACTTCGATTAGTAATCTATAATTCTTTATAGATTTGATTTGTAAATCAAATAGGCTGGGATGAAATAAATTGAGAAATCTGGACCATTGGAACTAAGTAATGGTACTTAGATATTATTTTTTGAATATAATAAGTAAGAACTCGTAGAAGATACGAGTTACCCTGGTTTCAAATAAGTTTTATAACTCAGTATTTCAAATTTTATGGGTTTACTCAAGCTGGTTTCCAGCCTGACTCGGGTGTTACTTTATGGTAATGCTTGGGTCAGATCGAGTATTACAGATTTTCAGGTAAGGACGTTCTGGAGCTCAGGAGGCGAGCTGGATGGCAGGAACGTATGGAGTATATTCCGCTGTGATATATTATAGTTGTCTGAGACATGTTAATTCTAACTGTCTAGTACATTTGTGAATATTGTAACTCTGATGTATTAAAATGTAATTAACAAATACAGCTTTCTTTGTATAACTGATATTATTATTTGTTATTATATTTAATCCGCTGCGAATGTGAGATGTTGTGTTCTCTGTTCTTCTTTCTTCTTTCTGTTTCTTTCTTCTATCTCTTTCTTTTTCTTCTAACTATCTGGAATTTTCGGGTTCGAAAATTCCGGGTCATTACAGTTTAAAATTTACTTTTTAAAACTTTGTTAATACCCTATAGTACAGACCTGAGACAAATCCAGTGCGAATCCACGTTCAACCCGAGCCAACTCCTCTACTTCTTCACTCGCGTACATACCCGATACTTCCCCGAGTTCCAACCCGAGACTATCCTTTCTTTCTCTCTACTCAAATCTTACAGCAACCAACCCAGACACACAGATACACGGACACGTGCACAAGCGAACTGTGAAGACCCAAATTGTTGAGATAAGAATAATTAAAAAAAAAAGAGAAAACTTTCAAAAACCAAATATATATATATGTAGTCTGGAGATAAATATTGAGAATGAGTTAAAAGTAATAATAGTTGAATTGAGTGAGTCTTATATTCACATGTAAACATATACATATATGTATCTTGAATATAAACAATAATAAGAAATAGAATTTCAGAGGGAAGAGGATATATAACTGAGTGTATATATGGACATATGTTACCATATGTTGTATTTATATGCATATACCCAGAAAGAATAAACATAAGATAAGTAAAGAAAGAACACCAGAGTAATTAAGAATATGTATACACTTACATATCCAGAGAAAACAGATGGTTTGAGGTATTAACTAGGGGTTAATTGATAAAGAGGATATACATGTATATATTACAATTTAACATAAAGAGAATAAAAATAATTCTGTAAAGAGAAAATTGTTTTCAACAATTAGGTAAGGAAAAAGATGATATATTCTTTGATAAAATAAGATGCCTTAAAAACCAGTTTTATATTAGTTATACATAAGTAAAATTTTGAAAGATAAGCCACATGAAAATAATATACAAATGAAACATGCAAATTGCATGTACACAGGGAAAAGCAGTGGATAACTGCTTTTACCAGAAATAGAAACCAGAGGAAAATGGCACATTTAGCCATAACAGCACACACATAATTCTTGAGTGATGTGAGGATAAAAGGGGTTTTTCCCTTCAGTAAAACCCTAGTGAAAATGATTTAAATCAAGAAAAGAAGCAGAGGTTTTTCTCTGAGGAAAAACAGAAACATATTAAAAAAAAAAGAGAAGAACATACACTATCTGCAAGCTTAGGCAATCTCGGGGAAAAGAAGGGAAAGGTGAGTGATTAATCAATCTCATGAGGCTAAGGCATTAAGACCCAAGTTAAGGGCAGCCATTTTATTTCTTTTGTGCTTGATCAACTTGTTTTACTTTCTCTGAATTAATGAATGCTGAGCATGGTTGGTGTATTGATAGATTTTTGGTTGATGCTTTGATATGCTTCATTTGATTGTTTGATAATAGTAATGCCATGATCTCTGGGATGGATCCAGTATCATAAACCATCAGTTTGTATTTATGATAGTAAGATAAATATAATTTTATTATGAAGTCGGGTAAAATTGAAAGATAAGCCAGGCAGTGTGAACAAAGGAGGTTCATGCTTATGTCTAGTTTGTTTTAAATTAGAAATGAACAATGCAATAAAATTATTTATGTGCTGATTTGTTCAGATCTAAGGTTAAAAATGTTTTTGGGGTTTTTCTCTAAAAACCTTACCCTATGTTCACAATAGAATTAAGCATAAGAATTTTTCATGGAACTCTACTGGATTTGTTAAGAGATCATGACATTCTGGAATACAGAAGTATACAAGTGATAAAACAAATTTTTGAATGAGACAACTGGAAAGAAAAATGAAATGAAAACATGACTTTCATGAATGAATGTAGGGTCAGTTGAAATCCATGAGTAAGATTAACTCTCTCTCTTTGATTCATAGAAAAGAAAGAAAGTAAAAGCAATCAAGGAGTTAATAAAAATCTTTCTGAAATAAGAAATGAGACTGGTCACTAGATTATAAAACTAATCTAGGAGAAAAGCCTTGATCTATTCGTCATAAGGAGTATGATGGGTATATGCATGACTTGTTTAAGTCCTATAGGCCTTTGTGCAGGGGTTAACAGAATTGAGTCCCTTGCAATGCACACATGGTGTTCAATGGCAAAAGAGATATGACCAAATTAAATTGATAAATCAAGCTTTAATGTTGAGTTATGGAAATTAAAATGAGTTAATTCCATAAGAAAGGGTGTACATGTATACTGGATTGAATGATTGAATGGTTGCTTGTGTGCATGAATGTGGTAGGAGCTTAGATACAAATAATTATCCAGTTATACCATGAATTCAAAAATCTTCAAGTATTTTAATACCCTGCACTGCAATTTAAAAATGACAAAATATTGTATTTTGATTTCACTCATACCAGAATTATATTCTGACCCTATTTGTTGCTTTGTAACATCTGGGGTGTCTCATTTCTATGGAGGCAGCTCTAGATGTTGCTGCAGGAAAGGATGCATAGGAAACTTGTGTGCATGGGCAATTGAAGATTACTTGCATTTAGAATGTTTAAGGAGTTTTTGGCAGTTATGTTGTAATAATTAGGCCAGACCAAAAATATCATTATGGTTTAAGTATTATCTGGATTGATATGTGTTTGTTTTTATTGAGAAGTGAACTTGTAGGAATCCTTAAGTATTATTCATACTTGCATATGTGGGTTGCTATTTTAAAAGAGTTAAATCTGCATAGTCTCTGGTGGAGAAAGATTTTGGAGACCATGTCATGTAATTTTGATATGTGCTCATGTCTCCTGAAGAAATGTTTGATGAACCTAAAAAAATGGTAGAGCAGAAACATCATAGGAAGAAAAGAATAGAGTAAAAATCAATGAATTTATAAAGGTTGAGTTGAATCTAAACTGGCTAACCAGTAGGCTTAACCATGACTTATAATTGATATAGGTCCATGCAAGGCTGAAAGTCATAGCCTGAATCTGGTGGGGCATTTGATTTCCCCGGTGAAAACATGTATTGCTTGGAGAAATAAGCTCATTTACCTGCTTAGTAATTGTAGACTCTACTGCACCTATGCTTAGCTAATTCCTGCTATTTTGATACTTAATTCAAATCTGGTAGTGTTGGGTCATAATCAAAACCTTTGATAAATTATAAACGCATATGGTCTTGTTTGTAATGAGCATTCCCACCATTCAATAGAACAGTGACCACAACATTGTTCTCTTCATTAGAAAATATCAAATATCTTCATCATAAGTTCACCTGGAAGTCTTGCATTTTGTCTGATCCTTTTTATTCACTTTGCCTTGAGTTTACTGACTGCACACATGACCTTAGTCTCTATTTAGCATGATAGTTTGAGTTAGCATTTTGATATGACTGTGTTGTTTTCCTCTGCTAGCCTTAAAAATTAGCTTGTCATTACAAACACCCTCATGATTATTGCAACTTCTAAATCAAAACATGGATATTCCCTCTGATATAAAAGCTGTTTGAAATTGAAATGAGTAAAACAAGCTAACCTAATAATCATGAGTCAGGTTGAACACTTTTTACTTAAAATAGAACAATATGTATCAAATCACAAAAAATCCCAGTATTAAAAGGGTATGGCTTGTAAATTCATGAGTCAATAAATTTTTGAGGTAGAACAAGAAAATAAGAGCACCAGTAATATTTAATCCTAAAGTTAATCAAGCTGGAGTTCTAAAAAGAAAATAAATATATATGATAAATAGAAAAAAAAAAGGCTATGTGACACCAAATCTCTAATATGAGAATTAAGGTGGGAAAGAGTTTCTTTGCTGTTTAATCACTCTGAAAAGCAAAGAACCATTTATATATCTTCATATATGTAAATGATAGGATTTATTTAAATATTGATATATTTATATTAGTAAAATTCAGGATCTTGGGGAATCAAATTAAGGGAAGTGATCCATTGTAAAGTATATTTATATGTATTGTAAAAAAAAAATTCTAACAGAAAATTCTATATAAATATATGATAAGAGAAGTGGGTCACTTCAGTTGGTATCAGAGCTATGTTGTTAAAACATAGCATAAATATATTATCCAATTTCCTTGAAGGGGTAAAATTTAAAAAAAAAAAAAGTATATATACAATAATGATGGAAATAAATATCCACAGTAGGAATGAATTGCATAAAATAATTAAATTAGAAAAATGACTAACTAGCTATGCAATTGAATAGTGAATCATGGTAGGAAGACCACCAAGTCATGGAGCAGGACCCTCCAATACAACACCAATAGTCAATTTGCAAGATTTGGTGAGGGCATTTAGAGAGGGAGCAGTGCACAGGGAAGAGAATCCTCATGAGGAACTAGCCAAACTGTTGAAGACATTCTCAAATTTAGGAGGCAAGGATTTTGAAGGCACTGAGGGAGTTAGGGGAGTGTAGATATGGCTAAGAACTTTGGAAAGGATATTTGCAAATATGCAAGTTAATGACCAAAGGAAGAGGCAGATAGCTTCAAGGAGACTTAAAGGAGCAGCTTTAGATTGGTGGGAGGTGATCATCACAGGAAGGCCAGAAAATGAGATAACATGGGATCAATTCAAGGAGATGCTTGAGGCAAGGTTCGTTCCAGCAACAGCTAAGGCAACATTGCTTGAGGAATTTATAAGGCTAAGGCAGGGACCAATGAGTGTGACTGAATACACTCAAAAATTTGAGAGCTTATCCAAGTATGGAACTATGCTTATAGGAGATGAAGAATCAAAGAATTCAAGATTTATCCAAGGACTAAATGCAGGTCTGGGTAGAGCAATGTTACCATACAAGGATAAAACATTTGATCAAGTCATAGATCTTGCTCTTTCCTTTGAACAACATGACAATGCAAGGGAAAAATTTAGGAGCATGAGGGCTAACAATCAAAAGAAAGGGAAAAATAGGACACATCCCTATGACAAAAAGAAAATGGAAGGAACAACCACTGGGGAAGCTAAAAAGAAGGTCACTTGTTACAATTGTGGCAAAGAAGGACACATGAGTAATAAGTGTCAAGCAGCCAAGAAGGCACCATTCAGCTGCTATAACTGTGGGAAGGAAGGCCATATTAAAAGGAACTGCCCATAATTCAAAAGGGGAGCAAAGGTAGGAGCACTTGAGGGCAAAGCAAAAGCAACTGTAGTGGGAAGTTCTGGACAATTGGAAGGTATACTTCTAATTAAAGATCACCCCATCTCAGTTATATATGACACTGGAGCAACACATTCATTAATATCCCAAGACATAGTGAATAAATTGACTCTCACATGCTATTTAGTTGATAATCCCTTGTTTATTCTAAGCCCACTGGGTAGCTCTTGTTTGCTAGGATTAAAATGTCCGGGGGTAGAATTAAACATAGGAGGAAATGTGTTTAAATCTGATTTGTTTGTATTGAAATACCCTGGAATAGGAATTATTTTAGGGGTAGATTGGTTGAGCAAATTCAAAGCAATTTTGAATTTGGAAAATTTCACTATTTCTCTGAAAACAGAAAATGGTAAGAATATTATAATCATGAGTGAAATTGCTAAAATCAATTACCTTAACCAAATATATAGCATGACTGAGAAAGAATTAACACTGGAAGACATAAAAATTATAAATGAATACCCAGATGTCTTTGGTGAAGTCATAGGTGTTCCAGAAAATAAACAAGTAGAATTTCAAATAAGACTAATCCTAGGAGCCAGTCCAATCATCAAGAAACCTACTAGGATGGGTCCTAAAGAACTTGTGGAATTGAAACATCAGTTGGAAGAACTGGAGCAGAAAGGCTTCATAAGGCCTAGTAGTTCAAACTGGGGTTCCCCAGTTGTATTTGTGAAGAAGCAAGATGGTACTTTGAGAATGTGCATTGATTATAGGGAATTAAACAAAGTCACCATTAAAAACAAATACCCACTTCCTAGAATTGATGATCTATTCGATCAATTGAATGGAGCAAAGGTCTTTTCAAGGCTAGATTTAGCCTCTGGGTTTCATCAGATGAAGGTGGAGGAAGAAAGCATTAAGTATACTGCCTTCAACACAAGGTATGGATTGTATGAATTTTTGGTGATGCCTTTTGGATTGACAAATGCACCCTCATATTTTGTAGATTTAATGAATAGAACATTTAGAGATTTTCTAGACAAATTTGTGGTTGTCTTTATAGATGACATATTAGTGTATTCAAAATCAGAAGAAGATCATGCAAAACACTTGCATCTGGTTTTGTCTAGACTGAGGGCACATGATTTAAAAGCCAAATTCTCTAAATGTACATTTTGGCAGAAGGAAGTAAAATTTTTGGGGCACATAGTATCACAACAAGGGGTTAGTGTAGACCCAAACAAGGTGATGGCAGTGCAATCTTGGAGTAGACCCAAATCAGTAACTGAGGTGAGGTCATTTTTGGGAATGGCAGGCTATTATAGGAGATTTATAAAAGATTTTGCAAGGATAGCTATCCCATTGACCAAGCTAACTAAAAAGGAGCAACCCTATGTGTGGACAGAGAAGTGTGAACAAGCTTTCATATCACTAAAGAAGGCACTGGTAGAAGCTCCAGTTTTACAAGTGCCAGAGGGTAATGAAGAATTAGTAGTTTACACAAATGCTAGTGGATCTGGATTGGGGGCAGTGCTTATGCAACATGGTAGAGTCATAGCTTATGCATCAAGGCAACTCAAGCCAAATGAAACTAGGTATGCTACACATGACTTAGAACTAGCTGCTGTAGTGTATGCATTGAAACTATGGAGACATTATTTATTGGGTGCTAAGTTTGAATTGTTTATTGATCACAAGTCACTTAAATATTTGTTTTCCCAAAAAGACTTGAACATGAGGCAACATAGGTGGGTAGAATTTCTAGCTGCATATGATCTTGATATATTATACACCCCAGGAAAAGCTAATAAAGTGGCAGATGCATTAAGTAGACATCAAGCAAGATTGGCCAGCTTAATGATGACTGAGTTTAAGGATTTAACAATCCTTAGTGAAGTGGAGATGAAGGAAGGAATTAGTACACCAGATAATGTGCCTAATGATATGATTGAATATGGTAAACTAAGCCTCATTTCTTTAAAGTCAACTCTGGTTGATAAAATAGGACAAATGCAGAATCAAGATATAAATTTGAAGGAGAAAAAGAACATGATATCCCAAGGCATGACAGTGGAAAACTATGAGGTAGATGATAAGGGATACTTAAGGAAAAAGGGGAAACTCTGCATACCAAATGTAGAGGAACTAAAGCAAGAAGTTATGGATGAGCATCACAAAACAAAGTATACTATCCATCCAGGTGGTACAAAAATGTACCATGATCTCAAGTGAAATTATTGGTGGCCAGGAATGAAAGGAGCAGTAGCAAAATATGTGGCAAATTGCTTGACATGCCAACAAGTAAAGGCAGACTATCAAAGACCCTCAGGCCTATTGCAACCTTTAGAAGTGCCTACTTGGAAATGGTAGAGTATATCAATGGATTTTGTGGGTGGTTTGCCAAGAACAAGGAGGGGAAATGATAGTATTTGGGTAGTGGTTGATAGACTCACAAAAACAGCACACTTCATCCCAATAAGTTCAAACAGAAATGCTCACAAGCTAGCTCAATTGTTTGTGAAGGAGATAGTGAGATTGCATGGCATCCCCAAGACTATCATTAGTGATAGAGATACTTTGTTTACTTCAAGGTTTTGGAGTAGCTTTCAAGAAGCTATGGGGACAGAATTAAGCCTAAGCACATCCTACCATCCACAAACAGATGGGCAAACTGAGATTGTTAATAAAATTTTAGAGGATTTGCTGAGAGCATGCATACTTGATTTTGGAGGCAACTGGGAGGATCATATTTATTTAGCTGAGTTTTCTTATAATAATAGCTACCAGTCCACTATAGGAATGGCTCCATTTGAGGCTTTGTATGGGAAGCCTTGTTTATCTCCTGCATGTTGGATGGAGGCTGGTGAAAGGGTGTTGCTTGGACCAGACCATGTAAAAGAAACTTCTGCAAGGATTGAATTAGTGAGGCAAAGAATGAAAGTAGCTCAAGAGAGACAGAAAGCTTATGCAGATAAAAAGAGAAGGCCAGTAGAATTTGAGGTGGGAGACTATGTGTTTCTCAAAGTTTCACCAATGAGGAAAATATTGAGATTTGGCAAAGCAGGGAAATTGTCACCAAGGTATATAGGACCATATGAAATTGTTCAAAGAACAGGGACTTTAGCTTATAGGTTGAAGTTACCAGAGGAATTGAGCAAAATACATGATGTATTTCATGTATCCCAACTGAGAAGATGGGTGCATAACAAAGAGTCCATTCTTGAATCTCCTACACATGTTGAAATTCGAGAAAATCTGGTTTATAAAAAGGAACCAGTGGGCATTGTGGCTAGAGAAGAAAAGAAACTGAGAAATAAAATAATTAAACTAGTTAAAATCCAATGGAGTTTGGATGAGAATGATTGCACTTGGGAGGCTGAAGAGAGGATAAAGGATAAATATCCTAAGCTGTTTTCTACTTGAGGTATGTTAAAAAAAAAATTATGAGACCTTAAAAATTATTTATGTATGTTTGATTGATTGAGAATGAATGAGTTCCTGAAATTTCATTTAAAACAGAAATTAAGCTTTGTATACATTTAGATGGAAATGTATGAGAGAATAATTGTGGGACACAATTCCTTTTAGGAGGAGAGTATGTGAAGACCCAAATTGTTGAGATAATAATAATTAAAAAAAAGAGAAAAACTTTCAAAAACCAAATATATATATATGTAGTCTGGAGATAAATATTGAGAATGAGTTAAAAGTAATAATAGTTGAATTGAGTGAGTCTTATATTCACATGTAAACATATACATATATGTATCTTGAATATAAACAGTAATAAGAAATAGAATTTCAGAGGGAAGAGGATATATAACTGAGTGTATATATGGACATATGTTACCATATGTTGTATTTATATGTATATACCCAGAAAGAATAAACATAAGATAAGTAAAGAAAGAACACCAGAGTAATTAAGAATATGTATACACTTACATATCCAGAGAAAACAGATGGTTTGAGGTATTAACTAGGGGTTAATTGATATAGAGGATATACATGTATATATTACAATTTAACATAAAGAGAATAAAAATAATTCTATAAAGAGAAAATTGTTTTCAACAATTAGGTAAGGAAAAAGATGATATATTCTTTGATAAAATAAGATGCCTTAAAAACCAGTTCTATATTAGTTATACATAAGTAAAATTTTGAAAGATAAGCCACATGAAAATAATATACAAATGAAACATGCAAATTGCATGTACACAGGGAAAAGCAGTGGATAACTGCTTTTACCAGAAATAGAAACCAGAGGAAAATGGCACATTTAGCCATAACAGCACACACATAATTCTTGAGTGATGTGAGGATAAAAGGGGTTTTTCCCTTTAGTAAAACCCTAGTGAAAATGATTTAAATCAAGAAAAGAAGCAGAGGTTTTTCTCTGAGGAAAAACAGAAACATATTAAAAAAAAAAAAGAGAAGAACATACACTATCTGCAAGCTTAGGCAATCTCGGGGAAAAGAAGGGAAAGGTGAGTGATTAATCAATCTCATGAGGCTAAGGCATTAAGACCCAAGTTAAGGGCAGCCATTTTATTTCTTTTGTGCTTGATCAACTTGTTTTACTTTCTCTGAATTAATGAATGCTGAGAATGGTTGGTGTATTGATAGATTTTTGGTTGATGCTTTGATATGCTTCATTTGATTGTTTGATAATAGTAATGCCATGATCTCTGGGATGGATCCAGTATCATAAACCATCAGTTTGTATTTATGATAGTAAGATAAATACAATTTTATTATGAAGTAGGGTAAAATTGAAAGATAAGCCAGGCAGTGTGAACAAAGGAGGTTCATGCTTATGTCTAGTTTGTTTTAAATTAGAAATGAACAATGCAATAAAATTATTTATGTGCTGATTTGTTCAGATCTAAGGTTAAAAATGTTTTTGGGGTTTTTCTCTAAAAACCTTACCCTATGTTCATAATAGAATTAAGCATAAGAATTTTTAATGGAACTCTACAGGATTTGTTAAGAGATCATGACATTCTGGAATACAGAAGTATACAAGTGATAAAACAAATTTTTGAATGAGACAACTGGAAAGAAAAATGAAATGAAAACATGACTTTCATGAATGAATGTAGGGTCAGTTGAAATCCCTGAGTAAGATTAACTCTCTCTCTCTGATTCATCGAAAAGAAAGAAAGTAAAAGCAATCAAGGAGTTAATAAAAATCTTTCTGAAATAAGAAATGAAACTGGTCACTAGATTATAAAACTAATCTAGGAGAAAAGCCTTGATCTATTCGTCATAAGGAGTATGATAGGTATGTGCATGACTTGTTTAAGTCCTATAGGCCTTTGTGCAGGGGTTAACAGAATTGAGTCCCTTGCAATGCACACATGGTGTTCAATGGCAAAAGAGATATGACCAAATTAAATTGATAAATCGAGCTTTAATGTTGAGTTATGGAAATTAAAATGAGTTAATTCCATAAGAAAGGGTGTACATGTATACTGGATTGAATGATTGAATGGTTGCTTGTGTGCATGAATGTGGTAGGAGCTTAGATACAAATAATTATCCAGTTATACCATGAATTCAAAAATCTTCAAGTATTTTAATACCCTGCACTGCAATTTAAAAATGACAAAATATTGTATTTTGATTTCACTCATACCAGAATTATATTCTGACCCTATTTGTTGCTTTGTAACATCTAGGGTGTCTCATTTCTATGGAGGCAGCTCTAGATGTTGCTGCGGGAAAGGTTGCATAGGAAACTTGTGTGCATGGGCAATTGAAGATTACTTGCATTTAGAATGTTTAAGGAGTTTTTGGCAGTTATGTTGTAATAATTAGGCCAGACCAAAAATATCATTATGGTTTAAGTATTATCTGGATTGATATGTGTTTGTTTTTATTGAGAAGTGAACTTGTAGGAATCCTTAAGTATTATTCATACTTGCATATGTGGGTTGCTATTTTAAAAGAGTTAAATCTGCATAGTCTCTGGTGGAGAAAGATTTTGGAGACCATGTCATGTAATTTTGATATGTGCTCATGTCTCCTGTAGAAATGTTTGATGAACCTAAAAAAAATGGTAGAGCAGAAACATCATAGGAAGAAAAGAATAGAGTAAAAATCAATGAATTTATAAAGGTTGAGTTGAATCTAAACTGGCTAACCAGTAGGCTTAACCATGACTTATAATTGATATAGGTCCATGCAAGGCTGAAAGGCATAGCCTGAATCTGGTGGGGCATTTGATTTCCCCGGTGAAAACATGTATTGCTTGGAGAAATAAGCTCATTTACCTGCTTAGTAATTGTAGACTCTACTGCACCTATGCTTAGCTAATTCCTGCTATTTTGATACTTAATTCAAATCTGGTAGTGTTGGGTCATAATCAAAACCTTTGATAAATTATAAATGCATATGGTCTTGTTTGTAATGAGCATTCCCACCATTCAATAGAACAGTGACCACAACATTGTTCTCTTCATTAGAAAATATCAAATATCTTCATCATAAGTTCACCTGGAAGTCTTGCATTTTGTCTGATCCTTTTTATTCACTTTGCCTTGAGTTTACTGACTGCACACATGACCTTAGTCTCTGTTTAGCATGATAGTTTGAGTTAGCATTTTGATATGACTGTGTTGTTTTCCTCTGCTAGCCTTAAAAATTAGCTTGTCATTACAAACACCCTCATGATTATTGCAACTTCTAAATCAAAACAGGGATATTCCCTCTGATATAAAAGCTATTTGAAATTGAAATGAGTAAAACAAGCTAACCTAATAAACATGAGTCAGGTTGAACACTTTTTACTTAAAATAGAACAATATGTATCAAATCACAAAAAATCCCAGTATTAAAAGGGTATGGCTTGTAAATTCAGGAGTCAATAAATTTGTGAGGTAGAACAAGAAAATAAGAGCACCAGTAATATTTAATCCTAAAGTTAATCAAGCTGGAGTTCTAAAAAGAAAATAAATATATATGATAAATAGAAAAAAAAAGGCTATGTGACACCAAATCTCTAATATGAGAATTAAGGTGGGAAAGAGTTTCTTTACTGTTTAATCACTCTGAAAAGCAAAGAACCATTTATATATCTTCATATATGTAAATGATAGGATTTATTTAAATACTGATATATTTATATTAGTAAAATTCAGGATCTTGGGGAATCAAATTAAGGGAAGTGATCCATTGTAAAGTATATTTATATGTATTGTAAAAAAAAATTCTAACAGAAAATTCTATATAAATATATGATAAGAGAAGTGGGTCACTTCACGAACGTCGACGTTCTGATCACCGATGCCATCACCAGCAAGACGACTTCGACCTCCTCACTCGATTTCGACCACTCAGCACCAATGATTTCGACTGGAATCGAAATCAATTACACGATGCATCACCGAACCCAAACCCGGTCCAAAAACTCATCGAGCACCATCACCTCCGTCCATCTGACACCTCGCCGTTCCATCCAGAGTCACGTCAATCAACAATGCTTCATTTCCACCACCTCCGACCGGTTCCGATCCACCCACGACGATGTAGCAGCCACTTAAACCCAATCGACAAAAACTACCAATCGAACCCTAGTTCGACGCCGCGCCACCTCTACGGCGATTCAGAAAATCGCTGACTATTTTTCCTACCATTCTCGACCCACGAGCTACTTCCAACATGAACCCCGACCCACCAATCCTCGCCGATCATCGGCAATCAATGAAAAACCATTATTCGTTCAACTCAAAAATTCTCGACATTTACAAACTTAAAAATCATGAAACCTTCATCTAAAATCATCATTTCTTAATATGAATTTGATTATGTAATCAGATCATGAAATTGAAATGTTCGATTCTTCTGATTTATATTGATTTCACTGTAAATTTCTAAATTTCAAAGTATTTACTAATATCTCTACCTGAAACAAATTATAAAATTCAAACCTGGTTGATACTAATATATCTCATTTAGATATTAGATCCTTAAAGAGACTATAGGGAGAGAAATTTGAAATTTAAACTTGATTCAAAACCTGTAAACTAGAACAAAGATTTATTTTCCTGTCTCCCAGACATGCATAGATATATACATATATTTGTATACATGCAAACATATTTACATTCATTCAACCATTTCTCACAGCTTTACTTCAAGTTATAAATCAAATTAGAGTTAGTTTACTCACCTGTTATTTTAAAACAGAGAACAGCTTCTCATTCTTGATCTTTAATCCGTTGTATTTGATTTGGATCTCCTTAGTTCATCTGAGACTTGAAATCCTTGAGTTGAATTTGAACTTGAATTGAATCTTGAAATTTGATTTTTTCTTGCTTCAGATTGAAAGCATGGTGGTTTGAATTTAATTCCTTCGCTGGTTTTAAGTATATAGGTTTTGTTTTGCAAATGAACTAATAAAAGAAGAAGAAAAGAGTGGAGTAGAGATAATTTATAGCCAGGCTTAATCCTTTATTTATTATTATTTTTAAATAAAAAGAAAATAATGCCACTTGTTGAAATAACTTACACTTGTAATTACATGAATTCCTAAGCTTACATTTGTAATTTATGTTGTATTAATATGTTTTATATGTTTTTATATATTTTTATTATATTTAAATTTAGTTTTATATTTATTAATGTCTTAAGTGTTTTTAATATTTAACTTCTCTTTATTTAATTTTAAAGACAATGATATAAAACTAATCATATACCAATAAAAATCATATATACATATATTTTTTTAATCCAACTTATTTCTAAGATGTTTACATTTGAATATCAAATCCAAATTCTCTTTAAAATTTACTTATATATATATATTCAAATTAATACTTATTATATTTGCTTAGGAAAAGAATAAATTTTTAGATTATTATAAATAATTTATAAAAGAAGATTATTACATAATTATTTGCCTAAAATTCCGGGATATCACATTCCTCCCCCTTTGAATCTTTTCGTCCTCGAAAAGGAACAAAGTCAGAATTTATTAAAATGCTTATTATTAGTTAAATTACTCTTTGAACATTTTTAACCCTAACTCTTTTTATTTAAATTTTTAAAACACTTTAAAATCTACATACATTTTATAACTCGATGTCTCAACCAGTCCATCCTCATTCTCATAGAAATTCTGTCATACGTTGATCAGGCGTAAGACTGAAAATCTATAAGTACTTAGCAAACCCGTTTTCAACACCCAGTGAAAATACTTGGAAAATAATTTATTGAATATATAGAAAACAATTTTGAAAATAGAGAGAATATCTTTCGTGAGAATGCTCTGGAAATCATCACCCCCATCCATGGTCATAGTTACATCACGGGTTACGTTGCCATCACAACAAAAGTCCATGTTATTAACTGATGACAGCATGGAACCCACAACAGATCGCAGTTACATTCCAGGGTTACGTTGTCGTCGCAGCAAAAGTCCATGTAACTGTTGGCTCTCAGCGGCACACACGATTTCGCTGTCAAAACGAAACTTCTCCACTCTACATAGGTCTCAGTCTACCGATATAAAATCAAACGCAGACTGTTGGCTCTCAGCGGCTCACAAGACTTTCGCTATGTTACCATAGTGTCGCAGTCTACCGACATAAAATCAAACGTAGACTGTTGGCTCTCAGCGGCACACACGACTTTCGCTATGGTCTGCAGTAGATCGCAGTGACATCGAGTTACACTGTCGTCACAGCATAACCCAAATGCCTCTGTGGGCACCAGCCCCTCGACTTTCGCTACACAAATAATCCTCAGGAACTAGTTTATTCCGGACTCCTCACAGGATCAACTTTAGAAACCCCCTTCGGTTCAAGGCAGTACCACCCAGTGGCACTCCTGAGAAGTTTATTTCAAGGGAGCACCTTTTTCCCCAGAGCTATTTTCAAAACATTTTATACTATACACTTATAGTATCTTCAAATCTTACCCTTTATGATTTATATCAAAATCTCCTTTACACAAATCGATTCCCAAAATCGATAATTCTCAAACTTGGCTTTCTAAATTTCCAAAATTGATTTTTCTCCAAAACCAAAAACCTTTTCCCAATTCATAGGTTCCCAAAACCTTTTCCAAAATCATTTTCATAAACCCCTTTATATATATATAGATATATATAACTTTGAAAATCTTTGGATCATTTCAAACTTGTATAAAACCTCTTTTATACTTCAAACATTTTCAAAACCCTTTTCTTTTGGCAATAGATTCAACAAGGGAAAATTTATCTTATATATACACAACTTTTTCTATTCCAAATCAAATATTCAAGTTTGATTTCTTTATAAAATTATTTACCATATTACTTACCTCCATAAAGTAAATTCAACCAAAGAAATATCCAATTCCATTATATTTCACAAATATACTCTTCATTTCAAAGACCATTTTACCATCCTTATCCACAAATTTCAATATCAATTTCATTCAAACTCGTACGATGCACACATATTATCCATACGCAATATCAGTCTAATCGCTCAATCGATCACAAAATTTCACTTCCGAACTAGTATCATCCACCCGACTTTCTAGTGCGGACTTAGATCTGGTTTCCTGATCAGGAACCGTCATTCTCCTTTCATAGTCACAACTATGATAGAGAATATCCAGAACCAATCAAAAACCCATATCCAGGTTTGCCGTCGAAAATCAAGCGAAAAATCCCAACTCGGATCGATAATACTATCTCGAAATTCTGTGTTCGAATCTGGATCAAATCACTATGCGAATAGAATAATATATGTATATCCTACGTATTTATCTTTATTGGTTATTAGCAAAATCAATTCTCTTTTCTATTCACATTTCCTTTAATTCCATTTACTTATTCTCAATTGCTTCCATTTCCAATTGAGTTATTACTTCAATTACAAACAGTTTGAACTCTGACCAATTTAAATTTAAAAATAGCTTGAAAAAGTTTAAAATAGATAAGTAGTTGAAAAACAGTTATTAGTTTGTAAAATAACTGTAAAATAGTTAAGTAGGTATAAAATAGTTAGATAATTGCAAAATAGTTTTTTTTAATAGTGATTAGATATAAGTAACTGAAAATAGTAATTAGTTTATAAGATAGTTTCAAAATAGTTAAATAGTTCCAAAATAATTGTAAAATAAGTATAAGATAGTTTGTGTTTAAGAAGAAAGATTGTTGTAACGACCCAGTATTTTCAACCATTCGCATCCATTATAAGTGTATAGGTAAACACTCATGCCGGAGTTGAATTGCTCAAAATACTGCGTTGTAATTAAAATTTGGCAAAACTCAGTATATACAGTAAATAAAATAATTACAGATCACAGACACAGAGTAATATAACAATAATGCAGCGGAAAAAAAAAGGATAGTAGTTCATGAAGCTACTATATGTATATAACAGAGTTAAACAAGATACAACAGAGGTCTCGAATACAATAGATGTCTCAATACAATAATCAAATACCAGATCTGAATACATCACTGGAATCAACGGAATAACTGAAAGCAGGATCGATAGATAGCTGGATCTCCAAGCGAAGCTCCAACTCCAAAGGTGAGTCCCAAATGATGTATCACTCAGTCTGACCCGAGCGTAAAGCAAAACACAAAACACTCGAGTCAGGATTAACATTCTTATATTAATAAATCCAACTCAAGTGAAATATCAACTGAAATACAAGTAACTTAAAGGATGTTTAGGATAACCATCCCCTAAGGATCCGTTAAACTATTTACTATGTAGTAATATACGCTATATACAGTAGTGTCTAAATAAGTAAAGTATAATCATATCGGAAAATAGCGTTAAGAGGATGGAGAACCTTAACGCGGTCGGATCTTAAAATCATAATCGTAGTAAAGCTCGGTATGGTAGGTGACACGGCACAACTAGGCAATGCCAGGGTAGATATACCAATTACGCACACGGACTGATGGATACGCATAGCAGCCACTACCGTTCCACCTCGAACAACATTCCCAAATCGGAGGATGGCCATTTAGTCAAATCACAAGTAAGAGTATAATATCGAAGAAATGCGTCCGAGAAGAGGTGCTACCTCACTGGTCCGAGATCGCTCCTGTTTTAGCCACCTTATGCCAACTCACGGGAGTTGGGTCCACGTAACATACCTTAAGAACGCCGCCACCATCCTACTTCATTCTGGAATCTCCACCGCGTACACAGTTGTCAAAGTGGTTTTCGGTATCGACAGAGAGTATGTCCATATCTGATCCCGGTCTCTTTGCCAACCAATCGTTATTATAACACCATGGTCGTTTCAAAATAGTTTATACTTTAAACCAAAATCATTATCATTTCAAAACCCAAATTTAATACGATATCATTTCACTTCAAATATATCCATTTTCAAAATCATATTACTTTCCAAAGTTATAATACTTTCAAAATCATAGTTTGGAAATCATAGTATTTTGGAAATCATAACACTTTTCTTTTTAACAGTTTAGATATTAAAATTTCGTTAAAAAAAAAATAAATTAATTTCCTCAAATTTCACAAATCGATTCAAATTAACTCGAATTCCAAATTTTAATTTAATCAAATCTCAAAACATTAGTTTCAACTCGATTCAGCTTCTAAATATACCATTTAAATTTATCGATTTCAAATACATATCTGAACCATAAAATAAGTCATTTCAATTTGAATATATTTCAAGGCCTTTAAATATTCATCATTTCAAAACTAAATTCGATAAATTTATATACATATCAAATTCACTTTACAATTATTTAGTTTTGAAATATTAACTTAATCATTTCCATAACATCTAAATACAATTTCAATTTACAATTTAAATAAACAACAGATCTCATTTAAATATTTATACGTTTGAAATATCCATTTAAGTCACCCTTTCAAATTTCAAGTTGAAAAATCACTTCTTTAAATGTTCAAATTCAATACATTTCAAATCAGACTTATTTAAGTATAATTCTTAAATAAATACAATTTCAATCAATTTCAAATCAATACAAATTCTATTTTTAAAAATATAGATATTAAATACTTCAACGTATTATTTATCAACTTTATTAAATTAACTTTAATAAACCCTTAAAAATCAATATTAATCAAAACCATATATTTCTTTTCAAAAATATAGAAATCATTTTCAAAACGTTTATATATAGACCAACGGTGCCTGTATATAATTTTCTATCCTATGGTCAAGTGATACGGATATTTATCATTTCAATCCGCAATTTAAAACATATTCGGGTATATATCTTTTCAACCCGAAATCCCAAATTCAATTCAAATTGAAAATCGCTTGGGTTTATCATTTCAACCCATAACGATTTTCTCCTATTCTACAGATCGTTCGGGTATGTATCATTTCAACCCATAGTGATTCTATACTAACAGGGAACTTGCAGAGTGATAATAGATATGAAAATAAAATAACAACAGTAACAGTCATATATCAATAATATAAATAACAGATAATGGTGTCAGATGTCACAGGTGAACAGATACAGATAATGACATATATAATAATGTAAATAACTAACATCAGCATATTTCAATTGACGTTTCAATTGAAATTAAACTTAATAAATATAAGAACATTAATCGTGAGTGATTGCTCACCTTTCGAGGCTAGAGGAGGTAGACTACACGACAGGTTACGAATCCAAGCCCGAATTTCAAAACAAGCACGATGGACACGAGTGATGAACAAAGCTGATAGATAGGAATAGACAAAAATCCAATCAGAACTAAATCGACAAAGAAAATTAATAAAAGTGAATTAATAGATTTATACAATTATATATATATATATATATCAAAATCATGTTCTAATTTCAAACACATATAAATAAAATATATATTTATTATTATTATTTAAATAAACTCAATATTTTGATTTAAGTCAAATATTAAAATAAATATAATTCAAACTCATTATTCCTAAAACTCAAATAATAAAATCAAAGTATATAAAATTTATCCCTTAAAACCAATACATGAAATCAATACTTAAATTTATAAAATAAAGCCCATGTATTGCCCAAACTTGATACACATTCGAACTTATACACATACCTGAACTCTCTACAAACAGATGAGACACATCAGCAATTTTACTTGCACGGTATAAACAGCTTTTATATACATTTATATGTATACGAAATTTAAAAGTCAACAATTGATAAACAAATATATATTTCCTTTCAACACATTTTTATGTATAATGTTGTAAATATACTATTGTAAATATGCTGTAATATATATATAAATCTACAAGTCAAAAAGGATGTAAATGAAAAGTTGTAACTTTATATATGTGTAGATCTCAAAACAACATATTTATAAATATATACGGCTAAACTATATACTTGAAACCAACTCATGTATACAACATATATCAACTAATATATATAGGCTACATACATTAAAACCAATATTTATAAACAATATAAAACCCAACCTATGCTGTAACCAACAAAAAGATAAATATATATGTAATGTCCAACCTATACTTGAATAACTTGCTTATTATACCTCAGACATGTCACATACATACCTTATCTACATATATATAAATCTTACTATTCAAATCTATGCGTAACTAGTATAACTTACGCAACTTACCAACTTTATATATTGTATTAATATATATATATACCATAAAAGAAAAATCAATACTTATAAATACAATCCTATAAAATCATATATATTATACGCGCTTCTATAACAAATTATATAACAGATATATGCAACGAAATATAAATTTTTCAAAATATATACATATGTAACACAAGTAACAGATATACAAACCAAATGATGTATATTCTTTTCTAATATATATATTAAAAATCAAGGTATAGATTTATATATATTATACCTTAAACAATACAGATTAAAACTTGCTTTATTTTAACATATGCATAACCCAAATGAACACATTATAAAATACCAATATATATGAAACAGAATATGAACAATAGGATTCTCACAAATATGTATTTACATAACTAGAAGAGGACCAAAATGATGAGCTGGTGGCGGCAAGGAGGGTGTGAGGAAGCTTGCGACAGAGAGGTTCGGCCATTGGAGTGGGCTGCATGGCGCGAGGATTTTAAAGGCGGAAAGGCTAGCGGTCTTGGAGGCGGTGCAAAGGAGTTTGGTGGTTGCCGAGGCATGTGGTGGGTGTAACGTGGTGACAGGGTGGTAGCGAATGGGGTGATGGTGACGATCTGGGTTCATGGGAACTTCGTGGGATCTGGTCTCGGTTGGATGGTTGGTGGTGATCTCGCATGGCAGGCCGAGCATGGTGGAGTGGGTGGTGGGGTTCGAGGGCTGTGTGATGACGTGGTGGGAGGAGGAGTTGTAGATCGGTGGGTTTGGGTTGTCGCAGCAGTTAGGGGGCGGTAGACTACAAGGTGAAGGGTTGGGTTCGGTGGAGGTACGTGGGTAGGTTGGTAGATCTGGTCTTGGGCGAAGGGTTTTGAGTGGAGGCAGCAGGTTGATACGGAGAAGAATATGGAACGCCAAAAAAAATGGAACGAAATGAAATAGAAATGGTCTAAAGGTTTGATTCCGGGAAAAATCAATTGCTATTTGGTTTGGGTAGCACGTTTTATTTTTGAAACCGAAGGAACGTTAAAAGTCATAGCTAAGGGTACCGCTACAACGAACCGTTTTATTATTTCCGTCGCGTACCGGACCTCAAAATAAAGAAATAAGTATACCGCTGAGATCAGCACGACGAGACGATCAAAACGGTATACAGATTTCAGTGGTACAACCATCCGATCAAAAGTCGATAATCGGTACCGAAAATGTTGCTATTCAGCCAGAATTAAGATAAACGGAGCAATAGATGTCCAAATTTGACGAAACGAAAGATGACGTCTCACTCAGAAGATGATTTACAAATTTTCTATGTAAAAATATTCAGGTTTGGAAACTATTTTATTATCACTTATTTTTAACTGATTAAATTGAAGTAAATTTACGCGCGAAATAAATTTTCATATTTTCGGATGAAAATTTACCAGTTGCTATGTTTAATTAGACGCATTCCAAATATCAAATTTATATTTCAAAATTTTACTGTTAAAAATTTCACAAAATTCAATTAATTAAATAAATAAAACAACTGAGATTTGCGGGTCGTTACACTCTTCCCCACTCAAAACTTTTCGTCCCCGAAAAGGAAGAAGGTAGGAGAATAGAAACAACCAGAAAGAAATTAGATTAAAAGACAAGATAAGACAATTAATTAAAACCATATAATTTCAAATTAAACTAATTAATATTTAGAAATTTTGATTTAACCCACTGAGTTCACTTTAGTTAAATCAATTCAT
This sequence comes from Allium fistulosum, assembly GCA_030737815.1. Lineage (NCBI taxonomy): Eukaryota > Viridiplantae > Streptophyta > Magnoliopsida > Asparagales > Amaryllidaceae > Allium > Allium fistulosum. The sequence continues at coordinate 305,473,315 of CM060901.1, read as the reverse complement.
CTATTTCTGAATTCATTACCTTATTGTCTAGTCATCCTCAATTAACAATTTCTAAATCATCAAATTTGTATAATCATTTATTATACTCATGTTTTATTCAACAAACTTACTTCTTATATTCCAAATTATTATTAAGTTTTATTCCACTTAATATGTCCTTATCATATATATTTAAACCATATAAATTAATTTAAACCATATAAATTAATTTAAACCATATAATTTCAGTTTAAATCAATTTATATTCAATAATTGATTTTTAAATTCAAGGTATTTCCATTGGTTAATCTAATTTCAATTTTTATTAATTCTTTCAAAACAGATTTTATTTGTCTCGTTAAATATTAAATTAACCTATTATTCTATTTCTCTCTATTAACATCTTTATAATAAAATTTAAGTGTATAACATTTACTATAACACTCAAATCTTTTCCTTATAAAGTCATTTTATATTGTATATTTTCCAATTACATTTTTAACTTCTGAAAATTTTAGGTAAGTTATGCTAAGATGTAATTGAGTATTATACAAATAAGATTTTACAATTCAGTTATCCTCAGTTAACTATTTATCCACGAATTTTGACTTTAGTTTATAATTGAAATCATCCTTAATCTAAAATTTAAGAATTTAAATCTCCGATTTACTTCAAACAATTTAGAGATATATATAATATATTTATATCAAATCGGATTAACTTTTTAAAATAAGATACCTATATATATATAAATCAAATTATACTGAAGAAATTCAAATCGAAATATTTTTTTTTTCAAAACAAAACCGTAGCAAAGCTACAAAATGGTTTCTCCTCTTCGAAACTCGAAAATGAATGTCGATAATGCGGCCGTCATCACCGAAATTATTTTCCAGCGACAAAGAGAAGAGCACTGATTTAAACATTTAAAATTCTTCGAAAACCATTTTATTCGAAAATACTTTAAATAACATACATTTCAAGGCTTTAAACAAAGTTTGAAATCACCAGAAATTTAATTCTTAAGTTTCTCAATTTAAATTCATTCCAATTTCAAATAAATTTAAAAACATCAGTCACTTTGCAATAGTCAATGACTTACAAAACAATAAAATGAAAATCAAATATTATCATTTTCAACAACCAAATTATTTAACTTTTAATTCCAAAAAAAATATTTCTTATATATTTATAATATAATCATACAAATTTATTTCATTTATCAAATTTGAAAATTATATTGTGTCAGTTTGCTCTGTTCAAGTGTTTTGGAAATCCTATCGATAGCGTTGATCAGACGAATCGATCGAAAATCCAAATCAACATCAACAACTCAAACAACACACTATAAACATAAACTATTTTATATTAATTACAAATACACTCCCTCACACGATGATTCCAGAATTGGATTCCAACACAAGGATAGAGATCCAAATATAGAGGGACTCAAATCAAAGAGAATTCTAATCTAAAATAGATAGGCTCGAAACGAAGGTTAGATGATTGCATTTCAAACAAGAAGATGGATAAAGTTGTATAAATCGCGGGCAACCTTAACCGGGTCAATCGTGACTTCATAGATAAGATCGATGTAGAATTCTAAAGCGAATCGACATTCGATTACCAGAGGTAAAATTCGGGTATAGCTTAAGACAGCAGCATCGTAAACCGAGGATACAGAAATCTCCGGTGAATCAATACCAATTGTAAAGGAGTTTCACCCCAGTACAAATTATTTGAAGATTGGCGAGACCGCCGATTTATTATAGAGATCATTCGAAGTGGAGTTATGGGATACTCTAGAATCAAAAGACACGAATGGGGAGACACGAATGAACTTTGGAACCGAAGTGAACGTTCCAAAATTCAAAGGAACCGAGTCAAAGAAGAAGGAATTCAAGCTCGAACGAAAGTGATTCTGTAATCGAATTTACTACATATGCTGAGTTTTGCCTAAAACCAGAGCTCTGATACCACATGTAACGACCCAGTATTTTCCACCATTCGCATCCATTATAAGTGTATAGGTAAACACTCATGCCGGAGTTGAATTGCTCAAAATACTGCGTTGTAATTAAAATTTGGCAAAACTCAGTATATACAGTAAATAAAATAATTACAGATCACAGACACAGAGTAATATAACAATAATGCAGCGGAAAAAAAAGGATAGTAGTTCATGAAGCTACTATATGTATATAACAGAGTTAAACAAGATACAACGGAGGTCTCGAATACAATAGATGTCTCAATACAATAATCAAATACCAGATCTGAATACATCACTGGAATCAACGGAATAACTGAAAGCAGGATCGATAGATAGCTGGATCTCCAAGCGAAGCTCCAACTCCAAAGGTGAGTCCCAAATGCTGTATCACTCAGTCTGACCCGAGCGTAAAGCAAAACACAAAACACTCGAGTCAGAATTAACATTCTTATATTAATAAATCCAACTCAAGTGAAATATCAACTGAAATACAAGTAACTTAAAGGATGTTTGGGATAACCATCCCCTAAGGATCCGTTAAACTATTTACTATGTAGTAATATACGCTATATACAGTAGTGTCTAAATAAGTAAAGTATAATCATATCGGAAAATAGCGTTAAGGGGATGAAGAACCTTAACGCGGTCGGATCTTAAAATCATAATCGTAGTAAAGCTCGGTATGGTAGGTGACACGGCACAACTAGGCAATGCCAGGGTAGATATACCAATTACGCACACGGACTGATGGATACGCATAGCAGCCACTACCGTTCCACCTCGAACAACATTCCCAAATCGGAGGATGGCCATCTAGTCAAATCACAAGTAAGAGTATAATATCGAAGAAATGCGTCCGAGAAGAGGTGCTACCTCACTGGTCCGAGATCGCTCCTGTTTTAGCCACCTTATGCCAACTCACGGGAGTTGGGTCCACGTAACATACCTTAAGAACGCCGCCACCATCCTACTTCATTCTGGAATCTCCACCGCGTACACAGTTGTCAAAGTGGTTTTCGGTATCGACAGAGAGTATGTCCATATCCGATCCCGGTCTCTTTGCCAACCAATCGTTATTATAACACCGTGGTCGTTTCAAAATAGTTTATACTTTAAACCAAAATCATTATCATTTCAAAACCCAAATTTAATACGATATCATTTCACTTCAAATATATCCATTTTCAAAATCATATTACTTTCCAAAGTTATAATACTTTCAAAATCATAGTTTGGAAATCATAGTATTTTGGAAATCATAACACTTTTCTTTTAAACAGTTTAGATATTAAAATTTCGTTAAAAAATAAATAAATTAATTTCCTCAAATTTCACAAATCGATTCAAATTAACTCGAATTCCAAAATTTTAATTTAATCAAATCTCAAAACATTAGTTTCAACTCGATTCAGCTTCTAAATATACCATTTAAATTTATCGATTTCAAATACATATCTGAACCATAAAATAAGTCATTTCAATTTGAATATATTTCAAGGCCTTTAAATATTCATCATTTCAAAACTAAATTCGATAAATTTATATACATATCAAATTCACTTTACAATTATTTAGTTTTGAAATATTAACTTAATCATTTCCATAACATCTAAATACAATTTCAATTTACAATTTAAATAAACAACAGATCTCATTTAAATATTTATACGTTTGAAATATCCATTTAAGTCACCCTTTCAAATTTCAAGTTGAAAAATCACTTCTTTAAATGTTCAAATTCAATACATTTCAAATCAGACTTATTTAAGTATAATTCTTAAATAAATACAATTTCAATCAATTTCAAATCAATACAAATTCTATTTTTAAAAATATAGATATTAAATACTTCAACGTATTATTTATCAACTTTATTAAATTAACTTTAATAAACCCTTAAAAATCAATATTAATCAAAACCATATATTTCTTTTCAAAAATATAGAAATCATTTTCAAAACGTTTATATATAGACCAACGGTGCCTGTATATAATTTTCTATCCTATGGTCAAGTGATACGGATATTTATCATTTCAATCCGCAATTTAAAACATATTCGGGTATATATCTTTTCAACCCGAAATCCCAAATTCAATTCAAATTGAAAATCGCTTGGGTTTATCATTTCAACCCATAACGATTTTCTCCTATTCTACAGATCGTTCGGGTATGTATCATTTCAACCCATAGTGATTCTATACTAACAGGGAACTTGCAGAGTGATAACAGAGATGAAAATAAAATAACAACAGTAACAGTCATATATCAATAATATAAATAACAGATAATGGTGTCAGATGTCACAGGTGAACAGATACAGATAATGACATATATAATAATGTAAATAACTAACATCAGCATATTTCAATTGACATTTCAATTGAAATTAAACTTAATAAATATAAGAACATTAATCGTGAGTGATTGCTCACCTTTCGAGGCTAGAGGAGGTAGACTACACGACAGGTTACGAATCCAAGCCCGAATTTCAAAACAAGCACGATGGACACGAGTGATGAACAAAGCTGATAGATAGGAATAGACAAAAATCCAATCAGAACTAAATCGACAAAGAAAATTAATAAAAGTGAATTAATAGATTTATACAATTATATATATATATATATCAAAATCATGTTCTAATTTCAAACACATATAAATAAAATATATATTTATTATTATTATTTAAATAAACTCAATATTTTGATTTAAGTCAAATATTAAAATAAATATAATTCAAACTCATTATTCCTAAAACTCAAATAATAAAATCAAAGTATATAAAATTTATCCCTTAAAACCAATACATGAAATCAATACTTAAATTTATAAAATAAAGCCCATGTATTGCCCAAACTTGATACACATTCGAACTTATACACATACCTGAACTCTCTACAAACAGATGAGACACATCAGCAATTTTACTTGCACGGTATAAACAGCTTTTATATACATTTATATGTATACGAAATTTAAAAGTCAACAATTGATAAACAAATATATATTTCCTTTCAACACATTTTTATGTATAATGTTGTAAATATACTATTGTAAATATGCTGTAATATATATATAAATCTACAAGTCAAAAAGGCTGTAAATGAAAAGTTGTAACTTTATATATGTGTAGTTCTCAAAACAACATATTTATAAATATATACGGCTAAACTATATACTTGAAACCAACTCATGTATACAACATATATCAACTAATATATATAGGCTACATACATTAAAACCAATATTTATAAACAATATAAAACCCAACTTATGCTGTAACCAACAAAAAGATAAATATATATGTAATGTCCAACCTATACTTGAATAACTTGCTTATTATACCTCAGACATGTCACATACATACCTTATCTACATATATATAAATCTTACTATTCAAATCTATGCGTAACTAGTATAACTTACGCAACTTACCAACTTTATATATTGTATTAATATATATATATACCATAAAAGAAAAATCAATACTTATAAATACAATCCTATAAAATCATATATATTATACGCGCTTCTATAACAACTTATATAACAGATATATGCAACGAAATATAAATTTTTCAAAATATATACATATGTAACACAAGTAACAGATATACAAACCAAATGATGTATATTCTTTTCTAATATATATATTAAAAATCAAGGTATAGATTTATATATATTATACCTTAAACAATACAGATTAAAACTTGCTTTATTTTAACATATGCATAACCCAAATGAACACATTATAAAATACCAATATATATGAAACAGAATATGAACAGTAGGATTCTCACAAATATGTATTTACATAACTAGAAGAGGACCAAAATGATGAGCTGGTGGCGGCAAGGAGGGTGTGAGGAAGCTTGCGACAGAGAGGTTCGGCCATTGGAGTGGGCTGCATGGCGTGAGGATTTTAAAGGCGGAAAGGCTAGCGGTCTTGGAGGCGGTGCAAAGGAGTTTGGTGGTTGCCGAGGCATGTGGTGGGTGTAACGTGGTGACAGGGTGGTAGCGAATGGGGTGATGGTGACGATCTGGGTTCATGGGAACTTCGTGGGATCTGGTCTCGGTTGGATGGTTGGTGGTGATCTCGCATGGCAGGCCGAGCATGGTGGAGTGGGTGGTGGGGTTCGAGGGCTGTGTGATGACGTGGTGGGAGGAGGAGTTGTAGATCGGTGGGTTTGGGTTGTCGCAGCAGTTAGGGGGCGGTAGACTGCAAGGTGAAGGGTTGGGTTCGGTGGAGGTACGTGGGTAGGTTGGTAGATCTGGTCTTGGGCGAAGGGTTTTGAGTGGAGGCAGCAGGTTGATACGGAGAAGAATATGGAACGCCAAAAAAATGGAACGAAATGAAATAGAAATGGTCTAAAGGTTTGATTCCGGGAAAAATCAATTGCTATTTGGTTTGGGTAGCACGTTTTATTTTTGAAACCGAAGGAACGTTAAAAGTCATAGCTAAGGGTACCGCTACAACGAACCGTTTTATTATTTCCGTCGCGTACCGGACCTTAAAATAAAGAAATAAGTATACCGCTGAGATCAGCACGACGAGACGATCAAAACGGTATACAGATTTCAGTGGTACAACCATCCGATCAAAAGTCGATAATCGGTACCGAAAATGTTGCTATTCAGCCAGAATTAAGATAAACGGAGCAATAGATGTCCAAATTTGACGAAACGAAAGATGACGTCTCACTCAGAAGATGATTTACAAATTTTCTATGTAAAAATATTCAGGTTTGGAAACTATTTTATTATCACCTATTTTTAACTGATTAAATTGAAGTAAATTTACGCGCGAAATAAATTTTCATATTTTCGGATGAAAATTTACCAGTTGCTATGTTTAATTAGACGCATTCCAAATATCAAATTTATATTTCAAAATTTTACTGTTAAAAATTTCACAAAATTCAATTAATTAAATAAATAAAACAACTGAGATTTGCGGGTCGTTACAATTGTATAGTAAATAGTTTGGAAAATATATTTGTATTAAAACAATTTATTTTGAAAATAATCCAGAGCCATACTGTTTAATTTCCCATCAATTCAATTTAAATTTCCACTTCCATTTAAATTGACTCAATACTTCAATTTCCATTGAAATTTATTTAATCCCAATTCAAGTCGAATTAATCTTAATTTCTTTCCAAATTCAAATCAAATTCCATTTGATTTTTAAACTTATTCAACTTTAATCACAATTTCAATTAATTCAAATCCAATCCATTTTGAACAAATTTTATCCAAATCTCAACTTAAAACCATCTCGAATTTCATAAATTCGAGTTAAAATTTTAAATGTTGATTTAATCCTTTAAATCAAATCAACCTTTATTTTTTTATTTAACAACTTAAATTTTAAACCATTTAATTCTGAATCCAAATTCCAAAATTTCATTTTAAAATTATCTTTACTTAACTTATTTTAAAGTTCAAATTAAAGGTTCAAATAAATTTTATCTTCAAAATTCAATTTATTGTCCAGTTTTATCTTCCAACTTTGAAACTAATTCTTAAACAATTCTAAGTTACAAATTCAATTCTTAACATTCAAATCTTAAGTTAAAAGGAATTAGATATCCTTAATTTCAAATTAAGGTTTAATTTTCATTTATCTCTATAATGGATATATTATCACAATCCATTTCTTCATTCATTCAAACAAATCAAATTCACCATTTTAAATTCCTAAGTTAAATCTCAATTTCATCTTGAAATTTCCAATTGAGGTTGTTTGTTCTATACTTATTTAATTTTCCCAAAATTATATTCACTTCAATTTAATCCAAACAACTTTGCTCAATTTTAATTCTCATTTCAAATTTTAGACTTCATATTAATAATCTTTTCCACTTATAAGTTCAAAAACTTATCACTTTGGGTTTTATATCACATTCCAAGGAAAATTTAAAACTCAACACTTAGAGTTTATTTCAAATCATCTTTGATATTATGTATATCCTAATTTATACATTTTTTATTTCCTTTACACACCAAGTTATACCTTAAATTTTTAAACCACCTTTGGTTTTAATTCAAAACAAATTTCTTTAAAACAATTTCAAGTTTTCTGGACTTAAATTTAAAATTTCACAATTTAAAATCCACTTCAATTTACAAGTCATACTTGCCTAAATGTTTTACTTCCCTAAAACATTTCATTATTAAACACAACACCCATTTATGATAATAACCAAGATTATCATATCTGAAAACCAATTGATCATTATCTTTATTCTGATAACACTTCTACAAATTTAAGATTTTAATTTCAGTTTGGATTCATTTCAAACTTATCTTTATTCAATTTCAATTTGGTTGTATTACTATTACAACTTAATTTAATTCCAATATTTTAACAACCAATTAACTTAATATTTATTAGAAAGAAATATCATTTTATATATCAAAATATATTTTTATATAAAATCATTTAAAATCCTTATATAAGAAAATAACAATTACGCTCTCATATATATATATATATACACTCAACTCGTTCTAGGGTACCATTGACCCTATCCTTAACGAGTAATCCTAACAGAGCCAGTGTAACGACCCGTAAATTTAGACCATTTAATTTGTTAATTTAATTTGATTTTGGTAATTTAATTTAGAAGAAAAATTTTCTAACTCATATTGAAGTAAATATAGAAAGAAAATGCAACATTTGAAATTTTAGCTAAGTACTTAATCATATAAAAAGAGAAATTACGATGCATTGAAGTAATGGGAATATTGTATATACTAATGCCATGATGTAATTTGTGTTAATCTAATGAATTCAATGTTATAGTAACGTATGAAGTAATACACGATTAATGGAAAAGCATATGCAAATTAATGTAGATAAGAAATTTTAATTAATGTTGTTTTGATAATAAACGTTACTTGGTGATTATTAATATAGTAACAGAAGTGTGAATGTAAAGTAATAAAAGCGTAAATTTATTTCAAGAAATAATTGTTGTATTTGGGTAATAAGTTAAATACAAGTAAAGTAATGCAGGACAATAAATAATATATGTAGTACAATCCCCATTTTTATTTGTAAACAATTGTAAGGTTTAATTTATTGAAATTTGAAAATTAGGAAATAGATTCAAGGTTTATATTAGATAATGAATTGGCAATAATTTAAGTTAATAACTAATGGATTTGATAGAATACTAATTTATTCATAAAGCGAGAATAAGTGAATGTAACAAAATGAATAGGAAATGCTAATTTATTCAGAAAGTGATAGTTGATAAAAAAAAGGAATGGAACCAAGATGAATTGATGAATTGGATTTAGGATTTAAATTTGTATGGGTGCATTTATTTTTAATGAATGGGAAATGAATCAATTAAGATATGTATTTATTTCTTTAGTATGTTGCATAAAATTTGGAAACTTGTTTGCAATCAAAGGAGATTAAGTAGCACGTTAAATGAAAAATAAATAAATTAATACATTAATGATGTGTAATACAATTCATTGTTAACTATACCCATACAATATCAATTTATTTGATAGCAAGATTTTAAATCAATAAACGAATTTATTTAGATTTCAATTTATAATTTATAACGTTTAAGGTCAAATCAATTACCATTTATTGTCCTAACTTGTGCAGTTAGGGCAGGTTTGATTTGTCATTTAAGATAGTTAATTACATAAGATGTAAAATGTTAATTTTATTTATGATATGAAGATTAGTTGATTTAAGGAGTGAACATCAAGATTTATTAATTTATTTATAATTTGAAACTTAATAAGTGGATTAATTGCAAATAAGTGGAATATAATTTTAAAACTTTACACAAATGAAAATTTAGGTAAAAATTGAGAATGTTAATATAATGGGTTTTGATCCCAATATTTATTTCATCTGTTTGTAATAATGAATTTGAATAATATGAATAAAAATTTAATTTAAGGAAATTATTGAAATTTAATTTATAATTTCTAAATTTAACAAAACTGTAATTTAACGCTGAAATTGTTAATGTATTAACATTTAAATTGACATCTAAATTTGTTTAAAATCATTGTGAATGATTAAGAAAATAAAAGTGTTAAAGATTGTCGATTTCAAAATTTAAATAGGAAATTTGATTTAATTAATTTATTTTAAATTTATTTACTAAATGGAAAAATAGCCATTTTGGCCACTGACTCAGATTTCGACGAAACCAGTTTCATCGGAACCGTAACGGTGAATTGTAATAGTGTTTCAAGTTTCGTAGCGATCGGACTTGACGTTTGATCGTACGAACTCGAAACGCCCTGAAATTTATGCAATTGAAATCAATTAAAATCAATTTGGAAAAATATTGTTTTAAGCATAACTTCTTCATACGATGGAATTTGAACCTGAAACCTTTTCCATTGAATTTAAAATATTTTAAAACATCTATTTTGATATATGGGTTAACGCAATTTTGTTCCGGAGTCAGAACAGGCTTTTTGGACCACTTTGTCGTTAGCGCGTATATCTAATAGATCCGATCCATCCTTTTTTCCAACCTTTCCCTATAATTATTCGGTTATAAACCATAGCCTCCATCTATTCTCTTTTGTCTGTATGTACATCTCAACTCTCTCCTCCTCAATGGCAGACAAACAAAATTTCAGATTCAATTACAATTCAAAATCAAATAAAATTCAAACTCCTCACAAAAATTCGGAAAAAATATATGTTGAAGCTCTCGACTAGCGTAATTCACTGGTGGTGTTCGTTTTTTGTTTTGGATTGTCGTTTGATCAGTAAAAATGGAGGAAGTTTCGGCCGTTCATCATCGCCGCGATCAAACTTGTCGGATCGAAAAATCGTTTCTGGGTTTTGGAGAGAGGACGAAGGGGAGCGCATCTATATGGTTTGTTCGTCGTTTTGATGGTCGGATTTCTCGCTAAAATTCGACTAGGGTTTCTAAATTTAGACGGCGGTTGGAATTTGTGGCAGCGTTGGGTGACTGGACTTGGGGGGTTCGATGGAGGGTTGGGTCGCGAGTCTAGAGGTGGTGGTCGCTAGGCATCTGGGGGACGGTGGCGGCATAGAGACGTGGTTAAAGAGGGCGGTCAACGGCAGTTTTGGGTTAGCATTGCTGTGTTTATCTCGTGCGCGTGCGTTTGCTTACTAGTGATGTAACGACCCAGAATTTTGGACGAATTAAATTGAGAATATTTAATTAATTTTAAATATTTGAACAATGATTTAATTTGTATCCCGAATATAACTTTGAAACTGACAATTAATTTATAAAATTTAATCGATTGAATGCTGAATAAAAATTTGAATCTTCAATTTAAAGATGAAGAAAAATATTTCAAAAAGCTTGTAAAATTTATATTGATAATACTGAAGACAATATAAGCTTCAGAAATTGATTTGGAAAACAATCTGTTCAGTTTTGGAATTAAATCGTTTGAATTGAATTTGAAAAATAGCCGTCCGAGGCGCAGTCTCGGAATTCGACGAAACCGGTTCCATTGGGTCCGTAATATTGTATTATTACCGGATTTCAAATTTCGTATTCATTGGAGTTGATATGTGAGCATACGACGTATAAAAGCGTTTAAATTTTAATTGAATTAAATTTAAATTTAAGACTTGTCAACACCATTCCTCCCTGCTGTTATCTTCCTTTGGTTATGCCTAGGATCACGCAGGAAATCACGCTAAAAAGATCGTGCAACCCATGCTCGTTTAATTTTAGAAATCCCTCTTCAGATTCAAATAAAAATCGATACGAAAGAAAAATAGAAATGGCCACCGTAAATATCGAACTTCATTTCCTTTCCTCCCTCTGTTCTCGAATTTGTTCAAATCGAATTCTCCGAAAATACGAACTCGAGTCGACTTCGTTCGATTCAAGAATGGGGGACGGTGGGCGCGCTCGAGGCAGGTCACGTCGAATTCGACGAGGCTAGGGTTCGCGACTCTATAGGGTCGTGGCAACTGGAATCGATTTGGGGCAACTTTGAAAATCGTCTCGATATAACATGGGGTGGCGCGCGTGCAAGGCAGTGGGAGGCGTTGGGGATCGCGGCGGCGTTCGCAAGCAAGGTGGCTTGAGTTCGAGCGCGATGGAAAACAGGAGGGCGATGGGTCACTGGCAGGTGGTTTCGAGAGGTGCGTAGGCGAAGTAGTGGGCGTAGTCTCTAGTACGGTTTTCTCGAAGTAACTTGGGGCTCGCGATTCGATTCATGGCGACGTGGGCCGCGATGGTGGGATCGTCACTGGTGATCGAAAGTAAGGGACTGGAAGCGTGAAGTGTGGGGTATGGGTTTCTTTCTGTTCTCTTTGATTTTTGAATTCGTATTAAAATTTTTGAAATAAGTAAACCTGACAAAATTTTAGAATTTAAATATTATAGTATTTAGGAAGGGTTCATGAATTACAGTGAACTTGAACTTTGGAATTTCACAATAAGATTGGGTTTTATGATCTGTATAGATATTTATAAATATATGTGTAACTTCAAAATGATGAAAGAAAATAAGGAATATACACATATACCTATTTGGAATTTACTAGTTTCATGTAATATGGGGATTAATTTATTTAGTAAGCATATTAATTATTTTAGTTACTAAAGGAAAATTAGTTAGAATATAATTTTGGTAAGAAAAAGAAGTTTAATAATTGGTTGGGTAGATTTTTTTTAAGGATAAGTTAATTTAATTTATTAAAGGAAGATTTGTTTAAATTTAAATTTTTATTTGAATCAATTATTAAAGGACAAAATTAGTCTAAAACGAAACTATCAGTTAATTTAAACAATTAAAAAACGGAGATTGGTTATTTAATTGGATCAAATATTAATCAATTGTATATAAATATTTATACAAGGTATAAATCAAGAAATCGAGTCAAGATGGAAATTGGATGGCAAATTAAAAACTAAGGTGAGATCTTTCTCACTCGAAGGAAATTTGATTTTACAGTTATTATTGACTGTTTGATTGCTATGTTGATTGTGATATTAGATATTTTAGGATATATCTATATATAGCAATATATACATATTGGCATATGTATATATTGGATTGATGATTTCCCGCCTCGTATAGCGGATGAGACCCTATTGCGCCGTTAGTAAGCGGATTTTTATAAAACCCATATACCGCGATAATTCCGTACTGGAGCGGAATTGGTATTGTGCTAACGTCTGTGGATGCAGGGAAACAGGTTGGAGGGATCCAACTGGATTCCTCACCAGTAGTTATTTATTTACAGATATTGTGATGTATTCTGTTATCATATGTTGAGATATGATATTGACTGTTGTGATTGACTAATTGATGCGTTGCATCATCGGATTCAAATTTTGAAGTTTAAAAATAACAATTTTTACTTTAAAAGGGATTTTGAAGGGATTTTTGGAAAGTATACGATTTATTAAATTTTGGAATTTATTTATCTTAAATAAATAAATGTTATAAATTTAAAGTTATGAAAAATTTTAAATTGTGAAATATACCTGAAAGGTGATTTTGAAATAAATAGTCAAGTGATAAATAAAATAGTTTAAGTTGGATTTCTTTTGAATTATTTAAAAATGATGTATATAAAAGATGTACAGAATTGATATTTATCAATTAAAAGTATTGGAATTTTAAAACGAGTTTCTATAAGTGTTAGAAATTTATAGAATTATAAATTGTGAAGACATGAGATTTATAGAATTATAGATTGTGAAGATTTGAAGTTTATAGATTTATAAAGATTGAAGTTTATAGATTTATAAAGTATGAAGTTATAAAATGAATGAAGTTATAAAATGAATGAAGTTGTAGAATAAAGACTGATGAGAAATTTACTTGTAACTTGGATTGTTGCCTTTAAATGGGATATTGATCGAATTATTAATAAAGAAGATTTATTAAATTGAAGTCGTTAGAAAATAGAAATAGAATTTACAAACGTTGTTTTATAAATTCGAAATCAATTGGATTTGATAAATTAAAAAGTTAAAGGGGATTTTATCCACGATTTTGGACAGTGGGTAATTCTTGAAATAAATGTGTAGAAAAGATCGAAATTTGGTTATTGAAGTATATTCACGATTTTGGACAGTGAATATATTATTGAACAAAATGGTTATGTTTGGGAAAGCGATATTATAAAGGAAGTTAATTGTTTTAAAAGATGTTTTAAAACGTGTGAACTATCGAAATCATAGATTTCAACATTTATTGTTGAAATAGACGTTTTCGAGAAATAAGGAAATGATGGACTATAACACTGTTGTTATAGTAAATGATTTCCGAAAGGAAATGTTTTTAATGTAGTATTGGGATTTATATATCTATCTAAATTTCGAATCCCTATACTAGTGATTTTGAGTCGTCGTAACGATGTTTTACGCAACATTCGTTTTGACTCAAATAGATGTTAAAATGTATGATTTCCTTAAAGAATGAATATATACTTAATATTGATTTAAGTATATTGAATATTTTCAAATGTTGAAAATAAATGATTTGGGAATTACTTATTATTAAATAAGTATGGGAATGTTTTCCAAAACGAAATGAAATGTTTTTGAGAATTTATCTTCTTAAAGATAAATCGAAAGTGAATTTTTGAAATCAATTGGAAATCGAATATCAGTAGATATTCGAGAAATATAAATTCAATATGGAATTTATAAATGGAATGGGAAATTGTTTTAAAAATAAACGTTGATTTATTTTTAAAGTGTGGAAATTTTATATCTAGTAAAGATATGAGAATTTATCTTCTTAAAGATAAATCGAAAGTGAATTTTTGAAATCAATTGGAAATCGAATATCAGTAGATATTCGAGAAATATAAATTCAATATGGAATTTATAAATGGAATGGGAAATTGTTTTAAAAATAAACGTTGATTTATTTTTAAAGTGTGGAAATTTTATATCTAGTAAAGATATTTTTGAAGATGAAATAATTTGGAAAATTATTTGGAATCTGATGATGTTGCGCATCTTTATTGATAGTTAAATAACCGACTATCAATAATTACCTTAAATAGGTATTTGTTGTGAATTGGATGAATTTGAATGCCACACTTATTTTTGAATAAGCGCTCACTATTCGGGTTAGCCGGGAAAGGACCATGGGGTCGTATAACCCATTCCGAATATGTGATACGTCGTTATGAATTGCATTTGAAGACCGGTGTTGAAGACCGGATATTTTTGAAAACGGAAGGATTACCGTCGAGTTACTCTACATCGGCTGATCTCCGATTTAGAGGTTTTATCACCCTTAGTGACGGGAAGTCCGGACGTGATTAGAAATTATCCGGAAATGCAAGGGCTTCGTGAGAAGTGCCTTCGGTTCTGTTCGATCCCGGAACAGACTTGTATGGATTGTGTGTCTGACGTTACAATTTGAGATATAAAGCTGATTTCTTTCAAATACATATCTGTTGGTGGCGGAGAATTTATTCTCTTAGCTTAACACCCTTCTCTGAGACGTACGAGCTCAGAGGTTATGTAGTTGAAATTTATCAGCGATATATCCCAATTTGGTAACGTGGCATACTGAGTGTTGCTGTGAAATGATCAGTGTTTGATCATTTGTGATATGATCATTTGTTTGATCTTATATCTTTGTGATCATAGGTTGATCATTTTGTTTGACCCGAAGTGTGACGACCCGGAATTTTTGTATATTTGAAATTGGAATATTTAATTAATTTTAAATATTCAGAGGTTAATTATAAACTTAAATTTCAAATATCGCTGTTTATTGAGTAATTTAATAATTGAATTAAATTTATTTGAAGTTGGATAAAATAGTAAATCTGGTATTCTAAGCTAATTAAAATATTTTGAAAGCTCGTAAAAGTCGTAATGATAATACTGAAAATAATAGAAGCTTCAGAATGTAATTTCAAACTGTTTTGTTCAGTTTTGAAATTATATCGTTTGAATCGATATTTAAAAATAGCCGTCCGAGGCACAGTCTCGGAATTCGACGAAACCAGTTCCATTGGATCCGTAATATTGTATTATTGTCGGATTTCAATTTTCGTAATATTTGGAGTTGTTGTGTGAGCGTTCGATAGTAAAACGCGTTGAATTTTATTTTGAAACAAATTTAAATTTAAAAAAAAAAAATATATATAGTTGCTTTCTTATAACCCAACATTACGTACAACCCGCCACCGTTATGTCTCCTTCGTACCCAATTCCCTTTTTCTTTCCATCTTCTCAAGTCACAATTCGATCAGAAAGAAAATAATAGCTGAGCCTTCTCCTGGAAGCCAAAGTAAATAATATAACAGGTTGCTCTTTCACAATACAACGAAATTCTCCCAAAACAAAATGAACGAAGAAATTGTAATAGCCGCAGTTAAATCAAAATCATTCGAACTAAAAAAAAAAGTGAAGAAGAGAAAATAGGGCCGAGCCTTTCGTTTCAAATCAAATCTCGATTCAAAAATCTGGACTCGCGATGCCGGACGAAGCTAGGGCTGAGTCGAGTGTTGGCCACGACATTTCGTTCGAGTTCTTTTCATTGAGCGGCGATGGAGGCGAGTTGTTCGCGATGGACGCGATGGCACTGGCGATCGATAGTGCTCGAACTCGAGCACTGGGAGGAGGATAAAGCAACGATAGGGGGTCGAGCGGTGACAATTGAGGATGCGTGAGTTCGTGATGGACTTTGAGGCGGCCAGGGGATCGTTCGAAGGGGATTCAAGTTTAGGCGCAGGCGTTTCTCGATGCAAACCCAACTCGAGAGTTTCAAGCGCGGCAACGCAGTTTCGCTGGGCTCGAGCGTGATGGGTTCGATCGTAAGGTATTTCTCGATTTGATTTATTCTATATGTATTTCTAGATTAAAGAAACGATATGGTTTTAGGGATATATGCATATGTGAAATTTTGGGAAAAAGAAACAATACAGGAATTCGAATATTAACAGTTTTGTTTTTTTTTAAATAAATAATAATAATAATAGTAATAATAATAATTTGAGTAAGCTATATTTATGTTAGGAATTTTAGAAGGTCTGTAAATGTATATAAGAAGTTTTAAATCTACAGGGACTATTACATAAGTGGGTATGTATATATATATGAAATTTCAAAAGCAGAAATGAATATGCGTATTTACATTTTAATTTACCAAGTTATTAGATATTAAGGAAATAATCTGTTTATGGGTAACCAATTATTTTAGTTACTAATAGAGTTTTTAAAAGAACAACTCAGTTTAAACCTAATTATTTGTCCAAGTTAAATCCTTAGTTAAAATAAATTATTAGTTAACCAAACTAAATTATCAATTGGAAATAAATTGTTCGGTTTTATTTCAATTGTTAATAGACCGTACAATGTTTATTCAAGGTCTGGCATCGTGAAGAGGACTATTGATTTGGGTTGAATTCAAAGTAAAAAGGGGGCAAAAGGTGAGTTAATCTCACTCAGTTTAATTTTAAATTTAATTGGTTAAATTTAAATAGGGATGAATGATTGGATTGATGGATTTGATTGATACGGTATATAGTAGTATATATCAATATATACATATTGGCATATGTATATATTTGAGTAGTTGATATTCCCGCATTTATATAGCGGATGAGACCCTATGCGCCGCATAATAGCGGATGATATTTTATAAACCCATATACCGCGATATTCCACTTTGAAGTGGAATTGGTATTTTATATTGTGCTAACGTCTGTGGATGCAGGGAAACAGGTTGGAGGGATCCAACTGGATTCCTCAAAATTTTTAGATTATTTAATATTCTGTGTTCTGAATATTTGATATCATGTGATGATTTTATATTGGATGATGTGGTTGATTTGGATTGTCCAGTATAATAAATTATAAAATCTATGGAATTGAATTTTTGAAAAGAAATAAAAGAATAAAGGTTTAAGTAAAATAATTCGAGGAATTGGGATAAAATTTATAACGAATTGAAATAAAAATAAAGTGATTTGGAATTTTAACAAATATGAAATAAGGGGATTTTGAATTTACAAGGGATAATAAATTTTGTACTTAAGTGATATTATGTGGAGAATAAAAGAAGTATTTTTTTGAAATTAAGGATTAAAATTAATTAAAGAATAAATAAGGAGTTTTGGAAATCTGTAATTGATATTGGTAAAAAGGGGTTTAACTCGTAATAAGGAATAAAAATCTAAAAGTTAATGTATTTTGGAATAAATGAAGTAGCAAAGGAAATTTATTTCAAAGTAAAGTAAATTGGAAAATCAACTGGAAAATTGATTTAGTTGTTAAAATTGGAATTTTATAAGAGAAGTGAGATTTTGGAATTTATAAACTGGGTTTATAAAGTAAAATAAAATATCAGTGGATATTTGAAAATATAAATTCAAGGTGGGAATTTATAAAAGGATATGGATTTGGTTTAAAAATAAATGTGGATTTATTTTTAAAAGGTGGGAATGAGAAGTGTATTTCTCTGGATAGCCAAGTACGTTTTTCAAAGAAATTTTAAATATAAGTTAAAAGTTCTAATTTGTTTAAAAAGGCATGTTTTAGAAAATTTATTATTTCTAAATGTTAAAGCCTAAAGTAGTATTTTCAAAAATCTATTATTGTAGTAATTATATAAAAGTGATTTGCTATTATGTTTTATAAAGGAGAAATTTAGTCTATAATTATAAAGTGGTTTATTTTAAAGTATATATTTTTAATAAAGTATTAAAGAAGTTTGATTTCAATGTTATAAAGTATATTTAAAATAAAGTGTTTTCAAATTATTTTAAAAATTAAAAGTATTTTGTACTTGGTGATTCAGTGGAAATAATTATTTGGGAAATGTATTCCGTAAGCGGAAACTGTTGAAATTGTTTTCAAAAGGAGTTTGAAAATAGAAATATATCTTGGAAAGATATTTGGGTAAATAAATAATGTGGTAAATTATTTATTGTGTGTGATGGTTGCTTGTGGATGTTAATTGATAGTTAAATAACCGACTATCAATATTGGCCAAATGCGCTGATCGTTTCGAAGAGACCGGGATCGAGTTTCCGTATACCAGGATTCTAGGTCTGGAGACTCGAATACCACTTCGATTCGATTTGTACGCTTCGTGTAACGTGTTCGGAGTCGAAGATGGAGCAGTGAAGTGCAAGGGCTAGTCGCTACTAATCCTGAGGATATTTCCAAAATGGATGTAGTAGGAATAGTGCCTTCGGTTCCGTTCGGACCCGGGACGGACTTGTATGGACGAATGCTTGCGAAACATCGTCAGGTGGACGATGGGCATTCTAAGGGATATGTGCTTTAAAGGTATCGTTTAGCCTCAAGCCTCATCAACCGGGAATGACTGAAAATCAGGGGTTATGCAGCAAGGCTTCGTGGGTAGCACCCACTTGAGAGTAAGGTCATCCCTGTCTAGATGTCCCTTTTATTTCGGCTTAGTGTTGCGGTTGCTGATCCCAACCGTGGGGTGATTTTATTTGGAATTATCCAGTAAGGGATGATTCCGGTCTTGTGTTGCAGGGGAGCGGGCGTACTCCTCGGTACTGTGATCTAGGCCACGTACTGTGACAGGTGGTACCCCAGTGCCTAGTCATTCGTTGGAAATCCATTCTCCCTACGTGACTTGTACGAGTTTTGTTTGTATTACCCACGTTGTGGCTAGTATGCTGGAATTTAATCATGTAACAATTTCAGCTATTTTAATAAGTATTTGTGAATAGACACTATTATAATATCAGAGGATTTTGATAAAAAGTGTTTTAGCTATCGTAAGGTAAAAACTCGACATGTTTATTTGTGGCGTGGTCTTACGAGATGCTTTTGTTTTCAAAAGGATTTTGAAACTTTAATAATCAATTGAGTGTGATTTTCTCACGCTGGTATTCCAGACTGACTCGGGTATTGTTTTATATGATGCTCGGGTCAGACCGAGTATTATAGATTACAGGAAATGATGCTATGGAGCTGGATGGCGATACGTACTTCCGTATTTGAGTTATATATTCCGCTGTGTATTCAGATTGTGAGGACAAGTTATGATTACTGCCCAGTTGTATGATATTGATGTGATGTACTCTGATGATGTATTTGGATGATGTATATGTAAACAGATATAGATTTCTTTTTGTGTAAAGATCTGTTATTATCTATTATATTTTATTCCACTACGTATGTGAGATTCTGTTGTTGTTTTTTTTCTATTTTTCTTCTTCTACCTCTTCTTCTTAACTCAAATGGTCCGGTTTTTCGTGTATGAAAAACCCGGGTCGTTACAGTGGTATCAGAGCTTAGGCTAGCGACAACCTTGGCTCTGGTGGGGATTTTGAGAGTATTAATAGATATGAGCGCGTATTTGTTAGTGAATATAAAATTTGTTTTATATTGCGTTGATTGGTTTATTGAGTAGTTTATGGATTCTGGTCGATGTGTGGGACGCCACAACATTGATAGGGATCTCTAAACACTTGAATAGAACAATTCGACACAGTATTGTTTTAAAGTAGGGTAAATGAAATAATTTTACCCAAATTATTTTTGTATAAAAAGAAACGTTTTGTAAACTATTCTAGTTAATATATATGGTTGTTTGGATGTTAGAAGTGATAATATGGAATTATTATCATTAATATATGGAAACTTAACTAGAAAGTGAAATTTATAACCAAAGCAAAGAATAAAATTTTATAATAAAATAAAATTTGAGATATAGATTATAAATGTAATTTATGAATTGAAATAAACTTCATATACAAATGAGATTTGTAAATGTAAACTGTAAAGGTGATTATAATTTTGAAATTGAAATGAGATAAAATTCCAGAGAATGTTTGAGTATAGATTTAAAGGAATTGCAATTTGTGATTTTTGGGAAAAATTTAAATTCCTTTGAGTTTTGAAATGGTTTTCAAAAAGGTTTTGGAGAAATAATAGTATTATTTCAGGAATATTTTTGAGTTGAATTTGAAATCTTGTGAGATTTGGAAATTAAAATATTTGAAATGTTTTAAACAAATAAGAGCACTAAACTCTTTGTGGTCGCTGGAAAATAATTCCGATGATGATCGCGACATCACCGGTGTTCATTTTCGAGTTTCCAAGAGATAAATTGCTACCTGGATGTTTGGGTTGGAGTTCGTTTGCAAAACTGGGGTTTGGTTTTGTAATTGAAAAGGGTTTTGGGTATAGTTGATTTCAAAAAATGATTTTGAAATTTTGAAATTGTTTAAACTCTGGAATCTCATTTAAAGATGTTTATGGAATAATAAAATATATATTGGCTAAATAAAATATATAATCCCGAGTTAAAAAGCAAAATGTGAATGGGATTGATTGTAAATGGGTGAAATATGAATATAAATAAGTTTGTGACTTATAAAATTTGGGAGTAAAATAGATAAGCCAAATAAAATTGTGTGTAATGATAATCAATATAATCCAAATTTTAAATTATAAATGGATTGAACTCCAGTAAAATAGTTAAAGTGAGTTTGAAGAAAAAAAATCTAATACTGGGTATAAAATTTGGAATAAACCAATAGATAATTAATTGGTTAATGAAATGGAATGTAAGTTGTATACCAAATTAATGTGACAAATGTTGGGTTGTAAATGAAATATGAAAATGAAACTTGAATTGGTTAATTAAAAATTGAATTGTGAATAAATAATAGAATTTGAAAGTGAAGTTTGAGTTATAAATATACATTCAACATGGAATTGTAAGTAAATTAAATATGAAACGAAGTTGTTTGGAATTGGATTACAAGGGAATAACTTGAGTTGCTAATGAAATCCAATAAGAATATAACAAGTTAAATATGTGCATGGATATTATTTTGATAAATTGAGAGTGTGAATTAGCAATTTGAATTGGATAGAATTTGATGAGAATCGAATACAATGAAATTAAGTGTAAATTGAATTGGAACCAACTAATTGGATATGAGTTGTTTGATTGAAAATGAATTGTAAGCTATTGGAATTGGATAAAATGGTTTGAATATTGATTGAAAACCTTTAAAATAAGTGTCGAACATTTCACATGTGCTTATGGAAGTATATGATATGCATCGTTTATGGAATCCATGTTTTTAGCTATGTGTTATTAAGTGAAATGTTAATAAACTTTGTATATTGGTCACTTACCTGTTTAAGTTGAGTAGTACAGGTACCGGGAAGCCGTTTGGCTGGATTTGATTGCGAAATTTGCTAAAATAAATCACCGCTTGCTTTATAAATTGCTATAATAAGGTACGCTTACGCAAAAATTCAAAATAGGAGATATGAACTGTTTTTTTTGTTTTCCGACCGGGTGGGCCGATGTATATATATTTGTACATCCTGCGATATCGCAGAAGTCCCTCCATGCAAAGGAGACTCTGCCAAAATTTTCCATAAATTTTGGGAATTAGAAAATTTTTGAAAATTTTCATTAACGATAAATAATCTAAATTTGCTAAGCAAATGGAATTGGAACCGAATAATTGAATCTAGTTTAAATATGATTGTAAAGTAAGTGAAATCGAAGGAACTTAAGAAAGTAAAGTTGCAAATAAACCTTTAATTAAGATTTAAATTAACTAGTAAGTATAACTGATTAAATATTCAAGTGGAAACCAAATTTAAAATCAAATAGAATTGTAAAGGCAAAAGTGATTAGAATTTAATATGTACTTCAATAATGAAGTGAAATAAATCCAAGCAGTATGTAAAATATTTATATTGAACTTAAGAAGTATGGTGAGATTCTTAAATAATTTGGTATTGAGGAAAATTATTCTAGATGAATAATTGAATGACGATTAAAATTTGAAGTGTGAAAGGAGAAAATTGTGGATAAGTGAATGTAATCAAAATGAATGTGAATAAAGAGGAAATTGATATAATTGATAATCAATGAATGTAAATATGTAAGGTGTACATATATTATTTATTCGCATAGCTATTGATCCGGATTCGAACACAGAATTTCGGGATAGATATATCGATCCGAGTTGGAATTTTTCACTCGATTTTCGACGGCGAACCTGGATATGGATTGTTGATTGATTCTGGATATTCTCTATCATAGTTTGTGGCTATGCAAGGAGAATGACGGTTTCTGATCAAGGAACCAGATCTGAGTCCGCACTAGGAAGTCGGGTGGACAATACTAGTTCGGAAGTGAAATTGTGTGATCGAGTGAGCGATCGAATATGATATTGCGTACGAATGATATATGTGCATCGTACGGGCTTAAGTAAAGCAAATATTGAAAATTTATAAAGAAAAGTATAAAATGACTTTGGAATTGTGCTTGAATATTATTGCTTAGTAGGATATACAGGTGTATAAAAGCAATGGATAAATTGGGATTTTTGATTTAGAAGATAAAATTTAATGGCCCGACAAAAAGGTATGTATTTGAATTTCTATATGAAATTTGATTGGGTTTTGGATCCAGCCACTTGGCTTTTTGTTTTCTTTTTGAGATTGGGAGGCCGTAGAGCCATTTTGTAGTAGTACCGAGCTAGCCGCGCAAAGGAGACGCTGGCGAAATTTTTCGGGAATTTAGGGAGTTAGAAAAATTTTGAGAAATTTTTGATAATTCAAAATTTGAATTCAAATTTAAATTTGAATGGATAAGTAGGTGGTATGGGTTGAACTTATGAATAAGTTTGGGAAGTTAAAAGATGATTAGAGTATCATCAATAGAAGATTGTTTGGGTATTGTTAAAAACTGTTTGAATTTGGAAAATAGTTAACGGGGATTGAATCATTCTTCCTAACTAGTAATTTCGGGGACGAAATTCTTTTAAGGGGGAAGGAATGTGACGACCCGGAATTTTTGTATATTTGAAATTGGAATATTTAATTAATTTTAAATATTCAGAGGTTAATTATAAACTTAAATTTCAAATATCGCTGTTTATTGAGTAATTTAATAATTGAATTAAATTTATTTGAAGTTGGATAAAATAGTAAATCTGGTATTCTAAGCTAATTAAAATATTTTGAAAGCTCGTAAAAGTCGTAATGATAATACTGAAAATAATAGAAGCTTCAGAATGTAATTTCAAACTGTTTTGTTCAGTTTTGAAATTATATCGTTTGAATCGATATTTAAAAATAGCCGTCCGAGGCACAGTCTCGGAATTCGACGAAACCAGTTCCATTGGATCCGTAATATTGTATTATTGTCGGATTTCAATTTTCGTAATATTTGGAGTTGTTGTGTGAGCGTTCGATAGTAAAACGCGTTGAATTTTATTTTGAAACAAATTTAAATTTAAAAAAAAAAAAATATATATAGTTGCTTTCTTATAACCCAACATTACGTACAACCCGCCACCGTTATGTCTCCTTCGTACCCAATTCCCTTTTTCTTTCCATCTTCTCAAGTCACAATTCGATCAGAAAGAAAATAATAGCTGAGCCTTCTCCTGGAAGCCAAAGTAAATAATATAACAGGTTGCTCTTTCACAATACAACGAAATTCTCCCAAAACAAAATGAACGAAGAAATTGTAATAGCCGCAGTTAAATCAAAATCATTCGAACTAAAAAAAAAAGTGAAGAAGAGAAAATAGGGCCGAGCCTTTCGTTTCAAATCAAATCTCGATTCAAAAATCTGGACTCGCGATGCCGGACGAAGCTAGGGCTGAGTCGAGTGTTGGCCACGACATTTCGTTCGAGTTCTTTTCATTGAGCGGCGATGGAGGCGAGTTGTTCGCGATGGACGCGATGGCACTGGCGATCGATAGTGCTCGAACTCGAGCACTGGGAGGAGGATAAAGCAACGATAGGGGGTCGAGCGGTGACAATTGAGGATGCGTGAGTTCGTGATGGACTTTGAGGCGGCCAGGGGATCGTTCGAAGGGGATTCAAGTTTAGGCGCAGGCGTTTCTCGATGCAAACCCAACTCGAGAGTTTCAAGCGCGGCAACGCAGTTTCGCTGGGCTCGAGCGTGATGGGTTCGATCGTAAGGTATTTCTCGATTTGATTTATTCTATATGTATTTCTAGATTAAAGAAACGATATGGTTTTAGGGATATATGCATATGTGAAATTTTGGGAAAAAGAAACAATACAGGAATTCGAATATTAACAGTTTTGTTTTTTTTTAAATAAATAATAATAATAATAGTAATAATAATAATTTGAGTAAGCTATATTTATGTTAGGAATTTTAGAAGGTCTGTAAATGTATATAAGAAGTTTTAAATCTACAGGGACTATTACATAAGTGGGTATGTATATATATATGAAATTTCAAAAGCAGAAATGAATATGCGTATTTACATTTTAATTTACCAAGTTATTAGATATTAAGGAAATAATCTGTTTATGGGTAACCAATTATTTTAGTTACTAATAGAGTTTTTAAAAGAACAACTCAGTTTAAACCTAATTATTTGTCCAAGTTAAATCCTTAGTTAAAATAAATTATTAGTTAACCAAACTAAATTATCAATTGGAAATAAATTGTTCGGTTTTATTTCAAATGTTAATAGACCGTACAATGTTTATTCAAGGTCTGGCATCGTGAAGAGGACTATTGATTTGGGTTGAATTCAAAGTAAAAAGGGGGCAAAAGGTGAGTTAATCTCACTCAGTTTAATTTTAAATTTAATTGGTTAAATTTAAATAGGGATGAATGATTGGATTGATGGATTTGATTGATACGGTATATAGTAGTATATATCAATATATACATATTGGCATATGTATATATTTGAGTAGTTGATATTCCCGCATTTATATAGCGGATGAGACCCTATGTGCCGCATAATAGCGGATGATATTTTATAAACCCATATACCGCGATATTCCACTTTGAAGTGGAATTGGTATTTTATATTGTGCTAACGTCTGTGGATGCAGGGAAACAGGTTGGAGGGATCCAACTAGATTCCTCAAAATTTTTAGATTATTTAATATTCTGTGTTCTGAATATTTGATATCATGTGATGATTTTATATTGGATGATGTGGTTGATTTGGATTGTCCAGTATAATAAATTATAAAATCTATGGAATTGAATTTTTGAAAAGAAATAAAAGAATAAAGGTTTAAGTAAAATAATTCGAGGAATTGGGATAAAATTTATAACGAATTGAAATAAAAATAAAGTGATTTGGAATTTTAACAAATATGAAATAAGGGGATTTTGAATTTACAAGGGATAATAAATTTTGTACTTAAGTGATATTATGTGGAGAATAAAAGAAGTATTTTTTTGAAATTAAGGATTAAAATTAATTAAAGAATAAATAAGGAGTTTTGGAAATCTGTAATTGATATTGGTAAAAAGGGGTTTAACTCGTAATAAGGAATAAAAATCTAAAAGTTAATGTATTTTGGAATAAATGAAGTAGCAAAGGAAATTTATTTCAAAGTAAAGTAAATTGGAAAATCAACTGGAAAATTGATTTAGTTGTTAAAATTGGAATTTTATAAGAGAAGTGAGATTTTGGAATTTATAAACTGGGTTTATAAAGTAAAATAAAATATCAGTGGATATTTGAAAATATAAATTCAAGGTGGGAATTTATAAAAGGATATGGATTTGGTTTAAAAATAAATGTGGATTTATTTTTAAAAGGTGGGAATGAGAAGTGTATTTCTCTGGATAGCCAAGTACGTTTTTCAAAGAAATTTTAAATATAAGTTAAAAGTTCTAATTTGTTTAAAAAGGCATGTTTTAGAAAATTTATTATTTCTAAATGTTAAAGCCTAAAGTAGTATTTTCAAAAATCTATTATTGTAGTAATTATATAAAAGTGATTTGCTATTATGTTTTATAAAGGAGAAATTTAGTCTATAATTATAAAGTGGTTTATTTTAAAGTATATATTTTTAATAAAGTATTAAAGAAGTTTGATTTCAATGTTATAAAGTATATTTAAAATAAAGTGTTTTCAAATTATTTTAAAAATTAAAAGTATTTTGTACTTGGTGATTCAGTGGAAATAATTATTTGGGAAATGTATTCCGTAAGCGGAAACTGTTGAAATTGTTTTCAAAAGGAGTTTGAAAATAGAAATATATCTTGGAAAGATATTTGGGTAAATAAATAATGTGGTAAATTATTTATTGTGTGTGATGGTTGCTTGTGGATGTTAATTGATAGTTAAATAACCGACTATCAATATTGGCCAAATGCGCTGATCGTTTCGAAGAGACCGGGATCGAGTTTCCGTATACCAGGATTCTAGGTCTGGAGACTCGAATACCACTTCGATTCGATTTGTACGCTTCGTGTAACGTGTTCGGAGTCGAAGATGGAGCAGTGAAGTGCAAGGGCTAGTCGCTACTAATCCTGAGGATATTTCCAAAATGGATGTAGTAGGAATAGTGCCTTCGGTTCCGTTCGGACCCGGGACGGACTTGTATGGACGAATGCTTGCGAAACATCGTCAGGTGGACGATGGGCATTCTAAGGGATATGTGCTTTAAAGGTATCGTTTAGCCTCAAGCCTCATCAACCGGGAATGACTGAAAATCAGGGGTTATGCAGCAAGGCTTCGTGGGTAGCACCCACTTGAGAGTAAGGTCATCCCTGTCTAGATGTCCCTTTTATTTCGGCTTAGTGTTGCGGTTGCTGATCCCAACCGTGGGGTGATTTTATTTGGAATTATCCAGTAAGGGATGATTCCGGTCTTGTGTTGCAGGGGAGCGGGCGTACTCCTCGGTACTGTGATCTAGGCCACGTACTGTGACAGGTGGTACCCCAGTGCCTAGTCATTCGTTGGAAATCCATTCTCCCTACGTGACTTGTACGAGTTTTGTTTGTATTACCCACGTTGTGGCTAGTATGCTGGAATTTAATCATGTAACAATTTCAGCTATTTTAATAAGTATTTGTGAATAGACACTATTATAATATCAGAGGATTTTGATAAAAAGTGTTTTAGCTATCGTAAGGTAAAAACTCGACATGTTTATTTGTGGCGTGGTCTTACGAGATGCTTTTGTTTTCAAAAGGATTTTGAAACTTTAATAATCAATTGAGTGTGATTTTCTCACGCTGGTATTCCAGACTGACTCGGGTATTGTTTTATATGATGCTCGGGTCAGACCGAGTATTATAGATTACAGGAAATGATGCTATGGAGCTGGATGGCGATACGTACTTCCGTATTTGAGTTATATATTCCGCTGTGTATTCAGATTGTGAGGACAAGTTATGATTACTGCCCAGTTGTATGATATTGATGTGATGTACTCTGATGATGTATTTGGATGATGTATATGTAAACAGATATAGATTTCTTTTTGTGTAAAGATCTGTTATTATCTATTATATTTTATTCCACTACGTATGTGAGATTCTGTTGTTGTTTTTTTTCTATTTTTCTTCTTCTACCTCTTCTTCTTAACTCAAATGGTCCGGTTTTTCGTGTATGAAAAACCCGGGTCGTTACACGAAGCAGGGCTTTTTGTAGAAAGCGTAGCTTTGTGGACGAGACTTCGTCGAGCCTCACACCCCGGAAATGGTCGAAACAGGACGAATGCGGCAAGGTTCTAGGGAGTAGCGCCCCTTAGTGTATGTCATTCCTTCTGGATAAAGGTGGTATCATGGTATGGAGCCCAGATACTTAACCTCTGTGGTTGCTGCAAAATTTATTTCTTTGTGGTTGTTGCGAATCGGGGATCCTCGGGAAGATCGGTGACGATCGGGGGATGGCATACGCGTGTCAGTAGTTACCTATTTTTGCAGAGGTAACCCGGCCTTGTGTTGGCAGAGATCCGGTTAGGTTCTCGGGTCGTCTATTCCAGAGACGTACCCATCGTGGATAGGAAGTTCCTTAGCCTGACCAATTGTTGGAAATCCAAAGAAACAATACGCGATTTGTACGGTTTTAGTTGTATTACCTGCTATGGAATGTGGCGGTAACCTGCTATTGAACATAGTAGCTATAGTAGGCATAAGTGCGGAATGCCTATGCTGGCTAAGATTAATATTATACTTTCGAAATGTTTTCTACACTATGCACTAATAATAATATCCAAAATGATTTGATTTTGCGTAGTAAACATCTTTGACTATCATAAGAAGAAATCTCCTCCAATTCTGCGTTTGCATTGTGTGTGTGGTGGGAGGTCTTATGGTAGTTTCATTTTCCAAAAAGCATTGTGAATTGACTTTAAAAATTATTTTGTTGTTATAAAGAATAACTGTTTTACGATCTCACACCAGTCACCATGACTGACTCGGAGTTTATTGTTCCCTTCTAAACTCTGGGTGCCCACCAATTTCCACACGGGCAGCCTAGAGTTATGTTATCAGGATATTCTGGATATTCTGGAGCTTTGGAGATAAGCTGGATGACGAGACGTAGTATTTGTATCTGATAGTATTTATTCCGCTGTGTATTCTGTATGAGGACGAGTTATATAACTGTCCATTGTTGTATATTGACTCTGATGATTGATGTATGTATAAAATGATATAGTTCTTTGATTTAAAGAATATTGATTTATCTATTATATATTATTCCGCTGCGATATGTAAGATTCTGATATTGTTTTCTGTTCTGATGTGTTCTGTTGTTTTTCTTCTTTCTTCTACTCTTTTCTTCTTCTTCTGCTTTTTTCTTCTTTCTTAAACCCTCACTATTGGAGTTTCCGGCATTCGATTGCTCGACAGTCGATAAAGTGAGTATCGATGTCGAATTTTCGAAAGTCGAAAATTTCGGGACGTGACAGAGTGGTATCAGAGCATATGGTTAAGCGACAACCCTGCTCTGTTGGGTGTTACTCATTAGAGATAGAGTCAGCAGTACTCTAGAATGAGTTGAGTGTAATAATAGATATGAGCGCGTATTTGTTATTTGAATATAAAAAGTGTTTTGTATTGTGTTGACTTATCGGTTGATTGTTTATAGATTCTGGTCGGTGCAGTCTAGCTAACTGTGTTGATAGGAGTTTCTAAACTCTAAACAAGATAAACCGACACAGTATTGTTTTAAATAGGGTGAATGAAATAATTTTGCCCAAAACTATTTTCGTATATAAAAGAAATGATTCTCTATGAATTATCATAATATATGGATGTTTGGTTGTTAGGAAAGTGATGATATTGAAATGTTATCATTACTATTGAAACTGAATAAGAAACTGGAATTGTAACTCCAAAGTTAAGAAATAAATCCATATACAAATGAAATTTGAGAATGTAAATTATAAATGTGAATTGTAATTTAAAACGGGATTCCAGAGGAGTTTTTGGAAGTGTTTTGAAAAGAATCTGAAAATTTTGGAGATTTGGAAGTTTAAATTCTTTTTGGAGTTGAAAATGTATTTCAAAGGTTTTGAAAAGTATTTTGGAGAGATGAAAGCTCTAAACTCTTTTCGGTCGCTGGAAAATAATTCCGATGATGATCGCGACATCACCGGTGTTCATTTTCGGGTTTCCAAAAGAGGAATTGCTGCCAAATTGTTTTAAATGGAAGTCGTTTGGAAAATTGGGTTTGGTTTTTGAAATTCAAAGAATTTGAATTGGTTTCAAAATGGTTTTGAAAGGTTGAAAAGACTCTGGAATACTTTATAAGAATATGTATGGAATATTATTGAATTGATAACTTATACAAATAGAAATTGTTAATGTAAAATATGTAAATGTGATTGGAATTAAAGTTCATTAACAAATGAAATCTATAAATGTGAATTGAAAGTATAAGGAAATAAATTCATAAATGAATAAAATGGTGGATATAAATTGTAAAAGAATTTATAAATAAAAATAAAATTCCTTAATAAAATGGGATTGTGAATGTGAATGTATAAATGATTGTATAAATCAAGATGTAAATAAGTTGTTAACTTATAGAATATTTGAAATCTGATTGGGATGAAATTCAAATTGAAGACGAATGAATTAGTAATTGGAACTAATTTAAGATAGTGCAGTTGTAAATGACAGATTATTGATAAAATTCAATATTTCAGAATTGAAAGTAAATTGAATCCAAATTAGATTGGAATTGTGAATTGAACTCAAATGAGAAATTGAAATGTGAAATTGAATTCAAATAAAATTTGAAATGTAAAATTGAAGATAATGGATATAACTTCAATAATGAACTTAAAGAGGATATAAGCATATATTGAAATTTTTGTAATAGAATTTACAAAATGGTTTGAATGCTGTAACTAGATATTATGGCTAGTAAGATACAGGTGTTATAAAAGGAATTGGACTTTGATTTCGAAGATAATTTGAATTGCTCGAAAAAGGTATGTATTTAATTTCAATATGAGTTTTTGATGATTTCTTGTCTAGCCGCTTGGCTTTTTCTTTTTCTTTTTGAAATCTGAAGGTCCGTAGGGACGTTTTGTAGTCGTACCGTATTAGCCGCGCAAAGGAGATGCTGGCGAAATTTTTCGAAAATATCGGGCGTTAGAAAATTTTTGAGAAATTTTGAAGGTTTAAAATTTGAATTTGAAGGTTAAATTTGAATTGTTATGTAAACAATGTTGTTTGAAACTTATAATTGAAGTTGGAAACGAGTTGAAATGATAACGAATCTTTAGTAGAAAGATTTGTTTTGATAAATTGATAAAACTATTAGATTGTGAAAAATAATAGACGAGTTAAAGACCTTTCTTTCCTAACTTGTAATTTCGGGACGAAATTCTTTTAAGGAGGGAAGTTTGTAACGACCCAGAATTTTGGATGAATTAAATTGAGAATATTTAATTAATTTTAAATATTTGAACGATGATTTAATTTGTATCCCGAATATAACTTTGAAACTGACAATTAATTTATAAAATTTAATCGATTGAATGCTGAATAAAAATTTGAATCTTCAATTTAAAGATGAAGAAAAATATTTCAAAAAGCTTGTAAAATTTATATTGATAATACTGAAGACAATGTAAGCTTCAGAAATTGATTTGGAAAACAATCTGTTCAGTTTTGGAATTAAATCGTTTGAATTGAATTTGAAAAATAGCCGTCCGAGGCCCAGTCTCGGAATTCGACGAAACCGGTTCCATTGGGTCCGTAATATTGTATTATTACCGGATTTCAAATTTCGTATTCATTGGAGTTGATATGTGAGCATACGACGTATAAAAGCGTTTAAATTTTAATTGAATTAAATTTAAATTTAAGACTTGTCAACACCATTCCTCCCTATTGTTATCTTCCTTTGGTTACGCCTAGGATCACGCAGGAAATCACGCTAAAAAGATCGTGCAACCCATGCTCGTTTAATTTTAGAAATCCCTCTTCAGATTCAAATAAAAATCGATACGAAAGAAAAATAGAAATGGCCACCGTAAATATCGAACTTCATTTCCTTTCCTCCCTCTGTTCTCGAATTTGTTCAAATCGAATTCTCCGAAAATACGAACTCGAGTCGACTTCGTTCGATTCAAGAATGGGGGACGGTGGGCGCGCTCGAGGCAGGTCACGTCGAATTCGACGAGGCTAGGGTTCGCGACTCTATAGGGTCGTGGCAACTGGAATCGATTTGGGGCAACTTTGAAAATCGTCTCGATATAACATGGGG
This sequence comes from Allium fistulosum, assembly GCA_030737815.1. Lineage (NCBI taxonomy): Eukaryota > Viridiplantae > Streptophyta > Magnoliopsida > Asparagales > Amaryllidaceae > Allium > Allium fistulosum. Next base: position 305,440,883 of record CM060901.1, on the reverse strand, counting down.
TGGCGCGCGTGCAAGGCAGTGGGAGGCGTTGGGGATCGCGGCGGCGTTCGCAAGCAAGGTGGCTCGAGTTCGAGCGCGATGGGTCACTGGCAGGTGGTTTCGAGAGGTGCGTAGGCGAAGTAGTGGGCGTGGTCTCTAGTACGGTTTTCTCGAAGTAACTTGGGGCTCGCGATTCGATTCATGGCGACGTGGGCCGCGATGGTGGGATCGTCACTGGTGATCGAAAGTAAGGGACTGGAAGCGTGAAGTGTGGGGTATGGGTTTCTTTCTGTTCTCTTTGATTTTTGAATTCGTATTTAAATTTTTGAAATAAGTAAACCTGACAAAATTTTAGAATTTAAATATTATAGTATTTAGGAAGGGTTCATGAATTACAGTGAACTTGAACTTTGGAATTTCACAATAAGATTGGGTTTTATGATCTGTATAGATATTTATAAATATATGTGTAACTTCAAAATGATGAAAGAAAATAAGGAATATACACATATACCTATTTGGAATTTACTAGTTTCATGTAATATGGGGATTAATTTATTTAGTAAGCATATTAATTATTTTAGTTACTAAAGGAAAATTAGTTAGAATATAATTTTGGTAAGAAAAAGAAGTTTAATAATTGGTTGGGTAGATTTTTTTTAAGGATAAGTTAATTTAATTTATTAAAGGAAGATTTGTTTAAATTTAAATTTTTATTTGAATCAATTATTAAAGGACAAAATTAGTCTAAAACGAAACTATCAGTTAATTTAAACAATTAAAAAACGGAGATTGGTTATTTAATTGGTTCGAATATTAATCAATTGTATATAAATATTTATACAAGGTATAAATCAAGAAATCGAGTCAAGATGGAAATTGGATGGCAAATTAAAAACTAAGGTGAGATCTTTCTCACTCGAAGGAAATTTGATTTTACAGTTATTATTGACTGTTTGATTGCTATGTTGATTGTGATATTAGATATTTTAGGATATATCTATATATAGCAATATATACATATTGGCATATGTATATATTGGATTGATGATTTCCCGCCTCGTATAGCGGATGAGACCCTATTGCGCCGTTAGTAAGCGGATTTTTATAAAACCCATATACCGCGATAATTCCGTACTGGAGCGGAATTGGTATTGTGCTAACGTCTGTGGATGCAGTGTAATATCCCGGAAATTTAGGGCAATATCAATTTAATAATATGTTTAAATAATTAAATTGATTTGTTAATCTTTGATAAAAATATTTGAATTGGTTTAAAAATCTAATTAAATGAATATTTAATTAGTGAATTCTATCCTTTAAAAACTAATAAAATGATTTCTATTTATAATGTATATATATATATGTATATATTGTAAATAGATAAGCTTGGATTTGAAATTTAAATAATAAATGAAATCTTGTTTTAAATTTCTAATATATATATATTTATAGTTTGGAGATTTGGATTTATTTAATATTAGCTTTTCAAAGTTATTTAAAATTAATATCTATATGGTTTTAAATAAGATTAATAATAAGGTAATCTCTTTTATAAATTGTTTTAATATTAATAAATTATTATGTTAAACAATATTATTAATATATTGTTTTATATATATAGATATAAATAAACTTTAATAAAATAGGATTGTTATATTCAATATGTTGTTTTAAATTTACTTTAAATTGGATTTTAAAAATATAATTTGAATTTGAATTTAGATTTAATTTTGAAATTCAAAAGAGGTAAGGTTTTAAATAGTTTTTGATTTTATAAATATATGTATAAGCTTTATATATATATATATAATTAGTTTTATTTCTTTAAAAGTATTATATATATAAATAGATAAGTAATAAGTGTTTTATAAATAAAGAAAAAGATTTATTTACATTTAAAATAAATAAAACTAAATAAAAAGACAAGTGTTAAATTATTAAGTAACCATTTTAACATGTGTTGTAAAATTAGAATATGAGAAAGACAAGTGTCATTGTTGTTTTTAATTTTTCTTTTTATTTTAAAATAAATCATTTTTACTTATATATACATCTATCTCTTATACTCATTTTTTCTTTTCTATCTTCTTCAATTCAAAAGACAAAAGACTTCAGCCTATTTTCTAAAACCAAAATCTGAAACAAACAATCTCTCAAAATATATCTGTAATCAAATTCCTTAATCCCAAAAACAACATGTAATCAATCCTCTAAAAAGCTTCTTCTTCAATCCCTGTAAAACTTCTTCTTCAATCCCTGTAATGCATTTCTTCAATCTCAAAACAAAGCCTGCAAGTGTAAACCCTGTAATCCATTATTCAAAAATCAAAGGCAAAGTCTGTTTCCTCTTCAAATCTGAAAGCCTGCATTTCTTCAATCTGGAAACAAGTAAACCTGTTTTAAAGCAAGATCAAAGAAAAATCAAACCTGGAGTCTAAAGCAACACATCAAAACAAACAAGTTAACATGCATGCAAGATTTATTAACAACAATTCCAGTTTTAAAAAGTTTCAAAGGCAGTTTCAAAAAAAGATGCTCTGTCCTTCATTTTATCTGGTGAGTAACATTTTTCTAAAATAACTTTATTCTCTGTTTATCAAATTAGATGAGTAAACTTTTAGATTAAAAACTTAAGTAACAAATATATGTTTCGTGTGAATTACCATGTGATGATTTCTTTGCATATCTATATATATGTAAGCCTGTGAGTATTTTAGTTGATTTTATCATTTCTGTTCTTAAGTTTAGACCTATGCCCTTTTAAACTGTGAGCATAAAACATCTTTAAATTTGATGCATATGCTAAGTGTTTGAAGTAAACTCATGAGGTATGTTTGGAGATATGTATGCATGTTGTTTTAATCTGAATATATGAATATGTGAATGATTTAAAACCTGAGTACATATGTGATTCATTTGTTCATATAAGTGTTTCTCTGTTCTTTGTTCCAGAGTTAAGTGACAATTTAGAAATTTAAGATTTTTATAAAATCACTATTAGGACTTGGATTCAAAACAAAATAGATTAGTTAATCATAATCTAGGTATTAAAAATAGTTCAAGTATCTTATGATTGGAAATCCTCTGAAAAATCAAGAAATACAGTAACCATTCAAACATCATGATTAAATCAAATGTTTTAATTCGTTGTCTCATAGTTATAACTTGAATCTATTTAGAAAATTAAGATTTTTAAAACTAAAATCTAAATTTTTAATAATGCATTGAGGTTGTATTTTGGGTTAGACTGGAGAATGTATTTGTGGCAATCTCTGGCGATCTAAGGGTAGAGAAGTTTTGTGGTTTCGCGTAGAGGTGGAGGGGCTTACGAGAATGCAGGGAAAAATGGACGGAGATGATCTCGATCATCGAGGCGAAGGCGGCATGATTTTGTAGTTCGTAAACCTAGTTTTAGGTGTGCTCTGGCAATTTGATCGACATCGTACCTATGAGTGATCGAGTTCTCTGATATTCAAGGAGGTCGTAGCTTGGATGTTGAAGGAGGGTTGGACGAAGTTTCCAAGTCTTTGATGGCCGGAGGTGTGAGATCGAAGTGATTTCAGGTTATGGAAAAATGGTTTCAGTTTGGTTCCAGGATTTGGTCGAGAATTGCTCGAATTCGATGGTGGTGGTTGTTCGAGGTTCTGGAGGTCGCAATCGTGGATGATGGTCGAAGTCGACATGCTGGTGATGGTACCGATGGCCTGAGGCGAGTGTTTCACCTGTGCACGTGCACATGTACATTTAGTACATCTGGAAGAAGTTGGATTAGAGGAAGAAGAAGACGTACTGGAGGAAATGGAATTTGACTCAAAGTCATACTCGAGAAATTAAGGCTCTGGCTCGAGTTGTTTTCAGGGGAGACTCGCGTGGGTTTAACAGTTTTAAATTTTTAATAAAATAAAGTATAAAAGAAAAGGGAAGAGAAAACTCGAAGCTGGTCTCGTGATTTCTGTAAATTTTCTCGGGTAATATGATGTTTGGCTCGGGTAATCTGTGATGTTGCAGTTTTAAAATCTGACAGGAGTTTTAAAATTTAAAATGAGTTTAAAAAGTTTGAAACAAGATTTAAACAAAGTTTTAAATCAAATTTAAAGTATGGTTTCAAATCTAATTTGAATTATAGTTTGAAATAAATAAAGTTTATAAAATTTATAATGTTTAGACAAAGTTAAATATTGGAAGTATAATTTTAAATCAAAATTGAATTTAAATAAATTAGTTTAAAATCTTTAATGTTAAGTGGTTCTTTAACATTGGGTTATAATTTGATTTAAATTTGGTTAAGTTAAATTTGAAATTTATTTTAAATCCTTAATTTGAAATGAATAAAAGGAAGATTTAAAAGTAAAAGAATTTCAAAGCCTTTTTGTAAATGATAATTAAAGTAGTTATTAATGTTTATACTTTAATTTAGAGATTTAATGATATAGGAGTCATTAAATTAATAAGGTAATTAAGGAGTAATTTGGTAATTTAATTAATTAATGGTTTAATGTTAATTAATTAATTAATTAAGATTTTAAGTTAATTAGTTGAGAGTTAATTAATTTGAAATTAAGAAATTTAATTAGATAAGTGTAGATTATTAACAAATGATAATCATTTGTAAAATTGGTTAAGTATAAATTACTTAATAAAAGTAATTAAAGAAATAAATTACTTAAGGTAATTAATTAAATAAATTTGATAAGTTTAAATTAATTTATTTAATTAATTTAAGAAAATCACTGGGTGATTAGATAATTACTTAAAGGTAATTAGTGAAAGTATAAATTACTTAGAAAAGTAATTAAAGTTAATTAGTGGATATAATTAACTAAAGGTGGTTTAATAAAAGTAATTTGAGTTTAGTACTTTTAATAATTAATCAAGGGATTAATTAAAGGATAATTAATTAAGGAGTAATTAATTTATGAAGTGTAGTAATTAAGAGTAGTTAATTACTAAATGAGATTAATCAAAGGTGATTAATAAATGTGACTAATTAATTATTAATTTAAATAAGATAATTAATTAAGAATAATTAAGGATCATTAATTAATATAATTAATGATGTAATTAAGAATTTTAATGAAGTAATTAAGGATTAATTACTATAATGGATTAAGATAATTAATTTGTGGAATTAATTAAGGATTAATTACTTGAAGTAATTAAAGGGTAATTAATCAGGAATGATTAATTAAATAGATACTTAGAGTATGATTAATTAATTGGTTTAATTAATAATTAAGTAAGCAGGATTTATAAGATGAAGTAATTAATTTAATTCACTTTAAATTGACTAGAGATGATATAAATCATTACTTAAGGATGATGAATGATATTGAATGCTTTGCATGGTTTGATATCTCTGATGAGATATGATTAATCTGTGATATAGATGTTTGGTTGAATTAATGATAATATGAATTATCTGTTGTGATGATAATGTAGATTATCTGTTGAATTATCTATCTTTGTGTATATAGATAAGAATTGAATTGTTTTAACCTTAAAACAACTTGGCCCTTAAAAGATACGTTTTGGATTTCGATGAGACCGGGATCGGGTTTCCGTATACCGGAATTCCAGGTCTGGAGACCCGAATACCACATCGATCCAAATTAACGATAGGTCGTGAATCTCAAGTGAAGATGAAGATTCAGAGTGCAAGGGTTATTGTCGTTAACTCTGAGGGTGATTCCAATACGAGTGTAACGAGATAATGCCTTCGGTTTCGTTCGAACCCGGAACGAACTTGTATGGATTGAATGCTTTCAACACATCGTCAGGAGGGCGATGAGCATTGTAAGTGATGTGTTCTGATTTAAAGGTAAATCGTAGCCTCAAGCCTCATCAACCGGGAATGGCTAAAACAGGGGAGGTGCAGCAAGGCTTCGTGGGTAACACCCACTGAGAGTAAGGTCATCCCTGTCTAGAGAGTTCCTTCTTTTATTTCGGCTTAGTGGTGCAGTTGGCGACGGCCATCTGTGGGGTGATTTTATTCGGAATTATCCAGTAAGGGATGGTTCCGGCTTTGTGTTGCAGGGGATTGGGAGTGATCCTCGGTACGGTGATCTAGGCCCCGTACTGTGACGGGCGGTACCCCGGTAGCCCTGCCATTGTATGGAATCCAAAATTCCAATAAGTGATAACGGACTTGATTGTATACTTATGTATGCTGGAATTTAATAATGTAACAATTTCGGCTATTTCATATTTATTTGAAAACCCTAGACCCTATTATAATACAATCGAATTTCCTATCAAATGTTTTGGTTATCGTAAGGTAAAAACTTTTCCGTGTTTATGTGCGGGAAGTCTTACGAGATACCTTTTCTTTCCAAATGGTTTTCAAAGTTAAACAAGTTTAACCTGTTACTCACACCAGACCCATGTCTGACCCAAGTTGTTTATTTCTGTTTTATAAACTCTTGGGTACTCAAATTTTTACGAGTAGCCAAGGGATTCAGGTTTAGCTTTGACGAATTGTGGAGGAGCAATGGAGCAGGAGGCTTCGGCGTTCGTAGATATAGTATTCCGCTGTGTTGATATCTGTGTTAGAGTCTTGTATTGTATTTGAGTTGTAATATCTAGACAGATGTTTATAACTGTCTAGTATGTGTTGTATAGTTGTGTAAACTCTGATAAGTGTTGTATACTTTGTAATAGTTTATGTTATTAATATAATTTATTCGTTCCGCTGTGAGATCGTTGTTGTTGTTTCTTTCTTTCTTCTCTTCTTTTCTATTTTCTACCCCTTTCTTTCTTATTAACGACGCGACTTTCTGTGGAGAGAAAGTCGTGGTCGTTACAGTGGTATCAGAGCTTAGGTTGAGCGAATACCTAAGCTATTAGTTAAGTGAATATCAGAACACTAGGTTGAGTGAATACCTAGGTTCGGAAGGGTTGTTCAATTAGGATCTGTAGCAACCTGTTTGAGTCCGAGTGTATATATATACGAGAGTGCGTATTTGTTAGTTATATAAAATGGTTTTATATTGTGTTAATTGATCGGTTAAGTGGTATATGGATTCTGGTCAATACGAGTAGCTACCGTTATTGATAGGGATCTCTAAACACTTGGACCAGGCCAACGGACACAATATTGTTTTAAAAAGGGAAGGTGAAATAATTTTACCCAGATATATTTTCTATATATAAAAAGTATCATTTTAAAAGTATATGGTATTTATAATGATTGGTTGAGATGATAATAATTTATCATCTAAGATTAGGAGTCTGAGTGTTGAGGTTGGAAGTATATTTGTCGAGACTGTAAACCTAATACCGTCTCGAGTAAACTTTACTGTGGTAAAGAATTTCATCGATCTCCGAAGGAAACTGTTATGGTTCGGAGTTTATCTTTGTAGTTTGGATGAGTAAAGTTGGAGCTGTCGGTTGGACAGAAGCGAGTGATGGTATCTTGATACTTCTGGAAGAAGTAGCTGCGTGATGAGATGCAGTGACTATGGATGTTCCCGAAGATGTTTTCTTTGGAACAAGTTAATGAAGTGTGTCTGCTTCGGTGTCGAGGCTGAGTTCAGCAAGATGTTTTTGTTCTGTTTGAAGTCCGAATTTCTCGAAGAACTTTGGATTGAGAAGTCTGTGGCATCTGTGGCAGTAGTGCAGCTCGGAGTGTTCTGTTTTCGGCAGAAGTTTTTCTGAAGGTGAAGTTCAGAAGCAGCAGAGAGAATCCATTTCTTCGATGGATTGGATAGTCAAGTGTGAACTGTTCTGATTGGTAAAGAGAGAACAGTTTTATTTGGCTGGGTGGATCGCAAAAGTGACTTGCGATAGTTTGAGTATTCTTTTGAGTTATCCGATATTTTCTGGAATGTGTTGTCCAGTCTGTGCTTGTGTTCATCATCAGCATTTTCATTTCTACTCCAGATCAGAGTGGTGCAGCGGGAGCAGTTTGGCAAGTGCTCCTGTTTATCTTTTCCAGATAGGAGAAGTTAGTTCGTCTACTGATATGGTGAAGTAGAGTTGTGTTTTGGATTATTGGTAGATCTTGAGAGGATCATTGTTGATTGGGTTATTTCTGGTCCAGTTATTGCTAGAAGCATCAGCGAAGGTTGAGTTGATCAGGAAAGATCTGTAGACAGCTCAGGATCGTCTGAAGGATTTTGTGGATAAGAGACGATAGAATTTGAAATTCGAAATTGGAGACTTCGTGGTTGTGAAGTTTTTCTCTGGTTAAAGGGAGCAATAAGATTTGGTAAGTCTGGAAAGTCAGCTCCGAATTGTTTTGGATCTTTTCTGTGATCTAATTTGGATAAGTGCTTTGATCTACTGGATTGAATTGTCAGTTTGGATAACTGGAATTCATTGTGTTTTACGTATCTCTGAGGGAGTACGTGTTTGATCTATCTCGGGTTTTGGAACCAGCAGTTCTGGAGGATTTGGTTGTTGAGTCAGACTCGTCTGTAGTCTGATATCTTGTTTAGTTCTGTAGATCTAGATGAGTAGAAGCTCTATAGCTTAGTAGTATTGATTGTTTGGATTCTGTAGAGCGAGTATCCCGGTATATATATACTTGGGGAAACTCGAGGAAATTTTATCCAAAATTTTATCTGGATAATTAAAATTGTTTGATTGAGTGAATTGTTTGCTATGGTTGTTAGCATATAGATGATAATATATGCTTGTGATTTAAATAGATTATTAAATTACCTTTGTTTTAAATTTCGGGGCCGAAATTATTTTAAGGGGGGAGGAATGTAATATCCCGGAAATTTAGGGCAATATCAATTTAATAATATGTTTAAATAATTAAATTGATTTGTTAATCTTTGATAAAAATATTTGAATTGGTTTAAAAATCTAATTAAATGAATATTTAATTAGTGAATTCTATCCTTTAAAAACTAATAAAATGATTTCTATTTATAATGTATATATATATATGTATATATTGTAAATAGATAAGCTTGGATTTGAAATTTAAATAATAAATGAAATCTTGTTTTAAATTTCTAATATATATATATATATTTATAGTTTGGAGATTTGGATTTATTTAATATTAGCTTTTCAAAGTTATTTAAAATTAATATCTATATGGTTTTAAATAAGATTAATAATAAGGTAATCTCTTTTATAAATTGTTTTAATATTAATAAATTATTATGTTAAACAATATTATTAATATATTGTTTTATATATATAGATATAAATAAACTTTAATAAAATAGGATTGTTATATTCAATATGTTGTTTTAAATTTACTTTAAATTGGATTTTAAAAATATAATTTGAATTTGAATTTAGATTTAATTTTGAAATTCAAAAGAGGTAAGGTTTTAAATAGTTTTTGATTTTATAAATATATGTATAAGCTTTATATATATATATATAATTAGTTTTATTTCTTTAAAAGTATTATATATATAAATAGATAAGTAATAAGTGTTTTATAAATAAAGAAAAAGATTTATTTACATTTAAAATAAATAAAACTAAATAAAAAGACAAGTGTTAAATTATTAAGTAACCATTTTAACATGTGTTGTAAAATTAGAATATGAGAAAGACAAGTGTCATTGTTGTTTTTAATTTTTCTTTTTATTTTAAAATAAATCATTTTCACTTATATATACATCTATCTCTTATACTCATTTTTTCTTTTCTATCTTCTTCAATTCAAAAGACAAAAGACTTCAGCCTATTTTCTAAAACCAAAATCTGAAACAAACAATCTCTCAAAATATATCTGTAATCAAATTCCTTAATCCCAAAAACAACATGTAATCAATCCTCTAAAAAGCTTCTTCTTCAATCCCTGTAAAACTTCTTCTTCAATCCCTGTAATGCATTTCTTCAATCTCAAAACAAAGCCTGCAAGTGTAAACCCTGTAATCCATTTTCAAAAATCAAAGGCAAAGTCTGTTTCCTCTTCAAATCTGAAAGCCTGCATTTCTTCAATCTGGAAACAAGTAAACCTGTTTTAAAGCAAGATCAAAGAAAAATCAAACCTGGAGTCTAAAGCAACACATCAAAACAAACAAGTTAACATGCATGCAAGATTTATTAACAACAATTCCAGTTTTAAAAAGTTTCAAAGGCAGTTTCAAAAAAAGATGCTCTGTCCTTCATTTTATCTGGTGAGTAACATTTTTCTAAAATAACTTTATTCTCTGTTTATCAAATTAGATGAGTAAACTTTTAGATTAAAAACTTAAGTAACAAATATATGTTTCGTGTGAATTACCATGTGATGATTTCTTTGCATATCTATATATATGTAAGCCTGTGAGTATTTTAGTTGATTTTATCATTTCTGTTCTTAAGTTTAGACCTATGCCCTTTTAAACTGTGAGCATAAAACATCTTTAAATTTGATGCATATGCTAAGTGTTTGAAGTAAACTCATGAGGTATGTTTGGAGATATGTATGCATGTTGTTTTAATCTGAATATATGAATATGTGAATGATTTAAAACCTGAGTACATATGTGATTCATTTGTTCATATAAGTGTTTCTCTGTTCTTTGTTCCAGAGTTAAGTGACAATTTAGAAATTTAAGATTTTTATAAAATCACTATTAGGACTTGGATTCAAAACAAAATAGATTAGTTAATCATAATCTAGGTATTAAAAATAGTTCAAGTATCTTATGATTGGAAATCCTCTGAAAAATCAAGAAATACAGTAACCATTCAAACATCATGATTAAATCAAATGTTTTAATTCGTTGTCTCATAGTTATAACTTGAATCTATTTAGAAAATTAAGATTTTTAAAACTAAAATCTAAATTTTTAATAATGCATTGAGGTTGTATTTTGGGTTAGACTGGAGAATGTATTTGTGGCAATCTCTGGCGATCTAAGGGTAGAGAAGTTTTGTGGTTTCGCGTAGAGGTGGAGGGGCTTACGAGAATGCAGGGAAAAATGGACGGAGATGATCTCGATCATCGAGGCGAAGGCGGCATGATTTTGTAGTTCGTAAACCTAGTTTTAGGTGTGCTCTGGCAATTTGATCGACATCGTACCTATGAGTGATCGAGTTCTCTGATATTCAAGGAGGTCGTAGCTTGGATGTTGAAGGAGGGTTGGACGAAGTTTCCAAGTCTTTGATGGCCGGAGGTGTGAGATCGAAGTGATTTCAGGTTATGGAAAAATGGTTTCAGTTTGGTTCCAGGATTTGGTCGAGAATTGCTCGAATTCGATGGTGGTGGTTGTTCGAGGTTCTGGAGGTCGCAATCGTGGATGATGGTCGAAGTCGACATGCTGGTGATGGTACCGATGGCCTGAGGCGAGTGTTTCACCTGTGCACGTGCACATGTACATTTAGTACATCTGGAAGAAGTTGGATTAGAGGAAGAAGAAGACGTACTGGAGGAAATGGAATTTGACTCGAAGTCATACTCGAGAAATTAAGGCTCTGGCTCGAGTTGTTTTCAGGGGAGACTCGCGTGGGTTTAACAGTTTTAAATTTTTAATAAAATAAAGTATAAAAGAAAAGGGAAGAGAAAACTCGAAGCTGGTCTCGTGATTTCTGTAAATTTTCTCGGGTAATATGATGTTTGGCTCGGGTAATCTGTGATGTTGCAGTTTTAAAATCTGACAGGAGTTTTAAAATTTAAAATGAGTTTAAAAAGTTTGAAACAAGATTTAAACAAAGTTTTAAATCAAATTTAAAGTATGGTTTCAAATCTAATTTGAATTATAGTTTGAAATAAATAAAGTTTATAAAATTTATAATGTTTAGACAAAGTTAAATATTGGAAGTATAATTTTAAATCAAAATTGAATTTAAATAAATTAGTTTAAAATCTTTAATGTTAAGTGGTTCTTTAACATTGGGTTATAATTTGATTTAAATTTGGTTAAGTTAAATTTGAAATTTATTTTAAATCCTTAATTTGAAATGAATAAAAGGAAGATTTAAAAGTAAAAGAATTTCAAAGCCTTTTTGTAAATGATAATTAAAGTAGTTATTAATGTTTATACTTTAATTTAGAGATTTAATGATATAGGAGTCATTAAATTAATAAGGTAATTAAGGAGTAATTTGGTAATTTAATTAATTAATGGTTTAATGTTAATTAATTAATTAATTAAGATTTTAAGTTAATTAGTTGAGAGTTAATTAATTTGAAATTAAGAAATTTAATTAGATAAGTGTAGATTATTAACAAATGATAATCATTTGTAAAATTGGTTAAGTATAAATTACTTAATAAAAGTAATTAAAGAAATAAATTACTTAAGGTAATTAATTAAATAAATTTGATAAGTTTAAATTAATTTATTTAATTAATTTAAGAAAATCACTGGGTGATTAGATAATTACTTAAAGGTAATTAGTGAAAGTATAAATTACTTAGAAAAGTAATTAAAGTTAATTAGTGGATATAATTAACTAAAGGTGGTTTAATAAAAGTAATTTGAGTTTAGTACTTTTAATAATTAATCAAGGGATTAATTAAAGGATAATTAATTAAGGAGTAATTAATTTATGAAGTGTAGTAATTAAGAGTAGTTAATTACTAAATGAGATTAATCAAAGGTGATTAATAAATGTGACTAATTAATTATTAATTTAAATAAGATAATTAATTAAGAATAATTAAGGATCATTAATTAATATAATTAATGATGTAATTAAGAATTTTAATGAAGTAATTAAGGATTAATTACTATAATGGATTAAGATAATTAATTTGTGGAATTAATTAAGGATTAATTACTTGAAGTAATTAAAGGGTAATTAATCAGGAATGATTAATTAAATAGATACTTAGAGTATGATTAATTAATTGGTTTAATTAATAATTAAGTAAGCAGGATTTATAAGATGAAGTAATTAATTTAATTCACTTTAAATTGACTAGAGATGATATAAATCATTACTTAAGGATGATGAATGATATTGAATGCTTTGCATGGTTTGATATCTCTGATGAGATATGATTAATCTGTGATATAGATGTTTGGTTGAATTAATGATAATATGAATTATCTGTTGTGATGATAATGTAGATTATCTGTTGAATTATCTATCTTTGTGTATATAGATAAGAATTGAATTGTTTTAACCTTAAAACAACTTGGCCCTTAAAAGATACGTTTTGGATTTCGATGAGAACGGGATCGGGTTTCCGTATACCGGAATTCCAGGTCTGGAGACCCGAATACCACATCGATCCAAATTAACGATAGGTCGTGAATCTCAAGTGAAGATGAAGATTCAGAGTGCAAGGGTTATTGTCGTTAACTCTGAGGGTGATTCCAATACGAGTGTAACGAGATAATGCCTTCGGTTTCGTTCGAACCCGGAACGAACTTGTATGGATTGAATGCTTTCAACACATCGTCAGGAGGGCGATGAGCATTCTAAGTGATGTGTTCTGATTTAAAGGTAAATCGTAGCCTCAAGCCTCATCAACCGGGAATGGCTAAAACAGGGGAGGTGCAGCAAGGCTTCGTGGGTAGCACCCACTGAGAGTAAGGTCATCCCTGTCTAGAGAGTTCCTTCTTTTATTTCGGCTTAGTGGTGCAGTTGGCGACGGCCATCTGTGGGGTGATTTTATTCGGAATTATCCAGTAAGGGATGGTTCCGGCTTTGTGTTGCAGGGGATTGGGAGTGATCCTCGGTACGGTGATCTAGGCCCCGTACTGTGACGGGCGGTACCCCGGTAGCCCTGCCATTGTATGGAATCCAAAATTCCAATAAGTGATAACGGACTTGATTGTATACTTATGTATGCTGGAATTTAATAATGTAACAATTTCGGCTATTTCATATTTATTTGAAAACCCTAGACCCTATTATAATACAATCGAATTTCCTATCAAATGTTTTGGTTATCGTAAGGTAAAAACTTTTCCGTGTTTATGTGCGGGAAGTCTTACGAGATACCTTTTCTTTCCAAATGGTTTTCAAAGTTAAACAAGTTTAACCTGTTACTCACACCAGACCCATGTCTGACCCAAGTTGTTTATTTCTGTTTTATAAACTCTTGGGTACTCAAATTTTTACGAGTAGCCAAGGGATTCAGGTTTAGCTTTGACGAATTGTGGAGGAGCAATGGAGCAGGAGGCTTCGGCGTTCGTAGATATAGTATTCCGCTGTGTTGATATCTATGTTAGAGTCTTGTATTGTATTTGAGTTGTAATATCTAGACAGATGTTTATAACTGTCTAGTATGTGTTGTATAGTTGTGTAAACTCTGATAAGTGTTGTATACTTTGTAATAGTTTATGTTATTAATATAATTTATTCGTTCCGCTGTGAGATCGTTGTTGTTGTTTCTTTCTTTCTTCTCTTCTTTTCTATTTTCTACCCCTTTCTTTCTTATTAACGACGCGACTTTCTGTGGAGAGAAAGTCGTGGTCGTTACATGCAGGGAAATAGGTTGGAGGGATCCAACTGGATTCCTCACCAGTAGTTATTTATTTACAGATATTGTGATGTATTCTGTTATCATATGTTGAGATATGATATTGACTGTTGTGATTGACTAATTGATGCGTTGCATCATCGGATTCAAATTTTGAAGTTTAAAAATAACGATTTTTACTTTAAAAGGGATTTTGAAGGGATTTTTGGAAAGTATACGATTTATTAAATTTTGGAATTTATTTATCTTAAATAAATAAATGTTATAAATTTAAAGTTATGAAAAATTTTAAATTGTGAAATATACCTGAAAGGTGATTTTGAAATAAATAGTCAAGTGATAAATAAAATAGTTTAAGTTGGATTTCTTTTGAATTATTTAAAAATGATGTATATAAAAGATGTACAGAATTGATATTTATCAATTAAAAGTATTGGAATTTTAAAACGAGTTTCTATAAGTGTTAGAAATTTATAGAATTATAAATTGTGAAGACATGAGATTTATAGAATTATAGATTGTGAAGATTTGAAGTTTATAGATTTATAAAGATTGAAGTTTATAGATTTATAAAGTATGAAGTTATAAAATGAATGAAGTTATAAAATGAATGAAGTTGTAGAATAAAGACTGATGAGAAATTTACTTGTAACTTGGATTGTTGCCTTTAAATGGGATATTGATCGAATTATTAATAAAGAAGATTTATTAAATTGAAGTCGTTAGAAAATAGAAATAGAATTTACAAACGTTGTTTTATAAATTCGAAATCAATTGGATTTGATAAATTAAAAAGTTAAAGGGGATTTTATCCACGATTTTGGACAGTGGGTAATTCTTGAAATAAATGTGTAGAAAAGATCGAAATTTGGTTATTGAAGTATATTCACGATTTTGGACAGTGAATATATTATTGAACAAAATGGTTATGTTTGGGAAAGCGATATTATAAAGGAAGTTAATTGTTTTAAAAGATGTTTTAAAACGTGTGAACTATCGAAATCATAGATTTCAACATTTATTGTTGAAATAGACGTTTTCGAGAAATAAGGAAATGATGGACTATAACACTGTTGTTATAGTAAATGATTTCCGAAAGGAAATGTTTTTAATGTAGTATTGGGATTTATATATCTATCTAAATTTCGAATCCCTATACTAGTGATTTTGAGTCGTCGTAACGATGTTTTACGCAACATTCGTTTTGACTCAAATAGATGTTAAAATGTATGATTTCCTTAAAGAATGAATATATACTTAATATTGATTTAAGTATATTGAATATTTTCAAATGTTGAAAATAAATGATTTGGGAATTACTTATTATTAAATAAGTATGGGAATGTTTTCCAAAACGAAATGAAATGTTTTTGAGAATTTATCTTCTTAAAGATAAATCGAAAGTGAATTTTTGAAATCAATTGGAAATCGAATATCAGTAGATATTCGAGAAATATAAATTCAATATGGAATTTATAAATGGAATGGGAAATTGTTTTAAAAATAAACGTTGATTTATTTTTAAAGTGTGGAAATTTTATATCTAGTAAAGATATGAGAATTTATCTTCTTAAAGATAAATCGAAAGTGAATTTTTGAAATCAATTGGAAATCGAATATCAGTAGATATTCGAGAAATATAAATTCAATATGGAATTTATAAATGGAATGGGAAATTGTTTTAAAAATAAACGTTGATTTATTTTTAAAGTGTGGAAATTTTATATCTAGTAAAGATATTTTTGAAGATGAAATAATTTGGAAAATTATTTGGAATCTGATGATGTTGCGCATCTTTATTGATAGTTAAATAACCGACTATCAATAATTACCTTAAATAGGTATTTGTTGTGAATTGGATGAATTTGAATGCCACACTTATTTTTGAATAAGCGCTCACTATTCGGGTTAGCCGGGAAAGGACCATGGGGTCGTATAACCCATTCCGAATATGTGATACGTCGTTATGAATTGCATTTGAAGACCGGTGTTGAAGACCGGATATTTTTGAAAACGGAAGGATTACCGTAGAGTTACTCTACATCGGCTGATCTCCGATTTAGAGGTTTTATCACCCTTAGTGACGGGAAGTCCGGACGTGATTAGAAATTATCCGGAAATGCAAGGGCTTCGTGAGAAGTGCCTTCGGTTCTGTTCGATCCCGGAACAGACTTGTATGGATTGTGTGTCTGACGTTACAATTTGAGATATAAAGCTGATTTCTTTCAAATACATATCTGTTGGTGGCGGAGAATTTATTCTCTTAGCTTAACACCCTTCTCTGAGACGTACGAGCTCAGAGGTTATGTAGTTGAAATTTATCAGCGATATATCCCAATTTGGTAACGTGGCATACTGAGTGTTGCTGTGAAATGATCAGTGTTTGATCATTTGTGATATGATCATTTGTTTGATCTTATATCTTTGTGATCATAGGTTGATCATTTTGTTTGACCCGAAGCAGGGCTTTTTGTAGAAAGCCTAGCTTTGTGGACGAGACTTCGTCGAGCCTCACACCCCGGAAATGGTCGAAACAGGACGAATGCGGCAAGGTTCTAGGGAGTAGCGCCCCTTAGTGTATGTCATTCCTTCTGGATAAAGGTGGTATCATGGTATGGAGCCCAGATACTTAACCTCTGTGGTTGCTGCAAAATTTATTTCTTTGTGGTTGTTGCGAATCGGGGATCCTCGGGAAGATCGGTGACGATCGGGGGATGGCATACGCGTGTCAGTAGTTACCTATTTTTGCAGAGGTAACCCGGCCTTGTGTTGGCAGAGATCCGGTTAGGTTCTCGGGTCGTCTATTCCAGGGACGTACCCATCGTGGATAGGAAGTTCCTTAGCCTGACCATTTGTTGGAAATCCAAAGAAACAATACGCGATTTGTACGGTTTTAGTTGTATTACCTGCTATGGAATGTGGCGGTAACCTGCTATTGAACATAGTAGCTATAGTAGGCATAAGTGCGGAATGCCTATGCTGGCTAAGATTAATATTATACTTTCGAAATGTTTTCTACACTATGCACTAATAATAATATCCAAAATGATTTGATTTTGCGTAGTAAACATCTTTGACTATCATAAGAAGAAATCTCCTCCAATTCTGCGTT
The DNA here is from genome assembly GCA_030737815.1 of Allium fistulosum. Taxonomy (NCBI): domain Eukaryota; kingdom Viridiplantae; phylum Streptophyta; class Magnoliopsida; order Asparagales; family Amaryllidaceae; genus Allium; species Allium fistulosum. Next base: position 305,423,454 of record CM060901.1, on the reverse strand, counting down.
TGCATTGTGTGTGTGGTGGGAGGTCTTATGGTAGTTTCATTTTCCAAAAAGCATTGCGAATTGACTTTAAAAATTATTTTGTTGTTATAAAGAATAACTGTTTTACGATCTCACACCAGTCACCATGACTGACTCGGAGTTTATTGTTCCCTTCTAAACTCTGGGTGCCCACCAATTTCCACACGGGCAGCCTAGAGTTATGTTATCAGGATATTCTGGATATTCTGGAGCTTTGGAGATAAGCTGGATGACGAGACGTAGTATTTGTATCTGATAGTATTTATTCCGCTGTGTATTCTGTATGAGGACGAGTTATATAACTGTCCATTGTTGTATATTGACTCTGATGATTGATGTATGTATAAAATGATATAGTTCTTTGATTTAAAGAATATTGATTCATCTATTATATATTATTCCGCTGCGATATGTAAGATTCTGATATTGTTTTCTGTTCTGATGTGTTCTGTTGTTTTTCTTCTTTCTTCTACTCTTTTCTTCTTCTTCTTCTGCTTTTTTCTTCTTTCTTAAACCCTCACTATTGGAGTTTCCGGCATTCGATTGCTCGACAGTCGATAAAGTGAGTATCGATGTCGAATTTTCGAAAGTCGAAAATTTCGGTATGTGATAGGTGATGTTAGAAAAGATGATGACGTGGCAAGTTTGATGGATGTAATGTGTTCTTTTTTCTTTGTTATTTTTTTAAATTAAATCCAATCATAATTATTGCTATAACTCTCGCATACGAACTGCTTTTCACGCGCGGTTTCTTTTGTTAGGATCGTATTAAAATTCCAGACTCGATGACGCTGGTTTGGACGAATTCTGAGACGGTCAAATTTTTGGGTTTAAATTGGATTTGAATTCAATTTAAATTCAAAAGGTGAGTGTTTTAACCCAATCACAACTTCTAAGATTTCCTATGTTTGTTAAATTCATGTATGATGTGTTTAGAAATTTATTTATAGCTGTTTGGCATATATTTCATCATTATCTCAGTTAATTGCATTCATCGTAATTAATTGTTAAATTTATTTATTCATTGCATTTAAATTGCCAGTTAATTGTTAATTAATTTATTCATTGCATTTAAAACTGCCAATTAATTGTTAATTAATTTATTCGTTGCATATAAACTGCCAGTTGAAAGTTATTAATTTTTATTGAATATAAACTATTTGTTGATGCCTGTTATATTTTATATGCTTTATATTGATGTTTGTTTAAATTGGATGATGATTGTAATAAATGGTTGTTTATTGATATTTGGATGAATGGATGCTATATTTTATATAAACTGCAAGTTATTATGCAATTTCATTCCATTCGGGATTGCGGTTTGAAATGATATATAACCGTAAACTTTTATCTTTAAAATTACGGATTGAAATGATAAATATCTGTATCACTTGACCATAGGATAGAAAAATTATATACAGGCACCGTGGTCTATATATATAAAATATTTTAAAGTGATTTTCTATGGATTTTGGAAAATAAGGGTTTATATATATACTAATTTTGATATTATATAAATATATTTTTATATATGGTTAAATTCTAAAATTTAAGCTAAGTAAAATTTGATGATGTTTTAAGTTTGATTTACGAATATTTCAAGTTTGAGCTTTATTTAAGTGATATTGAATTTATTAAATAAATATTTCTAAACTAAATAATAGTAAATTGAATGAAGGTATATATAAGATTATCAGATTTGGTTGGGAATTTTAGAATATTTAAAGTCTTGAAATATATCAAAATTGAAATGTTTTATTGAAATTAAGGTATTATTGTTTTCAAAGTATTGGTTTTCGAAATTGTTATAACTTTGAAAGTAATATGGTTTGAAAAAAGAATTTATTTGAAATAGAATTTATTTAAGAATTATCTGTGAATATATGGATTTGAAACCTATTGAAATTGAAAATTTTGAAATATGACTTCAAAATGTGGTTTGGGTTTAAGATGATTTAAAAGAATATTTCAAGTTATCTAAATTTGAGAAAGATTAGTGATTGGAAATTTGGTTTTATTTAAAGGATATGTTTTGAAATGGCAAAAATATTTTGGTTTTAAAGTATATACTATTTTGAAGTAAAGGATATGTTTTGAAATGGCAAAAAAAAAATTTTTGGTTTTAAAGTATATACTATTTTGTAGTAAAGGATATGTTTTGAAAGGGCAGTGATTGTGTTTTTAAAAGTATATATATTTGTAAATGACCACGGTGTTATAATAACGATTGGTTGTTAAAGAGACCGGGATCGGATATGGACATACTCTCTGTCGATACTGAAAACCACTTTGACAACTGTGTACGCGGTGGAGTTTCCAGAATTAAGTAGGATGGTGGCGACGATCCTAAGGTATATACGTGGACCCAACTCCCGTGAGTTGGCATAAGGTGGCTAAAACAGGAGCGATCTCGGACCAGTGAGGTAGCACCTCTTATCGGACGCACTTCTTCGATTCTATTCTATTACTTTGTGATTTTTGGTGGCCACCCTTCGATTTGGGAGTGTTGTTCGAGGTGGACGGTAATGGCTGCTATCCGCACCATCAGTCCGTGTGCGTAATTGGTATATCTACCCTGACATTGCCTAGTTGTGCCGTGTCACCTACCATATCGAGCTTTACTATGATTATGATTTTAAGATCCGACCGCGTTAAGGTTCTCCATCCCCTTAACGCTATTTTATATATGATTATACTTTATTGATTAGACATTATTATAATAGCGAATATTACTACATAGTAGATAGTTTAACGGATCCTTAAGAGGTGTGAATCCCAAACATTTCTTAAGTTACTGCACTCACGTTAGACACTGGATAGGAGATGTCAAACCCCGTAAACATCTCTGACGCCGTTTACACTCATATTTATTTCATTGATTTAACTTACATAAGATCTTTTAGTTCTGACTCGAGTGTTTTGTCTTTTCAATTCGCTCGGGTCAGCCTGAGCATTTCAGGATTTGAAGGCCCTATTTCTGGAGGATGAAGACGAAGATTTTATTACTACTATTTATTATATTACACTACACCATTGTATTCCGCTGCATTTATTATCATTCTCTGGTATGTGTAACTCTGATATGTATTGTATAAGTATAATCAAATATTTTGTAAAACAGCTTCATGAACTGTTATTTGATTATTATATTTTATCGTTCCGCTGCAAGATTCTATTTTTGTTTCTTTTATTTCTCCACTTTTTCTTATTTACCCCATAACAATCCGCCCTTCTGTATGGTTTAAGTTGGCACGTGTGTCTGCTTAAGCGTACAAAAAGGTGGGATGTTACGGTTGGTATCAGAGCTTTGGTTTACGATAAACCTTAGCTTTGTGGGGTCTGACTCTTTATTAATAGGGTAGTAATACCCTATGGGAGTCGTTGAGCGTATATATATGAGAGAGCGTATTTGTTAGTGTTATAAAAATGTTCTAATATTGTGTTAATCTGTTCCGTTTTGTATTTATAAATTCTAGTTGGTGCATGGGACGCTATGACATCAATAGGGATTTCTAAACACTTAATAGGACAGACCGACATAATATTTGTTTTAATATAGGTGAATGAAATAACTTTGCCTATTATATTTTCCATATATAAAAATATTTTATAAAGATATATATTTGGTTGCTATAGATTGGGTGTTAGGTAATGAAAATATAAATAATAGTTGAAACTAAGTTGAAAATAAATAAATGAAAACTGGAAATTTAGAGCTTAAGTTCCGGGGTTTTTGAAGATTCCTTTCAATTGATTTTGGAATATAATAATAATATTGTTAGAAGTATTTTCTGATATAAATATTTCAATAGAATTTGAAAGAAATGTTTTAAGAGAAATTCCGCAAAGAAATAAGTTGTACTCCCCTCTCTGTCGCTGGAAAATAATTTCGGTGATGGCGGTCGCATCATCGACATTCATTTTCGAGTTTCAAAGTGGGAAGGCCACTGTAGTAGTTTTACTACAAGATTATTTTGATAGACAAATAAATATTTTTAAATTGTTTTAAATATAATCGAATATATAAATTTTAAGTATATATTTATCTATTATTTTAAAATGATTTGAAATTTAACCCGGTACTTAATTGTTAGGTTCTGTTAGTTAATAGTTTCAGTTAAGTATAGTAAATTGGAATATAACTAATTTATAATTGGAACTTTTATTAAAAATAAGTGATCAAATGCAAGGGTATAAATGAAATTTAAAAGAAACTTGGAGTTGTAACCTATGAAACAAATAATGTAATTATTGAACCATTAATCAATTAGAAGAATTGAGAAAAATTTGTATAACTTTCAATTACATTCTTAAAGGCATATATATAACTTACCAAAAGATATAAAAGTTGAAAATGTTAATAAGAAAATGTATAGGAAATTGTACAAGTAAACTTATGTAATGAAAATATTCAGTGAATTTCTTTTATTAATAAGAATTAAAGTATAACTGTTATGCCAAGTAACTAAAATTTAACATGAATATTTTTAAGAAATGAATAAATGAAATTAATAAGTATTGATGTTCTAGTTGTTATATTATATATAAAAATAATAATAAACTTAAGTAATAAGTTGAAGTTACCTCAGAATAGAATAAGAATAAAAGATGAATACTGGAAAATGACTGTAAACTTAAGTTAATAAATTTACCTACTAAGGAATTTGATTTAATGTATAAAAATAATGAATAAAGAGAAAATCAAACAACAATATATGGAATGAACTTAATAATAATGAACTTGATCTATTGTTGAATTTGTTGTTTGTTTGGCTTATGGTTGTTTGAGCAAGGATACTTTAATATTGTTTGGATGTAGGAATAATCTATTTAGTTTCACCTAAGACTGCTGAGTGAAGGGTACACTTAGTAGTTTATTCTTCATTCTGTACAATTTAAAGTTATGAACCTGAACAACTATTTCTTTTGTTTGATATGAATGAATGTTTGATTTTATGGGTGTATGCCTTGTTGCAAGTGTTTGTTGTATTGATTATTGTTGTTATTGAAACAACCTTAAATATTTCACCTTATATAATTGTTAACCCTTTTAGATTTCATAAGTAAGATGTAGGTTATGAAAGCAATTGCTACTGCTTTTGGTTCCATAAATAAGCGTTAATTGTCCGACAAATAGGTACGTTTTCGGATTACAGTTTATAGCGCTATTATATTATTTTTCCGTGTTGGGTTATATATTATTTTGGAAAATATATGTTATATTTTGTTATATTTGATATTACATTTTCTCCCGAGCCTCTCCGTACAAAGGAGACTCTGCCAAAATTTTCCAAAAATTTTGGACCTAGAAATTATTTTGAAATGTTTTTCCAAACTTCAATAATTTAAGTATAAAAAGATATAATGATTGTAAATTTGTATATTCTAATATAAGTAACAAATGTTGAAAATTTAATTGTTTATAAAGAAATGTTTGAATAAGATATATAGATTTCTTAAAGTCTTCTTTCACCTTCTTTCCTTTTCGGGGACGAAAAGTTTTGAGTGGGGGAGAGTGTAACGACCCATAAATTTAGACCATTTAATTTGTTAATTTAATTTGATTTTGGTAATTTAATTTAGAAGAAAAATTTTCTAACTCATATTGAAGTAAATATAGAAAGAAAATGCAACATTTGAAATTTTAGCTAAGTACTTAATCATATAAAAAGAGAAATTACGATGCATTGAAGTAATGGGAATATTGTATATACTAATGCCATGATGTAATTTGTGTTAATCTAATGAATTCAATGTTATAGTAACGTATGAAGTAATGCACGATTAATGGAAAAGCATATGCAAATTAATGTAGATAAGAAATTTTAATTAATGTTGTTTTGATAATAAACGTTACTTGGTGATTATTAATATAGTAACAGAAGTGTGAATGTAAAGTAATAAAAGCGTAAATTTATTTTAAGAAATAATTGTTGTATTTGGGTAATAAGTTAAATACAAGTAAAGTAATGCAGGACAATAAATAATATATGTAGTACAATCCCCATTTTTATTTGTAAACAATTGTAAGGTTTAATTTATTGAAATTTGAAAATTAGGAAATAGATTCAAGGTTTATATTAGATAATGAATTGGCAATAATTTAAGTTAATAACTAATGGATTTGATAGAATACTAATTTATTCATAAAGCGAGAATAAGTGAATGTAACAAAATGAATAGGAAATGCTAATTTATTCAGAAAGTGATAGTTGATAAAAAAAAAAGGAATGGAACCAAGATGAATTGATGAATTGGATTTAGGATTTAAATTTGTATGGGTGCGTTTATTTTTAATGAATGGGAAATGAATCAATTAAGATATGTATTTATTTCTTTAGTATGTTGCATAAAATTTGGAAACTTGTTTGCAATCAAAGGAGATTAAGTAGCATGTTAAATGGAAAATAAATAAATTAATACATTAATGATGTGTAATACAATTCATTGTTAACTATGCCCATACAATATCAATTTATTTGATAGCAAGATTTTAAATCAATAAACGAATTTATTTAGATTTCAATTTATAATTTATAACGTTTAAGGTCAAATCAATTACCATTTATTGTCCTAACTTGTGCAGTTAGGGCAGGTTTGATTTGTCATTTAAGATAGTTTATTACATAAGATGTAAAATGTTAATTTTATTTATGATATGAAGATTAGTTGATTTAAGGAGTGAACATCAAGATTTATTAATTTATTTATAATTTGAAACTTAATAAGTGGATTAATTGCAAATAAGTGGAATATAATTTTAAAACTTTACACAAATGAAAATTTAGGTAAAAATTGAGAATGTTAATATAATGGGTTTTGATCCCAATATTTATTTCATCTGTTTGTAATAATGAATTTGGATAATATGAATAAACATTTAATTTAAACAAATTATTGAAATTTAATTTATAATTTCTAAATTTAACAAAACTGTAATTTAACGCTGAAATTGTTAATGTATTAACATTTAAATTGACATCTAAATTTGTTTAAAATCATTGTGAATGATTAAGAAAATAAAAGTGTTAAAGATTGTCGATTTCAAAATTTAAATAGGAAATTTGATTTAATTAATTTATTTTAAATTTATTTACTAAATGGAAAAATAGCCATTTTGGCCACTGACTCGGATTTCAACGAAACCAGTTTCATCGGAACCGTAACGGTGAATTGTAATAGTGTTTCAAGTTTCGTAGCGATCGGACTTGACGTTTGATCGTACGAACTCGAAACGCCCTGAAATTTATGCAATTGAAATCAATTAAAATCAATTTGGAAAAATATTGTTTTAAGCATAACTTTTTCATACGATGGAATTTGAACCTGAAACCTTTTCCATTGAATTTAAAATATTTTAAAACATCTATTTTGATATATGGGTTAACGCAATTTCGTTCCGGAGTCAGAACGGGCTTTTTGGACCACTTTGTCGTTAGCGCGTATATCTAATAGATCTGATCCATCCTTTTTTCCAACCTTTCCCTATAATTATCCGGTTATAAATCATAGCCTCCATCTATTCTCTTTTGTCTGTACGTACATCTCAACTCTCTCCTCCTCAATGGCAGACAAACAAAATTTCAGATTCAATTACAATTCAAAATCAAATAAAATTCAAACTCCTCACAAAAATTCGGAAAAAATATATGTTGAAGCTCTCGACTAGCGTAATTCACTGGTGGTGTTCATTTTTCGTTTTGGATTGTCGTTTGATCAGTAAAAATGGAGGAAGTTTCGGCCGTTCATCATCGCCGCGATCAAACTTGTCGGATCGAAAAATCGTTTCTGGGTTTTGGAGAGAGGACGAAGGGGAGCGCATCTATATGGTTTTTTCGTCATTTTGATGGTCAGATTTCTCGCTAAAATTCGACTAGGGTTTCTAAATTTAGACGGCGGTTGGAATTTGTGGCAGCGTTGGGTGACCGGATGTAACAACCCGGGTTTTTCCTACACGAAAAACCGGACCATTTGAGTTAAGAAGAAGAGGTAGAAGAAGAAAAATAGAAAACAAAATCAGAATCTAACCATCGCAGCGGAATAAAATATAAACAAGTACGGGAAATACGTCACGCCATCCAGCTCATCTCCTGAGCTCCACAGCATCATATCCTGTAACCTATAATACTCGGTCTGACCCGAGCATCATATAAAACAATACCCGAGTCAGTCTGGAGAACCAGCGTGAGAAAATCACACTCAAATTGATTATTAAAGTTTCAAAATCCTTTGAAAACAAAAGCATCTCGTAAGACCACGCCACAAATAAACATGTCGGGTTTTTACCTTACGATAGCTAAAACACTTTATATCAAACTCCTCTGATATTATAATAGTGTCTACAAAAAGTAAAATAAAATCTAGCTGAAATGCTTGCATCTCACATTTCAACAATAGTTGGGCACAATCAAAACCGTACAGGCACGTAGGGAGAATGGATTTCCAACGAATGACTAGGCACTGGGGTACCACCTATCACAGTACGTGGCCTAGATCACCGTACCGAGGAGTACGCCCGCTCCCCTGCAACACAAGGCCGGAACCATCCCTTACTGGATGATCCCGAATAAAATCACCCCACGGTTGGGATCAGCAACCGCACCACTAAGCCGAAATAAAAAGGGACATCTAGACAGGGATGACCTTACCCTCCAGTGGAAGCTACCCACGAAGCCTTGCTGCATAACCCCTGATTTTCAGTCATTCCCGGTTGATGAGGTTCGAGGCTAAACGATACCTTTTAGAGAACATATCCCTTAGAATGCTCATCGTTCGCTGACGATGTTTCGCAAGCATTCGTCCATACCAGTCCGTCCCAGGTCCGAACGGAACCGAAGGCACTATTCCCACTACATCCATTTTGGAAATATCCTCAGGATTAGTAGCGACTAGCCCTTGCACTTCACTGCTCCATCTTCGACTTTGAACACGTTATACGAAACGTACAAACCGGATCGAAGTGGTATTCGAGTCTCCAGACCTAGAATCCCGGTATACGGAAACCCGATCCCGGTCTCTTCGAAACGATCAGCGCATTGGCCAATATTGATAGTCGGTTATTTAACTATCAATTAACATCCACAAGCAACCATCACACAATTAAATAATTTCCCACATTATTTATTTGCCCAAATATCTTTCCAAGATATAATTCCGAATTTTCAAAACTCATTTGAAAACAATTTCAAAACAGTTTCCGCTTACGGAATACATTTCCAAATATTTATTTCCTCTGAAACACCAAGTACAAAACACTTAGATTTTAAAATAATCTTAAAACACTTTACTATAAATATACTTAATAATATTGAAATTTAAAAACTACTTTAATACCTTAACAAAATATATACTTAAGAAATATTTAAAATGAAACCACTTTACAAATATAAACTAAATTTCTCTTTTTAAAATATAATACCAAATCACTTTTATATAATTACTACAATAATAGATCTTTGAAAATACTACTTTAGGCTTTAACATTTAGAAATAATAGATTCTTTAAAATATGCTTTTTAAACCATATTAAAACTTTTAACTTATATTTAAAATTGCTTTGGAAAAACATACTTGGCTATCCAGATAAATACACTTCTCTTCACATCTTTTAATAATAAATCAACATTTATTTTTAAACCAATTCATATTCCTTTTATAAATTCCCACCTTGAATTTATATTCAAATATCCACTATATTTTATTTTACTTTATAAACCCAGTTCATATCTCCAAAATCTCACTTCTCTTTTAAAATTCCAATTTTAAACAACTAAATCAATTTCCAATTGATTTTCCAATTTACTTTACTTTACTTTGAAATAAATTTCCTTTACTACTTCATTTATTTCAAAATACATTAACTTTTAGATTTATTCCTTTATTTGAGTTAAAACCCTTTTTAACTGAAAATACCAATTTTAAACTTCCAAAATTCCTTCTTTAGCCTTTAATTAAATTTAATCCTTACATTCAAAATAAATCCTTTATTTTATTAAATTTAATATCACTTTAGTTTAAAGTTAATATTTCCCTTGTTATTTCGAAATTCCCTTATTCCAATTCACTTGAATTATTTACTTAAAATTTACTCTTTTATTTCTTTCAAAATCCAATTCAATATATTTTGATAACTCCTTTTATTGAAATATTCAATCCAACCATATCATCCAATATTTCAATCATCAATAAAATCATCACAGGATATCAATATTCATAGAACAGAATATCAAATAAACTAAATAATTTTGAGGAATCCAGTTGGATCCCTCCAACCTGTTTCCCTGCATCCACAGACGTTAGCACAATACCAATTCCACTTCGAGGTGGAATATCGTGGTATATGGGTTTTATAAAATATCATCCGCTATTATGCGGCGCATAGGGTCTCATCCGCTATATAAATGCGGGAATATCAATAACTCAAATATATACATATGCCAATATGTATATATTGCTATATTCTACTATATATATAATATAGCATATTCAATCAATGCAATCATCCAATCAATTATTTAAATTTAACCATTTTAAATTTAAAATAAAATTCAACTGAGTGAGATTAACTCACCTTTTATTTCCGTTCGCAATCCAATTCCATTACAGCTATTTCTCCACGATCATGACCTTGTATAAATAAATTTACAACTTATTAATATTTTTAATAATTAGACAATTAATTTCCCTTTAATCAACTAACAATTTAATTTGAACTAATCATTTGGTTTAAACTGATAAATTGATTCTAAACTAAATCCTTTAAATAATTTATCTTATTTTCTTTCGTTTCCTGACTTCTGATTATTCAAATCTAAACTGAAATGCAAATTGTAATTAACTAGTAGCAAATTTATACCTTGCTAGAAAAACAGACTCGGAAAAATCCACCTTGCTCGAATCGTGAAACCCCGCAGCCTCCAACCTGATTTCACGGTTGCAGCTCGAGTTCGAGCTCGAAATCCCAAACCTTCGACCTTACCGCCTCCCAGTATCACTCGCAGCAAAATACAACGAAACCCAATGACCCTGATCATGACTTAATCTCCAGATAATCGCAACCTTAATCCCTTTCTGCTCGACACTACACGCTCGACTAGCTGCTCCACCGCGAGCCCTGGCAACTGCCACCAAATGACGACAATCTCCGAACTGCCGCCACCCCCCCCCTTTGGCCGCGACGTGCCTCCATCCACTCGATTCGGCGACCCAACATCCACATCGACGCCCCAGGGTTCATCAAACCCGAGCCCTAGTTATCGAACTTGAGACGATCTCACCATCGACTCGAACACCTGCAACCGCGCCTTGCCTTCCCATCGCAAATCGAAGTTCCTCTCGACGTCGAATCTACTTGATTTGAATAAGAGGACGGCCGACATTTTTTTTTCTTTTTTTGAATGAGCTGAAGTGAGGAAGGAAGGGAAGGTTTGATTTGAACGATAAAATTTATGTGAGTATCGATTCCAGGCTTCGGCTATTATTTTTATTTTGATGATTTTAGAACGAGATAAATTTTCTTCTGTTATCTGGCTTAGGAACGAAGAAATAAAGAGATAAGGTCGGGTATCAAATGTGTTGTCTTTCTTATTTAATTCTGAGGTGATTTGATACTTATCCAAAAACAATATATATAATAACCAAAATATCTCGTGGTCTAAAATTCTAAACCCCGAACTCCAATTTAAATGCAACGACCGGCGTTCCTAACGTTATCGTTATTCTGAACACGCTGGGACAGGTTTCGAGGTCTAGTTCGATCGTATGGAGAAGATATCTTTTTGGACCCAGTTATTATATTGAATTCAATATAGATTTCAGCGCGTTTATATATCGTACACTCACACCACAAACCCAAACTCTACGAAAATTGAAATCCGATAATAATACAATATTACGGATCCAATGAAACTGGTTCGTCGAATTTCGAGACTGTGCCTCGGACGGCTATTTTTAAATTCAATTTCAACGATATATTTTTAAAACTGAACAAAACTCTTTAAAATTCCATTTTAAAAGTTCTATCATCTTCAGTATTAACAATATAAATTTTCTGAACCTTTGAACTATTTTTAACAGGCTAAAAATCAAGATTCAATATTTTACCCAATCCCGATAATTAAATTTAATAATTAATTATCCAAATAAATACTGTATATTTGAAATTAAAGTTAAAATTTAACCTTCGGATATTTAAAATAAATTAAATATTCACATTTCAAATATACAAAAATTCCGGGTCGTCACATTCCTCCCCCCTTAAAAGAATTTCGTCCCCGAAATTACTAGTTAGGAAGAATGATTCAATCCCCATTAACTATTTCCCAAATTCAAACAGTTTTAACAATACTCAAACAATCTTTTATTAATGATACACTAATCATCTTTTAACTTCCCAAACTTATTCATAAGTTCCTACTTATCTATTCAAATTTAAATTTGAATTCAAATTTTGAATTATCAAAAATTTCTCAAAATTTTTCTAACTCTCTAAATTTTCGAAAAATTTCGCCAGCGTCTCCTTTGCGCGGCTAGCTCGGTACTACTACAAAATGGCTCTACGGCCTCCCAATCTCAAAAAGAAAACAAAAAGCCAAGTGGCTGGATCCAAAACCCAATCAAATTTCATATAGAAATACAAATACATACCTTTTGTCGGGCCATTAAATTTTATCTTCTAAAATCAAAAATCCCAATTTATCCATTGCTTTTATACACCTGTATATCCTACTAAGCAATAATATTCAATCACAATCCCAAAGTCATTTTATCAACTTCTTTACAAATTTCCAATATTTGCTTTACTTAAGCCCGTACGATGCACATATATCATCCGTACGCAATATCACATTCGATCGCTCAATCGATCACACAATTTCACTTCCGAACTAGTATCGTCCACCCGACTTCCTAGTGCGGACTCAGATCTGGTTCCTTGATCAGAAACCGTCATTCTCCTTGCATAGTCACCAACTATGATAGAGAATATCCAGAATCAATCAACAACCCATATCCAGGCTCGCCGTCGAAAATCGAGTGAAAAATTCCAACTCGGATCGATATATCTATCTCGAAATTCTGTGTTCGACATCTGGACCAAATAGCTATGCGAATAAAATAATATACGTACACCTTACGTAATTAGCCTAATTGATTATTAGTTATATCAATTCTCCTTTATTCACATTCCTTTTTGATTGTTATCCCTTTATTCACAACTATCCCATTTCACAACTTCAGTTTTAGTCTTCATTCAACTATTCACTTAGTATATATTTTTCCAATCCAAAATTTCTAAGTATATTTCCAATACCAATTTTCTTAAGAATTTCATTCTTCAATTCTTAAGTTTATATAAATTTTTTTATACTTATTTACTACTTCACCACCGAAGTGTATATATTCAAATCGAATTCCAATTTCATATGAATTCCAACTTACTTCAATTTACTACTTCCAAAAATTGAATTTTATTTAGCTCGAAAACAATCCAAGTTAATTCATTCAATAACTATTTCTCAACTTATTTAAATCACTCCTCTGTTTGAGTTCAGTTTCCATTCCACATTTACTTAAGTCAATAACTTAAGTTTATTTCCCATTTAACCAACCCCTTAAAGTTTTATTTCCATCTTTCATTTGATTCTTATTTAATCAAATTCCATCCATTTATTTATTTAATATAAGTGGTTCATTCACTCAATCATTATGAATTTTAAATTCCATACTCAATTCATCTGGAATTATTTTATTAATAACCAGGCCATTTCCAATTTATTTTCACTTATTTGGATTTTATTTAAAAATTAAGATTGCTCATCTTAGTCGTTTCCATTTGATAATTACAATTTCAAATTATAACTCTTAATGGTTCAAAGAAATGAATTCCCATTTATGACTTACACTTTCATTTCTATTCATAAGTTTTAACTTACTTACTTAAGATCTAGGACTATTCATTTAAGTCTATTTTCATCTTTACAATCAAATTTTTAAATTATTACACTTAAGAACTTAAGAATATGAATTTCTTTACACAATTATAAGCATTTTACATTACCCTTATATCCAATTCAATTCAACTTCAACTTACTTACATTTAATTCAATTCCAATTCTCAACTTTATTTAACTCATCTTAAGTTAAATTCAAATATATTCTATTCACCTTCATATACTCGAATTAAATTTTAATTCTAGGATACAATTTTATACAAGTTTTATAATTCATTCACCTTCAAGTTCTCTAACTCTTTTATCTACCAGCTTATATTACTCATTGAGTTAATTTCATCTCATAATTATAATCCCAGAATTTAACTTTCATTCCTTTCTTATTTCAATCAACTTCATTCTATACTTTATATTGTTGATTCATTTAAATTTCCACATTTATATTTTAAATAGAATTCCCAGAATTTAATTGCCCGGTTTTATTTCAAAACCATTTTGAATCCATAAATAACTCATACACATCTGGTATATCACATCAAACCCCAATTTCCAAAATAATCTGCTTTTACCAAACAATTTTCCCTTTGAATTTCAAAACCAACCCAATTCACAATCATTTCCAATTTAAAACAGTTTGGTAGCAATTTCTCTTTGGAAACTCGAAAATAGACATCGATGATGCTGCAGTCATCACCGAAATTATTTTCCAGTGACCAAAAGAGAATTTAATGCTTTTATCACTCTAAACATTTCAAACATTTTTAAATTCCAAATCCCACCAGATATGAATTCAATTTCAAAAATATTCATGAAATAATATCACCATTATTTCCCCAAAACCTTTGAAGACTATTTTTAAATCCAAAGGAATTTAAATCTTTCCCAAAACAAAAATCCATCCAATTTTTATATCCAAACATTACTCTGGAATTCTACATTTACAAATTTCATTTGTTTATGAATTTATCTCATTTGATTATAAATCACATTTGTAACTCACATTTGTATATAAAGGTTATCTCAATTTATAAATTGCATTTATAGTCTATATTTCAAATTCCATTTTGTTATATAAATTTATTCTTCAACTTAGGTTATAAGTTTTCAATTTCTACTCAATAATGAGACTAACTCATTATTGTCATTTTCTAACAACCAAGCATCCAAATATATAACTATAATAATTTCAAATAATTATTTCTTTTATATACAAAATAATTTGGGCAAAATTATTTCATTCACCCTATTTAAAACAATATTGTGTCGAACTGTTCTATTCAAGTGTTTAGAAACCCCTTCGATACAGTTGTCCAGACTGTGCCGACGAAGGTTCATATGCCACTCAATAAATCAACCAACACAATATAAAACCATTTTATATTCACTAACAAATACGCGCTCATATCTATTAATACTCTCAAAATTCCCACCAGAGCCAAGGTTATCGCCAGCCTAAGCTCTGATACCAAGTGTAACAACCCGGGTTTTTCCTACACGAAAAACCGGACCATTTGAGTTAAGAAGAAGAGGTAGAAGAAGAAAAATAGAAAACAAAATCAGAATCTAACCATCGCAGCGGAATAAAATATAAACAAGTACGGGAAATACGTCACGCCATCCAGCTCATCTCCTGAGCTCCACAGCATCATATCCTGTAACCTATAATACTCGGTCTGACCCGAGCATCATATAAAACAATACCCGAGTCAGTCTGGAGAACCAGCGTGAGAAAATCACACTCAAATTGATTATTAAAGTTTCAAAATCCTTTGAAAACAAAAGCATCTCGTAAGACCACGCCACAAATAAACATGTCGGGTTTTTACCTTACGATAGCTAAAACACTTTATATCAAACTCCTCTGATATTATAATAGTGTCTACAAAAAGTAAAATAAAATCTAGCTGAAATGCTTGCATCTCACATTTCAACAATAGTTGGGCACAATCAAAACCGTACAGGCACGTAGGGAGAATGGATTTCCAACGAATGACTAGGCACTGGGGTACCACCTATCACAGTACGTGGCCTAGATCACCGTACCGAGGAGTACGCCCGCTCCCCTGCAACACAAGGCCGGAACCATCCCTTACTGGATGATCCCGAATAAAATCACCCCACGGTTGGGATCAGCAACCGCACCACTAAGCCGAAATAAAAAGGGACATCTAGACAGGGATGACCTTACCCTCCAGTGGAAGCTACCCACGAAGCCTTGCTGCATAACCCCTGATTTTCAGTCATTCCCGGTTGATGAGGTTCGAGGCTAAACGATACCTTTTAGAGAACATATCCCTTAGAATGCTCATCGTTCGCTGACGATGTTTCGCAAGCATTCGTCCATACCAGTCCGTCCCAGGTCCGAACGGAACCGAAGGCACTATTCCCACTACATCCATTTTGGAAATATCCTCAGGATTAGTAGCGACTAGCCCTTGCACTTCACTGCTCCATCTTCGACTTTGAACACGTTATACGAAACGTACAAACCGGATCGAAGTGGTATTCGAGTCTCCAGACCTAGAATCCCGGTATACGGAAACCCGATCCCGGTCTCTTCGAAACGATCAGCGCATTGGCCAATATTGATAGTCGGTTATTTAACTATCAATTAACATCCACAAGCAACCATCACACAATTAAATAATTTCCCACATTATTTATTTGCCCAAATATCTTTCCAAGATATAATTCCGAATTTTCAAAACTCATTTGAAAACAATTTCAAAACAGTTTCCGCTTACGGAATACATTTCCAAATATTTATTTCCTCTGAAACACCAAGTACAAAACACTTAGATTTTAAAATAATCTTAAAACACTTTACTATAAATATACTTAATAATATTGAAATTTAAAAACTACTTTAATACCTTAACAAAATATATACTTAAGAAATATTTAAAATGAAACCACTTTACAAATATAAACTAAATTTCTCTTTTTAAAATATAATACCAAATCACTTTTATATAATTACTACAATAATAGATCTTTGAAAATACTACTTTAGGCTTTAACATTTAGAAATAATAGATTCTTTAAAATATGCTTTTTAAACCATATTAAAACTTTTAACTTATATTTAAAATTGCTTTGGAAAAACATACTTGGCTATCCAGATAAATACACTTCTCTTCACATCTTTTAATAATAAATCAACATTTATTTTTAAACCAATTCATATTCCTTTTATAAATTCCCACCTTGAATTTATATTCAAATATCCACTATATTTTATTTTACTTTATAAACCCAGTTCATATCTCCAAAATCTCACTTCTCTTTTAAAATTCCAATTTTAAACAACTAAATCAATTTCCAATTGATTTTCCAATTTACTTTACTTTACTTTGAAATAAATTTCCTTTACTACTTCATTTATTTCAAAATACATTAACTTTTAGATTTATTCCTTTATTTGAGTTAAAACCCTTTTTAACTGAAAATACCAATTTTAAACTTCCAAAATTCCTTCTTTAGCCTTTAATTAAATTTAATCCTTACATTCAAAATAAATCCTTTATTTTATTAAATTTAATATCACTTTAGTTTAAAGTTAATATTTCCCTTGTTATTTCGAAATTCCCTTATTCCAATTCACTTGAATTATTTACTTAAAATTTACTCTTTTATTTCTTTCAAAATCCAATTCAATATATTTTGATAACTCCTTTTATTGAAATATTCAATCCAACCATATCATCCAATATTTCAATCATCAATAAAATCATCACAGGATATCAATATTCATAGAACAGAATATCAAATAAACTAAATAATTTTGAGGAATCCAGTTGGATCCCTCCAACCTGTTTCCCTGCATCCACAGACGTTAGCACAATACCAATTCCACTTCGAGGTGGAATATCGTGGTATATGGGTTTTATAAAATATCATCCGCTATTATGCGGCGCATAGGGTCTCATCCGCTATATAAATGCGGGAATATCAATAACTCAAATATATACATATGCCAATATGTATATATTGCTATATTCTACTATATATATAATATAGCATATTCAATCAATGCAATCATCCAATCAATTATTTAAATTTAACCATTTTAAATTTAAAATAAAATTCAACTGAGTGAGATTAACTCACCTTTTATTTCCGTTCGCAATCCAATTCCATTACAGCTATTTCTCCACGATCATGACCTTGTATAAATAAATTTACAACTTATTAATATTTTTAATAATTAGACAATTAATTTCCCTTTAATCAACTAACAATTTAATTTGAACTAATCATTTGGTTTAAACTGATAAATTGATTCTAAACTAAATCCTTTAAATAATTTATCTTATTTTCTTTCGTTTCCTGACTTCTGATTATTCAAATCTAAACTGAAATGCAAATTGTAATTAACTAGTAGCAAATTTATACCTTGCTAGAAAAACAGACTCGGAAAAATCCACCTTGCTCGAATCGTGAAACCCCGCAGCCTCCAACCTGATTTCACGGTTGCAGCTCGAGTTCGAGCTCGAAATCCCAAACCTTCGACCTTACCGCCTCCCAGTATCACTCGCAGCAAAATACAACGAAACCCAATGACCCTGATCATGACTTAATCTCCAGATAATCGCAACCTTAATCCCTTTCTGCTCGACACTACACGCTCGACTAGCTGCTCCACCGCGAGCCCTGGCAACTGCCACCAAATGACGACAATCTCCGAACTGCCGCCACCCCCCCCCCTTTGGCCGCGACGTGCCTCCATCCACTCGATTCGGCGACCCAACATCCACATCGACGCCCCAGGGTTCATCAAACCCGAGCCCTAGTTATCGAACTTGAGACGATCTCACCATCGACTCGAACACCTGCAACCGCGCCTTGCCTTCCCATCGCAAATCGAAGTTCCTCTCGACGTCGAATCTACTTGATTTGAATAAGAGGACGGCCGACATTTTTTTTTCTTTTTTTGAATGAGCTGAAGTGAGGAAGGAAGGGAAGGTTTGATTTGAACGATAAAATTTATGTGAGTATCGATTCCAGGCTTCGGCTATTATTTTTATTTTGATGATTTTAGAACGAGATAAATTTTCTTCTGTTATCTGGCTTAGGAACGAAGAAATAAAGAGATAAGGTCGGGTATCAAATGTGTTGTCTTTCTTATTTAATTCTGAGGTGATTTGATACTTATCCAAAAACAATATATATAATAACCAAAATATCTCGTGGTCTAAAATTCTAAACCCCGAACTCCAATTTAAATGCAACGACCGGCGTTCCTAACGTTATCGTTATTCTGAACACGCTGGGACAGGTTTCGAGGTCTAGTTCGATCGTATGGAGAAGATATCTTTTTGGACCCAGTTATTATATTGAATTCAATATAGATTTCAGCGCGTTTATATATCGTACACTCACACCACAAACCCAAACTCTACGAAAATTGAAATCCGATAATAATACAATATTACGGATCCAATGAAACTGGTTCGTCGAATTTCGAGACTGTGCCTCGGACGGCTATTTTTAAATTCAATTTCAACGATATATTTTTAAAACTGAACAAAACTCTTTAAAATTCCATTTTAAAAGTTCTATCATCTTCAGTATTAACAATATAAATTTTCTGAACCTTTGAACTATTTTTAACAGGCTAAAAATCAAGATTCAATATTTTACCCAATCCCGATAATTAAATTTAATAATTAATTATCCAAATAAATACTGTATATTTGAAATTAAAGTTAAAATTTAACCTTCGGATATTTAAAATAAATTAAATATTCACATTTCAAATATACAAAAATTCCGGGTCGTCACACCGGATTTGGGGGGTTCGATGGAGGGTTGGGTCGCGAGTCTAGAGGTGGTGGTCGCTAGGCGTCTGGGGGACGGTGGCGGCATAGAGACATGGTCAAAGAGGGCGGTCAACGGCAGTTTTGGGTTAGCATTGTTGGGTTTATCTCGTGCGCGTGCGTTTTCTTACTGGTGATGTTAGAAAAGATGATGACGTGGCAAGTTTGATGGATGTAATGTGTTCTTTTTTCTTTGTTATTTTTTTAAATTAAATCCAATCATAATTATTGCTATAACTCTCGCATACGAACTCCTTTTCACGCGCGGTTTCTTTTGTTAGGATCGTATTGAAATTCCGTACTCGATGACGCTGGTTTGGACGAATTCTGAGACGGTCAAATTTTTGGGTTTAAATTGGATTTGAATTCAATTTAAATTCAAAAGGTGAGTGTTTTAACCCACTCACAACTTCTAAGATTTCCTATGTTTGTTAAATTCATGTATGATGTGTTTAGAAATTTATTTATAGATGTTTGGCATATATTTCATCATTATCTCAGTTAATTGCATTCATCGTAATTAATTGTTAAATTTATTTATTCATTGCATTTAAATTGCCAGTTAATTGGTAATTAATTTATTCATTGCATTTAAAACTGCCAATTAATTGTTAATTAATTTATTCGTTGCATATAAACTGCCAGTTGAAAGTTATTAATTTTTATTGAATATAAACTATTTGTTGATGCCTGTTATATTTTATATGCTTTATATTGATGTTTGTTTAAATTGGATGATGATTGTAATAAATGGTTGTTTATTGATATTTGGATGAATGGATGCTATATTTTATATAAACTGCAAGTTATTATGCAATTTCATTCCATTCGGGATTGCGGTTTGAAATGATATATAACCGTAAACTTTTATCTTTAAAATTACGGATTGAAATGATAAATATCTGTATCACTTGACCATAGGATAGAAAAATTATATACAGTCACCGTGGTCTATATATATAAAATATTTTAAAGTGATTTTCTATGGATTTTGGAAAATAAGGGTTTATATATATACTAATTTTGATATTATATAAATATATTTTTATATATGGTTAAATTCTAAAATTTAAGCTAAGTAAAATTTGATGATGTTTTAAGTTTGATTTACGAATATTTCAAGTTTGAGCTTTATTTAAGTGATATTGAATTTATTAAATAAATATTTCTAAACTAAATAATAGTAAATTGAATGAAGGTATATATAAGATTATCAGATTTGGTTGGGAATTTTAGAATATTTAAAGTCTTGAAATATATCAAAATTGAAATGTTTTATTGAAATTAAGGTATTATTGTTTTCAAAGTATTGGTTTTCGAAATTGTTATAACTTTGAAAGTAATATGGTTTGAAAAATGAATTTATTTGAAATAGAATTTATTTAAGAATTATCTGTGAATATATGGATTTGAAACCTATTGAAATTGAAAATTTTGAAATATGACTTCAAAATGTGGTTTGGGTTTAAGATGATTTAAAAGAATATTTCAAGTTATCTAAATTTGAGAAAGATTAGTGATTGGAAATTTGGTTTTATTTAAAGGATATGTTTTGAAATGGCAAAAATATTTTGGTTTTAAAGTATATACTATTTTGAAGTAAAGGATATGTTTTGAAATGGCAAAAAAAAAATTTTGGTTTTAAAGTATATACTATTTTGTAGTAAAGGATATGTTTTGAAAGGGCAGTGATTGTGTTTTTAAAAGTATATATATTTGTAAATGACCACGGTGTTATAATAACGATTGGTTGTTAAAGAGACCGGGATCGGATATGGACATACTCTCTGTCGATACTGAAAACCACTTTGACAACTGTGTACGCGGTGGAGTTTCCAGAATGAAGTAGGATGGTGGCGACGATCCTAAGGTATATACGTGGACCCAACTCCCGTGAGTTGGCATAAGGTGGCTAAAACAGGAGCGATCTCGGACCAGTGAGGTAGCACCTCTTATCGGACGCACTTCTTCGATTCTATTCTATTACTTTGTGATTTTTGGTGGCCACCCTTCGATTTGGGAGTGTTGTTCGAGGTGGACGGTAATGGCTGCTATCCGCACCATCAGTCCGTGTGCGTAATTGGTATATCTACCCTGACATTGCCTAGTTGTGCCGTGTCACCTACCATATCGAGCTTTACTACGATTATGATTTTAAGATCCGACCGCGTTAAGGTTCTCCATCCCCTTAACGCTATTTTATATATGATTATACTTTATTGATTAGACATTATTATAATAGCGAATATTACTACATAGTAGATAGTTTAACGGATCCTTAAGAGGTGTGAATCCCAAACATTTCTTAAGTTACTGCACTCACGTTAGACACTGGATAGGAGATGTCAAACCCCGTAAACATCTCTGACTCCGTTTACACTCATATTTATTTCATTGATTTAACTTACATAAGATCTTTTAGTTCTGACTCGAGTGTTTTGTCTTTTCAATTCGCTCGGGTCAGCCTGAGCATTTCAGGATTTGAAGGCCCTATTTCTGGAGGATGAAGACGAAGATTTTATTACTACTATTTATTATATTACACTACACCATTGTATTCCGCTGCATTTATTATCATTCTCTGGTATGTGTAACTCTGATATGTATTGTATAAGTATAATCAAATATTTTGTAAAACAGCTTCATGAACTGTTATTTGATTATTATATTTTATCGTTCCGCTGCAAGATTCTATTTTTGTTTCTTTTATTTCTCCACTTTTTCTTATTTACCCCATAACAATCCGCCCTTCTGTATGGTTTAAGTTGGCATGTGTGTCTGCTTAAGCGTACAAAAAGGTGGGATGTTACGGTTGGTATCAAAGCTTTGGTTTAGCGATAAACCTTAGCTTTGTGGGGTCTGACTCTTTATTAATAGGGTAGTAATACCCTATGGGAGTCGTTGAGCGTATATATATGAGAGAGCGTATTTGTTAGTGTTATAAAAATGTTCTAATATTGTGTTAATCTGTTCCGTTTTGTATTTATAAATTCTAGTTGGTGCATGGGACGCTATGACATCAATAGGGATTTCTAAACACTTAATAGGACAGACCGACATAATATTTGTTTTAATATAGGTGAATGAAATAACTTTGCCTATTATATTTTCCATATATAAAAATATTTTATAAAGATATATATTTGGTTGCTATAGATTGGGTGTTAGGTAATGAAAATATAAATAATAGTTGAAACTAAGTTGAAAATAAATAAATGAAAACTGGAAATTTAGAGCTTAAGTTCCGGGGTTTTTGAAGATTCCTTTCAATTGATTTTGGAATATAATAATAATATTGTTAGAAGTATTTTCTGATATAAATATTTCAATAGAATTTGAAAGAAATGTTTTAAGAGAAATTCCGCAAAGAAATAAGTTGTACTCCCCTCTCTGTCGCTGGAAAATAATTTCGGTGATGGCGGTCGCATCATCGACATTCATTTTCGAGTTTCAAAGTGGGAAGGCAACTGTAGTAGTTTTACTACAAGATTATTTTGATAGACAAATAAATATTTTTAAATTGTTTTAAATATAATCGAATATATAAATTTTAAGTATATATTTATCTATTATTTTAAAATGATTTGAAATTTAACCCGGTACTTAATTGTTAGGTTCTGTTAGTTAATAGTTTCAGTTAAGTATAGTAAATTGGAATATAACTAATTTATAATTGGAACTTTTATTAAAAATAAGTGATCAAATGCAAGGGTATAAATGAAATTTAAAAGAAACTTGGAGTTGTAACCTATGAAACAAATAATGTAATTATTGAACCATTAATCAATTAGAAGAATTGAGAAAAATTTGTATAACTTTCAATTACATTCTTAAAGGCATATATATAACTTACCAAAAGATATAAAAGTTGAAAATGTTAATAAGAAAATGTATAGGAAATTGTACAAGTAACTTATGTAATGAAAATATTCAGTGAATTTCTTTTATTAATAAGAATTAAAGTATAACTGTTATGCCAAGTAACTAAAATTTAACATGAATATTTTTAAGAAATGAATAAATGAAATTAATAAGTATTGATGTTCTAGTTGTTATATTATATATAAAAATAATAATAAACTTAAGTAATAAGTTGAAGTTACCTCAGAATAGAATAAGAATAAAAGATGAATACTGGAAAATGACTGTAAACTTAAGTTAATAAATTTACCTACTAAGGAATTTGATTTAATGTATAAAAATAATGAATAAAGAGAAACCCAAACAACAATATATGGAATGAACTTAATAATAATGAACTTGATCTATTGTTGAATTTGTTGTTTGTTTGGCTTATGGTTGTTTGAGCAAGGATACTTTAATATTGTTTGGATGTAGGAATAATCTATTTAGTTTCACCTAAGACTGCTTAGTGAAGGGTACACTTAGTAGTTTATTCTTCATTCTGTACAATTTAAAGTTATGAACCTGAATAACTATTTCTTTTGTTTGATATGAATGAATGTTTGATTTTATGGGTGTATGCCTTGTTGCAAGTGTTTGTTGTATTGATTATTGTTGTTATTGAAACCACCTTAAATATTTCACCTTATATAATTGTTAACCCTTTTAGATTTTATAAGTAAGATGCAGGTTATGGAAGCAATTGCTACTGCTTTTGGTTCCATAAATAAGCGTTAATTGTCCGACAAATAGGTACATTTTCGGATTACAGTTTATAGCGCTATTATATTATTTTTCCATGTTGGGTTATATATTATTTTGGAAAATATATGTTATATTTTGTTATATTTGATATTACATTTTCTCCCGAGCCTCTCCGTACAAAGGAGACTCTGCCAAAATTTTCCAAAAATTTTGGACTTAGAAATTATTTTGAAATGTTTTTCCAAACTTCAATAATTTAAGTATAAAAAGATATAATGATTGTAAATTTGTATATTCTAATATAAGTAACAAATGTTGAAAATTTAATTGTTTATAAAGAAATGTTTGAATAAGATATATAGATTTCTTAAAGTCTTCTTTCACCTTCTTTCCTTTTCGGGGACGAAAAGTTCTGAGTGGGGGAGAGTGTAACGACCCGTAAATTTAGACCATTTAATTTGTTAATTTAATTTGATTTTGGTAATTTAATTTAGAAGAAAAATTTTCTAACTCATATTGAAGTAAATATAGAAAGAAAATGCAACATTTGAAATTTTAGCTAAGTACTTAATCATATAAAAAGAGAAATTACGATGCATTGAAGTAATGGAAATATTGTATATACTAATGCCATGATGTAATTTGTGTTAATCTAATGAATTCAATGTTATAGTAACGTATGAAGTAATACACGATTAATGGAAAAGCATATGCAAATTAATGTAGATAAGAAATTTTAATTAATGTTGTTTTGATAATAAACGTTACTTGGTGATTATTAATATAGTAACAGAAGTGTGAATGTAAAGTAATAAAAGCGTAAATTTATTTTAAGAAATAATTGTTGTATTTGGGTAATAAGTTAAATACAAGTAAAGTAATGCAGGACAATAAATAATATATGTAGTACAATCCCCATTTTTATTTGTAAACAATTGTAAGGTTTAATTTATTGAAATTTGAAAATTAGGAAATAGATTCAAGGTTTATATTAGATAATGAATTGGCAATAATTTAAGTTAATAACTAATGGATTTGATAGAATACTAATTTATTCATAAAGCGAGAATAAGTGAATGTAACAAAATGAATAGGAAATGCTAATTTATTCAGAAAGTGATAGTTGATAAAAAAAAAGGAATGGAACCAAGATGAATTGATGAATTGGATTTAGGATTTAAATTTGTATGGGTGCGTTTATTTTTAATGAATGGGAAATGAATCAATTAAGATATGTATTTATTTCTTTAGTATGTTGCATATAATTTGGAAACTTGTTTGCAATCAAAGGAGATTAAGTAGCACGTTAAATGGAAAATAAATAAATTAATACATTAATGATGTGTAATACAATTCATTGTTAACTATGCCCATACAATATCAATTTATTTGATAGCAAGATTTTAAATCAATAAACGAATTTATTTAGATTTCAATTTATAATTTATAACATTTAAGGTCAAATCAATTGCCATTTATTGTCCTAACTTGTGCAGTTAGGGCAGGTTTGATTTGTCATTTAAGATAGTTTATTACATAAGATGTAAAATGTTAATTTTATTTATGATATGAAGATTAGTTGATTTAAGGAGTGAACATCAAGATTTATTAATTTATTTATAATTTGAAACTTAATAAGTGGATTAATTGCAAATAAGTGGAATATAATTTTAAAACTTTACACAAATGAAAATTTAGGTAAAAATTGAGAATGTTAATATAATGGGTTTTGATCCCAATATTTATTTCATCTGTTTGTAATAATGAATTTGAATAATATGAATAAACATTTAATTTAAAGAAATTATTGAAATTTAATTTATAATTTCTAAATTTAACAAAACTGTAATTTAACGCTGAAATTGTTAATGTATTAACATTTAAATTGACATCTAAATTTGTTTAAAATCATTGTGAATGATTAAGAAAATAAAAGTGTTAAAGATTGTCGATTTCAAAATTTAAATAGGAAATTTGATTTAATTAATTTATTTTAAATTTAGTTACTAAATGGAAAAATAGCCATTTTGGCCACTGACTCGGATTTCAACGAAACCAGTTTCATCGGAACCGTAACGGTGAATTGTAATAGTGTTTCAAGTTTCGTAGCGATCGGACTTGACGTTTGATCGTACGAACTCGAAACGCCCTGAAATTTATGCAATTGAAATCAATTAAAATCAATTTGGAAAAATATTGTTTTAAGCATAACTTTTTCATACGATGGAATTTGAACCTGAAACCTTTTCCATTGAATTTAAAATATTTTAAAACATCTATTTTGATATATGGGTTAACGCAATTTCGTTCCGGAGTCAGAACGGGCTTTTTGGACCACTTTGTCGTTAGCGCGTATATCTAATAGATCTGATCCATCCTTTTTTCCAACCTTTCCCTATAATTATCCGGTTATAAACCATAGCCTCCATCTATTCTCTTTTGTCTGTACGTACATCTCAACTCTCTCCTCCTCAATGGCAGACAAACAAAATTTCAGATTCAATTACAATTCAAAATCAAATAAAATTCAAACTCCTCACAAAAATTCGGAAAAAATATATGTTGAAGCTCTCGACTAGCGTAATTCACTGGTGGTGTTCATTTTTCGTTTTGGATTGTCGTTTGATCAGTAAAAATGGAGGAAGTTTCGGCCGTTCATCATCGCCGCGATCAAACTTGTCGGATCGAAAAATCGTTTCTGGGTTTTGGAGAGAGGACGAAGGGGAGCGCATCTATATGGTTTTTTCGTCATTTTGATGGTCAGATTTCTCGCTAAAATTCGACTAGGGTTTCTAAATTTAGACGGCGGTTGGAATTTGTGGCAGCGTTGGGTGACCGGACTTGGGGGGTTCGATGGAGGGTTGGGTCGCGAGTCTAGAGGTGGTGGTCGCTAGGCGTCTGGGGGACGGTGGCGGCATAGAGACATGGTCAAAGAGGGCGGTCAACGGCAGTTTTGGGTTAGCATTGTTGGGTTTATCTCGTGCGCGTGCGTTTTCTTACTGGTGATGTTAGAAAAGATGATGACGTGGCAAGTTTGATGGATGTAATGTGTTCTTTTTTCTTTGTTATTTTTTTAAATTAAATCCAATCATAATTATTGCTATAACTCTCGCATACGAACTCCTTTTCACGCGCGGTTTCTTTTGTTAGGATCGTATTGAAATTCCGGACTCGATGACGCTGGTTTGGACGAATTCTGAGACGGTCAAATTTTTGGGTTTAAATTGGATTTGAATTCAATTTAAATTCAAAAGGTGAGTGTGTAACATCCCGAAAATTTTCGACTTTCGAAAATTCAACATCGATACTCACTTTATCGACTGCTGAGCCATCGAATGCCGGAAACCCGAAAAGTTATGGTTTTAAGAAAGAAGAAAAAAAATAGAAGCAGAAGGTAGAGGAAAAAGGAAGAAGAACAACAACAGAGCAAGAGAACAGCAACAGAAACAGAACAATATCAGAATCTTACACATCGCAGCGGAACAATATATAATAGATAAACACTAGTCTTTTAAAACAAAGAACTATATCAGTTTATACATACATCAATCATCAGAGTCAATATACAACAATGGACAGTTATATAAACTCGTCCTCATACAGAATACACAGCGGAATAAAATAATATCAGATACAAATACTACGTCTCGAACTCCAGCTTATCTCCAAGCTCCAGAATATCCAGAATATCCTGATAATATAACTCTAGGCTGCCCGTGTGGAAATTGGTGGGCACCCAGAGTTTAGAAGGGAACAATAAACTCCGAGTCAGTCATGGTGACTGGTGTGAGATCGTAAAACAGTTATTCTTTATAACAACAGGATAATTTTAAAGTCAATTCGAAATGCTTTTGGAAAATGAAACTACCATAAGACCTCCCACCACACACACAATGCAAACGCAGAATTGGAGGAGATTTCTTCTTATGATAGTCAAAGATGCTTACTACGCAAAATCAAATCATTTTTGATATTATTATTAGTGCATAGTGTAGAAAACATTTCGAAAGTATAATATTAATCTTAGCCAGCATAGGCATTCCGCACTTATGCCTACTATAGCTACTATGTTCAATAGCAGGTTACCGCCATATTCCATAGCAGGTAATACAACTAAAACCGTACACGTCACGTATTGTTTCTTTGGATTTCCAACAAATGGTCAGGCTAAGGAACTTCCTATGCCACGATGGGTACGTCCCTGGAATAGACGACCCGAGAACCTAACCGGATCTCTGCCAACACAAGGCCGGGTTACCTCTGCAAAAATAGGTAACTACTGACACGCGTATGCCATCCCCCGATCGTCACCGATCTTCCCGAGGATCCCCGATTCGCAACAAACCACATAGATAATAATAATGCAGTAACCACAGAGGTTAAGTATCTGGGCTCCATACCATGATACCACCTTTATCCAGAAGGAATGACATACACTAAGGGGCGCTACTCCCTAGAACCTTGCCGCATTCGTCCTGTTTCGACCATTTCCGGGGTGTGAGGCTCGACGAAGTCTCCTCCACAAAGCTACGCTTTCTCAAAAAGCCCTGCTTTGGGTCAAACAAAATGATCAACCTATGATCACAAAGATATAAGATCAAACAAATGATCATATCACAAATGATCAAACACTGATCATTTCACAGCAACACTCAGTATGCCACGTTACCAAATTGGGATATATCGCTGATGAATTTCAACTACATAACCTCTGAGCTCGTACGTCTCAGAGAAGGGTGTTAAGCTAAGAGAATAAATTCTTCGCCACCAACAGAAATGTATTTGAAAGAAATCAGCTTTATACCTCAAATTGTAACGTCAGACACACAATCCATACAAGTCTGTTCCGGGATCGAACAGAACCGAAGGCACTTCTCACGAAGCCCTTGCATTTCCGGATAATTTTCAATCACGTCAGGACTTCCCGTCACTAAGGGTGATAAAAACCTCTAAATCGAAGATCAGTCGATGTAGAGTAACTCGACGGTAATCCTTCCATTTTCAAAAATATCCGGTCTTCAACACCGGTCTTCGAATGCAATTCATAACGACGTATCACATATTCGGAATGGGTTATACGACCCCATGGTCCTTTCCCGGCTAACCCGAATAGTGAGCGATTATTCAAAAATAAGTGTGGCATTCAAATTCATCCAATTCACAACAAATACCTATCTAAAGGTAATTATTGATAGTCGGTTATTTAACTATCAATAAAGACGCGCAACATCATCAGATTCCAAATAATTTTCCAAATTATTTTATCTTCCAAAATATCTTTTACTAGATATAAATTTCCACACTTAACCATTTGAAAACAACTTCAAATATTCACTTTTCAATTTATCTTTAAAAGATAAAAACTCAAACAGTTCATTTCACATTGGAAAAGCATTTCCATACTTATGTAAAAATAAGTATTTCACAAAACTATTTATTTTCAACCCTTAGAAAATATTCGATATACTTAAATCAATATTAAGTATACATTTCATTCTTTAAGGAAATCATTCTCTTTAAACACATTTATTTGAGTCAAAACGAATGTTACGTAAAACATCGTTACGACGACTCGAAATCACTAGTATAGGGATTCGGATTTTAATAGATGTATAAATCCCAATACTATATAAAACATTTCCTTCCGGAAATCATCTACTATAACAACAGTGTTATAGTCCATCATTTCCTTATTCTTCGAAAACGTCTATTTCAACAATAAATGTTGAAATCTATGATTTCGATATTTCACACGTTTTAAAACATCTTTTAAAACAATTAACTTCATTTTATAATATCGCTTTCCCAAAACATACCCATTTTATTTAATAATACATTCACTGTCCAAAATCGTGAATATACTTCATTTAACCCAATTCCAATCATTTCTACACATTTTCATTTCAATAGAAATTCGCTATTCAAAATCATGAATATATCTTCTTAAATCATCTTCTATATTGAATTTATCACATTCAATCTATTTCGAATTTATAAGCACGTTTATAAATTCTATTTTCTCTTTTTAATAACTACTTCGACTTATAAACCTTCTTTTATCAACTTCTATATTTAACTTATCAAAATAAGTGACTTTGGGTTAATAAACAACTTTTATAAATTTTAATTCTATTTATAAAAGCTTCAATACCAAATCAATTTCAATATTGATTTCTAATTTTATTTTCAACGTTTGAATAAAATTTCCATATTGATTTCTCAAAAATTCATTTCTAAATATTTAAATCAATTACAGATTGATTTCAAATTTTATTTATCACTACTAAAATAAATTCCTTATTTTTCTCAAATTATTCAATATTCTGTTTTAAAATGGATTCTTCAAATTTATAATCACTATTTTACGAAATCCATTTATTTAACATTTTCACTTGATTCTGGAATTAATTCGATAAGATTATAAAAATTAACTTTTTATACTTAAAAATTCCTTTCTACTTGAATTTCAAAAATTCAATTTCGTTTATCTTTGGAATCCAATGATGTCAAAACATCCATTCAGCTAAATTTTAGCTTTCAAACAATTTCCAGATATTAATATGATTAATAGCATCACTATAATCATTCACAGATTCATATCACAATAGAAATAAATTCAATCAATGTGAGGGGTCCAGTTGGATCCCTCCAACCTGTTTCCCTGCATCCAAAGACGTTAGCACAATACCAATTCCGCTCCAGTACGGAATTATCGCGGTATATGGGTTTTTATAAATCCGCTTACTAACGGCGCAATAGGGTCTCATCCGCTATACGAGGCGGGAAATCAATCAATCCAATATATACATATGCCAATATGTATATACTGCTATATATATATATATAGATATATCCTATCATATCTAATATCATAATCAACATAGAAATCAGTCAATCAATAAATAACTGAAAATTCCACTTTTCATTTGAGTGAGAAAAATCTCACCTTGCTTTTAATTTCGCATTCCACTCCAAATCCAGATTTATTTCCTTCGTTGTATTCGACCTTGTATAAACAATTTATACATTTATTAATATTCGAATAAATTGACAATAAATTATCGTCTGTTAATTTTCTTTAAATCAATTCTTTAATTTTTTTATCAAATGATTTATTTTAAACAAATTCCCTATTAACTATTTAAATATACTGAACACTTCATTACTATTTCCTTTTAATAAATTGATTTCATAAGAAAATTTAAATTCAAAATTTATTCTCCTTTAACAAAATTTACTCTAACAAATTATTTTATTCCAACAAATTTTTCCTTTCACCTAAATAAATTAAATTTAAACTGAATTTCTATAAATTTTAAACAGATTACTTTTAACAATTTTACCTCAGTAGAATTAAATTTTAAAACTAAATTTAAATACTGGGTTCACAAATTTTTCTATATGCATGAATAAATCGAATGAAGAAAATACCTTACTAATAATCGAACGAACCCCATATCACTGCCCGGCCTCCACGGCGCCACCCAAAGTCGAAATGCTCGACATCCCAGCCGCGACTTCGCCAGTGCCACCCCCTCCATCCCAAAACTGCTGCCCTCAATCGTGACTCCATCACCGTGCCAGCCCTATTCGCGAGCACGCCACCACACCGCGATTCCCCCAAATCGAACGTCGCCGAGTTCCTTCTTCCAGTCACGAGCTCGAGACCTCCCTCCCCTTCGAATTGTGCTACGCGACGTCGCGCTTGACTCCCCACGTCGCCGCTCCACCCTATCGTTTCCGCACAAGCCTCGACCACCGCGCGTTCACCGATCGCAGCCACCATCAATTGACTCGCCGCCTAAAACAGCCTCGCGTCCCCCTGCTTCGATTTCGAAGTTATCACGAACAAAATCGATTCGTTCGTTTTATTTTCGAATCGAGATGAACTCGACTTTGGTTTACCGAGAGTTGAAGGTGAAGAGGGATTCGACTTCTTTTTTTTTTTTTAGCGTGAGTCGTTTGCTTGAGAGGGAGAAGGAGTGATGACTTAAAAAGGTAAAGAGCCATGCTTGCTTTCTTTTTCACGAATTCGATTTGAACGGAGAAGGGGATGAGATATTTAAAAAATGAAAGAGGTATGGGTTTCACGATAAATTCTCGTGATCTTCGGCGTGATTAAAGGCTGAAGCAAAGGGAGATAACGTGTGGTGATGTTGACCATTTTAAATTTAAATTCAAATTTAATTCGATAAAGATTTTTAATGCGTTTACACGCCGTACGATCACGTATTGACTCCAAAAAATACGAAATTGGAAATCCAGTAATAATACAATATTACGGACCCAATGGAACTGGTTTCGTCGAATTCCGAGACTATGTGAAAATTGACTATTTTTAAATATCGACTAAACGATATAAATTTCAAAACTGATCAAATCAATTTGAAATTGAATTCTGAAGTTTCTGTTATCTTCAGAATTATCAATACGAATTTTAAAAGTTTTCAAAATATTTTTCTTCAGCTTAAAATTGAAGATTCAAATTTAATTCAACTTACAATAGATTAAATTTTATAATTTAATCGTCAGCTTCAAAGCTATATCCGGGATTCAAATTAAATCATTGTTCAAATATTTAAAATTAATTAAATATTTTCAATTTAATTTGGTCGAAATTCTGGGTCGTTACAGAGTGTTTTAACCCACTCACAACTTCTAAGATTTCCTATGTTTGTTAAATTCATGTATGATGTGTTTAGAAATTTATTTATAGATGTTTGGCATATATTTCATCATTATCTCAGTTAATTGCATTCATCGTAATTAATTGTTAAATTTATTTATTCATTGCATTTAAATTGCCAGTTAATTGTTAATTAATTTATTCATTGCATTTAAAACTGCCAATTAATTGTTAATTAATTTATTCGTTGCATATAAACTGCCAGTTGAAAGTTATTAATTTTTATTGAATATAAACTATTTGTTGATGCCTGTTATATTTTATATGCTTTATATTGATGTTTGTTTAAATTGGATGATGATTGTAATAAATGGTTGTTTATTGATATTTGGATGAATGGATGCTATATTTTATATAAACTGCAAGTTATTATGCAATTTCATTCCATTCGGGATTGCGGTTTGAAATGATATATAACCGTAAACTTTTATCTTTAAAATTACGGATTGAAATGATAAATATCTGTATCACTTGACCATAGGATAGAAAAATTATATACAGGCACCGTGGTCTATATATATAAAATATTTTAAAGTGATTTTCTATGGATTTTGGAAAATAAGGGTTTATATATATACTAATTTTGATATTATATAAATATATTTTTATATATGGTTAAATTCTAAAATTTAAGCTAAGTAAAATTTGATGATGTTTTAAGTTTGATTTGCGAATATTTCAAGTTTGAGCTTTATTTAAGTGATATTGAATTTATTAAATAAATATTTCTAAACTAAATAATAGTAAATTGAATGAAGGTATATATAAGATTATCAGATTTGGTTGGGAATTTTAGAATATTTAAAGTCTTGAAATATATCAAAATTGAAATGTTTTATTGAAATTAAGGTATTATTGTGTTCAAAGTATTGGTTTTCGAAATTGTTATAACTTTGAAAGTAATATGGTTTGAAAAATGAATTTATTTGAAATAGAATTTATTTAAGAATTATCTGTGAATATATGGATTTGAAACCTATTGAAATTGAAAATTTTGAAATATGACTTCAAAATGTGGTTTGGGTTTAAGATGATTTAAAAGAATATTTCAAGTTATCTAAATTTGAGAAAGATTAGTGATTGGAAATTTGGTTTTATTTAAAGGATATGTTTTGAAATGGCAAAAATATTTTGGTTTTAAAGTATATACTATTTTGAAGTAAAGGATATGTTTTGAAATGGCAAAAAAAAAATTTGGTTTTAAAGTATATACTATTTTGTAGTAAAGGATATGTTTTGAAAGGGCAGTGATTGTGTTTTTAAAAGTATATATATTTGTAAATGACCACGGTGTTATAATAACGATTGGTTGTTAAAGAGACCGGGATCAGATATGAACATACTCTCTGTCGATACTGAAAACCACTTTGACAACTGTGTACGCGGTGGAGTTTCCAGAATGAAGTAGGATGGTGGCGACGATCCTAAGGTATATACGTGGACCCAACTCCCGTGAGTTGGCATAAGGTGGCTAAAACAGGAGCGATCTCGGACCAGTGAGGTAGCACCTCTTATCGGACGCACTTCTTCGATTCTATTCTATTACTTTGTGATTTTTGGTGGCCACCCTTCGATTTGGGAGTGTTGTTCGAGGTGGACGGTAATGGCTGCTATCCGCACCATCAGTCCGTGTGCGTAATTGGTATATCTACCCTGACATTGCCTAGTTGTGCCGTGTCACCTACCATATCGAGCTTTACTACGATTATGATTTTAAGATCCGACCGCGTTAAGGTTCTCCATCCCCTTAACGCTATTTTATATATGATTATACTTTATTGATTAGACATTATTATAATAGCGAATATTACTACATAGTAGATAGTTTAACGGATCCTTAAGAGGTGTGAATCCCAAACATTTCTTAAGTTACTGCACTCACGTTAGACACTGGATAGGAGATGTCAAACCCCGTAAACATCTCTGACGCCGTTTACACTCATATTTATTTCATTGATTTAACTTACATAAGATCTTTTAGTTCTGACTCGAGTGTTTTGTCTTTTCAATTCGCTCGGGTCAGCCTGAGCATTTCAGGATTTGAAGGCCCTATTTCTGGAGGATGAAGACGAAGATTTTATTACTACTATTTATTATATTACACTACACCATTGTATTCCGCTGCATTTATTATCATTCTCTGGTATGTGTAACTCTGATATGTATTGTATAAGTATAATCAAATATTTTGTAAAACAGCTTCATGAACTGTTATTTGATTATTATATTTTATCGTTCCGCTGCAAGATTCTATTTTTGTTTCTTTTATTTCTCCACTTTTTCTTATTTACCCCATAACAATCCGCCCTTCTGTATGGTTTAAGTTGGCACGTGTGTCTGCTTAAGCGTACAAAAAGGTGGGATGTTACGGTTGGTATCAGAGCTTTGGTTTAGCGATAAACCTTAGCTTTGTGGGGTCTGACTCTTTATTAATAGGGTAGTAATACCCTATGGGAGTCGTTGAGCGTATATATATGAGAGAGCGTATTTGTTAGTGTTATAAAAATGTTCTAATATTGTGTTAATCTGTTCCGTTTTGTATTTATAAATTCTAGTTGGTGCATGGGACGCTATGACATCAATAGGGATTTCTAAACACTTAATAGGACAGACCGACATAATATTTGTTTTAATATAGGTGAATGAAATAACTTTGCCTATTATATTTTCCATATATAAAAATATTTTATAAAGATATATATTTGGTTGCTATAGATTGGGTGTTAGGTAATGAAAATATAAATAATAGTTGAAACTAAGTTGAAAATAAATAAATGAAAACTGGAAATTTAGAGCTTAAGTTCCGGGGTTTTTGAAGATTCCTTTCAATTGATTTTGGAATATAATAATAATATTGTTAGAAGTATTTTCTGATATAAATATTTCAATAGAATTTGAAAGAAATGTTTTAAGAGAAATGCCGCAAAGAAATAAGTTGTACTCCCCTCTCTGTCGCTGGAAAATAATTTCGGTGATGGCGGTCGCATCATCGACATTCATTTTCGAGTTTCAAAGTGGGAAGGCCACTGTAGTAGTTTTACTACAAGATTATTTTGATAGACAAATAAATATTTTTAAATTGTTTTAAATATAATCGAATATATAAATTTTAAGTATATATTTATCTATTATTTTAAAATGATTTGAAATTTAACCCGGTACTTAATTGTTAGGTTCTGTTAGTTAATAGTTTCAGTTAAGTATAGTAAATTGGAATATAACTAATTTATAATTGGAACTTTTATTAAAAATAAGTGATTAAATGCAAGGGTATAAATGAAATTTAAAAGAAACTTGGAGTTGTAACCTATGAAACAAATAATGTAATTATTGAACCATTAATCAATTAGAAGAATTGAGAAAAATTTGTATAACTTTCAATTACATTCTTAAAGGCATATATATAACTTACCAAAAGATATAAAAGTTGAAAATGTTAATAAGAAAATGTATAGGAAATTGTACAAGTAAACTTATGTAATGAAAATATTCAGTGAATTTCTTTTATTAATAAGAATTAAAGTATAACTGTTATGCCAAGTAACTAAAATTTAACATGAATATTTTTAAGAAATGAATAAATGAAATTAATAAGTATTGATGTTCTAGTTGTTATATTATATATAAAAATAATAATAAACTTAAGTAATAAGTTGAAGTTACCACAGAATAGAATAAGAATAAAAGATGAATACTGGAAAATGACTGTAAACTTAAGTTAATAAATTTACCTACTAAGGAATTTGATTTAATGTATAAAAATAATGAATAAAGAGAAAATCAAACAACAATATATGGAATGAACTTAATAATAATGAACTTGATCTATTGTTGAATTTGTTGTTTGTTTGGCTTATGGTTGTTTGAGCAAGGATACTTTAATATTGTTTGGATGTAGGAATAATCTATTTAGTTTCACCTAAGACTGCTGAGTGAAGGGTACACTTAGTAGTTTATTCTTCATTCTGTACAATTTAAAGTTATGAACCTGAATAACTATTTCTTTTGTTTGATATGAATGAATGTTTGATTTTATGGGTGTATGCCTTGTTGCAAGTGTTTGTTGTATTGATTATTGTTGTTATTGAAACAACCTTAAATATTTCACCTTATATAATTGTTAACCCTTTTAGATTTTATAAGTAAGATGCAGGTTATGGAAGCAATTGCTACTGCTTTTGGTTCCATAAATAAGCGTTAATTGTCCGACAAATAGGTACATTTTCGGATTACAGTTTATAGCGCTATTATATTATTTTTCTGTGTTGGGTTATATATTATTTTGGAAAATATATGTTATATTTTGTTATATTTGATATTACATTTTCTCCCGAGCCTCTCCGTACAAAGGAGACTCTGCCAAAATTTTCCAAAAATTTTGGACTTAGAAATTATTTTGAAATGTTTTTCCAAACTTCAATAATTTAAGTATAAAAAGATATAATGATTGTAAATTTGTATATTCTAATATAAGTAACAAATGTTGAAAATTTAATTGTTTATAAAGAAATGTTTGAATAAGATATATAGATTTCTTAAAGTCTTCTTTCACCTTCTTTCCTTTTCGGGGACGAAAAGTTTTGAGTGGGGGAGAGTGTAACGACCCGTAAATTTAGACCATTTAATTTGTTAATTTAATTTGATTTTGGTAATTTAATTTAGAAGAAAAATTTTCTAACTCATATTGAAGTAAATATAGAAAGAAAATGCAACATTTGAAATTTTAGCTAAGTACTTAATCATATAAAAAGAGAAATTACGATGCATTGAAGTAATGGAAATATTGTATATACTAATGCCATGATGTAATTTGTGTTAATCTAATGAATTCAATGTTATAGTAACGTATGAAGTAATACACGATTAATGGAAAAGCATATGCAAATTAATGTAGATAAGAAATTTTAATTAATGTTGTTTTGATAATAAACGTTACTTGGTGATTATTAATATAGTAACAGAAGTGTGAATGTAAAGTAATAAAAGCGTAAATTTATTTTAAGAAATAATTGTTGTATTTGGGTAATAAGTTAAATACAAGTAAAGTAATGCAGGACAATAAATAATATATGTAGTACAATCCCCATTTTTATTTGTAAACAATTATAAGGTTTAATTTATTGAAATTTGAAAATTAGGAAATAGATTCAAGGTTTATATTAGATAATGAATTGGCAATAATTTAAGTTAATAACTAATGGATTTGATAGAATACTAATTTATTCATAAAGCGAGAATAAGTGAATGTAACAAAATGAATAGGAAATGCTAATTTATTCAGAAAGTGATAGTTGATAAAAAAAAAGGAATGGAACCAAGATGAATTGATGAATTGGATTTAGGATTTAAATTTGTATGGGTGCGTTTATTTTTAATGAATGGGAAATGAATCAATTAAGATATGTATTTATTTCTTTAGTATGTTGCATAAAATTTGGAAACTTGTTTGCAATCAAAGGAGATTAAGTAGCACGTTAAATGGAAAATAAATAAATTAATACATTAATGATGTGTAATACAATTCATTGTTAACTATGCCCATACAATATCAATTTATTTGATAGCAAGATTTTAAATCAATAAACGAATTTATTTAGATTTCAATTTATAATTTATAACATTTAAGGTCAAATCAATTGCCATTTATTGTCCTAACTTGTGCAGTTAGGGCAGGTTTGATTTGTCATTTAAGATAGTTTATTACATAAGATGTAAAATGTTAATTTTATTTATGATATGAAGATTAGTTGATTTAAGGAGTGAACATCAAGATTTATTAATTTATTTATAATTTGAAACTTAATAAGTGGATTAATTGCAAATAAGTGGAATATAATTTTAAAACTTTGCACAAATGAAAATTTAGGTAAAAATTGAGAATGTTAATATAATGGGTTTTGATCCCAATATTTATTTCATCTGTTTGTAATAATGAATTTGAATAATATGAATAAACATTTAATTTAAAGAAATTATTGAAATTTAATTTATAATTTCTAAATTTAACAAAACTGTAATTTAACGCTGAAATTGTTAATGTATTAACATTTAAATTGACATCTAAATTTGTTTAAAATCATTGTGAATGATTAAGAAAATAAAAGTGTTAAAGATTGTCGATTTCAAAATTTAAATAGGAAATTTGATTTAATTAATTTATTTTAAATTTATTTACTAAATGGAAAAATAGCCATTTTGGCCACTGACTCGGATTTCAACGAAACCAGTTTCATCGGAACCGTAACGGTGAATTGTAATAGTGTTTCAAGTTTCGTAGCGATCGGACTTGACGTTTGATCGTACGAACTCGAAACGCCCTGAAATTTATGCAATTGAAATCAATTAAAATCAATTTGGAAAAATATTGTTTTAAGCATAACTTTTTCATACGATGGAATTTGAACCTGAAACCTTTTCCATTGAATTTAAAATATTTTAAAACATCTATTTTGATATATGGGTTAACGCAATTTCGTTCCGGAGTCAGAACGGGCTTTTTGGACCACTTTGTCGTTAGCGCGTATATCTAATAGATCTGATCCATCCTTTTTTCCAACCTTTCCCTATAATTATCCGGTTATAAATCATAACCTCCATCTATTCTCTTTTGTCTGTACGTACATCTCAACTCTCTCCTCCTCAATGGCAGACAAACAAAATTTCAGATTCAATTACAATTCAAAATCAAATAAAATTCAAACTCCTCACAAAAATTCAGAAAAAATATATGTTGAAGCTCTCGACTAGCGTAATTCACTGGTGATGTTAGAAAAGATGATGACGTGGCAAGTTTGATGGATGTAATGTGTTCTTTTTTCTTTGTTATTTTTTTAAATTAAATCCAATCATAATTATTGCTATAACTCTCGCATACGAACTCCTTTTCACGCGCGGTGTAACATCCCGGAAATTTTCGACTTTCGAAAATTCAACATCGATACTCACTTTATCGACTGCTGAGCCATCGAATGCCGGAAACTCGAAAAGTTATGGTTTTAAGAAAGAAGAAAAAGGTAGAAGAAGAAGATAGAAGAAAAAGAAAGAAGAACAACAACATCAACATCAGAAACAGAGACAATATCAGAATCTCACATATCGCAGCGGAACAATATATAATAGATAAATGAATAATCTCTAAAACAAAGAACTATATCATTTTATACATACATCAATCATCAGAGTTAATATACAACAATGGACAGTTATATAACTTGTCCTCATACAGAATACACAGCGGAATAAATAATATCAGATACAAATACTACGTCTCGTCCTCCAGCTTATTTCCAAAGCTCCAGAATATCCAGAATATCCTGATAACATGACTCTAGGCTGCCCGTGTGGAAATTTGTGGGCACCCAGAGTTTAGAAGGGAACAATAAACTCCGAGTCAGTCATGGTGACTGGTGTGAGATCGTAAAACAGTTATTCTTTAAAATAAACAACAGGATAATTTTAAAGTCAATTCGAAATGCTTTTGGAAAATGAAACTACCATAAGACCTCCCACCACACACACAATGCAAACGCAGAATTGGAGGAGATTTCTTCTTATGATAGTCAAAGATGCTTACTACGCAAAATCAAATCATTTTTGATATTATTATTAGTGCATAGTGTAGAAATCATTTCGAAAGTATAATATTAATCTTAGCCAGCATAGGCATTCCGCACTTATGCCTACTATAGCTACTATGTTCAATAGCAGGTTACCGCCACATTCCATAGCAGGTAATACAACTAAAACCGTACACGTCACGTATTGTTTCTTTGGATTTCCAACAAATGGTCAGGCTAAGGAACTTCCTATCCACGATGGGTACGTCCCTGGAATAGACGACCCGAGAACCTAACCGGATCTCTGCCAACACAAGGCCGGGTTACCTCTGCAAAAATAGGTAACTACTGACACGCGTATGCCATCCCCCGATCGTCACCGATCTTCCCGAGGATCCCCGATTCGCAACAAACCACATAGATAATAATAATGCAGTAACCACAGAGGTTAAGTATCTGGGCTCCATACCATGATACCACCTTTATCCAGAAGGAATGACATACACTAAGGGGCGCTACTCCCTAGAACCTTGCCGCATTCTTCCTGTTTCGACCATTTCCGGGGTGTGAGGCTCGACGAAGTCTCGTCCACAAAGCTACGCTTTCTCAAAAAGCCCTGCTTCGGGTCAAACAAAATGATCAACCTATGATCACAAAGATATAAGATCAAACAAATGATCATATCACAAATGATCAAACACTGATCATTTCACAGCAACACTCAGTATGCCACGTTACCAAATTGGGATATATGGCTGATAAATTTCAACTACATAACCTCTGAGCTCGTACGTCTCAGAGAAGGGTGTTAAGCTAAGAGAATAAATTCTCCGCCACCAACAGAAATGTATTTGAAAGAAATCAGCTTTATATCTCAAATTGTAACGTCAGACACACAATCCATCCAAGTCTGTTCCGGGATCGAACAGAACCGAAGGCACTTCTCACGAAGCCCTTGCACATCCGGATAAATTTCTAATCACGTCAGGACTTCCCGTCACTAAGGGTGAT
Organism: Allium fistulosum; assembly: GCA_030737815.1. Lineage (NCBI taxonomy): Eukaryota > Viridiplantae > Streptophyta > Magnoliopsida > Asparagales > Amaryllidaceae > Allium > Allium fistulosum. The sequence continues at coordinate 305,381,807 of CM060901.1, read as the reverse complement.
AAAACCTCTAAACCGAGGATCAGTCGGTAGTAGAGTAACTCGACGGTAACCCTTTCGTTTTCAAAAATATCCGGTCTTCAACACCGGTCTTCACTTGCGATTCATAACGACGTATCACATATTCGGAATGGGTTATACGACCCCATGGTCCTTTCCCGGCTAACCCGAATAGTGAGCGTTTATTCAAAAATAAATGTGGCATTCAAATTCATCCAATTCACAACAAATACCTATCTAAAGGTAATTATTGATAGTCGGTTATTTAACTATCAATAAAGATGCGCAACATCATCAGATTCCAAATAATTTTCCCAAATTATTTATCCTTCAAAAATATCTTACTAGATATATAATTTCCACACTTCAAAAATAAATCAACGTTTATTTTTAAAACGAATTCCCATTTCTTTATAAATTCCATATTAAATTTATATTTCAAAATATCTTCTGATATACGATTTTCAAATCGATTTTCAATATTCAATTTCAATTTATCTTTTACAAAGATAAATTCTCAAAACGTTCATTTCATTGGAAAAGCATTTCCATACTTATTTAAAAATAAGTATTTCACAAATCATTTATTTTCAACATTTGAAAATATTCGATATACTTAAATCAAAATTTAAGTATATATTTCATTCTTTAAGGAAATCAATAATTTTAACAACATCTATTTGAGTCAAAACGAATGTTACGTAAAACATCGTTACGACGACTCAAAATCACTAGTATAGGGATTCGAAATTTAGATAGATATATAAATCCCAATACTACATCAAAAACATTTCCTTTCGGAAATCATTTACTATAACAACAGTGTTATAGTCCACCATTTCCTTATTTCTCGAAAACGTCTATTTCAACAATAAATGTTGAAATCTATGATTTCGATAGTTCACACGTTTTAAAACATCCTTTAAAACAACTTCATTTAACAATATTCCTTTTCCCAAAACATATTGATTTTATTCAATAATATATATTTACTGTCCAAATTCGTGAATATAATCACTATCCCAATTTTAACAATTTCTACACATTTAACTTAAAAGATAATTCGCTGTCCAAAATCACGAATATATCTCCTTTAATAACTTCAATGTTAAATTTATCAAATTCTATTGATTTTGAATTTATAAAACAATGTTCATAAATCCCATTTCTATTTATAAAACTTCGATTTCTAAATTTTCCAATTCAACTTATATAACTCAATTATATTCCGGAAGTTTATATTATAAGTTAAGAACTTATAATCCATTTATTTACAACATCTATTCATTTCTCATCTAAATGTCAAAATCCGATTTATAAGATAATTGCTTATAAATCTTTTTGTTTTACAAAATCTATCCATTTGATAACTTCACAATTTATGAATCTATAAATTTCAATTCACTTATGGAATCCATTTTTTTTATTTGACTTTAACACTTAACAAAACTCATTTCAAAATTCCAATATTTTTAATTTATAAAAATATCAATTTTTATAAATCTTTTTATATGAATTGTTTAAAATACTTCAACAATCCCAATTTAAACTATTTCATAATCTTTATCAATTGTTTATTTCAAAAATAACATTTTTGTCGTATTTCACAAAAATCACAATTTTACTAACATTGAAATTTTAACATTTATTTATTTAAAATAAACCAATTCAAAAATTTCAATAAAACGTATATTTCTACAAATCACTTTACAAATCCTTTTAAACTCCAAAATCGTTATTTTTAAACTTTAAAATTGAACCCGATGATGCAACGCATCAATTAGTCCATCACAACATCAAACATCATATATCATCATATGATGACAGAATATATATCAACATCTGTAAATAAATAAATATAGTTGAGGAATCCAGTTGGATCCCTCCAACCTGTTTCCCTGCATCCAAAGATGTTAGCACAATACCAATTCCGCTCCAGTACGGAATTATCGCGGTATATAGGTTTTTATAAATCCGCTTACTAACGGCGCAATAGGGTCTCATCCGCTATACGAGGCGGGAATCAATCAATCCAATATATACATATGCCAATATGTATATATTTCTATATATAGATATATCCTATAATATATAATATCAACAATCCAAACAGACAATCAAATAATAACTGAAAATTCCACTTCAAATTTGAGTGAGAAGATCTCACCGTGATTTTAATTCTGATTTCAGCGTTTGATTTCGAATAAAATTAAACACGCGTTTAATTTTGCCCGAAATTCCAACTTGCTCCAAACGACTCCAAAACAATTGCATCGCGTAGTATCCGCAAATACGATCCCAACGCACTTTGTTTCGTCAATTTCTGATCACGCAGCAAAAAGATATCGTATTTTAAACATCGTACGAATTTAAATACAATTTAATATAAAACTTTATTTTACTTTAACCTAGCACTAATCTGGACCGCACGTTCAAACTGAGGAAATCACGACCGTTGCACGCATCTTCTCCCTCCCAGGTAACGTTCGCGAGCTCGAACCCATGAAGCCGGCCCTAACCCTAATTCGTGCCTCCCCTCCGTTCATCTACGTCTCGATCAGAATACGCCATTCAACTCGCCTATGTGAACTCCCCCTCCACCAGCTGACCGGTCGAACTCGGCATCACCTTAGCCTAGAAATGCGTGCGCAACCATCGACCGTTCGAACGCGATTTGCCATTGATCGGCGACGTATTTTCCGATCTTGACCGTTGAACATCTCCGTCTCATCGAGCACTACAATCTTCTAGTTGAAAGGTTTTGAAAATTGTCGACGGATTGGATAAAAATTGAGAGAGAAGGAGGCGATTTTTCTGGCCATTGATTTGATAACTGGCGGCCACGAAGAAGAAACCCTAATAATAATTTTTTTCTTTTATTTTGTGATAAATCGTCTATTTATAGCAAATATCGAACACTATTCATCCGGGTTTCCCAAACTCCGATTTACGCGCGGTGACTGGCGTTCCTGGGGTTTACCCCGCATTCCGGACACAACGGAACAGGTTTCGAAAGCTAATTCGGTCGTCTGTGCGAGTTACGACAATAAACGATCAATTTAAATTAAACCGATTTAAATCGATTTCGAGGCGTTTTAATTTGTACCGGACAAACGGTAAATCCAAAAATTACGAAATTTGAAATCTTACAATAACATCACATTACGGATCCGATGAAACTGGTTTCGTCGAAATCCGAGACCGTTTGAAAAATGACTATTTTTAACTCGACGATTTAAAATTAAAACGATATCGATGCGTTTCGAGTTGCCACGGTCAAACGATAACTTCGATTGATACGAAAATTGAAATCCGATAATAACTAACTATTACGGATCCAATGGAACTGGTCTCGTTCAATTCCGAGACTGTTCGAAAATTGGCTATTTTTCAGTCGATAATTAAATATTAAAATATTCGATTTTCACAAATTAACTCCAAATTCAATTTTAAAAGTTCTAAAATATTTCTATAACTCCAGTATGATTAAATAAAATTTTCCAAATCAATTTCAATCATTTTAAACTCGATTTTCAATTATCTCTGGAATTTCAATTATTAATTTATCGATTTAATTATCAAATTAAATCCAATATTCGAAAAATAAATTATTCGACTTCTTAAATTCATTTATTAATATTAAAAATTAATTAAATATTCGAATTTTAAATTATCAAAAATTCTGGGTCGTTACAAACTTCCCCCCTTAAAAGAATTTCGTCCTCGAAATTACAAGTTAGGAAGAAAGGTCCTTAACTCGTCTACTATTTTCTCAAATTCAAATAGTTTTATCAATTTGTCAAAACAAGTCTTTCTACTAAAGATTCGTTATCATTCATACTAGCTTTCCAACTTCAATTATAAGTTCCAAACAACATTGTTTAACTTCTCAATTCAAATTCAAGTTTAAATCCAGATTTTTAAACTTTCAAAATTTCTCTAAAATTTTCTAACACTCGAAATTTTCGAAAAATTTCGCCAGCGTCTCCTTTGCGCGGCTAATACGGCACGACTACAAAACGTCCCTGCGGACTCTCAGATTCCAAAAAGAAAAGAAAAAGCCAAGCGGCTAGAGAAATAAGTCATCAAATCTCATATTCGAATTCAAATACTTACCTTTTGTCGAGCCATTCAAATTTATCTTCGAAATTAAATTCCAATTCCTTTATGCCTGTATATCTACTAGCCATAATATCTAGTTGCATATATTCAAACCATTTTGTACATTCAATTACAAAATTTTCAATATAAACTGCTTATATATCTTTAGCTTACTTCACTGTTGAAGTTACATATTCATATCCATTCAAGTTTACATTTCAAATTCATTTGAATTCAATTCACTATTTTGGTTTATAACCACTCATATTAAACTGGATTTCCAATAGCATATGAATTTTAATTCATTCCAAACCATATTAATTTGTCATTTCTTCAATTAGTTTCGCTTACTAATTTTATTTCAATACTTCACTTTGTTTATCACAAATCAAATCCAGTTTTTCAATATTCAGCTTGAATTTCATTTACTAACAAATTTCAAATATTTTATAAGTCTTCGACTTATCTACATTCCAATTTCATTCCTTTAATGAATTTTAATCCCAATTATCTTCTTTGAATTTTCACTTTCATTTATTCAAATTTATGCACTTATACTTCCTTAAATTTAACCCCACTCTTTAAGTTAAATTTATTCTATCAACATTCAATTTGTATAAGTTATCAACTTAATAATATTTCATAAATATTGTATTCCAGAGTCTTACCAACATTTCAAAAATCTCTTTTGAAAACAATTCAAATTATCCTTTGAATTTTCTAAAACAAAAACCCAAATTTTCCAAACAACTTCCTTTTAAAACAATTTGGCAGCAATTTCTCTTTTGGAAACCCGAAAATAAACACCAACGATGCCGCGGTCATCATCGAAGTTATTTTCCAGCGACCGAAAAGAGTTTAGAGCTTTTCATCTCTCTAAAATACTTTTCAAAACCTTTGAAATACATTTTCAAATCAAAAATAGTTTAAACTTTCCAAATCTCCAAAATTCTCAAACTCCTTTCAAAACTTTTCCAAACTTCTCTGGAATTCCGTTTTAATTTACAATTCACATTTATATTTTACATTCTCAAATTTCAGTTGTATGTGAATAAATTTCTTAACTTTGGAGTTACGATTTCAATTTCTTGTTTAATTTCAATGATAATAGATTAATATTATCACCTCTAACAACCATGCAACCATATACTATAGTACTTCATAGAAAAACATTTCTTTTCTATACAAAAATAGTTTTGGGTAAAATTATTTCATTTACCCTATTCAAAACAATACTGTGCCGAATTGTTCTATTCGAGTGTTTAGAGATCCCTATCAATGATCGTTAATTACTCGTATTGACCAGAATCCATATACCACTCAATAAATCAATCATCACAATATAAAACAATTTTTATATTCACTAACAAATACGCACTCGTATCTATTATCACACTCAACTCATTCTAGAGTACTACTGACTCTATCTCTAATGAGTAACACCCAACAGAGCAGGGTTGTCGCTTAACCATATGCTCTGATACCAAATGTAACATCCCGGAAATTTTCGACTTTCGAAAATTCAACATCGATACTCACTTTATCGACTGCTGAGCCATCGAATGCCGGAAACCCGAAAAGTTATGGTTTTAAGAAAGAAGAAAAAGGTAGAAGAAGAAGATAGAAGAAAAAGAAAGAAGAACAACAACATCAACATCAGAAACAGAGACAATATCAGAATCTCACATATCGCAGCGGAACAATATATAATAGATAAATGAATAATCTCTAAAACAAAGAACTATATCATTTTATACATACATCAATCATCAGAGTTAATATACAACAATGGACAGTTATATAACTTGTCCTCATACAGAATACACAGCGGAATAAATAATATCAGATACAAATACTACGTCTCGTCCTCCAGCTTATTTCCAAAGCTCCAGAATATCCAGAATATCTTGATAACATGACTCTAGGCTGCCCGTGTGGAAATTTGTGGGCACCCAGAGTTTAGAAGGAAACAATAAACTCCGAGTCAGTCATGGTGACTGGTGTGAGATCGTAAAACAGTTATTCTTTAAAATAAACAACAGGATAATTTTAAAGTCAATTCGAAATGCTTTTGGAAAATGAAACTACCATAAGACCTCCCACCACACACACAATGCAAACGCAGAATTGGAGGAGATTTCTTCTTATGATAGTCAAAGATGCTTACTACGCAAAATCAAATCATTTTTGATATTATTATTAGTGCATAATGTAGAAATCATTTCGAAAGTATAATATTAATCTTAGCCAGCATAGGCATTCCGCACTTATGCCTACTATAGCTACTATGTTCAATAGCAGGTTACCGCCACATTCCATAGCAGGTAATACAACTAAAACCGTACACGTCACGTATTGTTTCTTTGGATTTCCAACAAATGGTCAGGCTAAGGAACTTCCTATCCACGATGGGTACGTCCCTGGAATAGACGACCCGAGAACCTAACCGGATCTCTGCCAACACAAGGCCGGGTTACCTCTGCAAAAATAGGTAACTACTGACACGCGTATGCCATCCCCCGATCGTCACCGATCTTCCCGAGGATCCCCGATTCGCAACAAACCACATAGATAATAATAATGCAGTAACCACAGAGATTAAGTATCTGGGCTCCATACCATGATACCACCTTTATCCAGAAGGAATGACATACACTAAGGGGCGCTACTCCCTAGAACCTTGCCGCATTCTTCCTGTTTCGACCATTTCCGGGGTGTGAGGCTCGACGAAGTCTCGTCCACAAAGCTACGCTTTCTCAAAAAGCCCTGCTTCGGGTCAAACAAAATGATCAACCTATGATCACAAAGATATAAGATCAAACAAATGATCATATCACAAATGATCAAACACTGATCATTTCACAGCAACACTCAGTATGCCACGTTACCAAATTGGGATATATCGCTGATAAATTTCAACTACATAACCTCTGAGCTCGTACGTCTCAGAGAAGGGTGTTAAGCTAAGAGAATAAATTCTCCGCCACCAACAGAAATGTATTTGAAAGAAATCAGCTTTATATCTCAAATTGTAACGTCAGACACACAATCCATCCAAGTCTGTTCCGGGATCGAACAGAACCGAAGGCACTTCTCACGAAGCCCTTGCACATCCGGATAAATTTCTAATCACGTCAGGACTTCCCGTCACTAAGGGTGATAAAACCTCTAAACCGAGGATCAGTCGGTGCAGAGTAACTCGACGGTAACCCTTTCGTTTTCAAAAATATCCGGTCTTCAACACCGGTCTTCACTTGCGATTCATAACGACGTATCACATATTCGGAATGGGTTATACGACCCCATGGTCCTTTCCCGGCTAACCCGAATAGTGAGCGTTTATTCAAAAATAAGTGTGGCATTCAAATTCATCCAATTCACAACAAATACCTATCTAAAGGTAATTATTAATAGTCGGTTATTTAACTATCAATAAAGATGCGCAACATCATCAGATTCCAAATAATTTTCCCAAATTATTTATCCTTCAAAAATATCTTACTAGATATATAATTTCCACACTTCAAAAATAAATCAACGTTTATTTTTAAAACGAATTCCCATTTCTTTATAAATTCCATATTAAATTTATATTTCAAAATATCTTCTGATATACGATTTTCAAATCGATTTTCAATATTCAATTTCAATTTATCTTTTACAAAGATAAATTCTCAAAACGTTCATTTCATTGGAAAAGCATTTCCATACTTATTTAAAAATAAGTATTTCACAAATCATTTATTTTCAACATTTGAAAATATTCGATATACTTAAATCAAAATTTAAGTATATATTTCATTCTTTAAGGAAATCAATAATTTTAACAACATCTATTTGAGTCAAAACGAATGTTACGTAAAACATCGTTACGACGACTCAAAATCACTAGTATAGGGATTCGAAATTTAGATAGATATATAAATCCCAATACTACATCAAAAACATTTCCTTTCGGAAATCATTTACTATAACAACAGTGTTATAGTCCACCATTTCCTTATTTCTCGAAAACGTCTATTTCAACAATAAATGTTGAAATCTATGATTTCGATAGTTCACACGTTTTAAAACATCCTTTAAAACAACTTCATTTAACAATATTCCTTTTCCCAAAACATATTGATTTTATTCAATAATATATATTTACTGTCCAAATTCGTGAATATAATCACTATCCCAATTTTAACAATTTCTACACATTTAACTTAAAAGATAATTCGCTGTCCAAAATCACGAATATATCTCCTTTAATAACTTCAATGTTAAATTTATCAAATTCTATTGATTTTGAATTTATAAAACAATGTTCATAAATCCCATTTCTATTTATAAAACTTCGATTTCTAAATTTTCCAATTCAACTTATATAACTCAATTATATACCGGAAGTTTATATTATAAGTTAAGAACTTATAATCCATTTATTTACAACATCTATTCATTTCTCATCTAAATGTCAAAATCCGATTTATAAGATAATTGCTTATAAATCTTTTTGTTTTACAAAATCTATCCATTTGATAACTTCACAATTTATGAATCTATAAATTTCAATTCACTTATGGAATCCATTTTTTTTATTTGACTTTAACACTTAACAAAACTCATTTCAAAATTCCAATATTTTTAATTTATAAAAATATCAATTTTTATAAATCTTTTTATATGAATTGTTTAAAATACTTCAACAATCCCAATTTAAACTATTTCATAATCTTTATCAATTGTTTATTTCAAAAATAACATTTTTGTCGTATTTCACAAAAATCACAATTTTACTAACATTGAAATTTTAACATTTATTTATTTAAAATAAACCAATTCAAAAATTTCAATAAAACGTATATTTCTACAAATCACTTTACAAATCCTTTTAAACTCCAAAATCGTTATTTTTAAACTTTAAAATTGAACCCGATGATGCAACACATCAATTAGTCCATCACAACATCAAACATCATATATCATCATATGATGACAGAATATATATCAACATCTGTAAATAAATAAATACAGTTGAGGAATCCAGTTGGATCCCTCCAACCTGTTTCCCTGCATCCAAAGATGTTAGCACAATACCAATTCCGCTCCAGTACGGAATTATCGCGGTATATAGGTTTTTATAAATCCGCTTACTAACGGCGCAATAGGGTCTCATCCGCTATACGAGGCGGGAATCAATCAATCCAATATATACATATGCCAATATGTATATATTGCTATATATAGATATATCCTATAATATCTAATATCAACAATCCAAACAGACAATCAAATAATAACTGAAAATTCAACTTCAAATTTGAGTGAGAAGATCTCACCGTGATTTTAATTCTGATTTCAGCGTTTGATTTCGAATAAAATTAAACACGCGTTTAATTTTGCCCAAAATTCCAACTAGCTCCAAACGACTCCAAAACAATTGCATCGCGTAGTATCCACAAATACGATCCCAACGCACTTTGTTTCGTCAATTTCTGATCACGCAGCAAAAAGATATCGTATTTTAAACATCGTACGAATTTAAATACAATTTAATATAAAACTTTATTTTACTTTAACCTAGCACTAATCTGGACCGCACGTTCAAACTGAGGAAATCACGACCGTTGCACGCATCTTCTCCCTCCCAGGTAACGTTCGCGAGCTCGAACCCATGAAGCCGGCCCTAACCCTAATTCGTGCCTCCCCTCCGTTCATCTACGTCTCGATCAGAATACGCCATTCAACTCGCCTATGTGAACTCCCCCTCCACCAGCTGACCGGTCGAACTCGGCATCACCTTAGCCTAGAAATGCGTGCGCAACCATCGACCGTTCGAACGCGATTTGCCATTGATCGGCGACGTATTTTCCGATCTTGACCGTTGAACATCTCCGTCTCATCGAGCACTACAATCTTCTAGTTGAAAGGTTTTGAAAATTGTCGACGGATTGGATAAAAATTGAGAGAGAAGGAGGCGATTTTTCTGGCCATTGATTTGATAACTGGCGGCCACGAAGAAGAAACCCTAATAATAATTTTTTTCTTTTATTTTGTGATAAATCGTCTATTTATAGCAAATATCGAACACTATTCATCCGGGTTTCCCAAACTCCGATTTACGCGCGGTGACTGGCGTTCCTGGGGTTTACCCCGCATTCCGGACACAACGGAACAGGTTTCGAAAGCTAATTCGGTCGTCTGTGCGAGTTACGACAATAAACGATCAATTTAAATTAAACCGATTTAAATCGATTTCGAGGCGTTTTAATTTGTACCGGACAAACGGTAAATCCAAAAATTACGAAATTTGAAATCTTACAATAACATCACATTACGGATCCGATGAAACTGGTTTCGTCGAAATCCGAGACCGTTTGAAAAATGACTATTTTTAACTCGACGATTTAAAATTAAAACGATATCGATGCGTTTCGAGTTGCCACGGTCAAACGATAACTTCGATTGATACGAAAATTGAAATCCGATAATAACTAACTATTACGGATCCAATGGAACTGGTCTCGTTCAATTCCGAGACTGTTCGAAAATTGGCTATTTTTCAGTCGATAATTAAATATTAAAATATTCGATTTTCACAAATTAACTCCAAATTCAATTTTAAAAGTTCTAAAATATTTCTATAACTCCAGTATGATTAAATAAAATTTTCCAAATCAATTTCAATCATTTTAAACTCGATTTTCAATTATCTCTGGAATTTCAATTATTAATTTATCGATTTAATTATCAAATTAAATCCAATATTCGAAAAATAAATTATTCGACTTCTTAAATTCATTTATTAATATTAAAAATTAATTAAATATTCGAATTTTAAATTATCAAAAATTCTGGGTCGTTACACGCGGTTTCTTTTGTTAGGATCGTATTGAAATTCTGGACTCGATGACGCTGGTTTGGACGAATTCTGAGACGGTCAAATTTTTGGGTTTAAATTGGATTTGAATTCAATTTAAATTCAAAAGGTGAGTGTTTTAACCCACTCACAACTTCTAAGATTTCCTATGTTTGTTAAATTCATGTATGATGTGCTTAGAAATTTATTTATAGCTGTTTGGCATATATTTCATCATTATCTCAGTTAATTGCATTCATCGCAATTAATTGTTAAATTTATTTATTCATTGCATTTAAATTGCCAGTTAATTGTTAATTAATTTATTCATTGCATTTAAAACTGCCAATTAATTGTTAATTAATTTATTCGTTGCATATAAACTGCCAGTTGAAAGTTATTAATTTTTATTGAATATAAACTATTTGTTGATGCCTGTTATATTTTATATGCTTTATATTGATGTTTGTTTAAATTGGATGATGATTGTAATAAATGGTTGTTTATTGATATTTGGATGAATGGATGCTATATTTTATATAAACTGCAAGTTATTATGCAATTTCATTCCATTCGGGATTGCGGTTTGAAATGATATATAACCGTAAACTTTTATCTTTAAAATTACGGATTGAAATGATAAATATCTGTATCACTTGACCATAGGATAGAAAAATTATATACATGCACCGTGGTCTATATATATAAAATATTTTAAAGTGATTTTCTATGGATTTTGGAAAATAAGGGTTTATATATATACTAATTTTGATATTATATAAATATATTTTTATATATGGTTAAATTCTAAAATTTAAGCTAAGTAAAATTTGATGATGTTTTAAGTTTGATTTACGAATATTTCAAGTTTGAGCTTTATTTAAGTGATATTGAATTTATTAAATAAATATTTCTAAACTAAATAATAGTAAATTGAATGAAGGTATATATAAGATTATCAGATTTGGTTGGGAATTTTAGAATATTTAAAGTCTTGAAATATATCAAAATTGAAATGTTTTATTGAAATTAAGGTATTATTGTTTTCAAAGTATTGGTTTTTGAAATTGTTATAACTTTGAAAGTAATATGGTTTGAAAAATGAATTTATTTGAAATAGAATTTATTTAAGAATTATCTGTGAATATATGGATTTGAAACCTATTGTGTAATATCCCGGAAATTTGGGCAATATCAATTTAATAATCTGTTTAAATAATTAAATTGATTTGATAAATTTTGATAACAAAATTGAATTGGTTTAATAATCTGATTAAATAAATATTTACTGAGTGAATGTATCTTTTAAAAACCAATAAAATGATTTCTATTTATAATGTATATATATATATATAAGTATATATATATTGTAAATAGATTAGCTTTGGGTTGAAATATAATAAATAAATAAAATCTTGTTTTTAAATTTCTAATATATATATATATTGATAGTTTGGAAATTTTAATATTTACTTTTCAAAGTTATTTAAACAAAATATCTATATGGTTTTAAATAAGATTAATAATAAGGTTATTTTATTTTCTTTTTGAGTTATTGCTTAATAAATAAGATTTAAGAGTATATATATATATAGGTAAGTTTAAAATACAATATTAATAGTGTATTGTTTTATTTATAGATATAAATAGACTTTAATAAAATAAGATTGTTATTTTCAAATTAAATGTATAGTTATATATGTATGTATATAAATTGACTTTAAATTGGATTTTAAATATAATTTGAATTTGAATGTAAATTAGTTTTGAAATTCAAAGATAGATATTTAAATATTTGGATTTTAAAATATATGTATGAACTTTTATTTATAAGTATAATTGATTTTATTCTCTTTAAGAAGTTATCTATATATATATAGATAAGTAATTGTATTTAATAAATAAAGAAAAAAGTTTACATTTAGAATAAATATAAATTAAATAAAAGGACATGTGTAAACATATAAAGGCTTGTTTAAAACAAGTGTAAACCAATTAACACATGTAATGACAAGTGTCTTAATTATGTTCATTTTCTTTTATTTTTATAAAAATCATAAATTTACTTATATAAACATATACATTTCCTTTACTTCATTCTTTCTAATCTCTTTTCAAAACCAAGAGAACTCAGATTTTTCTCTAAATACAAATCTGAAATCAATATACTTTCAGATCAGAATTTATACAAATCAGATTAGTAATCAATATTTCTCAAACCCTTCTCAAAAACCAATTCTCTAAAATGCAAATCTGAAATCAGTAACCACTTCTAAAACTAATCCTCTAATCTAAGATCTGGAAATTCATAGACAGCTTTCAAATCAAAATTTATACAAATCAAAGATTTGTAATCAACTCCTCAAACCAGAAAATTCAATACCCTGTCTCATTTTCAAAACCACAATTTCAAAGCCTGTAACCCAGTTTGCAAACCTGAGGTCTTCAGCATGAATTTCTTTTCAATCTGGAATCATCTCAACAACTTAGTGTTTCCAGCAGCATGCGTGTGGTTAAATCAATCTAAAGCTAGAATTCAAGTTTTAAAAGCAGGCATTCAGATTTTAAAGTTTCAAAGGCATTTCAGTTTTAAAGTTTAAAGCTGTTTTCAATATCAAAGGTGCTCTGTTCATCTTCATTTGCAATCTGGTGAGTAACAATATTTTTAAATTTAAGGATAAAATCTGGTTGCATGTTTATCTCTGAAATAAGTTTGTCCGTGAGTAAATATTTTTAGGTATATCTCTGTGCATGTATATATATGTATATTGGTGTGCATGTCTGTTCTCTGTTCCCAGTTTTAAGCCCAAGTTTGATAAAAAAATTCTGTATCCCTTGACCCAGTCACTATTATAATTTAAGTTATAAACAATAATTACTTGTTTTATCATAGATTAGAGTTTAAAATTTTATTTAAGTTAAAATGAAGTGAGAATTACTCTGAAAATAAAGTAGAACAGGAAATCTTGAGTTATTGATAAAATTCGAACTTCGTAATTTATTGATTTAGGTATATGATCTGAATCCTTGTTTAAAAACATGAATTTTAAAAGTGAAATTATAATTTTTAGCATCGAATTGAAAGAGCAGTTCCTGTTTGATCAATTTAGGAGTTATGGGTAATCTCTGATGTTCTAGTGGACCGGAGAAGTCGTGATATTCTCTGGTGATAGAAGAGTGATAGGGGATTGTGAGAAAAATAGTGGATGGCCGTATAGATGACCGTGGCGAGGGTGGTTGTTCGATTTAATTTCTAAACCTAGTTTTACTGGGTTGCAGTTTTTGCTTGCGTTCGATTTTCTCTGTTGATCGAGTTGCCTGGGGTTTTGGGTACTGGAAGATGGTGGGTTGACGAGGACTTCACCGGAGTTTCATAGGCGATGGTGGTCGGAGTAGGGAATGCGAGACGTTGACAGGTTTGGGAAAATATGGTTTCAGTTGATTCCAGGTTTGGATTAAAGCTCGATTTCGATTGTTGAGGTTGTTCGAGTTTCTGGTGATCGAGAGCGTGAGAGATGGTCGTGGACGAGATGCCGGCGATGGAATCGATGGTCGGAGGCGATCAACTCGCGTGTGCACGTGAACAAGTGCCAGTCGTATCAGTGTTTAGTTTGGATTTTAACAGAGGGAAGTCTCGAGTTCTCGCGTGTAAGGCTCGGAGCAATTGGGTTTCGACTCGAAGTAAACTCAGTTTGTCTCGGGTAGATTTAGTGTTTCAGTTTAAAAGCCTGACAGTGGTTTTTAAATTTAAAATGAGTTTAAACTTTGAAAATAGGATTTAAATCCAGATTTAAATCAAGTTTAATTATGGGTTCAAGTTTAAATGTGTATCCTAGAATTTGAGACAAATAAAGTTTTATAAAAATAATGTTTTAACAAATTTAAATTGTTAAAAGTATATTTTAAAAAGGTTTTGAATTTAAATAAATTGGTTTAAAAATCTTTTAAATGTTAAGTGTTTCTTAACATTTGGAATTTAAGAAGATTTTGTAAATTAGATTCAAATTATGGTTAAAGTTAAATTGTAATTTATTTTAAAGCATTAATTTAAGATAAATTAAAAGAAAGATTTTAATGTAAATGTTTTAAAGTCTTTGTTAGTAATAATTAAAGTAGTTAAAGGTTAATACTTTAATTTAGAAAGTGATTAAGGTTTAATGATAAAGGAGTCATTAAATTAATAAGGTAATTAAAGAATAATTAGGTAATTTAAATAAATTAATGATTTAGTGTTAATTAATTAAATAATTAGGATTATAAGTTAATAAATTAAGGTTAATTAATTTGGGATTAATCATTTATTTAGATAAGTATAGATTTTAATAAATGATAAATCTTTTATGAAAATGGGTTAAGTATAATTACTTAATGGAAGAAATTTAAAGAAATTGATTACTTAAGGTAATTAATTAAATAAATTTGATAAGTTTAAATTAATTAATTAATTTAATTTAAGATAATCACTTTGGTGATTTGTTAAGTATAATTACTTAAATGTAATTATTGAAGAGTAATTACTTATAAAAGTAATTAAAGTTAATTGGTGGAGGTATTTAACTAAGGAGGGTTTAATAAAAGTAATTTGAGTTAATTACTTTAAATAAATTAATCAAGGGATTAATTAAATGATAATTAATTAAGAAGTAATTAATTATGAAGTGGAGTAATTAAGGGAAGTTAATTACTAAATGAGATTAATCAAAGGTGATTAATAAATGTGATTAATTAATTATTAAATGTAATTAATTTAAATAAGATAATTAATTAAGAGTAATTAAGGATCATTAATTAATAAAAGTAATGATGTAATTAAGAATTGATTGATTAAGATTAATTAATAAATAATAAGTGATTAAAGTAATTAATTAATTGTAATTAATTAAGGATTAAGATAATTAAGTATAATTAATTAATTAATGAAGTAATTAAAGATTAATTACTGAATGATTTAAGATAATTAATTTGTGAAATTAATTAAGTATTAATTACTTAAAGTAATTAAAGGGTAATTAATCAGGAATGATTAATTTAGATGGATACTTAGAGTAATGATTAATTAATTGGTTTAATTAATAATTAATTAAGCAGGATTTATAGGATGAAGTAATTAATTTAATTCACTTTAAATTAATTAGAGATGATAAATCATTACATAAGAATGGATGAATGATATTGAATGCTTTGCATTGTTGATATCTCTGATAAGAGATGTGCTGATATATGATATAGATGTTTGGTTGGATTGAAATGATAATATGAATTATCGGTTTGGATGATAATATGGATTATCTATTGTAAATTATCTATCTGTGTGTAGTATAGATAAGAATTGAATTGTTTTAACCTTAAAACAACTTGGCCCTTAAAAGATACGTTTTGGATTTCGATGAGACCGGGATCGGGTTTCCGTATACCGGATTTCCAGGTCTGGAGACCCGAATACCACATCGATCCAAATTTACGATAGGTCGTGAATCAAGTGAAGATGAAGATTCAGAGTGCAAGGGTTATTGTCGTTAACTCTGAGGGTGATTCCAAAACGAGTGTAACGAGATAATGCCTTCGGTTTCGTTCGAACCCGGAACGAACTTGTATGGATTGAATGCTTTCAGCACATCGTCAGGCGGACGATGAGCATTCTAAGTGATATGTTCTGATTAAAGATAATCGTAACCTCAAGCCTCATCAACCGGGAATGGCTAAAACAGGGGAGGTGCAGCAAGGCTTCGTGGGTAGCACCCACTGAGAGCAAGATAGATCCCTGTCTAGAGGTCCCTTTTCTTTTATTCGGCTTAGTGTGTGGTTGGTCGCGCCAACTACGGGATTATCTTGTTCGGAATTATCCAGTAAGGGATGGTTCCGGCTTTGTGTTGCAGGGGAGCGGGCGTACTCCTCGGTACGGTGATCTAGGCCACGTACTGTGACGGGCGGTACCCCAGTAGCTCTGCCATTGTATGGAATCCAAACTCCAATAAGTGCCGTACGTATTAGTTGTGCCCAACTATGTTGGAATGTGAGATGTAAGCATTTCAGCTATTTCTGTATTTTACTTGAAAACCCTAGACCCTATTATAATACAATCAGATTTCCTATCAAATGTTTTGGTTAGCGTAAGGTAAAAACTTACCCATGTTTATTTGTGGGGAGTCTTACGTGATACCTTTTCTTTTAAAAGGTTTAGAAGTTAAACAAGTTTAACCTGTTACTCACACCAGACCCATGTCTGACCCAAGTGTTTATTTCTGTTTTATATAAACTCTTGGGTACTCAAATTTTTACGAGTAGCCAAGGGATTCAGGTTTAGCTTTGACGAATATTCTGGAGGAGCAATGGAGCAGGAGACTTCGGCGTTCGTAGATATAGTATTCCGCTGTATTGATATCTGTGATAGTGTCTTGTCTTGTATTTGAGTTGTAATGTCTAGACAGATGTTTATAACTGTCTAATAAGTGATGTATATGCTGTGTAACTCTGTAAATTGTTGTATACTATGTAATAGTTTATGTTATTAATATAATTTATTCGTTCCGCTGTGAGATCATTGTTGTTGTTTCTTTCTTTCTTCTCTTCTTTTCTATTTTCTACCCCTTTCTTTCTTATTAACGATGCGACTTTCTGTGGAGAGAAAGTCGTGGTCGTTACAGTGGTATCAGAGCATAGGTTGAGCGAATGCCTAAGCTTTTGGTTAAGTGAATATCAGAACACTAGGTTGAGTGAATACCTAGGTTCGGAAGGGTTGTTCATTAGAGATAGGATCTGTAGCAACCTGTTTGAGTCTGAGTATATATATATATATACGAGAGCGCGTATTTGTTAGTTATATAAAATGATTTTATATTGTGTTAATTGATCGGTTGGGTGGTATATGGATTCTGGTCAATACGAGTAGCTAACGTTATTGATAGGGATCTCTAAACACTTGGACCAGGCCAATGGACACAATATTGTTTTAAAAAGGTAGATGAAATAATTTTACCCAGATATAATTTCTATATAAAAAAATATCATTTTAAATGTATATGGTATTTGTAATGATTGGTTGAGATGATAATAATTTATCATCTAGGATTAGGAGTCTGAGTGTTGAGGTTGGAAGTGTATTTGTCGAGACTGTAAACCTAATACCGTCTCGAGTGAACTTTGCAATTGTGAGGATTTCACAAATCTCCGAAGGGAACTGTTAAGGTTCGGAGTTTATTTTTGAAGTTTGTGTAACGACCCAGAATTTTGAACAAATTAAATTGAAAATATTTAATTAATTTTAAATATTTGAACGATGATTTAATTTGAATCCCGAATATAACTTTGAATCGGCGATTAAATTATAAAAAAATTTAATCTATTGATGGTCGAATAAAAATTTATATCTTCAATTTTAAGTTGAAGAAAAATATTTCGAAAGTTTCTAAAATTCGTATTTATAATACTGAAGATAACAGAAGCTTCAGAATTGATTTTTAAACTGTTTTGCTTAGTTTTGAATTTAATTGTTTGAACCGATATCTAAAAATAGTCATTTTTCAAACAGTCTCGGAATTCGACGAAACCAGTTCCATTGGGTCCGTAATATTGAATTATTATCAGATTTCAAATTTTGTATTTTTCGGAATTCATACGTGAGAAAACGACAGGTAAACGTGTTGAAAGTTGTATCGAAACAAACTGAGTTTAAAATTTAAATTTAAAATTAAAAACAAAAGACAGCGTCCCTAACCTCGTGCCTAAATTCACGCCAAGTATCACGGAAGAAATCGTGATGACCATAACTCTATACCTTCGTTACTCCTCTTCAAGTTCAAAAACATCAGAACGAAATCAAATTCGTTTCGAAAATGGCCGCCCTCATTCTCTCGTTTCAAATAAAATAAAATTGGAAAAAAGGAGGAATCGCGAGTACGATTAGGGTATGGCTCGAGCGAGCAGGAATGGCAACCGAGGCGTTCGAAATTGGGGGTCGCTCGCGTTCGAGCGGCGACCTGGCACTCGGCAACTAGAGGAGGCTCGCAGGGGCTTGGGTGGCGTCGTGGGAGGTCAGCGATCGCGAATTTTTCTCATGACTGGCGCGATGTCGAGCGGCGATCGAGTCAAAGGCGGCGGCGTTCAGGCGAAGCTGGGATCTCGCGATTTCAGTTGGATGGAGTTGGGGTTTCGAATCTGGGTAAGCGAAATAGCGGTTGGCGACGCAAGTAGAAGGGGGGTTCTGCAGTGCTTCGCGAGGTGGGCTGCGTCGACGAAGTGATGGCGTGGGTGATGTCGAGGAGATCGGGCTCGAGCTCGCGTCGCAAGTGGAATATCGATTTACAGTAAGGTAATTCGATTCTCTAATTTATTTATTTTAACGAATTTGGGTTATAAAAAAAAAATTGAAAATAGATATCTGCATCTATGTATAAGATTCTGGAAAAATGTACGAAGTTAACTGTGAAAATGCTAGGCAAAACGGTAAGAAATATTTTGAAAAATTTATTGTTTTGATATATATATATATATATATCTAGTTTAGGAAGTAAATAGACAGTAAATATAAAGTTCTATTTTCAGATTTCTATTAAAATGTTTTGATACTGAGAAAAAAAGTGTAAAAGCAATTCTGTTTTGTATTTAATAAAATAGATATATAGTGATTAAAATATATAGTTTAAAGTTTAAATTAATTAGTTTAAATTAACTTATTTAATCTTTAGTGGTTAAAGATATTTTTAATAAGGAAATTTTGAGTAAGTTTGTTTAATAGTTGGAGAGATTTTTTTAAGATACGTATTTTAAATAGTTTGAGAGAGTTAAAAAGAATTTATTCAAAAAGGGAAATAAATTTGGAAATTAAAATTGGTTTAAATAAAACTATCAGTTAATTAAACTATTAAAATGAAACCACCAATGAGTCAAAATTTTAAAAATGAAAATTTAATTATTCAGTTGATTTGAATATTAATAGATGGTATAAAATGTTTATACTAGGTCAAAATCTGTAAAGAACGAGCTGGAATAAAAATGGATTGCAAAATAAAAGCTAAGGTGAGATTTTCTCACTCGAAGGAAATTTGATTTTTCAGTTATTATTGACTGTTTGATTTCTATTTGGATGTGCTATTAGATATGATAGGATATATCTATATATATAGCAGTATATACATATTGGCATATGTATATATTGGATTGATTGATTTCCCGCCTCGTATAGCGGATGAGACCCTATTGCGCCGTTAGTAAGCGGATTTATAAAAACCTATATACCGCGATAATTCCGTACTGGAGCGGAATTGGTATTGTGCTAACGTCTTTGGATGCAGGGAAACAGGTTGGAGGGATCCAACTGGATTCCTCACCAGTAGTTATTTGTTTACAGGATTGATGTATATTCTGTTATCATATATTGATATATGATGTTGATGTTGTGATTGACTAATTGATGCGTTGCATCATTGGATTCAAATTTTGAAATTTAAAAATAACGATGTTGATTTTAAAAGTGAAATTTTAAAAGTGATCTTTGAAAATATACGTTTATTTAAATTGTTGAATTGATTTACTTTAAATAGGTAAACGTTAAAACTTTAAAGTTATAAAAGTTAAGATTTTGTGAATTTTAACAAAACAGTAATTTCTTTTGAAATAAAGAGTTAAGAAATTTATAAAATGGTTTAAGTTGAGATTTTTGAATTATTAAACCAATGTATATAAAAGATGTATAGAATTGATATTTATCAATTAAAATTTTTGGAATTTAAACGAGTTTTTATAAGTTGTAAAGATATGAAAATTTATAAATTTATAAGTTGTAAAGATATGAAAATTTATAAATTTATAAGTTGTAAATGAATGAAATTTATAGATTTATAAATTGTGATGTTAAAATGAATGAAATTTATAGATTTATAAATTGTGAAGTTAAAATGGATGAAATTGTAGAATGGAAGGTTTATAAGAAATTAACTTATAAATTGGGTTTTTGCCTTCAAATGAAATATGGATCGTATTTGTTAATAAAGGAGATTTACAAATCGAAATTGTTATTAAAATAGAAATAGAATTTATAACCGTGTTAATAAATTCGAAATCGATTGAATTTGATAAATTAAATATAGAAGGTTGTTAAGGGAGATATATTCGCGATTTTAGATAGCGAATTATCTTTGAAATAAATGTGTAGAAAAGATTGAAATGTGGTTAGGGAAGTATATTCACGATTTAGAACAGTGAATATATTATTAAGTGAAATGGATATTATTTTGGGAAAGCGATATTTGAAATGAAGTTAATTGTTTTAAACGATGTTTTAAAATGATGAAATATCGAAATCATAGATTTCAACATTTATTGTTGAAATAGACGTTTTCGAGAAATAAGGAAATGGTGGACTATAACACTGTTGTTATAGTAAATGATTTCCGAAAGGAAATGTTTTTATGTAGTATTGGGATTTATATATCTATCTTAAATTCGAATCCCTATACTAGTGATTTCGAGTCGTCGTAACGATGTTTTACGCAACATTCGTTTTGACTCAAATAAATGTGTTAAAAGAATATTTTCCTTAAAGGATGGATATATACTTAATTTGATTTAAGTATATCGAATATTTTCAAGTGTTGAAAATGAATAGATTTGTGAAACACTTATTTTTAAATAAGTATGAAATTTCTTTTCCAAAATGAAATGAACGTTTTGAGAATTTATCTTTGTAAAGATAAATTGAAATTGAATATTGAAATCGATTTGAAAATCGTATATCTGTAGATATTTGAAAAATATAAATTCACTATGGAATTTATAGAAGGGAGACTGTTTAAAATATAAATATCGATTTAATTTAGAAGTGTGGAAATTTTATATCTAGTAAAAGATATTTTGGAAGATAAAATAATTTGGAAAATTATTTGGAATCTGATGATGTTGCGCATCTTTATTGATAGTTAAATAACCGACTATCAATAATTATCTTTAGATAGGTATTTGTTGTGAATTGGATGAATTTGAATGCCACACTTATTTTTGAATAATCGCTCACTATTCGGGTTAGCCGGGAAAGGACCATGGGGTCGTATAACCCATTCCGAATATGTGATACGTCGTTATGAATCGCATTTGAAGACCGGTGTTGAAGACCGGATATTTTCGAAAACGGAAGGATTACCGTCGAGTTACTCTACATCGGCTGATCTCCGATTTAGAGGTTTTATCACCCTTAGTGACGGGAAGTCCGGACGTGATTAGAAAATTATCCGGAAATGCAAGGGCTTCGTGAGAAGTGCCTTCGGTTCTGTTCGATCCCGGAACAGACTTGTATGGATTGTGTGTCTGACGTTACAATTTGAGATATAAAGCTGATTTCTTTCAAATACATTTCTATTGGTGGCGGAGAATTTATTCTCTTAGCTTAACACCCTTCTCTGAGACGTACGAGCTCAGAGGTTATGTAGTTGAAATTTATCAACGATATATCCCAACTTGGTAACGTGGCATACTGAGTGTTGCTGTGAAATGATCAGTGTTTGGTCATTTGTGATATGATCATTTGTTTGATCTTATATCTTTGTGATCATAGGTTGATCATTTTGTTTGACCCGAAGCAGGGCTTTTTGAGAAAGCGTAGCTTTGTGGACGAGACTTCATCGAGCCTCACACCCCGGAAATGGTCGAAACAGGACGAATGCGGCAAGGTTCTAGGGAGTAGCGCCCCTTAGTGTATGTCATTCCTTCTGGATAAAGGTGGTATCATGGTATGGAGCCCAGATACTTAACCTCTGTGGTTACTGCATTATTTTTCTATGTGGTTTGTTGCGAATCGGGGATCCTCGGGAAGATCGGTGACGATCGGGGGATGGCATACGCGTGTCAGTAGTTACCTATTTTTGCAGAGGTAACCCGGCCTTGTGTTGGCAGAGATCCGGTTAGGTTCTCGGGTCGTCTATTCCAGGGACGTACCCATCGTGGATAGGAAGTTCCTTAGCCTGACCATTTGTTGGAAATCCAAAGAAACAATACGTGACTTGTACGGTTTTAGTTGTAGAACCTGCCATCTAATATGGCAGCTATAGCAAGCATACTATAATGGTACCTATGCTGGCTAAGATTTATATTCTACTTTCGAAATGTTTTCTACACTATGCACTAATAATAATATCAAAAAGAATTTGATTTTCGCGTAGTAAGCATCTTTGACTATCATAAGAAGAAATCTCCTCCAAGTCTGCGTTTGCATTGTGTGTGTGGCGGGAGGTCTTATGGTAGTTTCATTTTCCAAAAGCATTTCGAATTGACTTTAAAATTATCCTGTTGTTTATTTTAAAGAATAACTGCAGTCACCATGACTGACTCGGAGTTTATTGTTTCCCTTCTAAACTCTGGGTGCCCACCAATTTCCACACGGGCAGTCTAGAGTTAGATTATTAGGTTATCTGGATATTCTGGAGCTTGGAGATAAGCTGGATGACGAGACGTAGTATTTGTATCTGATATTATGTATTCCGCTGTGTATTCTGTATGAGGACAAGTATAAAACTGTCCATTGTTGTACTGAGTTGTATATTGACTCTGATGATTGATGTATGTATAAAATGATATAGTTCTTTGTTTTAAAGACTAGTGTTCATTTATTATATATTGTTCCGCTGCGATATGTGAGATTCTGATATTGTCTCTGTTCTGTGTTTCTATTGATGTCGTTCAGATGTTTTCTGTTGTTCTTCTTCTTTCTTTCTTCTCTTTTTCTTCTATCTTCTTCTTCTTCTACTTTTCCTTTTTTCTTAAAACCCTCACTATTGGAGTTTCCGGCACTCGATTGCTCGGCAGTCGATAAAGTGAGTATCGATGTCGAATTTTCGAAAGTCGAAAATTTCGGGATGTGACAAAGTGGTATCAGAGCATATGGTTAAGCGACAACCCTGCTCTGTTGGGTGTTACTCATTAGAGATAGAGTCAGCAGTACTCTAGAATGAGTTGAGTGTAATAATAGATATGAGCGCGTATTTGTTATTGAATATAAAATTGTTTTGTATTGTGATGATTGGTTTATTGAGTGGTATATGAACCTTCGTCGGCACAGTCTTGCAAAACTGTATCGAAGGGGTTTCTAAACACTTGAATAGAACAGTTCGGCACAGTATTGTTTTAAATAGGGTAAATGAAATGATTTTACCCAAAACTATTTTTGTATAGAAAAGAAATCATTTTCTATGAATTATCATAGTATATGGATGTTTGGTTGTTATAAAATAATAACATTGAATTATTATCATTGTTATATGAAATGGAATGAGAAATTAAAATAATAACCAAAGATTTGGAAATAAATCCATTTAACGAATGAAATTTATAAATGTGATTTGGAAGATAAAGAGATGAATTCACATACGAATGAAAATTAAAGAATGTAAATTATAAATGTGAATTATAATTTAAAACGGGATTCCAGAAAAGTTTTTGGAAAGGTTTTGAAAAGTATTTTGGAGAGATGAAAGCTCTAAACTCTTTTCGGTCGCTGGAAAATAACTTCGATGATGACCGCGGCATCGTTGGTGTTCATTTTCGGGTTTCCAAAAGAGGAATTGCTGCCAAATGGTTTTAAATGGAGGTTGTTTGAAAATTTGGGTTTCGTTTTTGAAATTCAAAGGATAATTTGAATTGTTTTCAAAATGGTTTTGAAAGATTGAAAAGACTCTGGAATACTGTATAAGAATATTTATGGAATATGATTGAATTGATAACTTATACAAATAGAAATTGTTAATGTAAATTATGTAATTGTGATTGGGATTAAAGTTCATTAACAAATGAAATCTATAGATATGAATTGAAATATAAAGAGGTGAATTCATATATGAATAAAAATTATGAATATGAATTGTAAATATGATTTACAAATGAAAATAGAATTCAAAAAGGAAAATTGAAGATAAAATTCAGGATGGAATGAAATTGTGAATATGAATTTATAATTGAAAATAGAATTCTAATGGAATGAAATTAGTATGTGAATGTATAAATGATTGTATAAATCAAGATGTAAATAAGTTGATAACTTATAGAACATTTGAAATCTGATTGGAATGGAATTCAAATTGAAGACGAATGAATTAGTAATTGGAACTAATTTAAGACAGTACAGTTGTAAATGACAGATAATTGATAAAATTCAATATTTCAGAATTGAAAGTGAATTGAATCCAAATTAGATTGGAATTGTGAATTGAACTCAAATGAGAAACTGAAATGTAAAATTGAAGATAATGGATATAACTTCAATAGTAAACTAAAGATGATATAAGTAGTTTATATTGAAATTTTGTAATAGAAATTGCAAAATGGTTTGAATGTGTAACTAGATATTATGGCTAGTAGGATATACAGGTGTATAAAGGGATTGGAAAATTTAATTCACAGATAATTCGATTTGCTCGAAAAGGTACGTATTTGAATTTTAATATGAGTTTTTGATGATTTCTCTAGCCGCTTGGCTTTTTCTTTTTCTTTTTGAAATCTGAGAGTCCGTAGGGACGTTTTGTAGTCGTGCCGTATTAGCCGCGCAAAGGAGACGCTGGCGAAATTTTTCGAAAATTTCGAGTGTTAGAAAATTTTTGAGAAATTTTGAAAGTTTAAAATTTGAAATTAAACTCGAATTTGAATTTTGAAGAAAACAATGTTGTTTGAAAATTATGAAAATGTTTAGAAATTTAGTTGAAATGATAACGAGTCTTTAGTAGGAAGATTTGTTTTGATGAATTGATAAAACTATTAGATTGTGAAAAATAGTAGACGAGATAAGGACCTTTTTCCCTAACTTGTAATTTCGAGGACGAAATTCTTTTAAGGGGGGAAGTCTGTAACGACCCAGAATTTTGAACAAATTAAATTGAAAATATTTAATTAATTTTAAATATTTGAACGATGATTTAATTTGAATCCCGAATATAACTTTGAATCGGCGATTAAATTATAAAAAAATTTAATCTATTGATGGTCGAATAAAAATTTATATCTTCAATTTTAAGTTGAAGAAAAATATTTCGAAAGTTTCTAAAATTCGTATTTATAATACTGAAGATAACAGAAGCTTCAGAATTGAATTTTTAAACTGTTTTGCTTAGTTTTGAATTTAATTGTTTGAACCGATATCTAAAAATAGTCATTTTTCAAACAGTCTCGGAATTCGACGAAACCAGTTCCATTGGGTCCGTAATATTGAATTATTATCAGATTTCAAATTTTGTATTTTTCGGAATTCATACGTGAGAAAACGACAGGTAAACGTGTTGAAAGTTGTATCGAAACAAACTGAGTTTAAAATTTAAATTTAAAATTAAAAACAAAAGACAGCATCCCTAACCTCGTGCCTAAATTCACGCCAAGTATCACGGAAGAAATCGTGATGACCATAACTCTATACCTTCATTACTCCTCTTCAAGTTCAAAAACATCAGAACGAAATCAAATTCGTTTCGAAAATGGCCGCCCTCATTCTCTCGTTTCAAATAAAATAAAATTGGAAAAAAGGAGGAATCGCGAGTACGATTAGGGTATGGCTCGAGCGAGCAGGAATGGCAACCGAGGCGTTCGAAATTGGGGGTCGCTCGCGTTCGAGCGGCGACCTGGCACTCGGCAACTAGAGGAGGCTCGCAGGGGCTTGGGTGGCGTCGTGGGAGGTCAGCGATCGCGAATTTTTCTCGTGACTGGCGCGATGTCGAGCGGCGATCGAGTCAAAGGCGGCGGCGTTCAGGCGAAGCTGGGATCTCGCGATTTTAGTTGGATGGAGTTGGGGTTTCGAATCTGGGTAAGCGAAATAGCGGTTGGCGACGCAAGTAGAAGGGGGGTTCTGCAGTGCTTCGCGAGGTGGGCTGCGTCGACGAAGTGATGGCGTGGGTGATGTCGAGGAGATCGGGCTCGAGCTCGCGTCGCAAGTGGAATATCGATTTACAGTAAGGTAATTCGATTCTCTAATTTATTTATTTTAACGAATTTGGGTTATAAAAAAAAATTGAAAATAGATATCTGCATCTATGTATAAGATTCTGGAAAAATATACGAAGTTAACTGTGAAAATGCTAGGCAAAACGGTAAGAAATATTTTGAAAAATTTATTGTTTTGATATATATATATATATATATATATATATCTAGTTTAGGAAGTAAATAGACAGTAAATATAAAGTTCTATTTTCAGATTTCTATTAAAATGTTTTGATACTGAGAAAAAAAGTGTAAAAGCAATTCTGTTTTGTATTTAATAAAATAGATATATAGTGATTAAAATATATAGTTTAAAGTTTAAATTAATTAGTTTAAATTAACTTATTTAATCTTTAGTGGTTAAAGATATTTTTAATAAGGAAATTTTGAGTAAGTTTGTTTAATAGTTGGAGAGATTTTTTTAAGATACGTATTTTAAATAGTTTGAGAGAGTTAAAAAGAATTTATTCAAAAAGGGAAATAAATTTGGAAATTAAAATTGGTTTAAATAAAACTATCAGTTAATTAAACTATTAAAATGAAACCACCAATGAGTCAAAATTTTAAAAATGAAAATTTAATTATTCAGTTGATTTGAATATTAATAGATGGTATAAAATGTTTATACTAGGTCAAAATCTGTAAAGAACGAGCTGGAATAAAAATGGATTGCAAAATAAAAGCTAAGGTGAGATTTTCTCACTCGAAGGAAATTTGATTTTTCAGTTATTATTGACTGTTTGATTTCTATTTGGATGTGCTATTAGATATGATAGGATATATCTATATATATAGCAGTATATACATATTGGCATATGTATATATTGGATTGATTGATTTCCCGCCTCGTATAGCGGATGAGACCCTATTGCGCCGTTAGTAAGCGGATTTATAAAAACCTATATACCGCGATAATTCCGTACTGGAGCGGAATTGGTATTGTGCTAACGTCTTTGGATGTAGGGAAACAGGTTGGAGGGATCCAACTGGATTCCTCACCAGTAGTTATTTGTTTACAGGATTGATGTATATTCTGTTATCATATATTGATATATGATGTTGATGTTGTGATTGACTAATTGATGCGTTGCATCATTGGATTCAAATTTTGAAATTTAAAAATAACGATGTTGATTTTAAAAGTGAAATTTTAAAAGTGATCTTTGAAAATATACGTTTATTTAAATTGTTGAATTGATTTACTTTAAATAGGTAAACGTTAAAACTTTAAAGTTATAAAAGTTAAGATTTTGTGAATTTTAACAAAACAGTAATTTCTTTTGAAATAAAGAGTTAAGAAATTTATAAAATGGTTTAAGTTGAGATTTTTGAATTATTAAACCAATGTATATAAAAGATGTATAGAATTGATATTTATCAATTAAAATTTTTGGAATTTAAACGAGTTTTTATAAGTTGTAAAGATATGAAAATTTATAAATTTATAAGTTGTAAAGATATGAAAATTTATAAATTTATAAGTTGTAAATGAATGAAATTTATAGATTTATAAATTGTGAAGTTAAAATGAATGAAATTTGTAGATTTATAAATTGTGAAGTTAAAATGGATGAAATTGTAGAATGGAAGGTTTATAAGAAATTAACTTATAAATTGGGTTTTTGCCTTCAAATGAAATATGGATCGTATTTGTTAATAAAGGAGATTTACAAATCGAAATTGTTATTAAAATAGAAATAGAATTTATAACCGTGTTAATAAATTCGAAATCGATTGAATTTGATAAATTAAATATAGAAGGTTGTTAAGGGAGATATATTCGCGATTTTAGATAGCGAATTATCTTTGAAATAAATGTGTAGAAAAGATTGAAATGTGGTTAGGGAAGTATATTCACGATTTAGAACAGTGAATATATTATTAAGTGAAATGGATATTATTTTGGGAAAGCGATATTTGAAATGAAGTTAATTGTTTTAAACGATGTTTTAAAATGATGAAAAATCGAAATCATAGATTTCAACATTTATTGTTGAAATAGACGTTTTCGAGAAATAAGGAAATGGTGGACTATAACACTGTTGTTATAGTAAATGATTTCCGAAAGGAAATGTTTTTATGTAGTATTGGGATTTATATATCTATCTTAAATTCGAATCCCTATACTAGTGATTTCGAGTCGTCGTAACGATGTTTTACGCAACATTCGTTTTGACTCAAATAAATGTGTTAAAAGAATATTTTCCTTAAAGGATGGATATATACTTAATTTGATTTAAGTATATCGAATATTTTCAAGTGTTGAAAATGAATAGATTTGTGAAACACTTATTTTTAAATAAGTATGAAATTTCTTTTCCAAAATGAAATGAACGTTTTGAGAATTTATCTTTGTAAAGATAAATTGAAATTGAATATTGAAATCGATTTGAAAATCGTATATCTGTAGATATTTGAAAAATATAAATTCACTATGGAATTTATAGAAGGGAGACTGTTTAAAATATAAATATCGATTTAATTTAGAAGTGTGGAAATTTTATATCTAGTAAAAGATATTTTGGAAGATAAAATAATTTGGAAAATTATTTGGAATCTGATGATGTTGCGCATCTTTATTGATAGTTAAATAACCGACTATCAATAATTATCTTTAGATAGGTATTTGTTGTGAATTGGATGAATTTGAATGCCACACTTATTTTTGAATAATCGCTCACTATTCGGGTTAGCCGGGAAAGGACCATGGGGTCGTATAACCCATTCCGAATATGTGATACGTCGTTATGAATCGCATTTGAAGACCGGTGTTGAAGACCGGATATTTTCGAAAACGGAAGGATTACCGTCGAGTTACTCTACATCGGCTGATCTCCGATTTAGAGGTTTTATCACCCTTAGTGACGGGAAGTCCGGACGTGATTAGAAAATTATCCGGAAATGCAAGGGCTTCGTGAGAAGTGCCTTCGGTTCTGTTCGATCCCGGAACAGACTTGTATGGATTGTGTGTCTGACGTTACAATTTGAGATATAAAGCTGATTTCTTTCAAATACATTTCTGTTGGTGGCGGATAATTTATTCTCTTAGCTTAACACCCTTCTCTGAGACGTACGAGCTCAGAGGTTATGTAGTTGAAATTTATCAGCGATATATCCCAACTTGGTAACGTGGCATACTGAGTGTTGCTGTGAAATGATCAGTGTTTGGTCATTTGTGATATGATCATTTGTTTGATCTTATATCTTTGTGATCATAGGTTGATCATTTTGTTTGACCCGAAGCAGGGCTTTTTGAGAAAGCGTAGCTTTGTGGACGAGACTTCATCGAGCCTCACACCCCGGAAATGGTCGAAACAGGACGAATGCGGCAAGGTTCTAGGGAGTAGCGCCCCTTAGTGTATGTCATTCCTTCTGGATAAAGGTGGTATCATGGTATAGAGCCCAGATACTTAACCTCTGTGGTTACTGCATTATTTTTCTATGTGGTTTGTTGCGAATCGGGGATCCTCGGGAAGATCGATGACGATCGGGGGATGGCGTACGCGTGTCAGTAGTTACCTATTTTTGCAGAGGTAACCCGGCCTTGTGTTGGCAGAGATCCGGTTAGGTTCTCGGGTCGTCTATTCCAGGGACGTACCCATCGTGGATAGGAAGTTCCTTAGCCTGACCATTTGTTGGAAATCCAAAGAAACAATACGTGACTTGTACGGTTTTAGTTGTAGAACCTGCCATCTAATATGGCAGCTATAGCAAGCATACTATAATGGTACCTATGCTGGCTAAGATTTATATTCTACTTTCGAAATGTTTTCTACACTATGCACTAATAATAATATCAAAAAGAATTTGATTTTCGCGTAGTAAGCATCTTTGACTATCATAAGAAGAAATCTCCTCCAAGTCTGCGTTTGCATTGTGTGTGTGGCGGGAGGTCTTATGGTAGTTTCATTTTCCAAAAGCATTTCGAATTGACTTTAAAATTATCCTGTTGTTTATTTTAAAGAATAACTGTTTTACGATCTCACACCAGTCACCATGACTGACTCGGAGTTTATTGTTTCCCTTCTAAACTCTGGGTGCCCACCAATTTCCACACGGGCAGTCTAGAGTTAGATTATTAGGTTATCTGGATATTCTGGAGCTTGGAGATAAGCTGGATGACGAGACGTAGTATTTGTATCTGATATTATGTATTCCGCTGTGTATTCTGTATGAGGACAAGTATAAAACTGTCCATTGTTGTACTGAGTTGTATATTGACTCTGATGATTGATGTATGTATAAAATGATATAGTTCTTTGTTTTAAAGACTAGTGTTCATTTATTATATATTATTCCGCTGCGATATGTGAGATTCTGATATTGTCTCTGTTCTGTGTTTCTATTGATGTCGTTCAGATGTTTTCTGTTGTTCTTCTTCTTTCTTTCTTCTCTTTTTCTTCTATCTTCTTCTTCTTCTACTTTTCCTTTTTTCTTAAAACCCTCACTATTGGAGTTTCCGGCACTCGATTGCTCGGCAGTCGATAAAGTGAGTATCGATGTCGAATTTTCGAAAGTCGAAAATTTCGGGATGTGACAGTTTGGATGAGTTGAATTTGGATCTGTCAGATGTGCTGAAGCAAATGATGGTAGCTTGGCAACCTCAAGGGGTAGTAGCTGCGTGAGGAGATGCAGTGACTATGGATGTTCCCGAAGATGTTTTCTTTGGAACAAGTTGTGGAAGTGTGTCTGCTTCGGTGTTGTGGCTGAGTTCAGCATGGTGATTCTGTTTGGTTTGAGGTTCGAGTTTCTCGAAGAGCTTTGGATAAGGAAATCTTTGGCATCGGTGGCAGCAGTACAGCTCGGAGTATTCTGTACATTGGCAGGAAGTTCTTCCGGCTTAGTAGTTTTTCTGGAGGTGGAGTTCAGAAGCAACAGAGTGGATCCATTTCTTCGATAGATAGGATAGATCTTGAGAGGATCATTCTGTTGAGTTGTTTTTGGTTCTGTTTATTTCTAGAAGCATCAGCGAAGGTTGAGTTGATCAGGAAAGATCTGTAGACAGCTCAGGATCGTCTGAAGGATTTTGTGGGTAAGAACGGGGGAATTTGTAATTCGAAGTTGGAGACTTCGTTGTTGTGAAGTTTTTCTCTGGTTAAAGGGAACTATAAAATTGGGTAAGTATGGAAAATTAGCTCCGAATTATTTTGGATCTTTTCTGTGATCTAATTTGGATAAGTACTTTGATACACAAGGTTGAATTGTCAGTTTGGATAACTGGAATTCAATGTATTTTACGTATCTCTGAGGGAGTACGTGTTTGATCTATCTCTGGTTTTGGAACCAGCAGTTCTGGAAGATTTGGTTGTTGAGTCAGACTCGTCTGTAGTCTGATATTCTGTTTAGTTTTGTAGATCTAGATGAGTAGGAGCTCTATAGCTTAGTAGTATTGGTTGTTTGGATTGTTTGTAGAGCGAGTATTCCGGTATATATATACTTGGGAAAACTCGAGGAAATTCTATTCAGAATTTTTCGCTGGATAGTTAGAATTGTTTGTTTGGATGATTGGTTGCTATGATTGTTAGCATATGGATGATAATACATCCTTGTGATTTAAAAAGATTATTAAATTACCTTTGTTTTAAATTTCGGGGATGAAATTATTTTAAGGGGGGAGGAATGTAATATCCCGGAAATTTGGGCAATATCAATTTAATAATCTGTTTAAATAATTAAATTGATTTGATAAATTTTGATAACAAAATTGAATTGGTTTAATAATCTGATTAAATAAATATTTACTGAGTGAATGTATCTTTTAAAAACCAATAAAATGATTTCTATTTATAATGTATATATATATATAAGTATATATATTGTAAATAGATTAGCTTTGGGTTGAAATATAATAAATAAATAAAATCTTGTTTTTAAATTTCTAATATATATATATTGATAGTTTGGAAATTTTAATATTTACTTTTCAAAGTTATTTAAACAAAATATCTATATGGTTTTAAATAAGATTAATAATAAGGTTATTTTATTTTCTTTTTGAGTTATTGCTTAATAAATAAGATTTAAGAGTATATATATATAGGTAAGTTTAAAATACAATATTAATAGTGTATTGTTTTATTTATAGATATAAATAGACTTTAATAAAATAAGATTGTTATTTTCAAATTAAATGTATAGTTATATATGTATGTATATAAATTGACTTTAAATTGGATTTTAAATATAATTTGAATTTGAATGTAAATTAGTTTTGAAATTCAAAGATAGATATTTAAATATTTGGATTTTAAAATATATGTATGAACTTTTATTTATAAGTATAATTGATTTTATTCTCTTTAAGAAGTTATCTATATATATATATATATAAGTAATTGTATTTAATAAATAAAGAAAAAAGTTTACATTTAGAATAAATATAAATTAAATAAAAGGACATGTGTAAACATATAAAGGCTTGTTTAAAACAAGTGTAAACCAATTAACACATGTAATGACAAGTGTCTTAATTATGTTCATTTTCTTTTATTTTTATAAAAATCATAAATTTACTTATATAAACATATACATTTCCTTTACTTCATTCTTTCTAATCTCTTTTCAAAACCAAGAGAACTCAGATTTTTCTCTAAATACAAATCTGAAATCAATATACTTTCAGATCAGAATTTATACAAATCAGATTAGTAATCAATATTTCTCAAACCCTTCTCAAAAACCAATTCTCTAAAATGCAAATCTGAAATCAGTAACCACTTCTAAAACTAATCCTCTAATCTAAGATCTGGAAATTCATAGATAGCTTTCAAATCAAAATTTATACAAATCAAAGATTTGTAATCAACTCCTCAAACCAGAAAATTCAATACCCTGTCTCATTTTCAAAACCACAATTTCAAAGCCTGTAACCCAGTTTGCAAACCTGAGGTCTTCAGCATGAATTTCTTTTCAATCTGGAATCATCTCAACAACTTAGTGTTTCCAGCAGCATGCATGTGGTTAAATCAATCTAAAGCTAGAATTCAAGTTTTAAAAGCAGGCATTCAGATTTTAAAGTTTCAAAGGCATTTCAGTTTTAAAGTTTAAAGCTGTTTTCAATATCAAAGGTGCTCTGTTCATCTTCATTTGCAATCTGGTGAGTAACAATATTTTTAAATTTAAGGATAAAATCTGGTTGCATGTTTATCTCTGAAATAAGTTTGTCCGTGAGTATATATTTTTAGGTATATCTCTGTGCATGTATATATATATGTATATTGGTGTGCATGTCTGTTCTCTGTTCCCAGTTTTAAGCCCAAGTTTGATAAAAAAATTCTGTATCCCTTGACCCAGTCACTATTATAATTTAAGTTATAAACAATAATTACTTGTTTTATCATAGATCAGAGTTTAAAATTTTATTCAAGTTAAAATGAAGTGAGAATTACTCTGAAAATAAAGTAGAACAGGAAATCTTGAGTTATTGTTAAAATTCGAACTTCGTAATTTATTGATTTAGGTATATGATCTGAATCCTTGTTTAAAAACATGAATTTTAAAAGTGAAATTATAATTTTTAGCATCGAATTGAAAGAGCAGTTCCTGTTTGATCAATTTAGGAGTTATGGGTAATCTCTGATGTTCTAGTGGACCGAAGAAGTCGTGATCTTCTCTGGTGATAGAAGAGTGATAGGGGATTGTGAGAAAAATAGTGGATGGCCGTATAGATGACCGTGGCGAGGGTGGTTGTTCGATTTAATTTCTAAACCTAGTTTTACTGGGTTGCAGTTTTTGCTTGCGTTCGATTTTCTCTGTTGATCGAGTTGCCTGGGGTTTTGGGTACTGGAAGATGGTGGGTTGACGAGGACTTCACCGGAGTTTCATAGGCGATGGTGGTCGGAGTAGGGAATGCGAGACGTTGACAGGTTTGGGAAAATATGGTTTCAGTTGATTCCAGGTTTGGATTAAAGCTCGATTTCGATTGTTGAGGTTGTTCGAGTTTCTGGTGATCGAGAGCGTGAGAGATGGTCGTGGACGAGATGCCGGCGATGGAATCGATGGTCGGAGGCGATCAACTCGCGTGTGCACGTGAACAAGTGCCAGTCGTATCAGTGTTTAGTTTGGATTTTAACAGAGGGAAGTCTCGAGTTCTCGCGTGTAAGGCTCGGAGCAATTGGGTTTCGACTCGAAGTAAACTCAGTTTGTCTCGGGTAGATTTAGTGTTTCAGTTTAAAAGCCTGACAGTGGTTTTTAAATTTAAAATGAGTTTAAACTTTGAAAATAGGATTTAAATCCAGATTTAAATCAAGTTTAATTATGGGTTCAAGTTTAAATGTGTATCCTAGAATTTGAGACAAATAAAGTTTTATAAAAATAATGTTTTAACAAATTTAAATTGTTAAAAGTATATTTTAAAAAGGTTTTGAATTTAAATAAATTGGTTTAAAAATCTTTTAAATGTTAAGTGTTTCTTAACATTTGGAATTTAAGAAGATTTTGTAAATTAGATTCAAATTATGGTTAAAGTTAAATTGTAATTTATTTTAAAGCATTAATTTAAGATAAATTAAAAGAAAGATTTTAATGTAAATGTTTTAAAGTCTTTGTTAGTAATAATTAAAGTAGTTAAAGGTTAATACTTTAATTTAGAAAGTGATTAAGGTTTAATGATAAAGGAGTCATTAAATTAATAAGGTAATTAAAGAATAATTAGGTAATTTAAATAAATTAATGATTTAGTGTTAATTAATTAAATAATTAGGATTATAAGTTAATAAATTAAGGTTAATTAATTTGGGATTAATCATTTATTTAGATAAGTATAGATTTTAATAAATGATAAATCTTTTATGAAAATGGGTTAAGTATAATTACTTAATGGAAGAAATTTAAAGAAATTGATTACTTAAGGTAATTAATTAAATAAATTTGATAAGTTTAAATTAATTAATTAATTTAATTTAAGATAATCACTTTGGTGATTTGTTAAGTATAATTACTTAAATGTAATTATTGAAGAGTAATTACTTAGAAAAGTAATTAAAGTTAATTGGTGGAGGTATTTAACTAAGGAGGGTTTAATAAAAGTAATTTGAGTTAATTACTTTAAATAAATTAATCAAGGGATTAATTAAATGATAATTAATTAAGAAGTAATTAATTATGAAGTGGAGTAATTAAGGGAAGTTAATTACTAAATGAGATTAATCAAAGGTGATTAATAAATGTGATTAATTAATTATTAAATGTAATTAATTTAAATAAGATAATTAATTAAGAGTAATTAAGGATCATTAATTAATAAAAGTAATGATGTAATTAAGAATTGATTGATTAAGATTAATTAATAAATAATAAGTGATTAAAGTAATTAATTAATTGTAATTAATTAAGGATTAAGATAATTAAGTATAATTAATTAATTAATGAAGTAATTAAAGATTAATTACTGAATGATTTAAGATAATTAATTTGTGAAATTAATTAAGTATTAATTACTTAAAGTAATTAAAGGGTAATTAATCAGGAATGATTAATTTAGATGGATACTTAGAGTAATGATTAATTAATTGGTTTAATTAATAATTAATTAAGCAGGATTTATAGGATGAAGTAATTAATTTAATTCACTTTAAATTAATTAGAGATGATAAATCATTACATAAGAATGGATGAATGATATTGAATGCTTTGCATTGTTGATATCTCTGATAAGAGATGTGCTGATCTATGATATAGATGTTTGGTTGGATTGAAATGATAATATGAATTATCGGTTTGGATGATAATATGGATTATCTATTGTAAATTATCTATCTGTGTGTAGTATAGATAAGAATTGAATTGTTTTAACCTTAAAACAACTTGGCCCTTAAAAGATACGTTTTGGATTTCGATGAGACCGGGATCGGGTTTCCGTATACCGGATTTCCAGGTCTGGAGACCCGAATACCACATCGATCCAAATTTACGATAGGTCGTGAATCAAGTGAAGATGAAGATTCAGAGTGCAAGGGTTATTGTCGTTAACTCTGAGGGTGATTCCAAAACGAGTGTAACGAGATAATGCCTTCGGTTTCGTTCGAACCCGGAACGAACTTGTATGGATTGAATGCTTTCAGTACATCGTCAGGCGGACGATGAGCATTCTAAGTGATATGTTCTGATTAAAGGTAATCGTAACCTCAAGCCTCATCAACCGGGAATGGCTAAAACAGGGGAGGTGCAGCAAGGCTTCGTGGGTAGCACCCACTGAGAGCAAGATAGATCCCTGTCTAGAGGTCCCTTTTCTTTTATTCGGCTTAGTGTGTGGTTGGTCGCGCCAACTACGGGATTATCTTGTTCGGAATTATCCAGTAAGGGATGGTTCCGGCTTTGTGTTGCAGGGGAGCGGGCGTACTCCTCGGTACGGTGATCTAGGCCACGTACTGTGACGGGCGGTACCCCAGTAGCCCTGCCATTGTATGGAATCCAAACTCCAATAAGTGCCGTACGTATTAGTTGTGCCCAACTATGTTGGAATGTGAGATGTAAGCATTTCAGCTATTTCTGTATTTTACTTGAAAACCCTAGACCCTATTATAATACAATCAGATTTCCTATCAAATGTTTTGGTTAGCGTAAGGTAAAAACTTACCCGTGGGGAGTCTTACGTGATACCTTTTCTTTTAAAAGGTTTAGAAGTTAAACAAGTTTAACCTTTTACTCACACCAGACCCATGTCTGACCCAAGTGTTTATTTCTGTTTTATATAAACTCTTGGGTACTCAAATTTTTACGAGTAGCCAAGGGATTCAGGTTTAGCTTTGACGAATATTCTGGAGGAGCAATGGAGCAGGAGGCTTCGGCGTTCGTAGATATAGTATTCCGCTGTATTGATATCTGTGATAGTGTCTTGTCTTGTATTTGAGTTGTAATGTCTAGACAGATGTTTATAACTGTCTAATAAGTGATGTATATGCTGTGTAACTCTGTAAATTGTTGTATACTATGTAATAGTTTATGTTATTAATATAATTTATTCGTTCCGCTGTGAGATCGTTGTTGTTGTTTCTTTCTTTCTTCTCTTCTTTTCTATTTTCTACCCCTTTCTTTCTTATTAACGATTCGACTTTCTGTGGAGAGAAAGTCGTGGTCGTTACATATTGAAATTGAAAATTTTGAAATATGACTTCAAAATGTGGTTTGGGTTTAAGATGATTTAAAAGAATATTTCAAGTTATCTAAATTTGAGAAAGATTAGTGATTGGAAATTTGGTTTTATTTAAAGGATATGTTTTGAAATGGCAAAAATATTTTGGTTTTAAAGTATATACTATTTTGAAGTAAAGGATATGTTTTGAAATGGCAAAAAAAAAATTTTTGGTTTTAAAGTATATACTATTTTGTAGTAAAGGATATGTTTTGAAAGGGCAGTGATTGTGTTTTTAAAAGTATATATATTTGTAAATGACCACGGTGTTATAATAACGATTGGTTGTTAAAGAGACCGGGATCGGATATGGACATACTCTCTGTCGATACTGAAAACCACTTTGACAACTGTGTACGCGGTGGAGTTTCCAGAATGAAGTAGGATGGTGGCGACGATCCTAAGGTATATACGTGGACCCAACTCCCGTGAGTTGGCATAAGGTGGCTAAAACAGGAGCGATCTCGGACCAGTGAGGTAGCACCTCTTATCGGACGCACTTCTTCGATTCTATTCTATTACTTTGTGATTTTTGGTTTCCACCCTTCGATTTGGGAGTGTT
Organism: Allium fistulosum; assembly: GCA_030737815.1. Taxonomy (NCBI): domain Eukaryota; kingdom Viridiplantae; phylum Streptophyta; class Magnoliopsida; order Asparagales; family Amaryllidaceae; genus Allium; species Allium fistulosum. The sequence continues at coordinate 305,343,227 of CM060901.1, read as the reverse complement.
GTTCGAGGTGGACGGTAGTGGCTGCTATCCGCTCCATCAGTCCGTGTGCGTAATTGGTATATCTACCCTGGCATTGCCTAGTTGTGCCGTGTCACCTACCATATCGAGCTTTACTACAATTATGATTTTAAGATCCGACCGTGTTAAGGTTCTCCATCCCCTTAACGCTATTTTCTATATGATTATACTTTATTGATTAGACATTATTATAATAGCGAATATTACTACATAGTAGATAGTTTAACAGATCCTTAAGAGGTGTGAATCCCGAACATTTCTTAAGTTACTGCACTCACGTTAGACACTGGATAGGAGATGTCAAACCCCGTAAACATCTCTGACGCCGTTTACACTCATATTTATTTCATTGATTTAACTTACATAAGATCTTTTAGTTCTGACTCGAGTGTTTTGTCTTTTCAATTCGCTCGGGTCAGCCTGAGCATTTCAGGATTTGAAGGCCCTATTTCTGGAGGATGAAGACGAAGATTTTATTACTACTATTTATTATATTACACTACACCATTGTATTCCGCTGCATTTATTATCATTCTCTGGTATGTGTAACTCTGATATGTATTGTATAAGTATAATCAAATGTTTTGTAAAACAGCTTCATGAACTGTTATTTGATTATTATATTTTATCGTTCTGCTGCAAGATTCTATTTTTGTTTCTTTTATTTCTCCACTTTTTCTTATTTACCCCATAACAATTCGCCCTTCTGTATGGTTTAAGTTGGCACGTGTGTCTGCTTAAGCGTACAAAAAGGTGGGATGTTACAGCCAAGGTTCTCGCTTAACCTTCTGCTCTGATACCAACTGTAATGACCCGGAATTTTTGAACACGAAAATTCCAGATAGTTAGAAGAAAAAGAAAGAGATAGAAGAAATAAACAGAAAGAAGAAAGAAGAACAGAGAGCACAACATCTCACATTCGCAGCGGATTAAATATAATAACAAATAATAATATCAGTTATACAAAGAAAGCTGTATTTGTTAATTACATTTTAATACATCAGAGTTACAACATTCACAAATGTACTATACAGTTAGAATTAACATGTCTCAGACAACTATAATATATCACAGCGGAATATACTCCATACGTTCCTGCCATCCAGCTCGCCTCCTGAGCTCCAGAACGTCCTTACCTGAAAATCTGTAATACTCGGTCTGACCCGAGCATTACCATAAAGTAACACCCGAGTCAGGCTGGAAACCAGCGTGAGTAAACGCATAAAATTTGAAATACTGAGTTATAAAACTTATTTGAAACCAGGGTAACTCGTATCTTCTACGAGTTCTTACTTATTATATTCAAAAAATAATATCTAAGTACCGTTACTTAGTTCCAATGGTCCAGATTTCTCAATTTATTTCTTCCCAGCCTATTTGATTTACAAATCAAATCTATAAAGAATTATAGATTACTAATCGAAATGGTTTCGGGTATTTACTAATACCCGACCCCGGTCTCTTCGAATTCAATGTCATCTCCAATCCAAGTTGTTAAGTTTAAACAATACAATTCATATCCAATATATCATATCACATAACAATTCAACTTAGATAGGTAACCTACATATCACAGTTCAATCTAAAACAATTCATATCACAGAGTATCATATCAGAGATATTCAACAACCAAGGCATTTAATTCAGGTTTATCAATTATAAGCAAGATTAATTAGCTGTTCAATTCCTAATTAACTTAATTTAATCTCCAAATAAATTAAATTAATTAGTTTAATTACTTTCAAATCCTGCTTACTTGACATTAATTAATTAACCTTTATTAATAAATCAATCAACCTTTAATTAATAAATCAACCTTTAATTATTGAATCATTCTTTAATCATCCATCTTAATTAATCGTCCTTGATTGATTATCCTTTAATTACATTAGGTAATTAACCTTTAATTACCCCATAGATTAATTAGCCTTAACCATTCACGTTAACTTTTAATTAATCTCCTTAATTAATTAATCACATTAATTAATGATTCTCTAATTACTTAACTAAAATAATTACTTAAGAATTAATCACTTAACCCTACTTAATCAATCATTAATTAACTACAAACCATTTAATTAATTAATCATTCCTTGATTACCTTACAAATCAATTAATTAATCTTTAATCATTAATCAATTATCCTTTAATTATAAATTAATTAACTTTTAAATAATTTAATTAATTAACCTTTAATTAATTAATTATCCTTTAATTATTAAATAATTAACCTTCAATTATTAATTATCCCTTAATTAATTACAATAAGTAATTATCCTTTTAATTACTTAAAACTTTAATAAATCAAAGATCACCATAATTTTCGTTAATCAAGACCTTAATTAATTATGGATAAATCCTTTATCTTAAATAATTACCTAATTACATCATTTAATTAAATTAAATGCTTGAAATTAATTTAATACCAAATCACTTGATAAATTTGTTTAATAATTTTACTTTGAAACAGATAACATTATCCTTTACTTTTAAACTTTGATTTCCTTTGCTTTGAAACTTCCATTATTACTTTTAAAACATAGTTAATATATCTTAAAAACTTGATTAAAATTTACTTTTTAAAACTTTGTTAATACCCTATAGTACAGACCTGAGTCAAATCCAGTGCGAATCCACGTTCAACCCGAGCCAACTCCTCTACTTCTTCACTCGCGTACATACCAGATACTTCCCCGAGTTCCAACCCGAGACTATCCTTTCTTTCTTCTATCTCTTTCTTTTTCTTCTAACTATCTGGAATTTTCAGGTTCGAAAATTCCGGGTCGTTACAATTACATCAAAGTAACACCCGGGTCAGGCTGGAAACCAGCGTAAGTAAACCCATACTATTTGAAATACTAAGTGCAAACCATAAAAGAAAAACCCGGGGTAACTCATACTTCACTACGAGGTCATTACTTGTTATGCTCAATACTTACTTCACATATCGATCTATAAAGAATCGAAGTGGTTTCGGGTATTAACTAATACCCGACTCCTGTCTCTTCGAATCCAATGTCATCTTAACCCAAGTTATTCAAATGAAATAGAATTCAAACTTTAAATACAGGATGTCACTGTTTTAACCTAAACATATTATATCACATAGCATTCCACATCACATACCAGAGATATAAACTAATCTAAGGCATACAATATCATTCAATCATTCATAGCAAGATTTATCAACCATACCATCTCTAATTAATTTAATTAACCACAAATGAATTAAATTAATTACTTCAATTACTTTTAAACCTTGCTTATTAATTACAAACCAATTAATTAATCATCCAGAAAAATTTCCATTTTAATTAATCATCCTTGATTAATTATACTTTAATTACATTAAGTAATTAGCCTTTAATTAATTTCACAAATTAATTATCCTTAACCATTTACAGTAATTATCCTTAATTAATCACTTAAATTAATTATCTTATAATTTACATATATTGATTAATTATCCTTTAATTAATCACACTCATTAATTAACTAACCCTTAATAAGTTTCCTTAATTAATCAAACCTTTAATTACTTACTTTAAGTAATTATCCTTTAATAAATCACATTTAGTAACTTTCTATTAATTACCCACCTTAACTAATGACATTAAGTAATTATTTCTATAATTACTTAATTAGGTATTTGTCATTAATTAATTTCATTAAGTGATTTACTCTAAAAAAATAAATCATCTTTTAATTTTCTTCCTTAATTAATCAATCCTTTATTAATTAACTTCAATTACTTTCCTTAATAAATTAATTAATCTTTAATTAATAATCCACATAAAATTTAATTCTTTTGAGTAGTTAATCATTTAATCACTTTTATTAAGTAATAATTTCTTAAATAATTAATCTTTAATTACTTATACTAATTTCTTACAATTAATCAATCAATTTGATTAATTACAAATTAATCAATTTTCATAAATTTAAGATAAACCATTATCTTGATTAATTACATAATTACAAAATTAAGTTTATTTAAAATAAGCTTTAAAATAAAGGTTATGTATATATTAAAACACTTTAAACTAATTACTTCGAAACATTTTATCTCCAACTTTTGATTTGATTCCATCTTAAATCAATATTTAATTTCTCAAAAGAATTTGGGTTAAGAATTTATTTTAGACTAGACTAAGTGAAAATTTAAAGACTTGTATTTTCTTTTCTTTGAAACTTATTTCCATTTCAAAAACCCGAGCATAAGCATATTTTTCCCGAGCTAAATTTAAATTTCCCCGACCAATTCATTCACGTATTCTCTTCGAGTTAAACCTGTTCGATCTCGAGTACATCCCCGAGTAAATGCCTTTCTTCCCAAACCCATAGCACCAAACTAATATTCTGACACGCATGCACGTGCATCGGTGATCGAGTAGATTCCGATCATCGCCGATACTCCCCACATGTCGGCGACCACTTCCTCAAAGTGCCCGATCACCCAGAACTTCAACTCGAACCCAAAATCAAAATGATATGTCTGATCGAACTAGAATAGGAAACATCGATCAAGAATCCTTCTCGTCCTAACTACTCCGACCACCCGAGATCACGAGCCTCCGACCACAACTCCACCGATGACCCTCGCTTCCATTTCCCAACCTCTGATGTAGCCCGATGCCCTAGAGACATCGCAGCGACCAACTTTCTAGCCTCGACCAAACCTGGGTTTTAAACCCTAATCCATCGTCGTGACTCCGCCTCGATGGTTTAAAAATCCACCTGACATTTTTCACGAGACCGCCTACCCCTTTGCCGTCTCCAGTAACGACCCCGACCTTCCCGAGTCCTTCGAACACCAGAAATAGCGCAATTTCCCAATTCTGATCAATCTGGAATTACTCACTTGATCTAGCATTTAAAATCTGGATTTAACTTTTAAAATTCATGATTTTCGATGGTGATTAAGATTATATAAATGAATCAAAGAGTTGTGATGATTGAATTTCAACATGTTTTAAGTTTCCACTGTCTTTTCTTGATTTCCAGAAATATATAAACTAAATTTACTTAAATATATTTTTAAAACTTAGTTTATGATTTAAACAACCATAACATGTTTGAATTTCTCAGCCTATAAGAGAATTAAAGAGGAGATTTGAATTTTGACTTTATTTTTAAAAACTGTAACTTGAAACAGAGATGAACCAGACACGCACACTTATATATCTGCATATTTACATGTATTTCATCTTAAAACAAACATGCAAACATTTACGCAAACATTCATCACAAATTTACTTCAAGAATCTACTACATGCACCAAGTTTAAACTGTCTTAAATTTTAGTTTACTCACCTTTGTTTTGAGCAGAGAAACAGCTCTGAGATTTTGAAAACTGGAGATTGCTTAAGATCTTTGAACTTGAAATTTGATCTGTAACTTGATGTTGATATTTTCTTTACTTTTAGGTTGAGTTGAATCTAGATCTTGAACTTTGGAACAACAACTTGTTTTAAAAAAAAAAACTGGAAAATGTTTTGATTTGAACTTGCTTTGATCTCTATTGATTTTGTTGAGATGATCTTTGCTTGATTTAGTTTTTGAAGATGAAATCTTGCTTTGAACTGAGATTGGTAAAAGTGGATTGTTGTTTGAAATTTTATTTCTGGTTTTAAACCGTTTACAGGCTTTTGGTCTTTGATTTTGAAATTGAAGATAGAAAAAGAAATGAGAAGAGAATGGATATGTGTTTATATAAGTTAAATTAGGTTTTATTAAAAATAAAAGAAAATTAAAATAAAAGTGACACTTGTCTTTCTTCCTACTTAATCATCTAACACTTGTTAATAAGGAGGTTTATAATTTAACACATGTATTTTTCATGCATAAATAAGTTTTTAAATGTTTATAAGGCTTTTTTTTAAAAAAATTTAATTTCCTAATTAATAAATACATATCTTAATTTATAAGAATAAATCCTTTTAAAGAAAACAAACTATATTCTAAATAAAATCATATATAATATATTTTCAAATCCAAAATATATATAAGATATATATATATCTACCCTTTGAATTTCAAATTCAAATTCAAATACAATTTAAAATCCAAACTGTAATCAACTCACACAAATATATTTACTTAAACAAACACAAATTCAATTTGTTTGAAAATAATAATTTTTCTATTTAAAATCTTCTTATATCCATATATATAAACAATCATTATTATTTGTTTTAAAGGAATAATTTGTCAAATTTTAAGTAATTATATTAGGAGATTATCAAATATTTATCCAAATATCTATAATCCAATTTTTATTATATTTTCAAATTCACTTACATAACCAGATATCTTTTATTATCATAATTTTATTTGTTCAATTGAATAAACCGGTTAATTATCCAATTACCGGATGTCCAAAAATCTGGGTTATCACAAATATACTTGACCCCATATTTAGAAAGAGATTCAAAAGATGCGACGTAATCCGTCACAGAAGATTCTCCTTGAACAAGGTCAATAAAGCGTCAGGCTAAAGTTACTTTTTCCGCTTCCGGCACAAACTTCAATTCAAATCTTTCTCGGAATTGCTCCCAAGTAAGATCCGCTTCAATAATTTTAGAGATCAAAAGCTCGTACCAGTCTAATGCTCTTTCTTGGAGCATACTAGAAGCCACTTGGACTCGATGTGGATCCACAAGATTCATTTGGGAAAAGATGCAATCGCATGATCTAAGCCAAGCTTGGATTTCTATAACGCATTCGGAACCCTTGAATGACCTTCCACCAATAGCGGTATAATCTCTGCACAAGCGTGCAAACCCAGATTTAGGGTGAGTAGGCACTGGAACGGGTCCAGCAGCTTGGGCATTGTTCACAAGATCTAAAAGTTGTTGAGCAGACATAAATACTCCATCCTGAGAAGTAGCACTAGATTAACCGGCGCTGGGACAACCTGGTCTAACCATTTCTCTTCTTTAAGAAAGAAAGAAGAGGAAAAAGGTTATTCACAGAATGAATATCAAACAAACTTGATTGATAAAACAAGGCATCATAAAAGAAATAGGATAGAACGGTACGAAGACTCGAATTAAATCCTATGGCACGATTCCTAAGAAAGACTTACGACAATGATCCTTGCTAGATTATTCTACATTGTTCCGAAGTTTGGCTCAGAAACCAAGTTGTGACGCCCCACCTCTATACTAACACTAGCCAAGGACACTATAGGGTAATGCCGTCGACTAGCACGAAGAATAAGGCTGTTGAGGAACGACCATCTGTGTAATTGCTTTGTGCGAGTACCGATATGTCAGATAATATAACTTACAAGAGGAAATCCGACATATCAAAAACAAACTCAAAGCTACCACACAATGGCTATACGGACTTCGGAAACAAATATAGAAATAAGCATAACACAAATCAGTCACATATATTCATATCACATAGGCGGAAACAGATATGAATATAACACATAAAAGTGTACATCAAAATAGTGGTCAAACTAGATCCACTACATCACAAAAGAATAGATACAAGTGCTAGACAAAAGAATATGCATACATCAAGGAGTCTCTATCTCGAATGTATAACAACAAAAAATACTAAGCTAAAGTAGTTAGCCAAAAGTCAGGTGACAGACCTTGATAAGAAGTCAAACAGAAGCACCTGAAATACCTCGGTCTAACCCGAGTATTATTTAAGAAGAAAATAATAAACGGATCAGTTAAAATAAATATCAGATAAAAATGAGATAGGATAAGAGAAATAACTAAAATGTATGATAACAATAAGGCCATACTGTGACAAGTATACATCAAATAACAACAAAAATCATACAATATGTCAAATCATCTCAGACATCAAAAAAGAATCACATTCTTTAAATTATTCACCAAAACACAAATATTGATAGAGCCCATCAATGCCTATCATCAAAATCGGTGAAACATAAATTCTAGAAATCATCAACTAGAAATCTAGAAATCACAAAAAGGGGGAGGCCTATCACAAACGGGAGCATGAAAACTCACCAACACGTGTATCACAAACGGAACACTATTCCATGGTCGCTAACCATAGAGTCGGTGCATCGACGCAGTATAATAACGGTACGTCCAACGAACCGAAACTCAAATAATTCGGAACAACAACGTAACACAATAACGGTACGTCCAATGAACCAAAAAGCCGAGACATCGATGTAGTACAATAACGGTACATCTGATCAACCGAACACCATATAAGAACATGGGTCGCTAGCCCATAAAAGAAATGAGACAAAGCTCAATAAAACGAGGTACAGTTCCCCACATGGACAAAGAGACATCGCATATCGCTAGTCTAAAGCATAAAATGGTCATCATTGATCAAAAAGAAGTGTCAATTACACTAAGCTAGTAAATAGATGAGTATAGCTTCATGTCACATAACCACTGGCTTAACTTAAATATTTACAAACAGATTATAGAAGTGTTCAAACAGATAGGATTTTTAAAGATTTGACTTCAAAACACCAAAAATTGGAATATTCATCAAACCAATTCAATTCAAAGCAAATGAACAAGGAATAGATGTTAGGAATTACTACCAAACAACTATCAAAGATATAGGCATAGATGTGAGTTCAAAAACTCACCTTTTAAACCCAAAACAATAAAGGAGAAGCTCTAGAAGAAAGGAAAGACCAATTCCTCTTCAATCACAACTCAAGAAGCTCCAATCTAAGCTAATAAGCAAATATTTCCTAAGTTAGGGTTTAGGAATTTTTGAAATTGAAGAGAGATAAAGATGGAGAAGATGAAGAGAATGCATACCTAAGCTTCTCCTTGATTTTGGACTTGAATTTGAATTCCTAATAGAAACTAGGGCTTAGGAATTTTGATTTCTTTTCTCTTCCCACATTTTTGCTTTAGCTTGAGTGTTAGGAAATGTTATGAAGGAATGAAGAGGAGTGGCGTGGGAGTTAGGGTATTAGATGGGTTGGGTGTTAGGTTATTGGGCTGAAACCCAAACCCAAAGCCCTAAATGAAAATATCAAAATTTCACTCAACTCCAAACATATCGATGTTTATACTCAAAAAGGTCGCAAACACCATTTTGGACTCAATGGAAGTGGTCTCGAGTCCTAATTCGACTGTTTGCAAAAAGTGACATTTCGGACTTAAATCCGACTAACGATGTTATATTTAAATAAAACATTTAAATATACAATCGTAAAATATGCGGGTTGTTACACAAAACGTCTCGATTTCATAGCTAAAAATCTCGAACTCCTATCGAGGTGTGCCGCTAGGCGTTTATATTGTTATACCCCTATTCTGAACGCAATGGAAAAGGTTTCGAGTTCTAATTAGATCGTATGGAGAAGATAGCTTTTTGGACCCCATTTATTAAATTAAATTCAGTGTTAATTTCAACGCGTTTCTATTCCGTATGATAAAACGATAACTACAAACACTACAAAATTTAAAATCTGATGATAATACACTATTACAGATCTAATGGAAATGGTTTCGTCCAATTTCGAGACTATGACCCAGATCGCTATTTTAACTCATCGATTAAATCGACGATTTCAAAAATTGGTGAAATCACTTGAAATTCCAGTTTTAAAATCTTACTAACTAAATTACAATTCAAATAGAATTTGTATCGACATTAGAAATCGTTTTCGATTCATATTCAACTCCAATTCAATGATTTGAACGATTTTCAATTTATTAACTCAACCGTTAAATTTATAAATTAAATCACTATATTTGGTACTTGAGTTTTATTACACTATTTTTGGTCGATAAACTTCATATTGAAAACCCATTCACATTCCAAAATTAAATATTTAAAATGAATTAAATGTTCAAAATTAACGACCAAAATCCGGGTCATTACAGTCTTCCCCCCTTAAAAGAATTTTGTCCCCGAAATTGCTAAGGCAGGAAAATGCTACAAACCCAATACTTAACAAAAACCCACTTAGTTAAACTCGACATTCACTTTTTCTAATCTTTTAGTTCCAACCAAACCTTCAGTTTTCAATTCTAATTCCAAAACCCTTTATTTCAATTTCAATTTGAAATCAAACCACCGTTAACAAAAAATTTCCAATTTTTTTTCTCAAAATTATTCTAACACCCTAAATTTCAGCAATATTTTGGCAGAGTCTCCTTTGTACGGAGGACCTTTTGCAATATGACAAGAGAGATAAATATATATACATCGACCCAAACGGTCAGAAAACAAAATATATATCAATATTCTATAATTTGCGATATTTAATCCGAAAACGTACCTTATTTTAGCATTTTTAAGCAAGCGGCTTATTTATTTTGCAATTCGTGCAATCAAAGTCAAGCAAAACAGCTCCAAGTACCTGTACTTACTCAATTTAAACACGTAAGTACCAAAACATGAATTTAAATAACATTTCACTTTTTAAATGGTTAAAACACATAAGTTTCATAAGCAATGAATGCTAAACAATTGTTTATAAGCAACCATAATGTTCCGACACCAATTAATCACTTTCAATCGATCCATATATCATTTTATTCAATTTAAATGATTTACAACTCACTTTACATGCATTCAATTTATTTTTATACCAAACAAACCCATATCCATTTCAAATTGATTGAAAATCAATTTATTTACATTCTATTTATCCATAGAATTTTTATTTACTTTCGTTTGCGTCAAGCAACAATTTTTCTATGCAAATTCGGCACTATTCCTTTGATAAAATAACCATTTAAGCTTGTAGTTATTTTAAATTAATTCCAATCAATTTTATATTCAATTTTATTTCATTTCAATTTGATTCTCAATCAATTTACTTGCATTCAATCCATATTATATTCAAATCCGTTTTATTTAGCTTGAAATCATTCCACGCTATTGATTAAATAACTATTTCACAAATTTATTTGAGCCAAACTTCCATTCAAAATATTTTCTTAAGTTAATCCGTTATTTTTAAATTATTTCCACCTTATAACTTAAGTTTATTTTCATTTCAACCAACTTCCATTTCATTTACTAATTAATTAATTACTTCATTCATCCAATCCACTTCAATTTTAATTCCATACTTACATTCATTCTTGAATTCATTTAAATGATATTAAGGCCATATTCAATTTATTTACACTTAAATTGAATTTATTTGTAACTCAAGCCATTAAATTTCAATCCAATCCCATTTTATTCGACCACATTTCCAATTTTATTTAATTCGCTTATAATTAAGTCAAATTTTATTTATAACTCAAGTTCTATTTCCAATACCCATTTTTAATCCACAATCCAATTTTAAGTTAACGAAGTTAAATTCCATCTTCACATTCAATTTCTGGTTTTTATTTCAAAAATCACTTCATTAAATTTTCTTGAGCCCAATTTCATTTTAAAATTAATGTTTGGATTTTTATTCCCTCACCAAAAATATTAAATCATTTTTTGTAACGACCACGACTTTCTCTCCACAGAAAGTCGCATCGTTAATAAGAAAGAAAGGGGTAGAAAATAGAAAAGAAGAGAAGAAAGAAAGAAACAACAACAACGATCTCACAGCGGAACGAATAAATTATATTAATAACATAAACTATTACATAGTTTACAACAATTTACAGAGTTACACAGCATATACATCACTTACTAGACAGTTATAAACATCTGTCTAGACATTACAACTCAATACACTACAGAGATACAGACACAGCGGAACTACTATATATATCTACAACGCTGAAGCCTCCTGCTCCATTGCTCCTCCATAATTCGTCAAAGCTAAACCTGAATCCCTTGGCTACTCGTAAAAATTTGAGTACCCAAGAGTTTATAAACAGAAATAAACACTTGGGTCAGACATGGGTCTGGTGTGAGTAACAGGTTAAACTTGCTTAACTTCAAAACCTTTAGAAAGAAAAGGTATCACGTAAGACTCCCCACAAATAAACATGGGTAAGTTTTTACCTTACGCTAACCAAAACATTTGATAGGAAATCCAGTTATATTATAATAGGGTCTAGGGTTTTCAAGTAAAATACAGAAATAGCTGAAATGCTTACATCTCACATTCCAACATAGTTGGGCACAACTAATACGTACGGCACTTATTGGAGTTTGGATTCCATACAATGGCAGGGCTACTGGGGTACCGCCCGTCACAGTACGTGGCCTAGATCACCGTACCGAGGAGTACTCCCGCTCCCCTGCAACACAAAGCCGGAACCATCCCTTACTGGATAATCCCGAACAAGACAATCCCGTAGTTGGCGCGACCAACCACACACTAAGCCGAATAAAAGAAAAGGGACCTCTAGACAGGGATCTATCTTGCTCTCAGTGGGTGCTACCCACGAAGCCTTGCTGCACCTCCCCTGTTTTAGCCATTCCCGGTTGATGAGGCTTGAGGTTACGATTACCTTTAATCAGAACATATCACTTAGAATGCTCATCGTCCGCCTGACGATGTGCTGAAAGCATTCAATCCATACAAGTTCGTTCCGGGTTCGAACGAAACCGAAGGCATTATCTCGTTACACTCGTTTTGGAATCACCCTCAGAGTTAACGACAATAACCCTTGCACTCTGAATCTTCACCTTCACTTGAGATTCACGACCTATCGTTAATTTGGATCGATGTGGTATTCGGGTCTCCAGACCTGGAATTCCGGTATACGGAAACCCGATCCCGGTCTCATCGAAATCCAAAACGTATCTTTTAAGGGCCAAGTTGTTTTAAGGTTAAAACAATTCAATTCTTATCTATATACACAAAGATAGATAATTCACAATAGATAATCCATATTATCATCACAAACAGATAATTCATATTATCATTTCAATTTAACCAAAGCATCCATATCATAGGTCAGCACATCTCTTATCAGAGATAACAACAATGCAAAGCATTCTATATTATTTATCCATTCCCAAGTAATGATTTATATCATCTCTAATTAATTTAAAGTGAATTAAATTAATTACTTCATTCTATAAATCCTGCTTACTTAATTATTAATTAAACCAATTAATTAATCATTACTTTAAGTATCCATCTTAATTAATCATTCCTGATTAATTATCCTTTAATCACTTTAAGTAATTAATACTTAATTAATTTCACAAATTAATTATCTTAAACCATTCAGTAATTAATCTTTAATTACTTCATTAATTAATTAACTATATTTAATTACATTAATCCTTAATTAATTACAATTAATTAATTACTTTAATCACTTATTATTGATTAACTAATCTTAATTAATCAATCCTTAATTACATTATTAATTATATTAATTAATTAATAATCTTTAATTACTCTTAATTAATTACTCCATTTAAATTAATTATATTTAATAATTAATCTTTAATTAGTCACATTTATTAATCACCTTTGATTAATCTCACTTAGTAATTAACTTCCCTTAATTACTCCACTTCATAATTAATTACTTCTTAATTAATTATCATTTAATTAATCCCTTGATTAATTTATTTAAAGTAATTAACTTAAATTACTTTTATTAAACCCTCCTTAGTTAAATACCTCCACCAATTAACTTTAATTACTTTTCTAAGTAATTACTCTTCAATAATTACATTTAAGTAATTATACTTAACAAATCACCAAAGTGATTATCTTAAATTAAATTAATTAATTAATTTAAACTTATCAAATTTATTTAATTAATTACCTTAAGTAATCAATTTCTTTAAATTTCTTCCATTAAGTAATTATACTTAACCCATTTTCATAAAAGATTTATCATTTATTAAAATCTATACTTATCTAAATAAATGATTAATCCCAAATTAATTAACCTTAATTTATTAACTTATAATCCTAATTATTTAATTAATTAACACTAAATCATTAATTTATTTAAATTACCTAATTATTCTTTAATTACCTTATTAATTTAATGACTCCCTTATCATTAAACCTTAATTAACCTCTAAAATAAAGTATTAACCTTTATAACTACTCTAGTTATTATTGACAAAAGCTGGAAACATTTTTACCTTTAAATCTTTCCTTTAATTCATTTCAAATTAAAGATTTAAAATAATTTCAAATTTAACTTTAACCAAATTTAAATCAAATTTACAATTCCCTTTTAAATCCAAATGTTAAAGGAATACTTAACATTTATAAAAGAAATTTATAAGATTTCTAAACCAATTCATTTAAAATTCAAACCTTCTTTAAACATTTTGAATTTGTTTAAACATTATAATTTAATAAACTTATTATTTCAACTAGGATACAAATTTAAATTGAATCCATACTTTAAACTTGATTTAAAACTGGATTTAAATCTTGCTTTTAAATTTTAAAATAAGTTTTAAAATCTAAAAACAAACAGATTTTAAAAACCTGTAACAGGTCAATGACCCGAGCCCAACATCATAATACCCGAGCCTATCTCCATTTCCCCCGAGCAAAAACCCTAAACGCTTCGAGTTTTCTTCCCCTTTTTTTTATATACTTTGTTATCTTAAATTTTAAAAATAGTTTAACCAATACTGTTTCCCCTTCGAACCCCCGAGTCGAGACCCCATTTCCACGAGTACTCCTTCGAGTCGAACCCGAGACTAGAATTCCATCTCTCTGCACAAACCAAAAGACCACCAGAACCAAAATTATGCACGGTGCATATGCACCGGCACTCCGGCAACCTCCAGCCACCATAACCCTCTTCACCAAGTCGCCGACCACCCCCAGAAATGATCACGACCACCTGAGTTCCCACCGAGGCTCGAAATCAAAATCGAGATAGCAAACCCAACCTGGAACAACACTCGATCATCAGAAACTACCTCGTCTGCTCGCCTCACACCACCAGCTACGTCGAAACTTTGGTCGAAGCTTCGTCTTCCTTCCAGCTATCATTCGCCAGTGCCTTATATCACTCGATTCACCAGAGATACTTTGACACCCAAAATTCTCGACTATGCTAAAATTAGGTCTACAAACATAAAATGATCACCGCCGTCTTCCCAACGATTAGAACATCCATCTGACATTTTTCCCGACCTCACCCATTATTCCACTTCCTCCAGAGAGAACCCCATCTTCCCCGATCACCTAGATCATCATAATCTACCCAAAACTCCAAATTTGATCAAACTCGAACTGCTCATACTATAGCCCTTTAAAAATTTTGGATTTTCTTTCAGAAATCATTATTTTGTATAAGTAATCAGTTTATAAACCTGGATTTATAAATAAAGATACTTAAATTTTCACTCGTTTACAACATGCACTGTTATTTTCTAGTTTCTAGAGGCATTCCTATTTATTTTAACTTAAATCAAATTTCAAAATTTACTTTATGATGAAACAACCAACTTTAGTTTAGAACTTAGATCCTAACAAAACTTAGATCAAGAAGAATTAAATTTTCATTTAAAATCTTAGTTTTAAAAAAACTAAGAACAGAGATGTCACAGAGACAACAAACATGCACACATCAATACATCCAATTATACATAGAAATTTCATCACTATACATACATACTAACCTACTTTATTCCAGAAATTTACATGCAACAAGATCAAGATACTTTAAACTTTTTAAATTGAATGTTACTCACCAATTTTAAGAACAGAGAAATTTTCCAGGCTTAAAATTTTGATCTGGCAATTTTTTTTTGATTTAAAACTTGAATGCTGATTTGGAAACTTGCATGCATGTCATTATCTTTTTGTGATGTGTTGCTTAAGACTCCAGGTTTGAAGAACTTTGATTTTTCCTTTAATCTTGCTTCCAGATTTTGAATAAGAAATTGCATTACAGGGTTGGTGATCTTTTGAAAATGATGCAAGCCTTTGAATTGATTCCAGACTAAAGAAAATGCAGGCTACAGACTTTGATTTGGAAATGTTTACAGATCTTATTTTGAGATTGAGGAAAGGTTTACATTTGCAGGCTGAAGATTTGATTACAGATTATTGTTTTGAGGATTTTGGTTTAAGAGGAATGTTGATTACAGATTGTGGTTTGAGAGGAGAATTTATCTTCAGCTATATTTTGTTTACAGGCTGAAAGTTTCTTTGCTTTTGAAAATGAAGATTTGCAAAAGAGATGAGAAGGAGGAAAACATCTTTTTATAAATATAAATGGTTTATTTAAAAATAAAAGGAAAATTAAAAACAAAATGACACTTGTCTTTATATGTGTTAATTTGTTTACATTTGTTATAACAAGCTTTTATAGATTTACACATGTCCTTATGATAAATTTATATTTATTTTAAATGTAAATAAAAGCTTTTTCTTAATTTATTAAACACTTATTACTTATCTATTTATATATAAAGATAACTTTTTAAAGAAATAACCAATTATACTTATAAATAAAAGCTTATACATATATTTTAAAGTCTAAAACTATTTAAATATTACTTCTTTTGAATTTCAAATTCAAATTCAAATTATATTCTTAAAATCCAATTTAAAGTAAATTTAAAACAACACATTCAATTTGAAATAATAATCCTATTATAATTATTGTTTGAAATAACAAATTTATCAATTTTAAAATAATTTATAAAAGAGATTATAAATTACTTCTATTACTAAATGAATTAACATATCATATGTAAATTAAATACAAACCAAAGCTTTTCTATTTACAATATATACAAATATATATACATTATAAATAGAAATCAATTTATTAGGTTTTAAAAGATAAAATTCACTAATTAAATATTTATTAAATTAGATTATTAAATCAATTCAAATTTTATTATCAAAAATTATCAATCAATTTAATTATTTAACAGATTATTAAATTGATATTGCCCCAAATTTCCGGGATATTACATTCCTCCCCCCTTAAAATAATTTCGTCCCCGAAATTTAAAACAAAGGTAATTTAATAATCTATTTAAATCACAACCATATATTATCATCCATATGCTAACAACCTTAGCAAACAATTCATCCAATCAAACAATTCTAATTATCCAGACAAAATTCTGAATACAATCTCCTCGAGTTTCCCCAAGTATAAATATACCGGGATACTCGCTCTACAAAATCCAAACAATCAACAATACTAAGCTATAGAGTTCTTACTCATCTAGATCTATAGAACTAAACAAGATATCAGACTACAGACGAGTCTGACTCAACAACCAAATCCTCCAGAACTGCTGGTTTCAAAACCAGAGATAGATCAGACACGTATTTCCTCAGAGATACGTAAAACACAATGAATTCCAGTTATCCAAACTGACAATTCAACCTTGTAGATCAAAGTACTTATCCAAATTAGATCACGGAAAAGATTCAAAACAACTCGGAGCTGACTTCCCAGACTTTCCCAATCTTATAGCTCCCTTTAACCAGAGAAAAACTTCACAATAACGAAGTCTCCAACTTCGAATTTCAAAATTCCTCCGTCTCTTATCCACAAAATCTTCAGACGATCCTGGCTTCCTACAAATCCTTCTTGATCAGTTCAACCTTCGTCGATGCTCCTCGAAACAAACAGGACCAAGAATAACTCAACAAAATGATCTCAAGATCAACCAATAATCCAAAACACAACTCTACTACCAAACATCAGAAGATCGAACTAAATTCTCCTATCTGGGAAAGACAACAAGAGCATTCGCCAAACTGTTTCTGCTGTGCCATTCTGATCTGGAGTAGAATGAAAATGCTGATGATGAACACAAGCACAGACTGGACAACACATTCCAGAAAATATCGGATAACTCAAAAGTATACTCAAACTATCGCAAGTCACTTTTGCGATCAACTCAGCCAAATTCAAAAGAAACTGTTCTCTCTTTACCAATCAGAACAGCTTACACTTAATTATCCAATCCATCGAAGAAATGGATCCACTCTGCTGCTTCTGAACTTCACCTTCAGAAAATCTGCTCAGCCAGTAAACTTCCTGCCAATGCACAGAATACTCCGAGCTGCACTGCTGCCACAGATGCCAAAGATTTCCTAACCAAAGCTCTTCGAGAAACTCGAACCCAAACTAAACAGAATCACCATGCTGAACTCAGCCACAACACTGAAGCAGACATACTTCATTAACTTGTTCCAAAGAAAACATCTTCGGGAACATCCATATTCACTGCGTCTCATCACACAGCTACTATTACCTAAGGTATCAAGATACCATCACTCGCTTCTGCCCAACTGACAGATCCAACTCTACTCATCCAACTTCAAAGATAAACTCCGAACCTTAACAGGTTTCCTTCAGAGATTGTGAAATCTTTACACCACAACAAAGTTCACTCGAGACAGTATTAGGTCTACAGTCTCGTCAGATATACTTCCAACCTCAACACTCAAATTCTAACTATTGGTAGTCGTGTTACTCACACTACCACCTTATCTACCTTTATAACTTATATTGGAAAACCCGAACAGGTAACCCAACAAATAGGTAGAAATATATATATATATAAAATGATACTTTTTATATAGAAATTATTTCTGGGTAAAATTATTTCATTTACCTCTTTAAAACAATATTGTGTCTGTTGGCCTGGTTCAAGTGTTTAGAGATTCCTATCAATAACGTTAGCTACTCGTATTGACCAGAATCCATATACCACTCAACCGATCAATTAACACAATATAAAACCATTTATATAACTAACAAATACGCGCTCTCATATATATATATACACTCGGACTCAAACAGGTTGCTACAGATCCTATTTCTAATGAACAATCCTTCCGAACCTAGGTATTCACTCAACCTAGTGTTCTGATATTCACTTAACCAATAGCTTAGGCATTCGCTCAACCTATGCTCTGATACCACTGTAACGACCACGACTTTCTCTCCACAGAAAGTCGCATCGTTAATAAGAAAGAAAGGGGTAGAAAATAGAAAAGAAGAGAAGAAAGAAAGAAACAACAACAACGATCTCACAGCGGAACGAATAAATTATATTAATAACATAAACTATTACATAGTTTACAACAATTTACAGAGTTACACAGCATATACATCACTTACTAGACAGTTATAAACATCTGTCTAGACATTACAACTCAATACACTACAGAGATACAGACACAGCGGAACTACTATATATATCTACAACGCTGAAGCCTCCTGCTCCATTGCTCCTCCATAATTCGTCAAAGCTAAACCTGAATCCCTTGGCTACTCGTAAAAATTTGAGTACCCAAGAGTTTATAAACAGAAATAAACACTTGGGTCAGACATGGGTCTGGTGTGAGTAACAGGTTAAACTTGCTTAACTTCAAAACCTTTAGAAAGAAAAGGTATCACGTAAGACTCCCCACAAATAAACATGGGTAAGTTTTTACCTTACGCTAACCAAAACATTTGATAGGAAATCCAGTTATATTATAATAGGGTCTAGGGTTTTCAAGTAAAATACAGAAATAGCTGAAATGCTTACATCTCACATTCCAACATAGTTGGGCACAACTAATACGTACGGCACTTATTGGAGTTTGGATTCCATACAATGGCAGGGCTACTGGGGTACCGCCCGTCACAGTACGTGGCCTAGATCACCGTACCGAGGAGTACTCCCGCTCCCCTGCAACACAAAGCCGGAACCATCCCTTACTGGATAATCCCGAACAAGACAATCCCGTAGTTGGCGCGACCAACCACACACTAAGCCGAATAAAAGAAAAGGGACCTCTAGACAGGGATCTATCTTGCTCTCAGTGGGTGCTACCCACGAAGCCTTGCTGCACCTCCCCTGTTTTAGCCATTCCCGGTTGATGAGGCTTGAGGTTACGATTACCTTTAATCAGAACATATCACTTAGAATGCTCATCGTCCGCCTGACGATGTGCTGAAAGCATTCAATCCATACAAGTTCGTTCCGGGTTCGAACGAAACCGAAGGCATTATCTCGTTACACTCGTTTTGGAATCACCCTCAGAGTTAACGACAATAACCCTTGCACTCTGAATCTTCACCTTCACTTGAGATTCACGACCTATCGTTAATTTGGATCGATGTGGTATTCGGGTCTCCAGACCTGGAATTCCGGTATACGGAAACCCGATCCCGGTCTCATCGAAATCCAAAACGTATCTTTTAAGGGCCAAGTTGTTTTAAGGTTAAAACAATTCAATTCTTATCTATATACACAAAGATAGATAATTCACAATAGATAATCCATATTATCATCACAAACAGATAATTCATATTATCATTTCAATTTAACCAAAGCATCCATATCATAGGTCAGCACATCTCTTATCAGAGATAACAACAATGCAAAGCATTCTATATTATTTATCCATTCCCAAGTAATGATTTATATCATCTCTAATTAATTTAAAGTGAATTAAATTAATTACTTCATTCTATAAATCCTGCTTACTTAATTATTAATTAAACCAATTAATTAATCATTACTTTAAGTATCCATCTTAATTAATCATTCCTGATTAATTATCCTTTAATCACTTTAAGTAATTAATACTTAATTAATTTCACAAATTAATTATCTTAAACCATTCAGTAATTAATCTTTAATTACTTCATTAATTAATTAACTATATTTAATTACATTAATCCTTAATTAATTACAATTAATTAATTACTTTAATCACTTATTATTGATTAACTAATCTTAATTAATCAATCCTTAATTACATTATTAATTATATTAATTAATTAATAATCTTTAATTACTCTTAATTAATTACTCCATTTAAATTAATTATATTTAATAATTAATCTTTAATTAGTCACATTTATTAATCACCTTTGATTAATCTCACTTAGTAATTAACTTCCCTTAATTACTCCACTTCATAATTAATTACTTCTTAATTAATTATCATTTAATTAATCCCTTGATTAATTTATTTAAAGTAATTAACTTAAATTACTTTTATTAAACCCTCCTTAGTTAAATACCTCCACCAATTAACTTTAATTACTTTTCTAAGTAATTACTCTTCAATAATTACATTTAAGTAATTATACTTAACAAATCACCAAAGTGATTATCTTAAATTAAATTAATTAATTAATTTAAACTTATCAAATTTATTTAATTAATTACCTTAAGTAATCAATTTCTTTAAATTTCTTCCATTAAGTAATTATACTTAACCCATTTTCATAAAAGATTTATCATTTATTAAAATCTATACTTATCTAAATAAATGATTAATCCCAAATTAATTAACCTTAATTTATTAACTTATAATCCTAATTATTTAATTAATTAACACTAAATCATTAATTTATTTAAATTACCTAATTATTCTTTAATTACCTTATTAATTTAATGACTCCCTTATCATTAAACCTTAATTAACCTCTAAAATAAAGTATTAACCTTTATAACTACTCTAGTTATTATTGACAAAAGCTGGAAACATTTTTACCTTTAAATCTTTCCTTTAATTCATTTCAAATTAAAGATTTAAAATAATTTCAAATTTAACTTTAACCAAATTTAAATCAAATTTACAATTCCCTTTTAAATCCAAATGTTAAAGGAATACTTAACATTTATAAAAGAAATTTATAAGATTTCTAAACCAATTCATTTAAAATTCAAACCTTCTTTAAACATTTTGAATTTGTTTAAACATTATAATTTAATAAACTTATTATTTCAACTAGGATACAAATTTAAATTGAATCCATACTTTAAACTTGATTTAAAACTGGATTTAAATCTTGCTTTTAAATTTTAAAATAAGTTTTAAAATCTAAAAACAAACAGATTTTAAAAACCTGTAACAGGTCAATGACCCGAGCCCAACATCATAATACCCGAGCCTATCTCCATTTCCCCCGAGCAAAAACCCTAAACGCTTCGAGTTTTCTTCCCCTTTTTTTTATATACTTTGTTATCTTAAATTTTAAAAATAGTTTAACCAATACTGTTTCCCCTTCGAACCCCCGAGTCGAGACCCCATTTCCACGAGTACTCCTTCGAGTCGAACCCGAGACTAGAATTCCATCTCTCTGCACAAACCAAAAGACCACCAGAACCAAAATTATGCACGGTGCATATGCACCGGCACTCCGGCAACCTCCAGCCACCATAACCCTCTTCACCAAGTCGCCGACCACCCCCAGAAATGATCACGACCACCTGAGTTCCCACCGAGGCTCGAAATCAAAATCGAGATAGCAAACCCAACCTGGAACAACACTCGATCATCAGAAACTACCTCGTCTGCTCGCCTCACACCACCAGCTACGTCGAAACTTTGGTCGAAGCTTCGTCTTCCTTCCAGCTATCATTCGCCAGTGCCTTATATCACTCGATTCACCAGAGATACTTTGACACCCAAAATTCTCGACTATGCTAAAATTAGGTCTACAAACATAAAATGATCACCGCCGTCTTCCCAACGATTAGAACATCCATCTGACATTTTTCCCGACCTCACCCATTATTCCACTTCCTCCAGAGAGAACCCCATCTTCCCCGATCACCTAGATCATCATAATCTACCCAAAACTCCAAATTTGATCAAACTCGAACTGCTCATACTATAGCCCTTTAAAAATTTTGGATTTTCTTTCAGAAATCATTATTTTGTATAAGTAATCAGTTTATAAACCTGGATTTATAAATAAAGATACTTAAATTTTCACTCGTTTACAACATGCACTGTTATTTTCTAGTTTCTAGAGGCATTCCTATTTATTTTAACTTAAATCAAATTTCAAAATTTACTTTATGATGAAACAACCAACTTTAGTTTAGAACTTAGATCCTAACAAAACTTAGATCAAGAAGAATTAAATTTTCATTTAAAATCTTAGTTTTAAAAAAACTAAGAACAGAGATGTCATAGAGACAACAAACATGCACACATCAATACATCCAATTATACATAGAAATTTCATCACTATACATACATACTAACCTACTTTATTCCAGAAATTTACATGCACCAAGATCAAGATACTTTAAACTTTTTAAATTGAATGTTACTCACCAATTTTAAGAACAGAGAAATTTTCCAGGCTTAAAATTTTGATCTGGCAATTTTTTTTTGATTTAAAACTTGAATGCTGATTTGGAAACTTGCATGCATGTCATTATCTTTTTGTGATGTGTTGCTTAAGACTCCAGGTTTGAAGAACTTTGATTTTTCCTTTAATCTTGCTTCCAGATTTTGAATAAGAAATTGCATTACAGGGTTGGTGATCTTTTGAAAATGATGCAAGCCTTTGAATTGATTCCAGACTAAAGAAAATGCAGGCTACAGACTTTGATTTGGAAATGTTTACAGATCTTATTTTGAGATTGAGGAAAGGTTTACATTTGCAGGCTGAAGATTTGATTACAGATTATTGTTTTGAGGATTTTGGTTTAAGAGGAATGTTGATTACAGATTGTGGTTTGAGAGGAGAATTTATCTTCAGCTATATTTTGTTTACAGGCTGAAAGTTTCTTTGCTTTTGAAAATGAAGATTTGCAAAAGAGATGAGAAGGAGGAAAACATCTTTTTATAAATATAAATGGTTTATTTAAAAATAAAAGGAAAATTAAAAACAAAATGACACTTGTCTTTATATGTGTTAATTTGTTTACATTTGTTATAACAAGCTTTTATAGATTTACACATGTCCTTATGATAAATTTATATTTATTTTAAATGTAAATAAAAGCTTTTTCTTAATTTATTAAACACTTATTACTTATCTATTTATATATAAAGATAACTTTTTAAAGAAATAACCAATTATACTTATAAATAAAAGCTTATACATATATTTTAAAGTCTAAAACTATTTAAATATTACTTCTTTTGAATTTCAAATTCAAATTCAAATTATATTCTTAAAATCCAATTTAAAGTAAATTTAAAACAACACATTCAATTTGAAATAATAATCCTATTATAATTATTGTTTGAAATAACAAATTTATCAATTTTAA
The DNA here is from genome assembly GCA_030737815.1 of Allium fistulosum. Classification (NCBI taxonomy): domain Eukaryota; kingdom Viridiplantae; phylum Streptophyta; class Magnoliopsida; order Asparagales; family Amaryllidaceae; genus Allium; species Allium fistulosum. Next base: position 305,319,335 of record CM060901.1, on the reverse strand, counting down.
AAGTAATTTATAAAAGAGATTATAAATTACTTCTATTACTAAATGAATTAACATATCATATGTAAATTAAATACAAACCAAAGCTTTTCTATTTACAATATATACAAATATATATACATTATAAATAGAAATCAATTTATTAGGTTTTAAAAGATAAAATTCACTAATTAAATATTTATTAAATTAGATTATTAAATCAATTCAAATTTTATTATCAAAAATTATCAATCAATTTAATTATTTAACAGATTATTAAATTGATATTGCCCCAAATTTCCGGGATATTACATTTTTATTTTGGGTTTTCTATTTCACTTTTCAATTTTATAAGTTACACAACTTATTTTTCGCATTTCCATCAATTTTTATGCTCGAATATATTCATATTTTATTTTTAACTCGAGATTATACATTTATTTATAGCCTAAGTATATTTTTATTCAATTAATTCCAATTTTTATGAGCTTTTACAATTTATTTATTCACAATTACAAATCTCCACTTAAATTTTATCTCATTCAAAATTTATACCTTATGGTTTTATAATATTTCACAAGTCAAAATTTATACTTACTTCAATTCGATATTATTTCTAATCCAACTCCAATTTTATAACTTATGGTTATATAGTCACTTTATAATTCACATTTACATATTTAATTCAATTCCACATAATTCAAGTCCACTTTACCCTTTTATTTAAATTCCAATTCCTTTTAACCAACATTTCATAACCATATTCGAGTTATTCATACTTAATTTAAATCTCACTTCAAACAAATTTTTTTTATTCATTCAATTGAAATCAAGTAAGAATTCAATTCCAATTTCAAATTTTTTTTCCACTTCCCTTCTTATATTTATATAGCAATTTCACCATTCGAATTTATTATTGTCTCAATTCCCAATGAATTTATTTAACTTTCATTAAGTTAAATTCAATTCACACAATCTATTTTAACTTACTTAAGTTAAAGTTTATTTCTCAAATTCCATACTTTCCTTCCTTATTAAAATCATTCTCACTTTACAAATCCAAAAGCTTATTTCTGATGTTTTCCCAAAATATTTAAATAGGAATTTCTAGAATTCAAACACCCGGTATCTATTTCAAATCACTTTGAAATCAATATATACATATACACTCTTTTTGGTTTAACAAACCACTTCCTTTGAATTTCAAAATCAACCTGATTTTATCTAAAACAATTCCCTCGGAATTTTCAAAACAACACTTGTTTTCTCCGAAAAACCCCCATATCAAATTACTATGGTAGCAATCCGTCACTTAGAAACACGAAAATGAACACTGATGATCCGGTCGTCATCACTAGAGTTATTTTCCAACGACTGTAGTGAGTTCAGTGTTATACCATCTTCAAAATCCATTTAAAACAATTTTTCTTCAAGAATCCCGTCAAAGAAATAAAGCTATTTCATTTTCACATCGCTTCGAAAAATATTTTCCCAATCTCTAGAATTCCAAAATTTCCAAATACTTAGTTCAAATCCCTTTTAAAACATTTCTCAAAGCTTCCGGGGCTTTAAACCTTCAAATTCTGGTTTGAATCCATTTTTAGTTTTTAACTTATTTGTATAATTTATACTTATACAATTTAATTTTTTTAATTTATAAACCAGTTTCAATTTTTGATAATCTTATTTCGATTATATAATCAGAACCAAGCACATCACTATAATAATTTTTCAAAAAATTATTTTCTTTTATATCAAAATATAATTTGGGTAAAATTATTCATTTACCCCCTTCAAAACAATATTGTGTCAGTTTATTGTGTTTGAGTATTTAGAAACTCTTATCGATTTAAGTGGCGTCCCATTATTCGATTAAAATTTATATACCACTCGACCAATAAATCAACACAGTATAAAACAATTTATATTCACTAACAAATACGCGCTCATATCTATTATTACACTCAACTCATTCTAAAGTACTACTGACTCTATCTCTAATGAGTAAACCCACCAGAGCAATGGTTCTCGCTTAACCTTCAGCTCTGATACCAAATGTAGCGACCCGTAGTTCCGTACCCCTTGAGTTGACAATAATTCACTCTTGTTCAACCCAAAGTGTAAGAAAGAGCGAATAACTAGAGTAAAGAAGAAGAAAAAGATAGAAGAAAAATAGAACAACAACAACATAATCTCACAATCGCAGTGGAACAAATTATAATATATAATAACAGATTTTAAATACAAGAACTGTATTGTTAATATACATACCATTATCAGAGTACAATATACAACAATCAATCTGGACAGTTTACTAACTTGTCCTCATACAGCGGAAATATAAATCAAGTACGGAGATACGTCTCTACTCCTCCAGCTCGCCTCCTAAGCTCCATAGCATTCTATCCTAAATCAGTAATACTTGGTCTGACCCGAGCATTATAATAAAATAACACCCGAGTCAGTCTAGAAAACCTGCATGAGAAAACACACTCAATTTGAATTATTAGAGTTATCAAAATCCTTTGAAAAACATAGGTATCTCGTATGACCACATCACACATAAATACGACGAGTTTTTCCCTTACGATAACCAAAACATTTTTTAGAAAATCCAATGATATTATAATATTTTCTAAATAAAATACTTATTCAAATAGCTGAATTGTTACATTAATTAAATTCCAGCATACTAGGCTCTACAAACAAAACTGTAAGCTCATATTGGAGAATGGATTCCAATGAATAACTGGGCCACTGGGGTACCGCCCGTCACAGTACACCTCTAGAACAATGTACCAAGGACCTCGCTGTTATCCCCTGCGATACAAGACTGGCCTATCCCTAACCTGGATAGACCGAATATGTTATTACCCCGGGTGTTCCCACCCTTACCATCGAGTGCTCATTCTTTCATGCACAACCATATCCATAATAAATTGGTTTTCCGAGGACATCTAGAAAAGTGATAACATACCCTAATAGGGTGCAACCCACTTAATCTTGTTGCATCACCCCAGTTTTAGTCATTCTCGGTTGATGAGGCTCGAGGCTAAGCATTACCTTTCAAGGAATAATTCTCCTTAGAATGCTCATCGTCCTCCAATGACGATGTTCTGATAGCATTCGTCCATACAAGTTGTCCTGAGTCTGGACAAACCGAATCACCATCTTCATCATCTTCATGGTATCCATTCGTAACATTCAAACTAGATCGAAGTGGATTTCGGATAATTAAATCTGATCCCGGTCTCTTCGAAACGATTAACGAAATTGGCCAATATTGATAGTCGGTTATTTAACTATCAATAAAACATCCATAAGCAGTCACCAGGCCTTATTATAAAAATTTCCCAAAATATCTTTATACGATATATCAAGCCCTTCCAACATTTGAAAATAATTTCAAATACTTAAATCCGTAACCGGATATTCCCAACCCATCTCAACACTTTGAAATATTTCCAAGTTTCCATTTTTATACTTAGGAAAATATTATAAATCTATTTTTCTAAAATCTTTTCAAATACCAACACCTAAGAGAATATTTCGTAGCTTATCTCATAGTCTTCGGAATCACTAATAAATTCCTTTTCTTTTCGATTTCCAAAACCCAGTATACTTATGTATAACCCCATTCAGCAATTTATAACTTCTTTTATAAATTCCGATTTCATTTCAAAATTCCCATATTCATACATTTTGAAAACCATTTCTTCCAAATCCCTTATAAAATCATTCTCCTCCAAAATCATATCCATTTATAAGCCTCGCATATGTATCTCAGGAGAATTTATAAATAAAAATTTTCAATCAATTCAAACTCTATACATATATAAAATAAGTATTAAAAAAATTATTTTAAAACTTGTTCAAGTAATCATTTAAAATATCGGAAACACTTTTATAAACATCAATAACCCATTTTTAGATAAACAAATAGATTTTCAAAGCTGATTTTTAAAAGTTAGAATTTACTAAAATAAATACTTAATATTTAAAAATCTATTTACCAAGGTATTTCAACCTAACTAGTTTAAAATTTCATAGTTTTAAAATAATAAAATTTTCCTTTTGAAAAGCAAAATTAACTTCATAGAATTTAAAGATATATTTTTAAACCTCAATAACTAATTCAATTTATATATTCCTCTCGAATCACATCATATCGCTTCCATTTAGATCTCCTTAACCATCTTTATTTTCAAAAATAGTTCCACTATTTTTCTCACTCTATTCATATATTCTAATATAAATACTTCCTGTAAATTTATATTTCCAATCTATCATCTGATATCAAATTCCTTTATTTATAAACATCGTTTATAAATTTTATAACCCCTTTGGTTTTACCTTTTTATAAAACAAATCTTATTTATAAAATCCCATTATATAAATTCATTTCTTATAAATTCCATTTATACCTCCAACCTATTTTAAATATTGATTTTAACTCCTTTCCATATTTTCAGAATACCATTTGCAACTCCTTTATATAATTAATTTTTAAAGTCTCTATTTAAACCCATTCATGAATAGTTACGTACAATCCAAAATTATTATATATTATCCCCAATTCAATTTTCTTAAAAATAATTCAATTTCCAATGTAAATATTTTTATATCAAAAATTCCCTTTAATTCCTTAAATTTTAAAAATATATTTATGGTATTTTAAAATATTAAAATTAAGGCCAGTGGTACAATAGCATCCAATAATTTCAATCACTACAATAATCTATACTAGATTATCCTACACAATCCATATATCACTATATATGAAAAATAAACACCATATTTGAGGAATCCAGTTGGATCCCTCGAACCTGTTTTTCCTGCAACCACAGATGTTAATACAACATAAAATAATACCAATCCCACTTCAAGGGGGATATTGCGGTATATAGGGTCATCCGCTATTATTCGGGGCTCATAGGGTCTCATCTGCTATAATGTGCGGGAATATCACTCCAAATACTAATGTATATATACTACTATATATATCATTCAATAGACAATAATTTATAAATTCAACAGGCGTCAAAAATTTAATTTCAACTATTGAAAATTTATATTTTGGTAATCCAAATGAGTGAGAATTTTTCTCACCTTGATTTTTAACTTGTAATCGTTCCAATTTAAATCCTTTTGCTTAGATTTACAGCTCCGAACCCTCCTTTACGATTGATCCCATTCGATTTGACCTTGTATAAGAAATTCCGAATAATATAAATTAAAGATTACAATTTTAATCTTAATCAACCAACTATTTATTTAATCCAAGCTAATTATTTATTCATGAATTTAATTAACCTAAAAATTTAAAATCTTAATTACCATCTGAACTCTCGCCCCTAACGATACTCGAGATCTCAACAAATTCATTAGCCTGCATCCAAATCCTAAACCAATGCTGCCGGAAACATTGATCGCGTCTCAACCCACAGCAGCCACCTCACGACGCTATACGACATCACCCACCACCAAACTCGCCGCCTTCGACTTGAACCGCTGCCTCTGTTCTACGTTATACTAGAGTATCTTCGCTCATCTGATCCTTTCTCGATCCAAGTGTACAAAACTATTATTCAAGCTCTGCAAATGCTACGTTCTCCCCTTGGACATCAACAGAGTTGAGACTTTCTGTCCTCAATTGCCCACCCTAAAAATCTAATCTCTCCTCGTAAGAACCCAATCACTTTCGCTCTTCCAGGGTTCGCTAGCACCTCGCGATAGATTCGCTGCTCGTTCGATCGCCAAAGTCTGGATGCGGCTACCGATTCATAAGCAGGCAAGGCGATGTAGGACAGAATCCACTAGGATCTAGGAAGAACGCCATGTTAGGGAGATGCAGCTAGGTTGGTGGAGTCGAGGCAGAGTGACGAAATCGTTTGAATTTTGTTTCGATTTTTTTTCCTTTACGTAAACGTAGATTAAATTGAAGAGACAGGGAAATGTTGACTGAAGGGAAAGAAAAGGGGAAAGAAGTGATTTTATGTGTGCTTGAATTGGTTTGGTCACGGTCAAGTTGCAGAAGATAAGACAGGCTTTTGATTAGTCAAATATTCATTTAAATCCCAAAACGACTCGATTTCGTAGCTAAAAATCTCGAACTCCTATCGAGGCGTGTCGCTAGGCATTTATATTGTTATACCCTTATTCTGAACGCAATGGAAAAGGTTTCGAGTCCTAATTCGATCGTATGGTGAAGATAGCTTTTTGGACCCCATTTATTAAATTAAATTTGATGTTAATTTCAACGTGTTTCTATTCTGTACGATAAAACAATAACTCCAAACGCTACAAAATTTGAAATTCGAGAATAATAGACTATTATGGATCTAATGGAACTGGTTTCATCCAATTCCGAGACTGTGCCCCGAATCGCTATTTTAACTCGTCGATTAAATCAACAATTTCAAAAATTGGCGAAATCACTTGAAATTCCAATTTTAAAATTTACTAACTAAATTATAATTCAAATAGAATTTATATCGACATTAGAAATCATTTTTGATTCATATTTAACTCCAATTCAATGATTTGAACGATTTTTAATTTATTAACTCAACCATTAAATTTATAAATTAAATCACTATATTTGGAACTTGAGTTTTATTACACTATTTTTGGTCGATAAAATTCATATTGATAACCCATTCACATTCCAAAATTCAACATTTAAAATGAATTAAATGTTCAAAATTAACGACCAAAATCCGGGTTGTTACAAGAGTAAACACTTAAGTTTTTATTCTTCAAATAATTTGAAATTTTAATATGAGGTGTACAAATGATCATTTGGTGATAGGTTTTTAATTTCTAAATTTATTTGAATATTTTAGGAATTTCCTAAAGAGGAAATAGGTTTAATTCGGGTTTTAAATATTTAAAATAATTAAATATAGCGTTTGCCCTTGAAATTTTTATATGGTAAAGAGAAGGATATTCTCTAATTTCTATGAATTTTTGATAATTTTCCCACATGATTTCGATTTATTATGAATTTATCATGCTAGATAAGCATATAAAAGGTTAATTAATTAAGGGTATTAATTAAATTTTTTAATTATGTTTTGGAACTTGAAAATTTAGGGTGGCAACAAATTTCAAAAAAGGATTGATAAAAAGAATTGTCTGTCCAATAGAAATTGGATAAGAATGATGACTTGGTGAAAAGTTTTTACTTTAAAAGAAAAAAAAACAGTTTTCAATTAAATTACAATAATGCCATATCACTTTGACGTCATCGAGTCGTTTCATGAGTGTCTACGTCGCATTGAAAGGAAGCATAGGATAAATACTTCGGTAACTATGTAATGGTTCCAAGTAGGTCAACGTCGATCTCGTCGACGACATAGAATAGGCGGCAATGGCACTTTGTAATTCACTTAAACATTTAAAAGCTAAAGTGAACATCGACGATGTCACATGTATTCCAATGTTTTTAATAACGCCGCACCTAACATTTTGAATGTTTTCAAGACTACGGCAGTGACACCGCATTTTATGTCTTCGACTATATAGACACACACACACACACACACATATATACATATACATATATATGTATATATGTATGTATGTATGTATATTACGCGGCATAATAGCCAGAGAGTGTTTACTAAACTATTTTTATAAAGGGCGAAAAGGTCCTTGTCGCCGCTATTCCATAAAGTCGAAAACCTTTTATTATCAGCAATGATGCCACAATCCTTTCTTTAGCATCAAGGAGATCTACTTCGACGAGAATCAAAAATGTTATAAAAGATACGAAGTAACCTATGTTTCAAAGGGTCGAAGACCCTATGTTTTAGCGGATAGCTAATTATTTTCATAAACATCGACATCATCAATCTCGATGTGATCTTTTTTACTTAAGTTATGACTTCGACCTTGGACAGAGGTCGACGTTGTTTAAACCCGTGTATTTATGTTCTTATCAAAGGAGGGGAGCCTTATGCTTTCTATTTCGACGATGTCAATGGGGATACTAATACCGTTTAAATTATGAATTTCGATGTTGTTTTAAACTAAAACCTTGAATGGCAGCGAGCCACGTGCTATATGTTTTTGACTTAAACCTTAGGGATACCAAAGTATTTTTTATGGGGTTCGACATTGATCATGTGGGGATAAATGTATGTCATTTTGAAATGTTATAATTATGAAGTGGAGATAATGTAATTTGGGACACCAGTAGATATAGGTTAAGCATGTGGGTAGCATGGATTAAAGTGAAACATGTGGGTAACATGGGTTAAATAGAGATATGTGGGTAACATGAGTTAAAAGGCCAAGTGATGGGTTCATATTCAACCTAGGAAAACTATGGGATGTGAGATGGATAGTACATCATGCTAGAGATGATAGTCTCTATGAGAATAATGAAGGGTTCATAGTCATCCTTGGAAAACTATGGGATGTGTGATGGATAGTCCACATCATTTTAAGTTAAATGGAATATGTGTAATGGATAGTATATAAAATTTAAAATGATTAAACCATATGTGATGGATAGTTAATACGGGAGGGAATGAGTAATCCAAGTAATAAATACATGTGATATGGATAGTCCACATAATTCTAAATATGTTTAAATGTGAGATGGTAATCCACATAATTATAAGACGGGTAGTCAGATTAAAATAAGATGGATAGTCATTTAAAATTTCGATGGGTAGTCATTTGAATTTTAGATGGATAATCTAATGAATTGGGATAGGTAATCCAATATATATTGCATGATTATAAATGCTATTTTCATATTCATGTGCTTCTGATTATTGATATGATTAACATAGCCACATTTTATTGCTGAGAATTAATAACTATGGATGACTGCAACATCCGTAGCAGTTAATTTTAGGCCTCATAATTGGAGAAGTTACAGATTTTACTCACAAAATTATCAACTAATATGACTTTGTGTATCGGTACGTATATGTTGAAACGAAAAATTTTAAATAACAATTTAGATTAAACTATTTGCACATAATAACCAAAGTGCCTCAAAGTCAGTGGGAGTAATCAGAACCCATCGGAAAATAAATACAGTAATAAAATAGGAACATATCTCATATCATATCATACGTTTTTTCAATATTGAAGGGATACAACTAGCGATTACAGCCCAAATATCCTAAAAAAAACTAGTGGAAGCTGCCCTCCAATATCAATTGGTGTCAATGATATCGTGGCCCTCTCATTCAATAATAAATTAAAATGGACATTTCTAGTATGCCATTTCCAAACTTTGGTGGTTACATTCTTTATCCTTGACTTTCATGCGAGTATACCCCAGAACTCGCAAAAGTGTAATTTGATACTATTCCCCATTCTTTCGAGGGTTTTTCTTATGGATTTCACATATGTCTAATCAAGCATTCTTAGGTTCTTACCAATATTCCTTATAATAAAAGGGGATTCCTTATTGGTACCCTATAAGCATTCATAGCTATTTTATTCATAGTCTTGACCTTTACCCCCATCGTACTAAGGCAGTCATCCCTATCTACTCCATATCAAAAACTGGTTTGGTTTTAACCACTCTTTATAAAATCAAAATTTCACAATCATAAAGTACTTAATCCAAAACTTTTATCTTTGAAAATTTAAACTTATCAACTGTTATAATAATTCAGAAGTTGCTTGGTTTTCAAAAGGATCCATGAAAAATTTCCTATTCGAACCAACTTTCCTTTTTAAGGGCATTCTACAACATAGACTTACTTCTTTAAAGGCGATTTTTAACTCAAACATTTATTTGTGTTCAAAAACTCGATCGTCATAACAAACAATTTTTCAAAAACATATTATGTAACTTAAAATTATGAAAACCGGAGTAGATCAGGATAACTTCCGACCTATTGTTTTCCTACTTCTCATGCTATTTCTGCTTTCACCCTTGGTAGATATTTTAATACTTTTAAAAGATATGCATAATTATTGCACATATCAATGGAAATTATCCATTTTCCTATCTTATTTTCCTTTTAATTTTTCTCCTATATTGTTTCTAACTAGATTACTAACCATATTCTTAATATAATTACTTAACGTGGTTTCTATTCAAAATTTCCTAATATTGCTCTGTCTAAGTTTATTTTAACTATGTTGCTCTTATTTTAAATGGATTATCCCTATATAACTATTTTCCTCATTGTGGTGTATTCGCCCACTGCTTTAGCTATTAAGCTTTCCTTCATTAACATGAAAAGAGATATGTATAAATCTATTTTAGGTATCTTCCTCCGTATTTTCCTTATATGGGAGTATTTTTCCTATCTTCGCTATAGGGTATTATTACCCTTCCATTCTATTTACCACATTTAAATCAAGTACCATTTCCATTATCCACCACTTAAAAAGAATTAAAAAAAATGAAACTTTTAAATTTACATAATTGGGAAAAATCTTCGAGCCAAACATACGATCTCTTTTCCATTCATTCAAAAATGAAAAATCCCTTTACCAGAAACGTTTTTTATTGAAATTTTTTAATCCAACAAGTTTTAAACATCATTAGAAATCTCTAAATAGCCCTTTAAAACTTCCTTATTTTCTTTTTCGATACAACAACTACAATGGTGGGGTAATTCTATTTTAAAAAAATCCTTTTAAAAACCATTCAAAATGCTTTAAGAAACTTTCAAAAATCTTTTTGTTAATTTCTTTCACATAGGGTCAGACTCAGAAATGGACTCATCCTTTCTCTTGGAGTTTTTTTCTTTTCTACTCATCTTTAAAAAAATCCTATTTATCACCTTATGGTGGTTAATGTACACCTTCTTGCGGGAACTTGCTCAATCCTTTTTTAGATCTTACTTCCAAATGTTTGCAACATGTAGGTTCTTACTTCCCATCCGTGTGGATGATCTTCAATCGATAATCCCGCAAAATCTACAATCATAGGGTGATCTAGGCCCAACAAAGGGTCAATTACCATCTAGCTTCAGGAATCCTTCTATATGTGGCTTTCATGCTCTTCTTGGTTAATGCCCTATGGTACAGCCTATCCTCTATGGAGGTAATCAAGGTAAGTGTGTAAATTTAACTCTATTTATTGTTCCAACTCATAGTTTTCTCATCCATCTTTTTAGAATATGGTCGCAACTACTTCTATAGTCGAAATTCATAGAGTTTGGCGTATAATATATAAAGATAATTATAGATAAAAATAAAATACATTCACTTAGTGTATCCTAATTTCTACGATCGACTAACCTAAGCTCCTATACCGAATGTAACAACTCACACCTTAATGGGCCTAAAGTTTGACTCAATTAAAACCCAAGTCCACTAGGGTATGGATCGTTGGTGTCGGTAACCTGAAATAAATATAAATATATCAAAGAGCTATCTACATAAACTCATGGTGGAATAGAAAAATATAGTAGAACATATATACCGTCTAAGGTTACTACCTAGGAATTAATATTATTCCTTGGATATCTATTTGCCCTGTTAGTGCCAAGTATGAATGAAGACTTCTCCCTCTATCGTTCTCGTCTTGCACCAGTAGTATGTCCCTCTAAATCTATCATATAGGTTGTAATGAGGAGGGGGTTAGAATACCATTTTGGTGATTGGAAAATTACATACTTTGTCCATAACTATGCCGATTGATTTCTATTTAAGTGTTATGTCTATTATTCACGGCTTATCCGTTTAATTCCATATGCGTGTACGATATGTCTAACCTTCTTTGACATAACTATATATATGTATATACACACACACACACACACTTCTTCGAGGCATAGCTATATGTGTGTGTGTGTAAACATTGTACTAACCAAAAGAAAACCCCGGCCACTTAATACTTCTTGAATATGGAGGAAGCATACCCAAAGTACATTTAATATCTCAACCCCAAAGAGAGCCCTTCGTAACATAATCAATAGTCAAATGGCCCTTAGCTATGAAAGCCGATGACCCATAGATATGGCTTTATAATTTAATTTAGCCATATCACTAACGTATGTCAAAGACTAATCTCAGGGTTAACTAGCCCACCTCCATCAAACAAACAACTAATTAAACTATAGGCCTTTGTATATACTATATGGATTCTACATTAGTAAAAAGCGAATGTGACATAACCCAAGTCTTTGCTAACGACCGCTCAGAACTGCTGGTAGTCAAAGCATATATGCTAGTCCCACTTCTTAATACCGGTTCACCAACAAAACTGACATAGCCCGTCGACTCCTAGAGCCAATATCCTATTTATATTTTCCTAATATAAGTCAAGGAAAATGCCCACTCCAATTACTTAATACCTCTTGTTTAGAAAGGAAGCATACCATATTTTGTATTAAGCACTATCGTAGGTTATTTAAGACTTCTTACATAGAGTGCAGGCAGACCCAACGGCCATTTAATACCTTCCACTCCAAAATAATCTCTTTACATCCCGAAAAGTACTGGGCCATTTAATACATTAAATCTTAGGCGAACCCATGGAATACTTTCCCACATCTATATGCAAACGTATATCCCTTCCTTATAGGTCCTATAGTTTATGATGTCCCACATCAGTAGTACGTATATAGAGCTATTGGTAGCCTCAAGATAAAGGGCAGAATTTTGTTGTGGAACTCTACTAATCTTATGTAACAACTCACATCTTAATGGGTTCGAATTTCGACTAAATCGAAATCCAATTCCATCTGGGTATAAATTGTTGGAGTTGGTAATATGTAATAAACATAAGTATATTAGAGAGTAATCTACATAAACTAATAGTGGAATAAAAAAATATAATAGAACATATATACTGACAAAGGCTACTACCGTGGAATCAATATTAGTCCTTGGATATATTGTTGCCTCGTAAGTGCCGAGAATTAATGAGAAGACTACTCCATATATAGTTTCTGTCTAGCACCAGAAGTCCGGCCCTTTAAATCTATCACGTGGGTTGTAATGAGGGTGGGGTCAGAACAATGTTCTGGTGATTGGTAAATTACAAACTTTATCCATAACACTAATTTATGCCAATTGATTTCCATTTAAGTGTTATGTCCATTATTCATGTCTTATTCGTTTAATTCCATCTATGCATACGATATGTCCAACCTTCTTTGAAATATAACTATATATATATATATAAGTGTTTGCTATTCAAAATGAAACCCCGACCACTTAATACTTCTTAAATAGGGAGAAGGCAGACCCAACGACCATTTAATACCTCAACCCCGAAGTTGGCCCTCCGTAACATAATCGCTAGTTAACCCAGCCCTAGCTACATAGACTGATAACTCCTAGATATCGCTGTATAAGTTAATTTTCCAAATTACTAACACATTTCAAAGACTCATCTAAGCAGCCCACTTCCAACAAAAATCAATAGATGAAGCTTTGAGGTCTTTGCGGATCCCACACAGATTCTACTGACCTCGCATACATAACCCCTGATAGCCTCCAGGTGAAAGGCAGACTTCCATCATGTAGCTCTACTGACCTCGTCTCCCAGCACATACTAAACCAAACCAATTATCCTACACTTAAATATTGGGCTACGCTTACTAATTCACTATAATGACCCAAAATTTTACTAATTTGATTTGAGAATATTTATTTAATTTTAAATATTAAATTAATGGTTTTTAATGGTCAAATAACCCTCTTTTTAGCAACAACTAACTATAGTAAATTAGTTTTGAAATTTGGTTTACAAAAATAAGTAGTTCGAAGAAAAATCGAAAATGTAACCGAAAGTCATTTTTTGGAATTTCAACTTTTCATCGACCAAAAGATGTCAAAATGTGTTATGCACATTTGTGTACTTATGTACACACTTATTCAAATAACAAATACTTTTACTAATGAAATAGTTTAGGTAAAAACAAGCTTAAAAAGATACTTAAGTAATTAAGTAAGGGTAGACTTTTCTTTTTCTTTTAAAAATTGACAAAATACAAAATATAAGACAAAAGTACATTAGAAAAAGGATATGTGATGGCCTAGTACCATGGCATGATGAAAGAGGGGTGAGTTGTCAAACTTTTAAGTATCATATTAGCTTAGGATAGTTTCGTAATTAGCCGCTTTTCATTTTCTATAAAAAAAACTTCTTTTCCACTTTCTTCTTTACTTCATTTTAGTTCATTTTCCATCTTCTTACTCTCTTCTTTTCCACTTTCTTCACTACTTTTTCATCTTTGTTCCTAAAAGAAAATCACTGAAACTCACTTCTTTTCACTTTTAAATCCATAAACAAGTTCCTAAAACCATTACCATCACTATTTACACCCTAAAGTCACAAACTTTTGTGTCCATTCCCTATATTTGGTTGATCCATGAGCAAAAAGAGAGGGAGGAAAGGGTGGTGCCAGAGCAATTAGGGGATAGGTGAGGGCTTTGACCAAGCTTGCAAGGTGATTGTGTGTTGTGGTGTTGGTTTTTGTGTAGTAGGATGAAATGGTAGCATTTTAGAAGAGTTTTGGTTGAGAAATAAAGTGAGATTTCCCACTTTGGTTTGGGTAGAAAATGTTGTAATAATTTAATGAGTATTGCGTTGGGTATGTGCATATATTGTTAGTTGTTGTTGATTCCCGTTTGAAAAAGGATGACATAAATAACCATTGTGTTGCAGGGGACAAAAACAAAGTGAATGGAAGTCGAAGTGTCTTTGTAGTGAATAGGAGCTACGGAAGCACTTCGAAGAATAGAAATGTGTAGAGGGATCCAAAATGATCTTTGCTTATTATTTTATACTTCATTTACATATATGTATATGAAATGATTATATGTTATGGCTTGGTTATGTTGAAAATAACTTGGAAAGTTTAATTCTCTTGAGAATAAAAATAAATGGTAGTTTGTTTAAGTACCATAGCGGTCACAAAGTCTCTTTCCAAATTTGAAAGTTATGGATTTTAAATTGACTTCAACTTTATAAAATTTTGAAGTGAAATAAATTATAGAAAGAAATGCAGTTTAAAGGTTATTTGATTTACACATCAAAGTTTGAAAATTTATGGTCCATATAGCGATAGTCGTTATGGATACACTTTGGAAATCCGAGATTTTTGTAAACTAAAAGGAGGTTATCTATTTTAAATATTTCGTAAATTCTTTTCGAAAGTGTTTTACAAAAGTTATACAAGTATTCTAAAAGGAATTAAAGTTTTTAAATATAATTTGAATACTTAAAACAACTGGTTTATTTTAAAGAAATTCTTTTACTTTTTCAAAGTCGGATTCCTTTTAAAGGTGATGGTTTTTATTTATGATTTGGATGGAGGTTTGTACTTTGTATAAAAGTGCTTAAAGGAGGTTTGGAATTTATATAAATGATTTTTTTCTTTTCTTTTTAAGGGATTTATATTTGAAATATCTAAGTAATTGCTTACTTTTACATAAAGGGAAATCTTATCTTTCTAAATCAACTTTGGTTTAACAATGATCTTCAAGTAATGTTTTGATAAGAGTTTTGGATTATGATTTCAGTATTTAAATTGTAAGGAACAACGATTAAAAAGGATTTAAGTTTCAAAGGGATTTAATGTGAGAATTTTAAACAAGGGGTTATTTAAAGGAAATCCATTTGTTTTCTAAAGTTGATTTCTCTTTTAAAGTGATGGCTTTTTAGTCATGTTTCGAATGGAAGTTTAAACTTTGTTTACAGTGTTTTAAAGGGGACTTAAAATTTATGTAAATATTTTAAGGGATTATTTGATATAATAAACAAGTAGTATTTTTACAAGAGGAATCTTGGTTTCCAAATCAACTTTAGTTTAAACAAAGATTTCAAGTAAGATTTATATAGAGGGATTAAACTTTGTTTAAAGAAATTTTTAAAAAGTATTTTTAAAAGAGGAAGAAGTCATTGATTACTACACTCTTGTTGTAATAAATGGTTTTGAGAAAAAGGAAGATATTATGGACTATAAATTTTTTATTATAGTAAATGATTTCAGGAAGGCTGAAAAGAAGTCTTGTTTTATAATAATTTGTTTATTATAAATAGTATACGGAATTTATGAATCTTATACTCGATATTAAACATCAAGGTAGGTAGACTTCTGCCTATCTTGAAAGTTAAGAATATAGACAAGTCAAGGTTTGAGAGGTAGTAGTACCCCAACTTGAACGGCTTCATTATAAACCAAATGATAGTTTAAGTTTGAATTGAAGATTGATGCTGAGTATATGGAGTATTATTTCTGTATTTGAATTTAGTTTCCATAACCGATCTTTTTAACTTATGGTGGTATGAAAAATATTCTTTTCATACTTAACACCAAATTCTAAGGTATGGAAACTCGTCTGTATCTTGAGAATTAAGAATGTATGTTGAGGCAAGGATAGTTTTCTAACATGTCTGATTTGATTGTTAATCGAGGGATGGTACTGTTTGAAATTGGAAAGTGGTAATAAATATATTTGGTCTAATTTCCATACGATTCATTTACTTACACCAGAAAGAAAGTAGTTTAATTAATGAAAGGATTAATTAAGGAGGCTTAGTGGTTGCTTATGTGCTTAATCATGTAGGGTTTCCATGTGAAATTAAATCTCTGATTGGTTTGTGCGTTTATTTGATAGTTAAATAACCGATTATCAAATCTTGGCCAGTTTTATACTATCGATTATTGCTTCGGAGAGACAAGGATCGAATAATCATGGGTTATCCAAAAACCACTTCGAACCAGCATAAGCATTCGAATTGAGGACATCTTGATAATGGAATCGAAGATGGAGTTCTTTGAAGTGCAATGGCTACTTGCTACTTATCCTAACAGTAATTCCAAAAAGGATGTAGTAGAAGTAGTGCATTCGGTTTGTTCATATCCCAAACAACTTGTATGGATGAATGCTGATATTGCATTGTTGCTTGGAAGGTAGTATTAGCATTCGAAGAGGGATTTGCTAAAGAGGAAAAAGGTAATTGAGGCCTCATAAGCCTCGCACTCGGGAATGACTAAAACATGAGATATGTCGCAAGGTATGTGGTTCGCTACCATTAGGGCATGATCGTCACTTTTCTAGATCACTATTTATGGATTTGTATATGAAAGAGGGCACCGGGGTGATTTCATATTCGGTACTATCTAGGAAGTGGTAGGCCGGTCTTTTCATCCAGGGATCGCAAGGTTTGTGATCTCGGTACAGTTTATCTTGAGATGTTCTTTGGTAGCTGGTATCTTGGTGCTTTGTCATCGTATACAATCTATTTTCCATACGTTCCTTTACGGACTTAGTTATATACCAAATATGTTTGGACATGATATGTAAGCATTTTAGCTATGTTATATATTTATTTTAAATCCTATACATTATTATAATATCACTAGATTTTCTAGTTGAAATGGTTTTGTTATCGTAATTTAAAAACCCATCCGTGGTTATGTGCAGTGTGGTCTTACAAGATACCTTTATATTTGAAATGGTTTTATAAACTTAACAATAAAAATGATTTGAGTTTCTCATGCTGGTTCACCAAACTGATCCTAGTGTTATTTTCTTGTAATACTTGGGTCAGACCAGAGTATTTTTATAGAGTTAGCTTTGGATGATTTGGAGCTTCAAAAGACGAGTTGGATATCTCCAAGACGTATTCCTGTACTTTTATTTTTCCACTACATTACTTGTTTGTATTTATCAACATATGTAAGGACAGACTATTATAACTGTCCAAACTAATGATATATTAGACTCTATTGTTGTAAAGTTTATAACTGTCCAGAGTATGCATTTCAGTTTATAGGTTAAAAGTTTGAAATTTTCAAATTTAAGCTAGCTTTGTATTTCTATAGTTTATACAAACTAGAGATAGTGAAGTTTAAAAGAAAAGAATGAGAGAAAAGTTTACTAGTCTTGTTATGTTTTCAATGCGTTAAGATCCCATATAGTATAGAACATT
This sequence comes from Allium fistulosum, assembly GCA_030737815.1. Lineage (NCBI taxonomy): Eukaryota > Viridiplantae > Streptophyta > Magnoliopsida > Asparagales > Amaryllidaceae > Allium > Allium fistulosum. The sequence continues at coordinate 305,301,481 of CM060901.1, read as the reverse complement.
TATTTAACCGTCAAACATGAAATATCATGTACATTTCTCTCTTCAAAACAAATGACTTGAAAGTCAAAATTTTGAATTAACAAGTCTATTGATGGCTAAAAATAGATAGTTTGACAAGTTATGATTTCGCCACTACATTGATGCTTTAAACTTAAACATTCAAGTTATTGAAAATGTGAATCAAAAGTTGAAGCTAAATATGGTATTTTATTCAACCAAGTCAAATTAGAAGGCATAGAAAATGATGGTATTAGCTGTTCATGGAAAACTTGACACAGTTGGAAATTTGAAAAGATTATATAGAAGTAATTTTGATATTAAAAGAGTGATGAATAAAATACATATGACATGGATCCTTCTGGATGATAACTACGAATAAAACAAAGCCCAATCAGAACCACCACAAATGTATATGGGTGACAAGGACTAATTTACAATGATACAAAATAAAAATAAAAATAAAAATAAAAATAAAATAAACATTTATAAACGAAAAGAGAGTAAGAGCCATGAATTAATACAATACAAAGGTGCATTCCAAGCACAGTCAGGTACACTTTAGATGTTTATCAGTGTTTGAATATTGGACTATCGGACCACACTCTAATAACAAAAAGTGTGAATAACATAGTAAACCATATGAGCAAGTAAAAATACTAATGGGATCAACATCAATAAGTTTATCAGCTTGAAAGTGATACTTATTCATGACAGTTTAATGAATCGGCCAATCTATTTTAGCTATATGATAATGTGGCCAAATTCAGGACTAACATCAGTTTTGACAGTACATCATTTACAAAAACATAGAATGGAGTATTATCCAAAATGTATCATAATCTAGGTTTTTATAAAAGAAACTAAAGCTCACTCTTATTCTAAATACTTTGTTTTATTTATCAAAATACCCCAAGCACCTCCTTCAAAAATATATTTTATACACATCTATAAAATATTATTTTATGTTCAAAACAATATTTTCAAACTGTCCACTTTATTATGTATAATATTTAACTTATTTCAAAAATCTATCTCCTTTACAAAAAATATTATATACTTACTAAGTATTATTATTGAAAACGTTTTATTGCCCAAAACACTATGTCTGAATGTCTCGTACTAGTGTTTAGAAATCCCTATTGATATCGTTGATCAGGCGCATCGATCTGAATCCTTAAAACACTCAACGGATAAAGTTAACACAAAAATTATTTTCTATAAGATACATATATATCAATTAATACCTTATGATTTTCCAAAATATTTGCTTGTTTATAATAAATATAATTAAGATCAAGTTCCACGTAAATGTATATCCTTTACCAAAGATTTTAATCTAAAAAGATGCTTGCCTTTAATAAAATCCATTCAAATTAATCTTAATATTATTAGAGAAATAATAATCTACTAACAACAATTCCAGAGCACACACATCCATTATTAACCATTTGCATTCAAAACAATACACCACACCATATTCAACTATTCACAACAGCAAGCATCCATTCAAATTTTATTATTAAGCATATTTTACAATTCCAATTTAATTAGATTTTTTTCATTTCATATATGATAACTACTAATTGCTTAAACATTTTTATTATTCCTCAGTGATTCTATTTTGGAGAAATCGCTAGTTTTTATTAATAATTGGGTTTGTCCAGATTCAAATGGGATTATAAATTCTTTGAATGATAATGTCTTATTCAATTTCACATTTTAAATTAAGCATAAACAAAATAAACATTGATGCAACAACATACATTTTAATCAAACCAACAACCGCCTTCAATGGAAGCTATTTTAGAGCTGCCACTGCGCACTTTGATCACTAATAGATCAAGACACAACAATTCAATTCCAAGCAATCTAGGGTCTCATTTATGCTATCCATTAAATCTCACTCTTTACATAAGTGAGTTCCACATTTAAAATCATTTTCATATCAATAATTGGCATAGAAATTCATTTTTTTTATAAATATGTCCCGATGATTATTCCCAATATCATTTTTATTTATATTCAAAATAAGAATATAAATTCTAACTCTACTCGGCACACCCAAGGGATGAGACTCTAGGTCATCTAGGTTTAGATCTTAACTCCATGTCAATTATATTCTATAAGGTTCGGAACATGGCTCTGATACCAAGTTGTAATGTGACCCCACCGATATACCCATATTATTGAAGAACATTACAAGTAATGTCATCTAATAATATGGAGTATACGGCTGGTTAAGGGCGATGGAATGTGAATATATCTTTGGACTAACACTGACATAGCTCTATTACCTTTTTGAGTATCTGAACTGAAAATTTGATGTGTGCAATATTAATACAATGTAATAAACACACCGATTTAAAATATTTAAAACAGTATATAATATAAGTAAATCAACATCAGAATCATAGATCAAAGTGGAATAATATACATAATCATATACGTAATAAAATGTGAGATTACAAAATATCGGTACTAGAACCACATACTATATACATGACATCCAAATACTATATCAGGTACAAAATGACAAATACATAATATACTTGACATAAACGTCTAAATGTCAATATATAAAAGTATGAAGTAAACTAAAACAGTAAAAATAATCTACTTCAATGCTAGCCCGAAATCCAAAGGTCAATGAATCCTTGTACCTGTAGAGTCTCAGTGTGACCCGAGTATTAAAATAATAAACGGTGTCAGATTATATCTAATAAAAGGATGAGATACTGGTGATATGAATATATGACTAACAAAAATAAGATAAGTCATAGTATAATTACGCCTAAACATAAATCATCAAGAAAAGGTATATCAACAAAATTACCATTTCATAAATACATATCAATTCTCAATAGACCATCATCTCAAAATATGGTGATAACCAATTCAAAATTCCTTAGAGCCATAAAGGATACAGAATATCCATACTAAAAATCGTTGAAGAAATAATCATCAATAATGAAATAATAATAGTAGTCAACTATCAGTCTAAAATTGTGCGACACGCAATTAGGGAGATTTAATTTTGCAAATGTTATTTTATTACACAAAAAAGTAGGTGCTAATAATTTAAAATATTTTACACCTATTTCATTAATTAACTGTTCATTTAAAATTATTTCTAAAGTTTTAGCTAATAGACTTAGTATAAGAATGAACGATCTAATAGACTGTTCACAAACTGTTTTTGTTAAGGGGAGAAATATCACTGATGGTGTGGTAGTTGTTCAAGAATACATTAATCACTATTGTAATAATAACATAACTTGTGAGATTTTAAAATTAGACTTTGCAAAAGCCATTGATTCAGTTGATTGGGAGTTTCTAGTTGATATTTTTCATGCTAGAGGTTTCATTCATAGATGGATTAACTGGATTATGACTTTACTTAGAACTGGTAACTATAGTATTATGGTTAATGGTATTTTAGGTAATAAAATTCAATCTAAGTGAGGTTTAAGGCAAGGTGATCCTTTATCACCTCTCTTGTTTAACTTAACCATAGATGTTTTCGCTAAGATAATTAAAAAAGCGGTTGATAATGGATCCTTGAGGAATATGGGTAATGATATCTCGCGTAACGGTATATCTGTCCTTCAATTTGCTGATGATACCTTGCCTTTTTCCTCCCACTTGCCTAGACATGCTATCACTCTTAAATTTATTTTATATAGTTTTGAACTTTTATCAAGTTTAAAAATAAATTTTAATAAAAGTTTAATTTTAGTTTTAAATGATTTTGAAAAGGTTGAAAATTCAGTTGCTAATATGCTTAATTGTAAAACTATGAATTTTCCATTTGTCTATCTTGGTTTTTTGATTAGACCTACCAAACTTAAACATGATGACTGGTTTATTATCATAGATAAAATCAAAAATAGGATTTCTAATTGGAATGGGAGAATTTTATCGAGAGGGGGTAGATTAGTTCTAATTAACTCTGTCTTATCAGCTCTCCCGATCTATTGGATGCCTATGCATCTTTTTCCGGATTGGGTGATTGATAAAATTGAAAAAATTAGAAGGGACTTCTTATGGAGTGGGGAAAACTCTAACACCAGTATTAAATGTTTAGTAAATTGGGAAACTGTTTATAAGTCCAAAAAAGATGGTGGTTTAGGAGTAATTAATTTGTGCAATATGAATTTGTCGTTGTTAGGTAAATGGTTATGGAAGTTTAAGGATATTAATGATAATCCTATTTGGAAAGAAATCATTTCAAAATATGACTATAATGGTAGTAATAATTTATATCAAATTTCTCCTATGGTTATATGTAAATTGTCCAATTTTTAGAAATCTATTTTAAAGTGTCAAGAGATTTTTTACTTAAGCACTAATATTATAGTTCATTTAGGTAATAGTACTTTTGGCATGATCGTTGGATTTCGATTATCCCTCTTAGGATAGAATTTAAAGAGTTTATGAAATCTGTAATTTTAAGGATGCTTTAATTATAGAAGTTTTTTTTTTCGAAAATGACCCTTCTTGGAATTTTAGTTTTAACAGAATTTTAGTAGGTTCAACACTTAGGCGGCTTGCTTTGCTTTATGCTAGATTAAACCTATATAATATTGATAATGATAATATTAGTTGGGAATGGAATAAGAGTATGAAATATACTTCTAGTTCTTTTTATATATTTATTAACTTTTCGGGTGTAACCAATAACTCTTTTAAATTTATTTGGAAATCAAATACTCCTCCTAAATCTAAAATTCACATGTAGTTAATTATGCATGGAAAACTAAATACTATAGAATTTTTAAAAAGAAAGAATATGCAAATTGATAATAAATGTTACTTTTGTAATCTGCATTTGAAGATATTAATCATGTATAATATGATTGCATGGATACTTATTTCATTCTAAATAATACTCTTAAAATCTTTAAATTTAATCTAACAACTAAAATTTATGATTGTGAATATTATTGGAATAGTTTTGGATTTAAGTTCAAAAAGAAAAATAGATTTTTACTTGACACTTTATTCATTATTATTTGTTGGTATATTTGGTTTGAAAGAAATCAGCGAATTTTTAAAAATAATTATAGTCATTTTAATAAATTGATTTTTAGAATTTCTTCATTTTGTTTTAATTGGACATCTAATCATAAATATAAATTAGCTAAAAACAATCTATTTAAAAAATGTTTGTACCAAAATTGGGCACAACACTCTTCGGGCGTGTTTGAAGAGATTAAAGTGAAGAATATAAATGGAAAATGAGGTAGATCTAACAAACATACCAAAAACAGACAAATAGAAGTATGAAAACACAAAGAATTAGAGTGGTTCGATGTTGTATCCTACGTCCACTATAGAAAGTTTGATGTTCATTAATAACTCTCGCTGATTACAATTGTTTGCAACAGAAAACTCAAGGTACAATGAAGATTTCGGCAGAGTATCACCGTTCCTGAGTCCAAAAGTGCCTTTTCTGAAGGCCTTGGACTGCTATTTATAGGTGTAGGCTGAGAATATCTGTCTCAAACTTCGGAAGACTCCTTCGCTCACATAGGTGGGCCCACGTGATCGATCCCTGGACGTTTGGGATCGATCCATGATCAAAACGCATGAAATTCGTATTGATCCAAATTTGGTCTTTTTGGACCGAGATCGATCATGAACATACTTGAGGTAGTACGCAAGCTTTTGTGAAAATTTGGTGGCATTTGGACTTGTAGGTTTTGAGATATGATCAATGCAAGTTTGGATTTGCAGTGTACTGTCGAGCTCGTATCGATACGATTCGTATCGCTCTTGTTCGTATTGCTTCAAGCTTACATCGGTTAGGTGACATGGCGCTATATTCTAGGATCGATCCACTTTTTATGCCGAGTGACCGAGTCTTCCTCTTGAACATGTTCTCATTCGTATCGACCTGATGTGTTCCTTATTCCATATCGATCATGGGATGCTGCTTTGTACCCATAGCACTTGGTTGGCTTCGTATCGATTGTCAATGCTACTTCGTATCGATGGCTCCTACTCCTATTCATATCGATATGTTCTCGAGCATTTCATATCAATGGAAGAGTTTTGTTTCGTATCTTTGTGGGATGCATGCTTCGTATCGATTTTTGACTGATCGATACAAATTCTGGAGAGGATGAAAGATACGTGTTGTGTATTGGTGGAAACGATACGAAATGTCCCTAAGTGATGGATACGAATTGAAGTAGGCGTGATGGATACGATCCGATGGGTGCTCGATGGATATGAAGGAATGTGATGGACACGAGGGAGGATAGTGAATGATGGATACGAACTTAAGGTTTCTTCATGGATATTATTCGATCAATATCTTGAGCATGCGAACACCGATTGACTTAAAATTTGGAACATTGACTTCCATAGCTTTACTAGTCATACCATATCGATTGTATCTCAATGCAGACTCGGAAAAAATTTACCAGTATCCATAGTAAACCTTTGTATAACCGATCTTTGGGACGAACTGTCTTCGGTTTCCAGTTAACTCCTTGGTGTCACGGCCTTGACAAAAGGCGGGATAACATTTGCCCCCCAAAGGAAGTCTCGTGTGAACGTGACGTGCTTTGAAAAGCTGCGACCTTCAGTCTGAAAAGTTCTTATCTGATTCGATGAGTAGTTGTCTTTTCATCAAAAGATGTAACCTTTCATTGATTCCCGGTAATATAAATATTGAATTGTTGACTGCCAATGATTGTACAGTGCATTGTTGTAACTGAGTTTTGAGTGTTAGAAATTTGTTGTTCGCCGTGGCAATTGTCACCAGGTGAGCATTCAATTCTAGTGAATTTTGAAAATTGAATGTTAATTCATCAGACATAAATGTATGTTAACCTAACTCCCGTTAACGTTTGCACATTCACGAGTCGTTGTCAGTTCTTTTTTGTGCTGAATTACATATCGATCCTTTCCTGAATCGAAGTGAAATTTGAGTTGTAACAACGCTTGATGGTCGTTTTAGTGTATCTCTTCGTATCGATCCTCTTCTGGATGATGTGAAAAGTTGAAAAATCATCTTCGTATCGCTGGTGATCGATACGAAGCAATTGTCTTTTCAAAACATTTCGTATTGATGGATATGAATTTATGTGGGCTTTAGGTTGATGGATACGAACGCATCACTTCATATTGATGGATGCTTCATGGGTACGAACAGCTCAGATAGGCCCTTGTTTTGTGTTTTCTATCGATCGCTTGATGGATACGATACGTTTCATTTTTAGATCAACCGTGGATGGATGCTAGGTTAGCTTTGTATCACTAGTTTTAGAACTGCTTCGATCGAACATTGTGTTCGAACCAGTTATCTTGTATTTGTTTGGTAGAGGGATACGAACGAGGTTCTCGTATCGGTTGCGTTATTGACTGTTTCAACCGGTCAAAGCAACTGGGAGACGAATAGCCACTCCCCAAGTATAAATATTCTAGTACTTAGACAAATTCCCCACTTGTTCATTTTTCTTCTAGCATTCGTATCGGTCCAAATATCAGAAAATTAAGAAATCCCTTTTCCTTCGAATCGAATTAGACTCCAATCCTTCAAACCAAATACTAAAACTAGGTAGTTAAACCATGAATTTGCGTCGAAAACGATGAGACTTGAAATTCTTTGCCGTTCCACTTGTTTCCGTGACCGGTTATGATGAAATGGTGGTCGAAGATGGTCGGAATGAGGTCGAGGAAAGAGGTCGTGGTCTCTGCAAAGCTTTGGAGAAGATGAAGTGTGGGGATACGAAGTAGTATTCGCATCGATGATGGGTGGAAGGATACGAAGAGTTCATCTGTATCGATCGAAGGGTTGCGGTTCGTATCGATTTGAAAGCAACCAAAGTGCATTAGGATGGTTGTGGATAAGATTTCATATCAAGAGAGTGAGTTATTTCATAACAATTGGAAATGGTTGTAGGTCGTATCGATCCAAAATGATTTTTCACTGCATTTTGATCAATCCAAACTTGCATTTTGATGGATACAATTTTTTTGCATATTTGAACATTTGACTGCGACGAGCTTCTGCCCTGCATTACTGGACTTAACTTTTTCACTGCATATTTGACTGCCTTTCGAAGCTCGTCGATGGAACTGTAACTTGACAAAATTTTAATGAACTTTAACTCGGATCGGTCTCCAAAGTCTGGATGGCACGGTTGTGGCGGTCAGCGATGATGGTCACTCCGGTTGAATTTCGAAGCCTTATCGTTCAAACATCTTTCAAATCTCGTAGAATCTCTTAAGTAATATACAGCACTTCACTGCACAACATATTCACACACTTCACACTGGGGGAAACACGGGTTTATTGTCATCTAACGATGATTTTTGCTGAGTTAATTAGCTATGGAACCCGAGATTTCACAATCGTAGGAAGTCCGGAGTCCACCTCTTCCTGTAATTGAGATGCAAGCTATCGCAGCCGAAGTTGTCAGTCCTGCTCAGGATGAGCTAACAGGAGTAGTTTTCATCGCGCATCAACAAGATTCTGTTCCCTCCAATATATCAGAAGACATGTTGGGCAGGATTTGTTCAAGGCATGGATTGTCAAGAGATAATGTCTTATTGCCAGGGGCAGAAGATAGAGCCCATACTCCCCCGGAAGGGTACGTGGCCTACAACAGATTCTCGTGTGTAGCTGGGGCACTCCCTCCATTAAATCAATACATCCGAGAAGTGTTGTTCTATTTAAAGATCGCCCCGTCACGGCTGCACCCGAACGAGTTTGCCTTACTAAATAGTTTATTCATCATCTTTATGGAGCATTTCTTTCGACCCCCAACTCTCGAGGAAGTCAAATACTTGTTCAATGTAAAGAGTCGAGGAGATAAACCTTCCTTCACTTTCTTAGAGGCAGTTAGGAACTGTCAGGTCGTGGTCGGAGCCTGGACCAAGCTGAGCTATTTCAAGACTGAACGGTTCTACGTTCGGTTCCCACCGGGATTCGCAAGACGGTGGCTAGTTAGACGTAAGTGCTTCAACTTCTATGTCGATTAACTGGATAATCTAATTTTGGATCTAGCTCTTTCTTTCTTTCTTTCTTTCACAGCTTCGATTCTGCGGCCCGAAGGGGTTCAGTTTAAAGAGGTTGTAAGAGTTCTTCAAGAGGTGCATGCCGAGTGCAGAGAGATCGATGAGGTCCTTACTGATGAAAATCTGAGGGCCGTTGGGCTAATCGATAGAGATCAAAGCATCAGGCTTGAAGGATTTCTCAGGATGGCTCCAGTGAGGCAATTTAGAAGGAGAGCTCCTGGAATCGTGATCACCGAGCAAGGTGACGATGAGAATACACCCGTTGGAGACGAGCCCACACCCGGGCCTTCACAAAGTCATCGACATTCAGAAAGGATAAGGAAAGGCGAGGACGCTGCCCACAAAGCTCCGAGATGCAAGTCTGTTGTAATGTCTTTGCCAGCAGCGAATGTTGTAATTTCAAAGGCTCTCTCTTCACAAATAGAGAGTCCCTTCGAGGGACTTGTAGATATTCCCATTCCAGACGATGTGTCTCTTCACCAAGATACCGGATTAGAGGGGCTTCAAAGTGCCTTAGATTAAGGAGAGCCAACCTCTACGAGTATGGCTGCTACATCCGGTTGGTTGGGGGGTTTACACATGCATGCACACACTACACGGCACCACACAACTAATACTCACGAGCTGTTTAATCTCCGGAGATAACTAATTCTGTTTCTTTTTTCACTTTACAGATGCAAATGTCGAAGAAAGGGTCCATGATCAGTAGCCTCCGTGCCGTACGCCAATCTTCTAGTTCATATCGGGAGTCCCGTAAGCATGAGTCTGATTACAATCGCCGTTACTTTAGTCAAGACAGGGATCTCTATGATAGGGAGAGAGACAGAGAGAGATAGAGAGAGACAAAGAGAGAGAGAAAGAGAGAGGCGTCGCTCCCGATCGTGCTCTCCTCCACCTAGAGTTCCCTTGCCACCCTCCAGTTTTGGAACACATACTGCTGTAACTTCGCACCAGCCAGTGCCTCCACAAACTTCAAGGCCTGGTGAGCAGCGCCACAGAACTAGGGCAGATGCTCCTATTGTCACTACATCAATGGCTACAGAGCTTACAGGGGAGGGAGCCGCCCGAATAGCTAAGCTAAAGGAATATTTCCCTAATATTTGCTTTGACGGCTTTCACTTCCCCCAAACTTGAGGTTGATTCTAGAAGGGGTGGAGAAAACGGTGCACGACTATGTGTATGATGCTTACAACCAATACCGTGAATGAAAGAAAACTGCAGAAAAGGCTTCGGCGGTGGCATTCGATCGAGCGAAGTCCATTGGACAACTGCAAAAAGATTATGCTCATAAGGATCGCATAGTTCACATGCTCACCAATGAGAATGACACTTTGAGGAATTCAGAAATGGAGGCCTTGAAAAAAATCGATGAGGTCAACAAGAAAAGTGAACAAATGAGGCAAGAGCACTTGAAACTGGTCGACGATATGGGCCACAGAAATGCCATCATCACAGATGAAAGAGACAACGCACTTAAAGAGCTTAATGGGCTTAAAGAGAAGTATACCGAGGTCGTCAAAGAGAGGGACGGCGCTAATAAGGCTGCTCAGGAGGCATGTGACCAGACTGTGGAGCTTAAAGGAGAGCGGGATGTGGTAGTTCTAAAGTTTCAGGAAGCTGAGGCTAGGATTGAGGCCGAAGTCGGAGCAGCGGAGGCCAGGTTAAAAGGCGACATGGAAGATTTTATGATCACTTACAACACCACTGTTTTGAAATACCATGGCTTGAGCTGGCTCAACGATTACCCGACTCATTTGCATAATGCCTAGTGTCGCTTGGTGGATGATGAGAAGGCTGAACACCACACTACATCTATTGATGAGTTTGAACTGGAGAACCGGGTTTTAACCGAAGATGAGAGGAGGGTTCTCCATGAGGCCATTGTTACATTTGAGAAAGAGAAACTCGCCACTCAGCATCTGGAGGTCAGAGAGGGTTCTGTTGTTGAGCATCATGACACAAGTTCTGAAATTCCAGTGACAACCCAGCCTGAACCTACCCCTGTAGTCGATCCTCCACCTGTGCCTGCATACGACCCCGATCAACCGCAATTGTCTCCGGCTCGTGAGCACTTTTTCGAAGGAGTCCTACCTCCACCCACAAGCCAATCTGAGGAAGGTATTCTGAACACTTCTCAAATTTATTCAAAGTCTGGAGTGTTATCATAAGAAGTCGCTAATATTTTCTCATATCTCCATTCAGTTATAGGAGTTGCACCGATAGTGCCCCTTGCAATCCAAGAGTAGCATCAAGAGCAAAAGGTTATCGTGACGGAGGCGACGACTACTACAGCTACCGCATCGACTGAGGAAGTTCATGTGAGCGCTTTTATCTTCAACGAAAAAATGGTGGAAAAACTCCTCGATCATCAAAGCGATCCACTCTCTGATTTGCCATTTGTTATGAGCGGAAGTGTGTTCACAGCCAGCTCTTCGGCCCCAACCGCCAACGTCCCATCGGACACTCAAGCAGCTCATGATGAGGTGATAATGGTGGAGATCAGTGCTGATAGCGGTATTGGAGGTGGAATGGCAGGTCCGTGCCCGGCCCCTTTACGCATGATCTCTCCGGGTGGTACAATCATCATCACTGGGGTACCCCCTGTGTCTTCTCATATAGAAAGTGCCCCCATCCCTTCGACCATGCATTCCAAAAGCATTCCAATTTTCGTGAGTTCGGAGGAGGAGACTACAATACTTCCCCCGGCCGGGGATAAGCCGGGTAAAGACAAGAGTTCGAAACGGCACCACAGCGGTAACTCTAGTTGATCGACGCCGAAGGGGAAGAAGAAGAAGAACCATAAGGAGTAGGCATGTCTCTTTGTGTCCCTTTTTGGTATATAAGTAGGAATTCCTCTTTTGCTTTTAGTAGGCCGTGTATAGATGCAGGTTCGGCCCCTACTAGTAGGAATTTTTGGAATAGGCTTTTTTGTACTTATTTTATTTCCAAAGAATATATGAAATAAAATCTCCTTTCGCTTTTTGGCATAACTCTGAGTTTATTTGCTTAAGTGTTACATCACTTGAATTCTTGTTCAATATACCTGTGAAGCTTTAGTTTCTGGATCAGACTTGTGTTCGGTTGTTAAGTCCCGGAGTCATGGCTTCGGGCCATAACCAAACGTTAAGTCGATTCCTAATGTTGTACTATCTCGATCAATATCTGGTGTTGGAGTTATGCCCCCAGTCCTAGGGATGAATTGAAGTGGTCGGATGACGATTGCTTTTTACCTTCGACACTTTTAATTTGACTCAGTTGGAACTAAGTTATAGAGAGATGAGTTCGGGTTGTCAGATCACTCTTGCCCATTTATCGATAATTGCATCCACACATTGGGAATCGAACTGGTGTGCTGGTGATCGGTCACACCTGCTTGATGTTTAAAGTTACGTCCACGCTCTGAGGACTTAAGTTATATGACGGGTGGTCAGTCACACCCGTTTTAATAATCGGAATTGCGTCCACACTATGGGGACTTTGGTTGATTTGTGGGCAGGTAGTCACACCCAACTTGTGTTCATACTCCAGTCCACGCTCTGGCGACTTAGGTTGATTTGTGGGTAGGCAGTCACACCCAGCTTGTGTTCATACTCCAGTCCACGCTCTGGGGACTTAGGTTGATTTGTAGGCAGTCAGTCACACCCAGCTTGTGTTTATACTCCAGTCCACGCTCTAAGGAGTTAGAGTTAGTTGTGGGTGGTCAGTCACACCCAACTTGTGTTTATACTCCAGTCCACGCTCTGGGGACTTAGAGTTATTTGTGGGTGGTCAGTCACACCCAACTTGTGTTTAAACTCAGTCCCCATGCTCTAGGGACTGAGTTTGTTGTGGGTGGTCAGTCACACCCAACTTGTGTTTATACTCCAGTCCATGCTCTGGGGACTTAGAGTTTGTTTTGGGTGGTCAATCACACCCAACTTGTGTTTATACTCTAGTTCATGCTCTGGGAATCTAGAGTTAGTTAGCAGATGGTTGATCACATATGTTTTGAATTTTGAGATCTCGCTCGCACTCTGGGAACGATAAATTGATCAGGATCATGGAGGGTCGGGTCACATCCATCCTGAGTAAACAAGCGAAGTCGTAGATGGATGGATCCATCCTCCTCGAGGTTAGATGGTACCTGAGCGAAGTCGTGGGCGGACGGATCCACCATCCTCGAGCCCAAGTTTTGGATTTTAAGTTTATACTCTAGCTCGCACTCTGGGAGACGGAGTTAGTTAGAGGATTGTCGTGTATCAATCGTTTTTGGCTTTAGTGTGACAGCTTGCCCCCGAGCTTGGGTTTCACTTAACGAGTGACCGGTCATATCACAATCACTCCCTATTTGAATAAGTCCCACGTAGGATGGAACTTAGCTCCCCATGCATTGTGATGGTCGCATGACGCATTTCAAGAATCACTACTTTGGCTCGAAGAGATGCATTTTATTGATGAAATAGGAAAGTATGGCAAAGTCAGTTGCCTTATTACAAGTTCAAATTTTGAAATGCATAAAAAAATTGCAAATGAAAAGCATACTAAATGAATAAACAAAGCCTGTTATGTGTAGTAGCGAAGGAGACTCTCGCTGTTCCAAGCTCTCGGCAAAGTGAGACCATCTACAGTCGATAATTTGAATGTGCCATCTCAAAGTCTCCATTCAATAACATACGGTCCTTCCCATGTTGGCTTCATATGTGAAGGGACAGGATAAATCCTCTTGAGTACGAGATCGCTAAGTTCAAAGGTTCGGGGTCGGAACTTAGCATTGTATAATCCTGCGACTCAACTCCGATGCACGGCTGCCCTCAAATCAGCCTCTTCACGCTTCTCATCTAATAAGTCTAGAGATTCGGCAAGCAATATGGCGTTTGTCTTTGGATCATAGTAAGTCACATGATGAGAAGGTACTTCTAACTCGACTGGAATGATGGCTTCTAAGCCATAGGAAAGTGAGAATGGAGTGTGGCCGGTCGCAGACTTGTGGGTAGTTCGATATGCCCATAGGGCCATGGGAAGCTCATCGACCCATTTGCCCCCGGCCTTCTCCAGTCACTTCTTCAGAATGGATTTGATAACTTTATTAACAGCTTCGACCTGTCCATTCGCTTGAGGGTGAGCAACCGCTGAGAACTTCTTCTGAATATGGAAACGTTGACAGAAGTTCTTGAACTCGACACTATCGAATTGGGCTCTGTTGTCAGTGATAATGGTATCTGGGTGGCCAAAACGACAGATGATGTTGCGGACAACAAAGTCGACTACTTTCTTCGTCGTGATTGTAGCAAGGGGCTCAGCTTCTGCCCATTTGGTAAAGTAGTCAACTGCAACGATGGCGTACTTCGCACCACCTTTAGCCAGAGGTAAAGATCCAATTATATCGATGCCCCCACGTGGCGAACGACCATGGACTGACCATTTGAATAATTTCAGTAGGCGGGGCTCTTGGTATCCGAGCATGTTTCTGACATCTGTCACATCTCTTGGCATAGTCTAATGCATCCTGATTCATAGTCGGCCAATAATACCCATATCGAAGTATCTTCTTAGCAAGGGCTTGCCCCCAAGTGTGATCGCCGCATTCTCCCTCATGCATGTCATGTAACACTCGTTTGATTTTGTCATGGGCGATACACCAGAGTAATGGAATAGAGTACCCTCTTCTGTACATGACTCCATTCTGGATAATGAATTGTGAAGCTTTCTGCAGAACTTGCCTTTTCTCACTCCTGCGCTCAGGATGGGTTCCATGCTCGAGATAGTTTTTGAATGGGGTCATCCATGACTCCTTCTCGAGTGTGGTTTCATGCACCCAGTCTGTCTCCATCTGATCAATGCTCGGAGAGGTAATTGTCTCAACAGGGATGAGTCCCATTTTCCATGTTTCACTGGTGCTGGCCAGTTTTGCCAAAGAATCGGCCTTTTGATTGTGCTCTCGGGGTATGTAGTAGATGGAATAATAATCGAACTAATTCAACACTTCCTGGACTCGAGCGAGATAAGCAGCCAGCCTCCGGTCTCTAGCTTGGTATTCTACCCAGACCTGGCATATGACTAGTTACGAGTCACAGTAGATCTCCACAACAATAATTCTCAAGTCTCTAGTGAGTCTGAGTCCGGCAAGTAGAGCTTCATATTCGGCCTTGTTATTGGTTGCATGGAAATCAAATTTCAAAGCATAACATATGGATCGACCTTCTGGGGTTTCAAGTACAACTCCAGCGCCTGAGTAACGGTCGTTCGATGCGCCATCCGTGTATAACTTCCATACGTATTTGGGAGATTCACTGGTTTCGAGCAAGTCCTTTGGGACAGTAAATTCAGCGATGAAGTCTGCCAGAACTTGTCCTTGGATGGCTCGTCTCAGTGTATAAGCAATATCAAACTGAGTGAACTCGATATTCCACTTTAGCAACCTACCAGATGTCTCAGGCCACGTAAGGACCTATCGTAATGGTTGGTCGGTGTAGACTGTGATAGGATGAGGCTGAAAGTAAGGACGGAGCTTTCTCGAGGCAATGACGAGACAGTAGGCGAGCTTCTCCAACTTCGGATAGTTCCTCTCTGCCCCAGTCGATCGTTTGCTAATGTAATAGACCGGTCGGTGTATCCGATCCTCCTCCCAAATTAATGCAACATTGATTGCATTCTCTGACACTGCTAGATAGATGTATAATCTCTCATGATCAATCAGCTTTGACAGAATATATGGCGTAGCTAGATGTTGAACCAGTGCTCGGAATGCGCCCTCACACTCCTCAGTCCATTCAAAGTTCTACTTTCCTTTCCTGATCAGATCGAAGAAGGGAA
This sequence comes from Allium fistulosum, assembly GCA_030737815.1. Classification (NCBI taxonomy): domain Eukaryota; kingdom Viridiplantae; phylum Streptophyta; class Magnoliopsida; order Asparagales; family Amaryllidaceae; genus Allium; species Allium fistulosum. Next base: position 305,285,659 of record CM060901.1, on the reverse strand, counting down.
TACATTTTTCGGTGGATTTGGAGATGAACCTGCTCAATGCTGCTACCTTCCCATTGAGGCTTTGTACTTACTTTATAGTTTTGGGAGTTTCGAGATTCCGAATTACCCAGATCTTTTCAGGATTGGCTTCAATTCCTCGAGCGTTAACAATGAATCCAAGGAACTTTCCGGACGCTGCCCCAAAATGAGACTCCAATGGGTTGAGCTTCATTTGGTACTCTCGGAGGATGTTGAACATTATTTCCAGGTCTTTGATGTGATTGATGGAGAGTCAGTACTTTACAAGCATATCATCCACGTACACCTCCACAGTTTTCCCGATCTGGTTGGCGAACATCTGGTTGACTAGCCGTTGGTAAGTAGCTCCAGCATTCTTGAGTACGAATGACATTACTTTATAGCAATAGAGTCCCAGATCGGTGATAAAGCTGGTGTGCTCCTAGTCGGGTAGGTGCATCGGTATCTGATTGTAGCCGGAGTTTGCATCCATAAAAGATAAGAGCTCGTGTCCGGCCATTGAATCTACAAGCTGATCAATTCTGGGAAGCGGAAAGCTATTTTTAGGGCATGCTTTATTTAGGTCTGAGTAGTCCACACAAGTTCTGCATTTCTCGTTTGGTTTCCTGACAAGAACTGGGTTGGATACCCACTCTGGATATAATGCATCTTGGATAAACCCGTTTGACTTGAGTTTATCCACCTCTTCCTTAAGAGCGGCAGATCTCTTTGGATCCATACTGTACCTCTTCTGCTTGACCGGGACATGCCGCGGGTCGATGTTCAATGCATGGTTCGCGAAGTCGACGAGATCCCACACATGTCTAAGTGCATCCAAGCAAACACGTCGAGGTTTGATCGGAGAAATTCAACCAATTCCTCTTTCATTTGTTGGCTTAGTTGAGATCCGACCTTTACCATTATGGAGTCATCATCATCATCGATCGGAACATCGATCGTCAACTCTACCGGGAAAGCCTGACTATCTTTGACTTCCTCTTCATTGTCATCATCTCTTAGATCCCGATCTTTTAGGAATTGGTTGTGGCGCCCGGGCCTAGGCCTAGGAGTTAGCTGTCAATTGTCGGTAAAAAAGACGCAGAGAGATTCCTCTACGTCCTTGCCTTTCTCTTTTCGCTGCGCCTCCCACAGCTCAGCAACATAACAGGCGCGTCCAGCCACCTGATCTCCCTAAACAACTCCAACCCCATTTTCAGTGGGGAACTTAAGAGTTAAACACCAAGGGGCGATAGCTACCCTAAATTTAGCTAGGGCCAGTCGGCCCAAGAAAGCGTTATATGATGAATTGATATCCAACACAATGAACTGTACCATCTGGACTCTCCGGCGCTTTCCAATTCCCAACTCCACTAGTAATTCCACCATCCTAGTGGGTATAGTCACACTTCCATTGAAGCCATGTATACGAGATGGACACGGCTTCAAGTCCTTTACTTCCATTTTCATTTGATCATACGCTCGCTTAAAGAGAATATTCACGGAGCTTCCACTGTCCACTAAAATTCTCTTTATCCAAGCAGGACCTATCTGAGCTGATATGACTAGCTGATCGATGGTGGGGGCTTCGACTCTATCAGCATCCATATCTCGAAAAATGATTTCATTTGTCATCGTCTTTTGTTGTTTAGCCGGAGCCCCATTGTCTAAATTACTGCAACATTTGAAGCTCGCATGCCTAATCGAACTAGCATACGACCCCATTTCCCTCCAGCTCCAATCCGCTGGATGAGGACCACCACTAGCTATGTTAATAACTAAGCTCCCGCTAGTACGCGCGGGTTCCTCCAATCTAGCTTGATTCTATATTTGATGCCGATTTGATGGGCGCGCACCTCCACCTTGAGGCACCCGAACGAACTGTTCCAACTTTCTTTCTCGGATTAACTTCTCGATAATGTCTAGTAAATGACGACATTCATTGGTATTGTGGCCATATCAATCTTGGAATACATAATTTCCCATATTGAATTTTCTTTTCGGATGACTGCTTCGTAGCAGGTTTCTTATATTGGCCAATATTACAGGTCTGCAAATAAACATTCTCCAGGGATGTATTCAATGGGGTATATTGGTCAAACATCGGAGCTCAGCGTTGCGGTCCGTGATTTTGATCTCGCTTCTTACCCTGACCCTCATCGCCTTTCTGTTGATTCTGTATACTCAACTGTACTTTACTGGAACTCTCACTAGTTTGTTTCACGGCAACATTACTTTGACTGCCTTCCACATTAGGACCCGCGTCATCCTTCTTCCTTGATTGTTGAACATCTTCTCTTCTCAGGAACTGGGCCGCTTTAGAGTAGAAATGGTCTAGCGACGCAGGGGGTTTCCCTGCCAACGAGTTTCCAAATTCGGAATCAGGATCGATTCCTTTAGTCAGCACCATCAATATGGAATTATCATTAGGGTTACTAATCTCCACACAAGCGGCATGGAATCTTTCCAGATAACGTCTAAGCATCTCCCTTGGAGCGCGAGTGACACTAGATAAGGTGTTAACATCCTTAGGTCTTGTGACGTGCATACGAAACTATTCGACGAATTTCGTAACTAACTGATCAAAGCATGAAACGGATCGGGGCGGTAGGCGAGTAAACCACATGGTCGTGATACCCCCGAGGGAGATAAGTAAACTTCTGCATTTGACCGCATCGTCAGCTCGTGGGGCATTCATTAGCCATTCATACTTTAAGATGGGTTGGTTAGGGTCTGAACTCCCTTTATAAACAGATAAAGTTGGCATCTTGAATCGGCGAGTTGGTTCAGCATAGAGGATGTCATTAGTGAAGGGTGTATGACACCGGGAGATTCCCCAGTCGTCATTGGTGAGGCCCTGACTTTGTCAAATCATTTGTGGAATCATGGTCAGGATGTCTAGCATCTGGACATTCTGAGCTTGCTGGGCTAAGGTGTGGTAGGGTTCCGCAATGCGAGGATGGCTCGGGCGCGGTCGACGGTCCATGCCTCGCCTCCTTGGCTCCAGGTCTTCGGGCACATAAGGTTCAGGAGTACGATCTTATTGACGAAGGTTCGGACCTGCTCGGTTCTGATTGTTAGCTTCCAAGTCTATGGTGGCGGCAACAACATGGTTATCAACAATGTAATAAGGAATTGTCCCTCCCCGGGAGGAAGGTTCAGCCTGGTGACTTACAGATGGACCATCTCCCGCTTGTCCAAGGTTCAGGGTGCGCTGATGCCCGGGAGCTTGCGCGTAGCTTCCATCCATTCATGGACATGTGGATCTGTGATGGTAATAAGAGGAATCTTAGCTCTCAGTGGATGTGTAGGAAGCTTGATCTCTCCTGGATCTCCTTCGTCTTTCCTAATTCAGTTGGTTGGTTAACTCCATGTTGGCACAGATCTGCTGGGTAAGCTGCTGGCGGCTTTGGGTCAGTTCTTGCATTAGCATATGGAACTCCTTCCTAGTGACAGGGCCTTGTGGATTTGAAGGTCCAGCTGAGTTCTGGACTATGGCGGGAAGCTGCGTAGGGTTTGTCTTTCTCTTCCTTCCTGAGCTGCAGCGGTTAGGGCAGTCCTTGTAGTAACCATGGTGAATGATGTAGCTCTCTCCTAGATTTGAAGCAATCTGAATAGGATGGAAGAACTACTGGATGTGAGACTTGGATCTTCTCCTTAGTTTCTTGCAATCCAACGACGATAGTAGATCCAAAGAGCCGGAGAAAAGCTAGGTTTTCTCAGTGAAAGCACCAAAGTGTTTGTACCAAAATTAGGCAGAACACTCTTCGGGCGTGTTTGAAGAGATTAAAGTGAAGAATATAAATGGAAAATGAGGTAGATCTAACAAACACACCAAAAATAGACAAACAGAAGTATGACAATACAGAGATTCAGAGTGATTCGTCATTGTAGCCTACGTCCACTATAGAAAGATTGTTGTTTATTATTAACTCTCGCTGATTACAATTGTTTGCAATAGAACACTCAAGGTACAATGAAGATTTCGGTAGAGTATCAGCGTTCCCGAAGTCCAAAAGTCCCTTTTTTGAAGGCCTTAGACTACTATTTATAGGTTTAGGCTAAGAATATCTATCTCAAACTTTGGAAGACTCCTTCTCTCACATGGGTGGGCCCACGTGATCGATCATTGGACGTTTGGGAGCGATCCATGATCGATACGCATGAAATTCGTATCAATCCAAATTTGGTCTTTTTGGGCCAAGATCGATCACGAACATTCTTGAGGTAGTACGCAAGCACTTGTGAAAATTTGGTGGCATTTGGACTTGTAGATTTTGAGATATGATCAATGCAAGTTTGGATTTGCAGTGTACTGTCGAGCTCGTATCGATATGATTCGTATCGCTCTTGTTCGTATCGCTTCAAGCTCACATCGGTCAGGTGACGTGGCACTATATTCTAGGATTGATCCACTTTTATGCCGAGTGACCGATTCTTCCTCTTGAATATGTTCTCGTTCGTATCAACCTGATGTGCTCCTTATTTCGTATCGATCATGGGATGCTGCTTCGTACCCATAGCACTTGGTTGACTTTGTATTGATGGTCAATGCCGCTTCGTATCGATGGTTCCCACTCATATTCGTATCAATATGTTCTCGAGCGTTTCATATCGATGGAAGGGTGTTGTTTCGTATCGTTTATGGGATGCATGCTTCGTATCGATTTTTGACCGATCGATACGAATTCTGGAGAGGATGAACGATACCTGTTGTGTATTGGTGGAAACGATATGAAATGTCCCTAGGTGATGGATACGAATTGAAGTAGGTGTGATGGATACGATTCGATGGCTGCTCGATGGATACGAAGGGATGTGATGGATACGAAGGAGGATAGTGAATGATGGATACGAACTTAAGGTTTCTTCATGGATTTTGATCGATCAATATCTTGAGCATGCAAACTCCGATTGAGTTGAAATTTGGAACGTTGACTTCCATAGCTTTACTTGTCGTACTGTATCGATTGTAGCACAATCCGGACTCGGACAAAATTTACCAGTATCCATAGTAAACCTGTGTATAACCGATCTTCAGGACGAACTGTCTTTGGTTTCCAGTTAACTTCTTGGTGTCACGCCATGCCAAAAGGCGGGATAACAAAGAATATCTTAATAAGGTTAATAATAATATTAAACTATTTAAACATAAAAATAATATTTTTGACATTAGTAATTGTAGTATTAGTATTTTTTCAAATTTAAATGATGATTTCACTATGTATCATAATATCCTTTTGATCAAAGGCCATAAGGATATTTTTGATTTGTTTTAGTTTATAGATCTTTAAGTTCATTTGATCATGGATTCCTTTTATTCATTTTTCTAATCTTTATTTTATTTTGTCCTAATAGCTTAACTTTTATTTCTTTACTTCTATATCTTTTATACATATATATGTGTATAAATTACATTTATATGCATATATGTGTATCATTCTAACTATTTTCTTTAGTTCCTTTTCAGATACAGGTTTGGGCTAGATATGGTTTTAGTTTTTTATTGCAGGTACACATGATTGCAGATTGCAGAATTACTGATTTCAGTGAGGGGTTCTTCTCAGTACATCTTCATCTTCATTATAGCGTTCTGTTTTCAGGAGGATTCACTTTTCAGCCATGCACTCGTTCTAGTTTTATTGAACCTTCAGAGTGGCGTTTCCAGTCCAGATCATTCACAGTTCAATTTTAGAACATTCGCATTTCCATTCCTTTCGAGTCAGCTGCATGGAGTTGCCTTCTAAGATAGAGTTGGCTTCCTGTTTCTTTGGCTATGTGATATTTCATAGTTTTTTAGCTACTTCTAACCCCTTATTATTGGGTGGTGGCCATGCTGGAGCTTGGTATTAGGGTGTAATGGGCGGTGGCCATGTCGAAGCTCATTTTAGGGGGACCTGAGTTTTTCATTTGATATTTGTACTTAGATTAGCTACCTGCCAAGCTTGTTGGCAACACTTTGTCTTGTGATATATATATATATATATATATTTACATGTGTTCTCTCCCCTATTTTAGAGGATCACACATTTTATCAAAAAAAATTGTGAGATATGGAGTCTAAACTCAAGAAATAGACCCTGTCACATACGAAACCACAAGAAATAGGATACAGTCTAACCCCAAGAAATAGACTGGCTATGTGAATTTACCTAACCCCAAGAAATAAGTAAACATGGTCCATTGTAAATAAACTGATAGGACTGCAATATAACACCCGTCCAAACAACAAAAAGGACAACATGTTATAACAGAATAGACCTAACCCCAAGAAATAGGTTTACCTACCCAAATCTAAAAATGTATCGACTCTCAAGTCGATGAAAAATGAGTCGTCTTAGCTTAGGGATCTATCGACTTAAAAACAAATCCGAACACCCGGAGATAATACAACTCTAAGTGTTAATTACCATCACCCAAGTAATCATAAGAGTTTACCTAACTGTCCCATACCAGCTAGTAAATTCAAGTATTTACTAAAAGCTAGTAATTTGTGTAAGATCATTTTCACCCTAGAGTGGGGTGAATAGGGTGATTCTAAAATTAATGCGGAAATAAAAATAATAACATATAGTAATGTAGAAGAGATCACACACAAATTTACCCAGCTTCGGCAAAACCCTGCCTACGTGCTGCCCCTAAGGTTTCTACTAGAAATTAAGTAGTCGGATGCTTACACACGTAAACTTGCGACACCTGCTAACTTGACTAACCTAACTCTAAGCTCAAAACCCTACCACAACTCCGCCACTGAGTTGTGAATTCTCGAACTACAAAACTATAGTTCGTACCTAGTTACACAACTAGAGTTTGACTCAAATTTAAAAGAAAGGAAATTACAAAATAAAATAAAAGACTAAACTAACAACCCTATTTAAAATTGAGGCCCAATACAATTTAAAACCGACCCAATTAAAAATTAGCTTGAGAAAAATAGTCTCTCCTTTCTTTTGTTTTCCGATCGTTCCTTTTGTTTGCTCTCAAAAATTAGGGTTCTCAATTTGAAGAGCCGGTTGGAAATTAGAAGCTGAATCCTTTGATGCTTTCGTTCCTGCTTCGCTGCTTCTTCTATTAGTGATATTCAATTGCTTGCGGCTTCTTTAGTGACAAGTTCGAATGCTACTTTGAATTGGTAAGTGATTTGCCCGTTTTCGATATTTGTTTATGCTCGACTTGATTATTTTTGAACTCATGATTTTCTGCCGATGATGTAATTGAGACTTTAAAGGGAACAAAACCCTATTATTTCATTCGTATAATTTGATTTGAATTCTTCAAATACTTTGCTTGGCCATTCGATTCTTGCTTGAATGATGAGATGATTTTTGACTTGTTCATTTGTTGACGTTGCTTGAATTTCTTTGAGTCGGTTCTGTTCTTTTCTCTGCTTTGACCTGTTCATTGTTTGCTTACAGCTTGCATTTGAATTTTAGATATACTTGATGTAGTTCGACTTGTTAATCCTTTGAATGTATTTCTGAAAAATTCAAATACGTTTGAATCTATTCGAATTTTTTAATACTTTACTGCCAACAACTTTTTCTTCATTCACTGACACTGCAACTTTTTCTACCCTTGACTTTGTTTCTCGAACTACTACAGATACTATGCTCTGATCATGTCATGTTCTCTAGTGCACTTCATGTTGACTGAATTAAACTTGTGTATATGCATATAGTCCTTGTCCCATTGGAAATATGGTTATAGTTGTCTGCATTTGCTTGTACCTGTTGTCATATTGTATATGTTCATTGCATTTCACATGTTCATGTGAGCATGTTTGAAGCTCTGAGGCTTTGTTTCGAGTTAAGCTGTGATCTCCATGTATATACATACATACATGTATGTATATGTAACGACCCGTAAATTTTAACTGTTAAGTAACGTAATTAGTTAAATTTCGTGAAATTTTAAACAATAAAATTTTGAAATATAAATTTGATATTTGGAATGCGTCTAATTAAACATAGCAACTGGTAAATTTTCATCCGAAAATATGAAAATTTATTTCGAGCGTAAATTTACTTCAATTTAATCAGTTAAAATTTATGATAATAAAATGTTTTCCAAACCTGAATATTTTTACATAGAAAATTTTAAATCATCTTCTGAGTGAGACGTCATCTTTCGTTTCGTCAAATTTGGACTTCTGTTGCTCCGTTTATCTTAATTCGGTTAGAATAGCAGCATTTCTGGTACCGGTTATCGACTTTTGATCGGATGATCGTATCACTGATATCTGTGTACCGTTTTGATCGTCTCGTCGTGCTGATCTCCATGGTATATTCAACTCTGTAATTTGAGATCCGGTACGTGTCGGAACGAATAAACTGTCCACCGTAACGGTACCAAAATTTCTAACTTTACTCCTTCCTTCAGTTTAAATTTTTATCGTGCTCCTACATTTAAGCCTCTGAACAATTCAACCTATTTCTATTCCTACCCTACCGTTTCTCCTCAATTAAATTAATAACTGAATATAAATATTTTATAACGTGCTCATCTCAGCCGTAACCCATCTTTCCCATTCCACCATTTTTTCTTTCCCAACCTGCTTGTTTCATCTCGTCCCTTCGAAATTCCAACAGCCCAAACCTCCTCCTTAGATCCGAGAAGATCAACCAACCGTCCCCTCCTGTCACCAACCTCCGCTCCTCCATCAACTCACGCAACCGAACCCCATGCCTCCACACAGGCAACCGCCACCCTTCGCCTTGCAGCCTACCACCTTCGCCACTCCTCCTCCTGGACAACCATCAAACCCGCCACCATCACGTAGCACTCACCAGATCCGCAAGCAGCACCTACTAACCCCTGCTAACCTCCGATTCCCTCAGCCAAGCAGCCCATGCCGCAACCCCTCCTCACGCAGCTCATTCGAGCCTCTCCCCAAGCCGAACAGCAGATCCTTGCCTCTACTGTTTTATTTTCTGGAATACGAAAGCACCCAACACACAAACCCATCACCGTGACCATGCTTCGGCCTTTTCTCTCGGTAGCTACCTCCTCCATCGAAGCCCCTAGCCGAACACCTCCCCATGACAACGAATGGCCATCCAAACCTAAATGACATCGCCTACAGCTGTCACCTCATTCCCAACCTTCCAGTAGCCGTTTACCGAGCTCGTGCACAGCAGCCCGTCCTCTCCCTCTTTCCATGCGCGTGACTAAGCTGGCCCTCCTATCAACACTTGCAACAGCGTACATCACTCATTCCCATCATTGTTTTATTCTATGTATATAGTATGTTAGTGTTTAACTGCCTGTATGTAAATAGCATGCCCACGTTATGGTCAATTAGCTTATAAGTATAAAAGTACATCCTTGTTGGCAACTTGCATTATACAAGTGGTTTTATATATAAAGTATATATTTTTTTTTTCATATATTAACTGTTCGATATAGAAGTTTTAAACCATGTATGATCTTGTACATACGAACAAGCTTATGTTTGTATATAGTATTTGTTGTATATATTGGTGCTATAAAATATAAGATTTATATATATATATTTTACTAATATGTTTATATAATAAGGCTTTGTTTTAGTATTCAATCTGCTGGATATATATTGATCTCCTAGCCGTGTTATATGATAAGGATAATGTGTTTCTGGTTTCATAGATGTTTGTATAGGTATATAAATCGTATGAATATATTATCTGTTTTGTATAAAAGTTATAAACAGTATATGTGTTATATAATATATGTTTTAAAAATATATGCATACTTTATACTTGAGTTTTATCAGGACTTGTTTTGATAAAGATATTGTTTAAATATGATAGGTATTTTATATCAGAATATATATATATATATATATATTTAATTGTTTCCAGAAATCTTACCCCTCTTTTTCTATATATTTTATATGTATTGCTTGTCCATTTACAACCTCCCTTAATTTTATGTAAAATATAGAGAAATATATTTATATGCACATGCCTGGGTTCTGAAGCCTCTTGCTCAACTGTTTTTCCTTCTCTTCTTAAATGTATACAAACTGTAGGCTGCGTGTATTATCCATTCATAATTCTAGTACTGTGTTTTAATGTGGCCTTGCATACATCCACCTTTACTTGTTGTCTGCATGTATATCAAACTATATGCATTCTTGTACGAACCTATTACATAATTCTAATACATATATATAGTTATATATAACATGGCGTGTATATATATATATATATGATATAAAAGTTGTTTGTTTATGTATATAGAATCACGTTATAATGTTAATATATATACATGCCAGTTTAATATATGTTAGTTATATAACCTGTTTTTTTATACATGGGGTTGCGGTTTATATAATAGTATATATATATAGGTTGTGTTAGTTATATATATATGTGAGTCTGCATATATAAGTTTGTACTGCATGAAAAGTTGTTGTTTATATTGGTAAGCATTTGGAGGTTGTTGATTAATATATAAGTTGTTTGTTATATATATTAAGTCTAAGTTGGTCTGTTATTATATAGTTCATATATATTTGTTCTGAGTTGTATATTTCATAAGTTATATTTTTTTATATGTGTTGAAATTTGGATATGATTTTGTATATAAATATAATTTCATATGTTTCATCTATAACAAATTTACTGGTATAACTCATCTTCATCGATCACATTCTGATTCGTTCCATCAATTCGTGTTATCAGCTTGGCCATCAAACTCGTGCCAATTTTGCTTTGTTTCGAAGTTCGTGTTCAGATTCGTAACTCATTTCATCCTCGTTCGTCTCTAACCACGAAAGGTGAGCAATCACTCACGATTAATGTTGTTATATTTATTAAATTTGATTTCAATTGAAATGTCAATTGAAATATGCTGATGTTAGTTATTTACATTGTTTATATGTCATTATCTGTATCTGTTCACCTGTGACATCTGACACCATTATCTGTTATGTATATTGTTGATATATGCTTGTTACAGTTGTTATTTTATTTTTTCATATCTGTTATCACTCTGCAAGTTCCCTGTTAGTATAGAATCACTATGGGTTGAAATGATACATACCCGAATGATCTGTAGAATAGGAGGAAATCGTTATGGGTTGAAATGATAAACCCAAGCGATTTTCAATTGAATTGAATTTGGGATTTCGGGTTGAAAAGATATATACCCGAATATGTTTTAAATTGCGGATTGAAATGATAAATATCCGTATCACTTGACCATAGGATAGAAAATTATATACAGGCACCGTTGGTCTATATATAAACGTTTTGAAAATGATTTCTATGGTTTTGAAAAGAAATATATGGTTTTTATAAATATTGATTTTTAAAGATTTATTAAAGTTGATTTAATAAAGTTGATAAATAATATGTTAGGTATTTATTTAATATCTATATTTTTGAAATACAGAATTTATAATGATTTGAAATTTATTGAAATTATATTTATTTAAGAATTATACTTAAATAAGTTTGATTTGAAATGTATTGAATTTGAAATCTTAAGAAGTGATTTACAACTTGAAATTTGAAAAGGTGACTTAAATGGATATTTCAAATGTATAAATATTTAAATGAGATATTTGTTTATTTAAATTGTAAATTGAAATTGTATTCAAATGTTATGGAAATGTTAAGTTAATATTTCAAAACTAAATAATTGTAAAGTGAATTTGATATGTATATATATTTATTGAATTTAGTTTTGAGATGTTGAATATTTTGAAATATATAAAAATTGAAATGACTTATTTTATGGTTCAGATATGTATTTGAAATCGATAAATTGAAATGGTTTATTTAGAAGCTAAATCGAGTTGAAACGTATGATTTGAGATTTGATAAAATGAATTTTTTGTAATTCGAGTTAATTTGAATCGATTTGTGAAATTTAAGGAACTAATTTATTTTATAACGAAAATTTTAATGTCTAGACTGTTTAAAAGGGAAAGTGTTATGATTTCGAAAACGATATAATTTTGAAAAGTAATATGATTTGAAATGGATATATTTGAAATGAAATGATATCGTATTAAATTGGGTTTTGAAATGATAATGATATATTTTGGTTTTGAAGTATAAACTATTGTGAAATGACCACGGTGTTATAATAACGATTGGTTGGCAAAGAGACCGGGATCGGATATGGACATACTCTCTGTCGATATCGAAAACCACTTTGACAACTGTGTACGCGGTGGAGATTCCAGAATGAAGTAGGATGGTGGCGACGTTCTTAAGGTATGTTACGTGGACCCAACTCCCGTGAGTTGGCATAAGGTGGCTAAAACAGGAGCGATCTCGGACCAGTGAGGTAGCACCTCTTCTCGGACGCATTTCTTCGATTTATACTCTTACTTGTGATTTGACTAGATGGCCATCCTCCGATTTGGGAATGTTGTTCGAGGTGGAACGGTAGTGGCTGCTATGCGTATCCATCAGTCCGTGTGCGTAATTGGTATATCTACCCTGGCATTGCCTAGTTGTGCCGTGTCACCTACCATATCGAGCTTTACTACGATTATGATTTTAAGATCCGACCGCGTTAAGGTTCTCCATCCCCTTAACGCTATTTTCCGATATGATTATACTTTACTTATTTAGACACTATTATAATAGCGAATATTACTACATAGTAAATAGTTTAACGGATCCTTAGGGGATGGTTATCCCAAACATCCCTTAAGTTACTTGTATTTTAGATGATATTTCACTTGAGTTGGATTTATTTATATAAGAATGTTAATCCTGACTCGAGTGTTTTGTGTTTTTCTTTACGCTCGGGTCAGACTGAGTGATACAACAATGGAGACTCACCTTTGGAGTTGGAGCTTCGCTTGGAGATCCAACAATCTATCGATCCTGCTTTCAGTTATTCTGTTGATTCCAGTTATGTATTCAGATCTTGTATTTGATTATTGAATGGAGACATCTATGGTATTCGAGACTTCTGTTGTATCTTGTTTAACTCTGTTTTATATATATAGTAGCTTCATGAACTACTATCCTTTGTTTCTGCTGCAGTATTGTTATATTACTCTGTGTCTGTGATCTGTAATTATTTTATTTACTGTATATGATGAGTTTTGCCAAATTTTAATTACAACGCAGTATTTTGAGCAATTCAACTCCGGCATGAGTGTCTACCTATACACTTATAATGGATGCGAATGGTTGAAAATACTGGGTCGTTACAGTATATATGTGTGCGTTTCATTTTGCCTTTGTACATTTGGAGTCTGGTTCCACTAGAATTCTTCATGTGTGTTTTAGTGGTCTTGTTTCACTGAAATTCTGGACTCATTGATTGGTTGATTGCTTTGTATTGCAATTTGCTTCATTCTTGTTTGGTTGCCACTGTTACTTGAAGTCTGGTTATGTTCAAGTCATTTGAGGTCTTCTTGCATGTTGTCATTCATGTTAACCCATTTATATCTAAAGTTTTTACTTGGTTCCTATACATCCATGCTGGTCTGGTTGAACTGATATGATGTCTTCACAATGAACTACTTTATTGTTTCCTCTGTTGCATATGTATAGAACTAGTTCTACATGTTGTTTGGTCTGGTTGTTTAGACATGTTGTTGTTGTTGTTGTGAGCCTTCATGCTCCAATGTATACATGTCATTGTTCTTGTGGGGTCTGGTCTGGTTAAATTACTGGTTCTGGTCTAGGTTGCATCGGCTTGTTGAGTTGCTGTCTTGGTTACATATAGTTGGGTTCCTTTTGAAGCTGACATGTCTGGTGTAGTTACATGTTTTCTTCGAGTCACCTGTGTAGTTTCTCGAGTCATTTCATTTGATGGTCTGTGTTAGCCTTTCTGTGTTCATACTTCTGTTCTGATTTGAAGTGACCATTGCATTGAATTTAAGTTCATGCTTGAATTGCATATGTAGAAATGGTGGTCTTCATGATGCACTTGGTTCTGGTTCATGTCTGTATGTTGTTGCTTTATGTGTGGTTCCACTTAAGTCTGCTAGTCTTCACATTTTATTCATATGCACATGAACTTGGTTTATTTGAGTCATGTGTCCAGTTCCTTATTTTGTACATGTCTCAATGCAGCTTGATGCTCTGTATTTTTTGTGGTATGGTTGTACATATGAGTATTTTTTGAAGCTCTATCCTTTGTACATGTGATTAAGGCAGTTGTCATATTTGTTGGACCTGAGCATGTTTTGTTGGTTTGGTCGAGACTTCATGTGTACACTGATTAGAGAAACGCCTTGATCCTTTGTACATGTCTGTTGTACTTTCTGAACTAAATTTTGTTTTGTATTTTGGATTTCACCTGTTTTGAATCCAGCCTCGGCTTGGGTTTGACCTTATGCTCACATGTTCCTGCGATTTCAACAAGCAAGTGTATATCGGTCTGCATGACCTTGTGGCATGTACAGTGATACATTGTGCATGTCACGAGTTCTTTGTGTAAGATAAATTAGAAGAAATGGTGACGAACAACCCAAATAACTGAGGCAAATGGTATTTTCAAAACACACACTTTATTGAGCACTGCAAAATATTTCCTTTTCAATTTTACTGTGTCGGTGTTTATTTTATAGATAGTTTAGATGCTTTATACAGGCTGAAACAGAGTTGAAGATCAAATACGAGTGTTGAGTGAATTATGTAGTGAGGTGATGTATGAAAAATTGTATATTGAAAATTGTGTTGTAATAGAAGTTGTATTGTAATTGAAAATGTGTAAATGTAGTTAGAGCTCAAATTTGTACTATTTGAATTTGTAATAAAATATTTGTTTGAATAAAATATTTGTTTAAATATGAATTTTGAGTTATTTATTTTATTCAACAAATATTTATTTAATTATGTGGAAAAATAAAATAGTACAATAACAAATACATTTAAATGAATATATATATATGTTTATTATCATCAAACAAAAATCATAGGCTATTGTATTCTACAATCTCCCCCTTTTGATGAGAACAAACATATATTAAGATTTTGACTCTATTAAATGTATTTGGTCTTGATGAATTCTATTAGCGCCCCCTATTTGAACACTCCCCTTACAACAAAACCCCCCTACACAGATGCGTATAGTTAAAACTGAAAAATTAATTAAAATTAAATTTGAATAAAAACACTCTTGAATATTAGTAAAGATATCGCTCAAAAATCAAAATCTTAACCTCTCTCTCCCTTTTGTTATCATCAAAAATAATAATAGTAATTGAAATAGCTACGATTTTGATTAAAAATATAAAATCAAATCAAGAGGGAACTATTTATTTGAAATTCCAATTAATCAAACAAAAATCATAATATTTTATTAATTAGAAACAAACTCCATTTTAGAGAATTGGTAGGATTATGAAAAAATTTATAGGAATAATTTATGCATTGTCTCTTTTCAAATATTATACAAAAAAAATGTGAAGCACTTACTAACCATGCATAACTGTTAGGACTTTTAAATAAGGTTAGTAGTTACCCCTTTTTAAAAAAAAATATTTCAAGTATTTTCTAACCATGCATAACCATGAGGACTTTTAAATGAGATTAGAATATACTTGATATTTATCCCTTTGTTACATGCGTCACATCCATGCATAACCGCGAGGACTTTTAAATGAGAATGGAAGCCTATATATAGAAATTCAAGTAATTCACCTATGCATAACCGCGAGGACATTTAAATGAGAGTGAATACTTTAGGATATAATTATTTTACAAAAAAAATATTTCCTTAATTTGAAATACCAATTTATGCACACTATATTATCATGTATGGATTGACAAAAAGGTTAAAGTGATAGAAATGATCATGGAATAAGTACTAATCTAAAAATACTATAAAATTTGTTTAATTTTCATGAAATTATAAAATTATACTTGCTCTTGTTATGAAATATAATTTAATCACTATCCATCACTTTTCAAGCACTATAATAATTTTGATGAGTTCCAAAAGATTCAATTAGTCAATGGTTATCTTTTCTAGAGTACATCTCTTACCAAAATAAACTAGAGTATTTTTAACATGATGAAAACCCAAGTTTCAAAAATTAAAATAAGTGAAAATAAATTTTCTATAAGGGGGTTTTGTGAAAATGACTTCTAGTTGAAAATCAATATAAATAATTAAATAATTGAAAAAATGATTTCAACATGAGATGATATCAGATACCACTTGTATTTGAGGTATTCATAGTGATATATAGTGGTATATAAGAAAAACGTGTACTCCTCAAAACTTGAATTGTTTTTTGAATTTTCAGCGCGTCCATTTATATCAAGCACAAGTAAAGTAATCTATATTGAACAAAAACACACATTCAAAAAATTTGTTAAAGCAGTTTTGAAAATTGATTTGATAGACATGAAGAGAGTCAATAATGATTATTGTTTCAAACTACTTGACAATCTTTGCTCAATTTGAAACCTTTATTTGGCTGATGAAAGTTTGAAGTTTGATTTGGCTCATAACACGAGAGTTTTAGATGTTCAAAAATGCTACTTGCCAAAATTGGTTTTAAGTCAATTTGTCAAATCAATCAATAATTATACTTGAAATACCACAACTTGTTTGTGTAAAACAGATATGCTTTCTGAGTTATATATTGAATTTATTGTGGGTTTTCATGACATTCCAAAGTGAATCAATAAAAACAAAAAACATAAAAGTTGTAGCATTATCGGTTAGCTTTTCAGAACTTCAAGAATTTCAAAAATCAAAGTTGAGATGTTCAAGATATGGCAGAAATACTTCAACAATATTGATGAAAACAATATGTGAACAAAATTGAGTTGAGAGATCATACCTCACTTTCTTTCGATGCCGTGACATCCGAAATACGATGATCTCCATCTAATCTTTATAGGCTAAGGAACATTTAAATTTAATTTATCGATCACCTATAGCAACTCGAAATCTATCTTCATCTAATTTGTTCCTTAGCCCACGTATGTGTCTAAATTTTGGAGAAGGCAAGTGCTCTAACTAAGGATGTAGGACCACTATTATTATCTATTGAATCCTTGGTACCCAAATTTGTCTATATAACAAACCGTTAGCATCTACAATTGTACCTTTGGGAATCCAAATTTTTTTAAATTTCAAACCATTTATATTCGTACTTTTTGGAATCCATATATGTTTAACAGTTTTGTGTTTGTATATATTTCGACAATTATTCTTGCCATGTCTAATATTTCCACACTTTATGCATTTGGGTATCACACTTTTCCCCTTAACAGTGTTATTAGTCGTTTGTTCATATTTTGACACTTTCGCAAATCCAAAATCCTTTCCTTTTATTCACGAAGAGTTGATTTTCTACGAGCATATTAAATGATTTTTCTCTAGTGAAAAATTTCCAAGCAATCAACTCAAGTTTATTAACTTTGGATTTTAAAAGTTTATTTTCATTTATTAGCTTCAAACGACAACTAATGGTACTATCTCTCTTTTCAAAATTATTCATTTTCAAGCCCATATTTTCAATTTCAAGCTCTCTAATTTTAGTCTCAATTTCTAGCATCTCAGTTTCAAAGAGTTGGAGTTTTTTAAATTCAATTTTTTCAAAATCCCTGATTTTTTCAATCTCCTTTTCAAACTCGTGATTTAATTGAATAATTTCATATTTTCTCAAAGTCACGTTTTCTTTTTCAAAGGTTTTGAAATTTTCGTTGACCTCATTTAATTTCTTTTCAAAAATCGCACATTTAGAACTTTCCGCCTCTTAAAACTATCCAACTCTTTTTGCAAAATATTATTTTTACAAATCAACTCAGTTTTGTTTTTCTCCCGAATTAAAATTTCATTTTCAAACTTTTGAAAGTTTTCATGAAAACAGGCAAATTCTTTTTCATAGTCCAAACACCTTTTGCAATTAGAATTTTTATTTTTCTTAATATTTTTAAGCTCATTTCCAAATCATTATTTTTCTGACACAGTTTAGATTGTTCCCTTTTCAACTTATTATTTTTCATCTCAAGAGCTTCATTATTTTCAATTAATTTTCGGCACAAGAGAACTAAATCATTGAATGAAAGATCACTTATCTCATCGGCTATTGAATCTTCATCACTACTGTCTTTTGCAAATCCTGTCAAACATGTTTCTTCAACTGAGTCGATTATGGAGGATTTCTCACCGTTGTTGACTTTTGCACCATATATTGCATTAAAAGTATTCAAAATTTCCTGTGCACTTTCACCATGAGAGATATGGTTAAAATTATCTCCATTAATATGAGAATAAAATATATGCATAGTAAGAGCATTAATCGAAGTATTTTTCTTGTCTACTATATCACACCCATTTTCAATAATATCCCAACATTTAGAATTAACAGATTTTAAATAAAATTTCATTTTTAATTTACAATTTAAAAAACATGTTCCATCAAAAATAGGGGGAATAATACTGGACTGACTCTCGCTAGATTTGCAACTAGGGTTAGACATCTATGCTATTAACCTTGCTCTGATACCACCTGTAGGATCATTTTCACCCTAGAGAGGGGGGTAAATAGGGTGATACTAAAATTAATGTAGAAATAAAAATAATAACAAATAGTAATGCAGAAGAGATCACACACAAATTTACCCAGCTTCGGCAAAAGCCTGCCTACGTGATGCCCGCAAGGTTTCTACTAGAAATTAAGTAGTCAAATGCTTACAAACGTAAACTTGCGACACCAGCTAACTTGACTAACCTAACTCTAAGCTCAAAACCCTACCACAACTCAGCCACTGAGTTGCGAATTCTCGAACTACAAAACCGTAGTTCGTACTTAGTTATGCAACTAGAGTTTGACTCAAATTTTAAAAGAAAGAAAATGTAACAACCCGCATATTTGTCAAATTTATATTTAAATATTTTATTTAAATATTTTATTGTTAGTCGGATGTTAGTCCGAAAAGCTACTTTTTGCATACGGTCAAATTAGGACTCCAGACCACTTCCATTGAGTTCAAAATGACGTTTGCGATCTTTTTAAGTGTAAACTTCGATATGTTTGGAGATGGCGGAATTTTCGTCACTTTTTGCTTTGGACCTTTAGTTTGGGCTGAACCACTTGTTATCTCAGCCCAACCCCTTCCTTCTCGTCACCACTTCATTTTTCTATTCTAAAACATCAAAGCTTCTTCAAAAATGGTGGAGGGAATGGGAAATTAAAATTCCAAGCTCAAGTCTTCATTGCTAATCCAACATCAACTCCAAATTCAAAGTGAAAAACATAGATTCAAACTTGTGGTTGATTCTTGCTTTGCTCTTAAGCTCTCCATCATCAATTTCGTGGAAAAGGTGAGATTTTTAATCTCACATCTTGCCTATATCTGTCATTGGACTATTGGGAATGATTCCCTATCACTTGTGCACATGTATTTGCATTTGGTTTGGATTGAATTGGTGAAAAACCCAATTTTCAGTGTTTTGGCAAAATTATGGGCTTAGGTTGTTCGGCATTGGAGAAGACAGGCCAACAAACCTTCGTTCTGGACTTAGGTCGCTCGCGTGCTTAGGTCGTTCTATTTTAGGTCGTTTGGCCTTAAGTTGTTTTCAGCTAGGTCGTTCGACCTTATATGCTCATATTAGCTCGTTCGGAGTTAGGTCGTTCGCCGTAGGGTCATTAGGTCGCTCGGCAATAGCTCAGCCTGCATTTCCTTAGGTCTCTACTCCTTTAGGTCGCTTCACCTTTAGGTCGCTGGCCTTAGGTCGCGTCTCCTTTAGGTCGTTTGACCTATTTGCATTTAGGTCGTTTGCACTGGGTCGAACCCCGTAGCGGGGGTGTTGCCCCCGCACCCCCACCTAGGGGGGTTGCCACCCCCCCGGACCACCCTCCGTAGGGGATCTTATCTGAAAAACATTCAACAGAACTTCCACTTTGATGCATTTTGAGCTGATTTCCTTGGATTTTGTTCACGTCTTCGAATGTGAATTTTTGTGATAGATTGTTTCTACAATCATTTTTGTGATTTGTCATTTTAAAAATATGAAGGTTTCAATACTAGTAGTAAATATCAAAACTCTTTCATCAAAGCGATATCAACACTATTTTATTACAAAACACTTTTTCTTAAACCGTTTTTCCAATCTATTAGTATATACAAGCCTTTACCTCACTCGGATGAGAAATCTTATTAAACGGCTTAGTAAAACAAGTGGTATGAAACGCTTGCGTTTGCTTCGTCGGTCAATTTTTGGACTTGTTCGATTGAACCTTTTGTGACAATTTTCTAGTGAAGATCTACAGTTGGTTTGTAAATATTTAAGTTAAGCAAGTGGTTATGGGACATGAAGCTAAACTCATATATTTACTAGCTTAGTGTGATTGACACTTCTTGATGATCATGACGATCATTTTTGTGATTTGATTTAGACTAGCAATAGTGCGATGTCTCTTTGTCTACGAGGGAGACTAAACCCCGTTTGTGTGATGTTTCACCATCACATATGTGGGGTAGCGCCCTATGGTCTTCGGGCCGTTCGTGTGTCAAAATTTAGTGGATATCTTCCATAAGATAGCTTCTCGTTCTTGTGTTACACGTGTTGGTGAGTTTTCATGCTCCCGTTCTTGTGATAGGCCTCCCCCCTTTTTTATGTGATTTCTGGATTTCGTGTGTTGATTTCTGGAATTTATGCTTTACCAATTTTCATGATTTTCATTGATATGATATCAATTTTTTTGCATTGGTGAATTTGTGTGTCATTGACTTGTTATGAATACAAGTTTAGGGTATGATACCCTATTTTATCTTTGAGAAGATTCTTGTGATATTGGTTAATCTCTTGTTGATTTTCAATTACATACTTATTGTAGTATGCCATTATGGTTATTACATGTTCATGCCATGTCTTTTACTTTATACCATATCATCTGATATTTATAGCTAGACTGATCCATTTATTATTTTCTTATAAATAATACTCGGGTCAGACCGAGATGTTACAGGTGCTTCTGCTTGACTTCTCTTCAGGATTATTCTGACTTTTGGCTAACTACTTAGATTAGTAGTTTTTGATTGTACACATTTGAGATATAGACTCTATGTAGTGTACTTATTCTTTTGTATAGCACGTGTTGCTATTCTTTTGTATTATCGTGGATATTTCTGACCACTACTGTAATGTACACTTTCATGTGTTATACATATATATTCATATCTTTTTCCGCCTTTGTGATATGGATGTCTGTGACTGATTTATGTTATGTTTGTTTCTATGTTTGTTTCCGAAGATTATTTATAGCCACTGTGTGATAGCTTTGGGTTTATATCGGTATGTCGGACTTCCTTCTTAAATGAAGTTCATTCTATATTATCTGACATATCGGTGCTCGCTAAAAGAAGTTACATGGATGGTCGCTCCTCAACAGCCTTATCCTCCGTGCTAGTTGACAGCATTACACCGTAGTGTTCTTGGCTAGCGTGGGTATAGAGGTGGGGCGTTACAGAAAATTACAAAATAAAATAAAATACTAAACTAACAACCCGATTTAAAATTGAGGCCCAATACAATTTAAAACCAGCCCAATTAAAAAATAGCTTGAGAAAAACAGTCTCCCCTTTGTTTTGTTTTTCGGCCATTCCTTTTGTTTGCTGTCTAAAATTAGGGTTCTCAATTTGAAGAGCCGCTTGGAAATTAGAAGTTGAATCCTTTGATGCTTTCGTTCATGCTTCGCTGCTTCTTCTATCAGTGATATTCAATTGCTTACGGCTGCTTCAGTGACGAGTTCGAATGCTACTTTGAATTGGTAAGTGATTTGCCTCTTTTTGATATTTGTTTATGCTCGACTTGATTGTTTTCGAATTCATGATTTTCTGCCGATGATGTAATTGAGACTTTATAGGGAATGAAAACCTATTATTTCGTTCGTATAATTTGATTTGAATTCTTCAAATACTTTGCTTGGCCATGCGATTCTTGCTTGAACGATGAGATGATTTTTGACTTGTTCATTTGTTGACGTTCCTTGAATTTCTTTGAGTCAGTTCCATTCTTTTCTTTGCTTTGACCTGTTCATTGTTAGCTTACGTCTTGCATTTGAATTTTAGATACTTGTTAATCCTTTGAATGTATTTCTGATAAATTCATATACGTTTAAATCAATTTGAATTTGTTAATACTTCACTGCCAACAATTTGTTCTTCATTCACTAACACTGCAATTTTTCTACCCCTTGACTTTGTTTCTCGAACTGCTACATATATTATGCTCTGATCATGTCATGTTCTCTTGTTCACTGCATGTTGACTGAACTAAACCTGTGTATATGCATGTAGTCCTTGTCCCATTTGAAATCTGGTTATAGTTGTCTGCATTTGCTTGTACCTGTTGTCATGTTGTATATGTTCATTGCATTTCACATGTTCATGTGAACATGTTTGAAGCTCTGAGGCTTTGTTTCGAGTTAAGCTGTGGTCTCCATGTATATACATACATACATGTATGTATATATGTGTGTGTTTCATTTTGCCTTTGTGCATTTGGAGTCTGGTTCCACTTGAAGTCTTCATGTGTGTTTTAGTGGTCTTGTTTCACTAAAAGTCTGGTCTCATTGATTGTTTGATTGCTTTGTATTGCTATTTGCTTCATTCTAGTTTGGTTGCCACTGTTACTTAAAGTCTGGTTATGTTTGAGTCATTTGAGGTCTTGTTGCATGTTGGCATTCATGTTAACCCATTTATATCTAAAGTTTTTACTTGGTTCCTATACATCCATGCTGGTCTGGTTGAACTGATATGATGTCTTCACAATGAACTTCTTTGTTGTTTCCTATGTTGCATATGTATAGAACTGGTTCTACATGTTGTTTGGTCTGGTTATTTAGACTTATTGTTGTTGTTGTGAGCCTTCATGCTCCAATGTGTACATGTCATTGTTCTTTTGTGGGTCTCGTCTGGTTAAATTACTGGTTCTGGTCTAGGTTGTATCTGCTTGTTGAGTTGTTGTCTTGGTTGCATATAGTTAGGATCCTTTTGCAGCTGACATGTCTGGTGTAGTTGCATGTTTGCTTCGAGTTACTTGTGTAATTTCTTCGAGTCATTTCATTTGCTGGTATGTGTTACCCTTTCTATGTTCATACCTCTGTTCTGATTTGAAGTGACCATTGCATTGAATTTGAGTTCATGCTTGAATTGCATATGTAGAAATGGTGGTCTTCATGTTGCACTTGGTTCTGGTTCATGTCTGTATGTTGTTGCTTTATGTGTGGTTCCACTTGAGTCTGCTGGTCTTCACATTTTATTCATATGCACATGAACTTGGTTGATTTGAGTCATGTGTCCAGTTCCTTGTTTTGTACATGTCTCAATGCAGCTTAATGCTCTGTATATTTTATGGTATGGTTGTACATATGAGTATTTTTTGAAGCTCTATCCTTTGTACATGTGATTGAGGCAGTTTTCATATTTTTTGGACCTGAGCATGTTTTGTTGGTTTGGTCGAGACTTCATGTGTACACTGATTAGAGAAATGCCTTGATCCTTTGTACATGTCTGTTGTACTTTCTGAACTGAATTTTGTTTTGTATTTTGGATTGCACCTGTTTTGAATCCAGCCTCGGCTTGGGTTTGACCTTGTGCTCACCTGTTCCTGCGATTTCAACAAGCAAGTGTATATTGGTGTGCACGACCTTGTGGCATGTACAGTGATACATTGTGCATGTCATAAATTGTTAGTGTAAGATGAATTAAAAGAAATGGCGACGAACAACCCAAATAACTGAGGCAAATAGTATTTCAAAACACACACTTTATTGAGCACTGCAAAATATTTCTTTTTCAATTTTACTGTGTCAATGTTTATTTTGTAGATAGTTTAGATGCTTTATACAGGCTGAGACAGTGTTAAAGATCAAATACGAGTGTTAAGTGAATTATGTAGTGAGGTGAACCATGTATGAAAAATTGTATATTGAAAATTGTGTTGTAATAGAAGTTGTATTGTAATTGAAAATGTGTAAATGTAGTTAGAGCTCAAATTTGTACTATTTGAATTTGTAATAAAATATTTGTTTGAATAAAATATTTGTTTAAATATGAATTCTGAGTTATTTATTTTATTCAATAAATATTTATTTAATTATGTGGAAAAATAAAATAGTACAATAACAAATATATTTAAACGAATATATATACGTTTATTATCATCAAACAAAAATCATAGGCTATTGTATTCTACAATCTGCACTTTAAACTCTATTTAACAAATTATAATAATAACCGAAAGAATTGTACGAAAAGTCCTATACCAATCCGACAATTCAATCGTTTATTAAAATTCTTTGTTTCATAAAAAAGCATGAATTCCAGTTGAAATGGAAATCGTTCAATTTTCCAATTTAAAATCCAATTAATATTATTAATCCAATTTCTATTTAAAGAAGGATTTTATAAAAATTTAACTTCATTTAAAATTTTGAAATAATAAGAAAATCTTTTTTAAAATATATATATAGTTATATGTATTATTAATAATTTTATCAAAACATTTGGATTCGTTATAAATCCCTTTTTACTATTTATAAATAGATAAAAATTCATAATTTGCTAATATTAGGAAAATCATTTCTTTCCAAACAAATTCCTGATATATATATATATATATTAAATCTTTTCTTTTCAGATATTTTTAACTCTAAAAGTATTTTCCAACAATAATCCTTTACCTTTCTAAATATGATTACAAGAATAATTTATATACTTTACAAAGCAATTTCAAACTATATATCTTATAAAAATGATTCTCTAAAACTATTCTTAGAAAATGCCTTAATTTAATATATGTGTATATATGTATATATATAATATTTATTATTAAAATTTTCCCAATTTCATAAAATAAAATTTCTATATGCCTCAAGATTAAAGAATCAAGTGAAACAAAGAATCAGAAATTCAAAATGCATCATTTAGAGACAACCTTACTCTATATAAAAGATTATTACAAATATGAAATATTTAGCGATCCGAATTGTTTTCCAACAGTTCCGGTCACACAAACAATGTATGTATTTTTATATAAGTTGATAAAATTCAATTTGCAATTGGACATAATTCCATTTGCAAATTGACTTCTTTCAATCTACATAACAATCCATATATCACCAACGATAAATTTTCAATATCCCGAACAAACAATTCATTTAAACAATTCAATCATCCACACTCAAGTATTTTCACACAAACAACCATACCAAGGCATCTAAAAATGGATATTCATTTATGTAGATATAAAAGTGTGATTTAAAATAACTCACCTTAACCGCTTGTAGAAAATTCCATTTTTGCTTTTCATCATTTACTCAAGACACTAGAATAAGCTTCGTTGTCTCGCACAAAAACCTTAAACCATGATGCGTTGTCTCCATGCCTAGAGTCCCCTCCGTTCTGCTTTGAAATCACCCAAAGATAACATGCCTCAATCGCCTCAGAGCTGTTGTTCTAGGCTTCAAGCCTTCATACCAACATCGTTCCTTTACCCTCAAAAACAATCGTAAGTCGCCCACGAACAGTCATGCTCCGTTGTAACAACCTGCATATTTTACGATTGTATATTTAAATATTTTATTTAAATATAGCATCTTTATTCGGATTAAAGTCCGAAAAGCTACTTTTTGTAAACAATCGAATTGGGACTCAAGACCACCTCCATTGAGTCCAAAATGGCGTTTACAACTTTTTTGAGTATGCGCATCGATATGTTTGGAGTTGAGTAGAATTTTGCTATTTTCTATTTTTGGGCTTTGGCTTTGGGTTTCAGCCCATTAACCCAACTGAATGCCCTAACTCCACTCAACTTCCTTCTTTCATTTTCATTTCTTACCACTCTCAAGCTTAAGAGAAAATGGGGGAAAGAATGGGAAATTTGAATTCCATACCCTAGTTTTAATTAGGAAATACAAATTCTTGCTCCAACATCAAGGAGAAGCTAAGGTAAGCATCCTCTTCTTCTCCATCTCTATCTCTCTTCAATTCTCAGAAATTCCTAACCCTAACTTAGGAAAAACTTCACCTTTGATAATAGATTGAAGATTCCAGAGGTGTGTTAAAGGGGAATTGTTCTTGCCTTGTTTTAAAAGCTTCTCATTCATTGTTTTTGGGTTTAAAGGTGAGTTCTTTAACTCACATCTACGTCTATAGCTATCATTGTTGTTAGGTATGAATTCCTAACATTTGTGCATATTCATTTGCTTTTGATTTGTATTGATTTGTTGAACTTTCCAAATTTTGGTGTTTTTGTCCAATTTTATGAAAAATCCTTCTATGAATGTTTGGACATTGATATTCGGGGTGTATCGAGGAGTCTTTAAGGCCGGGTTGTCGCTTGGCGTAAATCCTTAGTAGCCGTTGCTCGTCCGATCGCTTCCGATTAGTTTTGGCCACTTTGGCCTAGGCAAATCGTGCCCATACCAGGTGACCAGACGTTTGGCGACCTAGTCCAGACGTCTGGTTTGGACCTGGAGCAAAAATGTATGCACGCAGACTTTATAAAAAAATGCCAGATACTAATTCTAGACGTTTGAAATCTCAGATCAGACGTCTGGATGAGTCTCAGACGTCTGACTTGAAGTTTCAGACGTCTGGGGGTTCTTTGGGTAATTTCCAGAGAACGAAACCAAACGTCTGGATTCAAAAACAGACGTCTGGACATGGCTCAGACGTCTGTTTTGATAATTCCAGATGCTTGGGTGGCTTTCTGAACTATTTTTCAGAAAACAAATCCAGATGTCTGGATTCCAAATCAGACGTCTGGAAATGTTTATTTTTGCCTAATAGGGCTGTTTTGTGTGGATTTCCTATTCTAATCGATTTTTGTTGATCCGGATAAGTTGTTATCACTTATTATCGACTTTGATGACTTCTTTCTTTGGATTTTTGGGAATATCCATTTGATGGATTTGATATCGATTTCTATGGTTTTGATTCACGACTTCGAATGTGAATCTTTGGTGATTGATTGTTTCTATAATTATTTTTGTGGTTTGTCACTTCTAAATACAAAGGTTTCTATACTAGTAGTAAATACTCAAACTCTTTCATCAAAACGATTTCAACACTATTTTAAATACAAAGATCGTTTTTAAAACCGTTTTCCAATCTATTAGTATGACAAACCTTTACCTTATTCGTACGAGAAATCTAATTAAACGGCTTAGTAAAACAAGTGGTATGAAACGCTTGCAGTTACTTCGTCGGTTAATTCTTGGACTTGTTCGATTGAAACTCCTGTGACAATTTTCGAGTGGAAATCTACAATTTGTTCGTAAATATTTAAGTTAAGCTAGTGGTTATAGGACATAAAGCTAAACTCTTATATTTACTAGCTTAGTGTAATTCACACTTTTTATTGATCGATGATGATCAGTTTGTGATTTAGACTAGCGATGTGCGATGTCTATTTGTTTGTTTGGGGATTACAATCCCGGTTTGTGGAACTTCGGTTCAATTTGGCGGGGTAGCGACCCATGGTCTTCGGGCCGTTTGTGGAGCTTCGGCTCAAAATTTATGGTTAGCGACCATGGAATAGCGTTCCGTTTGTGATACACGTGTTGGTGAGTTTTCATGCTCCCGTTTGTGATAGGCCTCCTGTAACGACTGCGATTTTTCGTCGCTCGAAAATCGACAATAATACGTCCACTGTATCAACTGCCGAGCAATCGAATGCCGAAAAACCGAATTGTTATGGAGAAAAAGAAGAGGTAGAAGAAAACAGAAGAAAAAGAAAGAAGAAACAACAGAAACAGAAACAATATCAGAATCTGACATTCACAGCGGAACAACATATAATAGATAAATGAATAATCTTTAAATCAAAGAACTATATCATTTTATACATTACATCATCATCAGAGTTTACAACAGCAATATACAACACAACACAACTGGACAGTTATATGAACTTGTCCATATACAGAATACACAGCGGAATAAATAATATCATATACAAGTGATACGTCTCGCCATCCAGCTCGCCACTGAGCTCCACAGCATCTCCTGAATCCAGAATGACCTGATGACCCAACTCTAGACTGCCCGTGTGGAAAATGATGGGCACCCAGAGTTTAGGAAGGAAACAATAAACTCCAGGTCAGTCATGGTGACTGGTGTGAGAACTAAAATAGTTTATCTTTAGAAACAAACAACAATAGAATTTTAACATTGAAACCCGCAATGCTTTTGGAAAATGAAACTACCATAAGACCTTCCGCCACACACACAATGCAAACGCAGAATTGGAGGAGATTTCTTCTTATGATAGTCAAACATGTTTACTACACAAATCATTGGATTATTATTATTAGTGCATAGTGGAAAACATTTCGAAAATATAATATTAATCTTAGCCAGCATAGGTACCATTATACTATGCCTACTATAGCTGCTATGTTAAATAGTAGGTTCTACAATTAATACCGTACAAGGTTCGTATTGGAAAATGGATTTGCCAACAAATGGTCAGGCTAAGGAACTTCCTATGCCACGTAGGAAACGCCTCTGGCTGGACGCTCCGAGAGACAAACTGCTCTCTGCCAACAAGGCCGGGTTACCCCTGTAACTAGGTAACTCACGAATATGTCATCCCCCGGTCCTTTGGGACCTTTATCCGAGCGCTCGGTAACCAACATCACACATAATAAATAAAGTGTGTCCACATGAGTAAGTATCTGGGCTCCATACCATGATACCACCCCTTTCCAGAAGGAAATGACATACCCTAAAGGGCGCGACCCTCATAACCTTGCCGCAACATTCCTATTTCGACCATTTCCAGGTTGTGAGGCTCCGACGAAGTCTCGTCCACAAAGCTACGCTTTTTCACAAAGCCACACTTTGATCACAAATGATCAATAAATGATAATCATTACAGCAACACTCAGCATGCCACATTACCAAATTGGGAATATATCGCTGATAAATTTCAACTACATAACCTCTGAGCTCGTACGTCTCAGAGAAGGGTGTTAAGCTAAGAGAATAAATTCTCCGCCACCAACAGAAATGTATTTGAAAGAAATCAGCTTTACATCTCAAAACGTAATGTCAAACATGTTGTAACACCCGATATTTTGGACCATTCGCATCCATTATAAGTGTATAGGTAGACACTCATGCCGGAGTTGAATTGCTCAAAATACCGCGTTGTTAATTTAAATTTGGAAAAAATGAACATATACAGTAAATAAATAATCACAGATCACAAACACAGAGTAATAATTTGCAGCGGAAATAAAAGAGATAGTAGTTCATGAAGCTACTATATGAATATATAAAATACATCAGAGTTTACAACAGAAGAGTAATACGATACATCAGAGTTAAACCAGATACAACGGAAGAGTAACTCGATACATCAGATACAAATCAGAATACATCACTGGAATCATCGAATACTGAAGCAGAATAGATGGCTGGATCTTCAAGCAAAGCTCCAACTCCAAAGGTGAGTCTCGAATACTGGTACACTCGGTCTGACCCGAGCGTAAAGCAAAAACACAAGACACTCGAGTCAGGATTAACATTCTTATATTAATAAATCCAACTCAAGTGAAATAGCAATTGAAATACAAGCAACTCAAAGGATGTTTGGAATAACCATCCTTTAAAGATTCGTCAAACTATCTACTATGTAGTAATTGTTTGCACAAAAAATGGACAAACACCTCAAAGTTGTATGATTTAGTAGATCTTATGTTGTTCTTAGTTATTTGAGCGATTTATGCAAATATATGAAAAGCAGGGGCTAAACTGTAAAAAGACATACAAATTTATAGTGGTTCAGCCAGAATGTGCCTACGTCCACTTTATATGTTATTTCTCTTCTCTTCTTTTGATTACAAGTACAAAGCTTTGATACAAGTAAAAGAAAGTTGTTTGAAAGTTCCTTCCGTGCTTGAGCTCTCAAACTTGTCCCCATTGCTGTACCCCTACCCCTCTATTTATAGACTGAGGCTAGGTGTAGGGGTCCAGGATATGTATAGTCGCTGATGGGCCTGGGCTGATGTGATCTGGCCTGGTATATCTTGGCTCGGCATTGCTTGGTTGGAGCGTAGAGTGGACCGGTAGTTGTTTGGAAGTAGGTTGGACCGGTGGCAGTTGGTCCGGTGGGATGGAAGAATATTGGTTCGGTGTTTGCCTAAGACTGCCGAACGGGTTCCTGCCGAATGGGTTCCTGCCGAATGGGCCTTGGAGGACGAGAACACCGGATGGGCTTAGGCGAGCCTGGATGGTGAGTCACTCTCCTTGGTCTCAAGGTCTTCTGGGTGAGAATGCGCCCAACATTTGCCCCCCAAAGTGGGGCATATGCCGGAATGTGCCGCGCTTTGTTTAGAAGATGATGATGTCAGTCTTGGATGCTTTCGCCGAATCAGATGGTCCGGTCGTCTACAGTTGCCTATAAGTAAGGGCCCAGGGTCTCTATTACCTTCTACCGAACGAATAGCCAAGCCAAGTTAGTCACATTGCCGAACCAAATTCTGATCCTCTGCCGAATCATCCCAGCTTGCCGAACCATTTCGCTTGCCGAACCAGGTACTCAATTTCCCTTAGCCGAATGGTTTTTTGTCTGTGTCCACCGAATGAAGTGCATTTTCCATACGTGCCGAATGAAATTTTCCAGATGAGAATGCCGAATGAGAATGCCGAATGGAATCTTATATTCAGTTTTACCGAATGATAATGGGATTTTTAAGCATTTTGACTTTCTGAGTGAAATTCCATATTATATACTTACTTGTTTACATCCTTTGTTCTAACACTATGCTTTTCCGGTGTTGTAGATAATGTCCCGTAAAGCGGAAACTCGATCAGACAAAAGGAAATCCGGGGGTGAAGGAGGTTCCTCTGTCGTGCCCCCAGCTCAGCCGAATCCAGAACGCCACGGACCAACCCCGAGATCGTTAGTGGACGGGTACGGTCCGCAGGAGCTTCTGAATTCTCCCCCGGACTGCTATCCCAGCTCCCTTAAGGAAGAGCAGCTTGATGCCATCTCTCGCTCTTTCGGAATTGACAGGGCGCGAATGCTGTTGCCAGGGAAAGATGTTATGCCATACGACCCTCCTGAAGGGTTCTTTGCTTACAGCAGATACCACTGCATGTGTGGTGCCATTCCGCCTCTTAACGCTTGGGTAACCAGCTTCCTCACATATCTCAAGGTGGCCCCATTCCAGCTTCAACCCAACTCCTATGCTATACTAGTGAGCCTCTTCGTTATTTTCCAGAGGAAGTATGGTCGTGCCCCTTCCAACCGGGAGATCCGGTACTTGTATAATCTGAGGGGCTATAAGAAGGGGTCTCCATACATTAGCTTGGAGTCAGCCGTGACCTTCAAACCGTTCTTGGATTTGTATTCTAAATTCAGTATTTTCAAGAAAGAGTGGTTCTTTGTCAGGGACGACTCCGTTTCAATTCGGCGCTTTACTTCTGGATGTAAGTTGATGCTTTTACTTATAATTTCCATTCTGATTGCGATGCTTCTTCTCATACTCTCTCATTTTTGCTAGCGATAGGTGGCTTTGCGATTGTGGAGACTGACCGCCTGGTTCAGACGGCGGCCGAGATAGAAGCTATTCTTGGGAAATATAGATCATCTGCCTTCCTGATCAGAAATGCGATCCTTCTGGAGTACAACTTAATCCTCCCACAGCAGTCAGTAGTTAAGCTGAGGGAGACGGCGGAGGAGAGGGCGGCTGCTCAGACCAAAGAAGGTGTTTCGGTGGAGAGTAGCAAGAGGAAACCTTTCACAAAACCTCCAGCTGTCGGAGGTAAGAAACTCAAGAAGTCGGACGGTCCCTCCCCCAGCAATTGTCCACTTACCCGGGAGGAGGAAGACATAGAGGAGGAAAGAGGCGAGGGTGGAGATGGTCGGGATGGTGACAAAGGTGGCGATGGCATCGGGGCCCTACTTCCTGGGCAAGCGGGCGAGATTCAGGAGTGGACGGATGATGCGTTCCACCAGGCTTTTGAGGGGCTGGATGAAGATCCGGCTTTGGTAGAGAAAACCGGGAAGGCGGACAAAGCCGGGACTGGTGCAAGTGAGTCTTCTCCGACCATTCCAGCCAAGGTGGCTCCGACGACTCAAGGTGAACTCTTGACTCCTGCATGCTTCATTAATGATAGGGACTTAGGAATATTTTATGACCCGCTCCCGTCCTGGAATGAAATCCAGGACTTATTGCAGTATCCCACTCCTCCCCAGGGTTTGTACAACCACAGCTGTGTTTCTTTTCCTTTTTTTAACTTGTAATCTACCGCGTTTCTCGAATCATATAGTGATGTAAGTTTGTGACACTTGTTCTTTATATCAGGAGCAGGCAAGACGTCCAAAGCCTCAGACCTTCGACACAGGCTTGAGCAATATAAGCTTTCCAAAACTTCTGCTAAGCCGAAGCCCTCGACCCAACGCTCCGGGGATGTAGTCGGCTACCGTCCTCTTCTTGGGGTCATCGAAGAGGGTATTCAGCAGAGGAAGAGGAGTCATCCTTTATCCGAAACTTCGCCCGGTCCTCAGCTTCCGGCTCAGCCTCTTCATGATATCACTGAAGAGGGTAGCGAGTTTGCACCCTCTCCGCACCCGTCCAGAAACCCTTCCGTTACTCATATCGACCGTCCTGACTTGTCTCGTAATCCATTTGCGGGTCATCCTGATCTGGATCCAAGTTCCCACGACATTACCTTTGATGAGGTTACTGGTGAGCACCTTCTTCCCCGCAATCCCATGGTACGGGTGCTTGATGAAGCTAAGTCCTTAGATCTCGATCTACTTACCACTCGGATAGTTACCATGGGAGATGAGGCCAAGGCTAATATTGATCGGGTGGCGGAGGAGACTAAAAAGCTGATGGGGCATCATGCCCGGCTGGTTAAGGCCGGAGAGGAGATTGGGAGCGCCAATATCCGACTTCGATTGGTGGTTTCGGATCAGGCCAAACAGCTTGCGGATCAGGCTATTCAGATTTCTCAGCATGAGGCTGTTACTGGGCGACTAAGGAAAACCATGGAAGAGGCCAGTCGGGCCGAATTGCGGAAAATGGAAGCTACTTGCAAAGAACGGATTGACATGGCTATTGCCACGGTGGACGAGGTTCGGAAAGCGGATCTCGAGCAGGTGGAGGAATTGTCCGGGAAACTTGAGGCTGCAGAGCTTGCTCAAGCCAAGTTGAGGGAGGAGATGGAGGCAATGCGGGGATCCGTTCTGGTTGACTGTTCGAGATACCGATCGGAGAGAGATGCCGCCGTTGGGAGGTTGTCGACTTCCGAGGCCCGGATGAGGGAGTTTGAGGAGAATGAGGGGATGATGGACGAGATGCTCCAGGATATGTACTTCCGTACCTGGAAGCAGGGCAACCTGTCCTGGATGGATGATTATCCCAGGGTCATGGCTAAGATTTATCTCCGGGCTCTGGAGGAGGCTAAGGTTGATGCAGATAAAGAGGGTGGAACGGTCTTCAGTATGGATGTGGTCACTGCCCAGTTTACCAAGGAGGAGAAAGTGGCGGCAAAGGAGGGTATGCGGTTGCTTGCTGCTGAGGAGGCAGGTGTGCAGGTAGAGGATGACGACCAGGATGGTCAAGAAGCAAGTGCTGGTAAGTCTTCCTTTCTAGTCTTTCCATTAACTTGGTTGCTTATCACTAATGAATTCTTTTTATGACCGGACAGGTGGGCAACAGAGCAAGGACAAGACTCCGACGCAACCGGCTCCCTGATTAGACCTGGAAATTTTTTTTTTGTAGACTTGACATGGTTGTATACGTTAGTCTTAAAACAGTAGAGTAACTTCTAAGTTGTAATTCTTGCTACTTGTAATAATCAACATTATTCTTGACGTGTAATTTTTTAACTTAAGCTGATTTTGTCGTTTCTTGAATATTTGTTGCTATTTCGACATGTCGTATGAGAAATATAGCTGTGTATATTCTCGTAATTGAATTGTGTTTGATGTCGGATTCTGGTTTTAAATCATAATCTCATGACTTGCAATGTTAGCGTGTGGTGTGAAAAAATTAAATTATAGTCATGCATCTGCACATAAAGGAAGAAAATACCGCCTTTCATGTTCTGTTTGTAAATGGCAGTTTCGAATATCTTGTATGACCAAGCATGGAAAGCAGTTGAATGCCCTGCCATCTGATTGAGAATCTCTGCATCCATTGGCGGGTATCTCTTACCTTGTACCCTGTACTTTACGGTTTGTTATAGAGGATAGGAGGAAAGTTTTTTAAGTAAAATTGAAATATGTGAAATAGTAAAACTTCCAATCACGGAAGGCCTTCGATGTGCTTAAGTTCGTGGCAAACGGGTTTTGTAGTCACTTTCCCTAGCTGTGGGTCTTGGAGACATTTGTCACCCATCTTACGCCTCCGCGAGGAGTTAATTCTTTTTCACCACAGCCGCACTTAAGACACATCGGAGCCGAGATCGCGCACAGTAACTACCCGGGCCATTATGGCCCGTACTCATGGGTATTATTCGACTTACTGTGGCTGGCTAGCGTGGGTGCCGATCGTCAACTGTGAACTGCCCCTGGCTGGCCACACCTTATGTTGGGGCTTATAGTCGGTTCACAGTTGCCGGCGAGCCTAACGCCGTAATGAGCTGCCTCGGCTATAGTCGGCCTTCTCGGTGGCTTATAATCGGCTCATTACAGTTGGCTTTAAGGGCCATCGCGAGCAATGAGTTAACCCGCAGCAGGGGGATGCTGGAGCAAAAGTGTCTCATTGGCGAGGGCATAGATTCGCATAGTACCTGTTGGGTCTTGTCCACGTGAAGCTGCATTGTGGAGTGCTTTGAATAGAAATGCTATATGCTCAGGATTTTGTTCAACAGAAAAGGATAAAGTTAACAAGCAGCCAAGATACAAAGGAACAAGTTAAAAAAGAGACAAGGTTTTTTAAAGTGGTTCGGCACGAAAAATGCCTACGTCCACTGACTCTCTTTGTTAATTCACTTCATATGGGCAATACAAGTTAAGAAAAGTATCGACGGAGGTGTTGGATGTTCCATGCCCTCTGGAACATCTCTCCGTCCACTGTTGACAAAATATAGGCTCCGTTGTGGAGATCTTTATGAATTACATATGGTCCATCCCAGATTGGGTCTAGTGCTCCGGGGCGAGGGAAGATTCGCTTGAGGACAAGATCCCCTTCTCGCAAGGTACGATGCTTGACTTTGGAGTTGTATTGTGCTGCCACCTTTTGCTTGTGGGCTGCTGTTTTAAGGACTGCATCATTCCTTCTCTCCTCGACTAGATCCAAAGACATGTTGAGGAGCTCTTCATTCTCTTCTAGGTTATAGTGGATCCTACGGTGGGAAGGCACAATGGTTTCAATTGGGAGCATAGCCTCCGATCCGTATGCCAAAGAGAAAGGAGTGTGCCCTGTTGATGTTCTGAAAGATGTGCGGTAGGCCCATAGTGCCGTAGGGAGTTCATCCACCCAAGCGCCCTTTGACTTTTCGAGCCTCTTTTTGATCAGAGTTTTCAGAATTTTGTTGACTGCTTCGACTTGTCCGTTTGCTTGGGGATATGCTACGGATGAGAAGCTTTTGTGAATTCCGTGTTCTTGGCACCAGTTGGCGAATTCCTCGCTGTCAAACTGAAGTCCATTGTCTGATATGATTTTTAGTGGGACTCCGTACCTGCATAGAACATTTTTGATTAAGAAGTTGATAACTTTCGCTGAAGATACTTTATTTAGAGGTTCTGCTTCCACCCATTTGGTGAAATAGTCGACTGCTACTATAGCATATTTGGTGCCGCCTCGACCCATTGGCAGTTCACCGATTAAGTCAATTCCCCATACTGCAAAGGGCCAAGGGCTGGTCATCTGAGTAATCTCGGTTGTTGGTAGCCGAGGGATCTTAGCAAATTTTTGGCATCTGTCACACTTCTTGACGAAATCTAAGGCGTCCTTGCTTAAGGTGGGCCAGAAATATCCGTATCGGAGTATCTTTTTTGCTAACGTTTGCCCTCCGGTGTGATCTCCGCAGCTTCCTTGATGGATGTTGGATAAGATTTCCTTGGCTTCCCTTCCGACGACACACCTTAACAATGGGTTAGAGAACCCGCGCCGATAGAGGATGTCTCCTTGTATTGTGTAGCGGGACGCTTTCCTCAAGATTTTCTTGACTTCGTTACGCCCGTCGGGTAGTGTGCCATTTTGTAGGTAGTCTCGGATGGGAGTCATCCAAGTCGCTTCTTCGGTTGCAGCTATCAGATTCACTTGCTCAAAACTTGGGACCGCTTGCTTTGAGACAGTTACTGCCCCGAAGATGGCGATGTCTCTCATACTTGCTTGCTTTGCCAATTCGTCGGCCTCTTGGTTCTCTTCCCGAGGGATGTGTTTGACTAAGTAGTGGTCCAATCGGCTGAGAAGTAACTTGGTCTTCTTTAGATATGCTACGAGTCGTTCTTCTCGAGCTTGGAATTCCCCTAGTATTTGATTAACAATAAGCTGAGAATCGCTGTGAAGACACAAAGAATTGGCTCCGATCTCGATGGCAATTTCTAATCCGGCTATTACTACTTCATATTCTGCATCGTTGTTGGTGGCAGCGAAATCCAACCTTATAGCATAGTGCAGTTTATTTCCCCTGGGAGTGATTATTACAACACCTGCCCCCGAGCCCTGTTCGTTTGATGCACCATCCACAAAGAGATTCCACTTGATATCTTCTGCTATGTACAATTGCTCCTTATCTTCGTTGGTAGTGAATTCTGCAATGAAATCAGCCATGGCTTGTCCCTTGATGGCGATGCGGGGGTGATAGGTGATATCATACTGACTTAGTTCAATGCACCATTTAAGTAGTCGCCCAGAAGTGTCAGGACGATGGAGTACCTGCCTCAGTGGTTGATCGGTCAGAACCTTGATGGAATGGGACTGGAAGTAGTGACGCAGTTTCCGTGATGTGATAAGTAAACAGTATGCTAGCTTCTCAAGTTTAGGATATCTGACTTCTGCCCCAGTAAACCTTTTGCTGATGAAGTAAACTGGTCGCTGCGTGCGGTTGTCTTCCCTTACCAAGGCAGCGCTTAGGGCGTGAGATGACACAGCAAGGTATAGGTATAATTCTTCGCCTTCACTTGGAGTCGAGAGTACCGGTGGTTTCTGGAGGTGTTCGATCAGGTTAAGGAACATGGTTAAGCATTCGTCAGTCCATTCGAACTCTCCTTTGTCTTTCTTTAGAGCTTCGAAAAAGGGGACGCACTTGTCCGTTGCCTTGGAGATGAATCGGCTTAGGGCGGCCACTTTTCCATTTAGGCTTTGCATTTCCTTTCGGGTGGACGGTGTCTTGATATCCCTTAGCGCTCGGACTTGTTCAGGGTTTGCTTCTATCCCTCTGGCATGAACGATGAATCCTAAGAACTTTCCCGATGATACTCCAAAGGAGCACTTTAGTGAATTCAACTTCATTCCATACTGTCGAAGTACCTGGAACATTTCGTCTAGGTGACTTACGTGATTTTTGGCTTTTCGTGATTTCACCAACATGTCGTCCACATATACTTCCATAGTTTGTCCTATTAGCCCTGCAAACATCTTGTTGACGAGGCGTTGGTAGGTGGCTCCTACATTTTTAAGTCCGAAAGGCATTACCTTATAGCAGTATAAAGCCCGGTCGGTGATGAAACTAGTGTGGTCTTGGTCGGGAGCATGCATAGGAATTTGGTTATATCCTGAGTATGCGTCCATAAAAGATAGGAGCTCATGCCCGGCTGTGCTGTCTACAAGTTGGTCGATTCTGGGAAGCGGGAAGCAATCCTTTGGGCAGGCGTCGTTTAGGTTGGAGAAGTCGATGCAGGTCTGCCACTTCCCATTCGCCTTCTTTACTAGTACCGGGTTGGCGATCCATTCCGGGTAAACAGCTTCTCGTATGAAGTCATTGGCGAGTAGATTCTTTACTTCTTCATCGAGGGCTGCTGATCGCTCTGCCCCCATACTTCTCTTTTTTTGTTTTACAGGCGCCTTGGTAGGATCAATGTTTAATACGTGGCATGCTATGTCGGGGGAGATTCCGGTCATGTCAGCGTGTGACCAAGCGAATACATCCAAGTTGTGGCGGAGAAAATCAATGAGTTGTTCCTTTAATTCAGCTTTCAGCTGGGACCCAATTTTCAGTAGCCTACTTGAGTCGTGCTTGTCTACAGATATAAACTCCATAGCCTCTGCAGGCTCGGCGGTGGCCTCCTCCTCTTTGTCCCTAGGGTCTAATTCATTGAAAGGGTCGCTGGTGTATCGAAGAGGAGGGGCTTTCTTTAGTTGCTATGCTTCAAGGCTTTTTGTGCAGAGGGCAATCTCTACACCTTTCCCTTTATCCTTCCTGTGGTTGTTGCGAAGTTCGGTTACATAGCAGTCTCGTGCAATATCCTGGTCTCCTTCCACTTCCCCTACCCCATTGTCTGTTGGAAATTTCATTTTCAGGCACCATGGGGCTAGGACAATTTGGAAGTCAGACAAGGCTGGTCTTCCTAAGAAGGCGTTGTAGGCCGAATGGTTTTCTATCAGCACAAACGTCTGTTTCCTTACAACGGAGCGGGGATGGCTTCCAATCTCAACAAAGAGGTCCAGCTGCCCGAGGGGCATCTTCGCATCTCCAGTGAAACCGTGTAGTGGTTTATCGCAGGGAGATACATCCTTCATTGATAGCTTCATCTTGTCGAATGCGTGTTTGAACAAGATATTTACAGAGCTTCCAGTGTCTACCAGGATTCGGTAAACTTCGGCGGGACCGAGTCGGGCAGAGATAACCATGGGATCCATGTGAGGGTACTGTCTTCCTTCTAATTCACGCTTACTGAATGTGATGTCATCACTTTCTTTCCGCTTCGGGTGGCGCTCTTCTATAATCGTATTGACACAGTCTTTACTGTCTCTAAGCGACTTCCCATATCTTTCCATCTCTCTCCAACTTCTGTCTGCAATGTGCGGACCTCCTGAGATGGTATGGACCACTATCTTCTCTTGACTAGAGCTGCTATCGTTGCAGTTTCCTCTGTCGGTCCCTGGTGAGGGTAGCCTTGGGTTTTCATTGGCAGGAGCTGGAGTCCTGTCTTGACTTTTTACATAACGTTCCAGTTTCTTCCTTCTGATGTGTTCCTCAATCAGATCTCGGAGATGATGGCATTCGTTGGTATCATGTCCGTGAGATTCGTGGAAGCGGCAGAATTTTCCAGACTTCTGTGCGTTATCTGATTCTTTCTTGTATGGTGGGCGTTTGTACCTAACTTCGCCTTGGGTGGCAAGGAAGATATTTTCGACGGTCTCGTTCAAAGGGGTGTAAGTGTCGAATCTTGGTCCTGGCCGATATAGGCGCTTTTCTACCTTCTTGCCCCCAGCATTGTCTCTGGAATCATTTCTTCGAACGTCCCTTGCCACAGCAGGGGCATTGCCATGGGTCGTCTTATTTTGCTGTCCGGATTGCCCCTCAACGGCAGCATCCTCAAGCCTCATGTATTTTCCGGCTTCATGGAAGAAATCGGGTAAAGTAGCTGGTTTTTCTTTTGTCAATCTTCTAGCAAATTTAGTGTCCGGATGCACACCACTGCAGAGGGCCATTAGGATAAGCTTCTCATCGGCATCTTGAACTGCGGCTGCTGCGGCGTTGAATCTGGTTAGGTATTGCTGCAGCTTTTCTCCAGGTTTCTGTTTGACGCTGGATAAGGAATAAGCGTCCTTAGGTTGCTCCACATGAATGCGGAACTGACTGATAAATTTTTCTTTCAACATTTTCCACGAGCTGATGGATCCTTGGGGTAGATGACAGAACCAGGAGGTAGCAAGATCAGCCAAGAAGAGCAGAAAGCATTTGCATAGTACCCCCTCTGTTGCTCCATTCATGAGCATATGCTGCGTGTACCTCTGTAAGTGTACAACGGGATCGGAGATTCCTTTGTAGGGTTCCATTGTTGGCATCTTCCATTCCCGGGGGGTGATAGCAATTTCGATATTGCGGGCGAAAGGGCTGGTTACCCTAGCGCCTATCCCTCGATCTCTTTGCTCCCGTTGGACACACTCTTTGAATAAGCGTGCCATCCTTTCATCAGAACTTGGAGCAGATAGAAATGAGTTTGGTTCTGTTCTGTGGGATTGATTCCGTCCAGATGACCTGTAGGGATGGTATCGTCTATCATCCCTCATATTTTCCAGTGGCTGCCTTTGATCTTCTGGGAGCATGCTTGGGTCAGCTACAGTTGGCCCTTGCCTTGATCTCCCCCTGTTGGGTTCTGATCTAAGCACTTCCTCGGGTCCAACTTCGGGCTGGACTCTAGCTCGGCCCCGTTCACTGGCGTTTCTGTGGTTAGGCGGCATGACAGGCTCAGCTACAGTTGACCTTCGCCTGGTACCTTCCCCGTTGGGTTCGGTACCAAACGCTTCCTCAGGCCTAACTTCGGGTTGTGCTCGGTCTCGGCTCCTACCATGGCTACTTCTGCCGTTAGCTCCTTCGAAGAAGGAAGATCTTTGTTGTCTCTGAGATCCTCCAGACTGGGACTCGCCCCATGATTCAGTGTTGCGGTTGGATTCTTCAGCATCCCTTAAGCGTGACATGAGATGGTCCACCAAGGCTTCCTGCTGGGATGTGAAGCGGTTAGTTACTTCAACCACAACTCTGTCCAGATCTGCTCTAGTAATTGCTGCAGCCTGTTCTGTGGCAGGAGTAGTTGGGTTAGCCTGTTCTTCATTTGTTACTGTTGCTGGAGGAGGACGATTTACTTGATTCGTGACAGCTGGATCTGGAAGACTGCTGGATGCGATGTTTTTTCCTTTGCTAACATCTTTTCTCTGTTTGAGAGGCATGTTTTCCAAGTGGCGGACAATGCTGTTAGGAAAACTATTAAGCGGATGAAGCTGAAGCTTCGAGCTTCTATCTCTCAATGAAAGCACCAAAAATGTTTGCACAAAAAATGGACAAACACCTCAAAGTTGTATGATTTAGTAGATCTTATGTTGTTCTTAGTTATTTGAGCGATTTATGCAAATATATGAAAAGCAGGGGCTAAACTGTAAAAAGACACACAAATTTATAGTGGTTCAGCCAGAATGTGCCTACGTCCACTTTATATGTTATTTCTCTTCTCTTCTTTTTATTACAAGTACAAAGCTTTGATACAAGTAAAAGAAAGTTGTTTGAAAGTTCCTTCCGTGCTTGAGCTCTCAAACTTGTCCCCATTGCTGTACCCCTACCCCTCTATTTATAGAGTGAGGCTAGGGGTAGGGGTCCAGGATATGTATAGTCGCTGATGGGCCTGGGCTGATGTGATCTGGCCTGGTATATCTTGGCTCGGCATTGCTTGGCTGGAGCGTAGAGTGGACCGGTAGTTGTTTGGAAGTAGGTTGGACCGGTGGCAGTTGGTCCGGTGGGATGGAGGAATATTGGACCGGTGGCAGTTGGTCCGGTGGGATGGAAGAATATTGGACCGGTGGCAGTAGGTTGGACCGGTGGTGGGATGGAAGGAGATTGGACCGGTGGCAGTTGGTCCGGTGGGATGGAAGGAGATTGGACCGGTGGCAGTTGGTCCGGTGGGATGGAAGAATATTGGTTCGGTGTTTGCCTAAGACTGCCGAACGGGTTCCTGCCGATTGGGTTCCTGCCGAATGGGTTCCTGCCGAATGGGCCTTGGAGGACGAGAACACCGGATGGGCTTAGGCGAGCCTGGATGGATGAGTCACTCTCCTTGGTCTCAAGGTCTTCTGGGTGAGAATGCGCCCAACAGTAATGTACGATAAGTAGATAATGTCTATCATTAATAATAAGATATCAAAATAGCATTAAGTCATGGCCCATTCCACCCTTAACACATTTTTATTCCCAAAAGCATATACAAGACCGTAGTTTACCCAAAACCGGAAGTCACCAGAAGGCAATCCATATACTAAAGGTACAAATCAAAATCGTAGTGGTCACGTATAAATGGAATACAAGTATGACAAGGCACATGAGGCAATACCCAAGGTAGTGACACTACCGTTCGCCTGATCCGGACGGGTGAGAACGCAACGCCGCAGCGTCCGCAACACCGTGAAACAACACTCCCAAAATCAAGGGTGCACCAATCGACAACAAGTATAAGTAGTTCGAAGAAGTGTGTCCACTTGAGTTCGCTAATCCTCCATTGGCCCGGCACAGCTCCTGTTTTAGTCATTTCCAATTTGACACAAGTGTCAAGGCTATCCATTATCGTTCTCTTTCTTCAGTCATCACGTACATCATTTCAACCACTTCATTCTGGATCATCACTCCGCGCATAGTTATTAAAGTGGTTTCGGTTCAGATAGAGAGTATATCAATTACCGATCCCGGTCTCTTTAATAACTTTCGTAATTATTACACCGATTGGTCGTTTAATATATTTCAAAAACAAATCAATTTCAATTCAATTAGAATTCGTAAACCAGCATTTCATTTTTCTTTCTAAACCAATTTCCAATATTTACGTTACATAACTTCGAAATTACCATTTCAAAATCTTATAATTCACTTTCCATCTTCATTTAAAACAATTCAAATATCAATTCAAATTCGTATATAAGTTTCATTCCGAAAATCATTTAAATTAATTTAATTCAACATTCAAATCAATTTAAATTCATTTGTCGATTCCATTTAATATTCGTTAAGCAATTTGTCATTCAAAACAATTTCTATTAAATTTTCAATTCATTAAATCAATTTCTTAAGTTTAACTTCATCAAATCAAAACTTACAAATTGAATTAAATTAAATTCATCAACCCAAATTCTTTAAATTTCAAGTCTTACATTAATTCGATAAATCACATTTTATTTCTTGTTAAAGAAATTCAATTTCACTTATTTACTTACTTAAATAATTTTCCAAAACTTAATTAATAAAGAACTCAATTTTAATTATTACGAAGTAAAATTCACTTATTCAAAAATTCAATTTAATTTAATCATTAAATAATTCAATCTTATTTAATTATTAAATAATTCAAAACTTAATTATTAAATAATTTCAAACTTAATTATTAATAATTTCAAAGTTTAATAATCTCAAACTTAATTTTAATTTCAAACTTAATTATTAAATCATTTCAAATTTAATTCAATCATTTCTTAAATTAAACAACATTCTTTCATCAATTACATTGTTAATATTTTGTTTTCAGATTATTAAATATTAACACTTTCCTTTCAATAAAAATTCAAATTTCAACTTCATTTCAAAACCATATTGTTTATTCAAATAAAATCTTTAATTTATTTTTAAATCAAATTATTGACCAATCGGGTTTTATTTAATTCTTTATATCCTAGGTCAAAGTTCAATTTGGGTATTTATCATTTCAACCCGATTCCAATTCAATTCAAAATCAAAACATAGCAAAGGGAACTTGCAGTGTGATAACTGGGATGGTGTCAAAATAAATAAACAAGCAATAACAACAATCAATATCAATCCAATAATCAATTTAAATAATCCTGAAATAACCGTATTAATTCGCATTGTTATTTGTACGAATTAATATAATTATTTCTAGAATCTACACTATCATTTCATGTAGATTAAAGATTATTACATTACGGTTTTCACTTGTCATCTATTACAATTTCATCCATCATCAATTTAACAATATACATTCAGTGGTTCAAGATGTAATTAAACAAATCCTACGTGTCAATAAATTTAACAGTTAAATGGGTCATATTATACAAATGTCATTTAATAAAATTTATCATTTAATTATCCTATATCAAGTTCAATTTCATACTATTTATCATTTTAACATTAACAATTTAACGTCCAATATAAATATCAACAATCAATCAATTATCAGCCAAACTGTATTATCATCACATAAATAATTAACAGATAATGGTGTCAGATGT
Source organism: Allium fistulosum (assembly GCA_030737815.1). Taxonomy (NCBI): domain Eukaryota; kingdom Viridiplantae; phylum Streptophyta; class Magnoliopsida; order Asparagales; family Amaryllidaceae; genus Allium; species Allium fistulosum. Next base: position 305,241,876 of record CM060901.1, on the reverse strand, counting down.
CATAGGTGAACTGATACAGGCAATAGCATATATAACAGTGTAATTTACTAACAGCAGCATATTTCAATTGTCGTTTCAATTGAAATCAAATTTAATAAATAAAAGAACGTTAATCGTGAGTGAGTGCTCACCTTTCGAGGCTAGAGATGGACGAGAATGGGATGAATCGCGAATCCAAGCACGAATTTCAGAGTAAAGCAAAATTGGCACGAATACGATGACAAAGCTGAAAATGAAGATCGATGAACCATTAGACCCGGTTCGATATAAATTAAAACGAAATGTAAATTATATCGTTATACCTTCTCAAATTAATATAAAGTAAAAGAAAAACACACACACATACAAATGTATTACCTTAAAATCAGTATTTATATTATAATATACGTATTTTAAAACAATACACATAACACTATCTATATATACTTAACTTACTGTCAACAAATTTTTGTACTGAAGCATATATTATAATCAATATATTATAGAATTAATATAACTAACACACATGTGGACGCAACAATGTATCCCTAAAACACATTTATTTTAAAAATCATATACTGAGAGGTGTTTAACTACATGCTGACCCATATATAAACAAATGTATACCTATTAAAATAGACCTACATAATGTAAATTATTTTATAAAACAAGACAAAAGCACAGTACTTTAAATATGCGTGTATATATACATAATTATAAATAGGACTGCAAACACCATACGGCTGATGGGTATGCAAACATATATTAACCCTATATGCAGACGTAAGCAGATATATAACATATAATATAACCCACCCTATATATATACGTAAGCTAATATACGAAGATGGGAATAGAATAAACTAACATGTATGCAGTTTTATAAAACTGATATACTATAAATAATGCAATATATATAAACAAAGGCCAGACATTACTTTTAAACTGAACAAATCCATATACTTATATACATACATACATTTGAAAAGCCAAATCAAAATAGAGTCATTCACTTTATATAACTAATATAAACTCATGTGTTATAAGCAACAGACATGATATAAAAACAAGTATAAACTCACATAACAAAACAACTATATATATATACAATTTTAAAATCCATGTTAATAAACAAATAATTTAACTTCAAAATTTTCACATATATAAAAATATACAAGGCTGAGACATGGCAAGGGTCGGAAAAGTACGAGACAGTGGACGAGCAATGCAATGCAAAATGTATGGAAGCTAGGCTGATAGTGATAAATCTTGAGGAGGCCGAGCAAGCTTTGGATGGGATCGGGTTGAAGGGTGTACGATTGGATGGCGGTGAAAGGGGTCGTATGTCGGTGCATGGAGAGGGGTCCAGATCATCAGGTCGACGTGAAAGTAAGGTGGGAAGATGGGAAGAAAGGAAGACTGTCGGCACATATGGGTGGGTGGCTTCGGTGTGTGGGCAAGCGGCAAAGGCGGTACACGGCTGTGGAATCTCGGTCATAGGGGAGGTAGCTCGCTGGGTAAGGTGGCTTGCTGTGTGGAGATGGTGGGCGTGGGAAGCAAGCAGTCCGGCAACAAGAGGTGGATGAGTGGCTGGACAGCTAGGGGTGATGGGCCGTGAGATGGGTATGAGGCGGAACATGGTGAGGCTTTGGGAGGCATGCGTGAGTGGTGGAGTGCAAATCGGTTATGGGTTTGTTTGCTTGGTGTTTTGAAATGAGGTGGAGATGGGAATCAGATAAAAGGAAGATGAACAACCTAGCTACTTGATCCAATGTTTCACGTGGAAAAAGAGAGGAAAAAACAATGTGAATAGGCAGAAAGAAAATTAACGAACCCAAAATGAAAGTGAACCGGTAAGTTATGAATATCAAAAGGCAAAGAAATAGCTCCTAGGGAAATAGAAGGCCAGACACGAATTTATAGACACATTTAAAGCCAGAGGCCATTGAGTTATTCACGTGAAATTTGAATGGACACAAAATAACCAAAAGGTAACCGGTACCGATACGATTCGGCGTTTTACAGATTCCGTCACGTACTGGACTTCAAAACACAGAGATAAATATACCGCAGAGATCAGCACGACGAGACGATCAAAACGGTATATGGATATCTGTGGTATGATCATCGGATCAAAAATCGATATCGGAACGGAATGCTGCTATTTTGCCGAAAATAAGATCGATGGAGCAATAGAAGCCCAAATTTGGAAAAACGACAAACTGATATCTTGCTCAGAAGATGGTTTAGAATTTTTCTATGTAAAAATATTTAGGTTTCGGAAACATTTTATTTTCATCGCTTTTTAACTGATTAAATTGAAGGGAATTTACGTGCGAAATAAACTTCCATATTTTTGAACGAAAATTTACCAGTTGCTATGTTTAACTAGACGTATTCCAAATATCAAATTTTTATTTCAAAATTTTATCGTTTAAAATTTTCACAAAATTTCAACTAATCACGTTATTAAAACAGTTGAAATTTACGGGTCGTTACACTCTCCCCCAGTCAAAACTTTTCGTCCCCGAAAAGGAACGAGGTAGGAGAATAGAAACAACCAGAAAGAAAAATAGATTTTGAAATACAGAATATCAATTAATTTAAACCATATAAATTCAAATTTAAATTAATTGATATTCAATAATTGATTTAATCCATTTGATTTCACTAAAATCAATCTCACTATTTCTAAATTCATTATCTTATTATCCAATTATCTTCAATTTACAATTTCTAAAACCATAAATTTGAATAATCTTTTATTATAAGCATATTTTATTTTCAACAAATTAAATTCTTTAATTCCAAATTATTATAAAAATTTTTTCACTTAATATATCTTATCACATATATTTAACCCATATAGATTAATTTAAAACATAAAAGTTTCGATTTAAATTAATTTACATCTATTAATTTCTTTTAAATTCAAGGTATTTTCATATGTTAATCAAATTTCAATTTATTACTTCTTTCAAAACAAATTTATTAATTCCTTCAAAACAAATTTATTTCATTATTAACTGAGTTTTACTTATTATCCTATCTAACTCAATTGACGTCTTTATAATCAAAATTTAGTGTATAATATTTATTATAAACACTCAAATTTTATTTATAAATTCAATTTATCTTATATATTATCCAATTACATATTCAACTTCTGAATGATTTAGGTAAGTTGTATTAGAATGCAGTTGAACAATATAAAATAAAATTTTCCAATTCAATTATTCAAGTTTAAATATTTATTCCAAATTTTGGTTTTATTTATAGTTAAAATCATCCTTTAACAAACTTTAAGAATTAGATTTCCAATTAACTTTAAACAATTTAGAGATATATATAATACATTTATATCAAATCAAATTAAATTTTAAAATAAGATACCTGTATATATATAAATCAAATTATACTGAAGAAATTCAAATCAAAGTATTTTTTTTTCACAAAACAAAACCGTAGCAAAGCTACAGAATGGTTTCTCCACTTCGAAACTCGAAAATGAACGTCGATGATGCGGCCGCCATCACCGAAATTATTTTCCAGCGACAAAGAGAAGAGCACTGATTTCAACATTTAAAAAATATTCTTTGGAAACGATTTCTATTCGAAAATACTTTCAATAATATATACTTTAAAATTTTAAAACCAAAGTTCGAAATCACCGGAAACTAAATTCTCAAATTTCTGAATTAAATTCATTTCAAATTCCAAATCAATTTATACCAAGTTTATAAATTCATTTAGAACAATAAATGAAAATCAAATATTATCATTTCAAACAAACAACTTAATTAACTTATTAAATTCCAGAAAATTTTACTTATATTTCTACAATATAATCAAACAAATTTATTTCATTTACCAAATTTGAAAATAATATTGTGTCAGTTTGCTCTATTCAAGTGTTTTGGAAATCCTATCGATTGCGTTGATCAGACGTATCGATCGGAAACCCAAATCAACATCAACAACTCAAACAACACAATATATATAACATTTTAATATTAATTTACAAATACACTTCCTCGCTCGACGATACAAGAATGGATTTCAAAGCAAGGATAGAGATTCAAATTCGATGGACTCAAATCAAAGAGAATTTTGATTCGAAAATAAGTTTGAAACAGAAGATAAGATAATTCAATTACCACAATCGGGAGATGGATGAGTTTATTTAATTCACGGGAAACCTTAACCGGGTCGTCCGTAACTTCAAGAATACGATCGATGCTGAATTCCGAGGTAAATCAACACTCGATCTCAAGAGATGGAATTCAGGTATAGCAGGGAATAGATAGCATCGTAAACCGATGATTCAGAAATCTCCGGTAAATCGATGCCTATTATAAAGGAGTTTTGCTCCTTTACGGATCATACGAAGATTGGCGAGACCGCCGATCTATTATAGATATCATTCAAAATGGAGTTATGGGGTGATTCAGAATTGAAAGAAGACGAATAGTGAGGGACACGAATGAATTTCGGAACCGAGGGGAACGTTCCAAAATTCAAAGGAATTGAGTCAAAGGAAGAGATTGAAACTCGAATGAGAGTGATTCTATAAATACATTTACCCTATATGTTGAGTTTTGCCTAGAGCTACCAAAGCTCTGATACCAACTGTAACACCCGATATTTTGGACCATTCGCATCCATTATAAGTGTATAGGTAGACACTCATGCCGGAGTTGAATTGCTCAAAATACCGCGTTGTTAATTTAAATTTGGCAAAACTGAACATATACAGTAAATAAATAATCGTAGATCACAGACACAGAGTAATAATTTGCAGCGGAAATAAAAGAGATAGTAGTTCATGAAGCTACTATATGAATATATAAAATACATCAGAGTTTACAACAGAAGAGTAATACGATACATCAGAGTTAAACCAGATACAACGGAAGAGTAACTCGATACATCAGATACAAATCAGAATACATCACTGGAATCATCGAATACTGAAGCAGAATAGATGGCTGGATCTTCAAGCAAAGCTCCAACTCCAAAGGTGAGTCTCGAATACCGGTACACTCAGTCTGACCCGAGCGTAAAGCAAAAACACACGACACTCGAGTCAGGATTAACATTCTTATATTAATAAATCCAACTCAAGTGAAATAGCAATTGAAATACAAGCAACTCAAAGGATGTTTGGAATAACCATCCTTTAAGGATCCGTCAAACTATCTACTATGTAGTAATGTACGATAAGTAGATAATGTCTATCAGTAATAATAAGATATCAAAATAGCGTTAAGTCATGGCCCATTCCACCCTTAACACATTTTTATTCCCAAAAGCATATACAAGACCGTAGTTTCCCCAAAACCGGAAGTCACCAGAGGGCAATCCATATACTAAAGGTACAAATCAAAATCGTAGTGGTCGCGTATAAATGGAATACAAGTATGACAAGGCACATGAGGCAATACCCAAGGTAGTGACACTACCGTTCGCCTGATTCGGACTGGTGAGAATGCAACGCTGCAGCGCCCGCAACACCGTGAAACAACACTCCCAAAATCAAGGGTGCACCAATCGACAACAAGTATAAGTAGTTCGAAGAAGTGTGTCCACTTGAGGTAGCTAATCCTCCCTTGGCCCGGCACAGCTCCTGTTTTAGTCATTTCCAATTTGACACAAGTGTCAAGGCTATCCATTATCGTTCTCTTTCTTCAGTCATCACGTACATCATTCCAACCATTTCATTCTGGATCATCACTCCGCGCATAGTTATTAAAGTGGTTTCGGTTCAAATAGAGAGTATATCAATTACCGATCCCGGTCTCTTTAATAACTTTCGTAATTATTACACCGATTGGTCGTTTAATATATTTCAAAACCAAATCAATTTCAATTCAATTAGAATTCGTAAACCAGCATTTCATTTGTCTTTCTAAACCAATTTCCAATATTTACGTTACATAACTTCGAAATTACCATTTCAAAATCTTATAATTCACTTTCCATCTTCATTTAAAACAATTCAAATATCAATTCAAATTCGTATATAAGTTTCATTCCGAAAATCATTTAAATTAATTTAATTCAACATTCAAATCAATTTAAATTCATTTGTCGATTCCATTTAATATTCGTTAAGCAATTTGTCATTCAAAACAATTTCTATTAAATTTTCAATTCATTAAATCAATTTCTTAAGTTTAACTTCATCAAATCAAAACTTACAAATTGAATTAAATTAAATTCATCAACCCAAATTATTTAAATTTCAAGTCTTACATTAATTCGATAAATCACATTTTATTTCTTGTTAAAGAAATTCAATTTCACTTATTTACTTACTTAAATAATTTTCCAAAACTTAATTAATAAAGAACTCAATTTTAATTATTACGAAGTAAAATTCACTTATTCAAAAATTCAATTTAATTTAATCATTAAATAATTCAATCTTATATAATTATTAAATAATTCAAAACTTAATTATTAAATAATTTCAAACTTAATTATTAATAATTTCAAAGTTTAATAATCTCAAACTTAATTTTAATTTCAAACTTAATTATTAAATCATTTCAAATTTAATTCAATCATTTCTTAAATTAAACAACATTCTTTCATCAATTACATTGTTAATATTTTGTTTTCAGATTATTAAATATTAACACTTTCCTTTCAATAAAAATTCAAATTTCAACTTCATTTCAAAACCATATTGTTTATTCAAATAAAATCTTTAATTTATTTTTAAATCAAATTATTGACCAATCGGGTTTTATTTAATTCTTTATATCCTAGGTCAAAGTTCAATTTGGGTATTTATCATTTCAACCCGATTCCAATTCAATTCAAAATCAAAACATAGCAAAGGGAACTTGCAGTGTGATAACTGGGATGGTGTCAAAATAAATAAACAAGCAATAACAACAATCAATATCAATCCAATAATCAATTTAAATAATCCTGAAATAACCGTATTAATTCGCATTGTTATTTGTACGAATTAATATAATTATTTCTAGAATCTACACTATCATTTCATGTAGATTAAAGATTATTACATTACGGTTTTCACTTGTCATCTATTACAATTTCATCCATCATCAATTTAACAATATACATTCAGTGGTTCAAGATGTAATTAAACAAATCCTACGTGTCAATAAATTTAACAGTTAAATGGGTCATATTATACAAATGTCATTTAATAAAATTTATCATTTAATTATCCTATATCAAGTTCAATTTCATACTATTTATCATTTTAACATTAATAATTTAACGTCCAATATAAATATCAACAATCAATCAATTATCAGCCAAACTGTATTATCATCACATAAATAATTAACAGATAATGGTGTCAGATGTCATAGGTGAACTGATACAGGCAATAGCATATATAACAGTGTAATTTACTAACAGCAGCATATTTCAATTGTCGTTTCAATTGAAATCAAATTTAATAAATAAAAGAACGTTAATCGTGAGTGAGTGCTCACCTTTCGAGGCTAGAGATGGACGAGAATGGGATGAATCGCGAATCCAAGCACGAATTTCAGAGTAAAGCAAAATTGGCACGAATACGATGACAAAGCTGAAAATGAAGATCGATGAACCATTAGACCCGGTTAGATATAAATTAAAACGAAATGTAAATTATATCGTTATACCTTCTCAAATTAATATAAAGTAAAAGAAAAACACACACACATACAAATGTATTACCTTAAAATCAGTATTTATATTATAATATACGTATTTTAAAACAATACACATAACACTATCTATATATACTTAACTTACTGTCAACAAATTTTTGTACTGAAGCATATATTATAATCAATATATTATAGAATTAATATAACTAACACACATGTGGACGCAACAATGTATCCCTAAAACACATTTATTTTAAAAATCATATACTGAGAGGTGTTTAACTACATGCTGACCCATATATAAACAAATGTATACCTATTAAAATAGACCTACATAATGTAAATTATTTTATAAAACAAGACAAAAGCACAGTACTTTAAATATGCGTGTATATATACATAATTATAAATAGGACTGCAAACACCATACGGCTGATGGGTATGCAAACATATATTAACCCTATATGCAGACGTAAGCAGATATATAACATATAATATAACCCACCCTATATATATACGTAAGCTAATATACGAAGATGGGAATAGAATAAACTAACATGTATGCAGTTTTATAAAACTGATATACTATAAATAATGCAATATATATAAACAAAGGCCAGACATTACTTTTAAACTGAACAAATCCATATACTTATATACATACATACATTTGAAAAGCCAAATCAAAATAGAGTCATTCACTTTATATAACTAATATAAACTCATGTGTTATAAGCAACAGACATGATATAAAAACAAGTATAAACTCACATAACAAAACAACTATATATATATACAATTTTAAAATCCATGTTAATAAACAAATAATTTAACTTCAAAATTTTCACATATATAAAAATATACAAGGCTGAGACATGGCAAGGGTCGGAAAAGTACGAGACAGTGGACGAGCAATGCAATGCAAAATGTATGGAAGCTAGGCTGATAGTGATAAATCTTGAGGAGGCCGAGCAAGCTTTGGATGGGATCGGGTTGAAGGGTGTACGATTGGATGGCGGTGAAAGGGGTCGTATGTCGGTGCATGGAGAGGGGTCCAGATCATCAGGTCGACGTGAAAGTAAGGTGGGAAGATGGGAAGAAAGGAAGACTGTCGGCACATATGGGTGGGTGGCTTCGGTGTGTGGGCAAGCGGCAAAGGCGGTACACGGCTGTGGAATCTCGGTCATAGGGGAGGTAGCTCGCTGGGTAAGGTGGCTTGCTGTGTGGAGATGGTGGGCGTGGGAAGCAAGCAGTCCGGCAACAAGAGGTGGATGAGTGGCTGGACAGCTAGGGGTGATGGGCCGTGAGATGGGTATGAGGCGGAACATGGTGAGGCTTTGGGAGGCATGCGTGAGTGGTGGAGTGCAAATCGGTTATGGGTTTGTTTGCTTGGTGTTTTGAAATGAGGTGGAGATGGGAATCAGATAAAAGGAAGATGAACAACCTAGCTACTTGATCCAATGTTTCACGTGGAAAAAGAGAGGAAAAAACAATGTGAATAGGCAGAAAGAAAATTAACGAACCCAAAATGAAAGTGAACCGGTAAGTTATGAATATCAAAAGGCAAAGAAATAGCTCCTAGGGAAATAGAAGGCCAGACACGAATTTATAGACACATTTAAAGCCAGAGGCCATTGAGTTATTCACGTGAAATTTGAATGGACACAAAATAACCAAAAGGTAACCGGTACCGATACGATTCGACGTTTTACAGATTCCGTCACGTACTGGACTTCAAAACACAGAGATAAATATACCGCAGAGATCAGCACGACGAGACGATCAAAACGGTATATGGATATCTGTGGTATGATCATCGGATCAAAAATCGATATCGGAACGGAATGCTGCTATTTTGCCGAAAATAAGATCGATGGAGCAATAGAAGCCCAAATTTGGAAAAACGACAAACTGATATCTTGCTCAGAAGATGGTTTAGAATTTTTCTATGTAAAAATATTTAGGTTTCGGAAACATTTTATTTTCATCGCTTTTTAACTGATTAAATTGAAGGGAATTTACGTGCGAAATAAACTTCCATATTTTTGAACGAAAATTTACCAGTTGCTATGTTTAACTAGACGTATTCCAAATATCAAATTTTTATTTCAAAATTTTATCGTTTAAAATTTTCACAAAATTTCAACTAATCACGTTATTAAAACAGTTGAAATTTACGGGTCGTTACACTCTCCCCCAGTCAAAACTTTTCGTCCCCGAAAAGGAACGAGGTAGGAGAATAGAAACAACCAGAAAGAAAAATAGATTTTGAAATACAGAATATCAATTAATTTAAACCATATAAATTCAAATTTAAATTAATTGATATTCAATAATTGATTTAATCCATTTGATTTCACTAAAATCAATCTCACTATTTCTAAATTCATTATCTTATTATCCAATTATCTTCAATTTACAATTTCTAAAACCATAAATTTGAATAATCTTTTATTATAAGCATATTTTATTTTCAACAAATTAAATTCTTTAATTCCAAATTATTATAAAATTTTTTTCACTTAATATATCTTATCACATATATTTAACCCATATAGATTAATTTAAAACATAAAAGTTTCGATTTAAATTAATTTACATCTATTAATTTCTTTTAAATTCAAGGTATTTTCATATGTTAATCAAATTTCAATTTATTACTTCTTTCAAAACAAATTTATTAATTCCTTCAAAACAAATTTATTTCATTATTAACTGAGTTTTACTTATTATCCTATCTAACTCAATTGACGTCTTTATAATCAAAATTTAGTGTATAATATTTATTATAAACACTCAAATTTTATTTATAAATTCAATTTATCTTATATATTATCCAATTACATATTCAACTTCTGAATGATTTAGGTAAGTTGTATTAGAATGCAGTTGAACAATATAAAATAAAATTTTCCAATTCAATTATTCAAGTTTAAATATTTATTCCAAATTTTGGTTTTATTTATAGTTAAAATCATCCTTTAACAAACTTTAAGAATTAGATTTCCAATTAACTTTAAACAATTTAGAGATATATATAATACATTTATATCAAATCAAATTAAATTTTAAAATAAGATACCTGTATATATATAAATCAAATTATACTGAAGAAATTCAAATCAAAGTATTTTTTTTTCACAAAACAAAACCGTAGCAAAGCTACAGAATGGTTTCTCCACTTCGAAACTCGAAAATGAACGTCGATGATGCGGCCGCCATCACCGAAATTATTTTCCAGCGACAAAGAGAAGAGCACTGATTTCAACATTTAAAAAATATTCTTTGGAAACGATTTCTATTCGAAAATACTTTCAATAATATATACTTTAAAATTTTAAAACCAAAGTTCGAAATCACCGGAAACTAAATTCTCAAATTTCTGAATTAAATTCATTTCAAATTCCAAATCAATTTATACCAAGTTTATAAATTCATTTAGAACAATAAATGAAAATCAAATATTATCATTTCAAACAAACAACTTAATTAACTTATTAAATTCCAGAAAATTTTACTTATATTTCTACAATATAATCAAACAAATTTATTTCATTTACCAAATTTGAAAATAATATTGTGTCAGTTTGCTCTATTCAAGTGTTTTGGAAATCCTATCGATTGCGTTGATCAGACGTATCGATCGGAAACCCAAATCAACATCAACAACTCAAACAACACAATATATATAACATTTTAATATTAATTTACAAATACACTTCCTCGCTCGACGATACAAGAATGGATTTCAAAGCAAGGATAGAGATTCAAATTCGATGGACTCAAATCAAAGAGAATTTTGATTCGAAAATAAGTTTGAAACAGAAGATAAGATAATTCAATTACCACAATCGGGAGATGGATGAGTTTATTTAATTCACGGGAAACCTTAACCGGGTCGTCCGTAACTTCAAGAATACGATCGATGCTGAATTCCGAGGTAAATCAACACTCGATCTCAAGAGATGGAATTCAGGTATAGCAGGGAATAGATAGCATCGTAAACCGATGATTCAGAAATCTCCGGTAAATCGATGCCTATTATAAAGGAGTTTTGCTCCTTTACGGATCATACGAAGATTGGCGAGACCGCCGATCTATTATAGATATCATTCAAAATGGAGTTATGGGGTGATTCAGAATTGAAAGAAGACGAATAGTGAGGGACACGAATGAATTTCGGAACCGAGGGGAACGTTCCAAAATTCAAAGGAATTGAGTCAAAGGAAGAGATTGAAACTCGAATGAGAGTGATTCTATAAATACATTTACCCTATATGTTGAGTTTTGCCTAGAGCTACCAAAGCTCTGATACCAACTGTAACACTCGATATTTTGGACCATTCGCATCCATTATAAGTGTATAGGTAGACACTCATGCCGGAGTTGAATTGCTCAAAATACCGCGTTGTTAATTTAAATTTGGCAAAACTGAACATATACAGTAAATAAATAATCGTAGATCACAGACACAGAGTAATAATTTGCAGCGGAAATAAAAGAGATAGTAGTTCATGAAGCTACTATATGAATATATAAAATACATCAGAGTTTACAACAGAAGAGTAATACGATACATCAGAGTTAAACCAGATACAACGGAAGAGTAACTCGATACATCAGATACAAATTAGAATACATCACTGGAATCATCGAATACTGAAGCAGAATAGATGGCTGGATCTTCAAGCAAAGCTCCAACTCCAAAGGTGAGTCTCGAATACCGGTACACTCAGTCTGACCCGAGCGTAAAGCAAAAACACACGACACTCGAGTCAGGATTAACATTCTTATATTAATAAATCCAACTCAAGTGAAATAGCAATTGAAATACAAGCAACTCAAAGGATGTTTGGAATAACCATCCTTTAAGGATCCGTCAAACTATCTACTATGTAGTAATGTACGATAAGTAGATAATGTCTATCAGTAATAATAAGATATCAAAATAGCGTTAAGTCATGGCCCATTCCACCCTTAACACATTTTTATTCCCAAAAGCATATACAAGACCGTAGTTTCCCCAAAACCGGAAGTCACCAGAGGGCAATCCATATACTAAAGGTACAAATCAAAATCGTAGTGGTCGCGTATAAATGGAATACAAGTATGACAAGGGACATGAGGCAATACCCAAGGTAGTGACACTACCGTTCGCCTGATTCGGACTGGTGAGAATGCAACGCTGCAGCGCCCGCAACACCGTGAAACAACACTCCCAAAATCAAGGGTGCACCAATCGACAACAAGTATAAGTAGTTCGAAGAAGTGTGTCCACTTGAAGTAGCTAATCCTCCCTTGGCCCGGCACAGCTCCTGTTTTAGTCATTTCCAATTTGACACAAGTGTCAAGGCTATCCATTATCGTTCTCTTTCTTCAGTCATCACGTACATCATTCCAACCACTTCATTCTGGATCATCACTCCGCGCATAGTTATTAAAGTGGTTTCGGTTCAAATAGAGAGTATATCAATTACCGATCCCGGTCTCTTTAATAACTTTCGTAATTATTACACCGATTGGTCGTTTAATATATTTCAAAACCAAATCAATTTCAATTCAATTAGAATTCGTAAACCAGCATTTCATTTGTCTTTCTAAACCAATTTCCAATATTTACGTTACATAACTTCCAAATTACCATTTCAAAATCTTATAATTCACTTTCCATCTTCATTTAAAACAATTCAAATATCAATTCAAATTCGTATATAAGTTTCATTTCGAAAATCATTTAAATTAATTTAATTCAACATTCAAATCAATTTAAATTCATTTGTCGATTCCATTTAATATTCGTTAAGCAATTTGTCATTCAAAACAATTTCTATTAAATTTCCAATTCATTAAATCAATTTCTTAAGTTCAACTTCATCAAATCAAAACTTACAAATTGAATTAAATTAAATTCATCAACCCAAATTCTTTAAATTTCAAGTCTTACATTAATTCAATAAATCACATTTTATTTCTTGTTAAAGAAATTCAATTTCACTTATTTACTTACTTAAATAATTTTCCAAAACTTAATTAATAAAGAACTCAATTTTAATTATTACGAAGTAAAATTCACTTATTCAAAAATTCAATTTAATTTAATCATTAAATAATTCAATCTTATTTAATTATTAATAATTCAAAACTTAATTATTAAATAATTTCAAACTTAATTATTAATAATTTCAAAGTTTAATAATCTCAAACTTAATTTTAATTTCAAACTTAATTATTAAATCATTTCAAATTTAATTCAATCATTTCTTAAATTAAACAACATTCTTTCATCAATTACATTGTTAATAATTTGTTTTCAGATTATTAAATATTAACACTTTCCTTTCAATAAAAATTCAAATTTCAACTTCATTTCAAAACCATATTGTTTATTCAAATAAAATCTTTAATTTATTTTTAAATCAAATTATTGACCAATCGGGTTTTATTTAATTCTCCATATCCTAAGTCAAAGTTCAATTTGGGTATTTATCATTTCAACCCGATTCCAATTCAATTCAAAATCAAAACATAGCAAAGGGAACTTGCAGTGTGATAACTGGGATGGTGTCAAAATAAATAAACAAGCAATAACAACAATCAATATCAATCCAATAATCAATTCAAATAATCCCGAAATAACCGTATTAATTCGCATTGTTATTTGTACGAATTAATATAATTATTTCTAGAATCTACACTATCATTTCATGTAGATTAAAGATTATTACATTACGGTTTTCACTTGTCATCTATTACAATTTCATCCATCATCAATTTAACAATAAACATTCAGTGGTTCAAGATGTAATTAAACAAATCCTACGTGTTAATAAATTTAACAGTTAAATGGGTCATATTATACAAATGTCATTTAATCAAATTTATCATTTAATTATCCTATATCAAGTTCAATTTCATACTATTTATCATTTTAACATTAACAATTTAACGTCCAATATAAATATCAACAATCAATCAATTATCAGCCAAACTGTATTATCATCACATAAATAATTAACAGATAATGGTGTCAGATGTCATAGGTGAACTGATACAGGCAATAGCATATATAACAGTGTAATTTACTAACAGCAGCATATTTCAATTGTCGTTTCAATTGAAATCAAATTTAATAAATAAAAGAACGTTAATCGTGAGTGAGTGCTCACCTTTCGAGGCTAGAGATGGACGAGAATGGGATGAATCGCGAATCCAAGCACGAATTTCAGAGTAAAGCAAAATTGGCACGAATACGATGACAAAGCTGAAAATGAAGATCGATGAACCATTAGACCCGGTTCGATATAAATTAAAACGAAATGTAAATTATATCGTTATACCTTCTCAAATTAATATAAAGTAAAAGAAAAACACACACACATACAAATGTATTACCTTAAAATCAGTATTTATATTATAATATACGTATTTTAAAACAATACACATAACACTATCTATATATACTTAACTTACTGTCAACAAATTTTTGTACTGAAGCACATATAATAATCAATATATTATAGAATTAATATAACTAACACACATGTGGACGCAACAATGTATCCCTAAAACACATTTATTTTAAAAATCATATACTGAGATGTGTTTAACTACATGCTGACCCATATATAAACAAATGTATACCTATTAAAATAGACCTACATAATGTAAATTATTTTATAAAACAAGACAAAAGCATAGTACTTTAAATATGCGTGTATATATACATAATTATAAATAGGACTGCAAACACCATACGGCTGATGGGTATGCAAACATATATTAACCCTATATGCAGACGTAAGCAGATATATAACATATAATATAACCCACCCTATATATATACGTAAGCTAATATATGAAGATGGGAATAGAATAAACTAACATGTATGCAGTTTTATAAAACTGATATACTATAAATAATGCAATCTATATAAACAAAGGCCAGACATTACTTTTAAACTGAACAAATCCATATACTTATATACATACATACATTTGAAAAGCCAAATCAAAATAGAGTCATTCACTTTATATAACTAATATAAACTCATGTGTTATAAGCAATAGACATGATATAAAAACAAGTATAAACTCACATGACAAAACAACTATATATATATACAATTTTAAAATCCATGTTAATAAACAAATAATTTACCTTCAAAATTTTCACATATATAAAAATATACAAGGCTGAGACATGGCAAGGGTCGGAAAAGTACGAGACAGTGGACGAGCAATGCAATGCAAAATGTATGGAAGCTAGGCTGATAGTGATAAATCTTGAGGAGGCCGAGCAAGCTTTGGATGGGATCGGGTTGAAGGGTGTATGATTGGATGGCGGGGAAAGGGGTTGTATGGCGGTGCATGGAGAGGGGTCCAGATCATCAGGTCGACGTGAAAGTAAGGTGGGAAGATGGGAAGAAAGGAAGACTGTCGGCACATATGGGTGGGTGGCTTCGGTGTGTGGGCAAGCGGCAAAGGCGGTACACGGCTGTGGAATCTCGGTCATAGGGGAGGTAGCTCGCTGGGTAAGGTGGCTTGCTGTGTGGAGATGGTGGGCGTGGGAAGCAAGCAGTCCGGCAACAAGAGGTGGATGAGTGGCTGGACAGCTAGGGGTGATGGGCCGTGAGATGGGTATGAGGCGGAACATGGTGAGGCTTTGGGAGGCATGCGTGAGTGGTGGAGTGCAAATCGGTGATGGGTTTGTTTGCTTGGTGTTTTGAAATGAGGTGGAGATGGGAATCAGATAAAAGGAAGATGAACAACCTAGCTACTTGATCCAATGTTTCACGTGGAAAAAGAGAGGAAAAAACAATGTGAATAGGCAGAAAGAAAATTAACGAACCCAAAATGAAAGTGAACCGGTAAGTTATGAATATCAAAAGGCAAAGAAATAGCTCCTAGGGAAATAGAAGGCCAGACACGAATTTATAGGCACATTTAAAGCCAGAGGCCAATGAGTTATTCACGTGAAATTTGAATGGACACAAAATAACGAAAAGGTAACCGGTACCGATACGATTCGACGTTTTACAGATTCCGTCACGTACTGGACTTCAAAACAAAGAGATAAATATACCGTAGAGATCAGCACGACGAGACGATCAAAACGGTATATGGATATCTGTGGTACGATCATCGGTTCAAAAATCGATATCGGAACGGAATGATGCTATTTTGCCGAAAATAAGATCGACGGAGCAATAGAAGCCCAAATTTGGAAAAACGACAAACTGATATCTTGCTCAAAAGATGGTTTAGAATTTTTCTATGTAAAATTATTTAGGTTTCGGAAACATTTTATTTTCATCGCTTTTTAACTGATTAAATTGAAGTGAATTTACGTGCGAAATAAACTTCCATATTTTCGGACGAAAATTTACCAGTTGCTATGTTTATCTAGACGTATTCCAAATATCAAATTTTTATTTCAAAATTTTATCGTTTAAAATTTTCACAAAATTTCAACTAATCACGTTATTAAAACAGTTGAAATTTATGGGTCGTTACACATGTAACCATACAAGTCTGTTCCGGGTTCGAACAGAACCGAAGGCACTTCCAAAGAAGCCCTTGCTATCCGGATATTCACAATCCCGATAAAACTTCCCATCACAAAGGAAATCTCTATACCGTAGCTAACGGTGCAGAGACAATCGATAGGTCATCCTATCGTTTTCACAAACACCCGGTCCACACCACCAATCTTCAATACGATCCATATCGTCGTATCACAAATTCGGAATGGGTTATATGACACAAAGGTCTTTTCCTGGCTAACCCGAATAGCGAGCGCTTATTCAAAAATAAGTGTGGCATTCAAATTCAAGCAAATCACAACAAATACCCATTCAAGGTAATTATTGATAGTCGGTTATTTAACTATCAATGGGTTTGCACAGCATCATCAGATTCCAAATAATTTTCCAAATTATTTATCTTCCAAAAATATCTTTATAAGATATATAATTTCCACACTTCAACTATTTGAAAACAATTTCAAATCAATTTCCACATTTCAATTTATCTTTGAAGATAAAATCTCAAAACATTTCACTTCATATTGGAAAAACACTTCCATACCTATTTAATAATAGGTAATTCACAAATCCATTTATTTTCAACGTTTGAAAATATTCAATATACTTAAATCATAATTAAGTATATATTTCATTCTTTTAAGGAAATTATTCATTTTCACAAATTTTATTTGAGTCAAAACGAATGTTACGTAAAACATCGTTATGACAACTCAAAATCACTAGTATAAGGATTCAAAATTAAGATAGATATATAAATCCCAATACAATATAAACCATTTCCTTTCGAAAACCATTTACTATAACAACAGTGTTATAGTCCACCATTTCCTTATTCCTCGAAACGTCTATTTCAACAATAAATGTTGAAATCTATGTTTTCGATACTTAACACGTTTTAAAACATCTTTTAAAACAATTACTTCATTTCGTAATATCACTTCTCTAAAACATATCCATTTTATCTAATAATATATTCACTGTCCAAAATCGTAAATATACTTCGTTAACACATTTAATGTTTCTACACATTTTACTTAAAAGATTATCCACTGTCCAAAATCGTGGATAAAATTCCCAACCAAACTCTTATTATTACAACATTTAACTTAAAGGATAATTCGTTGTCCAAAATCACGAATATTTTCCCTTTATTAAACTTCTATGTTTAATTTATCAAATTCAATTGGTTCGGATTTATAAAACAACGTTTATAAATTCCATTTATATTTTATAACAACTTCAAGTTATAAAAATCACTTTATTAACAAATTCTGTCCATATCCCATTTACACGCCAAAATCTAATTTATAAGTAAATTACTTATAAATCTTTTATTTCACAACATCTATTCATTTTATAACTTCACAATTTATAAGTCTATAAATTTCGTTCACTTATGAAATCCATTTATACATCCTTTTTAACCCTTATAAAAACTCGTTTTATAATTCCAATATTTTAATTTATAAATATCAACTTTATAAATCTTTTATATAAATCGTTTATAATTTTTCCAAAAATCTCAATTTAAATAAACCAATTCTATAAAACGTATACTTTCAAAAATCACTTTAAAAATCCCTTTAAAATCAAAATCGTTATCTTAAACTTCAAAAATGGATCCGATGATGCAACAGCACCAAATGGTCAATCACAGCATCCAAACATCATATATCATCATATGATAACATAATATACAACAATATCTGTAAATAAATCACTACGGTGAGGAATCCAGTCGGATCCCTCCAACCTGTTTCCCTGCATCCACAGATGTTAGCACAATACCAATTTCACTTCACAGTGAAATTATCGCGGTATATGGGATTTATAAATATTATCCGCTATTATGTGGCGCAATAGGGTCTCATCCGCTATATAATGCGGGAAATCAACTCCAATATATACATATTCCAATATATATATATATATATATATATATTGCTATATACATATATAATACCAATTCCACTTCAATGTGAAATTATCGCGGTATATGTTTTTAATAAATAACCTCCGCTTAATAACGGCGTATAATGTCTATTTATCACAATAAATAGCAATCATCATCCAATCATCACAATTACCACTATCAACAATTTTAAATCTCAACTATTTGAAATTTAAATCGAAACAAAACATTCGATTGAGTGAGGAGTTCTCACCTTTGCTTTTAAAACGGTTGCAGCATTTTATTTCGAATAAAATTAAACAGACGTTTAATTTTACCTGAAATTCACACTAGCTCCAAATGACTCCAATCCAGTTCCATAGCGTAGTGCTCGTCGAAATGAAGCCAATGCAATTCGTTTCGTAATTTTCCGATCTCGTATGACAAAGATATGACATTATAAAGTTAATACATTTTACAATATAATTTAAATTTAAATTTTATTTTTATTTTACAAACCCCTGTCATCCAAACCGTTCGTTCTGGCCTCTCCACATCTGGCCGCACCTTCCACCTTCTTCCCCATACGTGAAAAACTTCCCAGGTCATCACGTTTGAACCCATGCCGCCTTCATAAATCGAATTATCATGGCCAACTCGAGCAACTTCAACTCGATCGAATGGTGCCATTCAACCCGCCATGACGAGCTCCACCCTCGGCTAAACTAGCTTGAAGCTCGGCCTCACAAGGCCCTAGAAAAACGTGTGTGAACCTATGACGAACGCGACCGTTTCTTGCCTCCAAATGACGATCATTGCTCGAATCCACCGTTGGATATCTTCGTCTCGACGAGATCTATACTTTTCTAGTTAAGGCCATGGCCTAATATCATGTGGATTGGAAGAAATTAAGGGAAGAATGATAGTGTTTCTCGGCCATTAAAATGAAACTGGCGGCTACATGAAGAAGAATTAGGGTTTCGTTTATAACGTGAATATATATATGTATATAAACAATATTTTAATATTAAATCCATTTAAAGCAACTTTTACAAACGATCTCCAAATCATACGTGCCGCCTGGCGTTCGTAAGGTTTACCCCGCATTCCGAACACAATGGAATGTGTTTTGGGAGCTAATTCGATCGTATGTGAGAGTTACGAAATTAAACGATCGATTTTAAATTAAACCGATTCAAACCGATTTTGATGCGTTTTGGCTTGCCTCGGACAAACAGTACATCTGATTGACACGAAATTTGAAACCTTACAATAATTTAACATTACGGATCCGATGAAACTGGTTTCGTCAAAATCTGAGACTGTTTGAAAAATGACTATTTTAACTCACCAAATTAATATTAAAACAATTTCGATGCGTTTCGAGCTGCCATGGTCACACGACAACTCCGATTGCTACAAAAATTGGAATCCGAAAATAACAAACTATTACTGATCCAATGGAACTAGTTTCGTCCAATTCTGAGACTATCCCAAAAATGGCTAATTTCACTAGTCGATTAAATATTAAAATATTCAAATTTCACAAATTAACTTTAAATTTAATTTTAAAAGTTCTATAACATCACTATAACTTCAATATGATTTAATATAACTTTATAAATCATTTTTAATCACATTTAATCCAGATTTTCAATTATTTCTGCGATTTCAACTATTAATTTATCGATTTAATTTTCCAATTAAATCCACATATTCGAAAAATAAATTATTCGACTTATTAATTTCACTTATTAATATTCAAAATCAATTAAATATTCGAATCTTAATTATCAGAAATTTTGGGTCGTTACAGACTTCCCCCCTTAAAAGAATTTCGTCCTCGAAATTACCAAGTAAGAAAAATTCACAGAATCCATTAAATTTTCAGAAATCCACTCCATGAAAATTTTATATTCACCTTTTTCAAAACCTTTAACTTCAACCAAAATAATGGTTTCCATTTTCTAGTTCCATTCCTACGGTTTCATTACACTCTAGAAATTGACTTTTTATTAACAAAAATTTCCAAAATTTCCCAAAAATTTTCTAACGCCTTAAATTTTCAGAAAAATTCGCTAGTGTCTCCTTTGCACGGTTCGATCGTAGTAGGATCACAATAGACATAAATATGTATACATCGACCCACCCGGTCGGAAAAGCAGAAAAACAGTTCATATTTCCTATTTTTATTGCGTAGGCGTACCTTTTTAGCATTTTTAAGCAAAGCAGTTATTTATTTAGCATTTAAGCGCAACCGAATCAACCGATCGGTAGCCACTGCACCTGTACTTACTCAATTTAAATATGTAAGTAACATATATATAAAGTTATTAATAATTTACTCTTTTAAACAACTACAACATTTTCATATCAAAAGAAATGCATACTAAACAAGTTTTATAAGCACTTATAAAATTTCAACATCACTTGTAATTATTTACAACCAATTCATATACAACGACATTCAATTCTTCGTTTTCAATTAGTTTCATATTCACTAATTTAAATTCAAATTGGTTCACTTTCAATTCAAATCAAATTAAATTTCTACTCAAATTTATTTACTTCCAATTTGAATTTAATTACATAGCTTCTAATTTCGCTAATTCAATTTCATCAACACTTAATGAATTATACTATATACAATCAACCAACAATCAAATAACAACCAATGTATATTCAACACAGCCAAATAAATTCAATTTACTTTACTTACATTCAATTTGGTTCAATACTTTTAATTCAATTGGTCGATATTAAATTGACTTACATTTAATTATTCAACTTCCAATAACATTAGCTTCTATGAATTAACACTTACATTCATTGTTCCATATCAATTTACTTACATTCAATTGATTAACATTAGTTCAATTCAATTGCTAATTCATTTAACAAATAAAGTTGAATTTTATTTATATAACTCAAGTTCATATTCATTTAATAAATTCACTTTATTAATTCACTTCGATATCAAAATCAAATTCATTTAACATCACTTAAGTTATATTCCAATTAAACATCATTTGTTTAACTTAACTTAAATTTTCCACTTATAAATCCAATTCAGATTCAAATTTTATTTAACTTTTACCAAAGTCAAATTTATTATCTCATATTATAAGTTCAAATCTTGATTTCTTATATTCAACAATTACAACTTGGATTTAATTGATTCACTTATACTTACTTTAATTTAACTCCATCCTTAAGTTAAATTTATTCTATCAAAATTCAAATTGTATAAGTATCAACTCATTATCATTCCCATAAATATTTTAAATAGGATTCCAGAGTCTTTTCAACCTTTCAAAAACCATTTTTTTGAAATCAATTCAATTTATCTTTTGAATTTCTAAAACCAAATCCAAATTTTCCAAAATTCTTTCATTTAAAATAATCTGGCAGCAATTCCTCTTTTGGAAACCCAAAAATGAACACCAATGATGTCGCGATCATCATCGGAATTATTTTCCAGCGACCGAAAAGAGTTTAGAGCTTTCATCTCTCCAAAACAATTTTCCAAAGTATCAAATCCTTTCAAAACACTTCTCTGGAATTTTATTTTAGATTATAAATCACATTTACAAATCTTTTACTTATAAAATTTTACTTTATATATAAGATTATTTTACAATTGTATATCATATTAATTATAATTCCATACATTATAATTTATTTGCTTATATAATTTATTCTTTCACAATTGTTGTTTTATTTAACTCTTTCAAACAACTTTCATTAACTTATATATATTCTTACATTTTTAACAACCAAACAATCAATTATATACACTTTAATAATTTCCGAAAAATTATTTCTTTATATACAAAATATAATCGAGGTAAAATTATTTCATTTACCAAATTTAAAAAAATATCATGCCGAATTGTTCTGAATAAGTGTTTAGAGATCCCTATCGAAATAGTTGTACGGACTATACCGACCAGTATCCATATACAACTCAACAAATCAATCATCACAATATAAAACAATTTTTATATTCACTAACAAATACGCGCTCATATCTATTATTACACTCAACTCATTCTAGAGTACTACTGACTCTATCTCTAATGAGTAACACCCAACAGAGCCATGGTTGTCGCTTAACCATATGCTCTGATACCAAATGTAACGACTGCGATTTTTCATTGCTCGAAAATCGACATTAATACGTCCACTGTGTCAACTGCCGAGCAATCGAATGCCGAAAAACCGAATTGTTATGGAGAAAAAACAGAGGTAGAAGAAAACAGAAGAAAAAGAAAGAAGAAACAACAGAAACAGAAACAATATCAGAATCTGACATTCGCAGCGGAACAACATATAATAGATAAATGAATAATCTTTAAATCAAAGAACTATATCATTTTATACATTACATCATCATCAGAGTTTACAACAGCAATATACAACACAACACAACTGGACAGTTATATGAATATGTCCATATACAGAATACACAGCGGAAGAAATAATATCATATACAAGTGATACATCTTGCCATCCAGCTCGCCATTGAGCTCCACAGCATCTCCTGAATCCAGAATGACCTGATGACCCAACTCTAGACTGGCCGTGTGGAAAATGATGGGCACCCAGAGTTTAGGAAGGAAACAATAAACTCCAGGTCAGTCATGGTGACTGGTGTGAGAACTAAAACAGTTTATCTTTAGAAACAAACAACAATAGAATTTTAACATTGAAACCCGCAATGCTTTTGGAAAATGAAACTACCATAAGACCTCCCGCCACACACACAATGCAAACGCAGAATTGGAGGAGATTTCTTCTTATGATAGTCAAACATGTTTATTACGCAAATCATTGGATTATTATTATTAGTGCATAGTGGAAAACATTTTGAAAATATAATATTAATCTTAGCCAGCATAGGTATCATTATACTATGCCTACTATAGCTGCTATGTTAAATAGCAGGTTCTACAATTAATACCGTACAAGGTTCGTATTGGAAAATGGATTTGCCAACAAATGGTCAGGCTATGGAACTTCCTATGCCACGTAGGAAATGCCTCTGGCTGGACACTCCGAGAGACAAACTGCTCTCTGCCAACAAGGCCGGGTTACCCCTGTAACTAGGTAACTCACGAATATGTCATCCCCCGGTCCTTTGCGACCTTTATTCGAGCGCTCGGTAACCAACATCACACATAAGAAATAAAGTGTGTCCACATGAGTAAGTATCTGGGCTCCATACCATGATACCACCCCTTTCCAGAAGGAAATGACATACCCTAAAGGGCGCAACCCTCATAACCTTGCCGCAACATTCCTGTTTCGACCATTTCCGGGTTGTGAGGCTCTGACGAAGTCTCGTCCGCAAAACTACGATTTTTCACAAAGCCACGCATTGATCACAAATGATCAATAAATGATCATCATTACAGCAACACTCAGCATGCCACATTACCAAATTGGGAATATATCGCTGATAAATTTCAACTACATAACCTCTGAGCTCGTACGTCTCAGAGAAGGGTGTTAAGCTAAGAGAATAAATTCTCCGCCACCAACAGAAATGTATTTGAAAGAAATCAGCTTTACATCTCAAAATGTAATGTCAGACATGTAACCATACAAGTCTGTTCCGGGTTCGAACAGAACCGAAGGCACTTCCAAAGAAGCCCTTGCAATCCGGATATTCACAATCCCGATAAAACTTCCCATCACAAAGGAAATCTCTATACCGTAGCTAACGGTGCAGAGACAATCGATAGGTCATCCTATCGTTTTCACAAACACCCGGTCCACACCACCGGTCTTCAATACGATCCATATCGTCGTATCACAAATTCGGAATGGGTTATATGACACAAAGGTCTTTTCCCGGCTAACCCGAATAGCGAGCGCTTATTCAAAAATAAGTGTGGCATTCAAATTCAAGCAAATCACAACAAATACCCATTCAAGGTAATTATTGATAGTCGGTTATTTAACTATCAATGGGTTTGCACAGCATCATCAGATTCCAAATAATTTTCCAAATTATTTATCTTCCAAAAATATCTTTATAAGATATATAATTTCCACACTTCAACTATTTGAAAACAATTTCAAATCAATTTCCACATTTCAATTTATCTTTGAAGATAAAATCTCAAAACATTTCACTTCATATTGGAAAAACACTTCCATACCTATTTAATAATAGGTAATTCAAAAATCCATTTATTTTCAACGTTTGAAAATATTCAATATACTTAAATCATAATTAAGTATATATTTCATTCTTTTAAGGAAATTATTCTCTTTCACAAATTTTATTTGATTCAAAACGAATGTTACGTAAAACATTGTTACGACAACTCAAAATCACTAGTATAAGGATTCAAAATTAAGATAGATATATAAATCCCAATACTATATAAACCATTTACATTCGGAAACCATTTACTATAACAACAGTGTTATAGTCCACCATTTCCTTATTCCTCGAAACGTCTATTTCAACAATAAATGTTGAAATCTATGTTTTCGATACTTAAAACGTTTTAAAACATCTTTTAAAACAATTACTTCATTTCGTAATATCACTTCTCTAAAACATATCCATTTTATCTAATAATATATTCATTGTCAAAAATCGTAAATATACTTTGTTAACACATTTTACTTAAAAGATTATCCACTGTCCAAAATCGTGGATAAAATTCCCAACCAAACTCTTATTATTACAACATTTAACTTAAAGGATAATTCGCTGTCCAAAATCACGAATATATTCCCTTTATTAAACTTCTACGTTTAATTTATCAAATTCAATTGGTTCGGATTTATAAAACAACGTTTATAAATTCCATTTATATTTTATAACAACTTCAAGTTATAAAAATCACTTTATTAACAAATTCTGTCCATATCCCATTTACATGCCAAAATCTAATTTATAAGTAAATTACTTATAAATCTTTTATTTCAAAACATCTATTCATTTTATAACTTCACAATTTATAAGTTTATAAATTTCATTCACTTATGAAATCCATTTATACATCCTTTTTAACACTTATAAAAACTCGTTTTATAATTCCAATATTTTAATTTATAAATATCAACTTTATAAATCTTTTATATAAATCATTTATAATTTTTCCAAAAATCTCAATTTAAATAAACCAATTCTATAAAACGTATACTTTCAAAAATCACTTTAAAAATCCCTTTAAAATCAAAATTGTTATCTTAAACTTCAAAAATGGATCCGATGATGCAACAGCACCAAATGGTCAATCACAACATCCAAACATCATATATCATCATATGATAACAGAATATACAACAATATCTATAAATAAATCACTACGGTGAGGAATCCAGTCGGATCCCTCCAACCTATTTCCCTGCATCCACAGATGTTAGCACAATACCAATTTCACTTCACAGTGAAATTATCGCGGTATATGGGATTTATAAATATTATCCACTATTATGCGGCGCAATAGGGTCTCATCCGCTATATAATGCGGGAAATCAACTCGAATATATACATATTCCAATATATATATATATATATTGCTATATACATATATAATACCAATTCCACTTCAATGTGAAATTATCGTGGTATATGTTTTTAATAAATAACCTCCGCTTAATAACGGCGTATAATGTCTATTTATCACAATAAATAGCAATCATCATTCAATCATCACAATTACCACTATCAACAATTTTAAATCTCAACTATTTGAAATTTAAATCGAAACAAAACATTCGATTGAGTGAGGAGTTCTCACCTTTGCTTTTAAAATGGTTGCAGCGTTTTATTTTGAATAAAATTAAACAGACGTTTAATTTTACCCGAAATTCACACTAGCTCCAAATGACTCCAATCCTGTTCCATAGCATAGTGCTCGTCGAAACGAAGTCAATGCAATTCGTTTCGTAATTTTCCGATCTCGTATGACAAAGATATGACATTATAAAGTTAATACAATTTACAATATATTTTAAATTTCAATTTTATTTTTATTTTACAAACCCCTGTCATCCAAACCATTCGTTCTGGCCTCTCCACATCTGGCCACACTTCCACCTTCTTCTCCATACGTGAAAAACTTCCCAGGTCATCACGTTTGAACCCATGCCGCCTTCATAAATCGAATTATCATGGCCAACTCGAGCAACTTCAACTCGATCGAATGTTGCCATTCAAGCCGCCATGACGAGCTCCACCCTCGGCTAAACTAGCTTGAAGCTCGGCCTCACAAGGCTCTAGAAAAACGCGTGTGAACCTATGAAAAACGCGACCGTTTCTTGCCTCCAAATGACGATCATTGCTCGAATCCACCGTTGGATATCTTCGTCTCGACGAGATCTATACTTTTCTAGTTAAGGCAGTGGCCTAATATCGTGTGGATTGGAAGAAATTAAGGGAAGAATGATAGTGTTTCTCGGCCATTAAAACGAAACTGGCGGCTACATGAAGAAGAATTAGGGTTTCGTTTATAACGTGAATATATATATATATATATATATGTATGTATATATATATATATGTATGTATGTATATAAACAATATTTTAATATTAAATCCATTTAAAGCAACTTTTACAAACGATCTCCAAATCATATGTGCCGCCTTGCGTTCGTAAGGTTTACCTTGCATTCCAAACACAATGGAACGTGTTTTGGGAGCTAATTCGATTGTATGTGAGAGTTACGGAATTAAACGATCGATTTTAAATTAAACCGATTCAAACCGATTTTGAAGCGTTTTGGCTTGCCTCGGACAAACGGTACATCCGATTGACACGAAATTTGAAACCTTACAATAATTTAACATTACGGATCCGATGAAACTGGTTTCGTCGAAATCTGAGACTGTTTGAAAAATGACTATTTTAACTCGCCAAATTAATATTAAAATAATTTCGATGCGTTTCGAGCTGCCACGGTCACACGACAACTCCGATTGCTACAAAAATTGAAATCCGATAATAACAAACTATTACGGATTCAATGGAACTAGTTTCGTCCAATTCTGAGACTGTCCTAAAAATGGCTAATTTCACTAGTCGATTAAATATTCAAATTTCTCAAATTAACTTTAAATTCAATTTTAAAAGTTCCATAACATCACTATAACTTCAATATGATTTAATATAACTTTATAAATCATTTTTAATCACATTTAATCCAGATTTTCAATTATTTTTGCGATTTCAACTATTAATTTATCGATTTAATTTTCCAATTAAATCCAGATATTCGAAAAATAAATTATTCGACTTATTAATTTCACTTATTAATATTCAAAATCAATTAAATATTCGAATCTTAATTATCAGAAATTCTTGGTCGTTACACCTCCCCCCCTTTGTGATTTCTGGATTTCTAATTATTGATTTCTCGAATTTGTGTTTCACCTCTTTATGTGATTCGCAATGATATGTTTGTCAATATTTGTAGTATGGTGAATAAAATAAAGAATATGATATTCTTTTTGGTGCTTGAGATTTTTGATATATTGTATGATTTTGTTGTTGTTTAAATCATATTTGTTCTAGTATGACATTATTGTTATCATACGTTCTTATTATATCTCTGCTTATATCTCATTCCTTTATCTGATATTTATAGTTAGACTGATCCATTTATTATTTTCTTATTAAATAATACCCGGGTCAGACCGAGATGTTACAGGTGCTTCTGCTTGACTCCTTATCTGGGATCATATTCTGGCTTTTGTCTAACTACATAGTTTTGTAGTTTTTGATATTATAGATTCGAGATAGAGACTCCTTGTGTATAATTATTCTTTTGTCTAGCACTTGTATCTATTCTTTTGTGATATTGTGGATCTTATTTGACCACTACTCTGCTGTACACTTTTATGTGTTATATTCATATCTGATTCCGCCTTTGTGATATGAATATCTGTGACTGATTTGTGTTATGTTTATTCCTATATTTGTTTCCGAAGACTATTTAGCCGCTGTGTGGTAGCTTTGAGTTTGTATTAGATATGTCGGATTTCCTCCAGAAATGAAATGTAAGTTATATTATCTGACATATCGGTAATAGCACAAAGCAATTACATAGATGGTCGCTCTTCAACAGCCTTATTCTTCGTGCTAGTCGATGGCATTACCCCGTATTGTCCTTGGCTAGCGTGAGTATAGAGGTGGGGCGTCACAGCTTGGTATCAGAGCCAAACTTCGGAACAATGTAGAATAATCTAGCAAGGATCATGGTCCAAAGTCTTTCTTAGGAGTCGTGCCATAGGATTTAATTCGAGTCTTCGTACCGTCCTATCCTATTTCTTTGTATGATGCCTTGTTTTATCAATCAAGTTTGTTTGATATTCATTTTGTCAATAACCTTTTTCCTCTTCTTTCTTTCTTGAAGAAGAAAAATGGTTAGACCAGGCCGTCCTAGCGCCGGTCAATCTAGTGCTACTCCCCAGGATGGAGTATTTATGTCTACTCAGCAAGTTCTAGATCTTGTGAGAAATGCTCAAGCTGTCGGACCTATTCCTGAGCCCATACATCCTAAATCTGGGTTTGCACGCTTGTGCAGTGATTACACCAACTTGGGTGGAAAGCCATTCAAAGGTTCCGAGAGCGTTATAGAAGTACAGGCTTGGCTTCGAACATGCGACCGCATCTTTTCTCGCATGAATCTTATTGATCTTCATCGAGTCCAAGTGGCTTCTAGTATGCTCCAAGAAAGAGCATTAGACTGGTACGAGCTTTTGATCTTTGAAATTAGTGAAGCGAATCTCACTTGGGAGCAATTCCGGGAAAGATTCGAATTGAAATTTGTGCCGGAAGCTGACAAAGTATCTCTAGCTCGACGATTTATTGACCTTGTTCAAGGTGAATCTTTTGTGACGGATTACGTCGCTTCTTTTGAATCTCTCTCTAAATATGGGGTCGAGTATATCAATACGCCATTGAAGAAAAATTAGAGATTTGTCTACGGGTTGAACAAGAACCTCAAAAAGCCATTACTTCTGAAATTGGAAGTGCGACGACCGCCCATGACCCCTGCACCGAACCTAGAGATAGTGCGCTGTAAAGTGTGTCAGGCAGCCATGGACGATTGCCAAGGTAAATTAAAACAACAGAATCTATCGTATTACTCACAGCGCATGGGCAAAATACAATAGAATATATATATAGTGAAGCTTCACAGAATAGAATCTCATCAATAAAACTTCATAATAGTTGAATACAAACATCTGAACAGTCAATACATCAAGCCTCACTACATAACACTCAGAGAAATATACAAACAGCGGAACATCCAGTACATATAGTAAGAAGATAATATGCAAGCCTCCAGCTCGTCTTCGATATCAGCATCGTGGAAAGCAAGAACAACACCTGTCACCTGCTACCTAGTCTGCCCGTCCCAAAAGAGCATAAAGGAAAAGGAATAGGAATACAACCCTCCCACTCCACCTCTTTCTACAGTGATAGCCCCCAGACACACACTAAGCAGAAGCAAACATAGCAAAGCATACAATTTAAAATAAAGCAATTATCACTCGAGTCAAGGGCGATGCTTTCCAAGTACAAACCCCCAAGGCCTAAACCAAGATCAGATAAGCACCCAGAAAATACCGCTCTTGAGACCGAATGACGATACAACCAAACATCCATGACTCTGGCTATCACTATTATCATTGCTTCGATATCATCGTTAATTGAATGACCGGCTCATTATTTCATCCGTCCGTCAAGGGCTAATGGAAACCCCGGTTCTAGACATAACTCCGCACGTCATCGTGACCCGTGCCTAGGATTATCGAATCTGGCCAGAGTACTCGACTACCAATCAGTAGCCTTCAGGGACTATCGAATCTGCCCAACGTACTCTTGCTTTGAGCATGCTAGAACCTTCAACAACGATGAGATCTCAGCCTTCTAGTCATCCTCCTCGACGACTATTTCCATACTAGCTCAAGCGCCTCTCGAGCAAACCATTATCCTCAAACTCGAACCATTTCACCGAGTTATCAACATGCTTGGAATGATCCCGTCTGGATTAGACCAAGGCTATCTCATATCATGCTTCGCCTCATCATCATCATAGCAAAGCTTCATCTCAACATCATCATCAAATCTATCCATATG
Organism: Allium fistulosum; assembly: GCA_030737815.1. Lineage (NCBI taxonomy): Eukaryota > Viridiplantae > Streptophyta > Magnoliopsida > Asparagales > Amaryllidaceae > Allium > Allium fistulosum. The sequence goes on along the minus strand of CM060901.1, from coordinate 305,210,711 downwards.
AGCTCCATCATCCGCTACATATGCCACAAGCAGCTTTTCCAATTCAAGAGCTTTTCCTTTAGCTTTTGAATCATCTTCGGTCTAAATCAAATCATCAATCATCTAATTCATAGCAATCAATCAAGTCAAACATTAATCCAAGTAAACAAGCATTCAAATATGAGCTAAATAGACAATTATAACAATAATGACAATTTCGTAATTAAAGAGTCAAAAGTCTAACAAGCATGAAAACATGAGCAATATCTCTATAATCTTGACGAATGAACTTGCATAGGTTAACATGTAGTAAAATGGATGCCAAATCATCATGAACAATGGATCTATATGGATCTATACTTAGGATTAGGAAAATGCATGGAAATCACTACTTTAACACAAAATCAAGCCAACGATCTGATATACTCCTTTGGATCCGTGTGAGAGATAATCACCACTCACCAAATCACCTAAACACCTCAAAAGAAACCCACTTTAGATCTGGACAGCGAAGGATCTAACTCGATCTATCACCAATCCGCCACAAACGATGAAATCTCTCTTCGATGGATGTAGATCTTCGACTTTAGCTCTTGGATATTCGATCTTGGATGGAAGGAAGTACTAAATCAAAGTGGAGAAAAGAAGTGAAGAAGTGTAGAACTCGAGCTCTCAAAATGGCAGCACTTCGTCGCTTCGAAATCCGGATCCCAAAAATGAAGAAATGGACGTGTATTTATAGGCTGGAAAAGCTTAGGTCATTCACTCTTAGGTCATCCATGACCTAAAAACCCCACGACCTAAAAACCCCACGACCTAACAGATGCGCATCCACGCGACCTAACGCATAAGCGCTTCTACGACCTAACGACTTAGCGCATCAGCGCATCCTTGCGACCTACGACCTAACAAAGATGCAGCCTAGCGACCTAACACAGATCGCTTCTACGACCTAACACTCCTGCGACCTAACACACACGCAACCTAACTATCTTAGCTAGGATACGACCTAACTCCTTAGGTCGTCTAACGACCTAACTACGCTAACTCACTCTCTTATACCGTTAGCTCTTAGGTCGCTAACCACTAGGTCGTTCACTCTAACTCCTATAGGTCGCTAACTTCCTAGGTCGCCAACTCTTAGGTCGCTAACTCTTATAGGTCGCTCCAACCGACCTAACCTACCCCACGACCTAAGCCACCATACGACCCAACTCCTATACGACCTATCCCAAAATCCTTAGGTCGCTCCACTTCACTAAGTCGTCTACTCCTTAGCTCGCCCACTTCCTTAGGTCGCTCCAAACTCTCATACGACCTAAGACTTAGACTATGGATGACTTATCAACAATGCGACCAAATGATAACTGTTTTATGATGTTTCGATCCATAAAAATACGGATCGTTACATTCTCTCCCCCTTAGAAATTTCGCCCCCGAAATTCCAAACAAACAAGAGCAAACAAAGGCTATTCTGCATGCCTATAATCCATAGCAATCAACAAACCATGCATCCAATTCTAGCTTAGCATGCAGAATTCTAAAACTTAGAACAAGTTACAATGTCGTTAGATGACACGACACTTTAGGGACATACCTTGAAGAGTTCAGGATGAGCTGCTTTCATCCTCTCTTCCACCTCCCATGTACAGTCATTATCATCATCACTCCATTGTATCTTGAGCAACTTAACTATCTTCCTCCTAAGCTGTTTCGTGTCGGTTTCCACAACACGAAGCGGCTTACGAGGTCTCTTATCGACTGGATCAACTTCGAAATCTTCACAGCTATTAGCAGAAACCACTGTATTCGAGTCGTGCACATACTTCCGTAGATATGATACATGAAAAACATTGTGCACACTCGACATCTTTTCTGGTAACTCCAATCTGTAGGCGAGCTTTCCAATTCGCTCGATGATCGAGAATGGTCCACCAAATCTCGGAGTCAATTTTCCTTTCTTCCCTAATCGAATAACATTCTTTAGAGGAGAAATCTTCACAAAAACCATATCACCTACGTCGAATTCCAAATCCTTACGACGCTTATCGGCATAACTTTTCTGACGATCTTGGGCTGCCTTCATTCGTTGTCGAATGATCTCTATGCAATCTGAAGTCTGTCGAATCATTTCTGGCCCAAGTATCATCTTTTCTCCTGTCTCTAACCAACATGTCGGAGAGTTACACGGTCTTCCATATAATGCCTCATACGGTGCCATACCAATGCTTGACTGGTAACTGTTATTATACGAAAATTCCACCAAATGAAGGTGATCTTCCCATGATCCTCCGAAATCCAAAACACAAGCTCTGAGGATATCTTCCAAAACTCGGTTGACTCTCTCGGTCTGACCATCTGTTTGAGGGTGATAAGCTGTACTCAAACACAACTCGGTTCCCAAAACTTCCTGGAAGCTCTTCCAAAATCCACTAGTGAACAATGGGTCTCGATCGCTCACTATACTCTTCGGAATACCATGGAATCGAACTATCCACTTAACATATAACTCAGCCAACTTTGATTCAGTCCTAGTCGATCGAACAGGAATGAATCTTGCACTCATAGTCAAACGATCTACAATGACCCAAATCCCTTCATTTCCCATTCTTGTTCTAGGTAGCCCATCAATAAAATCCATCGATATTTGCTCCCACTTCCATGTAGGAACTTCTAACGGCTGAAGCAATCCACTGGGCTTCTTCTGCTCGGCTTTTACAAACTGGCAGTTCATACACTTGGAAATAAAATTTCCAACATCCTTCTTCATACCTTCCTAATAATAGGTTCTCTTCATATCCCGATACATCTTATTTCCACCTGGATGAATTGTTAACTTTGAGTGATGACTTTCCTTTAAAACTTCATTTCTCAATTCATCTATATCGGGAACAACTAGTCGTCCTTGCTTCCGAAGCCAACCCACTCGATCGATCTCGAATCCTTTATCCTTTTCTGGGTTTAATCCAGATTCCAAATCACGGATAATCTTGACAAGCTTATCGTCTCGCTTTTGGCTCTCGCCAATCCTTTCCACAAGAGTAGGTCTTATCGATAAGTTTGCCAATATCTCAGGTTCCAATTCACATCTAGGCCTGAAGTCAAATCCAGCTAAAAACTCAAGATTCTTCCATTCTGAAAACATGGCTCCCAATCCTGCATGTCTTCGACTTAACGCATCTGCCACTGCGTTACCCTTTCCCGGAGTATAAGCTATACCAAAATCATATGATGCCAAAAACTCTAGCCATCGTTGCTGCCGAAGATTCAAATCCTTTTGGGAGAAAAGATACTTCAACGACTTATGATCTGTAAACAACTCGAATCTAACTCCCAATAGGTAATGTCTCCACATATTCAGAGCAAAAACAATTGCCGCCAACTCCAAATCATGAGTCGGATAATTCCTTTCATGCGGCTTCAGTTGTCGACTTGCATACGCAACAACTTTATCCTTCTGCATCAGCACTGCTCCAAGTCCAGTACCACATGCGTCGGTGTAAACCACCATCTCTTCGTTTCCACTTGGAATAGTCAGAACAGGAGCACTTGTCAATCGCTCTTTCAGGATTCTGAAAGCTTGCTCACACTTATCATCCCATCTGAACACTTGGTTCTTCTTCGTCAATCCTGTTAACGGTGCAGCCACCTTGGAAACGTCCTTTATAAATCGACGATAATATCCTGCTAATCCAAGAAAACTTCTCACATCAGATGCATTCTTAGGTCTAACCTAATCCTGGATTGCTGCCACCTTAGCGGGATCAACCGCTATTCCATTTCCAGAAATAATATGGCCTAAGAACCTCACTTCACTCTTCCAGAAGTGACACTTCGAAAACTTAGCCCTCAGCTGATGTTTCCACAAGATTTCCAAAACAATACGCAAGTGCGTCTTGTGCTCTTCTTCAGTTCTGGAATAAATCAGAATATCATCCACGAACACTAGCATGAACTTACTCAACTGATCTCTGAACACTCTATTCATAAGATCCACAAAATATGCTGGCGCATTAGTCAATCCAAACGGCATTACCAGCCACTCAAAGAAACCGGATGGTGTCCTAAAAGCAGTCTTCGGCACACTATCCTTAGCCACTCTCAACTGGTGAAATCCCGTTGCCAAATCCATCTGAGAAAACACCTTAGCTTCGTGAAGCTGATCAAACAAGTCATATATTCTCGGCAATGAATACTTGTTCTTCTTAGTCACCTTATTCAGCTCACGGTAATCCACACACAACCTCAACGATCCATCCGCTTTGGTTGCGAACACAACTGGTGCACCCCATTCGGACACACTACGCCGAATGAATCCTTTATGCAAAAGATCATCAACCTGCACCTTCAACTCTTGTTGTTCCCTAGGTGCCATCCGCCTAAGAGGCATCACAACAGGTCTGGCTCCTTCAACTAGATCTATACGAAACTCGATCTCTCTATGCGGCGGTAACCCTTTGACCTCGTCAAAGACATCCTCAAATCCATTAGCGATTGGCAACGATGACAGTCCATCCCGTGGAACAACAAGCGAATACATGAAGCTCATGAAGACGCCTTCTTCATGCTTACATCGTATCACAATATTTCGCCCCTCCACATTCTCGAATGTCACCTCCAACCTATCACAATCAACCTTTGCCGCATACTTCCTAAGCCAGTCCATACCCAAAATAATTCCGAACCCCGCAAAGTTTAGAACAAAACAATCACAAACAAAAGAGCAATCATGACTCGATACAATCAGACCACGGCATAACATACACAAACAAGACAAACCCCCAACTGGATTAGTCACAACCAATGACCTATCAACAATATCCAGTTCTAAACCTAACCGGCCTACAAGTTCATTACAAACAAAAGAATGCGACGCCCCAGTATCAAATAACACTCTAACTGGAACACCACATAGGAAAGGAGTACCGTGAACCACAACACTCTTCCCTTTTCTCTTCAGCGGTAGAGGCTTTCGAAGATGATGGAACAGCTCCTAAAGCATAAGCTTGCACAACTGCTTGTCCATTCGCGGCTCTGGACAATTCCTCCTAACATGCCCCAGCTTGTCACAGTTGTGGCACTTCACCGGCACCTTTGGATTCTTGCAATCCCTGGAGAAATGACCCTTCTGTTGACAATTGAAGCAAGTCACTTCGCCCTTCGGCTTCTTCTGGCCATCCCTACCCTTTTGTTGCTGCTACTTCCTCTTCTTGTTTCCACCCTGCTGTGGTCTAGACTCCTCCTTGGTCACATCAACAACAGATCCCTCTTTAAGAAACAGATTCTCATGCCTGAGAGCCTTCTCTACAAGCTTCTCAAATGGATCGTCCAAATGATCCACCAACTGCCTCCCAAGATAACTGTCCAAGCCTGTCATAAACCTCTCATTCTTCTGGTACGAAGATTCAATATACGACCGGGCATACTTGGACAAAGCTTCAAACTCAAAAACATACTCAAGAACTGGTCTTCCATCTTGCTTGAGCTCCACAAACTTCTTGAACAGAACAGACTTCTGAGCCGTAGAAATGAACTTAGCTTCAAATCTGGCTTGGAATTTTACCCAAGTAATCTCTTCCTCCGGAGTATTGATGGTGATAGAGTTCCACCAATCAGAAGCTCTCCCTTGAAGCTGTCTTGATGCTAACTTCCTCTTAGTTGCATCCTCAATTCCCAAATCACCAAAAATCCTTCTACAAGCATTTATTCATCTTTGGACCTCAATAGTTGATTCTGTTCCCAAGAAAACCTTTCCTCCAAGAGCAGTATAGTCTTTATACAACTTAGCAAAATCCACCGGTTTCGGAGTTTGGACTTGAACTCCAACATCAACTGCTGTCCCCGGAACTGGTATCCTTCTCATGATCGAAGTCATCATAGCTTCGAACATAGTTGCATAATCAGCAGTCCCCTCAGCAGCACGGCCTTCCCTAGCAGCTGGTCTCCCTCTTTGACTCATCCTTAATATCTATAAAAAGGAATGATTAATACACCTTGAGAAACAACTGCATAAGGATTCAAACTCTACTAAGCTACTATATTATATATAGTAATCATCCATCAAAATACAATTACGTCTCTCATACGTAGTTACATCAGCGAGCGTTGGGTAAAATCGATTAACCAATGCTCTGATACCTAATGTGACGACCGCCCATGACCCCTGCACCGAACCAAGAGATAGTGCGCTGTAAAGTGTGCCAGGCAGCCATGGACGATTGCCAAGGTAAATTAAAACAACAGAATCTATCATATTACTCACAGCGCATGGGCAAAATACAATAGAATATATATATAGTGAAGCTTCACAGAATAGAATCTCATCAATAAAACTTCATAATAGTTGAATACAAACATCTGAACAGTCAATACATCAAGCCTCACTACATAACACTCAGAGAAATATACAAACAGCGGAACATCCAGTACATATAGTAAGAAGATAATATGCAATCCTCCAGCTCGTCTTTGATATCAGCATCGGGGAAAGCAAGAACAACACCTGTCACCTGCTACCTAGTCTACCCATCCCAAAATGGACGAACAACCCAAGGCAATAAGAGTTAAAACATAAAGCTTTGAGTCAGACAACAGTCTTAGTGAGCGGTAAATTAACTAACAACATACCAAAAGAGCATAAAGGAAAAGGAATAGGAATACAACCCTCCCACTCCACCTCTTTCTACAGTGATAGCCCCCAGACACACAATAAGCAGAAGCAAACATAGCAAAGCATACAATTTAAAATAAAGCAATTATCACTCGAGTCAAGGGCGATGCTTTCCAAGTACAAACCCCCAAGGCCTAAACCAAGATCAGATAAGCACCCAGAAAATACCGCTCTTGAGACTGAATGACGATACAACCAAACATCCATGACTCTGGCTATCACTGTTATCATTGCTTCGATATCATCATTAATTGAATGACCGGCTCATTATTTCATCCGTCCGTCAAGGGCTAATGGAAACCCCAGTTCTAGACATAACTCTGCACGTCATCGTGACCCGTGCCTAGGATTATCGAATCTGCCCAGAGTACTCGACTACCAATCACTACCAATCAGTAGCCTTCAGGGACTATCGAATCTGCCTAACGTACTCTTGCTTTGAGCATGCTAGAACCTTCAACAACGATGAGATCTCAGCCTTCTAGTCATCCTCCTCGACGACTATTTCCATACTAGCTCAAGCGCCTCTCGAGCAAACCATTATCCTCAAACTCGAACCATTTCACCGAGTTGTCAACATGCTTGGAATGATCCCGTCTGGATTAGACCAAGGCTATCTCATATCATGCTTCGCCTCATCATCATCATAGCAAAGCTTCATCTCAACATCATCATCAAATCTATCCATATGAGCTCCATCATCCGCTACATATGCCACAAGCAGCTTTTCCAATTCAAGATCTTTTCCCTTAGCTTTTGAATCATCTTCGGTCTAAATCAAATCATCAATCATCTAATTCATAGCAATCAATCAAGTCAAACATTAATCCATGTAAACAAGCATTCAAATATGAGCTAAATAGACAATTATAACAATAATGGCAATTTCGTAATTAAAGAGTCAAAAGTCTAACAAGCATGAAAACATGAGCAATATCTCTATAATCTTGACGAATGAACTTGCATAGGTTAACATGTAGTAAAATGTATGCCAAATCATCATGGACAATGGATCTATATGGATCTATACTTAGGATTAGGAAAATGCATGGAAATCACTACTTTAACACAAAATCAAGCCAACGATCCGATATACTCCTTTGGATCCGTGTGAGAGATAATCACCACTCACCAAATCACCTAAACACCTCAAAAGAAACCGACTTTAGATCTGGACAGCGAAAGATCTAACTCGATCTATCACCAATCCGCCACAAACGATGAAATCTCTCTTCGATGGATGTAGATCTTCGACTTTAGCTCTTGGATCTTCGATCTTGGATGGAAGGAAGTACTAAATCAAAGTGGAGAAAAGAAGTGAAGAAGTGTAGAACTCGAGCTCTCAAAATGGCAGCACTTCGTCGCTTCGAAATCCGGATCCCAAAAATGAAGAAATGGACGTGTATTTATAGGCTGGAAAAGCTTAGGTCATTCACTCTTAGGTCATCCATGACCGAAAAACCCCACGACCTAAAAACCCCACGACCTAAAAACCCCACGACCTAACAGATGCGCATCCACGCGACCTAACGCATAAGCGCTTCTACGACCTAACGACTTAGCGCATCAGCGCATCCTTGCGACCTACGACCTAACAAAGATGCAGCCTAGCGACCTAACACAGATCGCTTCTACGACCTAACACTCCTGCGACCTAACACACACGCGACCTAACTATCTTAGCTAGGATACGACCTAACTCCTTAGGTCGTCTAACGACCTAACTATGCTAACTCACTCTCTTATACCGTTAGCTCTTAGGTCACTAACCACTAGGTCGTTCACTCTAACTCCTATAGGTCGCTAACTTCCTAGGTCGCCAACTCTTAGGTCGCTAGCTCTTATAGGTCGCTCCAACCGACCTAACCTACCCCACGACCTAAGCCACCATACGACCCAACTCCTATACGACCTATCCCAAAATCCATAGGTCGCTCCACTTCACTAAGTCGTCTACTCCTTAGCTCGCCCACTTCCTTAGGTCGCTCCAAACTCTCATACGACTTAAGACTTAGACTATGGACGACTTATCAACAATGCGACCAAATGATAACTGTTTTACGATGTTTCGATCTGTAAAAATACGGGTCGTTACAGGAAGTTTCTTTTGATCAGCTAGTTGATATCGCTCTTCGACTCAAAGAGGCCGATAAAGAAAGTGATGTTAAGGTTAAACAAAACATCAAAAAGAAGAGACCTTTCAAATTCAAGCCTAATCCCAACAAAAAGGGGAAGCAAACAACTTCGGTAGCAAATACTCCTAACTCTCATCGTGGAGAATGTTACAATTGTGGTTCTAAGGACCACTATGCAAACAAGTGCCCGGATTCTCTTTCTTGCCGCTATTGCAAGAGTTTGGGTCATACTATATCTTTTTGTCCCAAACTTCAAAGCAAGAATGAGGGTAAGCTAAATGTTGTAAAAGCCCCTGCTAACACTTCTCATGGTCAAGGTATTTCTCATTCTATCCTTGATGGCATTATTATATTACGTGATCTTTCTATTCGAGTTCTTTTTGATACGGGTGCATCTCACTCTTTTATATCAAAAGAACTTGTTGATGCTTTGTCTTTGAATGTTATTGGCTTGATGACTTCATTGAGAATTGTGAATCCGGTTAGTGGATCCGCAACACTCAGTTTAATGTGTAAAGTTGTCAAGATTATTTTATGTGGTTACTCTTTCCGTGCCGATTTGCATGTTATGCGTTACCTTGGTTTCGGAATGATTTTGGGGATGGATTGGCTTAACCGTTATGAAGCCCATATCCTATGTCTTGAGCGGACTATATATCTTCGGCACCCTTAATCTGTTAAGCAAATTTCTCTTGTTCTGAAAGATTCAGATTCCAATTCGAAAGCATCCTTGTATTCTCTAAATCCTCATGATGACGATAATGATGATGAGGAAGATGTCATTTCTCTCATTCACATTGTTCGTGAATTTCCCGACATATTTGAGCTCGTTTTAGGATTACCACCTAAGCGAGCAATTGAGTTCAGAATTAACCTAATCCCTGGAGCTCTGCCTATTACTCGTCCTCCTTATCGTTTGTCCAATAAAGAAAATGAGGAGATGCGCAAACAATTATCCGAATTGGAAGCGAAGTAATTTATTCAATCTAGTTCCTCTCCATGGGGAGCTTCAGCTATTTTTGTGAAGAAATCTGATGGTACACTTAGGCTTTGCGTTGACTACCGCAAGCTTAATGATCTCACCATCAAGAATAAATATCCCTTGCCTCGGATTGATGATTTATTTGATCAACTTAGTGGTGCTAAAGTCTTTTCACAATTAGACTTAGCAACCGGTTTTCATCAGCTCCGTATTGCAGAGGATAGCATTACTTTGACATCATTCCGTACTCGTTATGGATCTTATGAATGGCTTGTTATGCCATTTGGTTTGACGAATACTCCAGCTTATTTCGTTGACCTTATGAATCGAGTATTCAAAGAATTCCTCGATCAATTTGTTCTCATCTTTATCGATGATAATCTTGTTTATTCTAAAACCGAGGAGGAGCTTGAAAATCATCTTCGGATTGTGTTGGAAACTCTTAGGAGCAACCAATTGAAAGAAATTTTTTCTAAATGCCACTTTTGGCAATCTCGTGTGAAATTTTTGGAGCATATTATTTCTGAATCCGGAATTTCTGTGGATCCTTCAAAGATTGAAGCGATTCAAAATTGGAAGAGACCGGAGAGTGTGATGGAAATTCATAGGTTTCTCGGATTGGAGGGCTATTACCGTCGGTTCATAAAAGACTTTTCTAAAATTTCCATACCTCTTACTAGTTTGACAAAGAAGGGAGTTAAATACATTTGGTCTAACAAATGTGAAGCTATTTTTCAGAAACTAAAAGAACTCCTTTCCGATGCTCCTATTCTTGTGATTCCCGATGGGAACCAAGACTTTATTGTTTATACCGATGCTAGTCATGTTGGTTTGGGAGCCGTTCTCATGCAAAGGAAACATGTTATCGCTTATGCTTCTAGGCAATTAAAGCCTGCCGAGACTAGATGTGCCACTCATGATTTAGAGCTCGCAGCTATTGTTTTCGCCTTTAGAATTTGGCGCCATTATCTTTTGGGAGAGAAATTTGTCCACTACACCGATCATAAATCTTTGAAGTATTTATTTTCTCAAATGGAACTTAATTTGCGTCAACAACGTTGGCTCGAGTTCCTTGCATCTTATTGATGCAGCAGCGTACCTGGATTCGAAGACGAAAGCATTCTCCGACCTAAATTCCAGTATTCGCGACCTACGACCTAAGTGCTCCGACCTAACACCTCACCGCGACCTACGACCTAAGTGCTCCGATCTAACACCTCACTGCGACCTACGACCTAAGTTCTCCGACCTAAACTCCATTACCCACGACCTAAACTCCTACCAAACCCCACGACCTAATTCCCACGACCCAGCCTCCATCGCGACCTACGACCTAACATCGCAAGCCTCGACCTACGACCTAACATTGCAAACGAAGTCCAGAAGTTCCAACCTAATTCCAATAACTCTTCGACCTAACGATAGGTCGTGAACAATGATCGACCTAAGTAAATCGCACCTTCTCCGGCCTAAGTCGCGAAGCGCCTCTACTGTAGTGGCCGTACTTCCCTTAACTCGCGAGATTTGATAAGTCGAGAGATGAAGTTGATAAATCGCGAGCTGATGTTGATAAGTCGCGAGTTGGATTTGTTAAGTCGCGAGGCTTATAAGTCGGATGTCGACTGTTACTTTAGGTCGTCAAACAGTATTGTTAAGTCGGTACTAGGCTTTCTTGAGTCGTTTGTATTGTAGCTCGTATTTGGTTAAGTGTTGTAAATATTCTAAGTGTTAGGTCATTCAAGACCTATGAGTTGTGTTGTAAGTGTTGTGTTGTATGCCTATAAATAGGCGAGTTATATCATTTGTAATAGTTGTTGATTTTAAAAATAAAATTTTCTTTGTTAGCCTTGTGCTTTCATCCAATTGGTAGTCGAGTGTAATCTGCTATCTCCACCTTCGGTCAATCGAGTGCGCTCGATCCAACGATCGTGAAGCCAATTCGCGGTATCAAGTGCGCTTGATCAACGCTCGAAGAATTGAAGATCTACTTTCACGGTATCGTGATCGATCAACGTGACGTAGATAGCTAAAATTCGGCATCTTCGGATCAACGAATTTGGGCATTTTAGCATCCATCAATCCATCGATTGCTACGTTCATCGTATCACACATTTTGTTATTCCGCTGCTATACCATTTGGTATCAGAGCTAGAACGCAAGGAGTTTGCGTAGATTTTTGGAGTTGTGCGAGATTTACGTCATTTGGAGAAGTGGGTTATCGAGATTTTGAAGAGATTTGTTCGTTTGGTTATTTTTGAAGATTTCAACAAGTGGGTAGTTTTGATTTGAAGATTTTTAGATCGAAGTGAAGTTTTTGTTGGAATTTGTTGAAGAGTGATCATGCCTCCGAGAAGAGCTAACCGTTATCGCAACATTGATGCTTTATATGGGAGAGAAGAAGCCAATGAGATGGAGCAAAGAATTAACGAAAACTTTAATGAGAAGATTAATGAAGGGATTGGTCGATTAGAGAGAATGATGTTGGAGATGAGTCAAAATCAGAGAAGGGTATCACCTGAATCGATCCATGGGAGAAGTAGAGTTTCACCACATTCAAATCGAGAGAGAAGTGTTGATAGTGATCATAGAAGCATGGATCGAGATTGTGATAGAAATGTTGATGATCGAAGTCGTGATAGGAATGTGACTGATCGAGATCGGAGGAATGTAGATCGTAGGAATGTTGGTGGAAGAAATGGTGGTGGTAGAGATGTTGGTGGTCAGGATCGGCATCGATATACATCGGATTGTGAAGAAGAGTATGAAGGTGGTAGTGTTCATGGACGAGGACGTGGACAAGGAAGAAATCATTCAGAATATGATCACAAGTGGGAATCTGGTATGAAGACTGAAATTCCAGAATTCAAAGGTGGTATGCAAGCTTAGGAATTTTTGGATTGGTTTTCTAATGTGGAGGAGATTTTTGACTTCAAGGAAGTTCCAGAACATCGTAGAGTGAAGTTGGTTGCTACAAGGTTGAGGGGTAGAGCTTTGGCATGGTGGCAGCAAACCAAACTTACGCGTGAACGGATGGGGAAGTCAAAGGTTGAATCATGGGAAAAGATGAGGAAAATGATGAAAGCCACATTCTTACCTTATAATTATCAATCGCTTATGTATCAGAGGCTGCAAAACTTGAGACAGGGGACGAAATCTGTGAATGACTATGCTGACGAATTTTATCAACTAATTGCAAGGAACGATATTATGGAGACAGAGGAACAATTAACAGCTAGATTTGTTGGAGGGTTGCGAATGCAGATTCAAGATATGGTTAACATGTTTGATCCCAAATCTGTAGCGGAAGCACACCAGAAAGCGTTGGCTTGGGAGAAAAAGGGAAGACGAGGAGGTGGTGTGTTTACAAGTTCCAACAACCCAGTGAAGGGTGTTAGTGGAAGTTATAATGTTTCAAAAGTTGCTGCAAAACCAGTTGTGAATGAAGTTGCTAAGGCGAAAGTCAATAACGGTTTCAAGTGCTATAATTGCCAAGAAGTGGGCCACAAAAGTAATGAATGTCCAAAGCCAAAGAAGAGAACCATGATTGCAGAAGTTGAGGATGAGGATGTTGATGGAGATTATTCTAGTCTAGTTGAGGAGGAGGAACAGGATATTGCATCAGGAGATGAAGGTTGTAATCTAATGCTGAGGAGATCGTGTTTGACATCGAAGCATGAAGAAGCTAGTTGGTTGAGGAGTAATATCTTTCAATCGACATGCACTATACTGGGAAAGGTCTGTAAATTTGTGATTGACGCAGGGAGCTGTGACAATATCATTTCAACCGAGGCCGTAACAAAGTTGAAGTTGAAGACAGAGAAGCATCCGAGTCCATACAAGTTAGCATAGTTGAGAAAAGGAGGAGAGGTGAAAGTGGATAGACGAGTTCGTGTTCCATTCTCTATTGGGAAGAAATACAAAGACGAAATCTGGTGTGATGTAGTAGAGATGGATGTTTGTCACTTACTTTTGGGAAGACCATGGCAGTATGATCGAGCAGTACAGCATGACGGTCGGACCAATAGCTACAGTTTTATGTTTGCAGGTACAAAGATTATCTTAGTTCCAAAGAAGAGACCACAAGGATAAAGTAAGTTAGAAGAGATTGAAGAGCTGAAAACTTTATTATCTTTGAAGGAGTTTGTTAAGGAGGTCGAAGAGGAGCCTGAAGTATTTTTGTTGATTGGGCGAGAGAGCAGTGAAGAGGTTGAAATTCCAGAAGAAGCAAAGCCAGTTTTGAAAGAATTTGAGGATGTATTTCCGGATGAGTTGCCAACGAAATTGCCACCATTGAGGGATATACAACACCAAATAGATCTTGTTCCAGGTGCTGTGTTGCCACATAGACCACACTATAGAATGAGTCCGAAAGAACATGTAGAGTTGCGTAGGCAAGTGGAAGAATTGCTTGAACAGGGGCGTGTGCAGGAAAGTTTAAGTCCTTGTGCTATACCAGCTTTATTGGTACCCAAAAAGGATGGAACGCGGAGGATGTGCACAGATAGTAGAGCATTGAATAAGATCACAGTCAGATACAGATTTCCGATGCCGAGGCTTGATGATTTATTGGATCAAATCAGTGGGTCCGTAATCTTTTCTAAGATTGACTTGAAGAGCGGTTATCATCAGATTCGCATTAGACCAGGGGACGAATGGAAGACAGCATTCAAGACGAGGGAAGGATTGTATGAATGGCTGGTAATGTCGTTTGGTCTATCGAATGCACCGAGTACATTCATGAGGGTGATGAATCAAATTTTCAGGCCATACATTAGGAAATTTGTGGTGGTTTACTTTGATGATATTCTGATTTACAGTGCTAGTGCAGAAGAGCATGTTCAACATTTGAAGAAAGTGTTAATTATTCTTCGTGAAGAACAATTCTATGCTGCTACCAAGAAGTGTGTTTTTATGGCGAGGAGTGTTTTATTTCTGGGGTATGTTGTGTCAGAAGAGGGAATACAGGTTGACCAAAGTAAAGTCGAAGCTATCAGAGATTGGCCGCAGCCCAAGATGATAACGGAAGTTCGTAGTTTTCACGGGTTGGCGTCATTCTATCGAAGGTTCATTCCACACTTTAGTAGTGTGATGGCGCCTGTGACTGATTGTATGAAGGGTAAACAGTTTTCATGGTCAGAGGAAGCAAGGGATGCTTTTGGGAAGATCAAGGAGTTGCTGACGTCTACACCAATTCTAGTATTTCCAGATTTTCAGTTAGTGTTTGAACTACATACTGATGCGTCCAAGGTTGGGATTGGAGGAGTGTGGAGTCAGAGGGGACGTCCTATTGCATATTTCAGTGAAAAGTTATCAGGAGCGAAGATGAGATATAGTACATATGATGTGGAACTTTATGTTGTTGTGCAAGCTATTAAACACTGGAGACATTATCTATTTCAGAAAGAATTTGTTCTTTACACTGATCATGAGGCGTTGAAACATTTACAAGGGCAAGACAAGATTTCAGCGAGACATGCATCATGGATTGCATATCTGCAACAGTTTACGTTTGTTGTGAAACACAAATCGGGGGTGACGAATCATGTTGCGGATGCATTGAGTAGACGAAATCATGTGTTGACTACAATGAAGGTCGAAGTGACAGGGTTTAACGTGCTACCAGAGTTATTTGTTGAAGATCCTTACTTTATGAAGTTTGTAGATAAAGTGAAGAAAGGAGAGACGGATGAGTTTGTAATGGTAGATGGTTGTCTGTTCAAGGGAAATCGATTATGTATACCGGATTGCAGTTTACGGTTGAAGATTGTGAAGGAATTGCATGAGGAAGGTCATGTGGGTAGAGACCGTACATTACAGCTGATTTCTCAATCTTATTTTTGGCCATCAATGAGGAAAAAAGTGGAAAGGTTTGTGGAGCGATGTCATATCTGTCAGGTTTCGAAAGGAACTGCGACCAATGCTGGATTATATATGTCGTTACCTGTACCAACTAAGCCTTGGGTTGATGTGAGTATGGATTTTGTTTTGGGATTGCCTCGAACTCAAAGGGGAAACGATTCCATTTATGTGGTGGTTGACCGATTTTCGAAAATGGCACATTTTATTGCTTGTAAGAAGACGACGGATGCTGTTCATGTTGCTCAGATATTCTTTAAAGAAATATATCGTTTACATGGATTAACCGAATCTATTGTTTCCGACCGGGACACTCGATTTTTGAGTCACTTTTGGCTGAGTTTGTGGAAGATGGTGGGAACGAAGCTGAACTTTAGTAGTGCATATCATCCTCAAACAGATGGTCAAACGGAAGTGGTGAATATATCGTTGGGAAACTTGTTGCGATGTCTTGTACAAGATAATTTGAAAAGTTGGGACTTAAAGTTGTGTCAGGCAGAGTTTGCTCATAAACATGTTGTTAACCGAAGCACTGGTTTCAGTCCATTTCAGATTGTATATTCAAGCTTGCCAAAGGTGCCGTTGGATTTAGCGATAGTGCCACAATCGAAGGGGACAGTTAAATGGGCTGTTGATTTTGTTGATGGATTGACAGAATGCCATAGAATCGTTCAGGAACGTTTGGAGAAGACAAATGAGAAGTATAAACGAGTTGCAGATAAGAAGATAAGAAGTGTGGAGTTCAACGAAGGTGATTTTGTGTACGCGGTGTTGACAAAGGATCGATTTCCAGTTGTAACGTACAACAAGTTGAAAGCTCGAAAAATTGGTCCGTTAGAAATTTTGAAGAAGATCAATAATAATGCATATCGGTTGAAGTTGCCAGATCATATTCACACTGCTGACGTTTTCAACGTTAAACATTTGATTCCGTACCATGGGGATGAGCTTGTTGAAGAAGAGAGAAGTACAAATTCGAGGTCGAATTTTTGTCAACAAGGGGAGGATGATGCAGCAGCATACCCGGATTCGAAGACGAAAGCATTCTCCGACCTAAATTCCAGTATCCGCGACCTACGACCTAAGTGCTCCGACCAAACACCTCACAGCGACCTACGACCTAAGTGCTCCGATCTAACACCTTACCGCGACCTACGACCTAAGTTCTCCGACCTAAACTCCATTACCCACCACCTAAACTCCTACCAAACCCCACGACCTAATTCCCACGACCCAGCCTCCATCGCGACCTACGACCTAACATCGCAAGCCTCGACCTACGACCTAACATCGCAAACGAAGTCCAGAAGCTTCGACCTAATTCCAATAACTCTTCGACCTAACGATAGGTCGCGAACAATGACCGACCTAAGTAAATCGCACCTTCTCCGGCCTAAGTCACAAAGCGCCTCTACTGTAGTGGCCGTACTTCCCTTAACTCGCGAGATTTGATAAGTCGAGAGATGAAGTTGATAAATCGCGAGCTGATGTTGATAAGTCGCGAGTTGGATTTGTTAAGTCGCGAGGCTTATAAGTCGGATGTCGACTGTTACTTTAGGTCGTCAAACAGTATTGTTAAGTCGGTACTAGGCTTTCTTGAGTCGTTTGTATTGTAGCTCGTATTTGGTTAAGTGTTGTAAATATTCTAAGTGTTAGGTCATTCAAGACCTATGAGTTGTGTTGTAAGTGTTGTGTTGTATGCCTATAAATAGGCGAGTTATATCATTTGTAATGGTTGTTGATTTTGAAATAAAATTTCCTTTGTTAGCTTTGTGCTTTCATCCAATTGGTAGTCGAGTGTAATCTCATATCTCCACCTTCGATCAATCGAGTGCGCTCGATCCAACGATCGTGAATCCAATTCGCGGTATCAAGTGCTCTTGATCAAGGCTCGAAGAATTGAAGATCTACTTTCACGGTATCATGATCGATCAACGTGACGTAGATAGCTAAAATTCGGCATCTTCGGATCAACGAATTTGGGCATTTCAGCATCCATCAAATCACCGATTGCTACGTTCATTGTATCACACATTTTGTTATTCTGCTGCTATACTACTTATGATCTTGATATTCTCTATAATCCCGAAAAAGGAAATCTTGTTGCCGATGCCCTTAGTCGTAAGCAACAAGCGGTTGTTTCCATGATGATATCCGAATGGAATGATCTCGAGACTTTATCTACTTGTGAGATTCGAGATCGTGAATCCAATTCATGTTCATCTCTTGTTTTATGTAGCCTTGAGGCTCATCCTTCTCTTTTAGACCGCATTCTTGAAGCTCAAAAGCATGATCCCGAATTGGTTCTTCTTAGCCAAAGTTGTAGGGATAAAATTGATATTGAAAGTTTGAAAGACTTTGATATTGATGCTCGTGGCGATATTCGAAAATTTGGTAGACTTATCGTGCCAAATATTTGTGATCTTCGTAAAGATATTTTAGAAGATTCTCACCGTTCTAAATTTACCATTCATCCCGGTAGTAGTAAAATGTACACGGATATGAATCGACTTTACTATTGGGATGGAATGAAATCTGATATTGCTAACTTTTTTAAGTGTTGCATGACTTGCCAACTCGTTAAGGCCGAGCATCAAAGGCCCGGTGGGTTATTGCAACCTTTGGAAATTCCAATATGGAAGTGGGATCAAATTTCCATGGACTTTATTGACGGTCTTCCCCGTTCTCGTTCGGGCCATGATAGCCTATGGGTGATAGTAGATAGACTTACAAAATCCGCTCATTTTATTCCCGTTCGGTCCAATCGGATCGTACCTATTTTGGCTAAACTCTTTGTCAAAGAAATTGTTAAATTGCATGGAGTTCCTACTTCTATTGTTAGCGATCGCGATCCATTGTTTACTAGTGGATTTTGGAAGGGTCTTAAAAAAGCTTTAGGAACAAAGCTTAATTTTAGCACCACTTATCATCCTCAGTCCGATGGACAAACCGAGCGTGTGAATCAAACTCTTGAAGATCTACTTCGTGCTTGTGTTCTTGATTTTGATGGAAGTTGGGAAGATCATCTTTCTCTTGTTGAGTTTTCCTATAATAATAGCTTCCAATCTAGTATTGGTATGGCACCTTTTGAGGCACTCTATGGAAGGCCATGCCGATCTCATTCGTGTTGGCTTGAAGCCGGTGAGAAGCTTGTTTTAGGTCCAGATTTTATTCGTGATGCCATAGAAAAGATTGACCTTATTCGTCATAGGATGAAAGAAGCTCAAAATAGGCAAAAATCCTATGTCGATAATCGAACAAGGAAATTAGAATTTTGTAACGACCCAGTATTTTGGACCATTCGCATCCATTATAAGTGTATAGGTAGACACTCATGCCGGAATTGAATTGCTCAAAATACCGCGTTGTTAATTTAAATTTGGCAAAATTGAACATATACAGTAAATAAATAATCACAGATCACAGACACAGAGTAATAAGTGCAGCGGAAATAAAAGAGATAGTAGTTCATGAAGCTACTATATAAATGTATAAGTTACATCAGAGTTAAACCAGATAGAACGGAAGAGTAATATGATACATCAGATACAAATCAGAATACATCACTGGAATCATCGAATACTGAAAGCAGAATAGATGGCTGGATCTTCAAGCAAAGCTCTAACTCCAAAGGTGAGTCTCGAATACTGGTACACTTAGTCTGACCCGAGCGTAAAGGAAAACACAAAACACTCGAGTCAGGATTAACATTCTTATATTAATAAATCCAACTCAAGTTAAATAGCAATTGAAATACAAGTAACTCAAAGGATGTTTGGAATAACCATCCTTTAAGGATCCGTTAAACTATCTACTAGGTAGTAATGTACGCTAAGTAGATAATGTCTGTCAGTAATATAAGGTATCAAAATAGTGTTATGGCATTACCATTATCCCCCTTAACACATTTTTATTCTCAAGTGCATATACAAGACCGTAGTTTCCCCAAAACCGGAAGTCACCAGAGGGCAATCCATATACTGAAGGTACAAAACAAATCGTAGTGGTCGCGTATAGGGATACAAGTATGACAAGGCACATGAGGCAATACCCAAGGTAGTGAAACTACCGTTTGCCTGATCCAGACTGGTGAGAACGCATCGCCGCAGCGACCGCAACACCGCGAAACAACACTCCCAAAATCAAGGGTGCACCAATCGACAACAAGTAATGAGTAGTTCGAAGAAGTGTGTTCGCTTGAGGTAGCTGACCTCCATTTGGCCCGGCACGGCTCCTGTTTTAGTCATTTCCAATTTGACACAAGTGTCAAGGCTATCCATTATCATTCTCTTTCTTCAGTCATCACGAACATCATTCCAACCACTTCATTCTGGATCACACTCCGCGTATAGTTATTAAAGTGGTTTTCGGTTTAGATAGAGAGTATATCCATAACCGATTCCGGTCTCTTTAATAACTTTCGTGATTATTACACCGATTAGTCATTTAATAAATTTCAAAACCAAATCAATTTCAATTTAAATCAGAGTTTATAAATCAACATTTTGTTTGTCTTTCTAAACCAATTTCCACAATTTACGTTTCAAAACTTTCAAATTATCATTTCAAAATCTTATAATTCAATTTCAATCTTTATTTAAAACAATTCAAATATTGATTCAAGTTCGTATATAAGTTCCATTTCGAAAACATTTAAATTAATTTAATTTAACATTCAAATAAATTTAAATTCATTTATCGATTTCATTCAATATTCATTAAGTAAATTTGCATTCAAAACAATTTCTATTAAATTTCCAATTCATTAAATCCATTATTTAAATTCAACTTCATTATATCAAAACTTACAAATTTGATTAAATTAAATTCATCAAACCAAATTCTTTAAATTTCAAGTCTTACATTAATTTCAATAAATCACATTTTATTTCTTGTTAAAGAAATTCAATTTCACTTATTTACTTACTTAAATAAATTTCCAAAACTTAATTAATAAAGAAACTCAATTTCAATTATTTACGAAGTAAAATTAACTTATTCAAAAGTTCAATTTTTCTTATTAAAGAATCCAATTAAATTTAATCATTAAATAATTCAATCTTATTTAATTATTAAATAATTCAAAACTTAATTATTAAATAATTTCAAAGTTTTATAATTTCAAACTTAATTATAATTTCGAACTTAATTATTAAATCATTTCAAAGTTAATTCAATCATTTCTCAAATTAAACAACATTCTTTCATCAATTACATCGTTTATATTTTGTTTCAGATTATTAAATATTAACATTTTCCTTTCATTAAAAATTCAAATTTCAACTTCATTTCAAAACCATATTATTTATTCAAATAAAATCTTCGTTTATTTTTAAATCACATTATTGACCAATCGGTTTATTTAATTCTCTATCCTAGGTCAAGGTTCAATTTGGGTATTTATCATTTCAACCCGATTCCAATTCAATTCAAAATCATAACATAGCAAAGGGAACTTGCAGTGTGATAACTGGGATGGTGTCAAAGTAAATAAACAAGCAATAACAACAACCAATATCAATCCAATAATCAATTCAATAATCCCGAAATAACCGTATTAATTCGCATTGTTGTTTGTGCGAATTAATATAATTATTTCTAGAATCTACACTATCATTTCATGTAGATTAAAGATTATTCCACCAATTATTTATACGGTTCTTCAATTTTCATTCGATTTCAATTTTAACACTACAACAATTAATCAAATATACGTTCAATGGTTCAAAGTGTAATTATCACTATTCTACATGTCAATTAATTTAACAATTAAAAGGGGTCATATTCAACTAATCAAATTTAACATATAAATCAGTTTTAAAATTATTAACTATCCTATATCAATTTCAATTCTGCATACTATTAATCACTTAACATTAACAAATTAACGTCCAATATAAACTTCGAACAATCAATCAATTCTCAGCCAAACTAGATTATCATTTCATAATTAACAGTTAATGGTGTAAGATGTCATAAGTAAACTGATACATGTGATAGCATATAAAACAGTGTAAATAACTAACAACAGCATATTTCAATTGTCGTTTCAATTGAAATCAAATTTAATAAATAAAAGAACATTAATCGTGAGTGATTGCTCACCTTTCGAGGCTAGAGAAATTTTGATGACGAAACGAGTTACAAATCCAAGCACGAATTCTGAAGCAAACTAGATTGGCACGAGTTTGACGGGTAGAGCTGATAAATAGAAATCGATAAGAACAGTCAACTGGCTTGATATAACCGAAACTAATATCCATATTATATACATATGTTTACAAAAATCAATTTTAGAAACTTAAGCCTAAAAAAAATCTATGTGGAAATTTCAAATCAACACATATTTTAACGTAACATCATATCTAAAATCTCTATATTATAAATAAAATAAACTATCATCCTTTTATATATGTACTTTAGAAGTACAGCTACTATAAATTTATACACAAAATTATTATATATATATTTTGGCTGAAAAGTAGACAGTAAGTTGCGTTTACACTCTTCATATATTTATATGGATCATACATATATATATATATATATATATACACACTACCAATAGGTGATCAAATTTTCATACAACTTTTATATACAAAATATATATAATATATAAACTAAACCCAATAGCATATACATCACAGTAAATCCATTCGTATATGGCTTAAAAATACTTTTAAAACATAATATATAAACTAACATTCAAATATAACTTACTTTCCAGATATAAAAAAATGTAGTTATATATACAATTTTATACGGCAGATCTTTATAACATGCAAACTAGACATTCAAAGGTTATAAAGTTAAACTATAATAGCCTTCTTTACACAACACTTTATTATACAAAGTTTTCTTTACTTTATATTTATAAACAGTAGTAGCACTAGACAACCCTCGCCTCGTATAAACATACCTATTATTATATACATACCCACATATATATTCTTTATAAACTATAACCATACAACCCACTGTATATATAACCCCAACAAACACACTCACGCAAGCATCCCAGGTTTCAACATATATATAAGCTAACAGTATATAACTTACGTATTGCAACTTATACAACATATACCACATTTTAGTTTACATTTTATATGATCGAATCTCATAATTTATATACATTTTGTTTATACAACATAGCTCACGTTTTATATATACCAACCTTGAAATCCAATATATATATATACATGTAGAATAATATCTGCAATAGAGAAGCTTCCGAGATGAAAAATGAAAGGAAAAAGGGACGGACCTGCTAGAGGTTGACGACAGTGGGAAAAATGGGCTGCTAGTAGTCGGAGAGGCCGGGGTTTGGAGCTTTGGTAGGCAAAGAGAAGGAGGGCGTTGCGGACGATAGGGCGAAGCAGATAAAGGAGGGTTGTGGCCTATTGCGGTGGAGCATAAGTCGTGGGAGGCGGAGGGTAGCCTGCACATGAAGGAAAAGTTGGCTCGGAGGCGACCAGAGAGAAGCGGTGGTGATGCTTGGTGCTGCTCGGAAAGCAGCGGAGGTAGGTGGTCAGGCTGAGGGGTGTCAGATGGTGGAAGGGCTACAACACGTGTGGAGGTTGAGGGTGGAAGGACAGGAGGTTCAAGGCAGAGGTACGAATGGCTGTGGGATGGCGTGGAGAGGCTCGCTTGCGTGGGTTTGGAGGCAGAGAGGAGATCAGCCTTGCTAGAAGAAGAATGAGTTGTACAGGTAGGAGGAAATGAACACCTCCAATACACGTTTGATCATTTATTATTGTATTTTATTTTTTTAAGGAAAGAACCGAAATTAAAAGAAAGAGGAGTGACCCATTGGAAATAGTAAGTGACAGCAGTGAATTTCTAGTAATAATAATGACTAGTTGCATTACAGCTTGCACGATTGGAAACTAATAGATGCAGGAAATGAAAGGACATAACAAAATATATTGGAACCAGCAATAATAAATAGTTATGGGGAATAGAAAAGGCCAATAACTGAGATAATTATTGTTGATGGCTGCTGGGTTTATACGGAGGAAAGATGAATGGTCACAAAATAAAAATTCAAATTTCGGAACCGATACAAAATCATTCCGTAGATTTCGCTGTCTTTCGGACTCCGAAATTTACAATTGAATATACCGTAGAGATCAGCATGATGAGGCGATCAAAACGGTATACTGATATCAGTTGTATGATTGAATTATAAAAATTCGAATTTTTCTACTGGCGGAAAATGCAAGAAAATCGTAGAAAAATAAGATCGACGGAGCCAAAGAAGTCCGAATTTGGAAAAACGAAAAATGACGTTTGCTCAGAAAATGGTTTAGAATTTTTCTATGTAAAAATATTTAGGTTCCGAAAACATTTTATTTTCATCGCTTTTTAACTGATTAAATTGAAGTAAATTTACGCGCGAAATAAACTTTCATATTTTCGGACGAAAATTTACCAGTTGCTATGTTTAACTAAACGCATTCCAAATATCAAATTTTTATATCAAAATTTTATCGTTTAAAATTTCACAAAATTTCAACTAATTACGTTATTAAAACAGTTGAAATTTACGGGTCGTTACAAATTTTCTGTGGGAGATTTTGTGTTCATTCGTGTTTCACCCATGAAAGGTGTTGTGCGTTTCAGTCGATCGAGAAAATTAGCACCGCGATATATTGGCCCATTTCCCATCACCGAACGCATTGGTTCCATGGCTTATCGCCTTTTATTACCGGCTCAGTTTTCTGCTATTCATGACGTATTCCACGTCTCTCAATTACGGAAATGCCTTCGAGATTCCGATTATGTTCTTGAGCCCGGTGTTATTGAAGAAATTGAAGTTTTGCCTAATTTGACTTATGAGCAACATCTTATTCGTATCATTGCTTCGAAGATTAAATGCTTTCGAAATAAAGATGTTCCCCTTGTGAAAGTTCAATGGTCCTCAAATCCTAAGGATTGCTCTTGGGAATTCAGAGAATTCATCGAGCGAACACATTCGGACTTACTCTTTCTCGTGCTCTTTAAAGGTGAACTTCTCATTTCAAAATTTCTTCTTTTTGTGTTGTTATGCCTTTGTATGGTTGTTACCTTTATTTCCTTTTTCTTAAGTAGACGCAATTTCTTTAAGAAGGGGAGTTTGTAACAACCCGCATATTTTACGATTGTATATTTAAATATTTTATTTAAATATAGCATCGTTATTTGGATTAAAGTTCGAAAAGCTACTTTTTGTAAACAGTCGAATTGGGACTCGAGACCACCTCCATTGAGTCCAAAATGGCATTTACAACTTTTTTGAGTATGAGCATCGATATGTTTGGAGTTGAGTAGAATTTTGCTATTTTCTATTTTTGGGCTTTGGGTTTGGGTTTCAGCCCATTAACCCAACTGAATTCCCTAACTCCACTCAACTTCCTTCTTTCATTTTCATTTCCTACCACTCTCAAGCTTAAGAGAAAAATAGGGGAAAGAATGGGAAATTAGAATTCCAAACCCTAGTTTTAATTAGGAAATACAAATTCTTGCTCCAACATCAAGGAGAAGCTAAGGTAAACATCCTCTTCTTCTACTCCATCTCTATCTCTCTTCAATTCTCAGAAATTCCTAACCCTAACTTAGGAAAAACTTCACCTTTGATAATAGATCGAAGATTAGAGGTGTGTTAAAGGGGAATTGTTCTTGCCTTGTTTTAAAAGCTTCTCATTCATTGTTTTTGGGTTTAAAGGTGAGTTCTTTAACTCACATCAACGTCTATAGCTATCATTGTTGTTAGGTATGAATTCCTAACATTTGTGCATATTTATTTGCTTTTGATTTGTATTGATTTGGTGAACTTTCTAAATTTTGGTGTTTTTGTCCAATTTTATGAAAAATCCTTCTATGGATGTTTGGACATTGATATTCGGGGTGTATTGAGGAGTCTTTAAGGCCGGGTTGTCGCTTGGCGTAAATCCTTAGTAGTCGTTGCTCATCCGATCGCTTCCGATTAGTTTTGGCTACTTTGGCCTAGGCAAAATGGTAACTAGACCAGGTGACCAGATGTTTGGCGACCTAGTCCAGACGTCTGATTTGGACCTGGAGCAAAAATGTACGCACGCAGACTTTTAAAAAAATGCCAGATACTAATTCCAGACGTCTGAAATCTCAGATCAGACGTCTGGATGAGTCTTAGACGTCTGACTTGAAGTTTCAGATGTCTGGGGGTTCTTTGGATAATTTCCAGAGAATGAAACCAAACGTCTGGATTCAAAACCAGACGTCTGGACATGGCTCAGACGTCTGTTTTGATAATTCCAGATGCATGGGTGGCTTTCTGAACTATTTTTCAGAAAACAAATCCAGACGTCTGGATTCCAAATCAGACGTCTGGAAATGTTTATTTTTACCTAATAAGGATGTTTTGTGTGGATTTCCTATTTTAATCGATTTTTGTTGATACAGATAAGTTGTTATCACTTATTATCGACTTTGATGACTTCTTTCTTTGGATTTTTGAGAATATCCATTTGATGGATTTGATATCGATTTCTATGTTTTTGATTCACGACTTCGTATGTGAATCTTTGGTGATTGATTGTTTCTACAATCATTTTTGTGATATGTCACTTCTAAATACAAAGGTTTCTATACTAGTAGTAAATACTCAAACTCTTTCATCAAAAC
This sequence comes from Allium fistulosum, assembly GCA_030737815.1. Classification (NCBI taxonomy): domain Eukaryota; kingdom Viridiplantae; phylum Streptophyta; class Magnoliopsida; order Asparagales; family Amaryllidaceae; genus Allium; species Allium fistulosum. Next base: position 305,184,448 of record CM060901.1, on the reverse strand, counting down.
GATTTCAACACTATTTTAAATACAAAGCTCGTTTTTAAAACTGTTTTCCAATCTATTAGTATATACAAACCTTTACCTCATTCGTACGAGAAATCTAATTAAACGGCTTAGTAAAACAAGTGGTATGAAACGCTTGCGTTTACTTTGTCGGTTAATTCTTGGACTTATTCGATTGAAATTCCTATGACAATTTTCGAGTGGAAATCGTCAATTTGTTCGTAAATATTTAAGTTAAGCTAGTGGTTATGGGACATGAAGCTAAACCTTATATTCACTAGCTTAGTGTAATTCACACTTTTTATTGATCAATGATGATCATTTTGTGATTTAGACTGGCGATGTGCAATGTCTATTTGTTTGTTTGGGGATTACAATCCCCGTTTGTGGAACTTCGGTTCAATTTGGCGGGGTAGCGACCCGTTGTCTTCGGGCCGTTTGTGGAGCTTCGGCTCAAAAATTATGGTTAGCGACCATGGAATAGCGTTCCGTTTGTGATACACGTGTTGGTGAGTTTCATGCTCCCGTTTGTGATAGGCCTCCCCTTTTGTGATTTATGGATTTCTAATTGATGATTTCTAGAATTTGTGTTTCACCTCTTTATGTGATTGGCAATGATATGTTTGTCAATATTTGTAGTATGGTGAATAAAATAAAGAATATGATATTCTTTTTGGTGCTTTAGATTTTTGAGATATTGTATGTTTTTGTTGTTGTTTAAATCATATTTGTTCTAGTATGACATTATTGTTATCATACGTTCTTATTATATCTCTGCTTATATCTCATTCCTTTATCTGATATTTATAGTTAGACTGATCCGTTTATTATTTTCTTATTAAATAATACTCGGGTTAGACCAAGATGTTACAGGTGCTTCTGCTTGACTCCTTATTTGGGATCATCTTCTGACTTTTGTCTAACTACATAGTTTTGTAGTTTTTGATATTATACATTCGAGATAGAGACTCTTTGATGTATAATTATTCTTTTGTCTAGCACTTGTATATATTCTTTTGTGATATTGTGGATCTTATTTGACCACTACTCTGATGTACACTTTTATTTGTTATATTCATATCTGATTCCGCCTTTTTGATATGAATATCTGTGACTGATTTGTGTTATGTTTATTCCTATATTTTTTTTCCGAAGACTATTTAGTCGCTGTGTGGTAGCTTTGAGTTTGTATTAGATATGTCGGATTTCCTCCAGAAATGAAATATAAGTTATATTATCTAACATATCGGTATTCGCACAAAGCAATTACATAGATGGTCGCTCTTCAACAGCCTTATTCTTCGTGCTAGTCGACGGCATTATCCCGTAGTGTTCTTGGCTAGCGTGAGTATAGAGGTGGGGCGTCACATCCTTCCTAGGTCACATCAACCAGGGCCGCCTGCATAGAATCATGGCTTAACCTCCAACGTCGCACTACCAGCCCCAAAGTCCAAGTGCACACCCTCCTTTCCGAAGTCTAGTTCGCCTCCGATCAAGACAATATAGGTCGCATGGAATTTCCTTTTTTTTGTTGAATACGAATTGGAGATAGAATTAGGGGTTTTAAGAAATATAAGTGCATATGAGAAATCGGGTTTTTCCAAAATGAGGGGTACGGGCTTTGAATATGTGTATAAGAAGACTTGGTGAGCAAAAGCAAGTTCAAGCCGCCAATTAGTTCACCAAGTCTTCTTATACACGTATTCTAAACTTAGAAGTTACAAGTTAGTCACATATAGAAAGAGATATATTAAATATGCCATCATTTGTATGAAAGTATCATGCATTTGGTAAGCCACTTGTAGACAAAATTTTGACGACTAAATCACAAATTTAAATGACGGTTACTAAGTACAGCTATTTCCGTATTGTACTAGTTTCTCAAAACAACTTCCGGATTACAACAATATGGAAAGTAACATGAGTTATAATGTTTTATCATAAGTAACAAAAATTTGAACATAGAGTAAATGCAAGAAATCAAAAGTTGAAGCTAAATATGGTACTTTATTCACTCAAGTCAAGTTAGAAGGCAGGGAAAATGATGGTCTTAGCTGTTCATGGAAAACTTGACACACTTGGAAATTTGAAAAGATTATAGAGAAGTAATTTTGATATCAAAAGGGTGATAAATAAAATACATATGACATGGATCCTTCTCGATGCTAAGCTACGAATAAAACAAAGCCCAATAAGAACCACCACAAACGAATATGGCTGACATGGACTAATTTACAATGATACAAAATAAAAATAAAAATAAACATCAATAAACGAAAAGAGAGTAAGAGACATGAATTAATACAACAAAGGTACAACCCAAGAACAGTTGGGTACACTTCTGATGTTTATCAGGGTTTGAGTATTGGACTATCGGACCACACTCTAATAACCAAAAGTGTGAATAACATAGAAAGCCATATGAGCAAGTATAAATACTAATGGGATCAACATCAATAAGTTTATCAGCTTGAAAGTGATACTTATTCATGATAGTTTAATGAAATAGCCAATCAATTTTAGCTATATGACAATGTGGCCAAATTTAGGACTAACATCAGTATTGACAGTACATCATTTACACAAACATAGAATAGAGTAGTAACCAAAACATATCATAATCTTGGTTTTTATAAAAGAAAACTAAGGTCACTCTCATTTTAAAGGCTTTATTTTATTTATCAATATACCCTAAGTGTCTCCTTCAAAAAATTAATTTATACACATCTATGAAATATTATTTTATCTTCAAAACAATCTTTCCAAACTGTCCACTTTATTATGTTTAATATTTAACTTATTTCAAAATTCTATCTTCTTTACAACAATATTATATACTTACTAAGAATTATTACTGAATACATTTTATTGCCCAAAACACTATGTCCGAGTGTCTCGTACTAGTGTTTAGAAATCCCTATCGATAATGTTGATCGGGTGCATTGATCATAATCCTTAAAATACTCAATGGACAAATTTTAAACAAATATTATTTTCTATACGATATATATATATATATATATATATATCTTTTAATACCTTATGATTTTCCAAAATATTTGCTTGTTTATAATAAATATAATCAAATTCCACATAAATGTATATCCTTTACCAAAAAGATTTTAATCCAAAATGATGCTTGCTTTTAATAAAATCCATTCAAATTAATCTTAATATTATTAGAGAAATAATAATTTACTAACAACAATTCAATAGCACACACAACCATTATCAACCATTTGCATTCAAAACAATACACCACACCATATTCAATTATTCATAACAACAAGCAAGCATTCAAATTTTATTATATCTTATTTTATTACTAAGCATATTTTCCAATTCCAATTTAATTAGATATTATTTTCCATTCCATATATTATAACTACTAATTTCTTAAACATTTTTATTATTCCCTAACGATTCTATATTGGAGAAATCGTTGGTTTTTATTAATTATTGGGTTTGTCCAGATTCAGATGGAATTATAAATTCTTTGAGTGATAGTTTCTTATTCAATTCCACATTTTAAACTAAGCATAAACAAAATAAACACTGATGCAACAACATACATTTTAATCAAACCAACAATAGCCTTCAACGGAAAGCTATTTTCCAGCTGCCGCTGTGCAGTTTGATCACTAACAGATCAGGACACAACAGTTCAAATCTAAGTAATCTAGGTTCTCATTTATGCTATACATTAGATCTAACTCTTTACAGAAGTTAGTTCCACATTCAAAATCATTTTCATAACAATAATTGGCATAGAAATTCAAATTATTTTTTAACAAATATGTCCTGATGATTATTCCTAATATCATTTTTATTTGTATCCTAAATAAAAATGTAATTCTAATTCTACCCTGCACACCCAAGGGATGGGACTCTAGGTCCTCATGGTTTAGATCTCGACTTTGTGTCAATTATACTCTATAAGGTTTTGAACACGTATCTGATACCAAGCTGTAACAACTCCACCGCCATTCCCATATTAATAACGAACATTACAAGTAATGTCGTCTAATAACATGAAGTATATGACTGGTTAAGGGTGATCGAATCTGAATATATCTTTAGACTAACACTGATACGTCTTTATTACCTTTTTGAGGATCTAAACTGAAAATTTGACGTGTATAGTATTAATACAAAGTGATAAACACACCGATTTAAAATATTTAGAAAGTATATAAGATAAATAAATCAACATCAGAATCATAAATCACAGCGGAATAATATACATCGTCATATACATAATAAGATGTGAGATTACAAAATATCAGTACTAGAACCACATACTATATACATGACATCCAAATACCGTATCAAGTACAAAATGACAAATACATAATATACATGACATAAACTCCTAAATGTCAATATATACAAGTATGAAGTAAACTAAAACGGTCAAAATAGTCTACTTTAATGCTAGCCAAAAATCCAAAGCTCATGAGTCCTTGTACTTGTAGAGTCTCAGTCTGACCCAAGTATTAAAATAATAAACGGTTCAGACTATATCTAAAAAAAGGATGAGATACTGATGATATGAAGATATGACTAACAATCATAGTATAATTATGCCTAATGAAAAATCATCAGAAAAAGGTATATCAACAAAATCACCATTTCGTAAATACATATCAAGTCTCAATAGACCATCATCTCAAAATATGGTGATAACCAATTCAAAATTCCTTAGAGCCATAAAGGTTACAGAATATCCATACTAAAAATCTCTAAAGAAATAATCATCAATAATAAAATAATAATGGTAGTCAACTATCAATATAAAATAGCATGACACGGAGTCTAAACCCAAGAAATAGACCCTACCACATACCTAACCACAAGAAATATGATACAGTCTAACCCTAAGAAATAGACTGGCAATGTGAATTTACCTAATCCCAAGAAATAGGTAAACATGGTCCATTGTAAATAAACTGATAGGGCTGCAATATAGCACCCATCCAAACAATAAAAACGACAGTCATGTTATACCAGAATAGACCTAACCCCAGGAAATAGGTCTACCTACCCAAATCTAAAAATGTATCGACTCTCATGTCGATGAAAAATGAGTCATCTTCTCTTAGGGATCTATCGGCCAAAAAACAAATCCGAACATCCTAAGATAATACAACTCTATGTGTTAATTACTGGCACTCAAGTAATCACAAGAATTTAACTAACTGTCCCACATCAGCTCGTAAATTCAAGTATTTACTAAAAGCTAGTAATTTCCACTTTATACTCTATTTAACAAATTATAATAATAACTGAAAGAAATGTATAAATAGTCCCGTATCAATCCGACAATTCAATCGTTTATTAAAATTCTTTATTTCATAGAAAAGCACGAAATCCAATTGAAATGGAAATCATTCAATTTTCCAATTCAAAATCCAATTGGAATTATTAATCCAATTTTTATTTAAAGAAGTGTTTTATAAAAATTTACCTTGATTTAAAATTTCGAAATAATAATAAAATCTCTTTCAATATATATATATAGTTATATGTATTATTAATAATTTTATCAAAACCTTTGAATTCATTGTAAATCCCTTTTTACTATTTATAAATAGATAAAAATTCATAATTTGCTAATATAAAGAAAATCATTTCTTTTCAAACAAATTCCTAATATATATATATATATATATTATCTCTAAAAGTATTTTCTAACAATAATACTTTAACTTTATAAATATGATTATAAGAATAATTTATATACTTCACAAAGCGTCATAGGATAAAATTTTTATATGCCTCAAGATTAAAGAAACAAGTGCAACAAAGAATCAGAAATTCAAATTGCATCATTTAGAGCCAACATCGCTCTATATAAAATATTATTTCAAATATGGAATATTTAGCGATCCGAGTTGTTTTTCAATAACTTCGGTCACACAAACAACGTATGTATCTTTATATAAATTAATAAAATTCAATTTGCAATCTGCCAGAATTCCATTTGCAAATTGACTTCTTTCAATCCACATAACAGTCCATATATCACCAACAATAAATTTTCAATATCTCAAACAAACAATTCATTCAAATAATTCAATCATCCACACTCAACTGTTTTCATGCAAATAACCATATCAACACTAGCATAAGCTTCGTTGTCGTGCACAAAAACCCTAAACCATGCTATGCCTTCACCTTGCCTGGAGTCCCCTTCGTTCTGCTTTGAAGCCACCCAAAGACAACACATCTCATTCACCTCGGAGCTGTTGTTCTAGGTTTCAAGCCTTCATACCTACATCTATCCTCTGTCCTCATAGACAATCGTAAGTCGCCTACAAAGAACAGCCATGCTCCGCCCTAGGTCACATCAACCAGCGTCATCTGCATAGAATCATGGCTCAACCTCCAAAATCATGCTACCTGCTCCAAAGTCCATATGCACGCCTTCCATGCCGAAGTCTGGTTCTCCTCCTCAAAGTCGCCTCCGATCGAGACAATATAGGTCGCATGGAATTTCTTTTTCGTTTTCGTTTGTTGAATACGAATTGGGGATAGAATTAGGGTTTTAGAGAAATATAAGGGCATAAGAGAAATCATATTTTTCCAAAATGAAGGGTATAGGCTTTGAAACTTAAAAGAGAGGAGTTTGTGTTTTTTTTTGATTGTGATGGTTTTGTATTGTTTTAGGCCCATTTATATTGAACTAAAATGTTTTTCTATTTATTCGTAATGTATTTGGCTTCTTTTTGATTCGTTCGACTTATGAAACTTCTTACAAAAATTATTCTTGCTAATATAATATTTTCCCAAAAGATTCCAAAAATCTAAATCAAATCCTAACAATTCATTTCAATACATTTATTTTATTTTGACCTCGACCATGGTAGTTAAAGTTGTGTAATTAGATTATTTATGGAAATTTACATGGAAATAGATACAATTAAATTGTACCTATAATGCTCTCGCTAAATTAAAACGTAGAAATCCATATTCCAAGCCAAATTAGGGAAATCAAAATTAATACTGACAATTTACAAACTAATTATCATAAATCTTGAATAAACTTGACAATCTTGACAACATTCTACTTTAGAAATTTTAGAGACGGATTACCAAATTTCCAGATTAGGCTGTGTACCATTCTATTCCAGTTATATGACGCCCCACCTTTTTGAATAGTTCTAGTCGGCAATAAACCAAACATGTCCAACTCAAACCATTTAAAAGATAGATTATCAATGGGTTTATTTTTAAAAAAAGAAGAAAAGAAGAAAACAACAACAAAATATCGCGGCGGAACGATAAAATACAATAATCATATAAACAGTTCATGAAGCTGTTTAACAATATATACTCGATTCAATCTACAACATAAATCAGAGTTATACAATATTATCAGAGTTATAGATTATAATAGATGGAATAAAATAGTGCAGCGAAATAAATACTAGTAGATATGATATACCAAATCTCCGTCTTCGTCCTCCAGAATAACTGGCTTCGATAACTGAAAACTCGGTCTGACCCGAGTGTAATGAAAAACAAAACACTTGAGCCAAGACTAAAAATCCTCATGTAAGTCAAATCAAAATCAAGAGAAATAATAAATATAGTTTCAAAATGAACCGTTACTTTCGATTTCCAACAAATCTGGACTCAGATCCAAATTCCAAACAAATAAATTGAATTCCAATGTTTCAGTTCAATTCCTTTCAAATTCAATTTAATTCATTCAATTTTGATTTCAAATAAATCAATTTCAATTTCAATTAATTTCAATTCAATTCCAATTTGAATTAATTTCAATTCAATTCTCAAATTTAAACCATTTTGATATAAATTCGAGTTTGATTTTTATCGAATTAAATCGCTTAAATCAAATTAAACTTCAATATTCAATTTAAGATTCAAATCTTCAAATATAATTTAATTCCAAGCTCAATTTTGAAATATCATGTTAAATTACGTTTACTTAGCAATATTTCAAGTTGGATTAAAAGTTCAAATCTTTTTAAAACAAATCAATTTTCGAAATTCAAACCATATTTCGATTTGAACTTCAAAATCTCAAATCTCATTTTAAACAATTTCATTTAACAAATTTTGATTCCAACATTTGAGCTCAATTTCGAAAATAATTTGATTTCCATAAATTCGATTTTTGCTTCTTTAAATCAAAATCATTTATATGATTTCAAATCAAAAAAAAATTAAAATAATTTAATTTAACCAATCCGGTGTCCGTATATAATTTTCTATCATATGGCCAAGTAATCAGTTATTTCGATTTTAATTTCACGGATGGATATATATCATTTCAATCCAAAATAAATGTCATATGTGTATATCATTTCAACCTATTCCTTAGTTTATTCGACATAGTTTAATTTACAGTTTTATATATTGTAAGTAATTTACAGGTTGATAACAGGATAAATATATATAAAATAAATAAACATCCAAATCATCCAAAATATCAACCAATAGCATCCATCACAATCACTCGTCCAAATAGTCAATATAATTCTCAGTCAATATAATTCACAACAATTACATAGTTATCAATATCGAGTATTTTACTGGCAATTAAATTCCAATTTCAAATTTAACTGTCAATTTTTATTTTTAACAATCAATTTAGATGATAATTTAGATGTCAATTAAATTTATCAAACAACAATCAATAAGTTTATATCACTTCATAATTTCAAATTTAACTAACATAAAAATATTATAGTACTTTGTGAGTGTTATAAAACACTCACCTTTTATTTGAAACTGAAATATTTTCAGCTTCAAATAAATTCCTATTTGATTCCACGCCGTAGCCTTCATCGATAAGAATCCATCGCAGCTCGTTTCGCTCGAATCGGACCTCGTACAGAGAAGTTGTAACGACCCATATTTTTACGGATCGAAACATCGTAGAACAGTTGACAAGTGGTCGCATTGTTGATAAGTCGCCTAGAGTCTAAGTCTTAGGTCGTGTGGGATGGCTTAGGTCGTATGGGATGGCTTAAGTCGAGTGACCGACTTAGGAAGTGCACGACCTAAGAGATAGACTATCTAAGGTTTTGAGCGACCTAAGGAAGTTAGGTCGGCAATGACCTAAGGAAATGGTAAGTAACGACCTATAGGAGTTAGCATGGTTAGGTCGTAAGACTCTGTGTTAGTTTAGGTCGTGTGCTAGTCTGGAGCGACCTATAGGATTAGACGACCTAAGGATTTTTAGTTAGGTCGAGTGAACGACTTATAGAATGTAGCGACCTAGTATAGTGGAGCGACCTATAGCTTAGCGACCTAAGAATTAGCGAGTTAACAAACCAGTAGTTAGCGACCTAGTGGTTAGCGTAGTTGGGTCGTAGACGACCTAAGAGTTAGGTCGTGAGCTCTGTTTTTAGTTAGGTCGCATGTTTGCTAAGTCATAGATCGCGTGTTGTTTTAGGTCGCGTGTTGGCTTAAGGTGGTAGGTCGTGAGCGACCTAGGGGTTAGGTCGGCATTTGTTAATTCGCTGGGTTTTTGGCTTAGCATTAGGTCGTGTTATAGTTAAGTCTTAGGTCGGAGCTGTTGTTAGGTCGCGTTGCAGTTGAGTCGTAGGTCGCATGAAGGTGCGCTTATGCGATGTGTCAAGCCGTGGCCGACTTAGGAGTTAGCTGCTAAGTCGTAAGTCGTAGGCAGATGGGTTTTAGGGCGGCAAGGTGTTAGGTCGTAGTGGGCTGGTAGGTCGTAAGTCGTGATGGTCTTTAGGTCGGAGACGACCTAATAGTGGACGACCTAGGGAGGAAATCAACCTATAAATAAGAGGGGCTTTCTTCATTTTTGTGATCCGGATTTCGAAGTGACGAAGTGCTGCCATTTTGAGAGCTCGACTTCTACACTTCTTCACTTCTTTTCTCTACTTTAATCTTGTGCTTCCTTCCATCAAAATCGAAGATCAAGTTGAAGATTCAAGAGCTTATCTTCATCCATTGAAGTGAGATTTCATCGTTTGATGCGGATTCGTGATAGATCAAGCTAGATCCTTCGCTGTCCAGATCTGAACTGTGTTGATTTGGGGTTGTTTAGGTGATTTGGTGAGTGGTGATTATCTCTCACACGGATCCAAAGGAGTATGTCGGATCGTTGGCTTGATTTGGTGTTAAAATAGTGATTTTCATGCATCTTTGTAAACTTAAGTATAGATCCATATAGATCCGTTGTTTATGATGATTTGACAACCATTTTACTAAGTGTTAACCTATGCAAGTTCATTCATCAAGATTATAGAGACATTGCTCATGATTTCATGCTTGTTAGACTTTTGACTCTTTAATTACGAAATTGCTATTATTGTTATAATTGTCTATTTAGACCATATTTGAATGTTTGTTTACTTGGATTAATGTTTGATTTGATTGATTGCTATGAATTAGATGATTGATGATTTGATTTAGACCGAAGATGATTCAAAAGCTAAGGGAAAGGCTCTTGAATTGGAAAGCTGCTCGTGGCATATGTAGCGAATGATGAAGCTCTTATGCATAGATTTGATGATGATGATGATGTTGAGATGAAGCTTTGCAAGGATGTGATGAAGCGAGGCATGATATGAGATAGTCTTGGTCTAATCCAGATGGGATCATTCCAAGCATGTTGATAAATCGGTGATATGGTTCGAGTTGAGGATAATGGTTGGCTCGAGAGGTGCTTGAGCTAGTATGGAAATAGTCGTCGAGGAGGATGACTAGAAGGCTGAGATCTTATCGTTGTTGAAGGTTCTAGCATGCTCAAAGCAAGAGTACGTTGGGCAGATTCGATAGTCCCTGAAGGCTAATGATTGATAGTCAAGTACTCTGGGCAGATTCGATAGTCCTAGGCACGGGTCACGATGACGTGCGGGAGTTATGTCTAGAACCGGGGTTTCCATTAGCCTTTGACGGACGGCTGAAAGAATGTGTCGGTAATTCAATTAACGGTGATATCGAAGCAATGATAACAGTGATAGCCAGAGTCATGGATGTTTGGGTTTATCATCATTCGGTCTCAAGAGCGGTATTTTCTAGGTGCTTATCTGATCTTGGTTTAGGCCTTGGGGGTTTGTACTTGGAAAACATCGCCCTTGACTCGAGTGATAATTGCTTTACTTTAAATTACATGTTCTGCTATGTTTGTTTCTACTTAGTGTGTGTTTGGGGGCTATCACTGTAGAATGAGGTTGGAGTGGGAGGGTTGCATTCCTATTCCTTTTCCTTTATGCTCTTTTGGTATGTTGTTAGTTAATTTACCGCTCACTAAGACTGTTGTCTGACTCAAGGCTTTATGTTTTAACTCTTATTGCCTTGGGCTGTTCGTCCATTTTGGGACGGGCAGACTAGGTAGCAGGTGACAGGTGATGTTCTTGCTTTCCACGATGCTGATGACGAAGATGAGCTAGAGTATTGCATATTACTTCTTACTATATGTACTGGTTGTTCCGCTGCTTTGTATTCTCTGAGTGATATGCAGTGAGGCTTGTTGTATTAACTATTCAGATGTTTGTATCCAACTATTATGAAGTTTTATTAGTGAGATTCTATTCTTTGAAGCTTCACTATATATTTGTTCTATTGTATTTTGTCCATGCGCTGTGAGTAATACGATAGATTCTGTTGTTTTTAATTTACCCTGGCAATCGTCCATGGTCGCCTGGCACACTTTACAGCGCACTATCTCTAGATTCGGTGCAGGGGTCATGGGCGGTCGTCACATTTGGTATCAGAGCTTTGGTTAATCGATTTTACCCAACGCTCGCTGACGTAACTACGTATGAGAGACGTAATTGTATTTTGATGGATGATTACTATATATAATATAGTAGCTTAGTAGAGTTTTAGTCCTTTATGCAGTTGTTTCTCTAGGTGTGCTAATCATTCCTTTTTATAGATATTGAGAATGAGTCGAAGAGGGAGACCAGCTGCTAGGGAAGGCTGTGCTACTGAAGGGGCTGCTGATTATGCTGCTATGTTCGAAGCTATGATGACTTCGATCATGAGAAGGATGCCAGCTCCGGGGCCATCGGTGGATGTTGGAGTTCAAGTTCAAACTCCAAGACCGGTGGATTTTGCTAAGCTGTGTAAGGACTATACTGCTCTTGGAGGAAAGGTTTTCTTGGGAACAGAATCAACCATTGAAGTTCAGAGGTGGATAGATGCTTGTAGAAGGATCTTTGGTGACTTGGGGATTGAGGATGCGACTAAGAGGAAGTTAGCATCAAGGCAGCTTCAAGGAAGAGCCTCTGATTGGTGGAACTCTATTACCATCAATACTCCGGAGGAAGAGATTACTTGGGAGCAATTCCAAGTCAGATTTGAAGCTAAGTTCATTTCTACTGCTCAGAAGTCTGTTCTTTTCAAGAAGTTTGTGGAGCTCAAGCAAGGTGGGAGACCAGTTCTTGAGTATGTTTCTGAGTTTGAAGCTTTGTCCAAGTATGCCCGGTCATATATCGAATCTGCATATCAAAAGAATGAGAAGTTCGTGACAGGCTTGGACAGTTATCTTGGGAGACAGTTGGTGGATCATTTGGACGATTCATTTGAGAAGCTTGTGGAGAAAGCTCTCAGGCATGAGAGTCTGTTTCCTAAGGAAGGATCTGTTGTTGCTGTGACCAGGGAAGAGTCTAAACCCCAGCAGAGTGGAAACAAGAAGAGGAAGCAGCAGCAGCAGAAGGGTAAGGATGGCCAGAAGAAGCCGAAGGGCGAAGTGACTTGCTACAATTGTCAACAGAAAGGCCATTTCTCTAAGGATTGTAAGAATCCGAAGGTACCGATGAAGTGTCACAACTGTGACAAGCCAGGGCATATCAGGAAGAATTGTCCAGAACCGAGGAAGGACAAGCAGATTGTGCCAGCCTATGCTTTGGGAGCTGTTCCATCGTCTTCGAAAGCTCCTACCGCTGAAGAGAAAGGAAAGAGTGTGGTGGTTCAAGGTTGTAACGACCCGGAAATTTCGAACCCGAAATTTCCAGATAGTTAGAAGAAAAAGAAAGAGATAGAAGAAAGAAACAGAAAGAAGAAAGAAGAACAGAGAACACAACATCTCACATTCGCAGCGGATTAAATATAATAACAAATAATAATAACAGTTAGACAAAGAAAAACTGTATTTGTTAATTACATTTTAATACATCAGAGTTACAACATTCACAAATGTACTAGACAGTTAAAATTAACATGTCTCAGACAACTATAATATCACAACGGAATATACTCCATACGTTCCTGCCATCCAGCTCGCCTCCTGAGCTCCAGAACGTCCTTACCTGAAATCTGTAATACTCGGTCTGACCCGAGCATTACATCAAAGTAACACCCGGGTCAGGCTGGAAACCAGCGTGAGTAAACTCATCTAACATGAAATTCCAATGTATAGAACTTAATTAAAACCCGGGGTAACTCATTCATTCTACCAGTTCACAACTTGTTATAGTCAACACTTATATTCACAAATCAATCACTAGTACCTTCACTTAGTTTCAAATGGTCCAGTCATTTAAATTGTTCCATTACAGCTTATTGATATCACACATCAATCTATAAAGAATCATTGTAGATTACAAGTTCGAAGTGGTTTCGGGTATTAACTAATACCCGACTCCTGTCTCTTCGAATCCAATGTCCTCTTAACCCCGGTTATCCGATGAAATACAATTCAAACTTTAAATACAGGATGTCACTTTTATACAGTAATTCATTATCGATAGATACCCATATTATCACAGTCTAAACCAAACATATCATAACACATAGCATCACATATCAGAGATATCATCTATCTAAGGCATACAATATCATTCCATCATTTATAAGAAAAATAATTAAGTCACACCATTCCAACTAATTTAAAAAAAAATTAAATTAATTACATCCATTATTAAAAATCATGCTTACTTGATCATTAATTTATTATTTGAAATTAATTGTCATTTAATCATTCAAATTAACCTTTAATTACTTTCATTTATTAACCACAAATTACTTTTGTTTATTTATGAAATTAATTAATCATCTTTAATTACCCATCTTAAGTAATTATCCTCAATTACTTATATTAATTTATTATCTCTTAATTAATCACATAATAAATAAATCTTAAGTTAATTACATAATTAATTAATCCTTAATTAATTATATTAAGTAATTTTCTTTTAATCATAAATTAATTAATCTTTAATTAATTTATTACCCTTTAAGTAATCACATTAAGTAATTATCACTTAATTAATCTCATTAAATAATTATCATTCAATTAATCACTTAAATTAATTATCCTTTAAACACTAGTTAATGATCATTGCATTAATTACATTCATTAACTAATTTATTTACTCTTATTAATTCATTAAGTGTATCTAAATTAATTACTTATTTAAATCTCCTTAAATTAAATACTTAATTACATCATTTAATCTTCTTTATAAAACATTTAGGAGTCAATTGTATAATTAAACAAAATAATTTTAACATTTAATTTTTACATTTAAAATATTTGAAACTTGTTTTAACTTGTTAATACTTTACTTTGAAAACTTGGTAATGTTTTCCTTGATAACTTAGTTACTATAATAACTTTAAAAACTTGATGATACTTCTGTTATCATCCTTTAATAATCTGGTCAATTCAATTTTTATACAAACCCGGGTTCAAAACCCAAAATACTCGAGTAAAACTCGAGTCATTCACGCATTATACTTCTTCGAGGCAAACCACCTTCTACTTCGAGCACGACCCGAGCTAATTCCTTCTTCCCCATCAACAACATTTCCAGATACATAATCCTCACGCGTGCACATGCACACTTTGTCGAAGTGTCTCTGACCATCGCCGCGACCATCACTACGCCGGCGACCACATCTTCGACCAGCCTAGCCTTCCAGATCGACGAAATCGTCTGAGAATCAAAATCCAGTAATTCGAGACCACCGGAACCAAACTTCGATCAACTTAAACTGCTCTCGCCGTCTATTCCGACCGCCAGTGAGCTCGCCAACCAAACCAAGGCTGTATCACGTTACTACGCAATGATTCCCCCTCCAGCGATCCCCTCCGGTCAACCCACGACGTCGAAATCATCTCGACTACCCACCACAACCAAACAGCTCCTAAAACCCTACTATTCCTTCGCCGCGCCACCACGGCGTTCTAAAAATTGTGCTTCTATTTTTCTCATGATCTCCGACCAACGAACCTCCTCCAGCCTCAAACTCGACTCTCCTCCATATCCAGATCGCCATGAATCGACCAAAAACCCCGATTCCGATCATCATCGATTCCTCCTCGCATACTAACTTAAAAATTATAATATTACCATCAAAAATCATCACTTGTAAAAACGAATCTGATTATATAGGTGAAACAAGAAATTATGTTATTCGATTTTATTGATATGATTAAATTTTCACTGTAAATTTCCTTTTCCAGACAATTACTTTATAACCTCTCTTGAACCCACTTTTAAAAATAATATTTCATCCTTATAACAACTTTTCTTTAGATATCATAACCATAGTTGCTTGAGTGAAGGAAAAAGAATTTTTAAATGATTATTGGGGCTGTTAAACAAGAACAGAGACCAAAAATATTTTTCACAGACATGCATATACACACACAGTGATTCAAACTTATACACCCAGTCAATCATACAATTTCATCCATGCAAATCGTATTCAAGCCATTTCTACAATTAAATCTTACATGCACAATGATATAAAGAAGATTTGGCTTTAAAAAGTGAAGTTTACTCACTTTCAATGGAACAGAGAACCTGAAAGTTCTGCTTTAATCTGGAATTTACTTTAGTTTGATCTGGTATTGCACTTTGTTGTTGAGTAAATCTTCTGGCAATAGAGTGGAATCTGTACTTGTTTGAATTGATTTGCACATTTTTTTCTTTTGCTTGAATTTTGAATTTGCTTGATTTTATTTGAAGATGGAATCTTGCTTTTAAAACTGAAATGAATTTTTTTGCTGTTTGAATTTGTCTCTGGTTTGTATATTGTTGTCCGGCTACTCATTTCTTAACTTTGAAATTAAGATAGAAAAGGATTGAGAAGAAAAGATTATAAGTATATTTAGCCTTGTCTTAATGAAAAATAAAAATAAAGTAAATTAGATTGTGACACTTGTTTAATTTATATACACTTGTAAATTGCATGTTATAATTGCCTTACATTTGTTAAATTGTAAGAACCTATGTTTTTATATAAAATCTTATCATATTTTCCTATTAAATTTAATATTTATATATGTATGGTTTTAAATCTATACATATTTTAAATTATTCTTATTCATATGTAATTTAAAAGAAGGAGTATTAATTCTTTATTTAAAACTTTTCTTATGTTTATACAAATTATGTATCATATGATTCAAACCTTTCTATATATTTACAACCCATTTTAATTTAAGTAAATTTTAAAAGAAAGCAAAATAAATCCTTTGTTAAATCTTATTTTAACTATCATGCCTTTAAATGAATAAATATTTATCTTTAGAGTTTTTAAAATACATAGTTAACTTTAAATAACTTTCGAAAAATTATTATATTGGATTCAAACTCATGCTTCAAATCACAATATATATATATATACACACACTCATATACTTGTAAACTTATAAATTCTAACTTTATAGAGTTTTTCATATATCTATTCATAATATTCATCCAGATATTTGTATAAATTTGTTCAACTAACTAAAAACCAGTATCTTAATAGTAAAAAATCAGTTAATTTACCAATTTACCAGATATCCAAAAATCCGGGTTATCACATTTCTCCCCCCTTTAAATCTTTTCGTCCTCGAAAAGGAACGAAGCAAGAATTTTATTATAATGTTGATTATTAGTTAAATTATTCCTTAGACATCTTAACTCTTTTTATTTAAATTTTTCAAAACATTTTAAAAATCTACATAATATTATCAAAATAGTTTTTATCAAAATAGTTTTTATAACTCGATGTTTCAACAAGTCCATCCTTGTTCTCACAGAAATTCGGTCATACGTTGATCAGACGTAGGACTGAAAATCTATAAGGACTTAGCAAACCCGTTTTCAACACCCAATGAAAATATTTGGAAAATAATTTATGAAAATATAGAAAACATTTTTGAAAATAGAGGAAATATCTTTGGTGAGAATGCTCTGGAAATCATCACTCCCATCCATGGTCACAGTTACATCACGGGTTACGTTGCCATCGCAGCAAAAGTCCATGTAACTGATAACAGCATGGAACCCACAACAGATCGCAGTTACATCCAGGGTTACGTTGCCATCACAGCAAAAGTCCATGTAACTGTTGGCTCTCAGCGGCACACACGATTTCGCTGTCAAAATGAAACTTCTCCCACATAGGTCGCAGTCTACCGATATAAAATCAAACGCAGACTGTTGGCTCTCAGCGGCACAAACGACTTTCGCTATGTTACCATAGTGTCACAGTCTACCGATATAAAATCAAACGTAGACAGTTGGCTCTCAGCGGCACACATGACTTTCGCTATGGTCTGCAGTAGATCGCAGTGACATCGAGTTAAACTGTCGTCACAGCATAACTCAAATACCTCTGTGGGCACCAGCCCCTCGACTTTCGCTACACAAATAATCCTCAGGAACTAGTTTATTCCGGACTCCTCACAGGATTAACTTTAGAAACCCTCCTTGGGGCTCAAGGCAGTACCACCCAGTGGCACTCCTGAGAAGTTCATTTCAAGGAAGCGCCTTTTTCCCCAGAGCTATTCACAAAACACTTTATACTATATACTTATAGTATCTTCAAATCATACCCTTTATGATTTATCAAAATCTTCTTTACACAAAATCGATTACCAAAATCGATAATTCTCAAACTAGGCTTTTCAAAATCCAAAAGTGATTTTCCAAAAATCAAAAGCCTTTTCCAAATTATATAGGTTCCCAAAACCTTTTCCAAAATCATTCTCATAAGATCCTTTATATATATATATAGATATATATAACTTTGAAAATCTTTGGATCATTTCAAACTTGTATAAAACCTCTTTTATACTTCTAATATTTCAAAACCCCTTTCTTCTGGCTATAGATTCAACAAGGGAAGATTTATCTTATATAACAAGGATATATAACTTTATTTTATTCCAAATCAAATATTCAAATTTGATTTCTTTATAAAGTTATTTACCATTTACTTACCTCCATAAAGTAAATTTCAACCAAAGAAATATCCAATTCCATTATATTTCACAAATATACTTTTCATTTCAAAGACCATTTTACAATTCTTATCCACAAATCTTCAATATCAATTTCATTCAAATCCGTACGATGTACACATATCATCCGTACACAATATCAATCTGATCGCTCAATCGATCACACAATTTCACTTCCGAACTAGTATCGTCCACCCGACTTCCTAGTGCGGACTCAGATCTGGTTTCTTGATCAGAAACCGTCATTCTCCTTGCATAGTCGTAGCTATGATAGAGAATATCCAGAACCAATCAAAAATCCATATCCAGGTTCGCCGTCGAAAATCGAGCGAAAAATCCTAACTCGGATCGATAATACTATCTCGAAATTCTGTGTTCGAATCTGGATCAAATCACTATGCGAATAGAATAATATACGTATATCCTACGTATTTATCTTTATTGGTTATTAGCCAAATAAATTTTCTTTTCTATTCACATTTCCTTTAATTCCATTCAATTATTCTCAATTGCTTCTATTTCCAATTGAGTTATTACTTTAATTACCAACAGTTTGAAATCTGACCAATTTAATATTTAAAAATAGCTTGAAAAAGTTAAAAATAGATAAGTAGTTGAAAAATAGTTATTAGTTTGTAAAGTATATGTAGAATAGTTAAATAATTGTAAAATAGTTGGAAAATAGTTAAATAGTTATAGAAATCTTAAATAATTGCAAAATAGTTGTAAAATAGCAATTAGTTATAAAGTAGTTAAAAATAGTAATTAGTTTATAAAACAGTTGAAAAATTGTTAAATAGTTTCAAAAATAATTGTAAAACAAGTATAAAATAGTTTTAGGTTTGAAAAGAAAAGTTGTATAGTAAATAGTTTGGAAAATAGATTTATATTAAAACAATTTATTTTGAAAATAAACCAGAGTCAAACTGTCCAATTCTCATCAATTTAATTTAAATTTCCACCTCCAATTAAATTGACTCAATTCCAATTTAAATAACTTCAATTTCCATTGAAATTGATTTAACCTCAATTCAAGTTGAATTATCCTTAATTCCTTTCCAAATTCAAATCAAATTCCATTTGATTTTTAAACTTAATTCAACTTTAATCACAATTTCAATTAATTCACATAAATTTCAAATTGAACCAATTTTTAATTCATTTCAATTCCAGTTTGAATTAATCCCAATTCCTATTTGAATTTGAACTCATTCATCTTCAAATTTATTTCAAATTATTTCAATTCAAATTTTCCATTTAAACTTATGCTTATCCATCTTCAATCACAATTCTAATTAATTCAAACCAAATCCCATTTGAACAAATTTCAATTTAAAACTCAATTTTAAGCTATCTCAAATTTATATAAATTCGAGTTAAATTTCTAAATGTTGATTTAATTTCTGATTCTAATTTATTATCCAATTTCAATTTCCAGATCTCAAACCCATTTTGAGATCACTCATAGCTCCTATTTAAATTAATCATTTAACTACCCAAGTTAAATTTAAATTTCATCTTGAAATTTCCAATTCAAGTTGTTCAATCTAAACTTATTTAACTTCCTTAAGTTAAATTATATTTACTTAATCCGGTCAACTTTACACAATTTGAATTCCCATTCAAATTTTAAACTTCAGATTAATAATCTTTCCCCTTTTAAGTTCAAAAACTTATCACTTTGGGTTTTCATATCACATTCCAAGGAAAATTTAAAACTCAACACTTAGAGTTTATTTCAAATCATCTTTGATATTATGTATATCCTTATTTATACATTTTTATTTCCTTTACACACCAAGTTATACCTTAAAATTTTTAAACCACCTTTGGTTTTAATTCAAAACAAATTTCTTTAAAACAATTTAAAGTTTTCTGGACTTAGATTTAAAATTTCACAATTTTAAATTACCTTTAATTCCAATTTATAAGTCATACTCACCTAAAAGTTTACTTCCCTAAAACATTTCATTTTACTTAATCATTTACATCATTTCATTATTAAACACAACAACCATCTATAATAACCATGATTATCATATCTAGAAACCAAATCATTATTATCTTTATTCTGATAACATTTTTACAAATTCAAGATTTTAATTTTAGTTTGGATTCATTTCAAAACTTATCTTTATTCAATTTTAATTTGGTTGTATTACTATTACCACTTAATTTAATTCCAATATTTTAACAACCAATTTCTTTATATTTATTAGAAAGAAATATCATTTTATATATCAAAATATATTCTTATATAAAATCATTTAAAATCCTTATATAAGAAAATAACAATTACGCTCTCATATATATATATACACTCAACTCATTCTAGGGTACCATTGACCCTATCCTTAACGAGTAATCCCAACAGAGCCAAGGTTCTCGCTTAACCTTCCGCTCTGATACCAACTGTAACGACCCGGAAATTTCGAACCCGAAATTTCCAGATAGTTAGAAGAAAAAGAAAGAGATAGAAGAAAGAAACAGAAAGAAGAAAGAAGAACAGAGAACACAACATCTCACATTCGCAGCGGATTAAATATAATAACAAATAATAATAACAGTTAGACAAAGAAAAACTGTATTTGTTAATTACATTTTAATACATCAGAGTTACAACATTCACAAATGTACTAGACAGTTAAAATTAACATGTCTCAGACAACTATAATATCACAACGGAATATACTCCATACGTTCCTGCCATCCAGCTCGCCTCCTGAGCTCCAGAACGTCCTTACCTGAAATCTGTAATACTCGGTCTGACCCGAGCATTACATCAAAGTAACACCCGGGTCAGGCTGGAAACCAGCGTGAGTAAACTCATCTAACATGAAATTCCAATGTATAGAACTTAATTAAAACCCGGGGTAACTCATTCATTCTACCAGTTCACAACTTGTTATAGTCAACACTTATATTCACAAATCAATCACTAGTACCTTCACTTAGTTTCAAATGGTCCAGTCATTTAAATTGTTCCATTACAGCCTATTGATATCACACATCAATCTATAAAGAATCATTGTAGATTACAAGTTCGAAGTGGTTTCGGGTATTAACTAATACCCGACTACTGTCTCTTCGAATCCAATGTCCTCTTAACCCCGGTTATCCGATGAAATACAATTCAAACTTTAAATACAGGATGTCACTTTTATACAGTAATTCATTATCGATAGATACCCATATTATCACAGTCTAAACCAAACATATCATAACACATAGCATCACATATCAGAGATATCATCTATCTAAGGCATACAATATCATTCCATCATTTATAAGAAAAATAATTAAGTCACACCATTCCAACTAATTTAAAAAAAAAAAAATTAATTACATCCATTATTAAAAATAATGCTTACTTGATCATTAATTTATTATTTGAAATTAATTGTCATTTAATCATTCAAATTAACCTTTAATTACTTTCATTTATTAACCACAAATTACTTTTGTTTATTTATGAAATTAATTAATCATCTTTAATTACCCATCTTAAGTAATTATCCTCAATTACTTATATTAATTTATTATCTCTTAATTAATCACATAATAAATAAATCTTAAGTTAATTACATAATTAATTAATCCTTAATTAATTATATTAAGTAATTTTCTTTTAATCATAAATTAATTAATCTTTAATTAATTTATTACCCTTTAAGTAATCACATTAATTAATTATCACTTAATTAATCTCATTAAATAATTATCATTCAATTAATCACTTAAATTAATTATCCTTTAAACACTAGTTAATGATCATTGCATTAATTACATTCATTAACTAATTTATTTACTCTTATTAATTCATTAAGTGTATCTAAATTAATTACTTATTTAAATCTCCTTAAATTAAATACTTAATTACATCATTTAATCTTCTTTATAAAACATTTAGGAGTCAATTGTATAATTAAACAAAATAATTTTAACATTTAATTTTTACATTTAAAATATTTGAAACTTGTTTTAACTTGTTAATACTTTACTTTGAAAACTTGGTAATGTTTTCCTTGATAACTTAGTTACTATAATAACTTTAAAAACTTGATGATACTTCTGTTATCATCCTTTAATAATCTGGTCAATTCAATTTTTATACAAACCCGGGTTCAAAACCCAAAATACTCGAGTAAAACTCGAGTCATTCACGCATTATACTTCTTCGAGGCAAACCACCTTCTACTTCGAGCACGACCCGAGCTAATTCCTTCTTCCCCATCAACAACATTTCCAGATACATAATCCTCACGCGTGCACATGCACACTTTGTCGAAGTGTCTCTGACCATCGCCGCGACCATCACTACGCCGGCGACCACATCTTCGACCAGCCTAGCCTTCCAGATCGACGAAATCGTCTGAGAATCAAAATCCAGTAATTCGAGACCACCGGAACCAAACTTCGATCAACTTAAACTGCTCTCGCCGTCTATTCCGACCGCCAGTGAGCTCGCCAACCAAACCAAGGCTGTATCACGTTACTACGCAATGATTCCCCCTCCAGCGATCCCCTCCGGTCAACCCACGACGTCGAAATCATCTCGACTACCCACCACAACCAAACAGCTCCTAAAACCCTACTATTCCTTCGCCGCGCCACCACGGCGTTCTAAAAATTGTGCTTCTATTTTTCTCATGATCTCCGACCAACGAACCTCCTCCAGCCTCAAACTCGACTCTCCTCCATATCCAGATCGCCATGAATCGACCAAAAACCCCGATTCCGATCATCATCGATTCCTCCTCGCATACTAACTTAAAAATTATAATATTACCATCAAAAATCATCACTTGTAAAAACGAATCTGATTATATAGGTGAAACAAGAAATTATGTTATTCGATTTTATTGATATGATTAAATTTTCACTGTAAATTTCCTTTTCCAGACAATTACTTTATAACCTCTCTTGAACCCACTTTTAAAAATAATATTTCATCCTTATAACAACTTTTCTTTAGATATCATAACCTATAGTTGCTTGAGTGAAGGAAAAAGAATTTTTAAATGATTATTGGGGCTGTTAAACAAGAACAGAGACCAAAAATATTTTTCACAGACATGCATATACACACACAGTGATTCAAACTTATACACCCAGTCAATCATACAATTTCATCCATGCAAATCGTATTCAAGCCATTTCTACAATTAAATCTTACATGCACAATGATATAAAGAAGATTTGGCTTTAAAAAGTGAAGTTTACTCACTTTCAATGGAACAGAGAACCTGAAAGTTCTGCTTTAATCTGGAATTTACTTTAGTTTGATCTGGTATTGCACTTTGTTGTTGAGTAAATCTTCTGGCAATAGAGTGGAATCTGTACTTGTTTGAATTGATTTGCACATTTTTTTCTTTGGCTTGAATTTTGAATTTGCTTGATTTTATTTGAAGATGGAATCTTGCTTTTAAAACTGAAATGAATTTTTTTGCTGTTTGAATTTGTCTCTGGTTTGTATATTGTTGTCCGGCTACTCATTTCTTAACTTTGAAATTAAGATAGAAAAGGATTGAGAAGAAAAGATTATAAGTATATTTAGCCTTGTCTTAATGAAAAATAAAAATAAAGTAAATTAGATTGTGACACTTGTTTAATTTATATACACTTGTAAATTGCATGTTATAATTGCCTTACATTTGTTAAATTGTAAGAACCTATGTTTTTATATAAAATCTTATCATATTTTCCTATTAAATTTAATATTTATATATGTATGGTTTTAAATCTATACATATTTTAAATTATTCTTATTCATATGTAATTTAAAAGAAGGAGTATTAATTCTTTATTTAAAACTTTTCTTATGTTTATACAAATTATGTATCATATGATTCAAACCTTTCTATATATTTACAACCCATTTTAATTTAAGTAAATTTTAAAAGAAAGCAAAATAAATCCTTTGTTAAATCTTATTTTAACTATCATGCCTTTAAATGAATAAATATTTATCTTTAGAGTTTTTAAAATACATAGTTAACTTTAAATAACTTTTGAAAAATTATTATATTGGATTCAAACTCATGCTTTAAATCACAATATATATATATATATATACACACACACTCATATACTTGTAAACTTATAAATTCCAACTTTATAGAGTTTTTCATATATCTATTCATAATATTCATCCAGATATTTGTATAAATTTGTTCAACTAACTAAAAACCAGTATCTTAATAGTAAAAAATCAGTTAATTTACCAATTTACCAGATATCCAAAAATCCGGGTTATCACAAAGGTACTCTTTCCATATGTGGTGTTCCAGTTAGAGTTCTGTTTGATACTGGGGCGTCGCATTCTTTTGTTTGTAGTGAACTTGTAGGCCGGTTGAGTTTAGAACCGGATATTGTTGATAGGCCATTGGTTATGACTAATCCAGTTGGGGGTTCATCTTGTTTGTGTATGCTATGCCGTGGTCTGATTGTATCGAGTCATGGTTGCTCTTTTGTTTGTGATTGTTTTGTTCTGAACTTTGCGGGGTTCAGAATTATTTTGGGTATGGACTGGCTTAGGAAGTATGCGGCAAAGGTTGATTGTGAGAGGTTGGAGGTGATAGTCGAGAATGTGGAGGGGTGAAAGATTGTGATACGATGTAAGCATGAGGAAGGTGTCTTCATGAGCTTCATGTATTCGCTGGTTGTTCCACGGGATGGACTGTCATCATTGCCAATCGCGAATGGATTTGAGGATGTCTTTGACGAGGTCAAAGGGTTACCACCGCATAGGGAGATCGAGTTTAGTATAGATCTAGTAGAAGGAGCCAGACCTGTTGTGATGCCTCTTAAGCAGATGGCGCCTAGGGAACAGCATGAGTTGAAGGTGCAAGTTGATGATCTTTTGCAGAAAGGATTTATTCGGCGTAGTGTGTCCGAATGGGGTGCACCAGTTGTGTTCGCAACCAAAGCGGATGGATCGTTGAGGTTGTGTGTGGATTATCGTGAGCTGAATAAGGTGACTAAGAAGAACAAGTATCCATTGCCGAGAATAGATGACTTGTTTGATCAGCTTCACGAAGCTAAGGTGTTTTCTCAGATGGATTTGGCAACGGGATTTCACCAGTTGAGAGTGGCTAAGGATAGTGTGCCGAAGACTGCTTTTTGAACACCATCCGGTTTCTTTGAGTGGCTGGTAATTCCGTTTGGATTGACTAATGCGCCAGCATATTTTGTAGATCTTATGAATAGAGTGTTCAGAGATCAGTTGAACAAGTTCGTACTTGTGTTCATGGATGATATTCTGATTTATTCCAGAGCTGAAGAAGAGCACAAGACGCATTTGAGTATTGTTTTGGAAATCTTGCGGAAACATCAGCTGAAGGCTAAGTTTTCGAAGTGTCACTTCTGGAAGAGTGAAGTGAGGTTCTTAGGCCATGTTATCTCTGGAAATGGAATAGCGGTTGATCCCGCTAAGGTGGCAGCAATCCAGGATTGGGTTAGACCTAAGAATGCATCTAATGTGAGAAGTTTTCTTGGATTTGCAAGATATTATCGACGGTTTATCAAAGACTTCTCCAAGGTGGTTGCACCGTTAACAGGATTGACGAAGAAGAACCTAGTGTTCAGATGGGATGATAAGTGTGAGCAAGCTTTCAGAATCCTGAAAGGGCGATTGACAAGTGCTCCTGTTTTGACTATTCCGAGTGGGAATGATGAGATGTTGGTTTACACCGACGCATGTGGTACTGGACTTGGAGCGGTGCTAATGCAGAGGGATAAAGTTGTTGCGTATGCAAGTCGACAACTGAAGCCGCATGAAAGTAATTACCCGACTCATGATTTGGAGTTAGCGGCGATTGTTTTTGCTCTGAAGATGTGGAGACATTATCTATTGAGAGTTCGATTCGAGTTGTTTACGGATCATAAGTCGTTGAAGTATCTTTTCTCCCAAAAGGATTTGAATCTTCGGCAGCAACGATGGCTAGAGTTTTTGGAATCATATGATTTTGGTATAGCTTATACTCCGGGAAAAGGTAACGCAGTGGAAGATGCGTTAAGTCGAAGACATGCAGGATTGGGAGCCATGTTTTCCGAATGGAAGAATCTCGAGTATTTAGCTGGATTTGACTTCAGGCCCAGATGTGAATTGGAACCTGAGATGTTGGCAAACTTATCGATAAGACCGACTCTTGTGGAGAGAATTGGCGAGAGCCAAAAGCGAGACGATAAGCTTGTCAAGATTATCCGTGATTTGGAATCTGGATTGGACCCAGAAAAGGATAAAGGATTCAAGGTCGATCGAGAGGGTTGGCTTTGGAAGCAAGGACGACTAGTTGTTCCCGATATCGATGAATTGAGGAGTGAAGTTCTGAAGGAAAGTCATCACTCGAAGTTGACGATTCATCCAGGTGGAAATAAGATGTATTGGGATATGAAGAGAACCTACTACTGGGAAGGTATGAAGAAGGATGTTGGAAATTTTATTTCCAAATGCATGAACTACCAGTTGGTAAAAGCCAAATAGAAGAAGCCAAGTGGATTGCTTCAGCCATTAGAAGTTCCTACATGGAAGTGGGAGCAAATATCGATGGATTTTATTGATGGATTACCTAGAACAAGAACGGGAAATGAAGGGATATGGGTCATTGTAGATCGTTTGACTAAGAGTTCAAGATTCATTCCTGTTCGATCGACAAGGACTGCATCAAAGTTGGCAGAGTTGTATGTTAAGTGGATTGTTCGATTCCATGGTATTCTGAAGAGTATAGTGAGCGATCGAGACCCATTGTTCACTAGTGGATTTTGGAAGACTTCCAGGAAGTTTTGGGAACCGAGTTGTGTTTGAGTACAGCTTATCATCCTCAAACAGATGGTCAGACCGAGAGAGTCAACCGAGTTTTGGAAGATCTCCTTAGAGCTTGTGTTTTGGATTTCGGAGGATCATGGGAAGATCACCTGCATTTGGTGGAATTTTCATATAACAACAGTTACCAGTCGAGCATTGGTATGGCACCGTAAGAGGCATTGTATGGAAGACCGTGTAACTCTCCGACATGTTGGATAGAGACAGGAGAAAAGCTGATACTTGGGCTAGAGATGATTCGATAGACCTCAGATTGTATAGAGATAATTCGGCAACGAATGAAGGCAGCCCAAGATCGTCAGAAAAGTTATGCTGATAAGCGTCGTAAAGATTTGGAATTGGACGTTGGAGACATGGTTTTTGTGAAGATTTCTCCACTGAAGAATGTTATTCGATTCGGGAAGAAAGGGAAATTGACTCCGAGATTTGTTGGACCATTTCCGATCATCGAGCGAATTGGAAAGCTCGCCTACAGGTTGGAGTTACCGGAGAAGATGTCGGGTGTGCACAATGTTTTTCATGTATCGTATCTACGGAAGTATGTGCACGACTCGAATACAGTGGTTTCTGCTGATAGCTGTGAAGATTTCGAAGTTGATCCAGTCGATAGAAGACCTCGTAAGCCGCTTCGTGTTGTGGAAACCGACACGAAACAGCTTAGGAGAAAGGTAGTTAAGTTGCTCAAGATACAATGGAGTGATGATGATAACGACTGTACGTGGGAGGTGGAAGAGAGGATGAAGGCAGCTCATCCTGAACTCTTCAAGGTATGGCCCTAAGGTGTCGTGTCATCTCATGATATTGTAACTTGTTCTAGTGTTAGAATTCTGTACGCTAAGCTAGAATTGGATGCATGGTTTGTTGGTTGCTATGGTTGGTAGGCGTACATAATAGTCTTTGATTGCCTTGTTTGTTTGGAATTTCGGGGGCGAAATTCCTAAGGGGGAGAGAATGTAACGACCCGTATTTTTACGGATCGAAACATCGTAGAACAGTTGACAAGTGGTCGCATTGTTGATAAGTCGCCTAGAGTCTAAGTCTTAGGTCGTGTGGGATGGCTTAGGTCGTATGGGATGGCTTAAGTCGAGTGACCGACTTAGGAAGTGCACGACCTAAGAGATAGACTATCTAAGGTTTTGAGCGACCTAAGGAAGTTAGGTCGGCAACGACCTAAGGAAATGGTAAGTAACGACCTATAGGAGTTAGCATGGTTAGGTCGTAAGACTCTGTGTTAGTTTAG
This sequence comes from Allium fistulosum, assembly GCA_030737815.1. Lineage (NCBI taxonomy): Eukaryota > Viridiplantae > Streptophyta > Magnoliopsida > Asparagales > Amaryllidaceae > Allium > Allium fistulosum. The sequence goes on along the minus strand of CM060901.1, from coordinate 305,156,194 downwards.
GTCGTGTGCTAGTCTGGAGCGACCTATAGGATTAGACGACCTAAGGATTTTTAGTTAGGTCGAGTGAACGACTTATAGAATGTAGCGACCTAGTATAGTGGAGCGACCTATAGGTTAGAGACCTAAGAATTAGCGAGTTAACAAACCAGTAGTTAGCGACCTAGTGGTTAGCGTAGTTGGGTCGTAGACGACCTAAGAGTTAGGTCGTGAGCTCTGTTTTTAGTTAGGTCGCATGTTTGCTAAGTCATAAATCGCGTGTTGTTTTAGGTCGCGTGTTGGCTTAAGGTGGTAGGTCGTGAGCGACCTAGGGGTTAGGTCGGCATTTGTTAAGTCGCTGGGTTTTTTGCTTAGCATTAGGTCGTGTTATAGTTAAGTCTTAGGTCGGAGCTGTTATTAGGTCGCGTTGCAGTTGAGTCGTAGGTCGCGTGAAGGTGCGCTTATGCGATGTGTTAAGCCGTGGCCGACTTAGGAGTTAGCTGCTAAGTCGTAAGTCGTAGGCAGATGGGTTTTAGGTCGGCAAGGTGTTAAGTCGTAGTGGGCTGGTAGGTCGTAAGTCGTGATGGTCTTTAGTTCGGAGACGACCTAATAGTGGACGACCTAGGGAGGAAATCAGCCTATAAATAGGAGGGGCTTTCTTCATTTTTGGGATTCGGATTTCGAAGCGACGAAGTGCTGCCATTTTGAGAGCTCAACTTCTTCACTTCTTTTCTCTACTTTAATCTTGTGCTTCCTTCCATCAAAATCGAAGATCAAGTTGAAGATTCAAGAGCTTATCTTCATCCATTGAAGTGAGATTTCATCGTTTGAAGCGGATTCGTGATAGATCAAGCTAGATCCTTCGCTGTCCAGATCTGAAGTGTATTGATTTGGGGTTGTTTAGGTGATTTGGTGAGTGGTGATTATCTCTCACACGGATCCAAAGGAGTATGTCGGATCGTTGGCTTGATTTGGTGTTAAAATAGTGATTTTCATGCATCTTTGTAAACTTAAGTATAGATCCATATAGATCCATTGTTTATGATGATTTGACAACCATTTTACTAAGTGTTAACCTATGCAAGTTCATTCATCAAGATTATAGAGACATTGCTCATGATTTCATGCTTGTTAGACTTTTGACTCTTTAATTACGAAATTGCCATTATTGTTATAATTGTCTATTTAGACCATATTTGAATGTTAGTTTACATGGATTAATGTTTGATTTGATTGATTGCTATGAATTAGAAGATTGATGATTTGATTTAGACCGAAGATGATTCAAAAGCTAAGGGAAAGGCTCTTGAATTGGAAAGCTGCTCGTGGCATATGTAGCAAATGATGAAGCTCTTATGCATAGATTTGATGATGATGATGTTGAGATGTAGCTTTGCGAGGATGTGATGAAGCGAGGCATGATATGAGATAGTCTTGGTCTAATGCAGATGGGATCATTCCAAGCATATTGATAACTCGGTGATATGGTTCGAGTTGAGGATAATGGTTGGCTCGATAGGCGCTTGAGCTAGTATGGAAATAGTCGTCGAGGAGGATGACTAGAAGGCTGAGATCTTATCGTTGTTGAAGGTTCTAGCATGCTCAAAGCAAGAGTATGTTGGGCAGATTCGATAGTCCCTGAAGGCTAATGATTGATAGTCAAGTACTCTGGGAAGATTCGATAGTCCTAGGCACGGGTCACGATGACGTGCGGGAGTTATGTCTAGAATCGGGGTTTCCATTAGCCCTTGACGGACGGCTGAAAGAATGTGCCGGTCATTCAATTAACGGTGATATCGAAGCAATGATAACAGTGATAGCCAGAGTCATGGATGTTTGGGTGTATCGTCATTCGGTCTCAAGAGCGGTATTTTCTGGGTGCTTATCTGATCTTGGTTTAGGCCTTGGGGGTTTGTACTTGGAAAACATCGCCCTTGACTCGAGTGATAATTGCTTTACTTTAAATTAAATGTTCTGCTATGTTTGCTTCTACTTAGTGTGTGTCTGGGGGCTATCACTGTAGAATGAGGTTGGAGTGGGAGGGTTGTATTCCTATTCCTTTTCCTTTATGCTCCTTTGGTATGTTGTTAGTTAATTTACTGCTCACTAAGACTATTGTCTGACTCAAGGCTTTATGTTTTAACTCTTATTGCCTTGGGATGTTCGTCCATTTTGGGACGGGCAGACTAGGTAGCAGGTGACAGGTGCTGTTCTTGCTTTCCACGATGCTGATGACGAAGACGAGCTAGAGTATTGCATATTACTTCTTACTATATGTACTGGATGTTCCGCTGCTTTGTATTCTCTGAGTGATATGTAGTGAGGCTTGTTGTATTAACTATTCAGATGTTTGTATCCAACTATTATGAAGTTTTATTAGTGAGATTCTATTCTGTGAAGCTTCACTATATATTTGTTCTATTGTATTTTGTCCATGCGCTGTGAGTAATACGATAGATTCTGTTGTTTTTAATTTACCCTGGCAATCGTCCATGGTCGCCAGGCACACTTTACAGCGCACTATCTCTAGATTCGGTGCAGGGGTCATGGGCGGTCGTCATAGAAGTTATGATTTAATTAGCATAACGATTAATTAAAAGTAATTAACATATTAATTAAAATAATTAAACTAACTAAAACCCTTACCCTCCTCTCTCTTGCTCTCGTCCGCTCTACACGATCAAAGAACCCAAGTTGCACATGCAACCAACAACATCCACGTGCAAGCCACCACGAGCCAAGACCGCGCCGCCTTAGCCACCTTAACCTCAACGCGCGCGCAGATGCTACCACCAAACCCTAACTGCCGAATCGCCTTGTCACCCATCGCTACGCCACCGCCGCCCTAGTCGCACCACTCCACAACCATCACGCGCCCTCCATTCGGACCCACCAACTCAAAACCCTAACTCACTGCAAACGATAATCGCCTCACGCTCCTCGACATTGAGCCACGACCCTCCTAGCGCCGCTGTCTTGCGAGCCCTCCACGGCCGGCGATTTAATTTGATCCCTTCGTTATTTTTTTATTGTTATTTTCTTTCGAACTACTGCAGTTTGAAATGAGAGAAAAGAAGGGGGGTACGGGAAGACAGAAAGTAGGCTGCCTTGTACGAGTGTAGGGGAGAGAAATTATAAATATAATAATCAGAAAATATCTCCAGAATCGATCTGCGAAATTTCCGAACTCCAAACGAAGCGTGCCGCCTGGCGTTCATAATGTTTGACCCCTATTCCGAACACAATGGAACTAGTTTCAAGGCATAATTTGATCGTATTCAAAAGATAGTTGTTCAAAATCAGTTAATTTTAATCGAATTCCTTAAATTAATTCCTACGCGTTTCAAGCTCGCACGGCCAAACTACAAGCCCGATCGCGATGAAACTTGAAATCCTACAATAACTCACTATTACGGATCCGATGAAACTGGTTTCGTCGAAATCCGAGACGGTGACCAATATGGCTATTTTTACTCGTCAAGTATAATATAAAATTTTCAATTTCTAATTATTCATTTTTAAATCAAATTTTAAATGTTAATAATCTTCATTCATATTTAAATAAAATTTAAACCAATTTCCAATATCATTTTCATTCACATTAATTCATGATTTAATTATTTTAAATAATTGCAATATTAAATTTAAATAATTTAATTATCCCATAAATTACCATATTTCAATATAAGTTATTTAACATATAAAATTTAATTTTAAAACAAATTCAAATAATAAAACAACTACATTTTACAATAATTCAATATTTATTATTCGATTCCACCTATTGGTTATAGCCCATTCAATATATAAAATTCCAATTCAATACTGATTATTACCCAAATCATCGAAATTGGTTATTTCAAAATTTTATCAAAATTCAAATCCAATAAATTACATAAATAAACATTAAATTTTTTTATTTCTAACCATTATTATTCAATAAACATATTAAATTTAATAATTTAAAATAGTTAAAAATACGGGTGGTTAGAAGTTACCTAACTTAAAGAATATGTAGGCGAGATTTCAATTGAATACATTCATTTTAAGCCTATAACTCAACAGATCTTACATAGTCATAATAATTAAATAAAATTCAAAGATATAAATTTCAATGTTATATATAAATCATATTACTTCCCACCCACCTTTCTAGTTTTCCATATCTCCCAAATCCAAATTCATCCCTTTATTTGACTCCTTTCCTTTCCAATCTAAAAATATGTATAACAAGATATATATATATACATACCCCACTACAAATCTGAGAGGAGATTTTAGTTAAGTGGAAAATAAATTTATAATTATAGAATACCTTTTTTGAAGAATTGATTCAAATATGGAAGTTGCTTAGAAAATCGCCACGAACACAATGGTGCAAGTTTCACGACTTCTGACGTTTTCTCAAATTCCATTTTTAAACCTAATAATTATTTGTTAATTATCTTTTAAACTATTGGATGTCACATTATCCCCCTTAAAATAATTTCAACCCCAAAATTCCTCAAGGGTTAAATCATGTAACATAGTGCACAATCATTCTAAACAATCCAACAGATAAGTGTGTAACTAATTTTATAGTCAATCATATACAAGTGCATGGTGTATCACAACATATATAATATGTATGTAGAATAATACTAAATCAGTGCCTTATATATGAATGTATTCTTTTAAAACAATTTTAAAAATATGATGCAAACGACCTGTATATACTGGCAGTTCTATATGTATGCAAGTTTTCGAAAATCAAAAATCCTGATTTTCACATAATAATTTCCACACTCCTATGAATAAGAGTATGGTTCAACCAATTTTGCATTTAATCCCAACTATCCAATACCTAACACACAATTTTCAACATTCAAAATTTTAAAAATCCAGTTTCTTAAATTTATACACCAATGTTGAAAATGAAATTCAGATGGATAATTTTACATTTCCAACCTTCTTTTGGTTACCTATTTTGTTGCACCTTGTAACCTTCTCTTTTGCCCTCAAATCTTTTCTAACTTTTCCTAGTACAATATGGGTAAGGAGGTTCATTTTTAGATGTTAAACAGAATTATTTTAAATGCAAATTGTGTTCACTATTAACAAGGTATGGAATAGAAATTTCAAAGCTAAAATAGCTTTTTTCCTTGATATTATCCATGTTTTATATACTCTCACCCCTTATCAGACAGCAAAACTCATATTCAATAACACATTGATCCTCCCTATGCTAAGCATGTGGCATTTAAAAATCAGAAATTTTCTCATTTTCCGTAAAAAATCATTTTTCACTTTTAATCAAACTTGCATTTAAAAACTAAATCTTCAAAAGCATTATTCAAACACATTTTTTTCAAAAACATTTAAACACGATTTTTCAAAAGCATTTGAACACAATGTTTTTCAAAATCATTCGAGCATAATATTTCAAAAGTGTGTGAACATAATTTTTTCTCAAAACATTTGCCTCTCTATCATTAAAACAAATCAAGCCACATCTTAACTTAATCGGGACTCAGTCAATTAGTTAATGCATATGATTAACCCTAGCATTGTACAATTAATCTTAGATTTCAAAAACCTTTCCTTTTACTTTAAAACAACAAACAATACACAAGCATATTTATAAATTTTACCTTTTAAGGCATAGGAATAGTGACCCGTGATTTCGCAACAACCTTTCCCTGTCCTTCGTTCGCTAAAATTTGATTTTTTCTAAAATTCTTTAGTTTTTGAGATTAAAGCATTCTTTATATCTAGTTGCTAATTTAATTTCCTAATTTATTCTATAAACTTCCAGCCTTAATTACATTCATCGCTAGTTAAGTTTTCTCAAGAGATTTCCTTATTTACAGTGTTTCTTATATATATATATATATATATATATATATATATATATATATATATATATAGGGGTCAAAGCTCATCCAGAAAATAAATACAATAATAAATAGGAACACATTTCATATCATATCGAACACTTTTCCAATATACAAAGGGAGACAACTACTATTACAACCCAAATATCCTAAAAGAAACAATTGTTAGAAGCTACCCTTTAACATCAACTGGTATTAATGATATTGAGGCCATATCACTTCTGACTCAATTAAGAAGGACATTTCTAATATGGCATTATACTATGACCCGCATGTCTTAACTCAACTTCTTACCTTCTAATAAATACGGTCTATCCATTACTTCTATTATTACACTCGATTATGTTATAGATTGTACATTCCCACTCTATAGCGTGTAAGAAATATAAACTATGCACATTTAGAATAACTCATTGGAAAATTAGCTTGGTGGAATAACTTTCCTATCACCCATCTCACCTTCTTTAACTTTGAGTCAACCAACATCTTTTATGTGTGCTTGCGATCTTATTACCCTCTTCTCCGATCATACTACTATATACTTTCAATCAAAATCTCTTGATACTATTCTCAAACTTCAGTATTTGCTTTCTTTATCCCTAATCTTTCATGCGATTATTATACCCTAGGACTAGGAAATTTGTACTTTGATAACATTCCTTATTCCTTTGAGGATCCTTCTTATGGCTTTCTAACAAAACATCCCTAGATTCATAATAATTTTCCTTATATTCAATGGGGATTCTATGTTTCTACCCTATGAGAATTCGTAACTATTATATTCATAGACTTAATGTTTACCCCGTCTTACCTAGGCAGTCATCCCTATCTACTTCATAGCAAAAATTGGTTTTGTTTTCACCACTCCTTACAGAAATAAAACTTTACAGCCATGAAGTACTTAGTCCAAAACTTTTATCTTTGAAACTATAAATTTAGAAACATTTTTCAAAAATTTGCTTGGTTTCTAAAGGAGCCATGAAAAATTTCTCATTCTAGCCAACTTTCCCTTTTAAAGGAAATTCTACAACAGAGACTCACTTCTTTAAAAGTAGGATTTTTAACCCAAAACATTCATCATGCTTGCATTAAAAACTAAATTTTCATCCGAAACCATTTTTCAAAAACACCCTTTATAATTTTAAATAATGAAAACTAGAGCGGACAAGGTTAACTTCCATCCTATTATTTTCCTACCATTCATGCTATTTCCACTTTCAACCTTAACGGAGATTCTAATAGCACCTAAAGGGGACTTTTAAAAGATATGCACAACTATTACACATTTTTATGGAAATTATCCATTTTTCCTACGTCTTGGCTCTAATTTCCTACATTGTCAATAACTAGATTACTAACATTATTTTAATATAAATTCCTAATGTCATTCCTATTTAAATTTCCTAATATTGCTAAAACTAAGATTTCTCCTACCTGACTTGCCTTCAAGTGATTTCTTTTTACATAGCTTCTTTTCTCTTTCATTGTTCTCCTCATTGACTCATTGCAGTATATTTGCCTACTGCTTTAGTCATCCGGCTTTTCTTCATTAACATTGAAAGAGATATGTATATATCTATTTCGGTTGTTTTTCTTGTACTTTCCTTACTAGTTTGTGGCCCGTGCTATGCACATGGGATTTTTTTTTGGCAGAACTGTGGTAGTTTTCACAGTTTAGGCCTAATTAGATTGAAGATTGGGTAGTGCTGGATACTTTAAATGAACTTATTTTGTTTTATAATAATGCAACGAAGATAAATAAGCAAGGAGAAAAAAGGATTGAACTTAACATATACCATAAAGCGTAGATAAAAATATTCCTTGTGTCTTAAAAATGTTTTGATCCACTTCTTGTTAGCATCAATTTCCTTCCCTCATTGCCCAACAAAACTTGTGGGTACACATTTTATTTGTACGTTGCTATTCTAATTGGATGGTTATGTTTAGCTATGATATATTGGATTTAAATGTGTGGAAATGTGAAAATATCTTGAACTACTACACATTTTCTTCTTGCATTAATGAAGAGTTAATGTAGCATTTAACATGAAATATATCTCATGAGATAATATCATAGACAAACTCATTTTATGTTATAGTATTTTGGTTTAGTTGGTACTCTGCGATTTATACCAATATTATGTGAGTTTATAAGTTTTAGAGGCCCTTTATAGTGAATGAGATATTGTCCCACATCGCCAAAAATAAGTTAATGTTCATGCTTATATACTACTTTCCTCAAACCCATATTGGCCCTTAGGGTCAAGTAATTTTGTGAGAGTGGGAGGACCTACATGACCATGAACTAATACACACGCACGCGCGTTGTCAGCCCGTCCCGTACCGAACTGGGCCGGTTCAGGTCGGGTGCAGGTCCAATAAAAGTGGATCGTGTTATATTTCTGGTGCAGAGAAGTAAATAGTTTTCTATTGTTTAAATTCAAATAGAAGCGACTAATGGATTGGAAATGCCCGTTGTCTGACCGAACGCGGCTTTTCAAACAGAAATAGTTGTTGCAAATGAAGAGACATGACTGTTGCAAATCGCGATGGTTTTTGGCCGTTGCAAATGAAGAGACGTGACTATTGCAAACCGCGATGGTTTTTGGCCGTTGCAAACGAAGAGATGCGACTGTTGCAAACCGCAACAGTTTTTTGGCCGTTGCAAACGAAGAGATGCAGTTGTTCCCAACAGACATAACCGTTGCGAATTATCCTAAAAAGGAGAAGGAAACCTGATCAGTAACTCACTCCGAATATTCTATTCTTCCTCTTCATTTCTTAATCTCTACAATCCGTGCACTTCTGCATATCACACATAAGATCATACACATCACAATCTCAAGCAGATCACGTCTGTTGTATCTTGGGAGACTTTGAATAAATTCTTAAGGAAATTGTTACGACAAGCCTCAGACGAAATTTCCTTTTTCATCCGTTTGTTGTTGTAAATTAATTACAACATAGTCATTGTTAAAAATTACTAATACAGAATTCCAAAGTAGTGGAAATCTGATTTGTAAACTTGTGTGACGAGTTTATAACATATTGGTCTCTGTTTTGGTATATTGATCGTATAACATCTTAAGACTTTCCTATTTTCACTAAAACAAAGATGGCGATAGTTGAACTATCAGCCAAAACTGCTACCCACAACAGGCCTAATCCGTTTAAAGGAGATGGTGATGACTTCATAACATGGCAGAATTAAATGTTGTTTTATCTCACCACGTTAGGGCTGCAGAAGTTCATTGAGGAGGATGAACCAAAGTCTAAAGACGGAAAAACTAGAGATAAAGATGTAGTTGTTTTTCTCGAAATTGACTCATGGAAGCATTCAGACTTCTTGTGCCGAAATTACATTTTGAACTGTCTGGATAAAGTAGTATATAAAATATATCAGCCACACCAGACAGCAAAATCCATATGGTCTGCACTTGCAAATTAATACAAGATGCAGAACTCACGATTAATATTCTTATATTTATTAAATTTGATTTCAATTGAAACGTCAATTGAAATATACTGTTGCTAGTTATTTACATTGATATATACACTGTTATCTGTATTTGTTCACCTGTGACATCTGACACCATTATCTGTTATTTATATTGTTGATATATGCCTGTTGCTGTTGTTATTTATTATCATCACTCTACAAGTTCCCTATTAGTATAGAATCACTATGGGTTGAAATGATACATACCCGAACGATCTGTAGAATAGGAAAAAATCGTTATGGGTTGAAATGATAAACCCAAGCGATTTTCATTGAATTGAATTTGGGATTGCGGGTTGAAAAGATATATACCCGTATATATAATTTTAAATTGCGGATTGAAATGATAAATATCTGTATCACTTGACCATAGGATAGAAAATTATATACAGGCACCGTTGGTCTATATATAAATGTTTTGAAAATGATTTCTATGGTTTTGAAAAGAAATATATGGTTTCGATAAATATTGATTTTTAAGATTCGTTAAAGTTGATTTAATAAAGTTGATAAATAATATGTTTAAGTATTTATTTAATATCTATATCTTCAAATATAGAATTTATAATGATTTGAAATTGATTGAAATTATATTTATTTAAGAATTATACTTAAATAAGTTTGATTTGAAATGTATTGAATTTGAAATTTAAAGAAGTGATTTACAACTTGAAATTTGAAAAGTGACTTAAATGGATATTTCAAATGTATAAATATTTAAATGAGATCTTTTGTTTATTTAAATTGTAAATTGAAATTGTATTCAAATGTCATGGAATGTTAAGTTAATATTTCAAAACTAAATAATTGTAAAGTGAATCTGATATATATATAAATTTATCGAATTTAGTTTTGAAATGTTGAATATTTAAAGCTTTGAAATATATTCAAATTGAAATGGCTTATTTTATGGTTTAGATACGTATTTGAAATTGATAATTTGAAATGGTTTATTTAGAAGCTGAATCGAGTTGAAACTGATGATTTGAGATTTGATTAAATTAAAATTTTGAATTCGAGTTAATTTGAATCGATTTGTGAAATTTGAGGAAACTAATTTATTTTATAACGAAATTTTAATATCTAAACTGTTTAAAAGGAAAGTGTTATGATTTCCAAAATACTGTGATTTCCAGACTATGATTTCGAAGCATTATAAATTTGGAAAGTAATATGATTTTGAAAATTGATGTATTTGAAGTGAAATGATATCGTATTAAATTGGGTTTTGAAATGATAATGATATTTTGGTTTTGAAGTATAAACTATTTTGAAATGACCACGGTGTTATAATAACGATTGGTTGTTAAAGAGACCGGGATCGGATATGGACATACTCTCTGTCGATACCGAAAACCACTTTGACAACCGTGTACGCGGTGGAGATTCTAGAATGAAGTAGGATGGTGGCGGCGTTCTTAAGGTATGTTACGTGGACCCAACTCCCGTGAGTTGGCATAAGATGGCTAAAACAGGAGCGATCTCGGACCAGTGAGGTAGCACCTCTTCTCGGACGCATTTCTTCGATATTATACTCTTACTTGTGATTTGACTAGATGGCCATCCTCCGATTTGGGAGTGTTGTTCGAGGTGGAACGGTAGTGGCTTCTATGCGTATCCATCAGTCCGTGTGCGTAATTGGTATATCTACCCTGGCATTGCCTAGTTGTGCCGTGTCACCTACCATATCGAGCTTTACTACGATTATGATTTTAAGATCCGACCGCGTTAAGGTTCTCCATCCCCTTAACGCTATTTTCCGTGATTATACTTTACTTATTTAGACACTATTATAATAGCGAATATTACTACATAGTAGATGGTTTAACGGATCCTTAGAGGATGGGCGGTCCCAAGCATCTTCTAAGTTACTTGTACCTTTACTACAGTTCATTTGAGTTGGTTTACATTGTATAAGTATGTATATCCTGACTCGAGTGTTTATGTTTTATTTTACGCTCGGGTCAGCCTGAGTATCAGTTGGACTTCATCTTCACGGAGCTAGGACTACTGGAGATCATCCTTATCCAGCTACTATCTGGTTTTATCTGTTCAGTCTGTTGTTCTATTTAAGCTCTTGTATTAGTAGACTTCTATGTCTTGAGACTTCTATTGTACTCTATTCCTCCTGTTGTATCTTATGTAATTTTGTTATATTTATATAGTAGCTTCATGAACTACTATCTCTTTTACTTCCGCTTCATTATTTTACTCTGTGTCTGTGATCTGTGCTTATATTTATTTACTGTATATTCTAAGATTTGCCAAATTTTAATTACAACGTGGTATTTTGAGCAATTCAACTCCGGCATGAGTGTCTACCTATACACTTATAATGGATGCGAATGGTTGAAAATATCGGGTCGTTACAATGTCGGTTTGAAGAAGTTCATAGTAGATAAATTCATGGAATACAAAATGGTGGATTCCAAATCCGTAACTAGTCAAGTGCAGAAACTCCAACTTATAATTCATGAACTTGAAGCAGAAGGACATCAAGTTGGAGAATCGTTCCTTGTTGAAGCGATAACAGGAAAATTACCACCATCCTGGAGAGACTACCGCAACTATCTGAAACATAAGAAAAAGGAGATTTCCTTAGAAGATCTCATTGTCAGATTAAAAATTAAGGCAGATAATCGTGAAATAACACAACCCAAAGGCGAAGAGGCACTTGTTATAGAAGGGTCAAAGAAGAAAGGACGCTTCAACAACAAAAAGAAAAAGAGAAAGGCGCCAGATAATCAATTCAAAGATAAGCAAACTAAGAAGTTCAAAGGCGAATGTTGGGTCTATGGAAAGACTGGGCACGTAGCTAAAGATTGCAGGCACAAGAAGACGAATGACAAATCGGTGGCAAATATAGTGGAAAATTTGAGTTCAACCATTGAGGAGATGAACTTTTCAGGAGTTGTTTCAGAATGCAACTTAGTATAGAACCCTGCACAGTGGTGGGTAGACACAGGCACTACTTGTCATGTCTGTTCTGATATAGCTATGTTCTCCACTTACAAGAAATACGATCAGGAAGAAAAACTCTACATGGATAATTCTGCAATTTCCATAATCGAAGGTAACGACACCGTCGTCCTCAAATTTACATCCGAAATACTATGACACTAAGTGAAGTTCTTCATGTTCTGGATATCCGTAAGAACCTTATCTCTGGACCTGTGCTCTTAAAGAAAGGCTTCCGTATGGTCTTCGAGTCAGATAAAGTAGTTCTATATATCTTTTATATAGGAAGGGGTTATTTATGCGATGGCACATTTAAGCCTAATGTAGCCGTAGTCGGCAATAAAACTATTTATTATGATTGTGCTATTAATAAAAATGAAGTTTCTTATTTGGTTGAGCATGAAATTTTACTATGGCATGATAGATTAGGACACAAAATTTTTTGAAAAATGAAAAAATTAGCAAACTTAGGATTAATTCCTAAATTCCAAGTAGATAAAAACTACAAATGTGAGACATGTGTAGAAGCAAAATTGGTTAAAAACCATTTTTTACTATTGATAGAAGTATAGAACCACTAGGTTTGGTTCACACTGATTTATGTGATTTTAAATCATTGCCTACAAGAGGTGGGAAAAAGTACTTTATCACTTTTATTGACGACTATACAAGATATTGCTATGTATATCTTTTGAATAGTAAAGATGAAGCAATTACATCGTTTATAAAATATAAGGCTAAAGTAGATAATCAGTTAAATAAAAAGATCAAGATATTGAGATCCGATCGAGGTGGAGAATATGAATCACCATTTGAACAATTCTTTGCAGAAAATGGTATAATTCATCAAACAACAGCTCCATATTCACCACAACAAAATGGTATTGCCGAGAGAAAGAATAGAACATTAAAAGATATGATAAATGCAATGCTATTGACCTCTATTCTACCGACGAACTTGTAGGGGGAGCCTTAAATATGTCTAATCACATATTAAACAAGGTTCCTCACAATAAAATAGGAACAATTTCATATGAGTTATGGAAAGGACACATACCAAGTTTCAAATACCTCAAAGTGTGGGGGTGCTTGGCAATAGTTGCAGTTCCGCCTCCCAATAAAGTCAAACTTGGACCAAAAACTATAGACTGTTACTATCTAGGGCCAGCCCAAAATAGTAGTGCCTACAAATTTTTGGTATTCAAGTCTGATATAGCTGATATTAATGTCAATACAATCATAGAGTCTCGAGATGCCTCATTTTTTAAAGATGTGTTTCTGCACAAAAGGAATGAAGGAAATTATGTCCCTAAAAGGACAAGAGAAGAATCAAGCAAGCCACATGATGATGAAACTCATCGTGAAATTGAGGAAATTGAACCAAGAAGAAGCGTAAGAGCAAGAAAGTCCAAGAAATTTGGTTCAGATTTTCTAACATACATGTTAGAACACGAACCTCAAACATACAAGGAAGTAATATCATCTTCTGAATCTTCATGTTGGAAAGAAGCAATCAAAAGTGAAATTGATTCAATTCTAAGTAAAAAACTTGGGAAATAGTTGATCTTCCACCTGGAATAAAACCGATTGGTTGCAAATGGATCTTCAAAAAGAAGATGAAACCAGATGGCTCTATTGATAAATATAAAGCAAGATTGGTAGCCAAACGATATCGTCAAAAGGAAAGTATAGACTTCTTTGATACTTATTCACCGGTTACACGAATAACCTATATAAGAATGTTAATAGCAATTGCATCCATATATAATCTAGAGATTCATCAAATGGATGTAAAGACAACATTCTTAAATGGAAATCTTGATGAGGAGATTTACATGGAGCAACCCGAGGGTTTTATTTCCAAAGGAAATGAAAACAAAGTATGTAGATTAGTAAATTCATTATACGGACTAAAACAAGCTCCAAAACAATGGCACGCAAAATTTGAAAGTGTCATGATGAAAAATGGTTTCCGTATAAATGAATGTGATAAATGTGTTTATTATAAACAAGTTGGACAATCATACATGATGATTTCTTTATATGTAGACGATATGCTAATCTTTGGTCCAAATAGTAAAGTAATAGAGACCATAAAGAAAATGTTAATCAACAATTTCGACATGAAAGATTTAGAAGTTGCAGACTTTATTTTGGGAATCAAAATAATAAAAACACCTAATGGAATTGAACTATCTCAGTCACATTATGTGGAAAAAGTGATTGAAAAATTCCAAAATTATGGAATTAAAAGAGTAAGAACACCTTTTAATCCATCGGAAGTACTACATAAAAACAGTAATTAGAGTGTAATGCAACTGGAATACTTTCGTGTAATACGATGTCTAATATACCTCATGAATTTCATAAGACCAGATATAGCTTATGTAGTAAGTCGACTGTGCAGGTATACAAGAAACCCAGGGAAGGAACACTGGAAAGCACTAATGAGAGTGTTGGGATATTTAAAGAGTACCACGAAATTTTCCCTACATTACGGAAAGTATCCTGCCGTCTTAGAAGGATATAGTGATGGAAACTGGATTTCTGATTAAGAGGAATCTAAATCAACTAGCGGTAATGTCTTCACCCTAGTAGGAGAAGCAGTGTCATGGAAATCTACTAAACAAACGTTCATAGCTCGATCCACTATAGAATCAGAGTTCATCGCTTTAGATAAAGCAGGCGAAGAAGCAGAATGACTTTGTCAATTTTTAGGAGAAATTCCATTTTGGCCTAAACATGTACCGGCCATATGCATACACTGTGATAATCAAGCAGCATTAAGCAGAGCGCAAAACTTTGTGTATAATGGAAAGTCACGACATATTCGTTGACGCCATAACACAGTTAGGTAGTTGCTCTCAAATGGGACTATTTCCATTGATTATGTGAGAACTACTGTTAACCTTGTGGATCCATTTACTAAAGGATTATCAAGAGAGAAAATTGACTGCGCATCGAGGGGAATGGGTTTAAAAGCCTAAATCAACATGAGTTATCTTATACGGAAACCTATCCTAGCGATTGGAGATCCCACGGACTAGGATCAATAGGCAAACCAGTTCTGAGTAACTCAAGAAGCAATGCATTTGTTTCGACTTAGTCCTACCCATACCTATGGTGCACAATAGAATGCATGCCTACAGAAGTATTAAAAGGATAAAGCTATGCTTTTTAATGATTACCATATCTTGAAAATAACAAGTGGGGTATATGTAGGATACTCTTAATGGTTGCGATCACTTATGTTAGTGTGAGCTGGGTTGGCTCTATGAGAATATTAAAGGCTTAAATTCTCTAAAACGCTCGCAGAACCCAATTTGTTCAGGACCAAAATGAACACAACCAAGAGATTGGATGTGAAGGAAAACAATGCTTTGTAAAGCTTATTGTCTGGTTATGCTCAAACGGCTAACGGTTAAAGATAAAATAACTTACCGATTAGCCAAGTATATCCGATAAGTTTTAACTAGGGAAAGTTCAATGTGAAATATCTACTTATCCTCGATATAGCATTATTTTCATATGAACTGTGTGATATTACACTTTGTGTGGGGGAGACATATATCATCATTCATGCGGGGGATTGTTAGAGGCCATTTATAGTGAATGGGATATTGTCCCACATCGCCAAAAATAAGTAAATGTTCATGCTTATATACTACTTTCCTCAAACCCATATTGGCCCTTAGGTTTAGATAATTTTGTGCGAGGGGGAGGACCTACATGGCCATGAACTAACACGCGCGCGTCGCCCGCCCTTCCCGTACCAAACCGGGTGGGGTGCGGGTCCAATAAGAGTGGATCGTGTTATAGTTTTGCTGCAGAGAAGTAAACAGTTTTCTACTATTTAAATTCAAATAGAAGCGACTAATGGATTGAAAATGCCCGTTGTCTGACCGGACGCGGCTTTTCAAACAGAAATAGACGTTGCAAATGAAGAGACACGACTGTTGTAAACCGCGACGGTTTTTGGCCGTTGCAAATGAAGAGACGCGACTGTTTCAAACCGCAACATTTTTTGGCCGTTGCAGACGAAGAGATGCGGCCGTTCCCAACAGACATAACCGTTGGGAATTAGCTATAAAAGGAGAAGGAAACCTGATCAGTAACTCACTCCGAATATTCTCTTCTTCCTCTTCATTTCTTAATCCCTACAATTCATGCGCTTCTGCATATCACACAGAAGATCATACATATCACAATCTCGAGCAGATCACTTCTGTTGTATCTTGGGAGACTTTGAATAAAGTCTTAAGGAAATTATTACGACAAGCCTCAAACGAAATTTCCTTCTTCATCTGTTTGTTATTGTAAATTAATTACAACATAGTTATTGTTCAAAATTACTAATACAGAATTCCAAAGTAGTGGAAATCTGATTTGTAAACTTGTATGATGAGTTTATAACATATTGGTCTCTGTTTTGGTATGTTGATCTTATAACAATAAGTACATGCTATCTGCAAAACTACATTATAATTTATATAACTGATGCATTTCAAATTCACTTCTCATGTGTTAGTGTCAATGAATTTCCGTCTAACATTTAACACAATCCATCTTGACCGCTTAATTTTTTGGTGTTTACATTTAAGGTTAGTAGTAATTACTTCCGTTAAATATTGCTTTGTTGTCATAATAGACAACCACTAAATCACAATGAACTTAGTTATCCAATATATAGAAGAAATAAATTCAAACAAATTATTAAATTTGGAAATTGATGTACTGCTAATCTATGAATGTTTAAGAAATTTGGAAATTTATTTTGCATATTGGCACTTGATAATATATTATTTTGGAACATGATGGATGTATTTAAATAGAACAGACCTTCATTAGGGCGAAAATGGATGCGTGAGAAGAGAAAAATACCAATTAATTGTTTGGTAAAGTTACAACGATGAAAGAAGATCTAAAATATTCTTGTATTGAGTGAGAAAAGGAGGAAGACATCATAAACAATAACCTTGCTATAGGCTAAAGGAAATAAAAATGATTAATACACTATGAGGTTAGCCAAGATAACATTTCTTTATCAGTTCCAGATAATAGGAAATTAAAGAACTATCTTATACAGGATTAATAAATGATTAGTTTTTTTATTTGATAAGATTATTATACATGTGAAAATGTGATGATACATTGTAGTGTTCATTTTATAATATACCCATTACATTAATGTAAGAATAACGATTATCAAGGGAATTGGATAGCAAGATCATATATTTATACCATAAAGTACATCTAATCTAAATTGATACCGGAGTAAGGAAAACTGCACTATAGAACACCCATTTTCAGAAAGGTGCATGCAAATACAGGTGTTATTGTACTATTTATATATTATTTTAATAAATCATAAAGTAACCACTCGAAAAATATTTCTAAATATATGAATTTAACAATTTAAGTTAAAAATAAACATGAGTACTTCTTATACTTACCATTAACTCACATGACTTACAAACATATTATCTCCATACTTATCATCCACCGGTTATTTTTAGTTGTTTGTGAATACTACGCTCCAAGTAACATTACAGTCTAATTGCCTAACAAATGCAAAGGTCCTATAATAATATACAAAACCATATTATTTGAAAAATTCGAATTATACAAAGCTTTTTTTTAGCAAAATGCGATGCATAGTTTTATATCATGAATAGTGGATACTGTGATTCATTGGACGATACTATTATTTCATTTATTAAATGTGCGACAGAATAGGATTACAAATTTTGTTACCATACAGTTATAAATAATATAATGCTAAAATATGATTGCCTAAAAATACAGTATCATTTAGTAAAGATACCAAGTCGGGCTCCACCTTGCATAACCAATGCCAATCCAAATTTGGGTTTTTATTGATATTTGAAAATGGTTTGGTTATGCACAAAGAGAAATAGTAGATAATAATCTTTTAATTATCTTGTTGATGTCTTTTTGGACAATCCAAATTTAAGAACTATGTTTGAAAAAAAAAGCAGTTTGTTGTAAGTTAAACCCGACCTCGAGACTATCTGGGATAGGTCTGCTAGTTATATATTAACCATTCTTCTGCATTTTTTAGCATGTAGTAGATCTCAAATTTGTCTTCTTCCCCTTTTCTGCGAATCAAGCATAAATACATTTTCCTATGAATCGCGCATACATACATTTTATCAATCTAAATATTCACGAATTATGGCTTAATAGCTGTGATTAAACATAATCATAACTGTAACGATCCAGAATTTCTGTCATTTGAAATTCAGATATTTAATTGATTTTAAATATTAACAAGTAAAATTTGTAAGTCGAATAAATTTTATTTCGAATATAGTGATTTAATTGGGTAATTAAATCGACAATTTTATATTTGAAATTATAGAAATAATTGGAAATTTGATTAAAAAAATAAATGAAAATGATTTATAAGGTTATATTAAATCATATTGGAGTTAGAATGATGTTTGTAAACTTTTAAAATTGAATTAAAAGTTAAATTGTAGAAATTGAATATTTTACTATTTAATTGACGAGTGAAATTAGCCATTTTTCAAACAGTCTCGGATTTCGACGAAACTAGTTTCATCGGATCCGTAATGTGAAATTATTGTAAGATTTCAAATTTCGTGTCAATCGGATTTACGGTTTGTCCGGGGCAAGCCAAAACGCATAGAAATCGTTTTAATTGATTTAATTTAAATTTGATCGTTTATTCCCGTAACTCGCGCATATGACCGAATTAGCCTCCAAAACACGTTCCATTGTGTTCGGAACGCGGGTAAAACCTTATGAACGTCTGTCTGCACGTTTGATTTCGAGTTCGAAAATTTTCGGGATGAATAGTGATTTGGAATTTTCTATAAAAGGACAACATTTTTCACTTTTTCACTAAACCCTAGGGCAAAGGAGAACACAGGCCGCCACCTCTATTTCAATGGCCGAGAAAGCTCGTTCCTTTCCTCCTCGATTTCTTCCATTCCGTGAAATATTTCAACAAACCTCCAACTACAAAATTAAAGAGGATGACGAGATCTCGAGATCCAACGGTCGAGATGAGTTATAGTTCGACGTAATGGATGGAGGAGGCTCGTGTAGGGTTTCCGTTCATGCTCGAAATTCGAGCTGGAGGAGGAGCCGAGTGCCACGTGGTCTAGGGCGGTGGTAGAGCTCGACTTTGGCTTCGAAGGGGAGGTAGTTGATCGTGGTAGAAGTGAACGATGGTGGAGTATAATTCAAGGCAAAAATGGCGGCTAGTTGGGTTATCTCGTTCGACTTGAAACTGTGGGGGGAAGAAATGGAATGCGCGGCCGTAATCTTCTTAGTTCAAAACGAACGGCCAGATGAGCTAGGGTATAAAATATAAAAAAAGAAAATTGTAAATAATTATATTTAAATTCGTTCAAACTTTGAAAAATCATATCTTTTTCGTACGAGGTCGAAAACTAACGAAACAAATTGCGTTGCGTTCATTTTGTCGAGCACTACATAATGGAGCTGGATTGGGATTGATTGGAGCTAGTTTGAATTTTGGGGAAAATTAAACGCGTGTTTAATTTTGTTGGAAACGAAATACTGCAACCGTTATTGAACTCAAGGTGAGAACTCCTCACTCAATCGAATTGTTTCGATTTAAGTTTTAAATAGTTAGATTTAAAATTGCTTGATTGTGTGAATTGAATGATGATTGTTATCTATTGTGTTGAAATAGTCCCTATACGCCGTATATTAAGCGGATGTTATTATATTAAAAACATATACCGCGATATTCTACCTTGAAGTGGAATTGGTATTATATATGTATTTGGAGTTGATTTCCCTCATTATATAGCGGATGAGACCCTATTGTGCCGCATAATAGCGGATAGTATTATATAAATCCCATATACCACGATATTCCACCTCGAAGTGGAATTGGTATTGTGCTAACATCTGTGGATGTTTGATATCCCAAATGTGTGATGCTTTGTGATATATCTTGTTCTGTGTTGTGATTTGTGATCTATTTATCTATGTTATGAATATTTGTGATCTGTGAATTAAAGATAAGCGTTATAGTTTATACCGCTTATCAACTATATTTCTGTGTTCTGATCTGTGATGGTTGGATGTTGTTGCACTATTGTATTAAACCTCTGGACTACACCATACACACGCCAATGTGGATTTCACGTGGAAATCGGTTAAGTCACAGACTTTTGACAATTCTAAAGATTGAATTTTTGAATCCAAAATAGTTTTGGAATTCGAATTGAAAGTTTTTGAAAATGAGTTTAAGAAATAAAAGTTATTTTAAATAACTCAATAAAAATTGGAATTTAAATCATTTGATTTAAAATTTGAATTAAATATTTTTAAATTGAATTCAATGATTTGGGAACTATGGTCTAAAAGATTTTACAAGTGGAAAAGGTGTTTATATGGATTTTTAACCATTTAAAATATGGTTTTGGGAATTTAAATTTATATCCGAGTTTTGTACTTGAATGGCTTTAACTTGTGTAAAATTGTAACCAGTGAATCCCAAAACGAAAACTATCTGTTTTCGAATAATAATAGCTTTCATATGAGGAAAGAAATTTCCATTTGTGTTAAAGGAATTTTAATTTGAAGTTGAACTGTTTTGAAAAACTATGAATTAACCTTTGTGACGATGATTAAATCTTGTTTTGAAATCAAAGACGATTTTAAAATGTGTATCTTTTATATTATAAAATACTTGAATTGTGAATAGTTTTGAAAGCTATAAATTAAATCTTAATTTAAAGATTGAATGGGTTAATCCAATTGAAATGGAAATTGATTTGGAAATCTGTGAATGAATCTTTGTGAAACTGGGTGAACTTTGTGAAGTAAATCTTTTTATTTAAAGATTTAAAATGGTAATTTGTTTAAACCATTTAAAGGAAAGGATTTGGGTAATAAGTTGTGACTTAATTGAAATCCCTATATCCATATGTTTTAAATATTGTGCTCACTATTCGGTTTAGCCGGAAGAGGACCTTTGTGTCATATAACCCATTCTGAATAAGTGATATGACGATATGGATAACATTTGAAGACCGGTGGTGAAGACTGGGTATTTGTGAAAACGATAGGATGACCTATCGATTGTCTCTGCACCGTTAGCTACGGTATAGAGATTTCCTTTGTGATGGGAAGTTCGATCGGTATTGTGAATACCCGGATTGCAAGGGCTTCTTCGGAAGTGCCTTCGGTTCTGTTCGAACCCGGAACAGACTTGTATGGTTACATGTCTGACATTACATTTTGAGATATAAAGCTGATTTCTTTCAAATACATTTCTGTTTGGTGGCGGAGAATTTATTCTCTTAGCTTAACACCCTTCTTTGAGACGTACGAGCTCAGAGGTTATGTAGTTGAAAGTTATCAGTGATATACTCCCAATTTGGTAATGTGGCATGCTGAGTGTTGCTGTGTAATGATTATTTATTGATCATTTGTTGATCAAAGCGTGGCTTTGTGAAAAAGCGTAGCTTTGTGGACGAGACCTCTTCGGACCTCACAACCCGGAAATGGTCAAAACAGGAATATGCGGCAAGGTTATGAGGGTCGCTCCCTTTAGGGTATGTCAGTTCCTTCTGGAAAAGGGTGGTATCAGGTATGGAGCCTTGGTATTTAACCTATGTGG
Organism: Allium fistulosum; assembly: GCA_030737815.1. Classification (NCBI taxonomy): domain Eukaryota; kingdom Viridiplantae; phylum Streptophyta; class Magnoliopsida; order Asparagales; family Amaryllidaceae; genus Allium; species Allium fistulosum. Next base: position 305,134,239 of record CM060901.1, on the reverse strand, counting down.
TTACTCCAATCTCATTTACTGTGTGATTGTTGTTTTGTTGAGGCGCCTCGGATAAAGGTCCCAAAGGACTGGGGGGTGGCATATTCGTGTAGTAGTTACCTAGTGTAAGAGGTAACCCGGCCTTGTGTTGGTAGAGATCCGGTTAGGTTCTCGGGACGTCCATCTAGAGGCGTACCCATTGGCAGTAGGAAGTTCCTTAGCCTGACCATTTGTTGGAAATCCAAAGAAACAATACGAGCCTTGTACGGTTTTAGTTGTATTACCTGCTATGGAATGTGGCGGTAACCTGCTATTGAACATGGTAGCTATAGTAGGCATAAGTGCGGAATGCATATGCTGGCTAAGATTAATATTATACTTTCGAAATGTTTTCTGCACAATGCACTAATAATAATATCAAAAATGATTTGTTTTGCGTAGTAAGCATGTTTGATTATCATAAGAAGAAATCTCCTCCAATTCTGTGTTTGCATTGTGTGTGTGGCGGGAGGCCTTATGGTACTCTCATTTTCCAAAAAGCATTGCGGATGTCTTTTAATTCCTTTGTTGTTGTTTTAAAGATAATAACTGTTTTAGTTCTCACACCAGTCACCATGACTGACCTGGTGTTTATTGTTCCCTTCCTAAACTCTGGGTGCCCATAATTTTCCACACGGGCAGCCTAGAGTCAGGTTATCAGGTCATTCTGGATTTCAGGAGGCTTTGGAGCTCAAGTGGCGAGCTGGATGGCGAGACGTAGCATTTGTATATGATATTATCTTTTCCTCTATAAAAATTCATTTGTAAGGACAAGTTCATATAATTGTCCAGTTGTGTTGTATATTGTTGTTGTAAACCCTGATGATGATGTAATGTATAAACTGATATAGTTCTTTGATTTAAAGATTATTCATTTATCTATTATATGTTGTTTCGCTACGATATGTGAGATTCTGTTATTCTTTCTGTTGTTTCTTCTTTCTATCTTTCTGTCTTTTTCTACCTCTTCTTTTTAACCATAACAATTCGGTTTTCCGGCATTCGATTGCTCGGCAGTTGATACAGTGGACGTATTAATGTCGATTTTCGGAAGTCGAAAATCTCAAGACGGTACATGTGGTATCAGAGCATTTGGTTAAGCAATAACCTTGGTTCTGTTGGGTGTTACTCATTAGAGATAGAGTCAGTAGTACTCTAGAATGAGTGTGAGTGTAATAATAGATATGCGCGCGTATTTGTTAGTGAATATGAAATTGTTTTTTATTGTGTTGACTTATCGGTTGATTGTTTATGGATTCTGGTGGTTGCCGTCTAGCTAAGTGTTATCGATAGGGGTTTCTAAACTCTTAAACGAGATAAACCGACACAGTATCATTTTAAATTGGGTAAATGAAATAATTTTACCTCGATTATATTTTGTATATAAAAGAAGTAATTTTCCAAGAAATTATTAAAGTGTGTATAAAATAAATTGTTTGGTTGTTGAAAATGTAAGAATATATATAAATTAATGAATGTTGTTTGAATAATCTAAATAAAAGCAACAATTGTATAAGTATAGAATTATAATTAAGATGATTTACAATTGTGAAATAATCTTGTATAAGTAAAGTAAAATAGTGAAATTATATGAGAAAAGGATTTATAAATGTGATTTATAAATAAAAGGGAAATTTTGAATGAATATTAAGCACTGAATTCACTACTGTTGCTGGGAAATAATAAGGTTGATGACTGCAGCATCATCAGTATCATTTTCGAGTTTCTATGTGATGGATTTGCTACCATAATAAATTGAAAATTGAAGTTTTGTTATGATAAACAGATTTGAAATTAAAATCCAAGTTGAAATTAATGAATATAAGTGAAATGAGTTTTATACTTATAATATGATTTGGAAGTTAAATAAATAAGTTGTGTAACTTATAAAATGAGAAGATGTAAGTGAAACCAGATGATAAAATGGTTAAACAATTTTGTTAAGAAAAACAAAATCTGAATTGGATTTATAAGTGGAAATTTAAGTTAAGTTAAACAAATGATGTTTAATTGGAATATAACTTAAGTGGTGTTAAATGAAGTTGATTTTGGTGTCGAAGTGAAATAACAAAGTGAATTAACTGGATGTGAACTTGAGTTATATAAAGGAAATTAAACCCTAGTTGTAAAATGAATTAGCAATTGAATTAATAAATGGATTGAATGTTAATCAATCGAATGTGAATAAATTGATATGGAATTATGGATGTAAGTGTTAATTCATTAAAAGCTAATACATTGGAAATTCAATGAAAGCCAATTTAATATTAAACCAATTGGAATTAAAAGTGTTAAACAAAATTGAATACAAACGTAGTGAATTAAACTAATTTGGTTATGTTGGTTATGATTTGGTTGTTATATGATTGTTGGTTGATTGTATATAAATTCATTAAGTGTCAATGAAATTGAATTGATAAAAATTGAAAGCTAAAGCAATTGAATTCAAATTGGAAGTTAAGTAAATTAAATTCAATAGAATATATTTGAATTGGAAGTGAACCAACTTGAATTTAAATTAGTGAATGTAAACTAATTGAAAATGAAGAAATGAATGTCGTTGCATATGAATTGGTTGTAAACAATTACAAGTAATGTTGAAATTATGTAAGTTGCTTATAAACCTTGTTTAGTATGCATTTCTTTCAATATGCATGTGTTGTAGTTGTTTAAAAGAGTAAATTGTTAATAACTTTATATATATGTCACTTACGTGTTTAAATTAAGTAAGTACAGGTGTCGTGGCTGCCGTTGGCTGGTTGGGTCGCGCTAAAATGCTAAATTAATAACTGCTTTGCTTAAAAATGCTAAAAAGGTACACCTACGCAATAAAAATAGGAAATATGAACTGTTTTTCTGCTTTTCCGCCGTGTGGGTCGATGTATATATATTTATATCTATTGTGATATTGCGAAAGCTCCTCCGTACAAAGGAGACTCTGCCAAAATTTTCTAGAAATTTTGGGAGTTAGAAAAATTTTGAAAAAAATTTTGGAAAATTTTTGTTAATGAAAAGTTGATTTCCAAATTGTAATGAAAGAGTAGGAATTGAACTAGAAAATGAAAACCATTATTTTGGTTGAAGTTAAAGATTTTGGAAAAGGTGAATATAAAATTTTCACGAAGTGGATTTTTGAAAAGTTAATGAATTTGGGGCATTTTCCTTACTTTGTAATTTCGATGACGAAATTCTTTTAAGGGGGGAAGATTGTAACGACCCAAAATTTCTATCATTTGAAATTCAGATATTTAATTGATTTTAAATATTAACAAGTAAAATTTGTAAGTCGAATAAATTTTATTTCGAATATAGTGATTTAATTGGGTAATTAAATCAACAATTTTATATTTGAAATTATAGAAATAATTGGAAATTTGATTAAAAATAAATGAAAATGATTTATAAGGTTATATTAAATCATATTGGAGTTAGAATGATGTTTGTAAACTTTTAAAATTGAATTAAAAGTTAAATTGTAGAAATTGAATATTTTAATATTTAATTGACGAGTGAAATTAGCCATTTTTCAAACAGTCTCGGATTTCAACGAAACTAGTTTCATCGGATTCGTAATGTGAAATTATTGTAAGATTTCAAATTTCGTGTCAATCGGATTTACGGTTTGTCCGGGGCAAGCCAAAACGCATAGAAATCGTTTTAATTGATTTAATTTAAATTTGATCGTTTATTCCCGTAACTCGCGCATATGACCAAATTAGCCTCCGAAACACGTTCCATTGTGTTCGGAACGCGGGTAAAACCTTATGAACGTCTGTCTGCATGTTTGATTTCGAGTTCGAAAATTTTCGGGATGAATAGTGATTTGGAATTTTCTATAAAAGGACAACATTTTTCACTTTTTCACTAAACCCTAGGGCAAAGGAGAACGCAGGCCGCCACCTCTATTTCAATGGCCGAGAATGCTCGTTCCTTTCCTCCTCGATTTCTTCCATTCCGTGAAATATTTCAACAAACCTCCAACTACAAAATTAAAGAGGATGACGAGATCTCGAGATCCGACGACCGAGATGAGTTATAGTTCGACGTGATGGACGGAGGAGGCTCGTGTAGGGTTTCCTTTCATGCTCAAAATTCGAGCTGGAGGAGGAGCCGAGTGCCACGTGGTCTAGGGCGGTGGTAGAGCTCGACTTTGGCTTCGAAGGGGAGGTAGTTGATCGTGGTAGAAGTGAACGATGGTGGAGTATAATTCAAGGCAAAAATGGCGGCTAGTTAGGTTATCTTGTTCGACTTGAAACTGTGGGGGGAAGAAAGGGAATGCGCGGCCGTGATCTTCTCAGTTCAAAACAAACGACTAGATGAGCTAGGGTATAAAATATAAAAGAAGAAAATTGTAAATAATTATATTTAAATTCGTTCAAACTTTGAAAAATCATATCTTTTTCGTACGAGGTCGAAAACTGACGAAACAAATTACGTTGCGTTCGTTTTGTTGAGCACTACATAATGGAGCTGGATTGGGATTGATTGGAGCTAGTTTGAATTTTGGGTAAAATTAAATGCGTGTTTAATTTTATTCGAAACAAAATACTGCAACCGTTATTGAACTCAAGGTGAGAATTCCTCACTCAATCGTATTGTTTCGATTTAAATTTTAAATAGTTAGATTTAAAATTGCTTGATTGTGTGAATTGAATGATGATTGTTTTCTATTGTGTTGAAATAGACCCTATACGCCGTATATTAAGCGGATGTTATTATATTAAAAACATATACCGCGATATTCTACCTTGAAGTGGAATTGGTATTATATGTGTATTTGGAGTTGATTTCCCGCATTATATAGCGGATGAGACCCTATTGTGCCGCATAATAGCGGATAGTATTTTATAAATCCCATATACCGCGATATTCCACCTCGAAGTGGAATTGGTATTGTGCTAACATCTGTGGATGCAGGGAAACAGGTTGGAGGGATCCAACTGGGTTCCTCAAACATTTGAATTTATTTCAATGTTGTGTGTTGATTATTTATGATCGCCGTGTGATTATTTTGTGATTGGAATTGTTGAAGGCTATAATTTAGCCGAATATATTTTTGGTATCGTTGGATACCAGAAATAAATAAAATTGGATTTTCGAAATTCAAGTTGAAAATTTATTGAAAAATTTATTTTTGAGAATTGGATAAATTCAAAAGGAGTTTTAAAAAGATAAAGTTATTTTTGGACCATATTGAATTAAATTCCAAATTTTGGGAAAAAGCCTTAATAAATGGATTTCGGGTAATATTATTTATAACTTGAAGAATTTATTTAAAATTTGGATTTTTAAATAGATTTGAAGAGATAAAGAAATTTATTTTAAAAAGGGAATAATTTGGAAATTCGTTGAAAATTTGATTTGGTGTTTTGAAATAAATTTGAAAATCAATTTGAAATTAATTGATTATTAATTTACCATAACTAGTAAAATTGTTTTATAGAAATTTATCTGATTTAACTTAATCAGATGATTTAATTGATCCTATCTTTGGATGGTTGGATTATATTGGATGTTGAATTGTTTGATATCCCAAATGTGTGATGCTTTGTGATATATCCTATTATGTGTTGTGATTTGTGATCTATTTATCTATGATATGAATATCTGTGATCTGCGAATTAAAGATAAGCATTATAGCTTATACCGCTTAGCAACTATATATCTGTGTTCTGATCTGTGATGGTTGGATGTTGTTGCACTATTGTGTTAAACCCCTGGACTACACCATACACACACCACTGTGGATTTCATGTGGAAATCGGTTAAGTCACAGATTTTTGACAATTCTAAAGATTGAATTTTTGAATCCAAATAGTTTTGGAATTTGAATTGAAAGTTTTAGAAAATGAGTTTCAGAAATAAAAGTTATTTTAAATAACTTAATAAAAATTGGAATTTCAATCATTTGATTTAAAATTTGAATTCAATATTTTGAAATTGAATTCAATGATTTGGGAACTATGGTCTAAAAGATTTTACAAGTGTAAAAGGTATTTATATGGATTTTTAACCATTTAAAATATGGTTTTGGGAATTTGAATTTATATCCGAGTTTTGTACTTGAATGGCTTTAACTTGTGTAAAATTTTAACCTGTTTTTCCCAAAACGAAAACTATTTGTTTTCGAATAATAATAGCTTTCATATGAGGAAAGAAATTTCCATTTGTGTTAAAGGAATTTTAATTTGAAGTTGAACTTTTTTGAAAAACTATGAATTAACCTTTGTGACGATGATTAAATCTTGTTTTGAAATCAAAGACAATTTTAAAAGGTGTATCTTTTATATTATAAAAGACTTAAATTGTGAATAGTTTTGAAAGCTATAAATTAAATCTTAATTTAAAGATTTAATAGGTTAATCCAATTGAAATGGAAATTGATTTGGAAATCTGTGAATGAATCTTTGTGAAACTAGGTGAACTTTGTGAAGTAAATCTTTTTGTTTAAAGATTTAAAATGGTAATTTGTTTAAACCATATAAAAGAAAGGATTTGGGTAATAAGTTGTGACTTAATTGAAATCCCTATATCCATATGTTTTAAATATTGTGCTCACTATTCGGTTTAGCCGGAAGAGGACCTTTGTGTCATATAACCCATTCCGAATAAGTGATATGACGATATGGATAACATTTGAAGACCGGTGGTGAAGACCTGGTATTTGTGAAAACGATAGGATGACCTATCGATTGTCTCTGCACCGTTAGCTACGGTATAGAGATTTCCTTTGTGATGGGAAGTTCGATCGGGATTGTGAATACCCGGATTGCAAGGGCTTCTTCGGAAGTGCCTTCGGTTCTGTTCGAACCTGGAATAGACTTGTATGGTTACATGTCTGACATTACATTTTGAGATATAAAGCTGATTTCTTTCAAATACATTTCTGTTTGGTGGTGGATAATTTATTCTCTTAGCTTAACACCCTTCTCTGAGACGTACGAGCTCAGAGGTTATGTAGTTGAAAGTTATCAGTGATATACACCCAATTTGGTAATGTGGCATGCTGAGTGGTTGTGTGTGATGATTATTTATTGATCATTTGTTGATCAAAGCGTGGCTTTGTGAAAAAGCGTAGCTTTGTGGACGAGACCTCTTCGTACCTCACAACCCGGAAATGGTCAAAACAGGAATATGCGGCAAGGTTATGAGGGTCGCTCCCTTTTGGGTATGTCATTTCCTTCTGGAAGAGGGTGGTATCAGGTATGGAGCCCTGGTATTTAACCTATGTGGTTACTCAAATCTCATTTACTGTGTGATTGTTGTTTTGTTGAGGCGCCTCGGATAAAGGTCCCAAAGGACCGGGGGGTGGCATATTCGTGTAGTAGTTACCTAGTGTAAGAGGTAACCCGGCCTTGTGTTGGTAGAGATCCGGTTAGGTTCTCGGGACGTCCATCCAGAGGCGTACCCATTGGCAGTAGGAAGTTCCTTAGCCTGACCATTTGTTGGAAATCCAAAGAAACAATACGAGCCTTGTACGGTTTTAGTTGTATTACCTGCTATGGAATGTGGCGGTAACCTGCTATTGAACATGGTAGCTATAGTAGGCATATGTGCGGAATGCCTATGCTGGCTAAGATTAATATTATACTTTCGAAATGTTTTCTGCACTATGCACTAATAATAATATCAAAAATGATTTGTTTTTCGTAGTAAGCATGTTTAACTATCATAAGAAGAAATCTCCTCTAATTCTGCGTTTGCATTGTGTGTGTGGCGGGAGGCCTTATTGTAGTCTCATTTTCCAAAAAGCATTGCAGATGTCTTTTAATTCCTTTGTTGTTGTTTTAAAGATAAGAACTGTTTTAGTTCTCACACCAGTCACCATGACTGACCTGGAGTTTATTGTTCCCATCCTAAACTCTGGGTGCCCATAATTTTCCACACGGGCAGCCTAGAGTCAGGTTATCAGGTCATTCCGGATTTCAGGAGGCTTTGGAGCTCAAGTGGCGAGCTGGATGGCGAGACGTAGCATTTGTATATGATATTATCTTTTCCGCTATAAAAATTCATTTGTAAGGACAAGTTCATATAATTGTCCAGTTGTGTTGTATATTGTTGTTGTAAACTCTGATGATGATGTAATGTATAAACTGATATAGTTCTTTGATTTAAAGATTATTCATTTATCTATTATATGTTGTTCCGCTGCGATAGGTGAGATTCTGTTATTGTTTATGTTGTTTCTTCTTTCTTTCTTTCTGTCTTCTTCTACCTCTTCTTTTTAACCATAACAATTCGGTTTTTCGGCATTCGATTGTTCGGCAGTTGATACAGTGGACGTATTAATGTCGATTTTCGGAAGTCGAAAATCTCGAGACGTTACAATAACCTAATGGAGAAGCAAGTTAAAACATTTTAGGAATACAAACAGAGATAAGTACCCAACTTACAGACCAATTATTACGAGAGTAACCACGAGTGAAGGTAGAATGAATTATCTTTACAATGGGTTCTATTGACATTTGGTCATGGGTATTCATTCCTGTAATGATGATGATAAGGAGCACAAACGCTTTTTTTAAGTGGTTCATTTTGGAAGAAAGTAAAGAGAAGAAAGTGGCAAACAAACATGGAATGGAGATTGAATTCCACTAATTTGTGGTTAAATTATTGAGGGGAAATGGGGTTTTTTTGTATATTGTAGAAGATGTAATGGGGATAGCATATGTGAACCTACGTGACTTATAAACTGTGGAGTGGAGAATCGCATAGTTACCCAGATGTAAAAGTTTTTTCAAAATAAATGGAATGTTTTTTGGCTAATGCCAAAAGTTTTCACTTAAACTGAGTTGTTTTATGTTTTGCTCCATGTTAAAATATAACTATCTTGTAGGTAAATGGTTTCTTCAAATGACCTTACAACAAATAGTAATTGTTATTGGAAGGTTTTTCATAAAACTGTTTAAATTGATTGCCACTACGAGGGGGGTCCAGATGGTGGCAACCCCCATAGGTGGGGGTGCGGGGCAACGCCTTCGTTAATTCGAGCATTCTTCTGATTTGTGCAAGTAATCAGAACATGTGCAAAACACACTCCACTGTATTCTGAAAGAACGTTTTCTGAAAGCCACTATGATTTGAGAAAGGCGAACACATTCTTTAAAGAAAGCGATTCAATCGTGCCCTGAAGTGATATATCTATATAATACTACAACAATTATAAACTGCAACAAATATAATTTCGGTTAAAGAAAGATACAATGCTCAATTTGTTTGCATTTAATTTTACTTTCGTAGTGATCCAATTATGATATTAAAATTATAAACTCCTATATGTTACTATTCACATTTCATTACATGTTCCGATAACTCATAATCATCTTGTATAAGATCATGATTAGCAAAATAAATATTTTCATTTTTTCTAATTTCACTTGAAGTGAATAATTAATTTGGCTCGTCATTCTAATGTGCTCTAATAGTCATTGGACACAACCCCATTTCACAAAATCATGAGCCCAAAATGTGGTATTTTTGGCTAGCACTAAAACTTTAATGTCTAACAGCTGAATAGAAATATTTATTTGCAGATGATACATAAGACATGATTAATAAACATAGTTGAATAGTTTAACAAAGTTGGGAAAACAAATGAATAATGCAACCTATAACTCATGTACCCAAATATTCATATCTAGCAGAACAAATAGTGAGATTTGCATTTAAGGGAATGAACATATAATTATCATGATAATAATATGATGACTCATATTTTATAGGTTATCTCTGCTTGAAAAAAAAAAAAAGATGGTTTCATAAATAGGTTATTTATTGACATCTATCTAACTTAACCAAATTTGAATAGAGAACATAAGCTTAAATCGTACCCATATCAAGTAAAAAGCACTATTTCATTATGCTGTTGCAAGAACCTCTGTACAGAACAAATTATATAGCAACTCAGCAATATGCTCACCAAATCAATAATCTTTAATAATAGTTGTAGTAGCTTTGATGTCACACTTTTTTGGTATCAACGCGAACTGCCAAAGACGCCCATCTATATGTTATCGAACCTTGATCACCTAAAAATAGGATTTAATACTAAATTTCATTTACTAATTCAAACGGCCCTAAAAGTAGAATCTAACAATTAAACATGCTTTACAAATGAAACACTTTTAAAAACATGATCTAAAATTAAACTTCCTATACAAATTCAAATATTTTTTACAAATATACAAATTTTAATATCACTTGAAAATAAAAAAAAATATTTTTTTGACTAATTTAAACATATACAATTTACAAGAAAAACAATTCACGCGCGAAGCGCGTGTCGTAACACTCGTCTTTATTAATAGTTATAATAGCTTTGGTGTTACTATTTTTTGTCTCGATGTGAACTACCAAAAATGCCACTCTATATATTATCAGATCTTAATCACTTAAAAATAGGATCCAATACTAAATTTCTTTTATAAATTCAAATGCCCCTAAAAGTAGGATCTAATAATTAAACATGCTTAATAAATTCAAAACGCTTCTAAAAATAGGATCTAAGATTAAAATTTCTTTACAAATTCGAAATACTTCTCTACAAATATACAAATCTTAATATCACTTGAAATAAAAAATCATTTTTTTACTGATTTAAACATATACAATTTATAAGAAAAACAATTCAAGCGCGAAGCGCGAGCCATTACACTCATAATCTTTAATAATAGTTGTACCTTTGGTGTCACACTTTTTTGGTGTCGGTGTGAACTACCAAAAATGCTCCTCCGTAGATATTATCAAAATCTTAATCACTTAAAATTAGGAACTAACAAATAAACTTATTTACCCAATTCAAAAACAATCCTCCAATGATATTACCAAATCAAATCATAATATCATTTAAAAACAATACAACAAAAATACCCTATTACAACGCCCTTTTTACAACGGGCATTGGTTGTCCATTCAGGCCCGTTGTAAAAGATGCCACGTACAACGCCCTTTTTACAATGGGCATCGGTTTCCCGTTGTAATAGAAGGCTATTACAACGGTCCATTTAGGCCCGTTGTAATAGGTGCCAATTTTACAACGGGCTAAAAACGTCTGTTTTAATAGCTGCCAATCGAACCCCTAATTTTCAATTAAAAAAACAAGGCTGACCCTTTTATTTCGTTCCTCTACTTTGCTCTGTAAAAATGTTGGCCGCTCGTTCCTTTTTGCTCAAAATTAGGGCTTTGGGAAAAATTGAAGCTGCCGTCTTCAATTGCTCGATTGAATGATGATTTAGCGCTTCCTTTGTTGGTTCAAACCCCTATATTTTCACCAGAATTGACAAATCAAAGCAAAAATCAATGCTAAAACGTCTGTTCACCAGCATCAGACTGAGCAGCTCATCCGAAAAGCTCGACAGCGCCGGGGATATAAAGGACGTTCTGATCACCAGCGGTGGGGACGATTTTGCAGATCCAAGCTCGGAAGCGCTTGATAAGATGGTCAGATGCTATTTAGAGCACAATAGCAATGGAAGGGGAAATAGGTATAATTGTTTTCATGGCGCTTGTAATGATCTCTCGGATGTTGATGATCTTGCCACTTCCAGGAACTGTACTCGTTTTCGACGCAGGCGACTTACTGAAGGTACTGGTACCTACTTCGAATTTGTTAATCCCAAATTTATTTAGAATTTTAATTTATTTTTGTTGGGTTCTAGGATTTGGTAGTATGCTCTAGTAGCACGGAATGGAATCTAACAACTGATACAAATCAAAACAATGGAGATGTTTGTGAATGTAAAATCCAAAGAAGAATTAAGAAGGATGTTAGTCAAAAATTTGAAACTAATTGGATATGATGCTGAAGTTTGCACGTCTAAGTGGGACAAATCGCCTACATATCCTGCTGGTATGTTTCTTCTTCAAGATTCATTATAAACATAACATTGATATTGGAAATTTTTATTAACCTTGCTGCTTTTATTTTGTTTTTTTTGGGTAAATTTTACTTTAATCATTTTTGTAGAATAGTTGTTCAATGTGGCAAAAGATAAACTTCAAATCCAACATTTGTTAAGCCATGTATTAAATAAGATAGATGCTTTATAAATTTAAACTATTGAAAAAAAAATTATACTTTTGTTTGCTTCATAAGATAGGTGTAGCTGGTGCTGAAGCTGTAGGTGTTCCTGTCTCCGATTCTGGCATTTTGTATCTTACAATGTAAAATTATTTTTATTTTTATTATTTTTTTTTGGGTTTTTTTTGGGTGTGGATTTGGAGTGGACGGAAAACTTTACATGTTACTGAGGTTTTTATAAAATTTTCGCTACGGTTTAAATGGTAAATTTGTGTCTAGTTACGGACACAATGGACGATTACTTGCTAAGATACATGACTGAAATTGATACAGCAATTTAAATTTTTTTGAGGATTTTTTTGTTGGATTTGAAGAGTAGAAAGGCTTAGATTACATGATCTAGTGGATTTTGTTAAGGATTTTCTAAGGAAGATGAAATAGAAAGCAAGCCAGCTTCAAAACGACTGAATTATGAAACTATCACCAAAGAAACGTGGATGAAAGCTATTTTGATTCTTCGAAATAACTAGAAATTATTAGTTTCAATTGAAAACCTTGATGAAGGAAATAGAAACAGCAAATGGAAGAAGGATGTATGAAGATATAGAAATTTATGAGAGGGGGGTGTAAGATTATATAGAGGAGCAGGTCAATGTCTTTAATTTCACAGCTTGTACACTCGCATCTCAAGAATTATTTATTTTTCAAACAAGCCCATAAATAATATATATTCCATCTGCTTCATTATTGCAGCGAAGTTAGCTATAAGTGGAGTTTAATGTATTTAAGTTTAGTTTAATTTAATAGGTATAGGGTTGACTATATGGAATTGAATATATATATTATCCCTATGAGATTTTTATTGTATATTACTCACAAATTTCAAAGCTAAAATGCAGGCTGGTACAAGTAGGATGAAAAGAGGACAAAAGCAAGAGCATTTCATTTTCAAATGATTACTGTACATAAAAATTAATGCAAGATATAATTTTTAATCTTATATTTATATTTAATATTCAGGACAATACCTTGCTAAATGAAAATGATTTTACCACACAATACACGACATAATAGACCTCTCTTTCAGAATCTGGATTCTCTTGGGCTTAGACTATGACTTAAATTTAAAAAATGCTTGGAAGATTTATACTTCCGTATGATATAACCTTCTGAAATGACCCACTTAAATTTTTTTTTTAATAAATATTCAGTGGTCATTTAATCAAGAAAATGTATAATTCCAATTTTCTTCTATCTAGGACCTTTCTGCCAATATAAAAATATTGGTTTACTCATTTTATCTTGAACTTATATATGTGAAGATATATAAGTCATTTTCTACTTAAATCAGAGTACAGAAATTTGAAAGTAGAAATCTGTTTGAGTATTACTTAAAGGAAATACTCTCTTCATAGCAACTGTGTTTCTCAAAACTAGATTTTTCAAAATAACATGGGTTAATGCATGACTATTGATCTTATGTCTCAAGACTTATCATTTTACATAAATTCCCTTAATTTTATTACTGGATAAACTGTGCTTTTACTTGTGCATGTGTGTGTGCATGTTTCTGTGCATGTGTGTGTCAGTGGGCAATTCAGGTGCCTTATCTTTCTTGTTAACATAATTGTCTGAGTTTGTCCTATACTTTGGGTTAGGAAACAGATCTGAAACCTTAATTTAAAACCCTTGGTTGCTGGCTTAACCCAGGCTCAAGAAAAATGGCTATGTTAGCCCTATTCAGTTTTGCACTATTTTGTAACAAAATACATGCTATTTTGTTTTCTTTTCAAAACAGCTCAAAACCTTTCTATCAGATTTTATTTTTGACTTAAACATGGATTTTCTTATGTCAATTCTTTAGATATACATACAAACCACAAATTCTTTCAATCTCAGGTTTTCAACCATTTAAACTAACTGTTATTGAGACTTAGGAATGCTACTTCTTTAGCAAAACATTTTTGCAAAATAAAACATATAAGCTTCAACTGGTACATATATGGATTCAAGACTTGCAGAACACTAGTTTCAACAACACAATAGTTTTCTAAGTAAATTTAAACAAAGTAGCATAACATAATTCAGCCCAAACATCTAATTTAACTTCAACAAATCTTTAAATATAGCATCCAATTCCTTAAGCAGTTAAACATCCAAAGCCTGATCAAAGCAATTCCTACTTTCCTGCAAAATCACCATGAACTGCCCCATATGAATATGAGACACCCAATGGTGCATAAACACAAAAGGGTCAGACTATTTGTCTGGTATGAATAATCTAACTGAAAACATGATCTTATTCAATTCTATTTATATTTCAGTACTTTGCATGAATAAGAAACTCAGCATCTTCTGTGTGCATGTTTTTGTGAGGCATGTGCATTCATATCAGTGTTAAACAGCTTATATATGATCACAATGATTTAGTTCGTAGAAAATAATCATAAGATTCATCAATAAGACATCATAAACCAACCAATGCAATCATCAATTCAGTCATCATGCCCCTTTTATAATTTTACTGGCCATCAGGGATTTTACCCAAGCCTCTCCTGAACCTATTTCTAAAGTTCACTATCAATATAATTGGGTCTTTAGCTACTTCCTTCTTTTTTTTTAAAACACACACTGCCTGGGACATCTCTCTGTTAACCCAGCACACTCAGGCCCCTGGGTATAAACATACCATGTGTGAGCTTGCAATGTTCCCCTTGCCAAGCTATATTTTGGTAGCCCTCAGATCCCAAGTCCTTAGTTAAATTACTAAGTGTTATTTCCTTTTCATAACTGTGCTAATCCCTTCTGCATCTCACTTTTAATCAGAGAAATATAAACAATGCAACCAACATGTATTCATCCAGAGTTTGGTAAGTTATATTCTCAGAAGGAAACATTTAATCATGAAAAATGGATGTGATTTCTTAGCACATTATTTTGCCTATGGGTTTCACTGGATAAAGATGTAAGCATATGGTCCTGAGTAATTTACTAGTTATAATTTTTTTCTTACCTCTGGTTCAGTCAGATTCATGATCTGGCTAAACCATAAGTATATTTTGATTTGGGTAGTTCATAAAACATATAAGCTCAGCACATGTACAACATTGCACTTCTACATTTTCTTTTGTTTTAATTAACATGAGACATAAGCAACAACACAATGTTACAGCCCCATACTTCTTTCTATCTTCAGACCATATATCTACCACATGAATCCGGGGATTTTTATAAACAACTTTATAAAGAAAACTTATAAAAGAAATCACTCCATCTCAAAGTTAACCCATGTCACAGACAAACATTTTAAACCATGAATCCATGACTCTTATCTTTCTGGGTAAATCAGAGAGGGGTTTTACACTTAAACAGATCATTAACAAACCAAAGTCATCAAATCATAAAACATAACTTGTAAAAGAAAATGAATGATTAGTTCAATTAGGCTGCCTCAATATTCAGGACTTAATGCCAAAGTTTTCAGTGAGGTTACTCACACTCAATTCCTTCTTCCTGAGCTTTGCCTTCCTTTTGATCCTCTGCCTTCCTCTAACTCTAATGGCTGGTACTTCTTATTAAAAAATTTTCTAGGTTAATGAAGAGCAAAATGTGTATGATCTCACTATACTATGCCTTTTATATAAATCTTGGTTGTTACTAGGGTTTATGGAATTACCCAATGTCAATTCTACCCCATACAAAACATAGCCTGCCTCTGGTTGGATTCAAGAAAATAAAAGGGTATGTGGTCCTTGTCTTCCTTTTCAGAAATCAACTTCTCCCTTTTAATTTTCCCTGGTCATGTCATATGCATGACTTCTTATTTTTCTTAATTAAAGAAATTACTGGAAATAGATAAAGTGTTTGTTTAAGGACTCATGCCATTTCCATGTAACTTCTGTTTTCTTCCAGAAATTGGTTGACCGTATACATGTATAACATATGTATACCTAAGTCTTTTATTTTTCTTTCTTTCTTTAAATAATTTGAAGTTTATTTCAGCCTAGCTCTTATTTTCTTTGTACTATATTTTATTTAAAGACAAAATTCTATCTTCATGCATATGTATTTCTTAATTAGTTATTTTAATTTATTTATTGATTTCTGCTAAATTTTATTACACAGAAATCTGTGTGCATGTGTACACTGTCTTGTGCACATGTACATGTTTTGAACCATGTACCTACAATTCAATTTCCCACTCCCATCTTTTCAATGTGATTTTAAATAATTATAAACTAAATTAACTTATGAAATTATTCACAAAAATCAGGGTTATCACATATACCCCTCCTTTTAGGAATTGTGTCTCACAATTCTTGCATACTTAACTTAAGTATCATTCCTTCAGAAAAATGAATTTTCTGATTTCAAAACCATTCTCAATCCGACCACTTATTTAAGCACTATGCATGTCAATACAAGATAAAAATCACAATGCATATTCAATCAACACATTCATTAGTATATATATAAATTTACCTTTTCTTCAATCAAACAGTTGTGGATAATCATTTCTGATTTTATCCTCCACTTCCCATGTGCAATCATTTGGGTCTAGACTCCATTGTACTTTTACTAATTTAATTTCTTTGTTTCTCAATTTCTTGGTTTCTCTAGAAACTATGCCCACTGGCTCCTTTTCATAGATCATTCTAGGATCAATCTGCACATCCTTAGAGGATTCTAGGATTGCCCCCTTATCATGAACCCATCTTCTTAGTTGAGACACATGAAAAACATCATGCATTGCTCTCATTTCTTCTGGCAATTCTAATTTATAGGCTACTGTCCCTATTCTTTCTAGAATTTTATATGGTCCTATATATCTAGGAATCAACTTTCCTTGTTTCCCAAACCTTAGAACCTTTTTCATAGGTGATATCTTGATGAATACATAGTCCCCAACATCATATTGTACTGCCTTCCTTCTTTGATCTGCATATTTCTTTTGCCTATCCTAGGCAGAAGAAATTCTTTTTCTGATCAAAGCTATCCTTTCAGAAGTCTCCTTCACATTTTCTGGTCCTAAGACCACTTTTTCTCCAGATTCATGCCAACTTGAGGGTGATAAACATGGTCTCCCATAAAGTGCTTCAAAGGGTTCCATGCCTATGCTACTATGATGGCCATTGTTGTATGCAAATTCAGCTAAAAAGATATGATCCTCCCAACTTCCTCCCCAATCCAATACACAAGCTCTCAACATGTCTTCAAACAATTTGTTCACAATTTCTGTTTGGCCATCAGATTGAGGATGATATGCTGTGCTTAAGCATAAATCAGTCCCCATTGCTTTGTGAAAACTCTGCCAAAACTTTGAAGTGAAGATGGTATCTCTATCACTTACTATAGTCTTTGGTATACCATGCAGCCTGACTATTTCTTTAATAAACAATTGGGCTAGTGTACTTGCATTACTTTCTGATTTTACTGGTATAAAGTGGGCTGACTTGGTTAAACTATCAACCACTACCCAAATACTATCATTTCCCCTCCTAGTTCTAGGCAAACCATCAATGAAATCCATTGATATGTCTTCCCATTTCCACTGTGGTATTTGCAAAGGTTGAAGCATCCCTGAGGGTTTTTGATACTCAGCCTTCACCTGTTGGCAAATCATACATTTAGATACATAGGTTGCCACTGCACTCTTCATTCAACTCCACCAATAATTTCTCTTGAGGTTGTGATACATTCTTGTGCTTCTTGGGTGTATAGTATATTTGCTTTTGTGGTAAGCATCCAAGATTTCTTGCTTCAACTCATCAACTGGTGTAACACATATTCTTTCTCCTTTCTTCAAATGGCCTTGATCATTCAACTGAAAACCTTCCACTGCCTCACCATTTAATATTTGAGTCTTCTTTTCAAATAAAAATGGATCTTGGTTTTGTAGCATTACAACTTTATTCTTCAATTCTGATCCCAGAGTAATAAAACTTAATTTTCCCATTTCTACATTGCCACTGCATAAGCTCATATTTTCTATGTTATTACTTTCTATCTCTAAATCAATTAATAATGATAAAGTATTAAACTCTTCTATCATTAATCTAGCCACTTTAGCATGTTGTCTACTTAAGGCATCTGCTACTTTATTAGCCTTACCAGGTGTGTACAATATTTCAAAATCATATGAGGATAAGAGTTCAATCCAACTTTGCTACCTCATATTTAATTCTTTTTGTGAAAACAAATATTTAAGTGATTTATGGTCTGTATACACTTCAAATTTTGCTCCTAACAAGTAGTGTCTCCATAATTTAAGAGCATACACTATGGCAGCCAATTCAAGGTCATGAGTAGCATACCTTACCTCACTTGGTTTCAACTGCCTAGAAGCATAAGCTATTACTTGATGTTGTTGCATCAACACTGCCCCAAGCCCTTGTCCACTTGCATCAGTATACACCACCAAGTTTTCGTTTCCTTTAGGTACTTTAAGAAATGGAGCTTGTACCAATGCTTCTTTTAATTTCCCAAAGGCTTTTTCACATTCTTCAGTCCAAGTAAACACTTGATTTTTCCTAGTCAATCTGGTTAGTGGAATTGAGATTTTTGCAAAATCTTTTATAATCTCCTATAGTAACCAGCCATTCCCATGAATGATCTGACTTCAGTGACATTAGTAGGTCTTTTCCAAGCTTGCACTGCAATGAATTTATTGGAATCTACAGATATTCCTTTTTCTGATATAATATGACCTAGAAAATTCACTTCATTTTGCCAAAAAGTACATTTTGAAAATTTGGCTTTTAAGTCTTCCTGTCTCAATTTCTCAAATACCATGTGCAAATGATTTTCATGCTCTCTAACTGACTTAGAATAAATTAGTATATCATCAATAAATATCAATACAAACTTATCCAAGTATTCTCTAAAAATCATATTCATCAAATCAACAAAGTAGGAAGGAGCATTTGTCAAGCCAAATGGCATCACTAAAAATTCATAAAGTCCATATCTGGTGTTAAAGGCTGTATACTTAATGCTTTCCTCTTCTACTTTCATCTGATGAAAGCCTGAAGCTAAATCAAGCCTAGAGAATATCTTTGCACCACTCAATTGATCAAAGAGATCATCAATTCTTGGTAAGGGGTATTTATTTTTAACTGTGACTTTATTTAATTCCCTATAGTCAATACATAATCTAAGGGATCCATCATGTTTCTTAACAAAGACTACTGGTGCTCCCCATGATGAGCTACTAGGTCTAATAAAACCTTTTTCTTCCAGTTCAACCAATTGCTTTTTCAACTCCATCAACTCCTTAGGCCCCATTCTAGTTGGTCTTTTAACCACTGGGTTAGCTCCTGGAATTATCTTGATTAAAAACTCAACTAGTCTGTGGTTTGGAACTCCTCTCACTTCACCAAACACATCAACATATTGATTAACTATGGGGATCTCTTCTAATGCAGGCATGGGTTTTTCATTGGACAATGTAGAAAGGTTGGCTATACTTCTATTTTTGTTTGCCTCACAGAGAACAACTATTCTTTGTCCATCAGAAACTTTCAATGATATGGTGGATGTCTCCATACTAATGATAGCCTTATATCTACTCAACCAATCAACCCCTAAAATAATCCCTATGCCCGGATATTGCAACACATATAGGTCTGACTCAAACACATGTCCCCCTATGTTTAATCCCAGTTGCTTACATATCATACCCAGAACACATGAACTACCTATAGGGCTTCTAATAAGCAATGGCTTATCAACAATCATGCAATTTAATTTTAGTTGTTGTACAATATCATGGGAAATCAAGGAGTGTGTAGCCCCAGTATCATACATTACTACAAAAGGTATTGAGTGAATGAGCAAAGTACCTTCAACTTGGCCATGGTTCTCAACATTTGGTCCCTCAGTTGCTTTACCTTTCCCTTCCAAGGTTCCTACTTTTCCTTGCTTAAACTCTGGACAGTTCCTCCTTATGTGACCCTCCTTTCCACACTGGTGACACTTGAAGGATGCTGGTCTAGGATTGGTGCACCTATTTTTTATATGCCCCTCTTGACCACAGTTGTAACAAGTGATTTTCTTCTTAATTTCAGTAGCCCTGACTTCTTCTGGTTTCTTGGTGGAAGCTATGTCTGTTTTCTTCTTATCATAAGGGTGAAATTTACCCTTTCCCTTCTTGTTTTGATTATTTTTGAATGCCCTGAAATTCTCTCTAGCTTTATCATGTTGTTCAATGCTCAGAGTCAAATCCAAAACTTGATCAAAAGTCTTATCCTTGTATGGTAGCATGGCTCTACTAAGGCTAGAGTTCAACCCTTGAATATATCTGCCATTCTTAGCCTCCTCAGTAGTGATGAGCACTGCACCATACTTTGCCAATGATTCAAACTTCGGAGTGTACTCAGTGACACTCATAGTCCCTTGCCTCAATTTGATGAATTCCTCCAGTAAAGACTCCTTAGCTGATGCAGGGATAAATCTGCCTTCCAACATTGCTTTAAATTGATCCCATGTCACTTCTCCTTTAGGTCTTCCAGCTATGATAACCTCCCACCAATCCAAAGTTGCTCCTCTCAATTGCCTGGATGCAATCTGCCTCTTCCTTTGGTCTTCAACTTGCATGTCTGCAAAGATTCTTTCCAAAATTCTAAGCCAATTTTGAACCCCCATAACTCCTTCTGTGCCATCAAATGTTTTGCCTCCAAGATTGGTAAAAGTCTTGAGTAGTTTGGAAATTTCCTCATGTGGATTTTCCTGCCTGTTGCCTACTCCATCTCTTATGGCCCTCATGAATTCTTGCACATTCACCATGGGTGGTTCACTTGTTCCTACATTTTGATGTCTGGGTCCTACCATAGCTCTATGGATATAACACGTAGGTTAGTCTGTTTTGCCTAATGCTCTATAGATTAATTCATTTTAATTTATCACTTATTCTGTCATAATAGATATCAATAGTGTAAACATTAACAAACAAAACATCCAAAGCAGTAAACACTTCTATACATCCAATGCAAACAAATTCATACAAAATTTTTGCTATGTTATTTAACAACATAGCTCTGATACCAAATGAAATGACCCACTTAAATTTTCTTTTTTAATAAATATTCAGTGGTCATTTAATCAAGAAAATGTTTAATTCCAATTTTCTTCTATCCAGGACCTTTCTGCCAATATAAAAATATTGGTTTACTCATTTTATCTTGAACTTATATATGTGAAGATATATAAGTCATTTTCTACTTAAATCAGAGTACAGAAATTTGAAAGTAGAAATCTATTTGAGTATTACTTAAAGGAAATACTCTCTTCATAGCAACAGTGTTTTTCAAAACTAGATTTTTCAAAATAACATGGGTTAATGCATGACTATTGATCTTATGTCTCAAGACTTATCATTTTACATAAATTCCCTTAATTTTATTACTGGATAAACTGTGCTTTTACTTGTGCATGTGTGTGTGCATGTTTCTGTGCATGTGTGTGTCAGTGGGCAATTCAGGTGCCTTATCTTTCTTGTTAACATAATTGTCTGAGTTTGTCCTATACTTTGGGTTAGGAAACAGATCTGAAAACTTAATTTAAAACCCTTGGTTGCTGGCTTAACCAAGGCTCAAGAAAAATGGCTATGTTAGCCCTATTCAGTTTTGCACTATTTTGTAACAAAATACATGCTATTTTGTTTTCTTTTCAAACCAGCTCAAAACCTTTCTATCATATTTTATTTTTGACTTAAACATGGATTTTCTTATGTCAATTCTTTAGATATACATACAAACCACAAATTCTTTCAATCTCAGGTTTTCAACCATTTAAACTAACTGTTATTGAGACTTAGGAATGCTACTTCTTTAGCAAAACATTTTTGCAAAATAAAACATATAAGCTTCAACTGGTACATATATGGATTCAAGACTTGCAGAACACTAGTTTCAACAACACAATAGTTTTCTAAGTAAATTTAAACAAAGTAGCATAACATAATTCAGCCCAAACATCTAATTTAACTTCAACAAATCTTTAAATATAGCATCCAATTCCTTAAGCAGTTAAACATCCAAAGCCTGATCAAAGCAATTCCTACTTTCCTACAAAATCACCATGAACTGCCCCATATGAATATGAGACACCCAATGGTGAATAAACACAAAAGGGTCAGACTATTTGTCTGGTATGAATAATCTAACTGAAAACATGATCTTATTCAATTCTATTTATATTTCAGTACTTTGCATGAATAAGAAACTCAGCATCTTCTGTGTGCATGTTTTTGTGAGGCATGTGCATTCATATCAGTGTTAAACAGCTTATATATGATCACAATGATTTAGTTCGTAGAAAACAATCATAAGATTCATCAATAAGACATCATAAACCAACCAATGCAATCATCAATTCAGTCATCATGCCCCTTTTATAATTTTACTGGCCATCAGGGATTTTACCCAAGCCTCTCCTGAACCTATTTCTAAAGTTTACTATCAATATAATTGGGTCTTTAGCTACTTCCTTCTTTTTTTTTAAAACACACACTGCCTGGGACATCTCTCTGTTAACCCAGCACACTCAGGCCCCTGGGTATAAACATACCATGTGTGAGCTTGCAATGTTCCCCTTGCCAAGCTATATTTTGGTAGCCCTCAGATCCCAAGTCCTTAGTTAAATTACTAAGTGTTATTTCCTTTTCATAACTGTGCTAATCCCTTCTGCATCTCACTTTTAATCAGAGAAATATAAACAATGCAACCAACATGTATTCATCCAGAGTTTGGTAAGTTATATTCTCAGAAGGAAACATTTAATCATGAAAAATGGATGTGATTTCTTAGCACATTATTTTGCCTATGGGTTTCACTGGATAAAGATGTAAGCATATGGTCCTGAGTAATTTACTAGTTATAATTTTTTTCTTACCTCTGGTTCAGTCAGATTCATGATCTGGCTAAACCATAAGTATATTTTGATTTGGGTAGTTCATAAAACATAGAAGCTCAGCACATGTACAACATTGCACTTCTACATTTTCTTTTGTTTTAATTAACATGAGACATAAGCAACAACACAATGTTACAGCCCCATACTTCTTTCTATCTTCAGACCATATATCTACCACATGAATCCGGGGATTTTTATAAACAACTTTATAAAGAAAACTTATAAAAGAAATCACTCCATCTCAAAGTTAACCCATGTCACAGACAAACATTTTAAACCATGAATCCATGACTCTTATCTTTCTGGGTAAATCAGAGAGGGGTTTTACACTTAAACAGATCATTAACAAACCAAAGTCATCAAATCATAAAACATAACTTGTAAAAGAAAATGAATGATTAGTTCAATTAGGCTGCCTCAATATTCAGGACTTAATGCCAAAGTTTTCAGTGAGGTTACTCACACTCAATTCCTTCTTCCTGAGCTTTGCCTTCCTTTTGATCCTCTGCCTTCCTCTAACTCTAATGGCTGGTACTTCTTATTAAATTTTTTTCTAGGTTAATGAAGAGCAAAATGTGTATGATCTCACTATACTAAGCCTTTTATATAAATCTTGGCTGTTACTAGGGTTTATGGAATTACCCAATGTCAATTCTACCCCATACAAAACATAGCCTGCCTCTGGTTTGATTCAAGAAAATAAAAGGGTATGTGGTCCTTGTCTTCCTTTTTAGAAATCAACTTCTCCCTTTTAATTTTCCCTGGTCATGTCATATGCATGACTTCTTATTTTTCTTAATTAAAGAAATTACTGGAAATAGATAAAGTGTTTGTTTAAGGACTCATGCCATTTCCATGTAACTTATGTTTTCTTTCAGAAATTGGTTGACTGTATACATATATAACATATGTATACCTAAGTCTTTTATTTTTCTTTCTTTCTTTAAATATTTTGAAGTTTATTTCAGCCTAGCTCTTATTTTCTTTGTACTATATTTTATTTAAAGACAAAATTCTATCTTCATGCATATGTATTTCTTAATTAGTTATTTTAATATATTTATTGATTTCTGCTAAATTTTATTACACAGAAATCTGTGTGCATGTGTATACTGTCTTGTGCACATGTACATGTTTTGAACCATGTACCTGCAATTCAATTTCCCACTCCCATCTTTTCAATGTGATTTTAAACAATTATAAACTAAATTAACTTATGAAATTATTCACAAAAATCAGGGTTATTACACCTTCATTTAGAACTAAATGTAGAAATACATCTCAATTTGAACATGTGTTATTTTAACACTTCTTCATTTGCAAATGAGTAACAAGAAATAAATTTCTTATGAGAGTATACAATTAAAGCCAACTTATCATTTTCATTTGACCAAAATAAGTCGAGCGTTTCTCTTATGAGAGTATACAAATACATGCATATAAACATCTAACTAGCTTATCATAAGAAAATGTTGTCTTGTGTCTTATATGAACAACTGTTACGAAATATTCTTAGTTAAATTAGAGTTAACAATAATTGACCAATAAAATGAGGGGTCAATGTAATGGCACTTCGCTGGAATAAGAGCCAATGTGCCTGTACCTGAGATTCTGAAGAGGTTTATAGCTGAAGTTCTATTGATCGAATATGAACAAGGCAGTGAAGATAACCATACTTAGCCTTAATAGGTTGACTATTCTCGATTTTGTTTGATTGCTTGAGATTTTTCTGACTTTGTCAATTTCGTTTATTTGTGACTTGATTCCCACGGCTTGTGATTTCTGACTTTTTCTTATTTGTGACCTAATGACTGCTTTGAAAACTCCTTTTCCTTAATGATGATTGTTGCCTGCAATAATCTAGGAATTACCTTGATGTATATTCTAAAATTGTTATAGTTTAATATCTCCTAAATTTTACTTGGTCTCGGTTTCAACAAATGAGTTTTAAACTTCGATATATGTTGTGGTTTCATGATCACTATGTGGAAAATCATCTCAATATCCATTATGATTTCAATAGAATCAACTAATCAATAGTCCTACAAAATTAATCAAATCACAGTAATTGATAAAATAAACAAATTACATATATAGAGTATATTATAATGCTTTTATAATTGTTGTATTATGTATGCCCATTTAGAGCTTGTTGAAGAGAGCTCACTAGATAACTCCACAATTATTTGCTTGTGAATTTTTACTGAAGATTGGAACTCTAATGTTAATTCATTAGTAAATTAAGTATATTTGAGATACCCAAATTTGTAACATAGCTTTTGAATTCAATCCAAATGAATCTTCTTCACTGTGAATCAAGCAATGGCAAGAAGCCTAACATTTGCTTTGACATAACTGTTAAGCACTGTAGTTTTTACAAAATTTTGTAGATATATATCTATTATGAATATCATATGGTATTTGAGTGTTGCAAAAAAATATGATAGACATATTTCTAAAGAGAGATGTCATTTAACCTTCCTTTTATATGTATATATCAATTGACACCAATAACTAGTTAGTTGAACGATATGGTCATTATTTCCTTTATGTAGCTAGAGAGGCGATATGAGAAATACTTGCATAAAATGGAAATGGTGGTGTCATCATTTGAAGCAGTCGTAGGAGTAGGAGCAGCTTCTTCATACACAACACTAACGATTCAAGCGATGTCTAAACATTTCTCGAACTTAAGACATGCCATTATCACTCAAATTAACAATTGTTCTTCAACTTCAAAGCTTCAACACCTAAAACATAAAAGAGATGATACACTATTTCAGCCTCAAGCTGGCTTCTTGAGAAGTAGTAGTAGAACACCACAAATATGGAGAGCGGTAAGAGGATTTCCAGAAGATTCTGTCTCTAAACTTCGAGCATGGCTTTTCCACCACTTTGTTCACCTGTATGTCCCTTTCTTCTTTCTTATCATCTACTTAAATCATTTTTCTGCTTAAATTTTTATGTCATTAATTCATACATGGCTTATACTAATCCAGAGCATGTTTGATAACTTCTTAGAAGTAACATAAACAACTTATGAGTAGTTTCAGAGCTTATAAGGAAGCATAATTAGCTTTGAAGTTTTTTTTTGGGAAGAAAAGTACGCTATTTGTTGCTCAAAAGTTGTGATATTTGAACTTTTGTATTTCCAAATTTCAATTTCAAATTTTCAAACTATACACTGAAATTTTCTTTTTTTAAATTACAAGTCAAAAGTTTATCAACTTAACCTTTTGTCTTTCTGAAAGAAGGACGACTTTTGAAATAAGGGAACTCTTTTTACCTTTTGTTTGCATATGGGGCATAAGTTACATAAGCGTACTAACTAATGTTGTAACTAACAGCTACCCAAGCGACGAAGAGAAACTTACACTTGCTTCACAAACTGGCTTAACCCGAAACCAGGTAATTTTTATTTTATTTTCTAGTTTTTTATTACATATATTCGAATCGATCAACCTTGATCCTCTAATATTATTATTATTCATGATCATAAATATTGTTTCAATTATCATCTATAGATATCAAATTGGTTCATAAATGCTCGTGTTCGACTATGGAAGCCTATGATTGAAGATATGTACAAAGAAGAGTTTGGTGAAGGTATTTGAACATTATGGATTAATATTCTTTATGGATGATAACTTTTAGCATGCACTCGTACACTGAAGAATCTGGAATTAGAAAAATGCACTCATATTATTGGTTTGGTTAGGCTAGATATGTTATCTTTCAGAAACTTTCAGGCAAAGAGTTTGTTAACCTAATATAGACTGCTTAGTGTTAATTTTTTTTTCTTTTTCAATAGACTTTAATATTTGGTGGGTTTGATATGGTTTTGAGCACATATTGTTCTATTTCATTTCATACTTCTATGTCATGGACCATGTGCTCTTTAATTTTTTGGCTGTAAATTGGTTTTTCGGTAGACTGCATTTTTTGGTGAATTTTTTTCAGTTATATCTGTCAAATCAGAAAGGACAGAATGCTAAGTAATAGTTTATACATAACAAACTCTTTGATCACAAGAAGATTTCAATGATATGACCTTTTCATATATAACTCAAAACATAGATGATTTGACAAACTTACCTATATACATGTCATGATTCTTTTTTTAACGGTACACAACTAATGAATTGGCTAGTCTAGCAAGCGGCCACTCAAATGATACTAATTTTGATTCTCCGTACTCCATAGAAGACAGAAATAGGGTATATGGTTTGAAATTCTTTGAGATATCTCATCAAATTTAATAGTTGCAATCTGTGTAGGCATATCCATTTATGTAGTATGATTTTGGTTTCTATTACAGGGGTTCGATGTGCCTCTATGGAAGAAAATTCATAGCAGAAAGTTGACAGGCATGTAATTGTCTCAGTTTTGATAAGCTCCTGATTACTATCATTCAGGTTCAATGTATTAACATTCAGTTGGTATTTTCTTATTACTTTGTAGGTGGCAAGTGTAATGACCCAAGATTTTAGGAATTTATCTTGAAAACAATATATAAATAAGCTTAAAATAATTTTTAAACAAGTTTTTAAAACCATGTTTAAGGGAAAGATGAGATAGCTTGATATGGTGT
Source organism: Allium fistulosum (assembly GCA_030737815.1). Lineage (NCBI taxonomy): Eukaryota > Viridiplantae > Streptophyta > Magnoliopsida > Asparagales > Amaryllidaceae > Allium > Allium fistulosum. The sequence continues at coordinate 305,106,700 of CM060901.1, read as the reverse complement.
AATAAAATGATGTGCATTTGTACACAGAAAATACACATGAGTAAAGCTAGATCCCTGGATACTATGAATGTGCCATGATGCTATGTATGGAAAATGTATATATGTATATATATATATATATATATATTTACTGATAAAGGAAGAAAACCGTCAAATGTGCTATATGCAGAAATACACAAAATGTAATTAAGTATACATGTGCATATGTGTATCAGAATAAAATAATATAGAAGTATATATGGATATAAGTTATTGTCTGTAAAACATATATGTAAGTATACTAACTAAGTATTAGAATTTAAACTAGTAATAAGAGACACACAAATATGTTTTTCTCTGGTGGGTAAATAAGAAGAAAAACACCAGATAATAAAGTAAAGGCTAAAAATAGAAAATGGGAGGAAAGCAAAAATGTATTTTGTATGGGCTGAATTAAGAAAGAAAGAAATATGTATATAATATTGCTGGAAATCAGATCACACATTTAGCATGCAAATAGACAAGAGAAAAAGCATTGTATGGAAAAGCAAGATTTCTGAAAGTAACCAAAGTAGATAACCACTTTTCTCTTCACCAAATTAAGCCGGGGAGGGTAGAATCTTGGGTTCAAATAAAATGCAGATAACATGATTTTCTGGTGGGCAAAAATGGCTTTAGCCAATACCCAAAACCCTAAGGAGAACTCTGTATATTTATAAGCAGCAGCCTCCTCTCCTTCTCAAAAAGAACTTTGAAAAAAAAACACCATATAAAAACATAAGGCAAGTGAAGGAAGAGAGCTTGAGGCTAGAGCAGAAGTTATCAATTAATTAAGGAAGCAAAGGAGAGAGAGCTAGGTGAGAAAACTCACTCAAAAACTTAAGGCACTAAGTCCTAAAGAAGGCAGCCTGTTATAAATTAATTTTTCTCAAAAGAGTATGAGATTGTTTTTTTAAGAATGCTTTAATGCTTGATGGTTGTTCTGATTGTTTTATTCTGTGAATATTCTTAACATGATCAGTATGCATGAATAAGTAATTTAAAAACCCAGATCTCTTTCTGATATGATATTGGATAGAAATATAAATAAATACCCAGAAAATAAAATGTTGAATATAAGCAAGTAATGTTGGTTTTGGCTCAAACCAGAAGAACTGATAAGCATATGGGCTGCAATATACATATGTATATGTGTTGAGGATTAAAATGAAAAGGAATTAGGAGTGCAATAGGCTTGCCTATGCGCTGACACTCCTGATTCAAAGAAAATATACAATACCCACCCAGCAAATAGATTTTGTGATTTAGGAAGCTTGGTCAATCTGAGTTAACTAAAGCACAGATGTTTGCAATAAAATCTTCCCATAGAGCCATAAACCAATGTTAGTTGTCTATATCTCTTTAAAATTGCAAGAACATGTTTTAATAAGTACCAATACTTAAATTGCTTGGTTGTCTCTGTTTGTTTATGAGAATGATAAGGAATGCTATGAGATGAATGCTTGTTTTTGTAAAGTGACTCACTGATTGGGTTTTCCTTGAAAAATCTAAAAAGAGAAAGTACCTAAGAACTTAATTAGGAAATGGGGTCAAGATTACTGCAGGAATGACTTGTGTTCTTGAGTAATACAAGTTGACACATGGCTTGTTCAAGTCCTGAGATCTTTGTGTAATGGAGTGAATTAGTTCATTACAGTGTGTCCATTGATTCATAAAATTGCAGATGAGACCAGGGTAGATAAATATATCAAGGGGAGAATATTTGATATGATGATAAACTAGAGTTTTCCCAGAAAAGAAATCTGAGGAAAGAATGAATGATTTAACTCATATTGGTTATTTTCTGTTTGGTAGGAATGATTATTTGATTTATATTGAATGCCTAAGTGTATGTGCCATATCTACACAAAGTCTCTGGAAAGAAAGGTTAAAGTGTACACATGCACAATGACACAGAACATGCACACAAATATTACTTGTTTTCAAAGGGCAGAACTTCATGTATATGTACTTAATTCAATTTTAACTTAATTAATTAATTGCTTTAGTGGATTTTCTCATACCAGACATGTGTTTGACCCTAGTGTGCTAATGGAATCTGGGGTGTCTCATTTAAAATGAGGCAGCTTCAAATGCTTTTTCAGGAACAGCAGCCTCTAGGTAGGAGTAGAAGCAAAGCATTGAGAAGAAGATTATAGCATGCTAGAATTAGATAGATAAGAGCTTAAAAGATGAAATCTGCATGTATTGATATTTTGAAATTTCCATTGTAGCAAGTATTGAGTGATGTTGGATATTTGGTTAAATATTTTGTTAAGAATTTAACTTGTGACTGGAATTTAAATTATCTGAGTTTCATTATCTGGAAGGTTGAAAGGTTTTATCTTTAATTTTGTAAGTAAACTGTGTAAGTGTAACGACCCGGAATTTTCGATCCCGAAAATCCCAGATAGTTAGAAAAAGAAGAAAGAGATAGAAGAAGAAAAACAGAAAACAAGTCACAGAATCTCACATTCGCAGCGGATCAAAATATAATATCATATAATACCATTTATACAAAGAAACTGTATCAGTTAAATTACACTTCAATACATCAGAGTTACAACATATACACAATCACTGGACATATATAATCAACATGTCCAAACATACAACAATATATCACAGCGGGATACACTCCATACGTTCCTGCCATCCAGCTCGTCTCCTGAGCTTTAGAACGTCCTTACCTGAAAATCTGTAATACTCGGTCTGACCCGAGCATTACATCAAAGTAACACCCGGGTCAGGCTGGAAACCAGCGTGAGTAAACCCATTAACAAGAAATTCCAATCCATAGAACTTATTTAAACCCGGGGTAACTCGTACTTACTACACATAAACAACTTATATAGTCATCACTTATTTTCACAAAACAATATCGAAGTATCCAACTTAGTTTAAACAGTCCATATTACCCCAATCCAGCCCATTGGTTTCACATATCAATCTATAAAGAATTATATAAGATTTCAAATCAAAGTGGTTTCGGATATCCCTGACATCCGATCCCGGTCTCTTCGAATTTAATACCATCCTTTAAGCCTAGTTGTTTAAGTTAAGTGATTCAATTAAACTTTAACACAACATATTCACACAGCTATTCATCATAGATCGATAACTTACATTATCACTGTTCAACCCATTTCATTTCATAGAGCACCACAAATTACATATCAGAAATATTCAAACAATTCAAACGTTCAATATAATCCAATCATCTATAAGCAAGATTTATTGGTTGCTCAATTCCTAATTAATTCAATTTAATTTCCAAATAAATTAAATTAATTACTTTAATCACTTTGAATCCTACTTAATTACATTAATTAATTACAAATCAATTGATTAATCCTCCTTTAACCATTCACATAAAATTAATTTACCTTTAATTAATTTTCCTTTAATTAATCACATTAAATGATTATCCATTAGTTAATCACCTTAATTCATGACATTAAGTAATTAACTATTCTTAATTACTTATATTAATTGACCTTTAATTAATTAATCACATCAATTAACTACATTGAATAATTAATCAATCTTTAATTATTCAAGATTTTAAAGATAAATCATTACCCTAAGTAAATTACTTATTTATTATTTAAATCTTTAATAACCCTTTGAAATAATGTATCATTAATATATGAATTAACTTAAGACCTTTAAGTTGATTAACAAATTAAAACATTATTTAAGATAAACCATTTATTTTAATCACCTACTTAATTACATCATTATTTTGAAACAATTAGAGATTTAATTAAATAATCAACCTAACATTTAATTACCCAAATCCAAACAATTTTAAAGGAAACATTTAACTTTCAAAATTAAATCTTTAAAACTAGTTTTAGAACTTGTTTAGTAACTTAACTTTTGAGAACCTGGATATGCTCCTCTCTGAATGTTAAAATCTGGTAACATAAAATAAACAACCCGAGCCCCTTCCAGATTTTCCCGAGCAAACCCAAGCATCTCTTCTTGTCAAAAATTTGGTTTGTTTTAAATTTTAAAGAAAAACTGTTTTAATTGTTTGAAAACTGAAAACATTCCCACGTACGAACTCGAATGCATACTCGAGCCATCACCAAAATTTCACGAACCCAGCTCCTAGCTTCCTTCTTCTTCTACAATTTTGCAGAATAATCAAATACCCACAAGGATCGTGCACGGTGCACATGTACGATCGACCAGTGGCGATCTGACCTTCACCACCAACGCCTGCATACCATCTTCGACCTCACCTCACACTTACGACCACCTAAATTCTGAAACAACCCCGAAATCGGAAACGGACAACCCAACCAACATCTGAAACAAAACCCATCACCTAAAAGCTTCTCGCGTGGCCACCTCCGGCCATCAGAAACTCCACTCTCTCACCCAATTATTCTCCAAAGTCCCACGCAACTTTCCCCCTGGGACCGATCGCCTATTGATCACCATCAACGGCAAAACCCCTCCTCAAACCTCGTTGACCAACTGAGCCAAAAAAACCCTAAATCGACTTAGACTAGCCACCACGGTGAATTATAAATTCACCGAGTATTTTTCCCGGAATCCCCGACCCCCAAACATGCTCCAGCTACGATCACAACCCCTTATTCCTCGCCGACCGCCAGAAATCGAGGAAACACTCGATTCCGTTCAACCCGATAATTCCACCTCACTTCAAAACTAAAAATCCTGATTTTATTATTAAAATTCATGGTATTTAAATATGAATTTGATGATATATATGAAACCAGAAATCTTAACATTCGAATTTCGACATGCATTTGGATCTTTACTGTATTTCAAATTTCTAGTAAATACTCAATCTAATTATACTTACAATATTTTTTTTTTAAATCAAGATCTCAATAATTTAATCACATTTTGTTTTAACCACAAGGCCTAAAAGAAACTAGGTGAAGTGGATTTGAAATTTGAACTTGTTTAAAGCCTGAAAAAAAAATTAGAGCAGAGGCATGTTTGCCTGTACACAGACATACACACAGTCATCTACAGGTATATATATGCATGCAAGCACATTTTCATCCATACCAACATTTTTCACAACATACTTCAAGTATTAATCACATGCATCAAGTTTTACACAGGTTTATGCTTTATAAAAGTTAGTTTACTCACTTGAAACAAGCTTCAGAACAGAGAACACTCAGTTTTTGGAAAACTGTCAGCTTGACTTCCCCCTCTTTGATCTTCTTACTAGCTTGGTCGAATCTCCTTGTATTTTGATTTTAATACTTGAGTTAGGTTGTCTAGTTATAGTTTTAAGTTTCAGGCGTAAGATGATATTGGCGTTAATTTATTTTCTCTGAGAGGTTAAGTTTTTTTTTTTTTTTTTTGAAAACGAATAGGAACTAGAAAATATATGTAAGGAAGATATTATACAAGTTGTATACTTTAGTACAAAGTTATCAGAGATTTTTATTATGCATGGTGGCTGAGGTGATTTCAAACTTGCTAGAGAAGATGGCATTTAATGCCTTGGTCCTTTATGTGTACAAATATCATTTCTAGCCTCTTTTTTTTTTTTTTAACGATTGTAGGCTGATTTGGGAAATATACTTACTTATATATTACTATGTACACTTGATATTTTGTTGGGAGCATGTTCATAACCAGGTTATCCCTTTCTTTGTTAAAGATTTGTATTGTATATAATGTATTTTACAGAAAATGTTGAGGCTAACTTATCGTATATAATTTGGGTAAAACTTATTATAGCTATTGTTAGTATAGTTTCCAGACTTTGTTCTGTTTGTAATTAAATTTTCAATCAATTGACTTATAACATTCTATTTGTATATTTAATATTTATCTCTTATGTTCATAATTATATTTTATGCTTATGTTTTGTATGTTTGTTTATAATCACTTATATTGTTTATACTTAAGTTTAATATTCATATTTGTATATTGATATGGTTGCCTAATTTTCCTTTTAACATTATTATTTAAAGACTACAATTATATATATTCCTATGTATATTATCAAATGTGGAAATATAGAATCTATGATTTCTATTGAATAAAAGGGATTTTTGTTATAAATATTTTAAGAGTTTTTATTTTAAAGGGTATTGATAGATTTTATATCAAAATTTCTTCGCAAAACATATATAACCGTTAAATATCAAAGATCTCATCAGTTTATAAATTTTGAAAAGCTTGTATTTCATTTAAATTAGATTAAATATTTATTAAAATATATCGCCAAAATTTCAGGATGTCACATTCCTCCCCCCTTAAAACTTTTCGTCCTCGAAAAGGAACGAAACCAGAATTATTAAAATATTTAAAATCAGATAAATTTCTTTGATCATTTCAAAATCACTTTAAAAATCTGTATAATATTACTAAAATAATTTTTATAAAATACTTTTTATAACTCGATGTTTCAACAAGTCCATCCTTGTTCTTATAGAAATTCGGTCATACGTTGATCAGGCGTAGGACTGAAAATCTATAAGTGTTTGGTAGACCCGTTTCCAACATCCGGCGAAAAATATTTTGAAAAATAATTTTATTGAAAATATAGGAAACAGTTTTTGAAAATAGAGGAAATAGCTTTAGTGAGAATGCTCTGGAAATCATCACACCCATCCATGGTCACAGTTACATCCTGGGTTACGTTGCCGTCGCAGCAAAAGTCCATGTAACTGATTACACCATGGAACCCACAACAGATCGCAGTTACATTCCAGGGTTACGTTGCCATCGCAGCAAAAGTCCATGTAACTGTTGGCTCTCAGCGGCACACACGATTTCGCTATCAAAATGAAACTTCTCCACTCCCACATAGGTCGCAGTCTACCGATGTAAAATCAAACATAGACTGTTGGCTCTCAGCGGCACACATGACTTTCGCTATGGTCTGCAGTAGATCGCAGTGACATCGAGTTACACTGTCGTCACAGTATAACCCAAATGCCTCTGTGGGCACCAGCCCCTCGACTTTCGCTACAAATAATCCTCAGGAACTAGTTTTGTCCGGACTCCTCACAGGATCAACTTTAGAACCTCCCCCTTAGAGGCTCAAGGCAGTGCCACCCTGTGGCACTCCTGAGAAGTTCATTTCAAGGGAGCGCCTTTTTCCCCAGAGCCAATCTCAAAACACTTTATACTTTACACATATAGTATTTTTCAAATCATACACCTAGTATGAATTCCACATAAAGCTCCTTTACACAAAATCGATTCCCAAAATCGATAATTCACAAATCAGGCTTTCCAAACTTTCAAATTTGATCTTCCTCGAAAATCAAAAGCCTTTTCCAAATCCAAAGGTTTCAAAAACCCTTTCTCAAAACCATTTCCATAAAATCCTTTATATATACATATAGATAATAATCTTAGAAAGTCTTTGAACCAATTTATACTTGTATAAGTTTATTTTTATACTTCAAATATTTTCAAAAAATCTTAAAACCCTTTTCTTCTAGCTATAGATTCAATAAGGGAAGATTTTTTTTATATATATAACAAGATATATAATTTTATTTATTCCAAATCAAATATTCAAATTAAATTACTTATAAAGTCACTTGCCAAATTACTTACTTTTATAAAGTAAATTTTAATCATAGAGATATTCAATCTCCATTTTACTTCATCATATATTTCTCAAAATATCCTTTCAATTTCAAAAATCATTTACAGTTCTTATCCACAAATTTTTCAATATCAATTTTTATTGAAACCCGTACGATGTCCACATATCATTTGTACGCAATATCAATTTGATCGCTCACTCGATCACACAATTTCACTTCCGAACTAGTATTGTCCACCCGACTTCCTAGTGCGGACTCAGATCTGGTTTCTTGATCAGAAACCGTCATTCTCCTTTCATAGCCATAACTATGATAGAGAATATCCAGAACCAATCAAAAATCCATATCCAGGTTCGCCATCGAAAATCGAGCGAAAAATCCCAACTCGGATCGATAATACTATCTCGAAATTCTGTGCTCGAATCTGGATCAATTCATTATGCGAATAGAATAATATACGTACATCCTACGTATTTATCTTCATTGATTATCAGTTAAATCAATTCCCTTTCTATTCACATTCACCTTAATTTTCATTCACTTATTCACTTTTGCCTTAATCCCCATTTGGATTATCACTTCAACTCTTATCTCAGTTGGGTATTTAAACAATAACAGTTTGAACTCCGACCAGTTTATATTTAGAAAATAGCTTGAAATTTTTTTGAAGAATAGATAAGTAGTTGAAAAATAATTATTAGTTGAAAAATAGATGGTAAAATAGTTAAGTAGTTGTAAGATAGTTGAAAAATAGTAAAACAATTACAAATTAGTTGTAAAATGGTAACTAGTTATAAAGTAGCTAAAAAGATAGTAATTAGTAAATAAGATGGTTGTAAAATAGCTAAATAGTTTCAAAAGTAGTTATAAAATAAGTATAAGATAGTTCTGGAATTGTTAAGGAAAAATTGTATGGTAATAGTTAGGAAAATAGATTTAGAACAGTTCTTATCAAAATGATTTATTTAAAAAAAAAAGTCCAGAGCCAAACTATTTAATACCCCATCTCCATTTCCATCAATTCAATTTAAATTTCCACTTTCATTTAAATTGACTCAATCCCAATTTGAATCACTTCAATTTTATTTCAAATTAATCCAATTCAAATTTCCCATTTGAATTTTATACTTATCCATCATAAATCACAATTCCCATTAATTCAAATCAAATTCAGTTTGAACTAATTCAATTTAAATCTCAACTTTAAACAATCTCGAATTATATAAATTCGAGTTAAATTTTCAAAAGTTGATTTAACCCCTCAAATCAAATCAACCTTTATTTTTAAATTAATAATCCAAATCTTTAACAATTTAATTCTGAGTCCAATTCTCAAAATTCCATTTTAGGTTATCTTTACTTAGCTTATTTCAAAGTTCAAATAAGAGTTCAAAACAATTTTACCTTAAAAATTCAATTTATTACCCAATTTCAATTTTGAAACCAGTGCTTAACAATTTCAGTTTACATTTTCATTTTAACATCCAAATCTTAATGTTCAAAGTGATCCCATTTTCTCAAGTTTAATTTTTATCTTTAAAAATCAAAATTACTTAAGTAATTTCAAATTAAAGTTTAATTCCATTTAGTTCCAATAATGAATTAGATATTACCTCAATCTACTCTTAATTCATTCAATCAATCAAATTCACAGTCTCATAATTACTGATAATAACAGGATGATATTAAGATAAATAAACATCCAATTTATTTAAAGCATTCATCATCCACTACCCATTCCAGATCTCAATCCTATCTGAGATCACATATAATTCCCTACCAAACCAACCCATTTAACATTCCTAAGTTAAATCTCAATTTCATCTTGAAATTTCCAATTCAGGTTGTTTATTCCAAACTTATTTAACTTCCCTTAAGTTAAATTCAATTTAATCTCGTCAAACTTACTCAAATTTGAATTCCCACTTCAAATTTTAAACTTCACATTAATAATCTTATAAGTTCAAAAACTTATCACCTTAGGTTTTCACATTACATTCCAAATTTAAAACTCAACATTAAGAGTTTATTTCACCCCATTTGTATATTCCTTATATATATACATATTATTTCTTTACACACTAAGTTATACTTAAATTTTAAACCACCTTGGGTTTCAAACAAATTCCAACCAACCTTTGTTGAAATAGGATCCTTCCATTTAAATTAAATACCATTATTTATTATTTCTTTATCAATTTGAAACAATTTTCAAATTATCTGGACTTAGATTTAAAACTTCACAATTTAAATTATCTTTAATTCCAATTTATAAGTCATACTTATCTAAATGTTTTACTTCCCTAAACATTTCATTTTGCTTACTCTTAATACATATTTATCATCAAACACAACGGTCAATTATGATAATAACCAAGATTATCATATCTGGAAACCATTCATTATCATCTTATTCTGAAACTCTTTCCCAAATTCAAGATTTTAATTTTAATTCGAATCTATTTCCAACTTATCTTTATTCAATTTCAGTTTGGTTATATTTCTCTTAATTAAATTCCAATAATTTAACAAACAGTTACCTTAACATTTATTAAAAAGAATATTGCTTTATATATTAAAATATAATCATTTAAAATCTTTATATAAGAAAATAACAAGTACGCTCTCTCATATATATTACACTCAACTCATTCTAGGGTACTATTGACCCTATCTTAATGAGTACACCAACCAGAGCCAAGGTTTTCACTTAACCTTCGCTCTGATACCAAATGTAACGACCCGGAATTTTCGATCCCGAAAATCCCAGATAGTTAGAAAAAGAAGAAAGAGATAGAAGAAGAAAAACAGAAAACAAGTCACAGAATCTCACATTCGCAGCGGATCAAAATATAATATCATATAATACCATTTATACAAAGAAACTGTATCAGTTAAATTACACTTCAATACATCAGAGTTACAACATATACACAATCACTGGACATATATAATCAACATGTCCAAACATACAACAATATATCACAGCGGGATACACTCCATACGTTCCTGCCATCCAGCTCGTCTCCTGAGCTTTAGAACGTCCTTACCTGAAAATCTGTAATACTCGGTCTGACCCGAGCATTACATCAAAGTAACACCCGGGTCAGGCTGGAAACCAGCGTGAGTAAACCCATTAACAAGAAATTCCAATCCATAGAACTTATTTAAACCCGGGGTAACTCGTACTTACTACACATAAACAACTTATATAGTCATCACTTATTTTCACAAAACAATATCGAAGTATCCAACTTAGTTTAAACAGTCCATATTACCCCCAATCCAGCCCATTGGTTTCACATATCAATCTATAAAGAATTATATAAGATTTCAAATCAAAGTGGTTTCGGATATCCCTGACATCCGATCCCGGTCTCTTCGAATTTAATACCATCCTTTAAGCCTAGTTGTTTAAGTTAAGTGATTCAATTAAACTTTAACACAACATATTCACACAGCTATTCATCATAGATCGATAACTTACATTATCACTGTTCAACCCATTTCATTTCATAGAGCACCACAAATTACATATCAGAAATATTCAAACAATTCAAACGTTCAATATAATCCAATCATCTATAAGCAAGATTTATTGGTTGCTCAATTCCTAATTGATTCAATTTAATTTCCAAATAAATTAAATTAATTACTTTAATCACTTTGAATCCTACTTAATTACATTAATTAATTACAAATCAATTGATTAATCCTCCTTTAACCATTCACATAAAATTAATTTACCTTTAATTAATTTTCCTTTAATTAATCACATTAAATGATTATCCATTAGTTAATCACCTTAATTCATGACATTAAGTAATTAACTATTCTTAATTACTTATATTAATTGACCTTTAATTAATTAATCACATCAATTAACTACATTGAATAATTAATCAATCTTTAATTATTCAAGATTTTAAAGATAAATCATTACCCTAAGTAAATTACTTATTTATTATTTAAATCTTTAATAACCCTTTGAAATAATGTATCATTAATATATGAATTAACTTAAGACCTTTAAGTTGATTAAAAAATTAAAACATTATTTAAGATAAACCATTTATTTTAATCACCTACTTAATTACATCATTATTTTGAAACAATTAGAGATTTAATTAAATAATCAACCTAACATTTAATTACCCAAATCCAAACAATTTTAAAGGAAACATTTAACTTTCAAAATTAAATCTTTAAAACTAGTTTTAGAACTTGTTTAGTAACTTAACTTTTGAGAACCTGGATATGCTCCTCTCTGAATGTTAAAATCTGGTAACATAAAATAAACAACCCGAGCCCCTTCCAGATTTTCCCGAGCAAACCCAAGCATCTCTTCTTGTCAAAAATTTGGTTTGTTTTAAATTTTAAAGAAAAACTGTTTTAATTGTTTGAAAACTGAAAACATTCCCACGTACGAACTCGAATGCATACTCGAGCCATCACCAAAATTTCACGAACCCAGCTCCTAGCTTCCTTCTTCTTCTACAATTTTGCAGAATAATCAAATACCCACAAGGATCGTGCACGGTGCACATGTACGATCGACCAGTGGCGATCTGACCTTCACCACCAACGCCTGCATACCATCTTCGACCTCACCTCACACTTACGACCACCTAAATTCTGAAACAACCCCGAAATCGGAAACGGACAACCCAACCAACATCTGAAACAAAACCCATCACCTAAAAGCTTCTCGCGTGGCCACCTCCGGCCATCAGAAACTCCACTCTCTCACCCAATTATTCTCCAAAGTCCCACGCAACTTTCCCCCTGGGACCGATCGCCTATTGATCACCATCAACGGCAAAACCCCTCCTCAAACCTCGTTGACCAACTGAGCCAAAAAAACCCTAAATCGACTTAGACTAGCCACCACGGTGAATTATAAATTCACCGAGTATTTTTCCCGGAATCCCCGACCCCCAAACATGCTCCAGCTACGATCACAACCCCTTATTCCTCGCCGACCGCCAGAAATCGAGGAAACACTCGATTCCGTTCAACCCGATAATTCCACCTCACTTCAAAACTAAAAATCCTGATTTTATTATTAAAATTCATGGTATTTAAATATGAATTTGATGATATATATGAAACCAGAAATCTTAACATTCGAATTTCGACATGCATTTGGATCTTTACTGTATTTCAAATTTCTAGTAAATACTCAATCTAATTATACTTACAATATTTTTTTTTTAAATCAAGATCTCAATAATTTAATCACATTTTGTTTTAACCACAAGGCCTAAAAGAAACTAGGTGAAGTGGATTTGAAATTTGAACTTGTTTAAAGCCTGAAAAAAAAATTAGAGCAGAGGCATGTTTGCCTGTACACAGACATACACACAGTCATCTACAGGTATATATATGCATGCAAGCACATTTTCATCCATACCAACATTTTTCACAACATACTTCAAGTATTAATCACATGCATCAAGTTTTACACAGGTTTATGCTTTATAAAAGTTAGTTTACTCACTTGAAACAAGCTTCAGAACAGAGAACACTCAGTTTTTGGAAAACTGTCAGCTTGACTTCCCCCTCTTTGATCTTCTTACTAGCTTGGTCGAATCTCCTTGTATTTTGATTTTAATACTTGAGTTAGGTTGTCTAGTTATAGTTTTAAGTTTCAGGCGTAAGATGATATTGGCGTTAATTTATTTTCTCTGAGAGGTTAAGTTTTTTTTTTTTTTTTTTTTGAAAACGAATAGGAACTAGAAAATATATGTAAGGAAGATATTATACAAGTTGTATACTTTAGTACAAAGTTATCAGAGATTTTTATTATGCATGGTGGCTGAGGTGATTTCAAACTTGCTAGAGAAGATGGCATTTAATGCCTTGGTCCTTTATGTGTACAAATATCATTTCTAGCCTCTTTTTTTTTTTTTTTAACGATTGTAGGCTGATTTGGGAAATATACTTACTTATATATTACTATGTACACTTGATATTTTGTTGGGAGCATGTTCATAACCAGGTTATCCCTTTCTTTGTTAAAGATTTGTATTGTATATAATGTATTTTACAGAAAATGTTGAGGCTAACTTATCTTATATAATTTGGGTAAAACTTATTATAGCTATTGTTAGTATAGTTTCCAGACTTTGTTCTGTTTGTAATTAAATTTTCAATCAATTGACTTATAACATTCTATTTGTATATTTAATATTTATCTCTTATGTTCATAATTATATTTTATGCTTATGTTTTGTATGTTTGTTTATAATCACTTATATTGTTTATACTTAAGTTTAATATTCATATTTGTATATTGATATGGTTGCCTAATTTTCCTTTTAACATTATTATTTAAAGACTACAATTATATATATTCCTATGTATATTATCAAATGTGGAAATATAGAATCTATGATTTCTATTGAATAAAAGGGATTTTTGTTATAAATATTTTAAGAGTTTTTATTTTAAAGGGTATTGATAGATTTTATATCAAAATTTCTTCGCAAAACATATATAACCGTTAAATATCAAAGATCTCATCAGTTTATAAATTTTGAAAAGCTTGTATTTCATTTAAATTAGATTAAATATTTATTAAAATATATCGCCAAAATTTCAGGATGTCACAGTAAGGATGTAAGCAAATAATAGAATCACATTTTATAAATGTATTAGTCAAATCTTGAAGTCTATGAATAATTTTAAGGATTGAAAAAGTAGAAACAGTTGGGTCTTGAAGATCAACATAGAAAATCTTACTTAGTGAAAAATGTATCCAGAACATAAAGGCATGTAGTAAGAGAATTAGGAGTCTACATGTTTTCAGAATTTCCATTTACCTCATGCCATTGTCTATACCTGGATTGCATTTCATTTAGCTTAGTATCATGGCATCAAGGAATCAAGCCTCTGGAATATGATAATTCATTTAAAAATACCCCAGATATGAGTTTGCATATAAGGTAGATTTATAGGAAAGCAAACATAAGAAATGATAGAAGCTTATATCATTTTCAAAGCACAGAAAATCTACTATTAATTTTACAGATAATCATAACATAATTATCTGGGTTCTATGGATCATATTTCATAGAGGGTCCAGCAAGCTATCAAAGAACAAAAATCATGTTGTTACCTATTTAAACAAACAATTTTATTACATAAACGAAATTTAGCTATGTGGGGATTGATTAAATTTAATCAATCAATATAACCTCTTATTTGCCATAACCTGATCAAACAAGAGGGGCACATGCATCTTCATATGTGTGTGCATATCCTTGTAGTTGCACTGATATATCTATATTAGTAAAACTTTTGATTCTGGATAAAGTTTGTTTATTGGAAAAAGAAAAATGACCCTGGGGAAAGATGTTTGTTAATATATGATATATATATATATATATCACTTTGTAAAAAAAAAATCCTTACAAAATGAATGTAGAAAAGAGAGGGTCATTGCATTTGGTATCAGAGCTATGTTATTAAACATAGAAGAAAATAAATATCAAGTTCTCTGATAGAAATAAAAATTTAAAGAGACTAAATATATAACAATGTTTTCAGTGTAAATAAAACCACTGAAATAATAAAAATTACTAATCAAACTAACCAGCTATGTAAATTATTATTAGCAAACTATGGTAGGAAGACCACCAAATCAGGGAGCAGGATCTTCCAATGCACCACCAATGGTCAATCTGCAAGACTTGGTGAGAGCATTTAGGGATGGGGCAGGACAAAGGCAAGAAAATCCCTATGAAGAACTCTCAAAATTACTTAAGACATATACTCATTTAGGAGGCAAAAGCTTTGAAGGGACAGAGAGTATTATGGAAATTCAAGCATGGTTGAGAACATTGGATAGAATTTTCAATGACATGCAACTTGATGATCAAAGAAAGAGGCAAGTGGCTTCAAGACAGCTAAAAGGAGTAGCTTTAAGCTGGTGGGAAGTAATCATTGCAGGAAGAAATGAGAATAAAATCACTTGGAATCAATTCAAAGAGATGTTGGAAGCAAGGTTCGTATCAGCATCAGCTAAGACTACCTTGCTAGAAGAATTTATTAGGCTTAGGCAAGGAACTATGACTATCACAGAATACACTAAAAAGTTTGAAGGGCTTTCCACATATGGAGCAATGCTTGTATCAGATGAAGCATCCAAAAATGATAGGTACATAAAAGGTTTGAACCCAGGACTTAGCAGAGCCATGTTACCCTATGCTGACAGGACCTTTGACCATGTGATAGACTTAGCTTTGAGGTTGGAGCAGCATGACAAGGAAAGGGAAAAATTCAGAAATTTCAAGAACAATAACAGTAAGAAGGGTAAGGGGAGATATCATCCTTATGATAAGAAGAAAGAAGAGGCCAGTACTAAGTCTACTAGGGATATTAAAGCTAAGGAAACCAAGAAGATTGTGTGCCATCAATGTGGAAAAGAAGGACATATCAAACCAAGATGTCCAGAATTGAAAGGAGGAGCTTTCAAGTATTATTTATGTGGGAAAGAAGGGCACATGAAAAGAAATTGTCCTGAGAATAAGCAGCAAGGAAAATTAGCAAACTTGGAAGAAAAAGCCAGAACAGTGGAGATCAATGCTGAGAAGCACAGTCAAATGGAAGGTACACTATTTATTTGTAATGTACCCATAGCAGTAGTATATGATACTGGAGCAACTCATTCCTTAATTTCCTATGAATTAGTTAAAATGCTAAAATTAAGTTGCATATTGGTTGAAACCCCTTTACATATACAAAGTCCACTGGGAAGTTCTAGTGTTTTAAACATGATCTGTGTGGATGTGGGATTAAACATAGGAGGAGATACTTTTATTTCCAATTTATATGTTTTAAATTACCCAAATATAGGTGTTATTTTGGGAGTAGACTGGTTAAGGCAATTCAAGGCCATAATTAACTTAGACTCATCCACCATATCATTGCAAAACCATGGAAACCAGAGGACCACAATTTTGTGTGAAGTGTCCAAGGGAAGAAAATTGTGTCATTTGATTGATTTGGGAAAAGATTTCAGTGAACATATTATTGAGGAAATTCCCATAGTCAATAAATACTTGGATGTTTTTGAGGAGGTTAATGGTGTTCCAAACCATAGGCCAGTGGAATTCCAAATTCATTTAGTCCCAGGAGCAAGCCCAGTGATTAAAAAGCCAACAAGAATGGGGCCAAATGAACTAAAAGAATTAAAGAAACAATTAGAGGAATTAGAAAATAAGGGTTTTATAAGACACAGTAATTCTTGCTGGAGGGCACCAGTGGTGTTTGTTAAGAAACAAGATGGTACTTTGAGACTCTGCATAGATTATAGGGAATTAAACAAAGTAACCATTAAAAATAAATACCCACTGCCAAGAATAGATTATCTTTTTGATCAATTGGCTGGAGCAAGAGTATTCTCTAGGCTGGATTTAGCATCTGGTTTTCACCAAATGAAGGTGGAAGAATCAAGCATCAAGTACACTGCCTTTAACACTAGATATGGGTTGTATGAATTTTTGGTTATGCCATTTGGCTTGACCAATGCACCATCATACTTTGTAGATTTAATGAACAGAACCTTTAGAGATTATTTAGACAAGTTTGTGCTTATTTTTATAGATGACATTTTAATTTATTCCAAAACAATGGAGGAGCATGAAAGTCATCTGCACATGGTTTTGTCTAGACTAAGGGAAAAAGACTTAAAGGCAAAATACTCAAAATGTGAATTTTGGAAAGAAGAAGTGCATTTTCTTGGCCATGTTATATCTGCCCAAGGAATTTCTGTGAACCCCAATAAAGTAGTGGCTATCCAAGCATGGAAGAGGCCAAGCACTGTGAGTGAAGTGAGGTCATTCATGGGGATGGCAGGGTATTATAGGAGATTTATAAAAGATTTTTCAAAAATTTCTACACCACTTACTAACCTAACCAGAAAGAACCAAGCTTTTGTTTGGTCAGAAAAATGTGAAAAGTCTTTTGAACAGTTGAAGGAGGCATTGGTGAATGCTCCAATTTTAAAGGTACCTCATGGAAATGAAGAATTAGTTGTATACACTGATGCTAGTGGATTTGGCTTTGGTGCAGTGTTGATGCAACAAGGCCAAGTCATTGCATATGCCTCCAGACAACTTAAACCCCATGAAGTTAGGTATGCCACACATGATCTTGAATTAGCAGCTGTGATCTATGCTTTGAAACTTTGGAGACATTATTTGTTAGGCACTAAGTTTGAACTTTACACTGACCACAAGTCTCTAAAATATTTATTTTCACAAAAAGATTTGAACATGAGGCAACATAGATGGGTGGAGTTCTTAGCTGCCTATGACTTTGACATACTCTATACACCAGGCAAAGCAAACAAAGTTGCAGATGCTCTAAGTAGACAGCATGCTAAATTGGCTATGATGATGATAGAAGAATTTAAGGACTTGTCTTTTCTAACTGAGTTAGAAATTGGGGAGAATGGTTGTGTGCACATTGATGAGCAGATACATGGTGCACAAGAAAATAAAGGGAAGTTAAGCTTAATGACACTTCAACCAGATTTAATTCTGAAGGTAGAAAAAATGCAAGAACAGGATGCAAACTTATTAGAGAATAAAATTCTCCTCTCAAAAGGGGAGGAAGTGATGAATTACCATATTGATAGAAATGGTTATCTAAGATACCAAAATAGGATGTGTGTGCCAGAGGACACCGAATTGAAGAAAGAGATATTGAATGAATATCACAGAAGTAAATACTCCATACACCCAGGCAACACAAAAATGTACCAAAATTTGAAAAGAGACTTCTGGTGGAAGGGGATGAAATCTGATGTAGCTAAATACATTGCCAAATGTATGACTTGCCAACAAGTCAAGGTTGAAACCCAAAGGCCATCAGGGTTGATGCAGCCTCTTAGTGTACCACAGTGGAAGTGGGAAGATGTATCTATGGATTTCATAGATGGGTTACCTAGATCTAAGAGAGGAAATACAAGTATATAGGTGATAGTTGATAGGCTAACCAAAGTAGCACACTTCATCCCAATCAAGTCAGAAATGACAGCACCAAAATTAGCTCAAATTTTTATGAAGGAAGTGGTAAAAATTGCATGGCATTCCCAAAACCATTGTGAGTGATAGGGATACCATCTTCACTTCGAAATTCTGGAGAAGCTTTCAAGAAGCAATGGGAAGTGAACTATGTTTAAGTACTGCCTACCATCCTCAGTCAGATGGGCAGACTGAGGTAGTAAACAAGGTTTTGGAGGACATGTTGAGAGCATGTATATTGGATTTTGGGAGAAACTGGGAAGATCATCTTCATCTAGTTGAATTTACATACAACAACAGCTATCAAAGCACCATAGGAATGGCTCCATTTGAAGCCTTATATGGTAAGCCTTGTTTGTCACCTGTTTGTTGGGTGGAAGCAGGAGAAAGGGTTATTTTAGGGCCTGAATACATACAAGAAACTAAGGAGAAAATTGAGTTGATAAGGAGAAGAATGGCAGCAGCACAAGATAGGCAAAAGAAATTTGCAGACAAGAAAGGGCGGCAGGTAGAATATGAAGTGGGAAATTTTGTTTTCATCAAAATCTCACCTATGAAAAATGTGTTGAGATTTGGGAAACAAGGCAAGTTAACCCCGAGATATATTGGACCATACAAAATTCTGGAAAGAATTGGTCCCTTGGCATATAAGTTGGAATTGCCAGAAAACATGCAAGGCATACATGATGTTTTTCATGTATCACAACTGAGAAGGTGGGTACATGACAAGACAGAAATTCTGGAGACCCCAACCCAAGTGCAAATAAATCCTAATTTGATATATGAAAAAGGTCCAGTAGGAATTTTGGCAAAGGATGTGAAGAAATTAAGAAATAAATCACTAAAACTTGTGAAAGTATAGTGGAGTCTTGATCCCAGTGATTGCACATGGGAATTAGAGGACAAGGTTAGGATGAGCTACCCTAAGCTATTCTCAGATTAGAGGTAAGTCTATTTTTTTTATTTGCTTTTCTTTTGGATGCATGTATTTTTAGTTATTATCATAGAACTAGAAATCTAAATGGTTGACGAGTACTTGTTTTCTGATTTAAGCTTGGAAAATTGTGGGACACAATTCATAAAAGGTGGGGTGTATGTAATGACCCAAGATTTTAGGAATTTATCTTGAAAAAAATATATAAATAAGCTTAAAATAATTTTTAAACAAGTTTTTAAAACCATGTTTAAGGGAAAGATGAGATAGCTTGATATGGTTTAATAAAATGATGTGCATTTGTACACAGAAAATACACATGAGTAAAGCTAGATCCCTGGATACTATGAATGTGCACATGATGCTATGTATGGAAAATGTATATATGTATATATATATATATATTTACTGATAAAGGAAGAAAACCCTCAAATGTGCT
Organism: Allium fistulosum; assembly: GCA_030737815.1. NCBI lineage: Eukaryota > Viridiplantae > Streptophyta > Magnoliopsida > Asparagales > Amaryllidaceae > Allium > Allium fistulosum. The sequence goes on along the minus strand of CM060901.1, from coordinate 305,086,708 downwards.
ATATGCAGAAATACACAAAATGTAATTAAGTATACATGTGCATATGTGTATCAGAATAAAATAATATAGAAGTATGTATGGATATAAGTTATTGTCTGTAAAACATATATGTAAGTATACTAACTAAGTATTAGAATTTAAACTAGTAATAAGAGACACACAAATATGTTTTTCTCTGGTGGGTAAATAAGAAGAAAAACACCAGATAATAAAGTAAAGGCTAAAAATAGAAAATGGGAGGAAAGCAAAAATGTATTTTGTATGGGCTGAATTAAGAAAGAAAGAAATATGTATATAATATTGCTGGAAATCAGATCACACATTTAGCATGCAAATAGACAAGAGAAAAAGCATTGTATGGAAAAGCAAGATTTCTGAAAGTAACCAAAGTAGATAACCACTTTTCTCTTCACCAAATTAAGCCGGGGAGGGTAGAATCTTGGGTTCAAATAAAATGCAGATAACATGATTTTCTGGTGGGCAAAAATGGCTTTAGCCAATACCCAAAACCCTAAGGAGAACTCTGTATATTTATAAGCAGCAGCCTCCTCTCCTTCTCAAAAAGAACTTTGAAAAAAAAACACCATATAAAAACATAAGGCAAGTGAAGGAAGAGAGCTTGAGGCTAGAGCAGAAGTTATCAATTAATTAAGGAAGCAAAGGAGAGAGAGCTATGTGAGAAAACTCACTCAAAAACTTAAGGCACTAAGTCCTAAAGAAGGCAGCCTGTTATAAATTAATTTTTCTCAAAAGAGTATGAGATTGTTTTTTTAAGAATGCTTTAATGCTTGATGGTTGTTCTGATTGTTTTATTCTGTGAATATTCTTAACATGATCAGTATGCATGAATAAGTAATTTAAAAACCCAGATCTCTTTCTGATATGATATTGGATAGAAATATAAATAAATACCCAGAAAATAAAATGTTGAATATAAGCAAGTAATGTTGGTTTTGGCTCAAACCAGAAGGACTGATAAGCATATGGGCTGCAATATACATATGTATATGTGCTGAGGCTTAAAATGAAAAGGAATTAGGAGTGCAATAGGCTTGCCTATGCGCTGACACTCCTGATTCAAAGAAAATATACAATACCCACCCAGCAAATAGATTTTGTGATTTAGGAAGCTTGGTCAATCTGAGTTAACTAAAGCACAGATGTTTGCAATAAAATCTTCCCATAGAGCCATAAACCAATGTTAGTTGTCTATATCTCTTTAAAATTGCAAGAACATGTTTTAATAAGTACCAATACTTAAATTGCTTGGTTGTCTCTGTTTGTTTATGAGAATGATAAGGAATGCTATGAGATGAATGCTTGTTTTTGTAAAGTGACTCACTGATTGGGTTTGCCTTGAAAAATCTAAAAAGAGAAAGTACCTAAGAACTTAATTAGGAAATGGGGTTAAGATTACTGCAGGAATGACTTGTGTTCTTGAGTAATACAAGTTGACACATGGCTTGTTCAAGTCCTGAGATCTTTGTGTATGTAACGACCTGTATTTTTAACACTTTAAAAATACGAATTAAAATAAAAATTTTGGATAAAAATCCGAAGGAAATAAAATTTTGTGTTGTTAAATGTGAATTACAAGTTAAAATGCAAAACTGAATTCTAAAATAACTTATTTGTAAATTAAATATGGATCTTAACCTGTATTGAATGTAAGTAATGAATTGAGTTTGATTGTAAACCAAATTGGTTATGATTGTAAACAAAGAATAAATAAAACGGTAGATTTAATAGTGGAAGTTTATGTTATTGAAACTAATATAAATAAATGTAACTTAATATTACAGTTGATTGAAATCAAATAATAACCGAAACTGTAATTTTATAAAGATGTTAACTGGTAATTGAACGTAAGTAAAGATTTAAATTTGAATGTAACAAGAAATTGAATTGAATTGAATTTGATTGTAAACAACGAAATAAATAAAATGTACATTTAATATTGAAGTTATAATATGGAAATCAACGTAAATGAATGTAATTTAATATTACTGTGAATTTAAATAAGATGATAGCTGAAGAAAATGAAAGTAAATGAATTATAAACTATTGACAATAATGTATAAGTAAATGGTTGATGCAATAATGAAAGTGTAAATCGAAATAAAAGAATTCAATTGGAATTAAATAACTTGAATTTGAATTACAATATAATTGAACGCAGAATCTAATGTAATCTTTTATACTGGATTTGTAACGACCCTGAATTTTGAACAATTTAATTTGAAAATATTTAATTAATTTTAAATATTTGAACGATGATTTGACTTGAATTTCAAATTATCAGAATGATTAGCGATTAAATTTTTGAATTTAATCTATTGAAAGTTGAATAAAATTTGAATCTTCAATTTTAAGCCGGTTAAAAATAATTTAAAGGCTTGGAAAATTCATATTGATAATACTGGAGATAATAGAAGCTTCAGAATTGATTTTAAAAGCGATTTGTTCAATTTTGAAATATCATCGTTTAAGTTGAATTTAAAAATAGCATTCCGAGGCACAGTCTCGGAATTTGACGAAACCAGTTTCATTGGGTCCGTAATATTGAATTATTACCGGATTTCAATTTTTGAATTTATCAGAATTGTTTTGTGAATATATGGCGGGTAAACGCGTATAAAATTAAATCGGATTCAAATTGAATTTCTGTAACAACTGGGGTTTTGCCCAAAATTTTGATCATCGATAAACGATTAAAGTTGATAGATATTTGCTGTTTATTATTGGAATTTTATAACGATAAAATCTTCGTCAATTGGCAATGTAAAATGGTTGTTAAATTTTATTTAAACTGTAAATCGATTGGAATTCTCTTATTAAATTCTATTAATACAAAATGAATAAACACACGTAGTAAAATTTTAACAACAAATCTATACAAAACAAATCAGTTTTAAAAATTAAAAAAACAAAATAAAAAGAAAAAAAAATTAAAACCCATACCCTATAACATTCAACACCATACCGATCCCTTACCCTCTCTCTGCTAAAACACGTCGCACCCCCCTCTCTCCCTCATTCGTTCAGCAAACAAAAGAAAAAAAAAACGACGAAGAGAATAAAAATGGCGACGTTCAACAAAAACTAGGGCTTCGGCGATTCAACTCCTCGATCTCCTTCAACACTTGCTCGTTCTGGCGAATTGGAGCTTCGTCTTCCTTCGTGACGACTCTGGCGAATTTAGGGCTTTCGGAATCTAGGGCTTCACCTTCCCCTCGCATTCATTCGCTCGCGACCTCGTCGAACAAAGGTGAGTAACCCTAGTTACTCACATCTAATTCACTCGTAATTTAATACTTCTGCAATTCGATTTTAGTTTTAGTGATTGGTGATTTTCGTTTTCGCTTACTTGAAATCACGATGTTGATATCGTTCCTTTTTGACTTCGGCATCCCTTAATTACATTGCAGTTATTCATGGGTGTAAATGCAGTTTCATTGTGGTTTTGATATTTGTTCGATTTCCATTTTGGATTCGTTTGAACTTGATACATTGGGACTTGGTTTGAAAGCAGGATTTTGCGAAAATAAATTGAGTTTGATTTTGAAAAGAAAAAAAAAACTATTAGTTGACTACGGTCATTCTTGAAACTAGCCATTTGAATTTGTTTAATAATTTGGGAAGATTTCTGACCTTCACCTGTATATGTTGTTGCTCGATTCTGTGATTCTTTCCTCCGGCCCCTGTGTTCATCCCAGTCACCTTGTAGTTGTTCTTGTTTGTAACTGCAGTTTCATTAAAATTCCGATACTTGTTCGATTACTGTATTGACCTTGGATTTGTTCTAACTTGATACATTTGGATCTGAGCACACTTGAGTCTAGTTGTCACGAGCACACTCATGCCTATACTTCAGTTCATTGTCTAGGACTTCTGACCAGATTCAGTTTGCAAATAGTTTTGTATATTTTTATAACGTGAACCCTTGCTTGAATTGGTCTCGGCCTTGATTTGAAACTGTTTAGTCGACTTCGATTACTTTGATTATGTGATATTTTTGATGGCTTCAGCCTTGATTGATACTGCATTTCTTGGTTTCTGACTTCACTCTCTCTGGTTTCATGTGGATGTACTGGAATCAGATACTTTCCAATATTTGGGCCCTTCAGTTTCATTATCTCTGGGCATTGCACATGTATATATATGCATTCTTGCATGTATATATTTGGGTTATCATATTGCCTAGGTAGCTCTGTAGTGTCACGACTATTCAATGGTTGTTTGTACAATGGCATCATTTCAGTGCTTCATCACTCGAGTCTTTTTAGTTGCAGTGCTTTGTTATCAACATGCCGATAGTGTCCACTTGCCTGTAGTGTTCACTGCACTTTACTTTTATGTGTATCTGCTGTAGAATTTTGGCCCCATGATGTTGCCGAGTTGTGTTTTATTTACTGAATTTGGGTTTTACGTGTGTTAAGGGTGCATACATGTGTACATTCACATATACATGTGTGTGTATACATGTATGTGCTGCTTGTTGCCTGTGGCCCTTGAGTATGTTGGTCTTGTGTTTTTTTTTTTCTGGTTGATGTAGAAGTTTGTTGTCTTCACTTTTGCAGTTTTATTTCACTATGACCTGTAGCCTTCACTGTTGCACTTCACTGTGTACACTTTGATGATCTTGTATATTGTCCAGTTGCAGTATTCTATTAGTTTACAATTCGAACATTCATGTTTTGGGGACTGTTTGCACCCAGTTGCATTTTAGTCTTCGCGGATATGTATGCAGTCACGTATGTATATACATTAATTGATATGTATATATGTATGTTCGAATTGCATTTTATTTTCTCTGGAAATGATTGACTTGGTCATGTATTTTTATCTTGGTCGAGCTCACCATATGATTTTATTTGAAAACTGCAAGCATGATTTTGAAAGAAAAAAAAAACGGTACATTTTATTTGTTGCACTTAGTCGATCCATTGCAGATAAACTTGAGCATTCTTGTGGTCTTCTGTCCAGTAACATTCATTGTTTTCATGCTGATTAGCTTATCCTTGACCTGTAGACTGATCTGATGCTTCAAGTACACCGATGTTTAACTTGATGTGTGCCATTTCTGTAGTCATTGCATTTTAGATATTGTTATTGCAGTTTTACACTTGACTTCCCTGTGTACCTTGTTGACATTGTAACTTCGAGCATTTGAGGTTGTACGGTCATCATCTTGTTCATGTGTTCACTCGAGAATTTGAATTTTTTGTTGTTGTAGCAGTCTGATGACCTGTAGCTTCACTCTAAACTGCTGCACTTGTGTCTCTTGTGCTCTAGTCTCTGAAGTTGTTGTACTTGAATCATCTTCCCTGTTGCTGTTGCATTGTTGCATCCCATTCCATTTAGTTGCACTTGGTTCACGTCAGACTTGAAGTCTACATTGGGCATTGCTTTGCCTTTGATATTAGTTTGTGGTCTTTACTTTAGTTCACTGTCCTCTGAACTGTTGCCACTGTCTTCTTTCTTGTTGCAGTCCTACCCTTGTTTCTATGTGCTGACCTCATATTCGGTGGTGGCGAGGCGGTGCACGTTAGCGTGCACTGCAGCCACCCAAACTCGACAGTTTTGAATTGATATTTCTTTGCGTCGTGATGTATTGATTTTTATACCATATTGGCGAGGCCGTACACGCGTGCGTGTACGGCAGCCAATCGAGTTTTTGGTGGTTTTAAAGTGACAACTTCAATTGTTTTAAATTGATTTAGTCGATTGATAAATTGTTTATTTATCTCTGTTGATGATTTAAATCTGCTGATTTATTGCTTAACACTGTTTAGTGTTATATTTTCGTTATCCGATTTCGTTGTTAAAAGAGTCGGATAGACGAGAATTATTGTGACTGTCGTCTATTTGATTATTACTGCCTATATGCACTAATAAACTGGTTTGAATTAGACTGACCTGTGTATTATTTTCTTTTGAATATAATACTCGGGTCAGACCGAGTATTTCTACAGCTTGAAGATTTTCGAGCAGCGAAGTTAGAGAGAGAGTAAAGAATCATTTTAATTTTCAGAAGAAAATTGTATTTTAAGATATTCCGCTGTATCTGTATTAAATTGTATAAACTCTGATGTATAAAAAAAAAAAAAGATTTATAGTAATGAAATAAATTCTCATTTGTTTTAATTCATTGTTATTATTCTGTGTTTCTGTGGCTGATTCTGTTTAAACCTTATAAACTAAATAACAATTCGTCTTTTTGAACGTTTCGAGTTGGTTTAATTACCGACTGGAGATGGTCAAAAGGGGGAATGTTACAGAGTGGTATCAGAGCTTTGGTTTACACAAAGCTTAGTTTATGATGTTTAATATGAATAGTTACTAGAAACACTTTAAAAAAGGAAACGTTTTTCAAATCCAAAGAAGTATAAAATTGTTTTAGAAAATATAAGATGAATGAATTTGGAATATATCTTATATAAGTAAAGTGAATATTGAATATGAAATAAAGATATTTAACTTAAGAAAAGTTAAATCGAATTGAATTAGTATTAATAAATATATGGATTTGAAATTTAACTAAAGGAAGTTAAATAAATTGAATTTGATTTGATAAATTATTGAGATGAAAATTTAAACTTGAAAGATAAGTGATTATATAATATGAATTGGGAAGTTTAAATTTAATAAGTTGTTTAACTTATAAAATGAGAAAATTTAAGTGAAACCAGTTGTTAAATGGTTAAACAGTTTTGTTAAGTAAAACAAAATCTGAATTTTGAATGTGATATGAATTTGACTTTAGTAAAGTTAAATAAAAATAGAATTTCAAATAAATTTGAGGCGAACTTAAGTTTTATGGTGAAAATAAATGCAAGTGAAGATAAATGAAACATGGCTTAAGTAATAGTGAATCATGTTGAACTTGATATCAAAATGAATTGATAAAGTGAAGTAATGAATATAAATTTGAGTTATATAAAGAAATTCAACTTTAATTGTAAAAGTGAATTTGTGAATATGGTGAGTATAAGAATTCAATCAGAATTAGAATATAAACCGATTGAAATTAAGTGTGTTGAACCAAATTGAATGTAAGCAAAGTAAATAAATTTGGTTAAATTGAATAGATTTGGTTTTGCCAGTTGATTGTATAGAAATTCATTAAGTGAATGAAATTGAATTAATGGAAATTGAGAGTTAAGTAATTGAATTCAAATTGAAGGATAAGTAAATTTAACTAGAATCAAATTTTATTTGAATTGGAAGCAAACTAACTCGAATATGAATTAGTGAATGTGAACTAATTGGATATGAATGAATGTTAGAGAAAAAAAATCCAATGTGAATGAATCGAATGCGATTAAATTGGAAATCAATTCGATGAATGGATTTACTAAAGAACTAGTGATTGTCTTGGAAATGGAAAACTGATAAATTTATATAATAGTTTAAATTGGAAATTTTGAATTATTATAAACGGTTTATATTGAAGATTTGAAAAGATTGATATTATATTGGAATTTTAAAATGATTTGTATAAGTGTTAAAAGTGAAATATTAATGGATTTCATAAGTAATGGAATTTAAAAGTTTTATAATGTGAAGTTATAAAATGAATCGAAGTTGCGAGATAAAAAGAATTTATAAGTAATTTACTTATAAATTAAATTCGATATAAAGCTGAGTTATAAAGGAATGGGTTAATAAAGCAATTTTTATAAATTGAAGTCTTTATAAATAGAAATGGTATTTATAAACATTGTTTATAAATTCGAAAACTGACTTATTTTGATAAGTAAATTCTTATAGCTTGTTAAATGATGTATATTCACAAATTTTGGACCGTGAATATATTATTGAATAAAATGGACATGTTTCGGAATGTGATATTTTAAAACGAAGTAATTGTTTTAAAAGATGTTTTCAAAAGCATTGAATATCGAAACCATAGATTTCAACATTCATTGTTGAAATAGACGTTTTCGAATATAAGGAAATGGTGGACTATAACATTATTGTTATAGTAAATGATTTCCGAAAGGAAATATTTTGTATAGTATTGGGATTTATACATCTATCTAAATTTCGAATCCCTATACTAGTGATTTTGAGTTGTCGTAACGATGTTTTACGTAACATTCGTTTTGACTCAAATAAAAATGTGAAAGAGAATGATTTCCTTAAATGATGAAATATATACTTAATTTTGATTTGAGTATATCGAATATTTTCAGATGTTGAAAATTGAATGGATTTGTGAATTACTTATTTTTAAATAAGTATGGAAATGTTTTTTTCCAAATATGAAATGTTGTGAATATATTCCGTAAGGAATAAATGATTTGAAATTCATTTTTGAAGTCGAAGTTGAAAAGTTAAATGAGAATTTGAACAATTTGTTCAATTTGAAATTTTTCAAAAAGATTGAATCGTTAAGTTAAAATTGAGTTTAACTTCGACATCAAAGACAATATAAGTTGAGCTTTGAATTTCAGATGATGATTTGGATTGCATGTCTAACATTGTGAATTGATGACATGGCAATTGATCTCTATTAAATATATATCTGTTGGTGGCGGAGAATTTATTCTCTTAGCTTAACACCCTTCTCTGAGACGTACGAGCTCAGAGGTTATATATCGATAGACATCAATTCTGTGTTGAGAATTGACGATGTAAGCGTGTAATTCAAATCGAATGTGAAAGTCGATAATGAATGGAATTTTGAATATGAATTAGGTTTGAGATAACCTTAAATTTCCAAATCGACTTAGAGGAAAATTTTGAAATCCTCTATTTTGTTATGAATATGAGATATGTAAGTGTTTAGAACTTATATATATGAATACGGTAAATTTGAAACCGTTAGTTTAGAAAGACATTGTTATGGAAATCTTATGTATGTTTACATAGATGTTATATGTACGAAATGTGAAATGAAAGTACTACATATATGATATTATGTTTTCTAAACTGAGGATGTGGAAAAGTACCTTCCATTTATTATTGGAGAAGGTATTGGAACTCGTGAAGAGTATCCATTTGAAATTCGTAGCTACGTAGAATTTTATTCAGAGTGACTATTTGAATCGGAAATCCTTCGCGATAGTTCATCGCGATGAGATTAGATTTGATTGATGATGTTAGCGTAATTTGAGGGGCGAGATGCCCACAGTTACGAGCAACTCCACTGGGATAGTGGCGTAACCGCCGAGTAAACTGCAATCTAATGCCAGGCGAAATTTGAGGGGCGTGATGCCTACAGACACGAGCGACTCTACTGGGATAGTAGCGTAACCGCCATGTGTACTGCAATCTATGGCGACAACCATGGCGAAATTTAAGAGATGTGAAATCTACAGCCACAAGCGACTCTACTGGGAAAGTAGCGTAACCGCCGGGTGGAACTGTAATCCATGGGGGAATGTGCTTTCCATATCCATTTTTAAAAGAATTTTTAAAAGTATTTTCACTGGGAATTGAAGCAAGTATGTTTAGTACTTGGAGATTTTTAGACCTGCGCCTGGCCAGCGTATGTCTAATGTCTGTGAGAACGAAGATGGACTTGTTAAATTTCGAGTTAGCAAGTATTTTCAAACTGTAAATAGCGAATCAATGATTTGAAATTAAAATTTCAAAATTCCTACCTAATGAATTAAGGAAGAGGATCTTTGAAATGTTTTGAAAGTCCACAGCTTTGGAAGATATATATTATATAAATCTTTAATGTGAAGAATTTTAAGTTTGAATCTGAGTTGTAAATCAAAAATGTTGATAAAAGACTTTTGCGTTTTGATTTTTGAAATCAATGATTGTAGAAATTATTGAACAAAAGAGAAGATAAACAGAACTAGTGAGATTAAACAAATGGAATGAATTCTATATTCATTTATTTGTAATAAGTTTTAAGCTTAGAAATTTTTTACTAGAGTATAAATATCGATGAAATTTTAACAACTTTTCCTTTTTGTGGACGAAAAGTTTTTAAGGAGGGGAGTTTGTAACGACCCTGAATTTTGAACAATTTAATTTGAAAATATTTAATTAATTTTAAATATTTGAACGATGATTTGACTTGAATTTCAAATTATCAGAATGATTAGCGATTAAATTTTTGAATTTAATCTATTGAAAGTTGAATAAAATTTGAATCTTCAATTTTAAGCCGGTTAAAAATAATTTAAAGGCTTGGAAAATTCATATTGATAATACTGGAGATAATAGAAGCTTCAGAATTGATTTTAAAAGCGATTTGTTCAATTTTGAAATATCATCGTTTAAGTTGAATTTAAAAATAGCATTCCGAGGCACAGTCTCGGAATTTGACGAAACCAGTTTCATTGGGTCCGTAATATTGAATTATTACCGGATTTCAATTTTTGAATTTATCAGAATTGTTTTGTGAATATATGGCGGGTAAACGCGTATAAAATTAAATCGGATTCAAATTGAATTTCTGTAACAACTGGGGTTTTGCCCAAAATTTTGATCATCGATAAACGATTAAAGTTGATAGATATTTGTTGTTTATTATTGGAATTTTATAACGATAAAATCTTCGTCAATTGGCAATGTAAAATGGTTGTTAAATTTTATTTAAACTGTAAATCGATTGGAATTCTCTTATTAAATTCTATTAATACAAAATGAATAAACACACGTAGTAAAATTTTAACAACAAATCTATACAAAACAAATCAGTTTTAAAAATTAAAAAAACAAAATAAAAAGAAAAAAAAATAAAACCCATACCCTATAACATTCAACACCATACCGATCCCTTACCCTCTCTCTGCTAAAACACGTCGCACCCCCCTCTCTCCCTCATTCGTTCAGCAAACAAAAGAAAAAAAAAACGACGAAGAGAATAAAAATGGCGACGTTCAACAAAAACTAGGGCTTCGGCGATTCAACTCCTCGATCTCCTTCAACACTTGCTCGTTCTGGCGAATTGGAGCTTCGTCTTCCTTCGTGACGACTCTGGCGAATTTAGGGCTTTCGGAATCTAGGGCTTCACCTTCCCCTCGCATTCATTCGCTCGCGACCTCGTCGAACAAAGGTGAGTAACCCTAGTTACTCACATCTAATTCACTCGTAATTTAATACTTCTGCAATTCGATTTTAGTTTTAGTGATTGGTGATTTTCGTTTTCGCTTACTTGAAATCACGATGTTGATATCGTTCCTTTTTGACTTCGGCATCCCTTAATTACATTGCAGTTATTCATGGGTGTAAATGCAGTTTCATTGTGGTTTTGATATTTGTTCGATTTCCATTTTGGATTCGTTTGAACTTGATACATTGGGACTTGGTTTGAAAGCAGGATTTTGCGAAAATAAATTGAGTTTGATTTTGAAAAGAAAAAAAAAACTATTAGTTGACTACGGTCATTCTTGAAACTAGCCATTTGAATTTGTTTAATAATTTGGGAAGATTTCTGACCTTCACCTGTATATGTTGTTGCTCGATTCTGTGATTCTTTCCTCCGGCCCCTGTGTTCATCCCAGTCACCTTGTAGTTGTTCTTGTTTGTAACTGCAGTTTCATTAAAATTCCGATACTTGTTCGATTACTGTATTGACCTTGGATTTGTTCTAACTTGATACATTTGGATCTGAGCACACTTGAGTCTAGTTGTCACGAGCACACTCATGCCTATACTTCAGTTCATTGTCTAGGACTTCTGACCAGATTCAGTTTGCAAATAGTTTTGTATATTTTTATAACGTGAACCCTTGCTTGAATTGGTCTCGGCCTTGATTTGAAACTGTTTAGTCGACTTCGATTACTTTGATTATGTGATATTTTTGATGGCTTCAGCCTTGATTGATACTGCATTTCTTGGTTTCTGACTTCACTCTCTCTGGTTTCATGTGGATGTACTGGAATCAGATACTTTCCAATATTTGGGCCCTTCAGTTTCATTATCTCTGGGCATTGCACATGTATATATATGCATTCTTGCATGTATATATTTGGGTTATCATATTGCCTAGGTAGCTCTGTAGTGTCACGGCTATTCAATGGTTGTTTGTACAATGGCATCATTTCAGTGCTTCATCACTCGAGTCTTTTTAGTTGCAGTGCTTTGTTATCAACATGCCGATAGTGTCCACTTGCCTGTAGTGTTCACTGCACTTTACTTTTATGTGTATCTGCTGTAGAATTTTGGCCCCATGATGTTGCCGAGTTGTGTTTTATTTACTGAATTTGGGTTTTACGTGTGTTAAGGGTGCATACATGTGTACATTCACATATACATGTGTGTGTATACATGTATGTGCTGCTTGTTGCCTGTGGCCCTTGAGTATGTTGGTCTTGTGTTTTTTTTTTTCTGGTTGATGTAGTAGTTTGTTGTCTTCACTTTTGCAGTTTTATTTCACTATGACCTGTAGCCTTCACTGTTGCACTTCACTGTGTACACTTTGATGATCTTGTATATTGTCCAGTTGCAGTATTCTATTAGTTTACAATTCGTACATTCATGTTTTGGGGACTGTTTGCACCCAGTTGCATTTTAGTCTTCGCGGATATGTATGCAGTCACGTATGTATATACATTAATTGATATGTATATATGTATGTTCGAATTGCATTTTATTTTCTCTGGAAATGATTGACTTGGTCATGTATTTTTATCTTGGTCGAGCTCACCATATGATTTTATTTGAAAACTGCAAGCATGATTTTGAAAGAAAAAAAAACGGTACATTTTATTTGTTGCACTTAGTCAATCCATTGCAGATAAACTTGAGCATTCTTGTGGTCTTCTGTCCAGTAACATTCATTGTTTTCATGCTGATTAGCTTATCCTTGACCTGTAGACTGATCTGATGCTTCAAGTACACCGATGTTTAACTTGATGTGTGTCATTTCTGTAGTCATTGCATTTTAGATATTGTTATTGCAGTTTTACACTTGACTTCCCTGTGTACCTTGTTGACATTGTAACTTCGAGCATTTGAGGTTGTACGGTCATCATCTTGTTCATGTGTTCACTCGAGAATTTGAATTTTTTGTTGTTGTAGCAGTCTGATGACCTGTAGCTTCACTCTAAACTGCTGCACTTGTGTCTCTTGTGCTCTAGTCTCTGAAGTTGTTGTACTTGAATCATCTTCCCTGTTGCTGTTGCATTGTTGCATCCCATTCCATTCAGTTGCACTTGGTTCACGTCAGACTTGAAGTCTACATTGGGCATTGCTTTGCCTTTGATATTAGTTTGTGGTCTTTACTTTAGTTCACTGTCCTCTGAACTGTTGCCACTGTCTTCTTTCTTGTTGCAGTCCTACCCTTGTTTCTATGTGCTGACCTCATATTCGGTGGTGGCGAGGCGGTGCATGTTAGCGTGCACTGCAGCCACCCAAACTCGACAGTTTTGAATTGATATTTCTTTGCGTCGTGATGTATTGATTTTTATACCATATTGGCGAGGCCGTACACGCGTGCGTGTACGGCAGCCAATCGAGTTTTTGGTGGTTTTAAAGTGACAACTTCAATTATTTTAAATTGATTTAGTCGATTGATAAATTGTTTATTTATCTCTGTTGATGATTTAAATCTGCTGATTTATTGCTTAACACTGTTTAGTGTTATATTTTCGTTATCCGATTTCGTTGTTAAAAGAGTCGGATAGACGAGAATTATTGTGACTGTCGTCTATTTGATTATTACTGCCTATATGCACTAATAAACTGGTTTGAATTAGACTGACCTGTGTATTATTTTCTTTTGAATATAATACTCGGGTCAGACCGAGTATTTCTACAGCTTGAAGATTTTCGAGCAGCGAAGTTAGAGAGAGAGTAAAGAATCATTTTAATTTTCAGAAGAAAATTGTATTTTAAGATATTCCGCTGTATCTGTATTAAATTGTATAAACTCTGATGTATAAAAAAAAAAGATTTATAGTAATGAAATAAATTCTCATTTGTTTTAATTCATTGTTATTATTCTGTGTTTCTGTGGCTGATTCTGTTTAAACCTTATAAACTAAATAACAATTCGTCTTTTTGAACGTTTCGAGTTGGTTTAATTACCGACTGGAGATGGTCAAAAGGGGGAATGTTACAGGATTTATAATGGAAATCTGCATTGTAAAAGATTGTTAATTACTGTGAAATTAAAAATAAAATTTGTGAACAATTGAAATTTGATTTAAAAGTTAATAGTTTAAAATTGGGAATTTTATATTGAAATTAAACAGTAAAAATTGTCATTTTTACAATTATCTCGGATTTCGACGAAACTAGTTTCATCGGATCCGTAACAGTTAATTATTGTAAGGTTTCAATTTTCGTAGCAATCGGACTTGTCGTTTGATCGTACGGACTCGAAACGCCTTGAAATAAATGCAATTATAATCAATTAAAATCAATTTGAAATTTTGATTTTAGCATAACTTCTTCATACGATGGAATTTGGACTTGAAACCTTTTCCATTGCGTTTAAAATATTTTAAAACACCTATTTTGATATATGGGTTTACCCAATTCCATTCCGGAGTCAGAACGGGCTTTTCGGGACATAGTTTGTTCCGCACGTTCATCTATCCAGTCTATCTACTCTATCTCTAACATACCTATATAAACACAGTTATAAACCCTAGCCTCCCTCATCTTTATTTGTCTGTACGTACAATTCATCTTCTTCTTAGCTTCTCATTCCAATGGCAGACAAAACCTAATTCCCAAATTCCAAAATCTAAAAAAAAAAAAAAAAATTTCTAGATTTACGCGCTTCGGGTTTCAGGGGGAAAAAACCTGGAGCTACTTCGAGTCGGGAAGAAAACTACTCGGGTCATCAGGTCGATTTCGCAAAAAACTCCAAGCAGGCATCGGGTATTTGAGGCGGGAACTCGAAGTCGACTCAGCACCAGAATTTTCCAATCTTCAAATTTTCATAACTTTTGCATACGGACTCGGATTTGGGCGAGGTTTCTTTTGTTAGGATCGTATCGAAATTCCGGACACTTTGACGCTGGTTTGGATGGATTTGGAGACTGTCAAATTTTTGGGTTTAAATTGAATGTAATTCAATTTAAATTCAAAAGGTGAGTGTTTTATAACGCTCACAACGTACTGAATATCTTTATGGTAGTTAAATTTGAAATTATGAAGTGATATGGATTTATTTGTCGTTGTTTGATAAAAATTTAATTGTCATATAGATTGTCATTTGAATTCACCGTTGAAAATTAAATTGACAGTCAAATTAAAGTTAAATTTTAATTGCGATCAAATTTCCTGATATTGATAATTATGAAGTTGTTGTGAATGTTATTGGCTTTATGGTTGATTGGTTGTGATGGATGCTATTGGTCGATATTGGTTGTTTATTTATTTTGATATATCATGCTATCATCATGTATATTGTTTATTTCATATAAACTATAAACCGAATCATTTCGAATAAATTAAGAAATAGGTTGAAATGATATACCTATGACATCTATTTGGATTGAAATGATATATGTCCATACTTGAAATTAAATTTGAAATAATTATCCACTTGGCCATAGGTTAGAAAATTATATACGGACACCGGGTTGGTTAAATTAAATGATTTTAAAAGTTGTTTTGAAATTATTTAAATGAATTGATTTTAAGAATAAAATCGAATTTATGGAAATTGAATTATTTTGAATTGAAGCTCAAGATGTTGGAATTTAAACTTGGTAAATGAAATTGTTTAATTATTCGAGGTTTAGATTTTTATGAATTTTTTTGAAATACGGCGTAAATTTTCGAAAGTTGATTTGTTTTAAAAGATTGGACTTTTAATCGAACTCTGAATATTTCTAAGAAAATTTTTATGAAATGATATTTCAAGTTTGAGTTTGGAATTGAAAATTTATTTAAAATTGAGATTTAATTAATTTTTAAATTAATTGAAATTCAAAGAAATTTGTGAATTGGACTAAATTGAAACTATTGAATTATTTAATAATTAAATAAGGTTAAATTATTTAATGATTAAATTGAATTGAAATTCTTTAATAAGAAAATTTTGAACTTTTGAATAAGTGAATTTTTACTTCATAAATAATTGAAATTGAGTTTCTTTATTAATTAAGTTTTGGAAAATTATTTAAGAAAGTAAATAAGTGAAATTGAATTTTTTTAACAAGAAATGAAAATGTGATATTTTTGGAATTAATGTAAGACTTGTAATTGAAAGAATTGATTTGACGAATTTAATTTAATTCAAAATTGTAAGTTTTGATTTAATGAAGTTGAACTTAAAAAGGTAGTGTAATGGATTTGAAATTTAATAGAAATTGTTTTGAATGATAAAGTACCTTAACGGATATTAAATGAAATCGATAAATGAATTTAAATTGATTTGAATGTTGAATTAAATTAATTTAAATGATTTCGGAATGAAACTTATATACGAACTTGAATCAATATTTGAATTGTTTAAATTGAAATTGAAATTGAATTATAAGATTTTGAAATTTTGATTTGGAAGTTTTGAAACGTAAATTGTGGAAATTGATTTAGAAAGACAAATGAAATGTTGATTTATAAATTCTAATTGAATTGAAATTGATTTGGTTTTGAAATAAATAAACGACCAATCGGTGAAATAATTACGGAAGTTATTAAAGAGACCGGAATTCGGTTATGGATATACTCTCTATCTAAACCGAAAACCACTTTAATAACTATACGCGGAGTGATGATCCAGAATGAAGTGGTTGGAATGATGTTCGTTGATGACTGAAGAAAGTGAACGATGATGGGTAGCCTTGACACTTGTGTCAAATTGGAAATGACTAAAACAGGAGCTGTGCCGGGCCAATGGAGGATTTGCTACCTCAAGTGGACACACTTCTTCGAACTACTCATTATATGTTGTCGATTGGTGCACCCTTGATTTTGGGAGTGTTGTTTCACGGTGTTGCGGGCGCTGCGGCGTTGCGTTCTCACCAGTCCGGATCAGGCGAACGGTAGTATCACTACCTTGGGTATTGCCTCATGTGCCTTGTCATACTTGTATTCCATTTATATGCAACCACTACGATTTTGATTTGTACCTTTAGTATATGGATTGCCCTCTGGTGACTTCCGGTTTTGGGGAAACTACGGTCTTGTATATGCTTTTGGGAATAAAAATGTGTTAAGGGTGGAATGGGCCATGGCTTAACGCTATTTTAATACTTTTACTTTAATGTAGACATATTATAATAGCGTATTGTACTACATAGTAGATAGTTTAACGGATCCTTGAGAGATGGAAAATCCCGTAACATCTCTTAAGTTATTGCACTCACGTTGACACTGGATAGGAGATGTCAAAACCCGTAAACATCTCTGACGCCGTCACACTCATATTTCCTTATTCGATTTGACTTACATGAGATATTTTAGTCCTGACTCGAGTGTTTTGCCTTTTCATTACGCTCGGGTCAGCCTGAGCATTTCAGATAAGGTTGAAGATCTATTATGGAGGACGAAGACGGAGTTTGGTATTACATCATTTGTATTCTACTACTGTATTATTTTTCCGCTGCATTGTTGTATTATCTCTGATATGTATGTAACTCTGATTTATGATGTATAATAATAATCAAATTTATTTATTTAACAGCTTCATGAACTGTTATTTTATTATTATATCTTGTTCCTTCCGCTGCGAGATTCTGAGTTTGTTTCTGTTCTTTCTTTTCTTTCTTTTCTTATTTACCCCAATAACTATCCGTATTTCGGATTGTTTGAGTCGGCATGTGTGTATGTTTTGTCGACTTGAACGGTCAAAAATGCGGGTTGTTACAGTGTAATGGAGTGTATTAGTTCATTACAGTGTGTCCATTGATTCATAAAATTGCAGATGAGACCAGGGTAGATAAATATATCAAGGGGAGAATATTTGATATGATGATAAACTAGAGTTTTCCCAGAAAAGAAATCTGAGGAAAGAATGAATGATTTAACTCATATTGGTTATTTTCTGTTTGGTAGGAATGATTATTTGATTTATATTGAATGCCTGAGTGTATGTGCCATATCTACACAAAGTCTCTGGAAAGAATGGTTAAAGTGTACACATGCACAATGACACAGAACATGCACACAAGTATTACTTGTTTTCAAAGGGCAAAACTTCATGTATATGTACTTAATTCAATTTTAACTTAATTAATTAATTGCTTTAGTGGATTTTCTCATACCAGACATGTGTCTGACCCTAGTGTGCTAATGGCATCTGGGGTGTCTCATTTAAAATGAGGCAGCTTCAAATGCTTTTTCAGGAACAGCAGCCTCTAGGTAGGAGTAGAAGCAAAGCATTGAGAAGAAGATTATAGCATGCTAGAATTAGATAGATAAGAGCTTAAAAGATGAAATCTGCATGTATTGATATTTTGAAATTTCCATTGTAGCAAGTACTGAGTGATGTTGGATATTTGGTTAAATATTTTGTTAAGAATTTAACTTGTGACTGGAATTTAAATTATCTGAGTTCCATTATCTGGAAAGTTGAAAGGTTTTATCTTTAATTTTGTAAGTAAACTGTGTAAGGATGTAAGCAAATAATAGAATCACATTTTATAAATGTATTAGTCAAATCTTGAAGTCTATGAATAATTTTAAGGATTGAAAAAGTAGAAACAGTTGGGTCTTGAAGATCAACATAGAAAATCTTACTTAGTGAAAAATGTATCTAGAACATAAAGGCATGTAGTAAGAGAATTAGGAGTCTGCATGTTTTCAGAATTTCCATTTACCTCATGCCATTGTCTATACCTGGATTGCATTTCATTTAGCTTAGTATCATGGCATCAAGGAATCAAGCCTCTGGAATATGATAATTCATTTAAAAATACCCTAGATATGAGTTTGCATATAAGGTAGATTTATAGGAAAGCAAACATAAGAAATGATAGAAGCTTATATCATTTTCAAAGCACAGAAACTCTACTATTAATTTTACAGATAATCATAACATAATTATCCGGGTTCTATGGATCATATTTCATAGAGGGTCCAGCAAGCTATCAAAGAACAAAAATCATGGTGTTACCTATTTGAACAAACAATTTTATTACATAAACGAAATTTAGCTATGTGGGGATTGATTAAATTTAATCAATCAATATAACCTCTTATTTGCCATAACCTGATCTAACAAGAGGGGCACATGCATCTTCATATGTGTGTGCATATCCTTGTAGTTGCACTGATATATCTATATTAGTAAAACTTTTGATCCTGGATAAAGTTTGTTTATTGGAAAAAGAAAAATGACCCTGGGGAAAGATGTTTGTTAATATATGATATATATATATATATCACTTTGTAAAAAAAATCCTTACAAAATGAAGGTAGAAAAGAGAGGGTCATTGCAGCAAGCCAGACGATACAACAGTGATAGTTGGTCAAAGAGGCCGTTGGATCAACCGTTGTGTGGCATAAAGACTTCATCTATGTGGTATAGTATGATTGTACTTAGAACGTGATATTTGTAGCGGACTGTTATGTGTTAATGCTTTATGTATTTGGCATGTAAACTTATCTAACTTTTTGGAGTGTTAGAATTCTATGACTCTAGCTTTTAGTCTTTTCGTATTTAATTTATAGAAAACCAATCACGCGCGAAATGCATGCCATCGTCACGCGCGAAGCCCGTGTCGTAATGCTCGTAACAATAACAACAACAATACATGCCATTGAAATCCAACCTTGGTAGATTAACAAAGAAAAAAATGTGTTGTCACTCCTCCGTTATATCTAGAACTATAATACTCACCATATTATAAATCTTGTTTAAGTATATATTTGCTGCCAAAATTACTCTTCATCTTAAATACTAAGCCACATAACTTTTTTAAGTTTTATTCAAGATAAATTAGATGCTGATTTATATTGCAGCAGCAAATATTATGGTCTATATGTTGATGTGCATGTAGATCCAAACCTTGATAAAGAGCATAATATATTTTGGAATCTTTTGTAGATACGTAAGTTGCTCACTATTTGCTCCATTATTTCTTCTTTGAAGTGTTTATTTCAAATAAATTGGACATGTATAAATAAATACTAAAACATATTTAAAATGGTTCGAAGAAATATTTAGATCAAGTTGCTACTTTTTCTTCCAATGTATAGCAAAACGATACCTGAAAGTGAAAAGAAGGCGAAAGAATTTCATAAAAGATGAGTTCAATACAGACAATGAGTTAAATTTTTTATAACACTGAGATAGACTCATATTCAATGTTTTTTTACTATTATATAAAGCCTAAGGAAGTATAATAGTACAAAAGCTAAATTGTCTAGTAGAAGGAGATCCTTGAAAAATTAGAACGTACAAAGGTGAAATTTAATACCAGTATTCACAACTGCTTATGCATTTCGCAACGTATTTGGTTAAAAATGATAAAATATAACTTAATGACATGCATTATAACTTCCATCATCTCATACAACTATAGATGTGGGAAAACTAAAATAAAATGGCATAACCTAAAACATACTACTCCATAAGTAATTATATTCCATAAATTGCAATGCCCGTGATCGAGCGCCAATGTTCCAACACCACTTTACAATCAACCGATATCAATCGTGTTGTACCGTAAGAACAGTATCATACAAAAATTTCTTATTGACATTCTTACAATGTCAGTTACATACTGTAATGAAATATGGACAAAAATACCAAAAATTATTTAGTGTACTATTTGTTTAACCATTTTAGAAAGTAACTAACTCAAATTCATTTTAAAGGCTACCCTACTGCAATCTAGAACTTCATTAGCTATTGAATGATATAATTGTTAAAATGGTACCAAATTATATGATATAAAACTATCACCAAATAACACATAATCAATAAGCTTGAAATGAACTATGTCATTCATAATACGTAACGACCCATAATTTTTAACGATTTTTATAACATAATTATCTAAATTTTTCTTGAAAATATACAATATAATTTAGCAATGAAAATTTGATATTTGGTATGCGTTTATTTAAACATAGCAAATGACAGATTTTCATTAATAAATATGAAAGGTAGTTCTGTTGTGTAATTTTCAATTTCAATTCATAATCAGCTAAATTGATAGAAATAAAATATTTTCGAAACATGAATATTTTTATACAATAAATTTGTAAATCATTTTCTGAGTGAGACGTCGTATTTCGTTTCGCCAAATTTGGACTTTTCTAACCCCGTTTATCTTATTTTCGGCGAATTTGCAGTAGTTTGACAACGAAATATCGACTTCTGATAGAATGGTCGTATCGCTGATATCTGTGTATCGTTCTGTTCATCTCGTCATGCTGATCTTCGCGGTATATTCTTTTGTGTGTTTCGGAGTCCGATACGCGGCGAGAACCGGGAAACGGTTAACCGTATCAGTATCCAAATTTTAACTTTGGTTTCCGGTAACCTTTCAATTGTACACCCATGATATCCAATAGTCATTAGCATTTAATTTCCTTGAATTCAACTTACATGACCCTTGCTATTTCCACGTTTTCAATTTATTTTGCTATTTCATTTATATTTCCGGTTCACTTCCTTTCATTCGTTCACTCTGTCTATATTCTCTTTCTCTTCTGTTTATTCATGCTTTTGAAAAGAAATATTATATTGCACTTGAAACCAAACGCATGCCTTCTTCCTTCTACGTGGCCTGAATCACCTCTCCCAATACCTTCGTGCCGAAACCCACCCTTCCATGGCCGCAAGCAAGCTCTTTTCCCCTATCTCCATGGAGCCCATATTCCTAACTCCTAAGCTACTGCATCCATTACAACCAAACCTTCGGTGACTTGCTCCTCCCTCCACGTCCAGCGACTGCCCGGACATCTCAAACCCACACTTGCTGTTCACCCAAGACCCAAGACTCCAGATCCGCCTCCACCTCACTTTATCCACAACCGAGCCCTCCTTCCTAGACAAGCCTCTGTTCGCCTCCACCTGGAACACTACCAGAAAACTTAGAATTAGAGACTGGATATTAAATACCGAAAATTTTCAGTCTTGAAAGAGAGACTGATTACTCACTGAAAAATTCAGTTTTTAATTTTGGACATTAAAGACCGAAATGCAGTCTTTAATCAGTTTATATGATGTAATTTTTTTTAAAAGACTGAAGCAGAGTCTCTTATCGGTATTAAAACAATTAAACACATGAAAGGTTGAGATTCTTTACCTTTCCTGAATCCTACGCTCATTATTGTTGATCCATGTCATAGTTTAGAGTTTCCAAGTAAATAAAATAAGTTTTTAAATACAAACGGAAGCGGAATCATTTCCTTCATTTAAGGTCATTTTCAAGCATGGCCTTTCTCCACTATCTCCATTAAAATAATAAATTTTTTCTTTCCATCCACTAAAATCATAACTTATGTCTTGTTCTTTCCATCTCTTCATATGCAAAATAGCATGACAAACTCTTAATTTTTGATTAGATTTTGTCTACCGAAATCAACTGGTATTATCAAATTTCATTCCTATTTATTTCAAGTTGGTTTGCAGTTGTTAAGCAAGAAATTACGACTTATTCTTGTTAGTTTGGTTGTTTGCATTTTATATTTACACGACCGTGTTTAGGGTATCATGCAGCTCTCAAGAGAGGATCGGAATCTTAACCTACTTTTTGCCAATGTGGAGTTTGATCTGAGATACTCAGCCGACAGAGATCTTGTGAATTGATACTCTGATTTTACACAAATATGTATCCATTTATTGTGTGAATTTCGGGTGGATGATGGAGAAATTAGTCACATGAGTCGGGGAATCACTCAGATGACTGAATGATGGAGATAACAGCGAGCGATGGGTCTTCAAGGGCTGGCTTTACTTTACTGTTGGGCCTAAAAAGTCCAGTGGTTTGCTCGGTTAATCTGTATATGCCTATGTAATGGGTTGTGCTTGTATTTCTATAAGACGGATGTATCTATTTGATAGAGTTTGTCCCCCTTTTTTTGTCTTCCATTGAAAAGTTATAAAATTACCATGTACAAAATGTATTTACATTTGAATACACATAAATTTATATATGTCTTAATACGTGAGCATATGAATATTGATATAAAGTAAGAATCTAAAAATAATGGACACTAACTTTAAGACCGACTACAGACCATATCTCAGTCTCTGATATTCGGTCTTTGAAAATAATAGTAACCGAATTTCAGTTTCTAAATTTTAAGACTGAAGTTTCAGTTTCAAATTCTATTTGGGACTTGATAATTTATGACTGAAACATTCAGTTATTAATCAGTCTTAATTGGTTATTTAGAGACTGACTTGCTTGATTAAGGACTGAAATTTTCAGTCTTTATTTTAGTAATTTTTTGTAGTGGAACACCACGTCTGCCTTTGTTGCCGCCCATCATGGATTACTGCCAGCATCTTCCTCCTTCACATTCTCTTCGTGCCAACCCCTCCGTTATATAAAAAAAAGTTTAGGTGAATTATATACATTTGTTCTAGTGAGTTGGACTTCTTCTCTCCACCCTCTCTGCTCTTTTTTTTAAATATATATATAAGCTTATATATTTATGTTTGACTTTGCTTCTCTATGCTTTTCTTTACTTTCTAACCTAGCCAATTATATTTATATGAATGCTTATATATATGTTGCACTCGTCATCTAATCTAAATCTTCCCCTCTGCATGTTTATTTGAAGACATATATGTGTGTTGCAATCTTTTAATACTACATATGTTATAGATATTTGTGTGTGTGTGTGTGTGTATATATATATATATATTAAAGTCTGCATGCATGTTTCTGCATATATGTTGCATTGAGTAGCATGAATATTTTTTTTTGTTGCATATATATATTAGAATCGGCATATATTTTTGTTGATTAGCCTACATATGCATATATATTTAGCATGTGTACATATTTTGTTTTTGTTGAATTCGTACAGTCTGCATATATGTATGCATATATATTAGCCTACATATGTATATTTAGTTATATATTATATATAGTGTCTGCATGTGTATCTTTAGTCTGCATATATTTGTTTATATATATATATATATATATGTGTGTGTGTGTGTGTGTATTTCTCTCCTCTATTATAAAATAAAACTATATATATATAGTAATCTTAAATATAATATAGAGATTTATTTTATAAGTGTTTAAATTAAATATTGATTTTAAGATATATATATATATACATATATAGATTTTATTTTGCTATGTGTTCAAATTGAATATTTATTTTAAAATGTAATATATAAAGGTTTATTTTAAATATATGAGTAAACTTTGGATTTCAAAATTTTATATTTTGTTTTCGTCGAATCCATGTCATCGTGCCTTGCTTTTGTTACACCATTGTCCAGAATTGGTCGCATCAACTTTTGCCTTCCTTTGGGTCCATGTCTGTATCCGTGTAGGCGTCGTGTTCATTTCCTATTGTTCTCTAGTCTTGAAATGTGAACGATCACTCACGATTAACATTCTTATATTTAGTAAATTTAATTCACATGAAATGACGATTGAAATATGCTGTTAAATTTGAATTGTTAAGTTATTTAATTGTTAAAAATGATATGCCATTATCTGTAATTGTTCACCTTTGACATATGACACCATAACCTATTGTATATATTATATTTGAATTTGTTACTGATGATATATGCCTGTTATTGATGTTATATAATTATCATATGTGTTCTCACTCTGCAAGTTCCCTGTTAATTTAGAAATCCCTATGGGTTGAAATGATACATACCCGAACGATCTTGTAGATTAAGGGAAACTCGTTATCGGTTGAAATGATAAACCCAAGCAATTTTCATTGATTTTGAATTTTGGGATTGCGAGTTGAAATGATATATACCTATAAATATTAAATTTAAATTACGGATTGAAATGATAAATATCTGTATCACTTGACAATAGGATAGAAAACTATATATGGACACCGTTGGTCTATTTTGAAAATGATTTTCAAAGTTTTGCAAGGAAATATATGGATTTTAATAAATATTGATTTTTAAATAATAATATAAAGATATTTTATTTTTTAAAATTTAGACTTTAAATTATGTGTTTGGAAATTTTAAATTTATAAGTTAGTTTTGAAAATATAAATTTTAAGATTTTATTTATAATTTTATTATTTTTAAAAATATATAAAATAAGATTTAAAATAGATTTATTAATAAGATTTAATTTAATAAAATTTAATTTAATTAGCATATATATAATATTTTTAAAATATTTATTTAAAATTTATATTAATATTTTTAAATAGATTTTTGTATTAACTTTAAATAAATAGAGGTTGGAAAGATAAATTAAATTTGACTTGAAATTTAATTTGGTTAATAATTGAATTTAAATAAAAATTGATCTAGACTTGTTGATTTTGAGGTTTTAAAAGATATGAAATTTATAATTTGTTAACTTGATTTTGAGTAAAGGTGATTATATGAATATTTTCAAATTTAAATAAATTGAAATTAAATATTTAGTTTTGATCAAAATGTGTAATTTGAGATTTTATTTAAATGTTTATAAAAGTGATTAGGTAAATAATTTAGAATTAAATATAATTGAAGCTAGATATTTAATTATTGTTTTAATTAAACTTATAATTTGAGACTTTATTTAAATGTTATTATAAATAATTAAGTGAATATTTCAAATTTGAATAAAATTAAAGTTGAATTTTTGAAATGTAAATGAGATTTATCAAATTGAGCTTAAATTGTTCGAATATTCATACTTTAAAATCTATTGAAATTGGAGATGGTTTTAAATTTGTAATTCAAACTTGGATTTGAAATCGATATAAATTAAAATGGTTTAATGGGAATCTGAATTGATTTGTGAAATTGGAAGGAACAATTCTAATTTGAAACTATTTTCGATATAAACTCTTTTAATATATAAACTATTTTAATATATAAACTATTTTAATCTATAACCTATTTTAAATATAAACTATTTTAATTTATAACTATTTCAATATATAAACTATTTTGAATATTTAAAACTGTTTAAGTTGGAACTGCTATGATTCAAAGTGAATATGATTTCGAAAATGGTAAGATTTCGGAAATGATATGATTTCAAAAGTGATATGATTTCGAAGTGAATATAATTTCGAAAGCGATATGATTTAAAAGAATATGATATTTTGATAGGAAGCATGAACTGTTTTGAAATGATTATAAAAGTAATTTTATAAAATGACCACGATGTGAAATAAGCGTTTTGTTGTTAAAGAGACCGGGATCAGATATTGTCATACCCTCTGTCAATACCGAAAACCACTTTAACACCTGTGTATGTGGTGGAGATTCCAGAACGAAGTAGGATAGTTTGGCGACGATTCTGTTTGAGGTATTAACGCAGCCCTGACTCCCGCGAGTCAACTTGATGTGGCTAAAACATGAGCCACGCCGGGCAAAGTGAGGTCATTCCTCCTATCGGGCACATTTGTTCGATACCATTCTATTACTTTGTGATTTGATTGGGTGCACCTTTGATTTGGGAGTGTGTCTCAAGGGAGGCGGTAGTAGCTGCTATGCGTTACCACCAGTCCGGATCCGCAAAATGGTAAAATCCTACTTTGGGCATTGCCTCGCGTGCCTTGTCACATGCCATATTGCACCTTCTACGAGTTTGGCTTGTGTCGTACCTATGGAGTGCTCCTTAATAGCCCACCTGCGGGTGGAGTTTTCAGTACTATATAGACTACGGCATTATGTAAAATGTGTTAAAGGGGATATGGGTAACGCCTTAATGCTATTTTAATAGATTACTTTACTATAGACATTATATATGTAGTGTATTGTACTATGTATGTAGATAGTTTAACGGATCCTTAGAGGATGGATATCCCAAACATCCTTTAAGTTATTTGTATTTCAGTTGACATTTCACTTGAGTTGAATTTACTGATATAAGAATGTTAATCCTGACTCGAGTGTTTTGTGTTTTCTTTATGCTCGGGTCAGACTGAGTGTCACAGCATTTGAGACTCACCTTCGGAGCTTGGAGTTTTGCTTGAAGATCTATCTTTCAGCCTTTCAGTTTATTTCAGTTGTTTATATTCAGAATTGTTATATGCTTATGTATTTGCAACTACTCTGTACATGAGATTGTCTATTGTATTTTGTTTCAGACTCTGTTGTTTATCGTAGTAGCTTCATGAACTACTATATTTATCTATTCCGCTGCTTATTGTTATATTACTCTATGTCTGTGATTCTATGATTGATTTTATTTACTGTATATGTTGAGTTTTGCCAAATATAAATTAACAATTTGTTGTTTTGAGAAATCCAAGTCTGACATGAGTGGATGATTGTCGATTTGAATGGTTCGAAATACCGGGTCTTTACATAATAAGCTCATTCTGAAACCATGCTTTGCAATGCATATACTACACACAACTAAAATTAAATGTTTTTTACGTAATAAAAGGTGGGAAGTTAAGAACAAAGAAAGAAATATAAGCAATCTTTGAATTTTTAATTTATCCTTTCTATTGCATTTATATGTCAAGATATAAAATACATGACAAATTAGTTTGTTTATATTGTAATTTCTTTCTTAGTATCAGAACTAATAAATGATAAAATTCATTAAATGGCACCAATTTGTCTTCTATAAACTATATTTAAAATCATCCACTTAATTATGAAGCTTGAAAAGAAATTTACTGTTTATAATAAAAAGTTTGTCTCAAAAACAGGGTTTGAAATAAGCGTATTACACATAACCGAAAAATGATTGCATTGCGCATAATTAAAATAGAAGCATTAAGAACTAACTAAGAAAACGAAGCAACCATTACAATTTTTAATATTTTTTCCTTTTTGGTATCATTTATATGTCTGCATATAAAATTGTTAACGATAAAAAGTGAACGCTAACACCCGGTGTGTGTAATTGAATCGTGAAAGCACCACCCGTTGGTACGGGAACAGAATATAAGCTGAAAATAGCAGAAAAGCAGTAAATGAACAACAGATTTATAGTGGTTCGGCCCGTAATTGAGCCTACGTCCACTTTATAGTCTTTTAATGCTGATTCGGTTACAATTTGATACAATGTCCTTCAAAATACAATACAACTTGATCACGAAAGCACTCTTGACTAATAGCTCAACCTTTGATGATGAAACTCGACGAATCCGTGTTGGATGTAAGGAGTTCTTCTCGAAGATTCTTGTAGCGTCTTGAATGCTTGAAGATCTTTGATTGTTGAATGAGAGGAGACTTCGACAGCGTAACGGCGCTTGAAGAAATGAATGGCCAAAAAAGTCCCCCTTATGTTGGAAGTGGTGGGGTATTTATAGGAGCTGATTTGGACTCTGGAAATCTTCCCAAGTCCTAAGTCGTAGCCGACTTAGGGTAGGTCGGTGACGAGTTAAGGGATTTGGTTAGGTCGGTGACGAGTTAAGGGATTGGGTTGTTCTGGGCTCATCCTGTGACTTTGTCTTCGACAAGTGTTAAGTCGTAGTCGACTTATCAGACAGGTAGTATAAGCATGGGCTCTGGACTTTAACCTCGTAGCCTTTAAGTCGTAAGACCCTTAAGTCGTAAGACCTTAAGTCGTAAGACCTTAACTCGCTGAGTCGTTAAGTTGGAACCCCCTTTCTTTAAGTTGTAGACGGCTTAACTTGTTGAGTCGTTAGGACCATGAGTTGTAGGCTGTGAAACTCTTAAGTCGTACACCCACTAAGTCGTAAACTGTTAAGTCGTGGCCTGTTGAGTCGTAGACTGTTAAGTCGTATACTTCTTAAGTCTTTAGGTTACAACACTGCTAGGTCGCGAAGTCTTTAGGTCGCGACATTGCTAGGTCGCGAAGTTACCTTCAGCAGTTAGGTCGTAGACTCTTTTAGGTCACAAGCTTCCTTAGGTCGCTTCTGAGTTGCTCATTTCTTAACTCGTAACTCGTTGCTAAAAGGGAGTTAACATTTGCCCCTCGAAGTACACGCCTTAAGTCGTAAGTCGTGTGCTTCGATTTCCTTAGCTCGCTTCTTGATGAGTGCGCTAAATTGCGACCGACTTAAGATGAGTCGTAGGTCGATAACGACTTAGTATAAGTCGTAAGTCAGATGTGTCGATTCACCTTTCACTGTGTTAGGGTACAAATAGCTTAGGTCGTTCCTTCTTCTCCTTCACCTATTTCATTCCGTCATTTGCAAGCATTCAAGTTCTTCTCAGACAAATTTAATTACTCGATCGCCAGACATCTTCAATTTCGTATTGCGTAAGTGATCCCATTCTCTAATCAATCCTCGGCTATCATCGAACTATGAGTTTCGCTTACCTTATGCCTTGCTTCACGATTTTTTGTTTCAATTGATCGCCGAGGAAATCGAAATGGTTCGATTTGGCTTTCGATGATTTGCGAGAAGAAGGGGAAGAGTTTCAGTGCATTAGGTTTGCTGATTCGTGATCTTATAAGGGATGAAGAGGCCATTATTGGGTTGGAGAATTATGAGGAATGGAATTCTTAGTAGAGGAAAGGATTTGAGGAGAGGAACTGATGCTTTGGTTTGAGTAGGAGATAGCTCGAGATCCCCTGAGAACGACCTAACACCTTCTCAGCTTGGATTGTGCACGACTTAACTCTTCTGGTTTCTTACTGCAGCATTAGGTTTAGGTCGTTGCCGAGCTAGGACGACTTTTCTTTTGTGTGGCTTACGACCTAAAAAGTTAACGACCTATCTTGTTGCAGTTTCTCATGGATCGTTGACGAGTTAGCACTTAAATTCTTAACTTGCGAGCACATCTGAATGACTAGGTCATGGACGAGATAACCCTTAACTTGTAACTCGCGAACTCATCCAAACGACTTAATAACTTAACTCTATTGCTTCGAATTCTTGGACTTGAATGATCTGACTTAAGAGAACATGCCTTGAACACCTTGACTCGCACAATACGACCTAAAAGCCCCGACCTATGATAGGTCGTTTAACGACTTAAGACTTAGAGGAAATTGCACAGAAGTTGGCTGGATTCTTGAATTTGAACTGTGTTGTCTTTCCTTTCACACTGTCTTGACTCTAATGCTGATAACCTGCTTAATACAACATTCACAGAATACTGGGACGAATATACTGCCACTGACCGCCCACATCGAATGACAGATTAGTTGATAAAGAAAAAATTAAATTAAATGAACTGTATAAGTGAGATGCTATACAATAACCAATTCAAGTGAAGTATTAAAGCAAAATCGTAATGGTAAACTAAAACTAATTTGTCTGCATTAACACTGCACTTGAGCATTAACAAGTTCTGAAATCTCGTAATCGACTGATTGTCAGTTAGTTTAATTCCTGTTATACTTGCTTATTCTTGTTTTCATTAGTTTTGCACAGCACTTCACACTTTTAGGAAACGTACACCTTCACTTTTGAACATTCAGCTGATTGTGTAAAATGGCATCTCATCAAGAAGACTTGGAACCAGCTGGAGAAGCTTTTCCAATTGCTACCCCGCTGAATGATCCCCCTGAAAGGACTCCTACCACTCTGAGTCATAAAGTCTTTCGTCAACTATGCACCCAGTTTGGCATTGCTGAATCTGACGCTTTGCTTCCTGGAGTAAATGACACTGCTGATAGGCCGCCCCATGGCTTTGTTGCAGTGAACCGCCAAATGTGCTTGAGTGGAGCGATTCCCCCGTTTAATGACTGTCTTCGAGAACTTCTCCTTCGATTATCTATCTCCCCTTTTCAACTACACCCTAATGGCTATGCCATCCTGCTGGGACTGTGTGTGCTTTTTAGGAGAACGCTGGACCGTTTTCCCAGTTTTGGAGAAATTTGCTTCCTGTGCTCATTTGCAAAGAACAAAGATCATCCCTCTATCACAGTTGTAAGGAGTGCCAGGAACCGTAAACTGATTATTGGTCTTCCCGAAAGCGTTCCTGGGTTTCTGAGCCAATTTTTCTTTGTTCGTTGTCCCCTAGGATTTTACGCCATCTGGAGAGTGGGAAGTACGACCATCTATCTTTTCCTTGTGTTTTCTAAATTCTTCGAAGTCCAAATTGTCAAGTGTTAACTTCTTTTTCTACTGTTTCAGCGCTCCCTCCCCCCTCTAGGGAACCTCGTCACAAGACTACCTTTGAGAGGCTTATGGCCATGCCGGTTGAGGAGAGGAGTGTTCAATTTCTATTGAAAGATGAGTTCCTTCATGAATTTGGACTCTTACATCCTTCCCGCTCTACTCAGTCACATGAAGTCCCTGATTCTCCAGCTGAGGAGTCAGATGCCCCCGCTTCTGCTAAAGAACCTTCACCGAAAGAACTTACCGTTGAAACTTCATTGGTAAAGTGTTCTACTCTTACCGACATTGCGGGGTCGTCCAGTAAGTTAGCACTTGCCCCGGTTATTGAAGAGGAGGAAAATCTTCACACTCTTGAAAAGACGGCTGAGGTGGAAGTTGAAAAAGACAATTCTCCCATGCATCATGGCGATGATACTTTTGACAGTCTGAGCGACATCATGATAACCTCTCAGGAGCTCTTTAAAGATGACGCCTCTAAAGCGATCTCTTCTGTCATCGAAGCTACTTCTTCTTTGCAACAAACCACAACGCCTTCTATACAAGCCGTCACCATTCCCACACAAAAAAGTGGTTTGTAGTTCGACGCGCATAGCCCACACGCCACACACACTTAGGATTTTGGCACTTATATGCACTTAGCTCCTTAAATTTGAAAATTTCAAAGACTTGCCTTCCTTCTTCAATTTCAGGTTCTTCAATGGGGCGAAGTGGCTCTTATTTTGACAAATTCCAGCGTCACGGAAGCCGCGATGCTTATGACTTTAGGAGTTATATTGGCGCTCCGAAGGAAACTGATGAGGAAAGGGCTGCTAGAAAGGCTCACGAAAGGCGAGCTCATGAAGAACGTCGTCGGAGAGAAGACGAAGAGCACTATGGGAGTAGAGACGAGCGACGTGACTCTTCCCGCAAAAGCGACGATCCTTACAAGAGGAAATCTTACGACGATAAGGGGAAGAGTCATACTTCTGATGATTCCAGCAAACGGATCAGACTCGGTGAGAAAG
This sequence comes from Allium fistulosum, assembly GCA_030737815.1. NCBI lineage: Eukaryota > Viridiplantae > Streptophyta > Magnoliopsida > Asparagales > Amaryllidaceae > Allium > Allium fistulosum. The sequence continues at coordinate 305,054,714 of CM060901.1, read as the reverse complement.
ACACATCTAACATCTCGGAAAAGACTACCGCTTCTATTCCTCCTAATACATCGTCCGGTTCTCCTACCCTTAAGGAGTCTGACATCCAAGCAATTATTAATAGGCCTCAGTATAAAGCCGGGGACGGGCCTCCCACACTTCAGAGCCGATTTCCAAATTGGTGTTTAAGAGGAGTCCGTTTTGACTTAGACTTGGTTCCCATTGATAAGCAGGCGATGCTGAGAAATGTCGATGCTGTCAAGCTTGATATTGAAAGAATGTCTGGATGGCAGAAGCTGGTTGATGAACTTCAAAGGGTCAACCATATGAACCTTGAGGCGATGATGACCATGGAAAACGATAAATCAGAATGGGACAAATGGCGTAAGCAGCATGATGCGGAGATGAAAAGCATTAGTGATGATTATGGGAAGCTCGAAGCTGAAGTTGAAAGACTCAAAAATGAGCTTGCCGCTTCTTCCACATCTTATTCTCAAAAAGAAGAAATGCTTCAAAAAAAAGTTCGAGACGCCCATGCTGCTCAGCGAGATACTGAAGTAAAACTGGAAGCAGAACAGCATGTTACTAGAAAATATCGTGATGACGCTGCTCAACTTCAGGAGAAAATCAGCTCTCGAGACTTAGAAATTGCGAGGCTGCAATCCCAGTTATTGAAAGCTGAAAGAGAGCGTGATGAAGCTCTCTCTGGTAAGGATGCGGCTGAAGAATCCCAAAAGGCAACCAAAGCCACCATTGACGCGACTTTATTCGACTTTTATATGCATTGCGTCCTGGGGCGTGGGAGCCTTTCATTTTTGGGACCAGAATATGAAGTCACATTAGCGGAAGTATGGGAGGCAATCATTGACTTGTTTGGCGATGCCGGTTATGCTGAAGCAGATCTTCAAGCTACCTACTTAGGTGAGAGCGACCGTGCTGCCCTTGCCAAAGGAAAAGAGCAGCTTATCCGAGTGCGGGCCGAGGCAACGGGAGAGAAGCTTCCTGAGAGAGAAATACCTCCTATAGCTCCTGCTCATACTTCGGTTTTAGCTTACGCGGATATTACTGGCTCTAGTTCTCATTCCACGCCTCCCGCTAAGGTTGACAAAGAAATTGTGACCACTCCTACAGAGGAAGAGGCAATGAAGGACTTCCAAGCTCGGGAATTTGAGATTGATCTCGCTAAACCGGCTTCTCCAGGTAACTTTGACGATTCACGGTCTTCTTTTTTCTCGGAGAATACTGATTTTGATTTCTTTTATTATGCAGCAGACGTGCCGGAAACTGCACCAATTCTTCCTTTTACAGCTGCCGTTCCTCCTCCTTCTCAAGTTACTCCTCTTCTAGCTTCTCACCCAGGTTCACAGGAAGAACCGATAGCAGCCCTTCAGGGTTTGGACGAACAACTGCTTCCGAGGAACAGAAAGCAGAAGATCTGGGAGATAGCGAGATGACCCCGGAGCGGTCTTTTGACTACGACACAAAGCTTTCTACATTTCTTGCTCCGGGGAGTGAGTCTTCTTCCAAGAAGAAGGGGAAACGTGTGGCTACGAAGAAAGGAAAGAAAAGTTCTTCTGCTGCTGGGGATGAAGTAGAGATCGATCCGGCTGAGTCTCTTTCTCCTTCTTCTCCGATGCGGCCTACGAAACTAATTACCAGGCCAGGTAAAAGCTCCAAGGGTGGGAAGAAGGAGAAATGAGTTTGATTTTGTCTTTTCTGCTTTTTGTATTGACCGGAGATTGTGCGGATACCGGTCTCCGCTCCTTTTTGTAATCTGCACAATGTAAAAAGCTTCCATAATATTGAATAAAATAGCTATTTTACTTGTACAAATTCTTGTGTATGTGAGAATGCATCTGTTTCTCTTTTTTAGTGTAGAACAAATGATTCTTTATCTGTTTTTTGAGAATGCATTTATTCCACATCTATTTTTCACGATATTGTAATGAACTCGCGGTATGTTGCTTGCATATTACTTTATTCATGTAACCGAATCGTATAGTGTTGCCCCCATACCGTAAGTGCATTGCAACATTTCTAGCTTCTTCAAGATTGATACTCTTATTTCAGAGAATAACTACTCCACTTTTAAGGGAAGAATCATTCTGCTTTTAATAGAGTATATCTCGTTTTTAGAGAAGTTTTTACTTTCTCTTTCTTCCTGAAGAACACTTCAACTTTTGGGAATGATTACTTTTATTTGTTTAAAAGTGAATTTTCCTGCACAGTGAAATGAGCTTCTAAAGAAGGTTTTGATTTTGTGCTCCAGTACAGGGTTTATTTTTGGTACTTCAAGCAAGGTGAAGTACGCCTCTGAAGAGGTCTTTTGGTCTCTGAAGAGAAGCGTTTTTTTTGGTCTCCGAAGAGAAGCAATTTTGGTCTCCGAAGAGAAGCAATTTTGGCCTCCGAAGAGAAGCAGTTTTGGTCTCCGAAGAGAAGCAATTTTGGTCTCTGAAGAGAAGCAATTTTGGTCTCCGAGGAGAAGCAATTTTGGTCTCCGAGGAGAAGCAATTTTGGTCTTTGAGGAGAAGCAATTTTGGCATTTCAGCTCTGGTGAAGTGGGTCTCCGAAGAGAAGCATTTTGCACTTCTACACGGGTGAAATGTGCCTCCGAAAAGGGCTTTTTAGCATTTCATCACTGGTGAAGTGGGTCTCCGAAGAGAAGCATTTTGCACTTCTACACGGGTGAAATGTGCCTCCGAAAAGGGCTTGTGCCTCCGAAAAGGGCTTTTGATTTTGTGCTTCAAGCATGGTGAAGCGTGCCTCCGAAGATGGCTTGTGCCTCCGAAGAGGGCTTGTGATTGCCTGGAAGTTACTTTTTCATGGTCGGAGGGGTCCACGGGGCGAACGCAAGTTGCTTGATTGGATGTTTGTTTGCACAAACGATCGCAATTAACTAACAAAGTGCCCCTTTGGTAGTCCCACCGATCTTTTTGATTGAGGAAAGCTCTCCCATTTATTGGCGTGCCTCGTTAGAGGGCTTTGTTTGGGCAGGAGCATTGGTTCGTTGGTGTGCCAGGAAGGTTGCTTCTCAGGGGCGAGTAGATCCACGGGACGGACGCAAGCTGCCTGATCGGATGCATCACGATCAGTTAGTAAGGGCCCTGTTCCTTCTGCTTGGGAAGGTGTCCCTTCGGTGGTTCTACCGACCCTTATATTGAGGAGCAAAATTCCTTTTGGTTGCTTCCGTGCTTGCTCGGCCATGTTCTCCCATCATCTGCCCATTAGCGATCTTTTATTATCATTTCCAAGCGTATCTTCGTTCCTTTTGTAAGTAAATTGCCTTATCCGAAGAAGTGGACTTCACTATTGAATAACTTCATGGGACAAACGCGAGTTACCTAGCTGGATGCCTGTTCATATTGACAATCACAACTGGTTAACGAAGGCTTGCCCCAGTGAAGTTGCCAACTTTTTATGTGAGGTTCTTCCTGTATAGGATTTGAATATGGAATTCTTTGTTGCTTGGTATTTGCTTTAATAAATGATTTGTAAGGCTTGCTTAGCTTTGCGATGGGTGAGCTTTGCTTTAATGACCTGCAATATTAGATCGACATTTTAGCAATACATTTAGAGTATTTACACATCGAAATATAACAGGCATTTTATAATAGAAAACACAGAATGCATAGTTTTTCATTATTCAGTCACGCTAATTTCTCAGCGGTTTACAATGCAGAAGTTACACATCCATCATCATTTTTACAAATTCAAGCAATGCTGCTAAGTAAAAAATGGATGCTAGTTATTGTTGTTTCAGAATCTCCAAGCTGGATTTCCATTTGTGCTTGATTCATAGCTTTTGGATTTTTATGCCAGAGAAAGTGAGAGATGCCCCAGCCGCAGTTTTGTGGGTAATTAGCAGTCGTCCCAACTTCTGCTTGCTGGGTATGGACCTCCTGTGACAACATTAATGACAAGCTTTTCTGAATCTTGCACTGCAGTGTTGTAGTGAGAATTGGGTGGATGGGTAGGACATTGTTGATCCCGAGTGGATGAGGTTGGATCGACTCCGCTTCTCTTAACGTATTGTTGGAGTTTACCCTGCTCCAACAATTCTTCAATCACATTCTTTAACTGGCGACATTGGTCAGTGTCATGGCCAGGTTGATTGTGAAATTGGCAGAATTTTCCATTACGCTTTGCACCTCTCGTCATCTCAGGTGGCTTAGGATACCTGACAACGTCCTTTGTTGCAAAAAAAGATATTTCTTGGTGTATCAGTTAAAGGAGTAAAATCCGAAGGATTAAAGCGGCGAGGTTTCTTTTCATTTCCCTGGCTCTTTCCTCCTTCATTCTCCCTTTTCTGACTTTCAGATTCTTTTTTATTAGATGGGACATTGTTATTATTAGTTTGGGCAGCAACCACTTTCGATGTCGTAGAAAGGCTTTCAAGGCGAACGAAGGCATTGATATTATTAGTTTGGGCAGCAACCACTTTCGATGTCGTAGAAAGGCTTTCAAGGCGAACGAACTCGTCGGCCTTTTTATAAAATTTATCAAGTGAGTTCGGTTCCTTCATCTTTAGCCATATTCCAAATTTACTCGATTTATCAATGGCTCGCATCAAATAAGTCAGGATCATACATGGTTCCGCATTTTCTACTTCGGCTAAAGCTATATTGAAACGGCTCAAGAAAGATTTGATTGATTCTCCGGGCGCTTGTTCAAGGTTAGACAGTGACATTATATCCTTAGCTTTTGAAGCATACAATCTGAACTGTTCTTTAAACTTTTGCGTTAAGTCGGAGAACTTATCTACAGACCGAACTGGAAGCTTTGTGAACCAAAGTAAAGCCACACCTTCCAGGTATACCGGAAAGTATCGACACTTGATCTCGTCTGATGCTCTTGCACCGGTCATATGCCAATCGTATTTGTATAGGAAATGATTAGGGTCACTGGTTCCCCTATAGGCTTGGATAGTAGGAGGTGCAAATTTCCTTGGAAACTCCGCTCTCAGGATCCTTTCAGTAAACGGAGTTCTGCTTGGCGCGAATCCCCAGTCAGCCTCATCTTCTTCCCTTTGCATGCTCTCTTTCATGATGCGGCCAACCATTTCAGACAGGTACTCTTTATCGTTCAAAGACACCTCCGGGCAAGCATCAGTTCTTCCCTCGGAAGTTTGCCCGGGTATAGGTTCATGACTAGTTGGTTGCGGCATAGAACCATCAGCTTGGAAAGGTGGCATTTCAGGAAGAGTAGTTTGATGGTTCTCTGGTTGACGATTTGCCCCGAGCAGAGCAGTTAATCTATCCATCATCAAAGCATTTTGAGTTTCAATTTGTTGGTATAATCCAGAAACTGCGTCGTCTAATTCAGCCCTGGTGACTCCAATGGTAGGAGTTGCTTGGTCTGTGGTTGGGGAGGCGGAAGTCCCTTCATGAGCATTTCCGGATCTGATAGGTCTACCTCTTCTTCCAGGAACCATTATTTCGGATCTGGTTTTTAAGAGAGGTTCTTTTTATGAAGCAACGGTGGATGATCGCCTGAGTCGGGTTCTCAGTGAAAGAACCAAAATGTTAACGATAAAAAGTGAACGCTAACACCCGGTGTGTGTAATTGAATCGTGAAAGCACCACCCGTTGGTACGGGAACAGAATATAAGCTGAAAATAGCAGAAAAACAGTAAATGAACAACAGATTTATAGTGGTTCGGCCCGTAATCGAGCCTACGTCCACTTTATAGTCTTTTATTGCTGATTCGGTTACAATTTGATACAATATCCTTCAAAATACAATACAACTTGATCACGAAAGCACTCTTGACTAATAGCTCAATCTTTGATGATGAAACTCGACGAATCCGTGTTGGATGTAAGGAGTTCTTCTCGAAGATTCTTGTAGCGTCTCGAATGCTTGAAGATCTTTGATTGTTGAATGAGAGGAGACTTCGACAGCGTAACGGCGCTTGAAGAAATGAATGGCCAAAAAAGTCCCCCTTATGTTGGAAGTGGTGGGGTATTTATAGGAGCTGATTTGGACTCTGGAAATCTTCCCAAGTCCTAAGTCGTAGCCGACTTAGGGTAGGTCGGTGACGAGTTAAGGGATTGGGTTAGGTCGGTGATGAGTTAAGGGATTGGGTTGTTCTGGGCTCATCCTGTGACTTTGTCTTCGACAAGTGTTAAGTCGTAGCCGACTTATCAGACAGGTAGTATAAGCATGGGCTCTGGACTTTAACCTCGTAGCCTTTAAGTCGTAAGACCCTTAAGTCGTAAGACCTTAACTCGTAAGACCTTAACTCGCTGAGTCGTTAAGTTGGAACCCCCTTTCTTTAAGTTGTAGACGGCTTAACTTGTTGAGTCGTTAGGACCATGAGTTGTAGGCTGTGAAACTCTTAAGTCGTACACCCACTAAGTCGTAAACTGTTAAGTCGTGGCTTGTTGAGTCGTAGACTGTTAAGTCGTATACTTCTTAAGTCTTTAGGTCGCAACACTGCTAGGTCGCGAAGTCTTTAGGTCGCGACATTGCTAGGTCACGAAGTTACCTTCAGCAGTTAGGTCGTAGACTCTTTTAGGTCACAAGCTTCCTTAGGTCGCGACCTTCCTTAGGTCGTGACATTCCTGTAGCTAGGTCGCTGCTTCACTAACTCGTAGGTCGCTCACTTCATTAAGTCGCTAGTTTCGTTAGGTCATGAAGTTCCTGTAGTTAGGTCGCAAAATTCCCTTAGGTCGTAGCTCCCTAACCCGGTAGGTCGTAAGTCGTTCAAGTCGTAGATCCTCTTTCAGTAGCTAAGTCGTAAGTCGTCGAGTCCACTTAGGTGTTAGGCTTTTTAACTCGTTGGCTTTTTATAAGTCGTGGCATAATCTGAGTTGCTCATTTCGTAACTCGTAACTCGTTGCTAAAAGGGAGTTAACAAAAATGCATTACAAAGTATTCACTAAATAAAGAAGTTTTATTACTTTAACTCATCTCTCTAATTTATTTTGCAGGTTTAATAATCGTTGAAACTATAGACTGTAATATTATAAGAACTTATAGTCTAAATTAAAAGAAGTGAATAAAATCAAATACAGTTTTCAAAATATCTAAATTACTAATTATTTGAAAATGAGTTGCCTTTGAAACTGTAAGCATGTATTTCAATCTATATATGAAGTATGTGCTGGAGGAAGATACCTACAGGTTTTTAACTAACAGAAGAAATGATTTATATTTTTTGTAAAAATAAAGAAGCTTAAACATATAATTGAGCAAAATAAAGAGTTCAGAACAGTGCGTTTTTCCTCCTTGGTGACTGTTTGCACAAAAAATGGACAAACACCTCAAAGTCGTATGATTTAGTAGATCTTATGTTGTTCTTAGTGATTTTGGAGATTTATGCAAATATATGAAAAGCAGGGGCTAAACTGTAAAAAAGACACGCAGATTTATAGTGGTTCAGCCAGAATGTGCCTACATCCACTTTATATGTTATTTCTCTTCTCTCGTTTTGATTACAAGTACAAAGCTTTGATACAAGTAAAAGAAAGTTATTTGAAAGTTCTCTCCATGCTTGAGCTCTCAAACTTGTCCCCATTGTTGTACCCCTGCCCCTCTATTTATAGAGTGAGGCTGGGGGTAGAGGTCTAGGATGTGTATAGTTGCTGATGGGCCTGGGTTGACGTGATCTGGCCTAGTACGTCTTGGTTCGGCATCGCTTGGTTCGGAGATGGTTGGAGTGTAGAGTGGACCGGTTGTAGGTGATTCGGTGCTATGTGGTAGTACCTTGGTCCGGTTTGGAGTTGGTCCGGTAGGAGCTTGAGAAGGTTGTTCGGTAGGAACATGAGAAGTGCAGTTTGGACCGGTAGTTGCTTGGACCGGTGGTGGTATGGTGAGGTTGGTCCGGTGTGGTATGTTGAGTAAGGTGCTTGGTTCGGTGTTGAGTAAGCAGCTTGGTCCGGTGGTGAGTGAGCAGCTTGGTTCGGTGGTGAGTGAGCAGCTTGGTTCGGCGAAGCTTGGAGGTGGGTTGGTTCGGCGAAGCTTGGAGATGGTTGGTTCGGCGAAGCTTGGAGGTGGGTTGGTTCGGCGAAGCTTGGATATGGTTGGTTCGGCGAAGCTTGGACCGGTGGTGAGAATTCACCCAACAGTGACTACTATGAAATCCAAGATGTAAAACTCAAAATGGACATATTATCACCTTAACACTTTCGCAACCACTATATTTAAAAGTAAAATAAATTAGGGACATTTTTCTTGGGATAAAAGTGGAACCAATAGACATGAAATCCAGAGAAATAAAATCCAGTTATCTAAAAAGAATAGTAAGCAATCGACGTGAACAATAACATAACAACAAAGGAAAAGAACAAAGGGGTTGGGGTTACAACCTAAAATCAAATTTTATTTGCCTCTAAGTGGATGATCATTTGGATCCTGTGAAGTAATTTGTCCTTCAATCGAGGGCAGAGCACACCTATAACGTAGAAAGTAAAGGTCAAAATTTACAGTTCGGAAAATGGGTGGAATTTACAAATCGCGAAAGGTAGAGGGTGTAGTGACCGATGTAGGAGAAAGCAACCAACTGTTGGAAGAAGACGGTCTTGTCACGGAGAAGCGAAAATCATCCACAAACAGTAGTTCTGAACATCTTGTCCAATCGCGGTCGATCGCAGCAGAAATCCACAAAGAGCATCATGTTGGAAGAAGGTATTGATACATTAGCAAAAAATAAACCACTAATCTGGAAGAAAAAGGGGCAAAATTGTTATGTAATGAAAAATGAGAAATTATAAATAAATAACGGAAGGGACGTGGGGAAAGTAATTGCGTGAAACAAAAACAAATATTTGTTTCCTTAGTCACGAAAAAGGCCACGTGTCAATCTAATATTTGACTAGTTTCAATTTTACTTTTTAAGTAATAGATATATGAATATTCTTCCTATCTTCATCATCAGGCATTCTTACCCTTCTATTCTCTTTACCCCATTTCAACCAAGTATCATTTCAATTTATCCACCATTTAGAAAGAATTTTAAAAAGCAACTTCTAAATTTACAAAAATAGAAAAAATCATCGAGCCAAACATACGGTCACATTTTCATTCATTTAGAAAACAAAAACCCATTTACCAAAAACCTTCAAATCAATTTTTTTGACTCGACCAATTTTAAACTTCATTGGGAATATCAAGTAGCTACTTAATATCTTCTTGCTTTTCCGAAACAACAACTTTTCAGTTGTAGGTCCTTCTATTTTAAATAAATCCCTTTTTAAAGCCATTCAAAACATTTCAAGAAACTTTCAAAATCTTTTTGTTAAATTCTTTCATATGGTGATGGACTCAGAAATGGATTTTAATTCTCCTTCCTTTTGAACTCTTCTTATTTTTCCTTTACCCTTAACCTCTTCTTATTAAGAGTATATATTAAAAATCTGGCTATCCTCTTATAGTGATTAATGCACACCTTCTCGCAGGAACTTGCTCAATCCTTTTTAACATTTACTTTCGGATGCTTGTAACATATAGGTTCTTACTTCATATTTGTCTAGATAAATGTATGTCTTCAATCAGCAATCCAGAAAAATCCACAATCATAGGGTAGCCTAGGCCCAACAAAGGAGTCAAGTACCATCAAGCCTTTGAGATCCTTCTATATGCCGTGCTCATGCTCTTCTCGATCCAATCCTAATTCCTATGATCAACTAATCTAAGCTCCAATACCAAATGTAACAACCCACACCTTATGGGCCCGAATTTCAACTAAATCGAAACCCAAGTCCATTAGAGTATTGATCGTTGGTGTTGGTAACCTGTAAAAAGTATAAGTATATCAGTGAGCTATCTACATAAACTCACGGTAGAATAGAAAATTTTAATAGAACAAATATACCGACTAAGTCTACTACCTTGGAACTAATATTATTCCTTGGATGTCTAGTTGTCTTGTTAGTACCGAGCATGAATGAGAAGACTTCTCCCTCTACCATTCCTGTCTTGCGCCAAAAGCTCGTCCCTCTATTGTAATGAGGATGGGGTCAGAATAACGTTCTGGTGATTGGTAAATTACATATTTTATCCATAACACTAATTTATGCCGATTGATTTCCATTTAAGTGTTATATCTATTTTCGCGGCCTATCTGTTCAATTCCATCTACACATATGATATGTCCAACCTTCTCCGAGGTACAACTCTACAAATAACTATATATGTAAGCGTTTACTATCCAAAAAGAAACCCTGACCATTTAATATTTCTTAAATTAGGAGGGGGCGGATCCAATGGCCATTGATACCTCAACCCTGAAGCTGGCCCTCCGTACTATAATCCCTAATCAATTTGGCCCTAGCTATAAAAACCGATGACTCTTAGACACGACTTTTGTGACGACCGCCCACGACCCCCGCACTGAACCTAGAGATAGTGCGCTGTAAAGTGTGCCAGGCAGCCATGGACGGTTGCCAAGGTTAAGTTAAAACAGCAGAATCTATCGTATAACTCACAGCGCATGGATAAAAATACAATAGAAAGTATATATAGTGAAGCTTTGCAGAACAGAATCTCAATTAAACTTCATAATAGTTTGGTACAACATCTGAATAGTCAATACATCAAGCCTCACTACAAAACACTCAGAGAATTGTATAAAGCAGCGGAACATCCAGCACATATAGTAAGAAAGTAATATGCAAGCCTCCAGCTCGTCTTCGTCATCAGCATCGTCAGAAACTAAGAACAACACCTGTCACCTGCTACCTAGTCTGCCCATCCCAAAATGGATGAACAGCCCAAGGCAATAAGAGTTAAACATAAAGCCTTGAGTCAGCCAACAGTCTTAGTGAGCAGTAAATTAACTAACAACATACCAAAAGAGCATAAAGGAAAAGGAATAGGAATCCAACCCTCCCACTCCACCTCTTTCTACAGTGATAGCCCCCAGACACACACTAAGCAGAAGTAAACATAGCAAAGCAACAATTTAAGGTAAAGTAATTATCACTCGAGTCAAGGGCGATGTTTTCCAAGCACAAACCCCCAAGGCCTAAACCAAGATCAGATAAGCACCCAGAAAATACCACTCTTGAGACCGAATGACGATACAACCAAACATCCATGACTCTGGCTATCACTGTTATCATTGCTTCGATACCACCGTTAATTGAATGACCGGCACATTCTTTTAGCCATCCGTCAAGGGTTAATGGGAACCCCGGTTCTAGACATAACTCCGCACGTCGTCGCAGCCCGTGCCTAGGACTATCGAATCTGCCCAGAGTACTCGACTACAATCATAGTCTTTAGGGACTATCGAATCTGCCCAACGTACTCTTGCTTTGAGCCTGCTAGAACCTTCAACAACGATGAAATCTCAGCCTTCTAGTCATCCTCCTCGACGACTATTTCCATACTAGCTCAAGCGCCTCTCGAGCAAACCATTATGCTCAACTCGAACCATTTCACCGAGTTATCAACATGCATGGAATGATCCCATCTAGATTAAACCAAGGCTATCTCATACCATGCCTCGCTTCATCTCATCACAGCAAAGCTTCATCTCAACATCAACATCATCACATCTATCCATATGAGCTTCATCATCCGCCACATATGCCACGAGCAGCTTTTCCAATTCAAGAGCCTTTTCCTTAGCTTTTGAATCATCTTTGACTAACTTGTCCAAATCAAATCATCAATCAAGTCAAACATTAATCCAAGTAATCAAGCATTCAAACATGATCAAATAAACAATTTTAACAATAATGGCAATTTAGTAAATAAAGAGCCTAAATCTAACAAGAATGAATCATGAACAATATCTCTACAACATGATGAATGAACTTGCATAGGTTAACTTATAGTAAGATGGATGTCAAATCATCATGAACAATAGATCTATACTTAAGTTTATGAAAATGCATGGAAATCACTATTTTAACACCAAATCAAGCCAACAATCTGATATACTCCTTTGGATCCGTGTGAGAGATAATCACCACTCACCAAATCACCTAAACTCCTCAAAAGCAACACACTTCAGATCAGGACAGCGAAGAATCTAACTCGGTTCTCCAAAATCCCGCTTCAAACGATGAAATCACACTTCGAAGAATGTAGATCTTCAACTTTAGCTCTTGGATCTTCGATCTTGGATGGAAGGAAGTACTAAATCAAAGTGGAGAAAAGAAGTGAAGAAGTGTAGAACTCGAGCTCTCAAAATGGTGGCACTTCGTCGCTTCGAAATCCGGATCCCAAAAAGTGAGGTAGAACCCGCCTATTTATAGGCAGATTTCTCTTAGGTCGTTCGCTCTTAGGTCGTCCACGACCTATCGAGACCCCGCGACCTACGACCTAACGAAACCCCACGACCTACGACCTAACAACCCAAGCCTATGCGCATTCACGACCTACCAGTTCTGCGCGACCTACAAATGTGCGACCTAACATATGCGCGCGCGCAACCTAGCGACCTAAAAATGTCACGACCTAACTGGACACGGCCTAACGACCTAACAATAAGCCAAATCCCAGCGACTTAACGTACGCGCGACCTAACACTCATCCAAGGTCGCGACCTAACTAAATTCAGGGTCTCACGACCTAACACCTAAGTCGTCTGGACGACCTAACTACTCCACTACTCAACTTAGGTCGCTCACGACCTAACTACGCTAACTCGCTAACTCGCTAACTCCTATATTGCTAACTCTTAGGTCGTCCACTATCTTAAGTCCCAATTTCCTTAGGTCGCCAAATCCTGTAGGTTGCTAACCCTTAGGTCGTTCACTCTCTTAGGTCGCTCCAACCTCTTAAGTCGCTCATCCGACCTAACCTACCCCACGACCAAAGCCACCACACGACTCATCTCCTATACGACCTATCCCAAAATCCTTAGGTCGCCAACTTCCTTAGGTCGCTCCTCTTCCTTAGGTCGTCTACTCCGACCTAACTTCTATACGACCTAACTACTATACGACCTAAGACTTAGACTCTGGACGAATTATCAACAATGCGACCTATTGAAAATTGTTTTACGATGTTTCGATCCATAAAAATACGGGTCGTTACATTCTCTCCCCCTTAGGAATTTCGCCCCCAAAATTCCAAACAACAAAGCAATCAAAGACTATTCTGCATGCCTACCATCCATAGCAATCAATAAACCATGCATCCAATTCTAGCTTAGCATGCAGAATTCTAAAACTAGAACAAGTTACAATATCGTGAGATGACACGACACCTTATGGCCATACCTTGAAGAGTTCAGGATGAGCTGCCTTCGTCCTCTCTTCCACCTCCCATGTATAGTCGTTAACATCATCACTCCATTGTAGCTTGAGCAACCTAACTACCTTCCTCCTAAGCTGTTTCGTGTCAGTTTCCACAACACGAAGCGGCTTACGAGGTCTCTTATCGACTGGATCAACCTCAAAAACTTCACAGCTATCAGTAGAAACCACTATATTCGAGTCGTGCACATACTTCCATAGATATGATACATGAAAAACATTGTGCACACCAGACATCTTCTCTGGTAACTCCAATCTGTAGGCGAGCTTTCCAATTCGCTCGATAATCGGGAATGGTCCAACAAATCTTGGAGTCAATTTTCCTTTCTTCCCGAATCGAATAACATTCTTCAGTGGAGAAATCTTCACAAAAACCATATCACCTACGTCGAATTCCAAATCCTTACGACGCTTATCGACATAACTTTTCTGTCGGTCTTGGGCTGCCTTCATTCGTTGCCGAATGATCTCTATGCAATCCGAAGTCTGTCGAATCATTTCTGGCCCAAGTATCAGCTTTTCTATTGTTTCTAACCAACATGTCGGAGAGTTACATGGTCTTCCATACAATGCTTCATACGGTGCCATACCAATGCTTGACTGGTAACTGTTATTATACGAAAATTCCACCAAATGAAGATGATCTTCCCATGATCCTCCGAAATCCAAAACACAAGCTCTAAGGAGATCTTCCAAAACTCGATTGACTCTCTCGGTCTGACCATCTGTTTGGGGATGATAAGCTGTACTCAAACACAACTCGGTTCCTAAAACTTCCTGGAAGCTCTTCCAAAATCCACTAGTGAACAATGGGTCTCGATCGCTCACTATACACTTCGGAATACCATGGAATCGAACTATCCACTTAACATACAGCTCAGCCAACTTTGATGCAGCCCTAGTCGATCGAACAGGAATGAATCTTGCACTCTTAGTCAAACGATCTACAATGACCCAAATCCCTTCATTTCCCGCTCTGGTTCTAGGTAACCTATCGATAAAATCCATCGATACTTGCCCCCACTTCCATGTAGGAACTTCTAATGGCTGAAGCAGCCCACTTGGCTTCTTATGTTCGGCTTTTACCAACTGGCAGTTCATGCACTTAGAAATAAAATTTCCAACATCCTTCTTCATACCTTCCCAGTAATAGGTTCTCTTCATATCCCGATACATCTTATTTCCACCTGGATGAATTGTCAACTTCGAGTGATGACTTTCCTTCAGAACTTCATTTTTCAATTCATCTATATCGGGAACAACTAGTCGTCCTTGCTTCCGAAGCCAACCTTCTCGATCGACCTCGAATCCTTTATCCTTTTCTGGATCCAATCCAGATTCCAAATCACAGATAATCTTGACAAGCTTATCGTCTCGCTTTTGGCTCTCGCCAATCCTTTCCACAAGAGTAGGTCTTATCGATAAGTTTGCCAACATCTCAGGTTCTAATTCACATTTGGGCCTGAAATCAAATCCAGCTAAATACTCGAGATTCTTCCATTCTGAAAACATGGCTCCCAATCCTGCATGTCTTCGACTTAACGCATCTGCCACTGTGTTACCTTTTCCCGGAGTATAGGCTATACCGAAATCATATGATGCCAAAAACTCTAGCCATCGTTGCTGCCGAAGATTCAAATCCTTTTGGGAGAAAAGATACTTCAATGACTTATGATCTATAAACAACTCGAATCGAACTCCCAATAGATAATGTCTCCACATCTTCAGAGCAAAAACAATCGCCGCAACCTCCAAATCATGAGTCGGATAATTCCTTTCATGCGGCTTCAGTTGTCGACTGACATACGCAACAACTTTACCCTTCTGCATTAGCACTGCTCCAAGTCCAGTACCACATGCGTCGGTGTAAACCACCATCTCATCATTTCCACTTGGAATAGTCAAAATAGGAGCACTTGTCAGTCGCTCTTTCAGGATTCCAAAAACTTGCTCACACTTAGCATCCCATCTGAATACCTGGTACTTTTTCGTCAATCCTGTTAACGGTGCAGCCACCTTGGAAAAGTCTTTGATAAATCGACGATAGTATCCTGCTAATCCAAGAAAACTTCTCACATCAGATGCATTCTTAGGTCTAACCCAATCCTAGATTGCTGCTATCTTGGCGGGATCAACCGCTATTCCGCTTCCAGAGATAATATGGCCTAAGAACCTCACTTCGCTCTTCCAGAAGTGACACTTCGAAAACTTAGCCTTCAGCTGATGTTTCCGTAAGATTTCCAAAACAATACGCAAGTGCGTCCTGTGCTCTTCTTCAGTTCTGGAATAAATCAAAATATCATCCACGAACACTAGTACGAACTTATTCAACTGATCTCTAAATACTCTATTCATAAGATCCACAAAATATGCTGGTGCATTAGTCAATCCAAACGGCATTACCAGCCACTCAAAGAAACCGGATGGTGTCCTAAAAGCAGTCTTCGGCACACTATCCTTAGCCACTCTTAACTGGTGAAATCCCGTTGCCAAATCCATATGAGAAAACACCTTAGCTTCATGAAGCTGATCAAACAAGTAGTCTATCCTGGACAATGGATACTTGTTCTTCTTAGTCACTTTATTCAGCTCACGATAATCCACACACAACCTCAGCGATCCATCCGCTTTGGTTACAAACACAACTGGTGCACCCCATTCGGACACACTACGCCGAATGAATCCTTTCTGTAAAAGATCATCAACCTACACCTTCAACTCCTGCTGTTCCCTAGGCGCCATCCGCCTAAGAGGCATCACAACAGGTCTGGCTCCTTCAACTATATCTATACGAAACTCGATCTCTCTATGCGGCGGTAACCCTTTGACCTCATCAAAGACATCCTCAAATCCATTAGCGATTGGCAGCGATGACAGTCCATCCCGTGGAACAACCAGCGAATACATGAAGCTTATGAAGACGCCTTCCTCATGCTTACATCGTATCACAACCTTTCGCCCTTCCACATTCTCGACTGTCACCTCCAACCTTTAACAATCAACCTTTGCCGCATACTTCCTAAACCAGTCCATACCAAAAATAATTCTGAACCCCGCAAAGTTCAGAACAAAACAATCACAAACAAAAGAGCAATCATGACTCGATACAATCAGACCACGGCATAACATACACAGACAAGACGAACCCCCAACTGGATTAGTCACAACCAATGGCCTATCAACGATATCCGGTTCTAAACCCAACCGGCCTACAAGTTCATTACAAACAAAAGAATGCGATGCCCCAGTATCAAATAACACTCTAACTGGAACACCACATATGGAAAGAGTACCTTGAACCACCACACTCTTTCCTTTCTCTTCAACGGTAGGAGCTTTCGAAGATGATGGAACAGCTCCCAAAGCATAAGCTTGCACAATCTGCTTGTCCCTCCTCGGTTCTGGACAATTCTTCCTGATATGCCCCGGCTTGTCACAGTTGTGACACTTCATCGGCACCTTCGGATTCTTGCAATCTCTGGAGAAATGGCCCTTCTGCTGACAATTGTAGCAGGTCACTTCGCCCTTCGGCTTCTTCTGTCCATCTTTACCCTTCTGCTGCTTCTGCTTCCTCTTCTTATTTCCACCCTGCTGTGGTTTAAACTCTTCCTTGGTCATAGCAACAACAGATCCCTCTTTAGGAAACAAATTCTCATGCCTGAGATCTTTCTCCACAAGCTTCTCAAATGGATCGTCGAAATGATCCACCAACTGCCTCCCAAGATAACTGTCCAAGCCTGTCACAAACTTCTCATTCTTCTGGTATGCAGATTCAATATACGACCGGGCATACTTGGACAAAGCTTCAAACTCAGAAACATACTCAAGAACTAGTCTCCCACCTTGCTTGAGCTCTACAAACTTCTTGAACAGAACAGACTTCTGAGCTGTAGAAATGAACTGAGCTTCAAATCTGGCTTGGAATTGCTCCCAAGTAATTTCTTCCTCCGGAGTATCAATGGTGATAGAGTTACACCAGTCAGAAGCTCTCCCTTGAAGCTGTCTTGATGCAAGCTTCCTTTTAGTTGCATCCTCGATTCCCAAATCACCAAAAATCCTTCTACAAGCATCTATCCATCTCTGAACTTCGATGGTTGATTCTGTCCCCAAGAAAACCTTTCCTCCAAGAGCAGAATAATCCTTACACAGCTTAGCAAAATCCACCGGTTTTGGAGTTTGAACTTGAACTCCAACATCTACTGATGGCCCTGGAGCTGGCATCCTACTCATGATCGAAGTCATCATAGCTTCGAATATAGCTGCATAATCAACAGCTCCCTACGCAGCACGGCCTTCCCTAGCAGCTGGTCTCCCTCTTCGACTCATCCTTAATATCTATAAAAAGGAATGATTAATAAACCTTAAGAACAACTGCATAAAGAACTCAAATCCTTCTAAGCTACTATATTATATATAGTAATCATCCATCAAAATACAATTATGTCTCTCATACGTAGTTACGTCAGCGAGCGTTGGGTAAAATCGATTAACCAAAGCTCCGATACCAAATGTGACGACCGCCCACGACCCCCGCACTGAACCTAGAGATAGTGCGTTATAAAGTGTGCCAGGCAGCCATGGACGGTTGCCAAGGTTAAGTTAAAACAGTAGAATCTATCGTATAACTCACAGCGCATGGATAAAAATACAATAGAAAGTATATATAGTGAAGCTTTATAGAACAGAATCTCAATTAAACTTCATAATAGTTTGGTACAACATCTGAATAGTCAATACATCAAGCCTCACTACAAAACACTCAGAGAATTGTACAAAGCAACGGAACATCCAGTACATATAGTAAGAAAGCAATATGCAAGCCTCCAGCTCGTCTTCGTCACCAGCATCGTCAGAAACTAAGAACAGCACCTGTCACCTGCTACCTAGTCTGCCCATCCCAAAATGGATGAACAGCCCAAGGCAATAAGAGTTAAACATAAAGCCTTGAGTCAGACAACAGTCTTAGTGAGCAGTAAATTAACTAACAACATACCAAAAGAGCATAAAGGAAAAGGAATAGGAATCCAACCCTCCCACTCCACCTCTTTCTACAGTGATAGCCCCCAGACACACACTAAGCAGAAGTAAACATAGCAAAGCAACAATTTAAGGTAAAGTAATTATCACTCGAGTCAAGGGCGATGTTTTCCAAGCACAAACCCCCAAGGCCTAAACCAAGATCAGATAAGCACCCAGAAAATACCACTCTTGAGACCGAATGACGATACAACCAAACATCCATGACTCTGGCTATCACTGTTATCATTGCTTCGATACCACCGTTAATTTAATGACCGGCACATTCTTTTAGCCATCCGTCAAGGGTTAATGGCAACCCCGGTTCTAGACATAACTCCGCACGTCGTCGCAGCCCGTGCCTAGGACTATCGAATCTGCCCAGAGTACTCGACTACAATCATAGTCTTTAGGGACTATCGAATCTGCCCAACGTACTCTTGCTTTGAGCCTGCTAGAACCTTCAACAACGATGAAATCTCAACCTTCTAGTCATCCTCCTCGACGACTATTTCCATACTAGCTCAAGCGCCTCTCGAGCAAACCATTATCCTCAACTCGAACCATTTCACCGAGTTATCAACATGCATGGAATGATCCCATCTAGATTAAACCAAGGCTATCTCATACCATGCCTCGCTTCATCTCATCACAGCAAAGCTTCATCTCAACATCAACATCATCACATCTATCCATATGAGCTTCATCATCCGCCACATATGCCACGAGCAGCTTTTCCAATTCAAGAGCCTTTCCCTTAGCTTTTGAATCATCTTCGACTAACTTGTCCAAATCAAATCATCAATCAACTAATTTACAACAATCAATCAAGTCAAACATTAATCCAAGTAATCAAGCATTCAAACATGATCAAATAAACAATTTTAACAATAATGGCAATTTAGTAAATAAAGAGCCTAAATCTAACAAGCATGAATCATGAACAATATCTCTACAACTTGATGAATGAACTTGCATAGGTTAACATATAGTAAGATGGATGTCAAATCATCACGAACAATAGATCTATACTTAAGTTTATGAAAATGCATGGAAATCACTATTTTAACACCAAATCAAGCCAACAATCTGATATACTCCTTTGGATCCGTGTGAGAGATAATCACCACTCACCAAATCACCTAAACTACTCAAAAGCAACACACTTCAGATCTGGACAGCGAAGAATCTAACTCGATTCTCCAAAATCCCGCTTCAAACGATGAAATCACTCTTCGAAGAACGTAGATCTTCAACTTTAGCTCTTGGATCTTCGATCTTGGATGGAAGGAAGTACTAAATCAAAGTGGAGAAAAGAAGTGAAGAAGTGTAGAACTCGAGCTCTCAAAATGGCGGCACTTCGTCGCTTCAAAATCCGGATCCCAAAAAGTGAGGTAGAACCCGCCTATTTATAGGCAGATTTCTCTTAGGTCGTTCGCTCTTAGGTAGTCCACGACCTATCGAGACCCCGCGACCTACGATCTAACGAAACCCCACGACCTACGACCTAACAACCTAAGCCTATGCGCATTCATGACCTACCAGTTCTGCGCGACCTACAAATGTGCGACCTAACATATGCGCGCGCGCGACCTAGCGACCTAAAAATGTCACGACCTAACTAGACACGGCCTAACGACCTAACACTAAGCCAAATCCCAACGACTTAACGTACGCACGACCTAACACTCATCCAAGGTCGCGACCTAACTAAATTCAGGGTCTCACGACCTAACACCTAAGTCGTCTGGACGACCTAGCTACTCCACTACTCAACTTAGGTCGCTCACGACCTAACTACGCTAACTCGCTAACTCCTATATTGCTAACTCTTAGGTCGTCCACTATCTTAAGTCCCAATTTCCTTAGGTCGCCAAATCCTATAGGTTGCAAACCCTTAGGTCGTTCGCTCTCTTAGGTCGCTCCAACCTCTTAAGTCGCTCATCCGACCTAACCTACCCCACGACCAAAGCCACCACACGACTCATCTCCTATACGACCTATCCCAAAATCCTTAGGTCGCCAACTTCCTTAGGTCGCTCCTCTTCCTTAGGTCGTCTACTCCGACCTAACTTCTATACGACCTAACTACTATACGACCTAAGACTTAGACTCTGGACGACTTATCAACAATGCGACCTATTGACAATTGTTTTACGATGTTTCGATCCATAAAAATACGGGTCGTTACATTCTCCCCCCCCTTAGGAATTTCGCCCCCGAAATTCCAAACAACAAAGCAATCAAAGACTATTCTGCATGCCTACCATCCATAGCAATCAACAAACCATGCATCCAATTCTAGCTTAGCATGCAGAATTCTAAAACTAGAACAAGTTACAATATCGTGAGATGACACGACACCTTATGGCCATACCTTGAAGAGTTCAGGATGAGCTGCCTTCATCCTCTCTTCCACCTCCCATGTACAGTCGTTAACATCATCACTCCATTGTAAGTCAAGAGAAATACCCATCTCAGTTACTTAACTCCAGTTTACCAACAACACTAACATAGCCCGCCGACATCCCATAGCCGAAATCCCATTTAGACTAACATGTTGTAAGTCAAGAGAAATACCCATCTCAGTTACTTAATACCTCTGGTTAGAAATGAAGCAGACCTCATTTCCCTATTAAGTACCATCGTAGGTTATTGAAAATTTCTTATATAGGGAGGAGGAAGAACCAATGGCCATTTAATACCTTCGACCTCGAAGTAAAACCCTTGACATCCCTAAAGGTACTAAGCCATTTAATACTTTAAATCCAAGGCAAACCCTTAGTATATTTTCCCGTACATATACACGAATGTATATACCTTCCTTACGGGTCCTATAGTTGGAGATGCCCCACATCAGTAGTACGTAAACACAACTACAAATATCCTCTAAGTGAAAGGCAGACTTCCATTGTGTAACTCTAGTAATCTCACATCCCAACCCAACAAACCAAATATCCTAGAACTAAATATTAGGCTAGGCCCACTAATTCATGCTCATCTTAAATGTATTTTTGAGGCTATATAATTTCCTACTATAAAAATTATATTGCCTCCTATGTTTATTTACCAATATCCCTGTAATTATTCATTGTGAACCTGTTTCTATCTTATACGCTTATAAAGTATATTCTTTATTTCCCCCCTATGGCCCATAAATTTCAATTGTCCATAATAAATTGTCAATATTATTCAAATTGGACAATTATTAATGACATTTAATTGTCCGTTTCAAATTTAACTTATTATGCCTATTCCATTTTCCCACAAATGTTATATTAAATTCCATAGTTAATCCCATTCAATGCATTTATGTCCCCTTTAATTTTACTAACTCTTTATTAACTACACATTTATTGCCTTGCTAATTTTGCAACCATTATTCATAATTTTTGAGTTACTGCCTCTTTTCCATAACAACCTCCTAACCTTATGGTTTACTACGTTATTAATATCTAGTCTTCCTATTATGACTAATATAAGTATCATCGTATATTAATTTATAACGTTATATCCGGTACCCTATGTATATTCATATTTCAAACTGATACACGCGACTATACGTGTGTGTGTGTATTCCTATTTCTAACTTATTAATTCCTATGCTAAATTTTTTTGAATATACACTTATATGTACATTCTGTAAAGAACATTCATTTCCATATTTTATTATATTAGAGCTATCCTTCCGAAAAAGGAGTACCGTTATAACTTTTCATAAACTATCTAAAAGTGAGACTTTTGTCACGTTTGAAATTACAAGGAGTTATCTCTTTTCTTTTATTGAAATGACAGCGCAAACTATGAAGAAGAGCATCCATACTTTACACATCTCTTTCATTTTGGTATATTCTTCATTATTCCAAACGACGCACTTTTTATACATTGTTATGGAATTAGATTATTTATGGAAATTTATATGGAAATAGATACAACTGAATTGTACACACAACACTCCCAATAAATTAAAACATAGAAATTCACATTCCAAGTCAAATTAGGACAATCCAAATTAATACTAACAATTTACAACTTATCATACATCTGGAATGAACTTCACAATCTTTACAACTTCTGCTTTAGATTTTATAGGGATCGATTTCCAAATTTCCAAATTAGAATGTATATTGTTCTATTCCAATTACCTAACTTATAGAATATGCTGGCAAGATTTCAATTGAATACGTTCATTTTAAGCCTACAACTCAACAGATTTTACATATGCATAATAATTAAGTAAAATTTAATGGTATACATTTTAATGTTATATATAAATCATATAATTTTCGACTCGCCTTTCTAGCTTCCAACTCTCTCAAATCCAAATTCATCCATTCAACTGACCCCTTTTCCTTTCCAATCGAAAATATGTATAACAAGATATACATACACACACATAAATTAGAATTACATATTTGAAAGGGGAATTGAATTAAGTGGAATATAGATTTATGATAAAATTTACTATTTTCACAGAATTGATTCACTCCTTCTCTTCCTCTCTTTTATTTTCCATCCTTCTCTGACACACAAACACACATATAAAATCATATTAGTTTTATAATTTCTAGAAATAGTGGATAAGTGAACATGGCAGAGTTCCACTGCTCTTATCAGAAAATATGAGAAGAAAAGTGAGGGGCTAGGCTTGTATTAATAAGTACTCTAATCAATCGTATTTGTTAGATTTAAATTAATTAAATCTGAACCGTTAGGCCGAGGTTCAACCCTAGCCACCACTTGCTCAACCAATCAACCACTCCTTCCTAACGGGTTGACTGCTAGTGGTCGACCGGCCCAAGGAGGAGGTCGACCGGTAGGGTCCATGTGATTATTATTATTTATTTTCTTTTTAATTATTTTTTATCCGAAAATATTAAACAGTGGTAAATTCTTTGTTTGAACTTCGATCATAATACTTTAAATATGAAAGTTTCTTAGAAAATTATCACAAATGTAATGGTGCAAATTTCGTTCATAAATTCTAATGTTTGCTCAAATTTCAATTTTGAGCCTCATTATTATTTATTAGTTACCGTTTATACTATAAGGTGTTACACCTCGCATTACAACCTATACTAAACCAAACCATTTATCCTAAGCCTAAATATTAGGCTAGGCTCACTAATTCATGCACTTCCTAAATGTATTATTAAGGATGTATAATTTCCACTATGGAATTATATTGCCTCCTAATTTTATTTACTAGTATTCATTTATTTATTTGCTTCAAATCTATTAATGCGCTTGTTTCCTATATTCTTCATTGCCTATTTATGCCACCTAAACGTTATTTATTTCTAATTGTCCTTAATAAATGGTCATTATTACTCAAGTTGGAAAATCACTAATGGCATTTATTCATCCATTTCAAATTCAACTTATTATGCATATTCCGTTTTCTCCATAAATGTAATGTTAGATTCTGCAATTATTCCCCTTAAACACATTTTATGTGCCCATTTGATTTTTGTAACTCCCTATTAATTACACATGTATTGCCCATTAATATTGCAACCATTATTCCTAAATGTTAGAGTTACTACCTCTTTTTATTGCAACCTCCTAATCCTATAAATTACTACGTTGTTAATATTTAATCGTTGTAATTGTAACTAATATGAGTACCGACATATACGCTTTATTCATTACCATATAAATATTTATATTTTTAAGTAGTAGGCATGGTTATATGTGTGTGTGTGTATGTGTATTTATTTACTTTTAACTCGTTAATTCCTACGTTAAAAAATCTCAAAATATACACCTATGTGTAAATTCTACAAAGAATGTTTATTTCCACATTTTAATATATTGGAATCCTTCCATAAAGAAAGCAATTATTACCATTATGACTTTTCATAAACTATCTAAAAGTGATACTTTTGCTTCGTTTGAAATTACAAGGGATTATGTCTTTTCATTTATGTCGAAATAGATAGTTTAAACTACGGAGTAGGAGATCCGTACTTTACACATCTATTTCATTTTGGCATATTCCTTATTATTTCAAACAACCCACTTTTTATACATAGTTGAAGTTAGACAATTTATGGAAATTTATATGAAAATAGATACAACTAAATTGTATATTCAATGCTCCCAATAAATTAAAATATAGAAATTTACATTCCAAGTCAAATTAGGGCATTCCAAATAAATGCTAAACGATTTACACCCATATTAACGTAAATCTAGAATAAACTTCACAATCTTATCAACATCATACTTTAAATTTTAAGGGAATAATTTCCAAAATTTCCATATTAGGTTGTATATACCATTTCATCGCAATTATATAACTTACAGAATATGTAGGCGAGATTTCAATTAAATACATTCATTTTCAGCCTACAATTAAACAAATCCTGCATAGGAAAAATAATTCAATAAAATTCAACGGTATGAATTTCAATATTATATATACATCAAATAATTTCCCACTCACCTTTCTAGCTTTCAAATCTCCCAAATCCAAATTCATCCCTTTAATTGACTCCTATTTCCTTTCCAATCCGAAAATATGTATAACAAGATACACAAACACACACACACATATATATATATATATGGACACATACACATGTACCTATTATAATTATAGATCTGAGAGGAGATTTGAGTTAAGTGGAATATAGATTAATACTTATAGAATTTACCTTTTTCGCAGAATTGATTAACTCCATCTCTTCTTCTTTTTTATTTTCTTCCTTTCTCCTATATATATATATAATAAATTTAAAATTTCTAAAAATAATGGAGAATGGAAAATGGCAGAAGACCGTTGCTTTGTTCAGAAAATATGGGAAGACAAGTAAGGGACTAAGCCTTTATTTTTAGGTGCTCGAATCAATTCTATCCATGAGATTTATATTTATTAAATCTAGACCATTAGGCCAAGGTTCACCCTAGCCATTGGCACTTGAACCAGTCGACCGCTCCCCTATCGACTACCAATGGTCGACCGACCCAAGGAGGGGATCAAATATTGAGGTCCAAGCGTTAATTATTATTTATTTCCTAAATCCATTTTTAATTATTTTCGATCCGAAAACTTAAAAACACCAATAACGTCTTCGTTCGAACTTCGATCGCAAAACTTTATATAAGAAAGTTGCTCAAAAATTTTCCATGAATGCAATGGTGCAACTTTCGTGTCCAAATTCCGATGATTGCTCAAATTCCATTTTAAGCCATAATAATTAATTATTAATTATTGTTCATTTAATAGGGTATTACAATGCATGTCAAAATGGAAGAAGATCAAGGAAATGCTTTCTTTAAATGGTTGGAAGGTCTCTGGCCTTTTGAAATGTTTGAGGCCAACGCTGGCACATATATGTTTACATTTTATGGTTAGCAACGTACTTATTATTTAGTCTTGGCATTTCATTCTAAACATTATTTAGTTGATAATATTTTCAAGCATGCTTATTATACCATTATGGCTATTTCTGGACTAATCGCAAAAATGTAGAAAATAAACTTTAGATCCTAGCTTTTAAGATTCGAGTATATGCATACTTGTACATATAAAAAGGGAAATGATGTGATAGAGAAGGCATGATCTTTTCCTTTTTTGTTTTATATATTTATAGTTTTATAGTTTTGAGCAATCATCACAGGATCATTGTGAAAACCCAACCTACACGGCTTCTTGAGCATTAGTTTGTCTCTCCTTGTCCAGTGTTGTAACAACCCTCCCTTCGCAGTACCCTGAAATCAACACCAAATGATAACCTCTGATTCCCGAATACCACAAAATATAGATTGTTGGGGAAAGGAAATTTAAAACAAATACTATATGAAGGGATATCAATAGAATCACATAATAGAATGATAACATATAATATACTTAATATACATGAACATAACATGATAACAATATTGTTTAACCGACTGCACTGGTGGAAATAAATGATAGATGAATACCTATACAAAAACTCAAAATACATCAAAATCCCCATAATACGAGGTTCTGAATATAATATCTGATAAATCAAGTCTCATATATAAATACATATATGTCATGTACTACCACAATGTCAAGTATATATATGAAGTATCGACATTACCTCCATAGAATGTTCCAGCTGTCCTTAAAGCGTATCCCCTAAAGCACTTAACTCTCAAACTACTCAATCGAGTGCCCGAGAGTTGTCATGACATAAACATACAAAGACAAAATTTGGGTTGATCATAAAGCCTGGTGTGAGGGGAACTATCTCAAAATATTTCCTATTAAAACTATGTATAAATAAATAGGACTATTAAGGCACAGCCGGTCCTCTCCACGAATGTGGCTTAGTGTTAATACGAATTGTCCATATTCAAGTAAAATAGACTTATCCCAAAGATAGGAAATCATACCATAACCCGCCCTCCTTCTGTAATCAACAAGTCGGCACAACTAATATAATGTGACTGCCACGTGACTATATACCATGATATAGGTAGCCCAACATACCAAGTTAGAAATAATATAAATATTATAATATAAGTCTAACACACAATATATAATAATAATAATCAACCAACTAATACACTACATGCAACATAATGATAAACTAAAACAAAGGATACAAATTGATACCCATCATTACTGACGGGTGGAGTCTGCTATGGACAACTAACATGGTCCAATGATTCCCATCTAGGGTTTAAAATAAATAGAGTTAGTACCTCAATGTACCACAGACCCTTATCTGCATTTAACGATACAAACTCATGTAAATCTCAGTGTACCCCATAGTGAGCATAAGCGATATATGGCATACTCTAGATATTTGGCATCTATATGGATCACACTATAACCCAATAATTCTTGTTAAGGGTCCAAAGTAAATAGAGTCGGTACCTAAATCTACCATTGACCCCAAGCTGCATCCTTGGTGATGGGTCTCGTATAAATCTCACTATACCCCTTAGTGAGCATAAGTGACATATGGCCCACTCTATATAATTGGAATCTAAGTGGATCTTACGGTATCCCTCACAACAATAGGTGATAATTAACCTACTTTGTATACTTGAAGTCAATAGTTTAAAATAATCAGAGTCGGTAAATACCGTACTATAGACCCCGAGTCACACACATAGTTGCCGAACTCGTGTAGGTCTCACCGTACCCCTATAGTGAGTATATGATGCAGCCAAAGAAGCGAATTCGACGATGTAAATCGAATCCATCCAGGATCTCGCACGATTAGCGGAAATAATCGGTCAATCGATGATAAATCGATGAATTTAAGAATACCCAAATGCCCAAATCTGTTGATCACGAAGATACCGGATTCTAGCAACCTTCGACACGTTGATCGCGCACGATGCCATGAGAGAAGATCTACAATTCTTCGAATGTTGATCAAGCGCACTTGATTCCATGAATTGGCTTCAACAATCGTTGATTCGAGCGCACTCGAATGCCGAAGGTGGAGATAGGAGATAACACTCAACCACCAATTTTAATGAAGGCAAGAAGCACAAACCAAATTTTATTTTATAATTCAACCACCTCCAAATGAACCAACACCCGCCTATTTATAGGCAAATACAACTCACGCCTCCCATAAGTCGTATGCGACCTAACGACTTAACATAAGTCGACTTACGACTTAACGACTCAAACAAAGAAAATACAAACACTAGGTCGTTACATGACCTTCAACATACCTCACGACTTAACTACACTCATATAACGACACAACAATTTACACAAACAAGTATACGACTTAACAACAATACAACACGACTTACATGTACCAGTCCATACGACTTAACAACATAACAGGCACAAACGACTCAAACACAAGCCATATGACTTAAGGAAACAACATCCTCCAACAACTCAAGAAGCGGAGCATAACGACTTAACTCCTGAAATGCGGCATGACTTAACAGTAGCTTCATCCATACGACTCATCACCAAACGACATAAAGAAAAAAAACGCAACTGGTACGACTTATGGAAAATACTCCAGCAACGACTCAACAAACCCCAGAGCATACGACTTAAGCTTCATCCGACTTAAGCAAAGCATGCGGTAGCATGACTTAATAAGGTATGTGGAGCTACGACTTAAAAATAGACGATCATACGAATTAAACAACTTGGCGCAAACGACTTAAGCTTCAATGTCCCAACGACTTAAGGCTTGCGTAGTTTTTAGGTCGTTTTCTTCTTTATTTAGCTCGTTTCCCCGCCTTTTCTCCCCTTTAACTCGTTCATACGACTTAGTTGAGTCGTTAACTTGTTCCAGCTTCAAATCTTGAATTGGAATATCAGGCTGGGCTGCATCATCCTCCCCTGGTTGAGAAAAATTCATCCTCGAATTTAAAAGTTCTTCCCCATTGGGTTGTTCATCGCCATAATAAGGTATAAGATATTTAACATTAAAAACGTCAGAAGTGTACACATCCTCCGGCAACTTCAACCTATAAGCATTTTCATCAATCTGTTTCACAATCTTTACAGGACCAATCTTTCGAGCTTTAAGTTTATTGTATGCTCCCACTGGAAAACGATCCTTCGTTAGTACAGCATATACTAAATCTCCTTCATTAAATTCAGCACTTCTTCGCTTCAGATCCACAGATCGTTTATACTTCTCATTCGTCTTCTCCAATCGTTCCTGAACGATTCTATGGCATTCTGTCAACCCATCAACAAAATCAGCAGCCCGCTTAACTGTCCCCTTCGGTTGTGGCACTATCGTTAAATCCAATGACCCCTTTGGCAAACTTGAATATACAATCTGAAATGGACTGAAACCCGTACTACGGTTGATAGCATGATTATGAGCAAACTCCACTTGACATAATTTCACATCCCAACTCTTCATATTATCCTTCACAAGACACCGCAACAAATTTCCCAGCGATCTGTTCACAATCTCGGCTTGTCCATCCGACTGCGGATGATAAGCACTACTGAAATTCAGCTTTGTTCCCACCATCTTCCACAAACTCTGCCAAAAATGACTCAGAAATCTGGTATCCCTGTCTGAAACTATAGATTCTGGTAAACCATGCAAGCGATAGATCTCTCTAAAGAACAATTGTGCCACATGGACTGCATCTGCCGTCTTCTTACAAGCAACAAAATGTACCATCTTCGAGAAACGGTCCACCATAACATATATAGAGTCATTTCCCCGTTGCGTCCTCGGTAAGCCCAACACAAAATCCATGCTTACATCAACCCATGGTTTTGTAGTAACAGGTAAAGGCATATACAAACCCGCATTTGTAGCTGTCCCTTTCGAAACTTGACAAACATGACATCTTCGAACAAACTTTTCAACTTCTCGCTTCATCGAGGGCCAATAATAAGACTGAGAAATCAACTACAATGTGCGACCCCGACCAACATGTCCTTCTTCATGCAACTCTTTTACAATTTTAATTCTCAAGCTGCAATCTGGTATGCACAATCGATTCCCCTTGAATAAGAATCCATCTACCAACACAAACTCATCAGTACTCCCATCCTTGACTTTCTCAAAAATCTTCGCAAAGTAAGGATCTTCCTCAAACAACTCTGGCAATAGTTCAAATCCTGTCACTTTAACCTTCATCGTTGTCAACAAATGATTCCTCCTGCTCAAGGCATCAGCTACACGATTCGTCACCCCTGATTTGTGCTTTACAACAAAAGTAAACTGCTGCAAATACGCGACCCATGAAGCGTGTCTAGCTGAAATTTAGTCCTGCCCTTGCAAATGTGTCAAAGCTTCATGATCCGTATAAAGAATAAACTCCTTCTGAAACAGATAATGCCTCCAGTGCTTCACAGCTTGAACAATTGCGTAAAACTCCACGTCATAAGTGCTATATCTCAACTTGGCTCCAAACAACTTCTCACTGAAATAAGCAACTGGTCTTCCATTCTGACTCAATACTCCACCAATCCCAACCTTCAAAGCATCAGTGTGTAACTCGAACAATATCTGAAAATTTGGCAGTACCAGAATGGGTGCTGTCGTCAAAAGTGTCTTGATCTTCTCAAAAGCTAACTCTGCTTCCTCTGTCCACACGAACTTCTTTCCTTTCATGCAATAGGTTACAGGTGCCATCACACTGCTAAAATATGGAATGAATCTTCGATAAAAAGATACCAACCCATGAAAACTCCTCACATCAGTAATTGTCTTGGGTTGTGGCCAACTCCTGACAGCTTCCACTTTGCTTTCATCCACTTGAATACCCTCCTTCGACAGAACATATCCCAGAAACAAAACACTGTGCGTCATGAACATGCACTTCTTCGTTGCTGCATAGAATTGCTCCTGTCATAGAATCAACATCACTTCTCGCAAATACTGGATATGCTCTTCCATACTCCCACTATAGATCAAAATATCGTCAAAGTAAACTACTACGAACTTCCCAATAAATGGTCTGAAAATCTGGTTCATCACTCTCATAAAAGTACTAGGAGCATTTGACAAGCCAAACGGCATAACCAGCCATTCATATAGACCTTCCCTAGTTTTAAAAGCAGTCTTCCACTCATCACCCGGTCTAATACGAATCTGATGGTATCCACTCTTCAAGTCAATTTTTGAGAACACAACAGCCCCACTCAATTGATCAATCAAATAATCGAACCTTGGCACAGGAAATCTGTATCTCACAGTGATCTTGTTTAGAGCCCGACTGTCCGTACACATCTGCCAAGTCCCATCCTTCTTCGGTATCAATAAGGCTGGCACTGCACAAGGACTCAAGCTCTCCTGAACACGCCCTTGTTCTAACAACTCCTCCACCTGCCTGCTCAGTTCCTCATGCTCCTTAGGACTCATCCTGTAATGTGTCCTGTGAGGTAATGCCGTCCCTGGCACAAGATCAATCTGATGCTGAATATCTCTTAACGGTGGTAACTCCTTTGGCAACTCTTCGGGAAACAAATCTCTGAATTCTTCCAACACTGGCTTTACTTCCTCTGGAATTTCAACAGATTCAGTAGCTTCATGTCCAATCAACAAGAACACCTCTGGACTCTCCTCTACTTCTTCAACAAACTCCTTCAAAGTCAACAAAGTCTTCAGCTCCTCAATCTCTTCTGACTTGCTCTCTCCTTGCTGTCTCTTCTTTGGAACTAAAATGATCTTAGTACCCTCAAACATAAAGCTGTAGCTATTGGTTCGACCATCATGTTGCACTGTTTGGTCATACTGCCATGGTCTTCCAAAAAGCAAGTGACAAACATCCATCTCCACCACATCACACCAGATCTCATCTTTATACTTCTTCCCAATAGAAAATGGAACATGAACTCGCCTGTCCACCTTCACCTCTCCTCCTTTCCTTAACCATGCTAACTTGTGAGGATTTGGATGCTTCTCCGTCTTCAACTTCAACTTTCTCACAGCTTCGGTAGAAATGATATTTTCACAACTTCCCGCGTCAATCACAAATTTACACACCTTCCCCAGTATAGTGCATGTCGACTGAAAGATATTACTCCTCAACCAACTAGCCTCCTCTTCCTGCTTCGGTGTCAAACATGATCTCCTCAACGTTAGATTACATCCTTCATCTCCCGACGCGATATCCTGTTCATCCTCCTCAACTGGACTAGAATAACCTTCTTCAACATCCTCACCTTCTACTTTAGCAATCATAGCTCACCTCTTCGGTTTCGGCCATTCATTACTCTTGTGACCCACTTCCTGGCAATTATAACACTTGAAACTGTTGTTGACCTTCGCCTTCGCAACTTCATTCACAACTGGTTTACTGACAGCTTTAGAAACATTGGAACTCCCACTAGCACCCTTGCTCTGAGTATTGGAACTTGGAAACACACCACCTCCTCGTCTTCCCTGCTTCTCCCAAGCCAACGCCTTCTGGTGCACTTCAGCCACAGACCTAGGGTCAAACATATTTAACATATCCTAGATCTGGATCCTCAACCCCCCAACAAACCTAGCAGTCAATTGTTCCTCCGTCTCCATAATGTCATTTCGAGCAATCAGTTTATAAAACTCATCAGCATAATCATTAACAGTCTTCGTCCCTTGCCTCAGATTCTACAAACTCTGATACATGAGTGATTGATAATTGTAAGGCAAGAATGTAGCCTTCATCATCTTCTTCATTTTCTCCCAAGCAACAATCTTCAACTTCCCAATCCGTTCTCGTGTAAGTTTGGTTTGCGGCCACCATGCCATAGCTCTCCCTCTCAACCTAGTAGCAACCAACTTCACTCGACGATCTTTCGGAACCTCCTTGAAATCAAAGATCTCTTCAACATTAGATAACCAATCTAGAAATTCTTCAGCCTGCATACCACCCTTAAACTCTGGAATTTCAATTTTCATTCCGGACTCCCATTTGTGATCATACTCTGAATGATTTCTTCCTTGGCTTTGATTTCGACCATGAACACTACCACCATCAAACTCCTCATCAAAATCTGATGCATATCGATGTCAATCATGACCACCAACATCTCTACCACCACCATTTCTACCACCAACATCCCTTCGATCTACATTCCTCTGATCACGATCATCCACATCTCTCTGATTTCGATCATCAACATTCCTATCACGATCGTCAACATTTCTACGATCATGATCTTCTCTTCTCTCCCGATCTGAATGTGGTGAAACTCTATTTCCCCCATGTCTCGATTTAGGTGAAACCTTTCTTCTACTTTGATTCATTTCAAGCATCATTCTCTCTAATCGACCAATCCCCTCATTCAACTTCTCATTGAAATTCTTGTTGATTCGTTGCTCCATTTCATCGGCCTCTTCTCTTCCATACAAAGCATCAACATTGCGATGACGTTGAGCTCGTCTCGGTGGCATGATAGAACTTCAAACAAATCTTCAAAAATTCAAACTTCACACTGCTAACACGAACACTTCACGAAAAATGATACACGGCTTTTACAAATCAATGGACAATCTCGACCCTCCAAGCTCTAGGTCGCAACTCTCCAAACTTCAATTTGAGCACGACTTATGCAAAGGCGCACTTCCCAAACTTCAACTACCTCGGCCGAACGACTTAGCAAAATGTTCATGACCTAAGGCGCAAACCAACATGCACGACCTAAGACGATAAGGCGCGCAACTTCAATATGGCGCGGAATTTCAAACTTCACTTCGGCGCGCAAAAATCCCAACGAGCAAAATTCAAACACTTTCCGAACTTTGATCCAAAATGATATGGATCAAAACTCCCAACTTGTTGCAACTTCACGATGAACACTATGAACACCAAACTTCTCAACAATGCAAATCCGATCTCCAAACTTCAAATTCTCGAAACCCAATTCTCCAACTGATGCAAACTTCTTGCGATCTAGCTCTGATACCAAATGATGCAGCCAAAGAAGCGAATTCGACGATGTAAATCGAATCCGTCCAGGATCTCACACGATTAACGGAAATAATCGGTGAATCGATAATAAATCGTTGAATTTAAGAATACCCAAATGCCCAAATCCGTTGATCACGAAGATACCGGATTCTAGCAATCTTCGACACGTTGATCGCGCACGATGCCGTGAGAGAAGATCTACAATTCTTCGAACGTTGATCAAGCGCACTTGGTTCCGTGAATTGGCTTCAACAATCGTTGATTCGAGCGCACTCGAATGCCGAAGGTGGAGATAGGAGATAACGCTCAACTACCAATTTTAATGGAGGCAAGAAGCACAAACCAAATTTTATTTTAAAATTCAACCACCTCCAAATGAACCAACACCCTCCTATTTATAGGCAAATACAACTCACGCCTCCCATAAGTCGTATGCGACCTAACGACTTAACATAAGTCGACTTACGACTTAACGACTCAAACAAAGAAAATACAAACACTAGGTCGTTACATGACCTTCAACATACCTCATGACTTAACTACACTCATACAACAACACAACAATTTACACAAACAAGTATACGACTTAACAACAATACAACATGACTTACATGTACCAGTCCATACGACTTAACAACATAACAGGCACAAACGACTCAAACACAGGCCATACGACTTAAGGAAACAGCATCCTCCAACGACTCAAGAAGCGGAGCATAACGACTTAACTCTAGAAATGTGGCACGACTTAACAGCAGCTTCATCCATACGACTCATCACCAAACGACATAAAGAAAAAAAACGCAACTGGTACGACATAAGGAAAATACTCCAGCAACGACTCAACAAATCCCGAGCATACGACTTAAGCTTCATCCGACTTAAGCAAAGCATGCGGCAGCACGACTTAGTAAGGTATGTGGAGCTACGACTTAAAAATAGATGATCATATGACTTAAACAACTTGGCGCAAACGACTTAAGCTTCAATGTCCCAACGACTTAAGGCTTGCGTAGTTTTTAGGTCGTTTTCTTCTTTATTTAGCTCGTTTCCCCGCCTTTTCACCCCTTTAACTCGTTCATACGACTTAGTTGAGTCGTTAACTTGTTCCAGCTTCAAATCTTGAATTGGAATATCAGGCTGGGCTGCATCAGTATAAGTCATATATGACCTACTCTAGATATTTGAGAACTACGTGGATCTCACCGTACCCCACAATGAGCATAAGTGATATATGATCCACTCGCAGATGGTCATTACCATCCATAACTGTATCCCTCTATGAGCATAGGTGATATATGACCCATGTGCAGATGATTATCATCATCTACCAACATGTATGGTCACTAATATAAGACCAATATGATGTACGATCACTAATATAAAACTAGTACTGCGTACGATGTAATGACCTATAAATTTTAACGATTTTAAATAATGTAATTAACTAATTTTTTTTGAAAATAAACAATAAAATTTTGCAATGAAAATTTGATATTTGGTATGCGTCTATTTAAGCATAGCAAGTGGTAGATTTTCATTGGAAAATATGTAAGTTTGTTCTATTGTGTAATTTCAATTTAAATTTAAATTCAGTTAAATTGCTGGAAATTAAATATTTTTGAAATCTAAATATTTTTATATAACAAAAATGTAAATCATTTTCTGAGTGAGACGTCATATTTCGTTTCGCCAAGTTTGGGCTGCTCTAGCTCCGTTTATATTATTTTCAGCGTTTTAGCAGCAGTTTGGCAGCGAAAATCGAGTTTTGATAGGTTGGTCGTATCTCTCATATCTATGTACCATTCTTTTCATCTCGTCGTGCTGATCTCTGTAGTATATTCATTGGTGCATTTCGGCATTCGTTACGCGGCGAAATCTGCAAAACGATTGGCCGTATCGGTTCTGCATTTGGCCTTTTGGGTTCTGTGTCTTCTCGTTTGTTCCCAGAGAAAACCAATAGCCACTAGCCATAAATATTTTCTGAATTCAGCGCATGACTCTTGGTTGTTCCCTATTTCACTTTATAATTCTGGCTCGTCCATCCATATTTTCTTCCCCTTCCTTTCTCTTATGTTCTGATTCTCGCTTCTGAAAAAAAATAGAAAGTAAGATAATATATATTAGCTTATATTTCCTGAAGCCTTGTATCCGCTTAACCATTTCTCGACCACGTCCTCTCTCTCTCTCCCTCTCCAAATGCCACAACCAACCCGGTCGCCTCCTACCTGACCCACGCTCTCCATCAGCCGAGCTACCATCGACTCCCCTCAACCACTTACTACCGATCAGATACTCCACTCCGGCCCACTCCGCAACCTTGTCTACCACCATAGCACCTCCAAATGCCGAAGCCCCTCCAAATCCTCCAAGAGACAGACGCTACTTCACCAAAACCCCTCTGCACCCAAGACCGAACGACCTACCTACATTGCCGCTCTCCTCCTAGCTCAACAGCCCACAATGCCACACAAACACCAGTCCCACTCGACCCTTCTTCATCTCCTTTGCCTTCCACCGTGACCCATCCGAGAATGCCACCATCCACTCTCGACAGCCTGTGGCGCCTCCACTCTTTGACTGAAGCCGAGCCTCACCCTTTGCTTTCCTCCATCGACAGCAATAGCTGTCCAGAATTTGCCACTTTATTCATATGTAAGTATATATATAAGTGTATTTATAAGTGTACTTATATATAAAAAAATAAAAAAAGGCAAAAGTATATAAGGTTTGCTTATATATATTTATACCTGAAGCTTGCACGCCTCCACTCCATTGAGCACGCAGCACCCGAGCCCTCGCTTCCACCGAACCCCTAGCCTTGCTCCACTCGACCTACACGAGCGTAGTAGTTTCTCGAATTGTTTTGATATATATATATATATATATATATATATATATATCCATATATATATATATTGGTGTATAGCATCCCTTCAATATATATCCATATATATATTGTTTTGATTCATCGATTCTGATTCAAGTTCGTTTAGCTTTGCTTTGCTTTGTTCACCGCTGTCCGGAGACTTCAGCAGCTGTTTCCTTGCTTTGCTGTTGTCCGGATCCGCATCCAAATTGTCGGGTCTGTATCCGTGTGCATGTCCGTGTCTCCATCTTCGCCATCATTGTTTTCATAGCCACGAAAGGTGAGCGATCACTCACGATTGACATTCTTATGCTTAGTAGATTTATATTCACATGAAATGGCAATTTAAATATGTTGTTAAATTTTAATTTGTTAGTAATTTGATCATTGAATATGATATGTTATTATCTGCAATTGTTTACCTATATTAATTGACATATGACACCATAACCTTTTGTATATATTATATTTAAATTGTTAATTAGGATATATGCTTGTAATTGTATGTTATGTTGATTTATATTTCTATTGTTCTCACACTGCAAGTTCCCTGATAGTTAGGAATTCCTTATGGGTTGAAATGATACCCGAACGATATTATAAATTAAGGGAAAATCGTTATGGGTTGAAACGATAAACCCAAGCTATTTTATTGATTTTAAATTTGGGATTGCGGGTTGAAATGATATATACCCGTAAATTTTAATCATTGCGGATTGAAATGATAAATATCTGTATCACTTGACCATAGGATAGAAAATTATATACGAACACCGTTGGTCTATTTTGAAAAATGGTTTTCATAGTTTTGAAAGGAAATATATGGGTTTTATTAAATATTGATTTTTGAAATATAATATAAAGATTTTTATGTTAATATATATGTGTAAAATTTATATTTAAAAATTATATGTTTGAAAATTTTAAATTATAAGTTAAGTTCGAAAAATATAAATTTTATGATTTTACTTATAATTTTATTATTTTAAATATATAAAATATAGTTTAATATAAATAAAATAGATTTAATAAAATCAGATTAAATTTAATAATTTTTAATATAATAAAATTTAATTTAATAAAATTTATATATTGTAGTTAAAATATTAATTTAAAATTTATACTAATATTTTGAAAATAGATTTTGTAATAACTTTAATAAAATAAAGGCTGGGAAGATAAATTAAGTTAATTTGAAATTTAATTTGTTTGAGAATTGAATGTAAATAAGAATTGATTGGAAACTTATTGATTTTGAGACTTTGAAAGGTATAATTTTATAACTTGATTTAATTAAAGGTGATTAAATGAATATTTTGAAATTTAAATAAAATTGAATATTTCTTTTATTTAGTTTGTAATTTGATATTTTATTTAAATGCTTATAAAAAGGGATAAGGTGAATATTTTAGAATTTAAATAAAATTGAAATTGTATATTTAATATTGATTTAAACTTGTAATTTGAGATTTCATTTAAATGTTATTAAAAGTGATTAATTGAATATTTCCAAATTTAAATAAAAATTAAAGTTGAATTTTGAATATAAATGAAATTTATCAAATTGAGTTATTGTAAATTGTTTGAATATTTAACCTTGAAAACCTATTGAATTGGAAGTGGTTTAAATTTGAAATTCAAACTTGGATTTGTAACAACCTTGTATTTTACAATTATTTTTAAATTGATTTCCAGATTTAAAAGCTTTATTTATGAAAAGAATAAATTTTGTTATTGTAAATATAAAAAACTTTGATTTTGTATATGGATTAGAATTCCAAATATGACTAAATTTAATATTTCCAGAAATGTGAATTTTGGTCAAATAGTAAAACTTCGACTTTTAACTTAAAAATTTAAAGGTTTGAAATTATAAATTTTATCTTTTGTTATGAAAATAGATGTAATAACTTGAACACTACTTTTCGTTTCGTTGAAAACGGAGTTAAAATGTAGAAGTTATGCACAATTCAATTTTTAGTATAATTTGTTTTATTGTGCAATTTTGCCTATTTTAAATTTTGTAAATTACTTTTTCTTTGTTATGTTTTATTTTAATATTTGCTAATATGTTATTTGATGTATATTTTGTCTTTTAATATTTTTAGAAATGATAATATAATTTTTCTAAAGTCTATTGAAATTGTTTTCAATTTGTTAAGCCTAGTTTCTATTTTCTTTGCAATTTTCTTAATTTAATTATATATAATTAAAATTTATTTATTTATTTTATACATTCACTTTTATTTGCTGTGTTTTTACTTTATTAATATTAATTTTACATGTATTTTGATTAAAATAGATTTTTCCAAAGATTATTTGGATTGTTTCAATTTATTTAGCCTAGTTTCATATATATTGATATTTTCTTTATATAAATTATATAATTTAAAATGTATTTAATTATTTTTCTTATTTACATTATTTCTGAGATTATTTATCTATTTTATCAGGCTTTTTATGTATTTACAAAATAGAAAAAGAAATTTGAAAGGCCTTAAACTTTCTATCTTCCTATGGGCTTTTATCTTCCACCGTTTCTTTTTCAATCAATACATCTTTTATTCTATTTTGCCGTTCTATTCCTCATTTTTTTTTCAGCCGACTTCCTCATGTTTTTCACGAGTTTTCAAAGCTTCTTAACCCTAAAAAAAATCATGGCCTCCATCTTGCAAAAAAAATTATGTAAATTCTTCTCCTTTCTCTTGTTTTCCATATTTTCTTATTAGAAATTGCTCTTGTTCTCAACTAAAGTGATTGGCTCCTCTTCAACCAGACCTTAGGCCGACCTCCACCACTCCATAGCCTGATCATCAACCACCCTAGATCACCACTATGGCTGGCCGAGCAACCCCAAGGCAAGCACCACCACAAAAATCCACAAATCCATCACCTATGCACTCAAGCTGACCTAGTTTTGGTACCATCACCTTCCACCACCCATGGCCGCCACCAACACCACCTCCACCACCTCCAGCACCACCTGGACCCTCTGCCACGTCATCACCTTGGACCCCACTCCTCTGGCCGTGCCCCGTGAGCCTTGGCCGAGCCTTGAATTGCCTTGAATCCATGTTAAAGTGACATTGTTTTGCCTTGTTGTGTTGTTTCATGCATACTCACCTTTTGCTATCCTCTAAACATGTTTGGCCGACCCTTAGGCAACCAAAACCTGATCCAAATCTTGCCTTAGACCTGTAGTACACCATATGGCTGAACCTGAAGGTTGTTGGAAGCAAGTGCAAAGCAATTCTACTTTGATTCGTGCAGTTAATTCTATATTATTCTATCGTATTGTGCATTTGAAAACTTATATTGTTTGTATTGTTTTGTCTTATGTATTCGAGGAAGTTAACCTTGACTCTCCCACACTCATCATCATCATGGCTGAGAAAATGAACCCCTTGTTCGAGCTTTTGAATGGTTAAAGCACAGTCAAGTAATCTATTCCGTTGTTGCTTCTTATCTTCATTGTTTCAACATTGTTTGCGTTGAATATTTATGTGTATATTGTCTTGTTTTGTTATTGTTTACAAAATAAATATCAAGGCTCTCCATTCATTCCAATCAAAAGTCATGTTATATCGTGCTTAGTTGTGCTTTCTGGAATCTATTCTGTGTGTTTTGATCGCTAATCTCCAACTTTAACAGGTGAGTTATTCTCACCAAACAATATGTACCTATATAACTAGTAAATTGACACCCTGTGAATCTATAGAAATATATTATCACGTTATACTTGACTATGTTATGATCATATGATGTTTATACACCTGTTATATCATCCGTTACTGTTATATAATGTATTCTATTCATTTATATCTGTTTATCACACTACAAGTTCCCTGTAGATTAGATTCACTATGGGTTGAAATGATACATACCCGAACGGACTTTAGAATAGAGAAAAATCGTTATGGGCTGAAACGATAGGCCTGAACGGTTTTTATTTATTTTATTTAACTTGGGATTGTGGGTTTGAAATGATAGAACTCGGATTTTTCTTTTTAAAACTGCGGATTGAAATGATACATATCCGTATCACTTGACCTAGGTTAGAAAACTATATACATGACCGTGGTTATTTTATAAAATGTTTTGGATATTTTTAAGTATTTTAAAAATATAAATTTATGAAATTTGATTTAAATAGATTTTGAAATGTTTTAAAATAAAAAAATTATGATTTTTCTATGAGTTAAAATGTAATTAATGAATGGTTTTATTGGATTATTGAAATATAACTTAAGTTTGGAATTTGGAATTTTGGTTAAAATGATATTTTAAGTTATATGAATAAAAATGGAAATTTAATTATATTTGGAAAATGGTAAATATGATAATTTGATTTAAATTTTTATTTAAGTGATTTATTAAAGTATTATTGATTTTTCTATGAATTTAAGTGGTTAAATAAATGAATGCTTAAATTGTAATTTTAAAATATAGCTTGACTGGGAAATGTAAATTTGGTTTTAATTAAAGGTTTAAATTAATTAAATAAAATTGGAAATTTAGTTAAATTTGTGAAATGGTAATTTAAATTTGAAGTGTTAAGTTTATTTTTTGAAAGTGAAGAAAAGGAAATTATACACTTGAACTAATAAGTGGAATTATTGAAATTTGGATTTATTTATAAGAAATTGGTTTAATAAAAATCAAAATGTTTAATGATATGTTAATGAACATTTTTAATGTTAAATTATGATTTTTAAAATGTTTAAAGAGTTTAAAATGAATTTATTTAATTGCTGGGAATACACTAAAAAGTTGGAAATCACTTTTAATAGCATTGAGAAATGCTATGGTTCTGAATTACACTAAAAATTGAGTAAAAGGGCTACTACAGCATTTCTGAAAATGCTGTAGCTGCTGTAGTTGAACTAATAGGCAAAACTTAACTCAGGTCTATTATAGCTGGAAATGCTGTAGTAGTCTGCAGTCTTTGTTAAAATCAAATAAAACCTTTGTTTTGAAATCTGAGCTACCGCAACATTTCTGGAAATACTGTTCTTGCTGTTTAAACTAATTTTTCAACTAGAAATGAGATATAACAGCAGTTTTTAAGTGCTGTCTTTGCTGAATTAAAATGTTTCAAATATAACTTATAACAGCTTTTCTAAATGCTGTGAAAGGCTGAAATCTTAATAATTAGGGGTTTTGACTTAGCAAATGAACTCAAAATGGTTTGAAACTTTGAAAATTGAATACTTGACTTGAAAGTATAATAATTACACTTTTAAATGGTTTAGATGAATTATTTTGATTAAAATATAAACTATTTAAAAGGTGATTTGAAATGAAGATTTGAAATGATATGATATTTTAAATATATTGAAATGTTTTGGAATTGATTTAATCTTTATTTTGGTAAAGATTTGGATTTGAAATTCTATTTTGAAGTATAAACTATTTTAAATTATAACCACGAGTTATAATAACGATTGGTTGTTAAAGAGACCGGGATCGGATATGGACATACTCTCTGTCGATACCGAAAACCACTTTAACAACTGTGTACGCGGTGGAGTTTCCAGAATGAAGTAGGATGGGGGCGACGATCCTAAGGTATATACGTGGACCCAACTCCCGTGAGTTGGCATAAGGTGGCTAAAACAGGAGCGATTGACGGACCAAGGAGGTAGCACCTCTGATCGGACAGACTTCTTCGATACCATTCTATTACTTGTGATTGATTTGGTGGCCACCCTTGATTTGGGAGTGTTGTTCGAGGTGGGCGGTAGTGGCTGCTATGCGTCACCACCAGTCCGGATGCGTAATTGGTATATCTACCCTGGCATTGCCTAGTTGTGCCATGTCACCTACCATATCGAGATTTACTACGATTTGTGATTTCTTCCATAGCCTGTGGAGTATCGAGGGTAGCCCCATTTTGGGAGTATGCTAATATTGGATAGACTACTGGGACTATTACGTGTTAAGGGGAATATTGGGTCACTCCTTAACGCTATTTAAAAGTATGTTTACCTTATGATTAGACATTATTATAATAGCGAATATTACTACATAGTAGATAGTTTAACGGATCCTTAAAGAATGGGCGATCCCAAGCATTCTTTAAGTTACTTGTACCCTTATTAAAGTTCACTTGAGTTGGTTTACATTATATAAGTATGTATGTCCTGACTCGAGTGTTTGTGTTTTTATTTACGCTCGAGTAAGCCTGAGTATTCACAGATTTGGATTTCCACCTTCTGGAGATTTGAATCGCTGGAGATTATCTGCTAGTCTTGTTCTATCAACTTCGGTTCCGTTGTTCTATTCAGCCTGTACTTGGTTATTGTATTGAGACTTCTGTTGTACTTTATTTCTTATGTTGTATCTTATGTAACTTTGATATATTTACATAGTAGCTTCATGAACTACTATTTCTTTTACTTCCGCTGCATTTATTTACAACGTGGTATTTTGAGCAATTCAATTACGTCATGTGTGTCTGCCTATGCACTTAGAGGGTGCAGCATGATAGAGGGTTCTCGCATTTGGTTTGGTAGCGAGCGGATGACTCTTACTCCTACATGTCCCTGCGGGGTTGGTGCAGTCGAGAGGCTGGCTGTAAAGGCAGAACACAGGTACTTTTGTATGCTACGGTGGGCGTTACCCCACTGATGCGGTCTGTTACAGTTGGTATCAGAGCTTTGGCTTTGAGGCAAAACTTAGAATGTATGGTAAATTTAGTTACAGAATCACTTTCATTCGAGCTTGAATCATTTTTCTTTTGACTAGGTTTCCTTTGAATTTTGGAACGTTCCCTACGGTTCCAAAATCCATTCTTGTCCCTCACTATTCATCTTCTTTTGATTTTGGAGTATCCCATGACTCCTGTAACGACCCCGGATTTTATATAAATTTAAATTTAAATTGATATTTAAATTTATTTTTGAATAAAAATTGTAAAATTTATTATAAATGGAAGCGAGTTTCTCCGATTCAAATAAATTCTGTATAAATCATAAAATTTTTAAATATTGTATATATACATATATGTTGATATTTGAATTTAAATCGTAAATAAATGGTTTAAAAATGAAAATATATATATGATATAAAAGTATATATACATTGACATAAGAATAAAATAAATAATAAGTAAGTAATTAAATGTTAGATGGTTAAACTTTAAAAGAACTAAAAATAATATTAAAATAAATACATTAGAGAAATTATAACAATATATAGCATAAGTAAGTAAACAAAATAAGCAAAGCAAACAAAAAAACTATCCACAAAACAAATCAAGTGTATACGGTATAATAAGAGGACTAAAGACTAAAGTAATATACTTTAACCTGGAAAACAACACAGCAACAAGTACTAAAAAAAATAAAAAAAAAATGTGCATAATATCACCTCTAGCACATACAAAAAATAATGTTGTCAGCCGAGTAAAACAAGAACACAAGTAAAATAAAGTAAATAGTAAATATATTTAAGTATGAAGCATAAATAGGCAAGCATGGGAACAAAGTACTCATGCATTTAATGAAAGCACCTTCAGCATGCCTATTTGTACACCATCCTATATCATTTCAGCCGAAATAAAGGAAGAAAAAAATATGTAAAGTTGTACAAACCATTAATGCAGCCACCATTGATCACTTCAGCCTACAAAACAAAGAAAAATATCCCTGGTTATGTTGTACAAACCAATATTATATACCCTGTTCATTTCATTTCCTATATACATCTATCTCTTCTCATTTAAATTTCGTTTCCTCAAAGCTGAAGAAAAAAAAAATCTGATGTAAACAATGTCATTCAAAACTTAAACAAAATCCAACTCAATTCAAACCAAATCAGAGATTAAAGATTTCACTTGCAAATTTCTCAAGTCTGATTCAAAAGAAAACTCTGTTCTTCTTCTCCAAAACTGTGAGCAAACTTACTTATCTTTGTTTTATGTTTTGATGTTTGTGATTGGTAATGTTATGGAATGTTGCCTACCTGTTGAATACACTTGCATGCTGTATATATATATATATATATATATATATATATATAGGTGAGCTAAATTATGTGTATACAGGCATATATGCCTATTCTTATGGTTACAGGCTT
This sequence comes from Allium fistulosum, assembly GCA_030737815.1. Classification (NCBI taxonomy): domain Eukaryota; kingdom Viridiplantae; phylum Streptophyta; class Magnoliopsida; order Asparagales; family Amaryllidaceae; genus Allium; species Allium fistulosum. Next base: position 305,010,224 of record CM060901.1, on the reverse strand, counting down.
GAAAATTTATTTCAAGAATTCACATCTCACAATCTATGCAAATTTGAGTTATGGTTATTAAACAAAAGATGATTTAAATAGGACAATATCCATGTTTAAAACAAATCCAAGTTTTTTTATTGTGAATTTACTTCGGGAATGAGAAAAACAGTGAAATATTAAACTATTCGAAATCTCAACCTGAATGATTCGTTGTTTCAAGTATATAAGTAGATTTGTTATCAAAATCTATGAATTTTAAAATGATAATCATGATTTTTAAGCTCGAATTTCAAGCGAAATTGCAAGCTGAACAGAAAACGTAAATTGAGGAATCTCTGATGAACGAGGAGATAATGAGCTTCGATACCTACATTGAAGGTAACTCGAGTGTTTTAGATTATTGGAAAAATAGTCAACAAATTTATAATTAACTAGAATGATCATACGAGATCAAACTAGGGTTTCGGTTCATGTTTTGGGCATGGCTGAAAAAATGATTGCCGCAACTTCTTCTGGGCTTCGGAATTGATCGCGTGGTGATGGGCCGATGCGTCGCGATGTGGCGGAGTTTTAAGCTTGGTGGCTCGTGTTCAGATGGTCGGAATCATGGTGGCGGGTGGATTTTGTGGACAATGGTTGGTTCCAGGAAGAAGCAAATGGTTCGATTTTGATTGTTCGACGAATGTATGGATCTAGGTGTTGGGAATCATCGGCAAGATCTCCCTCGACATGCTGGTGATCGAAACGGTGACCGAAGGTGGTCAGGTCTCTGGTACACATGCACGAGCGTTGATCGTGTACAGGTGATATTGGGTTCACTATTGAATTTGGGTTAGAAAATGGATCTTGGGTTTTGACTCGGAGAGGAGGGAGTTTGGCTCGAGTGTGACTTCGGTATTCCTGAAGTTTAACGTGATTATTAACAGTATTGAAAGTTAGGAGTAAAACGAACAAGTTTAAATTTAAACAAAAAAATCATGTTTTTAAGAATCCTCTTGAATCAATTTCTTTAAAAATCATAAGTGTTTATTTGAAGGTTTGGTTAGTTTAAGTTGGGTAAATTATCTTCACTTCGATTTAATAAATTAAGATTTTTGATAAAAATTAAAGTGATCAATTAAAGTGATTAATTAATAAATGTAATTACCTAAGAGTAATTAATTAAAATTTAATTAATTGATTGAGGGTTAATTAAAAATTAATTAAGGATAATTAAATGGTAATTAATTAAGGATAATTAAATGGTAATTAATTAAGGATAATTAATTAATATGATTTATTAATTAAAGGTAATTAATTTGAGGATAATTAATTGATTAAAGGTTAATTAATTAAAATGGCTTATATTTAATTAATGATTAATTAACCAAGATTTGTAGTTTATTTATAAGTAATTAATCTGGCATAAATTAATTATAATCAGATATTAATTGATTCTACTTATGGATGTTTGGATTCTATTGGATGATTTGATCGTTTGATATCCCTGATATATGATGCTTTGTGATACACCCTGATTTGTGTTCTGATCTGTAATTTATTTATCTGGGATGAATGTAATTGGTTATCTGCGATATATATAGCTATAATTTCTATTTCTGTGATATATTACTATGTGAATATGAAAACCCTTAATCCATAAACGACATTTGAATTTTGATGCGACAGGGAGTTGGATTCTAGTTGTTTATCTGAAACCCACATCGAATTGTAATAGTGAATCTTTGTGACTGATAAATTTATTTTATCTATGAATCTGTGAATGAAGATAAGCGTTATCGATTATACCGCTTATCGATATATCTATGATGATTGATGTTGTTGCACTATTGTGTGTGACACCACTGGACCACACTCTTACACACACAAATATGGATTTCACGTGGAAATCGGTTAAATCACAGATGATTTAAATTCAATGTTTTGAAATTGAAATTTTAATTTCAATTGATTTTGAAATTGGGAATTTGGGTTTAAAGTGAAAAGCTTTTGAAATGGAATTTCAAAGATAAAAGTTATTTTGAATAACTTAATCGAGTTTTGAAAATTTAAATAATTTGATTTAAATTTGAATTCAAGTTTGAAATTGAATCCTATGATTTGAAACTAGGGGTTAAAGATGTTGTACAAGTTATATATGGGTTAAACCATTTTAAAAGTATTGATTTGGGAATTTGAATTTAATTCAAGGGTTTTAACTCGTGTAAATAAAACTGGATTTTTTTGAAAACGAAACTATTTGTTTTCAAATAGTAAAATCTTTCACATAAGAAAGGATTTCCAAATTGTGTTTAACGGTTTCAAGTTGAAATGGAATTGAAATGTTTTGAAAACTATGAAATGAGTCTTTGATTTCAAAGACCGGATGAGTTAATCTAACTTGAAATGGAATTGTTTTGGAAGACTATGAATGAATCTTTGGAAACAAGTTTTGAAAGCAATAAGTTAAATCTTGATTTAAAGATTTAACGAGTAAATCTATTAAAATGGAAATTGTTTTGAAATCCATGAATGAATCTTTGTGAACGGGGTGAACTTTGTGAATTAAATCTTTTGTTTAAAAGATTAAATGTGTGGAAATTGTTTAAACCATTGAAGGTTTTTGAAATGAATCTTTTTGTTTAAAAGATTGGAAATGGTAATTTGTTTTACCATTCGAATGAAAAGTTTTGGGCTTTAAGCTGTGATTTAACTGAGACCCTAGTATCCATATGATTTTTAATTGCGATCGTTATTCGGTTTAGCCGGGAGAGGACCTTTGTGTCTTATAACCCATTCCGAATAGTGATACGACGATATGAATAGCATTTGAAGACCGGTGGTGAAGACCGCGTATTTGCGAGAGCGATAGGATGACCTATCGATTTTCTCTGCATCATGGCTCCGGTATAGAGATTCCCTAAGTGATGGGAAGTCCGATCGAGATTGTGAATACCCAGATTTGCAAGGGCTTCTTTGGAAGTGCTTCGGTTCTGTTCGAACCCGGAACAGACTTGTATGGATGTGTGTCTGACGTTACACTTTGAGATGTAAAGCTGGTTTCTATCAAATACATTTCTGTTGGTAGCGGAGAATTTATTCTCTTAGCTTAACACCCTTCTCTGAGATGTACGTGCTCAGAGGTTATGTAGTTGATGGTTACTAGTGATACATTCCTAATTTGGTAATGTTGCATACAAAGTGCTATTGATCATTGTTAATCAAAGCGTGGCTTTGTGAAAAAACGTGGCTTTGTGAAAAAGCGTGGCTTTGTGAAAAAGCGTGGCTTTGTAAAAAAGCGTGGCTTTGTGAAAAAGCGTGGCTTTGTGAAAAAGCGTAGCTTTGTAGACGAGACTTCGTCGAGCCTCACAACCCGGTAATGGTCGAAACAGGAATGTTGCGGCAAAGTTTTTAGGGGTAGCGCCCCTAGGGTATGTCATTTCCTTCTGGATAAAAGGTGATATCATGGTATGGAGCCCAGATATTTTACCTATGTGGATGCTGCACAGTTATTACACTTTGTGCTTGTTGCTTTATGATCGAGGTACCTTGGATAAAGGTCGGTGACGACCGGGGGATGACATGACTCGTGTGTTAGTTACCTAGTTACAGTTGTACAACGTGAGGTAGCGTCAGTGTGTTAGTTACCTAGTTACAGTTGTACAGCGTGAGGTAGCGTTGGCCTTGTGTTTGTAGAGATCCGGTTAGGTTCTCGGGGTGTCTTTCCAGAGGCGTTTCTATTTCGGTAAGGAAGTTCCTTGGCCTGACCATTTGTTGGAAATCCAAAGAAACAATACGAACCCTGTACGGTTTTAGTTGTATAACCTGCCATGGAATGTGGCGGTAACCTGTTATTGAACATGGTAGCTATAGTAGGCATACAATAATGGTTGTATGTTGGCTAAGATTAATATTGTATTTTCGATAGGATTTTCACACTATGCACTAGTAATAATATCAAAAGAGTTTTCTTTTGCGTAGTAAGCATGTTTGACTATCATAAGAAGCAATCTCCTCCAAGTCTGCGATTGCATTGTGTGTGTGGTAGGAGGTCTTATGGTAGTTTCATTTTCGAAAAGCATTGCGGATTTCAATTTAAAAGCTTTTGTGTTTGTTTAAAGATAAACTGTTTTTGTTTGCTCATACCAGTCCCATGACTGATCCGGAGTTTATTGTTCCCTTCCTAAACTTTGGGTGCCCACTATTTTCCACACGGGCAGTCTAGAGTTGGGTTTTTCAGATATTCAGGTTGAGTAGATTATCTGGAGCTAGTCAGTCATTGGATGACTGACCTTGCTTTCCGCTAGTTATGGATTGGAGCATTCTATTGGAGATATTCTATCCACTGCTGGTGTTATCTATTTTCTTTCCACTGCTATTTCTTGTATCATTCTATTGTATCATATTGTATCAGATTTTGTATCTGTCATTGTATCAATGTTATGTAATTGATATATTCTTTTTCTACTGTGTTGTTATACTTAATGGTGTTATAAGCTCAGGCGACTCGGATTTGAACGGTCGAATCTACGGCATTCGAGTACGATGTAAAGTACGGATGTCGATTTTCGAACGCGAAAAATTTGTATCGTTACATTTGGTATCAGAGCTAAGGTTGAGCTTTAGCTCAGGAGTATAACACATTAAGTAGCTCATTAGAGATAGGGTGAAGTATACCCTAGAATGAGTATTCCTCAGATATCCGTTCGAATGCCTCAGTAAATTCTCTTGATATCCACTGATAGTGAGTATGAGTGTAAGAAGGGGACGAGATAGGGGACAAGGGAGTACGACTATAAATGGTCGATACTCTGTAACAACAAGAAAACGATCTTTTCTCTATCAATCTCTTTTGTTCAGCATCTTTTTCTCAATTCTTCGATAGTTTCTGGTAGATCCAGGAAGAAATTCGATATACTAATACGAAACATAAACTCCAAATGAGCCAAAATTGTTGTTTGGATGTATTGGTTGCTTTGATTGCTATGATCGATAGGTATACTTTAGTTTCTAAACTGAAAATTTTGAAATTGTATACATATATCTATCTATTCTTTGGGACCCAATATATTCTACGAATGGTTAGTTATCCCTTTGGACTAACCGATGCCACTGCATATTTCGTAGATCTGGATAACCCGAGTATCTTCTGAAGTATTAAAACAGATTCGTTCGTGTATCTGTTATTGATATTCTGATTTGGTAAGCCAAATGCAGAATAGATGTTCAGTTTGATTTGATGAAACATTCTTCATCTATCTTTGTGTCTCCTTGGCAAATTTCAAGGATGAAATTCTTTTAAGGGGGGAAGTCTGTAACGACCCCGGATTTTATATAAATTTAAACTGATATTTAAATTTATTTTTGAATAAAAATTGTAAAATTTATTATAAATGGAAGCGAGTTTTTCCGATTCAAATAAATTCTGTATAAATCATAAAAATTTAAAATATTGTATATATATGTATATGTATATGTTGATATTTGAATTTAAATCGTAAATAAATGGTTTAAAAATGAAAAAATATATATGATATAAAAGTATATATACATTGACATAAGCATAAAATAAATAATAAGTAAGTAATTAAATGTTAGATGGTTAAACTTTAAAAGAACTAAAAATAATATTAAAATAAATACATTAGAGAAATTATAACAATATATAGCATAAGTAAGTAAACAAAATAAGCAAAGCAAATAAAAAAACTATCCATAAAACAAATCAAGTGTATACAGTATAATAAGAGGACTAAAGACTAAAGTAATATACTTTAACCTGGAAAACAACACAGCAACAAGTATTAAAACAAATGTACATAATATCACCTCTAGCACATACAAAACATAATGTTGTCAGTCGAGTAAAACAAGAACACAAGTAAAATAAAGTAAAGTGTAAATATATTTAAGTATGAAGCATAAATAGGCAAGCATGGGTACAAAGTACTCATGCATTTAATGAAAGCACCTTCAGCATGCCTATTTGTACACCATCCTATATCATTTCAGCCGAAGTAAAGGAAGAAAAAAATATGTAAAGTTGTACAAACCATTAATGCATCCACCATTGATAACTTCAGCCTACAAAACAAAGGAAAATATCCCTAGTTATGTTGTACAAACCAATATTATATACCCTGTTCATTTCATTTCCTATATACATCTATCTCTTCTCATTTCAATTTCGTTTCCTCAAAGCTGAAGAAAAAAAAATCTGATGTAAACAATGTCATTCAAAACTTAAACAAAATCCAACTCAATTCAAACCAAATCAGAGATTAAAGATTTCACTTGCAAATTTCTCAAGTCTGATTCAAAAGAAAACTCTGTTCTTCTTCTCCAAAACTGTGAGCAAACTTACTTATCTTTGTTTTATGTTTTGATGTTTTTGATTGGTAATGTTATGGAATGTTGCCTAGCTGTTGAATACACTTGCATACTGTATATACATACATACATATATATATATATATAGGTGAGCTAAATTATGTGTATACAGGCATATATGCTTATTCTTATGGTTACACGCTTGAAAATTTATTTCAAGAATTCACATCTCACAATCTATGCAAATTTGAGTTATGGTTGTTAAACAAAAGATGATTTAAATAGGACAATATCCATGTTTAAAACAAATCCAAGTTTATTTTATTGTGAATTTACTTCGGGAATGAGAAAAACAGTGAAATATTAAACTATTCGAAATCTGGACCTGAATGATTCGTTGTTTCAAGTATATAAGTAGATTTGTCATCAAAATCTATGAATTTTAAAATGATAATCATGATTTTTAAGCTCGAATTTCAAGCGAAATTGCAAGCTGAACAGAAAACGTAAACTGAGGAATCTCTGATGAACGAGGAGATAATGAGCTTCGATACCTACGTTGAAGGTAACTCGAGTGTTTTAGATTATTGGAAAAATAGTCAACAAATTTATAATTAACTAGAATGATCATACGAGATCAAACTAGGGTTTCGGTTCATGTTTTGGGCATGGCTGAAAAAATGATTGCCGCAACTTCTTCTGAGCTTCAGAATTGATCTCGTGGTGATGAGCCGATGCGTCGCGATGTGGCGGAGTTTTGAGCTTGGTGGCTCGTGTTCAGATGGTCGGAATCATGGTGACGGGTGGATTTTGTGGACAATGGTTGGTTCCAGGAAGAAGCAAATGGTTCGATTTTGATTGTTCGACGAATGGATGGATCTGGGTGTTGGGAATCATCAGCGAGATCTCCCTCGACATGCTGGTGATCGAAACGGTGACCGAAGGTGGTCAGGTCTCTGGTACACGTGCACGAGCGTTGATCGTGTACAGGTGATATTGGGTTCACTGTTGAATTTGGGTTAGAAAATGGATCTTGGGTTTTGACTCGGAGAGGAGCGAGTTTGGCTGAGTGTGACTTCAGTATTCATGAAGTTTAACGTGATTATTAACAGTATTGAAAGTTAGGGGTAAAACGAACAAGTTTAAATTTAAACAAAAAAATCATGTTTTTAAGAATCCTTTTGAATCAATTTCTTTAAAAATCATAAGTGTTTATTTGAAGGTTTGGTTAGTTTAAGTTGGGTAAATTATCTTAACTTTAATTTAATAAATTAAGATTTTGATAAAAATTAAAGTGATTAATTAATAAATGTAATTACCTAAGAGTAATTAATTAAAATTTAATTAATTGATTGAGGGTTAATTAAAAATTAATTAAGGATAATTAAATGGTAATTAATTAAGGATAATTAAATGGTAATTAATTAAGGATAATTAATTAATATGATTTATTAATTAAAGGTAATTAATTTGAGGATAATTAATTGATTAAAGGTTAATTAATTAAAATGGCTTATATTTAATTAATGATTAATTAACCAAGATTTGTAGTTTATTTATAAGTAATTAATCTGGCATAAATTAATTATAATCAGATATTAATTGATTCTACTTATGGATGTTTGGATTCTATTGGATGATTTGATCGTTTGATATCCCTGATATATGATGCTTTGTGATACACCATGATTTGTGTTGTGATCTGTAATTTATTTATCTGGGATGAATGTAATTGATTATCTGCGATATATATAGCTGTAATTTCTATTTCTGTGATATATTACTATGTGAATATGAAAACCCTTGATCCATAAATGACATTTGAATTTTGATGCGACAGGGAGTCAGATTCCAGTTGGTTATCCGAAACCCACATCGAATTGTAATAGTGAATCTTTGTGACTGATAAATTTATTTTATCTATGAATCTGTGAATGAAGATAAGCGTTATCGATTATAACGCTTATCGATATATCTGTGATGATTGATGTTGTTGCACTATTGTGTGTGAAACCCATGGACCACACTCTTACACACACAAATATGGATTTCACGTGGAAATCGGTTAAATCACAGATGATTTAAATTCAATGTTTTGAAATTAAAATTTTAATTTCAATTGATTTTGAAATTGGGTATTTGGGTTTAAAGTGAAAAGCTTTTGAAATGGAATTTCAAAGATAAAAGTTATTTTGAATAACTTAATCGAGTTTTGAAAATTTAAATAATTTGATTTAAATTTGAATTCAAGTTTGAAATTGAATCCTATGATTTGAAACTAGGGGTTAAAGATGTTGTACAAGTTATATATGGGTTAAACCATTTTAAAAGTATTGATTTGGGAATTTGAATTTAATTCAAGGGTTTTAACTCGTGTAAATATAAATGGATTTTTCTGAAAACGAAACTATTTGTTTTCAAATAGTAAAAGCTTTCACATAAGAAAGGATTTCCAAATTGTGTTGAACGGTTTCAAGTTGAAATGGAATTGAAATGTTTTGAAAACTATGAAATGAGTCTTTGATTTCAAAGACCGGATGAGTTAATCTAACTTGAAATGGAATTGTTTTGGAAGACTATGAATGAATCTTTGGAAACGAGTTTTGAAAGGTATAAGTTAAATCTTGATTTAAAGATTTAACGAGTAAATCTATTAAAATGGAAATTGTTTTGAAATCCATGAATGAATCTTTGTGAACGGGGTGAACTTTGTGAATTAAATCTTTTGTTTAAAAGATTAAAAGTGTGGAAACTGTTTAAACCATTGAAGGTTTTTGAAATGAATCTTTTTGTTTAAAAGATTGGAAATGGTAATTTGTTTTACCATTCGAATGAAAAGTTTTGGGCTTTAAGCTATAATTTAACTAAGACCCCAGTATCCATATGATTTTTAATTGCGCTCGTTATTCGGTTTAGTCGGGAGAGGACCTTTGTGTCATATAACCCATTCCGAATAGTGATACGACGATATGGATAGCATTTGAAGACCGGTGGTGAAGACCGGGTATTTGCGAGAGCGATAGGATGACCTATCGATTTTATCTGCATCATGGCTCCGGTATAGAGATTCCCTAAGTGATGGGAAGTCCGATCGAGATTGTGAATACCCGGATTTGCAAGGGCTTCTTTGGAAGTGCTTCGGTTCTGTTCGAACCCGGAACAGACTTGTATGGATGTGTGTCTGACGTTACACTTTGAGATGTAAAGCTGGTTTCTATCAAATACATTTCTGTTGGTGGTGGAGAATTTATTCTCTTAGCTTAACACCCTTCTCTAAGATGTACGAGCTCAGAGGTTATGTAGTTGATGGTTACTAATGATACATTCCCAATTTGGTAATGTGGCATACGAAGTGCTGTTGATCATTGTTGATCAAAGCGTGGCTTTGTGAAAAAGCGTGGCTTTGTGAAAAAGCGTGGCTTTGTGGACAAGACTTCATCGAGCCTCACAACCAGGTAATGGTCGAAACAGGAATGTTGCGGCAAAGGTTTTTAGGGGTAGCGGCCCTAGGGTATGTCATTTCCTTCTGGATAAAAGGTGATATCATGGTATGGAGCCCAGATATTTTACCTATGTGGATGCTGCACAGTTATTACACTTTGTGCTTGTTGCTTTATGATCGAGGTACCTCGGATAAAGGTCGGTGACGGCCGGGGGATGACATGACTCGTGTATTAGTTACCTAGTTACAGTTGTACAGCGTGAGGTAGCGTCAGTGTGTTAGTTACCTAGTTACAGCTGTACAGCGTGAGGTAGCGTCGGCCTTGTGTTTGCAGAGATCCGGTTAGGTTCTCGGGGCGTCTTTCCAGAGGCGTTTCTATTTCGGTAAGGAAGTTCCTTGGCCTGACCATTTGTTGGAAATCCAAAGAAACAATACGAACCCTGTACGGTTTTAGTTGTATAACCTGCCATGGAATGTGGCGGTAACCTGTTATTGAACATGGTAGCTATAGTAGGCATACAATAATGGTTGTATGTTGGCTAAGATTAATATTGTATTTTCGAAAGGATTTTCACACTATGCACTAGTAATAATGTCAAAAGAGTTTTCTTTCGCGTAGTAAGCATGTTTGACTATCATAAGAAGCAATCTCCTCCAAGTCTGCGATTGCATTGTGTGTGTGGTGGGAGGTCTTATGGTAGTTTCATTTTCGAAAAGCATTGCGGATTTCAATGTTTAAAAGCCTTTTGTGTTTGTTTAAAGATAAATTGTTTTTGTTTGCTCATACCAGTCCCATGACTGACCCGGAGTTTATTGTTCCCTTCCTAAACTCTGGGTGCTCACTATTTTCCACACGGGCAGTCTAGAGTTGGGTTTTTCAGATATTCAGGTTGAGTAGATTATCTGGAGCTAGTCAGTCCTTGGACGACTGACCTTGCTTTCCGCTAGTTATGGATTGGAGAATTCTATTGGAGATATTCTATCCACTACTGGTGTTATCTATTTTCTTTCCGCTGCTATTTCTTGTATCATATCTCTGATGTATATTGATATCTGTTGTATCATTCTGTTGTATCATATTGTATCAGATTTTGTATCTGTCATTGTATCAATGTTATGTAATTGATATATTCTTTTTCCGCTGTGTTGTTATACTTAATGGTGTTATAAGGTCCGGCGACTCGGATTTGAACGGTCGAATCTACGACATTCGAGTACGATGTAAAGTACGGATGTCGATTTTCGAACGCGAAAAATTCGTATCGTTACAACTCCACTTCGAATGAGCTTTATAGTGAATTGGCGGTCTCACCAATATTCTAATGAATTGCAAAAGGGGGAACTCCTTTACAATTAGCATTGATTCACCAGAGATTTATATTTATCCTTGGTTTAGATGCTAATATCTTTTATTACTCCAAACTCTATCTCTTGAGATCGAATGTAGATTTCCAGACAATCCACATCGATCTTATTCTTTAACTCACGGTTAACCCGGTTAAGGTTGTCCGCGGTTATCTAAGCTTACCCATCTCCCTACTTTGTTATTTAATCATCTTGTCTTTTGTTTCCAACCTACCTTCAAAACATTTTGAATTGTATTTGTAAATCTGTAATTAATATTTTGTTTTATATTGTGTTGTTTGAGTTGTTGATGTTGATTTGGGTTTCCGATCGATTCGTCCGATCAACGCTATCGATAGGATTTCTAAAACACTTTGACAGAACAAACTGACACAATATTATATATATAAAAAAATGGTTAATGAAATAAATTTTGATATATAATTTATGGAACTTAATAAATTGATTTAAATTGATAATTTGAAGTGATAATACTTGATTTATCATATATTGTTCTACAAATGAATTTATAAATAGTTGTTTATAAATTTATTTGGGAACTGAAATGAATTTAAAACAAGAAATTTAAGAATTTAATTTCCGATGGATTCAAACCTTGTGTTAAAAGTTTTAAAAGGATATATTATTTAAAGTATTTCCAAGTAGAAATTTGTTTCTAAAGGATTTTTAAGTTTAAAAATTTAGTGCTCTTCTCTTTGTCGTTGGAAAATAATTTAGGTGATGACTGCAGCATCATCGACGTTCATTTTAGAGTTTCGAAGTGAAGAGACTGTTCTGTAGTCTTGCTACAGCTTTGTTTTGGGTAATTTAATTAATATTAATTTCTAAAAATATGACTTGATTTATAATATATATAGATATATGATTTAAATTTGATTTGACATATTATGTACATATATTTATTTATCTCTAACTGGTTTGAAGGAAATCGGAAATTAATTCTTACATTTTTTTTTCTTAAAGAATAATTTCAATTATAAAAAGGAAATTTTTTTTTGGATAAATGATTCAAACTTGAGATAATTGAATCAGAAAGTTTTATTTGTATAACACACAATTTCATTCCAATATAACTTACCTAAATTACACAGAAGTTGAATATGAAATTGGATAATATACAATATAGAAAGGATTTTATAAATAAAATTTGAGTGGTTATAATAAATGTTATACACTTAAATTTTAGTTATAAAAGATTAACAGAGGTAAATAGTGAAAAAGGAATTTAAAGAGATTTTATTTAAATAACTTAATAATCAAATTTGATTTAATATGGAACCTTAAGTCTAACCTAGGAATTTTAATAAAGGTTATTTCCTGAAATGAATATGTTGTATAATAAATAATGTATCTTTGAATAGATAAAATAAAATACATTTGAATTGGACTTTTGGTAATAAAGTTTATTTAACTTGAATTCATAGTTTAATTGATGTCTAAATGAATAAATGTGTAAAGAAATTTGATTGTTATATTTGCTATGATAAATATTTTATTTATGAAATTGATATGTCTTGAATAATGAATAATTATGATTTAAATAGTTAAAATGTATTTTAACATCACTAAAACTTGATAATTGAGAATTTGGTTTTCAAATGGAAATTTTAAGTAACTTATTAAAGGAATATCCATTTATGAAATGGGTATTTTAAATAAAGTGTTAGGGTATGTGTTAAATTTAGAGCTAAGTAAAATAGTGAGCTTTTGACTTAATAAACGAAGTGTAGTTTAATTTGGATATTCCATTCATAAAAGTTTGTATTAATAAGTCATAAGTTAAATGATATCCAAATGAATATTCTAGAATAAAACTGATTTGAAATATTAATATATCTACTGTAGCATTTTATAAGTGCTGCTGTTTTGAAAATACAATGTTTTGGAAATTTTTAAAATTGAATGAACTTAGAAATGTTACAACTTTAAAATGAATATTGTTTGATCTTGGATTAAAATGGTTTAAGTGAAGATTATTTTTAAAAAGGTGTTATGATTTTCTAAGTGTTATGTTTTTTTTTAAGAATAACATTTCCAAAGTGTTATGATTTTTAGTAGTATGATTTCCAAATGATAACATCTCTAAATTGTTATGATTTCAAAACATTATGGTTACAAATCTATTATCTTATTTTGTTTTTCAAACTATCTTTTGGTTGTTTTTATTTCTCTTATCTTGTTACAGAATGGAAAGGCTATTGCTTATACCAGTCTGTTTAGAAATCTTTCTGTAATCTTGATAATCTTTGTTACTCATCTGGATCTGAACACTGTTTTTCCATTCATAGACCGTCGGTCAAGTGAAAGGGAGATTCAGACTTTAGAGGATTTTTTTTTCGTGCTTGTACTCTTATTTAATTACCTCCATCTTGTTAAACTTACCTATAACAATAGTTATCAGGTGTAATTCAAATCTTCTTATCATCTTGTCTTAATTCTATTCATTCTATCTTTTTATGTGCTTTCCCGTACCTCGTTCCTTTTCGGGGACGAAAAGTTTTGAGTGGGGGAGAGTGTAACAACCATGTATTTTATAATTATTTTTAAATTGATTTCCAAATTTAAAAGCTTTAGTTATGAAAAAAATAAATTTTGTTATTGTAAATATAAAAAACTTTGATTTTGTATGTGGATTAGAATTCCAAATATGACTAAATTTAATATTTCCAGAAATGTGAATTTTGGTCAAATAGTCAAACTTTGACTTTTAACTTAAAATTTTAAAGGTTTGAAATTATAAATTTTATCTTTTATTACGAAAATAGATGTAATAACTTGAACACTACTTTTCGTTTCGTTGAAAACGGAGTTAAAATGTAGAAGTTATGCACAATTCAATTTTTAGTATAATTTGTTTTATTATGCAATTTTGCCTATTTTAAATTTTGTAAATTACTTTTTCTTTGTTATATTTTATTTTAATATGTGCTAATATATTATTTTATGTATATTTTGTCTTTTAATATTTTTAAAAATGATAATATAATTTTTCTAAAGTCTATTGAAATTGTTTTCAATTTGTTAAGCCAAGTTTCTATTTTCTTTGCTATTTTCTTAATTTAATTATATATAATTAAAATTTATTTATTTATTTTATACATTCACTTTTATTTGCTGTGTTTTTACTTTATTAATATTAATTTTACATGTATTTTGATTAAAATCGATTTTTCCAAAGATTATTTGGATTGATTCAATTTATTTAGCCTAGTTTCATATATATTGATATTTTCTTTATATAAATTATATAATTTAAAATGTATTTAATTATTTTTCTTATTTACATTATTTCTGAGATTATTTATCTATTTTATCAGGTTTTTTATGTATTTACAAAATAGAAAAAGAAATTTGAAAGGCCTTAAACTTTCTATCTTCCTATGGGCTTTTATCTTCCACCGTTTCTTTTTCAATCAATACATCTTTTATTCTATTTTGCCGTTCTATTCCTCATTTTTTTTTCAGCCGACTTCCTCATGTTTTTCACGAGTTTTCAAAGCTTCTTAACCCTAAAAAAAATCATGGCCTCCATCATGCAAAAAAAAATTAGGTAAATTCTTCTCCTTTCTCTTGTTTTCTATATTTTCATATTAGAAATTGCTCTTGTTCTCAACTAAAGTGATTGGCTCCTCTTCAACCAGACCTTAGGCCGACCTCCACCACTCCATAACCTGATCATCAACCACCCTAGATCACCACCATGGCAGGCCGAGCAACCCCAAGGCAAGAACCACCACAAAAATCCACAAATCCATCACCTATGCACTCAAGCTGACCTAGTTTTGGTACCATCACCTTCCACCACCCATGGCCGCCACCAACACCACCTCCAGCACCACCTAGACCCTCTGCCACGTCATCACCTTGGACCCCACTCATCTGGCCATGCCCCATGAGCCTTGGCCGAGCCTTGAATTGCCTTGAATCCATGTTAAAGTGGCATTGTTTTGCCTTGTTGTGTTGTTTCATGCATACTCGCCTTTTGCTATCCTCTAAACATGTTTGGCCGACCCTTAGGCAACCAAAACCTGATCCAAATCTTACCTTAGACCTGTAGTACACCATATGGCTAAACCTAAAGGTTGTTGGAAGCAAGTGGAAAGCAATTCTACTTTGATTCGTGCAGTTGATTCTATATTATTCTATCGTATTGTGCATTTGAAAACTTATATTGTTTGTATTGTTTTGTCTTATGTATTCGAGGAAGTTAACCTTGTATCTCCCACACTCATCATCATCATGGCTGAGAAAATGAAGCCCTTGTTCGAGCTTTTGAATGGTTAAAGCACAGTCAAGTAATCTATTCCGTTGTTGCTTCTTATCTTCATTGTTTCAACATTGTTTGCGTTGAATATTTATGTGTATATTGTCTTGTTTGGTTATTGTTTACAAGATAAATATCAGGGCTCTCCATTCATTCAAATCAAAAGTCATGCTATATCATGCTTGTTGTGCTTTCTGGAATCTATTCTGTGTGTTTTGATCGCAAATCTCCAGCTTTAACAGGTGAGTTATTCTCACCAGACAATATGTATCTATATAACTAGTAAATTGACACCCTATGAATATGTAGGAATATATTATCATGTTATACTTGACTATGTTATGATCATATGATGTTTATAGACCTGTTATATCATCCATTACTATTATATAATGTATTCTGTTCATTTATATCTGTTTATCACACTGCAAGTTCCCTGTAGATTAGATTCACTATGGGTTGAAATGATACATACCCGAACGGACTTTAGAATAGAGAAAAATCGTTATGGGCTGAAATTATAGGCCTGAACGGTTTTTATTTATTTTATTTAACTTGGGATTGCGGGTTTGAAATGATAGAACCCGGATTTTTCTTTTTAAAACTGCGGATTGAAATGATACATATCCGTATCACTTGACCTAGGTTAGAAAACTATATACAGGCCCGTGGTTATTTTATAAAGTGTTTTGGATATTTTTAAGTATTTTAAAAATATAAATTTATGAAATTTGATTTAAATAGATTTTTAAATGTTTTAAAATAAATAAATTATGATTTTTCTATGAGTTAAAATGTAATTAATGAATGGTTTTATTGGATTATTGAAATATAACTTAAGTTTGGCATTTGGAATTTTGGTTAAAATGATATTTTAAGTTATATGAATAAAAATGGAAATTTAATTATATTTGGAAAATGGTAAATATGATAATTTGATTTAAATTTTTATTTAAGTAATTTATTAAAGTATTATTGATTTATCTATGAATTTAAGTGGTTAAATAAATGAATGCTTAAATTGTAATTTTAAAATATAGCTTGATTGGGAAATGTTAATTTGGTTTTAATTAAAGGTTTAAATTAATTAAATAAAATTGGAAATTTAGTTAAATTTGTGAAATGGTAATTTAAATTTGAAGTGTTAAGTTTATTTGTTGAAAGTGAAGAAAAGGAAATTATACACTTGAACTAATAAGTGGAATTATTGAAATTTGGATTTATTTATAAGAAATTGGTTTAATAAAAATCAAAATGTTTAATGATATGTTAATGAACATTTTTAATGTTAAATTATGATTTTTAAAATGTTTAAAGAGTTTAAAATGAAGTTATGTAATTGCTGGGAATACACTAAAAAGCTGGAAATCACTTTTAATAGCATTCAGAAATGCTATGGTTCTGAATTACACTAAAAATTGAGTAAAAGGGCCACTACAACATTTCTGAAATGCTGCAGTTGCTGTAGTTGAACTAATAGGCAAAACTTAACTCAGGTCTACTATAGCATTCTTTGGAAATGCTGTAGTAGTCTGCAGTCTTTGTTAAAATCAAATAAAACCTTTGTTTTGAAATCTTAGCTACCGCAGCATTTCTGGAAATGCTGTTCTTGCTGTTTAAACTAATTTTTCAACTAGAAATGAGATATAACAGCAGTTTTTAAGTGCTGTCTTTGCTGCATTAAAATGTTTCAAATATAACTTATAACAGCTTTTTCTAAATGCTGTGAAAGGCTGAAATCTTAATAATTAGGGGTTTTGACTTAGCAATGAACTCAAAATGGTTTGAAACTTTGAAAATTGTATACTTGACTTGAAAGTATAATAATTACACTTTTAAATTGTTTAGATGAATTATTTTGATTAAAATATAAACTATTTAAAAGGTGATTTGAAATGAAGTTTTGAAATGATATGATATTTTAAATATATTGAAATGTTTTGGAATTGATTTAATCTTTATTTTGGTAAACATTTGGATTTGAAATTCTATTTTGAAGTATAAACTGTTTTAAATTATAACCACGAGTTATAATAACGATTGGTTGTTAAAGAGACCGGGATCGGATATGGACATACTCTCTGTCGATACCGAAAACCACTTTAACAACTGTGTACGCGGTGGAGTTTCCAGAATGAAGTAGGATGGGGGCGACGATCCTAAGTTATATACGTGGACCCAACTCCCGTGAGTTGGCATAAGGTGGCTAAAACAGGAGCGATTGACGGACCAAGAAGGTAACACCTCTGATCGGACACACTTCTTCGATACCATTCTATTACTTGTGATTGATTTGGTGGCCACCCTTGATTTGGGAGTGTTGTTCGAGGAGGGCGGTAGTGGCTGCTATGCGTCACCACCAGTCCGGATGCATAATTGGTATATCTACCCTGGCATTGCCTAGTTGTGCCGTGTCACCTACCATATCGAGATTTACTACGATTTCTGATTTCTCCCGTAGCCTGTGGAGTATCGAGGGTAGCCCCATTTTGGGAGTATGCTAATACTGGATAGACTACTGGGACTATTACGTGTTAAGGGGAATATTGGGTCACTCCTTAACGCTATTTAAAAGTATGTTTAGCTTATGATTAGACATTATTATAATAGCGAATATTACTACATAGTAGATAGTTTAAGTTACTTGTACCCTTATTACAGTTCACTTGAGTTGGTTTACATTGTATAAGTATGTATGTCCTGACTCGAGTGTTTGTGTTTTTATTTACGCTCGGGTCAGCCTGAGTATTCATAGATTTGGATTTCCACCTTCCGGAGATTTGAATCGTTGGAGATTATTTGCTAGTCTTGTTCTATCAACTTCGGTTCTGTTGTTCTATTCAGCCTGTACTTGGTTATTGTATTGAGACTTCTGTTGTACTTTATTTCTTATGTTGTATCTTATGTAACTCTGATATATTTACATAGTAGCTTCATGAACTACTATTTCTTTTACTTCTGCTGCATTATTTTACTCTGTGTCTGTGATCTGTGATTATATTTATTTACTGCATATTCTGAGATTTGCCAAATTTTATTTACAACGTGGTATTTTGAGCAATTCAATTCCGGCTTGAGTGTCTACCTATACACTTATAATGGATGCGAATGGTTGAAAATACCGGGTCGTTACAGGAATTGAAATCGATATAAATAAAAAATGGTTTTAATGTGAATTTGAACTTAACCTTTAACCTTTTAATTGAAATTGTTGAACTAAGATTGGTTTAAATTAAATTCTGGAACTAAAGTTGATTTGAATTGATTTGTGAAATTGGAAGAAACAATTCTAATTTGTTTTGATATAAACTCTTTTAAATACATAAACTATTTTAATATATATTATTTTAAATTTATAAACTATCTTAAATATATATTTTAATATATAAACTATTTTTAATATATAAACTATTTTAATTTATAACCTATTTTTGAATATAAACTATTTTTAATGTATAAGTATTCAAATATATAACCTACTTTCAATATTCAAACTGTTTAAGTTGGACCTGTTATGACTTAGATTTAATGGATTTAAAAGCGAATACTTTGATATAATGGTTTAACCTATTTGGTGGTTATTATTTTTGAAATGAATATGATTTCAAAAGTGATATGATTTTGAAGTGAATATGATTTCGAAAGTGATATGATTTTGAAGTGAATATGATTTCGAAAGTGATATGATTTTGAAGTGAATATGATTTTGAAAGTGATATTATTTTGAGATGAATATGATTTCGAAAGTGATATGATTTTGAAATGAATATGATAACTTGATATGAAGTGAACTGTTTGAAATGAAAAAAATGACCATGGTGTGAAATAAGCGTTTGGTTGTTAAAGAGACCGGAATAGGATATTGGCATACTCTCTGCCAATACCGAAAACCACTTTAACAACTGTGCACGTGATGGAGAATCCAGAATGAAGTAGGATAGTTTAGCGAACGTTTGTATGAGGTATGAATGCAGCCTCGACTCTCTCGAGTCAGCTTGATGTGACTAAAACATGAGCTATACCTGGGCCAAGTGAGGTCGCACCTCCGATCGAGCATGCTTCTGCGATACCATATCTATTACTTTTTGATTTGATTGGGTGCACCTTTGATTATGGGAGTGTGTCTCAAGGTGGGTGGTAGTAGCTGCTATGCGTTACCTCCAGCCCGGTTCTGCAAACGGTAGTATCCTACCCTGGGCATTGCCTTGCATGCCTAGTCACATGCCTTATCGAGCCCATTACGAGTTTGGTTTGTGTTGTACCTATTGAGTGCTCCCTGATAGCCCATAAGTTTGGTGGAGTTTACAGTACTGTATAGACTGCGGCATTTATATAAAAATGTGTTAAGGGGGATATGGGTAACGCCTTAACGCTATTTCAATATTTTACTTTACTGTAGACATTATCTATGTAGCGTATTGTACTATGTATGTAGATAGTTTAACGGATCCTTAAAGGATGGGAATCCCAAACATCCTTTAAGTTATATTGCATATCACTTGGACCTTTCACTTGAGGTGATTTACTTGGATAAGAATGTTAATCCCGACTCGAGTGTTTTGTGTTTTGCTTTACGCTCGGGTCAGAGCGAGTGTCACAGCATTTGAGACTCACCTTTGAAGCTTGGAGCTTTTCTTGGAGATCTATCTGTTATCTATTCAGCTTTCAGTTATATCAGTTATTTCCAGTTGTTTATGTTCAGACTTGTCATTTGCTTATTGTATTTGAGACTTCTATGTTTTGGATTTCTGATGTATTTTACTTTAGACTCTGATGTTCTATAGTAGCTTCATGAACTACTATTTATCTATTCCGCTGCTTATTGTTATATTACTTAGTATCTGTGATTTTGTAATTGATTTATTTACTGTATGCTAAGTTTTTCCAAATATAAATTAACAATCTGTTGTTTTGAGCAATTCAAGTCTGACATGTGTGGATGATTGTCAATTTGAATAGTTCGAAATAGCAGGTCGTTACATGTGGTATCAGAGCTCTGGTTTAGGAAAGACTTAGCATATGGAGTAAAACTCATTAGAGATAGAGTAGTAATACCCTAGAATGAGTAGAATTAATTACAGAATCATCTTTGTTCGAGCTTGAGATTCTTTGCTAGGATCCTCTTTGATTTGGATTTCTTTTGAATTTTGGAACTTTACCTTCGTTCTAAAATCCATTCATGTCTTTTCCTGTTCGTGTTTTTCTTGATACTAGAGCATCCCATAGCTTTATTTCTGTTGATCTCTGTAATAAATTTGAGCACATATTGCAACCTCAATTGGCAACTTCATCCTTATATGTGACTGATCCCATCGGCGGTCCCGCCAATCTTAGTATGATTTGTAAAGGGGTGAAACTCATTTACAACAGGCGTTGATTCACCGGAGATTTCTACGTCCTCGGTTTTGATGTTGTTATTTCTTGCAAAGCCTGAACCGTTTCTCTAGTAGACGACTAGGGTAATTCTCTTGTGATTGAATGTCGGTTGCCTCAGGATTATGTAGGCAGTTTTATCTTTTCGCTTGATTCTCAGCCTAGTGACCTTGACTCCACTCCTGTTGTTCAACTATTTTCGGATTTATTGGTGAAGTCACTTCTCTACCTCCAAAGTGGGAAATTGAATTCTGCATCGATCTTATTCCTGGAGCTCGATCTTGCTACCGGTTTTCACCAGCTTCGTGTAGCGAGAGCATTCCCAAGACAGCTTTCTAAATAATAAATGGTTAGTCATGCCCTTTGGATTAACCAATGCTCCTATCTTCTTCGTTGATCTCATAAATTGTGTTTTCCGCGATGTTTTCAATAGGTTTGTCCTGGTTTCATTGATGATATTCTCGTCTTTTCTAAGTCAGAGAAGGAGTGTGAGTCTCATTTGAGCTATGTTCTCCAAACTCTTAGGAGTCATCAGTTGAAACCCAAATTTTCTAAATGCCATTTCTGGATGGATGAAGTCTGATTCCTTAGGCACATTGTTTCTGAAATAGAGTCTCGGTTTACCCGGTTAAGGTTGCTGCGATTAATGTAAGTATATCCATCTTTACACTTTTGTAATTTAATTATCTTACTTCCTTTCGAGCCTATCATCTTAGTTAAAATTATCTTTGATTAGGGTCGCTCTAAGTTTGAATCTCTATCCTTGTTCAAATCCATTCTTGAATCATCCTATGAGGGAGCGTATTTGTAATTAATATAAAAATGTTTTATACTGTGTTGTTTGAGTTGTTAAGTTTGAATTTTGGGTTTCGATCGATTCATCTAGCTAACGATATCGATAGGAATTCCAAAACACTTGAACAGAGCAAACTGACATAATATTGTTTTTGAAATTGGTAAATGAAATGATTATATGTATGATTATATTTTATATATATAAAAGTATAATTTTTTGAAATTAGATAGTTAAATGAATTGGTTGTGAGAAATTGTAACGACCCACTATTTTGGACCATTCAAATCGACAATAAAACCACACATGTCGGACTTGAATAATTCAAAACAATAGATTGTAAATAAATTTGGAGCAAATAAAATCAATCACAGAATCACAGACATAGAATATCAAAATAACTCGCAGCGGAAATAAAAATACATAGTGGTTCATGAAGCCACTACAATACATAGTCTCAAAAAGATACAAAATACCATAGTCTGAAAAACAGATACAACAGAAGTTTGAATACATAAGTTCACAAATACATAAGCAAAGCTGAATAGGAAATAACTGAAATGGAAATAGACAACTAGATCGACAGATAAACTCCAGCAATCTCTAGCTCTAGAAGGTGAATCCAAAGATGTGATACTCAGGCTGACCCGAGCATAAAGCAAAACACAAAAACACTCGAGTCAGGACATACATACTTATAAAATGTAAATCAACTCAAGTGAACTGTAATAGAAATGCATCAATAACTTAAAGGATGCTTGGGATCGCTCATCCTTTAAGGATCCGTTAAACTATCTACTATGTAGTAAGATACGCAATTATAATAATGTCTAAAGTAAAGTAACTATTTAAAATAGCATTAAGGCATTACCTATATCCCCCTTAGCACATTTTATAGTGCCAATAGTCTTTACAGTACCGTAATACCCCGTAAACTGGAGCTACCAGAGGATACTCCATAGGTACGACACAAATCAAACTCGTAGTAAATCATGTTAGGGTAGGTGACACGGCACAACTAGGCAATACTAGGGTAGATATACCAATTACACTTCTGGGCCGGTGGTAACGCAGAGCCGCGGCAATCGCCCACCTCGAGCCACACTCCCGAATCAAGGGGTGCACCCAATCAATCACAAAGTAATAAAATGGTATACGATGGAATGTGTCCGATTAGAGGAGCTACCTCATTAGCCCATCAATTGCTCCTGTTTTAGCCACCTTATGCCAACTCACGGGAGTTGGGTCCACGTTTATACCTCAAAATAGAATCGTCGCCACCATTTTACTCCATTCTGGAATCTCCACCACGTACACAGTTGTTAAAGTGGTTTTCGGTATCGACAGAGAGTATGTCCATATCCGATCCCGGTCTCTTCAACAACCAATCGTTATTATAACCCGTGGTTATAAATTTCAAAAATGGTTTATATTTCAAATAAAAAACATTCCATTTTCAATCATTTAAATTCGATGTCAATATCCTTCAAAAATTATATTCATTTACAAAGTTGTAACACTTCTAAGTTAATTCATTAAATTATAACATTTCCAAAAACATTGTATTTTTAGCATTCGTAGCACTTGGAAAATGTGATAATACATATAGTAGCAGTTCGAAAATATTGTCTTTCAAGAAACAGCAACACTTAGAAAACATTACTGCAGATATAGTAGTATTTAAGAAATATTGTCTTTCAGGAAACAGCAGCACTTAGAAAACGTTACTGCAGATATAGTAGTATTTCAGAAATATTGTCTTTCAGGAAACATCGGCACTTAGAAAACGTTCCTGCATATATAGTGGTGTTTGGAAAATATAGTACATTGTTAGAAATGGTAGCACTACCTTAAAACCACAGCATTTCAGAAATGCTGCCAATACAAATCTGAGATTTACCATAACATTTCAGAAACATTATAATTTCAGTTTTTCACCATTTTTAACTTATAAAACATATCTCACTTTCCAAAATTATTTATTTGGATATCATTTCACTTATGATTTAAATAAAATAAAATTTTATAAATAAAATATCCAAATTTAACCATAATTCATTTATTAAGTCAAAATTACATTTAAATTTCTTAACTTTACTTTTAACAAAAGATTTGATATTTTATTTACTTTTAAAAATATCCAATGCATACATAAAATATTTTAGTACTAAGTTAAGCCTACAATTCCATTTTAAATCAAATTTCAATTATTAAGTTAAATCAACATTTTAATTTACATTTTAAATCATTTATTAACTTATACAATTTTAACTTATAGAAAATCACTATAAAATTTATTAAATCTTTTAAATCCAATTTAAGTTAAAATTTCATATATTTAAATTTCAAAATACTTAATATTTTAGAAAAATCATTTTAAATTAACCACGGGTCTGTATAATATTTTCTAACCTAGGTCAAGTGATACAGATAATATATCATTTCAATCCGTAATGAATTAAAATCCCTGGTTTTATCATTTCAAACCCACAATCCCAAGTCAAATAAAAACTGCTCAAGCCTATCATTTCATCTCATAATGACTTTTCCTTATTCTATAGTCCGTTCAGGTATGTATCATTTCAACCCACAGTGAGGGAACTTGCAGTGTGAGAAATAGAAAATAAAATAAACAGTATAACATATCATATGATGTCAGGTGATGTAACAGGTATATAGTCAGGTTATATCATCATATAATGTCATGTCATAGGCCGATGTGAGCATATATCATAGCATATCAACTACTACATATCCAAGTGACATTGTTTCACATTTATATAAGTACAATTTGTCGAGAGTGACAACTCACCTCTAAAGCTAGAGATAAAATTCAAGACACAAATCCTACTCCGCAAAGCACGAAAAAGCACGACTAGATTCGAGGAGGAGATGAGCCAAGATTCAATTCTTGCAACAACAAATAAAACAAACAAATATAAGTATAGATTAAATCACAAAAGAATGTATGAATTAAACAAAGACAAAGTGGAACAAAATGACTTGACTCATGCAAGTGGTTCGACCACTTCACCAATAGGCTTGACAACTTCAACATTTTGCTCGGCCAAGACCAGATTTAGGCACGCATATGCTCGACCATGGTCAGGTGGAAGCACAGCTATGCAATGGTAGGTGAAGAAGAGATAGGGTTGTGGAATGCAAAAAGTCATGGCATGTGAATAGTCAAGGAGCCTTTGGGTTCGACCCTAGGCAAAAGTGGCTCGACCCATGGTTCATGCTCGGTTCAAGTCAGGTGCAGCCACCTTCAGGTGCGGCTAGGGGTCAGGGGATGGTTACGGCAAGGGCTGGAGGAGGTGGAAGTGATGGTGGCTGAGGCTAGGGAAGAGGAAGTGTGATCAGGTGGAGGTTCGACTAGGGTTTCATGCATGGGATGGTGATGTTTTGTGGTGGTGCTCTGGACAAGGGGTCACGGCCATGGTCAGTGGAGATGGTGAGGTGGTGCTGGCCGTACATGAGGTGGTGGTGGTGGATGAGATGGTCGGCAAGGGCTAGGTAATGGTGATGGCCGAGCATAGCTTTGAGGAGAACAAAAGAAAAATAATAAAAGAAGAGGAGGAAAGCAATGAGAACTTACTGAATTATTTTTCTTAGGAGATAAAATGAGAACGTGAGGAGGAAGAGGGATGTTTTGTACGTGAATGAGAAGTGAGAACGTGAGGAGTTTTGAACGACTAGGAAATGTAAAGGCATCAATTCACACTTTAAACAAAAACTCAAGTCTTTTGGAATTTCCAAAGCCCAATATCAAAAGCCCATTTCAAAACAAGCTCAAAACAACAAATAAAATCCAAAGCCCAAACAAATACAAGATGGAAAAATAAAATAGAAAAATAACCAATGAAATACTCAGAATAATTACGTGTAAAACGCTGAATTTTATCAAATTTAAAATGTATAAAACAGAATTTGATGAAATGAAAAGCAGGACGAATATCAGAAACAAGTACAGTTTCAAAGAAAAAGATTGGAAATTTAAAATTCAAATTTAAAAATTTCAACTGAAAGTCAAAGTTTGACCAAAGTTGACCAAAATATAAAATTTTTAGAAAATCATTATTTTATTATATTTGGAAAATAAATTATAAACAAAATCCAAAAATACATTGGAAAATTCCAAAAATCAAATTTAAAATGATTTAAAAATCAAAGTTTCAAATAAAAATTAATTTAAAATATTTGTTAAAAATTATGGGTTATTACAGAAATGATAGTACTAGATTATCATTTATTGTTTTGTCAACATTCCTAAACCATAAACTATTGTTGTATGTTATATGGAGATGAAATTTTTGTATAAATCTGATTTGCAAACGAAATGAATTTAAATTAAGGATTTGAGAATTTAATTTACGGTGCTTTTCAAAATTTAGTTTTCAAAGTTTTGAAAATATATTATTTGAAAGTATTTTCAAATGGAAATTGTTTGCAAAGAATCCTAAAGAAGTAAGTCAGTACTCTCCTCTTGTGTCGCTGGAAAATAATTTCGATGATGACTGCAGCATCATCGACATTCATTTTCGAGTCTTAGAGTGGGGAGACCACTTAGTAGCTTTGCTACACTTTTGTTTCGGAAAATGGATTTTATTTGAATTTCTTGAGTAAGATTTGATGTATAATATATATATATATATATATATGTACATATTTATTTCAAAATGTTTTGAAGTGAAACCAGAATTTTAACTCTTAAGTTCTATGCTAAGTGATGGTTTTCAATTATTGAAACGAAGAATTTTTTTTTGAATAATTAGAGTGTCTAAAATGAGAAATGGAATTGAAACAACTTGAAACAGTTGGACTAGGATAAAATTTATTTGTATAATACTCAATTGCATTCTAAAGTATATATAACTTACCTGAAATATTCAAAAAGTTAAGATGTTAATGTGAATATGTAACTGAAGGTTATACAAGAGAAACTTAAGTAATAAAATGTTCAAACTAAAGTATTGCTTAATAGAAATGTTGTAAATAAAAGGTAATTTGTATAGTGCTCAATTACATTTGGAAACATATAAAACTTACTTGAAAAAAAAAGGGTTTGAATGTAATGAGAATATGTAACTAAATAATATACAATATAACGGTAAGTAATAAGATGTTCAAAAATGAAATTTATTTATTTTGGATTAATTGTTGTATCCGGAACTATGTATTCCGAATCTATCTTTCCTTTCTGTTGTTTCTATTCTCCTATCTCGTTCCTTTTCGGGGACGAAAAGTTTTGAGTGGGGGAGAGTGTAACGACCCATAAATTTTAATGATTTTAAATAATGTAATTAACTAAAATTTTTTTGAAAATAAAAAATAAAATTTTGCAATGAAAATTTGATATTTGGTATGCGTCTATTTAAGCATAACAAGTGGCAGATTTTCGTCGTGCTGATCTCTGCAGTATATTCATTTGTGCATTTCAGCATCCGGTACGCGGCAAAATCTGTAAAACGATTAGCCGTATTGGTTCAACATTTGGCTTTTTGGGTTCTGTATCCTTTCGTTCGTTCCCAGAGACAACCAATAGCCACTAGCCATAAATATTTTCTGAATTGAACGCATGACTCTTGGTTGTTCCCTATTTCACATCATAATTCTGGCTCGTCTATTCATATTTTCTTCCCCTTCCTTTCTCTTACGTTCTGATTCTTGCTTCTGAAAAAATTGGAAAGGAAGATAATATATATAAGCTTATATTTCCTGAAGCCTTGCATCCGCCTGACCATTTCTCAACCACGTCCTCTCTCTCCCTCTCCAAATGCCATAGCCAACCCGATCGCCTTCTACCTGACCCACGCCCTCCATTAGCCGAGCTGCCATCGACTCCCCTCAACTACTTACTGCTAATCAGATACTCCACTCCAACCCACTCCACAACCTTTTCTACAACCATAGCACCTCCAGATGCCGAAGCCCCTCCAAATCCCCCAAGAGACAGCCGCTACTTCACCAAAACCCCCCTCCACCAAGGACCAAACAACCTTCCTGCATCGCCTCTCTCCTCCTTGGTCGACAGCCCACAATGCCACGCAAGCAGCAGTCCCACTCGACTCATCTTCTTCTTCTTTGCCTTCCACCGTGACCCATCCGAGAATGCCACCATCCACTCTCGATAGCCTGTGCCCCCTCCACTCCCTGACCGAAGCCGAGCCTCGCCCTTTGCTTTCCTCCATCGGCCACAGCAGCTGTCCAGAATTTGTCACTTTGTTCATATATAAGTGTATATATAAGTGTATTTATAAGTGTACTTATATATAAAAAAAAGAAAAAAAAGGCAAAAGTATATAAGGTTTGCTTTTATATATATATATTTATACCTGAAGCTTGCACGCCTCCACTCTATTGAGCACGCATCACCCGAGCCCTCACTTCTACCGAACCCCTAACCTTGTTCCACTCGACCTACACGAGCACAACAGCTTCTCGAATTGTTTTGATATATATCCATATATATTGGTGTGCAACACCGCTTCAATATATATGCATATACATATTTTTTTTTGATTCATTGATTCAGATTCAATTTCGTTTAGCTTTGCTTTGCTTTGTTCTCCATTGTCCAGAGATTTCAGCAGCTGTTTCCTTGTTTTGCCGCTGTCCGGATCCGCATCCAAATCGTCTAGTCCGTATCCGTATGTGTGTTTGTGTCTCCATCTTCGCCATCATTGTTTTCATAGCCACGAAAGGTGAGCGATTACTCACGATTGACATTCTTATGCTTAGTAGATTTATATTCACATGAAATGACGATTTAAATATGTTGTTAAATTTGAATTTGTTAGTAATTTGATCGTTGAATATAATATGTTATTATCTGCAATTGTTTAACTATATTAATTGACATATGACACCATAACATGTTGTATATATTATATTTAAATTGTTAATTAGGATATATGCTTGTAATTGTATGTTATGCTATTTTATATTTCTATTATTCTCAAACTGCAAGTTCCCTGATAGTTAGGAGTTCCCTATGGGTTGAAATGATACATACTCGAACGATATTATAGATTAAAGTAAAATCGTTATGGGTTGAAATGATATACCCAAGCGATTTTATTGATTTTTAAATTTTGGAATTGCAGGTTGAAATGATATATACCAGTAAATTTTAATTATTGCAGATTGAAATGATAAATATCTGTATCACTTGACCAGAGGATAGAAAATTATATACGGACATCGTTGGTCTATTTTGAAAAATGATTTTCAAAGTTTTGAAAGGAAATAGATGGATTTTATTAAATATTGATTTTTGAAATATAATATAAAGATTTTTATGTTAATATATGTGTGTAAATTTTGGATTTTTAAATTATATGTTTGGAAGTTTTAAATTGTAACTTAAGTTTGAAAAATATAAATTTTAAGATTTTACATATAATTTTATTATTTTAAATATATAAAAAAAGTTTAATATAAATAAAATAGATTTAATAAAATCAGATTTAATTTAACAATATTTAATATAATAAAATTTAATTTAATAAAATTTAATTGGATAAGTATATATATTGTTGTTAAAATATTTATTTAAAATTTATACTAATATTTTGATAATAGATTTTGTAATAACTTTAATAAAATAAAGGTTGGGAAGATAAATTAAGTTAATTTGAGATTTAATTTGTTTGAGAATTGAATATAAATAAGAATCGAGTGGAAACTTATTGATTTTGAGATTTTGAACTGTATGATTTTATAACTTGATTTAATTAAACGTGATTAAATGAATATTTTCAAATTTAAATAAAATTAAATATTTAATTTTGATTTAATTTGTAATTTGATATTTTATTTAAGTGCTTATAAAAAGTGATAAGGTGAATATTTTAGAATTTAAATAAAATTGAAATTGAATATTTAATATTGATATAAATTTGTAATTTGAGATTTCATTTAAATGTTATTAAAAGTGATTAAGTGAATATTTTCAAATTTAAATAAAAATTAAAGTTGAATTTTGAATATAAATGAAATTTATCAAATTGAGTTATTGTAAATTGTTTGAATATTTAACTTTGAAAACCTATTGAATTGGAAGTGGTTTAAATTTGAAGTTCAAACCTGGATTTGAAATCAGTATAAATTAAAAATTGTTTTAATGAGAATTTGAATTTAACCTTTTAATTGAAATTGTTGAACTGAGACTGATTTAAATTGAATTCTGGAACTAAAGTTGATTTGTGAAATTGGAAGAAACAATTCTACCTTGAAACTATTTTCGATATAAACTCTTCTAAATATATAAATTATTTTAAATTTATAAACAATTTTAAATATATATATATATATTAATATATAAACTATTTTGAATATATAAACTATTTTAATTTATAAGCTATTTTTAAATATAAACTATTTTTAATGTATAACTATTCAAATATATAAACTAATTTCAATATTCAAACTGTTTAAGTTGGAACTGTCATGATTTAGATTTAATGGATTTAAAAGCGAATACTTTGATATAATGGTTTAACCTATTTTGTGGTTATGATTTTTGAAATGAATATGATTTCGATAGTGATATGATTTTGAAATGAATATGATAATTTGATATGAAGTATGAACTATTTGAAATGAAAAAAATGACCATGGTGGGAAATAAGTGTTTGGTTGTTAAAGAGACCGGGATCAGATAATTGCCATACTCTCTGCCATTACCGAAAACCACTTTAACAACTGTGCACGTGGTGGAGAATCCAGAACAAAGTAGGATAGTTTGGCAAACGTCTGTATGAGGTATGAATGCAGCCCTAACTCACTCGAGTCAACTTGATGTGACTAAAACAGGAGCTATACCTGGGCCAAGTGAGGTCGCACCTCCGATCGAGCATGCTTCTTCAATACCATATCTATTACTTTGTGATTTGATTGGATGCACCTTTGATTATGGGAGTGTGTCTCGAGGTGGGTGGTAGTAGCTGCTATGCTTTACCACCAGCCCAGTTCTGCAAACGGTAGTATCCTACCCTAGGCATTGCCTTGTGTGCCTTGTCACATGCCTTATCGAGCCCATTACGAGTTTGGTTTGTGTCGTACCTATGGGGTGCTCCCTGATAGCCCACCGGTTTGGTGGAGTTTGCAGTACTGTATAGACTACAACATTTATATAAAAATGTGTTAAGGGGGATATGGGTAACGCCTTAACGCTATTTTTATATTTTACTTTACTGTAGACATTATCTATGTAGTGTATTGTACTATGTATGTAGATAGTTTAACGGATCCTTAAGGGATGGGAATCCCAAACAATCCTTTAAGTTATATTGCATTTCATTTGGACATTTCACTTGAGTTGATTTATTTGTATAAGAATGTTAATCCCGACTCAAGTGTTTTGTGTTTTGCTTTACGCTCGGGTCAGACCGAGTGTCACAGCATTTGAGACTCATCTTTGGAGCTTAGAGCTTTGCTTGGAGATCTAACAGTTATCTATTCAGCTTTCAGTTATTTCAGTTATTTCCAGTTGTTTATGTTCATACTTGTCATTTGCTTGTTGTATTTGAGACTTCTATGTATTAGATTTCTGTTGTATTTTACTTTAGACTCTGATGTTCTGTAGTAGCTTCATGAACTACTATTTATCTATTCGCTGCTTATTGTTATATTACTCTGTGTCTGTGATTCTGTGATTGATTTATTTACAGTATATGCTAAGTTTTGCCAAATATAAATTAACAATCTGTTGTTTTGAGCAATTCGAGTCTGACATGTGTGGATGATTGTCGATTTGAATGGTTCGAAATAGCGGTTTGTTACATACGATCACCAATATAAGAGAAATACCATTCATCAAAGCATATATACCCCAAGGTCAAAGCCAAGAGGTATGAACTTACATACCACTTTCTTGAGTAGCCCAAAAGTCTTCTTGAAGTAATATGGAAGACATAGGGTCGTATAAAAGTGAAATGCTTCGGATCTAGGCATTATCTCCTGGCTTAGACACTGACCGGTGGACCGATCAGTGCCATAGGTCCATAGTTTGAGCTGGATGTTAATGCCTCGCTTGGAGCATGATCTGAATCCAAGTTTCTGTTCGTTTCGTCGCACCGCTTTCTCCATCGAGTCACCTGAACATCCCCTCATGTTTTCTTCATCACGCGGTTGAAATTTGGTGCCTTATAATCGAGTCTACGTGCCAATTCCTTCGAGTGTTTAAGAGGGATGTTTGTATCAACATGAATTCTATTCCTGATCACTTTGCTACCAAAATGCGATTTGCATCTCGACAACCAACCACACTCTACCACATTGCCTTCCTTCATTATAGATGTATGTTTATATGCTAACGCAAGCAATACACACCAATTCACTACATTTACACATATATTTAAATAAACAATTTGATGGCTTAATAATCTAATCTTACATTTATTTTAACTTCCCTACCTCTATACCCACACTATTAAAGAGAATTACTAGGTAATCATGTATGATAATATGAAGAATGAGAGGATGTGGGTGTTTGCATGTGAATATTCCCTTGAGCTAACATCGGTACGTAGTTAAACCTCTAAAAATAGTACACCAATATACATACTCGGTATTGGCATAAAGCAATAAACAGATGTTTCCAGGACAGAACAATGCAAAAATAATAGTATCACATATAAACAAATCCCATCATACTTTAACGGAAGCAAATAATGTATATTACACACTTAAACATTTCATATAATATTTGAATTTATTTTATACATTTCAAACCATTTAATTTAAATATAAAATTATATTAATTTCTAATACATATGAATACATAAATACATTGACTTAACCAATCTGTTACCTCGTACCCAAAACGTATATCAACTAAAACCTAAAAATAATCCTCGGTCTGACCCGAGGATTATCGAATAAAAACAAATCCCCAAGTCATGCTATTTCTATCTATGAGTTCATAGATCATGATAAAATTTTATAATATTCATCATAATACAAGAATTCATAATGTAAATCGAAACCATATTTCAAAGATTAAAGTAAACTTGAACATATGTAAAGAGTAGAAATATTCAACTCGAAAATCAATCATAATTGGTGAACTCTTGCAATCGATTTCCAGTAGGAACACAATATTTACACCTCTATAAATAAACTATTTAGGAGATTAAAAGATAATATTTTTGAATGAATTTACATATTATTCAAAATTAAGTAGAGAATAACATATCCAAATTTTATAATTTTTGGAATTTTCTATAACTTATTACAAATTTCAAACCAATGGGCATTTTTAGCTTAAATTTTCCACCAAAAAACTTACTGTAAAAATCATATTTAGCACATCAAACCTCAATGAAAATCCCTGAAATTTGGAACAAAGGTACTAGAACATGTCTTGAATAAAATATCAAAAATTATGAATTTTAAAATTTATAGGAATTAAGTACGAAGTTTACAGTGAAGATGGTTTAAAATCACATAATTTCTCAACACACATGCACATCAACTAATATCATCACCAATTAAATTTGAAACTATATAAACACTAGATAATTAAACTAGATAGAGTTGAGAGTCCATGAAAATTACCTGAACAATTTGAAGTCATAATAATTTATTTTGCTATAGAAATCACACTTTAAACAAGCTTCTTCTCATTGTTAATTAACCAGAAAATTAACCTTAATCTAATAATTCTTTAACCATCCAAACTTGATCAAAATTGGACATTGACATCATTCAGTGGTGTAAACAGGTGTTTAGAAGCTTTATTTAAAGTTTCATAATTTTTGGACATTTATTTGATTTTTAATGATATTTGGAAGAGAGGGCATTTTTGGGTTTAAAGTTGTAAAACGAAAATCAAGACTGAAGAAGAGTTTGTGGATGATACATAATGAAGCAAATTACTAGGTTACTCTTAATTACAAAAGAATAGAGATATTTTCCTTAGCACAAATGGGCTTGGGCCTAAGGTTTGTATTACCCATTTTATTTCAATTTATTTTGTTTTTACTTCCTTAATTATTTTACTAATCATGTTTTTCTTTATTACCACTTTCAAAAATTATGATACTTCACCCATTTATTTTACCACTTGGTTAGTTCTTACTAAAATCATAAAACATATTTTTAGGAGTTAGTTCATTATATTTCTTATTAATAAAGTTCAAATATTAATTGATTACATATTAAAATTTAAAATTTATAGTTTCTTAAAATTCTAGGTTGTTACAAACTCTCCTCCTAAATAAAATTACGTCCCCACAATTTCTTTGTAGGAAAATTCAATAACAATCATATAAACATTTATACTAGAAAAATAAGTATGTATATATACCTTCAATAATATCTTATAAACATTAGAGTAATTTTCAATCACCAAAATAATATATCAACAATCTTACATTTTTCCACAAAAATTCCCCCTCAAAATCTCAATACTTCAACAATATAAAAATATTCTCTACTAAATCTTGAAAATAAATTTTGATTAGTCAAAACACTATTTTTAATTTTTAATTAATTGCTTCTCAACATCGAGTTGTTACATTTATTTACTAAATCTTTTCTACAAAATCGTGCAACTATTTTACAAAATTCATAACTAGCTTATAGATCATTTTAAGCCTTCTAGCTTATTTTTAAATGTTATACTCGTAACATCCAATTAGTAATAAAATATATAAAAATATTTCTATCACTAATATAACAATGAATTAGAATTTGATTAATTTATAACCATGTTATTATAAATTAATATCAACTCTATCTAACTCTATTCAATACAAATAGAACATAGTATGTATATATAAAATCTTAATCAACTATCCCAAAAATTTACTCAAACCAATATAATCAAATGGGTAAAAAATTAGACACGCACATATGTATATATATAACTCTACATCTCTAGGTAATATTTCTCAATATATACATATACATTGGGGATTTTATATCAAAATATGAATTCAGAGTATTAATTCTGGTCACCTAAACTGTAATTCCTTAAGAGTCTGAATCTAGTCTAAACTTCTACCATGTCCTAGATAATCTCACTACGAGTGTAACAACAAAGACTACATCTTGATTGGACCTTGTATGTAAAAGATACAAATGAAATACGAAATGATATTGATTAAAATAATTAGTTAACTTAATTAACTAATTAATTTACCTAATCCCCTCTTAAACTTCTTCCCTAAAAATTTGAATTCATGCCTGAACCCACAAGCACCCATGGTCATCATGACATCGCCTCCGCCAACCCCCCGAGCGCCTCAAACCCTTCCTCCCACAATGTTCATCTCTTCGCGAGCCAGACCTAATGACATCATGTAATGACCCACTATTTTGGACCATTCAAATCGATAATAAATCCACACATGTCGGACTTGAATAATTCAAAACAATAGATTGTAAATAAAATTTGGCAAAACTCAGAATATACAGTAAATATATATTCACAGATCACATACACAGAGTAATATAACAATGCAACGGAAGCAAAGAAATAGTAGTTCATGAAGCTACTATATATGTATACATCAGAGTTAACAAGATACAACAGAAATCACGAATACAAAGATGTCTCAATACAATAGTGGAATACAAGATCTGAATACATCACTGGAATCAACTGAACGACTGAAAGCAGAATCAATGGATGGATCCAAGCTAAGCTCCAACTCCAAAGGTGAGTCTCGAAGGCTGTATCACTCAGTCTGACCCGAGCGTAAAGCAAAACACAAAACACTCGAGTCAGGACATACATACTTATACAATGTAAACCAACTCAAGTGAACTGAAATAAAGATGCACAAGTAACTTAAAGGATGTTTGGGATCGCCCATCCTTTGGGGATCCATTAAACTATCTACTATGTAGTAATATTCGCTATTATAATAATGTCTAATAATAAAATAAACTTACTTTTAAATAGCGTTAAGGAGTACCCATATCGCCTTTAACACATAATAGTCCCAGTAGTCTATCCAGTATCAGCGTAACCCCAGATCGGGAGCTACCCTCAATACTCCACAGGCTACGGCACAAAACCCAACTCGTAGTAAAGCTCGATATGGTAGGTGACACGGCACAACAAGGCAATGCCAGGGTAGATATACCAATTACGCATCTGGGCTGGTGGAAACGCATAGCAGCCACTACCACCCACCTCAGAACACACTCCCAATCAAAATCGAACGGTGGCCACCAAATCAATCACAAAGTAATAGAAATGTATCGAAGAAATGCGTCCGATCAGAGGTGCTACCTCATTGGCCCGAGAATCGCTCCTATTTTAGCCACCTTATGCCAACTCATGGGAGTCGGGTCCACGTTCATACCTCAATAGGATTGTCGCCACCATCCTACTTCATTCTGGAATCTCCACCACGTACAAGGTTGTCAAAGTGGTTTTCGGTATCGACAAAGTGTATGCCCATATCCGATCCCGGTCTCTTTGCCAACCAATCGTTATTATAACCCATGGATATTTATTTCGAAATAATTTATACCTCAAAACAAAATATCATATCCATTTCAAAACTAGTTTATACTTCAAAACCAAAATATCATATTCAACTAGTTTATACTTCAAAACCAAAATATCATTTGAATAAACCCAAATTTCCAATCACTGGATGTTTCTTTCAATTTATTTAAACTTGAAATATTCCTTCTTAAATCACCTTAAACCAAAACCACTTTATAAAGCCATATTCTTAATCTTCAATTGCAAATCAATATATTCAAAACAATTCTAAATTAAATACTATTTCAAATAAATTTATTTCCAAAAGTCATAGTACTTTCAAAGTTATAACAATTTCGACATCAAAACACTTTGAAACCATAATACTTTGAAATCATAACCCTTTTTGAACTATAATCATTTGGAAATCCAAATACTTAGAAAAATCATAACACTTGGGAATGTTATCCTTTGAAAATCATAATAATTTTAAAATAAATTTCATTACCAAAGTTGTAGCAATTCAAAGATCATTCATTTAATTATAAAATTTCAAAAACATTGTATTTTCCGCTAACAACAGCACTTATAAAGTGTTACAGTAGATATATTAGTAATATTTCAAAACATTGTCAAATTTAGAAACAACACCACTTATAAAGTGCTGTAATAGATATTTAGTTATTTTTAAACAGCTTAGTTTCAAAAACAGCAGCACTTATAAAGTGCTGTAATAGGTATTTAGTTGTGTAACAACCCAATATTTTTTGCAAATATTTTTAAATTATTTTAAATTAAATTTTATTTCAATATTTTATTTTTAAAACATTTTAGAAGTATAGTTATAATTTTCCAAAGTTAATTGTATTTTTTTTGCAATTTTTAATCCTAGTTTCAATATATATTAAACTATTTCTTTATTTACTTTTTATTTTTCTTAAGAATAATTATTTATTTTCATTTTCACTTTATTTGTGTTTGTCTTTTATTCACTTTACTTGATATTTTATTTGTTTATTTTGAATTAAAAAGAATTGGAAATTCAAAGAGGCAAAGTCCTTTCATTTGCTTGACTTTTCATTGCCTTATCCTTTCACATGCTTTGGCCGTTCAAACTCTATTGTAGCCGTATATTCTTTACTTCATTTTCACGTGAAAACTCCTTCTCAAAATCACAAGTTTCGGCCAAAACATTTCTAAAAATTTTGGTAATGGCTTCTTTCTTTTTTTTCTACTTTTTCTCTTCACTTTTCCACTGATTTTCCATTGTTTTGCCTTGCTTTTCTCTACATGTTGCTCGGCCTAACCGTCCACCATCTCTTCCACTGACCACCACCACTTCCTTCCCCACATCATCCATGGCCTGACCATCTCCTCCTTTTAACATAGATGGTCGTGACCTTCATATGATGCAAACTTCACAAAACAATGTCAAACTCTCCAAAAATTGCATAGCCGAGCCTTGTCTTCATCATCCCCTTCATTTTTGACCACGGTCACCGCCTTAGCCACCACCACCAGCTAGTTCACCACCTCTGAACATCACCTTACCCATCACCAGACCCGTACCTGACTTTGACCAAGCCCACTTGACCTTTGGCCGAGCCTAGATGCAACCAAACCTTCCTTCATGGCCTTGACTTTTAACCTTACTCCACTTGTAACTCAAAAACTCTTCCCATTCCTTTGTAGCCGTGCCATTCTAAGTCCAAACCAGATCCTTTCCACCGGAAACCATGTTGTGGCCGAGCTAAAATAGTGTTATGGCCGAGCATATGTGAGTTATGGTCAAGAAAAATTGATTGAAAAGCTTGGTGATGTCTTTGTTAAATTTTATTTCCATTTTTGTTCCAATAAACTTTGTATTATAAATATATATTTATATTGCTTTATTTTATTGTTGTATACAAGATTAACATCTTGGCTATCTCTCCACTCAAATCAAAGTCGTGGTATATCGTGCCTTCTGCATTTATTTGTGTGTATTGATTTGCGAACTCCAGCTTAAAAAGGGTGAGTATTCACACATGACATTTATACTTATATAATTTCTGAAGTGACAACAAGTGAATGTGTAGAAACTATTATATCATGTTATACCTGCCTGTGATGTAAATTATATGATGTTAAACCCTGTTATAAACTTGTCACATCATCTACTGCGTTATATTCCGTTATACTGTTATTTATTTCCGTTAATCACACTGCAAGTTCCCTGTAGAATAGAATCACTACAGGTTGAAATGATACGTACCCGAACGGACTTTAGAAATGATAAGTCTGAGCGATTTTTATTTAATTTTATTTACTTGGGATTGCGGGTTTGAAATGATAAAACCCGGATTTTCTTTGTAAATTACGGATTGAAATGATATATTATCCGTATCACTTGACTTAGGCTAGAAAATATTATACAGACCCGTGGTTATTTTATATGGTTTTTTGGAAAATTTTAAGTATTTTTAAAATGTAAAAATATGATAATTTGATTTAAATTGAATTTAAAATGATTAAATAAAGTGATAATGATTTTTCTATGTATTAAAAATGTTAAATAAATGAATGGAAAAATTGTGATTTAAAACATAACTTAATTTGGAAATTTGTGATGTGATTTTTAAATGGAAGTTCAAGTTAATTAAATAAAAATGGAAATCAAGGTTTTTTATGAAATGAAAATTTAAATTTAAGTGTTAAAGTAAATTGTTAAAATGCAAAGAATAGGGAAATTATACACTTGAATTTAATAAGTGAATTATTGGAAAATTGGATTTTATTATAAAAATTTACTTTATAAAAATCATAAGTTAAAGGGTATTCAAATGACTATTTTTGAAGTGGGAAAATGTGATTTTTATAAGTTAAAATGATTTAAATTGAAGTTTATTTGTGGTTGGAATTCTATTTAAAATCTGGAAATTCTTTTAGTAACACTTCAGAAATGCTATCGTTTCTGAAAATGAACTAAAAACTGAACTAATAGAATCTGCAGCACTTTGTAAGTGCTGTAGTGGCAGAAGTGAACTAAAAGGAAATTTAACAAAGGGCTATGACAACACTTTGTAAGTGCTGTAGTTGCAGAAACTAATTTTGAACTTGAAACTAATAAAAGAGCTATTGTAGCACTTGTTAAGTGCTGCAGTTGGCTGAAATGAGATTTTTGAATATAATTGAACTACTGCAGCAGTTTTTTTTAAACGCTGTCTTTGCTGAATTGAATTAAACCTTTTTAATTTAAATCCTGAACTATTACAGCAGTTTTTAAACGATGTCTTTGCTGAAATGAATTGTTTTCAAATATAACTTACCGCAGCATTTTCTAAGTGCTGTGAAAGCTGGAATTTTAATGTTTTAAAATATTTAAGTGAATAGATGAACTCAGAAAAGGATAAATATTTGGGAATTGAATATTTGATTTGAAAGAATATAGACTTTACTTTTAAATGGTTTAAATGAAGTATTTGATTTGATATATAAAATATTTTGAAACTTATAACCACGGGTTATAATAACGATTGGTTGTTAAAGAGACCGGGATCAGATATGGGCATACTCTCTGTCAATACCGAAAACCACTTTAACAACTGTGTACGCGGTGGAGATTCCAGAATGAAGTACGATGGAGGCGACGATCCTAAAGGTATATTTACGTGGACCCAACTCCCGTGAGTTGGCATAAGGTGGCTAAAACAGGAGCGATTCTCGGGACAATGAGGTAGCACCTCTGATCGGACATACTTCTTCGATACCATTCTATTACTTTTGTGACTAATTGGGTGCACCCCTTGATTTTGGGAGTGTGGCTCGAGGTGGGCGGTAGTGGCTACTATGCGTTTCCACCAGCTCGGATGCGAAATTGGTATATCTACCCTGGCATTGCCTAGTTGTGCCGTGTCACCTACCATAGCGAGCTTTACTACGAGTTGTGATTTCTCCTGTAGCCTGTGGAGTATTGAGGGTAGCTCCCGATCTGGGAGTATGCTAATACTGGATAGACTACTGGGACTATTATGTGTTAAGGGCAATATGGGTAACCCCTTGACACTATTAAAAAGTATGTTTATTTTATTATTAGACATTATTATAATAGCGAATATTACTACATAGTAGATAGTTTAACGGATCCTTAAAGAATGGGTGATCCCAAGCATTCTTTAAGTTACTTGTGCATTTTATTATAGTTCACTTGAGTTGATTTACATTGTATAAGTATGTATGTCCTGACTCGAGTGTTTGTGTTTTATTTACGCTCGGGTCAGCCTGAGTATCAGCTTTGGATCTCACCTTCTGGAGCTAGGACTGCTAGAGATCATCTTTTATCTAGTTGCAATTTATTTCTGTTCAGTATTTCTATGTCAGCTTTGTATTAGAGACATTTGTATTTGAGATTTATACTGTACTTGTTTCAGAACAGTATTTTTTTTCAGGCTATGTATTTGTTTTGAGACTTTGTATTGTAGTGGCTTCATGAACCACTATTTATTTTATTTTCCACTGCGAGTTATTCTGATATTTCTGTGTCTGTGATTTTGTGATTGGTTTTATTTGCTCCAAATTTTATTACAATATGTTATTTTGCATTATTCAAGTCTGACATGTGTGGATTATTGTCGATTTGAATGGTCCAAAATAGTGGGTCATTACATTTGGTATCAGAGCCAGGTTTTTAGGTAAACCTTAGCCTATGGAGCAAAACTCATTGGAGATATGGTAGAAATACCCTAGAATGAGTGAAATCAACCTCAGAATCATTTCTTTGTGAGAGAACGTATTTTCAAGTATAAAAGGATTTTTCAAAGGATTTTTCAAAGATTATTTTGATAAAAAAATTTCTTGTTTTAAAAGCAAATTTTCTAAACGTCGTTGTTTTCGTATCTACCTTGTTAGAAACTTCTTTACTTAGGATATTCATCCAAGTGAATTTATCTTGTCTTATCTTATCTTTGTCTTCTCTGTACCTTTGTCCTAAAATTCATTCTTGATTTTTCAGGATGAATCGTGGAAATGCCAGAGGTAGGGTCGTGGTATTGCCCCAGCTCCTCCACCTGCTGCACCTGTTAGGTTTACTGTTCTCTGTAAGGAATTCTCTCAACTTGGTGGAACCAAGTTTACCGGTTCAGAGAGCATTATCGTAGCCTAGCAACGGTTACGGAGTTTAGAGAGGATCTTTACCGGTCTGGAGATTACTGATGCCAAGAATCGTCAGTTAGCAGCTTGGCAGCTGTAAGAGTCAGTCTTGGATTGGTGGGAGTCTGTTACAGCTCACACTAACGAGGGTGATATTTCCTGGGAGCAGTTTAGGTATCCTTTGTGTTATCTTGAATTTTGTTCCCATTTCCTTTCTTTTGAATCTATCTTAAGTTTTGTTTCTGTATCTTCTTTCTAGGGAGGCTTTTGTGGAAAAATGGATGCCCGAAGCCGGAAAATCTCAGCTTTATCGTTAATTCATGGATCTCAAGCAGGGTACCATGTCCTCTTCTGAGTATGAGCGGAAGTTCAATGAACTTTCCAAGTTTGGTCCTGGTCTTATTGACACCCAGCTTAAGAAGAATGAGAAGTTCATAGCTGGAGCTCGCCCAGAGTTCAACGATCGTCTCATTTCTCATGTTCATGGCACTTTTACCGAGCTTATGGATATGGCTATTCGTTATGAGAACCATACTTCCAAGGGTCTTGCTGTTTCTAGTGCTCCTGCATCTCAGACTTCCTCTGCTAACTCGAAGAAGAGAAAGCCCAATTTCCATCAGTAGAAGAAGAATTGGCTCAAGCATCCAGGATTGGGATCTTCATCTTCTCCTTCTTGGAGGAACCCTATTGACCTATCTACCATTACCTGTTTCAAGTGTGATCAGAAGGGACACTATGCTAATAGTTGCCCTACTTCAGTTGGTGCTGCTTTTCCTCCACCTCAGGGTACCAGGAACAATCTTTGTCATGTCTGTCTTCAACCTGGTCATTTCAAGAATGATTGTCCGTTGTATCAAAAGGGCAAACCATCTGGTATTTTTGCTGTTACCTCTGCTTCTTCACCTGCTCCACCTGCACCTGCTCCTGCTTCT
The DNA here is from genome assembly GCA_030737815.1 of Allium fistulosum. Taxonomy (NCBI): domain Eukaryota; kingdom Viridiplantae; phylum Streptophyta; class Magnoliopsida; order Asparagales; family Amaryllidaceae; genus Allium; species Allium fistulosum. The sequence continues at coordinate 304,968,188 of CM060901.1, read as the reverse complement.
AGTGATGACCAAGGTACTCTTCAGGGCACCTTTTCTTTATTTAAGCATCCTGTTTGTGTTTTATTTGATACTGGAGCTTCGCATAGCTTTATTTCTGTTGATTTGTGTGATAAGTTTGAGCATCTTCTTTCTCCTGTGTATGCTATTGAATCTTTGTGTGTTAAAAATCCTATTGGTGGTCCCGCAAATCTTAATAGGATTTGTAGGCAAGTGAGACTCTTCTATTCTGGCCATAAATTTTCTGGTGATTTCTATGTTCTTGGTTTTGATACTTTTGATTTATTGCTTGGAGATGATTGGTTAAGGAATCATGATGCTCACATCTCTTGAAAATCCCGAACTGTTTCTCTTGTTGATGGTCGGGGTAATTCTTTGGTTATTCAGTGTCGTATGCCTCATGATTATTCTTGCAGCTTTATTTATTCTCTGGATGCTTCTCCTGTTGATCTTCAGTCGACTCGTGTGGTCAAACTCTATCCCGACGTATTTGGTGAACTCACTACTTTACCTCCTAAGCGGGAAATTGATTTCTGTATTGATCTTATTCCTGGAGCTCGACCTGTAGTTCTTCCTCCTAGAAGAATGGCACCCCCCAAGAAGGTTGAGTTGCGAAAGCAAATTGAGGACTTGTCCTCCAAGGGTCTGATCAGACCTAGCTATTCAGAATGGGGAGCATCGGTAGTTTTCGTCACTAAGTCCGATTGTTCTCTCCGGATGTGTGTTGATTATAGGGAGCTGAAAAAGCTCACTATGAAAAACAGATATCATATGCCTCGCATCAATGATATGTTTGATCAGCTTAATGGTGCCACTGCTTTCTCTCAGCTTGATCTTGCCACAAGTTTCCACCAGCTTAGAGTTGCCGAGGAAAGTATTCCCAAGACTTCTTTCCGTACTGAGAATGGGTTCTTTGAATGGTTAGTCATGCCATTCGGTTTGACTAATGCACCTGCTTTCTTTGTTGATTTGATGAATCGTGTTTTTCGTGATGTGCTTAATAAATTTGTTCTAGTCTTTGTTGATGATATTCTCATTTTCTCTAAGTCCGAGGAAGAGCATGAGTCGCATTTGAAATCTGTTCTTGAAACTCTTAGAAATCATTAGTTGAAGGCTAAATTTTCTAAATGCCATTTCTGGAAGGATGAAGTCTGATTCCTCGGGCATATTGTTTCTAATAATGGAGTTTCTGTTGGTCCAGTCAAGATCGCTGCGATCAATGTAAGTCTTTCTTTTCCTTTTCTTTCCTTGTTTCATTCAATTTATCTTAACTTTCCTGTTGTCCTTATTTATCCCTATTCTGTGCAGGATTGGGAAACTCCTAAGACTCCAACTGACATCTGTAGTATTCTGGGCCTTGCCGGTTATTATCGGAGATTCATTGAGAATTTTTCACGGATTGATGCACCTCTCACCGCTTTGACTCGAAAGAATGCTAAGTTTATTTGGAGTGATGACTGTAAAGCTGCATTCAGTGAGTTAAAGCACAAGCTTACTTCCGCACCAATTCTTACCGTTCCAAATGGAAATGAGGGATTAACGGTATACATTGATGCTTGTCGTGAAGGTTTGCGAGCTTTTCTTATGCAGGATGGTAAGGTGATTGCTTATGTTAGTCGTCAGTTGAAGACCCATGAAGCCAATTATGCTGCCCATGATTTGGAGTTGCTTGTTGTTGTTTTTTCTTTGAAGCTTTGGAGACATCATCTTTTGGGTACTAAGTTTGAGCTCTTCACTGATCATCAGTCTTTGAAGTATATTTTCATTCAGAAGGATTTGAATCTGAGACAAGTTAGGTGGTTAGAGTTTCTTGCTTCTTATGACCTCGACATCAACTATACCCCTGGGAAAGCTAATGTTGTGGTAGATGCTTTGAGTCGGAAGAAGGCTTTGTTGTGTCAGCTGGGTGTTTCTTCTTCTCTTTTGGATCGTATCATGGCTAAGCAGGATGAGATGCTTAGATTGATGAAGGAGAGTGTTCGTAGCAGAGTTGGTAGTAGTAGTCTTGATATCAGTGGAGCTCAGATCGATGATAGAGGTATTTTGAGGATTAATAATAGGATTTGTGTCCCGAATGTTGATGGATTGAGATAGGAGTTACTTCGGGAGAATCATCAGTCCAGACTTTCTATTCATCCGGGAGTGACTAAGATGTATCATGATATGAAGAAGTTGTACTGGTGTAAGGGTATGAGGCGAGATATCTCTATTTTTGTTAGTAGGTGTGCGACTTGTCAACAAGTCAAGGCAGATCATCAGAAGACCCCTGGTTTGTTGCAGCCCCTTGAGGTTCCCAATTGGAAGTGGGAACAGGTTTCTATGGATTTCATTGATGGATTACCGAGGACTAGGAGGGGTAATGAGAGTATCTGGGTTATTGTGGATAGATTGACCAAATCAGCTCATTTCATTCCGGTCAAGTCTAACCGTTCTGCTTCTAGCTTGTCTGAGATTTACATGAGGGAGATTGTTCGTCTCCATGGTGTTCCTCTCAGTATTGTTTGTGACCGTGATACTATCTTTACTGAGATATTTATCATCATCTAAAAGGGGGAGATTGTTAGGAACTGAGATGTTTGTTTTAAAGACAACAACCTTTTTAACTTATCTTATTATAAAATATATACTAACACTATTGTCTAGATACATATGTATATGCAGGAACTATGCAGGATATATATATGCAGGTATTGATTACAGAAGACTGATCAGTATAAAGACTCAAGACTCAAGATTCAAAATGGAGATATCAAGATTGAAGACTCTAGAGTATCAAGATCAAGATTTCAAGATAAGTGTATAGTTTTTGTTAAAACTTCATAATAGCATGGAAATTTTCATTCCAAATTTCATTTGGGATGGAACCCATTTCTATCTTCTTAGTGGCTTACAAACCCATGACAAGTAGCTTACAAACCTACGACAAGTGGCTTACAAACCCACGAACATCCTGGTTTTGTACAAGTTCTCGAGTCCTGATGTGATGAGATATTCTGCAGGAAGAAGCTTGCAAAACTACTTCAAAATGGTTTTTCAAAATGATTTTCAAAACTGCTTTCCAAAATGTTTTAGCCTTTAAAATTATCTTTTCAAATGGTTTTCAAAAAGATGTTTTAGCCTTAAATTATTCTTTGTTTTTGTTTTTAAATAAACTCTTTTTTTAAACTTCGTTTGTTTTTAAAACTATCTTCTGATTTTTTTAAATATTCTTTTATAATATATATATATATACACTTGAGATTTAAAATCAAATTTATATATACATTCTAAAAATATATTTTTCTACTCTTCTTTATTTTAAAACATAGGAAAATTAGTTTATTTTACTCCAGAATCATTTCATCTTGTTTTCCTTTCAATACCATTTTCAAAACAAATTTTACATTGTTTTTAACTAAGGGATGTCGACATCAAGGGATACCCCATGTCGACATGGTGGCCGTTAAATTCAAAAGTTTCAATTATTAAAAGAAGTGTCTATTCGTTTAAATCTCTTCATGAATGGGTATGACCGTTACTGGTCTATAAATAGCCTTCACAAACGAATTTTTTAACTAACTATTTTCTTTTTTTCTTCACTCCTTCTTCTCCACAAATCCATATTCTAAAATTTTCATATTTTTGAGATCGTGCCGAAATGCTGCCGAATTCTTAAGTGAATCAAATTAGAATCTCATTCTTGTTTGATTCTCTGCCCTCTCTCGAAGATCAAAGTGCTATTCAGAGTTATAGGATCAATTTGTAATCTTATCGAGTCTCTCTATAAGGTGTGGTTGTGACTGGAAATCAATTCGGTGATCTTGTGTCCCGTAAATTAAGAGAGTTTACCCCGGACTCGAAGACAGGAGGGTACCTCAAGGCCTTTAGAAATTGAGGATTGTAATCTCGACATTGGTATAATAAAAGTCTATACGAGGTGTTTGCCTTGGTGCAGGACTAGACATAGGGTAACTCCGAACCAGTATAAAATCTGGTGTGTTCTTTCCTTTTACTGCTTTTTATTTACTTTCTGCATCTGTTTGATTCTGTGATTTTTCTATGATTAAGTTCTGCATTTGTTTGTGTCATAATTTTAATTTAGTCCATATAAGTCTTAGAATCCATTAAACACTATTCACCCCCCTCTAGTGTTAAATTAGTCTTAAGATCCTTAATCCACACTCCCTTTCAATTGGTATTAGAGCCAGGGTTTCATAGTTTTCATAATCTAAAACTTGAAAATTGTTTTAATGGCTACCAACACTGGTAATGTCAACTCCAGCACTAGTTCTGTTAACACTAACACTAGTTCATTTGTAGAAGGTCAGTCTACTGTCAGGCCACCAATTTTCAATGGCAGTAATTAGGCATATTGGGCTTGTAGAATGAAAATTTATTTACAATCAGTAGGATTAGACACTTGGAATATCACACAAACAGAGTATGTTGAACCCACTACCAATTTTACCCAGTGGACTATTGAGAAAAAGGGCGTTGCACAAAATAACTCAATGGCCATGAATATATTATTTTGTTCACTAGATAGGAATGAGTTTAATAGAGTGTCTGTTTGTAAGTCTGCATTTGAAATCTAGAAAACTTTGCAATTTACTCATGAAGGAACAAGCAAGGTTAAACAGACTAAAATTTCCATATTAACTAAACAGTTTCAATTGTTTAAAATGCATGCAAATGAGTCCATTTTTGACATGTATTGTCGATTTCAAGATACTGTTCATTCACTAATTGCACTGGGAAAAAGCTATCGGAGGAAGACCAAGTCAGAAAAATTCTAAATTCACTCACTCCAGAATTGGATCAAAAGACACTTGCAATCAAAGAAGCAAATGATATCAGTCTAATGAAAATAGAAGAATTGATTGGGAATCTGATGTCTTATGAAGTTCAACTGCATGGAAGAAGAGAAAAAAAAGGCTACAGAAAAGAAATCATTAGCATTCAATGCAACAATTGAAGATTCGGAACCACACAGTGATGAGGGGATTACTTTCATGACAAGAAACTTCCGGAAATTCCTAAAATATAGAAAAATGAATAATTACAAAAGAAATGATCAAAGGAATTCCAGAAATAATATGAAGAACGTCAACAATGATAGATGCTACAATTGCAATAAAGTCAGCCATCACAGGAAAGATTGTCCGTATCCAGATAAACAGTTGTTCCCTCCAAACAATGATTCATCAAGGAAAAGAAAGAAAGCATACACAACAACCCTTGATGAATCAGACTCATCATCCAGTGACGATGAAAAGAAGATGGATAATTCAAATCTTTGTTTCACTACTATTCATGAATCAGATGAAGATGGGAGTATGGATCTAAAAGTAGGTACGCATTTACATTATTTTTAATTTTTCTTGTTTGAATGGATGCTTGTTTGCTTGATTTTTTTAAATTCCTTGAATTTTAAATTCAAATTTATCCCTTGAAATTTGAATTTTAAATTCAAAAATAATATTATTTTAATATTATTTTAAATATTAAATTATTAATATTTAAGTATTATTATATTTAATGTTATCACGGGAATTATATAAGTAGAATAAAGGATATAATATATACATTTATTAGAAATTAGGAATAGACACTTGTCCTTTGATTCAATAGGCACATGTCTACAAACCTGGATACCCCATGTCGACATGCCCCTCAGAAATTTGATTTCAAAATTTGAATTCAAACTTTTGAATTTACCTCCTCCTTTACACCAACTTCAATGCTCTGGAAAGATGCCTCTTGACTAGAGAACATGTCTATAGAATCTCTATTTAATTCACTCTCCTTATCATCACTTTTATTTCAAATTCCAAATTTATCTTCATTATCTTCAACTCCTCTCAAACTTCTTCAATGGCCTCTTTAAGCACTCCTAACGCCATTAGGCTTCCAAAAGCTATCAAAAACTTTCTTTTTAATGACCGGAAGCTATCAAAGCTTACATCAACTATGTAAACTTTGGTAAAATTCATACGGGGAAATTTGTTATTTTTGAAGATTTTCCTTCTTCTGAAATTGAAACTCTTTTTCGACAATGTTCTATTCTTAGTGTAGTTGATAACAAAAAAATGATTTTGTATGTTATCTAAATCTTGTTAAGATTTTTTATGCGAATTTGAATCGTGGTTTTTATGATGGGCAAGATGGACAAATTTGGAGTAGTGTTAAAGGAACACAAATAGTTTTGGATTGTGAAATTTTAGGAAATATTTTGGGATGCAAGTATACTAGAATGAATCTCTCGGAATTTCAAATAAATGAAAATGATCGAGAGACATTTCATCACATCTTTGAAGGGGGTGACAATTTTGAATTCAAAAATCGTTATTTTCGTTCAAAAGCAAGAATTGTAAACCTTCTTATTCAACATACCCTTATACCAAGATCGGGAAACTACAACAACCCAACTTTGAAAGTTTGCAAAGCTCTTTTTGCAATTTTTGGAAATTATGATATCAATTGGGCTCAAGTTATTTGGATGAGATAAGGCCCAAGAATTTTACTATGGGTGAAAACACATTATATCATGGAGTTTATGTCACTCGGATTTTTAATTACTTTGGAGTTGATTTCAAAAGGGAAGAATTTATAACTAGAAAAGTTTTCAACCATGGAAACATTTCCCATATGCAAATTCCATTAGTGTTTCAACCATATGAAACACTTACGAAAAAGGAAGAAAGGCTTACTCACGAAGAGATGGAAGAAATGGAGGAAGAAGAAGAAGAAGAAGAGGAAGAGGAAGGATTGGAAATTGAAGAGGAGGAAGATCAAGAAACTTCCTTAGAGAGTATTGAATATCCTACTAATCCCGCTAATCCATCCAATAAGACCATTCTCAATAATCAAAGAATTATAGTGGAAAATCAAAAGACACTCAAAAGATCAATGAGTAAGAAAATGGATAAGATTTCCACTAAAATCAACAAGTTCTTCGAGAAAGTTAGTAGAAAGCTTGGACTATCATCTTCTTCATCTTCATCTAATTAGTTTTAGTTCATGTTATCTTATTTGCTTCAAGTTCTATGCATGTATTTTCCTTTATTTTAGTTAATATTATATTATTTTATGTAATGTTGACTAGAATCATTAATGAAATCTTGTATTTCCTATTATTCAACTTCACTTGTCTCTGTAATTGCTTGTATTTTATATTATACAAATTTTAGTTGCATAGATTTGTTCATAATATTCAAAACAAAGCAAATTATCACTTTAGGCAGAGGCATGTCGACATCTCCCCATCCCCCATGTCGACATGCAACGGGTAGAAAGTAGTTACACTTTCAAATTTTAATTTCATGTAACTAACTTGTGTCTATTCATTTTAAACGACTTTCTACCCCCTATTTATACTTGTTTCTTCCAGAATAAATTATCAAACTTCATTTCTAATCACTCCCTTTCATATTTCTTCCTATTTCTTGAATTATGGCTTCTCCGATTAAGAATCTAAGTGATAATCTTGAGGAAACTCTCACTTCCTTCAAGAATATCCTTACATTCATACTTCGTAATCAGCGCCACTTAGAATTGAGTCAAATGCAGATGATCAAGGAGCAAGAGAGACATTTCGACGCCCTTCGTTAGATGATCTCAGCCCTTAACAAGGACGATCTCGAAGGAAATCCACCAGTTACTCTCAACAAAGATAAAGAAGAATGGGATGCCATAAAAGCAGACCCTATCTTTGGAGAAGATGGATGGGTGGAAGTACCAAGAAATGTCTAGTCATTCTGTATGTTATTTGTTTGATTTGATTGGTGTGTTTTAAACTTGATTGACTTGACTTATTTAAAACATTTGGTATGGTTTGTATATATGATTGGATTGAATAATTACTGTAAATATGATTGGATGATGATTGATTTACTTCTGGATTACACTTATGATCACACGCATGATAACATTTCACATTTATGATCACATTTCATACTTATGATCACACTTAGAACTTATTACACTTATATATGGATTACTCTATTGTATTATGGTTGATTATCTTATATCAAGTTCATGGAATTTATTAGTAAGAAGTTTTTGTTGATGACAAAGGGGGAGAATTTATAAAATACTAGTTGGCTTGGAGTAAGGGGAACTATGATTGGAGTAAGGGGGAGTCATGGTGTGATAACCCTGATTTTTGTGAGTAATTTCATGATTTAATTTAGTTTGTATTTGTTTGAAATTGCATTGGGAAAAATAGGAATAGGAAATTGATTTGCAGATATAAAGTATAAAACATGTACATGTGCACAAGACAGTGTACACATGCACACAGATTTTTGTGTAACAAAATTTGGCAGAAATTATTAGATAAAATAAAATAACTGATTTAGAAATACATATGCATAAAGATAGAATTTTGTCTTTAAATAAAATATAGTACAAAGAAAATAAGAGCTAGGCTGAAATAAACTTAAAATTATTTAAAGAAAGAAAGAAAAATAAAAGGCTTAGGTATACATAGGTTATACATGTATACAGTCAATCAATTTCTGGAAGAAAACAGAAGTTGCATGAAAATGGCATGAGTCCCTAAACAAGCACTTTATCTATTCTCAGTAATTTCTTTTATTAAGAAAAATAATAATAATAATAAGAAGTCATGCATATGACATGACCAGGGAAAATTAAAAGAGAGGAACTGATTTCTGGAAAGGAAGACAAGGACCACATACCCTTTTATTTTCTTGAATCAAACCAGAGGCAGGCTATGTTTGGATGGGGTAGAACTGACATTGGGTAAATCCATAAACCCTAGTAACAGCCAAGATTTATATAAAAGGACTAGTATAGTAAGACCATACACATTTTGTTCTTCATTAACCTGGAAAAAAAATATACAAGACATAAACCAGAGAAAAAAATAGGAGAAGGCAGAAGACTAAAAGGGGGTTCATAAGGCATAGGAAGAAGAAGGATTAAGGTGAGTAACCTCACTGAAAACTTTGGCATTAAGACCTGAATATTGAGGCAGCCTGTTTGAACTAATTTTCTTTTACAAGTTATGTTTTATGATTGGATGACTTTGGTTTGTTAATGATTTGTTTAAGTGTAAAACCTCTATCTGATTTACCCAGAAAAAATAAGAGTCATGGACTCATGATCTAAAATGTTTGTCTGTGATATGGGTTAGCTTTGAGATTGAGTGATTTCTTTTATAAGTTTTCTTTATAAAGTTGTTTATAAAAATCCCCGGATTCAAGTGGTGGGTATATGGTCTGAAGGTAGAAAGAAATATGGGGCTGTAACACTGTGTTGTTGCTTATGTCTCATATTAATTAAAACAAAAGAAAATGTAGAAGTGCAATGTTGTACATGTGCTGAGCTTCTGTGTTTTATGAAATACCCAAATCAAATATACTTGTGGTTTAGCTAGATCATGAATCTGATTGAACCAGAGGTAAGAAAAAAAAAATATATCTAGTAAATTACTCAGGACCATATGCTTACATTTTGATCAAGTGAAACCCATAGGCAAAATAATGTGCTAAGAAGTCACCTCCCTTTTTCATGATTAAATGTTTGCTTCTGAGAATATAACTTACCAAACTCTGGATGAATACATGTTGCTTGCATTATTTATATTTCTCTGATTAAGAAGTGTGATGCAGAAGGGATTAGCACTGCTATGAAAAATAATAATAACACTTAGTAATTTAACTAAGGACTTGGGATCTTAAGGCTACCAAAGTATAGCTTGGCAAGGGGAATATTGCAAGTTCACACATGGTATGTTTATACCCAGGGGCCTGAGTGTGCTGGGTTAACAGAGAGATGTCCTAGGCAGTGTGTGTTTAAAAAGGAGAAAGTAGCTAAAGACCCTATTATATTTGATAATGAATTCTAGGAATAGATTCAGGAGAGGCCTGGGAAAAATCCCTGATGGCCAGTAAAGTTGAAAAGGGCATGATAACTGAATTGATGTTTGCATTTGGTTGTTTTGATGCTTTTTATTGATGAATCTTATGATTGTTTTCTATGAATCAAGTCATTGAGAATTGTTTAACACTGATATGAATGCACATGCCTCACAAACACATGCACACAGAAGATACTGAGTTTCTTATTCTTGCAAAGTACTGGAATACAAATAGAATTGAATAAGATCATGTTTTCAGTTAGATTATTCACACCAGACAAATAGTCTGACCCTTTTGTGTTTATGCACCATTGGGTGTCCCATATTCTTATGGGGCAGCTCATGATGATTTTGCAGGAAAGTAGGAATTGCTTTGATCAAGCTTTGGATGTTTAACTGCTTAAGATTTGGATGCTATGTTTTAAAAGACTATGCTGAAGTAAACCAAACCTTCATGATGAACTAGATTAAGACCTACTGTTTAAAGTTACTTTGAGAAACCAATGTATTGTTAATTGCTGTTTTGTAGTTGTTGAATTTATATGTATCAGCTGAAACCATGTGCTTTGTTTTGCAAAATGCTTTGCTAAGGAAAAATGAATTTTAAGCTTCAAGAACAGTTAGGCTATAATGGTAGTAAATTTGAGATTGAAAGAATTTGTGGTTTGTATGTATATCTAAAGAACTGACATAAGAAAACCCATGTTAAGTCAAAAATAAAATCTGATAGAAAGGGCTTGAGTTGCTTTAAAAAGAAAACGAAATAGCATGTATTTTGTTACAAAATGGTGCAACCTGAATAGGGCTAACATAGCCATTTCTCTTAAGCATGGGTTAAGCCAGCAACCAAGGGTTTTAAATCAAGTGTTCAGAACTGTTTCATAACCCAAAGTATAAAATAGATTCAGACAATTTTGTTAACAAGGAAAAATAAGGCACTGAACTGCTCACTGACACACACATGCACAGAAACATGCACACACACATGCACAAGTAAAAGCACAGTTTACCCAATAATAAATTCAGAAGAATTTATGTAAAATAAGGAGCCTTGAGACATAAAATCAATAGTAATGCATTAACCCAAGTCATTTGGAAAAACCTAGTTTTGAAAAACACTATTGCTATGAAGAGAGAGTATTTCTTTAAGCAATACTCAAACAGATTTCTACCTTCAAAATTTCTGTACTCTGATTTAGGTAGAGGGTGACTTATATATCTTCATATATATAAGTTCAAGATAAAATGAATAAACCAATATTTTTATATTGGCAGAAAGGTCCTGGATAGAAGAAAAATTGAATTAAATATTTTTCTTGATTAAATGGCCACTGAATGTTTTTTTTAAAAAAAAATTTAAGTGGGTCATTTCATTTGGTATCAGAGCTATGTTGTTAAATAACATAGCAAAAATTTTGTATGAATTTGTTTGCATTGGATGTATAGAAGTGTTTACGGCTTTGGATGTTTTGTTTTTTTAATATTTACACTATTGATATCTATTATGACAGAATAAGTGATAAATTAAAATGAATTAATCTATAGAGCATTAGGCAAAACAGACTAACCTAAGTGTTATATCCATAGAGCTATGGTAGGACCCAGACATCAAAATGTAGGAACAAGTGAACCACCCATGGTGAATGTGCAAGAATTCATGAGGGCCATTAGAGATGGAGTAGGCAACAGGCAGGAAAATCCACGTGAGGAACTTTCCAAACTACTCAAGACTTTTACCAATCTTGGAGGCAAAACATTTGATGGCACAGAAGGAGTTATGGGGGTTCAAAATTGGCTTAGAATTTTGGAAAGAATCTTTGCAGACATGCAAGTTGAAGACCAAAGGAAGAGGCAAATTGCATCCAGGCAATTGAGAGGAGCAGCTTTGGATTGGTGGGAGGTTATCATAGCTGGAAGACCTGAAGGAGAAGTAACATGGGATCAATTTAAAGCAATGTTGGAAGGCAGATTTATCCCTGCATCAGCTAAGGAGTCTTTACTGGAGGAATTCATCAAATTGAGGCAAGGGACTATGAGTGTCACTGAGTACACTCAGAAGTTTGAATCATTGGCAAAGTATGGTGCAGTGCTCATCACTACTGAGGAAGCTAAGAATGGCAGATATATTCAAGGGTTGAACCCTAGCCTTAGTAGAGCCATGCTACCATACAAGGATAAAACTTTTGATCAAGTTTTGGATTTGACTCTGAGCATTGAACAACATGATAAAGCTAGAAAGAATTTCAGGGCATTCAAAAATAATCAAAACAAGAAGGGAAAGGGTAAATTTCACCCTTATGATAAAAAGAAAACAGACATAGCTTCCACCAAGAAACCAAAAGAGGCCAGAACTGCTGAAGTTAAGAAGAGGATCACTTGTTACAACTGTGGACAAGAGGGGCACATGAAAAATAGGTGCACCAATCCTAGACCAGCATCCATCAATTGCCACCATTGTGGGAAGGAAGGTCACATAAAGAGGAACTGCCCAGATTTTAAGCAAGAAAAATTAGGGGCTTTGGAAGGGAAAGGCAAGGCAGCTGAGGGATCAAATGTTGAAAAGCATGGTCAAGTTGAAGGTACTTTGCTTATTCACTCAATACCTTTAACAATAGTATATGATACTGGGGCTACACACTCATTGATCTCTCATGATATTGCACAACAATTAAAATTGAATTGTATGATTGTTGATAAACCACTGTTAATTAGAAGCCCTATAGGTAGTTCATGTGTTATGGGTATGATGTGCATGCAACTGGGATTAAATATAGGAGGACATGTGTTTGAGTCAAACCTATATGTGTTGCAATATCCAGACATAGGAATTATTTTAGGAGTTGATTGGTTGAGTAGATATAAGGCTATCATAAATATGGAGACATCCACCATATCATTGAAGGTTTCTGATGGACAAAGAATAATCGTTCTTTGTGAGGCAAACAAAAATAGAAGTATAGCCAACCTTTCTGCATTGTCAAATGAAAAACCCATGCCTGCATTAGAAGAGATCCCCATAGTTAATCAATATGTTGATGTGTTTGGGGAAGTAAGAGGAGTTCCTAATCACAGGCCAGTTGAATTTTCAATTAGAATAATTCCAGGAGCTAGCCCAGTGGTTAAAAGACCAACCAGAATGGGGCCTAAGGAATTGATGGAGTTGAAAAAGCAATTAGTTGAACTAGAAGAAAAAGGTTTTATTAGACCCAGTAGCTCATCATGGGGAGCACCAGTAGTCTTTGTTAAGAAACATGATGGATCCCTTAGATTATGTATTGACTATAGGGAATTAAATAAAGTCACAGTTAAAAATAAATACCCCTTACCAAGAATTGATGATCTCTTTGATCAATTGAGTGGTGCAAAAATATTTTCTAGACTTGATTTAGCTTCAGGCTTTCATCAGATGAAAGTAGAAGAGGAAAGTGTAAAGTATACAGCCTTTAACACCAGATATGGACTTTATGAATTTTTGGTGATGCCATTTGGCTTAACAAATGCTCCTTCCTATTTTGTTGATTTGATGAATAGGATTTTTAGAGAATACTTGGATAAGTTTGTATTAATATTTATTGATGATATACTAAGTTATTCTAAGTCAGTTAGAGAGCATGAAAACCATTTGCATATGGTATTTGAGAAATTGAGACAGGAAGACTTGAAAGCAAAGTTTTCAAAATGCACTTTTTGGCAAAATGAAGTGAACTTTCTAGGCCATATTATATCAGAAAAAGGAATAGCTGTGGACTCCAATAAAGTCATTGCAGTGCAAGCTTGGAAATGGCCTACTAATGTCACTGAAGTCAGATCATTCATGGGAATGGCTGGTTACTATAGAAGATTTATAAAAGATTTTGCAAAAATCTCAATTCCATTGACCAGATTGACTAGGAAAAATCAAGTGTTCACTTGGACTGAGGAATGTGAAAATGCCTTTGGGAAATTAAAAGAAGCACTGGTACAAGCTCCAATTCTCAAAGTACCTGAAGGAAATGAAAACTTGGTGGTGTATACTGATGCAAGTGGACAAGGGCTTGGAGCAGTGTTGATGCAACAACATCAGGTAATAGCTTATGCTTCTAGACAGTTGAAATCAAGTGAAGTAAGGTATGCTACTCATGACCTTGAATTGGCTGCTATAGTGTATGCCCTTAAGCTATGGAGACACTACTTGTTAGGAGCAAAATTTGAAGTATATACAGACCATAAATCACTTAAATATTTGTTTTCACAAAAAGAATTAAATATGAGGCAGCAAAGATGGATTTAATTCTTAGCCTCATATGATTTTGAAATATTATACACACCAGGTAAGGCTAATAAAGTAGCAGATGCCCTAAGTAGACAACATGCTAAAGTGGCTAGATTAATGATAGAAGAGTTTAACACTTTATCATTATTAATTGATTCAGAGATAGAAAGTGATAACATAGAAAACATGAGCTTATGCAGTGGGAATGTAGAAATGGGAAAATTAAGTTTTATTACTCTGGGATCAGAATTGAAGAATAAAGTTGCAATGCTACAAAACCAAGATCCATTTTTATTTGGAAAGAAGACTCAAATATTAAATGGTAAGACAGTGGAAGGTTTTCAGTTGGATGATCAAGGCCATCTGAAGAAAGGAGAAAGAATATGTGTTCCAGCAGTGGATGAGTTGAAGCAAGAAATTTTGGATGCTTACCACAAAAGCAAATATACTATACACCCAGGAAGCACAAGAATGTATCACAACCTCAGAAGAGATTATTGGTGGAGTGGTATGAAAAGTGCAGTGGCAACCTATGTGTCAAAATGTATGGTTTGCCAGCAGGTGAAGGCTGAGTATCAAAAACCCTCAGGAATGCTTCAACCTTTACAAATACCACAGTGGAAATGGGAAGACATATCAATGGATTTTATTGATGGTTTGCTTAGAACTAGGAGGGGAAATGATAGTATTTGGGTAATGGTTGATAGGTTAACCAAGTCAGCCCACTTTATACCAGTGAAATCAGAAAGAAATGCTAATACCCTAGCCCAGTTGTTTATTAAAGAAGTAGTCAGACTGCATGGTATACCAAAGACTATAGTAAGTGATAGAGATACCATCTTCACTTCAAAGTTTTGGCAGAGTTTTCACAAGGCAATGGGGACTGATTTATGCTTGAGTACAGCATACCATCCTCAATCTAATGGCCAAACAGAAATTGTGAACAAATTGCTTGAAGACATGTTGAGAGCATGTGTATTGGATTAGGGAGGAAGCTAGGAAGATTACATATATCTAGCTGAATTTGCATACAATAACACCCATCACAGTAGCATAGGCATGGCCCCCTTTGAAGCTCTCTATGGAAGGCCATGTTTATCACCTTCAAGTTGGCATGAATCTGGAGAATAAGTGGTCTTAGGACCAGAAAATGTGAAGGAGACTTCTGAAAAGATAGCCTTGATCAGAAAAAGAATTGCCTCTGCCCAAGATAGGCAAAAGAAATATGCAGATCAAAGAAGGAAGGCAGTACAATATGATATTGGGGATTATGTGTTCATCAAGATATCACCCATGAAAAAGGTTCTAAGGTTTGTGAAACAAGGAAAGTTGATTCCTAGATATATAGGACCATATAAAATTCTAGAAAGAATAGGGACGGTAGCCTATAAATTAGAATTGCCAGAAGAAATGAGAGGAATGCATGATGTCTTTCATGTGTCTCAACTAAGAAGATGGGTTCATGATAAGGAAGCAATACTAGAATCCTCTAAGGATGTGCAGATTGATCCTAGAATGATCTATGAAAAGGAACCAGTGGGCATAGTTTCTAGAGAAACCAAGAAATTGAGAAACAAAGAAATTAAATTAGTAAAAGTACAATGGAGTCTAGACCCAAATGATTGCACATGGGAAGTGGAGGATAAAATCAGAAATGATTATCCCCAGCTGTTTGATTGAAGAAAAGGTAAATTTATATATATATATATATATATATATATAAATACTAATGAATGTGTTGGTTGAATATGCATTGTGATTTTTATCTTGTGTTGATATGCATAGTGCTTAATAGGTGATTGGTTTGAAAATGGTTTTGAAATCAGAAAATTCATTTTTCTGAAGAGATGATACTTAAGTTAAGTATGAAAGAATTGTGGGACACAATTCCTAAAAGGAGGGGTATATGTGATAACCCTGATTTTTGTGAGTAATTTCATGATTTAATTTAGTTTGTATTTGTTTGAAATTGCATTGGGAAAAATAGGAATAGGAAATTGATTTGCAGATATAAAGTATAAAACATGTACATGTGCACAAGACAGTGTACACATGCACACAGATTTCTGTGTAACAAAATTTGGCAGAAATTATTAGATAAAATAAAATAACTGATTTAGAAATACATATGCATAAAGATAGAATTTTGTCTTTAAATAAAATATAGTACAAAGAAAATAAGAGCTAGGCTGAAATAAACTTAAAATTATTTAAAGAAAGAAAGAAAAATAAAAGGCTTAGGTATACATAGGTTATACATGTATACAGTCAATCAATTTCTGGAAGAAAACAGAAGTTGCATGAAAATGGCATGAGTCCCTAAACAAGCACTTTATCTATTCTCAGTAATTTCTTTTATTAAGAAAAATAATAATAATAATAATAATAATAAGTCATGCATATGACATGACCAGGGAAAATTAAAAGAGAGGAACTGATTTCTGGAAAGGAAGACAAGGACCACATACCCTTTTATTTTCTTGAATCAAACCAGAGGCAGGCTATGTTTGGATGGGGTAGAACTGACATTGGGTAAATCCATAAACCCTAGTAACAGCCAAGATTTATATAAAAGGACTAGTATAGTAAGAACATACACATTTTGTTCTTCATTAACCTGGAAAAAAAATATACAAGACATAAACCAGAGAAAAAAATAGGAGAAGGCAGAAGACTAAAAGGGGGTTCATAAGGCATAGGAAGAAGAAGGATTAAGGTGAGTAACCTCACTGAAAACTTTGGCATTAAGACCTGAATATTGAGGCAGCCTGTTTGAACTAATTTTCTTTTACAAGTTATGTTTTATGATTGGATGACTTTGGTTTGTTAATGATTTGTTTAAGTGTAAAACCTCTATCTGATTTACCCAGAAAAAATAAGAGTCATGGACTCATGATCTAAAATGTTTGTCTGTGATATGGGTTAACTTTGAGATTGAGTGATTTCTTTTATAAGTTTTCTTTATAAAGTTGTTTATAAAAATCCCCGGATTCAAGTGGTGGGTATATGGTCTGAAGGTAGAAAGAAATATGGGGCTGTAACACTGTGTTGTTGCTTATGTCTCATATTAATTAAAACAAAAGAAAATGTAGAAGTGCAATGTTGTACATGTGCTGAGCTTCTGTGTTTTATGAAATGCCCAAATCAAATATACTTGTGGTTTAGCCAGATCATGATTCTGATTGAACCAGAGGTAAGAAAAAAAAATATATCTAGTAAATTACTCAGGACCATATGCTTACATTTTGATCCAGTGAAACCCATAGGCAAAATAATGTGCTAAGAAGTCACCTCCCTTTTTCATGATTAAATGTTTGCCTCTGAGAATATAACTTACCAAACTCTGGATGAATACATGTTGCTTGCATTATTTATATTTCTCTGATTAAGAAGTGAGATGCAGAAGGGATTAGCACTACTATGAAAAATAATAATAACACTTAGTAATTTAACTAAGGACTTGGGATCTTAGGGCTACCAAAGTATAGCTTGGCAAGGGGAATATTGCAAGTTCACACATGGTATGTTTATACCCAGGGGCCTGAGTGTGCTGGGTTAACAGAGAGATGTCCCAGGCAGTGTGTGTTTAAAAAGGAGAAAGTAGCTAAAGACCCTATTATATTTGATAATGAATTCTAGGAATAGATTCAGGAGAGGCCTGGGCAAAATCCCTGATGGCCAGTAAAGTTGAAAAGGGCATGATAACTGAATTGATGTTTGCATTTGGTTGTTTTGATGCTTTTTATTGATGAATCTTATGATTGTTTTCTATGAATCAAGTCATTGAGAATTGTTTAACACTGATATGAATGCACATGCCTCACAAACACATGCACACAGAAGATACTGAGTTTCTTATTCTTGCAAAGTACTGGAATACAAATAGAATTGAATAAGATCATGTTTTCAGTTAGATTATTCACACCAGACAAATAGTCTGACCCTTTTGTGTTTATGCACCATTGGGTGTCCCATATTCTTATGGGGCAGCTCATGATGATTTTGCAGGAAAGTAGGAATTGCTTTGATCAAGCTTTGGATGTTTAACTACTTAAGATTTGGATGCTATGTTTTAAAAGACTATGCTGAAGTAAACCAAACCTTCATGATGAACTAGATTAAGACCTACTGTTTAAAGTTACTTTGAGAAACCAATGTATTGTTAATTGCTGTTTTGTAGTTGTTGAATTTATATGTATCAGCTGAAACCATGTGCTTTGTTTTGCAAAATGCTTTGCTAAGGAAAAATGAATTTTAAGCTTCAAGAACAGTTAGGCTATAATGGTAGTAAATTTGAGATTGAAAGAATTTGTGGTTTGTATGTATATCTAAAGAACTGACATAAGAAAACCCATGTTAAGTCAAAAATAAAATCTGATAGAAAGGGCTTGAGTTGCTTTAAAAAGAAAACGAAATAGCATGTATTTTGTTACAAAATGGTGCAACCTGAATAGGGCTAACATAGCCATTTCTCTTAAGCATGGGTTAAGCCAGCAACCAAGGGTTTTAAATCAAGTGTTCAGAACTGTTTCATAACCCAAAGTATAAAATAGATTCAGACAATTTTGTTAACAAGGAAAAATAAGGCACTGAACTGCTCACTGACACACACATGCACAGAAACATGCACACACACATGCACAAGTAAAAGCACAGTTTACCCAATAATAAATTCAGAAGAATTTATGTAAAATAAGGAGCCTTGAGACATAAAATCAATAGTAATGCATTAACCCAAGTCATTTGGAAAAACCTAGTTTTGAAAAACACTATTGCTATGAAGAGAGAGTATTTCTTTAAGCAATACTCAAACAGATTTCTACCTTCAAAATTTCTGTACTCTGATTTAGGTAGAGGGTGACTTATATATCTTCATATATATAAGTTCAAGATAAAATGAATAAACCAATATTTTTATATTGGCAGAAAGGTCCTGGATAGAAGAAAAATTGAATTAAATATTTTTCTTGATTAAATGGCCACTGAATGTTTTTTTTTAAAAAAAAAATTTAAGTGGGTCATTTCACATGGAGTAAAGGGGAGTTATGATAGGAGTTATTGTATGGTAGGTATGGTAAGTATATTTTATAAATACAGGTTGTCATCATCAAAAAGGTGGAGATTGTTAGGAACTAAGATGTTTGTTTTGAAGACAACAACCTTTTTAACTTATCTTATTATAAAATATATACTAACACTATTATCTAAATAGATATGTATATGCAGGAACTATGCATGATATATATATACGTACATACATATATATATATATGCAGGTATTGATTACTGAAGACTAATCGGTATAAAGACTCAAGACTCATGATTCAGAATGGAGATGTCAAGATTGAAGACTCTAGAGTATTAAGATCAAGATTTCAAGATAAGTGTCTAGTTTTTGTTAAAACTTCATAATAGCATGGAAATATTCATTCCAAATTTCATTTGGGATGGAACCCATTTCTATCTTCTTGGTGGCTTACAAACCCACGACAAGTAGCTTACAACCCTACGACAAGTGGCTTACAAACCCACGAACATCCTGGTTTTGTACAAGTTCTCGAGTCCTGATGTGATGAGATATTCTGCAGGAAGAAGCTTGCAAAACTACTTCAAAATGGTTTTTCAAAATGATTTTCAATACTGCTTTTCAAAATGTTTTAGCTTTAAAAATTATCTTTTCAAATGATTTTCAAAAAGATGTTTTAGCCTTAAAATATTCTTTGTTTTTGTTTTTAAATAAACTCTTGTTTTAAACCTCGTTTGTTTTTAAAACTATCTTCTGATTTTTTAAACATTCTTTTATAATATATATATACTTGAGATTTAAAATCAAATTTGTATATACATTCTAAAAATATATTTTTCTACTCTTCTTTATTTTAAAACATAGGAAAATTAGTTTATTTTACTCTAGAATCATTTCATCTTGTTTTCCTTTCAATACCATTTTCAAAACAAATTTTACATTGTTTTTAACTAAGGGATGTCCACATCATGGGATACCCCATGTCAACATAGTGGCCGTTAAATTCAAAAGTTTCAATTTTTAAAAGAAGTGTCTATTCGTTTAAATCTTTCACAAATGGTTATGACCGTTACTGGTCTATAAATAGCCTTCACAAACAAATTTTTTAACTAACTATTTTCTTCAATCCTTCTTCTCCACAAATCCATATTCTAAAATTTTCATATTTTTAAGATCGTGCCGAAATTCTACCGAATTCTTAAGTGAATCAAGTTAGAATCTCATTCTTGTTTGATTCTCCGCCCTCTCTCGAAGATCAAAGTGCTATTCAGAGTTATAGGATCAATTTGTAATCAAAGTTTATCGAGTCTCTCTATAAGGCGTGGTTGTGCCTGGAAATCAATTGGGTGACCTTGTGTCCCGTAAATCAAGAGAGTTTGCCCCGGACTCGAAGACAGGAGGGTACCTCAAGGCCTTTAGAAATTGAGGATTGTAATCTCGACATTTTTATAATCAAAATCTATACGAGGTGTTTGCCTTGGTGCAGGACTGGACGTAGGGTAACTCCGAACCAGTATAAAATCCGGTGTGTTCTTTCCTTTTATTGCTTTTTATTTACTTTCTGCATCTGTGTTTGATTCTGCGATTGTTCTATGATTAAGATCTGAATTTGTTTGTGTCATAATTTTAATTTAGTCCATATAAGTCTTATAATCCATTAAACACTATTCACCCCCCCTCTAGTGTTAAATTAGCTTTAAGATCCTTAATCCGCACTCCCTTTCATTGATCAGATTGGTAAAGGTACCATTGAGATGATTGGCATTTCCCGATGAAATTCAGGTCGCATTCTTTTCATAAACATTTCATTCTTTTTTAGTGGCATATCAATCAATCCTAGTCCAAAGTGGGACAATGCATTGAACTTATGTTCATACTGCACCGCTGTCATCTCATATTGTTTTAAATCCATAAAACTTCTTAATAATTGAGTCCTCCCCGCCTCTGGGATAAACTAAGCTTCAAAGACTTCCTTAAACTACGCCCAAGAGAAATCTTCTTCTGGTGTACTCATGGTGACTGAATCCCACCAATCCATTGTTGCTTTCTGAAGCTAATGTGATGCTAACACTCTCTTTCTAGCATCTCCGAACTGAAGATCCCTGAATATCCTTTCATAAGAGCAGAGCTGTGTCTAAACTCCCAAACTATCTTCAGTTCCATAGAAAGGCTTACCACCTAAAGCAGTGTAACCACACTAGCTTAGCCCTTTCTCGTACTTTGTTTTTAGTCATTTCCGACAAAGGATATCAAAGTTCAATGGAGAAACACATCATTTTAGAATGACGATAATAAAGAACCTGAAGTAACCAATAGTTGAGAAAAACCAACTATCGAGGATATTAAATGATCATATATGGAAATTAAGTCTTGTATACTTACCACCACTTATCGAATTTGAACTTGTACTATTTCCTGGTTAATAATAATATCAGAGAAGTCAAGGTAGTGTTCCCTTAAAGTCGTGTCTTATGATTATTCTTAACTTTTGAGATAGCGGCAAGTCTACTTCTTCGATGTTTAATGCTCATTATATAAATGAATCATTTCCATATAAGTGAATCGCTTTATGGAAATTAATTCATTTCCATAAATGATTCAATCCTTTTCTTTTAAAAAACCCGAATTTGTATTTGGCTTCACATTACAAGTATTAGCTTTAAAACACTTTGTTAAAAGAGTTTACTAATGTAACAACCCAAAATTTTTGTAAATATTTTAAAATTTATTTATCTGAAACTTTGATTTTTAAATCATTTTAAATTGAATTTTGAAATTTTCCAATGTATTTTAGATTTTGTTTATATTTTGTTTTCCAAATATAATTAAATATTGATTTCCTGGAAATTTTATATTTTGGTTTATTCTCTATTTCATATTTTCTATTTCATTTCTATTTCCTATATTTTTCATTTTCTTATTCCCATTTCTCTACTTTCGATTTTATTTATTTTATTTGATTTTGGCTTGGAAATTCAAAAGACTTTGGTTTCTTTGTCTTTAACATATGCCTTTTCATTTCTAGCCTCTTCATTTCTTTAGCCTCTTAATTTTCCTTCTTAGCCGTGAACTTTCCTTTCCAATAGCCGTACAAAACATTTGTTCCCATCTCCTTTTCATTTTTTTATTCTAAAAAAAAGTTTTAAAGTAAGTTCCATGGCTTCTCTTTCTTTTTCTCTTTTGTCTCAAAGCTTTGCTCGGCCATCATGCTATTGTCGACCATCTCACCACCACCTCCATGACCAGCAATCTCCACCACCATATCATCTCCACACATGCCATGACCATAGACCCAAAACTCTACCACAAAACATCACTTCAAACCCTAACAAAGCCTATATACATCACCACTTCCTCCTTGATGACTTCGGCCACCACCTTGTCTTCCACCTCCTCCATCCCCTTGCTTTGCTTTGCCATGACCAGAACCTACTCCAGGCCATGACCAGACCTGACCCAAACCATGAACCCAGACCGAGCTATACATGCCTAGGCCGAACCCAAATACACATGACCTTTCATTACATTGTCTCTTTGCCTTCACAACTCCTATCTCTTCAAATTCTAACCCATAGTCGTGCCTTGTGTTACCATAGCCAAGCCTAGCTTGTCTCTAAACATCATGGCCGAGCAAAATATGGTGATGGCCGAGCCTATGGGTGATGTGGCCGAGCACTTGTGTGGTTAAAAAATCAAGTTATCTCATTTTTTTTCAATATTTTCATTGTTTATGTCATATGTTATTGAATTGAATCATATTACTTATATTTGTTTTATTTTATTTGTTGTATACAAGATCTAAATCTTGGCTCTCCCTCCACTCGAATCTAAGTCGTGCTGTGTCGTGCTTTCTGAAGTTTAGTCGTGTGTTTTGAATTGTTAACTCCAGCTTTAGAAGGTGAGTTTATCACTCTCGACATTCGTACTTATAGATTTGTGAAACGATGACAAGTGAATGTGTAATAATTGATATACTATGTTCATATATGCCTGAGACCTGATTATATGATGTATAACCTGATTATATACTTGTTACATCACCTGATCTGATATTATATGCTATACTGTTTATTTTATTTTTTGTTTCTCACACTGCAAGTTCCCTGTTAGTATAGAATCACTATGGGTTGAAATGATACATACCCGAACGGACTTTAGAATAAGGGAAAATCGTTATGAGCTAAAATGATAAGCTCAAGCGATTTTCATTTGTATTTGACTTGGGATTGCGGGTTTGAAATGATAGAACCCAGATTTTTCTTTTAAATTACGGATTGAAATGATATATTATCCGTATCACTTGACCTAGGTTAGAAAATATTATACGGACCCGTGGTTATATTTTTTATATATTTTCTGAAAATATTTAAGTATTATTAGATGTAAAATATGATATTTTAACTTAAATTTGGATTTAAATGATTTAAATAAAGCTTTAGTGATTTTTGCAAGTTAAAATGTAAAGTAAATAAATGGATAAAATGCACCTTATATTTTGACTTATTTTGATAATCGGAAAATTTAGTTTCAAATGGAAATTTAAGTTTGACTTATTAAAGAATATCATATTTAGGAGATGGGTATATTTTTAATAAGGTGATAAATTATTGGGTAAAATAAAAGATAAGTGAAGTAGTGTATTTTGACATAATAAATGAATTATGGTTTTAATTGGATATTTGTTTATAAAAATTTATTTTATTTAAATCATAAGTTAAATGATATCAAATGAATATTTTTTGAAGCGTGAGATATGATTTTATAAGTTAAAAATGGTAAAAATTGAAGTTTTAATGTTTCTGAAATGTTATAATAAATCTAGAATTAGTATTGGTAGCATTCCAAAAATGTTGTGGTTTTAAGACAGCATTTGCTAAGTGCTGTCATTTCTGAAAGTAAACTATATTCTAAAATATTAATAAAGCTACTGTAGCACTTTGTAAGTGCTGCTGTTTCTGAATTTGACAATGTTTTGAAATACTAATATATCTATTGTAGCACTTTGTAAGTGCTGATGTTTCTGAATTTGACAATGTTTTGAAATAGTACTATATCTACTGTAGCACTTTGTAAGTGCTATTGTTTTCTGAATTTGACCATGTTTTGAAATACTACTATATCTACCGTAACACTTTATAAGTGTTGTTGTTTCTGAAAATACAATGTTTTGAAATTTTGTAATTAAATAAATGAACTCGGAAAATGCTATAATTCCAGAAATTGAATATCTGATTGGAAAGGATAATGATTTCACTTTTAAATGGATTATTTTGATTTGAAATATAAACCATTTTGAAATTTATAACCACGGGTTATAATAACGATTGGTTGTTAAAGAGACCGAGATCGGATATGGACACACTCTCTGTCGATACCGAAAACCACTTTAACAATGTGTACACGGTGGAGATTCCAGAATGAAGTAGGATGGTGGCGACGATACTATTGAGGTATATACATGGACCCGACTCCCGTGAGTTGGCAGAAGGTGGCTAAAACAGGAGTGATTCCGGGCCAATGAGGTACCTCCTCTGATCGGACACACTTCTTCGATACCATTCTATTACTTTTGTGATTGATTGGGTGCACCCCTTGATTTTTGGGAGTGTAGCTCGAGGTGGGCGGTAGTGGCTGATATGCGTTACCACCAGTCCGGATGCATAATTGGTATATCTACCCTGGCATTGCCTAGTTGTGCCGTGTCACCTACCCTTGCGCGCCTTACTACGAGTTTGATTTGTGTCATACCTGTGGAGTATCCTTTGGTAGCCTCCCGATCTGGAGGTATTACGGTACTGTATAGACTATTGGCACTATATATGTGTTAAGGGGGATATGGGTAACGCCTTAACGCTATTTTAATAGTTTACTTTACTTTAGACATTATTATAATAGCGTATATTACTACATGGTAGATAGTTTAACGGATCCTTAAGGAATGGGCGATCCCAAGCATTCTTTAAGTTACTTGTGCATTTCTATTACAGTTCACTTGAGTTGGTTTACATTTGTATAAGTATGTATGTCCTGACTCGAGTGTTTGTGTTTTGCTTTACGCTCGGGTGAGCTTGGGTATTACAGCTTTGGATTCACCTTCTGGAGCTAGAGATCGCTGGAGTTTATCTGTCTATCTAGTTGTCTTTTCATTTCAGTTATTTCATTCAGCTTTGCTTATGTAATTGTGAACTTATGTATTCAGACTTCTGTTGTATCTATTTTTTAGACTATGTATTTTGTATCTGTTTTGAGACTATGTATTGTAGTGGCTTCATGAACCACTATGTATTTTTATTTCCGCTGCGAGTTATTCTGATATTCTGTGTCTGTGATTCCGTGATTGGTTTTATTTGCTCCAAATTTATTTACAATCTATTATTTTTTATTATTCGAGTCTAACATGTGTGGTTTTATTGTTGATTTGAATGGTCCAAAATAGTGGGTCATTACATTTGGTATCAGAGCTTTGGTTTTAGGTAAACCTTAGCGTATGGAGCAAAAACTCATTAGAGATAGGGTAGAAATACCCTAGAATGAGTGAAATCAATCTTAGAATCATTTCTTTTTGAGAGAACGTATTTTTAAGTCAAAATGTTTTCAAATGATTTTAAAGGATTTTTAAAAGATTATTTTGGATATAAATTTTTTCTTGTTTTGAAAATCCCATTTTCTTAACTTCATTCCTTTCGAATCCACCTTGTTATTTAAATTCTTTGATTAGGATTTCCATTCTAGTTGAATCTTATCTTTTGTCTTTCTATTTTACCTTTGTCCTAAAATTCATTCTTGATTTTTCCAAGATGAATCGTAGGAATGCCAGAGGTAGGGGTCGTGGTATTGCCTCAGTTCCCGAGCCTGTTGCACCTATCAGGTTCACTACTCTTTGCAAGGAATTCACTCAACTTGGTGGCATCAAGTTTACTGGATCTAAGAGCATCGTAGAGGCTCAGTAGTGGTTGAGGAGCCTTGAGAGAATTTTTACTGGTTTGGAGATTACTGATGCGCAGAAGCGTTAGTTAGCAGCTTGGCAGTTGAAGGAAGCAGCCTCAGATTGGTGGGAGTCTGTTACGGCTAACACTGCTGAGGCTGATATCTCTTGGGATCAGTTTAGGTATCTTCTTGTGTTGTCTTGTGCTCTATTCAGCTTTTTCTCTTTAAAATCTATCTTAAGCTTATAAATCATCTTTCCAGGGAGGCTTTTGTGGCAAAATGGATGCCCGTAGCCGGGAAATCTCAGCTTTATCGTGAGTTTATGGATCTCAAGCAGGGTACCATGTCCTTTTCTGAGTATGAGCGGAAGTTCAATGAACTTTCCAAGTTCGGTCCTAGCCTCATTGACACCCAACTTAAGAAGAATGAGAAGTTCATAGCTGGTGCTCGCCCAGAGTTTTATGATCGTCTCATTTCTCATGTTCATGGACCTTTCACCGAGCTTATGGATATGGCTATCCGTTATGAGAACCTAACTTCCAAGGGTCCTGTTGTTACCAGTGCTCCTTCATCTCAGTCTTCCTCTGCTAACTCTAAGAAGAGAAAGCCAAATTTCCATCAGTAGAAGAAGAATTGGCTCAAGAATCCGGGTTTGGGATCTTCATCTTCTCCTTCTTAGAGGAAGCTTATCGACCTATCTTCCATTACCTGTTTCAAGTGTGATTAGAAGGGACACTATGCTAATAGTTGCCCTAATTCAGTTGGTGCTGCTGTTACTCCACCTCAGGATACCAGAAAC
Source organism: Allium fistulosum (assembly GCA_030737815.1). NCBI lineage: Eukaryota > Viridiplantae > Streptophyta > Magnoliopsida > Asparagales > Amaryllidaceae > Allium > Allium fistulosum. The sequence goes on along the minus strand of CM060901.1, from coordinate 304,941,322 downwards.
AACCTTTGTCATGTCTATCTGCAGCCTGGTCATTTCAATAAAGATTGTCCTTTGTATCAGAAGGGCAAGCCGTCTGGTATTTTTGCTGTTACCTCTGCTTCTTCACCTGCTCCACCTGCACCTGCTCCTGCTCCTAGTGATAATCAAGGTACTCTTTAGGGCACCTTTTCTTTATTTAATCATCCCGTTCGTGTTTTATTTGATACTGGAGCTTCGCATAGTTTTATTTCTGTGGATCTTTGTGATAAGTTTGAGCATCTTCTTTCTTCTATGTATGTTGTTGAATCTTTGTGTGTTAAAAATCCTATTGGTGGTCCCGCGAACCTTAATAGGATTTGTAACCGAGTGAAACTTCTCTATTTTGATCATCGCTTTAGTGGTGATTTCTATGTTCTGGGTTTCGATGCTTTTGATTTTGTTGCTTAGAGGTGATTGGCTAAAGAGGCATGATGCTGTTATCTCTTGTAAATCCCGAACTGTTTCTCTTATTGATGATCAGGGTAATCCTTTGGTTATTCAGTGCCATATGCCTCAGGATTTTGCGGGCAGCTTTATTTATTCTCTTGATTCTTCTCCTGGTGATCTTCATTCGACTCGTGTGGTGAAACTCTATCCCGATGTATTTGGTGAAGTCACTGCTTTACCTCCTAAGTGGGAAATCGATTTCCGTATTGATCTTATTCTTGGAGCTCGACCTGTAGTTCTTCCGCCTAGAAGAATGGCACCCTGTGAGAAGGTTTAGTTGGGAAAGAAAATTGAGGACTTGTTCTCCAAAGGTCCGATCAGACCTAGTCATTCCGAATGGGGAGCAGCAGTGGTTTTTGTCACTAAGTCCGATGGTTCTCTAAGGATGTGTGTTGATTAAAGAGAGCTGAACAAGCTCATTATGAGGAATAGATATCCTATGCCTCGTATCAATGATATGTTCGATCAACTTTATGGTGCTACTGTTTTCTCTCAGCTTGATCTTGCCACAAGTTTCTACTAGCTTAAAGTTGTTGAGGAAAGTATTCCCAAGACTGCTTTTCGTACTGAGAATGGTTTCTTTGAGTGGTTAGTCATGCCTTTTGGTTTGACTAATGCTCCTACTTTCTTTGTTGATCTGATGAATCGTGTTTTTCGTGATGTTCTTAATAAGTTTGTGCTTGTCTTTGTTGATGATATTCTCGTCTTCTCTAAGACTAAGGATGAGCATGAATCCCATTTGAGATTTTTTCTTGAGACTCTTAGGAGTCACCAATTGAAAGCTAAATTCTCTAAATGCCATTTCTGGAAGGATGAAGTCCGATTTCTTGGACATATTGTTTCTAGTAATGGAGTTTCTGTTGATCCAGTCAAGATCGCTGCGATCAATGTAAGTCTATCCTTTTCTCATCTTTCTTTTGTGATCTAATTATTCTATCTTTGTCTGTTGTTCTTAATTTCCCCATTATGTTTCAGGATTGGGAAACTCCTAGAACTCCATCTGATATCTGTAGTTTTCTAGGCCTTGCCGGTTATTATCGGAGATTCATTGAGAATTTTGCTCGGATTGCTGCACCACTCACTGCTTTGACTCGAAAGAATGCTAAGTTTATATGGGATGATAAGTGCAAAGCTGCATTCAATGAGTTAAAGCACAAGCTTACTTCCGCACCAGTTCTTATCGTTCCAAATGGAAATGAGGGATTAACGGTATACACTGATGCTAGTCGTGAAGGTTTGGGGGCTGTTCTGATGCAGGATGGGAAGGTCATTGCTTATGCCAGTCGTCATTTGAAGACCCATGAAGCCAATTATGCTGCTCATGATTTGGAATTGCTTGCTGTGGTTTTTGCTTTGAAGCTTTGGAGGCATCATCTTTTGGGAACTAAGTTTTAGCTCTTTACGGATCATTAGTCTTTGAGATATATTTTCACCCAAAAAGATTTGAATCATAGGAAAGTTCGTTGGCTTGAGTTTCTGGCTTCTTACGACCTTGATATTAGCTATACCCCCGGTAAAGCTAATGTTGTGGCTGATGCTTTAAGTTGTAAGAAGGCTATGTTGTGTCAGCTTGTTGTTTCTTCTCCTCTTTTGGATTGTATCATTGCTAGGCAGGATGAGGATGAGGTGCTTAGGATGATTAAGGAGAGTGTTCGTAGCAGGGTTGGTGGTAGTAGTCTTGATGGTAGTGGAGCTCAGATCAATGATAGAGGTATTTTGAGGATTAATAATCGGATTTGTATCCCGAATGTTGATGGATTGAGACAGGAGTTACTTCGGGAAAATCATCGATTCAGACTTTCTATTCATCCGGGTGTGACCAAGATGTATCAGGATTTGAAGAAGTTGTATTGGTGGAGAGGTATGAGGCATGATATCTCCATTTTTGTTAGTAGATGTGCGACTTGTCAGCAAGTCAAGGCCGATCATCAAAAGTCTCCTGGTTTGTTGCAGCCCTTTGAGGTTCCCAATTGGAAACGGGAACAAGTTTCTATGGATTTTATTGATGGATTACCGAGGACTAGGAGGGGTAATGAGAGTATTTGGGTTATTGTGGATAGATTGACCAAGTTAGCTCATTTCATTCCGGTCAAGTCTACCCGTTCTGCTTCTAGTTTAGCTGAGATTTATATGAGGGAGATTGTTCGTCTCCATGGTGTTCCTGTCAGTATTGTTTGTGATCGTGATCCTATCTTTACCAGTCAGTTTTGGAAAGCTTTTCAGAAATCTTTGGGTACTAACCTGAATCTGAGCACTGCTTACCATCCATAGACCGACGGTCAAACGGAAAGAGTGAATCAGATTCTAGAGGATCTTCTTCATGCTTGTGCTCTTGATTATGGAGGATCTTGGGAAGATCATCTCCATCTTGTCGAATTCACCTGTAACAATAGTTATCAGGTATAATCTCAATCTTTTATTCGAGTCTTGTCTTAATCTTTTTCTAGCTCATTTCATCTTTTGAATTCAGGCTAGTATTGAAATGTCTCCATTTGCTGCTCTTTACGGACGACCTTGCAGATCTCCTTCTTGCTGGATTGAATCCGGTAATCGTTTGGTTCTTGGTCCTGATATGATTCTTGAGGCTTCTAGGAGAGTTGAGGAGATTAAGAGGAAGATGAGAAGTGCTCAGGATAGGCAGAAGAAGTATGCCGATAGGCGTAGGTGGAGTTTGGAGTTTTCTGTAGGTGATCTGGTTTTCCTTAAGGTCTCTCCCTTAAGGAATGTCATTCGTTTTGGTCGTAGAGGGAAGCTTGCTCCTAGGTTCATTGGTCCTTTCTGCATTATGGAAAGAATTGGTTCTTTGGCTTATCGTCTGGATTTGCCTGAGAAGTTTTCTGGAGTGCATAATGTATTCAATGTTTCACACCTTCGTCGGTATCTTCATGATCCATCTCTTATTGTCCAGCCTTCTACTCTCGAGAGTTTGGATATTCAGCCTAATCTGACTATCGAGAGAAAGCCACTTCGTATTGTCGATAGAGATACGAAGCAGCTAAGAAGGAAATCTGTCAATCTGGTCAAAGTGTAGTGGAGTACTGATGACCGGGATTGTAATTGGGAGACGGAGGAGAGCATGCGTGCTTCGAATCCGGAATTGTTTGTTTTAGGTACTAGTCGTTATTATATCTTATTCTCTTTTTCTTTGTCTTTCTGTGTTTTGTTCCTTTTCGAGGACGAAAAGTTTTGAGTGGGGGAGAGTGTAACAACCCAAAAATTTTGTAAATATTTTAAAATTTATTTATCTAAAAACTTTGATTTTTAAATCATTTTAAATTGAATTTTTGGAATTTTCCAATGTATTTTGGATTTTGTTTATATTTTGTTTTCCAAATATAATTAAATATTGATTTTCTGGAAATTTTATATTTTGGTTTATTCTCTATTTCATATTTTCTATTTCATTTCTATTTCCTATATTTTTCATTTTCTTATTTCCATTTCTCTACTTTCGATTTTATTTATTTTATTTGATTTTGGCTTGGAAATTCAAAAGACTTTGGTTTCATTGTCTTTAACATATGCCTTTTCATTTTCTAGCCTCTTCATTTCTTTAGCCTCTTCATTTTCCTTCTTAGCCATGCATTTTCCGTTCCAATAGCCGTACAAAACATTTATTCCCATCTCCTTTTCATTTTTTTTATTCTAACAAAAAGTTTTAAAGTAAGTTCCATGGCTTCTCTTTCTTTTTCTCTTTTGTCTCAAAGCTTTGCTCGGCCAACATGCTATTGCCGACCATCTCACCACCACCACCACCTCCATGACCAGCCATCTCCACCACCATATCATCTCCATACATGCCTTGAACATAGACCCAAAACTCCACCACAAAAACATCACTTGAAACCCTAACAAAGCCTATATACATCACCACTTCCTCCTTGATGACTTCGGCCACCACCTTGTCTTCCACCTCCTCCATCCCCTTGCTTTGCTTTGCCATGACCAGAACCCACTCCAGGCCATGACTAGACCTGACCCAAACCATGAACCCAGACCGAGCCATACTTGCCTAGGCTAAACCCAAATACACATAACCTTTCATTGCCTTGTCTCTTTGCCTTCACAACTCCTATCTCTTCAAATTCTAACACATAGTTGTGCCTTGTGTGACGATAGCCGAGCCTAGCTTGTCTCTAAACATCATGGTCGAGCAAAATATGGTGATTGCCGAGCCTATAGGTGATGTGGCCGAGCACTTGTGTGGTTAAAAAATCAAGTTATCTCATTTTTTTCATATTTTCATTGTATATTTCATATGTTGTTGAATTGAATCATATTACTTATATTTGTTTTATTTTATTTGTTGTATACAAGATCTAAATCTTGGCTCTCCCTCCACTTGAATCTAAGTCGTGCTGTGTCATGCTTTCCGAAGTTTATTCGTGTGTTTTGAATTGTTAACTCCAGCTTTAGAAGGTGAGTTTTATCACTCTCGACATTCATACTTATAAAATTATGAAACGATGACAAGTGAATGTGTAATAATTGATATACTACGTTCATATATGCCTGTGATCTGATTATATGATGTATAATCTGACTATATACCTGTTACATCACCTGATCTGATATTATATGCTATACTGTTTATTTTATTTTCTGTTTCTCACACTGCAAGTTCCCTGTTAATATAGAATCACTATGGGTTGAAATGATACATACCCGAACGGACTTTAGAATAAGGGAAAATCGTTATGAGCTGAAATGATAGGCTTGAGCGATTTTCATTTGTATTTGACTTGGGATTGCGGGTTTGAAATGACAGAACCCGGATTTTTCTTTTAAATTACGGATTGAAATGATATATTATCCGTATCACTTGACCTAGGTTAGAAAATATTATACGGACCCGTGGTTATATTTTTATATATTTTCTGAAAATATTTAAGTATTATTAAATGTAAAATATGATATTTTAACTTAAATTTGGATTTAAATGATTTAAATAAAGATTTAGTGATTTTTGCAAGTTAAAATGTAATGTAAATAAATGGATAAAATGCACCTTATATTTTGACTTATTTTGATAATCGGAAAATTTAGTTTCAAATGGAAATTTATGTTTGACTTATTAAAGAATATCTTATTTATGAAATGGGTATATTTTTAATAAGGTGATAAGTTATTGGGTAAAATAAAAGATAAGTGAAGTAGTGTATTTTGACATAATAAATGAATTATGGTTATAATTGGATATTTATTTATAAAAAAAATATTTTATTTAAATCATAAGTTAAATGATATCAAATGAATATTTTCTGAAGCATGAGATATGATTTTATAAGTTAAAAATGGTAAAAGTTGAAGTTTTAATGTTTCTGAAATGTTATAATAAATCTGGAATTAGTATTGGTAGCATTCCAAAAATGCTGTGGTTTTAAGACAACGTTTGCTAAGTGTTGTCATTTCTGAAAGTAAACTATATTCTAAAATATTAATAAATCTACTGTAGCACTTTGTGATTGCTGCTGTTTCTAAATTTGACAATGTTTTGAAATACTACTATATCTACTGTACCACTTTGTAAGTGCTGCTGTTTCTGAATTTGACAATGTTTTGAAATACTACTATATCTACTGTAGCACTTTGTAAGTGCTGCTGTTTCTGAATTTGACCATGTTTTGAAATACTACTATATCTACCGTAACACTTCATAAGTGCTGTTGTTTCTGAAAATACAATGTTTTGAAATTTTGTAATTGAATGAATGAACTCAGAAAATGCTATAATTCTGGAAATTGAATATTTGATTGGAAAGGATAATGACTTCACTTTTAAATGGTTTAAATGGATTATTTTGATTTGGAATATACCACGGGTTATAATAACGATTGGTTGTTAAAGAGACCGGGATCGGATATGGACACACTCTCTGTCGATACCGAAAACCACTTTAACAACTGTGTACGCGGTGGAGATTCCAAAATGAAGTAGGATGGTGGCGACGATCATATTGAGGTATATACGTGGACCCGACTCCCGTGATTTGGCATAAGGTGGCTAAAACTGGAGCGATTCCAGGCCAATGAGGTAGCTCCTCTGATCGGACACACTTCTTCGATACCATTCTATTACTGTTGTGATTGATTGGGTGCACCCCTTGATTTTTGAGAGTGTGGCTCGAGGTGGGCGGTAGTGGCTGTTATGCATTACCACCAGTCCGGATGCGTAATTGGTATATCTACCCTGGCATTGCCTAGTTGTGCCGTGTCACCTACCCTAGCGCGCCTTACTACGAGTTTGATTTGTGTCGTACCTATGGAGTATCCTTTGGTAGCCTCCCGATCTGGAGGTATTATGGTACTGTATAGACTATTGGCACTATATATGTGTTAAGGGGGATATGGGTAATGCCTTAACGCTATTTTAATAGTTTACTTTACTTTTGACATTATTATAATAGCGTATATTACTACATAGTAGATAGTTTAACGGATCCTTAAGGATGGGCGATCCCAAGCATTCTTTAAGTTACTTGTGCATTTCTATTACAATTCACTTGAGTTGGTTTACATTTGTATAAGTATGTATGTCCTGACTTGAGTGTTTGTGTTTTGCTTTACGCTCGGGTTAGCCTGAGTATTACAGCTTTGGATTCACCTTCTGGAGCTAGAGATCGCTGGAGTTTATCTGTCTATCTAGTTGTCTTTTCATTTCAGTTATTTCATTCAGCTTTGCTTATGTAATTGTGAACATATGTATTCAGACTTCTGTTGTATCTGTTTTTCAGACTATGTATTTTGTATTTGTTTTGAGACTATGTATTGTAGTGGCTTCATGAACTACTATGTATTTTTATTTCCGCTGCGAGTTATTCTGATATTCTGTGTCTATGATTCTGTGATTGGTTTTATTTGCTCCAAATTTATTTTATTCAAGTCTAACATGTGTGATTTTATTGTCAATTTGAATGGTCCAAAATAGTGGGTCGTTACAACTAACTTTGAAACATCGTTATAAAAAGGATTTAATAACTTAAACCATCCTTATTACATTAATTAATTAACTTTAAAACTTCATTAATTCAGTTGATTGATTGACTTCAACATCCCTTAATTCAAAAGAAGTTAATTACCTTTAAACATCATTAGTTTAATTAATTAATTAATTAAAATAAATATATTTAAATTAATAAATAGTTAATTTAATATCATTATTTAAAATGATCAATCAATTTAAACCATCATTAAGGAAAGATTAATTAAAGTTAAAAAAGGTTGATTTCCTTTTAAAAGTCATTAATTAAAAAGATTAATTAATTTAAAAAATCATTAATTTATTGATTAATTAATTTTGATGATGAGGCATTCATGGTTAAAGTGGTTATGAGTTTGGTCAACTCTGTTGGATTATATGAAGTAGCTGTTTTAAAATGTGCACACAGTTTGACACCATGTGCACATAGTATTCAAGGAGAATTTGTGGTAGATGCAGACTTGCTTGATGTTGTAGACTTTTCTAGATTGGAGGTTTCTCGGTTAGACAGTTGCAACACTGATGTTGTTGAGAACGGTTTGCATAATGTTGTAGAGATAGGTGTGTCTTTGTTGTTGACCAAGAAGTTGAATTCGTGGAGTATTGTTGTTACCAGGGTGAGTAGGTTTCAGGAATGGCTGGGTTTGGAATTTATTTTAGGGAGGTTGTGTTCTATTGGGTATATGACATGTGATTCTAACAAGATCATTTATATTTACGTTGATCTTTTCAGATTTATAGTGTACTGCTGCCTAGCATCTCGTAGAAGATCATCTATTCATGCTCGTGTTTCTACTCCTATTCCTAAAGCTCCTAATAAAATTAGGAGTAGTTCAGCTGTTAGCATTAGAAGAAGTCCCAGGTTGAAACTCAAGGATTCTAGGTCTTTTGCTTGAAGGGGGTTACTAGTTGGAGGAGATTTATGGTGTTTGTTGTTTTGGTATCTTTTTTTGGCTAGAGTTTTTGTGTTTTGTTATTTGGTGACTTTTTAGGTTTTGGTTGTTGTGGTGGGTGTGGTGGAGTTGTTGTTGCAGGCTACTTTTTTTATGGAGTCATTTCAGATTGTCGAGACCGGTGTTGTGCTGTTGTTGTTGTAGGTTGCTCTTATTGTGGAGTCGTTTCTATCTTTAGTTTATGTTTTCTTCTGTAGATTGCTTTGAGTGTGTCTTTGTACGAGGGGTTTTGGCTACCTGTCAGGCTTGTTGGCAGCTCCTTTATTTATGGTGTTATATATATGTGCATGTGTGCTCTCCTCTTTTTTAGAGGATCACACATTTTTCTCAAAAAATTAATTTTAATCCATCATTATCAAAAGATTAATTAGCCTTAAAATCATTAAATAATATGATTAATTAATTAAAATATCATTTAAAGAAAGATTAATCAAAGTTAAATCAAGTTGATTAACTTTTAAAAGTTATTAATTAAAAAGATTAATTAATATAAAAACATCATTAGTTAACTGATTAATTAACTTTAATCCATTATTATTAAATGATTAATTTTCCTTAAACATCATTAAATAAAATGATTAATTACTTTTGAAACATCATTAACTTAGTAATTAGTTAAATTTAAAACACATCATTAACTAAGTAATTAGTTAAACTTAATTCTTATTAATTAAATAATCATTATTAAAAAGGTTAATTACTTTTGAAAACATTGTTAATCAAAATCTGGCTTAACTTGTAAAACAATTCCAAGCACGAAGATGAAACCAAATGGTTTCGATAAAAAGTGATTTTCCGAAAGTGCCGATACAGCGACTACCGCTATACAGGCAGTTTGGCAAACAAGTTTATGGCATTACCATTAAACCAAATATTATAGTAAGGATATGAGCATATGTACATGTTAATATACAATAATACAACATATAGTAGGCATTTATTAACAAAGGCATAAATCTAACTAATAAAATTTCATATGTCTTATGATTCGCTTACTAACTTTTCAAAGCGACTAACTTTCAAGCAGCAAACTAATCCAAGAACCAAACTATTATTTCAACAATACAACAAGCATTTAATAGCTATAACATGAACACAAATATAGTTTAAAAACATTTTGTTTGAAGTTGGAAGCTTTACTCACCAAAATGCTTACTAACTTAACCGAACTGGCACTAACTTCACGAATGCGACAAAATCTAAGCTCTACTATGCAAATGGATCGATCTAGTGGATCTTGGCTGAGATGTTGGGCTTGGCCTAGACCATATTGGGCTTGGCCATGGTGTTTTATGGTGAGAAATGGCTTTTTTGGTAGGGGAGTGTTTGTAGATGAATATATGGAGTTTTAAAGTGAAGAAGCTATATTTTTTCAACTTTAAACATGGATTTTCTAGCCATGGATATTCTTGAAAATGAAGAGAAGGGAAGTAAAGAAGTAAATGATGATATAAAGTGAGAATGTGTGGAGATGGTGGATATTTATAGGAAAAAATATGGAGTAATAATTTAATTAACCTTATTAATATAAAACTGTTTAATGATGGTTTTTCAATGAGTTAGAAAATCGCCGAAATTTTTTAAAGAAAAATTACCGCAAGCGCACGACGTACTATCGTAGTACGTAGTGAGTACGGGTCGATCCATAGGGAAATGTTGGATTTTAAATATCTATTCAATCAAATTAACCAAAGTTGAAAGTGTGATTAGCTAAAAATGTAAATAAACTAACTAACTAACAAAAGAAATTTGATGAAAATATGAGAGTTAAATGTCAATTTAGAGATAATTCCACTCTCTAGATCACATAGTTCAACAACATATGAAATTATGATCTCTCTTTTTTGGTCATAAGTGAATTTAAATGATGTGCTTATCATAAGTATGACATATTTGTGCTATTAATTAGCCCAACATAAGCCATCAAACTATAACACAACCTTTTAATCACTTTTAATTCTCATGAAAAATGACAGCATGTTGAAGATGAAATCTATTTTAAGCATGACCAAGTAACTATTATTTAGAAATATAGGCCATCAAATTTTAATTTCAACATTCACTTCTTTGCCATGATCATATTTAGATGAAGAGACAATTTGTGTTTAGTGATTGTTTAAGCATAGCCTATTTGGTGTCAACAATATAGGCTATCAAAATCAAAGAAAAAACAACAAGTTAAACCACTTCAAGCATTGTCATTAAGTACAAAAGGAGAGCAACAATTATCAAGATGTTAAAGCTATAAAATTAGAGAGCTTCATTACCCCTAAATTGAAGGGGTTTAGCCTCTCATATTTGTTATCAAATCAACAAATATAGCTTGCAACATGAAACAAAAGGAAAAGGAAAAAGAGAACTAAATGAAAGAAGAAGTAATTAACAAGACATAAACACTACTAGCATGAAAGAAAGAGAGCATGTAAGTAAAATAAAACACTAACTAACATTGAATTAAAAAAAGGAAAATTACATGAAATAAAAAATGGCTAAGTAGCCATGAAAAGAGAAAGAGAGCTTTCTTTTATTTTGATCCTAAACTAAACTAAAGAGGAAGAGTCTAAAAGAAGAGAGAGTAATTACATGAAGATAAGGGGTATTTATACATGTTTGGAAACCCTAATTCAATTTTTGGGAACTACCCAAACTACCCTCTTAGGAAGTGTGGAGGTCAAGTAATCATTAGCATAAAGTAATCATCCATTAAGTGTGCATGAAGATTTAATGGCCATTTTCATATGGATTAGCTCTAATTTGTACATTAAGGTAGGTGGAGTCCTCCATTATCATGCCTTTGAATTATTTCCATCTTCATTCCTTTATCTTCACTCTTGTGCATGCATATATCTTCATGAAACCACTTGTATATGAAAGTCAAATTCCTATAAAATATTATAGAAATTTTCAGTTAAATTTTAGAAAATTAATATATGCACAAAAATGATCATTTTTCCCCTGGATGAAGATGAATATGTGACGATTTGAAATAATTTAAATTTTGGTTTAAACATGTTAAAACACCCAATATGATCATTTATTTAATTTAAATAGATTAAATATTATGGTAAAAATATGCACATTTACATTCACATCAAAACAATAAAAAGTCTTCATGTAGCATGCTTTCATATTCTCTCACCACTCCTAGTACACACGCACACCCCTAGGCCACCCTTCACCATGCTTTAGGTCCTAGTTTAGGTTATGATTAAGGTACTTAATTAATTTCCTAAGGTTTTTAATATATTGTGTGCATTTTATGTCAAATCAAGTTTTATATTTAAACTAAGCTTGATCATTAACTTAAACACATCGATTATCTTATCACATGACATATGTGCATGTGTATATGAGTGATACAAAAATGTGCACACTATTTTTGATGACTTTTCGATGCCGAAAAGTTGTAATTTCGGAAAACATTTTTTGGTTACATTTTCTATTTTTATTTGAACTAATTATTTTGGTAAACAAAATTTTAAAATGATTTTAATTTCATTAATTAATATTTAAATATGTTTATTTGGTTATTAAAATACATTATTTAAATATTTAAAAATGATTTAAATATTCAAATACAAAGCGATTAATTTACGGGTCGTTACATTTTATTTTAGATATTCCTGGTTGAGATGTTTCATGGATATTGATACATCTCTTAAGACCAGAGTACATAACATTTTCCAAATGTCGGGCAGTGTATTACCCTTGGCTGCTGGGGAATCAAGGTGTTGCGTACTGATAGTTATTGGATAACTATGGAATGTCTCATTTGAGAGTTTCATGTTGGTTAATAATAACTAAGGTTAAATAGGAAATCTTGAAGTGATGATTCTACATAGTTTTCTTGATTTGAAAATACACTTGAAGTTCAATGTGGACACTCTACTTTGATAATAGTTAAATCATGACATGGCATTCATCGAATGACTGTAGTTGGGTCTAAGTTGAAGCATTCTAATTGAAACACCATTTGATAGAGAATTCATCTGCTCGTTTATATGAGATTAGTATCATGGTCAACTGTAGTCAAAGAAAAATTAATTTCTCTGGCCAAAGTAGTACAATTAATAACAAATGTAATTATTGAACCAATGACTTTGTTTATGGATCAACCAAGTTGGATGTGGACGATATTGGAATTTGGACTTAAACCAAATTCCACAGGTCCTAATATGATATAGTGTTGACGAAGAGAATTGGTATACACAATCATTACTAAAATGGTACCACTTCAAAAATTATAAAATGTAATCTTACTAAAAAGGTCTAGAAGTAATGAATATGGCCAAACTTTCACAGCACTAGCTGAAGTGACATGGTGAATGTAAGCATTTGAATTATTGAATATTAATTGCTGACCAAATTCACACCTCTGAGTCACATAACACTATTTATGAATTCTCCAAAAAACCACATGAATTAATTAATTCATTAAATGTTGTAAATTAAATAAATTAATTGATATTTGAGAAATATTGATTATTATTTAATTTGTTTGACTTTTTGGTGTTGTTAATAATTATTTAGATGTGTGTGTAAGATATATATGCACATATTGATAAGTGATATCAGTGTATATCTAAATGGGTTTTAAATATAGTCAGTTGCTTAACAAGCTTTTGGAAATAGTTATCCATGTGATGGAATAATGTTGCCTACCATGATAAAGAGAGAGGAGGGGACATGAATAAGATTTGATTAAAAATTAACTAAGAATTAAACTGGAACTTTTAAAGTAAGAATAGGAAAGGTTTTCATTCTCTTATTAAAACAAATGCTCTCATTCATTTTCTTTTCTGAATTCATTCATTTTTCTTTTCTCTCTTCCTAACCTTGCATGGCCAAAAATCAAATAAGACATTTCCAAAGGTCAAACATCAAATAAATAAAATAAAATACAGTGGTTCATCCCTCTCTTGCAAAGATTGGTGGCGATCTAATTAGAGATCTTGGGGGAAATCTCAAGTCAAGGTGCTACAAAGGGCAAGACTTTTCAGGTTGGATGTAGGATGATCCACCATTCTGTGTGTGATCAAAGATGAAGTTTTCAAGGTATATCTATTCTTTACATTTTAATTCACATATATCATTTGTTGAATAATTTGTAGAACGATTCCATATTCGCATATGTTGTCCCACCCAGTAATCTATGATTAAATTTTTGTGTTTTATTCATTAAATAATATTGTATTTGTTACTACTACTATTATTATTGAAGATATGTGACATGCAATATAGCTGTGACGTTGCACTAATAACCAATGCCGAAGGAATGGGAGTGAACCAACGTCGACAGTATGAAGGACTACAATTCGCATCCCGTCAATGAAAGGTCATATGCAATGTCGCATGTCATTAATAAAGCTAAGGATACTGGACACCAACAATGCCACATATCATTTATAAGGTAGGATGGTTAATACCAAGTATTTTATGTCGCTGGGCAATGCCAAACGAAATCAATAGCGAAATTCATCAAGGAAGCAGTGATGGCGTACGTGATCGATATCGTAAGCCATCAATGTTGCCTCTTACTGTGCCATATCCTATCAACACCATAGGTGAATGGACTAAAATGATTGCTCCAAACTACCAAACACGTTTAATTGGCATGACTAAGCTAAACGTGTTAAAGTCTTCGGACAAGGATCCTTCGAGCCTTAAACGATTGCTCCAAACTACCAAATGACTAATGACCCTCGAATTTATGAGGAGCAAATACTAAGAATCATGGCTCTACGAATTATGGAAGACAAGAGAGAGCAAGTAGCTCCTTATAATATAGACAAATAGTGTTTAAACAAATTTCACATAGGTCCTACCCCAATCTTTGCTTTGGAATATGAAGATAAAAGGGATAATATCTTTAATAAAATAAGAAAAAGAATCCAGCTTCAAGCATGAGGAATAATTTTTGAAAGAGATATAACAAAAGAGTTCAACCAATTCACTAGGAAATGGGAGAATGTGCATAGATTGAATGAAGCTCAAAGCTCTTTGAAGAGAAAGCTCGCTTAAGAAGTTAAGGAGCCCATCACATATATTGAAAGAACCAAGAAAAGATCATCTTCAAGAAGATTAAAGCTTTCTAAGAATTACTCCCTTACTACTTCCTACGAGAAGATCTAACTCTTGACCAAGCAAAAACTTATCTATTGGCCTTCCCAAAAGAAGCGTCCAAAGAATAAACGAAACCTTAGAGGATTATACTACCATTATCATCGTTCTAATGGGCATAGCATGAATCAATGTCGAATTTTGGAGGGCTTGATCAACAATTTCCTAGGGTAAGGAAAGCTGAATGAATTTGTAAAAAGATGTTAAACAAGTCATTAAGTAAAGAAGATTTTCTACATAAAAATAAGTGTATGTACATTGCTAAGAAGAAAAATATACTCCTAAAGGAAAAGCCTTTGTCCTGCCAAGATGGCCTGGTCAAAGCACCTCCTGGAGGGAGGTTAGAGTAAACCTTTGGTTCCATCCGAAAGGACCTAACCGAAGCATCTGCCAGTCTTCAATGTTGTCATCAAACGCCTCACTGAAGCGTCTCCTAGAAGGAGATCTGGTAAGTCTCTGGTTCTACTTAAGATAGCAACCCAGTGCACAGATCAGCTTTCAGTGTCGTCATCAAAGGCCTCACTGAAGCATTTCCTAGAGTGAGATTAGGTAAGTCTTTGGTTTTGCTAGCGCCCAGAGCATCGGACTAGCCTTTAGTGTCATCATCAAAGGCCTCACTAGAACGCCCCCTAGAGAGAGTTCAGGCAAGTCTTTGGTTCTGCTTAAGGAAAGCTAACCAAATGCACTGGACAACAGACTTAAATCATCACCTAAAATGTAACGACCCGTAAAATTTTCAATAATTTAATTTGTTAGGTTAATAAGTTTTGAGTGATTTAATATAGAAAAAAAGAAAAAAAACTTTATCTATTAATAATTGAGCAATGGTAATTAGAACTAATTAGTAACAATTGAAATGAAGTCCCAATGATGAAATAATGTAAATTAGTTATAAATTTGAATGTAAGAAACAAGTGTGAATGTTGAATCATTAATGAGATAATATGTGATAAATAGAGATTGAAGTAAATCAGTGTTAATTGAGTAATTGTAACATTTGATTTGTAAATAATAATGGATTTATTAATGTGGATTAAAGTAATAGTAATGGGTGTGAGTTAGTATTTAATTGGCCTATTAATTTAGTTATAACAGTTATATTTGAGTATAAATTTAAATATAAGTAAATAAGGGTAAGTGGTGTATAAATAAATAAATGTGTATAATTAATAGTAATTGAATGAATTCAATATTAGGTAAGTAATTATGATAATTAGTTGAATATATGATAAACTTAAGTGTAAATTAAAGGGTAGTGATAACAGCTATTATAAGTTGCCTATTTAGTCTATAAAATAATTAGAAAATCTTTAATGTCATTAATGAGATTTTATGTAGTAACGAGAGGTGTGAATGAATAAAATAAATAGAAATGTAAATTTATTATAAAGTAATAAATTGGTAAAAGGAATGGAACTAAGGTAAATTAATTAATTGGTTTTAAATCTTAATTGATGTGTACAATTGACAGGATTTCACATTTAGAAATGTAACATTTTATACAAATTTAAGAAAAATATATATATATATGTTTCTTTTTCCCGTAACTCCTGCCTTTTCCGTTTCTTAACATTCATTTCCACTTTCTTGCCATCCAAACTCCTTCTACCTGTGCATTACACTTCATCATTCATGCAAAAAATATTTCCCAACTTGTCCTTTCTCTTCTGATTTAAAGATTCTTCATACGTTTCTTTTATTAAATGGGAAATAAATCCCCTTTAATATTTTCTTACCATTTATTCTTTTGGCCATTCATCTTTATAACCCTAGCCGCCTAATACTTTGTGAATCAAGTACACAATAGTTCCTCATCTCATTCATTTGCGTGAAAAAAAAGCAAGTTCTATTTTTCATGGCTACTCCTTACCTTCTTCTTCTATTTTTCTTTTTGTTTCTCCTTTGTTTTCTTCTAGGCATGCTTGGCCACCACCTTGTTCAATCCTAGCCGACCTCTCCTCCACCATCCACCACCTTATGACTGGTCATGATCATCACCACCTCCTCTCCAGTCCATGGCCATGACAACCATGAAGACTCCATCACCAAACAATGGAAAACATAACCTAGATCACCACATACATCCACTTCCTCCTTTATTACCTCGGCCACACCACTCAAGCACCATCTCCTTTGCTTTGCCTAACCCTAGCCATGCCTTATGATGTTCACTTGACCTAGATCCTAACCAGGCCGAGCACATAGAAACCATGGCCGAACCAATTGAGCACAACCCCTTGACCTTTTGGCCTTCCATTGCTTTGTAACCTCCATCTCTTCAAATTCCTCACCATAACCGTGTACACACCACTTTGGCCAAGCCTAGGTGCCTCTAAACATGATGAGGCCAAGCACTACATGGTGTGGTCAAGCCCACTTGACCATGGTCTAGCCACTTGATTAATTTAAAGCAAGGTTATGTCCTCTTTGATTCATATTTGCATTGTTTAATCCATCTTTTGTTGTGTTGGATTTTATTCTTATGATTTGTGTACTTGTTTATGTAAAAGATTGGATCTTGACTATTCATCCACTCAAATTATTATTCGTGCTTTGTCGTGCTTTTCGGAGTTTCAGTTATATATATCTTGAATTGCTATCTTCAGCTTTAAAAGGTGAGTTTTATCACTCTAGACATATGTACTTATATTGTTGTGAAATGATGACAACTGAATCTGTATAAATTGATATGTTATTCATACATACCTATGATATATTATTTGATGTTAAATGTTGTTTATATACCTGTTACATTACCTGATATGTTATTATATGTTATAATGTTCATTTTAATTACTGTATCTCACACTACAAGTTCCCTATCACTGTGGGTTGAAATGATACATACTCGAACGGACATTAGAATAAGGAAAAATCATTATGGGCTGAAATGATAGGCTTGAGTGATTTTATTGTAATTTATTTGACTTGGGATTGCGGGTTTGAAATGATAGAACCCGGATTTTTCTTTTTTAAATTACGAATTGAAATGATACATATCCGTATCACTTGACCTAGGTTAGAAAATATTATACATGCCCATGGTTATATTTTAAATAATATTTTCCTAAAAATTATTAAGTATTTTGAATTTTTAAATGTATGAAATTTGAGCTTAAAGACTTAATTTAATGATTTAAAATATAAGAAGATATTGGTTTTCTATAAGTTAAAACTTTTAAGTCTATAAGTGGTTTTATTTGAAATATAAAAATATATAGGTTTTAAAGTGAATTTTTAAGACCTTTATTGATGATAAATAACTTAATAATATAATTGGATTTAATATGGAATTTTAAATCTAACCTAGTAATGGTAATGAATTTTATTTTATGAAATGGACCTTTCTTGTATAATAAAGTTATAGTGATTCCCTATAAGTTAAAATGTATAAGTAAATGGTAAAAATGTATTTAAATTATGACTTAACTTGATAATTGAAATTTTAGTTTTCAAATGGAAGTTTTAATTTTAATTTGGTGATAAGATATCTTATTTGTGGAATGAGTATTTAAAATAAAGTGTCAATTTATTTGTTAAAATAAAAAGTTAAGTAAAATAAGGTACTTGTGACATAATACATGAATTATGGTTTAAATTGGATATTTGTTTATAAAATTTTATTTTATTAAATCATAAGTTAAATGATATCCAAATGAATGTTTTTGAAGCATGAAATATGATTTTTATAAGTTAAAAATGGCAAAAATTGAAGTTTTAATGTTTCTGATAAGTTATAATAAAATTTGGAATTTTATTGTTAGCATTTACAAAATGTTGTGGTTTTAGGATGGCATTTGTTAAGTGCTATCATTTCTGAAATTTAACTAAGTTCTGAAATAACCAAGAACTATTGCAGCATTTTATAAGTGCTGTTGTTCTGAAATTTAACTATGTTTTGAAACAACTAAATACCTATTACAGCACTTTATAAGTGTTACTGTTTTTGAAATTAAGCTGTTTGAAAATAACTTAATATCTATTACAGCATTTTATAAGTGCTGCCGTTCTGAATTTGACATTGTTTTGAAATATTACTAATATATCTACTGTAACACTTTATAAGTGCTGTTGTTAGCTAAAAATACAATGTTTTGGAAATTTTATAATTGAATGAATGAACTTAGAAATGCTACAACTTTGAAATGAATATTATTTGACAATGAATTTAAATGGCTCAAATGAATATTATTTTAAAGGTGTTATGATTTTCTAAGTATTATGATTTTCAAAGAATAACATTTCTAAATTGTTATGATTTCAAAATATTATGGTTTCAAAGTGTTGGGTTTCACAGTTGTTATAACTTTGAAAGGTACTATGGTTTGAAAATTAGATTTTTGAAATTGTATTTAATTAAGAATTGTCTTTAAATATATTAACTTGGAACTTATTGAAATTGAAGATTTAAGAATGTGACTTTATAAAGTGGTGGTTAAGATGATTTAAAGGAATACTTCAAGTTTAATAAATTTAAGGAAATATTCAGTGATTTGAAAAAGGGGGTTTTATTTAAATGATATATTGATTTGATTTTTGGAATTTAAATGATATAGTATGGCTTTGGTTATTGAAATGGAAGTGATATATTGATTTGGCTATGAAATGAATAGTATTTAGTTTTGAAATGGATATGATATTTTGGATTTTTAAGTATAAATGATTTTGGAATAAATATCCATGGGTTATAATAACGATTGGTTGGCAAAGAGACCGGGATCAGATATGGGCATACTCTCTGTCGATACCGAAAACCACTTTGACAACCGTGTACGCGGTGGAGATTCCAAAATGAAGTAGGATGGTGGCGACGATCCTATTAAGGTATATACGTGGACCCGACTCCCATGAGTTGGCATAAGGTGGCTAAAACAGGAGCGATTGACGGGCCAATGAGGCAGCACCTCTGATCGGATGCATTTTCCGATACCATTCTATTACTTTGTGATTGATTTGGTGGCCACCCTTCGATTTTGATTGGGAGTGCGTTCCGAGGTGGGCGGTAGTGGCTGCTATGCGTTACCACCAGTCCGGATGCGTAATTGGTATATCTACCCTGGCATTGCCTAGTTGTGTCGTGTCACCTACCATATCGAGCTTTACTACGAGTTTGGTTTTGTGCCGTAGCCTGTGGAGTATTTAGGGTAGCTCCCGATATAGGTGTACGCTAATACTGGATAGACTACTGGGACTATTATGTGTTAACGGGGATATGGGTACTCCTTAACGCTATTTAAAAGTAAGTTTATTTTACTATTAGACATTATTATAATAGCGAATATTACTACATAGTAGATAGTTTAACAGATCCTTAGAGGATGCGCGGTCCCAAGCATCCTTTAAGTTACTTGTGCACCTTTATTATAGTTCACTTGAGTTGGTTTATAGTGTATAAGTATGTATGTCCTGACTCGCGTGTTTTGTGTTTTGCTTTACGCTCGGGTCTGATTGAGTGATACAATATTCGAGACTCACCTTTGGAGTTGGAGCTTTTCTTAGAGATCCAGCTATCTATTTCGCTTTCAGTTATCCAGTTGATTCCAGTGATGTATTCTGATTTATACTTGATTATCATATTGAGACTTCTGTTGTATCTTGTTAACTTCTGTTGTATCTTGTTAACTCTGATGTGTATATATATACAGCAGCTTCATGAACTGCTATTTCTTGCTTCCGCTGCATTGTTATATTACTCTGTGTCTGTGATCTGTGATTTATTTATCTACTGTATATTCTGAGTTTTACCAAATTTATATTTACAATTCGGTATTTTGAGAAATTCAAGTCCGACATGTGCGGATGCGAATGGTCCAAAATAGCGGGTCGTTACATAAAATGGTGCTAATCAAATTCAAAGGCAAATCTAAACTGTATCCTAAAGAATGGATCGAAATCAATCTTCTAGAGGAATATCTGTCAAAAGCAAGCCATTTGTGCTCCAAAATAAAATCAATCAATCTTCTAGGGGGAGATCTCTCAAGTATGGGGCGTTTTTGCTCCAAAGCAAAAGCAATTTTCAGATGCTAGATAGGTTTTTTGGTCTTCCTTATTAATTACCAAATGCGTTTCCTGGTCTTCCTTATTAATTACCAGAAGGGTTTTCTTGTCTTCCTTTATTATTTCCAAATGAGTTTTCTGGTCTTCTACCATTAAATGGTTTTCTGGTCTTCTTTTCACATTATAACCAAATGGTTCTCTGAACTTCTATTTAAATTATTATCTGAAGGATTTTCTAATGGCGGAGTTTCACTAAATCGACTCTTAATTCAGATTGGGATTCGATTTACGGGAATATCCATTACTAAACAAGCTACTGGATATCTGTAAATGGAAAGGTATATCCTTACATCAAGCTCAATTGGCAAGGTTCTTAGTTCTCTTAACAAGCAGAATATCGATCTATACATCAAAAGCTCAAAATCCAGATAAGCAAGATATTAATCGTCAAGCAATTTCAAATAAGAACCAATATTCGATTCAAAGCTTCATACCATACATCCGAGGTAACATTCATTTAAATACAAACTCATTTACGATCTAATGCATTATATATAAAGTTGCAGGTACAAAATTAAACAAAAGAAGAATATGTTTAACACAATTCTTTGCCAAAGCTTAAGGCTCTGTGCTATCTTGTCCAAATCCTTAGCAATTAAAAAATCAGTAATACGATGAATAGCCACGTCCAGAAGTTCTTTGGATTTTTTTTCCTTTTTTCGAATAGTAACAGAATCATCAATTGAATCAATTTGAATCTTCAAAGCATGCTGGAGAGTCTTATTAGCCCCTCTTAAAGCTTGAACCATGCTATTAAGATCTTCAATCTCCTGCCCAAGGATATACTTCTCGCACCCAAGCTTTTCAACTTGGCTTTCATAGTCATTGAGACATTGAGATACTTTCTCATTCCATTTCTTATTGAAAAATTGCAAGCACTCAAATTTAACTTGTCTACTCCATTTGGAGGTTTCTTCATTACTTAGACCCGGAGGCGGGTTTAACAAAGTAAGAAATTCTTGAGTAGCTAAAGATCGAGATCTAGTCATTCTACCGGGAGTAGGAGTAGGAAGGCCAAACTTGTCTCCGCTTGCGATAAGCTCTAAAGACTGGCAGGAAACTTGACTCTTTATTAACTCTAGTTCAATATCATTTTTTTGTTGATGCAATCTACATATTTCACCATCAATCTCAATTGAAGGTCTAGATTCTAAGACCGAGTCTTTCTTTTCTTTAAGCTATTGTACTCTTTTGTCCTTTTCTTCAATCTCCACTTCTAAGCTAGAAGTTTATTCCTTCAAACGGTTAAAAATCAATCTCAGTTGGAAATATTTCCTATGCCATTCCTGTGCTTCTGGATTGTCCATAAATCGTAAAGCTGGAGCATCTTGAGAGGAACGCCTCTTTTCGACAGCTTAATCTATCTTTAATCTCATTTACCCGTAAAACAACAGGTGACAACCACCATACACCTAAGATATAGAACGGTTGTCAAAGGAAAGAAATAGACATAAAGATGAGGAATAGAAAAGAAGAGAAGAGAATAGAAGAAAAGAGGAAGGAATAAAATATCACATAACCTGTCGTATATATCACATCGAATCAGATAAAATATAATAGCCAAAATAGATATAAAATAGTCTAGATAGAAATAACTAAGTGATCCAAAACTAGAATATAGATACACAAAGTTATACATCTTATAATAGAGTTTATACAAGTGATAAATAAACTCAACTGACAAACTGTCTCTAATAACAATGAGTTAACAATGTCAAGGATCCAGAGTGTCATATAGTTGAATAAACAATAATAAGCTCAGAAATATAAGTATGAGAAAGCGTCGCCTCCTACTAATCTATCTGCACAGCTCCAAGTGATGTTTACCTACTATCTAGTCTACTCATTTAAGAGCATCCGAGATAATAAGAAGAAAAGCATAAAACCTCGAGCTAGAAAACAGTCTGGTATGAGTGGTAAATAATCTCAAAATACTATAAAAGTCAATATAATACATGGAACAGAGGGTATACTAATCATACCTGACCTGTCCCGCAACCAACGAGTTAGCACATAACATTGATAATATGCTACTTTATAAATGTGATAAAAGGGTACTCCATACTCAGTAAACTGTCGAGGTGTCTAGGTATCTCCATCTACAATACCTACTCCGTATTAAGTAATAGTCAGGGTGTCAAGGTATTCCTATGCGCAATACCTACCTCGTATGACAGACCTAGAGTGACAAGTGATTAGTGAAACCATAACAAACATAGAATTCATCTAACAATATTAACGGTCACTCATTGTGCTCTAGATCTATGATAACTCGTATGGCCACTCTTCTGCCAAGGATTAATGAATAAAAATCATGATTTTCAGTTGTACTCTCTTTAGCCTAAAGTTGGTACTAGACCCGTTCTTCCGGTCTAGGGTATAAGGATCCATTCTTCTGATCCAGGGTACCAAACTAACATATCCATAGACATCCCCACAAATACCCCTGCTTTGAGTATAAAAGAATATACTCCGAGTATCAAAGATCCCTTAGAACGCATCTCTATGCTCTTCCTTGGTTTCATCCATTTCCACGGTAGAACCGTTCTACATTCTATCCACGGATCACCCTCCAAGAACCCACCCATGTGGAAATCATCATAACGCCAGTCAATCGACACCAAGCCTTCAACCTTGAAACCTAACACCATGTCTACCAAACTACTCATTCAAAGAACTAGACCATCATGTTGAAAATGTCGAATCGTCGCGATCATCGTAAGCTCTCATCGAAGAGCAATACCATCAAGACATAGAGTCGGCCGCACGAACCACCACATCGTGCTTCTCGAAGGCCCCTCACCGTTCATGTCAAAGGTCGACCAAATTGACGATCATAAACAGTGATAGGCACCAACCACTCCATGGTGGTAATACCAACCAGTCTGGTCCTGTACTTAGCCAAAAATTGATAAGTACTGACCAATTGAAAACATCCGGTGTCTATCCTGAAGTCTGAAGCTTGTCCAAATCCATCGTTTTCCTTCCTCAGATCCGTCGATACGCATTCTAGCATTCTCTTTCAACTTATCCCGTTTGTTTGGGTTTCTGCTCAAGGGGACAAAACCCTAATGTACGGAATATTCCCTAATGCTAGATTGCCAATAAATTTGCATTTTCATCCTAATAACCAAACAAACATACATGCATCCAACAAGCATATAAATGTCTATAATAGTATACATATAATATATATAATCCATCCGTACCAACCAATGTGGGAAATCATGCTAATAATAACTCTAACGTACATGATAGTACACATACAATATGTAAAATCCAACTATGTCATACCAAGAATAGCCCAAATTTAATAATTTCCTAACTATGGCACGTCGATGCAAAATATGTGATATTCTTTATAAATTGTTTCAAAATAATTTTAGTTTCTTTTATAAAAATCTAGTATATATATATAAGTATAGAAAAATCACATTTTAAAACCAAAAATCATTCCCAAGTGTCAATCTAATACTATCCAACCAATCATAGAGAGATAATATCACTCACCTCAACCAAATCTTTCCAAACTAACGCCTAATCATAGAGCTCTCCATCATGAACGCAACGCAAGAAACAACGTCCAAAATGGACCTTGTATTCAAAAGATATAGCGTATATATGTTATCTGATTATTAAATTAATTAATTAACTCTAAATATAATGTAATTACACTAATTAAACCCATTTGTATGCAAGCTTCAAAACTCGATTTATCTTCGATTACTCCATGAAACTCCATTCCGTCTTAGCCTACGCGCTTGTCTTCACGTCCTCTTTGCTACGGTGCCAAAATGGTAGAACCTAGTTGCCCATTCAATATGCGACCTAGACATGTCACTTAAGTCCATGTAATGTCGCGTATCACTATAGTCGACCGTGCATCATGAAACTATGACCACAAGTTCTCCTCGGCATGAGAAGAATAATGGTGCACTTGAATACGTCTAAAGCCTACTGTCGACCTTAGCAAGACATGATTGCAGGCTATGAAATGGGTACGGGCTCGAAGCTCTGGCAATTGGAATTCGATAAGCTTGGTCTTAGATTTTTCCATTGATTAAATCGATGGGAATCAATTTTTGAAGTGATTATAGGAGAGGCGGCCATGAATATTTGGAGAAGGAATGAGACAGTACATGGCCAATTGGAAATTAATGGTTTGGATAGGGTTTCTGATTATTTAAATAATAATATATTCTTTTGTTTTAATTTCTCCAATAAAACGATCGTGCGTTTTGAGCTCCGTGGTCAAACGGTGCGTCCGATCACCACGGAACTCATCTGCATGCATCTTTCATTTTTATAGCCCCGATGGTATAAGTTTCATTGATGTCCGAGACTGTGCTCCAGGATGATAATTTCGTGCTTTTCGAGATCGATTTGGCCATCCGATCAACCAATCTCAAAATATAGCGATCCATATACTTATTTTAATTCGCAAAGTCAAAACTAACTCAACTGAAGTGGTCTCAAGTCCTGATTCGATCGTATATGAAAAATCTTATTTTTGGAACCGTCATTTAGTTAACGATTCAATATTTAAATCGATCATTTAAATATCGCCCTTTAAATAATATGGGTTGTTACATTATCCCCTCCTTAAATGGATTTCGTCCTTGAAATCCCAAGGACAAAGAAATACAATCCAACACCCTCTCATAAGCAATGATATAAGAAAAACCATCACTTATCAACTCTCAACAACGGACATGGAAATCGATCACAACAAAGGGAATAGATTCGGAATCAGCTGGAGCCCTCATCCTTATCCCAAAGAACAATCACTATCCAATCCAAATCATTGTGGCTAAACCAAACATCTAAGTTAGGCACTTATTTCCAAAGAAACGGACAATGGTAACAAAAGCGCGAACTCACTAATCGAAAGGAAAGTCAACTAAATCTTATATATTACCCACTCTCTCAACTATCGGTAAAGTCTAACATCCTATACGTTGACTTTTCTCCCAATTTTGACTTATATCAGGAAAAATTTCGGCAGCACCTCCTTTGCATGGCTAGGTTTGGGAAAAATCCAGATACAATATAGAAATGTATACATCTCATATCTTATAATATACCCGATCATATATAGCTATCCTCTCAAGTAACTATGGTATACCAAACCATAACTATTCCATATTCCTAACAACCACACAAACATAGACTATCATCTCAAATTCTAATAATATAATCAAACATGCGTACATAAGATCTATCATTAAAATGTAACATCCATGTCTATCCTAGCGTGCGGGATACTAAATTATCTAGTATAAAACATCGACTGTGATATCCAATATGAAAGCCGATGATAAAATGAAATCACACCTCTTGAAGAGCTCCGGATAAGCGATCATCATGCTCTTCTCTGTCTCCCACATCATATCCTCTTCACTTTCACTTCACTGAACCTCTACTACTCCACTACTGTCATTCTAACCTAATTCTTATCTCATCTATCGGTATGAATAGGCCTACGAGGTCACGAAGTCCATTATTCAGTCTCGATATCATAAAATCGATTTGGTGCCAAATATCCAAACGCCTCTTGTAAGTTCTCCCAAAACCCACTATCCAACAACGGGTCTCGACTACTTACAATGCTCTTGGCACAAAATGAAATCACAACATCCATCCCACTTACAACTTATAAGACACGGACGCCATTCTACTGGACCTAAGGAATATAAACTTAGCATTATTCGTACCAATCGACTGTGACTCAAATGCTATCATGCCATCCTCAGTCATTGGTGATCCATTGATGCAGTCTGTAAATATATGTTCCCACTACTCGAGAACAAACAATCTCAATCGGGTCCGCACTGCATCACCTCTACAAGCACTACTCACTCTTCTAATTAACCACGATCTCCACTAGTCTAGCCTAATGCCTCTGACTAGTACCAATCCACTAAATTAAAGTAGGTCTGATGGTTAAAATAGCCATCATCTTTGGCCATAACCCATCAAGTTGTAAAGTCATAACTAGTGATAAGCTCGAGCAATGCCTATTCTAGAAATATCGCTCCCAAATCGGTATGTCTTCCACTCGAAACATCAACAATTACATTTCCCTTACGGACATATAGGAAATGTCAAAGTCATAGGAGGCTAAGTGTAACAACCATGAATTTCAATCATTCGAAATTGGAATATTTAATTGATTTTAAATATTAAAAGTAAATTTTATAAGTTGAGTAACTTATATTTCAAATATAATGATTTATTTGATAATTAAATTGTTTAATTTAATATATGAAATTGTTTAAATAAATGAAATTTGAATTTAATGTGAATGAAAAACGATTTCTAAAGTTGATTTAAATTCTATTTTAATTAGAATGAAGTTAGTAAACTTTTAATTTGATTTAAAAGTGAATAAATAGAAATTGAAAATATTATATTTTAAATTAACCTGTAAAAATAGTCATTTTTGGCACTATCTTGGATTTCGACGAAACCAGTTTCATTGGATCCATAATATTGAGTTATTATATGATTTCAAGTTTCATAGCGATCAAGACTTATCGTTTGACCGTGCGAGCTTGAAACACGTAGAAATTGATTAAAGGAATTTTATTAAATAATTTTATTTTGAAAACTTATCTTATGTATATGATGGAATTGTCTCCCGATATATATTTCATTTTGTTCGGAATATGGGTAAAACATTACGAACGCCAAGAGGCATGCTTCGTTTGGAGTTCAGAATTTTCACGGATGAATAGTGTCGGGTTTATTTTCTATAAATAGTCGTCTATTTCTTTCATTTGCAAAACCCTAGCTAGGTTTTCGCCAGCCACCACTTATCTCTCCACAAATCAA
The DNA here is from genome assembly GCA_030737815.1 of Allium fistulosum. Taxonomy (NCBI): domain Eukaryota; kingdom Viridiplantae; phylum Streptophyta; class Magnoliopsida; order Asparagales; family Amaryllidaceae; genus Allium; species Allium fistulosum. Next base: position 304,913,915 of record CM060901.1, on the reverse strand, counting down.
CGATAATAAATCAATCGGGAGATTGAAGCGAAATTAACCAAAACATTATAAACGAAAGTTGTAGACGTCGGGGAGTGGAGTTTATCTGCAACAACCGATTATCGTCAGGCATTGCAAGGTAGTAGAAATTCACCAGCGTTTGGAGCAACAAATGGGTTCAGGCGATTTTCGTTCATTGCACTCGTGCGCATAGGGGGAGTCGTAGGCGGAGGGCGGCATGGGTCAGGCGCGGAGTTAGCGGTTGGTCGACGTTAGGCGCGGCGGTTCGTTCGTGGGGTGGTGGCTGAGCGCGGTTGGTTCGAGCGCGAAGTATTAAAAAAAGAGAAAAGTTGTGCATGGTTTCCTGTAGCTGCCTCGGAAGGAAGATGTGGGTATAAGTTTAAATTTTTATTATTTAAGTTAATTAAATTATTAATTGTTGAATGGTAATTAATTCATAACTTTCTCGTATGAGGTCCGTTTCGAGCGCAACAAGTTGCGTTGCGTTTGTATCTGCGAGCACTAAGCTATGAAGTTGGATTAGAGGAATTCCGAGCTAGTTGGAATTTTGGGTTAAATTGAACGACCGCTCAATTTTAATCCAAAAACGGAGTGCTTATGCGATCTTTGGAATTTTTTGTGAGTAAAACTCACTCTCTCGCCAGCTTATATTTTATATAAGTGGGAATATTTTTATTATGCAGTTTTGATGACTGTTTGGATATATATATATATATATATATATATATATATGTTGGTTAGTTGGATTTATTCCCTCGTATTTTAGCGGATAAGACCCTATACGTTCTCGTGCATTAGCGGATGTCCCTTTGTACGCGCTTCTGCCTCGAAGCAGACATTGTACATTTTTCTCATATGCTGTATTTTTTGCAGGTTATAGGTTGGAGGGATCCAAGGATTCCTCACCATTGTTGATTATTTATGTACGCATATTTATTGATATGTCGTAACATGTGATTTGTGATGCAGGGAAACAGATTGGAGGGATCCAACTGGATTCCTCATTATTGTTGATTATTTTTTATATATATGTGATATATGATATGTTTGGATGCCATGTTTGTGAATTGGATGTTTAGCCCCTTGTTTAGTGCTTAAGCAGCATTGGGCCATGTTTTTAGTATTGGTTAAAAATGGATTTTAAAATGATTTCGAAGTATTTGTGTTTATAATTATTTTTGAATTATGAAAAGGAGTTCATTTTAAATTAAAATGAAAGTATGGGTTTTGTTATTTTAAATATACAGGTTTATGAATGTTTTCAAATAGAGTTTTTGAATAGTTTTTATATATAAGATTCATAAGTAATATTTTGTGAATAAGTAATGGATTTCTAAATGGAATTTTGTAAGTATTAGAAATGGATTTGAAATCAATATTTGTGTAAACCGTTTTATATAATGGATTTATAAAAGGGATGTGTATAGAAATGGTTTTATAAGTCAGTTATAAATTGGATTTGCTATTGATATTTTAAGGATGGTTTTATAAATGGATTTAACATTAATAAATTTGTAAATGGTTTTATAAACGGATTTTGGTAAATAATGAGATTTTAAAAGAATATTTTTATAAATGAAACTTTGTAAACAAAATGATTTTATATAAAAGAAGTTTTATAAATATTTAAATAAATGGATTTGTAACTGAATAAGTTGTAAAATAATGAGATTTGCAAATTGATATTTATAAATGGTTTTATACATGGACTTTGGAGAACTGAAAGTTATAAACATTGTTTGTAAATGTAAATGATTTATTTTGATAAGTAGGTATGGTTTTTATAAAGTAAGTATATTCATGTTTTGAAATGAATAATATTTAAGGCGATAGTTTTGAAATGATATTTTCAAAATAAAGTTTAAATTGTTTTGAAGAATATGTAGCTTTCCTAAAAGGTTGTAAATATACTTATTTTTGATTTAAGTATATGATGTTATTTTCTAAGTGTTGAAAATAGAATGATTTGTGAATATGCTTATTCCGTTGAGATAAGTATATGGAAATGTTTTCTAATTATCGAATGTTTGAGAAGTTTTGAAGATATATCTAGCATATGGAAATGTTTTCCAATTTATTGAATATTTGAGATGGTTTTGAGTATATATCTTTTTAAGATATTTTGGGGTATATATATATATATGGGAAGTGATTTGATTTATAAAGAATTATAAAAAAGGCCTAATAATTGCTTTAGTACTAGATTATGCCTATTGGCAAAGTTTCAGTTCCTTGACTTGATGTGGACACTGATTAGTCGTGCACTTAGCATGTAGCCAACTATATAGGCTTGATTATCGTTCGTGTTGAGAATGTTGATTCTTGTAGTGCGGAGTGAGTTTATTACTCAAATCTACCGAGCTTCCTTCTTGGCTGAAGAATAGCAAGTTGAAAGTTGGAACCGTGATAAGTCTACGAGACTTGGTTTCTGCATGAGATTAAGAGCCACTTTTCGATATTGGTATGGAGACACCGAGATCGTATTTATCCGAAAACCACTCCAGACCACTGTATGCGTTCGGAAGTGTAGATTATTTACGATGATTTATGAAGACCAAGGATCTTCATAGCATGAGGACTGCTTGTTGACAATCTCTGGGTCGCTCCCATTATAGAGATATTTCTAGCAGTGGTCTCCTCGCTGTGGAAATCTTCGGATTGCAAGGACTGCTCGCTACTAGTGGTAGTAGGAGAGTGCCTTCAGTTTCGTTCAGTCCTAGAAAGAAATTGTATGGATGTTTGTTTGACATTGTATTCTAAATCACATTTGGGTGGTTTCTACAAAATTTTATAAGTCAGTGGCGGAGAAGGCAACTTCTCTTAGCTTAACACCCTTTCCTGAGACATATGAGCTCAGGAAGCTATGCTTTTCTAGAAATCAGTCATGTGATGTGGAATGATAATGTGGCATTCAGAGATGCGATATGTGATATGAGGTATAAGAAGGGTAATCGTAACGTCACTCCCAAGCCTCACATCTCGAAAATGATACGGGAACTATGTTACATATTTCAGGCTTAGTATGACGAGGGTGGCGTATGATACCTCAAGGTGACTGGCGGTGTATGATCTAGGTCACCAAGGTGTCCATATGGGACCCTTATTGTATGGTATAGTTGTAACTTTTTGACCCTCGAAAATCGATGCTAATACGTCAACTATATCATATGCCGAACATTCAAGTGACGGAAATACCGGTTTGTTAGGGTGAAAGAAGAAGGTAGAAGATAGAAGAAAAACTAAACAAAACAGAATCTCACAATCCAGCGAATAATATATGATACAACAATGATCTTTACAAAAAGGAAACATCTTTATTCATATATACAACATCAAAGTACACTAGACTTATCGTAAATTTGGATAGTTATAACACTTGTCCTTATATTGACAAACATAAAGACTCTATAATATAGCGGAAGAAAAATATACGTGAATATGTCTTGACCATCCAGCTCCTCTCCAACTCCAAAGTATCCAGCTAAATCTGGGAAAACATGCTCGGTCTGACTCGAGCATTACATGGAATAACGCCCGGGTCAGTCTGGTAAACCAGTGTGAGTAAAATCGATAACAAATAACAACCAAACCGATTATCTACATTTGAAAACCTACCAAACAAAGGGTATCTCGTAAGACCATACCGCACATAAAAACGACGGGTTTTTCCGTTACGATAACAAAAAAAATTTATATCAAAATCCAGTGATATTATCATAGTGTCTAGGTTTAAAGTAAATAGATAAAATAGCTGAAATGCTTGCATCTCACATTCCAACATACTAAGTTCTACAATCGAAAATGTAAGGCAAGTATTGGATATTGGATTCAATACGATGACAAGGTAAGGGACTACCATCCGAAGGTACATCTCTAGATAAATGCACCGGGGTCTGACAAGAACATCTTGTACTCCTGCCACACAAGACTGGCCTACCACTTGACTAGTAGTACCGAATATGGTCAACCAACTTGGGCCCCAAATCATACAAGAATAGATAATAATCGATCTAGATTTGAAAAGACCATACCATACTTGGGAGCTACCCACTTGGCCCAGCTGCATGCTCGATTTTTGTCATTTCCCAGTTGATGAGGCTTGAGGCTACGATTTACCTTTTTGAATAGCAATCCATCTTGGAATGCTAACACTGCTCTTCAGGCGTCAGTGCAATGCCAGCATTCATCCACACAGGTTCGTTTTGGGTCTGAACGAAACCGAAGGCACTAACTCTATTACATCCATTTCGGAATCACCCTAAGGATTAGTAGCAATAGCCCTTGCACTTCAAAGAGCACCATCTTCAATCATTATCAAGATGTCTTCCACTCAAACGTACATGTTGGTTTGGAGTGGTTTTCGGATATATAAATCTGATCCTGATCTCACCGTACCAACAACCAATAATTTCCGGTTGACTCATTCCCGGTTCTTTTGAAAGTAAGTATTTGAGACCTTACTAGGGAACTCAAATTTACATTCATACTTCCTAAGTCAAATTGGGTCAAACTTGATAGTCGGTTATTTAACTATCAAAAAACAAACATCCAATCATGGTTTAATTCCCAAATGGGATCCACTAAGTCTTTATTAATTCTCTTTAATTAAAAAGTTACTTTATAAAACTTGATCAAAAGATCTTTTCAAAACACTATTTCTAAACCCCTAACATTCCCTTTAAACTTAGAAAAAATTCACATTGTTTACCAAAACATTTTGGAAATTCCCTCTTCAATATTCCACATTAAATGGCCAACAATTCCCTTTTAAAAACATCACCTACAATTAAACCCATTTACTTCACATTCCAAACCTCTTTATAAATTTCCAAACTAGATTTAAACTTCCTTTGAAATCTCTAAAATGATTTATAAATCTCTTTCTAATTTAAAACTATTTATAAATCATTCTTTATAAAACCTTTATAATTTTTTTTATAAAATACCATTTACAAATTATCTTTTGTAAAACACTTTAAGTAAACCTTTAGTAAAATCCCTTAGAAATTGAAACTCTAAAATTTATGTAAGAATTGAAGTTAATTCAAAAACATACTTTATAAATTCAAAAGTGTACTTTATGTTATCCCGCCTTTTTAGCAAGGCCGTGATACCAAAAGGTCGACCGAGAAACCAAAGATAGTTCGTCTCAAAGATTGGTCAACTTAGCATCTCAACAGAACAAGTCCTCGTTAGGTCGTTCTCGACCTACGACCTAAAAGCCTCAGCGACCTAGCGACCTAACAATCCCGTGAAGGCAGCGACCTATGACCTAAAAGTATAAGCAACCTAACGATCTAAACAGATGATGAATTAGCAACTAGCACAAGCCAGAACGAGCTAGCGACCTAAAGGGTGGAACGACCAAGCGACCTAACAATCCCGTGAAGGCAGCGACCTACGACCTAAAAGTATAAGCGACCTAACGATCTAAACAGATGACGACTTAGCAACTAGCACAAGCCAGAACGAGCTAGCGACCTAAAGGGTGGAACGACCAAGCGACCTAAAGTGTGAAGTGATCCAGCGACCTAAAAGACCTCACGACCTAACAACTTAACAACCCTATCGACCTAAATCAACAAACGACCTAGCGACCTAATGGACTCAGCAACCTAATAACTAAACGACCTAAGGTACCTAGCGAGTTAGCGAGTTAATGACCTACCAAATTACCAGCTTCATTTTGTTATGTCGCATAGTTATAGGTTGAACCAACTTAAGTCGCTCCACCAGATATCTCAACATGGTTAAGTCGCTTACTACTCCCCTAGGTCGTTCACGACCTACAACTTGCTACCCCATTCAGACAGATCAAGTGCAACCCTATCAAGCCATAAAGCCATGTCTTCTAGGCCGCTGACTACCCACGACCTAACTTAGGTCGCTCGCGACTTACGACCTACCTTAGGTCGTTCACAACCTACCCAACCTGCTCCAGATTTTCCCTATAAATACCTCACTACTCCATATTCAAAGGGACTTCTTTTCCGGGACTTGGAAGCGTCAAAGCTCTGCTACTTTCTTAACCTCCACAATACTTCATTTGCCAACTACACTTCAGAGAGCCGAGAGAAGAGATCAACCACATTCAACATGAATCCAAGGAGCAATTCACCGTCAAAGTTCTAGCTACTTGTCTTGATTGTGTTGTAGCCGAAGATTGATTGTAAACATTGTAAAAGTTGTAATCAAATCAGCAATAAAGAAGAGATAAAGTGGATGTAGGCTTGACTTTGAGCCGAACCACTATAAAAATCGTTGTCTTTTTACTGTTTTTGCTATTTTCTGTTTACCTTTAGTTCCCGTGCAAACGAGTGGTGCTTTCACTTTGTCACAACTCACACCGGGTGTTAGCATTCAATTTTTAGCGTTAACATTTTAGTGCTTTCACTGAGAATTGAACTCAGGAATTTTGTCGACTAAGGGTTAGATCAGAGAATTTGTTGGTTTGGATCTGGAAAATTATGGCAAGGCGATCGAGTAGAAGGCGAAGACCAGAGAGTAGTCAGCATGAAGGAAGTCAAGAGGCTTCCTCATGAGCAAACCAAACTTCAGCCTTTGTTACCAGGGACGAGATGGAGGCAATGATGAAAAGGCAAGAGGAGTTGATCTAGAATTTGTTTCATCAGATTGGACAACTTGGAACACAGAATCAAAGAGGAATAGGAACCCAGCCAGAAGAACAGATTCCACCATCCCCTCGTGAACTCGGGGGGCAAGACGAAAGCAATGGGCGAGGACTACAACTAGGAGACAACGACAGATTGGTGGAAATGGTCAAAAAGGCTATGAGAGGTGGTTTGGTAAACAAGGACTTGGAGGATGTGAATAGGAGTCCTTTTACCACGACAATCAGGCGAGCTAAGAACCCACCAGACTTTAAGCTACCATCATTGGATATGTATAATGGAAGGACAGACCCTACGGTTCATCTAACAAAATATATGAGGCATATGGAAGTACTGGGGGCATCAGAGGAAGTTATGGCCCGGTGCTTTCCATTGTATTTGACAGATATTGCGGCGTTATGGTTCAGATAATTGGAAAGTGGATCTATCGGCATATGGAATGATTTGACTGAAAGGTTTATGAGGCAATTTAGGGTCCACATCTCGAGGCCCAAGAATGTTATGAGTTTGACAGCACTAAAGCAAAGAACTGGAGAATCTTTGAGAACCTTTTTGACGCGATTCAACGCAGCTGCGGCATCGGTGGATCGACCAGATCCATCCATGGTTCTAATGGAAGCCGTGTCGGGCATAGCTGACGGCACAGAGTTCAAGAATTCATTGACCAGAGATCCCCTTATTGATTTAGGAGAATTTTTCCATGAGGCCGAAGGGTTCTTACGATTAGAAGATGCAAAAGCTGAAAGAGAAGAAGGAGAAGGAATAGAAATGTATGCACTCAAAGGCGGAAAACCTCTTGAAAAGGATCTTGGAAAAGATAAAGAAAAACGAAAGGCTGAAGATGACGATGATAGGTCAAAGAGAGAACGGAAGGAGCCGCGTTTCACCACTTATGCGGAATTAAACGAAAGTTTGGAACGAATTTACCAAGATACTAAAGGATAGATTTCTTATCGCAGGCCAATAAGGAGGGATCCGGCCAGCAGTGAAAGAAAATCAAACAAGTACTGCTTATTCCATGAGATGAATGGTCATAGTACAAATGATTGTAGACACTTGAAGGATGAAATTGAAGGGCATGTCCCCAATGGCCTACTATCGAAATATGTGAAAAGGGGAGTGACCGCTGTGGAACGGGAACCGCCACCACCTGCACCTGCTGGCGATGTATCGGGATCGAGACGTCAAATTGTCATTGAATAATTGGGATAATGATGAATAAGTAGCAAACCCCACACCAACACGATTAGATCTTTTTACACATGTATAGGATCACGAACGATCCTCAGGCATGCTCTGAAACGACTCTTAATCGTAGCAGTGTAGGTGTTTGCATTTGGACGTCCCTGTTTTGTTTTTGTTTTTCTACTCTCATGATTGGACTTGATTCTGTTTGACATATCTACTAAAAACTCATTTTCAGTAAAAGAATGCTACTTGTGATTCTAAAACAGCTAAGCCGCTTACACATGTACGGGATCACGAACGGTCCATAGGCATGCTCTGAGATGGTGTTGAACCGCCATAACCAATGATCCAGGAACTCACCCGAACGTGAATCAGGCATCGGTAACGCTAGGTCCCTCCAACATTAAGTCCCCCCCGGGCACACATCTACTCACCTCACCTCAAATGCCCCCCCGGGCACACATCAGCTCACCTCATCTCGAATGGCTCGATCCCGAACGGTCGTCATTTGAGGTTAGGAAAACTCGCCTCGAACGGCAAAAAACTCGCTTCGAACGGCAAAAACTCGCCACGAACGGCAAAAACTCGCCTCAAATGGCTCGATCCCGAACGATCGTCATTTGGGGTCCACCCCCTGACCGCCAACGGTCGCACTTTACTTGGTGTAATAATAGGGAATCTCCTTCTTTTTGTAACAACCCGCATATCTATCGATTTTATATATTTAAATATTTTATCGTTAGTCGGATGTTAGTCCGAAAAGCTACTTTTTGCATACGGTCAAATTAGGACTCGAGACCACCCCCATTGAGTTCAAAATGACGTTTGCGATCTTTTTGAGTGTAAACTTCGATATGTTTGGAGATAGTGAAATTTTCGTCACTTTTCCCACTTGTGACTTTGGTTGGGACTGCACCTTCTTAACTCAGCCCAACCCCCTCTTCTCTTCATCACTTCATCAAACACTCCAAGCTTCTTCAAAAATGGTGGAGGGAAAGAGAAATTAAAATTCCAAGCTCGAGATCTTTAGTAAATTCAACATCAAACTCTGAATTCAAGGTGAAGAACATAGATTCAAGCTAGGGGCTGATTCTTGCTTTGCTCTTAAGCTCTCCAACATCAATTTCGTGGAAAAGGTGAGATTTTTGATCTCACATCTTGCCTATGATTGTCATTGGACTGTTGGGAATGATTCCCTATCACTTTTACATGCACATTGGCATTTGGTTTGGATTGGATTGGCAAAAAGCTCCACTTTTTAGCGTTTTTGGTGAATTTCCAGCCTTAAGTCGTTCTGCCTAGGTTAGGTCGTCCAGGCTGCTAGCTCGCGCGTTGAAAAGTCACCACTATCTTAAGTCCTAGGTCGTTGCCGACCTATAACCCCCAGGCGAAATGTTAGGTCTTCGCTCTTAAGTCGTAGGTCTTTTCCGACCTATAATCCCCAGGCAAAAGTCGTTCGCCCTTAAGTCTTAGGTCGTTGCCGACCTATAATCTCCAGGCAAAAAGTTAGGTCGTTGCCGACCTATAATCCCCAGGCAAAAGTCGTTCGCCCTTAAGTCTTAGGTCGTTGCCGACCTATAATCTCCAAGCAAAACGTTAGGTCGTTGCCGACCTATAATTCCCCAGGCAAACCTTAGGTCGCTCGCACTGGCTTATCTCGTAGGTCGTCTCCGACCTAAGCTTCTTTTCCATAAGTCGTTCGCGAGTCAAGTGTTAGGTCGTCTCCGACCTAACGCCCCTCGTCACCTTAGGTCGTAGCTCGTAAGTCGCTCGCCCCTGCTAAGTCTTTAAGTCGCTCGAGTTAGGTCGGCCAGTATATCTCGTAGGTCGTCTCCGACTTATCCCCCAGTTAAGTCGTTCGAGTTAGGTCGTCGCCGACCTTACACTTGGTCTTTTTAGTTCGCGATTTCCTTAGGTCGTATGACCTATTTTTCCTTAGGTCGCTGGACCGCTTGCCTTCACTAGGTCGTACCGTGACGGGGCGCTGCCCCGCACCCCGCCGTGGGCGCTGCCCCCTGGACCCCCGCGACCTGACCGGGCAGGTCGAACCCCGTATTACTCTGCGTAGGCAATCATATCTGAAAAGCATTCATCAGAACTTTCACTTTGATGCATTTTAAGCTGATTTCCTTGGATTTTATTCATGTCTCCGAATGTGAATTTTTGTGATAGATTGTTCCAACAATCGTTTTATGACTTGTCACTTTAAAGATATGAAGGTTTTAATACTAGTAGTAAATATCAAAACTCTTTCATCAAATCGATTTCAACACTATTTTTAATATCAAAAGTTCGTTTCCTCAAACCGATTTTTAATCTACTAATATATATAAGCCTTTACTTCACTCGAATGAGAAATCGACTTAAACGACTTAGTAAAACGAGTGGTATGAAACGCTTGCGTTCACTTCGTCGGTTAGCTCTTGGACTTGTTCGATTGATCCCTTTTCGTGACAATTTCCTAGTGAAGATTTACAGCTTGTTCGTAAATATTTAAGTTAAGCAAGTGGTTATGGGACATGAAGCTAAACTCATATATTTACTAGCTTGGTGTGATTGACACTTCTCGCTGATCATGATGATCATTTTATGATTTAGACTAGCAATTGTGCGATGTCTCTTTGTTTGCAAGGTAAGACTAGACCGCAGTAGTGTGATTCCGACTCACACACATCTCTTTGTCCGCAAGGTTAGTCTAGACCGCAGTAGTGTGATTCCGACTCACACATATCTTTTTGTTTGCGAGGTTAGGCTAGACACCACTTGTGTGATTCCATTCACACATACCTTTTTGCTTTTTGGTTAGCCTAGGCCTCAATCAGTGTGATTCCGACTCACACATATGGGGTAGCTCCCCATGGTCTTCGGACCATCTTGTGATAGGCCTTTTTCTCTTTTTATGATTTCTGGATTTCTTGTTTGGATTTCTGGATTTTTATGTCATTAACTTGTTATGAGTACAAGTTTAGGGTATGATGCCCTCTTTGGATCTTTGAGAAGATTCTCGTGATATTGATCATTTCTCATCGGTTGATCTCCTGTTGATCATCATTTTCATACTTATAGTAGTATGTCAGTATGGATATTCTATGTTTATGCCATGTCTTTTATTATATATCATGTCATCTGATATTTATAGTTAGACTGATCCGTTTATTATTTTCTTAAATAATACTCGGGTCAGACCGAGATGTTACAGGTGCTTCTGCTTGACTTCCTTCCAGGATTTGCTACTCTGACTTTTGGCTGACTATTTAGTTTAGCAGTTTTTGTTGTATACACTTGAGATATGGACTCATAGTTGTATTCTTTTGGTATAGCACGTGTTGCTATTCTTTTGTATTATTGTGGAACTTTTTGACCACTACTCTGATGTACACTTTCATGTGTTAGTTATATATTCATATCTTATTCCGCCTTTGTGATATGGATGTCTGTGACTGCTATGTGTTATGTTTATTTCTATGTTTGTTTCCGAAGATTATTTTATAGCCACCGTGTGATAATCAATTACATGGATGGTCGCTCCTCAACAGCCTTATTCTCCGTGCTAGTTGACAGCACTACATCGTGGTGTCCTTGGCTAGCGTGGGTATTGAGGTGGGGCGTCACACTTTTGCTCTCTTAGATAGGTTTTTCGTTAGCGATGAAATTGAGGATAAATTTCCTATTTGTAGAGTGTCTGGTTTGCCTTACACTCTTTCAGACCATTGTCCCATTATCCTCACGTGCGATCGTCATAGAGTTATTTGTAGATCTTTTAAATTTGAAAAAATGTGGCTTTTAGATCCGTGTTTTTCAAATTTATTTATCAATAAATGGTTGTCTATGAGTTTTTATAATATCAAATTTAGAGATAATTCTGCTAAAGCTTTTGTTCTAAAACTTAGAAATCTTAGGATTTTCCTTAAATATTGGAATAAGAATATTTTTGGTAACATAAAATTAAAAAAGAAAATATTCTTAATGAGATGCTTAAGCTTAATAAATTAGAAGAAACTAGACATTTAAGTCTAGGTGAGTGGAATGTTCTTAATAACTTAAAAGAGGAGCTTAACTCTATTCTTGAAAAAGAGGAAGTTATGTGGAAACAAAGATCAAAAATTCAATGGATCAATGAAGGTGATAATAACACCAATATTTTTCATAATATGGCTAATGGTAGAAAACGAAGTAATACTATTAACTCCATTTTAGTTAATAATGTGGAATTAGTTGATCAAAGAGACCTCAATAAGGCTTTCACAGATTATTATAAAGAAATTTTTGGTAATAAAAATAAGTATAGAATTAGTGTTAGATGGAACGATCTTTATCCGGCGGTCTCTAATATTAATCTTTCTGATTTAGATATTCCTTTTACTGAAGAGGAAATCCGGAAAGCCATCTTTGATTTACCGGGTGATAAATCCCCGGGTCTAGATGGTTTTCCTATTTTCTTCTATAAAACCTTTTGGGATGTCATAAAATTGGATTTATTTAGTATGTTTAATGAATTTTATAATGGAAATCTACAATTAGGTAGATTTAATTCTGCTAATGTTATTTTATTGCACAAAAAAGTAGGTGCCAATACTTTAAATGATTTTAGACCCATTTCTTTGATTAACTACTCAGTTAAAATTATTTATAAAGTTTTAGCTAATAGACTTAGTATAAAAATGAATGACCTAATTGACTGTTCACAATCAGCTTTCATAAAAGGTAGAAATATCACAGATGGCGTGGCTGTTGTTCAAGAATACATTAATCATTGTTGTAAGAATAATATTACTTGTGCTATTTTAAAATTAGACTTTGCCAAGGCTTTTGATTCTGTTGATTGGGATTTCCTTATAGATATTTTTCATGCTAGAGGCTTTAGTAATAGATGGATTAATTGGATCATGATTTTGCTCAAAACAGGTAATTCTAGTATTATGGTTAATGGTATTTTAGGTAATAAAATTCAATCTAAGAGAGGCTTAAGGCAAGGGGACGCTTTATCGCCCCTTCTGTTTAATTTAGCCGCTGATGTTTTTTCTAAGATTATTAAAAATGCTGTCAATAATTGTTCATTGGGTAATATAGGTAATGATATTTCGAATCATGGTTTATTTGTCCTTCAATATGCCGATGATACTTTGCTCTTTTCCTCTCATCTTCCTAGACACATTATTGCTCTCAAGTTTATTCTTTATAGTTTTGAACTCTTATCAGGTTTAAAAATAAACTTTGATATAAGTTCTGTTTTAGTTTTAAACGATTTTGATAAAGTTGAAAATTTAGTTGCTAATACTTTAAATTGTAAAACAATGAATTTTCCTTTCGACTATCTTGGTTTTGTTATCAGACCTACAAAACTTAAGCACGATGATTGGTTAATAATCATTGATAAAATTAAAAATAGGATTACTAATTGGAATGGGAGATTCTTATCTAGAGCAGGTACACCGGTTCTAATTAATTCTGTTTTATCAGCTCTCCCTATCTATTGGATGTTTATGCATCTTTTTCCTGATTGGGTGATAGATAAAATTGATAAAATTAGAAGAGATTACCTTTGGAGTGGTGAGAATCCAAATAGTTGCATAAAATGTTTAGTTAATTGGGATACTGTCTGTAAGTCCAAAAAAGAGGGTGGTTTAGGAGTCATTAATTTACGTAATTTGAACTTGTCTCTTCTTGGTAAATGGTTATGGAAATTCAGAGATACTAGTGATAATGCCATTTGGAAGGAGATTATATCTAAATATTACTACAATGGTAGTAATAATCTCTATCAAATTAGTCTTTCGAGTTCTCGTAAACTATCTTATTTTTGGAAATCCATCATAAAATGTAGTGATATTTTCAACTTAGGTGTTAATATTATTGTTCATTCAGGTAATAATACATCTTTTTGGCACGATAGTTGGTTTTCCGGTATTCCTCTAAAAAATGAGTTCAAAGATTTATATGATATTTGTAACTTTAAATTTGCATTTATTTCTGATGTTTTTAATTCCGAAAATGACCCTCCTTGGATTTTCAATTTTAATAGTATTTTAGTTGGCTCAACCCTTAGACAGCTTAATTTGCTTTATGCTAAGCTAAATCTTTATAATATTGACAACGATAATGATTATATTAGTTGGGAGTGGGATAAGAGTAAGAAATATTCTTCTAATTCTTTTTACAAATTTATTAACTTTTCGGGTGTATCTGACAATTGTTTTAAATTTATTTGGAAGTCAAACGCTCCTCCAAAATCTAAAATCCACATGTGGCTCATCAATCATAGTAAATTAAACACTATAGAATTTTTAAAAAAGAAGAATATTATCATTGATAATAAATGTTATTTTTGTAACACATATTCTGAAGATATTAATCATATTTATTTCGAATGCATGGATACTCATTTTATTCTTATAAATACTCTTAACATATTTGAGTTTAAAATTAGCTCTAGAGTTATTGATTGTTTTTTCTATTGGAAAACTTTTAGATTTAAGTTCAATAAGGATATTAGATACCTGCTTGATACTATATTCACTATATCTTGTTGGTTCATTTGGTTTGAGAGAAATCAAAGAATTTTTAATAATAACATTAGTCACTATAATATATTGATATTTTTAATTTCATCTTTCTGCTTAAATTGGGTATCAAATTCTAAATATAAATTAGCCAAAAATAATTTCTTTAAGGAATATCTTAACAAGGTTAGAAATAATATTAACATATTCAAACATAACTTTAATAATTTTGACACTAATAATATTGATATTAATTCCTTTTCTAATTTAAATAATGTTCACATGATGCATTATAATTTTCTTCCTATTATAGGTCCTTAAAGTTGTTTCTAGTAATGTTTTTATTTTTGTATTTATTTCTTATTTTTTAGTCCTAGTTTTCTTATTTGTTTACCTTTTCAGTTTCATTCATATTTCCTTTATTTTTTAGAATAGTTAGTTATTGGTTCTAGCTTATCCTTTGCTTTATTTTTCACTTTTGTTTTTATTCTCACATATATGTATATAAATTCTATTTATATACATATATGTGATTCATACTAACAAGATTTCCTAGTTTTGTTACAGGTTGGGTTTAGATAGGTTGCTAGTTGCTCTTGTCAGGTTTGCAGGATAGCTACCTTCTTTGTACAGGTTTGCAGGATAGTCATTCCCAGGGGTTCTAATTGCGTCTGGCATTTCTTTTTGGATTCATCGTGTCTTCAGAGTGGAGCTCTTCATTTTGGTTCATCTCTTGGAGTTCTTCTTTATGGATCATCTCTTATTTGTGATTAGCTCTTCTCTTTTGAGGCAGTCTCATAGAATCTCTTTTTGATGGTGTGGTATTTTAGTATCTCTGGTTTTTTATTCTTATTCAGTTTCTTTAGATACCTCTAACACCCTATTATTAGGCGGTGGCCTTGCCGGAGCTCGGTATTAGGGTGTAATTGGCGGTGGCCTTGCCGGAGCTCATTTGAGGGGTATTTAGTTCTATATTTTTCCTAGTTCATAGACTTGTCACCTGCCAGGCATGTTGGCAGCACCTTTTTATTTGTTATATATATTGTTTCATGTGTGCTCTCCTCTTTTATTAGAGGATCACACATTTCTCTCAAAAAAATAATAATTTACTAACTATTAAATAATTAATTAACCTTCATTAATAATTAAATCTTAATTAACCTTAATTATTTAATAAAAAACTAATAGTAAAATTATTTTTAATTAAAACTTTAATAATAAATTAAACCTTAATTAATTAAAAGTTAATTAATAATTAAACATTAACCAAATAAACATTTACTTAAAATTAATCCTTAATTAAGTAATAATTTAGTAAATAATTAACCTTTAATTAAATAATAATTAATTAAATAATTAAAACTATAATTAAATAATAAATAAAATAATTAAAATCGATTAAGTAAAATTAATTACCCTTTTTAACCTAAGTAAGTTATTAATTAAAAATTCTTAATTAATAAATGATTAGCTAACTTAATTAATATTAATTAATACTAATTATTTAACCTGACTACTTAATTAATTAATAAATAAATATTCTTAATTAACAATTAATTTTAATTAATACACCTTCATAATTAAGTTAAAAATAACTCAAGTATTGCTAACTTATTTTGAAAATGATTTCCGAACCATTTTTAAAAGAAAACTTAGAACTTGAAAATTTGAAAAATCCGAACTACATCCATAGCGACCATCGTTGTGGGTGCAATAACCTAGGATTCATTTCTAAGTTATTATTCCAAAACTCAAACTTTTCACTCTTATTTACTAAAGGAAGAAATTTTAAAACTTTTGCAAAGTTTGTAAACAAATTTAAGAAAAACAAATCAAATCTTTACTAAAACAACAAGTAAACGATTTGATTTGTAATCTTATCTCAAGTCCACTTCACTTTCAAGATACTACCTACTATATTCACACAATCACATATCCGAAGTCACATACATAGCAACCCCGATTCAATAACATAACCAAATCTCGGCCTATACCGATCATCATCTAATCATAACCATTTGAGTGCTAATGCTAACCCATACATTATCACTAATCAACATATTTCAAACATACCAAGATAAAATCATATGTGACATACATATAGCTATAAAATCAACATAACATATAAGATAAAGTTCTTTCCACATGGATTAGGAATTTACTCACCTTAAAGCTCGACAAAATTCCACTCGAACCCTAGAAACTGAGCTCGAAAATAGGTCACTTTCCCATGGATTTTTGGACCCCTTACTCTCGGTGTTTTAAAAAGTGATCAAAGGTAAAGTTTTAGATTATTCTTTCCTTTATTATTTAAGAAAAAGAATTACTCAAAAAGGTTAAATCCTGAGGAAGTTATGGCCAAAAAAGTGAGGGGTATTTTCGAACATCAAAATCAAGGTTCAAAAACAATCTTGCAAAAAATGAATTTTTGGAGCATCTAAGTTCGAAATCAGAAAAACTTGCAAACTACAAAGTTGTAGCCACCGGAATTATATACGATGATAAAAAAGTAAATCTTGATTTGGTGAAGTTTAGTGGAAGCTATGGCCGAATAAATTGGTAAAAATGGAGGATTTGAAAACCATTTTGGAACATTTAAAACAATTCAAGATTTTTGATTTAAAAAACTTTTGGTAAAACTTGGAAGCCATTAATAGGTTTCAAGGACTTTAAGAAGGAAGCGGAAAGGCTTTAGGAAGATTTTAAAGTGAAATGAAAATGAGAAAAATGAGAAAACCTATGGCTATTTATAAGCAAAAAATCTCACATCACATCAACTTATTTACCTATATATATAATAATAATAATTTATAATAATCTTGTCTAGTCATATCACTCCTTTTATAAATATATATATTTATATATAATTATTATGTGTTGTCACAACACTCTCTTTATAAATATATATATATATATATATAATTATTATGTGTTGTCACATCAGTCTCTTTATATATATATATATATTTATTATGTGTTGTCACATAAGTCTCTTTATAAATATATATAAATATATAATTATAATTTTTATGTCTAGTCACATCAATCTCTTTATAAATATATATAATTATTATTTCTAGTCACATCAATCTCTTTATATATATATATAATTATTATGTGTTGTCACATCACTTGTTAAATTAAAATTAATTATAAGATAATATTCTTAAGTATATTATTATTTGGTTAATTAACTCTAATATATATGTGTGTATATATAGTGCAGAAAGACGAAAAACGTTTCCGACAACTTTCCGGTGTCGAAAAGTCGAAATTCCGGAAAACGTTCTTGGTCACATTTTCTATTTTTCTACGAACTATTTAATTTGGTAAACGAATTTTGAAAATGAATTTACCATTATTATTAATTGATTAAAATGAGTTTATTTATCTATAAAAATTCATTTATTGACTATATAAAAATTTCCTAGTTTAAGTGACCAAAACCTGGGTCGTTACAATAGTGGCATGTGAGTCCTTGCACGAGAAGCCACCGGTTATCAAGAAGTGTGGCAATATGAGGAATAGTGTGTGCGAGTCCTTGCATGAAAAACCATCGGGTTCCGATTGCTATGCATGGTTATCGAGGTTCCCTATCATGTTGGAAATCCAATTCCAGTACGTGCCTGCCATTTTGTTTTGTAGAGCCTTAAATGATTAGGTCTGAAATGCTATATGGGTAACCATTTCGGATATTCGATATTATTTGTGAAATAGACACTATTATAATATAGCATGATTTGCAAAGTGTTTTGGTTATCGTAAGGTAAAAAAATGTCTGTGTTTATGTGTGGACGTTGGTCTTACGAGATACCTTTTTTTTGAAAAGAAATGTTTTGGTAATTTTATAAATTCAGTAGAGATGTGTTTTCTCATGCTGGTTTACCAGACTGATCCGGGCGTCTTCCCTTTCAATGCTCGGGTCAGACCGAGTATATTCTCAGGTTCAGATTTGGTGCATAGGAGCTTCAGCAGACGAGCTATAAGTCTTTAGATCGTATTCCCGTATATGTTTATATTCTACTACATTATTGTTTATGTTATCAGCATTTTTAAGGACAATTGTTATAACTGTCCAGCTGATGATTTTGTTTTATGTACTCTGACATGATTGATGTATGATATTAAAGTTTCTCTTTTTGTAAAGATAATTGATATTATATTATATGTTATTCCGTTGCGATGTGAGATTATGTGTTGTTATTGTTATGTTTAGTTTTATTCTTCTCTCTTCTCTTCTTCTCTCTTCTTTCTTTCTCATGATTATCTGCATTCGGTGCACTTGGGGTCAGACATGTGTGGTTTAGTGTCGGATTTAGAGGGTGTCGGGTGTGGGTTGTCACACTAAGAACTTTAACCATCACTAGTGGTGAAGGTCAAGTTCCGTCTCAAAGAAGAGATACTACAATGATGTGGAATCATTGAACATCATGAAATCCTCTCCTAATATATATTGCCCTCAAATATCCAAAGAAAACTCTATCGCCTCCTAATCCACTCTCGGAATGAGTAACATCAGTGCGCTTGTCAACCTCTCGGTTAGACTCACTAATGAGTGTCTGCACTTTGCATCTCAAACAAAAGTCTGATCCTCTCTCATAAAATAAATCAATGATGCTGTTATCTTAGGTCTATTCAAATTTCGAACTACCGTAACTACTGGATCTACAATGATGTCCTACTCTGAAATAACATGACCCAAGCATCTCACTTCCCTCCTTCAGAAGTGATACTCTAAAAATCTTGGCATCAATCGATGTTTTCTCAACACCTCCAATTCAATCATCAATCGTGTCGTGTGCTCCCCTTTCGTCCATGGGTAGACGAAAGTATCATCAACAAGCACGAACTTACTCAAGCGATCTCTAAAGACACGATCCATGAGATCTATACGGTATGCTGACATATTGGTTAGCCTGAACAACATAACCAACCAATCGAAACCCAGGTAGCGTACGAAACACTATAATCGACACACTCTCCCAAAATAATCTAAGTTGGTAAAACTTCACCGCAATGTCCAACTAAGAGAACATCTCGTGCTATAGAGCTGATCGAATAAGCCATCAACAAATGGAAGTAGAAACTAGTTCGTCCTCTCACTCAGCTTATGATAGCCAACAAGCATCTCCAAAGAGCCATCTGCCCCCATGGCAAACACCATTAGTGCATCCCACTTAAACATGCTCCTATGGATGAACTCTAGCATCAATAGGTCATCTACTCGCACCTTTAGTCTCCTGTTCTCCTTGGACATCATATGCTTTGAAGGCATGGCTACTAGTCAAGTACATCTAACCAGATCGATATGGAACTCAATCTTTATATGGTGGAAATCCGGTCACCGCATCGAATGTGTCCAAACACTCTCTAGATACAAGAGCAGATGACAATCAACCCTATGGATTCTCAAGTGAATATGGAAAGCTAACCATAACCCTATCCTTCGGCATGTGGCCAATTACTATCGTACTCCCTACAAGCCTCGGTCGTCACAAATAGCCTCTCATATTCCACCACTAAATTGTACCTCCTCAGCCAGTTGATTTCCAAACCATAATACCAAACCCAATTAAACCCAAAGCAATCAATAACAAACAAACATCGATGACTCGATAAGGTTAGGTCTCGACAAACCATGTATAAGCCAAGTTTAGACAAACCATGTAGTAAGCTAAGTATAGACAACCCATGTTGCAACACTCCCCCATTTTGAGGCCCGAGACTAAGCACTACGGATGCTGCAGTCATCCACAGTATTAATTTTCGGTGACAAAATATAGGATGTCGCACATATATAATCTGATTGAGCCCCCAACAAGGTTCGTCGTAACCTAAAGGTCAGTAAACAATTCCAGGTCTCAATCCCAATCTAGCAACAAATTAATAGATATGAAGGAATATAAAACCTATACGTCGAATGAAACACGCATGGAAACACCATAAATGGAAAGCATACTCCGAGTGGTGATGCCCTTTCCCTTCTCTTAATTGATGGAGTAGTCGATGAAGTCAAAACGACATTTAATGTATATACTTCCAAAGTTTGTTCCAACTCAACTAATTCGGGACAATCCTTCTACACTAGGTGTACGCTCTCACATCGTAAATCCTCTTCGATTAACTTGTCGAAGCTCTCGTCGCTTCCCAAGATGATCACTCAACCCAATGATAAATTCTCCATCCTTTCCATGTGGAGTATCAATAAGAGATAAACCATACTTTGATATAACATCGAATTCGATCATACACTCCAGCAAGGACATATCGCCTTACCTCAAACTGGCGAATGCCTTAAACAATTTCGACTTCTGAAAAGTCAAGATAAATTTCTTCGAAGTGAACTATGAACTAATCCCATGTAAAATGGTCCTTGGTAATCGAAGCTATAAAGGTACTCGACAATTTCATTGCTTTTCCCTGGAGTTCTCTAGAGGCTAACTTCTACCTCATTACATCATCCAACTCCAAGTCATCGAAAATCCTTTCGCAAATACCATCCCGTCTTGCACCTCAATAATCAACTCTGTTCCAAGGAACGATCTGCTTCTTAGACTCATGAAGTCTTTATATAGCTCAAAAAGGTCGACTATAGGTGTTTGCACTTAAGCATCATAATCTTTTGGAGTGATTATGGCATTCTAGAATAATAATTCGCACCATCTCTACGAACATATTCTATAAATCAGGGTAAGTGGTCCCCAATCCTGCCCACTCCTCAACTCCGAAGATGGAGTCAATAGCCACTTTCCTCATATGACAGATCATTCTTAATCGGCGATGGGAATGATCAGTCTCTCATAGAGAAAGAGGTATCGATAGTGCTCGTGTGTGCAATATACTCATATACTATATATACTACTATATAGTTTTGAAAATCAAAATATATAACAAATACGTACTCTCTCATATATAAGTATACTCTAGATTCAGCCTAGGGTGAGAACTCCCAACCGGTCTCTACTGAATCATATTGTCGACTAAGGTTAATCATGTAACCTAAGCTCTAATACCAAATGTGACGACCTCCATACACCTATTATGCAAAATGGTTTTCAAAGGAAAGAAATAGAAATAAAGATGAGGAACAGAAAATAAAAGAAGAGAATAGAAGAAAAGAGGAAGAAATAAAACATCACATAATCACATAACTTATCGTATATCTCACATAGAATTAGATAAGATATAATAGCCAACACAGATAGAAAATAGTCATGATAGAAATAACTAAGTGATCCAAATATCACAGTACAGATACACAAAGTTATAAATCATATAATAGAGTTTGTACAAGTGATAAATAAACTGAACTGACAAATTGTTTCTAATATTAATGAGTTGACATTGTCAAGGCTCCATAGTGTCATACAGCGAAATAAACAATAATAAGATCAGAAATATAAGTAAGAGAAAGCATCATCTCCTGCTAATCTATCGTCACTAATCCAAGTGTTGTTTACCTGCTATCTAGTCTACTTATTTAAGACCACCCGAGATAATAAGAAGCAAAGCATAAATCCTCGAGTCAGACATCAGTCTGGCATGAGCGATAAATAATCTCAAAATACTATAAAAGTCAATATAGTATATGGAATAAAGGGTATACTAATCATACCTGACTAGTCCCTGAAAGAGTTAACATATGCATCGATAATATGCTACTCTATAAATGTCATAAATAGGTACTCCATACTCAGTAAACTTTCAAGGTATCTAGGTGTCTCCATCTATAATACCTACTCTATACTAAGTAATAATTGGGGTGTCTAGGTATCTCTATGCCTAATACCTACCTCATGTTACATCCCTAGAGTGACAGGCGACGAGTGAAACCATTACAAACATAGAATCCATCAACCAATACTAACTATCACTCATTGTGCTCTAGATCTATGATAACTCGTATGCCCTTTTCAGTTGTACCCTCTTTAGCCTAAAGCTAGTACTAGACCCATTCTTTCGGTCCAAGGTATACGGATCCACTCTTCCAATCCAGGGTACCAAATCAACATACCCGTGGTCGTCCCCATAAATACCCTTGCTTTGAGTATAAAAGAAAACACTTTGCGTACCAAAGATCCCTTAGCATGCATCTCCATGCTCTTCATCGGCTTCGTCCATTTTCACGATAGAACCATTCTATATTCTATCCATGAATCACCCTCTAAGAACCCATCCATATGGAACTCATCACGACGTCAGTCAATCGACACCTAGCCTTCAACTTCGGAACCTAACTCCATATCTACCAAGCTACTAATCCGAAGAACTAGACCATCATGTTAAAAATGTCGAATCGTCGCGATCATCGTAAGCACTCGTTGAAGAGCAATACCATCAAGACATAGAGTCAACCACAAGAACCACAATATCATGCTCCTCAAAGCCTCCTCACCGTCCATGTCAAAGGTCAACCAAATCGACCATCATAAACAATGATGGGTACTGACCACTCTACAGAGGTTAATATGAACCACGCGAGTCCTGTACTTAGCCAAAAATGGATAAGTACTAACCAATTGAAAATGTTCGGCGTCCATCTTATAGTCTGAAGCTCGTCCAAATCCATTATCTTCCTTCTTTAGATCCGTCGGTATGCATTCTAGAATTCTCTTACAATTTATTCCATTTGTTTGGGTTTCCTATTAAGGGGATGAAACCCTAACGTACGGAATATTCTCTAATGCTGAATCGCCAATAAATCGACGTTTTCATCCCAACAACCAAACTTACATACATGTAGCCAATACGCATATAAATTTCTATAATAGTATACATATAATATATATAATCCATCCATACCAACCAATGTGGGAAATCATACCAATAATAGCTCAAATGTACATAATAGTACACATATAATATGTATAATCCAACTATGCCAACCAATGTGGTAAATCATACCAAGAATAGCTCAAATCTAACGATTTCCTAACTATGGCACGTCGATGGAAAATATGTGATATTCTTTATAAATCATTTCAGAAATATTTTTTTCTTTTATAAAAATCTAGTAGATATATAAGTATAGGAAAATCACATTCTAAAACCAAAAATCATTCACGAGCATCAATCTGATATTATCCAACCAATCATAGTATAGTGAGAGACAATTTCACTCACCTAAACCAAATCTGCTCAAACCAGTGCCTAGTCATGGAGGTCTCCATCATGAGCGCAACGCAAGAAACGACGTCCAAAACGGACCTCGTATGCAAAGATATAGCGTATATATTTTATCGAATTATTCAATTAATTAACCGACTCTAAATATAATTTAATTAAACTAATTACCCTCATTAGAGTCTTCTTCCCTAATGTATCTTTACTATACGTGCACGTATCCAAACCCATTTGCACGCAAGCTTCAAAACTCGATTTCTCTTCGATTACTCCATAAAACTCCATCTCGTCTTCACCTACACACTTGTCTTCACGTCCTCTTCACCATGGTGCCAAATAGGTATAACCCGGTTTCCCCGTTCAATATGTGACCTGAGCATGTCGCTTGCGTCCATGTAAAGTTGCGTTTTGCTATAGTCGGTCATGCCTCATGAAACTATCACCACAAGGTCTTCTCGACATGAGAAGAATAACGGTGCACTCAAACTCACTTAAAACCCACCCCTTTTCCAATGAGGTAAAGCACTAGCATGCCTCAAAACTGTCGATCTCAGCAAGAAATGATCGCATACCACGACATAGTTATGGGCTTGAAGCTCTTGGTAATAGGAATTCAACGAGCTTGGTCTCGGATTTTTCCGTTGAATAAATCGATGGGAATCAATTTTTGAAATGATTATAAGAGAGGCAGCCATGAATATTTGGAGAAGGAATGAAACAGTACATGGCCAATAGGAAAATAAGGGTTTGGATAGGGTTTTGATTATTTAAATAATAATATATTCTTTTGTTTTAATTTCTCTAAAAAAACGATCAAGCGTTTTGAGCTCGTGCGATCAAACGGTGCGTCTGATCGCCACGAAACTCATCTATATGCATCTTCTCATTTTTACGATCTTGGTGGTACAAGTTTCGTCGCTATCTGAGACTGTGCTTCGAAATGATAATTTTGCGCTTTTCGAGATCGTTTTGGCCATCCGATCGTCCGATCTCCAAATATAGCGATTCATATACCTATTTTAATTCACAATGTCGATACAAACTCAATAGAAGTAGTCTCGAGTCCTGATTTGATAATATGTGAACAATTGCATTTTTGGAACCGTTAATTAATTAACAATTCAATATTTAAATCAATTATTTAAATATCATCATTAAAAAAATATGGGTCTTCATAGAACATTTGAAAGATCAGGAGAAAATGCTAATTGGTTTTCTTAATCAAAGTAAATAAACGAAAAATCAATACATGGAAAACAAGCTCTTTCATTAATAAAAGCAGAGTTTACAA
The DNA here is from genome assembly GCA_030737815.1 of Allium fistulosum. Classification (NCBI taxonomy): domain Eukaryota; kingdom Viridiplantae; phylum Streptophyta; class Magnoliopsida; order Asparagales; family Amaryllidaceae; genus Allium; species Allium fistulosum. Next base: position 304,889,181 of record CM060901.1, on the reverse strand, counting down.
ACCATGAGGGAAATCTAATTACATCACAATTTCATTCTTTGAATCTTTAACTAACTCCCAATGTTAGCACCAAAATTGGTCACTAACCTCGTTCAGAAAGATTGTGTAGAGATATAAGTGATGAAAGTAAATTAAACAGAGAAGACAATGCTAATTTAAATGCAGAAAGTAAGAACACCAAATTTATAGTGGTTCAGCGTAATTGCCTACGTCCACTTTGTTCAACTTTATTGATTTCCTTTATGGTTGATTACAAATACAATTCGTGAATCAAATGCTTAAGTGAAGTGATTGAGTAGAGAAGATGAGTCTTGGAAATGGCAGAGTCTCCCCGGCCTTTTCTCTCCAAAAAAGGATCCATTTCACTGTGACCCTGCCCCTCTATTTATAGGCAAAGATGGGCTGGACTTCCCAAGTGGGCTGATTGCCGAACGCTCCAGCCCGAGTACAGTGGTCGCCGTATGCCGAGCAAGGTTCGCCGAACGCTCTGTGCCGAACCATCCCTTCTAAGCCGAACGGTATGTTGGTGTCGTGGGAAATGTGGGATGGTTGTCTGTCGAGGCCGAACGCTCTGCGCCGAACCATCCCTTCTATGCCGAACGGTATGTTGGTTAGTTGTGCTGAATGTCTCCTGGATGTCGAGTATTACGCCGAACACCATGGGATGCCGAGTACTCTTGTATGTCGAGCAGCCTTGATGCCGAGCGACCTTGTATGCCGAGCAGTCTTGATGCCGAACAGCCTTGATGCCGAGTACCCTGGTATGCCGAGCAGTCTTGATGCCGAGTACTCTGGTATGCCGAGCGACCTTGTATGCCGAGCAGTCTTGATGTCGAGCAGCCTTGATGCCGAGTACCCTGGTATGCCGAGCAGTCTTGATGCCGAGCAGCCTTGATGCCGAGTACCCTTGATGCCGAGTAGTCTCGATGCCGGACACTAATGGAGGCCGAGTACTATGCCGAGTACTCATGGATGTCAGTTGCTTCGTCGAACACTCCTTGATGCCGGTCGCTCTCTGATGCCGAGCACTTATTGCCGAGTACTAGTTGCCTGGTCAAATCCCCAGGAAACACTTGCCCCCCAAAGTGTATCTCGTGGCCAAACGTGGTGCGCTTTGAATCTGGTACAATCTACCTCGGAGGTACCCTCTCGAGAATGCTAGCGAAGGGAGGTGCAAGACGAACATGCTTGGGATGCCGAACGACACGTTCTGAGACGAACGTTCCTAGCGTGCCGAACGTCATTCCACCTTGATGTCGGGCGCTCCGGTATTGACCGGTTCTACCGGGTTTAGCCCCTTCGACTTCCACCATTCCCCTCTATAAAACCAGGTCCTTTTCTTCTTCTCACCTTTTACTTCTTATTTCCACCGTTCTCGCAATTCTGTTCAATCGTCTGAATTTGAGACTTAACTACACCATCTCAATCTCTGATCTGCAAACTTAGGTATTTTTCCTCGTATATTCAAATGAGATGTTCGAACAATGTCGTGTAGAGGGTTTTTGTTTAGCTTGTCTGCATTGCCGAACGACATAGCGTGGAGGAGTTAGGAGTATGTCCACTTATCGTCTTAGTTTCCTCGTGTTGAATCGAGGTTAAAGGGAAGAAAAAGAAAGAAGGTGTTGGAGGGGGTAATGGCGCCGTTCGCTGCTCCGGCGCATGTCGTCATGTGCCGGACGGTGTAATGGTTAGTTGCCGAACGGTACCTTGGCCGGACAATGCCAGGCCGAACGCTCACTAACATGTCGAACTATAATTGAGCCGAACGAACTAAAGCCGAACAATGCCCAAATGCCGAACGACTGACACGCCGAACATTGACTTCAGGCCGAACGTTGAATCCAGCCGAACAATCCTTAGGTCGACCCGTGACTTTAGCCGGACAAAACAATCACCGAACATTCCCTAGGTCGAACAATGTCTTCTAGCCGAACAAATACAATTGCCGAACACTTGACATGCCGAACAATACAATTGCCGAACACTTGACATGCCGAACAATACAATTGCTGAACACTTGACATGCCGATCAATACAATTGCCGAACACTTGACATGCCGAACAATACAATTGCCGAACACTCTTTAAGCCAAGCCTAACACAGCCGAACACTATACTTAGGACGACGAACATTACTTAAATGCCGATCAGTATAAATGTTAAACTACACTTAGGCCGGTTACTTTAGAAATCATATGTCTTTTGAACCTGGAACTGTAATCACCTCAAGGCGGGCTTTTGAGACGGTCAGCGATGACGGTCTTCGAAGGCGATGATTCGAAGCTAATTATTATATCTTTTAAAACATTCTTATTGTTTGTACACAATTGCTTTCACTAGTTCACACACCACGTGGGGGGAAAACTCGTGTTGCTAATTCTAACGCTCAACGTTTTTCAAGTATAGCTTTCTCAAGCATTTAGCCAGGTTCATTATTTATTCGGGATGTCGAGAAAATCTAGTTCTGCCACCATATCTGACAGACCTGGGCCGTCAGCAAGGCAAGGAGCCGCTGATTCTTCTAACCCGTCAATCTCTCCCGCCCATAACTTGGCGCCCGATGCTCTAGAGTCAACCATCTTACTGGACAATCCGATCGATTCTCAAGCCTCGAAGATCAACGAGGCTGCTCTGCGACGGATATGTTCCATTCATGGGATTCCCTTTGCTGACGTGTTAGTTCCTTCGAGACACGACCGCCCTCATCTGCCCCCAGTCGGGTACACAGCCTGCAACAAGTTCATGTGTTGGATGGGTAGCGTGCCTCCATTCAATTTATTTCTCCAGGATGTGCTGCAGTATATAGACATAGCTCCGTCGCAGCTGCACCCGAATGGCCATGCGTTCCTATATGGGACTTATTTACTTTTCATGGCCGTCTTCTCCAGACCTCCAACCCCCGGTGATATCCGATACATTTATATGTTCAAGAGACGGAAAGATAGACCTTCCTTCATGTTCCTCGAGCCATACCACAAGTGCCAGATCTTGACAGGGGCCTGTAGCAAATTCGCCCTGTACAAACAGGAATGGTTCTATGTGCGCTGCCCGTCTGGTTTTGCTAGGAGATGGGTTGAAGGCAGTAAGTCTCTCTGCTGAATCGTTATTCATATTTAATTGGAGTCATGTTTTTCCTAACTCCCCGTTTCATCTTTTCAGGTATCAGCCCACGCCCGGAAGGCCGAGGATATTCTGATGCTGTCGATGCGATTAGAGCTCTTCCGGCTGAGGATCGAGATATCCGAGCTATCATTTCAAATGACTCGCTGTCGGGGTTCGGCTTGCTAGCTCCTGGTCGTCGGATCAGCCTTCCAGAAGGTGTTACAATTCCCAAACCTTCATCTGGTAAAGGGAAAAAACTTGCCGGACCGTCGTCGCGTCGCGCTCCCGACGCGCATAAAGAAGGCGAGCGCAAAGAGGATGATGCCCCCGAAACTCAGGGCGAGAACGTGGGTCCCTCTTGGAATCCGGCAATCGAAGTTCAGGATATTGAGACATCATCCTCCCCTTCGAAGGGAAAGAAGAAGTTGAAATACACGGCTCAAAAGGAGAAAGTTGGTGGCACCTCAAAAGTCACGCCTACCCCTCCTGAGAAAGAGGCTTCTTCGCTGCATCTGGAAAGTTCCTTGAGAGGTCTATCGAACCTTTCTATTCCCGAAGACATACTTAATTACGGGTTCGATGATCCTGAAGCTCTCAAATTCTCTTCGCCCGCTAGAGGCAATATAGGAGTTCAACTCCCAGCTCAAAGAGACAATACTCCGATTAGCAAAGATAAACGAACGGGTTCGTCGGGGGGACATTTAGGACACACACGCACATGCGCATTCCATAATATACTTCAAGTCTTTTTAATTCGTGAATTCTCCTTAACTCGTTGTTATCTCCCTTCTTTGCAGGTGATATGGGCCGCTCACACGGACTTGATCGCCTTCAGGGGTCTTCTATATTCCATCACTCCGGACGGGATTCTGGTTCTGGCAGACGCCGGGACCGAGGTGATTATGAAGATAGGGACAATCGTCCGCGCGAGTCGTCTCACCGCAAGAAAGCACACTACCAATCTTCCCAGTCCCGCGATCTTCCTCCTACAACTGAGCCGGATAAAGAGAAGTCCTTGCAGAAGGGTTATCAGTCTGATGCTGCTCGAGAACAACATTCCAGTTCATCGAGTACGAGGCAAGTTCGAGAGCCGCGTAGAAGAACGGAATTCTCTAAGCCTCCTCCTCCTACTCCTGCCGTGGACCCAACTGTTGCGGAAAAGATGGTCGACCTTAAGGCCAAGTTTCCGAAAATCTGTTTTGACGGTTTGAAATTCCTCCCGGCCATCCATCACATTCCTGGGCACGTGAAGCAAAGTGCCATTGCCTGCAACAATGACGTCTATGTTCAACATGACGCATTCGTACACTTGGTGGAGAAGATCTCAGAAGTATCTGTCGAGCGTCAACACGAGATTGACCGTCTAAATCTGGAGGCTGACAGCGATAAGAAAATCATCAAACTCCAAGGCGAAGAACTCGCCTCTTATAAGTCAAAGCTAGAAGCCGCTGAACAAGGTGCAAAAGATACTGCTGAGGCAGTTACTCGCTTAGAGGTGGCTCACAAAAAGGAGCTTGACGAAGCAGTTCAGCGCAGCGGCGCCCTTGCCCTAGAAAAAGACTCTGTCCAAAAAGAAAGGGACGCGCTCGCTACTCAAGTCAAAGAGCTGAAAGAACAACTCTCCAAGGAGAAAGAAGACAAAATAGCCGCTCAGGAAGAATCACAGCGGTATTGTGATGAGATTGTTGCTACCCGACTCCTGAAGGCAAAGCTCGACGGTGAACTTGCCGGGGTTGAGAAAATGAAGGATGAGGCCCGTGAGGAGGGCAAAAGAATGGCTGTGGATGAGCTTGATTCTCGCCTTGAGGCGGCCGCAGAGGCCGGCAGGGAAGAGGTCAAAAGCATGTTTGACCCGTTGATCGCCGAGTACGGAGCCCGTGTCCTTATGCACCGCGACCTAACATTCTTGGGCGACGGCTACCACGAATCTCTGGCTGAGGCATGGGAAACTCTGATAAAGATCAAGAAAGTCGAGTCAGGCTCCGAAGAAATCGACGAGGATGCATTGGTGAAGGAGTTCCTGAGGGGGAATGAGCCATCGGATTTATCCGCAGCATTGGCTCTTTATGGCAAAGGCTCTTCCGCTTCGAAAGAGAAGAATGACGAGGCTGGCCCGTCAGAGGCCGACGCTACTACTTCTCACATCGCTGCTTCTTATGCTGCTCAATCGGCCGGTCGGTCGACGCTTGATCCATTCGAGCAGCATGCCAGTTACGATCCCGAAGATCGCGGGCTCGGCGTTCATGTGCTGTCACCTATCCTGGAGGGTGAAACCCCACGCGCCATCGATAGCCAACCTGATCCTGGTAGGAAATTCTTCTTTCTCTAGAAGTCGAATAGATCCCGTCATTTTTCAGCAGTGGTTATTCGTTCTAATGCCCACTTCTTATGTTCTCGTGCAGGTTGTTCTGACGCTGAGCTAACTCCGAGGAGCGATGACGCCAAGGAGGAAGCGGGGAAAACAAGCGACGTTGCTCACGCAGGGGTAACTCCCGACCCAGACGCTCAAGTGATCGGGGCGCTTGATGATGACAAACTTGATACTTCGTCTCCTGCCGAAGGAAGCGACGAAGTTAAAATCACTAGCGCCTCTGAACATACTTCAGAGATGAGCATGAAGGACCGTCTCGCCGACGAGGAGAAGAGAAAGGTCAAAGTTGAATCTGAAGTCCTGGAACTCACTGACCCGCGGAACAGACCTCTGAAAATCATTCTCCCGGGCAGGTCCAAACCACTAGATGTTCCGTCTCCTACTCCTGACTCCGTCTCTCTAGCAAGCAAAAAGTCCAAGAAAAAACGTGAGGGAGAGGAGTCGTCGGAAACACCAAAGGCAGACAAGAAGAAGAAGTCGAAGAAATAATCGATGCACTTGTTCAGCAAGTTTCCTGACTAAGCTTTGTAATTGTTTTTATCTCCCCTGCTTTGTAGTTTGTATAGAGAGGTCTGAATTTTGTAGGAGTGGTCATGTATCCCCATTTTGGACTTATTGAATAAAGTTTTAGTTTCTTTTGTGTTTGAATGCTTCTCTTGTCTTTATTTGGTTTGCTGACTAATTGTAGCCATAACTCAAGTTCCTATGAGTTGCATTATCTCCCAGTCCATTCTTGCGCTGTTCAAACATTTTTTGGACGTGGCGTACCTCTCGTCCCTCATCTTTCTAGTACTTGGACTTCTTGCAGACTTTGTGTCCCGGGGACTTGGAGGCTTGAAATAGTTTATGCTCTAGTCCGCGCTCTGGGGATTCGGAGATTTGGGATCGTTTATTCTCTAGTCCGCGCTCGGGGGACTTAGAGTACTCCGATCCGCGCTCTGGGGATTCGGAGATTGGGAATCGTTTATACTCTAGTCCGCGCTCCGGGGACTTAGAGTACTCCGACCCGCGCTCTGGGGATTCGGAGATTGGAATCATTTATACTCTAGTCTGCGCTCCGGGGACTTAGAGTACTCCGATCCGCGCTCTGGGGATTCGGAGATTGGAATCGTTTATACTCTAGTCCGCGCTCTGGGGACTTAGAGTACTACGCTCCGCACTCTGGGGATTCGGAGATTGGAAATCGTTTATACTCTAGTCCGCGCTCTGGGGACTTAGAGTACTCCGATCCGCGCTCTGGGGATTCGGAGATTGGAATCGTTTATACTCTAGTCTGCGCTCCGGGGACTTAGAGTACTCCGATCCGCGCTCTGGGGATTCGGAGATTGGAATCGTTTATACTCTAGAACGCGCTCCGGGGACTTAGAGTACTCCGATCCGCGCACTGGGGATTCGGAGATTGGAATCGTTTATACTCTAGTCCGCGCTCCGAGGACTTAGAGTACTCCGATCCGCGCTCTGGGGATTCGCAGATTGGAATCGTTTATACTCTAGTCCGCGCTCTAGGGACTTAGAGTACTCCGCTCCGCACTCTGGGGATTCGGAGATTGGAAATCGTTTATACTCTAGTCCGCGCTCTGGGGACTTAGAGTACTCCGATCCGCGCTCTGGGGATTCGGAGATTGGAAATCGTTTATACTCTAGTCCGCGCTCTGGGGACTTAGAGTACTCCGATCCGCGCTCTGGGGATTCGGAGATTGGAAATCGTTTATACCTAGTCCGCGCTCTGGGGACTTAGAGTACTCCGATCCGCGCTTTGGGGATTCGGAGATTGGAAATCGTTTATACTCTAGTCCGCGCTCTGGGGACTTAGAGTACTCCGATCCGCGCTCTGGGGATTCGGAGATTGGAATCGTTTATACTCTAGTCCGCGCTACGGGGACTTAGAGTACTCCGATCCGTGCTCTGGGGATTCGGAGATTTGGAATCGTTCGTACGAGCCTGTATGTCGCGCAGAATAATGTAATTTATCATCCAATTAAGAGATATAGAAACTTCATAGAAAATGTGGCTTCAAGCCTTTATTAATAAAAATCAACTAAATTGCTCGATTACAACTTTAAAAGGAAACTAAGTCATTATTGAATGGAAACATGCAGGAAACAATAGTGCCTATAACAAGAAAGGGAAACATGCTAAATGTAATAGTGCCGCAAATGTTCACTGTTCCATGCTCGGGGGAGTGTCGCGCCATCAACGGTCGCTAGCTTGAACGTTCCTTCTCCAAGCTTCCGTTCAATGGCGTATGGACCTTCCCAGCTGGGATTCATGCATGATGGTACCGGCAAGACTCGTTTCAGAACGAGATCTCCCACATCAAAGATTCTTGGGCGGACTTTGCCGTCATAGTAACGCTTGACTCGATGTTTGTGCGCCGCCGCCCTTAATTCAGCTTCTTCCTGTTTTTCATCGATGCAGTCCAGTGATTCCAGCAAGAGGTTTTGGTTCGTCTTGGGATCGTAGTGTGTCACTCGGTGCGATGGAACTTCAAGTTCCACGGGTATAACGGCTTCAGAGCCGTATGCCAAGGCGAACGGAGTGTGGCCGGTCGCGGACTTGTGGGTAGTTCTATACGCCCATAATGCTGTCGGGAGTTCATCTACCCATTTGCCTCCAACCTTCTCCAGACGCTTCTTTAGTATGGACTTGATTATTTTGTTAACGGCCTCGACTTGTCCGTTAGCTTTTGGGTGTGCAACGACGGCGAACTTTTTCTCGATGTCGTACTTTAAACAGAACTCTTTGAACTCTCTACTTTCGAATTGCGTTCCGTTGTTTGTAATGATGGTGCGTGGAAGGCCAAAGCGGCATATAATGTTTCGTACAACGAAGTTAATGACCTTCTTAGAGGTGATAGTGGCCAAAGGTTCTGCCTCAGCCCATTTCGTGAAATAGTCGACTGCAACTATTGCGTATTTCGCACCACCTTTGGATAGAGGCAAAGAGCCGATTATGTCGATTCCCCAGATCGCAAATGGCCAAGGACTGATCATTTGTGTGAGTTACGTTGACGGAGCCCTCGGGATTTTTGCATATCTTTGACACTTGTCGCATTTTCTTGCGTAGTCCGCGGCATCCCAGTTTACGGTGGGCCAGTAATATCCATAGCGGAGGATCTTCTTTGCTAGCGTTTGCCCCCCAGTATGGTCGCCACATTCCCCTTCGTGAACTTCCCTCAAGACTCGCTTTGTTTCATCATGAGCGATGCACCGTAACAATGGGACTGAGAATCCTTTCCTGTACATGGATCCACCCTGCATTACGTACCGCGCAGCCTTTCGAAGGACCTGTCGTCTTTCGCTTCTTTTTTCTGGTAAAGCCCCGGTTGTCAGGTACAGTTTGAATGGGGTTATCCACGAGTCCTTCTCGATCTCTGTTTCCAGCACGCGATCGATTTTCATCTCGTCTACGCTCGGGGCATGCAAGACTTCAACGGGATACAATCCCATTTGTTGAGCATCGTCGGTACTTACGAACTTAGCCAACAAGTCGGCTTCTTTGTTCTGTTCTCTTGGGATATGTGAAATCTCATAACGCTCAAGATTTGATAGTAGTTCTTGGACCTGAACGAGGTACGGAGCAAGCTTTTGTCCTTTTGCTTGGTAGTCTCCTCGTACTTGGTAAACCACTAACTGCGAGTCACAAAAGATTTCGACTGATTCGATCCCGAGTTCTTTGATGAGCTTCAAGCCAGCGATCAGTGCTTCATATTCAGCTTCGTTGTTCGTAGCCGGGAAATCGAGCTTCAGGGCATAACATATTGATCGGTTTTCCGGAGTTATAAGAACTACGCCCGCGCCGGAGCAACGGTCGTTTGATGCACCGTCAGTGTATAATTTCCATCGAATGGGGGGAATGATGTCGTGATCGTCCGGTTTGATGGGTATGGTAAATTCAGCGATGAAGTTTGCTAACGCTTGCCCTCGGATGGCTCTCCGTGGTAAGTACGCGATATCGAATTGGCTCAACTCGATGTTCCATTTTAGCAATCTTCCAGAAGTTTCCGGCCGTTGAAGTACCTGCCTCAGGGGTTGATCGGTATAAACGCCGATTGAATGCGCTTGAAAGTATGGGCGCAGCTTGCGTGATGCAATCACCAAGCAATAAGCCAATTTCTCGATTTTAGGGTAATTCTTCTCTGCCCCCGTTAAACGCTTGCTAACATAATATACCGGCTTCTGGACTCGATCTTCCTCACGAACCAAAGCTGCGCTTATCGCATGAGGGTATATAGCCAAGTAAACGTACAGCATCTCATGGTCAACTGGTTTAGATAGCATTGGTGGGCTCTCCAGATGACTTACCAGGTTCTGGAATGCTTCCTCGCAGCTAGACGTCCATTCAAAATTTCTCTTTCCTTTCTTTATTATGTCAAAGAACGGGATGCACTTGTCAGTTGCCTTGGATATAAATCGACTCAGTGCAGCTACTTTTCCGTTCAAGCTTTGTACCTGCTTTATAGTCCTCGGCGCTTGTACATCTCGAATGGCTTGGATCTTTTCTGGGTTGGCTTCGATTCCCCTAGCGTTGACGATGAATCCTAAAAACTTCCCTGATGCAACGCCGAAAGAACACTTCAGCGGGTTGATCTTCATTCCATAGAACCTGAGTATGTTAAACATTTCAGCTAAGTCTTGAATGTGGTCGTTTGACCGTCGTGACTTCACGAGCATGTCATCCACATAGACTTCCATGGTTTTGCCCAGCTGGTCCTTGAACATTCGATTCACCAGACGTTGGTAAGTTGCTCCAGCATTCTTTAATCCAAAGGGCATCACTACATAGCAATACAGCCTGACATTTGTAACAAAGCTGGTGTGTTCTTGGTCCGGAATATGCATTGGGATTTGGTTGTATCCTGAGTACGCATCCATGAATGACAATAATTCGTGTCCTGCTGTGGAATCGACCAACTGATCGATCCTAGGCAACGGGAAACTGTCCTTAGGGCATGCTTTGTTCAAGTCGGAATAATCTACGCAAGTCCTCCATTTCCCATTCGCCTTCTTTACTAGCACGGGGTTGGAGACCCACTCCGGGTAGAGGGCGTCGCGGACGAACCCATTTGCTTTGAGTTTGTCCACCTCCTCTCCAAGAGCGGCGGATCTCTCCGGATCCATTCCTCTCCTTTTTTGCTTGACTGGGACGTATTTCGGGTCTATGTTCAACATATGACTCGTGATGGCGGGAGAAATCCCACACATATCAGAATGCGTCCTGGCAAAAACATCAAGGTTTGCCCGAAGGAAATCGCTAAGGTCTTCAGTCATTGCGGGGCCTAACTGTGATCCGATCTTCAGTATTCGCGAAGGGTCATCACGGCTAACTGAGATGTCAATTGTTAATTCAGCCGGTGCCGCCTTCTCTTCCTGGGTTTCTCATCGTCGTCTCTCGGATCTATATCTCCGTAGACCCGAGAACTATGCCCGAGCCAGGGCTCGGGCACTACTTGTCAATTATTCGTATTGAGGATGCGGACGGGATTGTCCGCTACCTTTCCTTTCTCCCTCCGGTGGGCCTCTCGGAGCTCGGCCACATAACAAGAACGACCAGCTGCTTGGTCACCGTGAACAATGCCTACTCCTTTGTCAGTCGGAAACTTCAAAGTCAAACACCACGGGGCTAGTGCCGCCCTAAATTCAGCCAAGGCCGGCCGACCCAAGAAAACATTATACGGAGAGTCCACATCCAAAACTACAAAGGGTAGAATTCGTACCCTCCGACGCTCGCCTTGTCCCAGTTCAACTGGTAACTCGACATATCCTACCGCATCAGTCGCAGCGCCGTTAAAGCCGTGGATACGAGCTTTGGATGGTTTCAAGTCTTTTGTCTCTAGCTTCATCTGATCATAGGCCTTCTTGAAGATGATGTTGACTGAACTTCCACAATCAATCAAAATTCTTTTTACATATGCTGGTCCGATCGTTGCAGATATGACCATGGGATCGACGGTCGAAGCCTCTACCTGATCAGCGTCTCTGTTCCTGAACACAATATCGTCTGTCATCACGCGCTGCTGCTTAGCAGGGGCCCCGTCCTCTACGTTCAAACAGCACTCAAAATCTGCATGCTTCAAGGAGCTTGCATATCGTTCCATCTCTTGCCAGTTCTTATCTGCGGGATGAGGTCCGCCGATAATTGTATTTATGACCAGTCTTCCAACAGTCCGAGCAGGCTCCTCAGGATGACGTGGAGCTGGTGCATGACCTGGGTTGGACGTTGCCTGTCCTCCTTCCTGTGGATCCTTTACGAATTCTTGCAACTTCTTTTGTCTGATCAATTTCTCGATAGCATCATGCAGGTGTCTGCATTCTTCCGTGTTGTGTCCATAAGTTTCATGGAAGCGGCAATATTTCCCAGTCCGCTTCTGTTCTTCAGTTGATTCTTTTGGACGTGGTTTTCTGTACTGAAAAGTATTGCAGGTGGATAGGTAAATGTTCTCAAGTGGGGCGTTTAGCGGAGTGTACTCGCTGTAGCTTGGAATTCTCGACTTCCACTTTCCCGCTTCTTTCCTCTTTCCTTGACTTCTTCCTCCGGACTCTTTGGGCTGCACAGGCTTACTCTGGACATTGACTTGGACCTTTCCCGAATTGTCTCCAGATTGCTTCACAGCAATGTTGCTCTTGATTGACTCTTGGGCAGGTCCCGGTGCCTTATCTCGTCGTACCCATCTAGCTTCCTCTCTTCTTATGAACTGGTGCGCCTTGGAGTAGAAACGCTCTAGCGTGGCTGGAGGTTTTCCTGCCAGCCAGTCTCCAAATTCAGAATCCGGATCTACACCTCTCATTACAGCCATTAGGATTGCATGGTCGTTGGGATTACTGACTTCAGTTGCCGCAACGTGGAATCTTTGTAAGTACTCCTTCAACGACTCTCCCGGATTCTGGATTACACTCGACAGAGACATCACGTCCTTCGGGCGTGTAGTGTGTATCCTGAATTGCTCAATAAACTTCTTTGCCAACTCCTCGAAATTTGATACGGATCGCGGAGGAAGTTGGGTGAACCATATAGTAGCGATCCCAGATAGAGTAATCGGAAAGCACCTACACTTGGTGGGATCATTTGCTCTGGCTGAATCCATCATCCATTCATACCTCATTACATGTTGTCTGGGGTCAGTCTTTCCTTCGTATGCAGGAATGGTTGGCATGCTAAACTTCTTGGGGTACGCTGCTTGCAGCACAACATCCGTGAACGGAGTATGACTTCTTGACACTCCCCAGTCGTCCTTTGATAAGCCCTGATTTTCTTTCATCAGTTGCCTGATCATGGCTGTCAGATCGGGTGTCTGTATGGAAGCTGGGAGGTTGGAGTCAGTTCTACGCGCCTGTCCATGCTGATGCCTCCTTTCCTGGCGATCTACCAATCGTGCGTCGTGAGGTTCAACATTGTTAGCATTTTGATGATCTGGAGCTCCATCCTCCATCTATATTCCAGTTCGGAAGCTTCCAGTTCTGGCTTGGTCGCGGTCTCCAGCTGTTCGAACAGCAGCATCCGCCCTTGCAGCTTCAGTCTTACGGCGTCTACGCCTGGGTGGTTCATCAGAAGAAGTAGAGCTGTCAGATGAGGAATAAGCAGCTGGATTGCCCCCAGCATTCTGTTGCTGCTGTTGAGTGAGTTGTGCCATCAGGTTGGCATTAGCTTGCATCTGTTCTCCCAGTTGTCTCCTGCTTTCCCTAAGTTCTCTCATCAAGTCATTGAACTCTACTCTGGTGACAATTGGAGTCTGTTCTTGAGCGGCAATCCCTGCATTCGGGATCGCAGGTTGATTGCTAGGTCCTGCTTGTTGCACGCTAGCAGTCTCTCGGGCATCCGCATTAAGAGAAGCTGACCTAGTACGTGGTCTCGCCATTGTAGAGTTATTGATATGAACTCTGAGTAGAATCAACGGATGTTCTATCAGTAAGTCGGATCTTCTTTGGGGGATTTGTTCAATCCAGTAGCTTCAAAGCAGATCCTTGAGGTCAGAGAATTCGATTCTCAGTGAAAGCACCAAAGTGTTAGCACCAAAATTGGTCACTAACCTCGTTCAGAAAGATTGTGTAGAGATATAAGTGATGAAAGTAAATTAAATAGAGAAGACAATGCTAATTTAAATGCAGAAAGTAAGAACACCAAATTTATAGTTGTTCAGCGTAATTGCCTACGTCCACTTTGTTCAACTTTATTGATTTCCTTTATGGTTGATTACAAATACAATTCGTGAATCAAATGCTTAAGTGAAGTGATTGAGTAGAGAAGATGAGTCTTGGAAATGGCAGAGTCTCCCCGGCCTTTTCTCTCAAAAAAAGGATCCATTTCACTGTGACCCTGCCCCTCTATTTATAGGCAAAGATGGGCTGGACTTCCCCAGTGGGCTGATTGCCGAACGCTCCAGCCCGAGTACAGTGGTCGCCGTATGCCGAGCAAGGTTCGCCGAACGCTCTGTGCCGAACCATCCCTTCTAAGCCGAACGGTATGTTGGTGTCGTGGGAAATGTGGGATGGTTGTCTGTCGAGGCCGAACGCTCTGCGCCGAACCATCCCTTCTATGCCGAACGGTATGTTGGTTAGTTGTGCTGAATGTCTCCTGGATGTCGAGTATTACGCCGAACACCATGGGATGCCGAGTACTCTTGTATGCCGAGCAGCCTTGATGCCGAGCGACCTTGTATGCCGAGCAGTCTTGATGCCGAACAGCCTTGATGCCGAGTACCCTGGTATGCCGAGCAGTCTTGATGCCGAGTACTCTGGTATGCCGAGCGACCTTGTATGCCGAGCAGTCTTGATGCCGAGCAGCCTTGATGCCGAGTACCCTGGTATGCCGAGCAGTCTTGATGCCGAGCAGCCTTGATGCCGAGTACCCTTGATGCCGAGTAGTCTCGATGCCGGACACTAATGGAGGCCGAGTACTATGCCGAGTACTCATGGATGTCAGTTGCTTCTCCGAACACTCCTTGATGCCGGTCGCTCTCTGATGCCGAGCACTTATTGCCGAGTACTAGTTGCCTGGTCAAATCCCCAGGAAACACCCAAAATTTTGAAATATCATTTTTGGCCTTTATAGATGGCCCAATAAATAGAGTGAGAGTAGAATCAAAAGAAGCTTTAATTACTTCTGGGGTGTTAAGTGGAGGGAATTGATGATAGTCCCATTCGCGGACTGGAGAGCTAGCATAATCGCATATCAATTTGGCATGATAAGTTTTAATTTCACTAAGTATACTCAAAAAGTCAAAACAAAAGTGAGGAAATCGCATATAAACTTCTTGTAAATCTATAAGAAAGCAGTGTTTTGCTAACATAGATGTTTTGAGAATTAAAGATTTCTCCTTAAAATCCTTCTTGAACTTGACAAACTTATTCAATAGTTCTCTGGAACATGACTACTTGAGTTTTCCTTAATCTGTATAATATATATAAATTAGACTAATAATAGAGAAATAGAAACAATAAGGTTCATGAGCTACTGAAGTTGCATAGCACAATTATACAATCACTCGGATTCAAACAAAATTGATTTCTTATAATGTTCAGAACTAAATCTCTTCCTATTGTATTAGGGCTTCTCAAAGGGAGGAGAACGAGAAGCAAGGGGGATAGAGGTAACTCTAAGAAGGTTCCAACATGCCTTGGGTTGAGGATCAGACTCATGTTCATCTAAGTATCTGCGATGGAAGCGCCTAAGCATAACCCCACAATTGTCACCCAAATAAGAGAAGTCGACGAATTTACCCCTAGAGTAAACTCTGTAGAGAAACTCCTCTAAGGCATTCCTGTCAGCAATCGACATTCAAAAGAGGGTCATTAGCTCTACATTCTCTGCCAAGAGTCTTTCCCGATGAAGGTGTGCTTTTTTCATCCATGGAGCAACTTGCCTTTTTATAAAAAAAATCTTAGTTTTGATGCACTAGCAGTAAGGCTCTTATATTTATCAGACAATTCATTATACTCTTTCAATTGTTTAACCAATTCCATATTCAATCTATTTATTTCCATTTGTCACTTTCCGAACAAAACTTCATAATGATATTTCGATTTTCTCCTTGACTAAAATAGTTAATGAATTAACTAAGAACTACTTGATAACTTAAGACATTTAAGTAAAGAGATCCATAAATGAAAGAGAGGAATTGAAGATGAAGGAATCTGCTCTTTCCCTTTGGGTTTATGGCTTTGAGAAGCATTGCCTTTTTGAGGAAAATCTTTAGGTGGGGAATCGGGAATTTCAATGACATCCGTACCTTGGGCCTCTAAGTCCAAGTTAGCACCTCCCAATCCATCCTTCTCCTCCGACACTCTAGAAGGACCATTTCCACAACCACCACCATTATCATCATTGTCATCATTATTATTGTCATCACCATCATGATCGTCATCACCTCTGTGCTCATCATCATCCTCAACCTCATCATCAGATTCTATTTCTTCGTCTGGTGGAGGGTCATTAAAAGTCAGCAGTTTCTTAGTGTCGATTTCATCCTCCTCCTCATAAGATTCTTCTCCAGATGCCTAGGCTTTCTACATCATAACTTTGAATTTCTTCCTAAATCTTTCATTCCAAGTTGGAGGGAGAGAGGGGAAGTCCAGACTTCGGCATTGCTGGACGTTGTTGGCATATGCTATATAGAGTGCCTTTTTGTAAGATTTCTCGATAATAATATCAAGAGTTGTGTCAAGAAAATGAGACACCTTTTCCTTTGCATCTCTGATTATGCCAGTGGATTTGTCTAGGAGAGTCCTTTTCCTTCCTGGTTTCTCCTTTAGAAACTTATTCTCCTCCACAAGCCGGGCCTCCCTCATATTGGCCTTCTCAAGGCTTGTCTCTAAAGTTTTCACTTTATCTTCTAAAGTTTGTCTGGCACTTCTTTTCTCCTTGAAAGAGGTTCTTTCTGAATTAAAGGAGGTGGCAAGTTTTCTTCCTTTTTTGCAGCCTCATCCTTCATTGTTGAGATATTAATTATATGATCATTAAGTGAAGAAACTTGCTCCTTAATTTTAGACATTTCACTAAAGGATCCTATAACATCCTCTTGAAGAAGAAACCTATGTTTAGAAGCCTAAAATGGGTAACAGGTATGAATCAGAATATTTTGTAAAAGACTAAGAGTGTGAAACAACTAAATAGAAAAAGTAAATACTGACAAGAACTGCTTATGGATAGTAAATCAATGGTCTTGAGAATAAGACGAAGACCGTGGTGGCTTAAGAGCTGCAAAAGACATAGACTGGATGACCATTTGGAGAATATCATCAAAATTGCTAACAAGGGTTGGAGATTAAGACTTGGAGGGGAGTGGATCCTCTTAAGTAAGACACAAACTAAGCTTCTCGGATAAACGATTCAGAGCCCCAAGAGAGTCTGGAAGAGAAATGTGAAGGAATGAATCTTGATAATGCCTTGCTTTAGTTGGTTGTTTAACTTTTCCCCCAAAGGGGTTAATATGTAAGACCTCGGGGCTCGGATCAATATTCCCAAATGGTTCTTTATCCACAACAACTGGGGTGAGCGTTCCCCTGACATTGTGCTTCTTGCTAGTAGTTGTGGTAGTAATGGTACCATCGCTTGGTTTCCTTTTAAAGACTTTAATGAGCTAGCAATGATGTCCTTGAAAGATTGGAATTTAAGGGCCTGAGCTGAGGCAGAAGCACCATCTTTACTCTTCTTTTGTTATCCCGCTTTTTGGTCAAAGCCGGAATATCAAACAAATCGACAGGAAAGGATGGATATCAGGATTGGAAGTCGATTGGAAACAAGGCTGCGATGGATGTCGTCAAAATTTGACCGGGCTCCGATCAGGACGGAGTCGATTTGAGATGATGATGAGGACTAGGAGAGGCTACGTTTCAATTTTCAGAACAATCGGAGTTCGTATGCACAAGATATGAATGGTTTGAAATGCATAAGGACAAGTTCGAATCGATACATTTCGTATCCATGGATATTGGTTCGAATCGATGATGTTTGCATCGATCGTGTTCTATTTCGACTCGATGGTGACACGCCCAGATTGGTAGGAAAGCACGTAGAGGTTTGTTCGAATCGATACGTTTCGTATCGATCAGGATGGATTCAGGCTACAGGCTTCGTATCTATATAGTTTGTATCGGAAGGGAGGCGAGGAATGACGATGCAGTTCGAATCGATCTATGCTAAAATCGATACGAAGGACTCACATACAGATCGATTCGAAGAAGATCAAAGGCATGCAAGAAGGATACGTTGGGAGACGGCTTCGTGGATACGAAGTCATGGATACAAAGTTGTGGATACGAACGAAACAGATTTTATGGATGCGAAGCAATGGATTCGAAGCATGCTATGGCTATAGATGGATGTGGACTGGGCACGAGGTATGGATGCGAGCGCATATCCAAGAAGGAAGCGTTCAACATGGCGAGGAAAGAGGATTGACCCAGGAAACACGCAACACGTCATCACTTGGGCACGCGACACCATCGATTCGACCTAATCGATTCGAAGGAAGATCGATTCGAAGGGAGCTTATCAACCGGAAACGTGATCTCGAATCGATCATATCTTGAGATTTACAAGTCCAAATGCAATGAAATTTTCACAAAAGTTTAGACGCATGATGAAGATTGTCCACACCAAATTTCAGCTCGATCGGACTCTTTCTTGATCGATTCGAACCAAGGGTCGAATCGATCCCAAAGTGGGCCCGGATCTCCAGATTTCGGTCATGTGGGCCCCCTCACGTGCTAGAACTGGTCTCCCCTCAATTTAGGCGAAATATCAGCCTCCTACACCTATAAATAGAGCCCCTGGTCATTCAGAAGAGGGGTCGGACAATTTTGAGAGCTAAAGAGCGCCCGGACTCTGCCAGATTTACTCCAGATCATCATCGCCGCCTTAGATTCAGATTATAATCATAAAATCCATTGTACTACGCGATAGGAAATTGTAATCTTCAAGCATCGATCAATAAAAGATAAACACTTTGGAGTGGACGTAGGCCGGAGATAGCCGAACCACTATAAATCTCGTGTTTTTGTTCATTATTTCTGGATTGCTGTTTGTTGTTTGTTTAGATCTGAGATTTGTGTTTGAATACTGCTAATTTGTATTCATACACTGGTGCTTTCACAACATTCGGGGTTTGTGACCATTTTTGGCGCAAACACTTTGGTGCTTTCACTGAGAAGAACTAGCACCCGCTACACCAATTCAAAGTTTAGCCTTGAAAGTTTGAAGGATCCGGATTGACTCTACAATGACTCGATAAACAAGACAAAGAGCTGAGAGAAGCCAACAGGGAGGAAGTCAGGAGGCATCCTTCGGAGCTGGAGAGGGACAAGCTTCGATTTACATTACCAGAGACGAGATGGAAGCTATGGCGAATTCATTGCACGAGAGGTTGCTGAAGAGTCAACAGGATATGATGCAGACTTTCTTCGAGCAGATGAGAGCTGCAGGAACACAAAATCTTGGACCAACCATAGCGACTGCAAATGTGGAACAAGGAACTAGGGTTGCGGAACCCAATGGAGGACAGAATACAGAACCGGAAGGCAATCAGCAAGGGCTTGGGGGCAGGCCCGCCGGATCCAACGCAGAAGGACCTTTGGAAGGAGTTCAGCAGGCTAGAGCCAACGTTGCGGCTAATGAGCCACATGAAGAATATGTGCCGGAGTTCCCTCGGGAGCATGGGGGGCAGCCCCTAACAGGCAACGCTGGATTAATGGAAATCATTAGGAAGACTATGCGTGGAGGTTCAACCAATAGAGACTTGGAAGGAGTGAACAGGAGTCCGTTCGCTCGGGAAATCAGGATAGCTCAGAATCCACCTAAGTTCAAGTTACCTAGCGTGGAAGTATATAATGGCAAGGCTGATCCAACTGATCATTTGATGAGATACACTAGACACATGGAAGTGCTGGGGGCATCGGAGGAAGTGATGGCCAGATGTTTCCCTTTATACTTAACAGATCTAGCGGCAATGTGGTTTAGGCAGCTGGAGGAAGGATCTATCAGGAATTGGAGGGAATTGGTGGACAGGTTTTTGGGACAGTTTCGGGTTCATATCAAAAGACCTAAGAACGTGATGACGTTAACATCGATAAAGCAAAGAACGGATGAATCGCTTAGAGCATTTTTAACTCGATTTAATGCGGCGGTTTCTTCGGTGGATCGGCCGGATCCATCGATGGTTTTGATGGCGGTAGTGTCGGGAGTCAGAGAGGATTCAGATTTTAAGGTATCTTTAGTACGAGACCCACCACTGGATCTCGGGGAATTCTTCCATGAAGCTGAAAGGTTCCTTCGGCAAGAAGATGCATGTATGGACTTAAAGTTAAAGGAGGTGAATGTGACTGGGAGTGGAGGACCATCCAACGGAAGCTCGGATAAAGATAAAGGAAAAAGGAAGCTGGATGACGATTCAGGAAAAACCAGGAAGCAATGGAAGGATCCAAAGTTTTCCACATACACAGAATTAAACGAGACGCAGGAGCGGATATACATGGAAACTCGGAATCGCCTTCCTTACCGGAGGCCGGCTAGGAGAGAACCATCCGAGCGGGAGAGGGCATCAGGAAAGCATTGTCTCTTCCACGATTTGGACGGGCATGATACCAACAGCTGCAGGCATTTAAAGGACATAATTGAGGAGCATGTGAGGAATGGGCAGTTGAGGCAGTATGTTGGAGTACGGAATGCAGCGGTGGAGCAGGAGCAACCACCGCCTACCTCGAGCCATGATGGTGCGAGGCCCAGGAATGATGGTCGATTGGTCATCCATTGACCAGGATAATATGAAATAAGTAACAAACCATTGGCGAGCAACTGAGCCATTTACACATGTATGGGGACCGAGATAGCCCCTAGGCATGCTCTGAATGGTGATAAACCGCAAAGCCATGGTTTGCGAAATCTGTTTTTTTGTTTTTGATTGGACACTTGGTTTTCTGATTTGGTTTTTGGAGTTTGGATTGAACTCCTGATTTTGCTTGTTTTTTTGGTTTAGGCATTCATTCGGATGATTGTTCTCCGTTTTGGATGATGGTTTTGATTTTTGATATGGATTTCTGGTTTTCCGATTTGATTTGGATTTTGGATTGGATCTTGATTGGATTCTTTTTGGTTTTTGATGAACGGTCGTCGGGTGTGGATTACGCATGGCAAAGGGTGAGTCCTTTTTGCCCGAACGTGGTAGATTGGCTCATTCAGGTCGTCGAGTATGGACTATGCTCGGCAAGGTTCCGGAGTGACCAGGATTCGGCCTAGGACTTAGGCCCCCTATTATCGATTATTGTTTCAGGTCGTTGAGTATGGACTATGCTCAACAAGGGTCCGGAGCGACCGGGATTCGGCTTAGGACTTAAGCCACAGCATTACTAACGTCCAGGGACACTGGACCACGGTCGTCAGGTGTGGATTGCGCTTGGCAAGAACCCGGAGAGGTTAGCTCAACGTCCAGGGACACTGGACCACGGTCGTCAGGTGTGGATTGCGCTTGGCAAGAGCCCAGAGAGGTTATGGATTTGGATATCGACCCGGAGAGGTCTTGGATTCGGTTGTTGGATAAGGATGGATTAATAACTCAGTCTTCGAGTACGGATGGACATGGAATTGGCTATGGACTTTGAATATCGGATACGAAATTATTCAAAACACGCCTTCTTATCACAAGGCATGTTTTGGGGGGCAAATGTTATCCCGCTTTTTGGTCAAAGCCGGAATATCAAACAAATCGACAGGAAAGGATGGATATCAGGATTGGAAGTCGATTGGAAACAAGGCTGCGATGGATGTCGTCAAAATTTGACCGGGCTCCGATCAGGACGGAGTCGATTTGAGATGATGATGAGGACTAGGAGAGGCTACGTTTCAATTTTCAGAACAATCGGAGTTCGTATGCACAAGATATGAATGGTTTGAAATGCATAAGGACAAGTTCGAATCGATACATTTCGTATCCATGGATATTGGTTCGAATCGATGATGTTTGCATCGATCGTGTTCTATTTCGACTCAATGGTGACACGCCCAGATTGGTAGGAAAGCACGCAGAGGTTTGTTCGAATCGATACGTTTCGTATCGATCAGGATGGATTCAGGCTACAGGCTTCGTATCTATATAGTTTGTATCGGAAGGGAGGCGAGGAATGACGATGCAGTTCGAATCGATCTATGCTAAAATCGATACGAAGGACTCACATACAGATCGATTCGAAGAAGATCAAAGGCATGCAAGAAGGATACGTTGGGAGACGGCTTCGTGGATACGAAGTCATGGATACAAAGTTGTGGATACGAACGAAACAGATTTTATGGATGCGAAGCAATGGATGCGAAGCAATGGATTCGAAGCATGCTATGGCTATAGATGGATGTGGACTGGGCACGAGGTATGGATGCGAGCGCATATCCAAGAAGGAAGCGTTCAACATGGCGAGGAAAGAGGATTGACCAAGGAAACACGCAACACGTCATCACTTGGGCACGCGACACCATCGATTCGACCTAATCGATTCGAAGGAAGATCGATTCGAAGGGAGCTTATCAACCGGAAACGTGATCTCGAATCGATCATATCTTGAGATTTACAAGTCCAAATGCAATGAAATTTTCACAGAAGTTTAGACGCATGATGAAGATTGTCCACACCAAATTTCAGCTCGATCGGACTCTTTCTTGATCGATTCGAACCAAGGGTCGAATCGATCCCAAAGTGGGCCCGGATCTCCAGATTTCGGTCATGTGGGCCCCCTCACGTGCTAGAACTGGTCTCCCCTCAATTTAGGCAAAATATCAGCCTCCTACACCTATAAATAGAGCCCCTGGTCATTCAGAAGAGGGGTCGGACAATTTTGAGAGCTAAAGAGCGCCCGGACTCTGCCAGATTTACTCCAGATCATCATCGCCGCCTTAGATTCAGATTATAATCATAAAATCCATTGTACTACGCGATAGGAAATTGTAATCTTCAAGCATCGATCAATAAAAGATAAACACTTTGGAGTGGACGTAGGCCGGAGATAGCCGAACCACTATAAATCTCGTGTTTTTGTTCATTATTTCTGGATTGCTGTTTGTTGTTTGTTTAGATCTGTGATTTGTGTTTGAATACTGCTAATTTGTATTCATACACTGGTGCTTTCACAACATTCGGGGTTTGTGACCATTTTTGGCGCAAACATCTTTTCTTTAGGATCATCTCTTAATGTCTCCTTCTTTGAAGAAATAGCTACTAAGGTAGATGAACCTGAATTGAAAAAAAAGCTTATAGAAGGACATCGCAAGAAGTCCTATATAGAATGCAATGATATCTTACCAAGAGTCTTGGGTAGAACTATAGAGTTAGAAGAAAAAGATTTTGACTTGCCCATTACCAATAATCCTCTACCTTGAGCGTTACCTTTGACCATCGGAGGTTCCACCAAGATCTTATGGTGATCCAAAATAACAAAATATTAAAGGAGCTTTGTTGGAGTTAACACCTTAAGCTTGTTCCCCGTATTCTCTGCAGCCCGAGTTAGGGACTAGATGATTTATTTATTGGTGGGGCTTCGCTTTTTAGGAGCAGGATCTAAGAAAAAACTTATCAGTAAAGAATAATAAATAATATGGATAATAAGAGATAAGAAACCTACTGGTAGTGGAAAATGTCCCTCTTATGTTAGAGTAGCATTTGATGTAAAAGAACCGTGTCTCCCATCCTCTTGTTTATTGACACCCTCAAAAATTAAGCTTTTTGGTCGAGGCTAGATCCTATATAGTGGGTGATCTTGTTGTTGACCAATCTTAGCGGAACCGGCTATTGAATGGAGAATCTCTACATTAAGAGAAGGGAGTCCTACCTCCCAAGCCTAGACTTCAAGACATGTCAAATATGTATATGAATTGGGACAAAATTGGATTTAGGCGATGTTCAAGCTCTCACGGCATCTTAGGAGAAAATCAAGGAAGGGAAGATAGCCCATGTGTCAAATGGGTATCATGGTAAAAGCAATGTACCCTTCCAGTGGATTTTAAATGTTGGACCAAATGGGATGGCTATAACGCCAATGATTCAAAATTGCTCCAAGATGGAGTTAACCTCAAAGTGAGTGGTGATGTATGATGGATTCAAAAGGCGGTTCCCCTTCTTGCTAGTGGAAGATGAAGCCTTGGGGCCTATGCTAGTCTTTTTAATGGACTTCTTGGTTTCCTTCTAACCTTCCATTTGCCTGTCAGGTGATATTATTTCAATTTCAAGAAATGCTAATGCTTCTTATATAAATGATTAAAAAACATCTAAGTGGTCTATTTAGTCTCTAGGCTACGACAACAGAATATTAAAAAATATAAAGTCTAGTGTGGTGCCATCCTGTGTAGTAAATATTGAAACTTAAAACCAAAGAAGCGAGTAGCTGTTAAAATATGATAATAAAGTAAGCTTATAGAAATTGGCATGAAATTTGAATTAAAAGTTAACTCAAAGTTATCCTAGCTATAATGCAACATAATTAGACCCATACCGAATGGATATATCAATGCCGAATGTCACATAGGTTATATTATCAAACAATAGTGAATGCCGCAGTTATAGCCAATGTTGGAGTAGTAAGATTGTTGTTGTTAGTACCTAAGGATTTGGTTTTGATGACAACAACTTTAAGAAATCATATAAAAAAATATAAATACTAATGTTTTATCAAGGTGTATAGTATATAGTGCAAGATATTAGACAAGTGTTGCTATAAGAAGACTGTACAGTATCAAGTAAAGATTGAAGAGTGAAAGATGTCGATATAAAGACTCAAGAATGAAGACTCATGAGTATTCAAGAGTTCAAGATTCCAAGATATTTCAGATAAGTTATAGAGTTTAGAATGTTTGTTAAAATTCTGATAGCACTTGATCTCTCCCTCTAATTTAAGTTTTAAAATAGTTTTAAAATGTTTAGATTTTTAAATATTCTTTTCAAATTAGCTTTGAATATTTTTTAAAATTCTTATACTTATTACTTTAGTTTTTAATATTTTACCAAGTTATTGTTTTTATTATGTTTTATTTATATTATTTTATTTTTTAAAAATTCTTAACATATAGTTTTACTTAAGTTTTATTATGATTATAATGTATACATATTATATTTAAACATACTTACAAAGTACAAAAGTATTTCACAAAATAATCCATTTTCAAAATAATATTTTAAAGTGTTTTTCAAAATTACAAAGAGTATGTCGACATACTCTAACCTTATATGTCGACATATTAGCCGTGAATTTCAAAATTCAATTTCCAAAAGAAGTGTCTATTCGTC
The DNA here is from genome assembly GCA_030737815.1 of Allium fistulosum. Lineage (NCBI taxonomy): Eukaryota > Viridiplantae > Streptophyta > Magnoliopsida > Asparagales > Amaryllidaceae > Allium > Allium fistulosum. Next base: position 304,864,453 of record CM060901.1, on the reverse strand, counting down.
GTATCTCTTCATGAATAGACATGACCGTTATTCCTCTATGAATACTTATGCTTCCAACGAATTTTTTAATCACTTCATTGTTCTTCTCTCCTCCGTCTCTTTTAGTTTCTAAACAAAAATATAACCATGCTTTGTCGAATTTCAACCAGAATCAAACTCAATCACCATTAGTTTGATTCTCTATCATTTGCTCTCTGATTTCTATCATCTATCTCACTCTAATCAAGATATAAGTGCTATTCAAGGATTATAGGATCATTTGTAATCAATATTGAAGTTCTGAGTTTGTAAATCTCTATAAAATCAAACTGATATACCTGTTGGTGTGATTGTAGCCCGTGAAATCAATCGGCTGTGCTTAGTAGCTCGTAAATCTAGTGGATGTGCTTATTGCCCGGAAATAAAGCAGCTCTACCTAGAGGCCGGGATTTTGGAGGGTGTGCCTAATAGCCTTGAAATCGAGATTGTATTTGCATTTACTAGTTGAAAAGAAATCAAGAGAAGGAATTGTACGAGACTGGATGTAGGGTAACTCCGAACCAGTATAAAATCCTAGTGTGTTCTCTCCTTTCACTTTTACTACATTTACTGTTTATTTGTGTTTTAATTCTGTGATTGTTTCTATGATTGTTAATCTCATTATTCTAAGTATAATTTCAAAAGATTTCAAAAGGATTCGTATAAATTAGAAAACACTATTCACCCTCCTCTAGTGTTAATTTAGCCTTAAGATCCATATTCTATAATCTTACATTTGGTATCAAAGCATTGGTTTTCAAAGTATTCATAAGCTGATTTTTGAAAATTTTAATGGCATTCTTTAATGATATTTTTAACACTATTTACGAAAGGATAATTTGTAAATTCATCATTACAATGTTTCATAGATCTGCATTTATTCATTATGAAGTCACGTGATCTATTGAAAAGTAATAAATTGCAGGAACATATGTGTTACATGGCTTTTGATGAACAAACATTTGATAATCAGACATTACAGATCAAAAAGGATAAATGGATATTGAATAGTGGTTGTTCAAGACACATGGTTGGAAATCTGGAGATTTTGAAAGATATAGTTTAGGATCAGTCAATTTTGGTGATAATTCTAAAGGATATGTGATTGGCATCGACAATATTGGTAGTTCTAAAACACCTATTATTTCCAATGTTTTGTTAGTTAGGAATTTAAAACATAATCTAGTAAGTATTAGTTAGTTGTGTGATAAAGGTTTTAAAATCAAATTCTTAAAAGATAAATGTCACATTGAAGATAATGAGTCAAACGTTATCTTTGAAGGTATTAGGAAACAAAACATTTATATATTAAGTATGAAAATCTCAAATGATAACTTATGTCTTTTGGCTAAAACAAGTGACCCTTAGATTTGGAATAAAAGATTTGGGCATTTGAATTTCAAACTTATTTCTAAAATTGCCAAAATGAACTTTAAAGTTAATAATCTATGTGATCCGTGTCAATTAGGTAAACTTAGAAAAAGTTCATTTAAATCAAAATATATGATTTCTACTTCTCATCCCCTTGAATTTCTGCACTTAGATCTTTTTGGTCCCTCTTAAATATAATCTATAAATCATCGTAGATTTGTATTTATAATCGTATGTGACTATTCTAGGTTTACGTGGACGATTTTCTCAAAACTTAAAATTGATGCTTTTGAAATGTTTAAGGTCTTTATTAAACGAACTCAAAATCAAATTACCAGAAAAATTAAAACTATTCGAAGTGATCATGGTGGAGAATTCGAAAGTGAAAATTTTGAGAATTTCTGTAATAAGAAAGGTATAACCCATAATTTTTCATTTCCAAGAACACCATAACAAAATGGAGTAGTAGAACGTAAAATAGAACGATTCAAGAGCACGCTAGAACTATGCTAAATGATAGTAATTTACCTAAGAATTTTTGGGCTGAGGCAGTTGGTACAGCATGTTATATTCTAAATAAAATTTTAATAAGACCATTAACTAAGAAAACTGTAACACCCCACATTTTTAGATAATTAAATAACCAAATTTATTAAACAGTGAAAATAAGAATTTTTGGAATTGTCAGAATATGGCCTCGAAAATTATACCATTCTGTTCGTGGCGATTTTCTGATCAATTTCCATATATAACTTGTCGAAATCCGAGTTAATATGAAGGAGTTACGAGAGAGACAAGAAATCAGAAATAAACGATAAAAAATAGAGAGGAAGACCCTACGGGTCGACACATAGGTCGACCCGCAAAGGTTAGGGGTCGACCCACCTTTTTCCCTGGACGTCCAGGGACGCGTCGAAGTCTTGTAATCTAATTTATGTGCGATCTGAGGCATTGTTTTCTGGATCCAACGATTTGCAGCGAACCTGTGATGTGGTGGCACCAGATTCAATCCAAAAATCTGACGGTCTGAGATCCCCAAACCCTACAATAAATAGAACCCTAGGCTTAGCTATTTTCTCATAATCGGATTTTCTTCCAATTGGGTTAATTGCGTGAGACCGAACCCTAAATAGAAAATATTTCTAGGGAGAATAACTTTTTAGTAAAAATATTAGACGTCTTAGAAGGGAATCTAGGAAGGCCATGGAGTAAATCTAAGGATGACAAGTGAGTGGATTTAAATTATATCTCTTTTATGTTTATGATATATAATATCGTTAAATTCCCGTTAAATATTTAATTTAGTAATTAGTCTACTAGTCAGTTATGTTGAAAATGTAAATTTTATAAGAGAAGTATACTTATATTTAAATGTTATTTATATAGAAAAAGAAAGGAATCCAATTAAATATAAGTAATATTAGGCATAAAAGTTATAGGAAAGGCATAAGCCTAAAAATGAGAAATTTACAGTAAATTATGTTAAAACGGGAGAAAAGAATTAAAAAGGGGAAAATCTAATAACTTGATTTTGAAGTTAGTGATAGATTAGTTGGTTGGTTTAGAAAAGGGAATACATTTCCATTGTTTAATATTGTAAGAATGACGATAAACGTAATTGCAAGAATAAAAGCAAGAAAAATGGAATTAGTGCAAAATGGAGACATTACTGTATTTTGCATTACCCAATAATTAAAGGAACAATAAAAGCAATTACGAGTTATTGTTTATAGCATTATTTAGTATTAAAATATGGAAATTGATTTTTAGCATAGTTTTTGTAACCAACCAAATAGAATAGAACTAGTTCTTAGAATAAAAGAGAATAACATGAAGCGTTAAAGAAAAAAAGAAGAGGAAATAATCAAGTTAATTATTTGACAAGACTAGAAACAATAAACAGAAAATGTGACTAGATCTGCATTTATTGCACAGATAATAGAGTAAAAAGTAAAGCAGTTATTATGATATGTAATTTGTGGTTGTTGGACATAGTCCCAAGCTAAGGCTGTCATATAATATAAGAGAACTAAAGATAATTTAGTATCATAATAAAAGAAGACAGACTAGAATAGATAGGGACACTTGCAATTACATTTATAACATGTAGGTTATAAAAGAAAGAAAAGAATATAAAGTGACAATTGCAAGTATAATTGTAACACATAGGTTATAATTAAAAAGAAAGAAATAGAAGAGGCTTATTTTATCTAACCTAGATCATGGAATAAGTTAATAAGCAGAATAATAGAAGTGGCCCGTACCAGCAGCATTCCCTTTCAGGTCTAGGACTTATGGTCTCACACATGGGCACGGCTAGGCATGATGATTAGGGTAAACAAGTAGCCAATAGAATAAGAAAAGTAAACTAAACACATAGTAAAAGATTAGACGTAGTGTCTAATAAAATGGTAAGGTCCGTTTGGAGTAGCCCAAAGAGAATCTGGATAAAGAGCCAAACGAAGCAGTTCATCGCAGATTTTTAGTACAGAAAGAGCACGTCCAACTTAGTTAGTTTAGGCTAGAAGGAAGTACGAGACTTCGACGGGACGTGAGGTACTCTAGGATGGCCCTCTGGGGTAGGCCTAACGAAGCTGCACCCTCGGAGGTGGGTCTATAGGTGTTCCATCAAGAAAGTTTGCCTTGACTGCTTTTGCATGCAGGCCTAACAAAGCGGACCTTTATAGGCAGTCAAAAGTTTGATGATGGTGTAGGATATTTGTATGACACCTTACTCTAGTTTGCGAGTAGGTTATACTGGGCAGGACCAAAAAGGATAGTCGCATGCGGAGATCAGCCATCATCAGTCAGAGCGAGTTCGCGAAAGACTAGAGTTAAACCAACAGGCCAATGATTCTTTCACTATCGAGACGTTGGATGAGGGGCATAACCAATTGGATGTTTAGATTGTTTGCAGTAAGGCACAGCCACTTAGCTCTTGAAAGTTCTTTCGATTAGTAGAGGGGGGCTGCATGGGACCATAGCCATGATGAGAAAAGAGACAGACGAAGTATAATATCTTTATTGTATACCTAACGAAGCGGACCTTTACAGATATAGAAAATCCTCGACTGAGTTCCGTACAAGGTAGACCTTGTTGGCGAAATTCAGGAAGTAGACAGAACGATTATGTGTAGTCCTCGAGGTACGCACTGGGTGGTACATTATGGATGTTCGAGCACTAGTATAAGCTAGTGTAGATGTAGTTTCACGTTTCTATAGTAGACGACGGAACATCTGTATTGTAGGCCTCACGAAGCTATCCTTTACTGATGTAGTTACTGTACGCTCTAGTAGCGAGACGATGGAGTCCTTTTCGAGGATGATACAGAAGGTACTATGGGTAGTATCTAGGACCGATGCGGTCTTTGGGCATGTAGCTACATATATATTGGTTATTAGGTCTTAATCTACTAGGGAGTAGACGAGTACAATTCACGCACAGAGGCGAGGGTATTATAAACCCAATAAACCTAATATAACAGAAAATGGAAATAGAATGATATATGTAGAATTATGCTTAAAAGTGTATAATTTGTCCATTCACTAGAATTTTAATTCTAACCCCCTCCTCATATCATCCCACAGGTGAGATAGGTGACAGAGATTTTCCAGATTTGAAACACATGTTTAGAAAGTGTTATTACCTTGGTGAGTATTTACTTACTATTATATTTTAGTCAGTTCCGCTGTGAGATATTTATTTGAGCTCTGATATATCTACCTTTGTGTATTTGCAGATACCAGATACCCAACTCAGGCTTCAGTGGGTTTGGATTTTAGCATTTTTTCGAAAAATCCGGACTCACTGGAATTTGGGTTGTTACATTTGGTATCAGAGCTTAGGTTAATAGATCCTAAGTAAATTAGGAAATATGAGTGAATGTATTTGTATTTTTGAATAAAATATAAATATATTATGTACTAAAATCCAAATAGTCCCCAATTATATATTTTAACATATGGAAAGTTTTTAGAAGTATATTTGTGCATAGGTTGCTAGTTGGGTTTGGGATGACCCAAGGATGTTGAGCCCTATGTTATTGTCGATTTATAGTGTAAAATAAGCTATGTTTGAGAGAAGATTGGTATCCATATGTTATAGGAAGTGGGAAAGTTCCCTAGGGATAGTAGAGGGAGTATTTTTTTATTTTGGAAGGAATAAGAGATTCTAGTAAGGAATGAGATTTCCAAGGTTTAGGAAGGGTATTCCTAGAGAAGTAAGAAGAAAATCCACTTTTGTCTAGCCCAATAAAATGAAACTTTTGGAATTGGATAGTTGAAAAGTATAATTGTTAATATATTTGAGGAAGTAAATATTGGGTTTTTGAAAAAAAAAGCGGTATGAAATTTAAATTGGTTTTTATATGATGTATATTTTGTTAAAATTGAAATTCTTTTCAAAGAATTATAGAGCATGTATAGCTCGCTATTTCTTTGTAGGTAAACAAAGATTTTAAATATAAAAACCTAGAGTGTGTTAAGTATCGAAAATGTAGGTTACAACATTTATTGTTGTAATAGATGTTTTCGTGAAAAATAAAGGAAGCATAGACTATGACACTATTATTATAGTAGGTGACTCCCAAAGGAAATGTTTTTACATAGCATATGGGATTTATTAATATTTATTTTAATTGAATCCATATACTAGTATTTTTGGGTTGTAGTAACGGTGTTTTATGCAACATCTGTTTTGATCCAAATAAAAATGTGTTTTGAAGATAATATCTAGGTATAGAAATAAAGTGGTTTGTAAGTACACTTATTATTTAAACAAGTATATGGAAACGTTTTCTAGTTATGAAAATATTAAAACAATTTTGAAAATGAGTTCTTCTGGAAAAAAATGATGTAAGTTAAATATTAGGAAATTAATAAATTTCGTAGGAAGTGTCTATTGTAAGTGAATTTAGATTAAACATACTTTAATCTATTAGAATGAAGTGAATAATGATATAATTTTCTATGAAACCAAATCACAAATAAAGATGTTTTGTGCAAGTTATAAGGAATACGTGAAAGAGATGTACAAGGTATGGAAAGCACCATATTTTGTATAGCCTATTTCGATTAAATATAAAATAAGTTCCTTGTAATTTCACATAAACATGAAATCCTCTTTTAAAGGATTGATAGAAGGTTTTTGCGTTAATGGTTTATCATAAGAGAAACTAGTTCCAATACATTAAGATATAAAACCATTAGGTGTAATAAGAAGTGTAATAATTAGAGACAGTGTTAGGTAGGAGGGATATTATAGAGAGCCTTGGTAGGAAAGCTAAGCAATGGAAATTTCATATTTTTCCATTGATTATGAGCATTGGTTGCTTGCCTTTGTAGAAATTCCCCATTTGTAGTAAGTTAGAAACTCCTCCAAGGTTAGGTAATTGGAAGAGTAAGAAAGTCAAGGGATTTTTGATAAAATAATTGTTCTTATCTACTTAAGTTTTTGTGAATTTGAAAATCTATGAAAAGAAGATGTTTTGAAAACATGTGAGGACATTTTTGGAAGTTAAGAAAAAAAATGTTTTCAGGACAAGCAAGGCTTGTTTTAAAGAAAAATGGTTTGGTGATAAGTAAATAAGTTTTTGGAAGAGAAAAACTTAGTAAACAGTTAAATTTCAAAATCCAAAATTTTTTGGGAAGCTGTAAAAGGTCTTTAAAAGGAAAAGAGGAAAAAATTTTCCCCTCTAGGTTAGGGGAATAATTTAAATTCAAAGAGCTATAAAGAGGCAAGTCTAGAAAGATAAAATGTTAAGTAACCAAGTACCTTTGAATTTAGTAGAAACTTCAAAGTAACACTTTAAAGGCAAGAATTTTGGGATTTGATGTTCCAAAAATTTAGAAACTTTAATTTTTGAAATGAAATGATAAATACCAAACCAAACTTTTAAATATGAAGTAGATAGGAATCATTTCCTAGGTGTGATGGGAAAAGTTTAAGGCTATGTAGGAGATAGCAGTGATTACTTTTAGTAGTAATAATAAAAGTTCCCCTAAAGTGTATAGGACACTAGTGAGAACCTAGGAATGTTGCTTCATGTGTGTAGACTATAGAAGAATAGTGAAGTGATATTAGTAAGATCGTAAGACACACGTGGTTGGGATAGGTAGACCTTAGTTGGGGAAAAATGAAAGGTAAAGGTAAAGAGAAAATTTCCCAAAGCTTAGTTGCCTTTTTAGATAGAGACTAAATAGATTGAAATCCTTATTTGTTACAGTAAACGAGACTTGGTTATTTCATTTTGAGTTTAGAATGGAAGAGGTGAATAGATCTTATTCATCGTGAGTAATGCAACATGAGTTAGTAACGAGTTATAGGCGGCAGGAGGAGCATATGAGTTGCTTGGATTCCTAGAGTAGGACCTTTCTGTGTCAGGGTGGACAAAGTCCTAGGCCTCCTAGCCCTAGATGATAGATGTGTTTAGCTGCTATATTTACCTATCTAGTATCGCTTTGTAGTAGGACTTGTTTTCTCTTTTAGTTATGAGATTGTACTCTTATGTAAGCATTTAGTTCCTATTGTAGTAAATCAGTGATGATTAGTATGATTCTTTTTCTCTGTGTTTTTGTGATGTTCACAAGAAGAGAATAAGAACATAGGACGTAAATAATAAAAGAAAAGTAAAAGCAGATAAAAGTAACTAAAAGAAAAACAGTAAAATTTAAAGAAAGCGACAGAAACGTTAACCGAAAAATTTGAAAAGAAAAATTTTCTTATGTGAACTGTGCTTGGGAAAGCAAATAGGGATTTTTATAGAATAGTGGCACAAGTTCCAAGTACGGAGAAAGAGGTGCGCAAAAGTAAAACAGGGAAATGTGAGGTTTTCCATTTTCTACCTTCTTTTTGACATAAGAAATCGAGTTAGAAAAATTAGATTTTTTTGAAATTCTAATATTTAAAGTTGTGTGGTAGGATTTGGATGTAAAAATTGTTGAACTACGCCCCTATACAGTAGGAGTGTGGGAAAAATTGGATGAAAAATGTTTTGAGTTTCCAAAAGATTGCATTCATATAAAAATTGCAAGTATATTTAGGATGTGTGCATCATAATTTAAAAAGGAATTTTTAAAGAAGAAAAACATTCTTATAGGAGGTACCGATTAGAAATTCATGTTCATGCATATATTTTATGTTGAATGACACTTTGCACAAGGACACAGATGGACGCAAAATTGGATGTACACAAAATGGATGTGATTGATGTGGAGATTTACATAGTTTTACCCTTATCGAATTTTGGGGATGAAATTTCCTAAAGGGAGGGAGACTGTAACACCCCGTATTTTTAGATAATTAAATAACCAAATTTATTAAACAGTGAAAATAAGCATTTTTGGAACTGTCAGAATATGGCCTCGAAATTTATACCATTGTGTTTGTGCCGATTTTTTGATCAATTTCCATATATAACTTATCGAAATTCGAGTTAATATGAAGGAGTTACGAGAGAGACAAGAAATCAGAATTAAACGAAAAAAATAGAGAGGAAGACCCTACGGATCGACACATAGGTCGACCCGCAAAGTTTAGGGGTCAACCCGCCTTTTTCCCTGGACGAGAAATCATCTAGAGACGTGCCGAAGTCTTGTAATCTAATTTTTTTGCGATCTGAGGCGTTGTTTTCTGGATCCAACGATTCGCAGCGAGCCTGTGACGTGGTGGCACCATATTCAATCCAAAAATCCGACGGTCTGAGATCCCCAAACCCCATTATAAATAGAACCCTAGGCCTAGCTATTTTCTCACAATCAGATTTTCTCCCAATTGGGTTCATTGCCTGAGGCTGAACCCTAAATAGAAAATATTTCTAAGGAGAATATCGTTTTAATAAAAAATATTAGATGCCTTAGAAGGGGATCTAGGAAGGCCATGGAGTAAAGCTAAGGATGACAGGTGAGTGGATTTAAATTATATCTCTTTTATGTTTATGATATATAATATCGTTAAATTCCCATTAAATATTTAATTCAACATTTATTTTAGTAATTAGTTTACTAGTCAGTTATGTTGAAACTGTAAATTTTATAAGAGAAGTGTACTTATATTTAAATGTTATTTATATGGAAAAAGAAAGGAATCCAATTAAATATAAGTAATATTAGGCTTAAAAATTGTAGAGAAAGGCAAAAGCCTAAAAGTGAGAAATTTATAGTAAATTATGTTAAAACGGGAGAAATGAATTAAAAAGGGGAAAATCTAATAACTTGATTTAGAAGTTAGTCATAGATTAGTTGGTTGGTTGAGAAAAGGGAATACATTTCCATAGTTTAATATTGTAAGAATAATGATAAATGTAATTGCAAGAATAAAAGCAAAAAAAATGGAATTATGCAAAATAAATACTGTATTTTGCATTACCCAATAATTAAAGAAACAATAAAAGAAATGTCTTGCAGTTACGAGTTATTGTTTATAGCATTATTTAGTATCAAAATATGAAAATGGATTTTAGCACAGCTTTTGTAACCAACCAAATAGAATAGAACTACTTCTTATAATAAAAGAGAATAAAGTGAAGAGTTAATGAAATAAAAGAAGAGAAAATAATCAAGTTAATTATTTGACAAGACTGGAAACAATAAACAGAAAATGTGACTAGATCTGCATTTATTGTGCAGATAACAGAGTAAAAAGTAAAGCCGTTATTATGATAAGTAATTTGTGGTAGTTGGACGTAGTCCCAAGCTAAGACTGTCGTATAATATAAGAGAACTAAAAAAATTTAGTATCATAATAAAAGAAGACAGACTAGAATAGAAAAGACACTTGCAATTACATTTATAACGTGTAGGTTACAAAAGAAAAAAAATATAAAAGTGACAATTGCAAGTATAATTGTAACACGTAGGTTAAAATTAAAAAGAAAGAAATAGAAGAGGCTTATTTTATCAAACTTTGATCTTGGATTAAGTTAATAAGCAGAATAATAGAAGTGGCCCGTACCGGCAGCATCCCTTTCAGGTCTAGGACTGATGGTCTCACACATGGGCGGGGCTGGGCATGTTGATTAGGGTAAATAAGTAGCCAACAGAATAAGAAAAGTAAACTAAACGCATAGTAAAAGATTAGACGTAGGGTCTAATAAAATGGTAAGGTGCGTTTGGAGTATCCCAAAGAGAATCTGGATAAAGAGCCCAACGAAGCAGTTAATCGCAGATTTTTAGTACATAAAGAGCACGTCCAACTTAGTTAGTTTGGGCTAGAAGGAAGTACAAGACTTCAACGGGACGTGAGGATACTCTAGGATGGCCCTCTCGGGTAGGCGTAACGAAGCTTCACCCCTAGAGGCAGGTCTATAGGTGTTCCATCAAGAGAGTATGCCTTGACTGCTTTTGCATTGCAGGCCTAATGAAACGGACCTTTGTAGGCAGTCAAGAGGTTGATGATGGAGTATGATATTCATATGAAACGGTACTCTAGTTTGCTAGTAGGTTATACTGGGCAGGACCCAAAAGGATAGTCGCATGCGGAGATCAGCCATCATTAGTCGGAGCGAGTTCGGGAAAGACTAGAGTTAAACCAACAGGCCAATGATTCTTTCACTATCGAGACGTTGGATGAGGGGCACAGCCAATTGGATGTTTAGATTGTTTGCAGTAGGGCACAACCACTTATCTTGAAAGTTCTTTCGATTAGTTAAGGGAGGGCTGCGTGGGGCCATAACCACGATGAAAAAAAAGACAGAGCACGTAGAATATCTGTATTGTAGGCCCAACGAAGTGGACCTTTATAGATATAGAAAATCCCCGATTGAGTTCCGTACAAGTTAGACCTTGTTGGCAGAATTTAGGTAGTAGACAGAATGATCATGTGTAGTCCTCAAGGTACGCACTGGGTGGTACATTGTGGATGTCCGAGCACTAGCATAAGCTAGTGCGGATGCAGTTTCACGTTTCCATAGTAGACGACGGAACATCTATATTGTAGGCCTCACGAAGCTGTCCTTTACAGATGTAGTTACACTACGCTCTAGTAGCGAGACGATGGAGTCCTTTTCGAGGAGGATACGGAAGGTACTATGGGTAGTACCAAGGACTGATGCGGTCTTTGGGCATGTAGCTACATATATATTAGTTATTAGGTCTTAATCTACTAGGGAGTAGATGGGTACGATTCACGCATAGAGGCAAGGGTATTATAAACCCAATAAACCTAATATAGCAGAAAATGGAAATAGAATGGTATATGTAGAATTATGCTTAAAAGTTTATAATTTGTCCATTCACCAAAACTTTAGTTCTGACCCCCTCCTCATATCATCCCACAGGTTAGATATATGGCAGAGGTTTTCCAGCTTTGAGACACTTGTTTAGAAAGTGTTATTACCTTGGTGAGTATTTACTTACTATTATATTTTAGGCAGTTCCGTTCTGATATATTTATTTGAGCTCTAATATATTTATCTTTACCTATTTGCAGAATACCAGATACCCAACTCGAGCTTCAGTGGACTTGGATTTTAGTATTTTTGCGAAAAATCCGGACCCACTGGAATTTGGGTTGTTACAAAAACTCCTTATGGACTATTTTATAAAAAGAAACCTAAAGTATCATATTTTAGAGTATTTGGTAGTAAATGTTTTATTTTAAATAGTAAAGATAATTTAGACAAATTTGATGCTAAATCAGATAAAGGAATTTTTTTTGGATATTCAAATAGAAGCAAAGCTTATAGAGTTTTTAATACTAGAACTGATACTATTGAAGAGACACTACATGTCTTATTTGATGAAAATTTCAAAATTCATAATCAAATACTGATTGAAGAAGAAAACATTGATAATAAAGTTGGAAGTAATGAGAACACTGAAACTTATAATAATAATGAAAATTTATATCCAAATAAAAGAACTAGATACTTACGAAATCATCCTATAGAAAACATACTTGGTAATATTGAATCTGTTGTTAAAACTAGAAATCAATTAAACAAAATGAGTAATGTAGTTATTATTTCAACCATTGAACCTAAAATCCAAAGGAAGCATCAACTGGTGATTCATGCTATGCAAGAAGAATTGAACCAATTCGCTAGAAACTATGTATGGCAATTAGTCCCAAGATCTGAGGATAAGTCTATTACAGGCATTAAATGGGTATATAGGAATAAAATGAAAGAACAAGAGAGGTCGTAAGAAATACCGCTCGATTAGTTGCACAAGGTTATTGTCAAGAGGAGGGTATAGACTTTAATGAAACCTTTGCACCTATAGCCAGAATAGAGGCTATAAGAATCTTACTTGCTTTCGCTAACCATAATAATTTCAAATTATATCAAATGGACGATAAAAGTGAATTTTTAAATGGATTCATTAAAGAAGATGTATAGGTATAACAACCCCTACTTTATTGGTGGAATAATTTTACCACAGGAGTTCTCGAGGAAGAGTTGACTTGGGTAGAGTTTTGAAGGAGATTCGAAGAGAGGTACTTGTCTAAAGTTGCTAAGTCAGAATTGCCGAGAAAGTACATGGACTTAGTACAAGGTTAGATATTGGTGATTGATTATGCTACAAAGTTTGAGGAGTTGTACAGATATGGATTTGTTACCATTGACATCGTCATTAAAAGGAATGAGAAGTTTATTCGAGGGTTATGACCCGACATTACTAGGGCGACTATGTCACATCTCCGTGATCCAAGTACAGTTGTAGTGGAGATGGCGATCAAGAATGAAGAGATGCTTTCTACTTTTAGGAAAGAGAAGCAGGTTGAAACCCAGGATTCTCAACGCAGGAAGAGGACATTCTTTAAGAAGAAAGGAATTTAGAAAGGAGGAGCTGCCAAGAAAGGGAAGGCCGATGTAGTTTTTTATAAGTGCGACAAGAGAGGACATTTTGCTCATGAATGTCGAACTAGAAAAGGGAAGAAGGTTGTAGATAAGAAAGGAGTGAAGTGCTTCAAATGTGACCAGATCGGGCATTACAGGAATTACTGTCTAGAACCGGTTAGAGCAGAGAAGGTAAATTTTTTCGGCTTGGAGCCATCATCTTCTAGACCAATTGCTGTTGAGAAAGGAAAAACTTTAATGGAAGGTACGCATTTGATTCATAGTATACCAGTTAGGGTACTATTTGATACTGATGCATCGCATTCATATCTCAATATTTGGTAGATAAGTTATGTTCAGAACCCTCATACCTTATTACTTCCTTAAGGGCTGCGAATCCGATAGGAGGATATGCAACTCTGGGGATGAGATGTGACCAGTTAGAACTTGATTTGTCAGGTCATAAGTTTGCATGCAATTTGTATGTTTTTGGTTTCGTAGGCTTCGGGATCATTTTGGGTATGGATTGCTTAGATAGACACGATGCTAGGATATTTTGCCAAGATATGGAAATATCGCTAAGACACCCTAATAGTCATAACTAAATTATATACTCGGTGGAAAATTCAGATCTGAGTGCTTGTGCTTTGTAGAGTGCTATGGAAGTAGAAGAAGAGTTAAATCAGATTTTGCTAGAAAAAGAGTGTGTCGGTGTTTTTGAGCCAATCACAGGACTACCACCGAATCGAGCTTTCGAGTTTCTGATAGATCTTGTGCCGGGGGCAGAACCTGTAAGCAGACCATCTAGCTGGATGACACCTACTGAGACGAAAGAGCTAAAGGTGCAACTTGTGGATTTAGAAGGAAAGAATTTCATTAGACCAAACAGCTCGCCTTAGGGAGCGGCCGTGGTGTTCGTGAAGAAACCGGATGAGTCATTAAGGATGTGTATTGATTATCATAAGTTGAACGAGGAGACGATCAAGGATAGATATCCTTTGCCGAGAATTGATGATTTATTTGATCTGTTGAGTGGAGCCAATGTATTTTCCCAATTGGTTTTGGCGATAGGTTTCCATTAGCTAAGAGTGGTAGAGGATAGTATTTCGTTGACGGCGTTTCAGACTAGGTATGGTTCGTACGAGTGGTATGTGATGCCATTTGGGTTAACGAATGCTTCGGCTTTCTTAATGGATATGATGAACCGGGTTTTCTGATTGCACTTGGATAGGTTCGTTTTGATATTCATAGATGACATCTTAATATACTCCGAGGATGAAAGAGAGCATGAAATTCATCTTAGAATGGTGCTTGAGATGCTGAGGCAGCATCAACTTAAAGCGAAATTTTCAAAGTGTTATTTCTGGAAGAAAGAAGTTAAGTTTCTTGGTCACGTGGTTTCAGAGAAGGGTTTGTCAGTGGATCCAGATAATACCGAAGTTGTTAACAACTGGAAGAGGCGAGAGACGGTGACTGAGATCGGAAGTTTTCTTGGACTCGTTGGCTATTACCTGAGATTCATTATGGATTTCTCGTGGATTGCAGCACCTTTGACTAAGCTAACCAGGATGGACATAAAGTTTATTTGGTCTGACAAAAGCAAGGAGGCATTCCTTAAGTTCAAGCACTCGTTGACCAACGCGCCTATGTTAGTAGTTCTAGATGGGAATCAGGGATTGGTGGTGTATACAAATGCATGTGGAACCGGATTAGGAGCTGTATTGATGTAGAAAGGTAAAGTTATTGCCTACACTTCACGACAGCTTAGACCGCATGAAGTGAGATATCCTACTCATTATCTAGAGGCAGCGGTGATCTTCGCATTGAAAGTATGGAGACACTATCTCTTAGGGAAGAGATTTGAGTTATACACAGATCAAAAGTCCTTAAGGTACTTATTCTCTCATAAGGAATTAAATATGAGACAGTAGAGGTGGCTGGTGTTTTTAGCAGCTTATGATTTTAGTATAGATTATACACCTGGAAAGGAAAATAAAGTAGTAGATGCTCTTAGCAGAAAACATCAGAATGTGGTATTAGCTATGTTAGTAGAGTGGAAGGAGCTAGAGGCTTTGACTACTTGTAGTGTGCAGTTAAGATCGACTGCTAGTTCTAGTCAGAGCACTGCCATGTTATCCTACTTGGAAGTCTGACCAGTTCTGATCGAAAGGATTGCTTCTAAGCAGAAAGAGGTTCCATTGTTGGCCAAGAAGATTAAAAGGCTTAAGGTTGGATCGGAGATTGAATATCTAAATGGTTTTAGTCTTGACTAGAGGGGATGGTTAAGAAAGAAGGGACGGTTGTGTGTTCAGAATGTTGGGGACCTAAAGTGAGAATTTCTTAGGGAATGTCATCGATCGAAGTTTACGATTCATCTGGGGGAACCAAGATGTATCAGTATATGAAGAGGAGTTTCTACTAGGAAGGTATGAAGAGGGATGTTGGCTTGTCGGCAAAGCAGTGTGTGAACTGTCAATAAGTGAAGGCCAAACACCAGAAGCCGAGTGGCTTGCTTCAACCTTTGGAGATACCAGTTTGGAAATGGGATTCGATATTCATGGATTTTATATATGGGTTTCCAAGGTCGAATCGAGGAAATGAAAGTATATGGGTCATAGTGGACAGGTTGACCAAGAGTGCCCATTTCATTATAGTTAAGTCAACCAGGATGGCACCTCTTTTAGCTAAGTTGTTTATGAAGAACATAGTTAGACTACATGGGATTCCTAGTAGTATAGCTAGTGACAGAGAGACCTTGTTTACTAGCGAGTTTTGGAAGAGTCTACGGGATATGTTAGGTGCCAAGCTCAAGATGAGTACTACTTATCACTCAGCTAGATGGGCAGGCAGAGAGAGTCAACAAGGTACTCGAGGATTTGTTGAGAGCTTATATGTTACATTTTGGTGGATCATGGGAAGATCACCTACACTTAGTTGAGTTTTCCTATAATAACAGTTATTAGACTAGTATAAGAATGGCGCCTTTCGAAGCTTTGTATGGAAGGCCATGCAAGCCACCAGTATGTTGGTTGGAAAACTGGAGGCAGATTAGTCGTACATCAAGATCTGGTAAGAGAGGCAACAGAAAAGATTGAGTTGATCCGAGATAGGATGATGGAAGCTCGGTCTTGACAAAAGAGTTACGTAGCTAAGAGGTGTAAGGACCTAGAGTTCTCGGTTGGAGATACAATTTTCAATAAAGTATCACCATTGAAGGGAGTGGTAAGATTTCGAAAGTCGGGGGAACTAGCACCGAGATATGTTGGACCATTCCCAGTTACAGAGCGGATTGAAAAACTTGCAAACAGAGTAGAGTTGCCGAGCAGTTTGGCAGGTGTCCATGATGTGTTTCATGTGTCTCATCTTCTTAAGTATGTGCATGATCCAAAGACTAATATCCCTTCGACTGCATTGGAAGACTTAATAGTATAATCAGATCTGACTTTTTGTTAGGAAAATAGTTTGAATTGTAGTAAGAGATGAGAAGAGGTTAAGAAACAAGACAGTCAAGTTGGGGAAAGTTTAGTGCAGCGACAACGAGAAGGATTGTACTTGGGAGACAGAAGACAGGATTAGAGATACTTATCCTGATCTATAATAAAGGTATGTTCTGTAACTGTTATATATATATATATACTGTCTGCTAGTCAGGTAGGCTAGTATGGTAGTTAGGAGATGTTATAGATGATTGTTATGCTTAGTAATTAGTCCTTCCTGAATTTCAAGGACGAAATTCTTTAAGGAGGGGAGGTTGTAACACTCCTAATTTTAAATAGCATTATTCATGAGATTTAATTAGATAAATTAAATAGAATATTGTGGGGACTAGAGTGATAAGGGAATTGAGATTTGAAAACTAATTAAGGTCGTGCCTTATCTAAATTAATTAATGAGAAAGAGTTATGACTTAGAAACCTAAGAGAATAAGGCAATGGTAAAAGGGGCATAACCGAACCCCATAACCCCTAAACCCCTTACCACATTCTCATTCTCATTTACATTCTTAAGAAACAAAAACATAAACAAAAGAAAAACAATGCCGACCATAACCCTAGTAGAAGAAGAGCTCAAAAATAAATTAGAGGCTAAGATTCAAACTAGTAAGATTAAAGTGTAGAACAAATCTCAAGTTCCTTATCCTAACAAGGTGAATAATGATCTAAACCATCTCATATAAGTCATCTTGAATGTTTTAATTCGTGTTTGAGGTTTATAACCGTATGATTGGATGAATGATGGTATGTTTTCATTTAAATGCTATGTTGTAATTTAAACAAGGATTTTGTGAAATAATGTAGTTCGGTTTTAAGGCTAAAATCGCTCAAAGATGATTTCCAAATGTCATGATTTTTGAATATGTTATATAAAACATTATTTTTGAGATGGTTTTAAATTTTCATAATTTTCAAGCTATGGATAGTTTATTGTGAATTTTCGAGTAATAGAAATGGATATTTTGGTTTTTAATTAATTTAAGGAATTAATTATTTTACAGCTGAAAATTTTATACGATAAAGATGTTATCATTTTGGAATTTATGTTAATTTCTGAGATTTTTCTCAAGAGATTTGGGTGATTTTTGGATTTAATTAGAAAGATTACTATTTAATGATTAATTAAATACAAGGGGTTAGTTAGTAAATTTAATTAAATATTGGAGCACTGGGAATACATGCGGTAGTGAGTTCTGAAAAGCATTTTATAAAGGTTTTGTTATCCAATAGAAAATTTACAACATAAGGGGTTAGGTAAAAATAAATTGCTTTACTTAGTTAAATCAGTTCTTATGATAATTACAGCAACCCCACTTTCCTTCGAAAGCATAGATGCCTTCGAAAGCATTGATACCTTCGAAAGCATATAATGCCGCTTTTCTTTGAACACTAAGGGGATAGGGGTGTCGCTGTAGTTAACATATACTAGAATGAAGGCGGAAGGGCCCTTTCACACTAATCAATAGTTTCGAAGGGGTTCCTCTGCATATATACACTTTAACAAGTGTGCACCGCCGTATTAATTGAATCAATGAAAGGAGCTTCTATACTAGTAGATACTGTAGAAGGGGTTCCTTCAGCTCTTATATGCTCCGCAAGTATGTTAACCAATGAAGACAGAAGGGGTGTACCGCACTAATCAATAGTGTTGACATCACACCTTCCGCACCTTTATACTTGAGTAAGTCCAACAATTACGAAAGGTACCTTCCGTACTAGTTGATAGTATCAAAATGGTCCTTCTTCATGCATGTTTAATTATTAGTTTTTGCCGCACCTCATAAATGGTGTCGACGGGCTCCTTGCGCATGGTTTGAAAGAAGTAGTGGAAGGGGCCTTTCACATTGCTTAAGCAATGATTTCGAAAGGAC
This sequence comes from Allium fistulosum, assembly GCA_030737815.1. Classification (NCBI taxonomy): domain Eukaryota; kingdom Viridiplantae; phylum Streptophyta; class Magnoliopsida; order Asparagales; family Amaryllidaceae; genus Allium; species Allium fistulosum. Next base: position 304,845,922 of record CM060901.1, on the reverse strand, counting down.
TTGCCGCTAGAGTAGAGTGGTGAAAGGGGCATAGCCACTTGTTTCGAACCCATTAGTTAAATGGAAGGGGATGGAGGGCTTATTTGTTCTATGATATCGAAAGGGAGAGTGTCGGAGGGTAACTCATGATGTCACAATGATCTGAAGGATATAGTCGAAAGCCTTAGTTTTCAAATTAGAGAACCCGATCTCAATTTTGAAGTAAACACATGGCAATGTAAAAGAGTTTTGAAATGGAATTTAACTTTGAAATTTTAGAGGAAGCTTTCCTTGCTAAAGATAGTGGGTCAAGGGTATTAACCAAATTTCATTAGAAAATGATTACAAGAAATTAAACCATGGATGTTTATATTGTTGTGTTATTTTATCAGTTATCATGTATGCTTGTGTAATCATATTAACTTCATTTACAACCATAACTGCATTATGGGCTGTTAAGGGTAAAATAACAACCTAAGTTGACCCATTAGTGCATATACATTGAATTAACTCCTGTGTGTGTAGAATTGCATCCAGGAGGTCAGACATACCGGAATGTAGGATACCCAAGGCTGGTCAAAAGATTATTGGTTAGACAGGTTCTTAGTAAGCCCATAAAAACTATGTTATGGAAATTGTTGTTGGCATGAGCCAATAGGTTCTTAGTGATCCCATGAAAACTATGTCCAAAATAGGTTGTTGATAGAGATCAATAGGATCATAGTCAGCCCATGAAAACTATGACCTGAGTGATGTTATTGGAGAATCCAATAGGTTCATGGTGACTGTTAACGGTAAAAAGTGAACGCTAACACCCGGTGTGTGTAATAGAATCGTGAAAGCACCACCCGTGTGACGGGAAAAGAATTTAAGCAGCAAAAAACAACAATTTATAGTGGTTCGGCTTGAGATTAAGCCTACGTCCACTTTGAATCTCTTTATTACTGAATTCGGTTACAAATCGGTACAACTCTCTTATCAAAACAGTACAACTTGATCGAAAGAAACAATCTTGACTACTAGCTCAATCTTCGTCGATGAAATTCGATGAATTCATGTTGAATGCAGGGAATTATCTCTTGAAGATCGTTGTAGCGTCTTGAATGTTTGAGGATCTTTGATTGCTGGTTGAATGGAGACTTCGACGGAGTAACAACGCTTGAAGAAATGATTTGGCAAAAGTCCCTTTCATGTTGGAAGTGGTGGGGTATTTATAGGAGCTGATTTGGACTCTGGAAATTTCCCTAAGTCCCAAGTCATCGCCGACTTAGTATAAGTCGCGGCCGACTTATGGTAGGTCGCAGCCGGCTCATCAACACTTTCATAGTAGTTCGTCTCCTTTTCTGGTTTTATGCAAGTCCTAAGTCGTCGAAGATCTAAGGTAAGTCGGTGACGAGGTAAAGATGTAAGGTGTTCTAAGATTACATACGACTCAGTATAAGTCGTAGGTCGGCGACGACTTAAGAGATAGGTCGTAGGTCTTTAAGTCGAAGACTTCTTTAGGTCGGAGCCCCTCCTTATCTCGCGAACTGCTAAGTCGGAGGCCTTCGTAACTTGCTAATCGGTTAAGTCAAACTACTCCTTAACTCGTACACTGTTATGTCGGAGCATTACTTAACTCGGAATCCTTTTTAACTCGGTCTCAGCTCTTGAGTCACAAATTACCTTAAGTCGTGACCTGTTGAGTCGGCACATGTCTTAAGTCGGCAGCTTTTTTTAGTAGTTGGATCGGCAACTGTTGGATCAGAGCTTTCTTAGGTCGTGGCTTGTTAAACCGGAGACCTTTCTTAAGTCGGAGCCTTCCTTGAGTCGGCTACTGTTAAGTCGGACCTGTAGCTTAGGTTGCATGTTGCTTTAAATCAGATTTGTTAGGTCGGTCTTTGTCTTGAGTCGGTGGCGCTTTTAACTCATTAGGTTATGAACTGAAAGAGGGTTAACATTTGCCCCTCGAAGCATACGCCTAAGTCGTAGGTCGTGTGCTTCGATTTTCTTAACCTGCTCTTTGATTAGGTCGGAAGCGAGTTAACAGAGGTCTTAGGTCGGCAGCGTGTAAGTCGCCTCACCTTCCTGCGAATAAATAGTTGAGTCATCCTTCCTCTTCCTCACTTATTCTTCTTCCTGATTCCGCCATTGACGCAGTTTAGAGCCCTCAGAGACAAATTCCATTCATCCAATCGTCGATCAACCTCCTATCATACATCGTAAGTTAATCTGATCCGAGTTTACCCATGCCCACTGTCGAATCGATGACTCCCCAGGTTTCGACTTCCATTAATTTGCCGTGGTTCGTTACGAATAACCCTTCGACTGTTCTGCCACTGCCATCGATCATGTTATAGTTGTGATAGGGCAATAATACATCAGATTTGCAACAAACCCGAGGCGATTCGAATTAGTTTTCTTGGGCGATCCAATGGTGTGATGGAATTAGGATCGCCATTGACTGTGAAGTTATTGGGCTAGCGAGTTAAGAGTTAGGGAAGGAAGTGGGTTGATGTATTGACTCAGTCACGACTTAGTGATTTCACTGATTTGAGTCGGAACCGACTTAGCAATTTCACGTTCCGCAGGTTTTGAGTCGCTTCCGAGTTAGGACATAGAGGATTTCATGTTGCTTCGAACCAGTTTTGCTTCTTAACCCGGCCAAGACTCGGGAACTACTTGCTTTGACCCACAGGAAGTTTCCCTTAAGTCGTCACCGAGTTAGTACTTAGGTTTTCGGCGACTAAGCAGATGACTTTTGAACTTTGCCCAGACTTTGAACTGTTGAACTACGAACTGTGTTGCATGTATTTCTTTTTACAGATTGCTTCAATTTGCAAATTAACAATCCTGTTTAACACAACATTCACAGAGTACTGGGACGAATATACTGTCACTGACTGCCCACATCGAATGACAGATTAGTTGGTAAAGAGAAAGTTAAATTAAATGAATACGAATGAGATGCTGTACAATAATCAATTCAAGTGGAGTATTAAAACAAAATCGTAATAGTCAAATGAAACTGATTTGTCTGCATTAACACTATACTTGAACATTAACAAGTTCTGAAATTTTGTAATCGATCGATTGTCGACTAATTCAATTCCAGTTATGCTTGTCTTCTATTTTCATTAGTTTTGCACAACACTTCACACTTTTTAGGAAACGTGCACCTTCACATTTGAACATTCAGCTGATTGTGTAGAATGTCTTCTCCACAAGAAGGAACGGAGCAAGTTGAAGATGCATTTCCAGTTGCTGTCCCGCTAAACGATCCTCCAGAAAGGACTCCTACCACCCTGAGCCATAAAGCCTTTCGTCAATTATGCATCAGTTTGGCATTGCCGAAGCTGACGCTTTGCTTCCCGAAATAAATGATACTGCTGATAGGCCGCCTCATGGCTTTGTCGCAGTTAACCGCCAAATGCTCTCGAGCGGAGCTATTCCCCCATTCAATGACTGCCTTCGAGAACTTCTTCTCCGACTAACTATCTCCCCTTTTCAATTACACCCTAATGGCTACGCCATCCTGCTAGGACTATCCGTGCTTTTTAGGAGAACTCTGGACCGCTTTCCTAGTTTTGGAGAAATTCGCTATTTGTGTACTTTTGCCAAAAATAAAGATCACCCCTCTATCATAGTCGTGAGGAGTGCTAGAAATCGCAAGTTGATCACCGGTCTCCCTGAAAGTGTTCATAGTTTCCTGAGCCCGTTTTTCTATGTTCGCTGTCCCCCGGGGTTTTATGCTATTTGGAGAGTAGGAAGTAAGATCACTTGCCTCTGTTTCTTATGTTCTTTCAAACCTACTGAAGTCCGAGTTATCAAGTGCTAACTTTGCCTTTTTTTCCTTTTCAGCCCTTCCTCTTCCCTCTAAAGATCCTGGTCACAAAGTGATTTTTGAAAGGCTTATGGCGGTGCCGATAGAGGAGAGGAGTATCCAGTTTTTATTAAATGATGAGCTTTTGCACCAATTTGGGCTTTTACATCCTTCCAGATCGACTCGAATTCATGAAATTTCTAGTTCCGATGCGGAAACGTAGTTGCTTCGGGTTCTCAAGCAGAGGCCTCGAATGCCCCAACTTCTGTAGATGAAATCGCATCAAAAGCACCCATTGTAGAAGCTGCTTTGGTAAAATGTTCCGCATCCATCGATGTTGTAGGGTCAGTCAGCAAGTCGGCACTTGCCCCAATTACTGAGGAGGAAGAGAATCCTCGAGTTTCTGAGAAATCCATTGATATGGAAGTTGAAAAAGAGAAGCCTGCTGAGCTCCAGGGTGATGACACTTTTGATGGCTTGAGCGATATCATGATAACTTCTCAAGAGCTTTTCGGGGATAATAATCCAAAAGTGACTTCTCCCGCTGTTGAAGCGACTTCCACCCTAAAACAAACCCTGACGCCTACTACGCCAGTCGTCTCTGTTTCCACACTAAAGCGTGGTCTGTAGTTTGACGCATGTAGTTTACACGCCGCACACACTTAGGATTTTTCAGCACTTATAAGCATTTATCCTCTTTTCCTGGAAATTTCTAAACTTTACCTCTTTTCCGTTTTTCAGATTCTCCGATGGGACGTTCCGGCTCATACTACGACAACTTTCGGCGCTATAGAGGGCGTGATTCTTACGATTATGGACGTTATCTTCCCTCCCGCAAAGAATCTGACGAAGAGCGTGCAGCTAGAAAAGCTCAAGAAAGGCGTGCTTATGAAGAGCAGCAAAAAAGGAGAGACGACGACTCTCATAAAAGAAAATATCATGATGACAAAGGGAAGAAGCATGCTACTGATGACCCAAGTAAACGAGTTAAACTTGATGAGAAGAACGCGTCTGAAATTTCTGAAAAGGCTGACGCTCCTATCCCTTCTGATACTCTGGCCGGCTCTCCTCCTCTAAAGAAGTCTGATATTCAAACAATCATTAACAGGCCACAATATCAAGTTAAAGATGGCCCTCCAATGCTTCAGAGCCGATTTCCAAATTGGTGCCTAAAAGGAGTGCACTTTGATTTGGATTTGGTTCCGATTGACAAGCAAGACATGCTTAAAGGTCTTGACGCAGTCAGGCTCAATATCGAGAGGATGTCGCAATGGCAGAAACTTGTCGACGAACTCCAAAGGGTTAATCACATGAATCTTGAGGCAATGATGACCATGGAGAATGATAAATCAGAATGGGACAAATGGCGCAAGCAGCATGATGCGGAGATGACGAGTATCGCAGACGACAACGCAAAGCTTGCATCTGAAGTCAAGCAACTTAAGGAAGATCTTGCCTCGTCTTCTGCATCGCATACCCAAAAGGAAGAAGTCATTCAGAAGCAAGTGCGGGACGCACATGCTGCACAAAGAGACGCCGAAATGAAACTTGCAGCTGAGCAGCACATTACTGAGAAATATCGCATAGAAAATACTGAGCTGCGGGGAACAATTGTGTCCCAAAATGCAGAGATTGAGCTGCTGAAAGCTAAGCTTCTTAAAGTTGAGAAGGAGCGTGATGACGCGGTCGCTGGACAAGTTGCGGCCGAAGAGTCTCATGACGCCACTAGAGCTAGCATCGATTCTACTCTATTTGACTTCTATATGCAAAGCGTTTTGGGCCGCGGCAGCCTGTCCTTCTTGGGTCCCAAATATGAGATTACACTTGCTGAAGTTTGGGAGACTATACTTGAAACATTTTCCAGTTATGCGAAAGCAGACCTTGTAGCGCTTTATCTAGACGATGAAGCACGTGATGCGCTTATTAGAGGCAAAGAGCAACTTGCCGAAGCTAGAGCCGGGACAGCGGTTGAAGAATATCCAAAAAAGACAACATCACTACCTGCCCCTGTCCATACTTCAACTTTGACTGATGTTGATATCATCGGTTCTAGCTCTCAATCTCCACTTGCTGCAAAAGATGCTGAAGCTAAACTCGATACTTCCGAGACTCCTCTTTCCCAAATTGAAGAGAAGAGCCAGGAAGAAACTGAGGCTGATAAATATGAAATTGAACTTGCGAAGCCAACTCCTCCAGGTAACTTTGGCGAAGTTCCGGGTCTAATGAACCAGTTATTTGATTTAACCGAGTTTGATGACCTTCTTACTTGTTACTTGAACTTTGGTGAACCGATACCTTCTCCATTTTCAGAAGATGTTGATTTTAACTTCTTTTCTTCTACAGCGGAGGCACCAAACACTGCACAAGTTTCCACTCCCTCAGTTGCCATCCCTTCATCTTTACAGGTTACTCCTCCTTCTGCTTCCCAGCCGGGATCACAGGCAGAGAAAATCGAAGCCCTTCAAGGCCTGGATGACCCGGCAGCTTCGCAGGAACAGAAGGCGGAGGACCTTGAAGACGTCGAGAAGACCCCGGAGCAATCCCTTGATGATGACACGAAGCTTTCAACACTGCTTGCTACTCCGGGGAGCGAATCTTCTTCAAAAAGGAAGGGGAAGCGTGGCATAAGGAAGAAGAAGAGAAGTGCTTCAACTGGGGAGGAAGCAGAAGTTGATCCAGCCGCGCCTCTTTCTCCTTCTGCCCCGACCCGTCCACAACGGCTCCAAAAACTAATCATTAGGCCGGGGAAAGGATCCAAAGGTGGCGGGAAGAAGGGATAACAAGCTAGATTTTTTTTTACTCCTTACTTTTGCTTTTTGCATGTATCGACCGGGGATTGTGCAGGTACCGGTCCCTGCTTTTGCTTTTTGAGATATCTGCACATGTAAAGAATTTTCATAGTACTAAATAAAACAATTATTTTACTTGTACAAACTCTTGTGTATGTGAGAATGATCTGTCTTTTATTTTTAGTGTAGAACAAACGATTCTTCTTACTTGTGCAAACTTTTTGTCTGCGTTTGAGAATGCATTTATTCCACATCTATTTTTCGTGATATTGCAACGAACTTGTGGCATGTTGCTTTTATTAATATAATTGAATTGTATAGTATTGCCCCCATGCCGTAAGTGCATTGCAATATTCCTAGCTTTTTCAAGACTAATACTCTTATTTCAAAGGATAATTATTCCGCTTTTAAGGGGAGAATTATTCTGCTTTTAATAGAGTATTTCCAGTCTTTAGAAGAATTTTTATTTTCTCTTTCTGAAGAACGCTTCAACTTTCGGGGATAATCACTTTTATTTATTAAGAAATGAATTTCCCTATGAAGTGAAATGAACTTTTCTGAAAGAATTTTGTAGCATTTCAACTTTTTTAGGAGGAACTTTTTTGAGAGGAACAAGCTAATCCTTCCTTTGAGAGTTGAACTATGCTTCTGGACAATGCTTTTTGTTCGAGTATTCTATTTTGGGACATGCCTCCGGAGAGGGCTCCTCTTAAAGAGTTGTGCCTCCGGAGAGGTCTTGTGCCTCCGAAAAGGGCTTGTGCCTCCGAAGAGGGCTTGTGCCTCCGAAGAGGGCTTGTAGTGCCTTGGGAAAGGGCTTTTGCCTCCGAAGAGGTCATGTGCCTCCGAAGAGGGCTAGTGGTGCCTTGGGAAAGGGCTTTTGCCTCCGAAGAGGTCATGTGCCTCCGAAGAGGGCTTGTGGTGCCTTGGGAAAGGGCTTTTGCCTCCGAAGAGGTCATGTGCCTCCGAAGAGGGCTTGTGGTGCCTTGGGAAAGGGCTTTTGCCTCCGAAGAGGTCATGTGCCTCCGAAGAGGGCTTATGGTGCCTTGGGAAAGGGCTTTTGCCTCCGAAGAGGTCATGTGCCTCCGAAGAGGGCTTGTGCCTACGAAAAGGGCTTTTTGATTGCCTGGAAGTTACTTTCTCATGGTTGAGTGGATCCACGGGGCGAACGCAAGTTGCTTGATTGGATGCTTGTTTGCACAAACGATCGCAATTAAGTAACAAGGGCCCTGTTCCTTCAACTTGGGAAGGTGCCCCTCCAGTAGTTCCACCAATCTTTTTTTTTTGATTGAGAGAAGTACTTTCATTTTTTGGCGTGCCTTATCAGAGGGCTTTGTTGGACTTTGAGAAGGAGCGTTGGGTGGTTGGTGTGCCAGGAAGGTTGCGTCTCAGGGGCAAGTAGATCCACGGGACGGACGCAAGCTGCTTGATCGGATGCATCACGATCCGTCAGCAAGGGCCCTGTTCCTTCCGCTTGGGAAGGTGTCCCTTTGGTGGTTCTTACTGGCCCTTTTATTGAGAAGCATACCTCCTTTTTGCTGCTCCTTTGTTTGCTTGACAACGTTCTCTCATCGTCTGCTCATTAGCGATCTTTTGTTATTGCTTCCAAGCGCACCTTCTTTCCTTACATTGCTATGTTCGAAGAAATGGACTTTTTCACTGTTGAACGACTTCACGGGACAAACGCAAGTTATCTAGTTGGATGTTTGTTTATATCGACAATCTCAACCAGTTAACAAAGGTTTGTCACAGTGGAGTCGCCAACTTTTTATGTGAAGTTCACTTTGTATAGGATTTGTATTTGGAATTTCTTGTCGCTTGGTATTTGCATAACAGGTGATTTATAAAGGTCGCTTGGTCTTGTGACGAGCAAGCATTGTTTTGATGTCCTGCAATTTTGAATCGACATTTTAGCAATACATTTAAAGTATTTACATATCGAAATAAAACAGGCATTATGAAATGTTAAAGAACACAAGATTTATAGTGGTTCGGCCAAGAATCGGGCCTACATCCACTTTATAGCTTTCATTCATTCACACTGATTTACAATGTTTTACAATACAACTGATACATTCATCATTATTTCAAAATTTTGAACAAAGCTTCTTCTTTCAAGTAAAATAAGGACGTAAGTGGTTGCTGTTCCAGGCTCTTGGGATTGGATCTCCTTCGACAGTTATGAGTTTGAAAGTGCCATCAAGAAGTTTACTGCCAATGGCATATGGTCCCTCCCAGTTTGGTCCAAACACACCAGTTGCCGTCATGATCCTTTTCAAAACTAAGTCCCCGACCTCAAAGCTGCGTTAGCGAACTTTAGAGTTGAAGTGCCTGGCTATCCTTTGCTGATAAGCTGAAACTCTGAGCCTAGCTTCTTCTCTTTTCTCATCAAGAAAATCAAGTGCTTCAAGTTGCAGCTTTTCATTTTCAGCTTCCTTGAAATGGACTCTTCTATGCGAAGGAACTTCTACTTCCACTGGAATCATTGCCTCTGATCCGTATGCCAGTGAAAATGGAGTGTGCCCAGTTGCAGTTTTGTGAGTAGTCCTGTATGCCCATAGTGCTAATGGAAGCTTATCAACCCAACCACCTTTTGCTCTTTCGAGTTGCTTTTTGATGGTTGACTTGATGATTTTATTCACTGCTTCCACTTGCCCGTTTGCCTGCGGATGAGCCACTGCTGAGAAACTTTTCCGAATTCTGAATCGTTTGTAGAAATCCTGGAACTCTTCACTTTCAAACTGAGTACCGTTGTCTGTGATTATTTTCTGTGGCACACCATATCTGCAAATGATATTTTTCGTTACAAAGTTTATCATCTTTTTAGAAGTAATGGTGGCCAAAGGTTCAGCTTCAGCCCACTTGGTGAAATAATCAACGGCTACGATAGCATATTTGATTCCTGATTTGGCAACTGGTAATGGTCCGATTAAATCTATACCCCAAATGGCGAATGGCCATGGGCTGACCATCTGTGAGAGTTCGGTGGAAGGTGCTCTTGGGATTTTCGCAAATCTCTGGCACTTGTCGCACTTTCTAGAGTAGATAGCAGCATCTCGGTTAATGTCAGGACTGAAATATCCATATCGGAGAACTTTCTTGGCTAAAGTTTGACCAGCTGAATGATCTCCACATTCTCCTCCGTGTACCTCGGCTAGAATTGTCTTGGCTTCTTCCTTAGCTACACATCGGAGTAGAGGCATTGAAAATCCCCGTCTGTATAATCGGCCATCTTGAATTATATATCTCGATGCTTTTCTCAATAATTTTCGACGTTCCTTAGAATTTTCTGGCAGGGAACCATTGAGTAAGTATTCTTTGATCGGAGTCATCCATGATTCATGCTCTTGAGACGTAGTCATAATCCAATCAACATCCATTTCTTCAATGCTTGGAGCTGACAGAACTTCTACAGGAACTAATCCCAGTAATTGAGCTTCTCCAGAACTTGAGTACTTTGCTAAAGAATCTGCTTTCATGTTCTCTACTCGAGGAATATGGCTTATCGTGTAGTGATTGAAATCTTCGAGTAGTTCACATGCCTTTGACAAATATGCGGGTAGATTTCCACCTTTAGCCTGAAACTCTTTCTTTACCTGGCAAACGATGAGTTGAGAATCGCTGAAAATTTGCAACACTTTGATGTTTAGTTCTTTGGCAATTTTTAAACCGGCGATAAGTGCTTCATATTCTGCTTCATTGTTTGTTGAAGGAAATTCCAGTCTCAATGCATAACACAATGATCGTCCTTCGGGGGTTTCAAGCACAACCCCTGCCCCAGAACAGTAATCATTTCTTGATCCACCAACATACAACTTCCACTGGATTGGAATGCCGTTAGTTGTTTCGTTTTCACTATCGCCTTTGTCGGTAGATTCTGCGATGAAATCTGCTAAAGCTTGTCCATTGATTTCTCTTCGGGGGTGATAAGTGATGTCATACTGGCTAAGTTCAATGTTCCATTTCAAAAGACGACCCGAAGTTTCAGGACGAAACAGGACTTGCTTTAGCGGTTGATCAGTGAGAACTTTGATAGGATGAGCTTGAAAATAGGGCCTCAACTTCCTGGAAGCGATTAGCAAACAAAAAGCAAGCTTTTCTATCTTTGAATAATTCATCTCTGCCCCAGTGAACCGTTTGCTGATGTAGTAGACTGGACGTTGTATTTTCATATCTTCTCGTACAAGTGCTGCACTTAGAGCATGGGACGAAATCGCTAAATAGATGAAGAGGTCTTCGCCATCACTAGGCTTGGAAAGAACCGGAGGTGTTTCCATGTGATGAATCAGTTCATCGAAAGCATTCTGGCATTCTGGAGTCCACTCAAAATTTTTCTTTCCTTTCTTTAAAGCGTCAAAGAAGGGAATACATTTGTCTGTGGCCTTGGAAATGAAGCGACTCAGAGCAGCGATTTTCCATTGAGACTTTGCATTTCTTTCTTTGTTTTAGGGGCTTTGACTTCCCTTAGAGCTGTGATTTGAGTAGGATTGGCTTCAATGCCCCTGGCGCTCACAATGAAACCCAAGAATTTCCCAGATTCTACTCCGAATGAACATTTCAATGGATTGAGCTTCATTCCGTACTTTCGAAGAATTGTGAACATTTCCTCCAAGTACCCCATGTGATCTACAGCTTTCTTTGATTTTACCAACATATCGTCGACATAAACTTCCATGGTTCTACCAATCTGAGGCTTGAACATTGCGTTGACGAGTCTTTGGTAGGTTGCCCCAGCATTTTTCAACCCGAAAGGCATAACTTTGTAGCAGTAGAGACCCACATCTGTAATAAAGCTTGTGTCTTCCTGATCCGGCTCATGCATCATAATCTGATTGTATCCGGAGTAAGCATCCATAAACGATAACAACTCATGCCCGGCTGTTCCATCCACCAATTGATCAATTCTGGGCAGCGGGAAGCAATCCTTGGGGCATGCTTTGTTCAGATCTGAGAAATCTATCCATACTCTCCACTTTCCATTTGCCTTCTTGACCAATACTGGATTTGAAACCCAATTTGGATAAGTGGAGTTTCTGATAAAGCCGTTCTCCATGAGCCGATCGACTTCTTCCTTTAGTGCTGTCGATCTTTATGGGCCTTGAGTTCTTCTTTTCTGTTTCACTGGCGTGAATTTTGGATCAATGTTCAGAGTATGTACAGCAATTTCCGGGGAGATCCCACACATATCAGCGTGGCACCAAGCGAACACATCTAGATTGGCTTTTAAGAATGATATCAGCGTGTTTTGAACTGTTATGCTTAGCTGTGAACCCACATTGAGTACTTTGTTCGGGTCTTTCGAGTCAACAGATATTGGTACCGTTACCTCCACGGGTACCACTCTATTCTCCCCTGTACTGGATTTCCTGGGATCCATTTCTTTTCTTGCATTGCTGTGCTCGCCAGTACAGGGGCCGCTCCGTAGTTGCTACAGGGTCGGTTCCTTGATGCGGAGCGGAGCTGTCGCATCTTTCCCCATTTCTTTTCTCCTGGCCTCTCGGAGTTCTACAAGATAACATTCTCGTCCTGCGTTTTGATCTCCTTTGATAACAGCAATCCCATTATCAATAGGAAATTTCATTGTTAAGCACCAAGGAGCGAGGACGGCCCTGAAAGCAGCAAGAGTAGGCCGGCCCAAGAAAGCGTTATAGGCGGAGAATCCATCAACAATTACAAAAGTTTGCTTCCGAACCAATTTCTTGTGTCCTTCGCCCATTTCAACAAACAAGTCCACCGTTCCAATCGGCTGTTTCAGCTCCCCTGTAAACCCGGCAATCTTGTGTGAAGAAGCTTGTACATCAGTCATCGGGATTTTCATTTGGTCAAATGTCCTTTTAAAGAGAATGTTGCATGAGGCACCACTATCTACCAACACTCTTCTGACAATAGCCGGCCCAATACCGACTGAGACAACCAAAGGGTCCTCGGTAGGAGCTTCCACATTAATAGAATCCCTGGCTCTGAACATAATATCATCATGAAAAGTCTTCTGCTGCTTTAGAGGTGAAGCATCTTCCAAGATTAAGACACTTTCTTCAGTTGGTGCATACTTCAAAGCTTTTGCATACCTTTCCATTTCACCCCAACTCCTGCCAGCCGGGTGAGGTCCCCCTGTGATCACATTGATAACAGGTCTTTCCTTTCCAGCAGGCCTCTCTCCTGAATCAGATGAATTAGTTGTAGGTAACTGCCATTGGCTGGATGAGGATGGATCCTTTCTATTCCTCTTGACGTATTGCTGCAACTTATTCTCTCTTAGCAATTCTTCAATTAGGCTTTTCAAATGGAGGCACTCATTGGTATCATGCCCTGGTTGGTTGTGAAACTTGCAAAATCTTCCGCTTTGAACATCATTCTTCCCAACTTTCACGGCCGACGGTTTTGGAAATTCAACAGCATCTTTAGTGGCGATGAAAATATTCTCCGGAGTATCGGTCAGAGGAGTAAAGTCTGAAGGTTTAAGGAAGCGGGGCTTTTTGAAGTCTTTCTGCCTTTTCCCACCATTACTTTCCCTTTTCTGATCTGCCGGTTCTTTCTTGCTTTGAGCAGTAGCATTATTTTCCACCATCGTTGTCACAACTTTAGCTGGTGCGGAAAGATTCTCTAAGCGTATAAATTCGTCAGCCTTTTTGTAGAATTTCTCGAGCGAATTTGGTTCCTTCATTTTCAGCCATTTTCCAAATTCGCTCGATTTGTCAATAGCACGCATCAAATAGGTCAAGATCATTCGTGGCTCTGCATTATCGACTTCTGCCAGAGCTAAGTTGAAGCGGTTCAAGAATGACTTAATAGGCTCTCCCGGATTCTGTTCAAGACTGGACAGTGACATTATATCTTTTGCCTTTGAAGCGTATAGCCTGAATTGCTCTTTGAATTTTCGGGTCAGATCAGAAAACTGATCTACAGATCGGACAGGAAGCTTGGTGAACCAGAGAAGTGCCACTCCTTCTAAATAAACTAGGAAATATCGGCACTTTATTTCGTCGGTTGCTCTTGCGCCGGTCATATGCCAATCGTATTTATACAAAAACTGATTTGGATCACTTGTTCCCCGATAAGCAGGAATGGTGGGGGGAACAAATTTTCTAGGAAATTCAGCCTTCAGAATCTTCTCGGTAAACGGAGTTCTACTTGGTGCGAATCCCCATTCGCTTTCGTCTTCATCTCTTTGCATGCTCTCTTTCATTATTTGCTTGATCATGCCAGAAAGATATTCCTCATTGTTCAGAGATTTCGCAGAATAGACCTCAGCCATTTTTTCGGGGGTTTGTCCAGGTAAATGCTCATGAAGAACTGGTGATGGCCTGGATCCTTCGGCCTGGAGGGGTGCCCCTTCGGCAGCACCTGATCCCCCGTGAGGAATATTTCTTCGCTCGGAATTGGGAGCAGCATTAGCAAAGTTTCCCTCATTATTTACTGGTCTTTGACTCGTACCAAATAGAGCATTCAGCCTTTCCATCATCAGGTTATTCTGAGTTTCAATCTGCTGGTACAGTCCGGATACAGCAGCATCTAACTCCTGTCGCGTAACACCGACGCTTGGAGCTGCCTGATTTGGAGAGAGAGAAGTGGCAGTATTATCACGGTCGTCATCAGTTCTGACAGACTTTCGTTTCCTTCCAGGAGCCATTATGTCTGATAAACTTCTGGTTTTGTGGGAAATTCTTTCAGCAAACTTCTAAGAAGCAATGGTGAGTGGTAGCCTGAGTTGGGTTCTCAGTGAAAGCACCAAAATGTTAACGTTAAAAAGTGAACGCTAACACCCGGTGTGTGTAATAGAATCGTGAAAGCACCACCCGTGTGACGGGAAAAGAATTTAAGCAGCAAAAAACAACAATTTATAGTGGTTCGGCTTGAGATTAAGCCTACGTCCACTTTGAATCTCTTTATTACTGAATTCGGTTACAAATCGGTACAACTCTCTTATCAAAACAGTACAACTTCATCGAAAGAAACAATCTTGACTAATAGCTCAATCTTCGTCGATGAAATTCGATGAATTCATGTTGAATGCAGGGAATTATCTCTTGAAGATCGTTGTAGCGTCTTGAATGTTTGAGGATCTTTGATTGCTGGTTGAATGGAGACTTCGAAGGAGTAACGACGCTTGAAGAAATGATTTGGCAAAAGTCCCTTTCATGTTGGAAGTGGTGGGGTATTTATAGGAGCTGATTTGGACTCTAGAAATTTCCCTAAGTCCCAAGTCATCGCCGACTTAGTATAAGTCGCGGCCGACTTATGGTAGGTCGCAGCCGGCTCATCAACACTTTCATAGTAGTTCGTCTCCTTTTCTGGTTTTATGCAAGTCCTAAGTCGTCGAAGATCTAAGGTAAGTCGGTGACGAGGTAAAGATGTAAGGTGTTCTGAGATTACATACGACTCAGTATAAGTCGTAGGTCGGCGACGACTTAAGAGATAGGTCGTAGGTCTTTAAGTCGAAGACTTCTTTAGGTCGGAGCCCCTCCTTATCTCGCGAACTGCTAAGTCGGAGGCCTTCGTAACTTGCTAATCGGTTAAGTCAAACTACTCCTTAACTCGTACACTGTTATGTCGGAGCATTACTTAACTCGGAATCCTTTTTAACTCGGTCTCAGCTCTTGAGTCACAAATTACCTTAAGTCGTGACCTGTTGAGTCGGCACATGTCTTAAGTCGGCAGCTTTTTTTAGTAGTTGGATCGGCAACTGTTGGATCAGAGCTTTCTTAGGTCGTGGCTTGTTAAACCGGAGACCTTTCTTAAGTCGGAGCCTTCCTTGAGTCGGCTACTGTTAAGTCAGACCTGTAGCTTAGGTCGCATGTTGCTTTAAATCAGATTTGTTACGTCGGTCTTTGTCTTGAGTCGGTGGCGCTTTTAACTCATTAGGTTATGAACTGAAAGAGGGTTAACAGTGACCCCATGAAAAGTATGAATGGATGATTTTATTAGTAGACACCAATAGGTTCTTAGTGATTGTATAAAAACTATGAAACTGGACAGATAGTCTGTAAGCTTGGAATGAGTTATTAGTTAGCCCATGAAAACTAATAGGTTAATAGTGACCCTAGTAACTATAACTTGAGACAGATAGTCAGGTCAATGGGGATACGAAATCTAGAGCATATTGCACCTTTCCATATCATACATTTTATTATGTTATACCTTAACCATTGTGGATGCTGGTGCACAATATATGGTTATTATAAATTTGAATTAAGATACTAGTTAGAGGAAAACCCATTATGCTAAGCGGCGTGGTCTCGCTAGATATCTATTTGGTTCGAGATGGTAGGTTATTATTCACATTAGACTTTTTGCCGGACTCGAAGTTTATGTTTTCCCCTTAAACTCTCAGGTGCTTAATTTATTTTGAGTAGCTTGAGAGTTAAAGTTTTATGGTTCTCCTTTAGACCAGTAAGCTTCCAGAGACGTGCAGGAGGAAAGCTAGCTATTAGGAGTTCTTTTTGTTTGATTCCACCGTGTATTGGTGCAATGGCAATGTTATTTAGTGCCTATATTTAGACTCTGATCAACCAAGGGGGCATCTTCTTATGTCTCTCTTGGTGTAATTTGTAATAATTATATTTCTCTGAACGTGATTTATGAATTGGGATTATGTAATAATCTGAAATGCGATTCGAAATGGAATGAGATATTTGTTTTAAAATTGAGTTTAAAATTTTTCTTATCCATATGTTCCTTGTATATCAATGTGTCTAACATTACCACATTTGGTCATCGAAAAATAATAACTATAGATGATTGCAACATCTGTAGCGGTTAGTTTTGGGCCTCGAAATGAAGGATGTTACAAGTTGGTATTAGGGCATAGGTTTATGTAAATTTAAAAGAAATTTAAACCTAAAAGATTTTCAAAACATAACCCAATGAATCATAAAATGAGACTAGGGTTTGGGTTAACACTATAGTAACGTACTTGCATTTGTTATATATATATAAGAATGTATTACCCTCTCTCTTAGACCATTCTTCTATATCTTACTAAGGTTTGTACGAGAAAGGAAGATATGGAGGCAGGAAACGGAAGAGGAAACTACGTAGAGGAAGCACCACAACTAATGGAAATACTTGACCCAATACCAAGAGGAATCTGGCCGATAGGCAAATGCTAATTCAAACGCAAATGCTAACATAGGTGCTGGAACCCCGCCAGTAGATATGGGATAATGTATCGGTTCTTCGTTAATCTGATGCAAGATAGAGCAGCTGCAGGAGTAGCTGGAGGGAATGCCGTGAATGTTGGAGGAGCTAATCCTATGGCCCCAGTTAGCAATAACTATGCCAAGTTGAGCAGGGATTACACCATTCTTGGTGGGAAGCCGTTTTTGGGAACAAAGGATGTTGTTGAAGTAGAGAACAGGTTATTGCGCTATGAAAGAATTTTTGCTGACTTGGGATTAGATGATGAGTAGAAGAGGAGACTTTCTTCTAGATGGTTGCAGGGAGCAGCATGTTATTGGTGGAATGGTATTTTCGTGGGAGTTCCCGAGGAAGAGTTGACTTGGGTAGAGTTCCGAAGGAGATTCGAAGAGAGGCTCTTGTCTAAAGTTGCCAAGTCAGTATTGGTGAGAAATTTCATGGACTTAGTGCAAGGTGAGATGTCGGTGATTGAGTATGCTACAAAATATGAGGAGTTGTCCAGATACGGATATGCTACCATTAACATCGTCATTAAAAGGAAGGAGAAGTTTATTTGAGTATTAAGACCAGAGATTGCTAGGGTGACTATGCCACATCTCTGTGAACAAGTACAGTTGTAGTGGAGGTGACAATCAGGAATGAAGAGATGCTTTCTACTTTTGGGAAAGAGAAGTTGGTTGAAACCCAGGATTATCAGGGCAAGAAGAGGAAATTCTTTAAGAAGAAAGGAGCTCAGAAAGGAGGAGCTACCAAGAAAGGGAAGGCCGATGTAGTTTGCTACAAGTGCGACAAGAAATGACATTTGCTCATGAATGTTGAACTAGAAAAGGGAAGAAGGTTGCAGATAAGAAAGGAGTGAAGTGCTTTAACTGTGACCATATTGGGCATTATAGGAATTAGTGTCCAGAATTGGTTAGAGCAGGCACGGGAAAGGTTTTTGCCTGGAACCATCATCATTCAAACCAACCGGTGCTGAGAAGGGAAAGACTGTGATGGAAAGTACGCTTTTGATTTATAGTATACCAGTTAGGGTAATATTTCATACTAGTGCAACACTTTCATTTATATCTCAGTGTTTGGTAGATAAGTTATGTTTAAAACCCACATACCTTGTTACTTCCTTAAGGGCTGCGAATCCGTTAGGTGGGTATGCAACTTTGGGCATGAGATGTGACCAGTTAGAACTTGATTTTATAGGTCATAAGTTTGCATGCAGTTTGTATGTTATTGATTTCGTAGGCTTTGGGATCATTTTCGGTATGGATTGGTTAGATAGATACGATGCTAGGATATTTTGACAAGATAGGAAGATATTGCTAAGACAACATAATAGTCATAACCGAATTATATACTCAATGGAGAATTCATATCTAAGTGCATGTGCTTTGTTGGGTGCTATGGAAGTAGAAGAAAATTTGAATCAGGTTTTGCTAGCAAAAGAGTGTGCAGATGTTTTTGAGCCAGTCATAAGACTACCATCGAAGCGAGCTATCGAGGTTCAGATAGATCTTGTGCCGGGGGCAGAACCTGTAAGTAAACCATCTAGTCGGATGACACCTACCGAGGTGAAAGAGTTGATGGCACAGCTAGTGGATTTAGAAGGAAAGAATTTCATTAGACCAAGCAGTTTACCTTAGGGAGCGGTCGCAGTCTTCGTGAAGAAAATGGATGGGTCGTTAAGGATGTATATCGACTATCATAAGTTGAACGAGAAGACGATCCAGAATAGGTATCCTTTGCCGAGAATCGATGATTTATTCGATCAGTTGAGTAGAGCCGGTGTATTTTCCCAATTAGATTTGGAGACAGGTTTCCATCAGCTAAGAGTGGTAGAGGATAGTATTCCGTTTACGGCATTTCGGACTAGGTATGGTTCGTACGAGTGGTTAGTGATGCCACCCGGGTTAACGAATGTGCCACCTTTCTTCATGGATTTGATGAACCGGGATTTTCGAGAGAACTTGGATAGGTTTGTATTGATATTCATAGATGACATCTTCATATACTCTAAGGATGAATGAGAGCATGAAGTTCATCTTAGAGTGGTGCTTGAGACGCTAAGGCAACATCGACTGAAAGCGATGTTTTCAAAGTGTCATTTCTAAAAGAAAGAAGTTAAGTTTCTTGGCCATGTGGTTTCATGGAAGGGTTTGTCAGTTGATCCAGATAAAATCAAAGTTGTTAACAACTGGAAGAGACCAGAGACGGTGACTGAGACAAATTTTTTTTTGGACTCGCTAGCTATTACCGGAGATTTATTAAGGATTTCTCACGTATAGCAATGCCTTAGACTAAGTTAACCAGGAAGGACATAAAGTTTATTTGGTCCAAAAAATGCGAGAAGGCATTCCTTAAGTTAAAGCACTTGTTGACCAGCATGCCTGTGTTAGTGTTCCAGATGGGAATCAGGGATTAGTGGTGTATATAAATGCATGTGGAACCGGATTAGGAGCTGTATTGATGCATAAAGGTAAAGTTATTGCCAACTCTTCACGACAGCTTAGACCGCATGAAGTGAGATATCCTACTCATGATCTAGAGTTAGTGTTACCCGGCTACCTGGCCCGGATACAAGGCGATAGTCGCAGAGGCTATGGTTGGACCCAGGCGGGACTCGGGCCAAGGAAGGATTGGAATTGTAAGGGATCGGTGTAGCTAGGTACGATCGGCCCACATATGCATGGTTCGGCCTATTTACATGGTTTGGTGTTGGAACTAGATCGCATATGGGTCGGCAATGATGGGGTTGGCCTTGTGGGGTCGGCAAGGATCAGCTCGGATTCGATACGACCAGCATGGGTGGCTCGGCATGACTGGATCGGTCATTAAGGGTCGGCCCTGATGGTTCAGCCTGGATAGGATCAGCGTTGATGGTTCGGTATGGACTGGGTCAGCCTCAAGAGGATTGATGTATGCGGTTCGGCATTCATGTGTGGGTTGGCTAGGATGGTTCGGCACGTATAAATCGGCATAGCCGGCTCGGCCAAGGAAGAAAGGTCGAACTGGATCGGCCAGGGTGGTTCGGTCATTATGGGTCGGTCTTAGTAGTTTGTTGCCTACGGGTCGGTCGCAGCAGTTCGGCAAAACAGCAGGAGAATTAGCAAGTTTGCAACAGGATGGTACGAAAGATACTTTTTGACTTCGAGTCACTCCCCTCATTGCTCTGAGTCGCTTGCGAGTCCACTTCGAGTCATCCACAAGGAAACGCTGGATCGGCATCACGTGGATCGATGGTAGAGGGTCGGTGCACCTGGATCGGTCAACCTAAATCATCTCTTGTGGGCCAAACTGTCTTGTTCGTGGGCCTGCATAGGGGAACTAGCCTATCTTCGTCTATAAATAGAGGGGCGGTTGTACAGTTGAAAAGGACCTTTTTCGGGAATTCCAGGGATACTCTGCCATTTTTTGTACTCACTTCTTTTTTGTTCAAACTTGCATTCAAGTTGTTTGTTTACGGATTGTATCTGTACTCAAGTGATTAGAAAAGTAATAAAGATCATATTCAAAGTGGACATAGGCAATTACGCCGAACCACTATAAATCTGATATTTCCTTTTTTGTTGTTCGTTTTGCATTGAACTATGTTATTTCTCTATTTTAATTTACTTTCTTCATTAATCTCTCTACATAACTCTATTCAAGGGTGTTAGTGACCAATTTTGGTGCTAACATTTTGGTGCTTTCACTGAGAACGTCTATTCTCAGGCTGTTATGATCTGCTTTGTTGCTACTGGATTGAGGAAATCCCCCGAAGGAGATCCAAGTTTGTTCTCAAGAGTTCATAGATACTACTCAAAGTTCCCAAAGATAACTCTAAGATGGCAAGACCACGTACCAGATCCGCCTCTCACAACGTGGATGCTAATGAGACCACCAGCGTCTAGCAAGTGGGACCTAGTAATCAGCAAGCTAATGTAGGTGCAGAGCCCACCACCATCCCAAACCAACCAGAGGCCGTCACCATGGCAGAGTTCAATGAGCTGATAAGGGAGCTCGTGGAAAGTAGGAGATAGCTCAACGAGTAGATTCAAAAGAATGCCAACCTGATGACCCAGATCGCTCAACAGCAGCGTCAGAACGTTGGAGGAAGCCCAACTTCCTACTCATCATCTGAGAGCTCTGCTTCGTCAGATGAACACCACAGGCGTAAACGCCGTAGGATCGAAACGACACAAACTGGTGCAATAGAGCAATTGGTGACGACTTGCCAAGAGCAAACCAACCGAAATGGTCCAAATTCTATACATGGAACCGTGGCTCCTCATCTGCACCTGGGTAGTTGCTCCCAACCTGGAGGGGAAAACTTAGGATCTGTAGCACGCTTGGGAGCTGGTCCACCGCCTCGCCAGGGTCGTAGTGAAACGGGTCATCGGGATGTGCACTTAGATGATCGACTGCCGAGGAGGCACCAGCCAGAACAATCACGGAGGAGGGATACCAACTTGCCACCTCCCATCCAGACTTCGGATTTATCAGTTATGGTCAGGAACTGATGAGGGAGAATCAGGGCTTAACCAACGATGACTGGGGCATATCTAGGAGCCATACTCCATTTACAGATACCATCCTACAAGCTGAGTACCCCTGGAAATTCAACATGCCTACTATCCCAGCTTATGAGGGGAAGACCGATCCCCGACAACACGTAATGAGATATGAGTGGATGATGGACCCAGTTAGGGAAAATGATGCGACCAAATGCAGATGCTTCCCAATAACCTTATCTGAAATCACTACCATGTGGTTCACCAGACTTCCCCCGCGATCGATCTCCAAGTTTAATGTGTTAGCGGCGAAATTTGTGGAGCAGTTTAGGATCCATGCCACTCGCCCAAAGGACATGATGTCGTTGTCCAGTGTGATCCAGGCTCCAGGAGAGTCGTTGAAGGATTATTCGCAAAGATTTCATGTTGCTGCTACAGAAGTTAGCAATCCGAACAACCATGCCATTCTTATGGCGTGATGCGAGGAGTAGATCCGGACTCAGAATTTGGTGATTGGCTGGCAGGCAAACCACCGACTACCTTGGAACGCTTTTATTCAAAGGCGAACCATTTCATGAGAAGGGAAGAGGCCAGGTGGTCAAGACGAAGCAACGCGCCACGGCCCAGTAAGGAAGCGGTGCAAAACAACATTGTGCTAAAGCAATCTGGCGAAAATTCTGGCAAGGTCCAAGTCAATGTTCAAAATAAGCCGGAGCAGTATAAAGGATCCGGAGGAGGAAATTCCTAATGAAAGAGAGAAGCAGGAAAGTGGAAACCAAGAATCCCAACATATGGCGAATACACTCCTCTGAACACATCTTTGGAGAATATTTATTTATCAACTTGTAATACATTCCAATATCGAAAGCCACGCCCAAAGAAATCTACTAAGGAACAAAAGCAGACTGGAAAGTATTGTCGATTTCACGAGACCTATGGGCACAACATTGAAGAGTGTAGACACCTCCATGATGTTATAGAAAAGCTGATTCTCCAGAAGAAGTTACAACAGTTTGTTATGAATCCGCCAGAAGGCGGACAGGGGACATCCGCCCAATCGCGGGCAAGCTTCACATCAACCTGAGGAGCCTGCTCGGACTGCAGGAAGGCTGGTCATAAATACGATAATCGGTGGACCTTATTCGACAGACAAGAGTTGGCAAGAAATGGAATGCTATGCTAGTTCCCTGAAGCATGTAGGTTTCGAATGCTGCTCGAACACGGAAGACGAGACTCCAGCGAAGCAGCAACGAATGATGACCGATGATATAGTGTTCAGAAGCAGGGATGTCGATCAGGTGGAAGCACCTACCATTGACCTGATGGTTATCTCAGCTACGATTGGACTGGCGCTTGTGAGAAGGATACTAATTGATTGTGGGAGTTCCGTTAACATTATCTTCAAAAAGGCGCATTACCAAATGAAGATGGAGGTGAAAGATCTAAAACCGTCTAAGGCCCGCATTCATGGCTTTAATGGTGCAGCTACGGATGCGATAGGTTTTGATGAATTTCCAGTTGAACTAGGAGAAGGTGAATACAGGAGGGTACGGATCCTACCGTTCATTGTTTTGGATGTTGATTCCCCGTATAATGTTTTTCTAGGCCGACCGACCCTGGCAGAGTTTAGGGCAGCTTTGGCCCCGTGGTGTTTGACCTTGAAATTTCCAACGGACAGAGGAGTTGGTGTAGTGCAAGGCGATCAAGCGACTAGTCGTGCTTGCTACGTGGCTGAGCCGAGAGAGGCCCAACACAGAGAGAAAGGAAAGGGTGTGGACAACCCTGTCCGCATCCATGTTGCTGAAAATTGACAAGTAATGCCAAGGCCTTAGCTTGGGCAACACAGTCGGATCTATAAAGATATAGATCCGAGAGATGACGATGAAGAACCCAAGGAGGCCAAAGCGGCACCGGCTGAACTGACGATAAACATTCCAGTCAACCATGATGATCCATCATGGGTGCTTAAGATTGGATCACATCTCAATCCCTTGATGATAGAGGATCTTACTGATTTCCTTCGAGTGAATCTAGATGTTTTCGCTTGGACCCATTCTGGTATGTGTGGGATTTCTCCTGCCATCGCAAGTCATATGTTGAAAATTGACCCGAAGTATGTGCTAGTGAAGCAGAAGAGGAGAGGCATAGACCCGGAGAGGTCCGCTACTCTCAGAGAGGAGGTGGATAAACTCAAGGCCAATGGGTTCGTCCACGACGCCCTCTATCCTGCTTGGGTATCAAATCCCGTACTGGTGAGGAAGGCAAACGAGAAGTGGAGGACCTGTGTTGATTACTCGGACCTGAACAAGGTGTGCCCTAATGATAGTTTTCCCTTGCCCAGAATTGATCAGCTGGTCGACTCGACGGAAGGATATGAATTGTTGTCATTTATGGATGCGTATTCGAGATACAATCAGATCCCGATGCACATTCCGGATCAGAAGCATACCAGTTTTGTCACGGACGTTGGACTGTACTATTATGTAGTGATGCCTTTCGGGTTGAAGACTGTAGGGGCAACTTATCAGCGTTTGGTGAATCAGATTTTTAAAGACCAGATTGGTAGAACGATGGAAGTCTATGTGGATGATATGCTCGTGAAGTCACGATAGTCAAACAACCACATTCGAGACTTAGCCGAGATGTTTGATATACTCAGATTTTACTGAATGAAAATCAATCCATTGAAATGTTCCTTTGGTGTTGCATCGGGGAAGTTTTTAGGTTTCATTGTCAATGCACGGGGAATCAAAGCCAACCCAAAAAAGATTCAGGCTATTCGGGACATACAAGCACCCAAAACTATAAAGCAAGTACGAAGCCTGAATGGAAAAGTCGTTGCGTTGAGTCGATTTATATCCAGAGTGACCGACAAGTGTATTTCTTTCTTTGATGTGATAAGGAAAGGGAAGAGAAATTTTGAATGGACGTCGAACTGTGAGGATGCATTATGAGCTCTGGTGACACACTTGGAGAGGCCCCCGGTTCTATCAGAGCCTGTAGATCATGAGGAGTTGTATGTTTACTTGGCCGTATCTCAGCATGCCATCAGTGCGGCTTTGATTCTTGAAGAGGACCGAATCGAAAAGCCAGTGTACTATGTTAGTAAGCATTTAACGAGGGCAAAGAGAAATTATCATAAGATTGAGAAGCTAGCCTACTGCTTGGTGATCGCATAAGGCAAGCTCCGTCCGTATTTTCAGGCACATCCGGTCAGTGTCTATACAGATCAACCTCTACGGCAGGTCCTCCAATGACAAGAGACTTTTGGAAGGTTACTCAATGGAACATTGAGTTGAGTCGGTTCAATATCACTTACCTGCCACGGAGGGCTATCCAAGGGCAAGCGCTAGCAGATTTCATTGCAGAGTTCACCATATTAGACGAGCCAAGTAGTGGTGATGTAGTTCCCGTTGTTCGATGGAAGCTATACACTGATGGAGCATCCAACAACCATTGTTCTTGGGGTGGTGTTATTTTTGTAACTCCCGAGAACCGATCAATTTGTTATGCTTTGAAACTTTGTTTCCCCGCTATGAACAACGAGGCTGAGTATGAAGCATTGATTGCGGGCTTGATACTTACCAAAGAACTTGGAATAAAATCGATTGAAATCTTCTGTGACTCATAGTTGGTGGTGTACCAAGTACGGGGAGACTACCAGGCAAAGGGGCAAAGGCTTTCCCCATACCTCGCTCGGGTTCAAGAATTGTTGGTGAACCTTGAATACTACGATATTTCGCACATTCCGCGTGAACAAAACGGGGAAGCCGACTCGTTGGCAAAATTCGCAAGTACTGGTGATGCACAACAGATGGGCTTGGTACCCGTCGAAACCCTACATGCCCCGAGTATAAACGAAATGGAAGTAGATCTTGTATTAGGGATGGAAACTAAAAGGGAGTCATGGATGACAACGTTCAAAGAATACCTGCTACATGGAACCTTGCCCAAGAGAAAGAACGAGAGATGACAAGTCGCTCGCAAGGCCTCACGGTATATAATGCAGGATGGAATAATGTATCGGAAGGGATTCTCTGTCCTATTGCTTAGGTGCGTCGCTCACAACGAGATAACGAGGGTCTTAATAGAAGTCCATGAAGGAGAATGTAGCGACCATACTGGGGGGCAAACATTAGCCAAAAAGATCCTCCGATATGGATATTATTGGCCGACCGTGAATCGAGACGCCGCGGACTATGTAAGAAGATGCGTTAAATATCAAAAGTATGCAAAGATCCCGAGGGCACCGCCGACAGAGCACACGCAAATGGTCAATCCATGGCCATTTGCAATATGGGGGATCAATATAATTGGTTCCTTGCCAATTTCCAAAGGTGGTGCGAAATACACAATCGTTGCGGTTGATTACTTCACCAAGTGGGCAGAAGCAGAGCCACTAGCTACGATCACCACCAAAAAGGTTGTTAACTTTGTTTGCGAAACATTATATGCCGCTTTTGTCTCCTACAGACCATCATTACTGACAACGGAACTCAATTTGAGATTAGAGAATTCAAAGAGTTCTGCTAAAAATACCGCATTGAGAAAAGGTTTGCTTCAGTCGCTTACCCTAAGTCGAATGGACAGGTTGAAGCCGTAAATAAGATAATCAAGTCCATATTGAAAAAACGGTTGGAGAAGGCTAGAGGCAAGTGGGTGGATGAGCTTCCAACAGCACTCTGGGCCTACAGAACCACCCACAAGTCCACGACCGGCCACATTCCATTCGCCTTGGCATACGGCACTGAAGTTGTTATACTCGTGGAACTTGAGGTTCCCTCTCACCGAGTGACTCATTATGATCCTAGAATGAATCAAGGTCTTTTACTGGAGTCGTGGACTTTGTCGACGAGAAACGTGAGGAAGCTGATTTATGGGTGACTGCATATCGGCACCGAGTTGCTCGATATTATAATGAAAAAGTTCGACCGAGAACTTTCGATGTGGGCGACCTAGTTTTGAAGTGAGTTTTTCCGGTCCCATCGCATATGAATCCCACATGGGAAGGTCCCTACATCATCGAATGGAAGCTTGGAGAAGGAACCTTCAAGCTAGCGACTCTTGATGGCGCGATGCTCCCCAGAGCGTGGAATGGCGAGCATTTGCATCGTTATTACACTTAATTTACTTCTTTTGCATTTTAGTAGCATTTGTTTCCATAATATGTTTCTTTTGTTGTTCTCTGCTTCCGACATGTAATAAGACAATTCGGTTTGTCCTTATTTCTACAATCAATAAAGGCTTGAAGATGTTTTTCTATGAACTATTAATGTTTTGTGCTTTATAATTTCATGGCAAAATAAAATTGCATTAATCTGTCTGGCGTATGAGCGCGCAAAAAAAAGATCTCTAAATCCCCAAAGTGTGGACTTGAGTACTCCGAGTCCCCAAAGTGCGGACTAGAGTATAAACGATTCAAAAAATCTCTAAGTCCCCAGAGCGCGGACTAGAGTACTCTGAGTCCCCGGAGTGCGGGCTAGAGTATAAACGATTCAAAAAATCTCTAAGTCCCCGGAGCGCGGACTAGAGTACTCAGAGTCCCCGGAGTGCGGGCTAGAGTATAAATGATTCAAGAAATCTCTAAGTCCCGGAGCATGGACTAGAGTACTCTAAGTCCTCGGAGTTCGGGCTTGATTATAAATGATTCAAAAAATCTCTAAGTCCCCGGAGCGCGGACTAGAGTACTCTGAGTCCCCGGAGTGCGGGCTAGAGTATTAACGATTCAAAAAATCTCTAAGTCCTCGGAGCGTGGACTAGAGTACTCTGAGTCCATGGAGTGCGGGCTAGAGTATAAACGATTCAAAAAATCTCTAAGTCCTCGGAGCGCGGACTAGAGTACTATGAGTCCCTAAAATGCGGGCTAGAGTATAATGATTCAAAAATCTCTAGGTCCCCAAAGCATGGACTAGAGTACTCAGAGTCCCCAGAGTGCGGACTAGAGTATAAACGATTCAAAAATCTTCAAGTCCTGTGAAAGCGGACTGGAGTTCACATGACCCATGAGACTCGGAATTTCAATTACAGATTAAATTATAATCTAAGCAATGAGAATCTGGGAATACAAAGAAGAAAATTTTTATTTACTAATCAAAAACGAAGTTTCATTACAACTTCTTCGAAGTCCAGAACTAAAATCTATCTACAATGACTAAAAAAAAGGGGAGGAAAACAACCGCATGGTACTACGTTACTTAAGTTGAGCAAAATGTAGCGAGGCAATAGCTACTTCTTCGGTTTTCTTTCCTTTTTTGGCTTCTCTGAAGTTTCCTCATCCAAGCGCCTCTTTTTGGACCTTTTGCTTCTCGACGACGGAGTACTCGAGGGAGGAAGTGGAACTTCCGAAGATGTGGTCCTACCGGGGAGAATGACCTTCAATGGCCTATTTAGGGGATCGTCAAGTTCGACCACTTGAGATTCTATTTTAACTTTGGTTTTCTTTTTCTCTTCCTCCTCGATTTTCTCTTTCATGCTGAGCTTGGAAGTATGCTCGAAAGCGCCTGTGATTTCGACCTCGTCATGTTCTTCTACAGGTGAGGAATTTTCAAGTTTATCCTAATCTAGCGCCCCGATCACTTGAGCATCGGGACTAGGGGTATCTCCGGTGTGAGGTGCCTCAGCCTTTTTCTCTTCCCGCTCCATGGCGACATTGCTCCTTGGAATCGGTTCAGATCCAGAGTGACCTATATAGGTTCATGAAAAACAAATGTTAGAACACATTCATCACTCGTCGAAAGCGATGAATTCCTAAACTCTAGAAAGTAAAGCTGCATACCAGCTTCCAACTGACTCTCAGTGGTCCTCGGAGTATCACCCTCAGAGATTGGAGATAAAATGTGAATGCCAAGTCCGGGCTTCTCCGGGTCATAACCAACATGCTACATGGGAGGCCCAGGTGACGAACTATCAGTCAATTGAACGGGAGGAGGAACTGGAAACTCGGTGCTCGATGGACCAGCGTTATCGTCTTTACCCTTCGATGACGGGGAGTCTCTTCCAAAAAGGACTTTCGCCGCAGATAGATCTAAGGGTTCGTTGCCTCGAAGCACTTCCCTTACCAGAGCCTCTTCATCAATCTCTTCAACACCCAGCTCCACTTTTTTAATTCTAATCAAAGTATCCCAAGCTTCAGCGTGGGACTCGAGATAATTTTCGCCTAGGAAAGACAAGTCACTATGCATGAGGACTCTTGCGTTAAACTCGGCAATGAGCAGGTCGAATAAACATTGGATTTCTTCTCTTCTAGCTTCGGTAGCTGCCTCAAGCTGAGAGCTGGCCTCTGTGAGCACTATCTTCTTGCCCTCTTCAAGATCTACTTCTTTTAGTGCTTCAACCTTGGATAGCTCTTCGTCAATTTTTGTCTTTAGCAGCCGTGTTTCGACGATTTCATCACAATATCTTTATGACTCTTCTTGCATTCCAATATTCTCTTCTCTCTCTTTAGAGAGCAATTCCTCTAGTTTTTTGATCTGTCGATCGAGAATGTCCTTTTCTTTTTAGATAGAGTCTTTCTCCAAAGCCAGAGCGTTGCTGCGTTGGACTGCCTCATTAAGTTCTTTCTTGTGAGCGGCCTCCAAGCGACTAACTGCCTCGGTTGTCTCTTTAGCATTTTTCTGGGAAGTCTCGAGTTGAGATTTGTATGAGGATAGTTCCTCATCCTGACCCTTAATGATGTCTTTGTCAAGGATAGTACTCGACGAGCCAGAGTGTTGGTCGCGAGGAACTTCGGACTAGGAACCCTTCTGAGCAGACTTATCCCTACTATGCTCCGAGTGAGGGGGAGGATCGTTTGGATATGAAGAATGGCTGTAAGTTCTCCTTTTGGAAGACGATGACTCTCTGGGATGATAATCTCTGCCCCGCTGTCATCCCTGTCTTGTCGTTTACCTGATCCTGAATCTCGACTAGAATGGTAGAAGATAGAGGATCCGCAAAGGCGGTCAATGCCATGTGTACGCCCCATATCACCTGCACACGAAACCAAATGAGGACTAGTTAGTAGGAATCACATGATGAGTGAAATTCAAGTACGGGGTGGAGTGTAAGTGTTTGTGTGTGTCCTAGTGTTTCCCCCCGACGAACCAGTGTTTTTTGCTTTACTTATTGGAGTTTTCTCTCCTTGATGGTGAGTCTGAACGCTTTCGTCATTTCTCACGGGCGAATTGAAACCCATAGCCTCTGGGTTATTGAAACTGTAATTCAATATGTCGTTAGGAATAGTCAAGTTAGATAGGCCTTTTAATGAGCTTTCTAAATTTTAGGAAGACGACTTCTTTTCGATCGGAATTATCGTAACCTTTGAAGTTTCGCTAACCATTTTCTTTTTCAGCTTGTAAGCTAGGCTCTTTTTCTTTTTCGAAGGAGGCGGTGGTTCATCGGTGCCGGGTGCATCAGCTACAGGCGCTTGGCCGCAACTTATATTCTCGTCAGCCACCATTGGCACCTCAGTTTCTTTAATCTCGCCTTCCTCGGTGGTATCGAAGGCCCCTTCGACAAGGGGCACCGAAGGTCCGGCTTGTTCTTTGCCCGTTTCCGCAATCGTTCTTGCTATAGTAGCTTTAATTGGAAGGTTGTCCGGTGGCCCTCCTCCAGTAACCCGAACTTCGAGAGCGGTTCGTTAGTAATTACAGATTTAATGTCCCGATCTCCTACGGGAATAGCTGGGATAGCCTCGACGGCCTCAGAATACCTGGCACCTTTGGGTCGTGGATGGATATCTGTAAGAGTTGAAAGAAGTTTAGAAAAAGTGCACTTCGAGCCTTAAGACGAAGATTGGAATGAAAATGAGACTTACTCCCTTCTAGCCATCTTCTCGCAAAACCGGGAGGACATCGTACGTAGAACCACTCTTGTTTATATTGTGAAAATTTACTCCACGCACACATCAGAACTTGACATTTGGGGTATGGCTCAAGGAATATGTAAGACGGGCTGTCGGTACGTCTCTTGAAGTGGTAGATATAATGGATATCCTCGGGAGTTGGAAGTCTGAGTAAGACGCTCATGAAAAGAACGCATGTACCATGGATAAATGCATGACTATTATGGTGTAGTTGTGCTGGAGCAATTCCTATATACTGTAACACTTCACGGATGAATGAATTGAAAGGTGGCACACTTCCAGCCCAACGTATAAATTTGTTGCAAGCGGTATATCCGACTGGGGGCAAGTGAGGCCGACCTTGTGCTGAAGGAACTAGAACGTCTTTGAAGGGGATTTCATGGATAGAACATAATCGACGGAGAGAAGATTCGTCGATTTTCGAGGCTTGAGAGTCGATGGGATCATCCAGAACGACAGCCCCGTCTATAGTATCGGGAGCCGGGCCTATAACCGCAACAGGCGGATCTGGGATGCCAGGTATGGGGGTTGATGATGGATTCGAAGTTCCCACTACCTCCTGCCGAGAACTTGGCTCAGGCTTGTCAGAAACTATAGCGGAGCTTGATTTTTTGGACATCTCCAAAGAACGATCGATGTGAATAGATACATGTTTAATCTATACTTGGAAGATAATAGATATCAGATATAACAACAAAGTATTTCCCCGTGTTGTGTGTGAACTAGTGCGATGATTCAAGCAAAGAGTATAGATAAATTAAAGTTCTAAAGAATAAAATGTACCAGGACGGAGCTTTAAGTTGTCATCTCTGGATATTTTCATACTGACCGTCACCAAAATTTGTCCTATGATCGGTAGCATAAGTCCTAGGATCAGACATTGGCATCATATATTGTGAAGGCTTTTACTTGCTTCTAATGGATTAAATTCACGTTTATAATTGTTAAAACTATGGAGTTATTAGTCCGAACCAGTTCCATGTGCTCTTGAACTTAGGTTCTTGTCATTGATTCATTGATATATGATTAGGCATGGAAGTATGTGGTTCTATTATATTCTATGATTCAAGGTGAGATGATTTGATTGCCAATGCCGATCCCCATATTAAGAACCGCTCGTCTATTCAAGCCTATATGTGTCGAGCCACACTGCCTCGCTCGGTACCGATCCACTCGTTTCTCGATTACCGAGCAAACCTTTAAAACCTATCCTGACCACTCACTCCTCCCTCTTTCTTACTCACCAAACCACTCTACTACAGACTACCGACCGCCTCTCTAGATCAAAGGTAACCAACCCACTCACCTATGAAATGAAGATCCACTCGCTCACTCAACTTATACCAAACTAGCCTCACTCAACCTATGCTGACCCACTCTTCTTCTAGGCTCCTAACGATCTGCTCTACTGACAGAATCCTACTGACCCAGATCTCCTTTGACGATCTATTGACCTACTCCCATTTAAAGTGCAGAACTCCTCTCTCTCTCTTACGAAACGTGAACTCTCTTCTCCAGTACATTGCCGACCTCAGTTCATATTAACGCCTATGTTAACTCCTCTCAACCTGGTGTAAACCCACGTCAAAAATGCTCCGTTGTCTACTCCTATCACTTGTATCTCACCATGTTTTTCTCTTCTTCCCTTCATCGTGCAGGGATGTATGCGCCTAAGGTTCTAACCTAGTTCGAATTCAAAAGGGGATGGCCTAGGAGTTCAAAATAATACGTGGAATCTCACCTATATGTGTGTCAATTCGAGGTTGGGGCGAGTGTTTCTTGGAGTTTGAAGTCAAGGAGTATGGTGGCAGCACGTTTGGAGAATGGCGAAATGAAGAGGCGAAGTAGTTCAGTGGAGTGAAGGAGATGGGGTTTGGAGCAGTGCTAGAGAAGAAAAGATATGAAGTGAGATATAACGACCCGGTATTTTGGACCTTTCGCATCCGCACATGTCGGACTTGAATAATTCAAAATACCGCGTTGTTAATTTAAATTGGCAAAACTGAACATATACAATAAATAAATAATCATAGATCACAGACATAGAGTAAACAAAAGCAGCGGAAATAAAAGAGATAGTAGTTCATGAAGCTACTATATAAATATATAAGTTACATCAGAGTTAAACAAGATACAACGGAAGAATAACACGATACATCAGATACAAATCAGAATACATCACGGGAATCATCGAATACTGAAAGCAGAATAGATGGCTGGATCTTCAAGCAAAGCTCCAACTCCAAAGGTGAGTCTCGAATACTGGTACACTCAGTCTGACCCGAGCGTAAAGCAAAACACAAGACACTCGAGTCAGGATTAACATTCTTATATCAATAAATCCAACTCAAGTGAAATAGCAATTGAAATACAAGTAACTCAAAGGATGTTTGGAATAACCATCCTTTAAGGATCCGTTAAACTATCTACTATGTAGTAGTGTACGATAAGTAGATAATGCCTATCAGTAATAGAAGATATCAAAATAGTGTTAAGGCGTTACCATTATTCCCCTTAACACATTTTTATATAAGCGTCATAGACTATACAGCACTGTAAACTCCACCGTAAACTAGTGGGCTATCAGGGAGTACTCCATAGGTATAACACAAAACAAATCGTAGTGGTCGCGTATATAGGGATACAAGTATGACAAGGAACATGAGACAATACCCAAGGTAGTGAAACTACCATTTGCCTGATCCGGACTGGTGAGAACGCATCGCCGCAGCGATCGCAACACTGCGAAACAACACTCCCAAAATCAAGGGTGCACCAATCGACAACAAGTAATAAGTAGTTTCGAAGAAGTGTGTTCGCTCGAGGTAGCTAACCCTCATTTGGCCCGGCACGGCTCCTGTTTTAGTCATTTCCAATTTGACACAAGTGTCAAGGCTATCCATTATCGTTCTCTTTCTTCAGTCATCACGTACATCATTCCAACCACTTCATTCTGGATCACAATCCGCGTGTAGTTATTAAAGTGGTTTCGGTTTAGACAGTGAGTATGTCCCTAACCGATTCCGGTCTCTTTAATAACTTTCGTGATTATTACACCGATTGGTCGTTTATTCATTTCAAAACCAAATCAATTTCAATCTCAATTAAAATTTGTAAATCAACATTTCATTTGTCTTTCTAAATCAATTTCCATAATTTACATTCCAAAACTTCCAAATTACCATTTCAAAACTCCATAATTCAATTTCAATTTCTATTTAAACAATTCAAATATTGATTCAAGTTCGTATATAAGTTTCATTCCGAAATCATTTAAATTAATTTAATTTAACATTCAAATCAATTTAACTTCATTTATCGATTTCATTCAATATTCGTTAAGTAAATTTGTCATTCAAACAATTTCCATTTAATTTCCAATTCATTAAATCAATTACTCGAGTTCAACTTCATTATAACAAAACTTACAAATTTCATTAAATTAAACTCATCAAATCAAATTCTTTACACTTCAAATCTTACATTAATTTCAATAAAACACATTTTATTTCTTATTACAGAAATTCAATTCCACTTATTAATTTACTTAGTTACAATTTCACAACTCAATTAATAAAGAAACTTAATTTCACTTATTCAAGAAGTTTAATTTCACTTAATAAAGAATTCAATTTATTTAATTATTAAATAATTCAATCTTATTTAATTATTAAATAATTCAATCTTATTTAATTATAAAATAATTTCAAAACTTAATTATTAAATAATTTCAAACTTAATTATTAATAATTCCAAATTTAATAATTAAATAATTAATTTTAAAACAACATTCCTTCATCATCTACTATGTTAATATTTTGTTTAACATTTTCCTTTCATTAAAATTCAAATTTCAACTTCATTTCAAAACCATATTATTTATTCAAATAAAATCTTTATTTTATTTTTAAATCAAATTTTGACCAATCGGGTTTCATTTAATTGTCTATCTTAAGTCAAGTTCATTTGGGTATTTATCATTTCAACCCGATTCCAATTCAATTCAAAATCAAAACATAGCGAAGGGAACTTGCAGTGTGATAACTGGGATGGTGTCAAATTAAATAAACAAGCAAGAACAACAATCAGTATCAATCCAATAATCAATTCAAATAATCCTGAAATAATCGTATTAATTCACATTGTTATTTGTGCAAATTAATATAATTATTTCTAGAATCTACACTATCATTTCATGTAGATTAAAGATTTATTTCACTAATTATTCATACGGTTCTTCACTTGTCATTCAATTTCAATTTTATACTACAACAATTATACAACATACATTAAATGGTTCAAGGTGTAGTTATCACTATTCTACGTGTTAGTTCATTTAACATTTAAAGGGAGTCATATTATATAACTTTAACTAATTAAATTCAACATTTAACTATCCTATATCAAGTTCAATTGCATATTATTTATCACTTTAACAATAACAATTAACATCCAATTTCAACATCACATAACAATCATTCATCAACCAAACTTGTGTAAATAACAGATAATGTGTCAGATGTCACAGGTGAACTGATATAGGTAATAGCATATATAACAGTGTAATTAACTAACTGCAGCATATTTCAATTGTCGTTTCAATTGAAATCAAATTAAATGAATAAAAGAACATTAATCGTGAGTGATTGCTCACCTTTCGAGGCTAGAGAATACCGAAGATGACACGGATACGCACACTGATCCGGACACGAGCAAATCAAAAGATGCCGCGACCAAATTGGACGTTGGCTCGACAAGGGCAAGGCACGACTCTCGAAGTAAAGCTAGATGGCACGAATTTGACGATCAACGCTGATAATAGAAATCGATGAGAACAAATCAGAATTTGATTTGATAAAATTTTAACGAGATGTATATTATATTAAAAAATTTCCTTAAACCAAATATTGAATTTAAATACATATAAAATTTTCAAATTTTAAATTTTAAACATATAAATTGAAATCAAAATATATGTATATTTAAAAATCATTATTTCTTAATCCATTAACTAAAATCAAATTACCTGTACACATTTTTCCTCCGGGATCAATAAAAATTGGAAAACCCAAACCTATGTATATTCATATATACAAATTGATATATAAGCTTACACAGACTCACACACATTAGAAACAAACATATATACACATTATTTCTAAATCGACATGTATATACACACACACACACGTACAACACATAATAATATACTATACCACCTGAAATAGCAAGCGAGCCTAGATTTAAAAGTACAAAACCAAACAAGGTTGAAACTCATGTTTGAAAACTCAGTTGTATACGGAGCTCGGTTTTACTGAAAATAAGATACACTTGAAAACATGCATATATATTTTGATGCCTTAATATATATACTCAAGATCCAAGTATAGGAAGCTTCTCATTTTTTTTGAAAATATGTATCTTAAGTTTGGAAACATATACTAAAAGCCAACTATCTTCTGAGAACAATGCCTCTTTAAAAACTAAAAATGTTTGAAGGCTTATATATATTTAACTGCAAATATAAAATGACAGGTTAGCACAGCAGACTCCATATATATATATATTACACATACCTTTATATGAGATCACTTATATGTTATAAATATATACTGATGTTACTTAACTCAAATATTTGCAGACTCACCATACAACTATTTATACCTTTATATTATATATACATATCTACACTGCAGTAACATCCATATATGACTAACATATTACATAAATATATAATGCTATCATATATATTCAAAACCAAACTCAGTATATATATAAAACTAATATATATGTATATGCTAATATATACTGTAAACTTGGAAGAATAGCTATATATATTATACATACAACTAATCATATAACTTAAATAAAAAGATATATAGCTTACATATATAAGATGCGGCTGCGTTGCTTTGGAGGATGGTCAGTCAGAGGGAAGGAGGACAGGGTACTGCTATGGCGGAGATGCAGAGAGGTGATGTTTCGATCGAGGAAGGCTGCACACGCGAACGGAGGTGGAAGGAAGTCGGAGATTTTCTTGGGGTGTTGTCAGGTGGTAGGCCGATGGGCGAAGAGGCTGCGAAGGTTGAAGGGGTGATGGACATGGCAGTTCACGCGGAGGTGGGATAGGGTCTCGGCGGCTTGTTGGTCGGAGCGATGCCGATGAGTGGACAAGGGAGAAGAGGCACAAAGGCTGTCGGTGATGGGAAAAGAAAGCGGCGGAGAAGATGGTGGTTGCTGGCACCGATGGTGGAGTGGGGCACGAGGCTGCGGCTTGTAGGCGTGGAAGAGCACGAGTGGAAGGCGAGCTGTGGTTGGGTGCATGTGGAGGTGGAGGAAGGCGAACAAGAGGAGGGGAGAAGTTTGAAGTTCTCTGGAAAATGAATGAAACTCAATACTTATGTAAATGTCCTTTTCTTTTATATTATTTTCTCAAATCTGTAAAAGAGGAATGGGTTTCAAAGCAAAAGGAATATGAGCAGGTTCCAAGGCAAGAAATAGAACACAGTCCCAAGAAATGAATTTATGATAAAAGTGACGTGCCATCATATTGTAAATAAGTTGCTTTATTAACAATGAAGATAGAACACAAGCAACAGCCAGGGAATCATAAAAGTCAGAAAGCTGAATTCAAATAAATATTAAATGCAAAGGTCAGCTTGGTTTAACACGATAGATGATGAATAGTCATGTGGAAAACAAAAGGGCTCGAACGGTTACCGATATGGGTGACCGTTTCACGCTTTCCGTTG
Source organism: Allium fistulosum (assembly GCA_030737815.1). Classification (NCBI taxonomy): domain Eukaryota; kingdom Viridiplantae; phylum Streptophyta; class Magnoliopsida; order Asparagales; family Amaryllidaceae; genus Allium; species Allium fistulosum. The sequence goes on along the minus strand of CM060901.1, from coordinate 304,809,140 downwards.
CGTACCGGGCCTTAAAATACATGAATAAATATACCACAGAGATCGGCACCTCGAGACGATCAAAACGGTATACAGATATCAGTGGTATGATTGAATTATAAAAATTCGAATTTTTCTAATAGCGGAAAATGCAAGAAAAATGCTGAAAATTAAGATCGACGGAGCCAAAGGTGTCCGAATTTGGAAAAACGACAAACTGACATCTTGCTCAGAAGATGGTTTAGAATTTTTCTATGTAAAAATATTTAGGTTCCGAAAATATTTTATTTTCATTGCTTTTTAACCGATTAAATTGATGTAAATTTACGCGCGAAATAAACTATAATATTTTTGGACGAAAATTTACCAGTTGCTATGTTTAACTAGACGCATTCCAAATATCAAATTTATATTTCAAAATTTTTTCGTTTAAAGTTTCACAAAATTTCAACTAATAACGTTATTAAAAATCGGTTAAATTTACGGGTTGTTACATTCTCCCCCACTCAAAACTTTTCGTCCCCGAAAAGGAAGGAGGTAGGAGAATAGAAACAACCAGAAAGAAAATAGATTGAAATGCAAGATACAACAATTAACTCAAACCATATAAATTTATATTTTATATTAATCAATATTCAACAGTTTGGTTTTAATCCATTTGAGTTTACTTAGGTTAAATCAATCTATCTATTTCTAAATTCATTATCTTATTATCCAATTATCTTAAATTTACAATTTCTAAAACCATAAATTTGAATAGTCTTTTATTATAATCATATTTTTTTTCAGCAATTTAAATTCTTCTTTATTCCAAATTATTGTTAAATTTATTCTACTTAATATATCTAATCACATATATTTAACCCATATAAATTAATTTGAACCATAAAAGTTTCGATTTAAATTAATTTATATTTACTAATTGCTTTTAAATTCAAGGTATTTTCATAAGTTGATCAAATTTCAATTTGTTAATTCTTTCAGAACAAAATTTATCATATTCATCTCATTCAATTAACTTATTATTCTATCAACTTATTAGCATTTTTTTTATAATTAAAATTTAAGTGTAAAACATTTATTATAATACTCAAATTATATTTATAAAATCATTTTATATTGTACATTATCCAATTACATTTTAACTTCTCAATAATTTAGGTAAGTTATATTGAAATGCAATTTAGTACTATACAAATAAAATTTTCAAATTCAATTATTTCAGGTTTAAATATTTATCCAAACTTTAGCTTTTTTATAATTGAAAACATCATTTAACATAATTTTAAGAATTAAATTTCCGTTTAATTTCAAAACCCCTTTAGAGATAATTATGTATATACTATATATATTAAATCAAATTATTTTTTTTTAAATAATATTCCCATATCTATATATATATATATATATATATATATATAAATCAAGTCATACTTAAGAAATTCAAATTAAAATATTTCCCAAACAAAACCGTAGCAAAGCTACAGAATGGTTTCTCCACTTTGAAACTCGAAAATGAATGTCGATGATGCGGCCGCCATCACCGAAATTATTTTCCAACGACAAAGAGAAGAGTACTGATTTTAACATTTTAAAATTCTTTGAAACGGTTTCTATTTGAAAATACGTTTAATAATACACATTTTAAAATTTTAAAAACCAAAGCTTGAAATTATAGGAAAATAAATTCTCAAAATCTTACTTTAATTTCATTTAAATTTCTAAATAAATCTATAAACCAACCTTTATAATTCCATTCATTTTTATGTTGGAATAATAAATGATTTACACAACAAATAGTGAAAATGAATATTACCTTTCTGACAACCAATTCAGTTAACAATTCAATTTCAGAAAATTTATACATATATATAATATAATCATACAAAACTATTTTATTTACCAAATTTTGAAAACGATATTGTGTCAGTTTGCTCTGCTCAAATGTTTTGGGAATCCTATCGATAGCGTTGATCAGACGAATCGATCGAAAACCCAAACCACATCAACAACTCAAACAACACAATATATAAAACATTTTTAACATTAATTTTACAAATACACTTCCTCGCTCAACGATACAGTAACGGATTTCAAAGCAAGGATAGGGATTCAAATTTGATTAATTCAATCAAAGAAAATTTTGATTTGAGAATAAGTTGGAACGAAAAATAAGATGATTATTTAACCGAATAAGGAAATATATAATCTTACATAAATCGCGGGCAACCATAACCGATCGACCGTGACTTCAAGAATAAGATCGATGTAGAATTTCGAGGCAAATCGACATTCGATCTCAAGAAATAGAATTCAGGTGTAGCAGGAGATAGATAGCATCGTAAACCGAGGATACATAAATCTCCGGTAAATCAATGCCTATTGTAAAGGAGTTTCACCCCTTTACAAAATTTCGAAGATTGGCGAGACCGTCGATCCATTATAAAGATCATTCAAAGTGGAGTTATGGGATGCTCCAGAATTGAAAGAAGACGAATAGTGAGGGACACGAATGAATTTCGGAACAGAAGGAACGCTCCAAAATTCAAAGGAATCGAGTCAAAAGGAAGAGATTGAAACTCGAATGAGAGTGATTCTGTAAATACATATACCCTATATGTTAAGTTTTGCCTAGAGCTACCAAAGCTCTGATACCAACTATAACGACCCGGTATTTTGGACCTTTCGCATCCGCACATGTCGGACTTGAATAATTCAAAATACCACGTTGTTAATTTAAATTGGCAAAACTGAACATATACAATAAATAAATAATCATAGATCACAGACATAGAGTAAACAAAAGCAGCGGAAATAAAAGAGATAGTAGTTCATGAAGCTACTATATAAATATATAAGTTACATCAGAGTTAAACAAGATACAACGGAAGAATAACACGATACATCAGATACAAATCAGAATACATCACTGGAATCATCGAATACTGAAAGCAGAATAGATGGCTGGATCTTCAAGCAAAGCTCCAACTCCAAAGGTGAGTCTCGAATACTGGTACACTCAGTCTGACCCGAGCGTAAAGCAAAACACAAGACACTCGAGTCAGGATTAACATTCTTATATCAATAAATCCAACTCAAGTGAAATAGCAATTGAAATACAAGTAACTCAAAGGATGTTTGGAATAACCATCCTTTAAGGATTCGTTAAACTATCTACTATGTAGTAGTGTACGATAAGTAGATAATGCCTATCACTAATATAAGATATCAAAATAGTGTTAAGGCGTTACCATTATTCCCCTTAACACATTTTTATATAAGCGTCATAGACTATACAGCACTGTAAACTCCACCGTAAACTAGTGGGCTATCAGGGAGTACTCCATAGGTATAACACAAAACAAATCGTAGTGGTCGCGTATATAGGGATACAAGTATGACAAGGCACATGAGACAATACCCAAGGTAGTGAAACTACCATTTGCCTGATCCGGACTGGTGAGAACGCATCGCCGCAGCGATCGCAACACCGCGAAACAACACTCCCAAAATCAAGGGTGCACCAATCGACAACAAGTAATAAGTAGTTTCGAAGAAGTGTGTTCGCTCGAGGTAGCTAACCCTCATTTGGCCCGGCACGGCTCCTGTTTTAGTCATTTCCAATTTGACACAAGTGTCAAGGCTATCCATTATCGTTCTCTTTCTTCAGTCATCACGTAAATCATTCCAACCACTTCATTCTGGATCACACTCCGCGTGTAGTTATTAAAGTGGTTTCGGTTTAGACAGTGAGTATGTCCCTAACCGATTCCGGTCTCTTTAATAACTTTCGTGATTATTACACCGATTGGTCGTTTATTCATTTCAAAACCAAATCAATTTCAATCTCAATTAAAATTTGTAAATCAACATTTCATTTGTCTTTCTAAATCAATTTCCATAATTTACGTTCCAAAACTTCCAAATTACCATTTCAAAACTCCATAATTCAATTTCAATTTCTATTTAAACAATTCAAATATTGATTCAAGTTCGTATATAAGTTTCATTCCGAAATCATTTAAATTAATTTAATTTAACATTTAAATCAATTTAACTTCATTTATCGATTTCATTCAATATTCGTTAAGTAAATTTGTCATTCAAACAATTTCCATTTAATTTCCAATTCATTAAATCAATTACTCGAGTTCAACTTCATTATAACAAAACTTACAAATTTCATTAAATTAAACTCATCAAATCAAATTCTTTCCATTTTAAATCTTACATTAATTTCAATAAAACACATTTTATTTCTTATTAGAGAAATTCAATTCCACTTATTAATTTACTTAGTTACAATTTCACAACTCAATTAATAAAGAAACTTAATTTCACTTATTCAAGAAGTTCAATTTCACTTAATAAAGAATTCAATTTATTTAATTATTAAATAATTCAATCTTATTTAATTATTAAATAATTCAATCTTATTTAGTTATAAAATAATTTCAAAACTTAATTATTAAATAATTTCAAACTTAATTATTAATAATTCCAAATTTAATAATTAAATAATTAATTTTAAAACAACGTTCCTTCATCATCTACTATGTTAATATTTTTTTTAACAGTTTCCTTTCATTAAAATTCAAATTTCAACTTCATTTCAAAACCATATTATTTATTCAAATAAAATCTTTATTTTATTTTTAAATCAAATTTTGACCAATAGGGTTTAATTTAATTGTCTATCCTAAGTCAAGTTCATTTGGGTATTTATCATTTCAACCCGATTCCAATTCAATTCAAAATCAAAACATAGCAAAGGGAACTTGCAGTGTGATAACTGGGATGGTGTCAAAGTAAATAAACAAGCAAGAACAACAATCAATATCAATCCAATAATCAATTCAAATAATCCCAAAATAATCGTATTAATTCACATTGTTATTTGTGCAAATTAATATAATTATTTCTAGAATCTTCACTATCATTTCATGTAGATTAAAGATTTATTTCACTAATTATTCATACGGTTCTTCACTTGTCATTCAATTTCAATTTTATACTACAACAATTATACAACATACATTAAATGGTTCAAGGTGTAGTTATCACTATTCTACGTGTCAGTTCATTTAACATTTAAAGGGGGGTCATATTATACAACTTTAACTAATTAAATTCAACATTTAACTATCCTATATCAAGTTCAATTGCATATTATTTATCACTTTAACAATAACAATTAACATCCAATTTCAACATCACATAACAATCATTCATCAACCAAACTTGTGTAAATAACAGATAATGTGTCAGATGTCACAGGTGAACTGATACAGGTAATAGCATATATAACAGTGTAATTAACTAACTGCAGCATATTTCAATTGTCGTTTCAATTGAAATCAAATTAAATGAATAAAAGAACATTAATCGTGAGTGATTGCTCACCTTTCGAGGCTAGAGAATACCGAAGATGACACGGATACGCACACTGATCCGGACACGAGCAAATCAAAAGAAGCTGCGACCAAATTGGACGTTGGCTCGACAAGGGCAAGGCACGACTCTCGAAGTAAAGCTAGATGGCACGAATTTGACGATCAACGCTGATAACAGAAATCGATGAGAACAAATCAGAATTTGATTTGATAAAATTTTAACGAGATGTATATTATATTAAAAAATTTCCTTAAACCAAATATTGAATTTAAATACATATAAAATTTTCAAATTTCAAATTTTAAACATATAAATTGAAATCAAAATATATGTATATTTAAAAATCATTATTTCTTAATCCATTAACTAAAATCAAATTACCTGTACACATTTTTCCTCCGGGATCAATAAAAATTGGAAAACCCAAACCTATGTATATTCATATATACAAATTGATATAAAAGCTTACACAAACTCACACACATTAGAAACAAACATATATACACATTATTTCTAAATCGACATGTATATACACACACACACATACGTACAACACATAATAATATACTATACCACCTGAAATAGCAAGCGAGCCTAGATTTAAAAGTACAAAACTAAACAAGGTTGAAACTCATGTTTGAAAACTAAGTTGTATATGGAGCTCGGTTTTACTGAAAATAAGATACACTTGAAATCATGCATATACATTTTGATGCCTTAATATATATACTCAAGATCCAAATATAGGAAGCTTCTCATTTTTTTTTGGAAATATATATCTTAAGTTTGGAAACATATACTAAAAGCCAACTATCTTCTGAGAACAATGCCTCTTTAAAAACTAAAAATGTTTGAAGGCTTATATATATTTAACTGCAAATATAAAATGACAGGTTAGCACAGCAGACTCCATATATATATATATATATATATATTACACATACCTTTATATGAGATCACTTATATGTTATAAATATATACTGATGTTACTTAACTCAAATATTTGCAGACTCACCATACAACTATTTATACCTTTATATTATATATACATATCTACACTGCAGTAACATCCATATATGACTAACATATTACATAAATATATAATGCTATCATATATATTCAAAACCAAACTCAGTATATATATAAAACTAATATATATGTATATGCTAATATATACTGTAAACTTGGAAGAATAGCTATATATATTATACATACAACTAATCATATAACTTAAATAAAAAGATATATAGCTTACATATATAAGATGCGGCTGCGTTGCTTTGGAGGATGGTCAGTCAGAGGGAAGGAGGACAGGGTACTGCTATGGCGGAGATGCAGAGAGGTGATGTTTCGGTCGGGGAAGGCTGCACACGCGCACGGAGGTGGAAGGAAGTTGGAGATTTGCTCGGGGTGTTGTCAGGTGGTAGGCCGATGGGCGAAGAGGCTGCGAAGGTTGAAGGGGTGATGGACATGGTAGTTCACGCGGAGGTGGGATAGGGTCTCGGCGGCTTGTTGGTCGGAGGGATGCCGATGAGTGGACATGGGAGAAGAGGTGGAAAGGCTATCGGTGATGGGAAAAGAAAGCGGCGGAGAAGATGGTGGTTGCTGGCACCGATGGTGGAGTGGGGCACGAGGCTGCGGTTGTAGGCGTGGAAGAGCACGAGTGGAAGGCGAGCTGTGGTTGGGTGCGCGTGGAGGTGGAGGAAGGCGAACAAGAGGAGGGGAGAAGTTTGAAGTTCTCTGGAAAATGAATGAAACTCAATACTTATGTAAATGTCCTTTTCTTTTATATTATTTTCTCAAATTTGTAAAAGAGGAATGGATTTCAAAGCAAAAGGAATATGAGCAGGTTCCAAGGCAAGAAATAGAACACAGTCCCAAGAAATGAATTTATGATAAAAGTGATGTGCCATCATATTGTAAATAAGTTGCTTTACTAACAATGAAGATAGAACACAAGCAACAGCCAGGGAATCATAAAAGTCAGAAAGCTGAATTCAAATAAATATTAAATGCAAAGATCAGCTTGGTTTAACACGATAGATGATGAATAGTCATGTGGAAAACAAAAGGACTCGAACGGTTACCGATATAGGTGACCGTTTCATTCTTTCCGTTGCGTACCGGGCCTTAAAATACAGGAATAAATATACCACAGGGATCGGCACCTCGAGACTATCAAAACGGTATACAGATATCAGTGGTATGATTGAATTATAAAAATTCGAATTTTTCTAATAGGGGAAAATGCAAGAAAAACGCTGAAAAATAAGATCGACGGAGCCAAAGATGTCCGAATTTGGAAAAACGACAAACTGACATCTTGCTCAGAAGATGGTTTAGAATTTTTCTATGTAAAAATATTTAGGTTCCGAAAACATTTTATTTTCATTGCTTTTTAACCGATTAAATTGAAGTAAATTTACGCGCGAAATAAACTTTCATATTTTCGGATGAAAATTTACCAATTGCTATGTTTAGCCAGACGCATTCCAAATATCAAATTTATATTTCAAAATTTTATCGTTTAAAGTTTCACAAAATTTCAACTAATAACGTTATTAAAAACCGGTTAAATTTACGGGTTGTTACATGGGAAGTGAGAAGAAAAGAGCGAAGGAGTGGATTTTTATATGGAGGACGGGGAGGTGAACATGCATTCTCCTATAGAACCGGTCATTACGCTTTAGTGGGTCGGTAAGTAAACATACCGATCGTGTGGTTCATCGAGTGAATCGACCGTGTGGGTCGGCCTTTATGTGCTGATTCGCCCCTTGTTTTTTTAATAAAAAAAGAAGACAAAAATAATATATATATATATAATAGTAGAATATAAATACAAATGGTAAAAATATAAATGAATATGCATACACGTAATGGTAGTTGAGGATGGTATGTGATAAAGAAATGGATACTACCAGATAAGTGGAGAAGCGCGGGCTTAGAAAACCCACTGTGATTCAGCCTTCAAAAGGTTGAAAATCTTTAGCTTTTGAAAAGTTAAAACAGGAATTCATAAATTTCATTGAAATTGAGCTAAAATGATCAGACGACGCGAAGGTTTTTCGAAGTACAGTGAAAAAGCGACAGTCAGTTACCATTCTAATCGAGCTAGCCTCTAAAAGCATGGATTACTCGTTGATTTAAAGCGCGTCATGTTGATTCACACAACGCACTTTGGGGGGGCAAATGTTACCCGGCTACCTGGCCCGGCTACGAGGCGATAGTCGTAGAGGCTATGGCTGGACCTAGGCGAGACTAAGGACAAGGAAGGATTGGAATTGTAAGGGATCGGTGTAGCGTGGTACGATCGGCCCACATATGCATGGTTCGGTCTATTTACATGGTTTGGTGTTGGAACTAGATCGCATATAGGTCAGCAATGATAGGGTCGGCCTTGTGGGGTTGGCAAGGATGAGCTCGGATTCGATACGACCAGCATGGGTGGCTCGGCATGACTGGATTGGTCATTAGGGGTCGGCCTTGATGGTTCAGGCTGGATAGGATCAGCGTTGATGGTTCGGTATGGACTGGGTCGGCCTTAGGATGATTGATGTATGCGGTTTGGCATTCATGTGTGGGTCGACTAGGATAGTTCGGCACGTATAAATTGGCATAGCCGTCTCGGCGAAGGACGAAAGGTCGAACTGGATTGGCCAGGGTGTTTCGGTCATTGTGGGTCGGTCTTGGTAGTTTTTCGCCTACCAAGTCACCTACGGGTCGGTCCCAGTGGTTCGGTAAAACAGCAGGAGAATTAGCAAGTTTGGAACAGGAAGGTACGAACGATACTTTTTGACTTCGAGTCACTCCCCTCGTTGCTCTAAGTCGCTTGCGAGTCCACTTCCAGTCATCCACAAGGAAACCCTGGATCGGCATCACATGGATCAGTGGTAGAGGGTCGGTGCACCTGGATCGGTCAACCTGAATCATCTCTTGTGGGCTGAACTATCTTGTTCGTGGGCCTGCATAGGGGAACTAGCCTATCTTCGTCTATAAATAGAGGGGCAAGGGTACAGTTGAAAAGGACCTTTTTCGGGAACTCCAGGGATACTCTGCCATTTTTTGTACTCACTTCTTTTCTATTCAAACTTACATTCAAGTTGTTTGTTTACGGATTGTTTCTGTACTCAAGTGATTGGAAAAGTAATAAAGCTCATATTCAAAGTGGACGTAGGCAATTACGCCGAACCACTATAAATCTGGTGTTTCCTTTTTTGTTGTTCTTTTTGCATTCAACTATGTTATTTCTCTGTTTTAATTTACTTTCTTCATTAATCTCTCTACACAACTCTATTCAAGGGTGTTAGTGACCAATTTTGGTGCTAACAGTTAGCGGCGTTGATCTTCGCGTTGGAAGTACGGAGACATTATCTCTTAGGGGAGAGATTTGAGTTATATACAAATCATAAGTCCTTAAGGTACTTATTCTCTCAGAAGGAGTCAAATATGAGATAGTAGAGGTAGCTAGAGTTTTTAGCAGCTTATGATTTTGGTATAGAGTATATGCCTGGAAAGGGAAATAAAGTAGCGGATGCTCTTAGCAGAAAATATTAGAATGTGGTGTTAGCTATGTTAGCAAAGTGGAAGGACCTAGACGCTTTGACTACTTATAGTGTGCAGTTGAGATCGACTGCTAGTTCTAGTCAAAGCATTGCCATGTTATCCTGCTTCAAAATCCGACCAGTTCTGATTGAAAGGATGGCTTCTAAGCGGAAAGAGGATCCATTGTTGATCGAGAAGATTAGAAGGCTTGAGCTTGGATCGGAGATAGATGATTTAAAAGATTTTAGTCTTGACCAGAAGGAATGGTTGATAAAGAAGGGACGATTGTGTGTTCCGAATGCTGTGGACCTAAGGAGAGAAATTCTTAGGGAATGTCATCGGTTGAAGTTTACAATTCATCTTGGGGAACCAAGATGTATTAGGATATGAAGAGGAGTTTCTATTAGGAAGGTTTGAAAAGGGATGTTGGCTTGTGGGCAAAGCAGTGTGTGAACTGTCAGCAAGTGAAGACCAAACATCAGAACCGAGTGGGTTTTTTCAACCTTTGGAGATACCAGTTTGGAAATGGGATTCGATATCCATGGATTTTATAGATGGGTTACCAAGGTCGAATCGAGGAAATGAAAGTATATGGGTCATAAAGGATAGGTTGAACAAGAGTGCCCATTTCATTCCTGTTAAGTCAACCAGAACAGAACCTGTTTTAGCTAAGTTTTTAATGAAGAACATAGTTAGACTACATGGGATTCCTACCAAGCTTAAGAAGAGTGCAGATTATCACCCTCAGACAGATGGACAGACAGAGAGAGTCAACAAGGTACTCGAGGATTTGTTGAGAGCTTGTATGCTAGATTTTGGTGAATCGTGGGAAGATCACCTACACTTAGTTGAGTTTTCCTATAATAACAGTTATCAGACTAGTATAAGAATGGCACCTTTCGAAGCTTTGTATGGAAGGCCATGCAAGTCACTAGTATGTTGGTTGGAAACCGGAGATAGATTAGTCTTAGGTCCAGATCTGGTAAGAGAGGCAATACAAAAGATTGAGTTGATCCAAAGTAGGATGAAGGATGCTCAGTCTAGACAAAAGAGTTACGCATATAAGAGGCGTAAGGATCTAGAGTTCTCAGTTGGAGATAGGGTTTTCATTAAAGTATCACCGATGAAAGGAGTGGTACGATATGGAAATTCAGGGAAACTGGCATCGAGGTATGTTGGACCATTCCCAGTTACAGAGAGGATTGCAAAACTTGCATACAGAGTAGAGTTGCCGAGCAGTTTGGTAGGTGTCCATGATGTGTTTCATGTGTCTCATCTTCGTAAGTATTTTCATGATCTAGAGACTAATATCCCTCCGACTGCATTGGAAGACTTAATAGTAGAACTGGATCTGACTTTTCTTAGGCAACTAGTTCGAGTTGTAGCGAGAGATGAGAAGAGGTTAAGAAACAAGATAGTCAAGTTAGTGAAAATTCAGTGGAGCGACAACGAGAATGACTGTACTTGGGAGACAAAAGACAAGATTAGAAATACTTATCCTGATCTATTATAAAGGTATGTTCTATATCTATTATATATATATTGTTTGCTAGTCAAGTAGGATGGTACGGTAGTTAGGAGATGTTACAATTGATTGCTATGGTAAGTAATTAGTCCTTGTTGAATTTCGAGGATGAAATTCTTTAAGGAGGGGAGCATGTAACACCCCTAATTTTAAATTACATTATTCAGGAGATTTAATTTGATAAATTAAATAGAATAATGTAGGGACTAGAGTGATAAAGGAATTGAGATTTGAAAACTAATTAAGGTCGTGCCTTAACTAAATTAATTAATGAGAAAGAGTTATGTCTTAGAAACCTAAGAGAATAAGACAACGGTAAAAGAGGCATAACCGAACCCCATAACCCCTAAACCCCTTACCACATTCTCATTCTCATTTACATTATTAAAAAAACATAAACATAAACAAAAGAAAAACAATGTCGGCCATAACCTTAGGAGAAGAAGAGCTCAAAAATCAATTAGAGGCTAAGATTCAAGCTAGGAAGATTAAAGTGTAGAACAAATCTCAAGTTCCTTATCCTAACAAGGTGAATAATGATCTAAACCATCTCATATAAGTCATCTTGAATGTTTTAATTCGTGTTTGAGGTTTATAACCATATGATTGGATGAATGATGGTATGTTTTCATTTAAATGCTATGCTATAATTTAAACAAGGATTTTGTGGAATAATGTAGTTTGGTTTTAAGGCTAAAATCGCGCAAAATGATTTCCAAATGCCATGACTTTTGAATATGTTATATAAAACATTATTTTTGAGATGGTTTTAAATTTTCATAATATTCCAAGCTATGGATAATTTATTGTGAATTTTCGAGCGAAAGAAATGGATATTTTTGGATTTAATTAATTCAAGGAATTAATTAATTATTTTTTGGTTGAAAATTTTATATGATAAATATGTTATCAATTTGGAATTTATGTGAATTTCTATGATTTTTCTCAAGATATTTAGGTGAGTTTTTTATTTAATTAGAAAGATTAGTATTTAATGATTAATTAAAAACAAGGGGTTAGTTAATAATTTTAATTAAATATTTGAGCATTGGGGATTACAGGCGGTAGTAAATTCTAAAAAGTAAAGGTTTTGTTTCCAATAGAAAATTAACAACATAAGGGGTTAGGTAAAAAGAAATTGCTTTACTCTATTAAAAATCAGTTCTTATGATAATTACAGCAACGCCACTTGCCTTCGAAAGAATTGATGCCTTCAAAAGCATACAATGCCGCTTTCCTTTGAACACTAAGAGGATACGGGTATCGCTGTAGTTAACGTATACTAGAATGAAGGCGGAAGGGTCCTTCCGCACTAATCAATAGTGTCGAAGGGGTCCCGTCGCATACATACACTTTAACAAGTGTGCACCGCCGCATTAATTAAACCATGGAAAGGAGCTTCCGCACTAGTAGATAGTGTCAAAGGGGTTCCTTTCGCTCTTACATGCTCCGTAAGTATGTTAATCAATAAAGACGGAAGTGGTGTGCCACACTAATCAATGGTGTCGACAGCATACCTTTCGCACCTTTATACTTGAGTAAGTCCAACCATTACGGAAGGTAATTCTACACTAGTTGATAGTGTCGAAAGGGTCCTTCTACATGCATGTTTAATTGTAGAGGTGGAAGGGTTATGTCGCACCCAATAATTGGTGTCGACGAGGTCCTTCCGTATGGTTTCAAAGAAGTAGTGGAAGGGTCCTTCCGCATTGCTTAAGCAATGATTTCGAAAGGTCCCGTCGCTAGTGTAGAGTGGAGAAAGGGGCAAAGCCGCTTGTTTCAAACCCATTAGTTAAATGGAAGGGTACGGAGGGCTTGTTTGCTCCATGGTGTCGAAAGAGAGAGTGACAGAGAGTAACTCATGATGTCACAATGATCCAAAGGATATTGTCGAAAGCCTTGGTTTTCAAATTAGAGAACCAATCTCATTTTTAAAGTAAACACATAGCAATGTAAAAGAGTTTTGAAATGGCATTTAACTTTGAAATTTTAGAGGAAGCTTTCCTTGCTAAAGATAGTGGGTTAAGGGTATTACCCAAATTTCATTAGAAAATGATTATAAGGAATTAAACCATGGATGTTTATATTGTTGTGTGAGATGACCCACTTTTCACAAATGATTTTTTTTAATTTACAGTGATCATCTATTCAAGAGAACATCCTTTCCCTACTATCCAGGATCTTTCAACCAATATAAAAATATTGTTGTAATCAAATCACCCAACTTGCATACAAGAAACCATATATATATGATACTTGGAGTTTTCCTCTTTCTTTTTAATCAGAGTAGAGGAGTTTTGGAAGCAGAGAATTTATTTTTGGAATTTTCTATATAATTTTCTCATGGCAAAATAATTTTCAAAGAAGCTTTTCTGTCTTACTTAATTTTGGGCAAATCCTAGATGTTATTTCTCTAGTTTTAGAGTTTGTTTATATTTCCATGAATTTAGATCTACTGAACACTTAATTATCCCTTGTGCAAGTGTGTGTATATGTATTCTGTGTGCATGTGTGTATCTGTGTTCTGGGTGCATGTGTGTATCTGTGTTCTGTGTGCATGTGTGTATCTATGTGACTTCAGGTAACATATTTTTCCATTGTATCAATCCTGGTTTACTGGTTTGCTTTATTTGTTGCCTTTCTTAACCAAATAGCTTAGGGTATTAGACTGGTTGAACCCAGGCTTGGCAAAGTTGGTCAAATTAGCCTGAATTCCTCTGCTACTTTACACAAATGTCATACAGATTAATCTGGGTTTCTATCCTACTTTATTTTCCATCAATACTTACAACAGATCTCTGGTTACTCTTTTAATTTCCAATCTACAGATCATTTCAGATTATTCTTATAATTGCACACTTTTGCTAAGCATTCAGGGAGTTAATACTATAAATTATTTCACTTAATAAAACATTCTCAAAAGCATCTCACAACTTTCAACAGAAGTCTCATGAGTAGTTCAACACTTGCAAACTGAAAATAGCATTACATTAGTTTCTTCCCAAACAACTTAACCAACATTTCATAGCATAAGTTCAATTTAACATCTATTTTAATATCCTTGAGTCTGTAACTATTATATCCAATTCCTTAGCAGCTAATTCATCCAATTCTTGATCAAGAAAATGCCTATTTACCTGCACAATCACCACGAGCTGCCTTATAAAAAGATGAGACACCCAATGGTATACAAACACACAAAGGGTCAGACTAAATTGTCTGGTATGAATAATCTTACTGAAAATTTAAATAGCTTTATAAAACAGATAAGTTAAAGCAATGTTTCTCTAGTATACATTCCTCTATCACCTGTGCATGTTCATTAATGCATAACATAATAATACATAATTCAATGGATTATTTCAGAGAGCACTAACATATAATTCTCATAGAATACTCTAAACCAACCACTATGATCATCATTTAATCATTTTCCCTATCCATAACTTTCTGGCTATCAGGGATTTTACCCAAACCTACCTGTGAACTTATTCTCCAAATTCAATCTCAGGTATTTTATGATGGACTTTAGCTACTTTCCTTCTATTAAAACACACACTGTCTGGGGCATATTCACTGTTAACCCAGCACACTCAGGCCCCTGGGTATAATCATACCATGTGTGAGCTTGCAATATTTCCCTTGCCAAGCCATACTTTTGTAGCCCTAAGATCCAAATCCTTAGTTATATTACTAAGTGTTCATTTTCCCTCTTTCCCCCATTTATGCTAATCCCTTCTGCATCTCATAAATTAATCAGAGAAAATAAACAACTCAACCATCATGCATGTGTTCAAAGAACAACATATCATTTTTTTATAATCATAGATTTTTTCATACAAGCTAGTTTGATTTCTCAGTGTACATATTATTTAAATCATGGGTTTTGGGGAATCATGTCTATAAATATATGGTCATGTATAATTTTCCTTGATGCATCCATTTACCTCTGGCTTAATCAGATAATCACAGATTCATAAGATCTGACTAAACCACAAGCTTATATTCTTATCTGGATTTATTTGTAATCATAGAAGTCAGCACAAGGATATCATTGCACTTCTATGTTACCATGTTTATTTTTGAGACATAAGCAGCAACCACTTTATGCTACAGCCCTATTTATATTTTTCCCATTTTTAGACCATAGATTTATATCATATATCCCTGGAGTTTCCATGAATTAATCTATATGCAACAGTCACATAAAGAGAGCATCTCATCTCAAAGATAATTTCATGACACAATAATCATTCAAACATGAAAGCCATAAATATATTTTCTGGGTATATTAACACAAAATATTTAAGCAGATCATGAACACACCAATATCATAAAATAAGCACAGATTAATTAAAAATATAAAAACCATTTAGGCTGCCTCAATATTCAGGACTTAATGCCAATTTTCAGTGAGGTTACTCACCTTAATCCTTTTCCTTTGATCTGCTATCTCCTACTTATCTCTAATGGCCAGTGCTTCTCAATTTTTCTCTTTTGCTAACTATCTATATTTATGTATATTTATTTTTAAGAAAATGGTGACAGATCCTTTCACCCTTAAACCCTCTTTTATACAAGACCTTGGCTGTCTCTATGGTTTTAAAATTTACCCAATGTCAATTTTACCCCACCACATATGATCAGCCTCTCTTTCTATTTTAAGAGCAAATGAGTAAATGGTCCCTGGTTCTATTAACAGAAATTACACTTTATTACCCCAGTCACCATATTTGCATGATCTCTATAAAAGCTGAGAGAATTGCTAAAAGTGGATAAAGTATTTATTCAACAACTCATACCATTTCCAAGCAATTTCTAATAATTTTTCTTTAGCCAGCCTTTGTTTAAAATGCCTGTACAATATCTATATTTCTATCCTTGCCTAAACCTTTATTTTTCTTATTCTAGACTTTGTTTCAATGACACATTCATATCTGTAATAATCATGTTATGTTCATGTATCTATAGTTTTCTTTAGCATACAAATAATTTTCTGCTTCTTTTTTTTCAGAGAAGTATGTACATATGTATTATATCATCTTGTATACATATCAATATTTACCCAATATATTTATGGTCAACTTATCATATATATTTTTCCTAGGCAACCAAAAATAATTCAAACAACTATATTAAATTAAATTATAAAACTTGTTCATAAAATCAGGGTTATCACATATACCCTTCCTTTTAGGAATTGTGTCTCACAATTCTTTCATACTTAATTCAGACATTTTCAATTCAGCAATCAATCATTAATTAAACTTCTATGCATAACAAAGTATTCAATCAAATCATTCATTAGTATACTTATGTATATATATATATATATTTACCTTTTGGTTCAATCAATTAGCTGGGGATAATCACTTCTGATTTTATCTTCCACCTCCCATGTGCAATCATTTAGGTCAAGACTCCATTGCACTTTTACTAATTTTATTTCTTTGTTTCTCAGTTTCTTAATTTCCTTTGCAACTATGCCTACAGGCTTCTTCTCATACACCATCATGGGATCAATCTGCACTTTCTCAGGGGATTTTAAAATTGTTTCTTCATCATGAACCCATCTCCTTAACTAGGATACATGAAAAACATCATGCATTGCTCTCATCTCCTCTGGTAATTCTAACTTATAGGCTACATTCCCAATTCTTTTTAGAATTTTATATGGTCCTATATACCTTGGAATCAACTTTCCTTGTTTTCCAAATCTCAAAATCTTTTTCATGGGTGATATTTTAATAAATACACAATTCCCCACATCATACTGCACTTCTTTCCTCTTTTGATTAGCATATTTCTTTTGCCTATCTTGGGCAGAAGCAATCCTTTTCCTAATCAAGGCTATCTTTTCAGAGGTCTCTTTTACATTTTCTGGTCCTAAGACCACTTTCTCCCCAGACTCAATCCAACTTGAAGGTGATAAACAAGGTCTACCATAAAGTGCTTCAAAGGGTGCCATGCCTATGCTACTGTGATGGCTATTGTTATATGCAAATTCTGCCAGAAATATGTGATCTTCCCAACTTCCTCCCCAATCCAATATACATGCCCTCAACATGTCTTCAAGTAATTTGTTCACAATTTCTGTTTGGCCATCAGATTGAGGGTGATATGCTGTGCTCAAGCATAAATCAGTCCCCATTGCCTTGTGGAAACTTTGCCAGAATTTCGAAGTGAAGATGGTATCTCTATCACTTACTATAGTCTTTGGTATTCCATGCAATCTAACTACTTCTTTAATAAATAACTGAGCTAAGGTGCATGCATTCCTATCTGATTTTACAGGTATAAAATGAGCTGTTTTGGTTAACCTATCAACTACAACCCAAATACTATCATTTCCCCTCCTAGTCTTAGGCAAACCATCAATGAAGTCCATTGATATGTCTTCCCATTTCCATTGTGGTATTTGTAAAGGTTGCAGCATTCCTGAGGGTCTTTGATATTCAGCCTTTACCTGTTGACAAACCATGCACTTAGACACATATAATGCCACTGCACTTTTCATCCCACTCCACCAATAATCTCTTCTTAGGTTGTGATACATTCTGGTGCTTCCCGGGTGTATGGTATACTTGCTTCTATGATAAGCATCCAAAATTTCTTGCTTCAATTCTTCAATGTTAGGAACACATATTCTCTTTCCCTTCTCCAAATGACCTTGTTTATTCAACTGAAATCCTTCCACTACCTCACCATTTAATATTTGAACTTTCTTTTCAAGTAAAAATGGATCTTGGTCTTGTAACTTTATAATTTTATTTTTCAATTCTGATCCCAAAGTAACAAAACTCAGCTTCCCTATTTCTTCCTTCTCACTGCATAGGCTCATATTTCCTTCACTATCCCTTTTCACTTCTGAGTCAATCAGTAATGATAAAGTATTAAATTCTTCTATCATCAATCTAGCTATGTTGGCATGCTGTCTACTCAAAGCATCTGCCACTTTATTAGCTTTGCCAGGTGTATATAGTATTTCAAAATCATATGAGGCCAAGAGTTCAATCCATCTTTGCTGCCTCATGTTCAATTCTTTTTGTGAAAACAAATATTTGAGTGACTTATGATCTGTATAGACTTCAAATTTAGCCCCTAACAAATAATGTCTCCATAACTTAAGAGCATACACTATAGCAGACAATTCAAGATCATGTGTAGCATACTTTACCTCACTGGGCTTCAACTGTCTAGAGGCATAAGCTATTACTTGATGCTGTTGCATCAACACTGCCCCAAGTCCCTGTCCACTTGCATCAGTATATATCACCAAATTCTCATTCCCTTCAGGCACCTTTAGTATTGGAGCTTGTATTAATGCTTCTTTTAATCTCTCAAAGGCTTTCTCACACTCCTCAGTCAAAACAAAAGCCTGATTCTTCCTAGTCAATTTAGTTAATGGAATTGAAATTTTTGCAAAATCCTTTATAAACCTTCTATAATAACCAGCCATTCCCATAAATGACCTAACCTCTGTGACACTGGTAGGCCTTTTCCATGTTTGAATTGCCATCACCTTATTGGGATCTACAGATAAGCCTTTTTCTGATACTACATGACCTAAAAATTTTACCTCATTTTGCCAAAAAGTACACTTTGAAAATTTTGCCTTTAAATTTTTTTGCCTTAATTTCTGCAGTACTATATGCAAATGATTCTCATGTTCTTCAATTGTTTTAGAATAAATCAGTATATCATCAATAAATATCAATACAAATTTATCTAAATATGTTCTAAAAATTCTATTCATCAAATCAACAAAGTAAGAGGGGGCATTGGTCAAGCCAAAGGGCATCACCAAAAATTCATAAAGTCCATACCTAGTATTAAAAGCAGTATATTTGATGCTTTCCTCTTCTACTTTCATTTGATGAAATCCTGAAGCTAAGTCAAGTCTAGAAAATATTTTTGCACCACTTAATTGATCAAAAAGATCATCAATTCTTGGCAAGGGGTATTTATTTTTAATTGTGATTTTATTTAACTCCCTATAATCAATACATAATCTGAAAGATCCATATTGCTTCTTAACAAAAACCACCGGTGCTCCCCATGATGAGCTACTAGGTCTGATGAATACTTTTTCTTCTAGTTCAACCAACTGCTTTTTCAGTTCTATTAGTTCTTTAGGCCCCATTATAGTTGGCCTCTTAACCACTGGGTTAGCTCCTGGAATTAGTTTGATAGAAAATTCTACTGGTCTATGGTTAACAATTCCCTTAACCTCACCAAATACATCTGCATACTGATTTACTATAGGGATTTCTTCTAATGCAGGCATGTGCTTCTCACCAGTCAAGTTATCAAGGGTGGCTATGCTTCTGTTCTTATTTGCTTCACAAAGAACAACTACCCTTTTTCCATCAGAAGTTTTCAATGATAAGGTGGAGGTCTCCATATTTATAACTGTCTTATATCTTTTTAACCAATCAACTCCTAAAATAACTCCCATGCCTGGGTATTGCAACACATATAGGTCTGCACCAAACATATGTCCCCCTATATTCAGTCCTAATTGTTTACATATTATACCCAATACACAGGAACTACCTAAAGGACTTTTAATAAGCAAGGGCTTATCTACAAGCATACAATTTAATTTTAGCTGTTGTACAATGTCATGGGAAATTAGTGAGTGTGTAGCCCCAGTATCATACACTACTGCAAAAGGTATTGAGTGAATAAGCAAAGTACCTTCAACTTGGCCATGATTTTCAACATTTGGACTTCTAGTTATTTTGCTTTTCCCTTCCAACATTCCCATCTTTCCTTGCCTCAAGTCTGGACAATTCCTTCTTATATGCCCTTCCTTCCAACACAGATGACACTTGAAAGATGCTGGTTTGGGATTTGTACACCTATTCTTCATGTGTCCCTCTTGCCCACAATTATAGCAAGTGATCTTCTTTTTAACCTCAGCAGTTTTGACTTCTTCTGATTGCTTGGTGGAAGCTACATCCATTTTCTTTTTATCATAAGGGTGAAACTTACCCTTTCCTTTCTTGTTTTGGTTATTTTTAAATGCTCTGAAATTTTCTCTGGCTTTATCATGTTGTTCAAGGCTCAAAGTCAGATCTAAAACTTGATCAAAGGTCCTATCCTTATATGGTAGCATGGCTCTACTGAGACTGGCATTCAATCCTTGGATGTATCTGCCATTTTTAGCTTCCTTAGTTGTGATGAGCACTGCACCATACTTTGCTAGAGATTCAAACTTCTGGGTATACTCAGTAACAATCAGGGTTCCCTGTCTCAATTTAATGAATTCTTCCAGCAAAGACTCTTTAGCTGATGCAGGTACAAATCTTCCTTCCAACATTTCTTTGAACTGGTTCCATGTCACCTCTCCTTCAGGTCTTCCAGCTATAATGACTTCCCACCAGTCCAAAGCTGCTCCTCTCAATTGTCTAGATGCTATTAGCCTCTTCTTTTGGTCTTCAACTTGCATATCAGCAAAGATTCTATTCAAAATTCTGAGCCAATTTTGAACTCCCATTATTCCTTCTGTTCCATCAAAAGTCTTGCCTCCAAGATTGGTAACAGTCTTGAGTAGTTTAGAAAGCTCCTCATGTGGATTTTCTTGCCTACTGCCCACCCCATCCCTTATAGCTCTCATGAAATCTTGCATATTCACCCTGGGTGGTTCACTTGGTCGTACCCCTTGTTGTCTGGTTCTTACCATAGTTCTATGGATACAACACTTGAGTTAGTCCATTTTATCTAATCTTTTATAAGTTACCCTATTCCAACTCATTATCATTCAATTATAACAGATATTATTAATATAAGTATATAAAGACAAGGCATCCAAGACAGTCAATACTTTCATATATTCAAAACAACCAAGTTCATTCAAGATTTTTTTTACAATGTTATTTATCAACATAGCTCTGATACCAAATTGAGATGACCCACTTTTCACAAATGATTTTTTTTTTAATTTACAGTGATCATCTATTCAAGAGAACATCCTTTCTCTACTATCCAGGATCTTTCAACCAATATAAAAATATTGTTGTAATCAAATCACCCAACTTGCATACAAGAAACCATATATATATGATACTTGGAGTTTTCCTCTTTCTTTTTAATCAGAGTAGAGGAGTTTTGGAAGCAGAGAATTTATTTTTGGAATTTTCTATATAATTTTCTCATGGCAAAATAATTTTCAAAGAAGCTTTTCTGTCTTACTTAATTTTGGGCAAATCCTAGATGTTATTTCTCTAGTTTTAGAGTTTGTTTAGATTTCCATGAATTTAGATCTATTGAACACTTAATTATCCCTTGTGCAAGTGTGTGTATATGTATTCTGTGTGCATGTGTGTATCTGTGTTCTGGGTGCATGTGTGTATCTGTGTTCTGTGTGCATGTGTGTATCTGTGTGACTTTAGGTAACATAATTTTCCATTGTATCAATCCTGGTTTACTGGTTTGCTTTATTTGTTGCCTTTCTTAACCAAATAGCTTAGGGTATTAGACTGGTTGAACCCAGGCTTGGCAAATTTGGTCAAATTAGCCTGAATTCCTCTGCTACTTTACACAAATGTCATACAGATTAATCTGGGTTTCTATCCTACTTTATTTTCCATCAATACTTACAACATATCTCTGGTTACTCTTTTAATTTCCAATCTACAGATCATTTCATATTATTCTTATCATTGCACACTTTTGCTAAGCATTCAGGGAGTTAATACTATAAATTGTTTCACTTAATAAAACATTCTCAAAAGCATCTCACAACTTTCAACAGAAGTCTCATGAGTAGTTCAACACTTGCAAACTGAAAATAGCATTACATTAGTTTCTTCCCAAAAAACTTAACCAACATTTCATAGCATAAGTTCAATTTAACATCTATTTTAATATCCTTGAGTCTATAACTATTATATCCAATTCCTTAGCAGCTAATTCATCCAATTCTTGATCAAGAAAATGCCTATTTACCTGCACAATCACCACGAGCTGCCTCATAAAAAGATGAGACACCCAATGGTATACAAACACACAAAGGGTCAGACTAAATTGTCTGGTATGAATAATCTTACTGAAAATTTAAATAGCTTTATAAAACAGATAAGTTAAAGCAATGTTTCTCTAGTATACATTCCTCTATCACCTGTGCATGTTCATTAATGCATAACATAATAATACATAATTCAATGGATTATTTCAGAGAGCACTAACATATAATTCTCATAGAATACTCTAAACCAACAACTATGATCATCATTTAATCATTTTCCCTATCCATAACTTTCTGGCTATCAGGGATTTTACCCAAACCTACCTGTGAACTTATTCTCCAAATTCAATCTCAGGTATTTTATGATGGACTTTAGCTACTTTCCTTCTATTAAAACACACACTATCTGTGGCATATTCACTGTTAACCCAGCACACTCAGGCCCCTGGGTATAATCATACCATGTGTGAGCTTGTAATATTTCCGTTGCCAAGCCATACTTTTGTAGCCCTAAGATCCAAATCCTTAGTTATATTACTAAGTGTTCATTTTCCCTCTTTCCCCCATTTATGCTAATCCCTTCTGCATCTCATAATTTAATCAGAGAAAATAAACAACTCAACCATTATGCATGTGTTCAAAGAACAACAGATCATTTTTTTATAATCATAGATTTATTCATACAAGCTAGTTTGATTTCTCAGTGTACATATTATTTAAATCATGGGTTTTGGGGAATCATGCCTATAAATATATGGTCATGTATAATTTGCCTTGATGCATCCATTTACCTCTGGCTTAATCAGATAATCACAGATTCATAAGATCTGACTAAACCATAAGCTTATATTCTTATCTAGATTTATTTGTAATCATAGAAGTTCAGCACAAGGATATCATTGCACTTCTATGTTACCATGTTTATTTTTGAGACATAAGCAGCAACCACTTTATGCTACAGCCCCATTTATATTTTTCCCATTTTTAGACCATAGATTATATCATATATACCTGGAGTTTCCATGAATTAATCTATATGCAACAGTCACATAAAGAGAGCATCTCATCTCAAAGATAATTTCATGACACAATAATCATTCAAACATGAAAGCCATCAATATATTTTCTGGGTATATTAACACAAAATATTTAAGCAGATCATCAACACACCAATATCATAAAATAAGCACAGATTAATTAAAAATATAAAAACCATTTAGGCTGCCTCAATATTCAGGACTTAATGCCAATTTTCAGTGAGGTTACTCACCTTAATCCTTTTCCTTTGATCTGCTATCTCCTACTTATCTCTAATGGCCAGTGCTTCTCAATTTTTCTCTTTTGCTAACTATCTATATTTCTGTATATTTATTTTTAAGAAAATGGTGACAGATCCTTTCACCCTTAAACCCTCTTTTATACAAGACCTTGGCTGTCTCTAGGGTTTTAAAATTTACCCAATGTCAATTTTACCCCACCACTTATGATCAGCCTCTCTTTCTATTTTAAGAGCAAATGAGTAAATGGTCCCTGGTTCTATTAACAGAAATTACACTTTATTACCCCAGTCACCATATTTGCATGATCTCTATAAAAGCTGAGAGAATTGCTAAAAGTGGATAAAGTATTTATTCAACAACTCATACCATTTCCATGCAATTTCTAATAATTTTTCTTTAGCCAGCCATTGTTTAAAATGCCTGTACAATATCTATATTTCTATCCTTGCCTAAACCTTTATTTTTCTTATTCTAGACTTTGTTTCAATGACACATTC
This sequence comes from Allium fistulosum, assembly GCA_030737815.1. Classification (NCBI taxonomy): domain Eukaryota; kingdom Viridiplantae; phylum Streptophyta; class Magnoliopsida; order Asparagales; family Amaryllidaceae; genus Allium; species Allium fistulosum. The sequence continues at coordinate 304,784,951 of CM060901.1, read as the reverse complement.
ATATCTGTAATAATCATGTTATGTTCATGTATCTATAGTTTTCTTTAGCTTACAAATAATTTTCTGCTTCTTTTTTTTCAGAGAAGTATGTACATATGTATTATATCATCTTGTATACATATCAATATTTACCCAATATATTTATGGTCAACTTATCATATATATTTTTCATAGGCAACCAAAAATAATTCAAACAAGTATATTAAATTAAATTATAAAACTTGTTCATAAAATCAGGGTTATCACATTGTGTTATTTGATCAGTTATTATGTATGCTTGTGTAATCATATTCGCTTCATTTATAACTCATAACTGCATTTTAGGGTGTTAAGGGCAGAATAACATGCTAAGTTGACCCAGTAGTGAATATACATTGAATTAATTCCTATGTGAGTAGAATTGCATCCAGGAGGTCAAATGGACCGGAATATAGGATGCCCAAGACTGGTCAAAATATTATCGGTTAGACGGGTTCTTAGTAAGCCCATAAAAACTAGGTTATGGAAATTGTTATTGGCAGGGGCTAATAGGTTCTTAGTGATCCCATGAAAACTATGTCTGAAACAGGTTCTTGATAGAGATCAATAGGTTCATAGTCAGCCCATGAAAACTATGACATGAGAGATGTTATTGGACAATCCAATATGTTCATAGTGACCCCATGAAAATTATGAATGGATTATATTATTGGTAGACACCAATAGTGTAACGACCCAGAATTTCTAATTTTTGAAATTTGAATATTTAATTGATTTTAAATATTAACAAGTGAAATTAATAAGTCGAATAATTTATTTTTCGAATAACTGGATTTAATTGGATAATTAAATCGATAATTTAATAGTTGAAATTCCAGAAACAATTGGAAATTGGGTTTAATGTGATTGAAAATGATTTATAAAGTTATATTAAATCATGTTGAAGTTATAGTAATGTTATAGAACTTTTAAAATTGAATTTTAAGTTTATTTGTGAAAATTGAATATTTTAATATTTAATCGACTAGTGAAATTAGCCATTTTTGGGACAGTCTCAGAATTGGACGAAACTAGTTCCATTGGATCCGTAATAGTTTGTAATTATCGGATTTCAATTTTCATAGCAATCAGAGTTGTCGTGTGACCGTGACAGCTCGAAACGCATCGAAATTGTTTTAAAATTAAATTGGCGAGTTAAAATAGTCATTTTTCAAAAAGTCTCGAATTTTGACAAAACTAGTTTCATCAGATCCGTAATGTGATATTATTATAAGGTTTCAAATTTTGTGTCAATCGGATGTACGGTTTGTCCGGGGCAAGCGAAAACGAATCGAAATCGGTTTAAATCGGTTTAATTTAAATTTGACTGTTTATTTCCGTAACTCTCACATATGACTGAATTAGCTTCCGAAACACGTTCCATTGTGTTTGGAACGTGGGGTAAACCTTACAAACGCCAGGCAGCACGTGTGATTTGGAGATCGTTTGAAAAAGTTGCTTTAAATGGATTTAATATTAAAATATTGTTTATATACATATATATATACGCGTTAACAATCAAAACCCTAATTCATTTCCTCCAGCCGCCACCATTAAAACCGATGGCCAGAAATCAATCTCCTTCTCCCCTCAATTACTCTCAATCCGTAGAAAATTAGAAGAAGTGTTCAATATGAAAGTTGTAGGGGACGACGAGAGCTTCAAATCCATACGGTGAAGATGGGCTATCGTCGATCGGAGGAGGAGCTACGGGCCCGCGTTCGCCATCAGGTCGCGCACGCAGTATGACGCAAGGGGAGAGCCGAGTTCAACCATCTCCTGGCCGTGGGTAGCTCTTGCGTAGGCGCTTCTAACGCGGGTCTCCGATCAACTTCTCGTCGAGTGATGGTGGAGCAATGATCGGTCAAAGGTTGGAAGGAATGGGTTCCTTAACGTGAACTAGCTGATGAGAAACGTGAGTGGGAAGAAGAAATTCGTGGTCCATATCTGAAGCTAAGAAAAAAATCAACGGCCGAGATTAAAGCTAGGGTTTGGAATTAAAAAGAATTTGTAAATTAACTATATTATAATTCGTATAAACTTTAAAACTGCATAACTTTTTCATACGAGGTCCGTTTCGCACAAAACAAATTGCGTTGGCTTCGTATTGTCGAGCACTACGCAATGGAGCTGGATTGGAAGCAATTGGAGTTAGTGAAAATTTTGGGTAAAATTAAACGTACGTTTAATTTTATTCGAAATAAAACGCTGCAACCGTTTTAAAAGCAAAGGTGAGAACTCCTCACTCAATCGAATATTTTGTTTCGATTTAAATTTTAAATAGTTAGATTTAAAATTGTTGATTGTATGCCTAGATGATAAATTTTATCTGTTATTGACTGAAATAGACATTATACGCCGTTATTAAGCGGAGGTTATTTATTAAAAACATATACCACGATAATTTCACATTGAAGTGGAATTGGTATTATTTATGTATATAGCAATATATATATTGAAATATGTATATATTAGAGTTGTTGATTTCCCGCATTGTATAGCGGATGAGACGCTATTGCGCCGCATAATAGCGAATAATATTTATAAATCCCATATACCGTGATAATTTCACATTAATGTGAAATTGGTATTGTGCTAACATCTGTGGATGTAGGGAAACAGGTTGGAGGGATCCGACTGGATTCTTCACCGTAGTGATTTATTTACATATATTGTTGTATATTCTGTTATCATATGATGATATATGATGTTTGGATGCTGTGATTGACTATTTGGTGCTGTTGCATCATCGGATCCATTTTTGAAGTTTAAGATAACGATTTTGATTTTAAAGGGATTTTCAAAGTGATTTTTGAAAGTATACGTTTTATAGAATTGGTTTATTTAAATTGAGATTTTTGGAATAATTATAAACGGTTTATATAAAAGATTTATAAAAATTGATATTTATAAATTAAAATATTGGAATTATAAAATGAGTTTTTATAAGTGTTAAAAGGAAGTATAAATGGATTTCATAAGTGAATGAAATTAATAGGTTTAAAATGTGAAGTTATAAAATGAATAGACTTTTGTAAAATAAAAGATTTATAAGTAATTAACTTATAAATTAGATTTTTGGTATAAAATTGAGTTATAAATCAAATTTGTTAATTCCAGGATTTTATAAATCGAAGTTTTATAAATAGAATTGGAATTTATAAACATTGTTTTATAAATCTGAAATCACTTATTTTGATAAGTGAATTATAGAGGTTAATTAAAGGAATTACATCCACGATTTTAGACAGTGGATAATCCTTTAAATAAATGTGTAGAAATGTTGAATTTGGATAATAAAGTATATTCACGATTTTGGACAGTGAATATATTATTAGATAAAATGGATGTGTTTTGGAGAAGTGATATTACGAAATGACGTAATTGTTTTAAAAAGATGTTTTAAAACGTGTTAAGTATCGAAACATAGATTTCAACATTTATTGTTGAAATAGACGTTTCGAGGAATAAGAAATGGTGGACTATAACACTGTTGTTATAGTAAATGGTTTTCGAAAGGAAATGTTTTATATAGTATTGGGATTTATATATCTATCTAAATTTCGAATCCCTATACTAGTGATTTTGAGTTGTCGTAACAATGTTTTACGTAACATTCGTTTTGACTCAAATAGATGTGTTTAAGAAAATGATTTCCTTAAAGAATGAAATATATACTTAATTTTGATTTAAGTATATTGAATATTTTCAAATGTTGAAAATAAATGGATTTGTGAATTACCTATTATTAAATAGGTATGGGAATGTTTTTCCAATATGAAGTGAAATGTTTTGAGATTTTATCTTCAAAGATAAATTAATATGTGGAAATTGATTTGAAATTGTTTTCAAATAGTTGAAGTATGGAAATTATATATCTTGTAAAGATATTTTTGGAAGATAAATAATTTGGAAAATTATTTGGAATCTGATGATGCTGGGCAGATCTATTGATAGTTAAATAACCGACTATCAATAATTACCTTGAATGGGTATTTGTTGTGATTTGCTTGAATTTGAATGCCACACTTATTTTTGAATAAGCGCTCACTATTCGGGTTAGCCGGGAAAGGACCTTTGTGTCGTATAACCCATTCCGAATAATGATACGACGATATGGATCGTATTAAAGACCGGTGGTGAAGACCGGGTATTTGTGAAAAAGATATGATGACCTATCGATTGTCTCTGCACCGTTAGCTACGATATAGATATTTCCTTTGTGATGGGAAGTTTTATCGGGATTGTGAATACCCGGATTGCAAGGGCTTCTTTTGGAAGTGCCTTCGGTTCTGTTCGAACCCGGACTAGACTTGTATGGTTACATGTCTGACATTACATTTTGAGATGTAAAGCTGATTTCTTTCAAATACATTTCTGTTGGTGGCGGAGAATTTATTCTCTTAGCTTAACACCCTTCTCTGAGACATACGAGCTCAGAGGTTATGTAGTTGAAATTTATCAGCGATATATTCCCAATTTGGTAATTTGGCATGCTAAGTGTTGCTGTGATGATGATCATTTATTGATCATTTGTGATCAAAGCGTGGCTTTGTGAAAAAGCGTAGCTTTGTGAAAAAGCGTAGCTTTGTGAAAAAGCGTAGCTTTGTTGATGAGACTTCGTCAGGGCCTCACAACTCGGAAATGGTCGAAACAGGAATGTTGCGGCAAGGTTATGAGGGTCGCGCCCTTTAGGGTATGTCATTTCCTTCTGGAAAGGGGTGGTATCATGGTATGGAACCCAGATACTTACTCATGTGGACACACTTTATTTATTATGTGTGATGATGTTACCGAGTGCTCGGATAAAGGTTCCAAAGGACCGGGGGATGGCATATTCGTGAGTTACCTAGTTACAGGGGTAACCCGGCCTTGTTGGCAGAGAGCAGTTTGTCTCTCGGGACGTCCAGCCAGAGGCGATCCCATTCGGCAGTAGGAAAGGAAGTTCCTTAGCCTGACCATTTGTTTGAAAATCCAAAGAAACAATACGAAACCTTTACGATTGAAATGGTATAACCTGTCTCCTCAGGAGGCAGCTATAGCAGGCATAATATAGTGGTACCTATGCTGGCTAAGATTAATATTGTATTTTCGAAAGAATTTTACACTATGCACTAGTAATAATATCAAAAAATGATTTGTTTTGCGTAGTAAGCATTTTTGACTATCATAAGAAGAAATCTCCTCCAAGTCTGCGTTTGCATTGTGTGTGTGGTGGGAGGTCTTATGGTAGTTTCATTTTCCAAAAGCATTACGGATTTCAATGTTAAAAATTCTTTTGTTGTGTGTTTTAAAGATAAACTGTTTTAGTTCTCACACCAGTCACCATGACTGACTCGGAGTTTATTGTTTCCTTCCTAAACTCTGGGTGCCCACCAATTTCCACACGGGCAGTCTAGAGTTAGGTTATTAGGTCATTCTGGATTCAAGAGATGGTGTGGAGCTCAGTGGCGAGCTGGATGATGAGACGTATCACTTGTATATGATATTATTTATTCCGCTGTGTATTCTGTATATGGACAAGTTCATATAACTGTCCAGTGTTGTATTGTTGTTGTAAACTCTGATGATGATGTAATGTATAAAATGATATAGTTCTTTGATTTAAAGATTATTCATTTATCTATCATATGTTGTTCCGCTGCGAATGTGAGATTCTGATATTATTCTGTTTATGTTGTTTCTTCTTTCTTTTTCTTCTGTCTTCTTCTACCTCTTCTTTTTCTCCATAACAATTCGGTTTTTCGGCATTCGATTGCTCGGCAGTTGATACAGTGAATGTATTAATGTCGATTTTCAAGCGACGAAAAATCGCAATCATTACAAATAGGTTCTTATTGATCCCATAAAAACTATGAAATCGGACAGATAGTCTGTAAGCTAGGAACAAGTTATAAGTTAGCCCATGAAAACTAATAGGTTAATAGTGACCCTAGAAACTATAACTTGAAACAGATAATCAGGTGAATGGGGATGGGAAATCCAAAGCATATTGCATGTTTTCATATCATCATGATACATTTTATTATGTTATGTCTTAACCATTATGGATGAAGGTGCACAATATATGGTTATTATAAATTTGAGTTAAGATACTAGTGAGGGGAAACCCGTTCCGCTAAGCGGCGTGGTCTTACTAGATATCTATATGGTTCGGGATGGTAGGTTATTATTCACACTAGACTTTTTGTCTGACTCAAAGTTTATGTTTTCCCCTTAAACTCTCGGGTGCTCAATTGATTTTGAGTAGTTTGACAGTTAAGGTTTTCAAGTTCTCCTGTAGATGAATAAGTTTCTAGAGACGTGCAAGAGGCAAGCTGGCTATTAGGAGTTCTTTCTGTTTGATTCTACTATGTATTGATGTAATGGCAAAGTTATTTAGTGCATATATTTATGCTCTGATCAACCAAGGGGGCGTCTTCATATATCGCTCTTGGTGTAATTTGTAATAATTGTATTTCTCTGAACGTGATTTACGAATTGGGATTATGTAATGAATCTGAAATGCGATTTGAAATGGAATGAAAAATTTGTTTTCAAATTGGGTTTAAAATTTTTCATATCCATGTGTTCCTGGTATGTCAATGTATCTAACATTACTGCATTTGGTCACCGAAAAATAATAAATATAGATGACTGCAGTATCTATAGCGGTTAGTTTTAGACCTCCAAATGGGGGATGTTATAGTATATTATGATATACTCATATAATTTACAAAACACCAAATAATTGAATTCATTCATTGACTAATCAGAAAATTAAATAAAATTGGATTTTATTTAAAGCAATTTGAGCAGATCTAATAAACCCATTTAGAATTCATAAACTCAATAAAGATCTAAATATGAATTTTTTGAAATCCACCTATTTCCCTATTGCAAACTGGCCTGCTTCCTTCAATGGTATTAGATACCAAATGGTCTGTGTAGTTTAATTAGCAATTTTAGGGACATAAGCTTACCTATCTGATGAGTGTTTAAAAAGTAATGTTTCGGCTTTGGGTTAAAGATATAAGTATTCCCCTTTTTGGCTACCACCCTAGCCTAATGGTTGAAGCAAGTCTAAAACATTGGCCTAATTGGAAAAGCCTAATTTGAATAACCCTTGGGTTAATTTTCAAATTTTAGTTTGAAAAATTTTAAAAGTTAAGTCTAAAATATAAAAAAAAATTTATCAATGTTATATAATATTTTTCAAATTTTTTTGAAATTAAATTTTAATAATTTCAAATTTTATTTAATTTTAATTAATTGAATTAAATAAGTAAATAATTAATTAAAATAAAACATATATATTAGTATATGTATATATATAACTATAAATGTAATCATATATATATATAATCTTAAATTTTTAAGGTAAATTAAAAAAAATTGCATTTTATAAAATATTTAATTAAAATTATTTTAATTAAATAAAATACAGATTTGATAAATAAATAAATTAAATGTTAATTAATAATGATAAATATTTAATGATATATGTATGTATAACTATATATGTTATAGTTTATATTCATTTAAAATGGCTATGATGAATAAAAATAAAATTTTGTATTTTTGAAATAATTTAATTAATTTATAAATTAAATCAATTAGAGTTAAAATTAATTAAATACATTTTTTAATAATAATCAAAATTAGTTGAACAATATTTAATTTATAATATACATAAAACTATTATATATGGTAATTGACATATAAGCAGTTATCAAGAAATTAAACTTATATATTACGTATGTGCAATCTTAAGTGAAACTATAAGAAACCTAACTTAGATTTAAGGAACAAGTACATGCATATTGCATGTATGTCGTAATTTCAGATGTATTTGACACTTGAATCACGAGAGCATTTCATAAGAAATACATTATTATCTAAATCGATATCACTCAATATGCATGTGTGTGAGTTGGTAGAGTCACGGTTCTAACCTAGGGGCAATTTCGTAATTTACTATAAATTATTAACTCTATAATAAAATCTCATCCGAAATAAAAGGTGTTTTCTGTCTATTATATACTTAATATAATGTGTTATATGAACTATTTATTTGATTGAAGTATATTTAATAGAAAATTCATTAATGGTATGTTTGTGATAATAATTATAATGTGTTGTAATCGTGAGCAATTTATCACAATTAAAATAAACACATCTTTTTGAATATTCCTAGTCAAGATGTATTGATACTAGATATCAATACATCCGTTGGGACAAGAATACGTAACTCTTCCCAAATGTTGGGCAATGTATTACTCATGAACACTAAGGGAACCAAGGGGTTACGTACTAATAGTTATTGGATAACTGTGTAATGACTCACTTGTTAATATAACTAATGTCAAACAAAAAATATTGATGTGACAATATTACACAATTCTCTTGACTTAAGAATACTGTTGACCTTCAGTGTGGAAACTCCGCTTTGATTACAATTAAATCATGGCACGAGATCCATCAAACAACTATAGTTGGGTCGAGTTGAAGCATTGAAAGTATAACACTATTCAATTGAGAAATCGTCTCTTCGGCTATATGAGGTTAGTACCACGGTCAATTGAAGTCAACTCAAAGTCAAATTCTCTGGCCAAAGCCATTTGGTTTATAATTATTATTATTATTGAACCATTGACTTTGTGTCTGGACTATACAAGTTAAATGTGGACGGTATTGGAATTTTGACCATAACCAAAATTCATAAGTCCTAATGTGATGTAGTTTTGATGAAGAAAATTAATATAAATAATTGTCGCTACTATGGACCACTTAAAATAAAGTAAAATTGGATTTTTTTTGAAAATATGTAAGCAATAAATTTTTCCATAATGTCACACCACTAGCTAAGGCGATGAGTGAATGTTAATATTTGAATTGTTTGATATTAATCGCTGACCGAATTTACACCTAAGAGTCACACAAAAGAAATATCGAATACTCCGACAACCACTTTATTTAATGAAATTATAATTATTATTAATTATTAAATTAATTAATATTTGTGAAATTTTAGTTATAAACTTTTTATATTATTTGTGTTGATCGGTATTGAAAAAGTGCATATGTAAAAGTTATATACACATGTATCGATAAACGATATCGATGTACGTTTAAATTAGATTTAAATGTAAATTATATGATCTAGTTTGAAAAGGAAATGGAAGCCCATATAGGCCCAACGATGGCCTATTATAGGTTAGAAAAGATGGGATATTTTTGATATTATTGAGTTTGAGTTGGTATAGAAAATAATGGACTCAGATCCACAATTAGCTCTTACCATTCTCTCCTGTTTAAACTCCTTTAACCCCTCACTTTTTCTTGCTCTCTTTCCATACATCTCTACCTAAAATCATTTAATAGGCTTCTCCATCATTTTCAAACATTAAAACACAAATTCAAATCAAATAAAAACAAGGTGTGTGGATCTTTCAGGCAGGTAGCGCTTTCTGGAAGAGTTCGGATTCAGATCCAAAGGAGTTTGATACATTCAATATTCAAGGTGTAATTGTTAGGCCATAGTCATGATAACATCTAAATTTACACTTTTATACATGTATTTATTTGATATTTATCTTCATTCACATATGATTAGATTAGACAATGATATCACGAATCTTTATATATATGTGCTATCACCCTAGCATATGTATATGTGTATGTGTGTGTATATATATTGTTAATAAAAAATTATATATGTAAGTATATGCTTTTGGCTAGCAAGATATAAAAATCGAGTTTAAAATGATTTAAAAAGGTTCTGAAACAAAATGTCGATTTTAAATATGTTAAACATATATATATATATTACATATATAAATTTCTTATTGGATCGTGTACATATTAGTATTTCTAAAATTTAAGGAAAAATATTCATGTGTGTATATATATATTTATTAAAAATCTGACTATATATATATATAATAAATTAAATTAATTTTAATATACATCATATATATATATATTAATATATACAAAATTCATATATACTTAGTTAAAGTAATCTTTGAAAAGAATAAAAATTAGATTAAGATTTTCTTAGTAATTTCCATAGTAAAATTATTTTTAAAAAACCAAAATTTAAGTCGGTTTGCATTTATATAAAAAATTGGATTGTTCAATATATATATATATATATGTAATGACCCAAGATTTTAGGAATTTATTCTGACAAATATAAATGAATTCAAAATAATTTTTGAATAAATTTTGAAAGGGGATTGATATAGCTTGATAGTGTATTAGTATATGTGTACATGTGTGCACAGGAAATGCACATGAAATAAAGCTAAAAGTCCCTGAACTCTAAGAATAAATACATATTGATATGTATGGGAATATATATATATATATATATATTTAGATTAAACCCTTAAAAGTTGTATGCATGAGTAAATATACATATATGGATGCTACTGAATATTTTTGAGTATACATGTGCATGTGTGTGTCAATACAGAATGATGTGTAAATATATATATATGGGTGTGCTAATTATTTCAGTAAGACTTATATAAATATATATATACATGTGTTAATAAAATACTAGAGTTCAAATTAGTAAGATAAAATATACAGACATATTTTAGTATATATGCAGAAAGAAAGAAAAACTGAGGATAGAAAAAGGAGTAGTCCTCTTGTAAATAAATAAAGGAAGTACATACCATGTACATGAAAGCTAAAAATAGGAAAAAAAAATAATACAAAACAGGGAAATGCTTGGTATAGGCAGAATTAGGAAGAGTATTTAATGAATAACAAATCAAGTCACATTTTTAGCATGATTGTAGACAAAGGAAAAAGTATTTTCTGAAAAGCAAATTTCTGAGAAGAATATAACCACTTTTCTCTTCACCTAAATTAAGCCGAGAAGGGTAGAATTTTGGGTTTAAATAAAATACAGATAACACAATTTTTCTGGTGGGCAAAAATGGCTTTAGCCAATACCCAAAACCCTAAGGAAGACCCTGTATATATATATATATATATATATATATATATATATATATATGCAGCAGCCTCCTCTCCTTCTCAAAAAATAAAAGAAACAACACCATAGAAATCATAAGGCAAGGGAAGGAAAAGAGTTTGAGGCTAAAGGCAGAAGTTCATCAATTAATTAAGGAAGCAAAGAAGAGAGCTAGGTGAAGAAACTCACTCAACAACTTAAGGCACTAAGTCCTAATGAAGGCAGCCAGTTATAAATGATTTTTTCTTAAAAGTATATGTGATTGTTCTTTAGAAATTAAGGATGCTTTAATGCTTGCTAGTTGTTCTGATTGTTTCATTCTTAATATGATCAGTATGCATGAATAGGTAATTTAAAAACCCAGATTTCTTTCTGATATGATATTAGATAGAAATATAATAAGTACCCAGAAAATAAGATGTTGAATATAAGCAAGTAGTGTTGGTTTTGGCTCAACCCAGAAGAATTGATAAGTATATGGGCTGCAATATACATATGTATATGTGCTGAGGCTTATTATAAAAAGGAATTAAGAGTGTAATAGGCTTGCCTATGTGCTGATACTCCTAGTTCAAAGAAAATATACAATAACCACCTAGCAGATAGATTTTGTGATTTAGGAAGCTTGGTCAATCTGAGTTAACTAAAGCACAGATGTTTGCAACAAAATATTCCAAATAGAGCCATAAACCAATGTTAGTTGTCTATACCTCTTCTAAATTGCAAGAACATGTTTTAATAAATTGCTCGATTGCCTCTGTCTGTTTATATGAATGATGAGGAATGTTATGAGATGAATGCTTATTTTAGTGGAATGACTCACTGGCTGGGTTACCCTAAAAATTTAAAGGATAAAACACCTGAGAAACTTGATTAGGAAAATGGGGTCAAGATTACTGCAGGAATGACTTGTGTTCTTGAGTAATGCAAGTTGACACATGGCTTGTTTAAGTCCTGAGATCTTTGTGTAATGGAGTGAATTAGTTCATTACAGTGTGTCCATTGATTCATAAATATTGCAGATGAGACCAGGACAGATAAATATACCAAGGGAAAAATATTTGAGATGATGAGAAAACTAGAGTTTTTCCCAGAATTGAAATATGAGGATGGAATAAATGATTTAACTCATATTGGTTATTTTCCTGTTTGGTGTGAATGATTGTTTGACTATGACTGAATTGTATGCTTGAATGTATGTGCCATATTTATATATGTAGTCTCTGGAAAGAAAAATCAAAGTGTGCACATGCACAATGACACAGAGCATGCACACAAGTATGACCTGATTTCAAAAGGGCAGAACTTTATGTATATGTACTTAACTTGATTTTAACCTAATTAACTAATTGCTTTTGTGAATTTTCTCATACTAGACATGTGTCTGACCCTAGTGTGCTAATGGCATCTGGGGTGTCTCATTTAAAATGAGGCAGTTTCAAATGCTTTTTCAGGGATTGCAGCAACTAAGTAGGAGTAGGAGCAAGGCTTTGAGAAGAAGATTATAGCATGCTAAACTTAGTTAGATAAGAGCCTAAATGATAAAATCCGCATGTATTAATGATTTAAATTGTTACTTGTATTAAGTGTTGAATATGGGATGGATATTTTGTTAAGTATTTTATTAAGAGATTGACTTGTATCTGGGATTTATAAATCTAGTTAATATCTGATATAAAAGAAGTTAATCAAAATATTGTAAGTGGATTTAGTAAGAACACCATGTTAAAATTAAATGATTATATTTTAAAAATGTATTAGTCAATCTTGAGTCTTTAGAAATGATTTAAGTTTTGGAAAACCTGGATAGTTGATTCTCAGAAAAATTAAATGGTTTTATCTTTCTACCATGGCATATGTATACAAAAGATAATGGACATAGGTTGAATGTTTTTATGTGTCTGCAAGGTTTCCATAATTTAACATGTTTTATACAAATGTTTCATGCCTTATTTTTAAATAAAGAAAGAATCTGTAATATGGGAGTTGAAAGCCAGATCCAAAATAGTTGCAGTTATATACACACATAAACATGTTTTGTACAGATATTAACACACCTTTTCCTTTGTATTTTTAATAGGAATCTGACTTCCATATCACTCAGATTTTAATCAAATGCATTTTAAGACCAGATGGGTTACACCAGAACAAAGAGTCTGGTTGAACCGTGTGATTGACATCCATGGTTACAGGAAACCCACTCAAGTTTGCACTTCATTTAATTTAAGGCATACTAACATCCAAGAATCAAGATGTTGAATGTGTTAGATCACTTTAAACTATTCGGAAAAAAAAGAGCCTGTATTCCAGACAGATTTTATAAGAAAACAATCAAACATGGATAATGATAAACACTTCTATCATTTTTCAGAACCCAAGCACCAGACCATTAATTTATAGACAATCATATCACAATTATCTGGTTTCTAGAATTTATACTCCCTAGAGAATTTAGCAAAGAATCAGGAGTTTAAAAATATATATAGGTATTCATGCATGAATGGAATTTTTATTGCATATAACACTGAACTATGTGTGGATTGATTAAATTCAATCAATCGAATATCCTCTTGTTTTCCAGAACTCTGATTCAAACAAGAGAGGCATATACATCCTCACATGTATGTGCATATCTTTGTGAATGTACTGATATATTTATATTGGTTAATTATTTTGATCCTGGATATATTTTGTTTATTGGAAAAAGAAAATGACCCTGGGAAATATATTTGTAATGAATGATATATCTATATATCATCTCTGTAAAAAAAATCCTTATGAAATTAGGGTAGAAATAGGAGGGTCATTTCATTTGGTATTAGAGCTATGTTATTCCACATAGTAGAAGTAAAGATCAAGTTCTTAGATAGAAATAAAATTTAAAGGAACTAAATATATATATCAATGTTTTCAGTGTGGAAAAAAAACCCACTGAAATAATAAAATTACCAATCAAACTAACCAGCTATGTAAATTATTATTAGCAAACTATGGTAGGGAGACCACCAAATCAGGGAGCAGGATCTTCCCATGCACCACCAATGGTCAATCTGCAAGACTTGGTGAGAGCATTTAGGGATGGGGCAGGACAAAGGCAAGAAAATCCCTATGAAGAAGTCTCAAAATTACTTAAGACATATACTCATTTAGGAGGCAAAAGCTTTGAAGGGACAGAGAGTATCATGGAAATTCAAACATGGTTGAGAACATTGGAAAGAATTTTCAATGACATGCAACTTGATGATCAAAGAAAGAGGCAAGTGGCTTCAAGACAGCTAAAAGGAGTAGCTTCAGGCTGGTGGGAAGTAATCATTGCAGGAAGGAATGAGAATGAAATCACTTGGAATCAATTCAAAGAGATGTTGGAAGCAAGGTTTGTACCAGCATCAGCAAAGACTACCTTGCTAGAAGAATTTATTAGACTTAGACAAGGAACCATGACTGTCACAGAATACACTCAAAAGTTTGAGGGGCTTTCCACATATGGAGCAATGCTTGTGGTAGATGAGGCATCCAAAAATGATAGGTACATAAAAGGGTTGAACCCAGGACTTAGCAGAGCCATGTTACCCTATGCAGACGGGACTTTTGACCATGTGATATACTTAGCTTTGAGGTTGGAATAGCATGACAAGGAAAGGGAGAAGTTCAGAAATTTTAAGAACAATAATACCAAGAAGGGTAAGGGGAGGTATCACCCTTATGATAAGAAGAAGGAAGAGGCCAGTAACAAAGGCACTGGAGATGTCAAAGCTAAGGAAACCAGGAAGAAAATTGTGTGCCATCAGTGTGGAAAGGAGGGGCATATCAAGCCTAGGTGTCCAGAATTGAAGGGAGGAGCTTTCAAGTGCTATCTATGTGGGAAAGAGGGGCATATGAAGAGGAACTGTCCTGAGTACAAACAGCAAGGAAAATTGGCAAATTTGGAAGGAAAAGGCAAAGCCACAGTGGAGAGTAACACTGAAAACCATAGCCAAGTGGAAGGTACATTACTTATTTGTACCATACCCATAGCAGTAGTATATGATACTGGGGCAACTCACTCTTTAATTTCTTATGAACTAGTTAAAATGCTAAAACTGAATTGCATATTGGTTGAAACCCCATTGCATATACAAAGTCCACTGGGGAGTTCTAGTGTTTTAAATATGATTTGTGTGGATGTGGAATTAAACATAGGAGGAAATATTTTTATTTCCAATTTATATGTTTTGAATTACCCAAATATAGGTGTTATATTGGGGGTAGACTGGTTAAGGCAATTTAAAGCCATAATTAATTTAGACTCATCCACCATATCATTGCAAAATTCTAGAGGTCAGAGAATCACAGTTTTATGTGAAGTAGCTAAGGAAGGAAAACTATATCATTTAGTTGACTCAGAAAAAGATTTCAGTGAACTAACCATTGAAGAAATTCCCATAGTCAATGAATATTTGGATGTGTTTGGTGAGGTCAAGGGTGTTCCACACCATAGACCAGTAGAGTTCCAGATCAATCTAGTTCCAGGAGCAAGCCCAGTGATTAAAAAGCCAACTAGAATGGGGCCAAATGAACTAAAAGAATTAAAGAAACAGTTAGAAGAATTGGAAGAAAAGGGTTTTATAAGACCAAGTAATTCTTGCTGGGGAGCACCAGTGGTATTTGTTAAGAAACAAGATGGCTCCTTAAGACTTTGTATAGATTATAGAGAATTAAACAAAGTAACTATTAAAAATAAATACCCATTGCCAAGAATAGATGATCTTTTTGATCAATTAGCAGGGGCAAAAGTATTTTCTAGACTAGATTTAGCATCTGGTTTTCATCAAATGAAGGTGGAAGAATCAAGCATCAAGTACACTGCCTTTAACACTAGGTATGGGTTGTATGAATTTTTGGTTATGCCATTTGGCTTGACCAATGCACCATCATACTTTGTAGATTTAATGAACAGAACCTTTAGAGATTATTTAGACAAGTTTGTGCTTATTTTTATAGATGACATTTTGATTTACTCCAAAACAGTGGAAGAACATAAGCATCATTTGCACCTGGTTTTGTCTAGATTAAGGGAAAAAGATTTAAAGGAAAAATTTTCAAAATGTGTATTTTGGAAAGAGGAAGTACATTTCCTTGGCCATGTTATATCTGCTCAAGGAATTTCTGTGAACTGTAATGACCCAAGATTTTAGGAACTTATTCTGGAAAATATAAATGAATTTAAAATAATTTTTAAATTAATTTTGGAGGAGGAATTGATATAGCTTGATAGTGTATCAGTGTGTGTACATGTGTGCACAGGAAATGCACATGCATATAAGCTAAAACCCTGAACTCCAAGAATACATACATATTGATGTGTATGGAAATATATATATATATATATATATATATATGTAGATTAAATTCTTAAAAGTAGTATGCATAAGTAAATGTACATATGAATGCTACTGAATATTTTTGAGTGTACATGTGTATGTGTGTGTGTGTGTGTCAGTATAGAATGATGTAGGAATATATAGGAGGGTATACTAATTATTTCAGGAATACTTATATACAAATATATATATGTGTTCATAAAATACTAGAGTTTAAACTAGTGAAATAAAATATACAGACACATTTTAATATAAGCAGAAATGAAAAGAATGGAGATATAAAAAGGAATAATTCTCTTATAAATAAATGAAGGAAGTACATACCATTTGCATGAAAGCTAAAAATAGAAAAGAGTGTTTAATAAATAACAAAACCAAGTCACATTTTCAGCATGATTGTAGACAAGGGGGAAAAGTATTTTCTGAAAAGCAAATTTCTGAAAAAAATGTGTAACCACTTTTCTCTTCACCCAAATTAAGCCGGGAAGGGGTAAAACTTTGGGTTTAAAATGCAGATAACATGATTTTTCTGGTGGGCAAAAATGGACTTAGCCAATACTCAAAACCCTAAGAGAGACCCTGTATATATATACATGTATATGCAGCAGCCTCCTCTTCTCCTCAGAAAAGAATTTTGGAAAAAAAAAAAACAATACCACAGAAATCATAAGACAAGGGAAGAAAGAGAGCTTGAGGATAAGAGCAGGAGTTCATCAGTTAATTAAGGAAACAAAGGAGAGAGCTAGGTGAGAAAACTCACTCAAAAATCTAAGGCAATAAGTCCTAATGTAGGCAGCCAGTTAAAAGTATTTTCTTAAAAGAGTATTTTCATATATGAATGTTTATCTGTGAATTTAAATCTGAAAATGTTTTGATTTTCTTTGGTTGATTACTTGTCTTATTATAACAAAGTTTCATGTGTTGTTGGTATACATATCTGGTTTATACACCCAGATCTCTGATATGTTAATATTTAGGGATATAAACAAATACCCAGAAAATAAAATGTTGAGAATAGGCAAGTAGTATTGGTTTTGGCTCAACCCAGAAAGATGTAAATAATGTTGAGCTGCAATATACTCATGTATAAGTGCTGAGGCTTGAAATAGAAAGGAATTAGGGGTGCAATAGGGTTGCCTATGTGCTGATGCTCCTGATTCAATAAAATGCATAGCAAACAAAATTTTGTGATTCAGTGAAACCAGATTATTCTGAGTTTAACTCAAGCACAAATGTTTGCAAAAAGAAAAAAAAAACTCCCAGAAGCCATAAACCAATGTTAGCTGCCTAAACTCCTTTAAAGAAAAATATACCAGGATGAATATCTATATATATATACAGAACCTTATTTTGTAGTCACCAATGGTTGTTTGCTTGTTGTTTCTGTATGGTCATGAATAATATGAGATACCATGATATAGATGTTTTCAGTTATTGGATCACTGAATGGTTTTGTCATGAACAATCAAAAGGGGTTATTATTAACTAAAATATGATTAGGAAATTGGGGTCAAGAACACTGCAGGAATGACTTGTGTGCTTGAGTAACATAAGTTGACACATGGCTTGTTTAAGTCCTGAGATCTTTGTGTAATGGAGTGAATTAGTTCATTACAGTGTGTCCATTGATTCATAAATATTGCAGATGAGACCAAGGATAGATAAATATACCAAGGGAATAATACTTGAAATGATGAGGAAACTAGAGTTTTTCCCAGATTTGAAATATGAGAATTGAATAAATGATTTAACTCATATTAGTCATTTTCCTGTTTGGTATGAATGATTGTTTGTCTATGATTAAGTTGTATGCTTGAATGTATGTGCCATATTCATATGTGTAGTCTCTGGAAAGAAAGTTAAAGTGTGCACATGCACAATGACACAGAGCATGCACACAAGTATTTATCTGATTCCAAAGGACTGAACCTTATGTACATGTACTTAACTTGATTTTAACTTAATTAACAAATTGCTTTTGTGAATTTTCTCATACCAGACATGTGTCTGACCCTAGTGTGCTAATGGCATCTGGGGTGTCTCATTTAAAATGAGGCAGTTTCAAATGCTTTCTCAGGGATTGCAGCAACTAAGTAGGAGTAGGAGCAAGGCTTTGAGAAGAAGATATAGCATGCTAAACTTAGTTAGATAAGAGCCTAAATGTTGAAATCTGCATGTATTGACAATTTAAATTGCTACTTGTATTAAGTGTTGAATATTGGATGGTTATTTTGTTAGGTATTTTGTTAAAAGATTGACTTGTATCTGGAAACTATGAATTAAGTTGAATATCTGTTATGTTTAAAAAAGAATTTTAATCAAATCTTGTAAGTAGATTTAGCAAGAACCCCATGTTAAAATTGAATGATTACATTTTATAAATGCATTAGTCAATCATGAATCTTTGGAAAGGATTTAAGTTTTGGAAAATCTGGATAGTTGATTCTCAGAAAATTTAAAGGGTTTTATTTTCTAATGTGGCATATGTATACCAAAGAAATAGGCATAGGTTGAATGTTTTATATGGCTGCAAGGTTTCCATAATTAAACTTGTTCCATACAAATGTTTCCTGTCCTATTTTTAATTAAAGAAAGGATCTGTAATAAGGTAGATGGAAGCCAGATTCAAATAGTTGCAGTTATATATGCACATAAACATGTTTTGTGCAAATATCAACACACCTTTTCCTTTGCACTTGTAATAGGAATCTGAATTTCACTCAGATTTTAACCAAATGCATTTTAAAATGCCAGACAGATCTTATAAGAAGAAATACAAACATGAATAATGATAAACACTTCTATCATTCTCAAACCCCAAGAACCAGACTCTTAATTTGCATCAATCATGAAGCCTTCCAGGTTATAGGGATGGGTTTCAAAAATAATTAAGCAAGAATTATTGTTTTGTATGATGGAATATAGGCAAAAATAAAGTATATATATATGTGCAGATATAAGTAGATAACAGGTTCCAAACTGCACAGAAGAAAAATGAAAAAGAAAAAAAAAACAAAAATTGTGATTGAACCAACCAGCATAGTACTCGAACTCGTGATCTCTTGTGTATAAGTTAGGCGCGTTTCCATTACGCCTAGATGTTGCTTGTGTTCACTTAGGATCCACTTCTTTTTAGCTTGATTTTGTCACTATTCAGAACTTAACACAAACATCTATATTTAAAAGCTTGCTTTCTACTGATTATTACTTGATCACTTCTTAGTTAGTATAAACAGACTAATGTGTATGTTTCCAGTGGATTGTTTGGTCAAAAAAATTAGCAATCCAACATCCTCTTGTTTTCCAGAACTCTGATTCAAACAAGAGAGGCATATACATCCTCACATGTATGTGCTTATCTTTGTGAATGTACTGATATATTTATATTGGTTGATTATTGTGATCCTGGATATATTTTGGTTTATTGGAGAAAGATATTGACCCTGGGAATTATATTTGCAATGGATGATATATCTATATATTTATATATCCTCTTTACCTAAAAAAAAAAAATCCTTATGAAATTAGGGTAGAAATAGGAGGGTCATTTCAGTTGGTATCAGAGCTATGTTATTTAACATAGAAGAAGTAAGGATCAAGTTCTTAGATAGAAATAAAATTAAAAGGAACTAAATATATATATAACAATGTGCTCAGTGTGAAAAAAAAAACCACTGAAATAATAAAATTACTAATCAAACTAACCAGCTATGTAAATTATTATTAGCAAACTATGGTAGGGAGACCACCAAATCAGGGAGCAGGATCTTCCCATGCACCACCAATGGTCAATCTGCAAGACTTGGTGAGAGCATTTAGGGATGGGGCAGGACAAAGGCAAGAAAATCCCTATGAAGAACTCTCAAAATTACTTAAAACATATACTCATTTAGGAGGCAAAAGCTTTGAAGGGACAGAGAGTGTCATGGAAATTCAAACATGGTTGAGAACATTGGAAAGAATTTTCAATGACATGCAACTTGATGATCAAAGAAAGAGGCAAGTGGCTTCAAGACAGCTAAAAGGAGTAGCTTTAGGCTGGTGGGAAGTAATCATAGCAGGAAGGAATGAGAATGAAATCACTTGGAATCAATTCAAAGAGATGTTGGAAGCAAGGTTTGTACCAGCATCAGCAAAGACTACCTTGCTAGAAGAATTCATTAGACTTAGACAAGGAACCATGACTATCACAGAATACACTCAAAAGTTTGAGGGGCTTTCCACATATGGAGCAATGCTTGTGGCAGATGAGGCATCCAAAAATGATAGGTACATAAAAGGTCTGAACCCAGGACTTAGCAGAGCCATGTTACCCTATGCAGACAAGACTTTTGATCATGTGATAGACTTAGCTTTGAGGTTGGAACAGCATGACAAGGAAAGGGAGAAGTTCAGAAATTTTAAGAGCAATAATAACAAGAAAGGTAAGGGGAGGTATCACCCTTATGATAAGAAGAAAGAAGAGGCTAGTAACAAAAGCACTGGAGATGTCAAAGCTAAGGAAGACAAGAAGAAAATTGTGTGCCATCAGTGTGGAAAGGAAGGGCATATCAAACCAAGATGTCCAGAATTGAAAGGAGGAGCTTTCAAATGCTATCTATGTGGGAAAGAGGGGCATATGAAGAGGAATTGTCCTGAGTATAAACAGCAAGGCAAATTGGCAAATTTGGAAGGAAAAGGCAAAGCCACAGTGGAAAGTAACACTGTAAACCATAGCCAAGTGGAAGGTACACTACTTATTTGTACCATACCCATAGCAGTAGTATATGATACTGGGGCAACTCACTCTTTAATTTCTTATGAATTGGTTAAAATGCTAAAACTGAATTGCATATTAGTTGAAACCCCATTGCATATACACAGTCCATTGGGGAGTTCTAGTGTTTTAAATATGATTTGTGTGGATGTGGAGTTAAACATAGGAGGAAATATTTTTATTTCCAATTTATATGTTTTGAATTACCCAAATATAGGTGTTATATTGGGGGTAGACTGGTTAAGGCAATTTAAAGCCATAATTAATTTAGACTCATCCACCATATCATTGCAAAATTCTAGAGGCCAGAGAATCACAGTTTTATGTGAGGTAGCTAAGGAAGGAAAACTATATCATTTAGTTGACTCAGAGAAAGATTTCAGTGAACTAACCATTGAAGAAATTCCCATAGTCAATGAATATTTGGATGTGTTTGGTGAGGTCAAGGGTATTCCACACCATAGACCAGTAGAATTCCAGATCAATCTAGTTCCAGGAGCAAGCCCAGTGATTAAAAAGCCAACTAGAATGGGGCCAAATGAACTAAAAGAATTAAAGAAACAGTTAGAAGAATTGGAAGAAAAGGGTTTTATAAGACCAAGTAATTCTTGCTGGGGAGCACCAGTGGTATTTGTTAAGAAGCAAGATGGCTCCTTAAGACTCTGCATAGATTATAGAGAATTAAACAAAGTAACTGTTAAAAATAAATACCCATTGCCAAGAATAGATGATCTTTTTGATCAATTAACAGGGGCAAAAGTATTTTCTAGATTAGACTTAGCCTCTGGTTTTCATCAAATGAAGGTGGAAGAATCAAGCATCAAGTACACTGCCTTTAACACTAGGTATGGGTTGTATGAATTTTTGGTTATGCCATTTGGCTTGACCAATGCACCATCTTACTTTGTAGATTTAATGAACAGAACCTTTATAGATTGTTTAGACAAGTTTGTGCTTATTTTCATAGATGACATTTTGATTTATTCCAAGACAGTGGAAGAACATAAGCATCATTTGCACCTGGTTTTGTCTAGACTAAGGGAAAAAGATTTAAAGGCAAAATTTTCAAAATGTGTGTTTTGGAAGGAGGAAGTACATTTTCTTGGCCATGTTATATCTGCCAAAGGAATTTCTGTGAACCCCAATAAAGTAGTGGCTATTCAAGCATGGAAGAGGCCAAGCACTGTGAGTGAAGTGAGGTCATTTATGGGGATGGCAGGGTATTATAGAAGGTTTATAAAAGATTTTTCAAAAATTTCTACAACACTCACTAACCTAACCAGGAAGAACCAAGCTTTTGTTTGGTCAGAAAAATGTGAAAAGTCTTTTGAACAGTTGAAGGAGGCATTGGTGAATGCTCCAATTCTAAAGGTACCACATGGAAATGAAGAATTAGTGGTATACACTGATGCTAGTGGATTTGGCTTGGGTGCAGTGTTGATGCAACAAGGCCAAGTCATTGCATATGCATCCAGACAACTTAAACCCCATGAAGTAAGGTATGCCACACATGATCTCGAATTAGCAGCTGTGATATATGCTTTAAAACTTTGGAGACATTATTTATTAGGCACAAAGTTTGAACTCTACACTGACCACAAGTCTCTAAAATATTTGTTTTCACAAAAAGATTTGAACATGAGGCAACATAGATGGGTGGAGTTCTTAGCTGCCTATGATTTTGACATACTCTATACACCATGCAAAGCAAACAAAGTTGCAGATGCTCTAAGTAGATAGCATGCTAAATTGGCTATGATGATGATAGCAGAATTTAAAGATTTGTCTTTGCTAACTGAGTTAGAGATTGAGGAGAATGGTTGTGTGCAGATGCATGGTGCACAAGAAGATAAAGGGAAGTTAAGCTTAATGACACTTCAACCAGATTTAATTCTGAAGGTAGGGAAAATGCAAGAACAGGATGCTCACTTATTAGAGAAGAAAATGCTCCTCTCAAGAGGGGAGGAAGTAATGAATCACCACATTGATAAAGATGGTTATGTGAGATACCAGAATAGGATGTGTGTACCAGAGGACATAGAATTGAAGAGGGAGATATTGAATGAATATCACAGAAGTAAATACTCCATACACCCAGGTAACACAAAAATGTATCAAAATTTGAAAAGAGACTTCTGGTGGAAGGGGATGAAATCTGATATAGCTAAGTACATTGCCAAATGTATGACTTGCCAACAAGTCAAGGCTGAAACTCAAAGACCATCAAGGTTGATGCAACCTCTTAGTGTACCACAGTGGAAGTGGGAAGACATATCTATGGACTTCATAGATGGACTGCCTAGATCTAAGAGAGGTAATACAAGCATATGGGTGATAGTTGATAGGCTAACCAAGGTAGCACACTTCATCCCAGTCAAGTCAGAAAGAACAGCACCAAAACTAGCTCAAATTTTTATAAAAGAAGTGGTAAGGTTACATGGCATTCCCAAAACCATTGTGAGTGATAGGGATACCATCTTCACTTCAAAATTCTGGAAAAGCTTTCAAGAAGCAATGGGAAGTGAACTATGTTTAAGTACTGCCTACCATCCTCAATCAGATGGGCAGACTGAGGTGGTAAACAAAGTTTTGGAGGACATGTTGAGGGCATGTATACTGGATTTTGGGGGCAACTGGGAAGATTACCTTCATCTAGTTGAATTTACATACAACAACAGCTACCAAAGCACCATAGGAATGGCTCCATTTGAAGCCTTATATGGTAAACCCTGCTTGTCACCTGTTTGATGGGTAGAAGCAGGAGAAAGGTCTATTTTAGGACCTGAGTACATACAAGAAACCAAGGAGAAAATTGAGTTGATAAGAAGAAGAATGACAGCAGCTCAAGATAGACAAAAGAAATTTGCAGACATGAGAAGGAGGCAGGTAGAATATGAAGTGGGAAATTTTGTTTTCATCAAAATCTCACCCATGAAAAATGTGTTGAGGTTTGGAAAACAAGGCAAATTAACCCCAAGATATATTGGACCATACAAAATTCTGGAGAGAATTGGTCCCTTGGCATATAAGTTGGAATTACCAGAAAACATGCAAGGCATACATGATGTTTTTCATGTATCACAATTGAGAAGGTGGGTCCATGACAAGGCAGAAATTCTTGAAACCCCAACCCAAGTGCAGATAAATCCTAATTTGATTTATGAAAAGGATCCAGTGGGAATTTTGGCAAAAGATGTGAAGAAGTTGAGGAATAAATCTCTGAAACTTGTGAAGGTACAGTGGAGTCTAGATCCTAGTGATTGCACATGGGAATTAGAAGACAAAGTTAGGATGAATTATCCTAAGCTATTTTCAGATTGAGGTAATTCTGATTTTTGATTGTTTTCTTTATTTTGGATGAATATATTTTTAGTTAGTATAGAACTAAGAATCTGTTTGGTATAGAATATATTTGTTCTCTGAATTAAGTTTAAAATTTATTTTAAGCTTAGGAAAATTGTGGGACACAATTTCTAAAAGGAGGGGTGTATGTAATGACCCAAGATTTTAGGAACTTATTCTGGAAAATATAAATGAATTTAAAATCATTTTTAAATTAATTTTGGAGGAGGAATTGATATAGCTTGATAGTGTATCAGTGTGTGTACATGTGTGCACAGGAAATGCACATGAATATAAGCTAAAACCCTGAACTCCAAGAATACATACATATTGATGTGTATGGAAATATATATATATATATATGTAGATTAAATTCTAAAAAGTAGTATGCATAAGTAAATGTACATATGAATGCTACTGAATATTTTTGAGTGTACATGTGTATGTGTGTGTGTGTGTCAGTATAGAATGATGTAGGAATATATACGAGGGTATACTAATTATTTCAGGAAGACTTATATACAAATATATATATGTGTTAATAAAATACTAGAGTTTAAACTAGTGAAATAAAATATACAGACACATTTTAATATAAGCAGAAATGAAAAGAATGGAGATATAAAAAGGAATAATTCTCTTATAAATAAATGAAGGAAGTACATACCATTTGCATGAAAGCTAAAAATAGAAAAGAGTGTTTAATAAATAACAAAACCAAGTCACATTTTCAGCATGATTGTAGACAAGGGGGAAAAGTATTTTCTAAAAAGCAAATTTCTAAAAAAAATGTGTAACCACTTTTCTCTTCACCCAAATTAAGCCGGGAAGGGATAAAACTTTGGGTTTAAAATGCAGATAACATGATTTTTCTGGTGGGCAAAAATGGACTTAGCCAATACCCAAAACCCTAAGAGAGACCCTGTATATATATACATGTATATGCAGCAGCCTCATCTTCTCCTCAGAAAAGAATTTTGGAAAAAAAAAGAAAGAAAAACAATACCACAGAAATCATAAGACAAGGGAAGAAAGAGAGCTTGAGGATAAGAGCAGGAGTTCATCAGTTAATTAAGGAAACAAAGGAGAGAGCTAGGTGAGAAAACTCACTCAAAAATCTAAGGCAATAAGTCCTAATGTAGGCAGCCAGTTAAAAGTATTTTCTTAAAAGAGTATTTTCATATATGAATGTTTATCTGTGAATTTAAATCTGAAAATGTTTTGATTTTCTTTGGTTGATTACTTGTCTTATTATAACAAAGTTTCATGTGTTGTTGGTATACATATCTGGTTTATACACCCAGATCTCTGATATGTTAATATTTAGGGATATAAACAAATACCCAGAAAATAAAATGTTGAGAATAGGCAAGTAGTATTGGTTTTGGCTCAACCCAGAAAGATGTAAATAATGTTGAGCTGCAATATACTCATGTATAAGTGCTGAGGCTTGAAATAGAAAGGAATTAGGGGTGCAATAGGGTTTCCTATGTGCTGATGCTCCTGATTCAATAAAATGCATAGCAAACAAAATTTTGTGATTCAGTGAAACCAGATTATTCTGAGTTTAACTCAAGCACAAATGTTTGCAAAAAGAAAAAAAAAACTCCCAGAAGCCATAAACCAATGTTAGCTGCCTAAACTCCTTTAAAGAAAAATATACCAGGATGAATATCTATATATATATACAGAACCTTATTTTGTAGTCACCAATGGTTGTTTGCTTGTTGTTTCTGTATGGTCATGAATAATATGAGATACCATGATATAGATGTTTTCAGTTATTGGATCACTGAATGGTTTTGTCATGAACAATCAAAAGGGGTTATTATTAACTAAAATCTGATTAGGAAATTGGGGTCAAGAACACTGCAGGAATGACTTGTGTGCTTGAGTAACATAAGTTGACACATGGCTTGTTTAAGTCCTGAGATCTTTGTGTAATGGAGTGAATTAGTTCATTACAGTGTGTCCATTGATTCATAAATATTGCAGATGAGACCAAGGATAGATAAATATACCAAGGGAATAATACTTGAAATGATGAGGAAACTAGAGTTTTTCCCAGATTTGAAATATGAGAATTGAATAAATGATTTAACTCATATTAGTCATTTTCCTGTTTGGTATGAATGATTGTTTGTCTATGATTAAGTTGTATGCTTGAATGTATGTGCCATATTCATATGTGTAGTCTCTGGAAAGAAAGTTAAAGTGTGCACATGCACAATGACACAGAGCATGCACACAAGTATTTATCTGATTCCAAAGGACTGAACCTTATGTACATGTACTTAACTTGATTTTAACTTAATTAACAAATTGCTTTTGTGAATTTTCTCATACCAGACATGTGTCTGACCCTAGTGTGCTAATGGCATCTGGGGTGTCTCATTTAAAATGAGGCAGTTTCAAATGCTTTCTCAGGGATTGCAGCAACTAAGTAGGAGTAGGAGCAAGGCTTTGAGAAGAAGATATAGCATGCTAAACTTAGTTAGATAAGAGCCTAAATGTTGAAATCTGCATGTATTGACAATTTAAATTGCTACTTGTATTAAGTGTTGAATATTGGATGGTTATTTTGTTAGGTATTTTGTTAAAAGATTGACTTGTATCTGGAAACTATGAATTAAGTTGAATATCTGTTATGTTTAAAAAAGAATTTTAATCAAATCTTGTAAGTAGATTTAGCAAGAACCCCATGTTAAAATTGAATGATTACATTTTATAAATGCATTAGTCAATCATGAATCTTTGGAAAGGATTTAAGTTTTGGAAAATCTGGATAGTTGATTCTCAGAAAATTTAAAGGGTTTTATTTTCTAATGTGGCATATGTATACCAAAGAAATAGGCATAGGTTGAATGTTTTATATGGCTGCAAGGTTTCCATAATTAAACTTGTTCCATACAAATGTTTCCTGTCCTATTTTTAATTAAAGAAAGGATCTGTAATAAGGTAGATGGAAGCCAGATTCAAATAGTTGCAGTTATATATGCACATAAACATGTTTTGTGCAAATATCAACACACCTTTTCCTTTGCACTTGTAATAGGAATCTGAATTTCACTCAGATTTTAACCAAATGCATTTTAAAATGCCAGACAGATCTTATAAGAAGAAATACAAACATGAATAATGATAAACACTTCTATCATTCTCAAACCCCAAGAACCAGACTCTTAATTTGCATCAATCATGAAGCCTTCCAGGTTATAGGGATGGGTTTCAAAAATAATTAAGCAAGAATTATTGTTTTGTATGATGGAATATAGGCAAAAATAAAGTATATATATATATGTGCAGATATAAGTAGATAACAGGTTCCAAACTGCACAGAAGAAAAATGAAAAAGAAAAAAAAACAAAAATTGTGTTTGAACCAACCAGCATAGTACTCGAACTCGTGATCTCTTGTGTATAAGTTAGGCGCGTTTCCATTACGCCTAGATGTTGCTTGTGTTCACTTAGGATCCACTTCTTTTTAGCTTGATTTTGTCACTATTCAGAACTTAACACAAACATCTATATTTAAAAGCTTGCTTTCTACTGATTATTACTTGATCACTTCTTAGTTAGTATAAACAGACTAATGTGTATGTTTCCAGTGGATTGTTTGGTCAAAAAAATTAGCAATCCAACATCCTCTTGTTTTCCAGAACTCTGATTCAAACAAGAGAGGCATATACATCCTCACATGTATGTGCTTATCTTTGTGAATGTACTGATATATTTATATTGGTTGATTATTGTGATCCTGGATATATTTTGGTTTATTGGAGAAAGATATTGACCCTGGGAATTATATTTGCAATGGATGATATATCTATATATTTATATATCCTCTTTACCTAAAAAAAAAATCCTTATGAAATTAGGGTAGAAATAGGAGGGTCATTTCATGAACCCCAATAAAGTAGTGGCTATTCAAGCATGGAAGAGGCCAAGCACTGTGAGTGAAGTGAGGTCATTTATGGGGATGGCAGGGTATTATAGGAGGTTTATAAAAGATTTTTCAAAAATTTCTACACCACTCACTAACCTAACCAGGAAGAACCAAGCTTTTGTTTGGTTAGAAAAATGTGAAAAGTCTTTTGAACAGTTGAAGGAGGCATTGGTGAATGCTCCAATTTTAAAGGTACCTCATGGAAATGAAGAATTAGTTGTATACACTGATGCTAGTGGATTTGGCTTGGGTGCAGTGTTGATGCAACAAGGCCAAGTCATTGCATATGCATCCAGACAACTTAAACCCCATGAAGTAAGGTATGCCACACATGATCTCGAATTAGCAGCTGTGATCTATGCTTTAAAACTTTGGAGACATTATTTGTTAGGCACAAAGTTCGAACTTTACACTGACCACAAGTCTCTAAAATATTTATTTTCACAAAAAGATTTGAACATGAGGCAACATAGATGGGTGGAGTTCTTAGCTGCCTATGACTTTGACATACTCTATACACCAGGCAAAGCAAACAAAGTTGCAGATGCTCTAAGTAGACAGCATGCTAAATTGGCTATGATGATGATAGAAGAATTTAAGGGCTTGTCTTTGCTAACTGAGTTAGAAATTGGGGAGAATGGTTGTGTGCACATTGATGAGAAGATGCATGGTGCACAAGAAGATAAAGGGAAGTTAAGCTTAATGACACTTCAACCAGATTTAATTCTGAAGGTAGGAAAAATGCAAGAACAGGATGCCAACTTATTAGAGAAGAAAATGCTCCTCTCAAGAGGGGAGGAAGTGATGAATCACCATATTGATAAAAATGGTTATATGAGATACCAAAATAGGATGTGTGTACCAGAGGACACAGAATTGAAGAAAGAGATATTGAATGAATATCACAGAAGTAAATACTCCATACACCCAGGCAACACAAAAATGTACCAAAATTTGAAAAGAGACTTCTGGTGGAAGGGGATGAAATCTGATGTAGCTAAATACATTGCCAAATGTATGACTTGCCAACAAGTCAAGGCTGAAACCCAAAGGCCATCAGGGTTGATGCAGCCTCTTAGTGTACCACAGTGGAAGTGGGAAGACATATCTATGGACTTCATAGATGGTCTGCCTAGATCTAAGAGAGGTAATACAAGTATATGGGTGATAGTTGATAGGCTAACCAAGGTAGCACACTTCATCCCAGTCAAGTCAGAAAGGACAGCACCAAAATTAGCTCAAATTTTTATAAAGGAAGTGGTAAAGTTACATGGCATTCCCAAAACCATTGTGAGTGATAGGGATACCATCTTCACTTCAAAATTCTGGAGAAGCTTTCAAGAAGCAATGGGAAGTGAACTATGTTTAAGTACTGCCTACCATCCTCAATCAGATGGGCAGACTGAGGTAGTAAACAAAGTTTTGGAGGACATGTTGAGGGCATGTATACTGGATTTTGGGGGCAACTGGGAAGATTATCTTCATCTAGTTGAATTTGCATACAACAACAGCTACCAAAGCACCATAGGAATGGCTCCATTTGAAGCCTTATATGGTAAACCATGTTTGTCACCTGTTTGTTGGGTAGAAGCAGGAGAAAGGTCTATTTTAGGACCTGAGTACATACAAGAAACTAAGGAGAAAATTGAGTTGATAAGAAGAAGAATGGCAGCAGCTCAAGATAGGCAAAAGAAATTTGCAGACATGAGAAGGAGGCAGGTAGAATATGAAGTGGGAAATTTTGTTTTCATCAAAATCTCACCTATGAAAAATGTGCTGAGGTTTGGAAAACAAGGCAAGTTAACCCCGAGATATATTGGACCATACAAAATTCTGGAAAGAATTGGTCCCTTGGCATATAAGTTGGAATTACCAGAAAACATGCAAGGTATACATGATGTTTTTCATGTATCACAATTGAGAAGGTGGGTCCATGACAAGGCAGAAATTCTTGAGACCCCAACCCAAGTGCAGATAAATTCTAATTTGATTTATGAAAAGGATCCAGTGGGAATTTTGGCAAAAGATGTGAAGAAGTTGAGAAATAAATCTCTGAAACTTGTGAAGGTACAGTGGAGTCTTGATCCTAGTGATTGCACATGGGAATTAGAAGACAAAGTTAGGATGAATTATCCTAAGCTATTTTCAGATTAAAGGTAATTCTGATTTTTGATTGTTTTCTTTTTTTTTAGATGCATATGTTTTTGGTTATTATAGAACTAAAAATCTATTTGGTTGAGAATGTACTTGTTCTCTGAATTAAGATTAAAATTTATTTTAAGCTTAGGAAAATTGTGGGACACAATTTCTAAAAGGAGGGGTGTATGTAATGACCCAAGATTTTAGGAATTTATTCTGATAAATATAAATGAATTCAAAATAATTTTTGAATAAATTTTGAAAGGGGATTGATATAGCTTGATAGTGTATTAGTATATGTGTACATGTGTGCACAGGAAATGCACATGAAATAAAGCTAAAAGTCCCTGAACTCTAAGAATAAATACATATTGATATGTATGGGAATATATATATATATATATATATATATATATTTAGATTAAACCCTTAAAAGTTGTATGCATGAGTAAATATACATATATGGATGCTACTGAATATTTTTGAGTATACATGTGCATGTGTGTGTCAATACAGAATGATGTGTATATATATATATATATATATGGGTGTGCTAATTATTTCAGTAAAACTTATATAAATATATATATACATGTGTTAATAAAATACTAGAGTTCAAATTAGTAAGATAAAATATACAGACATATTTTAGTATATAGGCAGAAAGAAAGAAAAACTGAGGATAGAAAAAGGAGTAGTCCTCTTGTAAATAAATAAAGGAAGTACATACCATTTACATGAAAGCTAAAAATAGGAAAAAAAAAAAAGACAAAACAGGGAAATGCTTGGTATAGGCAGAATTAGGAAGAGTATTTAATGAATAACAAATCAAGTCACATTTTTAGCATGATTGTAGACAAAGGAAAAAGTATTTTCTGAAAAGCAAATTTCTGAAAAGAATATAACCACTTTTCTCTTCACCTAAATTAAGCCGGGAAGGGTAGAATTTTGGGTTTAAATAAAATACCGATAACACAATTTTTCTGGTGGGCAAAAATGGCTTTAGCCAATACCCAAAACCCTAAGGAAGACCCTGTATATATATATATATATATATATATATATATATATATATATGTATGTATATGCAGCAGCCTCCTCTCCTTCTCAAAAAATAAAAGAAACAACACCATAGAAATCATAAGGCAAGGGAAGGAAAAGAGTTTGAGGCTAAAGGCAGAAGTTCATCAATTAATTAAGGAAGCAAAGAAGAGAGCTAGGTGAGGAAACTCACTCAACAACTTAAGGCACTAAGTCCTAATGAAGGCAGCCAGTTATAAATGAATTTTTCTTAAAAGTATATGTGATTGTTCTTTAGAAATTAAGGATGCTTTAATGCTTACTAGTTGTTCTGATTGTTTCATTCTTAATATGATCAGTATGCATGAATAGGTAATTTAAAAACCCAGATTTCTTTCTGATATGATATTAGATAGAAATATAATAAATACCCAGAAAATAAGATGTTGAATATAAGCAAGTAGTGTTGGTTTTGGCTCAAACCAGAAGAATTGATAAGTATATGGGCTGCAATATACATATGTATATGTGCTGAGGCTTATTATAAAAAGGAATTAAGAGTGTAATAGGCTTGCTTATGTGCTGATACTCCTGGTTCAAAGAAAATATACAATAACCACCTAGCAGATAGATTTTGTGATTTAGGAAGCTTGGTCAATCTGAGTTAACTAAAGCACAGATGTTTGCAACAAAATATTCCAAATAGAGCCATAAACCAATGTTAGTTGTCTATACCTCTTCTAAATTGCAAGAACATGTTTTAATAAATTGCTCGATTGCCTCTGTCTGTTTATATGAATGATGAGGAATGTTATGAGATGAATGCTTATTTTAGTGGAATGACTCACTGGCTGGGTTACCCTGAAAATTTAAAGGATAAAACACCTGAGAAACTTGATTAGGAAAATGGGGTCAAGATTACTGCAGGAATGACTTGTGTTCTTGAGTAATGCAAGTTGACACATGGCTTGTTTAAGTCCTGAGATCTTTGTGTAATGGAGTGAATTAGTTCATTACAGTGTGTCCATTGATTCATAAATATTGCAGATGAGACCGGGATAGATAAATATACCAAGGGAAAAATATTTGAGATGATGAGAAAACTAGAGTTTTTCCCAGAATTGAAATATGAGGATGGAATAAATGATATAACTCATATTGGTTATTTTCCTGTTTGGTGTGAATGATTGTTTGACTATGACTGAATTGTATGCTTGAATGTATGTGCCATATTTATATATGTAGTCTCTGGAAAGAAAAATCAAAGTGTGCACATGCACAATGACACAAAGCATGCACACAAGTATGACCTGATTTCAAAAGGGCAGAACTTTATGTATATGTACTTAACTTGATTTTAACCTAATTAACTAATTGCTTTTGTGAATTTTCTCATACTAGACATGTGTCTGACCCTAGTGTGCTAATGGCATCTGGGGTGTCTCATTTAAAATGAGGCAGTTTCAAATGCTTTTTCAGGGATTGCAGCAACTAAGTAGGAGTAGGAGCAAGGCTTTGAGAAGAAGATTATAGCATGCTAAACTTAGTTAGATAAGAGCCTAAATGATAAAATCCGCATGTATTAATGATTTAAATTGTTACTTGTATTAAGTGTTGAATATGGGATGGATATTTTGTTAAGTATTTTATTAAGAGATTGACTTGTATCTGGGATTTATAAATCTAGTTAATATCTGATATAAAAGAAGTTAATCAAAATATTGTAAGTGGATTTAGTAAGAATACCATGTTAAAATTAAATGATTATATTTTAAAAATGTATTAGTCAATCTTGAGTCTTTAGAAATGATTTAAATTTTGGAAAACCTGGATAGTTGATTCTCAGAAAAATTAAATGGTTTTATCTTTCTACCATGGCATATGTATACAAAAGATAATGGACATAGGTTGAATGTTTTTATGTGTCTGCAAGGTTTCCATAATTTAACTTGTTTTATACAAATGTTTCATGCCTTATTTTTAAATAAAGAAAGAATCTGTAATATGGGAGTTGAAAGCCAGATCCAAAATAGTTGCAGTTATATACACACATAAACATGTTTTGTACAGATATTAACATACCTTTTCCTTTGTATTTTTAATAGGAATCTGACTTCCATATCACTCAGATTTTAATCAAATGCATTTTAAGACCAGATGGGTTACACCAGAACAAAGAGTCTGGTTGAACCGTGTGATTGACATCCATGGTTACAGGAAACCCACTCAAGTTTGCACTTCATTTAATTTAAGGCATACTGACATCCAAGAATCAAGATGTTGAATGTGTTAGATCACTTTAAACTATTCAAAAAAAAAGAGCCTGTATTCCAGACAGATTTTATAAAAAAACAATCAAACATGGATAATGATAAACACTTCTATCATTTTTCAAACCCAAGCACCAGACCATTAATTTATAGACAATCATATCACAATTATCTGGTTTCTAGAATTTATACTCCCTAGAGAATTTAGCAAAGAATCAGGAGTTTAAAAATATATATATAGGTATTCATGCATGAATTGAATTTTTATTGCATATAACACTGAACTATGTGTGGATTGATTAAATTCAATCAATCCAATATCCTCTTGTTTTCCAGAACTCTGATTCAAACAAGAGAGGCATATACATCCTCACATGTATGTGCATATCTTTGTGAATGTACTGATATATTTATATTGGTTAATTATTTTGATCCTGGATATATTTTGTTTATTGGAAAAAGAAAATGACCCTGGGAAATATATTTGTAATGAATGATATATCTATATATCATCTCTGTAAAAAAAATCCTTATGAAATTAGGGTAGAAATAGGAGGGTCATTTCAATATATGATCGAAATAATATAGTTATATATTTTATATATTATCATTTTATATTATAATTATTTTAAAATGTTAATATTAATATTAACGCACGTACACGCGCGCGCGCACACACACAAAGATATATATATATATATATATATATATATATATATGTGTGTGTGTGTGTGTGTGTGTGTGTATTTTTATGAACAAATTAAAATTAAATTTTTAATTTCATACATATACATATATATACATGTATATATTAATAAATTATAATTTATTACAAAATTAATATTTTAAATCTAACATCAAATTTTTTTATATCTAGACCATTGAAATTTGAAATTTGAATTTGTACTTTATGTATTAATATATGTGTGTGTGTATAATAATAATATTAATTTGACAATATCACATGCATATATAAATATCACACTAATATAATTATAATTTTTTATCACATTATCTTATATAATTTATATTAGATAGCATATATGTATCTGAAGAGTTTAACATGTCTTGTGCAGTGTAAATTACAACACTCAGAAACGAATATATTAAACCATGCACGCTGTATATGTTGCATGTGCATGCACACATTCATGTGTATATGATATGCATGTACACATTATATAAAGTATATATAATATTTAGTAAAATCATTTTATTAACAATCTAAATAAAATAATGATTTTATTTAAAGTTTATTTAGATCATATCTAAATCGGTTTAGACTTCATAGGTTAATAGGATCTAAACAACAATTTTTTTTTGAAATTCACCCATCTAACCCTCTTCATGCTAGCACGATCCATCAATGGTATTCGAGACCAATAGCCTATATAGTCTAAATTAGTTGTATAAGAGCAAGCTTGTTAAAGTCTACTACACATTTAGTAGGGTATCTAGAAAAGTAGCGTCTAAGGTTGGGTTTAGGTTATCAAGTACTCGGTCTTACATAACTACTGGCCTGGCCCAAAAGGATGAGGTAAGCCCAATGGATATCCCCAATATAAAGGCATAAATTGATTTGGGCCTTGGACTAATTTTCAAAACCTATTTTGAAATTAAAATAAAATTTTGAATTTAAAATAAACAAAAATAATATTTCAAATTTAAAACTTAAAATAATTGATAATTTTATAAATGTTATAAACTAATTTTAAAAATTATTTTAAAACAAAAATTATTATTTTAAAAAATTATTAATAATTAATTAGTTTAAATAAAAGTTTATTAATTAAATTAAATAACATATATATTTATATATGTAACATTATCTTAAAATGTTGAGGTAATATATATACAATTTTCAAAATAAATTATAACTAATTAAAATTAATTTAATTAAATATTAATTAATAAATAATATATATGTAAGATATATGTGTATAAGTATAAATGTTATGGTACATATATTCAAGTTAAAATGTTTTAAATGAATAAAATAAAATTAGTTAAAATATTCATTAACTAACTAATTATTTAACATTTAATTAATAAAATTAACATAAGATTATTATATAAGTTACTTCAATTATAAAATATAGTAAACTTATATAGTATGAATGTATACTACAAGGTGGAATGGTAAGAAACCCAAAATAGATTTAAGGAATAAATACATACGTACATACATTA
Source organism: Allium fistulosum (assembly GCA_030737815.1). Classification (NCBI taxonomy): domain Eukaryota; kingdom Viridiplantae; phylum Streptophyta; class Magnoliopsida; order Asparagales; family Amaryllidaceae; genus Allium; species Allium fistulosum. Next base: position 304,748,939 of record CM060901.1, on the reverse strand, counting down.
CATATACCGTGATTTCAGATGTATCCGACACTTGAATTACAAGGGTATTTTATATGAAATCCATTATTCCATAAGTCAATATTACGAAATTTAAATATATTAAAGATTATGAATCTGTAATATAACTATTGTCCTCAACCATTTATATATTAATGGATTACTTGCATACTCTTTATTTGTTGAGATTTCCTCAAGCTATGGATATTATGTGTAGCACATTAATATATAGAGTAGATGATGCAAGATGCATGCATGTATTTGTTGAGCTTTCCTCAAGGTATGTGCATTATACTTTTGCTATCACGAAATGGTAAGTTTGAGTGAATGATCTCTCTTAATTTGTTGAGCTTTCCTCAAGGTAAAGTTAAAATTAGGACAAGGACCATAATGTTAGGAGTTGTATATTATACAACCAATAAGGAGTTATCCATCATATATAGGCCTATTATTTGTCGAGCTTTCCTCAATATTAGAATCCCAAGGCATACGAGTCCTAACACCCATTGGAGAAGTCAAAAGACTTCTATGTTCCGTCTTAAGGTTTTGAGAAACATAAAAGTTTAGTGGGAGCCTTATTAGAAAAATGAACTGGTAACATTTAATCTTTCTAATATTATAAGAACATCTACTATATAAAGTTAAAATAATCTACATTAATAAATTTGTGCAATTAATAAAATTGATATAAATTTTTGTCAATTATTATATGCAAATTGACAGAATTAAGATTGAAAAATAGTAATATAGAATATACTTACCAATAAATTTTACATGTTGTAAATTTCAGACCCATGCAAGTGCCTAATTATTCAACTACTAAATAAATTCATAAATTGGTCACCTTACATGTTTATTTTCCCAAGACCATGTATTATTTTCAATGAGTTTCAAATTCTAAAAGCAATACAAGGATATGAATATTTGATTCATATCCAATCACATATAAATGTTATATGGTAAATGGTCACAATTCAGAATATACAAAACCTCATTGAAATTAGTTCATTCGAAGTGAGTAAGTAAACAGTAGTGCCAAATCGTGTATTCAATATGATTAATTACAATAGGGATCTTCTTGTGTTAGATATAACACTAGACCAAGAGCTATATGATAGATCAAGGAATTCGATAGCTAAAAAGTCAATTTGATTAGTTCACGTAAAATGCAAATTATTCGATATCCTTAAATGTTAAGGATGACCGAATGCATTTTAGTAAAGAGTTCATTATTATATTATAGTAAAGGTTCCCTTTTGAATGGTCCGACCATTTGGAAAGGAATGTGAATTTATGAGAGTGGATGTAACTTAAGGCACAGTTGGAATGAAGAGAGTGGATATAACATAAGGCACAATTGGAATGAAGAGAGTGAATGGTCATTTTTGCTTCATTAAGAGATATTTGAACCGAGAATTGTATAAAATAATAATAGCTACTTAACAAGGAATGAGAAATATGATTTCCAATCAAAAATGTAGTTTAAAAAATTGTTTTCAATTGGATTTATTTCTTTAAGTATATGATATGTGATCTGAAACTCTCGATTGTAAACTAGTTATAATAAATGACATAAAATCCTATAATAATGGAAATAGTGGGAACACATTATATAACACTTTTTAGTGATCACATCAAGTTACAAAATTATTTTCGTAAATGTACCAAATATCATTTATGTCATAATACATATTTTCAGTATTGATTGAAATATATAGTTTTATTTTAATATGAATAATTTGAATATTCGCTATAAAATAAAACTATAAAAGTGGTATTTGTTTTCATAACAAAGTGATGCATCGGAAAATACAGAAGTATCTAAATTTTTTGCAATTATTTGGAGTTATGAACCAGGCCACACTTTTGAGAAATAATTCTTTAATCCTTTAATAATGAATCATATGGTACTAGTGAATTGTAACTCAAACAACTAATGGCAAAACACCCATTTAGTAGGAGTGACATAAGAGATGATGAACTCTTCGTATTGATACATATGAATGTATGCAATCGTAGGTCTGATAATACCAAACAGGTTCCCCATACTTTATTGAATTTAGCGATGAATTATCACAAACATGAACATGTGTATTTGATACACATGTATTGTGTCTATGTTATGTTCATAGAATATAAAACGAAAGTAAATAAAATAACGTGTAGTAGAAAATAAAATGATTTGATTTGATTGAATAAGTGAGTATATTGGAAAGTGTTCTTAACAAACCTAAAAATGAATATTCAATCTCAAAATTCACTCCATCATATTATACATAATGATGTATCGATAAGAAGTGATTGAACTTTGTTGAATAATGTACAATTGATAATGAGTGAAGTTGAATTAACTCCTTTCTATAAGGTCGTGTGCTTAAGAGTAGTAAACAAGGTTAAAATTAATTTCATCTAAAGAATAGTTTACAAAACCATATAAGATAAAGGTTTATAAGAAACCAAACATATCCTAGGTCAAGGAGTTGGCAGGTTGTGCGAGTCGAAAGACTAGACGTAATAATTGTGCGTGAAGGATCTTATATAGATCACCCCATTTAGGAACGATTGTCATTGGATGACCAATTTATGTTTAGAACTTAAGTATCATAGACTAAAACCAAATCAGTTTTATATATGCATGGGAATTCATAAAGTGTTTATGAATACCTACACTGTTGCATTAAGAAACAACTGTTGTCTCAAGAAATACTAGCTTCGTAGCAAAGGAATTTCTTTAAGAAATTATTGGTAGTATAATGGATTAGGATACGATCCAAAAATGAAATTGATTATGTGAGATGAAATGAAATTAACGAAAACTAAAACAAACATAACACATTATAGTATCTAATAAGTATTTTTGCACATTAAAGAGAAAATATGAGTTTTTATCAATGTAGAGAATAGATAATTCTCCGTTGTTAAAAAAACCATTAAGACTATTAACTTTTCCATATGGTATGAAGCACAAATCCAAAAGGATTCCAAGTACGTTATCAAAATATGATTTTGATAGTTGTACCCAAAGGGACATGATCCATCGGGCTCAAATGTGTCTTCAAGAGAAAGAGTAACGCAAATCGAATACAGTGAGCAACTTTGATAAGAATAGCATCATAAATTTCAATTGTTGAAATTAGTGTAACAGATTCATCATTCAGCATGCTTAGATTAATTTGGATTTTATTCATAAAACTATCGCTTGGTATGTCTTTACATTTTGGTACATATGTGTTGTAATAGAATATTCTAAATAATGATTTAGCATAAAGTGTTTGCACATAACTAACAAATTGTCTCAAAGTCATTGGGAGCGATATTGAGTTTGTGGGATTTCAGATACTATCAAAGAAAGATACAAAAGTATCATTTGACGAGCATCAGAGCTGAATAAGAATTTTGATAGACATATCAAATAGTTTGATTTTCAGTCAAAATGCAAAGGAAGTGTGTGTCTATAAGAAATAACATTAAAAGATAGATAGACATTTCTAAACTATAAGTGAACAACATATTGCTGATTATTAACGAGTACTTATATTAAAATTAGTTCTGATTTGGTTATTTAATACTCAATATAGGATTTGTAAAATATATCTTTTATAATAAGTATAAAGGATGTTGGGAATGTACCAAATGACATAAAAAGACACCATATTAAAATGTTTAATATGGATCATTTAAGTTGGATTCCTTATGCATTGGCAATATGAATTATCATACATGATGTATTGTGTATAATATTGTATTTAGCTAATGTATTTGATGCATTAAGAAAATATCAAATCTAGATTAAGATCACTAAATGGTAGTTTAGATTGTTCCTGAATCTTTATGAAATACTAGAGAATTATTTATAGAAACAATGAACTCTTTATGGAGGAGTATTAGGACTTAAACCGTATAAGTAATATCAATATAATATATCAATGTTAAATTCATGTTCAAACCTTAATTAAGAGGATTTAAGTTTTAAATGCTCCAAAAGAAAGGTTGTGGTTGATTCAACGAGAATGCTAAGTACATCACCTTGAATAGCACCACAATAACAGCAATATATAAATATAAATGCACAAACTTTTAACTGAGCCAAGGGTGATTCCAAGTATTGATAATACTACATCATTGTTATAAGATAACAATGTAATAATATGATCCTACTAGAAATTGAAAAATATACTCCGAATAGTTCTATGTGATAATGGCAATTTATCAGCATCAGAGTGAGTTGATTGATAGAGATGATAATTAAAATAACAGAACAGATCCAATCATGAAGGGATTGGCTCGATCAGTTCTCATTAAACTGATCGAAGAGATGAGATAGCGATTTCATAATTAGCCACAAGTGCAAGTGGGAGATTGATAGAGTGAAGGGTATGTCCTAGTGGAAATTCCATAATTTACTGTAAATTATTAACATGGTAATAAAATCTCATCTGAAATAAAAGGCGTTTTTCTTTCTATTATATACTTGCTATAATATGTTACATGAATTATTTATTTAATTTAAATATATTTAATATAAAATCCATAAATGATATGTTTTGTGATAGTAACTACAATGTGTTGTAATCATGAGAAATTTATCACAATTAAAATAAATATATCATTTTAAATATTCTTAGTCAAGATGTACTGAGACTGGATATCGATGCATCCGCTGAGACAAGAGCACGTAACATCCTCCAATCGTTGGGCAGTGTACTACTCTTGTCTGCTGGTGTCGCCAAGGGGTTACATACTAATAGTTACGGGATAACTATGGAATGGCTCGCTCGATAGTTTTCTATAGGTTAATATAACTAAGGTCAAAAAGAAAATATCGATGGAACAATATTACACAATTCTCTCAACTTGAGAATACTATCAAGCTTTAATATGGAAACTCCATTTTGATTATAATTAAATCATGGCACTGCATCCATCAAATGACTATAGTTGGGTCGAGTTGAAGCATTGGAAGTGAAACACTATTTAATAGATAATTCATCTCCTCTATTATATGAGGTTAGTATCATGGTCAACTGAAGTCAATTCAAAGTCAAAGTCTTAGGCCATAGTAGTTTGGTTAATAATAATTGTTACTATTGAACTAAACACGTTGTGTTTGGACTATACAAGTTGAATGTGAATGATACTGAAATTTTAATCATTACCAAATTTCATAAGTCTTGATGTGATATAGTTCAAAGAAGAGAATTGGAGTAAATAATTATCACTACCGTGGACCACTTAAAGTAAAGTAAAATTAGATTTTACTAAAACTATGTAAGTGATAAATTTGGCCAAAATGTCACACCACTAGCTGAGGTGTCATGTGGACCTTAGTATTCGAATTATTCAAAATTAATCGCTGATCGAATTTACACCTAAGACTCACACAACCAAAATGTTGAATACTCTGACTACCACCTGATTCAATTATTATCATTAGTATATATTAATTAAACCGATTAATATTTGTGAAATACTAATTATGACATTTTTATTTGATTTGTGTTGATCCGTATTGAAAAATGCGTATATAAAATTTATATGCATGCCTATCGATATACAATATCATGTACGTTTAAATTAGATTTAAACGTAGATTATATGATCAGGTTTGAAAAAGTAATGGAAGCCTATATTGGTGCAATGATGGTCGACCATAGGTTTGGGGAAGAGGGGATATTTTTTATACTAATGAGTTTGAACTGACAGAGAAAATAGTGGATCTGGATCCACAATTAGCTCCTCCCATTTTCTCATATTTAAACTTATTTAACCTCTCACTTTGCTTGATCTCTTTGAGCTCTCCCTCCACACATTTATGTTCGTAATCATCTAGTAGGCTCCTCCATCAGTTCCAAACATTTAAACACAAATTCAAATCAAATAACAATAAGGTGTGTAGACCTTTCAGTCGGGTAGCACTTTCTAGAAGAGTATGGATTCAGATCCAAAGGAGTTCGATAGATTCAACATTTTAGTTGTGATTGTTAGGCCATAGTCAAGGTAACATCACTATATATATATATATATATGTGTGTGTGTGTGTGTGTGTATGTATCCTCATTTATATATGGTTAGATTAGACAATAATATCACGAATCTTTATATACATGTGTTGTCACCCAAGGATATGTATATATGTATTGTTACAAAAAATGTAAATATATGCTTTGGGCCAGCAAAATATAAAAAAACTTTTTTTAGGGATTTAAAAAGGATTTCAAACAAGAAGTTGATTTTTAAATATGTTAAACACACACATATCTTATTGAATCATACATAGATTAATATTTCTAAAATTAAAAAGAAATTATTTTATGTATATATATGTATATCTGAATATATATATATATATATACACACACACACATACACACGCGCGCGCACACACATATATAGTATATTTGAAATTAATTTTTTTATGTATATATATGTATATTTGAAATTAATTTTTTTTAATCTTTAAATCTAGACTGGAAATTTGAAATTTAAAATTTGAATCTGAACTTAAAATTATCTATATTCATTTCATAAATAGTATTTTACGTATTAATATATGTACATATATAAATAATATTAATTTTACACTATCATATGCACACATACACACACACACGCTCTCACACACTCACACACTAGTACAAATATTTTATTTTTTTAAATGCAAGTGAGGTTTTATACTGGTCCCCTCCTAGACCTTATTGAATAATGAAAGTTAGAAACATGCAACAACATGAAAGGAGAAAAAGTAAAAAAGGAAAACAAACAACATATAGAAAGCGAAATAATTAGAAAAGGATTCAGGCCCAAATAGCCCAAATGCCGCATTAATTAAATCTCAGATTAAAGCCTGATCCAATGGATTGCATCCACTTCATTCTCTTGTTAACAACCCCCTTAACTTCTACAACAATCTCCTTCCTGCTTTTACATTTATTATCGAAAACTCTTGTATTTCTCTCCCGCCAAACGACAGCAATGAAGCATTTCAGAACAACAAGCATTCGATTACCAAGTTCATCTCTCCACCTCGATCTCTTGAAAATTTCAAACCAGTGTTGGTTACGATTTGTATTGCCATATTATATTCTAGCAGCAAGAATGATAGACTTCCAAATTTGATAAATCACAGTGCATTGGAATAGCAGATGGTCTCTACTCTCAGGGCGCTCATTGCAGAAAACATAGTTGCTATTAATGATGAAACCCCCGACAGCTAACTTGTCTCTAGTGAGAAGGGAGTTATGTATGGTTTTTCAAAGTAAGAAATTATCCTTTTCAGATCCCATACAGTTCCATATTCTGCGATACCATGGCGAATTAGGCCTAATACAATCAAGAAGTAATTCTTTGTATGCAGAAGAGATGGATTGTGCACAATGCTTTCCTGACCATTGTATTTTGTATGGAGTATTTATGTGTTGTTCTGTCATGATCATATTCCATAAGTTTCTAACCACCATCGAACTAACAGTAGGCATAATGATCTTGTCATGGTAAATGAAATGTTGAATATTAGCATTTTCAGGGATGCCAGTGGAGTTCTTCTGCATATTGTCTAAGATGTCATTTAAGATAACACCTTTGGCAGCCCAAGGGGAGTGCCTGAAGGATAACTGGATATCAGAGAAGATATTGTATTTGATAAGAGGTAGTATAGTATGTCTCATTTTAAGTATACTCTTCCAGAACCAGCTAGCATTGGCAGGAGATGTCATAGTCCAGAAATGTTTGCCATATATGTAGTTCTTGGTAATCCAGTTAACCCAAAGATTTGATTTATTACCCAGAATTTCATTGGTAAGTTTTGATGCAGCCGCCATGTTCCAGTAGTGTAAGTTTATTATGCCAAGCCCCCCTTTTTTCTAGGTCTGCAAATTTTGTTGAAAGCTATAGGAATAGGTTTACGAGAATGGCAGTCTCTATGCCATAAGAAATGTTTCATCGCAGCATTGATCATAGAGAGTAGTTTCTTAGGAAGGATAAAAATTCGAGACCAGTATGATGTCATTCCAAAAATAATGGACTTCACAACAGTGATTCTCCCTGCCTGAGATAAAAGATGTGTAGGCCAAGTCATAAGCTTGGATATGATCTTTTCATACATCATCATGCATTGCATAGTCGTTATTCTAGAAGTGGTAAGAGGGATTCCCAAGTAAGTAAAGTTCTCTGGCATAGATTGCAGCCTAGAAAGTGTGGTAATGGTCTCTTTAGCAATGGTAAGGATTGCAGCAATGATGATGTATGATTTTTTTTTTGATTTGTAATCCAGTAATGTTATGAAATAGGAGGGGTGTTGTGTTGATAGTGGATATAGTAGTAGTATCTGGTTTTGAAAATATGACAATATCATCAGCAAACATAAGAGATGTGATAAGAGGCTGCTTGCATTTTGGATGTGTTTTCATTCTGTGGGCAATTGCAAGGGAGTTGAGAATGGAGTTCAACGACTCCATGACGATTATGAATAAATATGAGGAGACAGGATCGCCCTGCCTGATCCCCTTGGATGATTTGAAATAGCCAACACAGTGGCCATTGACTTTAATTGTATATGTAACAATGGATATACAAGTGTATATCCATGCAATATATGTCTTAAGGAATCCCATTTTAGTCATGATGGCAACAATAGCTATCCACTCAATCGAATCAAAAGCCTTATGAATATCTAATTTCATCATGCATCTAGGTGAAACGTTCTTCTAATTGTAGCCTCTCAGCAACTCATGTCTCAATAGGATATTATCAGTAATATTCATGTTCATCAAAAATGCAGTTTGATTGGGAGAGATAATATTACTAAGGATAGGCTTGATCCTATTAGCCAGAATCTTGGTGATGCATCTATATATGACATTGCAGCATGATATAGGTCGGTAGTGTGTAACTAAAGTTGGTTCATCAATCTTGGGTATCAAAGCAATATTGGTTGCGTTGATACCACCGAGAATGGTATTTGTATGGAAGAAATATTGGATAGCTTTAACAAAGATAATGTCAATGACAGCCCAAGTAGTTTAAAAAAATGAGTATTAAAACCATCAGGACCACCAACACTGTTAGGATTAAGATCAAAAAGAGCATCCTTGGTCTCAACATATGTGACCATATTGATAAGGTTTATGGCATCAATATCAGTGCTCTTGGGTAACTTGATATGTGAAATATCAGTGAGGTTAGGTTCATGGTGAGTTTTGGAGAAATAAGTATAGAAGTAATCTATAAACGCCTTGTCAATTTGGTGCTCATCAGTTTGTATGGTGGCATTTTGGTCTTCGATAGCTTTAATATTGCCTCTGGATCTCTTGATAGTGATAGCATTATAGAAAAAAGATGTGTTCCTATCACCCTGGAAGAAATATTCTTTGCCAAGCTTTTGTTTGGTCATATCAATTTCATGTTGAAGTGTTTCCTGAAGCTGTTGGTTTAATAAATGTTCCGCATTTGATAATTCTTCATTGTTTGGATCAGCAAGCATATCATTCTGAGCTTCGCTTAGTTCTTCTCGAATTTGTTTAGATTTTGATGAACCATTCCCAAAAGTGGATTTAGACCAAAATTTCATGCATTGTTTGACATTCTTCAGTTTCTTGTGCAATATATACATAGGATTGCCGTATGTAGTAATGTTCCATCCTTGTAAGAAAATAGATTGAAATGCTATGTGGTTAGTCCAAAAATTAAAAAATATAAACGAGGCTTGATACTTAAAAGTTTCACACTCCAGGAGAGGATAAGGGGGCTATGGTCTGAAATGCCTGGTTATAGAACAGTGGATGTGAGGTTAAGCAAAGAGGAAAGGGCATGATAGTTGAAGAGTGAGTGGTCTAAGGTACAAAAAGTACGTCTGCCATGTCTACGATTATTCCATGTATATAAAGGTCCAATCAAAGGTATTTTGTGTATAGCAGCAATTTGAATTGGTTGGAAGAGGGGTTTAATGTCAAGAAAGGAAAGTGGATTGCCTCCAAATTTTTGAGATGAGGCATACATGTAGTTGAAATCACCCAAGAGGATCCATGGGATATTGATAGTATTTTGGGATTGTATAAATGAATGAAGCATGTTTCTGATGTCTTTGTTACATGAAGCATATATAAAGGTGATGTTGAAGCTAGTGGAGGATGATATATATGTAACATGAAGGTGGATGTATTGATCCGATGATGAAATAGTGATGGTTTTGTACGTCAAGGGGTTCCACAACACTAGTATTCTACCATATATCGCATGTATCAAGTTATGTTCATAATACCATAGGGGATTGATGTAGGACCACATGTTTTTGGTATTGTTTTCATTCAGTTTGGTCTCCAGAATACCAATCATTTGCAATTTGTTTTGAAATATCAAGGTTTTGACTTCATGTTGTTTTAAGGGGAGGTGTGCACCCCTTAAGTTCCATGCTCCAATGTTGTCAAGCATTAGAACTATTATGTTTCTTCTTCCTACCTGATTTCCTCAGACCAGTGTTGCTTGCCTGGTGTGTCTTTCCTTCATCATCATCAGTATTCGAGTTGTGTAGCTGTATCTCAGCTATTGGGTAGTCATGTCCACTGTCATAGTCTTCATGCTCCTTTCCTTTTCTATTTTTATTATTCTTTTTCTTCTTCTTTTTCCTATTCAGCGGTTTTGGTGGAGAAAGACATGTATGGGATAGCTGGGGGTGGTAAGATGGTCATTATGGTTATTGTCTGAGTAAGCATGTGTAGAAGAAACTTGTTGAAAAAGGAGCTGTAAACCAGTGTTCTGATCAGCAAAAGTGTTATTATGGATGATGTTGTGTTCAATAAGTTGATTGGTGATGAGAGGGGGAAGATGGATATGTGTAAGGGAGAGTATGTGAGTCAATGGGAGGAACATCGGTACAGTAGCAGCTGATATAGGTGGAATGGTGTCAGGCATAGAAAGAGGGATAGAATTAGTGGTGGAAGGTGAAACAATTGTAGAAACAATTAGAGAAAAGGTGTTTGGTATATCAAGATGAATGGTATCTGTTGTGCATGGAAAGGTGGTATGTTCAGTCAGAATATCTAAACTATTAGATAAGGGACTAATGGGTTTAGGTGATGGTGGGGCAGCAGAAAGGTTATGTGAGTGTACATTAAAGGTGGTGTGTAATGATTGGTTGGTGGTAGGGAGGTTTGAATGAAGTGGTGCGAGTGTAATAGGAGAGGCAGAATTTCGAGCAACAGCATGTGTTTCTTGTGCATGTAAAGGAGCTTGTACATACACAGTATTATTCTTATTTTTGGCAGCAGTCGGGTCATTCTTATGATCTTGATGTGCATCAGATTTTTTCTTAATCCAATGTTTGCTTGTTTTAGTTTTCCATACACCTGTACCATTATTCTTTATGGCAACATCACCTTTCCTTGCATTATCTGAATCAAATGAATCTTGTTGAGGTGGGGAATAAAGTGTATCAGGCACCAGTTGTTCCTTGCATTCAGTATCATTGTGCATGCTCTGTATTTTATCAATACATGTAGTAACATCATGGCCAAAACAATTACAGTGAACATAAATTTTCGGTCTCCAGTCATAATAAACTTCAACAAAAACAACATCATCTCCTTCTCCACGTTTAATAAGGTCAAGCAGTTCCTTATTGGGAGTAATTTCTATCAGATATTTCGCATATTCAAATCGCTGCATTTTTCAGTAGATTCGTTGTAACAAACAAGTTCACCCAAATGACATGCTAGCCAGTTAATGCCTAGTAATGTCCAGGAAATTATTGTATTTTGTGAAAATATACCCATATAGGAACCGATTTTATTTGTGATTCAGCACTTTTGAAAGTAGATATCCATGAAGTGATAATAAACATTTTGCTTCTAATAAAAATCGGATCACTTTCAAGAATCTTCTATCTATCTTCTTCATCTGAAAATTCAAAATAAAAATTTGAATTGTCTGATTTTACCTTATATTTTCATTTCAGTCGCCATATCCTCTACAGATGGTTGATGACATCATTGTATGGCAACTTATCATCCAAGAAAAATCCAACCAAATGTTGCTTCCAGTATTTAACACCTTCATTCTGAACTTCAGAAGGCATGGGCAGGGCAAACCCTTTGTATGAAAGGTTGAAAGATCTCGGAGAGTATCTGCCAGCATTTCTAGGATTAGACTTGAAAAGAGAAGCCCATGTTAATGTGGAAGCTAATGCATTTTCCATAATAGAGTGAGGGTATAAAGTGGAGGAAGGTAGGGTAGAAGTGGTCGATGGAACATGGAAAAGGTTGGTCGAAAAGGGAGTAGGTTGTATATCAGGTGGTATCGAAATGGGTGGAGCAGGTGGTTGTTTCAGAGGTGGTGGATTAGCAGAAGATATGGTAGGGCTGCTGGGTAGGGAAATGGCCTCATGGTGGTTGGGTACAGGAGGTGTGGAATGGCAGGAGGGTAAAGTACGGTGTTGCAGCCTAAAAGAGGGATAGTGGAGTGGGAATGGTTGGTATAGGATGGCGAAGTGATGGGTGGGGAAAGAGCGGTTGAAGAGGAAACCATGAAAAAAATGATTTTTAATTTCTACAAATATAATTTTATATCACATTATCTTTTATAATTTATACCAGACATCACATAAGTATATGGAGGGGCTAACATGTCCGTTGCGGTGTAAATCTCAACATTTAGATATGGGCATGTTAAACCATGCACAATGTATATATTGCACATGCACATACACGTATCTGTGTATATGATATGTACGTACACATTATTTAAATTATATACAATATTATATCAAATCATTTTATTAACAAATTAAAATGAAATAATGATTTTTTAAAGTTTATATAGTTCAGATATAAACAATATAGACTTCATAGGTCGAATAAGATCCAAATGGCAAAAACAAAAAATTTAAACTCATCCACTTAACCCACTACATGCTGGCCTATATCAAACATATATATGTATCAAATATTATAAACCCTTAATATATAAATTGTCCTCTACTATTTATATTTTTATAGATTACTTACTACTCTTTAGCTGTTGATGTTCCTTAAGTTGGGGATATTATGTAGTACTATTAATATATTGTCTAAACGAGGTAAAATACATGCATGTATTTGTTGATATTCCTAAAGGTATGTGCATTATATTAAGGATGTGACATCTTTATGTCTACCATAGGTGCTTAGTTCAGTAGGTGAAGCATACGAGACAAGATGTGTGAAGGAGGTGACTTAGAGGATTAGAGATTATTTTCCACTTATATTACATTATCAGTTACTCTTATTTTGTACCATCATTTGGAGATTTTATCTATGTTAGACATTCTATGCACCATGTTTATTTTTAGACTGTATTACTCTGGATTATTTTAGTATTTATATTATTTTATTTCATTCCATTGTGAGATCTGAAAGTATAGAATGTTCTAAAATTCGTAATTTTCTCTGTATTATTGAAACCTTAAAAACCTGATGACCCGTATTTATTGGCACGATGCAAGTTCAAACTCCATTTTCGGCCTTGAATCGATATTTGTACACAACTAAAAGGTCAAAATTTAACAAATATTTTGAATAAATTTTAATCTTAATTATACTCGAATAGTGTAGTTTTTCTATTATACTATATACATATATTCACCCATTTATTTTCGTGTATTCAAGCTTATTCAAATAGTATATAATCAAATCTAGATGATTAGGGGAACACATACATAGATCTATTTTTTATTTGTTCAATTCCATTATCTAAACCAGATCTACATATTTAGAGGTGAGTTACAAAAGTTTACCATCCCCCTATGTTTTAATAATTATGTTATTAAATTATCACCTAAATATTTCCCCGCAATCCCTATTCGTATAGATTTTTAATGTAACTTAACAATCTAAATTCAAAATCCATAATTTTTAGTTTAGCTAGCAAGAGAAATTTAGCTACTTGTCATAAAATAACATGTCGTAATAGATCCATTACCATTTTCAAAGCTTTCCCTCTTCTTTAATCTTTTGGAATCTTCTTTCCTAGACCTCCAAGTCTTGATTTGTTCTCTCTTCCTGCTCCCTTTCTCTTTAAATTTGATTCTCTCTCTACCCTTTAATTTTATTTGTTTTATTTTGATTTAGAAAATTTGGAGAAGAGAATAGAAAGTGTTTAGATTTGAGAAGTTTTGAGGAGGAGGAGGAGGAGGAAGGAGATAAGAACGTATAGAATTAGAGAGGCTGTGGCTAGGGATCATAATGAAAAGGAGTGAGGGTTAATGTCTCATATGTAGTTGAGAATTAGGGTTATTAGGATAAATCCTGAATTTAATAATTACAGAAATATCATTGAGTCAAGTTTTTGCTAATTTTGACCCGATTTATCAAATTTAACAATACATATGTATTTCTAACTATAAACGACATTCTGGACGCAATGGAATAAGTCAGTGACCTAGTTCTAACGTTTATGAAAATGTATTATTTTGTCCTTTCTGTAAATTACATTTTTACCGTTACTAATATTTCAATTTATTATTTGAAATATTCAGGTTGTTACGTCCCCCCAAAAAGATTTCAACCCCGAAATCCCCAAGGAATAGAAAAATATAACTCGCTCATACAACCAATATCTGCAACCATCTAATCAACCATCAACAAACATTTTCCGTAGTTTCAAAATTTTATTGTAGCATGTACATATAGGTATCTAGTGTATATAAACATATAGTAATGTAAAATTAGGCAGCCTCTCGAACTAGTCGACCTCTTGATATGCAAATGCTTATGCCATGAAGATCTCGGGAATTTAAGTTTTGATGAATAACTAAAAGAGACAATAATTGAAGGCAAATTATTTAGCTATCCATTTTGCTATATAAAAATTATAATGGAAATTTAGTTTCTTATGATGTAATATATCATCATATATCAATCATGGATTATTATGCTGTATATTATATTTTCACTTTATGATGGAACATTTGGTAGATAAATTGGAATGAAGTGGTAAATGGATTTTTTTAATCACCACGGATCATTATAATGATTATTTATGTAAAAAAGGATCTCATATTGTCTCTTAAAAACATTATTGACTATAGCACTCTGATATTCATTTACAGGTCACAAGAGTAGTTGTGACCTTTATCATGGCATATCCAAGAATTCTAAAGTTGTTTCGATAAATATAACAATTAAGGTAAAAGGAACAACCCTAGCAATATCCATGATAAGATCATGAAAAAATTATGGAAATGGATGAAGCAGAACAAGAAATAAGGGTTGTAAGGGTTATAGATAAGCATGTAAACTAGTCTACTAGAACAGTAGGAGAGGAAAGATGTAAAGGAGTTGACTAGCAAAGCTCTATGGTAATAGTGACAACCTGCACCTATGGAAATACCGATTCAAGGGCAAAAATGGTGTTTCCACTCATGTCATGTCAATAAGTACGGGTCACTGGGTTTTTAAGATTTCCATGATATAGAGAAAATTATGAATCTTAGAACATTCTACACTTTCAGATCTCACGGTGAAAAGAAATAAAATATAGATACTGAAAATAATCCAAAGTAATACAATCTCAAAATAAATGTGGTGCATAGAATGTCTGACATAGATAAAATCTCCAAATGATGGTACAAAATAAGAGTCTAATTGATAATGTAATATAAGTACATAGAGGAGTAAGTATAAGGAAAATTAATCTATAACCCGCCAAGTCACCTCTTCCACACACCTTATCGTCTGCTTCACATACTGACCCTCCGTGGTAGATATAAAGATGAAGAAATGGAGGGAATTAGTCAAAGTCTGGTGAATGAATCATATCACCAATGGTATAATGTTTGCAAGTAATTAAACTGTAATTTTAATCAACATAACCTACGGTGTCCATTTGTGTTTGTGTATTACGTATAAAGGATTGTCTACTTTACAAATTATAGGGTATAATTTGTATTATACCTACATCAATAACAACTTACGAAGGTTTCCTCCCGAAGGTTGAACAACTGCCGACTAAATAACTACAGGTCAATTCCTAGCATATGGTCCTGATACATAACCTCATAACCAACATCGAGTTAACATTCTTAATGGCGAACCACTTATACGCACTGAGGGAACATTGCAATGCCTGGGCATACGTCGAGTATACGACCTCAACGATTTATGGCCTACCAAAGAATTCGTTTCATTTTCTCTGTAGACATGTCTGATACTCTATATTGTTCATCCCGAAGCTAATGAAGTCATTTAACACGACTCCCTCGAAGGTTAAGCCACTATCCAGCTATATAGCCTTATTATTGTTGTTGTCTGTGTGTCCCTTCCATGTTGTCCAACATGTTAAACATGTGACCGGGTGTGCCCCAATCACAATAAGAGCATCTAGTTGCGCTATAATAATATGCCTTGTCGAGTTCCACGCTATGCATGCTATGAAGTGTGGATCTAAGTACGTCATTTGGTGTAAAAATAATACCACATGTTGCACCACTCCATACAGCTACGTGAACCCCTAAAAGTTGAGAAAGTAGGAACAAATTTCCATGATTCATCCTACTTGGCCTGCACCAGGTTTAGATTCGACCTGGACTTGGTTCAGTTATTCGAACGTCTAAATGGTCTATTTAGACGTCTGACCCTAGTTCAAATGTCTGGATTTCGGTCTAGACATCTGATTGCTTTTACAAAAACAAGTTATAAGCGTTCATACATCTTATCATCTATTCAAACGTCTGAGTTTGATTCCATACATCTAAGTATTTGTTCAGACATATGGATCATGTCAGAATTTAACTATTTTTTCCTTTAATTTTTGAAATGTTTCCTTTTTGTTTTTCATTATAAAATAATTCGGACGTCTGACCTGATTATTTTCATCATTTTTCACTGTTTTACTTTCATCTCTTCTTCTTTATTTTTTTTATCTTTATTCTAGATTTATACGCAGCTAAAAGGTCAAACTTTTAACAAATACTTTGAATAAATTTCAATCTTAATTATACTCGATTACTATATTTTTTTAATTAGATTATATACACATATTTACCCATTTATTTCCGTGTATTCAAGCCTATTCGAAAAGTATATAATCAAATCTAAATGATTAGGAGAACATATACGTAGATCTGTTTTTATTGATTTAATTCCATTATCTAAACCAGATCTACATATTTAGAGGTGAATTACAAAAGTTTACCATCCCCTTATGTTTTAATAATTATGTTATTAAATTATCACCTAAGGCTTTCCCCATAGTCCTTATCTGTATAGATTATTAATGTAACTTAATAATCTAAATACAAAGTTCATACTTTTTAATTTTTCTACTTCTTTCACAAAAACACGTTGTAATGTATATACTATCATTTTCAAAGCTTTCCCTTCTTTGATCTTTGCGAATCTTCTTTCCTAGACCTCCAAGTCTTGATTTGCTCTCCCTTCCTTCTCTCTTTTTCTTTAAATTTGATTCTCTCTACTTTAATTTTATATGTTTTCTTTTGATTTTGATATAGAATATTTGGAGAGGAGAAGAGAAAGTGTTTAGGTTTGAGAAGTTTTGAGGAGGAAGAAGGAGATAAGAATGTATAGAATTACAGAGGTGGTGACTAGGGTTTAGAATAAAAAGGAGTAAGGGTTAACGTCTTATTTATAGTTGATAATCAGAGTTATTAGGATATATTCTTAAGTTGATATTACAGAAATGTCATTAGGTCTAGTTTTTGCTAATTTTGACCCGATTTATCAAATTTAAAATGATATACATATTTTTTAACTGTAACGACATTCTAGACGCACTGGAATAGGTCACAATGGCCTATTTCCAACGTTAATGAAAATGTAGTATTTTTTCCATTTAGTAAATTACATGTTTACCCTTACTAATATTTTAATTTATTATTTGAAATATTTATGCGATTACATCCTCCAAAAAGGATTTCATCCCCGAAATATTCAAGGAATGGAAAAATGTAACTCGCTCATACAACCAATATCTACAACCGTCTACTCAACCATCAACCATTAGCAAACATTTTCCTTAGTTTCAAAATGATGTTACAGCATGTAAAATAGGTATGGAGTGCATATGAATATATAGGTAATGTAAATTAGGCAGTCTCCTGAACTAGTCGACCTCTTGAAATGCAAATGCTTATGCCATATATCCAAAATGTGTGCAATGTCCTGTATATGTATATGTATATGCAATTTTATATGGATGAGCCACCATTCAATACATATGCAAAAATGCAACAACCATTATGCATATAACTCATATAATAAAATAGACAAGGTGATGTGGGTTGTATACCAATATGAACATATTAGCTCATATGTGCAATACTAACTAATAAAATACATCCATTAGCAACCATCATTAAAAACACGTCCTAATATGTTCACATTCGTGCCTGGCATTCAAATGCTCCTGCCTATGGAATATACTAAGTTAAATAATATGTATGAAAGTAACTACACTAACTTAAATGGAAACCTAACAATAAAGAGCTCAAGATGGGTACCTCATATTTTCTCCTTGGGCTTCCAAGTACTCTCTACTGGATCATCTCCCTACCTGAATCTAACCAATCTATTGCTTTATTGCGGAGTCGGGCTGTCCCATGCTTAATAATGCGAGTGGGTGCACGATGAACAACTGACTCTCTCCACACTTTAACTTCTTCAAACTGGCTCGGCAAGACAACAGTAGTTGAATGTGTAGGCACTTCCTCAAGTGTGACACATAGAAGAAATTGCGAACCCCCATCGGCTCTTCAGGAAGCTCCACTCTATAAGCTAACTTTCCTACTCTCTCCAAGATTGAAAAAGTCCCTATAACCTTGATGCTAACTTCCCCAAACTACCAAATCTTATAATGTATCTAAATGGTGAGACCTTCCCAATGACTATATCTTCCACTACGAACTCTAACTCCATACATCTCCTGTCAGCATATGATTTATGCCTATCATATGTAGTCTTCATCCTTCTACTAATTAAATTTACTTTCTCCGAAGTCTCCTTAATCATGTATGGTCCCAAAATGATTCTATATGTAGTTTCCTACCAACAAGATGAAGATTTACACGGTCTTCGATACAATTCTTCAGATGGTGTCATCCCCATACTTGCCTGATAGCTATTATAGGCAAACTCTAATAATGGCAAGTGATCCTACTAAGAACCTCTAATATCCAAAATACACATCCGCAGCAAATCCTCCAATACCCTAATCAGCCTCTTAGCCTATCCATCTATCTATGGATAATAAGCATTACTCAAATTTAGTTTTGGGCCTAAGGCCTTCTAACAAATCCTCCAAAACTCATTAGTGAAAAGCTTATCTCGATCACTGCCAATATTAGAAGGAACTCCATGCAAATGAGCTATCTCTCTAACATATAAGATCGCCAAAGATGCAACTATCTTTGTACTATTAATTGGAACAAAATGAGTGCATTTGGTCAGTTAATCGACTATGACCCAAATACTTTCATTTCCTCTTCTACTCTTGGTAGCCCATCAACAAAGTCCATAAAGATGCTCTTCCATTTCCACTGTGGAATACCGAATGGTTGTAATAAACCACCAGGATTCTTCTGCTCCACATTTCCACTTTTGACAATTCACACACTTGGAAACAAACTCCACTATATGTATCTTCATACTAGGCCAGTAAAACACTCTCTTCATATCATAGTACATTTTATCACCACCAGGATAAATGGTTATCCATTAACATTAGAACTCCACTAGTACCATGTCAATCAACTCCTTAATAAGAGGAATACACAACCTTCCATCTCTTTGCAGTCATCCTTTAGAATGAATGGAATAATGATCCAAACGAATCGAATGATCTCCTATGTTTAGCTTCTCAAAAATATCCAACTCCTTCTTATCTTGCTTCTGACTTGAACCAATACGGTCTATAAGTGAGGGACGAAAAGTTAAAGCTACTAACAACCCCCATGTAATGTCTGATGAAGATCGAATATCAAATGTAGAAATGAACTCCCGGTGCTTCTACTCTACAAACATAGGGCTCAACATCGCATGCTTTCTACTCAAGGAATTGGCTACAACATTGCCCTTCCCCGGAGTGTAAAAGATACTAAAATCATACGATAACAAGAAATCCATCCACCTCTTCTGCCTCAAATTCAAATAATTTAGAGACTAATAATCTGTTAACATCTTAAATTGCTGATAATGCCTACACAATTTGAGGAGAAGGACAATAGCTGCCAACTCTAGATTATGGATTGAATAGTTTCTCTCGTATACTTTCAATTATCAACTACCATAACAAACAACCCTACTCTCCTTCATCAACACAATGCCCAGTCCTATACCATAAGCATCGGTATATACTGTGAATGCTTGCAAATCAACAGGGAGTACTAAAACAAGTGCACTAGTCAATAACTCCTTGAGCTTAATGAAAGCATCCTCGCATTCTAAGTTCAACAAGAAACTAAATACTTTTAGCAAGGCGTGCTAACGATGCAGAAATTTTACGAAGTCCTTAATGAACTTCCTATAATAGACAGCCAAACTAAGAAACTCTCACCTTTATAACATTTTTGATACGTACCAATCCTGTACTATAGTTACTTTACTAGGATTGACCATTAGTCCATGCTCGGAGACAACATGTCCTAGAAAACAAACCTCCTTGTGCCAAAAGTGACATTTGGAAAATTTCGCGTTTAGCTTATGCCTATTTAACAACCCGATTTTTAATTAAATAAACTGTTGTTATTAACGTTAATTAATTAGTTTATAAAATATTATTTTCCACATTTATAACTTATTTAAATTTAAATATCATATTATGCAATTTAAGTCCTTTTATAAAATAATTATCGAACCAATTTATCAAATAAACAATCAATTCCAATTTAATTAAATAAACTACTATTATTAATGTTAATTAATTATTACTTAAAAATTGGGTTGTTACAGCCTACGTATAGTGTCGAGGACTTCTCTTGTGACGACCGCCCATGACCCCTGCACCAAACCTAGAGATAGTGCGCTGTAATGTGTGCCAGGCGACCATGGACGATTGCCAAGGTAAATTAAAACAACAGAATCTATCGTATTACTCACAGCACATGGACAAAATACAATAGAATATATATATAGTGAAGCTTCACAGAATAGAATCTCATCAATAAAACTCATAATAGTTGAATACAAACATCTGAATAGTCAATACATCAAGCCTCACTACATAACACTCAGAGAATATACAAACAGCGGAACATCCAGTACATATAGTAAGAAGATAATATGCAACCCTCCAGCTCGTCTTCGACATCAGCATCGTGGAAAGCAAGAACAGCACCTGTCACCTGCTACCTAGTCTGCCCATCCCAAAAATGGACGAACAGCCCAAGGCAATAAGAGTTAAAACATAAAGCCTTGAGTCAGACAACAGTCTTAGTGAGCAGTAAATTAACTAACAACATACCAAAAGAGCATAAAGGAAAAGGAATAGGAATACAACCCTCCACTTCCACCTCTTTCTACAGTGATAGCCCCCAGACACACACTAAGCAGAAGCAAGCATAGCAAAGCATACAATTTAAAGTAAAACAATTATCACTCGAGTCAAGGGCGATGTTTTCCAAGCACAAACCCCTAAGGCCTAAACCAAGATCAGATAAGCACCCAGAAAACACTGCTCTTGAGACCGAATGACGATACAACCAAACATCCATGACTCTGGCTATCACTGTTATCATTGCTTCGATTTCATCGTTAATTGAATGACCGGCTCATTCTTTCATCCGTCCGTCAAGGGCTAATGGAAACCCCGGTTCTAGACATTACTCCCGCACGTCGTCGTGACCCGTGCCTAGGACTATCGAATCTGCCCAGAGTACTTGACTACCAATCAGTAGCCTTCAGGGACTATCGAATCTGCCCAACGTACTCTTGCTTTGAGCATGCTAGAACCTTCAACAACGATGAGATCTCAGCCTTCTAGTCATCCTCCTCGACGACTATTTCCATACTAGCTCAAGCGCCTCTCGAGCAAACCATTATCCTCAAACTCGAACCATTTCACCGAGTTATCAATCTGCTTGGAATGATCCCGTCTGGATTAGACCAAGACTATCTCATATCATGCTTCACCTCATCATCATCATAGCAAAGCTTCATCTCAACATCATCATCAAATCTATCCATATGAGCTTCCTCATCCGCCACATATGCCACAAGCAGCTTTCCAAATTCAAGAGCCTTTCCCTTAGCTTTTGAATCATCTTCGGTCTAAATCAAATCATCAATCATCTAATTCATAGCAATCAATCAAGTCAAACATTAATCCAAGTAAACAAGCATTCAAATATGATCTAAATTAGACAATTATAACAATAATGGCAATTTCGTAATTAAAGAGTCAAAAGTCTAACAAGCATGAAAACATGAGTAATATCTCTATAATCTTGATGAATGAACTTGCATAGGTTAACATGTAGTAAAATGGATGCCAAATCATTATGAACAATGAATCTATATGGATCTATACTTAGGATTAGGAAAATGCATGGAAATCACTATTTTAACATCAAATCAAGCCAACGATCCGATATACTCCTTTGGATCCGTGTGAGAGATAATCACCACTCACCAAATCACCTAAACAACCCAAAAGCAACACACTTCAGATCTGGACAACGAAGGATCTAACTCGATCTATCACCAATCCGCTTCAAACGATGAAATCTCTCTTCGATGGATGAAGATCTTCAATCTAAGCTCTTGGATCTTCGATTTGGATGGAAGGTATCACTAGATTAGAGTGGAGAAAAGAAGTGAAGAAGTGTAGAAGTCGAGCTCTAAAAATGGCAGCACTTCGTCGCTTCGAAATCCGGATCCCAAAAAGTGAAGGAGTACCCGCCTATTTATAAGCTGTTTTCTTAAGTCGTCGCCGACCTAACCCTTCCGACCTACGACCTAACAGTCCTCCGACCTAAAAACAATGCTCAACTTACGACTTAGCAACTAAACACCTCCTACGACTTAACAGCTTTGCCGACCTAAAAACCCACACGACTTAACAGGGTTGCGGCTTAACTTAGATGCGCGACTTAACAGGGTCTCCGACCTAACGCAGGCGCGACCTAACTCATGCGCGACTTAACACAGACACGACCTAAACTATATATGACTTAACACCTATAAGCGACCTACGACCTATCGCTTCACGACCTAACAACTTACGACCTAAAAATCCTTAAGTCGCTCAAACGACCTAACACTTAACCCATCCACGACCTAACTCTTAACTCGTCCATTTTCTTAGGTCGCCCCAATTCTTAAGTCGCTTACTTCTTAGGTCATAAAACCTCCTTAAGTCGTCCCCGACTTATCACTTCTACTATTTTGATGTCAAGATGCAATGCTACTAGTAAGTCGGAGCTGAAACATTCTAAGTCGCACACGACTTACGACATACCCTAGGTCGTTCACGACCTAAGACTTGCACGAATTCTGCCCAAACTTTATAACGACTTATCGACTCTAATAATACCGGATTTTTCGATCCGTAAAAATACGGGTCGTTACATTCTCTCCCCCTTAGGAATTTCGCCCCCGAAATTCCAAACAAACAGAGCAATCAAAGACTATTCTGCATGCCTACCATCCATAGCAACCAACAAACCATGCATCCAATTCTAGCTTAGCATACAGAATTCTAAAACTAGAACAAGTTACAATGTCGTTAGATGACACGACACCTTAGGGCCATACCTTAAAGAGTTCAGGATGAGCTGCTTTCATCCTCTCTTCCACCTCCCATGTACAGTCGTTATCATCATCACTCCATTGTATCTTGAGCAACTTAACTATCTTCCTCCTAAGCTATTTCGTGTCGGTTTCCACAACACGAAGCAGCTTACGAGGTCTCCTATCGACTGGATCAACTTCGAAATCTTCACAGCTATCAGCAGAAATCACTGTATTCGAGTCATGCACATACTTCCGTAGATACGATACGTGAAAAACATTGTGCACACCCGACATCTTCTCTGGTAACTCCAATCTGTAGGCGAGCTTTCCAATTCGCTCGGTGATCGGGAATGGTCCAAAGAATCTCGGAGTCAATTTTCCTTTCTTCCCGAATCGAATAACATTCTTCAAAGGAGAAATCTTCACAAAAACCATATCACCTACGTCAAATTCCAAATCCTTACGACGCTTATCGGCATAACTTTTCTGTCGGTCTTGGGCTGCCTTCATTCATTGCTGAATGATCTCTATACAATCCGAAGTCTGTCGAATCATCTCTGGCCCAAGTATCAGCTTTTCTCCTGTCTCTAACCAACATGTCGAAGAGTTACACGGTCTTCCATACAATGCCTCATACGGTGCCATACCAATGCTTGACTGGTAACTGTTGTTATATGCAAATTCCACCAAATGAAGGTGATCTTCCCATGATCCTGCGAAATCTAAAACATAAGCTCTGAGGAGATCTTCCAAAACTCGGTTGACTCTCTCGGTCTAACCATCTGTTTGAGGGTGATAAGCTTTACTCAAACACAACTCGGTTCCCAAAACTTCCTGGAAGCTCTTCCAAAATCCACTAGTGAACAATGGGTCTCGATCGCTCACTATACTCTTCGGAATACCATGGAATCGAACTATCCACTTAACATACAACTCTGCCAACTTTGATGCAGTCCTAGTCGATCGAACAGGAATGAATCTTGCACTCTTAGTCAGACGATCTATAATGACCCAAATCCCTTCATTTCCCGTTCTTGTTCTAGGTAGTCCATCAATAAAATCCATCGATATTTGCTCCCACTTCCATGTAGGAACTTCTAATGGCTGAAGCAATCCACTTGGCTTCTTCTGTTCGGCTTTTACTAACTGGCAGTTCATACACTTGGAAATAAAATTTCCAACATCCTTCTTCATACCTTCCCAGTAATAGGTTCTCTTCATATCCCGATACATCTTATTTCCACCTGGATGAATTGTCAACTTTGAGTGATGACTTTCCTTCAGAACTTCATTTCTCAATTCATCTATATCGGGAACAACTAGTCGTCCTTGCTTCCGAAGCCAACCCTCTCGATCGACCTCGAATCCTTTATCCTTTTCTGGTTCCAATCCAGATTCCAAATCACGGATAATCTTGACAAGCTTATCATCTCGCTTTTGGCTCTCACCAATCCTTTCCACAAGAGTAGGTCTTATCGATAAGTTTTCCAACATCTCAGGTTCCAATTCACATCTAGGCCTGAAGTCAAATCTAGCTAAATACTCGAGACTCTTCCATTCTGAAAACATGGCTCCCAATCCTGCATGTCTTCGACTTAACGCATCTGCCACTGCGTTACCCTTTCCCGGAGTATAAGCTATACCAAAATCATATGATGCTAAAAACTCTAGCCACCGTTGCTGCCGAAGATTCAAATCCTTTTGGGAGAAAAGATACTTCAACGACTTATGATCTGTAAACAACTCGAATCGAACTCCTAATAGATAATGTCTTCATATCTTCAGAGAAAAAACAATCGCCGCTAATTCCAAATCATGTGTCGGATAATTCCTTTCATGCGGCTTCAGTTGTCGACTGGCATACACAACAACTTTATCCCTCTGCATCAGCACTGCTCCAAGTCCAGTACCACATGCATCGGTGTAAACCACCATCTCATCATTCCCACTTGGAATAGTCAAAACAGGAGCACTTGTCAATCGCTCCTTCAGGATTCCGAAAGCTTGCTCACACTTATCATCCCATCTGAACACTTGGTTCTTTTTCGTCAATCCTGTCAACGGTGCAGCTACCTTGGAGAAGTCTTTGATAAACCGTCGATAATATCCTGCTAATCCAAGAAAACTTCTCACATCAGATGCATTCTTAGGTCTAACCCAATCCTGAATTGCTGCTACCTTAGCGGGATCAACCGCTATTCCATTTCCATAGATAACATGACCTAAGAACCTCACTTCACTCTTCCAGAAGTGACACTTCGAAAACTTAGCCTTCAGCTGATGTTTCCGTAAGATTTCCAAAACAATACGCAAGTGCGTCTTGTGCTCTTCTTCAGTTCTGGAATAAATCAAAATTTCATCCACGAACACTAGCACGAACTTGTTCAACTGATCTCAAAACACTCTATTCATAAGATCCACAAAATATGTTGGCGCATTAGTCAATCCAAACGGTATTACCAGCCACTCAAAGAAACCGGATGGTGTCCTAAAATCAGTCTTCGGCACACTATCCTTAGCCACTCTCAACTGGTGAAATCCCGTTGCCAAATCCATCTGAGAAAACACCTTAGCTTCGTGAAGCTGATCAAACAAGTCATCTATTCTCGGCAATGGATACTTGTTCTTCTTAGTCACTTTATTCAGCTCATGATAATCCACACACAACCTCAACGATCCATCCGCTTTGGTTTCAAACACAACTGGTGCACCCCATTCGGACACACTACACCGAATGAATCCTTTCTGCAAAAGATCATCAACCTGCACCTTCAACTCATGCTGTTCCCTAAACGCCATTCGCCTAAGAGGCATCACAACAGGTCTGGCTCCTTCAACTAGATCTATACAAAACTCGATCTCTCTATGCGTTGGTAATCCTTTGACCTCGTCAAAGACATCCTCAAATCCATTCGCGATTGGCAACGAGGGCAGTCCATCTTGTGGAACAACCAGCGAATACATGAAGCTCATGAAGACACCTTCTTCATGCTTACATCGTATCACAATCTTTCGCCCCTCCACATTCTCGACTGTCACCTCCAACCTTTCACAATCAACCTTTGCCGCATACTTCCTAAGCTAGTCCATACCCAAAATAATTCCGAACCCCGCAAAGTTCAGAACAAAACAATCACAAACAAAAGAGCAATCATGACTCGATACAATCAGACCACAGCATAGCATACACAAACAAGACGAACACCCAACTGGATTAGTCACAACCAATGGCATATCAACAATATCCGGTTCTAAACCCAACCGGCCTACAAGTTCATTACAAACAAAAGAATGCGACGCCCCAGTATCAAATAGAACTCTAACTGGAACATCACATATGGAAAGAGTACCATGAACCACTACACTCTTTCCTTTCTCTTCAGCAGTAGGAGCTTTCGAAGACGATGGAACAACTCCCAAAGCATAAGCTTGCACAATCTACTTGTCCCTTCGCGGTTCTGGACAATTCTTCCTGACATGCCCCAGCTTGTCACAGTTGTGGCACTTCACCGGCACCTTCGGATTCTTGCAATCCCTATAGAAATGGCCCTTCTGCTGACAATTGTAGCAGTTCACTTCACCCTTCGGCTTCTTCTGACCATCCTTACACTTCTGCTGCTGCTGCTTCCTCTTCTTATTTCCACCATGCTGGGGTTTAGACTCTTCCTTGGCCACATCAACAACAGATCCTTCCTTAGGAAACAGATTCTCATGCCTGAGATCTTTCTCCACAAGCTTCTCAAATGGATCGTCCAAATGATCCACTAACTGCCTCCCAAGATAACTGTCCAAGCCTGTCACAAACTTCTCATTCTTCTGGTAAGGAGATTCAATATACGACCGGGCGTACTTGGACAAGGCTTCAAACTCAGAAACATACTCAAGAACTGGTCTACCATTTTTCTTGAGCTCCACAAACTTCTTGAACAGAACAGACTTCTGAGCTGTAGAAATGAACTTAGCTTCAAATCTGGTTTGGAATTGCTCCCAAGTAATCTCTTCCTCCGGAGTATCAATGGTGATAGAGTTCCACCAATCAGAGGCTCTCCCTTGAAGCTGTCTTGATGCCAACTTCCTCTTAGTTGCATCCTCAATTCCCAAATCACCAAAGATCCTTCTACAAGCATCTATCCACCTCTGGACTTCAATAGTTGATTCTGTTCCCAAGAAAACCTTCCCTCCAAGAGCAGTATAGTCTTTACACAACTTAGCAAAATCCACCGGTCTTGGAGCCTGAACCTGAACTCCAACATCAACTGCTGTCCCCGGAACTGGTATCCTTCTCATGATCGAAGTCATCATAGCTTCGAACATAGCTGCATAATCAGCAGTCCCCTCAGCAGCACGGCCTTCCCTAGCAGCCGATCTCCCTCTTAGACTCATCCTTAATATCTATAAAAAGGAATGATTAGCACACCTAGGGAAACAACTACATAAAGGACTCACATACTTCTAAGCTACTATATTATATATAGTAATCATCCATCAAAATACAATTACGTCTCTCATACATGGTTACGTCAGCGAGCGTTGGGTAAAATCGATTAACCAAGGCTCTGATACCAAATGTGACGACCGCCTATGACCCCTGCACCAAACCTAGAGATAGTGCGCTGTAATGTGTGCCAGGCGACCATGGACGATTGCCAAGGTAAATTAAAACAACAGAATCTATCGTATTACTCACAGTGCATGGACAAAATACAATAGAATATATATATAGTGAAGCTTCACAAAATAGAATCTCATCAATAAAACTCATAATAGTTGAATACAAACATCTGAATAGTCAATACATCAAGCCTCACTACATAACACTCAGAGAATATACAAACAGCGGAACATCCAGTACATATAGTAAGAAGATAATATGCAACCTTCCAGCTCGTCTTCGACATCAGCATCGTGGAAAGCAAGAACAGCACCTGTCACCTGCTACCTAGTATGCCCGTCCCAAAAATGGACGAACAGCCCAAGGCAATAAGAGTTAAAACATAAAGCCTTGAGTCAGACAACAGTCTTAGTGAGCAGTAAATTAACTAACAACATACCAAAAGAGCATAAAGGAAAAGGAATAGGAATACAACCCTCCCACTCCACCTCTTTCTAAAGTGATAGCCCCCAGACACACACTAAGCAGAAGCAAGCATAGCAAAGCATACAATTTAAAGTAAAGCAATTATCACTCGAGTCAAGGGCGATGTTTTCCAAGCACAAACCCCCAAGGCCTAAACCAAGATCAGATAAGCACCCAGAAAACACTGCTCTTGAGACCGAATGACGATACAACCAAACATCCATGACTCTGGCTATCACTGTTATCATTGCTTCGATTTCATCGTTAATTGAATGACCGGCTCATTCTTTCATCCGTCCGTCAAGGGCTAATGGAAACCCTGGTTCTAGACATTACTCCGGCACGTCGTCGTGACCCGTGCCTAGGACTATCGAATCTACCCAGAGTACTTGACTACCAATCAGTAGCCTTCAGGGACTATCGAATCTGCCCAATGTACTCTTGCTTTGAGCATGCTAGAACCTTCAACAACGATGAGATCTCAGCCTTCTAGTCATCCTCCTCGACGACTATTTCCATACTAGCTCAAGCGCCTCTCGAGCAAACCATTATCCTCAAACTCGAACCATTTCACCGAGTTATCAATCTGCTTGGAATGATCCCGTCTGGATTAGACCAAGACTATCTCATATCATGCTTCGCCTCATCATCATCATAGCAAAGCTTCATCTCAACATCATCATCAAATCTATCCATATGAGCTTCCTCATCCGCCACATATGCCACAAGCAGCTTTCCCAATTCAAGAGCCTTTCCCTTAGCTTTTGAATCATCTTCGGTCTAAATCAAATCATCAATCATCTAATTCATAGCAATCAATCAAGTAAAACATTAATCCAAGTAAACAAGCATTCAAATATGATCTAAATAGACAATTATAACAATAATCGCAATTTCGTAATTAAAGAGTCAAAAGTCTAACAAGCATGAAAACATGAGTAATATCTCTATAATCTTGATGAATGAACTTGCATAGGTTAACATGTAGTAAAATGGATGCCAAATCATTATGAACAATGAATCTATATGGATCTATACTTAGGATTAGGAAAATGCATGGAAATCACTATTTTAACATCAAATCAAGCCAACGATCCGATATACTCCTTTGGATCCGTGTGAGAGATAATCACCACTCACCAAATCACCTAAACAACCCAAAAGCAACACACTTCAGATCTGGACAGCGAAGGATCTAACTCGATCTATCACCAATCCGCTTCAAACGATGAAATCTCTCTTCGATGGATGAAGATCTTCAATATAAGCTCTTGGATCTTCGATTTGGATGGAAGGAATC
The DNA here is from genome assembly GCA_030737815.1 of Allium fistulosum. Classification (NCBI taxonomy): domain Eukaryota; kingdom Viridiplantae; phylum Streptophyta; class Magnoliopsida; order Asparagales; family Amaryllidaceae; genus Allium; species Allium fistulosum. The sequence continues at coordinate 304,718,854 of CM060901.1, read as the reverse complement.
ACTAGATTAGAGTGGAGAAAAGAAGTGAAGAAGTGTAGAAGTCGAGCTCTAAAAATGGCAGCACTTCGTCGCTTCGAAATCCGGATCCCAAAAAGTGAAGGAGTACCCGCCTATTTATAGGCTGTTTTCTTAAGTCGTCGCCGACCTAACCCTTCCGACCTACGACCTAACAGTCCTTCGACCTAAAAACAATGCTCGACTTACGACTTAGCAACTCAACACCTCCTACAACTTAACAGCTTTGCCGACCTAAAAACCCACACGACTTAACAGGGTTGCGGCTTAACTTAGACGCGCGACTTAACAGGGTCTCTGACCTAACGCAGACGCGACCTAACTCATGCGCGACTTAACATAGACACGACCTAAACTATATATGACTTAACACCTATAAGCGACCTACAACCTATCGCTTCAGGACCTAACAACTTACGACCTAAAAATCCTTAAGTCGCTCAAACGACCTAACACTTAACCCATCCACGACCTAACTCTTAACTCGTCCATTTTCTTAGGTCGCCCCAATTCTTAAGTCGCTTACTTCTTAGGTCATAAAACCTCCTTAAGTCGTCCCCAACTTATCACTTCTACTATTTTGATGTCAAGATGCAATGCTACTAGTAAGTCGGAACTGAAACATTCTAAGTCGCACACGACTTACGACATACCCTAGGTCGTTCACGACCTAAGACTTGCACGAATTCTGCCCAAACTTTATAACGACTTATCGACTCTAATAATACCGGATTTTTCGATCCGTAAAAATACGGGTCGTTACATCTCTTAAATGCAACTCGTGCTCCTCCTCGCTTTTCGAATAGACAAGTCTGTCATTAATGAATATCACCATGAACTTATTCAGCAACCCTTTGAAGGCTCGACTTATGAGGTCATTCCAAATGCCATGACTAACCACTCGTAGCTAAGTGTATGAAAAGTGGTTTTTTGAATACTATTCTCAGCCAAATGTAACGGGTGGAATCTAGTAGCTAAGTCAAGTTGAGAGAATACCTTTTCTTCAACTAACTTATCAAAGAGATCGTCTATATGTGGCAGTGGATAAAGATTCTTCTTTATCAACTTATTCAACTCATGATAATCAATGCAAAGCCTTAAAGAGCCATTTGTTTTAGTAGAAAGGATAGGTGGCGCTCCCCACTCTAAAATACTTCTTCGAATGTGTAATTTCCCATTTTTCTGTACCATTTGAATCGACAATAAACCACACATGTCCAATTCAAATTGCACGAATAAGCGAATCATTAAGGGTAGAAAGAAAATAAAGATAGAACAGAATCTCACACGAATGTAATAACATATATTATTTCAATAATAATCTTTACAGCGGAAAATTTTAAATACAATATCAGAGTCTAACCTAGATTTAGCTTGGACAGTTATAACTCCTGCCCTTACAAATGCTGACAAACAACAAAACAAATACAATAGAAGTAGCGGATAATAGAGTACTCCCATACGATGATGAAGATCTCCAGCTCTCCTCTGGAAACTCCAATCTTCTTTGACTATACCTGAAACTACTCGGATCTGACCCGGGTATTGAAAATACCCGGATCAGGCTTGATAAACTAGCGTGAGAAAACTCAATAATAAATGACAGTGTCATATATCAGCCTTTAAATAAAATGATTTGGAAAGAAAGAGTATCTCATAATACCACGTCCACACATAAACACGGACGGGTTTTTACCTTATGATAACTAAAACTCTTTTATATCAAAACATTTGATATTATTTCTAATGACATCTCTTTGAAAACATTTGCAAATAAACTTATTAATCTTATCCGAAATGGTTACCTATATATCATTTCGAGGCTATTCATTACGCCAATACAAACAAAACCGTAGGTTCTTATTGGAGAATGGATTTCCATACAAATGACCAGGTGAAGGATCTACCTTCCGAAATGGGTACACCTCTAGATGGATGTCCCGAGAACCATCACAAAGGATTCTCTACCAACACAAGACCGGCCTACCTCTATAGCTAGATAGTACCGAATATGTCATCCCCTGAACGTCATAGCGGGAAGAAATATATCTAGAAGGGGATGACCATATCCTACTTGGGAATGACCCACTTAGCCTTGCCGCATCTAATCCTGTTTCGGTCATTTCCGGGTTGTTGAGGCTTAAGGCAACGATTACCTTTTCACATAGCACATATCATATCTCTGAATTCCACATTTTCCATTTCCGTTGACTACTAATTGCCTTCCACAAAAATACAACCCTTGAGCTCGTACGTCTCAAGGAGGGTGTTGAGGTAAGAGACGTTGCCTTCTCCGCCACCATTGATGTACGTTTGTAAAAACCAATGTACGTAATCTTTAGAAATGCAATGTCAGACAAACGTCCATACAAATTTGTCCAGGAGCAGGACAAACCGAAGGCACTCTCCTACTAACACTAGTAGCGAGTAGTCCTTGCAATCCGAAAAATCTCCACAACGAGGAGACCACTGCTATATATAACTCGGGAACTACCCAGAGCAAGTCAACAAGCAGTCCTCATGCTATAAAGATCCACGATCTTCAATAATCATCATCTTCAACATGTCTTCACTTTCGAACATATACATTGGTTTGAAGTGGTTTTCAGATAGGGATTACCCAAATCTGACTCCGGTTCCTTCGAAATCCAATTATCGATAAAAAGATGTTAAGTTCATACGTGGATATCAATCATCAATCAATTACTTCATTTTTTATTTAAATCAAATATCTTTCTTAGATATATTATTTTCAAGTTATTCCATTTTCTTTTCAAATGTATATGGAATCATTAAGCCTCATTTATCAAATCATTTGATTTATTAAACCTCTCTTAAATCATGGAATAATTCCAAATCATTTTCTCTTTTACTAAGGAAAACCTTTCCAAATCATTCTTTAAATCTTAATCAAAGATTTCTTATATTCAAGTTATAACTTTTAACTTAGGGAAAATATTCCCAAATCATTTATTAAATCTTAATCAAAGATTTCTTTCTTAACTTCAAATCATATTCTTGCAAATCGAAGATTTTCATAACACAGCACTACTGCCATTTTAGATATGGTAAATTTCACCTCCATGGACTAATGGCAAGTAATCCTACATCATGAATATCTTTGTCTTCAACGATCTTTGTCTTCAATATTGTAACGACCCGACATTTTCAACCATTCGCATCCATTATAAGTGTATAGGTAGACACTCATGCCGGAATTGAATTGCTCAAAATACCGCGTTGTAATTAAAATTTAGCAAATCTCAGAGTATACAGTAAATAAATATAAGCACAGATCACAGACACAGAGTAAAATAATGCAGCGGAAGTAAAAGAGATAGTAGTTCATGAAGCTACTATATAAATATAACAAAGTTACATAAGATACAACAGAAGGAATAGAGTACAACAGAAGTCTCAAGACATAGAAGTCTACTAATACGAGAGCTTAAATAGAACAACAGACTGAACAGATAAAACCAGATAGCAGCTGGATAAGGATGATCTCCAGTAGTCCTAGCTCCGTGAAGATGAAGTCCAACTGATACTCAGGCTGACCCGAGCGTAAAATAAAACATAAACACTCGAGTCAGGATATACATACTTATACAATGTAAACCAACTCAAGTGAACTGTAGTAAAGATACAAGTAACTTAGAAGATGCTTGGGACCGCCCATCCTCTAAGGATCCGTTAAACTATCTACTATGTAGTAATATTCGCTATTATAATAGTGTCTAAATAAGTAAAGTATAATCATATCGGAAAATAGCGTTAAGGGGATGGAGAACCTTAACGCGGTCGGATCTTAAAATCATAATCGTAGTAAAGCTCGATATGGTAGGTGACACGGCACAACTAGGCAATGCCAGGGTAGATATACCAATTACGCACACGGACTGATGGATACGCATAGCAGCCACTACCGTTCCACCTCGAACAACATTCCCAAATCGGAGGATGGCCATCTAGTCAAATCACAAGTAAGAGTATAATATCGAAGAAATGTGTCCGAGAAGAGGTGCTACCTCACTGGTCCGAGATCGCTCCTGTTTTAGCCACCTTATGCCAACTCACGGGAGTTGGGTCCTCGTAACATACCTTAAGAACGTCGCCACCATCCTACTTCATTCTGGAATCTCCACCGCGTACACGGTTGCCAAAGTGGTTTTCGGTAAGACAGAGAGTATGTCCATATCCGATCCCGGTCTCTTTAACAACCCAACGTTATTATAACCCGTGATTATAAGTTTAAAAACAGTTTATACTTCAAAATAGAATATCATTTCAAATCCAAATCTTTATCAAAATAAAGATTAAATCAATTCTAAACCATTTCCATATTTTTAAAATATCATATCATTTCAAAACTTCATTTCAAATCATTTCAATATATCAAAATATCATATCTTTCCAAAACTTCATTTCAAATCATTTTAATATATCAAATATCATTTGAGTTCAAATCTAAATATTCAACTTTAAATACCTTTTAAATTTAAGGTATACTTCATTTATTATCATTTCAAGTCACCTTTTAACTAGTTTATATTCCAATCAAATAATTCATTTAAACCTTTTAAAAGTGTAATTATTATATTTTCAAATCAAGTATTCAATTTCCAAAGTTTCAAACCATTCTGAGTTCGTTTACTAAGTCAAAAAAACCCTAATTATTAAAATTTCAGCATTTCACAGCATTAAAAAAAACAACTGCTATAGGTTATATTTGAAAACATTTTATTCAGCAAAACAACATTTGTAAACTGCTATAACAGTTCAGTTTAAAACGAAATTATATTTTAGCCTACTGCAGTCCTTAACAAGTGCTATAGTAGCCCTTTTATTAGTTCAGGTTCAATTTTAGTTTCTGCTACAACAGCACTTACCAAGTACTACCATAGCCTTAGTTCATTTTAGTCTTTTGGTTCACTTATATAATCCACAACACTTAACAAGTGCTACAGATTCTACCTAGTTCAGACTTATAAAATCATACATTAAAATGTTCATTTCGATCCTTTAACTGATTTATTTTAAAGAGAAATTTTACAAGTTAAAACCAAAACTTACAAATTTTCTTATTACACTCATTTCAACATTTAAAATTTAACTCCATTTTTCCACCAATTTAAATCTAAATTTTCATTTCAATTTAATTAACTTAAGTTTCCATCTTTTCTTTTAGTCAAAATTACAAATTTAAGTTTCGTTTTAAAATCAATATTCCTCCATTTATTTATATTTATCACATAGAAAAATCATTTCTATTCTAAATAAATCACTTAAAAATTCGATTTAAATCAATTTAATATTATTACCATATTTAAATTATTTAAAAGTATCCAGAAAATACAGAAAAATAACCACGGGTCTGTATAATATTTTCTAGCCTAAGTCAAGAGATACGGATACTATATCATTTCAATCCGTAATTTACAAAGAAAAATCCGGGTTTTATCATTTCAAACCCGCAATCCCAAGTAAATAAAATTTTATTGAAAATCGTTCAGGCCTATCATTTCAGCCCATAACGATCTTCCCTTATTCTAAAGTTCGTTCGGGTATGTATCATTTCAACCCATAGTGATTCTATTCTACAGGGAACTTGCAGTGTGATTTAACAGAATAGAATAACAGTAACATAAGAACAGAATATAACAGATGATACGATATACAGTTTTAACAATTAACATCAATTATAAATAATTCACAGGTAATTATAACATCATTTATTTATTTATTTATTTCTACACATTCAGTTACGGTCGTTTCACAATCATATCAGTATGAATATTCGTGTGAGATTTACTCACCTCTACGGAGCTGGAGATTCGGAAAAGAAATACGATGCCTAACGGAAGCACGCGAATAGCACGATCAGTTGTTAGCGGATGCGCCAACTAAATTCAAACCAAAAGCACAATAAGAAATCAAAGTCTAAGATTGCACGAAAAATGAATTCAAATAAAGCAAACAAATGAAAAAGAACAAGTTGAAAAAATCGAAAGCGATAGCTCGACTACCTAAAAAAAATATAGATTATAACTTCAAACAAGAGCTTGACCACAACAATTTTATCGCTTCTTCATTTCTTTTTTTTTTCAAACAAATGCTGGTTAGAAGTATAGCTCCAAAGTTTTCAAAAGTGACAAAGCAATTTTTTTTCAAAAGTCAGTGGAGAATATAGTTAGGCTGCCAAACCACGTGACAAAACAAACAACTTCCTCATTCTTTTATTTCTCAAAACCAGAGGCAATATAGACTAGAATTTCACAAATACAAAGGTGGCACAATTTTCATTTCTTGTTTCAAAATACCAAGCAGAGGCATTCAGACAAAAATTAAAAACAAAAAGCAGAGGTGACAAAACAAAAACTGTTTTTCATTCTCTGGTTCCAACAAAGGCTCGGTCTGGAGGAGTTGGAGATGCGGTGATGGGCTGGTCTCGGCATGGGCTGTGGTGGTGTTTGGCGAATGGGGTAGGTGGCTGGCAGGGCGTAGGGGTTTGGTCTGGTGGTGGTCTCGCTTGGGGCTGTGGTGGTTACGTGGGTTAGGACGTGGGAATTGGCGAATGGATCTCGGCATCGGTGGTGGAGGAAGGTGGAGTAGTTCGATCTGGTGGTGGTCTTGCATGGGCGGAGGCGTGGTGATCTGGGTAGGGTCGGTGGTGGGCTGGTCACGGTCTAGTTGCGAATGGGGCAGGGTGGTGGACTGGTATTGGAGGCGTGGAGGAGCTGGAGTCGTGGGGTTGGTGATGGTCTCGGTGGTGGAGTGGTGATGACATGGTGGCAGTTGTGGGTTCGTGGAGGAGGGCAGGCTGGGGTTTGTCTTGGCGTGGGGACAAGTGGGGTTGGGCAGGTCGTAAGGTGACAGTGTGGGTGGTGATCTGGTGGTTGCCGTGGTGTCGGCATGGAGGCAGATGGCAGGGGTGGAATGTGGTAAAGACGTGGTGAATGGTAGGCCGTGGGTTTCGGCATAGGGGGTGTAAATCTTGGTGGAGGAAGGGATAACAGCAAAAAGAAAAACAAAATGAAAAAGCAGTACAGTCTTTACCTTGAGATGCACGAAAGTTTGAAAAGGAAGCACAGAGAAAGTGAGATCTGGATATATTTGGTTGAGAATGTGGAAAGTAAAGCTGCTCCCAATTTGAGGAGAGAGAAGGCAAAAAGAAAAGCTTTGAACGGTTAGAGGAATTTAAGGCAAAAATAAATGTTGAACGAAACGTAAGGAAGGTAAAGGGGTAAGTGGAATAATTCTCACGGCAAAGTAAGGCAAGATTTGAAATTTTCAAACTGAAATATACAGCTGAAATAAATGGACAATGGAACAATGCACGTACAGTGTAACGCCCGAAGTAACGTACAATTTGTTTTATTTCTTTTATTTAATAAACTTAAAAATGTTAACGGTTTCTTAAAATATAACGTATCTTTTTAAAACCAAATTTAAAATAGCTATTATCATCATTAATTAAAATTTAATTCTAATGTAAAGTTAAGAACGGACATAAATATACGTAACGAAATGTAAGGTTTAAATTTTTCGTTTCACACAAATTACTACACTTTATATTTAAATCAATATTTCGAACTGTTTATTTTTAATTAAAAATTCGTTTAAAATATCGGGCTGTTACACTCTCCCCCACTCAAAGCTTTTCGTCCTCGAAAAGGAATGAAGAAGGAAAACAAAGGAAGATAAAACAGAATAGTAAAAGTACCTGAAATAGACAATTCCGGATTCGAAGCACGAATGCTCTCCTCCGTCTCCCAGGTGCAATCCCGTTCATTAGTTGTAACGATCCGGAATTTTCGACTCCAAAAATTCCAGATTGTTAGAGAAAAGAAGAAAGAAAGAAGAAAGAAAGAAAGAAGAAAGAAGAAAGAAAGAAAGAAGAACAGAAAACACAACATCTCCCATTCGCAGCGGATTAAATATAATAACAAATAATAACATTTTTATAAAAGAAAGCTGTAATTGTTACTTTACATACAATTCATCAGAGTTACAATCATTACAAATAGACTGGACAGTTATATCAACCTGCCCCATACTACTATCAATACAACTCTCAAATACACAGCGGGATACACTCCATACGTCTCTGCCATCCAGCTCACCACCTGAACTCCAGAACGTCCTTACCTAAAAATCTGTAATACTCGGTCTGACCCGAGCATTACATCAAAGTAACACCCGGGTCAGGCTGGAAACCAGCGTGAGTAAACCCATATAATTTGAAATACTAAGTTCAAACCATAAAAAAAACCCGGGGTAACTCGTACTTCACTACGAGTTCATTACTTGTTATGCTCAATACTTACTTCACATATCGATTTATAAAGAATCGAAGTGGTTTCGGGTATTAACTAATACCCGACTCCTGTCTCTTCGAATCCAATGTCATCTTAACCCAAGTTATTCAAATGAAATACAATTCAACTTTAAATACAAGATGTCACTGTTTAACCCAAACATATTATATCACATACCAAAGATATTAACTAATCTAAGGCATACAATATCATTCAATCATTCATAAGCAAAGATTTTAATCACACTATCTTTAATTAATTTAAAATAAATTAAATTAATTCCTTCCATCATTATAAATCCTGCTTGCTTAATCCTTAATTAATTACAGCAAATTAATCAATTATTCTCTAATTATCCATCTTAATTAATCACCCTTGATTAATTATTCTTTAATTACATTAAGTAATTAACTCTTAATTAATTACACAAATTAATTATCTTCAACCATTTACAGTAATTAACCTTTTAATTATTCTCATAAATTAATTATTCATCTCTTATATTAAGTAACCACTTAATTATGTAATTAATACTTAATCCACAGCATAAGAGATTATTCTTAATTAATTAAACAATTAGTTTATCTTAAATTTAATTCCTAATTAATTATTCTTAATTAATTAATTAATAATTTCCAAATCAATTATGATTAATTAACTTGATTAATAACATTAATCAAATAATCTTATAAATTCCATTTAATGATTAACCTCTAAATTTATTTTCCAAATTATTAAACTTCAATCATTCATAATTCTAATTAATTAAAAATGAATTCTTCAATTAACTTTAACTTATTTACCTCATTTAACATCATTAGAAACATTTAGAAATCTATTCTTAAAATTTAAGATATATGATTTATTTAAGTCAAAATCTATTAAACATTTAGATTTTTAACTTTTAAATCTTGGGAAAACTTTAATTAGCTTGTTTAGATAACATTAAACAAACTCACCATTTTGAAAACTTAATTATTCCAACATCTCATTACAATTTGGTATCCAAATTGTTTTATATGATTAAATACAATAAAATTCATAATTAAAAACTTAATTAGAGTTATTACTTTTATTTTATTAAATTAAAACTTATCACTAAATTGCTTAATCCTTCTTTACATAATAAAAATCCTAGTCACCATTGTAATTTAAATTTACACTTCATTCAAGTACTTGCAAATTTAAAATCTGGAAATCTTATCAACAATAAACCCGAACAAAACACTTGTAAAACCCGAGCCACAACAATCAGATGCACGAGTCACCCTTTACTTCGAGACGAACAGCCAAAAAACACGAGAACCAACCCGATGCCAAACTTCTTCTTCTCCACCTTCACATTTCAGATATGCTAATCTTCTCCGTGCACGTGCACGACTGGAAATCTCAACGCCGATCATCTCTCTGGCCATCACCAACCCACAATCGACCACGACGTTCGACACGAACAAACCAAGCTATGAAATCGAAGTCCAACAGAAATCGAGCAACTCGACCAAAACTGAACCCAAAGACGATCGGAAAAACACCCCTCCACGACGAACCTGACCTCGATGTGCCTCACCGTCTTTACCCAAGCTTCGTCTCGAAACCCCGCATTCATCACCCCTACTGTGATCGATTCCGGTTCCCCCACGGCGTCTCCAGACCCTTGAGAACATCGACGACCAAACAACACGATAAAACCCTAAATCGACGCTGTCCACGCACCTCGACCACAAATAAATTCATCCTCTATTTTTCCTTTGACCTCCATCCCTCCTGCTACCCCCCAGCCTTGATCACGACGACTATCACCTCGCCGATAGTCAGGAATCGACGATAATACATATCCCGCCCAACTCATAAATTCTCACCAACCACATTCTTAAAAATCGTGAAACCTATATCCAATTCCATGATTTTCCAAAACTAATCTGATAATGCATTCCAATCATGAAATTAAAATGTTTGGTTTTTCTGATATAAAAATGTTTTCACTGTAAAATCCTATTTTTGAAATATTTACTCAACATATACACTTGAGATTATTTTTAAAATAATGTTACATTTGTTACAATCACTTTCTTTTCAGGGATCATGGCTTGAATTTGCTTAATTGAAGAGATATGAATTTTTTTCTGGAATTTGTTAACCTGTTACACTAAACAGAGACATATATATACAGATATACACAGATACTTTACTTTATATACATGCTAACATCTTAATTCATTCATGCAAACAATTTTCACTACTTCACTTCAAGTATCCATCACAACATCAAGTTATAGATCAGGCTAAAGTTTTTAAAATAGTAGTTTACTCACCTTTTTGTAAAGACAGAGGAACAGGTTTTAGATTTCAATCTGGAAATATTTTGAAATGGTCTGGAAATTTGCTGAGATGAATTTGAATCTTGAATTGTTAGCTTGCTTTCGATCTTTGAAGCTTTAATCCCAGGTTGAAGATGTTGTTGATTTAGTTGTTTTATACTTATTCTAGTTTGGCCTTCTCAGATTTTTGTTCTTTCCTTTTTCTTTGATTTCAGATTTCTGTTGTTTTTAATTCTCTGGTTTTGAAAATGAGAAGATAGAAAAGAATAGAGAAGAGGAGATAGATGTATTTATAATCTTGATTTATCTTTTATTTAAAAATGAAAAGAAAACAAATTACATGACACTTGTAATATGCATGAAAGTATTTGCTTACATTTGTAAAACTATATGCTAAAAAGTTTCCACTTGTATTTAGCATGTGTTAATAAATTATAATATGTTTTTATAAATCTTTATATTTATTTTCCTATTTAGATAATACAATTTTCTTAATTTATATTTGCAAAATCTTTTAAAGAAACTAATATAAAACTAATTATATACTAAATAAAATCATATATATATATATATTATTTTTAAATCCAATTTATTTTAAGATATTTATTTTTTTGAATTTCAAATCCAATTTCAATTTAAAATCAGCTCATTTAAATATATATATTTAAACAACACATATTTAATTTGTTTGAAAATAATATTTTTCTATTTAAAATCTTCTTATGTCTATATATACACAATCATTATTATTTGTTGTAAAATTTTAAGTAATTATATTAGAAGATTATCAAACCAATACTTATTCAGATATATACTTCCATTACCAGAATTATTTATTTAACTTATAAATTAGTATTTCGACTAATTAAATTCAGTTAATTTATCAATTAACATATGTCCGAAAAATCCGGGTTATCACATTCCTTCCCCCTTTAAATCTTTTCGTCCTCGAAAAGGAACAAAGCAAGAATTTTATTACAATGTTGATTATCAGTTAAATTATTCCTTAAACATCTTAATTTTTAACTCTTTTTATTTAAATTTTCAAAACATTTTAAAAATCTACATAATATTATCAAAATAGTTTTTTTATAAAAATACTTTTTATAACTCGATGTCTCAACCAGTCCATCCTCGTTCTCACAGAAATTCGGTCATACGTTGATCAGGCGTAAGACTGAAAATCTATCAGTACCTGGTAAACCCGTTTTCAACACCTAGTGAAAATACTTGGAAAATAATTTTATTGAAAATATGGAAAACATTTTTCTTTTCTTTTTTGAAATCAAGGAAATATCTTTGGTGAGAATGCTTTGGAAATCATCACCCCCATCCATGGTCACAGTTACATCACGGGTTACGTTGCCATCGCAGCAAAAGTCCATGTAACTGATGACAGCATGGAACCCACAACAGATCGCAGTTACATTCCAGGGTTACGTTGCCATCGCAGCAAAAGTCCATGTAACTGTTGGCTCTCAGCGGCACACACGATTTCGCTGTCAAAATGAAACTTCTCCCACATAGGTCGCAGTCTACCGATATAAAATCAAACGCAGACTGTTGGCTCTCAGCGGCACAAACGACTTTCGCTATGTTACCATAGTGTCACAGTCTACCGATATAAAATCAAACGTAGACAGTTGGCTCTCAGCGGCACACATGACTTTCGCTATGGTCTGCAGTAGATCGCAGTGACATCGAGTTAAACTGTCGTCACAGCATAACCCAAATGCCTCTGTGGGCACCAGCCCCTCGACTTTCGCTACACAAATAATCCTCAGGAACTAGTTTATTCCGGACTCCTCACAGGATTAACTTTAGAAACCCCCCTTGGGGCTCAAGGCAGTACCACCCAGTGGTACTCCTGAGAAGTTCATTTCAAGGAAGCGCCTTTTTCCCCAGAGCTATTCTCAAAACACTTTATACTATATACTTATAGTATCTTCAAATCATACCCTTTATGATTTATCAAATCTCCTTTACACAAAATCGATTACCAAAATCGATAATTCTCAAACTAGGCTTTCCAAAATCCAAAATTGATTTTCCCAAAAATCAAAAGCCTTTCCAAATTATATAGGTTCCCAAAACCTTTTTCCAACATCATTCTCATAAGATCCTTTATATATATATATATAGATATATATAACTTTGAAAATCTTTGGATCACCTCAACTTGTATAAAACCTCTTTTATACTTCAAATACTTCCAAAATCCCTTTTTATTCTGGCTAGATTCAATAAGGGAATATTTATCTTATATAACAAAGATATATAACTTTGTTTTATTCCAAATCAAATATTCAAATTTGATAAATATTTTATACAGTTATTAACCATATTACCTTTCATTTCAAAAACCATTTTACAGTTCTTTATCCACAAAATTTCCAATATCAATTTCATTCAAACCCGTACGATGTACTCATATCATTCGTACGCAATATCAATCTGATCGCTCTTCGATCACACAATTTCTCTTCCGAACTAGTATCGTCCACCCGACTCCCTAGTGCGGACTAAGATCTGGTTTCTTGACCAGAATCCGTCATTCTCCTTGCATAGTCGTAGCTATGATAGAGAATATCCAGAACCAATCAAAAATCCATATCCAGGTTCGCCGTCGAAAATCGAGCGAAAAATCCCAACTCGGATCGATAATACTATCTCGAAATTCTGTACTCGAATCTGGATCAAATCACTATACGAATAGAATAATATACGTATATCCTACGTATTTATCTTTATGGGTTATTAGCCAAATCAATTCTCTTTTCTATTCACAATTCCTTTAATTCCATTCACTTATTCTCAATTGCTTCCATTTCCAATTGAGTTATTATTTCAATTACAAACAGTTTGAACTCTGACCTATTAAAAATTTTAAAAATAGCTTGAAAAAGTTTAAAATAGATAAGTAGTTGAAAAATAGTTATTAGTTTGTAAAATAGCTGTAAAATAGTTAAGTAGGTATAAAATAGTTAGATAATTGCAAAATAGTTTTTAAAATAGTGATTAGATATAAGTAACTGAAAAATAGTAATTAGTTTATAAGACAGTTTCAAAATAGTTAAATAGTTCCAAAATAATTTAAAAATAAGTATAAGATAGTTTGGGTTTAAGAAGAAAGATTGTATAGTAAATAGTTTGGAAAAATATATTTGTATTAAAACAATTTATTTTGAAAACAATCCAGAGCCAAACTGTTTAATTTCCCAATCCCCATTTCCAATTAATTTCCCATCAATTCAATTTAAATTTCCACTTCCATTTAAATTGACTCAATACTTCAATTTTCATTGAAATTGATTTAATCCCCAATTCAAATTGAATTAACCTTAATTCCTTCCCAAATTTAAATCAAATTCCATTTGATTTTAAACATATTCAACTTTAATCACAATTCCAAATTATTTCAAATCAATTTGGATTAATTTCAAATTGAACCAGCTTCAATTTCAAATCATTTCAATTCTAATTTACCATTTGAATTTTTTAAACTTATACATCTTCAATCACAATTCTAATTAATTCAAATCAAATTCAATTTGAACTAATTCTATTCAAATCTCAACTTAAAATCATCTCGAATTATATAAATTCGAGTTAAATATTTTAAATGTTGATTTAATCCCTTAAGTCAAATTAACCCTTACTTTTAAATCAATCAACCTTTATTTTTAATTTAATAACTTAAATCTTTAAACCATTTAATTCTGAATCCAAATTCCAAAATTCCATTTTAAAATTATCTTTTCTTAACTTATTACAAAGTTCAAATAGAATTCAAAAAGAAATTAAATCTTCAGATTCTAATTTATTATCCATTTTCAATTTCCAGATCTCAAACCCATTTTGAGATCACTCATAACTCCCATTTAAAACCAGCCATTTAACTTTCCAAGTTAAATTTCAATTTCATCTTAATTCAAGTTGTTCATTCTAAACTCATTTAACTTTCCTTAAGTTAAATTCAATTTAATCCAGTCAACTTGGCCCAATTTGAATTCCCATTTCAAAATTTAAACTTTATATTAATAATCTTCCCATTTATAAGTTCAAAAACTTATCACATTGGTTTTCATATCACATTCCAAGGAAAAATTTAAAACTCAACACTTAGAGTTTATTTCAAATCATCTTTAATATTATGTATATCCTCATTTATTTCCTTTACACACCAATTTATACCTTAAATTCTTAAACCACCTTTGGTTTTAATTCAAAACAAATTTCTTTTAAAACAATTTCAAGTTTTCTGGACTTAAATTTAAAAACTTCACATTTTAAATTATCTTCAATTCCATTTGGAATTTTAATTTCAGTTTGGATCTTCATTCAATTTCAATTTGGTTGTATTATTATTACCCCTTAATTCTCATTATTTTATTTAATTCTAATTAATTCAACAACCAATTTCTTTAATATATTTAATAATTAGAAAAATTATTTCTATATATATCAAAAGATAACTTATATAAATATCATTTAATTTTAAAACCATTTTAAAATCTTTATATAAGAAAATAACAAGTACGCTCTCATATATATATATATATACACACACTCATCTCATCTTAAGGTACCATTGACCCTATCCTTAATGAGTAATCCCAACAGAGCCAAGGTTCTCGCTTAAACCTGGCTCTGATACCAAATGTAACGATCCGGAATTTTCGACTCCAAAAATTCCAGATTGTTAGAGAAAAGAAGAAAGAAAGAAGAAAGAAAGAAAGAAGAAAGAAGAAAGAAAGAAAGAAGAACAGAAAACACAACATCTCCCATTCGCAGCGGATTAAATATAATAACAAATAATAACATTTTTATAAAAGAAAGCTGTAATTGTTACTTTACATACAATTCATCAGAGTTACAATCATTACAAATAGACTGGACAGTTATATCAACCTGCCCCATACTACTATCAATACAACTCTCAAATACACAGCGGGATACACTCCATACGTCTCTGCCATCCAGCTCACCACCTGAACTCCAGAACGTCCTTACCTAAAAATCTGTAATACTCGGTCTGACCCGAGCATTACATCAAAGTAACACCCGGGTCAGGCTGGAAACCAGCGTGAGTAAACCCATATAATTTGAAATACTAAGTTCAAACCATAAAAAAAACCCGGGGTAACTCGTACTTCACTACGAGTTCATTACTTGTTATGCTCAATACTTACTTCACATATCGATTTATAAAGAATCGAAGTGGTTTCGGGTATTAACTAATACCCGACTCCTGTCTCTTCGAATCCAATGTCATCTTAACCCAAGTTATTCAAATGAAATACAATTCAACTTTAAATACAAGATGTCACTGTTTAACCCAAACATATTATATCACATACCAAAGATATTAACTAATCTAAGGCATACAATATCATTCAATCATTCATAAGCAAAGATTTTAATCACACTATCTTTAATTAATTTAAAATAAATTAAATTAATTCCTTCCATCATTATAAATCCTGCTTGCTTAATCCTTAATTAATTACAGCAAATTAATCAATTATTCTCTAATTATCCATCTTAATTAATCACCCTTGATTAATTATTCTTTAATTACATTAAGTAATTAACTCTTAATTAATTACACAAATTAATTATCTTCAACCATTTACAGTAATTAACCTTTTAATTATTCTCATAAATTAATTATTCATCTCTTATATTAAGTAACCACTTAATTATGTAATTAATACTTAATCCACAGCATAAGAGATTATTCTTAATTAATTAAACAATTAGTTTATCTTAAATTTAATTCCTAATTAATTATTCTTAATTAATTAATTAATAATTTCCAAATCAATTATGATTAATTAACTTGATTAATAACATTAATCAAATAATCTTATAAATTCCATTTAATGATTAACCTCTAAATTTATTTTCCAAATTATTAAACTTCAATCATTCATAATTCTAATTAATTAAAAATGAATTCTTCAATTAACTTTAACTTATTTACCTCATTTAACATCATTAGAAACATTTAGAAATCTATTCTTAAAATTTAAGATATATGATTTATTTAAGTCAAAATCTATTAAACATTTAGATTTTTAACTTTTAAATCTTGGGAAAACTTTAATTAGCTTGTTTAGATAACATTAAACAAACTCACCATTTTGAAAACTTAATTATTCCAACATCTCATTACAATTTGGTATCCAAATTGTTTTATATGATTAAATACAATAAAATTCATAATTAAAAACTTAATTAGAGTTATTACTTTTATTTTATTAAATTAAAACTTATCACTAAATTGCTTAATCCTTCTTTACATAATAAAAATCCTGGTCACCATTGTAATTTAAATTTACACTTCATTCAAGTACTTGCAAATTTAAAATCTGGAAATCTTATCAACAATAAACCCGAACAAAACACTTGTAAAACCCGAGCCACAACAATCAGATGCACGAGTCACCCTTTACTTCGAGACGAACAGCCAAAAAACACGAGAACCAACCCGATGCCAAACTTCTTCTTCTCCACCTTCACATTTCAGATATGCTAATCTTCTCCGTGCACGTGCACGACTGGAAATCTCAACGCCGATCATCTCTCTGGCCATCACCAACCCACAATCGACCACGACGTTCGACACGAACAAACCAAGCTATGAAATCGAAGTCCAACAGAAATCGAGCAACTCGACCAAAACTGAACCCAAAGACGATCGGAAAAACACCCCTCCACGACGAACCTGACCTCGATGTGCCTCACCGTCTTTACCCAAGCTTCGTCTCGAAACCCCGCATTCATCACCCCTACTGTGATCGATTCCGGTTCCCCCACGGCGTCTCCAGACCCTTGAGAACATCGACGACCAAACAACACGATAAAACCCTAAATCGACGCTGTCCACGCACCTCGACCACAAATAAATTCATCCTCTATTTTTCCTTTGACCTCCATCCCTCCTGCTACCCCCCAGCCTTGATCACGACGACTATCACCTCGCCGATAGTCAGGAATCGACGATAATACATATCCCGCCCAACTCATAAATTCTCACCAACCACATTCTTAAAAATCGTGAAACCTATATCCAATTCCATGATTTTCCAAAACTAATCTGATAATGCATTCCAATCATGAAATTAAAATGTTTGGTTTTTCTGATATAAAAATGTTTTCACTGTAAAATCCTATTTTTGAAATATTTACTCAACATATACACTTGAGATTATTTTTAAAATAATGTTACATTTGTTACAATCACTTTCTTTTCAGGGATCATGGCTTGAATTTGCTTAATTGAAGAGATATGAATTTTTTTCTGGAATTTGTTAACCTGTTACACTAAACAGAGACATATATATACAGATATACACAGATACTTTACTTTATATACATGCTAACATCTTAATTCATTCATGCAAACAATTTTCACTACTTCACTTCAAGTATCCATCACAACATCAAGTTATAGATCAGGCTAAAGTTTTTAAAATAGTAGTTTACTCACCTTTTTGTAAAGACAGAGGAACAGGTTTTAGATTTCAATCTGGAAATATTTTGAAATGGTCTGGAAATTTGCTGAGATGAATTTGAATCTTGAATTGTTAGCTTGCTTTCGATCTTTGAAGCTTTAATCCCAGGTTGAAGATGTTGTTGATTTAGTTGTTTTATACTTATTCTAGTTTGGCCTTCTCAGATTTTTGTTCTTTCCTTTTTCTTTGATTTCAGATTTCTGTTGTTTTTAATTCTCTGGTTTTGAAAATGAGAAGATAGAAAAGAATAGAGAAGAGGAGATAGATGTATTTATAATCTTGATTTATCTTTTATTTAAAAATGAAAAGAAAACAAATTACATGACACTTGTAATATGCATGAAAGTATTTGCTTACATTTGTAAAACTATATGCTAAAAAGTTTCCACTTGTATTTAGCATGTGTTAATAAATTATAATATGTTTTTATAAATCTTTATATTTATTTTCCTATTTAGATAATACAATTTTCTTAATTTATATTTGCAAAATCTTTTAAAGAAACTAATATAAAACTAATTATATACTAAATAAAATCATATATATATATATTATTTTTAAATCCAATTTATTTTAAGATATTTATTTTTTTGAATTTCAAATCCAATTTCAATTTAAAATCAGCTCATTTAAATATATATATTTAAACAACACATATTTAATTTGTTTGAAAATAATATTTTTCTATTTAAAATCTTCTTATGTCTATATATACACAATCATTATTATTTGTTGTAAAATTTTAAGTAATTATATTAGAAGATTATCAAACCAATACTTATTCAGATATATACTTCCATTACCAGAATTATTTATTTAACTTATAAATTAGTATTTCGACTAATTAAATTCAGTTAATTTATCAATTAACATATGTCCGAAAAATCCGGGTTATCACATTAGTGCTCCACTGCACTTTGACCAGGTTGACAGATTTTCTTCTTAGCTGCTTCGTACCTCGATCGACGATACGAAGTGGCTTCCTCTCAACAGTCAGATTTGGCTCGATATCCAAACTATCAAGAGCAGAAGGCTGAATAATAAGAGATGGATCATGCAGATAGCGACGAAGATGAGATACATGAAAGACGTTGTGTATTCCAGAAAATTTCTCGGGTAAATCCAGACGATAAGCAAGAGAGCCAATTCTTTCCAAAATGTGGAAAGGACCTACAAATCTAGGAGAAAGCTTTCCTCTACGACCAAAACGAATAACATTCCTTAAGGGAGAGACCTTAAGGAAAACCAAAAAATAGTTTGAAAAACAAAATAAGATAATAAATTTGAACAATAATGCTTTGAAATCATAACAATTTAGGGATGTTTATCATTTGGAAATCATACTACTAAAAAATCATAACACTTTGGAAATGTTATTCTTAAAAAGTGCATAATACTTAGAAAATCATAACACCCTTTTAAAATACTCTTCCTTTAAACCATTTTAATTCAAGGTCAAATAATATTCATTTTAAAGTTGTAGCATTTCTAAGTTCATTTAAATATAAAATTTCCAAAACATTGTATTTTCAAACGGCAGCATTAAAAAAATGCTACAGTAGATATATTAGTATTTTAAATTAGTTTTGTTCCAGAAATATTCATTTGGATATCATTTAACTTATGACTTATTAAAACAAACTTTTATGAATGGAATATCCAAATTAAACTATACTTCATTTATTAATTCAAAAGTTCACTATTTTAGTTAGTTCTTAATTTAACACATAACCTAACCCTTTATTTGAAATACCCATTTCATAAATAAATATTCCTTTAATAAGTTACACTTAAAATTCCATTTGAAAACCAAATTCTCAATTATCAAATTTAGTGATGTTAAAATACATTTTAACTATTTAAATCATAATTATTCATTTTTCAAGACATATCTATTTCATAAATAAAATATTTATCATAGCAAATATAACAGTCAAATTTCTTTACACATTTATTCATTTAGACATCAATTAAACTATGAATTCAAGTTAAATAAACTTTATTACAAAATGTCCAATTCAAATGTATTTTTATTTTATCTATTCAAAGATACATTATTAATTATACAACATATTCATTTCAGGAAATAACCATTATTAAAATTCCTAGGTTAGACTTAAGGTTCCGTATTAAATCAAATTTGATTATTAAGTTATTTAAATAAAATCTCTTTGAATTCCCTTTTTACTATTTACCTCCGTTAATCTTTTATAACTAAAATTTAAGTGTATAACATTTATTATAACCACTCAAATTTTTATTTATAAAATCCTTTCTATATTGTATGTTATCCAATTTCATATTCAACTTCTGTGTAATTTAGGTAAGTTATATTGGAATGAAATTGTATGTTATACAAATAAAACTTTCCAATTCAATTATCTCAAGTTTGAATCATTTATCCAAATTTTTGATTTTCTTTTTATAATTGAAATTATTCTTCAAGATAAAATATAAGAATTTGAATCTTTGAACATCTTCAAACCATTTGGAGATAAGTAATTATATATACATAATATGTTAAATCAAATTTAAATCATATATATATATTATAATCCAGTCATATTTAGAAATTCAAATCAATTAGATTTTCCAAAACAAAGCTTTAGCAAGACTACAGAATGGTTTCTTCATTTCGAAACTCGAAAATGAACGTCGATGATGCTGCAGTCATCACCGAAATTATTTTCCAGCGACAAAGAGAAGAGCACTAAATTTTTAAACTTTATAATCCTTTAGAGACAAATTTTTATTCAAAATACTTTAAATAATATCCTTTTAAAAATTTTAAACACAAGGTTTGAAACCATCGGAAATTAAATTCTTTAAATTTCTTGTTTTTAAATTCATTTCAGTTCCCAAATAAATTTATAAACAACTATTTATAAATTCATTTGTAGAACAATAAATGATAAATCAAGTATTATCATTTCAAATAATCAATTTATTAAGTTCCATAATATTTACTTATCAATCAAAATTTTATTTCATTAACCAAATTTAAAATAATATTGTGTCAGTTTGTTCTGTCAAAGTGTTTTAGAAATCCTCTCGATAGCGTTGATCAGACGAATCGATCGGAAACCCAAATCAACATCAACAACTCAAACAACACAATATAAAACAAAACATTAATTTACAAGTACAGTTAAAAATGTTTGGAAGATAGATTGGAACAAAAGACAAGATGATTAAACAGAGTAGAGAGATGGGTAAGCTTAGATAAATCGCGGACAACCTTAACCGGGTCAACCGTGACTTAATGGATAAGATCAAATGTGGATTTTCTGGGGTAAATCTACCTTCGATCTCAAGAGATAGAGTTTGGAATAACAAAAGATATTAGCATCTAAACCAAGGATAAATATAAATCTCTGGTTAATCTATGTTGATTGTAAAGGATTTTCACCCCTTTACAAGAAAATTAGAATATTGGCGAGACCACCAATTCACTATAAAGATCATTCGAAGTGGAGTTATGTGATACTCCAAAATCAAAAGAAGATGAATAGTGAGGGATAAGAATGAATTTTGGAACCGCAGGAAACGTTCCAAAATTCAAAGGAAATCGAATCAAAAGGAAGAGATTCAAACTCGAACGAAAGTGATTCTGTAAATAAATTTACCATACATTCTAAGTTTTGCCTCAAAGCCAAAGCTCTGATACCAACTGTAACGACCCGACATTTTCAACCATTCGCATCCATTATAAGTGTATAGGTAGACACTCATGCCGGAATTGAATTGCTCAAAATACCGCGTTGTAATTAAAATTTAGCAAATCTCAGAGTATACAGTAAATAAATATAAGCACAGATCACAGACACAGAGTAAAATAATGCAGCGGAAGTAAAAGAGATAGTAGTTCATGAAGCTACTATATAAATATAACAAAGTTACATAAGATACAACAGAAGGAATAGAGTACAACAGAAGTCTCAAGACATAGAAGTCTACTAATACAAGAGCTTAAATAGAACAACAGACTGAACAGATAAAACCAGATAGCAGCTGGATAAGGATGATCTCCAGTAGTCCTAGCTCCGTGAAGATGAAGTCCAACTGATACTCAGGCTGACCCGAGCGTAAAATAAAACATAAACACTCGAGTCAGGATATACATACTTATACAATGTAAACCAACTCAAGTGAACTGTAGTAAAGATACAAGTAACTTAGAAGATGCTTGGGACCGCCCATCCTCTAAGGATCCGTTAAACTATCTACTATGTAGTAATATTCGCTATTATAATAGTGTCTAAATAAGTAAAGTATAATCATATCGGAAAATAGCGTTAAGGGGATGGAGAACCTTAACGCGGTCGGATCTTAAAATCATAATCGTAGTAAAGCTCGATATGGTAGGTGACACGGCACAACTAGGCAATGCCAGGGTAGATATACCAATTACGCACACGGACTGATGGATACGCATAGCAGCCACTACCGTTCCACCTCGAACAACATTCCCAAATCGGAGGATGGCCATCTAGTCAAATCACAAGTAAGAGTATAATATCGAAGAAATGTGTCCGAGAAGAGGTGCTACCTCACTGGTCCGAGATCGCTCCTGTTTTAGCCACCTTATGCCAACTCACGGGAGTTGGGTCCTCGTAACATACCTTAAGAACGTCGCCACCATCCTACTTCATTCTGGAATCTCCACCGCGTACACGGTTGCCAAAGTGGTTTTCGGTAAGACAGAGAGTATGTCCATATCCGATCCCAGTCTCTTTAACAACCCAACGTTATTATAACCCGTGATTATAAGTTTAAAAACAGTTTATACTTCAAAATAGAATATCATTTCAAATCCAAATCTTTATCAAAATAAAGATTAAATCAATTCTAAACCATTTCCATATTTTTAAAATATCATATCATTTCAAAACTTCATTTCAAATCATTTCAATATATCAAAATATCATATCTTTCCAAAACTTCATTTCAAATCATTTTAATATATCAAATATCATTTGAGTTCAAATCTAAATATTCAACTTTAAATACCTTTTAAATTTAAGGTATACTTCATTTATTATCATTTCAAGTCACCTTTTAACTAGTTTATATTCCAATCAAATAATTCATTTAAACCTTTTAAAAGTGTAATTATTATATTTTCAAATCAAGTATTCAATTTCCAAAGTTTCAAACCATTCTGAGTTCGTTTACTAAGTCAAAAAAACCCTAATTATTAAAATTTCAGCATTTCACAGCATTAAAAAAAACAACTGCTATAGGTTATATTTGAAAACATTTTATTCAGCAAAACAACATTTGTAAACTGCTATAACAGTTCAGTTTAAAACGAAATTATATTTTAGCCTACTGCAGTCCTTAACAAGTGCTATAGTAGCCCTTTTATTAGTTCAGGTTCAATTTTAGTTTCTGCTACAACAGCACTTACCAAGTACTACCATAGCCTTAGTTCATTTTAGTCTTTTGGTTCACTTATATAATCCACAACACTTAACAAGTGCTACAGATTCTACCTAGTTCAGACTTTTAAAATCATACATTAAAATGTTCATTTCGATCCTTTAACTGATTTATTTTAAAGAGAAATTTTACAAGTTAAAACCAAAACTTACAAATTTTCTTATTACACTCATTTCAACATTTAAAATTTAACTCCATTTTTCCACCAATTTAAATCTAAATTTTCATTTCAATTTAATTAACTTAAGTTTCCATCTTTTCTTTTAGTCAAAATTACAAATTTAAGTTTCGTTTTAAAATCAATATTCCTCCATTTATTTATATTTATCACATAGAAAAATCATTTCTATTCTAAATAAATCACTTAAAAATTCGATTTAAATCAATTTAATATTATTACCATATTTAAATTATTTAAAAGTATCCAGAAAATACAGAAAAATAACCACGGGTCTGTATAATATTTTCTAGCCTAAGTCAAGTGATACGGATACTATATCATTTCAATCCGTAATTTACAAAGAAAAATCCGGGTTTTATCATTTCAAACCCGCAATCCCAAGTAAATAAAATTTTATTGAAAATCGTTCAGGCCTATCATTTCAGCCCATAACGATCTTCCCTTATTCTAAAGTTCGTTCGGGTATGTATCATTTCAACCCATAGTGATTCTATTCTACAGGGAACTTGCAGTGTGATTTAACAGAATAGAATAACAGTAACATAAGAACAGAATATAACAGATGATACGATATACAGTTTTAACAATTAACATCAATTATAAATAATTCACAGGTAATTATAACATCATTTATTTATTTATTTATTTCTACACATTCAGTTACGGTCGTTTCACAATCATATCAGTATGAATATTCGTGTGAGATTTACTCACCTCTACGGAGCTGGAGATTCGGAAAAGAAATACGATGCCTAACGGAAGCACGCGAATAGCACGATCAGTTGTTAGCGGATGCGCCAACTAAATTCAAACCAAAAGCACAATAAGAAATCAAAGTCTAAGATTGCACGAAAAATGAATTCAAATAAAGCAAACAAATGAAAAAGAACAAGTTGAAAAAATCGAAAGCGATAGCTCGACTACCTAAAAAAAATATAGATTATAACTTCAAACAAGAGCTTGACCACAACAATTTTATCGCTTCTTCATTTCTTTTTTTTTTTTCAAACAAATGCTGGTTAGAAGTATAGCTCCAAAGTTTTCAAAAGTGACAAAGCAATTTTTTTTCAAAAGTCAGTGGAGAATATAGTTAGGCTGCCAAACCACGTGACAAAACAAACAACTTCCTCATTCTTTTATTTCTCAAAACCAGAGGCAATATAGACTAGAATTTCACAAATACAAAGGTGGCACAATTTTCATTTCTTGTTTCAAAATACCAAGCAGAGGCATTCAGACAAAAATTAAAAACAAAAAGCAGAGGTGACAAAACAAAAACTGTTGTTCATTCTCTGGTTCCAACAAAGGCTCGGTCTGGAGGAGTTGGAGATGCGGTGATGGGCTGGTCTCGGCATGGGCTGTGGTGGTGTTTGGCGAATGGGGTAGGTGGCTGGCAGGGCGTAGGGGTTTGGTCTGGTGGTGGTCTCGCTTGGGGCTGTGGTGGTTACGTGGGTTAGGACGTGGGAATTGGCGAATGGATCTCGGCATCGGTGGTGGAGGAAGGTGGAGTAGTTCGATCTGGTGGTGGTCTTGCATGGGCGGAGGCGTGGTGATCTGGGTAGGGTCGGTGGTGGGCTGGTCACGGTCTAGTTGCGAATGGGGCAGGGTGGTGGACTGGTATTGGAGGCGTGGAGGAGCTGGAGTCGTGGGGTTGGTGATGGTCTCGGTGGTGGAGTGGTGATGACATGGTGGCAGTTGTGGGTTCGTGGAGGAGGGCAGGCTGGGGTTTGTCTTGGCGTGGGGACAAGTGGGGTTGGGCAGGTCGTAAGGTGACAGTGTGGGTGGTGATCTGGTGGTTGCCGTGGTGTCGGCATGGAGGCAGATGGCAGGGGTGGAATGTGGTAAAGACGTGGTGAATGGTAGGCCGTGGGTTTCGGCATAGGGGGTGTAAATCTTGGTGGAGGAAGGGATAACAGCAAAAAGAAAAACAAAATGAAAAAGCAGTACAGTCTTTACCTTGAGATGCACGAAAGTTTGAAAAGGAAGCACAGAGAAAGTGAGATCTGGATATATTTGGTTGAGAACGTGGAAAGTAAAGCTGCTCCCAATTTGAGGAGAGAGAAGGCAAAAAGAAAAGCTTTGAACGGTTAGAGGAATTTAAGGCAAAAATAAATGTTGAACGAAACGTAAGGAAGGTAAAGGGGTAAGTGGAATAATTCTCACGGCAAAGTAAGGCAAGATTTGAAATTTTCAAACTGAAATATACAGCTGAAATAAATGGACAATGGAACAATGCACGTACAGTGTAACGCCCGAAGTAACGTACAATTTGTTTTATTTCTTTTATTTAATAAACTTAAAAATGTTAACGGTTTCTTAAAATATAACGTATCTTTTTAAAACCAAATTTAAAATAGCTATTATCATCATTAATTAAAATTTAATTCTAATGTAAAGTTAAGAACGGACATAAATATACGTAACGAAATGTAAGGTTTAAATTTTTCGTTTCACACAAATTACTACACTTTATATTTAAATCAATATTTCGAACTGTTTATTTTTAATTAAAAATTAGTTTAAAATATCAGGCTGTTACAAATATATTTTATTTCGAAAATTAGTTTGAATGGGTTTTCGGATAAGAATCACCCAAATCTGATCCCGGTTCTTCGAATAGGAATCACCCAAATCCGATCCCGGTTCCTTCGTACCAATCATCGAATAAAAAGATGTTAAGTGGTTAAATAACATTCAAAGAATTTGTTTCTTTTATTTTGGAAAAACTTAAAAATGATCTTTTAGAACATCCGGGCTTTCCTTTCGATCTATTCCACCCCTCGCCTAAAAAGAGAAAACATAGGCCAGGTAAGTTCAAGACACTGGTTGCTCCATCCCTAACCTTAGTTGAACACCTTGTTTTATCTTCCCAGATCTCACAGGCGGGACAAATGTACTAGTCGTTTCTGCATACTCAGTTTGTTATTACGTTCAATATTCTTCACTTTTCGTTTAAGTGGTATAAACAATTTCTCTTAACCATTTATCCAAACTCTTATTAAAACTTCCAAACCATCTTTACATTACTTAATTATTCCTTTGAAAATCATTCACAAAATATTTAGGAAACAATTGTTAAGTTTAAAACAGTATTTCAAAAGGTTAAAGAATTCGCAGCATAAAAGTGCTGCGAAAAGTGCTATATCAGCTTTTTTGATTTAAACTGCTTTTTTATTATTTGAAAATTCATATTTTCCATTCCAAATCTCTTTTAAACCATTTTAATAGATTTATCAAATTTATTTCATATTTTTAATCATTTAAAAATATCAATTTTAAACTTTGGTCACTTTGCTGTAAAAGAGCAATTTTTCTGAAAAATTGTTTTGGACATATTTTAATATATACAAGTTGAAATCTTGATTTTCTTTTTTTTTATTTCTTTAAACATATTTAAATGTTTATAAAACATTTCTAAATCATTTTAAAACTATTTCCAAAAGGTTTAAGCATTCCATATACACCATTTCATTTCCAAAAGGAAAGTGATTTCCTTTGTGCTTATCGACGTGTATTTACGTGACTTGGTAAAACAATTTAACAATCATATCAAACAATAAATACTTGATGATCAAATCATATATAAGTATCTATAATAATAACACATCATCAAACATGTATATATATAAATAGGGATTTTAAATAGAGTTTCTCACCATAAACCAAAGCGATAAACTTCCTACCAACATTCTAATCAACCAACACTTCACTAACTACTTTCTACTCCATTAGACACTATAAAACAACACTCTCTTCCTTTCAATAGCTTAGTCGAGGCATGAGATGGAAGTTGGCCGAAAGTATAGAGATGAAGTGGTGGAGCTTTGAACTTGAATTCTCAAAATTAGACCCGAAAAATAGGTCATCTTCTCTCTTGTTTTTGACTCTCTTACTCTCAAAATTTGAAAATATTATTAACTGAAAATTATTGCAAATTATTTTCTCTTGAATTTAAAAAAAATAATCATTTAAATCCAAGTTATTTTGAGGGAGATATGATAGAATGAAGAAGAGATATTGTCGGATTGACAAAATTGAAGCCCGAAAATGCACTTCAAAGAATTGAGTTTCAGATATAGCAAACCTCAAACCTGGAAAATATGATCAACATAAAAGTTGTAGCCACTGAAATTTCATATGGTTTGAAAAAAATAATTTCTTAATTTGGATCTGTTATGATCAAGTTATGCTCAAAACAAAATAGCCTATTCTCTGGCTTAAAAACTGGGCCAGAGAATGCACTCGAAAGAAGTGTATTTTTGACATAGTAAACTTTAAAATGAGATAAAGTGGTCAACAATAAAGTTGTAGCCACTGGAAAAATACATGATTTGAAAAAATGAATTTTGTATTTTGATTCTGTTTTGAAGAAGTTACGGCCAAGAGAAAAGATGTAAAATATGGAGAAAAAAGAGATTGATTTGAAGAGAATGGACATTGATTTCTTTTTGAATATTTTGTAAATATTTTGACATTATTTCTTTATAATTTTTTCTATGGCTTGGAAGCCATTAAAGAGAAGAGGAAGAAGATGAAGAAGCTTGAGAAGAAGAAAAAATGTGTGAATGAAAGTGAAGAAGGACGTGGGTATTTATAGAAAAAGTAAGAAATGGAATTTCACAAATTTAACCTCTTATCAAATAACCAAAACACCCTTACTTCAAACTAAAGTAAGCTATATTTTTTCAACCCTTAACATCATCCTTTCACTTTTTACTTTATGTCTTAGTCACTTAAAGATTAAGTAAAGAAAAGTAATTATTTTGTTGGATTTTGATGTGATTTGGATTTGATGTTTACTTTTGACTTTTCAACATGATGTCAAGCATTTTCTTTAAGATAAATTTGTAATTCAATCTCCTTATGGCGAGGAAGACTAGAAATTTCTTTAAAGACATCTCGAAAATCATGAACTATAGGCACAAAAGCCAACTCATCGTGTGATAACTCAAGAGAATATACATAACTTAACATAACTGAACTTTTGGGATAACAGTAAATCTCAAGGCTGCACCCACTAAATGTACCCAAAAGAACCACCTTCCTCTCACAATCTAGCAATGCTCCACACATAGCCATCCAATCCATTCTAAGAATTAAACCAAATCCATAAAATCCTAATAGAAAAGTATCGGAATAGAATTCAATCCCTAAAATATATAATTTGAAACTCTCACAAATCATGGATAAATGAATCGATCCTCCTACTAGGTTTGATACTACGATAGGGTCTGTAACTATACTGGTTTTGAAGTGCAATTTATCTACTAGTTTACTTGAAATAAATGAGTGTGATGCACCAGTGTCAAATAAAGTGCGAATAGATAAATCAGAAAGAGTTAACACAACTTTAATGATGACCTTCTTTTCCTTTTTCACAACTGGGGTTGTGCTTGAGCTAGGAATATCATCACGTGGATAAGTTATAAGCACTTAGGTAGAAGTCTTATGTGTGGTCGGACACTCTCTCTTCATATGCCCAAATTGAATGCAGTTGTAGCATTTGATCTTTGTAATACTCATCCTATAATCCCTTGTTAGCTGCCCTTTGCCCTAGCACTTCTTACACTTAGACTTTGATTTCTTTATTTTCCCATGAGCTCATATTCTATCTCTACATTGATCTTGCTGAACTGGCCTTTCTTCTGCCTTCTTAGGTTTTTCCTTCCCAATTGAGTTCAACAAAGCCATCGTAACGAAGCTTTCAAAAGTAGCTCTAATAGGTATATGGCTCAAAGCGATATCTCTTAAAGCTAGACTGCAAACTTTGTCACCTTTTTTCACTAGTGTATCAATATGGTCTATAACATACTTTGCTAGCTGATTGAACTCATTGACGTACTCCTTAACACTATGGTCACCTTGCTCCAACTGGACGAACTTCTCCAGTTGCAATCCATGTTTTGCTTTAGAAATAAACTTAATGTCTCCTAAAATTAGCCCAAGTAATCCTAGTCTCATATGTATCAGTAATAAAAATCTCTCCACCATTAAAGGATTCTCCTTGCAAGTGCCATAAAGCTAATTATCTCTTCATAACATCCTCCACACCCATTATAGCAAAAATCCTATCATAATTCTTCAGCCATGCCCGCGTCACAACAAATGATTCAGTCCTAAAATAATTCTTTCCACCTAGACTTTGGAGATCTCGACATAACTTAGGAAAATCCAAAGCAGGTGGAGGAGCTAGGGCTACACCTTGTGCTTGGACCGGACTACAGATCCTCTATTAGGTTGAGTTTTAATCTGGCCTCTTGCTTGAAGATGCCAATGGAACCATGTAGGAACGTTCACGCCCAGAACCTCAGCTGCCTCACCAAAACTATTTCCAGTTTGATTGCTCGTTCCCACTTATCAAAAAATGAATTATTAGAAATTTTCCTCGGATAGTGTTAAGAATTACTTGAATATGAGGGTTTATGTGTTATATGTGTGTGTGTGCATGTATATAATAGTTTTGAAAATATACAAGTATATATATATAATAGTTTTGAAAATATACTAGTATATATATATATAATAGTTTTGAAAATATGCAAGAACTTTCTCTCAGTATGCCCATAATTCCTAAGAAATCCTAAAACCTATGCTTAGATACCAAATGTGACAACCTGCACCTCTAAACACACCAATTCAAAGCCTAAAAATGCATTCAAACTTGCATCGTGACAAAAAGTATAGGTCATTAGGTTTTTAAGGTTTCCATGAAATAGGAGAAATTATAAATTTTAGAACATTCTACATGACTCCCATGTAGGTTCAACCATTACCCAGTCATATAGCCCTACTACTGCAGATGTCTCTGTCTCCCTTCCCCACTATCCAACATGTTATACATGTGACAGGGCATGCCCCAGTAACATAAGAGCATTTAGTTGTGTTGTGATTGCATACCTTTTCAAGTTCCATGCTATGCACACCATGAAGTGTGGACCTTGGTACATCATCTAGTGTAGAACTGATACCGCATATTGCACTGCTCCATGTAGCTATGTGAACTCCTAAAGATCGAGAATATAGGAACAAGTTTCCTCGAATCATCCTATTCGATCTGCAATAGGTCCAGGTTTGACTTGGGTTTGCTTCATCCATTCAGATGTCGGAATGGTTTGTTTAGACGTCTGACCCTAGTTCAGATGTCTAGATTTTGGTCTAGGCATCTAATTAGCTATACAAAAACAAGCTATAGACATTCAAATGTCTGGCCATTTATTCGAACGTCAAACATAGATGTCTGACATCTGACATCTATCCAGTCTTTAGACATTGATTCCTGATGTTTGAATATTGGTTCAAACATCTGGTCGAGTAAGAATCGAACTATTTCCTTTCTTTTTTGCACTATAAAACAATTCAAATGTCTTATTTATTTTTCAAATGTCCGATTTATTTTTCAAATGTCCAACCTAGGTATTTTCATCGTTTTTCACTGATTTACTTTCATTTCTACTTCTTTATTTTGTTCATCTTTGTTATATGTTCATCGTTTTTCACTGATTTACTTTCATTTTAACTCAAAATAAAGAAATAGATCTAAAAGTTAATATATTTTGAAATAAATGAAGCAAGTTAAGAAAATTATTTCAAGTGAAGTGGGTTGGAAATCAATTGTAAATTGATTAAAGAATTTGGAATTGAAATTTTAAAGAGAAGTGAGATTTTGGAATTTATAAACTGGGTTTATAAAGTAAAATAAAATATCAGTGGATAATTGAAAATATAAATTCAAGGTGGGGAATTTATAGAGGGATATGAATTGGTTTAAAAATAAATGTTGATTTATTTTTAAAAGATGTGAAGAGAAGTGTATTTCCTTGGATAGCCAAGTACGTTTTCAAAGAAATTTTAAATATAAGTTAAAAGTTCTAATTGTGTTTTTAAAAGGCATGTTTTAGAAAATTGATTGTTTCTAAATGTTAAATCCCAAAGTAAGATTTTCAAAACCTATTATTGTAATAATTATATAAAAGTGACTTAGTATTATGTTAAAAAGAGAAATTTAGTTTATATTTATAAAGTGGTTTTATTTTAAATATTCTTAAAGTATATATCTTTGAATAAAGTATTAAAGTAGTTTTAATTTAAATGTTATAAAGTATATTTATAATAAAGTGTTTTTAAATTATTTTAAAATCTAAAAGTATTTTGTACTTGGTGTTTCAGTGGAAATAAATATTTGGGAAATGCATTCCGTGAAAGGAAACTGTTTTGGAATTGTTTTCAAAGAGGTTTGAAATAGAAATATATCTTGTGAAGATATTTTGAGATAAATAAATAATTTGGAAAATTATTTATTGTTTGATGGATGTTTGTGAATGTTAATTGATAGTTAAATAACCGACTATCAATATTGGCCAATGCGCTGATCATTTCGAAGAGACCGGGATCGAGATTAATTTCTCGAAAACCACTTCGATCCGGTTTGTTCGTTTCGTGTGAAAACGATTTCGGAGTCGAAGATGGAGCAGTGAAGTGCAAGGGCTAGTCGCTACTAATCCTGAGGATATTTCCAAAATGGATGTAGTAGGAATAGTGCCTTCGGTTTCGTTCGGACCCGGAACGGACGTGATTGGATGAATGCTTTCGGAACATCGTTAGGTGGATGATGGGCATTCTAAGGGATATGTTCTATAAAGGTAACGCTTAGCCTCAAGCCTCATCAACCGGGAATGACTGAAAATCAGGGGTTATGCAGCAAGGCTTCGTGGGTCGCCCCAACTTGAGAGTAAGGTCATCCCTGTCTAGATGTCTCTTTTTATTTCGGTTTAGTGGTGCGGTTGCTGACCACAACCGTGGGGTCATTTTATTCGGAATTATCCAGTAAGGGATGGTTTCGGCCTTGTGTTGCAGGGGATTGGGAGTAATCCTCGGTACGCTGATCTAGACCAGGTACTGTGACAGGTGGTACCCCAGTGCCTAGTCATTAGTTGGAAATCAATTCTCCCTATGTGCCTTGTACGGTATTTGTTTGTATTACCCACTTTGTGGCTAGTATGCTGGAATTTAATAGATGTAACAATTTCAGCTATTTGAATAAGTATTTGTATATAGACACTATTATAATATCAAAGGATTTGATAAGAAAGTGTTTTGGCTATCGTAAGGTAAAAACCCGACATGTTTATTTGTGGCGTGGTCTTACGAGATGCTTTTTATTTCAAAGGATTTTGAAACCTTAATAATCAATTTGAGTGTGGTTTTCTCACGCTGGTTTTCCAGATTGACTCGGGTGTTGTTTTATTATAATGCTCAGGTCAGACCGAGTATTACAGATATAAGATAGGATGTTGTGGAGCTCAGGAGACGAGCTGGATGGCGAGACATATAACTTGTATTTGTTTTATTTATTCCGTTGTACTGTGTATTCTGTTGTAGGACATGTTATGATTACTGTCATGAGTTGTGATGTTGAATTGTTGTACTTTGATGAATGTAATGTATAAACAGATAAATTTTTCTGTTGGATAAAGATCTGTATTTATATATTATAGTTTATTCCGCTGCGATGATTAGATTCTGGTCTTATTTTCTATTCTTCTTCTTCTACCTCTTTCTTCTTTTAACCCAAATGGTTCGTATTTCCGTTCTTCTTGAGTTGATTTGTTGGAGATTAATGTCAATTCAAGGGGTACAGATTTGTGGGTCGTTACATTATAGATTTATATATAGCTAAAAGGTTAAATTTTAACAAATATTTTAAATAAATTTCAATTATATTTATTGTCAATTCGTTTGGTTTTTCTATTTAATTATATACACATATTCACCCATTTATTTCCATGTATTCATGCCTATTCATAAAGGATATAATAAAATTTAAATAATGAAGGGAATACATACGTATATCTATTTTTATTGATTCGGTTCAATTATCTAAACCAAACCTACATATTTAAAGGTGAATTACAATAGTTTACCCTCGCCCTATGTTCCAATAATTATATTATTAAATAATCACCTAAGGTTTCTCATAATCCCTATCTGTAAAGATTTTATAATGTAAATTTTCAATCCAAATTCAAAATTCATGCTTTTTACCATAGGTAATGAACGAGAGAAATTTAGCTACCTGTTTCATAACATAACACATCGTAATAGATTCACTAACCTTTTCAAAGCTTTCCCTCTTCTTTAATCTTTTCAAATCTTCTTTCCTAGACCTCCAAGCCTCGATTTGTTCGTCCTTTCTTCTCTCTTTCTCTCTTTAATTTGATTCTCTCTCTCCTCTTTAATTAGATATGTTCTATTTTTATTTTTATTTAGAAAATTTGGAGAAGAGAATAGACAGTGTTTAGATTTGAGAAGTTTTGAGGAGGAGGAAGGAGATAAGAACATATAGAATTGAAGAGACAGCGGTTAGGGTTTAGAATGAAAATAAGTGAGGGTTATGATCTTATTTATAGTTGAATTAGGGTTATTAGGTTAAATTTTGAAATTAATAATTACATAAATGTCACTGGTCTAGTTTTCTCTAGTGTTGATCCGTTTTATCAAATTTAAAAAGCTATATATATTTTCTAACTTTAAACGACATTCGGAATGCAAAGGAATCGGTCAATTGGCCTAACTTCAACGTTCATGAAAATTTATGACTTTTTCATTTTATATAAAATTACATTTTTAACCCTTATTAATATTTTAATTTATTATTTCAAATTTTCGAGGAATAATGAACGTGGGAATGCCTTTTTTTGAAATGGTACTTAGATACAACATGTCATTGGGACAACAAACCACATATCATGTGTCAATAAATGTTCGAATCACGCTACGCAAGTTTCGAACTTGTGACCTCTCGCACCAAAGTCAAATCACTTAACCACTGGGACAATGGTGCTTGTCAACGTGGGAATGTCTTGTCTATTAAAAGGAGTAATAGGACTTCCCTACTGCAGCCACTTTTTAAAAAGTATAGGTTAGTAGTGGTTAATTTTATGCGAGGGGGAGGACCTATATGGCCATGAATTAACACTTTTTGAAAAGTATAGGTTAGTAGTGGTGAGAGCAAAGGTTTGTATAATTTAAGGGCCCAAAGGGGAGTGTAGTTTTTGTGCTAAATTTAGGATGAGTAGATTTGTTGTAATGACTTATATCATGCACAATTTTTTATGTAAGGTACAAATATCTAACTTTCTATTATCATATGAGACATCAGTAGATATGATATGAGTGAACCAAATGTTAAATAAGAACAATGAACAGTGGATATTGGTTTAGATTTACCTCAATTAGGACCTTATTGTATGAGAACCTTTTTAACATTTTCATTAACTCATCTAAAATAACAGATTATAGAATAAACCAACAAAATTAATTTATGATAAGAAATGAACAAAAAGAAAGGAATTTTGAAAAAACCTAACATAGGTTGAAGAAAGCCTACTTGCTCGCAAGAATTGTACAAGACTCAATTCCATGGTTGGATTCTCATCACTTAACTTGATCCTACTAAAATCAAGAAGCAACTTACATGAACTTCAATTATGGAATTAACACAACATATCATTTGAAAACCACCATTGTATACCTGCATTACTAATCTTATTAACCTTTAAAACTACATTACATTTTTCAATATCATAGGATAAG
Organism: Allium fistulosum; assembly: GCA_030737815.1. Classification (NCBI taxonomy): domain Eukaryota; kingdom Viridiplantae; phylum Streptophyta; class Magnoliopsida; order Asparagales; family Amaryllidaceae; genus Allium; species Allium fistulosum. The sequence goes on along the minus strand of CM060901.1, from coordinate 304,683,468 downwards.
CTCATTCAAAACACTTTTATAAAATTTTACACCCCATATGTTTGGTTTCAAACTATGTTCCATAAACAAAGTAAAATTAGTAGCAATATAAGACTAATAACAATGCATATACTTGATAGTGCATTGGAACTATTTTACAATTTAAGTCCTCCTTAGATCAATAACTACCACACTGATGTTGTCCATGCTTTTCCTTGCCAAAGCCAATCTTGCAAGCAAAGCAGCTGCAAGCTCGCATTGTTTAGAAATGAAACCACCTTCTACTTCATCACCTTTGAGTTCAATGCCTTCATTTCCATCGTTTAAACATTGTGTAGCAATCTCACATGCTGTTTCATTTGATATTACATCCCAAAGACCATCACTTGCAAGGATCAGACATTCATCTTGTGGGTGTCGTTCCATAATCATTATTTCAGGCTCGGATATGACTATTGGTTTTAGAAATTTGTCACCTGTAAACATGTAAAGATGTATCGTTAGCTTGGAGACTCGATAATTATATGTGTAATCGTGTAGGCTATTATTTGGCTACTAAATGTAATCTTCAAATAAATTTGTAAACAAGGACAAAGAACCACAACACTCTCATTTATTAAAATGTATGGAAAATTGATTTGTAAACGTGTGTTACTTTAGAATCAAATATCCTTAATAAACAAATAAGAACTTAAACCCACTGTAATTATGAATATGGAACTATCATATGACATGACAGGGCATACTTGGCCTTAAAGTCATTAGCATTATTAGATGACCTAGAAGTATAAAAATTAGGGAAAATAATGATAAATATATTCGGTTTAATTATTTTTAACAAGTCTTTCAATTTATTTTTTATGGACATGACTATTAAATAAGTTCTCGGGATGGAGAAAGACTTTTAATACTGTGGCTAATTCTATTTTGAACTATTATCAAGGATATTGGTTCCACACAATTTTTAATGAAAAAAGAATATATTTCAATGAGAGATTATAGAAACCCATATGTGTTGGATAATAAATAGCACAAAGAAATAAAAATGATTAAATAGAGTTGTCAAAATGTGACATAATTAGTGTTAAATGATTAATTTTTTTAATATTAAAATGTTTTTATGTTATGTAATGATATATATAATCTTCTTCATTTTCATTAGAAAATGATGATTTCGGTTTTATTGTTGGTCAATAAGTAATTGAATTTATGAAATTATGTTAGTATCATTGATTGTTAAGTACAATAATGACAAGGCCAACTCATGGGGAGTGAAGCCGAAGATTTTAGGGCGTTAATGTCTTAAATTGAATCAAATATTGCTCACAAATTATGGGTGTGGTATATGTACTTATATTTTGGTCAATCAACCATTTATGCATTCCAACTGGGATTCAAACCCTAGCACTTCATACTCAAACCCTATGCACGTGAGTATGGTATCTATTTGGATGGACAATTCTATAGTTTTTAGTTTAAAATTAACTTATATACACAATTTTGATGTAACTTATCATATTTGTTTCAGCGGCAATATGAATACAAATATTTCAATAAACCCATGTTCTTAAGAATGAACAAATAATTCATAACATTAAATATAAAGAAATTAAATAAAACAGACAATTAAACAAATGTTGATATGCTCTTCAATCCATTGGGGGTACCCTCATGAATGAATGTAGGATAAATATTTGAATGTTCGCCAAGGTTAACAGGAGATATACTAAAAGGACATTTTGAAACGGGAATAATAAGAATTTATTAGAAACAATGCTAAATCATATAAAGTTTTCGCTAGAGATTATTTTTCCATGAGAAAAGAATTTTTTTAATTTAAATAAAAGAGAGACAAAAGAACAAATTTTCAACATGAGTAAGAAAGGTAAGCAACAAAGAAGGAATTGTAAAGTAGAATAGTTTGAGCATAGTTGACATTATTACACCATAAATTACTACTCACATTATTTCTCACTCATCACATTTTATCTAAACTTGACTTGGCTTTGTATATGAAAAAAACCTAAAAATCAAACAATCTTGTAAAACTAAGATGGGCCGTCTTTATTTCCTTATTTGCATTTTAAAATTAACATTCTCAAATTCCATCATTTGTTTAGAAGTTCTCAAATTTGAAAAAAAAGGTCATTTGTGTGACTTCCTACTTGCCCGAAGTGAAACTTTATCCATGGGCCAACTAATTAAGACCAAATTAGTATTTTCTTCAATCATATTTTCTTTCAAAGTTTATATATCCTAACCTTTTATGCTTCATTAAAAATATAGCATCATTAATTTCATAATTTTTTCATCCTTATAGTTAATCTCGTAAATCAAACTAAACAACGTGTAAATTCAATAATTAAATTATCATTTTATTCTATTAACATTTATCATATCCGAATTTTAATTAGCATATAATAATAAAATGAAAAAAGAACCTTTATTTTTCCTTTTCTATGTAATCCATGATTAACACTTTATTTTAATTTAGGTGCTTAGTGGTAGTATACAACTGCACTACATGTCTTAGGTAGTATATTACATACTACTATTATAATTTTTGATACAAATCACATTTAGAAGAAATTAATATAAAGAAGAAAAGCGTATATTTGAGTTGTCTAAATCAGTATTGCATATTTGGATATGCATATTATAATAAAAAGAAGATGCCACTCTTCAAAATGAAATGAAAAAATTTATTTGTTGACATATACATATACATGATGACTTGACCAATATGTAATTGATTTTATAAATAGGGACAAATTTTTCTTTAGGGTTAAGGATATTATTGGTTTTTTTAGTTTGGTTCTCAAATTAAGGCTTTTTGTTTGTTACTAGAGAAAATCAATAAAATCGGGGTTTGAAGGAAATTATTTATGTATAGGTATTCTTCACTTTCACTTCTTGTCTTTTCTCAAATTTAATTGTATATAGATCCTTGGTAATGGTAACAATTGGTATCAAAGCGTACTACCCAAATCTTTTGAAGAGACTTTGGTTATGGATAAGATAGATGTTTAAAAACTTAATTAAGAGGAGAAATTGAGGGTTATGGTTTACAAAGATGGAGGATCCTTTGTATTTCAATGAACTTCACCAACCATTGAAGAAAAACGGGAGAGGTCTTGTGGTATATTGAAAGCAAAATGAGTAATTTTGGATAAGAAGGTTACTGCGGCTATTTAATGTTTTTCTTTTGGAAATTATGATATTTTATATTGCTGCTAATGAAACATCGACTTATGCAATTAAGAAAAAGTTAGAATGGATATATGCAAAGAACTTTGCAAAAACAAGGCTTTACTCATAAGAGTGTTTATAAAACTGAAGTTTAAGGAAGTCAAATCAATTGGAGAGCACCTTAAAAATTTTCAAGAGATTGTGAACTAATTAATAACCATGAATTACAAGGTTGATGATGAAACATGATTCTAATGAGTTCGTTAACAAAGATTTGGGAAACACTTGTGGTTGCATTTAACAGCTAAAATCCTGATGAATTTATTTCGATGGGTTTGGTGGTTAGTATCATTCTTAATGAGAAGATGTGGAAGATGAACTTAATGAAGGGGAAGGCTGATGAAAATAAGGAAACCAATTAACCCGATTGAAGAAGTGAATCTTCCAAGGAGAGATAATTGACCAATGATAAAAAGGAACATCATTTCCTATGATTATAAGAAACCATACAATTTACGATCATGATACAGGCTGAAAACAGATGAGGAAAAGATAAGGGCATTGGAAGCAAAGACAAAAAAACAAGAGGAAGATAGCAAAGATGTGGTAAACTTTAGAGAGGAAGTAGATGAAAATATTCTATATATAGGTAAAGGAAAATGCATAGATTGGGCACACTAGATTCGGGTGCATGTTTCTACATATGTAAACATAAGGAGGCATTCATTAACTCTAAGGAATAAAAGGACAATGTAGAATTAGCTAATTTCTGTGACATGGGGGTTGATGGAATTGATTTGTTAGGTTGAAAATATGATAGAAAGGTGATGTGAGGCTTATAGGAGTTAGGCATGTCTCAGAAATTAAGAAGAATCTTATTTCAAAGGGATGCTTAGAAGAAAGAGAATGCAACTTTTCAACTTAAGGTAAAGTTACAAGGATATGGAAAGTAAATAGAGAGGTTTTTCATAGAAAATGAGAAAGTAAACCTATATTTTTTGGAAGACGTCGTGAAATGTAGGGAATTCTCAAATTCGAGTTAGAGATGAAATTTTTTCTAAAATAAGGTGGAACATGTGAAGGAAAACCGCAAAGTCTACAGGAGGCTATGGTGGTACTACAATCAATTTTGAATAGGTTGTGATGGATGTTCGATTGGCAGACATGAATAATTAGGTGTTTTGGTTGCGTTGAAGATTGAGTATGTATTAGAGTGTTTTGCATCGAGGTGGAGCGTTATAATTGTTGATAAAAATAACATGTGGAAAAAAATATGAAAATGTAGAATATATTTGACTTACCTAAATTAGTATTGCATATTTGGATATAGATATTTGCAATAAAAAGAAGATGTCACTCTCCTAAATTGGATGCAACAATATATTGTCGTATACATGGTGACTTGACCAACAAGTAACTGAATTTTATAAATAGAGGAACATTTATTTCTTTTAAGTTAAGGAAATTATTGTTTTTTTTTAGTTTGGTAATCAAATTAGGACTTTGTATTTGTTTGTTTTAAAAATAGGTACATACATGTTTTAGATCGTATATAGCATAATACGAGTCGACATATGGCCAGTGCTTTGAATCACACTACATAGGATTTGAATTTGTGACCTAACAGACCAATGCTGGAGTGCTAAGCACTGAGATGGTGGTGCTTTGCATTTGTTGTTGGAGAAACTTAATAAAATGAAAGTTTGGAAGAAATCATTCATGTATCGTTTTTCTTCACTTTTTATCTTTTCCCAAATCTAATTGTGCAGGAGATCCTTAGGTGACCCCAACAGCTACATGTTAATTTATGTCCGTCGATTCGAATCACGCTACACAAGTTTTGATCCCGTGAATTATTGAACCAAACTTGGTGCTTCTAACCATCAGGATAATGGTGTTGGATGATTAACATTGGTTTTGAAGAAAAAAAAAGATGGTTATGTTATAATAATTATTGTAGTATGTGAGAAGATACTATCTTTCACTTGTAACGTAATAAAATTATAGAAATACACTTAAAAGAACAACAATGATAATGAAAGGATTAAATATTTATAATCAGTTTGGCAAGTCCCTTAATAATTGACAATTCATCTCTATATTACCCTTAATTGTTTCATTAAACTAAAACCATTCAAAATGGGTTTATTTTCGATTAGCATTTCATTATCTTTTAATACAAAATACTTTAATCTATGATGTATAAGTTATAAAAAGTGATTTGTAATGCATATATCGATTCTTATCACCTCCTAAGTGTACTACCAATATTAACCTTTTCATATTAGTGCGATTTAACCAAAACAAAAATTAAAAAACTTACAATAATCCTTTATTTAACATATGATTTTCACACTTTAGACCTTTAATGTACTTAATACTTGATATTAAAAAAAATTATTTGACGCCGTCATAGCATTGAAGACTATATGCTTTTTGAAATGAAATCAAATTATTTTAGGGCTTCATTTTTGAATATTCCTAAAACAAAGGATTTTGGATAGGTAAAACTTCAACAGACATGTATTTAAAACTAAAAATTATGGTCATTCGAATGTGGCCGTTGGAATGAATAGTCCTGACTGTTAGAATGTAGCCGTTAGAGTGATTAGTTATGGTCATTGAAATAATTGATATGACCGTTGTAACGGACATAACTATTCGTTGTTTTTATAAAGGCCTAGACGAATTCATTTCTAATTATGAAATTTTCTTTTCTTCTTCTTAATCTCAATACTCCTCCATTACATCATTGGGCTCTAACTAAAAGAGTTTTCTTGGTTGGATCAAAATAGTTTATGTATAAACTTTGAATCTGATTACATTGTTGAAGGGCTTCATCGGATCCCTAAGTCAATAATTCAATAACTTGCTTGTATTGAGAGGATTAAACTATTGTCTAAAAGAATCTTAGACAAATATCATTATTCAAAAGTATAGTACGCATCACTTCTTACTCGAACCACTACATATTTTCAAGAAGATTTTGATCATAATATCGACTATGGAAGGTTTGAGCAATATCAATGCCCTACAAGTCATGAATTAGCACATTACACGGTTATAGCGTTTTGATGGAGATAATTTTACTCGATGCCAAGAAACTATGAAGTTTTTTTTATCACCGTAAAACTGTTCTACGTACTAGAAGATGGCTAAAATTAGTAGTAAGGGGCCTAAACCACTAATCAAAGGCGAAAGAGAGTAGCCTGATCACTAGAAGGGGCCTAAATCACTAGAAGGGACCTAAATCACTAGTCAGGGTCGAAAGAAAGTAATCTAAATCACTAAGAAAGGACTAAGATGTCTGAATATAATTTTTGACCTTTTTAGCTTTTTGAGCTTCCATTTGAGAAATTATTGTTATTAATTGATTTCTTAAAGAAAATATACAATCTTGATTTATACAGATAATATAAAAAGTATATACTAATTTATAGGTCGATTAAATCCAAAAAGGATTGCTAAAAATTAAGGTTGACTTTTAAGTTAATAATGGAAATTGTCATGTTTGACAGGAAAACAGGACTAGCAAGGAAATCTCGCTAAGGATTGAGCAATGCAAAGGAATTCTTGGTTGTACCCTAAAGAGTAAAAAATTTCTTTTATACAAGGAGGAGGGGCAAATGTTATCCACATAATTTCCAAAGGTGCAAGCAAAGGAATCAATGCTGAAATAAAGGATTCATGTCAAAGATGAAGGCTCCAAATGCTAAGGCATGGGAATAATCAATATCGGAGCCCGGCCACTAATAACGTCTATGCCGCATTTAATCAATGCTGCATGTCATCATAGCTACATTCTATCAACATCGCACATCATCGTGCCGTGCTCCATAGATATAAAAACAAGAGAAAGGTTGTCGCGTTCATCCTTATGGAAGCCAATAATAGTGACACCCTTCATTGAAACCGCCTCTCCTTCATGTCGCTTCCCTTCAATGTCGCGTCTCATGTGATATTGGTCCTTTTCAATATCGAACCTCAAGAGATTTCACACTCATTCTATGCCATGTCCAATATTATTCACAACATGTCGCATGCCATCCAGTACACAAAGAACATTGATTGAAAGCATGTTGATGTCGAAAGCCATGCAAGGAAAGAGGATTAAAGTCATTTACAAGAGGAAATTCTAGAGGGTTTGATGCATTTTCCTTCACAAAGCTTCAAAAGTCTTCATATTCCTTCACATGTTCCATGGCACCATAAGTCATGCATCACCAATTGGAGCAAGCATACCTCCTTCCCATCACTATAAATAGATCTATAAATAGAGATGTACCCCCTCATGAAAATGGGCCATTAACTTCTTTCTCTCTCAACACCTTTTCATGAGAAAAGGCTAATGAAGGAGAAGGAGACAAATTTGTTAATTAGGTCTTGAACAATTAATAAATTGCATATTTTCACATCTTGTAACATATTCATGATTGAAAAAAGGACTTGACTTGAGCATGTTTGCCTATTGACTCATGAACCTGCCTGTTTGCTTATTGACTTACGAATTTGCATATTTGCATATTAACTTACGAACTTGCCTATTTGCCTACTGCATATTGGACTTGCATATTCTATCTTTTGAACTTATGGATTATAACTTAAACAAACTTGTGATTCATCCTAAAATCAAGGGGTATATGTGAAATTTTTTCGAACATGTCACTTTGTACCACCCTTTGGACGTTGATGAAAAAATTCGTTAACATTATCCAAAAATGGCATATTGTAATTTTCGACACCCCCTCGCATCTTCCGCTATGTGCACACTTCATTTACTGTAGAAGAGTCAAGGCCACTGAATAAAGCTCTTTTGGTGCCAACTCATGATTAGTAATCCCTACATCCCCCTAGAGAAAATAAATTTTCATGGCAACATTTATTTGTAACAAAAGGAATCCTTTGTTGTTACATGCTACCAATCTCATATATATGCTCATCTCTTTTAGAATATCTTGCATTATAGGACTAATCATAATCCAATCTACGCACCCAGTCTAATACAATGCAAGCTACACCTGAAAGATCTACACCATGGTGAGCATTTTCTCAATTTAACTTGAAGTTATATAGAGTCCTCAAATACTTGGATAAGGTCGCTAACACCTCCAGCAGTTTAAATTAAGTCGCTACCACCTCTCAGCAGTTGGGCCAATCTGTTTTTTTACAAAGAATTCTCTTTTTCATAGTTGGAGCAGGTCGTGTTCTAACTTATAATTCCACCTTATTAAGAATCCCGAGCTCAAACCACATACTGGAGCATACTTAGATCAATGATGCATCATATTGGTCCCCTCAAACCATCGGCTCTGATACCATGTTGTGTTTCGGCACTCCAACGTGTTCCATGAACGCACGCTTCACTGATTCGTAATGACGCTATCTTAATGAAGCTTCTGATGTGCCAACGTCCCGATTGAACATCCCTTCATCGCCTCCTAGAATGGGCACATACGTGGTCATGGCAACACTTGCTTGTAACAAAAAGAATTTCCAATGTTACGTGCCACCAATCCCACATATATACCACGTTATGCGCCATATTTCCTATGATGTGAGACTTAACGATCAACCCATGCACTCCCAAATGCGAGCCACGCCTAACACGATAGGTTCGTTGAATAGAGATATACTTGTAATGGAACGATTATATTGAATTTAATAAAGAATACTTCTGTTGATTTATGGCATGTTAGATAAGGACTTGTTAATTATGGTTTACTTAAAAACATGAATAAGTTAGGATTAATTTCTAATTGCAGATTTGAATTTATCTTTAAATGCAAAATACGTATTCACACAAAAGTACATAGGAGACCTTTTAAATCTATAGAAATGAAATCTGGTTTGTTTGATTTAGTATATAATGATGTCGGTGACTTAAAAGGTCATACAACTTATGGAGGCAACATATATTATATGACATTTATCGTTGCTTATTCTCGATATGCTATGTTTATCTATTAAAAAAAAGATGAAGTTGACAAGTTTAAAATTTATAAGGCAGAAGTGGAAATGCAATTAGGACTTAAAATAGAAGTGTTGCATTCTGATCGTGGTGGTGAATATTTTTCCAGTGATTCACATTATTTTTAACAACATGGTTTAATTCATTATTTAATACTCCCTACACACCTCAACAAAATGGAATTGCTAAAAGGAAAAACAAAACATTGGTAAAAATGGTTAATGCTATGCTCATTAATTCTAATTTACCTAACACTTTATGGGTGATGGTATATCATATGCTTGTTATATTTTAAATAGAGTTCCTTTGAAAAAGAAGATGTTTCTCCTTATGAATTATGGTTTTAAAAAAACTCAATTTATTAAGACTTAAAGTTTGAGATTGTTTGTCTTTAGACAGGGCTGTCAATGGAAACCAAATTCGAAATCTATATGCATCTGTATCCGAAAAGTGATTAAATATTTGATATCCAAAAAACTGGATGCGGATGCGGATGCGAAGACGTCCGCATCCGAAAATTATCCATCTGGTTTTTGCCAAGATTATAGTTTAAATTAAATGTATTTTAGTACAATAAAAGATATTTATTTATTGTTTTAAGTAGTTTATATTATATGCACCTAATGCATATAACTACTTAAAACTATTTATTATCATCATATTTGTTTATTTTTAACACTTTTATAATCAACGTAGTAGAAAAAATTATGTTAAACTAAAATTTTATAAAATATTTCTTGATTTATTGGTCGTTAGCAAATAGGATAATTATTCGATATCCGTCCGTATCCACGGATGCGGATATCCAATATTTGAAAATGATTTCGGATGTAGATATGGCACTATCCGCATTCGAGATTATCCATAGACAAGCCTAATACTAAAAAATAGGATCCTAAAAAACAAAGTTAGGAAGTAAAGCATTTAAGTGTTCCTTTATTGGTTATGTCCCTAATAGTATAACTTATCAATTTATAATACTTGATACCTTTGAAGTAAAAATATGTAGAATTTTTTTGAAAATAAGTATACATCTCAAAATCAAACTAATGAAAATACATAAGAATCATCTAGTCCAAAACATATTGAAACTAATGATAATAATGATGAATATTATACATCTTCTTAAAACAATGGGAATATCTCAACACCTAAAGAAAATACTGAACGTGGAGGAAGCAAAAGGGCAAGAATAGAAAAGGACTTTAGTTCTCATTTCATTACATATTCAATAGAAGGAAGTAAGGATTAAATTCTTAATATAACTAGGTACATATTGAATGTTGATAATGATCCTAAAACTTATTCTAACGCAATGAATTCCGGAGATGCTATTTTCTCGAAAGAAGCTATCGGTGATGAATTGAATTCAATTTTAGAAAACCAATGACTAAGTTAACTCCTAGTACTAAACAGATAGGATGTAAATGGATATTCAAGAAAAATTGAACATAGATAGATCCATTGCTAAATTTAAAGCAAGATTAGTTACTAAGGGTTATAAAAAAAGACTCGGAGTAGATTATTTGATACATATGCTCTCGTTGCTCGCATTTCTTCCATTCGTTGTTTGATAGTACTTGCATCCATTCATAATTTAGTTATACACCAAATGGATATGAAAATTGCCTTTTTTTTAACTGTGATTTAGAAAAACAGATATATATATAGAACAACCAAAAGGTTTCATAAACCCAAGGCAAGAAAAGAAAGTTTATAAGCTGACGAAATCTCTTTATGGTCTAAAACAAGCACTCATGCAATGACACGAGAAGTTTGATAAAATAACACTATCAAATGGCTTATGACACTAATAAATGCATTTATTGAAAATTGTATAAAACAGGTTGTATTATAATGCATTTGTATGCTAATGACATGCTAATATTTGATTATGATATATCTTATATGAAAGAAACGAAAAAAAATTTATCCTCTAAATTTGATATGAAAGATCTAGTAGAGACATAGGCAACCTTAGGGATCAAAATAGGCATATGCAACCTTAAGGATCAAAATCATAAGAAAAGAGGAAGAGTTGGTACTAACCCGGTCTTACTACATCGAGAAGTTCGTTAAGAAGTGCAGTAATTACAATGACAACTCCTTTAGATCCTAGTGTTAAATTAGTGAAGAATATTGGATGTACTATTTATCAACTAGAATATTTCAGTATTATTGGAATTTTTGTATATGTTATGCACTACACTAGACCCGGCATAGCACATGTTACATGGGTGTTGGGTCGATTTACGAGTAATCCAGGTTACGTTCATTGAAAAGCTATTTCTAGAGTTTTCGCTTATTTGAAAGGAACCATAGACTATCTAGCTACATAAGAAGGATATAGTGATGAGACATGAAACAATGTAGAATCCAAATCCAAGTCTACGATTTGATGTATTTTTACATTTAAAGGTGTTGCTTTGTCTTGGGGTTCCAAGAAGTAGACTTGTATTTCTGGTTCAACAATATTTTTAGGATTAATTGCATTAACAGATGCATATAAAGAGGCTGAATGGCTTAGGAATCTTTTAATAGAAATAGTTCTATGGAAAAAGCCATTTCCTACAGTCATGATTAATGGTGATAACCAAGTTACGATTTATAATATTTCTAACAGAACATATAATGAAAAGTCTATATATGTGAATCTTAAACATCAGATGGAAAGACAATCACCTAAAAGAGGATTAATTATTACATTCGATTACATCGAAACAAAGAAAAACATGGCTGGCCCACTAATTAAGATTCTTCCAAGGAGCTAGGATGGATAAAGATCCTTAATAAGTCTTGATAACTAACAAGGTGTATCGTTGAAACACCTTAAAAGACTAATCTATATGATTATGGAAATCAATTCGTTTCCTAAGAAAGTAAGTCCGCTTTCTAAAGTAGACACATGAGCTCAAAATTTAAGCACATGGCCATTAATGTGTCGAGCATACAAAACACTCTAGTTAAAGAAATCAATATGCATGACTATTCTAGTTCTATCATAGGGGTAGTTGGTTTAAGATTAGTTCACCAAATCTCGATAGGATTTTAAAGGGTTTACACTAAGTGAAAGTTCAAACATAAACAATACCTCTCATTTATTTATTGGTTTTCATGATGATGTGAATTCTTCATCTTTAAACTACGTCGATTTGATCCCACTTGGTACGTAAGCAATTGTAACGACCCGTATTTTACGGATCGAAACATCGTAAAATAATTAACAATTTGTTGCATTGTTGATAAGTCGTTCAGAATTTTTCTAAGTCCTAAGTCGGTTTGGACGAGTTAAGAGATAAAAGTCTGGGTCGAGTTGCCGACTTAAGGTTTTGACCGAGTTAAGAAATAGGTCGTATTGTCTTAAGTCGTATGGCGGTTTAGGTCGTGGGTTAGTTAGAGCGACCTATAGAATTATGCGACCTAAGTTTTGGTTAAGTGTTAGGTCGGCTGGAAGAGTTAGCGACCTAGTGATTCCGGGTTAGCGACTTAGTGATTAGGTTGTTAGGTCGGTTGGGACTACCTATAGAAGTTAGCGACCTATAGGAGTTAGCGACCTATAGGGTTGAGCGACTTAAGGACTTAAGGATAGGCAGCGACTTAAGAATATAACGACCTATAGAATGTTGCGAGTTAGTGAGGTTAGGTCGTAAGCTTCTGTGTTAATTTAAGTCGTAGACGACTTAAGAAATTACCCCGGTTAAGTCGTAGCCTATGTGTTAAGTCGTAGACGACTTAGGAGTTGAGTCGTAACCCAGTTGTTTGTTAAGTCGTAGAAGCATAGATCTGTTAATTCGTATCTTCTGCCAAGTCATAAATCGTGACTAGTGGTAAGTCGCTAGGTGCGCATGAGCTTAAGTCGTAGACGACTTAAGGGAGTTAAGTCTTAAGTCGTAGGGGATTTGGGTTTTGTTGAGTCGTAGGCGCGCATGCTATAAGTCGTGACCGACTTAGGAGATAGCTGTTATGTCGTGAGTCATAGACAGGTGAGCATTAGGTCGTAGAAGCCAGAAGTTGTTAAGTCGGAGCCTCTGCTAAGTCGGTAGGTCGTAAGTCGGAGGGAGATAAGTCGGAGACGACTTATGGAGACGGCCGAGTTAGGAGTTTTTCAGCTATAAATAGGAAGGGTTTTGCTCACTTTTTGGGATCCGGATTTTGAAGCGACGAAGTGCTGCCATTTTGAGAGCTCGACTTATACACTTCTTCACTTCTTTTCTCCACTCTAATCTAGTGCTTCCATTCATCCAAGTTGAAGATCAAATTGAAGATCCAAGAGCTAAAGTTGAAGATCTTCATCCGTCGAAGTGAGATTTCCTCGTTTGAAGCGGATTTGTGATAGGTCAAGATTGATCCTTCGCTGTCCAGATCTGAAGCGTGTTGATTTAGGGTTGTTTAGGTGATTTGGTGAGTGGTGATTATCTCTCACACGGATCCAAAGGAGTATATTGGATTGTTGGCTTGATTTGGTGTTAAAATAGTGATTTTCATGCATTTTCTTCATCCTAAGTGTAGATCCATATAGATCCATTGTCCATGATGATTTGACAATCATTTTTATTAAGTGTTAACCTATGCAAGTTCATTCATCAAGATTGTAGAGGTATTTCTTATGATTTTATGCATGTTAGACTTTCAACTCTTTAATTACGAAATTGCCATTATTGTGATAATTGTCTACTTAGATCATATTCGAATGTTTGATTGCTTGGATTAATGTTTTATTTGATTGATTGCTATGAATTAGATGATTGATGGTTTGATTTAGACCAAAGGTGATTCAAAAGCTAAGAGAAAGGCTCTTGAATTGGGAAAGCTGCTTGTGGCATATGTAGCGGGATGATGAAGCTCTTATGCATAGATTTGATGATGTGATGTTGAGATGAAGCTTTGCGAGGATGTGATGAAGCGAGGCAATCATGTGATGAAGACTTGGTTTAATCCAGACGGGATCATTCCAAGCACGTTGGTAACTCGGTGATATGATTCGAGTTAAGAGTAATGGATGCTTGAGAGGCGCTTGAGCTAGTATGGAAATAGTCGTCAAGGAGGATGACTAGGAGGCTTGGATAGCATCGTTGTTGAAGGTTCTAGCATGCTCTAAGCAAGAGTACGTTTGGGCAGATTCGATAGTCCCAACGGCCAATTGTTGATGGTCGAGTACTCTGGGCAGATTCGATAGTCCTAGGCACGGGCTGCGATGACGTGCGGGAGTTATGTCTAGAACTGGGGTTTCCATTAGCCCTTGACGGACGGCTGAAAGAATGTGCCGGTCATTCAATTAACGGTGATATCGAAGCAATGATAACAGTGATAGCCAGAGTCATGGATGTTTGGTTGTATCGTCATTCGGTCTCAAGAGCAGTGTTTTCCGGGTGCTTATCTGATCTTGGTTTAGGCCATGGGGGTTTGTGCTTGTAAAACATTGCCCTTGACTCGAAGGATTATTACTTTACTTTAAATTGTATGCTCTGCTATGTTTGCTTTTGCTTAGTGTGTGTCTGGGGGCTATCACTGTAGAAAGAGGTGGAGTGGGAGGGTTGTATTCCTTTTCCTTTATGCTCTTTTGGTATGTTGTTAGTTAATTTACTGCTCACTAAGACTGTTGTCTGACTCAAGGCTTTATGTTTTAATTCTTATTGCCTTGGGTTGTTCGTCCATTTTTGGGACGGGCAGACTAGGTAGCAGGTGACAGGTGCTGTTCTCTTCTCACGATGCTGATATCGAAGACGAGCTAGAGGGTTGCATATTATCTTCTTATATGTACTGGATGTTCCGCTGTTTTGTATTCTCTGAGTGTTATGTAGTGAGGCTTGATGTATTGGCTATTTGGATGCTTGTATTCAACTATTATGAAGTTTTATATGATGGCATTTTATTCTGTAAAGCTTCACTATATATATGTTCTATTGTATTTTGTCCATGCGCTGTGAGTAATACGATAGATTCTGTTGTTTTAATTTACCTTGACAATCGTCCATGGTCGCCTGGCACACTTTACAGCGCACTATCTCTAGATTCCGTGCGGGGGTCGTGGGCGGTCGTCACATTTGGTATCAGAGCATTGGTTAATCGATTTTACCCAACGCTCGCTGACATAACTACGTATGAGAGACGTAATTGTAATTTTGATGGATGACTACTATATATAATATAGTAGCTTAGTAGAGTTTGAGTCCTTTATGCAGTTGTTTCTCTAGAAGTTCTAATCATTCCTTTTTATAGATATTGAGAATGAGTCGAAGAGGGAGACCAGCTGCTAGGGAAGGCTGTGCTACTGAGGGGACTGCTGATTATGCAGCTATGTTCGAAGCTATGATGACTTCGATCATGAGAAGGATACCCGTTCCGGGGGCAGCAGTAGATGTTGGAGTTCAAGTCCAAACTACGAAACCAGTGGATTTTGCTAAGTTGTGCAAGGACTATACTGCTCTTGGAGGGAAGGTTTTCTTGGGAACAGAATCAACTATTGAGGTCCAGAGGTGGATAGATGCTTGTAGAAGGATCTTTGGTGATTTGGGAATTGATGATGCGACTAAGAGGAAGTTGGCATCAAGGCAGCTTCAGGGGAGAGCTTCTGATTGGTGGAACTCTATTACCATCAATACTCCGGAGGAAGAGATTACTTGGGATCAATTCCAAGCTAGATTTGAAGCTAAGTTCATTTCTACAGCTCAGAAGTCTGTTCTGTTCAAGAAGTTTGTGGAGCTCAAGCAAGGAGGAAGATCTGTTCTTGAGTATGTTTCTGAGTTTGAAGCTTTGTCCAAGTATGCTCGGTCATATATCGAATCTGCATATCAGAAGAATGAGAAGTTTGTGACAGGCTTGGACAGTTATCTTGGGAGACAGTTGGTGGATCATTTGGACGATTCATTTGAGAAGCTTGTGGAGAAAGCTCTTAGGCATGAGAGTCTGTTTCCTAAGGAAGGACCTGTTGTTGCTGTGACCAGGGAAGAGTCTAAACCCCAGCAGGGTGGAAACAAGAAGAGGAAGCAGCAGTAGCAGAAGGGTAAGGATGGCCAGAAGAAGCCGAAAGGCGAGGTGACTTGCTACAACTGTCAGCAGAAAGGCCATCTCTCCAGGGATTGCAAGAATCCGAAAGTGCCGGCGAAGTGCCACAACTGTGACAAGCCGGGGCACTTTAGAAAGAATTGTCCAGAACCGAGAAGGGACAAGCAGATTGTGCAGGCTTATGCTTTGGGAGCTGTTCCGTCGTCTTCGAAAGCTCCTACCACTGAAGAGAAAGGAAAGAGTGTGGTTGTTCAAGGTACTCTTTTCCTATGTGGTGTTCCAGTTAGGGTTCTGTTTGATACTGGAGCGTCGCATTCATTTGTTTGTAGTGAACTCGTAGGCCGGTTAGGTTTGGAACCGGATATTATTGATAGGCATTGGTTGTGACTAATCCAGTTGGGGGTTCGTCTTGTTTGTGTATGTTATGCCGTGGTCTGATTGTGTCGAGTCATGGTTGCTCTTTTGTTTGTGATTGTTTTGTTCTAAACTTTGCGGGGTTCGGAATTATTTTGGGTATGGACTGGCTTAGGAAGTATGCGGCAAAGGTTGACTGCGAGAGGTTGGAAGTGACAGTTGAGAATGTGGAGGGGTGAAAGGTTGTGATACGATGTAAGCATGAAGAAGGCGTCTTCATGAGCTTCATGTATTCGCTAGTTGTTCCACGGGATGGACTGTCATTAGTGCCAATCGCGAATGGATTCGAGGATGTCTTTGACGAAGTCAAAGGGTTGCCGCCGCATAGAGAGATCGAGTTTCGTATAGATCTAGTTGAAGGAGCCAGACCTGTTGTGATGCCTCTTAGGCGGATGGCGCCTAGGGAACAGCATGAGTTGAAGGTGCAAATTGATGACCTTTTTCAGAAAGGATTCATTCGGCGTAGTGTGTCCGAGTGGGGTGCACCAGTTGTGTTCGCAACCAAGGCAGATGGATCGTTGAGATTGTGCGTCGATTATCGTGAGCTGAATAAGGTGACTAAGAAGAACAAGTATCCGTTGCCGAGAATAGATGACTTGTTTGATCAGCTTCACGAAGCTAAGGTGTTTTCTCAGATGGATTTGGCAACGGGATTTCACCAGTTGAGAGTGGCTAAGGATAGTGTGCCGAAGACTGCTTTTAGGACACCATCCGGTTTCTTTGAGTGGGTGGTAATGCCGTTTGGATTGACTAACGCGCCAGCATATTTTGTGGATCTTATGAATAGAGTGTTCAGAGATCAGTTGAACAAGTTCGTACTTGTGTTCGTGGATGATATTCTGATTTATTCCAGAACTGAGGAAGAGCACAAGACACACTTGTGTATTGTTTTGGAAATCTTGCGGAAACATCAGCTGAAGGCTAAGTTTTCGAAGTGTCACTTCTGGAAGAGTGAAGTGAGGTTCTTAGGCCATGTGATTTCTGGAAGTGGAATAGCGGTTGATCCCGCTAAGGTGGCAGCAATCCAGGATTGGGTTAGACCTAAGAATGCATCTGATGTGAGAAGTTTTCTTGGATTAGCAGGATATTATCGATGGTTTATCAAAGACTTCTCCAAGGTAGCTGCACCGTTAACAGGATTGACGAAGAAGAACCAAGTGTTCAGTTGGGATGCTAAGTGTGAGCAAGCTTTCGGAATCCTGAAAGAGCGATTGACGAGTGCTCCTGTTTTGACTATTCCAAGTGGGAATGATGAGATGGTGGTTTACACCGATGCATGTGGTACTGGACTTGGAGCAATGCTGATGCAGAGGAATAAAGTTGTTGTGTATGCCAGTCGACAACTGAAGCCACATGAAAGGAATTATCCGACTCATGATTTGGAGTTGGCGGCGATTGTTTTTGCTCTGATGATGTGGAGACATTATCTATTGGGGGTTCGATTCGAGTTGTTTACGGATCACAAGTCATTGAAGTATCTTTTCTCCCAAAAGGATTTGAATCTTCGGCAGCAGCGATGGCTAGAGTTTTTGGCATCATATGATTTTGGTATAGCTTATACTCCGGGAAAAGGTATCGCAGTGGCAGATGCGTTGAGTCGAAGACATGCAGGATTGGGAGCCATGTTTTCAGAAAGGAAGAGTCTCGAGTATTTAGCTGGATTTGACTTCAGGCCTAGATGTGAATTGGAACCTGAGATGTTGGCAAACTTATCGATAAGACCCACTCTTGTGGAAAGGATTGGCGAGGGCCAAAAGCGAGACGATAAGCTTGTCAAGATTATCCGTGATTTGGAATCTGGATTAGAACCAGAAAAGGATAAAGGATTCGAGGTCGATCGAGAGGGTTGGCTTTGGAAGCAAGGACGGTTAGTTGTTCCCGATATAGATGAATTGAGGAGTGAAGTTCTGAAGGAAAGTCATCACTCGAAGTTGACAATTCATCCAGGTGGAAATAAGATGTATCGGGATATGAAGAGAACCTACTACTGGGAAGGTATGAAGAAAGATGTTGGAAATTTTATTTCCAAATGTATGAACTGCCAGTTGGTAAAAGCCGAGCAGAAGAAGCCAAGTGGATTGCTTCAGCCATTAGAGGTTCCTGCATGGAAGTGGGAACAAGTGTCGATGGATTTTATCGATGGATTGCCTAGAACAAGAACGGGAAATGAAGGGATTTGGGTCATTGTAGATCGTCTGACCAAGAGTGCGAGATTCATTCCTGTTCGATCGACTAGGACTGCATCAAAGTTGGCTGAGTTGTATGTTAAGTGGATAGTTCGATTCCATGGTATTCCGAAGAGTATAGTGAGCGATCGAGACCCATTGTTCACTAGTGGATTTTGGAAGAGCTTCCAGGAAGTTTTGGGAACCGAGTTGTGTTTAAGTACAGCTTATCACCCTCAAACAGATGGTCAGACCGAGAGAGTCAACCGAGTTTTGGAAAATCTTCTTAGAGCATGTGTTTTGGACTTCGGAGGATCATGGGAAGATCACCTTCATTTGGTGGAGTTTTCATACAACAACAGTTACCAGTCAAGCATTGGTATGGCACCGTATGAGGCATTGTATGGAAGACCGTGTAACACTCCGACATGTTGGTTGGAAACTGGAGAAAAGCCATTACTTGGGCCAGAGATGATTCGGCAGACTTCAGATTGTATTGAGATCATTCGGCAACGGATGAAGGCAGCCCAAGACCGTCAGAAGAGTTATGCCGATAAACGTCGTAAGGATTTGGAATTCGACGTAGGAGATATGGTTTTTGTGAAGATTTCTCCACTAAAGAATGTTATCCGATTCGGGAAGAAAGGAAAATTGACTCCGAGATTTGTTGGACCATTCCCGATCATCGATCGAATTGGAAAGCTCGCCTATAGATTGGAGTTACCGGAGAAGATGTCGAGTGTGCACAATGTTTTCCATGTATCGTATCTACGGAAGTATGTGCACGACTCGAATACCGTGGTTTCTGCTGATAGCTGTGAAGATTTCGAAGTTGATCCAGTTGGTAGAAGACCTCGTAAGCCGCTTCGTGTTGTTGAAACCGACACGAAACAGCTTAGGAGGAAGATAGTTAAGTTGCTCAAGATACAATGGAGTGATGATGATAACGACTGTACGTGGGAGGTGGAAGAGAGGATGAAGGCAGCTCATCCTGAACTCTTCAAGGTATGGCCCTAAGGTGTCGTCTCATCTCGCGATATTGTAACTTGTTCTAAGTTTTAGAATTCTGTACGCTAAGTTAGAATTGGATGCATGGTTTGTTGATTGCTATGGATGGTAGGCGTACAGAATAGTCTTTGATTGCTCTGTTTGCTTGGAATTTCGGGGGCGAAATTCCTAAGGGGGAGAGAATGTAACGACCCGTATTTTACGGATCGAAACATCGTAAAATAATTAACAATTTGTTGCATTGTTGATAAGTCGTTCAGAATTTTTCTAAGTCCTAAGTCGGTTTGGACGAGTTAAGAGATAAAAGTCTGGGTCGAGTTGCCGACTTAAGGTTTTGACCGAGTTAAGAAATAGGTCGTATTGTCTTAAGTCGTATGGCGGTTTAAGTCGTGGGTTAGTTAGAGCGACCTATAGAATTATGCGACCTAAGTTTTGGTTAAGTGTTAGGTCGGCTGGAAGAGTTAGCGACCTAGTGATTCCGGGTTAGCGACTTAGTGATTAGGTTGTTAGGTCGGTTGGGACGACCTATAGAAGTTAGCGACCTATAGGAGTTAGCGACCTATAGGGTTGAGCGACTTAAGGACTTAAGGATAGGCAGCGACTTAAGAATATAACGACCTATAGAATGTTGCGAGTTAGTGAGGTTAGGTCGTAAGCTTCTGTGTTAATTTAAGTCGTAGACGACTTAAGAAATTACCCCGGTTAAGTCGTAGCCTATGTGTTAAGTCGTAGACGACTTAGGAGTTGAGTCGTAAGCCAGTTGTTTGTTAAGTCGTAGAAGCATAGATCTGTTAAGTCGTATCTTCTGCCAATTCATAAGTCGTGACTAGTGGTAAGTCGCTAGGTGCGCATGAGCTTAAGTCGTAGACGACTTAAGGGAGTTAAGTCTTAAGTCGTAGGGGATTTGGGTTTTGTTGAGTCGTAGGCGCGCATGCTATAAGTCGTGACCGACTTAGGAGATAGCTGTTATGTCGTGAGTCATAGACAGGTGAGCATTAGGTCGTAGAAGCCAGAAGTTGTTAAGTCGGAGCCTCTGCTAAGTCGGTAGGTCGTAAGTCGGAGGGAGATAAGTCGGAGACGGCCGAGTTAGGAGTTTTTCAGCTATAAATAGGAAGGGTTTTGCTCACTTTTTGGGATCCGGATTTTGAAGCGACGAAGTGCTGCCATTTTTAGAGCTCGACTTATACACTTCTTCACTTCTTTTCTCCACTCTAATCTAGTGCTTCCATTCATCCAAGTTGAAGATCAAATTGAAGATCCAAGAGCTAAAGTTGAAGATCTTCATCCGTCGAAGTGAGATTTCCTCGTTTGAAGCGGATTTGTGATAGGTCAAGATTGATCCTTCGCTGTCCAGATCTGAAGCGTGTTGATTTAGGGTTGTTTAGGTGATTTGGTGAGTGGTGATTATCTCTCACACGGATCCAAAGGAGTATATTGGATTGTTGGCTCGATTTGGTGTTAAAATAGTGATTTTCATGCATTTTCTTCATCCTAAGTGTAGATCCATATAGATCCATTGTCCATGATGATTTGACAACCATTTTTATTAAGTGTTAACCTATGCAAGTTCATTCATCAAGATTGTAGAGGTATTTCTTATGATTTCATGCATGTTAGACTTTCAACTCTTTAATTACGAAATTGCCATTATTGTGATAATTGTCTACTTAGATCATGTTCGAATGTTTGATTGCTTGGATTAATGTTTGATTTGATTGATTGCTATGAATTAGATGATTGATGGTTTGATTTAGACCAAAGGTGATTCAAAAGCTAAGAGAAAGGCTCTTGAATTGGGAAAGCTGCTCGTGGCATATGAAGCGGGATGATGAAGCTCTTATGCATAGATTTGATGATGTGATGCTGAGATGAAGCTTTGCGAGGATGTGATGAAGCGAGGCAATCATGTGATGAAGACTTGGTTTAATCCAAACGGGATCATTCCAAGCATGTTGGTAACTCGGTGATATGATTCGAGTTAAGAGTAATGGATGCTTGAGAGGCGCTTGAGCTAGTATGGAAATAGTCGTCAAGGAGGATGACTAGGAGGCTTGGATAGCATCGTTGTTGAAGGTTCTAGCATGCTCTAAGCAAGAGTACGTTTGGGCAGATTCGATAGTCCCAACGGCCAACTGTTGATGGTCGAGTACTCTGGGCAGATTCGATAGTCTTAGGCACGGGCTGCGACGACGTGCGGGAGTTATGTCTAGAACCGGGGTTTCCATTAGCCCTTGACGGACGGCTGAAAGAATGTGCCGGTCATTCAATTAATGGTGATATCGAAGAAATGATAACAGTGATAGCCAGAGTCATGGATGTTTGGTTGTATCGTCATTCGGTCTCAAGAGCAGTGTTTTCCGGGTGCTTATCTGATCTTGGTTTAGGCCTTGGGGGTTTGTGCTTGTAAAACATCGCCCTTGACTCGAGTGATAATTACTTTACTTTAAATTGTATGCTCTGCTATGTTTGCTTTTGCTTAGTGTGTGTCTGGGGGCTATCACTGTAGAAAGAGGTGGAGTGGGAGGGTTGTATTCCTTTTCTTTTATGCTCTTTTGGTATGTTGTTAGTTAATTTACTGCTCACTAAGACTGTTGTCTGACTCAAGGCTTTATGTTTTAATTCTTATTGCCTTGGGCTGTTTGTCCATTTTTGGGACGGGCAGACTAGGTAGCAGGTGACAGGTGTTGTTCTCTTCTCACGAAGCTGATATCGAAGATGAGCTAGAGGGTTGCATATTATCTTCTTATATGTACTGGATGTTCCGCTGTTTTGTATTCTCTGAGTGTTATGTAGTGAGGCTTGATGTATTGGCTATTTGGATGCTTGTATTCAACTATTATGAAGTTTTATATGATGGCATTTTATTCTGTAAAGCTTCACTATATATATGTTCTATTGTATTTTGTCCATGAGCTGTGAGTAATACGATAGATTCTGTTGTTTTAATTTACCTTGACAATCGTCCATGGTCGCCTGGCACACTTTACAGCGCACTATCTCTAGATTCCGTGCGGGGGTCGTAGGCGGTCGTCACAGCAATCACCTATGTGATGTCGGCATTCCTTTTATTTATTTTATTTTGAAAGTAGGGGAGAATGTTGAATATTTTCAAAAAAATAGGTTTAAGCTGGAAAAACTTCAACGAACATATTTTTAAAACAAAAAATTATAGTTGTTGGAATATGGCCATGAGAATGAATGGTTATGACCGTCGGAATATGTCTATTGGAGTGAACGGTTATGGTCATTGGAACGAATGGATATCACCTTTGTAACTGACATGGCTATTCACTGTCCATATAAAATCTTCACCGAATTCATTTCTAATTACGAATTTTTTTCTTCTTCTTCATTTCTACACTTTTCGATTACATCATCATGCTCTGATTAAAAGTGTTTCTGGTCAGATCAAAGTAATACAAACATTGAACTTGGTTACATTGTTAAAGGGCTTTATTAAATCCTAAAGTCAATAATTTAGTAACCGGATTATGCTGGGAGGGTTGAATTATTTCCTAAAAGATATTATACAAAGATCCTTAAAGTCAGAAGTATAGTATACATTATTTTCATACTCGAACCATCAAATATTTCCAACATTCATGGTTAATGAATGGAGAACTGATTATGCTATAGGTAGAACAAAGGTTGTATTTACATATAAAATGAGAAGAAATAAAATGATGGTAATTTTTAAATACAGTGAAGGTATTTTTAAAGTTCACTATTATTTAGAAATTTCATAGAAAATGGACGTTACTACAACAAAGGGGAAACAAAATATGATCCATTTAAAATTTGTTTTCCTTTTTACCCATCAATGTTGTTCCTTAGATAGTCCACTTTTAACAAGTGGAATAATATGATATTTAGCTTTAAATAACATAAAAATATGTTTTTTTAACTTGATCTGCTCATAATTTGTTTTTTTCATAATTTTTGTATTTCTCTAATAGCCAATTTCTCAATGAAAAAGAGTGTATATTTTATGACAATGGATTTAATCCCAAGATATTTAGGTAGTTAATTCAAGGACGTACCATGTCCTACTGGGGGCATCTAAAAAATTCAAAAATATTAAATTTAATGGAATATATGATTACTTGTTAAGAAGTTAGTATCTTTAATTATTACGATTATTTTTGAACTGGCTTTTTAGGTGAAGGAAATAAGTATCACATTGGAAGCCATTTGTCACATTAATGATCTAAACTCACTCATATTGATCAAACATGGTTTCAAGATGTTGTTACAAAAGTTAATGGGTGTGCCCATTCATGTGATAAGAACTTGTGAGAACAAGTGGATATTTTACAAAGATGACTTGTCTATACTTTTTCTTGAATATTACATATGTTCTTTCTATTACCATATCTAGTGTGCAATAAGAATAGGCCTCAGAAAATGGAAACCACCTACTGATATTGTCATACCTTTAATATTGAGTTTTATTCTAAACCATTGTTGATATGAATTGGTTCTTCTAAATAACATAAATAAGGAAATGATTTTTTTTGAAAAATCATGGTTTACTATAAATTGAATAGTGGAAACAAGATACAATAACTTTATCTTTGTTTAATATTTCATATGTCATCATAAATAATTGACCATTTCCATTCACTAATTAAAATAATCTTGAGTGACATTTTTATGTATTATTATAAATATAGTGATACAATAAAATAAAAGATAAAAAATGTTTGGCATTTAATTCATACTTAACATAATAATTTTTTACATTCGAAAATTAAGTTAATATAAGCAATAATCTATATAACTTGCCTTTAATCTATATCGTAGGACATATCCATCTCTGAGGTGTTGAAAATATCCTTGTTTATGAAATTTTATGAACATGTATGACTTGTTATAAAATTAGTCATAACCTTGTTTGTGAAATTTATGAACATTTGTGACTTGTTATAAAATTAGTCATAATCGTGGTAGCATAATTTTGATGGATGGTTTTAGTAAGTCAAGGTGTTTGTTTTCAATTCTATCATTTATCTAAAAAGACATTTTATTTATAAATGAAGATAAAATGAGATCTAACGATGGAATATATTATGTGATAATTGTTAAGGGTGCTACTATATACACTCAGTTTTCTCCTTCACTCACCCACCTGTCTTCTCACCCATCAATATTGTGTAAAATACTTCTCTCATCTTTATACACCAACCTCATTTTCTTAATTCTTTCATAAAACTAGCATCTTCTTAAGAAAATAATCGTAAACAGTAGATTTAATTTGAAATCCTTTTCCAAGTGATAAAAATAAAAGATACGGCAAGAACAACCTTAAAAAGAAGCAATTTCTTAAGTTGATAAATAAATTTGAAGTGGTATTCTCTATAAATTCTGTAGACTTCTTAAATCTTTTGCATTAACAATGGTTGGTGTTTGAAGTTGTTATTTTTATTCTTTTTTTATCTCTTCAGGTGGCATTAGAGAGTGTATTAGTGAGTGTATATAGCAGGATCCATTGTTAAAGTGAAGAGAGATTTGGATAAGGAGAGTGGAAAATTGTTTTATTTTAATCAAATAATTTTGTTAAAGAGATAATTCATTGATTATTTTCTTATAATAGTAGATAAAAATTACCAAATTAACATTTTCATAATTATCTTTCTCTCTATTCTCTCATTCTCATGTACTTTTATGTCCAACAAAACTCATTATTCCTATCCATTTATATCCAAAACTCTAACATACCAATTTTATGATTTAAAAAAGAAAGTATTAATTATACGGAGGAGAAACCATTTAAATCATGGTATGTCCTAAATCCCTACAAATTATCTTTCACAATCTTTATCTAAATCCCTACCAATATATTATGATATAAATATTGATTAATTTCTTTCTAATAAAGGTTCTAAAAATATTATTCTAATTAATCATATCTATAGGCAATGAATATATTAGTAGGATTAATGTTTAAATGTTATTTTATTATTCGTTTAATGATTTTATACATAATATTATTATCGTGTATATTACATGGAGCATGAAATGCAACTGCTTATTAAAGTGAATGTTATTCATGCTTAAACATTTAATTGTCTTCGGTATTGTAATAAATAGAAATCGAAGGAGAATATACAAATTTGAAAAGGAAGAGAATGGAAAGGGTATTTTTGAGAGGATATGATATAATTTTGAATAATAATTCAACTGTAGCATGAATATTTCTTCCCTTGTGTATTTTTATTTTTTCTACAATTTTCTCCTAATTTTTATTCTCCTTATCCAAATAATTTCTCCATTTAACAATTCTCTATTATGTCACAAGTTTATGTCCAAATAGAAACTGGTCCTAATTGACTTTTCCATATATATAGGAGTGACCATTGGAAAAAAATTAAGACTTATTTGGGTATTCAGCTGGTGGATCTCTATTAGAACTATGAGATAAATAAAAATACATGAGATTTAATAGTTGAATTTATCATGTCATCAATTGTGTCCTAATATACTTTTTCATATATATTTCGAGGACACTCATCTATTTATTCAACTTTGTTCCTTTATTAAATCAAACTTTGTTGAAAACTTATAATAAGAAGAATTTTGGTATATAATTTCGACTATGATCTTTATATACTACATAAATTACAATATCCTTTGAATGGATCTAATTTATATCAATTTTTTCAGCACACTATTTTTATATAAATTATTGCTTATATTAACGTGCATCATTCATGAAAATAAGTTATTGATTATATATAGATATTATTTCCAAATATGCACTTGCTAAAGCAACTTATCGATATAATGTTAAGTGAATACAAGTTTCTAGGCCTAACATTCTATTGTGGTATTTTGGTAGGTTGGAGACATGAAAAACGTTTATCACACAACGAAAATTCATAGGCAAACCGACATGTATCATACTACTTTATTTCCAAGCCATTTGTAGTATGCCGATAAACATGTATTCCTTTATATTTAATATTATTTTTGATGGACTATAATTTACATTATTTGTTGCCATATGGTGATGATTTCAGTGTAGTATATCTTGCATATTCATTGACAGAACACATGTATGTCACACTCGAGGCTATCAACAAGGAAATTTATTATTGTCATTGAAATTCAACTCTCACTTCCATTGACATATCGGAAGCTTAACTGGATAACTTCTTTACTTTCTAAATTGAACGATATGTAGAAGTTAGTGAACATAACTTGTTAATTATGGTACTAGCAATTGCATTTTAGTTGATACTTGGATGAGAAACTCTCTCATTTATAGTGTGTTCCTTTTAGCTTTTCGATTCAAAATAGGATCGTGATTCAAACGAATAAAGGAGACATTTTATACTTTTTGTTGATTATCCTTTTACACAATCTTTAAAGAAATGCACCTTTAATTGGGTCACAACCATCAATTGAGATGTTATGGAACCGACATGTATCCGATTAACCATCCTTAGGGTTCATCCTGTGATTCTTTCATTTTTGTCATAAGAAATAAGTTGCAGCAAGCTTATGATTTAAGGTTAGTGTCTCCTTTTGACTATTTCAAGTTTTCTGTTAAATGACATTAAATTATATAAAATAAAGAGATAATTTAAATCATAAAAGTATACTTTGAAAGTTGAGTTGATCCATGACCTTCCTTGAAAGATTCTCCGGCTCCCTGACTGCATCTATATCACTTTGCTACTGATCTCCTAGCGATAGAGTTTCACATCTATCGCACATAATGCATAGGCACTAAGAGGGAGCATCGCTACTATGGGAGTGGGCTCCTTCCTTGGGACCAATCCTTCATAAGCCAGATATCGGAATGAAATACAATACTTGAGAGAAGCACATCTAGAGGTGTTGTGCAACAAACATTTCTTAATGATTTCCTTTTATAGATGTAATGAACCTTTGGAAATTCAAAGGAGGCGACATGCTAAGAAATACATATGTACTCCCTTTCTAAGATGATAACTTGAAATACTAAACCATCTTCAAATTGTTGTTTAATCCAATCAACTTTGTTCCATCAAAATGTTTGTTTTCTCTTTCTGTTAAATAACAATTTACCACAATCTTGTTAAGTTCAGAATATTTGCTAATTTTGACTATTTTCCTTTCGTTGTTTGCGTTAGGGAATGTTTATGTTAGGAGAAGCTCCTAACATTTCTACCAAATCGCTATGATTTCATTAGTCTTTGTTTGAATGTCACACACATATATACACATATAATAATTGTAAAATAAAACAAACGATTCAAATTTTTTTTTCAATGAGTTCTCTAGTTTGGATACAATACCTCTTATTGGACTTAAAATAGGCATGGCAAGAGCGACATTTGTATGTCAATATAGGGTATTATAAATTTGGAATACCCAATCATCTTCATGCTAGCCACAATCCATTTGTTCTTCAATCCAACCATATTTGTTACATCAAAATATTTGCTTTGTTCTTTTGGATCAACTACTGTGTCTTATACTCTAATGCCTTTCTATTACTTCGGCCTATCCTCCTTCATTACTTCCTTGATTTGTATAGAAGAAATAGCGACAAAAATATTCAACATGATGACTCTTAGTTCGACGTCGAACTACTTCTCAATCTCCAGTGATCCGTGATGTTGATGAAGATAATGCATCACCAACATTACTCGAGATAGAGTAGATGTAATGATTGAGTGCAGAAGTTACGTGTCTTGTTGATAAAAATACCAAGTATTTCTCAAACTCAATATTTGAATCTGATGAAACTGATGCACTATCTCCAGATACTTTCTAAAAAAGAATAAAATAAATGTCATTAACTGCTCAAAAATAAATGTCAACAAATTACCAAAAAAGTTCTATAAGATTTACTCTGTAGAACCGATTGGCTAATATGGAGTATCGAAGAAAATTCTTGTTGCTAACCATATAGCAACCATATTCTTTGTGCTCCAGTAGGAACGTTAAAATCATATTACGTAGATAATCATATTATTGAAAACATGACATATGACAAAACTTCCCGATTGGAAGATAAAATTTGTTTAATTCCCATCTAACTTATGAACTAAAGGTCCTTAATTAGGTTAAACTATACATATAGAACTAAAGAAATAAGAAATATCAAATTGATGGTCCTTAATTAGGCTATACCATTAGTATGAGTACAGGGCTAAAAATTAATTAAGAAATTTAACTCCTATGTCACAATGGCATGCAAACTAGTTCTTGATGTGTTCTATGCAACCAGTTCAATGAAACAAATACATTTTTTTCAGTGCACCTACTCTTATGATATATGGAAGGAGGTTCTACACTTGTGTATGCTACAGTGGCTGCTACCCCATCAGTGATGATTGGTACATTAATTTTCTAGCCAAGAGATGGAGAGACTTAAGGTTAGGGTGATGCTTCCTACCCTTAAAGTTTGCATCTTGGAAATATGGAAAGAAAGGAATTTAAGATTATTTGATAAGGTGGAAAGAAATGCAAATACGATGATAATTGCACGTATAAAGAAGATAATGAGAAAATTTATTGCTCGGGGCCCTAACCTTCTTTTAACTTCGTTTGATAAGAACTTGTATGACAGATGTGTTAGTTTTTGGGGTTCCTTGTTTTGTTCTGCTTACTTTGTTTGGCTATTTTCTTGTTTTGTTTAATAAAAACAGGTAAGGGTCCTCTTTAATACCCTTCTTAACTTCCAAAAAAATAATTTAACTCCTAACAGTTGAAAGATTGGTTAGGCCAACATAAATCATTGTTGTAATACCATTATATTGTCGTTGAATCGATTCGAAGATGACCGTCAATCAATATATTATTGGTAAGTTCGATAAAGATCTATAATGATCACTAATAACTTTTGATATCATATTTTTCAATTATTAGTCTTCTAGATTTTGATAGCACTTCACTATCTTTTTCTTCTTTTTTACCTCCATGGCCTTCTTCTTTTTATACAATGAAATGTTTGTCACTCATGTCTTCATTTCATAAGCTTAGTTTTTGAAAACTTCCTTTTCTTATTTTAACCTACCATTGGTTTCTTTGTTACTATTTTTCTATTTATTTTTACTTTCAATAATAGTTTTCTTAATTTTCTAAATTCTTAAGTAGAATGGACACTACGCTAAGGGAATATACATTAAAGGGATTCTTGTACATTTTGGTGACATCTTGGTGCTTTAACCAACTACGATACCTTTTGAGGTTGGAATATTTAATTGTTATGTGTTGATACATTTGATAATCATGGTTTGTCAAAATAAAAAAAGAAGATTATTAAAAAATAGGACCAGTATTTGTTGACATATTAGTATAATCGAACATATCATTTCGTATGTTGATCGATAAGTATGTTAGACTAGGTTCCAACTAAATACGAATAGTTCTATATCCATAGCATCCAAGAGAAATTAAATAATATTTAATGAACTTCGATGGCACAAGTGCAATATATCACCAACAGTGTAGCTCCTACTAATTTCTTTTCAGTGCCCATTAGTTTTCTAGTAGTGTTGTGTATAACCCTTTGATTTAAGCAATTAGAATGATAATCGCATATTATCCTTAAGCATCAGAAAAATAATTTTTAAAAAATTATATATTTAGATGCAACATCCATAAAAGTTTTTTACTTTCATTTTCACGTAAACTTTCATTCATCGTATCACTGGTGTGAACTCACTCTAAACAATCAACTTTAAAAAGTAAAAAAAAATCTATATTAGATAACACATTCACTTAGAGAGTAAATTTATATCAAGTTTGTTAAGATTTGTGATACAAAATCACATTTAGAGAAAATAAATATAATAAATGGAAACACATACTTGGATTTGCTTAAAATAATATTGCATGTATGGATATGCTTGTTATAATAACAGGGAAAAATAATCTCATGTTATAAATATACTGGTACAAGGGTCATGTAATGCAAGGAGAAGGGTTACTGTTGTAGAGTTTTACCAACTTGTAGGGGTTTTCTCTTGTAATGTTTTAGTGAATTAGTATAAGTTATATTTGGGGGTCACTTCTTATCTCTTCTCACATATAATTGTGTAACCCTAAAAGTTGTATTAGATTCTACTACCAATTTTTTTTGGAATAGAGTTTGATTATGGAGAAAATAAGTGTTGAAAAACTTAATAAAAGAAATTTGGGTTTATGAAAGGTGAAGATAGAGGATTTTCTATACCTCATCGATCTTCACCTACCATTGGAGAACAAAGAGGAGAAACCTAGTAATGTATCTGAAGCAAACTGGAAAACTTTGGATAGGAAAGTTGCGGTGGCTATTATGTGTTATTTGGAGAATACAATGTTTCGCATTGTCGGTAATGAAATATCTGCCTTTTTAATTTGGAATAAATTGAAATGAATCAAGTAAAGAACTCCATAACAAATAAGTCTCTTATAATAAGAAGATTGATAAATCTAAAGCTTAAGAAATGTGGATCAATTGGAGTGCATCTTAATGTTTTTCAAGCAATTGTGAATCAATAACCGGCCGTGAATTATAAGGTGGATGATAAGACACAAGCCTTGAAGTTGATAAATTCATTGCTTGATAATTAGGAAACACTTGTGGTGACATTAAACAACTCAAATTTGGATAAAGTTATTTTAATGGCATCAATGATTAGTAGCCTGCTTAATGAAAAGATGTAGAGGATGAACCTAAGGATAAAGAGGAAAGGGAAAGTGAAAACCCGATTGAAGAGTTCCATCTTACAAGGAGGGGTAAGCATCCAAATATTAAAAGACGATCAAAGAGATTAAATATTGAAAGGGATTTCTTCTGTTAGTTTTGTGAAAAAGATGATCATGGCTTGAAATTTGGCAAAAAGCTTAAAAAGGATAAAGAAATTATGAAAGCTTTAAAGGAAGGAAAAATAAGCTTGAGGAAGGAAGCGATGACGAGATGAATTTTGGTATTAATAACGATATTCTCTGTGTTGACGAAGGAAAGGAGATGGGTGGGTTCTTGATTCAGGTGCATATTTCCATATATGCAATCAAAAGGGAGAATCCATTAACTATAAGAAGCAAGAAAGCAAGGTGGAGTCCATTAATGGTGAAGATGTCAATGTAGAGGGAATATGTTTGGTTAGGCAAATGATGCACAAATGAAGAGTGGTGAAACACACGGGAGTTAGTCATGCGCCAAAAATCTAAAAGAATCTTATTTCAGTGGGACAAAATTTGAAGGAAAAGACTACAACTTTCAACTCAAGGTGGAATGACAATGGTTTGGAAGGCAATATGAAGGTGCTGCTCGTAAAAAGAGGAAGCAACAATGTGTACAAATTGCTTGGGAAATAGTGGAGAATGAAGGAACTTCTCAAAGTGGTGTTGGAGAAGGCAATTTGTCTGAATAAAGGTGGAGCCAGCAAAGGAAAGCCGCAAAGACCACGTGGAGGCCTTATGTATTACAAGAAGTTCTGCTTTATTAATTATATGTATGTTCAATTGCGTGACATGCATAATTAGGTGTTTTCGTTAAGTTGAAAACTAAATATGAATTGGAGTGGTGTTATTTTGCATCAAGGCGGGGTGTTAAGATTTTTGATACAAATTTACATTAAAGGAAATAAATATAATAAAAGGAAACACATACTTGGACCAATATTGCATAAATGGGTATTCATATTGTAATAAAACGGAAGATTTTACTCTTTTAAATTAGATGGAAATTTTATTTGTTGCTATATAAATGAGGATTTGAGTACTAAGCAATCTCTTGTTATAAATATACCTTACTAAGGGTCGTTTAATGTAAAGAGAAAGGTTATTGTTCTAGAGTTTTAAGGAAGGTTTCTTCTCAACTTTTAGAAGTTTTCTCTTGTAATCTTTTGGTGAATTAATAAAGCTTTTGTTTGGAGGAATTTTTTGTTATTGTTTACTTTGACTTCTTATCTCTTCTCAAATCTACTTGTGTGGGGATCCTTGCAATAACCCTATCAAAGTTAGTCTTACTCTCATTTCATTTTTTAGGGAATTGTTGTAGAGACTATCATTTTAGCCAAGGGGTGTGAAAAATATAATTGTCTAAGGGAAAATTAAAGGCGGAATTATTATATTTATTGATTACTCTCTTATAAAACCTATTCGAAATCACCAAACAACCCATTATTCTTTATTTCAACTTACTTATAATTATCTCACTATACTTTCTACATCAAACGCCAAACCTTAGTTCCTTAATTTTAAATCATAATTATCTAATTAGAAGGAGATGGAGGAATCTACATCTCAATCTCAATCTCCATTTCAATTTTCATTTAATACTCCATTTTTAACTTCCATTAAAATAAAAAGAAGATATGAGTAATGTTTTTTTTCTTCAATTCAAAATAAGGTGTGATATTGTTTATGTTACTTTAGTATTAGGCAACTTCAAAATAAGGTGTGAATTTTTTTATCTTACTTCAATACTAGGTTTAAAAATATAATTTTTATAATTTCAAAGAATATTAATCTCAATATTTTGATTCCATGTAGTTTGAAGCAGATGCAAATGGAGTAGGCGGTTAACATCGAGCTGTCATAGGGTAGAAGAGGTCACATGATATTAGGATTTGTTGTGGATTAAAAAAAGGAAAAAAGTATGAGAGAATAAGAGGACAGGAAGGGAAACAGGGTGAAAAATACTGTGTAAACAATAAGTAATGGTTATACAATTCTTTCTTTATAATTTCAACTATATTTAAAATTTTCTCCACTCCTCTTCACTAAAATGATAGTCCTTTCAATAATTCCAGTTTTTTTACTAATTAACATTCTTTATACAACATTTAAATAGACTTCTCATATATATGTTTTCTTTTAAAATTGATTGATTATTATCTTAATTTTGATCCCCAAACTTCTACATTGTTAATATGTAGGTCTGAATTTGGTCCAATGCAAGCTAAGATCAAGTACAAAACTAAAGGACATCATGTTTATAACCAAAAATGATAATAGATTTATATTGAAAGTATTAATAGGTAAAATAATGCCTAAAATAAAAAAAACAATTGTGGCTAGATTGCTTACTTCCAATTGGTAAATGATTTAGTACTTTCAAAGATCTACGTTTTTTGAAAATTTGAATGTTAATCAATGATCATCAATCCGTAAGAAATTTTATTTTAGAATCTTTAACGAGTTTAGCAAAACTTTGTATTATATTTTTTCTTTTCATAATCAATTTGGTGCTTTTAGCTATACTAGTGTGAAAAATGAATCTCTATGATAGCCTAAAACTTATAATTTTGTGAATTTATGTTACTTTCTATTTTCATAGTAGATGTTTATAGAATTGATTAACAATTTTTTTTATTAAACATCATCTTTAAAGTATGTATTTATACTATGAAACCAATGCGTATATTAAGTATTTATTCACTTAGACACTAATGTTACTTAGCAAAAAAAATTATTAAGACATATGTTGTACAGTTTATAGAAAACAAGTTATATAATAGCTTAAATCAAAAGTTATTGTTACATATATATTCGAAATAGATATCATAGTCTTCACCGTATAAGCTTGGGCTATAATATTTTTCACACATACTTTAGTAACTAAGACACGTTTTAAAAAGTTGTTGATTATAGATCACTGATTTTGCTTTTGGAAATAAAAAAAAAACAATATACTGCAATTCCTAGATATCATTATCTAATGCAAAAGACAATTTACTTAATTATATTTGGTAGAAGTCATAACATCATAAACCAAAACAAATATTCTTAGATGTCATTAAATATAAAAGGTAATGAGATGCTTATTTGTACTACATATTACGATATTGTGATATTAAACGCTATTTTATTTTGATTTAAAAATTATACTGAAAGTACACTTTGTGATTATTTTGTAAAACTAAATTAAATTATTTTAAACAGAATTAATTTTATTTTACTTTTTTGATGCATTTTTAAAAATCGGGGCATTCATTGGGTAATTGCATGGGGAATTAATTTATCGAGGACCAACCAATTAATATAAGACATACCACCATCCCACAACAAACATTTGATTATATATAATTTATAGGTTTTTACATGAACTTTGGTTTTTTCTTTCTAAATTTAGTATGCATTTCGAAAGAATATTCTACTGATCAACCTCCAAATTTGAATTCATGAAAATAAGTCAAGACTATCCATTTTAAATTGCACACTCACAATAGATCAAAACAAAAAAAATTTACAGAATCTTTGGATTGAATTTTGTCTTCACTACAAAATTATATATTTCATGTTCTTTACAATAATATAAATATGTAATAGTTCCATATAGTTCATATTTACTTTGCTAAGTACAAATATTTACACCAATGAAAAATGCAAATGGTTGAATTTTATGAAGTAAATGGGCGAGTGTAACGCATGTGTGTGTTTATCGGAGGATTTTGTACATTTATCATTGTGTAAAATTTTGCATGTTGGTAACAAATTCAATACTTATGAAATAACAATGGTTAAAACAATGATTTGGTCAAGCTTTCGTAGTTTTTGATGGTGAAAATAATTTTATTCGATAACATAATTTTTAAACATTTTATATCAACAAAATACAATTGTAGATATTTACTTTTCAATGTAAAGTACCTAATTTAAACTATTTTCTATCCCAGTACACGTATTTTTAACTATTTGATTTTATATTTGATTATCACAAAATTATTATACGATTATGCATTAGCTAACTCAAAATTAATTGTAATGTTAAATTTACAATGATTTCTGTAATAACAAATTATTTTTGCTTAATAATAATTGTAATTAATCGTTCGGTTGAAGATTTAGCGAACTAATGACTTAAAAAAATTGAAGATGAAATAATTAGGTGTCAAGACCTATTTCATGGAGTTTGTAATGTCGTTTATATATGAAAAACATATAAAATTTGTTAAAATCGGATAGGATTTGTATACCGAGAAGAAAAGAGAAGAAGTGCCAAAAGGGTCTATTGATCAGAATATGGAATTACTATAGTTCTGAAAATTGGCCTCCTTCCTCTTTATCTCTTCATTTCCTCTAAGGAGCTCCTCCTTATTTTATAAAAGTAAATTTATGCTTTCTTTAATTCAAATCAATGTAACTTCTTCAAATCCTAACTAAAAGTTCTGAAATAAATCTCAAATTTCAAGTTAGAAGATTCTCTACAAATCTATACCATCAAGTTCGCATTTTGAAGTAGATTGAGGCTTGATTTCAAAAATCAAAGGAAAGCTTCGAAATTGGATTCCATTGAGCTTAAATTTCTTAAAGATTTGGTGAGTGGGATCTATTCTGTATATATTATAATCACTAGATTTGTTATAATCATGTTTTGATGCTAATGTTGGTTAGGGCTAGAGTAATGAACTTGATTAAGGATTTTAGAGATGACAATCTTGTTGAATGAATGTTACAAAATATAAACTCAAAGATGTGATATATATTAGTTAAATTGAATGATATTTGATATGAATATGAGGTTTGGTTATTGATTGAACGGTTTGTTGTGATGTTAAGATTATATTCAATAATAGTTGAAATTATCATTGGAATGTTGATGTTTGAAGCTGAAGTTGTAATGGTTGATAGAGTAGTTAAACTCGAGAGGTATTTAAACCAGTTCATTTCCTCAAGATCGTTAGTCAACTTAAAAGTTGCACTCATACGATTGTAGAATGACTTATAACAAGGATGTGAATTTGAGTCAAATGACATCTGCACAACATATGTCGGTGATGCGGAGTCGCAAGACAAAGACATTCAAGGGAGAGAAACCACTTAAAAAGTGTGTAAGTTCATGATTTGAAATCTCTAGGTTGAATAAAAAAATTCACGATCATAACAGAAGAAACATTGAGTCATTTAGAGTTATATATCACAAGACATGGAAGTTTGATGTCGGGATAGGGGAAAAACTAGCCATGTAGAGGCCATCGGTCGACGGATGAAATGGCCTGATTGAACCTAAGTGCTTCAACGGTTCCATTCGACTTGTAAAGGTTGACTATTTGACTAATGGATGTGTAGTGAATTGCTTGTTCAATCAGTTTTTCGACTGTTCATTGCCTAGTTCGACTGTTCATTGCCTAGTTCATTAAAATTTTAAAGTACGATAACTTTTGCACATGAACTGGGATTGAGGCACGGTTTGGACCAGTGTTTATTTTTTTTAAGAGCTATAATATATAAAGTTTTGGTAGGTTTTGCAGTACCATGATTTTGGAACCCAAGTGGGAGTCACTGCAACATGTACTCTGAAACCATCAATTTTGAGATAGGCATGCAATAACCTATACATTTAATTAAAATAATTAATTAATTAAAATAATTAATTAATTAAAATATTAGATTTTGGTAATATAAAAAATGTAAATGGATTTCTACAAATAAAGAAATTTGGAAATTCAGGCTTTTCATTACATCAAGTACATTTTTCTACCCTAATATAAAATGTCAGAAAGGGATAGGGGATGAAGGCGAAATTGGTCAAACCCTAAGTGGGTTGAAGGGGGAACTTTTGATTTTTGTGCAAAATTAGGGGACATAACCCTAATTCATCCTAATCTCAAATTTTTCATCCTTTAGCCGCCGCTCAATTCAAAATCTAAAACTTAATCATTTTCTTTCAAATCTACATCAAAATTCTTAAAAATGATATGAAATCCAATAGAAAAAGAAGAGGAATTCAAAAAACATCATATCAACTCATATTTATGAAGAGAATCACCAACTCAATCAAATTGGAGAAGGAATCTAGCAAATTCTATCAAGTTTGGCAAACATAGGTGAGCGAGTTTATCTACAAAATGATTATGTTGTTATATATGCATTAAATTACATTTGCACATGATTTAAAAATTATAATTTAAATTTTATTTAATGTTTTAATAGATGATTCACGTGGATTAGATAATTTGGAAGAAACCTAGACTATCACTTTAATGATAAAATTGATATGAATTAGAGGGGTTTAAATTGGATTAACATGAAATATGTATAATTTACCCCATATTTTGTAGAAAGGAATGATGCAATAATTATATATCTATTGAAGAAGAATATAAGTTAACTTTATGAATATATCAATTATAGTATAGTATAGATGATTGTAAATCTACATTGGAAATATATTAAATTCGAATTGAATGAATTGATAGTCATTACAGCATATTTTATGATGTTAACACCCATGAATAAATAATAGAATGAATCTATAATGAATTTTACATCATATAAAGTATGGAAAGAAGATAGGATGAAGTAGTAAACAAAAATGGACGAAACAATGAACTTTGGAGCGCTGAAATGCATGCATCATGTGAGGGGTCAACATGTGAAAAATTCCAACCGACTAGTAAAAAGGAAAACATGAAACAAAGAATGAGTGGAGTTCGAATCGACTTGAAACAATGTTCCGATTGAGTGAAAAAGTAGGCCAGTGTTGGCTACAGGCATCCAATCGAATGGAAAAAGTTCCAATCGAATAACGTTTCCCTATCGACTGGGAACCTACATCAGGCCAGGTTGAATAGGGACCTAGTGCATGCCAAGTAGAAACATTTCGTGGACTTGTTTCCTACTTTTTTGACATTATGGAATTCACCTATGTTGTTTTATAATATGACACTCAACGTGATGTGCGATTGCATCACAACTAGATTGCTCTTATAGTTATTTTTAACATCATGGTTGCAAATTTCGGTATATGAATCGTCGAGAGAATGGAGTGAACCATATTAGTAGGATTTACGTCGTTCGTCCAATGACCTGCAAGGGAAATTGATTTTTTGTTCGATCCTTGTAT
This sequence comes from Allium fistulosum, assembly GCA_030737815.1. Classification (NCBI taxonomy): domain Eukaryota; kingdom Viridiplantae; phylum Streptophyta; class Magnoliopsida; order Asparagales; family Amaryllidaceae; genus Allium; species Allium fistulosum. The sequence goes on along the minus strand of CM060901.1, from coordinate 304,644,968 downwards.
GCTATCAGTTGAATGATATGGAGCATATGAGATGTTGGTATATCATCAGGATTGTATACTAAATGCATTATATTGTATAGGGGATTTACCATTGAAATTGTTTACTTGATACATCATTAGGCGGTGTACCATCGCAATTGTATACCCAGTGTATTATATTGTATAGGTGGTTTACTATTGAGACTTTATACTCGATATATTGATAGGTTTACCTAGTTTCTACATGTCCAACCTTTAGGTGGGATCCATGTGGGTTGTTGTCAAATTGTAGGAGTATTATAGATTATTGTCCTATATCGTATAAGTTGGTTAACTCATTAATTGTAGGTGACCATTAGTGATATTTCTTGCTCACCAGACTATGTCTGACCCAATCTATTTTTCCCTCTTTGTACCTACTTATAGGTTGACAAGATCATAAGGTGTTGTGATAAGAGTAAGATACGTGGAGAAAGTGACCATGCACTCTGGAGTTGTTTATTTTATAGTTATTCTATATGTATCTTATATATTAATCATATATATTAATCAAACGAATACTTATTCAAATTTCCATTTGGTGTGACGACCGAGAATTTTGTTGCTTTAATTTATGAATATTTAATTTATTTTAAATATTCAACCAATGGCTTTAATAATTAAATAACACTCTTTTAATATGTAATTAATGATAGAAAATTCATTTACAAATTTTTTTTACATAAATCGGTAGTTTGATGAAAAACTGAAAATGTGACCGAAAACTGTTTTTTGAATTTTCGACCTTTTATCGAACCACAAGTTGTAGAGGGTTGTTGAACTTTTGTACACATTTTTAAACAAAATTTAAATGTTAGGTTAAGTAAAAGGTGAAACATTTATTTTGAATTTAGTAATATATATATATATATATATATATATTAATAATGGAAATTAATAAAAATAGAAAACATATTTAATTTTGAAAATATGAAAAGATAAATTTGAGATTTGAAAGATACCTTAAGTGTTTGAGATGAACAAAAGGGACTTAATCTTTGGAAAGGTACATAAAAACACTCTTAAACCCAACATATTTTCAAATGGATGACATTTGGGTGGCTTGTGAAATGATGTGAGTTGAATTTTTTATTTAAAGGGCATTTTGGTCTTTTACTTGTTATATTATATTTTTATTATTTAATTTAATTTATTTTATTTCATCTATATACACACACATTCCTCATTCTTATATTTCATTCCGTCTTCACGATGCATAATCCTATTTTTTCGCTTTACATTTACTTTTGTTCTTCTTCCTGACTTTGAATTTGTTCATCTTTGTAATTCAAAAACCAAGTATTTAAAAACAACCTCTCCTCTTTAAAAATCATAATCTCTAAATATACCCACAATTAGCAAAGCCTTCAATATAAAAAGTATTTGTTTGGATCCATGGTATTTTCTAAAATTTGTTGCCCGTCATTTCGTTGATCGAAGCGGCAGTTATCGTCCAAAAAGTAGTTGGGTCGAGAAGCGATGAAAACTCGACAAGCACAGAATGGGAATTGAAGGTCATAGTTGTGTTTGTATCATAGAGCTATGAATTTTAGAGGCAATTAAAGGATTTTTAGGGGTGTATATCGTCGTAGGGAAGGTGATGTTTGTTTTCCATTCATGAGGTAATTTCCTACGATGGGATGATCGTGGGAGGTAGCGGAGGTAACGGGAAAGAAGCTTGGGTCGGGGGAGGCTATGGCAGTCGCCGGTGGTGGTTCGGTGGACTAGGGTAGAGGCATTGACTTGATTTAGGGTTTCGTGGCTACATGGTTTTAGGGTTTGAAAATGACGAGGGCGACGTCGATTGGGGCATCAGAGTTGGTTTGGGTTGTGCTGGAAGGTGCGGTTGAGGGTGGCAGTTCTATTGGAGGTGGTGGCGAGATCAACATCATCCGAGGTAATAGTAGCAAGCTCGGTTTGTATAAAACCTGGACGCGGTCTTGTTTTGGGGTTGAGGAGACAGAATTTGATCAAAGCATTCGTAGGGAGTGGCAAGAGTAGCATTCGGTCGAGCTCGCAAGGTGGAGTGTGGTGGTGGCTTGGGTTCATCAATGAGGTAGCTGGCTGTGATGTGCACGTGTACCATGCACGTACGTGGACTTGATTTTAGGGTCCTCGAATTTTGAAATGGAGGTTGAATTGGGATATTGGGAAGGAAAGGGAGGAGGAGAGCAGCTATAGCTTATGGGTTTGAGTTGGACGTGGGCCTTAGGCTTTGGGTTTGGTGAGATAGCTTTTAAAATTTAAGTTGTTTAATTTAACTAAATGTGTTAGAATATAAAATGTCATATCTCATTCATTAAAAACTCGATTGACACACATGTTTTTGCACTAGATTTGTATGATCTACTATAACACTATAGTATAAATAGCTGGTAGTTTTAATGGAGTACAGATTTATGATTAAATAATATGGGTTGGTTTTAATTACGTTATTTTAAATAATAATGTGGTTAAATCGATTACACTCCATTGGTGATATCTATTTGGCCAAATAAAACACCGTTCAGTTAGATTAAATTGAATAAATTATTCTGGACATCTATTTAGTAGAAATAAACACCGTTTTGCTATAATTAAAATCGAACAGATTATTGATGACACATGTTTAGCAGAATAAATCTTCGTTCTGTTATTATATTAGTTTGGACATTAATTTATATGTTAGTTAATTAATACGTGGATTAATTATTATTGGATAAGTGATGGATTAGCCAGTGATAGTTAATTTGGATTTGATTTACATATATGTTATTTATGTAAATACTAGTTATGTGACTTAAAAGTCGGATTGAATTAAATGGTAACTTGATTTAGTACAATTGTGGTCGCTAAGCCTCCTTCCGAATTTGTAAAATTATGGATTTAAATTAACTTCAATTTTATATTGAGATTCATTATTTATAAATGATGTTTTTAAAAGTTAATTAATTAATTATCTTATTAATAATGATTTAAAGTATGTTATTTAATTATTTATTAAAGATGTTTAAAGTTATTTAATTTTATTATTAATATTGTTTCAAATATTTAATTATATTATAACTGTCATTTAAAAAGATTTAATTATATTATTTATGCCATTTCAAATTTGTTAATTGATTTAACCATGGTTTAAGTAAACTAATTATTTTATTAATGATGTTTTAAGTTAACCAATTATTTTATCAATGATATTTTAAAGTTAATTTTTTATTTATTTATGATGTTTAAAGGTGACTAATTAATTTAAATAAGGTGTTTGTAAATAATATATTGTTTATAGAAGAGGTTTTACTTAATAAAATAGATTTGTTTAAAAAGAGATTTACAAATGATATTTTGTAAAGGGGATCTATAAACGATATTTTGTAAAGGAGTTCTATAAGATATTTCAAAAATATCGTAGTTTTTGTAAAATATATATATAACTTATAAAAAAGGGCTTTGGATTTGTAATAGGATTTTATTAAGGATTGTATAAAAGATTTATATAAAGAGAGTTTATAAAAGAGTTTTATTAATGGGAAAGGGTTATAAAAAGAAAGGAATTTTGTAAATCATTTAGAAGATTTATAAAAGAAGTTTTATAAATTAATTTGAAAATTTATAAAACAGTTTTGTAAATATGAAATGGGCTTATAAAAAGAGAATTTTATAAAAGGAATGAGATTTGATTTTGATAAATAATCCTTCTTAAATATGGAGGTATGGAACATTCTTTCCATACTTAAAACCAACGAATAATGGTTTGTTTATAGAAATCACTGTTTTAAATAATATTTGTTTTGGCCCATTTAAATATGAATTTGGAAAAGGGGAAAACTTCTTTAAAGTTTTGTAATATACTTATACCGTTGAAATAAATATATGAATATATTTTCTAAGTATTGAAATTATAATGTTTTGTAATATACATGTACCGGTGAGATAGGTATGAATGTTTCCAAGTATTGAAAGGAGTATAAGGGGTTTGTGAGTAGATCTTTTGTGAAGGAATTTTGAATCAAGTAATTGAACTGTTTTAGTTAATGAAGATTAATTAAGGAGGCTTAGTGGATTCCACAAGGAATTAAACTACGTTTCATTGTTTGTTTATTTGGTAGTTAAATAACCGACTATCAAATCTTGATTAAAATATAACTATGAAAATATATAGGAGAAACATGAGAGTTATACGGCATAGTCATATTCGATGATGTTGTATTGTGCATATAAATCTCGTTTTGTTCTCCTATGACAAATGGTAAGGAAATCCGTCAGCGTAAACAGTTAGGAGGTGATATCCACTCTTATGTATTATCTGATTATTTCTAAAAGAACCGGGGTTGAGTTTATCGGAACTATCGATTTGGTTTTGGATCAACTGGTAAGCGGGGGAGTGTACTTATATGGATTGACTCAAAACCTTACTCCAAAACCATATGCGCGTTTGACGCTTTGGAAGAGGTTCAAGAGAGGTTCGAGATGATCGAAGACGGAGCTTTTTGAAGTGCAAAGACTATTTGTTACTAATCCTGAGTGTGATTGTGATTCCAAAATTGATGCAATAGAAATAGTGTCTTCGGTTTGTTCTTATCCCGAACAACTTGTATGGACGAATGCTGGCACTGCATTGTGCTTGGAAGGCTGTGTTGCATTTCAAGTAGGATTTGCTAAGAGAGGAAAAGGTAATCGTGACCTCACAAGCCTCACAACCCGGTAATGACTAAAACTGGGGATATGCAGTAGAGCTATGTGGTTCGCTGCCATTATGAGCCACCATTCCTTGATATAGAATCGATGTTTATGGATTTGGTATACGTGCGCATGGAAAAAGTGGGGCCATGGGTGTTGCATATTGTTTAGTAGCCTTGGTGCCTGGGGAATGATGTAATCGGGTATGCCATGTTGAAGAGGCAGCCGACTCTGTGTTGACAAGAGGTCCATATGAGGCCCTCGGTATATTTTTCTAGAGGTATACTATGGCAGGTGATACCCCAGTAGCTATGTCATTGATGGAAATCCAACCTCCAATACGTGCATTATAGACTTATTTGTGCCCAACTACTGGAATTAAATATGTAAGCATTTCAGCTAATTTATATGTTTATTTTCAACCCCTAAACATTATTATAATATCACTAGATTTTATAATAAAAATGATTTGGTTATCATAAGGTACAAACTCGTCCGTGTTTATGTGCGGCGTGGTCTTTTTTGAAAGGTTTTTATAACATTAAGTAATCCATTTAATTGTGTTTCTCATGCTGGTTTTACCAGATTGATCCGGACGTTAATTTTTTTTTACGATGCTCGAATCAGCCCGATAATATTTTCAAATTATTTGGAAACTTTGGAGCTTCAGAAGACGAGCTGGATCTTCCAAGGCGTATTCACGTATTTTATCTTCCGATATTTGTTTATGTTGTATTAATCAATATTTTTAAGGGCATGTTGTATAACTGTCCAGGCTGACGATAAGTTAGTTACTCTGATTTTATGTGTACATTAAAGTTCAGTTTTCTTTTGTAAAGACCATTGGTATATTGTATATTACTCATCACATTGTGAGATTCTGTTCTATCTTTTCTTTTCTTTCATCCTAATAATCTATCTTTTCGCCACTTGGACAGCACTTGAATACCGTGAATATATTAGTGTCGACTTTTGAGGATCGAAAAAGCGGGTCGTTACATTTGGTTATTAGGAACTTTTCTTAGTTTGTTTCCTCTATTAGTCACTATTGTTTAAGCATAGATATTTGGTTTATTTCAGTTATTTATATTTTATTCCTCACTGTGTCAGACCTGAAAGTGTAGTTTGTTTATAATTTATGTTTCTTTGTACCATACAACTATCTCAACCTAACAATTCATCCTTCTTAGCACGATGCGAGTTTGAATGTCTCTTTTTTGATGTTCAATCGGTATATCCGGAAGGGTAGGTTGTTAAAAGGTCGGAAGGGTATATTAGAGAAGTTGAGTGGCATGAAGGTTATAGGTGTCGTCGGAGATGCGTTTCAAGTTGTATGGTACTCTATTTCATCTTTGTTGCAATTGCCAAAGCGACGAGTGGTAAAGTCTCATCTTCCCATGTCTAATTTTGGTAAAAAAATCAACGAATCTTTATCCATCAATGGGAAGAAGAAAAAGGAATGAGTGAAGAGTACCATATATGAATATCCCCTTCCATAAACAAACCTCTTCTCTCATGAACATAATCTCCTAGGCATTTAGTTATATCGACTTATAGATGGTTCTTCGAAAGTTGATGGGAAGCCCCCATCGCATGCATGTTATGTTTGTAACTTTAATAGAGTCGTCTAATGAATTTAAGACGTGACGACTAAGGTATTGTGATATACGACTCCATACGATATTGCATATATGGAGCAAGTCCGTACCTCCTTAGCTTCGGCCTTAAGACTGGATATTTGTAACATTTGGTATTGTTCTTATATTAATGACCATATAAAACATTGGTCATATATTAGTGACCATACAAAGTATTGATCTTGCATTAGTGACCATAAGCGTTGGATTGTAATAGCATTAGTGACTATATTTGGGTTTTGGCCTCACCGGGAGGCTCGTAGTTCTTTAGTATGGTGTGGTGTTTGGTTTACGGTTGGTGTCGTGATGTTTTATATATAATAGTTTTATCGTATAAGTTATTTTAAGAAAAGAAAAACACTAGTTATTATGTATGTTTAGAACACATTAGAAGAGCACCTAAAATTATTTAATTTTTTTTTCTTTTGAAAAATCAAAACGTTTAGGGAACTCCTCTAAAAAGTTTCTAGACAATTAAGATCTCTCTATCAAAACCTTATAAATTACAATTTTTTAAAACTCATATAAATCAAGGAAACCTGAAATCAGTATGCAATACCAATAATTTTTTAAATTCAGTTCTCACTATGTTCTAATTGTTGGTCTGTCTCGCATTATATGTGGATAATAAACATCAGAATCAGAATTGAAAATAATAGTTCTACATCATTAAAAATAATAATGACGGGATGATATATATATATATATATATATATATATATATATATATATATATATATATATATTAGTTTGATTGTATGTAACAATAAATGATTTTTTTTTGGTTAAAAGACAAACGCTATGTTGCTCCGGGGGGATTTGCGAAGGAACATGGTTGGTAGTGTTGGCTTGAGGAGTATACATAAGAATTTGGTTGCATTTTCTTTTATTAAAAGATGTTGAGCAAATTTTAGGTCGTTCCTACGGAGAGATGGGGGGATGAATCGTGGATTTTCAACAGGAATCACCACCTAATTCTCATTGACTTAAGAACTAAGCAAAGGGCTAATCATTGAGTCCTAGGCGAGCTAAGCGAGGGACTGCAAGGGAGTTTGCCAGGACAATTTGTTAACTGGGCAGAATATACACACAGCGATATAATGCATTCATGTAAATTCAAGAAGCAAAGTATTTCAGCAGGATAAAAAGACAAAAAGTTTAGATAGGTTAGAAGTTACTAACCTAAAGCTCGAGACATTGCTAAGATGCCATTAACCCTGGCACCATGCACGTTAATCACCCGACCGCCTGAAGCTGTTATTCTTGCCAGTTCATCTAACCTGTCCGGCTGTCGGAATAATTATGATTTTTCATTAGAAAACGTATCATTGTATTCATAGGTTATACAAAACAGTACTAAAAGGTCACTACGCTAAGACATTTACTGTCAAACAGGTGGCAGGTTCGATTTTAGATATTATAAAACTTACTAGTTAGTAACAACTGTTATGTTCTCCAAAATCACAGAAATAAATATAGAATATACACACACGCACGTAGACCTTTTTTTATATTGCAGATTAGAAAATCAAAATATAATAATGTTTAAGAAATAACAAAGCAGAGTATACGTGATACATGGATAATCGGTTACAGCAGGCCCCGAAATTGGTGAAACGCCGAACAATATGTAGTCTGTTAGTAACAGGACAAAATAGCATATGAACTCAAATTAGGCATTAAATGTAACAGTTTCGCACCAAGTGCAAGTTGATAGGTTTAGAATGCATGCTTTATTGTATACGTGCCTCACATTCAACACTCAAAATGGCCTCAATGCCAGAACGCATGAATTGTGTGTTTTTATTCTCTTCCATCACTGATTTTCCGATGTTAGACTGCTCCATCTCATCATCTCATCATCTCATCCAAACATCAGCTATTTTATTGATAATAATAACATTCACAAACTAATAAATGTTATTTTAAATACTTTTACTCATTGGACGATATATTATACATCTAAAAAAAATGATAGCTTCATTTGACAATATTCTGTCAAATTTTGTTAACCCACATCCGGTATAATTTTCGTCCAGTAAACAATATATTGTAAGGTGTAAGCTCCCAATGTTGATAGTTCATATCATAAAAGTTTTGTTAGTAATAAAAGTTTTGTTAGTAAGAAGAAAACAAGGTGTTCTTCATAAAAGTTTTGTTAGTAATAAAAGTTTTGTTAGTAAGAAGAAAACAAGGTGTTCTTAGTAACATTCAGTTTTAAATATTTCACTATATCAAAATAAAGCAAAACTACTTCATAATTTATATTGTAAATTGACTTTTACAATGTAAAATAAGTTTATAATTTTGCAAAAGTAGAAAAATAAAATAAAACATAGTACAAAATAATGTAAATTAACACGAGCTGGTTCTAAGAAAAAAGGAAAAATTACAAAATCGATATCTTTTTAGGTAATTCAAACAATAAACATAAAGAAGAAGGATGAGGTTCCAATATGCATTTATTACCTATTACAATAAGTCGGCCTAAATTTGGTGAAACCTAGCAAACTGAGTCATTCTCAGGAATGCATTTGTCGGTATAATTTTTTCTTGAACTCAAGCTTTTAACCGATACAGCTATTTTTGTAAAAACAGGAAGTTCATTATATTCAGAGTGGAAAGTGCGTGGAAACTTTGTTGTTGAACCAAAATTTTAAGAATTGAATACACAAATGTTCATTCTTTGTCTTGAGATATATAGCCGTCGTTTCCCTTATTCATTATTAATTCTACACAAATTTTGTCAATAAATATCTTTAGATTAATAGCACAAGATTCATCTATGTTTTATAAAAAATATCCTTTCAAACGTTTCATCTAGTTAAAAGTTTCATTAGTATATGGAGCCTACGTGGTTAACAAAGCTAAAATTTCAACCACAAGTACAAATAAAAATAAAAATAAAACTACCTTATGATCGAAGGACATGGGGAGTGCAACCCCAGCACGGCTAATCACAGCCCTGGAATCGCCACAGTTGGCAACCAGCACCCTTTCACTACCAACCACCGCGACCACAGCAGTGGAGCCCACAATCTGACTCTCCAACCCAGACCGTTCGCACTGGCATGGTGGGTCCCCACAATACCCGCATGCGCAGGACTTCAGCGCCAGCTCATCCATCCTCTCGAAACTCCTTTTCACGGCTCCGATCAGTCCTTCCTCGTTCAGCATCCCCGTCACCGGCAGGATTATCAGTTCCTCCCCCATCAGCGCGTGCATCTTCTCCTTGCACAATGCGGACACCTGTTTCATTTGGTACCACCTATATATCAGTCTTCAACCAATTTAATCCTTATCACCAAAACGAAAATAGTTTAAAACCGTTACATGAGAGCCACCATGGCCATCGAAAACAGCAGCGAAATGAAGGGGAGAGCCTGCGAACGGTCTGACGAACCAAGGCTTGATGGAGACAGCATCCTCCATGTCGCGGGCTCTGCCTGTGATCGCGACGTAACCGACCTCCACTTTGAAATCGGGTGCGGGGGTTGGTGGTGAACTGAAGCCGGACCCGGAAGAAGATGAAGTATTGGACTTGTTGATAAATGGATTGTTACTTGCTGCGGCGGTGTCCGATGCGGATTCGCGCTTCACTCCGGGTGCTCGACGCATTGCAGCACGACGGCATCGAGCTTCGCGGCATTTGGAGGAGTAGCCTGCGTTGCCGTCCATTTTGTTGAATACTTCGGCCATGGAACGTGAGACGGTGGGTTTATTTATAAGTGTGTTGGTGAACGGCGAGTGTGCTTTTATGGGTTTAAATGAAAAGATTAGGGCAGGTGTTTGGAAGCTGCCCGAACTGCCCAGAGCTTAGCTTAGTGACACCTGTGCACGAACAGGAATGTATGAGGTGGCAGCAAAAGTTTAGTATTTCTTATTTTGATGGCGTGTCGGCATAATGTTGTTTTGCTTAGGTGTGTACACGTGTCAGCCTACGGTTGTAACGGTCTACCTTTTTTTGAGCTTTTAACATGGGTATAACTAGGACTAAGATTTAATACTAAATACATTTGATTTCATATCTTATCTATAAAATCAACTGTTTTGAAGAACGGAAATTCTACAAGGCCCCAAAATTGATGACAACAAAAAACTTTAAAAATTTTCACCATTATCAAAATTCCCCCAAACTCCACCATTGGATCATTTTTCGGACATTCCATGATCTCAATTTTCAGACCCTCCAGCGTCCTTCTTTGAAGAAACCGTATCGTTAACAATAATTAACAGAGAATGATTAAGATGCAACTAAAAACATATTTTCTTTTGGCTTTTAGCTACCTTATCTCTTCATGACAAATTTAATACCTTATCTCTTTATGACAAATTTAATGGAAATCTGAAGATTGAGATTAACTTGATTCGTTTTTTTATTTGCGTTGAAATAAACTTTCCTTATTTAATCAGCTTGTTAAGATTTCTTACTCTATTGTTTGAATATACACTTGAACTTACGAATTCATATGCTAAATGTAAGAAAAGCTAATAATGGTTAACTTTATCAACTACTAGTGTGAACCCGTGTTATGCACACGGGGTTCACTTAGTATCTTAATTGGACACTTTTCAATTTTTTTAGTTATATGATGGTGAAACACACTTTCAAATTGTAATTCTTGGTTTATTTAAAAAAAAAATACTACCAAACCTTAAATGATAAATATGTTTGAATAATTTCAAACGGTGCAAAGTATAACTAGTTTTATTGAATACAAAGGTGTTATCAAAACCATTAATATCAACTAAGTCATCCTAACATGGAAGCATTACTTTAGTAATATTACCAATTTTTGAAATTTAATTGTAAGAAATTAATTCCTTTTTGTCAATTGCATGGTTATATTGTTTTATATTACTTTAACTTAATTTAAAATTGAATTAGAGAGTTAAAAGTTATTATTAACGGGAATTAATTGTATTTTATTCTAACTAAAATCTAAAATGGTTAATATGTCTACCATAATTGAAAATGTGAAATAAATGACATTTTTCACTTTAATTGGTCGATAATTAGTGATACGTGTATAAAAAATGTCAATACTATTTAATGTAAAATTGGGTACGACACGAGAGCGAATATATGATTATTGTTATATGTAGTTTGGGTAAATTACTGTAAGTAGATTTATTATTTAAATTTGAGCTAAAAGTAAATGGAGAATGAAACACAACTTACTCTAGTTAATTATTATTTATATCTTTCTAGCTTTATTTCAATCGGAATTAGAGAACTAACTATATATTAAATCTAGAATTAATATTCTTTGTTGCTAATTAAATGACTTAATTACCATTAATGGGCATATTCATTCAGTAACAATTAATTAATTTAATATAGATGAAAAAATATGATATTATTCATTTATAATATCATCAACAACCAAACCAAGAAATAAACATGTTACATAATTTTTAAATAACTAAATAACACTTTTCTCTACTAAGTTTGTAATATTGTTTATAATCTAAGAATTTAGGTTTAAATTAAAACCATAAAATGAGTCAAACTTAACATTAATTTTGAAAATGAAATATAGATGTGAAAGTTTCACTGCTTAAGCCTTTAAACCTAGCAAGCAGATCATCATTTATGTTTGTAGATCATGCATAAATTATGTGTATCACTAAAGACTGTTTTTTTGTTCTTATTAATACCACTATAATTCAAATATATCTGTTTATAATTTAATCTTTTTAATACCATTCTTACATTCCATCATTTAATAATTAATTAATAGACATTAAAACATTATCTTACCAATTGAAATTTCCGTGGAGTTTTTTCCACCGAACATTAGAACTTTGCCGGTGAAATTCAACAACGTCCCTTCACTCATCAATTTCTGGCGAAGTTTCTAAATTGGCCAACAATGATTTTATCTAAATATTCATTAATAACAACTATTTTGAAAACATCCTGTGAAGACTATAAAAATTTAAAATGCAACACTTAAAAGGTTTGGAAATTTAGAAAATTTGAATAGATATACTATTTTCTTTTCTTATATAAAACTATAATATGGAAATTCTTTGAAGCCATCTCATGCTTCTAGATCATTGGCGATTGAGTGAATTAATTACTAATGCATTCGATATTATTTTTGCAATTTAAAAGGAAGATGAATGTAGTTTATTCAACTATTTATTTAAGAAATATCAATAAATATTTAAATAATAAGACTGATTCTATTTAGACACATAATATTGCTTAGTAGTTCACCTAAATAAAAAAAAACTCTAATAAAATTAATCTTTTGTCATTCATCCATATTTTTACCTCACATTATATTTCCTTCTTTTATTCTTCTTATCGAATAAACCCTAATAATAAAAAATTTAGGTAAAATCTTAAATCTTTTACTTGAATCAATGGACGGTGATTATGATAATATAAACCTAATAGAATCAAAAGAATTAAGACTTGAAATTTTCATTGTTTGATTTTTTTAAAATTTGAAAATGCACAGTTCGCATAGAAGATGAAACTTGAATTTTATATTGTAGCGTGATTTTGTTGCAGTGATTTTTTCTATAGTTAAACTCTTTTAATGGAGTTATTTTTTTCTATGGTGAAATTCTTGTATGGGCTGATTTTTACTAGAGAAGGGTATAATAGGAAAAGTTCAACAATAAGATGGGTATACTCAACAAAAATGTGGGCATATTTAGTATTTCAGTTTTGTGGAGGGGACTACTTAGCAACTTTTGAGGTTTAAACAGAATTAGCTAAATAGTTAATGTTTACGCCAAAAATGGCACAAACACCTAAGTATCAAATGAAAGCACCAGTTCTTGTAAAAGAAAAGAAAAAGAAGACACAAGAATTTTTATAGCAGTTCAGCGTAATCTCTGACCTGCGCCCATTTTAATCTTTGTTATTAGTTGTTCTCTCTCTAAATTACAACTAGTTATATCAGATCTGGCAATAATCTAGTAGATCTCTGATTTACGGTGGAGTTTTAAGAGTGTTTGAGAGCCACTAGTATAAATGATTTGCTTATCTAAGTCCTAGAACAGCAAATAATTTCCTTCTAGATGACTTTAATGGAGGAGAGGTAAGAGGTGAAGAAGAAGACTCTCCGGTCAGAGAATCAGATCTCATTTTGGTTGCACCTAGGCTTGTATTTACAGAGAAGCAGAGGTCATGGGTCAGAAGCCTTCCTGCATTAAGGTCCAAAACATAGCCCGAAGTTGTACAAGAGAGATTGGAGTCCCATGAGTCAAAATGTTAACTCGGTACAGACCTAAATAACTCGGCGTCAATGTATCTTTATTGGTGAAAAGTTAAGTCTTCCACTTATTAACTCCTTTTGTTTTCTACTTGAGTTGTTCTAAGCTCTTTCCCGTCGACTTCGAGTTGATTTCAGTGATCATCTGGTTAACATTGGAGTTATCATGCTTTCTTGGTTTTTCCCTCATCAATCCTTGGAATTGCTCGTCCAGACTCTTGGAAAATCACATGATCACGAGTAATTGGAGCAGTATAGGAGATGTATGAAGTTTGGGAAGCGAAATGGGAAGGATAAATAGGCCAGTGCTGACATATATAACTCAGTGCCGATGTAATGACCCCGAATTTTATAAATATTTAAAATGATAATTTATTAATTTTTGAATTAATATTTGTGAAATAAATCGATAAGGTGATGCGAGTTTCCCCGATATCCAAGTATATTTGTATAAATCGTTTAAAAATTTAAAATTATTGTATATATGAGAATATATATATCTGTATTTGAATAGATCTGACTAAATTTGAAATAATATAATATATGTTTGATTTGTGTTTAAATTGTAAATAAATGGTTAATAATAATTTGAATTTATAAATTAAAAATATAAGGCGATAAATAAAATAAAATGAATACATTAGAAAGATTTAACAACAAATAGAAATGTAATTATATTATAAAGTAGCATGAACACTTGAAAAGAATAAAAATAAATGTTAAGTACATTCATATGTAGCCTGTAAGAAATATGCAAAAAGATAAGTGTGAAAATAAAACAAAAATATACCTAAGTATGTAAACAAGTAAAGGCTTCCAATACAAGCCAAGTAACAAATGCAATATCTTTAGCCTCCACAACATCTCATGTCAGCCGAGCTAAATAAGAAAATACATAAGTACACAAAAGAACAAAGTAAAGTAAAAAGAAAAATAACAAAACAAAGCTGCAGCCACCTTGCTTAATAAATGCAAATATCCTAAGTACATAACATATTTTCTATCAGCCGAGTAAAGTAGTATGTAAAAAATAGTAAGTTGTAAACAAAAGGACTAAGCATTTAATGCTAGCACCCAAAATGTTCTCATCAGCCACAAGCAAGAAAATATCCCTGCTCATTTTGTACAAAGCAAATTATATCACTTATACATCCCCTGCAAACTCATTTTCTTGTATCAAACTCATTCTTTTATCAAGCTTTCTTCATTTCAAATTCGTTCATTTCAAAACTGAGATAGTATCACTTTATAAACAAACAAACTTCAACCTGAAGCAACTCAATTTAAACATCAACAACAATACAAATCAGAGGATTAAAGATCAAGGAAGCTTCAACTTGTAATTTCTCAGGCTGTTTCAAATATTGGAGCAGGCTCTGTTCTTCAAAATAAAAATGTGAGTAAACTTCCTTTTCTAAAAATAAATCAGTATTATATCTTGAAGCATGTTGAATGTTTGTCAATGTGGTTTGCATGTATATAGACTATGTGCAAATGTCTGTGCATATCTGTATAAACAGATATATATGTTCTCTGTTAGTTCACAGGCTGCCAAACCTGTTCAAAAATTCAAAATCTCATTCTCTAATCTTTTTAGGATCTGATTTCTCGAAGAAATCTGTTAATAATAACAACATCTGATTTTTTAAAATAGTTTTAAGCAGATTTGTTAAGCAATTATTTTAAAATATGTAATTCACAGTAAAAACAAAATCTTATGATAAATTCAAGTGTCTTAAATCATTGTTTTGATTATATAATTTGAATAACCACACAAAGAGAAGAATTTTAAAACAAGAATCACAATTTCTAGTTTGGGATTCAAGGTGCAGTTCTTGTTTGAACAAAAAAAATGTCTTTTGATCGATTTCTGAGGATCAAACGAATATTAGATGTTGAAATTTGTTTTGAAGCTAGTTGGATGATCCACAAACTTAGGAAAAATACCAGAAAAATTTTCTAATGCAAGAATTTTTGGGTTGAATTGAGAATAGGGTTTAAGTTTGAAGTTGGCACTGAGTTGGAAGAACCGTGATTTCGTCGTCGATATTTGATCGAGCTTCTTGTGGCTCTGGGAAAGGTTAGCATAGGGTGTTGACGTGGCGGTGACGGAGTTTGAGCTTCTCCGGTGACCTGAGAAGCGACGGTGAGGGGATTACGTTTGGATGGGTCGAAGCAGTTTTCGAATGAACTGCTAAATTTTGATTCAGGGATTTTTGTGATGAATTGAGTTTGGATTTCGAGCGTTCGTGGGTTTTGCGACTTGCCGAAGTTATTGACGATCGCCAGGACGGTGGCGCGACGTCGTGCACGTGCACGACATCGATCTCGTATCCGCGAGCTTGGCCTGGGAAAAAAACTCGAGACGTGCTCGAGTAAATAGGTGATTTTCGTCGGGTTCCCTCGCCTGTTCGAATGGAGTTGATCCTGCAGTGGCTAAGTTTAAAACTTAGCTTAAAGAAAAAAAAGGGTGGAAGAAATGATAAACAGAGGAAGAAGGTAGGGGAGACGACTCGGGGAGAGCTGGTGGGAAACGCGAGTCGATACTCGAGTAAAAGCCTGGGAAGATCGGGTTGCTTTAAAAATGGGTTGAGCTTAAATAAAATTTAAGTTTTACTGTTAACAATCTTAGAATTATCAAGCAATTCATATTGACTATATTGAATTAAAGCTTATTACAAATTTTAATTAACTAAGTGATTAGAGATTAAATCAAATTGTAATTTAAGATTGGTTAATAAATAATGAATTGATTTATTAATTAAGGTGATCAATTTAAGATTACACACTTAATTACCTAAAGGAAAATTTGTTAATGTGATTAATTGATGGTTAATTTATTTATGTAATTGATTTGAAAGATAATTACTTAATAAAATAATTAATTAATGATTAAAGGTGGATAAATCAAGTGATTAACGTTGATTTAAGATTTCGAATAATCGTTCATCCTGATCAACTAGGGAAAATTATTATTTACGGTAATTGATTTATCATGGGTTAAATTAATTAATTAAAGATAATCAATGAAATGGTGAATTAAATAATTAAAGATTAGTTATTTGATAATTAAAGGTTGGTGAATTATAATTAAAGGGTTGATATATAAATTATAAATGGTTAATTAATGAGTAAAGAAAGAATTAATCAAATGATTTGTAATTAACCAGGATTAGTAATTTATTAATCTGATTTGAATAAATCAAACAATTAACTGATCTTACTTATGGATGTTTAGATTATATTGAATGACTTGATTGTTTGATATCCCTGATATATGATGCTTTGTGATATACCCTGATTTATGTTGTGATCTGTAATTTACTTATCTGTGATATATATCTATGATCTGTGAATGAACGATAAGCGTTGTTCTTATACCGCTTATCGAATTATATTTCTGTATTCTGATATGTGATGATTCATTGTGTTGCACTATTGTGTGAAACCCCTGGACTACACTTTTACACACACAAATATGGATTTCACGTGGAAATCGGTTAAGTCACAGATAATTTAAATTTGATGTTTTTGAAATTGAAATTTTAAATTCAATTGATTTTGAAATTAGAAATTCGGGTTTAAAGTGAAAAGCATTTGAAATGGAATTTCAAAGATAAAAGTTATTTTGAATAACTTAATCGAGTTTTGGAAATTTAAATAATTTGATTTAAATTTGAATTCAAGTTTGGAATTGAATCCTATGATTTGAAACTAGGGATTGAAAATGTTATAAATGTGTTTATATAAAGTTAAACCATTTAAAAGTATAATTTTGAGAATTTGAATTTAACCCAAGAACCTTAACTCGTATGAATAAATCGGATTTTCTGAAATGAAACTGTTTGTTTTCAAATGATAAAAGCTTTCGTATATATATAAGAAATGAAATTCCAATTTAAAGGAATTTCAATATTGAAGTGAAAATGGTTTTCCAAGTTATGAATGGATTTTTTTTGAAAAGCTATGATTTGAATCTGTTATCTTTAACAGATTTAAAATAATGATTGGTTTAAATCATTTGAAATGGGATTGTTTTGAAAGCTATAAGTTAAATCTTGATTTAAAGGTTTAACGAGTTAATCAAATTGAAATGGAAATTAATTTGGAAAATCTGTGAATGAAACTTTTGTTTAAAAGATTAAAGTGTGGAAATTGTTTAAACCATTGAAGGTTGTTTAAAATAAATCTTTTTGTTGAAAAGATTTGAAATGGTAATCGATGGAAGCCATTTAAAAAGAAGTTGAATTAATAAGTTGTGACTTAATTGAAATCCCATATCCATATGTTTTTAAATATTACGCTCACTATTCGGTTTAGCCGGGAGAGGACCTTTGGGTCGTATAACCCATTCCGAATATGTGATACGTCGATATGGATGGCATTTGAAGACCGGTGTTGAAGACCGGATATTTTTGAAAACGGAAGGATTACCGTCGAGTTACTCTGCATCGGCTGATCCCCGATATAGAGGTTTTATCATCCTTAGTGATGGGAAGTCCGGACGTGATTGGAAATTATCCGGATTTGCAAGGGCTTCGTGAGAAGTGCCTTCGGTTCTGTTCGATCCCGGAACAGACTTATATGGATTGTATGTCTGACATTACACTTTGAGATATAAAGCCGATTTCTTTCAAATACATCTCTGTTGGTGGCGGAGAATTTATTCTCTTAGCTTAACACCCTTCTCTGAGACGTACGAGCTCAGAGGTTATGTAGTTGAAATTTATCAGCGATATATCCCAATTTGGTAATGTGACATGCTGAGTGTTGCTGTGTGATGATCAGTGTTTGATCATTTGCGATATGATCATTTGTTTGATCATTTATCTTTGTGATCATAGGTTGATCATCTGTTGACCCAAAGCGTGGCTTTTTGAAAAAGCGTAGCTTTGTGGACGAGACTTCGTCAGGACCTCACATCCCGGAAATGGTCGAAACAGGAATGTTGCGGCAAGGTTATGAGGGTCGCGCCCTTTAGGGTATGTCATTTCCTTCTGGAAAGGGGTGGTATCATGGTATGGAGCCCAGATACTTACTCATGTGGATACACTTTCTTTATGATGTGTGATGTTGGATATCGAGCGCTCGGATAAAGGTCCCATAGGACCGGGAGGTGGCATATTCGTGAGTTACCTGTTACAGGGGTAACCCGGCCTTGTTTGCAGAGAGCAGTTTGTCTCTCGGGACGTCCCGCCAGAGGCGTTCCCATGCGGCAGAAGGAAGTTCCTTAGCCTGACCATTTGTTGGAAATCCATTTCTCCAATACGAACTTGTACGGTTTTAGTTGTAGAACCTGCCATTTACGTACGGTGGTCACCACTGTTTAGATGGTAGCTATAGTAGGCATACGATACTGGTCGTATGCTGGCTAAGATTAATATTATACTTTTGAAATGTTTTCTGCACTATGCACTAGTAATAATAATCCAATGATTTGCGTAGTAAGCATGTTTGACTATCATAAGAAGAAATCTCCTCCAATTCTGCGTTTGCATTGTGTGTGTGGCGGGAGGTCTTATGGTAGTTTCATTTTCCAAAAGCATTGCGGATTTCAATGTTTAAAATCTTTTGTGTTTGTGTAAAGATAAACTGTTTTTGTTGCTCACACCAGTCCCATGACTGATCCCGAGTTTATTGTTCCTTTCCTAAACTCTGGGTGCTCATAATTTTCCACACGAGCAGTCTAGAGTTGGGTTTCTTTTCAGATATTCAGGTTTAGTAGAGTATCTGGAGCTAGTTCATTCATCGGAGTTGCTTATCTTGGAGTTGTGGATTCATTCTTGTCTGAAGATCATTTTGGAGTTATCACTTTTATTGATATTGTTCCGCTGCTGTTGTTATCATTTTCTTTTCCGCTGCTATTTCTTGTATCATATCTCTGATGTATATTGATATTCATTGTATCACTCTGTTGTATCAGATATTATATATCAATGTATTATTCTTTTCTTCCGCTGTGTTATTTACTTAATGTTGTTATAGCTCCGGCGAATCGGATTTGAACGGTCGAATCTGCGGCATTCTAGTACAATGTGAAGTACGGATGTTGATTTTCGAGCGGGCAAAACCCGAGCCGTCACATGTGGTATCAGAGCTAAGGTTGTACTTTAGCTCAGGAGTATAACACATTAAGTAGCTCATTAGAGATAGAGTGAAGTAAACTCTAGAATGAGAAATTCTCAGATATCCGTTCGAATACCTCAGTAAATTCTCTTGCTATCCACTGATAGTAAGTATGAGTGCAAGAAGAGGATGAGATAGGGGACAGAGGGAATACGACTATGAAATGGTCAATACTCTGTAACAACAAGGAAGCAATCTTTTCTCTATCAATCTATTTTGTTCGTCATCCCTTCTCAATTCTTCGATAGTTTCTAGTAGATCTAGGAAGAAGAAATTCGATTTATTTGATATGGGACGTAAACTCCAAAAAGGCCAAAATTGTTTGTTTGGATGTATTGTTTGCTTTGATTGCTATGGTTGATAGGTATACTTTAGTTTCTAAACTAAAAATTTTGAAATTGTATCCATATATCTGTCTATTCTTTGGGTCCCGATATGTTCTACGAATGGTTAGTTATTTCTTTGAACTAACCGATGCCACTGCATATTTCGTAAATCTGGATAACCCGAGTATCTTGTGAAATGTTAAAACAGATTCGTTCGTGATATTCTGATTTGGTAAGCCAAATGCAGAATAAATGTTCAATTTGAGTTGGTGAAATATTCTTCATCTATCTTTTTGTCTCCTTGGTAATTTCGAGGACGAAATTCTTTTAAGGGGGGAAGTCTGTAACGACCCCGAATTTTATAAATATTTAAAATGATAATTTATTAATTTTTGAATTAATATTTGTGAAATAAATCGATAAGGTGATGCGAGTTTCCCCGATATCCAAGTATATTTGTATAAATCGTTTAAAAATTTAAAATTATTGTATATATGAGAATATATATATCTGTATTTGAACAGATCTGACTAAATTTGAAATAATATAATATATGTTTGATTTGTGTTTAAATTGTAAATAAATGGTTAATAATAATTAGAATTTATAAATTAAAAATATAAGGCGATAAATAAAATAAAATGAATACATTAGAAAGATTTAACAACAAATAGAAAGGTAATTATATTATAAAGTAGCATGAACACTTGAAAAGAATAAAAATAAATGTTAAGTACATTCATATGTAGCCTGTAAGAAATATGCAAAAAGATAAGTGTGAAAACAAAACAAAAATATACCTAAGTATGTAAACAAGTAAAGGCTTCCAATACAAGCCAAGTAACAAATGCAATATCTTTAGCCTCCACAACATCTCATGTCAGCCGAGCTAAATAAGAAAATACATAAGTACACAAAAGAACAAAGTAAAGTAAAAAGAAAAATAACAAAACAAAGCTGCAGCCACCTTGCTTAATAAATGCAAATATCCTAAGTACATAACATATTTTCTATCAGCCGAGTAAAGTAGTATGTAACAAATAGTAAGTTGTAAACAAAAGGACTAAGCATTTAATGCTAGCACCCAAAATGTTCTCATCAGCCACAAGCAAGAAAATATCCCTGCTCATTTTGTACAAAGCAAATTATATCACTTATACATCCCCTGCAAACTCATTTTCTTGTATCAAACTCATTCTTTTATCAAGCTTTCTTCATTTCAAATTCGTTCATTTCAAAACTGAGATAGTATCACTTTATAAACAAACAAACTTCAACCTGAAGCAACTCAATTTAAACATCAACAACAATACAAATCAGAGGATTAAAGATCAAGGAAGCTTCAACTTGTAATTTCTCAGGCTGTTTCAAATATTGGAGCAGGCTCTGTTCTTCAAAATAAAAATGTGAGTAAACTTCCTTTTCTAAAAATAAATCAGTATTATATCTTGAAGCATGTTGAATGTTTGTCAATGTGGTTTGCATGTATATAGACTATGTGCAAATGTCTGTGCATATCTGTATAAACAGATATATATGTTCTCTGTTAGTTCACAGGCTGCCAAACCTGTTCAAAAATTCGAAATCTCATTCTTTAATCTTTTTAGGATCTGATTTCTCGAAGAAATCTGTTAATAATAACAACATCTGATTTTTTAAAATAGTTTTAAGCAGATTTGTTAAGCAATTATTTTAAAATATGTAATTCACAGTAAAAACAAAATCTTATGATAAATTCAAGTGTCTTAAATCATTGTTTTGATTATATAATTTGAATAACCACACAAAGAGAAGAATTTTAAAACAAGAATCACAATTTCTAGTTTGGGATTCAAGGTGCAGTTCTTGTTTGAACAAAAAAAATGTCTTTTGATCGATTTCTGAGGATCAAACGAATATTAGATGTTGAAATTTGTTTTGAAGCTAGTTGGATGATCCACAAACTTAGGAAAAATACCAGAAAAATTTTCTAATGCAAGAATTTTTGGGTTGAATTGAGAATAGGGTTTAAGTTTGAAGTTGGCACTGAGTTGGAAGAACCGTGATTTCGTCGTCGATATTTGATCGAGCTTCTTGTGGCTCTGGGAAAGGTTAGCATAGGGTGTTGACGTGGCGGTGACGGAGTTTGAGCTTCTCCGGTGACCTGAGAAGCGACGGTGAGGGGATTACGTTTGGATGGGTCGAAGCAGTTTTCGAATGAACTGCTAAATTTTGATTCAGGGATTTTTGTGATGAATTGAGTTTGGATTTCGAGCGTTCGTGGGTTTTGCGACTTGCCGAAGTTATTGACGATCGCCAGGACGGTGGCGCGACGTCGTGCACGTGCACGACATCGATCTCGTATCCGCGAGCTTGGCCTGGGAAAAAAACTCGAGACGTGCTCGAGTAAATAGGTGATTTTCGTCGGGTTCCCTCGCCTATTCGAATGGAGTTGATCCTGCAGTGGCTAAGTTTAAAACTTAGCTTAAAGAAAAAAAAGGGTGGAAGAAATGATAAACAGAGGAAGAAGGTATGGGAGACGACTCGGGGAGAGCTGGTGGGAAACGCGAGTCGATACTCGAGTAAAAGCCTGGGAAGATCGGGTTGCTTTAAAAATGGGTTGAGCTTAAATAAAATTTAAGTTTTACTGTTAACAATCTTAGAATTATCAAGCAATTCATATTGACTATATTGAATTAAATCTTATTACAAATTTTAATTAACTAAGTGATTAGAGATTAAATCAAATTGTAATTTAAGATTGGTTAATAAATAATGAATTGATTTATTAATTAAGGTGATCAATTTAAGATTACACACTTAATTACCTAAAGGAAAATTTGTTAATGTGATTAATTGATGGTTAATTTATTTATGTAATTGATTTGAAAGATAATTACTTAATAAAATAATTAATTAATGATTAAAGGTGGATAAATCAAGTGATTAACGTTGATTTAAGATTTCGAATAATCGTTCATCTTGATCAACTAGGGAAAATTATTATTTACGGTAATTGATTTATCATGGGTTAAATTAATTAATTAAAGATAATCAATGAAATGGTGAATTAAATAATTAAAGATTAGTTATTTGATAATTAAAGGTTGGTGAATTATAATTAAAGGGTTGATATATAAATTATAAATGGTTAATTAATGAGTAAAGAAAGAATTAATCAAATGATTTGTAATTAACCAGGATTAGTAATTTATTAATCTGATTTGAATAAATCAAACAATTAACTGATCTTACTTATGGATGTTTAGATTATATTGAATGACTTGATTGTTTGATATCCCTGATATATGATGCTTTGTGATATACCCTGATTTATGTTGTGATCTGTAATTTACTTATCTGTGATATATAACTATGATCTGTGAATGAACGATAAGCGTTGTTCTTATACCGCTTATCGAATTATATTTCTGTATTCTGATATGTGATGATTCATTGTGTTGCACTATTGTGTGAAACCCCTGGACTACACTTTTACACACACAAATATGGATTTCACGTGGAAATCGGTTAAGTCACAGATAATTTAAATTTGATGTTTTTGAAATTGAAATTTTAAATTCAATTGATTTTGAAATTAGAAATTCGGGTTTAAAGTGAAAAGCATTTGAAATGGAATTTCAAAGATAAAAGTTATTTTGAATAACTTAATCGAGTTTTGGAAATTTAAATAATTTGATTTAAATTTGAATTCAAGTTTGGAATTGAATCCTATGATTTGAAACTAGGGATTGAAAATGTTATAAATGTGTTTATATAAAGTTAAACCATTTAAAAGTATAATTTTGAGAATTTGAATTTAACCCAAGAACCTTAACTCGTATGAATAAATCGGATTTTCTGAAATGAAACTGTTTGTTTTCAAATGATAAAAGCTTTCGTATATATATAAGAAATGAAATTCCAATTTAAAGGAATTTCAATATTGAAGTGAAAATGGTTTTCCAAGTTATGAATGGATTGTTTTTGAAAAGCTATGATTTGAATCTGTTATCTTTAACAGATTTAAAATAATGATTGGTTTAAATCATTTGAAATGGGATTGTTTTGAAAGCTATAAGTTAAATCTTGATTTAAAGGTTTAACGAGTTAATCAAATTGAAATGGAAATTAATTTGGAAAATCTGTGAATGAAACTTTTGTTTAAAAGATTAAAGTGTGGAAATTGTTTAAACCATTGAAGGTTGTTTAAAATAAATCTTTTTGTTGAAAAGATTTGAAATGGTAATCGATGGAAGCCATTTAAAAAGAAGTTGAATTAATAAGTTGTGACTTAATTGAAATCCCATATCCATATGTTTTTAAATATTACGCTCACTATTCGGTTTAGCCGGGAGAGGACCTTTGGGTCGTATAACCCATTCCGAATATGTGATACGTCGATATGGATGGCATTTGAAGACCGGTGTTGAAGACCGGATATTTTTGAAAACGGAAGGATTACCGTCGAGTTACTCTGCATCGGCTGATCCCCGATATAGAGGTTTTATCATCCTTAGTGACGGGAAGTCCGGACGTGATTGGAAATTATCCGGATTTGCAAGGGCTTCGTGAGAAGTGCCTTCGGTTCTGTTCGATCCCGGAACAGACTTATATGGATTGTATGTCTGACAATACACTTTGAGATATAAAGCCGATTTCTTTCAAATACATCTCTGTTGGTGGCGGAGAATTTATTCTCTTAGCTTAACACCCTTCTCTGAGACGTACGAGCTCAGAGGTTATGTAGTTGAAATTTATCAGCGATATATCCCAATTTGGTAATGTGACATGCTGAGTGTTGCTGTGTGATGATCAGTGTTTGATCATTTGCGATATGATCATTTGTTTGATCATTTATCTTTGTGATCATAGGTTGATCATCTGTTGACCCAAAGCGTGGCTTTTTGAAAAAGCGTAGCTTTGTGGACGAGACTTCGTCAGGACCTCACATCCCGGAAATGGTCGAAACAGGAATGTTGCGGCAAGGTTATGAGGGTCGCGCCCTTTAGGGTATGTCATTTCCTTCTGGAAAGGGGTGGTATCATGGTATGGAGCCCAGATACTTACTCATGTGGATACACTTTCTTTATGATGTGTTATGTTGGATATCGAGCGCTCGGATAAAGGTCCCATAGGACCGGGAGGTGGCATATTCGTGAGTTACCTGTTACAGGGGTAACCCGGCCTTGTTTGCAGAGAGCAGTTTGTCTCTCGGGACGTCCCGCCAGAGGCGTTCCCATGCGGCGGAAGGAAGTTCCTTAGCCTGACCATTTGTTGGAAATCCATTTCTCCAATACGAACTTGTACGGTTTTAGTTGTAGAACCTGCCATTTACGTACGGTGGTCACCACTGTTTAGATGGTAGCTATAGTAGGCATACGATACTGGTCGTATGCTGGCTAAGATTAATATTATACTTTTGAAATGTTTTCTGCACTATGCACTAGTAATAATAATCCAATGATTTGCGTAGTAAGCATGTTTGACTATCATAAGAAGAAATCTCCTCCAATTCTGCGTTTGCATTGTGTGTGTGGCGGGAGGTCTTATGGTAGTTTCATTTTCCTAAAGCATTGCGGATTTCAATGTTTAAAATCTTTTGTGTTTGTGTAAAGATAAACTGTTTTTGTTGCTCACACCAGTCCCATGACTGATCCCGAGTTTATTGTTCCTTTCCTAAACTCTGGGTGCTCATAATTTTCCACACGAGCAGTCTAGAGTTGGGTTTCTTTTCAGATATTCAGGTTTAGTAGAGTATCTGGAGCTAGTTCATTCATCGGAGTTGCTTATCTTGGAGTTGTGGATTCATTCTTGTCTGAAGATCATTTTGGAGTTATCACTTTTATTGATATTGTTCCGCTGCTGTTGTTATCATTTTCTTTTCCGCTGCTATTTCTTGTATCATATCTCTGATGTATATTGATATTCATTGTATCACTCTGTTGTATCAGATATTATATATCAATGTATTATTCTTTTCTTCCGCTGTGTTATTTACTTAATGTTGTTATAGCTCCGGCGAATCGGATTTGAACGGTCGAATCTGCGGCATTCTAGTACAATGTGAAGTACGGATGTTGATTTTCGAGCGGGCAAAACCCGAGCCGTCACATGTGGTATCAGAGCTAAGGTTGTACTTTAGCTCAGGAGTATAACACATTAAGTAGCTCATTAGAGATAGAGTGAAGTAAACTCTAGAATGAGAAATTCTCAGATATCCGTTCGAATACCTCAGTAAATTCTCTTGCTATCCACTGATAGTAAGTATGAGTGCAAGAAGAGGATGAGATAGGGGACAGAGGGAATACGACTATGAAATGGTCAATACTCTGTAACAACAAGGAAGCAATCTTTTCTCTATCAATCTATTTTGTTCGTCATCTCTTCTCAATTCTTCGATAGTTTCTAGTAGATCTAGGAAGAAGAAATTCGATTTATTTGATATGGGACGTAAACTCCAAAAAGGCCAAAATTGTTTGTTTGGATGTATTGTTTGCTTTGATTGCTATGGTTGATAGGTATACTTTAGTTTCTAAACTAAAAATTTTGAAATTGTATCCATATATCTGTCTATTCTTTGGGTCCCGATATGTTCTACGAATGGTTAGTTATTTCTTCGAACTAACCGATGCCACTGCATATTTCGTAAATCTGGATAACCCGAGTATCTTGTGAAATGTTAAAACAGATTCGTTCGTGATATTCTGATTTGGTAAGCCAAATGCAGAATAAATGTTCAATTTGAGTTGGTGAAATATTCTTCATCTATCTTTTTGTCTCCTTGGTAATTTCGAGGACGAAATTCTTTTAAGGGGGGAAGTCTGTAACGACCCCGAATTTTATAAATATTTAAAATGATAATTTATTAATTTTTGAATTAATATTTGTGAAATAAATCGATAAGGTGATGCGAGTTTCCCCGATATCCAAGTATATTTGTATAAATCGTTTAAAAATTTAAAATTATTGTATATATGAGAATATATATATCTGTATTTGAACAGATCTGACTAAATTTGAAATAATATAATATATGTTTGATTTGTGTTTAAATTGTAAATAAATGGTTAATAATAATTTGAATTTATAAATTAAAATATAAGGCGATAAATAAAATAAAATGAATACATTAGAAAGATTTAACAACAAATAGAAATGTAATTATATTATAAAGTAGCATGAACACTTGAAAAGAATAAAAATAAATGTTAAGTACATTCATATGTAGCCTGTAAGAAATATGCAAAAAGATAAGTGTGAAAACAAAACAAAAATATACCTAAGTATGTAAACAAGTAAAGGCTTCCAATACAAGCCAAGTAACAAATGCAATATCTTTAGCCTCCACAACATCTCATGTCAGCCGAGCTAAATAAGAAAATACATAAGTACACAAAAGAACAAAGTAAAGTAAAAAGAAAAATAACAAAACAAAGCTGCAGCCACCTTGCTTAATAAATGCAAATATCCTAAGTACATAACATATTTTCTATCAGCCGAGTAAAGTAGTATGTAACAAATAGTAAGTTGTAAACAAAAGGACTAAGCATTTAATGCTAGCACCCAAAATGTTCTCATCAGCCACAAGCAAGAAAATATCCCTGCTCATTTTGTACAAAGCAAATTATATCACTTATACATCCCCTGCAAACTCATTTTCTTGTATCAAACTCATTCTTTTATCAAGCTTTCTTGATTTCAAATTCGTTCATTTCAAAACTGAGATAGTATCACTTTATAAACAAACAAACTTCAACCTGAAGCAACTCAATTTAAACATCAACAACAATACAAATCACAGGATTAAAGATCAAGGAAGCTTCTACTTGTAATTTCTCAGGCTGTTTCAAATATTGGAGCAGGCTCTGTTCTTCAAAATAAAAATGTGAGTAAACTTCCTTTTCTAAAAATAAATCAGTATTATATCTTGAAGCATCTTGAATGTTTGTCAATGTGGTTTGCATGTATATAGACTATGTGCAAATGTCTGTGCATATCTGTATAAACAGATATATATGTTCTCTGTTAGTTCACAGGCTGCCAAACCTGTTCAAAAATTCGAAATCTCATTCTCTAATCTTTTTAGGATCTGATTTCTCGAAGAAATCTGTTAATAATAACAACATCTGATTTTTTAAAATAGTTTTAAGCAGATTTGTTAAGCAATTATTTTAAAATATGTAATTCACAGTAAAAACAAAATCTTATGATAAATTCAAGTGTCTTAAATCATTGTTTTGATTATATAATTTGAATAACCACACAAAGAGAAGAATTTTAAAACAAGAATCACAATTTCTAGTTTGGGATTCAAGGTGCAGTTCTTGTTTGAACAAAAAAAATGTCTTTTGATCGATTTCTGAGGATCAAACGAATATTAGATGTTGAAATTTGTTTTGAAGCTAGTTGGATGATCCACAAACTTAGGAAAAATACCAGAAAAATTTTCTAATGCAAGAATTTTTGGGTTGAATTGAGAATAGAGTTTAAGTTTGAAGTTGGCACTGAGTTGGAAGAACCGTGATTTCGTCGTCGATATTTGATCGAGCTTCGTGTGGCTCTGGGAAAGGTTAACATAGGGTGTTGACGTGGCGGTGACGGAGTTTGAGCTTCTCCGGTGACCTGAGAAGCGACGGTGAGGGGATTACGTTTGGATGGGTCGAAGCAGTTTTCGAATGAACTGCTAAATTTTGATTCAGGGATTTTTGTGATGAATTGAGTTTGGATTACGAGCGTTCGTGGGTTTTGCGACTTGTCGAAGTTATTGACGATCGCCAGGATGGTGGCGCGACGTCGCGCACGTGCACGACATCGATCTCGTATCCGCGAGCTTGGCCTGGGAAAATAACTCGAGACGTGCTCGAGTAAATAGGTGATTTTTGTCGGGTTCCCTCGCCTGTTCGAATGGAGTTGATCCTGCAGTGGCTAAGTTTAAAACTTAGCTTAAAGAAAAAAAAAGGGTGGAAGAAATGATAAACAGAGGAAGAAGGTAGGGGAGACGACTCGGGGAGAGCTGGTGGGAAACGCGAGTCGATACTCGAGTAAAAGCCTGGGAAGATCGGGTTGCTTTAAAAATGGGTTGAGCTTAAATAAAATTTAAGTTTTACTGTTAACAATCTTAGAATTATCAAGCAATTCATATTGACTATATTGAATTAAAGCTTATTACAAATTTTAATTAACTAAGTGATTAGAGATTAAATCAAATTGTAATTTAAGATTGGTTAATAAATAATGAATTGATTTATTAATTAAGGTGATCAATTTAAGATTACACACTTAATTACCTAAAGGAAAATTTGTTAATGTGATTAATTGATGGTTAATTTATTTATGTAATTGATTTGAAAGATAATTACTTAATAAAATAATTAATTAATGATTAAAGGTGGATAAATCAAGTGATTAACGTTGATTTAAGATTTCGAATAATCGTTCATCTTGATCAACTAGGGAAAATTATTATTTACGGTAATTGATTTATCATGGGTTAAATTAATTAATTAAAGATAATCAATGAAATGGTGAATTAAATAATTAAAGATTAGTTATTTGATAATTAAAGGTTGGTGAATTATAATTAAAGGGTTGATATATAAATTATAAATGGTTAATTAATGAGTAAAGAAAGAATTAATCAAATGATTTGTAATTAACCAGGATTAGTAATTTATTAATCTGATTTGAATAAATCAAACAATTAACTGATCTTACTTATGGATGTTTAGATTATATTGAATGACTTGATTGTTTGATATCCCTGATATATGATGCTTTGTGATATACCCTGATTTATGTTGTGATCTGTAATTTACTTATCTGTGATATATATCTATGATCTGTGAATGAACGATAAGCGTTGTTCTTATACCGCTTATCGAATTATATTTCTGTATTCTGATATGTGATGATTCATTGTGTTGCACTATTGTGTGAAACCCCTGGACTACACTTTTACACACACAAATATGGATTTCACGTGGAAATCGGTTAAGTCACAGATAATTTAAATTTGATGTTTTTGAAATTGAAATTTTAAATTCAATTGATTTTGAAATTAGAAATTCGGGTTTAAAGTGAAAAGCATTTGAAATGGAATTTCAAAGATAAAAGTTATTTTGAATAACTTAATCGAGTTTTGGAAATTTAAATAATTTGATTTAAATTTGAATTCAAGTTTGGAATTGAATCCTATGATTTGAAACTAGGGATTGAAAATGTTATAAATGTGTTTATATAAAGTTAAACCATTTAAAAGTATAATTTTGAGAATTTGAATTTAACCCAAGAACCTTAACTCGTATGAATAAATCAGATTTTCTGAAATGAAACTGTTTGTTTTCAAATGATAAAAGCTTTCGTATATATACAAGAAATGAAATTCCAATTTAAAGGAATTTCAATATTGAAGTGAAAATGGTTTTCCAAGTTATGAATTGATTGTTTTTGAAAAGCTATGATTTGAATCTGTTATCTTTAACAGATTTAAAATAATGATTGGTTTAAATCATTTGAAATGGGATTGTTTTGAAAGCTATAAGTTAAATCTTGATTTAAAGGTTTAACGAGTTAATCAAATTGAAATGGAAATTAATTTGGAAAATCTGTGAATGAAACTTTTGTTTAAAAGATTAAAGTGTGGAAATTGTTTAAACCATTGAAGGTTGTTTAAAATAAATCTTTTTGTTGAAAAGATTTGAAATGGTAATCGATGGAAGCCATTTAAAAAGAAGTTGAATTAATAAGTTGTGACTTAATTGAAATCCCATATCCATATGTTTTTAAATATTACGCTCACTATTCGGTTTAGCCGGGAGAGGACCTTTGGGTCGTATAACCCATTCCGAATATGTGATACGTCGATATGGATGGCATTTGAAGACCGGTGTTGAAGACCGGATATTTTTGAAAACGGAAGGATTACCGTCGAGTTACTCTGCATCGGCTGATCCCCGATATAGAGGTTTTATCATCCTTAGTGACGGGAAGTCCGGACGTGATTGGAAATTATCCGGATTTGCAAGGGCTTCGTGAGAAGTGCCTTCGGTTCTGTTCGATCCCGGAACAGACTTATATGGATTGTATGTCTGACATTACACT
This sequence comes from Allium fistulosum, assembly GCA_030737815.1. NCBI lineage: Eukaryota > Viridiplantae > Streptophyta > Magnoliopsida > Asparagales > Amaryllidaceae > Allium > Allium fistulosum. The sequence goes on along the minus strand of CM060901.1, from coordinate 304,613,888 downwards.
TTGAGATATAAAGCCGATTTCTTTCAAATACATCTCTGTTGGTGGCGGAGAATTTATTCTCTTAGCTTAACACCCTTCTCTGAGACGTACGAGCTCAGAGTTTATGTAGTTGAAATTTATCAGCGATATATCCCAATTTGGTAATGTGACATGCTGAGTGTTGCTGTGTGATGATCAGTGTTTGATCATTTGCGATATGATCATTTGTTTGATCATTTATCTTTGTGATCATAGGTTGATCATCTGTTGACCCAAAGCGTGGCTTTTTGAAAAAGCGTAGCTTTGTGGACGAGACTTCGTCAGGACCTCACATCCCGGAAATGGTCGAAACAGGAATGTTGCGGCAAGGTTATGAGGGTCGCGCCCTTTAGGGTATGTCATTTCCTTCTGGAAAGGGGTGGTATCATGGTATGGAGCCCAGATACTTACTCATGTGGATACACTTTCTTTATGATGTGTGATGTTGGATATCGAGCGCTCGGATAAAGGTCCCAAAGGACCGGGAGGTGGCATATTCGTGAGTTACCTGTTACAGGGGTAACCCGGCCTTGTTTGCAGAGAGCAGTTTGTCTCTCGGGACGTCCCGTCAGAGGCGTTCCCATGCGGCGGAAGGAAGTTCCTTAGCCTGACCATTTGTTGGTAATCCATTTCTCTAATACGAACTTGTACGGTTTTAGTTGTAGAACCTGCCATTTACGTACGGTGGTCACCACTGTTTAGATGGTAGCTATAGTAGGCATACGATACTGGTCGTATGCTGGCTAAGATTAATATTATACTTTCGAAATGTTTTCTGCACTATGCACTAGTAATAATAATCCAATGATTTGCGTAGTAAGCATGTTTGACTATCATAAGAAGAAATCTCCTCCAATTCTGCGTTTGCATTGTGTGTGTGGCGGGAGGTCTTATGGTAGTTTCATTTTCCAAAAGCATTGCGGATTTCAATGTTTAAAATCTTTTGTGTTTGTGTAAAGATAAACTGTTTTTGTTGCTCACACCAGTCCCATGACTGATCCCGAGTTTATTGTTCCTTTCCTAAACTCTGGGTGCTCATAATTTTCCACACGAGCAGTCTAGAGTTGGGTTTCTTTTCAGATATTCAGGTTTAGTAGAGTATCTGGAGCTAGTTCATTCATCGGAGTTGCTTATCTTGGAGTTGTGGATTCATTCTTGTCTGAAGATCATTTTGGAGTTATCACTTCTATTGATATTGTTCCGCTGCTGTTGTTATCATTTTCTTTTCCGCTGCTATTTCTTGTATCATATCTCTGATGTATATTGATATTCATTGTATCACTCTGTTGTATCAGATATTATATATCAATGTATTATTCTTTTCTTCCGCTGTGTTATTTACTTAATGTTGTTATAGCTCCGGCGAATCGGTTTTGAACGGTCGAATCTGCGGCATTCTAGTACAATGTGAAGTACGGATGTTGATTTTCGAGCGGGCAAAACCCGAGCCGTCACAGCCGAGTTATATACTTTGCTCCAATTTAGTTGAAACTTCTCCAAAGTTGCTTTTTCTTCTTCTTCTGAGCGTATTTCAAAGTCTGTGAATCATTTCTTCCTTGTTTTGATCTTCTAAGTCCAGTTGAAATCTGTTTGTCTAAAAAGCGGGTTAACACTTGCCCCCCAAAGTACACCTTTTGAATGTAAGGTGCGCATTGCTCAAGAACAAGTTTTGATAACCAGTCCTCGATAGTTGAGTCCTCCGACCAACCATTGATCTCGATCTTGGTGAATCGTCTGGTTTCTTTGGATTCTCTTGCAAATTAAAGGTTGTTCCAGACCTGTTTTAACTACGGATCCATCCTTTGCTTATGTGTCTACCATGGGTCATGATCAAGGTGTCTCCATTCGAGGGTATCATTTAACATCCAAGCTATCCCGTGTTCGCTTGGGATTCATCTTTCTTTCTCCGATTGAAAGGCTTTCAAATCCTTTTATCAAATCTACATCTACTCCGAGGCTTGGTCTCGCTGAACCGTTCATCTTTCAATCCAGGGTTTGATCTCTTTGGATTGTTCAGATTCCAATCTAGGGTTTCGGTCTCTTTGGATCGTTAGTCTTCCAAACTAGGATTTTGATCTATTTGGATCGTTAGTCTCCCAATCTAGGTTAACGATCTCTTCTAATCGTTAGTCTCTCAATTTGGGTTTCGATCTCTTCGGATCATTAGTCTCCTAATCTAGGGTTTCGATCCCTCTCGATCCTTGTTGAGCTCGATCCACTCGCTCTTTGGCGAGGGGACCCAATGACCAAGCAAGCCCATCCACTCCCTCCTTAGTGAGGGGACTTACTTTTTATACAAGCCTATCCACTCGCTCTTCGATAAGGGAACTTGCACCCTGCACTCCCCTCTTGACTCTCCGGTTGGGACTTAATGTGATCAATATTGTACAAGTCCATCCACTCATTCTCCAATAAGGGAACTTGCACCATGCACTTCGGTCCCGACTCTTCGATCGAGACTTAAGTAATCAATATCATACAAGTCCATCCACTCGCTCTCTGACAAGGGAACTTGCACCTTACACTCTAATCTCGACTCTCCGGCCTGGACTTAACACAATCAATATCGTACAAGTCCATCCACTCATTGTCCAATAAGGAAACTTGCACCCTGCACTCTGGTCTTGACTTTCTAGCCGGGACTTATGAGTCCATCCACTCGCTCTTCGGCAAGGGAACTTGCACCCTACACTCGAGTCTCGACTCTTCAATCAAGACTTAGTGCGATCAATATCATTTAAGTCCATACACTCGCTCTCTAGTAAGGGAACTTGCACCCTACACTCCGGTCCAGACTCTCTGACCGGGACTTAACGTGATCAATATCGTACTAGTCCATTCATTCACTCTCCAGTAAGGAAACTTATACCCTGCAACTCTGGTCTTGACTTTTGGCCGAGACTTAACATGATCAATATCAATTATCACATTCAATGTGGATTTTTCAAAAGTCAAATATTGAAATCGGGTAAACAAGCAAATGGAAATCCTAATTATTCATCCCAAACATCCTGTCACGACCCGACTTCCTACGCCCAGGAAGACGTATCGTTTTAAAGAAAAGAAAGAGGTGAGAAAGTAGAAAAGAAAGAGAAGAAGAAGAAACAACAACAGAATCTCAACAGCGGAACGAATAAAATATAATATATCACATAAATATCATATACATCTGAGTACACAAATAATACAACACATACTAGACAGTTATAACACCTGTCTAGTTAATATAACTCACACATCACAGAGATACAACACAGCGGAAATACAGAAATAATCACTGACACAGCGAAATCACTATATATCTATACGCTGAAGCCTCCTGCTCCATTGCTCCTCCAGAATTCGTCAAAGCTAACCTGAATCCCTTGGCTACCCGTAAAAATTTGGGTACCCGAGAGTTTATGAAAAACAGAAATAAACTTCGGGTCAGACATGGGTCTGGTATGAGTAACCGGTTAAAGTTGTTTAACTTTGAAAATCATTTGAAAACAAAGGTATCACGTAAGACTCCCCACAAATAAACACGGGTAAGTTTTTACCTTACGCTAACCAAAACATTTTATAGGAAATCCAGTGATATTATAATAGTGTCTAGGGTTTTCAAGTAAATAGAAAATAGCTGAAATTGTTACATCTATTAAATTCCAGCATACTAGCCACAACGTGGGTAATACAATCAAAACCGTAAGGTCTCGTAGGGAAATTGGATTTCCAACAATGGCTGGGCTACTGGGGTACCGCCCGTCACAGTACGTGGCCTAGATCACCGTACCGAGGAGTACGCCCGCTCCCCTGCATCACAAAGCCGGACCCGTTCCTTACTGAACAGTTCCAAACAAGACAACCCCAGTAGTTGTTGCAATCAACTGCCCACACAATCGAATATAAAGGGACATCTAGACAGGAGTATATCTTGCTCTCAAGTGGGTGCTACCCACGAAGCTTTGCTGCACCTCCCCTGTTTTAGCCATTCCCGGTTGATGAGGCTTGAGGTCACGATTACCTGAATAGAACTCATCACTTAGAATGCTCATCGTCCACCTGACGATGTGCTGAAAGCATTCAATCCATACAAGTTCGTTCCGGGTTCAAACGAAACCGAAGGCATTATCTCGTTACACTCGTATTGGAATCACCCTCAGAGTTAACGACAATAACCCTTGCACTCTGAATCACCATCTCGAATCTATAAGTACTATCACCGTCAAACTCATTACGGAATCACCCACAGAGTTATACTGACGTATAGTCCTATACCTCGAGTCTTCACTTGCTCCATTTGCATTTTACGACCTAACGTTAATTTGGATCGATGTGGTTTTCGGGTCTCCAGACCTGGAATCCCGGTATACGGAAACCCGATCCCGGTCTCATCGAATCCAAAACGTGTCTTTTAAGGCCAAGTTGTTTTAAAGTTAAAACAATTCAATTTAATTATCTATATCAACACAGATAGATAAATCACAATATCATAGATGGATGATACACATATCAGCATATATGAATAAACTATATCATCACCATACATCAATCAAACATCCATATCACAACAGATATTACTGATCTCATATCTGAGATCACAACCAATCAATAAATGGGATATCAATCAATCATCATACATAAGCAAGGATTACTAATCACATCGTTGATAATTAATTTAAAATAAATTAAATTAATTACCTTATCTTTTTAATTAATTTAAAATAAATTAAATTAATTACTACATCATTATTAACTTGCTTATATTTCTATTAATTAATTTTTCAACCAATTAATTAATCACCATCCCATTATTCCATTTAATTAATCATCCCTGATTAATTATCTTTAATTACATTTAAGTAATTATCCTTAAGTTATTTCACAGATTTATTCATCTTAACCAATTATAGAAGTAAATCCTTACATTACTTCATTAACTAATTAACTAAGGTTAATCACATTACTTAATTAATTACATAAATAAATCTCTTTATTTATTAATTATATCAAATAAATCCATTTTAATTCCAATATTAATTATATTAATTAATGATCTCAAATTACATTTCCAATTTCATTATATCAAAGAAATTTATTTCAAATTAACCCGAAATACTAATCACTCTTGATTAATCACATATAGAAATTAACTTCTTAATTACTTTATTAATTACATTCCATAATTAATTATTTCAATTTAATCCTTTGATAAATCTTACAAAGTAATTATACTCAAATTTCTTTATTCATAAAACAACATCCCGTTAATTACATCCAGTAATTATTCTCTAATTACTTCTCTAAGTAATTATAATTATCACCCAATCAATTTGATTAATCCAAATTTATTAAAATAAATTAATTAACTCAATTTACTCAAGTAATTAATTTCTTAATTACTTTCCATTTATTAATTATATTTAACAATTACAATGTTGATTGTTAAATTTATATATCCAATCAATTATTAAAAATCAATCAATTAATTGTAAATTAATCTGGTTAACATTTATTTAATATTCTAAATAATTAACTTACATTAATTATTATTAATTATAAGTTCAATCTATTATTCAATAATTGATTTGAGATTAATCTATGATTTCTTAATAACATATTAATTACATATTCCATTATAAAATCGTAATTTAATACCTTAGGACTTATAACTTCAAATTAATTATTTAATTCATCTTTAAACTTGAATTAACTCATTTAGTTTCAATTTCAAATTTATCAATTCAAACTGTCAACTATCATCCTCATTTGTTAATGGTTACAGAATTTAAACCTTTAATCTTTATTAACTTAAAGAAAAATTCATCTTCATAATTGATTAAATTCCATCTTTCTCTTTGAACTTCCATTTAAAATTTCCAAGTTTGAAGGAACACAAATTTAAACTTTGTTCATTTTATAAAACTATCTCTTTTAAAAACTTAAAATTTCAAATTAAAAATAACACTTAGTTATAAAAAGATTTTTAAAATAATTTCACTTAAGTCCAAATATTTACTTATTTAGATTTATATTTTTTCTTCAAAAATCTGGAATTAACACTTAAATTTAACTCAGTTTAACTGGATTTAAAAATTTAAAACTTTAACAATTTAAAACTGTAAATCTGGTCGATGTTAAAACTGGAAACAATATAACCCGAGTCCCCTTTGTTTTGCTTCGAGAAAAACATCAGATTTCCCGAGCCAGACTGCAACTTACTCGAGTACGTGCTCGAGTTACCCTGTGCACTGTCGAATTTGAGAATAACAGGCTTACTCGAGACAGCCCCTATTTCACTTCGAGGCAACTTATCATTCCACCCGAGCAAATCACGTTTCTACTCGAGAAATTCTCGAGTCCACTTCCTGTCATCACCACGAATACACAACCACCAGAACACTCACCTGTACACGTGCACAGGTAACCGGTCCACCTCCGACCATCATCGCCGCCTTCATCCCATCGACATCGACCCCCACCAACCTTCCAACCACCCAGAATTGCCAAACACAATCGAAATCAAAATCGAGGTTCTTCAAAGATCACTGGAACCCAACCTCGACCTACCTATTTTCCACGCACTACCAATTCCGATCATCAGAAGCTTCGTAGCTTCAGCCATATCATCGTCAAACCCCCACGAATCCACTTCCAGAAGCCTTATCGCACTCGATACTTCAGAGAGGAAGAATTAATCAAGTCTTTCAGCACGACCAAAATTAGGTCACCCTAGTTCGAACACCTCCCACTGCCACCACAAAGCGTCGTTCAACCTCCGAGCATTTTTCCTAGAACCCTCGATCGCTCCTCTACTTCCAGACCGAAGTTCGACATCCCTAGTTGTCGAGATCACCCACGGCAGCTTAAAAAGCTTAAAACAGTGCATCTAGAACTGCTCTTCAACCCCAGCATTAAAAATCATAAAACTTGTTTTAAAAATCTTTATTTCGTATGTAGTTTCACCCTATACCCTTGAATACTTAAAACAAGAAGTTTGTTTTTAAACTTGATTGAGGTTGAACCCTGTCTCCTTGGTTTCCAGAGTAAATTTTCAAGACAGTTTATCTTATATAAATTTTATCATCCAAGTTATAGTTAAACAACCACTGGTTGCTTGTATCTTCATTCAATAATTGCTAGATCAAAAGAGAAGGGAGTTGTTTTACAATTCTACTTAAAAGAAGAACATCATGCAACATAAAATTTCAGAGCAGACACAGATATGCAAAGACAAGATACATGTCATCACATAGAAAACATGTCATTTTAACCAAAGTTATAAGTTTTAAAATAAAAGTTACTCACAAAGATTTGTAAAAGGCAGAGAAGAAGAACAGAGCATGTTATCCTTTGAAAACAGTTTGAATTTGAAATCTGGAAAATGTTTTCCTTGAAACTCTCTGGCCAATCACCTTGCTTGTTTAGTTGCTTGATATTTGTTGAAGCTTGTTTTGAGATAAAAAAATGGAGTTTCAATTTGTATTTGCTTAACTCGAACTGGAAGTATAAAGTGATAAAGGAAAAATTGTTTCCCAGGCTATGTATAAACAGTTTACAGGGTTGTATATTTTTTTTTCTTATTTCATTTCTAAGGTCAGAGATATTTTGTAAAGTATGGAGGCTGAAAAGAAATTTATGCAACTCAAACCGGATTTGTTGGCTGCAAAGAAATGGAGCATTAATTGTTATTGTACTTGATGTTCTTACTTTATACTTATCTCATACTTGCCTGTGACTTATATTGCAAGCTACAAATATATTTATACTTTGCTTTGATCTTTCTATTTTGTTGCCAGGCCTGCATGCATCTTGTACAATTTTTCTTTGTTATTTACTTAGTTTATTTCTTAAGCTATTTCATCTGTCCAGATTTTGCTTCAGCCTGCATACTTTAATTATAGCTACACCACTGGTTCTACACATTTCTATTTCTATGTGAAAATACTTTGTTATTCTACTTTTCTTATTTTTTTGCCTTTAGTCTGCATGTATATCTTCGAACAGATTTTATTAGGGGCTGGCTTATCATTCTCGAATTGTTTCACTTTGACTTTGATTCTTTTGGCTATGCGATATATATTACAGAGTTGAAAATAAAATGTAATGGGTGTTGTTTTTAATATATTGTTTTGTTATATTCACCTTATTGTTTGATTGTATCCACTATGTTATTGTTTTATTGTCATACTATTTGTTTATAAATTATGGAGGATGTTTATCTTGTTATGTTTACTTGTTTGTGCACATTTCTAGCTTAACAAAGAATGGTAATTGAATGTTGTTTGTTTGTTTAGTGTATATTTATTTTATAATCTACGAATTATCAATTTACTTGTTATCCAATTACGTTGTTTGTTTATTTAGCGTTCGCTTATTTCTTTACAAACGATAAAATTTACTGATGTATGTTTTGTACCCGTATTATTGTTAGCTCGTTATTTTAACATGTATATTTATATTTACTAATATTATAAAGGCTCATTTATAAATTTTAAAATAATTTAAACAAAAGAATTTACCACTTCTATTTATTCAAAATCTATTTATAAAAGTATCATATCAATTTAAAATAATTTACAAAGAATTTATTTCCATAAAAATAAAACTCATTATCAAATAAAATGATTTTATAAAAGAAATTATTACTATATAAATAAATTACTTATTTTATCAATCTATATTCAAAAAGAAAAATAAAACTTTTAAAACAGATCTCATCTATTTACAGTATATACAGATATATATAGATTATAACAGAAAACAATTTATCAGTTTTTAAAATATAAATTATCAGTCAAATATTTATTTAAAAGAAAATTATCGAATCAATTCAAATTTTATTAACAATTATTGTCAAATCAATTTAATTTTAATCACAGATTATTAAATTGATATTGCCAAAATTTCCGGGATGTCACACATCCAACCTAGAGCATGCCTAGAGACCAATCTAGGCCTTGTTAACACCCAAAAGGTGTAGGGAAGGGAAACTTGGTTAAATGAAGGCTTGGATATCCCTTGTAAACCTCAACGAGTGTTGGCAAAAGCGACACTTAATTGAGTAAGGGCTTGGGAAATTAGGCTTAGCATGTTCAAGTCCATGATGATGTTATAAGCATGATCATGTCGAAGTCGTGTAATCTTAGAGTTAATCTATATAAGCAATCTTATGCAAATAGAAATCAAGAATATGAGTTCTTTTGGAATTCGAAGCAAGCTATGATTAAAATCACAAATACTTTGGAACTCAAAAGCAAGCTATAATTCAAGACGTTTTATTCATATTCCATGTAATAGTTGAATGTACAAGGTCCTATGTGCAAAAGTACAATCAGCACTAAAATCCCCATATCAATTTAGGGTTACAAAATTTAAAATGTAAAAAGTCGAGGAAAGAATGATCGACCCATTCTTCAACGCCAATAGGTCCATATTTTTAGAGGTAGAGTTGCGGCACAACAGCTTGATTTTGTCATTCATGAGCTTTGGCATTAATATCGCATGGCGCTATCTTCATTTAATAATGTCCTTCGGTATTTCTTGGATGCATTGTTGAGCTTCGACATTGCTCCAATAGAGGTGGTATTCGGCACCAATAAAGAGCGACATTAGTTTAAAGTTATTCTAGCATGAATCGGCATTGATATGGAGCAGCATTGCTACGATGCGATACTAACATGTGGCGGCGTCATTTTGTATGATGTCGGCATTGATAAGTCCTATGAATGTTAATGTCTTTCGACATCAACATTACATGTATAATTGTGCGACACTGGTTTGAAGCGATATTATGTGAAGCAGTATTGATGAGGAATGGCTTGGAAGGAGTGTCATTATTACCTTCATGGATATTGATGGCTTTCAGCATCAATATCGCATTTATAGATGTGCGGTGTCTTCTCTTGATTGACGAGATATGACATGTGACGACCCACACTTTGGAAGATTTAAATCGACAATAATCCACACATGTACAACTCAAACAATCTGAAACACAAATAATCAATGGGGTTAATTAAGAAAAATAAGAAAAGAAGAAGAAAACAAACATAGAATCTCATAGCGGAATGATAGAATATAATAATCAAGTAAACAGTTCGTGAAGCTGTTTATGTTATATATTTGACTATAATTTATACAACATTTATCAGAGTTATATATACAACTGGGACAAATAAAATAATGCAGTAGAATAACATGATGCAGGGAATAATACTAACAATAATAATATATCAAATCTTTGTCTTCGTCCTCAAGAAAATAATCTTTAATGCGCTGAAAAGTCAGGGCTGACCCGAGCGTAATGAAAAGATAAAACACTTGAGTCAGGACTAAATTATCCTTATGTGAGTCAAATCGATATCACATATAACATGAGTGTAATGGCATCGGAGATGTTTATGGGGTTTTACATCTCCTATCTAGTGTATAACGTGTGTGCAATAACTTAAAAGATGTTACGGGATTTTCCATCTCTTAAGGATCCGTTAAAATATTTATATATAGCAGAATACGCTATATATATAATGTCTAATCAGTAAAATAAATATTTTTCTTAGCGTTAAGGCTTTACATTAATCCCTCTTAACGCATTTTTAAGCATTGTCGTACAGTTTTCATATAACGCCCTAGTAGCACGTCGGGGGACAGGGATGCGCCGTGATACGACAACACTAAACCAAAATCGTAGTGGTCTCATATAGGGATAAAAGTATGACAAGGCATGTGAGGCAATGCCCAGGGTAGGATACTACCAGTTCGGGTCGCAAGGCTGGTGGTAATGCATCGTAGCCACGATCGCCCACCGCGTCCATCCATCCCATATCGAGTTAATGGGAAGTCATCCCAAAATCAAGGTGCACCAATCGAACCCAACAACAAGAGTAATAATATAGATCGAGTCCAAAAAAATCGAAGAATGGATGTCCGCTAGGGGTAGCTAGCCCGCTTGGCCCTATCAAGCTGTCACGTTTTAGTCATTTCAAATTGGCACAAGTGTCGGGGTCTATCCATCATCATTTTCTTTCTTAAAATCCAGCAAACATATGCCAAATCCAACCACTTCATTCTGAAGTCTCCTTCGCGTACACAGTTGTTAAAGTGGTTCCAATATTGATAGAGAGTATGCCAATAAGAGGCCCCGGTCTCTTTAACAACCAAACGTCGTTTTACACACCGGTTGGTACTTTTACATTTCGAAAACGATTCATACTTGGTATCAAAATATCATATTCGCTTCAAAATACCATTCATTTCAAAATCATCATATTTACTCAAAATATACTATTTCACTTCAAAATCATTTTCACCTCAATATCTTGATTTCGCTTCCAAAATTGTTTCGAATTTCAATTTAGGTTATAACTTCATTTAATCCAATTCGAATTTAAATCAATGATTTAAATATAAACATTCCAGCCTTGATAGGTTTGAATTTTTAGAAAATAGTTTGAACAGTTTTAAACAGTTTAAAAGGTTAAAATAGTTTAATATAAAATAGTTTGAGTATTGAAAATGGTTTATATATTAAATAGCTTGGAAAATCAAAATAATTTGAATATTTAAAAAGATAGATTTTAAACAGTTTATATTAAAATAATTTATTTGAAAATAGTTTCAAAGTCAAACTGATTCAATTTCAAATCTTCCAATTCAAATCAATTTCAATTTCCATTTCAATTTAAATAGATTCAATTCCGATTTCAATTTAAATTAATTTCCATTTCAATTTCAATTTCAATCTAATTCTCGATCTTAAACCATTTCAGTTTATATAAAGTTCGAGTTCAATTTCCGAATATCGATTTAAATCATTTAAATTAAACTTACTTCGATGTTCGAATTTTAGATTCAAATCTTTAGAATAATTCAATTCCGAGCTCAAATTTGAAATATCCATTTAGATTACCTTTACTTAAATAACTTTGAAGTTCAAGTAAAAGTTCAAATCTTTTTAAACAATTCAATTTCGATAATTCAAATCATATTTCAATCATGACTTCAAATTCCAATTAAATTCTTTAAAACAGTTTCTTTTAACTAAATTTAATTTCAACATTTCAAACTCGAATTCGTAATTAATTCAATCTTCATAAATTCGGTTTTTATTTCTTTAAATCAAAATCATTTGACTAATTTCAAAATCAAGATTTTTAAATTATTTAATTTAACCAATCCGGTGTCCGTATATAATTTTCTATCCTATGGCCAAATGAATAGTTATTTCAATTTAATTCCAGGGATGGATATATATCATTTCAATCCAAATCAAAGTGTCATAGGTATATATCATTTCAACCTGTTTCTTAATTTATTCTAAAAAATTCAAATAACAGTTTTATACACTGTCAAAATTTACAGGGTGATAATAGGATATATCAAAATAAATAAACATCCAATCATCCAAAATATCAACCAATAATCATCCATCACAATCAACATCCAAAACAGTCAATAAATCACCATAATTAATCAGTTATCAATAATCGGAAATTTTACTAGATATTTAATTCCAATTTCAATTTAACTATTAATTCAAAATTTCTAACATATAAATTTCTATGTCGATTTCCATATCAGTTAAATTTCCAAACAACAATCAATATAATTAAATTACTTCATGATTTCAGTTTAACCAACATAAAAATATTTAGTCATTCGTGAGCATTTAAAAACACTCACCTTTATCTAAAACTGAAAATATTTCAGCTTCAAATAAATTCCACTTCGAAACCATGCCGTAGACGACGTCGATACGAATCTACTGCAAATCATTTCGCTTGAAACGGACCTCGTATGCAAAAGTTTCGATTTTATTAATATAACGGTAATTATAAAATTTAATTAACTTAATAATATAATTAACCATACCCTAATCCTTCATTCCTGCTCTCTCATTTATCTCGCACAGGCCACGCGAACAACCACGCTACATGACCTCGGGATGCGTGCCTCCATGAGCCATAGACCGCCGATCAGACATCACCACGTCGACTGCCTTCGCTCCCTCTACCACTGCCAGCAGGCCTAAGACCTCCGTCGCTAGTGTTGATGATCGAAACCTAATAAACCACATGCCCTAATCGTCTCGCTCTTGGCCAATTCATGACACTTCGCGAAGATCCAACCGTCCAAAATGTAGAGCTCGAGGAGATCTTCACTTTTGTAGTTGAAGCCGAGTTGAGATTGTAAATGGATTGGGAGAAATCAAGGGGAGAATGAAGAGAATTTTCGGCCATTAATGTTTTTCAGAGATGTGGCCGTGTGATTTTAGCTAGGGTTGTGAACGAAAATGAAATGAACGGCTTATTATATAAGTTTCCGACCCAATTGACCCGCGAAATTTCCGAACTCCAAACGAAGCGTGCCGCTTAGCATTTTATATGTTATACCCTCATTTCGAACATAATGGAACTAGTTTCGGGAGCTAATTCCATCATATTCAGGAGATAACATTTCAAAATTAAATTATTTTAATTAAAATTCTGAAAAAATAAATTCTACGTGTTTCAAGCTCGCACGGCCAAACGACAAGTCTGATCGCTACGAAACTTGAAATCCTAAAATAATTTACTATTACGGATTCGATGAAACTAGTTTCGTCGAAATCCAAGACAATGGCCATAATGACTATTTTTACACGTTAATTAATACATAAAATTTCCAATTTCTATTTATTCACTTTTAAATTCAATTTTAAAAGTCAACGATCTTCATTCTTGTTTAAATAAAATTTAAATCAATTTTCGATATCATTTTCATTCACATCAATTCATGATTCAATTATTTAAACAATTTCCAATATTAATTTAATCAATTTTAATTATTCGATAAATCACTATAATTTAAATATAAGTTATTTAAATTATAAATTAAACTTTTAAAACAAATTCAAATAATAAAACAACCATTTCCATTTTACAATAATTCAACATTTATTATTCAGTCGCAGCTATTGATTATAAACACGTTAAACATATTGAACTCCATTCTAATACAATTGATTTCCTTAAATCTTATCGAAATCGATATTTCCAATTTTTATTCAAGTTCATATTAAATAAATTACATAAATAATTCATTAAATTTTTATTTCTAACCACTTTTGTTCAATAATCATATTAAATTTAATAACTTAAAATAGTTAAAATTACGGGTCGTTACATGACATCCATAGGAGCGACATTGATTAGAAGCGGTAGTATTTGAAGGTCAACCCCAACATGGGGTGGCATTGAAGAAGTGCAACAGTGATAGGAGACGACATTGACAAGGAGCGATATTGATGAGGTGCGACATCATTTAAAGGATAGCATTAGGATGGATTAGTATTAGAAAGAAGAGGCATTGATTCTTTTCTATACTTCGACATTGGCTCATCTTCATACTATCGGCATTGGTTTATATCTTTGACATTAACTTATTCTAATATCTTCGACATTGGCTTATACCTTTGGCACTACTTTCTAGTAGGATATCATGACTATGTCGCATATCTTCGGGATCAATAATAATAGTAGTAACGTTTGTTATCTTAATGTCGCCTTTATGTGCTTTATTATGGTTGCTATTATAAAGGCTTCGACACTCCTCGTAATGAGGTTTGATATCATCTCTTTGAGGCTTTGTGTTCGACGTCATACTCCTCTTAGATATTATGTAGATAACATTTGCCCCTGCCCCCTAACTGTAGTGGAAGCATTGACTTTTCAATTCAATAATCTTGAGAATAGCGCTTGCCAGTTGTTAGTAATCCTTGTAGATCCGACCAACCATTCAAAATGGAAAATGCATGTCTTTTCTTCCACTATAAATAGTCAAAGTCATTTTCCTCCTTTTCTTTTACCTACGATTAAATGCTCAAGCAAGCAAACTTAAAAATTCATAAGGTCATCTATAGATTCTAGTTTTTTTTCAAAGTTAAAATCAATGTACAACTCTCATTTTCATCGATTAGATCGACATGTTAAATAAGGGGGTTTTATATCAAAATTGTTATTAGTGTTTACTTATAGGATTTTGATGTTAATATTCATATTACCGCTTAGGTTAATGATCGATTATGCTTATAGATTGAATAAGTGACGAATTTCTATATCGCTTGGATGCTTATAGGATTAAGTAGTAGTTGGCCAACATAGACTTTGTAACCCGGTCATTTTTAATTTAATGGTGAAACGAGTAGTCTATCAAACCTAAAAATTAATATCGTCTTTCTTTGTATTGGCACTAATGTTTTACGTCATTATCGGGATGTTCAATATTGATTAATTTACTCTGTTTTGCGATGTCACTCTGATGTTCAGTATCAATTAAGTTTTTCCCTTTATCTATTACTTTAACAATCAATTATGTGGTTCAGAGTATTAATGGTGCAAGATTTTTATGCTGCTAATATACAAAGATGCGACAATTGGTTTAAATTATAATGCGACATTCTATTATGTCGACATTAACTACAAGGATTGTCGTTCAAATTCCGCATTGATTTATGAGATTATTGTATGATGCTGATCACCATATATTATTGCTCCTTTTCGGTAACCATTTTAAATGTTTTAGTTCAATATTTTTTTGTCATTATTTTTTATGACATAGTTGTTGTAGCAAATTTAGGGTCTACTTACTCATCTAGTACTTTAACAATAACATTATGGAACTATGCCGACATTACTTATTGACGTTGGCAATTTCAGCATTTCAACATCGATCATAATTGCGACACAACATTATTGTTTTATAGAGTAACTCATGCGGCATTCGACATTAATTTATCCAGTCGACATGGGTTTATTGATGCACATTATACTTAGGATACCTTTATGTTAACTCTCATTCTCTTTTATCATACGTTTAGCATTTATTCATGCAACTTTAGTCAACTTAAAAGTTTTAGTTCTCTTATGAATTCGACATTGACTACTCGATGGTCATTGATTTGTTGTAAAAGGTATGTTAGACTTTAAACTTTTGATATTTAGATAATAGGTAAATCACTTAAATGCTTTTTGACTTAGCTCATAATAATCCATTTTTTTATAATGAACATTCAAATTTGGAATACTATCACCTAGTAGGCAAATGGAGGGCTCAACGACAAGCAAGAAATCCATTCAAAAGATTAGTATGAGTTCTAAAGCTCCCCTCTCCGAGTTAATTCTTCTTTGGTTGTGGAAGATTAGCTTTTGATATAGAGTCGTTCATAAACTTCTTAACTAGACTCCCTTCTTGTTCAACTTTTTGTTCTCGCCATAGTGTACTAGACAAATTCATACTTAAATAATTATTACCTTGAATGTACTATAAGTTTATTTCCTAAAGCTTTAATTGGATGCACAATGATATGTAACCCTTAGCTTGTCTTCTTAGTATAATTCTTGTCTTCAAACCTAAAATTTGCTTTGATAATAGATTAGTAATATAAGAAATCAGAAATTCAATTAACATAAAACTAGAGAATTTTCTGGTACTAATTTAAAGAAATGACTAGAAAACCATCTAACAATTAAAAGACTAGAACTCCATCTGATAATAGGAAGACTAGAATTCCATTTAATAAGAAGTCCAAAATACCATCTGATAATAGGGAATCCAGAATACCATTTGATAATAAATTCAAAAAACCAGCTGGCAATAATAAGAAATCTAGAATATCATCTGATAATAAGGAATCTAGAATACCATTTGATAATAAGAATCCGAAATACCATCATCTGATAATAAGAAATCAAGAATACCATTTGATAATAAGAAATCCGGAATACCATCATTTGATAATAAGAAACTCAGAACATCATTTGATAATAAGAAATCCAAAATACTATCATCTGATAATAAGAAATCCATAATACTACATGATAATAAGAAATTTTGAATACTATCATCTGATAATAAGAAATCTAGAATACCATCTGATAATAATAAGAAGACCAGAAAACCATATAGCAATAACAATCGGAATAGAAGACCGTAAATGCATCTGATAATAAGAAGAAGACCAAAAAACCATCTAGCACTAATAATCTAAATAGAAGACTAGAAATCCATCTGATAATAATAAGAAGACCAGAAAACCATATGGCAATAACAATCTGAATAGAAGACCGTAAATCCATCTGATAATAATAAGAAGATTGGAAAATTCATTTAGTAATAAGAAAACCAGAAAATCCAAATGATGATAATAAGAAAACCAGAAAATTCATTTGGTAGTAAGAAAACCAAAAAAATCCATCCGATGATAATAAAAAGACCAGAAAATTCATTTGGTAATTAGAAAACGAAAAAATCCATCTGGCATAATATTTTGAATAGAAGACCAAAAAATCCGTTGGGTAATAAGGAGACTAGAAATCCAACTAGTAATGATAATCTGAGCAGACCTAAAATAGAAGACCAGAAACTCTATCTGACAATTCCTGTTTTTTAGGAGACTAATACCTTGAATAGCAACGAAGATTCCCGTTGTTTAATGGAATGTCTCTTGCTAAGAAATATATGGTCTTTAAGGTGTTTATTGTTTATTATTTTTTTAGTTTTATATTGGAGCAGAGTAGTTCCGTTCAGCTATTCGACCATTCAACAAAGTAGTTCTGTTTAGCTATTCGACCGTTCAACAAAGTAGTTCCATTCAGCCGTTCAATAGAATAGTTCGGTTTAGCCGTTTGGCCGTTCAATAAAGTAGTTCCATTCAGCCATTTGGTCATTCAGCAAAATAGTTCCGTTCAATCGTTTGGCCGTTTAGCAAAGTAGTTCTGTCTAGCCGTTCAGCTATTCAGCCATTCGGCCATTCAGTTTGAAAAAAGGTCTAATTACTTCATTGATACTCGTTACATAGACCTTCCATTGAAGGCTTCTTATCTTTGGGTTAGGATCGAACCTATTAGAAGTCTGTTTCGATCTATCCTCCCGATGTAATTATTCTTATCCTTTTAGTAAGGATATATTCTTTACTTAATCCCTTTTGCCTCTTCATTGGGCTGCAGACTTCTTCGTCTCTTCTATCTTTTCCCTTCTTGGGCTTTGCTTCTCTTTGGGCTTTGGATATCTTAGTCCTTTTTTATTTGCCCCTCCTTGGGTTTTGGACATCTTAGTCGATTTTCTCTTCGCCCCTCCTTGGGCTTTGCCTCTATTTAGGCTTTGGACATCTTAGTCCTTTTTCTCTTCGCCTTTCTTTGTGCTTCAGACTTCTTCATCCCTTCTTATTTTTGCCTTTCTTTAGGGTTTGGACTTCTTTGTTACTTTAGGAGTCACTCTGGGAATACATCAAAGGCTTTTGTTGGGAACTAAGCCTCCTCCCTCTAGGAGGCACTCCGGAAATGCATCGGAGGCTTTGTCCCTCCCTTTAGGATGTGCTCCAGAAATGCATTGGAGATTTTGTCCCTCCTTTTAGGATGTGCTTCGGAAATGTGTTGGAGGCATTGTCCCTCCCTCTAGGAGGTGCTCTGGAAACGCGTCAGAGGCTTTATAGTAAAAGAAAGTTTCTGAAAAACTTGTTTGTTAAAATGATTTTTGGCCAATTGATATGTTTGGGAAAACCCTTTTTTTTTAAATAACAAAACTTCAACTTTTATGACATGAGATTTCCCTTTGGAAGAAAGGGTTTTTCAGAATTTTTTTCCTTAAAATTGGTCTTTCTTTTGAAAAGATTTTGGATATTTGAATTCTTTGATAGAGAAGCCCCTTCCTAGTATTTCCACTAAGAAGTGTTTTGTAACGACCCGCCTTTTTGAACGGTTTAAATCGACAATAAACCACACATGTCAAATCCAAACCATTCAAAATGGAGGATTATTATGGGGTAAATGAGAAAAAGAAGAGAAAAGAAAGAATAACAAACACTGAATCTCACAGCGGAATGACAAAATATAATAACCAAATAAACAATTCATGAAGCTGTTTTACAAATAACATTTGATTACAGTTTTACAATATATCAGAGTTATACATACAGTAGGAATAAACAAATAATGCAGCGGAACATCATGATGCAGTGGAATAAATAAAATAAATAGTAATAATATACTAAATCTTCGTCTTGGTCCTCTAGAAAAATAGCCTTCAATACACTGAAAAGCTCAGACTGACCCGAGCGTAATGAAAAGACAAAACACTCGAGTCAGAACTAAAAGATCTTATGTAAGCTAAATCAACAGTAAATAAACAGGAGTGTAACAGCTTCAGAGATGTTTATGGGATTTTACATCTCCTATCCAGTGTCTAACGTGTATGAAATAACTTAAGAGATGTTCGAGATTACCATCTCCTAAGGATCCATTAAACTATCTACTATGTAGTACAATATGCTATTATAATATGTCTACAGTAAAGTAAAGTATTAAAACAACGTTAAGGTGTTATCCATATCCCCCTTAACACATTTTTATATATTCCCGTAGTCTATACAGATATTGTAAGCTTCACCAAATCGGTGGTTTACTCAGTAGGAACACCATTGGTACGGTACAAACCAAACTCGTAGTGGGCGCGATAAGGCATACGACAAGGCACGCGAGACAATGTCCAGGGTAACGCATAGCAGCTACTACCGCCCACCACGAAACACACTCCCAAAATCAAATCAGAGGGTGGCCACCAAATCAGTCACAAAGTAATAATATGGTATCGAAGAAATGTGCCCGATAGGGGGTGCGACCCCACTTGGCCCGACATGGCTCCTGTTTTAGTCACATCAAGCTGACCAGAGGGGGTCAGGGCTGTGTTCATACCTCACACAGAATCGTTCGCCAAACCATCCTACTTTGTTCTGGATTCTCCACAACGTGCACAGTTGTTAAATTGGTTTTCGGTATTGGCAGAGAGTATGATAATATCCTATCCCAGTCTCTTTAACAACCAAACACTTATTTCACACCGGTTGGTTCTTTTACATTTCCAAAATCGATTCATAATTGATATCAAAATATCATATTCACTTTAAATCATATCACTTTCGAAATCATATTCACCTTCGAAATCATTATTCACTTTCGAAATCATATCCACAAAATAGGTTAAACCTTCATTTCAAAATCATCATATTTACTCGAAATATATCATTTCACTAGAAAATCTCATTTCAAATTCCAACGTAGGTTATAACATCATTTAACCATATTCGCTTTTAAAACAAGGATTTAAATATAAATAATTTAGCCTTGCACCGTTTGAATTTTTGAAAATAGTTTAGATAGTCATAAACAATTTAAATAGTTTAAAATAGTTTAATAGTTTAAAATATTTTTAATAGTTTAAAATAGTTTAAAATAGATTTAATAATTTAAAATAGCTTTAAAATAGTTTTAAAATAGTTTTAATAGTTTTAAAATAGAATTTAATAGTTTAAAATAATTTTAATAGAGTAAAATAGATTTAAAAATAATTTTAATAGTTTAAATAGATTTAAAATAGCTTTATTAGTTAAATTAGTTTTTAATAGTTAAATTAGTTTAATATTTTAAATAGTTTAATGATTTTAAAACAGTAAAAATAGTTTTTATATAAAATGGTTTGATTATTGGAAAATGGTTTATATAGTAAATAGTTTTGAAATTCTAAATAATCCAAATTTTAAAATAATATATTTTAAATAGTTTATATTAAATAATTTATTTTGAAAATAGTATCAAATCAAACCGTTTCTTTCGTTTCAACAAATCTAAACCATATCCAGATTTCAAATCAATAAAACTCAATTTTAATCTTTCAATTCAAATTCTCATAAAAACCATTTCAATTTATATTGATTTCAAATCCAAGTTTGAACTACAATTTAAACCACTTCAAATTCAATAGGTTTCAAAGTTTAAATATTCAAACGTTTATAATAATTTAGTTTTGATAAATTTAATTTATATTTCAAAATTCAACTTTAAAATTCCAAGTTACTTCTTCAAACAATTCATTTAAACCAATTTCAATTTCAAGATTTTAAAGCTTGGATTTTGGAAATAATTCAGTTTATATAAATCTAATTTTTATTTCAAAATATCATTTAGCTGGATTCAAAAATTAAGGATTTAAAATCATTTAATTTAACCAATCCGGTGTCTGTATATAATTTTCTACCCTATGGTCAAGTGATACAGATATATATCATTTCAATCCATAATAAATCAAATTTACGGGTATATATCATTTCAACCCGCAATCCGAGTTAAAATTCAAAATCCATAAAATCGTTCGAGTTTATCATTTCAACTCATAACGATTTTTCCGTAATCTATAAGTCCATTCAGGTATGTATCGTTTCAACCCATAGTGATTTATTAACAATAAACTAAGGGAACTTGCAGTGTGATAACAACATCTGAATAAACATACATCCAATCATCCAAATATCAACAATTAAACATCCATCACAATCATTATTCAAATCAACCAATAAATCACAATAAATAAATTGGTTATCCTTATCAGACATTTAACTGGCAATTTAAAATTCAATATTAAATTAAATGGCGATTAAATTTAATAAAAGTCAGATTAACTGGAATGACAATTTAAATATACCAAATAATAATCAATCAAATTCTAATCACATCATAAATTTAATTTAACTAGCATAAGATAGTTAAGTAGTCATGAGTGGGTTAAAACACTCATCTTTGATTTTTCGACGATTTAAAATCCAATTAAAGCCCAGAAATCTAACAGTAACAGAATCTAACGAAATAAGTCTCATAATATCTGAAATTTCGATACAATTGCAATGGAGAAAACCGCGCATGAATCCGAGCTCGTATGAAGAAGTTATGACGGTTAGAACGTTTGAAAAATTAAATTAAATAATTAATTAAATAAAGAAGAACACGTCATCACCTGCTTTCTCTCTAATGCGACTAAACCCTATAGCCAAGTTGACTTCGTTAAAACCCTTCCCAGTCGCCACTCTACCTTGAATTTTCGCTGCGGCCTCGCCTACTTGCACCATGATCTGACGCCGCCGATCACTTCACCACGCCGAGGCGCCTCTAATGGTGGCTGTGTGACCCCCCGCGACCTCCTCTTTCAACCAGTGCCGCCGCTCCATTCTTTAAATTTTCTGGCAATCCCTGATGACCTACGACGCGAACGAACAACACCCCTGAGACCTGCTCGACCTCCTCTTCCCAATGCAATTTCCCGAACGTCAAACGGTCGATGATCCACCGTTGGATCGAAAACCCTAGAAATGGACGGTTGAGAAAGATCGTCGATTTCTAGTCAAACGATGCATCATATTGAAAAATGAATTACTGTAGTAGATTGCGCTCGTTGAGAGCTTTCCAATGATATATAATATGACATGGTTTGGAGAGTTTGAATTTTTGAAATTGATTTCGATTTGAAATTGAAATTGGGATTTTAAGGTTTCTGCCATTGGAAGGAAGGAACAAATAAGAAGTTGATGTACGTAAAAAATAACTAAAAGGCTGCTAGGGTTTGAGAAACAAAATCTATTTATATGAACAAAGATGGATAAGAATGAATAACATATCGAATTGGGTCGAATCGACAACAACGTCCCGAAAAGCCCGTTTCGTTCACGAAACAAAAATGGGTCATCCAATATATTGAAATATAGGTTTTTGATATTTTTAAACTCAATGGAACTATTTTCAAACCCTAATTCCATTGTATACAGAAGTTAGCTTTTAAAATTGGCTTATTTTAAATTGAATTCATTAAATTGATTTCTACGCGTTTCGAGCCCCACGATCAAACGACAAGTCCGATCATTACGAAATTATAAATCCTACAATAATTCACTGTTATGAATCCGATGAAACTTGTTTCGTCAAAATCCGAGACAGTGGCCAAAATGGCTAATTTCACGTTAACTAAATAAATTATTATTAAATTGATTTAATCTCTTTTCAAATTCAAGCTAAATAGTTAACAATTTTCATCATTTTTGATTACCAAGAAATTTATAATCTTTTAAAATAATTTTTCCATGTTAAATTCACTATTAAAATATTTCATTCAATTCAACGTTCAATTACCCTGTAATAAAATCCTATGTAATTATATTTTAAATTTTAAATAAATTCTTTTATTTGATTTTCACTCTTATTATACAATCATCTATTACCCTATGAATTTTATTACATTCAGCATTTTACAATTATCAACTTTTACTATATTAATTATAATATTTCAATTTCATCAATTCCATTAAATACCAATTTAATTCCTTTTTTACAATTTTAGCCAAATTAACTTTACAAAAATATCAATTGATTGAAATTACATTAAAATAACTATCAATAACATTCAAACAACATTATTAAAACATATTCGGGTTATTTTCTCATTAATAAATCATAAATTTTTAATTTCTCACAATATTAAATTGCAAAATCTTAGTTAATTTAATATGTTTAATTATCGAAAATTGCGGGTCGTTACAGGATTTTGAGCCAATCTCATAATAGAAGTGCAAATCTCAAATAAGAGACTAAGTGGTCATGATTCATGAACCAATAGCCCTTTGGTCGAGAATAGGCTCTTCTAGTTAGAGTTTTAGAGGCGGTAATGGGCCTTAGTAGTTTCAAAAACTTTTCTTTCGAAAATATGTATAGGTTTTTCTTTTTCAATAATTTCTGAAAGCTTTGAAAATGCTTCTGTTAGCACATGCTAAATCAAAACCTTTTATGTGCATTTACTGATGCTAAGTAATATTTTTCAAAGATTTTATAAACCTTCCTTGAAACAGATAAATATTTGTTTTTCCTAATCTATAGGGTAATTGGTTATAATCCTTTTGATTTTTGGAAACATTTTTCTCAAAGATGTGTTTGGTAAAACTTTTGTAATAAAATTGCTTCTTAAAAAATAAGGTTGATGTATATTACTCCACCTTTGTATGATATGTGTAATTGCACAACTTTAGGCTTTGCTTAGCAGAAATGAATGTCTTGTTTGTAAGTCTAAGGGTCAAGATTCATGAATTAATAGACTTTGCAGACAAGAACACGCTTTTCTTTAAAGATCCCTTCTTTTAGTAAGGTTTTGAGTATTTACCACTTTTTCGGAGATCGGCTTGTGCAGGAGGATTTACTATAATTTAGAAGACTGTAAAGAATTCTTTATACTGCATAGATTTGGGCCTTGAGGTAGAGAGTTATTTTATCTTGGATATTTGAACTATCCTCTTTTATGGAAAACTAGAAATCTGTTATGCTTTGACAAGAAAATCCAGAATCTCCCGAATGTTACTCATAGTAGATTGGTCTTCATTTTACCTTGTAATGAAACTCGAATTTTGTGTAAGCACATAATGAATTTCAAGTATAAATCAAATTATAAATTTTGATGAGCAGAGTTGATCCATTGTAGGCAACTACCACAAAATTATACGGTTTGACTAGAATCTGAGTTTGAAGTTGTTAAAGCTTCTTTTCTTTTGTTTCAAGTGCTTGGACTAAGAAATCTTTTAAGTTTCCTTAATGAATTCTTTTAGAAATCTTGATTTGATCATATTCCGAATTATTCCTGCCAAGATGCGGCATTCGTCAGTCTTATGTCCATTTACTTTATGGTAAGCACAGTAATCTCTTCCTATATTTGGTTTAGGATGACTACGTATTTTGTAAGAACCAGGGAAATTTTCATCATCTTTTGCCACAGTGAAAATATGGGAGAGGGGTTTGTTTAAGTCTATATAATCGGATTCTAAAATCTTCTTCCCAGTCTCTCTTCTACTTCCATCCTATTTTAACCTTTTGTTAGAGTGGTTGAAATCAAACTTTTCTTCTTTCTTGTCTTGTTGAGATTTCTTCTTGTCATGGTACATATCGTCCATACAGATGAATTTCTTAGCCCGGAAATGAAAGTATTGTAGATATTTACATCTCTTTAGGTATTCGCCAAGCAAATCCCTTGGCCTTTGTTTGATATTAGCTAACATACTAGAATCTACGATCGGATCTTTGTACATGCAAAACTGTGTCGAGAATCATAAGGAAATTGTTCCCCATAGTAGATGGTCTTTTCTTGGTAATGCCTATACCATTTGGCAGCTGCTTCATGAAAAGTTACGGGGAAGAGCCTACAATGAACGGCCTCAGAAACATTATTTCTTTTATGAAAGGAGTTTTTTGAAAACTACCATTATTCCTTAGGTCAAGGGTTCCCTTCTCCTTAAAGGCAAGCATATGCTTTGTTATTTGGTTAGGCATGTCCCTTTGGTAAGTTCCGTCATCATTATAGTTTTTCTTATAGAGCTTATACTCTCTACGTGAGATTAAGCTATTTGATTGTTTAAGGTATCTTCTTGCTTAACTTTCTTGATTTTCATTTTGTCAACTCATTTTAACCTTAATGCTATCTTTTGTTTGCGATCTGGGATAATATATTTTTGATCCCTCGTCTTGGGTTTTACTTGGAGATTCTGCTTCATCCCCTTCTTCTATATGATTTTTTCGTTTTAGAAAGATTTTTGAGATGGAGCTTTCTCAAGAAGAACTTGCATAATTATTAGTTGTTGTGTTAAATCCTAAACCTTGGCCTCACTGCTTGCAAGCTTTGTTGGAGTCGAAGGTTGTCCAACTTCAACATTCTTTAAATTGAAACTCGAGATGATATTATCCTCCAAAATTATTTGTTGTGTGACTTCTTTATTTGGGATGTTATTATTTCTATTGGCTCTCACCATTTTCCCTGAAACAAATGAATTTTATGCAATCAGTTTATGGAGAGAATTATAAGGAATCGTAGGTTCAGGCCCTTCTAGCACCAAAATGTTAACAAATTTATTCATTAACACCCAAAAGGTGTAGGGAAGGGAAACTTGGTTGAATTAAGGCTTGGGTATCCCTTGTAAACCTCAATGAGTGTTGGCAAAAGTGACACTTGGTTTAGTAAGGGCTTGGGAAAATAGGCATAGCCTGTTCAAGTCCATGATGACATTATAAGCATAATCATGTCGAAGTCATGTAATCTTGGAGTCAATCTATATAGGCAATCTTATGCAAATGAAATCAAGAATATTAGTCCTTTTCGAATTCGAAGCAAGCTATGATTAATATCACAAATGCTTTGAAACTCGAAAGCAAGCCATAATTCAAGAAGTTTTATTCATATTCCATGTAATAGTTGAATGTACAAGGTCCTATGTGCAAAAGTACAATAGACATTAAAATACTCAAATCAATTTAGGGTTACAAAATTTAAAATGTAAGAAGTTGAGGAAAGAATGATTGATCCCTTCTTTAATGCCCCTAGGTGCGTATTTATAGGGGTACTATTGTGGCACATCAACTTGATTTCGTCATTCATGAGCTTTGGCATTAATACCGCGTGGCGCTAGCTTTGTTTAATATTGTCCTTTGACATACTTGGATACATAGTTGAACTTTGGTACTGCTCCAATAGAGGTGGTATTCGGCATCAATAAGGAGCAACATTAGTTTAAAGTTATTCTAGCATGAATCGACATTGATATGAAGCATCATTGCTATGATGCTTTACTAACATGTGGCGACATCATTTTGTATGATGTCGACATTGATAACTCCTGTGAATGTTGATGTCTTTCGACATCAACATCGCATGTATAGATGTGCAGCATCAGTTTGAACCGATATTAGTGTGAAGCAATATTGATGAAGAGCGGCATTGAGAACGAGTAGCATCATAACCTTCATGGATATTGATAGCTTTCAGAATCAACATTTCATTTATAGATATGCTGTGTCTTCTCTTGATTGATGAGATGCGACATCCATAGAAGCGATATCGATAAGAAGCAGCAGTATTTGAAGGTTAGCTCCAGCATAGGGTGACATTAAAGAAGTAGCATTGATGGTAGACGTCATTAATAAGGAGTGGTATTGATGATGTGCGACATCATTTGAAGGATAACACCAGGATGAGGCATTATTAGAAAGAAGCGACATTGATTCTTCTCTATACTTCGACATTGGCTCATCTTCATACTATCAGCATTAGTTTATACCATTGACATTATACAATTCCAATACCATCAGCATTGGCCTATACCTTTAGCACTACTGCCGGTACGATATCATGACTATGTCACATATCTTCGGGATCAATAATAATAGTAGTAACGTTTGTTGTCTTAATGCCGCCTTTATGTGCTTTATATTGGTTGCTATTATAAAGGCTTCGACACTCCTTCTTGTAATGAGGTTCGATATCATCTCTTTGAGGCTTTGAGTTCGACATCATACTCCCCTTAGAAATTATGTGGATAGCAAATATCAGTCATCACATTCAATGTGGATTTTTCAAAAGTCAAATATTCAAATCAAGGCAAAAAAGCTAATGGAAATCCTAATTATTCATCCTAGACATCCAACTTAGAGCATGCTTAGAGACCAATCTAGGTCTCGTAAATGAGTAAGAGGTCCGAGGTTATTATTATCCTAACTGGTCATCCCAGACATAAGCATGCCTAGAGACTAATCTAGGCCTCGTACACGTGTAAGTGATATAAGATTATTATTGCCTTAATCATTCAAAGAAAAAAAGTGAAGTGCGAGAAGCAAACCTGCCTCATATCCATCCCGATCAAGGGATTTCAAATCTTGACCCAGGTCCCTGATTGTTCCTTGATGCATTCGCTGCAGATGATGACTACTCCTACTGTACCATCGCAATTCACATCCTTACATATTATTGCAGCTGGTTTCTCCAAAGCAGTTCTTCTATCAGATCACGAAGATGTCGGCTCTCATTCGTTTCATATCTAACCAGCTCATGGAAGATGCAAAACTTTCTAGATCTTCTCTCCTGATCAGTGGGTTCCCTCCTAGCTGGTTTTTGGTAGGTGATTTGCACCTAGTATCTAGGTAAGGATGTAAATCGGTTGGACCGGACCGGACGGAGGTGTGTTCAGTTTCTGTCCTAAATAAAATTGGACTGGACATGGACCAGACGAGATTTATATTTATACAATTTTTATTGTCCTAGCTCGTGTTCTAAATGAAATCGAACGGACACGTACATACGTTTTTCGGACATGGACTCGAACGGACACGGACGAACATTGCTATTTACATCAAATTTTATGTTGTTTAATAGAATTTCCATCAGCTATATTATTTTTATCAATGTGTATTGAAGTATAAGCATTTTATGAATCCTTACTCAATTGACCAACCAAATAGTTGTCATATATGTTTTGAGAAACATAGAGGATATACTGAATTATAAGAAATTCGGACGAATTCGAACGAACATGGACCAGACGAGATTTTTGCTCGTATAATTTTTGTTGTCCTACCTCGTGTCCTAATTGAAAAACGAACGAACTCGGACGGACGTATTTCAGCCACGGACACGAACGAACATCAGACACTCGTACAAAATTAACAGCCCTATATCTAGGTGTATCCTCTCTGGGGTTTTGCTTAAGACAGTGTAAGTAGAGAACTTGACTCTCTCCTTCAATGTTTTGGTTCCCCGAAGTCATTATTTGTAACAGACATGATTTTTGACCCTCGAAAATCGACATTAATACGTCCATTGTATAAAATGCCGAGCAGCCGAGTGCCTAAAATACCAGTTCATTAGGGGTGAATAAGAAAACGGTAGAAGAAAATAGAACACAATAACACAAAATCTCACAATCGTAGCGGAACAAAATATAATATATAATAACAGATTTTTATACAAAAGAATCTGTAACGGTTTAATATTTACAATCATCAGAGTACAACAATCACTACATCAAATCTGGACAGTTATAATAACTTGTCCTCATACAGCGGAAAATATACATCAAGTACGGAAATACGCCTCTATCATCCAGCTCGTTCCTGAGCTCCATAGCATCCTAACCTGAATTTGTAATACTCGGTCTGACCCGAGTATTTTAATGAAATAACACCCGAGTTGGTCTGAAAAACCAGCGTGAGAAAACGCACTCAATTTGAATTTTAAACTTTTCTTAAAATACTTTGAAAACAAAGGTATCTCGTAAGACCACATCACATATAAACACGATGGGTTTTTACCTTACGATAACCAAAACAATTTTTATCAAAATCATCTGATATTATAATAGTGTCTATAGAAAGTAAATAGAAAATAGCTGAAATACTTGCATCTCACGTTCCAGCATAGTTGGGCACAATCAAAACCGTATGGCGCTTATTGGAGAATAGATTCAATACGAATGACTGGGCCACTGGGGTACCGCCCACCACAGTACACCTCTAGAACAATGTATCGAGGACAACGCCGGGATTCTCTGCTACATAAGACTGGCCTACCCCTAACCTGGATAGACCGAATATGTTATCACCCGGTGTGTTCCCACCCTTCCATCGAGCGCTCCTTCTTTCATGCACAACCATATTCATGATGTATAGGTTTCCAAGGACATCTAGAAAAGTGATAACATATCCTAATTGGGTGCGACCTAATTAGCCTTGCTGCATCTCCCCTACTTTAGTCATTCCTGGTTGATGAGGCTTGAGGCCAAGCGTTACCTTTCAAGAAACAATTCTACTTAGAATGCTCATCGTCATCCAATGACGATGTTCTGATAACATTCGTACATACAAGTTGTCCTGCATCTGGACAAACCGAATCACCGTCTTCATCATCTTCACGGTATTCATTCGTAACGTTCAAACCGGATCGAAGTGGTTTTCGAATAATTAAATCTGATCCCGGTCTCTTCAAAACGATTAACGAAATTCGCCAAAAGATAGTCGGTTATTTAACTATCAATACAAATCCATAAGCAATCATCATGCCTTATTATAAATTTCCCAAAATTTATTCCAAAATCTCTTTATAAGATATATATTCCCAGTACTTCAACATTTGAAAACAGTTTTCAAATCCTTACATTCTCAACGGGATATTCCCACCCATTTCCAATACTTAGAATATTTTTTTCCACTTCATTTTATATTCAACACTTAGGAAGTATTCCATTTAATTCTTATTCCTTTTTCTCAAAAATCATTTACAATTCATTTGTAAATTTCTTAACTCGTTTACACGAATTTTATAAATTCTGGAATTCTTTAATAAATTCCCTTCAATGTTTCCAAAGTCAAATATACTTACTTATAATTCCAATTTCCCTTTCTACTTCTTTTATGAATTCTATTTCATTTTTCGAAGTTCACTTTTATTTAATTTCTTTGAAAATTTCCTTACTTCCCAAGTTTCGTTTTGAGAATTCTCTTATAAGTCCCATCTACTAAATAACCCTTTTCCAACTCTCAAGAAGATTTATAAATACATTTAAACCATTTCAAAACTCTATACACACAAACACATATGTAAATAAAAATAAGTATTTAAAAGAAAATAATAATTATTTATTTTTAAGACATGTTCAAATAATTATCTAAATATTGAAACACTCTTTATAACATATCTTTTAAAAGCAGGTGTAAAAATCTAGGATTTATTAGAATAAATATTATGTATTTGAAAAAAAATACACTTCTGAAGTATTTCAATACTAACTAACTTAAATTACATAGTTTAATAAATAAAATTTCCTTTTTAAAATAAAAACTTAGTTTATTAATTTTTTTTTTAAAATCTCAATAACCAAATTTCAATTTATAATCCCTCTCAATTTCTCTTACATCACTTCCATTTCGGTCTCCTTAGCCATTTTCACTTAAGAAAAATAGTATCCGCTATTTTCTCTCACCCTATTTCCATATTCAAATATAAATTCTTGCTGTAAATTTATATTTCCAATTTATCACTCGATATCAATTTTCTTATTTATAAACATCGTTTATAAATTTTTATAACTCCTTTGAGTTTCACTAAAAATAATCTCATTTCTAAAATTCCATTTTATAAATTCAATTCCTTATAAAATCCATTTATTTTTGCCAATCTATTTTTAATATTTCAACTTCTTTCCATATTTCTTGAATAACATTTTAAAACCTAGTCTTTAAAAATTTCTTTATATAATTTATTTTAAACTCTCTATTTAAAATATTTTTTTCCATATTATTTAGTATGATAAAAAAACCAATTATTGCTTATTCAAATCAATCTCTTTAGAATAATCCAAATTTCGATCTACATATTTTTATATTAAAAATCTCCTTTTAATTTCTTAAAAATTAAAATAATATTTATGGTATTTAATATACCAAAATTTATTCCCATGCTGTTGTAACATTTAAAAACATACAATAATCCAGCAGATTATTCAATCACGTCATATATTTTTATATGTATGAAAAAAACACTAAATATATTTGAGGAATCCAGTTGGATCCCTCCAACCTATTTTCCTGCATCCACAGATGTTAGACAACAATAAAATACCAATCCTACTTCGAGCGGGATATCGCGGTATATAGGGTCATCCGCTATTATGCGGGGCATATAGGGTCTCATTCGTTATAATGTGCGGGCATGTCACTCCAACTACAAATATATATACTACTATATATTATATAATCATCCAACAGAAAATTAAAATTATAATCATTCAATCAATTGATAATTTAAATTTTCAACATTTTAAATTAAACTGCGGCAATCCAAATGAGTGAGAAATTCTCACCTTGATTTTAATCACAATCCATTCCAAATTTTATTTTCTTTTGCACAGCTTCCATTCGATTGAACCTCGTAAGTAAATTATGAATTGTATAAATTAACAGTTCCAATTTTTATTATAGTTAATAAACTAATTACTCTTTAACTAAAATGAATTGAAATTAATTTTATACCTTCTTCTTCTTTCCAGTTTATAGTGCACTGTAACGACCATTTCCACCCTTCGACTAGACCAACCCTCGTTCATCAAGCTGCCCTCGAGCACCATTCCTACTCAAGGTTGCCACAATGTCGCACGACCCACAAATCACTTATCGCTACTTCCAGCATCGCGCACAGAAATTCGGAGTCGAAAACCTAAGTCGCATTCCCCCATTATCGACGTCGGTTTCCCCTCTTCGTTAGCCGCCATCGCCTGACCACTCACGCCTTCTCATATTCCCCTTTGATCGTGAATGTCGCGGCCACACGCCACCAACATCCACTTCCATCCTCGAAATTCGTACGCGACTCCCATCATCGTGCCTCCATCTTCTGACTCAGGTACGAGCGTCGCCGACTCCCACAACAGATCGCGACCCAAGCCCTAAAACTGTTCGAGCCCGCCTCGCCTCCCTTGATGATGAGCACGACTTCCCTTGCCCCCCAGGCTCCTCGATTACATGCTACCAGACTTTATCGAATTCGACTTCGAGAGCTCTCCCTTATTTTTTCTATTCGTGAGTTTGATTTCGTTCTATCTTTATTTTCCTCAGCTTCGAACTGAAGGGGACATGCAAGGGGAAGTCGTGATTTGATTACATCTGCCTTTTTTTCTTTTGTTTTTTAATTCAAATGAAATAAGCAGGCGTGATTTTAAAAGGAAGGAAGGGAGGTCGTGATTTACTGAAAGGAAAGGGGATGTGATTTTATTGTGAAGAAGAAGGTTTGGGTACAGGATTTGTCGGCTAGGATTTGACTTAATTTTTATTATATATATTTTTTAAAAACATTTAGATATTTTATTCGATCTCCTATCGAGGCGTGTTGCTAGGCATTTACAATGTTATACCCCTATTCTGAACATGGTGGAAAAGGTTTCGAGTCCTAATTCGATCGTATGGAGAAGATAGCTTTTTGGACCCAACTATTATATTGAATTTTCGATATTAAATT
This sequence comes from Allium fistulosum, assembly GCA_030737815.1. NCBI lineage: Eukaryota > Viridiplantae > Streptophyta > Magnoliopsida > Asparagales > Amaryllidaceae > Allium > Allium fistulosum. The sequence continues at coordinate 304,581,224 of CM060901.1, read as the reverse complement.
CAACGCGTTTACATCCCGTACGATCAAACGATAAATCCAAACACTACAAAATTTGAAATCCGATAATAATACACTATTACAGATCCAATGGAACTGGTTTCATCAAATTCCGAGACCGTGCCTGGATCGCTATTTTAACTCGTCAATTAAATCGACAATTTTCAAAAATTAACGAAATCGCTTGAATTCTAGTTTTAACAACTTATTAACTCAATTCTAGTTCCAAATCCAATATTTAAAACCATTTAAATATTCAAAATCAAACGAATAAAATTCCGGGTTGTTACATTCCTTCCCCCTTGAAAGAATTTTGTCCCCGAAATTGCTAGGATAGGAATAATTGCTCCAAACCCATTACTTATTCCAAGCCCACTTAGTTAACTTGCTATTTCACTCTTCTAAAACCTTTAGTCCTATCCAAAACATTTAGTTTCCATTTTTTAAACAAGATTTCTGATTTCAATTTCAATTTGAACATCAACTTTTTAGTTTTCAAATTTTTCAAATTTTTTTCTAACTCCCTAAATTTCCGAAATTTTTTGGCAGAGTCTCCTTTGTACGGAGAGCCTTTTGCAATATGACAAGAGAGATAAAAATGTATACATCGACCCACACAGTCGAAAAATAAAATATATATCAATATTTTTATATTTTGCTGTATTTAATCCGAAAACATACCTTATTTTAGCATTTTTAAGCAAGCGACTTATTTTATTGCAACTACACAACCCAACTCTAGCCCAATAGCCTCCGGATACCTGTACTTACTCAATTTAACCTCGTAAGTACCAAAATATGAAAATTCCATAACATTTCATTCATTTAACTAACTTAACACATGAATTTCATATACAACATGCCAAACAAAGATTTATAAGCAACTATAAGGTTCCGTTACTAATTTAATTACTCCCACTCGATCCATATACCAATTCATTCAATCTGAAATGCTTTACAACCCAATTTATTAGCACTCAAATCATAATTATACCAACAATTTCCTATCCCTTTCAAATCGATTAAAAATCAATTTATTCACCTTCTATTAATCCATAGAATTTTATTTGCTTCCATTTACATCAAATGTAAATTTCTATGCAAATTCGGTGATAACCATTTTATAAAATACCCATTCCAGTTTACCTCTATTCTAAATTGATTCCAAATCAATTTATATTTAATTCTATTACATTCCAAATTCAATCCATTCATTTACATTCCCTTTATATCCACATTATTTTCAAATTCATTTTATTTACACTCACATTGAATTCATTTATATCCCAAGCCATTTTTATTTCAATCCAATTCCATTTTATCTGATCACAATCAACATATATTTATCAGCTTATATATATAAGTCGAATTTTATTTATTATTCAAGTCCTATATTCAACTTCAGTTTCAGCCCACAATCCATTTTATTTAATCAAAGTTAAATTCCATTCCATATTCAATTAACTAATTAATTTATCTAATTAGTTCACCTCCATTTTACAATTTCAATATCTGATTTTTATTTCAAAAATCATTCTATTTAATCCACTTGAGTTTAAATTCAATTTTTATAATTAAAATTTTGGATTTTTATTTCTTCACTTTAAAATATCACACCATTTTTATTTTGGTTATTCTATTCCCCTTTTTCAATTTTTTATAAGTTACACACTTATTTTCTCACATTCCCCTCAATTTTATACTTGAGTATATTCACATTTAATTTAACTCGAGATTTACATCACTTTGCAAATTAAATGTTTAATTGTTCCATTAATTTCAAATTTTATAAGCTATTCAAATTTATTCATTCACAATCCCAAATTTTCACCCAAATTTTATTCCATTTAAAATTTTATACTTATAGTTATTTAGTCACTTAACAATCCAAGTTTATATATTCCATTCAATATGGTTTCAAATCCAATCCAATTAAAATTAATTTAAATTTCAATTTCCTTTAACCAATATCTCCGAACCATATTCGAATTTATTTATACTTAAATTAATTTCATTCCAACAATTTTATTTTTAATTCATTCAATTTAATCAAGTAAGAATTTAATTCAAATTTCAAATCTTTCCACACTCCCTTACTTATATTTATTTGTTCTATTTACTTACACATTCATATGCATTTTTATTAGTTAACTTCATCACATTCTACTTATCCTATTTTATTTATTATGATCACTTTATTTAATTTATTTCTTTAACTTTTGCTTAAGTTAAATTCCAATTCCTTCATATTTTCTTTTACAAATCCAATTTATATAACTTACACAAGTTAAATTTTTAATTTCATCTTGATGTTCACATTCTCCAAGTTTTATTTCAAAACTTATCATCTTCTTCTTTCAACTCTCTTTTAATTAGGAATTTTAGAATTCAACACCTGGTTTTTATTTCAAATCATTTGAAATAATATATATATATGTATGTATGTATGTATGTATGTATATAACTCTTTGATTCAACAAACCATTTCTTTCAAAAATCAACTTGATTTTTTTTCCAGAACAATTACCTCGAAATTTCAAAAACAACATTTTTTTTCACAAAATTTCCATATCAAATTACTACAGTAGCAATCCGTTACCCGGAAACTCGAAAATAAATACTGTTGATTCTACAGTCATTACCAAAATTATTTTCCAGCGACTGAAGTGGGTTCAGTGCTATATCTCTTCCAAAATCCATTTTAAAACAATTTTCTTTCAAAAATATTTCCCAAAAATAATACTCTTATTAGTTTTCTCCACACCACTTTGAAAAATATTTTTTTCAAACTTCCCGGGATTTTAATTTATAGATTCTTATTTGAATCTTAATTATAATCCTGTTGTAAAATTTACTTATACAAATTTTTGTTTGGTTGTATAAACCATTTTCAATTTTATAATCTTGTTAGATTATAATATTATCATCCAAACACTACAATTATATATAATAAATTAAAAAAAAATATTTCTTTTATAAAAAAATATGATTTGGGTAAAATTATTTCATTTACCCACTTTTTAAAACAATACTGTGTCGGTTTTCCTAGTTTAAGAGTTTTGAAATCCCTATCGATACATTTGTCCAGACTGTACCGACCAGAATTTATAAACACTCAACCAATAAGTCGGCACAATAAAAAATAATTTATTTTCACTAACAAATACGCGCTCATATCTATTATTACTCTCAACTCATTCTAGAGTACTACTGACCCTATCTCTAATGAGTAATCCCCACTAGAGCCAAGGTTCTCACTTAACCTTCAGCTCTGATACCAACTGTAACAGACAGGATTTTCGACCCTAAAAAATCGACATTAATAAGTCCACTGTATAAAATGCCGAGCAGCCGAGTGCTGGAAATACCAATTCATTAGGGGTGAGGAAGAAAAGGTAGAAGAAAATAGAACACAATAACACAGAATCTCACCATCGCAGTAGAACAAAATATAATATATAATAACAGATTTTTATACAAAAGAATCTATAACGGTTTAATACTTACAATCATCATAGTAAAAAAATCACTACATCAAATCTGGACAGTTATAATAACTTGTCCTCATACAGTAGAAAATATACATCAAGTACGGAAATACGCCTTTGTCATCCAGCTCGTCTCCTGAGCTCCATAGCATTCTATCCTGAATCAGTAATACTCGGTATGACCCGATTATTATAATGAAATAAAACCCGAGTCAGTCAGGAAAACCAGCGTGAGAAAACACACTCAATTTGAATTTTTAGCTTTTGTTAAAATTATTTGAAAACAAAGATATCTCATAAGACCACGTCACATATAAGCACGACGGGTTTTTACCTTACGATAACCAAAACAATTTTTATCAAAATCATCTAATATTATAATAGTGTCTATAGAAAGTAAATAGAAAATAGCTGAAATGCTTGCATCTCACGTTCCAGCACAGTTGGGCACAATCAAAACCGTACGACGCTTATTGGAGAATGGATTCCATACGAATGACTGGGCAATTGGGGTACCGCCCACCACGGTACACCTCTAGAACAATGTATCGAGGACCACGCCGGGATCCACTGCTACATAAGACCGGCCTACCCTAACCTGGATTGACCGAATATGTTATCACCCCTGGTGTTCCCACCCTTTCCATCGAGCGCTCCTTCTTTCATGCACAACCATATTCATAATGTATAGGTTTCTGAGGACATCTAGAAAAGTGATAACATACCCTAATTAGGTGCGACCCACTTAGCCTTGCTGCATCTCCCATGTTTTAGTCATTCCCGGTTGATGAGGCTTGAGGCCAAGCATTACGTTTCAAGAAAGAATTCTACTTAGAATGCCCATCGTCCTCCAATGACGATGTTCTGATAGCATTCGTATATACAAGTTGTCTTGGATCTGGACAAACCGAATCACCGTCTTCATCATCTTCACGGTATTCATTCGTAACGTTCAAACCGGATCGAAGTGCTTTTCGGATAATTAAATCTGATCCCGGTCTCTTCGAAACGATTAACGAAATTGGCCAAAATTGATAGTCGGTTATTTAACTATCAATACACATCCATAAGCAATCAACATGCCTTACTATAAATTTCCCAAAATTTATTCCAAAATCCCATTATAAGATATATATTCCCAGTACTTCAACATTTAAAAACAGTTTTCAAATACTTACATTCTCAGCGGGATATTCCCAACCATTTCCAATACTTAGAATATTTTTTTCCACTTCATTTTATATTCAAAACTTAGGAAGTATTCCTTTTATTTCCTATTTCTTTTTCTCAAAAATCATTTACAATTTATTTGTAAATTTCTTAACTCGTTTACCCGAATTCTATAAATTCTGGAATTCTTTAATAAATTCCCTTCAATATTTCCAAAGTCAAATATATTTACTTATAATTCCAATTTTCCTTTCTACTTCTTTTATGAATTCTATTTCATTGTTCGATGTTCACTTTTATTTAATTTCTTCGGAAATTTCCTTAATTCCCAAATTTCGTTTTGAGAATTCTCTTATAAGTCCCATCTACTAAATAACCCTTTCCCAACTCTCGATAAGATTTATAAATACATTTCAACCATTTCAAAACTCTATACACACACATATGTAAATAAAACTAAGTATTTAAAAGAAAAATAATAATTATTTATTTTTAAGACATGTTCAAATAATTATCTAAATATTGAAACACTCTTTATAACATCACTTTTCAAAGCAAGTGTAAAATCTAGGATTTATTAGAATAAATATTATGTATTTGAAAAAAAATCACTTCTGAAGTATTTCAATACTAACTAACTTAAATTACATAGTTTAATAAATAAAATTTCCTTTTAAAAATAAAAACTTAGTTTATTAATAAAAATATATTTTTAAATCTCAATAACCAAATTTCAATTTATAATCCCTCTCGATTTCCCTTACATCACTTCCATTTCGGTCTCCTTAGCCATTTTCACTTACAAAAATAGTATCCACTATTTTTCTCTCACCCTGTTTCCATATTCAAATATAAATTCTTCCTGTAAATTTATATTTCCAATTTATCACCCGATATCAATTTTCTTATTTATAAACATCGTTCATAAATTTTTATAACTCTTTTGACTTTCACTAAAAATAATCTCATTTATAAAATTCCATTTTATAAATTCAATTCCTTATAAAATCCATTTATTTTTGCCAATCTATTGTTATTATCGATTTCAACTTCTTTCCATATTTCCCGAATATCATTTTAAAATCCAGTCTTTAAAAATTCCTTTATATAATTTATTTTAAATTCTCTATTTAAAATATTTTTTTCCATATTATTTATTACGATAAAAAAAACCAATTATTGCTTATTCAAATCAATCTCTTTAGAATAATCCAAATTTCGATCTACATATTTTTATATTAAAAATCTCCTTTTAATTTCTTAAAAATTAAAATAATTTTTGTGGTATTTAATATACCAAAATTTATTCCCATGCTGTTATAACATTTAAAAACACACTATAATCCAGCAGATTATTCAATCACATCATATATTTTTATATATATGAAAAAAACACTAAATATATTGAGGAATCCAGTTGGATTCCTCCAACCCGTTTCCTTGCATCCATAGATGTTAGACAACAATAAAATACCAATCCCACTTCGAGGGGGATATTGCGGTATATAAGGTCATTCGCTATTATGCGTGGCGCATAGGGTCTCATCCGCTATAATATACGGGGCGCATATCACTCTAACTACTAATATATATACTACTATATATTATATAATCATCCAACAGAAAATTAAAATTATCAAATCATTCAATCAACTGATAATTTAAATTTTCAACATTTTAAATTAAACTGCGGCAATCCAATTGAGTGAGAAATTCTCACCTTGATTTTAATCGTAATCCATTCAAAATTTTATTTTCTTTTGCACAGCTTCCATTCGGTTGAACCTCGTAAGTAAATTACGAATTATATAAATTAACGGTTCCAATTTTTATCATAGTTAATAAACTAATTACTCTTTAACTAAAATGAATTAAAATTAATTTTATACCTTCTTCTTCCTTCCAGTTTATAGTGCACTGTAACGACCATTTCTACCCTTCAACTAGACCAACCCCGGTTCATCAAGCTGCCCTTGAGCACCGTTCCTACTCCTAGTTCCCATGATGTCGCACGACCCACAAATCACTTATCGCCGCTTCCAACGTCGCGCACAGAAATTCGGAGTCGAAACAATAAGTCGCGTTCCCCTCTTATCGACATCGCTTTCCCCTCTTCGTTCACCGCCATCTCCTGACCACTCGCGCCTTCTCCTATTCCCCTTTGATCGCGAATGTCGCAGCCACACGCCACCAACATCCACTTCCATCCTCGAAATTCATGCGCGACTCCCATCGTCATGCCTCCATCTTCTGACTCGGCTACGAGCGTTGCCGACTCCCACAACAGATCGCGACCCAAGCCCTAAAACTGTTCGAGTCCGCCTCACCTCCTTGATGATGAGCACGACTTCGCTAGCCCCTCCAGGCTTCTCGATTACAGGCTACCGGACTTTATCGAATTCGACTTCGACTTCGAGAGCTCTCCCTCTTTTTTTTCGATTCATGAATTTGATTTCGTTCTATCTTTATTTTGCTCAGCTTCGAACTGAAGGGGACAAGCAGGGGAAAGTCGCGATTTTGATTACATCTGCCATTTTTTTCTTTTGTTTTTGAATTCGAATGAAATAAACAGGCGTGATTTTAAAAGGAAGGAAGGGAGGTCGTGATTTTACTGAAAGGAAAGTGGATGTGATTTTATAATGAAGAAGAAGGTTTGGGTATAGGATTTGTCGGCTAGGACTTGACTTAATTTTTATTATATATATATTTTTATAAAACATTTAGATATTTTATTCGATCTCCCATCGAGGCGTGCCGCTGAGCGTTTATAATGTTATACCCTTATTCTGAACGCGGTGGAAAAAGTTTCGAGTCCTAATTCAATCGTATGGAGAAGATAGCTTTTTAGATCCCACTATTATATTGAATTTTCGATATTAAATTCAACGCGTTTACATCCCGTACGATCAAACGATAACTCCAAACACTACGAAATTTGAAATCCCATAATAATACACTATTATGGATCCAATGGAACTAGTTTCGTTGAATTCCGAGACTATGCCCGGATCGCTATTTTAACTCGTCGATTAAATCGACGATTTTAAAAAATTAACGAAATCACTTGAATTCCCGTTTTAACAACTTATTAACTCAATTCTATTTCCAAAGCCAATATTTAAAACCATTCAAATATTCAAAATCAAACAACGAAAATCCGGGTCGTTTCATTATTAGCCTTTCGTTTCTCTTTGTCTTTTCCATATCTTGGTCCGGCCAATCCTCCGCCATCCACAGCATTAACATCTAAATTATCAGCTTCAGCGTCCTCTTGATTCGGATATCTCTCAGCTTCATAGAAAAACTCCACAAGATCCATCGGTGGATCCCTTTCAAGTGCAACTCTGAAGTCGGTCTTGCTTGTAACTCCAGATACGCCGCCATTAAGATTATAGATAAATCTAGTTTATCGACTACTACAGCTGCCACGTTAAACCTCGCTAGATAGTTTCTCAAGGTCTCTCCGGGCCTTTGCTCTACGCTTGATAGCATCATCACATCATTTGGTCGGGAGATGTGAACTCTGAATTGTCTTATGAACTTATTCACTAGGTCGGTCCAAGTGCTTATGGATCAATTCTCCATCTGGTTGCACCACATTGCTGCTAAATCTATCTGATATAGTAGGAAGCACCACCCTATCACCTCCTTAGAAGCACCCAACACCTCCATGTGTCAAATGTATCTCATTAAATGAACTATTGGATCAAATTACCCATTGTACATTTCCAGTGTCGGAAGCTTGAAATCAGAAGGACTCCTCACATTTCAGATGTTAGCAGTAAATGGATTCCTGTTTACGTCCTATAAGGGAACTTCGACGCATATTCTAGTGCTTACTTCTTTGGCCACATGTCTGCATTTTGATTCGCACCTCTGGTTTCATTCTGTCCTTCATTTCTATAGGGAAGCTCTAGAACATATTCCTCTAGTTGTGTATTTGTGTTTTGTCTTGCATTTCCAACTCTAATATAGTCTTTTCTTAGCATCCCAGCTTGCACTAAGTCCAATCCAGCATTGCCGCCAAGTAAAATCCTCTTAATACCAAGAGGATTCTGGTCGGTACCGAGTGGTCTTGGTCATGAGGGCACCATTCCAGTCTGATCCGCTCTAACTCTAGTTGCTTCTGCATTTTGTTCCCTGTCATGGTTTCTGAATTTCAATAGATCCAGCTATTCCTTATTGTCTCATCCATTGGAGAAATCCTTCAAGCATTTCCTATTGTCTAGCTGCCATTCCATCCTGCATCTCCTTCATCATTCTTCCCATTTCTTCTCTAGTCACATATATGGATTGATGAGAATTCGAGGATACCTACTAGCTGCCCCCAAGCTCCAGTTGGCTTCCCCTAGTCTTAGATCTGGTGTTTGGTCTCTTCATCTTCTCAAAATATCATATTGAAGCTGTAACGACCTGTATTTTTGAGTCTTCGAATTTGAATATTTAATTTATTTAAATATTGAGATTTGAATTAAATTATAATAAAATCTATATTTCAAATCCAGACTCGATTTTCGACGACGCATTTTTAATTTAATTTTTAGAATTTTTGCATAATTTATAATTTGGAAAATAAGTAAATTTTCTTTTGACGTATTTTACGGCAAACGCTAGAATTTTGAGACTTCATAGAATTTAATAACTTGTCTATTTTATTTTTGTTTCATGATCATGTAACACTGCTATACGCAATCGTATATTATTTCCTGTCGTTCACCACTCGGACGCGGATGCGATATAGGGTAGCCGGACGTCGTAACCCATTCAATTTCAACATATATAAGTATACAGTACATAATTTTCCACAGCTATCTTGTTTTTGTTTTTCTTTTTCCCTGGATCAGCCACTGTTCTCCCCTACTCATCCTTCACATCAGCAGCCATAGCCGCCATTGTCCCCTTTGATTTTGACATGAAAGGATCTTGCTGGGTTTTGTTAGTTGAACTTGGCTATATATATGTTCATACATACAGGCAACCATCTTCTTCTTCTTGCTTGTCTGTACAATTCAAAAATCAAGAAAATTTAAACTAACCCTTCAACTTCCAAAATCATTTCCTCCAAATCTTTGCATTTTCAACAAATGGTCCCAACACGAAAAATGTTTGTTTTGATCTCTAGTTTACAGTAAAAATAGTTTCATAGGTTTTCGTTGAGCAGTTTGAGAGTTATCTACGAATAACAGAGAATGGTAGTGATACGATGGTTTTCGACGACCACGAATCGTCGAACGGAGGACATGAACGTGTTCGAGTCATCGATCTATGATTTTTGGTGGAAGTCTTATGGTTTTTAGTGGCTGGGTTTGTCGTGGAAGAGGCGTTGATCGATTTTGGTTTGAAAAATAATTTCCAGCGGACCGGTGGTCAAGGGGTCGAGCGGAGATGTCGGGGAGGAGCCTTGGGACGAGGCAGAGGTCGTGACCATGGCAAAATTTTGATTTGGGTTTTGGCTTGTCATGATTTGATGGATTTAGGGTTTTGGGTATATTTTGGAAGGTGCTCTGTTTTTCGCGATTTACTGGCGTTAGGCAGCATCGAGTTGGGCCGCGATGTGACCAGAAGGTGGGGCTGGGGTGTAGGTTTCCAATGACACGAGCGATACTGGGTGGCAGTGGCTAGGGAGGTAGGATAAGCTCATTGCACTGATGGATAAGCAGACCGGTTATGGTTCGAATATCGAGATGGTGACAGGGGACTTCAGCCGTGCGGAGGATGGTGCAGGTGATTCGAGCAAGGCATGGCGATCATGCAGGTGTCTTTGGGTTGACGTTAAGGGTTGATGCGGCTCGTGCATGTGCACGCGTGCACAAATCGTGCACGTTCATCGTGTTGCAGAAAGCTTCAGGTGCTCGTGAAAAATGAAAGAAAGAGGGGAGGAGAAGATGACACTGTGCGTGGGTTGGTGGGTAGCGGGCTTGGACTTTGGGCCGAGTTTGTGAAGGTGAGAATTTGAGTATTTTTGTTTAAGTATATATAGTAAAAACATATTAACTTTGGAAATTAGTATCTCGGTCATATGAAACCCGATTAAACCATGGATTTTTACGTTGAGTTCGTATAAACGAGTACAACATGATAGTGTAATTTGTTGATAGCTTTGGACAAGTATAAATTTATGACATCGAAATGGACAGAATTTAATTATGTTATTTTAAATAATAACGTCGTTTTAAATTTATATACGTTAATTATTGATGTTTATTTGGCCAAATAAAATACTATTAAGTTAAATTGGATTGAATAAAGTAATTTGGACATCTGTTTAGTAGAATAAAACACTGTTCCACTAATAAAATTAATTGGACCATGTTTAGCAGAATAAATCACCATTTTGCTATTATTAATTGGATAAGTTAAATTTGGACATTTATTTAGTAGAAATAAATCCTGTTCTACTATTACATTAGTGTGGACACTTAATTACATTCCAATGGATTAGTATTGGATAAGTGTTGTATTAACAATTGCTTATTAATTATGGATTTAAATTTACATATATGATGTTTTGTAAATTCCCGGATTTTAATTTGGATAGTTAATGGAATTAATGGTGACTCGATTAAGTTCCATTGAAGTTGCTAAGGCTCTTTCCAAAGTTGATTTTTGAATCAAAGTTATTTTAAGAATAATTATTATTTATTAACAAGGTTATTAAAGATAATTATTATTTGTTTAAAAGATAACTAATAATTGTTTATTTAATGATTTCGAGTTAATTGTCTTATTTAATATGATTCTTAAAGGTTATTTAAGAATATTTAATTATTGTTTCAAAGTCATTAAACTATTTAAAATGTTTTAAATTATATTTTAATATTAATTAAGGTTATTTTATAATAAATTAATCTTAAAGTTATTATTATTTTAAAGTTAATTAGTATTATAATATTATTATTTTATAGATAATCTATTAATATTGTTTGAAGTTGATTAATTATTATATGATTTAAAAACATTTTGAAGTCATATTTTAATATTAAAGTAATGGTTTGTTATAAAAGAATTAACTTTAAACGAAAGGATTTGAAAAGGAAAGTTTTACAAATGGTTTGAGTTTTATAAAAGAGTATTTTTCTAATTAAACTGGAAAGTTTATAAAGAAACTCTATAAATAAATTTGAAGATATTTTTGAAGTAAAAAGATATTTGGAAAGAAGTGGTTGATTTTCATAGCGTAATTCGAGAGGCAGAGATTGCATGTAGTTAAGTTTGGATTTCTCTAGGATAGAGACGTAATCATTGAGCTGCGATCCATGGTCGATACCGAATGGTACTTTCTGTAACGACCCGCATTTTTGACCGTTCAAGTCGACAAAACATACACACATGCCGACTCAAACAATCCAAAATACAGATAGTTATTGGGTTTAAATAAGAAAAAAAAAGAACAGAAACAAACTCAGAATCTCGCAGCGGAAGGAACAAGATATAATAATAAAATAACAGTTCATGAAGCTGTTAAATAAATAAATTTGATTATTATTATACATCATAAATCAGAGTTACATACATATCAGAGATAATACAACAATGCAGCGGAAAAATAATACAGTAGTAGAATACAAATGATATAATACCAAACTCCGTCTTCGTCCTCCAGAATATACCTTCAACCTAATCTGAAATGCTCAGGCTGACCCGAGCGTAATGAAAAGACAAAACACTCGAGTCAGGACTAAAATATCTCATGTAAGTAAAATCGTCAAAGTAAATATGAATGTGACGGTGTCAGAGATGTTTACGGGGTTTGACATCTCCTATCCAGTGTCAACGTGAGTGCAATAACTTAAGAGATGTTCGGGATTTCCATCTCCTAAGGATCCGTTAAACTATCTACTATGTAATAGAATACGCTATATACAATAATGTCTATCATAAAGTAAAATATCAAACTAGCGTTAAGTCATGGCCCATTCCACCCTTAACACATTTTTATTCCCAAGAGTATATACAAGACCGTAGTTTCCCCAAAACCGGAAGTCACCAGAGGGCAATCCATATACTAAAGGTACGAACCAAAATCGTAGTGGTCGCGAATAGGATAATCAGTATGACAAGGTACATGAGGCAATATCAACTAGGAAACTAGTAGTTGCGTGATCCGGACTGATGTTGGGCATAGCAGCTACTACCCCAACACCGCGAAACAACACTCCCAAAATCGAGGGGTGCACCCAAATCGAATCACAAAAGTAATAGACATGGTAACGAAGGAGTGTGTCCGCTAGAGATGGCGATCCTCAATGGCCCAACGCGGCTCCTGTTTTAGTCATGTCAGGGGTCATCCAATATCGTTCTCTTTCTTCAGTCAACGCGTTCACCAAACCATCCACTTCGTTCTGGATCAACACTCCGCATATACTAGTTATTAAAGTGGTTTTCGGTATCGACAGAGAGTATGTCCATATCCGATCCCGGTCTCTTTAATAACTACGTATTATTACACCGATGGCTCTTTTACATTTCAAATCGATTCATAATTGATATCAAAATATCATATTCGCTTCAAAATCAAATCCATTTCAAATATCATCATATCTATTCAAGATGTAAGATTCCGTTTCAAAATAATTTTTCGCCTCAATATCTCATTTCAATTTCAAAATCATTTCGCCTCAGTATCTCATTTCGATTTCAAAATCATTTTTCGCCTCAATATCTCATTTCGATTTCAACATCATTTTTCGCCTCAATTTCCACAAAATGATTCACATAAACTCGAATTCCAAAATTTAAAATTTAATCCAATTTCAAATCATCAATTTCAACTCGATTCAGCTTCTCAATAAACCATTTCAAATTATCAATTTCACATACATATTTGAACCACAAAATAAACAATTTCACTTTCAATATATTTCGAAACTTTAAATATTTCACATTTCAAAATAGCTCATATATTTATATAAGAATATAAGATTTTCTTTAAAACCATTTCGTATTCAAATTAGAATATACTTTAAATTAAACATCCGTATTAAGTAGTTTACTTAATTTTTGGAACAATTCCAATTCAATAAACTTAGATTAACATTCGAATTTCAAGAATTCATTTAAGTATTACATTCCAAATCAATTTCAGTTCAAATCCTATTCAAATCAATTTTATCTTCAAATTTAATTCAATAGTTTCAATTTAGTCCAATTCACAAATTTCTTTGAATTTCAATTAAATTCCAAATTAATTAAATCTCAATTTCAAATCAATTTTCAATTCCAAACTCAAACTTGAAATATCATTTCATATAAATTTTCTTAGAAATATTCATAGTTCGATTAAAAGTCCAATCTTTTAAAACAAATCAACTTTCGAAAATTTACGCCGTATTTCAATTTTTTCTTAAAAATCTAAACTTCTAATAATTAAACAATTTCATTTACCAAGTTTAAATTCCAACATCTCGAGCTTCAATTCAAAATTATTCGATTTCCATAAATTGGATTTTATTCTTAAAATCAATTCATTTAAATAATTTCAAAACAACTTTTAAAATCATTTAATTTAACCAACCTGGTGTCCGTATATAATTTTCTATCCTATGGCCAAGTGATTATTTATTTCAATTAAATGTCAGGGATGAATATATATCACTTTAACCAAATCACAGTGTCATATGTATGTATAACAGGATATATATATAAGCAAATAAACATCCAAACATTTAAATATCAACCAATAGCATCCATCGAAATAAATCATCCAATAGTCAATACAATTCACGGCAATTTCATAGTTATCAATATCGGGAAATTTGATTTTGATTAAATCCTAATTTCAATTTACTGTCAATTTAATTTTTCAACGGTGAATTCACATGACAATCTATATGACAATTAAATTTTTATCAAACAACGACAAATAAATTCATATCACTTCATAATGTCAAATTTAACTACCATAAAGATATTCAGTACGTTGTGAGCATTATAAAACACTCACCTTGATTTTCTGTTGTCGCCGAGACGTTCCGGTTTGGAACTAAAACTGGACGACGCCCAACTTTAGCCCAAATTTCCACCGTCTCCAAATCCATCCAAACCAGTTTCATTTCGAAGCTCTCATCATTACGATCGCAACGCAAAAAGTTTCGTTCCAATCGGACCTCGTATGAAAAAGTTATGCATTTTAGAAGTTTGTACAAATTTTAATATAACTAATTTACAAATTCTTTTTTTAATTCCAAACCCTGCTGAATCCTGGCCGTTCATCTTTGCTTTAGGAAATCTGGGCCGCACCTGCCTCCTTCTCCATCATCGTTCAATTCACGTGAACCCTAACCTATAGCCGTCTATCTTCATCAAATTATCACGACCAACTCACTCGACTTCACAATGATCAGAGACCACCGTTAGAAGCGTCTTCGCAAGAGCTACCATCGGCCAGAGTAGGGTGGAGCTCGGCCATCTCTACTGCACGCAAATCGAGGACAAACACGAAACTTTAAATGCAAATTCCCGTTGATTCGTTGCTCCGTTTTCGATCATCTCCGTATGGATTTGAAGCTCTCGTCGTCCTCTACAACTTTGTAGTTGACGACTTTTGCTAATTGTTGATGGATTTTGAGGAAAATGAGGAAGAAGTTTCGAAATTTTCAATATCATCATATCTATTCAAGATGTAAGATTCCGTTTCAAAATAATTTTTCGCCTCAATATCTCATTTCAATTTCAAAATCATTTCGCCTCAGTATCTCATTTCGATTTCAAAATCATTTTTCGCCTCAATATCTCATTTCGATTTCAACATCATTTTTCGCCTCAATTTCCACAAAATGATTCACATAAACTCGAATTCCAAAATTTAAAATTTAATCTAATTTCAAATCATCAATTTCAACTCGATTCAGCTTCTCAATAAACCATTTCAAATTATCAATTTCACATACATATTTGAACCACAAAATAAACAATTTCACTTTCAATATATTTCGAAACTTTAAATATTTCACATTTCAAAACAGCTCATATATTTATATAAGAATATAAGATTTGCTTTAAAACCATTTCGTATTCTAATTAGAATATACTTTAAATTAAACATCCGTATTAAGTAGTTTACTTAATTTTTGGAACAATTCCAATTCAATAAACTTAGATTAACATTCGGATTTCAAGAATTCATTTAAGTATTACATTCCAAATCAATTTCAGTTCAAATCCTATTCAAATCAATTTTATCTTCAAATTTAATTCAATAGTTTCAATTTAGTCCAATTCACAAATTTCTTTGAATTTCAATTAAATTCCAAATTAATTAAATCTCAATTTCAAATCAATTTTCAATTCCAAACTCAAACTTGAAATATCATTTCATATAAATTTTCTTAGAAATATTCATAGTTCGATTAAAAGTCCAATCTTTTAAAACAAATCAACTTTCGAAAATTTACGCCGTATTTCAATTTTTTCTTAAAAATCTAAACTTCTAATAATTAAACAATTTCATTTACCAAGTTTAAATTCCAACATCTCGAGCTTCAATTCAAAATTATTCGATTTCCATAAATTGGATTTTATTCTTAAAATCAATTCATTTAAATAATTTCAAAACAACTTTTAAAATCATTTAATTTAACCAACCTGGTGTCCGTATATAATTTTCTATCCTATGGCCAAGTGATTATTTATTTCAATTAAATGTCAGGGATGAATATATATCACTTTAACCAAATCACAGTGTCATATGTATGTATAACAGGATATATATATAAGCAAATAAACATCCAAACATTTAAATATCAACCAATAGCATCCATCGAAATAAATCATCCAATAGTCAATACAATTCACGGCAATTTCATAGTTATCAATATCGGGAAATTTGATTTTGATTAAATCCTAATTTCAATTTACTGTCAATTTAATTTTTCAACGGTGAATTCACATGACAATCTATATGACAATTAAATTTTTATCAAACAACGACAAATAAATTCATATCACTTCATAATGTCAAATTTAACTACCATAAAGATATTCAGTACGTTGTGAGCGTTATAAAACACTCACCTTGATTTTCTGTTGTCGCCGAGACGTTCCGGTTTGGAACTAAAACTGGACGACGCCCAACTTTAGCCCAAATTTCCACCATCTCCAAATCCATCCAAACCAGTTTCATTTTGAAGCTCTCGTCATTACGATCGCAACGCAAAAAGTTTCGTTCCAATCGGAACTCGTATGAAAAAGTTATGCATTTTAGAAGTTTGTACAAATTTTAATATAACTAATTTACAAATTCTTTTTTTAATTCCAAACCCTGCTGAATCCTGGCCGTTCATCTTTGCTTCAGGAAATCTGGGCCGCACCTGCCTCCTTCTCCATCATCGTTCAATTCACATGAACCCTAACCCATAGCCGCCTATCTTCATCAAATTATCACGACCAACTCACTCGACTTCACAATGATCAGAGACCACCGATAGAAGCGTCTTCGCAATAGCTACCATCGGCCAGAGTAGGGTGGAGCTCGGCCATCTCTGTTGCACGCAAATCGAGGACAAACACGAAACTTTAAATGCAAATTCCCGTTGATTCGTTGCTCCGTTTTCGATCATCTCCATATGGATTTGAAGCTCTCGTCGTCCTCTACAACTTTGTAGTTGACGACTTTTGCTAATTGTTGATGGATTTTGAGGAAAATGAGGAAGAAGTTTCGAAATTTTCTGGCCATTGAATTAAAAGTGGCGGCTAAGGGCTGAAACCCTAGGGTTTTTGGAAAATAGTGAAAGTGAGGGGCTTTTATAGAAAAATACGCGACACTATTCATCCCGGATTTTCCGAACTCCAAACGAAGCGTGCCAGCTGACGTTTCTAAGGTTTACCCCGCGTTCCGAACATAATGGAACAGGTTTCGGTAGCTAATTCAATCATCTGTGCGAGTTACGGCAATAAACGATCGATTTAAAATTAAATCGGTTAATCAAATTTTTGTGCGTTTGGGCTCGCCCCGGACAAACGGTAAATCTGATTGACACGAAATTTGAAACCTTACAAAAATATGACATTACGGATCCGATGAAACTAGTTTCGTCGAAATCCGAGACTTTTTGAAAAATGACTATTTTCTCTCGCCGAATTAATATTAAAAACAATTCGATGCGTTTCGAGCTGCCACGATCAAACGATAACTCCGATTGCTACGAAAATTGAAATCCGACAATAAAAAACTATTACGGATCCAATGGAACTAGTTTCGTTCAATTCTGAGACTGTTCGAAAAATGGCTATTTTTCAGTCGATAATTAAATATTAAAATATTCAATTTTCAAAAATTAACTTTAAATTCAATTTTAAAAGTTCTATAACATTACTATAACTGCAATATGATAAGATAAAATTTTACAAATCATTTTCAATCATATTCAACTCGATTTTCAATTATTTCTGAAATTTAACTTATTAAATTATCGATTTAATTGTCTAATTAAATCCAATATTCGAAAAATAAATTATTCAACCGTTTAATTTCAATATAAAATTCCCAATTTTAAATTATTAACTTTTAAATCAAATTTCAATTGTTCACAAATTCCATTTTTAATTTCACAGTAATTAACAATCTTTTACAATGCAATTTTCCATTATAAATCCAATATAAAAGATTATATTAGATTCCACGTTCAATTATATTGTAATTCAAATTCAAGTTATTTAATTCCAAATGAATTCTTTTATTTCGATTTACACTTTCATTATTGAATCAACCATTTACTTATACATTATTATCAATAGTTTATAATTCATTTACTTTTATTTTCTTCAGCTATCATCTTATTTAAATTCACAGTAATATTAAATTACATTCATTTACGTTGATTTCCATATTATAACTTCAATATTAAATGTAACATTTTATTTATTTCGTTGTTTACAATCAAATTCAATTCAATTCAATTACTTGTTACATTCAAATTTAAATCTTTACTTACGTTCAATTACAAGTTAACATCTTTATCGAATTACAGTTTCAGTTATTATCTGCTTTCAATCAACTGCAATATTAAGTTACATTTATTTATATTAGTTTCAATAACATAAACTTCTATTATTAAATCTACCATTTTATTTATTCTTGGTTTACAATCATAACCAATTTGGTTTACAATCAAATTCAATTCATTATTTACATTCACTACAAGTTAACATCCATATTTAATTTACAAACAAGTTATTTCAGAATTCAGTTTTGTATTTTAACTTGTAATTCGCATTTAACAACACAAAATTTTATTTCCTTTGGATTTTTTTTATCCAAAATTTTCATTTTAATTCGTATTTTTAAAGTGTTAAAAATACGGGTCGTTACATTCTCCCCCACTTAAAACTTTTCGTCCTCGAAAAGGAACAGAGAAGGGGAAACCATCATTTAGATATAATTCATTTAAAATATTCTACTTATTTGCAAAATTTAGTTATAGGATTTTTTTCACAAAATTTTCTAACTCCCGGATTTTTAAAAAATTTCGGCAGCACCTCCTTTGCGCGGCTAGGACCGAAAAATTTCACAGTAGTAATAATTGCATGATATACATCTCATTACAAGAATGAGGCATCCCAAAACATGGGGAACACAATAATATACCACAACATAAACCGTAATCCGAGAACGTACCTTTTATTAAGCATTTATTAGCATTTTAACTTACATTTTGCATTTAGCGCAGAAGCGAGCTCTACAAGCGAAGCACAACCCCTTTTCTACCTACTAAAATGCTCAATAACCAAGTTAGAACCATGCATATAAAGATAGATCGATATACTTAGCATAAACAACCAACATATAACATGTTTAGCTTCAAAACTGAAATTCCAATTCCAGGACAGCAAACGAATCTCAGTTTTTGGTCATCTAAACGATAAAATTTGACAATGGAATCTAAACAAAAGTTGTTGCATTCGTTTCAGGCTTTCCGGAATGTCCAAAATTATCAAATTTGGACCATCCGTTCAAAAGTTACGGCCATTTTACTAAATGGATACGCCTCAGCCTGGGCAATGCATTGCGCAGGTCAGCGACGTTCACTCCCCTTTTCGACCATCTAAATGACAGCAAAACACAAAACACTTAAAGTAAAGGTTTTAACTTAAGTTCTTAGATTTCCAGAAAGTGCAAGATCGTCAAAATCCGATACACCAGTAAAAAGTTATGGCGAGAATACTAAGGTGCTTCAGATTTCTACTCCGCACAGGCCAGCGACTAATATTGGTGTTTTAAGCCTAGTGGATGAAGGTATTTATCAAAACATTCTAAACAAAAGATGTAGCACAGTTTCTAGGATTTCCGAAAAGTCTAAGATTGTCTCATTTCGTCTAGCCATTTAAAAGTTATGGTTATTTTCGTTTCAGCATATATTGGACAATTTTGGGTTTTTTCCAAAATTTGCTTTTATTATTTCAAAGTACAAACCATCAAACTTCAAATTTTCTAAAGAAACAATCATAAACACAAAGTCGTTTATTTTCTTATATATCCATGAAATAAGTTTACATTCGATTTGTTTCCGATTTATTCAAGTTTGTTTCATACATAATTTAAATTCAAGTCAATTTGCTTCAATTTAATTTGAATTCAATTATATTTAATTTCCCTATGCTTCAAATTTGAATTTAATTATTTTAAAATTTTATTCCGTTTATTCAATTCCATTAACACTAATGAATTCTATTTAATCAATTATCATCCATCTAATAACCAATGCATATCAAACATTAACATCCATCCAAATCTATAATAAATCAATTATACATTTCCAAGTCAAAATTTTTATTTCACACACTTCCAAGTTTATTGACATTTAGTTTTATTCAAATTTAATTAGTTTCCATTTACTAATTCTATATTTAATTAATTTTAAATTTAATTCATTTTACAACTTAAAATTTCCTTTATATTTACAACTATCAATAGATCTTCACATTTTATTATTCACTCTCACACTGGTATATTATTCCTCTACTTATCCTTATTAGCATTTTAAACTTTTTAAGTATTTGGTAAGTTTTTGTTATGCAAATAGAATTTAGTTAAACAACATACAACCTCTTTTCATTCAAAGTTGAATTTTCAATTAATTAATTCTTAAGTCATTACTTAAATTTTACTATAATTTAATTTCACATTTACATTCACATATAGTATTTCCATTTTATATTAACATAATGGTGAATCACCTTTAAATGTTAATTTAAATTCCAATTATTTACTAACAATTTTATTTATATTTGCAAACCATTAATTAAATGCATATTTCATTATTCAAACCTATACTTGTATATTATCCAATTAACAATTCATATAACATTTTTGAACTTCTTAAATGATTTGGTAAGTTATATCTATGCTATAGAATGAAATTTAATACTATGCGAGTTTTACAGTTTCAATTTTATTTTAAATTCATAATTTCCTAATTCTAAGGATTTCTACTTCAATTGATATTTTCACTTAGCTCTTAGGTTCATTTCTCATTTCACAATTTAGAAGTTCCGTAATGATTCAAGTATTTGTTTATCTCAATAGTTTGAAGTCATTAAATATTAAAGAACTTAAGAATTTCAACTCCAGTTTCAATTCAAATCAAGTTTGAAATAATATATACTTATATTAATATATATCAAGTCATACTAAAGAGAATACAAAATAAAATTCAATTTTAATCAAAACAGGGTTTAGAAAAACTATTAAGTGATCTCCCCCACTTAGACTCTCGAAAATAAAGTCGATGATGAGTGCACTCATCACCGGAATCATTTTCTAGTGTCAAGAGGGGAGTATAACACTTACTTCATTTGAAAATCCTTTGAAAACAATTTCTAATCGAATATACTATCATATAATACTTATATTATACATTTCAAATTTTTGATAATAAATTTTCAAAACACCGGAATTTAAATTCTCCATCTTAATTTAAATTCATTTTTATTTCATTTTATTTACCATTTATATTCATTGTCAATCATATTTACAAGTTTCATTTCTTAAAATCATTCAATAGTCAATAGTTAGAAATATTGACTAATCAACAATAAATGATGATAATCTAATATTATCATCTCTAACCAATACAATCAAAATTTATAAATTTTCAAGATAAGTCTTTTATATATAGAATATAATCCAAAACAATATTATGTCAATCTGTCCTATTCGAGTGTTTAGAAATTCCTATCGATGCCTTGGCGTCCCAACTACTAACCAGAATTCATAAATACTCAACGGAACAAATTAACACAATATAAAATCATTTTTATATCAAAATTACAAATACGCTCTCTCATATACACTCAACTCATTCATATAGTTTACCTCTATTTCAATGAGTTATTCCCCACTAGAGCCAAGGTAATCTAAACCAAAGCTCTGATACCAACTGTAACGACCCGCATTTTTGACCGTTCAAGTCGACAAAACATACACACATGCCGACTCAAACAATCCAAAATACAGATAGTTATTGGGGTTAAATAGGAAAAAAAAGAACAGAAACAAACTCAGAATCTCGCAGCGGAAGAAACAAGATATAATAATAAAATAACAGTTCATGAAGCTGTTAAATAAATAAATTTGATTATTATTATACATCATAAATCAGAGTTACATACATATCAGAGATAATACAACAATGCAGCGGAAAAATAATACAGTAGTAGAATACAAATGATATAATACCAAACTCTGTCTTCGTCCTCCAGAATATACCTTCAACCTAATCTGAAATGCTCAGGCTGACCCGAGCGTAATGAAAAGACAAAACACTCGAGTCAGGACTAAAATATCTCATGTAAGTTAAATCGTCAAAGTAAATATGAGTGTGACGGCGTCAGAGATGTTTACGGGGTTTGACATCTCCTATCCAGTGTCAACGTGAGTGCAATAACTTAAGAGATGTTCGGGATTTCCATCTCCTAAGGATCCGTTAAACTATCTACTATGTAATAGAATACGCTATATACAATAATGTCTATCATAAAGTAAAATATCAAACTAGCGTTAAGTCATGGCCCATTCCACCCTTAACACATTTTTATTCCCAAGAGTATATACAAGACCGTAGTTTCCCCAAAACCGGAAGTCACCAGAGGGCAATCCATATACTAAAGGTACGAACCAAAATCGTAGTGGTCGCGAATAGGATAATCAGTATGACAAGGTACATGAGGCAATACCAACTAGGATACTAGTAGTTGCGCGATCCGGACTGATGTTGGGCATAGCAGCTACTACCCCAACACCGCGAAACAACACTCCCAAAATCGAGGGGTGCACCCAAATCGAATCACAAAAGTAATAGACATGGTAACGAAGGAGTGTGTCCGCTAGAGATGGCGATCCTCAATGGCCCAACGCGGCTCCTGTTTTAGTCATGTCAGGGGTCATCCAATATCGTTCTCTTTCTTCAGTCAACGCGTTCACCAAACCATCCACTTCGTTCTGGATCAACACTCCGCATATACTAGTTATTAAAGTGGTTTTCGGTATCGACAGAGAGTATGTCCATATCCGATCCCGGTCTCTTTAATAACTACGTATTATTACACCGATGGCTCTTTTACATTTCAAATCGATTCATAATTGATATCAAAATATCATATTCGCTTCAAAATCAAATCCATTTCAAATATCATCATATCTATTCAAGATGTAAGATTCCGTTTCAAAATAATTTTTCGCCTCAATATCTCATTTCAATTTCAAAATCATTTCGCCTCAGTATCTCATTTCGATTTCAAAATCATTTTTCGCCTCAATATCTCATTTCGATTTCAACATCATTTTTCGCCTCAATTTCCACAAAATGATTCACATAAACTCGAATTCCAAAATTTAAAATTTAATCCAATTTCAAATCATCAATTTCAACTCGATTCAGCTTCTCAATAAACCATTTCAAATTATCAATTTCACATACATATTTGAACCACAAAATAAACAATTTCACTTTCAATATATTTCGAAACTTTAAATATTTCACATTTCAAAATAGCTCATATATTTATATAAGAATATAAGATTTTCTTTAAAACCATTTCGTATTCAAATTAGAATATACTTTAAATTAAACATCCGTATTAAGTAGTTTACTTAATTTTTGGAACAATTCCAATTCAATAAACTTAGATTAACATTCGAATTTCAAGAATTCATTTAAGTATTACATTCCAAATCAATTTCAGTTCAAATCCTATTCAAATCAATTTTATCTTCAAATTTAATTCAATAGTTTCAATTTAGTCCAATTCACAAATTTCTTTGAATTTCAATTAAATTCCAAATTAATTAAATCTCAATTTCAAATCAATTTTCAATTCCAAACTCAAACTTGAAATATCATTTCATATAAATTTTCTTAGAAATATTCATAGTTCGATTAAAAGTCCAATCTTTTAAAACAAATCAACTTTCGAAAATTTACGCCGTATTTCAATTTTTTCTTAAAAATCTAAACTTCTAATAATTAAACAATTTCATTTACCAAGTTTAAATTCCAACATCTCGAGCTTCAATTCAAAATTATTCGATTTCCATAAATTGGATTTTATTCTTAAAATCAATTCATTTAAATAATTTCAAAACAACTTTTAAAATCATTTAATTTAACCAACCTGGTGTCCGTATATAATTTTATATCCTATGGCCAAGTGATTATTTATTTCAATTAAATGTCAGGGATGAATATATATCACTTTAACCAAATCACAGTGTCATATGTATGTATAACAGGATATATATATAAGCAAATAAACATCCAAACATTTAAATATCAACCAATAGCATCCATCGAAATAAATCATCCAATAGTCAAATACAATTCACGGCAATTTCATAGTTATCAATATCGGGAAATTTGATTTTGATTAAATCCTAATTTCAATTTACTGTCAATTTAATTTTTCAACGGTGAATTCACATGACAATCTATATGACAATTAAATTTTTATCAAACAACGACAAATAAATTCATATCACTTCATAATGTCAAATTTAACTACCATAAAGATATTCAGTACGTTGTGAGCATTATAAAACACTCACCTTGATTTTCTGTTGTCGCCGAGACGTTCCGGTTTGGAACTAAAACTGGACGACGCCCAACTTTAGCCCAAATTTCCACCGTCTCCAAATCCATCCAAACCAGTTTCATTTCGAAGCTCTCATCATTACGATCGCAACGCAAAAAGTTTCGTTCCAATCGGACCTCGTATGAAAAAGTTATGCATTTTAGAAGTTTGTACAAATTTTAATATAACTAATTTACAAATTCTTTTTTTAATTCCAAACCCTGCTGAATCCTGGCCGTTCATCTTTGCTTTAGGAAATCTGGGCCGCACCTGCCTCCTTCTCCATCATCGTTCAATTCACGTGAACCCTAACCTATAGCCGTCTATCTTCATCAAATTATCACGACCAACTCACTCGACTTCACAATGATCAGAGACCACCGTTAGAAGCGTCTTCGCAAGAGCTACCATCGGCCAGAGTAGGGTGGAGCTCGGCCATCTCTACTGCACGCAAATCGAGGACAAACACGAAACTTTAAATGCAAATTCCCGTTGATTCGTTGCTCCGTTTTCGATCATCTCCGTATGGATTTGAAGCTCTCGTCGTCCTCTACAACTTTGTAGTTGACGACTTTTGCTAATTGTTGATGGATTGAGAGGAAAATGAGGAAGAAGTTTCGAAATTTTCTGGCCATTGAATTAAAAGTGGCGGCTAAGGGCTGAAACCCTACGGTTTTTGGAAAATAGAGAAAGTGAGGGGCTTTTATAGAAAAATACGCGACACTATTCATCCCGGATTTTCGAACTCCAAACGAAGCGTGCCGACTGACGTTTCTAAGGTTTACCCCGCGTTCTGAACACAATGGAACAGGTTTCGGAAGCTAATTCGATCATCTGTGCAAGTTACGACAATAAACGATCGATTTAAAATTAAATCGGTTAATCAAATTTCAGTGCGTTTGGGCTCGCCCCGGACAAACGGTAAATCTGATTGACACGAAATTTGAAACCTTACAAAAATATGACATTACGGATCCGATGAAACTTGTTTCGTCGAAATCCGAGACTTTTTGAAAAATGACTATTTTCTCTCGCCGATTTAATATTAAAAACAATTCGATGCGTTTCGAGCTGCCACGATCAAATGATAACTCCGATTGCTACGAAAATTGAAATCCGACAAGAAAAAACTACTTCGGATCTAATGGAACTAGTTTCGTTCAATTCTAAGACTATTCGAAAAATGGCTATTTTTCAGTCGATAATTAGATATTAAAATATTCAATTTTCAAAAATTAACTTTAAATTCAATTTTAAAAGTTCTATAACATTACTATAACTGCAATATGATAAGATAAAATTTTATAAATCATTTTCAATCATATTCAACTCGATTTTCAATTATTTCTGAAATTTAACTTATTAAATTATCGATTTAATTGTCTAATTAAATCCAATATTCGAAAAATAAATTATTCGACTGTTTAATTTCAATATAAAATTCCCAATTTTAAATTATTAACTTTTAAATCAAATTTCAATTGTTCACAAATTCCATTTTTAATTTCACAGTAATTAACAATCTTTTACAATGCAATTTTCCATTATAAATCCAATATAAAAGATTATATTAGATTCCACGTTCAATTATATTGTAATTCAAATTCAAGTTATTTAATTCCAAATGAATTCTTTTATTTCGATTTACACTTTCATTATTGAATCAACCATTTACTTATACATTATTATCAATAGTTTATAATTCATTTACTTTCATTTTCTTCAGCTATCATCTTATTTAAATTCACAGTAATATTAAATTACATTCATTTACGTTGATTTCCATATTATAACTTCAATATTAAATGTAACATTTTATTTATTTCGTTGTTTACAATCAAATTCAATTCAATTCAATTACGTGTTACATTCAAATTTAAATCTTTACTTACGTTCAATTACAAGTTAACATCTTTATCGAATTACATTTTCAGTTATTATCTGCTTTCAATCAACTGTAATATTAAGTTACATTTATTTATATTAGTTTCAATAACATAAACTTCCATTATTAAATCTACCATTTTATTTATTCTTTGTTTACAATCATAACCAATTTGGTTTACAATCAAATTCAATTCATTATTTACATTCACTACAAGTTAACATCCATATTTAATTTACAAATAAGTTATTTCAGAATTCAGTTTTGTATTTTAACTTGTAATTCGCATTTAACAACACAAAATTTTATTTCCTTTGGATTTTTTTTATCCAAAATTTTCATTTTAATTTGTATTTTTAAAGTGTTAAAAATACGGGTCGTTACACTTTCCATATCTATTTAAAAGGTTTTAAGTATTTTTAAAAGGAATTATTTGTGAATATACTTATCCAGGTAAGATAAGTATATGACTGTTTTGATAAAGAGATTAAATTTATCGAAATTAAATTAAATGAGACTTACTGATTTCAGTTCGAAATGTAAGCTTTGGTTGATGTTTGTTTATTTGATAGTTCAATAACCGACTATCAAATCTTGGCCTATATATGTAATCCTTCTTAATTTTGGTGGTAGGAAAACGATTCCCTACTTAACACCGAAGGATTTTAACTCTGGAAATATCTAGGAGAAACACGAGAATTATTGGGTACGTTTACCGTCGAAGGTGCTATATTGTACGTATAAACTCGTTTCGTTCTTCTAGGATGACGATAAGGAAATCCATCCACTAACGGTTAGTAGGTGATCTCCAACCTTATCTTTGTCTGTTTATTTCCTAGAGAACCGGGGTTGAGTTTACCGGAATTATCGAACTTTGTTTCGAAAAGACCGGGATCAGATATGTTATCCGAAAACCACTTCGATCCAACAAATGCATTACGAAGTGAAGACATCGTGAAGAGCATGGAATTGAATATAGAGATGTGAAGTGCAAGGGATAATCGCTACTAATCCTGAGGGTGATTCCAAAATGGATGTAGTAGGAATAGTGCCTTCGGTTTCGTTCAGACCCAGAACGGACTTGTATGAATGGATGTTATCAGCACATTGTCATTGGAGGGTGATGAGCATTCTAAGTGTAAATGTTCTTGAAAGGTAATCATAGCCTCAAGCCTCATCAACCGAGAATGACTGAAAATCAGGGGAGATGCAGCAAAGCTAAGTGGGTCGCACCATTAGGGTATGTTGTCACCCTTCTAGATACATCTACAAATTTATGGATTGGTTGTGCTAGAGATCGCGATAAAAAGGGTTGCAAAGCAACCAGGATGATGGCATATTCGGTACTATCCAGTAAGGAGTAGGTCGGTCTTGTGTTGGCAGTGATCGATAGGTTCGATCTCGGTACATTTTCTAGACGTGTACCGTGATAGGTGGTACCCAATTCCTAGTCATTGTATGGAATCCATTCTCCAATAAGCGCCATATGGGTTTGATTGTGCCCAACTATGCTGAAATGTGAGATACAAGCATTTCAGCTATTTTCATATTTTACTTTGACCTCTAGACATTATTATAATATCATTGGATTACTGATATAAAGATTTTGGTTATCGGAAGGTAAAAACCCGTCCGTGTTTATGTGCGGCATGGTCTTACGAGATACCTTTGATTTTAAAGGATTTTAAAAGTTATAATAAACAAAATTCCTTGCGATTTAAGTTCTCACGCTGGTATTACCAAACTGACCCGGGCATGGTTTTTCTAAAATGCTCAGGTCGGACCGAGCATATTTCCTGGTTTACTTGGACATTGGAGCTTCAAGAGTGGAGCTAGGGGCCCAGAGACGTATTCACGTAGATGATTATATTTCCGTTTCTTACATTGTTGTATATTATTTAGCAGTTATGAGGGTAGGTTGTTATAACTATCCGAGCTGAAATAGGTTAGTATACTCTGATTGATGTTTGTATATATATAAATTACAGTTTTGTTTTTGTGTAAAGATTTGTTATATAATATAGATTATTCGTTCCGCTGTGAGATTCTGTGTTGTTTAGTTTCTTCTTGTCTTCTTTCTTATTTATGTTCCCTAACTATCCGCCTTTCCATTCAATTTGGGTTGGACATGTGTGGTTTATTGTCAACTTAAACTGTATGGAAAAGTGGGCCGCTACACAAGCTTCAAGCCTTCAGATCTAGTTCGTTTTTAGTGAAAGCACCAAATGTTTGCACCAAAAATGGCACAAACACCCAAGTATCAAATGAAAGCACTGGTTCTTGTAAAACAAAAGAAAAGGAGATCTACTTTAATCTTTGTTATTAGTTGTTCTCTCTCCCGATTACAACTAATTATATCAGATCTAGCCATAAACTAGTGGATCTCATATTTACAATGGAGTTTCTAGAGTATTTCAGAGTCACCAGTACAAAAGATTTACCAATTTAAACCCTAGAACAACAAATAGTTTCTTCCTAGGCGACATTAATGGAGGAGAGATAAGAGGTGAAGAAGAAGAAGACCCTCCAGTCAGAGAATTAGATCCTGTTTTGGTTGTAGATAGGCTTGTTTTTATAGGGAAACAGAGGTACTGGGTCAGAAGCCAGCTTGCACTAAGGTCTAGGAGATAGTCCAAAGCTGCAAAAGAATGATTGGAGTCCCACGAGTCAAAATGATAACTCGGTACTGACCTATATTACTCCGTGCCGATCTATCTTTATTGGTGAAAAGTTAAGCCTTCCACTTGTTAGCTCCTTTTATCTTCTACTTGAGTTTTTCTAAGCTTTTTCCCAACGACTTTAAGTTGAATCCAGCTATCATCCTGTTAACACTCAAGTTATCCTGCTTTCTTAGCTTTACCCTCATCAATCTCTGAAATTGCTCGTCCAAACTCTAGGAAAATCACCCGATCACGAGTAGTTGGAGTAGTATAAGAGATGCATGGAGTTCGGAATGCGGCATGTGAAAGATAAATAGGTTGGTGTCAACATATATAACTCGGTGCCGAGTTATATACTTAGCTCTAATTTAGTTGAAACTTCTCTAAGTTGCTTTTCTTCTTCTTCTTCTTCTGATCATATTTCCATGTCTGTAAATTATTTCATCCTTGTTTTGATCTTCTAAGTCTAGTTTAAAACTGATTGGCTAAAAAGTTGGTAACAATAAATATATGCAATTATGGTCCAAAGAACCAACAATAGTATTATAAAATATAATAAATATTTTTATTGGTATTTTTAGACAAGGTATGAATAGAAGAAATTAAAAGTATGTTTTAGTAGCACTTTAAATCTTGAACTAACAGTTTTGTATACTTTAAGACTCGTTGTATCAATTTGACTATACTTATTTTACAAAGAAACTTCCTAAACTGTGCATGTTCCTTCTTTAATGATTTTAACTACTTAGAATGATCCTTTTTTGCTAGAAAATAGACAAATATTATTAATAAAAATACACAAAATGATTAACGAAATCATTCCTTGGAAACAGTGTAATTAAGTAAAACTAAAAAGCAATTTTGGTCCATTACAAAATCAAATATTATATTGAAATAAAAGTAGAATCTAATTTAAGCATTAAAAAGAACTAATATGTTGTTGATCCTTAATTTAATTCAACTAAAAGGAATTAATTTTTTTTATTAGTCTGAATTCTAATTAAACGAAAGTTAAAGTAAACAATTCATTTTATTATTTGAATGATAATATAACTTGTTATGATCCTTCTAGTTTTAAATTAATTTACTCATAAACATTATAAATAAGTATATATTTAATCCATAATTATCTATAAACATCTATAAATTGTAGGAACTCAAAATAATATAAAATCAAGCGCACTATGTAGGAAATAAATTACCTTGTAGTTTCATGTGATCTCCAAAAAATTGGTGATAGCCATGCATTGAATGGAAATCATATGTTGCTCGAATAATTCACGGTGTATTAAATAATTCCATTGGAAAATATATTAAATCATGGATTGATTAAAATGGATAATAATAGACTAAAAGAAATAAGTTCATGTTGAGTAAGATCATATAAAATATTTAAATAAGAATTATAAGTTTATAAAGAAAATATTTACAGTTAAATTTAAAAAAAACTGAAAGTGTTTGTTATAACCAAAATAAATGAGCTACATATACATTTATAATTTTGACTAAAACGCAATATGAAATTTATTATTTGAATATTCTTTTCTCACATATTTTTATTACAGCTTGATTTTCTTAACTTATGTTTAAGAACGAAAAAAGGATCAACTTTTCCACTGATAGACTATACAAAAAACTTGAAGATCTTTTGGTACCTATGTTTTAACAAAAATTTATACCCTACGAAATACAATAAGTAAATCAAATTCATAATCATATGATTAGAAAAAAAACAAAAGCAATATTAGATACAAAAGTTGAGATTGAATAAAAGTAGTTCATTTAACCCATAATAGATTTTACGAAACAATCGAAGATTTTATAATACCAATGTATTAGTAAATCCAACAACCCTAGCAAAATGAAAAAAGAAGAAAAATTCATAAGTATACTAACACTGATATTACAACGCAATTAACTTCAAAGACATAATCAGTGTAGGCATATCCTTTGGCTTGGCTTGTAGCTATAGTATAATATAGTTGATGATATGGTATATTATGACATACATATTTGTATATTAAGACATTGTTTTAAAAAAAAGTCAGGGAAATATTTTTTTTATGTAGTTTAACTCTATCCTGGTAAGAAATTAATTTTGAAATTCATAAATATTTGTAAATTAGTGGCATGTCATGACCAAAATTCAGGGATACTTATGGTGTAATATCTATACCAAGTAAAGTTATTTAGTGAATGATACAAATTATAATATTCACATAGTTTATTTCTAAGAGACACATGACAACATATTCAAAATGTAAAAGGGTATTGTTATTGACACTCCAGCTTTGGATATGAGGGGTCCATTTTCTTTCAAAAGATTTTTTACTATGAGGGGTACTAATCAAACTAACCCCTTCATAAAATTACAATCAAAATTTACCTAACTGTTCTTTCTTTTATTTATCCTAATTTTTTCTTAATCATCATTAACGTTTAATTCAAAATCATTAGCGCATAATAAATTAGGTTAGGAAATTATCTTTCCATCATCTTCTCAGCAATGTTTAGATCTGATTATGAGGATCAAAATAATTTTTTGTTCTGACCATTACTTTCTTTTTCAAAATTAAAGGAGAATGAGAGAGTAAATGAAAGTGTTTATGGTTTTCATGTTAAATTTTAACAAAGGGCAAAAAGGTAAAAATATACGTATTATTAATAGGATGTGTACCCTTCATAGTAGTTTAATTTTATATGGAGTACTCATAAAATTTAAACCCCTCGTACCCAAAACCGGAGTGTCAATAACAATACCTATGCAAACTCTAATCAAAATTAGAATGAAAAAGTCAACACATTTACATTACTCAGAATGTAAATGTAACAGCCCGAAAATTTTCGACCCCGGAAATCGTCACTAATACGTTTTACTGTATAGAGTGCTGAGCAATCGAGTGCCGGAAACCCCAGGCTGTTAGGGTTAAGAAGAAAAAAAGGTAGAAGAAGAACATAAACAATAGCACACAATCTCACAATCGCAGCGGAACAAATATATATACAAATAACAACATTTTTATACAATGAAAAGCTGTAACTGTCAATATATACACAAGATATCAGAGTACAACAAAAACTGGACAGTTGTAACAACTTATCCTCAACTGCTGTCTATACAGCCCCTAATATATAGCAAAATATAATTTGTATGTCTCTGCCTTCCAGCTCGTCTCCTGAGCTCCAAACGTCCCAACCTGAAAATCTGTAATACTCGATCTGACTCGAGCATTACAATAAAGTAACACCCGAGTCAGGCTGGAAACCAGTGTGAGTAAACCAACTTAATTTGAAATATTTAAGTTATATAGGTTTTTGAAATTGGAGGTAACTCGTACAAAGCTACGAGTTTTGTCTAATTATGACCAAACACGTGTTACAAAATCCATTGATATTTAAAATAATATCCAAGTACAATTGCTTATTGTAACAACCCATAAATTTTAAACGGTTTGAATAACGTATTTGATTGAATTTGTAAGAAATTTTAAATAATAATATTTTGAAATAAAAATTTAATGTTTGGATTACGTATAATTAAATATAAGTAGTTGAATTAGATTTTTATTTGATTTTAATACGAAATTAATATTTGTATTTGTTGAAATCTTTCCATTAAGGAAAGAGAATGTATTAAAATGAACATTTAATTTGGTAATTAACATAATGATATTTTATTTATAAGTTTTAAAAGAGAAATATTTTTTTTTTCAAAATGTTTTCCAAATATAATAATTATTATAAGAAAGATATTTTGAAATAAGTAAAGTATAAATTAATAGGTAGAGAATAAATAGGTAACGTATAAATTAATAGGTAGAGAATAAATAGGTAACGTATAAATTAATAGGTAGAGAATAAACAGGTAACGTATAAATTAATAGGTAGAGAATAAATAGGTAACGTATAAATTAATAGGTAGAGAATAAATAGGTAACGTATAAATTAATAGGTAGAGAGTAAATAGTATAAATTAATAGGTAGAGAATAAATAAGTAACATATAAATTAATAGGCATAGAATAAATAAGTAACGTATAAATTTAGATACGTTACTTTTTGTATAAATTTAGCGTATATTGTACTAACTATATGAAAAATATATGAACAACGCATTCAATATTGTTTAAAAATCTTATTTTAAAATCTAATCTTTATACATATTTATTTTAATTTATTTCCTCTATTCACCAGCATTCAAACTTTATACATATTTTAATTTATTTCCTCTATCCATCCATGCCATTTCAAAGGTTGAAACGTATAAAATACTATACGTTATTTTGCATTCATTGATTTCTTTTATTTATATAAACTTTATATTCGTTGCACGTTACACTCATTTATTTGACCGGTCCTTTCCTTTGTTATTTCCGAATTTCGTGCGTTTTTGAGAAAAATGTGGGATCCTCTAATAAAAGAGGAGAGCACACATGGAACACTATATATATAACAAAAAGTTGGAGCTGCCAACATGCCTGGCAGGTGGCAAGTCTAAAAACTAGAAAAGAAAAAAAAATGAAGAAAAAGATACCCCTCAAATGAGCTCCGGCAAAGCCACCGCCCATTACACCCTAATACCGAGCTCCGGCAAGGCCACCGCCCAATACTAGGGTGATAGAGGTATCTAAAAAACAAGTCTCACAAGAGAGAAGATCCAAAGCGAAGAACTCCAATAGGAGGACCAAAATGAAGAACTCCACACTGAAAAACTGGAGTAACCGAAGAGAAAAGCCAGATGCAATCCGAGTCCCTGAGAAGAGCTATCCTGAAAACCTGAATAAAACAGAAAGCAACCCTGCAAACCAGATAAGGAAAAAACCAGCAACCAACCTAAACCATACCTGAAACAAAACTAGGAAAACAAGTTAGAATGAATCACATATATGTATATAAATAGAATTTATATACATATATGTGAGAATAAAAACCAAAAAGTGAATTAAAGCAAGGATAAACTAGAAACAAAAACAAACAATACTAAAAGAATAAAAGGGAAAAGGAGATAAAATAAAAAATAGAAGAAAAAACAATACAAGAAACTATTTTATGGGCCTAATATAGAAAGAGAATTATGTTGCATCATGTGAACATTATTTAAATCAAAATAGGGATTAATAAAAGTATTATTAGAAACAAAATTATTCATGTTAAGATTGAATATGTTAATATTATTTCTAACCTTGTTAAGGTAATCCTTAAAGCAATTATTTTTGGCTAATTTATATTTGGGATTAGAAATCCAATTTAAGCAGAAATTTGAAATTAAAATTATCAAATTATTGTAATGTTGATTTTTATTATTAAAAATCCTTTGATTTCTTTCAAACCAAATGTACCAACAAGAAATAGTGAATAAAGTATCGAGCAAGTATCTAAAATCCTTATTGAACATAAATCTAAAAGAGTTCCAATAGAAAAAACAATCAGAAACTCTAGAACTAATATAAAACTCAAAAATATTAAGGGTCTTTATAAGAATAAAATGAGTATCCATGCATTCGTAATAAATATGATTAATATCTTCAGAGTATGTGTTGCAAAAGTAACATTTATTACCAATGCTAATATTTTTCTTTTTTAAAAATTCAATAGTGTTTAATTTACCATGAATGATGAGCCACATATAAATCTTTATTTTGGAGGAGCATTTGACTTCCAAATAAATTTAAAGCAATTGACATAAACCCCCGAAAAGTTAATAAATTTGTAAAAGGAATTAGAAGAATATTTCTTACTCTTATCCCACTCCCAACTAATACAATCATTATCATTGTCAATGTTATAAAGATTTAGTTTAGCATAAAGCAAGTAAAGTTGTCTAAGGGTAGAGGCTACTAAAATACAATTAAAATTGAAAATCCAAGGAGGGTCACTTTCAGAGTTGAAAACATCAGAAATTAACGCGAATTTAAAGTTACAAATATCATATAAATCTTTGAACTCATTCTTGAGAGGAGTAGAGGAAATCCAACTATCATGCCAAAAAGATATATTATTACCAGAATGAACAATAATATTTATACCTAAGTTGAAAATATCACTACATTTTAAGATTGATTTCCAAAAATAAGAAAGATTACTATAAATAGAAGGACTAATTTGATAGAGATTATAACTACCATTATAATAATAATTAGATATAATCTCCTTCCAAATGGCATTATCACTAGTATCTCTAAATTTCCATAACCATTTACCAAGAAGAGACAGGTTCATATTATGTAAATTAATGACTCCTAAACCACCCTCTTTTTTAGATTTACAGACAGTATCCCAATTAACTAAACATTTAATGCTACTGTTAGGATTATCCCCACTCCAAAGGAAATCCCTTCTGATTTTATCTATTTTATCTATCACCCAATCAGGAAAAAGGTGCATGGACATCCAATAAATAGGGAGTGCTGATAAGACAGAATTAATCAAAACTAGTCTACCAGCTCTAGATAAGAATCTCACATTCCAATTAGTAATCCTAGTTTTAATTTTATCAATAATAATTAACCAATCATCATGTTTAAGTTTCGAAGGTCTGATTACAAAACCAAGATAGTCAAATGGAAAACTCATAGTATTACAATTTAAAGTATTAGCAACTAAATTTTCTACATTATCAAAATAATTTAAAATTAAAACGGAACTTTTATCAAAGTTTATTTTTAAACCTGATAAAAGTTCAAAGCTATAAAGAATAAACTTGAGAGCAATAATGTGCCTAGGAAGATGAGAGGAAAAAAGCAAAGTATCATCAGCAAATTGGAGGACAGAAAGACCAAAACTAGAAATATCATTACCAATAAAACCCAAAAGGTTATTACTAACAGCATTCTTAATAATCTTAGTAAAGACATCAGCCGCTAAATTGAACAGAAGGGGCAATAAAGGATCCCCTTGCCTTAAACCTCTCTTGGATTGGATTTATTACCTAAAACACCATTAACCATAATACTAGAGTTACCCGTCTTAAGCAAGTTAATAATCCAATTAATCCATCTATTGCTAAAGCCTCTGGCAAGGAAAATATCTATAAGAAAATCCCAATCAACCGAGTCAAAAGCTTTAGCAAAATCTAATTTTAAAATAGCACAAGTAATATTATTTTTACAACAAAAATTAATATATTCTTGAACAACAGCTACACCATCAGTAATATTTCTTCCTTTAATGAAAGCTGATTGAGAACAGTCAATAAGATCATTCATTTTTAAACTAAGTCTATTAGCTAAAACTTTAAAAATAATTTTAACTGAGCAATTAATCAAAGAAATGGGTCTAAAATCTTTTAAAGTATTAGCACCAACTTTTTTATGTAATAAAATAACGTTAGCAAAATTAAAATGACCTAATTGGAGATTACCATTATAAAATTCATTAAACATACAAATTAAGTCTAGTTTTAAAACCTCCCAAAAAGATTGATAAAAGAAAATAGGAAATCCATCCGGGCCCGGAGATTTATCTCCTGGTAAATCAAAAATAGCTTTCCGGATTTCCTCTTCAGAAAAAGGAACATCTAAATCAGAAAGATTAATTTTAGTGACAGATGGATAAAGAACATCCCATCTAACATTAACTCTATGTTTATTTTTGTTGCCAAAAATTTCTTTGTAATAATCAGAAAAAGCATTGTTAAGATCACGTTGTTCAACTAATTCCACATTATTAACTAAAATGGAATTAATTGTATTACTACGTTTTCTACTATTAGCTAAGTTATGAAAAAATTTGGTATTATTGTCACCTTCATTGATCCATTGAAAATTTGATCTCTGTTTCCACATAACTTCCTCTTTTTCAAGAATAGAATAAAGTTCATCTTTTAAGTTATTAAGAACATTCCTCTCACCTATACTTAAATGTCTAGATTCTTCAATCTTATTAAGATTGAGCAATTCATTAAGAATATTATCTTTTTTAATTTTTATATTACCAAAAACGTTTTTATTCCAGATTTTAAGAAAAATCCTGAGTTTTCTAAGCTTGAGCACAAAAGCTTTGGCTGAATTGTCACAATACTTAAGGCTATAAAAACTCAAAGAGGACCATTTATTGATGACTAAATTTGAAAAACCTGGTTCTAGAAACCACATTTTTTCAAATTTAAAAGCTTTATTCAAAAATCTATGACTATCACAAGAAAGAATAATGGGACA
Source organism: Allium fistulosum (assembly GCA_030737815.1). Classification (NCBI taxonomy): domain Eukaryota; kingdom Viridiplantae; phylum Streptophyta; class Magnoliopsida; order Asparagales; family Amaryllidaceae; genus Allium; species Allium fistulosum. The sequence continues at coordinate 304,543,805 of CM060901.1, read as the reverse complement.
GTGATCAGAAAGGGTGTAAGGTAAACCAAACACTCTACAGATAGGAAATTTGTCCTCAATTTCGTCACTAACAAAAAATCTATCTAAAAGAGCAAAAAAGGGAGACTCTCTATTATTGCTCCAAGTAAAAACTCTATTGGATAGAGGAATTTCGATCAAATTACAATGAATAATAAATTGATCGAATTCCTCCATAGCCGAATAATCACCTTCCCGGGGAGAGCGCTCCCCAATAAAACGAGTTACATTAAAATCTCCCCCCAAAATCCAAGATCCATGGGCAAAAGACCTAAACTCGAGGCATTCATTCCAGAGAATCCGCCTGTCAATTTTAGAGTTAGGCCCATAAACATTAGAAATATTTAAAAGAGAATTGTCAGAAAGATTAATTAAAATGATGTGTAAAGAGTGCTGCTTCTGAATACACTGAAGTAAATTAAAGAGATTATCTCTCCAACCAATCAATAAGCCCCCAGAAGAGCACACAGAAGGAAGAAAAACCCAATTTCTAAAACGAAAACCTCCTAATCTTCTAAAAAAACGAGAATCAGGACACTTTATTTTAGTCTCTTGAAGAAGAGCAATATCAATAGAAAAGTCTTTAAAAAATAATCTAACTTTATCACATTTATTAAGGTCATTCAAACCTCTAATGTTCCAACTAATGACTCTCATAAGCCCATGGATCTAGCCCTATCAAGTTCCTTACTTCTAATGAAGTCACGATCTAACTCAATGTCAGAGAAAATAAAAGCAGATCTACTAGCTAACTGACTGAAATCAGAAGCAGATAAATCACCAAGAGCATAAGACGAATAAATGCTACCCAAATCAAAATGCGTACCTGAGCCTGATTCTGAAACACCGCTCACGGTGTTCGAACCAGGAAACTCACCCAACGACTGAGAGCGACTGCCTCTAATCCTGACACTACGACGAACCGTCCCGCTAGTAGCTGAAGACTTTCTTCTTCTACCTCTCTTCGATGAAGAGCAGGATGGTACAGAGACACCACCAACCTCCCTAGCCAGGCAATCTCTCCCATCCAAATGCTCAAAAGAGGAAACTGCAGAGACATCACCTAGATCACAAACGACACCAACAACACCTTTAGCACGAACGACGCCAGCACCAATAGAATCAACAGAACCCAAAGTTGCTAATGACTGGAAATCACTCCCAACCAAACACCCAGCATTGGAATCAACTTTGCCTTCCCCAAAATCACAAACGTCAAAACCATAAGAGGGGTCAGGAACTACAATATCACTTTGAATAAGTTCCGTAGATTGGTTAGTCAGACATTGCGAAGAACTTGAAGAAGATATGACTTCAACTAAAAACTGAGCCTGTGCATCATGCCCGACTGATACAGAGTGCATATCATCTAAAACTGGATTGAGCAGATTTAAGAAAACATCATCCACAGCACTCTCAGGTTCAACAAAAATCTCACCCACATTATGATGTTCAACAGAAAAGATCCAATCACGAAAAACATCAAAGTCATAGCAAACTGAAGAAACAGAGTCTATTGATTTTGTTGAATCCATCCTATCACTTATAAGGGATTTAAGAAGAGAGAACTGATCAGGAAGATCATTGCCAAAAGGCAAACTAACTGATGACAAAGATGACCCCAAGCCATTATCCAGATTAGAAGACTGATCCACCTCCACTAGAGATTCAACAATATTATCGACCATGTTGTTCTGTTGATCCGGCTCAATATCGAATAAAAACTCACTAAAAAAGAAACATTTCTTAATCCCATCAACATGATCGACACAATCATTAACATCAATGATTTCATTACCAAAAGAATCAGGCAATTGATTATCCAGCAAATTATCAGATAAGGGAAGAACAAGCTTGTCTCTATCCAAAACTACATCAACAGGATCACTGGAAGAAGCCAAATCTAAAAGATCAAAACTGTTTTCTGTAGGAATCACGAGATTATCCATTTTTCTATATCTATTCTTGACTTTCTTGGACTTAACAAGAATAAAATTATCCTGTTCTTCAACACAAGGACATCCATTCAAAGAAGATATAAAACCAGAAGAATCAATGCAAACCGAAACATCAGGGTCAAGAAGAATGGGGTCGAAATCCTGATAATTATCATTAACATCAAGAAAGAGAGAGTTGGAAGAACAAACTGAAACAAACTCCAGAGAATCATATTTAAAATTCAAATTATCTGAAGTAGATATTTTTTCCTTTACGTAACCACATTTTCCAATATTCGGTTTATTAATAAAATCAAAATGATTGAACAATTCATCCAAATGACAGAGACCTTCAGTTTGCCAATACCAGAGGTGATCAATCATCAAACCCCTCAGTAACAAATACTTCAAAGTAAATTGGATCCCATGATTAACCATTCCTGTAGATGAAGAACTGTAATCTAACCCAACATCTGCCTTGCCAAAATAATCTTCAGATTTACCAGGCTTCTTTATATAACCTCTACCAATGTTAGGTTCGTTGATGACATTAAAATGAAACAATAAATCCTCCAGATAATTAATTCCAACATCGCTGTTAACCCAAGGTGCTTCAATCAAAATACCTTTCAGCTTCAGAAAAAATAAGGCGAATAGAAATCCATGATTGATTTCAGGAGTCCGATACTTTACGCAATCAAACCTCTTATGCCCAAAACAACCACAATCAAAGCATCTTATAGGGTCACGACAGTTTTTTGCAAGGTGGTTGAGATCCCCACATCTGTAACAGAAAGTCTTGCCTTTAATGGAATCAATCCACCTTGATTTAGAAACGCGAGACACTTCATGATGCCGAGGAAGAAGATTATTCTTGACCACTTGAGCGTAAGAAATAGAAGGATTACGGAAAGAAGGATTGAAAGCTCCAGATGAAAGAGAGGAGTAACTATGGAGATTCTGAAAAGACGACGAAGAGAAGTCCGCCATTAGAGTTTTTGCAATTTTTTGCCTGATGATTATTGACCAAAGAACTAAAGGGACTTCTCAATAGTGGTAACCAATGCTCCATATTTATTTGCCTTAATAATTCAGCTAAATTTAAGGATCACCGTTGCTTTTACATTTTGTTTATATCACATTTCCCCTATTTTAGCCGGTTGCATTTGATATTTCCTTGATTTAAGCTTTCTAACTTTTATATTTCCACTACTCTATATTTATTTCTCTACGTTTATCTTTGCTTGAATTTCTCTGTCCATTCCTTTTTCCATTTTAATATTCTTCATTTCCAAACTCATTACGTGCTCTCCAAACAAACAAAAATTTATTTCTTTAAACGTATAGCTGTTACTTTTCCATCATCTCAGTTTATTTTCAAATTGATACGTTACCTCTGGTCTATCTGTCTATTCCTTTTAGCATTCCTCAATTTTAAGCAAATAATTTTCCCAATTCATGTTTGAAACGTTCCTATTCCTGGCTATTAATATAATTGAAATCAGTGTCTTTTGCTTAAATTATGGCATACGTTCAAAGCATAAATTATTCTCAACTAAATTTTAGCCATTACTATCTTTATTTCTTGCCACTTTAAACAAAATTCTTTCCACTTTATCAATGTGGGGCTTCTCTTATAAATACAAACCACTCGTACATACCCTACTCCATATCAATAGACCTTCATCTCCTCTCTTGCGTGTGAAGCTTCTTCTGTAGGTACTGCACTAATTTTTTTTTCTTCTTACTTCTTTTCCTTTTCTTCTTCTTTTTCATCCTTTTCTTTTGTTTTCTTATTGTTTATATTGCTTTTCCTTTATTTTAAGCACAACATGTTTTTCTCTATATTTTTTTTTACATGTTTTGATTTTCAATGTAACATAAAAGTTTATAATTTACACGTATATATATATATATATATTTAAAAAGGATCTCTTTATATTAAGGTCACATGGTATTTGGAGAAGTATGTTTAAACTATTTTGTCACTTTTCTTTATATTTTACAGTCCCGGTCCTAGGAGCATTTGATTGTTGGCTATACATTTTGGGTCTAAGTATTTACATTTAAAAGATAATGTTTAAATTTATGTAAAGGAAGGCAAAATTTTGATGTATAAACTGGGATAGTTTAACATAAATAGGCAAGGCCATCATTAATTCATACTTTCTATTTTCGTCAGTTTTGGTTTATGCATTTAGTAATGCTAACTAAGCTATATATATATATATATTCAATAACAAGTGTTTATAGCTTTCTTTGTCGCAGTTAATATAAGTTATGTTGAAAATGGGTCTCAACATTGTTTTTCTTTAAACTTGCATGTGTTTATGTACATTTCAATATGAAAGTTACAATATTTATTTCAAATTTTATTACATTTGATTTTTAATACAAAACAATGATTTTTCTTACATACGTATTTTGTTTTGATATTGGTCTTAAAAAGAAATATTAATTTAATAAGAAAATAATATATTTATTTTGATTCATATATGTATATGTGCTTTAAATGGATATTGTTTTCAAATTCTCTTATACCAATTTTCTTCATCAAACCCGGTTCTAATTTGATTCCGTCGATTCCTGTTATCAGCTTTGTCCGTCGTGCCCGTTTTCTCCATCGAATCGTATCCATCTAGCATCGCTTGGAATTCGTAGCTCGTTTCCTTGTCAAATCTGTTTAGCCTCGAAAGGTGAGCAATCACTCACGATTAACGTTCTTATATTTATTAAATTTGATTTCAATTGAAACGACAATTGAAATATGCTGCTGTAGTTATTTAAATTGTTATATATGCTACTATCTATAACTGTTCACTTATGGGATATGACACCATATCCTATTCTTTATATTTATTTTTAATGATATATGCCTGTTGTTATTATTTTCATATCTGTTATCACTCTGCAAGTTCCCTGTTAGTATAGAAATCACTATGGGTTGAAATGATACATACCCGAACAGACTTTAGAATAGGAGAATTTCGTTATGAGTTGAAATGATACACCCAAGCGATTTTCATTTAATTAAGTTTGGGATTACGGGTTGAAATGATATCCACCCGTATATATTTAGTGTACAGATTGAAATGATAAATATCCGTTGCACTTGACTATATGATAGGAACAATACATACAGACACCGATGGTCCATATATAATATTTTGGAAATAATTTCTATGATTTTGGAAAGAAATATATGGGTTAATAAATTTTGATTCTTAAGATATATAAAAATGGAAATTTTATATATAGATTTAGTAGTAATATTTGATAAATTAGATTGATTTAATACATATAATGTGGTTAAGTATATAAGTAAATCTATGTTTCAAATAGATTTTCTTGTAATATATTGAAAAATTAAGATCGGGAGATAAATTTAGGTTTATTAAAAATGGTATTTAAATAAGGACCTATTTAATTAAATCAATTTGAAATTATTGAATGGGAAATTTAAAGGTATGATGGTACAACTGGATTTTTGATTTAAGTGATTTAATGAATATTTCACGTTTAAATAAATTAAAGTAATATTGAGTAAAATGTAATTTAAGGTTACTTAAAATGATATTGAATCTAATGAGGGAGTATTTCAAGACTAAATAATAATGAGGTTAAATCGAGATCTATATGAAATATATTGAACATTTAAATATTTAAGCCTTGAACTATATTGGAATCTAAATGGTTTATTTTGAGATTCAGATCTGTATTTGAAATTAATATTGTTGAATTTGTTATTTAGAAACTAAATTGAATTAAAGTGAAAAATTAGGTTGAATTAAATTTGAAATTGTTGTTTAGAAAACTAAATTGAATAAAATTTAGTTTGAAACGTTGAATACTTAAAGTTTTGAAATATATTGAAATATAAATGGGTATTTTGTGATTTCAAATCCGAATTTGAGATCGATAAAATTTAAGTGGTTAATTTAGGGATTGAGTTGAATTTAAATTGATAAATTGAGAATGAATGGGAAGGTCGGGTTGAAACGATTTGTTAAGTTGAGGAAATTGAAAATACTTTACTTCATAAATTATTTAATGTATATAAATACTATTTTGGGAAATATAGAGATATTTGAAATGAAAATGATATTGGTTTTGAAGTATAAATGACCACGGTGTTATAGTGTATATTTCTACCTTGTAGATAGTTCTATGGACCCTTAGAGGATGGTTATCCCAACATCCTTTAAGTTATTTGTATTTCAGTTGATATTTCACTTGGGTTGGATTTATTTATATAAGAATGTTAATCCTGACTCGAGTGTTTTGTGTTTTTCTTTACGCTCGGGTCAGACTGAGTAATACAGCCTTTTGAGACTCACCTTTGGAGTTTGGAGATTCGTTTGGAGATCCAACTATCGATTCAGCTTTCAGCTTTTCCAGCCGATTGGTTTAGAGAAGTCATCTGCTTGTACTGAAGACTTCACTGTATTTGAGATATTCTTATGTATTTTATTTTCTAACTCTGATGTATATAGTAGCTTCATGAACTACTATCCTTTTATCTATTCCGCAGCATTATTCTACTCTGTGTCTGTGATCTGTGATTGATTTATTTACTGTATATGCTATGTTTTGCCAAATTTTAAATTAACAATTCGGTATTTTGAATTATTCAAGTCAGATATGTATGGTTTTATTATCGATTTGAATGGTCCAAAATAGCGGGTCGTTACACTTATTTTAAAACAGTCAGATTTACTTAATTTATTTAACTCCAGCCTATCAGACTCTATCATTAACCCGTAAAGATTGTGGTGCTTATTAAATCGAGGTGGTTCTGGATATCATTGATATCTGATTCCGGCCTCTTCGAATCCAACGCCATCTTTTAAACCTAGTTGTTTCTAACAGAATAATTCACTTTCAGAATATAAAAATTTCGCCACAATATCTGTTCAAATAAAACATCTCACAATTTATATTTAACAGTTCATTTCAGGTTGTTTCCTATCATAGAATAACTAGAAACAGCAAACTAGAGAAACGAAGCAATCCAATGTACTTAATTTAAACTATTCATAGACTAGATTAACTAGTCACATGAATCATTAATTTACTTTAGAAAAGAATTAATTTGTTATTTCAAATCATGTTTAATTATCATTAAACTAATTACAACCCATTTTACTTTATTCTAATTAAATATTTGAAATTAATTAACAAGTGTAATTAACTTAAGACATTTAATTAATTAAAGGTTTAGATCATTTTATTTTATCATTAACTATTAACAAATTACTATTTATTTACTTTAATAAACCTTAGTAATTAATAAATAATTAACATATATATATTTACCTTAACTTAGTTAATCTTAAGTCAAATTATTTTATTTATCCTAGCCATTTACTAATCCTAAGGTTTAAGTTAACTTAGGGTTTTACATCACTTAATTTATATAACCATAAACAAATTACTTTATAATCATTTTCTTTTCATTTTAAAAACTTTTACAATTTTTTTTCTTTTATATTCTTTCTTTTCCTTATTCCTTTTCTCTGCTTTACTCTTTTTTTCCTTTTTCTTTCTCTTATTTCCTTCCTTATCTTTTTTTCCTTCCTTTCTCTTTATTCTTTTCTTTCCTTATTCTTTATTTTTTTTCTATCTTTTTTTCTAGCCCATTACTTTCCTTCGGCCCAAACCCCTTTCTTCTCCCCTCTTTGATTCCTTATCCTATTCTTTCACTTCTATACCACTGCTATTACCTGATACCCAAATCCTCGGTGTGCACGTGCACACGCCACTGGGGTTGCGCCGACCTCCGCCCATCCCTTCCCAAGCCACCTCCGCCACCTTCGACCTTTCCGGACACCCAAAATTCCACGAGAAGCTCGAAATCAAAATCGAACAAAACTTCCATCACCAGAAAAGAAAACCAACACCTATTTCCACCCCGCGCCGCCATCCCCGGCCACCAGATCCCTCGCCACCTTGCCTGGAGCACCGTCTCACTCCCATCTTCCTTTTTCCCCTCCACTGAGACACTTCGATTCCATCACGTTGCCGAAGTCGATTGACAACACACCTCGACCCAATCAAAGCTCTAAACCCTATATCTCCTCCGTCCCACCACCAGGACGCCTGAAAAATCAAGTCACTATTTTTCCTATGGCTGCCATCCCCTCAGCCTCCTCTGACCATAACCCCGAAACCCAAAACCATCGCGTTCGCCATAAAACGCCTCATGACCATTTTCCGTCTGTCTCTCCCTATCCCATCAACCACACCACTTTAAATCAAAGCAAGGCAACCAAAATTCATAATTTTCCAAGTCGAATCCACTTATATAGGTGAAAACATGAATAAAACTAATTGATTTTTCTGTAATATTTACCTTTCACTGTAAATCTTCTTCTTCAGGGACATTGCTTGATATTTTGTTCATGCAATTACTTTTAAAAATAAGAATACTCAAAAACATCTTTTCTTAAATCACCACAACCTAGAAGTGTTTAGATGAAGAGAACTTAAATTTTGAAAGCTTGTGTAACGAACGTGATTTTTCATCGCTCAAAAATCGACATTAATACGTCCACTGTATCAACTGCCGAGCAATCGAATGCCAGAAAACCGAATTGTTATGGAGAAAAAGAAGAGGTAGAAGAAAATAGAAGAAAAAGAAAGAAAAAACAACAGAAATACACAGAAACAGAAACAATATCAGAATCTCACATTCATAATGGAACAACATATAATAGATAAATGAATAATCTTTAAATCAAAGAACTATATCATTTTATACATTACATCATCATCAGAGTTTACAACAACAATACAACCCTGGACAGTTATATAAACTTGTCCTCATACAAAATACACAGCGGAATAAATAATATCATATACAAGTGGTACGTCTCGCCATCCAGCTCGTCACTAAGCTCCACAGCATCCTGAATACAGAATGACTTGATAACCTAACTCTAGACTGCCCGTGTGGAAAATGGTGGGCACCCAGAGTTTAGGAAGGGAACAATAAACTCCAAGTCAGTCATGGGACTGGTGTGAGAACTAAAACAGTTATTTTTCTTTAAAACAAACAACAGGAAAATTTTAAAGTCAATTCGCAATGCTTTTGGAAAATGAAACTACCATAAGGCCTCCCGCCACACACACAATGCAAACGCAGAATTGGGGGAGATTTCTCCTTATGATAGTCAAAGATGCTTACTACGCAAAAAAAAATCAAATAATTTTTGATATTATTATTAGTGCATAGTGAGGAAATCATTTCGAAAGTAAAATATAAATCTTAGCCAGCATAGGTACCATGATAGTATGCCTACTATAGCTACCATGTTAAATGGCAGGTTCTACAACTAAAACCGTACAAGACTCGTATTGTTTCTTTGGATTTCCAACAAATGGTCAGGCCAAGGAACTTCCCATTGCCACATAGGTACGCCTCTGGAAAGACGACCCAAGAAATAACCTAACATTACAATTAGATCTCTGCCAACACAAGGCCGGGTTACCCCTAGCTGGGTAACTACTGACACGAGTATGCCATCCCCCGGTTGTAACAACCTTTATCCGAGGATCCTCGATTCCAACAACCACAAAGAAATAAATTTTGCAGCAACAACATAGGTTAAATATCTGGGCTCCATACCATGATACAATCTCTATCCAGAAGGAAATGACATACCCTCAAGGGGGCGCGATCCCTAAAATAACCTTGCTGCATCTTTCCTGTTTTGACCATTCCGGGGTGTGAGGTCCGATGAAGTCTCGTCCACAAAGCCATGTTTTGGTACAAAGCCATGCTTTGGGTCAACAAATGATCAAAGTAATGATCACAAAGATAAATGATCAAACAAATGATCATATCACAAATCATCAAACAATGATCATTACACAGCAACACTCAGCATGCCACGTTACCAAATTGGGAATATATCATTAGTAACCATCAACTACATAACCTCTGAGCTCGTACGTCTTAGAAAAGGGTGTTAAGCTAAGAGAATAAATTCTCCGCCACCAACAGATATGTATTTGATAGAAACCAGCTTTATATCTCAATTTGTAACGTCAGACACACAACCATACAAGTCTGTTCCGAGATCGAACAGAATCGAAGGCACTTCAAAAGAAGTCCTTGCAATCCGGATAATTTCTAATCACGTCCGGACTTCCCGTCACTAAGGGTGATAAAATCTCTATATCGGAGATCAGCCGATGCAGAGTAACTCGACGGTAATCCTTCCGTTTTCAAAAATATCTGGTCTTCAACACCGATCATCAAATGCAATCCATTACGACGTATCACATATTCAGAATGGGTTATACGACCCAAAGGTCCTTTCCTGGCTAACCCGAATAGTGAGCACTTATTCAAAAATAAGTGTGGCATTCAAATTCAAGCAAATCACAACAAATACCCATTCAAGGTAATTATTGATAGTCGGTTATTTAACTATCAATTGGTCTGCACAGCACCATCAGATTCCAAAATTTTTTTCAAATTATTTATTTTCCAAAATATCTTTACAAGATATAAAATTTCCACACTTCAAAAATAAATCAACATTTATTTTTTTTAAACAATTTCCCTTTTCGGTTATAAATTCCATAGTGGATTTATATTTCAAAATATCTACTGATATACGATTTTCAATCGATTTCAAATATTCACTTTCAATTTATCTTTACAAAGATAAATTCTCAAAAACGTTTCATTTCATATTGGAAAAGCATTTCCATACTTATTTAATAATAATTAATTCACAAATCTTATTTATTTTCAACATTTGAAAATATTCAATATACTTAAATCAAAATTAAGTATATATTTCATTCTTTAAGGAAATCATTTTCTTAAACACATCTATTTGAGTCAAAACGAATGTTGCGTAAAACATCGTTACGACGACCCAAAATCACTAGTATAGGGATTCGAAATTAAGATAGATATATAAATCCCAATACTATATAAAACATTTCCTTCCGAAAATCATTTACTATAACAACAGTGTTATAGTCCACCATTTCCTTATTTCTCGAAAAACGTCTATTTCAACAATGAATGTTGAAATCTATGTTTTCGATACTTAACACGTTTTAAAACATCTTTAAATCATTTTCATTTCTATTTAAAATATCACTTTCCCAAAACATCTCCGTTTTATTTAATAATACATTCACTGTCCAAAATCGTGAATATAATTCGTTATCCAAATTCAACATTTCTACACATTTTATTTAAAGGATTATCCACTGTCCAAAATCGTGGATATAATTCCTTTAATTAACTTCTATAATTCACTTATCAAAATAAGTGATTTCGGATTTATAAAGAACGTTTATACATCACAATTATATTTTATAACAATTTCAACTTAAAAAAAATTCATTTTTATTAGCAAATTCTATTTATATCCCATTTAAGTGCCAAAATCTAATTTATAAGTAAATTACTTATAAATCTTTTATTTCACAACATCTATTCATTTTATAACTTCACATTATAAATCTATTAATTTCATTCACTTATGAAATCCATTTATACTTCCTTTTAACACTTATAAAAGCTCGTTTTATAATTCCAATATTTTAATTTATAAATATCAACTTTATAAATCTTTTATATAAATCATTTATAATAATTCAAAAATCCCAATTTAAACCATTTTACAAATTAATTAACTATTTATTTCAAAAATCACTTTTCGCTTATATTTCACAAATCTCATAATTTTCATAACACGAAAATTATAACATTTATTTATTTAAAATGAATCAATTCAAAATTTTAATAAAACGTATACTTTCAAAAATCCCTTTAAAATCCCTTTAAATTAAAAATCGTTACTTTAACATTTTTAAAACTTCAAAATAGGCCCAATGATGGAACAACACCAAATAATCAATCACGGCATCCAAACATCATATATCAATATGATAACAGAATATACAGCAGTATCTGTAAATAAATCAATACGGTGAGGAATCCAGTCGGATCCCTCCAACCTGCTTCCCTGCATTCACAGATGTTAGCACAATACCAATTCCGTTCCAGTACGGAATATCGCAGTATATGGGATTTATAAAATATTATCCGCTATTATACGGTGCAATAGGGTCTCATCCACTATATAATGTGGGAAACCAACTTCAAATACATATATAATACCAATTCCATTAAACATTGGAATATTCACGGTATATGTTTTTAATAAATAACCTCCGCTTAATAACGGCGTATAATGTCTATTTCAATCAACAACAGATAATAATTTATCATCCAGGCATACAATCAACAATTTTAAATCTAACTATTTAAAATTTACATCGAACTATTTCGATTGAGTGAGAAGTTCTCACCTTGAATTTTCGATAATAGTTGTACCGTTTTATTTCGAATAAAATTAAACAGGCGTTTAATTTTACCCAAAATTTTCACTGACTCCAATTGACTCCAATCCAGCTCCATAGTGTAGTGCTCGAAAAAACGAATCCAACGCGACTTGTTTCGTCCAAAACGGACCTCGTACCAAAAAGTTACGACATTTTGAAGTTAATACAAATTTTAAATACAAATTATTTACAACTTTTATTTTATTTTATACCCAAAACACATCTGCCGTTCGTTTTCTATGCCCAGATCCAAGACACACGCACGTTCTTCCCCTTCCTAGTTTCACGTTCGAACAACGTAACCCATAGCCGCCATCAACTTGCAATTTTCGCAACCAATTCAAGCACCTTCATGTTGATCAAACGTTCCCACCATGAAGCCCTACGCGAGCTCTACCTACAGGCACCACCACGTTGAACTCGGCCCTCCCTACGGCATGCAAAACGAGGACGAGCAGCCGAGTTTTGAACGCAAATTCCCATCGATCTACTTCGTTAAAAATGATCATAGCCGTATGGATTTAAAGCCCTTCCAATGCTCTTTAACATTGTAGTTGATAATTTTCTGTAATTGATTGTGGATTGGAAGTAATTGAGGGAAGAAATTTGAACATTTCTGGCCGTTGTTTCTGAAGGTGGCGGCTGAAGAAGAAACCCTAGGGTTTTGAGTTTGTTTGCAAAGTGAAAGTAGAGGGGGTCTTTTATAGAAAAACAACGAAAACACTATTCACTCGATTTTTTTTGAACTCCAAATCGAACGTGCCGGCTGACGTTTATAATGTTTACCCCACGTTCCGAACACAATGGAACATGTTTCGGGAGCTAATTCGGTCATATGTGCGCGTTATGGAATTAAACGATCAATTTTAAATTAAACCGATTCAAACCGATTTCGATGCGTTTTGGCTTGCCCCGGACAAACGGTACATCCGATTGACACGAAATTTGAAACCATACAATAATATCACATTACGGATCCGATGAAACTGGTTTCGTTAAAATCCGAGGCTTTTTGAAAAATGACTATTTTCACTAGTCGATTAAATATTAAAATATTCAATTTTCACAATTTAACTTTGAATTCAATTTTAAAAGTTCTATAACATCACTATAACTTCAACATGATTTAATATAGCTTTATAAATCATTTTTAATCACATAAAACCCAATTTTCAATTATTTCTGTAAGTTCAATTATTAAATTATCGATTTAATTGTCCAAATTAAATCCAATATTCGATAAATAAATTATTCGACTTATTAATTTCACTTGTTAATATTTAAAATCAATTAAATATTCTATTTTCAAATGTCAGAAATTCTGGGTCGTTACAGCTTGGGTAAGATGGAAAGCAAGAACAGAATCAAGCCAAACATTGCACATGGATTCATACATACAGGCATATATCTATATATATATATATATATTCTATCTATTCTATTTTTATGCATCTTCATATTCAAACTGATGTCTTCCATTTCAAATAAACATAACTCAAAATAAAAATTAGGTTTGAAAAAAAAGTTTACTCACCTTTGAACAAAGCAATGTTTTTGAGAAGTCACTGCTGGCTTTAGATTTTGATCATCTCTGTACTTGAGTTGTTTGATTCTCTTTTGTTCGTGAAATGGTTGTATCTGTATATATATTTTTTCTTTGTTCGAATGAAAAAGAATGAAACAAGGCAGGTTTATTTTGTAATGGCAGTAATTTTATTTTCTTATCTTGCTCGAATGTAGTAGCATGTAAGGCTGTGATATATATATATAAAACAGGAAAAGCAGGCTGAAGCTTATTACAGGCTCCACCATTTCAATATTTTTTTCTCATTTTATTTGATTTGAATAATGCTTTGACCTGACATGATCTTTCCTTTTTGCATTGAACATATATAAACTTGATTTAAACATAAGCTGATTTAATTTTTATAAGGTGGATTTGATATGTTATGAAAGCTTGATTTTTGTTTTACATTTTATTTTATTTTCTTTTGTCAGAAATTCTTTTTTTTTTCTCTTCATAACCTTGAACAACATATGCCTGGCCACTTATATATATAAGAATTAAGGGTGTAGAGCAAAACAGAGGCTTGCATATGTACACGCTGTTCTATTTTTTCCAAAGTGGTTTTTTTATTTCCTTGATTCACGTGATTTGATTTTGGTTGATTTGATTAAATGAATCATGTGGATTAGATTTTGTATGACCTGATTTTGATATTTTGTTATGATGATGTTTCCCTCAAGCATTTACATATATGTATATACATCCCTCCATATATGCATATATATCCTTCCTATGCACTTGACCATAATTTCATTTATATTCACCATATATATTTATTCACACATCTCCATATTACAAATACTATATACACCTTAAATTATATATATATTTTTATTTTATTTCCCATCATGAAGCTCTTACATGCACATACCTCTCTCTATATATTTTATATGCACTCTTTTACATAACATATGTGCATATACTTAGATATGGTTATATATATATACACACACTTTGCCACCATTCCATATAACCCATATGCATATACTTTTACTTATGCATATTTGTCATCACATATACCTTCATTATTTCTAATTCACATATTTACGTATACAATATTTTCCATAACATACATTCACATGTATATATTCTATAAATGGATATTTTACATATATACAAATATGTGGATATTTTTCTTAAGTTCTAATGGTGGGGTTTATTTATATTTTTATAAAATTTATTTTATCCAGAGATTTTATAACCCAATATCAATTTATATATATATATATATACGTACATACATACACATACACATATATATATATCCAGATATTTAATTATCAGAAATTTAATCGTTCGACATATAAAAATCATTATCTCAAAAATTAAAATCAATTAATTACCCAACTACAGATGTTAGAAAATCCGGGTTGTCACAGTAAAACTCATATCAGAATTAGAACTAAATGTATAAAAGGAATTTAGCGATTTTGGTAAGAAATGAAAAATTAAGAAATGATATTGTTAATTTAGTTCCCTTTCTAGAATAAAGAGGCTTTACAGGTTTTTCTATTATAGGTAAGATGTATATAACATTAATTGCTAGATTAATGTTGGTATTCATGGAAGAATGAGATTTTATAAATGGTTAAAAGTACAATTAATCATTGAGTGAAGTACTCGGGTTGAGTAAAACATGTATGTATATATGTATGTATGTGGGTGTGTGTATTAATATTTGATAGAGATTAAACTTTTTATTGCTTTAGTTCAATCCAAAACCTACAATTATTTTGATACTAATAAAAATGTCAATCCTAGATAAAAAAATGAACACAAAGAAATGAGTTAAATATTATTCTATACTTATTAGATAAGGAAGGAGAAACTTAATACATTTATATTATCAAGAATGTAAAATTAAAATCAGAATCAGAACTAAGTAAATGAAATGTGAGTAGCAAAAACTAATGCAAATAATAAAATAAATTTTTAGTTTTGTAATAAAGAATCTAAAAGTGGAGAAATAGAGATAAAGTTACAATAGAATTGAAATATGTTTTGAAATTTAATCTTTTTATTCTCTGACCTATCCATTCCATTATTCCACCTCAAACCTTCAACGGTTATGTAGAAATGAAATGGTTGGTCCTAAATAAAAGTACCAAACATATAGAAATGGGCCATATTTTATAGCTATCTATTTTAGAATGGAAGACTCAACATATTTTAATTATTCAGATTGTAAAACACAAATCCGAATTAAAAAAAATATGGCAAGAGTTTAAGTGATTTTAGTAAAAAATAAAAACATAAAGAAATGATTAATTTTGGTTAAATTTCCCTTTTTAGTTACTTAATGAGGCTTTTGAGATTTGAATTTTATAGGTAAGAGATGCATATAACATTAATTGCTAATTTAATGTTAGTATTTTTTTTGGAAGATAGAAAAACGATTACTCTAGATATTGAACATTTTATGTAATATAATAGTTTATTGCCTTATTGGAGAAATTTTAAATTAATTTAAGTAGATTGCCTTTTATTTGAATGGTTAAATAAGTAGAGATATGTACATGAAAGGATAAGGTTTTTACCCAACAGTAATGCATATAAATGTAATTGTATAAAGTGGGTGTAAAATAATGTTACGAGAGAAAATGGGAAATTTAGAGAATTAGAAACCAAAAATCACAACTTGCTTTTCATTATATGTATTAAATGTATAGTAAATGATGGTAAAGTGAGAGAATTTTAAAGGCACTCGTTAGTTTTAGCATTTTTCTCCTCTCTCCTTGATTCTCTCATGATATTTTATTTTAGAATGTCTTTATGAAGTTTGTGATTTTTAAATTAGTCGCACTTTTTTATTAATTCTTGCCAATCATTTTACATTCAAACACTTACCTTTTCTAATTTCTTTAGCTAATAAATGTTACTCAGGTGTTTCTAATTATTTTACATTGCGTCCACACATTTAACCTAATTAAATGTCTTAGATTTATACTATTTAACAAAAGTAATTAGCTAATATTCATTAACTTATTTAACAAATCCTAAAATAACCATTCTAACATGAATACCACATTTTTATTTATAAAAATTGAAAGAATTAATTCTTGGTTTAAATAAAAAAATAACACAATAAAATTTATATACATGAATTTATATTTTATTTGTCATGATAAATTATCTAATACACAAGTAATAGCAAGACAATGGAGTTTTTCATACCTCTTAGTTGTTATAGAAGTTTTCACCCTCTTTTTATTCCTAACACATATTTTTTCAAATATTGTAAGGTATCACTTTAAGAGTGATTCACAATGTTTAATTAGTTCATTTCACGGGTATGTAGTCAAAGTGCCTACATTTTTATAATATCTACAATTGTTTACAAAGTTCCCATTAATACTATCATAATATTTTGCATTTAAGTCTAAATATTTAAATTAATAAAATAATTAAATTTAATACTTAAATAAATCCAAGTAACTATCCTTCGTTAATTCGTCTGATAAAGGCATTGAACTTTTTATGTAACCAAATAAAATATTATGCTAGTGGAGAAAATTGAATTGAATAAGAGTGGATTACCTTTTATTTGATTGGTTAAAAAGTAGAGATCTGTACAATTGTAACGACCCGTATTTTTACGGATCGAAACATCATAAAACAGTTGTCATTAGGTCGCAATGTTGATAAGTCGTCCAGAATCTAAGTCGTTCAAAATCTAAGTCATTCAGAGTTAAGTCGTCCAGGGTCTAAGTCGTGGACGAAATAAGGCTTAGGTCGTATAATAGTTAGGTCGGAGTAGACGACTTATAGGAATTAGCGACTTATAGGAGTTGGCGACTTATAGGAGTAGATGACTTATAGGATTGGCGACTTAAGATAGTGGCGACTTAAGAGTTAGCGGCAAAGGAAACTAAGCGGGTTAACGACCTATGGAGTTTGAGTCGTTCGAGCGACTTAAGAAGTGTTGTAGTTAGGTCGTGAGCGACCTATGTCTAGCAGTTAAGTAGTAACCCAGTTAAGTCGTGGACGAGTTAAGGAGATAAGTTGATGAGTCGTTGAGTCGCTTTGGCATGTTTAGTTAGGTCGTAGACGACCTATGATAGTATGCTGGGTAGTTAAGTCGTTAGACGACCTAAAGTTATTAAGTCGTATCCCAGTAAGCCGTTAAGTCGTGTAAAGGTGATAAGTCGTAGCCTAGCTAAGTCGTGAGGTTGTTGAGTCATAGAGTTGCTAAGTCGTTAAGGCGTATCCTAGTTGAGTCGTTAGGTCGCATGGGTACTTAAGTCGAAGGTCTTAAGTCGTGGGGTTTTTAGGTCGTAAGATTTCATGAGTTGTAGGTCGTAGGATCTACTAAGTCGTGAGTCGTAGGGTTTCTTAAGTCGTGGACGACTTAAGGAGGCGGACGACTTAGGGATTTCAGCCTATAAATACCCGGTTTCTCTTCACTTTTTGGGATCCGGATTTAATCTTGTGCTTTAATCTTCTTCACTTCTTCACTTCTTTTCTCCACTTTAATCTTGTGCTTCCTTCCAACCAAATCAAAGATCGAATCGAAGATCCAAGAGTTTAGATTGAAGATCTACATCCATCGAAGAGAGATTTCATCGTTTGAAGCGGATTTGTGATAGATCGAGTTAGATTCTTCGCTGTCCAGATCTGAAGTGTGTTGCTTTTGAGGTGTTTAAGTGATTCGGTGAGTGGTGATTATCTCTCACACGGATCCAAAGGAGTATATCGGATCATTGGCTTGATTTTGTGTAAAGTAGTGATTTTCATGCATTTTTGTAAACTTAAGTATAGATCCATTGTCCATGATGATTTGACATCCATTTTACTACATGTTAACCTATGCAAGTTCATTCATCAAGATTATAGAGATATTGCTCATGTTTTCATGCTTGTTAGACTTTAGACTCTTTATTTACGAAATTGCCATTATTGTTATAATTGTTCATTAGATCATATTTGAATGCTTGATTACTTGGATTAATGTTTGACTTGATTGATTGCTATGAATTAGATGATTGATGATTTGATTTAGACAAGATGGTCGAAGATGATTCAAAAGTTAAGGGAAAGGCTCTTAAATTGGAAAAGCTGCCCGTGGCATATGTAGCGGATGATGAAGCTCATATGGATAGATTTGATGATGATGTTGAGATGAGGCTTTGCTATGATGAGATGAGGCGAAGCATAGTATGAGATAGTCTTGGTCTAATCCAGACGGGATCATTCCAAGCATGTTGACAACTCGGTGAAATGGTTCGAGTTTGAGGATAATGGTTTGCTCAAGAGGCGCTTGAGCTAGTATGGAAATAGTCGTCGAGGAGGATGACTAGAAGGCTGAGATCTCATCGTTGTTGAAGGTTCTAGCATGCTCAATGCAAGAGTACGTTGGGAAGATTCGATAGTCCCTGAAGGCTACTGATTGGTAGTCGAGTACTCTGGGCAGATTCGATAGTCCTAGGCACGGGTTTTGACGACGTGCGGAGTTATGTCTAGAACCGGGGTTTCCATTAGCCCTTGACGGACGGATGAAAGAATGAGCCGGTTATTCAATTAACGATGATATCGAAGCAATGATAACAGTGATAGCCAGAGTCATGGATGTTTGGTTGTATCGTCATTCGATCTCAAGAGCGGTATTTTCTGGGTGCTTATCTGATCTTGGTTTAGGCCTTGGGGGTTTGTACTTGGAAAACATCGCCCTTGACTCGAGTGATAATTGCTTTACTTTAAATGTTTGCTTTGCTATGTTTGTTTCTGCTTAGTGTGTGTCCGGGGGCTATCACTGTAGAAAGAGGTGGAGTGGGAGGGTTGGATTCCTATTCCTTTTTCCTTTATGCTCTTTTGGTATGTTGTTAGTTAATTTACCGCTCACTAAGACTGTTGTCTGACTCAAGGCTTTATGTTTTAACTCTTATTGCCTTGGGCTGTTCGTCCATTTTTGGGACGGGCAGACTAGGTAGCAGGTGACAGGTGCTGTTCTTGCTTTCCACGATGCTGATGACGAAGACGAGCTGGAGGATTGCATATTGTTTTCTTACTATATGTACTGGATGTTCCGCTGCTTGTATATTCTATGAGTGTTATGTAGTGAGGCTTGATGTATTGACTATTCGTATGTTTGTATTCAACTATTATGAAGTTTTATTGATGAGATTCTATTCTGTGAAGCTTCACTATATATATATTCTATTGTATTTTGTCCATGCGCTGTGAGTAATACGATAGATTCTGCTGTTTTAATTTACCTTGACAATCGTCCATGGCTATCTGGCACACTTTACAGCGCACTATCTCTAGGTTCAGTGCATGGGTCATGGGCGGTCGTCACATTTGGTATCAAAGCTTTGGTTAATCGATTTTACCCAACGCTCGCAGACGTAACCACGTATGAGAGACGTAATTGTATTTTGATGGATGATTACTATATATAATATAGTAGCTTAGAATGATTTGAATCCCTTATGCAGTTGTTTCTCAAGGTGTATTAATCATTCCTTTTTATAGATATTAAGGATGAGTCGAAGAGGGAGACCAGCTGCTAGGGAAGGCCGTGCTGCTGAGGGGACTGCTGATTATGCAGTTATGTTCGAAGCTATGATGACTTCAATCATGAGAAGGATACCAGTCCAGGGACAGCAGTTGATGTTGGAGTTCAAGTCCAAACTCCGAAACCAGTGGATTTTGCTAAGTTGTGTAAAGATTATACTGCTCTTGGAGGAAAGGTTTTCTTGGGAACGGAGTCAACCATTGAAGTCCAGAGGTGGATAGATGCTTGTAGAAGGATCTTTAGTGATTTGGGAATTGAGGATGCGACTAAGAGGAAGTTAGCATCAAGACAGCTTCAAGGGAGAGCTTCTGATTGGTGGAACTCTATCACCATTGATACTCCGGAGGAAGAAATTACTTGAGAGCAATTCCAAACCAGATTTGAAGCTAAGTTCATTTCTACAGCTCAGAAGTCTGTTCTGTTCAAGAAGTTTGTGGAGCTCAAGCAAGGAGAAAGACCAGTTCTTGAGTATGTTTCTGAGTTTGAAGCCTTGTCAAAGTATGCCCGGTCGTATATTGATTCTTTGTATCAGAAGAATGAGAAGTTTGTGACAGGCTTGGACAGTTATCATGGAAGACAGTTGGTGGATCATTTGGACGATTCATTCGAGAAGCTTGTGGAGAAAGCTCTCAGGCATGAGAATCTGTTTCCTAAGGAGGGATCTGTTGCTGCTGTGACCAGGGAGAGTCTAAACCACAGCAGGGTGGAAACAAGAAGAGGAAGCAGCAGCAACAAAAGGTTAAGGATGGCCAGAAGAAGCCAAAGGGCGAAGTGACCTGCTACAATTGTCAGCAGAAGGGCCATTTCTCCAGGGATTGCAAGAATCCGAGGGTGCCGGTGAAGTGCCACAACTGTGACAAGCTGGGGCATGTTAAGAGGAATTGTCCAGAACCGCGGAAGGACAAGCAGATTGTGCAAGCTTATGCTTTGGGAGCTGTTCCATCATCTTTGAAAGCTCCTACCGCTGAAGAGAAAGGAAAGAGTGTAGTGGTTCAAGGTACTCTTTTTCTATGTGGTGTTCCAGTGAGAGTGCTATTTGATACTGGGGCGTCGCATTCGTTTGTTTGTAATGAACTTGTAGGCCGGTTAGGTTTAGAACCGGATATTGTTGATAGGCCATTGGTTGTGACTAATCTAGTTGGGGGTTCATCTTGTTTGAGTATGCTATGCCGTGGTCTGATTGTATCGAGTCATGATTGCTCTTTTGTTTGTGATTGTTTTGTTCTGAACTTTGCGGGGTTCGGAATTATTTTGGGTATGGACTGGCTTAGGAAGTATGCGGCAAAGGTTGATTGTAATAGGTTGGAGGTGACAGTCGAGAATGTGGAGGGGCGAAAGATTGTGATACGATGTAAGCATGAAGAAGGCGTCTTCATGAGCTTCATGTATTCGCTGGTTGTTCCACGGGATGGACTGTCATCTATGCCAATCGCTAATGGATTTGAGGATGTCTTTGACGAGGTCAAAGGGTTACCGCCGCATAGAGAGATCGAGTTTCTTATAGATCTAGTTGAAGGAGCCAGACCTGTTGTGATGCCTCTTAGGCGGATGGCGCCTAGGGAACAGCAGGAGTTGAAGGTGCAGGTTGATGATCTTTTGCAGAAAGGATTCATTCGGCGTAGTGTGTCCGAATGGGGTGCACCAGTTGTGTTCGCAACCAAAGCGGATGGATCGTTGAGGTTGTGTGTGGATTATCGTGAGCTGAATAAGGCGACTAAGAAAAACAAGTATCCATTGCCGAGAATCGATGACTTGTTTGATCAGCTTCACGAAGCTAAGGTGTTTTCTCAGATGGATTTGGCAACGGGATTTCACCAGTTAAGAGTGGCTAAGGATAGTGTGCCGAAGACTGCTTTCAGGACACCATCCAGTTTCTTTGAGTGGCTGGTAATGCCGTTCGGATTGACTAATGCGCCAGCATATTTTGTGGATCTTATGAATAGAGTGTTCAGAGATCAGTTGAGCAAGTTCGTACTAGTGTTCGTGGATGATATTCTGATTTATTCCAGAACTGAAGAAGAGCACAAGACGCACTTGCGTATTGTTTTGGAAATCTTACGGAAACATCAGCTGAAGGCTAAGTTTTCAAAGTGTCACTTCTAGAAGAGTGAAGTGAGGTTCTTAGGCCATGTTATCTCTGGAAATGGAATAGCGGTTGATCCCGCTAAGGTGGCAACAATCCAGGATTGGGTTAGACCTAAGAATGCATCGGATGTGAGAAGTTTTCTTGGATTAGCAGGATATTATCGTCGATTTATCAAAGACTTTTCCAAGGTAGATGCACCATTAACAGGATTGACGAAGAAGAACCAAGTGTTCAGATGGGATGATAAGTGTAAGCAAGCTTTCAGAATCCTGAAAGAGCGATTGACAATTGCTCCTGTTGTGACCTTTCCAAGTGGGAATGAAGAGATTGTGGTTTACACCGACGCATGTGGTACTGGACTTGGAGCAGTGCTGATGCAGAAGGATAAAGTTATTGCGTATGCAAGTCGACAACTGAAGCCGCATGAAAGGAATTATCCGACTCATGATTTGGAGTTAGCGGCGATTGTTTTTGCTCTGAAGATGTGGAGACATTACCTATTGGGAGTTCGATTCGAGCTGTTTACGGATCATAAGTTGTTGAAGTATCTTTTCTCCCAAAAGGATTTGAATCTTCGGCAACAACGTTGGCTAGAGTTTTTTGCATTATATGATTTTAGTATAGCCTATACTCCGGGAAAGGGTAACACAGTGGCAGAAGCGTTAAGTCGAAGACATGCAGGATTGGGAGCCATGTTTTCAGAATGGAAGAATCTCGAATATTTAGCTGGATTTGACTTCAGGCCCAGATGTGAATTGGAACCTGAGATGTTGGCAAACTTATCAATAAGACCGACTCTTGTGGAAAGAATTGGCGAGAGCCAAAAGCGAGACGATAAGCTTGTCAAGATTATCCGTGATTTGGAATCTGGATTGGAACCAGAAAAGGATAAAGGATTCGAGGTCGATCGAGAAGGTTGGCTTTGGAAGCAAGGACGACTAGTTGTTCCCGATATAGATGAATTGAGAAATGAAGTTCTGAAGGAAAGTCATCACTCAAAGCTGACAATTCATCCAGGTGGAAACAAGATGTATCGGGATATGAAGAGAACCTATTACTGGGAAGGTATGAAGAAGGATGTTGGAAATTTTATTTCCAAGTGTATGAACTGCCAGTTGGTAAAAGCCGAGCAGAAGAAGCCAAGTGGATTGCTTCAGTCATTAGAAGTTCCTACATGGAAGTGGGAGCAAATATCGATGGATTTTATTGATGGACTACCTAGAACAAGAACGGGAAATGAAGGAATTTGGGTCATTGTAGATCGTCTGACTAAGAGTGCAAGATTCATTCCTGTTCGATCGACTAGGACTGCATCAAAGTTGGCTGAGTTGTATGTTAAGTGGATAGTTCGATTCCATGGTATTCCAAAGAGTATAGTGAGTGATCGAGACCCATTGTTCACTAGTGGATTTTGGAAGAGCTTTCAGGAAGTTTTAGGAACTGAGTTGTGTTTGAGTACAGCTTATCACCCTCAAACAGATGGTCAGACCGAGAGAGTCAACCGAGTTTTGGAAGATCTCCTCAGAGCTTGTGTTTTGGATTTCGGAGGATCATGGGAAGATCACCTTCATCTGGTAGAATTTTCGTATAACAACAGTTACTAGTCAAGCATTGGTATGGCACCGTATGAGGCGTTGTATGGGAGACCGTGTAACTCTCCGACATGTTGGTTAGAGACCGGAAAAAAACTGATACTTGGGCCAGAGATGATTCGACAGACTTCGGATTGCATAGAGATCATTCGGCAATGAATGAAGGCAGCCCAAGACCGACAGAAAAGTTATGCCGATAAGCGTCGTAAGGATTTGGAATTCGACGTAGGTGATATGGTTTTTATGAAGATTTCTCCATTGAAGAATGTTATTCGATTCGGGAAGAAAGGAAAATTGACTCCGAGATTTGTTGGACCATTCCCGATCATCGAGCGAATTGGAAAGCTCGCCTACAGATTGGAGTTACCAGAGAAGATGTCGGGTGTGCACAATGTTTTTCATGTATCGTATCTACGGAAGTATGTGCACGACTCGAATACAGTGGTTTCTGCTGATAGCTGTGAAGATTTCGAAGTTGATCCAGTCGATAAGGGACCTCGTAAGCCGCTTCGTGTTGTGGATACCGACACGAAACAGCTTAGGAGGAAGGTAGTTAGGTTGCTCAAGGTACAATGGAGTGATGATGATAACGACTGTACATGGGAGGTGGAAGAGAGGATGAAGGCAGCTCATCCTGAACTCTTCAAGGTATGGCCATAAGGTGTCGTGTCATCTAACGACATTGTAACTTGTTCTAGTCTTAGAATTCTGCATGCTAGGCTAGTAATTGGATGTATGGTTTGTTAATTGCTATGGATGGTAGGCACGCGGAATAGTTTTTGTTTGCTATTGTTTGTTTGGAATTTCGGGGGCGAAATTCCTAAGGGGGAGAGAATGTAACGACCCGTATTTTTACGGATCGAAACATCATAAAACAGTTGTCATTAGGTCGCAATGTTGATAAGTCGTCCAGAATCTAAGTCGTTCAGAGTTAAGTCGTTCAGAGTTAAGTCGTCCAGGGTCTAAGTCGTGGACGAAATAAGGCTTAGGTCGTATAATAGTTAGGTCGGAGTAGACGACTTATAGGAATTGGCGACTTATAGGAGTTGGCGACTTATAGGAGTAGATGACTTATAGGATTGGCGACTTAAGATAGTGGCGACTTAAGAGTTAGCGGCATAGGAAACTTAGCGGGTTAACGACCTAGGGAGTTTGAGTTGTTCGAGCGACTTAAGAAGTGTTGTAGTTAGGTCGTGAGCGACCTAAGTCTAGCAGTTAAATAGTAACCCATATAAGTCGTGGACGAGTTAAGGAGATAAGTTGATGAGTCGTTGAGTCGCTTTGGCATGTTTAGTTAGGTCGTAGACGACCTATGATAGTATGCTGGGTAGTTAAGTCGTTAGACGACCTAAAGTTATTAAGTCGTATCCCAGTAAGCCGTTAAGTCGTGTAAAGGTGATAAGTCGTAGCCTAGCTAAGTCGTGAGGTTGTTGAGTCGTAGAGTTGCTAAGTCGTTAAGGCGTATCCAAGTTGAGTCGTTAGGTCGCATGGGTACTTAAGTCGAAGGTCTTAAGTCGTGGGGTTTTTAGGTCGTAAGCTTTCATGAGTTGTAGGTCGTAGGATTTGCTAAGTCATGAGTCGTGGGGTTTCTTAAGTCATGGACGACTTAAGGAGGCGGACAACTTAGGGATTTCAGCCTATAAATACCCGGTTTCTCTTCACTTTTTGGGATCCGGATTTTGAAGCGACGAAGTGCTGCTATTTTGAGAGCTCGAGTTCTACACTTCTTCACTTCTTTTCTCCACTTTAATCTTGTGCTTCCTTCCATCCAAATCGAAGATCGAATCGAAGATCCAAGAGTTTAGATTGAAGATCTACATCCATCGAAGAGAGATTTCATCGTTTGAAGCGGATTTGTGATAGATCGAGTTAGATCCTTCGCTGTCCAGATCTGAAGTATGTTGCTTTTGAGGTGTTTAGGTGATTCGGTGAGTGGTGATTATCTCTCACACGGATCCAAAGGAGTATATCGGATCGTTGGCTTGATTTTGTGTAAAGTAGTGATTTTCATGCATTTTTGTAAACTTAAGTATAGATCCATTGTCCATGATGATTTGACATCCATTTTACTACATGTTAACCTATGCAAGTTCATTCATCAAGATTATAGAGATATTGCTCATGTTTTCATGCTTTTTAGACTTTAGACTCTTTATTTACGAAATTTCCATTATTGTTATAATTGTTCATTAGATCATATTTGAATGCTTGATTACTTGGATTAATGTTTGACTTGATTGATTGCTATGAATTAGATGATTGATGATTTGATTTAGACAAGATGGTCGAAGATGATTCAAAAGTTAAGGGAAAGGCTCTTAAATTGGAAAAGCTGCCCGTGGCATATGTAGCGGATGATGAAGCTCATATGGATAGATTTGATGATGATGTTGAGATGAGGCTTTGCTATGATGAGATGAGGCGAAGCATAGTATGAGATAGTCTTGGTCTAATCCAGACGGGATCATTCCAAGCATGTTGACAACTCGGTGAAATGGTTCGAGTTTGAGGATAATGGTTTGCTCAAGAGGCGCTTGAGCTAGTATGGAAATAGTCGTCGAGGAGGATGACTAGAAGGCTGAGATCTCATCGTTGTTGAAGGTTCTAGCATGCTCAAAGCAAGAGTACGTTGGGCAGATTCGATAGTCCCTGAAGGCTACTGATTGGTAGTCGAGTACTCTGGGCAGATTCGATAGTCCTAGGCACGGGTTTTGACGACGTGCGGAGTTGTCTAGAACCGGGGTTTCCATTAGCCCTTGACGGACGGATGAAAGAATGAGCCGGTTATTCAATTAACAATGATATCGAAGCAATGATAACAGTGATAGCCAGAGTCATGGATGTTTGGTTGTATCGTCATTCGGTCTCAAGAGCGGTATTTTCTGGGTGCTTATCTGATCTTGGATTAGGCCTTGGGGGTTTGTACTTGGAAAACATCGCCCTTGACTCGAGTGATAATTGCTTTACTTTAAATGTTTGCTTTGCTATGTTTGTTTCTGCTTAGTGTGTGTCCGGGGGATATCACTGTAGAAAGAGGTGGAGTGGGAGGGTTGGATTCCTATTCCTTTTTCCTTTATGCTCTTTTGGTATGTTGTTAGTTAATTTACCGCTCACTAAGACTGTTGTCTGACTCAAGGCTTTATGTTTTAACTCTTATTGCCTTGGGCTGTTCGTCCATTTTGGGACGGGCAGACTAGGTAGCAGGTGACAGGTGCTGTTCTTGCTTTCCACGATGCTGATGACGAAGACGAGCTGGAGGATTGCATATTGTTTTCTTACTATATGTACTGGATGTTCCGCTGCTTGTATATTCTCTGAGTGTTATGCAGTGAGGCTTGATGTATTGACTATTCAGATGTTTGTATTCAACTATTATGAAGTTTTATTGATGAGATTCTATTCTGTGAAGCTTCACTATATATATTCTATTGTATTTTGTCCATGCGCTGTGAGTAATACGATAGATTCTGCTATTTTAATTTACCTTGACAATCGTCCATGGCTGTCTGGCACACTTTACAGCGCACTATCTCTAGGTTCAGTGCAGGGGTCATGGGCGGTCGTCCCAACAATAAAGGTTGAAGATTCTATAATACACAAAAAGGAAAATAATAATATTATACAGAAAAATAACCGTCTAAAGAGAGCGACATCTAATGCTATGTGAGAAAAGCGGAAAATGAGGGAATTGGGAACCAAGAGTCACAACTTACATTTCACCATATCAGTTAATTAGTAGTAAAATGAAAGATTTAAAGGCTCATATTAACTCTAACATTTTTCTTCTCCTCTCTCCTTAATTCTATCAGATGGTATTTTATTTTAAAATATCTTTATATGGTTTGTGATTTTAAAATTAGTCACACTTTTTTATCAGGGAAAAATATTTTAAAGCACAAATTATCCTATTAATTTAAGCATAAGGACACAAGCCTAATTTTTTTGCTACAAGGACTAGCCAAAGTCAAATTGCGAAATAAATCATTCCCCCAATTTGAAAACAAACTTTTCTATTTTGTTCCATTCTTCACTCTCCATACAATTTTAAACTTTTTCTTCGATTCGCTTCCAAAATTTAAAATCAATATAACAGTGGCATCTCAAAAAGAAGCAAATCAGTATTACTAACAGAGTCGCAAACTTCAACACCTGCTGAACAACCATCTAAAATCCATCAACAACACCCAACTCCAGACACCGAATACCTAGGTCAAAACGCCCTAAAATTACAAACGACGAAGACCTATGCTAGAAACCTAAAATTACCAAAACAGCAAATTGAAAAAGAAGCATAACAAAAGGTAGAAAGAAGAACAAAGAGAAGAAATGAACAATCAACAGAAAATGAAGCAAAAAAGAAAGAAAACGCACTACAAAAGACAACTGATACTATAGAATCATCAAATACAATAAAGTTAAAACAGTTGTATAGTAGCAACATTGAAATTTTTTGAAAGAACAGTGAAGAAAACATGAAACAAAAAACAACTGTTGAGAAACAAAATGAAGAACAACAACAAAATTTAGAAAGATGAACAAAAAAATGAAATGAAATGACAATTCAAAAGGAAAATCGGATAGAAATCAAAAGACGGTGCAACATGTATATGATACTATAAAATTATTAAAGATATTAATAGTATCAAATTATTAAAGTTATACGCTAACATTATCAAAAAATTTAATCATAAAAAAGCAGAAAACGAAAAGGAAAAACAATGGAAACGAAGAATCTGACGAAGAAGAGATAAATTCGGTAAAATTATAAACACTATCAGTTTATAACATATTGACTACCAACTCATAAAGAATAGAATCTTATCATTATCTAGCAATTTTGAAAAGTAAATGACATGGTATCAAATTCACAAATATTAAATATCGGTTTTTTCCAACATTTTGCATGATATGGTTTTAGTATCAGTTATTAGTAAATTAGGAATGTATAAGATATGGTATGAAATTTTCAACAAGTTAGTATCATTTATAAAAACAATTGATACCAAAATATTGCAAAAATGATACTTAGTTTGTTTGATTGAAGTCGATGCTTTGTAATTTTAAAAATTATTTTGACTGTCATTTATAACAAAACTGGTGCCAAAATATTGCAAAAATAATACCTATGTTTGTTTGACTAGTGTTGATGCTTTTTAATTTTAGAAATTATTTTGACTGTAATTTATAACAAAACTGTTACCAAAATATTACAAAAATTATACCTTGTAAAGACCAAGAATTTCAGTAATTCAAATTAGGAATATTTAATTTATTTTAAATATTGAAATGTTAATTTTGTAAGTTAAATAACTTGAATTTCAAATATAATGGTTATGTGAACATTTGAAATTGTTTAAATAATTAAATCTTGAGTTTTAGGTGAATGAAAATGATTTCGGAAGTTGATTTAAATTCTATTTGGATAAGAATGAAGATAGAAAACTTTTGAATTTAAAAATGATTAAACTTGTTTTATAATAATCATTTAAATTAATGTATGAAAATAGCCTTCCGGGGCTCTGTCTCGAATTTCAACGAAACCATTTTCATTGAATCCGTAATGTTTTGTTACTGTATGCTGTCGAATTTCCTGGCGATTGGACGTATCGTGTGGACGTAAAAGCTTGAAATGATTAGAAACTAATTACATAAATTAATATAATATAATATAATTGGATTTGGAATCTGTATATTATTGAATTAGGTCTCGAGACTAGTTCGATTGTGTTCTAAATAAGGGTATTTAGTATAGAATGCCAGGCGGCACGTCTCGATAGGAATTTGAGATTTTTGGACGTTTCAATCATGATTTTTTTTAAATAAAAATAATATATATTTACCATACCTACCCCATACTCTTAACCATACCTCTGCACATTCGCACCATACCTTTTTCACCCTTATTAAATCACATTTTACCAGAGAAATTTTTTCCTGTTTTTTCTTCAAATTTCTCCTCCTCTCCATCCAATGTCCCACATACATTGGTGCCCATCCAAGCATTGTTGGGAAAAGTAATCAACTAGGGAAACATTACCGACATTAAGATGAATGAATCAACGATTGGATCGTCGTCATTCAAGGCGAATTGGCAGCGACGCTCAGTTGAACAACGATTGTATTTTCGTCGATTGCGACGACATGGAGGGTTATTGGCACATGGACTCTGAAGGGAAAGTGTAGAGGAAGGTGGGGGCTAGGCATGGCTAAATTTTGGTGGCCAACGAATGACTGTGGTGGCCGAAATAGTGAGTTGAGAGGAAATTGTTTGTGGGGTTTTTCTCAGCAGTGAGGGCTCGATCGTCAATGAGGTAGGTGTCTTAGGGTGCAGTTGAGCTTGGGACTGCAGTTGGTGGCGGCGCTACAACGTCAGGGTGGCTGGTGGCGGCGCGACTATGGGTTGAAGGGGGCAGTTGTACGTGTGTGAGCGGGAGTAGTTTAAAAGGGGAGAAATGATTAATATTCTAAGTATGGTAGTAAGATAATAAAAATGTAATTAGTGAATTTAAATTATAACTAAAACTATTAACTTAAAAATTTAATATCTTGTCCGTACGAGGTCTAATTGAGACGCAGATTTTGCGTTGTGCTCGTAACGACGGAAGCTATGCGATGGAATCAGTTTGGCTGAATTTGGAGCTTGTTAAATTTCACGCTGAATTCGAATGTCGTTCGAATTTGGTCGAAACTAGAAAGCCTTGGCGACAACAGGAATTTCGGTGAGTTAAACTCAACCTTTTGGTTAACCAGTATGTTATATAGTTGATAATAATTGTTGATTGGATGTTTGGATGATTTACTGTTTTATCAGTTGGTTTGGTTTTATTCCCGCACTAGAGCGGAAGATCCTTTTATATATACCCGCATAGTAGCGGATGACCCATATTATATAATTATATGTTGTTTGTGATGTAGGGGAACAGGTTAGTGGGATCCAACAGAATTCCTTACCACTGTTCAATTTTGTTTATATCTTTGTGCTGATATATATAAGCTGTGATGCAGGGGGACATGTTGGAGGGATCCAACGGGATTTCTCGCCATTGTTGAGATGTTTTCTATAATATTCCTATTATATGAATATGTGGATATCAAAACTAATTGTTTGACACCATTGGTTATGATATTGTTATATGTTCAAAACATAACCCTGTAGTGATAGAAAATCAATAATTGATGTTGGTTGAACGTTGGGTAGCTATTGGCCTCAAATAATATTTTAAAAATACTACAAATTGCTATTTGAGTTGGAGTGGGTTTTTTTAGACAAGAAATGATTTTAAATCTGAAATTAGGTTTCAGAAATATTTTGTTTAAAAAGGATTTAATTTCTATTTTTCTCCAACCTTATTATCTGTCTTTTCTAAGTCATTTAGAAATGTTTTAGAATATTTTTTATTTATATTTAATATTGTTTTAAAGATTATCTATTTATATTTAGTGTTGTTTTAAAGTTATTTATCAATATTTTAATATTGAAAAGCCAGTTATTTAGATAATTAATATGGCTTGAAATTAATAATAATGATTTATTGAAAAGCTTCCTCCTCCAACCTACTCCTTTAATGGCTTCCTCCTCCAACCTAAACCCTTCCCAAACTTCCTCCAACCGTATCCCTCCCCAGGTCTCTGTTGCCCCCTCCTTACCAGATCCCCGACCACCCGACCCCCCTCCTGCAGCTGCGGAGGCTCAGCCCCCACCTCCGGTCGACAACACCCTTTCATCTGTCAACCTTAATCCCCCCTCCCAACCTCCAGTGGACAACTCCCTTCCACCAACCAACCATAGTCTTCCTTTCCAACTCCCCAACCCCTCTACTGTCAGATCTGAAGCTGCTAATCCTAGATCTGAAAGCTCCTCCTGGTCATCGTTGTTCAAAAAGTTACCAAAAAATGCAGGAAGATATAAGCCTGTCGAGTTTCAACATACATTCTCTTCCTCCAATGCTATCATTCCTCCTACTGAAGTCCTTGAAGCTGGGTATTTCGTACTGGGAAAATCATTTGGTAGGGTTCTTTCTTGACAAGGCCCTTTCTTTCTCTTCAGTTCTCCAACATTTGAGACTTGTTTGGGGTTCGCTGAAAGGTATTAACATCAAATCTAATGGCAAGCTATTTTTCTTTCAATTTGAAGATTTGAAGAAAAAAATGAAAGTATTGGAATCGGATCCAATTATTATAAATGGTAATGTGTTTATTATCACAAAATGGAACCCTACCATCGACAATATTCAGCATGAAATTAAGTCTATTCCTGTGTGGGTGTACCTAACGAATATCCCTTCTGTGCATTGGACACCTATTGGTATTAATTGGATTGCAAGCTACTTGGGTAAAGTCATCTGTTTGGATGTGTCAACGGAAAGGCGTGAAAGATTTAAGTTTGCTAAAGTCTTAGTCGAAATTGAACCCTTAAAACAACTGCCATCAACAATCCCTGTCCAGTTAAAAGATGAACAAGATGCCATAGTACAAGTTGAATATATGTGGAAACCAGATATCTGCTCGGCCTGTAAAGTTTTTGGACATGTGGATTCAAAATGCCCATGAGCAACCCAGAGGGAATGAGACCGTGTACATAAGGAAATAATCAAATAAAACAGCAAATCAAGAATTTGGCTTAAGACAGCTTCACTGTAGTCAAAAGAAGAACAAAACAAAGTAGCAAACCTTACCAA
This sequence comes from Allium fistulosum, assembly GCA_030737815.1. Taxonomy (NCBI): domain Eukaryota; kingdom Viridiplantae; phylum Streptophyta; class Magnoliopsida; order Asparagales; family Amaryllidaceae; genus Allium; species Allium fistulosum. The sequence goes on along the minus strand of CM060901.1, from coordinate 304,511,039 downwards.
AAAATCTCCAGATCTAATGAAAACGTCTACTCTTCAAAACCCCTCTTTCCCAACACGTGTCATCCCACCACATTTCAGCCGCAAGTTGCTATGCCTCAAATATTTAATCCTCCCTTCTCTCAATCCACTATCTTTCCAAATGATACGTGTCAACCCCTTAAATCCTCGTTCCCACTCGGTAATAATATCCCTATCTTAAATAATTTGGTAATTAATGCCTTAACATGCAGCCTACCAATTCATGCCACCTTGCTCCCATCTTCATGCAACTTTAATTTAAGTCCTCCCATGAACGTACACGCTAATTCCAACAGCTCCTCAACCATTTTTTCTTCTTCAACCCTTACTACTCCAACTTGCTCCGTCCCCCAAATTTCCTCCTCATCCCCATGCATTACTTCCCAACAAATCACAGCATCAACGAATAATTCCAACCTTTCTCCAGGCCTTATTTCAGAACCTTCCCCCACTTTAGTGATCCCACCCTCCCCTTTACTCTTTACTATGCCTACTCCAAGTCTAGCTACCTCAAACCAATTTGATATGCTATCTGAAGATGCCGGCACATCTGAAGCCTCACCTCCTAACAATGCTTCTCATAATAACAATCACTGTGAAACACCAACCAAAGGAAAAAATTTAGCAGCTGCAAAGAAAGTATCCCCTAGAATAACTCGTAGTAAATCGAGAGACCGTGACAATGGAAAAACTTTCCAGCCTAAAGAGATAATACCGAATTCATGCCCAATAGATGACAACTCAGACCCTAATCATACGTTAACCGGTTCATCCACCAAGCAAAATCCGCCAACCCTCAATAACCCCTCTACATCTTCCCAATGATTGAAAACATAGCCGTTTGGAATGTACGTGGATGTAACGATATATCCAAACAAAAGGAAATCAATCTCCTTATTCGTGAAAAAGATCTTCATATGATAGCCATCATTGAAAACAAGCTGAATTGCCAATCCATCAACAAAGATTGTGAAAACATCCTTCCCAATTGGAACTTCCTGAGAAACCTTTTGGATGCTCCTTTTGGCCGCATTCTAGTAATGTGGAACCCACAAATCTTCATTGTTAAAACCTTCACTACCTCCAGTCAATTCTGTCATGCTCTTATTTGCCATGAGTCTAGCAATTTAGATTTCTATTGCACCTTTGTTTATGCCTTTAACTCCCAACAAGCCAAGCAACCTTTTCTTGACACCCTACCAAATCTAAACCCTTTATCAATCCCGTGGATAGCAATGGGTGACTGGAATTGTATGCTTTATGCTTATGACCGCATTGGTGGCAATCCCCTGTCGCAAAATGAACTGCTTCCCCTCAACGAAGCGGTTTACCTGGCTAATCTTTCAGAATGCAAATCTCAGGGGTCATATTTTACTTGGAATAATAAATCCCGATCTGATATAAGGACTTTTTCCAAGCTTGATAGAATCTTCATTAATTATCTTGCCCTCCAAACTTGGCCGAACCTTTATTATGACATTCTTCCCCCAAGTCTTTCGGATCATTCTCCCTTTGTTATCCATTTCTCCAGCCCTATCACAAAACGCCCATCTCAATTTCGCTTTTTCAACAATTGGTGTACTCACCCATCCTTTATGGGCGTTGTCACCGATGCTTGGAACAAACCGGCCTATGGCAATCCCATGTTCACTTTACATTCCAAGATAAAAAATGTTAAAACCGCCCTTAAAACCTGGAGCTATGAGGTGTATGGAAAAGGATCCAAGCTCTCCTCCTCTCTTCAATTGCAACTTGAGCAGGTTCAAATTAAAATGCAACTCAACCCTGCTGACCATGAATTGTCTATGCAGGAACACCTTTTAACGGATAACCTAATGCAAGCCCCTAAATCTGAAGCCTACATGTTAAAACAAAAGTGCAGGGATCGATGGGATAAAATGGGGGACAAGAATACTGCATACTATCATGCTTTTCTTCAAGCTAGATGTGCAAAAAAAGCTATAATCTCCATTCGGGACGACCACAATCAGACATGTGAAGGCCAAATTCCTGTTGCAACTGCTTTCATTGAACATTTCTCTAACCTGTTGGGAAAAAATGCTTTGGAATTCATATCTCATCAGGAAATTGATCACTTAACTTTTCCATCTCTTTCTGAAATTCAGGTTCCAGAGTTACAGCAAGATATCACAGATGAAGAAATCAAACAAGCCTTATTTTCGATCCCACGAGACAGTGCTGGCGGCCCTGATGGTTTTAACTCCGTTTTCTTCATCGAATGCTGGAGCACCATAAAGGACGTTTTCTTGAAAGCTATCCACAACTACTTCTCCAAAACCAAGATGCTGTCTGGTATCAATGCGACAAACATCTGTCTCATTCCTAAAGGAGATAGCCCATCATTGGTAGACCACTTCCGACCTATAAGCTGCTGCAATACAACCTATAAATGCTTCGCCAAGATACTATCCAATAGATTGAAAAAAGTTCTCCCCACACTTATATCTACCAATCAGAGTGCTTTCTTGGAGAGCAGAAACATAATGGACAACATTCTCCTTGCGCATGAGTTGCTGCGCGGATATGAAGGCAATTATCTAAGTCCTAGATGTTGCATTAAAATTGACATCAAGAAGGCGTATGATACTATCAACTGGGAAGCCATCCTTTTTGCCATGGACAAAATGCGCTTTCCTTCCAAGTTCATCAAATGGGTAGAAGGATGCATCTCCACCCCGTCGTACTCCATTATGGTCAATGGAACTGCTCAAGGATACTTTAGGGGAAAACGAGGTATCTGTCAAGGCGATCCTCTAAGTCCTTATCTCTTTCTTATCATCATGGAAATACTAACTATTCTCCTGAACGATAAATTTGCGAGACGATTGATTGATCACCACCCTAAATGCAGCAGGCCCAGCATCATGTTGCTGTGCTATGCGGATGATCTCATTATTTTCACAAAGCCAAATCAAAAATCGCTCGATGAGATTTTTGCCACCTTATCATCTTTTGAGAAACTTACTGGGCTCAGTAATAATCTGGCGAAAACCAGCATTTTAATTTCTGGAATGCAACCTAATGATTCAGTTCATATAGCTACACGCTATAACATTTCCTTGCAACAAATGGGAGCAACTTACTTGGGCATTCCCCTAACCTCTGGACGAGTTCAAACCAAACACTGCATGAAGATGTATGACTAGATAATACTGAAAATGTCATCATGGTATAATAGGAATTTATCGCAGGCTGGGAGGCTTACTATTGTTAAGTCTGTTATTTTTCCTATGCAAGTGTATTTTTCCAGAATGATTGTGCTGCCCATAAAACTCATTAAAATGATATCTAAAGCCTATAACCATTTTCTATGGTCTGGAAACCCTTACTCCAAAAATCCAATCCCCATTTCTTACTCTAAAATCACTGTTCCGATCAAGTATGGCGGGCTTGGGATTATAAATGTTAAAAAATGGAATAATGCGGCTTTCTCTACTCACCTCAACTCAATCATTTCTGGCAGAGCATCAATATGGACTGAATGGTGCACTAAACACTATGTCAGCAACAAGGACTTTTGGGAGATGGAAGTCAAGCAGAACATGAGCTAGGTTTGGAAAGAAATATTAAGAGCTAGAGATGTTTTCTTTCCTCATATTCAATTATCTCTTGACGAGTCAGCTAACATTCCTTTTTGGACTGCCCCTTGGGTCGGCATGGGGATCAGTATCAAAAATCTCCTTTCATATAATGAGATGATCCAAACGGGTATCCCTTTAAATGCTAAAGTAATCGACTATGTCAATGATAACAATATCACACTGCCTTACAACAACAACCCTAGGATCAGGAGAGTTTGGAATCACATCAGTACCCACAAACCTCTTCTCAGCACTACACCCACTCTTCTTTGGGGAACTCGGAAAAAAGAGCATTCCATTCGTGTCGTTTATAAAATCCTAACTCATTCTGAAGCGCGCTATGCTGATCGATGGTACAAAAGAATATGGGATGATTCGGGTAACCAGCACCAGAATTTCCTGATGTGGAAGATCATTAAAAATGCTATATTAACCAAATCTAAGTTATTCCACATGGGTCTGCCTATTTCCACTGTGTGCGAGCTGTGTGATGTTGATAACGAAACAAATCTGCACCTTTTCTTCAGATGCAGTTATGTTCCATCTGTGTGGGAAAACATCATGAAAGATTTTGAGCATAATGGGCCATATAGCGACAGCATTGAAGAATGGTACAATATTTTTTTGGCTACGAGATGGAGAGATACTCGAACAAAAGTTTACTTACTTGCTCTGAAGACGATCATGGAAGAAATATGGAGGGAGAGGAATGCAAGGCTCTTTAATCAGAAAAGAGAAGAGGCTAAGGTGGTAGCAATGAAATGTGCAGCGCATATTAGGTGGAAGACCCAAACGTGGCAGCCTAATGTTGATGTTGCGTCTTTTAGGTCTTAGGTTTTTTTTGGATTGCATGATGTTTTTTTGGTTATGCTGTTCATTTTTGGCCCTTGGTTTTTGTCTGTCCAAGGTTTTGTTTGTTTTCCTTTTCTTTTTTTGTACCTATTTTCTCTTTTCCTTTAATAAAAGGAGGTAAGGGCCCTCGTTAAAACCCTGCTTAAAGTCCAAAAAAAAATTAATGATTTATTATTAATGTTTTGGAAATTAATTATTACTATTTATAATAATAGTAAAGATTAATTATTATTGTTTATTTAATAATGTTTTGAAATTATTAATTATTTTTAAGATGTTTAAAAGTTAATAATTATTATTTATTTATAATGTTAATAATTATTATTATATAATAGTGAAGTAAATGATTATTATTTATTTATAAAATGGTTTGAAGACTTAAAAGAAGTTTATTTACAAGGTAAAGGAGTTTTGTAAATAGATAGAAATTTATAAACTAATTTTAGAAATGGGTTTATAGAATTATTAGAGGAGTTTCATAGTGAGTTTTATGGATTATAAAGAGTTTATAAAAGACTTGAGAAATAATTTATAAAGAGTTTATAAATGGTTTTAGAGATTTCTAAATAGTTTATAAATGATTTTAGAGACTTATAAAGGGTTTTAAAATGATTTATAGAAATGTATGAAAAGAGTTTATAAATGTTTCGAGATTTATAAAAGAGATTATAAATGATTTTTAGAGATTTATAAATGAGTTTATAAATGATTTTTGCATTGTATAAAAAGGGGAAATCTTTCTCAGTCATGTGAATATACTTATACCGTTGAGATAAGCATATGGTTATTTCCCAAGTATTGAAATATAGGGGTTTGTGGGTATATCTTTGTAAAGGTATTTTCATACAAGAAATTTACAAAGTGATTTTAATTAATGAAAGATTTATAAAAGAGGCTAATAGTTATTTATGTGCCTAACCAAATGTTGGTTTTCCCTTTGGAATAAAATCCCTGATTTGGACCTGTGTGTTGATAGTTAAAAAACCGACTATCAAATATGGACCCAAATCGTAACTTTGGAAATATCTAGGAGAAACATGTGAGTTACATGGCATAGTCTTCCCCGATGATGCTGTACTGTGCGTATAAATCTCATTTCGTTCTCCTAGGAAAATGATAAGGAAATCCATCCACTAACTGTTAGAAAGTGATCTCCGCTCTTTTCTTTGACTGTTTATTTCCTAAAGATCCGAGGTTCAGTTTACCGAAAACCATCAAATGTTGTTTCGAAGAGACCATGTAACGATCCCAGATTTTAATTAAGTTTAAATTGATAATTAATTTGATTTTTGAATTAAAATTGTAAAATTAATTGTAAATTGAAGCGAGTTTCCCCAATTCAAATAGAATATAAATAAATCATATGAATTTAAATATTGTATATATGTGATTTGGATTCTAATTTCAAGTAAATGGTTTAATAATAATTTGAATATATATGTATATATGTATATATATATATATATTGAGTATGAATTAAATTTTAACTAAATGGTTTAACGGTAAATTATAATGATAAAATTTAGGATTGATGGTCTATATTAGAAATAGAAATAGAAATAAAACAATAAGTATTACAGTAAAATTTATAATAAATATTTAAAATAGAAATGGAAGTAAAAATAATAATAATAATAATAATTTAAGCTAAAAATAGAAATCAATATATAAAAGATAAGTTATAAAAATATAAAGAAAAGCATTAGCTAAAATTTTAACAACAAAATAAAATATAGAAATTCATCTATATTTCAAAATAAATTATATAGTTTTATTCAATATAAAGTAAATATATAAATTTTAATCTCATAAATCCATAAAAAAAAATTAATACAAATAGACTACCAAAAAATATAAAGTAAACAAATTAGTTTAATTTAAACAACATATTAAATATAGAAATTCATTTATATTACAAATTAATAAGTATAAAAAGAAAAATAAAATACACTCAAATATGGAACAAGTGAACATATAAAATAAAAATCACAATTTTCATTGTTAAAATGAATGTGCATTTTGGATAAGTATGAAACCAAAGAAAAAATAAATATAAATCTCTTTGGCTTGCAAATGAAGATATGTTTGTACATGGCAAATTAATGCCATATTCCATCAGCCACCAAGAAATAAAAAAATCTCTGACTCTATTGTACAAACAAAATTATCACCCTGTACAAATTCTATCCCCTGTAAACTATTTTTATACATCAATTATTCATTTCATTTTCGTCCAACAAGCTGAAAATATTGAAGTAAATATCATCTTAAAATTTAAACAAACTTCAACTAAACAACAGTACCAATTCAACTCGAACTAGAGATCAAAGAAGAAAGATCTCAACTTGCAAATTTTCACAAGCCTGTGTCATCATAAACTCTGTTCTTCTGGAAATACTGTGAGTAAACTTCCTTTATTGAAATCTTAAACCTATTTTATCTTGATAATCCTTAAAGTATGATGTGGAATCTGCTTGTATGGTTGTGTGAATGCAGCTACATGTTTGTAAATGTATGTGTGCATGTCTGTATAAAGGAAAATTACCTCTGTTTTTACTCTACAGGTTTGAAACCTATTCAAAAAATGCAAATCATCCCACTTAAACACTTTTATGATTTAATCTCTGAATGAAAAGTGTTTGCATGTGTGTAATATCATTTTTAAAATAGATTCAAGTGAAAAATATTGAGTAAATATTTTGAAATTAGAAATATACAGTGAAGAGTTAATTCAAGACAGAAAATAAATTGTCTGGGAATCGTGTTTCGATTCTATAACTCGATTCGTATTAGAAAATTATGATTTTAGGTAATGGTTTCAAGATTTTTAGGTTGACAAATCGAGTGATATTGGGAGTTGAACGGAAATTGAAGTTGTGTCGAATTCTGGTAATCGGAAGGTAGTGGGGTCTCGTGTTCATCACTGAGGGTAGCTTGGAGGTTGGCGAACCTAAAATATTAGGTGGATTTTTAAACCACCGTGGTAGCCGAATATCGTTCATCTAGGGTTTTAGCCCCGATTTTTGTAGCGTCGAATTTTGCATCGCTGCGCCTCATCATCGCATCGAAGTCGATCGCTCCGGTGGCGATCGAAGCTGGTAGGTGTGTCGAGGTTTCGGCGAAGGGAGCCGGTGGTCTCGATGTCGGAGGCGATGAGAAGGAGCAGTTTTCCGTCGATGTATGGTTCCAGTGGGTCGAGATTTTAGCTCGATTTTGTTTTGCTGGAATTTCGTTTGATCTGGTTCGAGTGTGTGATTGCGTGGGTTGGGGTGGTTGTCGAGTGATGCCGTGATGACCTCCGATGGTCGGAGTCGCTGGTGTACGTGCACCACGTGCACGTCAAATCTGGAAGATGAGTTACCCGAGTTTCTCGAGTCAGTGGAGTGTTTACTCGAAGTTTTGGGAAGTTGGACTCGAAGTTTTTGAGGGCGGTCTCGAGTTACTTAGATGGTTTCAGGTTTTAAAACTAACAGAACTTTTAAAATTTTAAATGAAATAAAAAAATTGAAAGCCAGATTTAAACAAAGTTTTAAATAAGTTAAAGTATGGATTCAAGCTTACCTTGTATCCTAATTTTGAATTAATTAAAGTTTTTAAAATTTAAATGTTTTAAACAACTTTGAAATGTTAAAGTATATTTTATATAGGATTTGAATTTAAAAGGAATTTGGTTTAGAAACTTTTGTAAATTTACTTTATAAATAAGTGTGTCTCTATCATGTTATTTAGAAGGTTTAAATTGTTTTTCAACTTTGTTAAAATTAAATGCTTTAATTATTTTCAAATCTTAAATTTTAAATTTGAATTTACAATGGAAATTCTAAGGTAAATTTTAAAGTAAAATGGTTCAAAAGTTTGATAATGACAATTTAGTCATAAATAAGGAAAATGTTTATCTTAAAGATAATTAAGATGATATGATTTGAAATTAATTAGAAAGTCATTAATTAATTAATGATTATGGTTTAATAAATAAGTAATTAAGGGATAAATTACTTATTGTAATTAATTAAGTTTAAGGTGATTAATTTAAGTTAATTATTTAAGTTAATTAATTTAAGATAATCACTGGATGATTTGTTAAATTACTCAATGTAGTTAATGAAGAATAATTACTTAGTGAAGTAATTAAGATGGGTAATTACTGGTTATAATTAATTGAAGAATGGAAGCGATTCGGGATTAATTACTTTATGTAGTTAATATAAAGAATAATCACTTAGTGAAAGTAATTATCATTCCTAATTGTGATTAATCAAGGAGGATTAATTTAATGAATGATTATTGGATGATCAATTAATTAGTTTGTAATCAACTAATAAGTAGGATTAAAAGTAAAATATTTCAAATTAATTAAGTTTAAGATGTTTTAAACTTATATTTTTAAAAGAGTTTATTTTAAATGAAAAAAACTTAATTAAGTAATTAAGGAATTAATCAAATGTGTTTTAATTTGTTAACTTAAAAGTTAAGTTAATTTATATTGTTAATGATAATTAATTAATTAATTAATGTAAGTGGTTAGGGATGATCACTTATTGAAATTTTATTAATTAAATGGTAATTAATTAATTAAGGTTAATTTATTAATTAAAGATAATCAATTAAATGGTGAATTAAATAATTAAAGGTTAATTATTTAATAATTAAAGGTTAATAATTAAAGTTTGATGAATTATAATTAAAGGTTAATTAATTTATTATTAATGGTTAATTAACAAATGATTAAAGAATAATTAATCAAAATGATTTGTAATTTATTAATGTTAATTAACCAGGATTAGTAATTCATAAGAAATTAATTTGATTTGAATTAATCAGACAATTAACTGGTCTTACTTATGAATGTTGGGATTCTATTGGATGATTAAATTGTTTGATATCTCTGATTTGTGATGCTTTGTGATACATCCTGATTTGTGTTGTGATCTGTAATGAAATTTATTTATCTGGGATGAATGTAATTTATTATCCGTAATATATATATATATCTGTGATTTGTGATGATTTATTGATGTTGCACTATTGTGTTAAACCCCTGGACTACACTTTTACACACACAAATATGGATTGCACGAGGAAATCGGTTAAGTCACAGATGATTTAAATTTAATATTTTTGAAATTGAAATTTTAATTTCAATTGATTTTGGAAATGAATTTGGGTTAAATGTTAAAGCTTTTGAAAAGGAGTTTTTAAGATAAAAGTTATTTTGAATAACTTGGTGAAGTTTCCAATTTAAATAATTTAATTTGAATTTGAATTCAAAATTTGGAATTGAATTACATGTTTGGAAATTATGGTTAAAGATGTTATAAATGTGTTTATATGAATTTAAACCATTTTAAAAGTATGGTTTTGAGAATTTGAATTTAACCCAAGGACTTTAACTCGTATAAATGAATAAGATTTTCCGAAATGAAAACTATTTGTTTTCAAATAATAGAAGCTTTCATATAAGGAATGAATTTCCAATTTGTGTCAAAAGAATTTCAAGTTTGAAATGAAAATGGTTTTCCGAGTTATGAATAAATCTTTGTGAAAGATTGTTGAATTTTGTTTTGAAATTGGAAAGGTGTACCTTTCGTATAGAAGGTCGAAATGGAATTGTTTTGAAAGCTATAAGTTAAATCTTTGATTTAAAGATTGGATGAGTTAATCCAATTGAAATGGAAATCGATTTAAAAATCTATGAATGAATCTTTGTGAAACTGGTTGAACTTTGTGAGATGAATCTTTTTGTGTAAAAGATTAAAATGATAATTTGTTTAAACCATTTGAAGAGAAGTTTTGGGTAATAAGCTGTGACTTAACTAAAATCCCAATGTCCATATGTTTAAAAATTATTGCGCTCATTATTCGGTTTAGCCGGGGGAGGACTTTGTGTCATATAACCCATTTCAAATAGTGATACGACGTAAATGGATAGCATTGGAAGACAGGTGTTGAAGACCGGGTGTATGCGAGAACGATAGGATAACCTATCGATTGTCTCTGCACTGAGTGGCCCCGGTATAGAGATTCCCTAAGTGATCGGAAGTCCGATCGGGATTGTGAATACCCGGATTGCAAGGGCTTCTTTGGAAGTTCCTTCGGTTCTGTTCGAACCCAGAACAGACTTGTATAGTTGTATGTCTGACATTACACTTTGAGATATAAAGCTGATTTCTTTCAAATACATTTTTGTTTGGTGGCGGAGAATTTATTCTCTTAGCTTAACACCCTTCTCTGAGACGTACGAGCTCAGAGGTTATGTAGTTGAAGGTTATCAGTGATATACTCCCAATTTGGTTGTGTGGCATACTAAGTGTTGCTGTGTGTTGCTGATCATTTGTTGATCAAAGCATGGCTTTCGTGTAAAGAGTAGCTTTGTGGACGAGACATCATCGAGCCTCACAAACCGGTAATGGTCGAAACAGGATATATGCGGCAAGGTTTCAAGGGTAGCTCCCCTAGGGTATGTCCATTCCTTCTGGAAAAAGGTGGTATCATGGTATGGAGCCCAGATATTTTAGCTGTGTGGTTGCTCCAATCTCATTTACTGTGTGATTGTTGCTTTGTGATCGAGGGCCCTCAGATAAAGGTCGCAAACGACCGGGGGTGGCATATCTCAGGTTTACTACCCGGGAAGGGGGTAACCGGCCTTGTGTTGGCAGAGAGCAGTTGTCTCTCGGGGCGTCCCTCCAGAGGCGTTCCTATGTGGCATAGGAAGTTCCTTAACCTGACCATTTGTTGGAAAATCCAAAGAAACAATACGAGCCTTGTACGGTTTTAGTTGTATAACCTGCTATGGAATGTGGCGGTAACCTGCTATTGAACATGGTAGCTATTGTAGGCATACAATAATGGTTGTATGCTGGCTAAGATTAATATTGTATTTTCGAAATTCTTTCACACTATGCACTAGTGATAATATCAAAGAGTTTTCTCGTATTGAGCATATTTGACTATCATAAGGAGAAATCTCCTCCAATTCTGCGTTTGCATTGTGTGTGTGGCGGGAGGCCTTATGGTAGTTTCATTTTCCAAAAGCATTGCGAAATTCTTTTATCTTCTTTGTGAAAACAACTATTTTTGTTTACTCATACCAGTCCCATGACTGACCTGGATTTTATTGTTCCCTTCCTAAACTATGGGTGCCCACAATTTTCCACACGGGCAGTCTAGAGTTGGGTTTTTCAAATAGTCAGGTTTAGTAGATTATCGGGAGCTAGTTCAGTTTTTGGAGTTCGTCCGGACGACCAACGTTGCTTATCTTGGTGCAACGTGATGGTGGTTTGAGCTTGACGTTGGAGTTGTTGGATTCATTCTCTTTTTCAGACCATTTGGAGTTATCAGTTCTGTTGTTTCCGCTGTAACATTATTATTTGTCTCTGATATTCTTGTATCATATAGATATCATTGTTGTATATCATATTCTGGATATTGTATCATTTGTGATGTATATCATATCATTCATTTCTTTCTTCCGCTGTGTTGTTATACTTAACGTGTTATAAGCTCCGGCGAGCCAGATTCGACGTTTGGATCTGCGGCATTCTAGTACAAGTGAAGTACGGGTGCCGATTTTCGAAGGCCGAGTCAGGATCGTTTCAGACCAGGATTGGATATGTTATCTGAAAACCATTTCGATTAAACTCAAGCGTTTCAAAGTGTAGATATCTTGAAGATGATGGAATTGAAGACGGAGCTCATTGAAGTGCAAGGGTTGTTTGCTACTAATCCTGAGGGTGATTCCAAAATGGATGTTGTAGAAGTAGTGCCTTCAGTTTGTCCATCTCCTGGACAACTTATATGGATGAATGCTGGCATTACATTGATTCCTAGAGGGCAATGTTAGCATTCCAAGTGGGAAGTGCATATAAAAGGTAAAATGTAGCATCAAGCCTCATCAACCGGGAATGACCAAAACATGGAAGATGCAGTATGGCTATGTGGGTTGCTCTCAATTAGGGATGATCATCTTTATCTAGAGTCGATATTATCTCTTATTTGTATGCTTTGGGGCCCATTAAAGGAGGGGTGATCATATTCGGTACTACTAGTCTAGTGGTACGCCGGTTCTATGTTGGTAGGGGATCCTGGCGAGGTTCTCGGTGTTATTTTATCTAGAGATGCCCCATGACGGGCGGTACCCCAGTTGCCCAGTTATTGTATGGAATCCATTTTCCAATACATGCCTTTACGATTTTAGTTGTATGCCTATTATGCTGGAATTTAATTAATGTAACAATTTCAGTTATGATTAATAAGTATTTATATCTTAGAAGCTACATAATATCAAAGAATTTCATATGAAATGGTTTGGTTATCGTAAGGTAAAAACATGTCTGTGTTTGTCTGCAGCATGGTCTTACGAGATACTTTTGATTTCAAAGGGCTTTATAACTTTAAAATTTCATATGGGTGTATTTTTCTCACGCTTGTTTACCAAAACGACTTCAGTGTTATTTTATTATAATGCTCGAGTCAGACCGAGCATATTTACAGGTTACTTTGGATGTATTGGAGCTTAGGAGACGAGTTGGAGGTCCAAGACGTAAATAGGTAATTCTTTGAGTTCCGCTATGTTGTATATTGGTTGTATTTATCATAAATTGTAAGGACATGCTGTTATAACTGGCCGGGCTAAAATAGGTTAGTTTACTCTGATTGGTGTATGGATAATACTTTTTTTTCTTTATGTAAAGATTTGTTGTATATTATAGATTATACATTCCGCTGTGAGATTCCGTGTTGTTTTAGTTTTCTCCTTATCTTCTTCCTTCCTTATTCTTTCCCTAACGATTGGGCTTTCCGACATTCGATTGCTTGGCATGCAATACAGTGGATGTATTAGTGTCAATTTTCGAGGGTCGAAAATCCCAGTTCATTACATGTGGTATCATAGCTCAACATTAAGCGAGAACCTTGTCTTTGGTGGGGATTGCTTATTAGAGATAGGGTCAGTAGCACCCTAAAATAAGTTTGAGTGTGTGTGTGTGTGTGTGTGTGTGTATGAGCATGTACTTGTTAGTGATATAAAAATGTTTTATACTGTGTTGATTGATCTGTTGAGTGGCTTATGAATTATGATCAATACTAGTAATTAACGTTATTGATAGGGATATTTAAATACTTGAACAGAGAAATTCGACATAGTACTGTTTTGAATTTGGGTAAATGGAATAATTTTACCAAGATTATATTTTATATATGAAGGAATAATTTTTCAGAAATTATTGTAGTATATATAGTGTGTTTGGGTGTTAGTTAATGATAATATTTGATTGTTGTCATTTTTTGTTTGTTGTTTGTGTTCTAATAAAAGTTGTTATTATATAATGTAAACAAGATAAATAATTAAGAAATAGTTTTATATAACCAAAGTGAAATTATATATATAAGGGAAATTATAAAGATTATTTGTAAATAAAATTGATTAAAAGCTGAAAATTTGAGAATTTAAATCAAGTTGATTTTGAAAATTGTTCTTCAAAGTTTTGGAAAAGAATAATAATATCATTTGGAAAATATTTTTGAATGGAAATATTCTAAAATGGAATTTAAAAATATTAAGAAAGCACCAAACTCACTTAAGTTGCTGGAAAATAATTTCGATCATGACTACAACATCATCGACGTTCATTTTTCGGTTTCCAAGAGAGGAATTGCTACCATAGGAGATTTGTTTTGGTAAAACAAATTTTGATTTAAATCCCAAAAATGATTTATTATACAAAAGAGACATATATTGTATTATGTATTATTTCAAAATAGAGTAGAAATAAAATAAATTGTTTAAATTTTGAAATTTTTTGTCTAAGTATTTTGTTGAAATTATAGGAAATTGGCTTTTGTAACTTATAGATTGAGGAATAATAAGTTAAAACAAAGTTTAAAATTGTTGAATATGAATGTTAAGAAAAAAAGCAAATTTGAAATGAAATTTAACTTAAGTTAAGTTAAATGAAATTATTTTTGAGATAAAATTGATTTTGATTTGTAAAAATTAATGAAATTGATATGAACTTGAGTTACAAAATGAAATTCAACTTAAGTTGTAAATAAATTGAATATGGTTTTGGAATGTCGTTTGATAGAGTTGAATTTGAACTTAAGTTGTGAAACGATAATAAACATGAGAAGTGTGGTATAAAATGTTTATAATAAACTTAAGTAAAATTTGATGGAATTGTTCTTAAGTGACATTAGTATTGAAAGAGATATACTAAGTAATAAATGAATATGAATAAAGCAATGTGAGTAATAATTATGAATAAATGAATGTAAATAAAAGAATCTGAACAATGAGAAAACAATTGAAATAAATACGTAAGTTGTACGTATATTATTTTATTCGCGTAACTGTTTGATCCAGATTCGAGTACATGATTTCGAGATAATTTACATCAGTCCGAGTTAGGATTTTTCACTCAAATTCTCGACGACAAACACTGGATATGGATTTTTGATTGATTCTAGGTTTCTCTATCATAGCATATGGCTATGCAAGGAGAATGGCAGTTTCTATTCAAGGAACCAGATTTGGGTCCGCACTAGAGTGGTCGTGTGAATGATACTAGTATGGAAGTGAAATTGTGAGATCGAACGAGCAATCAGATTTGATAGTGCATACGGATGGTATAAATACATCGTACGGGCTTTAATAAATTAAATGCTGACATTGGAAAATACAAATTGATATGGTTATGAAATAATTGGATGGATATTTTTTTGATGGTTTCTCTTGTTACATTTATTAAATTTGCATATAGTTATTGTATTAGTACATGTTATATATTGATATTACTTTCCCTATACTTGTTCTCATTGGTTGTTAAGGGATTAGTAGGTGCGGATGGCATATGCTTCACATTTGGAGCTTGCTTTCGCATTTTATATTGATTGTATATGCTTGCTAATGCTAATAAAAGGTTCACATCTCGGATTACATATTGTATTTTTAGGTTTTTCCTTATGGGATGGCTCATCCTTAAAGATGAGATGTATATTTTTGATTATATATATATAGATATATATCGTAAATTTTTCCGATCGAACCACGTAAAGGAGACGTTAGCAAAATTTTCCGTAAATTTAAGAGTTAGAAAATTCTTGAAAAATTTTGAAGAAATTTTTGATAACAAAAATATGATTTTTATGTTATAACTTGGAATGATATTAGTTAAACCTATGAATGAAATTTAAGATTTAGAAAAGGTGGTAATAAAGTTTCAACAAATTTATTTTGGAAAGTTAAAGGCTTAAAGGAACTTGATAATCCATTTCAGCTAATTAGTTTTAAAAAGTTAATGGATTTGGGGATTTTTTTTTCTTACTTGCTAGTTTCGGGGACGAAATTCTTTTAAGGGGGAAGAATTTAATGACCTAGAATTTCGGTCATTTAATTAATTTTAAATATTGAAGTTAAATTTTATAAGTTAAATAACTTGAATTTCAAATATATGGTTATGTGAATATTTGATATTGTTTCAATAATTAAATCTTGAATTTTAGGTGAATGAAAATGATTTCGGAAGTTGATTTAAATTCTATTTGGATAAGAATGAAGATAGAAAACTGTTGAATTTGAATTTAAAAACGATTAAACTTGTTTTTGTTTTAATTAACATGTGAAAATAACATTCCAAGGCACTGTCTTGGATTTTGACAAAACCAGTTTCATTGAATCCGTACTTATATCGTGTGGTTGGACATATCGTGTGGGCGTACGAGTTTGAAACGCTTAGAAACTAATTACATAAATTAATATAATATAATTGGATTTGGAAGGCTATCTATGACGACCGCCCATGACCCCCGCACTGAACCTAGAGATAGTGCGCTGTAAAGTGTGCCAAGCAGCCATGGACGATTGTCAGGGTAAATTAAAAACAGCAGAATCTATCATATAACTCACAGCGCAAGGATAAAATACAATATCATATATATATAGTGAAGCTTCACAGAATAGAATGTCATCATATAAAACTTCATAATAGTTGAATACAAACATCTGTATAGTCAATACATCAAGCCTCACTACATATCACTCAGAGAATTATTTAAGCAGCGGAACATCCAGTACATATAGTAAGAAAATAATATGCAAGCCTCCAGCTCGTCTTCGTCATCAGCATCGTTGGAAGCAAGAACAACACCTGTCACCTGCTACCTAGTCTGCCCGTCCCAAAATGGACGAACAGCCCAAGGCAATAAGAGTTAAAACATAAAGCCATGAGTCAGACAACAGTCTTAGTGAGCGGTAAATTAACTAACAACATACCAAAAGAGCATAAAGGAAAAAGGAATAGGAATCCAACCCTCCCACTCCACCTCTTTCTACAGTGATAGCCCCCAGACACACACTAAGCAGAAGCAAACATAGCAAAGCAAACAATTAAAGTAAAGTAATTATCACTCGAGTCAAGGGCGATGTTTTCCAAGTACAAACCCCCAAGGCCTAAACCAAGATCAGATAAGCACCCAGAAAACACTGCTCTTGAGACCGAATGACGATACAACCAAACATCCATGACTCTGGCTATCACTGTTATCATTGCCTCGATACCACCGTTAATTGAATGACCGGCACATTCTTTCATCCGTCCGTCAAGGGCTAATGGAAACCCCGGTTCTAGACATAACTCCGCACGTCGTCGAAACCCGTGCCTAGGACTACCGAATCTGCCCAGAGTACTTGACTACCAATCAGTAGTCTTTAGGGACTATCGAATCTGCCCAGCGTACTCTTGCTTTGAGCATGCTAGAACCTTCAACAACGATGAAATCTCAGCCTTCTAGTCATCCTCCTCGTCGAATATTTCCATACTAGCTCAAGCGCCCCTCGAGCAAACCATTATCCTCAAACTCGAACCATTTCACCGAGTTATCAACATGCTTGGAATGATCCCATCTGGATTAGACCAAGAATATCTCATAACATGCCTCGCTTCATCACATCCTAGCAAAGCCTCATCTTAACCTCATCATCATCAAATCTATCCATATGAGCTTCATCATCCGCTACATATGCCACGAGCAGCTTTCCCAATTCAAGAGAGCCTTTCCCTTAGCTTTTGAATCATCTTCGACCATCTTGTCTAAATCAAATCATCAATCAACTAATTCATAGCAATCAATCAAGTCAAACAATAATCCAAGTAATCAAGCATTCAAATATGATCTAATGAACAATTATAACAATAATGGCAATTTCGTGAATAAAGAGTCTAAAGTCTAACAAGCATGAAAACATGAGCAATATCTCTATAATCTTGATGAATGAACTTGCATAGGTTAACATGTAGTAAAATGGATGTCAAATCATCATGATCAATGGATCTATACTTAAGTTTACAAAAATGCATGAAAATCACTACTTTACACAAAATCAAGCCAACGATCCGATATACTCCTTTGGATCCGTGTGAGAGATAATCACCACAAACCAAATCACCTAAACACCTTAAAAGCAACACACTTCAGATCTGGACAACGAAGGATCTAACTCGATCTATCACAAATCCGCTTCAAACGATGAAATCTCTCTTCGATGGATGTAGATCTTCAATCTAAGCTCTTGAATCTTCAATTCGATCTTCGATTTGGATGGAAGGAAGCACAAGATTATAGTGGAGAAAAGAAGTGAAGAAGTGTAGAACTCGAGCTCTCAAAATGGCAGCACTTCGTCGCTTCAAAATCCGGATCCCAAAAATGAAGAAGAACCCTCCTATTTATAGGCTGATTTCTCCTTAGGTCGTTCGCTCTTAGGTCGTTCACGACCTAAAAACCCACGACCTAAAACCCACGACCTAACAATTACAGCCTCTACGCGACCTAGCGAAAACTCCAACCTACGACCTAAATGATGCGCGCTTCTAAGACCTAACACATGCGCGTGACTTACAGATTCGCCCTTACGCGACCTAACTAAGTCGCGACCTAACACACATGCGCTTCCATGCGACCTACCCATCCTCACGACCTAGCGACTTAACACATAAGCGCATCCACGCGACCTACGACCTAACCCAGATGCAGCTTAGCTCTTACGCGACCTAACACACACACGACCTAACTGAACACAGAAGCTCACGACCTAACTATCTTAGGTCGCTTACGACCTAACTATCTTAGGTCGCTTACGACCTAACTACGCTAACTCGCTAACCCATATACCGCTAACCACCAGGTCGCTAACCACTAGGTCCCTAACCACTAGGTCGCTAACCACTAGGTCGCTAACTGCCATAGGTCGCTGCCTTTCCCTAAGTCACTCAAACCTTAAGTTGCTAACTCTTAGGTCGCTCCAATCTCCTAGGTCGCTCACTCGACCTAACCTACCCCACGACCTAAGCCCCCACACGACTTATCTCCTATACGACCTATCCCCAAAATCCTTATGTCGCCAACTTCCTTAGGTCGCTCCACTTTCTTAGGTCGTCTACTCCGACCTAACTACTCTACAACCTAGGACTTAGACTATGGATGACGTATCAACAATGCGACCAAATGATAACTGTTTTACGATGTTTCGATCCGTAAAAATACGGGTCGTTACATTCTCTCCCCCTTAGGAATTTCGTCCCCGAAATTCCAAACAAACAGAGACATCAAAGACTATTCTACATGCCTACCATCCATAGCAATCAACAAACCATGCATCCAATTCTAGCTTAGCATGCAGAATTCTAAAACTAGAACAAGTTACAATGTCGTTAGATGACACGACACCTTAGGGCCGTACCTTGAAGAGTTCAGGATGAGCTTCCTTCATCCTCTCTTCCACCTCCCATGTACAGTCGTTATCATCATCACTCCATTGTATCTTGAGCAACTTAACTACCTTCCTCCTAAGCTGTTTCGTGTCAGTTTCCACAACACGAAGCAGCTTACGAGGTCTCTTATCGACTGGATCAACTTCGAAATCTTCATAACTATTGGCAGAAACTACAGTATTCGAGTCGTGCACATACTTCCGTAGATACGATACATGAAAAACTTTGTGCACACTCGACATCTTTTCTGGTAACTCCAATCTATAGGCGAGCTTTCCAATTCGCTCGATGATCGGGAATGGTCCAACAAATCTCGGAGTCAATTTTCCTTTCTTCCCGAATCGAATAACATTCTTTAGTGGAGAAATCTTCACAAAAACCATATCACCTACGTCGAATTCCAAATCCTTACGACGCTTATCGGCATAACTTTTCTGATGGTCTTGGGCTGCCTTCATTCGTTGCCGAATGATATCTATACAATCCGAAGTCTGTCGAATCATCTCTGGCCCAAGTATCAGCTTTTCTCCTGTTTCTAACCAACATGTCGGAGAGTTACACGGTCTCCCATACAATGCCTCATATGGTGCCATACCAATGCTCGATTGGTAACTGTTATTATACGAAAATTCCACCAAATGAAGATAATCTTCCCATGATCCTCCGAAATCTAAAACACAAGCTCTAAGGAGATCTTCCAAAACTCAGTTAACTCTCTCAGTCTACCATCTGTTTGGGGGTGATAAGCTGTACTCAAACACAACTCGGTTCTCAAAACTTCCTTAAAGCTCTTCCAAAATCCACTAGTGAACAACGGATCTCGATCGCTCACTATACTCTTCGGAATACCATGGAATCGAACTATCCACTTAACATACAACTCATCCAACTTTGATGCAGTCCTAGTCGATCGAACATGAATGAATCTTGCACTCTTAGTCAGACGATCTACAATGACCCAAATTCCTTCATTTCCCGTTCTTGTTCTAGGTAGTCCGTCAATAAAATCCATTGATATTTGCTCCCACTTCCATGTAGGAACTTCTAATGGCTGAAGCAATCCACTTGGCTTCTTCTGTTTGGCTTTTACCAACTGGCAGTTCATGCACTTGGAAATAAAATTTCCAACATCCTTCTTCATACCTTCCTAGTAATAGGTTCTCTTCATATCCCGATACATCTTGTTTCCACCTGGATGAATTGTCAGCTTCGAGTGATGACTTTCCTTCAGCACCTCATTCCTCAACTCATCCACATTGGGAACAACTAGTCGTCCTTGCTTTTGAAGGCAACCCTCTCGATCGACCTCGAATCCTTTATCCTTTTCTGGGTCCAATCCAGATTCCAAATCACGGATAATCTTGATAAACTTATCATCTCGCTTTTGACTCTCGCCAATTCTTTCCACAAGAGTCGGTCTTATTGATAAGTTTGCCAAAATCTCAGGTTCCAATTCACATCTGGGCCTGAAGTCAAATCCAGCTAAATACTCGAGGCTCTTCCATTCTGAAAACATGGCTCCCAATCCTGCATGTCTTCGACTTAACACATCTGCCACTGCGTTACCCTTTCCCGGTGTATAGGCTATATCAAAATCATATGATGCTAAAAACTCTAGCCATCGTTGCTGCCGAAGATTCAAATCCTTTTGGGAGAAAAGATACTTCAATGACTTATGATCCGTAAACAACTCGAATCGAACTCCCAATAAGTAATGTCTCCATATCTTCAGAGCAAATACAATCGCTGCTAACTGCAAATCATGAGTCGGATAATTCCTTTCATGCGGCTTTAGTTGTCGACTTGCATACGCAACAACTTTATTCTTCTGCGTCAGCACTGCTCCAAGTCCAGTACCACATGCGTCGGTGTAAACCACCATCTCATCATTCCCACTTGGAATAGTCAAAACAGGAGCACTCGTCAATTGCTCCTTCAGGATTCCGAAAGCTTGCTCACACTTAGCATCCCATCTGAATACTTGGTTCTTTCTCGTCAATCCTGTCAATGGTGCAGCCACCTTGGAGAAGTCTTTGATAAATCAACGATAAAATCCTGCTAATCCAAGAAAACTTCTCACATAAGATGCATTCTTAGGTCTAACCCAATCCTGGATTGCTACCACCTTAGCGAGATCAACCGCTATTCCACTTCCAGAGATAATATGGCCTAAAAACCTCACTTCACTCTTCCAGAAGTGACAAAAACTTAGCCTTCAGCTGATGTTTCCGTAAGATTTACAAAACAATACGCAAGTGTGTCTTGTGCTCTTCTTCAGTTCTGGAATAAATCAAAATATCATCCACGAACACTAGCACGAACTTGCTCAACTGATCCCTGAACACTCTATTCATAAGATCCACAAAATATGCTGGCGCATTAGTCAATCCAAACGGCATTACCATCCACTCAAAGAAACCGGATGGTGTTCGTAAAGCAGTCTTCGGCACACTATCCTTAGCCACTCTCAACTGGTGAAATCCCGTTGCCAAATCCATCTGAGAAAACACCTTAGCTTCGTGAAGCTGATCAAACAAGTCATCTATTCTCGACAATGGATACTTGTTCTTCTTAGTCACCTTATTCAGCTCACGATAATCCACACACAACCTCAACGATCCATCTGCTTTGGTTGCAAACACAACTGGTGCACCCCATTCGGACACACTACGCCGAATGAATCCTTTCTGTAAAAGGTCATCAACCTGCACCTTCAACTCCTGCTGTTCCCTAGGCGCCATCCACCTAAGAGGCATCACAACAGGTCTGGCTCCTTCAACTAGATCTATACGAAACTCGATCTCTCTATGCGGCGGTAACCCTTTGACCTCGTCAAAGACATCCTCAAATCCATTAGCGATTGGCACAGATGACAGTCCATCCTGTAGAACAACCAGCGAATACATGAAGCTCATGAAGACGCCTTCTTCATGCTTACATCGTATCACAATCTTTCGCCCCTCCACTTTCTCGACTGTCACCTCCAACCTTTCACAATCAACCTTTGCCGCATACTTCCTAAGCCAGTCCATACCCAAAATAATTCCGAACCCTGCAAAGTTCAGAACAAAACAATCACAAACAAAAGAGCAATCATGACTCGATACAATCAGACCACGGCATAGCATACATAAACAAGACGAACCCCCAACTGGATTAGTCACAACCAATGGCCTATCAACGATATCCGGTTCTAAACCCAACCGGCCTACAAGTTCACTACAAACAAAAGAATGCGACGCCCCAGTATCAAATGGAACTCTAACTGGAACACCACATATGGAAAGAGTAACTTGAACCACCACACTCTTTCCTTTCTCTTCAATGGTAGGAGCTTTCGAAGATGATGGAACAGCTCCCAAAGCATAAGCTTGCACAATCTGCTTGTCCTTCCGCGGTTCTGGACAATTCTTCTTAACATGCCCCAGCTTGTCACAGTTGTGGCACTTCACCGGCACCTTTAGATTCTTGCAATCCTTGGAGAAATGGCCCTTCTGCTGACAATTGTAGCAGGTCACTTCGCCCTTCGGCTTCTTCTGGCTATCCTTACCCTTTTGCTGCTGCTGCTTCCTCTTCTTGTTTCCACCCTGCTGTGGTTTAGATTCTTCCTTGGTCACAGCAACAACAGACCTTTCCTTAGGAAACAGATTCTCGTGCCTGAGAGCTTTCTCTACTAGCTTCTCAAATGGATCGTCCAAATGATCCACCAACTGCCTCCCAAGATAACTGTCCAAGCCTGTCACAAACTTCTCATTCTTCTGATACGAAAATTCAATATACGACCAGGCATACTTGGACAAAGCTTCAAACTCAGAAACATACTCAAGAACTGGTCTTCCACCTTGCTTGAGCTCCACAAACTTCTTAAACAGAACAGACTTCTGAGCAGTAGAAATGAACTTAGCTTCAAATCTGTCTTGGAATTGCTCCCAAGTAATTTCTTCCTCTGGAGTATCAATGGTGATAGAATTCCACCAATCAAAAGCTCTTCCTTGAAGCTGTCTTGATGCTAACTTCCTCTTAGTCGCATCCCAATTCCCAAATCACTAAAGATCCTTCTACAAGCATCTATCCACCTCTTGACTACAATGGTTGACTCCGTTCCCAAGAAAACCTTTCCTCCAAGAGCAGTATAATCTTTACACAGCTTAGCAAAATACACTGGTTTTGAAGTTTGGACTTGAATTCCAACATCTACTGATGGCCCCGGAGCTGGCATCCTTCTCATGATCGAAGTCATCATAGCTTCAAACATAGCAACATAATCAGCAGCCCCCTCAGTAGCACGGCCTCCCCTAGCAGCCGGTCTCCCCCTTCGACTCATTCCTAATATCTATAAAAAGGAATGATTAACATACCTTGAGAACAACTGCATAAAGGACTCACACACTTCTAAGCTACTATATTATATATAGTAATCATCTATCAAAATACAATTACGTCTCTCATACGTAGTTACGTCAACGAGCGTTGGGTAAAATCGATTAACCAAAGCTCTGATACCAAATGTGACGACCGCCCATGACCCCCGCACTGAACCTAGAGATAGTGCGCTGTAAAGTGTGTCAGGCAGCCATGGACGATTGTCAGGGTAAATTAAAAATAGCAGAATCTATCGTATAACTCACAACGCAAGGATAAAATACAATAGAATATATATATAGTGAAGCTTCACAGAATAGAATGTCATCATATAAATCTTCATAATAGTTGAATACAAACATCTGAATAGTCAATACATCAAGCCTCACTACATATCACTTAGAGAATTATTCAAGCAGCGGAACATCCAGTACATATAGTAAGAAAATAATATGCAAGCCTCCAGCTCGTCTTCGTCATCAGCATCATTGGAAGCAAGAACAGCACCTGTCACCTGCTACCTAGTCTGCCCATCCCAAAATGGACGAACAACCCAAGGCAATAAGAGTTAAAACATAAAGCCTTGAGTCAGACAACAGTCTTAGTGAGCGGTAAATTAACTAACAACATACCAAAAGAGCATAAAGGAAAAATGAATAGGAATCCAACCCTCCCACTCCACCTCTTTCTACAGTGATAGCCCCCAGACACACACTAAGAAGAAGCAAACATAGCAAAGCAAACAATTAAAGTAAAGTAATTATCACTCGAGTCAAGGGCGATGTTTTCCAAGTACAAACCCCAAGGCCTAAACCAAGATCAGATAAGCACCCAGAAAACACTGCTCTTGAGACCGAATGACGATACAACCAAACATCCATGACTCTGGCTATCACTGTTATCATTGCCTCGATACCACCATTAATTGAATGATCGGCACATTCTTTCAGCCGTCCGTCAAGGGCTATTGGAAACCCCGGTTCTAGACATAACTCCGCACATCGTCGAAACCCGTGCCTAGGACTATCGAATCTGCCCAGAGTACTTGACTACAAATTTGTAGTCTTTAGGGACTATCGAATCTTCCCAGCGTACTCTTGCTTTGAGCATGCTAGAACCTTCAACAACGATGAAATCTCAGCCTTCTAGTCATCCTCCTCGACGACTATTTCCATACTAGCTCAAGCGCCCCTCGAGCAAACCATTATCCTCAAACTCGAACCATTTCACCGAGTTATCAACATGCTTGGAATGATCCCGTCTGGATTAGACCAAGACTATCTCATATCATGCCTCGCTTCATCACATCCTAGCAAAGCCTCATCTTAACCTCATCATCATCAAATCTATCCATATGAGCTTCATCATCCGCTACATATGCCACGAGTAGCTTTCCCAATTCAAGAGCCTTTCCCTTAGCTTTTGAATCATCTTCGACCATCTTGTCTAAATCAAATCATCAATCAACTAATTCATAGCAATCAATCAAGTCAAACATTTATCCAAGTAATCAAGCATTCAAATATGATCTAATAAACAATTATAACAATAATGGCAATTTCGTGAATAAAGAGTCTAAAGTCTAACAAGCATGAAAATATGAGCAATATCTCTATAATCTTGATGAATGAACTTGCATAGGTTAACATGTAGTAAAATGGATGTCAAATCATCATGAACAATGGATCTATACTTAAGTTTACAAAAATGCATGAAAATCACTACTTTACACAAAATCAAGCCAACGATTCGATATACTCCTTTGGATCCGTGTGAGAGATAATCACCACTCACCAAATCACCTAAACACCTTAAAAGCAACACACTTCAGATCTGGACAGCGAAGGATCTAACTCGATCTATCACAAATCCGCTTCAAACGATGAAATCTCTCTTCGATGGATGTAGATCTTCAATCTAAGCTCTTGAATCTTCAATTCGATCTTCGATTTGGATGGAAGTAAGCACAAGATTATAGTGGAGAAAAGAAGTGAAGAAGTTTAGAACTCGAGCTCTCAAAATGGCAGCACTTCGTAGCTTCAAAATCCGGATCCCAAAAATGAAGAAGAACCCTCCTATATATAGGCTGATTTCTCCTTAGGTCGTTTGCTCTTAGGTCGTTCACGACCTAAAAACCCACGACCTAAAACCCACGACCTAACAATTACAGCCTCTACGCGACCTAGCGAAAACTCCAACCTACGACCTAAATGATGCGCGCTTCTACGACCTAACACATGCGCGTGACTTACAGATTCGCCCTTACGCGACCTAACTAAGTCGCGACCTAACACACATGCGCTTCCACGCGACCTACCCATCCTCACGACCTAGCGACTTAACACATAAGCGCATCCACGCGACCTACGACCTAACCCAGATGCAGCATAGCTCTTACGCGACCTAACACACACACGACCTAACTGAACATAGAAGCTCACAACCTAACTATCTTAGGTCGCTTACGACCTAACTATCTTAGGTCGCTTACGACCTAACTATGCTAACTCGCTAACCCCTATACCGCTAACCACTAGGTCGCTAACCACTAGGTCGCTAACTGCCATAGGTCGCTGCCTTTCTCTAAGTCGCTCAAACCTTAAGTTGCTAACTCTTAGGTCGCTCCAATCTCCTAGGTCGCTCACTCGACCTAACCTACCCCACGACCTAAGCCACCACACGACTTATCTCCTATACGACCTATCCCCAAAATCCTTAGGTCGCCAAATTCCTTAGGTCGCTCCACTTTCTTAGGTCGTCTACTCCGACCTAACTACTCTACGACCTAGGACTTAGACTATGGATGACGTATCAACAATGCGACCAAATGATAACTGTTTTACGATGTTTCGATCCGTAAAAATACGGGTCGTTACACTATCTTCAGTATATGTTTAAATCAGTTCTCGAGACTAGTTCTATTGTGTTCGGAATAGGGGTATTTAGTATAGAACACCAGGCGGCACGTCTCGATAGGAGTTCGATATTTTCGGACATTTAAAGCTTGATTTTTTTTAAATTAAAATAATATATATTTACCATACCTACCCTATACTCTCAACCATACCTTTACACGTTCACACCATACCCTTTCTCCCTATTAAATCGCGTTTTACAAGAGAAATCTGTTTGCGTTTTTTTTCAAATTTCCCCTCCTCTCCATCCAACATTCCACATCCATTGGTGCCCATCCAAGCATCGTCGGGCGAAGTCATCAACTAGGGAAATGTTGCCGACATCAAGATGAGTGCAACGAATAGTTGGATCGTCGTCATTCGAGGTGAGGTGGTGACGGTGCTCAGTTGAACGACGATTGTATTTTCACCAATTGCGATGACATGGAGGGTTATTGTCCCATGGATCCTGAAGGGAAAGTGTAGCCAAAGGTGGGAATGAGGCGTGGCCGAAGTTTGGTGGCCAACGACCGACTATGGTGGCCGAAATCGTGGATTGAGCGGAAATCATTTGTGGGGTTTTCCTCGAAGGTGGGGGCTCGATCATCGACAAGGTTGGTGGCTTAGGGTGCAGCGGAGCTTAGGCTTGCCGTTGGTGGCAGCGTGGCTGCGTTAGGGTTGTTGGTGGCGGTGCGGTGATGGGTTGAAGGGGGCGGCTGTACTTGCATGAGCGGGAGTAGTTTAAAAGGGGAGGAATGATTCATATTCTAAGTATGGTAATTAGGTAATAAAAATGTAATTAGTGATTTTTAATTATAATTTAAAACCGTAAACTTAAAAATTTAATATTTTGTTCGTACGAGATCCAATCGAGACGCAGATTTTGCGTTGCTGTAACGACCCAAGATTTAATCACTTTAAATTTTGATATTTAAATATATTTTTAATATTTAATGAATGTATTTTATAACTCAAATTAACTCCTTTTAATTAATAACTAATGATGGTGAAATAGTTTTTAAAATTATTTTACAAAAATAATTAGTTCAAAGAAAAATAGAAAATGTGCCCGAAAATCGTTTTCCGAATTTTCGACTTTTAGGTGTCGAAAGTTGTTTGAAAACGTTGTGCATATTTGTGTAACACATATATACACCTTTATAATTGAGTTAGGATTTTTAATATATAAATGTATATAAGAAATATATAATATATGATATGACTTTTTATGTAAATGTTTAAAAACAAAATATAAATGTAAATAAAAGTGACATAAGTTGTCATATCTTTAGAAACATGAAGTATTTAGACACACGTTGGCTTGGAAAAATGAGGAGGGGGGACAAGGGAAAAACGTGAGTTAAAGGGGAGAAGACATGCATGGTGATGTGGCATCATTATAGTGGAGGTTAAGTACCTTAAGGGTAATATGGTAATTTGATTTATGTAATTCATGTAAAACTAATTTCCTAATACTTCTCTCATTTTCATTCAAACTTTGTGAATTTTTCTTCATGTCTTCATGCTCATTTTAATGGATTTCAAAAATTAAATTCCTAAGTTCTTAAGTTAAGAAATTTAGTTTTCATTCTCTTTTAAATTTTCCAAAACCTTGTCTAAACTCACATCCTTCCATTTTTACGGTTCTCTTCCACAAAAAAAGTCCATACACCCCCTCTTCCTTGTTGGCCGAGCACTAACGCCACCAAGGTTGAATCATGTTCCATCATAAGTCACCAAAGACTCCATTTTTTCAAGCTAGAAGCAAAGACCTAAGCCGTGTTCGAGTTATGGGAAAAGTTAGCTTAGTTTCGTCGACTTTTATTGAGTAAAGATCTAACACTTAACTAAGTTTTATAAACTTAAATATATGCTTGATTTGTTGTAAAAATATGATGTTGTATGGATATAAATTATGTTGGCTTGGATACATGTGTATGTGTTTGGATGAGATGACAAATAGTTTGGAATTTGAAATGTCAAGTTAGTTGCAAGTTATAATCAAGTGACATAGAATCTCTTGTATAAAAATTATAATCTTTGGGTTTAAAATTTCAAGATATTTCCGAATTTAAAAATTGCTTTAGTTTTCAAGAAACATACCTTTATGTTTTAGTAAATTTTTCCAAGAGTTAAAGTTTGGAAAAGACATAGAAAATAAAATTTCACGTTTTGAAAATTACGGATCATATAGCGATAGTCGCTATATGTGCAGTTCAAGGAATCGAACTCTTTTTGGAATCTAAAGATGTTTTCATTAGAAATCTTTCTGCAAAATGTTTTAAAACTTGTATTAAGTAATTAAAAAGGTAATTATTATTATTTATTTATTTATTTAATAAATGATTAATTAATTAATTAAGTAATTTGTACTTAATTATTGGTTAATAAAGGTAATTAATACTTAAGTGTTAATCAATTAAGTTAATTTTAATTATTCAGTTAATTAAAGTTAATTATTATTTAATTAATAATTGAGGATTAATAATTTTAATTATTTATTAAAGATTAATTATTAACTAATTGTTTATTAATCGATTTAATTGATTATTAACTAATTATTGATTAGTTTAAATTTAACTAAGATGTTAACTATGACTTAATTAAGATTTACTCATTATTTAATAAAGGTTTAATTCGTTATATAATTAATTAATAAGGGTTTTTAATATAATAATCATTTTGTTTCAAAATATCGGGTTGTTTTAAGGCTGTCTTTCTTTTTCAAAAATGTTTTAAATCAAGGGATTTCTTTGTCGATTACCTTTGAGTAATCTCAAACAAATATGAAACCAATGTTAATGCGTTGACACATTTATGGGAAGTAGGTCAACCCATAGTTAACACTAAAAACCGATGAGTAGACTGATCCTCTATCTATGAGATCTATAATTTACTTCATGGAGAGAGATAGAGTAAGGCCGAAATATTGGAAACATGATAAATTTAAAGGTTTATTTCCTATCAATGGGTCATCTTTAAATTAAGTACATGGTTATCCATATGCGAACTCTGTATAATTGTGGATTGTCCGCTATATATAACTTGACCTGTTTTAACTCAGGAAGTATGTTGTCTATATTAGAGTTCCCTAGTAAGGACTCAAATACTGATTATATAATTCCAAAAGAACCAGAATTGAGTTAGTCGGGAATTATCGCTTAGTTTGGAGACACCGGTTTCGGATAAGTATTTTTTCTCCGAACCACTCCAAACTAATAAAGTTCACGATGGATCGTTATGAAGTATGTTATGGAGATGTACTATTCTTCCTGAGGGTGATTTCGAAATAAAAGACAGTAGATGTTGAATATTTTGTTCGGTCTCGGAAAAACTTGTATGGATGAATGCTAGCATTGCATTGGTTGCCTGGAGGGTGGTGTTAGCATTCCAAGATGGTCTACTTAAAGGAAAGGTGATTGTAACCTCAAGCCTCACAACCGATAAATGAATAAAGTAAGGATATACGGCAGGGCTATGTGGGTCACTCCCATTAGGGTATGATCATCGCCAAATCTAGAGTGATATCTACGGTTTATGTATGCTTCGGGATCCCTTTTATGGTTGTTGATCATAATCAAGGTATGATCATATTTGGTGCTATCCAATAAAGGGTAGGGCCCGTCCTGAGTAGCTATAAGGTGCACGTGTTGTAGCCTCCTGTACATTTTATCTAGAAGTGTACGAATTCGGTGGGTAGACCCTTACCCTTTCATAGTTGGAATCCATTTTCCAATAGAGCCTTCAGACTTGATTGTATACCTATTATGCTGGAATTTAATAATGTAACAATTTCGGCCATGATTCCATATTTATGTTAAACCAACACATTATGATAATATCAAAGGATTTTATATAGAAATGTTTTGGTTATTGTATGGTAAAAACCCGTCAGTGGTTACGTGCGGCATGGTCATATGAGATACCTTTAATTTGAAGGTTTTTATAAAGTTAAACTTATGCTTTACTCACACCAGACCCATGTCTGACCTAGAGTTTTATTTCTTTCCCTTAAACTCTTGGGTATTCAAATTTTAGTGAGTAGAGTAGTCAGGTTTCTTTGGAGCATTTAGCGAAGTAGTTGGAGTAGAAGCTTTCACTGTATCTAGTAATTATGTTTATTTCTACCGTGACTCTACATTATGTATTAGTAATTGAGGTAGGCTGATATAGTTGTCCTTGTTGGGAATAATACTTGTTGTAACTTTGATGTAACATTTTGGAGTAACCATATGTACTATTCTATGATGATATATATGTAACTCTGTCGTTTGTGAGAAAAATCTATATTTGTTTTCTTTGTCTTTTATTTTCTTTACCTCATGACCTGTCTTTCGGACACTTAGATAATTGGCACATGAATATCGATGATGTATTGAGTGTCGTCTTTGGGTGTAAGAAAGGAAGATCGTTACACGTGGTATCAGAGCCAGGTTGAGCAAACATCTAAGCCTTAGTTAGGGTTAACTCATTAGAGATAGGGTTAGTATTACCCTAGAATGAGTTTAGTCTTTGATAGTGCATTTCCTTGTTGTTCTGATCAACATTTATATATTTGGTTTTATGCTCTTTTCCTAAGAATCTCGTCCATGTATTCTAAAGATATCTTACTTTATTCAGGTAGTAAGAATGAGTACGAGAAGGGGTCAAGGAAGGGGAAACAGTAGCACAACAACCACAAATGGAAAAACCTCGAATGGTGGAAGGGGCGGAATAACTGTTGAGGCAGTAGCTCCAGTGCAGCCTCGAGTTAGCTTTGCAACTCTATGCAAGGACCACACAAACCTAGGAGGAAAACCTTTCAAGGGTACTGAATCCATCAATGAAGTACAAGCTTGGCTATGGCCATGTGAGAATATTTTCAAAGGTTTGGACATTTCTGATGATAAAAAACGGTTCTTGGCATCATGGCAATTGCAAGAGGGTGCAGCTGCACGGTTAGATTCTGTCACTGCAAATGTTCTAGAAGGTGAGTTCTCATGGGCTAGATTTAAAGAAGTATTCGAAGACCAATTCATGCCAACTGTGGGAAAAACTCAATTATATAGAAGTTTCATGGATCTTAAGTAGGGAGACCTATCGGTGGGGAATATAAAACGAAGTTTAATGATTTATCTCATTTTGGCCCTGGACTTATTTACACACCATTAAAGAAAAATGAGATGTTCGTATTAGGTACGAGAGAAGAGTTCCATGAAAAGATGACCGCTCACGAGAAGGAACCATTTGTAGATTTGGGGGACATGGCATTAAGATATGAAGTGCTTTGGAAGAAAAAGCCAGTAGCAGCAACAACATCACCCAGTGGTGGTACCATTAACCCAAATAAAAGGAAGTTTAATCCAAATTGGAAAAAAGTAGGGTAATGGAAAACCGGTTGGAGGAGATCAGGGAGACAAGTATAAAGATGTTGTTGGTTACAATTGTAAGAAAAAGGGGCATATTTCAACACACTGTCAGCAGGCGAAGGCTATCTCTCCAATGTTCCAAAATACGCTTTGCTATAATTGCCACCAGCCTGGACACATGTTTAAGGACTGCCCACTATTGAAGCAGGGTCAAAAGACTAAAATCTATGTTATTAAGGATGCGCCCTCAACCTTTGAAGATGTTAAAGGGAAGGGAGTCTTGGAAGGTATTTTACTTATAAATGGTATTTTATTTCATGTTTTGTTTGATACCACAGCTTCTCATTGTTTTGTTTCTAATGAATTGGTAGATAGGTTACAACTTATACCGAAATTTGTAGAAACCCCTATTTGTGTGTCCAAACCCATAGGTAGTGTAACTAATCTATGCTTGGTTTTCGAAAGAGTACAAATTGATTTCCAATAACATCTTTTCTTTTATGACCTATTTGTCTTGGATTTTATGGGGTTTGATGTTATTCTTGGTATGGATTGGTTGTCGAGATATGGAGCTATACTGGATTGTTTTAAGAGGATAATAGTGTTGAAAACCAGTTCTGGAGACATGTTAAAAAGTATAGTTTGTAGGAAACCGAACAAACGTATGAGTAGTTTCCTTTTTTTTCCTTAGAATCATCTTAGGAAGAGTAAGGGTCCATAGAAGTTGTTAGAAATTTTCCTCATGTTTTTGAGTCGGTTAGCAGTTTGCCTCCCCATCAAGAAATTGAATTTCGAATTGATCTAGTTCTCAATGCGAGACCTGTCATTCAATCCCTGTGTAAAATGGCTCCGAGAGAAAAACAATAGCTAATAAATCAAAACAATGATTTGTTAAGAAAATTATTGATTAGACAAAGCCGTTCGAGTTGGGGATCGGCTGTAGTTTTTGTAGCTAAGTCCGATGGTTCGTTAAGATTGTGTGTGGATTATAGGGAATTAAACAAACGGACCATTCGAAATAAATACCCTTTACCTCGCAGAGATGATATGTTTGACCAACTTCATGGAGCTAGAGTATTCTCCCAATTAGACTTTGCTACGGGTTTCCATCAATTAAGGGTAGCAGAGGATAGTATACCCTTAACTGCTTTTAGAGGTCCTGACCTTTTCTATGAGTGGTTGGTTATGCCTTTTGGGCTAACCAACGCGCCTGCATTTTTGTTAACCTTATAAATCGAGT
Source organism: Allium fistulosum (assembly GCA_030737815.1). Classification (NCBI taxonomy): domain Eukaryota; kingdom Viridiplantae; phylum Streptophyta; class Magnoliopsida; order Asparagales; family Amaryllidaceae; genus Allium; species Allium fistulosum. The sequence continues at coordinate 304,477,961 of CM060901.1, read as the reverse complement.
TTTTAGGAACGTGTTGAATAAGTTCGTGTTGTTTTTCATCGATGACATTCTTATAAACTCAAAAACCGAGGAAGAGCACAAATACCATTTGGAAGTGGTGTTGGAAACATTAAGGAAAAACGTTCTTAAGCTAAGTTTTCTAAGTGCCACTTTTGGCAATCAGAAGTGAGATACCTAGTAAATATTTGTTTGCAACCGAATTGGCCACAAACACTCAAGAATAGGTTTGTGTAGAGAAGTAAATGAAGAAAACTAAATTAAAATTGAGGAATATAGCAAAATAGTAAGCAAATCAAAGCAAAAACAAGAACAACAAGATTTATAGTGGTTCGACGTCGATTGCCTACGTCCACTTTGAATATTCTCTTTATTGATTCACTAAAATCTTAATTACAATAGCAAATAGCAAGAAGTAAGAGAATAATGGAGAAAGTTGGTTACAATAAAAGAGCTATGTAATCGACAACAAAAAGATCCTCATAATGACGCCCTAGGCCAGTATTTATAGGTGAAGGCGACCACCAACCTCTCAGAAACTTCGGCTACAGGACCTCCTCATCCATATGGGCCTACCATAGGGGGCGCTAGGCCCAAATCTCAATGGAGAGGGATCAGTAAGGATCCCTCCATTGGTTCATTTTGGGGTAGCGACCCCTATGGTAGACTCTCCATGCTTAGATATGATGCCTCTCCAAATTTCATGTTGATTGGGTGTATGGAGCTCGTGCTTTTGAACGATTTTGGATTCAAATCCTCTTTGAAAGCATTCCTGCCGAACCCTTCCTTTTAGCTCCAAACTTCACATGCCGATCCCTATTACAAGCTTGTCACTTGAGTTTCATAATGCCGATCCATCTGGTTTAATCAAGTCTATTCCGAACCCTCTATTTCAGCCGATCCCTTATATCTTACAATACTCTGCCAATCCCTTTTACATCTTAACAATATGCCGACCCTTCTTGCTCCATAGAACTATACCAATCCATCACCCTCCGTTGTGTTATACCGATCCCTCCTCATTCTAAATGATATGTTGATCCCTTGAGTACTAACTAACCATGTTGAACCAAGCATCGTCATCTATGCCGATCCCTCTAGTACTCCATCCATGTTGACTATCCATCTAAATGACTATGTCGATTCCTATTGTTTTACCTTGCTATGTCGATCCCTTGTTAATCCAAGCTGTTTTTCATACTTTTAGCATCCTGCATCGTCTATCTATCAACTCCATCCAATCCAGGCTTCGTACAACCATATAAACATTACTTCCGGGTGCTATACCATAGCTCCATGGTCATCCTTCTTGACGACAGTCGAACCTCTCTTGTGTTACCAGTCCAATATAGCCAGGTCAGGATACCGGGTAACACTTGCCCCCCAAAGTACGCCTTGTGAGTAAGATGACGTGTTTTGAATTGAAACAAGTCTGAACTGCCGAAAAGAAGTCTATCCAGCTTCCTGATTGATTGCTATTCCTCTATCAACTTTCGATAATATAAGTCCAATGTTTTATTCCGTTAGCATATACAAATCCGGTTATGAATGACTTTTAAGCCTTCTATTACCTGATCTAGCCTCGAACTTGAAAGTTTTAGGTTTGATTGCAATTCCTGTTGATTTTAAAAGGCTGAACTTCTAAACCGTTCCCATGTATATTCATATACACGTTTCTGTTGTTGGCTCGCGGACGTGTTTGAATATTCATAGGTCATTGCCAATTTTCATAACATTTTTTATGTCTGCATCCGCAGTCAAGCCTTCATGATAATGATCGTCATTCACTTTTAACTCATCCATTATTTCTTCTTTTCCATTTTTCATCATTTTTTTCTTTCTTTTTATTTCTTTCTTTTTTTTAAATTTATTTTTGTGGAGGGATCGACATTCGACATGCCGATCCCTTGCTATGGCCACGCAAATAGGGATCGGCAGGTCTCAATGTCGATCCCCTTTTATCTTTGACCTGTTCACCTCTAGTGACTGGTTCTTCCTCCACCACACTCGTATATATACGAGCTCTCTTCCCTTCTTTCCTTACTTTTCACTTTCTCATTTCCATCTCACTTGCCTTTGCATAGACTTATTGCCGAACCCAGGATACCACAAAACCTTCTTGACAAACGAATGTTCTTCAACTCTAAACCTTAAATCCAAACTCGGAACCAAGCAATTCCCCAAAGTCACTTTCCCTTCATCTCCAATCCGACAAGCTTCATACGCTTGCCCCTGATTCCTACGATTTGGCATAGGTATGAATTTGCGAAATTTCTTGAATTACTCTACTAGACTCGAGTTGCCAGTGTGTTTGTAATGATGGTGAGTTTGAGCGTCATTTAGATAGATGGCTTGGTGGGTTGTATTGAAACATGAGGGAGAGGAGAAGAAGAAGAAGAAGGAGAAGGAGAAGAAGGAGGGTTTGGCCGAATGTCTTTAGTAGGGAAGGAGTTAGGAAGGAAGAATGGTAGGGTCTGGTAGGGATGATACTTTTGGTGGAGGGGATGAACGAGAGTAAAGGCCTGGGATCGGTATTGCTTGTTTTGGCGTAGGAATTGGTATAGATGATTTAGGTTGTGGGATCCGTTGGAAGTGGTCTTGGAGAGGGTTCAGTAGGAATTTCTCTTGGGGAGGGATCAGTAGGAAGTAGCTATGAAGAGGGATCAGTGTGGGTAGCTTTAGGAAAGGGATCGGCATTAGGCAGCGGCATTGTGTTTGGTGTAGATGCTTTAGACCAAGGGATCGGTATGGAGTTTTGGGGAAGGGATCAACAATGAGGTTAAGGGATTGGCATTTGACATTAAGGACCAATCCAACTTATTTGAGCACTTAACACAAATTTGAATTGCTGAACTCGAACATAAGATGACAACGGACAATATGACTTGCATACTTGGACCGTCGAACTTAAGATTAAACAACCAAACTTCTGAACATCTTGATATGGACTTAGTAATAATCTGCTAACGAACTTAGATAACAAAGTTCATAATTCAATGTGCCGATAGTCAATCCCAAAGCTTTCGTTGCCGATCAACTTTCTTGTCTATTGAGACGGTCAGCGATGATGGTCCCTTCGGACAAAACTCCAAGTCTCGTCGTTTTATTTTTTCTTTTTTGATTTCAAACTGTTTATGTCTGTTTCACACTGCACTACACTAGTTCACACTTGACACGGGGGAACAAGTTATTATTTTTAATCTTAATTGTCTACTGAGTATAGCTGATATAGATTCTAGACGCACGAAGCATTCAATCAACATCGATCTCTTCTCCAATATTCCCCGTCCTTTCGACGAAAACCATCAGCCCTGCTCCTGATGTCGTTGAGGGTGCCATTGCCCTTGATAACCTATTGATTCACAAGCTTCCCAAATCGGCGAAGCTGCTCTTTGTCGGTTGTGCTCAATCCATAGAATTCCGTTCGAGGACATTTTAGTTCCTACGAGGCAAGGTAGACCTCACTTACCGCCAGCCGGATATACAGCGTGCAACAAGTTCATGTGCTGGGCTGGATGCGTTCCACCTTTTAAACTCCTTTATTCGGGAGATGTTGAGATATCTTGGGATCGCCCCTACTCAGTTGCATCCCAACAGCTACGCTTTCATTCACAGGACTTCCCTTCTATTCATGAATGTTCTCTTCCGTCCGCCCACTCCTGAAGATATTAGATTTATTTATAACTTCAAAAGATGATCGGTAAGCCCTTCTTACGTCTTCCTCGAACCTTCTCCGAATTGCTAGGTCTTGACGGGTGCTTGGAACAAGCTCTCATTATTCAAACACGAATGGTTCTACGTGTGATGCCCTCCCAGGTTCGTAAGAAGAAGGTTAGAAGGACTTAAGTATTACTACCACTTCTCTCTCAAGTTGACTGATTCAACTCACAAATTTTTCTTTTGAATTTATTAACATCCGAAGTTCTTTCAGGTGTTCATCCATGTCCTAAAGGCGTTGAGTTTTCTAGAACTATCGCCGCCATCCGTGCTACCCCCGTTGAGGACCGAGATATCAAACTCCTCATAACTGACAAACTGCTTTTTTCATTCAAGCTGTTGGAAGATGGCCACAAAATCGGACTCCCTGGAAGCAAGGCAGTTCCAAAGATAGTTCTAGAAAAAAGAGAGGAAACAATCGACCTCATCGTGCCCCTGTTGAGGGGACTCGGGAAGATACAGAGGAGGGTGAATTCAAAGATTCTCACGTTAAAAAATCAGAAGATGATGATGCGGGCCTTGGAAAAGTGCCCATGGTTGGTCCATCGCAAGTCGGGCAATCACAAGCACCTCCAAAGAGAATAAAGAAGTTGGTGTACAGGCTATGCAGAAAAAAGACTGCATCAGACCTGGAGTTTGTTATTACTCCTCTTGAAGAGGAATCATCTTCTCAGCATTTGGATAACTTGTTAAAAGGACTCCCCAATCTTCAATTTCCAAACGACATTATGTCCTACGACTTTCCAAATATAAACTTCGAAGGACTTAACTTTCTTGCGAGAAGCGGTGTGGCACCCAACCTTCCAATAGAGGGGAGAGCACACCCATGAGTAAAGCTACTATTACCAGTCCGTTGGGGGAACACTAGGACACTCACAATCACTTGCACTCCATGATACACTTGTTATTGGTTTCTCGTACGACAACTCCTAATACATTCTTATTTGGTCTTTACAGGTACAATGTCTTAATCACGAGCCTTTGATCGCCTTCGAAGCTCTTCTGCTTATCATCGCCCAAGCCGGGATTCTAAGTCCACTCGATGTAGGAATAAGGACAAAGGGAGAGACAAAGATTATCATTTGAGGAAGTCTTATTCCTCTTCCAAGCGAAAGTCTCAATCTCACGTGTCTCACCAGGGCGAACATTCTAAACTTCTGGTTCAGAGTGGAGGAAAATCTTCTTATCGTGGCCCTCACGAGCAACACTCTGGCTCTTTAAGTTCAAGACGTTTATGAGCGCCGATTTGGCAAGCAGCCACTCGCCACTTCTGAACCACCCCTGCCAACTACTGCTCCGGACTCTTCTACAGTAGAAACGTTGGCTGAACTTAAAGCCACTTTCCCGAAAATTTGCTTCGACGATCTCAAATTCCTCCCTTCTATTCATGTTATCCCTGGACATGCCAAGGAAAGCTCCTTAGCATGTGTGAACGACGTATTCGTTTAAAATGAATCATTTATTCATTTGGTAGCTAAGGTTTCTGAAGTTTCCATAGAGCGTCAACATTAAATAAATCGTCTCAAGTTGGAGACTATTCATGACAAAGATATAATCAAGCACTAGGATGTTAAGTTGCTTGAATTCAAAACCCAACTTGCCAAGTCTGAAAAGAATGCCAAGGAGACGGCGGAGGCAGTGAGCCATTTAGAAACTTCACACAAAAAAGAACACGATGCGGCACTTCAACGCAGCGAAACACTTGCCTTAGAAAAGGACACCTTGCAAAAGGAGAAAGACGCTTTAGCTCACCGCGTTGAGGAGCTCGAAGAATTGTTGAAAAAGAAGAGGCAGAAGAAGGTTGAGGCCCAGGAGGAGTCGTAGAAATACAGCGAAAAAGTTTTTGAGGCAAGGAGATCGAAAACAACACTTGACGAACAGTTTGCCAAAATTGAAGCTCTGAAAGAAGATGCCCGCGAAGAGGGCAGAAAAGAAATGTTTGAACAAGCCAACTCCTAGGTGGAGGCCGCCATTGAATCCGGTAGGAACGAAATTAAGGACTTATTCGATCCGCTGATTATCAAATATAATGCGAATGTCCTGCTCCACCGTAACTTAAGCTTTCTTGGCGAGGGTTACCTCATGTAACAACCCAAAACTTTAATAAATATTTTAAAATAAATTTTTAGTTTTAAACTTTGATTTTTAAAAATTTTAAATTGAAGTTTGGAATTTTTCCAATGTATTTTGGATTTTTGTTCTATTTTTTTTTCAAATACAATTAAATATTTATATTTATGGAAATGTTATATATATTTTTTTTCAAATTGCGACTTTTTAATTGAAATTTTAAATTTTAAATTTTAATCTTTTTCTTTGAAACAGTTTGGCTCTGATATCCGTTCTGTTTTTCGTTTCGTCAAATTCAATTTTTAACTTTTTAAAAATTTGATAAATTCAGCATTTTACATGCAAAATTTTATCTGCATTTATTATCCATTTTTTTTCTATTTTAATTGCCATCTTTTATTTTGTTTTGGGCTTTGAATTTAATTGTGTGAAATTCTTGAGTTGTAATTTTCCTCTGTTAGTTGTTTTTTTTTACAATTTTTAACTCTAGTTTCAATAAAATAAACTAATTACTTTATTTAATTTCTATTTTTCCTAAGACTAATTATTTATTTTCATTTTCACTTTATTTTGTTTTGATTTTTTTATTGTATTTACTTGATTTTTATTTTGTATAAATAAATTTGGAAATTCAAAGAGACAAAAGCTTTTAAAACTTGTGACTCTTCATTTGCTAGTCTCTTCATTTCTTGGCCGTTCTTTTCTTTGGTCTTAGCCATGTATTTTTCATTGCTTTTCACGTGAGAAACTTCTCACTTCCTTCACAATTCACGGCATTCTCTTTTCCTGAAAATAGTTGTAAGTAATGGCTTCATTTTTTTCTACTTTTCTCTTCATCTTTCATTGCTTTGCCTTGCCTCTTCAAGCTTTGCTCGGCCATAACCACTCCACATCTCCACCGACCATCACTTCCTCCACCTTATCATCCACGATAGCACCTCCTCTTCCTCTGGCCAGACCATGGCCGTGACCACCATGGTGTCTTCTACCCACAAAACATTGCAAACCCCTTCCAAATTTTCATAGTCGAGCCTATATTTCCACCATCACCACTCTAGTTGCCTCGGCCTTCACCCTAACCACCACCACATGACATCACCTCCAGCCATCACATCAGCCTCTGACCTGACCAGTAGTGACCATAGCCGAGCCACCTAGGACCCTAGGCCGAATCTAAGATGCATCCAAACCCATCTTTCCCTTGCTTGACTCTTTGCATTCCATGTGCGCAACTCCTACCCCTTCAAATTCTCAAGCCTAGCCGTGCATATATGAGTCCAAAGCCGAGCCTTGTTCCTCAAATTGAACCATGGCTAAGCCTATAACATGTATGGCCGAGCAAAAGTGGAGTCAAGATCAAGCAATTTTGATTTCAAAGCTTGGTGATGTATTTTGTTAATTCTATTTCCATTTTTGTTCAACTAATTTTGTGTTGAAAATATATTTATATTTGCTTATTTAAATTTTGTATACAAGATCAATATCTTGGCTCTCTCCACTTGAATCTATAGTCGTGATGTATCATGCTTTCTGAATTTATCTGTGTGTTTTGAATTGCGAACTCCAGCTTAAAAAGGTGAGTTATTCACATTTGACATTCATATTTGTAAAATTTGTGATGTGACAACAAGTGAATGTGTAGAAATTGTTTTATCATGTTATACCTGCCTGTGATATGTATTATATGATTTTAAACCCTGTTATAAACTTGTCACATCATCTGCTATGTTATATTCTGTTATATTATTTATTTTATTCTGTTTATCACACTGCAAGTTCCCTATAGAATAGAATCACTATGGGTTGAAATGATACATACCCGAATGGACTTTAGAATAGGGAAAAATCATTATGGGCTGAAATGATAGGACTGAGCGATTTTTATTTATTTTTATTTACTTGGGATTGCGGGTTTGAAATGAAATGATAGAACCTGGATTTTTCTTTGTAAATTTACGGATTGAAATGATATATTATCTGTATCACTTGACCTAGGTTAGAAATATATTATACGGACCCGTGGTTATTTTATATATTTTTATGGATATTTTTAAGTATTTTAAAAATGTAAATTATGACGCTTTGATTAAATTTGAATTTAAAATGATTTATTAAAGTGTTATTGATTTTTTTATGAATATAAAATGTTAAACAAATGAATGCTTAAAATGGTAATTTGGAATTTAACTTGACTTGGAATTGTGAGATTTGGTTTTAAAAATGGAAGTTTAAGTAAAAGAAAAAAATGGAAATTAAGTTTTATTTGTGAAATGATAAATTAAATTAAAGTGTTAAGTGAATGTAAAGAATAGGAAATTTGTACACTTGAATTTAATAAGTGAAGTAATGAAAAATTTTGATATTATTTTGTGAAATTTACTTTATAGAAATATTAAGTTAAAGGGTATTTAAGTAACCATTTTAAAATGGAAGAATATGATTTTTATACAATTAAAATGGTTTAAACTGAAGTTTAATTGTTTCTGAAATTTTAGTGTAAATCTGGAAATTCTTTTAGTAGCACTTCAGAAATGCTATCATTTCTGAAATTAACTTAAAATCTGAAGTAAAGGATACTACAGCATTTTGTAAGTGTTGTGGTTCCAGAAAATGAACTAAAGGCTAAAATTAACTAAGGGCTACTGCAACACTTGGTAAGTGCTGTGGTTGCTGAATTAAAACCTGGAACTAATAAAAGAGCTACAATAGCACTTGATAAGTGCTGTAGTTGACTGAAATAAGATTTTTAGTTATAACTGAACTACTACAGTAGTTTTGTAAATGCTATCTTTGCTGAATTGAATTGTTTTCAAATGTAACTTACCGCAGCATTTTCTAAGTGCTGCGAAAGCTGAAATTTTAATGTTTTAAAGTATTTAAGTAAATAAATGAGCTCAGAAAAGGTTAAATTTTTGGGAATTGAGTATTTGATTTAAAGGTATAATGACTTCACTTTTAATGGTTTAAATGGATGATTTTAAATTCGAAATTATAAACCATTTTGAAATCTATAACCACGGGTATACTTCTTTGTGGGCCATTTGATTTCCTTGTGTTTGTTTTGATGCACACATTAACACTGTTATTTGCATTGTTTACTTTAATATGAACATTTCTATGATAGCGTTTATTTCTGCTAAATTGGTGGTTTAACGGATCCTTAGAGGATGGCGATCCCAAGCATCCTTTAAGTTATTGTGCATTGCTATTACAATTCACTTGAGTTGGTTTACATTGTATAAGTATGTATGTCCTGACTCGAGTGTTTGTGTTTTACTTTACGCTCGGGTCAGCCTGAGAATCACAGCTTTGGATTCATCTTCTAGAGCTAGAGATTTGTTGGAGCTTATTTGTCCATCGGTTCATCGACTTCTATTCCAGTTATTTCCTATTCAGTATTGTCTCTGTATTATTGACTTATGTATCCTGGCTTCTATTGTATTTGTTTTGACTATGATATTTTGTATATGTTTTGAGAGTATGTATATAGTAGCTTCATGAACTACTATGGTATTTTATTTCCGCTGCAAGTTATTTTGATTTTCTGTGTCTGTGATTCTGTATTTGATTTTATTTGCTCCAAATTTTCTTGACAATCCACTGTTTTGAAGTATTCAAGTCGGATATGTGTGGATTTATTGTCGATTTGAATGGTCCAAAATAGTGGTATGTTACATTTGGTATCGAAGCCAGGTTTTAGGCAAACCTTAGCCTACGGAGCAAAAAACTCATTAGAGATAGGGTAGAAATACCCTAGAATGAGTGAAATCAATCTCAGAATCATTTCTTTGTGAGAGAACGTATTTTCGAAGTATAAAATGATTTTCAAATGATTTTAAAGAATTTTCAAAGATTATTTGATATAAATTTCCTTGCTTTGAAAGTAAAACTTTTCTAAACTTCATTCCTTTCGTATCCACCTTGTTAGTAATTTCTTTGATTAGGATCCTCTTAAATTTTGAACTGGTATCTTGTTTGATCCGGATTCTTTATTGATAGGAAGCTTTTTGATATGGCAAAATCGGAAGAGCAGAAAGCAGCTCGTAGAGCACGAAGAGCCCCGGCCCGTAAGGAACGGGAAGAAGTGATCGAGAAGTGGGAAAAGCTATGGAAGGAAAGGGCAGGACCTGGTCCTTATGACCATGTCGTTTGTTATCGGTGTTATGAGAAGGGACACTATATAGCCATGTGTAGGAAGAGAGATAGGGAGAAATGGAGGGAGGGCAAGCATTATCGGTCCAAGATTTTTTGTTTTAAATGCCGAGAGAAGGGGCACTTTCCGAGTCACTGCCAGGAGGTGAAAAAGGTGAAATCTGCACCCACTGCATCAATTGGCCTATCAACCATTTGCTACCACTGTAGGAGGGCTGGGCATATAGCCAGGAATTGTTCTGAGAGAAGGCATGGAAAGAAAGCTGTGTACCCGCAGTTCACTAAGGAAGATGGGAGTGTAGTGCACTTATGCTAGAAATGGAGAAGTTGGGGGCACATTGAGGGAGTGTTCTGGACCTGTTGAAGTACCACCCGGAAGAATTAATACTATTGCTTTGTTTATGTAGGAGTGGTAATCTGTGGATCTGTGGTTATCGGTAGTTGTTAGGTTGCATTATGTGAACTCTGTTGTATCTTTTGCTTAGCTGAAGTTGTCCAACTAAAGATATTTATGCTCCTGTTTTCGTATGATATGAATTTAAGTCTTTTCCAAATTTTGAATGGGAATTCTTTTGTATTAATATAGGTTATATATCTCTAATCTTGGTTTGGATTTCTTATCGATTAGGATTCCTTTGAACTTTGGAATGCTCCCACTTGTTCTGAAATCCATTCCTGTCTCCCCTATTTGTATTCTTTTGATTTTGGGAGCATTGCATAACCTCACTTTGAATGACCTCTATAAAGATTAGTGATTTCGCCAATCTTTGAATGATTTGTAAAGGGGTGAAACTCCCTTACAATTGGCATTGATTCACCGGAGATCTCTGTATCCTCGGTTTACGATGCTATCTATCTTCCGCTATACCTGGATGCTATCTCTGGCGATCGAAGGTCGATTTGCCTTATATTTTCGCATCGATTATATTCCTGAAGTCACGGTTGACCCTATTAAGGTCGCCCTTGATTTATATAAGCTTATCCATCTTCTACTTGGTAATTTAATTATCTCATCTTCGTTCGAGTTTATCTTCGAATCAGAATTCTATTTAATTTGAGCTCCTCAAAATTTAAATCTCTGTTTTGGTTGAAATACATCCTTGAATCATCCCTTGGAAAATTTGTGGTTGATTGTATTTTTTGGAAATTGTGTATTCATCGAAGTTATTATTTTGATAAGGATGACCATATTTTTATATGTAAAAGTGAAAGGTTTTTGATAAGGATTATATACCTTTTTAAAATGAAATTTAAAGTTTCGAATGGATTTGAAATTTTGAAAATTATATATGAAATTGATTCATATAAAATGATTTATAACTAAAGGGTTTGAATTTGAAATTTTAGAGATTGAACTCCGGCATTTTTGAAATTGGTTTATGATCTTGAAAATATATAATAATACGATTTGAAAGTATTTTTCCAATAAGAAATGTTTCAAATGATTTTAATAGGTTTCAATGATTTCGAAGAAATTACAAAGAAGTTTTCAAAGTAAATTGAAGTCCAGAACTCACTTAAGTCGCTGAAAAATAATTTCGGTGATGAATGCATGCATCATCGACATTGATTTTTGAGTTTCAGAGTGGGGGAGAGGCCACTTCGTTAGCTTTACTATGCGATTGATTCGTGAAACCAATTTTGATTTCAAATTCCGAAGTGTGATTTGATATTCGAAAGATATATGTATATATTTGAACAGTTTGAAATGAGCCGGTGTTCAGTCCTTGAGTTTCGGATTTGACTGATATAACCCTATCTTTTGGAATTAATTGACTGATTTGTTGGTGATTTCCAACTCTTGGATTGAAAATATGATTTCTTCGACTATTTTGAAGGTTCGAGCACTTCCAAATCAAGGTTAACTTTTCAAAGCTAAGTAATTTTGAAAAGTATAAAGTATATAAGTTTGGTATGTATGTTTAAAGTACGTAGTAATATGATTTAAATAAGTTCGAAACTGTTTTGTTAAGTAAATGAATAAGACTATTTTGAATTATACTAATATGAAATTTAGTTTTTAAAAAAATAATATATTTTGAATAAAATTTAGTATAAATGTTTTAACTTAGTAACATCTTTATGAAATTTTATATTTAACAAGTTGGAATAGGTACATAAGTTGTACGTATGCGGTTTTATTCACATAATTAATTTGATCCAGGTTTGAGTACACAAGTACGAGGTGAATTACACCATTTCGTGTTAGGATTTTTCATTCGATTCTTGATGGCGAATATTTGGTATGGATTTTGGGCTTGATTCTAGAATTCTCTATCATAGTATATGGCTATGCAAGAAGACTGATGGCTTCTAGTCAAGAAACCATATCAAAGTCCGCATTAGGGAAGTCGAATGGACGATACTAGTTTGAAAGCGAACTTGTGTGATCGAGCGAGCGATCGAATGTGATGTTGCGAAATGATGACATATGTACATCTTATGTTCTAATATCATTTATATACTTGACGCTGAAATTGGAAGTTGTTGGGTTGGATATCTTTGTAGTTTAATTGGAATTTTTCTTTTGTGCAAAACTACTATCAATTTAAAACCATTTTTTTAAAACTATTTTTCTTTTATGTTTCTTAAACAAACTATTTTATATACAAAACTATTTTATAAAACTATTTTTCAAACTATTTTATCTACAAAACTATTTTACAAACTATTTTGTATACAAAACCATTCTAAATTCCAACCTTCTATAAAGAAAAGATGTTCAATCCCATATGGCTCTTCATGCAGCGAAATTTATTTTTGAAAATTTTGATCCTTATATAAGATGGACCTTATGTAAGTATAAGATGATTTTTAAAACCATTGATTTTGGAAATGAATTGGTTGACTTAAATTATATTGATTTGGAAACTTGGATTATTCTCCAAACCTATTATTTTGGAAACTTTGAAACTAAAGATATTTGATTTGGAAGATTAAATTGGTGAAAGCGTATATGATTTTGAAAAATTGTATTGATATTGAAACAAATTGAAATTTGAGAACCTTATGTTACTAAATACTTGATTTGGGAGTTATCGAACTTATATAAAATTGATTTGTATAAGTATGAAGTTGTTTCGAAAACTATTGATTTTGGAAAGTATTCGATTTGAAAATAAAATCTTATATATAATGGACTTTATATAAGTACGATATTTGAAAGTGATTTGAAAAGGTACTATATGATACATATTTTCGAAGTAAAGAGATGGAAAGTGCCTTCTGCTTGATATCCGCTTTGTGGCCACATTGTGGATTCATTCTATCGATATTATTCTCTCTGATTTGGTTTTCCGGATATGATACTCGAGTGTCCATCGAATTCCATGGCGATCTCCATGGTCTTATGAGCGCGACTGCATAGCATAATTCGCAGGGGCTGCGAGAGCCTAGGGTACGGATGTTTCCTGGGGGATCCAGGCGTAACCATTGTGTATCTACGGTACTATCAGTCTTCATGGCGTAATTGCAGGGCTGGGGATGAGGGGCCTACGGGTACAGATGTTTCCTGGGGGATCCAGGCATAACCATTGTGTATCCACGATCCATGATCGACATGTTTTGGTTGTTTTGTTTGGATTGTACTTTCCATATCTGTTTTTTTAAAAGAAAGCTTTTCCAGTATTTTCAATGGGTGTTGAAATAAGTCTACTAAGTACCTGGAGAATTCTAGCTTTGCGCCTGATCAACGCATGGCCAGAGTCTGCAGGAACGAGGATAAACTTGTTAAGACATCGAGTTATAAAAGTATTTTTATAAAGTATTATATAAAGGATATTTTGATCGGTTATTTTCCTTTCTAAAAGATCTTAAAGTGTTTTAAATATTGTTTACCTTTTTCTAACAATTTGAATTTAAAATACTTTGATGGATATAATAGAATGGATTTAACCAAGTTACTAAATATTAAAGAATTCAGATTGAATGTTTTAAATTAATGGCTCATCCTTGTCTTTCGACCTATTTTCCCTCTTAGCTATCCCGATTCACCATTTTTCCTGCTAGATATTCCTATGCTCCTACCTTCTTCCTTTTTGGGGACGAAAAAGATTTGAGTGGGGGAGAGTGTAACAACCCATAATTTTAATAAATATTTTAAATTAAATTTTTATTTTGAAACTTTGATTTTTAAATAATTTTAAATTGAAGTTTGGAATTTTTCCAATGTTTTTTGGAGTTTTTTTCTATCATTATTTTTTTTCAAATACAATTAAATATTGATTTTTCTGGAAATGTTATATTTTTTTTTCAAACTGTGACTTTTTAATTGAAATTTTAAATTTTAATTTTTAATCATTTTCTTTGAAATAGTAATTGGTTCTAGTATCCGTTATGTTTTTCGTTTCGTCAAATTCCGTTTTAAACTTTTTAAAAATTTGATAAATTCAGCATTTCACACGCAAAATTTTATCTGCATTTATTATTCATTTTTTTCTATTTTAATTTCCATCTTTTATTTTGTTTTGGGCTTTGAATTTAATTGTGTGAAATTGTTGAGTTGTAATTTTCCTATGTTAGTTGTTTTTTTTACAATTTTTAATTCTAGTTTCAAAAAAATAAACTAATTTCTTTATTTAATTTCTATTTTTCCTAAGACTAATTATTTATTTTCATTTTCACTTTATTTTGTTTTGATTTTTTTATTCTATTTACTTCATTTTTATTTTGTTTATTTTGTATAAATAAATTTGGAAATTCAAAGAGACAAAATCTTTTAAAACTTGTGACTCTTTATTTGCTAGTCTCTTCATGTCTTGGCCGTTCTTTTCTTTGGTCTTAGCCATGTATTTTTCATTGCTTTTCACATGAGAAACTTCTCACTTCCTTCACAATTCACATCATTCTCTTTTCCTGAAAATAGTTGTAAGTAATGGCTTCATTTTTTCTACTTTTCTCTTCATCTTTCATTGCTTTGCCTTGCCTCTTCAAGCTTTGCTCGGCCATAACCACTCCACATCTCCACCGACCATCACTTCCTCCTCCTTATCATCCACGACAACACCTCCTCTTCCTCTGGCCAGACCATGGCCATGACCACCATGGTGACTTCCACCCACAAAACATTGCAAACCGCTTCCAAATTTGCATAGCCGAGCCTATATTTCCACCATCACCACCCTAGTTGCCTCGGTCATCACCCTAACCACCACCACCATGTGACATCACCTCCAGCCATCACATCAGCCTCTGACCTGACCAATAGTGACCATAGCCGAGCCACCTTGGACCCTAGACCGAATCTAAGATGCATCCAAACCCATCTTTCCCTTGCTTGACTCTTTGCATTCCAAGTGCGCAACTCCTACCCCTTCAAATTCTCAAGCCTAGCCATGCATATATGAGTCCAAAGCCGAGCCTTGTTCCTCAAATTGAACCATGGCTAAGCCTATAACATGTATGGCCGAGCAAAAGTGGAGTCAAGATCAAGCAATTTTGATTTCAAAGCTTGGTGATGTCTTTTGTTAATTCTATTTCCATTTTTGTTCAACTAATTTTGTGTTGAAAATATATTTATATTTGCTTATTTAAATTTTGTATACACGATCAATATCTTGGCTCTCTCCACTTGAATCTATAGTCGTGCTGTATCATGCTTTCTGAATTTATCTGTGTGTTTTGAATTGCGAACTCCAGCTTAAAAAGGTGAGTTATTCACACTTGACATTCATATTTGTAGAATTTGTGAAGTGACAACAAGTGAATGTGTAGAAATAGTTATATCATGTTATACGTGCATGTGATATGTATTATATGATGTTAAACCCTGTTATAAACTTGTCACGTCATCTTCTATGTTATATTCTATTATATTATTTATTTTATTCTGTTTATCACACTACAAGTTCCCTGTAGAATAGAATCACTATGGGTTGAAATGATACATACCCAAACGGACTTTAGAATAGGGAAAAATCGTTATGGGCTGAAATGATAGGCCTGAGCGATTTTTATTTATTTTAATTTACTTGGGATTGCGAGTTTGAAATGAAATGATAGAACCCGGATTTTGTTGCCTTTTGGAAGATCGTCTTGCACGGTAAATTCTGATATAAAGTCTGCCAACACTTGACTCCGGATAGCTCTTCGAGGAAGATATGTATTGTCGAACTGATTAAGCTCAATGTTCCATTCAAGCAACCTCCCAGATGTCTCAAGTTGCTGTAGGACCTATCGTAAAGGCTGGTCGGTGTAAATATTGTTCGGATGTGCTTGGAAGTATGAACGAGCCTCCGTGATTCGATTAGCAACCAGTACGCCAATTTATGTATCTTTGGATAATTCCTTTCTGCGCATGTTAAATCTTACTGATGTAATACACCGGCCTCTGAGTCCGATTCTCCTCGCGAATCAAGGCGACACTTATAGCATGCATCGACATAGCCAAATAAATGTACAACTCCTCTTTATCTACCAGCTTTGACAAGACATGGGGTCTCTCCAAATGATTCACCAGAGCTCGAAATGTGTCTTCTCAATCCGATGTCCATTCCAGATTTCTCTTTCCCTTCCTAATCAAATCAAAGAAAGGAATGCATTTGTTAGTTGCTCTGGAGATAAATTGACTTAAGGCAGCAACTTTCCCATTGAGACTTTGCACTTGTTTAATGGTTCTTGGCGCTTGAATATCTTGAATAGCCTGAATCTTCTTGGGATTAGCCTCAATTCCTCGAGCATTGACAATAAAGCCTAAGAACTTTCCTAACGCAACATCCAAACGAACACTTCAAAGGATTGATTTTCATATTGTAATATTAGAGGATGTCAAACATCTCTACTAAGTCTCCAATGTGGTCGTTTGATCATCATGACTTCACGAGGATATCATCAACATAGACTTCCATTTTTCTCCCAATCTGATCTTTAAACATCCAGTTAACTAAGCGTTGATAGGTTGCTCCGGCATTCTTCAATTCAACCGGCATCACCACATAACAGTACAACCCAACATCCATAACAAAGCTAGTGTGTTCCTGATCGGGGACATGAATCGGGATTTGGTTATACCCCGTGTACGCATCCATAAAAGACAACAACTCATGTCCTGCATTCGAATCAACTAGCTGATCTATCCTTGGAAGGAGAAAACTATCTTTAGGGCACGCCTTGTTCAAATATGAATAGTCGATGCATGTTCTCCATTTCACCAGCACGGATTAGATATCCATTCAGGATAGATGGCGTCGTGGATAAACCCATTGACTTTCAGTTTATCCATCTCCTCTTTAAGGGCGGCGGATCTCTCCGGTTACATGCCTCGCCTTTTCTGTTTGATTATAACGTATTTCGAGTCAATGCTCAATGCATGGCTCATAATGGCAGGCGAGATCCCACACATGTCAGAATGAGTCCAAGCGAATACGTCTAGACTCGCTCGGAGAAAACTAGCAAGTTCTTTCATCATTGGGGGGCTGAGCTGCGATCCGATCTTCAAGACCCGTGGTGGGTCGTCGTGGCTGACCGTGATATCAATCGTCAGCTCAGCCGACGCAGCCCTGGTCTCTTTGGGCTCCTTTTCGTCATCCCTCGGATCTATATCTCTATAGAACCGACTGTGGCGCCTAAGCCAAGGCTCAGGCGCCATTTGTCAATCTTCGGTAACTTGGATGCAGACAAATTTGTCCACACCCTTTCCCTTCTCCTTTCATTGAGCTTCCCTCAACTCTTTTACATAACAGGTACGTCCAATCACATGATCACCATGAACCACTCCTACACCATTATCAGTCGAAAACTTTAAAGTCAAACACCATAGGGCAAGAGCTGCTCGAAATTCAGCCAGGGCCAGCCGTCCCAAAAAACATTGTATGGTGAATCAACATCCAAAACAATGAACGGGAGGATCTGCACTCTCATACGTTCACCTTCCTCCAATTCAACAGGTAACTCCACATAACCAACACCCTCAGTTGCCACACCATTGAAACCATGTATATGAGCTTTAGATGGTTTCAAATCTTTAGCCTCTATTCTCATCTAGTCATACGCCTTCTTGAAAATAATGTTTACCGAACTTCCACAATTAATTGAAATCCTTCTCACCAAAGCAGGGAAAATCATGGCAGAAATAACCATCGGGCCAATTGTAAGGGCCTCTACTTTATTCGTGTCCCTACTTCTGAACACAATATCATCAGTCATCATGCGTTGCTGCTTGGCCGGAGCTCCATCCTCCATATTCGAACAATACTAAAGGTCTACATGCCTTATTGCGCTAGCATAGCGCTCCATTTTGTAACACATGGTCTCTATACCCATATTACCCAAGAGTATTACTGTATGATACTATCAAGTAACATGGAGAATGAGGTGATGTGGGATTTTCCAGGATAGAACAATGCAAAAATAACATCATCACATATAAATAGATCACATCGTACTCTAACGAAAGCAAATAATGTATATTACACATTTTAACATCTCATACAATATCTGATTTTATTTTATACATTTCAAACCATTTATTTTAAATATAGAACTATATCAATTTCTAACACAAATGAATACATAAATCCGTTGACTTTGTTCATCCATCACCTCATACCCAAAACTATATCAGCTAAACCTGCAATAAATCCTCGGTCTGACTCGAGGATTGTCGATAAAAACAAACCCTGAGCTAGGCTATTTCTAGCTGTGAGTTCATAGATCACTGTAAAATGTTATAGTCAATGGTAATTAAATATAAATATTCAAACTTCATTTATTAAAAAAATTTCAAAACTCGTCATTTACTAAACAATTTAAATTGACAAAATCATCAAAATTATTCTATTTTTATATTTTCCCAAAATCATCCATCTTTCAAATTTTAACACAAGAGAATTAAAGTAAATCAAAACCCATTTCAGAGATTAAATAGACTTTATCATGGGTAGAGAGTAGGATCATTCAACATGGAAACTAATTAATGTCATTGAACTTTTGTAAATAATTTGCAGCAATAAAACATAATTTCCACCTCTGTAAATCAACTATTTAGGGCAACAAATCATAGTATTTTTAAATGAAAGTTTTATCAATAGCTAGAAATTGAGTTTGAAACAACATAACCAAATTTCGGAATTTTTAGATTTTTCTACAATTTAATATGAATTAAAAACCAACAGACATTTTCTGCCCAAATTGTACAGGAAAATCTTGCGGAAATCACAATATTTAACATATCAAAACTAAATGAAAATTCATGAAATTTGGAACATAGGTGGTAGAATATGTCAAGAAAATGATATCAAAATTTAGGAATTTTTACACTTTGTATGAATTAAATACGAATTTTATAGTGAAGAGGGTTTAAATTCACAAAATTCATCAAAACACAATGATATCAACAAATATCATCACCAATTATTTTAGCAACCATATAAACAAAAGATATTCGTAACGAACAAAGAAAAGAGTCTATGGAACTCACCAGAAAAATTTAAAGCCAAAATAATTTGATTTGATACCCAAAATCACTCTTTGAACAAGAATCTTTTCCATTGTTCATAGAACAGAAAATAAACTCAAATCTAATAATTCTTTCACCATTCAAACTTGATCAAAATTGAACTTTAACAACTTGTAACAATGTAGATAAGGGTTGAGAAGCTCTATTAAATTTTCGTAATTTTTTGATATTTATTTGATTTTGAATGAGTTTAGTAAGAGAGGCCATTTTTGGGTTTCATGCTGAAAACGAAAATAGAGAAGAAAGGTTTGTAGATGATAATTGATGAAGGAAAGTACTAGAATACTCTTGATAATTAAAGAGTATGCATAAATGGGCTTGGGCCAAGTGTTTTTGTTACCCATTTCATTTCAATTTATTTCTTGTTTGCTTCTTAATCACTTTACTTATAACAACCCGCATATTTATCGATTTTATATTTAAATATTCTATTTAAATATTTTATCGTTAGTAGGATGTTAGCCCGAAAAGCTACTTTTTGCATACGGTCAAATTAGGACTCGAGACCACCTCCATTGAGTTCAAAATGATGCTTGCGATCTTTTTGAGTGTAAACTTCGATATGTTTAGAGATAGTGAAATTGTTGTCACTTTTTCCCGCCTTTGACTTTGGTTGGACTGAACCCCTTCTAACTCAACCCCAACCCACCTCCTCTTCCTCACTTTATCAAACACTTCAAGCTTTGTCAAAAATGGAGGAGGGGATGGGAAATTAAAACTCCAAACTCAAATTCTATTGCAAATCCAACATTCAACTCCAAATTCAAGTAGAAGATATTTGATTCAAGCTTTGGATTGCTTCTCCTTGCTTTCAAGCTCCATCTTCATCCATTTTAGTGAAAAGGTGAGATTTTTAATCTCACATCTTGCCTATAATCGTCATTGGACTGTTGGGAATGATTCCCCATCACTTTAGCATGTTTTTATTGCATTGGATTTGGATTGAATGGGTGAAAACACCAAATTTTCGAGTGTTTTTGGCAAAATCTGGCCCTAGGTCGCACTGCCTCGAAGGCTAGCCCTGTAGATTTTCGTTCGTACTTAGGTCGTTCGGAATTAGGTCGCTAGGTCGTAGGTCGCTGGGTCATAGGTCGTTCTGGCTTGTAGAAGACTCTGCCTTCTTTTAGCCCGCTTCGGACTTAGGTCGTTCATCCCTAGGTCGTAGGTCGCTTGACCTAGTTAGGTCGCTCCCTACTGTACTTTGATAGGTCGCTAGGCTTTTACCTCGTTAGGTTGTAGGTCGCTCGACCTTATTACCTTGTTAGGTCGTGAGTCCCCTAGGTCGCTCGTGTGCTCTTTAGGTCGCTTGGCCTGCATCTGCTAGGTCATTAGACCCATTGCCAATTTAGGTCGCTGGCCTCTAGGTCGCGAGTCTTTAGGTCGCCAGTTTTCGCGAGCCTCTCCATTAGGTCGTTGGACCTTATATCCATTAGGTCGCTGGACCTCTCTTAGGTCGCTCAAACTGTCTTCCAGTTAGGTCGCCTATCCCCTTAGGTCGCTGGACCTCTTAGGTCGCACGCCTTTAGGTCGCAGACCTTAGGTCGCTTGGCCTCCGATTTTAGGTCGTTAGACCTACTTCTGTTAGGTCGCTCGACCACAAACCCCCTAAGTCGCAACCCATTAGGTCGTAAGACCTACTTTTCCTAAGGTCGCTTGGCTTGATTTCTTTAGGTCGTTTAACCTGTATTTCACTAGGTCGCTCGCCCTGTTCTCCTGCTAGGTTGCATGGCAGTCTACCTTTAGGTCGTTCAACCTAGTTGACTTAAAGTCGTTGCACTTTAATTCGACCACGATAGGTCGCAAGTATGTTCCTACTTTGATGGTTTTGGGATTGATTCCTTTGGACTTTACTCACGTCTTCGAATGTGAAATTTTGTGATTTGATTTGTTTCAACAATCGTTTTGTGACTTGTCACTTTAAAAATGTGAAGGCTTCAATACTGGTAGAGAATATCAAAACTCTTTCATCAAAGCAATTTCAACACTGTTTTAACTACAAAGCTCTTTTTCTCAAACCGTTTTCCAATCTACTAGTATATACAAGCCTTTACTTCACTCGGATGAGAAATCTAATTAAACGGCTTAGTAAAACGAGTGGTATGAAATGCTTGCATTCACTTCGTCGGTTAATTCTTGGACTTGTTCGATTGAACCTTTTGTGAAAATTTTCTAGTGAAGATCTATAGTTTGTTCGTAAATATTTAAGTTAAGCTAGTGGTTATGGGACATGAAGCTAAACTCATATATTTACTGGCTTAGTGTAATTGACACTTCCTTATGATCATGACGATCATTTTTGTGATTTAGACTAGCGATTGAGCGATGTCTCTTTGTCTGCAAGGGAGACTAGACCCCGCTTTTGTTATGTTTCGCCATCACATATATGGGGTAGCAACTCATGGTCTTCGGGCCGTTCATGTGTTAAAATTTAATGGATAGCTTCCATGAGATGGCTTCTCGTTCATGTGTTATACGCGGTGGTGAGTTTTCATGCTCCCGTTCATGTGTTAGGCCTCCCCCTTTTTATGTGTTTTTTTTCTGGATTTCGTATGTTCATTTTTGGAATTTGTGCTTCACCAATTTTCATGATTTTCATTGATATGATATTAGTTTTTGTGCATTGGTGAATTCATGTGTTATTGACTTGTTATGAATACAAGTTTAGGGTATGATACCCTATTTTATCTTTGAGAAGCTTCTTGTGATATTGGTTAATCTTTTGTTGATTATCATTTACATACTTTTAGTAGTATGCCGTTATGGTTGTTACATGTTCATTCCATATTATTTATCCTATACCTTATCATCTGATATTTATAGCTAGACTGATCCATTTATTATTTTCTTATAAATAATACTCGGGTCGGACCGAGATGTTACAGGTGCTTCTGGTTGACTTCTCTTCAGGATTATTCTGACTTTTGGCTAAATACATAGATTAGTAGTTTTTGGGTGTACACATTTGAGATATAGACTCTATGTTGTGTACTTATTCTTTTGTATAGCACGTGTTGCTATTGTTTTGTATTATCGTGGATCTTTCCGACCACTACTCTGATGTACACTTTCATGTGTTATATATATTTATTCATATCTTCTTCCGCCTTTGTGATATGGATGTCTGTGACTGATTTATGTTATGATTATTTCTATGTTTGTTTCCGAAGATTATATATAGCCACCGTGTGATAGCTTTGAGTTTGTATCGGTATGTCGGATTTCCTCCTTAAATGATATACATTCTATTCTATCTGACATATCGGTGCTCGCACAAAGAAGTTACATGGATGGTCGCTCCTCCACAGCCTTATTCTCCGTGCTAATTGACAGCACTACATCATAGTGTTCTTGGTTAGCGTGGGTATAGAGGTGGGGCGTCACAGCTTGGTATCAGAGCCAAACTTCGGAACAATGTAGAATAACTTAACAAGGATCATCGTCCTAAGTCCACCTTAGGAGTTGTGTTTCAGGATTTAGTTCGAGTCTTCGAACCGATTCATCCTATTTTCTTTATGATTCCTTGTTTCATCTATCAAGATTGCTTGATATTCATTTGGTGAATAACCTTTTTCTTCTTCTCTCTTTCTTAAAGAAGAGAATGTCTAGACCAGGCCGTCCCAGAGCTGGACCATCTACTGTTACTCCCCAGGATGGAGTTTTTATGACCGCTCAATAGCTTCTTGATTTAGTAAAGAATGCTCAAGCAGCTGGTCCTAATCAGGAACCTGCTCATCCTAAGTCTGGATTTGCACGTTTGTGCAACGATTATACCAACTTAGGTGGGAAACCGTTCAAAGGTTCCGAAACTATTATTCAAGTCCAGGCTTGGTTAAGAACATGCGATCGAATCTTTTCTCGCATGAATCTTATCGATCTTTACCGTGTTCAGGTGGCTTCCAGTATGCTCCAAGAAAGAGCACTGGATTGGTACGAACTTCTCATTTCTGAAATTAATGAAGCTGATTTCACCTGGGAGCAATTCCGGGAACGCTTCGAATTAAAATTCGTACCAGAAGCAGAGAAAGTGACATTGGCTCGACGTTTCATAGACCTTGTTCAAGGTGAATCTTCCATGATAGATTATGTCGCATCCTTCGAGTCACTGTCTAAATATGGGGTTGAATACATCAACACCCCGTTGAAGAAGAACCAGAGGTTCGTCTATGACTAAAACAAGAATCTCAGGAAGCCATTACTTCTAAATTTAGAAGTTTCTTTCGATCAACTGATTGATATCGCTCTTCGTCTTGAAGAGGCTTATAAGGACAGTGATGTTGAAGTGGTGGCTGCCAAACCAAACATCAACAACAAGAAAAGGCCTAACAAGTTCAAAGGTCCTTATCCCAACAAAAAGGGTAAGCAAGCAACTTCTGCTGCAAAGGCATTTTCCCCCAGTGATAGGAAATGTTTCAACTGTGGTGCTAAGAGCCATTTTTCGAACAAGTGTTCAAAGCCCCACTCTTGTCGCTATTGTAAAAGTCCAGATCATTTTATGCACCAATGCCCTAAGTTTCAAGACAAGGAGGGAAAGTTAAACATTGCTCAAGCCCCTGGCAACACATCTCGCGGTCAAGGTATGTCTCATTCTGTCCTTGATGGCATTATTATATTTCATGATCAACCTATTAGAGTTCTTTTTGATACGGGTGCATCCCATTCTTTTATATCAAAGGAACTTGTCGATAATTTTTCTTTAAGTGTTGTTGCTTTAATGACTTCTTTAAGAATTGCGAATCCGGTTGGTGGATACGCAACTCTTAGTCTGCTTTGTAAAGATGTCGAGATTATTCTGTGTGATTTTTCTTTCCTAGCCGATTTGCATGTCATGCGTTACCTAGGCTTTGGAATGATTTTGTTTATGGATTGGCTTACTCGTTATGAAGCTCATATCCTATGTCCTGAGCGGACTATTTATCTTCGACATCCACTATCTGTTAAGCAGATTTCTATTGTTCTTAAAGATTCGGATTACGCTTTGGTTGCATCTTTATATTCTTTAAATCCTCGTGATAATGACAATTATGATGAGGAGGATGTCATATCTCTTATTCGCGTCGTTCATGAATTTTCCGACATCTTTGAGCCCGTTTTAGGATTACCATCTAAGCGAGCAATTGAGTTCAAAATTAATCTTATGCCTGGAGCTCAACCTATTACTCGTCCTCCTTATCACATGTCTAATAAGGAGAATGAAGAGATGCGCAAACAACTATCCGAGTTAGAGACGAAGCAACTTATTCGCTCTAGTTCCTCGCCTTGGGGAGCTTCAGCTATTTTCGTAAGTAAGTCCGATGGTACACTTAGGCTTTGCGTCGACTACCGCAAGCTTAATGATCTTACTATTAAGAATAAATATCCTCTACCTCGGATTGATGATCTGTTCGATCAGCTTAGTGGTGCTAGAGTCATTTCACAATTGGACTTGGCTACCAGTTTTCATTAGCTTCGTATTGCAGAGGATAGTATTCCTTTGACTTCTTTCCGTACTCGATATGGATCTTAAAAGTGGCTAGTTATGTCATTTGGTTTAACGAATGCTCCGGCTTATTTCGTTGACCTTATGAATCGAGGTTTCAAAGATTTCCTCGATCGGTTTGTTCTCATCTTTATTGATGATATTCTTGTGTATTCTAAAACCGAGGAGGAACATGAAAAGCATCTTCGAATTGTATAGGAAACTCTTAGAAGAAATCAATTAAAAGCGAAATTTTCTAAATGCCACTTTTGGCAATCTAGTGTGAAGTTTCTCGGTCATATTATTTCTGAATCTGGAATATCAGTGGATCCTTCAAAGATTGAAGCGATTCAAAATTGGAAGAGACCGGAGAGCGTGACTGAAATCCGTAGCTTTCTCGGATTGGCAGGTTATTACCGCCTTTTTATAAAAGACTTTTCTAAGATTGCCGTGCCTCTTACTGGCTTAACAAAGAAAGGTGTTAAATACATTTGGTCGGACAAATGTGAAACTTCTTTTCAGAAATTTAAAGAACTCCTTTCTGATGCTCCTATTCTTATTATTCCCGAAGGGAATCAAGATTTTGTTGTTTATACCGATGCTAGTCGCGTTGGTTTGGGTGTCGTTCTTATACAAAAAGAACGTGTTATTGCTTATGCTTCTAGGCAATTGAAGCCGGCTGAGACTAGATATGCCACACATGATTTAGAACTCGCAGCTATCGTTTTCGCCCTTTGAATTTGGCGACACTATCTTTTGGGAGAGAAATTTATACTTTATACTGATCATAAGTCTTTGAAATATTTATTTTCTCAAAAGGAACTTAATTTGCGTCAACAGCGTTGGCTCGAGTTCCTTGCCTCTTATAATCTTGACATCCTTTATACTCCCGGAAAGGGAAATCGGGTTGCCGATGCACTTAGTCGCAAGCAACAAGCGGTTGTTTTGATGATGATAGCCGAATGGAGGGATCTCGAGGTTTTATCCACTTGTGAAATTCGAGATCGTGTCTCCGATTTATGTTCATCTTTTGTCTTATGTACCCTTGAGGCTCATCCTTCTTTTTTCGACCGCATTCTTGAAGCTCAACAGCTAGATCCTGAATTGGCTCTTCTTAGCCAGAATATTAGGGATAAAACCGATATTGAAGGTTTGAAAGACTTTGATATCGATTTTCGTGGCGGCATTCGAAAATTTGGTAGACTTATCGTACCAAATACTGGAGATCTTCGTAAAGATATTCTAGAAGATTCTCACTGTTCCAAATATTCCATTCATCCCGGTAGCAGTAAACTGTACGCAGATATGAAGCGACTTTATTACTGGGAGGGAATGAAATCTGAAATCGCTAACTTTGTTAAGTGTTGCATGACCTGCCAACTTGTTAAGGCCGAACATCAAAGGCCTGGTGGATTATTGCAACCATTGGAAATTCCAGTTTGGAAGTGGGATCAAATTTCCATGGATTTTATTGATGGCCTTCCCCGTTCTCGTTCGGGTCATAATAGTTTATGGGTGATTGTTGACAGACTTACTAAATCTGCCCATTTCATTCCTGTTCGGTCAAACCGAACCGTTCCTCTTCTGGCCAAACTCTATATCAAAGAAATTGTTAAACTGCATGGAGTTCCTTCTTCCATTGTTAGTGATCGTGATCCATTATTCACTAGTGGATTCTGGAAGAGTCTTCAAAAAGCTTTGGGAACAAAGCTTAATTTTAGCACAGCTTATCATCCCCAGTCCGATGGACAATCTGAGCATGTGAATCAAACTCTTGAAGATCTTCTTCGTGCTTGTGTTCTCGACTTTGGTGGGAGTTGCGAAGATCATATTTCACTTGTCGAATTTTCCTATAATAACAGCTTCCAAGCTAGTATTGGTATGGCACCTTTCGAGGCACTCTATGGAAGGCCATGTCGATCTCCTTCTTGTTGGCTTGAGGCCGGTGAGAAGCTGGTTTTAGGTCCAGATTTTATTCGTGATTCCATAGAAAAGATTGAACTTATTCATCATAGGATGAAAGAAGCTCAGAGTAGACAAAAATCCTATGCCGATAATCGAAGAAGGAAGTTAGAATTTTCTGTTGGTGATCTCGTATTTATTCGTGTTTCACCTATGAAGGGTGTTTTATGCTTCAGTCGATCGGGAAAGTTAGCGCCTTGATATATTGGGCCATTACCTATCACTGAACGTATTGGTTCCATGGCTTATCGCCTTTTATTACCTGCTCAGTTTTCTGCCATGCATGACGTGTTTCACGTTTCTCAATTACGGAAGTGCCTTCGGGATTCCGATTCTATTCTTGAGCCCGGTGTTGTGGAAGAGATTGAAGTTTCACCTAATTTAACTTATGAGCAGAATCCTATTCGAATTATTGCTTCGGAGATCAATCGACTTCGAAATAAAGAAGTTCCGCTTGTTAAAATTCAATGGTCATCAAATCCTAAAGATTGTTCTTGGGAAACTAGAGAATTCATCGAGCGAACACATCCGGACTTACTTTCTCATGCTCTTTGAGGTAAACTTCTTATTTCAAATTTCTTTTGTGTTAATATGCTTTTATGGTTGTTACTTCTTATTTCCATCTTATATATTGCGAGGACGCAATTTCTTTAAGGAGGGGAGTCTGTAACAACCCGCATATTTATCGATTTTATATTTAAATATTTTATTTAAATATTTTATCGTTAGAAGGATGTTAGCCTGGAAAGCTACTTTTTGCATACGGTCAAATTAGGACTCGAGACCACCTCCATTGAGTTCAAAATGATGTTTGCGATCTTTTTGAGTGTAAACTTCGATATGTTTGGAGATAGTGAAATTTTCGTCACTTTTTCCTGCCTTTGACTTTGGTTGGACTGAACCCCTTCTAACTCAGCCCCAACCCACCTCCTCTTCCTCACTTTATCAAACACTTCAAGCTTTGTCAAAATGGAGGAGGGAATGGGAAATTAAAACTTCAAACTCAAATTCTATTGCAAATCCAACATTCAACTCTAAATTCAAGTAGAAGATATTGGATTCAAGCTTTGGATTGCTTCTCCTTGCTTTCAAGCTCCATTTTCATCCATTTTAGTGAAAGTTGAGATTTTTAATCTCACATCTTGCCTATAATCGTCATTGGACTATTGGGAATGATTCCCCATCACTTTAGCATGTTTGTTTGCATTGGATTTGGATTGAATGGGTGAAAACCTCAAATTTTCGAGTGTTTTTGGCAAAATCTGGCCCTAGGTCGCACTGCCTCGAAGGCTAGCCCTGCAGATTTTCGTTCGTACTTAGGTCGTTCGGAATTAGGTCGCTAGGCCGTAAGTCGCTGGGTCATAGGTCACTCTGGCTTGGAGAAGACTCTGCCTGCTTTTAGCCCGCTTTGGACTTAGGTCGTTCGTCCCTAGGTCCTAGGTTGCTTGACCTCGTTAGGTCGCTCCCCACCGTACTTCGATAGGTCGCTAGGCCTTTACCTCGTTACCTCGTCAGGTCGTAGGTCGCTCGACCTTATTACCTTGTTAGGTCGTGAGTCCCCTAGGTCGCTCGCGTGCTGTTTAGGTCGCTTGGCCTGCATTTGCTAGGTCGTTAGACCCATTGCCAATTTAGGTCGCTGGCCTCTAGGTCACGAGTCTTTAGGTCGCCAGTTTTAGGTCGCGGGCCTCTCCATTAGGTCGTTGGACCTTATAGCCATTAGGTCGCTTGACCTCTCTTAGGTCGCTTGACCTGTCTTCCAGTTAGGTCGCCTATCCCCTTAGGTCGCTCGCCTTTAGGTCGCAGACCTTCGGTCGCTTGGCCTCCGATTTTAGGTCGTTAGACCTACTTCTGTTAGGTCGCTCGACCACAAACCCCCTAAGTCGCAACCCATTAGGTCGTATGACCTACTTTTCCTTAGGTCGCTTGGCTTGATTTCTTTAGGTCGTTTGACATGTATTTCACTAGGTCGCTCGACCGGTTCTCCTGCTAGGTCGCATGGCAGTCTACCTTTAGGTCGTTCAACCTAATTGACTTAAAGTCTTTGCACTTTAATTCGACCACGATAGGTCGCAAGTATGTTCCTACTTTGATGGTTTTGGGATTGATTCCTTTGGACTTTACTCACGTCTTCGAATGTGAAATTTTGTGATTTGATTTGTTTCAACAATCGTTTTGTGACTTGTCACTTTAAAAATGTGAAGGCTTCAATACTAGTAGAGAATATCAAACCTCTTTCATCAAAGCAATTTCAACACTGTTTTAACTACAAAGCTCTTTTTCTCAAACCGTTTTCCAATCTACTAGTATATACAAGCCTTTACTTCACTCGGATGAGAAATCTAATTAAACGGCTTAGTAAAACGAGTGGTATGAAACGCTTGCGTTCACTTCGTCGGTTAATTCTTGGACTTGTTCGATTGAACCTTTTGTGACAATTTTCTAGTGAAGATCTACAGTTTGTTCATAAATATTTAAGTTAAGCTAGTGGTTATGGGACATGAAGCTAAACTCATATATTTACTGGCTTAGTGTAATTGACACTTCCTTATGATCATGACGATTATTTTTGTGATTTAGACTAGCGATTGAGCGATGTCTCTTTGTCTGCGAGGGAGACTAGACCCCGCTTTTGTGATGTTTCGCCATCACATATATGGGGTAGCACCCCATGGTCTTCGGGCCGTTCATGTGTTAAAATTTAATGGATAGCTTCCATGAGATAGCTTCTCGTTCATGTGTTATACGCGTTGGTGAGTTTTCATGCTCCCGTTCATGTGTTAGGCCTCCCCTCTTTTTATGTGTTTTTTTTCTGGATTTCGTATGTTGATTTCTGGAATTTGTGCTTCACCAATTTTCATGATTTTCATTGATATGATATCGGTTTTTGTGCATTGGTGAATTCATGTGTTATTGACTTGTTATGAATACAAGTTTAGGGTATGATACCCTATTTTATCTTTGAGAAGATTCTTGTGATATTGGTTAATCTTTTGTTGATTATCATTTACATACTTATAGTAGTATGCCGTTATGGTTGTTACATGTTCATGCCATATTATTTATCCTATACCATATCATCTGATATTTATAGCTAGACTGATCCGTTTATTATTTTCTTATAAATAATACTCGGGTCAGACCGAGATGTTACAGGTGCTTCTGCTTGACTTCTCTTCAAGATTATTCTGACTTTTGGCTAACTACATAGATTAGTAGTTTTTGGGTGTACACATTTGAGATATAGACTCTATGTTGTGTACTTATTCTTTTGTATAACACGTGTTGATATTCTTTTGTATTATCGTGGATCTTTCCGACCACTACTCTGATGTACACTTTCACGTGTTATATATATTTATTCATATCTTCTTCCGCCTTTGTGATATGGATGTCTGTGACTGATTTATGTTATGATTATTTCTATGTTTGTTTCCGAAGATTATATATAGCCACCGTGTGATAGCTTTGAGTTTGTATCGGTATGTCGGATTTCCTCCTTAAATGATATGCATTCTATTCTATCTGACATATCGATGCTCGCATAAAGAAGTTACATGGATGGTCGCTCCTCCACAGCCTTATTCTCCATGCTAATTGACAGCACAACATCATAGTGTTCTTGGTTAGCGTGGGTATAGAGGTGGGGCGTCACATTACTATTAATGTTTTCTTCACTTAAACTACTTTCAAAAATATTTAACTTCATCGATTTATTTAACCACCTGCTTGCTTCTTTCTAACATCATAAAACATAATTTTAGGAGTTATTTTACCATATTTCTTATTACTTAAATAAATTATCAATTGATGACACATCAAAAAAAATTTAAATTCAACTTCTCAAAATCTCGGGTTGTTACACATTTCTTGCCAACTTCTATCCACAGGGTACGCTCCTCCAACTATCATGTTTATCACTAATCTTCCATCGGTCCGCGCAAGCTCCTTGGCCCTATGCGGAACTTATCCTTGATTGTGGTCAGATCTCCCCTATCCGCCATCCTGTGGAGTTCTCAAAAACTGCTACAATTTCTTTTACCGAATCTACTTCTCGATAGCGTCCTGGAGATGCCTGCACTCATTCGTATTATACCTGTAACACTCGTGAAACCGGCAATACTTTCCAGTCTGTTTCTATGTCTCTGTCGACTCCTTCGGATGCGGCTTCTTATATTGAACAGTATTACAAGTGGATAGATAAATATTCTCCCGGGATGCGTTTAGAGGTGTGTAATTGTCAAACATAGGAATCCTAGGCCTTGGTCTACCAGACTCCCTCTTATGTTCTCGATTCCTATCTCTATTTCACTTCTGTTGATTCGGCTTATTCTGAACATTAACATGAACTTTTCTGAAACTCTCATTAGACTGCTTTATTGCTATGTTACTTTGTAATGCTTCTCCTATCGGTCCCATGACATTGTTTTTCCTAGAGGATCTAGCTTCCTCCTTCCTCAAAAACTGAGCTTCCTTTGGATAGAAGCTCTCCAACGTGGTCGACAATTTCCAGTTAGCCAATCACCAAACTCAGATTTCAGATCAATTCCTATCATCACCACCATAAGTATAGAATAATCATTTGGGTTACTGACTTCTGTAGCATCGATATGATATCTTTCCAAATAGTCCTTTAATGATTCCCCCGGAGCCTGGATTACGCTGGAAAGTGACATCACATAGCATGGATCCGAAACTGCTCCACAAACTTAGTTGCTAGTTCATCAAACTTTGAAATCGATCGTGGGGGTAATCTTGTAAACCACATCGTCGCTATCCTAGAGAGGGTTATATGAAAGCATCTACATTTGGTTGCGTCATTGGCCCTTTCTTAATCCATCAACCATTCGTACCTCATAATGTGCTGCCTAGGATCGGTTTTTCCCTCATAGACAGGCATCGAAAGCATGTTGAATCTTCTCGGATATTCAACATGCAAAACGTTGTCAGTAAATAGGGTATGGCTCCTCGAAATTCCCCAGTCCTCATTCATCTAACTGTGGTTCTCTCTCACCAACTGTCTGAACATCACCGATAAATCCGGTGTTTGGATGGGTGGTGCCAAGGGTGGTCGCGCTCTACCTCACGCGAATGGTCCAGTCGATGTCTACCGGTTGTTTCACGCCTTCTTGGTCCACCATCCTCTTGATTTGCACCTTAGGCATTCATCTCATCCTCATTCCAATGGGATACTCAGTCAGCATTTAAACAAACACCAGCATCCAACCTTCCAGAAATAGCTTCAGCTCGATTCCCCAAGTGCAACTGGGGAATCCCTCGTTTGGAGGAGGGATCGGTACCAATCCCTAGGGAGGGATCGGCACTGATCCATCTTGGTAGACCATATTGGTCTGCCAAGCGATGCTCTGATGTTCCTGCTTGTTCTCCTTCAACCCGACGATGCCTACGCCTGTGGTATTCATCTGATGAGGTGGAACTCTCTGACTCCGAGTAAGAAGTGGGATCCCTTCTGGCTTTCTCATGCTGTTGTTGAGCAATCTGGTTCATTAGGTCAGCATTAGCTTGAATATTCTCATTCAGCTATCTATGGCTTTCCATCAAGTTATTGAATTTAGCTCTAGTTATATAATCAGCAGGGTTCTGGACATTAGTAGGTTCAACATTCAGATTTGCAGGTTGGTTGCTTGGAGCTCCTTGTTGAGTGCTGGCAATTTCATTCCCATCCATATTCTGAGAAGTTGATATGGTATGCCTCACCATTATCGATTTCCTGCTTAGATTCTAACAAATCCGAGTAGTATATGCAAGCTTTTGAAGATGACCATGGATCTCCTTTGGGGGATTTGCTCAATCCAGTAGCAACTAAGGGGATCCTAAAGCGCTGAGAATCAGGTTCTCAGTGAAAGCACCAAAATGTTTGCAACCAAATTGGCCACAAACACCAAAGAATAGGTTTGTGTAGAGAAGTAAATGAAGAAAACTAAATTACTACAAAGGAATATAGAAAATTAGTAAGCAAATCAAAGCAAAAACAATAGCAACAAGATTTATAGTGGTTTGGCATCGATTGCCTATGTCCACTTTGAATATTCTCTTTAATGATTCACTATAATCTTGATTACAATAGCAAACAGCAAGAAGTAAGAGAATAATGGGGGAAGTCGGTTACGATAAAAGAGCAATGTAACCGGTAGTGTAAAGATCCTCAGAACGACCCCCTAGGCCAGTATTTATTTGTAAAGCCGACCACCAACCTCTCTGAAACTTCGGCTACAGGACCACCTCATCCATATAGGCCCACCATAAGGGGCGCTAGGCCCAAAAACCAATGGAGAGGGATTGCTACCGATCCCTCCATTGGTTGAATTTGGGGCAGCGATCCTTATGGTAGCTTCTCCATACTTAGATATGATGACTCTCCAAATTTCATGTTAATTGGGTATATGAAGCTCGTGCGTTTGAACGATTTTGGATTCAAATCATCTTTAAAAGCATTCCTATCGAACCCTTCCATTTAGCTCCAAACTTTACATGCGGAACCCTATTACAAGCTTGTCCCTTGAGTTTCATAATGCCGATCCATCTGCTTCAATCAAGTCTATGACGAACCCTCTATTTCAGTTGATCCCTTATATCTTACAATACTCTGCCAATCCTTTTTACATCTTAACAATATGCCGACCCTTCTTACTCCATAGGACTATACCGATCCAACACCCTCCATTGTGTTATACCGATCCCTTCTCGTCCTAAATGATATGCCGATTCTTTCAGTACAAACTGACCTTGTCGAACCAAGCATCATCACCTATGCCGATGTGACGACCCAGATTTTTTGACTAATTAAAACTTGCCAAAAATCCGCCCATCCAAAACTACTAGTGAAAACTACCAATTTACTAAAAAATATTATTTGATAAAACTCAATATTACTAAGTGCATAGTTCACACTTACAATTAATACCACTTACCAGAGTATTTATTTAAATATATACATGACGTTCTTTGATATATACCAAAATCATAACTATAAACTTTACCATTGTGCAACACTAATGTGAGAGATGGCAATGGCCATTCCTGCAAACTCAATAAACAAGTCAATGCATAATAAAATGGAAAGCAAGAAAGATACATCAACATAAGTTAATTATAGCAAACAATAAACATGAAAAATGTTATATTATTATTAAGGTTGCATCACTACCACTTGTGACTGCCTACGTACCTCTATCTAATTAGGAAGCTAATTAGATACAGAATCAAACCAACAAAGTTCCCCTTAAAGCATTCAAAATCAATATTTATTTCCATAACATCTTTTATATAAAGATATGGGTGAAACACTTCTACAATATTCATTTCAAAAGATATCTATGTAGCTCTTGAAAAACAATTTATTAGAAAGATAAATACCTTATATTTTTTTAGGTACTAATAGAATCCATCTGTTATACTCACTTCCTTAACCCATATCGTATCTGAACTTCGTACAGTTAAATAATTATAAGATATTCGTTCCCAATTCATATGCAATTATTATCTACCATAGCCAAATATTGTAGTTAAACATCATTTAGTAAAATTGTGAACTTCTAATCACAAGAGGTTGACTGTTAAATACGCGCAAAAATCGTTATTCTTACCCAACCCAAGTCATGTAAAAGGATTTCCTATAAATGACCGAGCACTTGTCCAACAATACCCATAAAATATACATAATCGCAAGTGATGATTAACACTTCATTCTATCAACATTTGCAAATACTCCTCTGACTTCACATATAGTTCTATACAAGCATTCATGTACCAAATATATGCCATGTATTTTGTTTTAAAAAGCATACAAGTGATAGTACTCACTTAGAGCTAGTTATTTACTTTGAAAGAAAACCATAGAT
Organism: Allium fistulosum; assembly: GCA_030737815.1. NCBI lineage: Eukaryota > Viridiplantae > Streptophyta > Magnoliopsida > Asparagales > Amaryllidaceae > Allium > Allium fistulosum. Next base: position 304,443,295 of record CM060901.1, on the reverse strand, counting down.
TTCTAACTTAACTTGTTAATGTGTTAAGTTTAATATACTTGCGTTAATCTTGCACATATGACATTTTATAATTCAAGTAAATTATAAAGATCTCACCAACATCTATCAAATACCTAAATCTCATGTCTAGAGTCCTTCCCAAAGCAAGATGCCTAGAGCCTTTCTACCAACATCAGAAGCAAAGAATTCAAGTCAAGCTCCACCTTTTCCTCTCATGCTCACAGCCGTACTCATTTTTGCCCCTTTTTCTATAAATTATTCCAAATAAGTGCTATGCCACTTTCTTGAACGTGGAAAGTGGATTAAACAAGGATGGTTTTGGTGAAAATTTGAGGTCAATTGGATCTTTTTCCAATTTGTTATGACTTTTGGAAGTTGACATATAAAATCCGCCTTTAAATACATGGACCAGAAAATGATCTGTCTTCCACCCCTAATTCGACCAAGATAACTCATGAATTAGAGAAAGTGATACAAGCAAAAATGGTTCTGTTTGAGTCAGCTTTCCAACAAAAAAAGAATCACACCATTTGGACTAACGGTTTGCGAGATATGGCCGAAATAAGAAGGTGGATTTTTCTTGAGATCCTTTCCAACTAAAGAAATTGTTTTTATAAAAAGGCCAAGCTTCCTTTGAAAGCTTCTTTATTTTATTACATTTGGAGGCTTATATTAGAAGCCTCTTTTATTTATTTATATTCATTATCTTGTGGTGGAAGCTCTCTTATATTTAATATATATATATATATATTAGCTTATCTTGGAAGCTTTCTTTCCTTTAATATATACATATTAACTTTTTTTAATAATAAAATCTATCTTATTTATACATATGCATACTTAAGTGTACATACATGTATATATATGCACTTCCATGCCAAAATATTTATAAATATATGTATACACCAAAGTGCTATGACATACCTGACAACTTTAAGCCGATGAAATATCGAAAATTTGGAAAACGAATTTCGGTCACATTTTCAATTTTACATTGAACTAAATATTTTTTGTAAACTGAATTTAAAAACTATTTCACCATCACTCATTATTATTTAAAAGATTTTTATTTTAGTTGTAAATCCATCATTTTGATATTTAAAATTAATTAAATATTCGCAAATTCAAGCAATAAATTTTTGGCTTGTTACATTCTTCCCCCCTTTAAAGAATTTTCGTGCCCGAAATTACACCTCAACCAAGCCTAGAAAACACTTAGTATTGTACATATGATCATATGTTGTACATAGATCATTCTTATACAAATTTTGTTTGATCTTTATACAAATACATAACTTCACTTCCGTACTAGTCGCTCACCCGATATTCTAGTGCGGACTCCAAATCAAGCTCATTGATTTGAAACCTTCGTTGTTTTTACATAACCATATATTATGGAAAATACATTTGTCTTATACCAAAAATCATTATTAAGTGCTTATCGTCAAAATTTGAGTGACAAATCACTTTTTTTCTTCATTTATCCTCCTTAAAACTAAAGATCCAAGCACCGAAGTTTTATTCAAATTTTTTTGAAGTGAAACTATACAATCTAACCATAGAGAGTATATATGTATAGCTCCAGTGACTCCAAAATGATACCTAGGAACTAGGTACTACCAAAGAGTATCATACATTCCCTTACTAAGAAGGGCAATACTGAAGAGAAGTATTTACCATCCGAACACATCTCTTTTCCAGTTTTAGGTTACTTTCGAGCCACTCAAACTATTAAACTTAAAAATATTCCTTTTGTTTCAAATCCAAGTTTTAAAACAATACTATACATTTTCTAATAAAACATCTATCACCAATTTGTTTAGGTTCGTCCGGGTTGAACTTATTTCGATTATATAATGATAAATAGAATAATTTACTAAGTGTAATACACTGTTCACCTAGGCAAACATCCGATCATTACTTAGAAGATTAATTGGATTATCATAAAATAAGGAAGTCTCATTTTTTTCTAAACTAATTCAAAGAAAATACTTATTACTTTCATTTCTCATTTCCATATTTGTCTATTTGAACAAAAATTGCATTTAAACATTATTACTATTTTCCAAAACCTTGGAAACCATATTTTTTAAAAGCACCGGGATTAGGTCCTCAAATTTCAACTTAAATTATTTTTAACCAAGGGCACATTTTTTTATAAATCAACTTTTATAAAATTATTTTTAAATAATTATTTTAGAATATTCTAACTTCTATCACATCTCTTATTAATTCAGATTTTAATCCAATATTAATAATCGAATGCTTTGTAGTCAAGTGAAAAGTAATTCATAAGGTGTTCGTTTTCATATTTTCCCTATCCTTATTATTTCCCAACAATCGCATATGTATCATCAAGATAGGCATTTCTTAAAAAGTAAAAGGATTCAAATATGATAGGATCGGTTTTGTCAATATCATACTGGAATATCAGAGTGGTGAATAGTTATTGATTAAACCAATGTATTCTAAGCATCTTGTAATATAACATCATAAGGAATACTTCCAATGGAGTTTCCTGATTATTCTTTCCAAATTTTTAGTTCAATCATCCACCTATTCTGTAGTCTGATTATACAGAGAAATATGTATATACAGAAGAAAGTATAACTAGAAAGTGGACTTTGTCATAGTACGAATGTGACTACCAATGTACCTATTACAGGATTAGGCTCGACGTAGTTCTTTTCTTAGGCCAAAAGCCAAGATCATATTCATACCAATCCACATTGACATCCATTTTACTTCACATTAATATAAACCGCACACTTAGTTTGGAGGAGATCTTCATACCAATCCACATCGACATCTACTTCACTTCACTTGAATCTAAATCGCACACTCAGTTTGGATTAGATTTGTTTAAATTGCTTCACATGGATCTAAACCGCACACTCAGTTTGAATTAGATTCTATTACGGCCAGCGTCCGAACACCAAGTAGGGACGTACTCTCCTTGTTGCAGTACCAATACGTACCAGAGAGTAACAGTGCACTATCCAAAATCTATTGTCTTATACTGCATTGATACTCGGTCTACTCCACATGAATCTAAACCACACACTCAGTTTCGATTAGATCCTTTTGCGGTCTATCAACCTGCCTTTTGGAAAGGCCATTGACAAGTGAATTTAACTAAATCGACTACTCGTTTGTCGAGACTGGAATACAGTGGGTTTGAGCCAGCTAGATGGAGAGGCGATCAGTCATGGATGGTGTCGTTCGGCCTAGGAGGCATGGTTCTCTCTAGATGGTGTCGTTCGGCCTGGGAGGTATTGTTCGATCGAGGAGAGGTGGTCAAGCATGGTTCGACATTGGATCGGTTCGGCTTTGGTGGTTCGACCTCAATGGGATCGACATTGGATATAGGCTTCGGGTCGGTGAGCTATTTGCTCCGGGTCGGTCAAGGAAGCCGCTCGGTCAAGGAAGCAGCTCGGGGATTGAAGTGGACGTGGTTCAGCATTAGAGCGGTTTGGCTTTGGTGGTTCAGCCTCAATGGGATCGACATTGGATACAGTCTTCGGGTTGGTGAGCTATCTGCTCCGGGTCGGTCAAGGAAGTCGCTCGGTCAAGGAAGCAGTTTGGTCAATGTGGGTCAGCGTAGGTCATTTGGCATGTGTGGTCGGCATAGCAGGAGGTCGGTGAATGTGGTTCGGCACTTAGTTGCTCCGAGTCCTAGACTTGTTTGCTCCGAGTAGTGGGAAGGCCCGCTTCGAGTCATGCTCGGGGGAGATCGGTTCGGGATGTTGTGAACTTACGGTCGGTCGTGGTGTTTGAGGTTTGGTTCGGCTATGACCTTGATGGGCCTGGACTACTCAGGAAGCCTGGTAACTCAAGTTTTGCCTATAAATACAGCATATGGGGCTTCAGAAAGGGGGATCTTGGTTCTGTCTCCTTTCATCTTCTACACTAAGGCTGCTCTGCCATTATTGTATTAAAAACTCTGGATTGTAAGTGTAATTGATTCTAACATCAATAAAAAAGGAAATTTCTGGAGTGGACGTAGGCTGGAGTTAGCCGAACCACTATAAATCTTCTGTTCTTACTGCTTTCTTTTTAATTTTTACTGTTCTTCACATTATTACTCTCTACATACATTCTATGTATGATCTGTGGTCGTTGATTGGTGCTTTCATTTGGATTTGGGTGTTAGTGACTAATTTTGGCGCTAACATTTTGGTGCTTTCACTGAGAAAGCTAGCACTCAGGGATTCTGAAGCTTGGATTTCAGATTTAAAGGCTTAGGAACTTGGATTCTGGAGACTATGGTAAAGCAATCAACCAGGAGGCAAAGGACAGAGAGGAGTCTGCAAGAGGGAAGTCGGGAGGCTTCCTTCGGAGCTAATTAAGCCTCCGTCTACATCACTAGGTATGAGATGGAGATGATGATGGGAGCTATGCAGGAAGAATTGCTAAAAAGACAGGAGGAGGTAATGCAGAACCTACTTGAACAAGTTGGACAAGCTGGAGCACAAAGTCAAGGGAATGGACCGACTGCGGCTGCTGGTAATGCAGAACAAGGAATCAGAGCTGTAGAAGTTTCTGGCGGTCAAAACTAGAACCAGACTTGAGGGATTGAAGGGAATCAGCAAAGGCCAGGAGGCAGACCCCCGGGATTGGACATTGGAATAACTATGAATGAAGCTCGGCAAGCAGGGACCAACGTGAACGTAAATTTCCAGCATGAAGAGTACTACCCAGAGTACCCTTCAGGACATGGAGGGCAAGGTAGAGATGTGAACAGGGGACTACCCCTAGATGGAGACGAGCGGATGGCTGAATTAATAAGAAGGATTATGAAAAGAAGACTACTGAGCAGAGGCTTGGAGGAAGTCAGTCGAAATCCATTCACTCCGAAAATCAGGAATGCAAGGAACCCTCCAGAATTCAAACTGCCAACACTGGAGGCCTATGATGGAAAATCAGACCCAACTATGCATGTAACAAGATACATCAGACATATGGAAGTGCTAGGGGCATCTGAGGAGGTGGTGGAAAGATGTTTCCCTCTATATTTGACGGATTTGGCTGCACTCTGGTTTAGGCAGCTAGAGAACGGATCGATCAGGACATGGGCGAGCTAGTGGAATGCTTCATAAGACAGTTCATGGTCCACGTGATGCGACCCAAGAATGTGATGACATTGGCATCAATGAAGTAGAGGACCGGAGAGTCCGTGAGGGGTTTTTAATGTGGTTCAATGCAGCCGTAGCTTCAGTAGATCGCTCGGATCCATCAATGATTTTGATGGCGGCGGTAGCAGGGATTGCTGAGGGAACTGAATTCAAGGACTCATTGGCACGGGACCCACCATAGGATCTTGGGGAGTTCTATCATGAGGCAGAGAGATTCATTCGGTTAGAGGACTCACGTGCCGAAAGGCATGAGATAAACGCCGTGCAAGGCGAAGGAACGTCTGATGAAGGACGAGGAATGGATAAAGGAAAGCGCAAGTTGGACGATGGACCTACTGGTTCGAACAAACGGAGGAGAGGTCGAGAACCCAAATTCGCGACGTACGCGGACTTGACAGATAATTTGGAACAGATCTACTTGGACACTCGGGGGCAGCTCCCTTATCGGAAACCATCCAGGAGGGATCCTACTGAACGGGAATGTAGGAGCGAGAAATACTGCCTATTCCATGAGATGGAAGGGCACTCCACAGATGAATGCCGCCACCTGAAGGTTGTGGTGGAGGAACATGTTAGAAGTGTTAGGTTGCCACAGTATGTGAGAAATTGGACTGGAGCAGTAGAACACGAGCAGCTACCGCTTGGATCAAACAGGAATGACCCTGGAATGGGGTCATGACTCGTGATCCGCTGATCGTGATGGCAAGGACCGAGTTCAGGATTTGGACTCTTGTCATCAAATAATCTTTTCTGATTTTGTTTTAAAAAATAAACAACAACTATGCCACTTACACAAGCAAGGGAACCAGAGTGATCCCAAGGCATGCTCTGAGATGGTAATAGGTTGCTTTGCCCAGAGAGGCAGCCCTTAATTTTTTTCTGTTTTTCTTATTTAACATTTGGACCTTGGATTTGATAAATGGATTTTTATTTTATGCAACAAATACCTAACCGGAGAGTTATGGGATGTACATTGGAAGTCAGCTGGAAATTAATAGCTTAATGTTCAGGGACACTGAACCGGAGTGCAGGGAGCGACACCGCTTCGCCGTAGAGCGGCATGATCGGCTCGCTCATCGTTGTTTCCCCTTCACCGGAGAGTGACAGGATGGGATCCAACCAGAGCCTGGAGAGGCTACAATCGGTCTAGGACTTAGGTCATGACATCGCTTAATGTTAAGGGATACTGAATCAGAGTGTAGGGAGTGACGCCGCTTCACCAGAGAGCGACAGGATCGGCTCACTCAACGCTGTTTCCCCTTCACCAGAGAGTGATAGGATGGGATCCAGTAAGAGCTTGGAGAGGCTGATATCGGTCCAGGAGGAACATGGCATCGCTCAATGTTCAGGGACGCTGAACCGGAGTGCAAGGGATAGGTTGCTTTGCCGGAGCGCAATGGGATCTTCCTATTCAATCGTTAAGCTTGGATTGAGCATAACAAGGGTCCAAAGAGGCCGTCAACGATCCGGAGATATCGTAGGATTTGATTACTAACTTCCAAGGTGTGAAATGGATTTGGATAGTGGCTTCGAACAGCTACAAATTTGGATAAGGACCGGGCGGGTCCTGGATAGGGGTTTTAGGACCCGGAGAGGTCCCCGCTTAGGATTTGGAACCGGCAAGGTCCCCGATTTGGACTACAGGACCCGGAGAGGTCCCGAACTCGGATAAGATGATTCGGAGAGATCGTGGATTCGATTAATGGATTTGGGATGGATTCAGAATTGAATAACGACTCGGGACAGTCGCAGAGTAGACTCTCGGATGTGGACGAAATTGCTTGATAATGAATGGAATAATGACTTCGGATATCGAATTTGAGGCTATTCAAAACACACCTTCCAATAGCAAGGCATGTTTTGGGGGGAAAATATTAACTCGCCTTTTGGCAAGGCCGTTGACAGGCGGATTTAACTAAATCGACTACTCGTTTGTCGAGACTGGAATACGATGGGTTTGAGCCAGCTAGATGGAGAGATGATAGTCTTGGATGTTGTCGTTCGGCCTAGGAGGCATGGTTCGGTCTAGATGGTGTCGTTCGGCCTGGGAGGTATGGCTCGGTCGAGGAGAGGTGGTCAAGCATGGTTCGGCATTGGATCGGTTCGGCTTTGGTGGTTCGGCCTCAATGGGATCAGCATTGGATACAGGCTTGGGGTCGGTGAGCTATCTGCTCCGGGTCGGTCAAGGAAGCCGCTCGGTCAAGGAAGTAGCTCGGTGATTGAAGTGGATCGGTGGATGTAGTTTGGCATTGGAGCGGTTCGGCTTTTGTGGTTCGGCCTCAATGGGATCGGCATTGGATACAGGCTTCGGGTCAGTGAGCTATCTGCTCCGGGTCGATCAAGGGAGCTGCTCGGTCAAGGAAGCAGTTCGGTCAATGTGGGTCGGCATAGGTTGTTCGGCATGTGTGGATCGGCATAGCAGGAGGTCGGTGGATGTGGTTTGCCACTTGGTTGCTCCGAGTCCTAGCCTTGTTTGCTCCGAGTCGTGGGAAGGCCTGCTTCAAGTCATGCTCGGGGGAGATCGAATCGGGATGTTGTGAACTCAGGGTCGGTCGTGGTGTTTGAGGTTTGGTTCGGCTATGGCCTTGATGGGCTTGGACTACTCAGGAAACCCGGTAACTCAGGTTTTGCCTATAAATACAGCATGTGGGGCTTCAGAAAGGGGGATCTTGATTCCGTCTCTCTTCATCTACTACACTAAGGCTGCTCTGCCATTAATGTTTTAAAAACTTTGGATTGTAACTGTAATTGATTCTAACATCAATAGAAAAAGACAATTTCTGGAGTGGACGTAGGCCGGAGTCAGCCGAACCACTATAAATCTTTTGTTCTTCACATTATTACTCTCTGCATACATTCTATATGTGATCTGTGGTCATTGATTGGTGCTTTCATCTGGATTTGGGTGTTAGTGACCAATTTTGGCGCTAACACGGCCGGCGTCCGAACACCAAGTAGGGACGTACTCTCCTTGTTACAGTAGAGAATAATAGTGCACTACCTAAGATATATTGTCTTATACCGCACTTCCAAAGGTAACCATAATTACTAGTCTTACTCAATAGCTCTTTCAAAAATAAAGTGTTTTCACAAAATTCCAAACATTTTGCAAGCGTCATTCAATATAAGTAAATCTCTTTTATATTGAAGATCAAAAAATTTCAATTTAGAAAATTATGTAGGAAATATTATAAGAGTAGTGAACAATAAAATAACCTTTCCAAATCATTAATCGGATTCCAAAGATATTACATAAGTCAATAGTTATGGTGTTTGCATTGAAATGTGTAAATTATGTCTAAAACATGTATCAGTTTGTGATAGGTTTCGGGATGATAAACATTCGAAATTGGACAAGTGTATAAAGTAAAAGTTGTAGGTAATTGAACTAGCTTTCCAGCAAGAAATTTTTTGACAAGATCAATTCAAGGAATCAAAAGTTATGATCGTGTTTTTGATTGGCCTTCTACTTCATTTCGGCCTATGCACATACCCTAACTTGCACTATGTTTTTAGTTATTAAACTCTCCGAATTTGGAAAATTCATAAACATGAAAGTTATAGCCATATGAATTAGCTTTCTAGATCATCAAGAAAATCCAAATTTCGATAAGAGTTGCAGAAGTTATGAACTAATTACAGAAAGTTGTTTTCTAATTTCGGACATCAATATTATCAATGTCTAAACAACTTGATTACCACATCATGGAATGACTTAAACACAGAAATCAAATAGCATTTCTCACCTTAGTGGATTGGGCCTTTAAGTCCTCTTGATTCTCCTTGATTTTCATGCATTCCCTCTTAAGCTAATTCATGCTTTTCTTCACAAGCCACTTCATTTCTTCCTTTCCAAATTATTTAATATGACAAATATATATGCATAAGTTAAATTCAGATATTAAACTAGCTTATTTACACTTGTCATTTTATATATAAGAACATTCCTTTCTTTATTACCTCATGACCCAACCATTACGTTCATGAACATAAATGTATATATTTATACATATATCGTTTGTTTTGGTAAACTAAAAGAAAATATGTAAATAAATGTATGAACATAGATATATATACTTAAATTTCATTTAGCCTCTCTATATGGGGCTCGATAATGGATCGACATATTATATTTATTAATGTAAAAACTAAATAAAAATTAAACACACCAAGATAGTATTACCCATAAACCTGGTCAGAGGTATGGTGCCTTATCATATCCAATTTACTTATCAAATAAATGTAGTTTCATTTAAAATTCCTCCGTTGATTTACCAATCTAAGGTGAAATTTCACTTAGGCACCTAACCTAAGCTCTGATACCATAACTGTGATGACCCAGATTTTCTGACTAATTAAAACTTTCCAAAAATCCGCCCGTCCAAAACTACTAGTGAAAACTACCAATTTACTACAAAATATTATTTGATAAAACTCAATATTACTAAGTGCATAGTTCACACTTACAACTATACCACTTACCAGAGTATTCATTTACATATATACATGACGTGCTTTAATATATACCAAAATCATAACTATAAACTTTACCGTTGTGCAACACTAATGTGAGAGACACAATAGCCATTCCTACAAACTCAATAAACATGTCAATGCATAATAAAATGGAAAGCGGGAAAGATACATCAACACAAGATAATTATAGCAAACAATAAACAGGAAAAATGTTATATTATTATTGAGGCTGCATCACTATCACTTGTGACTGCCTACGTACATCCATCTAATTAGGAAGATAATTAGATACAGGATCAAGCCAACGTAGTTTTCTTTAAAGCATTCAAAATCAACATTTATTTCCAAAACATCTTTTATATAAAGATATGGGTGAAACGCTTCTACAATATTCATTTCAAAAGATATCTATGTAGCTCTTGAAAAACATTTCATTAGAAAGATAAATACCTTTTATTTTTTACGTACTAATAGAATCCATATGTTATACTCACTTCCTTAACCCATATCGTATCTGAAGTTCGTACAGTTAAATAATTATAAATGTTCGTTCCCAATTCATATGCAATTATCATCTACCATAGCCAAATATTGTAGTTAAACATCATATAGTCAAATTGAGAACTTCTAATCACAAGGTTGGCTGTTAAATACTCGTAAAAATCATTATTCTTACACAACCCAAGTCATGTAAAAGGATTTTCTATAAATGACCGAGCACTTGTTCAATAATACCCATAAAATATACATAATCGCAAGTGATGATTAACACTTCATTCTATCAACATTTGCAAATACACCTCTGACTTCACATATAGTTCTATACAAGCATTAATGTACCAAATATATGCCTTGTATTTTGTTTTAAAAAGCATACAAGTGATAGTAATCACTTAGAGCTAGGTATTTACTTTTAAAAAAAACATTGATTTCTAACTTAACTTTTTAATGTGTTAAGTTTAATATACTTGCGTTAATCTTGCACATATGACATTTTATAATTCAAGTAAATTGTAAAGATCTCACCAACATCTATCAAAGACCTGAATCTCATGTCTAGAGTCCTCTTAGATCAATGCAAGATGCCTAGAGCCTTTCTACCAACAAAAGAAGCAAAGCATCCAATTCAAGCTCCACCTTTTCCTCTCATGCTCATGGCCGTACTCATTATTGCCCCTTTTTCTATAAATTATTCCAAATAAAAGCTATGCCACTTTCTTGAACATGGATAGTGGATTAAACAAGGATGGTTTTGGTGAAAATTTGAGGTCAATTGGATCTTTTTCCAATTTGTTATGATTTTTGGAAGTTGACATATAAAATCTACCTTTAAAAACTTGGACTAGAAAATAATCTGTCTTCCACTCCTAATTAGACCAAGATAGCTCATGAAATAGAGAAAGTGATACAAATGAAAATGGTTTCTGTTTAAGTCAGCTTTCCAACAAAAAAAGAATCACACCATTTGAACTAACCGTTTGTGAGTTATGGCCGAAATAATAAGGTGGATTTTTCTTAAGATCCTTTCCAACTAAAGAAATTGTTTTTATAGAAAGGCCAAGCTTCCTTTGAAAGCTTCTTTATTTTATTATATTTGGAGGCTTATATTAGAAGCCTCTTTTATTTATTTATATTCATTAACTTGTGGTGGAAGCTCTCTTATATTTAATATATATTAGCTTATCTTGGAAGCTTTCTTTCCTTTAATATATATATTAACTTTTTTTAATAATAAAATCTATCTTATTTATACATTTGCATACATAAGTGTACATACATGTACATATATGCACTTCCATGCCAAAATATTTATAAATATATGTATACACCAAAGTGCCATGACATACCCGACAACTTTTAGCCAACGAAATATCGAAAATTCGGAAAACGAATTTCGGTCACATTTTCAATTTTACATTGAACTAAATATTTTTTGTAAACTGAATTTAAAAACTATTTCACCATCACTCATTATTATTTAAAAAAGTTTTATTTTAGTTACAGACTCATCATTTTGATATTTAAAATTAATTAAATATTCGCAAATTCAAGTAGTAAATTTTTGGGTTGTTATAGTCGATCCCTCTAATACTCCATCCATTTTGACTATCCATCTAAATGACTATGTCGATCCCTATTGTTTTACCTTGCTATGTTAATCCCTTGTTAATCCAAGCTATTTTCCATACTTTTAGCATCCTACATCGTCTATCTATCAACTTTGTCCATTTTGGGCTTCGTATAACCATCTAAACTTTACTTCGAGGTCCTATAGCCAAAGCTCTGTAGTCATCCTTCTTGACGACAGTCGAATCTCCCTTGTGTTACCAGTCTAATATAGCCGGGTCAGGATACCTAGTAACAATATTGTATCGAGGGATGGCATCTCAGTTGATCCGGCTAAGGTTGCTGCTATGCAAGATTTGAAGAGACCTCAAACTCCTACTGAGGTGAGGAGCTTTTTAGGGATGGTGGGTTATTATTAGAAGTTCATAAAGGATTACTCCATGATTGCCACTCATCTAACTAAGCTGATGAAAAAGGATGTTAAATTCGAGTGGACTTCAAAGTGTGAGGATGCATTCCTCGAGTTAAAAGAAAGGTTGACCAGTGCTCCTATTTTGGCTATTATTAATGGAGGAGAAGGGTTAACTATTTATACCGATGCATGCTGAGTTGGCTTGGGCGCAGTGTTGATGCAACATGGGAAGGTTATAGCCTATGCAAGTAGACAGTTAAAGCCTCACAAGAAGAATTATGCAACGCATGACTTGGAGCTATTAGCTGTAGTATTTGCATTTTAGATGTGGAGGCACTACTTGTTGGGTAAGAATTCTTCTTTCACTCTTTTGTTTATTTATAATCTTTAAGGATCCTAGTTAGTAATTTCCTTCCTTAAATAGGTGACAAGTTCGAGCTCTTCATGGATCATAAGTCCCTGAAGTATTTTTTCACTTAGAAGGATCTAAAGCTCAGGCAACATCGATGGTTGGAGTTCCTGGCAGCTTACGACTTAGATATTCTTTATACACCAGGAAAAGCAAATGTTGTGGCAGACGCTTTTAGTAGGAATGCAGTGTTGGTTCTCTTTGAAGTTAAACCAATTCTTTTGGAAAGGATTGTTAGTAAGCAAAAGGAGGACGAACGTTTAAGGAAGATCATCCAGGATGTTGAGGGTGGGAAGTGTTCAAGTTTCGAGTTAGATAACCATGGTATATTGCGTATGAATGGGAGAATCTACATCCCTAATGTTGATGGCCTTAGACAAGAGGTTTTATCGAAATGTCATCGTTCCAAATTAAGTATCACCCGGGTGTTTCAAAGATGCATCGAGATATGAAGTGAGTATTTTGGTAGGTCAGAATGAAGAGGGATATCTCAATCTTTGTCAGTAGATGTTTAAACTGTCAACAGATAAAAGGCGATCATCAGAAGACAGTTGATTTGCTTCAACCCTTGGAAATCCCAAATTAGAAATGGAAGATGATATCAATGGATGTTATCGATGGTTTACCCAGAACCAGAAAAGGGAATGAAAGTGTGTGGGTTATCATGGATCGGCTAACGAAAAGTGCTCATTTTATCCCGGTAAAGCCAACAAGAACGACAGCTTCTTTGGTGGAAATTTATATGAGGGAGATTGTTCGATTGCACGGAGTTCCAATAAGCATTGTAAGTGATCGAGGTCCCATCTATACAAGTCAACTTTGGAAGATGTTGCAAGTAACTTTAGGGACAAAGCAAAGCTTGAGCACGACATATCACCCCCAAATGGATGGACAAACAAAAAGGGTGAATCATGTTCTAAAAGATCTTTTGAGGGTGTGTATTCTGGATTTTTGGGATTATGGGAAGATCATCTCCACTTAGTAGAATTCTCCTACAATAATAGTTCTCAAGGAAGCATAGGCATGGCACCCTACGAAGCTCTCTATGGACGTACATGCAAGTCACTGACATCTTGGGTTAAGACTAGAGATAGGCTAGTACTTAGGCCGGATATGATCTATGATGAAAAGGTTCCAATGTTAAAAAGAAGAATGAAAGAAGCCCATAATCGACAAAAGAGTTATGCCGATAAAAGGAGAAGATATTTGGAGTTTGAAGTCCGAGACACTGTATTTGTAAAGATTGCCCCAATCAGAGGAGTGGTTCAATTCGAAAGGGTTGGGAAGTTGACACCCAGGTATATTAGAACTTTTAAGATTATTGAAAGGATTAGACCGCTCGCCTATAAGGTTAAATTTCCAGAAAGATTGTCGGGGCCCATAATTTTTTCCACGTGTCTCATTTGAGAAAGTATGTTCATGACCCATCATGGATTGTGGAGCCATCGGTTCAAGAGGATTTGGAGATAGAACCAAACCTGACAGTGATTAGACATCCAATTCATATTGTAGATCAAGATGAGAAGAGATTGCAAAATAAAGTGGTGAAGTTAGTAAAGATTCAGTGGAGTGAGGATCCCCGAGATTATACTTGGGAGACGGTGGATCATATGAGGGAAGCCTATCCAGAAGTGATGTTAGGATAGCCATTGTTTGTATATATAGTGTATGCATTATTGTGTTATGGATTTTTAGTATAGGTCCTTTGTATGGATTTCATGATATATAATATATGACCTTTTGAGTTTTTATGAGTTATCTCTTTGTTTTCTAATTTTGGGACGAAATTCTTTTAAGAGGGGTGAGCGTAACGACCCAGGATTTAATCACTTTAAAATTTGATATTTAAATATATATTTTAATAATTAATTAACAGATTTTATAACTCAAATAAACTCCTTGTAATAATAACTAATGATGGTGAAATAGTTTTGACAATTTGTTTACAAAAATAAATAGTTCAAAGAAAAATATGTGCCCGGAAACCGTTTTCTGAATTTTTAACTTTTAGGTGTCGAAAAGTTGTCGGAAAACGTTGTGCACATTTTTGTAACACATACACACACCTTTATAAATGAGTTTGGATTTTTAATATATACATGTATATTTTAACTTAAGAAATATATAATATATGATATGACTTTTTATGTAAATGTTTAAAAACAAAATATATATGTAAATAAAAGTGACATAAGTTGTCATATCTTTAGAAACATGAAGTACTTAGATACATGTTGGCTTGGAAAAATGAGGAGGGGGGACATGGGAAAAATGTGAGTTAAAGGGGAGGAGACATGCATGGTGATGTAGCATCATTATAGTGGAGGTTAAGTACCTTAAGGGTAATATGGTAGTTTAATTTATGCAATCCATATAAAACTAATTTCCTAATACTTCTCTCCTTTTTAATTCAAACTTTGTGAATTTTTCTTCATGTCTTCATGCTCATTTTCATGGGTTTCAAAAATTAAATTCCTAAGTTCTTAAGTTAAGAAATTTAGTTTTCATTCTCTTTAAAAATTTCTAAAACCTTATCTAAACTCACCTCCTTCCATTTTTACGGTTCTCTTCCACAAAAAAAGTCCATACACCCCGTCTACCTTGTTGGTCGAGCACTAACACCACCAAGGCTGAATCATGTTCCATCATAAGTCACCAAAGACTCCATATTTCCAAGTTAGAAGCAAAGACCTATGCCATGTTTGAGTTATAGGAAAAGTTAGCTTAGTTTCATCGACTTTTATTGAGTAAAGATCTAACACTTAACTAAGTTTTATAAACTTAAATATATACTTGATTTGTTGTAAAAATATGATGTTGTATGGATATAAATTATGTTGGCTTGGATACATGTGTATGTGTTTGGATGAGATGACAAATAGTTTGGAATTTGAGAATTGAAATGTCAAGTTAGTTGCAAGTTATAATCAAGTAGCATAGAATCTCTTGTATAAAAACTATAATCTTTTGTTTTAAAATTTCAAGATATTTCCGAATTTAAAAATTGCTTTAGTTTTCAAGAAACATACCTTTATGTTTTAGTAAAATTTTCCAAGAGTTAAAGTTTGGAAAATACATAGAAAATAAAATTTCAAGTTTTGAAAATTAAGGATCATATAGCGATAGTCGCTATATGTGCAAATTAAGGAATCGAACTCTTTTTGGAATCTAAAGATGTTTTCATTAGAAATCTTTTTGCAAAATGTTTTAAAACTTGTATTAAGTAATTAAAAAGGTAATTATTATTAATTAATTATTTATTTAATAAATGATTAATTAATTATGTAATTTGTACTTAATTATTGGTTAATAAAGGTAATTAATACTTAAGTGTTAATAAATTAAGTTAATTTTACTTATTCAATTAATTAAAGTAAATTATTATTTAATTAATAATTGAGGATTAATAATTTTAATTATTTATTAATGATTAATTATTAACTAATTGTTTATTAATGGGATTTAATTAATTGTTAACTAATTATTGATTAAATTAAATTTAACTAAGACTTAATTAAGATTTAATAAAGGTTTAATTCGTTATATAATTAATTAATAAGGGTTTTTAATATAAAAATCATTTTGTTTCAAAATATCGGGTTGTTTTAAGGCTGCTTTCTTTTTCAAAAATGTTTTAAATCAAGGGATTTCTTTGTCGATTACCTTTGAGTAATCTTAAACAAATATGAAACCAATCTTAATGCGGTGACACATTTATGGGAAGTAGGTCAACCCATAGTTAGCACTAAAAGCCGATGAGTAGGCTGATCCTCTATTTGTGAGATCTATAATTTACTTCTTGGAGAGAGATAGTGTAACATCCCGATATTTTTAAACGAAATTTTTATTAAAAATAAACATTCTGAAATATTGTTTTGAATTTAAAAGAAAAAAAAATTTGTTGAAACGAAAAATTTAAGCGTTACATTTCGTTACGTTTTTGTCCGTTCTTAACTTTACATTAGAATCAGATTTTATTAATGATGATAATAGCTATTTTAAAGTCGGTTTAAAAATATACGTTATATTTTAAGAAACCGTTAACATTTTTAAATTTATTAAATAAAAGAAACAAGTAACAAATTATACGTTACTTCGGGCGTTACACTGTACGTGCATTGTTCCATTGTCCATTAATTTCTGCTGTATATTTCAGTTTGAAATTGTCAAGTCCTGCCTTACCTTGCCGTGAGAAATAGTCCACTTACCCCTTTACCTCCCTTACGTTTCGTTCAACATTTATTTTTGCCTTAAATTCCTCTAACTGATTAAAGCTTTACTTTTCGCCTTCTCTCAAAAATTATAAGCAGCCTGTCCTTTCCTTTTTCGTTCAAAAGTAAGAAAAAAAAATTATTCTATTCTGCAAATCTCTGAAAATCTCGTGAGCAACCAAAGGTAGGCTTACCTTCTTCTTTTATTATTTTTCTTCTTCTATTTTTTTTTGTTGTTTGGCTGCTTGCTGTTGTAGCTTCTATGTCTCAAAAGAAAACCACCACCATGAGACCAGCCATCTTCCCCACCACCGAACTAAGCCCACCCCATCCAATCCGTGCCAGACCAGCCTCGTCACCACCTCCACTGACCTATGCCGAACCCACCACTACGGTGCCACCATGATCCCTTTCGCCATCACGTTCCCCCCAACCCACACCGTTCCTCCATGCTCCGCCCACAGCCCTACTCCGGATCGAAACCGCCAGGCCCACGCCTTCGCTCATCCACCACCACGCCAAAGCCAGTCGCCACGAACGAACCACCCACGTCTACACCAGACCGTGACCTGCCCTCTTCCACAAATCTAGTTCGTCACTGCCACGAGTCCAACCAGCACCCACCACGAGATCAACCTCCACCCCAACCGTGACCAGACAACCCCGAAACCCTCCACGCTACCAGATCCCCTACGCCTCCAAACCCACGCCTCCACTCAGGCAGACTCGCACCAGGCCTCAACCACGAGACCAACCGTCAACTACCTCCCCAAGCTGCCACGTCCCCCTCCAACCGAACCCAGCCCTACCACCGAACGCAGCCTGCCTGCCCTTCTCCGCGAACCCACAGCAGCTACCAGTCACAGCCCTACCCATTCAACCACTCTTCCCATGCTGTTTGTGTCACCTTCGTATTTTATTTTGTAGTATATTGCCGTTTACCACTTTTGTTTTTGAAATCATAAAAAAAAAAGTGAACAAACTTTATTTCGTCACCTCTGTATTTTGTATTTGGTTTATTTCCCGAACCTTGGTTGAAAACAAAAGAGGTATGAACAACGTTTTATTTTTGTTCTTATATTGCCACAAGTTTTGTTTTGAGAAAAAAAGGGAAATGAACAATAAGTGGTCGAACTATTCCTATCTGGTATTCAACTTGTTCCTTTTCGTTTGATGGCTTCATTTGGAAAATGGTTATTCGTGCATGCTTTGATTTGTCTATTTATTCGCTTTATCTTATTGTGCTTTTGGTTTGAATCCAGTTGGCCCATCCGTTAACGATTGATCGTGCTATCCGTGTGACTTCGATTTACATCGTATTTCTTTTTCCGAATCTCCAGCTCCGAAGAGGTGAGTAAATCCCACACGAATATTCATACTTATATGATTGTGAAACGACCGCAACTGAATGTGTAGAAATAAATAAATAAATAAATGATGTTATAACTACCTGTGATTTATTTATAGTTGATGTTAATTGTTAAAACTGCATATCGTATCATCTGTTATATTTTGTTCTTATTTTACTGTTATTATGTTTTGTTAAATCACACTGCAAGTTCCCTGTAGAATAGAATCACTATGGGTTGAAATGATACATACCCGAACGGACTTTAGAATAAGGGAAGGTCGTTATAGGCTGAAATGATAGGCCTGAACGATTTTCAATTAAATTTTATTTACTTGGGATTGCGGGTTTGAAATGATAAAACCCGGATTTTTCTTTGTAAATTACGGATTGAAATGATATAGTATCCGTATCACTTGACTTAGGCTAGAAAATATTATACAGACCCGTGGTTATTTTTCTGTATTTTCTGGATACTTTTAAATAATTTAAATATTGTAATAATATTAAATTGATTTAAATCGAATTTTTAAGTGATTTATTTAGAATGGAAATGATTTTTCTATGTGATAAATATAAATAAATGGAGGAATTTTGATTTAAAACGAAGCTTAAATTTGAAATTTTGACTAAAAGAAAAGATGGAAACTTAAGTTAATTAAATTGAAATGGAAATTTAGTTTTAAATTGGTGGAAAAATGGAGTTTAATTTTAAATGTTGAAATGAATGTAATAAGCAAATTTGTAAGTTTTGGTTTTAACTTGTAAAATCTCTTTAAAATAAATTAGTTAAAGGATCGAAATGAACATTTTTAATGTATGATTTTATAAGTTCTGAACTAGGTAGAATCTGTAGCACTTGTTAAGTGTTGTGGATTTTATAAGTGAACCAAAAGACTAAAATGAACTAAGGCTATGGTAGTACTTGGTAAGTGCTGTTGTAGCAGAAACTAAAATTGAACCTGAACTAATAAAAGGGCTACTGTAGCACTTGTTAAAGACTGCAGTAGGCTGAAATATGATTTTGTTTAAACTGAACTGTTATAGCAGTTTACAAATGTTGTTTTGCTGAATAAAATGTTTTCAAATATAACCTATAGCAGTTGTTTTTAAATGCTGTGAAATGCTGAAATTTTAATAATTAGGGTTTTTGACTTAGTAAACGAACTCAGAATGGTTTGAAACTTTGGAAATTGAATACTTGATTTGAAAATATAATAATTACACTTTTAAAAGGTTTAAATGAATTATTTGATTGGAATATAAACTAGTTAACAGGTGACTTGAAATGATAATAAATGAAGTATACCTTAAATTTAAAAGGTATTTAAAGTTGAATATTTAGATTTGAACTCAAATGATATTTGATATATTAAAATGATTTGAAATGAAGTTTTGGAAAGATATGATATTTTGATATATTGAAATGATTTGAAATGAAGTTTTGAAATGATATGATATTTTAAAAATATGGAAATGGTTTAGAATTGATTTAATCTTTATTTTGATAAAGATTTGAATTTGAAATGATATTCTATTTTGAAGTATAAACTATTTTAAAACTTATAACCACGGGTTATAATAACGTTGGGTTGTTAAAGAGACCGGGATCGGATATGGACATACTCTCTGTCTTACCGAAAACCACTTTGGCAACCGTGTACACAGTGGAGATTCCAGAATGAAGTAGGATGGTGGCGACGTTCTTAAGTTATGTTACGTGGACCCAACTCCCGTGAGTTGGCATAAGGTGGCTAAAACAGGAGCGATCTCGGACCAGTGAGGTAGCACCTCTTCTCGGACACATTTCTTCGATATTATACTCTTACTTGTGATTTGACTAGATGGCCATCCTCCGATTTGGGAATGTTGTTCGAGGTGGAACGGTAGTGGCTGCTATGCGTATCCATCAGTCCGTGTGCGTAATTGGTATATCTACCCTGGCATTGCCTAGTTGTGCCGTGTCACATACCATATCGAGCTTTACTACTATTATGATTTTAAGATCCGACCGCGTTAAGGTTCTCCATCCCCTTAACGCTATTTTCCGATATGATTATACTTTACTTATTTAGACACTATTATAATAGCGAATATTACTACATAGTAGATAGTTTAACGGATCCTTAGAGGATAGGCGGTCCCAAGCATCTTCTAAGTTACTTGTACCTTTACTACAGTTCATTTGAGTTGGTTTACATTGTATAAGTATGTATATCCTGACTCGAGTGTTTATGTTTTATTTTACGCTCGGGTCAGCCTGAGTATCAGTTGGACTTCATCTTCACGGAGCTAGGACTACTGGAGATCATCCTTATCCAGCTACTATCTGGTTTGATCTGTTCAGTCTGTTGTTCTATTTAAGCTCTTGTATTAGTAGACTTCTATGTCTTGAGACTTCTGTTGTACTCTATTCCTTCTGTTGTATCTTATGTAACTTTGTTATATTTATATAGTAGCTTCATGAACTACTATCTCTTTTACTTCCGCTGCATTATTTTACTCTATGTCTGTGATCTGTGCTTATATTTATTTACTTTATATTCTGAGATTTGCCAAATTTTAATTACAACACGGTATTTTGAGCAATTCAACTCCGGCATGAGTGTCTACCTATACACTTATAATGGATGCGAATGGTTAAAAATATCGGGCCGTTACAGATAGAGTAAGGCCAAAATATTGGAAACATGATAAATTGAAAGGTTTATTTCCTATCAATGGGTCATCTTTAAATTAAGTACATGGTTATCCATATGCGAACTCTGTATATTGCTATGACGACCCGCAAATCCGTACCCTTTGAATCGACAATAAACCAAACATGTCCGACCAAAAAGCTCAGACTGATGGAAAGTCAGGAGAAAGAAAAGAAGAGAGAAGAGAAGAAAGAGAGAAGATAGAACCAAGCAGAACAAAACAGAATCTCACATCGCAGCGGAAAACATATTATATCATATCAATGATCTTTACAAAACAGAAACTATATATACATACATTAATCAGAGTCCAACAATCAATCAATAGTTATCAGCCTAGACAGTTATAATAACATGTCCTCACAATTGCCGATAATATAAACAACTAAGCACAGCGGATAATCAAGCAAAACATGTACGTGTATATGAAATGAAGATCTCCAGCTCTCCTGCTGAAACTCCAATAGAACCAATCTGAACCTGTAAATATACTCGGTCTGACCTGAGCATTGAAAGCGAAGAATGCCCGGATCAGTCTGGTAAACCAGCGTGAGAAACACACTTAACTGAATTTATTAAATTACCAAACTTTTCCTTTATCAAAACAAAAGTATCTCGTAAGACATGCCCACACATAAACACGGACATGTTTTTACCTTACGATAACTAAAACATTTCTTTCATATCAAATCCACTTATTATTATACTAGTGTCTAGTATATACAAATAATATTAATCATAGTTGTAACAACCCGCATATTTATCGATTTTATATTTTTATATTTAAAATCGTTAATCGGATGTTAGTCCGAAAAGCTACTTTTTGCATACGGTCAAATTAGGACTCGAGACCACTCCCATTGAGTTCAAAATATCGTTTGCGATCTTTTTGAGTATAAACTTTGATATGTTTGGAGCTAGTCAAAAATTCAACCATTTGCACTTTGGGTTTGGGCTTGGGTTCAGCCCCTTTGCCAACTTAACCCCAAATCTGAACCTCTCCTCTCCACTCACTCTCACTTTCTCCTCCTTTTAGTTTTAGAGCAATAATGGTGGGAGAGATGGGAAATTAAAACTCCCAAACCCTAGTTTCATCTTCAAATCAAGTTCTAGCTCCAAACTAATAGAAGAAACCTTGGTAAGCTTCTCCTTCTTCTTCTCCAACCCTTTCTCCTTTCAATTTCAGAAATTCCTAAACCTAACTTTAGGAATGTTCTTCTTTTTGAGCATAGATTTGGGTTGTGTTGAAGAGTGGTTGATTCTCCCTTTACTTTCAAACTTCTTCACACTTGTTCTTCTGCATAAAGGTGAGATTTTTATCTCACATCTATGTCTATAACTATCCTTGATTTCTTGTTATGAATTCCTAACAATTATCCATGTGCAATTGCTTTTGATTCGGATGGGTTTTGTGAGCATTGTAATTTTTGGTGTTTTGGAAGTCTAAAACTCTAAAAATCATAGCTTGATGTTGGATCATGTTTTTGGTGAAAAATCGAAGAGCTTATATGGTCGGGTAGTCGATTGGCGTAAACCCTTAGCGCCGTTGCTCGTCCGGTTGCAAGTTTTGAGTGTTTGCACTTCAATTGTCATAGGATAGAAAATGCAGAAAAACAGGTTCAGTCGACTGAATCCTCTGTTCAGTCGACTAAGCTGAAGCCCGGAATTTTCTGGACAGTGTTTAGTCGACTTAGTAAAACGAGTGGTATGAAACGCTCGCGTTCACTTTGTCGGTTAGCTCTTGGACTTGTTCGATTGAACCCTTTTGTGACAATTTCCTAGTGGAGATCTACAGTTTGTTCGTAAATATTTAAGTCAAGCTAGTGGTTATGGGACATGAAGCTAAACTCATATATCTACTGGCTTAGTGTAATTGACACTTCCTGATGATCATGACGATCATTTTTGTGATTTAGACTAGCAATTGAGCGATGTCTCTTTGTCTGCGAGGGAGACTATACCCCGTTTATGTGATGTTTCGCCATCACATATGTAGGGTAGCACCCTACGGTCTTCGGGCCATTACTGTATGGAAATTTAATGGATAGCTTCCATGAGATAGCTTCTCATTCATGTGTTTACGCGTAGGTGAGTTTTTATGCTCCCATTCATGTGTTAGGCCTCCCCCCTTTTTATGTGTTTTCTGGATTTCTGGTGATGATTTCTGGAATGTTGTGCTTCACCAATTTTCATGATTTTCATTGATATGATATCAGTTTTTTTGTGCATTGGTGAATTTATGTGTTATTGACTTGTTATGAGTACAAGTTTAGGGTATGATACCCTATTTTATCTTTGAGAAGATTCTTGTGATATTGATTGATCTTTTGTTGATTATCATTTACATACTTATAGTAGTATGCCGTTATGGTTATTACATGTTCATGTCATGCCTTTTACTATATACCATATCATCTGATATTTATAGCTAGACTGATCCGTTTATTATTTTCTTATAAATAATACTCGGTTCAGACCGAGATGTTACAGGTGCTTCTGCTTGACTTCCCTACAGGATTAGTCTGACTTTTGGCCAACTACATAGTTTAGTTGTTTTTGGTTGTACCCTTTTGAGATATAGACCCTATGATGTGTACTTATTCTTTTGTGTAGCACGTGATGCTATTCTTTTGTATTATCGTGGATCTTTCTGACCACTACTCTGATGTACACTTTCATGTGTTGTATATTTATTCATATCTTCTTCCGCCTTTGTGATATGGATGTCTGTGACTGATTTATGTTATGTTTATTTCTATATTTGTTTCCGAAGATTATATATAGCCACTTTGTGATAGCTTTGAGTTTGTATCGGTATGTCGGATTTCCTCCTTAAATGATATGCATTCTATACTATCTGACATATCGGTACTCGCACAAAGAAGTTACATGGATGGTCGCTCCTCAACAGCCTTATTCTCCATGCTAATTGACAGCACTACCCCGTAGTGTTCTTGGTTAGCGTGGGTATAAAGGTGGGGCGTCACAGTAGTCGAAATGGTTACCCATATAGCATTTCGAGGATATTCATTACGCCTTTACAAACAAAATCATAGCTCGTAGTGGGGTTTGGATTTCCATACAAATTACCAGGTGAAGGGACTACCTTCCGGCAGTACATCTCTAGAAGAATGTACCGAGGACCATCACAAAGGATCATCTACCAACACAAGACCGACCCACCTCTATAACTAGATGGTACCGAATATATCATCCTCCGGTCGTTACCGACCTTTACCGAGGGCCCTCTAGCATACAAACCACAATAATCAGATACGCGACGTCATAGCGTGTAAAGATATATCTAGAAGAGGATGATCATACCCTGATGGGAGCGACCCACTTATCCCTGCTGCATCTAACCCTATTTTATTCATTTTCGGTCGATGAGGTCTGAGGTAACGATTACCTTTCACATATCACAATCACATCACTTTGAATGCCACACGGCTATTTCCGTTGACTACTAATTGCCTTCCACAAAAATACAACCCTTGAGCTCATACGTCACAAGGAGGGTGTTAAGCTAAGAGAAGTTGCCTTCTCCGCCACCACTGATGTACGTTTGTAAAAACCAATGTACATAATCTATAGAAATGCAATAACAGACAAACATCCATACAAGTTGTCCAGGAACAGGACAAACCGAAGGTACTTTCCTACCACATCCTGTCGGGAAATCCCATGGATTAGTAGAGAATAGTCCTCGCATTGGATATTTCATAATGAAGAGACCGCTGCTACTGGATGTATATTGGGATTTTAACCCCAAACGATCAACAAGCAGTTCTCCACTATGAAAATCCAGAATATCAATATAATCATAAGCAACCTGCACAATCGTCGCATATACATTGGTCCGAAGTGGTTTTCAGATAAATCTGATCCTGGTCCTTTCGCACCAACAACGCAAAAGCGTTTCTCAACCTCACACAGAAACAAAGTCTCATAGACTTATCACGTCTTCAACTTTCAACTTGCTATCCTTTAGGCCAAGAAGGAAGCTCGATAGATTGGAGTAATACTCCGCATTATACAAATCATCATCCTCAACACAAACGATAAGCTAGCCTTCACAGAAGGTTACGTACTAAGTGTACGACTAAATAGTTCCCACATCAAGTCGAGGAACTAAAATTTGGCCAATCTTTGATAGTCGGTTATTTAACTTTCAAACCAAACAAACAAATATTTGGCACCATATACAATCACTAGGCCCTTTAATTACTCTTTTATTAATTTAAATTACTTGCCAAATATTCACTTCAAATTATCTTTAAAAAGATATATTCTCAAAATAATTTCAACATCTATATTGGAAAACATTTCCATAAACTTATTTAATAATAAGTAATTCACAATTCAATTTATTTTCATCACTTAGAAAATATTACATATATTTAAATCAAGATTAAGTATATATTTATTCTTTAAGGAAAACATTCTCTTTAAACATATTTATTTGGGTCAAAACGAATATTGCGTAAAACATCGTTACGATAACCCAAAATCACTAGTAAAGGGATTCGAAATTTATATAGATATATAAATCCCAATACTATACAAACATTTCCTTTCGAAAATCATTTACTATAACAACAGTGTTATAGTCTATCATTTCATTATTTCTCGAAAACGTTTATTTCAACAATGAATATTGAAACCTATACATTCGATACTTACACACTTTAAAACATATTTAAATTATTTAACTTCATTTAAAATACCACTTCCCAAAACATTATCCATTTTATTCAATATATTATTCACTGTCCAAAATCGTGAATATAACTCTCTAACCAAATTCAATACTTCTATACATTATTTATTAAAGGATTACCGACTGTCCAAAATCGTTGATATACTTCATTTACCAAATCTAACATTTCTATACATTTATTAAAGGATAATCCACTGCCCAAAATCGTGAATATATCTCATTTACCAAATCCAATATTTCTACATATTATTAAAGGATTATCCACTATCCAAAATCGTGGATATAATTCCTTTAATAAACTTCTATATTTAACTTATCAAATTCGATTGATTTCGGATTTATAAAAAATGTTTATAAATTCCATATATTTTATAAAACTTCCATATATAAAATTCCTTTATTTACCAATTCCATATAAATCTCATTTATATACAAAAAAACCCAAATTATAAGTTAGTTATTTATAAATCTCTTATTTATAAAATCCATTCATTTTATAACTTCATAAATTCACAAATCTTATTGCTTATAAAATTCACTTATAACTTCGTTTTAACATTTACAAAGATCCTTTATAATTTCATCACTTTTGATTTATAAAATATCAATTTTATAAATCTTCTTTATAAACCATTTATAATAATTTCAAAAATCTCAATTCAAACTATTTATAGAATAATCAACTTCGTATTTCAAAAATCACATTTTTGTACATTTCACAAAAATCATAATTTTTGTAACGATAAAAATTACAACATTTACTTATTCAAAATAAACTCATTTCCTTTAACAATTCAAAATCAATAAAACATCTATTTTCAAAATCACTTGAAAATCCTTTTTAATTTGAAAACATCACTTTAACATTTTTAAATTACCAAAAATAGGACCAATGATGCAACAACACCAAATACATCAATCACGGCATCCAAAACATCAAACATCATATGATAACAGCATATATCACAATATCTGTAAAAAAATCAATACTGTTGAGGAATCCAGTTGGATCCCTCCAACCTATCACCTGCAACAAATATACATATGAGAATATGTGTACAACGTCTGCTTCGAGGCAGACGCGAGTACAAAGGGTCATCCACTCATACACAGGAACGTATAGGGTCATCTGCTCCACTAGGCAGGAATATATCCAAATACCAATCAATATATCATATATCATCCAAACAATCATCAATCAGCATAAATAAAATTTATTCTCACTTATATAAAAATATCAGTGAGTCAGAAAGAGTGAGTTGTACTCACATTGCTTCCAAAAGAAGTTGCAGTGTTTTATTCCGAATAAAATTAAACGAGCGTTTAATTTTACCTAAAATTTACACTAGCTCCAATCAACTCCAAACAAGCTTTAAAATGTAGTTCTCTTCAATACGGACCCAACGCAATTCGTTTCGTCAATTTTCGACCTCGTATGACAAAGTTATGGCATTACAAAGTTTATACGAATTAAAATATATGATTTATTTTCAATTTTTATTTAATTTTCAAACCCTTGCTTTACATCTGGCCGTTGGATTATACATTGAGAGATCTGGGCCGCTATTCTCTTCTTCCCACTCACGTTCTACATCGGGCCGAAGCACCCCATAGCCGCCGATATCCATCGATTTACCGCGCCTGCCTTGATCGCTTCAACGTCGATCAGATGCTGCCATTCGAAGCGCCACAAGCCCACCACCCTTCATACCAAACGCGAACGAGCTCGGTTGTCCATAGGCATTGGGATTTAAGCTTGAACGGCCGGCCTTCAAACGAGATTTCTCGATGATCCTTTGCATGATTTTCGATCTCCACCGTTGATATAGAAGATCTTGATACGTTCTTCAACTTTGTAGTTGAAGACTTTTGCCAATTTTTTGTGGATTGTGAGAAAATTGAGGGATAAGAAGGTAAAATTCTGGCCATTGAAAAGCTTAGTGGCAGCTCGCCCTAAATCATTAGGGTTTTGTGAAAATAAGAAAAAATGTTGGCCTTTTATAGAAAATTTGACGACACTATTCACCCGAAAAATTTTCGAACTCCAAGCGAAGCGTGCCGCCTGGCATTTATAAGGTTTTTCCCCTATTCCAAACGCAATGGAATATATATCAGGAGCTAATTCGATTGTATTTGGAAGATAGGTTTTCGAATCAACTAATTTAAAATTAAAAATTCACTTAAACCAATTTCTATGCGTTTTAGCATGCCCTAGACAAACCGTAAATCCGATTGACACGAAATTTGAAATCCTACAATAATTTAACATTACAGATCCAATGAAACTGGTTTCGTCGAAATCTGAGACTATATGAAAAATGACTATTTTTACTCGTTAATTAAATATTAAAATATTCAATTTCTACAAATTTACTTTTAAATCAATTTCAAAAGTTCTCTAACATCATTCTAATTCAAATAGAATTAAATTCATATTTATAAATCATTTTTATTCATATTAAATCAAATTTCCAATTATTTCCACAATTTTAAATATTAAATTAACAATTTAATTATCCAATTAAATCACTATATTCAAAATAAAATCTATTCAGCTTATTAAATTTACTTTTGAATATTTAAAATCAATTAAATATACGAATTTCAAATGACTGAAATTCTGGGTCGTTACATTCTCCCCTACTTAAAAGAATTTCGTCCTTGAAATTACTAAGTTAGAAAAGGTCACAAAATCTATTAACTTTTCAAAACAATTCGTTCAAATTAGATATCACATTCCTTTAACCTTTTAACTTTTTCCAAAATCCATTCGTTAAACTTCTTACAAAAACTTTTCTAAGTTTTCGAATCCATACTTAGTTATCTTTTCAAAACCAACTAATATCGTTTAACTTTTAACTCGAAATCAAAATTTAGTTTTCACAAAATTTTCCAATTTCTTAAAATTTTTCTAATGCCTTTAATTTTCAAAAAAAATTCGCCAGCGTCTCCTTTGCGCGGTTCGATCGTATTAGGATCACAACATATATATATCACAAATATACATCTCATCATCGAGGATGAGGCATCCCATAGGGAAAAAAGTGTAAAAGTACGATATGTAATCCGAGATATGTACTGATATATTATTAGCGGGCATATACGACTAATATAGCGCGAAAGCGAGCTTAAATATGAAGCAAGCGCCATCCGCACCTACTAAACACTCAACAAACAAATGAGAAATATGTATATAGAGAAGTAACATCAATATACAACATATACCAATACAACAACTATATATGCCAATATAGCAATGCAATCAAAACAAATCCAACCATCAAACAACTATCATCCAACTAACATCCAACAAACCAATATCTATCCAGTAAATCCACAACCAAATCAATATACATTCATTTCTTATTAATATTCATTGAATTGGTTTTCAATTTAATCACATTTTATTTATTAACATTGGATTTTACTAACATTCATTTATTCATATTCAATTAGTTTACATTCACTAATTACATTCAAATTGGTTCACTTCCAAATCAAATTCAATTATTTAGCTTTCAATTTCATTAACTCAAGTTCATATGAATTTCTATACAATCAACTAACATTCATCTAACAACCAATGTATAACCAACATAACCAAATTAGTTTAATTCATTTACATTCAATTTGGTTTAACACATGTAATTTCAATTGGTTTAATATTGAATTAATTCAATTTACAACTTCTTAACTTAAGTTTTATTCAACTCTTAACAACAACATTTCTAATCCATGTTTATTTACTAATTCACTTTATTATCAAATTCAACTTGATTCAATCAATACTTAAGTTATATTTCATTTCACTCTCACTTGCATTATCTTCACTATACAAATTAAGTTCATTTCTAATTTAATACTAATTCTATTTTATTTAACTTAACTTAGATTTTATTTCTAAAGTCATTTTATTTAACTTTTAATTAAGTCAAATTTCATATCACTATCCAAATTCAGATTTTGTTTTGCTTAAGAAAAATTGATTAGCCCTTTTAATATTTGGATTTACTTACATTTTCTCACTTTATAATTTATACAACTTATTTATTTAAACTTCCAAATTCATATTATATAATCACTTAAAAGTTTAATTTCCATTTCAATAACATATCTAATCTAGTTAAAATCCAATTCAATTTATTTAACCTTCCTTTAGTTAAATTTTAAATCACACATCTTATTATACTAACTCAAATTTATTTTACTTTACCAAAGTTAAAAATCTTTATTTCATATTATAAGTCCAAAACTCATTTCACTTGTATTTATCAATTTCAACTTGGATTTTAAATTCAAATTTGTTTATCAAAACAAAATTTCAATTTCAAGTTACTATTGGTAGTAAATCTATCACCTAGAAACTCGAAAATGATACTAATGATGTTGTAGTCACCACCCTTATTATTTCCCAGCAACAGTAGTGAATTCAGTGCTTTTATATTCTTTTAAAAATTATTTTATTTATAAATCACATTTACAAATCTTTTACTTATACAATTTCACTGTTCACATTACTTACATAAGATTCATTCTAAATTTATTTATCTTATTTGGATTTATAACAACATAATCTCTTTAACTTTGAAAAATAACTTCAAAATAAATGGGATTCAAAATTTCAAATTCTTAGTTTAAATTCATTTTATTTATAACTCATATTTATAAATATATTCATATAGTTTCATTTTTTATATATATGATTATTTCACAATTGTATATCAGATTAATTATAATTCCATACTTATAATTCATTTTCTTAAATAATTTATTCTTTTACAATTTTTGTTTTATTTAGATTATTCAAACATCTTTTATTAACTTATATATATTTACATTTCCAAACAACCAAACAATCAATCTATATACACTTTATTAATTCTGAAAAATCATTTCCTTTACATATAAAATATAATCGAGGTAAAACTATTTCATTTGCCCACTTTAAATTAATACTATGTCGACTTGCCTCGTTTAAGAGTTTAGACATCCCTATCGATAATATGGCGTCCCACATACCGACCAGAATTCACAAACAACTCAACGGATAATTAAACAAAATATAAAACATTTTATATTCACTAACAAATACGCGCTCATATATATAATAGACTCAACTCAATCTAGGGTGCTACTGTCCCTATCTATACTGAGTACACATCAAAGCTTAGGAATATAGAAAATCTAAGCTCTGATACCAACTGTGAAGAACGGGCAACTCCTGCACCCGCCCCGGTAGGCTTTTCAACCATCCCGCTACCCTTCTGCTTTTCAACATTGGGGCACTCCTTCTTTTCAACATGGAGGTGACCACAAGCGATACCTCGGATCTGCTTTTACGACAAGCCTCTCGACAGTCAACCAACCCTTTCACACTAGGGACATGTAGGGGTAAGAGTCTAAGCTTCGTCACTATTCTCAAAGCGAGAACCCCCTATCATGCTGAACATAATCAGACAAAACCGATACCCTTTGAATCGACAATAAACCACACATGTCCGACTCAAAAAGCTCAAACTGACGGAAATTCAGGAGAAAGAAAAGAAGAGAGAAGAAGAGAAGATAAGAAAGAGAGAAGATAGAACCAAACAGAACAATACATAATCTCACATCGCAGCGGAAAACATATTATATCATATCAATGATCTTTACAAAACAGAAACTATATATACATACATTAATCAGAGTTCAACAATCAATCAATAGTTATCAGCCTAGATAGTTATAATAACATGTCCTCACAATTGCCGATAATATAAACAACTAAGCACAGCGGATAATCAAGCAAAACATGTACGTGTATACGAAATGAAGATCTCCAGCTCTCCTGCTGAAAATCCAATAGCACCTATCTGAACCTGTAAATATACTCGGTCTGACCCGAGCATTGAAAGCGAAGAACGCCCGGATCAGTCTGGTAAACCAGCATGAAAAACACACTCAATTGAATTTATTAAATTACCAAACTTTTCCTTTATCAAAACAAAAGTATCTCGTAAGACACGCCGACACATAAACATGAACATGTTTTTACCTTACGATAACTACAACATTTCTTTCATATCAAATCCTCTTTTTATTATACTAGTATCTAGTATATACAAATAATATTAATCATAGTCGAAATGGTTACCCATATAGCATTTCGAGGCTATTCATTACGCCTTTACAAACAAAATCGCAGCTCATAGTAGGGTTTGGATTTCCATACAAATGACCAGGTGAAGGGACTACCTTCCGGCGGTACATCTCTAGAAGAATGTACCGAGGACCATCACAAAGGATTCTCTACCAACACAAGATCGGCCCACCTCTATAACTAGATGGTACCGAATATATCATCCTCCGGTCGTTACCGACCTTTACCGAGGACCCTCTAGCATACAAACCACAATAATCAGATACACGACGTCATAGCATGTAAAGATATATCTAGAAGAGGATGATCATACCTTGATGGGAGCGACCCACTTAGCCCTGCTGCATCTAACCCTGTTTTGGTCATTTTCGGTTGATGAGGCCTGAGGTAACGATTACCTTTCACATATCACAATCACATCACTTTGAATGCCACATGGCCATTTCCGTTGACTACTAATTGCCTTCCACAAAAATACAACCCTTGAGCTCATACGTCTCAAGGATGGTGTTAAGCTAAGAGAAGTTGCCATCTCCTCCACCACTGATGTACATTTGTAAAAACCAATGTATGTAATCTATAGAAATGCAATGTCAAACAAACATCCATACAAGTTGTCTAGGAATAGGACAAACTGAAGGTACTTTCCTACCACATCCTGTCGGGAAATCCCTAGGATTAGTAGCGAATAGTCCTCGCATTAGATATTTCATAATGAAGAGACCACTGCTACTAGATGTATATTGGGATTTTAACCCAAACGATCAACAAGCAGTCCCCCACTATGAAAATATGGAATATCAATATCATCACAAGCAACCTGCACAATCGTCGCATATAAATTGGTCCGAAGTGGTTTTCAGATAAATCTGATCCTGGTCTCTTTGCACCAACAACGCAAAAGCGTTTCTCAACCTCATACAGACACTAAGTCTCATAGACTTATCACGTCTCCAACTTTAAACTTGCTATCCTTCGGGCCAAGAAGGAAGCTCGATAGATTGGAGTAATACTCCGCACTATACGAATCATCATCCTCAACACAAACGATAATCAAGCCTACACAGAAGGCTACGTACTAAGTGTACGACTAAATAGTTCCCACATCAAGTCGAGGAACTAAAATTTGGCCAATCTTTGATAGTCGGTTATTTAACTATCAAAGCAAACAAACAAATATTTGGCACAATATACGATCACTAGGCCCTTTAATTAATCTTTTATTAATTTAAATTACTTGCCAAATATTCACTTCAAATTATCTTTAAAAGGATATATTCTCAAAATCATTTCAACATCTATATTGGAAAACATTTCCATAAACTTATTTAATAATAAGTAATTCACAATTCAATTTATTTTCATCACTTAGAAAATATTACATATACTTAAATCAGGATTAAGTATATATTTATTCTTTAAGGAAAACATTCTCTTTAAACATATTTATTTGGGTCAAAACAAATGTTGCGTAAAACATCGTTACGATAACCCAGAATCTCTAGTATAGGGATTCGAAAATTAGATAGATATATAAATCCCAATACTATACAAACATTTCCTTTCGAAAATCATTTACTATAACAACAGTGTTATAGTCCATCATTTCCTTATTTCTCGAAAACGTCTATTTCAACAATGAATGTTGAAATCTATGCATTCGATACTTGCACAATTTAAAACATATTTAAATTATTTAACTTCAATTAAAATACCACTTCCCAAAACATTATCCATTTTATTCAATATATTATTCACTGTCGAAAATCGTGAATATAACTCTCTAACCAAATTCAATACTTTTATACATTATTTATTAAAGGATTACCCACTGTCCAAAATCGTGGATATACTTCATTTACCAAATCCAATATATCTATACATTTATTAAAGGATAATCCACTATCCAAAATCGTGAATATATCTCGTTTACCAAATCCAATATTTATACATATTATTAAAGGATTATCCACTGTCCAAAATCGTGGATATAATTCCTTTAATAAACTACTATATTTAATTTATCAAATTCGATCGATTTCGGATTTATAAAACAATGTTTATAAATTCCATATATT
This sequence comes from Allium fistulosum, assembly GCA_030737815.1. NCBI lineage: Eukaryota > Viridiplantae > Streptophyta > Magnoliopsida > Asparagales > Amaryllidaceae > Allium > Allium fistulosum. Next base: position 304,409,601 of record CM060901.1, on the reverse strand, counting down.
TTATAAAACTTCCATATATAAAATTCCTTTATTTACCAATTCCATATAAATCTCATTTATATACCAAAAACACAAATTATAAGTTAGTTACTTATAAATCTCTTATTTATTAAATCCATTCATTTTATAACTTCATAAATTCACAAATCTTATTGCTTATAAAATTCACTTATAACTTCGTTTTAACATTTACAAAGATTCTTTATAATTTCATCAGTTTTGATTTATAAAATGTCAATTTTATAAATCTTCTTTATAAACCATTTATAATAATTTCAAAAATCTCAATTTAAATTATTTATAGAATAATCAACTTCGTATTTCAAAAATCACATTTTTGTACATTTCACAAAAATCATAATTTTTGTAACGATATAAATTACAACATTTACTTATTCAAAATAAACTCATTTCCTTTAACGATTCAAAATCAATAAAACATCTATTTTCAAAATCACTTGAAAATACTTTTTAATTTGAAAACATCACTTTAATATTTTTAAATTACCAAAAATAGGACCAATGATGCAACAACACCAAATACATCAATCACGGCATCCAAAACATCAAACATCATATGATAACAACATATATCACAATATCTGTAAAAAAATCAATACTGTTGAGGAATCCAGTTGGATCCCTCCAACCTATCACCTGCAACAAATATACATATGAGAATATGTGTACAACGTCTGCTTCGAGGCAGGCGCGAGTACAAAGGGTCATCCACTCATACACAGGAACGTATAGGGTCATCTGCTCCACTAGGCAGGAATATATCCAAATACCAATCAATATATCATATATCATCCAAACAATCATCAATCAGCATAAATAAAATTTATTCTCACTTATATAAAAATATCAGTGAGTCAGAAAGAGTGAGTTGTACTCACATTGCTTCCAAAAGCAGTTGCAGTGTTTTATTCTGAATAAAATTAAACGAGCGTTTAATTATACCCAAAATTTACACTAGCTCCAATCAAATCCAAACCAGCTTTAAAATGTAGTTCTCTTCAATACAGACGCAATGCAATTTGTTTCGTCAATTTTTGACCTCGTATGACAAACTTATGGCATTACAAAGTTTATACGAATTATAATATATGATTTATTTTCAATTTTTATTTAATTTTCTAACCCTTGCTTTACATTTGGTCGTTCGATTATACATTGAGAGATCTGGGCCGCTATTCTCTTCTTCCCACTCATGTTCTACATCAGGCCGAAGCACCTATAGCCGCCGATATCCATCGATTTGCTACGCCTACCTCAATCGCTTCAACGTCGATCAGATGCTGCCATTCGAAGCGCCACAAGCCCACGCCCCTTCGTGCCAAACACGAACGAGCTCGGTTGTCCATAGGCCTTGGGATATGAGCTTGAACGGCCGGCCTTCAAACGAGATTTTCCGACGATCCTTTGCATGATTTTCGATCTCCACCGTTGATATAGAAGACCTTGATACGCTCTTCAACTTTGTAGTTGAAGACTTTTGCCAATTTTTTGTGGATTGTGATAAAATCAAGGGAGAAGATGATAAAATTCTGGCCATTGAAAAGCTTAGTGGCGGCTTGCCCTAAATCATTAGGGTTTTGTGAAAATAAGAAAAAATGTTGGCCTTTTGTAGAAAATTTGACGACACTATTCACCCGAAAAATTTTCGAACTCCAAACGAAGCGTGCCGCCTGGCGTTTATAAGGTTTTACCCCTATTACAAACGCAATGGAATATATATCGGGAGCCAATTCGATTGTATTTGGAAGATATGTTATCGAATCGACTAATTTAAATTTAAAAATTCACTTAAACTAATTTCTACGCGTTTTAGCTTGCCCCAGACAAACCGTAAATCCGATTGACACAAAATTTGAATTCTTTCAATAATTTAACATTACAGATCTAATGAAACTAGTTTCGTCGAAATCCGAGACTATATGAAAAATGACTATTTTTACTCGTCAATTAAATATTAAAATATTCAATTTCGACAAATTTACTTTTACATCAATTTCAAAAGTTCTCTAACATCATTCTAATTCAAATAGAATTAAATTCATCTTTATAAATCATTTTTATTCATATTAAATCCAATTTCCAATTATTTCCACAATTTTAAATATTAAATTAACAATTTAATTATCCAATTAAATTACTATATTCAAAATAAAATCTATTCAGCTTATTAAATTTACTTTTGAATATTTAAAATCAATCAAATATATGTATTTCAAATGACTGAAATTCTGGGTCGATACGTTCTCCCCTACTTAAAAGAATTTCGTCCTCGAAATTACTAAGTAAGAAAAAGTCACAAAATCTATTAACTTTTCAAAACAATTCATTCAAATTAGATATCACATTCCTTTAACCTTTTAACTTTTTCCAAAATCCATTCGTTAAACTTCTTATAAAAACTTTTCTAAGTTTTCAAATCCATACTTAGTTATCTTTTCAAAACCAACTAATATCGTTTAACTTTTAACTCCAAATCAAAATTTAGTTTTCACAAATTTTTCCAATTTCTCAAAATTTTCTAACGCCTTTAATTTTCAAAAAAAAATCGCCAGCGTCTCCTTTGCGCGGTTCGACCATAGTAGGATCACAACATATATATATCACAAATATACATCTCATCATCGAGGATGAGGCATCCCATAGGGAAAAAAGTGTAAAAGTACGATATGTAATCCGAGATATGTACCTTATATATTATTAACGAGCATATATGACTAATATAGCGCGAAAGCGAGCTCAAATATGAAGCAAGCGCCATCCGCACCTACTAAACACTCAACAAACAAATGAGAAATATGTATATAGAGAAGTAACATCAATATACAATATATACCAATACAACAACTATTTATGCCAATATAGCAATGCAATCAAAACAAATCCAACCATCAAACAACTATCATCCAACTAACATCCAACAAACCAATATATATCCAGTAAATCCACAACCAAATCAATATATATTTATTTCTTATTAATATTCATTGAATTGGTTTTCAATTTAATCACATTTGATTTATTAACATTGGATTTTACTAACATTCATTTATTCATGTTCAATTAGTTTACATTCACTAATTACATTCAAATTGGTTCACTTCCAAATCAAATTCAATTATTTAGCTTTCGATTTCATTAACTCAACTTCATATGAATTTATATACAATCAACTAACATTCATCTAACAACCAGTGTATAACCAACATAACCAAATTAGTTTAATTCATTTACATTTAATTTGGTTTAACACATTTAATACTTGTTGTAACTTTGATGTAACATTTTGCAGTAACCATATGTACTATTTTGTGATGATGTATATGTAACCTGTCGTTTGTGAGAAAAATCTATATTTGTTTTCTTTTTCTTTTATTTTCTTTACCTCACGGCCTGTCTTTCGGACACTTAGATGATCGACACATGAATATCAATGATGTATTGAGTGTCGTCTTTGGGTGTAAGAAAGGCAGATCGTTACAGGTGATATTAGAGCCAGGTTGAGCAAACATCTAAGCCTTGGTTAGGGTCAACTCATTAGAGATAGGATTAGTATTACCCTAGAATGAGTTTAGTCTTTGAGAGTGCATTTCCTTGTTGTTCTGATCAACATTTATATATTTGGTTTTATGCTCTTTTTCCTAAGATAATCTCGTCCATGTATTCTAAAGATATCTTACTTTATTCAGGTAGTAATAATGAGTATGAGAAGGGGACAAGGAAGGGGAAATAGTAGCACAACAACCACAAATTGAAAAACCTCGAATGTTGGAAGGGGTGGAATAGCTGTTGAGGCAGTAGCTCCAGTGCAGCCTCGAGTTAGCTTCGCTACTCTATGCAAAGACTACACAAACCTAAGAGGAAAACCTTTCAAGGGTACCGAATCCATCATTGAAGTACAAGCTTGGCTATGGCCATGTGAGAATAGTTTCAAAGGTTTGGACATTTCTGATGATCAAAAACGGTTCTTGGCACCATGGCAATTACAAGAGGGTGCAGCTGCATGGTGAGATTCTGTCACTGCAAATGTTCTAAAAGATGAGTTCTCATGGGCTAGATTTAAAGAAGTATTCAAAGACCAATTCATGCCAACAGTTAGAGTAGAAGCTTTCACTGTATCTAGTAGTTACGTTTATTTCCGCCGTGACTGTACATAATGTATTAGTAATTTATGTAGGCCGATACAGTTGTTCTTGTCGGGAATAGTACTTGTCGTAACTTTGATGTAACATTTTGGAGTAACCATATGTACTATTCTGTGATGATGTATATGTAACTCTGTCGTTTGTGAGAAAAATATATATATATTTTCTTTTCCTTTTATTTTCTTTACCCCATGACCTGTCTTTCGGACACTGAGATGATCGGCATATGAATATCGATGATGTAATAAGTGTCGTATTTGGGTGTAAGAAAGGGTGATCATTACAGTTGTGCTCGTAACAACGGAAGCTACGCGATGGAATTAGTTTGGCTAAATTTGGAGCTTGTTGATTTTTACGCTGAATTTGAACGTCGTTCGAATTCGGTCGAAATCAAAAAGCCTCGACGAGAACTGGAATTTCGGTGAGTTAAACTCACACTTTTGGTTAACCAGTATGTTATATAGTTGATAAAAATTGTTGATTGGATGTTTGGATGATTTACTATTTTATCAGTTGGTTTGGTTTTATTCCCACCCTTGGAGCGGATGACCCTTTTATATATACCCGCCTAGTAGCAGATGACCCATATTATATAATTATATGATGTTTGTGATGCAAGGGAACAGGTTGGAGGGATCCAATAGGAATCCTCACCACTGTTGATTTTTATTTATATATATGTGCTGATATATATAAGCTATGATGTAGGGGGATAGGTTAGAGGGATCAAACGAGATTCCTCTCTATTGTTGAATTGTTTTCTATAATATTCTTATTATATAAATCATTGGATATCAAACCTAATTGTTTGACACTATCGGTTATGACATTTTTATATGTTCAAAACATGACCCTATAGTGATAGAAAATCAATAATTGATATTGGTTAAACGTTGGGTAGCTATTTGCCTCAAATTAGTATTTTAAAAATACTATAAGTTGCCATGTGAGTTGGAGTGGGATTTCTGAGATAGGAAATGATTTTAAACCTGAAATTAGGTTTCGAAAATATTTTGTTTAAAAGGGACTTAATTTCTATTTTGTTCCAACCTTATTATCTGTCTTTTCTAAGTCATTTAGAAATGTTTTAGAATATTATTTATTTATATTTAATGTTGTTTTAAAGTTATTTATGAATATTTTAATATTTTGAAAAGCTGGTTATTTAAATAATTAATATGGCTTGAAATTAATAATGATGATTTATTATTAATATTTCGGAAATTAATTATTACTATTTATAATAATAGTAAATATTAATTATTATTGTTTATTTAATAATGTTTTGAAATTATTAATTATTTTTTAAGTTGTTTTTAAAGTTAACAATGATTATTTATTTATAATGTTATTGTTAATAATTATTATTATATAATAGTGTTTTGAAGTAAATGATTGTTATTTATCTATAAAATGCTTTGAAGTCTTAAAGGAAGATTATTTACAAGGTAAAGGAGTTTATAAATAGATAGACATTTATAAATGAATTTTAGAAATGGGTTTATACATTATAAGAGGAGTTTTATAGCGAGTTTTATTGATTATAAAGAGTTTATAAAAGACTTGAGAAATAATTTATAAAGAGTTTATAAATAGTTTTAGAGATTTATAAATAGTTTATAAATGATTTTTGAGACTTATAAAGGGTTTTATAAATGATTCTTAGAAATGTATAAAAAGAGTTTATAAATGTTTTTAGACTTATAAAAGAGATTATAAGTGATTTTTAGGGATTTATAAAGGAGTTTATAAATGAGTTTTGAATGGTATAAAAAGGGGAAGTCTTTCTCAGTCTTGTGAATATACTTATATCGTTGAGATAAGTATATAGATATTTTCCAAGTATTGAAAATATAGGGGTTTGTGGCTATATCATTGTAAAGGTATTTTCATACAAGAAATTTACAAAGTGATTTTAATTAATGAAAGATTTATAAAAGAGGCTAGTGGTTATTTATGTGCTTAACTAAATGTTGGTTTTCCCTTTGGAATAAAATCTCTGATTTGGATGTGTGTTTGTTGATATTTAAATAACCGACTATCAAATATGGACCTAAAATGTAACTTTGGAAATATCTAGGAGAAACATGTGAGTTACATGGCACAGTCATGCTCGATGATGTTGTACCGTGCGTATAAATCTCGTTTTGTTCTCCTAGGATAAATGATAAGGAAATCCGTCCACCAACAGTTTGGAGGTGATCTTTGCTCTTATGTTTGACTATTTATTTCCTAAAGAACCAGGGTAGAGTTTACAGGAAACTATTGAATGCTGTTTCGAAGCGACCGGGATTAGATATGTTATCCGAAAACCACTTCAATCCAACTCAAGTGCTTCAAAGTGAAGATATCTTGAAGATGATGGAATTGAAGATAGAGGTCTTTGAAGTGTAAGGGCTGCTTGCTACTAATCCTGAGGGTGATTCCAAAATGGATGTCGTAGAAGTAGTATCTTCGGTTTGTTCACCTCTTGGACAACTTGTATGGATGAATACTAGCATTGCATTGTTGCCTGGAGGGCAATGTTAGCATTCCAAGTGGGAAGTGTTATATGAAAGGTAAAACTTAGCCTCAGGCCTCATCAACCAGGAATGACTAAAAATGGGGAGATGCAGCAGGGCTAAGTGGGTCGCTCCCAATTAGGGTATGATCATCTCTATCTAGAGTAGATATTATCTCTCATTTGTATGCTTCGGGGCCTATTAATGGAGGGGTGATCATATTCGGTACTACTAGTCAACTGGTTCGCCGGTTCTATGTTGGTACGGGATCCTAACGAGGGCCTCGGTGTTATTTTATCTAGAGATGCACTGTGACGGATGGTCCCCCAGTAGCCCAGCCATTGTATGGAATCCATTTTTCAATACGTGCCTTTACGGTTTTAGTTGTATACATATTATGTTGGAATTTAATTAATGTAATAATTTCGGCTAGGATTAATAAGTATTTGTACTTTAGACACTATAATAATATCATAGAATTTCATATGAAATGGTTTGGTTATCCGGTTTTTAGTGCGGTGTGGTCTTACGAGATACTTCTGATTTCCAAGGGTTTTCTAAATTTAAAATTTCATCTGGGTGTGTTTTTCTCACAGTAGTTTACCAGATCGACCTTGGATGTTATTTTATTATAATGCCGAGTCAGATCGAGCATATTTTCAGATTGTTTTGGATGTATTGGAGCTCAGGAGATGAATTGGAGGTCGACAACGTATATACATAATTCATTGAGTTCCGCTGTGTTGTCTGTTGGTTGTATTTATCATAAGGACAAGCTATTATAACTGTCCGAGCTGAAATAGGTTAGCTTACTCTGGTTGGTGTATGTATATAACTTTTTTTCTTTGTGTAAAGATTTGTTATATGTTATAGATTATTCGTTCCACTGTGAGATTTTGTGTTGTTTTAATTTTCTTCTTATCTCCTTCCTTCTTCTTTCCCTAACGATCTGGCTTTTCGGGATTCGATTGCTCAGCATGCAATACAGTAGACGTATTAGAGTTGATTTTCAAGGGTCGAAAATCCCGGTTCTTTACATACTTAGCGTCTGTTTGATTGGAGTTGATGATTTGTAATTTTAGAAATTATTATTACTATCATTTTTAAAAAACTGAGACCAGAATATTACAAAAATGATACCTAGTGTATGTTTGATTGGAGTTGAAACTTTGTATTATAGAAAGTATTTTGACTGTCATTTATAACTAAACTTATACCAAAATATTACAAAATTGATACCTGGTGTTTGTTTGATTGGAGTTGATGCTTTTTAATTTAGAAATTATTTACAAAAAATTGATACTAAAATATTGCGAAAATGATACCCAATGTCTGTTTGATTGGAGTTGATGTTTTGTAATTTTTTAAATTATTTTGACTATCGTTTATATAAAAAACCGATACCAAAATATTACATGATACCTAGTGTCTGTTTGATCAGAGTTGATGCTTTGTAATTTTAGAAATTATTTGACTATCGTTTATAAAAAAATTGATACCAAAACATTACAAAAATGATACCTAGTGTCTATTTGAATGGCGATGGCGATACAATTAAAGCACGGTATATTTATTTCACAGTTGATAGCAACCAATGTCATTAGTATACTTTTTAACTAATCCACTATAATAATGTTTTTTGCTAATCAACTAAATACCTCTTTTTATGCAATAGGATTTGATGATTTTGTAGAGACCTATCACAAAAGCAAAAAATTGAATCTTCAAAATCCAAGCAAAAGATATGTGAAGAAAAAGAAAACAACAAAGAAATGAAATCTGATAATGCATATAGACAAAACCAAAGATTATAAATTTTGTAAAAAAGAGAAATGGAATTACAAAAAACAAATAGACACTTTGAAAGGAACATAATTTTACTAATTCTTTACTATTTTTATGAAGACAACATTACAGTGAAAGAATGTAAGAAGTACCAAAATAATTTAGATGCATTGTATAGTTGTTATTCAATAGAAAATGAAGTGTTCATATTTGGAAAAGAAAAAATGAAAGTGGTTGCAAATGATATTAGCTTATTATTTGGTATGCTAATGAAATGAAGAAACATAGAGCTAGTAGCAAAAATGATAAGAAAAACAATTCTAATGGAATGTAGAGATTTTGCTGCAAGAAATTTTGGAAATTCTCCATTCATCACTAGGAACTTATTTGAAAGAAGAATAAAACAAGAAATAGAGAAAAAGATAAAACATAATGAGGAAGATTTACTATTACTAATAATAATGGTAATTTTGTTGACATTCTTTTTCCCTAACAATCAACAAAAGCTAAGATGTGGATTTTCACTATATTTGATTAAGATAAAAAAGTGAGGACAGTCTCTTAGCCAAAAACAACAAAAAAGAATTTTAACAATTTGTAAAAGAAATTATTCACAAACTAAGGAACATGTCGAGATGTCATATGTTTCCATTAGTAAGATATGTTATTCAAAATATTATTTTTTGAATTAATTTTTTCCCAATCATATCTAATCCGTTTTCCAAACACTTGCAGTATTGCATTTGTGAAAACATGAAGCTCATTCGACCAAAATGGCAATGTAGTGAAAATTTATAAAGATTTAAGGATTCTTTGTAATAGAGTTGCTTTAGTGATCAAAACAGCCATTGTGATGACCCGGAATTTTGGGCAATATAAATTTAATAATCTTTATTAATAATTAAATTGGATTGATAATTTTCCTATATAATTTTAATTTAAATTGGTAAAGTTAATCTTTTAAAGGCTAATAAATATTTAATTTGGCAATTTCTATTTTTATCTTTTCTAACAATTTAAAATTGGTGAGATTTATCTTCCAAAGCTAATAAAATTATATTCTATTTATAATGTATATATTAGTATATATATATTGTGAATAGGAAATCTTTTGTTTCAAATAAAAGATATGTTTTCAAATTATAACACATATGTATATATATATTGTGATTTGGAGTTATGTTTTATAATTCAATATAATAATTTTCAAAACTAATGTTGAAATGTTTTCCATTTAAAATGTATATATTTGTATATATTGAAATGGAAAAATATTGGTTTAAATTTAATAAAGGTGTTTTCAAACTTTAATATATACATAGTTTGTAATTTGGAAATTATAATTTAACATAATGTTTTCAAAAGGTTATTTGAGATTTAAATTTTTAACAACATTGATTAATTCTTATTTATTAAAAATATATATATTTTAGTTTGAGTTTAAATAAGATTTAAATTAGAAGTTCATTTTCTTTTGTTTTTAATATTCTTTCACTTTTTAAAATTCAAACATAAGATAAATTTGGTTTGAATATATATATATATATATAGAGTAAAAATAAATTTCTCAAGCATATAAACATATGATGCATTTAATTTGATCAAAGTATAAGTTATTTATAAATAAATGTTTACTTGAATTCAATTTTGTATATTTATTAAAATCTAAAAGCTTATTTATATAAGATAAAAACATTTTATATACATGTAAATATTTCATAAATACCTATATATAGCTTAAATAAATTAATAAAAGGGAAAGTAACACTTGTAAATATTATAATACATGTTAAAGGCATTTGTAAATTTATTAAATATGTGTAAGCTAGACAATCAATCTAAGGACAAGTGGCTTTATAATATTTTGTTAATTAAAATTTACAAGTTTAAATATAAAAGAGAAACCTTTTTTTACTTTTCAGTTCAATTCATTTTTCTTCATTTTCAACTAAAACTAAATTCAAATCAAAAGAAATAAAACCTGGAAATCAAAGATCAAAGGAGAAGTAAAACTGGAAATTTAAATCAAAAGAAAATCAAAGGCCAGATTCAACATCAATGCAAAATCTTCTAATGCAACCTGAGATCAACAACAAGTAATCAAAGAAATCAACAAGCAACTAAATTCAAAGATTAACACCAGATAAAAATTCAACAACAAAAAAGGAAATTCAAGAGCCTGGAACAAGTCTGGAAATCAAGAACAGGTTATCTGTTCTCTGTTCAATATTTCCTGGTGAGTAAACATTTTAAAAACAGTTTTAAAATCTATGGTTAAATTTTGATGCATGTGATAGATTGTGCTGTGATGATGTATATATGTTTATATGTATATTGTTTATGAATGCATGTTGGAATTGTGAAATGTTTGTTTATATAAGTTCTGGTATAAATTCATCTTCTCTGTTCTTGTTACAGGATTTAATATCCTTAAGAAAAAAATTCATATCTCATTATTCAAGCAAATTTAAGCTTGGATCTTTAAACGAAAGTTGTTTGCTAGGATATGATGATGATTTTAAAAATGGTTTCAGGGTTTAAAATTCAACAAATTATTTTTAAAATCAAAAGAACAGTGGAAATACTTATTTATGCTATAAATCAACTTTCTTAATTTCAAATTTGAATTATAGGAATGCATTCGTGATTGAAAATCACGAATTTCGATATGTATTTCATCATTTTTAGTGTGTTAATTCATGAGAATTTTGGAGTTGTTCGAATTGGACAATTGGGTTGATTGCCGATGAACGATGGCGTCGGGGTGGTCGATATTTGGGGTGAAGGTGGTTTGAGTGATGGAGGGTACATGAAAAATACTATGGTGATTGATCGTTGATCGTGGTGGCCGAGAATCGATGGGATAGGGTTTTATCGCCTGAGTTTGTCATCTGCATTCATTTGGATTTCGCGATGTCAAGACGCAACCGGAATTGATCGCATGGTGTTATGGAGATGCAGGGGAATGTGGCGAAGCGATGGTGAGAACGGCGAGGTGTTTCGGGTGGTAGAATCGTCAGAGGTGGTCGATCTTACGGTGTTGTCGTTTCAGGTTGATGGGTTCTTTGAGTCGAATTCGATTCTAGATCGAATCAAGATAGCTGGGTGATCGCGTGGTGTTGTCGAGGTCTGGGTTGACTCGTCGAAGGCCAGAGAGGAGTTCGTCGGTGATCGTGGTCGTCGTGCACGTGCACGTGTACGTTTTGGTGACAGGCGATGATCTGGTTTGGGGATGAAGGTTAGGCTCGGGGTTTTCCTCATTTTTTTCTCGCGTTCGTCTTGAAGCAAGTGAGTGTTACAGGAGAACTCGGGGTAGGCTCATGGCTTACTAGCGTTTGACTCGAGTTTTTGGCTGATGGGTTAGTTTGGTTTAAATTAAAACAAATTTTGAAGAAAAAAATCAAGTTTAAATTTTGAAAGTAAGTTCTTTCAAAACAAATGGAAATCAAGGTTTTAAGGGTGTTTTAATTTAATATATTTTCAAATTTGAAATGTTTTAAAATAGTTGATTTTAAAAGTAATTAGCTAAATTAATTTTGAATTGAATGCAAAGGAGTTCCAATATAAAATATTAGATCAAAGTTTTAAGAAATTTAAACAAGTTTTAAATAAGCATGTTTCAAGTTGTTAAGTTATATTCAAAGTAATTATAAAGTAATATTCAAATAGATAAGTTTAAAGGATATGGAAATCAAGTTTCCAAAGATAAATATTTGTGAATTTAATTAAACATGTTTGAAAAGGGTTTTTAAAGATTTTAAGTATAATAAAAATTAAGGGTTTAAATTGTTTTGTTTTAAAGTATAATTATATTCAAATATATAATTGATTTCTAAATTTGTTTAAAATGAAATATAATGATAGAAATAAGTATTTAATTTAAATGATGAGTTTATCTTTAAAGATTGGAATTAATTAAAGATAATTAATGAGTAAAATAAATTAAAAGTTAATTACTTATTGTAATTAATGATAATTACTAATGAAGTAATTAGTGGAAATGAATGTAATTAAGAAATAAATTAATTAAAGATTAAGTGATGATTAATTGAGTAATTAATTAATGTAATTAATTTTAGGTTAATTAATTAGTCTAATTAATTAAAGATAATCACTTATGATTAATTAAGTGTAATTACTTAGTGAAATAATTAATGAATAATCACTAAATGTAATTAATTTAAGAAGAATTACTTATGAGAGTAATTAATGGATAATTACTTATGGAAGTAATTAAATGGAAGTAATTAAGAGTTAATCACTTAATGTTATTAATTAAAGGATTAATTAATTTAATTCATTAAAGAGTTAATTAATTAATTAAAGAGTAATTAATTAATTAAAGAGTTAAGGTTAATTAATAATATGATTAATTACTTAATAAGGTAATTAATTAATTAAGGATTAATATAATTAATTAAGGATTTAATTAATTAAGGTAAGTAATTACGGGATGGTTAATTACAGTTTATGATTAATTAAGGTTAATTAATAAATGTGGTTAATTAAAGATTAATTATTTAATTAACTAAAAGGTAATTAATTAATGAAGTAATTAGAGGATCATTAATTAATATAATTAATGAAATTAATCAAGGTTGATTAATGGAAGTGATTAATTAAAGTATGATTAATTAATGTAATTAATTAAGGATTAATGTAATTAATTATAGTTAATTAATTAATGGAAGTAATTAGTTAAGAATCATTGATTAATAAAATAAGAATTAATAAATGAGAGTAATTAAAGGTTAATTCCTGTAAAAGGATAAGGATAATTAATTTGTGGAAGTAATTAAAGGCTAATTACTTGAAAGTAATTAAAAGATAATTAATCAGGGATGATTAATTAAGATGGAAATTAGAAAATGATTAATTAATTGGTTTTTAATTAATTAATGGTTAAGTAAGCAGGATTTATAGAATGAAGTAATTAATTTAATTTATTTTAAACTAATTAGAGATGGAAGTAATTAATTTAATTCATTTTAAATTAATTATAGATGGTGTGATTATTAATCCTTGCTTATGAATGGCTGAATGATTTGAATGTGATATGTGCTGTTTTGTGATATGGTTGAATTAGATAATATGGATTATCTATCTATATCGATATGAATTATTCTATCTATGATATTATGAATTATATATCTATGCGAATATAGATAATGAATTGAATTGTTTTAACTTTAAAACAACTTGGCCTTAAAAAGAAACGTTTTGGATTTCGATGAGACCGGGATCGGGTTTCCAGATTTGGATATCCGAAAACCACATCGATCCAAATTAACGATAGGTCGTGAAAACTCAAGTGGAGTTCGAGATGAAGACTCGAAGTGTAAGAACTATTCGTCGTTAAAACTCTGAGGGTGATTCCAAAATGAGTTTACGGAGATAGTACTTTTAGATTCGAGATGAAGATTCAGAGTGCAAGGGCTATGGTCGTTAACTCTGAGGGTTATTCCAAAACGAGTGTAACGAGATAGTGCCTTCGGTTTCGTTCGAACCCGGAAAGGACTTGTATGGATGAATGCTTTCAGAACATCGTCAGGTGGACGATGAGCATTCTAAGATAGATGTGTTCTATAAAGGTAATCGTAGCCTCAAGCCTCATCAACCGGGAATGGCTAAAACCGAGGAGGTGCAGCAAGGTTAAGTGGGTAGCACCCAAGTAGGACGAGATTTTCCTTTGTCTGGAGGTTCCTTTTATTTTGGCTTAGTGTGTGGTTGGTCGCGCCAACTACGGGGTTGTCTTGTTCGGAATTGTCCAATAAGGGGTGGTTCCGGCCTTGTGTTGCAGGGGATTAGGAGTAATCCTCGGTACGGTGATCTAGGCCCCGTACTGTGACAGGCTGTACCCCAGTAGCCCTGCCATTGATGGAAACCCATTCTTCCTACGTGCCCTTACGGTTTTGATTGTATAACCCACTTTGTGGCTAGTATGTTGGAATTTAATCATGTAACAATTTCAACTATGTGATTATTTACTTGAAAACCATAGACCTTATTATAATATCACTGGATTTCTTATCAAATGTTTTGGTTAGCGTAAGGTAAAAACTTTGCCATGTTTATGTGTGGGAAGTCTTACGTGATACCTTTGTTTCCAAATGGTTTTCAAAGTTAAGCAACTTTAACCCGTTTACTCACACCAAACCCATGTCTGACCCAAGTGTTTATTTTCTGTTTTATTAAACTCTTGGGTACTCAATTTTGTATTGAGTAGTCGAGGGATTTAGGTTAGCTTTGACGAATTCTGTAGGAGATTTGGAGCAGGTGGTTTCAGCGTGTAGATATATAGTGATTCCGCTGTGTTTGTGTTGAGTCTGTGTCTGTATTGTATTGATGACTTGATTTGTATGATAGACAGATGTTTATAACTGTCTAATATGAGATGTATAAGTTGTGTAGCTCTGATGTATATGATACTATGTAATATCTTTTGTGATATATTATATTTCATTCGTTCCGCTGTGAGATTCTGATATTGTTGAGTTTCTTCTTTTCTATCTTTTCCTCTTCTATCCCTTTCTTTCTTAAATCATGATGCGTCTTTCTGGGCTAAGAAAGACGGGTTGTGACAGTTGGTATCAGAGCTCTAGGTTGAGTGAATACCTCGGCTTTGGAGTGATTTCTATCTTTCTTGGGAGAGCGTACTTGTAATTTATATATATATATATATATATTTCTACCTATTTGTTGGGTTACCTCTTCGGGTTTTCCAATATAAGTTCTAAAGGGAGGAAGGGTAGTGGTGTGTGTAGTACAACTACCACTAATGGAAGAGGCCCATATGTTGAGGTTGGAAGTGTATATGTCGAGACTGTAGACCTAATACCGTCTCGAGTAAGTTTGGCAGTATGGTGTAAGGATTTCTCGGATCTCTGAAGGAAATCTTTTTCAAGATTCGGAGTTCATTATTGGAGTGTAAGCTTGGTTGAGCTCGGTTGAGCGGATTTTCTAAGAGTTTGGATATGTTGTATAAGCAGAAGTGAGAAATGGTATCTTGGCAACTTCAGGAAGGAGCGGCTGTGTGATGAGACGCAGTATCTATGGATGTTCTTGAAGGAGATGTTCTTTTTGGAGCAAGTTTAAGAAGGTATTGGAGGAACAGTTGATGTCTACCGCAGGAAAGACTCGGCTGTATAGGAATTCTCTAGATATCGAGTAAGAGAGTTTTATCTATTTTGAAGTATGGGACTAAGGTCGATTAGTTGCTTCTTCGGACATGGTCTCATTGTCCCCGTTAAGAAGAGTAGTTGTTGGTGTTTGGATTGGAGCCCGAGTTTCTTGAGAAGATATCTGCTCATCTCAAGGATCTTTTGTGGAGATTGGTTATTATGGCTTTGAGATTGAGGTTTCTCATGAGGAGGTAGAAGCTATCAAGGTAGTCAGAAGTTTGTCTGCATCTGGAGTTGAGTTCCGTATTAACTTGGTTCCAGAAGCGATACCGGTAGTTAGCCTGGTAGTAGGATGGTTTGTAGAGAAAGGATTTGGTGTAGCGGAGCAGAAATTTTTGGAAATGGATTTGTCATATCTAGTTCTCAAGTGTGGATTCTGCTGTAAGATTGTGTGACCGAGTCGGATGGGTCACTAAGATTTTATGGATCTAATGAACCATGTTTTCCAAATATGTGTATCAAGTTGTGCTCGAGTTCATCGACCTTCTCATCTATTTCAGAATCAGAGTTGTGCAGCGGAAGTAAAGTAGCAGCTGTGCGAGGAAGGAAGTAACCTCAGACTTCTACAGAAAATTTAAGCGAACCTCTAAATGTGTATAGAAAATTTCAGGATCTGAAGATAAGGTTATAGAGTACATCTGTTTTGGCTGTTCCAGATGGGAGAAGTAAGTCAGTCTTTCATTGCTTGTGGAGTAGAGTTTGTGGATTTCAACTGATTTTGGAAAGATCATATTGTTGAATAGGATCCAGAAATTGGTTTGTTCTTGGTCCAGTTCTGTTTCAAGAAGCATCAGCGAAGGTTGAGCTGATCAAGAAGAGATAAGGTAGCCCAGGATCGTCTAATGAGTTAGGCAGATATGAGACAAGGAGTTTGGAATTCCGAGTTGGAGATTGGAAATTGTTTAAGTTTCTCCAATCAAAGGAGCTTTAAGTTTTGGTAGGACTGGGAGGTTAGCTCCGAAGTATTTTGGATCTTCCTGTGTTCTCGAGAGGATTAGTTCTTTTGTCTCCAGGATTGAATGGCCAGTTTGGAATTCATTATATTTCACGTATCTCTGAGGGAGTACGTGTATGATTCATCACTGGTTGTGAAATCTGTAGTTCAGATGGATTTGGAAGTGAGCTATATTTGAGTGTGGTTTGATATTCTGTTCAGATTGGTGATATAGAGGAGAGGGAGCTATGTATCATAGTGGTTTTGTTAGTTTAGATTCTGTAGAGCGGCTCCTAGTGATTTATACTTGGGAAACTCTAGATAGTGTTAGTAAGATCTATCCTGATTTGTGTCAGGATAGTTAGATAGCTTTGTTTGTTTGATTGGTTGCTATGGTTGTTAGTAACTGGATGATAGGTATGCTTTGCTATTTGAAATAGAAATCTTTGCTGGATTATTAAATTATCTTTGCTTTTAATTTCGGGGATGAAATTCTTTTAAGGGGGGAGGAATGTGATGACCCGGAATTTTGGGCAATATAAATTTAATAATCTTTATTAATAATTAAATTGGATTGATAATTTTCCTATATAATTTTAATCTAAATTGGTAAATTTAATCTTTTAAAGGCTAATAAATATTTAATTTGGCAATATCTATTTTTATCTTTTCTAACAATTTAAAATTGGTAAGATTTATCTTCCAAAGCTAATAAAATTATATTCTATTTATAATGTATATATTAGTATATATATATATATATTGTGAATAGGAAATCTTTTGTTTCAAATAAAAGATGTGTTTTCAAATTATAACACATATGTATATATATATATATATATATATATATTGTGATTGGGAGTTATGTTTTAAAATTCAATATAATAATTTTCAAAACTAATGTTGAAATGTTTTCCATTTAAAATGTATATATTTGTATATATTAAAATGGAAAAATATTGGTTTAAATTTAATAAAGGTGTTTTCAAACTTTAATATATACATAGTTTGTAATTTGGAAATTATAATTTAACATAATGTTTTCAAAAGGTTATTTGAGATTTAAATTTTTAACAACATTGATAAATTCTTATTTATTAAAAATATATATTTTAGCTTGAGTTTAAGTAAGATTTAAATTAGAAGTTCATTTTCTTTTGTTTTTAATATTCAAACATAAGATAAATTTGGTTTGAAAATATATATATAGAGTTCAAATAAATTTCTCAAGCATATAAACATATGATGCATTTAATTTGATCAAAGTATAAGTTATTTATAAATAAATTTTTACTTGAATTCAATTTTGTATATTTATTAAAATCTAAAAGCTTACTTATATAAGATAAAAACATTTTATATACATGTAAATATTTCATAAATACATATATATGGCTTAAATAAATTAATAAAAGGGAAAGTAATAGTTGTAAACATTATAATACATGTTAAAGACATTTGTAAATTTATTGAATATGTGTAAGCTAGACAATCAATCTAAGGACAAGTGGCTTTATATTATTTTGTTAATTAAAATTTACAAGTTTAAATATAAAAGAAATATTTGTTTTTACTTTTCAGTTCAATTCATTTTTCTTCATTTTAAACTAAAACTAAATTCAAATCAAAAGAAATAAAACTTGGAAATCAAAGATCAAAGGAGAAGTAAAACTGGAAATTCAAATCAAAAGAAAATCAAAGGCTAGATTCAACATCAATGCAAAATCCTCTAATGCAACTTGAGATCAACATCAAGTAATCAAAGAAATCAACAAGCAACTAAATTCAAAGATTAACACCAGATAAAAATTCAACAACAAAAAAGGAAATTCAAGAGCCTAGAACAAGTCTGGAAATCAAGAACGGGTTATCTGTTCTCTGTTCAATATTTCCTGGTGAGTAAACATTTTAAAAACAGTTTTAAAATCTATGGTTAAATTTTGATGCATGTGATAGATTGTGATGTGATGATGTATATATGTTTATATGTATATTGTTTATGAATGCATGTTGGAATTGTGAAATGTCTGTGTATATAAGTTCCTGTATAAATTCATCTTCTCTATTCTTGTACAGGATTTAACATCCTTAAGAAAAAAATTCATATCTCTTTATTCAAGCAAATTTAAGCTTGGATCTTTAAATGAAAGTTGTTTGCTAGGATATGATGATGATTTTAAAAATGGTTTTAGGGTTTAAAATTCAACAAATTATTTTTAAAATCAAAAGAACAGTGGAAATACTTATTTATGCTAAAAATCAACTTTCTTAATTTCAAATTTGAATTATAGGAATGAATTCGTGATTGAAAATCAAGACTTTCGATATGTATTTCATCATTTTTAGTGTGTTAATTCATGAGGATTTTGGAGTTTTTCGAATTGGACAATTAGGTTGATTGCCGATGAACGACGGCGTCAGGGTGGTCGATATTTGGGGTGAAGGTGGTCTGAGTGATGAAGGGTACAAGAAAAATACTATGGTGATTGATCGTTGATCGTGGTGGCCGGGAATCGATGGGATAGGGTTTTATCGCCTGAGTTTGTCATCTGCATTCATTTGGGTTTCGCGATGTCAAGGCGCAACCGGAATCGATCGCGTGGTGTTCTGGAGACGCAGGGGAATGTGGCAAAGCGATGGTGAGAACGGCGAGGTGTTTCAGGTGGTAGAATCGTCAGAGGTGGTCGATCTTACGGTGTTGTCGTTTCAGGTTGATGGGTTCTTTGAGTCGAATTCGATTCTAGATCGAATCAAGATAGCCGGGTGATCGCGTGGTGTTGCCGAGGTCTGGGTTGACTCGTCGAAGGCCAGAGAGGAGTTCGTCGGCGATCGTGGTCGTCGTGCACGTGCACGTGTACGTTTTGGTGACAGGCGATGATCTGGTTTAGGGACGAAGGCTGGGCTCGGGGTTTTCCTCGTTTTTTTTCTCGCGTTCATCTCGAAGCAAGTGAGTGTTGTAGGAGAACTTAGGGTAGGCTCATGGCTTACTAGGGTTTGACTCGAGTTTTTGGCTGATGGGTTAGTTTGGTTTAAATTAAAACAAATTTTGAATAAAAATATCAAGTTTAAATTGTGAAAGTAAGTTCTTTCAAAACAAATGGAAATCAAGGTTTTAAGGGTGTTTTAATTTAATATATTTTCAAATTTGAAATGTTTTAAAATAGTTGATTTTAAAAGTAATTAGCTAAATTAATTTTGAATTGAATTCAAAGGAGTTCCAATATAAAATATTAGATCAAAGTTTTAAGAAATTTAAACAAGTTTTAAATAAGCATGTTTCAAGTTGTTAAGTTATATTCAAAGTAATTATAAAGTAATATTCAAATAGATAAGTTTAAAGGATATGGAAATCAAGTTTCCAAAGATAAATATTTGTGAATTTAATTAAACATGTTTGAAAAGGGTTTCTAAAGATTTTAAGTATATTAAAAATTAATGGTTTAAATTGTTTTGTTTTAAAGTATAATTATATTCAAATATATAATTGATTTCTAAATTTGTTTAAAATGAAATATATTGATAGAAATAAGTATTTAATTTAAATGATGAATTTATCTTTAAAGATTGGAATTAATTAAAGGTAATTAATGAGTAAAATAAATTAAAAGTTAATTACTTATTGTAATTAAGGATAAATACTAATGAAGTAATTAGTGGAAATGAATGTAATTAAGAAATAAATTAATTAAAGATTAAGTGATGATTAATTGAGTAATTAATTAATCTAATTAATTTTAGGTTAATTAATTAGTCTAATTAATTAAAGATAATCACTTATGATTAATTAAGTGTAATTACTTAGTGAAGTAATTAATGCATAATTACTGAATGTAATTAATTTAAGAAGAATTATTTATGAAAGTAATTAATGGATAATTACTTATGGAAGTAATTAAATGGAAGTAATTAAGGGTTAATCACTTAATGTTATTAATTAAAGGATTAATTAATATAATTCATTAAAGAGTTAATTAATTAATTAAAGAGTAATTAATTAATTAAAGAGTTAAGGTTAATTAATAATATGATTAATTACTTGATAAGGTAATTAATTAAATGGGTAATTAATTAATTAAGGATTAATATAATTAATTAAGGAGTTAATTAATTAAGGTAAGTAATTACGGGATGGTTAATTACTGTTTATGATTAATTAAGGTTAATTAATAAATGTGGTTAATTAAAGATTAATTATTTAATTAACTAAAAGGTAATTAATTAATGAAGTAATTAGAGGATCATTAATTAATATAATTAATGAAATTAATCAAGGTTGATTAATGGAAGTGATTAATTAAAGTATGATTAATTAATGTAATTAATTAAGGATTAATGTAATTAATTATAGTTAATTAATTAATGGAAGTAATTAGTTAAGAATCATTGATTAATAAAATAATAATTAATAAATGAGAGTAATTAAAGGTTAATTACTGTAAAAGGATAAGGATAATTAATTTGTGAAATTAATTAAAGGCTAATTACTTGAAAGTAATTAAAAGATAATTAATCGGGGATGATTAATTAAGATGGAAATTAGAAAATGATTAATTAATTGGTTTGTAATTAATTAATGGTTAAGTAAGCAGGATTTATAGAATGAAGTAATTAATTTAATTTATTTTAAATTAATTAGAGATGGAAGTAATTAATTTAATTCATTTTAAATTAATTATAGATGGTGTGATTATTAATCCTTGCTTATGAATGGCTGAATGATTTGAATGTGATATGTGCTGTTTTGTGATATGGTTGAATTGGATAATATGGATTATCTATCTATATCGATATGAATTATTCTATCTATGATATTATGAATTATCTATCTATGCGAATATAGATAATGAATTGAATTGTTTTAACTTTAAAACAACTTGGCCTTAAAAAGAAACGTTTTGGATATCGATGAGACCGGGATCGGGTTTCCAGATTTGGATATCCGAAAACCACATCGATCCAAATTAACGATAGGTCGTGAAAACTCAAGTGGAGTTCGAGATGAAGACTCGAAGTGTAAGAACTATTCGTCGTTAAAACTCTGAGGGTGATTCCAAAATGAGTTTACGGAGATAGTACTTTTAGATTCGAGATGAAGATTCAGAGTGCAAGGGCTATGGTCGTTAACTCTGAGGGTGATTCCAAAATGAGTGTAACGAGATAGTGCCTTCGGTTTCGTTCGAACCCGGAAAGGACTTGTATGGATGAATGCTTTCAGAACATCATCATGTGGACGATGAGCATTCTAAGATAGATGTGTTCTATAAAGGTAATCGTAGCCTCAAGCCTCATCAACCGGGAATGGCTAAAACCGAGGAGGTGCAACAAGGTTAAGTGGGTAGCACCCAAGTAGGACGAGATTTTCCCTTGTCTGGAGGTTCCTTTTATTTTGGCTTAGTGTGTGGTTGGTCGCGCCAACTACGGGGTTGTCTTGTTCGGAATTGTCCAATAAGGGGTGGTTCCGGCCTTGTGTTGCAGGGGATTGGGAGTAATCCTCGGTACGGTGATCTAGGCCCCGTACTGTGACAGGCTGTACCCCAGTAGCCCTGCCATTGATGGAAACCCATTCTTCCTACGTGCCCTTACGGTTTTGATTGTATAACCCACTTTGTGGCTAGTATGCTGGAATTTAATCATGTAACAATTTCAGCTATGTGATTATTTACTTGAAAACCATAGACCCTATTATAATATCACTGGATTTCCTATCAAATGTTTTGGTTAGCGTAAGGTAAAAACTTTGCCATGTTTATGTGTGGGAAGTCTTACGTGATACCTTTGTTTCCAAATGGTTTTCAAAGTTAAGCAACTTTAACCTGTTTACTCACACCAGACCCATGTCTGACCCAAGTGTTTATTTTCTGTTTTATTAAACTCTTGGGTACTCAATTTTGTATTGAGTAGTCGAGGGATTTAGGTTAGCTTTGACGAATTCTGTAGGAGATTTGGAGCAGGTGGTTTCAGCGTGTAGATATATAGTGATTCCGCTGTGTTTGTGTTGAGTCTGTGTCTGTATTGTATTGATGACTTGATTTGTATGATAGACAGATGTTTATAACTGTCTAATATGAGATGTATAAGTTGTGTAGCTCTGATGTATATGATACTATGTAATATCTTTTGTGATATATTATATTTCATTCGTTCCGCTGTGAGATTCTGATATTGTTGAGTTTCTTCTTTTCTATCTTTTCCTCTTCTATCCCTTTCTTTCTTAAATCATGATGCGTCTTTCTGGGCTAAGAAAGACGGGTTGTGAGAGCCATCCCCCTTTCTGTTGAAGGTATGACGGTATTTATAGATTTTTGAGAGCACTTGGATCGAAACCAGAGCACTACAGGCTTCTAATCATCACTATAAGGCAGCACATGAATTTTCGAAGTAAACCGAGCTAACTATTTGGATCAGTACCAATCCAATCCAATTGGATTGCATTTGTGAAAACATGAAGCTCATTCGATCAAAGCGGCAATAAAGTGAAAATTTATAAAGATTTGAAGAATCTTCATAACAGAGTTGCTTTAGTGATCAGAACAGCCAACCCCCTTTATGTTGAAGGTATGATGGTATTTATAGATTTTTGAGAGCACTTGGATCGAAACCAGAGCACCAGAGGCTTCTAATAATCACTATGAGGCAGCACATGAATTTTGGAAGTAAACCGTGCTAACTTTTGGATCGGTACCTATCCAATTGGATTGGATCGGTACTGATCCAAATAGTTGAGCAATTCTTGCACAACTTTCATCCCACGGGCTTCCTTATTGGCTAGCGAGGATTCCCTTGCAATTTCATGACTTGTTGACGTGTTTTGACGATGAATCACTAGTAGGTTAGATCGAACTGTAACTTGCATAGGACAAGTCATGACTTCCTCAACTTAGATGCTCAGAATGTTACCAAATTTAGTATATAAGCTTAAAAGTGATGTAGGGACATAATGAAAGTGGTTTGAATTACTAACGAGTCAATAATTTGGATCCGTATCGATCCAATTGGATCAGATCAGTGTTGATCCAAATAATTGTCTTTTTCATCCCAAATTCCCAAGGTTCATTTGTTATGTTCTTTTAGGTATTCGAACCATGTTTCAAGTCGTTTGCATTTAGTTTGATTGTTCAAACTCCTTTTGAATTATGCTGGGTTAAAAATCCAGTTAACATTTTCCCCCTTAGAGCATGCTTTCACTGGAAACAAGGCGTGCTCTGGAATTATTTGTCTTCTGGTTTCCACTTCGTGGAGCTTTATTAGTCGTATCTAGTGTCCTCGAGTAGTTGCCCATGACATCCTAGCTAACTATCCGATCCTTAGTGAAAATCCTCTGTAGTTGTAATTACCGAATGATCTTGACTCGATAATTTCCAAGTTGAATACGAACATCAAATTAGGATAATATGAGAAGTTTGATGTCATTCGGGATAAATAAATTGGATCGGTACCAATCCAATTGGGTCGGATCGGCACCGATCCAAGTACTTTGAAAATTTTGCACCTTCTCTCCATTTTTTATACGTATGTGTGATCGGATCTCCCATTTCCTCACTCTACATTTTCGATCGAGCTGATCCAATTGTAACCCTACTCCAACGATCCATTTTCTGACGCCACCAGAACACTACGGCCAGCGATCTTCCCCTATAGTGCCGCTAACCACCGCCTCTAAAAGATACTACCACCGTTCTTTTGCAGTGATTTCACCTACCTCAAGTCATTACCGATCTAGTTGTTGCCGACCCAAAGCACTATGATTCGAGCTATCTTGAATTGAAGACCTTATCATTACTCTTCTCAATCTCGAAGGTGAAGGTTGGTGAAGTGAGTTTCGGTGCAATATTATGTTATTGATTGGTTAGGTTGTGTTAGCGATGGTCGTAGTGGAAGATCCGAGCTAATTGCAATTTTGGGGAGGAAGATAGTAAATCGGGTATGAAGTTCTTCATGGAGCGATGTCAAGGTTTTGCTTCTATTGTCGACATGTTTTGGTAACTTCATCCTTAGATTCAGAATTAGCTTGTATTGAGTTTCACGGTCAATTCTGGCATGACATCTCATGGATTGCGGATTGATTTTGGTTTTTTCTAGGAGGTGATAATAACTTAGGGTAGCATCTTGCATGCGGCTTAGGTGGTTATCATCTTCTAGGAAACTAAAATTGACTTATGCTAATAATTTCCTTCCTGATCTGAACCCATTAATTTACAGATACTAGATTTAGACTGGACTTGTCATTACACAGTCGGCATACCTGGAATGGAAAGAGAATTACATGTCGCATTGGACAACGAATAAGTGTAGAAGAAAAGGCATAAACAACTTGATGGGATTGCTTTTTCTGATGTGAGCAAGCCATCTACATGGAATAGTCCGCTTGCAGCATTCAGGACGCCACGTCTGTTCTCGCATAGATTGCACATCGCACACACTCATGGTTTATGCTTGGAGTCTGATTGGTGATTGATACACGTCGATCATCTCTTGAATTCCAAGTATCATCCATGTTAAAGGTTTATAGTTTAGAAATTATGCGCACCTGACTATTTTGAACACGAACTTTCTTATATAGAATGATGCATAAATCTTCCCATCGCAAGACAATCAAAGGGAATTTACCTGCTTTCTAAGCGAAGTCCTCGTCGATCCCGACTAGACCTGCTACCTGTGTAAATACGGGACAGAATGGTCTCCTAATTCTGGTTGCCTCGTCGTTGGTCACACTCCCTCCAGCTTTAGGGTTCTACTGGATCCACCGGAGAAAGCTTCCTCGATTCTTACACACAGGGCGTTGCGTAGCATTTGCTCACAATACGGCATTCAGAAGGACGATGTACTTCTTCCATCAAGAAGTCAATTCGCTCATCGGCCGCCTTTTGGATATGTGGCATGCCATCGCTACATGTGCATGTATGGTGCGGTGCCCTCATTTAATCATTTCCTGATGGCAACCCTTCAGAATATGGGGCTGGCCCCATTTCAGATTCTCTCGAATGGCTACACCATGCTGACTTGTGTATATGTTCTGTTTGTACGAACGCTCAGTCACACTCCGAACTTCACCGAGCTACAGTATCTTCTACTATTTAAAAAGAGGGAGGCCAACCCATCTCTCCTTTACATTAAGGCACAACACGGCCTAAATCTTGTACTCGCTCTCCTTAGCAAAGTCCCTTCATTCAAAAATCAATTTTTTCTTTGTCAAGTGGCCTGAGGGTTCACTCGTCTATGGACCACGGGGGGTAATTTACTCTCACTGGGCATAAAATTTCCTTTAGCTACTAAAAAGTCTTCTGAGCGACTATTTATCCTTTTGCAGTCCTTCCGAGGATTAACAAGGATCCAACACTCGTGCATGTTCTTAGTGCCTTAAGGCAGTCGACGAGAGCACATGATCATATTCTGATCACTGACGAGAATCTTTGTCGATGCAGGCTTTTACCCCCTGGGAGATCAGCTGGGTTTGTTAGTGCCCCCTCTCACTCCAAAGCTCGAGCTTGCTCAGTTTCTACCTCTCGCGATTCTGACAAAGATGGTGATGATGAAGAGAAAGATAGCGACTTATCTGGCGAGTTAGCAAAAACTTCTGAGGAAACCCAAATCCAAATTGAGACTGTCAGTTCGACCTAGATGCCTCTGATCCTAGAGGATAAATAAGAGGAGTTGGTTCATCGGGAAGGTAAAGCTCCGGTAATTGTGAGAAAGGAGAAAGGAGGAATCGATGAGGGACTCCCTTCAATCGACGAGGGAGCAGACTTAGATATAGATATCGATGAAGGCGATATCGATTTGGGTGACAAGTCCCCGGAGTTGAGTCCCGGGCACACTTCATCGCCCCCTCCAAAAGAACGCTTCGAAGAATTCCCTCCTAAAGATGAACATGCTCCCATCATTCACTGGGAGATGTCGAATTTGACTTCGGAGATGCGAGTGGCATCTATGTAGATGCGAAAGATCTGATGGGTGATACTACTTTAAGAGGGTTGCCTTCCCAGCCTGCCCGAATTGTTCGCACCGAAATAAATATACCGACCTTAATAGGCATCAATGCGGTTTGTATTATTCTGCTGGGGTCGTTAAACTGTAGCGCACACTTCACTAGGACCGCGCATTTCATTGTTAATCATCTAATTTTTTTTATCAAGTGTCTTTTCTCCTGAAGTCGTTTTGTTATTTGCCGTAGGGATCATTTCCTGAGGCTTCTATAGTGATCTTAATTGAGCGCTTGAGCCTCGGCATTCGCAATGACATTCATCCCGATATTACTCCTTTTGTGAAACCGATGAAGAGAGATGGAGGAGAAAGGATAAGGAGTCGGAGGAGCACCGACGGACTAGGAAGGATCAAGACCGCGACAGAGGGAGCAGCCAAGAAAAAAGGAAAAGCCCGATCGAGCGGGGAGACGCATCTATGAACATAAATAAAGATCAAGAACATCTTCCTTCTTCCGCTTCCAGAGCCGTGACCTCCTCCACTCATGCTGCTACTGCTCCTTTTCCAATTTCAAGGCGAGCCCCTAACATTCTCCCTGTCGGTCCCCCACTTTTGCAAGCTGCATTTCCTTACTTATTCTTAAGGGGGTTGTTTTCGACAAGTCCAATCTGAAGTCGGTCCACACAGAATCTACCTCACCACATTTGCAGGCGATCTAAAGTGGCTTGGAGTAGACCGAGTGGTAGGAGAAACTGTGCATGTAACTTTCTACCATTAACCGAAATAATTACCAAGAGATTCTCTCATTAAGTCCGAGAAAGATGAATTTGAGAAGCAGCTAGTGGATCGCAACTCGGAAATTGAAAGGTTGAAGAAGGAGAGAGACGATGCCTTAAAAAGGGAATGTAAGAGTGATTCTTTGTTTGAGGAGTTGAAGCAAGCGAACAAACAAGGTGCTCTAGCATTCATAGACAAGATAAAAATGTGCCACGCCAACGAGGCGACTCTGAAAGAGATGTTAACTAAAAGTGAGGCGACGATCGAGGCGGAGAAGAGAGTCATAGTTGAACAATCTTAAGAAATTGCCTATCTACGCGCTCAAATTTTGGCTGTAGAAGCTGAGAAAATCAACTAGCCGTGGAGAAGGCTAGCACAGAGACAAGCTTTTCGGAGCTCCAAGATACTTTTGCAAGAAAAATGGAAGGCTTGGACGCCACTATTCTTGGTTTCTATGTTAACTCTGTGCTTCATCAAGGTAGCCTCAGTTATTTAGGCCCATCGTTCCCTCACAAACTCATGGTGGTTTGGGAGGAAATTTTGGCCCGTTTCGATGACATGGGTGGCGGTTATTCAGAGGAGGAGCTGGTTTAGGCCTACCTGAACAAGGAATCCTACCAAGTTCTAGTGGAAGGCCAGAGAATCTTAAAGTTGAAGAGGGAGCGTGGATCCACCGTTGCTACGACCATCAGCAAGGCTGCGGCCGAACACTTTCCTTCAGAACCGACGAGTCATAGCATTTCCATACCGACAAGGGAATCACTACCACATCTCCGATGATCGTGCAGCCGTCGAAGGAAGGCAATGGTG
The DNA here is from genome assembly GCA_030737815.1 of Allium fistulosum. NCBI lineage: Eukaryota > Viridiplantae > Streptophyta > Magnoliopsida > Asparagales > Amaryllidaceae > Allium > Allium fistulosum. The sequence goes on along the minus strand of CM060901.1, from coordinate 304,381,529 downwards.
AAGGCTTCAAAATCATTGCACACGACCAAACCCCAACTGCAGGTAACTTTCTCCTCTTTCCCGAGCTTGAAGATTTTCAATTCATGCCTAATGAAATCTCCGAGATAACCACCCTTTATTCTGATATTGTAGATCAACCTCATCCTCCTGTTGGATTGCCTTCTCATCACGATGTTACGTCTGTTGCTATTTTAACTACGCCAGCCGTTGTCACTGCTTCTGGCTCACAGCCTGGTCCGTATTATGAGCAAATTGAGGATCTGCATAGTTTTGATGACCTTTCTATTTCTTAAGTGGAGAGCTTGGTTTCTATTGGTGCGCAAGAGCAGCCAGACCAAAGCAACCAACAAGGGAAAGCAGAAATAGAGCAGCCAAAGACCAAGGAACAGATGATTGTGGTGAAAAAGGATAAGGTTGAGGCACAGAGGAAGTCATCTAAAAGCTCTCACCGAACTCGCAAGCATAAGGGGAAAGGAGGCTCCACCAGTGGCATTCTTCGAAAAGTGAGGGAGCCCCGGGTAAGGATAGGCCCGAGAAACTATAGATTAGAGGTAGGAAAGGAGACTGGAGCAGTGGTGAGCAGACGTCCTAATTTGACCTATCCTCCTCTTGTTGTTTTGTTTTTGATTACCTTTTGTACAAGTGCAGAGTCCATGCTCATTATTCTTTTTATTGCTGTTATAGCAAAACTTTGTATTTTGCTTTTTGTTGGCCGATATTGTGTGGGTACGGCCCCCACATTTTGACTTTGTACAGAAAATGCCATAAGTAATACAATGCTGACATTTTGATTGTAACTTTACCTATCTGCTCATCTGCATTTCATGCACTTATGTCAATTTCATTTACTGCTATTTTATCTAGTCATGTAATCACAATCAAAATTCTTTGTTTGGAGTAACATAATTGTAAAGTACTTGGTTTTTTTAGTATTATTACTTTTATTTGAGTATCGGCGTGTGCCCTCCAGTTCACGGGGCTGCTTACTTCGAACACTTAACAAATGACCAGTTAATCCGAGTGATTTTCTGGATGTCAATAATCGTACCTATTTTGTGGTTCCTATCTTTGGGAACTTGTGATTTGAACGGCTTGATTTTAAATATATCGTCGATCAATAATTGGAATTCTCTGCTGACCCATAGTTGTTTGACATTGTTGGATTCATACCCGTTGCTCCCAATGGTGGGACTGGGTTGATTCTTGTTATTCCTGCAATCGACGTGTTTCCCGGTATTGCCGGGGCAATATTGGTACTTAAGAGTGTGCACGGCTTATGAATGCGCGGCTTTTGAGAGTGTGTGTGTGGCTTATGGGATGCGCATCTTTTGGAAGTGTGCGCGGATTAGGGATGCATGGCTTTTGGGATCGATATGACCTATCGATTTGACACAGTTTAGATCTTCTCGACATTATCAATCTTCGGGAAATGTGAGAAGTTTATGCTTCGAGAGCGTGATTCCATAGCTCAAAAGGTAATGCGCGGCTTATGTGATGCTTGGCATTTAAGGTTGTGCTCGCCTGGATGCGATTCCACAATCCAAGACGTGAGGCGCGACTTACGAAATGCGTGGCTTCAATTTGGGCCTTCCCAGCGTCGCCGGAGCATTACCGGTTCTTAGAAGGCGGGGATCGGGTTCCGCCGATCCAACGATTTGAGTCGACTTGCTTCCGTAGACCCGGCGGGTAAGTGGGGCATACTTGAGCGTGGTTCCCCTATCTCAAGCAGCGATTGGATGGTTTTGAGCCGATATGACCCCGTCGACTCAGCAGGTTACTTTTATGAACATGGTTTAATTGGTTCAGAAAGAAAAGCAATTTTATTAAGAAAAGTTGGGCAAGTTGTGCCTATTTACAATGTCGTTGGTATTCCAGGATGGGTTATTTGCTAAAAATAAGAAGTAGATACGATAGTTTTATATAAAGTAACGATGCAGCGATTCACTGTTCCATGCTTGAGGAATTTGGATTCTGTCAACGGTTGTTAGTTTGAATGTTCCATCCTCTAGGTTTTGATTGATCACATACGGTCCATCCCAGTTTGGTCCAAAGTTTCCCGGTACAGGATAGACTCGTTTGAGGATGAGGTCTCCCACTTCGAAGGTTTGTTTGTGAACTTTGGAGTTGAAGTGCCGTGCGACCATTTTTTGGTGAGCAGTGGTCCTTAACTCGGCTTCTTCCCTCTTCTCGTCGATCATATCAAGCGACTCGAGTAGGAACTGCTCATTTTGCCTCTGATTGAGATTCTACCTTCAATGAGAGGGGACTTCTAGTTTGACGAGGATTATTGCTTCTGAACCATACACCAAGGCGAAAGGGGTGTGCCCAATTGCTACTTTATGTGTTGTTCTATAAGCCCGTAGTGCTAGTGGAAGTTCATCAACCCAATTTCCTTTAGCTTTAGTTAGCCACTTTTTGATAGTGGGCTTGATGATCTTGTTTATTGCTTCCACTTGCCCATTTTCTTGTAGATGACCGACCGTGGAAAAGCTCTTCTCGATTCAGAAGCGTTTGCAAAAGTCTTTAAACTCAGCGCTTTTGAATTAGGTCCCGTTATTAGTGATAATTTTCTGTGGCACACCAAACCTATAAATAATGTTTTTAGTAACAAAGTTAATGACTTTCTTTGTGGTAATGGTGGCCAGCGGTTCCGCTTTGGTCCATTTGGTGAAATAGTCAATAGCAACTATAGCATATTTAGCCCCTCCTTTAGCTATTGGCAATACGCCAATCAGATCATTTCCCCATATTGCGACAATCATGGGCTAACCATCTGCATTAGCTCTGTTGAGGGAGTTCTTTTGATCTTGTTGAATCTTTGGCATCGGTTGCACCGTCTGGAAGTAGTAATCTGCTGCATTGCGGTTTACTGTTGGCCAGAAATACCCGTATCAGAGGATTTTCTTTGCAAGGGTTTGCTCCCCGGTATGGTCTCCACAGTCACCTTCATGAAATTCTCTCAGGATCCTTTGAGCTTCGTCATTGGTCCCACATCCGAGTAAGGGGGTAGAGAACCCCATTCGGTAGAGTATCCCATCTTGTATTATAAATCATGGTGCCTTCCGGAGAAGCTTTTTCCACTGGTTCCTATTTGTGGGAAGAGTTCCTGTAAGCAAGTAGTCTTTGATTAGCATCATCCATGTTTCTGGTTCAATGGTGGTAATCCAGTTGATATCCATTTCTCTTATGCTTGGAGTGGTCAGGGTTTCAACCCAGACTAGTCCCAACAATTGAGCTTCTCTGGAACTGGCCAGGTTAGGTAAGTAGTCAGTCTTCATATTCTGCTCCCTCGGGATGTGATTTATGCTGTAATGTTCGATGTCGTTCAACAACTCTTTCACTTTAGATGGATATGGGGCAAGGTTCTCCCCTCAAGCCTGGTATTCGCCTTTCACCTTACAGACGACTAACTGAGAGTCGCTATAGATGTGTATGGATTTTATCTCCAGCTCTTTCACAATTTTAACCTAGCTATCAATGCCTCGTTTTTTGGTTCGTTATATGTCTATAGGAATTCTAATCGCAAGGCATAGCAAATGGTTCGTCCTTTGGGAGTTTCAAGCACTACCTCTGTCCCCGAGCAGAAGTTATTAGACGCGCCATCGACAAAGAATTTCCATCATGTTTCCACTTCCGGTGTAATTTCTCCTTCACCATCCCATATGGCAAATTCGACGATGAAATCTGCCTACGCTTGCCCGTTGATTTCCCTTCTAGGATGGTAAGTGATTTCATATTGACTCAATTCGATATTCCATTTGATAAGCCACCCAGAAATCTCGGGGTGGCATAATACTTGCTTTAAGGGTTGATCGATCAATACTTTGATCGGGTGTGCGTAGAAATACGGTTATAATTTCCAGGATGTGATCAAGAGACAATACGCTAGTTTTTCCAATTTCGGATAATTTTTCTCTTCTCCAGTGAACCGTTTACTAATGTAGTATACGGGTCGCTGGATCCTAGCTTCTTCACGTACAAGAGCAGCACTTAATGCATGAGGCGAGACTGCTAAGTAGATGAACAATTCCTCTCCGTCTATTGGCTTTGATAGGATTGTCAGGGTTTCCATATGTCGCAGAACCTCTTCAAATGCGGTTTGACAAGCCTCGTTCCTTCAAAGTTCTTATTTCCTTTCTTTAGTGCATCAAAGAATGATATACAGTTGTCAGTGGCTTTTGAGATGAACCTGCTTAGCGCTGCGACTTTCCCATTCAGGCTTTTTAACTTCTTCTTGTTCTTTGGGGCTTCGACTTCTCGTAAGGCAGTAATTTTCTCTGGATTTTCTTCGATGCCTCTGGCACTCACTATGAATCCAAAGAACTTTCTGGAGGCTACCCCGAAGTGACATTTGAGTGGATTGAGTTTCATCCTATATTTTTTGGAGTATTTCAAACATTTCGGAGAGTTTATCCAAGTGATTGGCAGCTATTTGTGATTTAACCAACAAGTCATCCACATAGACTTCCATGGTTTTTCCGATCTGACGCTTCAACATGGCATTTACTAATCTTTGGTAGGTTGCCCCAGCATTCTTTAAACCGAATGGCATTACCTTATAGCGGTATAATCCTAGATCGGTGATGAAGCTGGTGTTTTCCTGATCAGGTACGTGCATCGGGATCTGGTTCCATCCCGAGTATGCATCCATAAATGATAACAATTCATGTCTAGCAGTCCCGTCTATAAGCTAGTCAATTTTGGGCAGGGGAAGCTGTCTTTCGGGCAGGCTTTGTTTAAGTCCGAGTAGTCGATACAAGTGCGCCATTCTCCATTGGACTTCTTGACCAAAACCGGATTAGATACCAATTTGGGGTAGGTCGCATCACGGATAAAACCATTGGCCATCAGCTTGTCTACCTTTTCTTTTAGCACCTATGACCGTTCGGGGCCCAAGCTGCGCCTATTTTGCTTTACTGGTGTATACTTGGGATCGATGTTGAGCGCGTGACATGTAATTTCCAATGATACCCCACACATATCGGAATGTGTCCAAGCGAACACATCCAAGTTGGCACAAAGAAATATAGTGAGTCCATTCGCATCTTGCTTCCAAGGTGCGATCCAATTTTCAAGACCCACGTCGGGTCATCCATGTCGACCAGGACAGACACCGTCAATTCTATCGGTGCTGCCCGATCCTTCCCTAAACTCTTCTTTTAAGGGTCTAAAGCCTTGTTGAATCGGTTGTGGTCCCAAAACCAGGGCGACTCTATAGTTGGTATTCGGTAGGTTCGCGAATGTGGAGAGTTCTCCCCACGTTCTTCCCCATTTCCTTTTTTTTGGATTTGCGTAGTTCTGCGATATAACACTCCCTAGCGGTACTTTGGTCTCCTTTGATCACTCCAACTCCATTCTCTATTAGGAATTTCATGGTAAGGCACCACTGGCTACAACAATACTGAAATCTGCTAATGCGGGTTGTCCCAAGAAAGCATTGTATGCGGAGGCTTCATCTACGATCATGAAAGTTTGGATGAGGGTGACTCTTCAGTCGGCTTCTCCAAGTTCTATAGGAAAGTCAATCGTTTCGACAGGTTGTTTGGGTTCACCAGTGAATCCTTGAATTTTTGTTTGGCAGGCGGATATGCCTTTCATGTTGGTCTTCATCTGATCAAAGGTGCATTTGAAAAGGATATTCATAGACTACCACTGTCAACCAATACTCGTCGGACCATGGCGGGTCCGATCCCTACTATCACAACGATGGGATCTAGAGTTGGAGCTTCAATCCCTTCAGGGTCTCCATTTCGAAATACTATATCGTCATTCAGGTTCTCTGCTGCTTGACAGAGGTTCCATCTTCGATCGCGAGGCACGAATACTTCAGAGCATGTTTTAATGAGCTCGCATACTGCTCCATTTCTCCCCAACTCCTTTGTGCAGGATGAGGTCCTCCAGATATCGCTCCAATGATGAATCTCTAGTCAGTTCATCTAGATCTCTCTTCACTAGTTCCAGCTTGGTTTCCTCGACCGCCAGGAGCTTGGGGAGCCGCGGGTTAGTTAGGATTTTGTGATTTTCTCACGTATTGCTGAAGCTTATTTTCCAGGATCAGCTCCTCAATCAAGTTCTTTAGGTGACGACACTCATTTGTGTTATGGACATGCGTTTCATGGAAGCGACAATACTTCCCGGAATGCTTTTGCTCTACAGTTGCTTCCTTTTTAGGGGGTTTTCTTGTACTCCTCTGTCCCTTGTGTTGCGAGATAGATGTTTTCCAGAGTATCATTGAGTGGGGTGTAATCTTCGGGCCTGAAGCCTTTAAGCTGCTTATTGCTACCATTTCATTTGTTGGAATTCTAATTTTTCCTCTTCTGGTTTCCGTCTTTTCCCGCACTTCCTTCAGTGGTCCTGGAGGTATTTATGTCCTGGTTCATCTCTATGCCACTCTGCCCAACGTTCATCGGTTGTAAGCTAGTAGATTTCCTTTCTAACTCTTGCGCCTCTTCCAATCTGAAGTATTGACTCGCCTTACGATTGAAGTCCTTCCTACTGGTAGGTTGTTTCATTTTAATCAATTTTCCGAACACAGTTTCGGGGTGGATGGCGTGGACCAAGGCCATAAAAACCATATCCTCATTCGGATTTCTTACTTCTGTCACTGCGGTGTTGAACCGATTCAAGAAAGACCTTAGAGATTCATTTTGTCCCTGAAATAATCTACGCCGTGTGAAGTCTAAATTAATCAAGGAATCTTGTTGCTAGTTGATCAAAAGTGGAGATTGATTTTGGTGGAAGCCTAGTGAACCACATGGAAGTAATTCCCTCTAGAAAAATTGAGAAACATCTACATCGAACGGGGTCCAAAGTATTCGCTCCATCCATGTACCAACTGTACTTGTATAGATGGGGTTTTGGGTCTCTCGTTCTGTCATAGGATGGAATAGTTGGCAAAGTGAACTTTTTTGGGTACTGCTCATTCAAAATCTCATCAATGAAAGGAGTCCGACTTGGAGTGGATCCCCATTCATCATCCCTTCTATTCTTACTCTCATCTATTAGTCGCTTGATCATGTCCGTGATACATGCCTCAGATATCCGGTAATCCGGGGGTCAGCTGTTAGTAACTACACCGAGTGTTTGGCTTTGCAAACGATCTTGGTGAGTGCCCTAAAGCCTAGGCTCTCCTGTCTTTGGGAGATCCACTCACTCATGATTCCATTGGCTTGCGGTTGGCCTGATTGGGGCAGTTTGGATATCCCTGGCATTATCGAATGCATTGGAATTTCCTTCCAACTATCCGTCGTTAAGTTGCTCTCCATCTTCCAAATAGGAGAGGTCCATGGCTATATCCTCCTGTGGGGTCTTCACTCCTAGATTTAAGTTCATAGCTAGTTGCCTCATGGTTGGTAGAGTGCTTATGTTTCCTTCTACATTGATTCCCACGGTTTCAGCTATCACTCCTTTCGGCGGTTGCTTCATGTTCCTTCTGTTTAGGCCAGAAACGAAAGAATTTTCTTGATCTACGATGGTCGCTGATTGTAAGGTCAAAAGGGCATTAAATTTATCCATAAGAGCTCTCTGACTACTTCCCATTTTATGATTGATTTCGTCAACCATTTTATTCAATTCATCTCTAGTAACAACTCCGCGTTGATTAGAGCATCCTGGCACCTGATCTCCTACGTTGGCGCCATTTACTTCAATTTGTTGATGATTCATCTCTTCTCCGGCAATTACCATCCCTATGGATCTTCTAGAAGCAGTTCTCTTTCTTCCCGGAGCCATTGATTCTTAGCAGCAAATCTTTCGAACATAAATTGAGGATCTAACTTCTGAACCTATTTGAACCGAAGTAGATAGCTAAATCTTTGCCTGAGTTGGATCTCAGTGACAACACCAAAATGTTAACCCAAAAATTGGACCAACATCCCGGGTTGAGTATGAAAGCACCGGCCTTGTTTGTCAAGGCAAATAAAGTAGAAAAAAGCAACAGTAGATCGTAGAAAAAGAAACGAACAAGAGATTTTTATAGTGGTTCGGCTGTTAACGAAGCCTACGTCAACTTTATAACTTTTATTATTGAATTTATTGTCGATCACTAGTCCCAATTGATTACAAATCTAACAGTTGAACAAAGAGGGATCGGACCACCATTGATGGAGACAAAAGAAAAGATCTCAATTGTCCAATGGCAGCCATTGTGAGGGTGAAGAAAGTTGAAGAATCTTCGTAACAAAGTTGCTTTAGTGATCAGAACAGCCAGCCCCCTATTTGTTGAAGGTAGGACGATATTTATCGAGTTTTAAGAGAACTTGGATCGAAACCAAAGCACCAGAGGCTTCTATTCATCACTATAAGGCAGCGCATGAATTTTGGAAGTAAACCGAGCTAACTATTTGGATCGGTACCGATCCAGTTGGATCATATCCGTACCGATCCAAATAGTTTAGCAATTATTGCACAACTTTCATCCCATAGGCTTCCTTATCGGCTAGCGAGGCTTCCCTTGTAATTTCATGACTTGTTGACATGTTTTGATGATGAATCACTAGTAGGTTAGATCAAACTATAACTTGCATAGGACAAGTCCTGACTTCCTCAACTCGGATGCTCGGAATGTTACCAAATTTAGTAGATAAGCTTAGAAGTGATGTAGGGATATAATGCAAGTGGTTTGAAGCACTAACGAGTCAATAATTTGGATCGGTACCGATCTAATTGGATCAGATCGGTGCCGATCCAAATACTTGTCTTATTTTCAACCTAAATTCCCAGGGTTCATTTGTTATGTTCTTTTAAGTCTTCCGGTCAAGTTTCAAGTCATTTGCATTTAATTTGAATATTCTATCTCCTTTTAATTTTGTTGGGTTAAAAACCCAGTTAACAATAACAAAAGATATGCTCCAACATGTGCTTGAATAAAACATCACACACATAGATATATATGTAGACACGCACATTTCCTTAATAATACCGATCATTATCAAAATAATTACAAAAACTGATACTAGTACTTATATACTACTAATATTTAGAATACTGATACTATTTATTATTTAATACTACTTCACCAATAACAAAAACTTCTAATTTCCTATTGTTAATATAGATAATATATTGGTATACCTCAAAATGTGGATTGGTAGAGCACAACTATGCAATGACCACAACAATGTTGGTTACTAAAACTTTAATATGCAACAACATAATAATTGCTACATACACTGAATTATAACGAATTTCTTTATTCAACGAAAAGGACTACCCAGTAATGTGCAAATTAGTAAAACAAGTTTAGTCATGCCTTTCCTTGAAGAAATTATGAGGGATAAATATGCATATGCTATTTATTTCTCTCTACATTATGAGGATCATTAGACATTGGTATCATTGACATATCATATAATGTAATGGTCTCATATAGGTTCTTTACAGCCGAGAAGATAAAATGAAAAAACAAATCCAAGTCTAAATGAAGCACAAAACCTGGTATAATATTTTTTTAGAAAAATTAACTAATATAATTGAAACAAAGTGAATATTAACTAAATTTGTACTAATTTGTCTTTAACAAAGAAAAGAAGTTGAGCAAATATTGCAAGACTTGTGAATAACCAATAATATACAAGATATGGAAGTGAAGCAATATGAAATTCATCAAATTAAATATGCACGCAAGGAGAAGACACGTGAGCTATTTTATTTCTTAAAAATGATACCTATTGATAATAAAATTGATACTAGAACTACACCAGACAATAATACCGAAACGATAGTTACTTAATATTAGAACATGTTGTGTGTTTGCATTATGGTTTTTTATATACAATATTATATGTTTCTTATATGCCATGTACACTGAGTTGAATTATATGAGAACACATGCAATTTGGATAATTTGTCCATGATAGCAAAAAATTATTTATTGTAAAAAACAAAATTTTCTTTCAGTTCATTAAAAGTTTGCTTTAGATCAAACTGATACTTATAGGCATAAAAAATGATACCTACATGCACAAAAACTGATAGTACAACTATATATAGCTAAAACAAAAACAAAACAATTACCAAAAATATTAAAAATGATACCTACATATGCTAAAACTAAGGCTAACATTGATAATAAAATTATAATTATTTCATTTCAAAACATATAATCTGTTCGCACCATTATCTCTTAAATAAAACGTTATATATTTGTTATATATCTGATACTATAGTTGCTCCAAACTGATAGTAAAAATATATTTTGCTTCAATAGGGTTGACTGTAGAATATGCGTCGTGATATTTATCATATCACTGAACTAAAGCCAAATACCAATCAAGATAAAACCTGAAAATATGTTGCAAACCAGAGCAAGAATTGTATTACATGTATTGATAGACAACAACCATAGTTGGAATTTATCTGCTTTCATGTCAAGACTGGAAGAAAATGAAAGTATACCAAGTCAATTTGTTGTAAAAACTGCTTTGATGTTTGGTTACAACTAATATACATTTGTGATGTTATGTTAGAACTAATTAAAGTTAGCTTTGTTTTAACTTTAGATATAAACACTTGCTTGTCGAAATTTTATCAATTTGTTGTAATAACAATCGTGATCTTATTTTTGATGCTGCGAACATTAGCTTTGTTTAACTTTATCTATAAATATCATGTGATGCTATGTTATGACTATATTTTATTTGTATTTAGCCATTTGCATACAAAATATAGTAAAATATACCAATGTTATAGTTAGCCATTTGAATGAAAAAATTCTTACTCTGTAATTTGCGTTCTACTATACATTTTAGTATCAAAAAAATTCTTCAAACTAAATTACTATACATGCTGATTTCTATATAAATACATATATTTAATTTACATTTGAATTTTATATTACACAACTAAATCTATAATGATATAAAATAAATTGAAACCATATTGTAGTATTTATTGCAAAATAAGTACAAACCCAAAATTAAACAAAACCGACATTATACAACTAAAAAAATGATACATACATGAAACCGATACTAATAGTATGCAAAACCGATACCATATTTTTTGTACCTGAAATTGACACTAATAGTGTGCAAAAACTGATACTATAATTTATTACACTTGAAACTGAAACTGATAGTATGCAAAAACTATAACGACCGCCATACACTACTGACACCAATAATATACAAATAGTGTGTTGTAATCGTGCCCGACATATATAGAACAATCATCAAGATGAATAATAACAAACACATCATATAATATGTTGTACGTCTTATAGTGCATGGGTAAAATATAAATATCACAGATATAACAAAGAAGATAGTAATAACAATGTAAACTAATCATCAGAGTATAAGATTCATAGAGTTATACATCAATAGTAATAAAGTTTATACAATGGAGACAAGCTCAATGGCTATTTCAAATACAAGCAAATAAGTAGTCACCGCTAAGGCTCCCACTACCGCAAAGCGGAACAAGTGTAGAAATCAATGTAAGTATATAATATGAGATAGCTCCATTCAGCTCGTCCTCCAAACATCTACTGTGTCAGTCTACTCATTTAAGAGTACCCATGATAATAAGAAGCAAAGCATAAAACCTTGGACCAGAACACAATCTGGTGTGAGCGGTAAATGAACCTTAAAACATTATATACAGGTAAACATAATAAGGAATAGAGGTACACGAATCATACCAGACCTATCCTTGCAACCAAAGAGTTAGCACATAACGATATAATATGCTACTCTACAACATCATAAAGGTATACTACTCAAAAAAAGGATATCAGATCTCTAGGTATTCCCATCTCCAATACCTACTCCCAATTATACCTCCAATTGATAGCCTAGAAAGTTACTAAAGCAACCATAACTACCAAAGCATCCATCAGGCGATACTCACTATCACTCATCCCTGTGCTCTGAATAAATGATAACTCGTATAGCCCCTATGCCAGGGACTAACGGAAATCTAGGATTTCTGTATACTCTCGCATTACGTAGCCCGAAGCTCGATACGTGTCTCGTAGCCCAAAGCTAGACACTAGACCCAAAGCCACTAGTTTAGGGTATATAGGTCCCTCAATTGATCCATGGGCTTCCCCACTTACAGTACCCTTGCTTCGAGTACACAAGAAAATACTTTGATCATCAACAATTCCTTATCACCTACTCATCCGAGACCTCCTTTGCTCCATTCAGATCCAAGCCCTTTCTTTTCTCAATCCAGTTTCCATTATTCAGGAACCCACCACGTTCTTCATTCTACAGCTCCCTCTTTTATCAAGCCACTATCTTTGGTACCTACTCCTACCATTAGTCACAAATCAAATATTCTAGCTTTCATCATGTTGTTACATCACCATCAGTCCTCATGCGAGCAAGCTAACACCTCTAGCATGACCTATAGAGCTTCCACTCCATATCCTGAAAATTCCATTTTAATCCAGTGCAATATGATAACTTGTTCAGGTTATATACTTAGCTAATTTTTGCTAAGTTTTCCTCCTTGCTCCTTGTATCCCTTTCCCCAGAGCTTTAAACACCGACCTATCCCTCTATGATAACTCGACCCCAACCTATAGCCTTTATCTTCTAACTTCTAGGGATAACTCGGTATATCCCCAACATTTAACCAAATCTCTTGCTTCAAGCCATGATCAACCTCCACCAGCAAAGCTCTACTTTCCCATGCCAACGACCGACTTATAGAGCTCACCATTATAGCTTGATGCCAAGTTATATAACTCGGTATTAGATTATACCCTTAGCAAATTTTAAGGCATAATTTTTCTAGCAATCTCCTCCCATGCTTTAGAGCCTCTCCTTCAAGTTTCATACAATGCCGACCAACCATTATAACTCTGTATCAAGTTATAGATAACTCGGTACCAGGTTATACTATTAGCAAATTTTGAGGCACGATTTTTCCAGCAAGCTCCTCCCATGCCCAGGAGTCTCTCCTCCCAGTTTCATCCAATTCTAACCAACTTAGCCTCAGGTGTGCCCGATTCACCAAACTATCTTCCTAAACATCCAAAACACTAGCCAATAACATTAAAGCACAACATACAAGCATAGAACAACATGAAATTACATCCATTCAAACAAGCAATACATTGAATTTAGCAATTAAATGAATTCTAATCCAAATCTAAGAAATCCATGAACATATGAATATGAATAAGGTGAATTACAAAGCTAATTCTACAAATCATATTAGAATTCATCAATTTTGGTCATAAACATATGTTAATATGTGATTAAAGTTAGAAAAGGATTTTAAGATCAAAAATCATGTTAAAACCTATAATTCTACCACATAAACATGTGTAAGATAGTGAGAAGTCATAAACCACCCACCAGTTACCGAATTCAATCAAATTTGAGCCTCAATCAAAAGTGGAAAATAATGAAAAGCAATGCAAATCAACCAAATTGATGATCTCTATCTTCTCATCAATGAACTATTCTATAATCTTCAATTCGGTTTGATTTAGAGAGTAATTTGAATGATTTTGAATAAAGCTAGGGTTGATGAGGGTTTAGATCTGATTTGGGAGAGAAGGAAAAGTTTTAATTTGGCTCTTCAGCCCTTTATTTATAGTGATCTATAATTAGACTAATGGCCTTACATATAGGCTTGATTAATTACAGGCTAATCTTGGCCAATAGCTATTAAAACTTACAATAGCCATAACTTCCAAACGGTAAGTCCAATTTTTCTATTATGATCACTTTACGAAATGGAAAATCATCATTCTGAAGCAATGAAACTAGTTTGAGACCCTAATTCAACTCCAATTAAAAGATATAGCACAAACAAGATTTTCAGGGTCAAAATGGCCATATAGAAATTTAAGAAAAATCATAGGTGTGTAAAATGTCCCTAAAAGTCATATTCCAAAATTATAAAACCATGTGACCTTATACAAATCAAGTAAAAATATTTCATGATCCTCCAATACGTAAAATATTGTTCGTTACATTCTCCCTACTTTAGGAATTTCGCTTCCAGAATCCTTAAACAAACCAAAATAGAAGCAACCATAGTTATCTTGCATGCCTACCAATCATAAGCAACCATCAAACACCTCAAATAAGCAGCTATGCAATCAATAGTATCAGTGAACTTACAATAGCTGGCATAATATTAACCTATCAAATATAATATATACAATAGTGAACGTAGATACGATAAATGGTGGATTTTACTATTCAAAGAGATCCTGACAAATAGTCCTCATGCTCTCTTCAATCTCCCGCGTACAATCATCATCACTTTCACTTCACTGTACCTTTACTAGCCTCACTGACTTTCTCCTAAGCTGTTTCATATCATACTCGACAATACGAAGCAGCCTACGAGATCTAGAAACTTCTTGTTCTACCTCAACATCTTCTAGCTGATCGAGTGTAATCATCACGCATGAGCCTTGCACAAACTTTTGTAGACAAGGGATATGAAAAACGTTGTGCACGCTCGCCATCTTCTGGGGTAAGTCGACCCTATATGTTGGCATCCTAATCCTCTCAACTATTGGAAAAGGACCTATAAATCTTGGTGCCAACTTTCCCTTTCTACTGAATAAAATTACATTCTTCAGAGGAGAAACCTTCATGAATACCATATCTTCGATAGAAAATTCCTAATCTCTTCATCTCTTATCCGTGTATCTTTTCTGTCGATCCTAGACGGCTTTCATTAGTTGTATGCAAACATGAAGTCAACTTCCCACTGACATGAAGTCGACCATACAATGCTTCATATGGTGTCATACCAATACTAGATTGATAACTATTGTTGTATGCAAACTCCACCAGATGTAGATAGTTGTCCCATGATCCTCCAAAATCTATAATGCATGCTCGCAAGAGATATTCAATATATGATTGACTCTTTCGGTCTACCCATCCATTTGCGGGTGTAAGTTGTACTAAGTTGCAGCTCGGTCCCTAACGCCTTTTATGATCTCTTCCAAAACCCACTGCTGGACAATGGGTCTCAATCGTTCACAATGCTCTTAGGCACACCATAAAATTTAACTATCCACTTTACACGCAACTTCGCCAGCTTGGATGTCATTCTTCTTGACTTAACGGGTATATATCTGGCGCTCATGGTCAATCAATCAACCACAACCCAAATGCTATCATAGCCTACTTGAGTCCTCAGTAGTTCATCAATAAAATCCATCGATACATGCTTTCATTTCCACTCCAGAATTTCTAGCAATTGCAATAGTCCACTAGGTTTCTTCTGCTCTGCCTTTACCAACTGGCAGTTCATACACTTCAAGATGAATGCCCAACATCCCTCTTTGTACCTTCCTAGTAATAAGTATGTTTCATATCTTGGTACATCTTGTGATCGCCGGGATAAATGGTCAAACTGAAATGATGACACTCTCGTAACACTTCATTTCTTAATCCATCAACACCAGGAACAAATAATCTTCCATCCTTACGAATCCAACCTTCTCGGTTCGAGTTCGTATTGCTTCATGTCTTCAGATTCTACTCTTTCTACTATCTTCGCTATGATCTTCACCAACCTAGCATCTCACTTTTGACTAGCACCTTCCCTTTCAATTAGAGTAGGTCTGATTGACAAACTTACTAACATCTCTGGTTCCAGCTCACAATGAGGCATGAAATCATATCCAGCAATATGCTCAATTTGCTTCCATTCATAGAACATCGTTCCTAATCTAGCATGTTTTCTACTCAATGCATCGGTGACTGCATTCCCTTTTCCTGGTGCATAGTTAATACCAAAATCATAAGAGGCCAAGAACTCTAACCATTGTTGCTGGTGAAGGTTGAGATCCTTTTGAGAGAAAAGGCACTTAAACGATTTATGGTCCGTAAACAAGTAAAACCTCTCTCCCAACAGATAATGCCTCCACATCTTCAAAGCAAAATCTTTCACCGCCAATTCCAAACCATGAGTCGCATAATTTCTTTCGTGCAGTTTTAGTTGTCGACTAGGATAGGCATCAACGTTTTCTTTCTACATCAATACTATACACAATTCCGTACCATAGGCATTTGTATATACCATCAACTCTTCATTTCCACTTGGAATAGTTAGCACCGGTGCACTCGTCGACCTCTCCTTTAGAATCACAAATGCATGCTCACACTTTGCATCCCATATAAAAGCCTAATTCTTCTTTGTCAAATTGGTCAATGGTGCCCTACCTTCGAATAGTCCTTGATAAAGCGTCTAAAGTATCCCACCAATCCTAGGAAACTCCTCACATCTATAGCATTCATGGGCCGGTTCCAATCTTGGACCACTGCCACCTTTGCAGGATCCACCGCTATACCTTGTCCAAAAACGAAATGACCCAAGAATCTCACTTCTTCTCTCCAGAAGTAACACTTAGAGAATTTTGCTCTCAACTTGTGCTTCCTTAATATATTTAGAACAATCCTTAAGTGCGTCTTGTGCTCCTCTTTAGTTCTAGAATAGATTAGAATATCATCCATGAACATAAGTACAAATTTGTTTAACTATTCTCTGAAAACCCGATTCAAGAGATCCACAAAGTATGCCAGAGCGTTGGTCAATCCAAATGGCATCAACAACCACTCGTAGAAACCTGGTGGCATACGAAAGACAGTAATATGCACACTCTCCTTCGCTACTCTCAACCGGTGAAATCCCATTGCCAAACCATTTAGAAGAACACCTTCACACTGTGGAGCTGATCAAACAAGTTATTAATTCGTAGGAGTGGATACTTGTTCTTCTTCATCACTTTATTCAGCTCACGATAATCCACACGCAACCTCAAAGAGCTATCCACCTTAGTTGCGAATACAATAGGTGCACCCACTCAAATAGGTCATTCACTTGCACTTCTAATTCCTTCTGCTCTCTAGGTGTCATATGCCTCAAAGGCATAACTATAGGTCTAGCTTTCTTCACTAAATCTATTTGAAACTCAATCTCTCTATGCGATGGCAATACAATCACTTCCTCAAAGACATCCGGATAATCTCTAGTGATCGGCATAGATGACAACCCCTCCCGTGGAACCTCTAGCAAATATAGAAAGCTAACCTTCACCTCATCCTCTGGTAGGCAGCTAATCACTACAATTCGCCCTTCCACGTCTCCGATTGTCACCAATAGCTCCTTGCAATCCACTACCGCCGCATACCTTTTTAGCGAGTCCATTCCTAAGATAATGCTGAACACAACAAAATTCAAAACAAAGAAAACATAAACAAAAGAGCCTCCTTGCCTCGATAACACTATGCCATGACAAACCATGCAAGGCTAGTAAAGCCTCCAACAGGGTTCGTCACGATCAAGGGCCGGTATACTATCTCGGGTCTTAATCCCAATCTATATACTAGATCACTACATATGAATGAATGTGAAGCCCCGATATCAAATAAAACTCAAACATGAACTTCACAAATAGAAAGCATACCTTTAATGATGACTCTCTTCCCCTTCTCCTTCATCGAGGGAGCACTCGACGAAGTCGGGATTGCGTCCAAAGCATATGTTTTCACAACCTGCTTATCCTTCACCATTCTGGACAATCCTTCTTCAAATGTACATGCTTATTACAGTTGTAGCAGTTCTTCTTATCACCCACTTTACAGTCCTTGATCAAATGACCTTTCTCCTTGCACCCATAACAAGTAGGTTCCACGTACCCTTCTTTTGGCAATTCTTCCCTTGAGGCTGCTTTCCTTTTCCTTTCGACTTCTTTTTGCCTCCACCACCTTGCTGTGTTTTTGGCACTTCCTTCTCGGTAGAAACAACCATAGTTGTCCTAGACTTAGGATACAGATTCTCATGACGAAGTGTTTTCTCCTTAAGCTTCTCAAATGGCTCACCAATGTGGTCTACCAATTTATCTCCAAGATAGTCATCTAGACCAATGATGAAATTTTCATTCTTCCTCAATGGAGTGTAGATGAATGACATCCCATACTTTGACAAAACATCAAACTCTACCATATACTCAGAAAATGACATATCTCCTTGCTTGAGATCAACAAACTTCTTAAACAATACCGACTTCTGAGCAGCCGGAATGAACTTCTCCTCGAATCTAGTCTTAAACTATTCCCAACTAACTGATCCTCAGGCATAGCAATAGTCACGGCGTTCCACCAATTCATGGTCCGCCCATGAAATTGTCTAGAAACTAATTTTCTCTTCATAGCAGCATCCACTTCCATATCACTGAAAATGCGCTCACAAGTATGAATCCAATCTTTCTATGGCTGATTCTGTTTCACAAAATGGCTTTCCTCCTAAAGTAGAGTAATCATTGCTCAACTTAGTGAAATTTTCCGTAGGCACTTGCACAGGAGCACCACCAACAACCATACAAAGAGCATTCTTCATCATCATTACCATCATAATATTGAACATAGCTAGAAAATCAGGCGTAGCAGCTCCTGATCCTACTCCTTCTTCAAATCCTGAAGCAGATCTTATAGTATTTCTTGTACACCAGTTCATTCTTATCTATAACAACAATGATCAGTCTCTCATAAAGAAAACTATGTCTATAGTGCTCATGTGCATGCAACTTATACCATTTAATATATTACTATATAGTTTTGAAAACCAAAATATATAACAAGTATGCCTTTCTCGTATATATACACTCTGGATCCAGCCTAAGGCGATAGCACATTCCCTATCTCTACTAAATCACAATCAACTCCGGTTAGTTTTGTAACCAAAGCTCTAATACCAAATGTGACAACCGCCCTATACCATCGGCACCAATAATATACAAATAGTGCGCTGCAGTCGTGCCCGGTTGATATAGGACAATCAACAAGATGAATAATAACAAGCATAACATATAACCTATTGTATATCTTACAGTGCATGGATAAAATATAAATATCACTGATATAACAAAAGAGAGAGTAATAACAAGGTGAACTAATCATCAGAGTATAAGATCTATAGAGTTATACATCAATAGTCATAGAGTTTATACAATGGAGACAAACTCAACAATAATCTTAAATACAAGCAAATAATCAGTCATTGCTAAGGTTCCCCAGTGTTGCATAATGGAATAAGCATAGAAATCCATATAAGTACATAATACGAGATAGCTCCATCCAGCTCATCCTTTGAACAACTACTGCATCACCTAGACCTGCTATCTAGTCTACTCATTTAAGAGTACCCAAGATATTAAAAAGAAAATCATACAACCTTAGGTCAGCCAAGAGTCTAGTGTAAATGGTAAATGAATCTCAAAATACTATATATGTAAATATAGTAAAGAACAATGGTACATGAATTATACCTGACCTATCCCTGCAACCAAAGAGTTAGCACATAACAATATAGTATGCTACTCTATAACATCATAAAAGTATACTACTCAAAATAAGGATATCAGATCTCCAAGTATTCTTATCTCCATTACCCATTGCTAATGATATCTTCAAATGATAGCCTAAGAAGCAACCAAAAAAACCATAGCAACCATAACATCCATCAAGCGATACTCATTATCACTCATCCATGTGCTTTGAATATATGATAACTCATATGACCCCCATGCCAAGGACTAATGGAAATCTCGGTTTTCTATGTACTCTCGTATCATGTAGGCCAAAGCTCGATACATGTCTCGTATCCCAAAGTTAGACACTTGACCCAAAACCAATGGCCCAGGGTATACATGTCCCTCGATTGATTCATGAGCGCCCCAATTACAATAACCCTGCTTTGAGTATTCAAGAAAACACTCCGAGCATCAACGATTCCTTATCACATACTCATCCGAGCCCTCCTTTGTTCCATTCAGATATGAGCTCTTCATTTGCTCAATCCAGTTTCCATTATTTAGGAACCCACCACGTTCCCCATTCTATGGCTCCCTCTTTTATCGAGCTGCTATCTTCGATACCTACTCCCACCATGAGTCACAAACTAAAGATTTTAACTTTCATCATGTTGTTACATCACCATCTCCCCTCATGCAAATGAGTCAACACCTCTAGCACGACCAGCAGAGCTTCCACTCTATATACCCTGAAAATTCCACTTTCATCCAGTGCAATATGATAACTCGGTACTAGGTTATATACTTAGCAACTTTTGTCTAAATTTTCCTCCTTGCTCGTAGTACCTCTTTCCCAAGAGATTTAGACACTAACTTATCCCTCCTTGATACCGCGGCACCAACCTGTAGCCTTTGTCTTCTAACTTTTAGGGATTACCCGGTGTATCACCGAACACTTAACCAAATCTCTTGCTTCAAGCCATGAACTACCTCCACTTGCCAAGCTCAACTTTTTCATGCCAACGACCGACTTATAGGGCCCACCATTATAACTTAGTACCGAGTTATATAACTCAGTACCAAGTTATACCCTTAGCAAATTTTGAGGCATAATTTTTCCAACAAGCTCCACCCATGCTTTAGAGCCTCTCCTCCAAGTTTCGTCCAATTCCGACCAACCATTATAACTTGGTACTAAGTTATACCCTTAGCCAATTTAGAGGTGCAATTTTTCCAATAAGGTCCTCCCATGCTTCCAAGCCTCTCATCGAAGTTTCGTCCAATTCCGACTAGCTTTGCCTCTGGTTTACCTAATTCACCAACTATCTTCTTAAATATCCAAAATACTAGCAAACAACATCAAAGCAGAACATTTAGGCATAGACTAACATGAAATTACATCCATTCAAACAACCAATATAGAGAATTATGACAATTAAATAAATTCTAATCCAAATCTAAGAAACCCATGAACAAATGAGTATGAATAAAGTGAATTACAAAGACAATTCTACAAATCATATTAGAATTCATCAATTTAGGTCATAAACATATGTTAACATCTAATTAAAGTTAGAAAAGGTTTTAAGTTCAAAAATCATGTTAAAACCTATAATTCCACCATATTAACATGCTAGGATAGTAAGAAGTCATAAACCACTCACCAATTACCGAATTCAACTAATTTGAGCCTCTATCAAAAGTGAACGACAATGAAAAGCAATGCAAATCAACCAAATTGATGATCTCTATCTTCTAATCAATGATATATTCTCTAATCTTCAATTCGGTTTGATTTAGAGAGTAATCTTGGTGATTTTGGATGAATTTAAGGTTAATGGGGTTTAGATCTGATTTGGGAGAGAGGGAAAAGTTTTAAATCAGCTCTTCAGCTTTCTATTTGTAGTGATCTATAATTAGACTAATGGGCCTACTTTTGAGTTTAATTAATTACACACTAATCTTGGACAACAACTATTTAAACTTAAAACAACCATAATTTCATAGCCATAAGTCCGTTTTTCTAATATGGCCACTCTACGGAATGAGAAATCATTATTCCGAAGCCATGGAACTGGTTTGAGACCCTAATTCAACTCCTATCAAAGTTATAGCCCAAACAAAGTGTTAAGGGTCAAAATTGTCACATAGAAATTCGAGAAAAGTTGTAGGTGTGTAAAATGTCCCTAAGAGTCATATCCCAAAATTATATAACCATATGACCTTATACGAACAAAATAAAAATATCTTACTATCCTTCGATATGTAAAACACAAGTCGTTACAAAAACCGACAACATATATTGATATACCTCAAACTGACACTAATAGCATGCAAAAACTAGTACCATATTTTGTTATATCTAGAACCGATACTAATAGTATGTAAAAACCGATACTAAAGAACTAATATTGAATAAACTAAGCAACATCACTACATAGTAATTCAGTGCTTGCTATGCCTACTACATCTTATAGCTCACAACAACATCAATGATCATCTCATCTTGCTCACCAATCATCAATTAATGCAAAAACAACAACAGGTAAAAAAATGTTACTATACATCAATTAATCGGATACATACGAGAACCAATCTGTAACCGAGATAGATTGGTTAACAAAGCTAACCATCGAATGCAAAAGCTAATGACAACCTAATCAGGTACGTATGGATGCAAAAGCTAATCGGATGCACAACCTAATCGGCTACATATGGATGGAAAAGCTAACCGAATACGCAGCCTAATCTGGTACATATGGATGCAAAAGCTAATAGGATGCACTACCTTATCGGGTACATATGGAATCAAATCTATAACCGAGATAGATTGGTTAACGGAGCTAACCATTGAATGCAAAAGCTAACCAGATGCACAATCTAATCGGGTGCGTTTGGATGCGAAAGCTAACCAGATGCACAAACTAATTGGGTACGTATGGATGCAAAAGCTAACTGAATACGCAACCTAATCAGGTACATATGGTTGCAAAAGCTAATCAGACGTACTACCTAATCGGGTGCATATTGAATCAAATTTGTAACCGAGATAGATTGGTTAATCGAGCTTAACAACGAATGCAAAAGTTAATCGGATGCACAACCTAATCGAGTACATATGGATGCAAAAGCTAATCGGATACACAACCTAATCCGGTACATACAGATGCAAAAGCTAACTGAATGCACTACTTAATCGGGTACATATGGATGCAAAAGCTAATCGGATGCACTACCTAATCGAGTACATATGGATGCAAAAGCTAATCGGATACACAACCTAATCGGGTACATACAGATGCAAAAGCTAACTGAATGCACTACTTAATTGGGTACATATGGATGCAAAAGCTAATCGGATGCACTACCTAATCAGGTACATATGGAAACAAATATGTAACAAGATATACTGATTAACTGAGCTAACCATTGAATGAAAAAGCTAACTAGAAGCACAACCTAATCAGGTATATATGGATGCAACAGAAAACCAAATGCATAACCTGTGACGACCGCCCATGACCCCCTGCACTGAATCAAGAGATAATGCACTGTAAAGTGTGCCAGGCAGCCATGGACGATTGTCAGGGTAAAATAAAACAACAGAATCTATCGTATTGCTCACAGCGCATGGACAAAATACAATAGAACATATATTTAGTGAAGCTTTACAGAATAAAATGCCATCATATAAAACTTCATAGTAGTTGAGTACAAACATCCAAATAGACAATACATCAAGCCTCACTACATAACACTCAGAGTTATACAAAACAGCGGAACATCCAGTACATATAGTAAGAAGATAATATGCAACCCTCCAGCTCGTCTTCGATATCATCATCGTGAGAAGCAAGAACAGCACCTGTCACCTGCTACCTAGTCTGCCCGTCCCAAAAATGGACGAACAACCCAAGGCAATAAGAGTTAAAACATAAAGCCTTGAGTCAGACAACAGTCTTAGTAAGCAGTAGATTAACTAACAACATACCAAAAGAGCATAAAGGAAAAAGGAATAGGAATACAACCCTCCCACTCCAACCTCATTCTACAGTGATAGCCCCCAGACACACACTAAGCAAAAGCAAACATAGCAGAGCATACAATTCAAAGTAAAGTAATTATCACTTGAGTCAAGGGCGATGTTTTACAAGCACAAACCCCCAAGGCCTAAACCAAGATCAGATAAGCACCCGGAAAACACTGCTCTTGAGACCGAATGACGATACAACCAAACATCCATGACTCTGGCTATCACTGTTATCATTGCTTCGATATCACCGTTAATTGAATGACCGGCACATTCTTTCAGCCGTCCGTCAAGGGCTAATGGAAACCTCGGTTCTAGACATAACTCCCGCACGTCGTCGCAGCCCGTGCCTAGGACTATCGAATCTGCCCAGAGTACTCGACCATCAACAGTTGGCCGTTGGGACTATCGAATCTGCCCAAACGTACTCTTGCTTACAGCATGCTAGAACCTTCAACAACGATGTTATCCAAGCCTCCTAGTCATCCTCCTTGACGACTATTTCCATACTAGCTCAAGCGCCTCTCAAGCATCCATTACCCTTAACTCGAATCATATCACCGAGTTACCAACGTGCTTGGAATGATCCCGTCTGGATTAGACCAAGACTATCTCATATCATACTTCGCTTCATCACATCCTCGCAAAGTCTCATCTCAACATCATCATCATCTATGCATAAGAGCTTCATCTTCTAGCTACATATGCCACGAGCAGCCTTCCCAATTCAAGAGCCTTTCCCTTAGCTTTTGAATCATCTTCGATCTAAATCAAATCATCAATCATCTAATTCATAGCAATCAACCAAGTCAAACATTAATCCAAACAATCAAGCATTCAAATAAGATCTAAATAGACAATTATCACAATAATGGCAATTTCGTAATTAAAGAGTTGAAAGTCTAACATGCATGAAATCATAAGAAATATCTCTACAATCTTGATGAATGAACTTGTATAGGTTAACACTTAGTAAAAATGGTTGTCAAATCATCATGAAGAATTGATCTATATGGATCTACACTTAGGATGAAGAAAATGCATGAAAATCACTATTTTAACACCAAATCGAGTCAACAATCCGATATACTCTTTTGGATCCGTGTGAGAGATAATAACCACTCACCAAATCACCAAAACAACCTCAAAACAACACGCTTCAGATCTGGACAGCGAAGGATCAAGCTTGATCTATCACGAATCCGCTTCAACCGAAGAAATCTCACTTCAAAGGATGAAGATCTTCAATCTAAGCTCTTGAATCTTCAATTTGATCTTCAACTTGGATGGATGGAGGCACTAGATTAGAGTGGAGAAAAGAAGTGAAGAAGTGTAGAAGTCGAGCTCTCAAAATGGCAGCACTTCGTCGCTTCGAAATCCGGATCCCAAAAAGTGAGAAAAACCCTTCCTATTTATAGCTGAAATTCCCTTAAGTCGTAACTCGGCTAACTCCATAAGTCGTCTCCGACTTACGACCTAAGACCTCTCCGACCTAAGACTTGCCCAAACCTTACGACTTAACGACTTACCAAAACTCATCAGCTTACGACTTAACAGATAACTAGGCTACGACTTAAAACAGACCCAAGTCTCTACGACTTAAGACTTAACTTCCCTAAGTCGTCTACGACTTAACGCGTGCGCCTAACTCCTAACAACTCAACAGCCAACCCCTAAGTCGGTTACGACTTAACTGGGTATACGGCTTACAACCTAACTACAAGGCCATACTCAGCGACTTAACAGATATGCACATGCGCCCCAACTCCTAGGTCGCTTACGACCTAACGGCTTAGTAGAACTCCACGACCTACGACATAAGCAACCCAACGACTTAACAGGTACACTACCTCGCGACCTAACAGACTTACGACTTAACAGGTACACTACCTTACGACTTAACTGTTAAGCCCCTAAGTTGCTCACCCTTTAGGTCGCAACATTCTATAGGTCGCTCCAAACTAACACGTGACCCAAACCACTTCGCGACCTAACATTTAACTCGGTCACGACTTAACCCTTAGGTCGCCTACGACCTAACCATGCTAACAACTGGTCTTTCTTAAGTCATCTAACGACCTATCTCCAACCCTTAACTCGCCATTCCCCTGGGTAGCTCCTATCCCCTAAGTCGTATACGACTTACGACTTATACTAAGTCGTTCACGACTTAGGACTTAGCCATATTTTTGCCTAAAATCTGAAATGGCTCAAAAATGCTAAAATTCTAGATTTTGACAAACTTTTCGATCCGTAAAAATACGGGTCGTTACATTCTCTCCCCCTTAGGAATTTCGCCCCCGAAATTCCAAGCAAACAAAGCAATCAAAGACTATTCTGTACGCCTATTATCCATAACAATCAACAAACCATGCATCCAATTCTAGCTTAGCGTACAGAATTCTAACACTAGAACAAGTCACAATATCGTGAGATGACACGACACCTTAGGGCCATACCTTGAAGAGTTCAGGATGAGCTGCCTTCATCCTCTCTTCCACCTCCCACGTACAGTCGTTATCATCATCACTCCATTGTATCTTGAGCAACTTAACTACCTTCCTCCTAAGCTGTTTCGTGTCAGTTTCAACAACACGAAGCGGCTTACGAGGTCTTCTATCAACTGGATCAACTTCGAAATCTTCACAGCTATCAGCAGAAACCACTGTATTCGAGTCGTGCACATACTTCCGTAGATATGATACGTGAAAAACATTGTGCACACCCGACATCTTCTCTGGTAACTCCAATCTGTAGGCGAGCTTTCCAATTCGCTCGATGATCGGGAATGGTCCAGCAAATCTCGGAGTCAATTTTCCTTTCTTCCCGAATCGAATAACATTCTTCAGTGGAGAAATCTTCACAAAAACCATATCACCAGCATCAAATTCCAAATCCTTCCGACGCTTATCGGCATAACTCTTCTGGCGGTCTTGGGCTGCCTTCATTCGTTGCCGAATGATCTCTATGCAATCCAAAGTCTGTCGAATCATCTACGGCCCAAGTAACAGCTTTTCCCCAGTCTCTATCCAACACGTCGGAGAGTTACACGGTCTTCCATACAATGCCTCATACGGTGCCATACCAATACTTGACTGGTAACTGTTGTTGTATGCAAACTCTACCAAATGAAGGTGATCTTCCCATGATCCTCCGAAGTCCAAAACACAAGCTCTGAGGAGATCTTCCAAAACTCGGTTGACTCTCTCGGTCTGACCATCTGTTTGAGGGTGATAAGCTGTACTCAAACACATCTCGGTTCCCAAAACTTCCTGGAAGCTCTTCCAAAATCCACTATTGAACAATGGATCTCGATCGCTCACTATAATTTTCGGAATACCATGGAATCGAACTATCCACTTTACATACAACTCGGCCAACTTTGATGCAGTCCTAGTCGATCGAACAGGAATGAATCTTGCACTCTTAGTCAAACGATCTACAATGACCCAAATCCCTTCATTTCCCGTTCTGGTTCTAGGCAATCCATCAATAAAATCCATCGATACCTGCTCCCACTTCCATGTAGGAACTTCTAATGGCTGCAGTAATCCACTTGGCTTCTTCTGTTCAGCTTTTACCAACTGGCAGTTCATACATTTGGAAATAAAATTTCCAACATCCTTCTTCATGCCTTCCCAGTAGTAGGTTCTCTTCATATCCCGATACATCTTATTTCCTCCTGGATGAATTGTCAGCTTCGAGTGATGACTTTCCCTCAGAACTTCACTCCTCAATTCACCTATATCGGGAACAACTAGTCGTCCTTGCTTTCGAAGCCAACCCTTTCGATCGACTTCAAATCCTTTATCCTTTTCTGGTTCCAATCCAGATTCCAAATCACAAACAATCTTGACAATCTTATCATCTCACTTTTGACTCTCGCCAATCCTTTCCACAATAGTCGGTCTTATTGATAAGTTTGCCAACATCTTAGGTTCCAATTCGCATCTGGGCCTGAAATCAAATCCAGCTAAATACTCGAGACTCCTCCATTCAGAAAACATGGCTCCCAGTCCTGCATGTCTTCGACTTAACGCATCTGCCACTGCGTTACCTTTTCCCGGAGTATAAGCTATACAAAATCATACGATGCTAAAAACTCTAGCCATCGTTGCTGCCGAAGATTCAAATCCTTTTGGGAGAAAAGATACTTCAACGACTTATGATCCGTAAACAACTCGAATCGAACTCCTAATAGATAATGTCTCCACATCTTCAGAGCAAAAACAATCATCGCTAACTCCAAATCATGAGTCGGGTAATTCCTTTCATGCGGCTTTAGTTGTCGATTGGCATACGCAACAACTTTATCTCTCTGCATCAGCACTACTCCAAGTCCAGTACCACATGCGTCGGTGTAAACCACCATCTCATCATTCCCACTTGGAATAGTCAAACAGGAGCACTTGTCAATCTCTCTTTCAGGATTCCGAAAGCTTGCTCACACTTAGCATCCCAACTGAACACTTGGTTCTTCTTCGTCAATCCTGTTAACGGTGCAGCTACATTGGAGAAGTCTTTGATAAACCGTC
Source organism: Allium fistulosum (assembly GCA_030737815.1). Classification (NCBI taxonomy): domain Eukaryota; kingdom Viridiplantae; phylum Streptophyta; class Magnoliopsida; order Asparagales; family Amaryllidaceae; genus Allium; species Allium fistulosum. The sequence continues at coordinate 304,353,724 of CM060901.1, read as the reverse complement.
GATAATATCCTGCTAATCCAAGAAAACTCCTCACATCAGATGCATTCTTAGGTCTAACCCAATCCTGGATTGCTGCCACCTTAGCGGGATCAACCGCTATTCCATTTCCAGAAATCACATGGCCTAAGAACCTCACTTCACTCTTCCAGAAGTGACACTTCGAAAACTTAGCCTTCAGCTGATGTTTCCGCAAGATTTCCAAAACGATACGCAAGTGCGTCTTGTGCTCTTCTTCAGTTCTGGAATAAATCAGAATATCATCCACGAACACAAGTACGAACTTGTTCAACTGATCTCTGAACACTCTATTCATAAGATCCACAAAATATGCTGGCGCGTTAGTCAATCCAAACGGCATTACCAGCCACTCAAAGAAACCGGATGGTGTTCGAAAAGCAGTCTTCGGCACACTATCCTTAGCCACTCTCAACTGGTGAAATCCCGTTGCCAAATCCATCTGAGAAAACACCTTGGCTTCGTGAAGCTGATCAAACAAGTCATCTATTCTCGGCAATGGATACTTGTTCTTCTTAGTCACCTTATTCAGCTCACGATAATCCACACACAATCTCAACGACCCATCTGCCTTGGTTGCAAACACAACTGGTGCACCCCACTCGGACACACTGCCCGAATGAATCCTTTCTACAAAAGATCATCAACTTGCACCCTCAACTCCTGTTGTTCCCTAGGCGCTATCCCCCTAAGAGGCATCACAACCGGTCTGGCTCCTTCAACTAGATCTATACGAAACTCGATCTCTCTATGCGGCGGCAACCCTTTGACTTCGTCAAAGACATCCTCGAATCCATTCGCGATTGGCACTAGTGACAGTCCATCCCGTGGAACAACTAGCGAATACATGAAGCTCATGAAGACGCCTTCTTCATGCTTACATCGTATCACAATCTTTCGCCCCTCCACATTCTCGACTGTCACCTCCAAACTTTCGCAATCAACCTTAGCCGCATACTTCCTAAGCCAGTCCATTCCCAAAATAATTCCGAACCCCGCAAAGTTCAGAACAAAGCAATCACAAACAAAAGAGCAACCATGACTCGACACAATCAGACCACGGCATAACATACACAAACAAGACGAACCCCCAACTGGATTAGTCACAACCAATGGCCTATCAACAATATCCGGTTCCAAACCTAACCGGCCTACGAGTTCACTACAAACAAACGAATGCGACGCTCCAGTATCAAACAGAACTCTAACTGGAACACCACATAAGAAAAGAGTACCTTGAACCACCACACTCTTTCCCTTTTCTTCAACGATAGGAGCTTTCGAAAACGACGGAACAGCTCCCAAAGCATAAGCCTGCACAATCTGCTTGTCCCTTCTCAGTTCTGGACAATTCTTCCTGAAATGCCCCGGCTTGTCACAGTTGTGACACTTCATCGGTGCCTTCGGATTCTTACAATCCTTCGAGAAATGGCCCTTCTGCTGACAATTGTAGCAAGTCACCTTGCCTTTCGGCTTCTTCTGGCCATCCTTACCCTTCTGCTGCTGCTGCTTCCTCTTCTTGTTTCCACCCTGCTGGGGTTAGACTCTTCCCTGGTCACAGCAACAATAGATCCTTCCTTAAGAAACAGACTCTCATGCCTGAGAGCTTTCTCACAAGCTTCTCAAATGAATCGTCCAAATGATCCACCAACTGTCTCCCAAGATAACTGTCCAAGCCTGTCACAAACTTCTCATTCTTCTGATAAGCAGATTCAATATATGACCGGGCAAACTTGGACAGAGCTTCAAACTCAGAAACATACTCAAGGACTGATCTTCCACCTTGCTTGAGCTCTACAAACTTCTTGAACAGAACAGACTTCTGAGCTGTAGAAATGAACTTAGCTTCAAATCTGACTTGGAATTGCTCCCAAGTAATCTCTTCCTCCGGAGTATTGATGGTAATAGAGTTCCACCAATCAGAAGCCCTCCCTTGAATCTGCCTTGATGCCAAATTCCTCTTAGTCGCATCCTCAATTTCCAAATCACCAAAGATCCTTCTACAAGCATCTATCCATCTCTGGACCTCAATAGTTGATTCTGTTCCCAAGAAAACCTTCCCTCCAAGAGCAGTATAGTCCTTGCACAACTTAGCAAAATCCACTGGTTTTGGAGTCTAAACTTGGACTCCAACATCTACTGCTGCCCCCGGAACTGGTATCCTTCTCATGATCGAAGTCATCATAGCTTCGAACATAGCTGCATAATCAGCAGCCCCCTCAGTAGCACGGCCATCCCTAGCAGCTGGTCTCCCTCTTCGACTCATTCTCAATATCTATAAAAAGGAATGATTAGAACATCTAGAGAAACAACTGCATAAAGGACTCAAACTCAACTAAACTACTATATTATATATAGTATTCATCCATCAAAATACAATTACGTCTCTCATACGTAGTTACGTCAGCGAGCGTTGGGCAAAATCGATTAACCAATGCTCTGATACCAAATGTGACGACCGCCCATGACCCCCTGCACTGAATCAAGAGATAATGCGCTGTAAAGTGTGCCAGGCAGCCATGGACGATTGTCAGGGTAAAATAAAACAACAGAATCTATCGTATTGCTCACAGCGCATGGACAAAATACAATAGAACATATATTTAGTGAAGCTTTACAGAATAAAATGCCATCATATAAAACTTCATAGTAGTTGAGTACAAACATCCAAATAGCCAATACATCAAGCCTCACTACATAACACTCAGAGTTATACAAAACAGCGGAACATCCAGTACATATAGTAAGAAGATAATATGCAACCCTCCAGCTCGTCTTCGATATCATCATCGTGAGAAGCAAGAACAGCACCTGTCACCTGCTACCTAGTCTGCCCGTCCCAAAAATGGACGAACAGCCCAAGGCAATAAGAGTTAAAACATAAAGCCTTGAGTCAGACAACAGTCTTAGTAAGCAGTAGATTAACTAACAACATACCAAAAGAGCATAAAGGAAAAAGGAATAGGAGTACAACCCTCCCACTCCAACCTCATTCTACAGTGATAGCCCCCAGACACACACTAAGCAAAAGCAAACATAGCAGAGCATACAATTCAAAGTAAAGTAATTATCACTCGAGTCAAGGGCGATGTTTTACAAGCACAAACCCCCAAGGCCTAAACCAAGATCAAATAAGCACCCGAAAAACACTGCTCTTGAGACCGAATGACGATACAACCAAACATCCATGACTCTGGCTATCACTGTTATCATTGCTTCGATATCACCATTAATTGAATGACCGGCACAATCTTTCAGCCGTCCGTCAAGGGCTAATGGAAACCCCGGTTCTAGACATAACTCCCGCACGTCGTCGCAGCCTGTGCCTAGGACTATCGAATCTGCCCAGAGTACTCGACCATCAACAGTTGGCCGTTGGGACTATCGAATCTGCCCAAACGTACTCTTGCTTAGAGCATGCTAGAACCTTCAACAACGATGCTATCCAAGCCTCCTAGTCATCCTCCTTGATGACTATTTCCATACTAGCTCAAGCGCCTCTCAAGCATCCATTACCCTTAACTCGAATCATATCACCGAGTTACCAACGTGCTTGGAATGATCCCATCTGGATTAGACCAAGACTATCTCATATCATACTTCACTTCATCACATCCTCGCAAAGTCTCATCTCAACATCATCATCATCTATGCATAAGAGCTTCATCATCCCTCTACATATGCCACGAGCAGCCTTCCCAATTCAAGAGCCTTTCCCTTAGCTTTTGAATCATCTTCGATCTAAATCAAATCATCAATCATCTAATTCTTAGCAATCAACCAAGTCAAACATTAATCCAAACAATCAAGCATTCAAATAAGATCTAAATAGACAATTATCACAATAATGGCAATTTCGTAATTAAAGAGTTGAAAGTCTAACATGCATGAAATCATAAGAAATATCTCTACAATCTTGATGAATGAACTTGCATAGGTTAACACTTAGTATAAATGGTTGTCAAATCATCATGAACAATGGATCTACACTTAGGATGAAGAAAATGCATGAAAATCACTATTTTAACACCAAATCGAGTCAACAATCCGATATACTCCTTTGGATCCGTGTGAGAGATAATCACCACTCACCAAATCACCAAAACAACCTCAAAACAACACGCTTCAGATCTGGACAGCGAAGGATCAAGCTTGATCTATCACGAATCCGCTTCAACCGAAGAAATCTCACTTCAAAGGATGAAGATCTTCAATCTAAGCTCTTGAATCTTCAATTTGATCTTCAACTTGGATGGATGGAGGCACTAGATTAGAGTGGAGAAAAGAAGTGAAGAAGTGTAGAAGTCGAGCTCTCAAAATGGCAGCACTTCGTCGCTTCGAAATCCGGATCCCAAAAAGTGAGAAAAACCCTTCCTATTTATAGCTGAAATTCCCTTAAGTCATAACTCGGCTAACTCCATAAGTCGTCTCCGACTTACGACCTAAGACCTCTCCGACCTAAGACTTCCCCAAACCTTACGACTTAACGACTTACCAAAACTCATCAGCTTACGACTTAACAGATAACTAGGCTACGACTTAAAACAGACCCAAGTCTCTACGACTTAAGACTTAACTTCCCTAAGTCGTCTACGACTTAACGCGTGCGCCTAACTCCTAACAACTCAACAGCCAACCCCTAAGTCGGTTACGACTTAACTGGGTATACGGCTTACGACCTAACTACAAGGCCATACTCAGCGACTTAACAGATATGCATGCGCGCCCCAACTCCTAGGTCGCTTATGACCTAACGGCTTAGCAGAACTCCGCGACCTACGACATAAGCAACCCAACGACTTAACAGGTACACTACCTCGTGACCTAACAGACTTACGACTTAACAGGTACACTACCTTACGACTTAACTGTTAAGCCCCTAAGTCGCTCACCCTTTAGGTCGCAACATTCTATAGGTCGCTCCAAACTAACACGTGACCCAAACCACTTCGCGACCTAACATTTAACTCGGTCACGACTTAACCCTTAGGTCGCCTACGACCTAACCATGCTAACAACTGGTCTTTCTTAAGTCGTCTAACGACCTATCTCCAACCCTTAACTCGCCATTCCCCTGGGTAGCTCCTATCCCCTAAGTCGTATACGACTTACGACTTATACTAAGTCGTTCACGACTTAGGACTTAGCCATATTTTTGCCTAAAATCTGAAATGGCTCAAAAATGCTAAAATTCTAGATTTTGACAAACTTTTCGATCCGTAAAAATACGGGTCGTTACATAACCTAATCAGGTACATATGGATGCAAAAACTAACCGGATGTACTACCTAATCGGGTACATATGGAAGCAAATCTGTAACCAAGATAGTTTGGTTAACCTAGCTTACCATCAAATGCAGAAGCTAACCGGATGAACAACCTAATCGAGTAGAGACGGATGCAAAAACTTACTGGATGCATAACCTAATCAGGTACATACGGATGCAAAATATAACAGAGTGTACTACCTAATCAGGTACGTATGGAAGCAAATCTGTAACCAAGACAGATTGGTTAGCCGGACTTGACTTCAAATGCAAAAGCTGACCTAATGCACAACCTAATCAGTACATATGGATGCAAAAACTAACCGGATGCACAACCTGATCGGGTACATATAGACGCAAAAGCTAACCGGATACACTACCTAATCGGGAATGCAAAAGCTTACCAGATGCACTACCTAATTGGGTACGTATGGAAACCAATCTGTAACCAAGATAGATTGGTTAACCAAGCAAACCATTGAATGCAAAAGCCGACCGAATGCACAACCTAGTGAGGTACATATGGATGCATAACCTAATCGGGTACATATGGATGCAAAAGCTAACCGGATGCACATACTAATCAGGTACATAACTATATTTGTTTAAAGAAAAATAATAATATTATACAGTATGATTACTACACACTTCAAAAATCAAGCTACAATATAAACTGCTACTACAATTTTAGAAAAGCTACTATAATTCCAAAACTGCTACTATAATTTAAAAAATTCTACTATTAAATAACATTACAAATAGGAATATGCATAATTCAATCTATTTATAAAAAACAATGATACTACACACATCTAAAAAGATACTATAAAATGATAATGCAAAATTATCAAATGATACCACAACCTAATTGGGTATATGTAAATGCAAAATCTAACTGGATACAGCGCAAAATGATATTACAAAATGATGAAATGTTACTATAGAAAACTAATACATGACTTAATCAAGAAAAAATCGAGATACAAATATTAAAAGTAATGATTCAAAATAACTTACAAACAAATAAATATTAAAACTAATACCGGTTCTATTATTAAACTAATACTGAAATTGAACCTACAAATGATATTGTATAACTAGGTTCAATTAAAAAGAGAAAATCAATTTTAAACTAAAAATATTCTAAAATGAATACACTTTTATAACCAGGTTCAATTACAAAAAATTGCCAAAAATAGTCGTACAACCAATTATAAATCTAAACAAATTCAAAACAACATGAAAAACAAATCATATCTTCTTAAAAGCTTGACAACTACGCTTATCGTGACTAAATTTCTTGCATACACCACGTCTATTTTGCTTATTTTGAAAATATGCAAAACCTCCTTTGCGTTTGATAGAAGGCATACCGGCACCATGTTTCTACTTAGGTGGCTTAATAATATCTTCAACACTAGCAACAACAATAGACCTATCAAAATTAAGAATATGATTTATAGCATTAGCATAAAAACAATGATAACCATCAACGATGAAATAATACTCAACAAAATCATAAACAGAAAATTTTGACTTGTTTATGAACTTAATAGCATAAGCACAAGGAAATCCTGTAACTTTCCATTGATTGCAACTAAATCTCCATTCTTTAAGATCAACACAATGAGAGTTTGGCGATTTCACTACAAAAACCAACTTCAAAGACTTGAATACATCCCATCCAAATCTTTCTTCAATCAAGTCACGTAAAAAAACTCAGTAAAAGGATAAAGAGTAGTATTCCACAAATGACATTCCCTCTCTCCTTCTAGCCATTTGTTTCATAACTTTAACATGAATTCCATCTAAACATGCTGTAATAGGTAAGGCTCGTTCATCCAAAATCCAATTATAAAAACTTTAAGCAACATTTGAACTATATTCACCATAACATTTCTCCAGGAAAGTAAATCAATCCACTTATCATAAGGCTTATCCTTCAAAAAATTTAGAGTTGCAATACCAACAATTTCGCAAAATTTAGAATTTGCTTCTTCAAATTTATATATTAGAAGCTCTAGAACACAATTTGAACAAATCAATAATAGACAAATTTGCATTTTTCGGCTTTATTACTGCATGAAGATTTTATTCCATATGAAGATAGAGATAACTACGGAAGGCTGAATGAAGAACATCACGAATGCCTAAAATCAAATCTTGATAGCGATCCAATAAAAAAACCAAATCAAAATCTTCTTGAAGCAACTGTTTTATATGATTCAAAAACCATTCCAATTATCCATATTTTCTAGAGAAACTATACTCATAGCTAAAAGGAAAAAACTGCAAACAAAAAAGATATATTAAAAAAAATAAAATGTTAACATAATTTTGATAACAGCCAACAATTAAAATCTAACAATTAAAACCGAATACCAAATATGAACTAAATTCTAATACTGTGAAGTATAACTTTTTAAATTCCGATACCATTTGTTATCTAAATTATGATACCAAATATTAACTAAAATCTAATACTACATAACACATTTTTTTTATAAATCTGATACCAACCATAAAGTAAAATTTAATACGCAGCAATACCAAAACTCTAATTATTGATGCCATAAGTGGCACAACACCCAGAAACCTATAGAAATATCAAGGTCTAGAAGAAAATATAAGGAAATTAAAGAGAACACAAGAATTCTTATAGCGGTTCGGCAATCTCTTGCCCATGTCCACTATAATTTATGATTATGTAACGATCCATATTTTACGTATCGAAGGATCGTAAAATATGTTTATTTTATTCATATGAGATCATATAACTCTAAAAATTTAGAAAGTGACTCTTAAGGACAGTTTACACATCTATGTTTTTTGTCGAATTTCCATATGGCCATTTTGACCCGAAAAATCTTGTTTGGACTATAACTTTTGATAGGAGCCACGTTAGGGTCTCAAACTACATTCTTTGCTTCAAGATTATGGTTTTCCATTCCGTAGAGTAGTCATAATAGAAAAAAGGACCTATCGTTTTTAGAGTTATAGCTATTTTAAGTTTTGCATATTGCTGGTTTGCATTAGTGGGTAATTAACTGAGCCATGCTTAGGCCCACTAACCCACCTCGAAAGGTATGCTAAGGTGAGGCTGTAGGAACTGATTTAAGTCATTTCCATCTTCCCAAAATAGCTCTAAAACTCCATTAACCCTAATTTTATCAAAAAGCCGATATGTTCCTTACTAATCTTTGGCAAATCATCAATTAGAGGGTTAATTAGCCTATAGGAGTTTGAGATTTATTATTTTGGCTGCATTGCATTCCTCTTCCTTGCTGTTCACTTTAGATCTAAGGGGAGGAATTGATATTTTAGGTATTTAGTGACTGATTCTTGATCTCTCACTTTACTATTCATGTTTATATGGTTAAAAATGATGTTTTTAACATCATTTTGCCCCTAAATTATTTTCTAACTTTAATCACATTTTGACATATGTTTATGACTGATTTTAAAGGTTTTAAAGTGGTTTTTAAATGGCTTTACAACTCCTTTTGTTCATGTTCATATGCTAGTGTAAAAGTTAGATTTAGATTAGGATTTTTTTATTACCATGTTCTTATGTATTGCATGTATGAATGGATGCATATGTATGATATTCCATATTTGTATGTTGTGCTTTGATATGCTTTGCTATTGCTTTTAGTTAGTTAGGAAAGAGGTGGTCAAATTGGCAAATCGAAGGCAAAAATGGTTGGAATTGGATGAAATTTGAAGGAGGGGCTTTGGAGCATCGGAGGAGCTTAGGATTCAAGTCGCATCAAAATTGGAGTTAAGTGGAGGAGTCAGTTGCAACAACCCAAAATTTAACCCATAATGATTAATTTGTCAATTAATTAAATAATAAAACAACTTTGTAAAATTATCAGAATTAAGCCACGGATGTTGCACCATTGTGTCCGTGGTAATTTTTTGGTCAATTTTCATATATAGAACGTCAGAAAATGGGCTAATATGACCAAGTTATAAAATAAATAAAACAAGCAGAAATAAAACGAAAAAAAATATGCGGTCAGGTCGACCCGCCTCTGCAATTTGCGAACGAACAGATGTTCGTTCGTTTCAACGTTCCAGAGCCTCTAGTGACGTGTTTTGCATCGTCTAAACTGATCTGGTCACTCCGTTTCTGCATCCGATGGCCTCTATTCAGCCTTTGGCGTGGTTGCATCCTATTCAATCTCCAAATCCAACGGTCCGAGATCCACTTCCACACCTATAAATAAACACCTAGACCTAACACTTCTTCTCATTCTAGGTTTTCTCCAATTAGGTTCACCTTTCTAGGAAGGACCCTAAACGGAATAATTTTTCCAAAGGAGAAAATCGTTATAAATTAAATTATTTTACAACTCCAAGTGGATCTGGGAAGACCAAAGGAAAAGCTTAGGACCAGACATGAGTGATTGTAATTATTTTAAGATTTCTTTAAGTGATTTAAAATAATAGGGTTTCCAATAGTTGTAGTTTTACTACGATTTTTGGAATATCCTTTTCAGTAATTTATTTACGGTTTTTTGAATTATTTTCAGTCTATTCCCTTTAAGCTATTCTTTCAGTAACTTCGGTTTATTTCTGTTAATTATAATTTATTATTATTAAGCATAGCTTTTTATTTATTTACAGTATTTATAGTAATTAAGTTTATTTACTGTTATTTATTTTAATTTACATCTTTTTCGACGTTTTGGATTTTATGCAAGCGTCTTTTCTCTTCATCCCCCTTTTCTTCGCGTATGGATTAGAATAAATTAAACGCGAATATGGATTATATAAGTAAGAATATCAAATGAAGAAAATAATATTTAAATGATAAGGACTGCAATAAATAATGGAATTGGACTGAAATTACGCCTAATTATAATTAGAATTGGACTAATTAAAGATAATCGGCATAGTTACAACTTTGAATTATAAGTAAATAGAGTAAAAGATGAAAGAAGCTTATTTTCCCATTTAGACCTTGGATTAAGTAATAAGCACGATTATAACGTAGGTTATAATAAAAAAAATGGAACAGAATGAGGCATATTTTAAGACTTAGGATAAATTAATAAGCAAAGATAGTAGGGATAAATTTATAAATGGCTTATTTAAAATAATTTATCTAAGTTAATAAGCAAAGATGAAAGTAGGACATGTACCAAATAACATTCCCTATTAGACAAAACAGTGTCTCACATTAGTTTGAAGTAAGATGAGGGTACGCTTATGCTAAGAATTATAGTAATTGGTCAAATAGAAGTCCAAATCACGGGCGATTTAGATAAGGATGCAACTGGATATTGTTTGGATGAAGGGCCGGTACCAATTGCATTTCCCATATAGTTTCTATGGACACACGGTGACCTCGCATTAGCTTGAAGTGAGATGAGGGGCACGCTATGCTAGAAGTTGGAGGTAATAAGAAGACCCAATAGGTAGAGCAAAAGGTAGCATGGGCATGGTGGTAGTTACTCGTGCGACTTTCATTTTCGGGAGCTCAGCAACAGCTATGAGTTCCAAGCGCTTAGTATGGGTGTCTTTAGTAGACACCATTGCCTTCTGTGTAGGGAGCTATATATGTCGTCCGTATCCACAGTAGTTGCTCTGTGCATCTTCTGTAGATACCATTGGTTGCTGTGTATGGAATTATATAGCGGCTGGTCCATAGTAAGGTCTATGGAGTAGCATGTCGATCAAAAAGGGTAGAATTAGGGTTATATCCTAATTATAGGATTAGGAATTCAGCCTAATCAAAGCAGAAGTCAAGGACAAGTGCAGGTAATCAAAGTTAATCCATCTTATAAATTAAGCAATACTTAATCGTATTTATTTCTAATTTATCTCTTTCCTATTTCCTTTATTATCCTTATTTATGCTAGAACTGTTGTAGAGTCTATTACTTTTATCTTGCTTAAAGACTCTAGTAATTACTATCATTCACCAGAGTTTTAGTCTGACCCACTCCTATATTTTCCCCTTTTCCCCCCATAGGCAATCAAGGGAGAAGTCAATAGATTCCTGTTGCTTGGCGGTTTCTTAGAGAAGTTCTCTACTATGTATTTCTTTTATTTCCGCTTTTGTTCTTTCTATGTGTTGGCTTATTTTAAGGGATATTATGTAGTCTGATTTTGAGACAATAAATTTTTATTTCATAAGACATGATGGGTTTTGAGATAAGGATGTTATATTTGGCATTTGACTTATTTATGAAGTAATTATGAAGCTTTGTTTCATTTAAGCTATTATTTTAGTTTCTGCTGTTTTTACCTATTTTTGTCTTGTGAATCTTAGTCTCTGTTAGTTTCAGTTATACCTACAATGTACCACGCCTTTTAATGTGTCCTTTTGGGTAAATTAAGGGGTATGGGGTATTTCACTTGGTATCAGAGCGAGGTTACAGGATTCCTAAAAAATTATTTTAAAAGTAAAGTAGTTTCCAAAATAACTTGTTTTAAAAGTATTTTTTAGAAAATAACTCTTAGAAATAGTTTTTAAGTATAAAAGAGTTTTTATAAAAATCCCCTCAAAGTCCAGTTCAACCTTCTTTCAAACCTAAGTTTCCTTTTCTTTTCCTAGTATGGCTGACTTGTTCCGTAGAGCTACGGTACCAGAGGTGCATAGGCAAGCGCCCAATACAACACCGGTAGGTGGAAATCCCTTTAATCCACCTACACCAGCCGATTTTTCTAAGCTATGCAAGGACTTCACTAGCATTGGGAGCCGGAATGTTTTTTGGCATTTAGGATTTCAAGGAGACACAAGCTAGGTTGGGAGATATGGAGCGAAAGTTTAGGCGGTTAGGCTTGGAGGACCGACAGCGAATTCAACCTACTTATTGGAAGATGAAGGGAGAACTTAAGGAGGTTCCTACAAGCTCTAAGAAATAGTGGTGGAAGGACAAGAAAGATAAGAGGAAAAGGGAAGGCCCTCAGAAGCGACTCAAAAAAAATGGGAAGTGTAAGCGCTGTAGAATGAATGGTCATTGCGCAAAAGACTGTAAGAAGGCAGGAATGGAGGGAAGGTGTTTCAATTGTGGAAAACTTGTTCACTTTAGTAAGTTTTGTCCTCAGAAGATGGGACAGGGAGCGAGTGCACCTACAGCACAGATTTAGACTTTGGATATAGCACCTTCCAGGAGTAGACCAAATCGAGGTAGGAAAATTTGGTTTCTATTTCTGATTTTCCCATTCAGACTCTTTTCGATCCTAGAGCATCACACTCTTTTCATCTCTAGTTCTTTGTAAGTTGTTTGCACTTAGACATTTCTTTAGTAGTATGCCCCATTGTTGTTTCAAACCCCATGAGAGAATCGGCCCTCTTGTCTATGGTTTGTAGAGGTTTGAAAATTTATATCCTAGGCGTAGAATTTGACTTTGACGCCTATATTTTGGGATTTTCGGGGTATGGGATGATTTTGGGAATATATTGGCTATCCACATAAGGAGCTATATTAGATTGCGAGAGGAGAGTCGTTAGACTAGAGATATGCATCAGTAGGACTCTCGAGATTTATTGCGAGCCGCAAGGGTCAGTTGTGTTGAGCTTCCTTTATTCTCTCGATTCATCATCATTAGAGCTAGATTCGGTTCCTGTCGTCAGAGATTTTTCCAAACATCTTTGAGGAGGTTAGGGGACTACCCCTCTAAGAGAGAGATTGACTTCGGGATTTATTTGGCTAGCCAGTAGCATTACCCGTAGGGCATATGGTGCCTAGGGAAAGGAAGGGATTGAGCAAGCAGATCCATGAGCTTTGGAGAAAGGTTTCATAAGAAGAAACATATCGGAATAGGGAGCGCCAATCGTCTTCACTACCAAAGCAGGTGGTTCTCTTCGACTTTGCATTGACTATAGAGAATTGAATAAGCTCACAAAGAAGAACCATTACCCACTCTCTAGGATAGATGATCTTTTTGACGAGTTAGTTGGCTCTTCAATATTCTCCCTGTTTGATTAGCCACTAGATTTCATCAGCTTAGGGTCGCTGATGACAGCATTGATAAGACCGCATTTAGGATACCAGACAGATTCTTTGAGTGGTTAGCCATGACTATTGGGCTAACCAATGTCCCAACCTATTCTATAGATTTGATGAACCATGCTTTTAGATATGTCCTAAAATAAAGTTCGTGATGGTATTCGTGGTCGACATTTTGGTGTTTTCCAAGAAGTATGGAAGAGAAAGTTATTCATTTAAAGGAGGTTCTTCTTTCGCTTCGTGTTCGTCAGTTGAGAGCAGAATCCTTGAAGTATCACTTTTGAAGTGCGTTTATTGGGGTATAGAGAATGTCTACACATGATAGGGATTTATGAAACAGTTTTGTACATTTTGGATTGAGATTATGGAAATCCAAAGAGAGGTAAGCAAAGGTTATAGATGTACAATAAAATTCTGTAGATAATAAGAGAAGAAAGTCCATGTGTAGGTAATTGCAAAAATTATAATTGTCTCAGACAAGTGGATTTGATGGTAATAGCTTAGAATAAATATGAGTATACAAGAGGAATATGAGTAAAAGCCTTTAGTTTAGGAAAAGTACTTCGAGGGTAGTAAGTAGGAAGACCCACTTTATGCTAAGCCCAATAAAATGAAATTTTCGAAATATAAAAAGTTTAATTTTTTTTTATTGTTGGAATTGAAAATTTTCATTGTTAATATTTCCTTTCAGAAAATAAACATGGGGGTCTTGAAGAATGATATGAAATTTAAGTTGGTTTTTATATAATGAAAAATTGGAATTCTTTTTGAAGAATTATGGAGTATATATAAATAACTCACTAGTTTCAATATAAGTAAACAAAGATTTTAAACATAAAAACCTAGAGTGTATTAAGTATCGAAAACGTAGATTACAACTTTTATGGTTGTAATAAATGTTTTCGTGAAAAATAAGAGGAGCATAGGCTATAACACTATTGTTATAGTAAGTGACTCCAAGAGAAATATTTTTACATAGGTATAAGAGATTTATGGGTATTTATTTAATCGAATCGATACACTAGTATTTTTAGGTTGTAGTTACGGTGTTTTACGCAACATCCATTTTAACCCAAATAAAAATGTATTTTAAAAGGTAATGTCTAAGTATAGAAACAAAATGGTTTGTAAAGTACACTTATTATTAATAAGTATAAGGAAGTGTTTTGGCAGTTATGGAAATATTAAAACAGTTTTGAAGATGAGTTTTTCTGAAAAGAAAATGTGTAAGTTAGATATTAGAAAATATTTATCATGGAAGAATATAATTTAAACATATTTTATTCTATTGGAATGAAAAGAATAATGGTATGATTTTCTATGAAACCAATAAAAATGTTTTGTGCATGTTACAAGGAATACATGAAAGAGATATACAAGGTATAAAAGCACCATATTTTGTATAGCCTATTTCGAAAAATATAAAATAAATTCCTTGTAATTTCACATAAACATGAAATTCTCTTTTAAAAGGTTCATCGAAGATTTTAGCGTTAATAACTTCTCATAAGAGAAAGTAGTTCCAATACATTAAGATATGAGACTGTTAGGTGTAATAATAAGCTGTTTGAAAACACATAAAGGATATTTTAAAAGATATTTTAAAAGTAAATAGTTTGGTGAAAAAGTAAATAAGTTTTTGAAAAGAAAAAATTAATAAAAGAAAATTTTGAAAATATAAATTTTTATAGAAAAGAGTAAAAGTCTTTAAATGTAACAACCCTAGATTTTGTATGTTATTTAAAATTGACTTTCTTTTATTTTTAAATTATTTTAAACTTGTTATATTTCAAACATTTCATTTTAAAAATATAAATGTTGATTATTAAGTGAATTATAGTTTCAAACTAGTATAAATTGAATATTTTATTGAAAAGTGAAATTCTGGTCAAACTTTTCAATCTTTGACTTTTAAACTTCAAATTTATATTATATAAAATCTTAAATTTTATCTTTTATTATGAAAATAGATGTAATAACTTGAACACTGCTTTTTGTTTCGTTGAAAACGAAGTTAAACTGTAAAAGTTATGTACATTTCAATATTGTGTGTAAACTGATGTATTTAGCAATATTGTCTATTTTAAATTATATTTTAGTTGTCATATTTTGTTCTAATATGTGTTAATACTTTTTTTTATGTATATTTTGTCTTTTAATATTTTTAAAGTGATAATAGAATTTTTCCAAAATATGTTGCATTTATTTTCTAGTTTTAAAGGCTAGGTTCCATTTTTCTGCTATTTTCTTCAATTAAATTATATTTAATTAAAATTTATTTATTCATTTTGTGAATGAATTTTTATTTTATGTTCATATCTTTATTTATAAATATTTTCCCAAGTCCATATAATTTTTCCAAAGTTTATTCTGTTTATTTTCAAATTTTCTAGAGTAGTTTTCATTTTTGTGCTATTTTCTTATTTTAATCATATATATATTATTAATTATATATTTATATTTTTTATTTTGTTACATTTTCGAATTTAAACTAAATTTATAATTATTTTCAGTTATATAAACTTATATAAAGAAATTAAAAGAAATTTGAAAGGTTATGACTTTTGATTTGCCTAAGGCCTTTTATCTTCCAACCTTTCACATTTGTAACTTACCTTTTCATCAATTAGCCTTTACTATCCACATCTTTCAGCTACATACTCTATTTTCTATTCACGTACATTCATTTTCATTTATGAAACAAAAGAATTTCGGCCATGGCTATTGAGGAAAGTTTGGATAATGATTTTCAACTTTTTCTTATTCTTTTTCTACTTGTTTACATTGATTTTTGCACTTGCTCTCTTCTTCTAGGCTTGGCTCCTCCTCAACCAAATCTGGTCCAACCTCCACCACCCCCTTTCTCTGATCATTACCCACCCTACTACACAACCAAGGCAGGCCAAGCACATCCATGGCAAGGAGCACCACCAAAATCAACAAAAACCACCACATATTACACTAGCCGAGCCTAGATTGTTAGCACCACCTTCTACCACCATTTGCCGCCACTACCACCACCACCACCTCTGACCTGACCTCCACCCTTTTCCACATCATCCACCATCACCAGCACCCACTGGTCATGACCCATGACCTCTGGCCGAACCTATTTGTGCCAAAGATGTGAGGTTATGTTGCATTGTTTAGCCTTGAACACCTAGTTTTTGCACCTAGACTTCACCACTTTGTTAGCGCATGCTAGGCCGACCCTATTGTTTGTACCAAAAATGGGCACAACACTCTTCGGAAGTCTTTGAAGAGATAAACGCGGAGAATGAAAATTAACGCTGTGGATTATCTAACAAAAACTCCAAAATGACAGAAAGTAAAGTGCAAAGACAAGCGATTTAGAGTGGTTCGGCGTTTTAGCCTACGTCCACTATGAAGTTTGATGATTTTATTACTTGACACTCGAAGATTACAATTCTTTATAATGCAGTACAACTGGTTTTGTGAGCTAAGTCTGAATCTAAGACAACCGTGGTGATTCTGAGTAAATCTGGCAGAGTCTGGGCGCTCTTTAGCTCTTAGAATTGTCTGACCCCTTTTCTGAATGACCAGGGGCTCTATTTATAGGTTTAGGAGGCTGATATTTTGCCTAAACTGAAGGGAGACCAGTTCTGGTACGTCAGGGGGCCCACATGCCCGCTTTCTGGAAGTCCGGGCCCACTTTGGGATCGATTCGAAGCTACGTTCGAATCGATCAAGAAATTGTCCAATCGAGCTAAAATTTAGTGTGAACATTCTTCAACATGTGCTCAAGCTTCTATGAAAATTTCATAGTATTTGGACTTGTAGATCTCAAGTTATGATTGACTCAAGGTCAGGTACTCGGCTGAAATGCATCTTCGAATCAATCCCCTTTGACTCGGTTCCTTCGAATCGATCGCTTCGACTCGATTCGTTCGAATCGATTGGGTTGAGTCGATGGTTCAACGTGTCTTCATGATGACGTGGTGCGCCTTCTTCGTATTGATTCGACTTTTGCTCCGAGCTGACCGGGTTGAATCCTTGTTTTTAGCCGCGTCTACCTGGTGGACTCGAGATGTTGGATTCGAAGGTATGCTTCCTTCAAATCGATCGAATGAATGTTCCCTTCGAATCGATCAAGGTAGGTTATAGTTGATTGATACGAAAGCTTCTCGGTTGAACGGATTCGAAGGTAGTCGTGGGATGGAGTTGAAGCTCTTTCACCTTCATGGATCCGAAGTAGAGTATGACCTGGTGGATTCGAACCATGGTTTGCCTAATGGATTTGAAGTAGGGCTATGCTTCATGGATTCGAAGCACTTTCTCTCTATGGATTCAAAGGTCTTCTACTTCGTACGATTTGAAGTGAAGGCATGTTTGGTGGAGTCGAAGGATAGAGCACTTCTTATGGATTCGGAGCAATCAAGGGAATTCCGTTGGAGTCGAGCTTGATGGATTCGACTTTAGGGGAGTCGAACCATAGGGAGACGAACTCAAGGCCATGTCCTTCGCTTGCGTCGATGATATCTTGAGCGTACGATCTCGGATTGACTTGATATTTGTAATTTTGGTTTCTACATCCTTGCTTGACGTGTCTTATCAATTGCAGCTCGATCCGGACTCAGGCAAAATTCATCGGCATCCATAGCAGACCTATGTGTAATCGGTTTTCAAGATGAACTGTCCCTGGTTCCTAGCCGAGTTCTTGGTGTCATGGCCTTGCCAAAAGGTGGGATAACATTTGCCCCCCAAAGTACGTCTTGTGTAAACATGACGTGCTTTGTAATGTCACAGCTTCACATCGTCCAATTATCACATGTTCTGTCGAACGTGGTATTCTGTATTGCTGTAGCCGACTGTCGTTCAGTAGTGATTAGCTGTTTGTCTTCTGGTTTTCTCTATAGCCATGTATAGATGTGGACTCGGCTCCCACTAGCAGGAATTTTTTGAATCATCTTGTAATCGAATTCTTTTTGTTGATAATGGAAATGAAAGTATATTCTCTTTCGTCTTCAATTCAATATTTGTTTTGGTCCTGCCCCCAGTCTTGGGGATGAATATGGACTTGATGTATGTTTATACTCCGTCTTGCACTTTCGGAGTACCGAGTTAAGGAATGTTTATACTCCGTCTTGCACTTCTCGGAGTACGAAGTTAAGGAATGTTTATACTCCGTCTCGCACACTGGGAGTACGGAGTTAAGGAATGTTTATACTTCGCCTCACACTTCTCGGAGTACAGAGTTAAGGAATGTTTATACTCCGTCTCGCACTCTGGGAGTACGGAGTTAAGGAATGTTTATACTCCGCCTCGCACTTCTCGGAGTACGGAGTTAAGGAATGTTTATACTCCGCCTCGCACTTCTCAGAGTACGGAGTTAAGGAATGTTTATACTCCGCCTCGCACTCTTCGGAGTACGGAGTTAAGGAATGTTTATACTCCGCCTCGCACTTCTTGGAGTACGGAGTTAAGGAATGTTTATACTCCGCCTCGCACTCTTTGGAGTACGGAGTTAGTGAATGTTTATACTCCGCCTCGCACTCTGGGAGTACGGAGTTAAGGAATGTTTATACTCCGCCTCGCACTCTTCGGAGTACGGAGTTAGTGAATGTTTATACTCCGCCTCGCACCTTCGGAGTACGGAGTTAAGGAATGTTTATACTCCGCCTCGCACTCTTCGGAGTACGGAGTTAGTGAATGTTTATACTCCGCCTCGCACCTTCGGAGTACGGAGTTAGTGAATGTTTATACTCCGCCTCGCACTCTGGGAGTACGGAGTTAAGGAATGTTTATACTCCGCCTCGCACTCTGGGAGTACGGAGTTAAGGAATGTTTATACTCCGCCTCGCACTCTTCGGAGTACGGAGTTAAGGAATGTTTATACTCCGCCTCGCACTCTGGGAGTACGGAGTTAGTGAATGTTTATACTCCGCCTCGCACTTTGGGAGTACGGAGTTAAGGAATGTTTATACTCCGCCTCGCACTCTTCGGAGTACGGAGTTAGTGAATGTTTATACTCCGGCTCGCACTCTGGGAGTACGGAGTTAGCGAATGTTTATACTCCGCCTCACACTCTGGGAGTACGGAGTTAAGGAATGTTTATACTCCGCCTCGCACTTCTCGAGTACGGAGTTAAGGAAGGATCGTCGTGTATCATTCCGATTTTGGCTTTGATGTGATGGCTTGCCCCCGAGCTCGGGTTCCGCTTAGCGAGTGGCCGGTCGTATCGCAGCCACTCCTTTCTTGAATAAATCCCATTGTGTGAGGGAATTTAGCTCTTCGTGCAACGTGATGTTGTACATTGTATTTAATGAATCACAGCTCCGGCTCGAAGAGATGGCTTTTATTGCTGAAATAAGAAAGTATGGCAAAGTTAGTTGCCTGATTACAAGTTCTAATTTTGAAATGCAAAAGAAAACTGCTAAATGGAAAAAATATAACGAAATAAATAGAGCCTGTTATGTGTAATAGCGACGGAGACTCTCGCAGTTCCAGGCTCTTGGCAAATCAAGACCGTCAACGGTCGATAGTTTGAATGTGCCATCTCCGAGTCTTCGGGTAATCATGTATGGTCCTTCCCAATTTGGTTTCATGTGTGAAGGAACCGGATAGATTCTCTTGAGAACGAGATCGCCGAGTTCAAAAGTTCGAGGTCGAACTTTGGCATTGTACAGTCGGGCGACTCGACCCCGATGTGTGGCCGCTCTCAAATCGGCCTCTTCCCACTTTTCGTCTAGTAGATCCAAAGATTCAACAAGTAATACAGCATTTGTTTTCGGATCATAGTAAGTCACGCGATGAGAAAGAACTTCTGTTTCGATTGGAATAACGGCTTCTGAGCCATAAGATAAAGAAAACGGGGTGTGTCCGGTTGCGGTCTTGTGAGTCGTTCGATACGCCCATAATGCCATAGGGAGTTCATCAACCCATTTGCCCCCGGCCTTTTCCAATCGCTTTTTCAGAATGGATTTTATAACTTTATTGACAGCTTCGACCTGTCCGTTTGCCTGAGGATGTGCAACTGCCGAGAACTTTTTATGTATATGGAACCGTTGACAGAAACTTTTGAACTCTGTACTTTCGAATTGGGTTCCATTATCGGTGATGATGGTATGCGGGAGTCCAAATCGACAGATGATATTGCGAACTACGAAATTTATTACTTTCTTTGTCGTAATCGTTGCGAGGGCTTCGACTTCAGCCCATTTTGTAAAGTAGTCGACGGCGACGATGGCGTACTTCGCACCACCTCTCGCCAGAGGTAAAGCGCCGATAATATCGATGCCCCACATCGCGAATGGCCAGGGACTGACCATTTAGGTTATCTCGGTAGGTGGGACTCTCGGAATTCTGGCGTGCTTTTGGCACCTATCGCACTTTCTTGCATAGTTTGATGCATCGCGGTTTACTGTCGGCCAGTAATATCCATACCGGAGTATTTTCTTGGCGAGAGCTTGCCCACCGGTGTGATCGCCACACTCTCCTTCGTGTACGTCATGTAACACTCGTTTAATTTCATCGTGCGCGATACACCGGAGGAGAGGAACAGAATAACCCCTTCTATACATTACTCCGTTTTGAACGACGAATCGTGAAGCTTTTCGTAGAATTTGTCTCTTCTCATTTCTGTGCACAGGCAATGCCCCATTCTCGATGTAGTTTCGATTTGGAGACATCCACGATTCTCTTTCGGGAGCTGTTTCAAATACAAAACCCGTCTCCATTTGATCGATGCTCGGGAAGGATAAAGTTTCGACGGGGACCAATCCCTCTTGCTGTGTTTCACCTATGCTAGCTAACTTTGCTAATGAATCGGCTTTTTGATTGCGTTCTCAGGGTATATAATGAATGGCGTAATAATCAAACTGTTCCAGTACTTTCTGAACTTGAGCCAAGTAAGCAGCCAGTCTTCGATCTCTCGCTTGATATTCTCCCCGTACTTGACATACCACTAACTGTGAATCACAGTAAATTTCCACAGCGATAACCCTTAAATCTCTGGCAAGCTTTAGGCCGGTTAAGAGGGCTTCATATTCAGATTCGTTATTAGTTGCATGAAAATTGAACTTCAAAGCGTAACATATAGATCGGCCTTCGGGCATCTCAAGTACAACACCAGCACCCGAACATCGGTCGTTCGATGCACCGTCAGTATGTTGCTTCTAGATGTATTCGGGGGATTTACTGGTTTCGGGTAAGTCCTCTGAAATGGTAAATTCAGCTATGAAATCCGCCAGGACTTGTCCTTGAATGGCTCTCCGCGGAGTATAAGTGATATCGAATTGGCTTAATTCAATGTTCCATTTGAGTAACCTACCAGACGTCTCAGGCCGCGTGAGGACCTGTCGTAACGGCTGATCGGTATACACAGTAAGAGGGTGAGCTTGGAAATAAGGTCGAAGCTTTCTTGAGGCAATGACCAAACAGTAGGCTAGCTTCTCTAATCGGGGGTAATTTCTTTCAGCCCCTGTTAGCCGTTTACTAACATAGTAGACCGGTTTCTGCACTTTGTCTTCCTCCCGAACTAAAGCAGCACTGATCGCATGCTCTGATACTGCCAGGTAGAGGTACAATTGCTCGTGGTCAACAGGTTTTGACAAGATCGGTGGTGTGGAAAGATGTTGAACCAGTGATCGGAATGCGCCTTCACATTCCATGGTCCATTCAAAGTTTCGCTTTCCTTTCCGGATTAGATCAAAGAAAGGGATGCATTTATCAGTTGACTTCGAAATGAACCTGCTTAGTGCTGCTACCTTTCCATTGAGGCTCTGGACTTGTTTTATGGTTCTTGGAGTTTGTAAGTCCCTTATTGCCCAGATCTTTTCGGGATTCGCTTCTATCCCCCGAGTGTTGACAATGAACCCGAGGAATTTTCCAAAGGCGACACCAAAGTGACACTTTAATGGATTAAGCTTCATCCCGTATTTTCGAAGAATACTGAACATTGAATTTAGATCTCTGACATGATCTGTGGAGAATCGAGACTTCACTAGCATGTCATCTACGTAAACCTCCATGGTCTTTCCGATTTGGTCGGCGAACATCCGGTTGACCAAGCGTTGGTATGTTGCTCCGGCGTTCTTTAGACCAAATGGCATGACTTTGTAACAGTATAGCCCCAGATCAGTTACGAAGTTGGTATGTTCTTGATCTGGCAAATGCATAGGTATTTGGTTGTAGCCAGAATAAGCATCCATAAAAGATTGTAATTCATGTCCGACTGTCGAATTCACGAGCTGGTCAATTCGAGGAAGTGGGAAGCTATCTTTTGGACAAGCCTTGTTTAAGTCGGAGTAATCGATGCAAGTTCTCCATTTTCCGTTTGGCTTTCGAACTAGTACGGGGTTGGACACCCATTCCGGATACAAGGCATCTCGGATGAATCCATTCGATTGCAACTTATCAACTTCTTCTTTAAGGGCAGCGGATCTCTCCGGGTCCATACCACGCCTTTTCTGCTTGACTGGAACGTGTCGCGGATCAATATTCAAGGAGTGACTCGCAATGTCTAGTGAGATTCCGCACATGTCAGAGTGTGCCCAAGCGAATACGTCGAGATTCGCTTGGAGAAACTCTACCAATTCCTGTTGTGTCCATTTTCCCAGTTGAGATCCAACTTTTAGTACTTTTGAATTGTCATCTTCACTGATGGGAACGTCAATAGTCAGTTCGGCTGGGGAAGCTTAACTCTCTTTAGATTCGCTTTTATCTTCGTTGTCTCTGGGGTCAAGATCTTTAAGGAATTGGTCGGGGTGCCCGGGCTGGGGCCCAGGCAATAATTATCAATTATCCACAAAACGGACGCAGAGCGATTCCTCTACGCCATTTCCTTTCTCTTTCCTTTGCGCCCCGCGCAGTTCAGCAACATAACAAGCTCTTCCTACTGCCTGGTCTCCTTGAACGACTCCGATTCCATGAGCAGTAGGGAATTTCAGAGTTAGACACCATGGGGCAATGGCTGCCCTAAATTCAGCAAGGGCCGGACGGCCCAGAAATGCATTATAAGGTGAATCAATATCTAAAACGACAAACTGTAGCATCCGGACTCTCCGGCGTTCTCCCACTCCCAATTCCACCGGTAGTTCTGTTACTCCAATGGGTATCGTAGCACTCCCATTGAAACCGTGGATTCGGTATTGGCAGGGTTTTAAATCCTTTGTTTCCATCTTCATTAGATCGTAAGCCCGTTTAAGCAATGTTGGGTATATTTTGACCCTACCGGACCAAACATCCACCATGTTCAACTCCCCACCGAATCAGTCTATGCCGAATCAACCTACACGCCGGTCCAAACTACACGACCGGACCAACTCCTCGCCGAATCAAACTACACGACCGGAACAACTCCCCACCGAATCAGTCTATGCCGAATCAACCTACACGCCGGTCCGAACTACACGACCGGACCAACTCTTCACCGAATCAACCTACCACCGAATCAAGGGATGCCGAACCAAGGTGTTCCAGGCCGGATTGTCTCAGCCCAGGCCCGCCAGCTGCTATATACCTCCAAGACCCCTACCCCCAGCTTCACTCTATAAATAGAGGGGCAGGGATACAACAATGGGGACAGGTTGGAGAGCTCAAGCACGGAGAGAACTTTCAAACAACTTTCTTTTACTTGTATCAAAGCTTTGTACTTGTAATCAAAACAAGAGAAGAGAAATAACATATAAAGTGGACGTAGGCACATTCTGGCTGAACCACTATAAATCTGCGTGTCTTTTTACAGTTTAGCCCCTGCTTTTCATATATTTGCATAAATCACCCAAATCACTAAGAATAACATAAGATCTACTAAATCATACAACTTTGAGGTGTTTGTCCATTTTTTGTGCAAACATTTTTGGTGCTTTCACTGAGAAGTTGAAGCTCGAAGCTCCAGCTTCATCCGCTTAGAAAGTTTTCCTAACAGCATCATCCGCCACTTGGAAAACATGCCTCCCAAACAGAGAAAAGATGTTAACAAAGGAAAAAACATCGCATCCAGTAGCCTTCCTGATCCAACTATCGCAAATCAAGTAAATCCTCCTCCTCCAGCAACGGTAACAAATGGAGGACAGGCTAACCCCACCACTCCTGCCACAGAACAGCCTGCAGCAATTACTAGGGCAGATTTGGACAGAGTTGTTGTTGAAGTGACTAACCGCTTCACGTCCCAGCAGGAAGCCTTGGTGGACCATCTCATGTCACGCTTGAGGGACGCTGAAGAATCCAACCGCAACACTGAATCATGGGGCGAGTCCCAATCTGGAGGATCTCAGAGACAGCAAAGATCTTCCTTCTTCGAAGGAGCTAACGGCAGGAGTAGCCGTGGTAGGAGCCGAGACCGAGCTCAGCCCGAAGTTAGGCCTGAGGAAACGTTTGGTGCCGAACCCAACGGGGAAGGTACCGGGCGGAGGTCAACTGCAGCTGAGCCTGTCATGCTGCCTAACCACAGAAACACCAGTGAACGGGGCCGAGCTAGAGTTCAGCCCGAAGTTGGACCCGAGGAAGTGCTTAGATCAGAACCCAACAGGGGAAGATCAAGGCAAGGGCCAACTGTAGCTGATCCAAGCATGCTCCCAGAAGATCAAAGGCAGCCACTGGAAAATATGAGGAATGATAGACGATACCATCCCTACAGGTTGTCTGGTCGGAATCAACCCCACAGAACGGAACCAAACTCATTTCTGTCCGCTCCAAATTCTGATGAAAGGATGGCACGCTTATTCAGAGAGTGTGTCCAACGGGAGCAAAGAGATCGAGGGATAGGCGCTAGGGTAACCAGCCCTTTCGCCCGCAATATCGAAATTGCTATCACCCCCCGAGAATGGAAGATGCCAACAATGGAACCTTACAAAGGAACCTCCGATCCCGTTGTACACTTACAGAGGTACACGCAGCATATGCTCATGAGTGGAGCAACAGAGGGAGTGCTGTGCAAATGCTTCCCGCTCTTCTTAGCAGATCTTGCTACCTCCTGGTTCTGTCATCTACCCCAAGGATCCATCAGCTCGTGGGAAATGTTGAAAGAAAAATTCATCAGTCAGTTCCGCATTCATGTGGAGCAACCTAAGGACGCTTATTCCTTATCCAGCGTCAAACAGAAACCTGGAGAAAAGCTGCAGCAATACCTAACCAGATTCAACGCCGCAGCAGCCGCAGTTCAAGATGCCGATGAGAAGCTTATCCTAATGGCCCTCTGCAGTGGGGTGCATCCGGACACTAAATTTGCTAGGAGATTGACAAAAGAAAAACCAGCTACTTTACCCGATTTCTTCCATGAAGCCGGGAAATACATGAGGCTTGAGGATGCCGCCATTGAGGGGCAGTCAGGACAACAAAGTAAGACGACCCATGGCAACGCCCCTGCTGTGGCAAGGGACGTTCGAAGAAATGATTCCAGAGACAATGCTGGGGGCAAGAAAGTAGAGAAACGCCTATATCGGCCAGGACCAAGATTCGACTCTTACACCCCTTTGAACGAGACCGTCGAAAACATCTTCCTTGCCACCCAAGGCGAAGTTAGATACAAACGCCCACCATACAAGAAGGAATCAGATAGCGCACAGAAATCTGGAAAATTCTGCCGCTTCCACGAATCCCACGGACATGATACCAACGAATGCCATCATCTCCGGGATCTGATTGAGGAACACATCAGAAGAAAGAAACTGGAGCGCTATGTAAAAAGTCAAGACAGGACTCCAGCTCCTGCCAATGAAAACCCAAGGCTACCCTCACCAGGGACCGGCAGAGGCGACCGCAACGCTAGCAGCTCTAGTCAAGAGAAGATAGTGGTCCATACCATCTCAGGAGGTCCACACATCGCAGACAGAAGCTGGAAAGAGATGGAAAGATATGGGAAGTCGCTCAGAGACAATAGAGACTGCGTCAATACGGTTATAGAAGAGCGCCACCCAAAGCGGAAAGAAAGTGATGACATCACATTCAGTAAACGCGACCTAGAAGGAAGACAGTACCCTCACATGGATCCCATGGTTATCTCTGCCCGACTCGGTCCCGCCGAAGTTTACCGAATCCTGGTAGACACTGGAAGCTCTGTAAATATCCTGTTCAAACACGCATTCGACAAAATGAGGTTGTCAATGAAGGACGTATCTCCCTGCGATAAACCGCTACACGGTTTCACTGGAGATGCGAAAATGCCCATCGGGCAGCTGGACCTCTTCGTTGAAATTGGAAGCCATCCCCGCTCCGTTGTAAGGAAACAGACGTTTGTGCTGATAGAAAACCATTCGGCCTACAACGCCTTCCTAGGAAGACCAGCCCTATCTGACTTCCAGATTGTCCTAGCCCCGTGGTGCCTGAAAATGAAATTTCCAACAGACAATGGGGTAGGGGAAGTGGAAGGAGACCAGGATATTGCACGAGACTGCTATGTAACCGAACTTCGCAACAACCACAGGAGAGATAAAGGGAAAGGTGTAGAGATTGCCCTCTGCACAAAAAGCCTTGAAGCATAGCAACTAAAGAAAGCCCCCCCTCTTCGATACACCAGCGACCCTTTCAATGAATTAGACCCTAGGGACAAAGAGGAGGAGGCCACCGCCGAGCCTGCAGAGGCTATGGAGTTTATATCTGTAGACAAGCACGACTCAAGTAGGCTACTGAAAATTGGGTCGCAGCTGAAAACGGAATTGAAGGAACAACTCGTTGATTTTCTCCGCCACAACTTGGATGTATTCGCTTGGTCACACGCTGACATGACCGGAATCTCCCCCAACATAGCGTGCCACGTATTAAAAATTGATCCTACCAAGGCACCCGTAAAACAAAAAAAGAGAAGTATGGGGGCAGAGCGATCAGCAGCCCTCGATGAAGAAGTAAAGAATCTACTCGCCAATGACTTCATACGAGAAGCTATTTACCCAGAATGGATCGCCAACCCGGTACTAGTAAAGAAGGCTAATGGGAAGTGGCGGACCTGCATTGACTTCTCCAACCTAAATGACGCCTGCCCAAAGGATTGCTTTCCGCTTCCCAGAATCGACCAACTTGTAGACAGCACAGCCGGGCACGAACTCCTGTCTTTTATGGATGCATACTCGGGATATAACCAAATTCCTATGCATGCTCCCGACCAAGATCACACTAGTTTCATCACCGACCGGGGTTTGTACTGCTACAAAGTGATGCCTTTCGGACTTAAAAATGCAGGAGCCACCTACCAGCGCCTCGTCAACAAGATGTTCGCAGGGCTAATAGGACGAACAATGGAAGTATACGTAGACGACATGCTGGTAAAATCACGGGAAGCCAAAGATCACGTAAGCCACCTGGGCGAAATGTTCCAGGTACTTCGACAGTATGGAATGAAGTTGAATCCACTGAAGTGCTCCTTCGGAGTGTCATCAGGAAAATTCTTAGGATTCATCGTCCATGCCCGAGGGATAGAAGCAAACCCTGAACAAGTCCGAGCATTAAGAGACATCAAGATACCTTCCACCCGAAAGG
Source organism: Allium fistulosum (assembly GCA_030737815.1). Lineage (NCBI taxonomy): Eukaryota > Viridiplantae > Streptophyta > Magnoliopsida > Asparagales > Amaryllidaceae > Allium > Allium fistulosum. The sequence continues at coordinate 304,326,043 of CM060901.1, read as the reverse complement.
AAATGCAAAGCCTAAATGGAAAAGTGGCTGCCCTAGGCCGATTCATCTCCAAAGCAACGGACAAGTGCGTCCCCTTTTTCGAAGCTCTAAAGAAAGATAAAGGAAAGTTCGAATGGACGGACGAATGCTTGACCGCTTTCCTTAACCTAATCGAACACCTCCAGAAACCACCGGTACTCTCGACCCCAAGCAAAGGCGAAGAATTATACCTATACCTTGCTGTGTCATCTCACGCTCTAAGCGCTGCCTTGGTAAGGGAAGATAACCGCACGCAACGACCAGTTTACTTCGTCAGTAAAAGGTTTACTGGGGCAGAAGTCAGATATCCTAAGCTTGAAAAGTTAGCATACTGTTTACTAATCACTTCACGAAAGCTACGTCATTACTTCCAATCCCATTCCATCAAGGTTCTAACCAATCAACCACTGAGGCAGGTACTCCATCGTCCCGACACTTCCGGGCGACTACTTAAATGGTGTATTGAGCTGAGTCAATATGATATCACCTATCACCCTCGCACCGCCATCAAGGGACAAGCCATGGCTGATTTCATTGCAGAATTCACTACCAACGAGGATAAGGAGCAACTGGAAATAACAGAAGATATCAAGTGGAATCTCTTTGTGGACGGTGCATCTAACGAACAAGGCTCGGGGGCAGGTGTGGTAATCATCACTCCCAGGGGAAATAAACTGCACTATGCTATAAGGTTGGAGTTCACTGCCACCAACAACGATGCAGAATACGAAGCAATAATAGCCGGATTAGAAATTGCTATCGAGATCGGAGCCAATTCTTTGTGTCTTCACAGCGATTCTCAGCTTATTGTTAATCAAATACTAGGGGAATTCCAAGCTCGAGAAGAACGACTCATAGCATATCTAAAGAAGACCAAGTTACTTCTCAGCCGATTGGACCACTACTTAGTCAAACACATCCCTCGGGAAGAGAACCAAGAGGCCGACGAATTGGCAAAGCAAGCAAGTATGAGAGACGTCGCCATCTTCGGGGCAGTAACTGTCTCAAAGCAAATGATCCCGAGTTTTGAACAAGTGAATCTGATAGCTGCAACCGAAGAAGCAACTTGGATAACTCCCATCCGAGACTACCTACAAAATGGCACACTACCCGACGGGCGTAACGAAGTCAAGAAAATCTTGAGGAAAGCGTCCCGCTACACAATACAAGGAGACATCCTCTATCGGCGTGGGTTCTCTAACCCATTATTAAGGTGTGTCGCCGGAAGGGAAGCCAAGGAAATCTTATCCAACATTCATCAAGGAAGCTGCGGAGATCACACCGGAGGGCAAACATTAGCAAAAAAGATACTCCGATACGGATATTTCTGGCCCACCTTAGGCAAGGACGCCTTAGATTTCGTCAAGAAGTGTGACAGATGCCAAAAGTTTGCTAAGGTCCCTCGGCTACCAACAACCGAGATTACCCAGATGACCAGCCCTTGGCCCTTTGCAGTATGGGGAATTGACTTAATCGGTGAACTGCCAATGGGTCGAGGCGGCGCCAAATATGCTATAGTAGCAGTCGACTATTTCACCAAATGGGTGGAAGCAGAACCTCTAAATAAAGTATCTTCAGCGAAAGTTATCAACTTCTTAATCAAAAATGTTCTGTGCAGGTACGGAGTCCCACTAAAAATCATATCAGACAACGGACTTCAGTTTGACAGCGAGGAATTCGCCAACTGGTGCCAAGAACACGGAATTCACAAAAGCTTCTCATCCGTAGCATATCCCCAAGCAAACGGACAAGTCGAAGCAGTCAACAAAATTCTGAAAACTCTGATCAAAAAGAAGCTCGAAAAGTCAAAGGGCGCTTGGGTGGATGAACTCCCTACGGCACTATGGGCCTACCGCACATCTTTCAGAACATCAACAGGGCACACTCCTTTCTCTTTGGCATACGGATCGGAGGCTATGCTCCCAGTTGAAACCATTGTGCCTTCCCACCGTAGGATCCACTATAACCCAGAAGAAAACGAAGAGCTCCTCAACATGTCTTTGGATCTAGTCGAGGAGAGAAGGAATGATGCAGTCCTAAAAACAGCAGCCCACAAGCAAAAGGTGGCAGCACAATACAACTCCAAAGTCAAGCACCGTGCCTTACGAGAAGGGGATCTTGTCCTTAAGCGAATCTTCCCTCGCCCCGGAGCACTAGACCCAATCTGGGATGGACCATATGTAATTCATAAAGATCTCCACAACGGAGCCTATATTTTGTCAACAGTGGACGGAGAGGTGTTCCAGAGGGCATGGAACATCCAACACCTCCGTCGATACTTTTCTTAACTTGTATTGCCCATATGAAGCAAATTAACGAAGAGAATCAGTGGACGTAGGCATTTTTTCGTGCCGAACCACTTTAAAAAAGCCTTGTCTCTTTTTTAACTTGTTCCTTTGTATCTTGGCTGCTTGTTAACTTTATCCTTTTCTGTTGAACAAAATCCTGAGCATATAGCATTTCTATTCAAAGCACTCCACAATGCAACTTCACGTGGACAAGCCCCAACAGGTACTATGCGAATCTATGCCCTCGCCAATGAGACACTTTTGCTCCAGCATCCCTCTGCTGCGGGTTAACTCATTGCTCGCGACGGCCCTTAAAGCCAACTGTAATGAGCCGATTATAAGCCACCGAGAAGGCCGACTATAGCCGAGGCAGCTCATTACGGCGTTAGGCTCGCCGGCGACTGTGAACCGATTATAAGCCCCAACATAAGGTGTGGCCAGCCAGGGGCAGTTCACAGTTGACGATCGGCACCCACGCTAGCCGGCCACAGTAAGTCGAATAATACCCATGAGTACGGGCCATAATGGCCCGGGTAGTTACTGTGCGCGATCTCGGCTCCGGTGTGTCTTAAGTGCGGCTGTGGTAAAAAAGAATTAACTCCCCGCGGAGGCGTAAGATGGGTGACAAATGTCTCCAAGACCCACAGCTAGGGAAAGTGACTACAAAACCCGTTTGCCACGAACTTAAGCACATCGAAGGCCTTCCGTGACTGGAAGTTTTACTATTCCACATATTTCAGTTTTACTTAAAAAAAAAACTTTCCTCCTATCCTCTATAACAAACCATAAAGTACAGGATGCAGGGTAAGAGATACCCGCCAATGGATGCAGAGATTCACAATCAGATGGCGGGGCAGTCAACTGCTCTCCATGCTTGGTCATACAAGATATTCGAAACTTCCATTTACAAACAGAACATGAAAGGCGGTATTTTCTTCCTTTATGTACAAATGCATGACTATAATTTGATTTTTTCACACCACACGCTAACATTGCAAGTCATGAGATTATGATTGAAAACCAGAATCTAACATCAAACACAATTTAATTACGAGAATACACATAGCTACATTTCTCATACGATATGTCGAAATAGCAACAAATATTCAAAGAAATGACAAAATCAACTTGAGCTAAAAAATTACACGTCAAGAATAATGTTATTACAAGTAGCAAGAATTACAACTTAGAAGTTACTCTACTGTCTTAAGACTAACAGATACAACAATGCCAAGCCTACAAAAAGAATTTTTCAGGTTCGGTCATGGAGCTGGTTGCGTCGAAGTCTTGTCCTTGTTCCTTTGCCCGCCTGTCCGGTCATAAAAAGGATTCATTAGTGATGAGTAACCAAGTTAACAGAAAGACTAGAAAGGAAGACTTACCAGTACTAGCTTCTTGACCATCCTGGTCGTCATCTTCTACCGGCACGCCCGCCTCTTCAGCAGCAAGCAGCCGCATACCCTCCTTTACCGCCACTTTCTCCTCCTTGGTGAATTGGGCAGTGACCACATCCATACTGAAGGCCGTTCCACCCTCTTTATCTGCATCAGCCTTAGCCTCCTCCAAAGCCCGAAGATATGTCTTGGCCATGACTCTGGGATAATCATCCATCCAAGAGAGGTTACCCTGCTTCCAAGTCCGGAAATACATGTCCTGGAGCATGTCATCCATCATTCCTTCGTTCTCCTCAAACTCCCTCATCCGGGCATCGGAGGCCGACAACCTTTCCACGGCAGCATCTCTCTCCAGTCTGTATCTCGAGCAATCAGCTTGAAGGGACCTCCGCATCACCTCCATCTCTTCCCTCAACTTAGCTTGAGCAAGTTCTGCAGCCTCAAGCTTCTCGGACAAATCCTCCACCTGCTCGAGATCCGCTCTCCGAACCTCATCCACCGTGGTAATAGCCATGTCAATCCGCTCTTTGCAAGCAGCTTCCATTTTCCGCAATTCGGCTCGACTGGCCTCTTCCATGGTTCTCCTCAATCGCCCAGTAGCAGCCTCGTGCTGAGAGATCTGGATAGCCTGATCCGCAAGCTGCTTGGCCTGATCCGAGACCACCAATCGAAGTCGGATATTGGCGCTCCCTATCTCCTCTCCGGCCTTAACCAACCGAGCATGATGCCCCATCAGCTTCTTGGCCTCCTCTGCCACCCGATCAATATTAGCTTTGGCCTCGTCTCCCATAGTGACTATACGAGTGGTGAGTAGATCGAGGTCTAAGGACTTGGCTTCGTCAAGTACTCGTACCATGGGGTTACGGGGGAGAAGGTGTTCACCGGTAGCTTCGTCAAAAGTAATATCCTGAGAACCTGGATCCAGATCAGGATGACCCGCGAAGGGATTACGGGCCAAGTCGGGACGGTCGATATGAATAACAGAAGGGTTTCCGGACGGGTGTGGAGAGGGTACAAACTCGCTACCCTCCTCAGTAATGTCATGAATAGGCTGAGCCGGAGGCTGAGGACCGAGCGAAGTTTCGGATAAAGGGTGACTCCTCTTCCTCTGCTGAATACCCTCTTCGATGACCCCAAGAAGAGGACGGTACCCGACTACATCCCCGGAGCGTTGGGCTGAGGGCTTCGGCTTAGCAGAAATTTTGGAAAGTTTATATTGCTCGAGCCTGTGTCGAAGGTCTGAAGCTTTGGGCGTCTTGCCTGCTCCTGATATAAAGAACAAGTGTCATAATCTTACATTACTATATGATTCAAGAAACGCGGTAGGTTACAAGTTAGAAAAGGAAAAGAAACACAGCTGTGGTTGTACAAACCCTGGGGAGGAGTGGAATACTGCAATAAGTCCCGGATTTCATTCCAGGACGGGAGCGGGTCATAAAATATTCCTAAGTCCCTATCATTAGTGAAGCATGCAGGGGTCAAGAGTTCACCTTGAGTTGTCAGAGCCACCTTGGCCGGAATAGTCGGAGAAGACTCACTTGCACCAGTCCCGGTTTTGTCCGCCTCCCCGGTCTTCTCTACCAAAGCCGGATCATCACCCAACCCCTCAAAAGCTTGACGGAGAGCATCATCCGTCCACTCTTGCATCTCGCCTACTTGCCCAGAAGACAGAGCCCTGGAACCATCACCACCCTGTCCATCTCCACCCTGTCCATCGCCACCCTCGTCACCAAGACGCTCAACGTCACTTCCGCCCTCCGCCTCACCTCTTTCCTCCTCCGCATCTATCTCCCCCTGAGTAAGTGGACAATTGCTGGGAGAAGGACCGTCCGACCTCTTAAGCTTCTTACCTCCGACGGCTGGAGGTTTCGTAAATGGTTTTCTCTTTCCGCCCTCTGCCGCCTGAGCAGCCGCCCTCTCTTCCGCCGTTTCCCTCAACTTAAATACAGACTGCTGCGGAAGGATCAAGTTATATTCCAGAAGAATCGCATTTCTAATCAAGTAGGCAGATGATCTGTATTTCCCAAGAATGGCTTCTATCTCCGCCGCCATCTGAACCAGGCGGTCAGTCTCCACAACCGGAAAACCACCTGTCGCTAGCAAAAATGAGAAAGTATGAGAAGAAGCATCGCAATCGGAATAGGAATTATAAGTAAAAGCATCAACTTACATCCAGAGGTAAAGCGCCGGATGGAGACGGAATCGTCCCTAACAAAGAACCACTCTTTCTTGAACATGCTGAATTTAGAGTACAGGTCCAAGACCGGCTTGAAGGTCACAGCAGACTCCAAGCTAACATATGGGGACCCCTTCTTATAGCCCCTTAAATTATACAAGTACCGGATCTCCCGGTTGGAGGGGGCGCGACCATACTTCCTCTGAAAAATAACAAAGAGACTCACCAATATGGCATAAGAGTTGGGGTGAAGCTGGAACGGGGCCACCTTCAGGTACGTGATGAAGCTGACTACCCAAGCATTGAGTGGCGGGATAGCACCACACATGCAATGGTACCTACTATAAGCAAAGTATCCTTCGGGAGGACTGTATGGCATGACTCCTGGGCCCGGCAGCAGCATGAGGGCTCTATCGATCCCAAAGGAACGAGATATAACATCGAGTTGCTCCTCTTTGAGAGAGCTAGGAAAGCAGTCAGGAGGGGAGTCCAGCAACTCTTGGGGACCATATCCATCCACTAATGACCTTGGGGCAGGCCCATGACGCTCCGATCCTGATTGAGCTGGGGGCACGGCCGAGGACTCTCCTTCACCCCCGGATCTCCTCTTATCTGATCGAGTTTCAACTTTTCGAGACATTTATCTGCAAAAATGGGAAAAATATATCGTTAGAATATACAAGCAGTATAATTTGGAATTTCACTGGAAGATCGAAGTATAAAACACATGTTCACTCGGTACAAGTTCATTCGGGAAACAGATGCACAGTTCATTCGGTAATCTCGGGTTACCCGAGTTCATCCGGCTATTCACGAATGGGATTTTATTCGGCACTCGGTATCCATGAGTCGATTCGGTAAAAACTCATTCGGTGTTCTCGTTACGAAGTCTCATTCGGCAGAAAAAATCTCACCTGGTTCGGCTAAGTTGCTTGGTCCGGCTAAATTGCTTGGATTTGGCAAACGCTCGAGATTGATTCGGATACACTTTGATTCGGCAAGAGACAACGGAATGGTTCGGTAGATGGAAAAACGAAGGCCCTAACCATCTACTTATAGACAAAAGCGGGCTACCGGACCAGATAAAAACGGGGAATTAGGATGGTCAAAAACAAAGCAGGATACGTGCATGCACCTACCCTACTTTGGGGGCAAGTGTTGGGTATATTTTGACCCTACCGGACCAAACATCCACCATGTTCAACTCCCCACCGAATCAGTCTATGCCGAATCAACCTACACGCCGGTCCAAACTACACGACCGGACCAACTCCTCGCCGAATCAAACTACACGACCGGAACAACTCCCCACCGAATCAGTCTATGCCGAATCAACCTACACGCCGGTCCGAACTACACGACCGGACCAACTCTTCACCGAATCAACCTACCACCGAATCAAGGGATGCCGAACCAAGGTGTTCCAGGCCGGATTGTCTCAGCCCAGGCCCGCCAGCTGCTATATACCTCCAAGACCCCTACCCCCAGCTTCACTCTATAAATAGAGGGGCAGGGATACAACAATGGGGACAGGTTGGAGAGCTCAAGCACGGAGAGAACTTTCAAACAACTTTCTTTTACTTGTATCAAAGCTTTGTACTTGTAATCAAAACAAGAGAAGAGAAATAACATATAAAGTGGACGTAGGCACATTCTGGCTGAACCACTATAAATCTGCGTGTCTTTTTACAGTTTAGCCCCTGCTTTTCATATATTTGCATAAATCACCCAAATCACTAAGAATAACATAAGATCTACTAAATCATACAACTTTGAGGTGTTTGTCCATTTTTTGTGCAAACAAGCAAGATATTCACGGAACTCCCACTGTCAACCAGGATCCTCTTCATCCAAGCAGGACCTACATGGGCAGATATGACTAGCGGGTCGATTGTAGGGGCTTCGACTTTATCAGCATCTCGGCTTCTGAATACGATATCATCGGACATTATCTTTTGCTGTTTAGCCGGAGTTCCATCCTCACAATTACTGCAACATTCGAAGTTTGCATGCCTGATCGAACTAGCATATGACTCCATTTCCCCCCAGCTTCTGTCTGCTAGGTGGGGACCACCACTTATCGTGTTGACAACTAGCCTTCCGCCCGCATGAGCGGGTTCCCCCTGTCTTTCTTGATTTTGTGCATGATTCTGATTTGAAGGGCCCGCTCCACCAGACTGCGGCGCTCATACATATTGGTCTAACTTTCTCTCCCTGATCAGTTTTTCAACGAGGTCCTGCAGATGTCAACACTCATTGGTGTTGTGGCCATAACTCTCGTGAAATCTACAAAATTTTCCTGTTTGAATCTGTCTCTCTGATGATTGCTTCGGAGCAGGTTTATCATATCGCACAGTGTTGCACGTTCGCAGATACACATTTTCTAGTGATGTATTCAGTGGCGTATAATTATCAAACATTGGGGTCCTATGCTGTGGGCCTCGATTCTGATCTTTTCTCTTGTCTTGAACATGGTTGTCCCCTGGCTGAGTTTGCTTGTTCTGTATGTTCAACTGAACTTTTCCAGAACTTTCACCGGACTGCTTAACCGCCACATTACTTTCTATTCCCCCAGTTCTGGGTATTGTATCGTCTTGTTTCCTGGACTCTTTTGCGTCCTCTTGCCGTAGGAATTGAGCGGCTTTGGAGTAAAAGCGGTCCAACGACGCGGGTGGTTTCCCAGCTAACCAGTTTCCAAAATCAAAATCAGGATCAATCCCTTTGGTTAATGCCATCAGGATTGAGTTATCGTTGGGATTACTAATCTCAACACATGATGCATGGAACCTTTCCAAATAACGCCTGAGCGTTTCTCCACGTGCTTGGGTAACACTGGACAGGGTGTTAAAGTCTTTCGGTCTGGCGACGTGCATGTGAAATTGTTCGACAAATTTCTTAGCTAGTTGATCGAACGATGAGATGGATCTTGGTGGCAACCTCGTGAACCACATTGTTGCAATTCCCCCCAGAGAGATGGGGAAACTCCGACATTTCACTGCATCGTCGGCTCTTGCAGCACTCATCGACCATTCATATTTCAAAATATGCTGATTCGGGTCACTATTCCCTTCGTACATTGGGAGAGTTGGCATCCTGAATCGTCGAGGGGGTTTTGCGCATAATATTTCGTCTGTAAAGGGGGTATGACCACGGGAGATTCCCCAATCATCAGTAGTGAGCCCTTGACTCTCGCGTATCATCTGGCGTATTATGGTCGAGATATTTGATGCTGGCACACTCTGGGCGTGCTGAGCTGAGGCGTGGTCGGGTCCCACAGTGCAAGCTTGGACCGGGCGCTGTCGATGGTCCGTATTTCGCCTCCTTGGCTCGACGTTTTCTGGGACATATGGTTCAGGAGTATGCCCGCGCTGTTGATTGTTCGGCTCTGATAGATTCCGGGTATCAGCCCTTACTTCTGCAGTGCCTCCTTGTGTTGACGGTCCCGTCCTTAATTGTCCAACGGTCAAAGCGGGTTGATATCCAGTAGTCTGTGCGTGACTCCCTTCTAACCGGGGACGAGTAGACCTGTGGTGGTAATCAGACGAAGCGGAACTTCCGGTAGATGCGTGGGAAATATCATCCCTCCTGGACTTTCTATGGCTTCGGCGGTTTAGTTGGTTGGTTAGTTCAACGTTGACACGCAACTGTTCAGCCAACTATTGCCGACTTTGGGTCAGTTCCTGGAGTAATGCCTGGAACTCTTGTCTGGTTACTGGCCCAGACGGATCTAAATGAGCAGTGTTGCCTTGGTTGGATGAAGGCAACTGCGCAGGATTCTGTTGATCTCGACCTTCTTCGTCAGCAGCTGTAGAAGTGGTTCTTGTGTTAACCATTTTGAGTAGTGAATTCCTTTCCAAGATTTTATGCAAATCTGAATAGAGTGGAAGGATTCTGGAGTAGAGATATGGATCTTCCTCTTGGATTTTACACAATCCGGTATCGATGGTAGATCCGAAGAGCAGGAGAAAAACTGGTTTTCTCGGTGAAAGCACCAAAGTGTTTGTACCAAAAATGGGCACAGCACTCTTCGGAAGTCTTTGAAGAGATAAATGCGGAGAATGAAAATTAACGTTGTGGATTATCTAACAAAAACTCCAAAATGACAGAAAGTAAAGTGCAAAGACAAGCGATTTAGAGTGGTTCGGTGTTTTAGCCTACGTCCACTATGAAGTTTGATGATTTTATTACTTGACACTCGAAGATTACAATTCTTTATAATGCAGTACAACTGGTTTTGTGAGCTAAGTCTGAATCTAAGACAACCGTGGTGATTTTGAGTAAATCTGGCAGAGTCTGGGCGCTCTTTAGCTCTTAGAATTGTTTGACCCCTTTTCTGAATGACCAGGGGCTCTATTTATAGGTGTAGGAGGCTGATATTTCGCCTAAACTGAAGGGAGACCAGTTCTGGTACGTCAGGGGGCCCACATGCCCGCTTTCTGGAAGTCCGGGCCCACTTTGGGATCGATTCAAAGCTACGTTCGAATCGATCAAGAAATTGTCCAATCGAGCTGAAATTTGGTGTGAACATTCTTCATCATGTGCTCAAGCTTCTGTGAAAATTTCATAGTATTGGGACTTGTAGATCTCAAGTTATGATCGACTCAAGGTCAGGTACTCGGCTGAAATGCATCTTCGAATCAATCCCTTTTGACTCGGTTCCTTCTAATCGATCGCTTCGACTCGATTCGTTCGAATCGATTGGGTTGAGTCGATGGTTCAACGTATCTTCGTGATGACGTGGTGCACCTTCTTCGTATCGATTCGACTTTTGCTCCGAGCTGACCGGGTTGAATCCTTGTTTTTAGCCGCGTCTACCTGGTGGACTCGAGATGTTGGATTCAAAGGTATGCTTCCTTCGAATCGGTCGAATGAATGTTCCCTTCGAATCGATCAAGGTAGGTTATAGTTGATTGATACGAAAGCTTCTCGGTTGAAGGGATTCGAAGGTAGTCGTGGGATGGAGTCGAAGATCTTTCACCTTCATGGATCCGAAGTAGAGTATGACTTGGTGGATTCGAACCATGGTTTGCCTAATGGATTTGAAGTAGGGCTATGCTTCGTGGATTCGAAGCACTTTCTCTCTATGGATTCGAAGGTCTTCTACTTCGTACGATTTGAAGTGAAGGCATGTTTGGTGGAGTCGAAGGATAGAGCACTTCTCATGGATTCGGAGCAATCAAGGGAATTCCGTTGGAGTCGAGCTTGATGGATTCGACTTTAGGGGAGTCGAACCATAGGGAGACAAACTCAAGGCCATGTCCTTCGCTTGCGTCGATGATATCTTGAGCGTACGATCTCGGATTGACTTGATATTTGGAATTTTGGTTTCTACATCCTTGCTTGACGTGTCTTATCAATTGCAGCCCGATCCGGACTCGGGCAAAATTCATCGGCATCCATAGCAGAACTATGTGTAATCGGTTTTCAAGATGAACTGTCCCTGGTTCCTAGCCGAGTTTGTGTGTCACGGCCTTGCCAAAAGGCGGGATAACACCTATGGAACCCAAAACCAGATCCAAACCCACCCCTTAGCCATGCATTTCAGACCTATGGCTGAAGCATAGATGGTAGAAAGCAAGTGCAAACACTTTGGCTTTGTTTCATGCATTCATTTCTAACATTGTTTTATTGAATTTTTGGATTGAAAACTCATGTTGTCTATGTTTGTTTTGTTTGAATGTGACAAGGCAATTAGTTTTGGCTCTTCCAATCTCAAATCATTGTCGTGCTTTCGTGCCTCTGGAAATCCTTGTTGTGTGTTCGTGGTCGTCATCTCCAGCTTATACAAGTGAGTAAATCTCACCAGACTAATATGTACTTATATAATTGATAAACTTACGCCATAGATGACCTTCTGCAACATTTTTGCAAGGTGTTGCCAGCTAAAATGTTGCGATAGATATAAAATTTTGGTCCAACTGCAATGTTGTATTTATGGTGTTACCTTAGCCATAAAAATGTGTTGCTCTAGCTAAAAAAGTGTAACACGATGCAACATTTTTATATAGTGTTGCTATAGATGTATTCATATTAAAAAATTAATAAAATTAGCAATCCGCGTGAATATGATCCAACGGTCTACATTTAATCCGATTGTTAAACTGGATCACCGCTACAATTTGCCCCAAATTTTCGTTTTCCCGCTTTACTTTTCATATCATTTTGTTCTCACCCCCAATTGCCAAATCCCTAATTTCATTTTCCATTACATTTCTATTCAATCTCTAACGGCACCGAAGCCTTTCCCGGCCTGATTCCCGTCTTCCCTTCCCTCACCTTCCCTAATCACTATTCCATTGCCACCGGCCTCTACCCCCCTCACCACGGCATCGTCAACAATAAGTTCACTGATCCCGATACGTCCAAAACCTTCGACAAAAGCGACCACGACCCCAAATGATGGCTCGGCGAACCCATCTGGGAGACCGTCGCGAACCACGGACTTCCTGCGGCCGTCTACTTTTGGGCAGGTGGCGAAGTCGAAAAATGGCAACTAGACTTGTCCAGATCTGTTTTGCCCTACGTACAATAAGTCTGTAGCATTTGAGGATAGATTCTATGCTGTGTTAGGGTATTTCGATTTACCAGCTGACGAGGTTTCGGTTTTTACCGTAGTTTACTTTTCAGACCCGGATAGTCAAGGACATGTGTTTGGACCGGATCATGCGACCATAACTGAAGCGGTAGCACATTTGGATGATGTTTTGGCCAGGTTGATTGAAGGGTTGGAGAAGAGAGGGGTGTTTCAGGAAGTTCATATTGTTGTAGTTGGCGACCATGGAATGGCTGCTGTTTGTGATGAGAAGTTTGTGTATTTGGAGGATTTGAAGCCATGGATTGATATACCAGAAAATTGGGTGCAGTCAAAGTATCAGGTGTTGTCTATTAGACCAGATTAGGATAATGTGAACTTGGAAGAAGTTGTGCTTAGAATGAATAAAGGTTTGAGTTCTGGCAAAGTTGAAAATGGGCAGAGGTTGAGGGTTTATTTAAAGGAGGACTTGCCTAAGAGGAAACAACTTCGTTTTCTCTTCGCTCTTATGAGTTTAGATTTGGATGCGGTGAGAAGATAGGCAGTGGCGATGTGTCTGGATGCGGTCGGTGAAGTGATGTAGCGGGCTATGGTTGTTCCAGTTAATGGTATGATGCAGAGTCGATGCTATCATTGGGTGAATGAAGTAGATCCGAAGCTTGAAATCACCGTTGTATGATGGGTATGAATTGTAATTGAATTGAATTGAATTTATATGAATTGTAATGCTTGAGTAAACGAGTTTGGTTTTTCTTTTGTAGGCTAATGATGGTCCCAATCTGAAGATATATAGCTTGGTGCTTTGAACTAATGTACATGTATGAACTGACCTTTGATTCTCTTGTTGATGAAAGGCGAAGCAGTCTGCTTAGAGTTGATGGTCCAAATCTGTAGATATATAACTTGCAGTGAGAAGCAATGTTGTTTGCTATCAGCCAAGGGTGGTGCTTGGTTTTGTTGCGAATTTGCAGTGTGAAAGTTTGAAGATGTTTGGGTTGTCGGAATGGGTAATCAGCGATTGTGATTAGGTGATTAGACGATTTGGCAACTGAAATAGTTTGTTGGTGAGGCAATTAGAGGATGGAGGCTGGTGGTTTAGAAGTATGTGTGGTGCATCATTTTACGTCGTTTCAAAGAAGGCTCGATCTTCCGAAATCGGATGAATCGGGCGGTGCCCACTTGTTCGATCCCCGCCGGGACTACGGTGCCCCGGACCCCCGCCGGCGCTGCACCCGGACCCGCTACTCGGCTCGCCTTCGGCTCGGCACTCGGCTCGCCTTCGGCTCGGCTCGTCATATATTTGTCAGTGTCGGTGTATGTATAAATTGAAACTGCATATGTAATGAGTGAACTGAGTGATGTAGTGAGGAATATCTGTATATGTGAATATCAGTGTTATATATCATTGAATTGTAAAATAGTGGAGTCACGAATTTGTACTATTTCAAATGTTGAAATAAAATATTTATTTAAATAAATTACTGCTTAAATATCAAATTCTGTGCGATAGCATTTTATTAAATAAATATTTATTTTTATTAAAAAATCAAATATGCTCTACATTGTGGGCCCCACAAATTCAGAAAGTTAATATCTATAGCAACATTTTGGAATTTTGCTACAGATACCTATGGGTGTTGCCATAGACCCAAATAGGGTTCTATTGCAACAATATTACTTATGTTGCCTTAGATAGTCAAAATGTTGCCTTTGAGGTCTAAGGCAACGGCAAAAATTGCATCACCCTAAAAGTGTTGCCATAGACCTATGGCAACATTTTTCGGGCCTGAGTTAACATTTTTTTTGTGTTGCAGAAGGTCATCTATGGCGTAGTGTGACATCACTTGAATCTGTAAATTTATATCATCCTGTTATAACTGTTATATTATGATTATACGATGTTCATCCCTATTTGTACACATGTTATATCATCTGTTACTGTTATCTATTGTGTACTGTTCATTTTATCAGTTTATCACACTGCAAGTTCCCTGTAGATTAGGTTCACTATGGGTTGAAATGATACATACCCGAACGGACTTTAGAATAAGGAAAAATCGTTATGGGCTGTAATGATAGGCCTGAACGGTTTTTATTTATTTTATTTAACTTGGGATTGCGGGTTTGAAATGATAGAACCCAGTTTTTCTTTGTAAACTGCGGATTGAAATGATACATATCCGTATCACTTGACCTAGGCTAGAAAACTATATACAGACCCGTGGTTTATATATTTTTCTAAAAATTTTAAAATATTTTAGAAATGTAAATATTATGATATTTTGATTTAAACGTTATTAAAATGATTTCTATAAATATTGTGATTTTCTACAAATTAAATAAGTGAATTAAGTAGATGGTGAAGTAGAATTTGAAATATAAGTAAATTTTGGAATTTATGGTTTTGTTTATAAATGGAATTTATGTAAAGTAAGAATATATGACAAAGTTGATTAAAAAGATGAATTTAATGGTCTTTATTAAGTAATAATAATTATTAAAAGTGTTAATGATTTTGTATAAATTAAAATATGAAATAAATGAATATTTAAGCTGAATTTGGAAATATAAGTTAAATTGAATTTTGTGGAATTTGTTTAAAAGTGAAAATTTAATTTAGTAAAATAAATGGAAATAAGTTATATTTTGGAAATTTAAACTTAGTTGTTAAGTTAAGAATTTAATTAAAGGAATGAAAATTTAATTGTTATTTAATTTGATTTTGTATGGAAATTGGACTTTATAAAATCATAGAAATAAAGGTATTTTAATGATTGTTTTAAAATGTGAAAATATATGATTTTATAAGTTAAAAGGATTTATATTAAAAGTTAATTGTTTGTGAAATCGTAATTAAACTCTGAATTTGATTTGACAGCATTTTTGAAATATAATGTAAAGATATTACAGCATTGGAAAATGCTGTAATTGTTTTAAATGAACCAAATAGCAAATTTGAACTAAGGGTTATTATTGCACTTTGTTAGTGCTATAGTTGTTAAATTTAACTAAAATTTTAGTTGAAACTAAATTAAGATATTACAGTATTTTAAATGTTAATGAACTGTTTTTAAAACATAACATTTCGTAGCATTTTCTAAGTGCTGCGAAAGTTGAATTTTCTTTGTTTAATAAACTTAAATGAATAAATGATCTTTGAAAAAGTTAAAATTTTGGAAATTAAATATATAATTATTAAAAATAATGAATTGACTTTAAATGATTTAAATGGAATAGTTGATTTGGGAAATACAACTATTTTGAAATGTGATTAAATGGTATTTAAATTTAAATTAAATAAATGATGTTTTGAAATGATATTTTGATATTTTGAAATGGTATTAAATCTTGGAATAAATAATTGAAGTTTATATTAGTATGAAATATAATTGGTTTACTTGTAATTTGAATCTATTTAAAAGATATTGGACTTATGAAATATAGGATAATAAAGCTTTGGAATTTATTTTATAATTTGAATAGTTATTTTGTGGATTAAATCTATATTTGAAATTAATAAGATTTGAAATGGTCTATGGAAATTTAATTGAAATAAATGATTGAATTGAATCAAAACTTTGAAAATTTTAATACTTGATTTGAAAGTATAATATTTACACTTTTAAATGGTTTAGATGAATTATTTTGATTGAAATATAAACTATTTAAAAGGTGACTTGAAATGATAATAATGAATGATATCTTTAAATTTAAAAAGTATTTAAAGTTGAATATTTAGATTTGAACTCAAATGATATTTTGGTATATTAAAATGATTTGAAATGAAGTTTGAAGGGATATGATATTTTGATATATTAAAATGTTTTGAAATGAAGTTTTGGAAAGATATGATATTTTGATATATTGAAATGATTTGAAATGAAGTTTTGAAATGATATGATATTTTAAATATATTGAAATGATTTGGAATTGATTTAATCTTTATTTTGATAAAGATTTGGATTTGAAATGATATTCTATTTGAAGTATAAACTGTTTTAAATTATAACCATGGGTTATAATAACGATTGGTTGTTAAAGAGACCGGGATCGGATATGGACATACTCTCTGTTGATACTGAAAACCACTTTGACAACTGTGTACGCGGTGGAGTTTCCAGAATGAAGTAGGATGGTGGCGACGATCCTAAGGTATATACGTGGACCCAACTCCCGTGAGTTGGCATAAGGTGGCTAAAATAGGAGCGATCGACGGGCCAAGGAGGTAGCACCTCTGATCGGACACACTTCTTCGATACCATTCTTTTTCTTGTGATTGATTTGGTGTGCACCCTTGATTTGGGAGTGTTGTTCGAGGTGGGCGGTAGTGGGTGCTATGCGTCACCACCAGTTCGGATGCGTAATTGGTATATCTACCCTGGCATTGCCTTGTGTGCCGTGTCACCTACCATATCGAGCCCACTACGATTTTGGTTTAATGATCCGACCGCATTAAGGTTCACCATCCCCTTAACGCTATTTTCTATATGATTATACTTTACTAATTAGACACTACTGTATATAGCGTATATTACTACATAGTAAATAGTATAACAGATCCTTAAAGAATGGGCGATCCCAAGCATTCTTTAAGTTACTTGTACCTTTATCACAGTTCACTTGAGTTGGTTTACATTATATAAGTATATATTGTCCTGACTCGAGTGTTTTGCTTTACGCTCGGATCAGCCTGAGTTATTCATAGATTTGAATTTCCACTCTCTTGGAGATTTGAATCGCTGGAGATTATCTGCTTGTCTTGTCCTATCTATTTCAGTTCCGTTGTTCTACTCGGCTTGTACTTGGTTATTTTATTGAGACTTTTGTTGTACTCTATTTCTTCTGTTGTATCTTATGTAACTCTGATATATTTACATAGTAGCTTCATGAACTACTATTTCTTTTACTTCCGCTGCATTATTTTACTCTGTGTCTATGATCTGTGATTATATTTATTTACTGTTTATTCTGAGATTTGCCAAATTTTATTTACAACGCGGTATTTTGAGCAATTCAAGTCCGACATGTGCGGATGCGAATGGTTGAAAATAACGGGTCGTTACATTAAAAGAAAGAGAGATATAAGTTTTAGACTTAAAAATTTAGTAGTTTTTCCCCTCTAGGTTCGGGAAATAATATTAAGTGACTAAGTATTTTTGAAATTAATAGAAACCGAAAATGATAACACTTTTAAAGACAAAGATTTTGGGAATTAATGTTTTAGAAATTTTAGAAACCTTATTTTTTAAAACAAGGTAATCAATACCAAACCAAACTCTTAAATGTGGAGTAGATAAAAATCATTTCCTAGGAGTAACGGAAAAGGTGTAAGGTGATAGTAGTAATTACTTTTAGAAGTATTAATGGAAGTTCCCGTAAAGTGTATAGGACACCAGTAAAAACCTAGGAATGTTGATTTTTGAAGAACTTGGGAAAAGCATATTTCTTTAGTGGAATTCATATGGTAGTAATTTTCAAGCTATCATTGGAATGGCACCTTTTTAAGCTCTTTTTTGGAAGGCTTATAAGACGTCTTCATGTTGGTTGGAGTCTACGGAAAGGTTCCTTCTTGGTTCCGACATGGTTAGATGGATTTCGGAGAAGACTAATTTGATTAGGAAAAAATTCGTATCTCATATTCATGCCTCTTTGATAATAGGTTTTGGAATTCCCTTTTTCCATCTTTAGTTTTGAATAGGTTCCTTTCTTTATTATCCTTTGGGAGGGTATGACTTAGGATTTAACCCATGGATGGTAGGATTTGATGTAAACATGTTAATATAATATGTTATAAATGATGTATGCTAGTGGTTGCAAGTATTTGCTAGTGGATGCTATGGACGCATATAGGTACACTAGGCACTATTATTCCTTAGGGATCGATCTAACTAGGACACTAGAGCATATGCATATGGATGTGTGCGAATTTTTATTTTATTTCCATGGTTGCTATAAATGGATGTTTATTATTTGATTGTTGCATTTGGGTGATGTTTGTAGCACGCATATAGAATTATCAGTATCATTAGGAAACTTTTGCATTTATTTGGATACATGGCACATACATGATTGCATAAAAGGATGTCAACTGAATCAGTGGACCACCTAATCTTTTGCATTAGTTAAGGACATTTACACTACACTAATTTCATAAGTATCATAAATTGTATTATAAAAACTTAAGGATAGTGGATGAATGGTTGATGATTGAGTAGTTGGTTGTAGGATTGGATGCAAAAATTTAGTACATTCTTTATCCTTAGAGATTTCGGGGACGAAATCCCTTAAGGAGGGGAGAATGTAACAACCCGAAATTTAACCCTTAATAATTATTTTATTAATTAATTAAATAATAAAATAAATTTGTGAAATTATAAGAATTAAGCCATGGAAGTTGCACCACTGTGTCCGTGTTATTTTTCTGGTCAATTTCCATATATAGAACGTCAGAAACCGAGCTAATATGACCAAGTTATAAAATAAACAAAATAAGCAAAAATAAAACAAAAAAAATAAAATAAAGAAAATATGTGGCCAGGTCGGCTGGCCGGTCGACCTGGGCAACAAGGCGGTCGACCACTCGGTCGACCCGCCTTTGCAATTTGCGAACGAACAAATGTTCGTTCGTTCGAACGTTCCAGAGCCTCTAGTGACGTGTTTTGCGTCATCTAAACTGATATGATCCCTTTGTTTCACCATCCGATGGCCTTTATTCAGCTTATAACGTGGTTGCATCCTATTCAATCTCCAAATCCAACGGTCGGAGATCCACTTCCACACCTATAAATAGACCCCTAGACCTAACACTTTTTCTCATTCTAGGTTTTCTCCAATTGGGTTCACCTTTCTACGAAGGACCCTAAACGAAATAATTTTTCCAAAGGAGAAAATTGTTATATAGATAAATTATTTTACAACTCCAAGTTGATCCGGAAAGACCAAAGGAAAAGCTTAGGACCAGAGGTGAGTGATTGTAATTATTTTAAGATTTCTTTAAGTGATTTAAAATAATAGGGTTTCCAGTAGTTGTAGTTTTACTATGATTTTTGGAATAGCCTTTTCAGTAGTTTTTTACAGTTTTTAGAATTATTTTCAGTCTATTCCCTTTCAGCTATTCTTTCAGAAATTTTGGTTTATTTCTGTTAATTATAATTTATTACTGTTAAGCATAGATTTTTATTTATTTACAGTATGTACAATAATTAAGTTTATTTACTATTATTTATTTCTTATTTACATCTTTTTCGATGATTTGGATTTGATGCAAGCGTCTATTCTCTTCATCCCCCTTTTCTTTGCATATGGATTAGAATAAATTAAACGTGAATATGGATTATATAAGTAAGGATATCGAATGAAGAAAATAAGATGTAAATTATAAAGACTGCAATAAATAATGGAATTGGACTGTAATAAATAATGGAATTGGACTGAAATTACGCCTATTTATAATTAGAATTGGACTAATCAAAGATAATCGGCATAGATATAACTTAGAATTATAACTAAATAGAGTAAAAGATGAAAGAAGCTTATTTTCACACTTAGAGCTTGGGTTAAGTAATAATGACGATTATAACGTAGGTTATAATAAGAAATGGAACAGAATGAGGGATATTTTAAGACTTAGAATAAATTAATAAGCAAAGATAGTAGGGATAAAATTCTAAAGCGCTTATTTAAAATAATTTATCTAAGTTAATAAGCAAAGATGAAAGTAGGACATGTACCAAATAGCATTCCCTATTAACAAAACGGTGTCTCACATTAGTCTGAAGTGAGATGAGGGCACGCTTATGCTAAGAATGGTAGTAATTTGTCAAGTAGAAGTCCAAATCACGGGGGATTTGGATAAGGGGCGCAACTAGATATTGTTTGGATGAAGGGCCAGTACCAACAACATTTTCCCTATAGTTTCTATGGACACACAGTGATCTCACATTAGCCTGAAGTGAGATGAGGGCCACACTATGCTGGAAGTTGGAGGTAATAAGAAGACCCAATAGGTGGAGCAAAAGGTAGCATGGGCATGGTGGCAGTTACGCGTGCGACTTCCATTTGCGGGTGCTTAGTAACAGCTATGAGTTCTAAGCGCTTGGTATGGGTGTCTTTAGTAGACACCATTGCCTTCTATGTAAGGAGCTATATATGTCGTCCGGATCCATAGTAGTTGCACTGTGCATCTTCCGTAGATACCATTGGTTGCCTTGTAGGGAGTTATATAACGGCTGGTCAGCAGTAAGGTCTATGGAGTAGCAGGTCGATCAAAAAGGGTAGAATTAGGGTTATATCCTAATTATAGGAAGGATTCAGCCCAATCAAAGCAGAAGTCAAGGACAAGTGCAAGCAATCAAAGTTAACCTATCTTATAAATTGAGAAATACTTAATCGTATTTATTTCTAGTTTATCTCTTTCCTATTTCCTTTATTATCCTTAATTATGCAAGAACTGTTGTAGAGTCTATTACTTTTATCTTGCTTAAAGACTTTAGTAATTACTATCATTCATCGGACTTTTAGTCTGACCCACTCTTCTATTTTCCCCTTTTCCCCATTTCCCCCCATAGGTCAAGGGAGAAGTCAGTAGATTGTTGTTGCTTGGCGGTTTCTTGGAGAAGTTCTCTACTATGTATTTCTTTTAATTTCGCTTTTGTTCTTTCTATGTACTGGCTTATTTTAAAGGATATTATGTACTCTGATTTTGAGACTATGAATTTTTATTTCATAAGACATGATGGGTTTGAGATAAGGATGTTGTATTTGGCATTTGACTTATTTATGATGTAATTATGAAGCTTTGTTTCAATTAAGTTATTATTTTAGTTTCCCCTGTTTTTACCTATTTTTGTCTTGTGGATCTTAGTCTCTGTTAGTTTCAGTTATACCTACAACGCACCATTCCTTTTAATGTGTCCTTTTAGATATATTATGGGGTGTGGGGTGTTTCAGGTACCGAGAGGTCATGTCGGTACCGAGAGCTTTTGTGTGGTGGAAATCAACTAGGTGTTTGATGGTTCTTCAAGTTGGGACTTAGGGTGATGAGCAGAAGGCAAGTGCCAAAGTTTGGCTAAGTGATGGACCAAGCACCGAGACCTTTGGAAAGCATGGAAATAAGGGCTTTTGGACTTAGCACAAGAGCATTGGAGTTGATGCCAAGAGCTTTAATATGATTGATCGGGCTCCAAGTACTTAGAAGATGAAGCTCTAGAAGAGGAGGAAGAAAACTCAACCAATAATTGGTTAAGTACACCTCTCGGTATCGAGAGGTCCGGTCGATATCGAGAGGTCTAGTTTGATGGGATCAGGATGGGACTTCCAAGATGGGAGTGGAGGCCCTACAGGTTGTACTAAAGATGTTTGTTTGCTCGCTTGGGGTTTGATGTCGATATAGTAGCACGATGATAGTTTTGGGACTTTAGTGATGGAAACTCGACGGTCAATTGAGTTAGGTTCCGATGATTACGGCTCAATGTTCAAAGGAGTCGGGAGATTGTTATCCACAAAGGACGGGTTCTAGGAAGGGTGTCCCGTGGATAGAACATGAGAATGATTCTATCGTGGAACAGAGAAATGTGGAATGGTTCCTCGAGAATAATGGAAACTAGATGAAGCAAGGAAAGATCTCGGATATGCATACTATGGGATTGTTGATACTCAGAGTGTTTTCTGATGTACTCGAAAGAAGAGGTATTATGAGGATTCTCATTGGTACTTTGTTTGGGTACTCCGGGTCGGTCATTTGGATCCATATACCCTGGACTGGTGGATTTGGGTCTAGTATCATCTTCGGGCTAGAGACGAGTACACTGCAAAATGAGATTTCCATTAGTCCCTAGTAGGAAAGGCCATACAAGTTATCATATATGTGGAGCATATTGAGTGATAGTGAGTATTGTTTGATGGACATTATGGTTTCTTTGGTTGTTTTCTTCCGTAATATATTACTCTAGCGATGTCGCTGAAGATAGGTATTAGGGATAGGGATACCTGGACATCCGTCATCATATTTAGTTTGTAGTATACCTTTTGATATTCATAGAGTAGAATATTATGTTCGCTATGTGCTAACTTTTTGGTTGTAGGGATAGGTCATGTATGGTTTGTATACCCTTGTTCCTTACTATGTCGACTTGTATAGTATTTCGAGATTCATTTGCCACTCACACCAGATTGTTATCTGATCCGATGTTTTATGCTTTGCTTCTTATTATCTTGGGTACTCTTAAATGAGTAGACTAGATAGTGGGTCTAGGTGCGATACAGTAGTTTTGTAGAGGACGGGCAGGTTGTAGCCATCTCGTATTATATATGGATTTCTATGCTTATTTCACTATGCAACACTATAGAGCCTTGACTGTGCTTGCTTATTACTATTATTATGAGACAACTATTTGAGTTTATTTCCATTTTGTATAAACTGTATTACTCCGTTATATAACTCTGTGGATCTGTACTCTGATATTTGGTTCACTTAGTTATTATTATCTCTTCTGTTTATATATGTGATGTATGTTATATTTTATTGTATACACTATGAGATATACGATAGGTTCTGTGATGTTTTAATTCATTTTCAACCCTTAATGATCGCCCTACATTAGCCGGGCATGTCAATAGCGCACTATAGTTATATTGGGTGTTGATGGTGTAGAGCGATCATCACATTTGGTATTAGAGCTTAGGTTACACGATTAAACTCGAGTTTATACCATGGTCCAGTAGAGATATTGTGACAACCCGCACTCGAAACCCTCTAAATCCGACACCAAACCACGCATGTCCGACCCAGAGCGCACCAATTGAAGATGATCAAGAGAAAGAAAAGAGAGGGTGAGAAGTAAGAAGAGGAGAAGAAGATAGAAGCAAAACCTAAACAATACAGAATCTCACATCGCAGCGGAATAACATATAATATAGATCAATAATCTTTACAAAGAGAAACTCTAATATACATAAATCAATATCAGAGTACACAATAAGTAATCATCAGCTTGGATAGTTATAACAACCTGTCCTCACAAATGCTGATAATTTACAACAACGACAATGCAATGCAGCGGAAAAATAAACAGATACATGTATACGACATGAAGATCTCCAGCTCGCTTGCTGAATCTCCAAAAGCACCAAATATGAACCTGAAATATACTCGGTCTGACCCGAGCATTGAAAGGGAAGAACGCCCGGATCAGTCTAGTAAACCAGCATGAGAAACAAACACATCTCAACTGAATTTATAAAGTTATCAAAACTTTCCCTTTATCAAAACAAAAGGTATCTCGTAACACCACATCCACACATAAACACAGACGGGTTTTTCGCTTATGATAACCAAAACCTTTTCATATCAAATCATGTTATATTATAATAGTGTCTATTATACAAATAATAATCAACAAAGCTGAAATTGTTATTATTATTAAATTACAACAATACTAGGCTCTACAAACAAAATGGCAGGAAAGTAGTGGATTTTGGATTCCATACAAATGTCTAGGTGAAGGGACTACCTTTCCAAAACTCGATACAGCTCTAGAGGGATTACCTAGGGTCGAGATACTCGGCGCCTAAACCAACACAAGACCGGCCTACCCATCCATGGATAGTACTGAATATGTCATCACTTCGGTCGTTACCCACCTAAAATCCATGGCCACAAGCATATATCAACAATAATCAGATACACGACGTCATAGCGTGTAGAGATATATCAAGAAGAGTGATGACATCTCCTAATGGGAGCGACCCACTTAACCTTGCTGCTTCTATCCTTGTTTCGGTCATTTTCCAGGAGTGAGGCCAAAAGAGGTATCGATTACCTTTCACATATCACATATCACATCATCTTTGAATGCCACATTGCCATTCCCGTTGACTACTAATTGCCTTCACAAAAATACAACACTTGAGCTCGTACGTCTCTAGGAGGGTGTTAATCTAAGGGAAGTTGCCTTCTCCGCCACCAAACTGATGTACGTTTGTAAAAACCAATGTAAGTAATCTTAAAAATGCAATGTCAGACACTCGTCCATACAAGTTGTCCACGAACAGGGCAAACCAAAGGCACATTCCTACCACATCCTGTCGGGAAATCCCTAGGATTAGTAGCGAATAGTCCTTGCATTGGATATTTCATAACGAAGAGACTACTGCTACTATATGTATATTGGGATTTTAACCCCAAATGATCAACAAGCAGTCCTTCACTATGAAAATCCTAAATAACAATACATCGACCAAACTGCAAAATCGTCGTATATATGTTGGTCAGAAGTGGTTTTCAGATAAATCTGATCCCGGTCTCTTCGCACCAACAGCGCAAAAGCGTTTCTCAACCTCATACAGAAACTAAGTCTCATAGACTTATCACATCTCCAACTTTCAACTTACTATCCTTCGGCCTAGAAGGAAGCTCGATAGATTGGAGTAATCACTCTGCACTACACGAATAAACATTCTCAATGCAAACGATAATCAAGCCTACACAGTAAGTTACATACTAAGTGTACGACTAATTAGTTTCTACATCAATTTGAGAAACTAAAATGGCCAAATTTTATAGTCAGTTGTTTAACTATCAAAGCAACAAACAAAATCTAGCACATAAATAGTCACTGGGCCTGATTTTATTAATCGTTTATTAATTACATCACTTTCCAAATCATTCACTTTAAAATATCTTTAAAAAGATAACATTCAAAACCATTTCACTTATTGGATATTTGGAAAACATTTTCATATAATTATTTTAATAATAAGTAAATTCACAGAACATTTCATTTTCAAACCATTTAAACTCCATTTTATAATATCACTTTCCAAAATATCCATTTTATTTAAAGGATTTTTCACTGTCCAAAATCGTTAATATAATTCCTTTACCCAATTCATTACTTCTACACATTTAATTTAAAGGATTATTCACTGTCCAAAATCGTGAATGTAATTCCTTTACCAATTTCATTACTTCTACACATTTTATTTAAAGGATTATTCACTGTCCGAAATCATGAATATAATTTCTTTACCAAATTCATTACTTCTACACATTTTATTTGAAGGATTATTCACTGTCCAAAATCGTGAATATAATTCCTTTACCAAATTCATTACTTCTACACATTTTATTTAATGGATTATTCACTTTCCAAAATCGTGAATATAATTCCTTTACCAATTCATTACTTCTACACATTTAATTTAAAGGATTATTTACTGTCCAAAATCGTGAATATAATTCCCTTACTAAATTCATTACTTCTTATCAAATTAAATTGATTTCAGATTTATAAAACAATGTTTATAAATTCCATTTATATTTCATTTATATGTCAAAATCCAATTTATAAGTTAATTTACTTATAAATCTCTTACTTTCAAATTCATTCTTTTCAAATCTTATTATGTATAAAATCCATTATAATTCATTTCTAATTTCAATTGCAAATCCATATACAAATTTGATTTACAATTCCATTTCTAATATTTATGAAACACTTTTATAATTCCATTACTTTTATTTATAACATATCAATTTTATAAATCTTATATATAAACCATTTATAATAAGTCCAAAAATCTCAATTTAACTTATTTTACAAAATAGTTAACTTCATATTTTGATTCCATTTAAATAAACTTCTTCTTTTAATAATTTACAACTCATTATTAAAACTTATATAACTTCAAAATTTCACTTAAACAGCCTTTTTAAAACGAAATCATTATTTTAGTATTTTAGATTCCAGAAATAGGCCCAATGCTACAAAATCGCTAAATAAGGGGATTCACATCAATCATGTCATCCAAACACCATATGTCACATGATTACAGCATATATACAATATTTGTAAATAAAATCAACAATAGCAAGGAATCCTGTTGGATCCCTCCAACCTATCACCTGCAACGAAAATTCATATGAGAAAACATGTACAATGTCTGCTTTGAGGCAGGCACGCGTACCAAGGGTCATCCGCTCATACACCGGAACGTATAGGGTCTCATCCGCTAAAATATGCAGGAATATATCCAAACCAACTAATATATATATATATATATATAATATCATATATCATCCAAACAATCATCAATCGTCATAAATAGATTTATTCTCAGTTATATAAAAATATAAGCGAGACAGAGAGAGTGAGTTTTACTCACTTTGATTTCAATAGCCGTTGTAGCGTTTTATTTCGAATAAAACTAAACAAACGTTTAATTTTACCCAAAATTCCAGCAGCTCCAAATCCATCCAAACTAGCTCCATAATGTAGTATTCACGAATACGAACCCAACACAATTCGTTTCGTGCAAATCGAACGTCGTATGACAAAGTTATAGCATTTTAAATATTACACGAATTTAATATAAATAATTTACAAATTCCTTTTTTTATTATTCAACCTTTAAACAAAATCTGGCCGTTGATCTTAGATCTGAGCATCCACGTTTTCCTTCCCTTTCTTCCTTCATCTCTACAGATCGTGTATTCTCCTTCTAGGTTTCTTCGTTTGTTCGAAACCCAATCACGACCGCTCGAAGTTGATCACCGCTCATCCCACATCGCACTAGAAGTCGATCGGAGAATGACACTTGAAAGCCCCACGCATGACCCACCTTCGACCGAAGACCGGTCAACCTTGGCCTCCTCTATGCTTGGAAAAACGTGCATGAACGTGCCACGTTCAAGCTGAAATTTTCGTCGATCCAATGCCCCATTCGCGATCATAGCCGTTGGATGTATAGATCATGCCGAGGTCTACAAATTTGCAGAAGAAAGTTTTTGAAAATAGTGGATGGATTGGGAGATAATTGGGGAATAAGATCGGAGCTTTTCGGCCATTGAACAAGAACTGGTGGCTAGGGTTAGGGAAACCCTAGGCTTTGAGAAAAATGGGAAAAATAAGGTCCTTTTATAAAAAAAAATCACGCACTATTCATCCATAAATATTTTGAACTCCAAACAAAGCGTGCCGCCTGGCGTTTATAATGTTTTACCCATATTCCGAACATAATGGAATACATATCGGAGGCCAATTCCATCATATTTGGAAGATAGGTTTTTGAATCGAATTATTTTAATTAAACGTCCTTTAATTAATTTCTACGAATTTTAGCTTTGCAAGAGCAAACCGTAAGTTCGATTGACACGAAATTTGAAATCCTATAATAATTCACTAGTATGGATCCAGTGAAACTAGTTTCGTCAAAATCTGAGATAGTGTCAAAAATGACTATTTTTACATGTTAATTAAATATTAAAATTTCCAATTTCTCTAAATTAACTTTTAATTCAATTTTACAAGTTTTCTAACTTCATTCTAATTCAAATAGAATTTAAAACAACGTTAGAAACCATTTCCATTTACATTAAATTCAAAAACCAATTATTTCTACAATTTCAAATATTAAATTAACACTTTAATTATCCAAATAAATCATTATATTTGAAATATAAGTTATTCAACTTATAAAATTAACTTTTGAATATTTAAAATCAATTAAATATTCCAAATTCGAACGATTGAAAAACTGGGTCGTTACATTCTTCCCCCCTTAAAAAAATTTCTTTTCCGAAATTATTAAGTAAGAAAGATGCTACAACTCCATTAACTTTCAAAACAACTCTCGTTGTAATAAATTACTAATTCTCTTAAGTGTTTAACTTTCACAAAATCAATTATTTACAACTTTTATAAAAACTTTTCTTGAGTTTCTAAATTTATTTATAGTTATTAACTAATAACATTTCAAAAATCAACTATTATCATTTCAATTTATAACTCAAAATCAAAACTTTTAATTATCAAAAATTTTCCAAAATTTCTTAAAAAATTTCTAACGCCTTAAATTTTCAAAAAAATTCGCCATAACCACCTTTGCACGGTTCGATCGGAAAAAATCACAATATATATAATACACATCTTATCTTTAAGGATGAGGCATCCCGTAGGGAAAAAATATAAAAGTACGATATGTAATCCGAGATATGTACCTTATATATAATTTAGCGAGCACATACGACTAATATAGCACGAAAGCGAGCTCCAAATGCAAAGAAAACGCCATCTGCATCTACTAAACACTCAACAACCAAATGAGAACACATATATGGAAAGTAATATCAACATATATAACATATATTATACAACTATCATATGGAAATGAAACATATACAACATAAGCAATCACCAAACAACTAACAACCATCCAACAAATTTACAACCAAATTGGTTCATAACCAAATCAATATTCATTCCAAATTTTATTAACATTCAATTGATTTGGTTTTCAATTTATTCACATTTATTGATCACAATTGATTATATTCAATTTAGATTGGATTCAATTTAGTTACATTCACTTTAAATTCAATTCACATTTACTTTCCAATTCACTTAGCAAAATTCTTTTAATACCAATAACACATAACACTACTTTACTTCATTCTTCACTTAAGCTTATAAACATTTGAATCCCAGTCATCTTACGTTCATTTCACTTCCTCACTTAAGTTTATTTCGATATTCATATACGCATTCAATTGATTTTACTATTAACATTCAATCTTATCTTCACATTTAATTGATTTGCTTCAACTACTAACCTCCAATTCCTTCAATTTAAATTAGTTTACATTCAACTAATTTATATCCAATCCAATTCAAATTTATTAACATTCATTTGTTATTTACATTCAACTTCATTTACATTTACATTCATTACTTAGTATATTTTCTTATAATACTAATAACACTTATGATTTATTTCCTAAATCACTTACTTAAGTTCAATTTACATTTTTATACAACATTTCTAGTGTTTATTTTCAACCCACAACTTAAGTTTATTAAATTCTAACAACAACATTTCCAATCACATTCCGTTTACTAACTTATTTCATTAGTTCAATTAAATTCATTTTGCAATTTAAGTTGAATTTCATTTTATAACTCAAATTCGTATTCATTCTATTAGCTTCATTTCATTAATTCATTTTGAATAACAAAATCAACTTCATTTAATATTACTTAAGTTAAATTCCTTTACAAATTCCATTTATTCAACTTATGATTCTAATTCAAATTCCATTTCTTACATTCAACAAATAGAAAAATTGTCTTAACTCGCTATTCTCAATTTTATAAGTAATGCAAACTTGTTTTCTCATGATTCATGAATATTTAGTTAAGCCTTTTCACATGCTACTTTTCAATTCATAGTTATATAATCACTTTACATCTTAAGTGTGTATTCATTTTTATTTGAACCGTTTCAAATATTTATCTACTTCAGTTTTATATAACTTCCCTTTAGTTAAATATCTAACCATATATTTTATTACCCCAACTCAAATTTATTTAACTTTACTTAGGTTAAATTTTAATTTCATATTATAAGTCCAAACTCATTTCACTTATATTTATCAATTTCAAACTTGTACTTTCAAATCAAATTTGTTTATCACAACAAAACTTAAATTTTCAATTTACTAACGGTAGCAAATCAATCACACGGAAACTCGAAAATGATACTGATGATGCTGCAGTCATCACCCTTTTTATTTCCCAGCAACGATAGTGAATTCAGTGCTTTATATTCTTTTAATATCCCTTTCTATAT
The DNA here is from genome assembly GCA_030737815.1 of Allium fistulosum. Taxonomy (NCBI): domain Eukaryota; kingdom Viridiplantae; phylum Streptophyta; class Magnoliopsida; order Asparagales; family Amaryllidaceae; genus Allium; species Allium fistulosum. Next base: position 304,296,010 of record CM060901.1, on the reverse strand, counting down.
TTATAAATCACATTTATAAATTTTATACTTATATAATTTCACTTATTCACTTTACTTATATAAGATTATTCCAATTTTGTTTATTGTTGTTTAGACTATAATAATAACAACTTTTATTATTTAAACACGACAAATAACAAGTGATAATAATCAACTATTACCATTCATTAACAATCAATTAATTTATATACTACTATATAAGTAATCAAGGGAAAATTATTTCATTTACCTAATTTCAAAAACAATATTATGTCCAATCTCCATGTTCAAGTCTTTAGAGGTCCTCATCGATAACATTAGCTAGATGCAACGATCAGAACCCATAAGCCACTCAACAGCTCAATCAAAACATTATAAAATATTTTTATATTCACTAACAAATACGAGCTCATATATATAATACACTCAAACTCAATCTAGGGTGCTACTGACCCTATCTATACTGAGTACACATCAAAGCCTAGGAATATACTAAACCTAAGCTCTAATACCAGTTGTGACGACCCACACTCGACACCCTCTGAATCCGACACCAAACCACGCGTGTCCGACCCAGAGCGCACCGATTGTAGATGATCAAGAGAAAGAAAAGAGAGGGTGAGAAGAACTAGAGAAGAAAGAAGAAGGGAAGAGAAGAAGAAGAACAAAAATAATACATAATCTCACATCACATCGGAATAACATATAATATAGATCAATAATCTTTACAAAGAGAAACTGTAATATACATAAATCAATATCAGAGTACACAAAAAGTAATCATCAACAGTTATAATAACCTGTCCTCATAAATGATGATAATTTACAACAACAACAACAATGCAATGCAGCGGAAAAATAAAATATATGTGTATACGACATGAAGATCTCCAGCTGCCTGCTGAAGCTTCAAAAGCACCAAATCTGAACATGAAATATACTTGGTCTGACCCGAGCATTGAAAGGGAAGAACGCCCGGATCAGTCTGGTAAACCAGCGTGAGAAAAAAAAACATCTCAACTGAATTTATAAAGTAATCAAAACTTTTCCTTTATCAAAACAAAAGGTATCTCGTAAGACCACGTCCACACATAAACATAGACGGGTTTTTACCTTACGATAACCAAAACCTTTTCATATTAAATCATGTTATATTATAATAGTGTCTATTATACAAATAATAATCAACATAGCTGAAATTGTTACCATTATTAAATTCCAGCAATACTAGGCACTACAAACAAAATGGCAGGCACATAGTGGATTTTGGATTCCATACAAATGACTAGGTGAAGGGACTAACTTTCCAAAACTCAGTACACCTCTAGAGGGATGTACCTAGGGTCAAGTTACTTGGCGCCTAAGCCAACACAAGACCGGCCTACCTATCCTTGGATAGTACTGAATATGTCATCACTCCGGTCGTTACCGACCTAAAATCTGTGGCCACAAGCATACATAACAAATAATCAGATACACGACGTCATTGCGTGTAAAGATATATCTAGAAGAGTGATGACATCTCCTAATGGGAGCGAACCACTTAGCCTTGCTGCTTCTATCCCTGTTTCAGTCATTTTTCGGGAGTGAGATCAAAAGAGGTATCGATTACCTTTCACATATCACATCATCTTTGAATGCCACATTGCCATTCCCGTTGACTGCTAATTGCCTCCACAAAAATACAACACTGGAGCTCGTACCTCTCAAGGAGGGTGTTTAGCTAAGAGAAGTTGCCTTCTCCGCTACCAAACTGATGTACGTTTGTAAAAACCAATGTATGTAATCTTAGAAATGCAATGTCAGACACTCGTCCATACAAGTTGTCTAGGAACAGGACAAACCGAAGGCACTTTCCTACCACATTCTGTCGGGAAATCCATATGATTAGTAGCGAACAGTCCTTGCATTGGATATTTCATAACGAAGAGACTACTGCTACTATATGTATGTTGGGATTTTAACCCCAAATGATCAACAAGAAGTCCTTCGCTATGAAAATCCTAAATATCAATACATCGACTAACCTGCATAATATTCGTATATATGTTGGTCCGAAGTGGTTTTCAGATAAACCTGATCCCGGTCTCTTCGCACCAACAACACAAAAGCGTTTTTCAACCTCATACAAAAACTAAGTCTCATAGACTTATCACGTCTCCAACTTTCAACTTGCTATCCTTCGGCCAAGAAGGAAGCTCGATAGAATGGAGTAATCACTCTGCACTACACGAATAAACATTCTCAATGAAAACGATAATCAAGCCTACACAGTAAGTTACGTACTAAGTGTACGACTAATTAGTTTCTACATCAATTTGAGAAACTAAAATGGCCAAATTTTATAGTCGGTTGTTTAACTATCAAAGCAACAAACAAAATCTAGCACATAAATAGTCACTGGGCCTGATTTTATTAATCGTTAATTAATTAAATCACTTTCCAAATCATTCACTTCAAAATATCTTTAAAAAGATAACATTCAAAACCATTTCACTTGTTGGATATTTGGAAAACATTTTCATATACTTATTTTAATAATAAGTAAGTTCACAGATCATTTCATTTTCAAACCATTTAAACTCCATTTTATAATATCACTTTCCAAAATATCCATTTTATTTAAAGGATTTTTCACTATCCAAAATCGTGAATATAATTCCCTTACCCAATTCATTACTTCTACACATTTAATTTAAAGGATTATTCACTGTCCAAAATCATGAATGTAATTCCTTTACCAATTTCATTACTTCTACACATTTTATTTAAAGGATTATTCACTGTCTGAAATCGTGAATATAATTTCTTTACCAAATTCATTACTTCTACCCATTTTATTTAAAGGATTATTCACTATCCAAAATCGTGAATATAATTCCTTTACCAAATTCATTACTTCTACACATTTAACTTAAAGGATTATTCACTGTCCAAAATCGTGAATGTAATTCCCTTACCAAATTCATTACTTCTTATCAAATTAAATTGATTTCAGATTTTTAAAACAATGTTTATAAATTCCATTTATATTCATTTATATGTCAAAATCCAATTTATAAGTTAATTTACTTATAAATCTCTTATTTACAAATTCATTCTTTTCAAATCTTATTATTTATAAAATCCATTGTAAATTCATTTCTAATTTCAATTGCAAATCCATATACAAATTTGATTTACAATTCCATTTCTAATATTTATGACACACTTTTATAATTCCATTACTTTTATTTATAAAATATAAATTTTATAAATCTTATATATAAACCATTTATAATAAGTCCAAAGTTCTCAATTTAACATATTTTACAAAATAGTTAACTTCATATTTTGATTCCATTTAAATAAACTTCTTCTTTTAATAATTTACAACTCATTATTAAAACTTATATAACTTCAAAAAATCACTTAAACAACCTTTTAAATCGAAATCAATATTTTAGTATTCTATATTCCAAAAATAGGCCCAATGCCACAAAAGCGCTAAATAAGGGGATTCACATCAATCATATCAATCATGGCATCCAAACATCATATGTCACATGATAACAGCATATATACAATATTTGTAAGTAAAATCAACAATAGTGAGTAATCATGTTGGATCCCTCCAACCTGTCACCTGTAACACATATACATATGAGAAAATATGTACAATCACTACTTCGAGGCGGACGCGCGTACAAAGGGTCATCTGCTCATACATGGGAAAGTATAGAGTCTCATCGGCTAAAATATGCCAGATTATATCCAAACCAACTAATATATATATGTATATATATATATATAATATCATATATTATCCAAACAATCATCAGTCATTTTACATAAATTTATTCTCACTTATATAAAAATATAAGCGAGACAGAGAGAGTGAGTTTTACTCACTTTGATTCCAATAGTCGTTGCAACGTTTTATTTCAAATAAAATTAAAAGAACGTTTAATTTTACCCAAAATTCCTAGAAGCTCCAAATCCATCCAAACCAGCTCCATAATGTAGTGTTCGCGAATACGAATCCAATGCAATTTGTTTCGTGCAAAACGGACCTCGTATGACAAAGTTATAGCATTTTAAAGATTACACGAATTTAATATAAATAATTTACAAATGCCTTTTTTTATCATTAAACCTTTAAATAAAAACTGGCCGTTGATCTTAGATCCGAGCATCCACATTTTCCTTCCCTTTCTTCCTTCATCTCTACAGATCATGTATTCTCCTTCCAGGTATCTTCGTTCGAAACCCAATCATGACCACTCAAAGTTGATCACCGCTCCTCCCTCGTCGCACTAGAAGTCGATCGGAGAATGCCACTCGAAAGCCCCACGCACGCCCCACCTTGGGCCGAATACCATTCAAGCTCAGCCTCCTCCATGCTTGGAAAAACGTGCATCAACACACCACGTTCAAGCTGAGATTGTCGTCGATCCAGTGCCCCATTCTCAATCATAGTCGTTGGATGTATAGATTTTGCCGAGCTCTACAACTTTGTAGAAAAAAGTTTTTGAAAATAGTGGATGGATTGGGAGATAACTGTGGAAGAAGATCAGAGATTTTCGGCCATTGAACAAGAACTGGCAGCTAGGGTTAGGGAAACCCTAGGCTTTGAGAAAAATGGGAAAAATAAAGTCCTTTTAAAAAAAAAATTCGTGCACTATTCATCCGAAAATATTTCGAACTCCTAAAGAAGCGTGGCGCCTGGCGTTTATAATGTTTTACCCCTATTTTGAACACAATGGAGTATATATCGTAGGCCAATTCCATCATATTTGGAAGATAGTTTTTTGAATCAAATTATTTTAATTAAAAGTCCTTTAATTAATTTCTGCGCGTTTCAGCTTCGCACGAGCAAACCGTAAGTCCGATTGACACAAAATTTGAAATCCTATAATAATTCACTATTACGGATCCAATGAAACTAGTTTCGTCAAAATCCGAGATAGTATCAAGAATGACTATTTTTACACGTTAATTAAATATTAAAATTTCCAATTTCTCTAAATTAACTTTTAATTCAATTTTAAAAGTTTTCTAACTTCATTCTAATTCAAATAGAATTTAAAACAACGTTAGAAATCATTTCCATTCACATTAAATTCAGAATCCAATTATTTCTGCAATTTCAAATATTAAATTAATAATTTAATTATCCAAATAAATCATTATATTAGAAATATAAGTTTTTCAACTTATAAAATTAACTTTTGAATATTTAAAATTGATTAAATATTCCAAATTCGAACGATTAAAAAACTAGGTCGTTACAGATATGGAAGAAGTTATCAACCTAGACTGGATCAAGAGTACCTAGATACGAGAGATTGTGTACTTGTAATACATTCTGGTTTTCAAAACTATATAGTAGTATAAAGTATATGAGTTGCATGCACACACGAGTACCATTGGCACAAATATTTTTGGAGGGACTGATCATTCTTGTTACAGTTCGAGAATGAGCCAGAAAATAAGAAACACCATGAGGAACTCTATCTCCCAAGTTGAGGAAGGAGCTAGTTCAGGGGCTGCTAACCTTGACTTGCAAGCTATGTGCAATGCAATAATGGCGAACATGTTGCAGAATGCCCAAGCAGCCGCTTCAAATGTCATTGTTAGTGGTGGTGCTCAGTTGTAGGCGCCGAGGGCTGACTTTTCCAAGCTATGTAAGGATTACTCTACCTTGAGAGGAAACCATTTCTTGGAACATAGTTGGCCATCAAAGTGTAGAATTGGTTGGACACCTACGAACATATCTTTGGTGACATGGAAGTAGATGATTCCATGAAAAGGAAGCTAGCCTCTAGATAGCTTCTAGGGTGGGCCATGAACTAGTGGGATGCTAGTACTATTGCTACACCGAGGATCAGTTCACTTGGAACCAGTTCATGGCTAGGTTGATGAGAAGTTCGTTTCGACTGCCTAGAAGTCGGTGCTATTCAAGAGATTCGCTGATCTAAAGTAGGGAGATATGTTTGTCTTCGAGTATATTGCTAAGTTCAACATTTTGTCAAAGTATGGGATATCTTTCATCGACACTCCATTGTGGAAGAATGAGAAGTTCCTTATGGGTTTGGACGACTATTTAGAGGAGAAGTTGGAGAGTCACATCAATGAGCCATTCAAGAGACTTGTCAAGAAAGATCTTCGCTAGGAGAGTTTTTACCCCAAGTCCAAATCAGGTATTGTCACTAGGGAGGAGCCAAAACCGCAACAAGGCGGTGGTGGCAAGAAGAAATGTAATAAAAAGAGACAGCAGTTTCAGGGGAAGAATGCTTAGTAGAAGGCTAATGTGAACCCATTTGTTTTAGTTGTGGAGACAAGTGTCACCTGATTAGAAACTACAAAGCTGATCGGAAAAAAAAGTGTTACAACTGTAGCAAGTTCGGACATATGCAGAAAAGTTATCCAGAATCAACACAGCAGAAGCAGGTTGTGAAGGTTTGCATGCTGTTCTCGCTTCGTCGAATGCTCCCTTGGCGAATGAGAAGGGAAAGAGCGTTGTTACTCAAGGTATGATTTATATTTATGATGTTCCCATACGTGTTTTATTTGATACCGGGGCTTCACATTCCTTCATATCTTGTGACCTAGTAGATAGATTGGGATTGAAACCCAAAATAGTTGATCGACCTTTGATTGGGACAAACCCTATTGGAGGCTCCACTAGCTTGTGTATGGTTTGTCGTGGTTTGGTTTTATTGAGATGCTCTTTTGTTTGCGGTTGCTTTTTTTGAATTTTGTTCGGTAAGGGATTATCTTGGGGATTGACTGGCTAAGGAAGTATGTAGTGGTACTAGATTGCATGAAGCTGTTGGTGATGATCGGGGTTGTGGAGGGGCGGACGGTAGTGATTGGCTGCCTACCAGAGGTTGGAATTATGGTTAGCTTTCTATATTCACTAGAGGTTCCACAAGATGAGTTATCATATGTGGCTATTTTTAGAGAGTATCAAGACATGTTTGAGGAGGTGACCAGATTAATGCACATCGAGACATTGAGTTTTGTTTAGACTTAGCGAAGGATACTAGACCAACAATCATGCCTTTAAGGCATATGGCACCTAGAGAGCAAAAAGAGTTGCAGGTGGAAGTAAATGACTTGTTGAAGTGAGGATTCATTTGTAGGAGTATACCTAAGTGGGGTGCACCTTTAGTACTCGTCAATAAGGCAGATGGCTCTCTGAAGTTATGTGTAGATTATCATGAGCTAAAAAGGATGATGAAGAAGAACACATTTCCATTTCCACGTATTGACGCCTTGTTCGATCAGCTCCATGGTGCGAGGGTGTTCTTCCAATTGAATTTGGAGATAGGATTTCACCAGTTGGGAGTAGCAAATGACAGTGTGCCAATCATCACGTTTCATACGCCGTTTTGTTTTTATGAGTGGTTGGTTATGCATTCGGGCTAACCAATGCTCCGACATACTTTGTTGATCTCATAAACCACGTCTTCAGAGATCAAATAAAAAAGTTCATACTTATGTTCGTGGATGGTATTCTTGTTTATTCTTGGACAGAGGACGAACATAAGACACGCTTGAGGATTGTGCTTGAGGTACTGAGGAGGCACAAGTCAAAAGCGAAGTTTTTGAAATGCCACTTCTGGAGAAGGAAAGTGAGATTCTTAGGTCATGTCATCTCTGAGCAGGGCATCACAGTGAATCCTGCCAAGGTGGCAGCAGTTCAGTGTTGGAGCTAACCCAAGAATGCTATGGATGTGAGGAGTTACTTAGGATTGGCGAGACATTATAGATGCTTTATAAAAGACTTCTCAAAGGTAACCATACCATTGACTAACTTAACGAAGAAGAATCAGACTTTTGTTTGGAAAGCGAAGCGTGAGCATGCATTTGTTAGTCTGAAGGAAAGGTTGACGAGTGCACTAGTATTGACCATTCTGAGTAGGAATGACGAGCTGATAGTATACGCAGATGCCTATGGTACATTATTAGGTGCAGTTGTAACAACCCGCCCTGAAATGGACCTAAATTCAGACTAAGAAAAGGCCCATCGAAACATAGAACCATCTCAAAGTTGGTTGTTGGTTGGTAAAAAAAACAATATAAAGCTATTTATCAACACATTCAAGAGTCTCATAGCGGAAGGAAAAAATATAATAATAACAACAGTACCCATTTCATTCAAATTTCGAAATGTTTTTAAAACCATAACAAAATATCCATAATACCAAATCCTAACAATAACCGTACATATCCGCAATATTCCAAAATTACAACATTGTTTTTATTTCGTAGGTACATCGGAAATAATAGAAAATAACAAGTAAATAAATTAAATATTCCACTGCATCAACATCCCCGCCTTCAGCATCGCCCTTCCTAACATGTATTGTAATGAGGAGAGAATCATAACAACATATACCTGGTGAATAAAAATCTTGAGGCTTACTACATTAGTACTTGGAAAATACAATTTAAATAGGAATATGTCTTACATTTTCTTCCTACAATATAAATCTTTCCAAATATAAGCCCAAACACTTTCCTCAAACTTAAATAAAAGGCTTTCCAAAAATAAGCCGATAGCTAACTTACTTTCAACCAAATATCCCATATCTATCGTCCATAATGTCCTATCAATGTAAGAGATTATACACAAGTCACTTAATACCTTTTAGAATTAGACAGACTCCGACCATATAATACCTTATTTAAGGTAGGTCCATGTCGTTAACTACCCATAATCCTAAGGCGGACTCCTCACTAGTAACTATTTAGCTGACATTGCACGAAATTTCTTCAGCCACTTAATACTTCCTATTGAAGTAGGCCCCTTCTCGAGATATCCTCTACAGTGCCTAACCCATAATCCCAACCATTTACTACTTCCTACATAGAGAAGAGGCGGGCACTCACACACCACTTACGACCTTCAATTTCCGAAGTAGGTACCGATGGTCAGATTAGCTGGGCAGATTTACCCTATAGAATTTGGGACTAACCTCGAGTCATCGTAGTTACTTATTATAGACAACACATCAACCTCAAATTCACATTGCTGGTAACTAGATTAGCTGGGCAGACTTCTATGCGCTTTTGACTGACCACACATCCTTATATCTTAGTCATAATCTAAATCACTCTCTATACATATTATCACACATCACACAGTTTCCATAATCAAGGCCTTATAAGAGATCTTTCTTATTTTGCCTCTACATTAATTACCTTCCTAAGGAGGATTTTGATAAAATTAAAACATATTTAACTACGCAATTATATGTTGTAATTATATGTTAATTACGCTAATATACACACACACACACACATAGACACACACACACACATGCGTGCCTAGTTATTTCTAAGCGTGCGGAATTTATGCCCTAAACTAGTGTTTAAATGTCAACTCTTTCAACAATTATACAAATCTTATACCATACTATCAACAATACCAAAATTTTAAAATTCATATCCAAAAATTCCAATCAATAGACTTGTATACAATAAAAATTTAAACTTAACTTATTATGTCGAAATAATGGAATATATTGATACTAGAAACTTACAATTTCAATTTTTACGCTCTATTCAACTTATTTTTCATTTAAAAATAAACAAAAGAATTTCTATGTAATTCATGGGAATAAGCGGTGCAAACTACAAATAAAATTTGTACCTCACACACTATTCCATAATCAAAATCCTTTAACCAAATTCAAAGAAGATGAACGAGGAGTGGAATAGAAGGTAAAATTATTAAAACTGCAAATATACACAAATTCCATTATTTTGACATAACCAATTTGATATTTCAACCTAGAATTGACATTTTGTATAGAAGAAGTTTTTGGGGTTTATAGTATGATGTTTTTGCAAACCAAACTCCTCAAGGCATATTCAAACCCGAACTATACTAATCAATTGCTAAAATATAAAAGCTAATATTTCCACTCATGGTATATCCTTAGCTTTGCCTCCTTTGGATTTGACACGCCTTTGACAATCTTTATCAGATCTCTTCTTTTTTATGTATATATATAGCAAGGGATTAGTACATATAGATTAGATTAAGAAATCGAGGGATTGGAGGAGAATAGATCAAGAAAATAAACAATAAACAATAAACAAAAATAGGTGTATACTATTTCTTACCTGAAAACCTAATGAAGTTTTTTTGAATTTATGAAGAGACGAACTGATAGAGCTTCGCTAATGTTTCAAAATATTTGTGAATAAAAGTGAGGGATCTAGGGTCTTATTTATAGTGGTGGGAATGCACTAGAGCCATTGGATGAAGGTCGATTGAAGATTATAAAACTGGAACGTTCAAATTCACAAACCTTAGCAGCCACTTGGCAATCAATGGTCGACTGTCCTACCATACCGGTCGATTGCTAGCGATCGACCGGTTCTAAGGAGCGGTTGACCATAATGCTTGTTTTGGGATGACCTTTATGCCATTGTTTTTTATTTATTATATTCTTTAATTATACTTTAACATTAACATTAATTTTAACGTTTACTAACCCCTAAGTCTAATTACTCTTAATTTTTGAATTTCAAATTTTAAAATTAATTATTCATTTGAACTTGTATTCTATTTCAATTATTTTGAACCTGCAACTTCAAACGTCCATAACTTTTCTGTTTGTGCTCTGTTTTCAACATATTATATATGAAAATTGATTAGAATTTTCCATGAACACAACAGCATAAAATTTGTGGTCAAATTCCAGCTTTTGCTGCATTTTGATTTTTATCCTTATCTAATTTATTTATGGTTGATTTTACGGAGTGTTACTTATTCCCCCTCAAAAAGGATTTCATCCTTGAAATCTTTTCCAAGGGGCGAACAGTGTAATGCGCACTAAACATCCATGTTATAAAAACAAGGTATCTACATATCCATCTACTCAACCAAAAGTGCAACGTGATTATGTACTGCAGGCATACTATAAGTGAGCTCAATCCAAGCGTGAGTGTAAGACTGTGAATATTAGTATGTATGCAAAACACCATAAACATGTATAAAATTTCTACATGAGTGCAAAGTAACGATGGACAGTGTAGCAACAATCTCCTACCATCCAATTTAGCAACCAAGATGCAACCAAAACCTAATTTTGGAGAGAAAAGGTTACCAATGAAAAGCTCCGGGTGAGAGATCCTCATCTTTTCTTCAGTCACCCATGTGCTTTCCGCCAGGTTATCTCTCCACTGTACTCAAACTAACCTAATTTTTTTGTTGTAAGGCTTCTAGTTTTGTGCTCTACAATGCATAAAGTGGCATGGGATGATATTGGCTTCTTCTCAATATCCCCCAATTGTTCAGGCTCTACCACAATAGCTCTGTCATAAAGGCATTTCCTCAAGCACAAAACATGAAAATAGTCGTGGACTCTTACTAGTTTATTGGGTAGCTCGATCCGGTAAGCCAATCTTCCTATTATTTCCACAAATCGAAAAGGCCCAACGAATCTTGGTGCCCACTTTCCTAATTTTCTGAATCTCATTACTTTCCTAAGACGTGAGACTTTGATAAACACAATGTCTCCAACCTCAAACTCTAATTCTTTCCTTCTCTTATCCACATAAGATTTTAGGCGATCTTGTGATGCCTTCATTTATTGCCTAATCAACTCTATCTTTATCGAAGTTTCGCGACTCAAATCTAGTCCAAGTAAAATTTTGTCGATGGTTTCCTACCAACAATTTAGCTATTCGCATGGCCTCTTACAAAGCGCTTCAAAAGGTACCATACCAATTATCGATTGATAACTATTATTATAAGCGAATTTTACTAAAGGTATGTGCTGCTCCCAATGTCCTTTGAAGTCCATGATGCATGCTCTCAGCAAGTCCTCCAAGATCCTATCTACTCTTTTTGTTTGTCCATCTGCAAACACCCCCAAAACTCGCTAGTAAATAAGGGGCCTCTACAACTAACGATGCTAACCAAAATTCCATGAAGACGAACCACTTCCTTAATATAAATCCGTGCTAGAGATGGTACACTCCTATTATCCTAATGGGAATAAAATGGCTCTTTTTGTGAGTCTATCGATTATGACCTAAATTGCTTCATTTGACTCCTAGGCAACCTATCTATGAAGTCCATTGATATGTTTACTCATTTCCAAGTCGGGATTTCTAATGGCAAAAACAATCCTACAGGCTTCCCTTGCTCAGCTTTAATCCTTTGATACATTAAACACCTACAAACAAATTCAGCTACTTTCTCCTTCACCCTAGGCCAATAGGAAACCCATTTCATATCCCTATACATCTTATCTACTTAAGGGTGAATAGTCATTCGTGAATGGTGAAATTATGTAAGCACTTCCTTCAATAAACTATCAATCCTTGGGATGCAAAGGCGCCATCTCTCCTTATTCATCCCTTCTCGCCAGATACATATCTATTGATGTGGGAAATTGTTCTCCTCTTCATAGCTTATCCAAAATATAAACTATCCCTTTATCTTTATTTTGTTCAAGTTCAACAAGGTCTATCAGTACTGGTCCAACCTCCGCTGCTGTCAAATAGTTTTGAGTGGGCCTTGTTGGCTATTGGAATTTGAAATTCAAGAGGACTTTAACTGCCTTTGCTCGTATATAGCAACCAAGGTCTCCGGCTAAGGGCCTCGGCAATGACATTACCTTTTCGGGGGTATACTGTATCCCAAGTCATAAGATGTTATAAACTCCATCTACCTTTGCAACCTACGATTTAAATCTTTTTGGAAAAATAGATATTTTCGTGATTTATGGTCAGTAAACAACTCAATCTTTCCCCTAAAAAATATTGGCTTCGCATCTTCAAGGCAAAAACAATTGCTGCCAACTCCAAGTCATGTACTGGGTATCTCTTCTCATGGTCCTTCAGTTGTCTGCTAGCATAAGCTATCTCTCTTCCTTCTTGAATATGAACTACTCCCAACCCTATGCCACATGTGTCTATATAAACTGTAAGGGATTCGTTCCACTGGGTATGATGAGTATTGGTGTTCTTGTCAATAGTTCCTTTAGCTTCCCGAACGCTTTCATGCATTTTTCATCCGAAGCGAATACTAAATTCCTTTTGGTCAAACGGGTTAGAGAAACTTCTATCTCTGCAAAACCCTTTATGAAATTCCTATAATAATCTGCTAACCCTAGAAAACTTCTAATTTTACTTCCCTCTTCCAAAAGTGGGATTTTGAGAATTTGGCTTTAAGTTGTTACCTTCTCAAGGTTCTTAATGTCTCCCTTAAATGACTTTAATGCTCCCTTTTACTTTTGGAAAATACCAAGATGTCATCTACAAAAACTACAACAAGTTTGTTTAGCTATCCCCTAAATACTCTGTTCATTAAATCTACAAAGTATGCAGGGGCATGTTTCAAACCAAAAGGCATCACTTCCCATTCGTAGAGTCCATCTGGTATGTAGTCTTTAGTTTACTATCCTTTGCGATCATTAGCTAATGAAATCCAGTTGCCAAGTCTAATTGGGAGAAGACTTAAGCTCCCACAAGTTGATCGAATAAATCATCTATCCTAGGTAAGGGATACCTCTTCTTCTTTGTTAGGTTGTTGAGTTCCTTATAATCAACACAAAGCCTTAATGAGCCATTTGCCTTCGTGGCAAAGACATAGGGGCTCTCCATTCCAAGGTACTTCATTGCATGAATCTTTTTATAGTAGCTCTAAAATTTGCTTATCCAATTCTCCTCTTTCCTTAGGGGCTATGTGTCTTAATGGAAGAGCGACTTGTCTAGAGTCCTTCTCTAGATCGATCCTAAACTTAATCTATCTTCGGGGTAGAAGTCCCGAAACTTCTTCAAAGACATTAGATAATTCTCGAACAATAAGTACGGATGAAAGTTCATTTTCCGATAGATTCACCGAGTATAGATATCTTAACTTGACAGAATTTTAGGGTGTACAACGAACGTCTAGGTCTTGCCCTTTACAACTCTTAAGCCATACTACCCTCTTATCGTAGTCTAAGACTACCCTGTAGTGCGACAACCATTCCATACCCAAAATAATTCCATACCCCTTTGAAATTTAGAACGTGCGCATTGCATATGAAATCAACATCACTTATGTCTAACACTAGGTCTTTGCAAATTGAGAAAAGATGTGTCGTCCGCCAGTAGGATTTGAAACTATTATTGGGTGGGTGGCAGTTTGGGTTTGAAGATTTAAAGAGTTAATCTCATTCCTAGTTATGAATGAATGTGATTCTCAAGAGTCAAATAGAGTATGAATTTTATTCCCAAAAATAAGAGTTATACCTTCCATAGCTGTCTTTCCTTGGTCTCTAGGGGTTGGTGTACTTGAGATAGGGGCAGCTTCAATGGCGTATGCTTGTCCAGTTTGCCCTTCCTTCACCATCTTTGGACACTGATTTTTGAAATGACCTTCCTCGTGGCAGTGCTAATACTTTCCCTTAAAAGCTTCCTTCAAATTCACTCTACAACCCTTTACAATGTGTTCATTCTTTTGGCATCTATCACATACTTTACCTTCTTTCTTAAATTTCCCTTTTGACTTCTTATTTGCCCAAAAATTTCTTTTGGCCCCTCCCTGGTTCTATGCAGGTCCTTCCTTCTCCTTCTCAATCTCTTTCTCATTAGCATTACTCGTCTGTAATAAAGCCATCTGAACAAGCATCTTGTAGAGTGGGTATTTGAGTCAATAATCATTCCTTAAGCCAGGAGTTTAGGGTCTAGCAAACTTCATGGCCTTTCTCATGGGTGTATCAATCAGACTCATTTCGAATTTAGCTAATTCTGTAAATTTACTAATGGAATGTTTAGAGCGAAGTCTCCCTAACTAACCTGTATAAATTTCTCTAATTGCAAGCTCAGTTCTGCTCCTAACATAAACCTTGTCTCAAATCGGTTCTTGAACTGACCCAAGTTACAATTTTACCAACGTCCTCCTCCGCTACCATATTCTACCAGGCTAAGGCTTCTCCTTTAAGGTGTCAAGTTGTCATTCTTTGCTTCACTTGGTCCTCCCAACCAAGCTCGCTAAATATCCTCTTGCAGTCATTTATCCATGCCTTCGTTTCCACGAAGCTTTCCTTTATAAAATACACTATTTCTCCCATATTCGTAAATTCCTTACACATTGCAGGAAAATTGATAGGATGAGGTGCTACCTCAATAGGTGGAACAATGGTGCTGTCGGTGCAGTCTGCTAGGGAACATGGACTTGTCCTATGTGCCTAAGGTATTGTTTCAACCATTCGGGCATCTCTCGAATGGTGGGCATTCCACTGGCGAGGTTCACAATCTTAGAAGAAGTAGGATTTTCAATCATAATCTACTATCTGTAGGTTAAACTTTTAGTTATAATTTTCTAAGATATTATTATGCATGGAAAGAAAATTTCGCCTAGTGTATATGCGTATGTTCATAATGAAGTATATACATAACAGGGATTTTTGGAAAAATCTTTTCAAAAATAACAAGTACATCTCTCATACGTATACTTTTACCCGTTGATCTGGTAACCTAGACTCTAATACCAAATGTAAAACCCGCCCTGAAATGGACCTAAATTCTGACCCAGAAAAGGCGCATCGAAACTTAGAACCATCTAGAACTGGTTGTTGGTTGGTAAAAAGAATAATACATGGCTATTTATCTATATATTTAGAGTCTCACAACGGAAGGAAAAAATATAATAATAACAATAGTACCCATTTCATTCCAATATCAAAATGTCATTTAAAACCATAACAAAATATCCATAGTACCAAATCCCAATAATAACTGTATATATCAGCAATATTCCAAAATTACAGCATTGTTTTTATTTCATGGGTACATCGGAAACAACAGAAAATAACAATTAAACAAATAGTCTACTGCCACAAGCCTAATCAATGTCTCCGCCTTCAGTATCGTCCTTCCTAACTTGTGTTGTGATGAGGAGGGAGTCAGAATAACATATGTTTGGTGAATAAAAATCTCGAGCCTTGCTACATTAATACTTAAAGTCTTAAACAGTATAATTTAAATAGGAATATGTCTTAAGTTTTCTTCCTACAACATAAATCTTTCTAAATATAAACCCAAAGGCTTTTCTCAAACTTAAGTAAAAGGATTTCCAAATATAAGCCCATAGCTAACTTTTAATCAATCCAACAACCCATATTTATTGTCCAAAATGTCCTACCAATATAAGAGATAGTACTCAAACCACTTAATACCTTTTAATGGGAATTAGGCAGACTTCAACCATTTATTACCTTATATAAGGCAGGGCTACGTCGTTTACTATCCATAATCCCAAGGCAGACTCCTCATTAATAACTATCTAGCTGACATTGCACGGAATATCTTCAGCCACTTACCTATCAAAGCGAGGCTTTTCCTGAGATACCCTCTACCACGCCTAACCCATAATTTCTTCCATTTACTACTTTCTACATAAAGCAGGGGCGGTCCCTCACACAACCACTTATTACCTTCAATCTTTAAAGCAGGTCCTTTATACTATGACCCATACCCTATGGTGACGCCTTACATTAGCCCGACAATCCGTAGATGCTGGTGGCTACATTAGCTGGGCAGATTTACCCTATAGAATTCGGGACTAACCTCACATCATCGTAGTTACTTATTATAGATGATGTCTCACATTAGCCCCAAATTCACACTGCTGGTAACCAGATTAGCTGGACATAATTCTATGTGCTTTTGGCTAACCTCGCATCCCTATATCTTAGTCATAATCTATATCACTTTCTACATACATTATCACACATCACACCGTTTTCATAATCAAGGCCTTATAAAAAATCTTTCTTATTTCGCCTTTAACATTAATTACCTTCCTAAGGAGGATTTTAATAAAATTAATAACCTATTTAACTACGCAATTATATGTTGTAATTATATGTTAATTACACTAATACATAAATACATACATACATATATATACACACACACATACGCGCGCCTAGTAATTTTTAAACGTGCGTAATTTATTCCCTATACTAGCGTTTAAATGTCAACTCTTTCAACAATTATACAAGTCTTATCCCATATTATCAACAATACCAAAATTCCAATCAATTGACTTGTGTACAATAAAAATTTAAACCCAACTTATTACATATAAATAATGGAATATATTGGTGGTAGAAACTTACAATTTCAATTCTCGCGCTATATTCAACTCCTTTCTCACATAAAAATAAACAAAGGAATTTCAATTTAATTCATGGAAATAAGCGGTGCAAATCACGAATAAAATTTGTACCTTACACACTATTCCTTAATTACAATCCTTTAACCTAATTCAAAGAAGAAGAATAAGGAGTGGAATAGAAGGTAAAATTATCCAAACTGCAAATCTACACAAATTCCTTTATTTTGCATAACTAATTTGATATTTCAATCTAGAATTGACATTTTGCATTGAAGGAGTTTTGAAGGCTTATAATATGATGTTTTCACAAACCAAAACTCCTTAAGGCTTATTCAAACCCAAACCATACTAATTAATTATTAAAATAGAAAAGCTAAGATTTTCACTTATAGTATATCCTTAGCTTTTCCTCCTTTGGATTTGACATGCCTTTGACAATCTTTATAAGATGCCTTCTTTTATATATATATATATATATATAGTATGGGATTAGTACACATAGTAGACTCGGAAAT
Source organism: Allium fistulosum (assembly GCA_030737815.1). Classification (NCBI taxonomy): domain Eukaryota; kingdom Viridiplantae; phylum Streptophyta; class Magnoliopsida; order Asparagales; family Amaryllidaceae; genus Allium; species Allium fistulosum. The sequence continues at coordinate 304,278,397 of CM060901.1, read as the reverse complement.
TTAGAGATTGGAGGAGAATAGATCAAGAAATAAACAATAAACAAAAATAGATGTATATTATTTTTTACCTGAAACCCAAATGAAGTTTTTTTGAATCTATGAAGAGACGAACTAACAAAGTTTCGCTAACGTTTCTTAAATATTTGTGAATAAAAGAAAGGGATGTAAGGTCTTATTTATAGTGGTTGTGATGCACCGGAACTGTTAGATGAAGGCCAGTTGGAAATTATAAAATCCAGAACGTTTATATTCATAACACTAGCCACCATTTGACAGTCAATGGTCAACCACCCTACCATACCGATCAACCGCTAGCGGTAAGCTGGTCCTAAGGAGGGTCGACCACGGCATTTGTTTTGAGGAGATTTTTGGTGCCATTGTTTTTTGTTTATTATATTCCATAATTATACTTCAAAGTTAACATTAATTTTAACGTTTATTTTACCCTCAAGTTTAATTACTGTTAACTTTTGAATTTTAAAATTTAAAATTAACTGTTCATTCGAATTCGAATTCTATTTTAATTGTTTTAAATCCAGAAACTTCAAATGTCCGCAACTTTTCAGTTTGAGCTCCATTTTCAACATATTATATATGGAAATTGATCAGAATTTTGCCATGAATACAACTACATAGCTTTCATGGACAAATTCCAAATTTTGCAAAATTTCCAATTTTATCCTTGTTTTATTTAATTTAATTTTTTCAATTTATTTATGGTTAATTTTATGGGGTGTTACATATTGGTGGTAGAAACTTACAATTTCAATTCTCACGCTATATTCAACTCCTTTCTCACATAAAAATAAACAAAGGAATTTCAATTTAATTCATGGAAATAAGCAGTGCAAATCACGAATAAAATTTGTACCTTACACACTATTCCTTAATTACAATCCTTTAACCTAATTCAAAGAAGAAGAATAAGGAGTGGAATAGAAGGTAAAATTATCCAAACTGCAAATCTACACAAATTCCTTTATTTTGCATAACTAATTTGATATTTCAATCTAGAATTGACATTTTGCATTGAAGGAGTTTTGAAGGCTTATAATATGATGTTTTCACAAACCAAAACTCCTTAAGGCATATTCAAACCAAAACCATACTAATTAATTATTAAAATAGAAAAGCTAAGATTTTCACTTACAGTATATCCTTAACTTTTCCTCCTTTGGATTTGACATGCCTTTGACAATCTTTATAAGATCCCTTCTTTTATATATATATATATAGTATGGGATTAGTACACATAGTAGACTCAGAAATTAAGAGATTGGAGGAGAATAGATCAAGAAATAAACATTAAACAAAAATAGATGTATATTATTTTTTACCTGAAACCCAAATGAAGTTTTTCTGAATCTATGAAGAGACGAACTAACAAAGTTTCGCTAATGTTTCTTAAATATTTGTGAATAAAAGAAATGGATGTAAGGTCTTATTTATAGTGGTTGTGATGCACCGGAACTGTTAGATGAAGGCCAGTTGGAAATTATAAAATCCAGAACGTTTATATTCATAACACTAGCCACCACTTGACAGTCAATGGTCGACCACCCTACCATACCGATCAACCGCTAGCGGTAAGCTGGTCCTAAGGAGGGTCGACCACGGCATTTGTTTTGAGGAGATTTTTGGTGCCATTGTTTTTTTGTTTATTATATTCCATAATTATACTTCAAAGTTAACATTAATTTTAACGTTTATTTAACCCTCAAGTTTAATTACTATTAACTTTTGAATTTTAAAATTTAAAATTAACTGTTCATTCGAATTCGAATTCTATTTAAATTGTTTTAAATCCAGAAACTTCAAATGTCCGCAACTTTTCAGTTTGAGCTCCATTTTCAACATATTATATATGGAAATTGATTAGAATTTTGCCATGAATACAACTACATAACTTTCATGGACAAATTCCAAATTTTGCAAAATTTCCAATTTTATCCTTGTTTTATTTAATTTAATTTGTTCAATTTATTTATGGTTGATTTTATGGGGTGTTACATTCTTCCTCCATTAAAAAGGATTTCTTCGATGAAGTCTTTTACAAAGGGCGAATAATGCAATGCGCACTAAACATCCATGTTATACAACCAAGTTATCTGCACATCTATCTAATCAACCAAAAGTGCAATGTGATTATATTGCAGACATACTATAAGTGAGCTCAATTTTAGCATGATTATGCGATTGTGACATATAAGTATATATGCAGAACACCCTAAACTTGCATAAAATTTCTACATGAGTGCAAATTGATGGTGAAAAGTGTAGCAACCATCTCCTACCATCTAATCTAGCAACCACGATGCAATCAGAATCTAATTTTGGAGAGAAAAAGTTATCGGTGAAAAGCTCGGGATGAGAGATCCTTATCTATTCTTCAGTCACCCATGTGCTTTCCGTCAGGTTATCTCCCTACTGTACTTGAACCAACCTAATTTCTTTATTGTGGAGCTTCCTAGTTTCGTGCTACATAATTCACATAATGGCATAAAAGTGTGAAGACCAACATTTCAGAAGGTTTAAATTGACACTAATTCGCACTTGTCCAACTCAAACAATCTGAAACACAGATAATCAATGGGGTTGATAAGAAAAATAAGAAAAGAAGAAGAAGAAAAATACAGAATCTCGCAGTGGAATGACAAAATATAATAATCAAATAAACAGTTCATGAAGTTGTTTAGTATACATTTGATTACAATTTATACAACATTTATCAGAGTTATATACACAACAGAAACAAAATATAATGCAGTAGAACAACATGATGCTAGGAATAATAATAGTAATAATATACTAAATATTCATCTTCATCCTCCATAAAATGATCTTCAATGAGCTGAAATACTAAGGGCTGACCCGAGCGTAATGAAAAGACAAAACACTCGAGTTAGGACTAAAATATCCTTATGTGAGTCAAATCAATATCACATAACAAGAGTGTAATAGCGTCAGATATGTTTACAGGGTTTCACATCTCCTATCCAGTGTATAACGCGCATGCAATAACTCAAGGGATGTTACGATATTTTCCATCTCTTAAGGATCCGTCAAAATATTTATATATAGTAGAATACGGTACATATATAATGTCTAATCAGTAAAATAAATATTTTTCTTAGCGTTAAGGCTTTACATTGATCCCCCTTAACGCGTTTTTAAGCATTGTCATACAGTTTTCATATAACGCCCCAGTAGCCCATTGGGGAATAGGGATGCGCCGTGATACAACAACACTATACCAAAATCGTAGGGTTTCGTATAGGGGTAAAAGTATGACAAAGCACTTGAAGCAATGCCCAAGGTAGGATACTACCAGTTCGGGTCGCAGGGCTGGTGGTAACGCATTGTAGCCACAATTGCCCACCGCGTCCATCCATCCCATATCAAGTCAAGGGAGGTTATCCCAAAATTAAGGTGCACTAATCGAAACCAACATCAACGAAATAGTATGCACCAAGTCCAAAGAGAAAATTGAAGAACGGATGTCCGCTAGGGGTAACTAGCCCGCTTGGCCCTGTTAAGCCGTCTTGTTTTAGTCATTTCAAATTAGCACAAGTGCTGGGATCTATCCATAATCGTTCGCTTTCTTCAAATCCAGCAAACTTATGCCAAATCCAACCACTTCGTTCTGGAGTCTCCTCCGCGTACACAGTTGTTAAAGTGGTTCCAATATTGACAGAGAGTAGGCCAATAAGAGGCCCCGGTCTCGTTAATAATTAAACGTCGTTTTACACACCGGTTTGTACTTTAGAATTTCGAAAATGATTCGTACTTGATATCAAAATATCATATTCTCTTCAAAATCAATTTCATTTCGAAATATCACAATTACTCAAAATATGCCATTCGGTTCGATATGTCATTTTTACTTCAAAATTCAATTCGAATTACAATTTAGGTTATAACTTCAATTTAACCCAATTCGCATTTAAATCCACGATTTAAATATAAACCATTCCAACTCTGACCAGTTTGAATTTTTAGAAAATAGTTTGAATAGTTTTAAAATAGTTTAAATAGTTAAAATAGTTTAATATAAAACAGTTCGAGCATTGAAATGGTGTATATAGTAAAATAGCTTGGAAAATCAAAATAATTTGGATTTTTAAAAGATAGATTTTAACCAGTTTATATTAAAATAATTTATTTAAAATAGTTTAAAAGTCAAACTGATTCAATTCCAATCTTTCAATTCAAATTATCTTCAATTCCCATTTCAATTTAAATCGATTCAATTCCCATTTCAATTCGAATTAATTTGATTCCAATTTCAATTCAAATCAATATCAATCTCGATTTCAAATTAATTCAATTTCACTTTCAATTCCAATTACTTTCGATTTCAATTCTAATTTGAATTAATTTCAATTCAATTCACAATTTTCAACCATTTCAATTTATATCAATCTCGAGTACGATTTCAATGTATCGATTTAGATCATTTGAATCAAATTTAACTTCGATGTTCAGTTCAAAGTCTAAATCTTTAAAATAATTCAATTTCGAACTCAACTTCTGAAATATTGATTTAAATTACTTTTACTTAGCAATATTCAAAGTTCGAATAAAAGTCCAAATCTTTTAAAACAGATCAACTTCCGTAATTCAAATCATATTTCAATTATAACTTCAAAATCTCAGCTTCGAAGCAATTCCTATTACCAAATTAAAATTTCAACTTTCAAGCTCAAGTTCGAAAATAATTCAATTTTCATAAATTCAATTTTTATTTCTTTAAATCAAAATCGTTTAAATAATTTCATATCAAAATTCTGAAATCATTTAATTTAACCAATCCGGTGTTTGTATATAATTTTCTATCTTATGGCCAAGTGAATAGTTATTTCAATTTAATTTCAGGGATGGATATATATCATTTCAATCCAAAATAAATGTCATAGGTATATATCATTTCAAACTATTTCTTAATTTATTAGAAATAATATAATTTACAGTTTTATATACTGCAAATAATTTACAGGGTGATAACAGGATATATATAAAAATAAATAAACATCCAAATCATCCAAAATATCAAACAATAGCATCCATCACAATCAATTATCCAAACAGTCAATATAACACAACAGTTAATTAGTTATCAATATCGAACATATAACTGGCAATTTAATTTCAAATTTAACTGTACATATAAATCCTTATTAATTTAATTCATATATCAATCTAATGTCAATTAATTTACCAAACATCAGCCAATGAAATTAAATTACTTCATGACATTAATTGAACTAATAAAAAAATTAATTTAGTCAATTGTGAGCGTATAAAACACTCACCTTTTTATTTGAAACCGAAAATATTTCAGCTTCAAATAAATTCCACTTCCACTCCAAGTTGTAGACGACATCGATATGGTCGCAACGCGACTCATTTCACTCAAAACGGTCCTCGTATGCAAAAGTTACGAATTTATTAATATTGATATAATTAAAAATAATTAATAAACTTAATAAATAATTAATTAACTTAACCGTTCCCACTAATCTCCTTCCTTGTTCGATCAAACAAACGCTCTAGAACCCAACCACACGACCCACAGACATCGACGTCGCTACTCCTCCAAGCCATCGGACCCAGATCCACTCACCCCATCAGAACTCCCATCCTCCTAGCGACCATCGACCCAAGCGCCAACAACCCCGCCGCCATCATCGCCACAAACGAAACACATAACTACCGCGACTTCAATCTCAAATTCTGCCGAATTCGCGCAAGTTGGCGATGATCCAACCATACGTAACATAGAGGAGGACAAGAGCTACAACTTTCCTTTTGGAAGTTTTTGATTTCGATGTGAGGATTTGGAGAAATCGAGGGAAGAAAGTGAGGCAACATCAGCCATAAATTCATTTTTGAATGCGGCCGAGAATAGGGCTAGGGTTATGAACGAAATGAACGTATATGCAGTCTTAAATGTAAATTTCCTACCCGATCTATCAACGAACGTTCCGAACTCCAAACGAAGCGTGCCACCTGGCGTTCTATATGTTTTAACCCCATTCCAAACACAATGGAATAGGTATCGGAAGCCAATTCCATCATATTCAGAAGATAGCTTTTCAAAATAAAATTATTTTAATTAAATTCCTCAAATTAATTTCTACTCGTTTCTGGCTCGCATGACCAAACGGCAAGTCCGATCGCAATGACACTTGAAAACCTATAATAATTCACTATTACGGATCTGATGAAACTGGTTTTCATCGAAATCCAAGACAGTGGCCAAAATGTCTATTTTTACACGTTAATTAAAATATAAAATTTCCTATTTCTATCTATTCACTTTTTAAATTTAATTTTAAAAGTTAACAATCTTCATTCATATTTAAATAAAATTTAAATCAACTTTTGAAATCATTTTCATTCATATTAAATTCAGAATTCAATTATTTAGATAATTTCAATATTAAATTTAAACAATTCAATTATCAAATACATTGCGTTAATATATAATAAATTTTCAATTGAATTTTAATTATCAACAATTATTCTATTTTCAGCTATATAATTCAACATTTATTATTCAAGTCCATTTATTGATTATAACCACATTCAATATCTAAAATTTCATTTCAATAGTTGTTATTGCCAAAATCTTCGAAATGGTTATTTAAGAATTCTATTCAAGTTCATATCCAATAAATTACATAAATGAATCATTAAGTTCTATTTTTAACCATTTTTATCCAATAATTATAGTAAATTTAATAATTTAAAATAGTTAAAATTATGGGTCGCTACATTCTCCACTAGTCAAAAATTTTCATCCTCGAAAAGGTGTTAAGTAAGAAATTTAACAAACGATATATTTTACTTAAATAATTAACTTATAAACAATAAAATCTTATTAGAAAACCTTTGCTACTACTCTACTACGCCACTCCAAAATCGGTTTTACCGAAATTACAACTTATATATAAAAACAAGTTATAAAATTTTAAAACCTCAAAAATTTCTAACACGTGGATTTACGGGAAATTTCGGAAGAGTCTCCTTTGCACGGCTCAATCGGAAAAAAATTACAATACAATATATATTTCAAATATACATCTCATCTCAATGATGAGGCATCCCGTAGGGAAAAAATATATAAGTGTGGTATGTAATCCGAGATGTGTACCTTATTATTATTAATACAACCGAGTTCGCACATACTAAGTAAGAAAAAGCAAATATAATCCACGTATACGTCCAAATGGTCTTCGTATGTACCTATCTCAACACAAATTTGAATATTAGTCACTTATAATAAGATATAGAACATGTATGAGTTAAATAGAACCACATAGCATGAATTTTGAAGCCAAATCATAAACATTAGCACCAATACACAACAAACAATCATATGCAGTGAAAACAGTTATAATAATGATTTACAACCAAAGAAACCATTTAACCATTACTAATATTCATCCAATTAATCCAATTAATTATTAACTATGGGAATTTACATTATCCAATGCCAATGTTCAATCTATACACTTCATTTCTTATTAACATCCGATTTTTTTATTAACGTCCAATTTTTTATTAACATTTAATCGGTTTGCTTTAAATTTGTTTACATCTATATCATTCACATTCAATTTATTCAATTCAATTTGTTAAATTCCAATTGTTTCACTTTTTTTAACATATCTCATATCAATTCATATATGGACCATTTTATAAATCATTTCATTTAATCATATTTAAGTTGAATTTTATTCCATTACCCCATAGTATTGTAAAGGCCCGCAAATCCGTACTCATTTGAGCTGACAAAAATCCATTTCGCTACAGCCCAAAGTGGAACAAATATACGAGTCTTCAGGTTAAAGAAGAAAGAGGTAGAAGAAGAACAAAAACAACATCAAAATCTCACATCGCAGCGGAACAAAATACAATATATAGAATACAGTTTGAAATACAAAGAATCTGTATTGTCATAAATACATACATATCAGAGTACATCAATCAATCATACAAAGTAACTCATATCAATCCATACACAGCAGAATAATAGTCAAATACGGAAATACGCTCTGTCATCCAGCTCATCTCCTGAACTCCATAGCTATAACCTGAACCTGTTTATCTCGGTCTGACCCGAGCATCATATAAAACAATACCCGAGTCAGTCTGGAATACCAGCGTGAGGAAATCACACTCAATTGGATTATTAACGTTTCAAAAATCCTTTGAAAACAAAAGAATCTCGTAAGACCACGCCACAAATAAACATGCCGGGTTTTTACCTTACGATAGCTAAAACATTTTTATTAAATTCGTCTGATATTATAATAGTGTCTATAGAAAGTAAAATAGAATCTAGCTGAAATGCTTGCATCTCACGTTTCAGCAATAGTTGGGCACAATCAAAACCGTACAGGCGCGTAGTGGAGATTGAATTGCATACAATGGTTGGGTTACTGGGGTACCGCTCGTCACAGTACCTGGCCTAGATCAGAGTACCGAGGAGTATGCCCGCTCCCCTGCAACACAAGGCCGGAATTATCCCTTACTAGACTGTTCCAAGTAAAATCACCCCACGGTTGGCGCGACCAACCGCACACTAAGCCGAATAAATAGGGACATCTAGACAGGGGAAACCTTACTCTCAAGTGGGAGCTACCCACGAAGCCTTGCTGCACCTCCCCTATTTTAGCCATTCCCGGTTGATGAAGCTTGAGGCTAATGATTACCTTAAAGAACACATTTCTTAGAATGCTCATCGTCCACCCGACGATGTTCTGAAAGCATTCAATCCATACAAGTTGCCCTGGGTCTGGACAAACCGAATCACCGACTTCAACTCTTCAGGGCCTTCATTCGTAATCATTCAAACCGGATCGAAGTAGTTTTCGGATAATTAAATCCGATCCCGGACTCTTCGAAATGATCAGCGCATTGTCCAATTGTTAATCCTTTTATCTCAGCGGCCTAGAACTTAACGACCTAAAAGAAGGTTGCGACCTAGAGAATTCAGCGACCTAAGGAAAGGCTTGCGACCTAAGATCCAGGAGGACCTCGCGACCTAACAGCATAAGAAGCTTGCGACCTAAGGACTTGGGAGGAGTTTGCGACCTAAGGACTTGGGAGAAGTTTGCGACCTAAGGACTTAAGATTGCGACCTAACCACATAAGAAGTTTGCGACCTAAGGCTACAGGAAAGCTTCGCGACCTAAGATCCAGAAGGGCTTGCGACCTAAGGCTACAGAAGACCTTGCGACCTTGCAACAGAAAGGATTGCGACCTATGGAACTCGATGACCTAAGGTAGCTAGCGACCTAAAGGACTTAACAACCTAAGGTAGTTAGCGACCTAAGGGACTTGACGACCTAAAGAGGTTAACGACCTAACTGTTAAAGCATGTTCAACGACCTGGAGCTCCCACAGCTATTCTTTAACTCGCGTGCGACCTACTACTTGATCAAATGAAGCCCAATACAGTCTTACCAGCTAACTTCTGAAGCCACAAGGGGACAGCGACCTAGCTTAGGTCGCTCGCGACCTACGACTCAACTAAGGTCGTACGCGACCTAAGACTTAGGCAAATTTCCTGCCCATAAATTAGCTCCTATAAATAGGACATCACTTCCAACATGGAGAGGACTTTTGGCAAATCATTTCTACGGCGCTGTTACTTCGTCGAACTCTTCATTCAGTCAGCAATCAAGGATCCTTCAAGCATTCGCGACACTACAACAAGCTTCGAGAGAAATTCCTTACATCCGACATGGATTCATCGAGTTTCACCGTTGAAGATTAAGCTAGTAGTCAAGATTGTTTCTTGTGATCGAATTGTACTGTTTCCCGAAGAGATTTGTAACGATTTGTAACCAAATTTAATAATAGAGAGATTCAAAGTGGATGTAGGCTAAATCTCAAGCCGAACCACTATAAATTGTTGTCTTTTACTGCATTTCTGCTATCTTCCTGCTTGATTTCTGTTCCCGTCACACGGGTGGTGCTTTCACGATCTTATTACACACACCGGGTGTTAGCGTTCACTTTTTACCGTTAACACCAATATTGATAGTCGGTTATTTAACTATCATCTAAACACTCACAAGCAACCATCAAATAATTTCCTCAAATTATTTATCTCAAATATCATTCAGATATTATTTCCATTTTAACCCATTTGAAACAATTTTCAAAGCCCTTTTATTTCCATGAAATCATTTAAATAATTCTCATACTTTACTTACATTTTGATTCACCTTTTGAAAATATTCTTTATTTTCTTATTCCTTTCTCAAAATCAATTTACACCTTTGCTTATAAATTCTCAAACTCAATTACTCCACTTATAAGATTTCTCCTAAATCTTATCTCATTCACATAAATTTGCTTACCATCACTGTAACGACCCGCTATTTTGGACCATTCAAATCGACAATAAAACCACACATGTCTGACTTGAATAATTCAAAATATCAGATTGTTAATTTAAATTTTGGAAAAACTCAAAATATACAGTAAATAAATCAATCACAGAATCACAGACACAGAGTAATACAATAATACGCAGCGGAATAGATAAAATAGTAGTTCATGAAGCTACTATATAAACATCAGAGTTAGAAATAGAATACAACAGAATATCTCAAATGCAGTGAAGTCTTCAATACAACAGATGACTTCTCTGAGCAAATCAACTAGAAGAACTGAAAGCTGAGGCGATTGTTGGATCTCCAAAGGAAGCTCCAAACTCCAAATGTGAGTCTCAAATGTTGTATTACTCGGTCTGACCCGAGCGTAAAGCAAAACACAAAACACTCGAGTCAGGATTAACATTCTTATATCAATAAATCAACCTCAAGTGAAATATCAACTGAAATACAACTAACTTAGAGGATGTTTGGGATAACCATCCTCTAAGGATCCGTGGAACTATCTAAAATGTAGAAATATACACTCTAACACCGTGGTCATTTCAAATTTATTTATTCTTCAAAACCAAAATATCATTTTCATTTCAAATACATCTATTTTCCAAAATAGTATATATAGATTAAATAATTTATAAAGTAAAGTATTTAATTTCCTTAAGTCTCACAAATCGATTCAAATCAACTTCAAATTCCAAATTCAAATTTATTCCAAGCTTAATTCATCAATGCAATTCAGTTTTAAATATACTATTTAAATTTCAATATATTTCAAAGCTTTAATATTCAACATTTTCAAAGTTAAATTTAACAGTTTCATATAGCTCTTGATTTAACTTCATTATTATTTAATCAGGGAATATTTACTTAATAGATTCAGTATCATTTACTATCCATAAATTACATTTTTACTAAATATTTCCTTAAATTTTATTTAAACAAGAAATATTCATTAAATTACTTATAAATCAAACCCAAGTTATAAATCATATCTTACATCTCAATTTCAATAAGTTTCAAATCGGTTCAATTAAATAAAATTCTTTATTGAATACAATTTCAACTAAATTCAAATTATCTTCCTAACCTTAACTTATTCAAATTTTTACCAAAATCTATTTTGAAATATCGATATAAGTACTTAATCATATTATATGTATTAAATCAATCTTAATTAAATTTAATATTATAATTAAATCTATATATACATCATTTCCATTTATATATAATGATTTAAGAATCAACATTTATTTAACCCATATATTTCTTCCCAAATCCATAGAATTTATTTTCAAAATATTTATATATATGGACCAACGGTGTCTGTATATATATCTATCATATGGTTAAGTGATACGGATATTTATCATTTCAATCCGTAATTTAAATATATATGGGTAGATATCATTTCAACCCGTAATCCCAATTTCAATTCAAGTGAAAATCGCTTGGGTTTATCATTTCAACCCATAACGATTTTCTCCTATTCTAAAGTCCGTTCGGGTATGTATCATTTCAACCCATAGTGAATTCTATACTAACAGGGAACTTGCAGAGTGATATCAAATAATATAAAATACAACAACAGACATATATCATCAATAATAATATAATATAAACAATAGGATATGGTGTCATATCCCACAGGTGAACAGTTACAGATAATAGCATATATAACAATTTAAATAATTAACAATTCAATTTAGCAGTATATTTCAATTGTCGTTTCAATTGAAATCAAATTTAATAAATATAAGAACATTAAATCGTGAGTGATTACTCACCTTTCGAGGATAGAGAAATTTGACAATGAAATGAGTTACGAATCCAAGCACGAACTTCAAAGCTAAGCCATATTGGCAAGAATTTTAACGATCAAAGCTGATAAAGAAGAATTGACGAAATCAAATCAGAGTTGGGTCGAGGAAGATAAATAGGATTAGTGAGCTGTATATAGTTGTATATATAACTATATATAAATAGAACTGTATTCTAAATTTAAACATATATTAAATTATATATATATTTTCAAAAATCATTGGTTTAAACAAAACATATCTATATGTAGTATAGTTTGAAATAATGTATATGTTTAAACCCATATACAAACCAATATCCAAACACCATCTAAAATTTAAATCTTTATAAAAGTAACCTTTATAAATAAAATATTAAAATCAATATTAAAACATATAACATAAAGTCCATATATTATATATCAATACCAAATCTAACTCCGGTATATGTAAACTAATATAAACCCATGTAAACTTTATAAAAATCTATATGTTATTAAAATAGATTATATATAAAATAAACCAATATATAATACTAACAGTAATATATGTTAGTTAAAGTCAGTACATAAATATACTCAACACCTTCTATACTTTACAATACTTTAAACATGCTAGCACTGCAACTATACAAAATATACATAGTATTGTAAAACAATTATATACAATAAAACAAAATAAAATAAAAACACACACACCTTATACAAAACGCATATAGAAACACTACATATATATATATAGATATATATATATGCGAACAAGATATAGAACCAGAGAAGAATCAAGGAAGAGGACAACAAAACTCACCGCGACAAGGTAGTGGTTCGCCGAACAACGTCAGCATGGAAAGAGGAGGAGATGGAGGGCGGAGATGATCAAATGGAGGTACGGCAATTGAGGCGGAGAGGCTAAGGGTGCAAGCCAGAGGCGGAGGAGTGTGTTCGTTTCTCTCTCCTTTTTTTTTGTTGTTGCTGGGTTTCAAAAGAGAAGGGAGCAATATATGTTGAGGGAGTAAAATGTGAGCAGGTGAGTAAAAGAAGGATGCAAGTATGAGGTGGAAAGTGAAAGCAAAGTGAAGTTGCAAAAGTGGAAATTGATTTATAAATGCAATTGAAATATGAGCCTTTGCCCAATCAATGTAAAAAAAACGTACACAAATAAATGAATATGGGACAAATGAAGATGAAGGGGGAAAGAAATAAACTATTTATGGGCGTTGAATTTATAAAAGGGACCATGATGTGTACAATAATTGAAACGAAAACGTACACAAATAAATGAATATGAGACAAATGAAGATGAAGAGGGAATGAAATAAACTATTTATGGGCGATGAATTTATAAAAGGAACCATGATGTGTACAATAATTGAAATGAAAACGTACACAAATAAATGATTATGAGACAAATGAAGATGAAGAGGGAAAGAAATAAACTATTTATGGGCGATGAATTTATAAAAGGAACCATGATGTGTACAATAATTGAAATGAAAACGTACACAAATAAATGAAAACCAGTGAAGTTAAAAAGGCAATAATAGTGTAAATGTGAATCGTTGCCACATAAACAAATAAAACGTATACAAATCTTTTACCGGTTATGTGATGGCAACGGTCACCCTTAATTGAGCTGAATAATAAAAGCCAATGCTTTGAACGTATGCCATAAATTAAGTAACATACACTGATTTCTAAATTTATTAGTAGCTAGGAATAGCAACGTTTGAACGTGAATTGGAAAGCAATTAATACTGTGGTCCAGCCTGTACGTTTCAAATTTTGAAAACGAAGAAAATAGAAATGGAACGGGTTGCAAAAGAAAGCCACACATATAAATGGAATAAAACGTTAACAATGAAACGTGCCACATTCAATGGAAAGAAACTGAAATGGTAACGTCAAGCACGGGAATTAAGGACAATAAAGTAGAATGTATGAGAAACGTAAAAGTGAACAAACGAATGAATGCAAGCTACAGATATATATATATATATATATATATATAAATGATGTAAAATATTATGTTTCTACCAGAGAGAAGAGAAAATGTTTGAAATGGAATAAATAGGGAAGGAACAATCCCGAAATGAAATAGCAACGGATAGAAAATTAAAGAGCTACAGCATGAATACAGGGAGTAATAAAGGTATGGTATTGATTGGATTGTAACTGATGTAAAACTTGAATGGACAGGGAAGAAATAAAATTTATGGTAACAGTCGATTGCCTTGATTTCATGCAAATTTATTTTCAACAATTCTTAACTGATTTGAATTTAATAGAATTACATAATAAATAAACTTTCATATAATTAATTGAAAATTTACCATTTGCTATATTTAATTATATGTAATCCAAATAATTTTTTTTTCAAAATTTTATTATTAATAATTTCTCAAAAATCCAATTCAATACGTTATAAACCAATTAAAAATTGCTAAACTTTTATGGGTCGTTACACTCTCCCCCACTCAAAACTTTTCGTCCCCGAAAAGGAACAAAGTAGGAGAATTAAAGCAACCGGAAAGAAAATAGATTGAAAGACAAGATAAACAATAAATTTAAAACTATACAAATTTTACTTGAAATATTCATTTAAAAACATCATTTGAAATTTAATTTTCTTTAATAGTTTTATACTTTTCAAAACTCCTTTGAAAACAATTATTTACATTATTACTTATATTTACAAAGAAGCTATTGAAAATTTTAAACCCAAAATTTATAAAAAAAAACTTTTTTATTTATCTCAAGATACTTCCAACATTATAATAAATTAATAATCATTCACTTTAAATATGTTATAATTAATTAATAACTTCTGAAACACTAAAAATTTTCGATTATACCATGTAGTGTATAAATAAACAATATTTTAAAGGATATATTCAAAAGAAGGAAAGAAGGAAAGAAGATAGATTCATATAGGTGAATAAATAAAGCAGGGCAGATAAGGTAGATTCAAAAGAATAGTATCGGGCACGAATAATTAATTTAGAACCATAAGAATTTCAATTTCAAATATTAATACATAATTCCTTTGTTGAAAATACTTTTATAATAAAATACTTTTATAACTCGATGTTTCAACAAGTTTATCCTTGTTCCTGTAGACTCTGGTAGTGCGTTGATCAGGTGCAAAACTAGAATTCTCCAGGTACTTAGTAGACTTGTTTTAACACCTAGTGAAAATACTGGAAAAACTTTTTTTTTTAAAAAAAGATATGGAAAGTACAATCCAAACAAAAACAAACAAAACCTTTGTCTAACCATGGTTCGCAGATACACAATGGTTACGCCTGGTTCCCCCAGGAAACAATCCATATCCGTAAGCTTTCTCAGCCCTGCGAGTTACGCCATGATGACTAGTATAATGCAGGATACACAATGGTTACGCCTGGATCCCCCAGGAAACAATCCGTACCCCCAGGCAAGACTCAGCCAAGCATTTGCGCTACTATTTGCGACCTACACAGATTGCGGGATACACAATGGTTACGCCTGGTTCCCCCAGGAAACAATCCATACCCCTAGGCAAGACTCGGCCAGGCAGTTGCGCTATGCAGTCGCGCTCGTAAGACCATGGGTAACGCCATGGAATTCGAAGGACACTCGAGTATCATATCCGGAAAACCAAAAATCAGAGAGAATAATATCGATAGAATGAATCCAAGATGTGGCCACAAATCGGATATCAAGCAGAAGGCACTTTCCATATCTTTACTTCGAAAATATGTATCATATAGTACCTTTTCAAATCACTTTCAAATATCGTACTTATATAAAATCCATTATATATAAGAATTAATTTACAAATCAAATACCTTCCAAAATCAATAGTATATCAAATCATACTTATATAGACTTCAATTATATAAGATTTCACTTTCAAATTGAGTACCTTTTCAAATCTATAGTTTTCGAATCAATTTCATACTCATACAAATCAATTTTATATAAGTTCGACAACTCCCAAATCAAGTGTTTAGTAACATAAGGTTCTCAAATTTAAATTTGTTTCAATATCAGTTCAATTTCAAAATCATATACAATTTCACCAAATTATTTCTTCTCAAATTAAATATCTTTAGTTTCAAAGTTTCCAAAATAATAGATTTAGAAAATAAATCCAAATTTCCAAATCAATATAATTTAAGTCAACCAATTCATTTCCAAAATCAAATGTTTTCAAAATCATCTTATACTTACATAAGGTCCATTTTGTATAAGGATCAAATTTTTCAAAATAAATTTTGCTGTATGAAGAGCCATATGGGATTGAATATCTTTGCTTTTATGGGTTATATATCTTTGTAATTTAAATTGGAAATTTTCTTTTAGTAAGCAAAGATATTCTAACTCGACAGCTTTCAATTTCAGCGTCAAAATATATCAATGATATTAGAATATAAGATGTACATACGTCATCATTTTGCAGAATCACATTTGATCGCTCGCTCGATCACAGAAGTTTGCTTTCGAACTAGTATTGTCCATTCGACTTCCCTAATGCGGACTTCGATATGGTTTCTCGACTAGAAGCCATCAGTCTCCTTGCATAGCCATATACTATGATAGAGAATTCTAGAATCGAGCCCAAAATCCATATCAAATATTCGCCATCAAGAATCGAATGAAAAATCCTAACACGAAATGGTGTAATCCACCTCGAACTTGTGTACTCAAACTTGGATCAAATTAATTATGCGAATAAAACAACATACGTACAACTTATATATTCATTCCAACTTGTTAAATATATAGTTTCATAAAGATGTTACTAAGTTAAAACATTTAAACTAAATTTTATTCAAAATATATTGAAGACCAAATTCTTTTCAAAACATTTCAAATCTAAATTTCATATTAGAAAAATTTAAAATTTGCCTTATTCATATACTTAACAAAACAGTTTCAACTTATTTAAATCATGTTACTTCATACTTAAACATTCAAAACAAATTTATATACTTTATCAAATAATTCATACTTTCAAAAAAATTTAGCTTTGAAAAGTTAACCTTGATTTGGAAGTGCTCGAACCTTCGAAATAGTTGAAGAAATCATTTTCAAATTCAAGAGTTGGAAATCAACCAATCAGTAAATCAATTTCAAAAGATAGGTTTCAAATCCGAAACTAAAGGACTGAACACCGGCTTACTTCAAATCATTTCAAATATATATACATATATCTTTCGAATATCAAATATTACTTCGGAATTTGAAAATCAAAACTGGTTTCACAAAATCACTCGCGTTGCAATGCTACTAAAGTGGCCTCTCCCCCACTATGAAACTCGAAAATCAACGTCGATGATGCGTGCACTCATCACCGAAATTATTTTCCAGCGACATAAGTGAGTTCTGGACTTCTATTTTTCTCAAACTTCTATTGAAATTTCTTCGAAACTCATTAAAATCATTGAAACATTTCTTATTCGGAAAATATTTTTAAATCATACTATTATAATATATTTCAAAATCTTAAAACCAATTTCAAAATACCGGAGTTCAATTCTCGAATTTCAAATTTAAAATCCTTCAGTCATAAATCATTTTTAGATAAATCAAATTTCTTATATAGTTTTTTTCAAAATTACAAATCCTTTCGAAACCTCAAATTCTTATTTTAAAGGGTTTATAATCTTTATAAAAAACATTTCACTTTTATATATAGAATATAATCATACTTATTAAAATAATAATTTCGGTTTAGAAAACAATTTCTAAAATATAAACAAACCCGATTTTCAAAGGACGATTCACGAACGGATTTCAAAACAAAGATAGAGATTCAAATTAGAGGGACTCTTGTCAAATAGAATTGTGATTTGAAGATAAGCTCGAACGAAGATGAGATAATTAAATTTCAAAATAGAAGATGAATATACTTATATAAATCGCGGACGACCTTAACCGGGTCAACCGTGACTTCAGGAACAAGATCGATGCAGAATTCCAAGAAAAATCAACATTCGATCGCAAGAGATAGAGGCATCTAAACCAAAGATATATAAATCTCCGGTGAATCAATGCCAAATGTAAAGGAGTTCCACCCCTTTACAAATCATTCAAAGATTGGCGGGATCGCCTATTCTTATAGAGATCATTCAAAGTGGAGTTATGGGATACTCCAGAATCAAAAGAATACAAATAGGGAGAGACAAGACTGAATTTTTGAACCGCAGGGACGTTCCAAAGTTCAAAGAAAATTCGAGTCAAAAGGAAGAGATTCAACTCGAACGAAAGTGATTCTGTTAATAAATTTAAAATATATGCTAAGTTTTGCCTAGAGCCAAAGCTCTGATACCAACTGTAACGACCCGCTATTTTGGACCATTCAAATCGACAATAAAACCACACATGTCTGACTTGAATAATTCAAAATATCAGATTGTTAATTTAAATTTTGGCAAAACTCAAAATATACAGTAAATAAATCAATCATAGAATCACAGACACAGAGTAATACAATAATACCCAGCGGAATAGATAAAATAGTAGTTCATGAAGCTACTATATAAACATCAGAGTTAGAAATAGAATACAACAGAATATCTCAAATGCAGTGAAGTCTTCAGTACAACAGATGACTTCTCTGAGCAAATCAACTAGAAGAACTGAAAGCTGAGGCGATTGTTGGATCTCCAAAGGAAGCTCCAAACTCCAAATGTGAGTCTCAAATGCTGTATTACTCGGTCTGACCCGAGCGTAAAGCAAAACACAAAACACCCGAGTCAGGATTAACATTCTTATATCAATAAATCCAACTCAAGTGAAATATCAACTGAAATACAACTAACTTAGAGGATGTTTGGGATAACCATCCTCTAAGGATCCGTGGAACTATCTAAAATGTAGAAATATACACTCTAACACCGTGGTCATTTCAAATTTATTTATTCTTCAAAACCAAAATATCATTTTCATTTCAAATACATCTATTTTCCAAAATAGTATATATAGATTAAATAATTTATAAAGTAAAGTATTTAATTTCCTCAAGTCTCACAAATCGATTCAAATCAACTTCAAATTCCAAATTCAAATTTATTCCAAGCTTAATTCATCAATGCAATTCAGTTTTAAATATACTATTTAAATTTCAATATATTTCAAAGCTTTAATATTCAACATTTTCAAAGTTAAATTTAACAGTTTCATATAACTCATGATTTAACTTCATTATTATTTAATCAGGGAATATTTACTTAATAGATTCAGTATCATTTACTATCCTTAAATTACATTTTTACTAAATATTTCCTTAAATTTTATTTAAACAAGAAATATTCATTAAATTACTTATAAATCAAACCCAAGTTATAAATCATATCTTACATCTCAATTTCAATAAGTTTCAAATCGGTTCAATTAAATAAAATTCTTTATTGAATACAATTTCAACTAAATTCAAATTATCTTCCTAACCTTAACTTATTCAAATTTTTACCAAAATCTATTTTGAAATATCGATATAAGTACTTAACCATATTATATGTATTAAATCAATCTTAATTAAATTTAATATTATAATTAAATCTATATATACATCATTTCCATTTATATATAATGATTTAAGAATCAACATTTATTTAACCCATATATTTCTTCCCAAATCCATAGAATTTATTTTCAAAATATTTATATATATGGACCAACAGTGTCTGTATATATATCTATCATATGGTTAAGTGATATGGATATTTATCATTTCAATCCGTAATTTAAATATATACGGGTAGATATTATTTCAACCCGTAATCCCAATTTCAATTCAAGTGAAAATCGCTTGGGTTTATCATTTCAACCCATAACGATTTTCTCCTATTCTAAAGTCCGTTCGGGTATGTATCATTTCAACCCATAGTGAATTCTATACTAACAGGGAACTTGCAGAGTGATATCAAATAATATAAAATACAACAACAGACATATATCATCAATAATAATATAATATAAACAATAGGATATGGTGTCATATCCCACAGGTGAACAGTTACAGATAATAGCATATATAACAATTTAAATAATTAACAGTTCAATTTAGCAGTATATTTCAATTATCGTTTCAATTGAAATCAAATTTAATAAATATAAGAACATTAAATCGTGAGTGATTACTCACCTTTCGAGGCTAGAGAAATTTAACAATGAAATGAGTTACGAATCCAAGCACGAATTTCAAAGCTAAGCCATATTGGCAAGAATTTTAACGATCAAAGCTGATAAAGAAGAATTGACGAAATCAAATCAGAGTTGGGTCGAGGAAGATAAATAGGATTAGTGAGCTGTATATAGTTGTATATATAACTATATATAAATAGAACTGTATTCTAAATTTAAACATATATTAAATTATATATATATTTTCAAAAATCATTGGTTTAAACAAAACATATCTATATGTAGTATAGTTTGAAATAATGTATATGTTTAAACCCATATACAAACCAATATCCAAACACCATCTAAAATTTAAATCTTTATAAAAGTAACCTTTATAAATAAAATATTAAAATCAATATTAAAACATATAACATAAAGTCCATATATTATATATCAATACCAAATCTAACTCCGGTATATGTAAACTAATATAAACCCATGTAAACTTTATAAAAATCTATATGTTATTAAAATAGATTATATATAAAATAAACCAATATATAATACTAACAGTAATATATGTTAGTTAAAGTCAGTACATAAATATACTCAACACCTTCTATACTTTACAATACTTTAAACATGCTAGCACTGCAACTATACAAAATATACATAGTACTGTAAGACAATTATATACAATAAAACAAAATAAAAACACACACACCTTATACAAAACGCATATAGAAACACTACATATATATATATATATGCAAACAAGATATAGAACCAGAGAAGAATCAAGGAAGAGGATAACAAAACTCACCGCGGCAAGGTAGTGGTTCGCCGAACAACGTCAGCATGGAAAGAGGAGGAGATGGAGGGCGGAGATGATCAAATGGAGGTACGGCAATTGAGGCGGAGAGGCTAAGGGTGCAAGCCAGAGGCGGAGGAGTGTGTTCATTTCTCTCTCCTTTTTTTTTGCTGTTGCTGGGTTTCAAAAGAGAAGGGAGCAATATATGTTGAGGGAGTAAAATGTGAGCAGGTGAGTAAAAGAAGGATGCAAGTATGAGGTGGAAAGTGAAAGCAAAGTGAAGTTGCAAAAGTGGAAATTGATTTATAAATGCAATTGAAATATGAGCCTTTGCCCAATCAATGTAAAAAAAATGTACACAAATAAATGAATATGGGACAAATGAAGATGAAGGGGGAAAGAAATAAACTATTTATGGGCGTTGAATTTATAAAAGGGACCATGATGTGTACAATAATTGAAACAAAAACGTACACAAATAAATGAATATGAGACAAATGAAGATGAGAGGGAAAGAAATAAACTATTTATGGGCGATGAATTTATAAAAGGAACCATGATGTGTACAATAATTGAAATGAAAACGTACACAAATAAATGATTATGAGACAAATGAAGATGAAGGGGAAAGAAATAAGTGGAAATTAGGTTGAAGGGCTTTTATTTTCAAGGTAATTAGTTTTAAGGACATCACTTTTGAATAATTAGTTTAAAGGACAATTTACAGGATAATGATAAATTCATTTATCTTTTTAAGTTATACAGGAAAATGATAAATCCTTTTAGCATTATTTCTGTATAACTGAAAATGATAAATTCTTTTATCTTTTTCCTGTAAAATATCCTTAAAACTAATTTTTTAAAAGTAGTGTCCTTAAAACTTATTACCCACACAAATAAGCCCTTGAAGTGAAAATCTGTAACAACCCGACATTTCGTACCCATTTAATTATCGCCACTAGGTGATATAAACCGTTCGCCAATTTTTATTGGAATTTTATTAAGTTAAAATTCTTTTATAAAAATGATTGAGAAATTTATTTTGGGCTTTAGATAAATATTTTCTTTAGTTTTTTTAAAGAAATGGCCGGCCTAGTATTATTTTTATCTTCGACCCTTTTTATTATTCTCGAGCCGATCCCCTTTCATTTTTATTTTTTCTTCTGGCTCGATCCCCTTTGAGATAATGGCGATTTGAAAACTAGGGCTTCGGCGATGTTTCGACTCTCGGGCGATTCAACTCCTTCTCTCGAGTTCGTCTTCGCTTCGAACAAGGTGAGTTCATCTCACATCTAATTCCAGCTCCAGTTCATTCGTATTCGAATTTGATGATTCTTGTTCGTATATGTTTTCTGAGTTGTTGTTTGCCGTTTGATTTCGTTTGGAAGTTGAGCTGCTTGATTATTTGAGATCATTTATCCATTTACGTGTGTACACTTTGCTTGTTGTTCTCTGTCCATGCTCACTGTGATTTGCTCTAGTTACCTTTTTGCTTGAATCTTCTTGTGTGTCTGCACATGTGTACTCGAGTCCATATTTGAATTGAGTACATTTGTGTTGTATCGATTTGGTATTTTCTTTTTCAAGTGTACTGATATGTACCTCGAGCATTGCCTAGAGCTGTTCTGTATACTTTAGTGCACTTGACCTTCTTGCTTCAAGTTGCATACACATATGTTACTTAAATCTTGAAACTGTTTTCAAGCTCGAATATAGTTTGTGTCCACTGTTGTCATTTAGACTCGTATATGTGTATACATATATTGGCATATATGTATATATATGACTCTATGGCCTTTGCCTTGTCTGGGAGCATTGTATTTGGTCTGGACATCATTTGTATACTGCAGTTATCTTGGTTCAAAACTGATAATTGCTGTTGGCATCACTTGTTGATTTCACCTGTTGGCTTCGGCCTTGAACATGATTTTTGCAATATGATTGTTCATATCGGTTGTGCTTGCTTATTCCTGTTTTCTTTGAATCCTCTATGCTTCTGACTTGATGTCATGATGACATTTTGGTCATTTTTCTACTTGATATAATCTGCACTGTTTTGTATTGCATGACTATATGCATTTTGCATTTTTATCTGTAGTACACATGAACTTGTTATGCAATTCTAGGTCTTTGGCCATTAATTGTTGGAACTACTCTTGACTTTAATTTTTGTCAGTTACCTGAATCAGAAGTATTCGTTGCATTCAACTGCATACTTTTTCATGTCGATATTTACACTGCTGCATTTATATATGTATACCATCTGGACTTGTTGTATTCATCCAGTATAGTGGCTTTATGTCTCATGTAGATGTTACTGATGACCTCGGCATTCCTTGAACTGTTTCCACAAAATTAATGTAGCTTTCTGCATATACTTGCTTCTTGGTTGCATTGTAGCTTGCATGTTTCTGGTGCATTCACTGTTTTACTATGGTCATATGTATGTGTTCACTTGATCATGTATTTGTTGCACTTGCTATGATGTTCATATGTACTGCCCTTGTACATGCTTCCCTGCATCATCTTCTACCTGTTGCACTTGCTATGATGTTCATATGTACTGCCCTTGTACATGCTTCACTACATCATCTTCTACCTGTTGCACTTGCTATGATGTTCATATGTACTGCCCTTGTACATGCTTCACTACATCATCTTCTACCTGTTGCCACTGTCTTCTTTGTAGTTGCATTCTGCCCTTGTCTTTGCAACTGTTTGCTACTGTAGCTTCATCGTGGTGGTTGCTTCGTATTCGCTTACGTCTGTTGTTGTTCGTGTTTTGCAGTTTTTCCCCCTGTTGGGATTTGCTTTTTGAATCACTTGAGTTGAACCCGATTTCGGGGTTTGACCTGGTGATCATTTGTGACTTTCACTGAGCCTTTGCGTATCTCTTGCGATAGTGGCGAGGCAGTGCACGCGTGCGTGCACTGCAGCCACACAGAATCAATTGCTTTAAATTGATTTAGTCGATTTGATAAATTGTTTATTTATCTCTGTTGATGATTTAAATCTGCTGATTTTTGTTAAACACTGTTAAGTGTTATATTGACCGTTATCCGGTTTCTTTGTTTAAAGAATCGGATAGACGGGAATTATTGTGACTGTCGTCTATTTAAATTATTACTGCCTATATGCACTAATAAACTGGTTTGAATTAGACTGATCCGGGTATTATTTTCTTTTGAATGTAATACTCGAGTCAGACCGAGTATTTACAGGTTGTAGATTTTAGCTTTGGGTTGCTGCTAGAGCTATGAAGACTTTTTATATCATTTAAAGTGGTCTTCGTCTTGTTGTAGTAGTCAGTGTGTCTGTTTTAAGATGATAATGTATTCATGTATATTAGTCGATAATGTACTTATATATATATAACTTCTTGAGTCGACAGTTGTAGTTGTATCATTTGTATTGTGTCAAATGTATTGTAACTGATATCAGTTATTATATATATATGAGACTTTCCGTTCCATCTTTATTCCGCATTTATGTTATCTGTGTTATTTTTATATCTATTGTCCTAAACTATTATAGCCACTGTGTAGTAGCTTTGAGTGAGAATCGGTATGTCGGATTTCCTCTAAAAATGAAATGCATCTTTTATTATCTGACATATCGGCGCTCGCACAAAGCAATTACATGGATGGTCGCTCCTCAACAGCCTTATTCTCCGTGCTAGTTGACAGCACTACACCGTAGTGTTCTTGGCTAGCATGGGTATAGAGGTGGGGCGTCACAGCTTGGTATCAGAGCCTGAGGTTTAGGACAATTATAAAACATAACTTAGATGGAGCTTGTGTTACAACTATTTGTCGATGTTTATCTCTCATCTTTACATATGATTATTTTTGACTGTTAGGTATGAATTCCTAACTCTTATTCTTGTGTTTTCGGCTTTGAATTGATTTAGCCGATGTTGATTTTGTTTTAATTTGGCAAATTAAAGCCATTTTGACTTTTGGACTTTGTTCCACTTTTGTTCTATGCTATGAGTGTCATTGTGTACCTGTTACACTGTGATGAAAAATGGCTGGACCAGTTACAAATTGAGTGATTTTGATTTCTCATTCACATCTAGTTTGAATCTCAGCGATTTTGAACTTGATATTTTGTGTTTTCCTCATCTTGAATTCCATTCGACTTCGGTCACTTTGTTTTTGAGAAATTGCTAATTTCTTGATTTTTAAGACTCTGATTTTGTTTGCCGTTGGTTTCTTTGATAATGATGATTGAATCATTTTGTACTCGACTGCGGCTATTAATTGTTGACTTCGACATTGACTTGATTCTTACTTTTGTTGAAGTCATTTATGCATTTCTGCTCGTTTTGCTTTGTTTTTCCAGTTGATAATCGATTCTTCTTTTCTAATTAGTTGTTATCACCTTTGTCGATTTTGATAACTTCTATTTCTGGAATTTTTGGGTATTCCTACTTTGATGAATTTGGAATCGAATTCTTTGGATTTTATTCACGTCTTCGAATGTGAAATTTTAGTGAACTGACTTGGTTTCCTAATTTAATCGATTCTTGATCATTTCCCCGATTTGTTGCTATCATTTATTAGCAACTTTGATGACATCTTCTTTGGGATTTTTGTGAACATACTTTCTGATGGATTCAGTATCGATTTCTTTGGATTCCATTCACATCTTCGTCTGTGAATTCTTGTGATTGATTGTTTCTACAATCATTTTTGTGATTTGTCACTTTAAAAATATAAAGGTTTTCTATACTAGTAGTAAATATTAAAATCCTTTTTTCCAAACAATTTCAAAACTATTTTACTACAAAGCTCTTTTTCTTAAATCGTTTTCCAATCTATTAGTATATACAAGCCTTTATTTCACTCGTATGAGAAATTGAATTAAACGGCCTAGTAAAACAAGTGGTATGAAACTCTTGCGTTTACTTCGTCGGTTAACTCCTGGACTTGTTCGATTGAACCTTTTGTGACAATTTTCTAGTGTAGATTTACAGTTTGTTCGTAAATATTTAAGTTAATCAAGTGGTTATGGGACATGAAGCTAAACTTTTATATTTACTAGCTTAGTGTAATTGACACTTCTCGTTGATCATGACGATCATTTTATGATTTAGACTAGCAAGTGTGCGATGTCTTTTTGTTTGCAAGGTTAGACTAGACCGCAGTAGTGTGATTCCGACTCACACATATCTCTTTGTCTGCAAGGTTAGTCTAGACCGCAGTAGTGTGATTCCGACTCACACATATCTCTTTGTTTGCAAGGTTAGACTAGACCGCAGTAGTGTGATTCCGACTCACACATATCTCTTTGTCCGCAAGGTTAGTCTAGACCGCAGTAGTGTGATTCCGACTCACACATATCTTTTTGTTTGCGAGGTTAGACTAGACACCACTTGTGTGATTCCATTCACACATACCTTTTTGCTTTTTGGTTAGTCTGGACCTTAATTGTGTGATTCCACTCACACATATCTTTTTCTCTGCGAGGTTAGCCTAGACCTCAATCTGTGTGATTCCGACTCACACGCGTGGGATAGCGACCCACAGTCTTCGGACCATTCCTGTGTGAAAACTTTAATGGATGGCTTCCATGAGATAGCGTCTCGTCTTGTGATACCGGTGTTTTGGAGTTTTCATGCTCCCATTTTGTGATAGGCATTTCCCTTTTCCTTTTTATGGTTTAGACTAGCAAATGTGCGATGTCTCTTTCTCTGCGAGGTTAGCCTAGACCTCAATCTGTGTGATTCCGACTCACACGCGTGGGATAGCGACCCACGGTCTTCGGACCATTCCTGTGTGAAACTTTAATGGTTAGCCACCATGAGATAGCGTCTCATCTTGTGATACCGGTGTTTTGGAGTTTTCATACTCCCGTTTTCTGATAGGCCTCCTCCCCCTCTATTTGTGATTTCTGGATTTCTTGTGATGATTTCTAGAATTTGTGCTTCACCAATTTTCGTGATTTCTATTGACAAGTTTTGTCAATTTTTGTGTATTGGTGAATTCATGTGTTATTAACTTGTTATGAATACAAGTTTAGGGTATGATATCCCTTTCTATCTTTGAGAAGATTCTTGTGACATTATTGATGAATGAAAATTCATTTGGCATTATATTTTGATGCCAATTATTTTGATGAGATTTTGACGTGTTAACTTCAGTACCCGTCGATTTTGAAATGGATTTACAAGCGGTTCTCCCGCAATACTGATATTGCTAATTTAATCACGTGTTTTCAAAATTCTTTATTTTTAAAAGTTGTTTCAAAAATATAAATTAAAATTGTTTTCAAAAATTTTTACAGCTTACATTTTCAAAAGAACGAGGAAGCGATTTAAACATTTCAGAAAAATCGAGGACTATGACCCCTTTCTTTTACTAATTCGCTTAATTCCGGACTTGTCCGTTTGAGAATGTGAAATGTTATTTTAAAACACACAATTCTGCACTTTCAAGAAAACGATAAAGAGATTTAAACGATTTAGCAAATGTAAGGAGTATGGAACCATACTTTTACTACTTCGGTTAATTCCAGACTCGTTAATTGAATATTTATGACTTCTGATTATCGTTTTTGATAATCAGATGTTTGTGTTTCTAATTATCGTTTCTGATAATCGGATATTTTTGATTTCTGATTATCGTTTTTGATAATCGGATATTTGTGTTTCTGATTTTCGTTTTTGATAATCAGATATTTGTGAAATTTGATTATCGTTTGAGATAATTAAATATTTTTTCGATTTGATTAATCGAATATTTGTGTTTCTGATTATCGTTTTTGATAATCGGATATTTCTGATTTCTGATTATCGTTTTTGATAATCGGATTTTTGTGTTTCTGATTATCGTTTTTGATAATCAGATATTTGTGAAATTTGATTATCGTTTGAGATAATTAAATATTTTTCGATTTGATTAATCGAATATTTGTGACTTCTGATTATCGTTTTTGATAATCAGATATTTGTGAAATTTGATTATCGTTTGAGATAATTAAATATTTTTCGATTTGATTAATCGAATATTTGTGACTTATGATTATCGTTTTTGATAATCAGATATTTGTGAAATTTGATTATCGTTTGAGATAATTAAATATTTTTCGATTTGATTAATCGAATATTTGTGTTTCTAATTATCGTTTTTATAATCAGATATTTGCGATTTTGAGATTTGAGCTTCGTCTTTTTCTCTGGCGATTCAGGTGAGTAATTTGATTTACTCACATTCAATTCGTGCAGTACGTAAATTCTGCTCTGTTTTCCTTTTCTTTTAAATGCTGGAACTCGATTGATTCTTGCTTTTGATAGTCGTCTGATTTTGACTCCTTGATCCCCACGATGTTGATTCTTTTGATTTGAATCAGTCGAACCTTTTGATTCTATGTCTGATACTTTCATAATTCCTATACTTCCCTGTTGACCTTTGCTTTGCTTATGCACTCGACATTGTTATGTTCCTATGGTTGTTACCTCTTTCCCACTTATCTCTTAGGATTGCGAGGACGCAATTTCTTTAAGGAGGGGAGTCTGTAACAACCCGACATTTCGTACCCATTTAATTATCGCCACTAGGTGATATAAACCGTTCGCCAATTTTTATTGGAATTTTATTAAGTTAAAATTCTTTTATAAAAATGATTGAGAAATTTATTTTGGGCTTTAGACAAATATTTTCTTTAGTTTTTTTAAAGAAATGGCCGGCCTAGTATTATTTTTATCTTCGACCCTTTTTATTATTCTCGAGCCGATCCCCTTTCATTTTTATTTTTTCTTCTGGCTCGATCCCCTTTGAGATAATGGCGATTTGAAAACTAGGGCTTCAGCGATGTTTCGACTCTCGGGCGATTCAACTCCTTCTCTCGAGTTCGTCTCCGCTTCGAACAAGGTGAGTTCATCTCACATCTAATTCCAGCTCCAGTTCATTCGTATTCGAATTTGATGATTCTTGTTCGTATATGTTTTCTGAGTTGTTGTTTGCCGTTTGATTTCGTTTGGAAGTTGAGCTGCTTGATTATTTGAGATCATTTGTCCATTTACATGTGTACACTTTGCTTGTTGTTCTCTGTCCATGCTCACTGTGATTTGCTCTAGTTGCCTTTTTGCTTGAATCTTCTTGTGTGTCTGCACATGTGTACTCGAGTCCATATTTGAATTGAGTACATTTGTGTTGTATCGATTTGGTATTTTCTTCTTCAAGTGTACTGATATGTACCTCGAGCATTGCCTAGAGCTGTTATGTATACTTTAGTGCACTTGACCTTCTTGCTTCAAGTTGCATACACATATGTTACTTAAATCTTGAAACTGTTTTCAAGCTCGAATATAGTTTGTGTCCACTGTTGTCATTTAGACTCGTATATGTGTATACATATATTGGCATATATGTATATATATGACTCTATGGCCTTTGCCTTGTCTGGGAGCATTGTATTTGGTCTGGACATCATTTGTATACTGCAGTTATCTTGGTTCAAAACTGATAATTGCTGTTGGCATCACTTGTTGATTTCACCTGTTGGCTTCGGCCTTGAACATGATTTTTGCAATATGATTGTTCATATCGGTTGTGCTTGCTTATTCCTGTTTTCTTTGAATCCTCTGTGCTTCTGACTTGATGTCATGATGACATTTTGGTCATTTTTCTACTTGATATAATCTGCACTGTTTTGTATTGCATGACTATATGCATTTTGCATTTTTATCTGTAGTACACATGAACTTGTTATGCAATTCTAGGTCTTTGGCCATTAATTGTTGGAAATACTCTTGACTTTAATTTTTGTCAGTTACCTGAATCAGAAGTATTCGTTGCATTCAACTGCATACTTTTTCATGTCGATATTTACACTGCTGCATTTATATATGTATACCATCTGGACTTGTTGTATTCATCCAGTATAGTGGCTTTATGTCTCATGTAGATGTTACTGATGACCTCGGCATGCCTTGAACTGTTTCCACAAAATTCATGTAGCTTTCTGCATATACTTGCTTCTTGGTTACATTGTAGCTTGCATGTTTCTGGTGCATTCACTGTTTTACTATGGTCATATGTATGTGTTCACTTGATCATGTATTTGTTGCACTTGCTATGATGTTCATATGTACTGCCCTTGTACATGCTTCCCTGCATCATCTTCTACCTGTTGCACTTGCTATGATGTTCATATGTACTGCCCTTGTACACGCTTCACTGCATCATCTTCTACCTGTTGCACTTGCTATGATGTTCATATGTACTGCCCTTGTACATGCTTCACTGCATCATCTTCTACCTGTTGCCACTGTCTTCTTTGTAGTTGCATTCTGCCCTTGTCTTTGCAACTGTTTGCTACTATAGCTTCATCGTGGTGGTTGCTTCGTATTCGCTTACGTCTGCTGTTGTTCGTGTTTTGCAGTTTTTCCCCTGTTGGGATTTGCTTTTTGAATCACTTGAGTTGAACCCGATTTCGGGGTTTGACCTGGTGATCATTTGTGACTTTCACTGAGCCTTTGCGTATCTCTTGCGATAGTGGCGAGGCAGTGCACGCGTGCGTGCACTGCAGCCACACAGAATCAATTGCTTTAAATTGATTTAGTCGATTTGATAAATTGTTTATTTATCTCCGTTGATGATTTAAATCTGCTGATTTTTGTTAAACACTGTTAAGTGTTATATTGACCGTTATCCGGTTTCTTTGTTTAAAGAATCGGATAGACGGGAATTATTGTGACTGTCGTCTATTTAAATTATTACTGCCTATATGCACTAATAAACTGGTTTGAATTAGACTGATCCGGGTATTATATTCTTTTGAATGTAATACTCGGGTCAGACCGAGTATTTGCAGGTTGTAGATTTTTAGCTTTGGGTTGTTGCTAGAGCTATGAAGACTTTTTATATCATTTGAAGTGGTCTTCGTCTTGTTGTAGTAGTCAGTGTGTCTGTTTTAAGATGATAATGTATTCATGTATATTAGTCGATAATGTACTTGTATATATATAACTTCTTGAGTCGACAGTTGTAGTTGTATCATTTGTATTGTGTCAAATGTATTGTAACTGATATCAGTTATTATATATATATATGAGACTTTCGGTTCCATCTTTATTCCGCATTTATGTTATCTGTGTTATTTTTATATCTATTGTCCTAAACTATTATAGCCACTGTGTAGTAGCTTTGAGTGAGAATCGGTATGTCGGATTTCCTCTAAAAATGAAATGCATCTTTTATTATCTGACATATCGGCGCTCGCACAAAGCAATTACATGGATGGTCGCTCCTCAACAGCCTTATTCTCCGTGCTAGTTGACAGCACTACACCGTAGTGTTCTTGGCTAGCGTGGGTATAGAGGTGGGGCGTCACAAAATCCCCAGAAATAAACTATTTATGGGCGATGAATTTATAAAAGGAACCATGATGTGTACAATAATTGAAATGAAAACGTACACAAGTAAATGAAAACCAGTGAAGTTAAAAAGGCAATAATAGTGTAAATGTGAATCGTTGCCACATAAACAAATAAAACGTATAGAAATCTTTTACCGGTTATGTGATGGCAACGGTCACCCTTAATTGAGCTGAATAATAAAAGCCAATGCTTTGAACGTATGCCATAAATTAAGTAACAGACACTGATTTCTAAATTTATTAGTAGCTAGGAATAGCAACGTTTGAACGTGAATTGGAAAGCAATTAATACTGTGGTCCAGCCTGTACGTTTCAAATTTTGAAAACGAAGAAAATAGAAATGGAACAGGTTGCAAAAGGAAAGCCACACATATAAATGGAATAAAACGTTAACAATGAAACGTGCCACATTCAATGGAAAGAAACTGAAATGATAACGTCAAGCACGGGAATTAAGGACAATAAAGTAGAAAGTATGAGAAACGTAAAAGTGAACAAACGAATGAATGCAAGCTACAGATATATATATATATATATATATATATAAATGATGTAAAATATTATGTTTCTACCAGAGAGAAGAGAAAATGTTTGAAATGGAATTAATAGGGAAGGAACAATCCCGAAATGAAATAGCAACGGATAGAAAATTAAAGAGCTACAGCATGAATACAGGGAGTAATAAAGGTATGGTATTGATTGGATTGTAACTGATGTAAAACTTGAATGGACAGGGAAGAAATAAAATTTATGGTAACAGTCGATTCCCTTGATTTCATGCAAATTTATTTTCAACAATTCTTAACTGATTTGAATTTAATAGAATTACATAATAAATAAACTTTCATATAATTAATTGAAAATTTACCATTTGCTATATTTAATTATATGTAATCCAAATAATTTTTTTTTTCAAAATTTTATTATTAATAATTTCTCAAAAATCCAATTCAATACGTTATAAACCAATTAAAAATTGCTAAACTTTTATGGGTCGTTACACTTACCATCACAAGAAGATTTTAATTGAATTTAAAAACATTTTGAAAACATCTAGATTTATAAAATAAGAAGTAATATTAAATATAAATATTAAAATTTATATCTTGTTATTTATAAATTTCAAAGCTGGTTTTAGAAAATTGGTGTTTATTATAGATATTTGCTATGCCTTCAAAAATAACAAATTCGAAATAGTCAAAATCCAAATAATAGTTCATAAACATTATATAGTATAGTAATTTAAAAATGTTCCTTTTTTTTAAAATAAGTTTATAATTTTTAGAAAACCCAATATTCATCTATAAATGCTTCTTGTCCACATTCACCTTCGGAAATATTCTACTATTTCCATCAAAACAAGTTTCATACACAATATAAGTTCATGACTTATTTCTGTCCATATCCAATGATATCTTCCTTCCCATTTATAAACTCGGTTTATAAATTAGAAAATCTCTTTAAGTTCCATTTATTTATAAAATAGTTCCATTTAAGAACTCCATCTTTATAATTTGATTCTTATATAAAATTTCCATATTGCTCCTTAAATAAATTCCCTTTCATTTAATAAAAATCCCTTTTTATTTCATAATAAAATTCCTTTTTATTCCTTAAATAAAATTTCTTATTTGTACTTCTTAACAACATCTTCTTTTATTTCTTAAATAAATTTCACTTATTGATTACAATATTTCTTCAATGTCTAATATATTTAAATCTTTTCAAAAACTCAACTTTAACTAATTACAATTTATAAGATACTTTTTATTTCTTTTCTTCATTCTCAGCATGAAGTAGATTCACATTTTCCATAATATTTTCTATTGAGTTTTATTTAACTTCCTTAAATTAATTTATTGAATTCATATATTTCAAACTTCAACTTCAATGTTATTTTACCATAAATAATTCAATTCACAACACAAATCCATATCAATTCATCATCCTGTCATATAACAACAACAAATATATAATCAATAAATATTTTGAGAAATCCTATTGAATCCCTCCAACCTATTTCCCTGCATCATAAAGATGTTAGAACAATAAAATACCAATTCCACTTCAGGGTGGAATATCGCGGTATATGGGATTTATAAATTATCATCCGCTATTATACGGCGCATAGGGTCTCATCCGCTATAAAATGCGGAATATCAATCACCCAATATATATATATATATATATACATTACTATATATAATATCATCCAATAGATAAATATTATAAATCAACCAAACACATCCAAGGGTTTAAATTTAATTATTTAAATTAAACTGTGGAATCCAAATGAGTGAGAAAATCTCACCTTTGCTTTTAAGTTGCTATCCTTTCCACTCCCGACTCGTCTCCATACTATCGACCTTGTATAAACAATTATATAATTATATTAATATTTGAAAAAAAAAATCGAACAATTATTTTCGTTTAAGAGATTTTGTTTAATCAAATAAATTTAATTTTTAAACTATCTTTCTTTTAATAAAATATTTTTTTTCTTTGTTTCCAAATCTGTATAGATATATATAATTACTGTTTATCTGTATAACAACAGTAACTATATTTTACTACATATATATAAAAACTACATATTTTTCTTTGACTCCTAAAAATACTGTTTTAAACCTAACTGTTTTGTTTTGTTTTTTTCATATAATATACTTTCCTTAACTGTATACATACAAATGTTCATAATATATTTATATTTCTTTTCTATAAATAACAGGATTTGCTTTACTGTAAAATCTTTAATACATATATATTTGTAAAATAAATCAAATCTGGATTTTTAAATTCATATATGTAAACAAATATCTTACTGGCCAACGACGAACTGCCCCGACACTCGCCTACGGTTACGAACTGCCGACCCTTTCCAGTGTTCGAGTTCGAGCCGCTCACCATCGCGAGAGCCTCCTACTCATGCTTGCCCTAGCTGCTGCTTGGAGCTGCCAACGTCAGCCTTCCCTAAGTCCACGCGTTCGAACGCGTATGCCAGCTCCGCCTTCACTGTACTCCACAGCCGACCACGCGAATTGCGGCCACTCCCTACTTTTCGCACACGAGAATAATATTCGATCTCGTTAGGCTCTCATTCTTTTTTTTGAAGGAGTTCGATTTCGTTCTAAGAAGAGGGGAGGGTTTTGATTTCGAGAGATCTGAATGAAAAGAGGAGGGTGGCGATTCAGAGAAAAACGAGGCCATTAACAATATATATTTTTGTTTTCTTCTTCGTTGTTTTGAATTTGTACGAGCCTGAATCCCTATTTGTGAATAAATTGAGAAGAACAGGAGAGGGTGGCGTGTAGAAAAAGATTGGCTACAAGGATTCTAGAAGGAATGGAAAAGCTCTGGGTGAAAGAAATACGACTATAACTGACCAATATAAATATTATATTTTTAAATTCGAATCGTCTCGAATTTAGCAACTCAAAATCCCGATCTCCTATTGAGGCTTGCTGCTAGGCGTCCATAATATTATACCCCTATTTTGAATGCACTAAAAAAGGTTTCGAGTCCTAACTCGATCGTATGGAGAAGATAGCATTTTGGATCGAGTTATTATAATAAATTTTCGATAAAATTTTAGTGCGTTTATATGCCGTATGATCACAAGATAACTCCAAACGCTACAAAAATTGGAATCTGATAATAATTCAATATTACTGATCCAATGGGACTGGTTTCTTCGAATTCCGAGACTGTGCCTCGGAAGGCTATTTTTAAATGTCAATTTAAACGAAATATTTTTAAAATTGAACAAACCACTGTTAATTTGAATTTTAACCCATCTATTTCTTCCAGTATTATCAATATTAATTTTATAAGCCCTTAAAATATTTTTAACAAGCTTACAATTCCAGATTTTATATTTTACCCAATATCCAATTACTATTTTAATAATTAATTAATTCAATAGATCGATATATTTAAATTCTGAATCAAACTTTTCCTATTAAAATCAAATTATAGTTCAAATTAAATACTTAAATCCATTTAAATTAATTGTTCAAAATCCCGGGTTGTTACATTCCTCCCCCTTAAAAGAATTTCGTCCCCGAAATTACTAACACGGAAGAATATTCTAACCCGCTAACTTATTAAAAGTTACTTAGTTAGACTTGTTATTTATCATTCTAATCTTTCCCTTTTACCCAACAATTGGTTTCAATTCTAACTTCAAAATCCTTTATTCTAATTTCAAATTTCAAATCATTTTGTCGTTAGCAAAATATTTTCCAAAATTTTCAAAAATTTTCTAACTCCCAAAATGTGACGACCGCCCATGACCCCTTCACCGAATCTAGAGATAGTGCGCTGTAAAGTGTGCCAGGCGGCCATGGACGATTGTCAGGGTAAATTTAAACAGCAGAATCTATCGTATTACTCACAGCGCATGGACAAAATACAATAGAACATTTGTATAGTGAAGCTTTACAGAACAAAATGACATCATATAAAACTCCATAATAGTTGAATACAAGCATCCAAATAGCCAATACATCAAGCCGCACTATATAACACTCAGAGAATATAAAACAGCGGAACATCCAGTACATATAATAAGAAGATAATATGCAACCCTCCAGCTCGTCTTCGATATCAGCATCGTGAGAAGAGAACAGCACCTGTCACCTGCTACCTAGTCTGCCCGTCCCAAAAATGGACGAACAGCCCAAGGCAATAAGAATTAAAACATAAAGCCTTGAGTCAGACAACAGTCTTAGTGAGTAGTAAATTAACTAACAACATACCAAAGGAGCATAAAGGAAAAGGAATAGGAATACAACCCTCCCACTCCACCTCTTTCTACAGTGATAGCCCCAGACACACACTAAACAGAAGCAACACAGCAGAGCATACAATTTAAAGTAAAGTAATAATCATTCGAGTCAAGGGCGATGTTTTCCAAGTACCAAGGCCTAAATCAGATAAGCACCCAGAAAATACCGGTCTTGAGTCCGAATGACGATACAACCAAACATCCATGAATCTGGCTATCACTGTTATCATTGCTTCGATATCACCGTTAATTGAATGACCAGCACATTCTTTCAGCCGTCCGTCAAGGGCTAATGGAAACCCCGGTTCTAGACATAACTCCCGCACGTCGTCGCAGCCCGTGCCTAGGACTATCGAATCTGCCCAGAGTACTCGACCATCAACAGTTGGCCGTTGGGACTATCGAATCTGCCCAAACGTACTCTTTCTTAGAGCATGCTAGAACCTTCAACAACGATGCTATCCAAGCCTCCTAGTCATCCTCCTTGACGACTATTCTCATATCCATTCATTATCCTCAACTCGAATCATATCACCGAGTTATCAACATGCTTGGAATGATCCCGTCTGGATTAGACCAAGTCTTCATCACATGATTGCCTCGCTTCATCACATCCTCGCAAAGCCTCATCTCAACATCACATCATCAAATCTACGCACAAGAGCTTCATCATCCCGCTACATATGCCACGAGCAGCTTACCCAATTCAAGAGCCTTTCTCCTAGCTTTTGAATCATCTTCGGCCACCTTGTCTAAAACCAATCAACAATCATCTAATTCACAGCAATCAATCATGTCAAACATCAATCCAAGTAACCAAGCATTCAAATATAAGCAAAATGAACAATTATAACAATAATGGCAATTTCGTAATTAAGGAGTTGAAAGTCTAACAAGCATGAAAACATGAGAATTATCTCTACAACTTGATGAATGAACTTGCATAGGTTAATCATATACAAAAATGGTTGTCGAATCATCATGAACAATGGATCTACATGGATCTACACTTAGGTTTACAAAAATGCATAGAAATCACTATTTTAACACCAAATCAAGCCAACAATCCGATCTACTCCTTTGGATCCGTGTGAGAGATAATCACCACTCACCAAATCACCTAAACAACCCCAAATCAACACGCTTCAGATCTGGACAGCGAAGGATCGATCTTGATCTATCACGAATCCGCTTCAAACGAAGAAATCTCTCTTGAAAAGATGAAGATCTTCAATCTAAGCTCTTGAATCATCAATCTTGATCTTCGATTTGGATGAAAGGAAGCACTAGATTAGAGTGGAGAAAAGAAGTGAAGAAGTGTAGAAGTCGAGCTCTCAAAATGGCAGCACTTCGTCGCTTCAAAATCCGGATCCCAAAAATGAAGCCAACCTCCTCTATTTATAGGCAGAAATTCTCTTAAGTCGTAACTCGGAGTTAGGTCGTTTCCGACCTACGACCTAAGACTTCCACCGACCTAAGCCTTAGCCAACAACTACGACCTAACAGACCCAGCCTACGACCTAACACTTCTGCGCATCCAAGCACCCAGCGACCTAACAGCTACGACTTAACTCCTTAGCGACCTAACACATAAGTGTTTTCTCGCGACCTAACAACCCAGGTGCTTCAACGACCTAACTGCTTAACAACCTACGCGACCTAACAGCAAAGCACATCAGCGACCTAACTGACTAAAAGCCTAGCGACCTAACTACACATAAGTCATACGACCTAACTACCTTAGGTCGTTGCCGACCTATCCTGTTTTCTATACCTCTCTTAGGTCGCATGTTCCTTAGGTCGCTCTCCTATAGGTCGCCTAACTCTATAGATCGCTCGTCTACGACTTAACACACTAACCACTAGGTCGTACCTTCCTTAGCTCGCGCTTCCTTTAGGTCGCTAACATTCTATAGGTCGTCCCCAAACTAACTCGCGACCTAAACCACTACGCAACCTAATCGCTGGTCCTCCTTAGGTCATTGCCGACTTATTCCTTAGGTCGCTCGAAACCTTAACTCGCCAAAAACTCTTAAGTCTTCTCTCTTAGGTCGTCTACGACCTAAACCCTTACCATCCCTCATACGACCTAACCCCAACATCCTTAGGTCGCACCATATCCCTAAGTCGTCTACGACATAGCTCTTAACTCGCTACCATCCTCTAGGTCGGTCACGACTTAGCTCTTAGGTCGTTCACGACCTAGGACTTAGAAAAATTATACCTAAAATCTAAAATGACTTAAAATGCTGAAAATTCCAGATTTTGACGAACTTGTCGATCCGTAAAAATACGGGTCGTTACATTCTCTCCCCCTTAGGAATTTCACCCCCGAAATTCCAAACAAACAAATCAATCAAAGACTATTCTGTACGCCTATCATCCATAACAATCAACAAACCATGCATCAAATTCTAGCTTAGCGTACAGAATTCTAACACTAGAACAAGTCACAATATTGTGAGCTGACACGACACCTTAGGGCCATAGCTTGTAGAGTTCAGGATGAGCTGCCTTCATCCTCTCTTCCACCTCCCACGTACAGTCATTATCATCATCACTCCATTGTATCTTGAGCAACTTAACTACCTTCCTCCTAAGCTGTTTCGTGTCAGTTTCAACAACACGAAGCGGCTTACGAGGTCTTCTATCAACTGGATCAACTTCGAAATCTTCACAGCTATCAGCAGAAATCACTGTATTCGAGTCGTGCACATACTTCCGTAGATATGATACGTGAAAAACATTGTGCACACCCGACATCTTCTCTGGTAACTCCAATCTATACGCGAGCTTTCCAATTCGCTCGATGATCGGGAATGGTCCAACAAATCTCGGAGTCAATTTTCCTTTCTTCCCGAATCGAATAACATTCTTCAGTGGAGAAGTCTTCACAAAAACCATATCACCAACGTCGAATTCCAAATCCTTTCGACGCTTATCGGCATAACTTTTCTGACGGTCTTGGGCTGCCTTCATTCGTTGCCGAATGATTTCTATACAATCTGAAGTCTGTCGAATCATCTCTGGCCCAAGTAACGGCTTTTCTCCTGTCTCTAACCAACATGTCGGAGAGTCACACGGTCTTCCATACAATGCCTCATACGGTGCCATACCAATGCTTGACTGGTAACTGTTGTTGTACGCAAACTCCACCAAATGAAGGTGATCTTCCCATGATCCTCCGAAGTCCAAAACACATGCTCTAAGTAGATCTTCCAAAACTCGGTTGACTCTCTCGGTCTGACCATCTGTTTGAGGGTGATAAGCTGTACTCAAACATAACTCGGTTCCCAAAACTTCCTGGAAGCTCTTCCAAAATCCACTAGTGAACAATGGATCTCGATCGCTCACTATACTCTTCGGAATACCATGGAATCGAACTATCCACTTCACATACAACTCAGCCAACTTTGATGCAGTCCTAGTCGATCGAACAGGAATGAACCTCGCAATCTTGGTCAGACGATCTACAATGACCCCAATCCCTTCATTTCCCGTTCTTGTTCTAGGTAGTCAATCAATAAAATCCACCGATATCTGCTCCCACTTCCATCTACGAACTTCTAATGGCTGAAGCAATCCACTTGGCTTCTTCTGTTCGACTTTTACCAACTGGCAGTTCATACACTTGGAAATAAAATTTCCAACATCCTTCTTCATGCCTTCGCAGTAGTAGGTTCTCTTCATATCCCGATGCATCTTATTTCCACCTGGATGAATTGTCAGCTTCGAGTGATGACTTTCCTTCAGGATTTCACTCCTCAATTCATCTATATCGGGAACAACTAGTCGTCCTTGCTTTCGAAGCCAACCCTCTCGATCGACCTCGAATCCTTTATCCTTTTCTGGGTCCAATCCAGATTCCAATTCACAGATAATCTTGACAAGCTTATCGTCTTGCTTTTGGCCCTCGCCAATCCTTTCCACAAGAGAAGGTCTTATTGATAAGTTTGCCAACATCTCAGGTTCCAATTCACATCTAGGCCTGAAGTCAAATCCAGCTAAATACTCGAGACTCTTCCATTCTGAAAACATGACTCCCAATCCTGCATGTCTTCGACTTAACGCATCTGCCACTACGTTACCTTTTCCCGGAGTATAAGCTATACCAAAATCATATGATGCTAAAAACTCTAGCCAACGTTGCTGCCGAAGATTCAAATCCTTTTGGGAGAAAAGATACTTCAACGACTTATGATCCGTAAACAACTCGAATCGAACTCCCAACAGATAATGTCTCCACATCTTCAGAGCAAATACAATCGCCGCTAACTCCAAATCATGAGTCGGGTAATTCCTTTCATGCGGCTTCAGTTGTCGACTTGCATACGCAACAACTTTATCCTTCTGCATCAGCACTGCTACAAGTCCAGTACCACATGTGTCGGTGTAAACCACCATCTCATCATTCCCACTCGGAATAGTCAAAACAGGAGCACTTGTCAATCTCTCTTTCAGGAT
Source organism: Allium fistulosum (assembly GCA_030737815.1). Lineage (NCBI taxonomy): Eukaryota > Viridiplantae > Streptophyta > Magnoliopsida > Asparagales > Amaryllidaceae > Allium > Allium fistulosum. The sequence goes on along the minus strand of CM060901.1, from coordinate 304,237,634 downwards.
TCTGAAAGCTTGCTCACACTTAGCATCCCAACTGAACACTTGGTTCTTCTTCGTCAATCCTGTTAACGGTGCAGCTATCTTGGAGAAGTCTTTGATAAACCGTCGATAATATCCTGCTAATCCAAGAAAACTTCTCACATCAGATGCATTCTTAGGTCTAACCCAATCCTGGATTGCTGCCACCTTAGCGGGATCAACCGCTATCCTATTTCCAGAAATCACATGGCCTAAGAACCTCACTTCACTCTTCCAGAAGTGACACTTCGAAAACTTAGCCTTCAGCTGATGTTTCCGTAAGATTTCCAAAACAATATGCAAGTGCGTCTGGTGCTCTTCCTCCGTTCTGGAATAAATCAGAATATCATCCACGAACACAAGTACGAACTTGTTCAACTGATCTCTGAACACTCTATTCATAAGATCCACAAAATATGCTGGCGCGTTAGTCAATCCAAACGGCATTACCAGCCACTCAAAGAAACCGGATGGTGTCCTAAAAGCAGTCTTCGGCACACTATCCTTAGCCACTCTTAACTGGTGAAATCCCGTTGCCAAATCCATATGAGAAAACACCTTAGCCTCGTGAAGCTGATCAAACAAGTCATCTATTCTCGGCAATGGATACTTGTTCTTCTTTGTCACCTTATTCAGCTCACGATAATCCACACACAATCTCAATGACCCATCTGCCTTGGTTGCAAACACAACTGGTGCACCCCACTCGGACACACTACGCCGAATGAATCCTTTCTGCAAAAGATCATCAACTTGCACCCTCAACTCCTGCTGTTCCCTAGGCGCCATCCGCCTAAGAGGCATCACAACAGGTCTAGCTCCTTCAACTAGATCTATACGAAACTCGATCTCTCTTTGCGGCGGCAACCCTTTGACTTCGTCAAAGACATCCTCGAATCCATTAGCGATTGGCACCGATGACAGTCCATCCCGTGGAACAACCAGCGAATACATGAAGCTCATGAAGACGCCTTCCTCATGCTTACATCGTATTACAACCTTTCGCCCCTCCACATTCTCGACTGTCACTTCCAACCTCTCGCAATCAACTTTTGTCGCATACTTCCTAAGCCAGTCCATACCCAAAATAATTCCGAACCCCGCAAAGTTCAGAACAAAGCAATCACAAACAAAAGAGCAACCATGACTCGATACAACTAGACCACGACATAACATACACAAACAAGACGAACCCCCAACTGGATTAGTCACAACCAATGGCCTATCGACAATATCCGGCTTCAAATCTAACCGGCCTACGAGTTCATTACAAACAAACGAATGCGACGCTCCAGTATCAAACAAAACTCTAACTGGAACACCACATAGGAAAAGAGTACCTTGAACAACCACACTCTTTCCTTTCTCTTCAGCAGTAGGAGCTTTCGAAGACGACGGAACAGCTCCCAAAGCATAAGCTTGCACAATCTGCTTGTCCCTCCTCGGTTCTGGACAATTCTTCCTGAAATGCCCTGGCTTGTCACAGTTGTGACACTTCATTGGCACCTTCGGATTCTTACAATCCTTAGAGAAATGGCCCTTCTGCTGACAATTGTAGCAAGTCACCTCGCCTTTCGGCTTCTTCTGGCCATCCTTACCCTTCTGCTGCTGCTGCTTCCTTTTCTTGTTTCCACTCTGATGGGGTTTAGACTCTTCCCTGGTCACAGCAACAACAGATCCTTCCTTAGGAAACAGACTTTCATGCCTGAGAGCTTTCTCCACAAGCTTCTCAAATGAATCGTCCAAATGATCCACCAACTGTCTCCCAAGATAACTATCCAAGCCGGTCACAAACTTCTCATTCTTCTGATAAGCAGATTCAATATATGACCGAGCATACTTGGACAAAGCTTCAAACTCAGAAAAATACTCAAGAACAGATCTTCCACCTTGCTTGAGCTCCACAAACCTCTTGAACAGAACAGACTTGTGAGCTGTAGAAATGAACTTAGCTTCAAATCTAGCTTGGAATTGCTCCCAAGTAATCTCTTCCTCCGCAGTATTGATGGTAATAGAGTTCCACCAATCAGAGGCTCTCCCTTGAAGCTGCCTTGATGCCAACTTCCTCTTTGTTGCATCATCAATTCCCAAATCACCAAAGATCCTTCTACAAGCATCTATCCAACTCTGGACTTCGATAGGTTATTCTGTTCCCAAGAAAACCTTTCCTCCAAGAGCAGTGTAGTCCTTGCACAACTTAGCAAAATCCACTGGTTTCGAAGTTTGGACTTGAACTCCAACATCTACTGCTACCCCCGGAACTGGTATCCTTCTCATGATCGAAGTCATCATAGCTTCGAACATGGTTGCATAATCAGCAGTCCCCTCAGTAGCACGGCCTTCCCTAGCAGCTGGTCTCCCTCTTCGACTCATTCTCAATATCTATAAAAAGGAATGATCAGAACATCTAGAGAAACAACTGCATAAAGGACTAACTTACTGCTAAACTACTATATTATATATAGTAATCATCCATCAAAATACAATTACGTCTCTCATACGTAGTTACGTCAGCGAGCGTTGGGTAAAATCGATTAACCAATGCTCTGATACCAAATGTGACGACCGCCCATGACCCCTGCACCGAATCTAGAGATAGTGCGCTGTAAAGTGTGCCAGGCGGCCATGGACGATTGTCAGGGTAAATTTAAACAGCAGAATCTATCGTATTACTCACAGCGCATGGACAAAATACAATAGAACATATGTAAATTGAAGCTTTACAGAACAAAATGACATCATATAAAACTCCATAATAGTTGAATACAAGCATCCAAATAGCCAATACATCAAGCCTCACTACATAACACTCAGAGAATACAAAACAGCGGAACATCCAGTACATATAATAAGAAGATAATATGCAACCCTCCAGCTCGTCTTCGATATCAGCATCGTGAGAAGAGAACAGCACCTGCTACCTAGTATGCCCGTCCCAAAAATGGACGAACAGCCCAAGGCAATAAGAATTAAAACATAAAGCCTTGAGTCAGACAACAGTCTTAGTGAGCAGTAAATTAACTAACAACATACCAAAGGAGCATAAAGGAAAAGGAATACAACCCTCCCACTCCACCACTTTCTACAGTGATAGCCCCCAGACACACACTAAACAGAAGCAACACAGCAGAGCATACAATTTAAAGTAAAGTAATAATCATTCGAGTCAAGGGCGATGTTTTCCAAGTACCAAGGCCTAAATCAGATAAGCACCCAGAAAATACCGCTCTTGAGTCCGAATGACGATACAACCAAACATCCATGACTCTGGCTATCACTGTTATCATTGCTTCGATATCACCGTTAATTGAATGACCGGCACATTCTTTCAGCCGTCTGTCAAGGGCTAATGGAAACCCCGGTTCTAGACATAACTCCCGCACGTCATCGCAGCCCGTGCCTAGGACTATCGAATCTGCCCAGAGTACTCGACCATCAACAGTTGGCCGTTGGGACTATCGAATCTGCCCAAACGTACTCTTGCTTAGAGCATGCTAGAACCTTCAACAACGATGCTATCCAAGCCTCCTAGTCATCCTCCTTGACGACTATTCTCATATCCATTCATTATCCTCAACTCGAATCATATCACCGAGTTATCAACATGCTTGGAATGATCCCGTCTGGATTAGACCAAGTCTTCATCACATGATTGCCTCGCTTCATCACATCCTCGCAAAGCCTCATCTCAACATCACATCATCAAATCTACGCACAAGAGCTTCTTCATCCCGCTACATATGCCACGAGCAGCTTACCCAATTCAAGAGCCTTTCTCCTAGCTTTTGAATCATCTTCGGCCACCTTGTCTAAAACCAATCAACAATCATCTAATTCACAGCAATCAATCATGTCAAACATCAATCCAAGTAACCAAGCATTCAAATATAAGCAAAATGAACAATTATAACAATAATGACAATTTCGTAATTAAGGAGTTGAAAGTCTAACAAGCATGAAAACATGAGAATTATCTCTACAACTTGATGAATGAACTTGCATAGGTTAATCATATACAAAACTGGTTGTTGAATCATCATGAACAATGGATCTACATGGATCTACACTTAGGTTTACAAAAATGCATAGAAATCACTATTTTAACACCAAATCAAGCCAACAATCCGATCTACTCCTTTGGATCCGTGTGAGAGATAATCACCACTCACCAAATCACTAAACAACCCCAAATCAACACGCTTCAGATCTGGACAGCGAAGGATCGATCTTGATCTATCACGAATCCTCTTCAAACGAAGAAATCTCTCTTGAAAAGATGAAGATCTTCAATCTAAGCTCTTGAATCATCAATCTTGATCTTCGATTTGGATGAAAGGAAGCACTAGATTAGAGTGGAGAAAAGAAGTGAAGAAGTGTAGAAGTCGAGCTCTCAAAATGGCAGCACTTCGTCGCTTCAAAATCCGGATCCCAAAAATGAAGCCAACCCCCTCTATTTATAGGCAGAAATTCTCTTAAGTCGTAACTCGGAGTTAGGTCGTTTCCGACCTACGACCTAAGACTTCCACCGACCTAAGCCTTAGCCAACAACTACGACCTAACAGACCCAGCCTACGACCAAACACTTCTGCGCATCCAAGCACCCAGCGACCTAACAGCTACGACTTAACTCCTTAGCGACCTAACACATAAGTGTTTTCTCGCGACCTAACAACCCAGGTGCTTCAACGACCTAACTGCTTAACAACCTACGCGACCTAACAGCAAAGCACATCAGCGACCTAACTGACTAAAAGCCTAGCGACCTAACTACACATAAGTCATATGACCTAACTACCTTAGGTCGTTGCCGACCTATCCTGTTTTCTATACCTCTCTTAGGTCGCATGTTCCTTAGGTCGCTCTCCTATAGGTCGCCTAACTCTATAGATCGCTCGTCTACGACTTAACACACTAACCACTAGGTCGTACCTTCCTTAGCTCGCGCTTCCTTTAGGTCGCTAACATTCTATAGGTCGTCCCCAAACTAACTCGCGACCTAAACCTACGCAACCTAACCGCTGGTCCTCCTTAGGTCGTTGCCGACCTATTCCTTAGGTCGCTCGAAACCTTAACTCACCAAAAACTCTTAAGTCTTCTCTCTTAGGTCGTCTATGACCTAAACCCTTACCATCCCTCATACGACCTAACCCCAACATCCTTAGGTCGCACCACATCCCTAAGTCGTCTACGACATAGCTCTTAACTCGCTACCATCCTATAGGTCGGTCACGACTTAGCTCTTAGGTCGTTCACGACCTAGGACTTAGACAAATTATACCTAAAATCTGAAATGACTTAAAATGCTGAAAATTCCAGATTTTGACGAACTTGTCGATCCGTAAAAATACGGGTCGTTACACAAAATTTCTGAATTTTTTTGGCAAAGTCTCCTTTGTACGGAGGAGCTTTTGCAATTTGACAATAGATAAAAATATATATACATCGACCCACACGGTCGGAAAACAAAAAACAGTTCATATTTCCTATTTTTATTGTGTAGGCGTACCTTATTTAGCATTTTTAAGCAAGCGGTTATATTATTTAGCAATTGCGCGTCCCAAAATCCCGCTATACGGTCTCCCGGTACCTGTACTTACTCAGTTTAAACATATAAGTAACATATCTATGAAATTTATAACATATCATTCATTTAAGCAACTACAATACATCAATAACATAAGTAATGCATTTAAAATAACTTACATAAACAATCCATATGGTTCCCAAACTAGTTCGATTACTTTTAACCGATACATATACTATTTGCATTCAACTTAAGTGATTAACAACTCATTTACTAAGCTCCAATACATTTTTATGTCCAAACAACTCATCTTCAATTTAATTGATTTCAAAATCAATCTATTCTACTTCTATAAATTTATAGTAACAACAGGACTATTTTTATAAACAATACACACAATACAGTTTCTATAAGCAATTTATAAGGTCTCAACATTAATTTAATTGCTTTACTTGATTTTTTATATTATCCTATCCAGTTTGAAATGATTCAACTCATTTTCTTACATTCACTTTATTTATAATCTAAACAACTCAAATTCATTATAACTGATTCAAAAATCAATTTTTATTAACTTCCATTATTCTATAGAATTTTTATTTTACTTCCGTTTTACGTCGAACGACCAATTTAAGCAATTCGACGGCATTCATTTACACAAACAATTTCTTTATTTTTAAAATCATTTAAAAAAAATTGATTTCGACTCAATTTATATTTTGATTCCATTCCAATTTATTTACAAACTATAGATCTGTATTTTATTTCATATTCACTTTAGTTTTCATTCTAACCATTTTATTTGGCTTGGAAACATCCCATTAAATAACCATTTAACAGTTATTCTTAAGCCAAAATTCTATTTATTTATTTACTAAAGTAATTTATTTCTTCATGTTACTTCAACTTTACAACCCAAGTTTATATTTTGTTTTCTTGTAAACAATCCCAATTTATATTCTTGATTTGATTTTATTTATCAAATCCATTTCATCTACTAATTAAATTCAATTTGTTTATCCACTTATTCATTTTAATTGTTTAATTCACATTCACAATTCCCTACCAAATCTATTTATTTAATTATAAATACATTTCAAATTTTATCTCTACTATCTTGAATTTTATTTGTAATTCAATCCATTCTTGTTTTAATCCAAAACTTTTATTTTGACAATTCTTTAACTTAGTTTACTAACAATATACATTGAATATTATTTATAACTCAAATTCTATTTCACAATCCGTTTATTAACTCACAATTTCAACTTATATTTAATCAATTGAAATCTCATTAACGAATTCAATTTACAAATTTATTTCAAATTAGTTTACTTCCACTTGCAATTCAATATTTGATCTTATCACAAAAATCACTTCGTTATATTTCTTGAGTTCAATTCTAGTTTGTAATTCAAGTTTAGATTTCTATTTCAGTTTCAAAATACAAAACAATTTAATTTTGGCTTATTATTCCACCTTTAAAATTACTATAAGCCACACATTTATTTATTTCCCCCAGTTACATCCATTTACCCTTAATCACAGTCATTTTCACTTTACAACTCAAGATCTTACTTTTATAAAGCAAGACATACTTTTATTCCAACTTTAAATTCCTTGGATAAGTCATCGAAATTAATTTATTCATTTTTAATTCTTATACAACTTATTCCTATTAGATTATGAATTTTATTTCAAATTCATACTTAATTTCATTTCCAATTTGATTGATATTCATTTTAATCAAATTCCATTTAATTAAATTAGCCATTCTCATAATTCCATTCAAATTTTAAATTCCATTTCACTTTGTTAGAATTATACCCAAGGCCAAATTTATTTTATTCATACTTGAATTAGACTCATTTGCAAATTCAAACTAGCTTTATTTTAATTAAATTCCATAACAATTCTAATCCATATTTAATTCACTCCCATTTTAATTGAATTTCTATTTATAACTCAGGTTCTATTTTGACATTCCTTTATTTCAACTTACTTCCATTCACTTAGCTTTAACTAATTTTAATCCATTATAATTCCTATTAAACTTATCAATCCAATTTACTCACATTCGAAATTTTATTTACTCCACCAATTCATTTATATTTATTTATTTATTTGTATTTTCATTTTCTCATTTCAATCATACTAAAAAATTTACTTATTTATTTCTTCCAATCATCAATTACATTTCAAAATTTAAATCTTAATCCAAGTTAAATTCTCCTTTTTAACTTCTCACCTTTAATTTTAATTCAAAAACTCAAATTCAATGCTTCTTGGGTTATACAGGCCATTTCAAGTTTTATAAATCTTATTTGTCTAATTTGCTATCATCCAAACATCCAAGTTATACAATAATTTTAGAAAATATTTCTTTTTATATCAAAATATATTTTGGATGAAATTATTTCATTCACCCACTTTTGAAAACAATATTATGTCGAATTGTTCTATTCAAGCGTTTAGAAACCCCTTCGATATAGTTTTGCAGACTGTGCCGACGAAGGTTCATATGCCACTCAATAAATCAATCAACACAATATAAAACCATTTGTATATTCACTAACAAATACACGCTCATATCTATTAATACGCTCAAACTCATTCTAGAGTACTACTGACTCTATCTCTAATGAGTAATTCCCACCAGAGCCAAGGTTCTCGCTTAACCTTTCAGCTCTGATACCAAGTGTAAAGGCCCGAAAATCCATACCCCTTTGAGTTGACAAAAATCCATTTCGCTTCAGCCCAAAGTGGAACAAATATACGAGTCTTCGGGTTAAAGAAGAAAGAGGTAGAAGAAGAAGAACAAAAACAACATTAGAATCTCACATCGTAGCGGAACAAAATACAATATATAGAATACAGTTTGAAATACAAAGAATATGTATTGTCATAAATACATACATATCAGAGTACATCAATCAATCATACATAGTAACTCATATCAATCCATACACAGTAGAATAATAGTCAAATACGGAAATACGCTCTATCATCCAGCTCATCTCCTGAACTCCATAGCTATAACCTGAACCTGTTTATCTCGGTCTGACCCGAGCATCATATAAAACAATACCCAAGTTAGTCTGGAATACAGCGTGAGGAAATCACACTCAATTGGATTATTAAAGTTTCAAAAATCCTTTGAAAAAAAAGCATCTTGTAAGACCACACCACAAATAAACATGCCGGGTTTTTACCTTATGATAGCTAAAACATTTTTATTAAATTCGTCCGATATTATAATAGTGTCCATAGAAAGTAAAATAGAATCTAGCTGAAATGCTTGCATCTCACGTTTCAGCAATAGTTGGGCACAATCAAAATCGTACAGGCGCGTAGTGGAGATTGGATTCCATACAATGGCTGGGCTACTGGGGTACCGCCCGTCATAGTACCTGTCCTAGATCAGAGTACCGAGGAGTACGCCTGCTCCCCTGCAACACAAGGCCGGAACCATCCCTTACTAGACAGTTCCAAGTAAGATCACCCCACGGTTGGCGCGACCAACCGCACACTAAGCCGAATAAATAGGGACATCTAGAGAGGGGAAACCTTACTCTCAAGTGGGAGCTACCCACGAAGCCTTGCTGCACCTCCCCTATTTTAGCCATTCCCGGTTGATGAGGCTTGAGGCTAACGATTACCTTAAAGAACACATTTCTTAGAATGCTCATCGTCCACCCGACAATGTTCTGAAAGCATTCAATCCATACAAGTTGCCCTGGGTCTGGACAAACCGAATCACTATCTTCAACTCTTCATGGCCTTCATTCGTAATCGTTCAAACCGGATCGAAGTGGTTTTCGGATAATTAAATCCGATCCCGGACTCTTCGAAATGATCAGCGCATTGTACAATATTGATAGTCGGTTATTTAACTATCAACTAATCACTCACAAGCAACCATCAAATAATTTCCTCAAATTATTTATCTCAAATATCATTCAAATATTATTTCCATTTTAACCTATTAGAAAAAAATTTCAAAGCCCTTTTATTTCCATGAAATCATTTAAATGATTCTCATACTTTACTTACATTTTGATTCACCTTTTGAAAATATTCTTTATTTTCTTATTCCTTTCTCAAAATCAGTTCACACCTTTTCTTATAAATTCTCAAACTCAATTACTCCACTTATAAGATTTCTCCTAAATCTTATCTCATTCACAGAATTTTGCTTACCATCAAAAGAAGGGTTTAATTGAATTTAAAAACATTTTGAAAACATCTAGATTTATAAAATAAGAAGTAATATTAAATATAAATATTAAAATTTATATCTTGTTATTTATAAATTTCAAAGCTGGTTTTAGAAAATTGGTGTTTATTATAGATATTTGCTATGCCTTCAAAAATAACAAATTTGAAATATTCAAAATTTAAATAATAGTTCATAAACATTATATAGTATAGTAATTTAAAAATGTTCCTTTTTTTTAAAATAAGTATAAAAATTTTAGAAAACCCAATGTTCATCTATAAATGCTTCTTGTCCACATTCACCTTCGGAAATATTCTACTATTTCCATCAAAACAAGTTTCATACTCAATATAAGTTCATGACTTATTTCTGTCCATATCCACTGATATCTTCCTTCCCATTTATAAACTCCGTTTATAAATTAGAAAATCTCTTTGAGTTCCATTTATTTATAAAATAGTTCCATTTAAGAACTCCATCTTTATAATTTGATTCTTATATAAAGTTTCCATATTGCTCCTTAAATAAATTCCCTTTCATTTAATAAAAATCCCTTTTTATTTCATAATAAAATTCCTTTTTATTCCTTAAATAAAATTTCTTATTTGTACTTCTTAACAACATCTTCTTTTATTTCTTAAATAAATTTCACTTATTGATTACAATATTTCTTCAATGTCTAATATATTTAAATCTTTTCAAAAACTCAACTTTAACTAATTACAATTTATAAGATACTTTTTATTTCTTTTCTTCATTCTCAGCATGAAGTAGATTCACATTTTCCATAATATTTTCTATTGAGTTTTATTTAACTTCCTTAAATTAATTTATTGAACTCATAAATGTTAAACTTCAACTTCAATGTTATTTTACCATAAATAATTCAATTCACAACACAAATCCATATCAATTCATCATCCTGTCATATAACAACAACAAATATATAATCAATAAATATTTTGAGGAATCCTGTTTGATCCCTCTAACCTGTTTCCCTGCATCCACATATGTTAGAACAATAAAATACCAATTCCACTTCAGGGTTGAATATCGCGGTATATGGGATTTATAAATTATCATCCGCTATTATGCGGCGCATAGGGTCTCATCCGCTATAAAATGCGGGAATATCAATCACCCTATATATATATATACTACTATATATATTATCATCCAACAGATAAATATTATAAATCAACCAAACACATCCAAGGGTTTAAATTTAATTATTTAAATTAAACTGTGGAATCCAAATGAGTGAGAAAATCTCACCTTTGCTTTTAAGTTGCTATCCTTTCCACTCCCGACTCGTCTCCATACTTTCGACCTTGTATAAACAATTATATGAATTTTATTAATATTTGAGAAAAAAATCGAATAATTATTTTCGTTTAAGAGATTTTGTTTAATCAAAAAAAATTTAATTTTTAAACTAGCTTTCTTTTAATAAAATAATTTTTTTTCTTTGTTTCCAAATCTGTATAGATATATATAATTACTGTTTATCTGTATAACAGCAGTAACTATATTTTACTGCATATACATAAAAACTACATATTTTTCTTTGACTCCTAAAAATACTGTTTTAAACCTTACTATTTTGTTTTATTTTTTTCATATAATATACTTTCCTTAACTGTATATATACAAATGTTCATAATATATTTATATTTCTTTTCTATAAATAACAGGATTTGCTTTACTGTAAAATCTTTAATACATATATATTTGTAAAATAAAACAAATCTGGATTTTTAAATTCATATATGTAAATAAATACCTTACTGGCCAATGACGCACTGCCCCGGCAATCGCCTATGCTTACGAACTGCCGACCCTTTCCAGTGTTCGAGTTCGAGTCGCTCACCATCGTGAGAGCCTCCTACTCACGCTTTCCCTAGCTGCTGCTTGGAGCTGTCGACGTCAGCCTTCCCTAAGTCCACGCGTTCGAACTCGTATGCCAGCTCCGCCTTCACTGTACTCCATAGCCGACCATGCGAATTGCGGCAACTCCCTACTTTTCGCACACGAGAACGATATTCGATCTCGTTAGGCTCTCATTCTTTTTGTTTGAAGGAGTTCAATTTCGTTCATAGAAGAGGGGATGGTTTTGATTTTGAGAGATCTGAATGAAAAGAGGAGGGTGGCGATTCAAAGAAAAACGAGGCCATTAACGATATATAATTTTGTTTTCTTCTTTGTTGTTTTGAATTTGTACGAGCCTGAATCCCTTTTTGTGAATAAATTGAGAAGAACAGGAGAGGGTGGCATGCAGAAAAAGATTGGCTATAGGGATTCTGGAAGGAACGGAAAAGCTCTAGGTGAAAGAAATACGACTATAACTAACCAATATAAATATTATAATTTTAAATTCGAATCGTCTCGAATTTAGCAACTCAAAATCCCGATCTCCTATTGAGGCGTGCTGCTAGGCGTCCATAATATTATACCCCTATTTTGAACGCACTGAAAAAGGTTTCGAGTCCTAACTCGATCGTATGGAGAAGATAGCATTTTGGATCGAGTTATTATATTAAATTTTCGATAAAATTTCAGCGCGTTTATATACCGTACGATCACAAGATAATTCCAAACGCTACAAAAATTGGAATTCGATAATAATTCAATATTACGGATCCAATGGGACTAGTTTCGTCGAATTCCGAGACTGTGCCTCGGAAGGCTATTTTTAAATGTCAATTTAAACGAAATATTTTTAAAATTGAACAAACCACTGTTAATTTCAATTTTAACCCATCTATTTCTTCCAGTATTATCAATATTAATTTTATAAGCACTTAAAATATTTTTAACAAGCTTACAATTCCAGATTTTATATTTTACCCAATACCCAATTACTATTTTAATAATTAATTAATTCAATATATCGATATATTTAAATTCTGAATCAAACTTTTCCTATTAAAATCAAATTATAGTTCAAATTAAATACTTAAATCCATTTAAATTAATCGTTCAAAATCCTAGGTTGTTACATTTATATTCTCTTTAATACTAATATCATTTAAAAACCATTTAAGTTTATTATAAACATTTTATAAAATGCAACACATGTTTATTATTACTTCATAACCTAAGTTCATATTAATTCTTTGATTCACTTCGTTAGTTCATTTCATTAATTCAAATTCATATTAATAACTTCACTTAAGTAAATTTTTATTTTATAAAATGATTCTCTTCATTAGGTTATTATTAACTTTACTTAAGTAAAATTTAATTTTATAACTCAAATTCATATAAATAAATTTTTCATTTTATTACAATCAATTTCACTCAATTTTTTTCTTAAGTTAACTTTCGTCTTTTAAGTCATTTCGTTAACTTATTTTATATTCAATTAGTTACCATTCAATTTATTAAAACTCATTCCACTTGCATTTAATTTATTTATATCCAATTTAAATCAAATGTAATTACTCACACTAAATTTTACTTACTCTCATTTATTTTTATTCAATTCCTTTCACAACTCAAATTGCATTTCATTTTTATAATTCAAGTTTGTATTCATTCTATTAATTCATTTTATAGCTTAAGTGGAATTAATTCAATTTACTAATTCATCTAGTTCCATCCAAATCCAATTCAATTCATTTAATCATTATTAAGTTACACTTTATTTTATTTCATCCATTACTCAGTTTATTTAATTTTATTTAAGTTAAAGTTTTCTTTTCTTATCATTCACATTCAACAAATTTAAAATCTGTTTTTAGCTTAATATTTCTCAAATCTATAAGTCATTTCAACTTATTCACTTCAATTTCATTTCATTGGATTATCTAATTCATTTCAAATACAATTCATTTTTATTTAAGCTTTCTTGAGTTAGGTTTCATTTTATTTACTTCATTACGCTAACTCAATTTATTTAACATTTCTTAGGTTAATTATTTTATTTCATATCTCAAATTCAAATTTTCTTTTGTTTGCTTAACCAAAATGTTTAACCATTTTAAAATTTGATTTTATTTTACTGTTCAAATTCATAAATTATAAACTTATTTTTCTTTCATGCCATTTCAATTTATAAGTTCAAAACTATTTTCATATATTTATCAAATCATACTTGGAATATTTTTTTCACAATCAAAACTTGTTTTAATTGGAAATAAATTTCTTGTGGTAGCAATTCTCACTTAGAAACTCGAAAATGAATGCTGGCTATGCTGGTGTCATCCCCAAAATTATTTCCCAACTACTAAAGCGAGTTCAATGCTTTTATTTCTTTCAAAAATCTTTTCAAAATATATCTCTAGTCAAAACACTTTCAAACAATATTATTATTAATTTTGAAGGCTTTGAAAACAAATTTGAAAATCAACAGGATTTTTAATTCTAAAATTCTTAGCTTTTAAATCTTTCCTATTTATAAGCTACATTATAAATATACTTATACAAATATCATTAACTTATTACCAAAACATTTTGTTAGTTTACAACTTTGTTATTGTAAACAATTCTTATTATAATTAAATTTTAATTTAATTTAATTATCGAATGCTTCGTGAAATAGAGTTCACAAAGTATTCATTTTTAATTTAATTCAACCAATAATCGATGATAACTAAATATTATTTTAACGACAGTTATTTTACGGATCGAAACATCGTAAAACAGTTGACCTTTGGTTGCATTGTTGTTAAGTCATTTTAGATTTTTGAGCAAAATAATGCTAAGTCCTAAGTCGTTCACGACTTAGTATAGGTCGTAAGTCGTTTATGACATAGGGGATAGGAGCGACCCAGGGATGGCGAGTTAAGGGCTCGGAGATAGGTCGTTTAAACAACTTATGGTAAGGCAACGACCTAAGTAACTAGGCGAGTTAGCAACATAAGAAGCTAAGTTGGTTTACGACCTAAGGTGTTATCGTAGTTAGGTCGTGAGCTCTGTTATAGTTAAGTCGCGTAGTGTTAAGTCGAATGGTGCTAAGTTGTTAAGTCGTCCAGGCGACTTAGGAGGGAACGCGCGTGTGTTAGGTCGTGTGTTTGCTAAGTCATAAGTCGTAACCTAGCTAAGTCGTGAGGTTGATGAGTTGTAGAGCTATTAAGTCGTTAAGGTGTATCCCAGTTAAGTCGTAGACTGGTAAGTCGCGCAATGTGTTAAGTCGTAGATTGCTGGGCGCGTTAAGTCGTAGATTGCTGGGTGCGTTAAGTCGTAGACGACTTAGGAGTTGAGTCGTAACACAGTTCTGCTAAGTTATAAGTCGTAGGCTAGTGGAATTTGATAAGTCGTAGGTTGGCATAGCAGTTGAGTCGTAAGTCGTCTGGGATGTTAAGTCGGAAGGTTATAAGTCGGAGACGACTTAGGGAAGGCGGACGAGTTAAGGATGAATTCAGCTATAAATACTCGTCCATTTTCTCACTTTTTGGGATCCGGATTTCGAAGCGACGAAGTGCTGCCATTTTGAGAGCTCGACTTCTACACTTCTTCACTTCTTCTCTCCACTCTAATCTAGTGCTTCCATCCATCCAAGTTGAAGGTCAAATTGAAGATTCAAGAGCTTAGATTGAAGATCTTCATCCTTTGAAGTGAGATTTCTTCGTTTGAAGCGGATTCGTGATAGATCAAGCTTGATCCTTCGCTGTCTAGATCTGAAGCTTGTTGTTTTGAGGTTGTTTTGGTGATTTGGTGAGTGGTGATTATCTCTCACACGGATCCAAAGGAGTATATCAGATTGTTGGCTCGATTTGGTGTTAAAATAGTGATTTTCATGCATTTTCTTCATCCTAAGTGTAGATCCATGTAGATCCATTGTTCATGATGATTTGACAACCATTTTACTAAGTGTTAACCTATGCAAGTTCATTCATCAAGATTGTAGAGATATTTCTCATGATTTCATGCTTGTTAGACTTTCAACTCTTTAATTACGAAATTGCCATTATTGTGATACTTGTCTACTTAGATCATATTTGAATGCTTGATTGCTTGGATTAATGTTTGACTTGGTTGATTTCTATGAATTAGATGATTGATGATTTGATTTAGACCGAAGACGATTCAAAAGCTAAGGGAAAGGCTCTTGAATTGGGAAAGCTGCTCGTGGCATATGTAGCGGGATGATGAAGCTCTTATACATAGATTTGATGATGTGATGTTGAGATGAGGCTTTGCGAGAATGTAATGAAGCAAGGCATCATGTGATGAAGACTTGGTCTAATCCAGACGGGATCATTCCAAGCATGTTGATAACTCGGTGAATGGTTCGAGTTGAGGATAATGGATGGATATGAGAATGGTCGTCAAGGAGGATGACTAGGAGGCTTGGGTCTCATCGTTGTTGAAGGTTCTAGCATGCTCTAAGCAAGAGTACGTTTGGGCAGATTCGATAGTCCCAACGACCAACTATTGATGGTCGAGTACTCTGGGCAGATTCGATAGTCCTAGGCACGGGTCACGATGACGTGCGGGAGTTATGTCCAGAACCGGGGTTACCATTAGCCCTTGACGGACGGCTGAAAGAATGTGCCGGTCATTCAATTAACGGTGATACCGAAGAAATGATAACAGTGATAGCCAGAGTCATGGATGTTTGATTGTTTCGTCATTCGGTCTCAAGAGCGGTATTTTCTGGGTGCTTATCTGATCTTGGTTTAGGCCTTGGGGGTTTGTGCTTGGAAAACATCGCCCTTGACTCGAGTGATAATTGCTTTACTTTAAATTGTATGCTCTGCTATGTTCGCTTCTGCTTAGTGTGTGTCTGGGGCTATCACTGTAGAAAGAGGTTGGAGTGGGAGGGTTGTATTCCTATTCCTTTTCCTTTATGCTCTTTTGGTATGTTGATTGTTAATTTACTGCTCACTAAGACTGTTGTCTGACTCAAGGCTTTATGTTTTAATTCTTATTGCCTTGGGCTGTTCGTCCATTTTGGGACGGGCAGACTAGGTAGTAGGTGACAGGTGCTGTTCTTGCTTTCCACGGTGTTGATATCGAAGACGAGCTGGAGTATTGCATATTGTTTCTTTATTACTATATGTACTGGATGTTCCGCTGCTTTGTAATCTCTGAGTGATGTAGTGAGGCTTGTTGTATTGACTATCCTGATGCTTGTATTCAACTATTATGAAGTTTTATATGATGTCATTTTGTTCTTTAAAGCTTCCCTATACATATGTTCTATTGTATTTTATCCATGCGCTGTGAGTAATACGATAGATTATGATGTTTTAATCTACCTTGGCAATCGTCCATGGTCGCCTGGCACACTTTACAGCGCACTATCTCTAGATTCGGTGCAAGGGTCATGGGTGGTCGTCACATTTGGTATCAGAGCTTTGGTTAATCGATTTTACCCAACGCTCACTGATGTAACTACGTATGAGAGACGTAATTGTATTTTGATGGATGATAACTATATATAATATAGTAGCTTAGTAGAGTTTGAGTCCTTTATGCAGTTGTTTCTCTAGATGTTCTGATCATTCCTTTTTGTATATATTGAGAATGAGTCGAAGAGGGAGACCAACTGCTAGGGAAGGCCGTGCTACTGAAGGGGCTGCTGACTATGCAGCTATGTTCGAAGCTATGATGACTTCGATCATGAGAAGGATACCAGTTCCGGGGACAGCAGTTGATGTTGGAGTACAAGTCCAAACTCCAAAACTAGTGGATTTTGCTAAGTTGTGCAAGGATTATACTGCTCTTGGAGGGAAGGTTTTCTTGGGAACAGAATCAACTATCGAAGTCCAGAGATGGATAGATGCTTGTAGAAGGATCTTTGGTGATTTGGGAATTGATGATGCAACTAAGAGGAAGTTGGCATCAAGGCAGCTTCAAGGGAGAGCCTCTGATTGGTGGAACTCTATTACCATCAATACTCCGGAGGAAGAGATTACTTGGGAGCAATTCCAAGCCAGATTTGAAGCTAAGTTCATTTCTACAGCTCAGAAGTCTGTTCTGTTCAAGAAGTTTGTGGAGCTCAAGCAAGGAGGGAGACCAGTTCTTGAGTATGTTTCTGAGTTTGAAGCTTTGTCCAAGTATGCCCGATCGTATATTGAATCTGCTTATCAGAAGAATGAGAAGTTCATGACAGGCTTGGATAGTTATCTTGGGAGACAGTTAGTGGATCATTTGGACAATTCATTTGAGAAGCTTGTGGAGAAAGCTCTCGGGCATGAGGGTCTGTTTCCTAAGGAAGGATCTGTTGTTGCTGTGACCAAGGGAGAGTCTAAACCACAGCAGGGTGGAAACCAGAAGAGGAAGCAGCAGCAGCAGAAGGGTAAGGATGGCCAGAAGAAGCCGAAAGGCGAGGTGACTTGCTACAATTGTCAGCAGAAGGGCCATTTCTCGAAGGATTGTAAGAATCCGAAGGCACCGATGAAGTGTCACAACTGTGACAAGCCGGGCCATTTCAGGAAGAATTGTCCAGAGCCGAGGAGGGACAAGCAGATTGTGCAAGCTTATGCTTTGGGAGCTGTTCCGTCGTCTTCGAAAGCTCCTACCGCTGAATTGAAGGGAAAGAGTGTGGTGGTTCAAGGTACTCTTTTCCTATGTGGTGTTCCAGTTAGAGTTCTGTTTGATGCTGGGGCGTCGCATTCGTTTGTTTGCAGTGAACTTGTAGACCGGTTAGGTTTGGAACCGGATATTGTTGATAGGCCATTGGTTGTGACTAATCCAGTTGGGGGTTCGTCTTGTTTGTGTATGTTATGCCGTGGTCTAGTTGTATCGAGTCATGATTGCTCTTTTGTTTGTGATTGCTTTGTTCTGAACTTTGCGGGGTTCGGAATTATTTTGGGAATGGACTGGCTTAGGAAATATGCGGCGAAGGTTGATTGCGAGAGGTTGGAAGTGACAGTCGAGAATGTGGAGGGACGAAAGGTTGTGATACAATGTAAGCATGAAGAAGGCGTCTTCATGAGCTTCATGTATTCGCTGGTTGTTCCACGGGATGGACTGTCATTAGTGCCAATCGCGAATGGATTCGAGGATGTCTTTGACGAAGTCAAAGGGTTGCCGCCGCATAGAGAGATCGAGTTTTGTATAGATCTAGTTGAAGGGGCCTGACCTGTTGTGATGCCTCTTAGGCGGATGGCGCCTAGAGAACAGCTGGATTTGAGGGTGCAGGTTGATGATCTTTTGCAGAAAGGATTCATTCGGCGTAGTGTGTCCGAATGGGGTGCACTAGTTGTGTTTGTAACCAAAGCAGATGGATCGCTGAGGTTGTGTGTGGATTATCGTGAGCTGAATAAGGTGACTAAGAAGAACAAGTATCCATTGCCGAGAATAGATGACTTGTTTGATCAGCTTTACGAGGCTAAGGTGTTTTCTCAAATGGATTTGGCAACGGGATTTCACCAGTTGAGAGTGGCTAAGGATAGTGTGCCGAAGACTGCTTTTAGGACACCATCTGGTTTCTTTGAGTGGCTGGTAATGCTGTTTGGATTGACTAACGCGCCAGCCTATTTTGTGGATCTTATGAATAGAGTGTTCAGAGGTCAGTTGAGCAAGTTCGTACTTGTGTTCGTGGATGATATTCTGATTTATTCCAGAACGGAAGAAGAACACAAGACGCACTTGCGTATTGTTTTGGAGATCTTAGGGAAACATCAGCTGAAGGCTAAGTTTTCGAAGTGTCACTTCTGGAAGAGTGAAGTGAGGTTCTTAGGCCAAGTTATTTCTGGAAATGGAATAGCGGTTGATCCCGCTAAGGTGGCAGCAATCCAGGATTGGGTTAGACCTAAGAATGCATCTGATGTGAGAAGCTTTCTTGGATTAGCAGGATATTATCGTCGGTTTATCAAAGACTTCTCCAAGGTAGCTGCACCGTTAACAGGATTGACGAAGAAGAACCTAGTGTTCAGATGGGATGATAAGTGTGAGCAAGCTTTTGGAATCCTGAAAGAGCGATTGACGAGTGCTCCTGTTTTGACTATTCCTAGTGGGAATGATGAGATTGTGGTTTACACCGACGCATGTGGTACTGGACTTG
Source organism: Allium fistulosum (assembly GCA_030737815.1). Classification (NCBI taxonomy): domain Eukaryota; kingdom Viridiplantae; phylum Streptophyta; class Magnoliopsida; order Asparagales; family Amaryllidaceae; genus Allium; species Allium fistulosum. Next base: position 304,217,918 of record CM060901.1, on the reverse strand, counting down.
GAGCAGTGCTGATGCAGAGAGATAAAGTTGTTGCGTATGCAAGTCGACAACTGAAGCCACATGAAAGGAATTATCCGACTCATGATTTGGAGTTGGCGGCGATTGTTTTTGCTCTGAAGAAGTGGAGACATTATCTACTGGGGGTTTGATTCGAGTTGTTTATAGATCATAAGTCGTTGAAGTATCTTTTCTCCCAAAAGGATTTGAATCTTCGGCAGCAACGTTGGCTAGAGTTTTTGGCATCATATGATTTTGGTATAGCTTATACTCCAGGAAAAGGTAACGCAGTGGCAGATGCGTTAAGTCGAAGACATGCAGGATTGGGAGCCATGTTTTCAGAATGGAAGAGTCTCGAGTATTTAGCTGGATTTGACTTTAGGACTAGATGTGAATTGGAACCTGAGATGTTGGCAAACTTATCGATAAGACCCACTCTTGTGGAAAGGATTGGCGAGAGCCAAAAGCGAGATGATAAGCTTGTCAAGATTATCCGTGATTTGGAATCTGGATTGGATCCAGAAAAGGATAAAGGATTCGAGGTCAATCGAGAGGGTTGGCTTCGGAAGCAAGGACGACTAGTTGTTCTCGATATAGATGAATTGAGGAGTGGAGTTCTGAAGGAAAGTCATCACTCGAAGCTGACAATTCATCCAGGTGGAAATAAGATGTATCGGGATATGAAGAGAACCTACTACTGGGACGGTATGAAGAAGGATGTTGGAAATTTTATTTCCAAGTGTATGAACTGCCAGTTGGTAAAAGCCGAACAGAAGAAGCCAAGTGGATTGCTTCAACCCTTAGAAGTTCCTACATGGAAGTGGGAGCAGATATCGATGGATTTTATTGATGGATTACCTAGAACAAAAACGGGAAATGAAGGGATTTGGGTCATCGTAGATCGTTTGACTAAGAGTGCACGATTCATTCATGTTCGGTCGACTAGGACTGCATCAAAGTTGGCTGAGTTGTATGTTAAGTGGATAGTTCGATTCCATGGTATTCCGAAGAGTATAGTGAGCGATCAAGATCCATTGTTCACTAGTGGATTTTGGAAGAGCTTCCAGGAAGTTTTGGGAACCAAGTTGTGTTTGAGTACAGCTTATCACCCTCAAACAGATGGTCAGACCGAGAGAGTCAACCGAGTTTTGGAAGATCTTCTTAGAGCTTGTGTTTTGGACTTCGGAGGATCATGGGAAGATCACCTTCATTTGGTGGAGTTTTCATACAACAACAGTTACCAGTCAAGTATTGGTATGGCACCGTATGAGGCATTGTAAGGAAGACCGTGTAACTCTCCGACGTGTTGGATAGAAACTGGAGAAAAGTTGATACTTGGGCCAGAGATGATTCGTCAGACTATGGAGTGCATAGAAATCATTAGGCAACGAATGAAGGCAGCCCAAGACCGTCAGAAGAGTTATGCTGATAAGCGTCGTAAGGATTTGGAGTTCGACGTTGGTAATATGGTTTTTGTGAAGATTTCTCCACTGAAGAATGTTATCCGATTCGGGAAGAAAGGAAAATTGACTCCGAGATTTGTTGGACCATTCCCGATCATCGAGTGAATTGGAAAGCTCGCCTATAGACTGGAGTTACCTGAGAAGATGTCGAGTGTGCACAATGTTTTTCACGTATCATATCTACGGAAGTATGTGCACGACTCGAGTATGGTGGTTTCTGCTGATAGCTGGGAAGATTTCGAAGTTGATCCAGTCGATAGAAGACCTCGTAAGCCGCTTCGTGTTGTGGAAACCGACACGAAACAGCTTAGGAGGAAGGTAGTTAAGTTGCTCAAGATACAATGGAGTGATGATGATAACGACTGTACGTGGGAGGTGGAAGAGAGGATGAAGGCAGCTCATCCTGAACTCTTCAAGGTATGGCCCTAAGGTGTCATGTCATCTCGCGATATTGTAACTTGTTCTAATTTTAGAATTCTGTACGCTAAGCTAGAATTGGATGCATGGTTTGTTGATTGCTATGGATGGTAGGTGTACAGAATAATCTTTGATTGCTTTGTTGCTTGGAATTTCGGGGACGAAATTCCTAAGGGGGAGAGAATGTAACGACCCGTATTTTACGGATCGAAAAATCGTAAAACAGTTGACCTTTGGTTGCATTGTTGTTAAGACATTTTAGATTTTTGAGCAAAATAATGCTAAGTCCTAAGTCGTTCACGACTTAGTATAGGTCGTAAGTCGTTTATGACTTAGGGGATAGGAGCGACCCAGGGATGGCGAGTTAAGGGCTCGAAGATAGGTCGTTTGAACGACTTATGGTAAGGCAACGACCTAAGTAACTAGGCGAGTTAGCGACATAAGGAACTAAGTGGGTCTACGACCTAAGGTGTTATCGTAGTTAGGTCTTGAGCTCTGTTATAGTTAAGTCGCGTAGTGTTAAGTCGAATGGTGCTAAGTTGTTAAGTCGTCCAGGCGACTTAGGAGGGAACGCGCGTGTGTTAGGTCGTGTGTTTGCTAAGTCATAAGTCGTAACCTAGCTAAGTCGTGAGGTTGATGAGTTGTAGAGCTATTAAGTCGTTAAGGCGTATCCCAGTTAAGTCGTAGAATGGTAAGTCGCGCAATGTGTTAAGTCGTAGATTGATGGGCGCGTTAAGTCGTAGATTCCTGGGTGCGTTAAGTCGTAGACGACTTAGGAGTTGAGTCGTAACCCAGTTCTGCTAAGTTATAAGTCGTAGGCTAGTGGGATTTGATAAGTCGTAGGTTGGCATAGCAGTTGAGTCGTAAGTCGTCTGGGATGTTAAGTCGGAAGGTTATAAGTCGGAGACGACTTAGGGAAGGCGGACGAGTTAAGGAGGAATTCAGCTATAAATACTCGTCCATTTCTCACTTTTTGGGATCCGGATATCGAAGCGACGAAGTGCTGCCATTTTGAGAGCTCGACTTCTACACTTCTTCACTTCTTCTCTCCACTCTAATCTAGTGCTTCCATCCATCCAAGTTGAAGATCAAATTGAAGATTCAAGAGCTTAAATTGAAGATCTTCATCCTTTGAAGTGAGATTTCTTCATTTGAAGCGGATTCGTGATAGATCAAGCTTGATCCTTCGCTGTCCAGATCTGAAGCGTGTTGTTTTGAGGTTGTTTTGGTGATTTGGTGAGTGGTGATTATCTCTCACACGGATATAAAGGAGTATATCAGATTGTTGGCTCGATTTGGTGTTAAAATAGTGATTTTCATGCATTTTCTTCATCCTAAGTGTAGATCCATGTAGATCCATTGTTCATGATGATTTGACAACCATTTTACTAAGTGTTAACCTATGCAAGTTCATTCATCAAGATTGTAGAGATATTTCTCATGATTTCATGCTTGTTAGACTTTCAACTCTTTAATTACGAAATTGCCATTATTGTGATAATTGTCTACTTAGATCATATTTGAATGCTTGATTGCTTGGATTAATGTTTGACTTGGTTGATTGCTATGAATTAGATGATTGATGATTTGATTTAGACCGAAGACGATTCAAAAGCTAATGGAAAGGCTCTTGAATTGGGAAAGCTGCTCGTGGCATATGTAGCGGGATGATGAAGCTCTTATGCATAGATTTGATGATGTGATGTTGAGATGAGGCTTTGCGAGGATGTAATGAAGCGAGGCATCATGTGATGAAGACTTGGTCAAATCCAGACGGGATCATTCCAAGCATGTTGATAACTCGGTGAATGGTTCGAGTTGAGGATAATGGATGGATATGAGAATGGTCGTCAAGGAGGATGACTAGGAGGCTTGGGTCTCATCGTTGTTGAAGGTTCTAGCATGCTCTAAGCAAGAGTACGTTTGGGCAGATTCGATAGTCCCAACGACCAACTGTTGATGGTCGAGTACTCTGGGCAGATTCGATAGTCCTAGGCACGGGTCACGATGACGTGCGGGAGTTATGTCCAGAACCGGGGTTACCATTAGCCCTTGACGGACGGCTGAAAGAATGTGTCGGTCATTCAATTAACGGTGATACCGAAGCAATGATAACAGTGATAGCCAGAGTCATGGATGTTTTATTGTATCGTCATTCGGTCTCAAGAGCGGTATTTTCTGGGTGCTTATCTGATCTTGGTTTAGGCCTTGGGGGTTTGTGCTTGGAAAACATCGCCCTTGACTCGAGTGATAATTGCTTTAATTTAAATTGTATGTTCTGCTATGTTCGCTTCTGCTTAGTGTGTGTCTGGGGGCTATCACTGTAGAAAGAGGTTGGAGTGGGAGGGTTGTATTCCTTTTCCTTTATGCTCTTTTGGTATGTTGATTGTTAATTTACTGCTCACTAAGACTGTTGTCTGACTCAAGGCTTTATGTTTTAATTCTTATTGCCTTGGGTTGTTCGTCCATTTTGGGACGGGCGGACTAGGTAGCAGGTGACAGGTGCTGTTCTTGCTTTCCATGGTGTTGATATCGAAGACGAGCTGGAGTATTGCATATTGTTTCTTTATTACTATATGTACTGGATGTTCCGCTGCTTTGTAATCTCTGAGTGATGTAGTGAGGCTTGTTGTATTGACTATCCTGATGCTTGTATTCAACTATTATGAAGTTTTATATGTTATCCCGCCTTTTGGCAATGCCGTGACACCAAGGACTTGACAAAAGATCGGTGGCCGATTGTCTCGGAAGTTAATTACGCGCAAGGGTCGCTATGGATATCGATGGATTTTGTCCGAGTCCGGACCAGGCCAAAGTTGCTAAGACATGACAAGCTAAGCCATGGGAGTCAACGTTCCAAGTTTTGAGTCAATCCGAGTTCGTATGATCGAGTTAAGATCCATGCAAGTTAGAAGGGAAGCAATGATTCGAATCCATTAATTCGAATCCATCAGGATCGAGTCGATCGACAAACTAGGCTAGGTTTCACCTGCTTCAGGTCCGCAAAGTCAACTTGCTTCGAATCCATCGAGCAAGGCCTAACTCGAATCCATTGGACCATCCATTCCTTCGAATCCACAGAGCTGTAAGGCATAAGTCCTTCGACTCCATCAAAGGAAGTTCCTTCGAATCCATAGAGCTGTAAGGCATAAGTCCTTCGACTCCATCAAAGGAAGTTCCTTCGAATCCACAATGGCTATTCACCCCGGCTCCATCTCTTAAGTCCAACTCCATCTCTAAAGATGCTTCGAATCCACCTTGTTTGAGACAACTTCGAGTCGATCACCCATGATATACCCAGATCGATTCGAACAAACGCGCCTTCGAATCCACTGCCTCGAATCCAAGCCATGGATTCGACCCAGTCAAACCGGAGTATAAAGCGAATCGATGCGAAAAGCACGCGCCACGTCACTATAAGCATCGAGTCGACCCTATCGAGTCAAAGGGATCGATTCGAAGCATCCATGTTCCCCGGAAATGCAATATTGAATCGATCATAACTCGAGTTCTACAAGTCCAAATGCCATGAAATTTTCACAGAAGCTTAAGCACATGATGAAGAATGTCCACGCCAAATTTCAGCTCGATTGGATGATTTCTTGATCGATTCGAACCAAGGGTCGAATCGATCCCAATGTGGGCCCGGATCTCCAGATTTCGGCCATGTGGGCCCCCTGACGTACCAGAACTGGTCTCCCCTCATTTTAGGCGAAATATCAGCCTCCTACACCTATAAATAGAGCCCCTAGTCATTCAGAAAAGGGGTCGGATAATTCTAAGTACTGAAGAGCGCCCAGATTCTGCCAGATTTACTCCAGAACACCGTCGCTGCTTTAGATTGAGACTTAGCATATAAATTCAGTTGTATTACAGTATAAAGAATTGTAATCTTCAAGTATCGAGCAATAAAATCATCAAATTTCATAGTGGACGTAGGCAAAACGTCGAACCACTCTAAATCGCTTGTCTTTGCAATTTACTTTCTGTTATTTGGAGTTTTGTTAGATAACCCACAGTTTTAATTTTCATTCTTCACTTTTATCTCTTCAGAAACTTTCGAAGAGTGTTGTGCCCATTTTTGGTACAAACACTTTGGTGCTTTCACTAAGAAAAAACCAGCTTTTTTCTCCTGCTCCTTGGATCTACCATCGGTACCGGATTGCACAAATCCAAGAGGAAGATCCAGATCTCTAATTCATAATCCTTCCATTCTATTCAGATTTGCATAAAATCTAGGAAAAGGATTCATCATTCAAAATGGTTAGCACGAGAACCACTTCTACAGCTGCTGGACAAGAAGGTAGAGATGGACAGAATCCTGCTCAACAACAGCCACCCAACCAAGACAACACTGCCCACTCAGATCCGTCTAGGGCAGTCACTAGACAAGAATTCCAGGTGTTGCTTCAAGAGTTGACTCAGAGTCGGCAACAATTGGTCGAACAGTTGCGTGCTAATATTGAATTGACAAACCAACTGAACCGCCAGGGCCGTAGGAGGTCCAGAAGTGATGATGTTTCCCGCTCATCCACTGAAAGTTCTGCCTCATCTGACTATCATCATAGATCTACCCGTCCCTGATTGGACGGAAGTCATGCTCAAGCTGCGGGATATCAACCCGCCCTAACTGTCGGACAGTTTAGGGTAGGACCGTCAACCAGTTTCCAGGCTGGGCCATCAGCACGAGGTGGTCGTACTCCACAATATACTACGGACAATCATGTCACAACTGCCACAGTAGAAACAAGGGTTGATACCCGACATCTTCCAGATTCAAGCAATCAACAGCAGGGACGTACTTCTGAACCATACGGCCCGGAAGATGCTGAGCCAAGGAGGCGAAACTTGGACCGTCGACAGCGCCCGGTCCAAACTCGCACTGTGGAACCCGACCACACCTTAGCACAGCATGCTCAAAATGTAGCAATGCCAGACATCTCGACTATGATACGTCAGATGATCCGCGAAAGCCAAGGTCTTACCAACGACGATTGGGGGATTTCTCGGAGTCATACTCCTTTCACGGACGAGATACTATACGCTGAACCTCCTCGGCGATTCAGAATGCCAACTCTCCCTATGTACGAAAGAAATTCTGATCCCAATCAGCACATATTGAAATATGAATGGTCAATGAGCGCCGCAAGGGCCGACGATGCGGTGAAATGCCGAAGCTTCCCCATCTCACTGGGAGGAATTGCAACAATGTGGTTTACAAGATTACCTCCAAGATCTATCTCTTCATTTGACCAATTGGCTAAGAAATTTGTTGAACAATTCCGTATGCATGTCGCTAGACCCAAAGATGTTAACACCTTGTCCAGTGTTACCCAAGCTCATGGGGAAACACTAAGGCGTTACTTGGAGAGATTCCATGCGGCATGTGTGGAAATTAGTAATCCCAACGATAACTCAATTTTAATGGCATTGACAAAGGGAATTGATCCCGATTCTGAATTTGGAAACTGGTTAGCCGGAAAACCACCCGCATCGTTGGACCGTTTCTACTCCAAAGCCGCTCAATTCTTACGGCAAGAGGACGCGAAATAGTCTAGGAAGCAGGACGATGCGAAACCTGGAAATGAGGGAATACAAAGCAATGTAGCAGTTAAACAGTCCGGTGACAATTCCCGAAAAGTTCGGTTAAACATACAGAACAAACAAGCTCAGCCAAGAGGTAGCAATGGTCAAAACAAGAAGAGAGATCCGAATCCAGGCCCACGGCGTAGGGCTCCGATGTTCGAAAGTTATACACCATTAAACACATCGCTGGAAAATGTGTACCTACAAACTTGCAACACCGAACAATATAAGAAACCCGCTCCGAAGCGGTCATCAGAGAGGCAGATTCAGACAGGAAAGTTTTGTAGGTTTCATGAGAGTTATAGCCACAATACTAATGACTGTCGTCATTTGCAGGATCTCATAGAAAAGTTGATCAGGGAGTGAAAGTTAGATCAATTCGTGCGGGCACCGCAGTCCGGTGGTGCGGGCCCATCAAACCCAAACCTTACGCAAGACCAAGAAAGACAAGAGGAACCCGCTCGTACAGGCGGGAGGCTAGTTATCAATACCATAAGTGGTGGTCCTCATCCAGCGGACAGGAGCTGGAGGGAAATGGAGTCGTATGCTAGCTCTATCAGGCATGCGAGCTTCGAATGCTGCAGTAATTGTGAGGATGGAACCCCGGCTAAGTAACAAAAGACGATGTCTGACGACATCATATTTAGAAGCAGAGATGCTGACAAAATCGAAGCCCCAACAATTGACCCACTGGTCATATCTGCCCAGGTTGGTCCTGCTTGGATGAAGAGGATCCTGGTTGACAGTGGGAGTTCTGTAAACATTCTATTCAAAAGAGCTTACGATTTAATGAAGATGGAAGCAAAAGACTTGAAACCCTGCCAATCTCGAGTTCATGGCTTCAATGGGAGTGCAACAATACCCATTGGGATCGTGGAACTACCGGTAGAACTAGGGATTGGAGAACGCAGGAGAGTCCGACTGCTGCAATTCATTGTTCTTGACATCGCTTCACCGTACAATGCATTCCTGGGTCGACCAGCCCTTGCTGAATTCAGGGCAGCCATTGCCCCATGGTGTTTGACTTTGAAATTCCCAACTGACCATGGTATAGGAATCGTTCAAGGAGATCAGGCGGCAGGAAGAGCCTGTTATGTTGCTGAGTTGCGTGAAGCACAGAAGAAGGAAAAAGGAAAGGGCGTAGAGGAATCTCTCTGCGTCCATTTTACTGATAATTGACAACTAGCACCTGGGCCCCGGCCCGGGCACCACTACCAATTCCTTAAAGATCTTGACCCTAGAGATAACGAAGATAAAGATGAAGTCAAAGAGAATCATGCGTCTCCAGCAGAACTGACTGTGGACGTCCCAGTCAGTGAGGATGACGACTCAAAAGTACTAAAAGTTGGATCTCAACTGGGAAAACAGATACAACAGGAATTGGTTGAATTTCTTCAAGCGAATCTCGATGTCTTTGCCTGGACGCACTCTGACATGTGCGGAATCTCACCGAACATTGCAAGTCACTCCTTGAATATTTATCCGCGACATGTTCCGGTCAAGCAAAAGAGGCGTGGTATGGATCCAGAGAGATCTGCCGCCCTTAAAGAAGAAATTGAAAAGTTGCAATCAAATGGTTTCATCCGAGATGCTCTATACCCGGAGTGGGTGTCAAATCCGGTAATGGTTCGAAAGCCGAATGGGAAATGGAGAACTTGCGTCGACTACTCCGACTTAAACAAAGCTTGTCCAAAAGATAGTTTTCTGCTTCCTCGAATTGACCAACTCGTAGACTCAACTGCAGGCCATGAATTGTTATCCTTTATGGATGCTTATTCCGGTTATAATCAAATACCTATGCATCTACTCGATCAAGAACATACCAGTTTCGTGACCGATCTGGGACTCTACTGTTACAGAGTCATGCCTTTTGATTTAAAGAATGCCGGAGCAACTTACCAACGCTTGGTTAATCGAATGTTCGCTGACCAGATCGGGAAGACCATGGAAGTTTATGTGGATGACATGTTAGTTAAGTCCCGATTTTCCACAGATCACGTTAGGGATTTAGATTCAATGTTCCGCATCCTACGTGAATATGGAATGAAGCTTAACCCGTTGAAGTGCCACTTTGGCGTTGCATCCGGAAAGTTTCTCGGTTTCATCGTCAACGCTCGTGGGATAGAGGCAAACCCCGAAAATATCTGGGCAATAAGGAATTTGCAAACTCCAAGGACCATAAAGCAAGTCCAGAGTCTCAACGGGAAGGTAGCAGCGCTAAGCAGGTTCATCTCAAAATCCACTGATAAATGCATTCCTTTCTTTGATCTAATCCGGAAGGGAAAACGAAACTTTGAATGGACCATGGAATGTGAAGGCGCATTCCGATCGCTGGTTCAGCATCTCTCTATACCACCGATTTTGTCAAAACCGATTGATCACGAGCAATTATACCTTTATCTAGTGGTATCAAAGCATGCGATCAGTGCTGCTCTGGTCCGAAAAGAGGATCGAGTGCAGAAACCGGTCTATTATGTTAGTAAACGATTGACCGGAGCTGAATGAAATTACCCCAGGTTGGAGAAACTGGCTTATTGCTTGGTCATTGCCTCAAGAAAGCTTCGTCCTTATTTCCAAGCTCATCCGCTTACTGTGTATACCGATCAGCCGTTACAACAGGTCCTCACGCGGCCTGAGACGTCTGGAAGGTTACTCAAGTGGAATATCGAACTGAGTCAATTTGACATTACTTATGCTCCGCGGAGAGCCATTCAAGGGCAAGTCCTAGCTGACTTCATAGCTGAATTTACTGTTCCAGACGACTTACCCGAAACCAGCGAGTCTCCTGAATATGTCTGGAAACTTTATACAGACGGTGCATCAAACGATCGGTGTTCGGGCGCTGGTGTTGTACTAGAAACCCCCGAAGGTCGATCCATATGCTATGCTTTGAAGTTTGATTTTCACGCAACCAACAACGAAGCCGAATATGAAGCTCTATTGACTGGGTTAAAGCTTGCCAAAGATCTAAGAATTATCGCTATAGAAATTTATTGTGATTCACAGTTGGTCGTGTGCCAGGTACGGGGAGAATATCAAGCAAGAGATCGAAGGTTAGCTGCTTATCTAGCCCGAGTTCAGGAAACACTGGATCAGTTTGATTATTATGCCATTTACTATATACCACGAGATCGCAATCAAAAGGCCGATTCATTGGCAAAGTTGGCCAGTACAGGTGAAGCACAGCAAATGGGACTTGTCCCGGTCGAAACTTTGTCCTTCCCAAGCATCGATCAAATAAAAACGAATGATGTGTTGGAAACCTCTCCCAGTAGAGAATCATGGATGACTCCGTATCGAAATTATATTGAGAATGGGATATTGCCTGAGCACCGAAATGAGAAAAGGCAAGTTCTACGAAAAACTTCGCGGTTCATCATTCAGGATGGGATCATGTATAGAAAAGGTTATTCTGTTCCACTCCTCCGGTGTATCGCTCACGACGAAGTCAAACGAGTGTTACATGACGTGCACGAAGGAGAATGTGGCGATCACACCGGTGGACAAGCACTTGCTAAGAAAATACTTCGATATGGATATTACTGGCCGACAGTAAACCGAGATGCAGCCAATTATGCCAGAAAGTGCGACAAGTGCCAGAAACACGCTCGAATTCCAAGAGCCCCACCTACCGAGATAACTCAAATGGTCAGTCCCTGGCCGTTCGCTATGTGGGGTATCGATATCATCGGCGCTTTACCTCTGGCAAGAGGTGGTGCGAGGTATGCCATTGTCGCAGTTGACTACTTCACGAAATGGGCCGAGGCCGAAGCTCTCGCAACGATTACGTCGAAGAAAGTAATAAACTTTGTAGTCCGCAATATCATTTGTCGATTTGGACTCCCGCACACCATCATCACCGATAATGGGACCCAATTCGAAAGTTCGGAGTTCAAGAATTTCTGCCAACGATTTCATATTCATAAAAAGTTCTCTGCAGTCGCACATCCACAAGCAAACGGTCAGGTCGAAGCTGTTAACAAAGTTATCAAATCCATCTTAAAGAAACGACTGGAAAAGGCTGGGGGCAAATGGGTCGATGAACTTCCTATGGCATTATGGGCTTATCGAACAACTCACAAGACCGCAACTGGACACACCCCATTTTCCTTATCCTATGGCTCGGAGGCCGTTATTCCAGTTGAGACAGAAGTATTTTCTCACCGCGTAACTTATTACGATCCAAAAACAAATTCTATATTACTCGCTGAATCTTTGGATCTGTTGGACGAGAAACGGGAAGAAGCTGATTTGAGAGCGGCCACATACCGAAGTCGGGTCGCCCGGTTATATAACACCAAAGTTCGACCCCGAACCTTTGAACTCGGTGATCTTGTCCTCAAGAGAATCTACCCGGTTCCTTCACACATGAAACCAAATTGGGAAGGACCGTATGTGATTACACAAAGACTTGGGGATGGCACATTCAAACTATCAACCGTGGACGGACTAGTTTTACCAAGGGCCTGGAACAGCGAGAGTCTCCGTCACTACTACATATGACAGGCTTTATTTATTTCATTATGTTTTTTATTCAGCAATTTACTTTTGCATTTCGAAATTAGGATTTGTAATAAGGCAACTGATTTGCCATATTTTCTTATTTCAGCAATAAAATGCCATCTCTTCGAGCCAGAGCTGTGATTCACTAAATACAATGTACAACATCACGATGCACGAAGAGCTAAATTCCATCACATAGTGGAATTTATTCAAATAGGGAGTGGCTGTGAAGCAATCAACCACTCACTAAATGAAACCCGAGCTCGGGGGCAATCCATCACATCAGGCCAAGAAATGGGTTGATACACGACAACCCTTCACTTAACTCCGTACTCCCAGAGTGCGAGGCAGAGTATAAACATTTTCTTAACTCTGTACTCCTAGAGTGCGAGGCGGAGTATAAACATTTAACTTAACTCCGTACTCCCAGAGTGCGAGGCGGAGTATAAACATTTACAAAACCCCAGAGTACTCCGAGAGCGCGAGCTGGGTACAAACATTTTCCTAACTCCGTACTCCCAGAGCGCGAGGCGGAGTATAAACATTTTACTAAACTCCGTGCTCCCAGAGCGCGAGGAGGAGTATAAACATTCATTCAACTCCGTACTCCCAGAGCGCGAGGCGGAGTATAAACATTTTCTTAACTCCGTACTCCCAGAGTGCGAGGCGGAGTATAAACATTTTCCTAAATCCCAGAGTACTCCGAGAGCGCGAGCTGGGTACAAACTTTTACTTAACTCCGTACTCCCAGAGTGCGAGGCGGAGTATAAACGTTTTCCTAAAACCCTAGAGTACTCCGAGAGCGCGAGCTGGGTATAAATATCGACAAACTCCAGACTCCGAGAGCATGAGCTGGAGTATAAACATTACTCAACTCCGAACTCCCAGAGTGCGAGGCGGAGTATAAACATACGTCAACTCCACACTTACCCCCAATACTGGGGGCAGAACCATAGCACATAACAAGTTGAAGACAAAAGGGAATACATTCTCATTTCCATTATCAACAAAAAGAATCTGATTACAAAATGGTTCAAAAAATTGCTACTAGTGGGAGCCGAATCCACATCTATACACGGCTATAGAAAAAACAACAAAATGCTACCCTACGTAACAGAGATTTAAAGAAAGAGTTCAATCTTTCTTCTTCCTTATCTTCTTCTTCGGGGTAGCCCCACCAGATCCGCTGCCTGATTTTCTCCTCGACCGCTTACTCTTTTCAGGCTTGCCCTCCGGCAATGATATAATGTCAACGTCTTCCTCAGAACTGGAGGCGATGGAGATTCTTCTAGGAGGACGAGCTGGAGGCATAGGAGTAGTAGCAGGAGGAGGGGCAGGAGCAGTTTCAATCACTACAGTACCGCCTGGTGAAATCACCATTAACGGGGCAGGCCCGGGCAGATTCATACCAGCATTCCCTGCTGCCATCTCGGCATCAATCTCGGCAATAATGTCGTCCTCACGAGATACTTGGGTCGCATCGGATGTGCCAATAGCTGGCATAGATGAACTAACGGCCGGAGCAGCCCCACTCACAGCATCGGACGGGTTGACAGAGGGATCGATGGGTTCATGGAGAAGCTCCTCAATCATTTGAGCGCTGAAAGAAAACATATTTGCATCTCCCTCCTCGCCAATCAAGGTAGAAGTCGTGATGGCTTCAGAAAAAACAACCCCTTGTGTTTGATGTGGAACTGATAGAGCAAGAGGCGCAGAAACAATAACTTCAGTCACTGAAATGCGACAAAACGAAGATTGTTAGCCAAGTGTGATGCTTAAGGTTCTTCACAACTAAACTACGAGAAGCGTTCAAATACCTTCCTTGGTCTGGACCGAAACGTAGGCAGAATCCTCGGTGGAAGATAATAATGGTGGGTCAGGATTATATGCAGGAACAAACTGGGGATCTACCGCACCAGTGGTTTCGGGCAATGTTGGAATTACAGCTCCAACACTTGTCTCGTGATGCGCGATCCCCGAGCCTTCGCCTGTCTCTAGAGATTGAACGCCAAGCTTTTCTTTCGCCATAGAGATCACCGCCTCATGAAGGATCTTCCTCTCATCCTCGGTGAGCAAACGCATCTCCAGCTCAAAGTCGTCAAGTGTTTCATCTGGATGCGCTGCTCTCTTCTCATTCACCAACCGGGTCCAGGCATTGTACAAGATCATGGAGTCATCTCCCAGCCACGCTAAATTTCTGTGTTCCAGCACATTAGCATTATACGTGACTAAGAGATCATCAAACTCAGCATCTATCCTAGACCTCTCCTCCAAGATCTTTTCTTGAATTTCTGCTTCCGCAGACTTAGCCTTGACCGCCGCCGCAGCAAGTTCGGCCCTGAGAGGTACTGCTTGGTCGCAAGCCTCTTGAGCAGTGGCGTTTGCATCGTCCTTCTCCTTCACCATTTCAGTAAATTTGGCCTTGAGCTCGTTCAGCTCTTTAACGGCTAAGTCTCGCTCAGCTGCAATGGTGGTGTTGCGGTGGCCCATCTCTTCTACCGTGGCGCAGTGTTCCTGCTGCATCCTCGCCAGTTTGGCCACGACATCTTCATGTTTCTGAAGTGTTTCAAGCTCTGACTTCCGGGACGTCTCCACTTCAGATTGAAGAACCTGAATGATGCGTTTCTGTTTAACAATGCCAGCATCACGTTCAGCAATAATCTTCGCCCGGTCAAAAGCTACTCTAGAAGCCTTCACGGCTGCCTTGTACCACTCCTTATACTGAGCGTAGAAGTCGTGGATATAACTATGAGCAGTGGTCTCAGCGTCCAAAGGAATTCTTTTAAAGTTAGGAGGGAAGACATAGCCATCCATGCAAATTTCAGGGTAGTCATTTTTCATCTGGGCGAGTTTAGCAGCTCCCTCACTTGTCAACTCAGCTGGAGCTTGTTCTATTATAGTGGCTGCTGACGGTTCCATTCTTGGCCGCTGAACGTCAGGCCGAGAAGATTGAGAAGGCGGCTGCTGCTGGTGAGAAGGCCTTGGGAGGTCTACTGGGGCACTAGGAGGCGGAGGAGAGCGAGATCGGGGTCGGTACTGGTATCCCCGGTCTCTGTCAGAATAGTCATAGCCAGAACGGCCACGCGAGTAATCTCTATCTCTATCATAACGTTCTTGACTTGAATAGCCTCGCCCATGATCTCTATCTGTCTCTCTCCTGCGGGAATCATAGAATGGAGAAGATTGGCGCACATTTCGAAGCCTATCCAAAGTAGAGCCACGTCTTGACATCTCACTTGCGATAAGAAAGAATTACGGATTAAGATCCCATAAAGCAATGTTTATTATGCAAAAGTCATGAAGTGCTGTGGAAGTGTGTGTAAATGTGTAAACCCCCAAACCGACCGGAAGTGTTGACCGCACTTAAAGGAAAGGGCTCGTTCATGTTTAGGACATCTTGGAATTCCTCCAACCCAGGATTATGAGAAATTGATATATAATCTGGGATGGGAATATTGTCAAGCCCTTTGAAAAAGTCTCTCGAATGAAAAGGGGCGGCCTCAGAAATCATAACTCCGGGAATGGGAGGAGACACATCCACAGATTTCCACCCCTTAGACTTAAGTTTTTTGGAAATGGCGGCCTTGCCTTCTGTCTTCCTCCCGACTCCTCCAAGTTTCCCAAGAGGTCAGCCATCGGCTCCGAATCCGTATGGGTTCTTTCTTCGTCACTCGCCTCGATTATTCTGATTCCAAGTGACTTCTTCACTTTTCTCTTCTTGGTTTTCTTCTTATCTTCCTTCTTGGAGGCGGGCTTTGCCAATCCCTCGACGACTATACTTTGATTGATGTCGATCAAACCAAGAATTCTTAAGTTATAATCGTTCAGCACCGAGTCAATATGTCTCAACTCGCTTGGAACTTCTTGAAGACTTCGGACGATACCTTTGAAGCGCCCTCCGTCGGGTCTGGAGATAATGGCTGTAAAGGGAATGAAATGTCAATTTTAACACCAAAGAGCTATTGGTCAAGAAAACAGGTTAAGGCGCTTACGTCTAGACAACCATCGCCTAGCAAAACCCGGAGGGCACCAAACATAGAACCACTCGTTCTTGAAATAACTCAGTCGGGTCCAAGCTCCAACAACAACTTGGCAATTCCTAACTGCCTCCAGAAATGTAAAAGACGGGCTATCACCCCTACTCTTGAAGTTAAATATGTGTCTGATCTCGGTGGGCCTTGGCGGGCGAAAGAGACAGTCCATAAATATGACAAAGGCACTGTTCAGCAACGCGTGCCCGTTGGGATGAAGTTGTGAAGGAGCGATTCCTAAATATGATAGCATCCCTCTGATATATTGATTGAAAGGAGGGAGAGTTCCGGCCGCGCAAGCATGGCGATAAAAAGCCGTATATCCATCAGGCGGATTGTGCGGTCTATCATCGGCACTAGGTAATAACACATCATCCAGAGATATGTTATGCTTTAAGCATATTCGTCCCAATAAGGATTCAGAGATGTTAGATTGAACCGAATCAACCGGGTCCTCAATAAATATAGCCTCTGGCAATTCATCTGGAGCTGGATCAATTACATCGGCAGGAATATCGGGAATCTCAAGCACCGGAGGAGTCGAGCTCTGTACCTCTTGTTGTTGGGAGCTCGGAGATTCCATAATTAGCTAACTCATCAGAAAGCAACGTTAAGTTCATAAACAGCCCGTGCATGCCCCGGTGTAGTGTGTATGAACGTGTCGTGCAGTGCAAGTGCTGTGCATCACTTAAGCAAATTTAACAGAATGAAGCAAGATGTTCGTACAACATAACTTGGGAATTTGAGAATGAAAATGACCGTCATCGCTGACCGTCACTTCCACACCATCCAAACGCTACGGACCAACTTCAAGTATAAATCAGTTGTATTATTGGTTAAGTCATAGTTCCATCGACGAGCTTCAAAGGGAATTCAAGTTCAACTCTTTCAGTCAAGTTCGATTATGCAAGGCCGAAGCTCGTCGAAGTAAAGCATGCTAAAGTTCATTAAGTTCGTCAAGTTTCGACTGAAAATTGGTCACGTTCGAATCCATTGAGCGAGTCAGAAGAATTGCACTCCCTGAACTGAAGACGTTCGAATCGATCACCTCGGATCGATACGAGTCAAATCGATGTGCTTCGAATCGAAAAAGAGTCGACTCGATGCATTTCGCATCAATATAGGTCGTTGGAATGATATCCATAGCATCATGTGAAGGAGCGCTTCGAGTCCATCAGGGGAGCGTTCGCACCGACCCAGGAAAGCAACATCGTATCGATCAAGTTCGATGCCTTCGAATCGATCGCGAAATTATTAGTTCGAATCGATCGATACGAACCACGTCATCTCACAAGCATCGATTCGAAGCCCCATAATCAGGATCGATACGAACTAATCCATCCCGGATCGATACGATACGAAGAGAAAAGAAACCCTTCGGAATCTCTCCTTCTCCAAAAAAGCCTCAGCACTTTGTCACGCTCCATCCATCGACTCGACCCATTGGACTCAGATCTCACAACAATTCCCCGTTCCACACGTTCTCAAGTTCGACTCAGTCTAATAGTTACCTGGTTAAGTATGGATTGCGAGTTAAAGTGTAAAGGGTTTGATCGATTCGTAAAGGCTTATCTCTCAAGGTCTGGAAGATCGATACGAAGAAGAAGCAGGGAAACAGTAAAAGTAAAAAGTTAAAAATGAACAGGACCCCGGTATATATAGGGGAAACGAGACGATTCGTCTCCCGGTCAAGCGCAACCGGAAATAACGGGTCCGGCTCATCGATTCGAATGAGTATCTTCGAATCGATCACTGCAAGGCATCCATCGATTCGAAGCTGACCAGATGACTTTGTCGATTCGGACTCAAATATCTACACCAGACAACTTCGAGACTTTTCCATCGAATCCATAGCATCGATTCGAAGCACGGCGCCAGAAGGGTCAGGGGGACGTTCGACTCCATCGATTCGAACAGTCAAGTTCGAATCCCTCAATTACAAATCCATCCAAGCTTCGAATCCACCCAAAAACATCGATTCGAGACAGTCCACGGAAGAGGAATCTAGATCATTGTACACCATCGATTCAAAGTACCTACTTCGAAACCATCAACTCGAAGCGGACCAAGAAACATAGCTTCGAATCCATCACAGACCACTGACGAAAATGGACGAACCATTTCAATGTGAAATTTTTTGCTTATCTACTCTTTATACCGATTCAGGAGAGGATCGATGCAAGAGGATGACCATAGACAATCATAAAAACGATGTTTTAACTCGAGTCTCAAATCGGTTCAAGAGAGGACCGATGCAGATTTCGATAGCAAACTGAACTAACAACAACTTGCGATCACGCAACGTTAACCAAAGTCAAGATAATACACGTATGCACGTATTTCTGACTAATATTTGGTCTTTATCATTTTCAGGGATCAAATGTTCATCTCGTCATGGATCAAAAGCCTAACAGCCAGTCACAATTATACGACGGTCGATTACTGCGATACAGAATGCGACTTTCGGTAAAGCATGTCGTAGCTGTCCAGTGAGAGATTGCAACTCTTCAAAGCACGTCATGTTTACACAAGACGTACTTTGGGGGGCAAATGTTATCCCGCCTTTTAGCAATGCCGTGACACCAAGGACTTGACAAAAGATCGGTGGTCGATTGTCTCGGAAGTTAATTACGCGCAAGGGTCGCTATGGATATCGATGGATTTTGTCCGAGTCCGGACCAGGCCAAAGTTGCTAAGACATGACAAGCTAAGCCATGGGAGTCAACGTTCCAAGTTTTGAGTCAATCCGAGTTCGTATGATCGAGTTAAGATCCATGCAAGTTAGAAGGGAAGCAATGATTCGAATCCATTAATTCGAATCCATCAGGATCGAGTCGATCGACAAACTAGGCTAGGTTTCACCTGCTTCGGGTCCGCAAAGTCAACTTGCTTCGAATCCATCGAGCAAGGCCTAACTCGAATCCATTGGACCATCCATTCCTTCGAATCCACAGAGCTGTAAGGCATAAGTCCTTCGACTCCATCAAAGGAAGTTCCTTCGAATCCACAAAGGCTAGTCACCCCGGCTCCATCTCTTAAGTCTGACTCCATCTCTAAAGATGCTTCGAATCCACCCTGTTTGAGACAACTTCGAGTCGATCACCCATGATATACCCAGATCGATTCGAACAAACGCGCCTTCGAATCCACTGCCTCCAATCCAAGCCATGGATTCGACCCAGTCAAACCAGAGTATAAAGCGGATCGATGCGAAAAGCACGCGCCACGTCACTATAAGCATCGAGTCGACCCTATCGAGTCGAAGGGATCGATTCGAAGCATCCATGTTCCCCAGAAATGCAATATTGAATCGATCATAACTCGAGTTCTACAAGTCCAAATGCCATGAAATTTTCACAGAAGCTTAAGCACATGATGAAGAATGTCCACGCCAAATTTCAGCTCGATTGGATGATTTCTTGATCGATTCGAACCAAGGGTCGAATCGATCCCAAAGTGGGCCCGGATCTCCAGATTTCGGCCATGTGGGCCCCCTGATGTACCAAAACTGGTCTCCCCTCATTTTAGGCGAAATATCAGCCTCCTACACCTATAAATAGAGCCCCTAGTCATTCAGAAAAGGGGTCGGATAATTCTAAGTACTAAAGAGCGCCCAGATTCTGCCAGATTTACTCCAGAACACCGCCGCTGCTTTAGATTGAGACTTAGCATATAAATTCAGTTGTATTACAGATTTACAGTATAAAGAATTGTAATCTTCAAGTATCGAGCAATAAAATCATCAAATTTCATAGTGGACGTAGGCAAAACGCCGAACCACTCTAAATCGCTTGTCTTTGCAATTTACTTTCTGTTATTTGGAGTTTTTGTTAGATAACCCACAGTTTTAATTTTCATTCTTCACTTTTATCTCTTCAAAAACTTATGAAGAGTGTTGTACCCATTTTTGGTACAAACATTATATGATGTCATTTTGTTCTTTAAAGCTTCCCTATACATATGTTCTATTGTATTTTATCCATGCGCTGTGAGTAATACGATAGATTATGATGTTTTAATCTACCTTGGCAATCGTCCATGGTCGCCTGGCACACTTTACAGCGAACTATCTCTAGATTCGGTGTAGGGGTCATGGGCGGTCGTCACAATTATCATCTCCTAAAAAACAATATTCACTAATAATCATTGTATATATATAATATAATATAGATAAAATTATTTCATTTACCCTATTTTAAAACAATATTATGTCGACTTGCCTCGTTTAAGTATTTAGAAACCCCTATCGATAACATGGCGTCCCACACACCAACCAGAATCCATAAACAACTCAACGGATAAGTAAACACAATATAAAACATTTTATAACACTAACAAGTACGCGCCCTCATATATTTACACACTCAAACAACTCATTCTAGGGTATTACTACCCTATCTCTAATGAGTTAAACCCCACAAAGCTAAGGTTATCGCTAAACCTCGCTCTGATACCAACTGTAACGACCCACATTTCGAAAGGTTAAAATTGACAATAATTCACACTTGTCCAACTCAAACAATCTGAAACACAGATAATCAATGTGGTTGATTAAGAAAAATAAGAAAAGAAGAAGAAAAACACAGAATCTCACAGCGGAATGACAAAATATAATAATCAAATAAACAGTTCATGAAGTTGTTTACTATACATTTGATTATAATTTATACAACATTTATCAAAGTTATATACACAACAGAAAGAAAATATAATGCAATAGAAAAACATGATGCTAGGAATAATAATAATAGAAATAATATACCAAATCTTCGTCTTCGTCCTCCAGAAAATGATCTTCAATGCACTGAAATACTAAGGGCTGACCCGAGCGTAATGAAAAGACAAAACGCTCGAGTTAGGACTAAAATATCCTTATGTGAGTCAAATCGATATCACATAACACGAGTGTAATAGCGTCAGAGATGTTTACGGGGTTTCACATCTCCTATCCAGTGTATAACGTGCGTGCAATAACTCAAGGGATGTTACGAGATTTTCCATCTCTTAAGGATCCGCCAAAATATTTATATATAGTAGAATACGCTACATATATAATGTCTAATCAGTAAAATAAATATTTTTCCTAGCGTTAAGGCTTTACATTGACCCCCCTTAACGCGTTTTTAAGCATTGTCGTACAGTTTGCATATAACGCCCCAGTAGCTCGTCGGGGTATAGGGATGCGCCATGATACGACAACACTAAACCAAAATCGTAGGGTCTCGTATAGGGATAAAAGTATGACAAGGCACGTGAGGTAATGCCCAAGGTAGGATACTACCAGTTCGGGTCGTAAGTCTTGTGGTAACGCATTGTAGCCACGATCGCCCACCGTGTCCATCCATCCCATATCAAGTCAAGGGAGGTTATCCCAAAATAAAGGTGCACCAATCGAAACCAACATCAATGAAATAGTATGTACCAAGTCCAAGGAGAAAATCGAAGTACGGATGTCCGCTAGAGGTAGCTAGCCAGCTTGGCCCTATCAAGCAGTCCCGTTTTAGTCATTTCAAATTGGCACAAGTGCCGGAATCTATCCATTATCGTTCTCTTGCTTCAAATCCAGCAAACGTATGCCAAATCCAACCACTTCGTTCTGGAGTCTCCTCCGCGTACACAGTTGTTAAAGTGGTTCCAATATTGACAGAGAGTGTGCCAATAAAAGGCCTCGATCCCTTTAATAACTAAACGTCGTTTTACACACCGGTTGATACTTTTGTATTTCTAAAACGATTCATACTTGATATCAAAATATCATATTCTCTTCAAAATCAATTTCATTTCGAAATATCACAATTACTCAAAATATGCCATTCGGTTCGATATGTCATTTTTACTTCAAAATTCAATTTGAATTACAATTTAGGTTATAACGTCAATTTAATCCAATTTGCATTTAAATCCACGATTTAAATATAAACTATTCCCACTCTGACCAGTTTGAATTTTCAGAAAATAGTTTGAATATTTTAAAATAGTTTAAATAGTTAAAATAGTTTAATATAATATAGTTCGTGCATTGAAATGGTTAATATAGTAAAATAGCTTAGAATATCGAATAATTTGGATCTAAAAGATAGATTTTAACCAGTTTATATTAAAATAATTTATTTAAAATAGTTTCAAAGTCAAACTGATTCAATTCCAATCTTTCAATTCAAATCATCTTCAATTCCCATTTTAATTTAAATTGATTCAATTCCCATTTCAATTCAAATTAACTCGTTCCAATTTCAATTCAAATCAATTTCAATCTCGATTTCTGTAACGACCCGTAAATTTCAACGGTTTTAATAACGTAATTAGTTGAAATTTTATGAAATTTTAAACGATAAAATTTTGAAATAAAAATTTAATATTTGGAATACGTCTAGTTAAACATAGCAACTGGTAAATTTTCGTCCGAAAATATGAAAGTTTATTTCGCGCGTAAATTCACTTCAATTTAATCAGTTAAAAAGCAATGAAAATAAAATGTTTCCGAAACCTAAATATTTTTACATAGAAAAATTCTAAACCATCTTCTGAGCAAGATGTTAGTTTGTCGTTTTTCCAAATTAGGACATCTTTGGCTCCGTCGATCTTATTTTTCAGTGTTTTTCTTGCATTTTCCGCTATTAGAAAATTTGAATTTTTATAATTCAATCGTACCACTGATATCTGTATATCGTTTTGATCGTCTCGTTGTGCTGTGCTCCGCGGTATATTCGTATGTGTGTTTCGACGTCCGGCGGACGGCGAAAACTACGAAAATGATTTGTATCGGTACCCGATTAACCTTTTGTTTCATGTCCATTCGTTTCCCTCAGCTGATATGAATAGTCATAAACGTTTACTATTTCCAAGATAACTTTTGGCTGTTAACATTCCGCCGGTTTCCAATAAACTTTGATTCGTGATCATTTCTATTGTTCGGTGAGAAAATAAAAAAATGAAACGTATTTGCTCTTCTCCTCCCACTCTTCAGTTTTTGAACCAGACCATCATTCCTCTCATTCCATCAAAACCCGAACCCACCTGCTCATCAACGGATCGCACACGAATTCCTCCTCCGACCCGCCTCTTCACGTCGACCACCCCATGCCGATCTTCACCGTTCCACCCGACCACCTATCCTCCCTCGTCCATCACCAAGATCCACCGCACGCTCATACTCCCCTCTGACCTTCATCGCCATAGCCTCAACAACCCACCTCCGCTTACCATGCTCAGCCGATCCCTGTAGCCGCTCGTCCGCCTCCTCCTTCCAGCTGTCCCTTTCGAGCTCCTACCTTCTTCACTCTATTCATTTTGAGGTATTTTATTTATTATATAAAGTTATATATTATTCATATATTTAGAGCTTGCTGTCATGGGTATATAATTATATGTAGATGAGATCTGATTGAGATTTATGTATATGTTTTATGCTAAAAGTCATACGTTATATATATTTATCTACTAAGTTGTATATGTATAGGTTAGTCTGTTACAGTTACTGTAATATATTAGTTTATAATAGTTGTTTTGTAAAAATGCAGATTTCTTTACACATGATTTTATATACTTCCTAATACAAGCTGCATTATATACATCATTTTAATTGTGTACAGCCATTATATTACCAAGTTCTGGTATATATATGAATATATAATTTTATATAAGATTATACAACTGTTGTTTTTTTGTTTTGTTTTACGTGAAAATTTTAATATATTGTGATTTATAGGTGAGTTTTGTGTATATATAGTGAGTCTGCATATGTAGTTGTCAGATTTTATTTATTTATTATATATTAGTAAGTTTAGACGTACATATATGGTTTGCATCTAAGGTGAATAGTTGTCTACAAATCACGGTTTAATTATATATAGGCTAGTGTTAGTAGTGTGTAGTTTGTAGTATGTTGTATATATATGTTACGAAAGTGTTGTTTGGGCATTTTGACGAATATGTTATATACAGTTTGTTTGTTATATAAGATAAATATATACACACGACCCGTTGAGATTCAATTTAAAATTCTCGTATATGTAACATATCTCAGTATTATATGTTTATTAGTGATATATAAGGTTAAACTATTTACTTCTGCTTTTAACTGAATGTAGACGGGTTATATTTTATTTTATTTTCCCTAAAAGGCTATTTTATGAACATAAGCCTATGACTTATAAGTTATTATATGTATATTTGTTTAAACATGTAATACATATTTATGTTAGTGTAATATGTTAGCCAATGAACACATATATGATCGGTCAAGTTTAATTTTTAATTTTATACCTTAGTTGTTGTACATAATCTATAGTATATATAAATTGATTTCAATAAAGTGTTGATTCTATAATAATAATTAATTTTAAATTAATATGAATGTAAGCTATATATTAGTCTATATAAAATTTTATGTAGGTTAGTATACTTCGGGGTGGTTATATTTAATGTTACATATTCTATACATTTGTTTATTTATAAGTATAATATTTTACTTATACGTTTAAATAGGTATGTACGTAGTAAAAGTTATAGTTGTAGTTGTTGACAATCCTATACGTTACATATTAGTTTATATTTTTGTTACTGTTATATGCACTTAGTTAAAAACGTACTTTAGATAAGTTTTGATCTTAAATGTATGGGTTATGAAGATTAGTATAATATACGTATCTTTAATTCTTAATACTTGGGTTTT
The DNA here is from genome assembly GCA_030737815.1 of Allium fistulosum. Classification (NCBI taxonomy): domain Eukaryota; kingdom Viridiplantae; phylum Streptophyta; class Magnoliopsida; order Asparagales; family Amaryllidaceae; genus Allium; species Allium fistulosum. The sequence continues at coordinate 304,193,247 of CM060901.1, read as the reverse complement.
AGAAAAATAAGGATTTTGAAATTTCATACTATTTTAGTATTGGTCTAATTTAAACCTTTGGAAATATATATATAATAATATATGTATTTGTCGTTTTCTCAAGCTATTCTAATCCGTTCTCATCGATTTCCCTTTATCAGCCTTTGTTCGCCGTGCCTGCTTTCTCCATCAAATCGTGTCCGTCTAGCTTGTTTTGAATTGGTGCTTGGATTTCGTAACTCGAATTCGTCGCCTATACTCTAGCCTCGAAAGGTAAGCACTCACTCACGATTAACGTTCTTTTATTTATTAGATTTGATTTCAATTGAAACGATAATTGAAATATGCTGCTGTTAGTTAATTACACTGTTATATATGCTATTACCTATATCAGTTCACCTGTGACATCTGACACCATTATCTGTTAATTATTTATGCGATGATAATCCAGTTTGGCTGATAATTGATTGATTGTTGATGTTTATATTGGATGTTAAATTGTTAATGTTAAAATGATAAATAGTATGCAATTGAAATTGATATAGAATAGTTAAATGTTAAATTTGATTAAATGACATTTGTATAATATGACCCCTTTAACTATTAAATTTATTGACACGTAGGATTTGTCTAATTACATCTTGAACCACTGAATGTATGTTGTTATATTGATGATGTATGAAATTGAAATTGAATGACAAGTGAAAACCGTAATGTAATAATCTTTAATCTACATGAAATGATAGTGTAGATTCTAGAAATAATTATATTAATTCGTACAAATAACAATGCGAATTAATACGGTTATTTCGGGATTATTTGAATTGATTATTGGATTGATATTGATTGTTGTTATTGCTTGTTTATTTACTTTAACACCATCCCAGTTATCACACTGCAAGTTCCCTTTGCTATGTTTTGATTTTGAATTGAATTGGAATCGGGTTGAAATGATAAATACCCAAATTGAACTTTGACCTTAGGATAGAGAATTAAATAAAACCCGATTGGTCAATAATTTGATTTAAAATAAAACGAAGATCTTATTTGAATAAATAATATGGTTTTGAAATGAAGTTGAAATTTGAATTTTAATGAAGAGAAAAATGTTAATATTTAATAATCTGAAACAAAATATTAACAATGTAATTTATGAAAGAATGTTGTTTAATTTGAGAAATGATTGAATTAGGTTGAAATTATAATTAAGTTTGAAATTATTAAAGTTTGAAATGATTTAATAATTAAGTTTGAAATTATAATTAAGTTTGAAATTATTAAACCTTGAAATTATTTAATAATTAAGTTTTGAATTATTTAATAATGAATTATTTAATGATTAAATAAAATTGAATTCTTAATAAGAAAAATTGAACTTTTGAATAAGTGAATTTTACTTCGTAAATAATTGAAATTGAGTTTCTTTATTAATTAAGTTTTGGAAAATTATTTAAGTAAGTAAATAAGTGAAATGGAATTTCTTTAACAAGAAATGAAAATGTGATATTTTTGGAATTAATGTAAGACTTGTAATTGAAAGAATTGATTTGACGAATTGAATTTAATTCAAAATTATAAGTTTGATTTAATGAAGTTGAATTTGAATAATGGATTTAATGAATTGGAAATTTAATAGAAATTGTTGAATGGAAAATTTACTTAACGAATATTAAATGAAATCGATTAATGTATTTAAATTGATTTGAATGTTAAATTAAATTAATTTAAATGATTTTGAAATGAAACAGATATTCGAACTTGAATCAATATTTGAATTGAAATTGAATTATAAGATTTTGAAATGGTAATTATGAAGTTTTGAAACGTAAATATTGGAAATTGATTTAGAAAGACAAATGAAATGTTGGTTTACGAATTGAAATTGAAATTGAATTTGATTTGGTTTTGAAATATATTAAACGACCAATCGGTGTATTAATCACGAAAGTTATTAAAGAGACCGGGATCGGTAATGGATATACTCTCTATCTGAACCGAAACCACTTTAATAACTATACGCGGAGTGATGATCCAGAATGAAGTGGTTGGAATGATGGACGTGATGACTGAAGAAAGAGAACGATGATGGATAGCCTTGACACTTGTGTCAAATTGGAAATGACTAAAACAGGAGCTGTGCCGGGCCAATGGAGGATTTGCTACCTCAAGTGGACACACTTCTTCGAACTACTTATTACTTGTTGTCGATTGGTGCACCCTTGATTTTGGGAGTGTTGTTTCACGGTGTTGCGGGCGCTGCGGCGTTGCGTTCTCACCAGTCCGGATCAGGCGAACGGTAGTATCACTACCTTGGGTATTGCCTCATGTGCCTTGTCATACTTGTATTCCATTTATGCGCGACCACTACGATTTTGATTTGTACCTTTAGTATATGGATTGCCCTCTGGTGACTTCCGGTTTTGGGGAAACTACGGTCTTGTATATGCTTTTGGGAATAAAAATGTGTTAAGGGTGGAATGGGCCATGACTTAACGCTATTTTGATATCTTATTATTACTGATAGACATTATCTACTTAGCGTATATTACTACCTAGTAGATAGTTTAACGGATCCTTAAAGGATGGTTATTCCAAACATCCTTTGAGTTACTTGTATTTCAATTGTTATTTCACTTGAGTTGGATTTATTAATATAAGAATGTTAATCCTGACTCGAGTGTTTTGTGTTTTTGCTTTACGCTCGGGGCAGACTGAGTGGTTCAGCTTTCGAGACTCACCTTTGGAGTTGGAGCTTCGCTTGGAGATCCAGCAATCTATCCAGCTTTCAGATATTCGATGATTCCAGTGTTGTATTCTGATTTGTATCTGATGTATCGTGTTACTCTTCCGTTGTATCTGGTTTAACTCTGATGTATCGTATTACTCTTCTGTTGTAAACTCTGATGTATTTTATATATTCATATAGTAGCTTCATGAACTACTATCTCTTTTATTTCCGCTGCACTTATTACTCTGTGTCTGTGTTCTGTGATTATTTATTTACTGTATATGTTCAGTTTTGCCAAATTTAAACTAACAACGCGGTATTTTGAGCAATTCAACTCCGGCATGAGTGTCTACCTATACACTTATAATGGACGCGAATGGTCCAAAATTCTGGGTCGTTACAGTTGGTATCAGAGCTTTGGTAGCTCTAGGCAAAACTCAATATATAGGGTAAATGTATTTACAGAATCACTCTAATTCGAGTTTCAATTTCTTCCTTTTGACTCGATTCCTTTGAATTTGGAACGTTCCCCTCGGTTCCGAAATTCATTCGTGTCCCTCACTATTCGTCTCCTTTCAATTCTGGAGCATCACATAACTCCACTTCGAATGACCCTTACAGTGAATCGGCGGTCTCGCCAAACTTCGAATGATTTGTAAAGGGGTGAAACTCCTTTATAATAAGCATTGATTTACCGGAGATTTCTATATCCTCGGTTTGCGATGCTATCTATCTCCTACTATGCTTAAAATTCTATCCCCTGAAATCTGATGTTGATTTACCTCGGAATTCAGCATCGATCTTATTCTTGAAGTTACGGATGACCCGGTGAAGGTTGCCCGTGAATTAAATAAACTCATCCATCTCCCGATTGTGGTAATTGAATCATCTTATCTTCTGTTTCAAACTTATTTTCGAATCAAAATTCTCTTTGATTTGAGTCAACAAAAAATTTGAACCCCTGTCCTTATTTTGAAAATCCATTCCTGTATCGTCGAGCAAAGAAATGTATTTGCAAATTTATATTAAAAATGTTGTTTTCAAATTTGATAAACAAAATAGTTTTGAATGATTATATTATATATAAATATAAGTTTTCTGAAATAAATTTTTTAATGAATTTGTTGTCTGAAAAGATAATAATTGATTTTCATTTATTATTTTGTAAACCATTGACTATTGCATAATATAAATAAATGAATTTAAAAACTTGGTTATAATTTGATTGGAATTTGAAATGAATTAATTTCAGAAATTTGAGAATTTATTAGTTTCCGGTGATTTCGAACTTTGGGTTTTAAATTTTAAAGTATATATTATTGAACGTATTTTCAAATAGAAATCGTTTCCAAAGAATTTTAAATGTTGATATCAGTGCTCTTCTCTTTGTCGCTGGAAAATAATTTCGGTGATGGCGGCCGCATCATCGACATTCATTTTCGAGTTTCGAAGTGGAGAAATATTCTATAGCTTTGCTACGGTTTTGTTTTGAAAAAAAAAATATTTTGATTTAAATTTCTTCAGTATAATTTGATTTATATATATATATATAGGTATCTTATTTTAAAAATTTAATTTGATTGATATAAATATATGATATATAACTCTAAATTGTTTAAAGTTAATCGGAAATCTAATTCTTAAATTTTGTTAAAGGATGATTTTAATTATAAATAAACCAAAATTTGGAATAAATATTTAAACTCGAATAATTGAATTTGGAAAATTTTATTTATATAATGTTCAATTGCATTCTAATACAACTTATCTAAATCATTCAGAAGTTGAATATGTAATTGGATAATATATAATATAAATTGAATTTATAAATAAAATTTGAGTGTTTATAATAAATGTTATACACTGAATTTTGATTTTAAAGATGTTAATAGAGTTAGATAGGATAATAAGTAAACTCAGTTAATAATGAAATAAATTTGTTTTGAAGGTTAATTAATAAATTAAAATTAGATTAACTTATGGAAATACCTTGAGTTTGAAATCAATTAATGAATATAAATTAATTTAAATCGAAACTTTTATGGTTTAAATTTATTTATATGGGTTAAATATATGTGATTAGATATATTAAGTAGATTAAATTTAACAATAATTTGGAATAAAAGAATTTAAAATTGTTGAAGAAAATATGATTATAATAAAAGACTATTCAAATTTATGGTTTTAAAAATTGTAAATTGAAGAAACGGGATAATAAGATAATGAATTTAGAAATAGTTGAGATTGATTTTAGTGAAATCAAATGGATTAAAACAATTATTGAATATCAATTAATTTAAATTTGAATTTATATGGTTTAAATAAATTGTTATTCTGTATTTCAAATCTGTTTTCTTTCTGGTTGTTTCTATTCTCCTACCTCGTTCCTTTTCGGGGACGAAAAGTTTTGAGTGGGGGAGAGTGTAACGACCCGTAAATTTCAACGGTTTTAATAACGTAATTAGTTGAAATTTTATGAAATTTTAAACGATAAAATTTTGAAATAAAAATTTAATATTTGGAATACGTCTAGTTAAACATAGCAACTGGTAAATTTTCGTCCGAAAATATGAAAGTTTATTTCGCGCGTAAATTCACTTCAATTTAATCAGTTAAAAAGCAATGAAAATAAAATATTTCCGAAACCTAAATATTTTTACATAGAAAAATTCTAAACCATCTTCTAAGCAAGATGTTAGTTTGTCGTTTTTCCAAATTAGGACATCTTTGGCTCCGTCGATCTTATTTTTCAGTGTTTTTCTTGCATTTTCCGCTATTAGAAAATTCAAATTTTTATAATTCAATCGTACCACTGATATCTGTATATCGTTTTGATTGTCTCGTTGTGCTGTGCTCCGCGGTATATTCGTATGTGTGTTTCGACGTCCGACGGACGGTGAAAACTACGAAAATGATTTGTATCGGTACCCGATTAACCTTTTGTTTCATGTCCATTCGTTTCCCTCAGCTGATATGAATAGTCATAAACGTTTACTATTTCCAAGATAACTTTTGGCTGTTAACATTCCGTCGGTTTCCAATAAACGTTGATTCGTGATCATTTCTATTGTTCGGTGAGAAAATAAAAAAATGAAACGTATTTTCTCTTCTCCTCCCACTCTTCAATTTTTGAACCAGACCATCATTCCTCTCATTCCATCAAAACCCGAACCCACCTGCTCATCAACGGATCGCACACGAATTCCTCCTCCGACCCGCCTCTTCACGTCGACCACCCCATGCCGATCTTCACCGTTCCACCCGACCACCTATCATCCCTCGTCCATCACCAAGATCCACTGCACGCTCATACTCCCCTCTGACCTTCATCGCCATAGCCTCAACAACCCACCTCCGCTTACCATGCTCAGCCGATCCCTGTAGCCGCTCGTCCGCCTCCTCCTTCCAGCTGTCCCTTTCGAGCTCCTACCTTCTTCACTCTATTCATTTTGAGGTATTTTATTTATTATATAAAGTTATATATTATTCATATATTTAGAGCTTGCTGTCATGGGTATATAATTATATGTAGATGAGATCTGATTGAGATTTATGTATATGTTTTATGCTAAAAGTCATACGTTATATATATTTATCTACTAAGTTGTATATGTATAGGTTAGTCTGTTACAGTTAATGTAATATATTAGTTTATAATAGTTGTTTTGTAAAAATGCAGATTTCTTTACACATGATTTTATATACTTCCTAATACAAGCTGCATTATATACATCATTTTAATTGTGTACAGCCATTATATTACCAAGTTCTGATATATATATGAATATATAATTTTATATAAGATTATACAACTGCTGTTTTTTTGTTTTGTTTTACGTGAAAATTTATATATATTGTGATGTATAGGTGAGTTTTGTGTATATATAGTGAGTCTGCATATGTAGTTGTCAGATTTTATTTATTTATTATATATTAGTAAGTTTAGACGTACATATATGGTTTGCATCTAAGGTGAATAGTTGTCTACAAATCACGGTTTAATTATATATATGCTAGTGTTAGTAGTGTGTAGTTTGTAGTATGTTGTATATATATGTTACGAAAGTGTTGTTTGGGCATTTTGACGAATATGTTATATACAGTTTGTTTGTTATATAAGATAAATATATACACACGACCCGTTGAGATTCAATTTAAAATTCTCGTATATGTAACATATCTCAGTATTATATGTTTATTAGTGATATATAAGGTTAAACTATTTACTTCTGCTTTTAACTGAATGTAGACGGGTTATATTTTATTTTATTTTCCCTAAAAGGCTATTTTATGAACATAAGCCTATGACTTATAAGTTATTATATGTATATTTGTTTAAACATGTAATACATATTTATGTTAGTGTAATATGTTAGCCAATGAACACATATATGATCGGTCAAGTTTAATTTTTAATTTTATACCTTAGTTGTTGTACTTAATCTATAGTATATATAAATTGATTTCAATAAATTGTTGATTCTATAATAATAATTAATTTTAAATTAATATGAATGTAAGCTATATATTAGTCTATATAAAATTTTATGTAGGTTAGTATACTTCAAGGTGGTTATATTTAATGTTACATATTCTATACATTTGTTTATTTATAAGTATAATATTTTACTTATACGTTTAAATAGGTATGTATGTAGTAAAAGTTATAGTTGTAGTTGTTGACAATCCTATACGTTACATATTTGTTTATATTTTTGTTACTGTTATTTGCACTTAGTTAAAAACGTACTTTAGATTAGTTTTGATCTTAAATGTATGGGTTATGAAGATTAGTATAATATACGTATCTTTAATTCTTAATACTTGGGTTATAGAAAAATAAGGATTTTGAAATTTCATACTATTTTAGTATTGGTCTAATTTAAACCTTTGGAAATATATATATAATAATATATGTATTTGTCGTTTTCTCAAGCTATTCTAATCCGTTCTCATCGATTTCCCTTTATCAGCCTTTGTTCGCCGTGCCTGCTTTCTCCATCAAATCGTGTCCGTCTAGCTTGTTTTGAATTGGTGCTTGGATTTCGTAACTCGATTTCGTCGCCTATACTCTAGCCTCGAAAGGTGAGCACTCACTCACGATTAACGTTCTTTTATTTATTAGATTTGATTTCAATTGAAACGACAATTGAAATATGCTGCTGTAACGACCCGGAATTTTGGACCATTCGCGTCCATTATAAGTGTATAGGTAGACACTCATGCCGGAGTTGAATTGCTCAAAATACCGCGTTGTTAATTTAAATTTGGCAAAACTGAACATATACAGTAAATAAATAATCACAGATCACAGACACAGAGTAATAAGTGCAGCGGAAATAAAAGAGATAGTAGTTCATGAAGCTACTATATGAATATATAAAATACATCAGAGTTAAACCAGATACAACGGAAGAGTAATACGATACATCAGATACAAATCAGAATACATCACTGGAATCATCGAATACTGAAAGCAGAATAGATGGCTGGATCTTCAAGCAAAGCTCCAACTTCAAAGGTGAGTCTCGAATACTGGTACACTCAGTCTGACCCGAGCGTAAAGCAAAAACACAAGACACTCGAGTCAGGATTAACATTCTTATATTAATAAATCCAACTCAAGTGAAATAGCAATTGAAATACAAGTAACTCAAAGGATGTTCGGAATAACCATCCTTTAAGGATCCGTTAAACTATCTACTATGTAGTAATGTACGATAAGTAGATAATGTCTATCAGTAATATAAAGATATCAAAATAGTGTTAAGTCATGGCCCATTCCACCCTTAACACATTTTTATTCCCAAAAGCATATACAAGACCGTAGTTTCCCCAAAACCGGAAGTCGCCAGAGGGCAATCCATATACTAAAGGTACAAATCAAAATCGTAGTGGTCGCGCATAAATGGAATACAAGTATGACAAGGCACATGAGGCAATACCCAAGGTAGTGATACTACCGTTCGCCTGATCCGGACTGGTGAGAACGCAACGCCGCAGCGCCCGCAACACCGTGAAACAACACTCCCAAAATCAAGGGTGCACCAATCGACAACAAGTATAAGTAGTTCGAAGAAGTGTGTCCACTTGAGGTAGCTAATCCTCCATTGGCCCGGCACAGCTCCTGTTTTAGTCATTTCCAATTTGACACAAGTGTCAAGGCTATCCATTATCGTTCTCTTTCTTCAGTCATCACGTACATCATTCCAACCACTTCATTCTGGATCATCACTCCGCGTATAGTTATTAAAGTGGTTTCGGTTCAGGTAGAGAGTATATCCATTACCGATCCCGGTCTCTTTAATAACTTTCGTAATTATGACACCGATTGGTCATTAATATATTTCAAAACCAAATCAATTTCAATTCAATTAGAATTCGTAAGTCAACATTTCATTTGTCTTTCGAAATCAATTTCCAAAATTTTCGTTTCAAAACTTCCAATTTACCATTTCAAAATCTTATAATTGAATTTCATTCTTTATTTAAAACCATTCAAATATTGATTCAAGTTCGTATATAAGTTTCATTTCGAAAACATTTAAATTAATTTAATTTAACATTCAAATCAAACTTAAATTCATTTGTCGATTTCATTCAATATTCGTTAAGTAATTTGTCATTCAAAACAATTTCCATTAAATTTCCAATTCATTAAATCAATTTCTTAAGTTCAACTTCCTTAAATCAAAACTTACAATTTTGAATTAAATTAAATTCGTCAAATCAATTCTTTAAATTACAAGTCTTACATTAATTCCCAAAATATCACATTTTCATTTCTTGTTAAAGAAATTCCATTTCACTTATTTACTTTCTTAAATAATTTTCCAAAACTTAATTAATAAAGAAAACTTAATTTCAATTATTTACGAAGTAAAATTCACTTATTCAAAAGTTAAATTTTCACACATTAAAGAATTTCAATTCAATTTGATCATTAAATAATTTAATCTTATTTAAGTATTAAATAATTCAAAACTTAATTATTCAATAATCTCAAAGTTTAATAATTTCAAACTTAATTATAATTTCAACTTAATTATTAATTCATTTCAAACTTAATAATTTCAAACTCAATTATAGTTTTAAACCTAATTCAATCATTTCTCAAATTAAACAACATTCTTTCATCAATTACATTGTTAATATTTTGTTTCATATCATTAAATAATAACAATTTCCTTTCATTAAAATTCAAATTTCAACTTCATTTCAAAACCGTATTTTTATTCAAATAAAATCTTCGTTAAATCAAATTATTGACCAATCGGGTTTTATTTAATTTTCTGTCCTAGGTCAAAGTTCAATTTAGGTATTTATCAATTCAACCCGATTCCAATTCAATTCAAAATCAAAACATAGCAAAAGGAAACTTGAAGTGTGATAACTGGGATGGTGTCAAAGTAAATAAACAAGCAATAACAACAACCAATATCAAAGCCAATAATCAATTCAAATAATCCCAAAATAACCGTATTAATTCACATTGTTGTTTGTGCGAATTAATATAATTATTTCTAGAATCTACACTAACATTTCATGTAGATTAAAGATTATTACATTACGGTTTTCACTTGTCATTCAATTTCATTTTTTACACTACAACAATTAATCCAATATACGTTCAATGGTTCAAAGTGTAATTATCGCTATCCTATATGTCAATTAATTTAACAATTGAAAGGGGTCATATTCACTAATCAAATTTAACATATAAATCAGTTTTAAAATTTTTAACTATTCTATATCCATTTCAAATTTGCATACTATTTATCATTTAACACTAACAATTTAACGTCCAATATAAACATCAATAATCAATCAATTATCAGCCAAACGGTATTATCATCACATAAATAATTAACAGATAATGGTGTCAGATGTCACAGGTGAACTGATACAGGTAATAACAGTGTAAATATCTAACAGCAGCATATTTCAATTGTCGTTTCAATTGAAATCAAATTTAATAAATAAAAGAACGTTAATCGTGAGTGAGTGCTCACCTTTCGAGGCTAGAGAGACACGAGAACAAGATGAAACTGGTCATAGATAAGCATGGGAAATTGACAGAGCTAGAAAACTGCTGTTGTAATGAGGATTCAAACAGCGGCAAGCTAGAAATTTCTGCGACGAATTAGACAGTGGAAAACAAATCAATACGAACATAATTCTAAATTAATATATACATTGTTACAAAATCTATTTTAAAATAATAACATAAAATTTAAATACTTTAAAATATTAACCTAAATTTAAACAAATTTCCTAAACATAATATATATATTTACTTGATAATGCATAAAGCTCCATACGTCGAAAATAATTGTAGTAAACAAACTTGGTAACTAAAAGACATACCATGTCCAAATTTCTTAATACGAGCAAAATAAATAATAAGACATTAGACTATGATAAAGAGAGATGCTTGTGGGTCCTGAAGTTGGTTTGCCTATTGCGAAAATGAAATTATATGCCTGGAAATATCTCTAAACTTCAAACTAAGGTAAGATGATATACATAGTAAAATATGATAGAGTATAATACTTTTTTTTCTTAGATGATTTTTCCTTATATCCTCGAAATGAAGTAGATGACTGAAACAAAACTTTTAAAATAATAATAATAAATAAAACCAGAAAAGAAATGAAGCAGAACATACAAACTTTCAATACAAACTTAAGTGTATGCTTCCTTTTTAAACACATCAAGGAATCACATATCCCAAAATAGACTTTCTGTGTATAGATATATTAAAACCAAATTTTCTTTCTTTGATTCAAAACCCATATTTGCTTTCAAATATCAAATTCCAAAAACAAAATTTACAATCCCAGATTTTAGTAAGCTTATAACTATATATATATATATACTGTAAACACAAAAGTACACTTCTATATAAATATAAATGTATATATACTTTTTTTTCATACAAGGAGAAACAACATACTAAAACTTCACAATATAATATATATGCATAAACTAGCAGTGCCTCGCCAAATGACTAGGCAGTAGAATCGATAGCCGCAAAAGTAGATGGTGAATGCAAAAGAAAATGGAGGAGGAGCAAACACAAACTAATCAACTGAAACATGGTCTTCCATGCAAAATAAATCAAGTCTGCGTCCAAGCTAGAATGAATCAAGACGTAAGTATCTTATATATATAAGTTGAATATAAGCATTCTTTTCTTTTATAAGAAGGGGAAGCACAAACCAAGCTACTGAGAGGGAGGAGGAACGGCTTGCTTCACGGGTGGTCGATAGTTGCTAGTGTGTTCGGCATAGCGGTGGCGGAGGGTGGTTGTCGAGGCGGAGGGGATTAATGGAGTTTGGCTGCTACCGCTTTGATAGCGAGAACAGTGGGTAGGTGGCTCGAGCATGGGTGGAAGGCTGACGTCGGGTGCAAGAGGATGGGAGATGAACGCAGGCTGTTGATGGCATGGGACAGTGGGCGTGGCACGATGGCTTCGGCAGTGGTGGGGATAAGGCGGTGGTTCGGAGCGGTTGTCGGCATGTTGCAGGCGCAGCACAGTGAGATTCAGGCGGGTTCATAGTAGTGGGTACGGCGTGCTTGCGTGGGTTGGAGGATCGGTGAGGCGGCCCAGACTTCGGCCATGGAAGGAGCGGGCGGTGCATGGGTGCGGGCTGAGACGAAGTGGTGCTTGGTGGTGGCACGGAAATGCTCGGTTGGAGGGAAAATTTTCCAGCGTGCCGTGCTTGGGTTGTTGGCAGGCCGAGGTGGATGAGGGAAGGCACGGTTCAACGAGTTTCAGCGGAGGAGATAGTGGTTGCGGTTCATGCGGTGGTGTAGGCTCGAAAGAGGAGGCTGCTACATAGCTTCGGTTGGAGGGTGTTTTGTGGGAAGGGAAGCCAAGGTTTCTATGGCCAGTGGAGGGTTGGACAATTGATGTGGAGATAGGTGAATGGCCTTCAGAACAACGTATGAGCTTTTATATATATCTCTAAAGTGAATCATAGGAAAATAGGGATTGAATAAAAGAATATGTTGAGTTTGCAATTATACACAGAGGGAAGCCAAAGTGATGAAGTGCATAGCTTCATAACAATCAAATAGGAGAATATAATTATACATGTTTTGTTTTATATTGAATATAACAAATTAAAAGAGAGGAACAGATTCAAAGAAGAGAATAGACAGAAAACGAAACAACAATTTATATTTGAGCATAGGGAATCGCAAGAGTTAAATATTGATTTCAAGAATTAAATAAAACAAATGGTCGTTGGTTATTCACAGGGAAATTGGAGAGACAGTAAGTGAGTACCGATACGTTAGCAATCAATGGAAAGCAAAAAGTCAGAAGAACCAAAAAGCATGGCACCGGTACCGATATAGAAATCGGTCCGTAGACTTTGCCGTTTTCCGAATTTCAAAATACAGAATAGAATATACCGTAGAGATCAGCGTAACGAGACGATCAAAACGGCATACAGATATCAGTGGTACGATTGAATTTTAAAAATTCGAAATTTTCTACTGGCGGAAAATGCAAGAAAAACGCTGAAAAATAAGATCGACGGAGTCAAAGATGTCCGAATTTGGAAAAACGACAAACTGACATCTTGCTCAGAAGATGGTTTAGAATTTGTCTATGTAATAATATTTAGGTTTCAGAAACATTTTATTTTCATCGCTTTTTAACTGATTAAATTTGAAGTGAATTTACGCGCGAAATAAACTTTCATATTTTCGGACGAAAATTTACCAGTCGCTATGTTTAACTAAACGCATTCCAAATATCAAATTTATATTTCAAAATTTTATCGTTTAAAATTTCATAAAATTTCAACTAATTACGTTATTAAAACAGTTGAAATTTACGGGTCGTTACACTCTCCCCCACTCAAAACTTTTCGTCCCCGAAAAGGAACGAGGTAGGAGAATAGAAACAACGAGAAAGAAAAATAGATTTGAAATACAAAATAACAATTAATTTAAACCATATAAATTCAAATTTAAATTAATTGATATTCAATAATTGATTTAATCTATTTGATTTCACTAAAATCAATCTCAACTATTTCTATATTCATTATCTTATTATCCAATTATCTTCAATTTACAATTTCTAAAACCATAAATTTGAATAGTCTTTTATTTCAATCATAATTTATTCAACAAATTTAATCCTCTTTTTTTTCCAAGTTATCATTAAATTTATTCTACTTAATATATCTTATCACATATATTTAACCCATATAAATTAATTTAAACCATAAAAATTTCAATTTAAATTAATTTATATTTTTTTTCAATTTGGTTAAATCCATTTATATTAAATCAATAAATAGTCATTCGATTTAAATTTGTTAGTTCAACTGTTAATTCTAATCATATAAATTTCGTTTTAAATCAATTAATATTCAATAATTGATCTTAATTCAAGGTATTTCATTAAGTTGATTCAATTCAATTTGTTAATTCTTTTAGAACAAAATTTACTTTATTTATCTCATTCAATTAACCTATTATTCTATCATCTTTATTAGCATTTTTATCATTAAAATTTAAGTGTATAACATTTATTATAAACACTCAAATTTTATTTATAAATTCAGTTGATCTTATATATTATCCAATTACATATTCAACTTCTGAATGATTTAGGTAAGTTGTATTAGAATGCAGTTGAACAATATACAAATAAAATTTTCTCAATTTATTTATTCAAGTTTAAATATTTATTCCAAATTTTGGTTTTATTTATAATTAAAATCATCCTTTAACAAAATTTAAGAATTAGATTTCCGATAAACTTTAAACAATTTAAAGATATATATAATATATTCATATCAAATCAAATTAAATTTTTAAAATAAGATACCTATATATATGTAAATCAAAATATATTGAAGAAATTCAAATCGAAATATATTTTTCTCAAAACAAAACCGTAGCAAAGCTACAGAATGGTTTCTCCACTTTGAAACTCGAAAATGAATGTCGATGATGCGGCCGCCATCACCGAAATTATTTTCCAACGACAAAGAGAAGAGCACTGATTTCAACATTTTAAAATTCTTTGGAAACGATTTCTATTCGAAAATACTTTAGATAATACATTTTAAAACCTTTAAAACCAAGGTTTGAAATTTTCGGAAATTAAATTCTCAAATTCTTGATTTAAATTCATTTTAAATTTACAAAATCAATTGATGACCCACGTTTATAATTTCCATTTATTTATAAGTTGGAAAATCAATGGTTTGCAAAACAAATAATGATAATCAAATATTATCATTTCTGACAACAAATTCATTAATAATTTAATTTCAGAAAACTTATATTTATATATAATATAATCATTCAAAAATTTATTTTGCTTACCAAATTTGAAAACGATATTGTGTCAGTTTGCTCTGTTAAAGTGTTTTGGAAATCCTATCGATAGCGTTGATCAGACGAATCGATCGGAAACCCAAATCAGCATCAACAACTCAAACAACACAATATATATTAAAACATTTTTATATAAATTTACAAATACACTTCTTTGCTCGACGATACAGGGATGAATTTTCAAAATAAGGATAGGGTTTCAAATTTGATAGACTCAAATCAAAGAGAATTTTGATTCGAAAATAAGTTTGAAACAGAAGATAAGATAATTCAATTAACGACATTGGGAGATGGACAACTTATTTAATTCACGGGCAATCCTTAACCGAGTCGACCGTAACTTCAAGAATAAGATCGATGCTGAATTTCGAGGTAAATCAACACTCGATCTCAAGGGATGGAATTCAGGTATAGCAGGGAATAGATAGCATCGTAAACCGAGGATACAGAAATCTCCGGTAGATCGATGCCTATTATAAAAGAGTTTCGCTCCTTTATGAATCATTCGAAGATTGGCGAGACCGCCGATCTATTATAGATATCATTCAAAATGGAGTTATTGGATACTCCAGAATTCAGACGAATATGAACAGTGAGGGACAAAATGAATTTCGGAACCGAGGGAACGTTCCAAAAATTCAAGGAATCGAATCAAAAGGAAGAGATTGAAACTCGAATGAGAGTGATTCTGTAAATACATTTACCCTATATGTTAAGTTTTGCCTAGAGCTACCAAAGCTCTGATACCAACTGTAACGACCTGAAATTTTGGACCATTCGCGTCCATTATAAGTGTATAGGTAGACACTCATGCCGGAGTTGAATTGCTCAAAATACCGCGTTGTTAATTTAAATTTGGCAAAACTGAACATATACAGTAAATAAATAATCACAGATCACAGACACAGAGTAATAAGTGCAGCGGAAATAAAAGAGATAGTAGTTCATGAAGCTACTATATGAATATATAAAATACATCAGAGTTAAACCAGATACAACGGAAGAGTAATACGATACATCAGATACAAATCAGAATACATCACTGGAATCATCGAATACTGAAAGCAGAATAGATGGCTGGATCTTCAATCAAAGCTCCAACTTCAAAGGTGAGTCTCGAATACTGGTACACTCAGTCTGACCCGAGCGTAAAGCAAAAACACAAGACACTCGAGTCAGGATTAACATTCTTATATTAATAAATCCAACTCAAGTGAAATAGCAATTGAAATACAAGTAACTCAAAGGATGTTCGGAATAACCATCCTTTAAGGATCCGTTAAACTATCTACTATGTAGTAATGTACGATAAGTAGATAATGTCTATCAGTAATATAAAGATATCAAAATAGTGTTAAGTCATGGCCCATTCCACCCTTAACACATTTTTATTCCCAAAATCATATACAAGACCGTAGTTTCCCCAAAACCGGAAGTCGCCAGAGGGCAATCCATATACTAAAGGTACAAATCAAAATCGTAGTGGTCGCGCATAAATGGAATACAAGTATGACAAGGCACATGAGGCAATACCCAAGGTAGTGATACTACCGTTCGCCTGATCCGGACTGGTGAGAACGCAACGCCGCAGCGCCCGCAACACCGTGAAACAACACTCCCAAAATCAAGGGTGCACCAATCGACAACAAGTATAAGTAGTTCGAAGAAGTGTGTCCACTTGAGGTAGCTAATCCTCCATTGGCCCGGCACAGCTCCTGTTTTAGTCATTTCCAATTTGACACAAGTGTCAAGGCTATCCATTATCGTTCTCTTTCTTCAGTCATCACTTACATCATTCCAACCACTTCATTCTGGATCATCACTCCGCGTATAGTTATTAAAGTGGTTTCGGTTCAGGTAGAGAGTATATCCATTACCGATCCCGGTCTCTTTAATAACTTTCGTAATTATGACACCGATTGGTCATTAATATATTTCAAAACCAAATCAATTTCAATTCAATTAGAATTCGTAAGTCAACATTTCATTTGTCTTTCGAAATCAATTTCCAAAATTTTCGTTTCAAAACTTCCAATTTACCATTTCAAAATCTTATAATTCAATTTCAATCTTTATTTAAAACCATTCAAATATTGATTCAAGTTCGTATATAAGTTTCATTTCGAAAACATTTAATTTAATTTAATTTAACATTCAAATCAAACTTAAATTCATTTATCGATTTCATTTAATATTCGTTAAGTAATTTGTCATTCAAAACAATTTCCATTAAATTTCCAATTCATTAAATCAATTTCTTAAGTTCAACTTCCTTAAATCAAAACTTACAATTTTGAATTAAATTAAATTCATCAAATCAATTCTTTAAATTACAAGTCTTACATTAATTCCAAAAATATCACATTTTCATTTCTTGTTAAAGAAATTCCATTTCACTTATTTACTTTCTTAAATAATTTTCCAAAACTTAATTAATAAAGAAAACTTAATTTCAATTATTTACGAAGTAAAATTCACTTATTCAAAAGTTAAATTTTCACACATTAAAGAATTTCAATTCAATTTGATCATTAAATAATTTAATCTTATTTAAGTATTAAATAATTCAAAACTTAATTATTCAATAATCTCAAAGTTTAATAATTTCAAACTTAATTATAATTTCAACTTAATTATTAATTCATTTCAAACTTAATAATTTCAAACTCAATTATAGTTTTAAACCTAATTCAATCATTTCTCAAATTAAACAACATTCTTTCATCAATTACATTGTTAATATTTTGTTTCATATCATTAAATAATAACAATTTCCTTTCATTAAAATTCAAATTTCAACTTCATTTCAAAACCGTATTTTTATTCAAATAAAATCTTCGTTAAATCAAATTATTGACCAATCGGGTTTTATTTAATTTTCTGTCCTAGGTCAAAGTTCAATTTGGGTATTTATCTTTTCAACCCGATTCCAATTCAATTCAAAATCAAAACATAGCAAAAGGAAACTTGAAGTGTGATAACTGGGATGGTGTCAAAGTAAATAAACAAGCAATAACAACAACCAATATCAAAGCCAATAATCAATTCAAATAATCCCAAAATAACCGTATTAATTCACATTGTTGTTTGTGCGAATTAATATAATTATTTCTAGAATCTACACTAACATTTCATGTAGATTAAAGATTATTACATTACGGTTTTCACTTGTCATTCAATTTCATTTTTTACACTACAACAATTAATCCAATATACGTTCAATGGTTCAAAGTGTAATTATCGCTATCCTATATGTCAATTAATTTAACAATTGAAAGGGGTCATATTCACTAATCAAATTTAACATATAAATCAGTTTTAAAATTTTTAACTATTCTATATCCATTTCAAATTTGCATACTATTTATCATTTAACACTAACAATTTAACGTCCAATATAAACATCAATAATCAATCAATTATCAGCCAAACGGTATTATCATCACATAAATAATTAACAGATAATGGTGTCAGATGTCACAGGTGAACTGATACAGGTAATAACAGTGTAAATATCTAACAGCAGCATATTTCAATTGTCGTTTCAATTGAAATCAAATTTAATAAATAAAAGAACGTTAATCGTGAGTGAGTGCTCACCTTTCGAGGCTAGAGAGACACGAGAACAAGATGAAACTGGTCATAGATAAGCATGGGAAATTGACAGAGCTAGAAAACTGCTGTTGTAATGAGGATTCAAACAGCGGCAAGCTAGAAATTTCTGCGACGAATTAGACAGTGGAAAACAAATCAATACGAACATAATTCTAAATTAATATATACATTGTTACAAAATCTATTTTAAAATAATAACATAAAATTTAAATACTTTAAAATATTAACCTAAATTTAAACAAATTTCCTAAACATAATATATATATTTACTTGATAATGCATAAAGCTCCATACGTCGAAAATAATTGCAGTAAACAAACTTGGTAACTAAAAGACATACCATGTCCAAATTTCTTAATACGAGCAAAATAAATAATAAGACATTAGACTATGATAAAGAGAGATGCTTGTGGGTCCTGAAGTTGGTTTGCCTATTGCGAAAATGAAATTATATGCCTGGAAATATCTCTAAACTTCAAACTAAGGTAAGATGATATACATAGTAAAATATGATAGAGTATAATACTTTTTTTTTCTTAGATGATTTTTCCTTATATCCTCGAAATGAAGTAGATGACTGAAACAAAACTTTTAAAATAATAATAATAAATAAAACCAGAAAAGAAATGAAGCAGAACATACAAACTTTCAATACAAACTTAAGTGTATACTTCCTTTTTAAACACATCAAGGAATCACATATCCCAAAATAGACTTTCTGTGTATAGATATATTAAAACCAAATTTTCTTTCTTTGATTCAAAACCCATATTTGCTTTCAAATATCAAATTCCAAAAACAAAATTTACAATCCCAGATTTTAGTAAGCTTATAACTATATATATATATATATACTGTAAACACAAAAGTACACTTCTATATAAATATAAATGTATATATACTTTTTTTTTCATACAAGGAGAAACAACATACTAAAACTTCACAATATAATATATATGCATAAACTAGCAGTGCCTCGCCAAATGACTAGGCAGTAGAATCGCTAGCCGCAAAAGTAGATGGTGAATGCAAAAGAAAATGGAGGAGGAGCAAACACAAACTAATCAAGTGAAACATGGTCTTCCATGCAAAATAAATCAAGTCTGCGTCCAAGCTAGAATGAATCAAGACGTAAGTATCTTATATATATAAGTTGTATATAAGCATTCTTTTCTTTTATAAGAAGGGGAAGCACAAACCAAGCTACTGAGAGGGAGGAGGAACGGCTTGCTTCACGGGTGGTCGATAGTTGCTAGTGTGTTCGGCATAGCGGTGGCGGAGGGTGGTTGTCGAGGCGGAGGGGATTAATGGAGTTTGGCTGCTACCGCTTTGATAGCGAGAACAGTGGGTAGGTGGCTCGAGCATGGGTGGAAGGCTGACGTCGGGTGCAAGAGGATGGGAGATGAACGCAGGCTGTTGATGGCATGGGACAGTGGGCGTGGCACGAAGGCTTCGGCAGTGGTGGGGATAAGGCGGTGGTTCGGAGCGGTTGTCGGCATGTTGGAGGCGCAGCACAGTGAGATGCAGGCGGGTTCATAGTAGTGGGTACGGCGTGCTTGCGTGGGTTGGAGGATCGGTGAGGCGGCCCAGACTTCGGCCATGGAAGGAGCGGGCGGTGCATGGGTGCGGGCTGAGGCGAAGTGGTGCTTGGTGGTGGCACGGAAATGCTCGGTTGGAGGGAAAATTTTCCGGCGTGCCGTGCTTGGGTTGTTGGCAGGCCGAGGTGGATGAGTGAAGGCACGGTTCAACGAGTTTCAGCGGAGGAGATAGTGGTTGCGGTTCATGCGGTGGTGTAGGCTCGAAAGAGGAGGCTGCTACATAGCTTCGGTTGGAGGGTGTTTTGTGGGAAGGGAAGCCAAGGTTTCTATGGCCAGTGGAGGGTTGGACAATTGATGTGGAGATAGGTGAATGGCCTTCAGAACAACGTATGAGCTTTTATATATATCTCTAAAGTGAATCATAGGAAAATAGGGATTGAATAAAAGAATATGTTGAGTTTGCAATTATACACAGAGGGAAGCCAAAGTGATGAAGTGCACAGCTTCATAACAATCAAATAGGAGAATATAATTATACATGTTATGTTTTATATTGAATATAACAAATTAAAAGAGAGGAACAGATTCAAAGAAGAGAATAGACAGAAAACGAAACAACAATTTATATTTGAGCATAGGGAATCGCAAGAGTTAAATATTGATTTCAAGAATTAAATAAAACAAATTGTCGTTGGTTATTCACAGGGAAATTGGAGAGACAGTAAGTGAGTACCGATACGTTAGCAATCAATGGAAAGCAAAAAGTCAGAAGAACCAAAAAGCATGGCACCGGTACCGATATAGAAATCGGTCCGTAGACTTTGCCGTTTTCCGAATTTCAAAATACAGAATAGAATATACCGTAGAGATCAGCGTAACGAGACGATCAAAACGGCATACAGATATCAGTGGTACGATTGAATTTTAAAAATTCGAAATTTTCTACTGGCGGAAAATGCAAGAAAAACGCTGAAAAATAAGATCGACGGAGTCAAAGATGTCCGAATTTGGAAAAACGACAAACTGACATCTTGCTCAGAAGATGGTTTAGAATTTTTCTATGTAAAAATATTTAGGTTTCAGAAACATTTTATTTTCATCGCTTTTTAACTGATTAAATTTGAAGTGAATTTACGCGCGAAATAAACTTTCATATTTCGGACGAAAATTTACCAGTCGCTATGTTTAACTAAACGCATTCCAAATATCAAATTTATATGTCAAAATTTTATCGTTTAAAATTTCATAAAATTTCAACTAATTACGTTATTAAAACAGTTGAAATTTACGGGTCGTTACAGCTGCTGTTAGTTAATTACACTGTTATATATGCTATTACCTGTATCAGTTCACCTGTGACATCTGACACCATTATCTGTTAATTATTTATGCGATGATAATACAGTTTGGCTGATAATTGATTGATTGTTGATGTTTATATTGGATGTTAAATTGTTAATGTTAAAATGATAAATAGTATGCAATTGAAATTGATATAGAATAGTTAAATGTTAAATTTGATTAAATGACATTTGTATAATATGACCCCTTTAACTGTTAAATTTATTGACACGTAGGATTTGTCTAATTACATCTTGAACCACTGAATGTATGTTGTTATATTGATGATGTATGAAATTGAAATTGAATGACAAGTGAAAACCGTAATGTAATAATCTTTAATCTACATGAAATGATAGTGTAGATTCTAGAAATAATTATATTAATTCGTACAAATAACAATGCGAATTAATACGGTTATTTCAGGATTATTTGAATTGATTATTGGATTGATATTGATTGTTGTTATTGCTTGTTTATTTACTTTGACACCATCCCAGTTATCACACTGCAAGTTCCCTTTGCTATGTTTTGATTTTGAATTGAATTGGAATCGGGTTGAAATGATAAATACCCAAATTGAACTTTGACCTTAGGATAGAGAATTAAATAAAACCCGATTGGTCAATAATTTGATTTAAAATAAAACGAAGATCTTATTTGAATAAATAATATGGTTTTGAAATGAAGTTGAAATTTGAATTTTAATGAAGAGAAAAATGTTAATATTTAATAATCTGAAACAAAATATTAACAATGTAATTTATGAAAGAATGTTGTTTAATTTGAGAAATGATTAAATTAGGTTGAAATTATAATTAAGTTTGAAATTATTAAAGTTTGAAATGATTTAATAATTAAGTTTGAAATTATAATTAAGTTTGAAATTATTAAACTTTGAAATTATTTAATAATTAAGTTTTGAATTATTTAATAATGAATTATTTAATGATTAAATAAAATTGAATTCTTAATAAGAAAAATTGAACTTTTGAATAAGTGAATTTTACTTCGTAAATAATTAAAATTGAGTTTCTTTATTAATTAAGTTTTGGAAAATTTTTTAAGTAAGTAAATAAGTGAAAAGGAATTTCTTTAACAAGAAATGAAAATGTGATATTTTTGGAATTAATGTAAGACTTGTAATTGAAAGAATTGATTTGACGAATTGAATTTAATTCAAAATTATAAGTTTGATTTAATGAAGTTGAATTTGAATAATGGATTTAATGAATTGGAAATTTAATAGAAATTGTTGAATGGCAAATTTACTTAACGAATATTAAATGAAATCGATTAATGTATTTAAATTTATTTGAATGTTAAATTAAATTAATTTAAATGATTTTGAAATGAAACTGATATTCGAACTTGAATCAATATTTGAATTGAAATTGAATTATAAGATTTTGAAATGGTAATTATGAAGTTTTGAAACGTAAATATTGGAAATTGATTTAGAAAGACAAATGAAATGTTGGTTTACGAATTGAAATTGAAATTGAATTTGATTTGGTTTTGAAATATATTAAACGACCAATCGGTGTATTAATCACGAAAGTTATTAAAGAGACCGGGATCGGTACTGGATATACTCTCTATTTGAACCGAAACCACTTTAATAACTATACGCGGAGTGATGATCCAGAATGAAGTGGTTGGAATGATGGACGTGATGACTAAAGAAAGAGAACGATGATGGATAGCCTTGACACTTGTGTCAAATTGGAAATGAATAAAACAGGAGCTGTGCCGGGCTAATGGAGGATTTGCTACCTCAAGTGGACACACTTCTTCGAACTACTTATTACTTGTTGTCGATTGGTGCACCCTTGATTTTGGGAGTGTTGTTTCACGGTGTTGCGGGCGCTGCGGCGTTGCGTTCTCACCAGTCCGGATCAGGCGAACGGTAGTATCACTACCTTGGGTATTGCCTCATGTGCCTTGTCATACTTGTATTCCATTTATGCGCGACCACTACGATTTTGATTTGTACCTTTAGTATATGGATTGCCCTCTGGTGACTTCCGGTTTTGGGGAAACTACGGTCTTGTATATGCTCTTGGGAATAAAAATGTGTTAAGGGTGGAATGGCCATGACTTAACGCTATTTTGATATCTTATTATTACTGATAGACATTATCTACTTAGCGTATATTACTACCTAGTAGATAGTTTAACGGATCCTTAAAGGATGGTTATTCCAAACATCCTTTGAGTTACTTGTATTTCAATTGTTATTTCACTTGAGTTGGATTTATTAATATAAGAATGTTAATCCTGACTCGAGTGTTTTGTGTTTTTGCTTTACGCTCGGGTCAGACTGAGTGGTTCAGCTTTCGAGACTCACCTTTGGAGTTGGAGCTTCGCTTGGAGATCCAACAATCTATCCAGCTTTTAGATATTCGATGATTCCAGTGTTGTATTCTGATTTGTATCTGATGTATCGTGTTACTCTTCCGTTGTATCTGGTTTAACTCTGATGTATCGTATTACTCTTCTGTTGTAAACTCTGATGTATTTTATATATTCATATAGTAGCTTCATGAACTACTATCTCTTTTATTTCCGCTGCACTTATTACTTTGTGTCTGTGTTCTGTGATTATTTATTTACTGTATATGTTCAGTTTTGCCAAATTTAAATTAACAACGCGGTATTTTGAGCAATTCAACTCCGGCATGAGTGTCTACCTATACACTTATAATGGACGCGAATGGTCCAAAATTCTGGGTCGTTACAATTTCAAATTAATCCAATTTCACTTTCAATTCCAATTACTTTCAATTTCAATTCTAATTTAAATTAATTTTAATTCAATTCACAATTTTTAACCATTTAAATTTATATCAATTTCGAGTTTGATTTTAAAGTATCGATTTAAATCATTTAAATCAAATTTAACTTTAATGTTCAGTTCAATGTCCAAATCTTTAAAATAATTCAATTCCGAGCTCAAATTTTGAAATATCGATTTAAATTACTTTTACTTAGCAATATTCAAAGTTCGAATAAAAGTCCAAATCTTTTAAAACAGATCAATTTCCATAATTCAAATCATATTTCAATTATAACTTCAACATCTCAGCTTCGAAACCATTCCTATTACCAAATTTAAATTTAAATCAAAATCGTTTAAATAATTTCAAATCAAAATTCTAAAATCATTTAATTTAACAAATCCGGTGTCCGTATATAATTTTATATCCCATGGCCAAGTGAATAGTTATTTAAATTTAATTTTAGGGATGGATATATATAATTTCAATCCAAAATTAATGTCATAGGTATATATCATTTCAACCTATTTCTTAATTTATTCAAAATAATTTTATTTACAGTTTTATATACTGTAAATTATTTACAGGGTGATAATAGGAAATATATAAAAATAAATAAACATCCAAATCATCCAAAATATCAAACAATAGCATCCATCACAATCAATTATCCAAACAGTCAATATAACACAACAGTTAATTAGTAATCAATATCGAGCTCATAACTGGCAATTTAATTTCAAATTTAACTATTCATTTAAATCCTTATCAATTCAATTCATATATGAATCTAATTTCAATTAATTTACCAAACATCAGCCAGTGAAATTAAAATACTTCATGACATTAATTTAACTAACATAAAAAATTAATTTAGTCAATCGTGAGCATATAAAACACTCACCTTTTTATTTTAAACTGAAAATATTTCAGCTTCAAATAAATTCCACTTCCACTCCAAGTTGTAGACGACGTCGATACGGGCGCAACGCGACTCATTTCACTTGAGACGGACCTCGTATGCAAAAGTTATGAATTTATTAATATCGATATATTTAAACATAATTAATAAACTTAATAATATAATTAATTAACATAACTATTCCCACTAATCTCCTTCCTCGTTCGATCAAACCAAAGCTCTGGAACCCAACCATGCGACCTACAAACATTGACGTCGCTCTACCTCCAAGCCATCGGACCCAGACCCACTCACCCCATCAGAACCGCCACCCTCCTAGCGACCATCGACCCAAGTGCCGACAACCCCGCCGCCATCGCGGCCACAAACGGAACCCATAACTGCCGCGACTTCAATCTCAGATTCTGGCGAATTCATGCAAGTTGGCGACGATCCAACCAAACATAACATAGAGGAGGACGAGAGCTACAACTTTCCTTTTGGAAGTTTTTGATTTCGATATGAGGATTTGGAGAAATCGAAGAAAGAAGTGAGGCAACATCGGTCATTAATTCATTTTTGAATGCGGCCGAGAATTCGGCTATGGTTTTGAATGAAATGAATGTATACGCGGCCTTAAATATAAATTTCCTACCCGATCTATATCACGAACATTCCGAACTCCAAACGAAGCATGCCGCCTGGCGTTCTATATGTTTTACCCTCATTTCGGACATAATGGAATGGGTATCGGAAGCCAATTCCATCATATTCAGAAGATAGCTTTTCTTAAAAATTGAACAAGAATGTTTTTGGTAATATAAAAATCAAAAAAGATAATATTCTTAATGAGATGCTTAAAATTAATAAGATAGAAGAATCTAGACAACTAAATTTAGGTGAACGTAAAATTCTTGCCAATTTAAAAGATAAACTAAACTCAATTTTAGAGAAGGAGGAGGTTATGTGGAAGCAGAGATCCAGAATCCAATGGATCAATGAAGGTGATAATAATACCAAATTTTTTCATAATATAGCTAATGGTAGAAAATGTGGTAATACAATTAACTCTATTATTGTTAATAAAGAAGAGTTAGTTGATCAAAGAGATCTGAACAAAGCTTTTACAAATTATAATAAGGATATTTTTGGCACTAAAATTAAACATAGAATCAATGTTAGATGGGAAAATCTTTATCCATCTGATTCTATTGTTGACTTATCTGAGCTAGATAATCCTTTTACAGTAGTGGAAATTAGAAAAGCTACTAATGACTTGCCTGGTGATAAATCCCCGGGCCCTGATGGGTTTCCTATATTGTTTTATAAAACTTTTTGGGACGTTTTAAAACATGATTTAGTTAACATGTTTAATGATTTTTATAATTGTAATTTGCAATTAGGGAGATTTAACTATGCTAATGTTATCTTGTTACATAAAAAAGTAGGTGCTAAAAACTTAAAAGATTTTATACCTATATCATTAATTAAATGTTCAGTTAAAATCATTTCTATAGTTCCAGCTAATAGGCTTAGTTTAAGAATGAATGATTTAATCGATTGTTCACAATCGACTTTTATTAAAGGGAGAAATATCACCGATGGAGTGGTAGTTGTTCAAGAATATATTAATCACTGTTGTAAGAATAACATTACTTGTGGAATTTTAAAACTGGATTTTGCTAAAGATTTTGATTCGGTAGATTGGGATTTTCTTGTAGATATCTTTCATGCTAGAGGTTTTGGTCATAGATGGACCACTTGGATTATGAATTTGCTTAGAACTGGTAACTGTAGTATTATGGTTAACAGTATTTTAGGTAATAAAATTCAATCTAAGAGAGGTTTAAGGCAAGGGGATCCTTTATCGCCTTTATTATTTAACTTAGATGCTGATGTTTTTTCTAAGATCATTAAAAGAGCAGTTAATAATGGGTCTTTAGGGTTTGTAGGCAATGACATATCACGTAATGGTATATCGGTTCTCCAATTTGCCGACGATACCTTGCTTTTTTCTTCTCATTTACCTAGACATATTATTACTCTTAAGTTTATTTTATACAGTTTTGAAATTTTATCAGGTTTAAAAATAAATTTTGACAAAAGTTCAGTTTTAGTTTTAAATGATTTTGAAAAAGTTGAAAACTTAGTTGCTAATACTCTAAATTGCAAAACTATGATTTTTCCTTTTGAATATCTAGGTTTTGTGATTAGACCTACCAAACTTAAACATGACGATTGGATTATTATCATTGATAAAATTAAAAATAAGATATCTAATTGGAATGGGAGATTTTTATCTAGAGCAGGTAGGCTAGTTTTAATAAATTCGGTTTTATCAGCCCTTCCGATTTATTGGATGTCCATGCATTTGTTTCCAGATTGGGTTATTGATAAAATTGATAAAATGAGAAGAGATTTCTTATGGAGTGGGGAAAATCTTAATAACAGTATAAAATGTTTAGTAAATTGGGAAACAGTCTGTAAAGCTAAAAAGGAAGGTGGTTTAGGAGTTATTAACTTGCGTAATATGAATTTGTCACTATTAGGTAAATAACTTTGGAAGTTTAAAGATATTAATGATAATGCTATTTGGAAAGAGATCATTTTTAAATATTACTATAACGGTAATAGCAATTTATATCAAATTGCTTATCCATACACCCATAATTTATCTAATTTTTGGAAAAACATTTTAAAATGTAATACAATTTTTAACTTAGGAATTAATACGATAGTCCATTTTGGTAATTGTACTTCTTTTTGGCACGACCGTTCGATTTCGATCTTGCCTCTAAAGTTAGAATTTAAGGAGCTTTATGAAATCTGTAACTTTAAGTATGCTTTAATTAATGATGTTTATTCTCTTGAAAATGATCCTCCTTGGAATTTCAGTTTTAACAGAATTTTAGTAGATTCAACCCTTAGGCAACTTTCTTTGCTTTTTGCCAGATTAAATCTTTATGATATTGATAATGATAATGATTTTATTAGTTGGGAATGGGATAAGAGTAAGAAATATACTTCTAATTCTTTCTACAGATTTATTAATTTTTCGGGTACAATAAACAACTCTTTTAAATATATTTGGAAATCTAATGCTCCTCCTAAATCCAAAATTAACATGTTGTAACAACCCGCATATCTATCGATTCTATATTTAAATATTTTATTTAAATATTTTATCGTTAGTCGGATGTTAGTCCGAAAAGCTACTTTTTGCATACGGTCAAATTAGGACTCGAGACCACCCCCATTGAGTTCAAAATGACGTTTGCGATCTTTTTGAGTGTAAACTTCGATATGTTTGGAGATAGTGAAATTTTCGTCACTTTTCCCGCTTGAGACTTTGGGTTGGACTGCACCTTCTTAACTCAGCCCACCCCCTCTTCTCTTCATCACTTCAAGCTTCTTCAAAAATGGTGGAGGGAAAGAGAAATTAAAACTCCCAAACACAAATTCCATTGCAAATCCGAGATTCAACATCAAATTCACGTTTAGACCATTGATTCAAGCTTGTTGGTGTTCTTGCTTTGCTCTCAAATCTCCATCTTCATCAAATTCCGTGAAAAGGTGAGATTTTTGATCTCACATCTTGCCTATATCTATCTTGGACTGTTGGGAATGATCCCCTATTGTATTTGCATCAACATTTGCATTTGGTTTGGATTGGATTGGCGAAAAACTTCAATTTTCAGCGTTTTGGTGATTTTCCTGGCCTTAAGTCGTTTCTGGCCTTCGCTGAGTCGTCCACGAGTTAAGCCTAAGTCGTGAGTCGTTCACGAGTTAAGGGCTTAGGTCGCGCGCGTGTATTTCTGTTCGTCTGGCCTGAGTCGTTCTCGAGTTAAAGTGTTAAGTCGTTCCAGGCGTTGAGTCGTTCTGGGTGTGCTAAGTCGTTCATTAAAGGCTGAGTCGTTCGCGAGTTACTGGCTTGAGTCGTTCAGGAGCTAAAGGCTTGAGTCGTTCAGGAGCTAAAGGCTTGAGTCGTTCAGGAGTTAAAGGCCTTAAGTCGTAGGTCGTTTTGCAGTTAGCTCGCTCGCCCTGGCTTAAGTCGTTAGGTCATTAAAGGCTTAAGTCGTTAAGTCGTTCTTGGCTTAAGTCGTTAGGTCGTTAAAGGCTTAAGTCGTTAAGTCGTTCTAGGCTTAAGTCGTTAAGTCGTTCAAGACTTAGGTCGTATGACCTTATCCCTTAAGTCGTAAGTCGCTTACCTCCCTTAAGTCCTAGGTCGTATGACTCTTAAGTCCTAGGTCGTTGGCTTAAAATCGTTAAGTCGTAGGTCGCTGCTTCTCTTAAGTCGCTTTCCTCCCTTAAGTCGTAAGTCGTTCGCGAGTTAGTACTTGGTCGTTCGACCTGTTCTTCTGCTAAGTCGCGTGGCATTCTCCACTTAGGTCGTATGACCTTATCCCTTAAGTCGTAAGTCGCTTGCATTCTCCACTTAGGTCGAACCCCGTATTACTCTGCGTAGGCAATCTCTTCTGAAAAACGTTTATCAGAATTTCTACTTTGATGGTTTTGGGATTGACTTCTTTGGACTTTACTCACGTCTTCGTACGTGAATTGATTTGTTCTACCATCGTTTTATGACTTGTCACTTTAAAGATATATGAAGGTTTCAATACTAATAGTAAATATCAAAACTCTTTCATCAAAGCGATTTCAACACTATTTTAAGTATCAAAAGTTCGTTTTCTCAAACCGATTTTCAATCTACTAGTATATACAAGCCTTTACTTCACTCGAATGAGAAATCGACTTAAACGACTTAGTAAAACGAGTGGTATGAAACGCTTGCGTTCACTTCGTCGGTTAGCTCTTGGACTTGTTCGATTGAACCCTTTTTGTGACAATTTCCTAGTGAAGATTTACAGCTTGTTCGTAAATATTTAAGTTAAGCAAGTGGTTATGGGACATGAAGCTAAACTCATATATTTACTAGCTTGGTGTGATTGACACTTCCTTATGATCATGACGATCATTTTTGTGATTTAGACTAGCGATTGAGCGATGTCTCTTTGTCTACGTGGGAGACTATACCCCGATCATGTGATGTTTCGCCATCACATTTCCTATGGTCTTCGGGCCATTCATGTGTGAAAATTTAATGGATAGCTTCCATGAGATAACTTCTCGTCATGTGTTTACGCGTAGGTGAGCTTCATGCTCCCATTCATGTGTTAGGCCTCCCCCCTTTATGTGTTTTCTGGATTTCTGATGATGATTTCTGGAATTTTGTGCTTCACCAATTTTCATGATTTTCATTGATATGATATCAGCTTTTGTGCATTGGTGAATTTATGTGTTATTGACTTGTTATGAATACAAGTTTAGGGTATGATGCCCTATTTTATCTTTGAGAAGATTCTTGTGATATTGATTAATCTTTTGTTGATTATCATTTACATACTTATAGTAGTATGTCGCTATGGTTATTACATGTTCATGTCATGCCTTTTACTGTATACCATATCATCTGATATTTATAGTTAGACTGATCCGTTTATTATTTTCTTATAAATAATACTCGGGTCAGACCGAGATGTTACAGGTGCTTCTGCTTGACTTCTCTTCAGGATTATTCTGACTTTTGGCTAACTACTTAGATTAGTAGTTTTTGGATGTACACCTTTGAGATATAGACTCTATGTTGTGTACTTATTCTTTTGTATAGCACGTGATGCTATTCTTTTGTATTATCGTGGATCTTTCTGACCACTACTCTGATGTACAATTTCATGTGTTATATATTTATTCATATCTTCTTCCGCCTTTGTGATATGGATGTCTGTGACTGATTTATGTTATGATTATTTCTATGTTTGTTTTCCGAAGATAATATATAGCCACCGTGTGATAGCTTTGTGTTTGTATCGGCATGTCGGATTTCCTCCTTAAAAGATATGCATTCTATTCTATCTGACGTATCGGTGCTCGCACAAAGAAGTTACATGGATGGTCGCTCCTCCACAGCCTTATTCTCCGTGCTAACTGACAGCGCTACATCGTAGTGTTCTTGGTTAGCGTGGGTATAGAGGTGGGGCGTCACACATGTGGTTAATACTTCATGGAAAACATAATACAATATAATTTTTAAAGAGAAAAACATTCAAAATAACAATAAATGTTATTTTTGTAACCTGCATTTTGAGGACATTAAACATATATACTATGATTGTTTGGATTCTAATTACATCCTAATTAATACTCTTAAAATTTTTAACTTTAATATAATAACTAAAATTTCGGATTGTGATTTCTACTGGAATAATTATAGATTCAAGTTCAAAAAGAATATTAGATTTTTAATTGGCACTTTATTCATTATTATTAGTTGGTTTATTTTGTTTGAAAGAAATCAAAGAATTTTTAATAATAATAATAGTCATTTTAACAAATTGATTTTTACAATTTCTTCATTTTGTTTTAATTGGATTTCTAACCCCAAATATAAATTAGCTAAAAATATCCTTTTCAAACGGTATCTTAACAAGGTTAGTCATAATATTACCTTTTTTAAACACAACAATAATTTTTTTAACATCAATAATAGTATTATTAATATGTTTTCAAATTTATATGATGATTTCACTTTTAATCATACCTTACTTATGATTAAGGGTTCATAAGAAAGATCTGTCTCAATTTTTGTACTAGTCTCTGTTTGGAATTTGTTTACAGGTAATTTTATTCTTTTGTTATTGTCCAGATAGTCTTATTTAGGTTTTTATTTCCTACCTTATAAATACATATATATGTATATTAATTATATAAATATACATATATATATATATATCATTCTAATTCTTTTCTTAGTCATTTTTCAGATACAGGTATGGGCGATAGGATATCGGGTTCATTTTGCAGGTACTCATGTCTTTAGATTGCAGGATATCAGATTGTAGAAAGGTCATCAGAGCTTAGCTTTTCCATCCAGGACTACTAGCAGTTTCTCCTCAGATATAGGATACAGCTATCTTCATCCTGGAGTACTTTACTCAGGAGGATCTATTCTTCAGTTTGGCAATGCTTCCTTTTGTTCAGAGCCTTCAGAGCGGTTTCTCTATTCAGCAGATCCACTTCAGAGTAGATGCTTATTCATCCCTTCTGATCCAGATGTTTGGAGCTTCCTTATTAGTTTGTGATGTCTTCCAGTAGTTTTGGTTTTTCTTTAGTTTTTTAGGTACTTCTAACACCTCAATATCGGGCGGTGGCCATGCCGGAGCTCGATATCGGGGTGTGATGGGTGGTGGCCTTGCCGAAACTCATCTTAGGAGTACCTGAGATTTGATATATGTATTTAGTTTTTGTTACCTGCCAGGCATGTTGGCAGCACCTTATGTCCGTGATATATATATATTCACATGTGTGCTCTCCTCTACTCATAGAGGACCATACATTTTTCTCAAAAAAAACAAAAAAAATTATTTTAATTAAATTTCTTAAATTAATTTCTGTGCATTTCAAGCTCCTATGGCCAAACGACAAGTCTGATCGCTACAAAACTGGAAATTCTATAATAAATCACTATTACGGATCCGATGAAACTGGTTTCATCGAAATCCGAGAAAGTGGCCAAAATGGCTATTTTTACTCGTTAATTAAAATATAAAATTTTCAATTTCTATCTATTCACTTTTAAATTCAATTTTAAAATTTAACAATATTCATTCATATTTAAATAATATTTAAATCAACTTTTGAAATAATTTTCATTCATATTAAATTCAAAATTCAATTATTTAGATAATTTCAATATTAAATTTAAACAATTCAATTATCAAATAAATTACGTTAATAAATCATAAAATTTCAATTGAATTTTAATTATCAACAATTATTCTATTTTCAGCTAAATAATTCAACATTTATTATTCAAGTCCAGTTATTGATTATAACCACATTCAATATCTAAAATTTCATTTCAATAGTTGTTATTGCCGAAATCTTCGGAATTGGTTATTTAAGAATTTAATTCAAGTTCATATCCAATAAATTACATAAATGAATCATTAAGTTTTTATTTTTAACCATTTTCATCCAATAATTATGTTAACCCGCCTTTTGGCAAGGCCGCGGACAGACGGATTTAACTTAAACAACTTCAAAACTATCGAGACTAAAGTATAATGGATTCGGTTTAAAATGATGAAGTTCACTTGAATATGTCGTTGGGAAAAGGAGTGGAGAAACTACATGGCTCGGCCTAGGCAGTTTGGCAGATATCGCTCGGCATTGGGATGGTTCAGCGTTGGAGGCTGTTCGGCATAGAGGGATCGTCGTTCAACATAGAGGGATCGTTCGGCACTGAACGAGTGCTCGGCATTAGAAGGATCGTTCGGCAAAGAGGAATGTTCGGCACTGGACGAGCGTTCGGCATAGAGAGATCGTCGTTCGGCATTGGATGGAGCGCTCGGCATTAACCAACGTTCGGCATCTGGAGACGTTCGGCATTGGATGGATCGTTCGGCATCAAGGAGCGTTCGGCATTGGATGGGTCGTTCGGCATACCTCACCTCGCTCGGCATTGCACCTCGCACCTCGATACCTCTATACCTCGCACCTCCATATCTCTATACCTCGCACCTCCATATCTCGGTACCTCGCACCTCCATACCTCAGTACCTCGCACCTCCATATCTTGGTACCTCGCACCTCCATACCTCGGTACCTCGCACCTCCATACCTCGGTACCTCGCACCTCCATATCTCGGTACCTCGCACCTCCATACCTCTGTACCTCGCACCTCCGTACCTCGATACCTCGGTACCTCGGTACATCGCACCTTGAAATGACCCTCCTATTTCCACCCTAATTTCATAAGGATTTTTTTTTTGTTAAGAGATGATATATAGATATATCATTCATTACAAATATATTTCCCAGGGTCATTTTCTTTCTCCAATAAACAAAATATATCCAGGATCTTTCACAATATAAAAATATTGTTTTAAATCTAAATCATTCCTAACATACATATATGAAGATATCTATGTTATATTCTACTAGAATCAGAGCATGATAATATGTAGTAGAAATCCTTTTAAATCTATTAAAATGTGATAATTCCCTGATAAAAGATTAATTATTGTATCCTGATTTTTGACCATAGAATCCACTGGAAACATGTACTTTAGTCTGTTATTCTAATTAAGAAATGATCAAGTAATAATCAGTGGAAAGCAAGCTTTTAATATGGATGATTGTGTTAAAGTCTGTATAGTATCAAACTCAGGCTAAAAGAAAGTGGATCATAAGTGAACACAAGCAACATCTAGGCGTAATGGAAACGCGCCTAACTTACACATGAGAGGTCACGAGTTCGAGTGCTATAATGGTCGGTTCAAACCCAATTTTTGTTTTTTTTTCTTTTTTTTTCTCCTGTATGGTTTGAAATCTGATATCTACCTATATCTGCACATATATACTTAATTTTTGCCTATAATCTAACATACAAAACAATATTTCTTGCTTTATTATTTTTGAAACCCATTCCTACAACTGTTCTAGGAATTTATGTTTATATTTTTGCCCAAATATCAACATGTACACAGATATACATGTACATGTCAATATCTTTGCTCATTTTCCAGAAAACTGGGTTCAAATGGTTCCTTGCTTCATTGATTTGAAGTGAACAATTTGCCTGACCTATGGTCTAACCATGTGGTTAATCTGACCATTCTTTTATTTGCATTTTACAAACCAGAATCTACCTAAACTTCACTTATTTGAAGCTGGTTAACTCATGTGCCTAGTGTCATGCCAGGTATCTGATCATGGCAATTGAAATGCCAGTCATTTGCATCATACTTGAAGCCTTCCCATACAATTACCTCTCTCAAAACAATTTAAAAAGTAGACTTGAACCATTTGTAGACATAATTCAGAGGAAAAACAATTAGATACTTAAAGGTATTTTTCAAGGTAAATTCTAAATTTACTCCAAAACTCAGTGTTTTTAAAATACTTAAGATTGTCCAATACATAATATAATTGCAAGGAAATTGCTCACATAATTGTATATTTCTTACCAGATTTTTATAGCTAATTCTTGAGCATATTTTTCTTGTTTATATCCCAGACACTACTTCAAAAACAAATCAAACCTTAACACACAATGATTTCGACAGAGCAACTAATTTAATCTAACACTTTACAGAACATAAGAGCAACTTGATCACTAACCATAAAATATTCATTACATGACTGGAAATCTTAGAAACATAAAACTTTTCCTGAATACATGCAGATATAATCAATTTAAGCTCTTATTGAAACTAGCTAGCATGTTCATTCACTCCTCCATAATAGCCATAACTTCATTTTTACTTAGTGCCTGCGTTCCCTGAAAGAGCATAAGTGGCTGCCTCATTTTAAAATGAGACACCCCATATGCCATGAGCAAACAAGGGTCAGATCTAAGATCTGGTATGAGTAACATCAATACATTCATGATATTAAGCAACAAAGAATGTAAGAGTACCAACTAGTTATTTAAGCAAATTTCTGCATCCAATTACTTTAACATGGTATAAATAAGTTGATTCTGGTATGATATATTCATCTATCATTCTTACACTTGCATACATAACCATGCAAACATAATTATCTATTTGCAACATTTGCATTCACTGGAACCATCATGGTTCCATACCAACCAATCCTAAGAAATATTCATATTCCTATTTCTTCATTTACAGGTTGTATAATTCAATTTAAATTCCTGCCTCATCTGCTATTAAGGAATCACAGGGACACATTGCAATGAACTAATTCACATCATTGCACAAAGATCTCAGGGCTTAAACAAACCATGTGCCAACTTGCATACTTCAAATATGACAAGCATTCCAGCAGCCTTCTTGGCCTTCCCTTCCCTAGTTTATTTACTAGTGTATTGACTTAAATCCTATCATCAAATATGCTAAGTGAACATGTCACTGCAAGCATGGAAACATCCATAATCTTTCCTAGCATAATTCTCCTCAGAAATAAGCAGACAGTTATTTCCTAAATGGGGTCAATATGTCTTGATCTCAGTAAGATATAAAAATATTTTCAATTGTAAAAGAGGCATGGCATGTTCTTATTATATTGATCTGCAAGCCTTTATGATTGATTCAGATTCATGATCTGGTTCAATCATAATCTTAGCTTATGAGTTTTTTTTTTGATTTGATTAAGGGCTCAGCACTTAGAAAATTTCTATTGCACCCTTAACATCTTTCTTTTCAAGCCTCAGCACTTATACCAAGTATAATGCAGCTCCCAACATTTTTTTTTTGTAAAGTTTCCATGCCATAGATCTATAACAGTTGAGAGTATTCTCTATATAATTTCAAGATTCTGGACTTTAACATTTTTGAGTAAAAATAAAACAGTATGATACACATCCAAAGACAAATGTCTCAGCAAATTAAAGATCACCAAAATCATCCATATTAAATCATATCAGATTTAAAATAAGACATCCAAAAAGCATTGATGAAATCATATATATCAAAACCAGCAATATATAAATGGAAATATAAAAAGTGGCTGCCTCATCTCAGGTCTTAATGCCATGAACTCAGTGAGGTTACTCACCTAAATATTTCTTCTTATTAATCCAGAAAAATCCTTGTATGAGTGTTTTCTCCTTCCTTCCAATATTTTTCTTCCTTTCTTATTTTTGTGCAGCTCGGGGTAAAGATAATTTTACTGGCTAAAACTGCCTATTTATATGCATTTTTCCATTAGGGTTTGGTTAAAACAAAATTCCATTTCTGACCTAACCATCTTCATGCATTTTCATTCATTTCCTCCTTAATACCCCGGCCATAATAATTTGTTGAAGGCAGTATTTTCTTCCCTTTACTTTTTCAGAAAAATGGCCACTCACCTAGTCATGTTAAAAGTGTGACTACCATATTTCATATTTTAATTATTTCTGAGAATCCCCTTTGCTATTTTTGCCTATACAAGCATATTGACTTGTATTACATTTCATGTCATTTTAATGTTTCTCTTTTGCTTAGCTTGACATTTTTTCTGCTCACAGAATATACATGTGAAAAGAAAACTAAAAATATTTATTTATTTATTCTCCCCTTGTTTCACAGAAAATACATTTAAGTATATACTTCATTTTTAACTTTATGCTTAAATTACAATCCAATGCTTGAAATAAGGAATTTACTTTCCTATATATATATATATATATATTTCAGAGATTTTTAAATCTCTTTCTTGTGCTATTTTCAATGTACATGTGCACACATATACTTGCACACTATTTATTCTAAAAATTTCACCATATTTAAATCTAAATATTTCAAAAATTAAATCATTTTACAAAAATGATTTTTCACAAAATTTTGGGGTATTACACACCTCCCAATGTTCGGCATGAGGAGATCGTTCGGCATTCACACCTTGTTCGGCATTCAGCGTTCGGCATCTATGGTTCGGCATATGGAGACCACTCCATTTGGGCTGAGGTACTCGGCTACCAGGCCCACCAGGGAAGTCCAACCCATCTTTGTCTATAAATAGAGAGGCAGGGGCATAGTAAAAGAGGATCTTCTTTCTACTCTCTTACTTTCTCTTTTCTAAGGCTAAGGCAACTCTGCCATTTTGTAACTGTAATCGATTATTACAGCAATAAAAAGAAAACTTCTGGAGTGGACGTAGGCCGGAGTTAGCCGAACCACTATAAAATATGTTGTTCTTTACTGCTTTCATTCCGGTTTTAACTGTTCTTCACATTATTACTCTCTACATACATTCTATCTCTGAGTTGTGATTGGTATTTGGTGCTTTCATCTGGATTTAGGGGTTAGTGACCAATTTTGGCGCTAACACTTTGGTGCTTTCATTGAGAGTTGAACTCAGGAATTTTGGAGTTAGGAACTTGGATCTTAGAAAGCAATGGCAAGACCACCAATGAAGAGGCAAGCAGTGGAAAGGAGTAATCAGGAAGGAAGTCAAGCGGCATCTTCTGGAGCTGGAGAGGGTCATGCATCCATCTACATAACTCGGGACGAGATGCAAGTGATGATGAATTCTATGCAAGAGCAGATAATGAAACGACAAGAGGAGATGATGCAGGCTCTTCTTAGGCAATTTGGACAACCAGGAACTGCATGTGCTCAAGATCATGGAGCTGGACCAGAGGAACTCAACCAACGGACAGATGGAGTGAATCAGCAGGGGGCAACTCCCAATCAACAAACAGTTAACAATCTAGATGGACCTAGACTCAGGGGTACACCACCAGGTAATGCTGGACCAGTTCATGGAGGGATACCGTATGATGCTACGCGGCTTGGCGTCGATAGGAATACAGGAGTACGTGATGAAGAATATGTGCCAGAATTCCCTCGGGGACTTGGGGGGCAGTCTGGATTGGTTGGAAACACTGGATTGGCTGACATTATCAAGCGGACTATTCGCGGAGGTCTGACAAACAAGGATTCAGAGGGATTTAACAAAAGTCCGTTTACCCGGAACATCAGGACAGCTAGGAATCCGCCCGATTTCAAACTACCCACTCTGGAAGTATACAACGGGAAGACGGATCCCACCGACCACTTGATGAGGTACACTAGGCATATGGAAGTGCTGGGGGCAACGGAGGAGGTTATGGCCCGATGTTTCCCCCTGTACTTGACTGAAATTGCTGCTATGTGGGTCAGACAGTTGGAGGATGGATCCATTGGAACATGGACAGAACTGGTGGACAAGTTCTTAAGTCAGTTTCGAGTTCACATAAAAAGGCCAAAGAACGTGATGACGCTAACGTCAGTCAAACAGGGGGCAGATGAATCGCTCAGGACATTCTTAACTCGATTTAATGCAGCAGTCGCTTCGGTGGATCGGCCATATCCATCAATGGTTCTGATGGCTGCGGTATCAGGAGTCAGAGATAACTCGGATTTCAAAGTATCACTGGTACGAGACCCACCGTTGGATCTTGGGGAATTCTTTCATGAAGCTGAAAGATTTCTTCGACAAGAGGATGCATGTTTGGATGTGAGGTCAAAGGAAGTAAACATGACTAAGGATGGAGGACTACTCGGCGAAAGCTCGGGTGGGGGCAAGGATAAAGGGAAAAGGAAGCGTTGGGGAGGAACCAAAGTTCTCCACTTACACAGGATTGAACGCAACGTTGGAGCGGATTTTCTTAGATACTCAAGATCGCCTTCCCTATCGAAGGCCATCGAGGAGGGAACCCACAGAACGTGAAAGGGCATCAGGAAGGCACTGTCTCTTTCATGACCTGGACGGGCATGACACTAACAGCTGCCGACATCTAAAGGATATAATCGAGGAGCATATAAGGAATGGTAAGTTGCGACAGTATGTCGGAACTCGGAATGTGGCGGTGGAACTGGAGCAGCCACCGCCTACCTTGAACGACGAGGGCATGAGGCCCAGGAATGGTGGCCGATTGGTCATCAACTAATTTTAATGGTTTGGAATAAGTAACAAACTCCCGGCAAACGGTTAAATCACTTACTCATGTACGGGGTCGGAGATAACCCTCAGGCATGCTCTGAGATGATGGCTTACCGAGACGCCCGGGTTTGCAAAATCTATTTTTTTCCTTTGACTTAGACATTTTCTTTTTCTGGTTTGGTTTTGGAGTTTGGTTTGAACTCCCTGTTTTGCTCATTTTCTGGTTTGGATTCTGGTTTGGATGTTTGTTTTTTGGTATGGATTTTTGATATGGGTTTCTGGTTTTCTATTTGGATTTGGATTTCGGATTGGATTTTGATTGGATTTTCTCTGGATTTTTGGATAAAAGGTCGTCGAGTATGGACTATGCTCGGCAAGGGTCCGGAGAGACCAGGATTCGGCCTAGGACTTAGGCTATATATTATCGGTTGCTATTTTAGGTCGTCGAGTATGGACTGTGCTCGACAAGGGTCCGGAGTGACCATGATTCGGCTTAGGACTTAAGCCACGGCATTATTCGACGTTTAGGGACACTGAACCATGAACACCATGGAATTACTTAACATAGGTCGTCAAGTGTGGATTGCGCTTGGCAAGAACCCGGAGAGGTTACGGATTTGGATGTTAGCTATGAATAGCTAAGGATTCGGACAAGGAGCCGGAGCGGTCCCGGATTTGGATATCGACCCGGAGAGGTTACGGATATGGTTATAGGTTATTGAATATGGATGGACTATAACCTGGTTGTCGAGTTCAAATGGACATGGATTTGATTACTGGATTCAAAATCGGACATCGACTCGGAACAGTCGCGGAAATGGATCAGGATATGGCTGTGGCACTCGGATAAGATGGTTTGGTAATGGATTGGATTATGAATCGAAAAGTATGGATGTGGATAACATACATACTTGGGATATTGGACTTGAGGCTATTCAAAACACACCTTTCACAGCAAGGCATGTTTTGGGGGGCAAGTGTTAACCCGCCTTTTGGCAAGGCCGCGGACAAACGGATTTAACTTAAACAACTTCAAAACTATCGAGACTAAAGTATGATGGATTCGGTTTAAAATGATGAAGTTCACTTGAATATGTCGTTGGGAAAAGGAGTGGAGAAACTACATGGCTCGGCCTAGGCAGTTTGGCAGATATCGCTCGGCATTGGGATGGTTCGGCGTTGGAGGCTGTTCGGCATAGAGAGATCGTCATTCAACATAGAGGGATCGTTCGGCACTGAACGAGTGCTCGACATTAGAAGGATCGTTCGGCAAAGAGGAATGTTCGGCACTGGACGAGCGTTCGGCATAGAGAGATCGTCGTTCGGCATTGGATGGAGCGCTCGGCATTAACCAACGTTCGGCATCTGGAGACGTTCGGCATTGGATGGATCGTTCGGCATCAAGGAGCGTTCGGCATTGGATGGGTCGTTCGTCATACCTCACCTCGCTCGGCATTGCACCTCGCTCGGTATTGCACCTCGCACCTCGATACCTCTATACCTCGCACCTCCATATCTCTATACCTTGCACCTCCATATCTCGGTACCTCGCACCTCCATACCTCGGTACCTCGCACCTCCATACCTCGGTACCTCGCACCTCTATATCTTGGTACCTCGCACCTCCATACCTCGGTACCTCGCACCTCCATACCTCGGTACCTCGCACCTCCATATCTTGGTACCTCGCACCTCCATACCTCGGTACCTCGCACCTCCATACCTCGGTACCTCGCACCTCCGTACCTCGATACCTCGGTACCTCGCACCTCCCAACGTTCGGCATGAGGAGATCGTTCGACATTCACACCTTGTTCGGCATTCAGCGTTCGGCATCTATGGTTCGGCATATGGAGACCACTCCATTTGGGCTGAGGTACTCGGCTACCAAGCCCACCAGGGAAGTCCAATCCATCTTTGTCTATAAATAGAGAGGCAGGGGCACAGTAAAAGAGGATCTTATTTCTGCTCTCTTACTTTCTCTTTTCTAAGGCTAAGGCAACTCTGCCATTTTGTAACTGTAATCGATTATTACAGCAATAAAAAGCAAACTTCTGGAGTGGACGTAGGCCTGAGTTAGCCGAACCACTATAAAATCTGTTGTTCTTTACTGCTTTCATTCCAGTTTTAACTGTTCTTCACATTATTACTCTCTACATACATTCTATCTCTGAGCTGTGATTGGTATTTGGTGCTTTCATCTGGATTTGGGGGTTAGTGACCAATTTTGGCGCTAACAAATTATATTAAATTTAATAATTTAAAATAATTAAAATTACGGGTCAGTATAGGAATCTATTGGCTCCGTCTCAATGTACCCCTATTGATTAGGCTCTACCACAATAGCTGTGTCATGAAGGCATTTCCTCAAGTGTGAAACGTGAAAACCGTCGTGGACTCTTGCTAATCTATCGGGTAGCTCCACGTGGTAAGTCTGTCTTTCTATTCTTTCCACAAATCGAAAAAGCCCAACTAATCCTGGTTCCAACTTTCTTGATTTTTCGAATCTCATGACTTCCCTAAGAGGGGAGACTTTGATAAACACCATGTCTCCAACCTCGAACTCAAATTCTTTCCTTCTCTTATCCACATAGGATTTCCAATGTTCTTACGCTGCCTTCATTCGCTACCTAATCAACACTGCCTTTATCGAAGTTTCGTGAGTCAAATCTGATCCAAGTAAAATTTTGCCGATGGTTTCCCACCAACAATTTGGCGATTTACATGCCCTTCTATAAAGCACTTTAAAGGGTGCCATTGTAACAACCCGCATATTTTACGATTGAATATTTAAATATACAATCGTTGATCGGATTAAAGTCCGAAAAGCTACTTTTTGCAAACGGTCGAATTGGGACTCGAGACCACTTCCATTGAGTCCAAAATGGAGTTTGCGACTTTTTTGAGTAAAAACAACGATATGTTTGGAGTTGGGTGAATTTTGCTATTTTTCACTTAGGGCTTTGTGTTTGGGTTTTAGCCCAATAACCTAACATAAGACCCTAGCTCCACCCCCTCTTCTCTTCATTCACTTTCATTTCCTAATACCTTCAAGCTTTAGATAAAAATGGGGGAAGAGAAAAAGAATTTGAAATCCTAAGCCCTAATTCTCTTAGGAATTATCAACTTCAAGCTAGAAATCAAGGAGAAGCTTTGGTAAGCATCCTCTTCATCTTCTCCAACTCATTCTCTCTTCAATTTCAGAAATTTCCTAAACCTAACTTAGGGAATGTTCTTCTTTTGAGCTTAGATTCAAGCTTCTAGGGTTGAAGTGAAGAGTGTTGATCTTTCCTTTGTGATTAAGCTTCTCATTCATTGTTTTTGGGTTTAAAGGTGATATTTTTATCTCACATCTATGTCTATAACTATCTTTGATTGTAAGGTATGAATTCCTAATATCCTTACATGTTCATTTGATTTTGATTTGGATTGATTTGGTAAATATTCCAATTTTTGGTTTTTAATTTCAATTTTGTGAAAAAATCCTTTTACGGACGTTTGAACATGTTTTCGGTGAAGCATCGAAGAGCCTATAGGGCTGGGTTGCCGATTAGCATAAACCCCTAGCGCCCGTGGCTCGTCCGATCGCGATTTGTAGAACTTTTGCCCCTCAAGGGGGCTAGGCTGAATGTGCTTCAGAAGCAGGTTCAGTCGACTGAACCAATGGTTCAGTCGACTGAACCAATGGTTCAGTCGATTGAACCAGTGTGTCAGTCGATTGAACCAGGACCCAGGAAATTGCCTGGGTCTGCATCAGTCGACTGACCATCTGGGTCAGTCGACTGACCCTGCGGATATAGAATTCGTATCCCTCTATCAGTCGACTGACCACCTGGTTCAGTCGACTAACCTCCTTGTTTCAGCCCTATTTACCTATTTTGCTTGAGATTCCAATGTTAATCGATTCATGATTATCCGATTTGTTGTTATCATTTATTATCGAGTTTGATTCGGGATTTTTGGGTATATCCATTTTGATGGATTCGGCATCGATTTTTATGGATTTGATTCACGTCTTCGTATGTGGATTTTGGTGATTGATTGATTCTACAATCATTTTTGTGACTTGTCACTTCTAAATACAAAGGTTTCTATACTAGTAGTAAATATTCAAACTCTTTCACAAAGATGATTTCAACTCTATTTTTAATACAAAGCTCGTTTATAAAACCGTTTTCCAATCTATTAGTATATACAGACCTTTACCTCATTCGTATGAGAAATCTAATTAA
Organism: Allium fistulosum; assembly: GCA_030737815.1. Classification (NCBI taxonomy): domain Eukaryota; kingdom Viridiplantae; phylum Streptophyta; class Magnoliopsida; order Asparagales; family Amaryllidaceae; genus Allium; species Allium fistulosum. The sequence continues at coordinate 304,149,327 of CM060901.1, read as the reverse complement.
ACGGCTTAGTAAAACAAGTGGTATGAAACACTTGCATTTACTTCGCCGGTTAATTCTTGGACTTGTTCGATTGAACTCTTATGACAATTTTCGAGTGGGAATCTACAATCTGTTCGTAAATATTTGAGTTAAGCTAGTGGTTATGGGATATGAAGCTAAACTCTTATATTTACTAGCTTAGTGTAATTTACACTTATTTTCGAGTAGAAGTCTACAATCTGTTCGTAAATATTTGAGTTAAGCTAGTGGTTATGGGACATGAAGCTAAACTCTTATATTTACTAGCGTAGTGTAATTTACACTTGTCGATCATTGATGATCATTTTGTGATTTAGACTAGCGACTGAGCGATGTCTCTTTGTTGGTATGGGGATTAAAACCCATTTGGGGAGCTTCGGCTCAAATTTGGCGGGGTAGCGACCCGTGGTCTTCAGACCGTTCGTGGAGCAATCGGCTCAATGAGTCTGTGCATGAGTCGTATCTTTTAGGGTGCGTCGATGTTCGGCTCATTTATCCGTGTAGGGAACTGTACCACTACCGAATCTGTGCATGAGGTGTATCTTTTAGGGTGCGTCGATGTTCGGCTCATTTATTGGGTTAGCGACCCATGGAATAGCGTTCCATTTGTGATACACGTGTTGGTGAGTTTTCGTGCTCCCGTTTGTGATAGGCCTTCCCCCTTTTGAGATTTCTGGATTTCTGGTTGTGATTTCTAGAATTTGTGTTTCACCAATTTTCGTGGATTGGTTTTGGTGTTTTGAGATATTGTATGATTTTGGTGTTATTTGATGTATACTTGATACAGTATGACATTTCTGTTATCATACGTTTTTGGTCATAACTCTTATCCTATATCTTATTTATCTGATATTTATAGCTAGACTGATCTGTTTATTATTTTCTTCTTAAATAATACTCGGGTCAGACCGAGGTATTTCAGGTGCTCCTGCTTGACTCCTTATCAGGGATTATCATCTGATTCTTTTGGCTAACTACTTTAGATTAGTAGTTTTTGTATTATACATTTGAGATATAGACTCCTTAGTGTATAATTATTCTTTTTCCTAGCACTTGTATCTATTCTTTTGTGTTGTAGTGGATCTTCGTTGACCACTATTTTGATGTACACTTTAAGTGTAATATTCATATCTATTTCCGCCTTTGTGATATGAATACCTGAGACTGATTTACGTTATGTTTATTTCTATATTTGTTTCCGAAGACCACTTAGCCACTGTGTTGTAGCTTTGAGTTTGTATTTGATATGTCGGATTTCCTCTTGAAACGAAATGTAAGTTATATTTTCTGACATATCGTTACTCGCACAAAGCAATTACACAGATGGTCGCTCCTCAACGGCCTTATTCTTCACGCTAGTCGACGGCATTACCTAGCAGTGTCCTTGGCTAGCGTGAGCATAGAGGTGGGGCGTCACAGCTTGGTATTAGAGCCAAATGACGGAACAATGTAAAATAATATAGCAAGGATCATTGTCCTAAGTTTTTCTTAGGAATCGTGCCATAGGATTTAATTCGAGTTTTCGTATCGTTCTATCCTATTTCTTTTATGATGCCTTGTTTTATCAATCAAGTTTGTTTGATGTTCATTTTGTGAATAACCTTTTTCTTCTTTCTTTCTTTCTTAAAGAAGAGAAATGGTTAGATCTGGCAGTCCTAGTGCTGGTCAATCCAGTAGTCCTTCTCTGTATGGCGTATTCATGTCTGCCCAACAGCTTTTGGATCTTGTAGAGAATCAAAGGTTTATCTGTGCTTTGAGTAAGAACCTTGAAAAGGTTTTACCTCTGATATTAGAAGTGCCTTTCGACCAGTTTGTAGATATCACTCTTCGACTAGAAGAGGCCGATAGAGAAAGTGATGTTGAAGTTGTGTGTGCCTAACAGAACTTCAACAATGACATGAAAAGGCCTATTAAGTTCAAAGGCCTCATTCCCAACAAGAAAGGGAAGCAAGAAAATTCGTTAGCAAAGACTCCTACCTCTAATCATGGACGATGCTACAATTGTGGTCTTACGGACCACTATGCAAATGAGTGCCCAAAACCATTTTTTTATCGTTATTGCAAAAGTTCGGGCCATCTTATATCTACATGTCCCATACTCCAAAGTAGGAGAAAGGGAGAGTTGAATGTCGTGCAAGCTCCTAGTGACACTTCTCTTGGTCAAGGTATTTCTCATTCTATCCTTGACGATATTTGTTTTGTGATTATCTTATTCGAGTTCTTTTTGAATTGGGTTCATCTCATTATTTTATATCAAATGAACTTGATGATTCTTTCTCTTTTTAATTTTTTGGGCCTGATGACTTCATTAAGAATTGCGAATTCCATTGATGGATCCGCAACACTCAATTTACTTTGTGAAAATGTCGAGATTATTTTATGTGATTATTCTTTTCGAGGCGATTTGTATGTTATGCGTTACTTAGGCTTCGAGATTGATTTTTGGGAAAGGATTGGCTTAATCATTATGAAGCCCATATCCTATGTCCAATGCGGACTATTTATCTTCGACATTCTCAATCTGTTAAGCAGATTTCTATTGTTTTTAATGATTTTGATTTCCAAATTCGGTGATATCATTTTAATTCTTTAAACCCACTTGATGAAGAAGATGTTATTTTTCTCATTCAAGTAATTTATGAATTTCCGGAATATATTTGTGCTTGTCTTAGGATTATCACCTAAGCAATCTATTGAGCGGTGCCAAGGTCTTTTCAGCTCGACCTTGCCACCAGTTTTCATCAGCTACGAGTTGCGGAGGATAGCATTCCACTTACCGCATTCCGCACTCTTTATGATTCTTGTAAGTGGTTTGTTCTGTCATTCGGTTTGACGAACCTTCTGCCTTATTTCATCCATCTTATGAATCGAGTATTCTACGAATATCTCGATTAGTTTATCCTTATATTTATTGATTATGGATGAAAATAACAAATTTAAAATTTGCAAATCTTTTAATAAGATATTTATAAGTAAGATTGGATTTTGTTCTTAAAACGAGCAAAGAATATTTGTAAATTTTGTAAGAGTCATTGTTATCATATAGAAAATGATTTTGTGTTATTTTTCCCATTTAATGCTTTAAGAATTCTGGTCGATGCGCTTGATCAACGTTATCGATAGGAATCTCCTAAACGCTATGATGAGACAGTCAAACACCATAAATTGACTTGTAAAACGTAAATTTTTCTAAAAAGATGATTACATAAAGTTAATTATAATTTTGAAAGTATTAGCTTTTCGGGAAAGAGAATCGATTAAAGGAACACTTTTCCGATGCTTTTATTATTGCGGTTCCCAAAGAGAACCAAGACTTTATTGTTTGTACCGATACTAGTCGTATTGGTTTTAGTGTCATTCTCTTGCAAAGGGAATGAGTTATTGCATTTGCCTCTTGACAATTAAAGCTTGTCGAGACTAGATATACCATTCATGATCTGGTGCTAGCGGCTATTGTTTTCGATCTTAGAATTTGGCGACATTATCTTTTGGGAGAGAAATTGTTCTCTACCCCGATCATAAGTTTTTGAAGTATTTATTTTCTCGAAAGGAACTTAATTTGCGTCAACAACGTTGGCTCGAGTTCCTTGCATCTTATGATCTTGATATTCTTTGTACTCCGGAAAAGAGTAATCGTGTTGCCGATGCCCTTAGTTGTAAGCAACAAGCAGTTGTTTCCATGATGATATCCGAATGGAGTGATCTCGAGACTTTATCCACTTGTGAGTTTCGAGATCGTGAATCCAATTCATGTTCATCTCTTGTTTTGTGTAGCCTCGAGGCTCGTCCTTCTCTTTTGGACCATACCTCTTTTGGCTAAACTCTATGTCAAACTAAATTGCATAGAGTTCCTACTTCTATTGTTAGCAATCGTGATCCATTATTTTACTAGTGGATTTTGGTAAGTTCTTCAAAAGCTTTGGGAACAAAGCTTAATTTTAGCATCGCTTATCATCCTTGTCCGATGGACAAACCGAGCGTGTGAATCCAACTTTTGAAGATCTCTTTCGTGCATGTGTGGTATTGGTATGGCACCTTTCGAGGCACTCTATGGAAGGCTATGCCGATTTCCTTCGTGTTGGCTTAAAGCCGGTGAGAACTAGTTTTAGGTCCAGATTTTATTGGCATTCATTTGTGTTCACTTATGATGGGTGTTGTGCATTTCAGTCAATCAGGAAAAGCTAGCACCTCGATATGTTGGTCCATTTCCCCTCGCCGAACGTATTTGTTCCGTGGCTTATCACCTTTTATTACCGACTCAATCTTTTGCTATTCTTGACGCTTTCAACGTCTCTCAACTGCAGAAATACCTTAGGGATTCCGATTTTATTCTTGAGCCTGGTGTTGTTGAAGAAATTGAAGTTTCACCAAATTTGACTTATGAGCAATATTCTATTCGAATCATTACTTCGGAGGTTGAACGCCTTCGAAATAAAGATGTTCTTCTTGTGAAAGTTAAATGGTCCTTAAATCCTAAGGATTTCTCTTGGGAATCTTGAGAATTTATCGAGCAAACACATCCGGACTTACTTTTTTGTGCTCTTTATGGTGAACTTCTTATTTCAAATTTTCTTTTGTGTTGATATGCTTTTATGGTTGATACTTTTTATTTTCCTCTTAATTATTGCGAGGACGCAATTTCTATAAGGAGGGGAGTATGTAACACCCGCATATTTTACGATTGAATATTTAAATATTTTATTTAAATATAGAAACCTTGATCAGATTAAAGTCCGAAAAGCTACTTTTTGCAAACGGTCGAATTGGGACTCGGGACCACTTCCATTGAGTCCAAAATGACGTTTGCGACATTTTTGAGCATAAACATCGATATGTTTGGAGTTGGGTGAATTTTGCTATTTTTCACTTAGGGCTTTGGGTTTGGGTTTTAGCCCAATAACCTAACATAAGACCCTACCTCCACCCCCTCTTCTCTTCATTCACCTTCATTTCCTAATACCTTCAAGCTTTAGATAAAAATGGGGGAAGAGAAAAAGAATTAGAAATTCTAAGCCTTAATTCTCTTAGGAATTATCAACTTCAAGCTAGAAATCAAGGAGAAGCTTAGGTAAGCATCCTCTTCATCTTCTCCAACTCATTCTCTCTTCAATTTCAGAAATTTCCTAAACCTAACTTAGGGAATGTTCTTCTTTTGAGCTTAGATTCAAGCTTCTTAGGTTGAAGTGGAGAGTGTTGATCTTTCCTTTGTGATTAAGCTTCTCATTCATTGTTTTTGGGTTTAAAGGTGAGATTTTTATCTCACATCTATGTCTATAACTATCTTTGATTGTTAGGTATGAATTCCTAACATCCTTACATGTTCATTTGATTTTGATTTGGATTGATTTGGTAAATATTCCAATTTTTGGTTTTTAAGTTCAATTTTGTGAAAAATTCCTTTTACGGATGTTTGAACATGTTTTCGGTGAAGCATCGAAGAGCCTATAAGGCTGGGTTGCCGATTGGCGTAAACCCCTAGCGCCCGTGGCTCGTCCGATCGCGATTTGTAGAACTTTTGCCCCTCAAGGGGGCTAGGCTGAATGTGCTTCAGAAGCAGGTTCACTCAACTGAACCAGTGGTTTAGTCGACTGAACCAGAAGGTAGGAAATGCCTTAGAAGCAGGTTCAGTCGACTGAACTAGTGTGTCAGTCGACTGAACTAGGACCCAGGAAATTGCCTGGGTCCGTATCAGTTGACTGACCCTGGGGATACAGAATTGTATCCCTGTGTCAGTCGACTGACCACCTGGTTCAGTTGACTGACTTGCTTGCTTCAGCCCTATTTACCTATTTTGCTTGAGATTCCAATGTTAATCGATTCGTGATTATCCGATTTGTTATTATCATTTATTATCGAGTTTGATGACTTTTAATTCGAGATTTTTTGTTATATCCATTTTGATGGATTCGACATCGATTTTTATGGATTTGATTCACGTCTTCGTATGTGGATTTTGGTGATTGATTGATTCTACAATCATTTTTGTGACTTGTCACTTCTGAATACAAAGGTTTCTGTACTAGTAGTAAATATTCAAACTCTTTCACAAAGAAGATTTCAACTCTATTTTTAATACAAAGCTCGTTTATAAAATTGTTTTCCAATCTATTAGTATATACAAACCTTTACCTCATTCGTATGAGAAATCTAATTAAACGGCTTATTAAAACAAGTGGTACGAAACGCTTGCGTTTACTTCGCCAGTTAATTCTTGGACTTGTTCGATTGAACTCTTGTGACAATTTTCGAGTGGGAATCTACAATCTGTTCGTAAATATTTGAGTTAAGCTAGTGGTTATGGGACATGAAGCTAAACTCTTATATTTACTAGCTTAGTGTAATTTACACTTATTTTCGAGTGGAAGTCTACAATCTGTTCGTAAATATTTGAGTTAATCTAATGGTTATGGGACATGAAGCTAAACTCTTATATTTACTAGCTTAGTGTAATTTACACCTGTCGATCATTGATGATCATTTTGTGATTTAGACTAGCGATTGAGCGATGTCTCTTTGTTGGTATGGGGATTAAAACCCATTTGGGGAGCTTCAGCTCAAATTTGGCGGGGTAGCGACCCGTGGTCTTCGGACTGTTCGTGGAGCATTCGGCTCAATGAGTCTATGCAGGAGTCGTATCTTTTAGGGTGCGTCGATGTTCGGCTCATTTATCCGCATGGGGAACTGTACCACGGCCGAATCTGTGCATGAGGCATATATTTTAGGGTGCGTCGATGTTCGGTTCATATATTGGGTTAGCGACCCATGGAATAGCGTTCCGTTTGTGATACACGTGTTGGTGAGTTTTCGTGCTCCCGTTTGTGATTGGCCTTCCCCGTTTTGAGATTTCTGGATTTGTTATTGTGATTTCTAGAATTTGTGTTTCACCAATTTTCGTAGATTGGTTTTGGTGTTTTGAGATGATTTGAGATATTGTATGATTTTTGTTGTTATTTGATGTATACTTGATACAGTATGACATTTATGTTATCATACATTTTTGGTCATATCTCTTATCCTATATCTTATTTATTTGATATTTATAGCTAGGCTGATCCGTTTGTTATTTTCTTCTTTAATAATACTCGGGTCAGACCGAGGTATTTCAGGTGCTCCTGCTTGAATCCTTATCAGGGATTATCATCTGATTCTTTTGGCTAACTACTTTAGATTAGTAGTTTTTGTATTATACATTTGAGATATAGACTCCTTCGTGTATAATTATTCTTTTTCCTAGCACTTGTATCTATTCTTTTGTGTTGTAGTGGATCTTCGTTGACCACTATTTTGATGTACACTTTTATGTGTAATATTCATATCTGTTTCTGCCTTTGTGATATGAATACCTGAGACTGATTTATGTTATGTTTATTTCTATATTTGTTTCTGTAGGCCACTTAGCCACTGTGTGGTAGCTTTGAGTTTGTATTTGATATGCCGGATTTCCTCTTGAAATGAAATGTAAGTTATATTTTCTGACATATCGGTACTCGTACAAAGTAGATGGTCGCTCCTCAATAGCCTTATTCTTCGCGCTAGTCGACGGCATTACCCAGTAGTGTCGTTGGCTAGCGTGAGCATAGAGGTGAGGCGTCATAGCCATACCAATTGTTGATTAATAACTATTATTATAAGTGAATTCCACTAAAGGTAGGTGTTGCTTGCAATGTCCTCCGAAGTCCATAATGCATGCTCTCAACAAGTCCTCTTAGATCCTATTTACTCTTTCTGTTTGTTCATCTATCCATGGGTGGTAAGCTGTACTAAGGCTTAATGATGTTCCTAAAGTTGTCTGCAAACTCTTCCAAAACTCACTAGTAAATAAGGGGTCTCTATCACTAATGATGCTAACAAAAATTCCATAAAGATGAACTATTTCCTTAATATAAATCTATGCTAGAGATGCTATAGTACTATTGCTCCTAATGGGAATAAAATGTGCACTTTTTGTGAGTCTATCCATTATGAACCAAATTGCTTCATTGCTTATTTGACTCCTAGGCAACCCATCTATGAAGTCCATTGATATGTGTTCCCATTTCCAGGTCAGGATTTCTAATGGCAATAGCAATCCTCTGGGCTTCCCTTGCTTAGCTTTAATCCTTTGACATGTCAAATACCTAGAAATAAATTCAGCTACTTTCTCCATCAACCCTGGCTAATAGAAAATCCATTTCATATTCTTAGACATCTTATCTTCTTCGGGGTGAACAGTAATTCATGAACGGTGACATTTTGTAAGCACTTCTTCCAATAAACTATTAATCCTTGGGATGTAAAGTCGTCCATCTCTCCTTAAACATCCATTTTCGTCAACTGCATATCTACTGACGTATGGATATTGTTCTCCTCTTCTTAGCTTATCCAAAATATAAACTATTCCATCATCTTCATTTTATTCAAGTCCAATACGGTCCATCAGTACCAGTTTAACCTCCACTGCTTCCAAATAGTTTTGAGTGGGTCTTGTTGGTTGTCGGAATTTGAAATTCGAGAGTAACTCCAACTGTCTCCGCTCATATATAGAACCCAAGGTAGCACGCCTTCGACTAAGGGCATCGGCGATGACATTCCCTTTTCTGGGGGTATACTATATCCCAAATTCATGGTATGCTATAAACTTCATCCACCTTTGCTACGTAAGATTTAAGTCCTTTTGGAAAAACATATATTTGAATGATTTATAGTCATTAAACAACTCAAGTCTTCCCCTAAAAGATATTGTCTCCTCATTTCCAAGGCAAAAACAATTGTTGCCAACTCCAAGTCATTCACTGGGTATCTCTTTTCATGGTCCTTCAGTTGTCTATTAGCATAAGCTATCACTCTTCCTTCTTGAATAAGAACTGCTCCCAATCATGTGCCATATGTGTTAGTATAAACCGTAAAAGGCTTCATTCCATTGGGTATGACGAGTACTAGTGTTCTTGTCAATTGTTCCTTTAGCTTCCCAAATGCTTCCATGCATTTCTCATCCCAAGCGAAGACTAATTTTTTTTTGGTCAAACGAGTTAGAGGAACTGCTATCTTTGCCAAATCCTTTATGAATTTCCTATAATATCCTACTAACGCTAGAAACCTTCTAACATTTGTAGCATTCTTTGGAGTCTTCCAATTTTGAATAGCTTCTACTTTTGCAGGGTCTACCGCTAATCCATGTTCCGAAACACTATGCCCACGAAATTTTACTTCCCTCTTCCAAAAGTTGGATTTTGAGAATTTGGCTTTAAGTTGGTGCCTTCTTAAGGTTCCTAATAGGGCTGTTATGGTAACGGTAAATTTACCATTACCATACCATTACTAGTCAATCAATTACCAATTTAAAGTAAAGTCGGTATACCAGCATAATCAGTATGGTAACGGTAAATTTACCATTTTTTACGGTAAAACATCGATAATATTTTTTCAAAACCAGCGGTAACGGTAATTTACCAGTCCATTCATAATATATTGATATTCATGTAAGGTGTTGTATTATGGGCATTTAGAAGCAAGAAAACAGTTCAATTTACTTCAGTAAATCAACTCAAATGATGATAAATATACTTATTTTCTATGTCCTTTATTAAGTGACCCAATGGAATATATAATGAATCATCATTCAGTGTAAAAATATATCAAATTATTATTTTCCTAGACAAACGGCAATTTACCATTACCAGTGTAACGGTTACAAGTTTATCGGTATATCAGTCATCGGTATACCAGTCAATCGGTAACGGTAAACAATTTTAGTTTACCAGCAAAAACGGTACGGTAACAGTATTTACAAAATGGTAACGGTAACCATTACCATAACAGCCCTAGTTCCTAATATCTCCTTTAAGTGACTTTCATTCTCTCTTTCACTTTTCGAAATTACATAGATGTTATCTACAAAAATTACAAGTTTGTTTAGCTGTCCACTATATACTCTACTCATAAGATCTACGAAGTATGCGGGGGCATTTGTCAATCCAAAGGCATCACTTTCCATTCTTAGAGTTCATCTGGTGTCTGAAAAGTAGTCTTTGGTTTACTATCCTCTGCGATCCTTAGTTGATGATGTCCAGTTGCCAAGTCTAATTGGGAGAAGATTTTAGCTTCCATAAGTTGATCGAACAAATCATCTATCCTAGGTAAGGGATACCTATTCTTCTTTGTCAAAAACTAATCCTTTAATTCTTCAAATTATCGATTTCGTTAGTTTAGTCTAAGACCTACAACAATTTAAATGCAAACAAAAAAGTTAATGCTAAATAATTAATTAAACAAAATTATTTTAAATAAACCAACAACCATTCTTCAGTTATTTTTTATTATGAAAATTTCAAATCTGGATGAAACAAACAAGTGGAAGGAGATTACTTGATACTAATGGTATTATACGTGCACTAATAGTATCATTAATATCTGTGATGTATGAAAATAAAATTATAAGGGAGTAAATGATAATAAACCCTTAAATTGTTGAGAAATCGTTATTAATGATGAGAAGAATTGTTAAAAGTGTACAAAAAGAGTTAGATATTCTTTTTTTTAATATAATTTGTTTTAGTATTGTAGTAAAAAATAGAGATAAATTATCATAAAATTGAAAATTCACCCAAAAGCTATGCTTAAATTCATCAATTATCGATTCCATTAGATTGGTCTAAAACCTACAACAATTAAATACAAACAAAAAATTCAATCCTGAAAAAGGAATTAAATAAAATTAGTTGACAATGAGCCAAAAATTATTCTTTAATTGTTTTGTAGAATGAAGAACTCAAATTAGGATGAAACAAACAATTGCAAAGATGTTACGTGATACTAATGGTAAGCTATATGCATTAATCCTATCATTAATATCTAAGATTATCAAATATAGTTATAAGTGTGTAAATGCTAATACTCGCTTAAATACTGAGAAAACAACATACGGGAAGCGATAAATATAAATATGGGATCACATCTCATCGAAAGGTATGATATATAATAATCAAAATAGGGAAATGAACAAATAAAAATAATATGATCTTTTGAAAAGCACTTATTTTAAAAGGAGATAATCATCTTTTGACCTTTTGCATAGTAATCAAACAATCCTTTTTTAAGTAATTCTGATTAAATCTATAGAACAGTAAATAGCTGTTCATTTATTAAAAGAAACATAAAGAAACCTAAAATATAAATTTTAGAAAAAAGCGTAACAACTAAACACTAAAGCAAAAAAAATTTAAGTTTCATAAATAAAGAATTTCTTTTGGAAAATACAATGGGTAGAAGAAGAGAAGAGACACATTTTCTTAGAAATGAATTTGAGACAACCTAAGATAATAACAAGGGGTCAATTTAGATGAGATTTGCTAATTTCTAAACTAAATGCAAAACAAATACTAAATGAGTGACCTTTTATATCCAACAACCACTAACGATATCTTTAATTTATTAAATAAAATTTGAAGGTAAACTTGTGAAAAAGAATAAATGTGTAAAATTATTTATGACTCAAATTGGCTAAAAAAATTATGTAGAGAACATGTTAAATTCAACGTTGGGGTAATTTGACACAAATGATAGTAAATCAACCTAAATAAACGTGGAAGCAATAAGATCGTAATGTAGTGTGATAAAACAAACAACAATAGAAGAATACAAAACAACAAATCATAGAGGAAAGCAAATAGAGAGTTCACACACAGATTTATAGTGGTTCCACTGTCGCGAGATAATGTACAACCACTTTGGGGAGATGATATTTTATTACTTTTTAAGAAAAGAGAATTTTACAAGATTGATAATAGAGGCTAAGAAGAAGAATAAAAGATACAACTTCGGAGGATGGTTCTAATCTCTACGGAATAACTATCTTTATATAAAGATTATTACTTAGGGTTGAAGTAATTGATTTATGGTTATAAATCAACGCCTTGTTAATTCTTATATTCATATGGGAAATGTTTACCCGTTTGACTTTCTAGTTTCCTCTAGTTTTCATGTGCTTGATAAGATTCCTTTAATCGGCTGATTAGGGAATTGTTTGATTACTTCAATCTTCCAAAATATTCTCCTTCTTGTGAAGATAATTCATTGCACTCTTTAATGCAATAAAAGGGGCAATATATTTGAGTCATTGTTAACAATTTTTCTTGTCAACCCAAATATGCAAGGCAAATAGATCTAGGCTAGTGATAGGAATGGTCAACCTTGTGTTGGCACGGGAGAAGTATGCAAGTTCAAGGTGAAATAAGCTTGTTCATGATTTTGACATTTGAAGAAGAATCATGTTGGTATCATAAATATAGAGTCACAAGAATCATATGCATGTCATAAGGCAAGTCATAATCAAAGGACTTTATTAACTTGTAATATACGATGCAAAATTCATAGTCCTAATTCTTATGTACAAAAAGTCAAAAATACAATTGACTGTAAAATCCCCAATTCAATTTAGGGTTACAAATTTTAAAATTTAAGAAAAGTGAAGAGAATAATTAACCCCTTCCAAATAGCTATTGGGTTCATGTTTATAGGGGTGGAGGCAGGCGGCATGGCTTCCACTTGTCCTTCGACATCGTTATCTTTTTGCATCCTTCATTGTGTTATTGGCATGTGACAATATACTTCACATTGGCAACTTAGGACAACATTTTTATTCTAATGAAACATGACATTCTCATTTACATTGATGATTTACGATATTACTTTAAGCACTAATGACTCACGTCTTCTTCTCTAGATTAATGATTTACGGCATGTCGATTTACGATATTGATTGCTATATTGGTGAAACACGACATCCTCGCTTGCATTGTCGGCTCTTGACATCTTTGATCGCACTAATGATATGCGGCATCTTTGATAGCTGTGGATATCCGATATCTCTCATACTCTTTGAAGCCCGAAATCCTCTGCCGCTTTTACATGCTTTATAATAGATATATTTGTAAAGGCACGACATCTACAGAGTTCCAATATACCCTCCTTGTGGTTATATATTTGATACCTTTCAATGATACAGTATCCTTCAATGATGCAATATCTCCTCTTATCGGCCTTCAAGTTCGATAATCTATTTGCTATAGTTTCACGACCTCTATTATCATTCGATATCACTACAAGCTTGTCATATGCACAATGTCCTTAGGAACTATTTTGAGATATGACATTTCTTCCTCTTCATATACCCAACAATCTCCAAGGTTGTTGAGGTTCGACATTTTCTTGAAGCGTTTAAAGTGTGATATCTCCTGCTAAAGGTTTCGGTGCTTTCGATATCTTGAATTCCAACATGTCTTCTACTTACTCGGCATCTTTATTCATGGAAACATTTGCCGCCCCTAATGTAGAAGGAATGTCGACTTTTCAAGTCAACTCTTCGATATTAGCATCTGCCGCCTTGATAAATACATTGCTGCCTATTCGCATTCCATCTAAATATTGGCTGTTCATTTAAGTTGAGACCAAAGGCACTTGCTCTTCCTCATTCCTCTATAAATACCTGCTCTTTTCTTTCTTTTTCCTTTTACCTACGAATCAAATCTTAAAGCAAAATTTTCAATCTAACTTGAAAATTTTCAATCTTCAATTTCACTTGAAAATTTTCAATCTTCTTCGACGTTCAAGCATATTTCAAGGTTTGATTTCCTTTTCTATTTGAACTAATCGAAAGAATTAAATTGGGGGTTTTCGATTTTGAATTGAAATTACGGTTTACTTATTATGTACTAGTTGTAAATTTTTGGATTGTAAGTTAAATCATATAATTATTGTGCTTCTAGGTGAACTTAGCATGTTGTTTGGGGTTTTTCTCTTTGTCGATTGATTGAAGCTTGATAATGGTAATTTGAAAATCTTGAGCTTTCCCATTTAATTAAGAACTTAGTTGGTTATTAGAAACCCAAAGCTCGCTTCAAAACCCGACAATTGCTTAGTTTTTGAAGTTATTAACCCTTTGAAACTTGACATTTAACTTGAAGTCTGATACCTAAAGGTTTCATCCCTTAGTCATTGTTTCGACAACTAGTTAGAAGCTATGAATTTATTTAGAATTTCAACAATTGATTTAAAATTCAGAACCCTTATTGTCTCGGAAACCAAATCAAAATTTGGTATCTATTTTGAATTACGACATTTGTTTTGATGGACTGTTGCTAAGTTACAGATTTGATGTCCTTATATTTTATCATTACTCTTTTACAGATTCGACAACTATCTATAGAGTTGTTATATAGGTTAGAAATTTGATGTCCTATTTTAGGCCTGATACGATATCATCAATTTGAAATGCGGTTATTATGTCGTTAACCTATAAGTTGTTAAGTTTTCGACATCCTCAAGTTCAACAAGTTCAAATATTTTTAAACAAGTCTAACCCTACTTATTATCTATGAATTTGATAACCCTATAAATTCGACATTAGTTTATTAACCCGACATCCCATTATGATTTTACTAAATGTTATACATACGACATCTTGATTGTACCTTATTGGTTAATCATAAGCTCAACATCTATTCATGAATTCGATGGTTTATGTATTTTCGGTTCGTTATAAATTTTCCTAGTATTTTATAAGTTCATCATCTTGTTACAAATTTAATATCTAGAGATGGACTATTCAAAAAAATTGTTATTTTGTTATAAGTTCTGCAGTTAATTATGGTTTTGTCACTCTTTTTAATTAACCGAGTACTGACTGATTAGGCATTTAATTGTTTACCTTACTTTTATATTTACGATCATTTCAAAAAAAATCAGTAAAATGTGAGATACTTCCCTAACTTCGCGTAATATCACCTGGCAGACAAATGAATAGCAAGAAGCCCAGCAAAAGCTCTAACCTTTTCCTTCTACAAAGAAAGGAGACTACAGGCTTAACCAATCCCTCATTACCACTCAAGAGGAGGTAGATATGATCCTTTGGCAATTCAGAATCACAAGTATAGAGGCATGGTTGTTTGTCACTCTAGTCAAATAGACAATCCTCCACGGGGTTTTTACTTTTACTCCCATCCACATTTGGCATTCTAGTTATTTACCTTTTCTAGAATTTCTTCTACGATTCCTAGAGCATCTGAACATTGCTCCGATCCAGCTAACTCCTAACTCATATACATACTTGAGCTGTCTAAAGGTCCTTTATAGGGGCTAAAATTCCTTCTCTTAACGTTGAGACTCTCCATTCCTCGGTAAACCTTGTAAGAATAAATGAATAAGTGGATAGTCCTAAGTACTATCTTCTCCCTTTCCAAAAAAGCATAGTCGCTCATCCGATCATTAAGACGAAGGACTGGGAGAACTAGTTTTTCTACGTCAAATGCTACACCCCTAAGATCAAGGGGTCTTTCTCTAACTTTCCATTTTCCATAATCTATGTTATCCATCATTCTATTTTTGATGAATGTTTTCTTTCTTGTTTTGATTCCAAACAACCTAGCCCTTCCATCGCTGCTACTGCTGAGTCACTGACTCAGGCTTTTAAAAGTATGGGTGACAAGTTTAAACTTTTGACAGAAGCAAATCTCCATAAACATTCTCTAATATTAGACAATCACAAGATACTTGGAGAACTCCAGATGGTGAAAGGGAATGCCCATGGGAAACAATTGTTAGTTATTGGTAATTGGAAGACGTTCTTTGCGTACTCTCTTATTCAGCTTGAATCCTACGGTAAATTTTCATTAAAACTTAAATGGAATTTTTATGTCGGTATCTTATAAACTTCCCTTTCTGATTTAGATTCATCTGCACCCATTGTGGCTTCCAAGCATAAGAAAGCTAAACATCACACTTCTGCTTTGGTTGGATTAACTAAACTTGCTCCTATTAGAGATTCCATTGCTAAGGTTATTGATGACTCTAAAAGGAAGGCGAGTTCTAGTGCCCTAGCCGACACTTCAACTCTTCTCCCGAGCAGAAAGCCTAAGCTCGAGGATAACCAAACTTCTATTGCTATTGTCAAAGATTCAAATGCGGATAGTAACTTGACGACTCAAGACCTTGATGTGATTAATTTAGACTTTGTAGGTCATGAAATTCAAACGAACACCGAAGGGGCTTAGAATCTAGATCCCTTGCTTAACATCTCACTTCCTACCTCTTTGTCTGGTTTCCGTCGTTTGTATAAGGATCTTGGCTTGACTCCTCTCCATAATGGATCTCTCCCTTTGGAGGCTCATGTTAATACTCCCACAATGAACTTTGATGACCTCTTTCATTTGGCTGCCCAATCTCCGACCTTGGCTTCTCTTATGCCGATGTAGCCTTCGACCTTCTCCAAAGATCATCTTTACATAATTTATTAGTAGCTCTTACTAGTATGATTACTCTTCTGCTTGGTTAATATAGACTTTTAACTTTGTATATCCTGATTTAGCTTATGTCTGTCATATGTTTTAAGAGGCCAAATACATGTTATTCCTTTAACAGGCCTCTCAAGGGCATTCTAATCAAGTTATTGAACTCAACGTGCTAGATTCTTCGCTTACCACTCAAATGATTGATATTACCATGGAGAAAAAATGCTACTCTTGAGAAGGGAAAACTTGCATCCTCCCTTAACGAGGAGAAGAAAACCAAACTGCTATTGGCAAAGGAGATGAAAGCTCTAAGAGCAGATTTTGAACGGGCGAACAAAGAGAAGGCCTAAATAACCTGTAAAGTGAAGTCTTTGAAGCACAACGTGCAAACTAAGGATGCACCATGGTTTATGCCAACAACATCATCAAAGACACTAAGGAGAAAGTTTCCTTCTTTCCTAACCAGGCTCTCACTACAATTACAGAAAAGTGATACGAAGATGCTCATTTTATAGCATATAATAATAATATTGACAAATGCCCGAATTTGGATTTCCTTCACTTCCAAAGCTAAATGACAAATTTAAGAGGAAGTTCAACCTTATATTGGAGAGAGCCGAGGAATCGCTTCAAGACGGTTTCCCTAAAGAAGAAGCCATTGATCCGAAGAAGTTGTTATCTTTTGATAACCCCCCGTTTGAATGAGGTGGAGATTCAGATGAAGCAGAGGATGAAAATGATGATAACAATGATGATAATGATGAAGATAATGATGATGATGATGATGATGATGATGATCAAGATGGTGGTGGTAGCAGCAAGGGTCAAAAACAACCAAAAGACGGGGGCAATGGATCAGTTGGTCATGACTCGTCTACCCATGATACGAATTTTCTTGACTTACCCAATCTTTAGGGTACTTCATAGGAAAATATCTTATAACATCCCATATCTAGAGGCCAAAAGCTAAGCACTACATATGTTGCAGTCATCCATAGTACGGTAATGCTAATGGTATCCATAATATCAGAAGCACTTGAATATGAACAAATTCATAGATTTCAAAAAACAACATTTTAGTGATTACATTTCAAAACAAGTTCATATCCAAATTAAATAATCCCATATCGTTTCCCAGGTGAAGATCAAATATAATCAATACAAAAATACGCCAAGAGCGACATATGACGATGCCCCCTTGGTTGATCAGAGTCAATATAGTCATATCTGACTTAATATACATAGCAGAATCAAAACAAGGAAAAACTATAACTCCTAATTAGCTATCCGTCAGCCACCTGCTCGTTTCTGAAAGCTTTATTCTCCAAAATTTCTAAACCTGAAAACCTTAACCCTTAGCCTCCTCAAATCAGTTTTTAGCACCCGTGATTTTAAGGGAAAACAAAAATTTTGAGTCAGACAAAAAGCCTGGCGTGAATAATACTGTTACACCTTGGTTTATTAATATTAAGTGAGACCACACCGCTTAGCGAAACCAGTTTCCCCTAACTAATATCCTCTTTAAAACATATATTTTGCAAATCCTTTCCTGCAACCAAACTGGTTAATCAAACTGATATAATAATGATAATAATAGCTAAGTCCGTTAAGCTATAATCAGTTAACTAATGGACTATTTGTCCACAAGTTGTAAATGGACTATCCATCTGAAAACTGGGCTGACTGCATGCAAACTGGACAAACTGTCCGCAAACTGGACTAATTGTCCGAATCAAAATGGACTATCTGTCCCAATCATTTTCTTAGGGTTAACCACCCTTCATCTTTTTCTTTGAAAACCTTTTCAAAATGATTTAACCTTTTAAATCATACCTATACAAGGAAAATATATTCTTAGCTTTACTCTAAGCTATTTTGCCATGTTATATATACTTTATTGAAAATAATGTTGATGAATTTTAATAAGGATTGGCTATCCTTTCAAAACAAGTTAAAACCCTTTTTAACTTGAAAATACTTAGGCTATATTGCCTATTTAATACATTCGAAACTTTTGTTTAAAACCTTTAAACAACCCTTTCGAAACCCTTGAAGGTAACCCTTTCAAAACCATTGAAAGCCTTTTCTTCGAAAGCTTCAAAACATTAGACATCCCTCTTTAACCTTTAAATATTGCCTTTCGAAAACATAGGAAAAACCTTTCCTTTCAACCCTTTCAAAACCGTGGGGAACCAACCCTTCGAAACCATTCATTATAACCTTTCGAAGGCGTCAAAACCTACCTTTCGAAAGCACTTGGGTCTAATTTAAAACATGTGGAAACCTTTCAAAACAATTTGAAAATTTACTCCTTCGATACCTTTGAAAATCATCTTAGTTGAAACCCTTTGGATTATGCCTTCAATTATAGCAAAAGGATCAGAAACCCATTAAAATTGAAAGAATCTGTTTCGAAACCATTTAAAACTATCTCTTTTGAAACCATTTTGGTTTTACTTCAATCATAGAAAAAAGGGTCTTTAAAACATTTAAGTCGAAAGCATCTGTTTCGAAACCATTTCCTATGTAAATAAGTGATGGTGTCTAAACCATCCCTTTGAAAGCATTGGAGAAGTGGCCAAATTTTAGAAAACAAAGCAAACAACCCTTTCGAAACCATCTGAGTCGAAAGGTAAAAAGCGGCAGGAAAAAGGTATCGACTTAGTCGAAAGAAGTTATTTAAAACAAAGGCGCAACCCAATCAAAACCATTTCTTTAAATCCATTTGACCTAGTCGAAAGCTACAAGTCAAAAGCTACTGAGTCGAAAGCCATTTAGTCGAAAGCAAGCAGACGCATTTTTAATTTAAAAGCAAAGTGATGCCTCAACCCCTTCGGAACCCCTGGTTTCGACCTTATGCCTTTCGCCTTCCATCCAATTCTCTACGTACTAATATATTGATACCATGCGCATTAGTTTCAATGGTGTTGAACGCGGAGGGACTTGGTCGAAATCCAACCAAGGTGGAAGCATGTGTTGAAAGCAATAAATAGTAAAAAGCATGTAGCAAATAGTTCTTTTCATCTAACCTGCTTTACGTGTCAAATTTTGATTGGTTGCCTCTTTTCTTTACCACTAAAAAGTGTTGTAATTTTCAGAACTAACTATTTGAATTAATTGCTAAAAGCCCCATCTTCTTTTATAAATATATAAAACATTTAAGTCACATACCTTAAATAATTTTATATACCTATTAAAACACTTAGGAAAATTCTACAAAAATTCCAGAAAATCTCTTTTAATATGTTTCCAACATATAAAAAATTTAGACCCAAACCTTTTATTATTTAACCGTAAATAATTTATAATCCAAACTAACATTTTCTTTACTAGAAAATTCATATAAATTCAACAAAAATTCTGAAAATTGAAACCCATCTCCAAAATAATATTTCGGCCTATATAAAATTTCGCAAGGCATTTGAATGTCATTTGATAGGGATTTCATACCAAAACATGTCATAAAATCTATATGAACAACCATAAATCATCAACAAGTATATATAATCATTCCATCATTCAAAACATGGCAAATCAATGGAAAATATTTTAGATTTCATCTTAAACCGAAAACAAAAGAAATATGAGATTATTCACCTTAGCTTTAGAGATGTCATCAATGGAAAATATTTTAGATTTCATCTTAAACCGAAAACAGTATTCACCTTAGCTTTAGAGATTAAAGAGGTTGAGATGTGAATGGATTTGATTTGCTTAACCTTTTACCTAGCTTTTCTCTATCTTTTTCCCCTTTCTCTTGTTAATGGTGGCCGGTCTCTTGTTTAAATTTTTTGATAAAATGAAATGAACATGCATAAGAGAATGCACGACCAAGTTTAAGGGATATAGGAATGGCCTCTTTCCTATTTTACCCCTCCTCTATTTCAATTTAACTCCTGTTTTAATTTATTGGTTAAATGACCCGGCTACCCCTTAATAAAATCAAATCTCAATCCCCTAATCAACACATTATTTTATTTTATTTAACTAATTAAATATCCTAAATAGTGGTACCAAAAATATGGGGTGTTACAAACTCCCCTCCTTAAAGAATTTCATCCTCGAAATTCCGATAAGGTGCACAACAAATCAATCAAAGAGGTAAAACATACCATCAAAGAAGTCAGGATTGTTAGTCCATGAGTTGATGGTTTTGATGACAACAACCTTAGAATAAGATTATAAAATATAAATACTAACATTATAGTTTAGATATATATGTATATGCAGGATTTAACCATGCATGTACCAAGAATGAAGACTGTACAGTATAGAGATTCAAGATATCAAGATTGAAGACTAATGAGTATCAAGATAATCAAGAGTTCAAGATTTCAAGATAAGTATTGAGTCTAGAATTATGTTAAAACTTCACAATAGCACTGAAATCTTCACTCCATTTTTCTTTTGGGATGGAACCCTTTTCTACCTTTTTAGTTGCTTACAAACCCACGACAAGTAGCTTACAAACCTACAACAAGTGGCTTACAAACCCACGAACATCCTGGTTTTGTACAAGTTCTCGAGTCCTGACATGATGAGATATTCTGCAGGAAGAAGCTTGCAAAACTACTTCAAAATGATTTTCAAAACTACTTCAGAATGATTTTCAAAATTGTTTTTCAAAATGTTTTACCCTTAAAAATTATCTTTTCAAATGATTTTCAAAAAGATGTTTTAGCCTTAAATATTCTTGTTTTTAAACCTCGGTTGTTTTAAACTCTCTTTTAATTATAATATATTTATACTTAGATTTAAATATAAAATTATAGTAAAATTATATATATATTATTCTCTATATTTATCTATGTATTTTATCTATAGTCAAGTATATTTATAAAGTTTAAAATAGTTTTAATATAAGATAAAGGTTATTTTCAAAGAAAAGCAAAACATCAAAATTTCCTTTGGGATGTCGACATGCCCTAGTACCCCATGTCGACATAGTGTCAGTTAGATTCAAAAATTTGAATTTCAAAAGAAGTGTCTATTCCCCATAACCTTTCACGAATGGACATGACTGTTGTTCTTCTATAAATAGGGGTTAGTTTCAACGAATTATATATCAGTTTTTCTAGTTTTTCACTTCTCTTCTTCTTCCACATTTTCTTATTCAAAATCCTATCATTACTCTACCAAAATCAACATTGAATCTAACTAGATTATCTCTGGTTTGATTCTCTATCAATATCTCAACAAGATCCAAGTGCTATTCAGAGTTATAGGCTTCTTCGTAATCTATCTAGCGAGAAAAGGTGTGATTGTAGCCTTGGAAATCAATCAAGTGAGAAAAGGTGTGATTGTAGCTATGGAAATCAACTTGGGGAACTTGTTGCGCGGAAATCAAGTATCTCTACCTAGAGGATTGTGATTCTGGAGGGTGTACCTCGTAGCCTTGAAACCGAGGGTTGTAATTGTTGAATTGCTTTTGAAAGGAAATCCGTACTTAGTTGTGCGGCACTGGATGCAGGGTAACCCCGAACCAGTATAAAATCCGGTGTATTCTTTCCTTTACTGCATTTACTTTATTTCTACATCTGTGTTTGTTTCTGTGATTATATCTGTCTGAATATTGCATACATTTGTGCTCAAATTAACATAAACTCAAAAAGATTAAGTAATTTCTTAAAAACACTATTCACCCCCCCTCTAGTGTTATTCCTAGCCATAAGATTCATATTCCGCATTCCTCGCATTTGGTATCAGAGCAAGGTTTTCAAAAGTTTCATAATCTGAATTTTGAAAAGTTTTCAAAATGGCTACCAACACTGGTACTGTATTTAACACTAGTATCCGTGTCACTAGTTCATTTGTAGAAGGTCAGTCTACTGCCAGACCACCACTATTTAATGGCAGTAACTATGCATATTGGGCATGTAGGATGAAAATATATTTGCAATCTGTAGGATTAGATACTTGGAATATCACACAAACTGAATATTCTGAACCTACAACTAATTTTGCACAGTGGACTACTGAGCAAAAGACTGTTGCACAAAATAATTCTAAAGTAATGAATATTCTGTTTTGTTCACTTGATAGGAATGAATTTAATAGAGTCTCAGTTTGTAAGTCTGCATATGAAATCTGGAAAACTTTGCAAGTAACTCACGAAGGAACAAGCAAAGTTAAACAGACCAAAATCTCCATGCTCACAAATCAGTTTCAGTTATTTAAAATGAATACCAATGAGTCTATTTCAGATATGTATAGTCGATTTCAAGATATTGTGCATTCTTTAATATCCTTGGGAAAGGAATTTTCAAAAGAAGATCAAGTCAGAAAATTTTTAAATTCTCTCACTCCGGAATGGGATCAAAAGACACTTGCAATTGAAGAGGCAAATGACATCAATACTTTAAAGATAAAAGAATTGATTGGAAATCTAATGTCATTTGAAGTCCAAATGATCGTGAGAAGAGAAAGCAAAGCATCTGAAAAGAAATCAATGGCATTTAATGCATTAACCAACGAATTAGACTCAAACAGTGATAATGATGAAGAGATAGCATTTATGACCAGGAATTTTCGGAAATTCCTGAAATACAGAAAGATGAATAATCTCAAGAGAAACAACTATAAGAATTCTGGAAATCAGAATGTAGTGCCAAATAATGTCAAATGTTTCAACTGTGATGAACCAGGCTATATCAAAATAGACTGTCTGTATCCAGAAAGGCAGAATCCTCCTATAAACAATGATTCAATAAAGAAACGGAAGCGTGCATTTACTGCTACTCTAGATGACTCAGACTCGTCCTCAAGCGATGATGATCAGAAGACAGATAACTCAAATTTGTGTTTTACGGCAGTTCACGACTTCAACAAATTCAAGGAAACGGACTCAGAAAAAGGTACACATTTATAATACAATTGATTGAAATTACATGCTTAGAATTAGATGATTGATTGCTTGATTGATTGATTTTGAATTTGTGTGTTGATTTAATTTTAAATTTATTTTTTTATTTTTTATTATTATAATTTTATTATTATTTTTATTATTTTTAATATAATAATATTTTCTGGAATATACTATAAGAATACTCCATATATATAGAGACATTAAAATAATAAGTATATATATATATTTATATTAGAATACTTAGGAAAAATAAATCATAGAAATTCTCAAGCACGTGTCGACATGGTCCCTACCATGATGTCAACATGGGTACTAATTTTGAAATTCAAAATTTGAATTCAAATGGTTGAATTTCCCTCCATCTATTCACTTCATTCAATTCTCTGAAAAGGCATCTTTTGACCAGAGAACATGTCTTTCAAAAATCTATTTACTCACTATCTTTTATCACAACTTTTCACTTTCATTTTCAAATTCACTCTCTCTCTTCAAAACTCCAAGCTCTCTGCTCTCTACTTTAATGGCTTCTTCGAGCAACCCCTCCACCATGAGACTTTCCAGAAACTTGAAAGAGCAACTCCTTAATAATCCGGAGGCAATAAAAGCATACATCAATTATGCTAATTATGGAAAAGTCCATCCCAGAAAGTTTGCTATTTTTCAAGATTTTGCTTCTTATGAAATTGATACTCTTTTTGCAAACAATCAAATTCTTAGTCTTGTTGATTCTTCTCAAAATGATTTTGTTTGTTACCCAAATCTTGTTAAAATTTTCTATGCAAATCTCAATCGAGAATTTTATGAAAGAAATGATAATGAAATTTGGAGTAGTGTCAAAGGCACTAGAATTGTTATAAATTGTGATCTTTTGGGTACCATTCTCAATTCTAAGAATACGGGAATGGATCTTTCTAGTTTTCAAATCGATGAACATGATCGTGAGACATTTCATCAGATTTTTGAAGGAGATGAAAACTTTGAATTTAAAAACCGAAACTTTCGTCCTAAAGCAAGAATTGTCAATCTTCTTTTACAACATACTTTGACCCCAAGATCGGGAAATTTTAACAATCCTACTTCAAAAGTGTGCAAAGTTCTTTTTGCTATTTTCGGAAATTATGATATCAATTGGGCACAAGTTATTTTGGATGAACTTCGTCCTAAAAATTTTGAAATGGGAGAAAACACTTTATACCATGGAATTTACCTTACTCGGATTTTCAACTATTCTGGAGTAAATTTCAAAGGAGAAGAATTTATTTCAAGAAAAGTTTTTAATATCTCAAACATTTCTCTCATGAAAATCCCATATGTTTTTCAACCTTATGAAACTCTTGCCGAAAAGGAAGAGCGTTTGGCTCATGAAGAAATGGAAGAGGAGGAGGAAGAAGAAGGGGATGAAATGGAAATAGAAGAAGAAGAAGAAGATGAAACATCCCTAGAAAGTATTGAATATCCCTCCAATCCTACCAACAAAACCCTTCTCAAAAACCAAAAGACTATTGTTGAGAATCAACGGGTTCTTAAAAGATCCGTTAGTAAGAAGTTGGACAAAATATCATCCAAGATGAACAAGTTTTTCTCTAAAGTCAGCAAGAAACTTGGATTATCTTCATCTTCATCATCCTCTAAATAGTTCTATATCTTCATATCGAATTAGTTTAAGTTTGTTTTAATTTGAGTGTTTATGTAGTTCTTTATGATTAATCATTGTATCACTCTTCTATGCAATGAAATTGAATTTCCTTTTTGTTATCTAGCTTATCTTATCTCTTGAACAAATGTTAGTATATTATATAAATATATATATACACAATTATTCACAAAATCAAAATTACCATCAAATTTCACTGTTGTATGTCGACATACCCCCCTTGACCATGTCGACATATACTGGTCAGAAATGACACTTCATTTTGAATTTGAAATTTGAATAACTACCATATGTCTATTCATTTCAAACAAATTTCTACACCTATATATACCCATTTCTTCCAGAATTCATTACTGAATATTATTTCTTATCTATTCTATCTCTCATTCCTTTCAAAATTTCAAAAATGGCTAATCCAATTCATAACTTATCCGAGAATCTTGAAGAAACTCTTAATTCATTCAAGAATATTCTCTCGTTCATTCTTCGTAACCAGCGACACTTAGAGTTAAGTCAAATGCAGATGATCAAGGAGCAAGAAAGGTATTTCGATGCAATTCGATGGATGATTTCTTCCCTGCACAAGGATGATAACGAAGCACATCCTCCTGTCTCTCTCACAAATGACAATGAAAATTGGGATGCCATCAAAGCAGACCCTATTTTCGGAGAAGAAGGATGGGTGGAAGTTCCTCGTAACGTTTAATTTGTTTGCTTTATTACTTTGTTTGAATTGATTGTTTTGATTGAAATTGGTTGTTTTGATTGATTTGATGTATACATTGGTGTGGTTTGATGATTGTATAAATATACATTAATATATTTTTAATCGTTGATTGAATATCATGTCTATAAGTATAGTTATTTCTTATATACTCTATTATATAGTTTATTAATGTAGGTACTTGAGTACAAGAATGAGGGGGAGTTGTATAATTTAGAGTTTGTTTGTTTTTGTTGAGGACAAAGGGGGAGAAATATAAAATATAAGAGTTAGGCATAGATTAAGGGGGAGTTATTATATTTAGGGGGAGTTATTAGGATAGAAGTAATATTTTATAAACAAAGGTTGTCATCATCAAAAAGGGGGAGATTTTTAGTCCATGAGTTGATGGTTTTGATGACAACAACCTTAGAATAAGATTATAAAATATAAATACTAACATTATAGTTTAGATATATATGTATATGCAGGATTTAACCATGCAGGTACCAAGAATGAAGACTGTACAGTATAGAGATTCAAGATATCAAGATTGAAGACTAATGAGTATCAAGATAATCAAGAGTTCAAGATTTCAAGATAAGTATTGAGTCTAGAATTATGTTAAAACTTCACAATAGCACTGAAATCTTAACTCCAATTTTTTTTGAGATGGAACCCATTTCTACATTTCTAGTGGCTTACAAACCCATGACAAGTAGCTTACAAAGCTACGACAAGTGGCTTACAAACCCACGAACATCCTGGTTTTGTACAAGTTCTCGAGTCCTGACATGATGAGATATTCTACAGGAAGAAGCTTGCAAAACTACTTCAAAATGATTTTCAAAACTACTTCAGAATGATTTTCAAAATGTTTTAGCCTTGAAAATTATCTTTTCAAATGATTTTCAAAAAGATGTTTTAGCCTTAAATATTCTTGTTTTTGAACTTCGGTTGTTTTAAACTATCTTTTAATTATAATATATTTATACTTAGATTTAAATATAAAATTATAGTAAAATTTTATATATATTATTCTCTATATTTATCTATGTATTTTATCTATAGTCAAGTATATTTATAAAGTTTAAAATAGTTTTAATATAAGATAAAGGTTATTTTCAAAGAAAAACAAAACATCAAAATTTCCTTTGGGATGTCGACATGCCCTAGTACCCCATGACGACATAGTGTCAGTTAGATTCCAAAATTTGAATTTCAAAAGAAGTGTCTATTCGCCATAACCTTTCACGAATGGACATGACTGTTGTTCTTCTATAAATAGGGGTTAGTTTCAACGAATTATATATAAGTTTTTCTAGTTTTTCACTTCTCTTCTTCTTCCACATTTACTTATTCAAAATCCTTTCATTACACTGCCGAAATCAACGTTGAATCTAACTAGATTATCTCTGGTTTGATTCTCTATCACTATCTCAACAAGATCCAAGTGCTATTCAGAGTTATAGGCTTCTTTGTAATCTATCTAGCGAGAAAAGATGTGATTGTAGCCTTGGAAATCAATCAAGCGAGAAAAGGTGTGATTGTGGACTTGGAAATCAATTTGGTGAACTTGTTGCCCCGGAAATCAAGTATCTCTACCCAGAGGATTGTGATTCTGGAGGGTGTACCTCGTAGCCTTGAAACCGAGGGTTGTAATTGTTGAATTGCTTTTGAAAGGAAATCCGTACTTAGTTGTGCGAGCTTGGATGTATGGTAACCCCGAACCAGTATAAAATCCGATGTGTTCTTTCCTTTACTGCATTTACTTTATTTCTGCATCTGTGTTTGTTTCTGTGATTATATCTGTGTCTGAATATTGCATACATTTGTGTTCAAATTAACATAAACTCAAAAAGATTTAGTAATTTCTCAAAAACACTATTCACCCCCCCTCTAGTGTTATTCCTAGCCTTAAGATTCATATTCCGCATTCCTCACAAGGAGAAGTATCTCTAATCCTTCTCTCAATCTCCCAAGTATAATCCCTGTCATCATCGCTCCACTGGACTTGGACTAATCTAACTGTCTTGGTTCTAAGCCTCTTCTCATCTCTCATAACAATACGAATAAGCTTCCTCACTGTAGTCAAATCTGATCCTACTACTAAGTCATCTAGCACAGTCGGTGCAATAGCAGTCTTCCAGTCTCCAACCCACTTCCTGAGATGAGAAATATGGAAAACATCATGGACTCCTGCCAAACTGCTCGGTAGCTCAACTCTATATGCGAATTTCCCAATCCTCTCAACAATAGGAAAAGGTCCAATGAATATCGGTGCTAACTTTCCTGATTTCCCAAATCTAATCACACCCTTCATTTGTGACACTTTGATGAAAAACTGGTCTATAACTGAGAATTCTAAATCTTTCCGCTTTCTATCTGAATAACTCTTCTGCCTATACTGAGCCTCCTTCATTCTAGCCTGAATGACCTTAATCTTTTCTACACCTTCTCTGACCAAATCTGGACCAAAAACCAACCTATCCCCGGTCTCTAACCAACATACGAGAGATTTGCATGGCTTCCATACTAAGCTTCAAACGGTGCCATCCCAATACTAGTCTGATAGCTGTTGTTATACAAAAACTCGATTAAATGCAGATGGTCTTCCCATGATCCCCTGAAATCTAGAAGACAAGTTCTTAACAAATCTTCCAAGATTTTGTTAACCCTTTTCGTTTACCCATCGGTATGCGGTACTCATCTTGAGCTTGGTTCCCAAAACTTCCTGTAGACTCTTCCAGAACTCGCTATTGAATAAGGGATCTCTATCACCTACTATGCAACTAGGAATTCCATGCATTCTAACCACATTCTTCATGAATAACCTAGCCAAAACAGGTGTCATTCCGGTTGACTTAACTTGAATGAAATGGGCACACTTGGTCAGTCTGTCCACTATGACCCATATACTATCATTTCCCTTATTCGACCTTGGCAACCCATCAATAAAATCTATAGAAATAGAATCCCATTTCCATACCGGAATATCTAATGGCTAAAGCAAGCCACTTGGCTTCTGGCGTTCGGCATTTTCCTGTTGGCAATTCAAGCACTGCTTTACCCATAATCCAATATCCTGCTTCATACCTGTAACATCCCCCTACATAGAGGCCCAAAACTAACGGCTACGGATGATGCAGTCATCCATAATTATTAATCTTTGGCGATAAAATACGGCAGTGCTAGATTCATTGGTAGACATATCACAAGAATATGGAAAATTTTAACAATTTAAAAACACATATCCACATTCCATTCAAAACATTTGATGTTCATTACAAAACCCCAAAAACGTTAACCACGTTCAACAAACTATAATTATTACACATACTCCAAGAGTGACATATGAAGATGCCCCCTTGGTTGATCAGAGTATATAGTAAGGCTAATAATTCTGCATTTACATTCAAATACACAGCGGAAAAAGAAAACTCTAAATAACTAACTGCCTCCTGTACGACTACGGAAGCTTTATTCGTCTAAGAAGAGAACCTTAAAACCTTAAATCTCAAACTACTCAAAATCAATTGAGTACCCGAGAGTTTAAGGGAAAATAAAAACTTCGAGTCAGACATAAAGCCGAGTATGAATAATAATCTAACATCTCAATCCTTTTAGAAATCTAGTGAGAGACCACACCGCTTAGCGGAATGGGTTTTCCCCTCACTAGTATCCTAAAACCTTTATAAAAGCTTATACTGTACTCCTTCATCCACAATGGTTAAAAATATACATTTAAAAATATTATGCTGATAAGCATATATAAAAACATTTAGGATTTCTCATCCTTAGCTTAATTTGACACCCTGTCATAATTATAGTTTCTAGGGTCATTATTAACCTACTAGTTTTCATGGGTTTACTAATAACCTTTTTCCATAACTTGTTTAACGGCAAAATTTCTATAGAGTTAGAAAACCGGCAATAAATTTTGAAATAAAATTTACCACAAGCGCACGACGTACTATTGACGTATGTGGCGAGTACGGGTCGATCCATGGGGAATTGATGATTTTAAAAATGCTATTCAATCAAATTATACCAATTTGGAACGAAAGTTAAGCTAGTGAATTAGAAAATTAGATAACTAACTAAAAGAAAAGAGATGCAAGTATTAGAGTTAAATGACAATTTAGAGAATAAATCCACTCTCTAGATCACATAGTTCAACACATGAAATCATGATCTCTCCTGTATGGTCATTAGTGCTTTAATTGATGTGCTTATCAGAAGTATGACATATTTATGCTATTAATTAGCCTGACATAAGCCATCAAACTTTAAACCACCCCTTAAACCACTTACTAATTTTCATGAAACTTAACAATGAAAATGAAAATGAAATCTATTTTAAGTATGGCCTATTAACTATTGATTAGAAATATAGACCATCAAATTTTAATTTCAAAACACTTTCTTTTGCCATAATCATATTTTGATGAAGAGGCAATTAGTGCTAGTGATTGTTTAAGCATAATATTTTTTTTTGGTGTCAACAATATAGGCTATCAAATTCAAAGCAAAAACAACTAGTAAACCATTTCTATCATCATCATTAATCACAAAAAGAGAGCATGAATTAACAAATAGTTGAAGCTACATAATTAGAGAGCTTCATTACCCCTAAATTGAAGGGGTTTAGCCTCTCATTTTGTCATTTGATTAACAAATGTAGCTAATAACATGAAAGCAAAATGAAAGAAAAATGAAAGCTTAATGAAAAAGAGAGCTAATTAACAAGAATTAGAACTATTCTACTTGCATGAAAGTAAATCTACACTACAAACATTAAATTAAATAAGCATGAAAAGGAAAGAGAACGTATTAAATTGCAATAAAAAGAAAATTACATGAGAATAACAATGAATGGCCAAGTAGCCATGAAAAGAAACAAAAGAGAACTAAGCTAAATTAAGAGAAGAGATGGCCTCCATGAGAGGGCTTCAAGAGGGTAGAAGAGGTTACATGAACATTATGGGTTATTTATACAAGCATGAAACCTTAATCCATAATTTGGGGAATACCCAAACTACCCTTGAGAAAATATGGAGGCCAAGTAATCATTAGCTTCTACTAATCACCATTTAAGTTTACATGAAGCCATTAATTCCATAAGCATGTGCATTAGCCTCTAATTTGTACATTAAGGTAGGTGGGTAGGTGGGGTCCTACATGTTCTTCGCTTTGAATTATTTCCATCTTCATTCCTTTGTATTCATTTTGTACGTGCATGTGTCTTCATGAAACCACTCCTATTTGAGATCAAATTCCTACACAAATATATACAAATTTCCAATTAATTTTTCTCAAAGAAATATATGCACCCAAATGACCGTTTTGCCCCTATATGAAGATGGATATGTGACAATTTGGAATTAATATGGATTTTGGTTAAAACAAGTTAAAATACCTGATATGATCATTTATTTAATTTAAAAAGATTAAATATGGTGGTCAAAATGTGCATATTTACGTGCACATCAAATACCCCCACACTTATCTTTTTATTCATCCTCGAATAAACGAAAAACTAAGATAAATCTGTTTTCGTAGGGAGCACGATTGCATTGAGCGTATGCAACAGCCGTTAAACCTCTGGGTGTCCCCAGTAGGATGAGTGTTGTCTCGTGAGGGTTTTTAGCGGATACTACCCACAAAATCCAAATGCAGGATGAAAATATTTACAAAATTCAAGATTTATTTACAAAGAGACTAATGTGAGTTTTTGGAACTATTTACAAATGAAAGATTTACTTTTAAATAGACACAAATAAGTTAAATATAAGTTTTGGTCATTATCTTGAAATTTATGTCATTTTACTCATCAAAACATCCAACAAAAATCAACTTATCAAAGCAAATATACTAAAGTTTAACTCGTTGTTTCGGTTGATAACAAAGTGTAACTATGAAATGAATCCTTAGTTGATTATCAAAGTTTATCAAAGTGGTATATTCATTTCTTTTCAATAACAAGTCAAATCAAACAAGTTAAAATAGTGCTCGGATTTCAATTGCTTACTCTCTCTTATTTGAAAATTTTATTGATATTAACAATATTTACATATGCCTAACTCAGATAAACTGAGGCCAAATATATTACCCATGCACTGCCTTGCGGACTTATATGAGGGGAATACAGAGCATGGTGAGTGAACACACAAGTGTGAACACTTATCGACTGTAGGCGTTATTAGTAAACTAATATTTATATACACACACCTAACTAAGATAAACTGAGGCCAGATATACCGATCGTGCACTGCCTTTTGGGCTTACGTGAGAAAGGTACAGAGCATGGCGAGCGAACACACGAGTGTGAACACATGACTCTAGATGTTTATTAAGAAAATATATACATATATACAAGAAATATTTTTTGTATTTTGTTTTTTTTGAAGAAAGAGTTTTGCAAAATCATCTTAGCACCATTAAACTTAGAAGACAAAAAAAATGTTATATCCTTTACTTTAAATTCACCACTTTTTTAAACAAAGATTTTCAATTAGGATATTTCATAATTCACATGTATGAACCTTCCTATATACTAGTTAAACTATCGTTATTTGTAATCAAACTTCATTTTTATTTTTGTTAAGACAAATAAAATTTCAAAAATTTCAATTTAATAAACCAAAACCATATATTTATCCTATAGTGTTTCTTTAAAAATAAATCAAAATGCTTAAAAAAAATTGTTTTTTTGTTTTTGAGCAGTTTTTTTGTTTTAAACAAAAAAAAATTTTGGAAAGAAAAATTAAAAATAAACCATAAAAATCGAAAATGATGATGGGTCTCCCCCCACACTTGATTTTGACCGTGTCCCCACAGTCAACCCAAGTGGAAGGAGAAAAATAAAAATAAAACATTACCTTTATTTAAATGAAAATTAACGATATTTACACGAGATCAGAAAGTATATCGTCAAAAAGTAAATGAAATGGTCTTCCAAAGACCGATTCATTTGTCTGGTTAAGTATACGAGACACAGCTTAAGCTTGAAAAACCAAATCGTAAAAGATTTCGAAGTTGAACGTTGATTTGGAAAAACGAATGTCGTTTTATTAAAAATCGTATGAGCTGTTTTATTTTCGATGATTTTTGGGGTCGATAAAACAATTGGTTGAAGTTCAAGTTTATTTGCACCAAATTGAAATTCAAGCTCTTCATTGAAAAATTCTTCAGAATTATTGATTTCAAAATCAAAGTGACGATTTAAATCTTCCCCGTTGGAATTTAACAACTCATCATTGAAAAGTCCAAAAAATTCATGTTCATTAAATTCATCTTCCTTTGTTGGATTATCAACAACTTCATTGCGTATCTCAAGTTCAAAATCCAAAGTTGTTGTATTCAAATTTTCGAAATCGAGAAAAGGAAGATCGAGTTTTAAATTTGGTTCCACACCCTCAAAAGAATTGAAATCCAATTTGATTACAAATTTTTCAACAACTTCATTAAGATCATCTTTTTCAGTTTCAAAAGTTGTTATTTGAAAATCATCAGTTTTGGTAAAAGATGGATTATCGTTTGACTCGTCATATGTTGGGATTTGGTTTTGTTTATCACGTTGTTTCATATATGTTTCCAACAACAAATCCATGTGATTATTGTGAATTTCGTTCATTTTCTCAACAAAGTCAAATTTGTAATTATTAACTTGAAAATTTTCACTTTGAAGTTGTTGAGGACAAAAGTTTTCAATCGTATCATGGTCGAGATTATTCCCATTGCCAAAATCATTTAAAAAGTTGTTTCCATTTTCATTTTGAGTCTAAAATTCATTTTGGAGTTCGAAATTGAATTGGCATGGGTTATGATCGAAATCGTTTGAATTTTGAATTGAATTCAAGTTTTGATCCTTTTGAAAACTTGGCCTTAGATCATTGCACAAATATGAATTACACAAATCATTTATCTCTTGATTTTGTTGTGTAGAGATTTCAAGTAGAGATGAAATGCTATTTTCGAGACTCGATAGTTGCTAGTTATTTTGAAATCTTTGTGGTGCAAAATTTGAATCGTTTGAACAATAGTTGTTGTTAAAATATCCATACGAATTTGGAGTGAAATTATATGGATTATATTGATTTTCACAACTATATTTAAGTGAGTAAGGAAAAGGAAACTCGGACATTTTCAAAAAAAAATTTAAAGGAAAAATATTTACAATAAAATTTATTTTTCAAAAGGGAAATTTACTTTTGTTTTGCTTTTTGGTTTTTCAATTTTTTTCTTTATTTTTGAAAATGTTTTATCATTTTTTTTATTTTGGTTTTTCTAAAAAAAAATTGGATTTTTTTTTAAATTTCAAAGAAAAAGGATTTAAAATTTTCAAAGAAAAAAGAAGAGGAATATTTACAATTTTTTTTAATTTTGGATTCTGAATTTCTTTTTTAAAATATGCATAAACTAATGCAACTAAATGAATGCAAGGGTTAATTACAAATGATTTATCCTAAGTTAACCCAAAATTGTATAATCACACATTGTCTTAAATCAACAAGATAGTTTTCAGCCAGGTAACAGACAGGATTTATCGGTGCACCACGAATCACCATAGCAATGCAGCCGAAGGTTTAAGTACCTTCAGAGAAACAATTCAGTATAATATTTACGAATCACCGTAATATTTATAACTGATTATTGCTCTGCCGTAGCCTAGACACCAAGAAATTAAATTGTCGAAAGAAGACAACTTGTCAATATACAATTAAGCGTTATCGATTTCTAACCGTTATTATTAATCAAAATCTAGTATGAAATTCAAAGCAGAAATTAAACATGTATTAAAAATGCAACTACGAATGGATTTTCGTTTTTGTTTTTGAATTTTTGAATTTTTTTATATATATCAATGCAAATGAAAACAACCAACAATGCAAAATGAATAAAAACAATAGATAAGAGTGCAATTTTTTTTAAGCAAGCAGTTTATTTGGCAAGTAGAGCAGCAATTTTCAGCAAGCTAATCCCTTCTGCTTTGGCAACCTGAAACTAAAAACAAGATATATACAAATATATATATATATATATATATATATTAAGAATAAAACAAAACAAAACAAAAGGGAAGCAACTTAAACAAATGATAAATAAAAAAATTAAACTAAAACAAAATTCTTATTTTTTTAAGCTAGGATGAAACTAAAAATTAATTTAAAACAAAACAAAAAAAATTTAAGTATTTTTTTGATTAAAATGAAACCAACACAATCAAAAACAAGTAAAAGGCAACCTAAATCAATTACAAACAAAAACAAATATCAAGCCCGGCCCAATGAAAACAAACAAACCCAAATTCACACACTCACAAAAAATTATCTGGGAAGAAAAATTCACAAACGAATTGCACAAAATTCACAAACTCGTGATTCACAAATCCATGAGCTCGCAAATTCACAAACTTTCAAATTCACGAACCCAAAATTCAATTGTTACGATCGGTTTTGGGTTGCGATTAGAGGATTGGCGATTTAGTATAGGCGTTCGTGGAATTGCGGTGGTGATCTCAAGCGATGGATTTCGAGTTCGATGAAGCAACTCGATGGCTGTCATGGTCAGTGATGATTGAAAGGGGGAAGTTGCTGCGAATTGCACAGCTATTCAGGTATGGCGATCAAAATTGGAGGGAAAAGTTACAGTTTTTCTGGGTTCGTGGTGCTGCGGTTGAAGTCGTGGAGGTTGCTGGAGGCTTGGGGTCTGGTGGTTGTTCGATGGTGCTGGAGGAGTTCGATTGGGCAGTGGTAGTTGCTCTGAAGTGAATGGTCATTGGTTCGATCAGATGACAGTAGGCAGTGATGGGTGTTTCACTTGTAATTGCAGTGGAGTATGATGGTGATTGTTTGGTAGTGATTATGAAGGTGGTAGTGAAGCAGTTTATTGCTGTGGGGTTTGAGTATGTAGAGTAGCAGCAATGGGAAGGTGATATGGTATGGGTTGTAGTATGTTGTGGTTCGATGGCCTAGAGGGTGGCAGTCTGTGTCGAAGAAGCATTATATGTTTATGTATATGGCTGAAGTTTTGATGGTGGAGGGAGTGATGTTAGGGAAGGATGATGTAGGGGATTTTCTAGTTTAGGCAGAGAGGAGTGGTTGAGTGTTTGTATGTAGTGTGGTGGCTTGTAGTGATGAACTGAGGTGAAGTGGAAAACAGACCGCTGGCAATTTTCTGGTGGTTGGTTGAAGTAAAGGAATGACTGTGTTGTATTGTGTTTGAAGGCAAGTAGAAGGTATGTTGATGGACTTTGGTCAGTTGTGTGGAAATACAGGAGCAGTTTGTGGTGATGTAATTGTTGTGTGGAAATGGTAGAGAAGTTGCAGGCATCAACTGTTGTAATGTGCGGTAAGTCGCAATGTGGTAGACGATGGATGCGAAGGGCTATGGGATGATTGACAGTAGTAATTTATTGTGGAGTTTGGTGTGTTGTAACCAGTTGAAGGGTGATTGCAGGGAACCAGTTGAAGGGTGAAGCAGGTTGAAAGGCAGTGTGTTTGTGAAGTGGTGGATTGGTTTGTAAGGTAGAGGATATATGATAAAGGTTACTGCAGTTAGAAATGGGTTGTAGTAGTCAAGGAGGATGGTGGCTCAGCACTGTGATGTTGGTGTGCGTAATGTTGAGTTGATGTCAGTGGCAGTTGTGACAGGGGTTATTTGTTGAAGTGGGTGAAGTGCAGAACAGGTAGTAAGATGTTTAATGTTGTAGTTTTGGTGGAGAAGCAGGTTGTTATGGAGGCAGTAGTGGTGGTAAGTGGTCAGGTTTTGTGTGCAGTCAGGGGGTGGTTGAGTTACTGTTTGTGTTCCAATGTAGATATGTGATGAAACGGCAGTTATGTAGTGATGAAGCAAGGCAGTGAAGGGTAATGGAATGTGGTCAGATTATGATGACAGATTGTAGAAGTGGTAGGAGTTTGATGGTATTTGATCAATGGAAATATATGTTTGTATGGAGTATGACAGGATGACGGGCAAAGGCAGTTGGAAGTATGGGTTGTGGTAGTGCACTTGATTGTGATGGAGGTGAGAATGGTTTCGGGGGATGTAGCAGGGGTATAGGATGAACAGAAGTGAGGCTGTATGGTTATGAGATGGCAGAACTGCGGTGATATGGTGGAGGCAAGACAGCAAGAAAGTGGTTGAGGGGGTGGATGTGCACAAGTATGCACAGAGAAACAGTTTGTTATGTAAAAATAAAGAAATATTGTAAATGTAAACTGAGATATGTAAAACAATGTAATGTAAAGTTAACAATGAATGAATTTTTTTTTGGTTTTGAAATGTGTATGCTTTTTTTTATAAACTAGAAATGCAAATGCTAATTGAAAACAAGAAATGCACAAGAACAAAAGCACACAAAAAACATATACACAATTTTTTTATTTTTATTTTAAATGCAAACACACACAAAATATTAAAACACACAAAAATAAAAATAAAATAAGTCGAAGAATAGAAACAAAAATCAAATCAATTCCTCAGCAATGGCACCAAAAACATGTTTAACGGCAAAATTTCTATCGAGTTAGAAAACCGCCGATAAATTTCAAAATAAAATTTACCGCAAGCGCACGGCGTACTATTGACGTACGTGGCGAGAACGGGTCGATCCGTAGGGAATTGATGATTTTAAAAATGCTATTCAATCAAATTATACCAATTTGGAATGAAAGTTAAGCTAGAGAATAAGAAAATTAGCTAACTAACTAAAAGAAAAGAGATGCAAATATAATAGTTAAATGACAATTTAGAGAATAAATCCACTCTCTAGATCACATAGTTCAACACATGAAATCATGGTCTCTCTTTTATGGTCATTAGTGCTTTAATTGATGTGCTTATCATAAGTATGACATATTTGTGCTACTAATTAACACAACATAAGCCATCAAACTTTAACACACCACTTAAACCACTTACTAACTTTCATGAAACTTGACAATGAAAATGAAAATGAAATCTATATTAAGTATGGCCTATTAACTATTGATTAGAAATATAGACCATCAAATTTTAATTTCAAATCACTTTCTTTTGCCATAATCATATTTTGATGAAGATGCA
This sequence comes from Allium fistulosum, assembly GCA_030737815.1. Classification (NCBI taxonomy): domain Eukaryota; kingdom Viridiplantae; phylum Streptophyta; class Magnoliopsida; order Asparagales; family Amaryllidaceae; genus Allium; species Allium fistulosum. Next base: position 304,111,756 of record CM060901.1, on the reverse strand, counting down.
ATTAGTGCTAGTGATTGTTTAAGCATAGCCTATTTGGTGTCAACAATATAGGCTATCAAATTCAAAGCAAAAAGAACTAGTAAACCATTTCTATCATCATCATTAAGCACAAAAAGAGAGCATTAATTAATAAATAGTTGAAGCTACATAATTAGAGAGCTTCATTACCCCTAAATTGAAGGGGTTTAGCCTCTCATATTTGTCATTTGATTAACAAATGTAGCTAACAACATGAAAGCAAAATGAAAGGAAAATGAAAGCTTAATGAAAAAGAGAGCTAATTAACAAGAATTAGAACTATTCTACTTGCATGAAAGTAAATCTACACTACAAACATTAAAGTAAATAAGCATGAAAAGGAAAAAACATGTATTAAATTGCAATAAAAAGATAATTACATGAAAATAACAATGAATGGCCAAGTAGCCATGAAAAGAAATAAAAGAGAACTAAGCTAAATTGAGAGGGCTTCAAGTGGGTATAAGAGGTTACATGAACATAATGGGTTATTTATACAAGCATGAAACCCTAATCCATAATTTGGGGAATGCCCAAACTACACTTGAGAAAGTGTGGAGGCCAAGTAATCATTAGCTTCTACTAATCATCATTTAAGTGTATATGAAACCATTAATTCCTTAAGCATGTGCATTAGCTTCTAATTTGTACATTAAGGTAGGTGGGTAGGTGGGGTCCTCCATGTTCTTCACTTTGAATTATTTCCATCTTCATTCCTTTGTATTCATTTTGTGCATGCATGTGTCTTCATGAAACTACTCCTATTTGAGATCATTCCTACACAAATATATAAAAATTTCCAATTAATTTTTCTCAAAGAAATATATGCACACAATTGACCTTTTTGCCCCTATATGAAGATGGATATGTGGCAATTTGGAATTAATATGGATTTGGTTAAAACAAGTTAAAATACCCGATATGATCATTTATTTATTTTAAATAGATTAAATATGGTGGTAAAAATATGCACATTTATGTGCACATCATAACACATGGACACCTTGTCATATCTTGTAGTTTTCATGAGATCACTAAGAACCTATAGGCTCCTGCCAATTAACTTAATTAATTCATGGGTCCTTGGAACCTATTAGTCTTTCCAATAACTAATCCCTTATCCTAGTTTTCATGGGTTGACTAGGAACCTATGGGTTTATCCAATAACTCCCTTCTTATCCTAGTTTTCATGGGTTGACTAGGAACCTACTTATGCTTCCATTAACTTCTTTTTTATCCTAGTTTTCATGGGTTGACTAGAAATCTATTGACTGATGTCAATCCTTACTCCGGATATAGTTTTAAACCAATTAGCCATACCAATTGTCCTTAATACATTGTTTTCATGGGTTTACTATGAACCTATTGGTTACCTCCAATAACTACCTTATCATAGTTTTCATGGGTTTATTATGAAACTATCTCCTGTAAAACTTCAAAGTTTAAGCATCCTATATTTTTGGTCTCCCTGACTCCTTGGATGCAATTCTACTCATTTAGGAAAATCGATTTATATTCACTACTGGTTTAACCTAACTGGTTCTTCTACCCCTTTTTATCCCCAAAATACAGTTATGGGTTTGCATATGAATATGTTCATATTTGAAGAAGCAATCATAACAATTTAACAATACCACTCCTGTGGGTTTAAGGTCCTTGAAATACATTTCACATAAACCATATTTAATCCCTTTAACTTATATTTTTTCAAGGCAATACTTCTTTAAATTTACTTACTTAAAGTCCTTTCAAAACTCCTTTGTTTAAGCCATGGGTTTTTCCTTTAAAATGTGAGTTTGGGTTCTAAAACCTTTCGACACCTTCGAAACTTTTGCTTTCGATCTCATAGGACGACCTCCTTCGAAAGCCTAAAAATCCATCTTTAAAACATAAGGCTCCTACCTTTCGAATACTTTAGAACATCACTTTCGAAGCCTTTCGACAACATTGTGCCTTCAATGCCATCGGAAGGTCACCAATTCACAGAAGGGTTTCGACTTGGTCGAAACTACCCCTTCAAAAAGCTTTACACAAAATCTAAGTAACTCCTTCGGAAGCTACTTCTTTAAAACATAGGCGGCGGCTCTCTTTTGAAAGCCTCTTTGAAATACTCTTTTGAAAACATTGGTTTCGACTACTTCGAAACCCATTTATAAACTGGCAAGAGCTTTTCGTTTGAAACAAAATAAAGCAAAGGAACCAACCCCTTCGAAAGCTACCTTTCGACACCTTACCTTCTGCCTTTCTCCGATCCACTACATACCATAGAAATGATACCATGTGTATTGGTTTACTGGTTTCGACCTAGAAAGTTTCGACTAGGTCAAAGGAGGAAGGTCTGGGTCGGAGGGTCCTTCTAAAGAAGGCGGAACCCCTATTTCTAAGCACAAAGGTTGTTTTTACCATATAAAGTAAACTTTTTGTAACTAACTTGCCCACTTGTAAACACATGACTGGTTACATTAAACTTTCAAATTATTTTACTAAAACTTGCCGCATTTTCTCAGATCTAAAAACATGAAAACTTTTGACAATTAAGCCCTTCCTATTAAAAAAACAATTAAATTATTTAGGTCCTCCTTTCAAAATAATTTAATTTCCATACTAAATCACTTAGCAAAAATCCCTAAAAATTCTTGAAATTCACTTTAATCATGTTATCTAACATATCAAAATTTCAGACCCAAATTCTTAATATATTTTTCAAAATAAATTTATAAACCCAAATAACCATATTTTCCTTTGAAAATTCATAATTAATTCTCCACGGCTTAGAAAATTTTAAAAACTGAAACCCTACTCCAAAATCATGTTTTCCATAACATATAATTTTTCCATGGCATTTAAAAATCATTTAGCTTTGGTTTTACCCTAAAACTGTGTATATCTTCATTTAAATATCCTTGTTTAAACCATATAAATTATAAACCAAGCATATCATCATTCAATATATCACAAAAACAAATTTATCCCTTAAATCCAAAACCATATGATTATAAAAACAAAAATAGAGATGTAGTGATTATTATTCACCTTGCTCTAGATAAGGAGATTGGATTGAGATTAATTTCCCCTAAGCTTGAATCTCTAGCTTTAATTTGAATTTCTCTTGATCTTCTTAATGGTCGGCCGTTCCTCTTTCTTTTAATTTGCGTTTTCAAAAATAACGTGAATGGGAAGTAAGAAGGTGGGAACAAAATATATATAAGGGTGGAAGCTAGGGGCGAAAATTCCTAATATACCCTTATGTGACTTAATTAACCAAAATCCATTCTTAAGCCATTTAATTAGTTCATTAGGAACGACCTTAATTAATTATTTTAAGTCTCAATCCTCTTATCACTTATATTGACAATATTCTATTTACTTTATCTAATTAGATCTCCTAAATAATGTTATAAAAATTAGGGGTGTTACAGGCTCCCCTCCTTAAACAATTTCGCCCTTGAAATTCAGTAAGGACTAAATAGCAAACATAGCAATCATCTATAACATCTCCTAACATCCATACTAGCCTACCCGACTAGCAACTAATCTATATAAATCTAATATAGACATACCATCAAAGTAGATTAGGATTAGCATCTCGAACCCTGTCACTATATCCCAAGTGCAGTCCTTCTCGTTGTCGCTCCACTGAACTTTCACCAACTTTACTGTCTTGTTCCTTAATCTTTTCTCATCTCTCACTACAACCCGAACTGGTTGTCTAACAAAAGTCAAATCAGGCTCTACTACCAAGTCATCCAACTCAGTATGAGGAATGGTGGCCTCTGGGTCATGCACATACTTGCAAAGATGAGACACATGAAACACATTATGGACACCTGCCATATTGCTCGGCAACTCAACTCTGTATGCGAGCTTTCCAATCCTCTCTGTTATCTAGAATGGTCCAACATATCTTAGGGCCAACTTTCTAGATTTTCCAAACTGTACCACACCCTTAATAGGTGATACCTTAATGAAAACCTTGTCTCCCATAGAGAACTCTAGGTTTTTACGCCTCTTATCTGCGTAACTCTTCTGTCTAGATTAAGCTTCCTTTATCTGTTCTCGGATTAATTCAATCTTCCCTGAAGCCTCCCTTACCAAGTCTGGACCTAAGACCAATCTGTCTCTAGTCTCCAACCAACATGTAGGGAATTTGTATGGCATTCCATATAAAGCTTCAAAAGGTGCCATTCCTATACTAGTCTGGTAACTATTATTATAGGAAAACTCAATCAAATGTAGGTGATCCTCCCAAGATCCACCAAAGTCCAACACACAAGCTCTCAACAAATCCTCGAGCACCTTATTGAGTCTCTCCGTCTGCCCATCCAACTATGGGTGATATGCGGTACTCATCTTGAGCTTAGTGCCTAACACATCTTGTAGACTCTTCCGGAATTCACTAGTGAATAAAGCATCTCTGTCGCTGATTATGCTACTAGGAACTCCATAAAGTCTAACTATGTTCTTCATGAACAACTTCGCCAAAACTAGTGCCGTCCTAGTCGACTTTACTGGAATAAAATGGGCACTTTTGGTCAACCTGTCCACAATAACCCATATACTTTCATTTCCTCTTCTTGACCTTGGAAACCCATCAATAAAATCCATGGATATCGAATCCTATTTCCAAACTGGAATATCTAGAGGCTAAAATAACCCACTCGGCTTCTGATGTTCGACCTTCACTTGTTGACAGTTTACACACTGCTTAACCCACAAGCCAACATCCCTCTTCATGCCTTCCCAATAGAAGCTCCTCTTCATATCTTGATACATCTTAGTCCCACTAGGATAAATCGTAAACTTAGATCGATGACATTCTTCAAGAACTTCTCTTCTCAAGTTCTCTACATCTGGAACACATAATCGTCCCTTCTTTCTCAACCATCCTCTCTGGTCAAGACAAAAATCTTTCAAATCACCGACCTCAGTGCCAACCTCAAGCCTTCTAATCCTTTCTGCTAAAACTAGATCCTCTCTCCGCTTAGAAGCTTTCCTCTCGATCAACACTGGTCGAACTTCTAAACAAGATAACTTGGCAGTACCCTGACTAGAACTAGCACTAGATCTCAATTGCACACCACAACTGGCTAGGGCTTCCAGATCCTTCCATTCTACTGACATTGCTAACACCACATTCTGATGTTTTCTACTAAGAGCATCTGCTACCTTATTTCCTTTCCCAGGAGTACACTCAATACCGAAATCATAAGCTGCCAAAAATTCCAGCCACCTCTGCTTCCTCATATTCAACTCCTTCTGAGAGAATAAATGCTTTAATGACTTATGATCGGTATATAACTCAAATCTCTCCCCCAAGAGATAATGCCTCCAAATCTTCAAGGCAAAAATCACCGCTGCCAACTCCAAATGATGAGTAGGATATCTTACTTCATGCGATCTAAGCTGTCTAGATGCATAAGCAATGACTTTTCCCCTCTGCATCAACATTGCTCCCAATCCAGTCCAACATGCCTCAGTGTATACTACCAGCCCTTGGTTACCATCTGAAACTACTAACACTAGAGCATTAGTCAACAAATGCTTTAACTTAAGGAATGCTTCCTCACATTTGTCGAACAAAACAAACTTCACTTCCTTCCTGGTAAGCTTAATCAAAGGCGCTGCTATCCATGAGAAATCCTTGATGAATCTCTGGTAATAGCCAGCAAGTCCAAGAAAACTTTTGATCTCGGTCACTATCTCTGGTCTCTTCCAATTGTTCATAGCTTCGATCTTATCTAGATCGACTGACAATCCCTTCTTTGAAACCACATGACTAAGAAACTAAACCTCTTTCTTCCAAAAATGACACTTAGAAAATTTCGCCTTTAGCTGATTCTAACTCAGCGTCCCTAACACAAGTCAAAGATGATCTGCATGCTCTTTCTCATCCTTAGAGTATACTAAAATATCATCTATAAACACCAACACGAATCTATCCAAATACTCTTAGAAGACTTGATTCATCAAATCCACAAAGAAAGCAGGTGCATTCATCAATCCGAATGGCATCACTAACTACTCATACGAACCATATCTCGTCCGAAATGTAGTCAAAGGAATACTGTCCCCCGCCACTCTCAACTGATGGAACCCCATCGCCAAATCCAATTGGGAGAACACTCTGACTCCACTCAACTGATCAAACAGATCATCTATCCTCGGTAGAGGGTATCTATTCTTTATCGTCCTTTCGTTTAACTTATGATAGTCGATGCACATCCTTAACGACCCATCTGGCTTCTTCACGAAAACCACGGCCGCTCCCCAAGGCAAACTACTTTATCTAATAAAATTCCTTCCCTCAAGATCCACTAGCTGCACCTTCAATTCCTTCATCTCTGTACAAGATCTATCCGAAACTCAACAGCTCATTTCGGTGGTAGCCCTATGACTGGCTCAAAGACAACTGCAAATTCCCTTGCCACTCGAACCTAACTTAACTCTTATCCAACCTCCATGGCACTTAAAAAAGCACAAAAACTCTTACTGAAATTCTCCACTGAGAAGATGATTTGGTTATGACTATCTGGGTGTCTCAATGATATTTCCCTATCCTGGCAAAATATTCCACCCTCATACTTACGCAACCAATCCATACCCAAAATGATCCCGAAATCTACGAAATCAAAAACATACAAACTGCGTGCAAACTTATGACCTAACAAATCAAGTTCTAACTAGACACATCTCATCCCTAGAGTTGCATACCCTCATATTGGATTCACAACCCTTAAGGAAGTAACAAGGTATATGGGTTCTATGCATAACCTATCAACCAAATACTATGACATAAATGAGTGTGATGCACTAGTATCAAATAGTACCCTAACTAGTATACTCTGAATCAAAAGCCCATATCAGTGGAGAAAGGGAAAACTATGATGGAAGATACGCTTTTGATTCATAGTATACCAGTTAGGGTACTATTTGATACCGGTGCATCACACTCATTTATATCACAGTATTTGGTTGATAGGTTATGCATAGAACCCACATACCTTGTTACTTCCTGAAGGGTTGCGAATCCAATAGGAGGGTATGCAACTCTAGGGATGAGATGTGACCAGTTAGAAATTGATTTGTTAGGTCATAAGTTTGGATGCAGTTTGTATGTTTTTGATTTCGTAGATTTCGAGATCATTTTGAGTATGGATTGGTTGGGTAAGTATGAGGCTAGCATATTTTTTCAAGATAGGGAAATATCATTGAGACACCCAGATATTCATAACCGAATCATCTTCTCAGTGGAGAATTTCAGTAAGAGTGTTTGTGCTATGTTAAGTGCAATGGAAGTGGGAGAAGAGTTAAGTCGGGTTCGGGTAGCAAGGGAGTTTGCGGATGTCTTTGAGCCGATCACAGGACTACCACCGAAACGAGCTGTTGAGTTTTGGATAGATCTTGTACCGGGAGCTAAACCTATGAGTAGACCACCTAGCAGGACGACAGCAACTAAGATGAAGGAATTGAAGGTGCAGCTAGTGGATCTAGAAGGAAGGAGTTTTATTAGACCAAGTAGTTCGCCTTAGGGAGCAACCACGGTGCTCGTGAAGAAACCAGATGGGTCGTTGAGGATGTGTATCGACTATCCTAAGTTGAACGAAATGACGATAAAGAATAAGTATCCTTTGTCGAGAATTGATGATCTATTTGACTAGTTGAGTGGAGCCAGGGTGTTTTCCTAGTTTGATTTGGAGACAAGTTTCCATCAATTAAGAGTGGTAGAGGACAGTATTCCTTTGGCATCATTCTGAACAAGGTATGGTTCGTAGGAGTGGTTAGTAATGCAATTCGGGTTAACAAATGCACCTACTTTCTTCATGGATTTGATGAACCAAGTTTTCCGGGAGTATCTGGATAAGTTCGTGTTGGTGTTTATAGATGACATTTTGGTGTACTCCAACGATGAAAGGGAGCATGAGGTTCACCTTAGAGTTGTGCTTAAGACGCTGAGGTAGCATCAGCTAAAAGCAAAGTTCTCCAAGTGTCATTTTTAGAAGAAAGTGGATAAGTTTCTTGGTCACGTGGTTTCATAGAAAGGGTTGTCAGTCGATCTAGATAAGATCGAAGCTTTTAATAATTGGCAGAGACTAGAGACGGTGATCGAGATTAGAAGTCTCCTTGGACTTGCTTGCTATTACCGGAGATTTATTAAGGATTTCTCATGAATAGTAGTGCCTTTGACTAAGCTTACCAGAAAGGAGTTGAAGTTTGTTTGGTCCGACAAATGTGAGGAAGCATTCCTTAAGTTAAAGCATTTATTGACCAATGCACCAGTGTTAGTAGTTCAAAACAGAAACCAAGGGTTAGTGGTTTATACTGATGCATGTGGAACTGGAATAGGAGCTGTGTTGATGCAGAAGGGTAAAGTGATTGCATATGCTTCACGACAGCTTAGACCGTATGAAGTGAGATATCCTACTCATGATTTGGACTTGGCGGCGACGATCTTCGCATTGAAGATTTGGAGGCATTATCTCTTAGTGGAGAGATTTGAGGTATACACAAATTATAAGTCTTTAAGATACTTATTCTCTCAAAAGGAGTTGAATATGAGACATCGGAGGTGGTTGGAGTTTTTGCCTGCTTATGATTTTGGTATAGGGTATACATTAAGGAAAGGTAATAAAGTAGTGGATTCTCTTAGCAGAACACATCAGAATGTGGTGTTAGCTATGTTGGCAGAATGGAAGGATTTTGAAGCTTTGACTACCTGTAGTGTGCAGTTAAGATTGACTGCTAGTTCTAGTTAGAGTACTGCCATATTGTCTTGTTTGGAAGTTCGACCAGTGTTGATCGGGAGAATAGCTTCTAAGCAAAGGAGGATCCAGTATTAGCCGAGAAGATTAGAAGTCTTGATGTTGGAACTGTGATCGATGATCTGAAAATTTTTAGTCTCGACCAGAGAGGATGGTTAAGGAAGAAGGGACAATTGTGTGTTCCAAATGTTGAGAACTTGAGGAAAGAAGTTCTTGGAGAATTTCATCGATCCAAGTTTACGATTCATCCTGGAGGAACGAAGATGTATCAAGATATGAAGAGGAGCTTCTATTGGGAAGGCATGAAGAGGGATGTTGGCTTGTGGGTTAGGCAGTGTGCAAACTTTCAACAAGTGAAAGCCGAACATCAGAAGCCAAATGGATTGCTTCGGCCTCTAGAGATTCCAATTTGGAAATAGGATTCGATATCCATGGATTTTATAGATGGGTTGCCAACGTCAAATAAGGGAAATGAAAGTATATGGGTTATAGTGGACAGGTTGATCAAGAGTGCCCATTTCATTCCAGTAAAGTCATCTAGGATGACACCTGTTTTAGCTAAGCTGTACATGAAAAACATAGTTAGACTACATGGAGTTCTTAGTAGCATAGTCGGTGACAGAGATACTTTGTTCACTAGTGAATTCTGGAAGAGTCTACAGGATGTGTTAGGCACTAAGCATAGGATGAGTACATCATATCACCCTCGGACGAATGGGTAGATAGAGAGAGTCAATAAGGTGCTTGAGGATTTATTAAGAACTTTTGTATTAAATTTTGGTGGATCTTGGGAAGAGCACTTACATTTGGTTGAGTTTTCTTATAATAATATTTATCAGACTAGTATAGGAATGGCGCCTTTTGAATCTTTGTATGGAAAGCCATGTATATCACCAGCATGTTGGTTGGACACATGAGACAGATTGGTCTTAGGTCCAGATTTGGTTAGAGAGGCGTCAGAGAAGATTGAGTTGATCCGAGGAAGGATGAAGGATGCTCAATCCAAACAGAAGAGTTACACAGATAACAAGCGTAAAGACCTAGAGTTCTCAGTTGAAGACAGGGTTTTCGTTAAGGTATTACCAATGAAAGGTGTGGTACGGTTCGAAAATTCGGGGAAACTGGCACCGAGATATGTTGGTCTATTCCAGATTATAGAGAGGATTGGAAAGCTCGCATATGGTAGAGTTGCCGAGTAGTATGGCAGATGTCCATAATGTATTTCATGTGTCTCATCTTTGCAAGTATGTGCATGATCCAGAGACTACTATTCCTCTAATAGAATTGGAAGACTTAGTAGTAGAGCCTAATTTGACTTTTGTTAGCCAACCAGTTCGGGTTGTAGCGAGAGATGAAAAAAGATTGAGGAACAAGACAATCAAGTTGGTGAAAGTTTAGTGGAGCGACAATAAGAAGGACTGTACTTGGGAGACAGAAGACGGGATTTGAGATACTTATCTTGATCTGCTTTGAGGGTATGTGTATATTAGATTTATATTGATAATTGCTAGTCAGATATACTAGTATGGTTGTTAGGAGTCGTTACAGATAATTGATATGTTTAGTATTTAGTCCTTGCTGAATTTCGAGGACGAAATTCTTTAAGGAGGGAAGCCTGTAACACCCCTAATTTTTTATAACGTTATTCAGGAGATTTAATTAGATAAATGTTAAGTGATAAGGGGATTGAGATTTGAATAAATACTAAGAGGAGGTGCTCAATTAATTAATTAAATGGACTAAAGAATGGTTTTTAAGTTAATTAATTTACATAAGGGCATAATGAGAATTAGCCGCACATAACCCCTTACCCTTATATATATTCACGTTTCATTTTTCCCATTCACGTTCAAGAAACAAAAAAAACGTAAAGAGGAGCCGGCCATTGATAGGAAGAAAAGAGAAGTGAAATTAAAGTAAAGCTAAGGATTAAAGCTAGGGGAATAAATCTCAATCTCAATCCAATCTCCTTATCATAATCAAGGTGAATAGTAATTTATACCATCTCCATTTTGTTTTATAATCATATGTTTTTTGATTTAAGATTCAATTCGTTTTTATGATGATTTGGATGATGATATGCTTGAATTATAATTAGTTTAATTTAAACAAGATTGTTTAAATGAGGTTTTATGCGGTTTTATGGCAAAACCGTTTGAAATTAATTCTTAAATGCCATGGAAAATATTTATGTTATGTAAATCAAGGTTTTGGAGTTGGGTTTTAATTTTGATAATTTTCCAAGCTATTGAAAGATTATTATGAATTTTCAAAGGAAAATATGGTTATTTGGGATTAAAAATTTATTTTATAAATTATATTGAGAATTTGGGTCTGAAATTTTGATATGTTAGATAACATGATGAAAGTGAATTCTGTAATTTTTGGGGATTTTTCCTAAGTGATTTGTTATGGAAATTAAATTATTTTATATAAAGGACTTATTTGCAATAATGATTTTACTTAATGGAAGGGCTTATTTGCTAAATTAACCTTGGTTTAGATCTGAAATTAAGCGGCGGTTATTTTGGTAAAAAAATTTGAAAAGTTAAGGCAACCAATCACATGTTTACACTTGGGCAGGTTAGTTAGAAAGTGTTTGCTTTAATTGGTATTAAATTAGGTTTACCCAAAAAAGTGGGTTCCGCCTCTATTTAGAAGCACCTTTCGACTCCAATGCTTCCACTCCATCTTAGTCGAAACCAACTCAAGCCGAAACCAATACACAAGGTATCACTTAGATGGTATTAGTGGATTGGAGAAAGGCGGAAGGCATGGTGTCGAAAGTATTATTTCCGATAGGGTCGATACCTTTGTTTGTTTTAAAAAGTTAAGCGCATGCCTTTGCTTTATTAAAGCTTTCGAAGGAGACGAGACATATGCTTTCGAAAGGGGTTTTTCTAATAGCTTTCGAAAGGCTTGCCATCTTATGTCTTAAAGTATAAGCTTTCGAATGGGTTTCTTTGCTTATAAGAATGATGCTTTCGAAAGTAGTGATTCCGACTAGGTCGAAACTCAACCAGTGTTCTTTTGTCTTTCGAGTGTATTGAAGCCATCAATGCTTTCGAAGGGTAACCTTTGTTTAAAATTTATACTAAGACACTTCCTAAATGTTTTCGAAAGGTTTCATAGGTTTCGAAGGCAATGGCTTCGAAAGGGGGTTTTGATGCTATCCTTCAGTGTTTTGGCGTAAATGTTTTGAAGCTTTCGAAAGGGATGATGCCGACGCCATCAAGTTTTCCCCAATACTTTTATATGACAAAGAATGGTTTCGAAAGAGATACTTTCGTTTCAATTCACTTTGAACCAAATGATATTTTTAAATATAAACCCAATGGTTTCGAAAGAAGGACTTTCAATGGTTTCGGAAGGGATACTTCTAAAGGTATCGAAAGGGGTACTTTCAATGGTTTCGAAGCTATGCTTCTAAAAGTTAATAAGTAGTACTTTATTACATTCGAAAGGTTTCAAAAGAGAGGTTTTAAAGTGTTTCGAAAGGCAGGGGCCTAACGTTCTGAAAAGAGATTTATATTATTTCTAAGGAGGTTATCCATTGAGGTCGAAAGCAAAGTTTTAAAGGTTTCGAAAGCCTTAGTTTTTAAAACAAATAACCCAATCTCATTTTAAAAGAAAACCATGGCATAAATAAATAAAGTGTTTTGGAAAGGAGTTTTTGAATAAGTTTTCTTTGATTAAAAGGTTAAAGGGATTAACCAAGTTATTGTATTTGCTTCTTCATTGATGTATATATTCACATTGTAATGGACCCATAACTATATTTTAGGGAGGGAAGAATAACCAACTAGGTTGACCCAGTAGTGAATATAAATTAAGTTAACTTCTGAATGAGTAGAATTGCATCCAGAAGGTCAGGAAGACCAGAATATAGGATGCTAAAATATTAAAGGGAGATATTGGCAGGGGCCAAAAGGTTCACAATAAGCCCATGAAAACTTTGTATTGGAAAAGATATTGGCAAGGGCCAATAGGTTCACAGTAAGCCCACGAAAACTATGTATAAAGGAAAATGTCAGAAAGACAGGTTCATAGTTAGCCCATGAAATGATTTGATATTGGCAGGGGCCAATAGGTTTATTGTTAGCCCATGAAAACTATATACGGATTAAGATATTGATAGATGTTAATAGGTTCCTAGTCAGCCCATGAAAACTAGGATAAGAAGAAATTATATTGGAGTTACCAATAGGTTCCTAGTCAGCCCATGAAAACTAGGATAAGAGTAAAGATATTGGAGTACCAATAGGTTCTTAGTGATCCTATGAAAACTATGTAACTGGACATGGAGTCCATAATCATTTTACCGATTATTAGTCAGCCCATGAAAACTATTAGGTTAATAGTAACCCTAGAGACTATTGCTGTGAAGAATAGTCAAAATTAATGGGGATGAGTAATCCAGAATTGATTCACTTGTTTTGCATATCATTATATCATATTGTTTTGAATTATTTTAACCATTGTGGATGCAGGAGCACAATATATGGTTTTATAAAGGTTTTAAGATACTTGTGAGGGGAAAACCCGTTCCGCTAAGCGGCGTGGTCTCACTAAATATCCAAATGGTTTGAGATGGTCGATTATTATTCATACCAGGCTTTATGTCTGACTCGAAGTTTAAGTTTTCCCCTTAAACTCTCGAGTACTCAATTGATTTTGAGTAGTTTGAGAGTTGAGCTTTTCAGGTACCTCTTTAAACGAATAAAGCTTCTAAAGACGTGCAGGAGGCATGATAGCTATCTACAGTTCTCTTTTATTTTGATTCCGTTGTGTTGTTTGTAAAGGCAAAGTTGTTAAATTGCCTATATATACTCTGGTCATCCAAGGGGCCATCATCATATGTCGCTCTTGGCGTATGTTGTAATAAATATATTTTCTCTGAACATGGTTAACGACTGTGGGATTATGTAATGAATTTGAAATGTTTTGAAATGGAATGTGGAACTTGTTTAATGTTTAAAAATTTTCCATATTCATGTGTTTTTTATGTATCAATGTATCTAACATTACCATATTTGGTTGCCGAGGATTAATATCTATGGATGACTACAGCATCCATAGCCGTTTGTTTTGGGCCTCCAAGTAGGGGATGTTACACCAATCCTACCAACTCCACCTACATCTTTTTACTCCAAGAACTTTTCGAACAAGATAGCATGGATACTTCCCCAATGAGCTTTGGCATGGCCATCACCCATTGCACTTTGTCAACAAACTCCATCAAGGCCACTGTCCGCCAACAAAGTATTGAAAGTACCCTCTCCATGTAGGACCTATCAATCTTCACCAACGTTTCCATCTACCAACTCACTCTCCTCATGCACCATCAAGTGGCACCCAGGACTTCAGCAGCGAACCAAGTTCAAGCAATGCTCAAAATTTGCAGATAGTCTAGCCTTGTATCTCCCATCATCCTTCACCTTATATACCCACTTGCATTCTATTTCTCAACTACCTTCAGAGGGTGATACCAGTTCCCAAGTTTGTTTCTTCTTCAACGAATCCATCTCCTCCTTCATCATGCATCCATTTTGACCAAGCACTCAAACTCATAGCTTCTTCAAGGTCGAATGGCTCATCTTGCAGTATATGTAGTGCATAGTCAAACTGATCATCAATGCTAAGATTTTCATAGTTGCAGTCTTCATACCTATTCGGTGGCCTTCTAACTCTAATGCTAGCTCGAATAAGTGTAACTTCGCCTAAGCTTCTGTCAACTCCACCTTGAGCTAAACCATCTCTAGCTTCACGACCATCATCATCATTGCTAAAGGAATTTTGTAGGCCTTCACGTGATGTGTCAACGACTGCAATTACCATGTCTTCTTTGCAGCTCTGACTATACTACTAGGCTGATACATGGGAAATGGTTTCCATCTCCTTAGGCCTTTGAGCATCTGAATCTACTGAACTAGGTGAATTCTCCTTCGGCTTGAACATAATAGACTCATCAAATGTGACATCTCTAGAGCGCACTACCTTCCTATCAATAGGGTTCCCAATGCGATACCCTTTGATGCATTCTGTATAGTCCAAAAATATGCGTTGATAGGCTCTAGCCTCTGACTTGTCATTTCCTGTATGGTGAACATACACTGGGCTACCAAATATACAAAAATAACCGATATGTATAGATATACATGTCCCTCTTTCCTATGGAATCTTCCGTCAATGGTTGAGCATGTAATTCAATTGATAATATACGCTGCGGTTGATAAAGCTTCAACCCAAAAGCCTCTTGATAAACTCGCTGTCAATCTCAAATAACGAGCTTTCTCCAGTAGAGTCCTTTTCGTCCTTTCAATGACTCCGTTTAATTGTGAGTCTCCGAGTGTAGTGAAGTGTCTTTGAATTCCATGCTACTTGTAGAAATCTATGAGCTCCTTAGAAAGAAACTCACCACCATTGTCAGATCTTAGAAACTTCAACTTCCTTTCGACTTCATTCTCTACCAGTGCCTTCCAAGTTTTGAACTTCTTAAATGACTCCTATTTAGCTTTCATCATGAACACCCAAACCTTCCGAGAGTAGTCATCGACAAAAGAGATAAAATACTTAGCTCCTCCAATAGAAGCTTTAACTATATTCCACAAACATCCATATGGACGACTTTAGTACGCCTTTGGACTCATGTCTGCCGACACCAAAAGAAACCTTCGTTTGCTTCCCCCATACACACTCCTGGCAGAATTCTAAACAATCAAAGCTTTCAACCTTGATCATCTTCCTTTTACGAAGCAGATCCAAGCTTTTCTTCGATACACGATCCAATCTGAGATGCCAAAGTCTAATGGCATCCAAAGCTCATGAACTATCAACTCCAACAAATGACTCTCCAAGAACTATAGATCCTTTCAGCAGATAAAGATTCTGAATCATTACTCCTTTCATCAATATAAGAGCACCATGTATCACTTTCAAGCCATCCGACTCTATCATAATTCTACAACCCAAAGATGCTAGCTAACCCAAAGACAGAAGAGATTTCCTTAAACCTGGTACATAGTGGACTCCAGTGATAGTGCGCACAATTCCATTGTGCATGCGAATACGCACTAATCCTTCTCCTGATGATGTGCAAGTAGCATCATTCCACTTCAATATAGCACTTCCCTCCTTACCTTCATAAGAAAAGAAATACTCCTTCCTAGGTGTCATGCGGAAAGACGCCTCTGAATCTAGCACCCAATGGTCCGAAACATCGGAAACAGATGCAGTCAACACATCATTAGAAAAAACGTTCTCCACTGTAATAGATGAAAAACCATCCGCTTCATTATTCTTTCTCAAATCAAGACAATCTTTCTTCCAATGGTCATGCTTCTTACACTGATGACACATGTTGTCTTTAGACTTGTATCTCCAACCACTTCCAAGCTTCCTCGACTTGGAGCGCCCTCTAAAATTATTCTCCTTCTTCTCCTTTCTTTCCCTCTCTACGAACATCCCTTGACTACTACTAGTTTCTACACTTTCACTCATAAGCTTCATTTGATCTCTTATATCTTCACTCAGGAGTCCCATTTTCACATCTTCTAATGTTAGCGTGCTTTTTCCATAGATTAAGCTGTTAGCGAATACTTTGTATCACTTTGGAGGAGAGCACAATACCACCTTAGCCTTTTGTTCTTCATCCACATTCAAATAAATAGTTTTCATCTTCATCATCAAGTCATCGAAGAAGTTAAGATGTGCTTTCAATGACGTACCTTCCCGCATCTTATAACCGAAGAAAGTCTTCAACAAAATTAGCTTATTTGTGAGCGACTTCATCATGTAGAGATCCTCCAATTTCTTCCATAAGCCTCTAGTGGTAGTTTCACTACTACTCTCTGGGATGAGATTCCCAACCACAGCCAATTGGAGAGTAGTAAAGGCCCAATCTTCCATTTCTTTCCTTTCTAGTTCTGAGATATCCGCTGGCAATGGTTCTGCATCAAACACCACCTAGTGAACACGATTTCTTCTAAACATCGCCTTCATCTTCCACTACCACTTCTGAAAATTATTATCTCCATTCCACTTATCTATAGTCAACTGTGAACCGTATGCTACATATGAACCCCCAGTGTAGGATGCATACTCCCGGGTAGGTCTAAGCTCATTTCCATCTCCAGATCCTACTGTCCTATCGATAACTTTTTAGCCCTAAGCTTCAACAACAACCTTCAAAGCTTTGATACCAGATTATTGGGGCAATTTTACACAATGACTATAAATCAACCCAAATAAAAGCGGAAGCAATAAGATCGTGTAGTAATGTGATAAATAAATAGCAACGGGAGAATACAAAACAGCAAATTGTATAAGAAAGCAAATAGAGAGTTTACACACAGGTTTATAGTGGTTTCACTATCACGAGATAGCATGCATCTACTTTAGGGGGAGGAGAGTTTATTACTTTCTAAGAAAAGAGAATTTTATAAGATTGATAATGGAGGCTAAGAAGAAGAATAAGAAATACAACTTGAAAGGATGATTCTAATCTCTACAAGATGACTATCTTTATATAGAGATTATTTCTTGGGGTTGAAGTAATTGATTTTGGTCATAAATCAATGCCTCATCAATTCTCCTATTCATATGGGAAATGTTTCTTCATTTGACTTTCCAGTTTCCTCTAATTTGCAAGCGCCTGATAAGATTCCTTCTTTAATCAGCTGATTAGGGAATTGTTTGATTACTTCAATCTTCCAAATCATTCTCCTTCTCATGAAGATAACCCATTGCCCTCTTAGTGTAATAAAAGAGTAAATATATCTAAAAGGTCATCTCAAATTCCTTCCAAATCTTCTTTACTTGGAAATATAATATCAACGAAATCAACAATATCTTCCAAATCTTCTTTAATATGAAAATATTGCATAATTGAAATCTAACATTCAAAGACATGAGAAACATCATAAGATAGAGAACATAACTTAATAGAGTAAATAATTGTTTATTTCTTCCAAAACGTAAACTAAATGGAGTGATCTTAAATATGCTAAAATAATAAATTATGGATGGAGGGAATTAAAATAAAAATCATTTTATATTCTTTAATAACCGATAGGAACTATAAAATGTAGTAGAGTACAATTTATCAAACAATTATTGAACAAAATAATTGAAATAAAATATAATAGTCGAAATTGATAAAAGAGAACAAAAAGTTGAACGATGAATGAATGATACCATACAAAATGTGTAAATTCAGGTGGTCCTAAACAATTACCAAACTAAACAATGAAAACGGTAAAACAATCGAAATTGAATAAAAGAGATAATGTAGGGAACGCATTAATTCAGAGATCCTTTTAAATATAGGAGATACGATAATCAGAGTATTGAAATGAACTAATAAAAATTGCATGATTTTTCGAAAAGCACATACTTTGAAATGAGCTAATCATGTTTTGACCTTTTGAATAGTAATCAAATGACCACATTTTGAAAAGTAATTCATACTAAACTTATAAAGCAATAAAAAGTTGTCCATCTATTAAATGAAACAAAAAGAAACCTATAAATTATTATTATTTTGGCAAAAAAATCAACAGTAAAACACTAAAGCATAAAAAATTTAATTTTTGGAAATAGAAAAATAAATTGAAACTATAATGGATGAAGGAAGAGAAGAGACGTCAACCAATATTACGTAAGTCATTTTTCAAGAAATGAATTTGAGACAACTTAAGAGAATGATGGGGAATCAATTGAGGTGATATTTGCTAATTTCTAAACTAAATAAAAAAATTGATAATAAATGAACGACCTTTCACATCCAACAACCATTAATGGTATTATTTAATTTTTGAACTAAAAATTTGAAAGAAAAATTATTTGTGAATACAAACTGACTAAAGAAATTATGTGGAGAACATGTTAAATTCAAAGACATGAGAAGCAGAAGAGGAGAGAGAACATATCAGAGAAAACATATTGTAATAAAGTAAATTAATGTTCATTTCTTCTAAAACGTAAACCAAATGGTAAAACAATAAATTATATATTGTAGTATAATTTATGAAACATATATCAAACCAATTAATCACAAAAATGTAATAATGAAATTAATAAAAGAGAATAAAAAACAGATAAACAATAAATGAAAGATTCCATATATTAAGTGTAAATTCTTGAAAATCGAAAAAAAATTTATATATTAGAATAAAATATACCAGAATAAAATTTATCAAACCAAATAATCACAAAATATAACAATCAAATTAATAAAAGTGAATAGAAAATAGATGAATGATAAATGAAAAATTCCATTCATCTTGTGTAAATTCAGATTGTTCCAAACAATTACCAACCCAAATAATTACAACCTGGTATAACAATCAAAATTGAATAAAAGAGAATAATGTATGGAGTGCATTATATTCAGAGACATGAGAAGTGTTAAAAGAGAGAGAACATACCAGATAGAGTAAATTAGGGTTTATTTCTTCCAAACAAAAACCAAATCCACTGAAACTAAAAATGGTAAATCAATAAATGATAGGGGGAAATAAGATGAAACTCGGTTGTATATTCTTTCTGATAACTTATAGAAATTTAAATTATAAAAAAAATTATTTTAGTGGGTGTTTGGTAAATAAACGATTTCTGCCAGTGTTTGGAAAGAGGAAAAGGAATGGATTGATTTTTACTAATATTTGAAAAGTGGAAGAAGAAAAGATGTGCTATTAGAATTTGTAACCGTGGAAGATGTATAGGCATTAGTTGAATCATTAATATTTGAGTTGTATGAAAATAAAATTATAAGGTTGTAAATGCTAACATCCCCCCAATTGCTTAGAAATCAGTAGACAAGAAGAGAAGGAATGTGGAAAGAGTATATAAAGAGTCGGATATTCTCTATTATAGATAATAGATTATAGAAATTTAAAAATAGAAGAATAAATTTATTTTAGTTGGTGTTTGGTCAGGAAATGATTTCTACCGATGTTTGGAAAGTGGAAGAAGAATATATTGATTTTTATTGATGTTTGGAAAGTGGAAGAAGGAAAGATGTGCTATTAGAATTTGTAGCCGTGGAAGAAGTACATGCATTAATTGTATCACTAATATTTGATTTATTTGAAAATAAAACTATATGTTTGTAAATGCTAATAGTCTCTCAAATTGCATAGAAATTAGTATACATGGTGAAAAGAAATGTGTATAAAGAGTTATATGTTCTCTTTAATATATAATAGAATTGATGTGTTTTCCTAGTCACATGATGATACGATTGGCATAGGTCCATCAGTCATTTGCTATGCATTAATCATTGATCCTTATTTTATGCCAATTCAACAAAAGCAAAGACCATTTTACAAGGTTAGATATGCAACATTAGAAGAATATATTGATTAATTATTGAAAAAAGTTTATCCAAATGATCCCGTCTAGAATGGTTTGCAAATCATACTAATTAAGTAGCCTAATGGTAAATGGAGAAGTCGCATAGATTAGATAGATTTTTTAACAACTCGGAATTTTGCCACTTGATTTTAAATACTTAATTAATTTTAAATATTGAAACATTGGTTTTAAAAAGGTTCAATAACTTGTATTCAAATATAAGGATTGTTTAAAATATTTGAATCGTGAATTAATATTGGAATAGTGTTTCAACTAATTGGATTTTTAATGAATATTTATTAAATTGATTTAATGGTCTTATTTAACTGCTTTTAATTAATGAACAGTAATGGTGAATTCATTTGTAAATTTAAATTATAGTACTAACTGGTTCAAATAAATAATAAGGAAATTTATTTTGTTTTACGAATCAAACTTTCATGACGTATTTTTAGTTTAATTTATTTGATTTTTCTATAATTTTAGTTTGGAGATTATTTAAATTATCGTTTGACGATTTTTTGACAAAAGACGGTGTTTTGGAAATTTTACAAAACCATAGTTTTATTAATAATAATAATAACCTAAGTGCTGACTTCTATATACGACAGAATTAGATCTTAAAATTAGTTTCTTTGAGCTCGGAATAGGGATATTTGGTTAGGAATGCCAGTAAGCACGCCTCGTTGGAGTCCATGATTGTGTAAGGTATAGTTTGGAGAGCATGCCTATATAAGGACCTTCATTCCTCTCAATGGAATTAAATTCTAACCCTAGCCACCTATCATCCAACGGTCACCATCCATTAGAGCCACCAGAAAGCGAATTGGGCCTCGACCCCAACATGAAAGACGTTCGCGACGGTGATATGTAGATGTTGAACGGTTGGATCGACGTGGGATGGTCCATAGCGCCGTAGATCTGGCTTCAAACGTGATACGGTTTTTGGATGTTTTCTCGACGATGGCGGGGGGTAAGGTGGCGGGGTCGATGGTAGAAGGTTCGTCGTGGTCTGGATTGTCTACGATGGGGTTGCGGCGGCACGACATCGCCCGAGGTGGTGGCGACGTGCGAATAAAGAGACGTCATGGGTTTCATGATTTTCGGCCAGGATTGCAAACGAAGATGGATCAGGGTGCTAAACCGAGATTAGCTAATGTAATTAGTGATTTGTTAATTAATTATTTCGAATCTTATTTAAAACCATTTCTTAATCATACGGGGTTGGATTCAGGCGTGGTCAGTTGTGTTGGACTCGTATCATCGATAACTATGCTTTGGAATTGATTGGTTAAGATTAGTACTGATGGAATTTTGTGCAAAAATCAAACGACATTCAATTTTAGACCAAATTAGAATGCTTCGGTGCTTACTGGAATTTCGGTAAGTATAACTCACTTTTTGATTAATCAGTAAGATATGTAGTAGATAAATTTTATTGTTTGTGTTTGGTTGAAATTATTGGTTGTTTGGTTAAAAATCTTCTTTTGAAAAGCGATTTTCATTTAAAAAAATTAAAATACAGGAATTTAGTAGAGAAATATGGATTTCTCGATATTGTTTTTTTAAATTTCCTATTACACATCTGTTGATCTATTTAAGTTATATTCCTGTTAAATAAATTGCTAAATGCTGACATGTGATTATTTGGCCATATTTGATGTGACACTGATATATGTGAAAAATTGAACATTTTTAGTGAAAAATGTAATAATAGCACCGGTTAAGTCCTATAGTAATTATTAGCCTCGATATAGTATTTTGAAATCCTATTAATTGTGGATTGGTTTGGAAATGATTTTAGATTTGGGAAAAGGATTTTAAATTTGAGAGTTTAGGAATTTCTGTGAAATTTTAATTTAAATGAGTTATTAAACTTATCTATTTTATTTCAACTTCTCTATTTTTCCTTTCTAATATATATATATATATATATAAGTAAATCTTTTAATAATTATGTTGGGAAGCATTGGTTTTTATATAAATTATTATAATAATAAAGTTTATTTTTTAAAAGTAAATTAATGGAGTTATCTTTTATTTTTAAAAGGGGAGATCGTATGTTTAAAAGAAGGTAGAAATATTTTGAAAATAGATATTTGTGAATCAGTTTATATAAATTTTGAAACATTAAAGAACAGATTTATAAATGGTATTGTATAGATTTAAAGGAAATTTATAAGTGGTATCTTATAAATTTAAAGAAAATCAAAATCAATTTGATAAATTGTAATAATTAATTCCATTTGTGAAGTTACTGAAATATATGGAAAAATATGAGCTATAATTATATTTAGAGTTTGTTGTCTATTGGGATTTGGTTTATAATTGGGAGTTTTGTTATTAAAAAAGGGTTTTGTAATTTTATTTAGAAAGTTTATAAAAGGGATTTTATAAAATGAATTTGGAGTTTTATAAAAGAGTTGCAAATAAGTTAGACCTTATAAAATGACATTATAAACGATATTTTAAAAGAAGGTTTATAAAAGGGTTTATAAATAATAGAAAAGAAGTTTACAAAGGAGTTATTAAATAAATTTGGGAATTTATAAAAGGAGGCTGTAATTATGTTATATATATTTATATAGGAATATATAAATAATACTTTATGGAAGAAATTATATAAATTAATTCATATCTTATATTTATGAAAGGAAATTTTATAAAAGAGTTATTTATAATAGAGATTTGATTTTCCCAAAATGACCTCTTAATTATGGTGGTATGGAATATTCTTTTTCCATACTTAAACACTAAAGAAATAACATTTGGGTTATTATTATCTCTATTTAAAATGGCATTGTTTTAACCCAAATTTAAGTAGAGTTTTGAAGTGAAATCTCTCTTAAGATTGTGAATATATTTATACCATTGAGATAAGTATATGGATACATTTTCATAGTAGTAGAAATGTAGCATTTTGAGATTATACCTAAATCGTTAATATAAGTATACAAAAGGGTTTCTAAGTGGGAAATGAAATGTTTTGGGAACATATCTTTGTAAAAGATATTTAATATAAGTGTTTACAAAATGGTTTATAATAACGAGATGATTAAAGAGGCTTAGTGGTTACTTTGTGCTTAACTAGTGTTATTTTCCTTACAGAAGTACACCTTTGGTTGAATTGTTTGTTTACTTGATAGTTAAATAACCGACTGTCAAATGTTGGCCAGTATTAAAAACTGTCATTGTCGGTTCGAAGAGACCGTGATCAGATTTATTATCCGAAAAGTACTTCGAACCAGCATAAGCGTTCGAATTGGAATATATTGAAGGTAATCAAAGATGGAGCTCTTTGAAATGCAAGGTCTACTTGCCACTAATCCTGAGAGCGATTCCAAAATTGATGTAGTATAAGTAGTGCATTTGGTTTGTTCTTATCGCAAACAATTTGTATGGACGAATGCTGGCACTACATTGCTGCTTAGAGGATGGAGTTAGCATTCCAAGTGGGATTGCTATTCAAAAAAGGTAAAAACGTAGCCTCCAACCTCATCAACCAGGAATGACTAAAACATGGGATATTCAGCAGGGCTATGTGGGTTGCACCCATTAGGGTATATCACCACCTTTCTAGATATATATTCATTTATGGATTGGGTTGTGCATGGGAGCTTTCGGTAAAAGGTTGCATGGTAACCGAGGTGATGATATATTCGATACTATCCAGGAAGGGGTAGGCCAGTTCTTTGTAGCAGGGGTGCAAGATGTTCTTGTTAACCTCAGTACATTTTCTAATGGTGTACTGTAACAGTCGGTACCCAATAGCCTTGTCATTGGTAGAATCCATTCTCCAATACAAGCCATTACAGATTTAGTTGTATACCTATTATGCTGGAATTTAATTAATGTAACAATTTTGGCTATGATTCAATATTTACTTTAAACTCTAGACGCTATTACAATATCACTAGATTTTATTTAGAAATGTTTTGGTCATTTTAAGGTAAAATCCGTTCGTGTTTATGTATAGTGTGGTCTTACGAGATACTTTTATTTCGAAAGGTTTTATACCATTAAAATTCATTTGAGGTGTGTTTCTCATGTTGGTTTATCAGACTAATCCGGGCGTCATTTTTCTGCTTGGGTTAGACCGAACATATTTTTAGATCTAGTTTGGACACCTTGGAGCTTCAAGAGACGAGCAGGAGACCTCTAAGTCATATTCCCATATATTTTATTTCTGCCGCATTAGTTGTTTTATTTAATAACATTTGTGAGGACATGTTATTATAACTCTTTAGGCTGATGATTTGTTTAGTGTACTCTGATTGATGTATATATTACAGTTTTTCTTTGTGTAAAGATATGTTGTGTATTATATATTACTCGTCACAATTCGGGATTCTGTTCTGTCTTCTTCTTACTTTTTCCCTAACAATTTGTCTTTCCGACGCTTGGATGCTCGACACATGAATACCGTGGATGTATTAGTGTCGACTTTTGAGGTTCAAAAAGGTGGGTCATTGCAACTTGGTATCGAAGCTTAGGTTGAGCGAACACCTAGGCTTTGGTAGGGTAGAGTCACTTGAGATAGGGTAAGCGACCCTAGGATGAGTTGAGTGTGTTATATATGAGCGCGTATTTGTTAGTGGTATAGAAATGTATTATATTGTGTTGATTTATTGGTTGAGTGGTTATGAATTCTGGTTGATATAGAAGGAAAACTGTATCGATGGGGGTTTCTAAACACTTGAACAAGACAAACCGACACCGTATTTGTTTGGAAATGGGTAAATGAAATTATTTTTCCTAGATTATATTTTATATATAATAGAATAATATTCTGAAAATTATTCTAACTATATTTTGTTAACAAGAAAACTTGTCAACATCCCCAAAGAAATGTAGTTAACAAGAAATATCGTTTGCACTTCAAAAGAAGATTATTAGAAGTGACCACTCCTTTCAAAACTCCCTTTCGATTGGGTAGCCTTGGACAACTTACTTTTGCAGGGTGGTCTAATGAAATATTAATGGTAGTTAGCAAATCCAATCAACCTTAAATGAAGTTTAAGGAGATAGGACCATTCTGCCCTTAGGGAGGAATATTTTCTTTCGGCTCCATTGTTTACGCTCTTTTGGAATAAACTCCTTTGTAAGGGTTGTATGTATTATAGTGTGTGTATACCTTTCGAAGGAATTCATCAATTGAGCGTTGCTTATCATTTACACGTCAGATCCCTTTCGAAACGTCCCTTTCGACCAAGTCGAAAGGTGCCTTGCTCTTTTTAAGTAGATCTAATGTATAATATGCATGCTCTTTTTAATATATGCAATGGAAAATCATCTTGGATATCATAAGTTCCATGAACTTATAAAGATCGAAACATTATCATCATCTTTGTTTATCATTAAATATCATTAAACATGATGACAGTATGAATCGAATGCATATTATCCAAGTTGATCCCATGGCATCGCATAAGACAAAAAGGAATTAAGTAGATAAGCTAGAAACATATGCAATTGATCATTAGAAAAGCTAATGACTGAAATGATCTCCCTCATAATCAAAATCTTTATTGAACCTATACACTTTTTCTTTTCACATTAATCCAAATCGAGTTACAACTAAGAGAGATTTTACCCAAATCGATTTAGGGTTAAAAAGATTTGATTTGCTTAGAAATAGAAGTAGAAAGAACTTAGGATTTCCCCAAAATTGTTCCACAACATCGGACCCCTAGGGTCGTATTTATAGATGCGGGTCGGCCCCCTTTCACGTCCATCCTTTTGATTCAGTTAAAAGGTCTTACTCCAATCTTCTGCATGCATCCTTTCAACATGGTCGAAAGGTCTTCCTTTGGTTTTTGGAGCACCTGCTTTCGATGCCATCGAAAGGCTTTCCCTTTGAGCTTTCTCATCCATTCTTGCGCCTCCACCTTTCAATTTCGGACCATTCGACTCAGTCCAAAAGATCGCCTTGACTACCTTTCGCTGCCGTTAAAGTCTGAGTGCCTCTTTTTCTTTGCTTTTTACTGGACTGCTTTCGACTTCGTCGAAAGGGTGGTAGAAGTGCTCTTTGCTTCGTGTTGCTATACTTTTGCAAGCGAGCATTCACATTGCTTCGAAAGGAATAGCGAGTGACAAATGGGTCATAGCAAAATGACTCTTGGCCTTCATGTGGGATCTTCATTATGCTTTCGAAACGCTCCAACCGTTTCGAAAGGCTTATCCTTGCTTTTGAAAAGTGTATTGTAATCAATTATTCAAGTGGGAAATTGACAATGGCGAAACCTTCTATTTTGAAGGAATTGGTTCAGGTGGGCAAGCCTTTTGTTCAACACCTTCGAAAGGTGTTTCGAACCCATTCCTGCTTTTCTTATATGTGCGAATCCATCTTTGTCAAAAGGTCTTAATAAGGAAGAAGGGCAATCTTGCCTTCATTTCCCCTTCTTTTCAAAGCTTTTGTCATGTCTATCATTTGTAATGGCACCTGGTGCTTGCAACTCCTTCGAAAGCCATCTCCATGCCTTTGAAATGCTCTTCTTTAAACTTTGATGAAACCCATGTCTTCAATTTTAGTAGAGCCTAGTACTTTTATAAGCCTTCTTTCATACCTTTGTTCTTAAGTGGATTTTATGGTTAACATTTTGCCTACACCCCCTCCCCCCATATGAAAGCAGCTTTTGTTCTTTAGGACAAAATTTTAACAACTACTTCATTCATAACAACCTCATTTTTCTACAAAATTCAACGAAAATAACATTTTATATCATTATCTCATTACTTATACAAGTATATGCTTCGTGATTTGGAAATGATGTAAATATAATAGAGCTTCTAAACCCTAAAGATTAACTGGTCATCATATTGAGTTAATAAAGAATATGAAATCAATAGTTGTAAACGATTGGGAACCAAGGACATTTGTCTGGCAATATTATGAGTCCCACCATTCAACTTTTGTAGGTAAAAATGAAGTTCATAAATTGAACTTCCCCAAGATTAATAGTAAACCAGGCGTATAATAATTGAAGTCCAAGAACTTTCCGTTGTAGGCAACAAATGTTTGGTAATAGAAGGTCTTGAATTACCATCCGGAAATAAGTTACTGTAATCCATGAGTCCTTATTTGGGGATAAGTAATAGGTATTTAGAAACTCCTTTTGCAGATAATAATGATCCAGGGGCCAAGATTGAGATGTTGATAAATGTTGTTTAGAATAGCAAACTAATGACCTTGATTTGGGTATTAAGAAGACAAACTCAAAGTCTTGATTCAAGACTAGATGTCCATTGTAATCTCAATACCAACTGCTTTAAAACCCAAATTTTGGAATTAACATATGAAACCAAACATTGATGATAAAAGAGCTGAAACTCAAATTCAGGTATTAGGAAGTTCAGAAATCTAAAACCCAGATTCGGGCATTAATAAGTGAAGTTTAGAAGTCAATAGTAAGATATCTGGAACCCAGATTCGGGTTTTAGTAACTGATAATCAGGAATGGTCTTCATGATAGAACTCTCAAACCTAGATTCGGGTATTAGTGGTGGATAATCAAAAATCCATAATAATTATCTTTATAATAGAAATATTAAGCCCAAATTAGGGCATTAATAAGTGAAGTCTAGTAATTAATAATAGTCCCGAAACCTAGATTCGGGTATGATGAAGACCATCAATCATTGGTAAAGTCCCAAAACCTAGATTCGGGTATTAATAAATGAAGTTCTGAATTTAATAATGAAAGACCCAAAACCCAAATTCGGGTATTAATAAGTGATGCTCAGAAATTCCTCTTTGATTATTAGTCGGATGCTATAGATTCTCATTTAAGCCTTCTGCTCTGTTATGCTCTTTGGGCTTTGTCTCTTTTGACATGTGTCAACTCTTTTGGCCTTGTATGTAGTTGCTATTTGATTTGCTGCTTCTCGAGTTTGGACGTCTTAGTCCATCATTTGATATGCGACTTCTCGGGCTTGGACCTCTTAGTCCATTGTTTGATATGCCGCTTCTCGGGCTTGGACGTCTTTGTCTATTGTTTGATATGCCACTTCTCGGGCTTGGACGTCTTAGTCCATTGTATGCCGCTTCTCGGGCTTGGACGTCTTAGTCCATTGTTGTCTAGTGCGCTTGGTTAGTTTATCCATAAGAAGGACCCAAGGACTTACCCAAACTCCCTCCAGGAGGCGCCTTGACATGGCCATAGCGTGGAGCGGCCAAGGGCTTGTTGATGCTTTAACCTGGGCATAGCGTGGTGCGGATAAAGGCTTACTTTTACCTCCCTCTAGGAGGAGCCTTGACCTGGCCATAGTATGGCGCGGCCACGAGCTTGTCGATGCTTTATCTTGGCCATAACGTGGCGTGGATAAAGGCTTACTCTTACCTCCCTCCAGGAGGCGCCTTGAACTGGCCATAGCATGGCATGGCCAATGGCTTGTCGATGCTTTAACCTAGCCATAGCGTGGTGCGGATAAAGGCTTACTCTTACCTCCATCCAGGAGGCGCTTTGACCTGGCCAACTCAACGCAGACAAAGGCTTTGACCGTTAAAGGTAATGTCCAAGTGCATGGAGAATTTTACTCCTAACCATGTAGACTTTTCTTTTTGAGGAAGAGGAGTTTTATTCATTCTTTGTAAGAAAATATGGTCGCAAGTGTTCCGCATTCTATGTTCTAGGAACCATATTACCATCCGGTCGACATAACTTGTGAGCTCTAGGTGGAATTACTTTGCATATAATTAGGGGACCCTCCCAATTTGGTCCTAGCGATCCATCGGTAGGATTTCTTGTGTTTTCCATTACCCTCCGGAGTACTAAATCTTCCTCTTGAAATGATCTTGTTTTTACTTTCGAATTATAGTATTTTGAAATTCTTCTCTGATATTCTGCAGTTCGGATAGCTGCTTCATCTCTTAATTCATGTATTAAATCTAACGATTCTTTCTTCAATTCTTGATTTGGGTCAAAAGCATATGCGATTCTTCGATGCGAGGGTATCTCAATTTCAATCCGCAACATTGCTTCACACCCATATGTTTGAGAGTAGGGTGTATGTCCCATTGCTGTTTTAGCAGATGTTTGATAGGCCCAAAGTACAAGTGGCAATTCTTCAACCCAATTCTTTCTGGCTTTATTTAATCGCTTTTTCAAGATAGTCTTAATAGTCTTATTTGCGGCTTCAACGGACCCATTGGCCTTTGGATGCGCCACGGATGAGAAACATTTTATGATCCCATTCTTATAACAAAACCGAGAAAACTCCTCCCTTTCAAATTGTGTTCCGTTATCTGATATAGTTTTGTAGGGGTTCCAAATCTTGTAATTATGTTTTTAATGACAAATCTAAGCACTTTCCCAGATGAGATTTTGGGGAGTGGTTCTACCTCTACCCACTTAGTAAAGTAGTCTATAACAACTACAACATACTTTGCTCCCTCTTTGGAAACTGGCAATAGCCCAATTAAGTCAATTCCCCATATATTGAAGGGCCATGGACTTGAAATCGGAGTTAATTGGCTTAGTGGAAATCGAGGAATCTTTGAGTATTTTTGGCATCTTTCACAACTCCTCACATATTCAATAGCTTGACTTGCCATTAGAGGCCAACAAAACCATGTCTTATTATTCTCTTTGCCAACTTTGACCGGTTGGAGTGGTCTCCGCAAAATCCTTCATGAGCTTCCACCAACAATTTCATTCTATCTTCCAAACTCACACATCTTATGTAAGGTAATGCATATCCCTTCTTATAAAGAATTCCATCCACTATCGTGAAAGTTGGAGCCCGTCGTCTGCTTTTCCTAGCTTCCCCCTTATCAGATGGCAACATCCCTTTAGAAAGACATTCGACAATAGGCAACATCCAAGTGTTATTATAATAGTCATCTGTCCTTAGCTGGTTGACTTTCTCATTTGGGATTTCCCTATTTATTTCTTCTTCTTCTCTTTCTTGTGACATGGCTTGGGATCTAGTCAGAACTAACAGTTCCTTTACTTATTCGGGTGTTCCATCTTCAATACTCGGATTTGTTTGATACCCTATTGGCACGATTCGAGTTTCTGGGGCTCCCCTTGAACTAGCCAACTTTGCTGCCTGTGAGTTTTCTCCCCGCGGAACTTGATATATAGAAAAATCTTCAAATAAAGCGAGCATATTCAATATCTTCTTTACATATAGAGATACCTTAGCATCTTTAGTTTGATATACTTGCTTCAACTGATTTACCATTAGTTGCAAAGCACTAGAGATTTGAATTCATGGGATTTTGAGCTCTAAAGTCAGAGTCAATCCTGCCACCATTGATTCATATTTGGCTACTTTTTTGTTGCGGGAAACCTCAGCATCATTGCATAGTGCAGGCGGAGTCCGTCTTGTGTTATTATGACATATTTCGCTCCAGCTCCTTGCTTATTCGATGCGCCTTCCACAAATAACTACCACATAGATTTTTCATCCTTTTTCGATTGTTCTTTAATGAAGTTTGTACGTTCAATAATAAAGTCTGCCAATGCTTGTTCTTTGATAGCTGGCCGTGGTTGAAACTCAATGTCATATTGGTTAAGTTCAATTCCCCATTTTACCAACCTTCCTGAAGTTTCAGGTTTACTAAAAACTTGTTTGAGCGAAAAATTAGTCAGTACTCTGATTGGATGTGCTTGAAAGTATGCCCTAAGTTTTCGTGCGGTGAGTATTAAGTAATAAGCTAGGTTTTCTATTACCGAGTATCAAACCTCTGCATCCTTTAACCGCTTGCTCACATAATAAACTGGAAGTTGAGTCCTACCTTCCTCTCTGATCAAAACTGAACTAACTGCATGTTCCGAGACTGCCATGTATAAGTACAAAACTTCACCGTTCAGGGGACTAGATAGTATTGGCGGGTTTTCCAAATGATTTTTCAATTCTTGAAAAGCTCTCTTACAGTCTTCTCCCCACTTAAAGTTTTTCTTCTTCTTGATCACATTGAAAAAGGGAATGCACTTATCAGTCGCCTTGGAAATGAATCTGCTTAGGGCGGCTACCCTATTGTCTAAACTCATTACATCTATGCTAGTTTTGGGCTTAGCCATATCCTTGATAGCTTGAATATGGCATGGACTGGCTTCAATCTCTTGAGCACTCACCAGATAGCCTAAAAACATCCCAGAATGGACTCCGAAAGAGAATTTTTAGGGATTCAGTTTCATTTGATATTTCCGTAATACTTCGAACATTTCTTTTAGATCTCCAAGGTGACTTTTAGCCTCATAGGATTTCACTAGCATGTCATAAGCATAAATTTCCATATTTTGACTGATCTATTCTTTGAACATTCTGTTGACTAATCTTTGAAAGGTAGCTCCCGCATTCTTTAATCCGAATGGCATTGCTTTGTAGCAGTAAATTCCCTAATCATTAATGAAACTTGTATGTTCCTCATCCAGCTTGAACATGGGTATCCAATTATATCCTAATTATGCATCCATGAGAGATAACAATCTGTACCCACTAGTTTCACCAACCATTTGATCTATTTGTGGCAATGGGAAACAATCTTTCAGACAGGCCTTCTTTAGTCATTATAATTGACGTAAGTCCTCCACTTACCTTTCGACTTCTTCAGTAATACTGGGTTCGCTAGCCATTTTGGGTAGTAGATTTCAGAAATAAATCCATTTTCAAGGAGTCTTTTAACTTCCTCTTTTAAAGCATCGGACCACACTTTATCTAGTTGTCTCTTTTTCTGTTGAATGGGGGTCGCTTCTGGATTAATGTTTAGCACATGACGCATAACCGATGGATCAATACCCACCAAATTTGAATGAGACCATGCAAATATGTCTTTATTTAAGGAACTGAATCAAGTCCTTCTTCAAGTTGCTATCAATCCCCTTTCCCACTTTGACTACTTTAGTGGAATCATATGGGTCTATACATGCCTCCTCAAGGTCTACTATGGGTTTTAATCTTTCCACCTCCCCCATCGAAATCAAACTCTGTGATGATTTAGCCTTCTTCTATAGAATTAGAATCGACCCTCTTCCTCTTGCTTAAGGGAGAAATATACCATTCATACAGAATTAGCATCGACCCTCTTCTTCAAGTTGCTACCAGTATCCACAAGAATCTTGGACACTGTAGACAATCCAATTTGAGTTGTGATCATTAAAGGATCATTGTGTGGGTGATGGACTCCCTTCTTCAGCTTTCAGGGAGTAATGACAAGATTTGGCATCGGGATGTTGAGTTGCGGATTTTTAAGTGGGGGCTCTTCTTGAATGGAGAACACACCTTCTCTATCCTCTTTGATGTACCTGTTCCTGGTCCCCGTTGGATGTGGCCCTCCATGAATTACATCGATCCTATTTAGCGGCGGACTCAAGCTCAATGGGTCTTCCTCCTCCATGATGTTAACAGCATTACTAGGACACTTTTGCGGACCGTCCCCAGTCCATGGTTCTTTTTGTTTGTCCTGGATGAACTCCTTCAAATGCCCCTCATGAATTGGTTTTTGAATGAATCCCGCAAAGATTCTGCATTCTTTAGTTTTGTGACCGTTTGCTTTGTGGTAAACGCTATAGTCATCCCCTTTTTTTGTTCTGGGTAATCCTTGGCCTTAAAGGAAGTCGAGAAGTTGACCTTCTCCTTTGTCACAACATATGTGTAAGACAATGGCTTGTTTAAAGCGATTGAATTAGCATTAGGCTCTTCCCATCTTGTTATCTTATGTCCATGATCTAATCCAAACCTTTCACTTTCCCATTTAGGATTAGCTTTCTTCTTACCATGATATAATTCATCTATTCAAATGAATTTATCGGCCTGAAAATGGAAGTCCTGCATATCCTTACACCCATGAATGAAGGGTTGCTTCTAGAATGGAGTGTTCTCTATTAACCCAGAGTGTACCGCAATGAGCTTATCATGGTCATTCATGTCTTTAGCTTTTAATGCTTCTGTGTTGAATATTTTAAGGTAATCTCCATAAGACTCTCCCTGTCCCTGCTTAACGTTTTCCAAAACAGTGTAATCGATTGTTTGGTCCTTGCATATACAAAACTGGGCAGAGAACTCATAAAAAATTGCTTCCATGAATAGATTTTCTTTTCACGGTATTGTCAATACCATTTAGCGGTGGCTCCTTAAAGCGTTACCGAAAAAAGTCTGCATCGAATGGCTCCAGAAACATTATACAAATCCATTTGGCTATTGAAAGCCATCAAGTGATCATCGGGGTCTATAGTTCCATGGTACTTCAGAGTTGGAATCTTTACATTGGATGGGATGACTATTGACACTTCAAAAGAAGATTGTTAGAAGTGATCAATCCCTTCGAAACTCCCTTTCAGTTGGGTTGACTTAGACAACTTACTTTTTGAGGGTGGTCTAATGAAAATATTAATGGTAGTTAGCAAATGCAATCAACCTTATTGAAATGAAGGTAAAGGAGAAAGCACCTCTTTCGAAACCTTTTTTCTAGGTGAGTCGAAAGTGGATATTTATATCAGACGTTCATTCTTTTCGACTACGTTGAAAGGACCATTATGCCCTTAGGGAGGAGTATTTGCTTTCGACTCCATTGTTTATGCTCTTTTGGAATGAACTCCTTTGTAAGGGTTGTATGTATTACAGTGTTCGTATACTTCCGAAGGAATCCATCAATAGAGCATTGTTTATCATTTACACGTCAGTTCCCTTTTGAAACGTCCCTTTCGACCAAGTCGAAAGGGGCCTTGCTCTTCTTCAGTAGATCTAATGTACAATATGCATGCTCTATTTAATATATGCAATGGAAAATCATCTTTGATATCATAATTTCCATGAACTTATTAAGATCGAAACATCATTATCATCTTTGTTTATCATTAAATATCATTAAACATGATGATAGTATGAATCGAATGCATATTATCCTAGTTGATCCCATAGCATTGCATAAGACAAAAAGGAATTAAGAAGATAAGCTAGCATCATGTGCAATTGATCATTGGACAAGCTAACGATCGAAATAATCTCCCTCATAATCGAAATCTTTAATGAACCCATGCATTTTCTCTTTTCACATTAATCCAAATTGAGTTACAAGTAAGAGAGCTTTTCCCCAAATCGATTTAGGGTTACAAAGATTTGATTTGCTTAGAAATAGAAGTAGAAAGAACTTAGGATTTCCCCAAAATTCGGTCAACAAAATCGGAACCCTAGGGTTGTATTTATAGATGCAGGTCGGCCCCCTTTCACGTCCATCCTTTCGATTCAGTCCAAAGGTCTTCCTTCAATCTTCCGCATGCATCCTTTCGACATGGTCGAAAGGTCTTCGTTCAGTTTTCTGCATGCCTGCTTTCGATGTTATCAAAAGGCTTTCTCTTTGAGCTTTCACATCCATTCTTGTGCCTCCAAATTTCAATTCCAGACCTTTCGACCCAGTCGAAAGGATCGCCTTGACTACCTTTCGCTGCCGTTAAAGTCAGAGTGCCTCTTTTTCTTTGCTTTTTACTAGACTACTTTTGACTTTGTTGAAAGGGTAGTAGAAGTGCTCTTCGCTTCATGTTGCTATACTGTTTCAAGTGAGCTTTCACATTTCTTCGAAAGGAATAGAGAGTGACAACTAGGTCTTAGCGAAAGGACTCTTGCCCTTCATGTGGGATCTTCATTGTGCTTTCGAAATGGTCCAACGGTTTTGAAAGGCTTATCCTTGCTTTCGAAAAGTGTATTGGAATCAATTCTTCAAGTGGTAAATTGACAACGGGGAAACCTTCTATTTTGAAGGAATTGGTTCATGTGTGCAAGCCTTTCATTCAACACCTTCCAAATGTGTTTCGAACCCATTCCTGCTTTTCTTATATGTGCAAATCCATGTACGTCAATAGATATTAATGAGGCGGAAGGGCAATCTTGCCTTCTTTTTCCCTTCTTTTCAAAAGGTTTTGTCATGTCTATCATTTGTAATTGCACCTGGTGCTTGCTACTCCTTGGAAAGCCATCTCCATTCCTTTGAAATGCTCTTCTTTGAACTTTGGCGAAACCCATGTCTTCAATTTTATTAGAGCCTAGCACTTCTGTAAGCGTTCTTTCATAACTTTGTTGTTAAGTGGATTTTATGGTTAACATATTTGATGTGGTTGTTTGTTAGAGAATGATAATACTCGCTTATTATCATTTGTTGTTTATTGTTGTTCTTAGATAGTTTATGAGCATTTATTGTTTGGTTGAATTAAATGCGATCACCTTGTGAATTCAGTTTAATGGTTTGACTATAAGGTGTTCATGATAAGGTTGGATTAAAAATTTAATTTTAATAAAGTTGTTTTTTAAAAATTAAACAAAGATAAACTATTGTGAAATGATCTTATATAAGAAGTGAAATTATGTAAGTATGGTTTATAAATAAAAATAGGATTTAAGATGAGAATTTGAGAACTTAAATCCCGCGACTTTGAAAATTATTTTTCAAAGTTTTAGAGTAAATAGTTATAATATTCTTTTGGAAGTTTTATTGGTAGAAATATTTTAAGAAGGGTTTCAAAAGAGATAGAAAGCAGTGAACTCACTTCGGTCGCTGGACTATAATTCTGGTGATGACTGCAGAATCATCGACATTAATTTTTGAGTTTCTAAGTGACTGATTGCAACTGTTATACCTTGATATAGAATCGTTTGGCAAAAATATTTTGTTTTAAATTTCCAAAAGTATAGTTTTATATACAAAACGAGATATGTATATATATTATTTCGAAATGATTCAAAATAAAACCCGGGTGTTTACTTCTTAAGTTTTTGGTTAAGTATTATATGGACTCATGTATTTTATGCATTAGAGTAGATTTGTTATGCATCTTGTTATAATATGTTGTTTGGATGTTTCATTAGTTAAAATAAAATGGAATTAGGAGTTATAAACTTGCAAAATATGAATTTGTCCTTACTAGGTAAATGGCTATGGAAGTTTAGAGACATAAATGATAATAACACTTGGAAAGAGATTATTTCTAAGTATTATTATAAAGGAAATAGCATCTTATTTGCTTCTCCAGTTACTCAAAATATTTCTATTTTTTGGAAAAATATTTTAAAATGCCATGAGATTTTTAAATTAGGTATCAATATAATTGTCCATTCTAGTAATTGTACTTCTTTTTGGCATGACCGATGGATTTCGGTTTTACCCCTCAAGTCGGAATTTAAAGAGCTTTATGAAATTTGTAATTTTAAGTTTGCTTTAATTAAAGTTGTTTATTCTCCTGAGGAAGATCCTCCTTGGAATTTTTGTTTTAATAGTATTTTAATTGGTTCTACTCTTAGGCAACTTACTCTTCTTTATGCTAGACTAAATCTTTATAATATTGATAACGATAATGATATTATTAATTGGGAATGGGATAAGAGTAAGAAATATACCTCTAAGTCTTTTTATAGATTTATTAATTTTTCAGGTACATTAAACAACTCATTTAGATTTATTTGGAAATCTAATGCTACTCCTAAATCTAAAATTCATATGTGGTTAATTATGCATGGAAAACTTAACACAATAGAATTTTTAAAGAGAAAAAACATTCAAATTGATAATAATTGTTATTTTTGCAACTTGCATCTTGAAGATACTAAGCATATTTACTATGATTGTTTGGAATCTTATTACATTCTAAATAATACTCTTAAATTTTTTAACTTTAACGCAATAACTAAAATTTCAAATTGTGACTTTTACTGGAATAATTTTAGATTTAGGTTCAAAAACAATATTAGATTCTTACTTGACTCTTTATTTATTATTACTAGTTGGTATATTTGGTTTGAAAGAAATCAAAGAATTTTCAATAATAGTAGTAGTCATCTTAATAAATTGATTTTTACAATTTCTTCTTTTTGTTTTAATTGGATTTTTAATCCCAAATATGAATTAGCTAAAATTAATCAGTCTAAAGGATATTTTAATAAGGTTAGATATAATATTAATTTTTTTAAACATAATAATAATATATTTAATATTCACAATAATAGTATTAGTATTTTCTCAAATTCATGTGATGACTCAACAATTAATTATAATTTACTTATGATTGAAAGTTCATAACAATTTTATTCTCAGTTTAGTTTCTCCTATGGTTTTTGTCATTATAGTTATTTGTTTACAAGTAATTCTTCTCTTTAGTTATGGTATTAATAGTCTTACTTAGTTTTTATTGCCTATCTTCTTTATACATATATATGTATATTAATTATAAAATATACATATATATGTATCATTCTAATTTTTTTTAGTTCTCTTTCAGGCTCAGGTATGTGCTATAGGGGTTCGGTTTCTTTTTGCAGGTTTTCATGTCTTCGGTTTGCTAATTATCGGACTGTAGTGTGATCTTCAGAGTAGAGCCTTCCCATCAGGATCACTTACGGTTCCAGCATTGAGAGTCTTCGGAGCGGATCTACCATTCATCATCACATTCAGTTTCTCTTCAGATTAGTTGATTATCCAGTCCTCCAGATCCAGATGCATAGAGCTACTTTATTACTAGGTTTTCCTTTAGTTTTTAGGTACTTTTAACACTTTGATATCGAGGGGTGGCCATGCTGGAACTTGATATCAAGGTGTGATGGGTGATGGCTTTGCCGGAACTCATCAAAGGGGTACTTGGTTTTTGTTACTAGTAGTTAGTTTTTGTTACCTGCCAGGCATGTTGGCAGTACCTCATTATTGTGTTATATATAGTTGCATGTGTGCTCTCCTTTATTTATAAAGGATCACACATTTTTCTCAAAAAAAATAAAATAAAATGGAATTTTTGATGATTTTGGAGAGTTGAAAGCTTCTGAATAGATATGAAAATTGAAAAGCAAGTATTTGTGAAAACATAAGGTAATAAGTACTTGTAATTTATAAATTTGAAGAGATAGTAGGTTAAAACAAGTCATAAATTTGCTTAATGTATACACTCTTAAGATTTAAAAAAGTATTATATTAATATGAACTCGAATTGGAAAATGTTAATAAACTTAAGTTAAGCTTTATGAAATATTATCATAAATGAATAGAAATTGTATAAGCAAGAACAAATTGGATAAATACATAAGTTGTACGTATATCATTTTATTAGCACAACTGTTTGATCAAATTTTGAGTACATGGTTTTCGAGGTGTTTTACACTAGTCCAAGCTAAATTTTTTTTCGCTCGATTCTTGACGGCGAACACTTGATATGGATTTTTTATTTGGTTTTGAAGTTGTCTATTATAGTATATGGTTATGTAAGGAGAATGGAGGTTTCTAATCAAGGAACCATATCGAAGTCCGCACTGGAGTGGTCGAGTGAGCGATACTAGTTCGGAAGTGAAATTGTATGGTTAAGCGAGTGATTAGATTCGATATTGCATACGGATGGTATATGTACATCGTACGAGCTTTTATAAAATTGTATGTTTTTTCATTATAAATGCAAATTATATGGCTATGAATTATATGGTTGAAATCATTTGTAAGAGAGATGCAGGTTCATTGAAGCAAAGGCTAGTTGATGCTTTTGATTTAATGAGTAGAGTTGTTTGCCGATTAATAGATACATGTTTATATTTTTATTTGGTTTGATGATTTTATGCCCCATACATTGGAGGCCACTTGGCATTTGGTTTTTTGGCTCGTAGAGGCAATTTGTAGTTTTTCTTATCGAGTCACGTAAAGGAGACGCTACCGAAATTTTCCATGATTTTAAAGACTTAGAGATTCAATAATCATGTTCAACTATTTGATTTTGGAAAGTTAATGGTTTGGAGACATTTTTCTTACTTTGGGAATTTCAGGGAAGAAATTCTTTTAAGCGTGGAAGAATGTAATAACCCGAAATTTTGCCATTTGCTTTTGAATATTTAATTAATTTTAAATATTGAAATATTGGTTTTTAAAAGGTTTAATAACTTGAATTCAAATATAGGGATTGTTTAAAATATTTGAATCATGAATTGATATTGGAATAGCATTTCAAATAATTGGAATTTTAATTGAATATTTATTAAATTGATTTAATGGTCTTATTTAACTCCTTTTAATTAATAAACAATAATGGTGAATTCATTTGTAAATTTAAATTGCAGTAATAACTGGTTTAAATGTTATCCGAGTTTTTGACCCAACAAAATTCAAAGGAAGTCAGAACATTTACGTCAAGTCAGAACAACTCAAGAATCAACCATAAGGGCTAGAAGAAGGAACTAAGAAAGACTCAAGAAAAAGAAACCAAAAATTGACTAAGATGATGGATCGCTAGCGATCCAAAAGGATCGCTCGTGGATCCTCCTATCCTCTTGCACCATGATCTAACAAGTTTTCTAGGAATGTCTGCTAAGTTTGATGATATTCCAAGCGAGCTAGTTCGAGAAGTGGGCATTCATTTGATTCCAGTAATAGTTCAATGCAATCAGTACACGAATCATCATCAAAACAAAGCATCTAGTCATGAAATTACATAGAGAGCGTCTATACAGGGCAGGGAACATGATCTAATTGAAATGAGCTAAAAACATTCTAGCTACATGGATCGCTAGCGATCCATGCCCTATGGATTGCAAGCGATCCATCACTTTAGCTCGGCTCGTTACCAAATTTTTGGAGCACCTTCGTACCTTCAAATGCAAGCTTATGGTAGGGCGGCCAAGCCTATTAGCTCTCCAATCCCTATAAATACTGACCCATCTACAGCATAAAGAAGATCTTAGGGACTAGCTATAGAAACTATTCTTCACTCTTCTCCTTCCACACAACAGTCGTTTGAAGGGTTCACTATGATCCTCTAGTGAACTCTAACACTGGTGACTTGATCTAACTCGCAAGATCCAATCAAATTGTAATCGGATTCAACTTGTAGTTGCAGTCAATCAATAACAAAAGTTATAAAGTGAACGTAGGCTTTGTTAACAGCCAAACCAGTATAAAAATCTCTTGTCTCTTTACTTTATCTACAAGTTATTATTCCTTGTTTCTATTTTATTTGACTTGATAAATTGGGCTGGCGCTTTCACATGCAATCCAGGGTGTTGATCCATTTTTTGGGTTAACATTTTGGTGCTTTCACTTAGAACCCAACTCAGGCTTAGATTTGACTATCTATTTTGGATCAGAAATTAGATCCTCAATCTCTACATAGAAGATTTGTTGTTGAGAATCAATGGCACTAGGAAGAAAGAGAACTACCTCCAGAAGATCCATAGGAGCGACCACTGCCGGAGAAGAAACAAACCCTCAACAAACTTAAGTGAACAATCCCAACAATCTACAGTTAGGGGCCAACTTCATAGATTAGATTCCATGATACTCTATTCAGTGTGAAGTTGTCACTAGAGATGAATTAAATAAAATGGTTAACAAAATTAATGAGAAGATGGAAAATAGCCAAAGGGCTCTCATGGACAAATTGAATTCCCTATTGACCTTATAGTCGCATGCTGCTCCAAGAACCATGGCGGAGCCCGCGGCCACCATGGAACAAGAAAATTCTTCCGTTTCTTGCTTAAATAGGAGAAATAGGATGCAGCCGTAGAAAGGAGTGATAGGTGAAACCATAGGAATCAATATGGAACAAAACACAAGCACTTCAGCAAATGCAAGGAAACCGTCTACGAACTTAAATCTAGGGGCGAAAACCCTACGGGAGGATGTAGTCATGGATCTCTCCGACTCAGAACATAGTGAGCGACTTGATGATGACAAGTTGGAAGGAAATACCAACGCATTCAATGATGCCAAAGAGATCCAAACTGCCCCCATCAAACCAACCACAGGCCAACGAAACCTTAGAAAGCTCTCCCGAAGACAGTAGAGCATAGGCTTCAACCCGCTTACCATGATCGTGTGCAAGACCAAACACCTGGTGCAATCACTAACAGCCGACCCTCGATTACCGGACATCTGAGGCATATATCGCGGACATTGTCAAGAGACCAATGAATGAAAGTAAGGATAGAAGTGATGATGAATGGAGATCCGCCCCAAGTCAGACTCCTTTCACTGATGACATTTAAAATGAGCGGTACCCCGAAAAGTTCACTATGCCCAATATTTCGTCTTAGATAGGAACGAGAGATCCGAAACCCAACTTATATAAGTACAGTTGGTACATGGACGGAGCAAATGCTTCTGATTCCATTCGATGTAAACGTTTCCCAATTTTTCTGGCGGTAATTACTTCCAAGTGTTTCACTGGGCTCCCGCCAAGATCCACATCCACCTTCAATCAACTAGCAATAAGATTCCATGTGGTGTCCTTGTCCAGCCTATTCCAAGGACAAAATGAATTTCTGAAGTCTTTCATGAATCGGTTCAACACGGCGGTAACTGAAGTAAGTAATCCAAATGAGGATATGGTTTTCATGGCCTTAGTCCACGCAATTCATCCCGAGACTGAATTAGGGAAATGGATCAAAATGAAACAACCTACCACTAGGAAGGACTTCAATCAAAAGGCAAGCCAGTATTTGAGATTGTAAGAGGCACAGGAATCAAAAAGGAAATCTGCTAAACAACAACCGACCAACATTGGGTAGAATGGTACGTCGATAAATCAAGATATAAACACCTCCAGGACCACTGAATGGAATGCAGGAAAGAATCGAAATCAGAAAAGGAAGAACCAGATTTCTAATAAGCGAAATGGAAGTAGTAAGTGACTTAAAGGTTTGTGGCCTAAAGAAAACACTTCGCGCAACGATACTACAGAAAACATCTATCTCGCGGCACAGGGGACAGAGGAGTACATAAAGCCGCCTAAAAAGGAAGCGAATAAACAGCAGAAGCATTCCGAAAAATACTGCCGCTTCCATGAGATGCATGGCCACAACATGAATGAGTGTTGTCACCTGAAGAACTTGATTGAGGAGTTGATTCAGGAAAACAAACATCAGCAGTATGTGAGGAAACCACTAAATCCTGACCAACTCGCAGCACCCCAAGCTCTTAGAGACCAAAGGAACCAAGTTGGAACCAGCAAAGAGGGACACAAATGGACTGACCAGAGACTTATCATTGAATGATATCTGGAGGGCCCCATCCCGTGCAGAAGAGTTGGGGAGAAACGGAGTGGTATGTGACCTCATTAAAGCACGCTCCAAAAGATGCGTGCTTTACGATCGAAGATGGAACCCCAGCTAAGCAGTAGAGAACCTTGAACAATGACATAGTATTCCGAAATCGAGACATTGAAGGAATAGAAGCTCCAACTCTCGACGCTATGACCATGACAGTAGGAATCGGACCCGCTATGGTCCGACGAGTATTGGTAGACAGTGGCAACTTTGTGAATATCCTTTTCAAATGCACCTTTGATCAGATGAAGATCAGTATGAAAGATGTATCCACTTGCCAAATAAAGATTAGGGATTCAACGGTGAACCCAAATAACATGTACGAATAATTAACTTACTCATAGAACTCAAAGAAGGCAACCGAAGAGTCACCCTTATTCAAACCTTTGTGGTCGTAGATGAAATTTCCGCCTATAATGCTTTCCTGGGGCGACCTGCCATGGCAAATTTAAGGATTTCTTTAGCTCAGTGGTGTCTACTTTGAAATTTCCAACGGAAAACAGAGTCGGGGTGGGAGACTAAAGTGCAGCTAGGGAATGCTATATCGCGGAACTACGCAAGTATAAAAGAAAAGAAAGGGGAAGAATGTGGGGAGAACTCTCCACATTCGTGAACCTGTCGAATATCAACTGCAGAGCCGCCCCTGGCTTGGGAACCATAGCCGATTCGATAAGGCTTTGGACCCTAGAAAGAAGAGTTCAAGTGGGGAATGGGCAGCACCGGTAGAATTGATAGTATTTGTCCCAATCGACATGGATGACCCAACATGGGTCCTCAAAATAGGATCGCATCTTGAAAACAGGATGTGACTGGAACTCATCGGATTTCTTCACACCAATGTGGATGTATTCGTTTGGATGCATTCTGATATGAGTGGGGTGACGCCAGAGATAGCTTGCCATGCACTTAACATCTGTCCCATGTATACACCCACGAAGTAGAAGAGGCGCAGCCTAGGACCTGAGCGGTCCAAAGCGCTAAGAGAAGAAGTGGACTAGCTGATGGCGAATGGCTTTATCCGCGATGCAACTTACCCTGAATGGGTATTTAAACTAGTTTTTGGCAAGAAGTCCTATGGGGAATGTCAAACCTATATCGACTACTTAGATCTAAACAAAGCTTACCCGAAAGATAGCTTTCCTCTGCCCAGAATCGATCAGCTTGTGGACGGAATGGCTGGACATGAATTGCTATCATTTATGGATGCATACTCAAGGTACAACCAAATCATGATTTACGAACTAGCGACTAATGAACACCATGTTTAAACGATAGGTTGGGAAGACAATGGAAGTTTATGTAGATGATATATTGGTTAAATCATGCATAGATGTAAATCACTTGGACAACCTCGCCAAAATGTTCGAAATACTCCACAAGTATGGAATGAAGCTCAATACACTTAAATGTCCATTCGGAGTAGCCTTGGGAAAGTTCTTGGGATTTATCGTAAGCGCCAGAGGAATCGAAGCAAATCCTAAGCAAATAACCGCTTTGCAAGAAGTCGAGGATCAGAGGAACAGGAAAGAGTTACAAAGCCTGAATGGAAAGGTTGAAGCACCGAGCCGATTTATCTCAAAAGCGACCAAAAAATGTATACCATTCTTTGACGTGCTAAAGAAGGGAAAGAAAAACTTCGAATGGAATCAAGCTTGTCAAACTACATTCGTAGAGCTACCGCGACATATGGAAACCACACCAATCCTGTCTAAGCCAGTAGACAGAGAAGATTTAAACATCTACTTAGCGGTCTCACCACATGCATTGAGTGCCGTGCTCGTACGAGAAGAAGCTAAGATCCAATGATCCGTATATTACATCAGTAAGAAGTTCACTGGAGAAGAAAAGAAATACCCAAAATTGGAAAAACTGGAATATTGCCTCTTGATCGCATCTAGAAATTTACAACCGTACTTTCAGGCACACCTATTAGAGTGTTGACAGATGAACCCTTGAAGCAAGTGTTATACCGCCTCAAGACCTCTGGACAGCTTATTAAATGGAACATCGAACTAAGTCAGTACGAAATCACATACCATCCTCGTAAGGCGATCAACAGGCAGGCGCTAGCAGATTCCATTACCGAATTTACAATACGAGATGATGAGGAAGGAATGACTCCAGAAGCGGAAACATGTTGGAAGTTATTTCTCTATGGTGCATCTAACAACTTCTACTCGGGAGCAGGGGTAGTCAAAACTCTCGGAGGATGATCCGTTTGCTATGCTTTGTGCTTGGAATTCCCTGCAACAAATAATGAGGAAGAATACGAAGCATTGGT
This sequence comes from Allium fistulosum, assembly GCA_030737815.1. Lineage (NCBI taxonomy): Eukaryota > Viridiplantae > Streptophyta > Magnoliopsida > Asparagales > Amaryllidaceae > Allium > Allium fistulosum. Next base: position 304,067,341 of record CM060901.1, on the reverse strand, counting down.
AGCTGGGCTAAACATTGTAAGGGAACTCGAGATAAAATCTGTACACATCTATAGCGACTCTCAGCTAGTCATTTGTCATGTGAAAGGCGAATACTAGGCTTGGGGGAGAACCTCTCCCGGTATCTATCTAAAGTATAGGAACTGCAAAGTGACATCGAGCATTCCACCATAACTCATATCCTTGGGGATAGAACATGAAGGCGGATTATATGGCCAAACTAGCCAGTTCTAGAGAAGCTCAGTCGTAGGGGCTGGTCCCAGTTGAAACATTGACTACTCCGAGCTTAAGTGAAATGGATATCGACTGGATTTTTGAGACAACCAAGGAACTAGAGACATGGATGACGCCGATTAAAGACTACCTACTCAAAGGAGCTCTCCCTACATACAGGAACCGGCAGAAGAAACTTCTCCGAAAGGCACCACGATTTGTAATGAAGGATGAGATACTCTATCAAAGGGGATTCTCTACCCCCTTTCTCAGATGTATGACCAACAACGAAGCTCAAAGGATCCTAAAGGAAGTTCATGAAGGCTACTACAGAGATCATACCGGGAGACAAACCCTTGCAAAGAAAATTCTTCGGTACGGGTACTTTTGGCCAACAGTGAACAACAATGCAGCAGATTACGCTTGACGGTGCGATAAATGCCAAAGATTACGCAAGATCAAAAGAACACCTCGATGGAGCTAACATAGATGGTCAGCTTATGGTTATTCGCAATCTGGGGAATCAATTTGATTGGCGCATTACCAATGGCTAAAGTGGGAGCCAAATATGTTATCAATGCATTTGACTATTTCACCAAATGGGCCGAAGCAGAACCGCTAGCCACTATTACCACAAAGAAAGTCATTAACTTTGTTACTAACATTATTTGCAGGTTTGGGGTGCCACCAAAAAATCATCATGGATAACAGGACTCAATTCGAAAGCACTGAGTTCAAATTTTTTTGCGAACGCTTTTGAATCAAGAAAAGATTTTCCACTATCGCACATCCGCAGGAAAACGAGCAAGTGGAAGTGGTGAATAAGATCGCCAAGTCCACCATCAAAAAATGGCTAACTAAAACAAAAGGAAATTGGGTCGATGAACTTCCACTCGCACTATGAGCCTACATGACAACACACAAATCTGCAACTGGGCACTCTTCATTCGCACTAGCATATGGTTCGGAAGTAATGATCTTGGTTGAGCTAGAAGTCCCTTCTCATCGAAGGCAAAACTTCGATCAAATGCAGAACGAACAACTCCTACTCGAGTCACTCAATATGGTCGATGAGAAGAGGAAGGAAGCCGAATTAAGGACTGCCGCTCTCCCAAAAAGGGTCGCACGGTACTTCAACTCCGAAGTTCATAATCGCACCTTCGAAGTAAGAGACCTTGTCCTTAAGAGGGTCTACCTTGTACCAGGTGCTCTCGGACCAAACTGGGAAGGATCCTATGTGATCAGTCAGAAGCTAAGGGATGGCACATTCAAGCTAACAACCGTTGACGGAATCCAAATTCCCCGAGCATGGAACAACGAATCCCTACGTCGTTACTTTACCTAAGACTATCTTATGTATTTCCTATTTCTAGCAAATAAGCCATCCTGGAATACCAGAGGCATTGTAAATAGGCAAAATTTGCCCAACTTTCATTAATAAAATTGTTTCACTTTCTGAACCAATAAAACTATGTTCACAAAAGTAACCTGCCGAGTCGATGGGGTCAAATCGATTCAAAATCATCCAATCACTGCTTGAGATAGTGGAACCATGCTCAAGTACGCCCCACTTACCCGCTGGGTCGACGGAAGCAAATTTACTCAAACCGTTGGATCGACGAAACTTGATCCTCGCCTTCTAAGAACCGGTGTTGCTCCAACGATGTCGGGAAGACCTAAATAAATGTTGCACATTTTGTAAGTTGTGCATCGCATCTTGGATTGTGGAATTGTATCCAAGCAAGCACACTTAAAAGCCGAACATCCCCATAAGTCGTGCATTACTTTTTGAGCCGTGGAATCACGCTCCCAAAACATGAACTCCTCACGTTGCCCGAAGATTGGTAATGTCGAGAAATTCCAAACCGTTCTGGATCGACGGGTCATATCGATCCTAAATGCCGCACATCTCATAAGCCACGCACACTCTAAAGTACCGACATGCCCCATAGTCGTGAGAAAATCACCTATTGTAGGACTAACAAGAATCAATCCATTCCCACTATCAAGAATAATAGATATGAATCCAGCAATGTCAAACGACTACAAATCGCATAAAATTCCAATCTTTGATCGATAATATCTCTGGAATTGAGGCATTCAAATCAAAATTTTCCGAAGATAGAAATCGCAAAACAAGTCCGGTTAGAAACACCCAAAAAATCAGCTAGATCAACGGATCATTTGTCAAGTGTTTGAAGTAAACAACCTCGTGATCTGGAGGGCGCACACACTGATACTCAAAAACAAAACAAAAACCCAAGTATTTCATAGTTCTGTTACTCCAAACAAAGAATTTTAGAGATAATTACAGGACTAGATAAAATAAAACAGCAGTAAATAAAATTGGCATAAGTGCATGGAATATAGATAAGTAGAGAGATAAAGTTACAAAAAAATGTCAACATTGTATTACTTATAACATTTTCTATACAAAGTCAAAATATGGGGGCTGTACCCATATAATATTGGCTAACAAAAAGTAAAATACAAATGCTACAACAATCAAAGCAATAAGTGTAGACTCTACACTTGAACAAAACATGTATCCAACAAAACAGAATGTTCCAAAATCTGGCTCCACTGTTACCCAAGCCTGTCAATGCCTCTTTCCACCGCTCCCCTTCCCACCTTTAGTCGGAAGTTCTTTCTTCCTCTCAGAATCCCTGCAAGTAGTAGTGTCGCTCCCTGAAATATCAACTATCTCCTCTGAGCCAGCATCTCCTCCCTACTCTTCGACCTTCTCGAAAGACTCCCTCTTGGTCCTGCGCTTATGGGACTTGCGGGAGCTCCTTGAAGATTTTCTCTCCTTGATCTTCTCCTTCTTAACGGCCACCATCTACTGTTCATATTTATTAGCTGGCCAGTTTGGTCTTCCTGCTCTCAGACTTCACTACCGTGAAATCGCCCTCCAAAGATACTGAAGGGTCGTCCAGACCGAGCAACGTAGCAATCTTCTCGAATTCTGGCGCTGATTTTGAGCCCGATACAGATGCAACAATCGAAGTAGCTATCGAAACAAGCGTCGAGGCAGTTGAAATAGCAGCAAGCCTAAGGATCAAAGAAATCAGTAGTTTGGTAGGTAAAGAAGACGGGCCTATAAGATCAAAAATGACAGCATTAAGTTCGTCATGTTCTTGTGGCGTGAGCTGAAAATTCTCAAATTCGGGGGGAACAAGGAGGTTACATGCATCAGAAGAATGGTCGAGAAATTCAACTTCACACTCACCACCTTCTCCTTCTTTCGATGGCTGCACAATATTTGGAGAAGTTTCGAGACCACCCGAGGCTTCCGAAACAGCTACTGAAGGGGCAGACAACAAGTCAATGTCGGCCGAACTCGCAAACTGATTGCGTGGTTGTTTTGACGATTCGTCGGGCCCGGAAATGAAAGGCTCTGGTAACGTTTTGGTAGTTGCAGTCATAGCAGCATTGGCAGCCTCTTGTTCCCTCTTAATTCGAATGATCTCTCGACCCTTCATTAGAGATTTCTTCGATTCATCATTAAGATAGGCATCATCCAACTCTTGCTCGGTGTACACATCTCATTTCTCTCAAAAACGGGCCAGAACTTTTTCCCAAACCAGGGCAAGAGCATGTAGAAATTTGGGGCCAAAATAACTGAGGCTCCCTTGATGCAGCAAGGAGTTAACATAAAATTTAAGATGGTATCATCCATCTTCTCCATCTTCTTTTCAAAAGTATCCTTCAACTACAAGTAATTCGATGTTACAGCGGCTTTCTCAAATTCTACTCGGGTCTTCTCGACGCTAAGCTGCGTGACTCTTTCCTAGAGAGATGCAATCATTTGAGTCTGATCAGAAAAGGTCTTGTCACCGGATTCCACAATTCCCGTGTAATCAATAGTTCTCTTTTTATAGGTTTCAACGACTTCGTCGTGATATGCAATAGTATTCTTCTGAGCTTCAATGATCACGTCACGGGCTTCAAGCTCCTCTTTCAGCTTAACTTCATCCGTGTGGGCCTTCTTGATTTCGTCTCGGAACATGATTTCTATTTTTATGTGGGCGTCTTTTAGTTCCTTCAGCAAGCTGGCATTATTATTACTCTCTCGGAGTGCGGCATCCCTCTCTTGTGTTAATCGCTCGATTCTAGCATCACGTTCCGCTAACTCCCTCTCATAATCGTCCTTCTCTTATTCAAAGGAAAGGATCTCTTGATAATTGTTGCAGTTCATGTCTGCCAGCTGCTCGCATAACTTTTCCATTCCCTCGGCTTGATCCAAATTACTTTGAATTGCCTAGAGATGGGTATATAGGAATCTTTGCAGATTGGGCGCAGGTCGTGGTAAAATTTTCTTACCTTTAGAAACCACCTGGGAAGTGCAGCTTCGAGTCTAGGGAGATCGGACGGAAGAATATAAACCGACCTCCTACGAGGACGTGAAGAACCAGAAGTGGGCACCACGTGAGATAATAGAGCTTGGGATAAAGATGAAACTTGGGCAGTGGAAGCGGGAACTTCAAGTCCGATAGAGATTAGGGCCGGGGCAAAAGTTTGATGCTCAGAGGGATGAGAACCGCGATCTACCTTTGGCTTCTTGGGTGGCTCTTCTCGGTCATCAAGAGTTTTTCTCTTCTCCTAACCACTCTTATAAACACTACCCCGTTCTCTGTCGTCCTGACGACGTGCTTCGGCTTCCAAGTCTTCCCGCCTTCTCCACTCTTCCTCGGTTTCATGGGGCGGGTGGTGGTTTGAAGACTGTCTTGACCAACGTTTCAAATCAGTGAATTGTTCAAGATCCTTATAAAGTCCATGGCCTCTCATAGTACCTGATATAAAGAACAAATAAAGAGCTTTAGCGACCAAAAATGGACCTAAATAATGCATGTGTAAGTGAGTGTGACCCTAGTGAAATGTGTAATATGTCTTAGGTGGCCTAAAAGGATGACACAAACTGGATTAGAAACCCACCATGGTAGAAATCAGGCTGACTCTAGACACAATATGACCGAGGCGAGGAGACAATCCCTCGAATTTGAAATCTTCTCCCATCAGTTCATCGATATCTATGTAATCATTGCTCAAATCCCCAAAGTCAATACCGGTTTCTTTAAACGGGGAATCCTGAAGTCGCTCAGCTGCTGGGGGAGCATCTTTATCGCGAATCTCATGGGGAGGGGAATCCGGGAGAAGGGGACTCATTTTCGGAGTTTCATCACATGATTTGAAGTTTCCACTACCGGAACCTGCATCAAATTCATCATCGCTAAAGGAGGAATCATAACTGCTGCTACCCTCAACTTCACCCTCCTCCTTTTCTATTGTCACCGCAACCTTGTCCTCACGCTGCTTGAATTCTTCTTCCCCTTCCACCAGAATCGGGGCATTCGGGTCAGGCAGCTGGCTTCGGTCATAACACCCCTTCTGTCATGAATTTCTTCGGTTGACTCACCGGACGGACCTTCTCTTTCTAGGAGATCGCCCTCTTTGGAGCCGTGTAATGAAAGTGGAAGGTGTTCATATTTTGGAACGGGAAGGAGACTGAACTTCACTGACCACGGTAGATCTCGCCGGATGAAACAGATCATACCGAAGTAGATACTTGTCAGTTAGCAAAAACTTGAGTGATCTCTCCTTGGCGTCTACGGCCTTCAGAGTATGGAAAATCGGATCGAGTGATGGATCTTTGTTCGGCCTTGGAATAAATGCAAGAAGTAATCGATCTATCAAAAATCCCATAACGATGTATTGAATCTTAATAAGTAAAAAAGAGAACATACCCCCTGTCATCCCAAGGTGATTAAATCCCTCGGGACACCTAATAAAGAAATACAGGGACTTGAGTTGAGACAGGTTGCTTTGAAGCTGTAGCACTATCTTGCGGTTTCTTTGGGCCTCGATGACGACAAGTGATGGACACTCTTCTCTTTTCTTGAATGAGAGAAAATATCTTAACTCATCGAAACTCGAAGCACGATTAAATGTCCGGATAAACAGGATGTGAAGGCAGGTCAAGATCACGTACCCATTAGGATGAATTTGAAATGGAGCAATTCCCAAGTTCAGAAGAGTTTCTTTCAAGAATTGATTGAAGGGGGCACTGCTCCATTTAAACACATATATCGGTGGCAAGCAGTGTACCCCGAAGGCGCAACATGTGAAAACTCATTCTTCGATGGAAGTCGCATGTCAGCGTTCGGAATGTCGTATTGTAAGAAAATGTTATGTAGAACTTTAGCAGAGATTACAGAGGAAGCTCTCTCCGGGGGATTAAGTAGAACTCTGAAATTTGGAGGAGTCCAGCCTAAAACCGGACCAACCAGAACCAGTTGACCATATTCAGTTCACGGTACTGAAGGGGTAGGCACTACTGAAACTGTTTGCGAAGGCATAATGGATGACGATTCGGCTCCTGAAAGTGCTGGATTTCCTCCACTGGACTTATGGCCAGAGGACGAACGCTTCATTATATACAACAGAACTTGCATCTAATGCGATTAGGTAATTCTATCTCTAACTAAAAGTCCCCATACGACACTTGAACTCCGAAAAAGTATCGATTTATGCTGACACATCGGGCTCCAAGTGTCGACTAGGGCAAGTGCATTGTGTTACCTATGTGGGATGGGCTCAGTGTCCTGAACACTACAAATGCTCTATCCTATGTAGATAGTACACTTGCGGTGAAGAAAGAAAAGAGCTTCTCGTATCATTTATTGAAGTTATTTCTCCTACACTTACCCATTATCGATCGTTGATCGATAACAGATCCGCTGTACGAAGCAACGCCGAAAGCTATTCCCATTTCAGGTACACTAAGTGTGCAATAATAGGACCACTCCGAAGTAAGTAACTATAGATTGATGGGTCCAAATTAAGTAGAGAATTCTCAGCATAAACCGATTTCAGCTCTTTGAAAGGCGATAACAACAAAAGCTGCACACGAGACGCTACCCTAAGCTATTATCACCCCCCCTTAGAAAAACCAAAACCAATTCGTGAGACAACATGTCAAATGAAAAATGTAACTCAGTTCAAATTAATTTTGATTCTGTAGACGAAGATAGCAAAACATGTCAAGCACCGGGGCAAAGCCTGAATTTCATTCCGTGAAGAACTCAAGATTCGATTTACTATCTTCTTCCACAAAATAGCAATCAACTCGAATTCTCCATAACGATCACCACTAATCCAACCTCATCATGAAATTGCCAAACAAATGCCAAATTTAACACCACGCACCTCAAGTCAAAAATTAAAGGGTGAGAATGGTCAAACTTTAAGTCAGCAGTGATCCAAGGTGGGTGGGTCGATGGCGATCCAAATTGATGAAGTTTCGGGTACTAGGTTGGCCCAAGATGGCGGCGAGGCTAGGCAAGGTCGGCAGTAGGAGGCTTTGGCGATGGATGGTCAACAACGGCGATGATGCGAATGGATTAAGGGTTTGATTAGATTTAGGTTTGGTGATAGAAGAAGTAGCTCGAGTCGTAGATGAAAATAAGAAATGAAAGCAAGTCGGCTCGAATGGATTAATAAGACATTGCACAGAAAAAATCGCTAAGTCTTTGGGTCGCTAGCGATCCATGGACTATGAGTCGCTAGCGATCAACATAATTGCAACCAAACTTTCCCCAACTCACCAAGCATGATCTAAGTATCTTTTGCAAGCACCTTGAAAGCTGTCGGATTGAAGTTGATTTTTTATGACGAGTAACGGTGATTCATGTACAAACTCAACAGACGGCTGGATATTTAAAGCCAAATTCGCATGATGGCCTCTACGGGATCGTTTGAACTTCATCAAACGGAAACTCAAAAGCAATAACTTCCGGAGCACGCCTTGTTTCCAACGAAAGCATACTCTGGAGGGAAAATGTTATTCTAATTTTTGACCGAACGGAATTCAAAGGAAGTCAGAACATCTATGTCAAGTCAGAACAATAAAGAATCAACCAGAAGGACTAAAAGAAGGAACTAAGAAAGACTTAAGAAAAAGAAACCAAAAATTTACTAAGATGATGGATCGCTAGCAATATTTCACCTATGGATCGCTAGTGATCCATACGCTCCTTGATCCTCCTATCCTCTTGCACCATGATCTAATAAGTTTTCTAGAGATGTCTGCTAAGTTTGATGATATTCAAAGCGAGCTAGTTTGAGAAGTGGGCATTCATCTGATTCCAATAATAGTTCAATGCAATCTGTACATGAATCATTATCAAAACAAAGAATCTAGTCATGAAATTACATGGAGAGCATCTACACAGGGCAGGCAACATGATCCAATTAAAATGAGCCATAAACATTCTAACTACATGGATTGCTAGCGATCCATGCTGTAACATCCCTAATTTTGATAACATTATTCAGGAAATTTAATTAGATAAATTAAATAGAATAATGATGATAAAGGATTGAGATTTGAATAAATTATATAAAGGGCCGTGCTTAATAATAAAATAAATGGGCTTTAAATTGGTTTGAAGGTTAATTAATTTACACATGGGCATATTAGTAAAATAGCCTCCTTATCATACACGGCTATACACTTCCTACCCTTGCCCATTCATGTTTCATTTCTCACCTTCACAAATGCAAATCGAAAACTAAAATATAGCCGGCCATTAACAAAGAGGAAAAGAGGAAAATTCAATCTAAAGCTAAGGATCAAAGCTAGGAAGGATTAATCAACAACAAATCTCAAATTCCTTATCATATTTAAGTTGAATAATAATCTCATACCATCTATATTTTATTCTGTGATTATATGGTTTCAGATTTATGATTAAATTTGTTTTTATGATAATATGAATGATGATATGCTTGATATATTATGTTGATTTATTTTAATTCATCCATATATGAATTTGCACGGTTTTGATGTAAAACCAAGAATCTATGATTTTAGATTGCCATGGAAAAATTTTATGTTATGTAAAACATGATTTTGGAGATGGGTTTTGACTTTCATAATTTTCCAAGCTATAGAAAATTTATTATGAATTTCCAGAGGGAAATATGATATAATTGGGTTTAAATTTTATTTCGAGTATTTCAGGAAGAAATTGGATCTGAAATTTTAATATGTTTGATTGAATGGTAAAATTGAATTTTTGTGATTTTTGGGGATTTTTCTCAATTGATTTATAAATTATTTCAAGAGAAGGACTTATCTGCAAATACTGGTTTTATAAATGGAAATGCTTAACCGTTTAAATTTATTCAGATTTATATTTGATAAATGTATCAGTTTAATGCTAAAGCATTTGAAAAATTTTAAAGTAGCCAATCAAGGAGTTACAACTGGCAGGTTAGTTATAAAGTAATGGCCATATTTAGCTATAAATCAGCATTTTCAAAAAAAGGAAATTTCGCCTCTTTCGGAAGTACCCTTCGACTCCTTTACCTCCGCTCCATCTCAGTCAAAACCATCCCAGTCGAAACCCACATAGTCGAAACCAATGCACATAGTATCAAGGGTATTGGTACGAAGGGAATTGGTAAGTAGCGGAAGGTAGGGTGTCGAAAGTGATGCTTTCGTTAGCGTCGAAACCAAAGTTAGCTTTTAAAAGATAAGAGCCCGCCTAGTTTTTAAAAGGGTTTTCGACCAAGTCGATACCCTATAACGTCGAGACCTTAGTTTATTTTCAAAAGTAAATTCTTACCTTGTTTACTTAAAGCTTTCGACATAGTCGAAAGTCATGCTTTCGAAAGGAACTTTATAAATAGCTTTCGAAGGGGTACTTTTCTCCTTAAATAAGAGCTTTTGAAAAAATTGGTTTCGACCAAGTCGTAACCCAACCGCAAATTTCTCCTTTCGACTGTATTGAAGCCATCTATGCTGTCGAAGGGTTACCTTTGTTTTAATTTAAGATAAGCCTTTTTCCTGAATGCTTTCGAACTGTTAGGGTTTCGAAGGCAATGCAGTCGAAAGAAGGTTTCGACTCTATCCTTTGATTTTTTTAATTTAAAAGGTGGTTGCTTTCGACTAGATGGTTTCGACACCATCAACTTTTTCCCCAAAACAATTTTATAATTGGTTTCGAAAGAGGTACTTTCGTACATAATCATTTTGACCCAAAGAATGTTTTTAAAGAGTAAACTCAATGCTTTCGAAAGGGTACTTTTATTTGTTTCGAAGCTATATTTTAAAGAATAATTTGATACCATCGAAAGGTACCATTGGTTTCGAAAGTTAATATTTAACAAGGACTTCAAAAGGTATGTTTATTATATTTCGAAAAGAAGCTTATACTTTCGAAGGTAATCATCCAGAGGTTTCGAAGGTGATGTTTTAAAGTTTCAAAACAAATAACCCACTCTTACTTTTAAAAAGGAAATACAATGGCATAACTAAAGATTTTAGAAGTATTACTTCTTCATATACTTTTTCACATTGTAATTAACCCATAACAGTACTTTGACCTAGTACTGAATATAACTTAAGAAATGTTAAAATCTTAATTAAAGATATTGGTAGGGGCCAATAGGTTCTCAGTAAGCCCATGAAAACCATGTATAACAAACGAGATTGGCAGGGGCCAATAGGTTCATAGTCAGCCCATGAAAACTATGAGTTGATACTAGTAGGGGCCAGTAGGTTTGTAGTTTGCCCATGAAAACTATATTTGGATAAAGAATTGACAGATAGTCAATAGGTTCCTAGTTAGCCCATGAAAACTAGGATAAGAGATAAGATATTGGAGTTACCAATAGGTTCTTAGTGATCTCATGAAAACTATGATATTGGACAGATAGTACATAAACATTTAACGGGTTAATAGTAATCCTAGAAATTATAATTGACACAGATAGTCAGAATGAATGGGAATGGGTAATCCAGATTTGATTTACTTGTTTTGCATATCATCCTAATGTTTTTGAATTACTATGTTTTAACCATTGTGGATGCAGAAGCACAATATATGGTTTTATAAATGTTTTAGGATACTAGTGAGGGGAAAACCCGTTCCCCTAAGCGGCGTGGTCTCAATAGATATCTGAGTGGTTTGAGAGGGTAAATTATTATTCATACCAGGCTTTATGTCTGACTCGAAGTTTTTGTTTTCCCCTTAAACTCTCAGGTACTCAATTGATTTTTGAGTAGGTTGAGAGTTAAGGTTTCTAGGTGTTCTTTTAGACAAATAAAGCTTCTGAGGATGTGCAAGAGGCAAGCTTTTTATTAGAGTTCTTTTATTTCCGCTGTTTGCTTTGTTTGTAAAGGAAAATTTGGTTTCTTGCCTATTTATATACTCTGATGAACCAAGGGGGCATCTTCGTATGTCACTCTTGGCGTATTTTGTTATAATTATATGTTATTTGAACATGGTCTGCGAACTGGGATTATGTGATCAATTTGGAATATTTTGAAATGGAATGTTGAATTTGTTTGCCGTTTAAATTGTTTTCGTATTCTTGTATTTCTGTATATCAATGTATCTAATATCGCTGTATTTGGTCGCCAAGGATTAGTAACTACGGATGACTACCGCATCCGTAGCCGTTAGTTTTGGGCCTTCAAGTAGGGGCAGGTTACACATGCTCCATGTATCACTAGCAATCCATCACTTTAGCTCGGCTCGTTACCAAATTTATGAAGCGCCTTCGTACCTTCAAATTCAAGCTTTTGCCAAGGCGGCCTAGCCCAATAGCTCTCCAGTCCCTAGAAATACTGACCCATCTGCAACTTAAAGAAGATCTTCAGGAATGGCTACCGAAACTCTGCATAAACTATTCTTCACTCTTCTCCTTCCACACAACAATCATCTGAAGAGTTTACTATGATTCTCCAGTGAACTTTAACACTGGTGACTTGATCTAACTCACAAGATCCAATCAAATTATAATCATATTCAAATTGTAATTGCAGTCAGTCAATAACAAAAGTTATAAAGTGGAGGTAGGCTTCGTTAATATCCGAACCACAATGAAAATCTATTGTCTCTTTACTTTATCTACAAGTTATTATTCCTTATTTCTATTTTATTTGCCTTCATAAACAGGGATGGTGCTTTCACACGCAATCCAGGTGTTGATCAATTTTTTGGGTTAATAGAATAAATAATAAGAAAATTTATTTTGTTTTATGACTCGATTTTTAGTGACGTGTTTTTAATTTAATTTATTTGGTTTTTTCATAATTTTTAATTTGAAGATTATATAAATTTCGTTTGATGATTTTTCGGAAAACGCTGGTGTTTTGGTACTTTTACAGAACCAGAATTTTATTAATAATAATATCCTAAGTGCTAACTTCAGTATACGATAGAATTAGGTCACAGAATGTGTTCAGAATATGGGTATTTGGTTAGGAACGCTAGTAAGCATGCCTCATTTGGAGTCCATGATTGTGAAGGGTATAGTTCGAAGAGCATGCCTATATAAGGACCATCATTCCTCCTTATGGCGCTAAACTCTAACCCTAGCCTCTCATCACCCAACGAACACCATCCATCAGAGCCACCTGAGGCCGATTGGGCCTCGACCCCAACATAAAAGTTGTTCACGACTGTAAAATGTAGACGTTGAACGGTTGGATCGACGTGGGGAGGTCCAAAGCACCCCAGATATGGCTTCGAATGCGGTTGGGTTTTTGGACATTTTCACAACAATGATAGTGGGTAAGGTGGCAGGGCCAGTGGTAGAAAGTTCATCATGGTCTGGGATGTCTTTGGTGGGGTTGCGGCAACGTGGCATCGCCTGAGGTGGAGGAAACAAGCGAATAAAGCGGCATCGAGGGTTTCGTGATTTGCGACCAGGATTGCGAACGAAGCTGGATTAGGGTGCTAAACCAAGATTAGCTAATGTAATTAGTGATTTGTTAATTGTATATTTATTTAATTAATTCAATCTTATTTAAAACCATATCTTAATCATATGAGGTCGGATTCAGGCGCAATTAGTCGCATTGGACTCATGTCGTCGATAACACACTTTGAAGTTAGATTAGTTGAGATTGTAACTTATGGAAATTTATGCTAAAATCGAACACCAAATCGGAACACTTCAGCGCCAACTGTAATTTCAGCATCAAGCGGATAAATTTTACTGTTAGTGTTTGGTTGAAATAATTGGCGGTTTGGTTAAAAATCCGCTTTAAAAAGCGATTACCATTTAAAAATTTGAAATACAGGAATTTAGTAGAGAAATTCGGATTTCTCGATATTGTTATTTTTTTTAATTTCCTGTTATACACCTATTGATCTATTTTAGTTATATTCCTATTAAATAGATTGTTAAATGCTGAAATATTGTGATTGTTTGGCCATATTGGATGTCACACCGACATATGTGAATAATTGAACCTTTTAAAAAAGGTAATAATAGCATCAGTTAAGTGTTGTTGTAATTATTGGCCTTGATATAGTATTTTGAAATAATATCAATTGTGGCTTGGTTTGGAAATGATTTTTTTAGGAAAGGATTTCAAATTTGATTGTTTTTTATTTCTGTGATATTTTGATTTAAAAGAGTTATTAAACTTTTCTATTTTATTTCAACTTCTCTATTTTTCCTTTCTAATAAGTAAATAAATATATATAAGTAAATGTTTTAATAATCATGTTGGGAAGTATTGGTTTTTATAGAAATTATTTTAATAATAATGTTTATTTCTCAAAAGAAAATTAAAGGAGTTATCTTTTATTTTTAAAAGGGGAGATCATATGTTTAAAAGAAGGTAGAAATATTCTGAAAATAGATATTTGTGAATCAGTTTATATAAATGTTGAAACATTAAAGAACAGGTTTATAAATGGTATTGTATAGATTTAGAGGAAATTTATAAGTGGTATATTATAAATTAAAAGAAAATCAAAATCATTTTGATAAATTAGATTAATTAATTCCATTTTTGAAGTTATTGAAATATACGGAAAAATATGAGTTATAATTATATTTGGAGTTTGTTGCCTATTGGGATTTGGTTTATAATTAGGGGTTTTATTATAAAAAAAGAGTTTTGTTATTTTATTTAGAAAGTTTATAAAAGGGATTTTATAAAATGAATTTGGAGTTTTAAAAATGAGTTGCAAATAATTTGGAATTTATAAAATGAGTTTATAAAAAGGTTTATAAAAGAAGGTTTATAAAAGGGTTTATAAATAATATAAGAGAAGTTTACAAAGGAGTTATTAAATAAATTTGGGAATTTATAAAAGGTGGCTGTAATTATGTTATATATATTATGAAGGAATTTATAAATAATATTTTATTGAAGGAATTATACAAATGAATTTAGAGCTTATATTATAGAAGGAAATTTTATAAAAGAGTTATTTATAATAGTGACATGATTTTCCCAAAATGACTATCTTAATTATGGTTGTATGGAATAATCTTTTTTTGCATATTTAACACAGAAAGAATAGCGTTTGGGTTATGATTATCTCTACTTAAAATTGTGAAGACCCGCCTTTCTGACCATCGAAAGTCGACACCGAATACTACCACTGTGTTCAAATGTTGAACATCCAATCGACAAAAGGGCGGATTGTTAGGGTAAATAAAAAGAAAAGAAGAGAGAACAGAGAAAATTAGAATCTCATAGCGGAATCGACAACATATAATATAACAAAGACAGTAAAAACTGTCACTTTAAAAATACAGAGTATATCAGAGTTAAAAACAAACCTTATCGGCTGGACAGTTATAAAATCCTGACCTTACAATTGATGATATGGATACTATACATACAGCGGAAAATAAAACACTACGATAGGTGAACTTCTAGCTCCTCTCCAAGACCTCCATAACACCAAAGCCGACTTGGGAAAATACTCGATTTGATCCGATCGTTATAATAAAATAACACTCAGATCAGTTTGGAAATACCAGCGTGAGAAAACTCAAATAATGGGGAACATATAAAAGTTCCATGAGACCACGCCGCTAACACGAAATGGGTTTTTACCTCACAAGAATAACATCCATATAGGAAAGAGTAGAGATAAACAACATTAAACAAATCCAAATAAAAATGGGCATAAGTAGTATTAAAAACTAGACTTTAGAGAATGAAAATAATCTAAGCAGAATCCAAACTGGACGGAATGGATAAACAAGATAACAGTCCAAACTTGGTAGAATGGACAAAAACCAATAATTAAACATCGCGAAGAGTGGTTGACGCTTCTTGTTGCAATTAAAGAAAAACATATCCAAAGGTATGAATTAAATAAGGAAAGGAAAATTTCCAACAAATGATTAGGAAGGTGTACCCCCCTTGAAGTATACATCTAGTAATATAGCACTGAAAAACTCATATACTCCATGACACTTCTTGGACAATACCAAGCCAGACCCCGCCAAACCTTACCGAGAATCCAAATATTTCCACAACTAAGTGCACAACTAAATCCAAACTAGATAAGATGCAAAAATACCCTCCTAACGGGAGCAACTCCACATAGGTTGGCTTCCTCTCACGCTTAGGGTTAAATTATTTCTGACAAAGGACAACAATGCTCAAAAGAGCAGCAAATCATTTTTAAGGCGACGATGCACCATGAAGAAAGCTGGAACCGATAATTAATAAATCAACTATTGGGGATAATTAAAATGATCGTATATGGAAATTAAATATCGTATATTTACCACTACTCGTTGATTCCAAACAAGTGCCATATCTCGGTTGAAGATAAAGCCAGGCAAGTCGAGATATAGTTACCTCTAGGCATCGCCTTGACGATATTTTTAACCTTCGAGATAGAAACGAGTACAAGCCTCAACGTTTAGCGTTAAAAGTATAACTAGATCATTTCCATATAAGCAATATCGTTTACAGAATTACTTTTCCATAATCGAAATCGAACTTTACCCTTTAAAAACTGAACTTGTGCTTGATTTCCATATTACAATATTGGTAAAAACACTTTTGGAATACTCTTTAAATATGTTCTTTGATAAAACAAAATTTATAATACGAAGTGTATTAAAACAAGGGTAAAAAACTAATGTCATTAAAACATTATTTACTATAAACCCAAAATAATTTACACTTAGCTTTATTTTAAAGGATTTTCTCATTTAAAACCGTTATTTGTAAATTTAAAACAATATTTGTTATCCCAAAAGAAAATAAAATAATTTAAATACCTTTATAAATTTGAAAAATATTAATTATCTCGAAAGATAATTAATCCCCTTTATAATCGCTTTTAAATAAATAAATTCGTTATTTTAAATAAAATAGTTAATTATTTCCAAACACTTTTATATCAGTAGTGAATTAACTCTAATTTTTTTATTAAATTAGTTTATTAACTTTAAACACTTTCATCATATTAGTTAATTTACTTTAAATATCATTAATTAAAAAGATTTATTAAAATCAAATAATCATCAATTAAAATGAATAATTAATCTCAAACATCATTAATTAAAACGATTAATAAATTTTAAATACCATTGATTAAAAAAATATTAAGTTCAAATAATCATAAATTAATTGGATTAATTAAATTCAAATAACATTAGCTAAAATGATAAACTAAAACAAAACATCATTTGTTAAAAATGATTAATTAAGTATAAACCATCATTAATTCAAGTGATTAACTAAATTTCAAAATTCATTAGTTAAAACAATTAATTAAATTTTAAAACAATCATTAATTAAAATGATTAATTAAAGTTCAAAATCATTAACTAAAATGACTTAATTAAATTCAAATTTCATTAGTCGAATAGACTATTGAATTTCAAACAGCATTGACTAAAATGATTAAATACACTCAAATATCAAAAATTAAGATGATTAATTAAAATCAAATATCATTAATTAGATTCAAATATCATTACTTAAAATGATTAATTACTTTTAAATATCATTAATTAAACTGATTATTAATTTGAAATATCATTAATTAAAATTATTAATTAAACTCCATTATCATTAACTAAAATAATTAATTAAACTCAAATAATCATTAGTTAAAATGATTATTTAAATCCAATCTCATTTAAATCAAAAGATAAACCAATTTTAAACATTAATAATTGAATTGGTTAACTAATTTCAAAATCATTAGTTAAAATGATTAATTAATTTAAATTATCAGGCAAAATGATTAATGAATTTAAAATTTTGTTTAGTTAAAACACAAGCTCAACTTCTGTAACATCCCCTACTTGGAGGCCCAAAACTAACGGCTACGGATGCTGCAGTCATCCATAGTTATTATTCCTCGGTGACTAAATACGGTAATGTTAGATACATTGATATAACATAAACACGTGGATACGGAAAATTTTAAAAATCAACAAACAACTTTCTCATTTTATTTCAAAGCAATTTCAAATTCATTACATAATCCCAATACGAGAACCACGTTCAGAGAAAATATAATTATTACAACATATGCTAAGAGCGATATATGAAGATGCCCCCTTGGATGATCAGAGTATATAACTAGGCAATTAAACATCTTTGCCTTTACAATAAAACTCAGCGAAACCAAAATAGAAAAGAACTCTATATAGCAATCATGTCTCCTGCACATCTCCGGAAGCTTATTCATCTAAAGCGGTACCTGAAAACCTCAAATCTCAAACTACTCAAAATCAATTGAGTACCCGAGAGTTTAAGGAGAAAACATAAACTTCGAGTAAGACATAAAGCCTGGTATGAATAATAATCTACCATCTCAAACCATTTAGATATCTATTGAGACCTTGCCGCTTAGCGGAACGGGTTATCCCTTCATTAGTATCTTATTCAAAACTTTCTAAAACCATATGTTGTGCTCCTGCATCCACAATGGTTAAAACATAACAATTCAAAATATTATGATGATATGCAAACATGTAAATCAATTTTGGATTTCCCATCCCCATTTATTCTGACTATCTGTCTTAGTTGTAGTTTCTAGGGTCACTATTAACTTATTAGTTTTCATAGGATGACTAATAACCTATTTAATACTTATGGACTCCCTGTCTGATTTCATAGTTTTCATGGAATCGCTAGGAACCTATTGGCCCATGCCAATAACTTCATTGTTTCATGGGCTTTCCCTAAACATATTGGTATCTCCAATAACATCCCTCTTATCCTAGTTTTCATGGGTTCACTAGAAACCTATTGACATCTGTCAATAACTTAATCCGGATATAGTTTTCATGGGTTCACTACAAACTTATTGGCCTCTGCCAATAACTCAATCTAATCATAGTTTTCATGGGTTTACTATGAACCTATTGGCTTCTGCCAATAACTTTTCCTAAACATAGTTTTCATGGGTTCACTATGAACCTGTCTCCCTGACAACTTCTCTGTTTAGGCATCCTACATTCTGGTATATCTGACCTCGTGGATGCAATCTACTCATTCAGGAGTTAACTTAATTTATATTCACTACTGGGACAACCTAGCTGGTTGTTTTGCCTTTCCCTAAAATATAGTTATGGGTCCATTATAATGTGAATATATATATATATATATATATATATATATATCAAGATGTAAACATAATAACATGATAATACCAACACCTTTGGTTTAATATCCTTGAAATCATTTTATATAAAACTTGGTTAATCCCTTTAACCTATTAATCAAGGAAAACTTCTTCAAAAAATCCATATTTAAATCATTCCAAACTCTTTTATTATGCAATGGTTTTACTTTAAAATGAGATTGGGTTATTTGTTTTGAAAACTAAGGCTTTCGAAACCTTAAAACTTTACTTTTGAAACCCTTGGATAACCTCCTTCGAAAGCATTTAAATCTTCTTTTCAAAACACTAACATATTCCTTTCGAAACCTTCAAAACAAACCTTTCGAAAGTATTAAAGCTTTACTTAATATCTCTTAGAAGCATAGCTTCGAAACCAATGAAAGTACCCCTTTCGAAACCATTGGGTTTTGCATACAAACATCTTTTGGGTCTAAGTGAATACATACGAAATTAACCCTTTCGAAACCGTTGGGTTTTATATAAAATCATTTGGGGAAAAGTTGATGGCTTCGAAACCATCTATTCGAAAACTTTGAACCTTTAAGTAAAACATTGAAGGATAGCATCGAAACCCACTTTAGACACCATTTGTCTTCGAAACTGTTGATCCCATTCGAAATTCTTTAGGAAGTGACCTAGTGTAAGTTTAAAACAAAATGTAACGACCTGGAATTTTCGATCGTGAAAATTCCAGATAGTTAGAAAAAGAAGAAAGAGATAGAAGAAGAAACAGAAACACAGCACTGATTCTCACAAAACGCAGTGGATCAAAATATAATATCAAATAATAACAGTTTAAAAAAGAATACCTATATCTGTCAATTATATTCTTACATCAGAGTTACACTCATACACAAATACTGGACATATACAAATCGCATGTCTGAGATAAATAGAAATAATATCACAGCGGAAACACTCCATACGTTCCTACCATTCAACTCGTCTCTTGAGCTCCAGAACGTCCTTACCTGAAAATCTGTAATACTCGGTCTGACCCGAGCATTACATCAAAGAAACACCCGGGTCAGGTTGGAAACCAGCGTGAGTAAACCCATAAAATATGAAATACCAAGCTATAACATATGTGAATATCAAGGTAACTCGTACCCTTTACGAGTTCTTATAGTCAAACATTTACCACACCCAACAGTCTCAGGTTAAATGTCCATGTTACTAAATTCATTCCATTCCAGCATGTATAATTTCACATATCCAATTTATAAAGAATTTAGTTTACTAATCGAAGTGGTTTCGGGTATTACTGATACCCGACTCCAGTCTCTTCGAATCCAGTGTCATCTTAAATTCAAGTTGTTTAAGTGAAAATAATTCAATTCATATTTAGAATAACATATTCACATAGCGATTCCAGTACAGATAGATCATCCGTATTCCAAACATCATATCATATAGCATCACAATAACATACTAGGGATAACAAATAATCCAAGGCATTAAATATCGTTTAATCATCCATAAATAAATTGTTATAGAATAAGTATTGTGATTTTTAAAAATCACACAATTTCACTCGATATTTAAATTAACTCAATTAATTACAATGAGTAATTAATCCCTAAATTACTTCCATTAAGTAATTACACTTAAACAATTTCATAAATGATTATCTTTAATTAATAAATCTAATTGATTATTAAAACTAATCACATTAATTAATTATTAAATAATCTCAGTTAATGACCTTCATTAACTATTCTTTAATTGTTTCTCTAAAGAAATTAAACTTACCTTAATTATTGTTAATTACAAATTAATTTATCTTTAATGACCTATTAATTAATCTCTAATTATTTAATTAATTAAGTTCTTATTGTAACTTAATTAATCTTTAATTACTTGATAAATCAATGCTAATGACAAATTAATTATTCCTAATTAATTAATCTTAAACCCTAACAAATTAATCTTAAAACTCTTAATTATTTAATTAATTAATCAAATTATAAATAAATTAAATTAATTTATCCCTTTTAACCAACTTAATAATTTTAATGAATCACAAATCATTAAATCCTAATTATCTTTAAGATAAACTTTATTCTTATTAATGATCAAATTATCATCAACAAATCATTTAAAAACAACCTACTTCTAAAATTTACCTTTAAATTTCATTATAAACTTAGGTTTAAAATGAAAACCACTTAACTTTAACAAAGTTTAAAACCAATTTTAAAACCCTTAAAATCACATGTTAAAGTAATACTTTTCTTATAAAAGAGATTTTAAAAGAGTTGAAATCAAATTCCTTTTTAAATTCAAATCCTTAAAAATTCACTTTACATTCAAAGTTGTTTAACCCTTTAAATTTTATGAAACTTATTTTGTTTCAAAACTAAGATTCAAATTTAGATTTGAATCAGATTTAAAACTTTGATTCAAACTTAAATTTAAACTTAATTTAAATCTTCTATACATTTTAAAAATTCAGTTCAAAATCGAAAACAGACAGGCTTAAGAACCTGTAATCAGAACTTTAACCCGAGGCCACACTAAATTGCTTCGAGTCACAAACCACCCAGCTTCGAGAAAAACACTCTATTTACTCGAGAATCACTCGAGACAAATCCCGGCTCAAATCAACAACCAACAAGTAATATCCCGATTTTTCTTACACGAAAAATCGAAACATTTGGGTTAAAGAAGAAGAGGTAGAAGAAGAGAACACAAAAAACAGCATTAGAATCTAACCATCGCAGTGGAATAAAATATAATATATACAAACAGATCTTTACACAAATTAAAACTATATCTGTTTTATACAATACATCATCAGAATACATCAACATCCATAACATACACTGCATACACAGCGGAACTATAATCAAATACGAAAGATACGTCACGCGATCCAGCTTGTCTCCTGAGCTCCACAGCATCATATCCTGCATCCTATAATACTCGGTCTGACCCGAGCATCATATAAAACAACACCCGAGTCAGTCTGGAATACCAGCGTGAGAAAATCACACTCAAATTGATTATTAAAGTTTCAAAATCCTTCTTAAACAAAAGCATCTCGTAAGACCACGCCACAAATAAACATGTCGGGTTTTTACCTTACGATAGCTAAAACACTTTTTATTAAAATCCTCTGATATTATAATAGTGTCTATATACAAATACTTATTCAAATAGCCGAAATTGTTACATTCATTAAATTCCAGCATACTAGGTATACAAACAAATACCGTATAAGACACGTAGGGAAAATGGATTTCCATCAATGACTAGGCACTGGGGTACCACCTGTCACAGTACCTGGTCTAGATCAGCGTACCGAGGACCCACCCTAAGTCCCCTACAACACAAGGCCGGAACCATCCCTTACTGGATGATTTCGAATAAAATCACCCCATCACTACTAGAAAAGGCTTGAATTCCGACAACGAGGACCGACGGCTTTCGACGGGCCGTCGGAAGCCGTCGGAAAACTGCGATTATAGGGCTCAACCGAGCCCTCTTCTTCTTCCTCATTTCATACGAAGATTATATCAAAAAATCCCCAAATTCGTTCTCCAAGCTTCCAATCCCTAATTTCGAGCTTCCGGATCCTCCACGGCTGCCTAATCAACCTCCATTACTCTTAATCTCAGGTATAATCTCTTATTTTTGTAAAATATTTAGTTTTTACCATAATTTTTAGATTTGCATAAATTGATAAATTAGGGCGAATTAGGGATTGCAATTGTTTCCAATAGCGTAATAATGGTTTATAGCATCACATGGTATACGTATTTCATCTTTTATCGTGAAATTGTGAAAAACATGTATAATTTGTGGTTGTTCATGTATATGTAAATTGTTGTGTATGCCTTTATTGTACGATTGTATACGTTAGTTGGAATAAGATAAAATGAATGAATGAACTCGAAGTATTATATTGTGCACGTATTTACTTATGAAACAAAAAAAATGTATTACTCTAAATTATAATTGTGTGTATTAAAAAATGACAAAAATGTTAAACCAGCCTTAAGTTGATGTAATACGTCGAATAAATGTGTTAAATTAATTAATATATATTTTTGTAAATGTGAACAGTGAGTAAAACTGTATTTTTTCGTCAAATGCGCGCATGTAATTGACAAATGTCCCTTAGAGAGTTTTTAGCCCCGTCTGACGAGTGTTGTACATGATCGTTGTATAAATAGTCGTTTTTTCGAAAAACTGACAATTTATATTCATTTGGTACAGTGTTTGTCTGATTTGTCCCTGTATTGGAAAATACTTTCCTCAAAAGTCTTCTATAGAGGAATCTAAAATACAATAAAATATTGCTAATAATACAAACATCTCTTTTGTTTTGATATCTTATGATTTAATAATTATTATTTTTAGGAAGTTAACTTCCTAAAAAGTGAATAGTGTACATTGCATTGTTTTTATTTTACAAATAGAAAAAAGAATTCTCCAATCCAAAATCCACGTCTATTACTCACCGTTCATTAATTGAAAAATTGATGTTGTTTAATATGGGTATACTAAAAGAAACAACGATAGAATTTTTTTGAAAACAATAGATTTCGTGTATACAAATATTTCTTAAGCTACTTATTAGCATTCGAAAAAGGAAAAAAATTGTTCTGTTAATTAGAATGCCAGTAATAATTAGATCCATTTCAAATTATTCTCTAAATGAAGCATTTTTATTCTCTAAACTAAGCATTTTCGTGGGCTGGCATTATAATACAAGCGAACTAAATCCAACGTACTTTCCTTTTTCTTCCACACTAGAAATGAACGGGTATAATGTATCTAATAAATGTGTGTGTGTATATAATGACAAAAAAATAGAATTACATTTTTAAGTTACAAATATGAACTTAACTAATATTTTTCAACTCAACTTATAAAGACACAGAGTCTAAAACATGAAATGATGGATTCCTTATTTAGGCCAAACGGCACTGAAGACAAGGGGATCATCAAGTAAGCCACTTGGCTGGATTTTATTCCAAAATTTTTGCACTGATATTTAATTGGCTTTTCTGTGTTTTGTTTTACATTCTTTCACTGTTATTGCGATGGCTTAAATGTAGTGTTTTGTTTTCTGAAAGTTATCTTAATTTGTAGAGAACTTATGCTTGATTTTTACACTAGCTCTGGCAAGAGGAAGCCTGAGAATGTTATTATATTCAAGTAATATTGTATTTTGCTTCTTTTACAAGTTGCAATCTAGTTTCAGGCGCTTGCTAAATTTATTTTTACTTCTGCAAAAATAATGAATTAATTTTTTGATATGAACATCCAATGCGTTTCCTGTCAACTATTGATTTGAGTTTACAAAGTTGTATTAAGCTCCATTTATATTGCAATTTGTGCCTGTCTGACTTTGTAGCGGGCACTGCTTGCTGTTTTTGCACCATGTTGAAATACTTATTCAAAAACAATAGCAGATAGTAAAGTCTAATTTTTTTTATTTGTACAACAGGGATGGAGTGAGTGAGTCTCAGTTCAATCAAGTAATGAACATAGAGTTGGATGAAATCATAGAGGTATGATTTCATTAAGCATCTTATTATTACCTAATAGTTAATTGATACCATGTGATATAACACCCTATACTTTGTTGTATCCAAACTAATTAGCTTCATCCATCACACATGAAATGCTTGTTGGTTTTGTTTCTCAAGTTTGTTTTTGTCAAGGAATGTGGTTAAACCATATTTATTGTACTCAAGTCTACGCTCTACATAGTAGCCTTTTTTGTGCCAGGTGTCAATTTTGACAAATTTTAACTAACTAAACCATGATGGGTTCAGCCAGGAGAATTTTTCTTGCTAAATCTTGACTAAACCATGATAAATGTTGTAATTTGGCAGTTTTTTTATTTTACATGCTTTGATCAAGGAGAAATTTCTACATGTCTTTGTATTGTTAAAAAGGATGCTTTAATAGTTTTATAGAAATATATTCTATTAGCCAATGTTCCACCACATGATCTCCTCTACCGTGTTGAATTCTATTGTAGTTTTATTAAATTGGAGCTTGTGTTTATCTGTTGGCAGGCCTGCAAATTCCTTGATGAGCAATGGAATCCCAAGTTTACTATTAGCAATATTTATTAGCAATATTTTATTGTATTTGGCGGAGATTGATTCATTGCTTGCTTGCTTGCTCGTTCAGGTATGTTTTGTTTTAGTTTTGAATGATTTGGTAGATGGGTGATTTAATTATTGATTTATGTATAAATACGTTTGATACACTTGGTTTTATGGTTGTATGACGATGTGGATGAGGATGTTGATGATTTTGTGTATTCATAACATGATAGAACACTTACTGTTATGATTATTGTCAATGTTGGGATGATTATGTATATTATATATTTTTTTTTGATTTAATTTTATTTATTTGTGTGTTTATTGAATATTGTGTAGGTTGGGTTTTGATATTTGATTGGAATATTGTATACTGGATTGTGCAGTATTGATATAATAGTGTTTGGAAAAGAAATGTGGTTGAAAGGCTATATTTGCAGCGAAAATTAAAAAAAAACACAGCAGATTTCCGACGACTTCCGACGGCTTACAGATCAAAATTTCTAACGGCTACCGACGGCTACCGGCGGCATGTAGCTCATTATTTCCGACGGTTTCTGACGGATCCCGACACCTGTCGGCATCCGTCGGAAACCGCCGGAAACCGTCGGAACACGTCGAAAATATGTTCGACAGGCATCGTCGGAAGCCGTCGGAAATACTGCTCTCTGATGCAGTAAATTCCGACGGCTTACCGACGGCGGCCGACGGCTTCCGACGGCCGCCGATGGTTTTTGGCCGTCGGAAATTGCGTTTCCCCTTGTAGTGCATGGTTGTGATCAGCAACCGCACCACTAAGCAGAAATAAAAAGGGACATCTAGACAGGGATGACCTTACCCTCCAGTGGGAGCTACCCACGAAGCCTTGCTGCATAACCCCTGATTTTCAGTCATTCCTGGTTGATGAGGCTCGAGGCTAAGCGATACCTTTATAGAACATATCTGTAACGACCCTAGATTTTAATATATTTAAATTGATAATTTAAATGAATTTTTGAATTAAATTGAGTAATTAAATAAATTTTTGGATAAAAATTTGTAAATTTAATTAGAAAATTTGAGCGAGTTTCCCCGAATCCAAATTTATTTGGAATAAATCATTTAAATTTAATAATATTGTACATATATGTGGATATATATGTATATGTGATATATGAGTAGATTTGAAATTCTATATATATTAATTTGGATTTAAAATTGTAAATAAATGGTTTGATAATAAAGGATAGTAATAAAAATTACAATAAGTGGTTAATAATAATTTAAAGTTATAAATTTAATATAAGATAATAAATACTAAAGTAAAATAAATAATTATGTTTATAAAGAAATACAAAATAGTTAGTGGTAAAGTAAAATAAATATTTAAGTTAAAATGGAAGTAAAACTATAAAGTAATGACAAGAGAAATACAATCAACAAATAGCAATAACAACTTTATATCTATTAGCATAAGTATAATTTCATAAGTCAAGAATTTAATACATAACTAAAGCAACTTTTATAATATGTACATAAAGTAAAAAGCTGCCAGGCTTTGTATAAATGGAAATGTTGCCTGTAAACAAAGTTTAGGCAGGAAAGTAAAGAAAATATTCAAGTAAAAGAATGAAACACTTGCTAAAGGAGAAACAAATAAATAAAATACAAATCATTTCACCCTACCCAAACAAAGCCACCACTATCTTCATTTGTACAGCCGAGATCTTGTAAATGAAACAAAGATGTGAACAGGCAAAACAAATACAAACAAGTACAGATATGAACAAGATATCAGCCGAAGTTAAAGGAAGGCAAGTATCTTTAGCCATGCCTATTGTACAAGCAAATAAAGAAATAAAATATAATACCCTTGTTTAAGGTATACACCCTGTAAACTTCCTTTTCACAAATTTATCTTCATTTCAATTTCGTTCCTTCCAACTGAAGAAAAAAGAAATCAAGTACCAGTTCAACACAAATCCTAAAACAAACGCTCTACAACAATCGGCAACTCAATAAAACAGAGATCTAGAGGAGCTTCTGATAGAAAATCCAAGCCTGTTTCATCTGGAAGTCTCTGTTCTTCTTTTTCATAAAAACGGTGAGTAACAATTTTTGTTTAAAACTACTTAAGTGTATGATGGTTGCATGCTTACATCAGGGTATAGATATGTTTATGTGATTACCTGGGTGATTGTATATGTGTACATGATTATATGTCTCTCTCTGTTTTGTTTTCAAGCTTCAGTTTTTAGTTTAAAAACTCATATCTTTTGATTTGGTCTGTGATAGGGTTTAAGATTCAAACAAAATTTGTATGCTTTATCATAGTGTAGTTTTTAAAATTTTATTTAAGTTGAATTAAAGTTTAAATATCACTGGAACCTTACAAACAACAGGAAAGCTTAAATAGTGAGCAAATTCAAACATTTTAAATTGTTGTTTCAGGATCACAGATTGAATCTCTACACTGTAACATGATTTTTAAAACAAACATCACCATTTTTAAGATAGTATTTAAGGGGCAGTTTGAGGTAGAACAAAAATGAGTTTTTCGTCGATTTTGGGTGATCAAGTGGACTGGAGTACTTGGCGTTCACTGTGGTGATGGAATAGTGAACGGAGAGGCAGGGAAAAATGGTCGAAGGCGATGTAGTTCATCGTGGTGGCAACGGCGACAATATCTTTTCTGTAGACCTAGTTTTGGTAAGTGTTGGAAACGAGTTCGTCTCGACCTCCATGGTGGATCGAGTTCCACGAAATTTTGGGAATGGGAAACTGGAAGGAAGGTGAAGGCATAGCCGGAAGCCCAGATGCTCTGGTGATCTTGGTCGGCGTGACGAGATAATTTTAGATCTATAGTTGCGTTCCAGATGGAAGTGTGGGTAGCTCGATTTCGTTCGTAGGCTTTTGAGTGTCGATTGATGATTGATATGGGTTGCTGCATCGTTGAGAGATGCGTGGGGGTTCACGGCGATGGTCGGAGCTGTCGAAATCCTGTGTGCACGTGCACGTGATGATGGAGATACATCTGTTGATGGAATAGAAGAAGAAGAAGGTTATCTCGAGTTTAGTCTTGAGAAATTTTGTAGCCGGCTCGAGTTTTTGGTTTCGCGTGAGTGTCTTGTACCCTGTTATTATAATTTGACTTAAAATTTGCTTGCTTGAAAAAAAAAAAGGAGGGAGGAGAAGAGGTATACGCGAGAGAAAGAGTGGATACTCGGGGAAAAATGGGAGAGAAATTGGGTCCAACCCGAGTAACCTGGAGTTTCGCTCGGGTTAATGTTGTAGCTAGTTTGTTTAAATACATTCTATAAACAGTATTGTCTAAATGCAAGATTTAAGGTGGAGGTTGTAAGTACCAGCAAGATGATGAAGAATGTTAAGTAATTTAAGTTGGAAATTTAAGACCAAATGAAAAATTAAATTAAGAAAGGCTATTAATAATTTAATGTTACTAAGTTAGTAATTGAAAAGTAAATTAACTAATTAAAGTTAATTCAAAGTCAAGAGTTAACCAGTTAAAAAATTAATTTAGGATTAATAATTACTTGTCTTGGTAATAAATTAAGTAATTAGCGATAAATAAATGGGAAATTAAATATTAATTAAGGATGCAGGTTATTAAGTGATAATTACTTAAGATAAGTAGATTGATTATAAAGACAATGAAGAAAAGGGTAATTTCATGTTGGGAAATAACTAATTAATAAATGATTAAAGAAAAATTAATCAAAATAATTTGTAATTTATTAATAATTAATTAACCAGGATTAGTAATTCATAAGGAATTAATCTGATTTAAATTAATCAGACAATTAACTGACCTTACTTATGAATATTTGGATTCTATTGATTTGATTGTTTGATATCCCTGATTATGATGCTTTGTGATACATCCTGATTTATGTTGTGATCTGAAATTTCTATTTCTGTGATATATTACTATGTGAATATGAAACCCTTTGCCCGTAAAACGGCACTTGAATTTCGATGCGACAGGGAGTCGGATTCCAGTTGGTTATCCGAAACCCACATCGAATTGTAATAGTGAATCTTTGTGACTGATAAATTTATTTTATCTATGAATCTGTGAATGAAGATGAGCGTTATCGATTATACCGCTTATCGATATATCTGTGATGATTGATGTTGCACTATTGTGTGTTAAATCCCTGGACTACACTTTACACACACAAATATGGATTTCACGTGGAAATCGGTTAAGTCACAGATAATTTAAATTTGATGTTTTTGAAATTGAAATTTAATTTCAATTGATTTTGAAATTCGAATTTTGGGTTTAAAGTGAAAAGCTTTTGAAATGGAATTTCAAAGATAAAAGTTATTTTGAATAACTTAATCGAGTTTTGAAAATTTAATTAATTTGATTTAAATTTGAATCCTATGATTTGAAATTACGATTAAAAATGTTATAAATGTGTTTATATGAATTTAAAACATTTTAAAAGTAAATTTTCGGAATTTGAATTTAACCCAAAGATTTTAACTCATATAAATGAATCAGATTTTCCAGAATGAAAACTGTTTGTTTTCAAATGATAAAGGCTTTCAGATAAGAAAATGAAATTCCAATTTAGTTAAAGGAATTTCAAGTTTGAATTGAAAATTGTTTTTCCAAGTTATGAATGAATTCTTTTTGAAAGCTATGAATTAAATCTGTTTATTTTTAACAGATTTAAAATGATGATTCATTTAACCCATTCGAAATGAAATTGTTTTGAAAGCTATAAGTTAAATCTTTGATTTAAAGATTTAACGAGTTAATCAAATTGAAATGAGAATTGATTTGGAAAAATCTGTAAATGAATCTTTTTGTTTAAAAGATTTGAAATGGTAATTGGTTTAAACCATTTGAAAGAATGTTTGGAATTGTTAAGTTGTGACTTAATTGAAATCCCATATCCATATGTTTTTTTAATTGCGCTCACTATTCGGGTTAGCCGGGAAAGGACCTTTGGGTCGTATAACCCATTCCGAATAGTGATACGTCGTATATGGATCGCATTTGCTATATTACAGCATGATAGGGGGTTCTCGCTTCGCAGTTTGGTGGCGAACGGGGGACTCTTACCCCTACATGTCCCTGAGAGGGATGGGTTGGTTAGGCGGAGGCCGTGACAGTCGAGAAGCTGGCCGTAAAAGTAAATGCGAGGTGCCAATGTAAGCCACGGTGGGACTGGGATGGTTGCAAAGCCTACCGGTGGCCGCTGTCTGTGGATCGTTACATTTGGTATCAGAGCTAAGGTTGAACTTTAGCTCAGGAGTATAACACGTTAAGTAGCTCATTAGAGATAGAGTGAAGTAAACTCTAGAATGAGTAATTCTCAGATATCCGTCTGAACGTCTCAGTAAATTCTCTTACTATCCACTGATAGTAGATATGAGTGCTAGAAGAAGACGAGATAGGGGACAAGGAAATACGACTATAAATGGTCAATACCCTGCCACAGTGGAAACAATCTTTCTCTATCAATTTTCTTTGATTCGTTTCCAAATTCTTTTGATTCCTTCGTATCAGCTACAAGAAGAAGTTTCAATGAGATGATGGCTCTACGAATCGTTGTAGAAATTCTTACCTCGTATCTTAATCGGTTTCTTATTAGCTTTTTGATTTAAACCTTAATGAGTTTGAAATTGAAAATTTTAAATTGAGATAAATTGATTAATAGAATATGAAGGCTAAATTGAATTGTATCAATTAAAACGATTTCGTTTGAAACCGAAATTTTGAAATTCTATTGAAACTTCTTTTGAAAACCAAAGTCCGAAGAGGGACAATTGGTATGTATTATGAGATATTCCGACTTGAATTCGGAATCCGTATCTTGTGTTAGAGGAATTATAGGAGATTGAATCTGTCTATCTCCGTGTTGTTTCGTGCCTGCGAATTTCGAGGACGAAATTCTTTTAAGGGGGGAAGTTTGTAACGACCCTAGATTTTAATATATTTAAATTGATAATTTAAATGAATTTTTGAATTAAATTGAGTAATTAAATAAATTTTTGGATAAAAATTTGTAAATTTAATTAGAAAATTTGAGCGAGTTTCCCCGAATCCAAATTTATTTGGAATAAATCATTTAAATTTAATAGTATTGTACATATATGTGGATATATATGTATACATGATATATGAGTAGATTTGAAATTCTATATATATTAATTTGGATTTAAAATTGTAAATAAATGGTTTGATAATAAAGGATAGTAATAAAAATTACAATAAGTGGTTAATAATAATTTGAAGTTATAAATTTAATATAAGATAATAAATACTAAAGTAAAATAAATAATTGAGTTTATAAAGAAATACAACATAGTTAGTGGTAAAGTAAAATAAATATTTAAGTTAAAATGGAAGTAAAACTATAAAGTAATGACAAGAGAAATACAATCAACAAATAGCAATAACAACTTTATATCTATTAGCATAAGTATAATTTCATAAGTGAAGAATTTAATACATAACTAAAGCAACTTTTATAATATGTACATAAAGTAAAAAGCTGCCAGGCTTTGTATAAATGGAAATGTTGCCTGTAAACAAAGTTTAGGCAGGAAAGTAAAGAAAATATTCAAGTAAAAGAATGAAACACTTGCTAAAGGAGAAACAAATAAATAAAATACAAATCATTTCACCCTACCCAAACAAAGCCACCACTATCTTCATTTGTACAACCGAGATCTTGTAAATGAAACAAAGATGTGAACATGCAAAACAAATACAAACAAGTACAGATATGAACAAGATATCAGCCGAGTTAAAGGAAGGCAAGTATCTTTAGCCATGCCTATTGTACAAGCAAATAAAGAAATAAAATATAATACCCTTGTTTAAGGTATACACCCTGTAAACTTCCTTTTCACAAATTTATCTTCATTTCAATTTCGTTCCTTCCAACTGAAGAAAAAAGAAATCAAGTACCAGTTCAACACAAATCCTAAAACAAACGCTCTACAACAATCGGCAACTCAATAAAACAGAGATCTAGAGGAGCTTCTGATAGAAAATCCAAGCCTGTTTCATCTGGAAGTCTCTGTTCTTCTTTTTCATAAAAACGGTGAGTAACAATTTTTGTTTAAAACTACTTAAGTGTATGATGGTTGCATGCTTACATCAGGGTATAGATATGTTTATGTGATTACCTGAGTGATTGTATATGTGTACATGATTATATGTCTCTCTCTGTTTTGTTTTCAAGCTTCAGTTTTTAGTTTAAAAACTCATATCTTTTGATTTGGTCTGTGATAGGGTTTAAGATTCAAACAAAATTTGTATGCTTTATCATAGTGTAGTTTTTAAAATTTTATTTAAGTTGAATTAAAGTTTAAATATCACTGGAACCTTACAAACAACAGGAAAGCTTAAATAGTGAGCAAATTCAAACATTTTAAATTGTTGTTTCAGGATCACAGATTGAATCTCTACACTGTAACATGATTTTTAAAACAAACATCACCATTTTTAAGATAGTATTTAAGGGGCAGTTTGAGGTAGAACAAAAATGAGTTTTTCGTCGATTTTGGGTGATCAAGTGGACTGGAGTACTTGGCGTTCACTGTGGTGATGGAATAGTGAACGGAGAGGCAGGGAAAAATGGTCGAAGGCGATGTAGTTCGTCGTGGTGGCAACGGCGACAATATCTTTTCTGTAGACCTAGTTTTGGTAAGTGTTGGAAACGAGTTCATCTCGACCTCCATGGTGGATCGAGTTTCACGAAATTTTGGGAATGGGAAACTGGAAGGAAGGTGAAGGCATAGCTGGAAGCCCAGATGCTCTGGTGATCTTGGTCGGCGTGACGAGATAATTTTAGATCTATAGTTGCGTTCCAGATGGAAGTGTGGGTAGCTCGATTTCGTTCGTAGGCTTTTGAGTGTCGATTGATGATTGATATGGGTTGCTGCATCGTTGAGAGATGCATGGGGGTTCACGGCGATGGTCGGAGCTGTCGAAATCCTGTGTGCACGTGCACGTGATGATGGAGATACATCTATTGATGGAATAGAAGAAGAAGAAGGTTATCTCGAGTTTAGTCTTGAGAAATTTTGTAGCCGGCTCGAGTTTTTGGTTTCGCGTGAGTGTCTTGTACCCTGTTATTATAATTTGACTTAAAATTTGCTTGCTTGAAAAAAAAAGAAGGAGGGAGGAGAAGAGGTATACGCGAGAGAAAGAGTGGATACTCGGGGAAAAATGGGAGAGAAATTGGGTCCAACCCGAGTAACCTGGAGTTTCGCTCGGGTTAATGTTGAAGCTAGTTTGTTTAAATACATTCTATAAACAGTATTGTCTAAATGCAAGATTTAAGGTGGAGGTTGTAAGTACCAGCAAGATGATGAAGAATGTTAAGTAATTTAAGTTGGAAATTTAAGACCAAATGAAAAATTAAATTAAGAAAGGCTATTAATAATTTAATGTTACTAAGTTAGTAATTGAAAAGTAAATTAACTAATTAAAGTTAATTCAAAGTCAAGAGTTAACTAGTTAAAAATTTAATTTAGGATTAATAATTACTTGTCTTGGTAATAAATTAAGTAATTAGCGATAAATAAATGGGAAATTAAATATTAATTAAGGATGCAGGTTATTAAGTGATAATTACTTAAGATAAGTAGATTGATTATAAAGATAATGAAGAAAAGGGTAATTTCATGTTGGGAAATAACTAATTAATAAATGATTAAAGAAAAATTAATCAAAATAATTTGTAATTTATTAATAATTAATTAACCAGGATTAGTAATTCATAAGGAATTAATCTGATTTAAATTAATCAGACAATTAACTGACCTTACTTATGAATATTTGGATTCTATTGATTTGATTGTTTGATATCCCTGATTATGATGCTTTGTGATACATCCTGATTTATGTTGTGATCTGAAATTTCTATTTCTGTGATATATTACTATGTGAATATGAAACCCTTTGCCCGTAAAACGGCACTTGAATTTCGATGCGACAGGGAGTCGGATTCTAGTTGGTTATCCGAAACCCACATCGAATTGTAATAGTGAATCTTTGTGACTGATAAATTTATTTTATCTATGAATCTGTGAATGAAGATGAGCGTTATCGATTATACCGCTTATCGATATATCTGTGATGATTGATGTTGCACTATTGTGTGTTAAATCCCTGGACTACACTTTACACACACAAATATGGATTTCACGTGGAAATCGGTTAAGTCACAGATAATTTAAATTTGATGTTTTTGAAATTGAAATTTAATTTCAATTGATTTTGAAATTCGAATTTTGGGTTTAAAGTGAAAAGCTTTTGAAATGGAATTTCAAAGATAAAAGTTATTTTGAATAACTTAATCGAGTTTTGAAAATTTAAATAATTTGATTTAAATTTGAATCCTATGATTTGAAATTACGATTAAAAATGTTATAAATGTGTTTATATGAATTTAAAACATTTTAAAAGTAAATTTTCGGAATTTGAATTTAACCCAAAGATTTTAACTCATATAAATGAATCAGATTTTCCAGAATGAAAACTGTTTGTTTTCAAATGATAAAGGCTTTCAGATAAGAAAATGAAATTCCAATTTAGTTAAAGGAATTTCAAGTTTGAATTGAAAATTGTTTTTCCAAGTTATGAATGAATTCTTTTTGAAAGCTATGAATTAAATCTGTTTATTTTTAACAGATTTAAAATGATGATTCATTTAACCCATTCGAAATGAAATTGTTTTGAAAGCTATAAGTTAAATCTTTGATTTAAAGATTTAACGAGTTAATCAAATTGAAATGAGAATTGATTTGGAAAAATCTGTAAATGAATCTTTTTGTTTAAAAGATTTGAAATGGTAATTGGTTTAAACCATTTGAAAGAATGTTTGGAATTGTTAAGTTGTGACTTAATTGAAATCCCATATCCATATGTTTTTTTAATTGCGCTCACTATTCGGGTTAGCCGGGAAAGGACCTTTGGGTCGTATAACCCATTCCGAATAGTGATACGTCGTATATGGATGGCATTTGAAGATCGGTGATGAAGACCGGATATTTTCGAAAATGAAAGGACAACCTGTCGAATGTCTCTGCACTGAGTTGCTCCGGTATAGAGATTTATATCACTCTTTTTATGACAGGAAGTCCGGACGTGATTGGAAATTATCCGGATTTGCAAGGGCTTCGTGAGAAGTGCCTTCGGTTCTGTTCGAACCCGGAACAGACTTGTATGGTTACATGTCTGACATTACACTTTGAGATATAAAGCTGATTTCTTTCAAATACATTTCTGTTGGTGGCGGAGAATTTATTCTCTTAGCTTAACACCCTTCTCTGAGACGTACAAGCTCAGAGGTTATGTAGTTGAAATTTATCAGCGATATATCCCAATTTGGTAATGTGGCATGCTGAGTGCTGCTGTGAAATGATCAGTGTTTGATCATTTGCGATATGATCATTTGTTTGATCTTATATCTTTGTGATCATAGGTTGATCATTTGTTGACCTAAAGCGTGGCTTTTTGAAAAAGCGTAGCTTTGTGGACGAGACTTCGTCGAGCCTCACAACCCGGTAATGGTTGAAACAGGAATCGTGCGGCAAGGTTTTCAGGGGTAGCTCCCCTAGGGTATGACCATTCCTTCTGGAAAAGGGTAGTATCATGGTATGGAGCCCAGATACTTACTCATGTGGACACACTTTATTTATGACGTGTGATGTTGGATTAGAGGTACCTCGGTTAAAGGTCCCAAAGGACCGGGGGTGGCATATCTGAGGTTTCTTTTATCCCTTGGGAAAAGGGGTTGCCGGCCTTGGTTGGCAGAGAACAGTTGGTTCTCGGAACGTCCCGCCAGAGGCGTTTCTTTCGTGGAATAGGAAGTTCCTTAGCCTGACCATTTGTTGGAAATCCAAACAAAACAATACGAGCCCTGTACGGTTTTAGTTGTATTACCTGCCATGGAATGTGGTGGTAACCTACTATTGAACATGGTAGCTATAGTAGGCATAAGTGTGAAATGTCTATGCTGGCTAAGATTTATATTCTACTTTCGAAATTGTTTTCTACACTATGCACTAGTAATAATATCAAATGATTTGATTTTGCGTAGTAAGCATCTTTGACTATCATAAGAAGAAATCTCCTCCAATTCTGCGTTTGCATTGTGTGTGTGGTGGGAGGTCTTATGGTAGTTTCATTTTCCAAAAAGCATTGCGAATTGACTTTAAAAATCTCTGCTATTTGTTTTTAAAAATAAACTGTTTTTGTTGCTCACACCAGTCCCATGACTGATCCGGAGTTTATTGTTCCTTTCCTAAACTCTGGGTGCTCATAATTTCCTACACGAGCAGTCTAGAGTTGGGGTTTTCAGATATTCAGGTTTAGTAGATTTTCTGGAGTTGGTTCAGTCTTTGGATCAGACTGCACTGGCTTATCTTTGTGCCTCGTTATTGGGAGTTCGAGCTATATCTGGATTGCTGCTTTGAAGATGGAGATTATCCGCTGCTGATGTTATCTATCGTTTTCTTTTCCGCTGCTATTTGTTGTATCATATCTCTGATGTATATTGATATTCTTTGTATCACTCTGTTGTATCAGATATTGTATATCAATGTATTATTCATTTATTCCGCTGTGTTATTTACTTAATGTTGTTATAAGCTCCGGCGACTCGGATTTGAACGCTCGAATCTACGACATTCGAGTACGATGTAAAGTATGGATGTCGATTTTCGAACGCGAAAATCCGGATCGTTACAATATCCCTTAGAATGCCCATCTTCCGCTGACGATGTTCCGAAAGCATTCATCCATACAAGTCCGTCCCGGGTCCGAACGGAACCGAAGGCACTACTCCTACTACATCCATTTTGGAAATATCCTCAGGATTAGTAGCGATTAGCCATTGCACTTCACTGCTCCATCTTCGACTCCGAAATCGTTTCCACGAAACGTACAAACCGGATCGAAGTGGTTTTCGGGAAATTAATCCCGATCCCGAACTCTTCGAAACGATCAGCGCATTTGGCCAATATTGATAGTCGGTTATTTAACTATCAATTAACATCCACAACATCCATCAAACAATAAATAATTTCCCACATTATTTATTAACCTCAAATATCCTTTCAAGATATATTTCCAAATTTCAAAACTCATTTGAAACAAATTTCAAAAAGTTTCCGCTTACGGAATACATTTCCCAAATATTTATTTCCTCTGGAACACCAAGTACAAAATACTTTTAGATTAAAAAAATAATTTAAAAACACTTTACTATAAATATGCTTTATAACATTGAAATTATAAAACTACTTTAATGCTTTATTAAAATATATATACTTTAAGGATATTTAAAATAAAACCGCTTTATAAATATAAACTAAATTTCTCCTTTAAACATAATACCAAATCACTTTTATATAATTACTACAATAATAGATTTTTGAAAATACCTACTTTGGAATTTAACATTCAGAGATAATCAATTTTCTAAAATATGCTTTTTAAAACTACATTAAACCTTTAATTTATACTTTAAATTTGCTTTTGAAAACGTACTTGGTTATCCAGAGAAATACATTTCTCTTTCACATCCCTTAAAGATAAATCACCATTTATTTCTAAGCACATTTACATTCCTTTATAAATTCCCACCTTGAATTTATACTTTCAAATATCCACCGATATTTTATTTCACTATATAAACCCAGTTTATAAATTCCAAAATCTCACTTCTCTTTTAAAATTCCAGTTTTAAACAACTAAATCAATTTCCAATTGATTTTCCAATTTACTTTACTTTACTTTGAAATAAATTTCCTTTGCTACTTCATTTATTTCAAAATACATTAACTTTTAGATTTATTCCTTTATTTGAGTTAAAACCCTTTTAACTGAAAATACCAATTTTAAACTTCCAAAATTCCTTCTTTATCCTTTAATTAAATTTAATCCTTAAATTCAAGAATATATTCTTTATCCTTAATATCACTTTAGTTTAAAGTTTAAAATTTCCCTTGTTAATTCAAAATTCCCTTATTCCAACTCATTTGAATTATTTACATAAAATTTACCCTTTTATTTCTTTCAAAATCCAATTATATAGAATTTAATAACTCATTTTACTTAGATATTCATTCCAACAATATCTTCCAATATTTCAATCATCAATAAAATCATCACAGGATATCAATATCCATAACACAGAATATCAAATAATCTAAATAATTTTGAGGAATCCAGTTGGATCCCTCCAACCTGTTTCCTTGCATCCATAGACGTTAGCACAATACCAATTCCACTTCGAGGTGGAATATCGCGGTATATGGGTTTTATAAAATATCATCCGCTATTATGCGGCGCATAGGGTCTCATCCGCTATATAATGCGGGAATATCAACTCCAATATATTCATATTCCAATATGTATATATTGATATATATACTACTATATATACTATCATATCAAATCATTCACCCAATATTTAAATTTAACTATTTAAATTTAAACAGCAACCAGATGAGTGAGATTAACTCACCTTTGACCTTTAATTTGTGATCCAATCCAATCCGGTCTGTCCTTCCACGATTCCAGACCTTGTATATCATCATTACACAACTTCATTAATCACCGAGGTAATTTAAATTTTGTTTTTAATTTAAAGTTGACTTAACCATCTTATGCAACTTTCCAATTTAAACGTTTAAAACCCTCCCTTTTTTCCCCTACCAATCTCATCTATATTATATTTCCGGTTCAAAAATGATTACACAAACCGTATATAACTTCATTTTGTTTTTATCCCTTTCTCGCCAGAAAATTTTCTATTTCAGCCTTTATATTATTTCTAAAATCTCGTCTGTATGTATAATTAAATTAAAATTTCAAACTTACTTATCATTTAAATCAAAATGTTATAAAATTAAATTACCAAAAGATATATTCTTAAAATCAAACGATAAGCTGATATATGCATTTATATCGTTCTGATCTATATATATGTCGAACCTGTACGTATATATATATATCCTTTTCTTCTGTATACATAAAATTTATCACGGCGGCATTTTATTTTAAAATTTTCCCACTAGACAAAATTCCAGCTTTAAACATATGTACTTTTTTTTTCAATTATTATTCAAACATATATGTTGATATATATATTATAAATTGAAAAGAAATAAAAATAAGGAACAGCAGATACCTCACTGCCTTAGGGACGAACTCGATGCTGCTCAACACCCTGACTTTGGCGAACAACCACCACAACAACCGAACTACATGCCTTCGAACTCCTGTCGCACTTCATTCAGTTAAAGATCGGCCGCCACCACTACACTCACCACCATAAAAGCTCTGCGCCTCCATCTCCCTCATCGCGATGCAATCGCGATTTCACAAACCCCTCCTCCTATGATCGCGACCTGACAACCATCATATCCTCGCTCGAGCTCGAGTCTATCACTGGCCGCGCCTTTGAATTCGCCTATTCGTACTCACGTCGCATCCAACCACCCTAACTCGACGCCCAAATCGAGACCACCACAAATGACGACGCGACTTCGAGATCACCCAGACTCGCTAATCGACCTCGCGAACTATCTCGAATTCACGATGACTAGACATCGGGTTGAAGCCCTAATCCCTTGCGATCGAATGAAGCTCCATTCTGAACTGAATGGGGAAAAGGATTTGATTCGAGAAAAGGGCGGCTGCGTTCGATTTTGAAGAGGGAGTTTGATTTGTGAAGTTTGGATCGAAATGAAGGAGATAGGGATGGGAACGAATTTGTTCGTTCTCTTTTTTCTTCGAGATGTTTGTTTTTCGTTACTGGCTTCATAAATTCGATTTTAAGGATGAAAGGGAAAAGAAGACTCATGTTAAAAAGGGAATAGAAATGGCTTGCTTTGGAAGACAAAACAAATTATATTATTTTTATTTTTATTTTTATTAAAATGATTTATTATCTCTAGACGTTTCCACTTCGTACGATCACTCGATAACTCCAAAAATTACAAAACTTAAAATCCGGTAATAATACAATATTACGGATCCAATGGAGCTGGTTTCGTTGAAATCCGAGACTGTGCCTCGGAAAGCTATTTTTAAATTTAATTTAAATGATATATTTTAAAAATTGAACAAAACATTTTTAAATTCAATTTTAAAAGTTTCATTACCTTCAATATTAACAATATAAATTTTCTGAACCTTTAAACTATTTTTAACAGGCTCAAAACTCAAGATTCTCTATTTTACCCTTATTTTCGATTGTTTAATTCAATAATTAATCATCCAATAAATACTGTATATTTGAAATTAAAGTTAAAATTTAAACTTCGAATATTTAAAATAAATTAAATATTCCCATTTCAAATATACAAAAATTCCGGGTCGTCACATTCCTTCCCCCTTAAAAGAATTTCGTCCCCGAAATTACTAGTTAGGAAGAATGATCCACAACCCATTAACTATTTCCTCAACCTAAATAGTTTTTAACAACTTATCAAACAAATCATTTATACTAAAGACACAATATTCCTTTTATCATCTTTCCAAACCTTTCCAAAAGTCCCAAACAATATCACTTACTTATCAATTCAAATTTAGACTCGAATTCTAATTTTAAATTATCAAAATTTCCCAAAAATTTTCTAACTCCCTAAATTTTTGAAATTTTTTGCCAGCGTCTCCTTTGCGCGGCTAGCTCAGTACAACTACAAAATGGCTCTACGACCTCCCAAATCCAAAAGGAAAACAAAAGGCCAAGTGTGGCTCGATCCAAAAACCCAAACAAATTTCATACAGAAATTTTAAACACATACCTTTTCGTCGAGCCATTAAAATTTATCTTCTGAAATCAAAAATTCCAATTTATCCATTTCTATTATACACATGTATATCCTACTAAGCAATAACATCCAATTTCAGCTTCAAAACCATTTTATACATTCCTTTACAAATTTTCAATATTTGCTTTTCTTAAGTCCGTACGATGCACATATATCATTCGTACGCAAAATCAAATTCGATCGCTCACTCGATCACACAATTCCACTTCCGAACTAGTATCGTCCACCCGACTTCCTAGTGCGGACTCAGATCTGGTTTCTTGATCAGAAACCATCATCCTCCTTGCATAGTCACCAACTATGATAGAGAATATCCAGAATCAATCAACAATCCATATCCAGGTTCGCCGTCGAAAATCGAGTGAAAAATCCTAACTCGGATCGATATAACTATCTCGAAATTCTGTGCTCGAATCTGGATCAAATAGTTATGCGAATAAATAATATACGTACACCTTACGTATTTATATTCATCGATATTTAGTTATCAATTTCGTTTTGCTTCACATTCATTTATTCACATAGAATAATTTCCTCAATACCACATTTACTTAAGAATTTCATTGTTCATTTCTTAAGTTAAATATAAATATGTTATACACATCTTAATTTTCTAAAGTTTATTTTTATTTCTATTTACTTTGCCCTTACATTCCCATTAGAATTCAATTTGGCTTCCACTTTAAATATTGAATTAGTGTCACTTACTAATTAATTTAAATCTCAACTAAGTTTATTTACAAACTTTACTTTTCTTAGTTCCTTCGATTTCACTTACTTTACATTCACATTTAGAATAGATTTCAATACTCAGTTTCAACCTTATTTGCTTAACAAATTTTAAATCATTTGCCGTTAATGGACATTTTCAAAAAAATTCTAACTCCCAAAATTTCTAGAAAATTTTGGCAGAGTCTCCTTTGTACGGAGGGACTTCTGCGATATCGCAGGATGCACAAATATATATATACATCGGTCTCAGGTCGGAAATCACAATATATATCAATATATGCAGTTCATATCTCCTATTTTGAATTTTTGCGTAAGCGTACCTTATTTTAGCATTTTTAAGCAAGCAGCTATTTATTTTAGAAATTTGCGCGATCAAAACCAGCCAAACGGCTTCCCTGAACCTGTACTTACTCAATTTAAATAGGTTAGTGACAAATATTCAAAGTTTATTAACATCTTACTAAATTTCAATAGCTAACATTTGTATAACATAAGCAATATCCACTAAACACTTCCATAAGTAAGTTTATAAGGTCCCAATACAAATTTAAATGCTTTCAATCCATTTAAACACCATCTCACTTAATTCATTTTATTTCGTCCCACTTAAATGGTTTACACTTTATTGCTTACATTCAATTCATTTTAATCCAAACGAACTCATATCATTATAATTGATTCAAAAACCAATTTTATTGCTTATATTAACTCATAGATTTATACAATCTCGTTTGTCAATGACGACCATCTCCAATAGATTCCGTTCAATTTATTTTGCCTTCCATAATCGTATTCAATTTATTTAAATCCAATTATTAATCTAGGAACATTACATAATTCATTTACAAACCTAACATTTGTCACATCAATTTATATTCAGCTTGCATTTCATCAATTATCAATTTGTTTATTCAAATTTTATACCCAATATTTGATTTTTATCTCAAAAATCACTTTAACTATTTTACTGGAGTTTAATCTATTTTATAATTTAAATTTTGGATTATATTCATTACTATTACAGATAATTTTATTTGACTTATTTATTTTACTTCCCAATTTTATAAGTCACAACTTATATATATTCATATTTCATCTATTTACAATCAATCTCATTCACATTTTACTTATTAACTCAGAATTATACATTTTATTTAGTAAAGTATATATTTTTATTATTCCATAAACATCTTTAAATATGATTCCAGAGTTTAAACAATTTCAAAATTTTCAAAATCACCTTTGGAATCAACTATATCCAATTATTCCCCTGAATTACAAACCCAAACCCAGTTCACAATCAATTCCCATTTCAAAACAATTTGATAGCAATTCCTCTCCTAGAAACTCGAAAATAGACATCGATGATGCTGCAGTCATCACCGAAGTTATTTTCCAGCGACCAAAAGAGAATTAAATGCTTTTCTCTTTAAAAACATTTTCA
This sequence comes from Allium fistulosum, assembly GCA_030737815.1. NCBI lineage: Eukaryota > Viridiplantae > Streptophyta > Magnoliopsida > Asparagales > Amaryllidaceae > Allium > Allium fistulosum. Next base: position 304,024,645 of record CM060901.1, on the reverse strand, counting down.
TATATTTTTAATTTCCAAATCTCACAAGATTCCAAATTCAATTCAAAATATTTCTAAATAATACTATTATTTCTCCAAACCTTTTTGAAACCATTTCCAAACCCAAAGGAATTTTAAATTTCCCGAAATCCCAAATTCGAAATCCATTCACTTTTATATTCAAACATTACTCTGGAAATTTCATCTCATTGTAATTATACATCACATCTTTAATTCACATTTATATTTTACATTCATGAATCCCATTTTGTATATGAATTATTTCTTAGCTTTAGTTATGATTCCAACTTCTTATTCAATTTGATATTTAGATGATGATAATTTAATATTATCACTTCCTAACAACCAAACATCCATATATAAGCTAAATAGCTTGCAAAAACTTTTCGTTTTATATACAAAAATAATTTGGGTAAATTATTTCATTTACCCCATTTTAAAACAATACTGTGTCGGTTTATCTTGTTTAAGAGTTTAGAAATCCCTATCGATATTGTGGCGTCCCACACATCGACCAGAATTCATAAACACTCAACCGATAAATCAACACAATATAAAACAATTTTATATTCACTAACAAATACGCGCTCATATCTATTAATACTCTCAAAATTCCCACCAGAGCCAAGGTTATCGCTAGCCTAAGCTCTGATACCAACTGTAATATCCCGATTTTTCTTACACGAAAAATTGAAACATTTGGGTTAAAGAAGAAGAGGTAGAAGAAGAGAACACAGAAAACAGCATTAGAATCTAACCATCGCAGCGGAATAAAATATAATATATACAAACAGATCTTTACACAAATTAAAACTATATCTGTTTTATACAATACATCATCAGAATACATCATCAGTGTAACGACCCTAGATTTCAATTTAAATTAAATTTATAATTAAAAGAATTTTTGAATAAAAAAATTGTAAAATTAATCGATAAATGAATTCGAGTTTCCCCTACTGTCTTAGAATCTATATTAAGTCATATGAATTTAAACGATTTGTATAAATGTGATTTGGATTTAAAATTTAAGTAAATGGTTTAATAATAATAATAATAATAACAATGATTGATAATTAATGATTTAAATTTAGGATTGATGGTTAATAAATATGAGGAATTATAACAAGTTGAATTTTAATAAAAAGAATTTTAATAAAAATATATAAGATAAATATATAGGTATAAACTAATGAAACACTTGTAAAAGAAGAAGAACAAAAATATGCAGGCAAGAAGTAAGAAAAACATAAGTAATAAAGCAAGTAAAAGTAAGAAGAATTGAAAAAGTAAAATATCTATGAACATAAAAATAAAAGGGGACAAGTATAGAGACATAAAGGACTCATGCATTAAATGTTAGCAAAATTTTAGTCAATTCGAATTGGTGTAAAATGTTTTCAGCCACCAAAGAGCTAAAGGAAATCTGCATAATTAATGAAACCAGGAAAATATCCCTGTCTTGTGTTGTACAAACCCAACATAAAATATATACACCCTGTACAAAACAATATAACACTCTGTAAACTTCTCATTTCATATATACATCACTCTCATTTCCAATTCGCTCCATTCTAAACTGAGAAAAATAAAATAAAGTAGCATCATCTCAAAACTCCAACAAACCAGAAATAATCAAAGTAAAACAAATAAAATTCTTACCTGATTCAATGCAAAGATCTAAGGGCAGAGCAACTCAAAGCAAAGATCAGTAAACAAATCAAAGATGCAGATTCAAAATGAAAATACAAGTCCCAGTATTCAACCTCGTCTGTTAAAAAAGAAAATCAGGTGAGCAACTTTAATTTTTCTTTTAGACCTCTTTGTTCTTTTATCTGTGAGTAAACAACTTTAAATTTAACTGAATACATTTAGTGTTGTTTGTTAAGGTTGAAATCTGGAATTGCTTTGATGTGCATATATATATATAAGTCTCCTCTGTTTCCTTGTTCTTCTTTCTTATTGACTGAGTTACAGGGTTAAACAAACAAGAAACCTCGATCTCTTATCATTTAACCAATATCAGACCTTGGCTTCAAAGACAAATGGGTGGGTTTAAGTTTCAGGGATCATTTAAAATAGTTTTTTTTAATAAAACAAGTATATACAGTGTGAAAGAAGAAAGAAAAAACTTAATTCCACCGAGCAAACTTTAAATTTTAATAAATTCGATTGTAACGAATTTGAGATTCATTCACATGACATGAATCGGCATTTGAAGATAAGAATTTTAAGCCAAGATTATTGATTTTTAAGTGAAGGAGTGGAGAGCAGTTTGGTCTTGAACTAGAAATAATTTTTGATCAATTTCCGGCACTAGGTTGAACTGGGGGTGTCGGGGTTGTTCGTGGTGGTAGACGAGCCTAAGGGGTTGCTTGGAAAAATAGTCGGAGGCGGTGGAAGCGACGGTGGTGTCGGCGGCGAGGAGATTTAAATTTTAAACCTAGTTTTAGGTGTGATACTAATTTCGATTCGTGCGTGGTCCTCTGTTGATCGAGCACTGTGAGGTTTTGGGAGGTGGTAGAGGAGAGGAAGTCGAAGCTAGGGCCGAAGGCGGAGGCACTCAGATGGTCGGAGAAACATGAACGTGGCGTTGACAGGCGACAGTGGGTTTTAGTCGAGTTCCAGGTATGGCCAAACCACTCGATTTCGATTTCGAGTTATTTCGTGGATTTTGTTAGTCGCGAATGGATCTGAGGATGATCGTGGATATGAGGAGATGGTCGCAGTTGAACGGAGTCGGCTGCGATGATGGTGCACGTGCACGAGCACGATTTGTTTTGGGGTGGGTTGTTTCTCAGGGGAGGCTAGGGTCAGATGCAAGCTAGACTCGAAGAAATGGGGATGTTTGCTCGAAGCAAAGGGAGGGGAAACAATGGTTTAGTTCAGGTCTGAGAAGTTCGATTTAAAAGCAGTTTAATCTTCAAAAATTTAAACAAGTTTTTGGAATTTCAATCTTAATCGAGTTTTAAAATGGTTTTAAAAACTTTATTTCGAAAGTTATTTTAAATAAACTTATAAATAATTAAAGGTTAGTAAATTAATAAAAAGAATGTTTAAATGGTTATTTGTTAAAGGAAATTAATTTCTTGAAACAAATTACTTGATAAAAGTAATTAAGGTGAAATGGTTAATAATTTATAGTTTGATTAATCAAGTAATTAATGAATAATTAATTTAAGGATTAATTTATGTAGTTAATTAAGGTTAATTTATTAAAAATAAAATTTAATTATAATCATGTGATGATTTAGGGTTAATGGATTTAGTAATTAAGGATTAACTATTAAGTAAAGGATAATTAATTACCAGTAACTAAGATTGGATAATTAATGATTAAAGGTTGATAAATTAATAGTTAAAACTTGAATTAAGTTATTTTAAAAAGGTTAATTAATTTATAAATGATTGTGGAATAATAAATCAAAATGATTTACAATTAATTAATATTAATTAACCAGGATTTGTGATTCATAAGTAATTTATCTGATTTGAATTAATTCGACAATTAATTGACTTTACCTATGGATGTTTAGATTCTATTGAATGATTAAATTGTTTGATATCCCTGATATATGATGCTTTGTGATATACCCTGATTTGTGTTTTAATCTGTGATGTAATTTATTTATCTATGGTATATCTCTGTGATCTGTGAATGAAGATGAGCGTTATAGTTTATATCGCTTATCAACTATATCCTATATTCTGATCTGTGATGATTCATCATGTTGCACTATTGTGTGTGAAACCCCTGGACTACACCATACACACACAAATATGGATTTCACGTGGAAATCGGTTAAGTCACAGATAATTTAAATTTGATGTTTTTGAAATTGAAATTTTAATTTCAATTGATTTTGAAATTTGAAATTTGGGTTTAAAATAAAAAGTGAAAAGCTTTTGAAATGGAATTTCAAAGAAAAGTCATTTTGAATAACTTAATCGAGTTTTGAAAATTTAAATAATTAGATTTAAATTTGAATTCAAGTTTGAAATTAAATCTATGATTTGGAAACTAGGGATAAAAGATGATATAAATGTGTTTGTATGAATTAAACCATTTTAAAGTATTAATTTGGGAATTTGAATTTAAACCAAGGATTTCAACTCGTATGAATGAATCAGATTTCCAAATTGAAGACTGTTATTTTCAAATGATAAAAGCTTTTAGATAAGAAAAGAAATTCCAGTTTAATTAAAGGAATTTCAAGTGAATTGAAAAATGGATTTTCCAAGTTATGAATGAATTCTTTTTGAAAGCTATGAATTAAATCTGTCTATTTTTAACAGATTTAAAATGATGTTTTGTTTAACCCATTCGAAATGAAATTGTTTTGAAAACTATAAGTTAAATCTTTGATTTAAAGATTTAACGAGTTAATTAAACTGAAATGGAAATCGATTTGGAAAATCTGTGAATGAATCTTTGTGAAATTAAGTGAACTTTGTGAATTGAATCTTTTTGTTTAAAAAGATTAAAATGGTAATTTGTTAAACCATTTGAAAAGAAAGTTTGGGTAATAAGTTGTGACTTAATTGAAATCCCAATATCCGTATGTTTTTAAATATTTCGCTCACTATTCGGGTTAGCCGGGAAAGGACCTTTGGGTCGTATAACTCATTCCGAATAGTGATACGTCGTATATGGATAGCATTTGAAGACCGGTGTTGAAGGCCGGATATTTTTCGAAAATGAAAGGACAACCTGTCGAATGTCTCTGCACTGAGTCGCGCCGGTATAGAGATTTATATCACTCTTTTGTGACGGGAAGTCCGGACGTGATTGAAAGTTATCCGGAATTGCAAGGGCTTCGTGAGAAGTGCCTTCGGTTCTGTTCGAACCCGGAACAGACTTGTATGGATACATGTCTGACATTACACTTTGAGATATAAAGCCGATTTCTTTCAAATACATATCTGTTGGTGGCGGAGAATTTATACTCTTAGCTTAACACCCTTCTTTGAGACGTACGAGCTCAGAGGTTATGTAATTGAAATTTATCAGCGATATATCCCAATTTGGTAATGTGGCATGCTGAGTGTTGCTGTGTGATGATCAGTGTTTGATCATTTGTGATATGATCATTTGTTTGATCTTATATCTTTGTGATCATAGGTTGATCATTTGTTTGACCCGAAGCATGGCTTTGTAGAAAGCGTAGCTTTGTGGACGAGACTTCGTCGAGCCTCACACCCCGGAAATGGTCGAAACAGGAAGAATGCGGCAAGGTTCTAGGGAGTAGCGCCCCTTAGTGTATGTCATTCCTTCTGGATAAAGGTGGTATCATGGTATGGAGCCCAGATACTTAACCTCTGTGGTTGCTGCAAATTTATTACTTTGTGGTTTGTTGGAAATCGAGGATCCTCGGGAAGATCGGTGACGATCGGGGGATGGCATACGTGTGTCAGTAGTTACCTATTTTTGCAGAGGTAACCCGGCCTTATGTTGGCAGAGATCCGGTTAGGTTCTCGGGTCGTCTATTCCAGGGACGTACCCATCGTGGATAGGAAGTTCCTTAGCCTGATCATTTGTTGGAAATCCAAAGAAACAATACGAGACTTGTACGGTTTTAGTTGTAGAACCTATCATTCACTTATGGTGGTCACCACTGTTTGGATGGTAGCTATAGTAGGCATAAGTGCGGAATGCCTATGCTGGCTAAGATTAATATTATACTTTCGAAATGTTTTCTCTACACTATGCACTAATAATAATATCAAAAATGATTTGATTTTGCGTAGTAAGCATCTTTGACTATCATAAGGAGAAATCTCCTCCAAGTGTAACGACCCTGGATTTTAATTAAATTTAAATTGATAATTAAATTTATTTTTGAATAAAAATTGTGGAAATTGATTTATAAAGTGATGTGAGTTTCCCCGGATTAAAATAAATTCTATGTTAAATCAATTAAAATCTAAAATATGTATATATGTGAGTATATAGGTATATGTGCGTATATGAGTAGATTTGAATTTATATTTATACATATTGGATTTGAGTTTAAAATATCAAGTAAATGGTTTGAAAATAATATGAAAACATAGGCTAGAAAACAAATTAGACAAAGATATATACAAGTCAAAAGAAAATTTATAAAATAAGATATGGATGAAACATAAAGTACATCAACATTGAAAGCTTTCATCTCAACTCAAAACAAAGGACAATTCGAAATATATAAAAGATCATTTCAACCTCCATATGATCAAAGAAAATCTCTGACCAGAAAAGAAGACTAAACCAGAAAATGTCTTCCCTGTAAACACCTATCTTTTCTATATATACACCTACTCTATTTCATTTCGTTCATCAAAGCTATAACCTGAAGCAACTCATTCAAACAGTAAGAAACAAATCAGTTTCAAAGTTCAAAGTATACATGTTGCAGGCAAGTAAAATAATTTAGCAACATGAACAAAAGTAAAAGAATATATATAACATCTATGTACAAAGAAGAAAAGTATGATACAAAAAGTACATTAGCATTTAATGTTTCCCACCCTAGCACAAAACAAAGCCTGCTCGAAATACTTTCAGCCCCCAAAGAAACTAAACATCTCTGATTTCTTTTGTACCAGCTAAGATCATTTTTGTGTACAAATGCAACTATCAATTTTGCATACTTATGTTTTATTTAGCAAAGCTTCTTCCCATCTTCGATTCATTTAAACAAATATAACCTGGAACCAAAATAAGAAAAACAAAGCACTTTAGTTTCAAATTTAAAATGGAGGCATCTCAACTATAACAAGATTTCAGATCAATTCATGTCCAAGTTTTAAAGCTTCCAGTTTCAAAGTTTCAAGTTTAAGGTTTTTCAAGTTTTCAGTTTTTAAGTCAAAGCAAGGCAAAGATCTCTGGAATCAAAATAACAAGAGTATTCAAGTTTCAAAATTTCAGTTTTGCAAGCCTTTCTAGTTTACAAAAAGATCAATCTCTCTGCCTTTTCAAAAATCTGGTGAGTAAACATCTATTTCTATCAAACTTAATCTGTTTTGTTTGATGCATGTGATAAGTTTGTGAATTTATGTTGTGAAAATTTGTTTGTGGGATGGTAAATGTGCTTGCATGGATATCAGTTTATATACTATGTGGGTGTATGTCTGTAGCCTACTCTGTTCTTGTTTCTCAGGTGTAAAACAAGTTCAAAAGCCAATTCCGCTTCCTCTAATCACCTATAGATTATAATTTACAAACAAAATAGGTTTGAATTGGCAAGATATTAGTTCTAAAAATAGTTTCCAGTGAAAATTTTTAGTGGATCTTTCTAAAAGAGGAAATTACAGTAAAAGTCATTTAAAATCAAAAAATTCAAATAGCTAGGTTCCATATTTAAATTATATAGATTGATTCGTATTGAAGAATGAGGATTTTTGATGTTAAAATCACAATTTTTAAGATTGGAAAATTTGAGAAATTGCGAGTTGAACCAGATAGACTTTTTCGTCAATCTCCGGTGTTTGCCGATGATTCTGAGGTGGTGCTTTGCATCGAAGATAGTTTGGAGTTAGATGAACCTAGGAAAAATATTAGATGAATTTTTAAACTACGGTGGTGGCGGGGTTTCGTCAATTTAGGGTTTAAGCCCTACGTTTGATCGCGTCTAGAAATTGCATGACTGGGAAGCATGGAGAAGATCGAGTTGCGTAATGTTCAGGGGAAAGAAGCAGGGGAACATGGCGGAGACCTCGGTGGAGTGGCGAAGTCACCAGTGACCGGGATTGGCGAGGCGGAACGTTTTGGGTTGATCGATTTTTATTACCTGTGAGCTCGATGGTTGGTTTTCGTTCCTCTGGCGATTGGGATGATTTGAGTGGTCGTGAGAGACGGTGGGAATGTCGTCGAGTTGGCGGTGGGTGGTGACTCGATCGGAACGATGGTGATCATCGGTGTACGTGCACAGGTGCACGGTGTTTCTGGTGGGATCGAAGTTTTGGAGAAGAAGGCTGGTCTCGAAGTAATGTTCGGGAATAAGAGAAGATGGCTCGGGTTGTCTTCGAGCACGTGAGCGAGTATTGTAAGGTATAATAGTTTTTTTATTTAAACTAAACTTTAAAAAGAAAGAGGAAAGGAAGCTCGGGAAAATGGAGGGGAAACTCGGGTCTGGTCTCGGGGGAATGACGGGTTGGCTCGGGTTGTTTTGAGTATTTGACGTTATAGTTTTGAAACTTTAAACAAAACCAAGTTAAACTTTTCTTAACAAATTCCTTTAAAAAAAAAAAATTATTTGTTTTAAGTTTGAAATTAGTTAAAGGTTTTAAAATGAATTATATTAAAGTAATTAAGTTTAAAGTGGTTTAATATGTATAACCGTTATTCTAAAATAAACTTTGAATTTAATTAAGGTTGTTTAATTAATTTATGTGATTAATTAATAAATGTGATTAGTAAATCTATGTGATTAATTAATTAAGGTAATTAATTTGAGAATAATTAATTAAAGGTTAGTCAGTTAATTAAAATAGTCAAAAGGATAATTACTAAATGAATTAATTAAGGACAATTAATTAATTTAATTAACTAATGATTTTGATCGATTAACTACTGATTAGAGATTTATGAATATTAATTAAAAGTAATTAATGTTTAATTACTGTGAATGGTTAAGGATAATTAATAAAGTAATTAAAGTGTAATTAATTATTTTAAATAATGAATTAATAGTTAAAAGATTTTAAATAAATTAATTTGAGGGTAATTAATTTGTAATTAAGAATTATTAATTGGTTAATTAAAGTTAATTTCTTAATTAAAAGAAATTTAATAAATGATTAAATTGATTAAGTAAATTGATTAATTAAATAATTAAAGATTTAATTATTTAAAAATGAAAGGTTGATGAATTATAATTAAAGGTTAATTAATTTATTATAAATGGTTAATTAATGATGAAAGAATAATAAATCAAAATGATTTGAAATTTATTTATGTTAATTAACCCAGATTTGTAATACATAAGTAATTAATCTGATTTGAATTAATCAAACAATTTAATTGATCTTACTTATGAATATTTGGATTTTATTGGATGATCTGATTGTTTGATATCCCTGATATATGATGCTTTGTGATACACCCTGATTTATGTTGTGATCTGTAGTTTACTTACCTGTGATATATATCTATGATCTGTACAATAAGCGTTATAGTTATATCGCTTATCATCTATATCCTGTATTTTGATCTGTGATGATTCATCGTGTTGCACTATTGTGTTGAATCCCTGGACCACACTTTTACACACACAAAAATGGATTTCACGTGGAAATCGATTAAGTCACAGATAATTTAAATCTGATGTTCTTGAAATTGAAATTTTAATTTCAATTGATTTTGAAATTAGAAAATTTGGGTTTAAAATGAAAAGCTTTTGAAATAGAATTTCAAAGATAAAAGTTATTTTGAATAACTTAAACGAGTTTTGAAAATTTAAATAATTTGATTTAAATTTGAATTCAATATTTGAAATTGAATCATATGATTTGAAATTAGGGATTAAAGATGATATAAATGTGTTTGTATGAATTTAACCATTTTAAAGTATTAATTTGGGAATTTGAATTTAAACCAAGGATTTCAACTCGTATGAATGAATCAGATTTCCAAATTGAAAACTATTGTTTTCGAATGATAAAAGCTTTTAGATAAGAAAAGAAATTCCAGTTTAAATTAAAGGAATTTCAAGTGAATTGAAAAATGGATTTTCCAAGTTATGAATGAATTCTTTTTGAAAGCTATGAATCGAATCTGTTTGTTTTTAACAGATTTAAAATGATGATTTGTTTAACCCATTCGAAATGGAATTGTTTTGAAAGCTATGAGTTAAATCTTTGATTTAAAGATTTAACGAATTAATCAAATTGAAATGGAAATCGATTTGAAAAATCTGTGAATGAATCTTTGTGAAATTAAGCGAACTTTGTGAATTAAATCTTTTTGTTTAAAAAAGATTAAAATGGAAATTTGTTTAACCATTTGAAAGAGAAAGTTTGGGTTTAAATTGTGACTTAATTGAAATCCCATTATCCATTTGTTTTTGAATATTGCGCTCACTATTCGGGTTAGCCGGGAAAAGATATCTGTGTCATATAACCCATTCCGAATAGTGATACGTTGTGACATCCCGGGATTTTTGGCAATATTATTTTAACAAATATTTAATTTAAGTAAATAAAATGCAACTTATTATTTTAAAAATAAATATATATACATGTAATCATACACAATAATATGTATAAAAGTGGAAATAAATATTTAATATAAAAATGGGAATAAAAATATATAAGATAAATTATATAGTTATGTGTAAATATAAAGTATACAAATTGGATGGTATACTTGAAACAAATAAACAAAGAAGGAATATACTCAACTATGAATCAAGTATGGAATGAATAAGGCAAAGCTTTGTATATGGAAGGCTTGCAAATGAGGATAACAATATATATTCAAGTACATACAGATAAGTATCAATTTGTAAACCTGGAAGTAAACCAAGAACTAAAATACATATCTCAAATCTAATAACATGTAAATATAGATGCATTCATATTTCAAAACAATAAGATTTGAAGAAAAGAAGATATACTTTAAAGTGTGTGCAAACAAGAAATATAGATATCTGAACATAGAGATTATAAAGGATAAGTGTAGATATAAAAAGAAAAAGAAAAACATATATAGGAATGTCTTGCAAAAGAAGACAGTAACATATATTCAGGTTTGAACAAATGTATATAGATAAGCGTAGACTAGAAAAAAAAAAGACAACAACAATTAATGCAAGATATTCTTAGTACACCATATATATCATATCAGCCACCATACAAATAAAAAAAATCTCTCTGACCAAATAAAAAAAAAATAGCTTGTACCTGTTATACATCAGTCTGTACATTTTGCTTCTATATATGTACATCTCTTAATCCATTTCGATTGATCAACCTGAGTATTATCATTTTAAAAAAAAAGGAGAATATAGCAAACCTGAAACTAAAACAGCAAATAAATCCCCTTCAAGAATCAAACAAGCAAGGATTAAAGCTTCAGTTTCAAAGAGATCATCATAGTATTTTAAGCATCTCGGTTATATCTTCTCGGGTTTCCAGCATTTAAGGTGAGTATTCCCATCTATCCCTCTGTTTATTCTTTTTAGATGCCGTGAGAAACAATTTTATTTTAAAAAAAGTTTTAATCTGTGCAAGATTTGATGCAGGAAGTAATACATGAAGTAGAGTGAGAAAATCGTTTGCAAGATTGTTAATATATATGGTATCTATATATAACTGAATATATATGGATGTGCATATGAAAACTGATTGTTCTGTTTTGTTGTTAGGATCAAAAATACGAAAAAAATTTAAGATCTTTCTCCCTGAATCTCTTTAAACATCATTATATAAACAAAATTGATTTGCTATATCAAAATACAAATTTTAAAATTGTTTAAATATTAAATCTGAAGCACGATCAAGCAAGAGGGAAGAAGAACAGTAAATTTTAAAAACATATAAAAATTTCAATTCCAGTAATTGATGGATTCAGGTATAAAATGTGTTTCTTCATTAAAAGTTAGGATTTTTAAGGAAGGAATCACGATTTTTAAACTTGTGAATCAAGAGAAAATGAACGTTGACCGTGGGTTCAATTTTCTTCATTTTTCGGCGATCTCGAGGGTCTGGGGTGTCATGGTTCATTCTGGAGGCAGAGGTGTGATCGGAGGCTTGAGGAAAAATATCAGGGAGGCGAACAAGTGATGGTGGCGTGGGTGGTTGATCGTGGAAAATTTTAACCCTAGTTTGGAAAGGGTGGACAAATTTGATCGGGATGGTGCCTCGTATGGACCGAGTGCCACCGGCCATTGGGTAAGGATAGCGAGGTGGTTGTCGAAGCTGTGGTCGAAATGGTAGACTCTCCGATGGTCGGAAAGACGAGATTGAGGTGGTTCCACGTCTTCATTTTGCTTCCAGTTTGGGTTTGCCTGCTCGATTTTGAATTCGAGCATGAAACGATGGGATTGGTGTTTAGATGGTCTGAGGTTGAAATCGTCGACTATTGGGGGGACGCGAAGATGACCAGAAGTGGCCGGAGTCACCGTGTAGGTGCACGGTACACATTGATATTTCTGGTGAAGGTTTGGGTTGAGGCTAATGAGTACTCGACTTTTCTCGAGTCAAAGGCGGGTGTTGCTCGAAGTTTGGAATGTTTTATCTCGGGGATTTAAGGGCATGGCTCGGGTAAGTAGTTGATTACAGGTTTTAACCTGTAGGTGTTTCAAAAATTTAACTGGAAGAAGAAACAAATAGGACGAAAAATTTAAAACAGTTTAAACTTAAAACTAAGTTAAAAAGAAGAAGAAGAAGAGTAGAACGAAACTCGGGAAAGGAAGATGAAGCCTCAGGTTTGATTCGGGTAAATGCCGAGTAGTCTCGGGTAAAATAATTTTGTACAAATGTTAAAAAAATAACATAATTAAGTTTGTGATAATTCAAATAATCATATGTTTAAATAAAGGTGTTTATTTGGATGTTGAATTAATTAAGTCGTATAATTTATTTTATCCTAGTAAGTTGATCCTTGGAGTTTATTTAAAACCTAATTAAATGTGTTAAATCATTAATTAAACTTAAGGGTTAAGTTACTGATAAATTTAAGATGTTAATGAAAGGATTTACTAATTTATTCAAGAGTTTAATTAATTCATCTAAGATAGTTAATTTCTGAGTGGAATTAATCAAGGTTGATAAAGGAATGCGAATAATTTAAGGATGGATTATTTAATAAAAGGCAGTCGTTTATATTGTGGTAAATTAATTAAAGGCTTATTACTAAGTGTAATTAGAAAGGATGATTAAGTGATGATTAATTGATGGTTTATAATTAATTATTGTTACGAAAGCAAGAGTAATAATGATTTGGGTAATTTGATTAATTATAAATGAGTGATTAATTAATTTTGCTTATGAATGATTGATAGATATGTCTGGTATAAATGTTTGTCTTAAACAGTGATTATGTATTATCTGCCAATGATGAATTGCTGTGTAAAATAACATCCAGTAATTAAAAGTAGGTACTATTCATTTGAATAACTTGGGTTAAGATGACTTGGGATTCGAAGAGACCGGGGTCGGGTATTAGTAAATACCCGAAACCACTTCGATTCTGTATAGATTGATATGTGAAATCAATAGGCTGGTATGGAATGATTTAAGTAAATTGGACCATTTAATCTAAGTTTTGGGTACTTAGAAATTGATATATGAAATAAGTGATGCCTATAATAAATTGTGAATTTGTAAATTTGATACGAGTTACCCCGGGTTTTATATAAGTTGTATATTTTTGTATTCCATGTTAAATGGGTTTACTCACGCTGGTTTCCAGCCTGACCCGGGTGTTACTTTGATGTAATGCTCGGGTCAGACCGAGTATTACAGATTTTCAGGTAGGGACGTTCTGGAGCTCAGAAGACGAGCTGGGAGACAGGAACGTATGGAGAGTTTCCGCTGTGATATATTACAGTTTATCTGAGACATGTTGTTTTAACTGTCCAGTGTATGTAAATGTTGTAACTCTGATGATTGATATAAATTAACAAATATAATATTCTTTTGTATAACTGTTATTATTTGATATTATATTTTATCCGCTGCGAATGTGAGTATCAGTGTTGTGTTTCTGTTTCTTCTCTTCTATCTCTTTCTTCTTTTTCATAACTATCTGGAATTTTCGGGATTGAAAATTCCGGGTCGTTACAGTTGGTATCAGAGCGAAGGTTAAGCGAGAACCTTGGCTCTGGTGGGTGTACTCATGAGGATAGGGACAATAGTACCCTGGAATGAGTTAAGTGTATATATATATATATGAGAGCGTACTTGTTATTTTCATATATGAAGATTTTAATGATTTTATATAAGAATATATTTTGATATATATATATAGGGCAATATTTCTTACTAATAAATGTTAAATTGATTGGTTGTTAAAAATTATTGGAATTAAATAAAATAATAAGAATTAAGTGGTAATAGTAATACAACCAAATTGTAATTGAATGGGGATAAATTTGGAATGGATTCAAACTGAAATTAAATCTTGAATTTGGGGAAAAAGTTTCTGAATAAGATGATAATGAATTGGTTCCCAGATATGATAATCTTGGTTATTATCATAAATGGTTGTTGTATTTAATAGTGGAATGTGTTAATGAGTAAGCAAAATAAAATGTGTTAAGGATATAAACTTAGATGAGTATAACTTGTAAATTAGAACGGATTTAAATTGTGAAGTTTAAATCTAGGTTTAGAAACATTTGAATTGTTTCAAAGTGTTTAAAGAAAAGAATAAATAATATTCAGAATATATTTGAATGTGATCTTATTTTAAAATAAGGAGTTGTTTGAAAACTTTAAAAGAGATCTATCTTAAATTAAAACTAAAAGTGGTTTAAAATTTAAAAGTATAGCCTGGTGGGCTAAGAAATAAATATGTATATATGTATGGATACAAGGATGGTTTGAAATAAACTCTAAAGGTTGAGCAATGTGATACCCAAGCGATAAGTTTTTGAACTTATAAAATTATTGATGTGAGGTTTAAAGTTGAAACGAGAATTCAAATTGGATAAGGTTGTCTAGATTAAGTAAACTGGATTTAACTTTGGGAAAGTTAAATAAATTAACAAACAACCTGAATTGGAAATTTCAAGATGAAATTGCAATTTAACTTGGGAAGTTAAATGGTTAATTTGAATTGGGAGTTTGTGTAATCTCGAAAATGGGTTTGAGATCTGAAAATTTTAAAGGGATGGATGTTTAAAATAAATTGGATAATATCATCCTGTTGTTATTAATCTTTGAATTGTGAATTGGATTTGTTTAAATGAATGAGAAGTGAAGTGTGGTAATATATCCATTATTAGGGCAAAATGGGAAATTAAACTTGAATTTGAAGTTGAGGATATGGAATTACATTGAACTGGAAATTTGAATAATTGAATTTGTAAATTAAACTTGTTTAAGAACTGGTTTCCAAACTGGAAGATAAAATTGGGCAATAAGTTGAATTTTTAAGATAAAAATTGTTTTGAATTCTTATTTGAACTTTGGGAAAAGTTAAGTAAAGATAATTTAAAAATGGAATTTTGAGAATTTGACTCTAAATTAAATTGTTTAAAGATTTGGGTTATTAATGTAAAGATAAAGGTTATTTTGATTTAAGAGGTTAAATCCACATTTGAAAATTTAACTCGAATTTATATAATTCGAGATGGGTTAAAATTGAGATTTAAATTACATTAGTTCAAATTGAATTTAGTCTGAATTAACTGGAATTGAAGATGGATAAGTATAAAATTCAAATGGGAATTGGGATTTATTCATAAGGAAATTGAAATGATTTGAAATTGAAGTGAGTTCAATTCGAAATTTGTCTAAATTAATTTGAATAATTTGGAAGTGTAATTGAAGTGAATATGTTTAAAATCAAATGGAATTTGATTTGAATTTGGAATGGAATCAAGAATAATTTAACTTGATTAGAATTGAATCAATATCGGAATGGGAAGTGATAAAAATTTGAAGTTATTTTGGTATTGAGTCAATTTAAATGGAAATTTAAATTGAATGATTGAGTTAAAGATTGGGTGGTGAGACAGTTTGACTCTGAAACTATTTTCAACAAATTATCTTAATATAAGTTTTCTTGAATCTATCTTTCCCAGCTATTTAATATATCCGACCTTACTTTTCAAGGCCAAACTATTTTATACTTATTCTACAATTATTTTTGAAACTATTTAATAATTTTACCACTGTTTATGAACTAATTACTGTTTTTCAACTATTTATATAACTAATTACTATTTTACAACTGTTTTGCAATTATTTTAATATTTTCTAACTATTTTACAAATACTTAACCATTTTCCAGCTATTATACAAATTAATAATTATTTTTCAACTATTTATCTATTTTTAAAATTTTCAAGCTATTTTGTAAATATAAACTGGTCGGAGTTCAAACTGTTATTGAGTAAATACCCAACTGAGATAAGAATTGAAGTGATAATCCAAGTGGGGATTTAGCCAAATGTGAATAAGTGAATAAAATCAAAGTGAGGGTGAATAGAAAGGAAATTGATTTAACTGATAATCAATGAAGATAAATACGTAGGATGTACGTATATTATTCTATTCGCATAGTGATTTGATCCAGATTCGAGCACAGAATTTCGAGATAGTATTATCGATCCGAGTTGGGATTTTTCGCTCGATTTTCGACGGCGAACCTGGATATGGATTTTTGATTGGTTCTGGATATTCTCTATCATAGGTGTGACTATGCAAGGAGAATGGAAGTTTCTGATCAAGAAACCAGATCTGAGTCCGCACTAGGAAGTCGGGTGGACGATACTAGTTCGGAAGTGAAATTGTGTGATCGAGTGAGCGATCAGATTGGTATTGCGTACGAATGATATGGGGACATCGTACGGGTTTGAATGAAATTGGCATTGAAAATTTGTGGATAAAAACTGAAAAGATTTTTGAAATTGAAAGTATAATTTTGAGAAATTGACAATGAATAAAGGTGGAAATTGATTTTGAAGTTGTAGATAAAAGGTTATAAGATGATTTTTGAAATGGGAAATATATTTGTGAATATATAAGGAACTAAAATAAAATAAATTTAAAATTTATATTTCTATGGTAGAAATTAACTTTATGGAAATAAAGTGGAAATTGAATATTTTTCTGAGTTAAAGTTTACTTTATAATAAAAGTAAGAAATTTGGCAAGTGACTTTATAAAGTAATCAAATTTGAATATTTGATTGGGAATAAACAAAGTTACGTATCTTTGTTATATATGATAAAACTCCCCTTATTGAATCCATTGCCAGAAGAAAAAGGGTTTTGAAAGTTTTGAAGTATACAAAGGAAACTTATATAAGTATAAAGTGATTTAATGATTTCCCAAGAAAATTATATATATGAATATATATATAAAAGATTTTATGGAAATGGTTTTGAGAAAAAGGTTTTGGGAACCTTTGGATTTGGAAAAGGCTTTTGATTTTTGGATAAAATCAATTTTTTTGGATTTGGGAAAGCCTGATTTGTGAATTATCGATTTTGAGAATCGATTTTGTGTAAAAACATTTATATGAAATTCATACTAGGTGTATGATTTGGAAAATACTATATGTATATAGTATAAAGTGTTTTGAGATTTGCTCTGGGGAAAAAGGCGCTCCCTTGAAATGAACTTCTCAGGAGTGCCACAGGGTGGCACTGCCTTGAGCCTCAAAGGGGGAGGTTCTAAAGTTGATCCTGTGAGGAGTCCGGACAAAACTAGTTCCTGAGGATTATTTGTGTAGCGAAAGTCGAGGGGCTGGTGCCTACAGAGGCATTTGGGTTATGCTGTGACGACAGTGTAACTCGATGTCACTGCGATCTACTGCAGACCATAGCGAAAGTCGTGTGTGCCGCTGAGAGCCAACAATCTACGTTTGATTTTATATCGGTAGACTGCGACACTATGGTGACATAGCGAAAGTCGTGTGTGCCGCTGAGAGCCAACAGTCTGCGTTTGATTTTACATCGGTAGACTGCGACCTATGTAGGAGTGGAGAAGTTTCATTTCGACAGCGTAATCGAGAGGCCGCAGAGAGCCTGCAGTTACATGGACTTTTGCTGTGATGGCAACGTAACCCTGGATGTAACTGTGATCTGTTGTGGGTTCTATGGTGTAATCAGTTACATGGACTTTTGCTGCGACGGCAACGTAACCCAGGATGTAACTGTGACCATGGATGGGTGTGATGATTTCCAGAGCATTTTTCACCAAAACATTTTCCCTATTTTCAAAACTGTTTTCAATAAAATTATTTTTCAAAGCATTTTCACTGGGTGTTAAAAACGAGTTTACCGAGTACTTATAGATTTTCAGTCCTACGCCTGATCAACGTATGACCGAATTTCTATAAGAACAAGGATGACCTTGTCAAAACATCGAGATATAAAAGTATTTTTATAAAAACTATTTTTGTAATATTATATAGATATTAAAAGTGTTTTACAAATGATTAAAGAATATTTATCTGATTTTAAGCATTTTATAAATTCTGGCTTCGTTCCTTTTCGAGGACGAAAAGTTTTAAGGGTGGAGGGATGTGACATCCCGGGATTTTTGGCAATATTATTTTAACAAATATTTAATTTAAGTAAATAAAATGCAACTTATTATTTTAAAAATAAATATATATACATGTAATCATACACAATAATATGTATAAAAGTGGAAATAAATATTTAATATAAAAATGGGAATAAAAATATATAAGATAAATTATATAGTTATGTGTAAATATAAAGTATACAAATTGGATGGTATACTTGAAACAAATAAACAAAGAAGGAATATACTCAACTATGAATCAAGTATGGAATGAATAAGGCAAAGCTTTGTATATGGAAGGCTTGCAAATGAGGATAACAATATATATTCAAGTACATACAGATAAGTATCAATTTGTAAACCTGGAAGTAAACCAAGAACTAAAATACATAGCTCAAATCTAATAACATGTAAATATAGATGCATTCATATTTCAAAACAATAAGATTTGAAGAAAAGAAGATATACTTTAAAGTGTGTGCAAACAAGAAATATAGATATCTGAACATAGAGATTATAAAGGATAAGTGTAGATATAAAAAGAAAAAGAAAAACATATATAGGAATGTCTTGCAAAAGAAGACAGTAACATATATTCAGGTTTGAACAAATGTATATAGATAAGCGTAGACTAGAAAAAAAAAAGACAACAACAATTAATGCAAGATATTCTTAGTACACCATATATATCAAATCAGCCACCATACAAATAAAAAAAATCTCTCTGACCAAATAAAAAAAAATAGCTTGTACCTGTTATACATCAGTCTGTACATTTTGCTTCTATATGTGTACATCTCTTAATCCATTTCGATTGATCAACCTGAGTATTATCATTTTAAAAAAAAAAGGAGAATATAGCAAACCTGAAACTAAAACAGCAAATAAATCCCCTTCAAGAATCAAACAAGCAAGGATTAAAGCTTCAGTTTCAAAGAGATCATCATAGTATTTTAAGCATCTCGGTTATATCTTCTCGGGTTTCCAGCATTTAAGGTGAGTATTCCCATCTATCCCTCTGTTTATTCTTTTTAGATGCCGTGAGAAACAATTTTATTTTAAAAAAAGTTTTAATCTGTGCAAGATCTGATGCAGGAAGTAATACATGAAGTAGAGTGAGAAAATCGTTTGCAAGATTGTTAATATATATGGTATCTATATATAACTGAATATATATGGATGTGCATATGAAAACTGATGGTTCTGTTTTGTTGTTAGGATCAAAAATACGAAAAAAATTTAAGATCTTTCTCCCTGAATCTCTTTAAACATCATTATATAAACAAAATTGATTTGCTATATCAAAATACAAATTTTAAAATTGTTTAAATATTAAATCTGAAGCACGATCAAGCAAGAGGGAAGAAGAACAGTAAATTTTAAAAACATATAAAAATTTCAATTCCAGTAATTGATGGATTCAGGTATAAAATGTGTTTCGTCATTAAAAGTTAGGATTTTTAAGGAAGGAATCACGATTTTTAAACTTGTGAATCAAGAGAAAATGAACGTTGACCGTGGGTTCAATTTTCTTCATTTTTCGGCGATCTCGAGGGTCTGGGGTGTCATGGTTCATTCTGGAGGCAGAGGTGTGATCGGAGGCTTGAGGAAAAATATCAGGGAGGCGAACAAGTGATGGTGGCGTGGGTGGTTGATCGTGGAAAATTTTAACCCTAGTTTGGAAAGGGTGGACAAATTTGATCGGGATGGTGCCTCGTATGGACCGAGTGCCACCGGCCATTGGGTAAGGATAGCGAGGTGGTTGTCGAAGCTGTGGTCGAAATGGTAGACTCTCCGATGGTCGGAAAGACGAGATTGAGGTGGTTCCACGTCTTCATTTTGCTTCCAGTTTGGGTTTGCCTGCTCGATTTTGAATTCGAGCATGAAACGATGGGATTGGTGTTTAGATGGTCTGAGGTTGAAATCGTCGACTATTGGGGGGACGCGAAGATGACCAGAAGTGGCCGGAGTCACCGTGTAGGTGCACGGTACACATTGATATTTCTGGTGAAGGTTTGGGTTGAGGCTAATGAGTACTCGACTTTTCTCGAGTCAAAGGCGGGTGTTGCTCGAAGTTTGGAATGTTTTATCTCGGGGATTTAAGGGCATGGCTCGGGTAAGTAGTTGATTACAGGTTTTAACCTGTAGGTGTTTCAAAAATTTAACTGGAAGAAGAAACAAATAGGACGAAAAATTTAAAACAGTTTAAACTTAAAACTAAGTTAAAAAGAAGAAGAAGAAGAGTAGAACGAAACTCGGGAAAGGAAGATGAAGCCTCAGGTTTGATTCGGGTAAATGCCGAGTAGTCTCGGGTAAAATAATTTTGTACAAATGTTAAAAAAATAACATAATTAAGTTTGTGATAATTCAAATAATCATATGTTTAAATAAAGGTGTTTATTTGGATGTTGAATTAATTAAGTCGTATAATTTATTTTATCCTAGTAAGTTGATCCTTGGAGTTTATTTAAAACCTAATTAAATGTGTTAAATCATTAATTAAACTTAAGGGTTAAGTTACTGATAAATTTAAGATGTTAATGAAAGGATTTACTAATTTATTCAAGAGTTTAATTAATTCATCTAAGATAGTTAATTTCTGAGTGGAATTAATCAAGGTTGATAAAGGAATGCGAATAATTTAAGGATGGATTATTTAATAAAAGGCAGTCGTTTATATTGTGGTAAATTAATTAAAGGCTTATTACTAAGTGTAATTAGAAAGGATGATTAAGTGATGATTAATTGATGGTTTATAATTAATTATTGTTACGAAAGCAAGAGTAATAATGATTTGGGTAATTTGATTAATTATAAATGAGTGATTAATTAATTTTGCTTATGAATGATTGATAGATATGTCTGGTATAAATGTTTGTCTTAAACAGTGATTATGTATTATCTGCCAATGATGAATTGCTGTGTAAAATAACATCCAGTAATTAAAAGTAGGTACTATTCATTTGAATAACTTGGGTTAAGATGACTTGGGATTCGAAGAGACCGGGGTCGGGTATTAGTAAATACCCGAAACCACTTCGATTCTATATAGATTGATATGTGAAATCAATAGGCTGGTATGGAATGATTTAAGTAAATTGGACCATTTAATCTAAGTTTTGGGTACTTAGAAATTGATATATGAAATAAGTGATGCCTATAATAAATTGTGAATTTGTAAATTTGATACGAGTTACCCCGGGTTTTATATAAGTTGTATATTTTTGTATTACATGTTAAATGGGTTTACTCACGCTGGTTTCCAGCCTGACCCGGGTGTTACTTTGATGTAATGCTCGGGTCAGACCGAGTATTACAGATTTTCAGGTAGGGACGTTCTGGAGCTCAGAAGACGAGCTGGGAGACAGGAACGTATGGAGAGTTTCCGCTGTGATATATTACAGTTTATCTGAGACATGTTGTTTTAACTGTCCAGTGTATGTAAATGTTGTAACTCTGATGATTGATATAAATTAACAAATATAATATTCTTTTGTATAACTGTTATTATTTGATATTATATTTTATCCGCTGCGAATGTGAGTATCAGTGTTGTGTTTCTGTTTCTTCTCTTCTATCTCTTTCTTCTTTTTCATAACTATCTGGAATTTTCGGGATTGAAAATTCCGGGTCGTTACATACGTCGTATATGGAGAGCATTTGAAGATCGGTGTTGAAGACCGGATATTTTTGAAAATGAAAGGACAACCTGTCGAATGTCTCTGCACTGGGTAGCTCCCGGTATAGAGATTTATATCACTCTTTTGTGATGGGAAGTCTGGACGTGATTGGAAATTATCCGGATTTGCAAGGGCTTCGTGAGAAGTGCCTTCGGTTCTGTTCGAACCCGGAACAGACTTGTATGGATACATGTCTGACATTACACTTTGAGATATAAAGCCGATTTCTTTCAAATACATATCTGTTGGTGGCGGAGAATTTATTCTCTTAGCTTAACACCCTTCTCTGAGACGTACGAACTCAGAGGTTATGTAGTTGAAATTTATCAGCGATATATCCCAATTTGGTAATGTGGCATGCTGAGTGTTGCTGTGTGATGATCAGTGTTTTATCATTTGTGATATGATCATTTGTTTGATCTTATATCTTTGTGATCATAGGTTGATCATTTGTTTGACCCGAAGCATGGCTTTGTGACAAAGCGTAGCTTTGTGGACGAGACTTCGTCGAGCCTCACACCCCGAAAATGGTCAAAACAGGAAGGATGCGGCAAGGTTCTAGGGAGTAGCGCCCCTTAGTGTATGTCATTCCTTCTGGATAAAGGTGGTATCATGGTATGGAGCCCAGATACTTAACCTCTGTGGTTACTGCATTATTATTATTATGTGGTTGTTGAAAATCGAGGATCCTCGGGAAGATCGGTGACGATCGGGGGATGGCATACGTGTGTCAGTAGTTACCTATTTTTGTAGAGGTAACCCGGCCTTGTGTTGGCAGAGATCTAACCGTAATGTTAGGTTATTTCTCGGGTCGTCTATTCCAGGGACGTACCCATCGTGGAAAAGGAAGTTCCTTAGCCTGATCATTTGTTGGAAATCCAAACAAAACAATACGAGCCTTGTACGGTTTTAGTTGTAGAACCTGCCATTTAATATGGTAGCTATAGCAAGCATACTATAATGGTACCTATGCTGGCTAAGATTGATATTCTACTTTCGAAATTACTTTCTGCACTATGCACTAGTAATAATATCAAAAATGATTTGATTTTGCGTAGTAAGCATCTTTGACTATCATAAGAAGAAATCTCCTCCAATTCTGCGTTTGCATTGTGTGTGTGGCGGGAGGTCTTATGGTAGTTTCATTTTCCAAAAGCATTGCGGATTTCAATGTTTAAAACCTTTTGTGTTTGTTTGAAGATAAACTGTTTTTGTTGCTCACACCAGTCCCATGACTGATCCGGAGTTTATTGTTCCTTTCCTAAACTCTGGGTGCCCACTATTTTTCCACACGGGCAGTCTAGAGTTGGGTTTTTCAGATATTTAGGTTTAGTAGATTATCTGGAGCTAGTTCAGTTCTTGGAGTTCATGGACTGACGTTGCTTATCTTGGAGCATTCTATTGGAGACATTCTATTCCGTTGCTGGTGTTATCGTTTTCTTTTCCGCTGCTATTTGTTGTATCATATCTCTGATGTATATTGATATTCATTGTATCACTCTGTTGTATCAGATATTGTATATCAATGTATTATTCTTTTATTCCGCTGTGTTATTTACTTAACTGTGTTATAAGCTCCCAAGAACCAGATTCGACATTTGAATCTACGGCATTTTGAGTACAAGTGAAGTACGGGTGCCGATTTTTGAAGGTCGACTTTTGGGTCTTGACAAAGTGGTATCAGAGCTAAGGTTGAACTTTAGCTCAGGAGTATAACACGTTAAGTAGCTCATTAGAGATAGAGTGAAGTAAACTCTAGAATGAGTATTCTCAGATATCCGTCTGAACGTCTCAGTAAATTCTCTTACTATCCACTTATAGTGAGTATGAGTGTAAGAAGAAGACGAGATAGGGGACAGAGAAATACGACTATAAATGGTCAATACTCTGTAACAACAAGGAAGTAATCTTTTCTCTATCAGTCTCTTTTTGTTGGTCATCTTTTCTCAATTCTTCGATAATTTCTGGTAGATCCAGGGAGGAATTCGACATATTAATATGGGACATAAACTCCGAAATGGCCAAAATTGTTTGTTTGGATGAATTGATTATATTGGTTGCTTTGATTGTTATAGTTGATAGGTATAATTTAGTTTCTAAACTAAAAGTTTTGAAATCGTATCCATATATCTATCTATTCTTTGGGTCCCGATATATTCTACGAATGGTTAGTTATCCTTTCGAACTAAACGATGCCTCTACATACTTCGTAGATCTGGATAACCCGAGTATTTTGTGAAGTGTTAAACAGATTCGTTCTTGTATCTGTTATTGATATTCTGATTTGGTGAGCCAAATGCAGAATAGATGTTCAGTTCAAGTTGATGAAATATTCTTCATCTATCCTTGTGTCTCCTGTGCAAATTTCGAGGACGAAATTCTTTTAAGGGGGGATGTTTGTAACGACCCTGGATTTTAATTAAATTTAAATTGATAATTAAATTTATTTTTGAATAAAAATTGTGGAAATTGATTTATAAAGTGATGTGAGTTTCCCCGGATTAAAATAAATTCTATGTTAAATCAATTAAAATCTAAAATATGTATATATGTGAATATATAGGTATATGTGCGTATATGAGTAGATTTGAATTTATATTTATACATATTGGATTTGAGTTTAAAATATCAAGTAAATGGTGTGAAAATAATATGAAAACATAGGCTAGAAAACAAATTAGACAAAGATATATACAAGTCAAAAGAAAATTTATAAAATAAGATATGGATGAAACATAAAGTACATCAACATTGAAAGCTTTCATCTCAACTCAAAACAAAGGACAATTCGAAATATATAAAAGATCATTTCAACCTCCATATGATCAAAGAAAATCTCTGACCAGAAAAGAAGACTAAACCAGAAAATGTCTTCCCTGTAAACACCTATCTTTTCTATATATACACCTACTCTATTTCATTTCGTTCATCAAAGCTATAACCTGAAGCAACTCATTCAAACAGTAAGAAACAAATCAGTTTCAAAGTTCAAAGTATACATGTTGCAGGC
This sequence comes from Allium fistulosum, assembly GCA_030737815.1. Lineage (NCBI taxonomy): Eukaryota > Viridiplantae > Streptophyta > Magnoliopsida > Asparagales > Amaryllidaceae > Allium > Allium fistulosum. The sequence goes on along the minus strand of CM060901.1, from coordinate 303,999,766 downwards.
AAGTAAAATAATTTAGCAACATGAACAAAAGTAAAAGAATATATATAACATCTATGTACAAAGAAGAAAAGTATGATACAAAAAGTACATTAGCATTTAAAGTTTCCCACCCTAGCACAAAACAAAGCCTGCTCGAAATACTTTCAGCCCCCAAAGAAACTAAAAATCTCTGATTTCTTTTGTACCAGCTAAGATCATTTTTGTGTACAAATGCAACCATCAATTTTGCATACTTATGTTTTATTTAGCAAAGCTTCTTCCCATCTTCGATTCATTTAAACAAATATAACCTGGAACCAAAATAAGAAAAACAAAGCACTTTAGTTTCAAATTTAAAATGGAGGCATCTCAACTATAACAAGATTTCAGATCAATTCATGTCCAAGTTTTAAAGCTTCCAGTTTCAAAGTTTCAAGTTTAAGGTTTTTCAAGTTTTCAGTTTTTAAGTCAAAGCAAGGCAAAGATCTCTGGAATCAAAATAACAAGAGTATTCAAGTTTCAAAATTTCAGTTTTGCAAGCCTTTCTAGTTTACAAAAAGATCAATCTCTCTGCCTTTTCAAAAATCTGGTGAGTAAACATCTCTTTCTATCAAACTTAATCTGTTTTGTTTGATGCATGTGATAAGTTTGTGAATTTATGTTGTGAAAATTTGTTTGTGGGATGGTAAATGTGCTTGCATGGATATCAGTTTATATACTATGTGGGTGTATGTCTGTAGCCTACTCTGTTCTTGTTTCTCAGGTGTAAAACAAGTTCAAAAGCCAATTCCGCTTCCTCTAATCACCTATAGATTATAATTTACAAACAAAATAGGTTTGAATTGGCAAGATATTAGTTCTAAAAATAGTTTCCAGTGAAAATTTTTAGTGGATCTTTCTAAAAGAGGAAATTACAGTAAAAGTCATTTAAAATCAAAAAAATCAAATAGCTAGGTTCCATATTTAAATTATATAGATTGATTCGTATTGAAGAATGAGGATTTTTGATGTTAAAATCACAATTTTTAAGATTGGAAAATTTGAGAAATTGCGAGTTGAACCAGATAGACTTTTTCGTCAATCTCCGGTGTTTGCCGATGATTCTGAGGTGGTGCTTTGCATCGAAGATAGTTTGGAGTTAGATGAACCTAGGAAAAATATTAGATGAATTTTTAAACTACGGTGGTGGCGGGGTTTCGTCAATTTAGGGTTTAAGCCCTACGTTTGATCGCGTCTAGAAATTGCATGTAAAGACCCAAAAGTTGGCCTTCGAAAATCGGCACCCGTACTCCACTTGTACTCAAAATGCCGTAGATTCAAATGCCAAATCTGGTTCTCCGGAGCTTATAACACAATTAAGTAAACAACACAGCGGAAGAAAGAAAACAATATAGATATACAACATCTGATACAATATCCAGATACAATGATGATACAATGAATATCTATATACATCAGAGATATGATACAACAAATAGCAGCGGAAAAGAAAAGATAACATCAGCAGCGGAACAATATCAATAGAAGTGATAACTCCAAAATGATCTTCAGACAAGAATGAATCCACAACTCCAAGATAAGCAACTCCGATGAATGAACTAGCTCCAGATAATCTACTAAACCTGAATATCTGAAAAGAAACCCAACTCTAGACTGCTCGTGTGGAAAATTATGAGCACCCAGAGTTTAGGAAAGGAACAATAAACTCCGGATCAGTCATGGGACTGGTGTGAGCAACAAAAACAGTTTATCTTTGAAACAAGCACAAAAGGCTTTTAAACATTGAAATCCGCAATGCTTTTGGAAAATGAAACTACCATAAGGCCTCCCGCCACACACACAATGCAATCGCAGAATTGGAGGAGATTTCTCCTTATGATAGTCAAAAATGCTTACTACGCAAAAATCATTCGATATTATTATCATTAGTGCATAGTGTCGAAAACATTTCGAAAATATAATATTAATCTTAGCCAGCATACAACCATTGTTGTATGCCTACTATAGCTACTACGTTCAATAGCAGGTTACCGCCACATTCCATAGCAGGTAATACAACTAAAACCGTACAGGGTTCGTATTGCTTCTTTGGATTTCCAACAAATGATCAGGCTAAGGAACTTCCTTACCGAAATAGAAACGCCTCTGGAAAGACGCCCCGGATCCTAACCGGATCTCTGCAAACAAAAGGCCGACGCTACCTCACGCTCTAACCGAGCTGTAACTAGGTAACTAACACACGAGTCATGTCATCCCCCGGTCGTTACCGACCTTTATCCGAGGGCCCTCGATCATAAACCAACAACCACAAAGTATAATAACTGTGCAGCATCCACATAGGTAAAATATCTGGGCTCCATACCATGATATCACCTTTTATCCAGAAGGAAATGACATACCCTAGGGGCGCTACCCCTACAAACCTTTGCCGCAACATTCCTGTTTCGACCATTACCGGGTTGTGAGGCTCGACGAAGTCTCGTCCACAAGCTACGCTTTTCCACAAAGCCATGCTTTTTCACAAAGCTCCGCTTTTTCACAAAGCCACGCTTTTTCACAAAGCCACGCTTCGATCAACAAATGATCAGCAGCACTTCGTATGCCACATTACCAAATTGGGAATGTATCACTAGTAACCATCAACTACATAACCTCTGAGCTCGTACGTCTCAGAGAAGTGTGTTAAGCTAAGAGAATAAATTCTCCGCCACCAACAGAAATGTATTTGATAGAAACCAGCTTTACATCTCAAAGTGTAACGTCAGACACACATCCATACAAGTATGTTCCGGGTTCGAACAGAACCGAAGGCACTTCTCACGAAGCCCTTGCAAATCCGGATAATTTCCAATCACGTCCGGACTTCCCGTCACTAAGGGTGATAAAACCTCTATATCGGGGATCAACCGATGCAGAGTAACTCGACGGTAATCCTTTCGTTTTCAAAAATATCCGGTCTTCACCACCGGTCTTCAAATGCTATCCATATCGTCGTATCACTATTCGGAATGGGATATATGACACAAAGGTCCTCTCCCGGCTAAACCGAATAACGAGCGCAATTTGAAAATCATATGGATACTGGGGTCTCAGTTAAATCACAGCTTAAAGCTTAAAACTTTTCATTCGAATGGTAAAACAAATTACCATTTCCAATCTTTTAAACAAAAAGATTCATTTCAAAAACCTTCAATGGTTTAAACAATTTCCACACTTTTAATCTTTTAAACAAAAAAGATTCAATTCACAAAGTTAACCCCATTCACAAAGATTCATTCATAGATTTTCAAATCGATTCCCATTTCAATTTGATTAACTCGTTAAATCTTTAAATCAAGATTTAACTTATAGCTTTCAAAACTCGTTTCCAAAGATTCATTCATAGCCTTTCAAAACAAATCCATTTCAAGTTAGATTAACTCATCCGGTCTTTAAATCAAAGACTCATTTCATAGCTTTCAAAAAGAATTCATTCATAACTTGTAAAATCCATTTTTCAATTCACTTGAAATTCCTTTAATTTAAACTGGAATTTCACTTCTTAGGTGAAAGCTTTTATTCTTTTAAAACAACAGTCTTCAATTTGGAAATCTGATTCATTCATACGAGTTGAAATCCTTGGGTTAAATTTAAATTCCCAACTTATACTTTTAAATGGTTTAACTTTATATAAACACATTTATATCACCTTTAATCCCTAGTTCCCAATCATAGGATTCATTTTCAAACTTGAATTCGAATTTAAATCAAATTATTTAAATTTTCAAAACTCGATTAAGTTATTCAAAATAACTTTTATATTTGAAATTCTATTTCAAAAGCTTTTCACTTTAAACTCAAATTTCCAATTTCAAAATCAATTGAAATAAAAATTTTAATTTTAAAAACATCAAATTTAAATTATCTGTGACTTAACCGATTTCCACGTGAAATCCATATTTGTGTGTGTAACAGTGTGATCTAGGGGTTTTACACACAATAGTGCAACATCAATCATCACATAACAAAATACAGGATATAGTTGATAAGCGATATAAACTATACGCTTATCGTTCATTCACAGATCACAGATATATATCATAGGTAAGTAAACTACAGATCACAACATAAATCAGGGTGTATCACAAATCATCACATATCAGGAAATATCAAACAATTCAACATTCAATAGGATCTAAACATTCACAAGTGAATTTATAAATCAACTGATTAATTTAAATCAGATGTATCAATTTATTATTATAATAAAAAGTTTTAATCGTTAATTAATTTTAACCCTTAACTCACGTTAAAATACTAATTAGCTTGTTTAATATTATAACTTAAAATTTGTTTAGGCTTAAACCCATTTCAAAACTGTTCGAGCCTCTTCCTGTTAACTCGAGTAACAACGCACTCTCCCCGAGTTCAAACCCGGGAAAAGCCACGACCTCGTCTGCTTCGAGTCGTTCTTGCAAGGCACTCGAGCGCGAACGCGAACATCTGTTTTCTTCTCAAAACTTCATCTTCCCCAATTTCGAAAACCCAGATACATGACATTTCACGGTGCACGTGTACACCCCGCCGTAACATCGCCAACCAACTCAAAGATCTCCGGCACGTCACCCTCAATCCACCAGACGTCTCCGACCACCCAGGTGATCCAATATGGTCACGAATCAAAATCGAGTATAATAACTCAAAGTTGAAACTAAAACTGCGCCTGAAACCACCACGCCGGCAACCCCATGGTTCACCAGAGATCATGCCACTCCACCCATAGCTGCGCCACCCCATGCCGCCTCAAAACCCCCCAGTCCGATCGCCATTAGTCCATCTGTGACCCCGCATTTCCACCCTAAACCTCGACGAGCCAAACTGGGTCCTAAACCCTACTTCGATCCACCGCAGTCACCACGCTTATCAGAAGATTTCGTGAGTATTTTTCCGTGAATCCTCGTCACCCAAGCTACCCTTCGCCATGACCCCGACCCCCCGTACTTCGTCGATTGCCAAAAATTCATGAAAACTCAAAATCCAGTCATCCAAGAAATTCACTATATTTTCTTACTTATAAATCACGAAATTTCCACTAAAAATCCTTACTTTGCAATACGAACGTGATTGTACAATCAGATTTCAAAACTAACATGTTTGATTTTTTTTTTTTGATGTATTTATTGGGCTACTGTAAACTGTCGTCTTCAAAGTATTTATTTAATTTTGATACCTAATATTATTTTTAAAACTGACTTTACATGATTGTGAACAACTCTCATTCAAACACCATGATCTAAATGTCATTATTCAAAGAAACATGAAATTTCTTGGGTGAGCCAGAGCCTGTAACACAACAGAGAAGTATATCTTTGTACACATACATTCATGCATATTATACTTATAGCAGAACTTCAACAATCATCACAGGAAAAATATATATATCAGATTTTAAGGATTTATGGTTTGCTCACCTGAAACAAATGAGAACAGAGCCTTTACTTTAAAAACTTGAAACAGGCTTTTGAAAACAGTTTTGGATTTTCTAACAGAACCTCCTCTTGATCTCTGTTTTGTTGAGTTGCTGATGGTAGTTGAATCTTTGTTTAAGTTTCAAATGGAGTTTTATCTTACTTTTGTTTAGTTCGAACTGAAAATGAAACTGGTATGGGAAAATAGTTCACAGGTTGATGATTTTAAAACAAGTTACAGGGTATCATTTCTTTAGGCAAAACAGTGTACACTTTGTACAAATTTTCAGAGATTTTTAGTTTCTTTGGGGGCTGAAAGTATTTCGAGCAGGCTTTGTTTTGTGCTAGGGTGGGAAACATTAAATGCTAATGTACTTCTTTGTCTACATACTTACATATTTTATTTTAACTTTGTTCTTCTTTTACAAGCTAACTTGATTTCGGCTGAGAAGATATTATTTTAGTGGCCAAAGACATTATCATTTTGTTTTGGCTGATATATGGTATTTGTCTTGTATTTTTATTATGTACAAACATATTTTATTATACTTGTTTTCTTCTCTTTTCTAAGTGTTTATATGTAAATGTATTTTATTTACTTGGTTTATTTTGCAAACTTGTAGATATATTACTTATCAAATTTTTTTTTTTATTGTTTACTTTCTATTTTATTTTTAAAACCATTTGTCTTGAATTTCTATATATATATATTTTCATACACTCAAATTATTATTTACAATTTAAACACAAATCAAATCTATTATATTATTTCAAATTTACTCCGATGTGTTCAAATACATATATATATTCTCATATATACACATGTATACAATATTTTAATTTTAAATGTTTTATACAGAATATATTTGGATTCGGGGAAACTCGCATCACTTAATCAATTTAATTTCACAAATTTTTATTCAAAAATCAATTTAATTATCAATTAAATGTAATTAAAATTCGAGGTCGTTACAGACTTCCCCCCTTAAAAGAATTTCGTCCTCGAAATTACCAAGAAGACAAAAATAGATGAAGAATGTTTCATCAAATCAAACTGAACAGTTATTCTGCATTTGGCTTACCAAATCAGAATATCGATAACAGATACAAGAACAAATCCATTTAACACTTCACAAGATACTCGGGTAGTCGGGTTATCCAGATCTACGAAATATACAGTGGCATCGGTTAGTTCGAAGTGATAACTAACCATCCGTAGAACATATCGGGACCCAAAGAATAGATAGATATATGGATACAATTTCAAAACTTTCAGTTTAGAAACCAAAGTATACCTACCAACCATAGCAACCAATTCAAACAATTCATCCGAACAAACAATTTTGGCTCAGTTGGAGTTTATGTCCCATACAAATATATCGAATCTTCTTTCTGGATCTACCAGAAACCATCGAAGAATTGAGAAGAGATGACGAACGAAATAGATTGATAGAGAAAAGATTGTTTCCTTATTGTTACAGGGTATTGACCATTTATAATCGTATTCCCCTGTCCCCTATCTCATCCTCTTCTTGCACTCATACTCACTATCGCTGAATAGTAAGAGAATTTACTGAGACATTCGAACGGATATCTGAGAATTACTCATTCTAGGGTATACTTCACCCTATCTCTAATGAGCTACTTAATGTGTTATACTCCTGAGCTAAAGTTCAACCTTAGCTCTGATACCACATGTAAAGACCCAAAAGTTGGCCTTCGAAAATCGGCACCCGTACTCCACTTGTACTCAAAATGCCGTAGATTCAAATGCCAAATCTGGTTCTCCGGAGCTTATAACACAATTAAGTAAACAACACAGCGGAAGAAAGAAAACAATATAGATATACAACATCTGATACAATATCCAGATACAATGATGATACAATGAATATCTATATACATCAGAGATATGATACAACAAATAGCAGCGGAAAAGAAAAGATAACATCAGCAGCGGAACAATATCAATAGAAGTGATAACTCCAAAATGATCTTCAGACAAGAATGAATCCACAACTCCAAGATAAGCAACTCCGATGAATGAACTAGCTCCAGATAATCTACTAAACCTGAATATCTGAAAAGAAACCCAACTCTAGACTGCTCGTGTGGAAAATTATGAGCACCTAGAGTTTAGGAAAGGAACAATAAACTCCGGATCAGTCATGGGACTGGTGTGAGCAACAAAAACAGTTTATCTTTGAAACAAACACAAAAGGCTTTTAAACATTGAAATCCGCAATGCTTTTGGAAAATGAAACTACCATAAGGCCTCCCGCCACACACACAATGCAATCGCAGAATTGGAGGAGATTTCTCCTTATGATAGTCAAAAATGCTTACTACGCAAAAATCATTCGATATTATTATCATTAGTGCATAGTGTCGAAAACATTTCGAAAATATAATATTAATCTTAGCCAGCATACAACCATTGTTGTATGCCTACTATAGCTACTACATTCAATAGCAGGTTACCGCCACATTCCATAGCAGGTAATACAACTAAAACCGTATAGGGTTCGTATTGTTTCTTTGGATTTCCAACAAATGATCAGGCTAAGGAACTTCCTTACCGAAATAGAAACGCCTCTGGAAAGACGCCCCGGATCCTAACCGGATCTCTGCAAACAAAAGGCCGACGCTACCTCACGCTCTAACCGAGCTGTAACTAGGTAACTAACACACGAGTCATGTCATCCCCCGGTCGTTACCGACCTTTATCCGAGGGCCCTCGATCAAAAACCAACAACCACAAAGTATAATAACTGTGCAGCATCCACATAGGTAAAATATCTGGGCTCCATACCATGATATCACCTTTTATCCAGAAGGAAATGACATACCCTAGGGGCGCTACCCCTACAAACCTTTGCCGCAACATTCCTGTTTCGACCATTACCGGGTTGTGAGGCTCGACGAAGTCTCGTCCACAAGCTACGCTTTTCCACAAAGCCATGCTTTTTCACAAAGCTCCGCTTTTTCACAAAGCCACGCTTTTTCACAAAGCCACGCTTCGATCAACAAATGATCAGCAGCACTTCGTATGCCACATTACCAAATTGGGAATGTATCACTAGTAACCATCAACTACATAACCTCTGAGCTCGTATGTCTCAGAGAAGGGTGTTAAGCTAAGAGAATAAATTCTCCGCCACCAACAGAAATGTATTTGATAGAAACCAGCTTTACATCTCAAAGTGTAACGTCAGACACACATCCATACAAGTCTGTTCCGGGTTCGAACAGAACCGAAGGCACTTCTCACGAAGCCCTTGCAAATCCGGATAATTTCCAATCACGTCCGGACTTCCCGTCACTAAGGGTGATAAAACCTCTATATCGGGGATCAACCGATGCAGAGTAACTCGACGGTAATCCTTTCGTTTTCAAAAATATCCGGTCTTCACCACCGGTCTTCAAATGCTATCCATATCATCGTATCACTATTCGGAATGGGATATATGACACAAAGGTCCTCTCCCGGCTAAACCGAATAACGAGCGCAATTTGAAAATCATATGGATACTGGGGTCTCAGTTAAATCACAGCTTAAAGCTTAAAACTTTTCATTCGAATGGTAAAACAAATTACCATTTCCAATCTTTTAAACAAAAAGATTCATTTCAAAAACCTTCAATGGTTTAAACAATTTCCACACTTTTAATCTTTTAAACAAAAAAGATTCAATTCACAAAGTTAACCCCATTCATAAAGATTCATTCATAGATTTTCAAATCGATTCCCATTTCAATTTGATTAACTCGTTAAATCTTTAAATCAAGATTTAACTTATAGCTTTCAAAACTCGTTTCCAAAGATTCATTCATAGCCTTTCAAAACAAATCCATTTCAAGTTAGATTAACTCATCCGGTCTTTAAATCAAAGACTCATTTCATAGCTTTCAAAAAGAATTCATTCATAACTTGTAAAATCCATTTTTCAATTCACTTGAAATTCCTTTAATTTAAACTGGAATTTCACTTCTTAGGTGAAAGCTTTTATTCTTTTAAAACAACAGTCTTCAATTTGGAAATCTGATTCATTCATACGAGTTGAAATCCTTGGGTTAAATTTAAATTCCCAACTTATACTTTTAAATGGTTTAACTTTATATAAACACATTTATATCACCTTTAATCCCTAGTTCCCAATCATAGGATTCATTTTCAAACTTGAATTCGAATTTAAATCAAATTATTTAAATTTTCAAAACTCGATTAAGTTATTCAAAATAACTTTTATATTTGAAATTCTATTTCAAAAGCTTTTCACTTTAAACTCAAATTTCCAATTTCAAAATCAATTGAAATAAAAATTTTAATTTTAAAAACATCAAATTTAAATTATCTGTGACTTAACCGATTTCCACGTGAAATCCATATTTGTGTGTGTAACAGTGTGATCTAGGGGTTTTACACACAATAGTGCAACATCAATCATCACATAACAAAATACAGGATATAGTTGATAAGCGATATAAACTATACGCTTATCGTTCATTCACAGATCACAGATATATATCATAGGTAAGTAAACTACAGATCACAACATAAATCAGGGTGTATCACAAATCATCACATATCAGGAAATATCAAACAATTCAACATTCAATAGGATCTAAACATTCACAAGTGAATTTATAAATCAACTGATTAATTTAAATCAGATGTATCAATTTATTATTATAATAAAAAGTTTTAATCGTTAATTAATTTTAACCCTTAACTCACGTTAAAATACTAATTAGCTTGTTTAATATTATAACTTAAAATTTGTTTAGGCTTAAACCCATTTCAAAACTGTTCGAGCCTCTTCCTGTTAACTCGAGTAACAACGCACTCTCCCCGAGTTCAAACCCGGGAAAATCCACGACCTCGTCTGCTTCGAGTCGTTCTTGCAAGGCACTCGAGCGCGAACGCGAACATCTGTTTTCTTCTCAAAACTTCATCTTCCCCAATTTCGAAAACCCAGATACATGACATTTCACGGTGCACGTGTACACCCCGCCGTAACATCGCCAACCAACTCAAAGATCTCCGGCACGTCACCCTCAATCCACCAGACGTCTCCGACCACCCAGGTGATCCAATATGGTCACGAATCAAAATCGAGTATAATAACTCAAAGTTGAAACTAAAACTGCGCCTGAAACCACCACGCCGGCAACCCCATGGTTCACCAGAGATCATGCCACTCCACCCATAGCTGCGCCACCCTATGCCGCCTCAAAACCCCCCAGTCCGATCGCCATTAGTCCATCTGTGACCCCGCATTTCCACCCTAAACCTCGACGAGCCAAACTGGGTCCTAAACCCTACTTCGATCCACCGCAGTCACCACGCTTATCAGAAGATTTCGTGAGTATTTTTCCGTGAATCCTCGTCACCCAAGCTACCCTTCGCCATGACCCCGACCCCCCGTACTTCGTCGATTGCCAAAAATTCATGAAAACTCAAAATCCAGTCATCCAAGAAATTCACTATATTTTCTTACTTATAAATCACGAAATTTCCACTAAAAATCCTTACTTTGCAATACGAACGTGATTGTACAATCAGATTTCAAAACTAACATGTTTGATTTTTTTTTTTTGATGTATTTATTAGGCTACTGTAAACTGTCGTCTTCAAAGTATTTATTTAATTTTGATACCTAATATTATTTTTAAAACTGACTTTACATGATTGTGAACAACTCTCATTCAAACACCATGATCTAAATGTCATTATTCAAAGAAACATGAAATTTCTTGGGTGAGCCAGAGCCTGTAACACAACAGAGAAGTATATCTTTGTACACATACATTCATGCATATTATACTTATAGCAGAACTTCAACAATCATTACAGGAAAAATATATATATCAGATTTTAAGGATTTATGGTTTGCTCACCTGAAACAAATGAGAACAGAGCCTTTACTTTAAGAACTTGAAACAGGCTTTTGAAAACAGTTTTGGATTTTCTAACAGAAGCTCCTCTTGATCTCTGTTTTGTTGAGTTGCTGATGGTAGTTGAATCTTTGTTTAAGTTTCAAATGGAGTTTTATCTTACTTTTGTTTAGTTCGAACTGAAAATGAAACTGGTATGGGAAAATAGTTCACAGGTTGATGATTTTAAAACAAGTTACAGGGTATCATTTCTTTAGGCAAAACAGTGTACACTTTGTACAAATTTTCAGAGATTTTTAGTTTCTTTGGGGGCTGAAAGTATTTCGAGCAGGCTTTGTTTTGTGCTAGGGTGGGAAACATTAAATGCTAATGTACTTCTTTGTCTACATACTTACATATTTTATTTTAACTTTGTTCTTCTTTTACAAGCTAACTTGATTTCGGCTGAGAAGATATTATTTTAGTGGCCAAAGACATTATCATTTTGTTTTGGCTGATATATGGTATTTGTCTTGTATTTTTATTATGTACAAACATATTTTATTATACTTGTTTTCTTCTCTTTTCTAAGTGTTTATATGTAAATGTATTTTATTTACTTGGTTTATTTTGCAAACTTGTAGATATATTACTTATCATTTTTTTTTTTTATTGTTTACTTTCTATTTTATTTTTAAAACCATTTGTCTTGAATTTCTATATATATATATTTTCATACACTCAAATTATTATTTACAATTTAAACACAAATCAAATCTATTATATTATTTCAAATTTACTCCGATGTGTTCAAATACATATATATATTCTCATATATACACATGTATACAATATTTTAATTTTAAATGTTTTATACAGAATATATTTGGATTCGGGGAAACTCGCATCACTTAATCAATTTAATTTCACAAATTTTTATTCAAAAATCAATTTAATTATCAATTAAATGTAATTAAAATTCGAGCTCGTTACATTGCATGACTGGGAAGCATGGAGAAGATCGAGTTGCGTAATGTTCAGGGGAAAGAAGCAGGGGAACATGGCGGAGACCTCGGTGGAGTGGCGAAGTCACCAGTGACCGGGATTGGCGAGGCGGAACGTTTTGGGTTGATCGATTTTTATTACCTGTGAGCTCGATGGTTGGTTTTCGTTCCTCTGGCGATTGGGATGATTTGAGTGGTCGTGAGAGACGGTGGGAATGTCGTCGAGTTGGCGGTGGGTGGTGACTCGATCGGAACGATGGTGATCATCGGTGTACGTGCACAGGTGCACGGTGTTTCTGGTGGGATCGAAGTTTTGGAGAAGAAGGCTGGTCTCGAAGTAATGTTCGGGAATAAGAGAAGATGGCTCGGGTTGTCTTCGAGCACGTGAGCGAGTATTGTAAGGTATAATAGTTTTTTTATTTAAACTAAACTTTAAAAAGAAAGAGGAAAGGAAGCTCGGGAAAATGGAGGGGAAACTCGGGTCTGGTCTCGGGGGAATGACGGGTTGGCTCGGGTTGTTTTGAGTATTTGACGTTATAGTTTTGAAACTTTAAACAAAACCAAGTTAAACTTTTCTTAACAAATTCCTTTAAAAAAAAAAAAAATTTGTTTTAAGTTTGAAATTACTTAAAGGTTTTAAAATGAATTATATTAAAGTAATTAAGTTTAAAGTGGTTTAATATGTATAACCGTTATTCTAAAATAAACTTTGAATTTAATTAAGGTTGTTTAATTAATTTATGTGATTAATTAATAAATGTGATTAGTAAATCTATGTGATTAATTAATTAAGGTAATTAATTTGAGAATAATTAATTAAAGGTTAGTCAGTTAATTAAAATAGTCAAAAGGATAATTACTAAATGAATTAATTAAGGACATTTAATTAATTTAATTAACTAATGATTTTGATCGATTAACTACTGATTAGAGATTTATGAATATTAATTAAAAGTAATTAATGTTTAATTACTGTGAATGGTTAAGGATAATTAATAAAGTAATTAAAGTGTAATTAATTATTTTAAATAATGAATTAATAGTTAAAAGATTTTAAATAAATTAATTTGAGGGTAATTAATTTGTAATTAAGAATTATTAATTGGTTAATTAAAGTTAATTTCTTAATTAAAAGAAATTTAATAAATGATTAAATTGATTAAGTAAATTGATTAATTAAATAATTAAAGATTTAATTATTTAAAAATGAAAGGTTGATGAATTATAATTAAAGGTTAATTAATTTATTATAAATGGTTAATTAATGATGAAAGAATAATAAATCAAAATGATTTGAAATTTATTTATGTTAATTAACCCAGATTTGTAATACATAAGTAATTAATCTGATTTGAATTAATCAAACAATTTAATTGATCTTACTTATGAATATTTGGATTTTATTGGATGATCTGATTGTTTGATATCCCTGATATATGATGCTTTGTGATACACCCTGATTTATGTTGTGATCTGTAGTTTACTTACCTGTGATATATATCTATGATCTGTACGATAAGCGTTATAGTTATATCGCTTATCATCTATATCCTGTATTTTGATCTGTGATGATTCATCGTGTTGCACTATTGTGTTGAATCCCTGGACCACACTTTTACACACACAAAAATGGATTTCACGTGGAAATCGATTAAGTCACAGATAATTTAAATCTGATGTTCTTGAAATTGAAATTTTAATTTCAATTGATTTTGAAATTAGAAAATTTGGGTTTAAAATGAAAAGCTTTTGAAATAGAATTTCAAAGATAAAAGTTATTTTGAATAACTTAAACGAGTTTTGAAAATTTAAATAATTTGATTTAAATTTGAATTCAATATTTGAAATTGAATCATATGATTTGAAATTAGGGATTAAAGATGATATAAATGTGTTTGTATGAATTTAACCATTTTAAAGTATTAATTTGGGAATTTGAATTTAAACCAAGGATTTCAACTCGTATGAATGAATCAGATTTCCAAATTGAAAACTATTGTTTTCGAATGATAAAAGCTTTTAGATAAGAAAAGAAATTCCAGTTTAAATTAAAGGAATTTCAAGTGAATTGAAAAATGGATTTTCCAAGTTATGAATGAATTCTTTTTGAAAGCTATGAATCGAATCTGTTTGTTTTTAACAGATTTAAAATGATGATTTATTTAACCCATTCGAAATGGAATTGTTTTGAAAGCTATGAGTTAAATCTTTGATTTAAAGATTTAACGAATTAATCAAATTGAAATGGAAATCGATTTGAAAAATCTGTGAATGAATCTTTGTGAAATTAAGCGAACTTTGTGAATTAAATCTTTTTGTTTAAAAAAGATTAAAATGGAAATTTGTTTAACCATTTGAAAGACAAAGTTTGGGTTTAAATTGTGACTTAATTGAAATCCCATTATCCATTTGTTTTTGAATATTGCGCTCACTATTCGGGTTAGCCGGGAAAAGACATCTATGTCATATAACCCATTCCGAATAGTGATACGTCGTATATGGAGAGCATTTGAAGATCGGTGTTGAAGACCGGATATTTTCGAAAATGAAAGGACAACCTGTCGAATGTCTCTGCACTGGGTAGCTCCCGGTATAGAGATTTATATCACTCTTTTGTGATGGGAAGTCTGGACGTGATTGGAAATTATCCGGATTTGCAAGGGCTTCGTGAGAAGTGCCTTCGGTTCTGTTCGAACCCGGAACAGACTTGTATGGATACATGTCTGACATTACACTTTGAGATATAAAGCCGATTTATTTCAAATACATATCTGTTGGTGGCGGAGAATTTATTCTCTTAGCTTAACACCCTTCTCTGAGACGTACGAACTCAAAGGTTATGTAGTTGAAATTTATCAGCGATATATCCCAATTTGGTAATGTGGCATGCTGAGTGTTGCTGTGTGATGATCAGTGTTTGATCATTTGTGATATGATCATTTGTTTGATCTTATATCTTTGTGATCATAGGTTGATCATTTGTTTGACCCGAAGCATGGCTTTGTGACAAAGCGTAGCTTTGTGGACGAGACTTCGTCGAGCCTCACACCCCGAAAATGGTCAAAACAGGAAGGATGCGGCAAGGTTCTAGGGAGTAGCGCCCCTTAGTGTATGTCATTCCTTCTGGATAAAGGTGGTATCATGGTATGGAGCCCAGATACTTAACCTCTGTGGTTACTGCATTATTATTATTATGTGGTTGTTGGAAATCGAGGATCCTCGGGAAGATCGGTGACGATCGGGGGATGGCATACGCGTGTCAGTAGTTACCTATTTTTGCAGAGGTAACCCGGCCTTGTGTTGGCAGAGATCTAACCGTAATGTTAGGTTATTTCTCGGGTCGTCTATTCCAGGGACGTACCCATCGTGGAAAAGGAAGTTCCTTAGCCTGATCATTTGTTGGAAATCCAAACAAAACAATACGAGCCTTGTACGGTTTTAGTTGTAGAACCTGCCATTTAATATGGTAGCTATAGCAAGCATACTATAATGGTACCTATGCTGGCTAAGATTGATATTCTACTTTCGAAATTACTTTCTGCACTATGCACTAGTAATAATATCAAAAATGATTTGATTTTGCGTAGTAAGCATCTTTGACTATCATAAGAAGAAATCTCCTCCAATTCTGCGTTTGCATTGTGTGTGTGGCGGGAGGTCTTATGGTAGTTTCATTTTCCAAAAGCATTGCGGATTTCAATGTTTAAAACCTTTTGTGTTTGTTTGAAGATAAACTGTTTTTGTTGCTCACACCAGTCCCATGACTGATCCGGAGTTTATTGTTCCTTTCCTAAACTCTGGGTGCCCACTATTTTTCCACACGGGCAGTCTAGAGTTGGCTTTTTCAGATATTTAGGTTTAGTAGATTATCTGGAGCTAGTTCAGTTCTTGGAGTTCATGGACTGACGTTGCTTATCTTGGAGCATTCTATTGGAGACATTCTATTCCGTTGCTGGTGTTATCGTTTTCTTTTCCGCTGTTATTTGTTGTATCATATCTCTGATGTATATTGATATTCATTGTATCACTCTGTTGTATCAGATATTGTATATCAATGTATTATTCTTTTATTCCGCTGTGTTATTTACTTAACTGTGTTATAAGCTCCCAAGAACCAGATTCGACATTTGAATCTACGGCATTTTGAGTACAAGTGAAGTATGGGTGCCGATTTTCGAAGGTCGACTTTTGGGTCTTGACACCAAGTCTGCGTTTGCATTGTGTGTGTGGCGGGAGGCCTTATGGTAGTTTCATTTTCCAAAAGCATTGCGGATTTCAATGTTTAAAACCTTTTATGTTTGTTTGAAGATAAACTGTTGTTGTTGCTCACACCAGTCCCATGACTGATCCGGAGTTTATTGTTCCCTTCCTAAACTCTGGATGCTCAAAATTTTTCTACACGAGCAGTCTAGAGTTTGGTTTCTCAGATATTCAGGTTTAGTAGATTATCTGGAGCTAGTTCATTCATCGGAGTTGCTTATCTTGGAGTTGTGGATTCATTCTTGTCTGAAGATCATTTTGGAGTTATCACTTCTATTGATATTGTTCCGCTGCTGTTGTTATCTTTTCTTTCCGCTGCTATTTGCTGTATCATATCTCTGATGTATATTGATATCTGTTGTATCATTCTGTTGTATCATACTGTATCAGATTTTGTATCTGTCATTATATCAATGTTATATATATTGATATATTCTTTTTCTTCCGCTGTGTTATTTACTTAATTGTGTTATAAGCTCCCGAGAACCAGATTCGGCATTTGAATCTACGGCATTTTGAGTACAAGTGAAGTACGGGTGCCGATTTTCGAAGGTCGATTTTTGGGTCTTGACAATCAGAGTACATCAACATCCATAACTTACACTGCATACACAGCGGAACTATAATCAAATACGGAAGATACGTCACGCCATCCAGCTTGTCTCCTGAGCTCCACAGCATCATATCCGGTATCCTATAATACTCGGTCTGACCCGAGCATCATATAAAACAACACCCGAGTCAGTCTGGAATACCAGCGTGAGAAAATCACACTCAAATTGATTATTAAAGTTTCAAAATCCTTCGGAAACAAAAGCATCTCGTAAGACCACGCCACAAATAAACATGTCGGGTTTTTACCTTACGATAGTTAAAACACTTTTTATTAAAATCCTCTGATATTATAATAGTGTCTATATACAAATACTTATTCAAATAGCCGAAATTGTTACATTCATTAAATTCCAGCATACTAGGTATACAAACAAATACCATACAAGACATGTAGGGAAAATGGATTTCCATCAATGACTAGACACTAGGGTACCACCTGTCACAGTACTTGGTCTAGATCAGCGTACCGAGGACCCACCCTAAGTCCCCTGCAACACAAGGCCGGAACCATCCCCTACTGGATGATTCCGAATAAAATCACCCCACGGTTGTGAACAGCAACCGCACCACTAAGCCGAAATAAAAAGGGACATCTAGACAGGGATGACCTTACCCTCTAGTGGGAGCTACCCACGAAGCCTTGCTGCATAACCCCTGATTTTCAGTCATTCCTGGTTGATGAGGCTCGAGGCTAAGCGATACCTTTATAGAACATATCCCTTAGAATGCCCATCGTCCGCTGACGATGTTCCGAAAGCATTCATCCATACAAGTCCGTCCCGGGTCCGAACGGAACCGAAGGCACTACTCCTACTACATCCATTTTGGAAATATCCTCAGGATTAGTAGCGACTAGCCCTTGCACTTCACTGCTACATCTTCGACTCCGAAATCGTTTCCACGAAACGTTCAAACCGGATCGTAGTGGTTTTCGGAAAATTAATCCCGATCCCGGTCTCTTCGAAACGATCAGCGCATTTGTCCAATATTGATAGTCGGTTATTTAACTATCAATTAACATCCACAACATCCATCAAACAATAAATAATTTCCCACATTATTTATTAACCTTAAATATCCTTTCAAGATATATTTCCAAATTTCAAAACTCATTTGAAACAAATTTCAAAAAGTTTCCGCTTACGGAATACATTTCCCAAATATTTATTTCCTCTGGAACACCAAGTACAAAATACTTTTAGATTAAAAAAATAATTTAAAAACACTTTACTATAAATATGCTTTATAACATTGAAATTATAAAACAGGAAATTATTGTCAAGGACAAAAATTTTCAGCGTTTTTGCCTCAAGGACAAGCCTTCAATATTTTATCCTAAAGGACAACTTTCTTTAGGTATCAGTTTTTAGTCATTGATAGTATCAGTTTGTAGTTATCGGTAGCAGTTTTTAGGTATCAGTTTTTAGCTTGGTAGCAGTTTTGTTGTCCTTATGAATAATTTTGGAAAATATTTGTCCTTATAAATAATTTTTAGAAGAATATTTGTCCTTATGGTAAAAATTTTGAGGTTGTGTCTTTAAGGCAAAAAATATACAAATCTTTGTCCTTTAAATTAATTCCCCCATTATAAAACTACTTTAATGCTTTATTAAAATATATATACTTTAAGGATATTTAAAATAAAACCGCTTTATAAATATAAACTAAATTTCTCCTTTAAAACATAATACCAAATCACTTTTATATAATTACTACAATAATAGATTTTTGAAAATACCTACTTTGGAATTTAACATTCAGAGATAATCAATTTTCTAAAATATGCTTTTTAAAACTACATTAAACCTTTAATTTATACTTTAAATTTGCTTTTGAAAACGTACTTGGTTATCCAGAGAAATACATTTCTCTTTCACATCCCTTAAAGATAAATCACCATTTATTTCTAAACACATTTACATTCCCTTATAAATTCCCACCTTGAATTTATACTTTCAAATATCCACCGATATTTTATTTCACTTTATAAACCCATTTTATAAATTCCAAAATCTCACTTCTCTTTTAAAATTCCAGTTTTAAACAACTAAATCAATTTCCAATTGATTTTCCAATTTACTTTACTTTACTTTGAAATAAATTTCCTTTGCTACTTCATTTATTTCAAAATACATTAACTTTTAGATTTATTCCTTTATTTGAGTTAAAACCCTTTTAACTGAAAATACCAATTTTAAACTTCCAAAATTCCTTCTTTATCCTTTAATTAAATTTAATCCTTAAATTCAAGAATATATTCTTTATCCTTAATATCACTTTAGTTTAAAGTTTAAAATTTCCCTTGTTAATTCAAAATTCCCTTATTCCAACTCACTTGAATTATTTACTTAAAATTTACCCTTTTATTTCTTTCAAAATCCAATTCTATAGAATTTAATAACTCATTTTACTTAGATATTCATTCCAACAATATCTTCCAATATTTCAATCATCAATAAAATCATCACAGGATATCAATATCCATAACACAGAATATCAAATAATCTAAATAATTTTGAGGAATCCAGTTGGATCCCTCCAACCTGTTTCCCTGCATCCATAGACGTTAGCACAATACCAATTCCACTTCGAGGTGGAATATCGCGGTATATGGGTTTTATAAAATATCATCCGCTATTATGTGGCGCATAGGGTCTCATCCGCTATATAATGCGGGAATATCAACTCCAATATATTCATATTCCAATATGTATATATTGATATATATACTACTATATATACAATCATATCAAATCATTCTCCCAATATTTAAATTTAACTATTTAAATTTAAACAGCAACCAGATGAGTGAGATTAACTCACCTTTGACCTTTAATTTGCGATCCAATCCAATCCGTTCTGTCCTTCCCCGATTCCAGACCTTGTATAACATCATTACACAACTTCATTAATCACCGAGGTAATTTAAATTTTGTTTTTAATTTAAAGTTGACTTACCTATCTTATGCAACTTTGCAATTTAAACGTTTAAAACCCTCCCGTTTTTCCCCCACCAATCTCATCTATATTATATTTCCGATTCAAAAATGATTACACAAACCGTATATAACTTCATTTTGTTTTTATCCCTTTCTCACCAGAAAATTTTCTATTTCAGCCTTTATATTATTTCTAAAATCTCGTCTATATGTATAATTAAATTAAAAGTTCGAACTTACTTATCATTTAAATCAAAATGTTATAAAATTAAATTACCAAAAGATATATTCTTAAAATCAAACGATAAGCTGATATATGCATTTATATCGTTCTGATCTATATATATGTCGAACCTGTACGTATATATATATCCTTTTCTTCTATATACATAAAATTTATCACGGCGGCATTTTATTTTAAAATTTTCCCACTAGACAAAATTCCAGCTTTAAACATATGTACTTTTTTTTTCAATTATTATTCAAACATATATGTTGATATATATATTATAAATTGAAAAGAAATAAAAATAAGAAACAGCAGATACCTCACTGCCTTAGGGACGAACTCGATGCTGCTCGACACCCTGACTTCGGCGAACAACCACCATAACAACCGAGCTACATGCCTTCGAACTCCTGTCGCACTTCATTCAGTTAAAGATCGGCCGCCACCACTACACTCACCACCATAAAAGCTCTACGCCTCCATCTCCCTCATCGCGATGCAATCGCGATTTCACAAACCCCTCCTCCTATGATCGCGACTTGACAACCATCGTATCCTCGCTCGAGCTCGAGTCTATCACCGGCCGCGCCTTTGAATTCGCCTATTCGTACTCACGTCGCATCCAACCACCCTAACTCGACGCCCAAATCGAGACCACCACGAATGACGACGCGACTTCGAGATCACCCAGACTCACTAATCGACCTCGTGAACTATCTCGAATTCACGATGACTAGACATCGGGTTGAAGCCCTAATCCCTTGCGATCGAACGAAGCTCCATTCTGAACAGAATGGGGAAAAGGATTTGATTCAAGAAAAGGGCGGCTGCGTTCGATTTTGAAGAGGGAGTTTGATTTGTGAAGTTTGGATCGAAATGAAGGAGATAGGGATGGGAACGAATTTGTTCGTTCTCTTTTTTCTTCGAGATGTTTGTTTTTCGTTACTGGCTTCATAAATTCGATTTTAAGGATGAAAGGGAAAAGAAGACTCATGTTAAAAAGGGAATAGAAATGGCTTGCTTTGGAAGACAAAACAAATTATATTATATTTATTTTTATTTTTATTAAAATGATTTATTATCTCTAGACGTTTCCACTTCGTACGATCACTCGATAACTCCAAAAATTACAAAACTTAAAATCCGGTAATAATACAATATTACAGATCCAATGGAGCTGGTTTCGTTGAAATCCGAGACTGTGCCTCGAAAGGCTATTTTTAAATTTAATTTAAACGATATATTTTAAAAACTGAACAAAACATTTTTAAATTCAATTTTAAAAGTTTCATCACCTTCAATATTAACAATATAAATTTTCTGAACCTTTAAACTATTTTTAACAGGCTCAAAACTCAAGATTCTCTATTTTACCCTATTTTCGATTGTTTAATTCAATAATTAATCATCCAATAAATACTGTATATTAGAAATTAAAGTTAAAATTTAAACTTCGAATATTTAAAATAAATTAAATATTCTCATTTCAAATATACAAAAATTCCGGGTCGTCACACAACATCACCAGGACAAAGTGCACCGTGCACATGCATGGTGACTTGGATCGCCTCCGATCGACTTCGACGATCATCCCACAACGACAAACACCCAAACACCCTAACCCAACATCAGATCACCATCCTCATAACTCGAAATCGAATTCGAGTTCCAACCAAAACCTGGAACATCAACAGAAACCACCATCAAAACCAGGAACATCACCGTTCACGAAACTCCGACCACCAGACGGTCTGTAACTCCGACTACACCATCACCTACCTCCATGCTTCCATCCCCTCGAGTTTGGTTGAACTCGATCAACCAGGGCAGGCGAACCAATCAAAACATCAGACCTAGCTAAAACTAATGTTAAAATCCTAATTCGATTACCGCCGTCACCATAGTGCTATGACTAACATCCTGACAATTTTCCCTTAGCCTCTGATCAACAGACTACCACCAGAAATAACCCCTTCCTTCCAGACCACATAGATCATCAGAAAGCCCCCAATTTCTATTTTCTGGTCAAACCAGAACTGCACCCTAAATCCATTTCTAAAAATTCAGATTTTAGTTTTAAAAATCATCATTTTGTATAAGGTTTTAAATTATATTCCTGAAACCATGAACTGAGAAAATTAAATTTTCACTTATATTCAACTTGGTCTGTTATTTTAGTTTCCAGAACCATTACCAATTTATTTTGACTTAAATAAAATTTTAAACTAAAGTTTATGATGAAACAACCAAGTTTTGTTTAAGTCTTAAATCCAGATCATGCCTAGATCAAAAGGAAATGATTTTTAAATCAAACTGATGCTTGGAACAAAGAACAGAATATCACAGAAGACAACTATGCACACACATACATCCATCATTCAAAGATACTCAGTGAATTCATACATACACAAACATACTTATTCACAGATATGAACATGCAACAGATTCATATATTTTTTAAATTTTTAAAAGGGATGTTACTCACCTTAATTTAAGAACAGAGGGCAGTACTTTTATCTGATCTGAAAACTGTTCTTACTTTGATCTGAACTTGATTGTTGTGAGCCGAAGCTTTTGTTTGATTCCCAGGTTTTGATTGTTGTTGAGTTGATCTTGCTTTTTTTAATTGCTTCGAATGGAATAAATGAAGACAGGTGGAGGTATATAGAATAGAAGAATGAAGCTTACAGGGGAAGCCAAGGCTGAGATATTTTTTTTCAGTTTGCTTTGAAAATGTTTTGACCTGACTTTGATTAAAGGTTTTGTACTAGGCTTTAAATGCTTGTCTCCTCTTTTGTTTACATGCCTATCCATATATATTTATTTTATTTTATACATATACCCATTTACATCTACTTACACTCATATATATACTTACTTATGCATATTATTTCGTATGACCCTACATTCATATACTCATATACGTATATACTTATATATATTTTTTCAAACATCATAAAGTTTGTAAGTATATTTATCTATATATATATATATATGTATTCGTAGTTATGGTTATTTTATCTTAATTTTAAACGATGGAGTTTATTATTTATTTTCTATGAGAGTTTCATATCCAGGGATTCTATAATCCAATATCTAATATAGTTTTTAAACCAATTTATATATATCCCGATATTTTAATTAACAAAATTTTATTTGTTCGACTTATAAAATCAGTGTTTTCAATGATTTAATTCAGTTAATTACCAATTAACACACCTTAAAAATTCGGGTCGTCACATTCCTACCCCCTTTAGAACTTTTCGTCCTCGAAAAGGAAGAAATAATTTTTAAATTAAACTGAGAATTATTAGTTAAATTATCCTTTAAACATTCTTAACTCTCTACTCTTTTTATTTCAAAATTTCAAAATTTTAAACACTTATAAATAACATAATATAATCATAATAGCTTTTATATAAAAATACTTTTTATAACTCGATGTTTCGATAAGTCCTATCCTTGTTCTCACAGAAATTCGGTCATACGTTGATCAGGCGTAGGACTGAAAATCAATAAGTACTTGGCAAACCCATTTTCAACATCCAGTGAAAATACTTGAAAAAAATAATTTTATTGAAAATATAGAAACCAGTTTTTGAAAATAGAGGAAATATCTTTGGTGAGAATGCTCTGGAAATCATCACCCCCATCCATGGTCGCAGCTACATCCTAGGTTACGTTGCCATCGCAGCAAAAGTCCATGTAACTGTAGGCACTCCACGCCCCTCGATTACGCCATGGAACCCACAACAGATCACAGTTACATTCCAGGGTTACGTTGCCATCACAGCAATATTCCATGTAACTGTAGGCATCAGCGCCCTCAATTTTTGCTGTCAAAAATGAAACTTCTTGTAACGACCCCGAATTTTATATATATTTAAATTGATAATTAATTTATTTTTGAATAAAAATTTGTGAAACTAATCGATAAATTGATTCAAGTTTCCCCTAAATCACGATGAAAATATATTAAATCATTTTTGAATTTAGAAATTGTGAAAATAAAATTTTATATATAAGAGAAATTATAAAATATAAAGTAAAAAATATAAATCTTAATATCATATTTATAAATCAATACAAAATAATACAAATAAAATAGATACAAGAATAATAAAAGTAAAAGAAAGAAAAAAATAAAAATAAATTCAAGTATATATTGTATAAGTATGAAACACTTGTAAAAGAAACACAATATAAATTTATGTAATTGGCTTACAAAAGAAGACAATATTATATATTCATGCACAAGCAAAAAGATAAGTCTGTAGGCTTAGACAACAAGATAAGAAAAGAAACAAAATATCTATGTACAAAAAAAATCAAATAAGGATAAGTATGAACAAACAAAGACAAGCCTAATTTATGCAAATACCTCTAGTACAGCCGAGAGGAAGGATAAGTATAGTAGTACAAAGCAAATTAATGCAGCCCCAAAATGGTACATATCAGCCACGAGACAAGGAAAAATATCACTGATGATTTGTACAAATTTTATATCAACTTGTACAAAATATTATACCCTGTAAGTTTTATTTCCATATATCAACTTTTCTCAATTCAATTCGTTCATTTCAAAACTGAGATAATATCACTTGTAAACAAACAAACATCCACTTAAACCATCAAACAATCAAAGAAAAACCAAAGGATCAAAAGAAAGATTCAACTTGCAAAATTTTCACAAACCTGTTTCAAGCATCAAGCAAGCTCTGTTCTTCTTCTGGAAATCTGTGAGTAACATCACTTTAAAAAAATTTAAAGTATAAATCTGTTGCAAGTTACATCTGTGATAAGTATGGTCATATACATATATGAACTCTCTGTGTATATTTGGATGAATGGATGATGGTGTGCAGGCTGTGTCTTCATATGCCTCTGTCTTAGATTTTTAAACCCAGATTTTCGAGTCAAAAATCTTTTCCTCCCGATCTATTTGATGTTTGGACTTAGTGTTAAAACAAAAGTTGTTTGTTTGATCATGAACTAAGTTTTAACAATTCATCCAAGTCAAAACAACTTAGCACTTTCCCTTGGAAACCCAAAATAACTGAGCAAACTTAAGATAAGTCTAAATTTAAACTTTTTAATTCATGAATTCAAGTATATAATCTGAATTCTTATACCTTAACATGATTTTTAAAGCAAGAATCTTAATTTTTAGACTGAGGTTTGAGGAGCAGTTTAGGATTGTCGAAATTTCATAGTTTCGTCGATTTCTGGTGATCCTCTGGTTCGTGGTGGTCGAGATCTGTTCTGGTAATGGAGGGATGAACGGTGGGTCGGGGAAAAATATGGTGGTGGTGAGCAGTTGAACGTGGCGGCGGCGGCGAACGTTTGTAGTTTTTAAACCTAGTTTTTTCGTGGTTTTGTATTTTGCCTCGTTTGTCGTCTGGAGTTGAATCGAGTGTCGCGTGGTTCTGGAGGATGGTAAAGGGGATGTTGGCGAGTGGATGGCCGAAGTTTCGAGCTTTCTGGTGGTCGAGGTTGTGGAGGTGACGCGTTTCCAGGTTTTGGTGAGGAGTTCCAGTCATGTTCCCAGGTTTGGGTTTTGAACTCGATTTTAATTTTCGAGTGGACGACGACGTTCAGATGGTCAGAAATTGATTCGTGGGTGAGAGTCGACTCGCTCGACGATGCAGCGTCGACTGGAGGTTGGGATATATTACCACACTTCATTCTTCATTCATTTAAACAAATCCAATTCACACTTTATAGATTATTAATAACAATAGGATGACATCATCCAATTTATTTTAAAACATCCACCCATTTCCAATTTCCAGATCTCAAACCCATTTTGAGATCACACAAACTCCCAATTCAAATTAACCATTTAACTTCCCAAGTTAAATCTCAATTTCGTCTTGAAATTTCCAATTCAGGTTGCTTGTTAACTTATTTAACTTTCCCAAAGTTAAATTCAATTTACTTAATCCAGCCAACCTTACCCAAATTTGAATTCCTGCTTCAAATTTTAAACTTCACATTAATAATCTTATAAGTTCAAAAACTTATCACCTTGGATATCACATCTCATTCCAAATTTAAAACTCAATATTTAGAGTTTATTTCAAACCATCTTTGATATTATGAATATTCCTCATATATACATATTTCCTTTACACACCAAGTTATACTTTAAATTTTAAATAACCTTTGGTTTTTAATTCAAAACAGTTTTCAAACAACCCTTGTTTGCAACAAGTCCCTTTTATTCAAATAATACTTATTTATTATTTCATTTAGCACTTTGAAACAAATTCCAAATTTTCTGGCTTAGATTTAAAACTTCACAATCTAGATCATCTTCAGTTCCAATTTATAAGTCATACTTATCTAAAACAATTCATTTTGCTTACTCATTAATACATATTTTATTATTAAACACAACAATCATTTATGATAATTACCAAGATTATCATATTAGGAAACCAATTCATTATTATCTTATTTTGAAACTCTTCTCCAAATTCAAGATTTTAATTCCAGTTTGAATCAATTTCAAACTTATCTTTATTTAATTTCAAGTTGGTTGTATTCCTATTACCACTTAATCTAATTCCAATAATTTAACAACCAATTACCTTAATATTCATTAGAAAGAAATATTGCTTTATATATATATATATATCAAAATATATTCTTATATAAAATCATTGAAAATCTTTATATATGAAAATAACAAGTACGCTCTCATATATATATATATATATATATATATATATATATATATATATACACACACTCAACTCATTCTAGGGTACTATTGACCCTATCCTTATGAGTACACCCACCATAGCCAAGGTTCTCGCTTAACCTTTCAGCTCTGATACCAACTATAACGACCTGGAATTTTCGATCGCAAAAATTCCAGATAGTTAGGAAAAGAAGAAAGAGATAGAAGAAGAAGAAACAGAAACAAAACACTGATTCTCACAAAATGCAGCGGATCAAAATATAATATCAAATAATAAAAGTTTACAAAAGAATACATGTATCTGTCAATTATATTTTTACATCAGAGTTACACTCATACACAAACACTGGACATATACAAATCGCATGTCTCAGATAAACAGAAATAATATCACAGCGGAAAGACTCCAAACGTTCCTACCATCCAGCTCCTCTCCTAAGCTCTAGAACGTCCTTACCTGAAAATCTGTAATACTTGGTCTGACCCGAGCATTACATCAAAGTAACACCCGGGTCAGGCTGGAAACCAGTGTGAGTAAACCCATAAAATATGAAATACCAAGCTATAACATATGTGAATATCAAGGTAACTCATACCCTTTACGAGTTCTTATAGTCAAACATTTATCACACCCAACAGTCTCAGGTTAAATGTCCATGTTACTAAATTCATTCCATTCCAGCCTGTATAATTTCACATATCCAATTTATAAAGAATTTAGTTTACTAATCGAAGTGGTTTCGAGTATTACTGATAGGGTACTCCGATCTCTTCGAATCCAATGTCATCTTAAATTCAAGTTGTTTAAGTGAAAATAATTCAATTCAAATTTAGAATAACATATTCACATAGCGATTCCATACAAATAGATCATCCATATTCCAAACATCATATCATATAGAATCACAATAACATACTAGGGATACCAAATAATCCAAGGCATTAAATATCGTTTAATCATCCATAAAAAAATTGTTATAGAATAAGTATTGTGATTTTTAAAAATCACACAATTTCACTCGATATTTAAATTAACTCAATTAATCACAATGAGTAATTAATCCCTAAATTACTTCCATTAAGTAATTACACTTAAACAATTTCATAAATGATTATCTTTAATTAATAAATCTAATTGATTATTAAAACTAATCACATTAATTAATTATTAAATAATCTCAGTTAATGACCTTCATTAACTATTCTTTAATTGTTTCTCTAAAGAAATTAAACTTACCTTAATTATTTTTAATTACAAATTAATTTATCTTTAATGACCTATTAATTAATCTCTAATTGTTTAATTAATTAAGTTCTTGCTGTAACTTAATTAATCTTTAATTACTTGATAAATCAATGTTAATGACAAATTAATTATTCCAAATTAATTAATCTTAAACCCTAACAAATTAATCTTAAAACTCTTAATTATTTAATTAATTAATCCAAATTATCAATAAATTAAATTAATTTATCCCTTTTAACTAACTTAATAATTTTAATGAATCACAAATCATTAAATCCTAGTTATCTTTAAGTTAAAACTTTATTCTTATTAATGATCAAATTGTAACGACCCAGAATTTCTGCCATTTGAAATTCGAATATTTAATTGCTTTTAAATATTAATAAGTAAGAATTGTAAGTCAAATAAATTTAATTTCGAATATAGAGATTTAATTGGATAATTAAATCGATAATTTAATATTTGAAATTCCAGAAATAATTGATAATTGGGTTTAATGTGATTAAAAATGATTTATAAAGTTATAATAAATCATATTGGAGTTAGAATGATGTTATAGAACTTTCAAAATTGAATTAAAAATTAATTTCTGAAAATTGAATATTTTAAAATTTAATTGACGAGTGAAAATAGTCATTTTTCAAACAGTCTCGAATTTCGACGAAACAAGTTTCATCGGATCCGTAATGTGAAATTATTGTAAGGTTTCAAATTTTGTATCAATCGGAGTTGTTGTTTGTCCAGGGCGAGCCAAAACGCATCGAAATCGTTTTAATCGATTTAATTTAAATTTGATCGTTTATTTCCGTAACTCGCACATATGAACGAATTAGCTCTCGAAACACGTTCCATTATGTCCGGAACATTGGTAAAACCTTACGAACGCCAGGCGGCACGTGTGATTTGGAGTTCGTTTGAAAAAGTCATTATAAAATGAATTTAATATTATTTATATACGTATATATATACGTTTACAAGGGCTGAAACCCTAGTTTCTTCGTGAGCCGTCGTTTACATTGTTAATGGCCGATGTTGTTCAATTCTTTCCTCCTCAAAATCTTCCAATCTGTTCACCTATTCAAAAAATTCCTAACTACAACATTGTAGAGGATGGAGAGACATTTCAATCCAACGGTGGGGATCGTTCACGGCCTCGCCAGGTGGCAGTAGTTCACCTCCATTCGTGCTACCTTTGTGCGCGTTTTTCGAGTGACAGGCTCGACCGAGCTTGGAGCTTTTCTGGCCGAAGGATGGGGGCGCAATGCTCTTCGATGTGGTATGTCTTGATCGAGCTATAGCGGAGAGGACGAGGGGCGGCGATTGTGCTTTGAACGTGAGCTATGGGTTGTAAACGCGCGTATTGCCTGGGATTGAACGGAAGGGAAGAAGCACAAATGTGTGGCCTTGATTCTAGGGTTTCAAAATGCACGGCCCAGATTAAAGTGAGGTTATAAAAATAAAAATAAATATGTAAATTGATTTATATAAATACGTATAAACTTTAAAATGCCATAACTTGTTCATACGAGGTCGGAAACTGACGAAACTTTTTGCGTTGGAATCGTTTTGTCAAGCACTACGCAATGGAGCTGGTTTGGAGTCAATTGGAGTCAGTAAAAATTTTGAGTAAAATTAAACGTGCGTTTAATTTTATTTGAAATAAAATACCGCAACCGTTATTGAAAGCAAGGTGAGAACTCCTCACTCAATCGAATATTTGCTTCGATTTAAATTTTAAATAGTTGAGATTTAAAAAATTGTTTATAGTGTTAATTGTGTGAATTGAATGATGGTTGCTATTTATTGTGTTGAAATAGATCCTATACGCCATATATTAAGCGGAGGTTATTTATTAAAAACATATACCGCGATAATTCCACCGTGAAGTGGAATTGGTATTATATATGTATTTGGAGTTGATTTCCCGCATTATATAGCGGATGAGATCCTATTGCGCCGCATAATAGCGGATAATATTTAAAAATCCCATATACCACGATATTCCACCTCGAAGTGGAATTGGTATTGTGCGAACATCTGTGGATGCTGGGAAACAGGTTGGAGGGATCCAACTGGATTCCTCAAACATTTGAATTTATTTCAATGTTGTGTGTTGATTTATTTATAATCGCCGTGTGATTATATTTGTGATTGGAATTGTTGAAAGCTGTAATTTAGCCGAATATATTTTTGGTATCGTTGGATACCGAAAATTAATAAATAAAATTGGATTTTCGAAATTTAAGTTAAAAATTTATCGATTTTTTTTTGATAATTGGATAAATTTAAAAGGATTTAAAAGATAAAAGTCTTTTTTTAACCGTATTGAATTAAATTTCAAATTTTGGAAAAAGGGTTAAATAAATGGACTTCGATAAACATTAATTATAAGTTGAAGAAATTATTTAAAATTTGGATTTTTAAATAGATTTGAAGAGATAAAGAAATTTATTTTAAAAAGGAAATAACTTTGGAAATTTATTTGATTTGAATTAATCAGATAATTAAATTTATCCTACTTATGGATGTTTGGATTATATTGGATGTTGAATTGTCTGATATGTGATGCTTTGTGATATATTCTGATTTGTGTGTGATCTATAATTTGTTTATCTGTGATATATATACCTATGATCTGTGAATGAAAGATTAGCGTTATAGTTTATACCGCTTATCGATTATATTATTATATTTGATCTTTAATGGTTGATGTTGTTGCACTATTGTGTTAAACCCGTGGACTACACAATACACACATAAATGTGGATTTCACGTGGAAATCGGTTAAGTCATAGATTTTTATCAATTTTGAAAAATTGAATTTTTGAATCCAAAATAGTTTTGGAATTGAAAGTTTTTGAAATGAGTTTGAAAACAAGAGTTATTTTAAATAACTTAATAAAATTAAAATTTAAATAATTTGATTTAAATTTTGAATTCATTATTTTGAAATTGAATTCAATAATTTGGGAATTTTGGTTTAAAAGATTATGCAAATTTTAAAAGGTGTTTATATGGGTTTTTAACCAATTAAAATACGGTTTTGAAAAAATTCAAATTTATAATCAAGTTTTATACTTGAATGGCTTTAACCTATGTAATTGAACCAGTTTTCCCCAAAACGAAAACTATTTGTTTTCAAATAATAATAGTTTTCATAAAGTGAAAATATTTCCAATTTGTGTTGAAATGAAATATTTCCAATTTGTATCGAAACAATTCAAGTTGAAATGAAATTGTAAATAGTTTGGAAAACTATGAATTAACCTTTGTGAAGATGATTAAACTTTATTTTGAAATCAAAGACGATTTTAAAAGGTGTATCTTTTATATTATAAAAGACTTGAATTGTGAATAGTTTTGGAAGCTATAAATTAAATCTGATTTAAAGATTTAATGGGTTAATCCAATTGAAATGGAAATTGATATGGAAATCTGTGAATGAATCTTTGTGAAACTGGGTAAACTTTGTGAAGTAAATCTTTTTGTTTAAAGATTTGAAAATGGTAATTTGTTAAACCATTGGAAATGAAAGTTTGGGTTTAAATTGTGACTTAATTGGAATCCCATTATCCATATATTTTGTAAATATTACGCTCATTTTTCGGTTTAGCCGGGAGAGGACCTTTGTGTCATATAACCCATTCCGAATAATGATACATCGTATATGGATTGCATTCGAAGACCTGGGGCGAAGACCGGGTATTTGTGAGAACGATAGAATGACTTATCGATTGTCTCTGCACTGAGTCGCGCCGGTATAGAGATTTCCTAAGTGATGGGAAATCTGATCGGGATTGTGAATACCCGGATTGCAAGGGCTTCTTCGGAAGTGCCTTCGGTTCTGTTCGAACCGGGAACAGACTTGTATGGTTGCATGTCTGACATTACATTTTGAGATATAAAGCTGATTTCTTTCAAATACATTTCTGTTGGTGGCGGAGAATTTATTCTCTTAGCTTAACACCCTTCTTTGAGACGTACAAGCTCAGAGGTTATGTAGTTGAAATTTATCGGCGATATGCTTCCAATTTGGTAATGTGGCATGCTGAGTATTGCTGTGTGTTGATCATTTACTGATCATTTGTGATCAAAGCATGGCTCTGTGAAAAAGCGTAGCTTTGTGGATGAGACCTCATCGAACCTCACAGACCGGAAATGGTCGAAACAGGAATGATGCGGCAAGGTTATGAGGGTCGCGTCCTTTAGGGTATGTCATTTCCTTCTGGAAAAGGGTGGTATCATGGTATGGAGCCCAGATGCTTACTCATGTGGACACACTATATTTACTACTGTGTGATGTTGGTTATCGAGCGCTCGGATAAAGGTCCCAAAGGACCGGGGGGTGGCATACTCGAGTAGTAGTTACCTAGTGACAGAGGTAACCCGACCTTGTGTTAGCAGAGAGCCAGGTAGGTTCTCGGGACGTCCCGCCAGAGGCGATCCCATGTGGTAGTAGGAAGTTCCTTAGCCTGACCATTTGTTGGAAATCCATCCTCCAATACGAACCTTGTACGATATTAGTTGTAGAACCTGCCATTTACTTATGGTGGTCACCATTGTTTAGATGGTAGCCATAGTAGGCATAGTGTGAAATGCCTATGCTGGCTAAGATTAATATTATACTTTCGAAATGTTTTCCACTATGCACTAATAGTAATAATATCCAATGATTTTGCATAGTAAGCATGTTTGACTATCGTAAGAAGAAATCTCCTCCAATTCTGCGTTTGCATTGTGTGTGTGGCGGGAGGTCTTATGGTAGTTTCATTTTCCAAAAGCATTGCGGGTTTCAATGTATAAAATTCTTTTGTTGTTGTTTAAAGATAAACTGTTTGTGTTGCTCACACCAGTCCCATGACTGACCTGGAGTTTATTGTTCCCTTCCTAAACTCTGGGTGCCCATAATTTCCACACGGGCAGTCTAGAGTTGGGTTCTTCGGATATTTAGGTTTAGTAGATTATCTGGAGCTAGTTTAGTTTTGGAGATCAGGACTGACGTTGTTTATCTTGGTGCAACGTGATGGTGGTTCGAGCTGATGTTGGAGTTATTGGTCTCATTCTATTGTGGGATCATTTGGAGTTATCACTTCTGTTTCCCGCTGTATCATTATTTATCTCTCATATTCTTGTATCATATTGATATCATTGTTGTATATCATTCTGGATACTGTATTCATTGGAATTGTATATGATATCATCTATTTCTTTATTCCGCTATGTTGTTATACTTAATGGTGTTATAAGCTCCGGAGAGCCAGATTCGGCGTTTGAATCTGTGGCATTTTTAGTACAAGTGAAATACGGGTGCCGATTTTTGAAAGCCGAGTCCGGGATCTTTACATTTGGTATCAGAGCATATGGTTAAGCGATTAACTTGGCTCTGTTGGGTATTACTCATTAGAGATAGAGTCAGTAGTACTCTAGAATGAGTGTGAGTGTAATAATAGATACGAGTGCGTATTTGTGACGACCTCCCATGACTCCTGCACTAAACATGGAAATAGTGCGCTGTAAAGTGTGCCAGGCAGCCATGGATGATCGTAAGGGGTAAGTTAAAGCATCAGTATCTATCGTATTACTCACAGCGCATGGATAAAATACAATAGAGATTATATATGGTGAAGCTTCACAAAATAGAATCTCATCAATTAAGCTTCATAATAGTTGAATACAAACATCTGAATAGTCAATACATCAAGCCTCACTACATATCACACAGAGAATTATACAAGTAGTGGAACATCCAGTATATATAGTAAGAAAATAATATGCAAGCCTCCAGCTCGTCTTCGTCATCAGCATCGTTGGAAACTAAGAACAGCACCTATCACCTGCTACCTAGTATGCCCATCCAAAAATGGATGAACAGCCCAAGGTAATAAGAGTTGAACATAAAACCTTGAGTCAGACAACAGTCTTAGTGAGCGGTAAATTAACTAACAACATATCAAAAGAGCATAAAGGTAAAAGGAATAGGAATCCAACCCTCCCACTCCACCTCTTTCTACAGTGATCGCCCCCAGACACGCTAAGAAGAAGTAAACATAGCATAGCAAACATTTAAAGTAAAGCAATTATCACTCGAGTCAAGGTCAATGTTTTCCAAGTACAAACCCCCAAGGCCTAAACCAAGATCAGATAAGCACCCAGAAAATATTGCTCTTGAGACCGAATGACGATACAACCAAACATCCATGACTCTGGCTATCACTGTTATCATTGCTTCGATACCACCGTTAATTGAATGACCGGCACATTCTTTCAGCCGTCCGTCAAGGGCCAATGGTAACCCCGGTTCTAGACAGAACTCCGCACGTCGTCGCAGCCCGTGCCTAGGACTATCGAATCTGCCCAGAGTACTCGACTACCGACTGTAGTCTTTTGGGACTATCGAATCTGCCCAGCATACTCTTGCTTTGAGCCTGCTAGAACCTTCAACAACGATGAAATCTCAGCCTTCTAGTCATCCTCCTCGACGACTATTCTCATACTAGCTCAAGCGCCTCTCGAGCCAACCATTATCCTCAAACCCGAACCATTTCACCGAGTTATCAACATGCTTGGAATGATCCCGTCTGGATTAAACCAAGGCTATCTCACATCATGCCTCGCTTCATCTCATCATAGCAAAGCCTCATCTCAACATCATCATCAAATCTATCCATATGAGCTTCATCAACCGCCACATATGCCACGAGTAGCTTTCTCAATTCAAGAGCCTTTCCCTTAGCTTTTGAATCATCTTCAACCATCTTGTCTAAATCCATCAACTAGTCAACTAATTTATAACAATCAATCAAATCAATCATTAATCCAAGTAATCAATCATGCAAACAAGATATAAAAGCAAATATAACTAAAATGGCAATTTTGTAAATAAAGAGTCCAAATCTAACAAGCATGAATCATGATCAATATCTCTATAACTTGATGAATGAACTTGCATAGATTAACATGTAGTAAAATGGATGTCAAATCATCATGAACAATAGATCTACACTTAAGTTTATGAAAATGCATGGAATTCACTATTTTAACACATAATCAAGCCACCAATCCGATATACTCCTTTGGATCCGTGTGAGAGATAACCACCACTCACCGAATCACCTAAACACCTCAAAAGCAACACACTTCAGATCTGGACAGCGAAGGATCTAACTTGATTCTCCAAAATTCCGCTTCAAACGATGAAATCTCTCTTCGATGGTTGTAGATCTTCAATCTAAGCTCTTGGATCTTCGGTTTGATCTTCGATTTGGATGGAAGGAAGCACAAAATTAAAGTGGAGAAAAGAAGTGAAGAAGTGTAGAACTCGAGCCCTCAAAATGGCAGCACTTCGTCGCTTCAAAATCCGGGTCCCAAAAAGTGAGGCAAAAACGTGTATTTATAGGTTGAATTCTTAGGTCGTCCGCTCCTTAAGTCGTCCACGACTTAACTATCCCCACGACCTACGACTTAACGATTCAACACATCCTACGACTTAACAGATCTTTCAACCTACGACTTAATAAGAGATGCGACTTAGCGACTTAACAAAATAAGTCCTCACGCGACTTAACAACTCACGACCTAACACTCTTAGGCCGTCTAACGACCTAACTACACCCAGCATACTAACATAGGTCGTCCACGACCTAACTAAACACGCCATAGCAACTCAACGACCTAACACCTTAACTCATCCACGACTTAACTTCCTTAGGTCGTTAACTCACTCAACCCCTAGGTCGCTAACTGCTACCACCAACTTCCTTAGTGTTTGATGTGTGTTTAGTGTTTGATGATAACAAACTATATATATCATATTTTAGATGTGTTTACAGATTATACACATACATGAATAACAGAAATTTTATCAACACAGAATTTGAATTCAAACTGAAATTTTATTCAACCAATCTTTTTATTACAAATTTTGAATAGTACAAATTCTGACTCTCACTATAACTGTACAAATTCTTGAATACATCACAATTCGATTTTACATTAACAACATCACTACATCACTCAAACACTCATCTGCATTGTCCAACTTCAGTGTTTGTCTTGTGTCCTGTGTACCTGTATAATTGAAAATCTACAGCAGTAATCTGAACAAAAACAAATTTAATTTGCAAAAATATAAAATTTGTTTTTTAAAAGCTGTCTCAGATATATGGGTTAACGTCGTCATCTTTGATTGTGTAATATCTGTGCATATCAGTATTCATATCAGGGACAGTGAATTACGAGTGGCTGCAGTACACACGTATGCACGTGTGCACTGCCTCGCCAACTCGAGTGCACAAGGTCAAATCAAAGTTAGATTCAACACGAGTGCAAATGGCCTCGACCAAAATTCAATGATCACTGCAACAATGAAATGTGCATGTACACAGTGAAGTCTCAACAAGTATCACCAGAATCAAGTGTATCCAGTTCAAATGCTTCACAATGCAACAGTAATCAAGTGAAGTACAACAGTGAATCATCTACAGACTCAAGTGACTAAAGAAGTGAAACAGATGTGGGTTAAAGTGTGAAACAGATGTGAAGTGAGACCAGAAATAAAACAGTGAAATTCAACAATAACATATGTACAAATGCAAAGACCAGAGAAGTATAACAGTGAACATCACTGATACTCTATCCAAGTTCAACATCACAATGAAACAAAATCAAGTCAACAGTATCATCGAGCAGGAAACCAGTCAAAGATCACCAGTAAACAAGTCAAGGCAGTGAAGTGATTCAAGTCTAAAGTATAACTGCAAACAAGATCATAGTTTGAACTAAAAGCTACAACATAAATACATACAATGGCAAGCTAACTGGCATATGAACAACTACAGCAGGTCGAGAAAGTAGTCAGGGATGAACATGCATGAATCAGGAAATCAAGCAAATGCAACAGATCGAAACAAGTATAGTTCAAACCAGAGTGCACGACAATGAATGCAGAGGCCAGAGAATTGAAGAAAATCAGTACAGTGATACATGAAATCGCATGAACAAGTTCGAACAACCAGACAACATCATATTCACGAATGCAATGTTCAAGTGGAGACCAGAGAAGATGGCTAGAGACGAAGACAGGGATGAACACAAAGATGGCCGAAGCCGTGTCAAAACAAGTGTTAACCAGGTCAAAAATCAAGTGTGTGCAATCTTTGAAAAAGTCAAAACAAATAGAAAAAGGAAAGTTTTAATGTCGTAACCATCAAGCAAAATCGAACGTTCAAAATCAAAGCCGTGAATCGAAAGTAATTCCCAAATATATCGGAGCATAAAAAGGGAAAGTCTCAACAACGTGAAGATCACGTAATATCAAATCAGACTCTATAAATAGAAGACCCAAATCATCATTGACGTGTGTGGTGAAAAATCAGAGAAAACCCAATCATCACCGACAACAAAGCAATAGTATTCAAGTTCAAATCGAGGAAACAACAGAGAAATACATACCGAACCAAACAGTCGAGATCACAAGCAAATAAGCAACAGCGACGCCGAAGCCACAGTCACTACAAAGATCGACAATGTCAAAGCCCATATCTTTCCAGTGAACTGAACGAACGAGGCGAAGCCCTAAATCTCGAAAGTCCCAAGGAGAAAGAGAAGAAGAGAACGAAATTATCTCAAGGCAATCGAGCTCGACAAAGCATCAGACGACAAGCAAACATCAAGCCCTAATCTGATCGAGAAAACGAAGAGAATCATCGCCGCCATTTTTCTATGTTCAGAGAAAATAAAGGAACGGGCTTGAGAATAAAATGGACCAGCCTAATTAATCAAAGGGGTTTAGTTAATTTAGTTTAGGTCTAGTTTTTAATTTAGTTTTAATTTACTTTCGGGCCAGGTTTTAATTACTTTGTTTTGGGCCAAATTTATTGAGGGCAAAATCGGTTTAAATTGTCGATTTAAATTTTGCCCTGGGGTTAAACTGTATCTTGTATTTTCAGTTTTTTCAAAGTCTAGTCAGAGTGAATCACCACCTAGGGTTTAGGTGTTGTCAGATTGTCTAGTTAGAATTAGTTCAGTGAGCAGGGGGGCTGCGAGTTTGCAAAGCTCTATAGGAGGGAGCAGAGTTTGCGAGTAAACGAAACTCTATAGGCGGAGCAGGGTGTGCGAGTCTGTAGGAGTGTTTGTGAGCGGGAGCGAGTGTCTGCGAGTCTGTCAGAGTGTTTGTAAGCGGGAGACTGTTTAATTCTAATAGAAATCTGGGAATGCAGCAGTAGGCAGGGGTTGCCGAAGCTGGGTAAATTCTGTGTGTGATTTACTTTACTGCATATTTATTTATCTACTGTTTGCTTTCGCGTTTAATTTGAGAAAATTTACGATAACCCTATTCACCCCCCCCTTTAGGGTTAATCTAGATCCTACAAGTGGTATCGGAGCGAGGTAAATTTTTCTTTAACTCTAGAGTCATGAATCTATCAAATAATGCTTTTTCTGAGGGGCAATCTATTGCTAGGCCACCAATGTTTAATGGTAATGATTATGCTTACTGGAAAGTTAGGATGAGTATCTATCTTAGTTCTGTTGATTACGATGTTTGGGATATTATTGAATCTGGCTATAAATCTCCCACTGTAATTGTAGGTGATACTGAGATTCCTAAACCAAAGGACAGGTGGGATGCTAATGATAAGAAATTAAAAACTACCAATGCTAAGGCAATGAATGCTCTGATCTGTGCTCTTGATAAAACTGAATTTAATAGAATTTCTCATTGTAAAACAGCACAGGAAATCTGGCATACTTTGGAGGTGACACACGAAGGAACTTCTCAAGTCAAGGAGTCTCGCCTGGCCCTGTTCAACAATGAATACGAGAATTTTGTGATGGACAAAGGCGAGAGTATAAAGGACATGTTTGGACGCTTCTCAACACTGGTATACAACGCTAGAGCGCTTGGAAAGGAATTCTCTGAGGTAGAGCTGATAAGGAAAATACTACGAGTCCTACCAATGAACTTTGAGGCAAAAGTCACGGCAATACAAGAATCGAAAGATTTGAGTAAACTACGCATGGAGGATTTGTTCGGAAATTTGATGACGTATGAGCTTGAGTTGAAAGCAAAGGAGGAACGCATCAATTCCGAACCAAATAAGAAGACGATTGCCTTAAAGAGCAAAGAAGAGAGTGATGAAGAAGAAGTTGATCCAATTGAAGGACTTACAGTGGCTGTCAATAATTTCAGAAGATGGTCGAAATTCAAGCCACGAAAGAAGAAGACCAGTGGTAATAGATCTAAAGATTCAAACAACTCTGAAAACGAATTAATCTGCTATAATTGCAACAAACCTGGTCACTTCAAACAAAATTGTCCACTCCTCAAAATCAACAAAGGAAAGAAAAAGAAGAAGAAGAAGGCCTTCGCAGCAACTTGGGATGATGAGGAAGTTTCAACTGATAGCTCAGAGGAGGCTAACCTGTGTCTTACGGTAAGATCAGATTCAGAAGCAAGCTCAGAGGAATCAAGATCAGATTCAGAAGCAAGCTCAAAAGAATACAATGAGGTAAAAAACTATTCTTATAAAGATCTTGTTTATTTGTGCCTCGATCTTACTAAAACTGTTGAAGCTATTGATTCTAAAAATGAAAAACTGAAATCTGATAGGAAAGAACTTGCCCGTGAAAATTTTAGGTTAGAATCTGAACTTGAAAAAATTCAAAACCTAGAATGTAAAAACTGTAAAGCTTTAGATTCAGAATTATCTAAACTGAAAAATAGCTTCGAGGATCTTGAAAAAGAAAACCTGAATCTAAAGGAAAATATTGAGACTAGGAAAAAGGATTTTATAAATAGATGCACCTCACTTGTGTCTGAAAACTCAACATTAAAAAAACAGAGTCCAAGATCTTGAAAAATCACTGAATAACTTTTCTAGAGGAGAAAAATCATTCAATATGCTGTTAGGAAACCAACTGTTTGCTAACAACCGAAAAGGGCTAGGTTTTGGTAAATCACAAGTTGATGATAGTACAAAAGGAAAGGGCATCTTTACTGAACGTGAAATATTTGGACATCGTGTTGAAAATGGTAGTCATAGGAATAAGAACACGAAATTTATACAAGTTTGGGTTCCTAAAAATTCTACGAATAAATTTCAAGTGTATTGGAACAAGAATGAAAGGACAAAACAAGTTTGGGTTCCAAAGGGATTGTTTATTAATAATTATTCTGCCATTAACAACCATGGACCTATAAATAGGTCACATACATCTTTAACCGTGTAGGAGTGGTGGCAGGCTGAGGAACAACATTGGTGTTATCTGGATTCTGGCTGTTCCAGATATACAACGGGTGACAAATCAACGTTCCTTAGCCCAATATAAAGGTGACAGATTCACTATGAGCAAACAACGAAAGATTATCGTGGAGGTAAAATAGGTAGTTGTATTTATTTTCAAACGATAGATAACCGGTAAGAATCTACACCATAATCTGAATTAAATCAGCCAGTTATGATTGATGATGTTAATTCTGATTTGTTAATCATCTTTAAATAGAATTACTCTAAGTAACTATGATGGTTGACCGATTCTGATTTGCTTGATATGATTTTATATGATTAGACTTTAATCTGTGCTTAAAAATTGATCAACCATTTTCTTCTTGAACTTAATCTGTTTGGTCAAACTATGATTGATTTATTTTGAGAAGCTGCTGAAACTATTGCTTCACTGATGAAAACTTCAAATTGTTTTTGAGATAATCTTGATATTTTAACTGTGATTCTACGAAAGGTATACACACTCGCTTTTCATTTGATAAAAGTTTGTGTGAGTTTTGTTAACACCGTAGTTTTATTTCTGAAGATGAATCTGATACTGTTGAAATGGTTCTTAACTGCTTCTTGATCCCATATTATGTTTTCTGTGTGTTTGTGTGCACGTTTTCACTCTAATTCTAAAGAATCACATTTGAATACCACTAAACGAAATTTTGAGATATTTTTCACACACACACAAATTTGGACTATGATATCTTTCGTGTGAAAACTTTAATTTAGTTGGTTATTCTGATGTTGATTATACGGGTTCACTGGTTGATAGGAAAAGTACTAGTAGGACATGCTTTATGCTAGGACACTCACTAATTTCATTGTCTAATAATCCTGCTCTCCATTCACTCACAAAACACATTGATGTGAAACACCATTTTTTTGATCACATTGCTAGGAAAAAACATTTGCATTGAATTCATTTCAACTAAGAATCAACTTGCTGATATTTTCACAAAACCCCTCCTCGAAGACAGATTTTCCAGATTACGTTTGGATTTGGGGATTATGGAAATTGACTAATCATTTTTCAATTTTTGGTTGAAATATTCTTGGATATTTATTTTCAACTTCAATTTCTAGAATTCAAACCTGTTTTGGATATCATTCAAAGATTGATTCGAATATGGTATTCAGTAGTGGAAATACGTTTGGCTTATGAAATTTCATAATATAATTAATTTGGTAACTTATTCCACGACCATTTCTATTTCTACCATCTTTCTATCATTCATAATGGTTTTGAAAAATGAGAAGAGTAAATCGCTTTTTAAATTAAAAAGGAAAAATCAAAGAAAATCTTAAAATATTCCTTATGCATCCATTCTCATTTAAAAGTCCTTATGGTTATGCATGGATGGATCATTAGAGGTTATCATCACTCCATTCTCATTTAAAAGTCCTTATGGTTATGCATGGATGGAGCTTGATAACTAATGAGTAACTGCTAATCCCATTTAAAAGTCCTATGGTTATGCGTGGTTAGTAAGTGCTAATTTTTTGTGTGCTTAAATGTCAAATCTTTTTAAAATTATAATAAATAGAAGAAAACATCTCTCTTCTCATTATAAAAACCAAATCATCGATCCATTCTCTAAAATGTGGAAATTGTTATCTTGTTATGATATATTATGGTTTTTCCCTATTTTTTCCATTTGTTTTCCCCTACTGCTTCATTATTTTTTGTCAGTCTTTTGATGATAACAAAAGGGGGAGAAGGAAGAGATTTTGATAAGAAAATAAGTATTTCTGGAATATTTATTTACCAAATTTGTTAAATGCTGTTAGTTATTTTCTATAGCTCTTTTATTCGTCTGTAATTTCCAAAATCTTCTAAATAAGGAGTGGTCTCAGTTGTAGGGGGAGCATACATGTAGGGGGAGCTAAATATCTCATGTTTAAACACATCTACTGGAATTTCAAAATCTTTAATATATGTTTTTCATCATCAAAAGGGGGAGATTGTTTGATGTGTGTTTAGTGTTTGATGATAACAAACTATATATATCATATTTTAGATGTGTTTACAGATTATACACATACATGAATAACAGAAATTTTATCAACACAGAATTTGAATTCAAACTGAAATTTTATTCTACCAATCTTTTTATTACAAATTTTGAATAGTACAAATTCTGACTCTCACTATAACTGTACAATTTCTGAATACATCACAATTCGATTTTACATTAACAACATCACTACATCACTCAAACACTCATCTGCATTGTCCAGCTTCAGTGTTTGTCTTGTGTCCTGTGTACCTGTATAATTGAAAATCTACAGCAGTAATCTGAACAAAAACAAATTTAATTTGCAAAAATATAAAATTTGTTTTTTAAAAGCTGTCTCAGATATATGGGTTAACGTCGTCATCTTTGATTGTGTAATATCTGTGCATATCAGTATTCATATCAGGGACAGTGAATTACGAGTGGCTGCAGTACACACGTATGCACGTGTGCACTGCCTCGCCAACTCGAGTGCACAAGGTCAAATCAAAGTTAGATTCAACACGAGTGCAAATGGCCTCGACCAAAATTCAATGATCACTGCAACAATGAAATGTGCATGTACACAGTGAAGTCTCAACAAGTATCACCAGAATCAAGTGTATCCAGTTCAAATGCTTCACAATGCAACAGTAATCAAGTGAAGTACAACAGTGAATCATCTACAGACTCAAGTGACTAAAGAAGTGAAACAGATGTGGGTTAAAGTGTGAAACAGATGTGAAGTGAGACCAAAAATAAAACAGTGAAATTCAACAATAACATATGTACAAATGCAAAGACCAGAGAAGTATAACAGTGAACATCACTGATACTCTATCCAAGTTCAACATCACAATGAAACAAAATCAAGTCAGCAGTATCATCGAGCAGGAAACCAGTCAAAGATCACCAGTAAACAAGTCAAGGCAGTGAAGTGATTCAAGTCTAAAGTATAACTGCAAACAAGATCATAGTTTGAACTAAAAGCTACAACATAAATACATACAATGGCAAGCTAACTGGCATATGAACAACTACAGCAGGTCGAGAAAGTAGTCAGGGATGAACATGCATGAATCAGGAAATCAAGCAAATGCAACAGATCGAAACAAGTATAGTTCAAACCAGAGTGCACGACAATGAATGCAGAGGCCAGAGAATTGAAGAAATCAGTACAGTGATACATGAAATCGCATGAACAAGTTCGAACAACCAGACAACATCATATTCACGAATGCAATGTTCAAGTGGAGACCAGAGAAGATGGCCAGAGACGAAGACAGGGATGAACACAAAGATGGCCGAAGCCGTGTCAAAACAAGTGTTAACCAGGTCAAAAATCAAGTGTGTGCAATCTTTGAAAAAGTCAAAACAAATAGAAAAAGGAAAGTTTTAATGTCGTAACCATCAAGCAAAATCGAACGTTCAAAATCAAAGCCGTGAATCGAAAGTAATTCCCAAATATATCGGAGCATAAAAAGGGAAAGTCTCAACAACGTGAAGATCACGTAATATCAAATCAGACTCTATAAATAGAAGACCCAAATCATCATTGACGTGTGTGGTGAAAAATCAGAGAAAACCCAATCATCACCGACAACAAAGCAATAGTATTCAAGTTCAAATCGAGGAAACAACAGAGAAATACATACCGAACCAAACAGTCGAGATCACAAGCAAATAAGCAACAGCGACGCCGAAGCCACAGTCACTACAAAGATCGATAATGTCAAAGCCCATATCTTTCCAGTGAACTGAACGAACGAGGCGAAGCCCTAAATCTCGAAAGTCCCAAGGAGAAAGAGAAGAAGAGAACGAAATTATGTCAAGGCAATCGAGCTCGACAAAGCATCATCCGACAAGCAAACATCAAGCCCTAATCTGATCGAGAAAACGAAGAGAATCATCGCCGCCATTTTTCTATGTTCAGAGAAAATAAAGGAACGGGCTTGAGAATAAAATGGACCGGCCTAATTAATCAAAGGGGTTTAGTTAATTTAGTTTAGGTCTAGTTTTTAATTTAGTTTTAATTTACTTTCGGGCCAGGTTTTAATTACTTTGTTTTGGGCCAAATTTATTGAGGGCAAAATCGGTTTAAATTGTCGATTTAAATTTTGCCCTGGGGTTAAACTGTATCTTGTATTTTCAGTTTTTTCAAAGTCCAGTCAGAGTGAATCACCACCTAGGGTTTAGGTGTTGTCAGATTGTCTAGTTAGAATTAGTTCAGTGAGCAGGGGGGCTG
This sequence comes from Allium fistulosum, assembly GCA_030737815.1. Lineage (NCBI taxonomy): Eukaryota > Viridiplantae > Streptophyta > Magnoliopsida > Asparagales > Amaryllidaceae > Allium > Allium fistulosum. The sequence continues at coordinate 303,954,951 of CM060901.1, read as the reverse complement.
CGAGTTTGCAAAGCTCTATAGGCGGGAGCAGAGTTTGCGAGTAAACGAAACTCTATAGGCGGAGCAGGGTGTGCGAGTCTGTAGGAGTGTTTGTGAGCGGGAGCGAGTGTCTGCGAGTCTGTCAGAGTGTTTGTAAGCGGGAGACTGTTTATTTCTAATAGAAATCTGGGAATGCAGCAGTAGGCAGGGGTTGCCGAAGCTGGGTAAATTCTGTGTGTGATTTACTTTACTGCATATTTATTTATCTACTGTTTGCTTTCGCGTTTAATTTGAGAAAATTTACGATAACCCTATTCACCCCCCCCCCCTCTAGGGTTAATCTAGATCCTACACTTAGGTCGTTGCCGACCTATGCTCCTTAAGTCGTTAGCTCGCCCAGTCTCCTAGGTTGCTACTCTTATGCCGCTAACCCTTAAGTCGCCGACTCCATAAGTCGCCTACTTCCTTAAGTCGCCAACTTTCTTATAGGTCGTATAAACCCCTAAGTCGTCTACCCCTTAAGTCGCTCCACGACCTAACATTCTTCACGACCTAAGTCCCAACACGACCAAACTCCTTAGGTCGCTCCAATCACTTAAGTCGCTCAACCGGCCTAACTACTACACGACTTAAGCTTCGAACGACTTAAACTCTGGACGACTTAACTACACTACGACCTAATGACAACTGTTTTACAAATCTTTCGATCCGTAAAAATACAGGTCGTTACATTCTCTCCCCCTTAGGAATTTCGCTCCCTAAATTCCAAACAAACAAGAGCAATCAAAAACTATTATGCATGCCTACCATCCATAGCAATCAACAAACCATGCGTCCAATTCTAGCCTAGCATGCAGAATTCTAAAACTAGAACAAGTTACAATGTCGTGAGATGACACGACACCTTATGGCCATACCTCGAAGAGTTCAGGATGAGCTGCCTTCATCCTCTCTTCCACCTCCCATGTACAGTCGTTAACATCATCACTCCACTGTATCTTGAGCAACCTAACTACCTTCCTCCTAAGCTGTTTCGTGTCAGTTTCCACAACACGAAACAGCTTACGAGGTCTCTCAACAACTGGATCAACCGCAAAATCTTCACAGCTATCAGTAGAAACTACTGTATTCAAGTCGTGCACATACTTCTGTAGGTACGATACATGAAAAACATTGTGCACACCCGCCATCTTTTCTGGTAACTCCAATTTATAGGCGAGCTTCCCAATTCGCTCGACGATCGGGAATGGTCCAACAAATCTTGGAGTCAATTTTCCTTTCTTCCCGAATCGAATAACATTCTTCAGTGGAGAGATCTTCACAAAAACCATATCACCTACGTCGAATTCCAAATCCTTACGATGCTTATCGACATAACTTTTCTGTCGGTCTTGGGCTGCCTTCATTCGTTGTCGAATGATCTCTATGCAATCCGTAGTCTGTCGAATCATTTCTGGCCCAAGTCTCAGCTTTTCTCCCGTTTCCAACCAACATGTCGGAGAGTTACACGGTCTTCCATACAATTCCTCATACGGTGCCATACCAATGCTTGACTGGTAACTGTTATTATACGAAAATTCCACCAAATGAAGGTGATCTTCCCATGATCCTCCGAAATCCAAAACACATGCTCTAAGGAGATCTTCCAAAACTCGGTTGACTCTCTCGGTCTGACCATCTGTTTGGGGGTGATAAGCTGTACTCAAACACAACTCGGTTCCCAAAACTTCCTGGAAGCTCTTCCAAAATCTACTAGTGAACAATGGGTCTCGATCACCCCCTATACTTTTCGGAATACCATGGAATCGAACTATCCACTTAACATATAGCTCAGCCAATTTCGATGTAGTCCTAGTTGATCGAACAGGAATGAATCTTGCACTCTTAGTCAGACGATCTATGATGACCCAAATCCCTTCATTTCCCATTCTTGTTCTAGGTAGCCCATCAATAAAATCCATCGATATTTGCTCCCACTTCCATGTAGGAACTTCTAATGGCTGAAGCAATCCACTTGGCTTTTTCTGCTCAGCTTTTACCAACTGGTAGTTCATGCACTTGGAAATAAAATTTCCAACATCCTTCTTCATACCTTCCCAGTAATAGGTTCTCTTCATATCCTGATACATCTTATTTCCACCTGGATGAATTGTCAGCTTCGAGTGATGACTTTCCTTCAGAACTTCATTTCTCAATTCATCTATATCGGGAACAACTAGTCGTCCTTGCTTCCGAAGCCAACCCTCTCGATCGACCTCGAATCCTTTATCCTTTTCTGGGTCCAATCTAGATTCCATATCACGGATAATCTTGACAAGCTAATCGTCTCGCTTTTGACTCTCGCCAATTCTTTCCACAAGAGTCGGTCTTATCGATAAGTTTGCCAACATCTCAGGTTCCAATTCACATCTGGGCCTGAAGTCAAATCCGGCTAAATACTCGAGACTCTTCCATTCTGAAAACATGGCTCCTAACCCTACATGTCTTCGACTTAACGCATCTGCCACTGCGTTACCCTTTCCCGGAGTATAGGCTATACTAAAATCATATGATGCCAAAAACTTTAGCCATCGTTGCTGCCTAAGATTTAAATCCTTTTGGGAGAAAAGATACTTCAACGACTTATGATCTGTAAACAACTCGAATCGAACTCCCAATAGATAATGTCTCCACATCTTCAGAGCAAAAACAATCGCCGCTAACTCCAAATCATGAGTCGGATAATTCCTTTCATGCGGCTTCAGTTGTCGACTCGCATACGCAACAACTTTACCCTTCTGCATCAGCACCGCTCCAAGTCCAGTACCACATGCGTCGGTGTAAACCACCATCTCATCATTTCCACTTGGAATAGTCAAAACAGGAGCACTTGTCAGTCGCTCTTTTAGGATTCCGAAAGCTTGCTCACACTTAGCATCCCATCTGAATACTTGACTCTTTTTCGTCAATCCGGTTAATGGTGCAGCCACCTTGGAAAAGTCATTGATAAATCAACGATAGTATCCTGCTAATCCAAGAAAACTTCTCACATCAGATGCATTCTTAGGTCTAACCCAATCCTGGATTGCTGCCACCTTGGCGGGATCAACTGCTATTCCGCTTCCAGAGATAATATGGCCTAAGAACCTCACTTCGCTCTTCCAGAAGTGACACTTCGAAGACTTAGTCTTCAGCTGATGTTTCCGTAAGATTTCCAAAACAATACGCAAATGCGTCTTGTGCTCTTCTTCAGTTCTGGAATAAATCAAAATATCATCCACGAACACTAGTACGAACTTGTTCAACTGATTTCTGAACACTCTATTCATAAGATCCACAAAATATGCTGGCGCATTGGTCAATCCAAACGGCATTACCAGCCACTCAAAGAAAACGGATGGTGTCCTGAAAGCAGTCTTTGGCACACTATCCTTAGCCACCCTTAACTGGTGAAATCCCGTTGCCAAATCCATCTGAGAAAACACCTTAGCTTCGTGAAGCTAATCAAACAAGTCATCTATTCTCGGCAATGGATACTTGTTCTTCTTAGTCACTTTATTCAGCTCACGATAATCCACACACAACCTCAACGATCCATCCGCTTTGGTTACAAACACAACTGGTGCACCCCATTCGGACACACTACGCCGAATGAATCCTTTATGTAAAAGATCATCAACTTTCACCTTAAACTCTTGTTGTTCCCTAGGTACCATCCGCCTAAGAGGCATCACAACAGGTCTGGCTCCTTCAACTAGATCGATACGAAACTCAATCTCTCTATGCGACGGTAACCCTTTGACCTCATCAAAGACATCCTCAAATCCATTAGCGATTGGCACCGATTACAGTCCATCCCGTGGAACAACCAGTGAATACATGAAGCTCATGAAGACGCCTTCCTCATGCTTACATCGTATCACAACCTTTCGCCCTTCCACATTCTCGACTGTCACCTCCAACCTTTCACAATCAACCTTTGCCGCATACTTCCTAAGCTAGTCCATACCCAAAATAATTCTGAACCCCACAAAGTTCAGAACAAAACAATCACAAACAAAAGAGCAATCATGACTCGATACAACCAAACCACGGCATAGCATACACAGACAGGACGAACCCCCAACTAGATTAGTCACAACCAATGGTCTATCAACGATATCCGGTTCTAAACCCAACCGGCCTACAAGTTCACTACAAACAAAAGAATGCGACGCCCCAGTATCGAATAACACTCTAACTGGAACACCACATATGGAGAGAGTACCTTGAACCACCACACTCTTTCCTTTCTCTTCAGCGGTAGGAGCTTTTGAAGATGATGGAACAGCCCCTAAAGCATAAGCTTGCACAATCTGCTTGTCCTTCCGTGGTTCTGGACAATTCCTATTGATATGCCCCGGCTTGTCACAGTTGTGGCATTTCATCGGCACCTTAGGATTCTTGCAATCTCTAGAGAAATGGCCCGTCTGCTGACAATTGTAGCAGGTCACTTCGCCCTTCGGCTTCTTCTGGCCATCCTTACCCTTTTGCTGCTGCTGCTTCCTCTTCTTGCTTCCACCCTGCTATGGTTTAGACTCTTCCTTGGTTACAGCAACAACAGATCCTTCTTTAGGAAACAGATTTTCGTGCCTAAGAGCTTTCTCCACAAGCTTCTCAAATGAATCGTCTAAATGATCCACCAACTGCCTCCCAAGATAACAGTTCAAGCCTGTCACAAACTTCTCATTCTTCTGATATGAAGATTCAATATACGACTGGGCATACTTGGACAAGGCTTCAAACTCATAAACATACTCAAGAATTGGTCTTCCCCCTTGGTTGAGCTACACAAACTTCCTGAACAGAACAGATTTCTGAGCTGTAGAAATGAACTTAGCTTCAAATCTGGCTTGTAATTGTACCCAAGTAATTTCTTCCTCCGGAGTATCAATGGTGATAGAGTTCCACCTGTCAGAAGCTCTCCCTTGAAGCTGTCTTGATGTGAGCTTCCTTTTGGTTGCATCCTCGATTCCCAAGTTACCAAAGATCCTTCTACAAGCATTTATCCATCTCTGGACTTCAATGGTTGACTCTGTTCCCAAGAAAACCTTTCCTCCAAGAGCAGTATAGTCTTTACACAACTTAGCAAAATCCACCGGTTTTGGAGTTTGAACTTGAACTCCAACATCTACTGATGGCCCCGGAGCTGGCATCCATCTCATGATCGAAGTCATCATAGCCTCGAACATAGCAGCATAATCAGCAGCCCCCTCAGCAGCACGGCCTTCCCTAGCAGCTGGTCTCCCTCTTCGACTCATTCTTAGTATCGATAAAAGAAATGATCAGCACACCTTGAGAAACAACTACATAAAGGACTCACATACTTCTAAGCTACTATATTATATATAGTAATCATCCATCAAAATACAATTACGTCTCTCATACGTAGTTACGTCAGCGAGCGTTGGCTAAAATCGATTAACCAAAGCTCTAATACCAAATGTGACGACCGCCCATGACTCCTGCACTAAACATGGAAATAGTGCGTTGTAATGTGTGCCAGGCAGCCATGGATGATCGTAAGGGGTAAGTTAAAGTAGCAGAATCTATCGTATTACTCACAGCGCATGGATAAAATACAATAGAGATTATATATAGTGAAGCTTCACAAAATAGAATCTCATCAATTAAGCTTCATAATAGTTGAATACAAACATCTAAATAGTCAATACATCAAGCCTCACTACATATCACTCAGAGAATTATACAAGCAGCGGAACATCCAGTACATATAGTAAGAAAATAATATGCAAGCCTCCAGCACGTCTTCGTCATCAGCATCGTTGGAAACTAAGAACAGCACCTGTCACCTGCTACCTAGTCTGCCCATCCCAAAATGGATGAACAGCCCAAGGTAATAAGAGTTGAACATAAAACCTTGAGTCAGACAACAGTCTTAGTGAGCGGTAAATTAACTAACAACATATCAAAAGAGCATAAAGGTAAAAGGAATAGGAATCCAACCCTCCCACTCCACCTCTTTCTACAGTGATCGCCCCCAGACACGCTAAGAAGAAGTAAACATAGCATAGCAAACATTTAAAGTAAAGCAATTATCACTCGAGTCAAGGTCAATGTTTTCCAAGTACAAACCCCCAAGGCCTAAACCAAGATCAGATAAGCACCCAGAAAATATTGCTCTTGAGACCGAATGACGATACAACCAAACATCCATGACTCTGGCTATCACTGTTATCATTGCTTCGATACCACCGTTAATTGAATGACCGACACATTCTTTCAGCCGTCCGTCAAGGGCCAACGGTAACCCCGGTTCTAGGCAGAACTCCGCACGTCGTTGCAGCCCGTGCCTAGGACTATCGAATCTGCCCAGAGTACTCGACTACCGACTGTAGTCTTTTGGGACTATCGAATCTGCCCAGTGTACTCTTGCTTTGAGCCTGCTAGAACCTTCAACAACGATGAAATCTCAGCCTTCTAGTCATCCTCGTCGACGACTATTCTCATACTAGCTCAAGCGCCTCTCGAGCCAACCATTATCCTCAAACCCGAACCATTTCACCGAGTTATCAACATGCTTGGAATGATCCCGTCTGGATTAAACCAAGGCTATCTCACATCATGCCTCGCTTCACCTCATCATAGCAAAGCCTCATCTCAACATCATCATCAAATCTATCCATATGAGCTTCATCAACCGCCACATATGCCACGAGCAGCTTTTCCAATTCAAGAGCCTTTCCCTTAGCTTTTGAATCATCTTCGACCATCTTGTCTAAATCCATCAACTAGTCAACTAATTTATAACAATCAATCAAATCAATCATTAATCCAAGTAATCAATCATGCAAACAAGATCTAAAAGCAAATATAACTAAAATGGCAATTTTGTAAATAAAGAGTCCAAATCTAACAAGCATGAATCATGATCAATATCTATATAACTTGATGAATGAACTTGCATAGATTAACATGTAGTAAAATGGATGTCAAATCATCATGAACAATAGATCTACACTTAAGTTTATGAAATGCATGGAAATCACTATTTTAACACATAATCAAGCCACCAATCCGATATACTCTTTTGGATCCGTGTGAGAGATAACCACCACTCACCGAATCACCTAAACACCTCAAAAGCAACACACTTCAGATCTGGACAGCGAAGGATGTAACGACCCGTATTTTTACGGATCGACAAGTTCGTCAAAATCTGGAATTTTCAGCATTTTAAGCCATTTCAGATTTTAGGCGAAATATGGTTAAGTCCTAAGTCGTTCACGACTTAGTATAGGTCGTAATTCGTATACGACTTAGGGAATAAGCGCGACTTAGGAATCAGCGAGTTAGCGAGTTGAGGTGGTAAGTCGTGGATGACCTAAGAGATAAGTCGTGACCGACTTATTGTAGACGAATTAAGGTTTTGAGTTAAGGGTTAAGTCGTGACCGAGTTAAATGTTAGGTCGCGAAGTGGTTTGGGTCACGTGTCAGTTTGGAGCGACCTAGTGGTTCCGAGTTAGCATTGTTAGGTCGGCAACGACCTAAGGAGTTTGGAGATAGCTGTGTAGCGACCTAGTGTCTTGGTATGACCTATAGGTTAGCGACTTAGGGAGTATACGACCTATGGGAGTTAAGTCGTAGGAGTTAAGTCGTAAGTCGTAACATGTTTTAGGTCGCGTGAAGACTTAAGGTGTTAGGTCGCTGGGTTTCTGCCTGAGTGATAGGTCGTGAGCGACTTAGTAGTTGTTAAGTCGCGAGCGACTTAAGAGTTGATCTGTTTTAAGTCGTAGACGACTTAGTAGTTGAGTCGTAGCCCCAGTTATTTGTTAAGTCGTATCCTATGTTTTAAGTCGCGAGCGACCTAGGAGTTAGCTGTTAAGTCGTAACCCAGTTATTTGTTAGGTCGCGTAAGGCTTAGCAGTTAGGTCGAAGATGTGCTTAAGCGCTAGGTCGCAGCTGCGCGTTAGGTTAGGTCGTAGAGGCTGGGGGTTTTGTTAAGTCGTAAGTTGGTAAGTCTTTAGGTAGGTAGGTTTTAGGTCGTAGGTCGTGGACGACCTAACTCCGAGTGACTTAAGGGAATTTCAGCTATAAATAGGAAGGGTTTTTCTCACTTTTTGGGATCCGGATTTCGAAGCGACGAAGTGCTGCCATTTTCAGAGCTCGACTTCTACACTTCTTTACTTCTTTTCTCCACTCTAATCTAGTGCTTCCTTTCATCCAAATCGAAGATCAAGATCGAAGATCCAAGATCTAAAGTTGAAGATCTTCATCCTTTGAAGTGAGATTTCTTCATTTGAAATGGATTCGTGATAGATCAAGCTTGATCCTTCGCTGTCCAGATCTGAAGCGTGTTGATTTGGAGTTGTTTAGGTGATTTGGTGAGTGGTGATTATCTCTCACACGGATCCAAAGGAGTATATCGGATTGTTGGCTCGATTTGGTGTTAAAATAGTGATTTCCATGCATTTTCTTTATCCTAAGTGTAGATCCATGTAGATCCATTGTTCATGATGATTTGACAACCATTTTACTAAGTGTTAACCTATGCAAGTTCATTCATCAAGATTGTAGAGATATTTCTTATGATTTCATGCACGTTAGACTTTCAACTCTTTAATTACGAAAATGCCATTATTGTTATAATTATCTACTTAGATCATATTTGAATGCTTGATTGCTTGGATTAATGTTTGGTTTGATTGATTGTTATGAATTAGATGATTGATGGTTTGATTTAGACCGAAGATGATTCAAAAGCTAGGAGAAAGGCTCTTGAAATGGGTAAGCTGCTCGTGGCATATGTAGCGGGATGATGAAGCTCTTATGTGTAGATTTGATGATGTGATGTTGAGATGAGGCTTTGCGAGGATGTGATGAAGCGAGGCAATCATGTGATGAAGACTTGGTCTAATCCAGACGGGATCATTCCAAGCATGTTGATAACTCGGTGATATGATTCGAGTTGAGGATAATGAATGGATATGAGAATAGTCGTCGAGGAGGATGACTAGGAGGCTTGGATAGCATCATTGTTGAAGGTTCTAGCATGCTCTAAGCAAGAGTACGTTTGGGCAGATTCGATAGTCCCAATGGCCAACTGTTGATGGTCGAGTACTCTGGGCAGATTCGATAGTCCTAGGCACGGGCTGCGACGACGTGCGGGAGTTATGTCTAGAACTGGGGTTTCCATTAGCCCTTGACGGACGGTTGAAAGAATGTGCCGGTCATTCAATTAACGGTGATATCGAAGCAATGATAACAGTGATAGCCAGAGTCATGGATGTTTGGTTGTATCGTCATTCGGACTCAAGAGCGGTATTTTCTGGGTGCTTATCTGATTTAGGCCTTGGTACTTGGAAAACATCGCCCTTGACTCGAATGATTATTACTTTACTTTAAATTGTATGCTCTGCTGTGTTGCTTCTGCTTAGTGTGTGTCTGGGGCTATCACTGTAGAAAGAGGTGGAGTGGGAGGGTTGTATTCCTATTCCTTTTCCTTTATGCTCTTTTGGTATGTTGTTTGTTAATTTACTGCTCACTAAGACTGTTGTCTAACTCAAGGCTTTATGTTTATAATTCTTATTGCCTTGGGCTGTTCGTCCATCTCTGGGACGGGCAGACTAGGTAGCAGGTGACAAGTGCTGTTCTCTTCTCACGATGCTGATATCGAAAACGAGCTAGAGGGTTGCATATTATCTTCTTATATGTACTGGATGTTCCGCTGTTTGTATAATCTCTGAGTGTTATGTAGTGAGGCTTGATGTATTGACTATTTGGATGCTTGTATTTAACTATTATGAAGTTTTATATGATGGCATTTTATTCTGTAAAGCTTCACTATACATATGTTCTATTGTATTTTGTCCATGCGCTGTGAGTAATACGATAGATTCGGTTGTTTTAATTTCTCTAACAATCGTCCATGGTCGCCTTGCACACCTTACAGTGCGCTTTCTCTAGATTCGGTGCAGGGGTCATGGGAGGTCGTCACATTTGGTATCAGAGCATTGGTTAATCGATTTTACCCAACGCTCACTGACGTAACTACGTATGAGAGACGTAATTGTATTTTGATGGATGAATACTATATATAATATAGTAGCTTAGTAGAGTTGAGTCCTTTATGCAGTTGTTTCTCTAGATGTTCTAATCATTCCTTTTTATAGATATTGAGAATGAGTCGAAGAGGGAGACCAGCTGCTAGGGAAGGCCGTGCTACTGAGGAGGCTGCTGATTATGCAGCTATGTTCGAAGCTATGATGACTTCGATCATGAGAAGGATACCAGTTCCAAGGGCAGCAGTAGATGTTGGAGTTCAAGTCCAAACTCCGAAACCAGTGGATTTTGCTAAGTTGTGCAAGGATTATACTGCTCTTGGAGGAAAGGTTTTCTTGGGAACAGAATCAACTATTGAGGTCCAGAGGTGGATAGATGCTTGTAGAAGGATCTTTGGTGATTTGGGAATTGAGGATGCGACTAAGAGGAAGTTGGCATCGAGACAGCTTCAAGGGAGAGCTTCTGATTGGTGGAACTCTATTACCATCACTACTCCGGAGGAAGAGATTACTTGGGAGCAATTCCAAGTCAGATTTGAAGCTAAGTTCATTTCTACAGCTCAGAAGTCTGTTCTATTCAAGAAGTTTGTAGAGCTCAAGCAGGGAGGAAGACCAGTTCTTGAGTATGTTTCTGAGTTTGAAGCGTTGTCCAAGTATGCCCGGTCATATATTGAATCTGCATATCAGAAGAATGAGAAGTTTGTGACAGGCTTGGACAGTTATCTTGGGAGGCAGTTGGTGGATCATTTGGATGATTCATTTGAGAAGCTTGTGGAGAAAGCTCTCAGGCATGAGAGTTTGTTTCCTAAGGAAGGATCTGTTGTTGCTGTGACCAGGGAAGAGTCTAAACCCCAGCAGGGTGGAAACAAGAAGAGGAAGCAGCAGCAGCAGAAGGGTAAGGATGGCCAGAAGAAGCCGAAAGGCGAGGTGACTTGCTACAATTGTCAGCAGAAGGGCCATTTCTCGAAGGATTGTAAGAATCCGAAGGCACTGATGAAGTGTCACAACTGTGACAAGCCAGGGCATTTCAGGAAGAATTGTCCAGAACCGAGAAGGGACAAGCAGATTGTGCAAGCTTATGCTTTGGGAGCTGTTCCGTCGTCTTCGAAAGCTCCTACCGCTGAAGAGAAGGGAAAGAGTGTGGTGGTTCAAGGTACTCTTTTCTTATGTGGTGTTCCAGTTAGAGTGTTGTTTGATACTGGGGCGTCGCATTCGTTTGTTTGTAGTGAACTTGTAGGCCGGTTAGGTTTGGAACCGGATATTGTTGATAGGCCATTGGTTGGGACTAATCTAGTTAGGGGTTCGTCTTGATTGTGTATGTTATGCCGTGGTCTAGTTGTATCGAGTCATGGTTGCTCTTTTGTTTGTGATTGCTTTGTTCTGAACTTTGCGGGGTTCGAAATTATTTTGGGTATGGACTGGCTTAGGAAGCATGCGGCTAAGGTTGATTGCGAAAGGTTGGAAGTGACAGTCGAGAATGTGGAGGGGCGAAAGGTTGTGATACGATGTAAGCATGAAGAAGGCGTCTTCATGAGCTTCGTGTATTCATTAGTTGTTCCACGGGATGGACTGTCATCAGTGCCGATCGCTAATGGATTCAAGGATGTCTTTGACGAAGTCAAAGGGTTGCCGCCGCATAGAGAGATCGAGTTTCGTATAAATCTAGTTGAAGGAGCCAGACCTGTTGTGATGCCTCTTAGGCGGATGGCGCCTAGGGAACAGCAGGAATTGAGGGTGCAAGTTGATGATCTTTTGCAGAAAGGATTCATTCGGCGTAGTGTGTCCGAGTGGGGTGCACCAGTTGTGTTTGCAACCAAGGCAGATGGGTCATTGAGATTGTGTGTGGATTATCGTGAGCTGAATAAGGTGACTAAGAAGAACAAGTATCCATTGCCGAGAATAGATGACTTGTTTGATCAGCTTCACGAAGCTAAGGTGTTTTCCCAGATGGATTTGGCAACAGGATTTCACCAGTTGAGAGTAGCTAAGGATAGTGTGCCGAAGACTGCTTTTCGGACACCATCTGGTTTCTTTGAGTGGCTGGTAATGCCGTTTGGATTGACTAATGCGCCAGCATATTTTGTGGATCTTATGAATAGAGTGTTCAGAGATCAGTTGAACAAGTTCGTACTTGTGTTCGTGGATGATATTCTGATTTATTCCAGAACGGAAGAAGAGCACAAGACGCACTTGCGTATTGTTTTGGAAATCTTGCGGAAACATCAGCTGAAGGCTAAGTTTTCAAAGTGTCACTTCTGGAAGAGTGAAGTGAGGTTCTTAGGCCATGTGATTTCTGGAAGTGGAATAGCGGTTGATCCCGCTAAGGTGGCAGCAATCCAGGATTGGGTAAGACCTAAGAATGCATCAGATGTGAGGAGTTTTCTTGGATTAGCAGGATATTATCGATGGTTTATCAAAGACTTCTCCAAGATAGCTGCACCGTTAACAGGATTGACGAAGAAGAACCTAGTGTTCCGATGGGATGATAAGTGTGAGCAAGCTTTTGGAATCCTGAAAGAGCGTTTGGCGAGTGCTCCTGTTCTGACTATTCCTAGTGGGAATGATGAGATGGTGGTTTACACCGACGCATGTGGTACTGGACTTGGAGCAGTGCTGATGCAGAAGGATAAAGTTGTTGCGTATGCAAGTCGACAACTGAAACCGCATGAAAGGAATTATCCGACTCATGATTTGGAGTTAGCGGCGATTGTATTTGCTCTGAAGATGTGGAGACATTATCTGTTGGGAGTTCGATTTGAGTTGTTTACGGATCATAAGTCGTTGAAGTATCTTTTCTCCCAAAAATATTTGAATCTTCGGCAGCAACGTTGGCTAGAGTTTTTGGCATCATATGATTTTGGTATAGCTTATACTCCGGGAAAAGGTAACGTAGTGGCAGATGCGTTGAGTCGTAGACATGCAGGATTGGGAGCCATGTTTTCAGAATGGAAGAGTCTCGAGTATTTAGCCGGATTTGACTTCAGGCCTAGATGTGAATTGGAACCTGAGATGTTGGCAAACTTATTGATAAAACCTTCTCTTGTGGAAAGGATTGGCGAGAGCCAAAAGCGAGACGATAAGCTTGTCAAGATTATCCGTGATTTGGAATCTGGATTAGAACCAGAAAAGGATAAAGGATTCGAGGTCGATCGAGAGGGTTGGCTTCGGAAGCAAGGACGACTAGTTGTTCTCGATATAGATGAATTGAGGAGTGAAGTTCTGAAGGAAAGTCATCACTCGAAGCTGACAATTCATCCAGGTGGAAATAAGATGTATCGGGATATGAAGAGAACCTACTACTGGGAAGGTATGAAGAAGGATGTTGGAAATTTTATTTCCAAATGTATGAACTGCCAGTTGGTAAAAGCCGAACAGAAGAAGCCAAGTGGATTACTACAGCCATTAGAAGTTCCTACATGGAAGTGGGAGCAGGTATCGATGGATTTTATTGATGAATTGCCTAGAACCAGAACGGGAAATGAAGGGATTTGGGTCATTGTAGATCGTCTGACTAAGAGTGCACGATTTATTCCTGTTCGATCGACTAGGACTGCATCAAATTGGCTGAGTTGTATGTTAAGTGGATAGTTCGATTCCATTGTATTCCGAAGAGTATAGTGAGCGATCGAGACCCATTGTTCACTAGTGGATTTCGGAAGAGCTTCCAGGAAGTTTTGGGAACTGAGTTGTGTTTGAGTACAGCTTATCACCCTCAAACAGATGGTCAGACCGAGAGAGTCAACCGAGTTTTGGAAGATCTTCTTAGAGCATGTGTTTTGGATTTCGGAGGATCATGGGAAGATTACCTTCATTTGGTGGAGTTTGCGTACAACAACAGTTACCAATCAAGCTTTGGTATTGCACCGTATGAGGCATTGTATGGAAGAGCGTGTAACTCTCCGACATGTTGGTTGGAAACTGGAGAAAAGCTGATGCTTGGGCCAGAGATGATTCGACAGACTTCAGATTGTATAGAAATCATTCGGCAACGGATGAAGGCAGCCCAAGACCGTTAGAAAAGTTATGCCGATAAGCGTCGAAAGGATTTGGAATTCGACGTTGGTGATATGGTTTTTGTGAATATTTCTCCACTGAAGAATGTTATTCGATTCGGGAAGAAAGGAAAATTGACTCCGAGATTTGTTGGACCATTCCCGATTATCGAGCGAATTGGAAAGCTCGCCTATAGATTGGAGTTACCGGAGAAGATGTCGGGTGTGCACAATGTTTTTCACGTATCATATCTACAGAAGTATGTGCACGACTCGAATACCGTGGTTTCTGCTGATAGCTGTGAAGATTTCGAAGTTGATCCGGTCGATAGAAGACCTCGTAAGCCGCTTCGTGTTGTGGAAACCGACACGAAACAGCTTAGGAGGAAGGTAGTTAAGTTTCTCAAGATACAATGGAGTGATGATGATAACGACTGTACGTGGGAGGTGGAAGAGAGGATGAAAGCAGCTCATCCTGAACTCTTCAAGGTATGACCCTAAGGTGTCGTGTCATCTAACAACGTTGTAACTTGTTCTAAGTTTTAGAATTCTGCACGCTAAGCTAGAATTGGATGCATGGTTTGTTGATTGTTATGGATGATAGGCGTGCAGAATAGTCTTTGATTGCTTTGTTTGTTTGGAATTTCGGGGGCAAAATTCCTAAAGGGGGAGAGAATGTAACGACCCGTATTTTTACGGATCGACAAGTTCGTCAAAATCTGGAATTTTCAGCATTTTAAGCCATTTCAGATTTTAGGCGAAATATGGTTAAGTCCTAAGTCGTTCACGACTTAGTATAGGTCGTAAGTCGTATACGACTTAGGGAATAAGCGCGACTTAGGAATCAGCGAGTTAGCGAGTTGAGGTGGAAAGTCGTGGATGAGCTAAGAGATAAGTCGTGACCGACTTATTGTAGACGACTTAAGGTTTTGAGTTAAGGGTTAAGTCGTGACCGAGTTAAATGTTAGGTCGCGAAGTGGTTTGGGTCACGTGTCAGTTTGGAGCGACCTAGTGGTTCCGAGTTAGCATTGTTAGGTCGGCAACGACCTAAGGAGTTTGGAGATAGCTGTGTAGTGACCTAGTGTCTTGGTATGACCTATAGGTTAGCGACTTAGGGAGTATACGACCTATGGGAGTTAAGTCATACGAGTTAAGTCGTAAGTCGTAACATGTTTTAGGTCATGTGAAGACTTAAGGTGTTAGGTCGCTGGGTTTCTGCCTGAGTGATAGGTCGTGAGCGACTTAGTAGTTGTTAAGTCACGAGCGACTTAAGAGTTGATCTGTTTTAAGTCGTAGACGACTTAGTAGTTGAGTCGTAGCCACAGTTATTTGTTAAGTCGTAGCCTATGTTTTAAGTCGCGAGCGACCTAGGAGTTAGCTGTTAAGTCGTAACCCAGTTATTTGTTAGGTCGCGTAAGGCTTAGCAGTTAGGTCGAAGATGTGCTTAAGCGCTAGGTCGCAGCTGCGCGTTAGGTTAGGTCGTAGAGGCTGGGGGTTTTGTTAAGTCGTAGGTTGGTAAGTCTTTAGGTCGGTAGGTTTTAGGTCGTAGGTCGTGGACGACCTAACTCCGAGCGACTTAAGGGAATTTCAGCTATAAATAGGAAGGGTTTTTCTCACTTTTTGGGATCCGGATTTCGAAGCGACGAAGTGCTGCCATTTTCAGACCTCGACTTCTACACTTCTTCACTTCTTTTCTCCACTCTAATCTAGTGCTTCCTTTCATCCAAATCGAAGATCAAGATCGAAGATCCAAGATCTAAAGTTGAAGATCTTCATCCTTTGAAGTGAGATTTCTTCGTTTGAAACGGATTCGTGATAGATCAAGCTTGATCCTTCGCTGTCCAGATCTGAAGCGTGTTGATTTGGAGTTGTTTAGGTGATTTGGTGAGTGGTGATTATCTCTCACACGGATCCAAAGGAGTATATCGGATTGTTGGCTCGATTTGGTGTTAAAATAGTGATTTCCATGCATTTTCTTTATCCTAAGTGTAGATCCATGTAGATTCATTGTTCATGATGATTTGACAACCATTTTACTAAGTGTTAACCTATGCAAGTTCATTCATCAAGATTGTAGAGATATTTCTTATGATTTCATGCATGTTAGACTTTCAACTCTTTAATTACGAAAATGCCATTATTGTTATAATTATCTACTTAGATCATATTTGAATGCTTGATTGCTTGGATTAATGTTTGGTTTGATTGATTGTTATGAATTAGATGATTGATGGTTTGATTTAGACCGAAGATGATTCAAAAGCTAGGAGAAAGGCTCTTGAATTGGGTAAGCTGCTCGTGGCATATGTAGCGGGATGATGAAGCTCTTATGCGTAGATTTGATGATGTGATGTTGAGATGAGGCTTTGCGAGGATGTGATGAAGCGAGGCAATCATGTGATGAAGACTTGGTCTAATCCAGACGGGATCATTCCAAGCATGTTGATAACTCGGTGATATGATTCGAGTTGAGGATAATGAATGGATATGAGAATAGTCGTCGAGGAGGATGACTAGGAGGCTTGGATAGCATCGTTGTTGAAGGTTCTAGCATGCTCTAAGCAAGAGTACGTTTGGGCAGATTCGATAGTCCCAACGGCCAACTGTTGATGGTCGAGTACTCTGGGCAGATTCGATAGTCCTAGGCACGGGCTGCGACGACGTGCGGGAGTTATGTCTAGAACCGGGGTTTCCATTAGCCCTTGACGGACGGCTGAAAGAATGTGCCGGTCATTCAATTAACGGTGATATCGAAGCAATGATAACAGTGATAGCCAGAGTCATGGATGTTTGGTTGTATCGTCATTCGGACTCAAGAGTGGTATTTTCTGGGTGCTTATCTGATTTAGGCCTTGGTACTTGGAAAACATCGCCCTTGACTCGAATGATTATTACTTTACTTTAAATTGTATGCTCGGCTGTGTTGCTTCTGCTTAGTGTGTGTCTGGGGGCTATCACTGTAGAAAGAGGTGGAGTGGGAGGGTTGTATTCCTATTCCTTTTCCTTTATGCTCTTTTGGTATGTTGTTAGTTAATTTACTGCTCACTAAGACTGTTGTCTGACTCAAGGCTTTATGTTTTTAATTCTTATTGCCTTGGGATGTTCGTCCATCTCTGGGACGGGCAGACTAGGTAGCAGGTGACAGGTGCTGTTCTCTTCTCACGATGCTGATATCGAAGACGAGCTAGAGGGTTGCATATTATCTTCTTATATGTACTGGATGTTCCGCTGTTTGTATAATCTCTGAGTGTTATGTAGTGAGGCTTGATGTATTGACTATTTGGATGCTTGTATTCAACTATTATGAAGCTTTATATGATGGCATTTTATTCTGTAAAGCTTCACTATACATATGTTCTATTGTATTTTGTCCATGCGCTGTGAGTAATACGATAGATTATGTTGTTTTAATTTCTCTGACAATCGTCCATGGTCGCCTGGCACACCTTACAACGCGCTTTCTCTAGATTCGGTGCAGGGGTCATGGGCGGTCGTCACAAAGTATCTAACTTGATTCTCCAAAATTCCGCTTCAAACGTTGAAATCTCTCTTTGATGGTTGTAGATCTTCAATCTAAGCTCTTGGATCTTCGGTTTGATCTTCAATTTGGATGGAAGGAAGCACAAAATTAAAGTGGAGAAAAAAAGTGAAGAAGTGTAGAACTCGAGCCCTCAAAATGGCAGCACTTCGTCGCTTCAAAATCCGGATCCCAAAAAGTGAGGCAAAAACGTGTATTTATAGGCTGAATTCTTAGGTCGTCCGCTCCTTAAGTCGTCCACGACTTAACTATCACCACGACCTACGACTTAACGATTCAACACATCCTACGACTTAACAGATCTTCCAACCTACGACTTAATAAGAGATGCGGCTTAGCGACTTAACAAAATAAGTCCTCACGCGACTTAACAACTCACGACCTAACACTCTTAGGTCGTCTAACGACCTAACTACACCCAGCATACTAACATAGGTCGTCTATGACCTAACTAAACACGCCATAGTAACTCAACGACCTAACACCTTAACTCATCCACGACTTAACTTCCTTAGGTCGTTAACTCACTCAACCCCTAGGTCGCTAACTGCTACCACCAACTTCCTTAGGTCGTTGCCGACCTATCCTCCTTAAGTCGTTAGCTCGCCCAGTCTCCTAGGTTGCTACTCTTATGCCGCTAACCCTTAAGTCGCCGACTCCTTAAGTCGCCTACTTCCTTAAGTCGCCAACTTTCTTATAGGTCGTCTAAACCCCTAAGTCGTCTACCCCTTAAGTCGCTCCATGACCTAACCTTCTTCACGACCTAAGTCCCAACACGACCAAACTCCTTAGGTCGCTCCAATCTCTTAAGTCGCTCAAGGCCTAACTAATACACGACTTAAGCTTCGAACGACTTAAACTCTAAACGACTTAACTACACTACGACCTACTGACAACTGTTTTACAAATCTTTCGATCCGTAAAAATACGGGTCGTTACAGTATTTGTTAGTGAATATGAAAATGTTTTATATTGTGTTTGCTTATCCGTTGAGCTGTTTATGAATTTTGGTCGGTATGTGGGACGCCATATTATCGATAGGGGTTTCTAAACACTTAAACGAGGCAAGTCGACATGGTATCATTTAAAATTGGGTAAATGAAATAATTTTACCTCGGTTATATTTTGTATATAAAGGAAATATTTTTTTCAGAATTATTAAAGTGTATATAAATTGATTGTTTGGTTGTTGAAAATGTAAGAATATATATATATGAGTTAATAAAAGTTGTTTGAATAATCTAAATAAAAACAACAATTGTAAAAGAAATTGTATAAGTATAGAATTATAATTGTGATGATTTGCAATTGTGAAATAATCTTGTATAAGTAAAATTAAATAGTGAAATTATATGAGAAAAGGATTTATAAATGTGATTTATAAATAAAAGGAAATTTTTGAAAGAATTTAAGCACTGAATTCACTAGTGTTGCTGGGAAATAATAAGGGTGATGACTGCGGCATCATTAGTATCATTTTCGAGTTTCTGTGTGATTGATTTGCTACCATAATAAATTAGAAATTGAAGTTTGTTGTGATAAACAAATTTGAAATTAAAACCCAAAGTTATAATTGATAATTATAAATGAAATGAGTTTTATACTTATAATATGAAATAAAGATTTTTAGCTTTGGTAAAGTTGGAATAAAATTGGGTTAGCATAATAAATATATGATTTGGAATTTAACTAAAGGAAGTTAAATAAATTAAATCAGATTTGGAAGTTGAATAAATAAGTTGTATAACTTATAAAATAAGTGAATGTAAGCAAAACCAATTGTTAAAATGAATTAGCAATTTTGTTAAGAAAAACAAAAATCTAAATTGGATTTATAAGTGGAAATTTAAGTTAAGTTAAACAAATGGTGTTTAATTGGAATATAACTTAAGTGATGTTGAATGAAGGTTATTTTGATATCAAAGTAAATTAATAAAGTGAATTAATGAACTGAAGTGATGGATTTGAACTTGAGTTATGTAATGAAATTCAACTTTATTTGTAAAATGAATTAGCAATTGAATTAATAAATGGATTGAATGTTAATCAATCGAATGTGAATAAATTGATATAGAATAATGGATATAAGTGTTAATTCATTAAAGCTAATAAATTGGAATTTGAATGAATCGAATGAAAGTTAATTTAATATTAAACCAATTGGAATTAAAAGTGTTGAACCAAATTGAAGATAAACAAAGTGAATAAAATTTGGTTGTGTTGGTTATGCATTGGTTGCTAGATGATTGTTGGTTGATTGTATATAGTAAATTCATTAAGTGTTAATGAAATTGAATTAGTGAAATTGACAGCTATAGTAATTGAATTTAAATTGAAAGTGAAGTAAATTTAAATGGAAATTGATTTAAATTGGAAGTGAACCAACTTGAATGTAAATTAGTGAATGTAAACTAATTGAAAATGAAGAAATGAATATCGTTGTATATGAATTGGTTGTAAACAATTACAAGTGATGTCGAAATCATATAAGTTGCTTATAAACTTTGTTTAGTATGCATTTCTTTTAATATGCTGTGTTGTAGTTGTTTAAAAGAGTAAATTGTTAATAATTTCTTATATATGTGTCGCTTACACATTTAAATTGAGTAAGTACAGGTGCCGTGGCTGCCGTTCGGCTGATTTGGTTGCGCTAAAATGCTAATAAATAATTGCTTTGCTTAAAAATGCTAAAAAGGTACGCCTACGCAATAAAAATAGGAAATATGAACTGTTTTTCTGCTTTTCCGAACGTGTGGGTCAATGTATATATATTTATGTCTATTGTGATCCTACTACGATTGAACCGTGCAAAGAAGACGATGGCGAATTTTTTGGAAAATTTAAGGCGTTAGAAAATTTTTGAAATTTTTGGAAAATTTTTTGTTAATGAAAAGTCAATTTCCGAATTGAAATGAAAACGTAGGAATTGAACTAGAAAATGGAAACCATTGTTTTGGTAAGTTAAAGGTTTTGGAAAAGGTGAATATAAAATTTTCACTAAGTGGATTTTTGACAAGTTAACGGATTTGGACATTTTTCTTACTTTGCAATTTCGAGGACGAAATTCTTTTAAGGGGGGAAGTTTGTAACGACCCAGAATTTCTGCCATTTGAAATTCGAATATTTAATTGATTTTAAATATTAATAAGTAAGAATTGTAAGTCGAATAAATTTAATTTCGAATATACAGATTTAATTGGATAATTAAATCGATAATTTAATATTTGAAATTCCAGAAATAATTGATAATTGGGTTTAATGTGATTAAAAATGATTTATAAAGTTATAATAAATCATATTGGAGTTAGAATGATGTTATAGAACTTTTAAAATTGAATTAAAAATTAATTTGTGAAAATTTAATATTTTAATATTTAATTGACGAGTGAAAATAGTCATTTTTCAAACAGTCTCGGATTTCGACGAAACCAGTTTCATCGGATCCGTAATGTGAAATAATTGTAAGGTTTCAAATTTCCTGTCAACAAAGTTGTCGTTTGTCCAGGGCGAGCCAAAACGCATCGAAATCGTTTTAATCGATTTAATTTAAATTTGATCGTTTATTTCCGTAACTCGCACATATGACCGAATTAGCTCTCAAAACACGTTCCATTATGTCCGGAACGTTGGTAAAACCTTACGAACGCCATGCGTCACGTGTGATTTGGAGTTCGTTTGAAAAAGTCGTTTTAAAATGTATTTAATATTATTTATATACGTATATATATACGTTTACAAGGGCTGAAACCCTAGTTTCTTCGTGAGCCACCGTTTACATTGTTAATGGTCAATGTTGTTCAATTCTTTCCTCCTCAAAATCTTCCAATCTGTTCACCTATTCGAAAAATTCCTAACTACAACATTGTAGAGGATGGAGAGACGTTTCAATCCAACGGTGGAGATCGTCCACGGCCTCGCCAGGTGGCAGCAGTTCGCCTCCGTTCGTGCTACCTTTGTGCGCGTTTTTCGAGTGACAGGCTCGACCGAGCTTGGAACTTTTCTGGCCGAAGGATGGGGGCGCAATGCTCTTCGATGTGGTATGTCTTGATCAAGCTATAGCGGAGAGGACGAGGGGCGGCGATTGTGCTTTGAACGTGAGCTATGGGTTGTAAACGTGCGTATTGCCTGGGTTTGAACGGAAGGGAAGAAGAACAAATGTGTGGCCTTGATTCTAGGGTTTCAAAAAGCACGGCCCAGATTAAAGTGAGGTTATAAAAATAAAAATAAATATGTAAATTGATTTATATAAATACGTATAAACTTTAAAATGCCATAACTTGTTCATACGAGGTCAGAAACTGACGAAACTTTTTGCGTTGGAATCGTTTTGTCGAGCACTGCGCAATGGAGCTGGTTTGGGGTCAATTGGAGTCAGTGAAAATTTTGAGTAAAATTAAACGTGCGTTTAATTTTATTTGAAATAAAATACCGCAACCGTTATTGAAAGCAAGGTGAGAACTCCTCACTCAATCGGATATTTGCTTCGATTTAAATTTTAAATAGTTGAGATTTAAAAAATTGTTGATAGTGTTAATTGTGTGAATTGAATGATGGTTGCTATTTATTGTGTTGAAATAGACCCTATACGCCGTATATTAAGCGGAGGTTAATTATTAAAAACATATACCGCGATAATTCCACCGTGAAGTGGAATTGGTATTATATATATATTTGGAGTTGATTTCCCGCATTATATAGCGGATGAGACCCTATTGCGCCGCATAATAGCGGATAATATTTATAAATCCCATATACTGCGATATTCCACCTCGAAGTGGAATTGGTATTGTGGTAACATCTGTGGATGCAGGGAAACTGGTTCGAGGGATCCAACTGGATTCCTCAAACATTTGAATTTATTTCAATGTTGTGTGTTGATTTATTTATAATCGCCGTGTGATTATATTTGTGATTGGAAGTGTTGAAGGCTGTAATTTATCCGAATATATTTTTGGTATCGTTGGATACCGAAAATAAATAAAAAAATTGGATTTTTAAAATTTAAGTTAAAAATTTATCGAATTTTTTTTATAATTGGATAAATTTAAAAGGAGTTAAAAGATAAAAGTCTTATTTTTTTAACCGTACTGAATTAAATTTCAAATTTTGGAAAAAGGGTTAAATAAATGGACTTCGATAAACATTAATTATAATGAAGAAATTATTTAAAATTTGGATTTTTAAATAGATTTGAAGAGATAAAGAAATTTATTTTAAAAAGGAAATAACTTTGGAAATTTATTTGATTTGAATTAATCAGATAATTAAATTTATCCTACTTATGGATGTTTGGATTATATTGGATGTTGAATTGTCTGATATGTGATGCTTTGTGATATATTCTGATTTGTGTGTGATCTATAATTTGTTTATCTGTGATATATATACCTATGATCTGTGAATGAAAGATAAGCGTTATAGTTTATACCGCTTATCGATTATATTATTATATTTGATCTTTAATGGTTGATGTTGTTGCACTATTGTGTTAAACCCATGGACTACACAATACACACACAAATGTGGATTTCAGGTGGAAATCGGTTAAGTCACAGATTTTTATCAATTTTGAAAAATTGAAATTTTGAATCCAAAATAGTTTTGGAATTGAAATTGAAAGTTTTTGAAATGAGTTTCAAAACCAGAGTTATTTTAAATAAATTAATAAAATTGAAATTTAAATAATTTGATTTAAATTTTGAATTCAATATTTTGAAATTGAATTAAATAATTTTGGAATTTTGGTTTAAAAGATTATGCAAGTTTTAAAAGGTGTTTATATGGGGTTTTAACCAATTAAAATACGGTTTTGGAAAAATTTAAATTTATAATCAAGTTTTATACTTGAATGGCTTTAACCTATGTAATTTGAACCAGTTTTTCCCAAAACGAAAACTATTTGTTTTCAAATAATAATAGCTTTCATAAAGTGAAAAGATTTCCAATTTGGGTTGAAATGAAATATTTCCAATTTGTATCGAAACAATTCAAGTTGAAATGAAATTGTAAATAGTTTGGAAAACTATGAATTAACCTTTGTGAAGATGATTAAACTTTATTTTGAAATCAAAGACGATTTTAAAAGGTGTATCTTTTATATTATAAAAGACTTGAATTGTGAATAGTTTTGAAAGCTATAAATTAAATCTGATTTAAAGATTTAATGAGTTGATCCAATTGAAATGGAAATTGATTTGGAAATCTGTGAATGAATCTTTGTTAAACTGGGTAAACTTTGTGAAGTAAATCTTTTTGTTTAAAGATTTGAAAATGGTAATTTGTTAAACCATTTGAAAAGAAAGTTTGGGTTTAAATTGTGACTTAATTAGAATCCCATTATCCATATATTTTGTAAATATTACGCTCATTTTTCGGTTTAGCCGGGAGAGGACCTTTGTGTCATATAACCCATTCCGAATAATGATACGTCGTATATGGATTGCATTTGAAGACCGGTGGCGAAGACCGGGTATTTGTGAGAACGATAAGATGACTTATCGATTGTCTCTGCACTGAGTCGCGCCGGTATAGAGATTTCCTAAGTGATGGGAAATCTGATCGGGATTGTGAATACCCGGATTGCAAGGGCTTCTTCGGAAGTGCCTTCGGTTCTGTTCGAACCGGGAACAGACTTGTATGGTTGCATGTCTGACATTACATTTTGAGATATAAAGCTGATTTCTTTCAAATACATTTCTGTTGGTGGCGGAGAATTTATTCTCTTAGCTTAACACCCTTCTTTGAGACGTACAAGCTCAGAGGTTATGTAGTTGAAATTTATCAGCGATATGCTTCCAATTTGGTAATGTGGCATGCTGAGTGTTGCTGTGTGTTGATCATTTACTGATCATTTGTGATCAAAGCATGGCTCTGTGAAAAAGCGTAGCTTTGTGGACGAGACCTCATCGAACCTCACAGACCGGAAATGGTCGAAACAGGAATGATGCGGCAAGGTTATGAGGGTCGCGTCCTTTAGGGTATGTCATTTCCTTCTGGAAAAGGGTGGTATCATGGTATGGAGCCCAGATGCTTACTCATGTGGACACACTATATTTACTACTGTGTGATGTTGGTTATCGAGCGCTCGGATAAAGGTCCCAAAGGACCGGGGGGTGGCATACTCGAGTAGTAGTTACCTAGTGACAGAGGTAACCCGGCCTTGTGTTAGCAGAGAGCCAGGTAGGTTCTCGGGACGTCCCGCCAGAGGCGATCCCATGTGGTAGTAGGAAGTTCCTTAGCCTGACCATTTGTTTGAAATCCATCCTCCAATACGAACCTTGTACGATATTAGTTGTAGAACCTGCCATTTACTTATGGTGGTCACCATTGTTTAGATGGTAGCTATAGTAGGCATAGTGTGAAATGCCTATGCTGGCTAAGATTAATATTATACTTTCGAAATGTTTTCCACTATGCACTAATAGTAATAATATCCAATGATTTTGCGTAGTGAGCATGTTTGACTATCATAAGAAGAAATCTCCTCCAATTCTGCGTTTGCATTGTGTGTGTGGCGGGAGGTCTTATGGTAGTTTCATTTTCCAAAAGCATTGCGGGTTTCAATGTATAAAATTCTTTTGTTGTTGTTTAAAGATAAACTGTTTTTGTTGCTCACACCAGTCCCATGACTGACCTGGAGTTTATTGTTCCCTTCCTAAACTCTGGGTGCCCACAATTTTCCACACGGGAAGTCTAGAGTTGGGTTCTTCGGATATTCAGGTTTAGTAGATTAATTGGAGCTAGTTCAGTTTTGGAGATCAGGACTGACGTTGCTTATCTTGGTGCAACATGATGGTGGTTCGAGCTGATGTTGGAGTTATTGGTCTCATTCTATTTGGGGATCATTTGGAGTTATCACTTCTGTTTTCCGTTGTATCATTATTTATCTCTGATATTCTTGTATCATATTGATATCATTGTTGTATATCATTCTGGATATTGTATTCATTGGAATTGTATATGATATCATCTATTTCTTTATTCCGCTATGTTGTTATACTTAATGGTGTTATAAGCTCCGGAGAGCCAGATTCGGCGTTTGAATCTGCGGCATTTTTAGTACAAGTGAAGTACGAGTGCCGATTTTCGAAGGCCGAGTCTGGGATCTTCACACAAATTATCATCAACAAATCATTTAAAAACAACCTACTTCTAAAATTTACCTTTAAATTTCATTATAAACTTAGGTTTAAAATGAAAACCACTTAATTTTAACAAATTTTAAAACCAATTTTAAAACCCTTAAAATCACATGTTAAAGTAATACTTTTCTTACAAAAGAGATTTTAAAAGAGTTTAAATCAAATTCCTTTTTAAGTTCAAATCCTTAAAAAATCACTTTACATTCAAAGTTGTTTAACCCTTTAAATTTTATGAAACTTATTTTATTTCAAAACTAAGATTCAAATTTAGATTTGAATCAGATTTAAAACTTTGATTCAAACTTAAATTTAAACTTAATTTAAATCTTCTGTACATTTTAAAAATTCAGTTCAAAATCGAAAACAGATAGGCTTAAGAACCTATAATCAGAACTTTGACCCGAGACCACACTAAATTGCTTCGAGTCACAAACCACCCAGCTTCGAGCAAAACACTCTATTTACTTGAGAATCACTCGAGACAAATCCCGGCTCAAATCAACAACCAACATCACCAGGACAAAGTGCACCGTGCACATGCACGGTGACTTGGATCGCCTTCGATCGACTTCGACGATCATCCCACAACGACAAACACCCAAACACCATAACCCAACATCAGATCACCATCCTCATAACTCGAAATCGAATTTGAGTTCCAACCAAAACCTGGAACATCAACAGAAACCACCATCAAAACCTGGAACATCACCGTTCACGAAACTCCGACCACCAGAGGGTCTGTAACTCCGACCACACCATCACCTACTTCCATGCTTCCATCCCCTCGAGTTTGGTTGAACTCAATCAACCAGGGCAGGCGAACCATTCAAAACATCAGACCTAGCTAAAACTAGGGTTAAAATCCTAATTCGATTACCGCCGTCACCACAGTGCTATGATTAACATCCTAACAATTTTCCCTTAGCCTCTGATCAACAGACTACCACCAGAAATAACCCCTTCCTTCCAAACCACATAGATCATCAGAAAGCCCCCAATTTCTATTTTCTGGTCAAACCAGAACTGCACCCAAAATCCATTTCTAAAAATTCATATTTTAGTTTTAAAAATCATCATTTTGTATAAGGTTTTAAATTATATTCCTGAAACCATGAACTGAGAAAATTAAATTTTCACTTATATTCAACTTGGTCTGTTATTTTAGTTTCCAGAACCATTACCAATTTATTTTGACTTAAATAAAATTTTAAACTAAAGTTTATGATGAAACAACCAAGTTTTGTTTAAGTCTTAAATCCAGATCATGCCTAGATCAAAAGGAAATGATTTTTAAATCAAACTGATGCTTGGAACAAAGAACAGAATATCATAGAAGACAACTATGCACACACATACATCCATCATTCAATGATACTCAGAGAATTCATACATACACAAACATACTTATTCACAGATATGAACATGCAACAGATTCATATTTTTTTTTTAAATTTTTAAAAGGGATGTTACTCACCTTAATTTAAGAACAGAGGGCAGTACTTTTATCTGATCTTAAAACTGTTCTTGCTTTGATCTGAACTTTATTGTTGTGAGACGAAGCTTGTGTTTGATTCCCAGGTTTTGATTGTTGTTGAGTTGATCTTGCTTTTTTTTAATTGCTTCGAATGGAATAAATGAAGACAGGTGGAGGTATATAGAATAGAAGAATGAAGCTTACAAGGTAAGCCAAGGCTGAGATTTTTTTTCTTCCAGTTTGCTTTGAAAATGTTTTGACCTGACTTTGATTAAAGGTTTTGTACTAGGCTTTAAATGCTTGTCTCCTCTTTTGTTTACATGCCTATCCATATATATTTTTATTATTTTATACATATACCCATTTACATCTACTTATACTCATATATATACTTACTTATGCATATTATTTCGTATGAGCCTACATTCATATACTCATATACGTATATACTTATATATTTTTTTTCAAACATCATAAAGTTTGTAAGTATATTTATGTATATATATATATATATATGTATTCGTAATTATGGTTATTTTATCTTAATTTTAAATGATGGAGTTTATTATTTATTTTCTATGAGATTTTCATATCCAGGGATTCTATAATCCAATATCTAATATAGTTTTTAAACCAATTTATATATATCCCGATATTTTAATTAACAAAATTTTATTTGTTCGACTTATAAAATCAGTATTTTCAATGATTTAATTCAGTTAATTACCAATTAACACTCGTTAAAAATTTGGGTCGTCACACAAAAGCTACCCTTTGAAAGCATTGATGACTTCAATACATTCGAAAGGCCAAAAGAACAACGGTAGGGTTTCGTTTGGGTCGAAACCACCCTTTTCAAAAGCATTGTTCTATAAATAAAGAAACTCATTCGAAAGCTTATACTTTTAAACTAAATGATGGCAACCCTTTTCGAAAGCTACTTAGAAGACCCTTTCGAAAGCATATGTATGGACTCCTTCAAATGTTTTTATTAATACAAGGCAGGCGCTTATCATAGTAAAACAAAGGTTTCATGTCCATCGAAAGCGATCACTAGTACAAAATACGCATGTTGCTTCGCCTCATTTGCATCGGTTGTTACCACAACCGATGCAAATAGAAGTATTTGCATCGATTGCGTTTTAACAACCGATGCATTTGGTATGTGGAAAGCGGTAGATAGTACAAAAATACAATTTGCATCGGTTATCATCGACAACCGAAGAAAATATATCGATGCAAATAGTGTTAGTTGCATCAGTTTTATTTACAACCGGTGCAAAAATACTATTCCCACGTTGAAAAAGTTAGTGGTAAATGATTTCGTCTCCCTCTCATTTTCACCACGAACCTCTTCTTTTCGTCCTTCACTCGAAAACCCTAAATCCCTCTCCCCCTTATTTATCACACTTTATCCACAGAGAATGTGCGATCCTCAAAAATAAAAAATAAAAAAGTTCGAAGTCGAAATTTATTATAGGATTGTAGGTGTTCGAATTAAAACTGCGAGTTCGATTTGAGGACGTGGTTCGATTGGAAACAATGGTTTGGGTGCTCGATTGGCTCAAATTGGGTTCGGTGATTTGGGGATTGGGCGATTGAAAGTCGCGAATTGGTCGAGGCGGTGATTGAGGAAGATGTCGCATGTTCAAGAGTTTTCGCGTGTGGAGGATTTTGATGCGAAGACTAGGTGAGGTGGTTCCTGGTGATGGTTGGTAGGTGGTTGAGACCTGCATAATTAGTTTTTGGGTTTAGATTGAAATTTCGATGTAATTTTGCAGATTTTACGAAGCGATTGATTGAACTAAGAGGAAAGGGGATGCCTTTTTTGTATTCCTGGTCTTGTAAGAGGTAATGTGAGTTACTCGTTTTATATAAAAACTTTCGTAGGAGTTTGTTTTTGAGTTTGAAATTTGTGTGTCGTAGGAGCTATAAAAATGGATTTGTGTGGCATGATTTGTGTGAAGAAGATTTGATTCTTCCTGTTCATGGAAATGAGTACGTAATTAAGGGATCTGAGATTCTTAATCAGTCTCCTCCAGGTAAAGTTATTTAATTTCTTTTATGTTATCATTATATTATCATTATCGTTTTAATTAACAAGCATTGGTTATTGTAGCTGGTTTATACATTCAGTTGCGGCAAAGGTAACACTTATTTTATCCATTTAAGGAAGAGTAAATATTCAAACTAAAGCTTAGACAAACCAAACAAAATTAAGTGTACCTGCTTTATTAATAATGTTTAATTAAAAATCATATTGTTTTCATTCATAATTGAATCAATACTGTAGTAAAATTAACTGAAAATGATATTTTTTCTCTTTTAAGTGCTGATTTTGGTTAATGAGTAATCTGCAAAACGTGAGTGCATCTGCATTTTTATTTTGCACTTTAAATTTATAAGTACACTCCTTCTCATAATCACACTAGGAATAAAATAATTTATGATGCTTAATGGAATAAAGTTCGGTGCTCACTGTAACGTTTATGCAGTAGAAATACTTTTTAATTTATGCAGTATTCATACTGTACGTAGGGTAAAGTAAGTCGTGTATTGTATGTATCATTAATTAGATGGTTAACAAAACGGAGCTTAACAGGTTCTTTTATAGTCTTTTTTTTAGATAAATAAAATAAATAGTGAAGTTTCATTTAAAGTAAGAAATCAAGTACATTGTTCAGTTCTTTTATTTAACTGTCTTTAGTTCATTCATTTAAATGGTAAGAATGCATCTGCACTTCCTGGTTTTGTCTTTACATTTCTTGACGCCATTGCTTTTATTTTTTTTCTAAAAAGTAACAATAAAAGTCAAGGATTGGCTCATCATAATATTTTATTGTGTTAATTGTCTTTTTGTTCAAGAGTCTTACTAGAGAATTTGATGGATTTTATATGCAATTTTAGATCGATCTCGAAATGGAAATATCACACCAAAACCACAGAATGCAAAGCCTAATTCTAAAACTAAACCAGCATCTTCCTCCTCGCCACCAACTGTCATAAAGGAGCTCAAAACTCTACCTTCTCCATCCCATGCTCAAGAAGAAAAGGAAAGAAGCAGTGACTCCGATTCCTCCAATGCATCAGAGTTCAAACTATACAAACCAACCATTGCTTCCGATGCTTCAACACAAACTGATAACACCCTAAAGAAGAAAACACATGAAAGAAGTACTACTCAGAACAACAACACATGCACACGTTTTGTCTCAACAGATGACTGTCCTACTGAACCTGAACTCGATGTTACATCCTCTTCTAGTGCTGCTTCGTCTTCCAATGTAAAGCTGGAAACTTTGGAAAATTTGATACGAGCAGAACCGAGAAAGATGAATACTAGCTTTAGAGTTCTTGAAGAGGATGAAGATGCAGTATATGCCGACTTTGCCAAAGTTGAGAGCGGGCGAAGTGTTACTTCAACTCATTACATGTGGGTCACTTTCAGTTAAGGATAGTAATAGGATTTGTCAGGTGAAGTTTCCGAGTCCTATGTTGGCTGGGTCTATGACGTTAGGAGAGCTTAACTGCATTTCAGATAATTCAAGGCTAAAGGGTTTGAGATCAATTGAAAATAAGGAGTATTTTAGTGCAAGCTTGATTGAGACCAAAAAGCGTACAGATGAAGTAGGAGATGGTGTTGTGGCTACTCTTAAGCGTTCTTCTTCGTTCAATGCAGACAGGTAAATATGCCATTGGCTGTGAATCTGTATTCTTCTTATTACAATATTACCACAGTGCAATATGGTAAATACAATCCATAGTTCTTTTGACCAAATTATTGAGATATCAATAAAAAGGAAAATGATCAAATGCCCATTTGCTGATTACATGATGTATGTATTCTGAAATTGACAGTATAAAAATTTACAGAGAGATAAATATATCTAATCCAAAGCACATAACGTTGCACAAATAGATAAATCACTCATACTAGTGTATATAACACACATGCATGCACATACTCATGATGTAGAAATGCGTATGATATGAAAAGTTGAGAAGATGTTCCAATGATTGCCATGGTGGTTTTACTGACGAACACCGATGAGTTTTATACTATCAACATTTGGATTTTGATCCATCTAGTTAACATGATTTAGAAAGACAAATATCAAAATGGGTTGTATGTACAAAGAAAAGTGTTAAAATGGT
This sequence comes from Allium fistulosum, assembly GCA_030737815.1. Classification (NCBI taxonomy): domain Eukaryota; kingdom Viridiplantae; phylum Streptophyta; class Magnoliopsida; order Asparagales; family Amaryllidaceae; genus Allium; species Allium fistulosum. The sequence continues at coordinate 303,923,629 of CM060901.1, read as the reverse complement.
ACATTCGTGTCGTGTCGAACCACCTCTAGCATGTCTACCACTTACTTAAAACTCCACAGCGTATGCTCGACTATTTCACAATAGATCAATAAATCTCAGTGTACATCAATCTAAAGCTAGTTAAAAGGTGAATACATCAAAGAAATTGTTTGGTAATTTGTTTACATCTACAACCGATTTCTTGTGCTAAAAATGGGAGTATGATTTGCAATATTTTGTCCCCATAGACAAAATTGTAACTATCATGTCACTACTAATGGCTGGAGGACTATGCTGGAGTGTTGGAATTTTTCTAATGTGGATGTGTGCTTCATAACCACTGCTTCATGCTTATATCCACAAGCTATAGGTTCCAATACATGCATCACTTTTCCTTGTCAAAACTATAAATTAGAGATATGTTCTAGGGTTATTCAAAAAAAATTGACAAAGCTAAAAATTCAAAAAAAAAGGTCAAATTACCGTTAACTCTATGGTATAGAACATATTTTTGTACAACTCTGAAATAAATTGACAAATATTAATGTTTCATTGTGTGTGCCACACATGTGTGATGCATGGGCGTCTGTATACTTAGTTAAAATAACCTATAGCTCCCTGTAACATAAAACATTTCAATGAAAACAGAGGATGCAAGTCACTTGATATGGAACGAGACATAGAAAACATGGGTTCGAAGTGCCTTCCTCAAACTATTAAAATTCCAACGCCAACCAAGCAATTTAAAAGTTCAATACTGAGATCACCCATGTCAGATTGCCCTTGAATCTCTTCAGCTAACTCTGAACATTTTCAACAAGATGGAAGCAAAAAGATCATCGATAACATATCAGCAAAAGGATCATCATCCATGAGATCAGAGTCTTACAAAGAGGAAAAAGACAAGGTCATCAAGATCGAAGAAAGTTAAGTTTCATTCTTATTTATTTAATTATTCAATTCAATTTTGTATAAATTGTTCTCGTTTAGATTTATGTTTATTGATAGAGAAAATTGTATATGATTCTCGCAGGCTTATTTCAGGAGCTCGGGTTATAATCCAATCTAGAGCACCATGCTCTGAAAGTGAGGGAAGTTCCAGTTCTTGATTCTTGATGTTAGTGTGACTGTAACGTTTAAAGTGGTTGTAACTGTAGGTCGTTACTTGTAACAATTTGTTTAGTGTAGTAGTGTTATTGTAGTTTTATGTTTCTGCTTTAGGCTTCCTAATAGAGCTTCTTAACCTTTGTCAAAATGATAGGCTAATGCTGGTACTGTAGTTAGAGATGTTTAGTTTAAAGGGTACTCTTTTCTGTATCAACTTGAAGTTTAATATCTATGGTTCATTTATCATCGTATAAGCAGCTATAGTTTACTCGACATGCATTTTATTGGCATCAATTATTGCTTCTTAGTTTACACGGAGACATAGTGCATGCATATATCGATGGATCTACTATTGGAGCAAATCATTTGAACTTATGTCTTGTTGCATCGGTTGTTACTGCCAACCGGTGCAATATAAGGGACTGGTTTTAAGCCAAAGATCTTATGTTGCATCGGTTTTTACGGACAACCGATGCAAAAGATGACTATTTGCATCGGTTTTGCAACCGGTGCAAAAAAAATTAGTTTATTGCATCGATTGCATGTGCATCGGTTGTAGAACTGATGCAACAGGGGGGTGAACAACCGATGCAAATGACCTGTTTTGTAGTAGTGGATGCTTTCGACACCATGCCTTACGCCTTTCTCCAATCCACTTCATACCAACATTGTTGATACCCTATGTATTGGTTCCGACTTGATAGGTTTTGACTAGGTTGGGTCGAAGCGGAAGTAATGGGTCGAAAGGTACATCTAAAAGAGGCGGAACCTACTTTTTTAGGTAAAGGCTGAATTAATGCTGTCTAAAGTAATTACTTTGTAATTAACCTGCCTATTTGTAAATAATCAATTGATTGCCATAAACTTTTCCAATTCTTTCCAAAATAACCATCGCATAATTCTAGATCTAAACATGGATTAATTTAACAAATAAGCCCTTCCTTTAAGCAAAACCAATAAAACAATTAAGTCCTACATCTAAATTAATTTTATTTCCATAGTAAATTACATAGAAAAAATCCCCAAAAATTACATAAATTCACTTTCAATATGTTGACCCAAATTCTTCATAAAATAATCGATATTAATTTCCAAACCCAATTATACATATTTCCCTTTGAAAATTCATAATAAATTTTCCATAGCTTGGAAAATTATAAAAATTAAAACCAATATCTAAATCATGTTTTACATAACACAAAATTTCCTCATGGCATACGAAATTAATTTTAATCCATTTTACCTTTAAAATCATATAAAATCATATTTAAAAAAAAATTGTTTAAATCAGCATGTTATAATCCAAGCATATCATCATCCAAATCATCATTAAAATGGATTTAAACTTAAACCGAAAACAAATGATCATAAAGAAAAATAGAGATAATATAGATTATTATTCACCTTGATTATGATAAGGACTTTGAGATTTGATTGAGATTATTCCCTTGCTTTAACTCCTTAGCTTTGATTTAATTTTTCTTCTCCTTTTTCTCCTAGAAATGGCCGGCTATACTCTTTCTCTTCTTAAGCTTGTTTGCGTTTTATAAAATGAACATGAATGGTATAAGGAATGAGAATATAAGGGTAATGAAAATATAGGGCGGTAATTATCCTAATACCCTTGCATTAATTAATTAACATGTATAACCATTTGTAGCCCATTTATTTAATTAAGCTCGGCCTCTAAGTATTTATTCAAATCTCAGTCCCCTTATCACTTTAAGATTTACATTATTTTATTTAATCTATCTAATTAAATCTTCTAAATAATGTTATTAAAAATTAGTGGTGTTACAAGTAACAGACACGATAGGGTTTTGGGGATGATAATTAATAAATGACGGTATAGCGAAATCGCTATAATGACACTTAACAAATTAAATGGAAAATAGTGATTTGTTTCAATTAAACATCAATTTAATAACATAAGGATGTAGATAAATAATTATTGGCGAGAAACCTCTTAGGGTCTCTCTATAAATTCTTCCTGCAAAACAATGGTTAAGTACATTATATATAATCATATGGGTTCATAACAATCAAGTTAATAGGTCATCCATTTTCCAAACGGAAATTTAACCAAACAATCAAACAATTTAACTAACATCCAAGCAATCAATAATAACAATTTAACTAACCTCCGTTTGACGAACCATTTTCACCGTTGAACTTCTCTACGCGATCTCCATCCACCCAACACCTCAAATTCAAACCCGCATCTCCCTTTGAAGTCGTGACCTGATGGGTCCCTAGCAGCCCTCCAAAATTTCGCGCTACTCCATATTGCTTCGAACACTCCCAAACTCCCTCGAAACGAGCTCCTTGACATGAGAAACATGAATCCCACCTCGCCTTAATCTATCGTCGACCGTAGACTTGCTCCCCCATAGCCTAACATTGCTACACACTCATTTTGGAATCACCCTCAGAGTTAACGACAATAACCCTTGCACTCTGAATCTTCATCTTCACTTGAGATTCACGACCTATCGTTAATTTGGATCGATGTGGTATTCGGATATCCAAATCTGGAAACCCGATCCCGGTCTCATCGAAATCCAAATCCCGGATCGATGTGGTTTTGGATTTCGATGAGACCGGGATCGGGTTTCCAGATTTGGATATCCGAATACCACATCGATCCAAATTAACGATAGGTCGTGAATCTCAAGTGAAGGTGAAGATTCAAAGTGCAAGGGTTATTGTCGTTAACTCTGAGGGTGATTCCAAAATGAGTGTAACGAGATAATGCCTTCGGTTTCGTTCGAACCCGGAACGAACTTGTATGGATTGAATGCTTTTAGAACATCGTCAGGTGGATGATGAGCATTCTAAGTGATGTGTTCTGATTAAAGGTAATCGTAGCCTCAAGCCTCATCAACCGGGAATGGCTAAAATAGGGGAGGTGCAGCAAGGCTAAGTGGGTCGCGCTCAAGTAGGACAAGATTTTCCCCTGTCTAGAGGTTCCTTTTATTCGGCTTAGTGGGCAGTGGCGACGGCCATCTGCGGGGTTGTCTTGTTCGGGATTATCCAGTAAGGGATGGTTCCGGCCTTGTGTTGAAGGGGATTGGGAGTGATCCTCGGTACGTTGATCTAGGCCACGTACTGTGACCGGCGGTACCCCAGTAGCTCTGCCATTGTATGGAATCCAATCTCCAATAAGCGCCATACGTATTAGTTGTGCCCAACTATGTTGGAACGTGAGATGTAAGCATTCCAGCTATTTATGTATTTTACTTGAAAACCCTAGACCCTATTGTAATATAACTGGATTTCCTATCAAATGTTTTGGTTAGCGTAAGGTAAAAACTTACCCATGTTTATGTGTAGGGAGGCTTACGTGATACCTTTTGTTTTCAAAGGATTTTCAAAGTTAAGAAACTTTAACCTGTTACTCACACCAGACCCATGTCTGACCCAAGTGTTTATTTTCTGTTTTATAAACTCTTGGGTACTCAAATTTTTACGAGTAACCAAGGGATTCAGGTTAGCTTTGACGAATTATGGAAGAGCAATGGAGTAGGAGGCTTCAGCATTGTAGATATATATAGTAGTTCCGCTGTGTTGATCTTTGTATTGATCTCTGTATTGTATTGAGTTGTAATAACTAGACAGGTGTTTATAACTATCTAGTATGTGATGTATAATCTGTGTAACTCTGATAGTCATTGTATATGATACTATGTAATATCTTATGTGATTAATATAATTTATTCGTTCTGTTGTTGAGATTCTGATGTTGTTTCTTTCTCTCTTCTCTTCTTTTCTCTTTTCTATCCCTTTCTTTCTTATTAATGATGCGTCATTCTATGGAATGAATGGTGGGTCGTTACAGTTTTAATTAATTAGTATTTATTTTAAATGTTAATAAAGGTTAATGTAAGATTATACTTAATTAATTAGTTTAATTAATTAATTTAATTAATTATTAATAAGGGTTTGGCTCAAGTTTTTCTCTGGTCATATGCGAACATGTGAGTGTAACTGTAAGGTTTTAACAGTTTAAATTTTTAAACCAAATAGTTTTAAATTTTAGATCAAACTCTGTTTTAAAATGAAGAAAAGATGAAGATGTATTTGTTTTGTTTCAAGTACATATGGGTTAAACCCAAAGTTAATGTTAAACCAGTTTTTAAATTTAAATAAAAGTAAGTTTTTAAATTTTAAATAATCAAGTTAAATAAATTTCTTGAAAATTCATTTCTTTGTAATGAATGTTTTGAATAAATTAAATTGTATGATTGATTAACTTAAATGTATTAAGTCAAAACTTAAGTTATTTTCAAATTTAATTTGAAATATAATAAGGTAATTAATAAGGAAATGTTTTATCTTAAAACTTAATTTAAGTTTGATAATAAATGGAATAAATAAAGAGTGATTTATTAATTAAATTAGTTAATGGTTAAGGATAAGTAAATTAACAATTAAGTTTTCAAGTGATTTATTAGCTTGTAAATTAAGGATTGTAAATTAATAATTAGAGATAAGTAATTAATGATTATTTATTTTAAAACTTAATTAATGATTTAACTAAGTAAGGTAATTACTAAGATCAAATGTTTTAAATGATAATGTTTTATCTCAAGGTTAATTAAGATTTTAATGAGTTGAAATTAATTAATTTAATTATGAAATTTAAGTTTAATTAATTAATTTAATTAATTATTAATAAGGATTAATTAAGTAATTAAGGGTTAATTAAACTAGTAAGTAAGAAGTACTTAATAAAGTTTTATTAAGTAATAATTAGGTTTTCTTAATTAATAATTAGGAGATTATTAATCTATAATTAAAGTTAATTAAGAATTAATTAACTATTATTAAGAGTTAATTAATTATCATTAAGTATTGATTAATTGGTAATTATGGATTTATTTAAATTGTAATTAAGGTTGTAAATTAATAATTAAGTTTTATTTATTAATAACTAAGAGTAATTAATTAGTTAATTAAGGTTAATTAATTAATTATAAAAGTAATTAGGGATTGATTACTTTATTGATTAATAATTAAGGTTTATTAATTAATAGTTAAAGAATAATTAATCTATAATTAAGGATTAATTAATTTGTTAAAGGGTAATTAAGGATGAATTACTCAGTTATGATTTATAAAATGAATGTGATTTATTTAAGTTAATTAATTTGTTAATTAATTAAAGATAGTCACTTGGTAATTGATTAAGTAAAATTACTTCAATGAGATTTGTTAAGTGTAATTATTTAGTATAAGTAATTGATAAATGAATTACTGGATGTAAATGATATAAGGGAAATTAATTAATGGGAAGTAATTTAAAAGAATAAATATTTGGTAAAAGTAATTAAGGATTAATTATTTGGTGTAATTAATCAAAACGATTTATAAAGGAATGATTAATTAATTAAATGGATTGTAATTAATTAATGGTTGATTAAGCAAGGAATTAATTCTTAAGTAATACTGTAATGACCCGCCATTCATTCCACAGAATGACGCATCATTAATAAGAAAGAAAGGGATAGAAAAGAGAAAAAAAGAGAAGAAAGAACTAAAAAATATCAGAATCTCATAGCGGAAACGGAACAAAATATAATATATCACATAACTATTACATAGTCTTTACATAATTAGAGTTACACAGCTTATACAACACAAAATAGACAGTTATAAATTTCTGTCTATTATACAACTCAAGATATAACTCAAACAAAAGGCTCAGAGAAACCAACATAGTGGAACACTATATATCTACGAATGCTGAAGCCTCCTGCTCCATATCTCCTCCATAGATTCGTCAAAGCTAACCTGAATCCTTTGGCTACTCATAAAAAGCATGCAGTTTTAAATCAAAGCATTTTATTCAAGTACTCAAATTTTTATGAGTAGCCAAGGGATTCAGGTTAACTTTGACGAATCTATGGAGGAGATATGGAGCAGGAGGCTTCAGCATTCGTAGATATATAGTGTTCCGCTGTGTTGATCTCTGTGTTGTATCTTGTGTTGTATGATAGACATGTTTTATAAATGTCAATGTATTGTGTTGTATAAGTTGTGTAACTCTGATTATGTAAAGACTATGTAATATTTATGTGATATATTATATTTTGTTCCGTTTCCGCTGTGAGATTCTGATATTGTTTAGTTCTTTCTCTATCTTTTCTCTTTTCTACCCCTTTCTTTCTTATTAGTGATGCGTTATTCTGTGGAATGAATGGCGGGTCGTTACACCAAGCTTCACTGCCCCAAACGGCCTCCACCAAAACGATGACGCAACCAATATCGAGCACATGGAAAAGTAGCTCTCTAGCATACGAGCTCAAAAAATCCAAAATCACGATTTTTAATCAATATAATTTTATTTTGAAGTTTTGATTTCAAAAGGGGAAACTCTTTTATGGTTACAGGCATGTTTTAAAAGAGAAGGAGGGTATGGGCTTGGATGTGGTAAGGTATGGTGAGGGTATGGGCTTTAAAAAGTAGGGTATGTTATTATTTTATTTTAAAATATCCAGCATTACATATCCAAAATTCTCGAACTCCAATCGAAGTGTGCCAACTGGCATTCTATACTAAATACCCTTATTCCTAATTCCAAAGTATATGGAAGTTAGCTTTTTATATCAAATTATATTTAAAAGTAATCGCTATGTGTTTCGAGTTCGCACGACCAAACGGTATGTCCAATCATTATGAAACTTGACGTCATTCAATATTTATTATTCCGAATATAATGGAACTAGTTTCATCAAAACTCAAGACAGTGCAACGAAATGTTAATTTCACAAATTTAAATATCGTTTTATATTTTCGATCTAATTATCAACATTTAGCCGATCTATTTATATTTGTAAATAAATTTACAAATTGAATTCATCAATATTATTTATTAATTAAAAGGAGTTAAAAAACATTATTGAATCCATTTAATTAATATTCAATTTACAATTCAAATATTTAAATGATTAATCATATTTGAATTCAAATTATTAAATTCCAAAAATCCTGTAATTTAAATATTTAAAATTAATTAAAATTTTAAAATTAAATATTCAAAATTCCGATTTGTTGCATTCTCCCACCTTAAATTAATTTCGTCATCGAAATTCCTAAGGAAGAAAATGTTTCCAAATCCTTAAGTTTAAAGCTATCAATTAAAATGAGTTATTAAACTTACTAATTAAATCTCAAAATTTTACGGAAAATTTTGGCAACGTCTTCTTTGCACGGCTCGATCGAAACAACTACAAATTGCCTCCACGCGCTCTAAACCAATCAAAGAAAACAAAAGCCAAGTGGCTACCCATAATCGGCGCATAAAATCATCAACCAAATTAAATTTCAAAATTTATTACATACCTTTTTGCGTTTGTTATATATTTTTGGCATGTAATTAATTTTCTCTATGCAAATGCAATAAGATGTACTTAAATTTTGCACAAGAATCAAGTAGCAATCTTTTGCATGCCTGTACTTATGAAATCTAAAAGAGAATCAGACTGACAAAAGCAATATGATGTAGCTCTACATGTAAAAACTAGCATGATATAAATCTACATGCAACTCTATTATAAAATAAAGCTACATGCAACTAACAACAATATCACAATCATAGGTGACAAAATACAGAGAATATTATGTAATTAATGTTATGCATCCAATAATTTCAAATGATAAATTCAGATCAAAATGCCTGGGTTTTTAAATTCAAAAACTTATTTTCAAATTTCTTGGAAGGGAATTAAATCAAAGATCAAAATGACAAGGAGGGGATCTTCCTAACAAAGTATTGTGAAACTTTAGAATCAAAACAACATGTAGCATATGGTATTACAGTTCCTCCAAAAACATCAACTAGAGTGAATAAATATTATTTCTTTTCCAAAATCTTCAAAATCTCTTTCTTTCGTTTTCTTTTTTTTTTCAAAATCACTGGGATTTAGGTCCTAATAACCACAATTCAAAATCCTTTATTTATAAATTTAAAGTTTATAAACAATGGTATATAAAACCATACAATCAATCAAATTCAGTCAAATCAAATCAATCAAATTCCATAATGGAAAACGTATCACTTAACATTGTTTCAAAATGTCAAATGACTAACACATAACTCTTAACTTAGGTTCAAAACTTTCTTGATTGTCCAAAAATATAGATACTACTAATTGTATCATTTTTCTCAATAGCTTTTGCTTATCGCTTAGAAGATTATCCAAATTCATTCGAACAAAATTAAAAGTTATACTCTAAAATGATTGGTTTCTTAACTGTACCAATTTTTTTGAATCGTTTAATTTTCATTTAGTATTATTTTATTCAATACTAAAATTATTTATGAATTATTTCATAAATTTTCACCTAAGTTTAAAAATATTTTATAAAGTCATTTCTTTATAAAACATCAAATAATAACATATTCCACTTTATTTACATGTATAATACTCCTCTATAACCTAAGAGTACATACAAATTTTATTTTACTTTCCATAATTTAGGTGAAGATCTAATCAAAATTTGGATCTTTTAAAACTAAGTCAACCTCTCGACCTCTTTAACTTAGAGTGTTAAAATGAATGATATTTTTATTGTTGACCCAAAAAATTGCAAATAGTTTACACTACTTAGATGTTTTAAACAATTATATGGTTTTAATAAAACATGTTTATGAAAACCTTCCTATCCAAATTTGAACTCATTTTAAACCTGTGTTAAATTATACCTTATCTTTTTTAAGGTTAAAATCTCATTTATCAAACAATCTCTTATCAAAAATACTTTTTTTTGAAACTAATTCCCTTATCTTATTTAAGGGTAAAAACTGTCACTCCAAAAATACAGAGTATATCAGAGTTAAAAACAAACCTTATCAGTTGGACAGTTTTAAGATCCTGACCTTACAATTGCTGATATGGATACTGTATAATAAAGTGGAAAATAAAACACAACGATAGGTGAAACTCTACCTCCTCTCCTAGATCTCCATAACACCAAAGCTAACCTGGGAAAATACTCGGTCTGACCCGAGTATTATAACAAAATAACACCCGGATTAGTCTGGAAATACAAGCATGAGAAAACTCAAATAATGGGGAAGATATAAAAGTTCTGTTATAAAAATGTTATAGGGTATGGCCCAAATAACTGAATACACTCAAAATACAAGAGATTTTGGGAAAGAAATAATATTTATGAACTCTGGTTGATGTTTTTGGAGGAAACGGAATACCACTGGATGCTTCATGTTGTTTTGATTCTAGAGTTTCACCATACTTTATTAGGAGGAATCTCCTCCTTGTCATTTTGATTTTTGATCTTTGATTTCATTCCCATCTGAGAAATTTGAAAATAAGTTTATGTATTTAAAATACCGGGCATTTAGATCTAAATTTATCATTTGAAATTATTGGATGCATAACATTTATTACAGAATATTCTCTGTATTTTATCGCCTATAATTGTGATATTATTGTTAGTTGCATGTGGCTTTATATTATACTGGTGTTGCATGTGAATTTACATCATATTGCTTTTTGTCAGCCTAATTCTCTTTTGGATTATGTAGGTACAGGTAAGCAAGAGATTCCCACTTGTCTTCTTGTGCACCTGCATTTGCATCGAGACACTAAATTGCTTACCTAAAATATGTAATAAACGCAAAAGGTACGTAATAGATTTAGCAATTTAAATTGGTTAATGATTTTATGCCCCAAATATGAGAGGCCACTTGGATTTTGTTTTCTTTGGTTGGTTTGGAGCCCGTCGTGGAAATTTGTAGTTGTTCCAATCGAGCCGCGCATAGGAGACACTGTCGAAATTTCCCGGAAAATCTTAGAGTTTAACTAATAAGTTTAATAACTCATTTTAGCTAATAGTTTTAAACTTAGGGGTTTGGAAACATTTTCTTCCTTGGGAATTTCGGGGATGAAATTCTTTTAAGCGGGGGAGAATGTGACAACCCAAAATTTTGGTCTTTTGATTTTTAAATGTTTAATTAATTTTAAATATTTAAATAATTGGATTTTGGATTTTAATAACTTATAATTCAAATATTTGGATTTGTAAATTAAATATTAATTAAATGGGTTTAGTAGTATTATTAAACTCCTTTTAATTAATAAATAATATTGATGAATTCAATTTGTAAATTTATTTACAAATATTAATAGATCGGATAAATATCGATAATTGGATCGAAAATATAAATCCATATTTAAATTTGTGAAATTATCATTCCGGGACACTGTCTCGGATTTTGACGAACCATTGCCATTTGATCCGGAATAGTAAGTTGTTGTACACCGTCGAGTTTCGTAACGATCAGACGTACTGTGTGGTCGTGCGAGCTCAAAATGCATAGCGATTAATTTTAAATATATTTTAATTTAAAAAGCTAACTTATGTATACTTTGGAATTACGTCTCGAAAATAGTTCCATTGAGTTTGAAATAGGGGTATTTAGTATAGAACGCCAATCAGTAGCTTTGATTGGAGTTTAAGATTTTGAGTGTGTTCAGTGTCAAATATTATCGAATAAAATAATATGTACCCTTCCATATCTCGCCATATCCTGTCATTTCATACCCTTACCACCCACGTTCTCATATACCCCCCTCTTCTCTATAAAATGTTTCTTGTAACATGAAAAAAGAAAGTTTCCCACTTTCAAAAATCAAACTAAAATCTTACACTCCACTAAAAATCCCAATACTTGATCCGTTGAGCTTCTATCGACGAAAACTACCATCCCATACCCCTTTTGTAGCGATCAATTATTTTTGGGTGCTCGACATAGCCATGGCTGAAACTAGGGCTTAGGGGTTATGGAGATTTAGGCGTCGATAAAATAGGAGGTTGGTGCCATTGTGTTTCTCGGGTGATGTAGCTATTGTGGCTGGAGTTTAGCAGTGATTGGGATGGTTTTGGTGGGTTTGACGTTTGGGGGGGCTGCTTGGGGAGCTTTAGGTCGGACTTTTTTGGGGCAGGTGGATCCGAGGGGTTGAGGTTGAAGCTTGCGTGAAGACGGACGCATTGGCGAAAACGAGTGGTCGTTTAATTGTGAAACGAAGGAGATATCACTTTTTGAAGTTTGTGATGATGGTGGGTTTTGTGATATGTTGTGCACGTTTTGTTATTGGGAGGAAGAAGATTGATTAGAGGAAGTGATTAAGGCTAATAATTAGTTAATGAGAGTTATTAATTAATTTAATTAATCGATTTCTTATAAATGCAATAACTTTTGCATACAAGGTCGAATTCGAAAGCTGTTTTTTGCATTAGGCTCGTGTTGTCGGGATCTCTGCATTGGATTTGGTTTGGTCAGATTTGGAGCAAGTGAAAATTTAGGATAAAATCGAACGTCCAACCAGAACGCTTCGGCAAGGACTGGAATCAATGTGAGTTTAACTCATATTCAATTTTATTATATCATATTTATGATACTATAAACTATTATTGATTGCTTGGATGTTAGTTAAATTGTTTGATTGATTATTTAGTTGAATTTCCTTTTGGAAAATTAATGACATATTAACTAGATTGTTATGAAGCCATATGATTATATATAATTTTCTTAACCATTTTTTTGCGGGGAGAATTTGTAGAGAGACTGTAACAAAATGGGATTTTCAATGTTGGAAAATCGACATTAATACATCTTCGATATTTACGTGCTGAAAATTCAAGTGCTGGAAAACCGATCGTCATGGGAAAGAAAGAAGAAAGAAGAAGAGAAAAGGAGAAACTAAAAACAAACACAGAATCTCACAATCGCAGTGGAACAACATAATATAATACCAATGAGCTTTACAAAGAGAAACTTAAATCTTTAATATACATACATCTATCAGAGTACAACAATCAAATCACAATCATCAACCTGGACAGTTATAATAACCTATCCTCACAAATGCTGATAATTTAAACAACAATGCAGCGGAAAATAAACATAGACGTGGAATACGACCTGAAGACCTCAACTCGTCTACTGAAGCTCCAAAGCTTCCAAATCTGAATCTTTAAATATGCTAGGTCTGACCCGAGCATTTAAAGGGAAGAACGCCCGGATCAGTCTAGTAAACCAGCGTGAGCAAATACATCTCAAATTTATTTTAAATTTATAAAACTTTTCTTTATCGAAACAAAGGTATCTCGTAAGACCATGCCGCATATAAACATGGACGAGTTTTTACTTACGATAACCAAAACATTTCATATCAAATCCTGTTATATTATACTAGTGTGTAGTATACAAATAATAATTCAAATAGCTGAAATTGTTACCATGATTAAATTCCAGAATATGTTATGCTCTACAAACAAAATGGCAGGCACGTTGTGGAGAATGGTTTCCAAAATCGTAGGGAACTAGTGGAAAGATTAATTGGTGGAACAATAACGGTATCCAACGGCTACTCGTCCAGACTCAAACACCGCTAGACTTTCCACCTCGATGGAACAGAATACTCAATGACTATACGTCCAAGACTCATACATTGCTGTATCTGCCCATAAGGCCCAGATTCCACTAGTCAACTTCATAAACATAATCTGAAATGTGTGCACCTGACCACATAGTATCCCATACCATTCCTGGGTTATGAGGCTCGTGAGGTTACGCTCCATAAAGCCACGCTCCGATCATAACAAGTTCCATTTTGAATGCCACACTACCATTTCTTCGATCACTGTTAACTTTCACGAACATACAACCTCTGAGCTCGTATGTCTCAGAGAATGGTGTTAAGTTAAGAGAAGTTGCTTTCTCCGCTACCAAATAGATGTACATTTTTAAAAGTCAACGTTGTGACCTCAAAAATGTGATGTCAGACATTCGTCCATACAAGTTCATTCTAGGACTGAATGAAGCCGAAGGCACTCCTCTTACTACCATTAGTAGCGAGTAGTCCTTGCAATCCAAATATTTTCAGAACAAAGGGACCACTGCTACTAAATATCTATATATTGGGAGCGACCCAAAGAATGTCAACAAATAGTCCTTTCGCTATAAAGATCTTTGGTCTTCAATACAATAAAGATTTCAAAATGCAAACACCACCATATAAATATAATATGGGGTGAACCCCTAGAACTCGTGACAGCAATCCTTACGTTCTCAAGATCTCCAGTCTTCGAAAATCATCATTATAAACATGCACTTTAGAATGCATATGTTAGTCTGAAGTGGTTCTTGGATAAATCCGACCCCGGTCTCTTCGGACCAACAATGATGAAGAGGCTCCTTAACCTCATATTGAAACCAAGTCTCGTAGACTTATCACGTTTCCAACTCTCAATTTGCTTTCTGTAAGAATCCAAAAACTCGGCCTTCGAAAATCGGCACCCGTACTTCACTTGTACTCAAAATGCCGTAGGTTAAAATGCCGAATCTGGCTTCCCGGAGCTTATAACACCATTAAGTATAACAACACAGCGGAAGAAAAAGAAATCAATGATATCATATATATAACATTGATACAATGACAGATACAAAATCTGATACAATATGATACAACAGAATGATACAACAGATATCAATATATATTAGAGATATGATACAAGAAATAGCAGCGGAAAGAAAATAGAGAACACCAGCAGCGGATAGAATATCTCCAATAGAATGCTCCAATCCATAGCTAGCGGAAAGCAAGGTCAGTCGTCCAAGGACTGACTAGATCCAGATAATCTACTTAACCTGAATATCTAAAAAACCCAACTCTAGACTGCCCGTGTGGAAAATGGTGGGCACCCAGAGTTTAGGAAGGGAACAATAAACTCCGAGTCAGTCATGGGACTGGTGTGAGCAACAAAAACAGTTTATCTTTAAAACAAACACAACAGAACTTTAAACATTGAAAACCACAATGCTTTTGGAAAATGAAACTACCATAAGGCCTCCCGCACACACACACACACAATGCAAACGCATAATCGGAGGAGATTTCTCCTTATGATAGTTAAAGATGCATACTACGCAAAATCATTGGATTATTATTATTAGTGCATAGTGCAGAAAACATTTCGAAAGTATAATATTAATCTTAGCCAACATACGACCAGTATCGTATGCCTACTATAGCTACTATGTTCAATAGCAGGTTACCGCCACATTCCATAGCAGGTTATACAACTAAAACCGTACAAGGTTCGTATTGTTTCTTTGGATTTTCCAACAAATGGTTAGGCTAAGGAACTTCCTTCCGCCGCATGGGATCGCCTCTGGCTGGACGTCCCGAGAGACAAACTGCTCTCTGCTAACAAGGCCGGGTTACCCCTATAACAGGTAACTCACGAATATGCCACCTCCCGGTCCTTTGGGACCTTTATCCGAGCACTCGGTAACCAACATCACACATAATAAATAAAGTGTGTCCACATGAGTAAGTATCAGGGCTCCATACCATAATACCACCCCTTTCCAGAAGGAAATGACATACCCTAAAGGGCGCGACCCTCATAACCTTGCCGCAACATTCCTGTTTCAACCATTTCCGGGTTGTGAGGCCCTGATGAAGTCTCGTCCACAAAGCTACGCTTTGTCACAAAGCCATGCTTTGGGTCAACAGTTGATCAAAGTAATGATCACAAAGATAAATGATCAAACAAATGATCATATCACAAATGATCAAACGCTGATCATCACACAGCAACACTCAGCATGTCACATTACCAAATTGGGAATATATCGCTGATAACCTTCAACTACATAACCTCTGAGCTCGTACGTCTCAGAGAAGCGTGTTAAGCTAAGAGAATAAATTCTCCGCCACCAACAGAAATGTATTTGAAAGAAATCTGCTTTATATCTCAAAGTGTAATGTCAGACATGTAACCATACAAGTCTGTTCCGGGTTCGAACAGAACCGAAGGCACTTCCGAAGAAGCCCTTGCAAATCCGGATAATTTTCTAATCACGTCCGGACTTCCCATCACAAAGGATGCTAGAATCTATATACCGGGGACCAGTCGATGCAGAGACATTCGACGAGTTGTCCTTTCGTTTTCAAAAATATCCGGTCTTCACCACCGGTCTTCAAATGCTGTCCATATACGACGTATCAGTATTCGGAACGGGTTATATGACACAAAGGTCCTCTCCCGGCTAAACCGAATAATGAGCGTAATACTTTAAAAACATATGGATATTGGGATTTCAATTAAGTCACAACTTATTACCCAAAAATTTTCTTTACAAATGGTTTAACAAATTACCATTTCAAATCTTTTAAAACAAAAAGATTCATTTTAACAACCTTTAACGGTTTAAAACAATTTCCACACTTTAATGTTTTAAACAAAAGATTCATTCACAGATTTTCCAAATTAATTTCCCTTTCAATTTGATTAACTCGTTAAATCTTTAAAACAAAGATTTAACTCATAGCTTTCAAAACAATTCCATTTCAAATGGTTTAAACAAATCATTATTTTAAATCTGTTAAAAATAAACAGATTTAATTCATAGCTTTCAAAAAGAATTCATTCGTAGCCTTTCAAAACATTTCAATTTCATTTTAAATTTGAAACCTTTCAACACAAATTGGAAGTTCACTTCTCGTATGAAAGCTGGTATTATTTGAAAACAAATAGTTTTCGTTTAAGAAAAATCCAATTTTATTCGCATGAGTTAAAGCCCTTGAATTAAAATTCAAAATCCCAAATCAATACTTTTAAAATGGTTTAATCCTTATATAACGGGTATAACATCTTTAATCCCTAGTTTTCAAATTATAGAATTCAATTTCAAATCTTGAATTCAAATTTAAATCAAATATTTAAATTTTCAAAACTCGATTAAGTTATTCAAAATAACTTTTATCTTTGAAATTCCATTTCAAAAGCTTTTCATATTAAACCCAAATTTCCAATTTCAAAATTAATTGAAATTAAAATTTCAATTTCAAAAACATTGAATTTAAATCATCTGTGACTTAACCGATTTCCACGTGAAATCCATATTTGTATGTGTATAAGTGTGGTTCAGGGGTTTTACACAATAGTGCAACAACATCAATCATCACAGATATATCGATAAGCAGTATAATCGATAACACTTATCTTCATTCATAGATTCATAGATAAAATAAATTTATCAGTCACAAAGATTCACTATTACAATTCGATGTGGATTTCGGATAACCAACTGGAATCCGACTCCTTGTCGCATCGAAATTCAAATGCCGTTTTACGGCCCAAGGGTTTCATATTCACATAGTAATATATCACAGAAACAGAAATCACAGCTCAGCACATATCATACAGCATCACAGATCAGAGATATCAAACAAGTCAATCATTTAGTCAAATCCAATCGTCCATAAGTAAGGTCGATTTATTTACCTGATTAAATTAAATTAGATTAGACACTAATCCTGGTTTAATTAACATTAATAAATTTCAATCCATTTTAATTTATTATCCTTTAGTCATTAATTTATCAACCTTAATAAATAAATCAATCAACCTTTAATCATTAAATAACTAACCTTTAATTATTTAACCCACCATTAAATCAATTATCTTCAATTAATTCCTTTAATTAATTATTCCTCAATTTATTATCCTTCCTTAATCACCTTCATTAATCAATTAACCTTTAATTAATTTCTAAATTGATCATCTCTAATTACAAGTTAATTACATCAAGCAATTATACTTTAATCATTTAATTAATAAATTTTAATTATTTATTTAATTACTTTCAATTAAGTAATTTTACTTAACCAATTCCATAATTGATTATCCTTAATTAATTTAATCTAATTAATTGATTAATTAACTTAAATAAATTACATCAATTAATCATTTACCTTGCATATTTAAGTTAAACAAATTTATATAACTCTTCATTCAAATATCAAAGAAAACTTTTATAGAAGAATTTATATAAATAAGGTTTTAAACATTTTATTGGTTAACAAATTCATTTAAAATGAAATATACTTTTAAACCTTTAAACTTGTTTAAACATTTGATTTTATAAAACTTTATTCATTTCAAATTTAGAATACCAATTTAAGTTTTTGAAATCATACTTAAAACTGATTTAGAACTTAATTTAAATCTTTGTTTTCGGGTATAAAAATCATTTTAAAAGATCCAGTTCAAATTCGAAAACAGACAAGCTTAAGAACCTGTGACCAGAAATTTCACTCGAGGTTGTCTCGAGTCGTTCCCGAGCAAAATTGCTCCCTGCTTCGAGTCCTAGCCAAAACTTACCCGTGACATAATTTTTTCAAAAATTTGTTTTAAGTTCTTAAAACTGACCCGATTCCATGCCTAACGAACGCGAGCATGCCCAGTTTTCATTCGAGTCAAACTCGAGTTTCTCCCTTTCCTTCCCCGATATAACCTCATCTTCCCCAACTTCAACACATCACCAGATGCACACATACACGCGTGTACGTGCACAGCAAGCCCGGCCACTGTAGATCAGTACTTCGACCACCCACAAGTCACTCTCGACCATGGCGACAACACACAAAACCCAGGAACCATGATTCGATCGAGAATCAAAATTGACTCCTAACCCATACGACCTGCAACGTGCTACCAGCAAACACCATCGTCTCTGACGACCTAGACCCCTAAACACCTCGCCGTCCTCGCCAAAGCTTCATCGAACCCTCCAGCGGCCATCCCCATAAGCGCGTCGAACTCGGTCGAACACCGATGTCAAACGAACCCAAAAATAAGCACGCGACAAAACTAGGTCACCAGACTTAGACCCCTCGCCGCCGCTTCCACAGCCAACTGCACCACCTTCCCCCATTTTTCCTCGACTCTCCGATCACCCCTCCGTCACCCAGAAGAGCCCCGACCTCTCCAGATACACAGATCATCAGAAAAACCAAGACTTCCCATTCGCGTTCAAACTCAGACTGCTCCTTCAATACCTCACTAAAAAAATTAGATTTTTATTTTAAAAATCATAACATTCCAAGCCAAAACCAGTTATGTATTTGGATCAGAGAATTGTATCAGATGAATTTTAGCATAATTATAAGTTTACTGTAAAAATCTTGGTTCCAGGCACTATACAGAGATATACAAGTTTATACTGATTTTAGATCCTAGTTCATTGTTAAACAACTGAATTTACTTGAAGTTTAGGGCCTATTAGAGAATCAGAGGTGAAAGAAGTGAAGTTTGAAATTTAATTTAAACTCAGTGATAAAAAAAAATAGGGAGAAACCTCATACTAAATATCCAATTTCCCATATGTATACTCGGAAAAGTATGTCTCTATATATATATATATATATAGCCTATCATTTCATATTTTATCATGCAACCAAAAATTTATATACTTAAATTTTTAGAATGTTACTCACCGTTTTGAGAAGATGACAGAGTTTGCTTTTCTCTGAAACAGGCATGAAAAACTACAAGCTGGAAACCTTCTCTTGTATTGATTTGGATTGTATTGTTGTTTAAATCTGGGTTGTTGTTGTAGTTGAGACTTGAAACAGCAGCTTGAATTCACTTGCATGTTTCTGATTTTGATCCTAGGCTTCAAGTTGTATTCTATTTTGAGGTTCCCTTAAGCTTTCAGATTTGCTTTTGATTTAATTTGTTTGTGTTTTAGAGGGGATGATGTTTACTTCATATATTCTCAGTTAAAATGAACGAATTGAAATGAGGGTGTTGATGTATATAAAAGAGGAGTTGTATAGGTTGATATCATCTTTGTACAGCAGGGTATATTATTATTTTGTACAAACCATACCAGAGATCTTTTATTAAATAGGGTGGCTGAAAGGTAAGGTAGATTGTATGCTAAGGACATTTGCATTTATTACTTGGCTTCTATTATAAATATTTAACCTATCTTCCTCTACAAGCTTGTCTCGGCTGATATGATGCAATGTAGTGTGCTATAAA
The DNA here is from genome assembly GCA_030737815.1 of Allium fistulosum. Taxonomy (NCBI): domain Eukaryota; kingdom Viridiplantae; phylum Streptophyta; class Magnoliopsida; order Asparagales; family Amaryllidaceae; genus Allium; species Allium fistulosum. Next base: position 303,903,676 of record CM060901.1, on the reverse strand, counting down.
ATCATGCCTAAATTGCCTTGTACAAAATACATATTTATTTGTACAAAGATACTTTATGTAGATATTTCTTTTTTTTCCCTTTGTTTGCTTTCATATACACACACTTGTTTGTACTTTGTTTTGCCTGGCATACTTACTTCTCATTTTTGTTTACAACTTCAAACAGTCTACATATTTACTTGTTTGTTATACTTACTTAAATATATTTTATTTTGTTATTTAAATGAAGTTCTAGTTAAATGTTGTTATAATTTATCTAATAGATTGTCTTTTATATATACTTTTATACTTTATTTTGTAAGTTTATTTTATTTTACTTATATATTTAATATAAATTCAAATTCAATATATATTCACATATATATAAGATTCAAATTCAAATTTATTTTCTAAGACATTTAAATCTAAATCCCAATTAAATTTTCTAATTTACTTTATAAACATAAGTTCAAATATACAGATTAATTTCAATCAATCCTTAATTTAACAACTATTTTATATTAATTACCAATTATTTTCACAAATTTTTATTCAAAAATTAATTTTAATTATCAATTTAAACTTAACAAAATTCGAGATCGTTACACTATCCTTCGACCAAGAAGGAAGTCCGGTAGATTGGAGTACCATTGACACTCCGCACCATTCGAATCAACATTCTTAATCCAAACAATAATCAAGCCTATTCAGTCGGCTTCGTGCTAAGTGCACGATTAATCAGTTCCCACATCATGTCAAGGAACCAAAAATTGCCAAATTTTGATAGTCGACTATTTAACTATCAAAGCAGCAAATAATATCTAGCACATAGTCAGTCAATAGGCCAATTTAAGTAATCTTTTATTAATTAAATCAATTTCCAAACATTGACTTCAAATTATCTTTAAAAAGATATATCCTCAAAAGCATTTCAATCTTCGATATTGGAAAACATTCTATATACTTATATCAACGGTATAAGTATATTTAATAACACTAAAATTTGGAGACACGCTAAATAGATTTCTATAACCGTACAACTCCAGAGTTCGTACGCCTCCAGATGGGTGTTAAGTATAGGAAGCAATGCTTCTACACCACCAAGCCTTTGGTATGATAATAAGAACCAATTCATGTATTTCACAACGGAAGGTCAAAACATAATTTATTGGGTCAAAATGAATGTTGCATAAAACATCGTTATGACAATCCAAAAACATTAGTATACAGATTTGATTAATTATATATAAAATCCTATATACTATATAAAACATTTCTTTTCCGAAATCATTTACTATAACAACACTGTTTTAGTCCATGCCTTCCATACTTCCCACAAATGTCTATTACAACAATAAATGTTGAAATATATGTTTTCGATACTTATCTCATTTTAAAACATTTTTCAGAACCATTTAAACTACATTTGAAATTATTACTTTCAAACATTACTTTAAAAAGATAAATTACTTTTTAAAGCCATTAACTTCATCGAAAACATTACTTTTCAAACTTTCCTTTAAAAGATTATTTAACACTTAAAAGCTTAAATATATTTTCTTTACATAAAAATCCACATTTGAATCTCAACATAAATCATTTTCATATTTACAACCTATGTTTATAAATCTCTTTTTGATTTTATAAAACTTCTATTTTATAAAATCCCTTTATTTATAAAATTCTATTTATAAATCATTATTTTATAAAAACTCATTTTACTATCAAAATCCATTTATAAATCCATTTCTTTATAAATCTAATTTATTTATAAAGTTCATTTACAAAATATTTACAAATTCCAATTATAAATCTATTTCTTTATTTATAAAATATTACTTTTATAAATTCTTTATATAAACTTATTCAAAAATATCTATTTAAAATTTATCTCAAAACTATACTTTTATAACATCCAAAAATCATACTTTCTATTTCTTTAAAAATAAATCCATTCCTTTTCGTAATTTAAAAATTATTAAATTATATACACTTCCAAAATCACTTTGAAAATCATTTCAAATCAAAATCTCTATTTTATAGTATTTCAAAATACTAAAAATATGGCCCAGTGCTACCGTAGCACTAAATAAGCAAAACAAATCCATGTCATGAAATATGGAACATCATATATCAAAATATATGAAAAGTAAAATTAACAGTGTGAGGAATCCTGTTGGATCCCTCTAACCTGCCCCTGCATCACAGATAGCATATAACCAAATAATATAAAAATGAACCGCTTCGAGGCGGGATTCGTATACAAAGGGTCATCCGCTCTTCCACGGGAACATAATAGGATCTCATCCGCTCCAAAAGGAGGGAATATATCCAAACTAACTAATAAATATAGTATATTATCAAAATAAGCAACAAACAACTTAAATAAAATTATTTCCCACTTATATAAAAATATAAGCAGGCCATAGAGGTGAGTAAACTCACAAAAATTCCAGAAATCGCTAAAGCGCTCCGGTTTGGATTAAAATTGAATAGTCATTCAATTTAACCCAAAATTTCTATTGTCTTCAAATCCATTCAATCAAACCCCATAACGTAGTACTCGTCGATACGAACACAATTTGTCGCGCTCGATTTGGACCTCGTACGAGAAAGTTACGAATTTATAATCATACGAGATAATTAATTCAAAATTAAATTAATTAAATAAATTTTAAACTTTTTAAACCTTTCTTAACTATCCCTCCTTTCCTTTCTTCATTCACACGTTCATGTTGAGAAAAAAAGAATCCAATGTCGCAAACGTTTCCACGATGGTTGTGCCTCGTACGCTCCACCTGAGAACGACCGAATGTCGCCAGAAGCTAAGCCATCACGAGCCGCACCTCCCACCACGCTCGTGCCAAGATCGGTCGCCGGAATTACCGCCCATGGCGTTCCCTAGGCCATGCAAATGTGGCCTCCATATGGCTCCATTCGTTGATGATTTAACGATCTGACCGTTGATCTTATAGAGCTCGTCGAGCTATCCATGTTCCTTGTTGAAGTCGAAGGCTAAAAGTGTATGGATGGAGAAAAATCGAGGAAAGAAGGCGGTTGAATATCAACCATTAAAATTTTAGAGGTGGCGGCTGAAAAAAATTAGGTTTAGGGCTTTCAAATGAAGATAGTTGATGGCCTTATATAGAAAATTTTCGTGGCACTATTCATCCGTGAAAATTTCGAACTCCAAACGAAGCGTGTCGGCTAGCGTTCTATATGTTATACCCCTATTCCGAGCATAATTGAATATATATCGAGAGCCAATTCCATCATATTCAGAAGATAGCTTTTCAAAATCAAATTATATAAATTTAAGTTCTTTTAATTAAATTCTACAAGTTTTGAACTCGCACAACCAAATGATACGACCGATCGCCACGAAATTCGACAGCATATAATAATTCACTATTACGGATCCGATGAAATTGGTTTCGTCGAAATCTGAGATAGTGCCCCAAAAAACTATTTTTACACGTTAATCAAAACGAGTAATTTCCAAAATCAGTTTAATTACTTTTAAATCCAAATTAAAAGTTTACTAACTTCATTCTTACTCAAATAGAATTAAAGTCAACTTTCTAAATCATTTTCATTCCCATTAAATTCAAGATTCAATTATTTATGCAATTTCAAATACTAAATTAAATAATTTAATTACCAAATAAATCGCTATATTTGAATTATAAGTTATTTAACTTATAAAATTAACTTTTCAACATTTAAAATCAATTAACTATTCCAAATTCGAATGACTAAAAGTCTAGGTCGTCACAGAGACCCTAAGGTGTTTCTCGCCAATAGTTATTTATTTACATATGCTGCTATATTGATATTTAATTGAAATAAATCTTGATATTCCATTTAAATTTTTTAAATGTCTTTATAGCGGTTTTCGCTATACCATCATTTATTGACTTTCATCCCCAAAACTCTGTCGTGTGTGTTTTGAACATAAGCTTGTGTTTTTAGTAAACAGAATTTTAAAATTCATTAATCATTTTGATTAATGATAATATAAATTAATTAATCATTTTTACTAATGATTTGGAAATTAATTAACCAATTTAATTAATGATGTTTAAAATTGGTTTACCTTTTGATTTAAATGAGATTGGATTTAATTAATCATTTTAACTAATGATTATTTGAGATTAATCAATTATTATAATTAATGATTGTTAACCTGCCTTTTGGCAAGGCCGTGGACAGGCGGATTTAACTAAATCAACTACTCGTTTATCAAGGCTGGAATACGATGGGTTTGAGCTAGTTGGATGGATATATGGTCCGGTTATTGGTGGTTCGACCATGGGGCTCGGTCGTTCGACAAGGTGGTTCGGTCTTACTGGAGTGGTTCGGTGTGGGTCATTCGGCCTGGGAGGCATGGATCGATCGAGGGAGGAAAGTCATGAGTGGTTCGGCCATGAGGCTCTGTCATTCGACAAGGTGGTTCGGTCTTAGTGTAGTGGTTCAGTGTGGGTCGTTCGGCCTAGGAGGCATGGATCGATCGAGGGAGGAAAGTCATGAGTGGTTCGGCCTGAGGGTTTCGCAAATGTGGTTCGGTCTTAGTAGCATGGTTCGGCCTTGGTGATGTGGTTCGATCTTGATGGCATGAATCGGTGTGGTGTTGTGGTTCGGTCTGGTTGATGTGGATTGGCGTGGTGTTGTGGATCGGTCTGGATGATGTATGTCGGCGTGGTAGTATGGATCGGTCATGATGGTGTGGGTTGTCATGCTTGAGAAGTATCAAAGTGGGGAGTGGTTCGGTGGTGGAGTATGGATGTGGCTCGGTCAATGTGGGTCGGCGTAGGTCGTTCGGCATGTGTGGGTCGGCATAGCAGGAGGTCGGTGTTTTAAGGAAGGAGGTTCGACACTTGGTTGCTCCGAGTCCTAGCCTTGTTTTCTCAGAGTCGTGGGAAGGCCTGCTTCGAGTCATGCTCGGAGGAGATCGGTTCGGCATGTTGTGAACTCAGGGTTGGTCGTGGTGTTTGAGGTTTGGTTCGGCTGTGGCCTTGATGGGCCTGGACTACTCAGGAAGCCCCGTAACTCAGACTCTGCCTATAAATACAACATGTGGGGCTTCAGAAAGGGGGATCTTCATTCTATCTCCCTTCAACTTCTACACTAAGGCAGCTCAGCCATTATTATTTTAAAAACTCTGGATTGTAACTGTAATTGATTCTAACATCAATAAAAAAGGAAATTTCTGGAGTGGACGTAGGCCGGAGTCAGTCGAACCACTATAAATCTTCTGTTCTTACTGCTTTCTTTTTAATTTTTACCGTTCTTCAGATTATTACTCTCTACATACATTCTATCTGTGATCTGTGGTTGTTGATTGGTGCTTTCATCTGGATTTGGGTGTTAGTGACCAATTTTGGCGCTAACAATGATATTGGAGTTTAATTAATCATTTTAATTAATGATATTTGAAATTAATAATCATTTTAATTAATGATATTTAAAAGTAATTAATCATTTTAATTAATGATATTTGATTTTAATTAATCATCCTAATTTCTGATATTTGAATGTAATTAATTATTTTAATTAATGATGCTTGCAATTTATTAATCTATTTGATTAATGAGATTTGGATTTAATTAAGTCATTTTAATTAACAATTTTGAACTTTAATTAATCATTTTAATTAACGATTGTTTTAAATTTAATTAATTATTTTAACTAATGATTTTTGAAATTTAGCTAATCATTTTAACTAATGATGGTTTATAGTTAATTAATCATTTTAACAAATGATGTTTTAAGTTACCATTTTAACTAATGATGTTAGAATAAAATTCATCCAATTAATATATGATTATTTGAACTTAATTAAGTGTTTTTAATTAATGGTATTTAAAATTTATTAATCATTTTAATTAATGATGTTTGAGATTAATTATTCATTTTAATTAATGATTATTTGATTTAATAAATCTTTTTTTAATTAATGATATTTAAAGTAAATTAATTTAATAAAAATGATTAGTAAATTAACTAATTTGATGAAATTGTTTTAAAGTTAATAAATTGATTTAATAAAGAGTTTAAAGTTAATTTACTAATGATTTAAAAGTGTTTGGAAATAATTAACTATTTTATTAAAGATAACAGATTTGTTTATTTAAAAGAGATTATAAATACGATTAATTATCTTTCAGGATAATTAATATTGTTATAAATTTATAAAGGTATTTAAATTGTTTTATTTCATTTTATGATAATAAATATTGTTTTAAATTTACAAATAATGGTTTTAAATGAGGAAATCCTTTAAAAGGAATTATTTATAAATAAAACTAAGTGTAAATTGTTTTGGGTTTATATTAAACAATGCTTTAACGATATTTTTTTACCCTTGTTATAATACACTTAGTATTACAAATTTTTCCTTATAAAAAACATTTTTAAAGAGTATTTTAAAAGTGTTTTTACCAATATTATAATATGGAAGTCAGGCACAAGTTCGGTTTTTAAAAGTAAAGTTCGATTTCGGTTATGGGAAAGTAGTTCCGTAAACGATATCGCTTATATGAAAAGGATCTATTCATACTTTTAAAACTAAACGTTGAGGATTGGACTCGTTTCTATCTTGAAGGTTAAAAATGTCGATAAGGAGATGCCTAAAGGTAACACTACCTCAACTTGTCTGGCTTCATTTTCAACCGAGAGATAGCACTTGTTTGGAATCGATGAATAGTGTCAAATATATGATATTTAATTTCCATATACGATCATTTTAATTATCCCCGATAGTTGATTTATTAATTACTAGATTCAGCTTTGTTCATGGTGTATCGTCACCTTAAAAACGATTTGCTGCTCTTTGGGCTTTGTTATCCTTTGTCGGAAATGACTAAATCCAAAGCGCAAAAGGGGGCTAAGCTATGTGGGGTTGCTCCAATTAGGGTATTTTCACATCTCATCTAGATTGGATTCGGTTGTGCACTTAGATGTGAAAATATTCGGATATTCAGTAAGGTTTGGCGGGGTTAGGCTTGGAGGGTCTCGAGAAGTGTCACAGAGTATATGAGCTTCTCAGAAGTATATTACTAGAGGTATACTTCAAGGGGGTGCACCATCCAAGTCATTTATTGGAAATTTTTCTTTCCTAATTTGATTCGAACCTTTGAATTTGATTTTCTTTAATTGCAATGGGAAGATTCAACCACTCTTCGCGGTGTTTAATTATTGCTTTTGTCCATTCTATCAAGTTTGGACTATTATCTTGTTTATCCATTCTATCCAGTTTGGATTCTGCTCGGATTATTTCCATTCTCTCAAGTCTAGTTTTAATACTATTTATGCCATTCTTATCTGGATTTGTTTCCCATTGTTTATCTTTACTCTTTCCTGTATGAATGTTATTCTTGTGAGGTAAAAACTCGTTCCACGTTAGCAATGTGGTCTCACAGAACTTTTATATGTTCCCTATTATTTGAGTTTTCTCACGTTGGTATTTCCAGACTGATCCTGGTGTTATTTTTTTATAATGCTCGGGTGATGTAACAACTCGAATTCCAGTAGGTCCGGAATTTTCGCAAAAATGCTAAAACCAAAGCCCACTGAATCCTGAGATAGGAATCTGGTATCCTACAAATAGGTAAAGACAAATATATCAGAGCTCAATTAAATATCTCATAGTAGAATTGACTAAAATATAATAGTAAGTAAATACTCACCAATATAATAACACTTTCTAAACAAGTTTCTTAAAGCTGGGAAGTCTCTGCCATCTACCTAACCTGTAGGATGTTATGAGGAGGGGGTCAAAACAAAACTTCTAGTGAATGAATAAATCATATACTTCTAGGCTTAATTATACATATATCGTTTTATTACCATTTACTCTTATATTAGGTTCATTAGGTTACAATACTCTTGCCTCTGTTCGTGAACCATGCCCATCTACTCTATAGTAGATTAAAACCTAATAACTAATATATACATATATGTAGCTATATGCCCAATGACCATATTGGTCCTAGGTACCACCCATGGTACCTTCCGTATCCTCCTCAAAAAAGGCTTCATCGTCTTGCTTCGAGAGCATTCCGTAACTACATCTGTAAAGGACTGCTTCGTAAGGCCTACAATATAGATGCTCCATCATCTTGCTTCGTAGCTATATCTGTAAAGGACTGCTTCATAAGGCCTACAATACATATACTCCATCGTCTTGCTCCGTGAGCATTCCGTAGCTACATCTGTAAAGGACTACTTCGTAAGCCTACCATACAAATGCTCCACTACTTACTATGAAAACGTAAATCGCGTCCACACTAGTCTATGACAATGCTTGGACATCCACAATGTACCACCTAGTGCATACATTGAGGACTACGTAATCGTTCTGTCTACTATCTGAATCCCGCCAACAAGGTCTACCTTGTACGGAATTTAGTCAGGGATTTTCTATATCTTTAAAGGACTGCTTCATTGGGCATACAATACAGATATTCTAGTTGGTCTGTCTCTTTTCTCGTCGTGGCTATGTCCCCACGTAGCCACCCCTCAACTAAATTGAAAGACCTCTAAATAGTTAAGTGGTCGTGCCCTACTGCAAACAATCTAACATCCAATTGGCGGTGCTCCCCCATCTAATGTCTCGATAGTGAAAGAATCATTAGCTTGTTGGTTTAACTCTAGTCTTTCCCGAAATCGCACTTGGTCTTGATGCTGGCCGATATCCGCATGCGACTATCCTTAAACTTACTTGCAAGTACTGGACATACAAATACCCTACTCTGAACAACAAGCCCTTCTGAATGCCCACAAAGGTCTGCTTCGTTAGGCCTACAATGCAAATGCAGTCAAGGCGTACTCTCTTGATGGAACACCTACAGACCTGCCTCCGGGGATGCAGCTTCGTTAGGCCTACCCAATGGGCCATCCTAGAGTATCCTCACATCCCATTGAAGTCTCGTACTTCCTTCTAACCCAAAATAACTAAGTTGGACGTGCTTCTCCTTTGCTGAAATTTGTGATAGACTGCTTCGTTAGGCTCTTCATCCTTTCGGCTACTCCAAATGCATCTCACTCTTTTATTAGACCCTAAGTCTAATCTTTTAATTTGCATTTAGTTTACCTTTCTTATTCTGTTGACTACTTATTTACCCTAATTAGCATATTCTTGCCCTCGTCTCACCTCTATCTATTGTGAGATTTCTGTTTATTTAATAGGGAATGCTGTTGGTATGAGCCACATTCATTATCTTGCTTATTTAACTTAAATAAATCTTAAGTTCATTAAAATAAGCCTCTTTTATCAATCCTTCTTTATATGCTTATTGACTTAATATAAATTATTTAAATAAGCTTCTACCATTATTATTGCTCATTAATTTATTCAAAGTCTCAAAATAAGCTTTTCCATTCTTATTACTTAATTATAACCTATGTTATAATTCTACCTGTAATTGTCATTTTCTTTTCTTTTATAGTCCGTACATAATTCCAGGAATTATTTTCTATCCTAATCTGCCTTCTTTTATTATGATATAGAATATTCTTTTATTCTCTTATACTATATAATTTACCCATCATAATAATATCTTCTTAAATAGTCTGCACAGTGAATGCAAACCTAGGTTCATTATCGTTTACAGCTTCAAGTTCTTATCTAATAATTTACTTGATTCACGTCATACTTTGCTTTATTATCTTCTATTCTAGGAAGTAATTCTATTTTATTTGGTTGGTTATGAAAACTATATTTAAAAATCCATTTCCATATTTTAATATTAAATAATAATATAAACAATAATCCGCAACTGCTAGATATTTCTTTTACTATTTTGGAATAGTGTAAAATACAGTGGTTTCTCTATTTTACACTAATTCTCTTTTTCTTTCTTTTATTCTAGCAATTACGTTCATTATTGTCTTTTAAATATTAAATTATAGAAATGTATCAAATTTTCTAAACTAACCAATTAACCTTTTAGTTACTCCCAAATCTAGTTATTAGGTTAATTAACTTTTCCCATTTTAACATAATTTATTACAGTAATTCCATTCCTCAAAATTTTATTACTTTACATCTTATTTCCTCCATTTCAGTATTCTTAATTATTTAATCCATATTCACGTTTAATCAATTCTAATCCATACATGAAGAAAGAGGTGAAAATAGAAGAAGAATGACGCTTGCATATAAATCCAAAACGTAGAAACAGATGTAAATAAATACTAATACTGTAAATAAACTGTAAATTCCTTATAGTTCAGCATAACTTAATTAATGGGATTAATTATTGAATAAAATTATCTAAACAGGAATTTAACAATAATATATCTTAAACTTAAAAGATATAATTAAATCCACTCACATGTCGTCCTTAGCTTTGCCTGTGCTCCACTTGGCTCCAAGGTCCTTCTGGATCCCCCTCCAAGATGTATAATATTTTAATTTAGAAGATCTCCTCCAAAGAAATATTTTCTTTTTAGGGTCCAGCCTTTTGAACAAGGACCCAAAGAAATATTTTCTATTTAGGGTTCACCCTTAGGCCAAGAACCCATTGGGAGAAAATCTAATTGTTAGAAACGAGCTAGGCGTAGGGTTCTATTTATAGAAGGAGCTTGGGGATCTCAGACCAATGGATTGTTGGATTGAATCTGGAGCCACCACGTCACAGGGCAGTCTGGAGTCATCGGATTGAAGAACGTACGGCTCAGATTGCTTAAAAACTAAAATTTACGTCACTGGCGCGTACCTGGACGAAACTTCGTCTAGGTTGCTATGTCGGTTGACCGTGCGATCGACCGCCCAAAGCCACGGCCGACCATTGGGCTAATTGGGTCGACTTCCTGGTCGGCCCATACATGTATATTTTATTATTATTTTTCTTCTTTTTGTTACTCGTTCTCATTTCGTTCCTAACTTTTTCATATTGGCTCGGATTTTGATAAGTTATTATGGAAACTGATCGAAAAATCGCCCCGGATGCAATGGTACAAGTTCTAAAGCCATATTCCGATAATTCCAAAAATATTTATTTTCATTACTTATCGTTTATTCGTTAATTTTTTAACTATATAAGAATGCGGGATGTTACAGGTGAGACCAAGTATTTTCCCAGGCTGGCTTTGGTGTTATGGAGGTCTTGGAGAGGAGCTGGAGGTTCACCTATCGTAGTGTTTTATTTTCCATTGTATTATATAGTATCCATATCAACAATTGTAAGGTCGGGATTTTATAACTGTCCAGCTGATAAGGTTTGTTTTTAACTCTGATTTACTATATATTTTTGGAGTGACAGTTTTTATTGTCCTTGTTATATTATATGTTCTTGATTTCGCTGTGAGATTCTGATTTTCTCTATTCTTTATTCTTTTCCTTTTATTTACCTTAATAATCTTCCCTTTTGTCGATTGGATGTTCGACATTTGAACATGGTGGTAGTATTCGGTGTCGACTTTCGGTGGTCAAAAAAGCGGGTCGTTACAGACACAAAACAATAATTTTGACCAGAGAAGTCAAAAAACAAAGGATCGTTAGGTGATTGATACAAGAATATAGAACAGAAACTATTTATTTTGTCTTTCAGAACTCATGATGGAAGGAACACAAAATATACTAATCAAATAATACCATGTCATTTCCAAAGCGATATGTACATAGTTTCACATGTCACCAATACACACACACAATACAAATCCAAATCCACACAGTACTTCAAGTATCTTACTTATATACACATGTCATCGCACACACATACTAACATATATATATATATAAGATGCCTTCATCACTAGAGCCTCCAGTGTCATCACAATCTGACATGTCTCCATCAACCTATCACATATAATAAACAAAAGAAACATAGTGGAGAGGGGGGTCGGACATAAAGTCTAGTGTGTGAATATAACCGAATTCAATATTTACTATACTTGTTTCATAATATAACATGATCTAAATGATAATCTACCATATCATTATACTTTCCAATTAAAATTCAACTCATATCGAATCCGATATACAATTCATATTCAACAAGTTTCATATAGCCATATTACTATATCCATTCTAAAATGAGGTGATTACTTTCACACTCGTACGTACGTAAGTTGTATAGCCGTATCACGGATAAAACGGACAAACCATGAACCCCATTGTACCTAGTAACAATTGTGTTTCAACCAACCCACGACATCTGGAGTCATGACTCCCTCCCATTCCGGCTTTATTTCTATTCGATAACCAAACTAAATTAAATAACTTATATACATAGTCCTACGAAGGCATGTGATATCCAAATTACCAAACTAAATCGAATCAAACATGGAATTCAAGTCCAAAAACGTATCCTAAGCGTTGCCCAAATACCTTGAAAGAACCCCCGATCGAAATTCCATCAATATGGGCCTGTTTGGTCAAGAAATTTGACTTAGAAGGTGCCCACGGTGCAACTGTGGTGTCCATCAATGCATCTATTGTGGTCGGCTGATCAGGAGCAGCATACTCTTGTTGACGACAATTATATGTTTCAGTTTTTATTTTGCGTGTTTCTCTCTCGTTTCTGATACGATATTTGATATGTGTTCTTTCAAATTTAGACTTGTTTCTGCAATAAATTTCTACTTTCATTTCATCAAAAAGTTCAAATATAAATCAGTTCAAAAATGTTGTATAAACCGGTGTTTTCAAAACTAGTTTTAAAAAAATAGGAATATAACCTTTTCATATATATCTACAAAATACCTTTAAAAATCATTATAAATTTAAAATAAAATCATAGTATGACCTTATATATCATTTTGTACTTTATAAATATTTTTATATAAATTTTTATACATATTATATATATAAATCGTGTATATACTCACATATACACATTTTCACCATTTTATCGTATTTTCACTAAATAAATCATATCTATATAAAATATACCTCTTTAAATCTGAAATAAGTTTTCTAAATTAATATAAAGATATGCTTTAACTAAAAAATTATTTTTATGCCATTTTGATATGAATATACACACCAAATCATTAATATACAATTTTTGGCCTACTCTTCACATAATATAAAATATATAGGCATTAAATTATGAAAAAAAATTACTTTTTAGACCTAAGAACATCATATTTAATCTTAGAATTTAATTTCATCTCAATTTTATATTATTTAAATATCCTAAATCATCAAATTCAAAGTCTTGGACCACCTTTATACAAACATGAAGAATCACCATATTAATTCATATAAATTAGATAAAAATAAATAATTTTTTTATTTAGGCCTACTAATATCATATTTCATCTCAAGAATTTATTTATGTATTTTCCTTTTATTTTACTATGAATTTCTTAAATATATTTCTCAAATATGTCTCTAATTTGCCTAATTTGCGTATAACAATCACATATGCATTATATCATTATGCTAACCCACTTAATTAACCAAGTTCATTAACTAATCAGGTTAGGCAAGGTTTACAGGATTCAAAAAAATTAATTTCGAATTTTAATTACCTAATTGCCAATTATAATCATATTAGATCATGAAATCAAGTGAGTAGATATCAAATTTAGGCAAACTCACTCACATCCCTAGCTGATTCCGTCCAATCTCAAGCCTCTAGCCTCACTTTCCTTCACCGTCCAGAGATAGATATCCCTTCAGTTCACTGTTCTAACACTTCTAGAGACTCTTATGTGCTAGTCTTTATTTCTCTCCTCGGTTTGGTGTTTTAATTTCTCAATTTGATCTTGATTTTGAGGGTTAGGGTATGATCAGAGAATTGGGGCAGAAAAAGAAAGTAACGGGATTAGTTTCTAAAAATAAAAAATGAGGTATGTGTTTTTAGCTTTTAAGTTAGGTTAGTTAGATAACTGTCCGACCACTCAATTTTAAAATATAAATTTTAAACCGCAAACCCCCATTCGATTGGACGATATTTCCGGCCGTATCTCCTTTATACGAGATCTAAACGATATAGATAAATATACTACAAAAACAAGAAAAAGAGATGGTCGTAATTGCGCTAGTTTCGTCACCAAATTTCAGTGTCTTAAAAATGACCATTTTGACCCTCTTTTTTTTTAATTTATTTAGTTTATTTATTAATTCCACTATTTTTGGTATTATTATATAATTATTATTTAATTAAAATATTATTCAAATTTTCAGGGTATTACATTCTCCCTTCTCCCTTAAAAGAATTTCATCCTCGAAATTACTAGTGTTGTATCTGAATCGAACACTCGCAAAATTTATTTGAAATCAAACATATCAGTACAAACATTAGCAACCATTTAAATGATCATCCATGCCAACCACAAAAAATTTCCATCATTAAACTTCCTGAATAATGATGTGTTTTGACGACAAAGTAGCAACAAATATACATGTATGCATGTTCATATCTTATCATTCTTGACGAAATGCAAGATTGCAATTTCAATAGTCGACCTCCTAAACTAGTCGGCCTCTTGGATATATGAAATATAGATGACGTATAGGCATGATACAATATAACCCTAATATCAACATAGATGCAATCTATGTGAATGCAACTATTTATATCATATCATGAGTCAAGGGTATAAACATTCTAATAATCTATACTAATTAAGTCAACCACAAAGCAGCCAAATCCTAAGCATCCAAAATCTAATATCCAAACTTAGATACTAACTAAGCTAACAATCAAACAAATGGAAAATATTTTGGAAAGGAATCGTATTGAAAAGATCTAATCTACTCCTCAGCTTTTCAGTTTTTCCTGACCAAATTATTCTCCTTAAATAGTCTAACAAAGTCTACTACTGGCATAACTCATCCTAAAATACTTATCTCAGTCGTACGTGCATATCTACCACCTTTGGAATCCCTACTACCATTTTAAATAAACAATGCCACGAAGCATAACAACGGATAATCATAACACCAATGTGCCCAGACCAAATTACAGCTTCTCGAATCATTCCTAAGTACACATACTTAACATTTAAATTATCCAGTAGTACCTTCTTTGATTCATTTCTTAAATTGCTAAGATAAGGTAACTCAAAATGGGTGGTGCCTTACCCAAACAAATCCAAAAACCTTGAATCACCATACTATTCATTATTTCACTTGAGGGCAATAAAAATGATTGATGTCCCAACCTAGTGAGCATAACATATCTCTTATCTAAATCACTAATCCAACTTAAGTGATATCATTTTACTTATGATACCTTTTCTCATAAAAAATTTCTTTAATTGTCAATGAACACTTAAATTCACTACTCAGTGGTACTTTCTCATTTTAGCTCAATATCCATTCAATCCAATATATCCTTTCATAAATTTCTCAAATCATATCTATTTCTAAAATTCCAAATACTTCATCATGTTCATAATTAACTCCAACTCATACAATCTTAATACTCATCCATATTTGAGCATTTCTATGTACTCATTTAATATCCCAGAATACACATAGTCTTATATCAAATAAAATCCGGAATATTCTTTAAAATCGTGAATTCATGCTTAATGTCGTTTACGACCAAAATCCAAGCCTAACTCATTTTCTAATTATAATCAGTAAATGGTATCTTTCCTCATATATCATTTCACCTACTTATTATTCTTCCATACGATGGACGAGACAACTCAATAGGGAAGGTGTCTCACCATACAAATCAAATCGACATAGTGTCGATCAATCATTCTAATAGTATCTAAAACATGTCTAGGAACATCGGAAAAAGGAATGATATCCTAACATAGTGAACATACCATCAAAATTTGTGCCACACTCTATCCAAATCGAATGAAATAATATAACCCAACTAAAGATCTCAACTTTTATACTTCATTATATCAAACCTTTCCTTTCTATGAATTAGTGTCTATTAAACCATTCTACACAGACATATATGATTCTATTAAATAATCCTATGCATATAGCAATGGACATGATGTTCCCAACACATATTTATTATGAGCGCTTAGCCTGAAACACATAGTTCTCCTAACAACAATTTCAATATTATAAGCACTCAGCCAAAACATGTAGTTCTTTACACAACAAATTTCGATATTATGAGCACCTTGCCTAGAACACATAGCTCCCTTAACAATAAGTTTCGATATTATTAGCACATGGCTAGGTACACATAGCTCTCGAAACAAACGAATTTCGATACTATGAGCACCTAGCCTAGAACACATTGAACCATCTTTAAATCATTAGTCAACATAAAATTTCTTAGTTATTCATCAACAACCTATGTTACAGTTTATAAAATCATTTATTCGTCCTATAAGGGGATTCAATCTAAATATTATTAAGGTCATATTCATAATAGGTTTATTTTATTAATTTATAGTTGTTGTTATTATTATTATTACTATTTTCCATAAACATTAAACCTGTAAGGATCCTTCATTACATAGAATACAAAAATATCCAAATCATAATATAGGCGTACCATCCATCTAGAAATCATTCCATTCTCGAGAGTAGACGCACTTGATGCATTCAACACATACTGTAATGACCCAACTTTTCAAAACTTAGAAGTCGACACTAATATATCTACTGTATTCACATGACGAACAACCAAGTGTCGAAAAGACAGATTGTTAGGGGAAAGAAGAATATTGAATAAAGAAGAAGGGAAAAACTAAATAATCACAGTATCTCACAATGTAACAACCCTGTATTTTACAATTATTTTTAAATTGATTTTTCAAGATTCAAAAGCTTTATTTATGAAAAAGAATAAATTTTGTTATTTTAAATATAAACTTTGACTTTGATGTGGATTAGAATTCCAAATATGACTAAATTTAATATTTCCTGAAAATGTGAATTTTGGTCAATAGTCAAACTTTGACTTTTAAGTTTAAATTTTAAATAGTTTGAAATTATAAATTTTATCTTTTATTATGAAAATAGATTTAATAACTTGAACACTACTTTTCGTTTCGTTGAAAACGGAGTTAAAATGTAAAAGTTATGTACATTTCAATTTTGAGTATAAACTGTTTATTTAACAATTTTGTCTATTTTAAATTGTATAAATTACTTTTTCTTTGTTATATTTTATTTTAAATATGTGTTAATATGTTTTTTATGTATATTTTGTCTTTTTATGTTTTTAAATTGATAATAGTATTTTTCCAAAATTTACTGTATTTATTTTTCATTTTAAAGGCTGTTTTCCTATTTTCTGCTATTTTCTTCATTAAAAATTATATGTAAATTAAATTTTAAATATTTATTTTGTGAATATATTTTTATTTTATGTTATTAGTTATTTTTAAAATTATATTACAAGCTCATATGATTTTTCCAAAATTTATTCCAATTAATTTCAAAATTTCTAGACTAGTTTACTATTTTTAGCTATTTTCTTATTTAACCTTATATAAATTAATAAATATTATATATATTTTTATATTTTGATAGATTTTCGAATTCTTATCTGGTATTACTATTATTACCAGAAATATAAAGTTATTTAAAATAAAATAAAGAAATATGAAAAGGTTTTGACTTTTGAATTGCTTTTGACTCTTTGAATTCCACCTCTTCATTTTCCACCAACTCTTCATATCTTTTGACATAACTCTCCACATTTTCAGCCGATCACTTCATTTCTCAACTCATGTATCTTTTTCCTCCTTCCTGAACAAAAAAATTTCGGCCTCCCCTTGATTGAAGAGTTTGGTAAAATTCTATCTCTCTTTTTCTTCTTTTTCCACTTATGTTGATTTTTCTAGTTTGATTTTTTTGCACTTGTATCACCTCATGTAGGTTTGGCCATGCCTCCCTTGCTGCTTAGCCGCCTCCACCACCTGATGGCACACCACCAACACCTCCTCCTCACCAGCCATCCAAGCCATGAACCCCCTTGGTGATGCATATCAACAAAAGTTTCAAAACACCCCTTCATACTAGCCTAACCGAGCACCACACTCATTCCATCACCTTCCACCACCCATGGCCGCCACCAACACCACCTCCACCACCACCTGGACCCTCTGCCACGTCATCATAGTGGACCCCACTCCTCTGGCCATGACACATAGGGCCTTGGTAGAGCCCAAATCCTTGTCAAAACCCATGTGTATGCATGCTTATGTATGTTATTCACTTCTACCACTTTGGCACCATCACAAATGACCTCTAGGCCGACCCATACCCACCATAACCTGACCCAAACACCTGCTATTGTCATGTATTTTCCATCATGGCTGAGCCTAGTAAAGGTAAAAAGCAAGTGCAAAGCATTTCTATTTGATTCTGTGCAGCCTATTCTACTGTAGTTTTGATCGTAGCTGATTTGAAACTCATCGTTGTTATATTGTTTTGTTTGACTTATATTCAAGGGATTTGATACTTTGGCTCCTCCACTCTTATTTGAATCGTGTTATCGTGCTTGTTTGGATCCCATTCGTGCAGTCGTCGTCGTTTCTCCAGCACAAAACTGTGAGTTATTCTCACCAGACAATATGTACCTATATAACTAGTAAATTGACACCCTGTGAATCTGTAGAAATATA
Source organism: Allium fistulosum (assembly GCA_030737815.1). NCBI lineage: Eukaryota > Viridiplantae > Streptophyta > Magnoliopsida > Asparagales > Amaryllidaceae > Allium > Allium fistulosum. The sequence continues at coordinate 303,885,184 of CM060901.1, read as the reverse complement.
TTATCATGTTATATATGCCTATATTATTATCATATGATGTTCACACCTGTTATTACACCTGTTATATCATATGTTACTGTTATTTAATGTTATTCTGTTATTTATATCTGTTATCACCATTGCAAGTTCCCTGTAGACTAGAATCACTATGGGTTGAAATGATACATACCCGAACGGACTTTAGAATAGAGAAAAATCGTTATGGGCTGAAATGATAGGCCTGAACGATTTTTATTTAATTTATTTTAACTTGGGATTGCGGGTTTGAAATGATAGAACCCGGATTTTTCTTTTTTAACTGCGGATTGAAATGATACATATCCGTATCCCTTGACCTAAGTTAGAAAATTATATACAGGCCCGTGGTTATTTTATAAAGTGTTTTGGATATTTTTAAGTATTTTAAAAATTATAAATTTATGAAATTTGATTTAAATAGATTTTGAAATGTTTTAAAATAAAGAAATTATGATTTTTTCTATGTGTTAAAAATGTAATTAATGAAAGGTTTAACTGGATTTTTGAAATATAACTTAAGTTGGAAATTTGGAATTTGGTTAAAAATGATATTTAAGTTATATAAATAAAATGGATATTAAATTTTATTTGGAAATGGTAAATATGATAATTTGATTAAATGTGAATTTAAGTGATTTATTAAAGTATTATTGATTTTTTCTATGAATTTAAGTGGTTAAATAAATGAATGTTTAAAAGTGATCTTTTAAAATATAACTTGACTTGGAAATGTGAAATTTGGTTTTAATTAAAGGTTTTAGTTAATTAAATAAAATTGGAAATTTAGTTAAATTTGTGAAATGGTAATTTAAATTTGAAGTGTTAAGTTATTTGTTGAAATGTGAAGAATTGGAAACTTTTACACTTAAATTTATTAAGTAAATTGTTGAAAATTGGATTTAATTATAAGAAATTTATTGTGAAAAAGATACATGTTAAATGATATGTAAATGAACATTTTAAATGTTAAATTATGATTTTTAAAATGTTTAAAGAGTTTAAAATGAAGTTATTTAATTGCTGGAAATACACTAAAAAGCTGGAAATCACTTTTAATAGCATTCAGAAATGCTATGGTTCTGAATTACACTAAAAATTGAATAAAAGGGCTACTACAGCATTTCTGAAATGCTGCAGTTGCTGCAGTTGAACTTATAGGCTAATATTGAACCCAGGTCTATTATAGCATTCTCTGGAAATGCTATAATGGTCTGCAGTCTTTGCTGAAACCAAATTTAACCCTTGTTTTGAAATCTGAACTACCGCAGCACTTCTGAAATGCTGTCTTTTCTGTTTTGAACTATAATTCAACTAAAACTGAGTTTTAACAGCAGTTTTAAGTGCTGTCTTTGCTGAATTAAAAATGTTTTCAAATATAACTTATAGCAGTTGTTTTTAAATGCTGTGAAATGCTGAAATTTTAATAATTAGGGTTTTTGACTTAGTAAACGAACTCAGAATGGTTTGAAATTTTGGAAATTTAATACTTGATTTGAAAATATAATAATTACACTTTTAAAAGGATTTAATGAATTACTTTGATTGGAATAAACTATTTAAAGGTGATTTGAAATGATAGTAAATGAACGATATCTTTGAATTTAAAAGGTATTTAAAGTTGAATATTTGGATTTGAACTGATAGGATATTTTATTTTAATAAAATGGTTTGAAATGAAGTTTTGTAAGGATATGATATTTTATGATATTAAAATGATTTGAAATGAAGTTTTGAAATGATATGATATTTTAAAAATATGGAAATGGTTTGGAATTGATTTAATCTTTATTTTGATAAAGATTTGGATTTGAAATGATATTCTATTTTGAAGTATAAACTGTTTTTAAACTTATAACCACGGGTTATAATAACGTTGGGTTGTTAAAGAGACCGGGATCGGATATGGACATACTCTCTGTCTTACCGAAAACCACTTTGGCAACTGTGTACGCGGTGGAGATTCCAGAATGAAGTAGGATGGTGGCGACGTTCTTAAGGTATGTTACGTAGACCCAACTCCCGTGAGTTGGCATAAGGTGGCTAAAACAGGAGCGATCTCGGACCAGTGAGGTAGCACCTCTTCTCGGACACATTTCTTCGATATTATACTCTTACTTGTGATTGATTAGATGGCCATCCTCCGATTTGGGAGTGTTGTTCGAGGTGGAACGGTAGTGGCTGCTATGCGTATCCATCAGTCCGTGTGCGTAATTGGTATATCTACCCTGGCATTGCCTAGTTGTGCCGTGTCACCTACCATATCGAGCTTTACTACGATTATGATTTTAAGATCCGACCGCGTTAAGGTTCTCCATCCCCTTAACGCTATTTTCTATATGATTATACTTTACTTATTTAGACACTATTATAATAGCGAATATTACTACATAGTAGATATTTTAACGGATCCTTAGAGGATGGGCGGTCCCAAGCATCTTCTAAGTTACTTGTACCTTTATTACAGTTCGCTTGAGTTGGTTTACATTATATAAGTATATATTGTCCTGACTCGAGTGTTTTGTGTTTTGCTTTACGCTCGGGTCAGCCTGAGTTATTCACAGATTTGGATTTCCACCTTCTGGAGATTTGAATCGCTGGAGATTATCTGCTAGTCTTCTTCTATCTACTTTAGTTATGTTGCTCTGTTCAGCTTGTACTTGGTTATCTTATTGATACTTCTGTTGTACTATATTTCTTCTGTTGTATCTTATGTAACTCTGATATATTTTCATAGTAGCTTCATGAACTACTATTTCTTTTACTTCCGCTGCATTATTTTACTCTGTGTCTGTGATCTGTGATTATATTTATTTACTGTATATTCTGAGATTTGCCAAATTTTAATTACAACGCGGTATTTTGAGCAATTCAACTCCGGCATGAGTGTCTACCTATACACTTATAATGGATGCGGATGGTTGAAAATATCGGGTCATTACAGTTGGTATCAGAGCTTTGGCTTTGAGGCAAAACTTAGAATGTATGGTAAATTTATTTACAGAATCACTTTCGTTCGAGTTTGAATCTCTTCCTTTTGATTCGTTTTCCTTTGAATTTTGGAACGTTCCCTACGGTTCCGAAATTCATTCGTGTCCCTCACTATTCATCATCTTTTGATTCTGGAGTATCCCATAACTCCACTTCGAATGATCTTCATAGTGAATTGGCGATCTCGCCAATATTCTAATTTTCTTGTAAAGGGGTGAAAATCCTTTACAATCAGCATCGATTAACCAGAGATTTATATTTATCCTTGGTTTAGATTCTAATATCTTTTGTTATTCCAAACTCTATCTCTTGAGATCGAAGGTAGATTTACCCCAGAAAATCCACATTTGATCTTATCCATTAAGTCACGGTTGACCCGGTTAAGGTTGTCCGCGATTTATCTAAGCTTACCCATCTCTCTACTCTGTTTAATCATCTTGTCTTTTGTTGCAATCTATCTTCCAAACATTTTGAACTGTACCTGTAAATTAATGTTTTGTTTTATATTGTGTTGTTTGAGTTGTTGATGTTGATTTGGGTTTCCGATCGATTCGTCTGATCAACGCTATCGATAGGATTTCTAAAACACTTTGACAGAACAAACTGACACAATATTATTTTAAAATTTGGTTTATGAAATAAATTTGGATATATAATTTTATGGAACTTAATAAATTGATTTAAATTGATAATTTGAAATGATAATACTTGATTTATCATATATTGTTCTACAAATGAATTTATAAATAGTTGTTTATAAATTTATTTGGGAACTGAAATGAATTTAAAACAAGAAAGTTAAAGAATTTAATTTCCGATGGTTTCAAACCTTGTGTTTAAAATTTTTAAAAGGATATTATTTAAAGTATTTTGAATAAAAATTTGTCTCTAAAGGATTTTAAAGTTTAAAAATTAAATGCTCTTCCCTTTGTCGCTGGAAAATAATTTCGGTGATGACTGCAGCATCATCGACGTTCATTTTTGAGTTTTGAACTGAAGAGACCGTTCTGTAGTCTTACTACAGCTTTGTTTTGAAAGATTTAATTTATTTGAATTTCTAAATATGATTTGATTTATAATATATATAGATATATGATTTAAATTGATTTGACATATTATGTACATATATTTATTTATCTCTAACTGGTTTGAAGGAAACCGAAAAATTAATTCTTAAATTTCATCTTAAAAAATAATTTCAGTTATAAAAAGAAAAATTAAATTTTTTGAATAAATGATTCAAACTTGAGATAATTGAATTGGAAAGTTTATTTGTATAACACACAATTTCATTTCCAATATAACTTACCTAAATTACACAGAAGTGAATATGGAATTGGATAATATACAATATAGAAAGGATTTTTATAAATAAAATTTGAGTGGTTATAATAAATGTTATATGCTTAAATTTTAGTTATAAAAGATTAACAGAGGTAAATATTTAAAAAGGGAATTTAAAGAGATTTTATTTAAATAACTTAATAATCAAATTTGATTTAATATGGAACCTTAAGTCTAACCTAGGAATTTTAATAATGGTTATTTCCTGAAATGAATATGTTGTATAATAAATAATGTATCTTTGAATAGATAAAATAAAATACATTAGAATTGGACATTTTGTAATAAAGTTTATTTAACTTGAATTCATAGTTTAGTTGATGTCTAAATGAATAAATGTGTAAAGAAATTTGATTGTTATATTTGCTATGATAAATATTTTATTTATGAAATAGATATGTCTTGAAAAATGAATAATTATGATTTAAATAGTTAAAATGTATTTTTACATCACTAAAAATTGATAATTGAGAATTTGGTTTTCAAATAGAATTTTAAGTGTAACTTATTAAAGGAATATCTATTTATGAAATGGGATATTCCATTCATAAAAGTATGTTTTAATAAGTCTTAAGTTAAAAGATATCCAAATGAATATTTCTGGAATAAAACTGATTTGAAATACTAATATATCTACTGTAGCATTTTATAAGTACTGCCGTTTGAAATACAATGTTTTGGAAATTTTTATAATTGAATGAACTTAGAAATGTTACAACTTTTAAATGAATTAAAATATTTTAAAGGAAGATTATTTTAAAAGGTGTTATGATTTTCTAAGTATTACGTTTTTTTAGAATAACATTTCCAAGTGTTATGATCTTAGTAGTATGATTTCCAAATGATAAACATCCCTAAATTGTTATGATTTCAAAGCATTATTGTTTCAGATTTATTATCTTATTTTTTTTTTTTCAAACTATCTTTTGGTCGTCCTTATTTCTCTTATCTTGTTACAGATTGGGAAGGCTATTGCTTATACTAGTCTGTTTAGAAATCTTTTTATAATCTTTGAAATCTTTGTTACTCATTTCGGAATCTGAACACTGTTTTCCATTCATGGACCGTCGCTCAAGTGAAAATGGTGATTCGGACTCTAGAGAATCTTTTTCGTGTTTGTGTTCTTGATTTGATCACCTCCATCTTGTTAAACTTGCCTATAACAATATTTATCAGGTGTAATTCCAATATTCTTATCATCTTGTCTTAATTCTATTCATTCTATCTTTTTAGGTGCTTTCCCGTACCTCGTTCCTTTTCGGGGACGAAAAGTTTTGAGTGGGGGAGAGTGTAACAACCCTGTATTTTACAATTATTTTTAAATTGATTTTTCAAGATTCAAAAGCTTTATTTATGAAAAAGAATAAATTTTGTTATTTTAAATATAAACTTTGACTTTGATGTGGATTAGAATTCCAAATATGACTAAATTTAATATTTCCTGAAAATGTGAATTTTGGTCAATAGTCAAACTTTGACTTTTAAGTTTAAATTTTAAATAGTTTGAAATTATAAATTTTATCTTTTATTATGAAAATAGATTTAATAACTTGAACACTACTTTTCGTTTCGTTGAAAACGGAGTTAAAATGTAAAAGTTATGTACATTTCAATTTTGAGTATAAACTGTTTATTTAACAATTTTGTCTATTTTAAATTGTATAAATTACTTTTTCTTTATTATATTTTATTTTAAATATGTGTTAATATGTTTTTTATGTATATTTTGTCTTTTTATGTTTTTAAATTGATAATAGTATTTTTCCAAAATTTACTGTATTTATTTTTCATTTTAAAGGCTGTTTTCCTATTTTCTGCTATTTTCTTCATTAAAAATTATATGTAAATTAAATTTTAAATATTTATTTTGTGAATATATTTTTATTTTATGTTATTAGTTATGTTTAAAATTATATTACAAGCTCATATGATTTTTCCAAAATTTATTCCAATTAATTTCAAATTTTCTAGACTAGTTTACTATTTTTAGCTATTTTCTTATTTAACCTTATATAAATTAATAAATATTATATATATTTTTATATTTTGATAGATTTTCGAATTCTTATCTGGTATTACTATTATTACCAGAAATATAAAGTTATTTAAAATAAAATAAAGAAATATGAAAAGGTTTTGACTTTTGAATTGCTTTTGACTCTTTGAATTCCACCTCTTCATTTTCCACCAACTCTTCATTTCTTTTGACATAACTCTCCACATTTTCAGCCGATCACTTCATTTCTCAACTCATGTATCTTTTTCCTCCTTCCTGAACAAAAAAATTTCGGCCTCCCCTTGATTGAAGAGTTTGGTAAAATTCTATCTCTCTTTTTCTTCTTTTTCCACTTATGTTGATTTTTCTAGTTTGATTTTTTTGCACTTGTATCACCTCATGTAGGTTTGGCCATGCCTCCCTTGCTGCTTAGCCGCCTCCACCACCTGATGGCACACCACCAACACCTCCTCCTCACCAGCCATCCAAGCCATGAACCCCCTTGGTGATGCATATCAACAAAAGTTTCAAAACACCCCTTCATACTAGCCTAACCGAGCACCACACTCATTCCATCACCTTCCACCACCCATGGCCGCCACCTCCACCACCTCCACCACCACCTGGACCATCTGCCACGTCATTATAGTGGACCCCACTCCTCTGGCCATGACACATAGGGCCTTGGTAGAGCCCAAATCCTTGTCAAAACCCATGTGTATGCATGCTTATGTATGTTATTCACTTCTACCACTTTGGCACCATCACAAATGACCTCTAGGCCGACCCATACCCACCATAACCTGACCCAAACACCTGCTATTGTCATGTATTTTCCATCATGGCTAAGCCTAGTAAAGGTAAAAAGCAAGTGCAAATCATTTCTATTTGATTCTGTGCAGCCTATTCTACTGTAGTTTTGATCGTAGCTGATTTGAAACTCATCGTTGTTATATTGTTTTGTTTGACTTATATTCAAGGGATTTGATACTTTGGCTCCTCCACTCTTATTTGAATCGTGTTATCGTGCTTGTTTGGATCCCATTCGTGCAGTCGTCGTCGTTTCTCCAGCACAAAACTGTGAGTTATTCTCACCAGACAATATGTACCTATATAACTAGTAAATTGACACCCTGTGAATCTGTAGAAATATATTATCATGTTATATATGCCTATATTATTATCATATGATGTTCACACTTGTTATTACACCTGTTATATCATATGCTACTGTTATTTAATGTTATTCTGTTATTTATATCTGTTATCACCATTGCAAGTTCCCTGTAGACTAGAATCACTATGGGTTGAAATGATACATACCCGAACGGACTTTAGAATAGAGAAAAATCGTTATGGGCTGAAATGATAGGCCTGAACGATTTTTATTTAATTTATTTTAACTTGGGATTGCGGGTTTGAAATGATAGAACCCGGATTTTTCTTTTTTAACTGCGGATTGAAATGATACATATCCGTATCCCTTGACCTAAGTTAGAAAATTATATACAGGCCCGTGGTTATTTTATAAAGTGTTTTGGATATTTTTAAGTATTTTAAAAATTATAAATTTATGAAATTTGATTTAAATAGATTTTGAAATGTTTTAAAATAAAGAAATTATGATTTTTTCTATGTGTTAAAAATGTAATTAATGAAAGGTTTAACTGGATTTTTGAAATATAACTTAAGTTGGAAATTTGGAATTTGGTTAAAAATGATATTTAAGTTATATAAATAAAATGGATATTAAATTTTATTTGGAAATGGTAAATATGATAATTTGATTAAATGTGAATTTAAGTGATTTATTAAAGTATTATTGATTTTTTCTATGAATTTAAGTGGTTAAATAAATGAATGTTTAAAAGTGATCTTTTAAAATATAACTTGACTTGGAAATGTGAAATTTGGTTTTAATTAAAGGTTTTAGTTAATTAAATAAAATTGGAAATTTAGTTAAATTTGTGAAATGGTAATTTAAATTTGAAGTGTTAAGTTATTTGTTGAAATGTGAAGAATTGGAAACTTTTACACTTAAATTTATTAAGTAAATTGTTGAAAATTGGATTTAATTATAAGAAATTTATTGTGAAAAAGATACATGTTAAATGATATGTAAATGAACATTTTAAATGTTAAATTATGATTTTTAAAATGTTTAAAGAGTTTAAAATGAAGTTATTTAATTGCTGGAAATACACTAAAAAGCTGGAAATCACTTTTAATAGCATTCAGAAATGCTATGGTTCTGAATTACACTAAAAATTGAATAAAAGGGCTACTACAGCATTTCTGAAATGCTGCAGTTGCTGCAGTTGAACTTATAGGCTAATATTGAACCCAGGTCTATTATAGCATTCTCTGGAAATGCTATAATGGTCAGCAGTCTTTGCTGAAACCAAATTTAACCCTTGTTTTGAAATCTGAACTACCGCAGCACTTCTGAAATGCTGTCTTTTCTGTTTTGAACTATAATTCAACTAAAACTGAGTTTTAACAGCAGTTTTAAGTGCTGTCTTTGCTGAATTAAAAATGTTTTCAAATATAACTTATAGCAGTTGTTTTTAAATGCTGTGAAATGCTGAAATTTTAATAATTAGGGTTTTTGACTTAGTAAACGAACTCAGAATGGTTTGAAATTTTGGAAATTTAATACTTGATTTGAAAATATAATAATTACACTTTTAAAAGGATTTAATGAATTACTTTGATTGGAATAAACTATTTAAAGGTGATTTGAAATGATAGTAAATGAACGATATCTTTGAATTTAAAAGGTATTTAAAGTTGAATATTTGGATTTGAACTGATAGGATATTTTATTTTAATAAAATGGTTTGAAATGAAGTTTTGTAAGGATATGATATTTTATGATATTAAAATGATTTGAAATGAAGTTTTGAAATGATATGATATTTTAAAAATATGGAAATGGTTTGGAATTGATTTAATCTTTATTTTGATAAAGATTTGGATTTGAAATGATATTCTATTTTGAAGTATAAACTGTTTTTAAACTTATAACCATGGGTTATAATAACGTTGGGTTGTTAAAGAGACCGGGATCGGATATGGACATACTCTCTGTCTTACCGAAAACCACTTTGGCAACTGTGTACGCGGTGGAGATTCCAGAATGAAGTAGGATGGTGGCGACGTTCTTAAGGTATGTTACGTAGACCCAACTCCCGTGAGTTGGCATAAGGTGGCTAAAACAGGAGCGATCTCGGACCAGTGAGGTAGCACCTCTTCTCGGACACATTTCTTCGATATTATACTCTTACTTGTGATTGATTAGATGGCCATCCTCCGATTTGGGAGTGTTGTTCGAGGTGGAACGGTAGTGGCTGCTATGCGTATCCATCAGTCCGTGTGCGTAATTGGTATATCTACCCTGGCATTGCCTAGTTGTGCCGTGTCACCTACCATATCGAGCTTTACTACGATTATGATTTTAAGATCCGACCGCGTTAAGGTTCTCCATCCCCTTAACGCTATTTTCTATATGATTATACTTTACTTATTAAGACACTATTATAATAGCGAATATTACTACATAGTAGATATTTTAACGGATCCTTAGAGGATGGGCGGTCCCAAGCATCTTCTAAGTTACTTGTACATTTATTACAGTTCACTTGAGTTGGTTTACATTATATAAGTATATATTGTCCTGACTCGAGTGTTTTGTGTTTTGCTTTACGCTCGGGTCAGCCTGAGTTATTCACAGATTTGGATTTCCACCTTCTGGAGATTTGAATCGCTGGAGATTATCTGCTAGTCTTCTTCTATCTACTTCAGTTATGTTGCTTTGTTCAGCTTGTACTTGGTTATCTTATTGATACTTCTGTTGTACTATATTTCTTCTGTTGTATCTTATGTAACTCTGATATATTTTCATAGTAGCTTCATGAACTACTATTTCTTTTACTTCCGCTGCATTATTTTACTCTGTGTCTGTGATCTGTGATTATATTTATTTACTGTATATTCTGAGATTTGCCAAATTTTAATTACAACGCGGTATTTTGAGCAATTCAACTCCGGCATGAGTGTCTACCTATACACTTATAATGGATGCGGATGGTTGAAAATATCGGGTCGTTACACACAACGCAAAGGAATAACACATACTAATCAAGATAATACTCTACAAATTCATTTCCAAAAAGATACATTAGAGTCACAATAATACAGATTCTACCCTAGGACAGTTATAACAACATGTCCCTACCTAACAAATACAATATACATATAATACAGCGAAAACAAGATAATAACTAGCTATCGACGAAGCTTCCTACTCCAGCTCCACCAAAATGTATCTATAGAAAACCTGGACTATTTGGATGCGCATAAAATTTTTAGCACCCAAGAGCTATAGGGAAATAAAATAACTGGGTCAGACATGGGTCTGGTGTGAATAAACTCAAAGCCACTGAATTATTAAAACTCTTTTAAAATCAAGGGTATCTCGTAAGACCACGTCGCACATAAACATGGATGAGTTTTTACCTTACGATAACCAAAACACTTTTATTATAAAAATCCAATGATATTATAATAATGTCAAGGATTTAAATTATTTAATAACTAAGTAGCTGTGATGTGTATACATGATAGTAATAATAGATATCCGATCAAAAATCATAGGCTCATATTGGAGAATGGATTTCCAACAAATGGAAAGGTAAGGGACTACCTTTTGAAAATTTGTACACCTCTAGATAAAATGTAAAGTGGGATAGAAAACCTTTCGACCACTGCCAACACAGGACTGGCCTACCCATGAACTGGGTAGTATCGAATATGATCATCCCTTGGTTGCGATCAACAACCAAAAAAGGGCCCGAAGCATACATAGAGATATCGTCACTAGATCTTGGGATGATCACACCCTAATGGGTGAGACCCATATAGCCCTGCTGCATCTACCATGTTTTAACCATTACCAGGATGTGAGGTGTGATAACCCGGGTTTTGGGATATTTGTAACTGATAAATTAACTAAATTTAATTATAGAAATACTGATTTATAAGTTAAATAAAATTTCTAGTAATGGAAATATATATATATATATATGAATAAGTATTGGTTTGATAATACTGGTATATGTATTATAGATAATCTATGATTTGGAAATTTTATATATAAGTTTAAATTATAAATTAGCTAATTCATTAAGCTTGATTATGTATTAATCTTTCATTAACATTTAAAAATATAACTAATTAAATCATGAGACAAGTGTTAACATATTAGAGAATCAAATAACATGTGTTAAATTATAAATCTCCTTATTAACAAGTGTATAGCTTAGTGTAATAACAAGTGGCAAATACCTTTCTTTTAATTTGAAAACTTATAAACAATATAGTATTGGAGAAACCAGGCTAATGAAATTTTTCCTCAAAATCTTTTCATCTTCATTCATTTCAAAAGGAAAATCAAAACCTGTAAACAATTTTAAACCAGAGGATTAACAACAACAACAAGATTTCATCTTCAAATCTACATAGCAAAACCTGAAGAAAATTCAAGTACAAGAATCAAAGTTAAATTCAATATAAAATCAAGTTTTCAGAAAACAAAAGCATGTCCAGGTCAACATCAAAAACAAGTTGCAAGCTTCAGTTTTAAAGGATTCAACAACTCAGTTTCAAAAATCATCTTCCAGGATACTCTGTTCATCTTTTAACAGTGAGTAAACTTATGCTTGAAAGTTTATCTGTTTGGTATGCTGTTTACATGTGATAAAATTTTGAAGTAATCTAGTGAGTAATGTTTGCATGTACGAGTTTATGTGCTGTATGTATATATACATAGAAAATGTGAGCAAACCCCTAAACTAAATCCCTTTTTATCTGTTGTTGCTTGTGAGTAAACCCTCTTAAGATCTGAACTAGAAAACATGCTGTTGTGAATGATATTGAAGTATGGATTGAAAATTTATGTGTGCATGTATATTTATACATAAAAATGATATGTGCATGTCAGTACACATAAACAAATACCCTCTGTTCCAGGTTTTACAGTTTCAAACCTGTTAAAACTAAAAGAAAAATCAACTGCTCTCTCTCTCTAATCTTCTTTAGGCTGTAAGGTCCAAATGAAACATGTTTTTTTAATCATGTTTGAAGTTTTAAAAATAATTTTAAGCAAAATAATTCAAGCTTCTTCTGGAAATTGGAAAATACAGGCAAACTTACTATATGTTGAATTTTCAAGTATCATGATTTATGTTTTCAAATATATTATCTGAAATACTTTCGAAAACAAAGATTTTTAAAAGTGAAATCATATTTTTTTTAGTACGTATTCACTGATAAATTCGAGGATGAACGAATTTGGGGTTATTGCCAAATTCCGATGATTGGCAGAAAGATGGGTGTTGTGATCATTGGGGAAGAAGGTTGAATGTATGTGGATCACGGGAAAAATGTTCAAAGCATTTATAATGGGGCATGGTGGCGGCACGATGAACTTCTAGGGTTTAAGTGTTCGTCTTGGACGATGGAAAAGACGAGATTGCCGCGACGTCGACGAGACGTTCCAGGAGATCGGACCAAGGGGAGGAGGTTCGTGGGTGAATGTAGAAACTCTGGTCAAGTTCGCATGAATTTCGGTGACCAAAATCGTTGGCACGAGGCAAATTTTCGTAGATGAAGTTTGGGTTTGGGTTCCAGGAAGAACTCGATGTGCTCGTTTTCGTTTCAGTGGATTTTCGTGCGAGCTAGGATCTCATTTGGGGTCGCGAGGGATCGAGTGATGGTCGTGGGTAGCCGTGTTGATCACCGGAGTTCGGCAACGTCCGTGCATGTGCACAAGTCAATCTGTGCACCAGTGTTCGTTTTGGGAACGATGGATTTTTGCCTCGGAATCGACCTGGGAAAAATTGAAGGATGGCTCGGGTTGTCTCGAGTGTGTTTTGAGGGAGTATTTTACCAGTTTAAATCTTAACAAGTTTAAAAAAAAAAAAACTGAAGCTCGGAGAAATAGGGAAGGAAACTCGGGTTGGGTTTGAGAAATCTGGGGTTTTGTCTCAGGTAAGGATAAATTGTAACATAATGTTTTATAGTTAAAACATAATTAAGCTTTTATAATACCCTTAATCATTCTTTGATAAATAAAGTATTTATTTAAGTGATTGATTAATTAAGCTGAAATAAATCATTTAACTTAGTAAGTTAATTCTTAAAGTTTACTTAATTAATAAGATTTTAATTGAGGTAAATGACTTATCTTTTAACTGATTTATTTTTGGTAATTAATTAATACAAGTAATTAAAGAGTAATTAATTGTTGATAGTTAAAGATTATTTAATAAGAGTAATTAAGGGTTAATTGTTGTAATTAATTAATTATTAAAGGTCAATTAACTAATAATTAACTAGTGTGATTAATTAATTAATTGAGGATTAATTAATCAATTGAAATTATTAAGGTAAATTTATCAAGGTTAATTAATGGAGAATAATTAATCAATGGGGTAATTACTTAATGAAATAAATTATGGATAACTAATTTAGATAAATAATTAAAGGATGATTAATTAAAATGAATGGTTAATGGATGATTTATTTATTTATTTGTAAATAAATAAATGTGAAGTAAACAAGATTTAAAGGTAATCTAAGTGATTAAGATTGATGATTAATGTAACTGGAAATTAATTAAATTAATTAGGAATTATATAGTGAATCTTGCTTATGGATGATTTAAGGATATTGGATGACTTGGATAGGGAATATCTCAAATATTGAGTTGTGATGTACGGTAATATAATATGATGGATTGAACAGAATAATGTGGAATATAAATTGATAATAAATTTGCTGTGTGACTATAAATACCTTGTATTATAGTTGATTTGTATCTACTTAAACTGGAATTAGAAATGACATTTGATTCGAAGAGACCGGAGTCGGGAATCAGTAATACCCGAAACCACTTCGATTCTTTATAGATTGATATGTGAAATCAATAAACTGGTATGGAATGATTTAAGTAAATTAGACCATTTAATCTAAGTTTGGCATTTAGAAAGTGATGTGTGAAACAAGTAATGTCTATAACAGCTTGTGAAGTTGTAAATTGATATAAGTTACCCCGGGTTTTATGTAAGTTTTATGCTGCTGTATTCCTTGTTAGATGGGTTTACTCACGCTGGTTTCCAGCCTGACCCGGGTGTTACTTTGATGTAATGCTCGGGTCAGACCGAGTATTACAGATTTCAGGTAAGGACGTTTTGGAGCTCAGGAGGCGAGCTGGATGGCAGGAACGTATGGAGTATATTCCGCTGTGATATATTATAGTTGTCTGAGACATGTTAATTCTAACTGTTTAGTACATTTGTGAATGATTATAACTCTGATGTATTAAAATGTAATTAACAAATACAGTTTTCCTTGTATAACTGATATTATTATTGTTATTATATTTAATCCGCTGCGAATGTGAGATGTTGTGTTCTCTGTTCTTCTTTCTTCTTTCTGTTTCTTCCTTCTATCTCTTTCTTTTTCTTCTAACTATCTGGAATTTTCGGGTTCGAAAATTCCGGGTCGTTACAGTTGGTATCAGAGCAGAAGGTTAAGCGAGAACCTTGGCTCTGTTGGGATTACTCGTTAAGGATAGGGTCAATGGTACCCTAGAACGAGTTGAGTGTATATATATATATATATGAGAGCGTAATTGTTATTTTCTTATATAAGAATTTTAAATGATTTTATATAAGAATATATTTTGATGTATAAAATGGTCTTTCTTTCTAATAAATATTAAGGTAATTGGTTGTTAAAATATTGGAATTAAATTAAGTGGTAATAGTAATACAACCAAATTAAAATTGAATAAAGTTAAGTTTGAAATGAATTCAAACTAAAATTAAAATCTTGAATTTATAGAAGTGTTATCAAGAATAAAGATAATAATGAATTGGTTTCCAGATATGATAATCTTGGTTATTATCATAAATGGATGTTGTGTTTAATAATGGAATGTTTTAGGGAAGTAAAACATTAGGCAAGCAAGACTTATAAATTGTAGTGGATTTTAAATTGTGAAGTTTTAAATCCAAAAAACTTGAAATTATTTTTGAATTAAAACCAGAGATGGTTTAAAAATTTAAGGTATAACTTGATGTGTAAAGAAAATGTATATATAAAGATATACATAATATCAAAGATGATTTGAAATAAACTCTAAGTATTGAGTTTTAAATTTTTCCTTGGAATGTGATATGAAAACCCAAAGTAATAAGTTTTTGAACTTATAAGTGGAAAGATTATTAATCTGAAGTTTAAAATTTGAATGGGAATTTAAATTGTGTAAAGTTGACCGGATTAAGTAAATTTAATTTAACTTGGAGGAAGTTAAATAAGTTTGAATGAATAACTTGAATTGGAAATTTCAAGATGAAATTTAAATTTAACTTGGGTAGTTAAATGGTTAATTTAAATGGGAGTAATGAGTGATCTCAAAATGGGTTTGAGATCTGGAAATTGAAAATGGATAATAAATTAGAATCTGAAGATTAAATTGTTTTTGAATTCTTATTTGAACTTTGTAATAAGTTAAGTAAAGATAATTTTAAAATGGAATTTGGAATTTGAATTCAGAATTAAATGGTTTAAAGATTTAAGTTGTAAAATAAAATAATAATAATAAAGGTTGATTTGATTTAAAGGATTTAATCAACATTTAAAATGTTTAACTCGAATTTATATAATTCGAGATGGTTTTAAGTTGAGATTTGAATAAAATTTGTTCAAATTGGATTTGATTTGAATTAATTAGAATTATGATTGAAGATGTATAAGTTTAAAAATTCAAATGGTAAATTAGAATTGAAATAATTTGAAATAAAAATTGAAACTGGTTCAATTTGAAATTAATTCAAATTGATTTGAAATAATTTGGAATTGTGATTGAAGTTGAATATGTTTAAAAATCAAATGGAATTTGATTTGAATTTGGAAAGGAATTAAGGTTAATTCAACTTGAATTGGGATTTAATAAATTTCAATGGAAATTGAAGTATTGAGTCAATTTAAATGGAAGTGGAACTTTAAATTGAATTGATGAGAAATTAATTGGAAATGGAGATTGGGAAATTAAATAGTTTGGCTCTGGATTATTTTCAAAATAAATTGTTTTAATACAAATATATTCTTCCAAACTATTTACTATACAATCTTTCTTCTTAAACCCCAAACTATCTTATATTTATTTTACAATTATTTTGGAACTATTTAACTATTTTGAAACTGTCTTATAAACTAATTACTATTTTTCAGTAACTTATATCTAATCACTATTTTAAAAACTATTTTTCAATTATCTAACTATTTTATACCTACTTAACTATTTTACGGCTATTTTACAAACTAATAACTATTTTTCAACTACTTATCTATTTTTTTCAAGCTATTTTTAAATTTAAATTGGTCAGAGTTCAAACTGTTTGTAATCGAAGTAATAACTCAATTGGATATGGAAGCAATTGAGAATAAGTGAATGAAATTAAAGGAAATGTGAATAGAAAAGAGAATTGATTTGGCTAATAACCAATAAAGATAAATACGTAGGATGTACGTATATTATTCTATTCGCATAGTGATTTGATCCAGATTCGAACACAAAATTTCGAGATAGTATTATCGATCCGAGTTGGGATTTTCCGCTCGATTTTCGACGGCGAACCTGGATATGGATTTTTGATTGGTTCTGGATATTCTCTATCATAGCTACGACTATGCAAGGAGAATGACGGTTTCTGATCAAGAAACCAGATCTGAGTCCGCACTAGGAAGTCGGGTGGACGATACTAGTTCGGAAGTGAAATTGTGTGATCGATTGAGCGATCAGATTGATATTGCGTACGGATGATATGTGTACATCGTACAAGTTTGAATGAAATTGATATTAAAAATTTTGAATAAGGAATTTGAAATGGTTTTGAAATGAAAAGTATATTTGTAAAATATAATGGAATTGGATATTTCTTTGTTTGAAATTTACTTTATGGGAGGTAAGTAAATGGTAAATAACTTTATAAAGAAATCAAACTTGAATATTTGATTTGACAATAAATAATGTTATATTTTATAATATGATAAACTCCCCTTATTGAATCTAGCCAGAATAAAGAGGATTTTGAAATATTTAAAGTATAAAAGAGGTTTTATACAAGTTTGAAGTGATCCAAAGATTTTTAAAGTTATATATATCTATATATATAAAGGATCTTATGAGAATGATTTTGGAAAAGGCTTTGAGAACCTATGAATTTGGAAAGGGCTTTTGATTTTTGGGAAATCAGTTTTGGATTTTGAAAAGCCTAGTTTGAGAATTATCGATTTTTGGTAATCGATTTTGTGTAAAGGAGATTTTGATATAAATCATAAAGGATATGATTTGAAGATACTATAAGAGTATAGTATAAAATGTTTTATGAATAGCTCTGGGGAAAAAGGCGCTTCCTTGAAATGAACTTCTCAGGAGTGCCACTGGGTGGTACTGCCTTGAGCCCCAAGGGGGGTTTCTAAAGTTAATCCTGTGAGGAGTCCGGAATAAACTAGTTCCTGAGGATTATTTGTGTAGCGAAAGTCGAGGGGCTGGTGCCCACAGAGGCATTTGGGTTATACTGTGACGAAAGTTTAACTCGATGTCACTGCGATCTACTGCAGACCATAGCGGAAGTCATGTGTGCCGCTGAGAGCCAACTGTCTACGTTTGATTTTATATCGGTAGACTGTGACACTATGGTAACATAGCGAAAGTCGTTTGTGCCGTTGAGAGCCAACAGTCTGCGTTTGATTTTATATCGGTAGACTGCGACCTATGTGGGAGAAGTTTCATTTTGACAGCGAAATCGTGTGTGCCGCTGAGAGCCAACAGTTACATGGACTTTTGCTGCGACGGCAACGTAACCCTGGATGTAACTGCGATCTGTTGTGGGTTCCATGGTGTAATCAGTTACATGGACTTTTGCTGCGATGGCAACGTAACCCGTGATGTAACTGTGACCATGGATGGGAGTGATGATTTCCAGAGCACTCTCACCAAAGATGTTTCCTCTATTTCCAAAAATGTTTTCTATATTTTCAATAAATTATTTTCCAAGTATTTTCACTGGGTGTTGAAAACGGGTCTGCTAAGATCTTATAGATTTTCAGTTCTACGCCTGATCAACGTATGACCGAATTTCTATAAGAACAAGGATTGACTTGTTAAGACATCGAGTTATAAAGTATTTTTATAAAAACTAATTTAGTAATATTATAAAGATTTTTAAGGTGTTTTAAAAATGGTTCAAATAGAAAACTTTTATGATATTAAGTATTTTAATAAAATTTTGGCTTCGTTCCTTTTCGAGGACGAAAAGATTCTAAGGGGGGAGGAATGTGATAACCCGGGTTTTGGGATATTTGTAACTGATAAATTAACTAAATTTATTTATAGAAATACTGATTTATAAGTTAAATAAAATTTCTAGTAATGGAAATATATATATATATATATGAATAAGTATTGGTTTGATAATACTGGTATATGTATTATAGATAATCTATGATTTGGAAATTTTATATATAAGTTTAAATTATAAATTAGCTAATTCATTAAGCTTGATTATGTATTAATCTTTCATTAACATTTAAAAATATAACTAATTAAATCATGAGACAAGTGTTAACATATTAGAGAATCAAATAACATGTGTTAAATTATAAATCTCCTTATTAACAAGTGTATAGCTTAGTGTAATAACAAGTGGCAAATACCTTTCTTTTAATTTGAAAACTTATAAACAATATAGTATTGGAGAAACCAGGCTAATGAAATTTTTCCTCAAAATCTTTTCATCTTCATTCATTTCAAAAGGAAAATCAAAACCTGTAAACAATTTTAAACCAGAGGATTAACAACAACAACAAGATTTCATCTTCAAATCTACATAGCAAAACCTGAAGAAAATTCAAGTACAAGAATCAAAGTTAAATTCAATATAAAATCAAGTTTTCAGAAAACAAAAGCATGTCCAGGTCAACATCAAAAACAAGTTGCAAGCTTCAGTTTTAAAGGATTCAACAACTCAGTTTCAAAAATCATCTTCCAGGATACTCTGTTCATCTTTTAACAGTGAGTAAACTTATGCTTGAAAGTTTATCTGTTTGGTATGCTGTTTACATGTGATAAAATTTTGAAGTAATCTAGTGAGTAATGTTTGCATGTACGAGTTTATGTGCTGTATGTATATATACATAGAAAATGTGAGCAAACCCCTAAACTAAATCCCTTTTTATCTGTTGTTGCTTGTGAGTAAACCCTCTTAAGATCTGAACTAGAAAACATGCTGTTGTGAATGATATTGAAGTATGGATTGAAAATTTATGTGTGCATGTATATTTATACATAAAAATGATATGTGCATGTCAGTACACATAAACAAATACCCTCTGTTCCAGGTTTTACAGTTTCAAACCTGTTAAAACTAAAAGAAAAATCAACTGCTCTCTCTCTCTAATCTTCTTTAGGCTGTAAGGTCCAAATGAAACATGTTTTTTTAATCATGTTTGAAGTTTTAAAAATAATTTTAAGCAAAATAATTCAAGCTTCTTCTGGAAATTGGAAAATACAGGCAAACTTACTATATGTTGAATTTTCAAGTATCATGATTTATGTTTTCAAATATATTATCTGAAATACTTTCGAAAACAAAGATTTTTAAAAGTGAAATCATATTTTTTTTAGTACGTATTCACTGATAAATTCGAGGATGAACGAATTTGGGGTTATTGCCAAATTCCGATGATTGGCAGAAAGATGGGTGTTGTGATCATTGGGGAAGAAGGTTGAATGTATGTGGATCACGGGAAAAATGTTCAAAGCATTTATAATGGGGCATGGTGGCGGCACGATGAACTTCTAGGGTTTAAGTGTTCGTCTTGGACGATGGAAAAGACGAGATTGCCGCGACGTCGACGAGACGTTCCAGGAGATCGGACCAAGGGGAGGAGGTTCGTGGGTGAATGTAGAAACTCTGGTCAAGTTCGCATGAATTTCGGTGACCAAAATCGTTGGCACGAGGCAAATTTTCATAGATGAAGTTTGGGTTTGGGTTCCAGGAAGAACTCGATGTGCTCGTTTTCGTTTCAGTGGATTTTCGTGCGAGCTAGGATCTCATTTGGGGTCGCGAGGGATCGAGTGATGGTCGTGGGTAGCTGTGTTGATCACCGGAGTTCGGCAACGTCCGTGCATGTGCACAAGTCAATCTGTGCACCAGTGTTCGTTTTGGGAACGATGGATTTTTGCCTCGGAATCGACCTGGGAAAAATTGAAGGATGGCTCGGGTTGTCTCGAGTGTGTTTTGAGGGAGTATTTTACCAGTTTAAATCTTAACAAGTTTAAAAAAAAAAAACTGAAGCTCGGAGAAATAGGGAAGGAAACTCGGGTTGGGTTTGAGAAATCTGGGGTTTTGTCTCAGGTAAGGATAAATTGTAACATAATGTTTTATAGTTAAAACATAATTAAGCTTTTATAATACCCTTAATCATTCTTTGATAAATAAAGTATTTATTTAAGTGATTGATTAATTAAGCTGAAATAAATCATTTAACTTAGTAAGTTAATTCTTAAAGTTTACTTAATTAATAAGATTTTAATTGAGGTAAATGACTTATCTTTTAACTGATTTATTTTTGGTAATTAATTAATACAAGTAATTAAAGAGTAATTAATTGTTGATAGTTAAAGATTATTTAATAAGAGTAATTAAGGGTTAATTGTTGTAATTAATTAATTATTAAAGGTCAATTAACTAATAATTAACTAGTGTGATTAATTAATTAATTGAGGATTAATTAATCAATTGAAATTATTAAGGTAAATTTATCAAGGTTAATTAATGGAGAATAATTAATCAATGGGGTAATTACTTAATGAAATAAATTATGGATAACTAATTTAGATAAATAATTAAAGGATGATTAATTAAAATGAATGGTTAATGGATGATTTATTTATTTATTTGTAAATAAATAAATGTGAAGTAAACAAGATTTAAAGGTAATCTAAGTGATTAAGATTGATGATTAATGTAACTGGAAATTAATTAAATTAATTAGGAATTATATAGTGAATCTTGCTTATGGATGATTTAAGGATATTGGATGACTTGGATAGGGAATATCTCAAATATTGAGTTGTGATGTACGGTAATATAATATGATGGATTGAACAGAATAATGTGGAATATAAATTGATAATAAATTTGCTGTGTGACTGTAAATACCTTGTATTATAGTTGATTTGTATCTACTTAAACTGGAATTAGAAATGACATTTGATTCGAAGAGACCGGAGTCAGGAATCAGTAATACCCGAAACCACTTCGATTCTTTATAGATTGATATGTGAAATCAATAAACTGGTATGGAATGATTTAAGTAAATTAGACCATTTAATCTAAGTTTTGCATTTAGAAAGTGATGTGTGAAACAAGTAATGTCTATAACAGCTTGTGAAGTTGTAAATTGATATAAGTTACCCCGGGTTTTATGTAAGTTTTATGCTGCTGTATTCCTTGTTAGATGGGTTTACTCACGCTGGTTTCCAGCCTGACCCGGGTGTTACTTTGATGTAATGCTCGGGTCAGACCGAGTATTACAGATTTCAGGTAAGGACGTTTTGGAGCTCAGGAGGCGAGCTGGATGGCAGGAACGTATGGAGTATATTCCGCTGTGATATATTATAGTTGTCTGAGACATGTTAATTCTAACTGTTTAGTACATTTGTGAATGATTGTAACTCTGATGTATTAAAATGTAATTAACAAATACAGTTTTCCTTGTATAACTGATATTATTATTGTTATTATATTTAATCCGCTGCGAATGTGAGATGTTGTGTTCTCTGTTCTTCTTTCTTCTTTCTGTTTCTTCCTTCTATCTCTTTCTTTTTCTTCTAACTATCTGGAATTTTCGGGTTCGAAAATTCCGGGTCGTTACATGAGGCTTGAGAGGCTACATGTAACGACCTGTATTTTTGATAATTCAAAATATTAAATTTAATAAGATTTTGGAATTCTATATTGTTAGAAAATAAAATTTATGATTTATTAATGGAGAAAAAAATAATAAGTTGAATATAATTTAATATTATTGTTTGAATGTTACTGACAACCGTTTTAATGTACAATTAATTGCAATAATAAAGGTAAGTAATTTATAATCTTTGTTTGTAAACAAAAAGTTAATAGATATTAATTACTAAGTGGTAACAATTGATTTATTATCATCTTATTATTTAATTCGTTTGGGATTAATTTGGAAATCAATGAAATTTAGTGTAATTAAATATTGCAGTTAATGTGTAAAAGACGTTTACTGTAGATAATGAGTATAATAAAGATGGAAACTTATGTTGAATAAATTCATAAGGTATTGGTCGATTAATAATAAGAGTGTAGATCAAAATAAAAGAATTTATTGGAGTTTAAAATATAATAAGCTGGGGTTTTATTAGAGTTGTAATTTAACGCAAAAATTAATGTAATATTTAAATCTTGAAACCAACATGGAAAATTTAATTTTTAAAGGATTATTAACTTTAGTTTAATCAAAATGATAATATAAAACTTTTAATTTAGAATTTAAAAGTGATTAAATTGATTTTAAATTAATAATTTATTTAATTAACGTGTAAAATTGGCCTTTCTGGGCACTGTCTCAGATTTCGACGAAACTAGTTTCATCAGATCCGTAATAGTGAATGATTATAGGATTTCCAGTTTCATAGCGAGCGGACTTATCGTTTGATCGTGCGAGCTCGAAATGCATAGAAATCAATTAAATGAATTTAATTAAAATAATTTGATTTTAAAAGCTAACTTCTATATACAATGGAATAAGGGTTTGAAACTAAGTTCCATTAAGTTTAAAAATATTGAAAACCTATATTTTGATATATTGGATGATTTATTTTCGTTTCGGGAACGAAATAGGCTTTTCGGGTCTTTGTTATCGTTTCGACCCAATTCGATCTGTTCCATCCATTCTTATCCATCACTGTCTATATATAGGCTGTTATAAACCCTAGCAGTCTTTTATTTCATTTTTTACGTACAATTTCTATCTATCTGTTTCATTCTGTAACAAACCGAATTCCAGTGGGTCCAAATTTTTCACAAAAATGCTAAAATCTAAGCCCACTGAAGCCCGAGTTGGGTATCTGGTATCCTGTAAATAGGCAAAGATAAATATATTGGAGCTCAAATAAATATCTCATAGTGGCACTGACTAAAATATAATAGTATGTAAATACTCACCAAGGGAATAACACTTTCTAAACAAGTGTCTCAAAGTTGGAAAATCTATGCCATTTATCTAACCTATGGGATGATATGAGGAGGGGGTCAGAACTAAAGTTCTAGTGAATGGACAAATTATACACTTCTAAGCATAATTCTACATATATCGTTTTATTCCCATTTTCTGTTATATTAGGTTTATTGGGTTTATAATACTCTTGCCTCTGTGGGTGAATCGTACCCATCTACTCCTTAGTAGATTAAGACCTAATAACCAATATATATGTAGCTACATGCCCAAAGACCGCATTGGTCCTAGGTACTACCTATAGTACCTTCCGTATCCTCCTTAAAAAGGACTTCATCGTCTCGCTACGAAAGTGCTCTGTAACTACATCTGTAATGGACAGCTTCGTGAGGCCTACAGTACATATATTCCGTCATCTGCTAGGAAAACATAAAACTACGTCGGCAACAGTTCGCGCCAATGCTCGGACATCCATAATGTACCACCCAGTGCGTACACTGAGGACTATATGTAAATTTAAGCACATCTTGCAACCTCAATTGATAGCTTCATCCTTGTGTGTGACTAATCCCATCGGCGGTCCTGCCAACCTTAGTATGATTTGTAAAGGGGTGAAACTCCTTTACAACAGGCGTCGATTCACCGGAGATTTCTATATCCTCGATTTTGATGTTGTATCTCTTGCAAAGCCGAACCGTTTCCTTAGTAGACGGCCAGAGTAATTCTCTTGTGATCGAATGTTGAATGCCTCAGGATTATGCAGGCAGTTTTATCTTTTCGCTTGATGCTCAGCCTAGTGATCTTGACCCCACCCCAATAGTTAGGGATTATCCTGATGTTTTGGTGAAGTCACTTCTCTACCTCGTAAGCGGGAAATTGAATTCTGCATCGATCTTATTCCTGGAGCTCGATCTTGCTACCGGTTTTCTCCAGCTTCATGTAGCCGGGGAAAGCATTCCCAAGACAGATTTTCGGACGGAGAATGGTTTCTATGAATGGTTAGTCATGCTCTTTTGGATTAACCAATTCTCCTACCAACTTCGTCGATCTCATAGATCGCGTTTTCTACAATGTTCTCAACAAATTTGTCCTAGTTTGTTTTGATGATATTCTCGTCTTTTCTAAGTCAGAGAAGGAACATGAATCTCATTTGATCTATGTTCTCCAAACTCTTAGGAGTCATCAGTTGAAAGCTAAATTTTCTAAATGCTTTCTGGAGGGATGAAGTCCGATTACTTGGGCACATTATTTCTGAAATTAGAGTCTCGGTTGACCTGGTTAAGGTCACCGCGATTAATATAAGTTTATCCATCTTTCCTCTTCTGTAATTTTATTATCTTATCTTCCTTTCGAGCCTATCTTCTTAGTTAGAATTCTCTTTGACTAGGGTCCCACTAAATTTGAATATCTATCCTTGTTCTAAAATCCATTCTTGAATCATCCTATGAGGGAGTGTATTTGTAATTGATATAAAAATGTTTTATATTGTGTTCTTTGAGTTGTTAAGTTTGAATTTTGGGTTTCAATCGATTCGTCTAGATAACGCTATCGATAGGGATTCCAAAACACTTGAACAAAGCAAACGGACACAATATTGTTTTCGAAATTGTTAAATGAAATAATTTTATGTATGATTATATTTTATATATAAAAGTACTGAAATTAGATAGTTAAATGATTGGTTGTTAGAAATGATAGTACTAGATTATCATTTACTGTTTTGTCAACATTCCCAAACCATTAACTATTGTTATATGTTATAAGGAGATGAAATTTTATAAACATGGTTTATAAATCTGATTTGCAAATAAAATGAATTTAAATTAAGGATTTGAGAATTAAATTTTCGGTGCTTTTCAAAATTGGGTTTTCAAAGTTTTGAAAATATTATGATTTGAAAGTATTTTCAAATGGAAATTGTTTCCAAAGAATTTTAAAAGAAGTAAGCCATTACTCTCCTCTTATGTCGCTGGAAAATAATTTCGATGATGACAGCAGCATCGTCGACATTCATTTTGGAGTCTCAAAGTGGGGAGACCACTTAGTAGCTCTGCTACACTTCTTCTTTGGAAAATGGTTTTGATTTGAATTTTTTGAGTATGATTTGATGTACAATATATATATATATATATATATATATATATATATATATATATATATATATATGTGTGTGTGTGTGTGTGTGTGTGTGTGTGTTCATTTCAAAATGGTTTGAAGTGAAACCGAAAATTTAACTCTTAAGTTTTATGTTAACTGATGATTTTCAGTTATTGAATGAAGCAAAACTTTTGAATATTTGGGTGTCTAAAATGAGAAATGGAATTGAAACAACTTGAAAAAGTTTAACTAGGATAAAATTTATTTGTATAATACTCAATTGCATTCTAAAACATATATAACTTACTTGAAATATTCAAAAAGTTAAAATGCAATGTGAGTATGTAATTAAAGGTTATGCAAGAGAATACTTAAGTAATAAAAATGTTCAAACTAAATTTTTCTTAATAGAAATGTTGTAAATAAAAGGTAAATTTGTATAGTGCTCAATTACACTCAGAAACACTAATAACACTTACTTAGGAAAAAGGTTGAATGTAATGAGAATATGTAATTGAATAGTATACAATATAAATATAAGTAATAAGATGTTTAAAAAGGAAAATTTATATGGATTTTAATTAATTGTTGTATCTGGTACTATGTATTTCGAATCTATCTTCCCTTTATGTTGCTTCTATTTTCCTATCTCGTTCCTTTTTGGGGACGAAGAGTTTTGAGTGGGGGAGAGTGTAACGACCCAGAAATTTTAACAATTTAAATAATGTAATTAACTAAATTTTCATGAAAATAAACAATAAAAGTTTTGCGATGAAAATTTGATATTTTAGATACATCTATTTAAACGTAGCAAGTGTCAGATTTTCATCAGAAAATATGTAAGTTTGTTGAGTTGTGAAATTTCAATTTAAATTTAAAATTAGTTAAAATTTGCGAGAAATAAAATATTTTTGAAACCTGAATATTTTTATATAATAAAATTGTAAATTATTTTCTGAGTGAGAAGTCATATTTTATTTCGCTGAATTTGGACTGCTCTAGCGTCGTTTATATTATCTTCGGCATTTTAGCAGCATTTTCGGCAGCGAATATCGAGTTTTGATTGGTGGGTCGTGTTTCTCGTATCTGTGTACCATCTTGTTCGTCTTATTGTGCTGATCTCCGCAGTATATTCATTTGTACATTTCAGCGTCTGGTACACGGCGAAATCAGTAAATCGATCAGCCGTATCGGTACCCGTTCCAGTCTTTTTGACTTTTTGTTTTTCCCTGTGTCCATTCGTTTGTTTCCTAAGAGAAACAAATGGCTACTAACCATAAATATTTCCCATAATTCAATACTTAACTTTGACTATTCCCTTGGTTCCAATATATTGCTGTTCGTTCCATTCTCTTTCTCTCCTCTTCTTTTGTTTCATTTTGATTTTATATATATATATAAGATTGCATTCGTATGTTTCGCTTTGAAGCCTACTCATTCTCCTTTTGCCAAATTCAAATCTCCGCCTTCGATTCTTGCATCTCTCCCATCAGCAAACACCGAACGCCTAACTCCATTTTCATCCCTCCCTTCGCCTTGCCCGTTGCCATAACACGGCTCGCAACCCGCCACCAATCCACCCTCAGCCTCGCTCGCCAACTGCCCCACTGACAGCCGACAGTCAACCCACCACACTTTGCTTCCTCCGCCTTGAAGCATGACAGCTGCACCACCACTTCAGCTCATCTCCCCATATCACTGCCGCTCCCAGACCCCTCACCACACGCCGAACTTCACAACTCAGAAGCTCCATAGCCGAGCCTCTGCCACAGCCTTTCCAGCCTTTCACCCACCAATCACACAATGCCACAACCTTTCTCTACCCGCGAGCAGCCACCAGATCCGCCACTTCCACTCCCTGATAGTCCGCTTGCCTCACCCTCCAACCATCGCCACCCAGCCAGTGCCATGCGTTCCCACCACATAAGTGACCGCCAAAGGCCACTCATCACCAAAAGCAGCCTCCGCCGTTGAGCAAACAGCTCCAGCCCAGTCACCAAACCCTCTCTATCCTCAGCCCTCATCCCGCCACCACTTGCCATTCCTCCAATAGCTGAACAACATCTACCTATCCTCATCGTGATAGATTAACACTAAACGGCAGCACCCCATCACCCGAACGTGCAACAGCTTCTCTTAAAAAAAATATAAAAGTTTGCTCGCCTGCTCCTCCTACCTTTGTTTTGCCGAAACCTAGCTCGCCTTCCTTCCCTGAGCCTCACGCCACCCCTCTCCTTTTCCAGTTTAACACCACTTTCATTCGCCACCATCTCAACTGCTTCCACTCAGTTTTCCCCTCTCTTCTTACATAATATATATATATATATATATATATATATATATATTATGAGAAAGCCTGCCCTACTCAAAGTCTTTCTCACGGGAATCTAGTTTGTTTTCTTCCTGGCCGAGCAACACAACTCCAGTCTCTTCCTGCCTCTAAAAAAGGTATATTTATATTATATATGTATGTATGTATGTATTGTTCCGTCAATATAAAATTTATTGTGATTTGTTTATTTCATCGATTCCAAGCTATCAACTTTGCTTTGTTCGTCGAATTCGTGTTCATCGTGCTGTGCTTTGGAATTTTTGCTTGGAGTCATAGCTTGTTGTGTGTCTAATTTTTCTAGCCTCGAAAGGTGCGCGATCAATCACGATTAGCATTCCTATGTTTAGTAACTTGATTTTACTTGAAATGACAATTGAAATATGTTGTTAAATTAAACTTTTTAGAAATTTAATTGTTTAATATGATATGTTATTATTAAAATTTGTTTACCTATGTTAATTGACACACGAAACAATCACCTGTTATCTATATATTACATTTAAACTGTTAATTATGATATATGCATGTCGTTGATATGTTATGTTATTTTATATTATTTTATTGTTCTCAAACTGCAAGTTCCTTGTTAGTTTAGAAAATCCCTATGGGTTGAAATGATACATACCCGAACGATATTATAGATTAGGGAAAAATCATTAGAGTTGAGTGATAAACCCAAGCGATTTACTGAATTAAAATTTTTGGGATTGCGGGTTGAAATGATATATACCTGTAAAACTTAAATTATAGCGTATTGAAATGATAAATATCCATATCACTTGACCATAGTTTAGAAAATTATATATGGACACAGTTGGTCTATTTTTAAATGATTTCCAAAAAATTTGAGAAAAGAAAATATATGTGTTTTTAATAAATATTGATTTTTAAAATATAATATATAAATTTAATTTTTGTATATGTGAAAAATTTAGATCTTTGAAAATTTTATATCTGGAAATTTTAAATTTATAAGTTAAGTTTTGAAAATGTAAATTTTAAGATTTTACTTATAATTTTATTATTTTTAAATATATAAAATAAAATTTAATATAAAATAAATTTGATAATATGATTTAATTTAATAAAATTTACTATAGTGAAATTTAATAAAATTTGATTTAATTAGTATATATAATATGTTTAAGTATTTATTTAAAATTATATTAATATTTTAAAAATAGATTTTGTAATAACTTTAATAAATTAAGGTTGGAAAGATATTGAAATTGATTTGAGATCTTATTTGTTTAAGAATTGTATTTAATAAAAATTGATTTGAAACTTATTAATTTTGAGATTTTAAAGATATGATTTTTATAACTTGATAACTAGATTTTGATTAAAGGTGATTAAATGAATATTTTCAAATTTAAATAAAATTGAAATTGAATAGTTAATATTGATTTAAATTTGTAATTTGAGATTTCATTTAAATGTTATTAAAAATGATTAAGTGAATATTTTCAAATTTAAATAAAAGTAAAGTTGAATTTTGAAATATAAATTAAATTTATCAAATTGAGTTATTGTAAATGTTTGAATATTTAAACTTAGAAACCTATTGAATTGGAAATAGTTAAAATTTGTAGTTCAAACCTGGATTTGAAATCGATATAAATTAAAAATGGTTTTAATGAGAATTTGAATTGAACCTTGAACCTTGTTAATTGAAATTGTTGAATTGAGATTGATTTAAGTTGAATTTTGGAACTAAAGTTGATTTGAATTGATTTATGAAATTGGAAGAAACAATTCTAATTTGGAACTATTTTTTGATATAAACCCCTTTGAATCTATAAACTATATTTATATATATATTTTAAATTTATAAACAATTTTAAATATATATATATATATATTTTAATATATAAACTATTTTTAATATATAAACTATTTCAATCTATAACCTATTTTAAATATAAACTATTTTTAATGTATAACTATTCCAATATATAAACTACTTTCAATATTCAAACTATTTAAGTTGGAATGTTATGATTTAGATTAATAGATTTAAGTGCAAATACTTTGATATAATGGTTTAAACTATTTTCTGGTTATGATTTTGGAAGTGAATATGATTTCGAAAGTGATATGATTTTGAAATGAATATGATATTTTGATATGAAGTATGAACTGTTTGAAATGAAAATGACCATGGTGTGAAATAAGCGTTTGGTTGTTAAGGAGACCGGGATCAGATATTGTCATACTCTCTGCCAATACCGAAAACCACTTTAACAACTGTGCACATGGTGGAGAATCCAGAACGAAGTAGGATGGTTTGGCGAACGAATGTATGAGGTATGAACACAGCCCTGACCCCCTCGGGTCAGCTTGATGTGACTAAAACAAGAGTTATACCTGGGCCAAGTGAAGTCGCACCTCCGATCGTGCATGCTTCTTCGATACCATATCTATTACTTTGTTATTTGATTGGGTGCACCTTTGATTATGGGAGTGTGTCTCGAGGTGGGCGGTAGTAGCTGCTGTGCGTTACCACCAACCCGGTTCTGTAAAACGGTAGTATCCTACCCTTGGCATTGCCTCGCGTGCCTTGTCACATGCCTTATTGAGCCCATTACGAGTTTGGTTTGTGTTGTATCTATGGAGTGCTCCCTGATAGCCCACCGGTTTGGTGGAGTTTACAATACTATATAGACTACGACATTTATATTAAATGTGTTAATGGGGATATGGGTAACGCCTTAACGCTATTTTAATATTTTACTTTACTATACACATTATTTATGTAGCATGTTGTACTATTTATGTAGATAGTTTAACGGATCCTTAAAGGGTGGAATCCCAACATCCTTTAAGTTATTTTGCAATTCACTTGGACATTTCACTTCATTTGATTTATTGCCATAAGAATGTTAATCCTGACTCGAGTGTTTTGTGTTTTGCTTTATGCTCGGGTCAGCCTGAATGTCACAACATTTGAGACTCACCTTTGGAGATTTGCTTGGAGATCTATCTTTATCTATTCAGTTTTTGTTATTTCAGTTAATTCCATTTGTTTATGTTTAGACTTGTCAGTTGCTTTTGTATTAGTGATTTCTATGTACTTGGGTTTTCTGTTGTATTTGTTTTAGACTCTAATGTTCTGTAGTAGCTTCATGAACTACTATTTATCTATTTCGCTGCTTATTGTTGTATTACTCTGTGTTTGTGATTCTGTGGTTGATTTATTTACTGTATATGCTAAGTTTTGCCAAATATAAATTAACAATCTTTTGTTTTGAGCAATTCAAGTCTGACATGTGTGGATGATTGTCGATTTGAATGGTTTGAAATGACGGGTCGTTATAGAACTCGATGATGTGCAGCTCGAACATTATACTCAGGATGGATATGATGGTTACAGAGGTTTGGAAGCGTATTTCGTATCGATCACTTATCGATCGATACGAAGGACACATACGGAGGAAGCTATGCTGGATGGATACGAAAGTACCAAGGAGAACATCTCAAACCCAGAAGGATGCAATTGCACTAAGAACCGTGTTTCATATCGATCATGTTCTTATCGATCGATACGAAAGAAGTGGTCGAGATAGAGCGTAAAGCATGGATCACAGCGCAAGACTCGGGGTTATCTGATGGATACGAGATGATGGATATAAAATCATCTGCCTACACTTGCAAACTCAAACTTGGATCGATCATATCTCACAATCTACAACTCCAAATGCAATGATATTTTCACAGCAAGTTGCACAACACATAGGGAACATCCATGATCGATCGCAGCTCAATTGGAGCAGTTTATGATCGATACGAACTCACTATGGATCGATCAAGGATCGATCCTAAATGAATCCACATTGATCATGTGAGCCCATCTGGACTTGAGAAGGTGTAACGACCCGTAAATTTCAACTGTTTGAATAACGTAATTAGTTGAAATTTTGTGAAATTTTAAACGATAAAATTTTGAAATAAAAATTTAATATTAGAAATACGTCTAGTTAAACATAGCAACTGGTAAATTTTTGTCTGAAAATATGAAAGTTTATTTCGCGCGTAAATTCACTTCAATTTAATCAGTTAAAAAGCGATGAAAATAAAATGTTTCCGAAACCTAAATATTTTTACATAGAAAAATTCTAAACCATCTTGTGAGCAAGATGTCAGTTTGTCGTTTTTCCAAATTCGGACATCTTTGGCTCCGTCGATCTTATTTTTCAGCGTTTTTCTTGCATTTTCCGTAGTAGAAAAATTCGAATTTTTATGATTCAATCATACCGCTAATATCCGTATACTGGGTTGATAATCTCGACGTACTAATCTCTGTGATATATTCCCTTCCGTATTTCGAACTTTCTGCACCTGACGATATTGTGGAACAGAAAATCGTATCGGTACGTTGCTAAATCCTTGAGTTTTGGTATCGTTCCTATTTTTCCCACCGCGTAATAACACCCTAACCTTTAATATCTCCAGAAATTGATGTCAAGCCATTTACTATTCCAGCTTTCCAATGCAATTGACGGTTCGCCTCATTTACCTTCAGTTTACTTGAGAACACAAATGATATTAATTTATACGTAGGTTACTATTCATTTCCTTGCATTGTTTTGTTCTATGTGTCTTCCCTCTCAAGCAACCCCTTCACGTCTCACCTCCTCCCATACTTTCCCTGCCGCGCCTACCTCCTCCATCTCACCCAAAGCCTCAGCACCACCAGACCCAACACCTCCTCCTCCTTATCCACGTAAGCCTTGCAACCTCGTCCAGGCTTTTATCCACCACAACCGAAGCCACAACCCCAAACATCCAAAGCCCGCCCATCTTCCCACCACCAACCGCCTACCACCAAAGCCCCTCCTTCTTCGCAGCCATCTGTCTCCGAGTTGCCAACTCGCACTCATGTTTCTCGACCACCGTTCAGACCTTGTGCCACCTCCTTGAACCGAGCCACCTTTCTCCAGCAGCCGACAAACCCTTCCACTCGTGGAGCCTGTCCCCTCCTCCCAAACAACAGTGCCTTCCTTCCATTGTTTTGGTTGTTGGCTGGATATGGCGGTTAATATAACGTATAGGTATATTTATATAACTTGTGTCTGTATGTTGTTATATATATATATATATATATGCTAAACTGGTTTATTATAAAATTATATGTCATATACAAGTCAGATTGATTATATATACGTTTGTATGTGCAAGTAATATATATATAAAAAGGAAGGTTAAGTTGCATTTGCCGTTGATTTATATATGTATACATATTACCATGGGTATGTCAGTAATTTATAGATGTTATTTATAATGGGTTATATATGTATATAAATTAGCAAACTGTTACCTGGAAGAATTCAAGATTCTATCTATACTTATACGTATAAGTTTGTGTATAATATTTTATATATATTGCAAAGTTATGTTATTATCTGTAATAGCTTTATAATAGTAATAAATAAGTATATACTATATTTTAAAGACAATATCTATATAGCATTCTATTTTGACAGTTTACATTGATGGCAAGGTCTGCATATTGTAGAGGATATATACATCTATATATTTGGTTGTATAAAATTAGTTTAAAGGTACTTATCTTTTATAAGTTAGTTATGGGTTCTAGTTTCATTTACAGTTGCACGTAGGTACTTTATATGCAATGTTATGCCAACTTATATGTAGAAATGTTAACTGGGTTATAGGTTATTATACATATTTACAAGCTTGGTAGTGGTTACGTGCATAAAGGTTTACCAAAACCATATTTTTATTTAGTCTTTATAAATGTTAGTCCAGTTGTTGTTCATAGTCTGGCATAGGGAATTTCGTTAAACAATAATATATATGTTTATCTATGTGTGCGTTGGTTTATAAATGTGTATATTTTATTATTTTATACTAGCTATATATTGGTTATACACAAAGTTGTTTACAACGTATAAAGTTATGTATTCATTTATTTAAAAAAATTTCGAAGCTAAAAAATAAAATAAAAAAATAAAATGTCAAGCTTTGCCAGCATGACGCTATTTCCACATTCAAGACGGCAACCACTAGTAATATATATAGTTATTCTCCCAAGTGTTACAATATATTTATTTTTAAGTAAGTACATGTTAATCTTATTAGGAACATTG
The DNA here is from genome assembly GCA_030737815.1 of Allium fistulosum. Classification (NCBI taxonomy): domain Eukaryota; kingdom Viridiplantae; phylum Streptophyta; class Magnoliopsida; order Asparagales; family Amaryllidaceae; genus Allium; species Allium fistulosum. Next base: position 303,850,959 of record CM060901.1, on the reverse strand, counting down.
ATTTTTGGATTTTAAATATAAATTTTTTTTTTTCTTGTATATCAGTTTCAATTATACGTATTATTTCAAATTATACCATGTATAAATATGTTTGTTTATTATAGGCGTTTTATTTAAAACAATTATTTTGAAATATATATATATATTTAAATTTAAAATGTGTTTGAAATTTTGAATATGATATATACAGTTATATACAGTTATATATAGTTATATAAGTTCGCTTATATCAATTTTCTTCATCGATCCAGTTCTGATGTGAGTTCGTCCCCTCCTATTTATCAGCTTGTCCGTAGAATTCGTGCCAATCTGGCTTCGTTTGGAAATTCGTGCTTGGACCCGCGACTCATCTCATTATAGTTCTAGTCTCTCTAGCCTCGAAAGGTGAGCAATCACTCACGATTAATGTTCTTTTATTTATTAAATCTGATTTCAATTGAAACGACAATTGAAATATGCTGTTGTTAGTTATTTACACTGTTATTACCTGTATCAGTTCACCTGTGACAATTGACACCACTATCGGTTATTTATGAAATGATAATCCTGTTTGATTGATAATTGATTGATTGTTTGTTGTTTATATTGAATGTTAAATTGAAATGTATAAAGTGATAAATATTATGCAAGTAAATTTGACGTAGGATAATTAAATTTGAATCGACATATATGTTGAATTTGATTAGTTGAATATTACCCCTTTTAATTGTTAAATTAATTGACATGTAAATAGTGATAATTACATTTTGAACCATTGAACGTATATTGGATAAATTGTTGTAGTGTTAAAATTGAATCGAATGAGAAGTGAAAACCGTAATGTAATAATCTTTAATCTACATGAAATGATAGTGTAGATTCTAGAAATAATTATATTAATTCGTACAAATAACAATGCGAATTAATACGATTATTTCGGGATTATTTAAATTGATTATTGGATTGTTATTGTTCGTTGTTATTGCTTGTTTATTTACTTTGACACCATCCCAGTTATCACACTGCAAGTTCCCTTTGCTATGCTATGATTTTGAATTGAATTGGAATCGGGTTGAAATGATAAATACCCAAAAAAAAATTAAACTTGACCTAGGATAGGAAATTAAATAAAACCCGATTGGTCAATAATTTGATTTAAAATAAAATGAAGATTTGATTTGAATAAATAAAAATGGTTTTGAAATGAAGTTGGAATTTGAATTTTTATGAAAGGAAAATGTTAATATTTAATAATATGAAACAAAATACTAATAATGTAATTGATGAAAGAATGTTGTTTAATTTGAGAAATGATTGAATTAAGTTTGAAATGATTTAATAATTAAGTTTGAAATTATAATTAAGTTTGAAATTATTAAACTTTGAAATGATTTAATAATTAAGTTTGAAATTATAATTAAGTTGAAATTATTAAACTTTGAAATATTTAATAATTAAGTTTTGAATTATTTAATAATTAAATAAGATTGAATTATTTAATGATTAAATTGAATTGAGTTCTTTAATAAGAAAAATTAAACTTTTGAATAAGTGAATTTTACTTCGTAAATAATTGAAATTGAGTTTCTTTATTAATTAAGTTTTGGAAAATTATTTAAGTAATTAAATAAGTGAAATTGAATTTCTTTAACCAGAAATGAAAATGTGATATTTTGGAATTAATGTAAGACTTGTAATTGAAAGAATTGATTTGACGAATTTAGTTTAATTCAAAATTGTAAATTTTGATTTAATGAAGTTGAACTTAAGAATTGATTTAATGAATTGGAAATTTAATGGAAATTGGTTTGAATAATAAAGTAACTTAACGAATATTGAATGAAATTGATAAATGAGTTTAAGTGATTTGAATGTTAAATAAAATTTATTTAAATGATTTGGAAGGAAACTTATTTGCGAACTTGAATCAATATTTGAATGGTTTTAAATAAAGATTGAAATTGAATTATAAGATTTTGAAACGATAATTTGGAAGTTTTGAAACGTAAATTTTGGAAATTGATTTCGAAAGACAAATGAAATGTTGGTTTACGAATTGAAATTGAAATTGAAATTGATTTGGTTTTGAAATAAATAAACGACCAATCGGTGTAATAATTACGGAAGTTATTAAAGAGACCGGAATTCGGTTATGGATATACTCTCTATCTATACCGAAAACCACTTTAATAACTATACGCGGAGTGATGATCCAGAATGAAGTGGTTGGATTGATGTACGTGATGACTGAAGAAAGAGAACGATAATGGATAGCCTTGACACTTGTGTCAAATTGGAAATGACTAAAACAGGAGCTGTGCCGGGCCAATGGAGGATTAGCTACCTCAAGTGGACACACTTCTTCGAACTACTTACTTGTTGTCGATTGGTGCACCCTTGATTTTGGGAGTGTTGTTTCACGGTGTTGCGGGCGCTAAGGCGTTGCGTTCTCACCAGTCCGGATCAGGCGAACGGTAGTATCACTACCTTGGGTATTGCCTCATGTGCCTTGTCATACTTGTATTCCATTTATGCGCGACCACTACGATTTTGATTTGTACCTTTAGTATATGGATTGCCCTCTGGTGACTTCCGGTTTTGGGGAAACTACGGTCTTGTATATGCTTTTGGGAATAAAAATGTGTTAAGGGTGGAATGGGCCATGACTTAACGCTATTTTGATATCTTCTTATATTACTGATAGACATTATCTACTTATCGTACACTACTACATAGTAGATAGTTTAACGGATCCTTAAAGGATGGTTATTCCAAACATCCTTTGAGTTACTTGTATTTCAATTGCTATTTCACTTGAGTTGGATTTATTAATATAAGAATGTTAATCCTGACTCGAGTGTCTTGTGTTTTTGCTTTACACTCGGGTCAGACTGAGTGTACCAGTATTCGATGCTCACCTTTGGAGTTGGAGCTTTGCTTGAAGATCTAGCCATCTATTCTGCTTTCAGTATTCGATGATTCCAGTGATGTATTCTGATTTGTATCTGATGTATCGTGTTACTCTTCCGTTGTATCTGGTTTAACTCTGATGTATCATATTACTCTTCTGTTGTAAACTCTGATGTATTTTATATATTCATATAGTAGCTTCATGAACTACTATCTCTTTTTATTTTCGCTGCACTTATTACTCTGTGTCTGTGATCTGTGATTATATTTATTTACTGTATATGTTCAGTTTTGCCAAATTTAAATTAACAACGCGGTATTTTGAGCAATTCAACTCCGGCATGAGTGTCTACCTATACACTTATAATGGATGCGAATGGTCCAAAATTTTTGGTCCTTACAGTTGGTATCAGAGCTTTGGTAGCTCTAGGCAAAACTTAACATATAGGGTAAATGTATTTACAGAATCACTCTCATTCGAGTTTCAATCTTTTCCTTTTGACTCAATTCCTTTGAATTTTGGAACGTTCCACTCGGTTCCGAAATTCATTCGTGTCCTTCACTATTCGTCTTCTTTCAATTCTGGAGCACCCCATAACTCCATTTGAATGATATCTATAATAGATCGGCGGTCTCGCCAATCTTCGAATGATTCGTAAAGGAGCAAAACTCCTTTACAATAGGCATTGATTTACCGGAGATTTCTTTATCCTCGGTTTACGATGCTATCTATCTCCTGCTATACCTGAATTCTATTTCTTGAGATCGAATTTAGATTTACCTCGGAATTCTGCATCGATCTTATTCTTGAAGTTACGGACAACCCGGTTAAGGTTGCCCGTGAATTAAATAAACTTACCCATCTTCTGATTCTGTCATTGAATTATCTTATCTTCTGTTTCAAACTTATTTTCAAATCAAAATTCTCTTTGATTTGAGTCAACAAAAAAAAAAAATTTGAATCCCTATCCTTATTTTGAAAATCCATTCCTATATCGTCGAGCAAAGAAATGTATTTCTAAATTTATATTAAAAATGTTGTTTTCAAATTTGATAAACAAAATAGTTTTGAATGATTATATTATATATAAATATAAGTTTTCTGAAATTAAATTGTTAATGAATTTGTTGTTTGAAATAATAATATTTGATTTTCATTTATTGTTTTGTAAACCATTGACTATTGAATAATAAATAAATGAATTTATAAACTTACTTATAATTTGATTTGGAATTTGAAATGAATTTAAATCAGAAATTGGAGTATTTGATTTCCTAAAATTTCAAGCTCTGGTTTTATTTTATTTTTATTTAAAAATGCATATTATTGAAGTATTTTCGAATAGAAATCGTTTTCAAAGAATTTTTTTTAAGGTTGAAATCAGTGCTCTTCTCTTTGTCGCTGGAAAATAATTTCGGTGATGGCGGCCGCATCATCGACATTCATTTTCGAGTTTCGAAGTGAAGATACCATTCTGTAGCTTTGCTACGGTTTTGTTTTGAGGAAAAAAAAATATATTTTGATTTGAATTTCTTCAGTATATTTTGATTCACATATATATAGGTATCTTATTTTAAAATTAAATTTGATTTGATATAAATATATTATATATATCTCTAAATTGTTTAAAGTTAATCAGAAATCTAATTCTTCAATTTTGTTAAAGGGTGATTTTAATTATAAATAAAACTAAATTTAGGAATAAATATTTAATCTTGAATAATTGAATTGGGAAAATTTTATTTGTATATTGTTCAACTGCATTCTTATACAACTTACCTAAATTATTCAGAAGTTAAAATGTAATTAGATAATATACAATATAAATTGAATTTATAAATAAAATTTGAGTGTTTATAATAAATGTTATACACTAAATTTTGATTATAAGGATGTTATTAGAGTTAGATAGGGTAATAAGTAAAACTCAGTTAACAATGAAATAAATTTGTTTGGAAGAATTAATAAATTTGTTTTGAAAGAATTAATAAAATTGAAATTTGATCTACTTATGAAAATACCTTGAATTTAAAAGAAATTAATAGATGTAAATTTATTTAAATCGAAACTTTTATGGTTTAAATTAATTTATATGGTTTAAATATATGTGAGTAGATATATTAAGTAGAATAAATTTAACAGTAATTTGGAATAAAGAAGAATTTAAAATTGTTGAAGAAAATATGATTATAATAAAAGACTATTCAAATTTATAGTTTTAGAAATTGTAAATTGAAGAAAATGGGATAATAAGATAATGAATTTAGAAATAGTTGAGATTGATTTTAGCGAAATCAAATGGATTAATAAATCAATTATTGAATATCAAATAATTAAAATTTGAATTTATATGGTTTAAATTAATTGTTATTTTGTATTTCAAATCTGTTTTCTTTCTGGTTGTTTCTATTCTCCTACCTCGTTCCTTTTCGGGGACGAAAAGTTTTGAGTGGGGGAGAGTGTAACGACCCGTAAATTTCAACTGTTTGAATAACGTAATTAGTTGAAATTTTGTGAAATTTTAAACGATAAAATTTTGAAATAAAAATCTAATATTTGGAATACGTCTAGTTAAACATAGCAACTGGTAAATTTTCGTCTGAAAATATGAAAGTTTATTTCGCGCGTAAATTCACTTCAATTTAATCAGTTAAAAAGCGATGAAAATAAAATGTTTCCGAAACCAAAATATTTTTACATACAAAAATTCTAAATCATCTTCTGAGCAAGATGTCAGTTTGTCGTTTTTCCAAATTCGGACATCTTTGGCTCCGTCGATCTTATTTTTCAGCGTTTTTCTTGCATTTTCCGTAGTAGAAAAATTCAAATTTTTATGATTCAATCATACCGCTAATATCCGTATACCGGGTTGATAATCTCGACGTACTAATCTCTGTGATATATTCCCTTCCGTATTTCGAACTTTCTGTACCTGACGATATTGTGGAACAGAAAATCGTATCGGTACGTTGCTAAATCCTTGAGTTTTGGTACCGTTCCTATTTTTCCCACCGCGTAATAACACCCTAACCTTTAATATCTCCAGAAATTGATGTCAAGCCATTTACTATTCCAGCTTTCCAATGCAATTGACGGTTCGCCTCATTTACCTTCAGTTTACTTGAGAACACAAATGATATTAATTTATACGTAGGTTACTATTCATTTCCTTGCATTGTTTTGTTCTATGTGTCTTCCCTCTCAAGCAACCCCTTCACGTCTCCCCTCCTCCCATACTTTCCCTTCCGCGCCTACCACCTCCATCTCACCCAAAGCCTCAACACCACCAGACCCAACACCTCCTCCTCCTTATCCACGTAAGCCTTGCAACCTCGTCCAGGCTTTTATCCACCACAACCGAAGCCACAACCCCAAACATCCAAAGCCCGCCCATCTTCCCACCACCAACCGCCTACCACCAAAGCCCCTCCTTCTTCGCAGCCATCTGTCTCCGAGTTGCCAACTCGCACTAATGTTTCTCGACCACCGTTCAGACCTTGTGCCACCTCCTTGAACCGAGCCACCTTTCTCCAGCAGCCGACAAACCCTTCCACTCGTGGAGCCTGTCCCCTCCTCCCAAACAACAGTGCCTTCCTTCCTTTGTTTTGGTTGTTGGCTGGATATGGCGGTTAATATAACGTATAGGTATATTTATATAACTTGTGTCTGTATGTTGTTATATATATATATATGCTAAACTGGTTTATTATAAAATTATATGTCATATACAAGTCAGATTGATTATATATACGTTTGTATGTGCAAGTAATATATATATAAAAAGGAAGGTTAAGTTGCATTTGCCGTTGATTTATATATGTATACATATTACCATGGGTATGTCAGTAATTTATAGATGTTATTTATAATGGGTTATATATGTATATAAATTAGCAAACTGTTACCTAGAAGAATTCAAGATTCTATCTATACTTATACGTATAAGTTTGTGTATAATATTTTATATATATTGCAAAGTTATGTTATTATCTGTAATAGCTTTATAATAGTAATAAATAAGTATATACTATATTTTAAAGACAATATCTATATAGCATTCTATTTTGACAGTTTACATTGATGGCAAGGTCTGCATATTGTAGAGGATATATACATCTATATATTTGGTTGTATAAAATTAGTTTAAAGGTACTTATCTTTTATAAGTTAGTTATGGGTTCTAGTTTCATTTACAGTTGCACGTAGGTACTTTATATGCAATGTTATGCCAACTTATATGTAGAAATGTTAACTGGGTTATAGGTTATTATACATATTTACAAGCTTGGTAGTGGTTACGTGCATAAAGGTTTACCAAAACCATATTTTTATTTAGTCTTTATAAATGTTAGTCCAGTTGTTGTTCATAGTCTGGCATAGGGAATTTCGTTAAACAATAATATATATGTTTATCTATGTGTGCGTTGGTTTATAAATGTGTATATTTTATTATTTTATACTAGCTATATATTGGTTATACACAAAGTTGTTTACAACGTATAAAGTTATGTATTCATTTATTTAAAAAGTTTTCGAAGCTAAAAAATAAAATGTCAAGCTTTGCCAGCATGACGCTATTTCCACATTCAAGACGGCAACCACTAGTAATATATATAGTTATTCTCCCAAGTGTTACAATATATTTATTTTTAAGTAAGTACATGTTAATCTTATTAGGAACATTGATTTTTGGATTTTAAATATAAATTTTTTTTGCTTGTATATTAGTTTCAATTATACGTATTATTTCAAATTATACCATATATAAATATGTTTGTTTATTATAGGCGTTTTATTTAAAACAATTATTTTGAAATATATATATATATATTTAAATTTAAAATGTGTTTGAAATTTTGAATATGATATATACAGTTATATATAGTTATATAAGTTTGCTTATATCAATTTTCTTCATCGATCCAGTTCTGATGTGAGTTCGTCCCCTCCTATTTATCAGCTTGTCCGTCGAATTCGTGCCAATCTGGCTTCGTTTGGAAATTCGTGCTTGGACTCGCGACTCATCTCATTATAGTTCTAGTCTCTCTAGCCTCGAAAGGTGAGCAATCACTCACGATTAATGTTCTTTTATTTATTAAATCTGATTTCAATTGAAACGACAATTGAAATATGCCGCTGTTAGTTATTTACACTGTTATTACCTGTATCAGTTCACCTGTGACAATTGACACCACTATCGGTTATTTATGAAATGATAATCCTGTTTGATTGATAATTGATTGATTGTTTGTTGTTTATATTGAATGTTAAATTGAAATGTATAAAGTGATAAATATTATGCAAGTAAATTTGACATAGGATAATTAAATTTGAATCGACATATATGTTGAATTTGATTAGTTGAATATGACTCTTTTTAATTGTTAAATTAATTGACATGTAAATAGTGATAATTACATTTTGAACCATTGAACGTATATTGGATAAATTGTTGTAGTGTTAAAATTGAATCGAATGAGAAGTGAAAACCGTAATGTAATAATCTTTAATCTACATGAAATGATAGTGTAGATTCTAGAAATAATTATATTAATTCGTACAAATAACAATGCGAATTAATACGATTATTTCGGGATTATTTAAATTGATTATTGGAATGTTATTGTTCGTTGTTATTGCTTGTTTATTTACTTTGACACCATCCCAGTTATCACACTGCAAGTTCCCTTTGCTATGCTATGATTGTGAATTGAATTGGAATCGGGTTGAAATGATAAATACCCAAAAAAAAAATTGAACTTGACCTAGGATAGGAAATTAAATAAAACCCGATTGGTCAATAATTTGATTTAAAATAAAATGAAGATTTGATTTTAATAAATAAAACTGGTTTTGAAATGAAGTTGGAATTTGAATTTTTATGAAAGGAAAATGTTAATATTTAATAATATGAAACAAAATACTAATAATGTAATTGATGAAAGAATGTTGTTTAATTTGAGAAATGATTGAATTAAGTTTGAAATGATTTAATAATTAAGTTTGAAATTATAATTAAGTTTGAAATTATTAAACTTTGAAATGATTTAATAATTAAGTATGAAATTATAATTAAGTTGAAATTATTAAACTTTGAAATATTTAATAATTAAGTTTTGAATTATTTAATAATTAAATAAGATTGAATTATTTAATGATTAAATTGAATTGAATTCTTTAATAAGAAAAATTAAACTTTTGAATAAGTGAATTTTACTTCGTAAATAATTGAAATTGAGTTTCTTTATTAATTAAGTTTTGGAAAATTATTTAAGTAATTAAATAAGTGAAATTGAATTTCTTTAACCAGAAATGAAAATGTGATATTTTGGAATTAATGTAAGACTTGTAATTGAAAGAATTGATTTGACGAATTTAGTTTAATTCAAAATTGTAAATTTTGATTTAATGAAGTTGAACTTAAGAATTGATTTAATGAATTGGAAATTTAATGGAAATTGGTTTGAATAATAAAGTAACTTAACGAATATTGAATGAAATCGATAAATGAGTTTAAGTGATTTGAATGTTAAATAAAATTTATTTAAATGATTTGGAAGGAAACTTATTTGCGAACTTGAATCAATATTTGAATGGTTTTAAATAAAGATTGAAATTGAATTATAAGATTTTGAAATGATAATTTGGAAGTTTTGAAACGTAAATTTTGGAAATTGATTTCGAAAGACAAATGAAATGTTGGTTTACGAATTGAAATTGAAATTGAAATTGATTTGGTTTTGAAATAAATAAACGACCAATCGGTGTAATAATTACGGAAGTTATTAAAGAGACCGGAATTCGGTTATGGATATACTCTCTATCTAAACCGAAAACCACTTTAATAACTATACGCGGAGTGATGATCCAGAATGAAGTGGTTGGATTGATGTACGTGATGACTGAAGAAAGAGAACGATAATGGATAGCCTTGACACTTGTGTCAAATTGGAAATGACTAAAACAGGAGCTGTGTCGGGCCAATGGAGGATTAGCTACCTCAAGTGGATACACTTCTTCGAACTACTTACTTGTTGTCGATTGGTGCACCCTTGATTTTGGGAGTGTTGTTTCACGGTGTTGCGGGCGCTGCGGCGTTGCGTTCTCACCAGTCCGGATCAAGCGAACGGTAGTATCACTACCTTGGGTATTGCCTCATGTGCCTTGTCATACTTGTATTCCATTTATGCGCGACCACTACGATTTTGATTTGTACCTTTAGTATATGGATTGCCCTCTGGTGACTTCCGGTTTTGGGGAAACTACGACCTTGTATATGCTTTTGGGAATAAAAATGTGTTAAGGGTGGAATGGGCCATGACTTAACGCTATTTTGATATCTTCTTATATTACTGATAGACATTATCTACTTATCGTACACTACTACATAGTAGATAGTTTAACGGATCCTTAAAGGATGGTTATTCCAAACATCCTTTGAGTTACTTGTATTTCAATTGCTATTTCACTTGAGTTGGATTTATTAATATAAGAATGTTAATCCTGACTCGAGTGTCTTGTGTTTTTGCTTTACGCTCGGGTCAGACTGAGTGTACCAGTATTCGATGCTCACCTTTGGAGTTGGAGCTTTGCTTGAAGATCTAGCCATCTATTCTGCTTTCAGTATTCGATGATTCCAGTGATGTATTTTGATTTGTATCTGATGTATCGTGTTACTCTTCCGTTGTATCTGGTTTAACTCTGATGTATCGTATTACTCTTCTGTTGTAAACTCTGATGTATTTTATATATTCATATAGTAGCTTCATGAACTACTATCTCTTTTTATTTCCGCTGCACTTATTACTCTGTGTCTGTGATCTGTGATTATATTTATTTACTGTATATGTTCAGTTTTGCCAAATTTAAATTAACAACGCGGTATTTTGAGCAATTCAACTCCGGCATGAGTGTCTACCTATACACTTATAATGGATGCGAATGGTCCAAAATAGCGGGTCGTTACAGAAGGAGTATTCCGAGATTCAAGGTAGATATTTCCAACTCCACGCCTATAAATAGCACCTCCATTGCAACGAAAATGGGGTCTTTTCTCTGGGCTCCTCTTTATATTCTTCTCTTTGGCTAGACTCTGCCATTTTTAGCTATTGATATTCAAAGGATTGTAACTATAATAATGGTATAAAGGAAATAAAAGGATCAATTTAAAGTGGACGTAGGCCGGAGATAGCTGAACCACTATAAATTTCTTGTGTTCTTTACTTTCTTATTCATTTTACATTTTCTATTACTTCATTTTTACTCCCTACATCATCTGGATCTGAGATCTGTGACTGGATATTGAGGATTTGTGTGTAAACACTGGTGCTTTCATTACATTCGAGGTTTGTGACCATTTTTGGCGCAAACACTTTGGTGCTTTCATTGAGAAACTCTAACACCCGCTACTTTGGAAAAGGATTGGATATGAAGCTATGCTTAGGCAATTAGCTAGAAGGACATTACCAGATAGGAGCCATCAAGGGGGAAGTCAAGAGGCTTCCTCTAGAGCTAGAGCAGATCAGGCATCCATCTACATCACAAGGGATGAGATGCAGACTACGATGGATTCCATGCAGGAACAATTGTTGAAAAGGCAGGAGGAGATGATGCAGAATCTTCTCAGACAGTTTGGACAAGCAGGAGCAGCAGGAGCTGCTGGCGCACATAGCTGGACCAGAATGACTCAATAAATAATTAGATGAAGCGGTCGAACAGGGGGCAGCCCCCAATCAGCAAACACCTACCAATTTGGATAGATCTAGACTCAGGGGCACACCCCCGTGTAATGCTGGACCTACCGTGGAGACAGCACAACATGAAGAGTGTGCCAGATTTCCCTCGTGGACTTGGGGGATAAGCTGAAGGAAATCAGGGACTGCCCCTAAATGACAATGACAGATTGGTAGATTATCATAGTACGTAAGAGCCCAGAGAGCAGAGGCAGAACAGGCACAACCCCCGCCTGCACCATCAAAAAACAGGAATAACCCTTGATCGGGGTCACGCCTCGTCATTAGTTGAACGTGATGATAAGGGGCAGGTTCAGGACTTGAACCTTGACCACATAACAGGTTTTTTTCATTATGCTTCTCCAATAAAATGGCTAAGTCACTTACACATGTACGAGATTACGAACAGTCCCTAGGCATGCTCTGAGATGATGACAAACCGTCACGCCCTGAAAGACAGACACACTGCACTGTTTGGACATTTTTTTATTTATTTTCCATGGACATTCTGAACTCTATTTATTTATTTGATTGAATTATTTGGTTGTGAACCCACTTGAACATGGAATCTAATAATGATAACCCCAAAATCTCACCCTAAGAGGAGAGATAGAATACTGTAAGCAAGCACTCTCGTCAGAAACAACTTGTGGATTGGGCCTATTTAAAGCCATGAACGGCATTCGATCTCGAACGATCACTATCCACCATGAACGGTACTCTATCTCGAACAATCACCCTTTGCTTTGAACACCATTCGATCATGAACGATCACCCTCTGCTTTGAGAAGCATTCAATCACGAATGATCATCATCTACTTTGAACAATCCCTAATCTCGTATGATCATTTTACGTCTTGAACGACATCCGATCTCGAACGATCATATTGTGCTTTGAACAATATTTGATCTTGAACAATTATGTCACGCCTTGAATGGCGCACGATCTTGAATGATCTCACTTCATCTTGAACGACACTCAACCATCCACAGCCCTCGTCCGTCGCGAATGACTAACGGTCGTGAACGACCACTGCTCATCTTGTAAAAAAACTTTGCCTTGAACGGCCTCATGTTTAACTAACGGTCTTGAACGACCATGAAGTATGATCTTGAAAATCAATGAATTGAATTGCAGGTCATAGGTTTACAGCTATTTAAAGACGTCTTCTTATCGCAAGGTATGCTTTGGGGGAAAATATTATCCCGCTTTTTGGTCAAAGCCACGATATCAACAAATTAGCTAAAAAGGATGGATATAAGGATTAGAGATCGATTAGAAACAAGGCTATGATCGATACCGTCAAAATTGGACCAGCTCCAATCAAGGTGGGATTGATCGGGAATGATAAACAAGGCTCAGTGAGGCTACACTTTGAATTACAGGTCAATCGGAGTTCATATGCTCGAGTTATGGATGGATCAATATTCAAGAAAAACTGGCCCGTATCAATACTCTCGTATCAATCACTATGGGTGTGGATTGTTGTTTTCATATCGACACTTTTGTATCGATCAAGATGGACACGGTTGTTTACTTCAGATCGATACATTCGTATTGATACAAACGTATCGATTAGATGGATACGGAAGGCAAATAAGGAACTCGATGATGTGCAGCTCGAACATTATACTCAGGATGGATACGAAGTAATGGTTACGAAGGTTTGGAAGCGAATTTCGTATCGATCACTTATCAATCGATATGAAGGACACATACAGAGGAAGCTATGCTGGATGGATATGAAAGTATCAAGTAGAACATCTCAAACCCAGAAGGAAGCAATTGCACTAAGAACCGTGTTTCGTATCGATCATGTTGGTATCGATCGATACGAAAGAAGCGGTCGAGATGGAGCATAAAGCATGGATCACAACGCAAGACTCGAGGTTATCTGATGGATACGAGATGATGGATATGAAATCATCAGCCTACACTTACAAACTCAAACTTGGATTGATCATATCTCACAATCTACAACTCCAAATGCAATGAGATTTTGATAGCAAGTTGCACAACATATAGGGAACATCCTTGACCGATCGCAGCTCAATTGGAGCAGTTTATGATCGATACAAACTCACTATGGATCGATCCCAAATGACTCCAGATTGATCATGTGAGCCCATCTGGATTTGAGAAGGAGTATTTCGAGATTCAAGACAGATATTTCCAGCTCCATGCCTATAAATAGCACCTCCATTGCAACGAAAAGGGAGTCTTTTCTCTAGGCTTCACTTTATCTTCTTCTCTTTTAGCTAGACTCTGCCATTTTTGGGTATTGATATTCAAAGGATTGTGACTGTAATCATAGTATAAAGGAAATAAAAGGATCAATTCAAAGTGGACGTAGGCCGGAGATAGCCGAACAACTATAAATTTCTTGCATTCGTTACTTTCTTGCTCAATTTACATTTGCTATTTCTTTATTTTTTACTCTCTACATCATCTGAATCTGACATATGTGATTGGATATTGAGGATTTGTTTGTAAACACTGGTGCTTTCATTACATTCGGGGTTTGTTACCATTTTTGGCCAAACAGAAATAAAGTGAAATTTTAATAGTTGGAAACTTCTAAAATGAGAAATAAGAAATTAGAAGCTAAGTGTTTAATGAAACTGTAAAGAAATTGGAGATTTGTCACTTGAAAATTCAAAAGATAATGAAAATTAAGAAGATGTAAACTATTGAACATTTTGTTAACTAAAAAGAATAAGATAAATTTGTATAACACTCAATTACATTTTAAAAACATATATAAAACTTACCAAAAATCTTAAAAAGATGAAATGTTAGATATGAATATTTAATAGAATATTATACAAGTAAAAGCTTAAGTAACAAAAATACTCAATAATTAAATTGAATAAGAAAAAGGGTGTACTATTTAAGTAAATAATTATAAACTTAAGAAATGTTGAGATGATTCATAAATATATTTAATATTAACTGATACTATACATGAAGAAAAAATGTGACTTTAAAAGTAGAAACATTTAAGTTTGAAATGAGTCGTAAATAAGTTTATTATTAAATGATACTGTATATGAAGGAATGAATGTAAATTAAAAAGTTAAGAAACTTAAGTTGAATGATTCATTAATGAATATTAATATTAAATTGAAATAAAGTTATATATAATAATAAATGTGAATTAAACTGCAAGAAACATATGTAATCCATTAAGAATTTATTCATTGCTGATAGTAAATATTGAATGGAAAATAATCTATGTAAGTAAATGGATAAATTAATAAAAGATAATCTTATATGAATGAATGAGAAATAAAATAAATGAAAGTAAATAATGTGTAAAAAGAAACCAATAGAATAAACTTCAATAATATTTAAATTCTTTATTTTTTGGCTTATGAGATGTTTGGGAAATGATACTTCAATTTGTTTAAGGTTGTATGAATAATCTATTAATTAATTATCTAAGGCTGTTGAGCATAAGGAACGCTTGGTAGTTTATTTATCAGCCTTGTACGATGAAAAGTTTCTGAACCTAGACAAACCATTAGTTTGGTTGCTATGAATGTGTGATTGATTCTTTTATTCCATATAATGGTTGTACTGCTTTTGTTTGCATATGATTGTTATATATTGTCTGTTGCTTGTACTATTTATTGAAACAACTAAAATATATTACTCTTTTGTATAGTTCTAACTCTTTTGGATTATGTAAGTAAGATACAAGTTTATGGAAGCAATAATTGTTGCTTTTGGTTTCATAAATAAAGTTTGTTTGCCTGACAAATAGGTACATTTTCGGATTACGGTTTTTGAAACGGTATTTTATTGTTTTTCCCATAGTTTGGGATGTTTTTTTATTGAAATATGATATATACAGTGTAATTATTGATATTATTATTTTCTGGACCTATCCGAGTAAAGGAGATGTTGCCGAAATTTTTCATAAATTTAGGACTTAGAAATTTTTTTCATTAGAATTTGAGTTATATTCAAACTTTTATATAAGCTTAAATATGAAAGTTTAATTTTTTATGAATTGATTATTTTGAATAAAAATATATCAACCTCTTGATTCTTTCTTGTTCCTTTTCGGGGATGAAAAGTATTGAGTGGGGGAAATTGTAACGACCCGTATTTTTTATAATTAAAAATATTAAATTTAATAAGATTTTGGAATTTAATATTATCAGAAATTAAAATTTATGATTTATTAATAGAGAAAAAAATAATAAGTTGAATATAATTTAATATTATTATTTGAATGTTATTGACAACCGTTTTAATGTACTTTTAATCAATTGCAATAATAAAGGTAAGTAATTTATAATCTTTATTTGTAAACAACAAGCTGATAGATATTAATTACTAAGTGGTAACAATTAATTTATTATCATCTTATTATTTAATCCGTTAGGGATTAATTTGGAAATCAATGAAATTTAGTGTAATTAAATATTGCAATTAATGTGATAAAAGATGTTAACTGTAGAAAATGAGTATAATAAAGATGGAAACTTATGTTAAATAAATTCATAAGGTATTGGTCAATTAATAATAAGAGTGTAAATCAAAATAAAAGAATTCATTGGAAATTAAAATACAATAAGCTGGGGTTTTATTGCAGTTGTAATTTAATGCTGAAATTAATGTAATATTTAAATCTTGAAACCAACATGGAAAATCTATTTTTTAAAGGATTATTAATTTCATTTTAATCAAAATGATGATATAAAACATTTAATTTAGAATTTAATAGTGATTAAATTGAATTTAAATTAATAATTTATTTAATTAACGTGTAAAATTAGCCTTTTTGGACACCGTCTCGTATTTCGATGAAACCGCTTTCATCAGATCCATAATAGTGAATTATTATAGGATTTCAAGTTTTGTAGCGACCGGACTTATCGTTTGATCGTGCGAGCTCGAAACGCGTAGAAATCAATTAAATGAATTTAATTAAAATATTTTGATTTTAAAAGCTAACTTCTATATACAATGGAATTATGGTTTGGAACTAGTTCCATTGAGTTTAAAAATATTGAAAACCTATATTTCGATATATTGGATGACCTATTTTCGTTTCGGGAATGAAACGGGCTTTTCGGGTCTTTGTTATCGCTTCAACTCAATTCGATCTGTTCCATCCATTCTTATCCATCTCTGTCTATATATAGGCTGTTATAAACTCTAGCAGTCTTTTATTTCATTTTTATGTACGTACAATTTCTATCTATTTGTTTCATACTCTGTTCCTTCTCAATGGCAGACATCTCAAAACCCTAATTACAATTTCAAATCAAACTCCAAAATCCAAACTCCTCAAACTCTATCATATAATATATCATCGCGAAGCTCTCGATGAACGTAATCTACGTCTTCAATTAGTTTTTCGATTAGAGGCTCCATTTTTCCAGAAATTGGAGATTTATTCTCGGCCATCCATTGTAGTGTTTGCAAATCAACGGTGGATCGTCGACCAATCGACAATCGGAAAGCACTGTAGCATAGAGGGCGATGAGGCGAGTGCATTTGTGGTCTTCGTTCGTGCTATTGGTGCTCGAATTCGCTAGGAACGGCGATAGATGGTGGCGATGGCGCTGTGCGCCTGGGGAGGCTGGAGGTGGCCGCAATGTTAGGGAAAGCACGCCTGGACTTAGCGAGCTCGATGGTGATGCTCGATCGAGATGGCAGCGTGCGTAGGGCGTGCGGCAGGGAGGTCAACGCGGCGGCTATGATAGGTCTTCACGTGCGTGACTGTTAGGGTTCGAGAGAAGGTAATGCTAATTACATAAATCCCCTTATATTATTTATAATTTATAATTTAAATTTCAAAATTCTAACGTACATCACTTTTGATACGAGCTCCGTTTAACGCGCAGTTTCTTCCATTGCGATCGTATCGAAATTCCAGACAATATGGAACTGGTTGGTTGAATTTGGAAACTGTTCAAATTTTTGGCTTTTATTTGATTTTTAATCGACTAAAAATCAGAGGTGAGTTATTTAACCCACTCACGCAGTACTAAACCTTCTTATGTAGTTGAATTAAATTTATGAAGTGATAAGAATTTTATTGATTGCTATTTGGTAATTTAAATTGTCATTTAAATTTAATTTGAATTTATATTGAATTAAATTGACATTTAAATTAATATTGAATGTAATTGCTAGTTAAATACCTGATATTGATAATTAGTAAATTGTTGTGGTTTATTGGTTGTTTTGGATGTTGACTGTGATGGATGTCTATTTGTTGACATTTTGGATGATTGGGTGTTTATTTATTTATATGTATCCTTGTTATCACCCTATATATTAACTAAAAACATATAAATTGTTATTTGAGTTATTTCAAATAAATTAAGAAATAGGTTGAAATGATATATACCTATAACACTTTGATTTGGATAGAAATGATATATGTAACGACCCGTATTTTTACGGATCGAAAAGTTCGTTCAAATCTGGAATTTTCAGCATTTTAAGTCATTTCAGATTTTAGGCAGAATTTTTCTAAGTCCTAGGTCGTGAACGACCTAAGTGATAGGTCGTGACCGACTTATAGGATTGGCGACCTAAGGGGTAGGTCGGCAGCGACTAAAGGAAGTTGATGACCTAAGAGTTTTGGTGAGTTAAGTGTTAGGTCGGCAGGGCGAGTTAACGACCTAGTGGAGTTAGCGACCTAGTGGTTACCGGGTTAGCATAGTTAGGTCGGCAACGACCTAGAGGAGCTGGGGTAGCAGGTTAGCGACTTAGTAGAGTGAGCGACCTATGGGATTGACCGACCTAAGAAATAAGCTAGTTAACGACTTAGTAGTTAAGTCGTTGGACGACCTAAGGGGTTAAGTATCTGGTCGTGTGGACTAAGTCGGAGTGGTTGGCTAAGTCTTAGGTCGCGTATTGGCTTGAGTGTTAGGTCGCGTAAGCGCTTAAGTGTTAGGTCGTAACACTGTTAGGTCGCGTGGGTTGCTAAGTTGTTAGGTCGCAAGGTTTTATAAGTCGTAGGTCGTAACTCAGTGAGTTGTTAGGTCGTAGAGACAGTCTGCGTTAGGTCGCTGGGTTTTGTCTAAGTGTTAGGTCGTACCTATTGTTAAGTCGCGTCTAAGTGTTAGGTCGCGATCTGTGTTAGGTCGTAAGTCGTATACAAGTGGAAGCGCATATGTTAAGTCGCGCGTTGCGTTAGGTCGTAGGTCGCTGGGTGCTTGGATGCGCAAAAGTGTTAGGTCGTAGGAGTTGGGGCGCACGTGCATATCTGTTAAGTCGGAGAGGCTTAGGTCGGAGACGACTTATGGAGATAGTCGAGTTACGACTTAAGGAAATTTCTGCTATAAATAGGAAGGGTTTTTCTCACTTTTTGGGATCCGGATTTTGAAGCGACAAAGTGCTGCCATTTTGAGAGCTCGACTTCTACACTTCTTCACTTCTTTTCTCCACTCTAATCTAGTGATTCCATTCATCCAAGTCGAAGATCAAGATTGAAGATCCAAGAGCTAAAGTTGAAGATCTTCATCCTTTGAAGTGAGATTTCTTCGTTTGAAACGGATTCGTGATAGATCAAGATTGATCCTTCGCTGTCCAGATCTGAAGCGTGTTGATTTGAGGTTGTTTAGGTGATTTGGTGAGTGGTTATTATCTCTCACACGGATCCAAAGGAGTATATCGGATTGTTGGCTCGATTTGGTGTTAAAATAGTGATTTCCATACATTTTTTCATCCTAAGTGTAGATCCATATAGATCCATTGTTCATGATGATTTGACAACTATTTTACTACATTTTAACCTATGCAAGTTCATTCATCAAGATTATAGAGACATTGCTCATGTTTCCATGCTTATTTGACTTTCGACTCTTTAATTACGAAATTGCTATTATAGTGATAATTGTCTACATAGATCATATTTGAATGCTTGATTGCTTGGATTAATGTTTGACTTGATTGATTGCTATAAATTAGATGATTGATGATTTGATTTAGACCGAAGATGATTCAAAAGCTAAGAGAGAGGCTCTTGAATTGGGAAAGCTGCTGTGGCATATGTAGCGGGTGATGAAGCTCTTATGCATAGATTCGATGATGATGATGATGTTGAGATGAGACTTTGCGAGGATGTGATGAAGCGAAGTATGATATGAGATAGTCTTGGTCTAATCCAGACGGGATCATTCCAAGCACGTTGGTAACTCGGTGATATGGTTCGAGTTAAGGGTAATGGATGCTTGAGAGGCGCTTGAGCTAGTATGGAAATAGTCGTCGAGGAGGATGACTAGGAGGCTTGGATAGCATCGTTGTTGAAGGTTCTAGCATGCTCTAAGCAAGAGTACGTTTGGGCAGATTCGATAGTCCCAACGACCAACTGTTGATTTGATGGTCGTGTACTCTGGGCAGATTCGATAGTCCTAGGCACGGGCTGCGACGACGTGCGGGAGTTATGTCTAGAACCGGGGTTACCATTAGCCCTTGACGGACGGATGAAAGAATGTGTCGGTCATTCAATTAACGGTGATATCGAAGCAGTGATAACAGTGGTAGCCAAAGTCATGGATGTTTGGTTGTATCGTCATTCGATCTCAAGAGCGGTATTTTCTGGGTGCTTATCTGATCTTGGTTTAGGCCTTGGGGGTTTGTACCTGGAAAACATCGCCCTTGACTTGAGTGATAATAGCTTTACTTTAAATTGTATGCTCTGCTATGTTTGCTTCTGCTTAGTGTGTGTCTGGGGGCTATCACTGTAGAATGAGGTTGGAGTGGGAGGGTTGTATTCCTATTCCTTTTCCTTTATGCTCTTTTGGTATGTTGTTAGTGAATTTACTGCTCACTAAGACTGTTGTCTGAATCAAGGCTTTATGTTTTAATTCTTATTTCCTTGGGCTGTTCGTCCATTTTGGGACGGGCAGACTAGGTAGCAGGTGACAGGTGCTGTTCTAGCTTTTCACGGTGCTGATATCGAAGACGAGCTGATGTAGTGCATATTATTTCTTACTATATGTACTGGGTGTTCCGCTGTCTGTATTTTCTCTGAGTGTTGTAGTGAGGCTTGATGTATTTTGATGACTTGACTATTCAGATGCTTGTATTCAACTATTATGAAGTTTTATTGATGAGATTCTATTCTATGAAGCTTCACTATATACATATGTTCTATTGTATTTTGTCCATGCGCTGTGAGTAATACGATAGATTCTGTTGTTTTAATCTACCTTGACAATCGTCCATGGTCGCCTGGCACACTTTACAGTGCACTATCTCTAGGTTCGGTGCAGGGGTCATGGGCGGTCGTCACATTTGGTATCAGAGCATTGGTTAATCGATCTTACCCAACGCTCGCTGACGTAACTACGTATGAGAGACGTAATTGTAATTTGATGGATGAATACTATATATAATATAGTAGTTTAGATGAGTTTGAGTCCTTTATGCAGTTGTTTCTCTAGATGTTCTGATCATTCCTTTTTATAGATATTGAGAATGAGTCGAAGAGGGAGACCAGCTGCTAGGGAAGGCCGTGCTACTGAGGGGACTGCTGATTATGCAGCTATGTTCGAAGCTATGATGACTTCGATCATGAGAAGGATACCGGTTCCGGGGGCAGCAGTTGATGTTGGAGTTCAAGTCCAAACTCCAAAACCAGTGGATTTCGCTAAGTTGTGCAAGGACTATACTGCTCTTGGAGGGAAGGTTTTCTTGGGAACAGAATCAACTATCGAAGTCCAGAGATGGATAGATGTTTGTAGAAGGATCTTTGGTGATTTGGGAATTGATGATGCAACTAAGAGGAAGTTGGCATCAAGGCAGCTTCAAGGGAGAGCTTCTGATTGGTGGAACTCTATTACCATCAATACTCCGGAGGAAGAGATTACTTGGGAGCAATTCCAAGTCAGATTTGAGGCTAAGTTCATTTCTACAGCGCAGAAGTCTGTTCTGTTCAAGAAGTTCGTGGAGCTCAAGCAAGGTGGAAGACCAGTTCTTGAGTATGTTTCTGAGTTTGAAGCATTGTCCAAGTATGCGCGGTCATATATTGAATCTGCATATCAGAAGAATGAGAAGTTTGTGACAGGCTTGGACAGTTATCTTGGGAGACAGTTGGTGGATCATTTGGACGATTCATTTGAGAAGCTTGTGGAGAAGGCTCTCAGGCATGAGAGTCTGTTTCCTAAGGAAGGATCTGTTGTTGTTGTGACCAGGGAAGAGTCTAAACCCCAGCAGGGTGGAAACAAGAAGAGGAAGCAGCAGCAGCAGAAGGGTAAGGATGGCCAGAAGAAGCCGAAAGGCGAGGTGACTTGCTACAATTGTCAGCAGAAGGGCCATTTCTCTAAGGATTGTAAGAATCCGAAGGCACCGATGAAGTGTCACAACTGTGACAAGCCATGGCATTTCAGGAAGAATTGTCCAGAGCCGAGGAGGGACAAGCAGATTGTGCAAGCTTATGCTTTGGGAGTTGTTCCGTCGTCTTCGAAAGCTCCTACCGCTGAAGAGAAAGGAAAGAGTGTGGTGGTTCAAGGTACTCTTTTCCTATGTGGTGTTCCAGTTAGAGTTCTGTTTGATACTGGGGCGTCACATTCGTTTGTTTGTAGTGAACTCGTAGGCCGGTTAGGTTTGGAACCGGATATTGTTGATAGGCCATTGGTTGTGACTAATCCAGTTGGGGGTTCGTCTTGTTTGTGTATGTTATGCCGTGGTCTAGTTGTATCGGGTCATGGTTGCTCTTTTGTTTGTGATTGCTTTGTTCTGAACTTTGCGGGGTTCGGAATTATTTTGGGTATGGACTGGCTTAGGAAGTATGCGACAAAGGTTGATTGCGAGAGGTTGGAAGTGACAGTCGAGAATGTGGAGGGGCGAAAGGTTGTGATACGATGTAAGCATGAAGAAGGCGTCTTCATGAGCTTAATGTATTCGCTGGGTGTTCCACGGGATGGACTGTCATTAGTGCCAATCGCGAATGGATTCGAGGATGTCTTTGACGAAGTCAAAGGGTTGCCGCCGCATAGAGAGATCGAGTTTCGTATAGATCTAGTTGAAGGAGCCAGACCTGTTGTGATGCCTCTTAGGCGGATGGCGCCTAAGGAACAACAAGAGTCGAGGGTGCAAGTTGATGATCTTTTGCAGAAAGGATTCATTCGGCGTAGTGTGTCCGAGTGGAGTGCACCAGTTGTGTTTGCAACCAAGGCAGATGGGTCGTTGAGATTGTGCGTCGATTATCGTGAGCTGAATAAGGTGACTAAGAAGAACAAGTATCCATTGCCGAGAATAGATGACTTGTTTGATCAGCTTCACGAAGCTAAGGTGTTTTCTCAGATGGATTTGGCAATGGGATTTCACCAGTTGAGAGTAGCTAAGGATAGTGTGCCGAAGACTGCTTTTTGGACACCATCCGGTTTCTTTGAGTGGCAGGTAATGCCGTTTGGATTGACTAACGCGCCAGCATATTTTGTGGATCTTATGAATAGAGTGTTCAGAGATCAGTTGAACAAGTTTGTACTTGTGTTCGTGGATGATATTCTGATTTATTCCAGAACTGAAGAAGAGCACAAGACACACTTGCGTATTGTTTTGGAAAATCTTACGGAAACATCAGCTGAAGGCTAAGTTTTCGAAGTGTCACTTCTGGAAGAGTGAAGTGAGGTTCCATGTGATTTCTGGAAGTGGAATAGCGGTTGATCTCGCTAAGGTGGCAGCAATCCAGGATTGGGTTAGACCTAAGAATGCATCTGATGTGAGAATTTTTCTTGGATTAGCAGGATATTATCGACGGTTTATCAAAGACTTCTCCAAGATAGCTGCACCGTTAACAGGATTGACGAAGAAGAACCAAGTGTTCAGTTGGGATGCTAAGTGTGAGCAAGCTTTCGGAATCCTGAAAGAGAGATTGACGAGTGCTCCTGTTCTGACTATTCCTAGTGGGAATGATGAGATGGTGGTTTACACCGACGCATGTGGTACTGGACTTGGAGCAGTGCTGATGTAGAGAGATAAAGTTGTTGCGTATGCCAGTCGACAACTGAAGCCGCATGAAAGGAATTACCCGACTCATGATTTGGAGTTAGCGGGAATTGTTTTTGCTCTGAAGATGTGGAGACATTATCTATTGGGAGTTCGATTTGAGTTGTTTACGGATCATAAGTCGTTGAAGTATCTTTTCTCCCAAAAGGATTTGAATCTTTGGCAGCAACGTTGGCTAGAGTTTTTGGCATCATATGATTTTGGTATAGCTTATACTCCGGGAAAAGGTAACGCAGTGGCAGATGCGTTAAGTCGAAGACATGCAGGATTGGGAGCCATGTTTTCA
Source organism: Allium fistulosum (assembly GCA_030737815.1). Classification (NCBI taxonomy): domain Eukaryota; kingdom Viridiplantae; phylum Streptophyta; class Magnoliopsida; order Asparagales; family Amaryllidaceae; genus Allium; species Allium fistulosum. The sequence goes on along the minus strand of CM060901.1, from coordinate 303,827,068 downwards.
GAATGGAAGAATCTCGAGTATTTAGCTGGATTTGACTTCAGGCCTAGATGTGAATTGGAACCTGAGATGTTGGCAAACTTATCGATAAGACCATCTCTTGTGGAAAGGATTGGCGAGAGCCAAAAGCAAGACGATAAGCTTGTCAAGATTATCCGTGAAATGGAATCTGGATTGGATCCAGAAAAGGATAAAGGATTTGAGGTCGATCGAGAGGGTTGGCTTCGAAAGCAAGGACGACTAGTTGTTCCCGATATAGATGAATTGAGGAGTGAAGTTCTGAAGGAAAGTCATCACTCGAAGTTGACAATTCATCCAGGTGGAAATAAGATGTATCGGGATATGAAGAGAACCTACTACTGGGAAGGTATGAAGAAGGATGTTGGAAATTTTATTTCCAAGTGTATGAACTGCCAGTTGGTAAAAGCCGAACAGAAAAAGCCAAGTGGATTGCTTCAACCCTTAGAAGTTCCTACATGGAAGTGGGAGCAGATATCGATGGATTTTATTGATGGACTACCTAGGACAAGAACGGGAAATGAAGGGATTTGGGTCATCGTAGATCGTCTGACTAAGAGTGCAAGATTCATTCCTGTTCGATCGACTAGGACTGCAACAAAGTTGGCTGAGTTGTATGTTAAGTGGATAGTTCGATTCCATGGTATTCCGAAGAGTATAGTGAGCGATCGAGACCCATTGTTCACTAGTGGATTTTGGAAGAGCTTCCAGGAAGTTTTGGGAACCGAGTTGTGTTTGAGTACAGCTTATCACCCTCAAACAGATGGTCAGACCGAGAGAGTCAACCGGGTTTTGGAAGATCTCCTCAGAGTTTGTGTTTTGGATTTCGGAGGATCATGGGAAGATCACCTTCATTTGGTGGAGTTTGCGTACAACAACAGTTACCAGTCAAGCATTGGTATGGCACCGTATGAGGCATTGTATGGAAGACCGTGTAACTCTCCGACATGTTGGATAGAAACTGGAGAAAAGTTGATACTTGGGCCAGAGATGATTCGTCAAACTACGGAGTGCATAGAAATCATTCGGCAACGAATGAAGGCAGCCCAAGACCATCAGAAGAGTTATGCTGATAAGCGTCGTAAGGATTTGGAGTTCGACGTTGGTAATATGGTTTTTGTGAAGATTTCTCCACGGAAGAATGTTATCCGATTCGGGAAGAAAGGAAAATTGACTCCGAGATTTGTTGGACCATTCCCGATCATCGAGCGAATTGGAAAGCTCGTCTACAGATTGGAGTTACCCGAGAAGATGTCGAGTGTGCACAATGTTTTTCATGTATCATATCTACGGAAGTATGTGCACGACTCGAGTACGGTGGTTTCTGCTGATAGCTGTAAAGATTTCGAAGTTGATCCAGTCGATAGAAGACCTCGTAAGCCGCTTCGTGTTGTGGAAACCGACACGAAACAGCTTAGGAGGAAGGTAGTTAAGTTGCTCAAGATACAATGGAGTGACGATGATAACGACTGTACATGGGAGGTGGAAGAGAGGATGAAAGCAGCTCATCCCGAACTCTTCAAGGTATGGCCCTAAGGTGTCGTGTCATCTCACGATATTGTAACTTGTTCTAAGTTTTAGAATTCTGCATTCTAAGCTAGAATTGGATGCATGGTTGGCTGATTGCTATGGATGGTAGGCATGCAGAATAGTCTTTGATTGCTTTGTTTGTTTGGAATTTCGGGGGCGAAATTCCTAAGGGGGAGAGAATGTAACGACCCGTATTTTTACGGATCGAAAAGTTCGTTCAAATCTAGAATTTTCAGCATTTTAAGTCGTTTCAGATTTTAGGCAGAATTTTTCTAAGTCCTAGGTCGTGAACGACCTAAGTGATAGGTCGTTACCGACTTATAGGATTGGCGACCTAAGGGGTAGGTCGGCAGCGACTTAAGGAAGTTGATGACCTAAGAGTTTTGGTGAGTTAAGTGTTAGGTCGGTAGGGCGAGTTAATGACCTAGTGGAGTTAGCGACCTAGTGGTTATCGGGTTAGCATAGTTAGGTCGGCAACGACCTAGAGGAGCTGGGGTAGCAAGTTAGCGACTTAGTAGAGTGAGCGACCTATGGGATTGACCGACCTAAGAAATAAGCTAGTTAACGACTTAGTAGTTAAGTAGTTGGACGACCTAAGGGGTTAAGTATCTGGTCGTGTGGACTAAGTCGGAGTGGTTGGCTAAGTCTTAGGTCGCGTATTGGCTTGAGTGTTAGGTCGCGTAAGCGCTTAAGTGTTAGGTCGTAACACTGTTAGGTCGCGTGGGTTGCTAAGTTGTTAGGTCGCAAGGTTTTATAAGTCGTAGGTCGTAACTCAGTGAGTTGTTAGGTCGTAGAGACAGTCTGCGTTAGGTCGCTGGGTTTTGTCTAAGTGTTAGGTCGTACCTATTGTTAAGTCGCGTCTAAGTATTAGGTCGCGATCTGTGTTAGGTCGTAAGTCGTATACAAGTGGAAGCGCATATGTTAAGTCGCACGTTGCGTTAGGTCGTAGGTCGCTGGGTGCTTGGATGCGCAGAAGTGTTAGGTCGTAGGAGTTGGGGCGCACGTGCATATCTGTTAAGTCGGAGAGACGGAGATGACTTATGGAGATAGCCGAGTTACGACTTAAGGAAATTTCTGCTATAAATAGGAAGGGTTTTTCCCACTTTTTGGGATCCGGATTTCGAAGCGACGAAGTACTGCCATTTTGAGAGCTCGACTTCTACACTTCTTCACTTCTTTTCTCCACTCTAATCTGGTGATTCCTTTCATCCAAGTCGAAGATCAAGATTGAAGATCCAAGAGCTAAAGTTGAAGATCTTCATCCTTTGAAGTGAGATTTCTTCATTTGAAACGGATTCGTGATAGATCAAGCTTGATCCTTCGCTGTCCAGATCTGAAGCTTGTTGATTTGAGGTTGTTTAGGTGATTTGGTGAGTGGTGATTATCTCTCACACGGATCCAAAGGAGTATATCGGATTGTTGGCTCGATTTGGTGTTAAAATAGTGATTTCCATACATTTTCTTCATCCTAAGTGTAGATCCATATAGATCCATTGTTCATGATGATTTGACAACTATTTTACTACATGTTAACCTATGCAAGTTCATTCATCAAGATTATAGAGACATTGCTCATGTTTCCATGCTTATTTGACTTTTGACTCTTTAATTACGAAATTGCCATTATAGTGATAATTGTCTACATAGATCATATTTGAATGCTTGATTGCTTGGATTAATGTTTGACTTGATTGATTGCTATAAATTAGATGATTGATGATTTGATTTCGACCGAAGATGATTCAAAAGCTAAGAGAGAGGCTCTTGAATTGGGAAAGCTGCTGTGGCATATGTAGCGGGTGATGAAGCTCTTATGCATAGATTCGATGATGATGATGTTGAGATGAGACTTTGCGAGGATGTGATGAAGCGAAGTATGATATGAGATAGTCTTGGTCTAATCCAGACGGGATCATTCCAAGCACGTTGGTAACTCGGTGATATGGTTCGAGTTAAGGGTAATGGATGCTTGAGAGGCGCTTGAGCTAGTATGGAAATAGTCATCGAGGAGGATGACTAGGAGGCTTGGATAGCATCGTTGTTGAAGGTTCTAGCATGCTCTAAGCAAGAGTACGTTTGGGCAGATTCGATAGTCCTAGGCACGGGCTGCGACGACGTGCGGGAGTTATGTCTAGAACCGGGGTTTCCATTAGCCCTTGACGGACGGCTGAAAGAATGTGCCGGTCATTCAATTAACGGTGATATCGAAGAAGTGATAACAGTGATAGCCAGAGTCATGGATGTTTGGTTGTATCGTCATTCGATCTCAAGAGCGGTATTTTCTGGGTGCTTATCTGATCTTGGTTTAGGCCTTGGGGGTTTGTACCTGGAAAACATCGCCCTTGACTCGAGTGATAATAGCTTTACTTTAAATTGTATGCTCTGCTATGTTTGCTTCTGCTTAGTGTGTGTCTGGGGGCTATCACTATAGAATGAGGTTGGAGTGGGAGGGTTGTATTCCTATTCCTTTTCCTTTATGCTCTTTTGGTATGTTGTTAGTGAATTTACTGCTCACTAAGACTGTTGTCTGACTCAAGGCTTTATGTTTTAATTCTTATTGCCTTGGGCTGTTCGTCCATTTTGGGACGGGCAGACTAGGTAGCAGGTGACAGGTGCTGTTCTAGCTTTTCACGGTGCTGATATCGAAGACGAGCTGATGTATTGCATATTATTTCTTACTATATGTACTGGGTGTTCCGCTGTCTGTATTTTCTCTGAGTGTTGTAGTGAGGCTTGATGTATTTCGATGACTTGACTATTCAGATGCTTGTATTCAACTATTATGAAGTTTTATTGATGAGATTCTATTCTGTGAAGCTTCACTATATACATATGTTCTATTGTATTTTGTCCATGCGCTGTGAGTAATACGATAGATTCTGTTGTTTTAATCTACCTTGACAATCGTCCATGGTCGCCTGGCACACTTTATAGCGCACTATCTCTAGGTTCGGTGCAGGGGTCATGGGCGGTCGTCACAATATAATTCCTTTCCTTTAATTAAAATTAAAATAACTGATCACTTGGCCATAGGGTAGAAAATTATATACAAACACCAGATTGGTTAAATTAATTGGTTTTAGAATCTTAAATTTGGATTTTGATTAAATGACATTGTTTTAAGGAAATAAATTGTGGATTTATATAAATTGAATTATTTTCTAATTCAAGCTTTGAAATGATAAAATTGAAAGTGGTTAAATGGAAATTGTTTTAAAAAATTAAAATTGAAATGTGAAGTATAATTGATATATGACTTTAATTTTGGAAATTGAATTATTTTAAGGATTTGGATCTTAAAATTGAACAATGGGGGTTAATTTGATTTAAGTGTTTTAAATCAGTAAATTGAAATTGGACTAGAAATTGATATAAATTGAAATGGTTTAAAATAAAAATTGAATTGAAATTTAAATCTGGGGAATTAGGCACTGCTACGCACATTCATTTTTCTGAAATTGAATTGAATTGTTGAATCGAATTTGATGTTAAAAATGAATGTTTCGAAAATTGAAGATATTTCGAATTGAAATTGAAATCAAGTTGATTTGAAACTAATTTGAAATTGAGTTAATTTAATTGAAAGATTGACAATTGAGTTCGTTGATTTGAAATTGGACATAGGTCTAGATTTGTTGAAATGAAAGGAAACAGTTTGATTTTATACTATTTTCAAAATAAATTATTTTAATATAAACTGTTTAAAATCTATCTTTTTTAATATTATAATTATTTAGATTAACCAACTATTTTATTATATAAACCATTTTCAATACTCGAACCATTTTATATTAAACTATTTAAATCCTTAAACTATTTAAACTATTCTAAACTGTTTTAAACTATTTATAACTATTCAAACTATTTTCTAGAATTTCAAACTATGCAAACTTGGAATGTTATATTTAAATCGTTGATTTAAATGTGAATGTGGTTAAATTAAGTTATAACCTAAGTTGGAATTTGAAATGATATTTTCAAGTGGAAATGACATGTTTTGAGTAAATATAATGATTTTGAAAAGAAGGATATTTTGAATTGAATATGATATTTTGATATCAAGTATGAATCGGTTTTGAAATGTAAAAGAATCGACCGGTGTTAAAAATGAAGTTTGGTTGTTAAAGAGACCGGGGCCTCTTATTTGCGTACTCTCTATCAATATTGGAACCACTTTAACAACTGTGTACGCGGTGGATGTTATCCAGAATGAAGTGGTTGAATTGGAGGCGTTTGTTGGATTTGAAGAAAGAGACCGATGATGGATGACCCCGACACTTGTGTCAATTGGAAATGACTAAAAAGGAGCCTATGTCTAGCCAAGGGGTTCGCAACCGTTAGGGGCTATCTGTAACGACCCGATATTGTCAACCATTCGCATCCACACATGCCGGACTTGAATTGCTCAAAATATCAGATTGTTAATTTATATTTGGCAAAACTCAACATATACAGTAAATAAAATAATCATGGAATCACAGACATAGAGTATTATAACAGAATGTAGCAGAATAGATTGATAAATAGTAGTTCATGAAGCTACTACAATAACAAAGTCTCGAATACAATAGTCAAATAACAAAATTTGAATACATTATTGGAATCAACTGAATGATTGAAAGGTGAATCGATAGTTGGATCTCCAAGCGAAGCTCCAAACTCCAAAGGTGAGTCTCAATTGCTGTATCACTCAGTCTGACCCGAGCGTAAAGCAAAACACAAAACACTCGAGTCATGATTAACATTCTTATATCACTAAATCCAACTCAAGTGAAATATCAACTAAAATACAAGTAACTTAAAGGATGTCTGGGATAACCATCCTTTAAGGATCCGTGGAACTATCCACTATGTAGAAATATACGCTATTAACAACCAAACGTCATTATAACACCATGATCATTTCAAAATAATTTATACTTAAAAACCAAATATCATTTCCATTTCAAATAGATATATTTCCAAATTATAGCACCTTCAAAACTAAATTGGTAATTTCATATATATCTTATTTAACTTCATTATTATTTAGTTTTAAAATATCACTTAATAAACCCATTATCATTTAAATAACCTTAAATTGCATTAAACTAAATATTTCCTTCGATTTATTTAAAACTTAAAATATCCATTTAATCACTTTAAATCAAAAATCAAGTTATAAAATTCATATCTTAAAACCCTCAAATTCAATAAGTTTCAAATCGATTTAATTAAACAATTTTTTTTATTTTTATTAAATACAATTTCGAATAAATTAAATTTTATCTTTCCAACCTTAACTTATAGAAATCATTATAAAATCTATTTTTAAATTTAAATTTAAATAAATACTTAAACATATTTACATAAATCAAACTTTACCAAATATAAAGCTTATTATTAAATCTATTTTATATTAAAACATAACCATATACATAATATTTTCAAATTTAAAAAAAAACCATATGTATTTCCTTTCAAAACAATGGAAATCATTTTCAAAATATTTATATATAGACCAACAGTGTATGTATAAAATTTTCTTCCAATGGTCAAGTGACACGGATATTTATCATTTCAATCCGTAATTTAAATATATATGGGTATATATCATTTCAACCCGCAATCCCAAATTCAATTCGATGAAAATCGCTTGAGTTTATTATTTCAACCCATAACGATTTTCTCCTATTCTACAGATCGTTCGGGTATGTATCATTTCAACTCGTATGGAATTCTATACTAACAGGGAACTTGCAGAGTGATAACAGATATGATAATAATAATAACAGGCATATATTATCAATAATAATATAGTATAAACAACATGATATGGTGTCATATCCTATAGGTGAACAATTACATATAAATGCATATCATAGATAACAATTTAAATAATTAATAGTTCAATTTAGCAGTATATTTCAATTGTCGTTTCAATTGAAACCAGATATAATAAATACAAGAACGTTAATCGTGAGTAATTGCTCACCTTTCGAGGCTAGACATGTATCATCCTAAAATTTTCAACCATTCGCATCCATACATGTCGGACTTGAATTGCTCAAAAAACAGATTGTAAATTTAAATTTGGCAAAACTCAGCATATACAGTAAATAAATAATCACAGACACAGAGTAATATAACAATAATGCAACGGAAACAAAAGAATAGTAGTTCATGAAGCTACTATATATATAACAGAGTTAAATAAGATACAATAGAAGTCTTAAATACATAGATGTCTCCCCTGTAATTATAATATGTCTATAGTAAAGTAAACTACTAAAATAGCGTTAAGGTTTTACATTTTCCACCTTAACACATTTTATATATTCCCATAGTCTATACAGTACCGTAATCTCCCCTGTAATTGGCATCATCAAAGGGCACTCCATTGGTATGGTACAAAACAAACTCGTAGAAGGTGCGCTAGGGTAGGTGACACGGCACAACTAGGCAATGCTAGGGTAGATGTAACATCCCGGAAATTTTGGCAATATCAATTTAATAATCTGTGTTAAAAATTAAATTGATATGATAATAATTGTTAATAAGATTTGAATTGATTTAACACTTTTCTTTTAAATAAATATTTAACAGATAATTTATCTTTTAAAAGCTAATAAATTGTTTTCTATTTATAATGTATATATTGTAAATAGATAAGCTTTGTTTTAAATTTAATAAATAAAGGCATGCTTTCTAATTTTAATATTTTTGGTAATTTGGAAATTTGATTTAATTTAATATTAAATAAATAACCATATGATTTTAAAATACTCAAGATAAAAGTTTATTTTTTTAAAATGATTTTAGCCTAAGTTTAAATTTAAACAAGAAAGGGTGTTTTGTTCTTTTTAAATATAGTTTGATTAAATAAGTAATTTATTAATAAAGAGACAAATTCTTTTATAAATTATTTTAATTTAATAATGAGTTATATTTAGATAATATTAATAATATAATATCTTTACAAATGGGTGTTTTTATAGAAATTGTTATTTTAAATTTATTTATAAAGGGAAGCTATGATTGTAAATGTAAAATAAAATCTTTCAAAAACTATTTAAAATAAAATAAATCTTATAAATTAAGTAATAAACCAATACAAAGGACTAAAACAATTTTATAATATGTATGTAAAGTATAAAAGCAAAGTAAAGTAAAAAGAAAAAGTAGCATTCAAATAACAAAGTAAAAGCATAAGTAGGCAAGTAAATTATATATGTTTGTAGCTGTAAATAAAGTATGCAGGCAAGTAATATATTATGTACTATAGCAATGTATATGTGCAAGGCTAGAGAAAATCATACAAGTACACGAATTAAAAAGGAATAAGTATGACAATACTTACTAGATGTATAAAATAAAATAAAGAAATGGTTTGTGTAAACATGATAAGGAACAAGGCATTTAATGCCATTATCTCTAGTACACAAGCAAGATCAATTCAGCCTCCAAAGGAAATAAAAAAAAATCTCTGACCTATTTTTATAAAAAAAAGAAGATAGTGTACCAGTGAAACAAAGCCTCTGCACTTGTTTCCTATATATCAACCTCTTTTCTTTTCGTTCATAAACTAATGCATACCAGAAAATTATCAAACCTGAGAATCATCTCCTTTAAAACAAATGAAAACCAGGAAATCAAAACCTATGCATTTTTGCAAACTAAAACCTGTAGTCTTCATTTTATTCAATCTGTTCAAAGGCCTGCATCTTCTTCTACCTGAAACAAGCTTAAGGAAAACAAACATTTTCTTCAACAAATCCAGTAACAAACATTTCCAGCAATTCAAGTTTTAAGATCAGAGAAGCATTTATTTTTCAACATTCAAGTTTAAAGTTCAAAAGCTGTTTTCAAAGGAGGGCTTTGTCTCTATTTTCAAATTCTTAGGTGAGTAACTTTTAAAAATCTAAAATTTTATCTGGTTGCATGCAATTTTTGTGAAAAATATTGTAGTGTGTATATATGTAAATGTAATCTGTTGTATGCATGTTTATAAGAATGTCCTCTGTTTATAGTTTCCAGTTTTCCTATTGTTTAAAATTCATATTCTTTTTGACTCAGTTTCTGTTAGGATTTAGTTTACAAACAAATTTTTTTGTTTAGTTATAGAGTAAGTTTTAAAAGTTGAATTAAGTTAATATAAACTTGAATTGGCTCTGGAAAATCAAAGCAACTGTACAAGCTCAAATTTAAATGAAAATTTAATCATCTTGTTTTCTGGATTCATGAATATAAATTGAATACTAAAATCAAAACATGATTTTTAAACCAAAAATTATGATTTTTAGTAAAGAGGTGAAGGTGCAGTTCTGGGTTCATCAAAATATGGGTTTTTGATGATCTTTGATGATCCTTGTATCTGGAGAGGTCGGGATCTTTGGAAATGATGGAGGAGTGATTGTTGTTGATAGGAAAAATGTAACGACACGTATTTTTATGGATCGAAGGATCGTAAAACTATTATTTTTAGGACGTGATTGTTGTTGATTCGTTCAGAGTTAGATCGTCCATAAGTTAGACCATTCAGAGTTTAAGACAACTAGAGCTTAAGTCGTGTAGAAGTTAGGTCGTCTGGAGGTTAAGCCGTGTTGTAGCTTAGGTCGTCCGGAAGTTGGGTCGGGTGGTAGCTTAGGTCGGGTGGTAGTTAGGTCGGGTGAACGACCTAAGAGGTTGGAGCGACCTAAGGAGTTTTTGTGTTGGGGATTAGGTCGTGTGGAAGATTAAGTCGTGGAGCGACCTAAAGAAGTTTGCGACCTAAGGAAGTGGACGATCTAAGGGTTAGCAACTTAACAGGGTTTAGACGACCTAAGGGGTTAGGTCGTGTTATAGTTTAGGTAGGTCGAGCGACCTCAGGTAGATAAGTTGGCTAAGCGACTTAAGGAGTAGACGACTTAAGAGATTGGGGCGACTTATAGGATTTGACCGACTTAAGGAAGCTAGGACGTTCGAGCGACTTAAGGATTATAGGTCGTAATTCGTTGAAGACCCTGTGTTGGAGATAGGTCGTAAGTCGTTGGGACTTGGCTTAGTGTTAGGTCGTTAGGCCGTGTACAGTTAGGTCGCGACTTATGATAAGTCGTTAGGTCGCGCACTTGCGTTGTCGCTAAGTCGAGCATGCGCTAAGTCGTATCCCATTGAGTCTTAGGTCATGCCTAAGTGTTAGATCATGCGTATGTGTTAAGCCGCGCACGTGTTAGTTCGGCAATGCTGTTGGGTCGTAGGTCGAACGGGATGGTTAAGTCATAGGATCTGCTAAGTCGTGGGTCGGAGGATTGTTAGGCCGTAGGTCGGAAGAGTTAAGTCGTGGACGACTTAAGGGGGCGGACGACCTAAGGATTTCCAGCATATAAATACACGTCCTTGCCTCACTTTTTGGGATCCGGATTTTGAATAGACGAAGTGCTGCCATTTTGAGAGCTCGAGTTCTACACTTCTTCACTTCTTTTCTCCACTTTAATCTTGTGATTCCTTCCATCCAAATCGAAGATCAAATCGAAGATCCAAGAGCTTAGATTAAAGATCTACATCCATCGAAGAGAGATTTCATCGTTTGAAACGGAATTTTAGAGAATCGAGCTAGATCCTTCGCTGTCCAGATCTGAAGTGTGTTGCTTTTGAGGTGTTTAGGTGATTTGGTGAGTGGTGGTTATCTCTCACACGGATCCAAAGGAGTATATCGGATTGGTGGCTTGATTTTGTGTTAAAATAGTGATTTCCATGCATTTTCTTAAATTTAAGTATAGATCTATTGTTCATGATGATTTGACATCCATTTTACTACATGTTAACCTATGCAAGATCATTCATCAAGTTGTAGAGATATTGCTCATGATTCATGCTTGTTAGATTTAGACTCTTTATTTACAAGATTGCCATTATTGTTATAATTGTTTATTAGATCATGTTTGAATGCTTGATCACTTGGATTAATGATTGACTTGATTGATTGTTATAAATTAGTTGATTGATGATTTGATTTGTACAAGTTAGTTGAAGATGATTCAAAAGCTAAGGGAAAGGCTCTTGAATAAGAAAAGCTGCTTGTGGCATATGACGCGGATGATAAAGCTCATATGGATAGATTTGATGATGATGTTGAGATGAGGCTTTGCTATGATGAGATGAAGCGAGGCGTGATGTGATATAGCCTTGGTTTAATCCAGACGGGATCATTCCAAGCACGTTGATAACTCGGTGAAATGGTTCGGGTTTGAGGATAATGGTTGGCTCGAGAGGCGCTTGAGCTAGTATGAGAATAGTCATCGAGGAGGATGACTAGAAGGCTGAGGTTTCATTGTTGTTCAAGGTTCTAGTAGGCTCAAAGCAAGAGTACGCTGGGAAGATTCGATAGGCCCAAAAGACTACAGTTGGTAGTTGAGTACTCTGGGCAGATTCGATAGTCCTAGGCACGGGCTGCGACGACGTGCGGAGTTCTGTCTAGAACCGGGGTTACCATTAGCCCTTGACGGACTGCTGAAAGAATGTGCCGGTCATTCAATTTACGGCGGTATCGAAGCAATGATAACAGTGATAGCCAGAGTCATGGATGTTTGGTTGTATCGTCATTCGGCCTCAAGAGCAATATTTTCTGGGTGCTTATCTGATCTTGGTTTAGGCCTTGGGGGTTTGTACTTGGAAAACATTGACCTTGACTCGAGTGATAATTGCTTTACTTTAAATGTTTGCTTTGCTATGTTTACTTCTGCTTAGTGTGTGTCTGAGGGCTATCACTGTAGAAAGAGGTGGAGTGGGAGGGTTGGATTCCTATTCCTTTTACCTTTATGCTCTTTTGGTATGTTGTTAGTTAATTTACTGCTCACTAAGATTGTTGTCTGACTCAAGGTTTTATGTTCAACTCTTATTACCTTAGGTTGTTCATCCATTTTGGGATGGGCAGACTAGGTAGCAGGTGACAGGTGTTGTTCTTAGTAACCGACGATGCTGATGACGAAGATGAGCTGGAGGTTTACATATTATTTTCTTACTATATGTACTGGATGTTCCGCTGCTTTTATAATTCTCTGAGTGATATGTAGTGAGGCTTGATGTATTGACTATTCAGATGTTTGTATTCAACTATTATGATGCTTAATTGATGAGATTCTATTTTGTGAAGCTTCACTATATATATTCTCTATTGTATTTTATCCATGCACTGTGAGTAATACGATAGATTCTGCTGCTTTAATTTACCCCCGACGATCATCCATGGCTGCCTGGCACACTCTTCAGCGCACTATTTCTATATTTAGTGCAGGGGTCATGGGCGGTCGTCACATTTGGTATCGGAGCTTTGGTTAATCGATTTTACCCAACGCTCGCTGACGTAACTACGTATGAGAGATGTAATTTTATTTTGATGGATGATTACTATATATAATATAGTAGCTTAGAAGGATTTGAACCCCTTATGCAGTTGTTCTCAAGGTGTATTAATAATTTCTTTTATAGATATTAAGAATGAGTCGAAGAGGGAGACCAGCTGCTAGGGAAGGCCGTGCTACTGAGGGGGCTCCTGATTATGCTGCTATGTTCGAGGCTATGATGACTTCGATCATGAGAAGGATGCCAGCTCTGGGGCCATCAGTAGATGTTGGAGTTCAAGTTCAAACTCCAAAACTGGTGGATTTTTCTAAGCTGTGTAAAGATTATACTGCTCTTAGAGGAAAGGTTTTCTTGGGAACAGAGTCAACCATTGAAGTTCAAAGATGGATAGATGCTTGTAGAAGGATCTTTGGTGACTTGGGAATCGAGGATGCAACCAAAAGGAAGCTCGCATCAAGACAGCTTCAAAAAAGAGCTTCTGATTGGTGGAACTCTATCACCATTGATACTCCGGAGGAAGAAATTACTTGGGTGCAATTCCAAGCCAGATTTGAAGCTAAGTTCATTTCTACAGCTCAAGAATATGTTCTGTTCAAGAAGTTTTTGGAGCTCAAGCAAGGTGGAAGACCAGTTTTTGAGTATGTTTCTGAGTTTGAAGCCTTGTCCAAGTATGCCCGGTCGTATATTGAATCTTCATATCAGAAGAATGAGAAGTTTGTGATAGGCTTGGACAGTTATCTTGGGAGGCAGTTGGTGGATCATTTAGACGATTCATTTGAGAAGCTTGTGGAGAAAGCTCTCAGGCATGAAAATCTGTTTCCTAAAGAAGGATCTGTTGTTGCTGTGACCAAGGAAGAGTCTAAACCACAACAGGGTGGAAACAAGAAGAGGAAGCAGCAGCAAAAGGGTAAGGATGGCCAGAAGAAGCCGAAGGGCGAAGTGACCTGCTACAATTGTCAGCAGAAGGGCCATTTCTCCAGATATTGCAAGGATCCAAAGGTGCCGATGAAGTGCCACAACTGTGACAAGCCGGGCCATATTAAGAAGAATTGTCCAGAACCGCGAAAGGACAAGCAGATTGTGCAAGCTTATGCTTTGGGGGCTGTTCCATCATCTTCAAAAGCTCCTACCGCTGAAGAGAAAGGAAAGAGTGTGGTGGTTCAAGGTACTCTTTCCATATGTGGTGTTCCAGTTAGAGTGTTATTCGATACTGGGGCGTCGCATTCTTTTGTTTGTAATGAACTTGTAGGTCGATTGGGTTTAGAACCCGATATCGTTGATAGACCATTGGTTGTGACTAATCCGGTTGGGGGTTCGTCCTGTCTGTGTATGCTATGCCGTGGTTTGGTTGTATCGAGTCATGATTGCTCTTTTGTTTGTGATTGTTTTGTTCTGAACTTTGCGGGGTTCGGAATTATTTTGGGTATGGACTGGCTTAGGAAGTATGCGACAAAGGTTGATTGTGAAAGGTTGGAGGTGACAGTCGAGAATGTGGAAGGGCGAAAGGTTGTGATACGATGTAAGCATGAGGAAGGCGTCTTCATGAGCTTCATGTATTCGCTGGTTGTTCCAGAGGATGGACTGTCATCGGTGCCAATCGCTAATGGATTTGAGGATGTCTTTGATGAGGTCAAAGGGTTACCGCCGCATAGAGAGATTGAGTTTCGTATCGATCTAGTTGAAGGAGCCAGACCTGTTGTGATGCCTCTTAGGCGGATGGCGCCTAGGGAACAGCAAGAGTTGAAGGTGCAAGTTGATGATCTTTTACAGAAAGGATTCATTCGGCGTAGTGTGTCCGAATGGGGTGCACCAGTTGTGTTTGTAACCAAAGTGGATGGATCGTTGAGGTTGTGTGTGGATTATCGTGAGCTGAATAAAGTGACTAAGAAGAACAAGTATCCATTGCCGAGAATAGATGACTTGTTTGATCAGCTTCACGAAGCTAAGGTGTTTTCTCAGATGGATTTGGCAACGGGATTTCACCAGTTAAGAGTGGCTAAGGATAGTGTGCCGAAGATAGCTTTCAGGACACCATCCGGTTTCTTTGAGTGGCTGGTAATGCCGTTTGGATTGACCAATGCGCCAGCATATTTTGTGGATCTTATGAATAGAGTGTTCAGAGATCAGTTGAACAAGTTCGTACTAGTGTTCGTGGATGATATTTTGATTTATTCCAGAACTGAAGAAGAGCACAAGACGCACTTGCGTATTGTTTTGGAAATCTTACGGAAACATCAGCTGAAGGCTAAGTTTTCGAAGTGTCACTTCTGGAAGAGCGAAGTGAGGTTCTTAGGCCATATTATCTCTGGAAGCGGAATAGCGGTTGATCCCGCCAAGATAGCAGCAATCCAGGACTGGGGTAGACCTAAGAATGCATCTGATGTGAGAGGTTTTCTTGGATTAGCAGGATACTATCGTCGATTTATCAAAGACTTTTCCAAGGTGGCTGCACCATTGACAGGATTGACCAAAAAGAATCAAGTATTCAAATGGGATGCTAAGTGTGAGCAAGCTTTCGGAATCTTGAAAGAGCGACTGACAAGTGCTCCTGTTTTGACTATTCCAAGTGGAAATGATGAGATGGTGGTTTACACCGACGCATGTGGTACTGGACTTGGAGCAGTGCTGATGTAGAAGGGTAAAGTTGTTGCGTATGCAAGTCGACAACTGAAGTCGCATGAAAGGAATTATCCGACTCATGATTTGGAGTTAGCGGCGATTGTTTTTACTCTGAAAATGTGGAGACATTATCTATTGGGAGTTCGATTCGAGTTGTTTACAGATCATAAGTCGTTGAAGTATCTTTTCTCCCAAAAGGATTTGAATCTTAGGCAGCAACGATGGCTAGAGTTTTTGGCATCATATGATTTCGGTATAGCCTATACTCCAAAAATGGGTAACGCAGTAGCAAATGCGTTAAGTCGAAGACATGCAGGATTGGGAGCCATGTTTTCAGAATGGAAAAGTCTCGAGTATTTAGCTGGATTTGACTTCAGGCCCAGATGTGAATTGGAACCTGAGATGTTGGCAAACTTATCGATAAGACCTACTCTTGTGGAAAGGATTGGCGAGAGCCAAAAGCGAGACGATAAGCTTGTCAAGATTATCCGTGATTTGGAATCTGGATTGGACCCAGAAAAGGATAAAGGATTCGAGGTCGATCGAGAGGGTTGGCTTCGGAAGCAAGGACGACTAGTTGTTCCCGATATAGATGAATTGAGAAATGAAGTTCTGAAGGAAAGTCATCACTTGAAGATGACAATTCATCCAGGTGGAAATAAGATGTATCGGGATATGAAAAGAACCTATTACTGGGAAGGTATGAAGAAGGATGTTGGAAATTCTATTTCCAAGTGCATGAATTGCCAGTTGGTAAAAGCCGAGAAGAAGAAGCCAAGTGGATTGCTTCAGCCATTAGAAGTTCCTACATGGAAGTGGGAGAAAATATCGATGGATTTTATTGACGGGCTACCTAGAACAAGAACGGGAAATGAAGGGATTTGGTAATCGTAGATCGTCTGACTAAGGGTGCAAGATTCATTCCTGTCCGATCGACCAGGACTGCATCAAAGTTGGCTGAGTTGTATGTTAAGTGGATAGTTCGATTCCATGGTATTTCGAAAAGTATAGTGAGTGATCGAGACCCATTGTTCACTAGTGAATTTTGGAAGAGCTTCCAGGAAGTTTGGGGAACCGAGTTGTGTTTGAGTACAGCTTATCACCCCCAAACAGATGGTCAGACCGAGAGAGTCAACCGAGTTTTGGAAGATCTCCTTAGGGCATGTGTTTTGGATTTCGGAGGATCATGGGAAGATCATCTTCATTTGGTGGAATTTTCATATAATAACAGTTACCAGTCAAGCATTGGTATGGCACCATATGAGGCATTGTATGGAAGACCGTGTAACTCTCCGACATGTTGGTTAGAAATAGGAGAATAGCTGATACTTGGGCCAGAAATGATTCGACAGACTTCGGATTTCATAGAGATCATTCGGCAACGAATGAAGGCAGCCCAAGACCGACAGAAAAGTTATGTCGATAAGCGTCGTAAGGATTTGGAATTCGACGTAGGTGATATGGTTTTTGTGAAGATTTCTCCACTGAAGAATGTTATTCGATTCGGGAGGAAAGGAAAATTGACTCCGAGATTTGTTGGACCATTCCCGATCATCGAGCGAATTGGAAAGCTCGCCTACAAAATGGAGTTTCTAGAAAGGATGGCGGGTGTGCACAATGTTTTTCATGTATCATATCTACGGAAGTATGTGCATGACTCGAATATAGTGGTTTCTGCAGATAGCTGTGAAGATTTTGAGATTTATCCAGTCGATAAGAGACCTCGTAAGCCGCTTTGTGTTGTGGAAACTAACACGAAACAGCTTAGGAGGAAGGTAGTTAGGTTGCTCAAGGTACAATGGAGTGATGATGTTAACGACTGTACATGGGAGGTGGAAGAGAGGATGAAGGCAGCTCATCCTGAACTCTTCGAGGTATGTCCATAAGGTGTCGTGTCATCTCATGACATTGTAACTTGTTCTAGTTTTAGAATTCTGCATGCTAGGCTAGTAATTGGACGCATGGTTTGTTGATTGCTATGGATGGTAGGCATGCAGAATAGTTTTTGATTGCTCTTATTTGTTTGGAATTTCGGGGGCGAAATTCCTAAGGGGGAGAGAATGTAACGACCCGTATTTTTACGGATCGAAGGATCGTAAAACTGTTATTTTTAGGACGTGATTGTTGTTGATTCATTCAGAGTTAGATCGTCCATAAGTTAGACCATTCAGAGTTTAAGACAACTAGAGCTTAAGTCGTGTAGAAGTTAGGTCGTCTGGAGGTTAAGCCGTGTTGTAGCTTAGGTCGTCCGGAAGTTGGGTCAGGTGGTAGTTAGGTCGGGTGAACGACCTAAGAGGTTGGAGCGACCTAAGGAGTTTTTGTGTTGGGGCTTAGGTCGTGTGGAAGATTAAGTCGTGGAGCGACCTAAAGAAGTTTGCCACCTAAGGAAGTGGACGATCTAAGGGTTAGCAACTTAACAGGGTTTAGACGACCTAAGGGGTTATTTCGTGTTATAATTTAGGTCGGTCGAGCGACCTAAGGTAGATAAGTCGGATGAGCGACTTAAGGAGTAGACGACTTAAGAGATTGGGGCGACTTATAGGATTTGACCGACTTAAGGAAGCTAGGACGTTCGAGCGACTTAAGGATTATAGGTCGTAAGTCGTTGAAGAACCTGTGTTGGAGATAGGTCGTAAGTCGTTGGGACTTGGCTTAGTGTTAGGTCGTTAGGCCGTGTACAGTTAGGTCACGACTTATGATAAGTCGTTAGGTCGCGCACTTGCGTTGTCGCTAAGTCGCGCATGCGCTAAGTCGTATCCCGTTGAGTCTTAGGTCGTGCCTAAGTGTTAGATCGTGCGTATGTGTTAAGCCGCGCACATGTTAGGTCGGCAATGCTGTTGGGTCGTAGGTCGAAGGGGATGGTTAAGTCGTAGGATCTGCTAAGTCGTGGGTCAGAGGATTGTTAGGTCGTAGGTCGGAAGAGTTAAGTCGTGGACGACTTAAGGGGGCGGACGACCTAAGGATTTCCAGCCTATAAATACACGTCCTTGCCTCACTTTTTGGGATCTGGATTTTGAAGCGACGAAGTGCTGCCATTTTGAGAGCTCAAGTTCTACACTTCTTCACTTATTTTTTTACAGGTTAATCTTGTGATTCCTTCCATCCAAATCGAAGATCAAATCGAAGATCCAAGATCTTAGATTGAAGATCTACATCCATCGAAGAGAGATTTCATCGTTTGAAGCGGAATTTTGGAGAATCGAGCTAGATCCTTCGCTGTCCAGTTCTGAAGTGTGTTGCTTTTGAGGTGTTTAGGTGATTTGGTGAGTGGTGGTTATCTTTCACACGGATCCAAAGGAGTATATCGGATTGGTGGCTTGATTTTGTGTTAAAATAGTGATTTCCATGCATTTTCTTAAATTTAAGTATAGATCTATTGTTCATGATGATTTGACATCCATTTTACTACATGTTAACCTATGCAAGTTCATTCATCAAGTTGTAGAGATATTGCTCATGATTCATGCTTGTTAGATTTAGACTCTTTATTTACAAGATTGCCATTATTGTTATAATTGTTTATTAGATCATGTTTGAATGCTTGATTACTTGGATTAATGATTGACTTGATTGATTGTTATAATTTAGTTTATTGATGATTTGATCTGGACAAGTTAGTTGAAGATGATTCAAAAGCTAAGGGAAAGGCTCTTGAATAAGAAAAGCTGCTCGTGGCATATGACGCGGATGATAAAGCTCATATGGATAGATTTGATGATGATGTTGAGATGAGGCTTTGCTATGATGAGATGAAGCGAGGCATGATGTGAGATAGCCTTGGTTTAATCCAGACGGGATCATTCCAAGCATGTTGATAACTCGGTGAAATGGTTCGGGTTTGAGGATAATGGTTGGCTCGAGAGGCGCTTGAGCTAGTATGAGAATAGTCGTCGAGGAGGATGACTAGAAGGTTGAGGTTTCATCGTTGTTGAAGGTTCTAGCAGGCTCAAAGCAAGAGTACGCTGGGCAGATTCGATAGTCCCAAAAGACTACAGTTGGTAGTCGAGTACTCTGGGCAGATTCGATAGTCCTAGGCACGGGCTGCGACGACGTGCAGAGTTCTGTCTAGAACCGGGGTTACCATTAGCCCTTGACGGACGGCTGAAAGAATGTGCCGGTCATTCAATTTACGGTGGTATCGAAGCAATGATAACAGTGATAGCCAGAGTCATGGATGTTTGGTTGTATCGTCATTCGGCCTCAAGAGCAATATTTTCTAGGTGCTTATCTGATCTTGGTTTAGGCCTTGAGGGTTTGTACTTGGAAAACATTGACCTTAACTCGAGTGATAATTGCTTTACTTTAAATGTTTGCTTTGCTATGTTTACTTCTGCTTAGTGTGTGTCTGGGGGCTATCACTGTAGAAAGAGGTGTAGTGGGAGGGTTGGATTCCTATTCCTTTTACCTTTATGCTCTTTTGGTATGTTGTTAGTTAATTTACTGCTCACTAAGACTATTGTCTGACTCAAGGTTTTATGTTCAACTCTTATTACCTTGGGCTGTTCATCCATTTTGGGATGGGAAGACTTGGTAGCAGGTGACAGGTGCTGTTCTTAGTAACCGACGATGCTGATGACGAAGACGAGCTGGAGGTTTACATATTATTTTCTTACTATATGTACTGGATGTTCCGCTGCTTGTATAATTCTCTGAGTGATATGTAGTGAGGCTTGATGTATTGACTATTCAGATGTTTGTATTCAACTATTATGAAGCTTAATTGATGAGATTCTATTTTGTGAAGCATCACTATATATATTCTCTATTTATTTTATCCATGCGCTGTGAGTAATACGATAGATTCTGCTGCTTTAATTTACCCCCGACGATCATCCATGGCTGCCTGGCACACTCTTCAGCGCACCATTTCTATGTTTAGTGCAGGGGTCATGGGCGGTCGTCACAAAAAATGGCTGATGATGATGTATTTCATCGAGGAGGCAGCGATGGTGGATTCTTCGTTTGGAACCCTGGTTTCTACTGTGTTTAGTGAATCGATCACTATGGTTTGTGTAGTTGATCGAGTGCTTCGAATTTTTGAGAGATGGAAGTTTGGTTGTAGACGAAGTCTTGGCCGGAGTAGCAGATTTTCTGGTGGTCGGAGCTTCATGGTTGAGGCGATGACAGGTTTGGTAACGAGGTCAATTCGAGTTCCAGGTTTCGACTTTGATCTCGAACTCGTTTTGCAGAGGAGTAGGGGGGTTCAGATGGTTGGGGATTGGAGTATGGAAGATCGTCGACGTGTTCGACGTCGCGATGTCGCCTGAAGTTGGTCGGAGCTACTGTGCACGTGCACGAGTTTGATAGTGTCAGCCTGGGGGTTGTTGTCTGGAAAGAGCAGAGGCAACTCGAAGTTTTCTCGAGTAACTTGAGTGTTTTACTCGAAGGAATTGGGGTTGGTCTCGTAGTAGATAGGGTGAGCTCGGGTTAAATTTTGTGGGTTACAGGTTTTTAAAAGAAAACCTGTTCTGTTTTAATCTGAGTTTGAAAAAAATAAAGTTGAGGTTTAAATAAGTTTTAAATCTAGTTTTAAAATGATTCAAGTTAAATTTGAATCTTAGCTGGAAATAAATAATGTTTCTAAATTCAAATTTGTTAAATAACCTTAAAATGGTTAGTTGTTTAAAAGCGTTTAAGGGAATTTGAATTTAAATTGGAGTTTGAAATGCAAAGAAATGATTTAAACAAAGTTAAAATCAAAGTGGTAAATCTGGATTCAAATCTAAGTTTGAACCTTAGTTTTGAAATAAAAGAAGTTTTTAAAATTTAAATTGTTTTAAATAATTTGAATGATTAAGTGTATTTTTAATTGATTGAGTTTAAAATGAAATTGGATTTTGAATTCTCTTAACTTCTATTTATAAGATAAATAATTCTTTAACTTGTGAATTAAGAAGGGTTTTGAAATTTGTTTTAAACTTTGTTAAAGTAAATTTGTTTTCATTTTAAATCTTAAATTTAAAATGAGATTTAAAAGTAAAATTTAAAAGTAAATTGTTTCAAGTACCTTGTTAATGATAATTTGATCATTAATAAGAAAATTGTTTTATCCTTAAATAAATGAAGATTTAAGGATTTGTAATTATTAAGCTAATTTAAAATAAATAATTAACTAATTTAATTAATTAATGATTTGGATTAATTAATTTAGTAATTAAGAGTTTAAATTAGTCAATTAAGGTTTAAGATAACTAATTTAGGATAAATAAATTGGTAATTAAGGATCATTAATTAAATAAGGTTTGAATTTTAATTAATGATTAGTAATTAATTAATCAAGTAATTAAGTATTAATTAAGTTAGATTTAACACTTAATTAATTAAATAATTAAGGATTAATTATTTGAGTTATTAAAGATAAAATTAAATTGTAAATAATAATAAATCTTAATTAATTACTTTAGCAAAGTAATTAAAGAATTGTTAATGGTTAATGAAGGTCATTAAATAGGATTATTTAATAATGAATTAATATGATTAGTTTTGATAATTAATTAGATTAATTAATTTAAGATAATCAATTGTGAATTGTTTAAGTATAATTGCTTATGAAAGTAATTAAGAAATTAATTACTCATTGTAATTAATTATGTTTAATATGAATTGTTTAAGTTAATTAATTAAGTTTAATTAATTTAAATAACCATTTGATGATGTGATAAGTATAATTACTTAGGGAAGAAATAAATTGAGGATGATTTAATAATGAAAGTAATTTGAGTATAATTACTTTGTATAATTAATCAAGAGATTAATTAGAGATAATTAATTATGGAGTAATTAAATTATATAAGAAGTAATTTTAGTAATTGAAAGGTTACTTTCTATATTTGGTATAAGATAATTAATTTGTGAAATTAATTAAAAGATAATTACTTGAATGTAATTAAAGGATAATTAATCCAGGATGATTAATTAAGATGGAAACTTAGAGAATGATTAATTAATTGATTTGTAATTAATTAATGGTTATGTAAGCAAGATTTATAATGATGAAGTAATTAATTTAATTTATTTTAAATTAATTAGAGATAAGATAATTAATTTAATTCATTTTAAATTAATTATAAATGGTGTGATTATTAATCCTTGCTTATGTATGATGGATGATATTGATTTCCTTAAGTGGTTTGAAATCTCAAATATGAGATAAGTAATGGTGTGTGATATGGATGTTTGGTTGAAGTGTGATGATAATGTAGATTATCTATTTATGGTGATATGTGAATTATCTATCTGTGATATTATGAATTATCTATCTGTGTGTATATAGATAATAGAATTGAACTGTTTTAACTTTAAAACAACTTGTCCTTAAAAGATACGGTTTGGATTTCGATGAGACCGGGATCGGATATCCAGATTTGGATATCCGAAAACAACATCGATCCAAATTAACGATAAGTCATGAATCTCAAGTGAAGATGAAGATTCATAGTGCAAGGGTTATTTTCGTTAACTCTAAGGATGATTCCAAAATGAGTGTACCGAGATAATGCCTTCGGTTTCGTTCGAACCCGGAACGATCTTGTATGGATTGAATGCTTTTAGCACATCGTCAGGTGGACGATGAGCATTCTAAGATAGATGTGTTCTATAAAGGTAAATCGTAGCCTCAAGCCTCATCAACCGGGAATGGCTAAAATAGGGGAGGTGCAGCAAGGCTTCGTGGGTAGCTCCCACTTGAGAGCGAGATATACCCCTGTCTAGAGTCCCTTTTTATTCGACTATGTGGGCGGTTGCTATTTACAACCACATGGTTGTCTTGTTCGGGACTGTCCAGTAAGGGATGGTTCCGGCTTTGTGTTGTAGGGGATTTAGGGTGGATCCTCGGTACGGTGATCTAGGCCACGTACTGTGACGGGCGGTACCCAGTAGCCCTGCCATTGTATGGAATCCAATCTCCAATAAGTGCCATCAGATTTGATTGTATTACCCACTTGTTGGCTAGTATGCTGGAATTTAATAGATGTAACAATTTCGGCTATGATTTTATTTACTTGAAAACCCTAGACCTATTATAATATCATAGAATTTCCTATCAAATGTTTGGTTAGCGTAAGGTAAAAACTTACCCATGTTTATTTGTGGGAAGTCTTACATGATACCTTTTGTTTTTAAAGGTTTTCAAAGTTAAGAAACTTTAACATGTTACTCATACCAGACTCATGTCTGACCCGGAGTTTATTTCTGTTTTCCCTAAACTCTTAGGTACTCAAATTTTTACGAGTAGCCAAGGAATTCAGGTTTTGCTTTGACGAATTTTGGAGGAGCAAATGGAGCAGAAGGCTTCAGCGTATAGATATATATTGGTTCCGCTGTGTAGTGTTTATCTGTATTTACGCTGTGTTGTATCTCTGTGATGTTTTGAGTTGTAATAACTAGACAGGTGTTTATAACTAACTGTCTAGTATGTGGTGTATAATCTGTGTAACTCTGATTCAAGTTGTATATTATGTAATATTTATGTGATTAATATAATTTATTCGTTCCGCTGTGAGATTTTGATGTTGTTTAGTTCTTTCTTCTCTATCTTTTCTCTTTTCTATCCCTTTCTTTCTTATTGATGATGCGTCATTCTGTGTATAGAAGGGCGGGTCGTTACAGTGGTATCAGAGCATAGGTTGAGCGAATACCTAAGTTCTGGAGTGGTGTCTATCTTGAGAGAGCGTACTTGTAATTTATATATATATATATATATATATATATATTTCTACCTATCTGTTGGGATACCTGTTCGGGTTTTCCAATATAAGTTATAAAGGTAGATGGGGTAGTGGTGTGAGTAACACGACTACCAATGATTGGAGTTTAAATGTTTGAGGTTGTAAGTGTATCTGTCGAGACTGTAGACCTAATACCGTCTCGAGTGAGCTTTGAATGGTGTAAGGATATCATTGATCTCTGAAGGAAACATGTTAAGGTTTGGAGTTCATCTTTGAAGTATATAGTTTGGATGAGCTAGAGTTTAGATCTGTTGGTTGGACAGAAGCAAGTCATGATATCTTGATACCTCAGGATGTAGTAGCTGTGTGATGAGACGCAGTGACTATGGATGTTACCGAAGATGTTTCTTTGGAACAAGTTTTAAAGAAGTGTGTCTGCTTCGGTGTTGTGGCTGAGTTCAGCAGGGTGTTTCTGTTTGGTTCGAGTTTCTCGAGGAGCTTCTGGATTAGAAGTCTTTGGGCATCTGGGTCAGCAGTGTAGCTTGGAGTGTTCTTTATGCCATCGAGGAGGTCTTCTGGCTTGGCAGTTTTCATGAGGTAATTTCAGAAGCAGCAGATGGTCCCATTTCTTCGATGGATTGGCTTCATAAGCATAAGCTGTTCTGATTGGTAAATAGAGAACAGTTTTTCTATGGAAATAGGTCGGATTAATCGCAAAAGTGACTTGCGATAGCTGAGTGTTCTCTTGGGTTGTTAGAGATTTTTCCGATGTCTTCAGGAAGTCAGAGTTTTGCTAACATCTGAAGATTTGAGTTTGGTATTGACTGGACTCCAGAAGTGGTACCGATGGTTCAGCTTAGTAGTAGGATGGTTTTTGGAGTAAGATTTTAGTGAAACAGCTCAGGTTTTGGAGGAAACTTCTGAGTTTTATTTTTGGATCTGTTGAACCATATTTTTGGAAAGTGTTTTTCCAGTCTTTGCTTGTGTTCGTCATCAGCATTTTCATCTGCTCAGTCAGAGTTGCGCAGTGGAAGCATGGTGGCAGCTGTTTTAGAGTGGAAGCAACTGGAAGTTGCAGTGTTTTGGATTAGAAAGTTTCTACAGGAAATTTTTCAGGATCTTAAGGCCAGATTGGAGTGCACCTGTTTTATCTCTTCTGGATAGGAGAAGTGAGATCTGTCTTCTGATTTTGGAATAGAGTTTATGTTCTGAGTTTGGTTGATCTTGGAAAGGTCATTTTGTTGGATTGTTTTGGTTCAGATTGTTTCGAGAGGTATCAGCGAAGGATGAGTTGATCAGGAAGGATGTAGGCAGTTCAGGATTGTGACGCCCCACCTCTATACCCACGCTAGCCAAGGACACTACGATGTAGTGCCGTCAACTAGCGCGGAGGATAAGGCTGTTGAGGAGCGACCATCCGTGTAATTGCTTTGTGCGAGCACTGATATGTCAGATAAAATATAACTTTCATTTCATCTCAAGAGGAAATCAGACATACCGGTAAAAACTCAAAGCTACTACACAGTGGCTATATGGACTTCGGAAACAAGTATAGAAATAAACGTAACACAAATCAGTCACAGACAATTCATATCACAAAGGAGGAAATAGATATGAATATAACACATGAAAGTGTACATCAGAGTAGTGGTCAAATAAGATCCACAATAACACAAAAGAATAGATACAAGTGCAAGAAAATAGAATATGTATACATCAAGGAGTCTAATCTCAAACGTATACAACAAAAACTACTAAACTAGAGTAGTTAGCCAAAAGTCGGATGATGGTTCCAGATAGGAAGTCATGAGGAAGCACCTGTAAGATCTCAGTCTGACCCGAGTATTATTTAAGAAGAAAATAAATAAACGGATCAGTCTAGCTATAATTATCAGATAAAATGATATAGAATAAGAGATATGACAAAAACGTATGATAACTATAAAGTCATACTGTGATGAGTATCTAATCGAAAATCAATCCAGAGATTAATCAATATCACAAGAATCTACTCAAAGATTAAAAGAATGTCATATTCTTAATTTAATTCACCAAGCCACAATAAATGACATACATATCAATGCCAACTGAAAAAGGTGGTGAAACATAAATCCCAGAAATCAATAATTAGAAATCAAGAAATCACAAGAAAAGGATGGCCAATCCCAAGCGGGAGCATGAAAACTCACAAACACGTGCATCACAAACAATTTGGAACATTGACGCAGTGCAAACGGTACGTCCAATGAATCGAAAAGTCGAGACATCGATGTAGTACAAACAGTACATTAGATGAATCGAACATTGACGCAGTGCAAACGGTACGTCCAATGAATTGAACATTGACGCAGTGCAAATGGTACGTCCAATGAACTGGAAAGCCGAGACATCGATGTAGTACAAACGGTACATCAGATGAATCGAATATTGCTGCAGTGCAAACGGTACGTCCAATGAATCGAACATTAACGCAGTGCAAACGGTACGTCCAATGAATTGGAAAGACAATACAATTTAGAACATTGACGCAGTGCAAACAGTACGTCCAATGAATCGAAAGGCTGAGACATCGATGTAGTGCAAACGGTACATCAGATGAATCGAAACACATTAAAAGTACGTGGGTCGCTAGCCCACAGAGAAATGAGATGAAACTCAATAAAATGAAGTACAGTCCTTCACATGGACAAAGAGACATCGCACATTGCTAGTCTAAACCATAAAATGATCATCTTCGATCATCAAGAAGTGTCAATTACACTAAGCTAGTAAATATATGAGTTTAGCTTCATGTCCCATAACCACTAGCTTAACTTAAATATTTACGAACAAATTGTAAATCTCCACTAGAAAATTGTCACAAGGGTTTCAATCGAACAAGTCCATAAATTAACCTACGAAGTAAACGCAAGCGTTTCGTACCACTTGTTTTGCTAAGCCGTTTAATTAGATTTTCTCATACGAATGAGGTAAAGGTTTGTATATACTAATAGATTGGAAAACGGTTTTGAAAACAAGCTTTATATTTAAAAATAGTGTTGAAATCGTCTTTGCAAAAGAGTTCGAATATTTACCACTAGTATAGAAAACCTTTATAATTTTAAAATGACAAATCACAAAAAAACGATTGTAGAAACAATCAATCATAAAAATTCACATTCGAAGACGTGAATCAAATCCAATTAAACCGATAAAGAATCCATCGAAATGGATATTCAAAAATCCTGAAAAAAGGAGTCATCAAAGTCATAATAAATGATAACAACAAATAGGATCATCACGAATCGATTCAAATTGGAAATTCAATCCCAAAAGGCAAATTGGGTAGAAACAACAAATTCAGTTGACTGAACAGAGATTTTCAGTTGACTGAATTCTGCCTGGAAACTTTCTGTTTCCAGGTTCAGTCGACTGAACAGAGATTTCAGTCGACTAAATCAGGCCTGGAAACTTTCTGTTTCCAGGTTCAGTCGACTGAACAGAGATTTCATTCGACTGAATCTTGCCTGGAAACTTTCGGGTTCCAGATTCAGTCGACTGAACAGAGATTTCAGTCGACTGAATCATGCCTGGGCTGTTTTTCAGCCTATCCAAATGAAGAGCAAACTCTTCCAAAATGCAACCGGACGAACATTGGCTCTAAGGGTTTATGCCAATCAGCATCCCGGCCCTATATGCTCCTCGGTGCATCACCAAAAGCATGATCAAACATCCATAAAAGGATTTTCACACAAATTTGACTTCAAAAACCAAAAATTGGAATATTCACAAAACCAATCCAAATCAAGGGCAAATGCACATGAAGAGGTGTTAGGAATTCATACCAAACAACCAAAGATAACTATAGTCATAGATGTGAGATAAAAATCTCACCTTTATACACGAAAACACAAGAGAGAAGCTTTGAAACAAAGGATAGACCAATTCCTCTTCAATCTCAACTCAAGAAGCTTGAATCTAAGCTTAAAAGAGAAACATTTCCTAAATTAGGTTTAGGAAATTTCTGAAATTGAATGGAGAAAGAGTTGGAGAAGATGAAGTGAAGGCTTACCAAAGCTTCTTCTTGAATTTGGAGGTAGAAGCTTGAATTTGCAATTGAAGCTAGGGCTTGGAATTTCTAATTTCCACTCTCTTCCCCCATTTTCAGTTTTGCTTGAGAAAAAGAAATGTAGATGAGTGAATGGAAGGAGAGGGACTGAGTTAGGGTATTAAGTTAGCTAGTGGGCTGAACCCAAACCCAAAACCCAAATAGAAAAAGTAGCAAAATTCGACTTTCTCCAAACATATCGAAGCTTATACTCAAAAAGGTCGCAAATAACATTTTGAACTCAATGGGGGTGGTCTCGAGTCCTTATTCGACTGTTTGCAAAAAGTAGCTTTTCGTACTATAATCCGACTAACGATGAAATATTTAAATATAAAATCGATAAATATGCGGGTTGTTACAGACTCCCCTCCTTAAAGAAATTGTGTCCTCGCAATACTTAAGAAGAAAATAAATAGTAACAACCATAGAAGCATATCAATATAAAAGAAAATTTTAAATAAAAAGTTCACCATAAAGAGCACGAAAGAGTAAACCCGGACGAGTTCGCTCAATGAATTCTCTAGATTCCCCAAGAGCAATCCTTGGGATTTGAGAACCATAGAACTTTCACAAGAAGAACATCTTTATTTCGAAGGCGCTCAACCTCCGAAGCAATGATGCGAATAAAATGTTGCTCAAAATTCAAATAGGCGAAACTTCAATTTACTCAATAACACCAGGCTGAAGAATAAAAATAGGAATCCCAAAAGCATTTCCATAAATAAAAGACGTGGAAAACGTCATGAATAGCAGAAGACTGAACCGATGCAACGGCGTAGTACAAAAACGGCACGCCCGAGAAACTAGAAACACGAATAACTCCGAACATCGACGTAGTACAATAACGGTACGTACAATGAACGGAAACTCAAATAATTCGGAACACCAACGTAGTACAATAATGGTACATCCAATGAACCGAACACCATAAAAGAACATCGGACGCAAGTCCATATAAGAAATGAGACGAAGCTCAATAAAGCGGGGTATATTGAAACGTCCGATGAATTTGGTAAAAAGATCATAAGATACAAGGAACTCGAGCCAACGAGGTTGACACAAATTAAGTTCCTTATGAAAAATAAATATTCCAAAGATTTATGATCGAGGTGGAGAACAAATTTCTCCGCCAAACACAATGATGCCAAACTCTGAAAGTGAAATCAAAAGCCACGAGCACTAGATCATGAGTGGCATACCTAGTCTCGATAGGCTTTAATGGTTTAGAAGCACAAGTGATAGCACGTTCTCTTTTGCAAGAGAACGGCATCCAAACCAATACAATTAGCATTGGTACAAAAGAAAAAATCTTGGTTCCCTTCGGGAATCACAAGAATAAGAGTATTGGAAAAGAAAATTTTCAAATAATCTTCTTTCCCAAAAAACTAAAACTTTCAAAAATTACATTTATCTTCATGTAATAATCTTTCTAGAAAAATTTACATTTTTACAAGTCAATATATCGTGTCAAATTGTCTCATCAAAGCGTTTAGGAGATTCCTATCGATAACGTTGATCAGGCGCATCGACCAGAATTCTTAAAGCACTCAATGGGCAATACAATCACAAAAATCATAATCCATATGATAAAAATATCTCTTAAAAGTTTTAAGACTATTCTTTGCTCATTTAAGAACAAAATCCAATTATACTTATAAATAAATCTTATGAAAAAAATTTGCAAAATTTTAAATTTCTATTTTCATCCAAAGTTAATAAATACAAGGATGGAGTTATCGAGATATTCATAGAATACTCGATTTATAAATTGGATGAAATAAGCTGGATAAACCGAATGACATAATAAGTCATTCATAAGAATCATAACGAGTGCGGACTGTGGTAAGTGGAATGCTAACTCCCGCAACTCCTAGCTAATGAAATCCAGTGGCAAGGTCAAACTGAAAAGACCTTAACACCTCTTAAAAGATTACTTAGGTGATGATCCTAAGACAAGCTCAAAGATTCCGAAAAATTCACAACTACCCAATTGAGAGAAATAATTCTTTACTCAACATGTGAGCTTAAAGAATAAGATGATGCCATTAATTTGGAATCGAAATCACAAAGGAAAAATATGAATTTGCTTAACAGATTAAAAATGTCGAAAATGAATAGTCCGCTTGGAAAAATAGGATATGGGCTTCACAATAAGCCAATTCTTTCACAAAAATTAATTCCAAAGCCTAAGTAGAAATCGGCTCGGAAAGAAAATTCACATAAAATAATTTCGACATCAATAAAAAGCAAATTGAGTGTTGCGGATCCACCAATCCGGATTCGCAATCCTCAAAGAAGTCATC
Source organism: Allium fistulosum (assembly GCA_030737815.1). Classification (NCBI taxonomy): domain Eukaryota; kingdom Viridiplantae; phylum Streptophyta; class Magnoliopsida; order Asparagales; family Amaryllidaceae; genus Allium; species Allium fistulosum. Next base: position 303,796,529 of record CM060901.1, on the reverse strand, counting down.
AAGCCCAAAAATGTTTGAAGAAAAGGAATCAACAAGTTCTTTTGATATAAAATAATGAGATGAAACCCATATCAAAAAGAACTCGAATAAAATGATCACAAAATAAATGTCATCAAGGATAGAATGGATACCTTGACCAAGAGAAGTGTCACTAGGGGCTTGAACAACATTTAGCTTTCCCTCTCTCTTATTTGGAAGTTTGGGGCATGAAGATAAAAGATGTCCCGAACCTTTGCAATAACGACAAAAAAATGGTTTCGGACACTCATTTTCATAGTAGTCCGTAGAACCACAATTATAGCATCGTCCACAACTAGAGGTTGGAGACTTTGCTATCGAAGTTTCTTGCTTCCCTTTCTTGTTGGGAGTGGGATTGGGGCCTTTAAATTTGATAGGCCTTTTCATGTTGTTGTTGAAGTTTTGTTTAGCACCCACAACTTCAACATCACACTCTCTATCGGCCTCTTCAAGACGAAGAGCGATATCAATAATCTGATCGAAAGAAACTTCCAATTTCAGAAGTAATGGCTTCTTGAGATTCTTGTTTAAGCCATAAACAAATCTCTGATTTTTCTTCAATGGGGTATTAATGTATTCAACCCCGTATTTAGAAAGAGATTCGAAAGATGCGACGTAGTCCGTCACAGAAGATTCACCTTGAACAAGGTCGATAAAACGCCGGGCCAAGGTTACTTTTTCAGCCTCCGGCAACAAATTTCAATTCGAATCTTTCCAAGAATTGCTCCCAAGTGAGATCCGCTTCAACAATTTCAGAAATAAGAAGCTCATACCAATCCAATGCTCTTTCTTGGAGCATGCTAGAAGCCACTTGGACTCGGTGGAGATCAACAAGATTCATGCGAGAAAAGATGCGGTCGCATGATCTAAGCCAAGCTTGGATTTCAATGACACTCTCGGATCCCTGGAATGGCCTTCCACCCAAATCGGTAATATCTCTACACAAGCATGCAAAACCGGATCTAGGATGAGTAGGCTCTGGAATGGGTCCGATAGCTTGAGCATTCTTAACAAGATCTAGAAGCTGCTGGGCAGACATAAATACTCCCTCCTGAGGAGTAGCACTGGGTTGACCGACGTTGGTACGGCCAGATCTAACCATTTCTCTTCTTTAAGAAAGAAAGAAGAAGAAAAAGTTATTCTCAGAATATATATCAAGCAATCTTGATAGATAAAACAAGGAACCATAAAAGAAAAAGGATAGGACATGTCTAATTGACTCGAATAAATTCCTAAAGCACGACTCCTAAGAAAGACTTAGGACAATGATCCTTGCTAGATTATTCTACATTGTCCCGAAGTTTGGCTCTGATACCAAGCTGTGACGCCCCACCTCTATACCCACGCTAGCCAAGGACACTACGATGTAGTGCCGTCAACTAGCGCGGAGGATAAGGCTGTTGAGGAGCGACCATCCGTGTAATTGCTTTATGCGAGCACCGATATGTCAGATAAAATATAACTTTCATTTCATCTCAAGAGAAAATCCGACATACCGGTACAAACTCAAAGCTACTACACAGTGGCTATATGGACTTCGGAAACAAGTATAGAAATAAACGTAACACAAATCAGTCACAGACAATTCATATCACAAAGGAGGAAATAGATATGAATATAACACATGAAAGTGTACATCAGAGTAGTGGTCAAATAAGATCCACAATAACACAAAAGAATAGATACAAGTGCAAGATAATAGAATATGTATACATCAAGGAGTCTAATCTCAAACGTATACAACAAAAACTACTAAACTAGAGTAGTTAGACAAAAGTCGGATGATGGTTCCAGATAGGAAGTCATGAGGAAGCACCTGTAAGATCTCAGTCTGACCCGAGTATTATTTAAGAAGAAAATAATAAACGGATCAGTCTAGCTATAATTATCAGATAAAATGATATAGAATAAGAGATATGACAAAAATGTATGATAACTATAAAGTCATAATGTGATGAGTATCTAATCGAAAATCAATCCAGAGATTAATCAATATCACAAGAATCTACTCAAAGATTAAAAGAATGTCATATTCTTAATTTAATTCACCAAGCCACAATAAATGACATACATATCAATGCCAACTGAAAAAGGTGGTGAAACATAAATCCCAGAAATCAATAATTAGAAATCCAGAAATCACAAGAAAAGGATGGCCAATCCCAAGCGGGAGCATGAAAACTCACAAACACGTGCATCACAAACAATTTGGAACATTGTCGCAGTGCAAACGGTACGTCCAATGAATCGAAAAGTCGAGACATCGATGTAGTACAAACGGTACATCAGATGAATCGAACATTGACACAGTGCAAACGGTACGTCCAATGAATTGAACATTGATGCAGTGCAAACGGTACGTCCAATGAACTGGAAAGCCGAGACATCGATGTAGTACAAACGGTACATCAAATGAATCGAATATTGACGCAGTGCAAACGGTACGTCCAATGAATCGAACATTGACGCAATGCAAACAGTACGTCCAATGAATCGGAAAGACAATACAATTCAGAACATTGACGCAGTGCAAACGATACGTCCAATGAATCGAAAGGCTGAGACATCGATGTAGTGCAAACGGTACATCAGATGAATCGAAACACATTAAAAGTACGTGGGTCGCTAGCCCACAGAGAAATGAGATGAAACTCAATAAAATGAAGTACAGTCCTTCACATGGACAAAGAGACATCGCACATTGCTAGTCTAAACCATAAAATGATCATCTTCGATCATCAAGAAGTGTCAATTACACTAAGCTAGTAAATATATGAGTTTAGCTTCATGTCCCATAACCACTAGCTTAACTTAAATATTTACGAACAAATTGTAAATCTCCAATAGAAAATTGTCACAAGGGTTTCAATCGAACAAGTCCATAAATTAACCTACGAAGTAAACGCAAGCGTTTCGTACCACTTGTTTTGCTAAGCCGTTTAATTAGATTTTCTCATACGAATGAGGTAAAGGTTTGTATATACTAATAGATTGGAAAACGGTTTTGAAAACAAGCTTTATATTTAAAAATAGAGTTGAAATCGTCTTTGCAAAAGAGTTCGAATATTTACTACTAGTATAGAAAACCTTTATAATTTTAAAATGACAAATCACAAAAAAAACGATTGTAGAAACAATCAATCATAAAAATTCACATTCGAAGACGTGAATCAAATCCAATTAAACCGATAAAGAATCCATCGAAATGGATATTCAAAAATCCTGAAAAAAGGAGTCATCAAAGTCATAATAAATGATAACAACAAATAGGATCATCACGAATCGATTCAAATTGGAAATTCAATCCCAAAAGGCAAAGTGGGTAGAAACAACAAATTCAGTTGACTGAACAGAGATTTTCAGTTGACTGAATTCTGCCTGGAAACTTTCTGTTTCCAGGTTCAGTCGACTGAACAGAGATTTCAGTCGACTAAATCAGGCCTGGAAACTTTCTGTTTCCAGGTTCAGTCGACTGAACAGAGATTTCAGTCGACTGAATCTTGCCTGGAAACTTTCGGGTTCCAGATTCAGTCGACTGAACAGAGATTTCAGTCGACTAAATCATGCCTGGGCTGTTTTTCAACCTATCCAAATGAAGAGCAAACTCTTCCAAAATGCAACCGGACGAACATTGGCTCTAAGGGTTTATGCCAATCAGCATCCCGGCCCTATATGCTCCTCGGTGCATCACCAAAAGCATGATCAAACATCCATAAAAGGATTTTCACACAAATTTGACTTCAAAAACCAAAAATTGGAATATTCACAAAACCAATCCAAATCAAGGGCAAATGCACATGAAGAGGTGTTAGGAATTCATACCAAACAACCAAAGATAATTATAGTCATAGATGTGAGATAAAAATCTCACCTTTATACATGAAAACACAAGAGAGAAGCTTTGAAACAAAGGATAGACCAATTCCTCTTCAATCTCAACTAAAGAAGCTTGAATCTAAGCTTAAAAGAGAAACATTTCCTAAATTAGGTTTAGGAAATTTCTGAAATTGAATGGAGAAAGAGTTGGAGAAGATGAAGGGAAGGCTTACCAAAGCTTCTTCTTGAATTTGGAGGTAGAAGCTTGAATTTGCAATTGAAGCTAGGGCTTGGAATTTCTAATTTCCACTCTCTTCCCCCATTTTCAGTTTTGCTTGAGAAAAAGAAATGTAGATGAGTGAATGGAAGGAGAGGGACTGAGTTAGGGTATTAAGTTAGCTAGTGGGCTGAACCAAAACCCAAAACCCAAATAGAAAAAGTAGCAAAATTCGACTTTCTCCAAACATATCGAAGCTTATACTCAAAAAGGTCGCAAATAACATTTTGAACTCAATGGGGGTGGTCTCGAGTCCTTATTCGACTGTTTGCAAAAAGTAGCTTTTCGCACTATAATCCGACTAACGATGAAATATTTAAATAAAATATTTAAATATAAAATCGATAAATATGCGGGTTGTTACAAGGATCGTCAGAAGAGTTTTGTGGATAAGAGACGGAAGAATTTGGATTTCAAAGTCGGGGATTTGATTTTGAGTAAGTTTTCTCCGACCGAAGAAGCTTTAAGTTTGCTAAGATTGGGAAGCTAGCTCCGAGGTATTTTGGATTTTCTCTATGTTCTGGTGAGGATAAGTGTTTGGTCTTCAGGATTGAATTGTCAGTTTGGATAACTGGGATTCGTTGTGTTTCACGTATCTCTGAGGGAGTACGTGTAAGATTCTATCTCGGGTTATAGAACCAGTAGTTCAGGGAGTTTTGGTTGTTGAGTCAGACTTGTCGGTAGTCTGATATCCTTTCTTGTTTTGTAGATCTAGATGTGTAGGGGCTCTGTAGCTTAGTAGTATAGTTTTGTTTGGATTCTGTAGAGCGAGTATCCCGGTGTTTATGCTTGGGAAACTCTAAATAGTTCTATCCACAATTTTGTCTGGATAGTTAGATTTGTTTGATTGGATGAGTTGGTTGCTATGGTTGTTAGCATATGATTAATATATGCTTGAGTTTTTAAAATTAATTTTTAATTAGAGTATTAAATTACCTTTGTTTTAAATTTCGAGGACAAAATTCTTTTAAACGGGGAGGAATGTAACATCCCGGAAATTTTGGCAATATCAATTTAATAATCTGTGTTAAAAATTAAATTGATATGATAATAATTGTTAATAAGATTTGAATTGATTTAATACTTTTCTTTTAAATAATTATTTAACTGATAATTTATCTTTTAAAAGCTAATAAATTGTTTTCTATTTATAATGTATATATATTTGTATGTATTGTAAATATATAAGCTTTGTTTTTAATTTAATAAATAAAGGCATGCTTTCTAATTTTAATATTTTTGGTAATTTGGAAATTTGATTTAATTTAATATTAAATAAATAACCATATGATTTTAAAATACTCAAGATAAAAGTTTATTTGTTTAAAATGATTTTAGCCTAAGTTTAAATTTAAACAAGAAAGGGTGTTTTGTTATTTTTAAATATAGTTTGATTAAATAAGTAATTTATTAATAAAGAGATAAATTCTTTTATAAATTATTTTAATTTAATAATGAGTTATATTTAGACAATATTAATAATATAATATCTTTACAAATGGGTGTTTTTATAGAAATTGTTATTTTAAATTTATTTATAAAGGGAAGCTATGATTGAAAATGTAAAATAAAATCTTTCAAAAAAATATTTAAAATAAAATAAATCTTATAAATTAAGTAATAAACCAATACAAAGGACTAAAACAATTTTATAATATGTATGTAAAGTATAAAAGCAAAGCAAAGTAAAAAGAAAAAGTAGCATTCAAATAACAAAGTAAAAGCATAAGTAGGCAAGTAAATTATATATGTTTGTAGCAATAAATAAAGTATGCAGGCAAGTAATATATTATGTACTATAGCAATGTATATGTGCAAGGCTAGAGAAAATCATACAAGTACACGAATTAAAAAGGAATAAGTATGACAATACTTACAAGATGTACAAAATAAAATAAAGAAATGGTTTGTGTAAACATGATAAGGAACAAGGCATTTAATGCCATTATCTCTAGTACACAAGCAAGATCAATTCAGCCTCCAAAGGAAATAAAAAAAATCTCTGACCTATTTTTATAAAAAAAAGAAGATAGTGTACTAGTGAAACAAAGCCTCTGCACTTGTTTCCTATATATCAGCCTCTTTTCTTTTCGTTCATAAACTAATGCATACCCGAGAATTATCAAACCTGAGAATCATCTCCTCTAAAACAAATGAAAACCAGGAAATCAAAACCTATGCATTTTTGCAAACTAAAACCTGTAGTCTTCAATTTCTTCAATCTGTTCAAAGGCCTGCATCTTCTTCTACCTGAAACAAGCTTAAGGAAAACAAACATTTTCTTCAACAAATCCAGTAACAAACATTTCCAGCAATTCAAGTTTTAAGATTAGAGAAGCATTTATTTTTCAACATTCAAGTTTAAAGTTCAAAAGCTGTTTTCAAAGGAGGGCTTTGTCTCTGTTTTCAAATTCTCAGGTGAGTAACTTTTAAAAATCTAAAATTTTATCTGGTTGCATGCTATTTTTGTGACAAATATTGTAGTGTGTATATATGTAAATGTAATCTGTTGTATGCATGTTTATAAGAATGTCCTCTGTTTATAGTTTCCAGTTTTCCTATTGTTTAAAATTCATATTCTTTTTGACTCGGTTTCTGTTAGGATTTAGTTTACAAACAAATTTTTTTGTTTAGTTATAGAGTAAGTTTTAAAATTTGAATTAAGTTAATATAAACTTGAATTGGCTCTGGAAAATCAAAGCAACTCTACAAGCTCAAATTTAAATGAAAATTTAATCAACCTGTTTTCTGGATTCATGAATATAAATTGAATACTAAAATCAAAACATGATTTTTAAACCAAAAATTATGATTTTTAGTAAAGAGGTGAAGGTGCAGTTCTGGGTTCATCAAAATATGGGTTTTTGATGATCTTTGATGATCCTTGTATCTGGAGAGGTCGGGATCTTGGGAAATGATGGAGGAGTGATTGTTGTTGATAGGAAAAATGGCTGATGATGATGTATTTCATCGAGGAGGCAGCGGTGGTGGATTCTTCGTTTGGAACCCTGGTTTCTACTGTGTTTAGTGAATCGATCACTACGGTTTGTGTAGTTGATCGAGTGCTTCGAATTTTTGAGAGATGGAAGTTTGGTTGTAGATAAAGTCTTGGCCGGAGTAGCAGATTTTCTGGTGGTCAGAGTGTCATGGTTGAGGCGATGATAGGTTTGGTAACGAGGTCAATTCGAGTTCCAGGTTTCGACTTTGATCTCGAACTCGTTTTGCAGAGGAGTAGGGGGGTTCAGATGGTTGGGGATTGGAGTATGGAAGATCGTCGACATGTTCGACGTCGCGATGTCGCCTGAAGTTGGTCGGAGCTACTGTCCACGTGCACGAGTTTGATAGTGTCAGCTTGGGGGTTGTTGTCTGGAAAGAGCAGAGGCAACTCGAAGTTTTCTCGAGTAACTTGAGTGTTTTACTCGAAGGAATTGGGGTTGGTCTCGTAGTAGATAGGGTGAGCTCGGGTTAAATTTTGTGGGTTACAGGTTTTTAAAAGAAAACCTGTTCTGTTTTAATTTGAGTTTGAAAAAAATAAAGTTGAGGTTTAAATAAGTTTTAAATCTAGTTTTAAAATGATTCAAGTTAAATTTGAATCTTAGCTGGAAATAAATAATGTTTTTAAATTCAAATTTGTTAAATAACCTTAAAATGGTTAGTTGTTTAAAAGCGTTTAAGGAAATTTGAATTTAAATTGGAGTTTGAAATGCAAAGAAATGATTTAAACAAAGTTAAAATCAAAGTGGTAAATCTGGATTCAAATCTTAGTTTGAACCTTAGTTTTGAAATAAAAGAAGTTTTTAAAATTTAAATTGTTTTAAATAATTTGAATGATTAAGTATATTTTTAATTGATTGAATTTAAAATGAAATTGGATTTTGAATTTTGTTAACTTCTATTTATAAGATAAATAATTCTTTAACTTGTGAATTAAGAAGGGTTTTGAAATTTATTTTAAACTTTGTTAAAGTAAATTTGTTTTCATTTTAAATCTTAAATTTAAAATGAAATTTAAAAGTAAAATTTAAAAGTAAATTGTTTTAAGTACCTTGTTAATGATAATTTGATCATTAATAAGAAAAATGTTTTATCCTTAAATAAATGAAGATTTAAGGATTTGTAATTATTAAGCTAATTTAAAATAAATAATTAACTAATTTAATTTATTAATGATTTGGATTAATTAATTTAGTAATTAAGAGTTTAAATTAGTTAATTAAGGTTTAAGATAACTAATTTAGGATAAATAAATTGGTAATTAAGGATCATTAATTAAATAAGATTTGAATTTTAATTAATGATTAGTAATTAATTAATCAAGTAATTAAGTATTAATTAAGTTAGATTTAACACTTAATTAATTAAATAATTAAGGATTAATTATTTGAGTTATTAAAGATAAAATTATATTGTAATTAATAATAAATCTTAATTAATTACTTTAGAAAAGTAATTAAAGAATTGTTAATGGTTAATGAAGGTCATTAACTAGGATTATTTAATAATCAACTAATATGATTAATTTTCATAATTAATTAGATTAATTAATTTAAGATAATAAATTGTAAATTGTTTAAGTATAATTGCTTATGAAAGTAATTAAGAAATTAATTACTCATTGTAATTAATTAAGTTTAATATGAATTGTTTAAGTTAATTAATAAGTTTAATTAATTTAAATAACGATTTGATGATGTGATAAGTATAATTACTTAGGGAAGAAATAAATTGAGGATGATTTAATAATGAAAGTAATTTGAGTATAATTACTTTGTATAATTAATCAAGAGATTAATTAGAGATAATTAATTATGGAGTAATTAAATTATATAAGAAGTAATTTTAGTAATTGAAAGGTTACTTTCTATATTTGGTATAAGATAATTAATTTGTGAAATTAATTAAAAGATAATTACTTGAATGTAATTAAAGGATAATTAATCCAGGATGATTAATTAAGATGGAAACTTAGAGAATGATTAATTAATTGATTTGTAATTAATTAATGGTTATGTAAGCAAGATTTATAATGATGAAGTAATTAATTTAATTTATTTTAAATTAATTAGAGATAAGATAATTAATTTAATTCATTTTAAATTAATTATAAATGGTGTGATTATTAATCCTTGCTTATGTATGATGGATGATATTGATTTCCTTAAGTGGTTTGAAATCTCAAATATGAGATAAGTAATGGTGTGTGATATGGATGTTTGGTTGAAGTGTGATGATAATGTAGATTATCTATTTATGGTGATATGTGAATTATCTATCTGTGATATTATGAATTATCTATCTATGTGTATATAGATAATAGAATTGAACTGTTTAACTTTAAAACAACTTGGCCTTAAAAGATACGGTTTAGATTTCGATGAGACCGGGATCGGATATCCAGATTTGGATATCCGAAAACCACATCGATCCAAATTAACGATAGGTTGTGAATCTCAAGTGAAGATGAAGATTCAGAGTGCAAGGGTTATTGTCGTTAACTCTAAGGATGATTCCAAAATGAGTGTAATGAGATAATGCCTTCGGTTTCGTTTGAACCCGGAACGAACTTGTATGGATTGAATGCTTTCAGCACATCGTCAGGTGGACGATGAGCATTCTAAGATAGATGTGTTCTATAAAGGTAAATCGTAGCCTCAAGCCTCATCAACAGGGAATGGCTAAAACAGGGGAGGTGCAGCAAGGCTTCGTGGGTAGCATCCACTTGAGAGCGAGATATACCCCTGTCTAGAGTCCCTTTTTATTTGGCTGTGTGGGCGGTTGCTAGCTACAACCACGGGGTTGTCTTGTTCGGGACTGTCCAGTAAGGGATGGTTCCGGCTTTGTGTTGCAGGGGATTTAGGGTGGATTCTCGGTACGGTGATCTAGGCCACGTACTGTGACGGGCGTTACCCCAGTAGCCCTGCCATTGTATGGAGTCCAATCTCCAATAAGTGCCATCGGATTTGATTGTATTACCACTTGTTGGCTAGTATGCGGGAATTTAATAGATGTAACAATTTCGGCTATGATTTTATTTACTTGAAAACCCTAGACCTATTATAATATCATAGAATTTCCTATCAAATGTTTGGTTAGCGTAAGGTAAAAACTTACCCATGTTTATTTGTGGGAAGTCTTACGTGATACCTTTTGTTTTTAAAGGTTTTCAAAGTTAAGCAACTTTAACTTGTTACTCATACCAGACCCATGTCTGACCCGGAGTTTATTTCTGTTTTTCCTAAACTCTTGGGTACTCAAATTTTTACGAGTAGCCAAGGAATTCAGGTTTTGCTTTGACGAATTCTGGAGGAGCAAATGGAGCAGGAGGCTTCAGCGTATAGATATATATTGGTTCCGCTGTGTAGTGTTTATCTATATTTCCGCTGTGTTGTATCTCTGTGATGTTCTGAGTTGTAATAACTAGACAGGTGTTTATAACTGTCTTGTATGTGATGTATAATCTGTGTAACTCTGATTGAAGTTGTATATTATGTAATATTTATGTGATTAATATAATTTATTCGTTCCGCTGTGAGATTCTGTTGTTGTTTAGTTCTTTCTTCTCTATCTTTTCTCTTTTCTATCCCTTTCTTTCTTATTGATGATGCGTCATTCTGTGTATAGAAGGGCGGGTCGTTACAGTAGATATACCAATTACACTTCCGGGCTGGTGGTTACGCATAGCAGCCACTACCGCCCACCTCGAGCCGAACTCCCGAAATCCGAAGGTGCGCTCCAAATCAATCACAAAGTAATAGAATGGCATACGATAGAGTGTGTCCAATCAGAGGAGCTACCACATTGGCCCATCGATTGCTCTTGTTTTAGCAACCTTATGCCAACTCACGGGAGTTGGGTCCACGTATATACCTCATATAGGATCGTTGCCACCATCCTACTTTATTCTGGAATCTCCACCGCGTACACAGTTGTTAAAGTGGATTTCAGTATCGATAGAGAGTATGCCCATATCCGATCCCGACCTCTTTAACAACCAAACGTTATTATAACACCGCGGTCATTTCAAAATAGTTTATACTTCAAAACCAAAATATCATTTCCATTTCAAAAACCATATCAATATGATATCATTTTCACTTTAAATATATTCATTTCCAAAATCATAGTACTTTCAATGTTATAACACTTTCGAAACCAAAACACTTGAAATTATAACACTTTGGAAATCACAACATTTTTTAAATCATAGCACTTTGGAAATTATAACACTTTGAAATCATAACACTTCCCTTTAAACAGTTTAGATATTAACATTAGTATATATAATAAAATAGTTTATAAAATAAAATAGATATATAATAGTTATAAGTTAAAATAGTTTATAATAAAATAATTAGTATAATTAAAATAGTTTATATTAAAAATAATATAAAAATAGTTTTAAGTATGATTTTAAAATACTTTATATAATAAAGATAGTTTCTACAAATTCACAAATCGATTCAAATCAACTTGACTTCCAATAATTCAATCTCAATTCATAAATTCCAACTAAATTCAATTTCTCAATAAATCATTTCAAATTATATCGATTTAAATTACAGATTTGAAACACAAAAATAAACCATTAAATTTCAATATATTTCAAAGCTTTAAATATTCCATGTTTCCAAAACTAAATTTGATAATTCCATTTATATCTCAATTTAATTTCATTACATTTAGTTTCTGAAATATTTATTTAATCATTTCAATAACATCTAAATACAACATCTATTTACAAATTTAAATAAACAAAACATCCCATTTAAATTTATATAAGTTTGAAATATTCATTTAAGTCACTTTTAATCAAATTCAAGTTATAAAACATATCTTTAATGTAACGACCCGCCATTCATTCCATAGAATGACGCATCATTAATGAGAAAGAAAGGGATAGAAAAGAGAAGAGAAGAGAAGAAAGAAAGAACAACAACAGAGTCTCAACAACGGAACGAATAAATTATATCTATACTATATTATTATTAGTGAGTTGAATTTCAAGCTCACACAGGCCCCCTTGAAATTTGGCAACTGAACAGTCGCATTTTTAATTTCTTTATATTCCAAACTTTAAAATGTGATAACCTTTTCTACATTGATTGGATTTAAGAATCGTTTTCACTATTAAATCTCATGTTTAATTTGCTTTCCAATGATATCCATTGTTGATAGCTAAAATTAAATTTTTTAAAATCATAATTTTATATAGCAGCTTTAATTGCACAATTATTTTGTGTCACCGCTGTGTACCGCGTTTCTGTAACAGCATTATTATGATGATCATAAACATTACATAGTAATTTTAATTAGATTATTATAATGTATTTATTATCTTTTAACATATTTGAAAGGAATATTTTTTTTGAATTATACAATTATGGTTGCCTTTGAATATTGTAACTACATTATGTAATAAAGTAATAATCTTGATTGTGTTTGATAGTATTCAAACTTAGTGCAGTAATAATTTAACCCCATCAAAAAATGGTGTAATAATTTATAGGCATTTTTTGAATTAATTTAACTACATTAGCATTTTTTTATTGCATTTACTATTGATGATTTTGACTATATTTGATAATTTTATTCAATTTTAAATCAGTTATAAATTAATGAAATTAAGAAAATACAATTATAATTTACCAGCAAGTTTTGGGTAAATTTAACTATATTTGAAGATTTTTAACCACATTTATGTGATGAAGTAATAAATTTTGCTACATTTCAGGAATTTATTCAATCTTAATACAATTAAAATTTAACTACATTAATAAAATGCAGTTATAATTTATTGACAATTTTGAATTATGCATGGTAGAAATTGAATATTTCAGCTATATTTATGTGATGCGGTAATAATTTTGGTTGTACACAATGATTTATTCGAGCTTACTGTAGTTAAAATTTAAATGCATTAAGCAAAAGCTGTTATTATTTTGCAGTATTTTTGGGATTAAGCAATTATTGTTTTTGAATTTTTTAACTGTATTTGTGTGATGCCATACTAATTTAGCTGTAGTAATAATTTTGTTTGATATTAACGATAGTTATTTAACCGCATTATGAAAATATAATTGAAAAATGAATTTTGATTTTTGATAGCTTGAGATGATTAAATAATGACTTCACATAATTAATGCTTGATTCAACCGTGCAGCTCAGCGTTTAATACATTGCTTCCAGGTTTGATGACATAATTTGGCTAAGTTTACTCAATTTCGTTTATAATTACGATGATCAATAATACAATAAGCATATAATTTGTTGTATTCGGGCTTAAGGTAGATGCACAGTTTAAGTGCTGGGTCAAAACATGTGTTGTAGTGAGAATAATGTTGATAACCACCTAAAAGAGTTTATTTTTTTTTTGCAGTAAATTCTAAAATCACTTGCACCACCACCGTCAGAAAACTTCTAGAAAACAATTGATGAATGTATCTTTGTATAGAAGATTATGTAATCATAGTTTGATTATTAGATATTGTTAATAGGTCAGACGAGCAGTGAGAGAATTTAGTAATAATACTGCATCAATGACACTTTTGCCTTTTTTGGCTGTAGGTACAAATACCTTCAATGGTTAAAATAATTGACTGATGTAATGCATCTATTAAGGCCAAGAAAACATCACCTGTTTGCGCTCAAGCCAATATCATACACGCGTTGCTAGCAGTTATTTCTGAGGCTAAAAAGTGAATGGACTTCTCACAATTGTTCTCTTCTGTATGTTTTGGATATTTTCAAATATTGGTTACTGCGACCAGCTGTATGCCGTGTTTTGTACCCTGCATCGACATAGATCAGATTCGGTGAACAATAATAATTTATATTGGAACCCATGTTATTTTCTTATTGCATCATCATTTATATTTCAATTGAATTTTAACTACTTTTCCCCTGTACTACATCTGTTGCTTTTTTCTTTTTTCTTTTGCTCCCTTTTTCAGCTGTTGACAAATTCTTTTCCCGACTGTTTACAAATTTCATCCTATTACTATATTTCTCCCCATTGCAAAAAACTTTTGTTACTCTTATTTAATTGAATTGAATTGCACTGTGTCTTTGTGTCTGCAGTTCACAGTGAATACTTCAACTATATCTATGCACATTGAAGCAGCTGTGTAATTGCAAAAGCAACAACATTGGCGTTATATGCCACAATGAATATATCTATGCATTAGCGGATAAATTTTTAACACATTATCCTCTAAATAGTCTGTGAACTTTAACATATTCACTATAATTGTTTTGTTCGATTTTAATTGTGATTATCATAACCAAATATATCTATGTATTCTTTATCCTACCAAATTGTTATTCATGATGTAACACTATCGTTCAACAATGTTTTTTCATTACCACCGTATTAAATTTCTTATACATTTGGATATGACCTATGCAACAACAATATTTTTTCAACATCCGTGTGCGAAGCACGGGTTCGCACTAGTTAATAACATAAGTATTACATAATATACAAAGACTATCAGAGTTACACAACTTATACAACACATACTAGACAGTTATAAACACCTGTCTAGTTATTTCAACTCAATACAATATAGAGATCAATAAAAAGATCAACATAGCGGAACTACTATATATATCTACAACGCTGAAGCCTCATGCTCCATTGCTCCTCCACAATTCGTCAAAGCTAACCTGAATCCCTTGGCTACTCGTTAAAATTTGAGTACCCAAGAGTTTATAAAACAGAAAATAAACACTTGGGTCAGACATGGGTCTGGTGTGAGTAACAGGTTAAAGTTGCTTAACTTTGAAAAACCTTTGAAAGAAAAGGTATCTCGTAAGACTTCCCGCACATAAACACGGAAAAGTTTTTACCTTACGATAACCAAAACATTGATAGGAAATCCAGTTATATTACAATAGGTCTAGGGTTTTCAAATAAATATTCACATAGCCGAAATTGTTACATTATTAAATTCCAGCATACTAGGTATACAATCAAGTCCGTGATTACTTATTGGAAATTGGATTCCATACAATGGCAGGGCTACTGGGGTACCGCCCGTCACAGTACGTGGCCTAGATCAACGTACCGAGGATCACTCCCGACTCCCTGCAACACAAGGTCGGAACCATCCCTTACTGGATAATTCCCGCACAAGACATCCTACGGTTGTCATAACCAACCGCACACTAAACCGAAATAATAAGGGACATCTAGATAGGGGTAATCTTGTCCTACTTGGGTGCTACCCACTAACCTTGCTGCACCTCCCCTGTTTTAGCCATTCCCGGTTGATGAGGCTTGAGGCTATGATTACCTTTAGAGAACACATCTCTTGGAATGCTCATCGTCCACCTGACGATGTGCTGAAAGCATTCAATCCATACAAGTTCGTTCCGGGTTCGAACGAAACCGAAGGCATTATCTCGTTACACTCATTTTGGAATCACCCTCAGAGTTAACGACAATAACCCTTGCTCTCTGAATCTTCATCTTCACTTGAGATTCACGACCTATCGTTAATTTGGATCGATGTGGTATTCGGATATCCAAATCTGGAAACCTAATCCCGGTCTCATCAAAATCCAAAACGTATCATTTAAGGCCAAGTTGTTTTAAAGTTAAAACAATTCAATTCATTATCTATATTTACATAGATAGATAATTCACAATATCATAATATATAATCTACATTATTATCACAAATAGATAATTCACATTATCATCACTATGTAACCAAAACATCCATATCACACAGTATCAATTATCTCCTATCTGAGATCTCAAACCATTCAAGGTAAACAATATCATCCATCCATACATAAGCAAGGATTAAATAACCACATTATAATTAATTTAAAATGAATTAAATTAATTACTTCATCTCTAATTAATTTAAAATAAATTAAATTAATTTCTTTCACCACATAAATCTTGCTTACTTAATTATTAATTAAACCAATTAATTAATCATACTATAAGTATCCATCTTAATTAATCATCCTTGATTAATTATCCTTTAATTACTTTAATAATCAATTAACTATAATTAATTACATTAATCTTTAATTAATTACATTAATTAATTACTTAATCACTTATTATTGATTAATTAATCTTAATTAATCAACCCTATATTAATTAATGATCCCTAATTACATTTTAATTAATTACTCTATTTAAATTAATTACATTAGGTAATTAATCTTTAATTAAATCATAATTATTAATCACTCTTGATTAATCACATTCAGTAATTAACTACCCTTAATTACTTCTTTAAATAAATTAATTAATCCTTAATTAATTTCTTAATTAATCCCTTGAATAATTTCCAAGTAATTAAATCCAAATTACTTCCATTATTAAATCATCTTCCATTAATTACATGCAGTAATTATCAATTAATTACTTCCCTAAATAATTACACTTCATTAATCATCCAGTGATTGTCCTAAATTAATTAAACTTAATTAATTACTTAAACTAATCTTATTAAACTTAATTAATTACAATGAGTAATTAATCCCTTAATTTATTTTCATTAAGTAATTATACTTAAACAATTCCACAAATGATTATCCTTAATTAATTAATCTAATTAATAAATAAAATTAATTACATTAATTAATTATTTAATAATCCCTAGTTAATGATCTCTCATTAATTATTAACGATTCTTTACTTACATTCCTTAAGTAATTAAACTTAAATCAACCATTATTAATTACAATTAATTAATTCTTAATTACCAATTAATTAATCTCTAATTACTTAATTAATTGCTTAATTAATCTTTAATCACTTGATTAATTAATTCCTAATTGTGACGACCGCCCATGACCCCTGCACTGAACATAGAAATAGTGCGCTGTAAAGTGTGCCAGGCAGCCATGGACGATTTACAAGGTAAGTTACAACAACAGAATCTATTGTATTACTCACAGCGCATGGATAAAATACAATAGAGAATATATATAGTGAAGCTTCACAAAATAGAATCTGATCAATTAAACTTCATAATAGTTGAATACAAACATCTGAATAGTCAATACATCAAGCCTGACTACATATCACTCAGAGAATTATACAAAGCAGCGGAACATCCAGTACATATAGTAAGAAAATAATATGCAAGCCTCCAGCTCGTCTTCGTCATCAGCATCGTCGGAAACTAAGAACAACACCTGTCACCTGCTACCTAGTCTACCCATCCCAAAGTGGATGAACAACCCAAGGCAATAAGAGTTAAACATAAAGCCTTGAGCCAGACAACAGTCTTAGTGAGCGGTGAATTAACTAACAACATACCAAAAGAGCATAAAGGAAAAAGGAATAGGAATCCAACCCTCCCACTCCACCTCTTTCTACAGTGATAGCACCCAGACACACTAAGCAGAAGTAAACATAGCAAAGCAGACATTTAAAGTAAAGCAATTATCACTCGAGTCAAGGTCAACATGTTCTAAGTACAAACCCCCAAGGCCTAAACCAAGATCAGATAAGCACCCAGAAAACATTGCTCTTGAGACCGAATGACGATACAACCAAACATCCATGACTTTGGCTATCACTGTTATCTTTGCTTCGATACCACCGTTAATTGAATGACCAGCACATTCTTTCAGCCGTCCGTCAAGGGTTAATGGCAACCCCGGTTCTAGACAGAACTCCACACTTCGTCGCAGCCTATGCCTAGGACTATCGAATCTGCCCAGAGTACTCGACTACAATCATAGTCTTTAGGGACTATCGAATCTGCCCAGCGTACTCTTGCTTTGAGTCTGCTAGAACCTTCAATAACGATGAAACCTCAGCCTTCTAGTCATCCTCCTCGACGACTATTTCCATACTAGCTCAAGCGCCTCTCGAGCAAACCATTATCCTCAAACCCGAACCATTTCACCGAGTTATCAACATGCTTGGAATGATCCCATCTGAATTAAACCAAGACTATCTCATATCATGCCTCGCTTCATCTCATCATAGTAAAGCCTCTTCTCAACATCATCATCAAATCTATCCATATGAGCTTCATCATCCCCGTCATATGCCACGAGCAGCTTTTCTTATTCAAGAGCCTTTCCCTTAGCTTTTGAATCATCTTCGACCATCTTGTCTAAATCCAACAACTAATCAACTGGTTTATAACAATCAATCAAATCAATCATTAATCCAAGTAATCAATCATGCAAACAAGATCTAAAAGCAATTATAACTAAAATGGCAATTTTGTAAATAAAGAGTCCAAATCTAACAAGCATGAAACATGAGCAATATCTCTACAACTTGATGAATGAACTTGCATAGATTAACATGTAGTAAAATGGATGTCAAATCATCATGAACAATGGATCTATACTTAAGTTTACGAAAATGCATGGAAATCACTATTTAACACAAAATCAAACCATCAATCCGATATACTCCTTTGGATCCGTGTGAGAGATAACCACCACTCACCGAATCACCTAAACACCTTAAAAGCAACACACTTCAGATCTGGACAGCGAAGGATCTAACTCGATTCTCCAAAATTCCGCTTCAAACGATGAAATCTCTCTTCGATGGTTGAAGATCTTCAATCTAAGCTCTTGGATCTTCGATTTGATCTTCGATTTGGATGGAAGGAATCACAAGATTAGAGTGGAGAAAAGAAGTGAAGAAGTGTAGAACTCGAGCTCTCAAAATGGCAGGACTTCGTCGCTTCAAAATCCGGATCCCAAAAAGTGAGGCAAGAACGTGTATTTATAGGCTGAATCCTTAGGTCGTCCGCTCCTTAAGTCGTCCACGACTTATAAAAACCACATGACTTACGACTTAACAGATCGCACGACTTACGACTTAACAGATCTCACGACTTACGACTTAACAGATCTCACGTGCGCGACCTAATGACCCAACGACTTAAGCCTCAACATTAATGCGCGACCTACGACTTAACTGAGATGCGACTTAACGACTTATCATAAGTCGCGACCTAACGGTTCAACAACCTAAGCCATAACACACGTGCGCGACTTACGACCTAACAGAGATGCGACTTAACGACTTAGCAACTCAACACATCCTACGACTTAATAGAATAAGTCCTCATGCGACTTAACAGCTCACGACCTAACACCTTTAGGTCGTCTAACGACCTAACTACACCCAGCATACTAACATAGGTCGTCTACGACTTAACTACACACACAGGGTCTTACGACCTAAACTTCAACGACTTATCCCATATTCCTTAAGTCGTTAACCCGCTTAACCCCCTAGGTCGCTAACTGCTACAACCAACTTCCTTAGGTCGTTGCCGACCTATCCTCCTTAAGTCGTTAGCTCGCCCAGTCTCCTAGGTTGCTACTCTTATGCCGCTAACCCTTAAGTCGCCGATTCCTTAAGTCGCCTACTTCCTTAAGTCGCCTACTCCCTTAAGTCGATCCACGACCTAACCTTCTTCACGACCTAAGTCCCATCGCGAACAAACTCCTTAGGTCGCTCCAATCTCTTAAGTCGTCCCAAACTTCTACACGACCTAAGCTACTACACGACTCAAGCTTCGAACAACTTAACAATACTATCGATCTAATGACAATAGTTTTACAATGTTTCGATCCGTAAAAATACGGGTCGTTACATTCTCTCCCCCTTAGGAATTTCGCCCCCGAAATTCCAAACAAACACAAGCAATCAAAAACTATTCTGCATGCCTACCATCCATAACAATCAACAAACCATGCGTCCAATTCTAGCCTAGCATGCAGAATTCTAAAACTAGAACAAGTTACAATATCGTGAGATGACACGACACCTTATGGCCATACCTTGAAGAGTTCAGGATGAGCTTCCTTCATCCTCTCTTCCACCTCCCATGTACAGTCGTTAACATCATCACTCCATTGTACCTTGAGCAACCTAACTACCTTCCTCCTAAGCTGTTTCGTGTCAGTTTCCACAACACGAAGTGGCTTACGAGGTCTCTTCTCGACTGGATAAATCTCAAAATCTTCACAGCTATTTGCAGAAACCACTGTATTCGAGTCGTGCACATACTTCCATAGATACGATACATGAAAAACATTGTGCACACTCGACATCTTTTCTGGTAACTCCAATTTATAGGCGAGCTTTCCAATTCGCTCGATGAACGGGAATGGTCCAACAAATCTCGGAGTCAATTTTCCTTTCCTCCCGAATCGAATAACATTCTTCAGTGGAGAAATCTTCACAAAAACCATATCACCCACGTTGAATTCCAAATCCTTACGACGCTTATCGGCATAACTTTTCTGACGGTCTTGGGCTGCCTTCATTCGTTGCCGAATGATCTCTATACAATCCGAAGTCTGTCGAATCATTTCTGGCCCAAGTATCAACTTTTCTCCTGTTTCTAACCAACATGTCGGAGAGTTACACGGTCTTCCATACAATGCTTCATACGGTGCCATACCAATGCTTGACTGGTAACTGTTATTATACGAAAATTCCACCAAATGAAGATGATCTTCCCATGATCCTCCGAAATCAAAAACACATGCCCTGAGGAGATCTTCCAAAACTCGGTTGACTCTCTCGGTCTGACCATCTATTTGGGGGTGATAAGCTGTACTCAAACACAGTTCAGTTCCCAAAACTTCCTGGAAGCTCTTCCAAAATCCACTAGTGAACAATGGGTCATGATCGCTCACTATACTTTTCGGAATACCATGGAATCGAACTATCCACTTAACATACAACTCAGCCAATTTCGATGCAGTCCCAGTTGATCGAACATGAATGAATCTTGCACTCTTAGTCAGATGATCTACGATGACCCAAATCCCTTCATTTCCCGCTCTTGTTCTAGGTAGTCCATCGATAAAATCCATCGATATTTGCTTCCACTTCCATGTAGGAACTTCTAATGGCTGAAGCAATCCACTTGGCTTCTTCTGTTCGGCTTTTACCAACTGGCAGTTCATGCACTTGGAAATAAAATTTCCAACATCCTTCTTCATACCTTCCCAGTAATAGATTCTCTTCATATCCCGATACATCTTATTTCCACCTGGATGAATTGTCAACTTCGAGTGATGACTTTCCTTCAGAACTTCATTTCTCAATTCATCTATATCGGGAACAACTAGTCGTCCTAGCTTCCGAAGCCAGCCCTCTCGATCGACCTCGAATCCTTTATCCTTTTCTGGGTCCAATCCAGATTCCAAATCACGGATAATCTTGACAAGCTTATCGTCTCGCTTTTGGCTCTCGCCAATTCTTTCCACAAGAGTCGGTCTTATCGATAAGTTTGCCAACATCTCAGGTTCCAATTCACATCTAGGCCTGAAGTCAAATCCAGCTAAATACTCGAGACTCTTCCATTCTAAAAACATGGCTCCCAATCCTGCGTGTCTTCGACTTAACGCATCTGCCACTGCGTTACCCTTTCCCGGAGTTTAGGCTATATTAAAATCATATGATGCCAAAAACTCTAGCCATCGTTGCTGCCTAAGATTAAAATCCTTTTGGGAGAAAAGATACTTCAACGACTTATGATCTGTAAACAACTCGAATCGAACTCCCAATAGATAATGTCTCCACATCTTCAGAGCAAATACAATCGCTGCCAACTCCAAATCATGAGTCGGATAATTCCTTTCATGCGGCTTCAGTTGTCGACTTGCATACGCAACAACTTTACCCTTCTGCATCAGCACTGCTCCAAGTCCAGTACCACAAGCGTCGGTGTAAACCACCATCTCATCATTTCCACTTGGAATAGTCAAAACAGGAGCACTTATCAATTGCTCTTTCAGGATTCCGAAAGCTTGCTCACACTTAGCATCCCATCTGAATACTAAATTCTTTTTCGTCAATCCTGTCAATGGTGCAGCCACCTTGGAAAAGTCTTTGATAAATCGACGATAGTATCCTGCTAATCCAAGAAAACTTCTCACATCAGATGCATTCTTAGGTCTACCCCAATCCTGGATTGCTGCTATCTTGGCGGGATCAAGAGCTATTCCGCTTCCAGAGATAATATGGCCTAAGAACCTCACTTCGCTCTTCCAGAAGTGACACTTTGAAAACTTAGCCTTCAGTTGATGTTTCCGTAAGATTTCCAAAACAATACGCAAGTGCGTCTTGTGCTCTTCTTCAGTTCTGGAATAAATCAAAATATCATCCACGAACACTAGTACGAACTTGTTCAACTTATCTCTGAACACTCTATTCATAAGATCCACAAAATATGCTGGTACATTGGTCAATCCAAACGGGATTACCAGCCACTCAAAGAAACCAGATGGTGTCCTGAAAGCAGTCTTTGGCACACTATCCTTAGCCACTCTTAACTGGTGAAATCCCGTTGCCAAATCCATCTGAGAAAACACCTTAGCTTCGTGAAGCTGATCAAACAAGTCATCTATTCTCGGCAATGGATACTTGTTCTTCTTAGTCACTTTATTCAACTCACGATAATCCACACACAACCTCAACGATCCATCCGCTTTGGTAACAAACACAACTGGTGCACCCCATTCAGACACACTACGTCGAATGAATCCTTTCTGTAAAAGATCATCAACCTGCACCTTCAACTCTTGCTGTTCCCTTGGCGCCATCCGCCTAAGAGGCATCACAACAGGTCTGGATACTTCAACTAGATCGATACGAAACTCAATCTCTCTATGCGGCGGTAACCCTTTGACCTCATCAAAGACATCCTCAAATCCATTAGCGATTGGCAGCGATGACAGTCCATCCCGTGGAACAACCAGCGAATACATGAAGCTCATGAAGACGCCTTCCTCATGCTTACATCGTATCACAACCTTTCGCCCTTCCACATTCTCGACTGTCACCTCCAACCTTTCACAATCAACCTTTGCTGCATACTTCCTAAGCCAGTCCATACCCAAAATAATTCTGAACCTCGCAAAGTTCAGAACAAAACAATCACAAACAAAAGAGCAATCATGACTCGATACAATCAGACCACGGCATAGCATACACAGACAAGACGAACCCCCAACTGGGTTAGTCACAACCAATGGTCTATCAACGATATCCGGTTCTAAACCCAACCAGCCTACAAGTTCATTACAAACAAAAGAATGCAACGCCCCAGTATCAGATAACACTCTAACTGGAACACCACATATGGAAAGAGTACCTTGAACTACCACACTCTTTCCTTTCTCTCCAGCGGTAGGAGCTTTTGAAGATGATGGAACAGCCCCCAAAGCATAAGCTTGCACAATCTGCTTGTCCTTCCGCGGTTCTGGACAATTCTTCTTAATATGTCCCGGTTGGTCACAGTTGTGGCACTTCACCGGCACCTTCGGATTCTTGCAATCTCTGGAGAAATGGCCCTTCTGCTGACAATTATAGCAGGTCACTTCACCCTTCGGCTTCTTCTGGCCATCCTTACCCTTTTGCTGCTGCTTCCTCTTTTTGTTTCCACCCTGTTGTGGTTTAGACTCTTCCTTAGTTACAGCAACAACAGATCCCTCTTTAGGAAACAGATCCTCGTGTCTGAGAGCATTCTCTACAAGCTTCTCAAATGGATCGTCCAAATGATCCACCAACTGCCTCCCAAGATAAAGGTCCAAGCCTGTCACAAACTTCTCGTTCTTCTGATATGAAGATTCAATATACGACCGGGCATACTTGGACAAGGCTTCAAACTCAGAAACATACTCAAGAACTGGTCTTCCACCTTGCTTGAGCTCTACAAACTTCTTGAACAAAACAGATTTCTGAGCTGTAGAAATGAACTTAGCTTCAAATCTGGCTTGGAATTGCTCCCAAGTAATTTCTTCCTCCAGAGTATCAATGGTGATAGAGCTCCACCAATCAGAAGCTCTCCCTTGAAGCTGTCTTGACGCGAGCTTCCTTTTAGTTGCATCCTCGATTCCCAAGTCACCAAAGATCCTTCTACAAGCATCTATCCATCTCTGAACTTCAATAGTTGATTATGTTACCAAGAAAACCTTTCCTCCAAGAGCAGTATAATCTTTACATAACTTAGCAAAATCCGCCGGTCTTGGAGTTTGAACTTGAATTCCAACATCAACTGCTGACCCCGGAGCTGGCATCCTTCTCATGATCGAAGTCATCATAGCCTCGAACATAGCAGCATAATCAGTAGCCCCCTCAGTATCACGGCCTTCCCTAGCAGCTGGTCTCCCTCTTCGACTCACTCTTAATATCTATAAAAAGGAATGATTAATACACCTTGAGAACAACTGCATAAGGGGTTCAAATCCTTCTAAGCTACTATATTATATATAGTAATCATCCATCAAAATACAATTACGTCTCTCATACGTAGTTACGTCAGCGAGCGTTGGGTAAAATCGATTAACCAAAGCCCTGATACCAAATGTGACGACCCCAATGACCCCTGCACTGAACATAGAAATAGTGTGCTATAAAGTGTGTCAGGCAGCCATGGACGATTGCCAAGGTAAGTTACAACAGCAGAATCTATCGTATTACTCACAGCGCATGGATAAAATACAATAGAGAATATATATAGTGAAGCTTCACAAAATAGAATCTGATCAATTAAACTTCATAATAGTTGAATACAAACATCTGAATAGTCAATACATCAAGCCTCACTACATATCACTCAGAGAATTATACAAAGCAACGGAACATCCAGTACATATAGTAAGAAAATAATATGCAAGCCTCCAGCTCGTCTTCGTCATCAGCATCGTCGGAAACTAAGAACAGCACCTGTCACCTGCTACCTAGTCTGCCCATCCCAAAGCGGATGAACAGACCAAGGCAATAAGATTTAAACATAAAGCCTTGAGTCAGACAACAGTCTTAGTGAGCGGTGAATTAACTAACAACATACCAAAAGAGCATAAAGGAAAAAGGAATAGGAATCCAACCCTCCCACTCCACCTCTTTCTATAGTGATAGCCCCCAGACACAGTAAGCAGAAGTAAACATAGCAAAGCAGACATTTAAAGTAAAGCAATTATCACTCGAGTCAAGGTCAACATGTTCCAAGTACAAACCCCCAAGGCCTAAACCAAGATCAGATAAGCACCCAGAAAACATTGCTCTTGAGACCGAATGACGATACAACCAAACATCCATGACTCTAGCTATCACTGTTATCTTTGCTTCGATACCACCGTTAATTGAATGACCGGCACATTCTTTCAGCCGTCCGTCAAGGGTTAATGGCAACCCCGGTTCTAGACAGAACTCTGCACGTCGTCGCAGCCCATGCCTAGGACTATCGAATCTGCCCAAAGTACTCGATTACAATTATAGTCTTTAGGGACTATCGAATCTGCCCAGCGTACTCTTGCTTTGAGTCTGCTAGAACCTTCAATAACGATGAAACCTAAGCCTTTTAGTCATCCTCCTCGACGACTATTTCCATACTAGCTCAAGCGCCTCTCGAGCAAACCATTATCCTCAAACCCGAACCATTTCACCGAGTTATCAACATGCTTGGAATGATCCTGTCTGAATTAAACCAAGACTATCTCATATCATGCCTCGCTTCATCTCATCATAGCAAAGCCTCATCTCAACATCATCATCAAATCTATCCATATGAGCTTCATCATCCCCGTCATATGCCACGAGCAGCTTTTCTTATTCAAGAGCCTTTCCCTTAGCTTTTGAATCATCTTCGATCATCTTGTCTAAATCCTACAACTAATCAACTGGTTTATAACAATCAATCAAATCAATCATTAATCCAAGTAATCAATCATACAAACAAGATCTAAAAGCAATTATAACTAAAATGGCAATTTTGTAAATAAAGAGTCCAAATCTAACAAGCATGAAACGTGAGCAATATCTCTACAACTTGATGAATGAACTTGCATAGATTAACATGTAGTAAAATGGATGTCAAATCATCATGAACAATGGATCTATACTTAAGTTTACGAAAATGCATGGAAATCACTATTTAACACAAAATCAAACCATCAATCCGATATACTCCTTTGGATCCGTGTGAGAGATAACCACCACTCACCGAATCACCTAAACACCTTAAAAGCAACACACTTCAGATCTGGACAGCGAAGGATCTAACTCGATTCTCCAAAATTCTGCTTCAAACGATGAAATCTCTCTTCGATGGTTGAAGATCTTCAATCTAAGCTCTTGGATCTTCGATTTGAATGGAAGGAATCACAAGATTAGAGTGGAGAAAAGAAGTGAAGAAGTGTAGAACTCAAGCTCTCAAAATGGCAGGACTTCGTCGCTTCAAAATCCGGATCCCAAAAAGTGAGGCAAGAACGTGTAGTTATAGGCTGAATCCTTAGGTCGTCCGCTCCTTAAGTCGTCCACGACTTATAAAAACCTCACGACTTATGACTTAACAGATCGCACGACTTACGACTTAACAAATCTCACGACTTACAACTTAACAGATCTCACGTGCGCGACCTAATGACCCAACGACCAAAGCCTCAACATTAATGCGCGACCTACGACTTAACTGAGATGCGACTTAACGAATTATCATAAGTCGCGACCTAACGGTTCAACAACCTAAGCCATAACACACGTGCGCGACTTACGACCTAACAAAGATGCGACTTAACGACTTAGCAACTCAACACATCCTACGACTTAACAGAATAAGTCCTCATGCGACTTAACTGCTCACGACCTAACACCTTTAGTTCGTCTAACGACCTAACTACACCCAGCATACTAACATAGGTCGTCTACGACTTAACTACAGACACAGGGTCTTACGACCTAAACTTCAACGACTTATCCCATATTCCTTAAGTCGTTAACCCGCTTAACCCGCTAGGTCGCTAACTGCTACCACCAACTTCCTTAGGTCATTGCCGACCTATCCTCCTTAAGTCGTTAGCTCTCCCAGTCTCCTAGGTTGCTACTCTTATGCCGCTAACCCTTAAGTCGCCGATTCCTTAAGTCGCCTACTTCCTTAAGTTGCCTACTCCCTTAAGTCGCTCCACGACCTAACCTTCTTCACGACCTAAGTCCCAACACGAACAAACTCCTTAGGTCGCTCCAATCTCTTAAGTCGTCCCAAACTTCTATACGACCTAAGCTACTACACGACTCAAGCTTCGAACAACTTAACAATACTATCGATCTAATGACAACAGTTTTACGATGTTTCGATCCGTAAAAATACGGGTCGTTACACTAATCATTTATTAATAATCTATAATTATCTAATTAATGATTCTTAATTTCAAATTAATTAACCCTTAATTAATTAACTTATAATCCTAATTATTTAATTAATTAACACTAAATCATTAATTAATTAAATTACCCTATAATTACCTTATTAAGTTAATGAATCAACTCATTAATTCTTAATTATCTTTAAGATAAATCATTTCTTATAAATGACTTAATTATCATTTCCAAATATATTTAAAACTTTTTGCTTTTGAATTTTCCTTTAAATTTCATTTCAATTTAAAGATTTCAAATACATAAAATTTTAACTTTAACAAATTTTAAACCAGTTTAAAAACTTTTAAATCCAATGTTAAAGAAACATTTATCATTTAAAAAGAAACTTTAAGAGTTTTAAACCAATTCATTTAAAAATATACTTTAACCATTTTAAATTTGTTAAAACCTTTTATTTTTATAAACTTTATTTATCTCAAAACTAGGATACAAATTTAACTTGAACCCATATGAAAACTTGATTTAAAACTTGGTTTAAATCCTTCTTTCAAAATTTTAAACTCATTTTAAAATTTAAAACCCCTGTCAGATTTAAAACCTGTAACCAAAAATCTACCCGAGCCTATACTTAAAAACTTCGAGTCAAATATCCAAAAACTTCGAGCATCTCATGAAACAACTCGAGTAAAAACTCGGTACCCATCCCTCTGCTTCAACCCAAACTCTACCAGGTTCAAAGAAATGCACCGTGCACATGCACAGTGACTCTGATCAACTCCGACCATCCATGACGCCTTCCCCATGGCGGCGTTCACCCTCGTACCCAAACTTGATCGCCATAACTTTGACAATAACTCGAATTCGAAATCGAGCTCTACATCCAAACCTGGAACAAGAAGCAGAACCAGGAAAAAAAACCCTCGTCCTCCCAATGCCGATCATCGGAGTGCCTATGCTTCCAGCCTAACCTTCGCCATCCATCGAGCTGCCAATTCCCAGAGTTCTGATGAACTCGATCCACCAGAGACGCCTTGACAACCAAAAATTCTCGACCTTGCCAAAACTAGGGTTAAAAACAATTTCTGATCACCGCCGCCTCCACAATGGTTAGAACATCTTCCTGACATTTTTCCCAAACTTCCCTATTACTCCTCTACCACCAGAGATGATCGCAACGTTCCAGATTACTGAGATCATCAGAAATCAACCAGAATTCAAATTCTGATCAAACTCAAACTGCTCGTTTTATACACTTCTAAAAATTGTGATTCAAATCATAAAAATCATGTTTTTAAACAAGGATCCAGATCATATGCCTGAATCAATGAATTAAGAAGTTTGAATTTTAACAAAACCCAAGCTTTCCTGTTCTACTTTGTTTTCCAGTGCAAATTCCAATTTTAATTTATTTAAATAAAGTTTAAACTTTAATTCATGATTAAACAATCAAATGTTGTTTGAATCCTAAGTCCTAACAGAGATTATATCAAGAGGAATTGAATTTTGATCATAATTTTAGCTTCTAAAAGTAAGAACAGGCAAGAACATGTACAACAACAAACATGCATCTATACATCCATATATATACACAGAAAATTCAATTATATACATCCACACAATACACATTTTATTTCCAAGAATCCACATGCCACCAGATATCCATATACTTAAGTTTTTAAAAAGAATGTTACTCACCAGAAAAATGATGAATAGAGCTTTATATTTGAAACTGCTTTTAAACTTTAGAACTTGAATGCTTTTGCTTTTAAAACATGAATTGCTTGTTGATGGAACTGGAATGCTAGCTTTAATTTGAAAAGATGCAGTTGCATGCAGAGATGACTGTTTGAACATGCTTCTAGATTTGAAAACAAAATGCAGGCTGAAGATTTTGATTTGGAAATATATTATAGGGTTTTGATTTTGATAATTTCTGGTTTGAGGAGTTGATTACTAATTTTGATTTGTATAAGTTTTTGATCTGAAAACTATATTGATCTTCAGATTTGCATTTGAGAAAGGGTTTGAGTTTCTCTTGGTTTGAAAAGAAAATAGAAAAAATGAAGAGAAGAAATGCATATGTTTATATATAAGTAAATTTGTGATTTATAAAAATAAAAGAAAATGAAAATAAATAAGGACACTTGTCATTAGAGTTGATCATTTATTCACACATGTTAAAACAAAGCCTTTAGATATTAACACTTGTCTTTTAAGTAATCTTTATTTATATAAATGTAAATAAAAGCTTTTTCTTTATTTATTAAATACTTATCTATTTATAAATTACTTTTAAAGAAACAAAACTAATTATATTTATAAATAAAAGTTTATACATATATTTTAAAATCCAAATTAAAGTCAATTTATAACCATACATTCAATTTGAAATAACAATTCTATTTTATTAAAGTCTATTTATATCTATATATAAAAACAATACATTATTAATATTGTTTGACAAATTTAAGTAATTTAGTAAAAGAAATTACCTTATTACATATATACATTACTTATCTTTCTAAATGAATTAATATATCGTATATTAATTTATTTAAACTTTCATATCTAATTACAAATCATATTTATTAAGTAATATTTAAAAAGAAATAAAATAAACCTTATTATTAATTTTATTTAAACTTAAGCTAAAATCTATTTAAACAATTAAACATTTATTTTATGTATTTAAAACCATATAGTTATTTATTAAATAGCTTTTGAAAAGCTTAATATTAAATTAATCATGATTTCCAAATTACCAAAATATATATATATTAGAAAACAAGATTTATTTATTTATTAAATTTCAAACCAAAGCTTATCTATTTACAATATATACAAATATATATATATATATATACATTATAAATAGAAAACAATTTATTAGCTTTTAAAAGATTAAATTCACCAAATTAAATATTTATTTAATTAGATTATTAAATTACTCTAATGACAAGTGTCCTAATTTATTAAATACTTATCTATTTATAAATTACTTTTAAAGAAACAAAACTAATTATATTTATAAATAAAAGTTTATACATATATTTTAAAATCCAAATTAAAGTCAATTTATAACAATACATTCAATTTGAAATAACAATTCTATTTTATTAAAGTCTATTTATATCTATATATAAAAACAATACATTATTAATATTGTTTGACAAATTTAAGTAATTTAATAAAAAAAATTACCTTATTACATATATACATTACTTATCTTTCTAAATGAATTAATATATCATATATTAATTTATTTAAACTTTCATATCTAATTACAAATCATATTTATTAAGTAATATTTAAAAAGAAAATCAAATAAACCTTATTATTAATTTTATTTAAACTTAAGCTAAAATCTATTTAAACAATTAAACATTTATTTTATGTATTTAAAACCATATAGTTATTTATTAAATAGCTTTTGAAAAGCTTAATATTAAATTAATCATGATTTCCAAATTACCAAAATATATATATATTAGAAAACTAGATTTATTTATTTATTAAATTTCAAACCAAAGCTTATCTATTTATAATATATACAAATATATATATGCATTATAAATAGAAAACAATTTATTAGCTTTTAAAAGATAAAATTCACCAAATTAAATATTTATTTAATTAGATTATTAAATTAATTCAAATTTATTAACAAAGATTATCAAATCAATTTAATTTTTAATACAGATTATTAAATTGATATTGCCCAAAATTCCAGGATATCACATTTAAAATTTAAAATTTATTTAATTTCAAATCAAACTTATTTATGTATAATTCTTAAATAATAAAATTTCAAATCAAATTTCAAATTTATCTTCCCAACCTGAATCATTATAAACTCTATATTTGAAAATATAGATATTAAATAATTACTTAAACATATTAAATATCAACTATATTAAATCAATTTTTAATAAATCTTTAAACCATATATTTCTTTTCAAAACCATAGAAATCATTTTCAAAATATTTATATATAGACCAACGGTGTCTGTATAAAATTTTCTACCCTATGGTCAAGTGATACGGATATTTATCATTTCAATCCGTAATTTAAATATATACGGGTATATCTCTTTTCAACCCATAATCCCAAATTAAATTCAATGAAAATCGCTTGGGTCTATCATTTCAACCCGTAACGATTTTCTCCTATTCTACAGATCATTCGGGTATGTATCATTTCAACCCATAGTGAATTCTATACTAACAGGGAACTTGCATATTGATAATAGATATGATAATGATATAACAATCAGTAACATGCATATATCATCAGTGATAAATAACAGATAATGGTGTTAGATGTCACAGGTGAACAGATACAGATAATAGCATATATAACAATGTAAATAACTAACAGCAGCATATTTCAATTGTCGTTTCAATTGAAATCAAATCTAATAAATAAAAGAACATCAATCGTGAGTGATTGCTCACCTTTCGAGGCTAGAGGAATTTGACAACGGAATGAGTTACGAAATGCAAGCTCGACTTCCAAAGCAAAGTGAGATGGGCATGAATTAGACGAACAAAGCTGAAAACGAGGAATTGATGAAACAATCAAATCAGTTTGATAGCACGAAATATATATATTATTATTTTATTAAAAATCAATATTTAAATTTTAAACGCCAATAAAAATACATCTTTAGAAATATGCAAAACTAAACTTATGCATTTTATAAATTAATATATAGTCTAATATATGTATATGTTTAACACGATCTATATTCCTTCAAAATGACAATACCCATATTCCTCTAAAATTTAAATTTAAAACAACAACTTCTACAACTGCAACCATTGTTTAAAAACTATATATATATATATATAACAATTAGAACTTGTACATTATAACCAGTTTATAATCTACACATGCATATGCAATTTTAAACATATTATATGTAAACAAAATAGCTTACCTATATAAAACACTAGTATCTTATTAATAAACTTATTATATAGATACAGTAACATATATATGCAGAAATGAATGTAATATATATATATCATTCAGACTTATATAACTTTAACTGAAATAAAAAATATATATGCTAACATATATAAGATATAAATATATACAAATGTATACTCACTAACCTTATATAACATAACATATATATATATATATATAAACAAGCTTATATAGGTTTATATAAACACACAGGTATAACTTACTTGACGATATACATGAATGGGTATAGATATATGTATACGGCTTACAAAATATATATAAATTAACACATATAAAAATACAGTTTATATATATATATATATATCTTACTTAAAGTCTGCACATATATTTAACAACAAACTCTATACTTATATATAAACCTGTTTATATAAAATACATATACATTAGTTACCCGGGTCCTATATAAAATGCATATATTATATACACTAAACTTATAACTTTATATATATATCTTAACAAAGTTTACATATATACTAACATATATCAGATAAAATATATGTACGTACAGTTAAGAATATATGTGCATTAATATATAAAAATAAGTATGCGAGTATCCTTTCAAACCAAAATCCAATATCATATAAAAATCAAATATATGTAGACTAATATATGCAAATCTTATACTTTATGATATATTAAAATTATACGGTAACATATATTCAAAATAATATATCCTATTTACAGTACACAAACCATTTCATGAAACTAATATCTCGCGTATACTGATATACATACTATTTACGAACAAACATCCCAAATATAATATAAACTAACTCATGTATCTTATACACACAAACTTTTATATACGGCTATTGTAACTAAATGTACTTTAAAATGTATAAATTGTATTAACAATATACACCTTTGAAATATAATATGAAGTATCAGGCAAACCAAGGTTATCTTGACTTATAATATATATACTAACACCAACATCCAACAGAATTAAAGAAGTAGAGGAGTTTCGCTACCAGAAAGTAAGGCCACGGTGATGCCGAACTTCGGTACTTTTGCTAGGCCATGGACTGGAGACGCTGGCTGTACTGGTGGAGGTTTTCGTCGGTGGTGCTGCGTTTGGCAGTGCGGCGGCACAAGCAGGTGAGTCAATGGCTGTGGGTTGCGCCAGGTAGTGGGATGAGGCCAAGAAGGAATAAGTGGCATGCGGTTTCGGTGATAGGAGGGAGAGGGGAGGAGTAGCCGAAGGTTTGACGTGGGTTTGGTCGAGAGGGAGGTTGAGTGGCCGATCACGTGGAGGAGGGGATGGGTTTGGTTTGCCGTGAGTGATGGAGGAGGAAAAATTATCAAGCAAAAATAATAATAATGAAATTAGATGAAATGAAATTTGATGAAGCAAAATAAAGAACGGTATGTTGAACGTTAGGAATAGTAATGTTCAAAATTGAATTCTCTGGGAAATATAAAAAGACAAATGGTTGTTGGTTGCACCATAAACAAACGTACACAGAACCCAAAAATGTAAGAGTCCAAAAACTCGGCCTTCGAAAATCGGCACCTGTACTTCACTTGTACTCAAATGTCGTAGATTCAAATTCCGAATCTGGCTTCCCAGAGCTTATAACACAGTAAGTATAACATCACAGCGGAATAACGAAATAGATTATATCATATACAATTCCAATGAATACAATATCCAGAATGATATACAACAATGATATCAATATGATACAAGAATATCAGAGATAAATAATGATACAGCGAAAATAACAGAAGTGATAACTCCAAATGATTAGCCAGAGAGGCTGAGTCCAACCACTCCAATGTCAAGCTCGAACCGCAAAGATAAGCAACGTCGGTCCATGAACTCCAAGAACTGAACTAGCTCCAGATAATCTACTAAACCTGACTATCTGAAAAGAAACCCAACTCTAGACTGCCCGTGTGGAAAATTATGGGCACCCAGAGTTTAGGAAGGGAACAATAAACTCCGGATCAGTCATGGGACTAGTGTGAGTAACAAAAACAGTTTATCTTTAAAACAAACAACAAAAGAATTTTAAACATTGAAATCCGCAATGCTTTTGGAAAATGAAACTACCATAAGACCTCCCGCCACACACACAATGCAAACACAGAATTGGAGGAGATTTCTTCTTATGATAGTCAAACATGCTTACTATGCAAAATCATTGGATATTATTACTATTAGTGCATAGTGGAAAACATTTCGAAAGTATAATATTAATCTTAGCCAACATAGACATTTCGAACTATGCCTACTATAGCTACCATCTAAACAGTGGTGACCACCATAAGTGAATGGCAGGTTCTACAACTAAAACCGTACAGGGTTCGTATTGGAAATTGGATTTCCAACAAATGGTCAGGCTAAGGAACTTCCCACTGTCAATGGGTACGCCTCTGGCGGGACGTCCCGAGAACCTACCCGGCTCTCTGCCAACACAAGGCCGGGTTACCTCTATAACTAGGTAACTACTTCTCGAGTATGCCACCCCCCGGTCCTTTAGGACCTTTATCCGAGCGCTCGATAACCAAAATCACACAGTAATAAATATAGTGTGTCCACATGAGTAAGTATCTGGGCTCCATACCATGATATCACCCTTTTTCAGAAGGAAATGACATACCCTAAAGGGCGCGACCCTCATAACCTTGCCGCATCTTTCCTGTTTCGACCATTTCCGGTATGTGAGGTCCGATGAGGTCTCGTCCACAAAGCTACGCTTTGTCACAAAGCCGTGCTTTGATCAACAAATGATCAATAAATACTCATCACACAGCAACACTCAGCATGCCACATTACCAAATTTGGAGTATATCGCTGATAACCTTCAACTACATAACCTCTGAGCTCGTATGTCTCAGAGAAGGGTGTTAAGCTAAGAGAATAAATTCTCTGCCACCAACAAAAATGTATTTGAAAGAAATCTGCTTTATATCTCAAAATGTAATGTCAGACATGTAACCATACAAGTATGTTCCGGGTTTGAACATAACCGAAGGCACTTCCGAAGAAGCCCTTGGAATCTGGGTATTCACAATCCCGATCGAACTTCCCATCACTTAGGGAATCTCTATACCTGGAGTTACCCAGTGTAGAGACAATCGATAGGTCATCCTATCGTTCTCGCAAATACCCGGTCTTCAACACCGGTCTTCAAATGCGATCCATATACGACGTATCATTATTCGGAATGGGTCATTTGACACAAAGGTCCTCTCCCGGCTAAACCGAATAATGAGCACAATATTTGAAAATATATGGATATTGGGATTTCAGTTAAGTCACAATTTAAACCCAACTTTCTTTTCAAATGGTTTAACAAATTACCATTTTCAAATCTTTAAACAAAAAGATTCATTTTAACAACCTTCACGGTTTAAACAATATCCACACTTTAATCTTTTAAACAAAAGATTCATTCACAGATTTTCCAAATTAATTTCCATTTCAATTGGATTAACTCATTAAATCTTTAAAACAAAGATTTAATTCTTAGCTTTCAAAACAATTCCAAATATTTATTCGTAACTTGGAAAAACCATTTTTTCAATTCAAACTTGAAATTCCTTTAACTTAAATTGGAATTTGATTTCTTATATGAAAGCTTTTATCATTTGAAAACAAACAGTTTTCATTTTGGAAATCTGATTCATTTATACGAGTTAAAGTTCTTGGGTTAAATTCAAATTCTCAAAACAATATTTTAAAATGGTGTAAATTCATATAAACACATTTATAACATCTTTAACCATAATTTCCAATTATGGAATTCAATTCCAACTCTTGAATTCAAATTCAAATTGAATTATTTAAATTGGAAGCTTTATTAAGTTATTTAAAATTAATTTTATCTTACAACTCCTTTTCGAAAGTTTTAACATTTAACCCAAATCCATTTCCAAAATCTATTGAAATTAAAATTTCAATTTCAAAAATATTAATTTTAAATCATCTGTGACTTAACCGATTTCCACGTGAAATCCATATTTGTGTGTGTAAAGGTGTAGTCCAGGGGTTTCACACAGTTGTACAACATCATTCAATCATCACAGATTAGAATACAGAAATATAGTTGATAAGCGGTATAACGATAACGCTTATCTTTTATTCACAGATCGCAGATATATAAATTACATATAATATATTACATTCATCCCAGATAAATAGCTACAGTACAGATCACACACAAATCAGAATATATCACATAGCATCAGAGATCAGGGAATATCAACAATTCACAAGTAAGGTCAACCATTCGATAATCATTTATAAGCAGGATTAATTAATTATTTAATCCTAATTAATTCAAACTATTTCCAATTAAATTAATTACTTATGAATAAATTATCCAACCCTGATAAATTAATTACAAATCATTTGATATAAATTTATTTATCAAACACCTTAATTAACTATTCTTAATTAATTACCATAACAAATAAATTACTCCTTAATTTATAATTATTTCTTAATCACTTTCATTAATTAATTTACCTTTAATAAATTAATTATTCTCAAATTAATTACCTTAATTTATTTGTTAAATTAACCTTTAATATTAAGTAATCAGTTAGGTAATTATTCTTTAATTAAACAAATCATTAATTACTTAATAGTTTAAAAGATTACATCTTTCTATCTTTATTTATTACTTTAAAAATGTCTTACTAAATCCTTAATTAATTCAAACTTTAATCAAAGTCATCATTTAAAACATGAATTAAAAATGTTTAAAAGTTTGAATTTTATTTTAAAGTAAAAACTGTTTATACAACAGACCCGAGACCCACTTCGAGTCTTACCTGAGTCGACAAGCCATCTACTTCGAGTTTCATCCCAAACCAACCCATATGCCATTTTCTTTCAAACTTTAATTTTTGTTAAGTCTTTTTTTTCTAAAACCTGGGTAATCATCTACCCGAGCCACAACCCCACCTACTTCGAGCAACACTCGATAGTTACTCGAGAAAACTCGAGTCTCACTTCACTACTCCCAGACTTCATCAGATCACCAGAATTCGTGCACGTGCACGTGCACGTCACCGCCGCACCCCTCCAGTCGACTCCAGATCATCGAGCAAATCAACGATCACCCACACACCATTCCCCGACCATCAGAACATCACCTTCGACTCGAAATTAAAATCGAGCTCAAAAACCCAAACTTGGAAATGTAAACCGGAACAACCATATACCTGGAAACTGCCGTCGTTCTCCCAACCTCGACCACCCGAAAACTCGAGACTCCGGTCAACTCTTCGTCGACATCCCTTCTACCATTCCCCAGCACCACGAAGCACTCGATTCATTATCGATGATGAACGAAACAAAATACCCAGCCACGACCAAACTAGGTTTCCAGAACTCATTTGCTTGTCGCCGCCTCCACGACCATCTGCAGCCCTATCCAGTATTTTTCCTATAACCACCGATCATCCCTCCATTTCCAGCCAAGATCCCAACTTCGGCAAGTCGTTAGATCACCTGAGATCATCAAAACAATGAAATACAGATAATCCCAAACTGCTCTGTCATCCTCTATCGAAAAATTATGATTTTTGTTTTAAAAATCATGTTTTCGTATATGAATTCATTCTACATACCTGAATTCCTGAATTAAGAGGTTCGAAATTTGACTAGTTTAAAGTTTGGTTCTGTTCTTTTAATTTCCAAAGATAAAACTAAGTTGTTTAAGCTTAAATAGATTTTTAGAACTTAGTTCATGGTCAAACAAACAACTCTTGTTTATAATTTAAGTTCTAACAGTGATTAGATCAAGAGATGGGGATTAATTTGCAAATCTGGACTGGTAGAAACAAGAACATAGACATTTTCCAGATCACTAACATGCAGGCATCATATATACATGGAATTTCATAAATATATATCCATATAAACATACTCATTTCAAACATAAGCAATATATATGAATATACTTAAGCATTTTTAAATTTAGGTTACTCACATTGATTTCCAGAAAGAATAAACAGAGCTTTCCTTTTTGTTTTGAAACAGGCTTGTGAAGATTGCAAAACTGAAACTCATCTGCTTTGCATTTGATTTGTTCTGATCTAAGTTGTTGTTTTAATTGAATTTTTTTTATAATACTCAGGTTTAAATAAATCGAACTGAGAAGAAGTTGATGTATATAGGAAAGAAGAGTTTACTGGGTGATAAAATATTTTGTACAGGTGATAATTTTTGTTGTACAAATACCAGAGATATTTCTTGCTTTACTTCTTTTTTTAATCTGGCCAGGCAATATTTGTGGAGGCT
This sequence comes from Allium fistulosum, assembly GCA_030737815.1. Taxonomy (NCBI): domain Eukaryota; kingdom Viridiplantae; phylum Streptophyta; class Magnoliopsida; order Asparagales; family Amaryllidaceae; genus Allium; species Allium fistulosum. The sequence continues at coordinate 303,758,041 of CM060901.1, read as the reverse complement.
GAAATGATCTTGAACATTTCGAATTGACAAAATGTTGCTAGCATTTAATGCATGAGTCCTTTATGTTTCCATACTTGTCCTCTTTTATTTTTATGTTCATAGATATTTTACTTTTTCAATTTTTCTTGCCTTTCTAACTTTTTTTACAGGCTACATGTTCTTACTTTGCCTGGTTTGTCTTTACTTTATGCATATAGATATAAAGTTTTTATTGTTTTCTTTCTTAGTCATATTGCTTTGTAACAAAATTGAATTCTATTTTTAATATATTGTTATAATTTCTAGCAATTGTTTTACTTTATATTTTTACAAAGTTTATTAACATGTTATTTGGATTTATCTATTATATCTATTTCTATTTCTAACTTAAATACTCATTTCTAACTTCAATATTTATCGTCTTGTATTTCTCTATACATATTTATTTTAATATTATTTTTAGTTCTTTTAAAGTTTAACCATCTAACATTTAATTACTTACTTATTATTTATTTTGTTTTATTTTTGTTACATTTGCATTCATTCATTATATTTAAAAAACCCAATTCAAATTTAATTCAAATACATTTCTCAAGTAATTCAAAATTCAACTAATATTTTATATTGATTACCCATTATTTCACAATTTTATTCAAAAAAAATAATTATCGATTTAAAATTAATTAAAATTCGGGGTTGTTACAGACTTCCCTCCTTAAAAGAATTATGTCCTAGAAATTGCCAAGGAGACACAAAGATAGATGAAGAATATTTCATCAAATCAAACTGAACATCTATTCTGCATTTAGCTTACCAAATCAGAATATCAATAATAGATACAAGAACAAATCTATTTTACACTTCGCAAAATACTCGGGTTATCTAGATCTACGAAATATGCAGTGACATCGGTTAGTTCGAAGGGATAACTAACCATTCGTAGAATATATCCGGACCCAAAAATAGATAAATATATGGATACAATTTTCAAAACTTTTAGTTTAGAACTAAAGTATACCTATCAACCATAGCAAACAAAGCAAACAAGGCAACCAATACATCCAAACAAACAATTCAACCTATTTGGAGTTTACGTCCCATTTTAATATATCGAATCTCTTCCTGGATCTACCAGAAACTATCAAAGAATTGAGAAGAGATGCTGAGCAAAAGAGATTGATAGAGAAAAGATTGTTTCCTTGTTGTTACAGGGTATTGACCAATTCATGGTGGTATTCCCCTGTCCCCTATCTCATCCTCTTCTTACACTCATACTTACTATCAGTGAACAGTAAGAGAATATATTGAGGCATACAGACGGATATCTGAGAATTACTCATTCTAGGGTATACTTCACCCTATCTCTAATGAGCTACTTAATGTGTTATATTCCTGAGCTAAAGTTTAACCTTCAGCTCTGATACCACTTGTAAGAGTCCAAAAACTCGGCCTTCGAAAATCGGCGCCCGTACTTCACTTGTACTCAAATAACGTAGATTCAAACGCCGAATCTGGCTTCCCGGAGCTTATAACACAGTAAGTATAACAACACAGTGGAATAATGTCAAGACCCAAAAGTCGACCTTCGAAAATCGGCACCCGTACTTCACTTGTACTCAAAATGCCGTAGATTCAAATGCCGAATCTGGTTCTCGGGAGCTTATAACACAGTTAAGTAAATAACACAGCGGAATAAATGAATAATAAATTGATATACAATATCAGATACAATATCTGATACAACAGAGTGATACAATGAATATCAATATACATCAGAGATATGATACAACAAATAGCAGCGGAAAGAAAACGATAACATCAGCAGCGGATAATCTCCATCTTCAAAGCACTAAGCCAGATATAGCTCGAACTCCCAATAACGAGGCACAAAGATAAGCAAGTGCAGTCTGATCCAAAGACTGAACTAGCTCCAGATAAATCTACAAATCTGACTATCTGAAAAACCAAACTCTAGACTGCTCGTGTAGAAAAATTTTGAGCATCTAGAGTTTAGGAAAGAAACAATAAACTCCGGATCAGTCATGGGACTGGTGTGAGCAACAAAAACAGTTTATCTTTAAAAACGAACAACAAAAGAATTTAAAGTCAATTCGCAATGCTTTTTGGAAAATGAAACTACCATAAGGCCTCCCGCCACACACACAATGCAAACGCAGACTTGGAGGAGATTTCTCCTTATGATAGTCAAAGATGCTTACTACGCAAAATCAAATCATTTTTGATATTATTATTAGTGCATAGTGTAGAAAGTATTTTGAAAATAGAATATCAATCTTAGCCAACATACGTACCATTATAGTATGCCTACTATAGCTACCATATTAGATGGCAGGTTCTACAACTAAAACCGTACACAGTTCGTATTGGAAGATGGATTTCCAACAAATGGTCAGGCTAAGGAACTTCCCATGCCACGGTGGGTACGTCCCTGGAATAGACGACCCGAGAACCTAACCGGATCTCTGCCAACACAAGGCCGGGTTACCTTTGCAAAAATAGGTAACTACTGACACGCGTATGCCATCCCCCGATCGTCACCGATCTTCCCGAGGATCCTCGATTTCCAACAACCACATAATAATAATAATGCAGTAACCACAGAGGTTAAGTATCTAGGCTCCATACCATGATACCACCTTTATCCAGAAGGAATGACATACACTAAGGGGCGCTACTCCCTAGAACCTTGCTGCATCCTTCCTGTTTTGACAATTTCCGGGGTGTGAGGCTCGACGAAGTCTCATCCACAAAGCTACGCTTTGTCACAAAGCCATGCTTCGGGTCAAACAAATGATCAACCTATGATCACAAAGATATAAGATCAAACAAATGATCATATCGCAAATGCACAAACACTGATCATCACACAGCAACACTCAGCATGCCACATTACCAAATTGGGATATATCGCTGATAAATTTCAACTACATAACCTCTGAGCTCGTACGTCTTAGAGAAGGGTGTTAAGCTAAGAGAATAAATTCTCCGCCACCAACAGATATGTATTTGAAATAAATCGGCTTTATATCTCAAAGTGTAATGTCAGACATGTAACCATACAAGTCTGTTCCGGGATCGAACAGAACCGAAGGCACTTCTTACGAAGCCCTTGCAATTCCGGGTAATTTCCAATCACGTCCGGACTTCCCGTCACAAATGAGTGATATAAATCTCTATACCGGAGCAACTCAGTGCAGAGACATTCGACAGGTTGTCCTTTCATTTTCGAAAAATATCCGGTCTTCACCACCGGTCTTCAAATGCCATCCATATACGACGTATCACTATTCGGAATGGGTTATATGACCCAAAGGTCTTTTCCCGGCTAACCCGAATAGTGAGCGCAATATTTAAAAATATATGGATATTGGGAATTCAATTAAGTCACAACTTATTACCCAAAATCTTTCTTCCAATGGTTTAAACAAATTACCATTTTTATCTTTTTAAGCAAAAAGATTTAATTCACAAAGTTCACTTAATTTCACAAAGATTCATTCACAGATTTTTCAAATCGATTTCCATTTCAGTTTAATTAATTCGTTAAATCTTTAAATCAAAGATTTAACTAATAGCTTTCAAAACAATTTCATTTCGAATGGTTTAAACAAACATCATTCTAAATCTATTAAAAATAGACAGATTCAATTCATAGTTTTCAAAAAAGAATTCATTTATAACTTGGAAAAACCATTTTTCAATTCGATCTTGAAATTCCTTTAATTAAACTGGAATTTCATTCCTTATATATATGAAAGCTTTTATCATTTGAAAACAAACAGTTTTCATTTCGAAAAATCTGATTCATTCATACGAGTTGAAATCCTTGGGTTAAATTCAAATTCCCAACTTATACTTTTAAAATGGTTAAATTCATACAAACACATTTTATATCATCTTTAGTCCCTAGTTTCAATCATAGGATTCTATTTCAAATTTGAATAAAAATTTAAATCTAATTATTTAAATTTTCAAAAACTCGATTAAGTGATTCAAAATAACTTTTATCTTTGAAATTCCATTTCAAAAGCTTCTACTTTAAACCCAGATTTCAAATTTCAAAATAAATTGAAATTAAAATTTCAATTTCAAAAACATCAGATTTAAATTATCTGTGACTTAACCGATTTCCATGTGAAACCCATATTTGTGTGTGTAAAAGTGTAGTCCAGGGGTTTAACACAATAGTGCAACACAATGAATCATCACAGATCAGAATACAGAAATATAGTTGATAAGCGATACAAATTATAACGCTTATCGTTTATGCACAGACCACAGATATATAAATATCACAGATAATAAATTACATCACAGATAATTAATCACAGATCATAACATAAATCAGGGTGTATCACAAAGCATCATATATCAGGGATATCAAACAATTCATATCATTCAACAGAATCCAAACATCCGTAGGTAGGATCAAATTAAATTATCTGATTGATTTGAATCAGATTAACTTCTATGAATAAATTACTAATCCTGGTTAATTAATATTACAAATCATTTTGATAAATTATTCTTTAAATCATTTATTTGTTAACCATTAATAATAAATTAATTAACCTTCAATTAAAATTTATCAACCTTTAATTATTAAATAATTATCTTTTAATTATTTAATTCACCAATAAATTATCTTTAATTAATTAATTAACCCAAAATTTGATTAATTATTATTAAATTAATTACCCTTAATTAATTACACTTTAATTAATCATCCTTAAAATTTTATTAATCTTTTAGTCACTTTATCAACTGATGCTTAAATCATTAATCATCCATTCTTAATAAATTTATCAATTATTAATTTATTATCCTTTAATCAATTATCCTTAACTAATTACATTAGTTAATTAACCATTAATTAAAATAAATCAACATTTATTTATAAATTAATCAACCTTTATTAATTAATCACATAATTACTTATCCTCAAATTAATTATTCTTTAAATTTCTTGGTTAATCAAACTTAACTTTATTAACAAAATTTACCTTAATTACTTTTATTAAGAAATTCTATTTCAAACTTGAATTCATATTTGTACTTAACAAAAATTATTTTAGGGAAATAAATTTACAAATTAAATTGATTTGAATTTGTTCAATTTCTTTTTTTAAAATCTGGAAACATACAACCCAAGACCTGCTTCGAGTCATCCCCGAGAAAATTTTGCCTCTGCTTCGAGTTTTTCCAGAAATCGACCCGAGTGAGTATTTTTTTCGAAATTTTGTTTAAGTGTTTTCGACCCGGTAGCCTTTCAATTTTACTCAAGTTCGACTTCGAGTCGAACGCCTGTTTCCCCACGTAACACTCCGAGTCTCCTTCCTCTTCTTCGTCTTCCCCAAACTCCACAATGCCAGGTATACACGCGAGTGCACGTGTACGTGCACACACGCCGCCGCCAGTTTCGATCATCGTCGCCGATACCCACACGTCGACGATCACCTCCCCGAGCCCCCTGACCTCCCAGATTACTCGACCCAGTTGCCGATCAAAATCGAGATATACAACCCAGACTTCATCAAAACACCCACCAGAGAATCGACTCGTCCCCCTACCTCTGGCCATCGGAGGCCATGGAAATTTCGTCAGAGCTTCGTCGACGTCACCTCCATCATTCCTCCAAACCACGGCGAACTCGATCCATCCTTCAACTTCCAGTCACGACATTTCGAACGCGACCCAAAACACCAAATTAAACCCTACATTGATCCACCGCAATCACCACACCCATCAGAAAAATTCGTGAGCATTTTTCCCAGACTTCATGACCTACCAGGAAGCTCCAACTTCGATCACGAGGATAACGATGTTGCCGATCACCAGAAATTGGATAAAAACCCATTTCAGTTCAACTATAAACTGCTCCAAGCACACTCGACTAAAAATCACCATTCGAGTCTTAAAAATCATAAATTTCTATGATGATTCAGGTTATAAGACTAAATTGACAATTTACAACATTTTATTTTTATCAAATTTTTGCTTGAAACCTGTAGTTTCACTTTCCAGAAGAAAATATCAATTTGTTTTTCTTGAATTCAATTTTAAACTTAGTATAACCCTGTCATAACAAAGTTTCATTTTGAGATCAGTACTTAATTCATTTTAAAATTTGAGATATGATTTTCTTCTTGATTTTTATCAACCTATTATTGAAACAGGGGCTGATTTCTTTTCCCTTTTTATACACAGGCATAATCAGATTTTTCTATTGTATATATATAAATATACCTACCTACAGCAACAAGTATACGCATACCAACCAGAATGTCATATCTTAGAGAAGCAAATTGATTCAGGCATTCATCTTAACATATCATGGATTAAAGACGAATTTGCTCACCTTGAAAATGGAAGAGAAGAAGAACAGAGTAGAGTTTGAAATGTTAAACCAAGCTTGACATTTTACTAATTGCAGCTCCTCTTTTTGATCTGTGATTCGAATTGGTTCACGTTGTTTTTAAGTTGAAGTTTTTCTTGTTTAAGTTTGAAAATATATTCACTTCAGTTTTGCATAGCTTATGGACGAACTGATGTTGAGGAGTTGGTATATAGGAGAGAAGATGACAGGGTATGGCTGAGGTGATCTTGCTTGTACAGGTGATTTGTATTTCTTTATACAAGGTGATATTATCTTGTACTAAAGTTATGGGCTTCCTTGGTTTATATTTCATTTTAAATTTACATACTTTGTTTATTGCAGCCATACTTGCTTGTCTCGGCTGAAGACATTATGGTTTGATTTCACACTTGCTTGATTTAATTTACAGGCTTTTGTATTTGTTTTATACTTGTGCTTTTTTGTTAGCTTTTTTCCTTTGCCAGGTTGCTTTTTCTTTCATGTACAAAGATAGATTACTTTGTGTTGAAGTGATGTTGCATTTCTACATATGTTTGTTTCATACCTGCATGTTTATACTTTGTCTCGCCTACACATTTGAATTTGTCAAATTTATTTTCTATTCCTAGTTTAAATATTTATCGTTATCTTACTTTAATATTTATTGTTGTTAACGTTAAAATATGAACGATAACACCCGGTGTGCGTAATAAGATCGTGAAAGCACCACCCGTGTGACGGGAACAGAAATTAAGCAGGAAAATAGCAGAAATGCAGTAAATGAACAACAGATTTATAGTGGTTCGGCCCGTAATTGAGCCTACGTCCACTTTATAGTCTCTTATTGCTGATTCGGTTACAATTTGATAAAAATCTCTTCAGGAAACAGTACAATTCGATCACAAGAAACAATCTAGACTACTAGCTCAATCTTCGACGGTGAAACTCGATGAATCCATGTCGGATGTAAGGAATTTCTCTCGAAGCTTGTTGTAGTGTCGCGAATGCTTGAAGGATCCTTGATTACTGAATGAATGAAGAGTTCGACGGAGTAACATCGCTGTAGAAATGATTTGCCAAAAGTCCCCCTCATGTTGGAAGTGGTGGCCTATTTATAGGAGCAGATTTCTGAGCTTTCGGTTTGGCCAAGTCATGAGTCGTGACCGACTCATGGTAAGTCGTATCTCGTATTCGACTTATGATGTCTCGTGGGCGCCATATTTGGTCCATCTTGTGGCTCAGTTGGAAGATAAGTGCTAACTCGTAGCCGACTCATCAGATCAAAGTAGCTCAGGCACGGGCTTTGGATTTTAGCTTGATAGCCTTTAAGTCGTAATACCTCATGAGTCGTAAGTCCTCATGAGTCGTAGGTCTTCATGAGTCATAAACCTGATGAGTCGTAGACCCAATGAGTCGCAAGACCCTGTGATTTGCAAACCCCATGGCGTAAGACCTCATGAGTCGTAAGTCCTTGTGAGTCGTAAACCCCATGAGTCGTAATCCCCATGAGTCGTAAGATCTCATGGGTCGTAAGTCCCCATGAGTCGTAGTACCTTGTGAGCCGTACAGACCTTGACTCACTGAACCGTCTGGATCATGAGTCGTAGCAAGCTTATCTCGTAAGACCATGAGTCGTATACTCCTTATCTCGTAAGACCATGAGTCGTATACTCCTTATCTCGTAAGACCATGAGTCGAAAAAACTTAAGGGTTAACATTTGCCCCTCGAAGTACACGCCTAAGTCGTAGGTCGTGTGCTTCGACTCATATTATCCCGTGTATGCCTTTTCGTGTTCCACTGCCCAAAGGTATAAAATGCTTGAGTCGTCCCTTCTACCCATTACCTATCTCCTGAGTCGTATCCGCCATTACTATTCCTCCAAGCTTTCTCGAGGCAATACCTTCCTTTTCTAGCAATCTACCAATTCGATTCCCTATTCTTTATTGCGTAAGTGTTTCTGATCCATCCTCGACCTTTAATCATCATTGATTCGTGAACTCTCCCCCCTATACTTAATCCATCCCCTTGTGCAATGCTTTGTTGCGAATTCCACCGTACCGGTAGCTCGTGAGCCCGATTTTGCTCGATTTCATCTTTAGATGAATGGGGCGATGGAGATGCAGGGTTACTGCGCTTCAGGCTTTAATTGATTAGGTTGACGAGGCTTTGGTGATCTGAACTTAACCCTTTGGACGGTTCAATGGTGTCGTGGAATTAGGATGGGGATTGTAATCTGATTGAGAGGTTACCGGGTTTGGAAGATAACGGGTTAGAAGAAAAGTCAATGGGTTCAAATCAAGTGAAATGCTAGCAGGACCACGGTTCAGTAGCTTTGTACGACTTACGAGTCAAGTCTCCTATGACATAATTCTTGAGTCGTAGACGACTCAGGACTTAGGATTTTATGCCGCTTTGGACTGCAGCCTCCTTTTGAGTCGTAGACGACTTAGTTTTTTACGACATAGTTCTTGAGTCGTAGACGACTTAGGACTTGGGTTATATGCTGCTCTGGACTGGAGTCTCTTATTTTCACATGACTTAAGACTTGAAGTACGACCGACTTGCCTTGTAACCCTTAAGTCGTGGACGAGTCAATACATAAGTCGTTGGCGACTCATGACTTGGGCTTTGAACGAACTTTGAACTGCTGCATTTTGAACTGCTGAACTATGAACTGCTGCATTTTCCTACAGATCACTCTAACTTGCAAACTAATAACCTGTCTAATAGAATATCAACAAAGAAATTGGGACGAATATACTGTCACCGACTGCCCATATCAAATGACAGATTAGTTAATAACAGATAATCAACATAAACAGATTGTGTGTATGACGTGCTTTAAATCAACAAGTTCAAGCAAAGTATTAAAACAACATTGAAATAGTCAACTGAAGATGTCCGGTTTGCATTTAATGCTGTACCTGAACTTTTAAATTAACAAGTCCTGAAATCTGATAATCGATCGGTTACCGACTAGCTTAATTCCAGTTTGTATTTATTTGTTATCTTTGTTAATTTTGCACAACACTTCACACTATTTAGGAAACGTGCACCTTCATATTTGAATATCCAGTTGCTTGTGTAGAATGGCTTCTCAACAAGGAGATGTAACAGTTCGGACCGGAGAGTCCATTTTCATTCCAGCTCCTTTAGTCAACCCCCCAGAGAGAGCCCCTTCCACTTTATTGTACAAAACTTTTCGGCAATTGTGTACTCAATTTGGCATTGCTGAAGATGACGCTATCCTTCCTGAAAAGAACAACACTGCTAATGTAGCACCTCCTGGCTTTGTGGCAGTCAACCGACAAATGTGCTCGAGCGGAGCCATTCCTCCTTTCAACAATTTTCTTCAACATCTTCTCCGCCAACTGGCAATCGCTCCATTCCAATTACATCCCAATGGCTATGCTATTCTAATGGGGCTATGCGTATTATTCAGCAGAACGCTTAACCGTCTCCCCAGTGTTGACGAAATCTGTTACCTGTGCTCTTTTGTCAGAATCAAAGATCATCCTTCGATTATTGTTATAAGAAGTGCCAGGAATCGCAAACTGGTTGTCGGCCTCCCTGATACTGCTCATGGGTTTTTGACTCAGTATTTTTATGTTCGCTGTCCCCCTGGTTTTTATGCCGTGTGGAGAGAAGGAAGTAAGAATGCCTATCCTTTCTTCTCCTTGTTCTCTGAGTATCATATAGTCCGAATCACTAAGTGTTTAACTTTGCTTTCTCATTTCAGCGCTCCTCTCTCCCTCTAGGGATCCCAGTCATAAGCATACTCTGGAGAAGCTCATGGCTGTTCCGATTGAAGAACGGGATGTGAAATTTCTGTTGAAAGATGAGTTTCTCCACCAGTTTGGACTTTTACATCCTTCTAGATCGACTCAAATTCATGAAATCTCGAGTTCTGATGCGGAAACGTTAGCTGCTTCAGGTTCCCAAGCGGAGGCCTTGAATGCCCCAGCTCCTGTAGAAGAAACTACATCAAAAGCACCTGTCGTAGAGGCTGCTTTGATAAAATGCTCCGCATCCACCGATGTTGTCGGGTTAGCCAATAAATCGGCACTTGCCCCGATCATTGAGGAGGAAGAGAATCCTCAAGTTTCTGAAAAATCAATTGATACAGAAGTTGAGAAGGAGAAGTCTGCTGAGTACCAGGGTGATGATACCTTTGATGGCTTGAGCGATATCATGATAACTTCCCAAGAACTTTTCGGGGATAATAATCCAAAAGTGACTTCTCCCATTGTCGAGGCGACTTCCACCATTAAACAAACCCGGACGCCTACTACGCCAGTCGTCTCTATTTCCACACTAAAGCGTGGTCTGTAGTTTGACGCATGTAGCTTGCACGCCACACACACTTAGGATTTTTCAGCACTTATAAACATTTATCCTCTTTCTCCTGGAAATTTCTAAACTTTACTCCTTTTTTGCTTTCAGGTTCTCCAATGGGACGTACAGGTTCATATTATGACTCATTCAAGTACCGTGGAGGCCGCGGCTCCTATGATTTTAGGAAGTACCTTGATACCCCAAAAGAAACAGATGAAGAGAGGGCTCGAAGGAAAGCCCAGGAGAAGCGGGATTACGATCAGCGGCAAAGAAGGAAAGATGCCGAGCGATATGACTCTTCGCATAGAAGTGACTACTCTCATAAGCGGAAGTCTTAAGATGATAAGGGAAAAACTCAGATTGCCGACGAACCGAGCAAACGATCTAAACCGATTGACGTGTCTGAAATTTCTGAAAAAACTGACGCTCCCATTCCTTCCGATATTCTGGCCAGCTCTCCTCCTCTGAAGAAATCTGACATTCAGACTATCATTAACAGACCGCAATATCAAGTCAAGGACGGCCCCCCAACACTTCAGAGTCGTTTTCCGAATTGGTGCCTAAAAGGGGTGCGCTTTGACTTGGACTTAGTTCCGATTGATAAACAAGACATGCTTAGCAGTCTTGACGCAGTCAGGCTTAATATCGAGAGGATGTCGCAGTGGCAGAAGCTTGTCGATGAACTCCAAAGGGTTAATCGTGCAAACCTTGAGGCGATGCTGACTATGGAAAATGACAAGGCGGAGTGGGACAAAATTTGCAAACAGCATAATGTCGAGATGACAAATATTGCTGATGGTTATGCAAAACTTGAGTCCGAGGTTAAAAAACTTAAGGAAGATCTTGCCTCTTCTTCTGCATCTCATACTCAAAAAGAAGAAGTCTTTCAAAAAAAAGTGCGGGATGCACATGCTGCACAGAGAGATGTCGAAATGAAGCTCTCCGCTGAACAACATATTACTGAGAAATACCGCACAGAAAACGCCGATCTGCAGGAAAAAGTCACCTCCCAGAACGTAGAGATTGAGTTTCTAAAGTCTCGACTTACTAAAACTGAGGCAGAGCGTGATGAGGCTACCGCTGGCCGGGTTGCTGCCGTTGCCGAAAAGGAAGCGGCTGAGCAATCACATGAGGCGACGAAAGCAGACATCAGCTCTACCTTATTCGACTTTTATTTACACAGCGTTCTAGGTCGTGGGAGCCTCTCTTTTCTTGGTCCCGATTATGAAATTACATTGGCTGAAGTGTGGGAAGTCGCAATGGATATGCTTGGCGGGGCCGGCTATAATGAGTTGGAACTTGAGGAGCGCTATCTCGATGATGAGGCTCGTGCCGCTCTTGTTAAGGGGAAGGAGCTACTTGCCAAAGTACGAGCTGAAACAACGGGAGAAGAGCCTCCAAAAGAAGAAGCTCCTTTAACTGCCCCCGTTCATACTTCCACTTCAACCGACGTTAATATTATGGATTCCAGCTCTCATTCTTTACATCTAGCTAAAGTTGCCCAAGAATCTGCAACTACTCCTACTGAAGATGAGGCACTGGATGATATTGAAGCCGAGAAGTTTGAGGTTGATCTTGCAAAGCCAACTCCTCCAGGTACTTTTGGCGTCGTCTCGGGTCTAATGAACCAGTCATTTGACTTAGCCGAATTCGATGACCTTCTTACTTGTTACTTAAACTTTGGTGAACCGATACCTTCTCTATTTTCGGAAGATGTTGATTTTAACTTCTTTTCTTCTACAGCTGAGGCCCCAGTCATTGCACAAGCTTCCACTCCTTCAGTTGCCATCCCTTCATCTTTACAGGTTACTCCTCCTTCTGCTTCCCAACCGGGATCACAGGCAGAGAAAATTGAAGCCCTTCAAGGCCTGGATGATCCGGCAGCTTCGCAGGAGCAGAAGGCGGAGGACCTTGAAGACGTCGAGAAGACCCCGGAGCAGTACCTTGATGATGACACGAAGCTTTCAACACTGCTTGCTACTCCGGGGAGCGAATCTTCCTCAAAGAGGAAGGGGAAGCGTGGCATAAGGAAGAAGAAGATTAGTGCTTCAATTGGGGAGGAAGCAGAAGTTGATCCAGCCGCGCCTCTTTCTCCTTCTGCCCCGTCCCGTCCACAACGGCTCCAAAAACTAATCATTAGGCCGGGGAAAGGATCCAAAGGTGGCGAGAAGAAGGGATAACGAGCTATTTTTTTTTTACTCCTTACTTTTGCTTTTTGCATGTATCGACCGAGGATTGTGCAGGTACCGGTCCCTGCTTTTGCTTTTTGAGATATCTGCACATGTAAAGAATTTTCATAGTACTAAATAAAACAATTATTTTACTTGTACAAACTCTTGTGTATGTGAGAATGATCTATCTTTTATTTTTAGTGTAGAACAAACGATTCTTCTTACTTGTGCAAACTTTTTGTCTGCGTTTGAGAATGCATTTATTCCACATTTGTTTTCCGTGATATTGCAACGAACTTGTGGCATGTTGCTTTTATTAATATAATTGAATTGTATAGTATTGCCCCCATGCCGTAAGTGCATTGCAATATTCCTAGCCTTTTCAAGACTAATACTCTTATTTCAGAGGACAATTATTCCGCTTTTAAGGGGAGAATTATTCTGCTTTTAATAGAGTATATGCAGTCTTTAGAAGAATTTTTATTTTCGCTTTCTGAAGAACGCTTCAACTTTCGGGGATAATCACTTTTATTTATTAAGAAGTGAATTTCCCTATGAAGTGAAATGAACTTTTCTGAAAGAATTTTGTAGTATTTCAACTTTTTTTTTTTAGGAGGAATTTTTTGAGATGAACAAGTTAGTCCTTCCTCTAAGAGTTGAATTGTGCTTCCGGAGAATGCTTTTCGTTCGAGTATTCTATTTTGGGACATGCCTCCGGAGAGGGCTCCTCTTAAAGAGTTGTGACTCCGAAGAGGTCTTGTGCCTCCGAAAAGGGCTTGTGCCTCCGAAGAGGGCTTGTGCCTCCGAAGAGGGCTTGCGGTGCCTTGGGAAAGGGCTTTTGCCTCCGAAGAGGTCATGTGCCTCCGAAGAGGGCTTGTGGTGCCTTGGGAAAGGGCTTTTGCCTCCGAAGAGGTCATGTGCCTCCGAAGAGGGCTTGTGCCTCCGAAGAGGGCTTGTGCCTCCGAAAAGGGCTTTTGAGTGCCTGGAAGTTACTTTCTCATGGTCGGATGGGTTCGCGGGGCAGGCGTAAGTTGCTTGATTGGATGTTTGTTTGTTCAAACGACCGCAATCAATTAACAAGATGCCCCTTCGGTGGTCCCACCGATCTATTTGATTGAGGAAAGCACTCCCATTTATTGGCGTGCCTCGTTAGAGGGCTTTGGTTGGTTGGTGTGCCGGGTAGGTTGCGTCTCAGGGGCGAGTGGATCCACGGGACGGACGTAAGCTATCTGATCGGATGCATCACGACCAGTTAGCGAGGGTCCTGTTACTTCCGCTTGGGAAGGCGTCCCTTTAGTGGATCTTCTGGCCTTCCTGTTGAGATGCATACCTCCTTTTGTCTGCTCCTTTGTTTGCTTGGCAACTTTCTCTCATCATCTGCCTGTTAGCGATCTCTTATTATCGTTCCCAAGCACATCTTCTTCTTTTCCTCTTACAAGTAAATTGCTTTATCCGAAGGAGTGGACTTCACTGTTGAATGACTCCACGAGACAAACGCAAGTTATCTAGTTGGATGTCTATTCATAGTGACAATCTCGACTAGTGAACGAAGGTTTGTCACAATGGAGTCGCCAACTTTTCATGTGAAGTTTTCCTTGCTTGGGATTTGAGTTTGGAAAATTTTTTTGTGGCTTGGTTTTCGTGTAATAGCTGATTTATGGAGGCCGCTTAGCTTTGCGACGAGCAAGCATTGTTTTGATGTCCTGCAATTTTGAATCGACATTTTAGCAATACATTTAAAGTATTTATATATCGAAATAAAACAGGCATTATGAAATAGTAAAGAACACAAGATTTATAGTGGTTCGGCCAAGAATTGGGCCTACATCCACTTTATAGCTTTCATTCATTCACACTGATTTACAATTTCTTACAATACAACTGACACATTCATCGTTATTTTACAATTTTGAACCAAACTTTTTCTTTTAAGTAAAATAAGGACGTAAGTGGTTGCTGTTCCAGGCTCTTGGGATTGGATCTCCTTCAACAGTTATGAGTTTGAAAGTGCCATCAAGAAGTTTAGTGCCTATGACATATGGTCCTTCCCAGTTTGGCCCAAACACACCAGTTGCTGTCATAATCCTTTTCAAAACCAAGTCTCCGATCTCAAAGCTGCATTGGCGAACCTTAGAGTTGAAATGCCTGGCAATTCTCTGTTGATGAGCAGAAACTCTGAGCCTAGCTTCTTCTCTTTTCTCATCAAGAAAATCAAGTGCTTCAAATTGCAGTTTCTCATTTTCAGCTTCGTTGAAATGAACTCTTCTATGTGAAGGAACTTCTACTTCCACTGGAATCATTGCCTCTGATCCGTATGCTAGTGAAAATGGAGTGTGCCCAGTCGCAGTTTTGTGAGTAGTTCTGTACGCCCATAGTGCTAATGGAAGTTTATCAACCCAACCACCTTTTGCTTTTTCGAGCTGCTTTTTGATAGTTGACTTGATGATCTTATTGACTGCTTCCACTTGCCCATTTGCCTGCGGATGAGCCACTGCTGAGAAGCTTTTTTGAATTCTGAACCGTTTGCAAAAATCCTGGAATTCTTCACTTTCAAACTGAGTACCGTTGTCTGTGATTATCTTCTGTGGCACACCATATCTGCAAATGATATTCTTCGTTACAAAATTTATCATCTTTTTAGAAGTGATGGTGGCCAAAGGTTCAGCTTCAGCCCACTTGGTGAAATAATCAACGGCAACAATAGCATATTTAATCCCTGATTTGGCGATCGGTAATGGTCCAATTAGGTCTATCCCCCAAATGGCAAATGGCCATGGACTGACCATTTGTGTGAGTTCAGTGGAGGGTGCTCTTGGGATTTTTGCAAATCTTTGGCATTTGTCACATTTCCTGGAAAAAGTTGCAGCATCTCGATTGATATCCGGCCAGAAGTATCCATATCGGAGAATTTTCTTTGCAAGTGTTTGACCACCTGAATGGTCTCCACATTCTCCTCCGTGCACCTCTGTTAAGATTGTCTTGGCTTCTTCCTTGGTTACACATCGGAGTAGTGGGGTTGAAAATCCCCGCCTGTATAATCGGCCATCTTGAATTATATACCTCGATGCTTTTCTAAATAATTTTCGACGTTCCTTAGAACTTTCTGGTAGGGAACCACTGAGTAAGTATTCTTTGATTGGAGTCATCCATGATTCATGCTCTTGAGACGTAGTCATAATCCAATCAACATCCATTTCATCAATGCTTGGAGCTGACAGAACTTCTACAGGAACTAATCCTAGTAATTGAGCTTCTCCGGAACTTGAGTACTTTGCTAAAGAATCCGCCTTCATATTTTCCTCTCGGGGTATGTGGCTTATTGAGTAGTGATCTAAATCATTGAGGAGTTCGGAAGTTTTTGTCAAATATGCAGGCAAATTTCCTCCTTTGGCTTGAAATTCTTTTTTCACCTGGCAAACAATAAGCTGAGAATCGCTAAAAATCTGTATCGCTTTGATGTTAAGTTCCTTGGCGATTTTTAAACCGGCAATAAGGGCTTCATATTCTGCTTCATTGTTGGTCGAAGGGAATTCTAGTCTCAATGCATAACATAATGATCGTCCTTCGGGAGTTTCAAGCACAACTCCTGCCCCAGAACAATAATCATTTCTTGAGCCATCAACATACAACTTCCACTGTACCGGAATGCAGTCAGTGGTTTCTTCCTTGATGTCACTTTTGTCAGTAGATTCTGCGATGAAATCTGCTAAAGCTTGTCCGTTGATTGCTCTTCGGGGGTGATAAGTGATGTCATACTGGCTAAGTTCAATGTTCCATTTCAAAAGACGACCCGAAGTTTCAGGACGAAACAGGACTTGCTTTAGCGGTTGATTAGTAAGAACTTTGATAGGATGAGCTTGAAAATAGGGCCTCAACTTCCTGGAAGCGATTAACAAACAAAAAGCAAGCTTTTCTATCTTTGAATAATTCATCTCTGCCCCAGTGAACCGTTTGCTGATATAGTAGACTGGACGTTGTATTTTCATATCTTCCCGTACAAGCGCTGCGCTGAGAGCGTGAGATGAAATTGCTAAATAGATGAAAAGATCTTCACCGTCAGTGGGTTTGGAAAGAACCAGAGGTGTTTCCATGTGATGAATTAGTTTATCGAAAGCATTCTGGCATTCTGGAGTCCACTCAAAATTTTTCTTTCCTTTCTTTAAAGCGTCAAAGAAGGGAATACATTTGTCTGTGGCCTTGGAAATGAAGCGACTCAGGGCAGCGACTTTTCCATTGAGACTTTGCAGTTCTCTCTTTGTTCTAGGGGCTTTAATTTCTCTCAGAGCTGTGATTTGAGCAGGATTGGCCTCAATACCCCTAGCGCTTACGATGTAACCCAGGAATTTCCCAGACTCTACCCCGAATGAACACTTCAATGGGTTGAGCTTCATTCCATATTTTCGAAGAATCGTGAACATCTCCTCCAAATGTCCCATGTGATCTACAGCTTTCTTTGATTTTACCAACATATCGTCGACATAAACTTCCATGGTTCTACCAATCTGAGGCTTGAACATTGCATTGACGAGTCTTTGGTAGGTTGCCCCAGCATTTTTCAATCCGAAAGGCATAACTTTGTAGCAGTAGAGAACCACATCTGTTATAAAGCTTGTGTCTTCCTGATCTGGATCATGCATCATAATCTGATTGTATTCGGAGTAAGCGTCCATAAACGACAGCAACTCATGCCCAGCTGTCCCATCCACCAATTGATCAATTCTGGGCAGCGGGAAGCAATCTTTGGGGCACGCTTTGTTTAAATCTGAGAAATCTATGCATACTCTCCACTTTCCATTTGCCTTCTTGACCAGTACTGGATTTGAAACCCAATTTGGATAAGTGGAGTTTCTGATAAAGCCGTTCTCCATGAGCCGATCGACTTCTTCCATTAGTGCTGTCGATCTTTCTGGGCCTTGAGTTCTCCTCTTCTACTTCACTAGTGTGAATTTCGGATCTATGTTCAGAGTATGCACAGCGACTTCCGGGGAGATCCCACACATATCAGCGTGACACCAAGCGAACACATCTAGATTGGCTTTTAAGAATGATATCAGTGTGTTTTGAACTGTTATACTTAGCTGTGAACCCACATTGAGTACTTTGTTCGGGTCTCTCGAGTCTACAGATACTGGTACCGTTACCTCCACGGGTACCACTCTATTCTCCCCTGTACTGGCTTTCCTGGGATCCATTTCTTTTCTTGCATTGCTGTGTTCACCAGTACAGGGGCCGTTCCGTAGTTGCTACAGGGTCGGTTCCTTGATGCGGAGCGGAGCTGCCGCATCTTTCCCCATTTCTCTTCTCCTGGCCTCTCAGAGTTCTACCAGATAACATTCTCGTCCTGCGTTCTGATCTCCTTTAATAACAGCAATCCCATTATCAGTAGGAAATTTCATTGTTAAGCACCAAGGAGCGAGGACGGCCCTGAAAGCAGCAAGAGTAGGCCGACCTAAGAAGGCGTTATAGGCGGAGAATCCATCAACAATTACAAAAGTTTGCTTCCGAACCAATTTCTTGTGTCCTTCGCCCATTTCAACAAACAAGTCCACCGTTCCAATTGGCTGTTTCAGCTCTCCTGTAAATCCGGCAATCTTATGTGAAGAAGCATGTACATCAGTCATCGGAATTTTCATTTGGTCAAATGTCCTTTTAAAGAGGATGTTGCATGAGGCACCACTATCAACTAACACTCTTCTGACAATAGCCGGCCCAATACCGACAGAGACAACCAAAGGGTCCTCAGTAGGAGCTTCCACATTAACAGAATCCCTGGCTCTGAACATAATATCATCATGGAAAGTCTTTTGCTGCTTTAGAGGTGAAGCATCTTCCAGGATTAAGACACTTTCTTCGGTTGGTGCATACTTCAAAGCTTTTGCATACCTTTCCATTTCACCCCAACTCCTGCCAGCCGGGTGAGGTCCCCCTGTGATCACATTAATAACAGGTCTTTCCTTTCCAGCAGGCCTCTCTCCTGAATCAGATGAATTAGTTGGAGGTAACTGCCCTTGGCTGGATGAAGATGGGTCCTTTCTATTCCTCTTGACGTATTGCTGCAACTTATTCTCTCTTAGCAATTCTTCAATCAGACTTTTCAAATGGCGGCACTCATTGGTATCATGCCCTGGTTGGTTGTGAAACTTGCAAAATCTTCCGCTTTGAACAGCATTCTTCCCAACTTTCACGGCCGGTGGTTTTGGAAATTCAACAGCATCCTTAGTGGCGATGAAGATATTTTCCGGGGTATCGGTCAGAGGAGTAAAATCTGAAGGTTTAAGGAAGCGGGGCTTTTTGAAGTCTTTCTGCCTTTTCCCACCATTACTTTCCCTTTTCTGATCTGCCGGTTCTTTCTTGCTTTGAACAGTAGCATTATTTTCCACCACCGTTGTCACAACTTTAGCTGGTGCGGAAAGATTCTCTAAGCGTATAAATTCGTCAGCCTTTTTATAGAATTTCTCGAGCGAATTTGGCTCCTTCATCTTCAGCCATTTTCCAAATTCGCTCGATTTGTCGATAGCACGCATCAAATAGGTCAAGATCATTCGTGGCTCTGCGTTATCGACTTCTGCCAGAGCTAAGTTGAAGCGGTTCAAGAATGATTTAATAGGCTCTCCCGGATTCTGTTCCAGACTGGACAGTGACATTATATCTTTTGCCTTTGAAGCGTATAGCCTGAATTGCTCTTTGAATTTTCGGGTCAGATCAGAAAACTGATCTACATATCGGACATGAAGCTTGGTAAACCAGAGAAGTGCCACTCCTTCTAAATTTATTGTTGTTAACGTTAAAATATGAACGATAACACCCGGTGTGCGTAATAAGATCGTGAAAGCACCACCCGTGTGACGGGAACAGAAATTAAGCAGGATAGCAGAAATGCAGTGAATGAACAACAGATTTATAGTGGTTCGGCCCGTAATTGAGCCTACGTCCACTTTATAGTCTCTTATTGCTGATTCGGTTACAATTTGATACAAATCTCTTCAGGAAACAGTACAATTCGATCACAAGAAACAATCTAGACTACTAGCTCAATCTTCGACGGTGAAACTCGATGAATCCATGTCGGATGTAAGGAATTTCTCTCGAAGCTTGTTGTAGTATCGCGAAAGCTTGAAGGATCCTTGATTACTGAATGAATGAAGAGTTCGACGGAGTAACAGCGCTGTAGAAATGATTTGCCAAAAGTCCCCCTCATGTTGGAAGTGGTGGCCTATTTATAGGAGCAGATTTCTGAGCTTTCGGTTTGGCCAAGTCATGAGTCTTGACCGACTCATGGTAAGTCGTATCTCGTATTCGACTTATGATGTCTCGTGGGCGCCATATTTGGTCCATCTTGTGGCTTAGTTGGAAGACAAGTGCTAACTCGTAGCCGACTCATCAGATCAAAGTAGCTCAGGCACGGGCTTTGGATTTTAGCTTGATAGCCTTTAAGTCGTAATACCTCATGAGTCGTAAGTCCTCATGAGTCGTAGGTCTTCATGAGTCATAAACCAGATGAGTCGTAGACCCAATGAGTCGCAAGACCCTGTGATTCGTAAACCCCATGGCGTAAGACCTCATGAGTCGTAAGTCCTTGTGAGTCGTAAACCCCATGAGTCGTAATCCCCATGAGTCGTAAGATCTCATGGGTCGTAAGTCCCCATGAGTCGTAGTACCTTGTGAGCCGTACAGACCTTGACTCACTGAACCGTCTGGATCATGAGTCGTAGCAAACTTATCTCATAAGACCATGAGTCGTATACTCCTTATCTCGTAAGACCATGAGTCGTATACTCCTTATCTCGTAAGACCATGAGTCGAAAAAACTTAAGGGTTAACAATTGTCTTATATTAAATTTATAATCTCAAATTATTATTAACCATCAATTTTTAATATTTAATATTATTATCAATTATTTATCTACAATTTAAACTCAAGTCAAATATATCTGTATATTTATTATTTTCAAATTCACCCATATTTGAATCGGGGAAACTCGCTCCAATTTTCTAATTAAATTTACAAATTTTTATCCAAAAATTTATTTAATTACTCAATTTAATTCAAAAATTCATTTAATTATTAATTTAAATAAATTTAAATTTCAGGGTCGTTACAAACTTCCCCCCTTAAAAGAATTTCGTCCTCGAAATTCGCAGGCACGAAAAAAACAAAGAGAGAGATAGACAGATTCAATCTCCTATAATTCCTCAAACACAAGATACGGATTCCGAATTCAAGTCGGAATATCTCAGAATACATACCAATTTATCCCTCTTCGGACTTTGGTATTCACAAGAAATTTCAATAGAATTTCAAATTTGGTTTTAAACGAAATCGTTTTATTGATTTAATTCAAATTTAGCTTCATATTCTATTAATCAATTTAACTCAAATTAAAATTTTTAATTTCAAATTTATTAAGGTTTAAATCAAAAAGCTGATAAGAAAACGATGAAATACGAAGTAAGGATCTTCTACAACGATTCGTAGGGCCATCATCACACCGAAACTACTTTTTGTAGCTGATACAAAGAAATCAAAAGAATTCTGGAAACGAATCAAAGAAAATTGATAAGAAAGTTGTTTCCACTGTCACAGGGTATTGACATTTATAGTCGTACTTCCCTGTCCCCTATCTCGTCCTCTTCTTGTACTCATACTCACTATCAGTGGATAGTAAGAGAATTTACTGAGACGTTCAGACGAATATCTTAAGGATATACTCATTCTAGAGTTTACTTCACTCTATCTCTAATGAGCTACTTAACGTGTTATACTCCTGAGCTAAAGTTCAACCCTAGCTCTGATACCAAATGTCAAGACCCAAAAGTCGACCTTCGAAAATCGGCACCCGTACTTCACTTGTACTCAAAATGCCGTAGATTCAAATGCCGAATCTGTTTCTCGGGAGCTTATAACACAGTTAAGTAAATAACACATCGGAATAAATGAATAATAAATTGATATACAATATCAGATACAATATCTGATACAACAGAGTGATACAATGAATATCAATATACATCAGAGATATGATACAATAAATAGCAAAGGAAAGAAAACGATAACATCAGCAGCGGATAATCTCCATCTTCAAAGCACTAAGCCAGATATAGCTCGAACTCCCAATAACGAGGCACAAAGATAAGCAAGTGCAGTCTGATCCAAAGACTGAACTAGCTCCAAATAAATCTACAAATCTGACTATCTGAAAAACCAAACTCTAGACTGCTCGTGTAGAAAAATTTTGAGCATCCAGAGTTTAGGAAAGAAACAATAAACTCCGGATCAGTCATGGGACTGGTGTGAGCAACAAAAACAGTTTATCTTTAAAAACGAACAACAAAAGAATTTAAAGTCAATTCGCAATGCTTTTTGGAAAATGAAACTACCATAAGGCCTCCCGCCACACACACAATGCAAATGCAGACTTGGAGGAGATTTCTCCTTATGATAGTCAAAGATGCTTACTACGCAAAATCAAATCATTTTTGATATTATTATTAGTGCATAGTGTAGAAAGTATTTCGAAAATAGAATATCAATCTTAGCCAACATATGTACCATTATAGTATGCCTACTATAGCTACCATATTAGATGGCAGGTTCTACAACTAAAACCGTACACAGTTCGTATTGGAAGATGGATTTCCAACAAATGGTCAGGCTAAGGAACTTCCCATGCCACGGTGGGTACGTCCCTGGAATAGACGACCCGAGAACCTAACCGGATCTCTGCCAACACAAGGCCGGGTTACCTCTGCAAAAATAGGTAACTACTGACACGCGTATGCCATCCCCCGATCGTCACCGATCTTCCCGAGGATCCTCGATTTCCAACAACCACATAATAATAATAATGCAGTAACCACAGAGGTTAAGTATCTGGTCTCCATACCATGATACCACCTTTATCCAGAAGGAATGACATACACTAAGGGGCGCTACTCCCTAGAACCTTGCTGCATCCTTCATGTTTTGACCATTTCCAGGGTGTGAGGCTCGACGAAGTCTCGTCCACAAAGCTACGCTTTGTCACAAAGCCATGCTTCGGGTCAAACAAATGATCAACCTATGATCACAAAGATATAAGATCAAACAAATGATCATATCGCAAATGATCAAACACTGATCATCACACAGCAACACTCAGCATGCCACATTACCAAATTGGGATATATCGCTGATAAATTTCAACTACATAACCTCTGAGCTCGTACGTCTCAGAGAAGGGTGTTAAGCTAAGAGAATAAATTCTCCGCCACCAACAGATATGTATTTGAAAGAAATCGGCTTTATATCTCAAAGTGTAATGTCAGACATGTAACCATACAAGTATGTTCCGGGATTGAACAGAACCGAAGGCACTTCTTACGAAGCCCTTGCAATTCCGGGTAATTTCCAATCACGTCCGGACTTCCCATCACAAAAGAGTGATATAAATCTCTATACCGGAGCAACTCAGTGCAGAGACATTCGACAGGTTGTCCTTTCATTTTCGAAAAATATCCGGTCTTCACCACCGGTCTTCAAATGCCATCCATATACGACGTATCACTATTCGGAATGGGTTATATGACCCAAAGGTCTTTTCCCGGCTAACCCGAATAGTGAGCGCAATATTTAAAAATATATGGATATTGGGAATTCAATTAAGTCACAACTTATTACCCAAAATCTTTCTTCAAATGGTTTAAACAAATTACCATTTTTATCTTTTTAAGCAAAAAGATTTAATTCACAAAGTTCACTTAATTTCACAAAGATTCATTCACAGATTTTTCAAATCGATTTCCATTTCAGTTTAATTAATTCGTTAAATCTTTAAATCAAAGATTTAACTAATAGCTTTCAAAACAATTTCATTTCGAATGGTTTAAACAAACATCATTCTAAATCTATTAAAAATAGACAGATTCAATTCATAGTTTTCAAAAAAGAATTCATTTATAACTTGGAAAAACCATTTTTCAATTCGATCTTGAAATTCCTTTAATTAAACTGGAATTTCATTCCTTATATATATGAAAGCTTTTATCATTTGAAAACAAACAGTTTTCATTTCGGAAAATCTGATTCATTCATACGAGTTGAAATCCTTGGGTTAAATTCAAATTCCCAACTTATACTTTTAAAATGGTTAAATTCATACAAACACATTTTATATCATCTTTAGTCCCTAGTTTCAATCATAGGATTCAATTTCAAATTTGAATTCAAATTTAAATCTAATTATTTAAATTTTCAAAAACTCGATTAAGTGATTCAAAATAACTTTTATCTTTGAAATTCCATTTCAAAAGCTTCTACTTTAAACCCAGATTTCAAATTTCAAAATCAATTGAAATTAAAATTTCAATTTCAAAAACATCAGATTTAAATTATCTGTGACTTAACCGATTTCCACGTGAAACCCATATTTGTGTGTGTAAAAGTGTAGTCCAGGGGTTTAACACAATAGTGCAACACAATGAATCATCACAGATCAGAATACAGAAATATAGTTGATAAGCGATACAAATTATAACGCTTATCGTTTATGCACAGACCACAGATATATAAATATCACAGATAATAAATTACATCACAGATAATTAATCACAGATCATAACATAAATCAGGGTGTATCACAAAGCATCATATATCAGGGATATCAAACAATTCATATCATTCAACAGAATCCAAACATCCGTAGGTAGGATCAAATTAAATTATCTGATTGATTTGAATCAGATTAACTTCTATGAATAAATTACTAATCCTGGTTAATTAATATTACAAATCATTTTGATAAATTATTCTTTAAATCATTTATTTGTTAACCATTAATAATAAATTAATTAACCTTTAATTAAAATTTATCAACCTTTAATTATTAAATAATTATCCTTTAATTATTTAATTCACCAATAAATTATCTTTAATTAATTAATTAACCCAAAATTTGATTAATTATTATTAAATTAATTACCCTTAATTAATTACACTTTAATTAATCATCCTTAAAATTTTATTAATCATTTAGTCACTTTATCAACTAATGCTTAAATCATTAATCATCCATTCTTAATAAATTTATCAATTATTAATTTATTATCCTTTAATCAATTATCCTTAACTAATTACATTAGTTAATTAACCATTAATTAAAATAAATCAATATTTATTTATAAATTAATCAACCTTTATTAATTAATCACATAATTACTTATCCTCAAATTAATTATTCTTTAAATTTCTTGGTTAATCAAACTTAAATTTATTAACAAAATTTACCTTAATTACTTTTATTAAGAAATTCTATTTCAAACTTGAATTCATATTTGTACTTAACAAAAATTATTTTAGGGAAATAAATTTACAAATTAAATTGATTTGAATTTGTTCGATTTCTTTTTTTAAAATCTGGAAACATACAACCCGAGACCTGCTTCGAGTCATCCCCGAGAAAATTTTGCCTCTCCTTCGAGTTTTTCCAGAAATCGACCCGAGTGAGTATTTTTTTCGAAATTTTGTTTAAGTGTTTTCGACCCGGTAGTGTCATGGCCCGCAAATTCGTACCTCTTGATTAACCACTAATCTCCATTGATTAACTCAAAATGAACGGGAATACGAACTATGATGGTTTAAGAAGAAGAAAAAGGTAGAAGAAGAAGATAGAAGAAGAAAGAAAAAGAGAAGAACAACAGAACAACATCAGAACAAGATTGCTCGACCACCACACTCGAACTCCCTTCAAAATTTCGACCACCATCACATTGCCGAATGCAACTCGAAAGCTACCTCAGAAATTCGCCAACATCTCCATCCTATCGCGACTGATTACCTAGGCTTCGACCCTGCCCTTTCTCGCGAATCGAGTCTCCCCAGCTCGACAGTGAACCACCCAATGCCTCGCGACTATCTCAACCATTCGAGCTTCCAGCTCCACCGAAATCGATGAGGCACTCTCCCCTAAATCACTCGCGAAACCCACACTTGAACTCGTGAATTCATTGCCACTGCCGCGCGACATGCCGTGTATACACGCGTGACAAACATTGAACCCTAGCTTCGCAACTCACGACTTCGCCTCGACTACGGCCCATCGCGCTATGTCGCGACTTCGAACCCTAGACGCCATCCACTGCCTTGCGTGCGCCTCGCGAATGCCGCCTTCGACATCGAGAAATCCCTAGCCATCCCCTCACGATTTCATCGCACGCACGACTATTTCCACTGTATATTGATTCGACTACAAAGATTTGGGAGGAGATATCGGTTCGAAGTGAATTTGAAGTCTGTGGCCATTATCCTTTTGAACGAGATTATTTTGAATTATACAGGGAAGGGGGTTATTTAAAATTGGATGAAGTATGGCCATCACGATTTGGTATCGTGCTTTTAACAGGGAGAAGCACGATTTTCTTCCGTAATCCCCTGCGTGGATCAAGGAAGAGATCGTGTTGCAGTTGACCCATTATTTAAAAGTTAAATTCAAATTGAATTCGTTTTAAATCTCCCACGTTTACTCGTCGTACGGTCGCGTATTAACTCCGAAAAATACGAAAATTGAAATCCGACAATAATTCAATATTACGGACCCAATGGAACTGGTTTCGTCGAATTCCGAGACTGTGCCTCGGACGGCTATTTTTAAATATCGATACGAACGATATAATTTCAAAACTGAACGAAACAGTTTGAAATTAGATTCTGAAGCTTCTGTTATCTTCAGTATTATCAATACGAATTTTAAAAGCTTTTGAAATATTTTTCTTCAGCTTAAAATTGAATATTCAAATTTTCGTTCAACTTACAATAGATTAAATTTTTGTAATTTAATCGTCAATTTCAAAGTTATATCGGGGATTCAAATTAAATCATCGTTCAAATATTTAAAATTAATTAAATATTCTCAATTTAATTTGTTCAAAATTCAGGGTCGTTACAGACTTCCCTCCTTAAAAGAATTTCGTCCTCGAAATTACAAGTTAGAAAGAAAGGTCCTTAACTCGTCTATTGTTTTTCACAATTCAATAGTTTTATCAAAATTCTCAAAACAAATCTTTCTACTAAAGATTTGTTATTAATTCAACTAAATTTCAACTTCAACTCTAAGTTTCAAAACAACATTGTTTTCTTAACAATTCAAATTTAAATTTAAATTCAAATTTTTAACTTTCAAAATTTCTCAAAAATTTTCTAACGCCCTAAATTTCCGAAAAATTTCGCCAGCGTCTCCTTTGCGCGGCTAATATGGCACGACTACAAAACGTCCCTACGGACTCTCAGATTTCAAAAAGAAAAGAAAAAGCCAAGCGGCTAGACAAGAAATCATCAAATCCCATATTCAAATTTAAATACATACCTTTTTCGAGCAATTCAAATTATCTTTGAAATCAAAATTCCAATTCCTTTTATAACACCTGTATGTCCTACTAGCCATAATATCTAGTTACACATTCAACCCATTTTGCAAATTCTATTACAAAATTTTCAATATAAACTACTTATACATTTTTACTTCACTATTGAAGCTACATATTCAATTTCGTTCAATTTTGCATTTCAAGATTCCATTTGAATTCAATTCACAATTCCAATTTGAATTCAGTTTATCTTCTGAATATTGAATTTTATCGATTTACTTTCCTTTACAACTATACTATTTTAAATTAGTTCCAGTTACTAATTCATTACAAATTCTAATCCACTTACACAAATTTCAAATTTGTTTTCAACATTTAGTTTCAATTCCAATTTTATTCACTTTTGTTCGCTCCCAAAATTTATTTACAATTCACTATTTTGGTTCATAACCACTTATATTAAACTGGATTTCAATTCGAATTCAATTTATATTCATGTACTTGCAATTGCAAATTGATTCATTCATTCACAATTTTATTTTCATAATTCAATACTCAATTCCAGAGTCTTTTCAACCTTTCAAAGCCATTTTGAAAACAATTCAAAATATCCTTTTGAATTTCCAAACAAAACCCAATTTTCCAAACAACTTTCATTTAAAACAATCGGCAGCAATTCCTCTTGTGGAAACCTGAAAATGAACACCGGTGATGTCGCGATCATCATCGGAATTATTTTCCATCGACCGAAAAGAGTTTAGAGCTTTTCATCTTGACCATTTCTCCATTTTTAACCTTTGAAATTCATTTTCAAATCAAAAAAGATTTAAACTTCCAAATCTCCAAAATTTTCAAATTCCTTTCAAAACATTTCCAAAAACTTCTCTGGAATTCCGTTTTAAATTATAAGTCACAATTATAATTTATATTCTCAAATTTCATTTATATGTGAATTTATTTCTCAACTTTGGAGTTACGATTTGAATTTCTTATTCAATTTCAGTGATGATAATTCACTATTATTACTTCCTAACATCCATGCAACCATATACTATAGTACTTTATAGAAAAACATTTCTTTTCTATACAAAAATAGTTTTGGGCAAAATTATTTCATTCACCCTATTTAAAAACAATACTGTGCTGAATTGTTCTATTCGAGTGTTTAGAAACCCCTTCGATAGAGTTGTACGGACAATACCGACCAGAATCCATATACCACTCAACAAACCAATCATCACAATATAAAACAATTTTATATTCACTAACAAATACGCACTCGTATCTATTATTACACTCAACTCATTCTAGAGTACTACTGACTCTATCTCTAATGAGTAACACCCAACAGAGCAGGGTTGTCGCTTAACCATATGCTCTGATACCAAATGTAACATCCCGACAATTTTCGACTTTCGAAAATTCAACATCGATACTCACTTTATCGACTGCCGAGCCATCGAATGCCGGAAACCCGAAAAGTTATGGTTTAAAAAGAAGAAAAAGGTAGAAGGAGAAGACAGAAGAAAAAGAGAAGAAGAAAAGAAAGAAAAACAACAAAAAACAGAGAAACAGAAAACAATATCAGAATCTCACATATCGCAGCGGAACAATATATAATAGATAACACTAGTCTTATAAAACAAAGAACTATATCAGTTTATACATACATCAATCAGAGTCATATACAACAATGGACAGTTATATAACTTGTCCTCATACAGAATACACCACGGAATAATACAAAAATATAAGTGATACGTTTCGCCATCCAGCTTGCTTCCAAAGCTCCAGAATATCCAGAATATCCTGATAACATAACTCTAGGCTGCCCGTGTGGAAATTGGTGGGCACCCAGAGTTTAGAAGGGAAACAATAAACTCCGAGTCAGTCATGGTGACTGGTGTGAGATCGTAAAACAGTTATTTTTCACAAAGAAAATAAAACAAATTCGCAATGCTTTTGGAAAATGAAACTACCATAAGACCTCCCGCCACACACACAATGTAAACGTAGAATTGGAGGAGATTTCTTCTTATGATAGTCAAAGATGCTTACTACGCAAAATCAAATCTTTTTGATATTATTATTAGTGCATAGTGTGGAAAACATTTCAAAAGTATAATATTAATCTTAGCCAGCATAGACATTCCGAACTATGCCTACTATAGCTACCATCCAAACAGTGGTGACCACCATAAGTGAATGGTAGGTTCTACAACTAAAACCGTACAAGTCTCGTATTGTTTCTTTGGATTTCCAACAAATGGTCAGGCTAAGGAACTTCCTATCCACGATGGGTACGTCCCTGGAATAGACGACCCGAGAACCTAACCGGATCTCTGCCAACACAAGGTCGGGTTACCTCTGCAAAAATAGGTAACTACTGACACGCGTATGTCATCCCCCGATCGTAACCGATCTTCCCGAGGATCCCCGATTTCCAACAAACCACATAGATAATAATGCAGCAACCACATAGGTTAAGTATCTGGGCTCCATACCATGATACCACCTCTATCCAGAAGGAATGACATACACTAAGGGGCGCTACTCCCTAGAACCTTGCCACATCCTTCCTGTTTTGACCATTTCCGAGATGTGAGGCTCGACGAAGTCTCGTCCACAAAGCTACGCTTTCTACAAAGCCATGCTTCGGGTCAAACAAATGATCAACCTATGATCACAAAGATATAAGATCAAACAAATGATCATATCACAAATGATCAAACACTGATCATTTCACAGCAACACTCAGTATGCCACGTTACCAAATTGGGATATATCGCTGATGAATTTCAACTACATAACCTCTGAGCTCATACATCTCAGAGAAGGGTGTTAAGCTAAGAGAATAAATTCTCCGCCACCAACAGAAATGTATTTGAAAGAAATCAGCTTTATATCTCAAATTGTAACGTCAGACACACAATCCATACAAGTCTGTTCCGGGATCGAACAGAACCGAAGGCACTTCTCACGAAGCCCTTGTACATCCGGATAAATTTCTAATCACGTCCGGACTTCCCGTCACTAAGGGTGATAAAACCTCTAAATCGGAGATCAGCCGATGTAGAGTAACTCGACGGTAATCCTTCCGTTTTCAAAAATATCCGGTCTTCAACACCGGTCTTCGAATGCAATTCATAATGACGTATCACATATTCGGAATGGGTTATACGACCCCATGGTCCTTTCCCGGCTAACCCGAATAGTGAGCGCTTATTCAAAAAAATAAGTGTGGCATTCAAATTCATCCAATTCACAACAAATACCATTCAAGGTAATTATTGATAGTCGGTTATTTAACTATCAATAAAGATGCGCAACATCATCAGATTTCAAATAATTTTACAAATTATTTAATTCCAAAATATCTTTTACTAGATATAAAATTTCCACACTTCCAAAAATAAACCAACGTTTATTCTTTAAAACGGATTTCCATTTCTTTTATAAATTCCATATTGAATTTATATCTTTCAAAATATCTACTGATATACGATTTTTCAATCGTTTTCAAATATTCAATTTAAATTTATCTTTAAGAAGATAAATTCTCAAAAACATTTCATTTCATCATTGGAAAAACAATTCCATACTTATTTAATAATAAGTATTTCATAAATCTCTTTATTTTCAACATGTGAAAATATTCGATATACTTAAATCAAAATTAAGTATAATTTCATTCTTTAAGGAAATCACTTACTATAACACATTTATTTGAGTCAAAATGAATGTTACGTAAAACATCGTTACGACGACTCAAAATCACTAGTATAGGGATTCGGATTTTTAAGATAGATTTATAAATCCCAATACTAGATAAAAACATTTCCTTTCGGAAATCATTTACTCTAACAACAGTGTTATAGTCCATCATTTCCTTATTTTTCGAAAACATCTATTTCAACAATGAATGTTGAAATCTATGATTTCGATATTCAATATATTTGAAAACATCTTTAAAACAATTAACTTCATTTCAAATATCACTCTCCCAAAACCATATCCATTTTCCTTAAAAATATATTCACTGTCCAAAATCGTGAATATACTTCACTAACCAATTTTCAATAATCTCTACACATTTTATTTCAAGAATTGTCCACTGTCCAAAATCGTGGATAAAATTCCCTTAATAACCTTCTATATCAAATTCCTCAATTTTGATTGATTTTGAATTTATAAAACAACGTTTATAAATTCTACTTCTATTTTCTAACAACTTCGATTTAATAAATCTCCTTTTATCTACAAATTCGATCAATATTCCATTTAAAGGCAAAAATCCAATTTATAAGTTAATTTCTTATAAATCTTTCATTCTACAGTTTCATCCATTTTATAACTTCACAATTTATAAATCTATAAATTTCATTCACTTACGGATTCCCTAATATTTCATTTTTAACACTTATAAAAACTCATTTTATAATTCCAATATTTGATTTATAAATATCAATTTTTATAAATCTTTTTATACAAATCGTTTATGGTTATTCAAAAATCCCAACTTAAACCATTTTATAAATAAATCGACTTTTATTTTAAAAACGACACTTTGGTTATATTTCACTAAAAATTATAACTTTTATAACTTTAAAATTTTAACGTTTATAAATTAATTCAAAAATTCCATAAAACGTATATTTTCAAATAATCACTTTAAAAATTCTCTTTTAAAATCAACATCGTTATTTTTAGATTTCAAAAATGAATCCGATGATGCAACGCACCAATTCGTCAATCACAACAACAAACATCATATATCAATATGATAACAGAATATACATCAATATCTGTAAATAAATAAATACTGGTGAGGAATCCAGTTGGATCCCTCCAACCTGTTTCCCTGCATCCAAAGACGTTAGCACAATACCAATTCCACTTCGAGGTGGAATATCGCGGTATATGGGTTTTATAAAAATAATCCGCTTACTAACGGCGCAATAGGGTCTCATCCGCTATACGAGGCGGGAAATCAATCAATCCAATATATACATATGCCAATATGTATATATTGCTATATATATATAGATATATCCTACTATATCTAATACAAACAGCAATCAATCAGTCAAACAAACAATAACTGCAAAATCCAATTATATCTTTGAGTGAGAAGATCTCACCGTAGTCTTTTTAATTTGCCATCCATTTCCATCCTGACTTGTTTTTCTCCATTTATAGACCTTGTATAACAATTTATACAATTTATTAATATTTCAAAAAAAATCGAATAACAAATTTATTTAACTAAGGTTTTAGTTTAAAAAATAAATTTTCTTCTTTAATCATTTCTAACAATAATTAAACAGATTTCTTTCCTTTAATATGTTATCTGTAAGGACCAAACAAATTAAATAGATTAATCGAACAAATTATTTATCAAATTCAATAAATTAAATATGTGTACCAAAATCTTTATTTATGTAAAATATTCTATGTTTACTGTTTCCAACTTTAATATATTCAAATAGACATCAAATTTTTTTTTCTCTACTTAACATATGTATTTCTTTTTATTTCTGCAATTTTAAACAGTAAGAAATCTTACTGTAATTATAAAAAAAACTTAAGGATTTAATAAAGAAAATTATACCTTCAGAAGTATGGCCATCACGATTTGGTATCGTGCTTTTAATAGGGAGA
The DNA here is from genome assembly GCA_030737815.1 of Allium fistulosum. Taxonomy (NCBI): domain Eukaryota; kingdom Viridiplantae; phylum Streptophyta; class Magnoliopsida; order Asparagales; family Amaryllidaceae; genus Allium; species Allium fistulosum. The sequence goes on along the minus strand of CM060901.1, from coordinate 303,725,181 downwards.
AGCACGATTTTCTTCCGTAATCCCCTGCGTGGTTCAAGGAAGAGATCGTGTTGCAGTTGACCCATTATTTAAAAGTTAAATTCAAATTGAATTCGTTTTAAATCTCCCGCGTTTACTCGTCGTACGGTCGCGTATTAACTCCGAAAAATACGAAAATTGAAATCCGACAATAATTCAATATTACGGACCCAATGGAACTGGTTTCGTCGAATTCCGAGACTGTGCCTCGGACGGCTATTTTTAAATATCGATACGAACGATATAATTTCAAAACTGAACGAAACAGTTTGAAATTAGATTCTGAAGCTTCTGTTATCTTCAGTATTATCAATACGAATTTTAAAAGCTTTTGAAATATTTTTCTTCAGCTTAAAATTGAATATTCAAATTTTCGTTCAACTTACAATAGATTAAATTTTTGTAATTTAATCGTCAATTTCAAAGTTATATCGGGGATTCAAATTAAATCATCGTTCAAATATTTTACTCGAGTTCGACTTCGAGTTCGAACGCCTTTCAATTTTACTCGAGTTCGAACGCCTTTCAATTTTACTCGAGTTCGACTTCGAGTCGAACGCCTGTTTCCCCACGTAACACTCCGAGTCTCCTTCCTCTTCTTCGTCTTCCCCAAACTCCACAATGCCAGGTATACACGCGAGTGCACGTGTACGTGCACACACGCCGCCGCCAGTTTCGATCATCGTCGCCGATACCCACACGTCAACGATCACCTCCCCGAGCCCCCTGACCTCCCAGATTACTCGACCCAGTTGCCGATCAAAATCGAGATATACAACCCAGACTTCATCAAAACACCCACCAGAGAATCGACTCGTCCCCCTACCTCTGGTCATCGGAGGCCATGGAAATTTCATCAGAGCTTCGTCGATGTCACCTCCATCATTCCTCCAAACCACGGCGAACTCGATCCATCCTTCAACTTCCAGTCACGACATTTCGAACGCGACCCAAAACACCAAATTAAACCCTACATTGATCCACCGCAATCACCACACCCATCAGAAAAATTCGTGAGCATTTTTCCCAGACTTCATGACCTACCAGGAAGCTCCAACTTCGATCACGAGGATAACGATGTTGCCGATCACCAGAAATTGGATAAAAACCCATTTCAGTTCAACTATAAACTGCTCCAAGCACACTCGACTAAAACTCACCATTCGAGTCTTAAAAATCATAAATTTCTATGATGATTCAGGTTATAAGACTAAATTGACAATTTACAACATTTTATTTTTATCAAATTTTTGCTTGAAACCTGTAGTTTCACTTTCCAGAAGAAAATATCAATTTGTTTTTCTTGAATTCAATTTTAAACTTAGTATAACCCTGTCATAACAAAGTTTCATTTTGAGATCAGTACTTAATTCATTTTAAAATTTGAGATATGATTTTCTTCTTGATTTTTATCAACCTATTATTGAAACAGGGGCTGATTTCTTTTCCCTTTTTATACACAGGCATAATCAGATTTTTCTATTGTATATATATAAATATACCTACCTACAGCAACAAGTATACGCATACCAACCAGAATGTCATATCTTAGAGAAGCAAATTGATTCAGGCATTCATCTTAAAATATCATGGATTAAAGACGAATTTGCTCACCTTGAAAATGGAAGAGAAGAAGAACAGAGTAGAGTTTGAAATGTTAAACCAGGCTTGACATTTTACTAATTGCAGCTCCTCATTTTGATCTCTGATTCGAATTGGTTCACGTTGTTTTTAAGTTGAAGTTTTTCTTGTTTAAGTTTGAAAATATATTCACTTCAGTTTTGCATAGCTTATGGACGAACTGATGTTGAGGAGTTGGTATATAGGAGAGAAGTTGACAGGGTATGGCTGAGGTGATCTTGCTTGTACAGGTGATATGTATTTCTTTATACAAGGTGATATTATCTTGTACTAAAGTTATGGGCTTCCTTGGTTTATATTTCATTTTAAATTTACATACTTTGTTTATTGCAGCCATACTTGCTTGTCTCGGCTGAAGACATTGTGGTTTGGTTTCACACTTGCTTGATTTAATTTACAGGCTTTTGTATTTGTTTTATACTTGTGCTTTTTTGTTAGCTTGTTTCCTTTGCCAGGTTGCTTTTTCTTTCATGTACAAAGATAGATTACTTTGTGTTGAAGTGATGTTGCATTTCTACATATGTTTGTTTCATACCTGCATGTTTATACTTTGTCTCGCCTACACATTTGAATTTGTCAAATTTATTTTCTATTCCTAGTTTAAATATTTATCGTTATCTTACTTTAATATTTATTGTCTTATATTAAATTTATAATCTCAAATTATTATTAACCATCAATTTTTAATATTTAATATTATTATCAATTATTTATCTACAATTTAAACTCAAGTCAAATATATCTGTATATTTATTATTTTCAAATTCACCCATATTTGAATCGGGGAAACTCGCTCCAATTTTCTAATTAAATTTACAAATTTTTATCCAAAAATTTATTTAATTACTCAATTTAATTCAAAAATTCATTTAATTATTAATTTAAATAAATTTAAATTTCGGGGTCGTTACAAATAAAGAAATAGATGATATCATATACAATTCCAATGAATACAATATCCAGAATGATATACAACAATGATATCAATATGATACAAGAATATCAGAGACAAATAATGATACAGCGGAAATAACAGAAGTGATAACTCCAAATGATCAGTCAGAGAGGCTGAGTCCAACCACTCCAATGCCACGCTCAAAACGCAAAGATAAGCAATGTCGGTCCATGAACTCCAAGAACTGAACTAGCTCCAGATAATCTACTAAACCTTACTATCTGAAAAGAAACCCAACTCTAGACTGCCCGTGTGGAAAATTATGGGAACCCAGAGTTTAGGAAGGGAACAATAAACTCCAGATCAGTCATGGGACTGGTGTGAGTAACAAAAACAGTTTATCTTTAAAACAAACAACAAAAGAATTTTAAACATTGAAATCCGCAATGCTTTTGGAAAATGAAACTACCATAAGACCTCCGCCACACACACAATGCAAATGCAGAATTGGAGGAGATTTCTTCTTATGATAGTCAAACATGCTTACTACGCAAAATCATTGGATATTATTACTATTAGTGCATAGTGGAAAACATTTCGAAAGTATAATATTAATCTTAGCCAGCATAGACATTTCTAACTATGCCTACTATAGCTACAATCTAAACAGTGGTGACCACCATAAGTAAATGGCAGGTTCTACAACTAAAACCGTACAGGGTTCGTATTGGAAATTGGATTTCCAACAAATGGTCAGGCTAAGGAAATTCCCACTATCAATGGGTATGCCTCTGGCGGGACGTCCCGAGAACCTACCCGGCTCTCTTCCAACACAAGGCCGGGTTACCTCTGTAACTAGGTAACTACTTCTCGAGTATGCCACCTCCCGGTCCTTTGGGACCTTTATCCGAGCGCTCGATAACCAACATCACACAGTAATAAATATAGTGTGTCCACATAAGTAAGTATCTGGGCTCCATACCATGATACCACCCTTTTCCAAAAGGAAATGACATACCCTAAAGGGCGCGACATAACCTTGCCCCATCTTTCCTGTTTCGACCATTTCCGGTCTGTGAGGTCCGATGAGGTCTCGTCCACAAAGCTACGCTTTGTCACAAAGCCGTGCTTTGATCAACAAATGATCAATAAATAATAATCACACAACAACACTCAGCATGCCACATTACCAAATTGGGAGTATATCGCTGATAACCTTCAACTACATAACCTCTGATCTCGTACGTCTCAGAGAAGGGTGTTAAGCTAAGAGAATAAATTCTCCGCCACCAACAGAAATGTATTTGAAAGAAATCTGCTTTATATCTCAAAATGTAATGTCAGACATGTAACCATACAAGTCTTTTCCGGGTTCGAACGGAACCGAAGGCACTTCCGAAGAAGCCCTTGCAATCCGGGTATTCACAATCCCGATCGAACTTCCCATCACTTAGGGAATCTCTATACCAGGAGCTACCCAATGCAGAGACAATCGATAGGTCATCCTATCTTTCTCGCAAATACCCGGTCTTCAACACCGGTCTTCAAATGCGATCCATAAACGACGTATCATTATTCGGAATGGGTTATTTGACACAAAGGTCCTCTCCCGGCTAAACCGAATAATGAGCGCAATATTTGAAAATATATGGATATTGGGATTTCAGTTAAGTCACAATTTAAACCCAACTTTCTTTTCAAATGGTTTAACAAATTACCATTTTCAAATCTTTAAACAAAAAGATTCATTTTAACAACCTTCACGGTTTAAACAATTTCCACACTTTAATCTTTTAAACAAAAGATTCATTCATAGATTTTCCAAATTAATTTCCAATTCAATTGGATTAACTCATTAAATCTTTAAAACAAAGATTTAATTCTTAGCCTTCAAAATAATTCCAAAGATTTATTCGTAACTTGGAAAAACCATTTTTTCAATTCAAACTTGAAATTCCTTTAACTTAAATTGGAATTTGATTTCTTATATGAAAGCTTTTATCATTTGAAAACAAACAGTTTTCATTTCGGAAATCTGATTCATTTATACAAGTTAAAGTTCTTGGGTTAAATTCAAATTCTTAAAACAATATTTTAAAATGGTGTAAATTCATATAAACACATTTATAACATCTTTAACCATAATTTCCAATTATGGAATTCAATTCCAACTCTTTAATTCAAATTCAAATTGAATTATTTAAATTGGAAGCTTTATTAATTTTTTTAAAATAACTTTTATCTTACAACTCCTTTTCGAAAGTTTTAACATTTAACCCAAATCCATTTCCAAAATCAATTGAAATTAAAAATTCAATTTCAAAAATATTAATTTTAAATCATCTGTGACTTAACCGATTTCCACATGAAATCCATATTTGTGTGTGTAAAGGTGTAGTCCACGGGTTTCACACAGTAGTCCAACATCATTCAATCATCACAGATCAGAATACAGAAATATAGTTGATAAGCGGTATAACGATAACGCTTATCTTTTATTCACAGATCATAGATATATAAATTACAGATAATATATTACATTCATCCCAGATAAATAGCTACAGTACAGATCACACACAAATCAGAATGTATCACATAACATCACAGATCAGGGAATATCAATAATTCACAAGTAAGGTCAACCATTCGATAATCATTTATAAGCAGGATTAATTAATTATTTAATCCTAATTAATTCAAACTATTTCCAATTAAATTAATTACTTATGAATAAATTATCCAAACCTCATAAATTAATTACAAATCATTTGATATAAATTTATTTATCAAACACCTTAATTAACTATTCTTAATTAATTACCATAACAAATAAATTACTTCTTAATTTATAATTATTTCTTAATCACTTTCATTAATTAATTTACCTTTAATAAATTAATTATTCTCAAATTAATTACCTTAATTTATTTGTTAAATTAACCTTTAATATTAAGTAATCAGTTAGGTAATTATTCTTTAATTAAACAAATCATTAATTACTTAATAGAATAAAAGATTACATCTTTCTATCTTCATTTATTACTTTAAAATTGTCTTACTAAATCCTTAATTAATTCAAACTTTAATCAAAGTCATCATTTTAAAACATGAATTAAAAATGTTTAAAATTTTGAATTTTATTTTAAAGTAAAAACTGTTTATACAACAGACCCGAGACCCGCTTCGAGTCTTACCCGAGTCGACATGCCATCTACTTCGAGTTTCTTCCCAAACCAACCCATATGCCATTTTCTTTCAAACTTAAATTTTTGTTAAGTCTTTTTTTCTTTCTAAAACCTGGGTAATCATCTACCCGAGCCACAACCCCACCTACTTCGAGCAACACTCGACAGTTACTCGAGAAAACTCGAGTCTCACATCACTGCTCCCAGACTTCATCAGATCACCAGAATTCGTGCACGTGCACGTCACCGCCGCACCCCTCCAGTCGACTCCAGATCATCGAGCAAATCAACGATCACCCACACACCATTCTCCGACCATCAGAACATCACCTTCGACTCAAAATTAAAATCGAGCTCAAAAACCCAAACCTGGAAACATAAACTGGAACCACCATCAATCTAGAAACTACCGCCGTTCTCCCAACCTCGACCACCAGAAAACTCGAGGCTCCGGTCAACTCTTCGTTGACATCCCTTCTACCATTCCCCGGCATCACGAAGCACTCGATTCATTATCAATGATGAACGAAACAGAATACCCAGCCGCGACTAAACTAGGTTTCCAGAACTCATTTGCTTGCCGCCGCGTCCATGACCATCTGCAGCCCTATCCAGTATTTTTCCTATAACCACCGCTCATCCCTCCATTTCCAGCCAAGATCCCAACTTCGGCAAGTCGTTAGATCACCCAAGATCATCAAAACAATGAAATACAGACAATCCCAAACTGCTCTGTCATCCTCTATCGAAAAATTATGATTTTTGTTTTAAAAATCATGTTTTCGTATATGAATTCATTCTACATACCTGAATTCCTGAATTAAGAGGTTCGAAATTTGACTACTTTAAAGTTTGGCTCTGTTCTTTTAATTTCCAAAGATAAAACTAAGTTGTTTAAGCTTAAATAGGTTTTAGAACTTAGTTCATGGTCAAACAAACAACTCTTGTTTATAATTTAAGTTCTAAAAGTGATTAGATCAAGAGATGGGGATGAATTTGCAAATCTGGACTGGGAGAAACAAGAACATAGACATTTTCCAGATCACTAACATGCAGGCATCATATATACACGGAATTTCATAAATATATATCCATATAAACATACTCATTTCAAACATAAGCAATATATAGGAATATACTTAAGCATTTTTAAATTTAAGTTACTCACATTGATTTCCAGAAAGAATAAACAGAGCTTTCCTTTTTGTTTTGAAACAGGCTTATGAAGATTGCAAAACTGAATCCATGTGGAGTTCTGAGGCAAATCGACATTCGATCGCCAGAGATAGAATTTGGGCATAGCAAAAGATAACAGCATCTAAACCGAGGATACAGAAATCTCCGGTGAATCGATGCTTATTGTAAAGGAGTTTCACTCTTTTACAAATCATTCAGTGGAGCTAGGGGGTGCTCCAGAATTAGAAGAAAAAAATATGAATAGGGAGAGACAAGAATGGATTTTGGAACCGAGGGGAAACGTTCCAAAATTCAAAGGAAACTGAATCGAAGAAGAAGGGATTCAAACTCGAACGAAAGTGATTCTGTAATTAAATCTACTCCATATGCTGAGTTTTGCCTAAAACCAAAGCTCTGATACCACATGTAACATCCTAAAATTTTCAACCATTCGCACCCATACATGTCGGACTTGAATTTCTCAAAATAACATATTGTTAATTTAAATTTGGAAAAACTCAGCATATACCGTAAATAAATAATCACAGAATCACAGACACATAGTAATATAACAATAATGCAGCGGAAACAAAAGAATAGTAGATTATGAAGCTACTATATATATATATATATAACAGAGTTAAATAAGATACAACAGAAGTCTTAAGTACATAGATGTCTCAATACAATAGTCAAATACAAAGTCTGAATATATTACTGGAATCAATTGAATAACTGGAAGCAGAATCAATGGATGGATCTCCAAGCGAAGCTCCAACTCCAAAGGTGACTCTCGAATACTGAGCCACTCAGTCTGACCCGAGCGTAAAGAAAAAACACAACACACTCGACTTAGGATTAACATTCTTATATCAATAAATCCAACTCAAGTGAAATATCAACTGAAATATAGTAACTTAAAGGATGTTTAGGATAACCATCCTTTAAGGATCCGTTAAATTATCTACTATGCAGTACAATACGCTATTATAATATATCTATAGTAAAGTAAACTATTAAAATAGCGTTGAGGCTTTACATTTTCCACATTAATACATTTTATATATTCCTAAAGTCTATACAGTACCGTAATATCCCCCGTAATGGGCATCGTTAGAGGGCACTCCATAGATATGGTACAAAACAAACTCGTAGAAGGTGCGCTAGGGTAGGTGACACGGCACAACTAGGCAATGCCAGGGTAGATATACCAATTACACTTCCGGGCTGGTGGTAATGCATAGCAGCCACTACCGCCCACCTCGAGCCACACTCTAGAAATCCAAAGGTGCGCACCAAATCAATCACAAAGTAATAGAATAGCATACGATGGAGTGTGTCCGATCAGAGGAGCTACCTCATTGGCCCGCCGATTGCTCTTGTTTTAGCCACCTTATGCCAACTCATTGGAGTTGGGTCCACGTATACACCTCATATAGGATCGTCGCCACCATCCTACTTCATTCTGGAATCTCCACCGCGTACATAGTTGTTAAAGTGGTTTTCGGTATCGACGGAGAGTATGCCCATATCCAATCCTAGTCTCTTTAACAACCAAACGTTATTATAACACCGCGGTCATTTCAAAATAGTTTATACTTCAAAACCAAAATATCATTTTTATTTCAAAAACCATATCAATACGATATCATTTTCACTTCAAATATATTCATTTCCAATATCATAGTACTTTCAAAGTTATAACACTTTCGAAACCAAAACACTTGAAATTATAACACTTTAGAAATCACAACATTTTTGAAATCATAGCACTTCGGAAATTATAACACTTTGAAATCATAACCTTCCCTTTAAACAGTTTAGATATTAAAATTAGTATATATAATAACATAGTTTATAAAAAAAATAGTTTATTTGTAATAGTTATAAGTTAAAATTGTTTATAATAAAATAATTAATATAATTAAAAAAGTTTATATTAAAATAGTTTATATTAAAATAGTTTACATTAAAAATAATATAAAAATAGTTTTAAATATGATTTTAAAATACTTTATATAATAAAGATAGTTTCTACATATTCACAAATCGATTCAAATGAACTCGACTTCCAATAATTCAATCTCAATTCATAAATTCCAACTCAATTCAATTTCTCAATAAATCATTTCAAATTATATCGCTTTCAATTACAGATTTGAAATACAAAAATAAACCATTAAATTTCAATATATTTCAAAGCTTTAAATATTCCACATTTCCAAAACTAAATTTGATAATTCCATTTATATCTCAATTTAATTTCATTACATTTAGTTTCTAAAATATTTATTTAATCATTTCAATAACATCTAAATACAACTTCTATTTACAAATTTAAATAAACAATACATCCCATTTAAATTTATATAAGTTTGAAATATTCATTTAAGTCACTTTTAATCAAATTCAGGTTATAAAACATATCTTTAAAATTTCAAATTTATTAAATTTCAAATCAAACTTATTTAAGTATAATTTTTAAATAATCAAATTTCAAATCAAATTTCAAATTTATCTTCCCATCCTGAACCATTATAAACTCTATATTTGAAAATATAGATATTAAATAATTACTTAAACATATTAAATATCAACTTTATTAAATCAATTTTTAATAAATCTTTAAAATCAATATTTATTAAAACCATATATTTCTTTTCAAAACCGTAGAAATCATTTCAAAATATTTATATATAGACCAACGGTGTCTGTATAAAATTTTCTACCCTATGGTCAAGTGATACAGATATTTATCATTTCGATCCGTAATTTAAATATATACGGGTATATCTCTTTTCAACCCGTAACCCCAAATTCAATTCAATGAAAATCGCTTCGGTTTATCATTTCAAACCATAACGATTTTCTCATATTCTACAGATCGTTCGGGTATATATCATTTCAACCCGTAGTGAATTCTATACTAACAGGGAACTTGCAGAGTGATAACAGATATGATAATAATATAACAATCAGTAAAAGGCATATATCATCAGTGATAAATAACAGATAATGGTGTCAGATGTCATAGGTGAACAGATACAGATAATAACATATATAATAATGTAAATAACTAACAGCAGCATATTTAAATTGTCATTTCAATTGAAATCAAATCTAATAAATAAAAGAACGTCAATTGTAACGACCCGTAAATTTTAGTGGTTTTATTTATTTAATTAATTTAATTTGTGTGAAATTTTAAACAATAAAATTTTGAAATAAAAATTTGATATTTGAAATGCATCTGTCTTAACATAGCAACTGGTAAATTTTCATTAGAAAATTTGGAAGTTTATTTTCTAGTGTAATTTTATTCCAATTTATATCAGTTAAAATTGATGATAATAGAATGTTTTCCATACCTAAATATTTTTACATAGAAAATTTGTAAATCATCTTCTGAGTGAGACGTCATATTTCGTTTCGTCAAATTTGGACATCTATTGCTCCGTCGATCTTATTTCTGACAAAATAGCAGCATTTATGGTACCGATTATCGACTTTTGATCGGATGATCCTACCACTGATATTTGTATACCGTTTTGATCGTCTCGTCATGCTGATCTAAGCGGTATATTTATTTCTTTGTTTTGAGCTCTGGTATGCAACGGTAAGAATGAAACAGTTCACCGTAACGGTACCGAATTTTGACTTTACATTTTCCCTTAGACTTCAAATCTATAACGTGCAGCCCAACAACAATTAATTGGTTTAATAAATTTCCAGAAATCAAGGGGTGACCAATTCTATTCCTACTATTTAGTATTGTGGACCTGTTCTTTCGTTGTCTATTCCCATTTCAATTATATCTGTTCGTTTGCCATTTCTCTGCTCAATGCGTTCCAAATAATAATCAAAGAAAAGCGTTACCTGTTTCATTCTCCACTCCTCCATTTGTTCTCACCCCCTCTGCCTACACTTCAAACTCCCCAATCCCCTTTGCCAGATCACGAGACCTACCACCACCTACCCAACCGAACCCCACGCCTCCACCCAACCACGACCCTACGCCCTATCCCAGTCAGGAGACCCAGGCCGAGAACCCACCCACGTTCCTCCACCAGACCGCCACCAGCCCACCACCACGACGTGCCAGTCCACCACCACGTCAATCCCCACGCCCAACCCCTAACCCACGTCACCAACTCATCCAACCGAGACCTGGCACCGCCACAACCGGAACCACCATCACCGCCTTCCACCTCGCCTCCTTGTTCTCTCCTCTGGCTGATCTATGCAGCTTGCCTCCACCCTGCACAAAAGCACCAGCACGTGCATCTCGATCTCCCTCCCTTTGCCTGCTTTGTTTGCCGAGAAACCCCTGATGTTCCTCCACCGATCTCCCCCTTGTTTTCAACCCAGTTCAGCTGAGACCCATCACAACACCACAGAGAACCACTTGCTCCTCCCCATCTTGCTCTCCCTTCCACCCGTGCCTTCATGCCTCTCTCTCACGTGTGTGCAGCCTATATAGCACGGTGAGTAGTTTTATATATAGCACAATTTTTTTTGACAGATTATATATAATTTTAAGTATGTGTAAAGACCCGCAAATCCGTCTTCCGAAAACCCGACACTGCTACGTCCACTATAGCAATTGCCGAACAATCGGATGGCGAAAACGCGAAACTTTAATATTTAAAAGAAGAGGAGGAAGAGAAGATAGAAGAAAAAGAGAAGAAGAACAACAAAACAACAACAGATACAGAACAGAGACAATATCAGAATCTCACATATCGCAGCGGAACAATATATAATAGATAAATGAATAATCTTTAAAACAAAGAATTTTATCAGTTTATACATACATCAGTCATCAGAGTCAATATACAACAATGGACAGTTATATAACTTGTCCTCATACAGAATACACAGCGGAATAAATACTATCAAATACAAATACTACGTCTCGTCATCCAGCTTGCTTCCAAAGCTCCAGAATATCCAGAATATCCTGATAATGTAACTCTAGGCTGCCCGTGTGGAAATTGGTGGGCACCTAGAGTTTAGAAGGGAAACAATAAACTTCGAGTCAGTCATGGTGACTGGTGTGAGATCGTAAAACAGTTATTCTTTAAAAATAAACAGCAGAGAATTTTAAAGTCAATTCGCAATGCTTTTGGAAAATGAAACTACCATAAGACCTCCCACCACACACACAATGCAAACGCAGAATTGGAGGAGATTTCTTCTTATGATAGTCAAAGATGCTTACTACGCACAATCAAATCATTTTTGATATTATTATTAGTGCATAGTGTCGAAAACATTTCGAAAGTATAATATTAATCTTAGCCAACATACGACCAGTATCGTATGCCTACTATAGCTACCATCTAAACAGTGGTGACCACCGTACGTAAATGGCAGGTTCTACAACTAATACCGTACAAAGTTCGTATTGGAGTTTGGATTTCCAACAAATGGTCAGGCTAAGGAACTTCCTTTTCCACGATGGGTACGTCCCTGGAATAGACGACCCGAGAAATAACCTAACATTACGGTTAGATCTCTGCCAACACAAGGCCGGGTTACCTCTGCAAAAATAGGTAACTACTGACACGCGTATGCCATCCCCCGATCGTAACCGATCTTCCCGAGGATCCCCGATTTCCAACAAACCACATAGATAATAATGCAGCAACCACATAGGTTAAGTATCTGGGCTCCATACCATGATACCACCTCTATCCAGAAGGAATGACATACACTAAGGGGCGCTACTCCCTAGAACCTTGCCGCATCCTTCCTGTTTCGACCATTTCCGGGGTGTGAGGCTCGACGAAGTCTCGTCCACAAAGCTACGCTTTCTCAAAAAGCCCTGCTTCGGGTCAAACAAAATGATCAACCTATGATCACAAAGATATAAGATCAAACAAATGATCATATCACAAATGATCAAACACTGATCATTTCACAGCAACACTCAGTATGCCACGTTACCAAATTGGGATATATCGTTGATAAATTTCAACTACATAACCTCTGAGCTCGTACGTCTCAGAGAAGGGTGTTAAGCTAAGAGAATAAATTCTCCGCCACCAACAGAAATGTATTTGAAAGAAATCAGCTTTATATCTCAAATTGTAACGTCAGACACACAATCCATACAAGTCTGTTCCGGGATCGAACAGAACCGAAGGCACTTCTCACGAAGCCCTTGCACATCCGGATAAATTTCTAATCACGTCGGAACTTCCCGTCACTAAGGGTGATAAAACCTCTAAACCGGAGATCAGCCGATGTAGAGTAACTCGACGGTAATCCTTTCGTTTTCAAAAATATCCGGTCTTCAACACCGGTCTTCGAATGCAATTCATAACGACGTATCACATATTCGGAATGGGTTATACGACCCCATGGTCCTTTCCCGGCTAACCCGAATAGTGAGCGATTATTCGAAAATAAGTGTGGCATTCAAATTCGTCCAATTCACAACAAATACCTATCTAAAGGTAATTATTGATAGTCGGTTATTTAACTATCAATAAAGATGCACAACATCATCAGATTCCAAATAATTTTCCAAATTATTTTATCTTCCAAAATATCTTTTACTAGATATAAAATTTCTACACTTCTAAAATAAATCGATATTTATTTTTAAACAGTCTCCCTTTTATAAATTCCATAGTGAAATTTATATTTTTCAAATATCTACAGATATACGATTTTCAATTCGAATTCAATATTCAATTTCAATTTATCTTTACAATGATAAATTCTCAAAACGTTCATTTCATTTTGGAAAAGAAATTTCATACTTATTTAAAAATAAGTATTTCACAAATCATTTATTTTCAACACTTGGAAAATATTCGATATACTTAAAATCAAAATTAAGTATATATCTCATTCTTTAAGGAAATCATTCTCAAATCACATTTATTTGAGTCAAAACGAATGTTGCGTAAAACATCGTTACGACGACTCGAAATCACTAGTATAGGGATTCGGAATTAAGATAGATATATAAATCCAAATACTATATAAAATATTTCCTTTCGGAAATCATTTACTATAACAACAGTGTTATAGTCCACCATTTCCTTATTTTTCGAAAACGTCTATTTCAACAATAAATGTTGAAATCTATGATTTTGATAGTTCACACGTTTTAAAACATCTTTTAAAACAATTAACTTCATTTCATAATATCGCTTTCCCAAAACCCTATCCATTTTACTTAAAAATATATTCACTGTCCAAAATCGTGAATATACTTCACTAATCACATTTTCAGTCTTTTCTACACATTTTATTTCAATAAAAATTCGCTATTTAAAATCGTGAATATATCTTCTTTAATGTCCTTCTATATTTAATTTATCAAACCCAATTGATTTCGAATTTATAAAACAACGTTTATAAATTCTATTTTCTATTCTATAACAACTTCGATTTTATAAATTTCCTTTAATGACCCATTCAATTTTCTAACTCAACGTATACATCAAAAATCCATATTATAAGTTAAATACTTATAATTTATTTATTTTAAAAGAAATCGTTCTTTTAAACTTTACAAACTGTAAATAAACCCATTTTAACATCATTTCCAATTTTTAAATCCACATTCCCAAATATTCACTTTTAACCCCAAAATCAAATCCCAAATTGATTTCTAATTTTACTTCAATAACAAATCAATTTCAATATTCATTTCTAAATTAATTTTCCATCCCAAATCATTTTATATTGATTTTTTCTAAACTTGTTTCAATTTGCCAATTAAATTTAAAATTGGACTTCCAACTTATTTCATTTTAAACAAATTCCTCTTAAAGAAAATAAATCCCTTTTATCTTTTTCCAACTATTTAGAAATCCAAATTTTAATTAAATTCTTCAATTTAAAATCACTATTATACGAAATTCATTTACTTAACGTTTTCACTTGATTCTGGAATTAATTCGATAAGAATATAAAAATTAACTTTTTTATACTTTAAAATTCCTTTCTTCGGATTTATTCAATTTCTAAAAATTTATTTACTTAAAAATTTCTATTTTGATTTCAAAAATTCAATTTCATATATTTTTGGAATCCAATGATATCAAACATCCATTCAGCTAAATTTTAGCATTCAAATAATTTCCAGGTATCAATATGATTAATAACATCAATATAATCATTCATAGATTCATACCACAGTATAAATAAAATCAATCAATGTGAGGGGTCCAGTTGGATCCCTCCAACCTGTTTCCCTGCATCCAAAGATGTTAGCACAATACCAATTCTGCTCCAGTACGGAATTATCGCGGTATATAGGTTTTTATAAATCCGCTTACTAACGGCGCAATAGGGTCTCATCCGCTATACGAGGCGGGAAATCAATCAATCCAATATATACATATGCCAATATGTATATACTGCTATATATATAGATATATCCTACTATATCTAATATCACATATCAATAGCAATCAATAACTGCAAAAATTCCACATTCAACTTGAGTGAGAAGATCTCACCTTAGCCTTTTATTTTGCATTCCATTTCATTTCCAGCTTGATTCTCGATTTTAAACCTTGTATAAATAATTATACAATCTATCAATATTCGAATTAAATCGAACAATAAATTTTCATTCGATAATTTCAATTCATCGGTGATTTCGTTTTAAACAGTTAATTTTAAATTTTAACTGATTTCTTTTTGAAACAACTTATTTAACTAAGATTTTATTTTTGACCCAATTCCTTTTAATAAATCTGTTTAACTAAAAATTAACTTTAAAACTAAATTTACTTTAACAGATTATATATATATATTTATTTATTTTTCACTGTATACATATTAAAATTTACTGTATATATATATATATATATTTATGAAAATTTCATTTCATCATTTTTTTTCTGTAAACTGCTTATTGAAAATAAAATAAATTATAATAAAGAAAATATACCTAATTGCTTAATCCAAAACCGAAGAGGCCCAAACCCAAGCTCCCATCGAGCTGCTGCCGAATCTCAATCGACTGGAACACCGTCATCATCGCTGACCTCTGCCTACTCGAGCTTGCCGCCCATGGCCGTGACCACGCGAATCGTCACCTTCGAAGACGAAAAACAGGAAACCCTAACCACTTCGAATTGATCGACCTTCTACGCCGCTTCTCGCACGCGCTCGCGCTTCCCATTCGCGGAACCCCCTTAGCACCCAGTCGCGACGCCACGGCGAGCGCCTCCACTCGACCATGAGATTCGACTTCCCCCTTGTACGCGAGTGTCTCCCCGATCGATTTTAAGTCGCGGCCACCATTTCTTTTGATTTAGAAAAGAGGGAAATGCGATTTGATAAACCAGAGATGGGTTTGATTTTGAACGAAGTGTTTTTCGTTGGTCTTGTTGGAGAGCTGAAGTTAGAGGAGGAAGCGCGTTTCAATTAGCTGAAAGAGAATAGCATACGCGGCCATTGTTTTATCTCAAAGGATTTTGAACTGAGGAACGAATTGTTTGAATTGTTTTGAACAGATAAAAAAGAGGAAGAACGAGATAATGTTGTCTTGTACAAGAGGAGACAACTAGGTCGACGCAAATCAGATAATAGGGTGTCTGTTGATTTGAGTGTATAAAGTTATATTTAAATTAAATCGATTAATTACTGTCCAGATGTTTTTATCTCGTACAATCACACAATAGCTCTGAAAATTACGAAATTTGAAATCCGGTAATAATTAAATATTATGGACCCAATGGAACTGGTCTCGTTCAATTCTGAGACTGTTCGAAAATTGGCTATTTTTACAGTCGATAATTAAATATTAAAATATTCGATTTTCACAGATTAACTTTAAATTCAATTTTAAAAGTTCTAAAATATTTCTATAACTCCAGTATGATTAAATAAAATTTTCCAAATCAATTTCAATCATTTTAAACTCGATTTTCAAATATTTCTGAAATTTTAACTATTAAATTATCGATTTAATTATCCAATTAAATCCAATATTCGAAAAATAAATCATTCGACTTCTAAATTCCATTTATTAATATTTAAAATTAATTAAATATTCGAATTTTAATTATCAAAAATTCTGGGTCGTTACAGACTTCCCCCCTTAAAAGAATTTCGTCCTCGAAATTACAAGTTAGGAAAAGTGGTCCTTAACTCGTCTATCATTTTTCACAATCAATAGTTTTATCAAATTTTCAAAACAAATCTCTCTACTAGAGATTCGTTATTTATTCAACTAAATTTCCAACTTCAATCATAAGTTTAAACAATATTGTTTCTTTAACAATTCAAATTTAAATTGAATTTGAATTTTAAACTTTCAAAATTTCCTCAAAAATTTTCTAACGCCCTAAATTTCCGAAAAATTTCGCCAGCGTCTCCTTTGCGCGGCTAATACGGCACGACTACAAAACGTCCCTACGGACTCTCAGATTTCAAAAAGAAAAAGAAAAAGCCAAGCGGCTAGACAAGAAATCATCAAATCTCATATTCGAATTCAAATACTTACCTTTTGTCGAGCCATTCAAATTATCTTCGAAATTAAATTCCAATTCCTTTATACCTGTATATCCTACTAGCCATAATATCTAGTTACACATTCAAACCATTTTGCAAATTCTATTACAAAATTTTCAATATCAACTGCTTATATAACTTTAGCTTACTTCACTGTTGAAGTTACATATTCAATTTCGTTCAATTTTGCATTTTCAAATTCATTTGAATTCAATTTACACTTTCGATTCTATTTGGATTCAGTTCAACTTCTGAATATTGAATTTATCAATTATCTTTAGTTCACTTCAAACTAATCTCAAAACTTCATTTAATTTCACACAATTCAACTTCACTTTCAATATTCAGTTTAATTCCAGTTTTATTTACTTACAAATTCAAAATGAATTTTAACATTCAATTTCATTTTCTGGCACTTGCAATCGCAATTTATTCATTCATTCACTAATTCATTCGTTTTCACTTTGAATTTCATTCTAAACAAAATTCAAATATTCTATAAGTTATTAACTTATTAATATTTCGTAAGTATTTTAAATAGGATTCCAGAGTCGTTTCCACTTTTTCAAAACCATTTGAAAACAATTCAAATTCCATTCGAATTTCCAAAACAAAACCCAAATTTTCAAACAACTCCTATTTAAAACAATTTGACAGCAATTTCTCTTTTGGAAACCCGAAAATGAATTCTAATGATGTGGCCACCATCATCAGGATTATTTTCCAGCGACCGAAAAGAGTTTAGAGCTTTCATCTCTCCAAAATATTTTTCAAAACCTTTGAAATTCATTTTCAAATCAAAAAGGATTTAAACTTTTCCAAATCTCCAAAATTTTCAAATTCTTTACAAAACATTTCCAAAAACTTCTCTGGAATCCCGTTTTAAATTATAAGTCACATTTATAATTTACATTCTTAAATTTCATTCGTATGTGAATTTATTTCTTAACTTTGGAGTTACGATTTCAGTTTCTTATTCAGTTTCATATAATGATGATAACATTTCAATATTATCACTTTCCTAACATCCATGCAACCATATACTATGATAATTTATAGAAAATGATTTCTTTTCTATACAAAAATAGTTTTGGGTAAAATTATTTCATTCACCCTATTCAAAATAGTACTGTGCCGAATTGTTCTATTCGAGTGTTTAGAAACCCCTTCGATACAGTTTTGCAAGACTGTGCCGACGAAGGTTCATATACCACTCAATAAACCAATCATCACAATACAAAACAATTTTATATTAACTAACAAATACGCGCTCATATCTATTACTACACTCAACTCATGCTAGACTACTGCTGACTCTATCTCTAATGAGTAACACCCAACAGAGCAGGGTTGTCGCTTAACCATATGCTCTGATACCAACTGTAAAGACCCGCAAATCCGTCTTCCGAAAACCCGACACTGCTACGTCCACTATAGCAATTGCCGAACAATCGGATGGCGAAAACGCGAAACTTTAATATTTAAAAGAGGAGGAGGAAGAGAAGATAGAAGAAAAAGAGAAGAAGAACAACAAAACAACAACAGATACAGAACAGAGACAATATCAGAATCTCACATATCGCAGCGGAACAATATATAATAGATAAATGAATAATCTTTAAAACAAAGAATTTTATCAGTTTATACATACATCAGTCATCAGAGTCAATATACAACAATGGACAGTTATATAACTTGTCCTCATACAGAATACACAGCGGAATAAATACTATCAAATACAAATACTACGTCTCGTCATCCAGCTTGCTTCCAAAGCTCCAAAATATCCAGAATATCCTGATAATGTAACTCTAGGCTGCCCGTGTGGAAATTGGTGGGCACCCAGAGTTTAGAAGGGAAACAATAAACTCCGAGTCAGTCATGGTGACTGGTGTGAGATCGTAAAACAGTTATTCTTTAAAAATAAACAGCAGAGAATTTTAAAGTCAATTCGCAATGCTTTTGGAAAATGAAACTACCATAAGACCTCCCACCACACACACAATGCAAACGCAGAATTGGAGGAGATTTCTTCTTATGATAGTCAAAGATGCTTACTACGCACAATCAAATCATTTTTGATATTATTATTAGTGCATAGTGTCGAAAACATTTCGAAAGTATAATATTAATCTTAGCCAACATACGACCAGTATCGTATGCCTACTATAGCTACCATCTAAACAGTGGTGACCACCGTACGTAAATGGCAGGTTCTACAACTAATACCGTACAAAGTTTGTAACGACCCAGGATTTTTGATAATTAAAATTCGAATATTTAATTGATTTTAAATATTAATAAATGGAATTTAGAAGTCGAATGATTTATTTTTCGAATATTGGATTTAATTGGATAATTAAATCGATAAATTAAATAGTGAAATTCCAGGGATAACTGAAAATCGAGTTTAATATGATTGAGATTGATTTGGGAAATTTTATTTAATCATACTGGAGTTATAGAAAGGTTATAGAACTTTTAAAAATTGGATTTTTAGTTAAACTGAGAAAATTGAATATTTTAATATTTAATTATCGACTGTAAAAATAGCCAATTTTCGAACAGTCTCAGAATTGAACGAAACCGGTTCCATTGGGTCCGTAATATTGAATTATTGTCGGATTTCAATTTTCGTATTTTTCGGTGCTGGTACGTGAGCACACGACACATTAACGCGTTGAAATTTTTAAAATGAATTCAATTTTCAAATTTAAATTTCAACTAAGTCAAACATCAGCACGTCTTTTTCCCTTGACTCACGCCTTAATTCACGCAGAAGATCATGGAAAAGAAATCGTGTCTTCTCCTTATTTCAAGCCGAAGCCTCTTTTCCTCAGAGAAAAGAAATATCTCGTTCAAACAAAGTATAATGGTCGAACTCCTCTTTCATCTCACGTTTAAATCAAAAAAATTCGAAAATAAAATTTCCTCTCCAATTAAATCGCGCGCCTCTCCAAACGAAATCACCCCTGTTCGCTGTCGAATGGAATCAACGAAGTCGTGGCGAGCTACGTTCGTAGCAGGATGGAGGGTTGCGTACTCGAGTTATGGGGATGTGTGGCGTCGCGGCTAGGGCTTTGGGGCAGTTCGCGAAGGCGGCGCCGATGTGGTGGCAGATCGATGGCGTGTAGGGTTTCGCGTGGGCGGTGACTTCGACGAATTGAGATGGTCGCGTTCTCGTCTGACGTGGGGTAGGCACTCGCGAGTAAAAGGGATTGGCGATCGACTTTTGGGGGAATTGCAATCGAGTGTGGCTGCAGGCGAGAGTCGTGACGGCGACTTAGGATGGATCGACGTCAACAAGAGCGTCGATGGCAGGCAGCGATTCATGGCATCGAGAGTCTGGGCTCGGCGAGGTGGGGTTCGAGCAGCAGCGTGATTTTGGGCTCCTGTTCTTTGAGGTAGTTTTTTTTTTTTTTTTTTGAGAAAAATTCAGTTTTTTGTTTCAAAGTTTAAACTAACAAAACTGTTCGTTTGAATTAACAGTTGATAGAAAACATAGAAGATTTTATGAAGTTAAAATTTTACATTTATAGTTAAAAATATATATATGTAAAACAGTAAATATATATGGGAATAAACCTTTGAAATTGGATAATTTTAAAAATGTTTGATTTATGAAGAAAAAAAGAATTTGTTTGAAATTAACCCATTAGGCAAAATGAAATTTATCAAATGGGAATTTAATTTATCCGATTATTTCCGAATATTAATAAAGTTGTATAAAAATGTTTATACAAGGTTAAAAATCGAGATAAAACTTTTGGTTAAGTAAATAAATTAGACGATAATTTAATTGCTCGATTTAATTCGAATATTGATGAATTTGTATAAATTATCTACACAAGGTATAAATCAAGAAAATCGAGTCAAGATGGAAATTGGATGGCAAATTAAAAAGCTAAGGTGAGATTTTCTCACTCGGAGGAAAATTTATTTTACAGTTATTATTGACTGTTTGATTTCTATTTGGATGTGCTATTAGATATTATACGATATATATCTATATATAGCAATATATACATATTGGCATATGTATATATTGGATTGATTGATTCCCGCCTCGTATAGCGGATGAGACCCTATTGCGCCGTTAGTAAGCGGATTTATAAAAACCCATATACCGCGATAATTCCGTACTGGAGCGGGATTGGTATTGTGCTAACATTTTTGGATGCAGGGAAACAGGTTGGAGGGATCCAACTGGATTCCTCACCGTATTGATTATTTACAGATATTGATGAATATTCTGTTATCATATTGATATATGATTTTGACTGTTGTGATGGACTAATTGATGCTGTTGCATCATCGGATTCAGTTTTGAAAAGTAAAAATAACGACTTTTCACTTTAAAAAGAATTTTTAAAGTGATCTTTGAAATTATATGTTCTATTGAATTGATTGAATTGATTTATTTTTAATAAATAAACGTTTAAAATTTTGAAGTTATAAAAGTTAAGATTTTTGTGAATTATGACCGTAAGGTGATTTTTGAAATAAAAGTCGATTTATTTATAAAATGGTTTAAGCTGGGATTTTTGAATAACTATAAACGATTTGTATAGAAAGATTTATAAAATGGATATTTTATAAATAAAAATATTGGACTTATAAAACGAATTTTTATAAGTGTTGAAAAGAAGTATAAAAGGATTTCATAAGTGAATGAAATTTATAGATTTATAACGTGAAGTTATAAAGTGAATAAATGTTGTAGAATAAACGATTTATAAGTAATTTACTTATAAATTAGATTTTTTTGCACTTAATTGGGATATAAATAGAAATTGCTAAATGAAATGATTTCATAAGTTGAAATTGTTATGAAGTATAAATGTGATTTATAAACGTTGTTTATAAATCTGGAATCACTTATTTTGATAAGTAATTTTAGAAGTTAATAAGAGGAGAATTTTATAAATCGAAGTTGTTAGAAAATATAAAAGTGAATTTATAAACGTTGTTTTATGAATTCGAAATCAACCAAATTTGATGAATGTAATATAGAAGTTATTAAGGGAATTTTATCCACGATTTTGGATAGTGGATAATTCTTGGGATAAAACGTGTAGAAAAGATTGAAATGTAATTATTGAAGTATATTCACGATTTTGGATAGTGAATATATCGTTAAGTAAAATGGATAGTTTTGGAAAAGTGATATTAAAAATGAAGTTAAACATTTTAAAGATGTTTTAAAAATGTATTGTAAATCGAAAGCAGAGATTTCCGCAGTTCTTGTTGAAATAGACGTTTTCGAGAAATTTAAGGAAATGGTGGACTATAACACTGTTGTTATGGTAAATGATTTCCGAAAGGAAATGTTTTGATGTAATATTGGGATTTATATATCTATCTAAATCCGAATCCCTATACTAGTGACTTCGAGTCGTCGTAACGATGTTTTACGCAACATTCGTTTTGACTCAAATAGATGTTGAAATTTATAATTTCCTTAAAGAATGAATATATACTTAATTTGATTTAAGTATATCGAATATTTTCAAGTGTTGAAAATGAATAGATTTGTGAAACACTTATTTTTAAATAAGTATGGAAATGCTTTTCCAAATGAAATGAACGTTTTGAGATTTATCTTCTTAAAGATAAATCGAAATAAATATTGAAATCGATTGAAAATCGAATATCAGTAGATATTCGAAAAATATAAATTCACTATGGAATTTATAAGGGAAAGGGGAACTGTTTAGAAAAGTAAATGTTGATTTATTTTTGAAGTGTGGAAATTTTATATCTAGTAAAGATATTTTTGAAGATAAAATAATTTGAGAAAATTATTTGGAATCTGATGATGTTGCGCATCTTTATTGATAGTTAAATAACCGACTATCAATAATTACCTTTAGATAGGTATTTGTTGTGAATTGGATGAATTTGAATGCCACACTTATTTTTGAATAATCGCTCACTATTCGGGTTAACCGGGAAAGGACCATGGGGTCGTATAACCCATTCCGAATATGTGATACGTCGTTATGAATCGCATTTGAAGACCGGTGTTGAAGACCGGATATTTTTGAAAACGAAAGGATTACCGTCGAGTTACTCTACATCGGCTGATCTCCGGTTTAGAGGTTTTATCACCCTTAGTGACGGGAAGTCCTGACGTGATTGAAAATTATCCGGATATGCAAGGGCTTCGTGAGAAGTGCCTTCGGTTCTGTTCGATCCCGGAACAGACTTGTATGGATTGTGTGTCTGACGTTACAATTTGAGATATAAAGCTGATTTCTTTCAAATACATTTCTGTTGGTGGCGGAGAATTTATTCTCTTAGCTTAACACCCTTCTCTGAGACGTACGAGCTCAGAGGTTATGTAGTTGAAATTTATCAGCGATATATCCCAATTTGGTAACGTGGCATACTAAGTGTTGCTGTGAAATGATCAGTGTTTGATCATTTGTGATATGATCATTTGTTTGATCTTATATCTTTGTGATCATAGGTTGATCATTTTGTTTGACCCGAAGCAGGGCTTTTTGAGAAAGCGTAGCTTTGTGGACGAGACTTCGTCGAGCCTCACACCCCGGAAATGGTCGAAACAGGAAGGATGCGGCAAGGTTCTAGGGAGTAGCGCCCCTTAGTGTATGTCATTCCTTCTGGATAAAGGTGGTATCATGGTATGGAGCCCAGATACTTAACCTCTGTGGTTGCTGAAAAATTTATTTCTTTGTGGTTTGTTGGAATCGGGGATCCTCGGGAAGATCGGTGACGATCGGGGGATGGCATACGCGTGTCAGTAGTTACCTATTTTTGCAGAGGTAACCCGGCCTTGTGTTGGCAGAGATCCGGTTAGGTTCTCGGGTCGTCTATTCCAGGGACGTACCCATCGTGGATAGGAAGTTCCTTAGCCTGACCATTTGTTGGAAATCCAAAGAAACAATACGTGACTTGTACGGTTTTAGTTGTAGAACCTATCATTCACTTATGGTGGCGCCCCACTGTTTGGATGGTAGCTATAGTAGGCATAGTTCGAAATGTCTATGCTGGCTAAGATTTATATTATACTTTCGAAATAATTTCTACACTATGCACTAATAATAATATCAAAAATGATTTGATTTTGCGTAGTAAGCATCTTTGACTATCATAAGAAGAAATCTCCTCCAAGTCTGCGTTTGCATTGTGTGTGTGGTGGGAGGTCTTATGGTAGTTTCATTTTCCAAAAGCATTGCGAATTGACATTAAAGTTTTCCTGTTGTTTATTTTAAAGAATAACTGTTTTACGATCTCACACCAGTCACCATGACTGACTCGGAGTTTATTGTTCCCTTCTAAACTCTGGGTGCCCACTAATTTCCACACGGGCAGCCTAGAGTTATGTTATCAGGATATTCTGGATATTCTGGAGCTTTGGAGATAAGCTGGATGGCGATGCGTAGTATTTGTATCTGATTTATTTATTCCGCTGTGTATTCTGTATGAGGACAAGTTTATATAACTGTCCATTGTTGTTTATTAACTCTGATGATATGATGTGATGTAATGTAATAACAGATATAATTCTTTTGTTTTTTTTTAAATGATATTCATTTATCTATTATATATTGTTCCGCTGCGATATGTGAGATTCTGATATTGTCTCTGTTCTGTATCTGTTGTTGTTTTGTTGTTCTTCTTCTCTTTTTCTTCTATCTTCTTCTTCTTCTACTTTTTCTTTTTCTTAAAACCATAACTTTTCGGGTTTCCGGCATTCGATGGCTCAGCAGTCGATAAAGTGAGTATCGATGTTGAATTTTCGAAAGTCGAAAATTTTCGGGATGTTACAAGTGGTATCAGAGCATATGGTTAAGCGACAACCCTGCTCTGTTGGGTGTTACTCATTAGAGATAGAGTCAGTAGTACTCTAGAATGAGTTGAGTGTAATAATAGATATGAGCGCGTATTTGTTAGTGAATATAAAATTGTTTTATATTGTGATGATTGGTTTGTTGAGTGGTATATGGATTCTGGTCGGTATTGTCCGTACAACTCTATCGATAGGGATCTCTAAACGCTCGAATAGAACAGTTCGGCACAGTATTGTTTTAAAATAGGGTAAATGAGATAATTTTGCCCAAAACTATTTTTGTATAGAAAAGAAATGGTTTTCTATGAAATACTATAGTATATGGTTGCATGGATGTTGGGAAAGTGATAATGTTGAAAGGTTATCATTAAATTTGAAATTGAATACGAACTGGAAATTATAACTCCAAGATTTAAGAAATAAAATTCATATACGAATGAAATTTAAGAATGTAAGTTATAATTGTAACTTATAATTTGAAACGGAATTCCAGAGAAGTTTTGGAAATGTTTTGAAAAGAATTTGAAAATTTTGGAGATTTGGAAAGTTTAAACCATTTTTGATTTGAAAATGAATTTTAAAGTTTTGAAAAATATTTTTGAGAGATGAAAAGCTCTAAACTCTTTTCGGTCGCTGGAAAATAACTTTGATGATGACCGCGGCATCGTCGATGTTCATTTTCGGGTTTCCAAAAGAGAAATTGCTGCCAAATTGTTTTGAATAGAAGTTGTTTGAAAAAAAAAATTTTGGATTTTGTTTTGGAAATTCAAAGGATAATTTGAACCGTTTTCAAAAATGGCTTTGAAATGTTAGTAAGCTCTGGAATACTATGTAGAAATATTTATGAAATATTAATGTGAGATATAATTTGAAATAAAGTTCCAGAAAAATATTTGAAGATAAAATTCATAAAGGAACAGAATTAGTAATATGAATGTACAAATGACTTTATAAATCAAATTGTAAATAAGTCGAAGACTTATAAAATATTTGGAATTTGATAGAAATGAGATTCAAATTGAAAATGAAAGAAATTGTGAATGAGTAAATAAATTTGAATAAATGAAGTGAATAAGATTAAAACTGAATGTTGAAACCGAATTTGAATAAGTGAATTAGAATTTGAAATGGATTAGTAACTGAAACTAATTTAAAATGGTGCAGTATGAATGAAAGCTAATCAATAAAATTCAATATTCAGAAATTGAACTGAATCCAATTAAATGTTGGAAATTGAATTCAAAAGGAATTGAAATGTAAAGATTGAACGAAATTGAATATGCAACTTCAATAGTAAGCTAAAAAGGTATAAGTAGTTTATATTGAAAATTTTGTAACAAAATTGGCAAATTGGTTTGAATGTGTAACTAGATATTATGGCTAGTAGGACATACAGGTGTTATAAACTGGATTTGATTTTCACAGATAAATTTGAATTGCTCGAAAAAGGTACGTATTTGAGTTATAATATGAGTTTTTGGTGATTTCTCTCTAGCCGCTTGGCTTTTTCTTTTTCTTTTTGAAATCTGAGAGTCCGTAGGGACGTTTTGTAGTCGTACCGTATTAGCCGCGCAAAGGAGACGCTGGCGAAATTTTTCGGAAATTTCGAGTGTTAGAAAATTTTTGAGAAAATTTTGAAGTTAAAATTTGAATTTAAACTCGAATTCGAATTTTGAAGTAAACAATGTTGTTTAAAATTTATAATTGAAATTGGAAAATTAGTTGAGTAATAACGAATCTTTACTAGAAAGATTTGTTTTGATAAATTGATAAAACTATTGAATTGTGAAAAATAGTAGACGAGTTAAGGACCTTTCTTCCTGACTTGTAATTTCGAGGACGAAATTCTTTTAAGGGGGGAAGTCTGTAACGACCCAGGATTTTTGATAATTAAAATTCGAATATTTAATTGATTTTAAATATTAATAAATGGAATTTAGAAGTCGAATGATTTATTTTTCGAATATTGGATTTAATTGGATAATTAAATCGATAAATTAAATAGTGAAATTCCAGGGATAACTGAAAATCGAGTTTAATATGATTGAGATTGATTTGGGAAATTTTATTTAATCATACTGGAGTTATAGAAAGGTTATAGAACTTTTAAAAATTGGATTTTTAGTTAAACTGACAAAATTGAATATTTTAATATTTAATTATCGACTGTAAAAATAGCCAATTTTCGAACAGTCTCAGAATTGAACGAAACCGGTTCCATTGGGTCCGTAATATTGAATTATTGTCGGATTTCAATTTTCGTATTTTTCGGTGCTGGTACGTGAGCACACGACACATTAACGCGTTGAAATTTTTAAAATGAATTCAATTTTCAAATTTAAATTTCAACTAAGTCAAACATCAGCACGTCTTTTTCCCTTGACTCACGCCTTAATTCACGCAGAAGATCATGGAAAAGAAATCGTGTCTTCTCCTTATTTCAAGCCGAAGCCTCTTTTCCTCAGAGAAAAGAAATATCTCGTTCAAACAAAGTATAATGGTCGAACTCCTCTTTCATCTCACGTTTAAATTAAAAAAAATTCGAAAATAAAATTTCCTCTCCAATTAAATCGCGCGCCTCTCCAAACGAAATCACCCCTGTTCGCTGTCGAATGGAATCAACGAAGTCGTGGCGAGCTACGTTCGTAGCAGGATGGAGGGTTGCGTACTCGAGTTATGGGGATGTGTGGCGTCGCGGCTAGGGCTTTGGGGCAGTTCGCGAAGGCGGCGCCGATGTGGTGGCAGATCGATGGCGTGTAGGGTTTCGCGTGGGCGGTGACTTCGACGAATTGAGATGGTCGCGTTCTCGTCTGACGTGGGGTAGGCACTCGCGAGTAAAAGGGATTGGCGATCGACTTTTGGGGGAATTGCAATCGAGTGTGGCTGCAGGCGAGAGTCGTGACGGCGACTTAGGATGGATCGACGTCAACAAGAGCGTCGATGGCAGGCAGCGATTCATGGCATCGAGAGTCTGGGCTCGGCGAGGTGGGGTTCGAGCAGCAGCGTGATTTTGGGCTCCTGTTCTTTGAGGTAGTTTTTTTTTTTTTTTTTTTTTGAGAAAAATTCAGTTTTTTGTTTCAAAGTTTAAACTAACAAAACTGTTCGTTTGAATTAACAGTTGATAGAAAACATAGAAGATTTTATGAAGTTAAAATTTTACATTTATAGTTAAAAATATATATATGTAAAACAGTAAATATATATGGGAATAAACCTTTGAAATTGGATAATTTTAAAAATGTTTGATTTATGAAGAAAAAAAGAATTTGTTTGAAATTAACCCATTAGGCAAAATGAAATTTATCAAATGGGAATTTAATTTATCCGATTATTTCCGAATATTAATAAAGTTGTATAAAAATGTTTATACAAGGTTAAAAATCGAGATAAAACTTTTGGTTAAGTAAATAAATTAGACGATAATTTAATTGCTCGATTTAATTCGAATATTGATGAATTTGTATAAATTATCTACACAAGGTATAAATCAAGAAAATCGAGTCAAGATGGAAATTGGATGGCAAATTAAAAAGCTAAGGTGAGTTTTTCTCACTCGGAGGAAAATTTATTTTACAGTTATTATTGACTGTTTGATTTCTATTTGGATGTGCTATTAGATATTATACGATATATATCTATATATAGCAATATATACATATTGGCATATGTATATATTGGATTGATTGATTCCCGCCTCGTATAGCGGATGAGACCCTATTGCGCCGTTAGTAAGCGGATTTATAAAAACCCATATACCGCGATAATTCCGTACTGGAGCGGGATTGGTATTGTGCTAACATTTTTGGATGCAGGGAAACAGGTTGGAGGGATCCAACTGGATTCCTCACCGTATTGATTATTTACAGATATTGATGAATATTCTGTTATCATATTGATATATGATTTTGACTGTTGTGATGGACTAATTGATGCTGTTGCATCATCGGATTCAGTTTTGAAAAGTAAAAATAACGACTTTTCACTTTAAAAAGAATTTTTAAAGTGATCTTTGAAATTATATGTTCTATTGAATTGATTGAATTGATTTATTTTTAATAAATAAACGTTTAAAATTTTGAAGTTATAAAAGTTAAGATTTTTGTGAATTATGACCGTAAGGTGATTTTTGAAATAAAAGTCGATTTATTTATAAAATGGTTTAAGCTGGGATTTTTGAATAACTATAAACGATTTGTATAGAAAGATTTATAAAATGGATATTTTATAAATAAAAATATTGGACTTATAAAACGAATTTTTATAAGTGTTGAAAAGAAGTATAAAAGGATTTCATAAGTGAATGAAATTTATAGATTTATAACGTGAAGTTATAAAGTGAATAAATGTTGTAGAATAAACGATTTATAAGTAATTTACTTATAAATTAGATTTTTTTGCACTTAATTGGGATATAAATAGAAATTGCTAAATGAAATGATTTCATAAGTTGAAATTGTTATGAAGTATAAATGTGATTTATAAACGTTGTTTATAAATCTGGAATCACTTATTTTGATAAGTAATTTTAGAAGTTAATAAGAGGAGAATTTTATAAATCGAAGTTGTTAGAAAATATAAAAGTGAATTTATAAACGTTGTTTTATGAATTCGAAATCAACCAAATTTGATGAATGTAATATAGAAGTTATTAAGGGAATTTTATCCACGATTTTGGATAGTGGATAATTCTTGGGATAAAACGTGTAGAAAAGATTGAAATGTAATTATTGAAGTATATTCACGATTTTGGATAGTGAATATATCGTTAAGTAAAATGGATAGTTTTGGAAAAGTGATATTAAAAATGAAGTTAAACATTTTAAAGATGTTTTAAAAATGTATTGTAAATCGAAAGCAGAGATTTCCGCAGTTCTTGTTGAAATAGACGTTTTCGAGAAATTTAAGGAAATGGTGGACTATAACACTGTTGTTATGGTAAATGATTTCCGAAAGGAAATGTTTTGATGTAATATTGGGATTTATATATCTATCTAAATCCGAATCCCTATACTAGTGACTTCGAGTCGTCGTAACGATGTTTTACGCAACATTCGTTTTGACTCAAATAGATGTTGAAATTTATAATTTCCTTAAAGAATGAATATATACTTAATTTGATTTAAGTATATCGAATATTTTCAAGTGTTGAAAATGAATAGATTTGTGAAACACTTATTTTTAAATAAGTATGGAAATGCTTTTCCAAATGAAATGAACGTTTTGAGATTTATCTTCTTAAAGATAAATCGAAATAAATATTGAAATCGATTGAAAATCGAATATCAGTAGATATTCGAAAAATATAAATTCACTATGGAATTTATAAGGGAAAGGGGAACTGTTTAGAAAAGTAAATGTTGATTTATTTTTGAAGTGTGGAAATTTTATATCTAATAAAGATATTTTTGAAGATAAAATAATTTGAGAAAATTATTTGGAATCTGATGATGTTGCGCATCTTTATTGATAGTTAAATAACCGACTATCAATAATTACCTTTAGATAGGTATTTGTTGTGAATTGGATGAATTTGAATGCCACACTTATTTTTGAATAATCGCTCACTATTCGGGTTAACCGGGAAAGGACCATGGGGTCGTATAACCCATTCCGAATATGTGATACGTCGTTATGAATCGCATTTGAAGACCGGTGTTGAAGACCGGATATTTTTGAAAACGAAAGGATTACCGTCGAGTTACTCTACATCGGCTGATCTCCGGTTTAGAGGTTTTATCACCCTTAGTGACGGGAAGTCCTGACGTGATTGAAAATTATCCGGATATGCAAGGGCTTCGTGAGAAGTGCCTTCGGTTCTGTTCGATCCCGGAACAGACTTGTATGGATTGTGTGTCTGACGTTACAATTTGAGATATAAAGCTGATTTCTTTCAAATACATTTCTGTTGGTGGCGGAGAATTTATTCTCTTAGCTTAACACCCTTCTCTGAGACGTACGAGCTCAGAGGTTATGTAGTTGAAATTTATCAGCGATATATCCCAATTTGGTAACGTGGCATACTAAGTGTTGCTGTGAAATGATCAGTGTTTGATCATTTGTGATATGATCATTTGTTTGATCTTATATCTTTGTGATCATAGGTTGATCATTTTGTTTGACCCGAAGCAGGGCTTTTTGAGAAAGCGTAGCTTTGTGGACGAGACTTCGTCGAGCCTCACACCCCGGAAATGGTCGAAACAGGAAGGATGCGGCAAGGTTCTAGGGAGTAGCGCCCCTTAGTGTATGTCATTCCTTCTGGATAAAGGTGGTATCATGGTATGGAGCCCAGATACTTAACCTCTGTGGTTGCTGAAAAATTTATTTCTTTGTGGTTTGTTGGAATCGGGGATCCTCGGGAAGATCGGTGACGATCGGGGGATGGCATACGCGTGTCAGTAGTTACCTATTTTTGCAGAGGTAACCCGGCCTTGTGTTGGCAGAGATCCGGTTAGGTTCTCGGGTCGTCTATTCCAGGGACGTACCCATCGTGGATAGGAAGTTCCTTAGCCTGACCATTTGTTGGAAATCCAAAGAAACAATACGTGACTTGTACGGTTTTAGTTGTAGAACCTATCATTCACTTATGGTGGCGCTCCACTGTTTGGATGGTAGCTATAGTAGGCATAGTTCGAAATGTCTATGCTGGCTAAGATTTATATTATACTTTCGAAATAATTTCTACACTATGCACTAATAATAATATCAAAAATGATTTGATTTTGCGTAGTAAGCATCTTTGACTATCATAAGAAGAAATCTCCTCCAAGTCTGCGTTTGCATTGTGTGTGTGGTGGGAGGTCTTATGGTAGTTTCATTTTCCAAAAGCATTGCGAATTGACATTAAAGTTTTCCTGTTGTTTATTTTAAAGAATAACTGTTTTACGATCTCACACCAGTCACCATGACTGACTCGGAGTTTATTGTTCCCTTCTAAACTCTGGGTGCCCACTAATTTCCACACGGGCAGCCTAGAGTTATGTTATCAGGATATTCTGGATATTCTGGAGCTTTGGAGATAAGCTGGATGGCGATGCGTAGTATTTGTATCTGATATATTTATTCCGCTGTGTATTCTGTATGAGGACAAGTTTATATAACTGTCCATTGTTGTTTATTGACTCTGATGATATGATGTGATGTAATGTAATAACAGATATAATTCTTTTGTTTTTTTTTAAATGATATTCATTTATCTATTATATATTGTTCCGCTGCGATATGTGAGATTCTGATATTGTCTCTGTTCTGTATCTGTTGTTGTTTTGTTGTTCTTCTTCTCTTTTTCTTCTATCTTCTTCTTCTTCTACTTTTTCTTTTTCTTAAAACCATAACTTTTCGGGTTTCCGGCATTCGATGGCTCAGCAGTCGATAAAGTGAGTATCGATGTTGAATTTTCGAAAGTCGAAAATTTTCGGGATGTTACAAAGTTCGTATTGGAGTTTGGATTTCCAACAAATGGTCAGGCTAAGGAACTTCCTTTTCCACGATGGGTACGTCCCTGGAATAGACGACCCGAGAAATAACCTAACATTACGGTTAGATCTCTGCCAACACAAGGCCGGGTTACCTCTGCAAAAATAGGTAACTACTGACACGCGTATGCCATCTCCCGATCGTAACCGATCTTCCCGAGGATCCCCGATTTCCAACAAACCACATAGATAATAATGCAGCAACCACATAGGTTAAGTATCTGGGCTCCATACCATGATACCACCTCTATCCAGAAGGAATGACATACACTAAGGGGCGCTACTCCCTAGAACCTTGCCGCATCCTTCCTGTTTCGACCATTTCCGGGGTGTGAGGCTCGATGAAGTCTCGTCCACAAAGCTACGCTTTCTCAAAAAGCCCTGCTTCGGGTCAAATAAAATGATCAACCTATGATCACAAAGATATAAGATCAAACAAATGATCATATCACAAATGATCAAACACTGATCATTTCACAGCAACACTCAGTATGCCACGTTACCAAATTGGGATATATCGCTGATAAATTTCAACTACATAACCTCTGAGCTCGTACGTCTCAGAGAAGGGTGTTAAGCTAAGAGAATAAATTCTCCGCCACCAACAGAAATGTATTTGAAAGAAATCAGCTTTATATCTCAAATTGTAACGTCAGACACACAATCCATACAAGTCTGTTCCGGGATCGAACAGAACCGAAGGCACTTCTCACGAAGCCCTTGCACATCCGGATAAATTTCTAATCACGTCGGAACTTCCCGTCACTAAGGGTGATAAAACCTCTAAACCGGAGATCAGCCGATGTAGAGTAACTCGACGGTAATCCTTTCGTTTTCAAAAATATCCGGTCTTCAACACCGGTCTTCGAATGCAATTCATAACGACGTATCACATATTCGGAATGGGTTATACGACCCCATGGTCCTTTCCCGGCTAACCCGAATAGTGAGCGATTATTCGAAAATAAGTGTGGCATTCAAATTCATCCAATTCACAACAAATACCTATCTAAAGGTAATTATTGATAGTCGGTTATTTAACTATCAATAAAGATGCACAACATCATCAGATTCCAAATAATTTTCCAAATTATTTTATCTTCCAAAATATCTTTTACTAGATATAAAATTTCCACACTTCTAAAATAAATCGATATTTATTTTTAAACAGTCTCCCTTTTATAAATTCCATAGTGAAATTTATATTTTTCAAATATCTACAGATATACGATTTTCAATTCGATTTCAATATTCAATTTCAATTTATCTTTACAATGATAAATTCTCAAAACGTTCATTTCATTTTGGAAAAGAAATTTCATACTTATTTAAAAATAAGTATTTCACAAATCATTTATTTTCAACACTTGGAAAATATTCGATATACTTAAAATCAAAATTAAGTATATATCTCATTCTTTAAGGAAATCATTCTCAAATCACATTTATTTGAGTCAAAACGAATGTTGCGTAAAACATCGTTACGACGACTCGAAATCACTAGTATAGGGATTCGGAATTAAGATAGATATATAAATCCAAATACTATATAAAATATTTCCTTTCGGAAATCATTTACTATAACAACAGTGTTATAGTCCACCATTTCCTTATTTTTCAAAAACGTCTATTTCAACAATAAATGTTGAAATCTATGATTTCGATAGTTCACACGTTTTAAAACATCTTTTAAAACAATTAACTTCATTTCATAATATCGCTTTCCCAAAACCCTATCCATTTTACTTAAAAATATATTCACTGTCCAAAATCGTGAATATACTTCACTAATCACATTTTCAGTCTTTTCTACACATTTTATTTCAATAAAAATTCGCTATTTAAAATCGCGAATATATCTTCTTTAATGTCCTTCTATATTTAATTTATCAAACCCAATTGATTTCGAATTTATAAAACAGCGTTTATAAATTCTATTTTCTATTCTATAACAACTTCGATTTTATAAATTTCCTTTAATGACCCATTCAATTTTCTAACTCAACGTATACATCAAAAATCCATATTATAAGTTAAATACTTATAATTTATTTATTTTAAAAGAAATCGTTCTTTTAAACTTTACAAACTGTAAATAAACCCATTTTAACATCATTTCCAATTTTTAAATCCACATTCCCAAATATTCACTTTTAACCCCAAAATCAAATCCCAAATTGATTTCTAATTTTACTTCAATAACAAATCAATTTCAATATTCATTTCTAAATTAATTTTCCATCCCAAATCATTTTATATTGATTTTTTCTAAACTTGTTTCAATTTGCCAATTAAATTTAAAATTGGACTTCCAACTTATTTCATTTTAAACAAATTCCTCTTAAAGAAAATAAATCCCTTTTATCTTTTTCCAACTATTTAGAAATCCAAATTTTAATTAAATTCTTCAATTTAAAATCACTATTATACGAAATTCATTTACTTAACGTTTTCACTTGATTCTGGAATTAATTCGATAAGAATATAAAAATTAACTTTTTTATACTTTAAAATTCCTTTCTTCGGATTTATTCAATTTCTAAAAATTTATTTACTTAAAAATTTCTATTTTGATTTCAAAATTCAATTTCATATATTTTTGGAATCCAATGATATCAAACATCCATTCAGCTAAATTTTAGCATTCAAATAATTTCCAGGTATCAATATGATTAATAACATCAATATAATCATTCACAGATTCATACCACAGTATAAATAAAATCAATCAATGTGAGGGGTCCAGTTGGATGCCTCCAACCTGTTTCCCTGCATCCAAAGATGTTAGCACAATACCAATTCCGCTCCAGTACGGAATTATCGCGGTATATAGGTTTTTATAAATTCGCTTACTAATGGCGCAATAGGGTCTCATCCGCTATACGAGGTGGGAAATCAATCAATCCAATATATACATATGCCAATATGTATATACTGCTATATATATAGATATATCCTACTATATCTAATATCACATATCAATAGCAATCAATAACTGCAAAAATTCCACATTCAACTTGAGTGAGAAGATCTCACCTTAGCCTTTTATTTTGCATTCCATTTCATTTCCAGCTTGATTCTCGATTTTAAACCTTGTATAAATAATTATACAATCTATCAATATTCGAATTAAATCGAACAATAAATTTTCATTCGATAATTTCAATTCATCGGTGATTTCGTTTTAAACAGTTAATTTTAAATTTTAACTGATTTCTTTTTGAAACAACTTATTTAACTAAGATTTTATTTTTGACCCAATTCCTTTTAATAAATCTGTTTAACTAAAAATTAACTTTAAAACTAAATTTACTTTAACAGATTATATATATATATTTATTTATTTTTCACTGTATACATATTAAAATTTACTGTATATATATATATATTTATGAAAATTTCATTTCATCATTTTTTTTTCTGTAAACTGCTTATTGAAAATAAAATAAATTATAATAAAGAAAATATACCTAATTGCTTAATCCAAAACCGAAGAGGCCCAAACCCAAGCTCCCATCGAGCTGCTGCCGAATCTCAATCGACTGGAACACCGTCATCATCGCTGACCTCTGCCTACTCGAGCTTGCCGCCCATGGCCGTGACCACGCGAATCGTCACCTTCGAAGACGAAAAACAGGAAACCCTAACCACTTCGAATTGATCGACCTTCTACGCCGCTTCTCGCACGCGCTCGCGCTTCCCATTCGCGGAACCCCCTTAGCACCCAGTCGCGATGCCACGGCGAGCGCCTCCACTCGACCATGAGATTCGACTTCCCCCTTGTACGCGAGTGTCTCCCCGATCGATTTTAAGTCGCGGCCACCATTTCTTTTGATTTAGAAAAGAGGGAAATGCGATTTGAAAAACCAGAGATGGGTTTGATTTTGAACGAAGTGTTTTTCGTTGGTCTTGTTGGAGAGCTGAAGTTAGAGGAGGAAGCGCGTTTCAATTAGCTGAAAGAGAATAGCATACGCGGCCATTGTTTTATCTCAAAGGATTTTGAACTGAGGAACGAATTGTTTGAATTGTTTTGAACAGATAAGAAAGAGGAAGAACGAGATAATGTTGTCTTGTACAAGAGGAGACAACTAGGTCGACGCAAATCAGATAATAGGGTGTCTGTTGATTTGAGTGTATAAAGTTATATTTAAATTAAATCGATTAATTACTGTCCAGACGTTTTTATCTCGTACAATCACACAATAGCTCTGAAAATTACGAAATTTGAAATCCGGTAATAATTAAATATTACGGACCCAATGGAACTGGTCTCGTTCAATTCTGAGACTGTTCGAAAATTGGCTATTTTTACAGTCGATAATTAAATATTAAAATATTCGATTTTCACAGATTAACTTTAAATTCAATTTTAAAAGTTCTAAAATATTTCTATAACTCCAGTATGATTAAATAAAATTTTCCAAATCAATTTCAATCATTTTAAACTCGATTTTCAAATATTTCTGAAATTTTAACTATTAAATTATCGATTTAATTATCCAATTAAATCCAATATTCGAAAAATAAATCATTCGACTTCTAAATTCCATTTATTAATATTTAAAATTAATTAAATATTCGAATTTTAATTATCAAAAATTCTGGGTCGTTACAGTATGTAAATTTTAGGTTAGTTTATATAAATTTTGTATATTTTGAGTTACAGTACATATATGTTGTTATAATAGATTTGAAGTATAATTATAAGTACGATTAAGGTTTATATATATTAGTTTACATTGTTCTGTTTATAATATCAATATATATATATATATATATGTATACAGGATTTGTACAGGTGGTGATATGTTAGTTTAAATAAGTATATTTAAGTGTTGTACAAACCTAAGTTTTCAAAATATATGAGTGGAGATACCTGCGGTTTCAAAGCGAATCACATGCAAGCTTTTGAGTATCCAGATTTATACATATATTGTATGCATAGCCCACATATACTCTATGGCTTACGAATATATGGTCTGCATATATTTGGTTACAATCTGATTTACATACACACACACACACGGTTTTGCATATAAAATTATTTAGAGTGGGATTTCATATATATTTGATTATAACTATAGTTTGCATTGTTTAATATATATATGGATATATATATATATATATATATATATATATGTTTGAAAAGTATATTTATAATATGTTTAAAGCTTATACAAGTTTAATTTTCTGTTCGTTTATAAATATAGATAATTGTACGAGCTATATTATATAAAATTTATATATATTAATTTACACAAATCTGATGGGTTGTACTGTATTGGTTCATAATAGTTTATTTGTAAGTTGTAGCTCATAACTTTTAAATAGAATTTGAATACTAGCCTACATATATACATTTAGTTGTGTGTCTACATGCATATTTTATTTTAATCTAGTTATATATATTTGTTATAATTATGAATCTGCATTTTTGTTTATAGTTTAGATATATATACAATATACATTTGTTTAAAAATAATTAATCTATTTAGAAATTTATTTTTATAACTAAATATGGATTTGAAAATATATGTTTTGGAATTTATTTTTAGAATACAAATATATATGTATATATATATATATATATATCATCTGGGTTCAAAACAGTTTTATACATGTGTTTAAGACTTTGTTTTGGGTAATGGTTTTTAAGTATAATATATCTTCGATTCTTAATATTTGAGTTTTAAGAATATTGATTTTGAAATTTTATATTATTTTAATATTTGTCTTAAATTAAAATATTGAAAAAATATATATAATATAATAATAATGTATATATTTTCAGTTTATATCAATCCAGCTTTGATTTGATTTCGTCAATTTCTATCTATCAGCTATGTCCGTCAAAATCTGCTTTCAGCTTACTTCACTTTGAGACTGTTGTTTGGATTGTTCGATTTTCTAGATCGTGATCCAATTTGTAGCTGGTTGTGTTTCAAATTTCTCTAGCCTCGAAAGGTGAGCAATCACTCTGATTAACGTTCTTATATTTATTAAATTTGATTTAAATTGAAACGTTAATTGGAATATGCTGCTGTTAGTTATTCACATTGTTATATATATGTCATTATCTGTATCTGTTCACCTATGACATCTGACACCATTATCTGTTATTTATATTGATGATATATTGCCTGTTACTATTGTTATTTTTATTATCATATCTGTTATCACTCTGCAAGTTCCCTGTTAGTATAGAATCACTATGGGTTGAAATGATACATACCCGAACGATCTGTAGAATAGGAGAAAATCGTTATGGGTTGAAATGATAAACCCAAGCGATTTTCATTGAATTGAATTTGGGATTGCGGGTTGAAAAGATATATACCCGTATATATATATTTTAAATTGCGGATTGAAATGATAAATATCCGTATCACTTGACCATAGGATAGAAAATTATATACAGGCACCGTTGGTCTATATATAAATGTTTTGAAAATGATTTCTTTGGTTTTGAAAAGAAATATATGGTTTTGATAAATATTGATTTTTAAGATTCATTAAAGTTGATTTAATAAAGTTGATAAATAATATGTTTAAGTATTTATTTAATATCTATATCTTCAAATATAGAATTTATAATGATTTGAAATTGATTGAAATTATATTTATTTAAGAATTTTTCTTAAATAAGTTTGATTTGAAATATTGAATTTGAAATTTAAAGAAGTGTTTTACAACTTGAAATTTTAAAAGGTGACTTAAATGGATATTTCAAACTTATATATATTTAAATGGGATATTTTGTTTATTTAAATTTGTAAATTGAAATTGTATTTAAATGTTATGGAAATGATTAAGTTAATATTTCAAAACGAAATAATTGTAAAGTGAATCTGATATGTATATAAATTTATCGAATTTAGTTGTGAAATGTTGAATATTTAAAGCTTTGAAGTATATTAAAATTGAAATGGCTTATTTTATGGTTCAGATATGTATTTGAAATCGATAATTTGAAATGGTTTATTTAGAAGCTAAATCGAGTTGAAACTGATGATTTGAGATTTGATTTAAATTAAATTTTTGGAATTTCAAGTAAATTTGAATCGGTTTGTGAAATTTGAGGAAACTATTTTATTTTATAAAGAAATTTTAATATCCAAACTGTTTAAAAGGAACGTGTTATGATTTCCAAAATACTATGATTTCAATGTTGTGATTTACAATGTGTTTTGATTTTTAAAAAGACTATGATTTCGAAAGCGTTGTAACTTTGGAAAGTGATATGATTTTGAAAATGGATATATTTGAAGTGAAAATGATATCGTATTAAATTGGGTTTGAAATGATAATGATATTTTAGTTTTGAAGTATAAACTATTTTGAAATGACCACGGTGTTATAATAACGATTGGTTGTTAAAGAGACCGGGATCAGATATGGATATACTCTCTGTCGATACCGAAAACCATTTTGACAACTGTGTACGCGGTGGAGATTCCAGAATGAAGTAGGATGGTGGCGACGTTCTTAAGGTATGTTACATGGACCCAACTCCCGTGAGTTGGCATAAGGTGGCTAAAACAGGAGCGATCTCGGACCAGTGAGGTAGCACCTCTTCTCGGACGCATTTCTTCGATATATACTCTTACTTGTGATTTGACTAGATGGCCATCCTCCGATTTGGGAGTGTTGTTCAAGGTGGAACGGTAGTGGCTGCTATGCGTATCCATCAGTCCGTGTGCGTAATTGGTATATCTACCCTGGCATTGCCTAGTTGTGCCGTGTCACCTACCATACCGAGCTTTACTACGATTATGATTTTAAGATCCGACCGCGTTAAGGTTCTCCATCCCCTTAACGCTATTTTCTATATGATTATACTTTACTGATTAGACACTACTGTATATAGCGTATATTACTACATAGTGAATAGTTTAACGGACCCTTAGAGGATGGTTATCCAAAACATCCTTTAAGTTACTTGTATTTCAGTTGATATTTCACTTGAGTTGGATTTATTAATATAAGTATGTTAATCCTGACTCGAGTGTTTTGTGTTTTTCTTTACGCTCGGGTCAGACTGAGTGATACAGCATTTGAGACTCACCTTTGGAGTTAGAGCTTCGCTTGGAGATCCAGCTATCTATCGATCCTGCTTTCAGTTATTCAGTTGATTCCAGTGATGTATTCAGATCTTGTATTTGATTATTGTATTGAGACATCTATTGTATTCGAGACTTCTGTTGTATCTTGTCTAACTCTGTTATATTTATATAGTAGCTTCATGAACTACTATCCTTTGGTTTCCGCTGCATTATTGTTATATTACTCTGTGTCTGTGATCTGTAATTATTTTATTTACTGTATATGATGAGTTTTGCCAAATTTTATTTACAATCCATCGTTTTGAATTATTCAAGTCCGACATGTGTGGATTATTGTCGATTTGAATGGTCCAAAACACTGGGTCGTTACATGTGGTATCAGAGCTCTGGTTTTAGGTAAAACTCAGCATATGTACTAAATTCAATTACGGAATCACTTTCGTTCGAGCTTGAATTCCTTCCTCTTTGACTCGGTTCCTTTGAATTTTGGAACGTTCACTTCGGTTCCAAAGTCCATTCGTGTCTCCCCATTCGTGTCTTTTGATTCTGGAGTATCCCATAACTCCACTTCGTATGATTTCTATAATAGATCGACGGTCTCGCCAATCTTCGGATAATTTGTACTGGGGTGAAACTCCTTTACAATCGGTATTGATTCACCGGAGATTTCTGTATCCTCGGTTTACGATGTTGTTATCTTATGCTATACCCGAATTCTACCTCTGGTAATCGAATGACGATTTGCTCCAGAATTCTACATCGATCTTATCTCTGAAGTCACGGTTGACCCGGTTAAGGTTGCCCGCGATTTATACAACTTTATCCATCTTCCTGTTTGAAATGCAATCATCTAACCTTCGTTTCGAGACTATCTATTTTAGATTAGAATTCTCTTTGATTAGAGCCCCTCTATATTTGGATCTCTATCCTTGTGTTGGAATCCAATTCTGGAATCATCGTGTGAGGGAGTGTATTTGTAATTAATATAAAATAGTTTATGTTTATAGTGTTGTTTGAGTTGTTGATGTTGGTTTGGATTTTCGATCGATTCGTCTGATCAACGCTATCAATAGGAATATCAAAATACTTGAACAGAGCAAACTGACACAATATAATTTTCAAATTTGATAAATGAAATAAATTTGTATGATTATATTATAAATATATAAGAAAAATTTTCTGGAATTAAAAGTTAAATAATTTGGTTGTTGAAAATGATAATATTTGATTATCATTTTATTGTTTTGTAAGTCATTGACTACTGCAAATTACTATTGTTTATAAATTTATTTGGAATTGAAATGGATTTAAATTGAGAATTTAAGAATTAAATTTCTGGTGATTTCAAACTTTGTTTTAAAGTCTTAAAATGTATATTATTTAAAGTTTTTTCGAATAAAATGGTTTTCAAAGAATTTTAAATGTTTAAATCAGTGCTCTTCTCTTTGTCGCTGGAAAATAATTTCGGTGATGACGGCCGCATCATCGACATTCATTTTCGAGTTTCGAAGTGGAGAGACTATTCTGTAGCTTTGCTACGGTTTTGTTTTGAAAAAAATACTTTTGATTTGAATTTCTTCAGTATAATTTGATTTATATATATATATATAGGTATCTTATTTAAAAAAAAATTAAACTTTATATAAATATATTATATATATCTCTAAATTGTTTGAAGTAAATCGGAGATTTAAATTCTTAAATTTTAGATTAAAGATGATTTCAATTATAAACTAAAGTCAAAATTCTTGGATAAATAGCTAACTGGGAATAACTGAATTTTAAATCTTATTTGTATAATACTCAATTACATCTCAACATAACTTACCTAAAATTTTCAGAAGTTAAAATGTAATTGGATAGTATACAATATAAAATGACTTTTATAAATAGAGTTTGAGTGGATATAATAAAGGTTATACACTTAAATTTTAGTTATAAATATTAATCGAAATAAATAAAATAATAACTTAATTGAATAATAAATGAGACAAATAAATTTTTTTTTGCAGGAATTAATAAATTGAAATTAGATTAACTTATGGAAATACCTAGAATTTAAAAATCAATTATTGAATATAAATTAATTTAAATTGTAAATTTATATGGTTTAAATTAATTATATGGTTTAAAAATATGAATTTTTTTAAGTGGAATAAACTTAATAATAATTTGGATAAAAGAATAAAATTTGTTGAATAAAATATGAGAATAATAAATGATTATACAAATTGATTGATTTAAATTTTTATTTGAGGATGACTAGATAATAAGATAATGAATTTAGGAATAAATAGATTGATATAATTTAGGTGAACTCTAAGGGATTTAACCAAAATGTTGGATATTAATTAGTTTAATTTGAATTTTGTATAGTTTTTAAAATTTTGTTGTTTATTTTGTTTCAAAGCTATTTTTCTTTCTGGTTGTTTCTATTCTCCTACCTCCTTCCTTTTCGGGGACAAAAAGTTTTGAGTGGGGGAGAGTGTAACGACCCGTAAATTTTAGTGGTTTTATTTATTTAATTAATTGAATTTGTGTGAAATTTTAAACAATAAAATTTTGAAATAAAAATTTGATATTTGAAATGCATCTGTCTTAACATAGCAACTAGTAAATTTTCATTAGAAAAATTTGGAAGTTTATTTTCTAGTGTAATTTTATTCCAATTTATATCAGTTAAAATTGATGATAATAGAATGTTTTCCAAACCTAAATATTTTTACATAGAAAATTTGTAAATCATCTTCTGAGTGAGACGTCATCTTTCGTTTCGTCAAATTTGGACATCTATTGCTCCGTCGATCTTATTTCTGACAAAATAGCAGCATTTATGGTACCGATTATCGACTTTTGATCGGATGATCCTACCACTGATATTTGTATACCGTTTTGATCGTCTCGTCGTGCTGATCTAAGCGGTATATTTATTTCTTTGTTTTGAGCTCTGGTATGCAACAGTAAGAATGAAATAGTTCACCGTAACGGTACCGAATTTTGACTTTACATTTTCCCTTAGACTTCAAATCTATAACCTGCAGCCCAACAACAATTAATTGGTTTAATAAATTTCCAGAAATCAAGGGGTGACCAATTCTATTCCTACTGTTTAGTATTGTGGACCTGTTCTTTCGTTGTCTATTCCCATTTCAATTATATCCGTTCGTTTGCCATTTCTCTGCTCAATGCGTTCCAAATAATAATCAAAGAAAAGCGTTACCTGTTTCATTCTCCACTCCTCCATTTGTTCTCACCCCCTCTGCCTACACTTCGAACTCCCCAATCCCCTTTGCCAGATCACGAGACCTACCACCACCTACCCAACCGAACCCCACGCCTCCACCCAAGCAACCCCACGCCTCCACCCAACCACGACCCTACGCCCTATCCCAGTCAGCAGACCCAGGCCGAGAACCCACCCACGTTCCTCCACCAGACCGCCACCAGCCCACCACCACGACGTGCCAGTCCACCACCACGCCAATCCCCACGCCCAACCCCTAACCCACGTCACCAACTCATCCAACCGAGACCTGGCACCGCCACAACCGGAACCACCATCACCGCCTTCCACCTCGCCTCCTTGTTCTCTCCTATGGCCGATCTATGCAGCTTGCCTCCACCCTGCACAACAGCACCAGCACGTGCATCTCGATCTCCCTCCCTTTGCCTGCTTTGTTTGCCGAG
This sequence comes from Allium fistulosum, assembly GCA_030737815.1. Lineage (NCBI taxonomy): Eukaryota > Viridiplantae > Streptophyta > Magnoliopsida > Asparagales > Amaryllidaceae > Allium > Allium fistulosum. Next base: position 303,680,740 of record CM060901.1, on the reverse strand, counting down.
AAACCCCTGATGTTCCTCCACCGATCTCCCCCTTGTTTTCAACCCAGTTCAGCCGAGACCCATCACAACACCACAGAGAACCACTTGCTCCTCCCCATCTTGCTCTCCCTTCCACCCGTGCCTTCATGCCTCTCTCTCACGTGTGTGCAACCTATATAGCACGGTGAGTAGTTTTATATATAGCACAATTTTTTTTGATAGATTATATATATTTTTAAGTATGTAAATTTTAGGTTAGTTGATATAAATTTTGTATATTTTGAGTTACAGTACATATATGTTGTTATAATAGATTTGAAGTATAATTATAAGTACGATTAAGGTTTATATATATTAGTTTACATTGTTCTGTTTATAATATCTATATATATATATATGTATACAGGATTTGTACAGGTGGTGATATGTTAGTTTAAATAAGTATATTTAAGTGTTGTACAAACCTAAGTTTTCAAAATATATGAGTGGAGATACCTGCGGTTTCAAAGCGAATCACATGCAAGCTTTTGAGTATCCAAATTTATACATATATTGTATGCATAGCCCAAATATACTCTGTGGCTTATAAATATATGGTCTGCATATATTTGGTTACAATCTGATTTACATACACACACACACGGTTTTGCATATAAAATTATTTAGAGTGGGATTTCATATATATTTGATTATAACTATAGTTTGCATTGTTTAATATATATGGATATGTATATATATATATATATATATGTTTGAAAAGTATATTTATAATATGTTTAAAGCTTATACAAGTTTAATTTTTTGTTCATTTATAAATATAGATAATTGTACGAGCTATATTATATAAAATTTATATATATTAATTTACACAAATCTGATGGGTTGTACTGTATTGGTTCATAATAGTTTATTTGTAAGTTGTAGTTCATAACTTTTAAATAGAATTTGAATACTAGCCTACATATATACATTTAGTTGTGTGTCTACATGCATATTTTATTTTAATCTAGTTATATATGTTTGTTATAATTATGAATCTGCATTTTTGTTTATAGTTTAGATATATATACAATATACATTTGTTTAAAAATAATTAATCTATTTAGAAATTTATTTTTATAACTAAATATGGATTTGAAAATATATGTTTTGGAATTTATTTTTAGAATACAAATATATATGTATATATATATATATATATATATCATCTGGGTTCAAAACAGTTTTATACATGTGTTTAAGACTTTGTTTTGGGTAATGGTTTTTAAGTATAATATATCTTCGATTCTTAATATTTGAGTTTTAAGAATAATGATTTTGAAATTTTATATTATTTTAATATTTGTCTTAAATTAAAATATTGAAAAATATATATAATATAATAATAATGTATATATTTTCAGTTTATATCAATCCAGCTTTGATTTGATTTCGTCAATTTCTATCTATCAGCTATGTCCGTTAAAATCCGCTTTCAGCTTACTTCACTTTGAGACTGTTGTTTGGATTGTTTGATTTTCTAGATCGTGGTCTAATTTGTAGCTGGTTGTGTTTCAAATTTCTCTAGCCTCGAAAGGTGAGCAATCACTCTAATTAACGTTCTTATATTTATTAAATTTGATTTCAATTGAAACGTTAATTGAAATATGCTGCTGTTAGTTATTCACATTGTTATATATGTCATTATCTGTATCTGTTCACCTATGACATCTGACACCATTATCTGTTATTTATATTGATGATATATTGCCTGTTACTATTGTTATTTTTATTATCATATCTGTTATCACTCTGCAAGTTCCCTGTTAGTATAGGATCACTATGGGTTGAAATGATACATACGCGAACCATCTGTAGAATAGGAGAAAATCGTTATGGGTTGAAATGATAAACCCAAGCGATTTTCATTGAATTGAATTTGGGATTGCGGGTTGAAAAGATATACCCGTATATATATATTTTAAATTGCGGATTGAAATGATAAATATCCGTATCACTTGACCATAGGATAGAAAATTATATACAGGCACCGTTGGTCTATATATAAATGTTTTGAAAATGATTTCTTTGGTTTTGAAAAGAAATATATGGTTTTGATAAATATTGATTTTTAAGATTCATTAAAGTTGATTTAATAAAGTTGATAAATAATATGTTTAAGTATTTATTTAATATCTATATCTTCAAATATAGAATTTATAATGATTTGAAATTGATTGAAATTATATTTATTTAAGAATTTTTCTTAAATAAGTTTGATTTGAAATATTGAATTTGAAATTTAAAGAAGTGTTTTACAACTTGAACTTTGAAAAGGTGACTTAAATGGATATTTCAAACTTATATATATTTAAATGGGATATTTTGTTTATTTAAATTTGTAAATTGAAATTGTATTTAAATGTTATGGAAATGATTAAGTTAATATTTCAAAATGAAATAATTGTAAAGTGAATCTGATATGTATATAAATTTATCGAATTTAGTTGTGAAATGTTGAATATTTAAAGCTTTGAAGTATATTAAAATTGAAATGGCTTATTTTATGGTTCAGATATGTATTTGAAATCGATAATTTAAAATGGTTTATTTAGAAGCTAAATCGAGTTGAAACTGATGATTTGAGATTTGATTTAAATTAAATTTTTGGAATTCAAGTAAATTTGAATCGGTTTGTGAAATTTGAGGAAACTATTTTATTTTATAAAGAAATTTTAATATCCAAACTGTTTAAAAGGAAAGTGTTATGATTTCCAAAATACTATGATTTCAAAGCTGTGATTTCCAATGTGTTTTGATTTTTAAAAAGACTATGATTTCGAAAGCATTGTAACTTTGGAAAGTGATATGATTTTGAAAATGGATATATTTGAAGTGAAAATGATATCGTATTAAATTGGGTTTGAAATGATAATGATATTTTAGTTTTGAAGTATAAACTATTTTGAAATGACCACGGTGTTATAATAACGATTGGTTGTTAAAGAGACCGGGATCGGATATGGACATACTCTCTGTCGATACCGAAAACCACTTTGACAATTGTGTACGCGGTGGAGATTCCAGAATGAAGTAGGATGGTGGCGACGTTCTTAAGGTATGTTACATGGACCCAACTCCCATGAGTTGGCATAAGGTGGCTAAAACAGGAGCGATCTCGGACCAGTGAGGTAGCACCTCTTCTCGGACACATTTCTTCGATATATACTCTTACTTGTGATTTGACTAGATGGCCATCCTCCGATTTGGGAGTGTTGTTCGAGGTGGAACGGTAGTGGCTGCTATGCGTATCCATCAGTCCGTGTGCGTAATTGGTATATCTACCCTGGCATTGCCTAGTTGTGTCGTGTCACCTACCATACCGAGCTTTACTACGATTATGATTTTAAGATCCGACCGCGTTAAGGTTCTCCATCCCCTTAACGCTATTTTCTATATGATTATACTTTACTGATTAGACACTACTGTATATAGCGTATATTACTACATAGTAAATATTTTAACGGACCCTTAGAGGATGGTTATCCCAAACATCCTTTAAGTTACTTGTATTTCAGTTGATATTTCACTTGAGTTGGATTTATTAATATAAGTATGTTAATCCTGACTCGAGTGTTTTGTGTTTTTCTTTACGCTCGGGTCAGACTGAGTGATACAGCATTTGAGACTCACCTTTGGAGTTAGAGCTTCGCTTGGAGATCCAGCTATCTATCGATCCTGCTTTCAGTTATTCAGTTGATTCCAGTGATTTATTCAGATCTTGTATTTGATTATTGTATTGAGACATCTATTGTATTCGAGACTTCTGTTGTATCTTGTCTAACTCTGTTATATTTATATAGTAGCTTCATGAACTACTATCCTTTGGTTTCCGCTGCATTATTGTTATATTACTCTGTGTCTGTGATCTGTAATTATTTTATTTACTGTATATGAAGAGTTTTGCCAAATTTTATTTACAATCCATCGTTTTGAATTATTCAAGTCCGACATGTGTGGATTATTGTCGATTTGAATGGTCCAAAACACAGGGTCGTTACATCAATCGTGAGTGATTGCTCACCTTTCGAGGCTAGAGGAATTTAACAACGGAATGAGTTACGAAATGCAAGCACGACTTCCAAAGAAAAGTGAGATGGGCACGAATTAGACGAACAAAGCTGAAAATGAGGAATTGATGAAACAATCAAATCAGTTTGATAGCACGAAATATATATATTATTATTTTATTAAAAATCAATATTTAAATTTTAAACGCCAATAAAAATACATCTTTAGAAATATACAAAACTAAACTCATGCATTTTATAAATTAATATATAGTCTAATATCAAACAACAACTTCTACAACTGCAACCATTGTTTAAGAACTATATATATATATATATAACAATTAGAACTTGTACATTATAACCAGTTTATAATCTATACATGCATATGCAATTTTAAACATATTATATGTAAACAAAATAGCTTACCTATATAAAACACTAGTATCTTATTAATAAACTTATTATATAGATACTGTAACATATATATGTAGAAATGAATGTAATATATATATCATTTAGACTTATATAACTTTAACTGAAACTAACAAATATATATGCTAACATATATAAGATATAAATATATACAAATGTATACTCACTAACCTTATATAACATTACATATATATATATATAAACAAGTTTATATAGGTTTATATAAACACACAAGTATAACTTACTTGACGATATACATGAACGGGAATAGATATATGTATACGGCTTACAAAATATATATAATTTGACACATATAAAAATATAGTTTATATATATATATATATATATTACTGAAAGTCTGCACATATATTTAACAACAAACTCTATACTTATATATAAAACTTTTTATGTAAAATACATATACATTAGTTACCCGGGTCCTATATAAGCTGCATATATTATATACACTAAACTTATAACTTTAAATATATAGCTTAACAAAGTATACATATATACTAACATATATCAGATAAAATATATGTACGTACAGTTAAGAATATATGTGCATTAATATATAAACATAATTATGCGAGTATCCTTTCAAACCAAAATCCAATATCATATAAAAGTCAAATATATGTAGACTAATATATGCAAATCTTATACTTTATGATATATTAAAATTATACGGTAACATATATTCAAAATAATATATCATATTTACAGTACACAAACCATTTCATGAAACTAATATCTCGCGTATACTGATATACATACTATTTACGAACAAACAGCCCAAATATAATATAAACTAACTCATGTATCTTGTACACACAAACTTTTATATACGGCTATTGTAACTAAATGTACTTTAAAATGTATAAACTGTATAAACAATATACACCTTTGAAATATAATATGAAGTATCAGGCAAACCCAGGTTATCTTGACTTATAATATATATACTAACACCAACATCCAACAGAATTAGAGAAGTAGAGGATTTTGGCTACTAGAAAGTAAGGCCACGGTGATGCCGAACTTCGGGTCTATTGCTAGGCCATGGACTGGAGACGCTGGCCGAACTGGTGGAGGTTGTCGGCAATGGTGCTGCGTTTGGCAGTGAGGCCGCACAAGTAGGTGAGTCAATGGTTGTGGGTTGCGCCAGGTAGTGGGCTGAGGCTAAGAAGGAATAAGTGGCAGGCGGTTTCGGTGATAGGAGGGAGAGGGGAGGAGCAGCCGAAGGTTTGACGTGGGTTTGGCCGAGAGGGAGGTTAAGTGGCCGATCACGTGGAGGAGGGGATGGGTTGGGTTTGCCGTGAGTGATGGAGGAGGAAAATTATCAAGCAAAAAAAATATAATAATAATGAAATAAGATGTAACGAAATTTGATGAAGCAAAATAAAGAACGGTATGTTGAACGTTAGGAATAGTAATGGTCAAAATTGAATTCTCCGGGAAATATAAAAAGACAAATGGTTTTTGGTTACACCACAAACAAATGTACACAGAACCCCAAAAGCTCAAATACAAAGCCGATACGGCTAACCGTATGCGGTTTCGTCGCGTACCGGACACCAAAGCACACAAATGAATATATGGCAGAGATCAGCACGACGAGACGATCAAAACGGTATACGGATATTAGTTGTATGATCATCCGATCAAAAGTCAATAATCGGTACAAAAATGCTGCTAATTTGCCGAAAATAAGAGAAACGGGTCAAGAGATGTCCAAATTTAATGAAATGGAAGATGGCGTCTCACTCAAAGATGATTTACAAATTTCCTATATAAAAAAATTCAGGTTTGGAAATTTTTTTATTATCATCTAATATTAACTGATTGAAATTGAAATAAGATTACACAATAAAATAAACTTTCATATTATCTGATGAAAATTTACCATTTACTATGTTTATCTAGACGTATTCCAAATATCAAATTTATATTTTGAATTTAGTTATTTAAAATTTCATAAAAAATTCAATTAATTAGATTAATAAGCCAATAAAATTTACGGGTCGTTATAGAGATGAACGGAAATGGAAGTGAATTGTGGATCCATACACGAATTCCAAAACAGAACAAGATGGGCACGAATTTGAATATCAAAGCTGATAAATAGGAAGTGATAAAACGAATCAGAACCATCATGATATAACTGAAACAAAATATAAGTTATAATTTTTCTTTGAAACCAAAATTTTAAAATACACATTTAAAATAATATCTATAAACTACAATATATAGATCTATGCACAACAGAATGAAATGTATACTCAACGTGTAACAAGACTAATATTTATAGAAGTAATATAAACTTATATACACTTTAATATCTATTATCAATATATATACAGTACTTAAAGTCAATATCTACACACACATACTATAAAATGAAACATGTATTATATAAACATATAGCCATCATAGATAGCACAGTATAAACAACCTTTATATATTAAAACTAATGTCTTATGTACACATCTATATTAAACAAGACTCGAACAACTACTATATAATATAATATATAATACTTAAATTTTCTCTCAGTTGAAGGTAGACAACAAAGCAAATGTTCATTCTTAATATAATAAGGTGTTCAAAATCCAACACAACGCATTATACTTTCCTCTTATATGAATCTCTTATATAATATACTACGGTATATATAACTATATATATATATATATGCGTGCGAAATCATTTATTTCAAACAATATACAATACTGTCACAACAGTAAATATATAAACCAATCCAAAACTAAATTATATAAAATCTGAAAAAATGTAGAGATAAAATACTCATATACATATCATCATAGCTTATTATATAAAAGAAACTTGAAATACATATAGGCTACAACTAAGTAGATTCAAAATTATAGAGCATGAAAATATATAGTACTGTACTTATGAAACACTGTAACAACTGGATATATAAATATATGAACTAAACCAGTCAATATTACTAAACTTACACAGTATAAAACTAATGGAAATTTTCATAGATCGTATATATAAAGTCAATATATACATATACTTTAGCAAGGTAAGTAGACAAAATGGATATGCAGGCTCAATATTCATACATATGTATATAAATTTTTCCAAGATTTAGACCATACTAACGTATGTAATTTACAAAACTCTACAGATTATTCATTTACTAATATATTGTAAACTAATAGAAATTTATACTAAAAATAAAATGGAAGTACACAAAAACAAAAGGACAAAAGTATGCATACTAAAAGCTTGCATATACCAATATATACAAGACCATATATACTAGATATATTTATATCAAAATTTTAGAAATGAAGAAATATTCATGCAGACTTAAATAAATTATATGTGCAGGCTTATGAACTTAGTAATATAATATATGTATGACTTTATAAACTTATATATATATATATAAACTTATATAAATATGAATAGATATATACGCACCTATGTAGATGCAAAAGGGAGGAAGACGGCGGGTTGTTCGGGCAGCATGTGGAGGAGGCACGAAGTGGCGGAGCGGGGTCAGTGAGGTGGAAGGCGGGGAGAAGACGAGGTCGAATGGGTCTCTTTTTAGGCGGAGGTGGCGAGGCAAGAAGAGGGGAGATGGTCAGCCTCGGCTGGGGAAGTCGGCCTGTGGAGGGGAGATGAAGAAAAGGTGCGAATCTGGGTTGTTGTGCTAGGGAAGTGGCCTTCAACATAGGCAAGGGGCGGAGGCTATGGGAAAGGGTGATAGCAAAAGGAAGGAAAAAAATGAAGGTAAGAAAAAAAAGGACGAACGTATTATATATATTTGTGTGTTTCGAATAGTGTGAACAGAGATATGAGACAAAGAGCCAGAGAAAACGTACCACTATGAAATAAAGTGAAGTGATGGGAATGGTAACGGTTGATAATAAATGACAATGCCATTTATGTAACGACCCACTATTTTGGACCATTCAAATCGATAATAATCCACACATGTCTGACTTGAATAATTCAAAATAACAGATTGTAATAAAATTTGGAGCAAATAAAATCAAATACAGAATCACAGACACAGAATATCAGAATAACTCGCAGTGGAAATAAAATACCATAGTAGTTCATGAAGCTACTATATACAAACTCTCAAAACATATACAAAATCTAATAGTCAAAATAAATATAATAGAAGTCAGGATACATAACTCAATAATACCGAGACAATACTGAATAGGAAATAACTGGACTAGAAGTCGATGAACCGATAGATAAATAAGCTCCAACAGATCTCTAGCTTCAGGAGGTGAATCCAAAGCTGTGATTCTCAGGCTGACCCAAGCGTAAAGTAAAACATAAAACACTCGAGTCAGGATATACATGCTTATACAATGTAAATCAACTCAAGTGAACTGCAATAGCAATGCATAATAACTTAAAGGATGCTTGGGATCGCTCATCCTTTAAGGATCTATAAACCATCAATTAAACAGTAATATCAATATCACAGAAATGTCCATATCGAAGTAAACAATGCAACTAACAGTGTTAATGTGCATCACAGCCATCATTAGGAAATCAAATGACATACAAAGAAGTATACCCGTGGTTATAATATTTTAGAACAATATTTTGTACTTCAAAATTAAATATCATTTCAAATCCAAATCTTTATCAAAATAAAGATTAAATCATTTCCAAACCATTTCAATTTATCAAAAGATCATATCTTTTCAAAACTTCCTTTCAATCATTATTTGAATTCAAATCCAATTTATCAAATAAAATACCTTTTAAAATTCCAAAATATCATTCATGTAACGACCCGTATTTTTACGGATCGAAAAGTTCGTTCAAATCTGGAATTTTCAGCATTTTAAGTCGTTTCAGATTTCAGGCAGAATTTTTCTAAGTCCTAGGTCGTGAACGACCTAAGTGATAGGTCGTGACCGACTTATAGGATTGGCGACCTAAGGGGTAGGTCGGCAGCGACTTAAGGAAGTTGATGACCTAAGAGTTTTGGTGAGTTAAGTGTTAGGTCGGCAGGGCGAGTTAACGACCTAGTGGAGTTAGCGACCTAGTGGTTACCAGGTTAGCATAGTTAGGTCGGCAACGACCTAGAGGATCTGGGGTAGCAGGTTAGCGATTTAGTAGAGTGAGCGACCTATGGGATTGACCGACCTAAGAAATAAGCTAGTTAACGACTTAGTAGTTAAGTCGTTGGACGACCTAAGGGGTTAAGTATCTGGTCGTGTGGACTAAGTCGGAGTGGTAGGCTAAGTCTTAGGTCGCGTATTGGCTTGAGTGTTAGGTCGCGTAAGCGCTTAAGTGTTAGGTCGTAACACTGTTAGGTCGCGTGGGTTGCTAAGTTGTTAGGTCGCAAGGTTTTATAAGTCGTAGGTCGTAACTCAGTGAGTTGTTAGGTCGTAGAGACAGTCTGCGTTAGGTCGCTGGGTTTTGTCTAAGTGTTAGGTCGTACCTATTGTTAAGTCGCGTCTAAGTGTTATGTCGCGATCTGTGTTAGGTCGTAAGTCATATACAAGTGGAAGCGCATATGTTAAGTCGCGCGTTGCGTTAGGTCGTAGGTCGCTGGGTGCTTGGATGCGCAGAAGTGTTAGGTCGTAGGAGTTGGGGCGCACGTGCATATCTATTAAGTCGGAGAGGCTTAGGTCGGAGACGACTTATGGAGATAGCCGAGTTACGACTTAAGGAAATTTCTGCTATAAATAGGAAGGGTTTTTCTCACTTTTTGGGATCCGGATTTCGAAGCGACGAAGTGCTGCCATTTTGAGAGCTCGACTTCTACACTTCTTCACTTCTTTTCTCCACTCTAATCTAGTGATTTCTTTCATCCAAGTCGAAGATCAAGATTGAAGATCCAAGAGCTAAAGTTGAAGATCTTCATCCTTTGAAGTGAGATTTCTTCGTTTGAAACGGATTCGTGATAGATCAAGCTTGATCCTTCGCTGTCCAGATCTGAAGCGTGTTGATTTGAGGTTGTTTAGGTGATTTGGTGAGTGGTGATTATCTCTCACACGGATCCAAAGGAGTATATCGGATTGTTGGCTCGATTTGGTGTTAAAATAGTGATTTCCATGCATTTTCTTCATCCTAAGTGTAGATCCATATAGATCCATTGTTCATGATGATTTGACAACAATTTTTACTAAGTGCTAACCTATGCAAGTTCATTCATCAAGATTGTAGAGATAATTCTCATGATTTCATGCTTGTTAGACTTTCAACACTTTATTTACGAAATTGCCATTTTTGTGATAATTGTCTATTTAGATCTTATTTGAATGCTTGATTGTTTGGATTAATGTTTGACTTGGTTGATTGCTATGAATTAGATGATTGATGATTTGATTTAGATCGAAGATGATTCAAAAGCTAAGAGAGAGGCTCTTGAATTGGGAAAGCTGCTCGTGGCATATGTAGCGGGATGATGAAGCTCTTATGCATAGATGATGATGTTGAGATGAGACTTTGCGAGGATGTGATGAAGCGAAGTATGATATGAGATATTCTTGGTCTAATCCAGACGGGATCATTCCAAGCACGTTGGTAACTCGGTGATATGATTCGAGTTAAGGTTAATGGATGCTTGAGAGGCGCTTGAGCTAGTATGGAAATAGTCGTCAAGGAGGATGACTAGGAGGCTTGGATAGCATCGTTGTTGAAGGTTCTAGCATGCTCTAAGCAAGAGTATGTTTGGGCAGATTCGATAGTCCCAACGGCCAACTGTTGATGGTCGAGTACTCTGGGCAGATTCGATAGTCCTAGGCACGGGCTGCGACGACGTGCGGGAGTTATGTCTAGAACCGGGGTTTCCATTAGCCCTTGACGGACGGTTGAAAGAATGTGTCGGTCATTCAATTAACGGTGATATCGAAGCAATGATAACAGTGATAGCCAGAGTCATGGATGTTTGGTTGTATCGTCATTCGTTCTCAAGAGCGGTGTTTTCTGGGTGCTTATCTGATCTTGGTTTAGGCCTTGGGGGTTTGTGCTTGGAAAACATCACCCTTGACTCGAGTGATAATTTCTTTACTTTACATTGCATGCTCTGTTGTGTTTGCTTCTGCTTAGTGTGTGTTTGGGGGGCTATCACTGTAGAAAGAGGTTGGAGTGGGAGGGTTGTATTCCTATTCCTTTTCCTTTATGCTCTTTTGGTATGTTGTTAGTTAATTTACTGCTCACTAAGACTGTTGTCTGACTCAAGGATTTATGTTTTAATTCTTATTGCCTTGGGCTGTTCGTCCATTTTGGGACGGGCAGACTAGGTAGCAGGTGATAGGTGCTGTTCTAGCGTTTCACGGTGCTGATATCGAAGACGAGTTGGAGTATTGCATATTGTTTCCTTCTTACTATATGTACTAGATGTTCCGCTGCTTTGTATTCTCTGAGTGATATGTAGTGAGGCTTATTGTATTGACTATTCAGATGTTTTTATTCAACTATTATGAAGTTTTATATGATGGGGTTCTATTCTGTGAAGCTTCACTATACATATGTTCTATTGTATTTTGTCCATGCGCTGTGAGTAATACGATAGATTCTGTTGTTTTATTTTACCCTGACAATCGTCCATGGTCGCCTGGCACACTTTACAGCGCACTATCTCTAGATTCAGTGCAGGGTCGTGGGCGGTCGTCACATTTGGTATTAGAGCATTGGTTAATCGATCTTACCCAACGCTCGCTGACGTAACTACGTATGAGAGACGTAATTGTAATTTGATGGATGAATACTATATATAATATAGTAGTTTAGCTGAGTTTGAGTCCTTTATCCAGTTGTTTCTCTAGATGTTCTGATCATTCCTTTTTATAGATATTGAGAATGAGTCGAAGAGAGAGACCAGCTGCTATGGAAGGCCGTGCTACTGAGGGGACTGCTGATTATGCAGCTATGTTCGAAGCTATGATGACTTCGATCATGAGAAGGATACCAGTTCCGGGGGCAGCAGTTGATGTTGGAGTTCAAGTCCAAACTCCAAAACCAGTGGATTTCGCTAAGTTGTGCAAGGACTATACTGCTCTTGGAGGGAAGGTTTTCTTGGGAACAGAATCAACTATCGAAGTCCAGAGATGGATAGATGCTTGTAGAAGGATCTTTGGTGATTTGGGAATTGATGATGCAACTAAGAGGAAGTTGGCATCAAGGCAGCTTCAAGGGAGAGCTTCTGATTGGTGGAACTCTATTACCATCAATACTCCGGAGGAAGAGATTACTTGGGAGCAATTCCAAGTCAGATTTGAGGCTAAGTTCATTTCTACAGCGCAGAAGTCTGTTCTGTTCAAGAAGTTCGTGGAGCTCAAGCAAGGTGGAAGACCAGTTCTTGAGTATGTTTCTGAGTTTGAAGCATTGTCCAAGTATGCGCGGTCATATATTGAATCTGCATATCAGAAGAATAAGAAGTTTGTGACAGGCTTGGACAGTTATCTTGGGAGACAGTTGGTGGATCATTTGGACGATTCATTTGAGAAGCTTGTGGAGAAGGCTCTCAGGCATGACAGTCTGTTTCCTAAGGAAGGATCTGTTGTTGTTGTGACCAAGGAAGAGTCTAAACCCTAGCAGGGTGGAAACAAGAAGAGGAAGCAGTAGCAGCAGAAGGGTAAGGATGGCCAGAAGAAGCCGAAAGGCGAGGTGACTTGCTACAATTGTCAGCAGAAGGGCCATTTCTCTAAGGATTTTAAGAATCCGAAGGCACCGATGAAGTGTCACAACTGTGACAAGCCAGGGCATTTCAGGAAGAATTGTCCAGAGCCGAGGAGGGACAAGCAGATTGTGCAAGCTTATGCTTTGGGAGCTGTTCCGTCGTCTTCGAAAGCTCCTACCGCTGAAGAGAAAGGAAAGAGTGTGGTGGTTCAAGGTACTCTTTTCCTATGTGGTGTTCCAGTTAGAGTATTGTTTGATACTGGGGCGTCACATTCGTTTGTTTGTAGTGAACTCGTAGGCAGGTTAGGTTTGGAACCGGATATTGTTGATAGGCCATTGGTTGTGACTAATCCAGTTGGGGGTTCGTCTTGTTTGTGTATGTTATGCCGTGGTCTAGTTGTATCGGGTCATGGTTGCTCTTTTGTTTGTGATTGCTTTGTTCTGAACTTTGCGGGGTTCGGAATTATTTTGGGTATGGACTGGCTTAGGAAGTATGCGGCAAAGGTTGATTGCGAGAGGTTGGAAGTGACAGTCGAGAATGTGGAGGGGCGAAAGGTTGTGATACGATGTAAGCATGAAGAAGGCGTCTTCATGAGCTTCATGTATTCGCTGGGTGTTCCACGGGATGGACTGTCATTAGTGCCAATCGCGAATGGATTCGAGGATGTCTTTGACGAAGTCAAAGGGTTGCCGCCGCATAGAGAGATCGAGTTCCGTATAGATCTAGTTGAAGGATCCAGACCTGTTGTGATGCCTCTTAGGCGGATGGCGCCTAAGGAACAGCAGGAGTTGAGGGTGCAAGTTGATGATCTTTTGCAGAAAGGATTCATTCGGCGTAGTGTGTCCGAGTGGGGTGCACCAGTTGTGTTTGCAACCAAGGCAGATGGGTCGTTGAGATTGTGCGTCGATTATCGTGAGCTGAATAAGGTGACTAAGAAGAACAAGTATCCATTGCCGAGAATAGACGACTTGTTTGATCAGCTTCACGAAGCTAAGGTGTTTTCTCAAATGGATTTGGCAACGGGATTTCACCAGTTGAGAGTAGCTAAGGATAGTGTGCCGAAGACTGCTTTTCGGACACCATCCGGTTTCTTTGAGTGGCTGGTAATGCCGTTTGGATTGACTAACGCGCTAGCATATTTTGTGGATCTTATGAATAGAGTGTTCAGAGATCAGTTGAACAAGTTTATACTTGTGTTCGTGGATGATATTCTGATTTATTCCAGAACTGAAGAAGAGCACAAGACACACTTGCATATTGTTTTGGAAATCATACGGAAACATCAGCTGAAGGCTAAGTTTTCGAAGTGTCACTTCTGGAAGAGTGAAGTGAGGTTCTTAGGCCATGTGATTTCTGGAAGTGGAATAGCGGTTGATCCCGCTAAGGTGGCAGCAATCCAGGATTGGGTTATACCTAAGAATGCATCTGATGTGAGAAGTTTTCTTGGATTAGCAGGATATTATTGACGGTTTATCAAAGACTTCTCCAAGATAGCTGCACCGTTAACAGGATTGACGAAGAAGAACCAAGTGTTCAGTTGGGATGCTAAGTGTGAGCAAGCTTTCGGAATCCTGAAAGAGAGATTGACGAGTGCTCCTGTTCTGACTATTCCTAGTGGGAATGATGAGATGGTGGTTTACACCGACGCATGTGGTACTGGACTTGGAGCAGTGCTGATGCAGAGAGATAAAGTTGTTGCGTATGCAAGTCGACAACTGAAGCCGCATGAAAGGAATTACCCGACTCATGATTTGGAGTTAGCGGCAATTGTTTTTGCTATGAAGATGTGGAGACATTATCTATTGGGAGTTCGATTTGAGTTGTTTACGGATCATAAGTCGTTGAAGTATCTTTTCTCCCAAAAGGATTTGAATCTTCGGCAGCAACGTTGGCTAGAGTTTTTGGCATCATATGATTTTGGTATAGCTTATACTCTGGGAAAAGGTAACGCAGTGGCAGATGCGTTAAGTCGAAGACATGCAGGATTGGGAGCCATGTTTTCAGAATGGAAGAATCTCGAGTATTTAGCTGGATTTGACTTCAGGCCTAGATGTGAATTGGAACCTGAGATGTTGGCAAACTTATCGATAAGACCATCTCTTGTGGAAAGGATTGGCGAGAGCCAAAAGCGAGACGATAAGCTTGTCAAGATTATCCGTGAAATGGAATCTGGATTGGATCTAGAAAAGGATAAAGGATTTGAGGTCGATCGAGAGGGTTGGCTACGAAAGCAAGGACGACTAGTTGTTCCCGATATAGATGAATTGAGGAGTGAAGTTCTGAAGGAAAGTCATCACTCGAAGTTGACAATTCATCCAGGTGGAAATAAGATGTATCGGGATATGAAGAGAACCTACTACTGGGAAGGTATGAAGAAGGATGTTGGAAATTTTATTTCCAAGTGTATGAACTGCCAGTTGGTAAAAGCCGAACAGAAAAAGCCAAGTGGATTGCTTCAACCCTTAGAAGTTCCTACATGGAAGTGGGAGCTGATATCGATGGATTTTATTGATGGACTACCTAGGACAAGAACGGGAAATGAAGGGATTTGGGTCATCGTAGATCGTCTGACTAAGAGTACAAGATTCATTCCTGTTCGATCGACTAGGACTGCATCAAAGTTGGCTGAGTTGTATGTTAAGTGGATAGTTCGATTCCATGGTATTCCGAAGAGTATAGTGAGCGATCGAGACCCATTGTTCACTAGTGGATTTTGGAAGAGCTTCCAGGAAGTTTTGGGAACCGAGTTGTGTTTGAGTACAGCTTATCACCCTCAAACAGATGGTCAGACTGAGAGAGTCAACCGGGTTTTGGAAGATCTCCTCAGAGCTTGTGTTTTGGATTTCGGAGGATCATGGGAAGATCACCTTCATTTGGTGGAGTTTGCGTACAACAACAGTTACCAGTCAAGCATTGGTATGGCACCGTATGAGGCATTGTATGGAAGACCGTGTAACTCTCCGACATGTTGGATAGAAACTGGTGAAAAGTTGATACTTGGGCCAGAGATGATTCGTCAGACTACGGAGTGCATAGAAATCATTCGGCAACGAATGAAGGCAGCCCAAGACCGTCAGAAGAGTTATGATGATAAGCGTCGTAAGGATTTGGAGTTCGACGTTGGTAATATGGTTTTTGTGAAGGTTTCTCCACTGAAGAATGTTATTCGATTCGGGATGAAAGGAAAATTGACTCCGAGATTTGTTGGACCATTCCCGATCATCGAGCGAATTGGAAAGCTCGCCTACAGATTGGAGTTACCAGAGAAGATGTCGAGTGTGCACAATGTTTTTCATGTATCATATCTACGGAAGTATGTGCACGACTCGAGTACGGTGGTTTCTGCTGATAGCTGTGAAGATTTTGAAGTTGATCTAGTCGATAGAAGACCTCGTAAGCCGCTTCGTGTTGTGGAAACCGACACGAAACAGCTTAGGAGGAAGGTAGTTAAGTTGCTCAAGATACAATGGAGTGACGATGATAACGACTGTACATGGGAGGTGGAAGAGAGGATGAAAGCAGCTCATCCCGAACTCTTCAAGGTATGGCCCTAAGGTGTCGTGTCATCTCACGATATTGTAACTTGTTCTAAGTTTTAGAATTCTGCATGTTAAGCTAGAATTGGATGCATGGTTGGCTGATTGCTATGGATGGTAGGCATGCAGAATAGTCTTTGATTGCCTTGTTTGTTTGGAATTTCGGGGGCGAAATTCCTAAGGGGGAGAGAATGTAACGACCCGTATTTTTACGGATCGAAAAGTTCGTTCAAATCTGGAATTTTCAGCATTTTAAGTCGTTTCAAATTTTAGGCAGAATTTTTCTAAGTCCTAGGTCGTGAACGACCTAAGTGATAGGTCGTGACCGACTTATAGGATTGGCGACCTAAGGGGTAGGTCGGCAGCGACTTAAGGAAGTTGATGACCTAAGAGTTTTGGTGAGTTAAGTGTTAGGTCGGCAGGGCGAGTTAACGACCTAGTGGAGTTAGCGACCTAGTGGTTACCGGGTTAGCATAGTTAGGTCGGCAACGACCTAGAGGAGCTGGGGTAGCAGGTTAGCGACTTAGTAGAGTGAGCGACCTATGGGATTGACCGACCTAAGAAATAAGCTAGTTAACGACTTAGTAGTTAAGTCGTTGGACGACCTAAGGGGTTAAGTATCTGGTCGTGTGGACTAAGTCAGAGTGGTTGGCTAAGTCTTAGGTCGCGTATTGGCTTGAGTGTTAGGTCGCGTAAGCGCTTAAGTGTTAGGTCGTAACACTGTTAGGTCGCGTGGGTTGCTAAGTTGTTAGGTCGCAAGGTTTTATAAGTCGTAGGTCGTAACTCAGTGAGTTGTTAGGTCGTAGAGACAGTCTGCGTTAGGTCGCTGGGTTTTGTCTAAGTGTTAGGTCGTACCTATTGTTAAGTCGTGTCTAAGTGTTAGGTCGCGATCTGTGTTAGGTCGTAAGTCGTATACAAGTGGAAGCGCATATGTTAAGTCGCGCGTTGCTTTAGGTCGTAGGTCGCTGGGTGCTTGGATGCGCAGAAGTGTTAGGTCGTAGGAGTTGGGGCGCACGTGCATATCTGTTAAGTCGGAGAGGCTTAGGTCGGAGACGACTTATGGAGATAGCCGAGTTACGACTTAAGGAAATTTCTGCTATAACTAGGAAGGGTTTTTCTCACTTTTTGGGATCCGGATTTCGAAGCGACGAAGCGCTGCCATTTTGAGAGCTCGACTTCTACACTTCTTCACTTCTTTTCTCCACTCTAATCTAGTGATTCCTTTCATCCAAGTCGAAGATCAAGATTGAAGATCCAAGAGCTAAAGTTGAAGATCTTCATCCTTTGAAGTGAGATTTCTTCGTTTGAAACGGATTCGTGATAGATCAAGCTTCATCCTTCGCTGTCCAGATCTGAAGCGTGTTGATTTGAGGTTGTTTAGGTGATTTGGTGAGTGGTGATTATCTCTCACACGGATCCAAAGGAGTATATCGGATTGTTGGCTCGATTTGGTGTTAAAATAGTGATTTCCATGCATTTTCTTCATCCTAAGTGTAGATCCATATAGATCCATTGTTCATGATGATTTGACAACCATTTTTACTAAGTGTTAACCTATGCAAGTTCATTCATCAAGATTGTAGAGATAATTCTCATGATTTCATGCTTGTTAGACTTTCAACACTTTATTTACGAAATTGCCATTTTTGTGATAATTGTCTATTTAGATCTTATTTGAATGCTTGATTGTTTGGATTAATGTTTGACTTGGTTGATTGCTATGAATTAGATGATTGATGATTTGATTTAGATCGAAGATGATTCAAAAGCTAAGAGAGAGGCTCTTGAATTGGGAAAGCTGCTCGTGGCATATGTAGCGGGATGATGAAGCTCTTATGCATAGATGATGATGTTGAGATGAGACTTTGCGAGGATGTGATGAAGCGAAGTATGATATGAGATAGTCTTGGTCTAAACCAGACGGGATCATTCCAAGCACGTTGGTAACTCGGTGATATGATTCGAGTTAAGGTTAATGGATGCTTGAGAGGCGCTTGAGCTAGTATGGAAATAGTCGTCAAGGAGGATGACTAGGAGGCTTGGATAGCATCGTTGTTGAAGGTTCTAGCATGCTCTAAGCAAGAGTACGTTTGGGCAGATTCGATAGTCCCAACGGCCAACTGTTGATGGTCGAGTACTCTGGGCAGATTCGATAGTCCTAGGCACGGGCTGCGACGACGTGCGGGAGTTATGTCTAGAACCGGGGTTTCCATTAGCCCTTGACGGACGGCTGAAAGAATGTGCCGGTCATTCAATTAACGGTGATATCGAAGCAATGATAACAGTGATAGCCAGAGTCATGGATGTTTGGTTGTATCATCATTCGGTCTCAAGAGCTGTGTTTTCTGGGTGCTTATCTGATCTTGGTTTAGGCCTTGGGGGTTTGTGCTTGGAAAACATCGCCCTTGACTCGAGTGATAATTTCTTTACTTTACATTGTATGCTCTGTTATGTTTGCTTCTGCTTAGTGTGTGTCTGGGCGGCTATCACTGTAGAAAGAGGTTGGAGTGGGAGGGTTGTATTCCTATTCCTTTTCCTTTATGCTCTTTTGGTATGTTGTTAGTTAATTTACTGCTCACTAAGACTGTTGTCTGACTCAAGGCTTTATGTTTTAATTCTTATTGCCTTGGGCTGTTCGTCCATTTTGGGACGGGCAGACTAGGTAGCAGTTGACAGGTGCTGTTCTAGCGTTTCACGGTGCTGATATCGAAGACGAGTTGGAGTATTGCATATTGTTTCCTTCTTACTATATGTACTGGATGTTCCGCTGCTTTGTATTCTCTGAGTGATATGTAGTGAGGCTTGTTGTATTGACTATTCAGATGTTTGTATTCAACTATTATGAAGTTTTATATGATGGGATTCTATTCTGTGAAGCTTCACTATACATATGTTCTATTGTATTTTGTCCATGCGCTGTGAGTAATACGATAGATTCTGTTGTTTTATTTTACCCTGACAATCGTCCATGGTCGCCTGGCACACTTTACAGCGCACTATCTCTAGATTCAGTGCAGGGGTCGTGGGTGGTCGTCACAATTCATTTATTTTTCTATCAAATCACCCTTTAAATAGACTACATTCCAATTAAATTAATTCATTTAACCATTTAAAAGTGAAGTTATATTCTTTCAAGTCAAGTATTAAATTTCCAAAGTTTCGAACCATTCTGAGCTCATTTACTTATTTAAAACCATAAACATTGAAAATTTCAGCCTTTCACAACATTTAGAAAAAGCTGTTATAAGTTATACTTGAAAATATTTTTTTATTCAGAAAAGACAGCATTTAAAACTGCTGTAAAATCTCAATTTTAGTTGAAAATTAGTTCAATTCAACAAAGACAGCATCTCCAGAAATGCTGTAATAGCTCAGGTTTCATATTAAAGGTTTTCATTAAATTCAGCAAAGACATTAGGCAACTACAACATTTACAAAACTGCTGTAATAGCCCTTTATTAAGTTTTTAGCCTTTTAGTTTACTTCAGCAACTACAGCATTTACAGAACTGATGTAATAGCCTCTTATTTAAGTTTTAGTTCATTTCAGAAACGATAGCATTTCTGACGTGCTATTAAAAGTATTTCAAGATTTTAGTGTATTTCCAGCAAACAATAAATCCCAATTTAAACCATTAAACATTATAAAAATCATACTTTAACATCCAAATTGTTCATTTAAAATACTTTTAACTTATGATTTTTATAATAAATTTTCTTATAAATAAAACCAATTTTCAAGAATTCACTTGATAGAATTTAAGTGTAAAATTTATATTCTCTTCATTTTAATAATTAAACTTAACACTTAAATTTTTATTTCCATTTTTCCAATATAATTAATTTTCCACTTTTATTTATATAACTCAAATTTTCTTTTAAACCCAAAAATCCAAATTTCCAGACTTAAGTTATATTTTAATAATCAAATTTTAACCATTCATTTAATTGCATTTTTAACTTATAGAAGAATCAAAAATTTTTATTTAAACATTAAAAATCCAATTTAAATCAAATTTTCATAAATTTACACTCTTAAACATATTTAAAATATTTAAAATACTTTATAAAATAACCACAGGCCTATATATAGTTTTCTAACCTAGGTCAAGTGATACAGATATATATCATTTTAATCCGTAGTTTACAAAGAAAAATCCGGGTTCTATCATTTCAAACCCGCAATCCCAAGTAAAATAAAATAAAAAAAATCGTTCAGGCCTATCATTTCAGCCCATAACGATTTTTCCCTATTCTAAAGTCCGTTCGTGTAACGACCCCAGATTTTAATTAAATTTAATTTGATAATTAATTGAATTTTTGAATTAAAATTGTAAAATTAATTGTAAATTGAAGCGAGTTTCCCCAATTCAAATAGAATATATATTAAATCATATGAATTTAAATATTGTATATATGTGATTTGGATTTAAATTTCAAATAAATGGTTTAATAATAACTTGAATATATATGTATATATGTATATATATTGAATTTGAATTAAATTTTAACTAAATGGTTTAAAGATAAATTATAATGATAAAATTTGGGATTGATGGTCTATATTAGAAATAAAAATAAAAATAACCAATAAGTATTACAGTTAAATTTATAATAAATATTTAAAATAGAAATGGAAGTAAAAATAATAATAATAATTTAAGCTAAAGACAGAAATCAATATATATAAGATAAATTATAAAAAAATAAAATAAATACAAAAGATAAATTTAAACAAAATATTAAATATAGAAATTCATTTATATTACAAAATAATATGTATAAGAAGAAAATGAATTACACTTTAAAATGAAGTATAAGTATGTACACTTGTAAAACAAAGAAACAAAAATATATATATTCAAGTGTAAACAAATCAAAGTTTGTGTGAATAATAAAATGAAACAAGTAGATATATATGTGAATAGCTTGCATAAGGAGACAACATCATATGCTCAAGAATGAATCCAGACAACACAAAGAAAAAAAAAGAAATTAAGCAAGCTTATATAAGAAGACACTAGTACATAGATAATTTTATACATAAATTTGTACAAGATAATTAATGTGTGAAAACCTTAGTACACCATACCACATCATTTCAGCCACCAAGCAATAAAATATCTCTGATCTTACTTTGTACAAACAAGAAAAAAATATCACCCTATAACTTGTTTATATCTATTAACCTGTAAACTTGCTTTCTCACATATCAACTTCATTTCAAGTTCGTCCTTTCTAAGCTAAGTAAAAATCCATTTCAAACTATAAAAAAATGCAACTCAAACAACAAATACAATCAATACAACCCAGAGGATTTAAGAAGAGGATTCTAGCTTGAATTTCAAAGTCTGTTTCAACATAGCAAGCTCTGTTCATTCCTGGAAAATCACTGTGAGTAAACATTTATATTAAAGCTTAAGTGGATTAAGTTTTGTTGCTTGTGAAAATTTTGAGTTGAATGAGGTCTGCTTATCTATATATGTATTGATATCTCTGTATATATGAAGTGTGCATGTTTATGTATGTTCTGCTATCAAGAAAATTCAATATCTTCAAATCAAATCCATATTAGCCTTGGGTATTTAAATGAAAATTGTTCGTAAATGTATAATGAAGATTATAAAATAGTTTCAGGGTTTTAAAACACATCAAATAATGTTTAAAATGAAAATAACAGAGGAAACTTTAAATTTTGGAAATTTCGAATTTCACAAATATTGATTCAAGTATATAACTCGAATCCTTACTGAAAACTATGATTTTTAAGATGGGTTTAGTGATTTTTAGATGCGGGGATTGAGAGCAATTCTTAGTTGAACGGAAATTGCTTTTTAACCAATTTCTGGCGATCGGAAGCATACTGGGTGTGGAGTTTTTGATCGAAGCTACTGTGTATGATAGTGAAGTCAGGAAAAATGTTCGATACTTTTTCTATTGCAAACAATGATTGAAGGAGGCAAAACTAGGGTTTAACGTTCAGTTTGTAGTGGTCTGGAAACGAGGTGATTTCGTCACCTCTGATTAATCGAGTTGCAGGAGGATCTAGGGAAGTGTAGTGTAGGGGATTGACGTGGTAAGGCCGGAGTTGTATCGCCTCTGGTGGCCGGCGTGAGTGAGGCGATGCGTTTTTGGTTGGTGAGTTTGAGTTACAGGTTCGAACGAAGGGGCAAATCTTGATTTGGATGTTGTGGCATTGAGTTGGTCTGGGGTTTCGATTGTGGAGATCGTAAACGACTTGCTGGTGGTGGCGAAGTTCACCAGAGCGGCGGTGAAGCGTCGTGCACATGCACGAGCTTTGTTTGCCTGGGTGTTTCTGTTACTTGGGAAGAACAGAGAAGGGGGAGCTCGTGAACATGTCGAGTAGCTTGAGTATTTGGTTCGGGGAATCTTCGTCTTGACTCGAAGCAAAGATGAAAATGGCTCGAAGTAAATTTTGTTCGATTCGAGTCAGTTGTCGTTCCAGGCTTTTGTAAAAACCTGACAGTTTTCAGATTTTATTTGAATTTAAATTCAAATGTGTAATGTTTAATATTAATGAAGTCATTAATAAATAAATGGATTACCTTAGAGATAATTAAAGTAATTAAGTGATTTAATTAATAAGACAACTAAGGAATAATTTATTTAATTTATAAATTAATAATTTAGATTTATTTATAATTAGAGAAATGTTATTAGTTAATGAAGATAATTAACTAAGAATTAAGTAATTTAAATAATTAATTATAAATGGTTTAAATGAAATTATTTAATGAAAATAATTAAGGATTAATTACTTTTTGTAATTAAATTTGGATATTTTGATTAATCAAAGTAAATTAATTTAGTTTAATCAACTTATGAAAATCATCAGATAAATTGGTGATTAATGATTAATTGTTATGAGATGATTGCTTAATGGTAAGTAATTAAAGGTTTAATTTCTTAAAATAATTAATTAAAGGGTTAATTAGTTATGTAATTGGTTTAAAGGTTAATTTAATTAATATGATTAGTTAAGGATAATGCAATTAATTAAGGAGATTGATTAATTAATAAATAATTTGTAATTAATAAATCAGGATTGGATAATTAATTCACAAGTAATTAATTTAATTGGAAATAAATTGAATTAATTAGGATTAAATAATTAATTAATCCTGCTTTTAAATGAGTATTGAATACTTGACCTTACTTATGAATGATTGTATTGTATGAGATGCCTTGAATTGATTGTCCTATCTGATCTATGATATTTTGTTCTATGGATTGAGCTGTGTATAATTTATTCATTTAATTGTGATACATTTGTATATTATCTATGAATCTGTGAATGAACAATAAGCGTTATAGTTTATACCGCTTATCAACTATATTTCTGTATTTGAATCTGTGATGATTGAATGATGTTGCACTATTGTGTGTGAAACCCCTGGACCACATCATACACACACAAATATGGATTTCACGAGGAAATCGATTAAGTCATAGATTTTTAAAATAGTTTTAAAAAATTGAATTTTTGAATCCGAATGGTTTTGAAAATAGATCGGTTTTAAAGTGGAAAGCTTCTCAAAAGGGATTTCAAAGATTAAAGTTATTTTTGAATAACTTGATTTAGTTTTGAAATTTGATTTAAATTTTCATTCAAAATTTGAAATTGAATTCTATGTTGAGAAATTATGATGTAAAAAGGGCATACAAGGTTATATGGGTTCTAAACAATTTGTTAAAGTATTGTTTGGGAATTTGAATTTAACCCAAGGACTTTAACTCGTATAAATGAATCAGATTTTCCGAAATGAAAACTATTTGTTTTCAAATAATAGAAGCTTTCATATAAGGAATAAATTTCCAATTTATGTCAAAAGAATTTCAAGTTTGAAATGGAAATGGTTTTCCCAGTTATGAATAAATCTTTGTGAAATGTGATAGGGGGTTCTCGCTTCGCAGTTTGGTGGCGAACGGGAGACTCTTACCCCTACATATCCTCTTTGTGGGGTTAGTTAACCGTAAGGTGTGACAGTCGAAAGGCTGGCCGTAAAAGCAAGGGCAAGGTACCATTGGAAGCCACGGCGGGGCTGGGATGGTTGAAAACCCTACCAGTCGAGATTGGCCGCTGTCGATGGTTGAAAAGCCTAGACCGCTACATTTGGTATCAGAGCTAAGGTTGAACTTTTGCTATGGAGTATAACACATTAAGTAACTCATTAGAGATAGGGTGAAGTATACCCTAGAATGAGTAATCCCTAAGATATATGTCAGTATACCTTAGTAAATTCTCTTACTATCTACTGATAGTAAGTATGAGTGCAAGAAGAGGATGAGATAGGGGACAGGGAAATATGACTATAAATGGTCAATACCCTGTAACAACAAGGAAACAATCTTTTCTCTATCAATCTCTTTTGTTCAACGTCTCTTTTCTCAATTCTTTGATAGTTCCTGGTAGATCCAGGAAGAAGATTTGATATATTTGCATAGGACATAAACTCCAAATAGGTCAGAATTGTTTGTTGGATGTATTGTTTGCTTTGGTTGCTATGGTTGATAAGTATACTTTAGTTCTAAACTAAAAGTTTTGAAATTGTATCCATATATCTATCTATTCTTTGGGTCCCAATATATTCTACGAATGGTTAGTTATCCCTTTGAACTAACCAATGCCACTACATATTTCGTAGATCTGGATAACCCGAGTATCTTGTGGAAAAATTTAAAAAGATTCGTTCTCGTATCTATTATTGATATTCTGATTTGGTAAGCCAAATACAGAATAGATGTTCAGTTAATTTGATGAAATATTCTTCACCTATCCTTGTGTCTCCCTGGCAAATTTCGAGGACGAAATTTCTTAAGGTGGGGAAACTGTAACGACCCCGGATTTTAATTAAATTTAATTTGATAATTAATTTAATTTTTGAATTAAAATTGTAAAATTAATTGTAAATTGAAGCGAGTTTCCCCAATTCAAATAGAATATATATTAAATCATATGAATTTAAATATTGTATATATGTGATTTGGATTTAAATTTCAAGTAAATGGTTTAATAATAACTTGAATACATATGTGTATATATATATATATTGAATTTGAATTAAATTTTAACTAAATGGTTTAAAGATAAATTATAATGATAAAATTTGGGATTGATGGTCTATATTAGAAATATAAATAAAAATAACCAATAAGTATTACAGTTAAATTTATAATAAATATTTAAAATAGAAATGGAAGTAAAAATAATAATAATAATAATTTAAGCTAAAGATAGAAATCAACATATATAAGATAAATTATAAAAAAATAAAATAAATACAAAAGATAAATTTAAACAACATATTAAATACAGAAATTCATTTATATTACAAAATAATAAGTATAAGAAGAAAATGAAATACACTTAAAAATGAAGTATAAGTATGTACACTTGTAAAACAAAGAAACAAAAATATATATATTCAAGTGTAAACAAATCAAAGTTTGTGTGAATAATAAAATGAAATAAGTAGATATATATGTGAATAGCTTGCAGAAGGAGACAACATCATATGCTCTAGTATGAAACCAGACAACACAAAGAAAAAAAAGAAGATAAGCAAGCTTATATAAGAAGACACTAGTACATAGATAATTTATATATAAATTTGTACAAGATAATTAATGCGTGAAAACCTTAGTACACCATACCGCATCATTTCAGCCACCAAGCAATAAAATATCTCTGATCTTACTTTTTACAAACAAGAAAAAAATATCACCCTGTAACTTGTTTATATCTATCAACATGTAAACTTGCTTTCTCACATATCAACTTCATTTCAAGTTCGTCCATTCTAAGCTAAGTAAAAATCCATTTCAAACTATAAACAAATGCAACTCAAACAACAAATACAATCAATACAACCTAGAGGATTTAAGAAGAGGATTCTAGCTTGAATTTCAAAGTCTGTTTCAACATAGCAAGCTCTGTTCATTCTTGGAAAATCACTGTGAGTAAACATTTATATTAAAGCTTAAGTGGATTAAGTTTTGTTGCTTGTGAAAATTTTGAGTTGGATGATGTCTGCTTATATATATATGATATCTCTGTATATATGAAGTGTGCATGTCTATGTATGTTCTGCAATCAAGAAAATTCAATATCTTCGAATCAAATCCATATTAGCCTTGGGTATTTAAATGAAAATTGTTCGTAAGTGTATAATGAAGATTATAAAATAGTTTTAGGGTTTTAAAACACATCAAATAATGTTCAAAATGAAAATATTAGAGGAAACTTTAAATTTTGGAAATTTCGAATTTCACAAAATTCTGATTCAAGTATATAACTTGAATCCTTACTGAAAACTATGATTTTTAAGATGGGTTAGTAATTTTTAGATGAGGGGATCGAGAGAAGTTCTTAGTTGAACGGAAATTGCTTTTTAACCAATTTCTGGCGATCAGAATCATAATGGGTGTGGAGTTTTTGATCGAAGCTAGTGTGTATGATAGTGAAGTCAGGAAAACTGTTCGATAAGTTTTCTATTGCAAACAATGATTGAATGAGGCAAAACTAGGGTTTAACATTCAGGTTTGTAGTGGTCTAGAAACGAGGTGATTTCGTCTCCTCTGATTGACCGAGTTGCACGAGGATATGGGGAAGTGTAGTGTAGGGGATTAACGTGGTAAGGCTAGAGTTGTATCGCCTCTGGTGGCCGGCGTGAGTGAGGCGATGCGTTTTTGGTTGGTGAGTTTGAGTTACAGGTTCGAACGAAGGGGCAAATCTTGATTTGGATGTTGTGGCATCGAGTTGGTCTGGGGTTTCGATTGTGGAGATCGTATGCGACTTTCTGGTGGTGGCGAAGTTCGATAGAGCGGTGGTGAAGCGTCGTGCACGTGCACGAGCTTTGTTTGCCTGGGTGATTCTATCGCCTGGGAAGAACAAAGAAGGGGGAGCTCGAGAACATGTCGAGTAGCTTGAGTATTTGGTTCAGGGAATCTTCGTCTTGACTCAAAGCAAAGAAGGAAATGACTCGAAGCAAATTTTGTTCGATTCGAGTCAGTTTTTGTTCCAGGCTTTTGTAAAAACCTGACAGTTTTCAGATTTTATTTGAATTTAAATTCCCCGAAGTGTAATGTTTAATATTAATGAAGTCATTAATAAAGAAATGGATTACCTTAGAGATAATTAAAGTAATTAAGTGATTTAATTAATAAGACAATTAAGGAATAATTTATTTAATTTATAAATTAATGATTTAGATTTATTTATAATTAGAGAAATGTTATTAGTTAATGAAGATAATTAACTAAGAATTAAGTAATTTAAATAATTAATTATAAATGGTTTAAATGAAATTATTTAATGAAAATAATTAAGGATTAATTACTTTTTGTAATTAAATTTGGATATTTTGATTAATCAAAGTTAATTAATTTAGTTTAATAAACTTAAGAAAATCATTAGATAAATTGGTGATTCATGATTAATTGTTATGAGATGATTGCTTAATGGTAAGTAATTAAAGGTTTATTTCTTAAAATAATTAATTAAAGGGTTAATTATTTATGTAATTGGTTTAAAGGTTAATTTAATTAATATGATTAGTTAAGGATATTGCAATTAATTAAGGAGATTGTTTAATTAATTCATATCAAATAATTTGTAATTAATAAATCAGGATTGGATAATTAATTCACAAGTAATTAATTTAATTGGAAATAAATTGAATTAATTAGGATTAAACAATTAATTAATCCTGCTTTTAAATGAGTATTGAATACTTGACCTTACTTATGAATGATTGTATTGTATGAGATGCCTTGAATTGATTGTCCTATCTGATCTGTGATATTTTGTTCTGTGGATTGAGCTGTGTATAATTTATTCATTTAATTCTGATACATTTGTATATTATCTGTGAATATGTGAATGAACGATAAGCGTTATAGTTTATACCGCTTATCAACTATATTTATGTATTTGAATCTGTGATGATTGAATGATGTTGCACTATTGTGTGTGAAACCCCTGGACCACACCATACACACACAAATATGGATTTCACAAGCAAATCGATTAAGTCACAGATTTTTGAAATAATTTTAAAAAATTGAATTTTTGAATCCGAATGGTTTTGAAAATAGATCGGTTTTAAAGTGGAAAGCTTCTGAAAAGGGATTTCAAAGATTAAAGTTATTTTTGAATAACTTGATTTAGTTTTGAAATTTGATTTAAATTTGCATTCAAAATTTGAAATTGAATTCTATGTTGAGAAATTATGATGTAAAAAGGGAATACAAGGTTATATGGGTTCTAAACCATTTGTTAAAGTATTGTTTGGGAATTTGAATTTAACCTAAGGACTTTAACATGTATAAATGAATCAGATTTTCCGTAATGAAAACTATTTGTTTTCAAATAATAGAAGCTTTCATATAAGGAATGAATTTCCAATTTGTGTCAAAAGAATTTCAAGTTTGAAATGGAAATGGTTTTCCGAGTTTTGAATAAATCTTTGTGAAAGATTATTGAACTTTGTTTTGAAATTGGGAAGGTGTACCTTTTGTATAAAAGGTCGAAATGGAATTGTTTTGAAAGCTATCAATTAAATCATTGATTTAAAGATTGGACGAGTTAATCCAAATTGAAATGGAAATTGACTTGGAAAATCTATGAATAGATCTTTGTGAAACTTGGTGAACTTTGTGAATTGAATCTTTTTGTTTAAAAAGATTAAAATGGTGATTTGTTTAAACCATTTAAATAGGAAATTTGGATAAAAGTTGTGACTTAATTGAAATTCCATTATCCATATGTTTTTAAATATTGCACTCCCTATTCGGTTTAGCCGAGAGAGGACTTTGTGTCATATAACCCATTCCGAATAGTGATACGTCATATATGGATAGCATTTGAAGACCGATGGTGAAGACCGGGTATTTGTGAGAACGATAGGATAACCTATCGATTTTCTCTGCACTGAGTCGCGCCGGTATAGAGATTCCCTAAGTGATGGGAAGTCCGATCGGGATTGTGAATACCCGGATTGCAAGGGCTTCTTTGGAAGTGCCTTCGGTTCTGTTCAAACCTGGAACAAACTTGTATGGCCGTATGTCTGACATTACACTTTGAGATATAAAGCTGATTTCTTTCAAATACATTTCTGTTTGGTGGTGGAGAATTTATTTTCTTAGCTTAACACCCTTCTTTGAGACGTACAAGCTCAGAGGTTATGTAGTTGAAGGTTATCAGTGATATATTCCCAATTTGGTAGTGTGGCATGCTAAGTGTTGCTGATCATTTGTTGATCAAAGCATGGCTTTCGTGTAAAGCGTAGCTTTGTGGACGAGGCCTCATCGAGCCTCACAAACCGGTAATGGTCGAAACAGGAAAGATCCGGCAAGGTTTCAGGGGTAGCTCCCCTAGGGTATGTCCATTCCTTCTGGAAAAAGGTGGTATCATGGTATGGAGCCTAGATATTTACCTGTGCGGTTGCTCCAATCTCATTTACTGTGTGATTGTTGCTTTGTGATCGAGGCGCCTCGGGTAAAGGTCGCAAACGACCGGGGGTGGCATATCTCAGGTTTACTACCCGGGAAGGGGGTAACCGGCCTTGTGTTGGCAGAGAGCCAGGTTGGTTCTTGGGGCGTCCCACCAAAGGTGTTTCCATGTGGCATAGGAAGTTCCTTAGCCTGACCATTTGTTGGAAATCCAAAGAAACAATACGAACCTTGTATCGTTTTAGTTGTAGAACCTACCATTTAAAATAGTAGCTATAGTAGGCATAGTATAATGGTACCTATGCTGGCTACGAGTAATATTATATTTTCGAAATGTTTCCTACACTATGCACTAGTAATAATATCAAAAGATTTTTTTTGCGTAGTGAGCACGTGTGACTATCATAAGGAGAAATCTCCTCCAATTCTGCGTTTGCATTGTGTGTGTGGCGGGAGGCCTTATGGTAGTTTCATTTTCTAAAAGCATTGCGAAATTCTTTTATCTTCTTTGTGAAAACAACTATTTTTGTTTACTCATACCAGTCCCACGATTGACCTGGAGTTTATTGTTCCCTTCCTAAACTCTAGGTGCCCACAATTTTCCACACGGGCAATCTAGAGTTGGGGTTTTCAGATAATCAGGTTTAGTAGATTATCGGGAGCTAGTTCAGTTTTTGGAGTTCCCGGACGACCGCCCTTGCTTATCTTTGTGAGATGTGATGGTGGTTCGAGCTTGATATTGGAGTTGTTGGACTCATTCTCTTTTAAAGATCATTTGGAGTTATCAGTTATGTTGTTTCCGCTGTAGCATTATTATTTGTCTCTGATATTGTGTATCATATTGATATCATTGTTGTATATCATTCTGGATATTGTATTCATTGGAGTTGTATATGATATCATTCATTTCTTTCTTCCGTTATGTTGTTATACTTACTGTGTTATAAGCTCCGCTGAGCCAGATTCGGCGTTTGAACCTGCGGCATTCGAGTACAAGTGAAGTACGGGTGCCGATTTTCGAAGGCCGAGTCGGGATCACTACAGTTCGGGTATGTATCATTTCAACCCATAGTGATCTAATCTACAGGGAACTTGCAGTGTGATAAACATATATAAATGAACAGTTTAAAAACATATATTAGTAACAGATGAGATGCCAGGTAAATAAACAGGTTTAACATCATATAATTAATGATCACAGACAGGGATAACATACATAATAGTACTAGACATTCAATTGTTGTCAATTCACATTCGCATAACTATAAATATCAGGTGAGATTTACTCACCTTTTTGTGTTGGAGTTATCAATTCAAATGACACAATAATAGATTCAAGTGGATGAGAACTAAGCTAATGATCTTGTCACAACCCATAAACAAAACCAAAATAAAATTATAAATTCAATACGACATTGAATTGAAATAACTTTGGAATAAAACACAATATGAATACACAACTTTTTGCCTTGCTTTCTATATTATTTTACATGGCCTAGGGGTTGGATTAGCTCAGGTTTTGGTCATGTTTGGCTCGGGTATTGACATAGGAATGCACGGCCTAAATGCTAGAACATGTGGAGGAAGTTACAACATAGGAAGGTGCAGAGGTTTTTAGGCAACAAAGAGGAGTTATGGTTCAACAAAGAGGCTCAACCATGGGGTGTTTGGGGTTGGCCAGTGGAGTGTGGGTCAGGTCAGGGGCTGGAGTGATGAGAGGAGGTTTGGACAATGATGGTGGTGGCGGCCTAAGGTGGTGGTGGTGGTGAACAAGGGAGTGATGAAGTAAGATGGCTCAAACTAGCATAGTTTTAAGGCATAGGTTGTATTTTTGTGGATTTTTGCATCATAGGAGTCTCGGCCATGGTCAAGGCTGAAGGAGTAGGTGGTGATGGTGACAAGGAAGTGGTGTAGGAGGTGGTGGTTGTGACAATATAGAGGAGGCCGAGCAAAACTAGGCAAGAAAACAAGGCAAAACTTAAAAAAAAATAGGAAAAACAAGAGGCCATTACCACTATTTCTTCTTAGCCGTGAATAAAAATGAGGAAGGTGATTTTTTTTGCGTGAAAAAGAGAAGGAATACACGGCTAGACAAAAGTAGTTCACGGCAAAAGAAGTAATGAGGAGGTTATGGCAATTGAAATGTCTTTAGAAAGTGAAAAGACTTAAGTTTCTAAAAGCTTTTTAAACCTTTCATATTTCCTTTTTCTTTAATTCAAATAAAACAAAATAAAATCAGTAATTGACTTTAAAAACTGAAGCAAAGTAAAATAAAATAAAAATAAATAATTAAATTTAAAGAAAATAGAAAAAGAATTAAAGAAATTGCTTAAATATTGAAAACAGGGTTCAAAAATTACAATTAAATCATCACAAGCTTTAGAAAAATATCTACTTCATTTTAAAAATAATTTAAAACAAAAATGTGAAGTAAAATAATTCATTTATATTTTCAAAATGGAATAAATAATTAAATTTAGAGAAATTAGAAAAAGAACTAAAGAAATTGTTTAAAAATCCAAAATAGGACTTAAAAATTGCAAATAGAATATCACTGGTTTTAGAAAAATTATAACTTTACTTCTAAACCAATAAAAGTCAAGTAAAATAAAATAAATTCTGAACAAAATGAAGTGTAAATGAAAATAAAATAAAGTCTTAGGAAAGTAGAAAATAAACAAAGAATTTCTTTAATTAAATGAAACTGGAAATTAGAAATTATAAACAGAATACAACTAACATTGGAAAATGTCAATTACACTTTGAAAAATGTTTTAAAACCAAAATATATACATAACATGTTATTTTAACAATATAAATATAAATTAGAACATTACATGACCAAATAAAATATTATTTATATAATTTAAAATAAACAATTTTGTTAAATATAGCAAATTATGCTCAATAGTTAAAAAGGCATAACTTTCACAATATTAATTAGATTTTAACGAAACGAAAAGCATTATTCTTAAAATTTTATTTACTTTCATAATAAAAGATAAAATTAAAATTTTCAAACTTTCAAATTTTTAAATTTAAAAGTCAGAGTTTGACCATATGGACCAAAATTCACTTTTTTGGAAAAATATTCTATTTAGTCATGTTTGGAATTCTAATTCATATCAAAATCAAAATTTATATTTAAAATAACAAAAATTATCCATTTAAATAAATAAAATAATGTTTTTTTCAAATCAAGAAATTCAATTTAAAATAATTAAAATATACAATTAAAATAATCACAAAATACAAGGTTGTTACACTCTCCCCCACTCAAATCTTTTCGTCCTTGAAAAGGAATGAGGTACGGAAAACACATAAAAGATAGAATGGAATAGGATTAAGACAAGATGACAAGAAGATTAAAATTATACCTGATAAATGTTGTTGTAGGTAAGTTTAACAAAGTGGAGAATAGGAATAGCTAGAAGGGAAAATAGGACGAAAGACAAGGATGAGCCATTAATTAAAATTGTTGGTTAAAGAGGTAAAAATATTTAAAACACTTTAATATCCTTTAGAAAGGAAATAACTGATCAAAATATCCTTTATAATATTTTATCAAAATACTTTTATAACTCGATGTCTTAACAAGTTTATCCTCGTTCCTGTAGACTCTGGCAGTGCGTTGATCAGGCGCAAAGCTAGAATTCTCCAGGTACTTAGTAGACTTGTTTCAACACCCAGTGAAAATGCTGGAAAAACTTTTAAAAACAGATATGGAAAGTACAATCCAAACAAAACAACCAAAACCTTTGTCTAACCATGGTTCGCAGATACATAATGGTTATGCCTGGATCCCCCAAGAAACAATCCATATCCGTAAGCTTTCTCAGCCCTGCGAGTTACGCCATGATGACTAGTAGAATGCATGATACACAATGGTTACGCCTGAATCCCCCAGGAAACAATCCGTACCCCTAGGCCATCTCAGCCAAACAGTTGCGCTACTAATGCAACCTACATAGATGTAGGATACACAATGGTTACGCCTAGATCCCCCAGGAAACAATCTGTACCCCTAGGCCATCTCAGCCAGGCAGTTGCGCTATGCAGTCGTGCTCGTAAGACCATGGGTAACGCCATGGAATTCGATGGACACTCGAGTATCATATTCAGAAAACCAAAAATCAGAAAAATATCGATAGAACGAATCCACAATGTGGCCACAAAGCGGATATCAAGCAAAAGGCGCTTTCCATATCTTTACTTCGAAAATATGTATCATATAGTACCTTTTCAAATCACTTTCAAATATCATACTTATATAAAGTCCATTATATATAAGATTTCATTTTCAAATCAAATACTTTTCAAAATCAAAAGTATATCAAATCAGACTTATATAGACTTGAATTATATAAGATTTCACTTTTCAAATTGAGTACCTTTTCAAATCCATAGTTTACGAATCAACATCATACTTATACAAACCAAATTTTTATATAAGTTCGATAACTCCCAAATCAAGTATTTAGTAACACAAGGTTCTCAAATTTCAATTCGTTTTAATATCAATATAATTTTCAAAATCATATATGCTTTCACCAAATTATTCTTCCAAATCAAATATCTTCAGTTCCAAAGTTTCCAAAATAATAAATTTAGAAAATAAATCCAAATTTCCAAATCAATATAATTTAAGTCAAACAATTCATTTCCAAAATCAATGGTTTTCAAAATCATCTTATATTTACATAAGGTCCATCTTATATCAAAATCAAAATTTTAAAAATAAATTTCGCTGCGTGAAGAGCCATATGGGATTGAACATCTTTGCTTACTAAAAGAATTTTTTTTTAGAATAGTTTTGTATATAAAATAGTTTGTATGTAAAATAAAATAAACAGTTTGTTTGAGAAGAATAAAAGAAAAATGGTTTTGAAAAATGGTTTTAAATTGATAGTAGTTTTTCATAAAAGAAAGAATTCCAATTAAATTACAAATATATCCAACCCAACAACTTCCAATTTCAGCGGCAAGTATATCAATGATATTGGAATATAAGATGTACATATGTCATCATTTCGCAAAGTCACATTCGATCGCTCGCTCGATCACACAAGTTCGCTTTCGAACTAGTATTGTCCATTCGAATTCCCTAATGCGGATTTCGATATGGTTTCTCGACTAGAAACCATCAGTCTCCTTGCATAGCCATGTACTATGATAGTGAATTCTAGAATCAAGCCCAAAATCCAGATCAAATATTCGCCATCAAGAATCAAATGAAAAATCCTAACACAAAATGGTGTAATTCACCTCGAACTTGTGTACTCAAACTTGGATCAATTTAATTATGCGAATAAAACAACATAC
The DNA here is from genome assembly GCA_030737815.1 of Allium fistulosum. Classification (NCBI taxonomy): domain Eukaryota; kingdom Viridiplantae; phylum Streptophyta; class Magnoliopsida; order Asparagales; family Amaryllidaceae; genus Allium; species Allium fistulosum. The sequence continues at coordinate 303,645,306 of CM060901.1, read as the reverse complement.
GTACAACTTATGTATCTATTCCAACTTGTTCAATATATAGTTTTATAAAGATGTTACCCAGTTAAAACATTTAAACAAAATTTTATTCAAAATATTTTGAAGACCAAATTCTTTTCAAAACATTTCAAATCTAAATTTAATATTAGAAAATTCAAAATAGCCTTATTCGTTTACTTAACAAAACAGTTTCAACTTATTTAAATCATATTACTACATACTTTAACATACATACCAACTTATATACTTTATACTTTTCAAAATTTCTTAGCTTTGAAAAGTTAACCTTGATTTGGAAGTGATCGAACCTTCAAAATAGTCGAAGAAATCATATTTCAATCTAAGAGTTGGGAATCACAATTAAATCAGTAAATCAATTCAAAAAAATAGGATTATATCAAATCAAATCCAAAACTCGAGGACTGAACACCGGCTCATTTCAAATTGTTCAAATATATAAACATATATCTTTCGAATATCACATCACACTTCGGAATTTGAAATCAAAAACTGGTTTCACAAATCAATTGCATAGCAAAGCTACCAAAGTGGCCTCTCCCCTACTCTGATACTCGAAAATCAATGTCGATGATGCATGCATTCATCACCGAAATTATTTTCCAACGACATAAGTAGGTTCTGGACTTCTATTTTCTCAAACTTCTTTTGAAATTTCTTCGAAATCATTTGAAACTCATTAAAATCATTTGAAACATTTCATATTCGGAAAATACTTTCAAATCGTATTATTTATTATTTCAAAATCTTAAAACCAGTTCAAAAATGCCGGAGTTCAATCACTCAAATTCAAATTCAACCTTCAGTTATAAATTATTTTATATGAAACCATTTCTCATATAATTTTCAAAATTCTTATCCTTTCAAAACATCAAATTCTCATTTAAAAAGGGTATATAATCCTTATCGAAACATTTCACCTTTATATAAAAATATGGTCATCCTTATCAAAATAACAACTTTGATGAATTCAAAATTTTCAAAAGACAATCAACCACAAACTTTCCAAGGGATGATTCAAGGATGGATTTCAAAGCAAAACAGAGATTCAAATTTAGAGGAACGATAAATCAAATAGAATTCTGATTCGAAGATAAGCTCAAACGAATATAAGATAATTAAATTACCAAATAGAAGATGGATACGCCCATATAAATCGCGGGCGACCTTAACAGGGTCAACCGTGACTTCAGGAATATAATCGATGCGAAAATCTACGGCAAATCGACCTTCGATCGCCAGAGAAAAAAATCCAGGTATAGTGGAAGATAGATAGTATCTTAAACCGAGGATACAGAAATCTCCGGTGAATCAATGCCAAATATAAGGGAGTTTCACCCCTTTACAAATCATTCAAAAATTGGCGGAACCGCCGATCTTTATAGAGGTCGTTCAAAATGGAGTTATGGAATGCTCAAAAATCAAAAGAATACAGAGAGGAAAGACGGGAAAGGATTTCAGAACAAGTGAGAGCATTCCAAAGTTCAAAGGAATCCTAATCGATAAGAATCCTAAACAAGTTCAGAATTTTAAGGAAATCCTAATCAAAGAAATTACTAACAAGGTGGATATGAAAGGGATAAAGTCCAGAAAATTTTCTTTCAAAACAAGAAAATTTTATATCAAAATAATCTTTAAAAATACTTTAAGAATCATTTGAAAAACATTTTATACTTCGAAAATACGTTCTCTCTCAAAGGAATGATTCTGAGATTTATTTCACTCATTCTAGGGTATTTTGAAGTGACCCACTTCTTTTGATCTAATTTATGTGATTTTTAGTGAGTTTTTTTTAAACAAGTGATCACTTCTTTTAATTCATTAATTCATTCCTCCCCCCAAGATCCTGAATTTTACTAATATAAATATATCACACTACGCCATAGATTGCATACTGCAACACCCAAGAAGTGATGCAGGAAGTGCTAAAAAATGTTGCTGTAGGCTAAAAAATGGCAAAGGCAATACTTTCTCGGTGATGCATTTTGCCGCGTTGCCGCAGACCTCAAAGGCAACATTTTGACTAACTAAGGCAACATAAGAAATATTGTTGCAATAGAACCCTATTTGGGTCTATAGCAATATCCATAGGTGTCTGTATCAACATTCCAAAATGTTGCTATAGATATTAACTTTCTGAATTTGTGGGACCCACAATGTAGAGCATATTTGATTTTTTAATAGAAATAAATATTTATTTAATAAAATGCTATTGCACAGAATTTGATATTCAAACAGTAATTTATTTAAATAAATATTTTATTTCAACATTTGAAATAGTACAAATTCCTGACTCCACTATTTTACAATTCAATAATATATAACACTGATATTCACATATACAGATATTCCTCACTACATCACTCAGTTCACTCATTACATATACAGTTTCAATTTATACAAACACTGACACTGACAAATATATGATGAGCCGAGTGCCGAGCCGAAGGCGAGCCGAGTAGCGGGTCCGGGCGCAGCGCCGGCGGAGGTCCGGGGCCCCGCAGTCCCGGCGGGGATCGACCTGTTTTCAAGCTCATTTCATTCGATTTCGGAAGATCGAGCCTTCTTTGAAACCTGTCTTCAAGCTCATGCACTCATACACATTTGATTTGACTCTGTCTTCAGGATTGTATCTAGCTGTCCAGTCTTCAATACCTGTCACATATAATTCAAAAGCAGTAATCTGGAAAATAATATTTAACTCGAACAGAAAATGAAAATATTTTTGTTATATTATTTGCCTCAGGTATTTGGGTTGTTTCTTTTCATATTTTTTTCTGACAGGGACCAAATATTTGCACGGACAACCTGTGATATACACAGTGTATCACTGCATATATCACAAGGCCGTTTCCCATTTTTTTATCTCATGGACGATTGAAAATTCCCACAAAAATGGACATGGCAGAAAAACCAGTGCATCAGCAAAACAGTGCACAAGTCAGCTGTTCACAAGTGCATAAGCCAAACATGAATGCAACACATGGATACAAGACAGTATGGAAGACAGCAAGCAACATTTCAGACAAAAATACACAAAGGAGAAGCCAAGTGCACAAAGTAGTACTCAACACAGCAAGCAACATAACATGACCAAGAAATGCATGTACATGGATGAACATACATGCATCATAAGGCTTGGTACAAGAAACTACTCAAGTGCAACTACTCAAGTGCAAGTTCATACTCAAGTGCAGCCAGATATGTAGACAAACCAAAAAAAATGGACACGGCACAAGGTCAAACCTGAATCATCGACTGGATTCAACTCAGGGCCAAGCAACCAACAAAACAAACAAGAACCAGGTTCAGCAAAATGTAGACAAGCCAGTGCAAGAAACACAGCAGTACACATAGGCAGCCCATCAAGCAAAAACAGTGAATGCATCAGGCAGAAAGGTATGTGAGCAAGGTACAAAGGTATGTGAACAAGTTTAATAAAGGTTCAAGTTCTGGTTTAACAAATACAGTAGAAAGGAGCTAACAAGCTCAGATCAGAAATCAAAAACAAGCCAGTGAACCAAAATCCAACATACCAAATAATATCACATCGCAATTCATCATCGGCAAAGCAAAATCAAGCCAGTGAACCAAAATCCAACATACCAATACATCATCGCAATCCAACATACCAGATTTCTCAAAGTCCAACAGAAAGATTAAACTCGAGATTATAGAAAATAAAGCATATAAATAAATCCCAATTCATCATCTACAAAAGCGTGCGAGTGTAACCAAAATCGAGAATAATCAAGTAAACCAGAAGGCAGAAAACATACCATATAATATCACATCGCACCCGACGACGAAGTCAAAGCAATTCGAGCAATCAATCAAGGAGAACAAAGGAGCAAGCTACCAGGAACGTTTCTCACACTAGATTCGATCAATCAGAGCATCAAAGCAACTAGAATCGCGTGCCCTAGTTTTCAAAGAGAGGAACGAGAAAGAAAAATCGCATGCCCTAATTTTCACACGGAGAGGAACGAGAAAGAAAAGTAAAGCGGAAAATGGAAATTGCCATGGTGTGGATTGATGGTGTGGATTGATGGTTGAGATTTTGTTTAAATGATGGTGTGGATCGCTGAGGTGTAAAATTTTATTAATTTGAATATATTTATAGCTACTGCAACATTTTGCTGATATCTATGCTAACACATTGAAGTGAATGTTGCAATGGACAAAAATCAGCATAGCTATCGTTACATTGTAGCTAGCAACACCTTGTAATTTCGTTGCAATAGGTCATCTATGGCGTAGTGTCAGTACTTAATTAAATTCTATCATTTATATATATGAAGATATATAAATGGTTCTTTGCTTATCAGAGTGATTAAAACAGCAAAGCAACTCATTCCCACCTTGTTTCTCATATTTCAAAGATTTGGTGTCACATAGCCATTCCTATTTATCATATATATATATATATATATATATATATTTCTTTTTAGAATTCCAGCTTGATTATCTTTAGGATTAAATATCACTAGTTCTCTTATTTTCTTGTTCTACCTCACTAATTAATTGTTTCCTGAATTTATAAGCCATACATTTTAATCCTGGGATTTTGTAATCTGATACTTATTGTTCTATATTTAGTAAAAGGTGTTCAACCTAACTCATGCTTATTAGTTTAGCTTGTGTTACTCATTTCAATTTCGAACAACTTTTATATCAGGTGAAATACCCATGCTTTGATTTATAAAGTTGCAATAATCATGTGAATATTGAGATGACAAACTAATTTAAAGGCTAAGCAGAGGAGAACAATACAGTCAGATCAGAGTGTTAACTCAAACTATCATGCTAAATAGAGACTAAGAACATGGGTGCAATCAGTATGCTTATGGCAAAGTAAACAAAAAGGATCAGACGAAATGCAAGACTTCCAAGTGAACTTATAATGAAGACATCTGATGTTTTCTAGGAAAGAAGACAAATGATAGCGGTCACTATTCTATTGAGTGATGGAAATGCTCATTACAAATAAGACCATATGTATCTACAATTTACCATAGGTTTTGATCATGCCCCAATACTACCAGATTTGAATTAAATATCTAGATAACAGGAATTAGTTAAGTATAATTGCAGTGAAGTCTACAAGTATCAAGCATGCATATGAGCTTATTACACCAGGCAATACAAGTTTTCACTGGGAAAATCAAATGCCCAAACCAGATTACAGGCTATGCCTTCCAGCCTTTGCATAGGCTTATATCAATTATAAGTCATGGTTAAGCCTTACTGGTTAGCCAGTTTGGGTTCAACTCAACCTTTACAAGATTCATTGATTGTGCTATATTCCTTTCTCCCTATGATTGCTTCTACTCTACCATTTTCAAAAGTTCATTTGACATTACCAAAGGAGACATGAGCACATATCAAAATTACATGGCATGATCTCCTATTTCATACTTCACCAGAGACTATGTAGATCAATTCCTTAAAACAGAAACCCACAGATGCATATATATATAATACTTAAAAAATTTTACAAGTTTTCTTCTCAGAAAAACAAACACATATCAATCCATAAAATACTTAAACCATAATGATATTTTTAGCTTGGCCTAATTATTACAACATATCTGCCAAACTCCTTAATCATTCTAAATGCAAGTAAATCTTCAATTGTCCATGCATACAAGTTTCCTATGCTTCCTTTCCTACAGCAACATCTAGAGCTGCCTCCATAAAAATGAGACACCCCAGATGTTACAAAGCAACAAATAGGGTCAGAATATAATTCTGGTATGAGTGAAATCAAAATGTAAAATCTTGTCATTTTTTAAATTGTAGTGCAGAGGATTAATATGCTTGAAGCAATTTGGATTCATGATGTAACTGGATATATATGTATGTATCTAAGCTCCTACTACACTCATGCACACAAGCAACCAGTCTATCATTCAATACAGTTTACATGTACACATACTCTTATGGAATTAACTCATTTTAATTTCCATAGTTCAGCTCTAAAACTTGGTTTATCAATTTAATTTGGTCATATCTCTTTGCCATTGAACACCATGTGTGCATTGCAAGGGACTCAGTTCTGTTAACCCCTGCACAAAGGCCTATAGGACTTAAACAAGTCATGCACATACCCATCATACTCCTTATGATGAATAGATCAAGGCTTTTCTCCTAGATTAGTTTTATAATATAGTGACCAGTCTCATTTCTTATTTCAGAAAGAGTTATTAACTTTTGAATTGCTTTTACTTTCTTTCTTTTTCTATGAATCAGAGAGAGTTAATCTTACTCAGAGATTTCAACTGACCATACATTCATTTATGAAAATCATGTTTTCATTTCATTTTTCCAGTTGTCTCATTCAAAATTTGTTTTATCACTTGTATACTCCTGTATTCCAGAATGTCATGATCTCTTAACAAATCCAGTAGAGTTCTATATAAAAAAAATCTTATGCTTAATTCTATTGTGAACATAAGGTAAGGTTTTTAGAGATAAACCCCTAAAACATTTTTAGCCTTAGATCTGAACAAATCAGCACATAAATAATTTATTGCATTGTTCATCCTTAATTTAAAACAAACTAGACATAAGCATGAACCTCCTTTGTTCACACTGCCTAGCTTATCTTTCAATATTACCCTACTTCATAATAAAATTGTATTTATCTTACTAACATAACTACAAACTAATGGTTCATGGCACTGGATCCATCTCAGAGATCATGGCATTATTATTATCAAACAATCAACAAAACAAATCAAAGCATCAACCAAAGATTTATTAATACACCAACCATGCTCAGCATTCATTAATTCAGAGAAAAACAAGTTGATCAAGCATAAAAGAAAATAAAATGGCTGCCCTTAACTTGGGTCTTAATTCCTTAGCCTCATGAGATTGATTAATCACTCACCTTTCCCTTCTTTTCCCCGAGATTGCCTAAGCTTGCCAACAGTGTATGTTCTTCTCTTTTTTTTCAATGTGTTTCTGTTTTCCCTTAGAGAAAAACCTCTGCTTCTTCTCTTGATTTAAATCATTTTTACTAGGGTTTTACTGAAGGGAACAACCCATTTTATCCTCACATCACTCAAAGAATTATGTGTGTGCTGTTATGGCTAAATGTGCCATTTTCCCTTGGTTTCTATTTCTGGTAAAAGCAGTTATCCACTGCTTTTCCCTGTGTGCATGCAATTTGCTTGATTCACTTGTATATTATTTTCATATGGCTTATTTTTTTTAATACCTTTTATTATACCCGAGTTATTTTCCATTCCTAGCTTATTATCTCAGCCTATTTGTTTACTCTTGACTTAATTCAAAATTGTACTTATGTATAACTAATATAAAACTGGTTTTTAAGCATTTTAATTTATCAAAGAATATATCATTTTCTCCTTACTTAATTGTTGAAAACAATTTTCTCTTTTATTTTCTTTATGTTAAACTGTAATATATATATGTATATCCTCTTTATCAATTAACCTCTGGTTAATATTTCAAACTATCTATTTTCTCTTGATATGTAAATGTATTCATATTTTTAATTACCCTGGTGTTCTTTCCTTATTACTTTATGTTTATTCTTTCTGGGTATATATATATAAATACAACATATGGTAATACATATATTCCATATATACACTCAGTTATATATCCTCTTCCCTCTAAAATACCATTTCTTCTTACTGTTTACATTCAAGATATATATATATATACATGTGAATATAAGACTTACTCAATTTAGCTATTATTACTTTTAACTCATTCTCAATATTTATCTTCAGACTATATATATATATATATATATATATATATATATATTAAAAGTTTCCCTTTTTCTGATTTTAATCTAATTATTCTCATTTCAATAATTTGGTTCTTCACATACTCTCCTCCTAAAAGGAATTGTGTCCCACAATTATTCTCTCATACATTTCTATCCAAATGTATACAAAGCTTAATTTCTATCAAATGAAATTTCAGGAACTCATTTATTCTCAATCAATCAAATAAATAATTTTAAGGTCTCATAATAATTTTTAAGCATACCTTAAGCAGAAAACAGCTTAGGATATTTATCCTTTATCCTCTCTTCAGCCTCCCAAGTGCAATCATTGTCATCCAAACTCCATTGGATTTTAACTAGTTTAATTATTTTATCTCTCAGTTTATTTTCTTCTCTAGCCACAATGCCCACTGGTTCCTTTTTATAAACCAGATTTGATTGAATTTCAACATGTGTAGGAGATTCAAGAATGGACTCTTTATCATGCACCCATTTTCTCAATTGGGATACATGAAATACATCATGTATTTTGCTCAATTCCCCTGGTAACTTTAACCTATAAGCTAAAGTCCCTATTCTTTGAACAATTTCATATGGTCCTATATACCTTGGTGACAGTTTCCCTGCTTTGCCAAACCTCAATATTTTCCTCATTGGTGATACTTTGAGAAACACATAGTCTCCCACCTCAAATTCTACTGGCCTTCTTCTTTTATCTGCATAGGCTTTCTGTCTCTCTTGAGCCACTCTCATTCTTTGCCTCACTAGTTCAATTCTTGCAGAAGTTTCTTTTACATGGTCTAGTCCAAGTAACACCCTTTCTCCAGCCTCCATCCAACAAGCAGGAGATAAACAAGGCTTCCCATACAAAGCCTCAAATGGAGCCATTCCTATAGTGGACTGGTAGCTATTATTATAAGCAAATTCGGCTAAATAAATATGATCCTCCCAGTTGCCTCCAAAATCAAGTATGCATGCTCTCAGCAAATCTTCTAAAACTTTATTAACAATCTCAGTTTGCCCATCTGTTTGTGGGTGGTAGGCTGTGCTTAGGCTTAGTTCTGTCCCCATAGCTTCTTGAAAGCTACTCCAAAACCTTGAAGTAAACAAAGTATCTCTATCACTAATGATAGTCTTAGGGATGCCATGCAATCTCACTATCTCCTTCACAAACAATTGAGCTAGCTTGTGAGCATTTCTGTTTGAACTTATTGGGATGAAGTGTGTTGTTTTTGTGAGTCTATCCACCACTACCCAAATACTATCATTGCCCCTTCTTGTTCTTGGCAAACCATCTACAAAATCCATTGATATACTTTCCCATTTCCAAGTAGGCACTTCCAAAGGTTGTAGTAAACCCGAGGGTCTTTGATAATCTGCCTTTACTTGTTGACATGTCAAGCTATTGGCCACATATTTTGCTACTGCTCCTTTCATCCCTGGCCACCAGTAATTTCTCTAGAGATCATGGTACATTTTCATACCACCTGGATGGATAGTATATTTTGTTTTGTGATGCTCATCCATAACTTCTTGCTTCAGTTCCTCTACATTTGGTATGTAGAGTTTCCCCTTTTTCCTTAAGTATTCTTTATCATCTACCTCATAGTTTTCCACTGTCATGCCTTGTGATATCATGTTCTTTTTCTCCTTCAAATTTATATCTTGATTCTGCATTTGTCCTATTTTATTAACCAGTGTTGATTTTAAGGATATGAGGCTTAATTTACCATATTCAATCATCTTACTGTGTGTCTTATCTGATACACTAGTTTCTTCTTTCACTTCTACCTCACTAAGAATTGTCAAATTCTTGAACTCTGCCATCATTAAGCTTGCCAATTTTGCTTGATGTCTGCTTAATGCATCTGCTACTTTATTAGCTTTTCCAGGGGTATACAATATATCAAGATCATAGGCAGCTAGAAATTCTACCCACCTATGTTGCCTCATGTTCAAGTCTTTTTGGGAAAACAAATATTTAAGTGACTTGTGATCAGTAAACAATTCAAACTTAGCACCTAATAAATAATGTCTCCATAGTTTTAATGCATAAACCACAGCAGCTAGTTCTAAGTCATGTGTAGCATACCTAGTTTCATTTGGCTTGAGTTGCCTTGATGCATATGCTATGACTCTACCATGTTGCATAAGCACTGCCCCCAATCCAGATCCACTAGCATCTGTGTAAACTACTAATTCTTCATTACCCTTTGGCACTTGCAAAACTGGAGCTTCTACCAGTGCCTTCTTTAGTGATAAGAAAGCTTGTTCACACTTCTCTGTTCACACATAGGGTTGCTCCTTTCTAGTTAACTTGGTCAATGGGATAGTTATCCTTGCCAAATCTTTTATAAATCTCCTATAATAGCCTGCCATTCCAAAAAATGGTCTCACCTCAGTCACTGATTTGGGCCTATTCCATGATTGCACTGCTATCACCTTGGTTGGATCTACACTAACCCCATGTTGTGATACAATGTGCCCCAAAAATTTTACTTCATTCTGCCAAAATGTACATTTAGAGAATTTGGCCTTTAAATCATGTGCCCTTAGTCTAGACAAAACCAGATGCAAGTGTTTTGCATGCTCTCCTTCTGATTTTGAATACACTAATATGTCATCAATAAAGACAACCACAAATTTGTCTAGAAAATCTCTAAATGTCTATTCATTAAATCTACAAAATATGATGGTGCATTTGTCAATCCAAAAGGCATCATCGAAAATTCATATAGTCCATACCTTGTGTTGAAGGCAGTGTACTTAATACTTTCTTCCTCTACCTTCATCTGATGAAACCCAGAGGCTAAATCTAGCCTTGAAAATATCTTTGCTCCATTCAATTGATCAAATAGATCATCAATTCTGGGGAGTGGGTATTTGTTTTTTATGGTGACTTTGTTTAATTCCCTATAATCAATGCACATCCTCAAAGTACCATCATGCTTCTTCACAAATACAACTGGAGAACCCCAGTTTGAACTACTAGGCCTTATGAAGCCTTTCTGCTCTAGTTCTTCCAACTGATGTTTCAATTCCACTAATTCTTTAGGACCCATCCTTGGAGGCTTCTTGATGATTGGGCTTGCTCCTGGGATTAGCCTTATCTGAAATTCTACTTGCCTATTTTCTGGAACACCTATGACTTCACCAAAGACATCTGGGTATTCATTTATAATTTTTATGTCTTCCAGTTCTAATTCTTTCTCAGTCATGCTACATATTTGGTTATAATAATTGATTTTAGCAATTTCACTCATGACTATAATATTTTTACCATTTTCTGTTTTCAGAGAAATAGTGAAAATTTCCAAATTAAAAATTGCTTTGAATTTGCTCAACCAATCTACCCCTAAAATAATTCCTATTCCAGGGTATTTCAATACAAACAAATCAGATTTAAACACATTTCCTCCTATGTTTAATTCCACTCCCAAGCATTTTAACCCTAGCAAACAAGAGCTACCTAGTGGGCTCTGAATAAACAAGGGATTATCAACTAAATAGCATATGAGAGTCAATTTATTCACTATGTCTTGGGATATTAATGAATGTGTTGCTCCAGTGTCATATATAACTGAGATGGGGTGATCTTTAATTAGAAGTATACCTTCCAATTGGCTAGAACTTCCCACTGCAGTTGCTTTTGCTTTGCCCTCAAGTGCTCCTATCTTTGCTCCCTTTTTGAATTCTGGGCAGTTCCTTTTAATATGGCCTTCCTTCCCATAGTTATAGCAGCTGAATGGTGCCTTCTTGGCTGCTTGACACTTATTACTCAGGTGTCCTTCTTTGCCACAATTGTAACAAGTGACCTTCTTCTTAGCTTCCCCAGTGGTTGCTCCTTCCATTTTCTTATCCATTTTTTTCTTGTCATAGGGATGTGCTCTATTTTTCCCCTTCTTTTGATTGTTAGCCCTAATGCTCCTTAATTTTTCCCTTGCATTGTCATGTTGTTCAAAAGAAAGAGCAAGGTCTGACTTGATCAAATGTTTTATCCTTGTATGGTAACATTGCTCTACTCAGTCCTGCATTTAATCCTTGGATAAATCTTGAATTCTTTGATTCTTCATCTCCTATGAGCATAGTTTCATACTTGGATAAACTCTCAAATTTTTGAGTGTATTCAGTTACACTCATTGGTCCTTGCCTTAGCCTTATAAATTCCTCAAGCAATGTTGCCTTAGCTGTTGCTGAAACATACCTTGCCTCAAGCATCTCCTTGAATTGATCCCATGTTATCTCATTTTCTGGCCTTCCTGTGATGATCACCTCCCACCAATCTAAAGCTGCTCCTTTGAGTCTCCTTGAAGCTATCTGCCTCTTCCTTTGGTCATTAATTTGCATATCTGCAAATATCCTTTCCAAACTTCTCAGCCATGTCTGCAATCCCATAATTCCCTCAGTGCCTTCAAAATCCTTGCCTCCTAAATTTGAAAATGTCTTCAACAGTTTGGCTAGTTCCTCATGAGGATTCTCTTCCCTGTGCACTGCTCCCTCTCTAAATGCCTTCACCAAATCTTGCAAATTGACCATTGGTGTTGTATTGGAGGGTCCTACTCCATGACTTGGTGGTCTCCCTACCATGATTCACTATTCAATTGCATAGCTAGTTGGTCATATTTCTAATTTAATTATTTTCTGCAATTTATTTCTACTGTGGATATTTATTTCTATCATTACTATATATTTGTGCTATGTTTTAACAACATAGCTCTGATACCAACTGAAGTGACCCACTTCTTTTGATCTAATTTATGTGATTTTTAGTGAGTTTATTTATTTATTTATTTAAACAAGTGATTACTTCTTTTAATTCATTAATTCATTCCTCCCCCCAAGATCCTGAATTTTACTAATATAAATATATCAGTACTTAATTAAATTCTATCATTTATATATATGAAGATATATAAATGGTTCTTTGCTTATCAGAGTGATTAAAACAGCAAAGCAACTCATTCCCACCTTGTTTCTCATATTTCAGAGATTTGGTGTCACATAGCCATTCCTATTTATCATATATATATATATATATTTCTTTTTAGAATTCCAGCTTGATTATCTTTATGATTAAATATCACTAGTTCTCTTAATTTCTTGTTCTACCTCACTAATTAATTGTTTCCTGAATTTATAAGCCATACATTTTAATCCTGGGATTTTGTAATCTGATACTTATTGTTCTATATTTAGTAAAAGGTGTTCAACCTAACTCATGCTTATTAGTTTAGCTTGTGTTACTCATTTCAATTTCGAACAACTTTTATATCAGGTGAAATACCCATGCTTTGATTTATAAAGTTGCAATAATCATGTGAATATTGAGATGACAAACTAATTTAAAGGCTAAGCAGAGGAGAACAATACAGTCAGATCATAGTGTTAACTCAAACTATCATGCTAAATAGAGACTAAGAACATGGGTGCAATCAGTATGCTTATGGCAAAGTAAACAAAAAGGATCAGACGAAATGCAAGACTTCCAAGTGAACTTATGATGAAGACATCTGATGTTTTCTAGGAAAGAAGACAAATGATAGTGGTCACTATTCTATTGAGTGATGGAAATGCTCATTACAAATAAGACCATATGCATCTACAATTTACCATAGGTTTTGATCATGCCCCAATACTACCAGATTTGAATTAAATATCTAGATAACAGGAATTAGTTAAGTATAATTACAGTGAAGTCTACAAGTATCAAGCATGCATATGAGCTTATTACACCAGGCAATACAAGTTTTCACTGGGAAAATCAAATGCCCAAACCAGATTACAGGCTATGCCTTCCAGCCTTTGCATAGGCTTATATCAATTATAAGTCATGGTTAAGCCTTACTGGTTATCCAGTTTGGGTTCAACTCAACCTTTACAAGATTCACTGATTGTGCTATATTCCTTTCTCCCTATGATTGCTTCTACTCTACCATTTTCAAAAGTTCATCTGACATTACCAAAGGAGACATGAGCACATATCAAAATTACATGGCATGATCTCCTGTTTCATACTTCACCAGAGACTATGTAGATCAATTCCTTAAAACAGAAACCCACAGATGCATATATATATAATACTTAAAAATTCTTACAAGTTTTCTTCTCAGAAAAACAAACACATATCAATCCATAAAATACTTAAACCGTGTAACGAACCGTAAATTTCGACAATTAAATTTGTTAATTTAATAGGAGTTTGTAACTAAATTTAGAAAAAAAAACTACTTATAGTAATTCGAAGTTAATTCAAATGATTTTAAGTAGTGAAAAGAATTTTACCTGTATATGAACTGAATATAAGGATTTAAGGAAAATATTAAACTGATATAATGTAATAGACATTGTTAACAGTAAATGGAATATGATAATAAGAACAATTGCAAGTTTTGTATTTATGGGCAAATTAATATTGATAGGTAATAATTGTTGTAGAGAATAAATTTCAAATGTTAAAATTTGTAAAATGGTGACAACTATTGTCTGTTGACAATGCATGTAATTAATAGCGATTAAAATGAAATTAATCATTGTTTTTTTTGTAAGTTAAGAGAATAACTGGAAATTTTGAAGGTAAAATCAATATAAAGGTTAACTATATGCATAAGATGGAAAGTTGAACATAATTTTAATAAATGATAATAATGAAAAACGTATACAATCAATGTAGGTAATTAGTAATTACAATGTTGTTGAAATTATTAAACGTTTCTTGTGACAATAAATAAATAACGAAAGGAGTAAGCGTATTTATTTAGAGTATTAATTACAATCGGATTGGGAATTTAAGCAATAATGTAATGCAAGGTAATTAATGCTAAATTTAAGTAAATAATAATGAATAGTGGTTTGAATAACGATTTTCAAAATTTGTAAACATATATTATAAATTACCTACTTATTGTTAATGAAATTTGAATTGGTAATAAGTGATAAGGAAATAAATGTTACACTAATGGAAATGAAGTAACATTCGTTTAAATGTTGAGTAATAGTAAGGTCGTATTTATTATTAGCATTACTTTAATAATAATGGTTAATTGTGAAATTTATGCAAGAAGTATGTAAAATAGTAACTAAGAAAGGAATACGTATAAATTGATTATGACCTAAATTTAAGTGTAAGTTGAAAAGTGAAATTGAGTCTAATACATTAAATTTGGAAACTTATTTTAATAAATTAGATTCAATTTATAATGAAGGGGGTTAGTTTAAGAAATTGAAATAAATACTATGATTTGGTAAATTTGGTTACTTTAAAATTAAGAAGGGAATTGGTTTAAAGAATTATGAATTAATGAGTAAATCAAGATGATGAACTTTATGAATTTTTGAAGTTGAATCTTTAATAATGAGTTAATTTATAATTGTTGGACTTATTGAAATAAATGAAATGAAAATTTAATTATTACGTTAAATTAAAAATTTAGTTGAATAATGGGAAATATTTATGTAATAATTTTTAAATCCAATGGCAAGCCTCCTATTTGAAATATGAATGGAATAATTATGGGTAAAGTAAAATTTATGGAAATTTTGGAAATTTACATATAATTTTGAATTTTATGAAATTTAAGAGTTATATTGATTTAATCTTTAATAAATTGACATTTAAAAATTGTTAAATCATTTTAAATGTTTGAAAATTTTTAAGTGATAAAATTTGCCAATTCCGAAACTGAAATATAAAAATTGGATTTATTTACTAATTCTTAATTTATTTAATTAATATCAAAATAGCCATTTTTGTCACTAACTCGGATTTCGACGAAACTAGTTTCATCGGATCCATATCAATGAATTATTGTAGGGTTTCAAGTTTCATGACGATCGGACTTGTCGTTTGATCGTACGAACGCGAAACGCCTTGAAATCAATTTAATTGAAATCAATTTTTGAAATCAATTTGAGAATTTCTTTTTCAGCATAACTTCTTCATACAATGGAATTTGGATGTGAAACTTTTTCCATCGCGCTCAGAATATTTTAAAACATCTATTTTGATATATGGGTTTACTCAATTTGGTTCCGGGGTCAGAACGGGCTTTTCGGGCCATAGTTTGTTCCGCACGTTCATCTATCCAGTCTATCTGCTCTATCTCTAACCTACCTATATAAACACAGTTATAAACCCTAGCCTCCCTAATCTTCATTTGTCTGTACGTACAATTCATCTTCTTCTTAGCTCCTCATTCCAATGGCAAGCAAAACCTAATTCCCAAATTCCAAAATCTAATTTCAAAAAAAAAAAATATTCGAGATTTACGCGCTTCGGGTCGCGCTTGGGGTTTCAAGGGGAAAAACCCTGGAGATACTTCGTGTCACGAAGAAAATGGCTCGGGTCTCTGGGTCGTTTTGGCAAAAACTCAGAGCAAGCATCGGGTATTTGAGGTGGCGGACCGGGTTGAACTCGATGTCGACTCAGGACCAGAATTTTCCAATCTTCAAATTTTCATAACTTTTGCATACGGACTCGGATTTGGACACGGTTTCTTTTATTAGGATCGTATTGAAATTCCAGATCTTTTGAAGCTGGTTTGGACGAATTCTGAGACTGTAAAATTTTTGGGTTTAAATTCAATTTAAATTCAAAAGGTGAGTGTTTTAACCCACTCACAACTTCTAAGATTTCTTATGTTTGTTAAATTAAATTTTGATGTGATTTAAAATTTATCTATGATTGTTTGGGCATATATTTAATCATCATCTCAGTTAGATAACATTTAGTTAAATTTAATTGTTATTTAATTTTATTATTGCATAAAATTTGCGAGTTAAATTTATTTATTATTGCATATAAACTGCCAGTTGAACAGTTATTAATTTTTATTGAATATAAATTATTTGTTGATGCCTGTTATATTTTATATGCTTTATATTGATGTTTTGTTTAAATTGGATGATGATTGTAATAAATGGTTGTTTATTGATATTTGGATGAATGGATGCTATATTTTATATTGTATAAACTGCAAGATTCTATTTTGTTTCTTTTATTTCTCCACTTTTTCTTATTTACCCCATAACAATCCGCCCTTCTGTATGGTTTAAGTCGACATGTGTGTCTGCTTAAGCGTACAAAAAGGTGGGATGTTACAGTTGGTATCAGAGCTTTGGTTTAGCGATAAACCTTAGCTTTGTGGGGTCTGACTCTTTACTAATAGGGTAGTAATACCCTATGGGAGTCGCTGAGTGTATATATATGAGAGAGCGTATTTGTTAGTGTTATAAAAGGTTTTAATATTGTGGTAATCTGTTCCGTTTTGTATTTATAAATTTCGGTTGATGCATGGGACGCTGTGACATCAATAGGGGTTTCTAAACACTTAATAGGACAGACCGACATAATATTTGTTTTTAATATAGGTGAATGAAATAATTTTGCCTATTATATTTTCTATATATAAAATAAAATGTTTCAAATGATATCTATATTTGGCTGCAATAGATTGGTTGTTAGGTAATAAAGTGTAAATAATAATAGAAATAAGATTGCAAAATAAAATAAATGAAATTTGGAAATTTAGAGCTTAAGTTCTGGGGTTTTTGAAGATTTCTTTCAATTGATTTTGGAATATAATAATAATATTGTTAGAAGTATTTTCTGATATAAATATTTCAATAGAATTTGAAAGAAACGTTTTAAAAGAAATTCCGCAAAGAAATAAGTTGTACTCCCCTTTTAGTCGCTGGAAAATAATTTCGGTGATTGCGGCCGCATCATCGACATTCATTTTCGAGTTTCAAAGTGGGAAGGCCACTATAGTAGTTTTACTACAATATTATTTTATTTTAAATTGTTTTAAATATAATTGGATATATAAATTATAAGTATATATATTATCTATTATTTTAAAATGATTTTTGAATAAAACCCGGTATTTAATTCTTAAGTTTCCATTAATAAATAGTCCTAATTACTGAAGTGAATTGGAACGTAGGTAATTAATAAATTGAAACCTCTAGAGGAAATAAGAGATTTAATGCTAGGATATAAATGGTATTAAATGAAAGTTGAAATTGTAACCTATGAAATAAAGGAAATAATTATTGAACATTAAAATAATTAAAAGAAATGAGAAAACTTGTACAACTTTCATTTTCAGTCTTTAAAAGCATAAATATAACTTACCAAAAATTTATAAAAGTTGAAAATGTTTAATAAGAAAATGTATAGTAAATTGTACAAGTAAACTTATGTAATGAAATATTCAGTAAATTTCTTTTATTAATAAGAATTAAAGTATAACTGTTATGCCAAGTAACTAAAATTGAACATGAATATTATTAATAAATGAATAAATAAAATTAAGTAAATGAATAAATATGCAAAGTAAATTAATTTAAAAATGAATAAATGAAATTAATAAGTATTTATGTTCTAGTTGTTATGGACTTAAATGTTATATATAAATAATAATAAACTTAAGTAATAGGTTGAAGTTACCTTAGAATAAAAGATGAATACTGGAAAATGACTGTAAAACTTAAGTAATAAATTTACCTACCAAGGAATTTGGTTGAATGGATAAAAATAAATGATGAATAAAGAGGAAATCAAACAACAATATATGGAATGAAATTAATAATAATGAACTTGATCTATTGTTGAATTTGTTGTTTGTTTGGCTCATGGTTGTTTGGGCAAGGATACTTTAATATTGTTTGGATGTAGGAATAATCTATTTAGTTTCACCTAAGACTGCTGAGTGAAGGATACACTTAGTAGTTTATTCTTCATTCTGTACAATTTAAAGTTATGAACCTAAACAACTATTTCTTTTGTTTGATATGAATGAATGATTGATTTTATAGTTGTATGCCTTGTTGCAAGTGTTTAAATTGTAATAGAATATTATACAAGTAGAATTTTGAAATAATGAAAGTATTCAATGAAATTGCTGTTAAATGATAATTTAATGTTATAAACTTAAGTTATAATTGAAATTTTACCAAGTAAATATAATTAAAGGTAAGTGTGACAAATGAAGGATTATAAACTTAAGTAATTAAAGTGTGGATAAATAAGATCACGAAATAATAAATGAATGAATAATAGTAAGTAGTAAGTGCAAATAAATGAGTGTAATATAATAAAGGGAAATTGTAAACTTAAGAAAAGGGTTGAAGTTATTTCTAAATAAAATAGAAAAAAAATAATAAAATGAAAATAAATGAAGTAATCACTGAATAAATGAAAGAAAGGAAATCAAACAACTAAAGTATGAAATAAATTTATAATAAGTTAATTTGGTTTGTTGGTTTGAATTGTTATTGCTTGTTTTATGGTTGGTTAGGTAAGGAAATTTGAAGTTGTTGGATGAATAAATAATCTATTTTTGTTCCATCTAAGACTGTTGAGTAAATGATGCACTTGATAGTTATTTTCATTCCGTACAATTTCAAGTTTTGAACCCGAACAACTATTTGTTTTTTATTGAATGGTTGTTTTGTATTTGTTGTGTATGCTGTTGTTGAAATGGATGGTTGTTGTATTGATTGTTGTTAGTGATTGAACAACTTAAATATTTCATTCTATAAAATTTCTAACGCTTATCGGATTTATATAAGCGAAATGCAGGTTATGGAAACAAATTGCTACTGCTTTTGGTTCCATAAATAAGCGTTAATTGCCCGACAAATAGGTACGTTTTCGGATTACGGTTTATAGCGCTATTATATTCTTTTTCTGTGTTGGGATATTAAATTTTGGATATTATATGTGGTATATTGATATATTTATATTATATTTTCTTCCGAGCCTCTCCGTACAAAGGAGACTCTGCCGAAATTTTCCGTAAAATTTTGGACTTAGAAATTTTTTTAAAATGTTTTCCAAACTTTATAAATAATAAAAAAATATATTTAATAGTTATAAAGTGGTATATTTTATCTAAATTAATTAATTTTATAAATTTAATTGGTTATAAAGTTTTAAATAAAATATATATAGATTTCTTAATTCTTCTTTTCCCTTCTTTTCCTTTTCGGGGACGAAAAGTTTTGAGTGTGGGAGAGTGTAACGAACCGTAAATTTCGACAATTAAATTTGTTAATTTAATAGGAGTTTGTAATTAAATTTAGAAAAAAAAACTACTTATAGTAATTCGAAGTTAATTCAAATGATTTTAAGTAGTGAAAAGAATTTTACCTGTATATGAACTGAATATAAGGATTTAAGGAAAATATTAAACTGATATAATGTAATAAACATTGTTAATAGTAAATGGAATATGATAATAAGAACAATTGCAAGTTTTGTATTTATGGGCAAATTAATATTGATAGGTAATAATTGTTGTAGAGAATAAATTTCAAATGTTAAAATTTGTAAAATGGTGACAACTATTGTCTGTTGACAATGCATGTAATTAATAGCGATTAAAATGAAATTAATCATTGTTTTTTTTTTGTAAGTTAAGAGAATAACTGGAAATTTTGAAGGTAAAATCAATATAAAGGTTAACTATATGCATAAGATGGAAAGTTGAACATAATTTTAATAAATGATAATAATGAAAAACGTATACAATCAATGTAGGTAATTAGTAATTACAATGTTGTTGAAATTATTAAACGTTTCTTGTGACAATAAATAAATAACGAAAGGAGTAAGTGTATTTATTTAGAGTATTAATTACAATCGGATTGGGAATTTAAGCAACAATGTAATGCAAGGTAATTAATGCTAAATTTAAGTAAATAATAATGAATAGTGGTTTGAATAACGATTTTCAAAATTTGTAAACATATATTATAAATTACTTACTTATTGTTAATGAAATTTGAATTGGTAATAAGTGATAAGGAAATAAATGTTACACTAATGGAAATGAAGTAACGTTCGTTTAAATGTTGAGTAATAGTAAGGTCGTATTTATTATTAGCATTACTTTAATAATAATGGTTAATTGTGAAATTTATGCAAGAAGTATGTAAAATATTAACTAAGAAAGGAATACGTATAAATTGATTATGACCTAAATTTAAGTGTAAGTTAAAAAGTGAAATTGAGTCTAATACATTAAATTTGGAAACTTATTTTAATAAATTAGATTCAATTTATAATGAAGGGGGTTAGTTTAAGAAATTGAAATAAATACTATGATTTGGTAAATTTGGTTACTTTAAAATTTAGAAGGGAATTGGTTTAAAGAATTATGAATTAATGAGTAAATCAAGATGATGAACTTTATGAATTTTTGAAGTTGAATCTTTAATAATGAGTTAATTTGTTAATTTATAATTGTTGGACTTATTGAAATAAATGAAATGAAAATTTAATTATTACGTTAAATTAAAAATTTAGTTGAATAATGGGAAATATTTATGTAATAATTTTTAAATCCAATGGCAAGCCTCCTATTTGAAATATGAATGGAATAATTATGGGTAAAGTAAAATTTATGGAAATTTTGGAAATTTACATATAATTTTGAATTTTATGAAATTTAAGAGTTATATTGATTTAATCTTTAATAAATTGACATTTAAAAATTGTTAAATCATTTTAAATGTTTGAAAATTTTTAAGTGATAAAATTTGCCAATTCCGAAACTGAAATATAAAAATTGGATTTATTTACTAATTCTTAATTTATTTAATTAATATAAAAATAGCCATTTTTGTCACTAACTCGGATTTCGACGAAACTAGTTTCATCGGATCCGTATCAATGAATTATTGTAGGGTTTTAAGTTTCGTAACGATCGGACTTGTCGTTTGATCGTACGAACGCGAAACGCCTTGAAATCGATTTAATTGAAATTAATTTTTGAAATTAATTTGAGAATTTCTTTTTCAGCATAACTTCTTCATACAATGGAATTTGGACGTGAAACTTTTTCCATCGCGCTCAGAATATTTTAACACACCTATTTTGATATATGGGTTTACTCAATTTCGTTCCGGGGTCAGAACGGGCTTTTCGGGCCATAGTTTGTTCCGCACGTTCATCTATCCAGTCTATCTGCTCTATCTCTAACCTACCTATATAAACAACATTATAAACCCTACCCTCCCTAATTTTCATTTGTCTGTACGTATAATTCATCTTCTTCTTAGCTCCTCATTCCAATGGCAGACAAAACCTAATTCCCAAATTCCAAAATCTAATTTCAAAAAAAAAAATTCGAGATTTACGCGCATCGGGTCGCGCTTGGGGTTTCAAGGGGAAAAACCCTGGAGCTACTTCGTGTCACGAAGAAAATGACTCGGGTCTCCGGGTCGTTTTGGCAAAAACTCAGAGCAAGCATCGGGTATTTGAGGCGGCGGACCGGGTGGAACTCGAAGTCGACTCAGGACCAGAATTTTCCAATCTTCAAATTTTCATAACTTTTGCATACGGACTCGAATTTGGACGCGGTTTCTTTTGTTAGGATCGTATTGAAATTCCAGATCTTTTGATGCTGGTTTGGACGAATTCTGAGACTGTAAAATTTTTGGGTTTAAATTGAATTTAAATTCAATTTAAATTCAAAAGGTGAGTGTTTTAACCCACTCACAACTTCTAAGATTTCTTATGTTTGTTAAATTAAATTTTGATGTGATTTAAAATTTATCTATGATTGTTTGGGCATATATTTAATCATCATCTCAGTTAGATAACATTTAGTTAAATTTAATTGTTATTTAATTTTATTATTGCATAAAATTTGCGAGTTAAATTTATTTATTATTGCATATAAACTGCCAGTTGAACAGTTATTAATTTTTATTGAATATAAACTATTTGTTGATGACTGTTATACTTTATATGCTTTATATTGATGTTTTGTTTAAATTGGATGATGATTGTAATAAATGGTTGTTTATTGATATTTGGATGAATGGATGCTATATTTTATATTGTATAAACAGCAAGATTCTATTTTGTTTCTTTTATTTCTCCACTTTTTCTTATTTACCCCATAACAATTCGCCCTTCTGTATGGTTTAAGTCGACATGTGTGTCTGCTTAAGCGTACAAAATGGTGGGATGTTACAAACCATAATGATATTTTTAGCCTAGCCTAATTATTACAACATATCTGCCAAAATCCTTAATCATTCTAAATGCAAGTAAATCTTCAATTGTCCATGCATACAAGTTTCCTATGCTTCCTTTCCTGCAGCAACATCTAGAGCTGCCTCCATAAAAATAAGACACCCCAGATGTTACAAAGCAACAAATAGGGTCAGAATATAATTCTGGTATGAGTGAAATCAAAATGTAAAATCTTGTCATTTTTTAAATTGTAGTGCAGAGGATTAATATGCTTGAAGCAATTTGGATTCATGATGTAACTGGATATATATATATATATATATATGTATTTATCTAAGCTCCTACTACACTCATGCACACAAGCAACCAGTCTATCATTCAATACAGTTTACATGTACACATACTCTTATGGTATTAACTCATTTTAATTTCCATAGTTCAGCTCTAAAACTTGGTTTATCAATTTAATTTGGACATATCTCTTTGCCATTGAACACCATGTGTGCATTGCAAGGGACTCAGTTCTGTTAACCCCTGCACAAAGGCCTATAGGACTTAAACAAGTCATGCACATACCCATCATACTCCTTATGATGAATAGATCAAGGCTTTTCTCCTAGATTAGTTTTATAATCTAGTGACCAGTCTCATTTCTTATTTCAGAAAGAGTTATTAACTTTTGAATTGCTTTTACTTTCTTTCTTATTCTATGAATCAGAGAGAGTTAATCTTACTCAGAGATTTCAACTGACCATACATTCATTTATGAAAATCATGTTTTCATTTCATTTTTCCAGTTGTCTCATTCAAAATTTGTTTTATCACTTGTATATTCCTGTATTCCAGAATGTCATGATCTCTTAACAAATCCAGTAGAGTTCTATATAAAAAAAATCTTATGCTTAATTCTATTGTCAACATAGGGTAAGGTTTTTAGAGAAAAACCCCTAAAACATTTTTAGCCTTAGATCTGAACAAATCAGCACATAAATAATTTATTGCATTGTTCATCCTTAATTTAAAACAAACTAGACATAAGCATGAACCTCCTTTGTTCACACTGCCTAGCTTATCTTTCAATATTACCCTACTTCATAATAAAATTGTATTTATCTTACTAACATAACTACAAACTGATGGTTCATGGTACTGGATCCATCTCAGAGATCATGGCATTATTATTATCAAACAATCAACAAAACAAATCAAAGCATCAACCAAAGATTTATTAATACACCAACCATGCTCAGCATTCATTAATTCAGAGAAAAACAAGTTGATCAAGCATAAAAGAAAATAAAATGGCTGCCGTTAACTTGCGTCTTAATGCCTTAGCCTCATGAGATTGATTAATCACTCACCTTTCCCTTCTTTTCCCCGAGATTGCCTAAGCTTGCCAACAGTGTATGTTCTTCTCTTTTTTTTCAATGTGTTTCTGTTTTCCCTTAGAGAAAAACCTCTGCTTCTTCTCTTGATTTAAATCATTTTTACTAGGGTTTTACTGAAGGGAAAAACCCATTTTATCCTCACATCACTCAAAGAATTATGTGTGTGCTGTTATGGATAAATGTGCCATTTTCCCTTGGTTTCTATTTCTGGTAAAAGCAGTTATCCACTGCTTTTCCCTGTGTGCATGCAATTTGCATGATTCACTTGTATATTATTTTCATGTGGCTTATTTTTTTTAATACCTTTTATTATACCCGAGTTATTTTCCATTCCTAGCTTATTATCTCAGCCTATTTGTTTACTCTTGACTTAATTCAAAATTGTACTTATGTATAACTAATATAAAACTGGTTTTTAAGCATTTTAATTTATCAAAGAATATATAATTTTCTCCTTACTTAATTGTTGAAAACAATTTTCTCTTTTATTTTCTTTATGTTAAACTGTAATATATATATGTATATCCTCTTTATCAATTAACCTCTGGTTAATATTTCAAACTATCTGTTTTCTCTTGATATGTAAATGTATTCATATTTTTAATTACCCTGGTGTTCTTTCCTTATTACTTTATGTTTATTCTTTCTGGGTATATATATATAAATACAACATATGGTAATACATATATTCCATATATACACTCAGTTATATATCCTCTTCCCTTTGAAATACCATTTCTTCTTACTGTTTACATTCAAGATATATATATATATATATATATACACACATGTGAATATAAGACTTACTCAATTTAGCTATTATTACTTTCAACTCATTCTCAATATTTATCTTCAGACTATATATATATATAATTATTTTTTTGAAAGTTTCCCTTTTTCTGATTTTAATCTAATTATTCTCATCTCAATAATTTGGGTCTTCACATATTTCTACCCTATCTCTAATGAGCTTTTGCTCCGTAGGCTAAGGTTTGCCTAAAACCAAACCTCTGATACCAAGTGTAACGACCCATTATTTTGGACCATTAAAATCGACAATAATCCACACATGTCTAACTTGAATAATTCAAAAAAAAACAGATTGTAATAAAATTTGGAGCAAATAAAATCAAATACAGAATCACAGACACGGAATATCAGAATAACTCGCAGCGGAAATAAAATACCATAGTAGTTCATGAAGCTACTATATACAAACTCTCAAAACATATACAAAATCTCATAGTAAAATAAATATAATAGAAGTCAGGATACATAAATCAATAATACCGAGACAATACTGAATAGGAAATAACTAGACTAGAAGTCGATGAACCGATTGATAAATAAGCTCCAACAGATCTCTAGCTTCAGGAGGTGAATCCAAAGTTGTGATTCTCAGGCTGACCCGAGCGTAAAGTAAAACACAAAACACTCGAGTCAGGACATACATACTTATATAATGTAAACCAACTCAAGTGAACTGTAATAGCAATGCATAATAACTTAAAGGATGCTTGGGATCGCCCATCCTTTAAGGATCCATAAACCATCAATTAAACAGTAATATCAATATCACAGAAATGTCCATATGGAAGTAAACAATGCAACTAACAGTGTTAACATGCATCACAGCCATCATCAGGAAATCAAATGACATACAGAGAAGTATACCCGTGGTTATAATATTTCAGAACAATATTTTATACTTCAAAATTAAATATCATTTCAAATCCAAATCTTTATCAAAATAAAGATTAAATCATTTCCAAACCATTTCAATTTATCAAAAGATCATATCTTTTCAAAACTTCCTTTCAATCATTATTTGAATTCAAATCCAATTTATCAAATAAAATACCTTTTAAAATTTCAAAATATCATTCATTTATTTTTCTATCAAATCACCCTTTAAGTATACTATATTCCAATTAAATTAATTCATTTAACCATTTAAAAGTGAAGTTATTATTCTTTCAAGTCAAGTATTAAATTTCCAAAGTTTCAAACCATTCTGAGCTCATTTACTTAGTTAAAACCATAAACATTGAAAATTTCAGTCTTTCACAACATTTAGAAAAAGCTGTTATAAGTTATACTTGAAAACATTTTTTATTCAACAAAGACAACATTTAAAACTTCTGTAAAATCTCAATTTTAGTTGAAAATTAGTTCAATTCAGCAAAGACAGCATCTCCAGAAATGCTGTAATAGCTCAGGTTTCATATTAAAGGTTTTCATTAAATTCAGCAAAGACATCAGGCAACTACAGCATTTACAGAACTGCTGTAATAGCCTTTTATTAAGTTTTTAGCCTTTTAGTTTACTTCAGCAACTACAGCATTTACAGAACTGCTGTAATAGCCTCTTATTTAAGTTTTAGTTCATTTCAGAAACGATAGCATTTTTGAAGTGCTATGAAAAGTATTTCCAGATTTTAGTATATTTCCAGCAAATAATAAATCCTAATTTAAACCATTAAACATTATAAAAATCATACTTTAACATCCAAAATGTTCATTTAAAATACTTTTAACTTATGATTTTATAATAAATTTTCTTATAAATAAAACCAATTTTCAAGAATTCACTTAATAAAATTTAAGTGTAAAATTTCTATTCTCTTCATTTTTAACAATTAAACTTAACACTTAAATTTTTATTTCCATTTTTCCAATATAGTTAAATTTCCACTTTTATTTATATAACTCAAATTTTCTTTTAAACCCAAAAATCCAAATTTCCAGACTTAAGTTATATTTCAATAATTAAAATTTAACCATTCATTTAATTACATTTTTAACTTATAGAAGAATCAAATTTTCTTTATTTAAACATTAAAAATCCAATTTAAATCAAATTTTCATAAATTTACACTCTTAAACATATTTAAAATACTCAAAATACTTTATAAAATAACCACGGGCTTGTATATAGTTTTCTAATCTAGGTCAAGTGATACGAATATATATCATTTCAACCCGCAGTTTACAAAGAAAAATCTGGGTTCTATCATTTCAAACCCGCAATCCCAAGTAAAATAAAATAAATAAAAGTCGTTTAGGCCTATCATTTCAGCCCATAACGATTTTTCCCTATTCTAAAGTCCGTTCGGGTATGTATCATTTCAACCCATAGTGATCTAATGTACAGGGAACTTGCAGTGTGATAAACAGATATAAATGAACAGTTTAACAACATATATTAGTAACAGATGAGATGACAGGTAAATAAATAGGTTTAACATCATATAATTAATAATCACAGACAGGGATAACATACATAATAGTACTACACATTCAATTGTTTTCAATTCACATTTGCATAAGTATAAATGTCAGGTGAGATTTACTCACCTTTTTCTGCTGGAGTTATCAATTCAAATGACACAAATGGATTCTAGAAGGCACGATGACACAATAATAGATTCAAGTGGATGAGAACCAAGCTAATGATCTTGTCACAACCCATAAACAAAACCAAAATAAAATTATAAATTCAATACGACATTGAATTGAAATAACTTTGGAATAAAACACAATATGAATACACAACTTTTTGCCTTTCTTTCTATATTATTTTGCATGGCCTAGGGGTTGGATTAGCTCAGGTTTTGGTCATATTTGGCGCGGGTATTAACATAGGAATGCACGGCCTAAATGCTTGAACATGTGGAGGAAGTTACAACATAGGAAGGTGAAGAGGTTTTAGGCAACAAAGAGGAGTTTTGGTTCAACAAAGAGGCTCAGCCATGGGGTGTTTGGGGTCGGCCAGTGGAGTGTGGGTCAGGTCAGGGGTTGGAGTGATGAGAGGAGGTCTGGACAATGATGGTGGTTGCGGCCTAAGGTGGTGGTGGTGGTGAACAAGGGAGTGATGAAGCAAGATGGCTCAAACTAGCATAGTTTTAAGGCATAGGTTGTATTTTTGTGGATTTTTGCATCATAGGAGTCTCGGCCATGGTCAAGGCTGAAGGAATAGGTGGTGATGGTGACAAGAAGGGGTGTAGGAGGTGGTGGTTGTGACAATATAGAGGAGGCCGAGCAAAACTATGCAAGAAAACTAGGCAAAACTTAAAAAAAAAGAGAAGAAAAATAGGAAAAACAAGAGGCCATTACCACTATTTCTTCTTAGCCGTGAATAAAAATGAGGAAGGTGATTTTTTTGCGTGAAAAAGAGAAGAAATACACGACTAGACAAAAGTAGTTCACGGCCAAAAGAAGTAATGAGGAGGTTATGGCAATTGAAAGGTCTTTAGGAAATGAAAAGACTTAAGTTTCTAAAAGCTTTTTAAACCTTTCATATTTCCTTTTTCTTTAATTCAAATAAAACAAAATAAAATCAGTAATTGACTTTAAAAACTAAAACAAAGTAAAATAAAATAAAAATAAATAATTAAATTTAAAGAAAATAGAAAAATAATTAAAGAAATTGCTTAAATATTGAAAACAAGGTTCAAAAATTACAATTAAATCATCACAAGCTTTAGAAAAATATCTACTTCATTTTAAAAATATTTTAAAAAAAATGTGAAGTAAAATAATTCATTTATATTTTCAAAATGGAATAAATAATTAAATTTAGAGAAATTAGAAAAAGAACTAAATAAATTGTTTAAAAATTCAAAATAGGACTTAAAAATTGCAAATAGAATATCACTAGTTTTAGAAAAATTATAACTTTACTTCTAAACCAATAAAAGTCAAGTAAAATAAAATAAATGCTGAAAAACTGAAGTGTAAATGAAAATAAAATAAAGTCTTAAGAAAATAGAAAATAAACAAAGAATTTCTTTAATTAAATGAAACTAAAAATTAGAAATTATAAACATAATACAATTGACATTGGAAAATGTCAATTACACTTTGAAAAATGTTTTGAAACAAAAATTTATACATAACATGTTATTTTACCCATATAAATATAAATTAGAACATTACATGACCAAATAAAAATTATTTATATAATTTAAAAAAAAACAATTTTGTTAAATACAGCAAATTACACTCAAAAGTTAAAAAGGCATAACTTTCACAATATTAATCAGATTTTAACGAAACGAAAAGCATTATTCTTAAAATTTTATTTACTTTCATAATAAAGGATAAAATTAAAATTTTCAAACTTTCAAAATTTTAAATTTAAAAGTCAAAGTTTGACCAAATCGACCAAAATTCACTGTTTTTGCAAAAATATTCTTTTTAGTCATGTTTGGAATTCTAATTCATATCAAAATCAAAATTTATATTTAAAATAACAAAAATTATCCATTTAAATTAATAAAATAAAGTTTTTTTTAAATCAGGAAATTCAATTTAAAATAATTAAAATATACAATTAAAATAATCACAAAATACAAGGTTGTTACAGTTTATTTCAGCCATTTGAAATTTGAATGGACATCAAAAGTGGTACCGATACAGAATCGTTTTCACGGATTCCGCTGTGTACCGGACTTCAAAACACAGAATTGAATATACCACAGAGATCAGCACGACGAGACGATCAAAACAGTATACAGATATCAGTGGTACGATTATCCTATCAAAATTCGATAGTCGGTACAAAAAATGCTGTTAATCTGCCAGAAATAAGATAAACGGAGTAATAACAGTCCGAATTTGATGAAACGAAATATGAGGTCTCACTGAGAAGATGGTTTACAAATTTTCTATAGGAAAATATTCAGTTTTGGAAAACATTTTATAACCATCAAATATTAACTGATTTGAATTGAAATAAAATTACACAATAAAATAAACTTTCATATTATCAGATGAAATTTTATTAGTTGCTATGTTAAAATAGACGTATACCAAATATTAAATTTTTATTTCAAAATATTATTATTTAAATTTTCACCAAAATTTAATTAATTACGTTATTAAAACCAATTAAAATTTATGGGTCGTTACATTCTCCCCCACTCAAAACTTTTCGTCCCCGAAAAGGAACGAGGTATGAGAATAGAAACAACCAAAAGAAAATGGAAAAGAAAAACAAAATAAACAATTAATTTAAAACCATATAGATTTCAATTTTAATTAATTAATATTTAATAATTTGGTTAAACCCATTTTATTATATCCATAAATAGTCATTCGACTCAATTTTGTTTGTTCAAACTGTCAATTCAAATCATAAAATTTCATTTAGTTTTAAATCGACTTCCATTCACTTATTTGTATAAAGATCAATCACTTACATAAAACACTAATAATTTACTATTAAACCATGTAGTATATAAATAAACAGTATTTTAAACATTTTAAATTATTTAGAAAGAAAGAGAAAAAATGATCAAAATATCCTTTATATAATACTTTATCAAAATACTTTTATAACTCGATGTCTTAACAGGTTTATCCTCATTCTTGCAGACTCTGGCCATGCGTTGATCAGGCGCAAAGCTAGATTTCTCCAAGTACTTAGTAGACCTGTTTCAACACCCAGTGAAAAACACTCGAAAAACCTTCAAAACTGATATGGAAAATACAATCCAAACATATCAACCGAATCGAATCGAATCATGGATCGCAGATACATAGTGGTTACGCTTGTATCGCCCAAGAAAGATCTGTACCTTTTAAGCAATCACTGTCCTGCGAATTTCGCCATGATAACAAAAAAACTATAGACTGCGGGTACACAATGGTTACGCCTGGATCCCCCAGGAAACATCCGTACCCTTTAAGCAATCTCTGCCTTGTAAATTACGCTACTAAAACGACCATAGATCGCAGATACACAGTGGTTACGCCTGGATCCCTCAGGAAACATCCGTACCTTTTAAGCACACTGCCTTGCGAATTACGCTATGCAGTCGAGTTCATAAGACCATGGGTAACGCCATGGAATTTGAAGGACACTCGAGTATCATATCCGGAAAACCTAAATCAGACAGAATAATATAGATAGAATGAATCCAAAACGTGGCCACAATGAGGATATCAAGCAGAAGGCACTTTCCATATCTTTACTTCGAAAATATGTATCATACAGTACCCTTTCAAATCAATTTCAAATATCATACTTATATAAATTCCATTATATATAAAATTTCATTATCAAATCGAATACTTTCCAAAATCAATAGTATATCAAATCACACTTATATAGACTTCGATTATATAAGATTTCGTTTTTCAAATTGAGTACCTTACCAAATCAATAGTTTTCGAATCAACGTCATACTTAAACAAATCAGTTTTATATGAGTTCGATAACTCCCAAATCAAGTATTTAGTAAAATAAGGTTCTCAATTCCAATTCGTTTCAATGTCAGTTCAGTTTCAAAATCATATACGATTTCCCCAAATTATTTCTTCCAAATTAAATATCTTCATTTTCAAAGGTTCCAAAATAATAGGTTTAGAAAGTAAACCTAGTTTCCAAATCAACATAATTTAGGTCAAACAAATTTATTTCCAAAGTCATCATATAAATACTGGGTTTTAAATTCCAATCTATTTTCGAAACCAAATATTTTTCTCAAAATCGATTATACCCAAAATGATTACTAAGTTTATAACCATCCCTTTAAAACCTTTAAACTATTTATTTCTATTTGAAAAATCCAATTTACCCTTTGAAAATTATTATTCTATATATATATATATATATATATATGGTTTTATAAAAGATGTTACTAAGTTAAAAACATTTAAAACTAAATTTTATTCAAAACATTTCAAAACTAAATTTCATATTAGTATAATTCAAAATAGTCTTATTCATTTACTTAACAAAACGGTTTCAAACTTATTTAAATCATATTACTTCATACTTAAACATACAAAACTAAACTTATATACTTTATCCAATAATTTATACATTTCGAAATTACTTAGATTTGGAAATTAAACCTCGATTTGGAAGTGTTTGAACATTCAAAATAGTCGGAGAAATCAAATTTCCAATCCAAGAGTTGGAAATCAGCAACCAATCAGTAAATCAATTTCAATAGATAGGCTTATACCAAATCAAATCCGAAACTCGAGGACTGAACACTGGGCTCACTTCGAATCGTTTAAAATATATATACATATATCTTTTGAATATCAAATCATACTTTGGAATTTGAAATCAAATTTGGTTTCACAAAATCAATCGCATAGCAAAGCTACTAAAGTGGCCTCTCCCCTACTCTGAAACTCGAAAATCAATGTCGATGATGCGTGCACTCATCATCGAAATTATTCTCCAGCGACATAAGTGGGTTCTGGACTTCTATTTTCTAGAAAACTTCTTTGAAATTTCTTCGAAATCATTGAAACTCATTTGAAGTCATTTAAAACATTTCTTATTCAGAAAATACTTTCAAATCATATTATTATATATTTTTCAAAATCTTAAAACCAATTTCAAAATACCAGGATTCAATCTCTCAAATTTCCAATTTAAAACCCTTCGGTTATAAATCATTTTGATATAAATCAATTTCTTATATAATTTTCAAAATTTCAAATCCTTTCGAAACTTCAAATTGTCGTTTTTTAAAAGGTATATAATCCTTATCGAAAACATTTACACTTTTATATATATAATATAATCATACTTATCAAAATAATAATTTCGATATATAAAACAATTTCTAAAATACAAACAAACACGATTTTTCAAAGGAAGATTCAAGAATGGATTTCAAAACAAAGATAGAGATTCAAATTAGAGGAACTCTAATCAAATAGAATTCTGATTCGAAGATAGGCTCGAACGAAGATGGGAAAAATAAATTAAAAAATAGAAGATGGATATACTTATATAAATCGCGGACGACCTTAATTGGGTCAACCGTGACTTCAGGAATATGATCGATGCAGAATTCTAAGGCAAATCGACATTCGATCGCCAGAGATAGAATTCGGCATAGCCAAAGATAGCAGCATCTAAACCGAGGGTATATAAATCTCCGGTGAATCAATGCCAATTATAAAGGAGTTTCACCCTGTTACAAATCATCCAAAGATTGGCGGGATCATCGATTTTTATAGAGATCATTCGAAGCGGAGTTATGGGATGCTCCAGAATCAAAAGAATACAAATAGGGGGAGACAAGAGTGGATTTCAGAACAAGTGGGAGTGTTCAAAAATCCAAAGGAAACCGAATCAAAGAGGAAGAGATTCAAGCATGAACGAAAGTAATTCTGTAATTAAATCTACTACATATGCTAAGTTTGCCTAAAACCTGGCTCTGATACCAACTGTAACGACCCGATATTTTCAACCATTCGCATCCACACATGCCGGACTTGAAATGCTCAAAATATCAGATTGTTAATTTATATTTGGAAAAACTCAGCATATACAGTAAATAAAATAATCACAGAATCACAGACACAGAGTATTATAATAGAATGCATTGGAATAGATTAATAAATAGTTCATGAAGCTACTACAATAACAAAGTCTCGAATACAATAGTCAAATAACAAAATTTGAATACATTACTGGAATCAACTGAATGACTGAAAGGTGAATCGATAGTTGGATCTCCCAGCTGTGATGGCCCAGAATCTAGCCTTCGAAAATCGACATCCAATACATCACCTGTATTCGAATGTTGGAGATTCAAACGTTGAAGTCCGTATCGCTGGAGCTATAACACATTAGATGATAACAACACAGCGGAAACAGAAATGAATTTCATTGATACACAATAGAGATACAACAACTGATACAAGATACCGACATCATCAGAGAAATATACAACACCACAACGGAAAGATAACACTAACAACAGAATACAACACCAACACGGTCTTCCAAAAGAGCTCCACAAAACTGCATCTTCATATCCAAATCTCCAAACCAAAGATAGCTCGAACCCCCAATCATGCTGAACTTGTAGCAAACTCGGTGCAATCCCAAACCCAAAGACTTCTAGATCCAAAGACTTCAAATCTACATCTACTATCTGAACTAGCTTCACAACCTACTGATAACCTGACTCTAGGCTGCCCGTGTGGAAAATTATGGGCACCCAGAGTTTAGGGAAGGGAACAATAAACTCAAGGTCAGCCATGGGACTGGTATGAGCAAACAAAAGCAGTTATTTGAACAAAAAGAAATAAAAAGAAATCCACTATGCTTTTTAGAAAATGAAACTACCATAAGGTCTCCCACCGCACACACAATGCAAACGCAAACATGGGGGAGGTTTCTCCTTATAGTAGTCAAACATGCTTGGTACGCGAAAATCCTTTTGATATTATTATTAGTGCATAGTGTGGAAAACATTTCGAAAGTATAATATTAATCTTAGCCAGCATACGTACCATTATAGTATGCCTACTATAGCTACCATGTTAGATGGCAGGTTCTACAACTAAAACCGTACAGGGCTTGTATTGAGTGATTGGATTTCCAACAAATGGCCAAGGCTAAGGAACTTCCTTTCCGAATGGGTACGCCTCTGGAGGGACGCCCCGAGAACCTAACCGGATCTCTGCCAACACAAGACTGGGTTACCTCTGTAACTTGGTAACTAACTGTCACGAGTATGCCATCCCCCGATCGTAACCAACCTTTACCGAGGCGCCTCGAATTCCAACAACCAACAACCACATAAGTAAAATATCTGGGCTCCATACCATGATACCACTTTTTATCTACATAAGTAAAATATCTAGGCTCCATACCATGATACCACTTTTTATCCAGAAGGAAATGTACATACCCTAAGGGGCACGACCCCCGTAACCTTGCTGCAACCTTTCCCGTTTCGACCATTTTCGGGGTGTGAGGTTCGATGAAGTCTCGTCCCAGAAAGCTACACTTTTCACAAAAGCCATGCTTCGATAAACCAATGATCAACACTTAGCATGCCACACTACCAAATTGGGAATATATCAATAGTAACCATCAACTACATAACCTCTGAGCTCGTACGTCTCAGAGAAGGGTGTTAAGCTAAGGGAATAAATTCTCCGCCACCAACAGAAATGTATTTGATAGAAATCCACTTTATATCTTAAAGTGTAACATCAGACATACATCCATACAAGTCCATCCTAGGTCTGAATGGAACCGAAGGCACTTCATCCAATTAAGGAAAAAGCCCTTGCACATCCGGATATTCCCTAATCACATCCGGACTCCCCATCACTTAGGGTAATCTAAATCTCTATACCCGGGCCAGTCGGTGCAGAGACAATCAACAGGTAATCCTTTCATTTTCGAAATTACCCGGTCTTCATCCACCGTCTTCAAATGCCATTTCATTCCATCGTATCATTATTCGGAATGGGTTTTATGACATAAAGTCCTCTCCCGGCTAATCCGAATAATGAGGGCTTAACTTTAAAAATATATGGATCCATTTGGATCTTAGTTAAATCACAGCCCTTATTTCCCAAAACCTTTCCTTTTGAATGGTTTAAACAAATTTTCATTTTTAATCTTTTCAACAAAAAGATTCACCTTTAAGATCCTTTTCAATTTGAAAACAAGGTTCACCAAATCTTTAACAAAGATTCATTCATAGCTTTTAAAACTATTTCCATTTCAAATTTGATTTACCCATAACTCGAAATCATTTCAACAAAAACTGGAAGTTCTTTCCTTATATGAAAGCTATTATCATTTGAAAACAAAGGTTTTCGTTTTTCAGGAAATTCTGATTAAATTTGCTCAAGTTATAGCCTTTTAAAGTATAAATCGGAAAATCAACGAACTGTCGTATCCTCGGCAAGTTCTATTTAAATTCCCAAAATAATTCATTTAAAATACTTCAAAAATGTTTTAAAATCATCATATATACATTATATAGCCTATATAACCCTTTTTAAATCATAGTTTCCAAAATTTCAAATTTTCAAAATTAATTTAATTTCAAAACTTCCTTTTCAAAAGTTTTTCATATTTAACCCAATTTCACTTCCAAACCATTTTGGATTCAAAATTCAACTTTGAAATTCTTTCACCATTTTGAATAAAATAATATTAAATTCAAAATAATCATGACTTAACCAATTTCCCGCGAAATCCATATTTGTGTGTGTTGTGTCTAGGGGTTTTGCATACAACAATAATATCACAACCATCATTAATCCAACCAAGCACAACAATATCAATAAGAGGTATAATCCTATAACGCTTATTTTCCATTCACAGATAAATATGTAAATTCATCACAGATAAATAACATACATTTATCACAGCTCAATCTAAAACAATTCATATCACAAAATATCACACATCAGAGATATCAAACAATTCAAGGTATTCAATATAGTCCAATCATCCATAAGCAAGATTAATCAATCACATAATTTATAATTAATTTAATTAACTCAAAACGAATCAATTATTTATGAATTCATTATCTAATCCTGCTTAATTAACATTAATTAATTACAAACCATTTGATATTAAATTAATTAATCAATCTTAATTATCCATCTTAATTAGTTATCCTTAATTAATTAATTATCCCTTAATTCATCAAATAAATAAATTAACCTTAAGTTAATTACATAATTAATTAACACTTAATAAAAGTAATTATCTTTCAATCATAAACCTTTAATCATTAATTAATTCACCTTTAATCATTAATTAATTCACCTTTATTCATTAATTAATTCATCTTTATTCCTTAATTAATTCACCTTTATTCATTAATTAATTAACCTTTAATCATTAATTAATTAACCTTTAATCATTAATTAATTAACCTTTATTCATTAATTAATTAACCTTTATTCATTTATTTCATTAAGTAATTATTCTTTAATTACTCACCCTTTAATTAATTAATTAATGACCCTTTAATTAATCAAGACCCAAATGAATTAAAGATAAACTCTTTATCTTAATTAATTACATCATTTAAATCTCTATCAGATTAAATGCTTGAAATTAGTTTATACAAAAATCATTTGAAATCTTCTTAATAGTTTAATACCACATACCTTAATCGCTTCTTAATTTCATCATTTTATTTTTGGAAACAATTAGAGATTAAATAAGATAATTAACTTAATACATAATTATATAAACCAAAACAATTAACTTTAAAAAAAATTAAATCTTTAAAACTCATTTTAAAACTTGTTAAAACTTTGCTTTGGAACTTTGGTTTATAATTCTTTTAAAACTTATTCATGTTTAATATACTTTAAACCTTAATTTAAAACTTGCTTTACTTTTTAAAACTTGAACATTTCCTTTTGCTTAAAACTTATTAGCTTCAAAAGAAAACCCGAGCCACACTCGTATATTCTCGAGCCAAACTCAATTTCTCCCGAGTAACAACCCGAGCAACTCACTCCCTCTTCATTCCTCGAGACAATCCATGATCTGCTTCGAGTCTAACCCGTGAAATACCCTTCTTCCCCAATCATCACAACCACCCAGACACAAATGTGCACGCGTGCACGTCTACAACCAAACGTCGTCGTTCTGATCACCATCGCCGTTGCCAACAAGTCGTCGTTGACTTCCTCCATCGATCCTGACCACCCAAACTTTGAATCGAACTCGAAATCGAGCTTGATCAACTACCACCTGGAACCAAATGATACCCAAAAACTTCCACGCTTCGCCACCTTTGATGACCTGAAGCTCCGCCACTACATCCAGACCCTCGCCAGAATTCCCTGCTCCCATTCCCCCAGGTGCGATCGCTTCCAGTTCGACCACGTCGACGTGGTTACCTCGATTTTGTGATTGACCAAAGTAGGTCCTTAAACCCTAAATCAACGTCGACTAACCTCACCGATAATCTAAAAATTGATTCATCATTTTTCTGATGATCTCCAGCCTTCAAGCTACCTTCGACATCAAGCTTGACCTACAACTCATCGTCATTCGTCGAA
The DNA here is from genome assembly GCA_030737815.1 of Allium fistulosum. Lineage (NCBI taxonomy): Eukaryota > Viridiplantae > Streptophyta > Magnoliopsida > Asparagales > Amaryllidaceae > Allium > Allium fistulosum. Next base: position 303,607,332 of record CM060901.1, on the reverse strand, counting down.
GATCGACGAAAATACGTTTCTCGTTCAACTCGAGAATTCACATGATTTTCAAACCTAAAAATCTTGATTTTAACATCAAAAATCACCATTTTCCAAAACGAATCAGTTTATATAGTTTAAACTTGAAATTTTAAAGATCAAATTTCTGACTTGAATATGTTTCACTGACATTTTCTATTTCCAGAAATCCTACCAGTTAATTACTCTTAATACTATTTTTAAAAATGATGTTACATTGATACAAACATATCTTCTTTAGAGATCATAACCAGAAATTGTATAGATGAAGTGGTATTGATTTATTTTGATTTAGTTTAACTTATGTTTAAGAACATAGTATACTTTTATATAAACACGGACATGCACATCCAGTCATTACTAAATTCAAACAAAATACATCTATATATTCATGTAAACAACATTTACAATATAACTACACAGATTTATCAAGATCAACAACCAGATTTAAACTTTAAAAGGATTTAATTGAAACGATTAATGAAGAAATAGAAACAAAGAGAAGATCTGAGATTACCAATGCAACAGTAACAACAGATACAACAGTGCACTAGTATATATAGGTGCACACACTTATTTTGCCAAGTAAGCTATGATGTAAGCATACAAATAAAGCAACAAATAATCCAAATATACTAATTATTCTAACTCCTTCCTTCAAATCAAACTCTCTCTTCCTCCCTTATTTCTCTTGCTTTATTCTTCTCTTTATTCCAAACATCCTTCTCTTCCTTGATGACGTTTAGTCCTTCCCTCAATCTGACAAAATGATTCAGAGACAAGGATTTAATTAGAATGTCAGCACGCTGATATAATGCAGGTATATGATTAATACATATGTTTCCTAATGCAACTTGTTCTCTCACGAAATACAAATCTAGTTCAATGTGTTTGGTCCTAGAATGTAATATAGGATTGGCAGTTAATGCAACTGCACTTGCATTATCACACCACACTGTGGCCAGAGTTTGTTTCTCTCCAAGAATCCCGAATAGCAGTGATTTCACCCACATTATTTCAGATACTACAGCTGCTACACTTCTGTATTCAGCTTCCGTACTCGATCTTGAAACAGTAGATTGCTTCTTCGAGCACCAAGATATCAGGTTCTTGCCCAGATATACACAGTATCCACTTACTGATCTTCTGTCGTCTCTAACTGCTGCCCAGTCAGCGTCGGCAAATGCACTGATATTGAGTTTTCCTGGAGCATACAGTTTCAGTCCATAATCTAATGTTCCTGCTAGATAACGAAGTACTCTCTTTACTGCTTTCCAATGTGTCTCCAGTAGTTTCTGCATAAATTGGCAGACTTTGTTCACACTGTACGAAATCTCTGGCCGAGTTATAGTAATATAATGAAGAGCTCCCACTATACTCCTATATTGATGTGGATTGTCAACTGGATCACCATCATTCTTCGTCAATTGCAGGTTTTAGTCATTGGAGTAGGTAGACCTTTTGCATTTTCCATTCCTGCTCTTTTTAGGACAGATTGGATATAATTTTTCTGGCTTAGGCTTAGTTCTCCTTTACTGTTTCTTTCCACTTCAATACATAGAAAGAAGTTCAATTCTCCTAAGTCTTTTAGTTTGAACACATCATTCAAGTGTCTTGTCAGTTTGATAATTTCTGCATTGTTGCTTCCTGTCACAATGAAGTCATCTACGTACACCAACACATATATAACTTCACTTCCCTTTCTCTGTATGAATAATGAACTGTCTGATCTTATGGACTGAAAACCCAACATTGTAAGAGTTTTCTTTAATTTCTCGAACCACACTCTTGGTGCTTGCTTCAGGCCATAAATTGCTTTCTTCAATTGACATACTATTTGCTGATTTCCTTTGATGACTTCAAAGCCTCTAGGCTGTTCCATATATACTTCCTCTTCTAACTCCCCATTCATGAAAGCATTTGTCTAATAGGCCAGTGATTATGTAATGCTATGGTTAGAATGATTCGAATTGTGATAGGTTTAACAACTGGGGAAAAAGTTTCTTTGGAATCGAAGCCTGGTTGTTGAGTGTAGCCTTTAGCTACTAGCCTTGCTTTGCATTTGTCAATTGTTCCATCTGCTTTATACTTTAGTTTGTATGTCCATCTACATCCAATCACTATTTTGTTCTTTGGCAGATTTACTAGTTTCCATGTTTTGTTGCATATCAATGCTTTGTATTCATCTTCCATTGCTTTCTTCCATTCTTCATTTGTATTGCCTGATCAAAGGTAGTAGGTTCATGCATTGATCTTTGAACTGTATATTTTTTTGGTTTAAAGATACCCATTTTTGACCTTGTTATCATGTGGTGACCTTGCTGATTGTGTGTCTCCTTTCTTATCTATACATTCTCCTGTGTATTAGTATCAGCCTGACTTAACACTTGGGTGTTTGATGGTGACTCTAGCATTTCTTCTTGCACTCTGTCAGTCATATTTCTATCTTCATGGCTTCTTGAATTATCATTGCTACTCCCGATAGAAGAAGAAATTAATGAGGGTGTATGATTTCTTTTAACTTCTTGTACATTTTGTGAACTGCATCTTCTAACTTCTGGTTCACATATTGGTATAGGAGGTACTGATTGTCTGGCATTCATGACCCTTGTGGTGCTTTTAATTTCTCTGTCTGCAAATGGAAATGTCCTTTCATTAAACATAACATGTCTGGAGACAACAATTCGTCCATCACTAGTTAAGCACTTGTATCCCTTTTGGTTTGAGGCATAACCAAGAAATGTGCATTTTGAAGATCTAAAATCCATCTTGTGTCTGTTGTATGGTCTTAACAAGGGAAAGCATAAGCATCCAAAAACTTTTAGTCTTTTATAATCAGGTTTCAGACCAAATAAAGTTTCATAAGGACTTGTATTCTTCAAAACTCCTGTAGGTAGCATGTTAATCAAGTACACTACAGTGGAGAAAGCTTCTGTCCAAAACTTCAGTGGCATAGCACCCTGTGCTAGTAAAGTCAGTCCCAACTCTACTACATGTCTGTGCTTCCTTTCGACAATTCCATTTTGTTGAGACGTGTGAGGGCAAGTGAATCTGTGCAATATTCCCTTTTCATTGAAAAACACTTTCAATGGTTTGAACTCTGATCCCCCATCTGTCTGAAGTATCTTTAGTTTGTTGTCAAACTGTCTTTCAGCTTGGATGATAAACTGTTTTACAGCCTCAGATGTTTCAGATTTCTGTCTCAAGAAATATATCCATGTATACCTGCTATATGCATCTACAAAAGCTATGTAATATCTGTAGTTATAGGTTGAATTGATTGGGGCTGGACCCCAGAGATCACACTCTACTAGTTCAAGAGGTTGATGATACACTATGTTTGACAGGCTAAATGGTAGCTTGTGACTTTTTCCCAATTGACACTGACTGCACACATATGGTAGTGTTGGATTAGAATATGATATATTTTCTTTGTTCAACACTAGCTTCATCACTTTTATATTGGGATGTCCTAGCTTCTTGTGCCAAATATCGTATACATCATCAGTTGCATGACTAACAACATTACATTGTCTTGTTTCATCACAGTTTTCTCTTCCATTTTTCAAGTTGAATTTATACAAACCACCACACATATTTCCTTGAAGTAAAATTTCTCCACTTACTTTGTCTCTGACCATACAAACTTTATGGTGAAATTCAAAGAATACTTCATTGTCTCTAGCAAATTGTGAGACACTCATGAGGTTCTTTTTAATTTGAGGTACCCTAAGTAAGTTCTTTAGTAACAGCTGTCTATTTTTTCTAGTAGATTCAACACAAGCCTTTCCTACATGAGTGATATTTATAGGTGTGTCATTTCCCATATAAATATAATTTTTACCTTGGTATGCTGATCCACCAAGATTTAAGTTCTGTAATTTGCTTGTGACATGATGTGTTGCTCTAGAGTCTGGGAACCATGCTAAGTCATGAATGTCAGAATTCTTTAATGCTGCCTCTTGGTCTTCTATTGTTTGATTCTGTCCTCTTGATCCTGTCATTGAATTGATTTGTGCTTGACTTAAATTCACATTGTATTGAGATGATTTTGACGTTCTTTGATTGGGTGATATCTGATGATTGCTTGTGTAATTATTATCAAATCTGAAATAGCATCTCACTGCTATATGTCCAATCTTCCCACAAATCTGGCATCTCGGTCTACTGTTCATATTTCTACCTCTTCCTCTAGCTATGTTGAACCTTCCTCCTCTTCCATGCCATTGTCCACCTTGCATAACCTGAGTATAGTTAGAGTTGTTAGCTGGAGATTCTATTTTGAAGTTGTTTTGCTGCTGTGGTCTAACTTTCATATTTGATGCATAGTTGATTGAGAAATCTTGTGTTGCATTTTGTCTTTGCTCTAGTCTTCCCTCATGTGCAAGAAGGACTGATGTCACATATTGAACAGATGGAGTGGTCTCCATAGATGAGATAACTGCAATTACTGATTAAAAAGTATCATCTAACCCATTTAAAATGTCCAACACCTGCTCTGTTTCACTCAATTTATGACCTTATGATTCCAGAGTATCACATAGGGTTTTTATTTTATTCAGATATTCTCTCACACTCATATTATTCTTTTTCACGTTTTGCAATTGTCTTTTGTAACTCATAATTCTTGCCGAAGTCTGAGAGTTAAAATTTAGATGTATAGCATTCCATACCTCTAGTGATGTCTTGCTGCCAACGATTTGTGTTAGGAGATTTGTATTAATTGATGAGAGTAACCAAGCACACAATAAACTATCCTGTCTATGATACGTAATATACTCTGGATTTGCTACCAATTGGCCTTCAGCATTGGTGATTAGTTGTTGTGGTGCAGTAGTAGTGGTGCTGATGAATTTCTCAAGACCATAGCCTCTGATTGCTGTCTCAACCTGAAATTTCCATAGTAGAAAGTTGTTTTCGTCTAAGGTCATGGTAATAAGTTGTGTTTGAGGATTAATGATTGATTTTAGGGATTCTTCGAGAGTTTTTGAGGATTGAGTGTGAATTGTATCAACAGTATTGGATGAATCGGCAGTTGATTGATTGTTATTGTTGTTTCCTGGAGATTTGACCAGGCAACTAGTACTCGGCTTCCAGTGGAACACAGCGTCATAGAATGTTCGGCATATCGTAGTACTCGTCAACTAGCACTCGACATCAACTAATGCTCGGCGTCAGCTAGTGCTCGGCATCAATAGAACTCGGCAAGAGGAGTGTAGTAGAACTCGGCGACAGGTGCACTCGGCAACAGGAGTGTTCGGCATAATGTAGAATTCGGCAGCTGGAGCACTCAGCATCCAACAGGAGTACTTGGCAACGGGAGTACTCGGCATCCAACAGGAGTACTCGGCATCCGGGAAACAAGAGCACTCGGCATCCAACAGGAGTACTCGGCAACGGAAGTACTCGGCATCCGGGAGACGTTCAGTGTACATAACCATTCAACATGACACTATCGTTCGGTTAGGGAGCATTGTTCGGTCAAGAGCGTCAAACAGGGATACGTTCGGCTTCAACTGCAACCACTCTGCACTCCCCACACATCAGACGTACCATTCAGCTTAGAAAGGACCGTTCGACATGGGGAGGACCGTTCGGCATTATGACGTTCGGCATGCCTGGTTCGGCAAGCAGCAAACACTGTACTCGGGCTAGAGTGTTCGGCCACCAAGCCCACTTGGAGGTCCAGCCCATATTTGCCTAGAAATAGAGGGGCAGGGTCACAGTGAAGAGGGATCCTTTTTTGGGAGAGAAGACTGGGGAGACTCTGCCATTTTTGAGACTCATCTTCTCTACTTAACAACTTCATTCAAGCATTTGATTCACGAATTGTATTTGTAATCATCTATTAAGAAGATCAATAAAGTTTAACCTCAAAGTGGACGTAGGCAATTACGCTGAACCACTATAAATTTGGTGTTCTTACTTTCTGCATTTAAAGTAGCATTCTCTTCTCTATTTAATTTGCTTTCATCACTTATATCTCTACACAATCTTTCTCTAAGAGGTTAGTGACCAATTTTGGTGCTAACACTTTGGTGCTTTCATTGAGAATTGAATTCTCAGACCTCAAGGATCTGCTTTGAAGCTACTGGATTGAACAAATCCCCCAAAGAAGATCCGACTCATTGATAGGATATCCGTTGATTCTACTCAGAGTTCATACCAATAACTCTACAATGGCGAGACCACGTACCAGGTCAGCTTCTCATAATGCAGATGCCCATGAGACTGCTAGCGTGCAACAAGCAGGACCTAGCAATCAACCAACAATTCCGGATGTAGGAATTGCTGCTCAGGACCAAGCTCCGGTTGTCACCAGGATAGAGTTCAACGACTTGATGAGAGAACTCAGAGAAAGCAGGAGACAACTAGGAGAGCAGATGCAAGCTAACGCCAACCTGATGGCACAGCTCACTCAACAGCAGCAATAGAATGCTGGGGGCAATCCCGCTCCTTATTCCTCATCCAATAGCTCAACTTCTTCTGACGAACCTCCCAGGCGTAGACGCCGTAAGACTGAAGCTGCACGGGCAGAAGCTGCTGTTCAAATAGCTGGAGATCGTGACCAAGCAAGAGCTGCAAACTTCAGGACCGGAGTGCAAATGGAGGATGGAGGCCTAGACCATCAAAACGCTAACGATGTCGAACCTCAAGACGCACGATTGGCAGATCGCCAGGAGAGGAGGCATCAGCACAGACAGTCGCGTAGAACAGACTCTAACCTTCCCCCTTCCATTCAAACACCAGATCTGACAGCCATGGTCAGGCAATTGATGAAAGAAAATCAGGGTTTATCAAATGATGATTGGGGAGTATCAAGAAGTCATACTCAGTTCACAGATGTTGTGTTGCAGGCGGCGTACCCCAGGAAGTTTAGTATGCCTACTATCCATGCGTATGAGGGAAAGACTGACCCCAGACAAGATGTCATGAGGTACGAATGGATGAAGGATTCAGCCAGAGCAAATGATGCCACCAAGTGTAGATGCTTTCCGATTACTCTATCTGGGATAGCTACTATGTGGTTCACCCGACTCCCTCCGCGGTCCGTATCAAATTTCGAGGAATTGGCAAAGAAGTTCATTGAGCAGTTCAGGATACACACCACACGTCCAAAGGACGTAATGTCTCTGTCAAGTGTAATCCAAAATCCTGGGGAGTCATTGAAGGAATATTTACAGAGGTTCCATGTTGCGGCAACTGAAGTCAGTAATCCCAATGATCATGCAATTCTAATGGCGGTAATGAGAGGTGTGGATCCAGATTCTGAGTTTGGAGACTGGCTGGCAGGAAAACCTCCGACTACGCTAGAGCATTTCTACTCAAAGGCACACCAGCTCATAAGAAGAGAGGAAGCTAGGTGGGTACGACGAGATAAGGCACCAGGACCTGTCCAAGAGCCTATGAAGAGCAACATTGTTGTGAAGCAGTCCGGAGACAGCTCGGGAAAGGTCCAAGTCAATGTCCAGAACAAGCCTGGGCAGCCTAAGGATTCTGGAGGAAGAAATCAAGGGAAGAAGAGTGAAGCGGGGAAGTGGAAGTCGAGAATTCCAAGCTACAGCCAGTATACTCCGCTGAACGCGCCGCTTGAGAACATCTACCTATCCACCTGCAATACTTTTCAGTACAGAAAGCCACGTCCAAAAGAATCAACCGAGGAACAGAAGCGGACGGGGAAATATTGTCGCTTCCATGAGACTTATGGGCACAATACGGAAGAGTGCAGACACCTGCACGACGCTATCGAGAAGTTAATCAGGCAAAAGAAGTTGCAAGAATTTGTGAAGGATCCATAGGAAGGAGGACAGGGAACGTCCAACCCAGGCCATGCACCAGCTCCGCGTCATCCCGAGGAACCTGCCCGAACCGTAGGTAGACTAGTCATAAATACAATTATCGGCGGACCTCACCCCGCAGATAAGAATTGGCAGGAGATGGAGCGATATGCAAGTTCCCTGAAGCATGCATATTTTGAGTGCTGTTCGAACGTGGAGGATGGGACCCCTGCTAAGCAGCAGCGCGTAATGACAGACGATATAGTGTTCAGAAACAGAGATGCTGATCAAGTAGAGGCTCCGACCATCGACCCGATGGTCATATCTACGACGATCGGACCAGCATATGTAAAAAGAATTCTGATTGATTGCGGAAGTTCAGTCAACATCATCTTCAAGAAGGCTTATGACCAAATGAAACTAGAAACCAAGGACTTGAAACTATCCAAGGCTCGTATACACGGTTTTAACGGCGCAGCGACCGATGCCGTGGGTTATGTTGAGTTACCAGTTGAACTGGGACAAGGCGAGCGTCGGAGGGTGCGAATTCTACCCTTCGTAGTTCTGGATGTGGATTCTCCATATAACGTTTTCTTAGGCCGGCCGGCCCTGGCTGAGTTTAGAGCAGCGTTAGCCCCGTGGTGTTTAACTTTGAAGTTCCCAACTGACAAAGGAGTAGGTATTGTTCATGGCGACCAAGCAGCTGGTCATTCCTGTTATGTGGCTGAGCTCCGAGAGGCCCATCGGAGGGAGAAGGGAAAGGTTGCGGACAATCCCATCCGCATCCTTAATGCGGATAATTGACAAGTAGTGCCCGAGCCCTGGCTCGGGCATAGTTCTCGGATCTTCAGAGATATAGATCCGAGAGACGATGATGAGAAACCTAGGGAAGAGAAGGCAGCGTCGGTTTAATTAACGATTGACATTTCAGTTAGCCGTGACGACCCTTCGCGAATACTGAAGATTGGATCACAGCTTGGCCCCGCGATGACTGAAGACCTTAGCGACTTCCTCCGGGCGAATCTTGATGTTTTCGCTTGGACGCATTCCGATATATGTGGGATTTCTCCCGCCATCACGAGTCATATGTTGAACATAAACCCGAAATATGTCCCGGTTAAACAAAAAAGGAGAGGAATGGACCCGGAGAGGTTCGCTGCTCTCAGAGAGGAGGTAGACAAACTCAAAGCAAATGGGTTCGTCCGCGACGCCCTCTACCCTGAATGGGTATCCAACCCCATGCTGGTAAAAAAGGCGAATGGGAAATGGAGGACTTGCGTAGATTATTCCGACTTGAACAAAGCATGCCCAAAGGACAGTTTCCCGTTGCCAAGGATCGATCAGTTGGTCTATTCCACCGCAGGACACGAGCTGTTATTATTCATGGATGCGTACTCAGGGTACAACCAAATCCCGATGCATATTCCAGACCAAGAACACACCAGCTTCGTTACAAATGTTGGACTATATTGCTATGTAGTGATGCCCTTTGGACTGAAGAATGCAGGAGCGACTTACCAGCGTTTAGTGAATCGAATGTTCAAAGACCAACTGGGTAGAACGATGGAAGTCTATGTGGATGACATGCTCGTGAAGTCACGACGGTCAAACGACCACATTCGAGACTTGGCTGAAATGTTCGACATACTCAGGTATTATGGGATGAAGATCAACCCTCTGAAGTGTTCCTTCGGCGTTACATCAGGGAAATTTTTGGGATTCATCGTCAATGCTAGAGGAATTGAAGCTAACCCAGAAAAGATCTAAGCTATTCGAGATGTGCAAGCGCCCAGGACTATAAAGCAAGTACAGAGCTTGAATGGAAAAGTAGCTGCGCTAAGTCGATTTATATCCAGGGCAACTGACAAGTGCGTCCTATTCTTTGATATAATAAAGAAAGGGAAGAGAAATTTCGAATGGACGTCTAGTTGTGAGGAAGCATTCCGGAATCTAGTGAGGCATCTGGAGAGTCCACCAATGCTGTCAAAACCAGTTGACCACGAGATGTTATACGTATACTTGGTTGTATCCCCACATGCGATAAGTGCGGCATTAGTTCGTGAGGAGGATCGAGTCCAGAAGCCGGTGTATTATGTTAGCAAGCGTTTAACGGGGGCGGATAGAAATTACCCTAAAATCGAGAAATTGGCTTATTGCTTGGTGATTGCATCACGTAAGCTGCGCCCATACTTTCAAGCACACTCAATCAGCTTTTATACCGATCAACCCCTGAGGCAGGTACTCCAACGGCCGGAAACTTCTGGATGATTGCTAAAATGGAACATCGAATTGAGCCAATTCGATATCGCCTACTTAACACGAAGAGCCATCCAAGGACAAGCATTAGCAGATTTCATCGCTGAGTTTACCATTCCCGTCGAACCGGATAATCACGACGTCATTCCCCCCGTTCGATGGAAATTATACACTGATGGTGCATCAAACGACCGTTTCTACGGCGAGGGCATAGTTCTTATAACTCCAGAAAACCGATCAATCTGTTATGCCTTGAAGCTTGATTTCCCGGCTACAAATAACGAAGCAGAATACGAAGCACTGATCGCTGGCTTGAAGCTCATCGGGGAACTCGGGATCAAATCAGTTGAAAACTTTTGAGACTCACAGTTGGTGGTTTACCAAGTGCGGGGAGACTACCAAGCAAAGGGACGAAAGCTTGCTCCGTACCTTGTTCGAGTCCAAGAACTACTATCAAATCTTGAGCGTTATGACATTTCGCATGTCCCGCGCGAACTGAACAAAGAAGCCGACTTATTGGCTAAGTTTGCGAGTACCGGCGATGCACAACAAATGGGATTGTATCCCGTTGAAGTCTTGCATGCCCCAAGCATAGACGAGATAAAAGTCGATTGCGTGTTGGAAACAAAAATCGAGAAGGAATCGTGGATAACCCCGTTCAAACTATACCTGACGACCGAGGATTTACCAGAAAAAAGAAGCGAAAGACGGCAGGTCCTTCGAAAGGCCGCGCGATACGTAATGCAGGATGGATCAATGTATCGGAAAGGATTCTCGGTCCCATTATTACAATGCATCGCTCATGATGAGACAAAGCGGGTCTTAAGAGAGGTTCACGAAGGGGAATGTGGCGACCATACTGGGGGGCAAACGCTAGCAAAAAAGATCCTCCGCTATGGATATTACTAGCCAACCATAAACCGGGACGCCGCAGACTATGCAAGAAAGAGTGACAAGTGTCAAAGATATGCGAAAATACCGAGGACTGCAGCAACGGAACTCACACAAATGGTTAGTCCCTGGCCATTTGCAATCTGGGGAATCGACATAATCGGCTCTTTGCCTATATCCAGAGGTGGCGCGAGATACGCGATAGTTGCAGTCGACTATTTCACAAAATGGGCGGAGGCAGAACCTTTGGCCACAATCACCTCTAAGAAGGTCATTAACTTCGTTGTACGAAACATTATATGCCGCTTTGGCCTTCCTCGCACCATCATTACGGACAACGGGATGCAATTTGAAAGTAGATAGTTCAAAGAGTTCTGTTTAAAGTACGGCATCGAGAAAAAGTTCGCCGCCGTTGCACACCCAAAAGCTAACGGAAAAGTCGAGGCCGTTAACAAAATAATCAAGTCCATACTGAAGAAGCGTTTGGAGAAGGTTGGAGGCAAGTGGGTAGATGAACTCCCGACGGCATTATGGGCATATAGAACTACCCACAAGTCCGCGACCGGCCATACTCCATTCGCCTTGGCATACGGCTCCGAAGCCGTTATACCCGTGGAACTTGAAGTTCCATCACACCGAGTGACATACTATGATCCCAAGACGAACCAGAATCTCTTGTTGGAATCACTGGACTGCATCGATGAAAAGCATGAAGAAGCTGAATTAAGGGTGGCAACGAATAAGCACCGAGTCAAGCGCTACTACGACGGCAGAGTCCGCCCAAGGATCTTTGATGTGGGTGATCTCGTTCTGAAACAAGTTTTCCCGGTACCATCACGTATGAATCCTAGCTGGGAAGGTCCGTACGCCATTGAACGGAAGCTTGGAGAGGGAACATTCAAACTAGCGACCGTTGATGGCACGACACTCCCCCGAGCATGGAACAGTGAACATCTCCGGCACTATTACATTTAGCATGTTTTCTTTCTTGTTTTAGGCACTTTTATTTCCTACATGTTTCCGTTCAGTCATAACTTAGTTTCTTTTTAAAGTTGTAATCGAGCAGTTTAGTTGATTTTCATTAATAAAGGCTTGAAGCCGTATTTTCCACAGATCACTAATGTTTCTATACCCCATGACCGGATGATGAATTACATTATCCTATACGGAGTACGGACTCGTGTAAACGATTTCAAATCTCCGAATCCCCAGAGCGCGGATCAGAGTACTCTAAGTCCCCGGAGCACGGACTAGAGTATAAACGATTTCTAATCTCCGAATCCCCAGAGCGTGGATCGGAGTACTCGAAGTCCCCGGAGCGCGGACTAGAGTATAAACGATTTCAAATCTCCAAATCCCCAGAGCGCGGATCGGAGTACTCCAAGTCCCCGGAGCGCGGACTAGATTATAAACGATCTCGAATCTTCGAATCCCCAGAGCGCGGATCGGAGTACTCCAAGTCCCCGGAGCGCGGACTAGAGTATAAACGATTTCAAATCTCCAAATCACCAGAGCGCGGATCGGAGTACTCTAAGTCCCTGGAGCGCGGACTAGAGTATAAACGATTTCGAATCTCTGAATCCCCAGAGCGCGGATCGGAGTACTCCAAGTCCCCGGAGCGCGGACTAGAGTATAAACGATATCGAATCTCCGAATCCCCAGAGCGCGGATCGGAGTACTCTAAGTCCCCGGAGCGCGGACTAGAGTATAAACGATCTCAAATCTCTGAATCCCCAGAGCGCGGATCGGAGTACTCTAAGTCCCCGGAGCACGGACTAGAGTATAAACGATTGCAAATCTTCGAGTCCCCAGAGCGCGGATCGCAGTACCCTAAGTCTCTAGAATGCAGACTAGAGTATAAACGATGCGAACCTCCGAATCCCCTGAACGCGGATCAACTTACTCTAAATCCCCGGAGCGCAGATTTAGAAAAAAGTCCAAGTACTCGAGAGATGTAGAACAAGAAATATGCCACGTCCGGAGATGTTTGAACAACACAAAAATGGACTGGGAGATAATGCGACTACAGTTAATCATCAAACAAAAGAAAAGCAAGAGAATCATTTAAACAAAAAAGAAACTAAACTTCATTCAAATAGTTCAAAATGGGGTTACACAGTTACTCCTACAAAACTCAGAGTTGAGAACTTATTTATACAAGCTACAGGACTTAAGCAAGAAGCTTGTTGAACGAGTGTATTAATTATTTCTTCGGTTTCTTCTTCTTGTCTTCCTTTGTTTTTTCCGACGACTCCTCTCCTTCACACTTTTTCTTGGATTTCTTGCTTGCTAAGGAAGCAGAGTCAGGAGTAGGAGACGGAACATCTAGTGGTTTGGAACTGCCCGGGAGAATGATTTTCAAAGGTCTGTTCCGCGGGTCGGTAAGTTCCAGGATTCCAGGTTCAACTTTGACCTCGGCCTTTTTCTTCTCCTCTACGGCGAGGCGGTCCTTCATGCTCATCTGTGAAGTATGCTCAGAGGCGCCAGTGATTTCAATTTCATCACTACCTTCGGCAGGAGATGAAGTGTCAAGCTTATCATCATCTAGCGCCCCAATCACTTGAGCATCGGGACCAGGAATTACTCCCGCATGGACAGCGTCGCTAGTTTTCTCTGCCTCCTCCTTGGCATCATCGCTCCTTGGAGTCGGCTCGGCGTCAGAACAGCCTACATGAAAACATAAAGAATGAGCGTTAGAACGAATAACCACTGCTGAAAAATGACGGGATCTTTCAACTTCTAGAAAAGAAGAGTTTCCTACTGGGTTCTGGTTGGCTATCGGTTGCGCGTAGGGTTTCACCCTCCAGAATAGGAGATAGCACATGAACACCAAGCCCAGGATCTTCAGGGTCGTAGCCGGCGTGCTGCTCGAACGAGTCAAGTGTCGGCCGACCGGTCGGTTGAGCAGCGGGAGGAGCAGTAGTGTGAGGAGCCATAGTCTTAGCCCCAGACGGGCCAGCTTCATCACTTTTCTCTTTTGGAAGGGGAGAGCCTTTGCTATAAAGCGTCAATGCTGCGGATAAATCCGCTGGCTCATTCCCCCTAAGGAACTCCTTCACCAAAGCATCCTCATCGACCTCTTCGGAGCCCGACTCGATTTTCCTGATCTTTATCAAAGTTTCCCAGGCATCAGCTAGGGATTCGAGGTAGCCGTCGCCCAAGAATGTTAAGTCGCGATGCATAAGGACGCAGGCTCCATATTCAGCGATCAACGGGTCAAACATGCATTTGACTTCTTCCCTGCCGGCTTCTGCGGCCGCCTTGAGACGAGAGTCAATCTCCTCCGCAGCCTTTCTTTTGCCCTCCTCACGGGCCTCATCCTTCATTTTCTCAACCCCAGCAAGTTCGTCATCAAGTTTCGTTTTCAGGAGACAAGTAGCAACGATTTCATCACAGTATCGTTGTGATTCTTCTTGAGCAGCTACCTTGTCCTCCTTCTCCTTGGAGAGTAATTCTTTTAGCTCTCTGACTTGCACGACGAGCGCGTCCCTCTCTTTTTGGACAGAGTCTTTTTCTAGGGCGAGGGCACCGCTGCGCTGGACTGCTTCATCAAGCTCCTTCTTGTGAGCCATCTTTAAGCGAGTAACTGCCTCAGCAGTATCTTTTGCACTTTGTTCAGCGGCTTCCAGCTTTGACTTGTACGAAGCGAGCTCTACGTCTTGGTGCTCGATGATGTTTTTGTCGCAGCCAGCCTCCAGTTTCAGGCGATCAATCTCATGTTGACGCTCAACGGACACCTCCGAGATCTTCTCCACCAAGTGCACAAACGCGTCATGTTGAACATAGACGTCGTTATTGCTGGCAATGGCACTCTGCTTCACGTGCCCAGGAATATGGTGAATAGCCGGGAGGAACTTCAAACCGTCAAAGCAAATTTTCGGAAACTTGGCCTTAAGATTGACCATCTTTTCCGCAATAGTTGGGTCCACCGCAGGAGTAGGAGGAGGAGGCATTGGAAGTTCCGCTCTTTTTCGTTGCTCCCGAACTTGCCTTGTACTCGATGAACCGGAGTGTTGTTCTCGAGGAGCATCAGATTGGTGACCCTTCTGTGAAGACTTCTCTTTATCTGGCTTAGTTGGAGGAAGAGGATCACGGGACTATGAAGATTGAGAATATGCCTTCTTACGGTGAGACGAATCGCGGGGACGATTGTCTCTATCTTCGTAATCATCCCTATCCCTATGTCTGCCTGAGCCTGAGTCCCGTCCGGAGTGATGAAATATGGAAGAGCCATGAAGGTGATCGAGTCCGTGAGAGCGTCCCATGTCACCTGCAAAGAATGGAGATAACAACGAGTTAGGAAAAATCCGGGAAATAAAAAAAATGAAGTGTATGATGGAATGAGTATGTGCGTGCGTGTCCTAGTGTTCCCCCCGACAGACCCATTCGTTTATCTTTACTAATCGGAGTGTTGTCTCCTTGGACCGGGAGTTGAACTCCCGCATTGCCTTTAGCGGGTGAAGAAAATTTGAGGGCTTCAGGATCATCAAACCCATAATTAAGTATATCGTCGGGAATAGATAGGTTCGATAGACCCCTCAGGGAACTTTCCAGGTGCTGCGAGGAAGCCTCTTTCTCAGGCGGGATAGGCATGACTTTTGAAGTGCCACCAACTTTCTCCTTCTGAACATTATATTTTAACTTCTTCTTTCTCTTCGAAAGGGAGGATGACGTTTCAATGTCTTGGACTTCGACCGCCAGATTCCAAGTGGGACCCACATTCTCGTCTTGAGTCTCAGGAGCTTCATCTTCTTTGCGCCCACCTTCCTCGTGCGTATCGGGAGTGCGACGCGACAACGATCCGGCCTGTTTTTTCCCTTTACCGGACGAAGGTTTGGGAATGATGACACCTTCTGGAAGGCTGATCCGATGACCAGGGGCTAGCAAGCCAAACCCCGACAGTGATTCATTTGAAATGATAGTCCGGATGTCTCGTTCCTAGGCAGGAAGAGCTCTAATGGCTTCAACAGCCTCAGAATATCCTCGGCCTTCCGGACGCGGGTTGATACCTGAAAAGATGAAACAAAGTGTTAGGAAAAACATGACTCCGGTTAAATGCGAATAATGACTCAGCAGAGAGACTTACTGGCTTCAACCCATCTCCTCGCAAAACCAGGAGGGCAGCGCACATAGAACCATTCCTGTTTGTACAGGGCAAATTTACTACATGCCCCTGTCAAGATTTGGCATTTGTGGTACGGCTCGAGGAACATAAAGGAAGGACTGTCTTTCCGTCTCTTGATCATATAGATGTATCTGATATCACCAGCGGTTGGAGGTCTGGAGAAGACGGCCATGAAAAGTAAGTAGGTCCCATATAGAAACGCATGACCGTTCGGGTGCAGCTGCGACGGAGCAATGTCGATATACTGCAATACATCCCGGAGGAATAAATTAAACGGAGGCACGCTGCCCATCCAACACATGAACTTCTTACAGGCGGTATACCCGACTGGGGGCAGATGAGGACGATCGTGTCGCGAAGGGACCAACACGTTGGCGAAAGGGATCCCATGAATGGAGCATATCCGTCGGAGAGCGGCTTCGTTGATCTTCGAAGCTTGTGAATCGATCTGATTGTCTAGAAGAATTGCTGCCTCCAGGGCATCAGGTGCTAAGTTGTGAGCAGGAGAAGTCGATGGATCAGAAGTATCAGCAGCTTCTGGCCTTGATGACGGCCCAGGCCTGTCGGATATAGTGGCGGAGCTAGACTTTCTTGACATCCTCAATAAATAACGAATCCGGCTAAGTGCTCGAGAAAACTATACTCAAAAGACGTTGAACGTTAGAATTAACAACACGAACTTTCCCCCCACGTGATGTGTGAACTCGTGCAAGCAATCGTGTACAAGCAATAAAAAGATATAAAAATGAGCTGCGAATCGTCGTCTTCGAAGACCGTCATCGCTGACCGTCTCGAAAAGCCCACTAGGTGGTGATTACAGTTCTAGATTCATAAAATATATAATTTATGAAGTGGTCGGCCTAAGTGTAGTTTGACATTTATACTGTTCGGCATTTAAATGGTGTTCGGCAATTGTATTGTACGGTCTAGGCTTTGTTCGGCATTGAGAATGTTCGGCCTAAGTATAGGTCAGCATGTATGTTTGTTCGGCTAAGTCATTGTTCGGCTAAAAGCTTTGTTCGGTTGAAGTCATTATTCGACCTAAGGATTGTTCGGCAATTGTATTGTTCGGTTTAGGGTTTGTTCGGCCACCAAGCCCACTTGAGAATGTCCGGCCTAAGTATAGGTCGGCATGTATGTTTGTTTGGCTAAAGTCAATGTTCGGCTAAAAGCTTTGATTGGTTGAAGTCATTATTCGACCTAAGGATTGTTCGGCAATTGTATTGTTCGGTTTAGGGTTTGGTCGGCCACCAAGCCCACTTGAGAACGTCCTGCCTAAGTATAGGTCGGCATGTATGTTTGTTCGGCTAAAGTCAATGTTTGGCTAAAAGCTTTGTTCGGCTGAAGTCATTGTTCGGCTAAAGCGATGTTCGGCTAAAGTCATTGTTCGACCTAAGGAGTGTTCGGCTAAAGTCAATGTTCGGCTAAAAGATTCGTTCGACTAAGTTATAGTTTGGCATTTTAATGAGTGTTCGGCCTGGGTTTGATCGGCCAAGGTAGTGCTCGGCAGCCTTCCATTCCACCATCTGGCGCATGACGACATATGCCGGAACAGCGCTACGCCAAACAACACCCTTACCTCCTCCAACACCTCCATTCTTTCTTCTTCCCTTCAGCTTCGGTTCGACGCGAAGGAACTAAGCACACACTCATTGTTCGGCAGTAGAGACGCAATAAAGACGACCTACTCGAAAACTTTCTACGCGACACACTCGGCCATCTCGTTTGAAACCTACTTGAATCGTACGAGGAAAAATACCTAAGTTTGCAGGTCGGAGATGGGGATGGTGTGGTTAAGTTTTAAATTAGGATGACTGAATAGAATTACAAGTCTTCGAAGAACGGCAGAAGTAAAAAAGTAAAAGGGAGAAGAAGGAAAAGACCTGGTTCTATAGGGAAGGGAAGTGGAAGTCGAAGGGGCTATACCCGGTGGAACCGGTCAAAGCCAGAGTGTTCGGCATCGGAAGGCAGTGTTGTTCGGCATGAGGAGTGTTCGGTTTCGACTGCTTCGTTCGGCATCTGTACCACGCTCGTCATACACCTCCACCACTGATATTCTCAAGAAAGCGTCTCCAAAGAGAGTTAACCTAGATTCGAAGCGAAGTACGGGGGATATGCAATTCAAAGCGTATCACGATTCAGCCACGTAATACGCTTTGGGGGGCAAGTGTTTCCTGGAGATTTGACCAGGCAACTAGTACTCGGCTTCCAGTGGAACACAGCGTCATAGAATGTTCGGCATATCGTAGTACTCGTCAACTAGCACTCGACATCAACTAATGCTCGGCGTCAGCTAGCGCTCGGCATCAATAGAACTCGGCAACATGAGTGTAGTAGAACTCGGCGACAGGTGCACTCGGCAACAGGAGTGTTCGGCATAATGTAGAATTCGGCAGCGGGAGCACTCAGCATCCAACAGGAGTACTCGGCAACGGGAGTACTCGGCATCCAACAGGAGTACTCGGCATCTGGGAAACGAGAGCACTCGGCATCCAACAGGAGTACTCGGCAACGGAAGTACTCGGCATCCGGGAGACGTTCGGTGTACATAACCATTCAACATGACACTATCGTTCGGTCAGGGAGCATTGTTCGGTCAAGAGCTTCAAACAGGGATACGTTCGGCTTCAACTGCAACCACCCTGCACTCCCCACACATCAGACGTACCATTCGGCTTAGAAAGGACCGTTCGGCATAGGGAGGACCGTTCGGCATTATGACGTTCGGCATGCCTGGTTCGGCAAGCAGCAAACACTGTAATCGGGCTAGAGTGTTCGGCCACCAAGCCCACTTGGAGGTCCAGCCCATATTTGCCTAGAAATAGAGGGGCAGGGTCACAGTGAAGAGGGATCCTTTTTTGGGAGAGAAGACTGGGGAGACTCTGCCATTTTTGAGACTCATCTTCTCTACTTAACAACTTCATTCAAGCATTTGATTCACGAATTGTATTTGTAATCATCTATTAAGAAGATCAATAAATTTTAACCTCAAAGTGAACGTAGGCAATTACGCTGAACCACTATAAATTTGGTGTTCTTACTTTCTGCATTTAAAGTAGCATTCTCTTCTCTGTTTAATTTGCTTTCATCACTTATATCTCTACACAATCTTTCTCTAAGAGGTTAGTGACCAATTTTGATGCTAACAATTGTTTTCAGACATGATGAGGAGAATAACGAGTGATGAAAGATAGTTTGTGAGGAGATTGGCAATGAAAATAGTGATGAGAATTCAGATCTGATAAAGATTGATTGAATTTGAATCAGATCTAGAGTTTGAGGGGGATTAGGATTTTGGATTATGTGGTTAGCCGTGAGGCAATGCTGGCTCTGATACCATGAAACGATTAATGAAGGAATAGAAACAGAGAGAAGATCTGAGATTATCAATGCAATAGTAACAACACATATAACAGTGCACTAGTATATATAGGTGCACACACTTATTTTGCCAAGTACAGCTATGATGTAAACATACAAATACAGCAACAAATAATCCAAATATACTAATTATTCTAAATTTAGTTTACTCACCTGGATTGTAACAGAGAACACAAAACCTGGAATGTGTTTGAATTTTGAAATAGATCTTGCTTATTTTGATTTAGTACCGAGTTGAACTTGCATGCTCTTTATTTTGCAAAAGGTTGCTGATCTGATCTTAGTTTGCTTGATGTTTGAGTTGATCTAAATCAAGCTTCAGATTGAAATTTGTTAAAGTTGTTTGATTTGCTTGCTTCAGGATCTTTTCTGGTTTTGTAGTTTCCAGGATTTCATCATTTTTTTCGTTCAATGTTTAAAAAAAATTGAGAAGAGAAGGAGATAGTGATATATATACATAGCTTTGGTTATTTATTATTATTAAAAATGAAAAGAAAAATTAATGACACTTGTTGTATTTGCATAAAAAATAGTTACAAATGTTTAAATGTATGTTTCAATCTTTTACACTTGTTAAATTCATGTTTAAAATATTTACACATGTTATTAAATATTTTTATATAATTTTCTATTATATTTTTGTATTTATACTTTTATTTATATATATATATATACATACAAACTATGTTTATTTCAAGTAAAATTTTTAAAAGAAAGTATATAAACCTTTTTTATCAAATCTTATTTTATGCTATCATACTTTTGAATTTCAAATCAAAATTCTATTTACAATATACTCATATATATACATAAACAAATACATATTTTTATTTATTTTAGAAAAATTCAAATTAATTCACAAATTTATATTAATTACTAAATAAAATTTGGCTTAAAACGGGATCGTTATAGATTCCCCCCTTAAGAAAATTTCGTCCTCGAAATTTGCAAGACAGGGAGACAAACAAAGAACATATGAACACATAAAAAGATAGAGGATGGCTTAAACAGATCAAGCTGAAATATTTATTCCAGTTTTGAAATAAATCAGAATATCATCAATAAATACGAGATCGAACTTATTCAACACTTCACAAAACACTCAGGTCATCAGGTCTACGAAATATGTAGAGGCATTGGTTAGTCCGAAGGGATAACTAACCATTCGTAGAATGTACCGGGACCCAAAAACAGTTAAATGGATACAATCTAATTTAGCTTCATATTTTGTTAACCAATTCATTCCAATTAAAATTTCAAATTCATTAAAGTTAAAAACGAAAAGAATTCCCAAAGGAGAATGTCTAACCCGTATCAGTCTCTAACCAGGTTCTTCACACAAATAGGTTCGTTTACGAATTCGGGTTAAAGATTTAATACTGCCAGATTTGGCTGGGGTTGGGTGAGAAAGTTGTTCCTAGTTTGGTGCAGGGACTCGACCATTTGTAGTGGTACTCCCTTGTCCCCTACCTTGTCCTCTTCTTGCACTCATTCTCACTATCAGTGAATAGTAAGAGAATTGACTGAGGCATACGGACAAGATATCTTAGGGAATATACTCGTTCCAGGGCATTTTAATCCCTATCTCTAATGAGTCACCTAATGAGTTATACTCCAAAGCTAAAGTTCTTACTCAACCTTTAGCTCTGATACCAAATGTGATAGTCTAGGCTTTTCAACCATCGACAGCGGCCAATCTCGACTGGTAGGCTTTTCAACCATCCCAGCCCCGCCGTGGCACACACTGGTACCCCGAATTTGCTTTTACGACCAGCCTTTCGACTCTCAACCAACCTGGTTAGCCAACCCCTCCCCGGGGACGTGTAGGGGTAAGAGTCTCTTGCTCACCACCAAACACCGAGCGAGAACCCCCTATTATGCTGAACTTATAGCAAACCTGGTGCAGTCTCAAACCCGAAGACTTCTAGATTCAAAGACTTCAAATCGACATCTACTATCTGAACTAGCTTCACAACCTACTGATAACTTGACTCTAGGCTACCCGTGTGGAAAATTATGGGCACCCAGAGTTTAGGGAAGGGAACAATAAACTTTAGGTCAGTCATGGGACTTGTGTGAGCAAACAAAAACAGTTATTTGAACAAAAAGAAATAAAAAGAAATCCGCTATTCTTTTTAGAAAATGAAACTACCATAAGGTCTCCCACCGCACACACAATGCAATCGCAAAAATGAGGGAGGTTTCTCCTTATAGTAGTCAAACATGCTTGATACGCGAAAATCCTTTTGATATTACTATTAGTGCATAGTGTGGAAAACATTTCGAAAGTATAATATTAATCTTAGCCAGCATACGTACCATTATAGTATGCCTACTATAGCTACCATGTTAGATGGCAGGTTCTACAACTAAAACCGTACAGGGCTCGTATTGAGTGATTGGATTTCCAACAAATGGCCAAGGCTAAGGAACTTCCTTTCCGAATGGGTACGCCTCCGGAGGACGCCCCGAGAACCTAACCGGATCTCAGCCAACACAAGGCCGGGTTACCATTGTAACTAGGTAACTAACTGTCACGAGTATGCCATCCCCCGGTCGTAACCAACCTATACCGAGGTGCCTCGAATTCCAACAACCAACAACCATATAAGTAAAATATCTGGGCTCCATACCATGATACCACTTTTTATCCACATAAGTAAAATATCTGGGCTCCACACCATGATACCACTTTTTATCCAGAAGGAAATGTATATACCCTAAGGGGTGCGACCCCCGTAACCTTGTGCATCCTTTCCTGTTTCGACCATTTCCGGGGTGTGAGGTTCGATGAAGTCTCGCCCCACAAAGCTACACTTTTCACAAAAGTCATGCTTCGATCAACCAATGACCAACACTTAGCATGCCACACTACCAAATTGGGAATATATCACTAGTAACCATCAACTACATAACCTCTGAGCTCGTACGTCTCAAAGAAGGGTACTAAGCTAAGAGAATAAATTCTCCGTCACCAACAGAAATGTATTTGATAGAAATCAGCTTTATATATCAAAGTGTAACGTCAGACATACATCCATACAAGTCCATCCTTGGTCTGAATGGAACCGAAGGCACTTCGTCCAATTAATGAAAAGGCCCTTGCACATTCGGATATTCCCTAATCACGTCCGGACTCCCCATCAATTAGGGTAATCAAAATCTCTATACTGGGGCCAGTCGGTACAGAGAGAATCAACAGGTAATCCTTTCGTTTTCAAAAATACCCGGTCTTCAACCACCGTCTTCAAATGCAATCCCATTCCGTCGTATCATTATTCGGAATGGGTTTTATGACATAAAGTCCTCTCCCAGCTAATCCGAATAATGAGTGCTTAACTTTAAAAACATATGGATCCATTTGGATCTTAGTTAAGTCATAGCCCTTATTTCCCAAAACCTTTCCTTTTGAATGGTTTAAACAAATTTTCATTTTTAATCTTTTAAACAAAAAGATTCACCTTTAAGATCCTTTTCAATTTGAAAACAAGGTTCACCAAATCTTTAACAAAGATTCATTCATAGCTTTTAAAACTATTTCCATTTCAAATTTGATTTTCCCATAACTCAAAATCATTTCAACAAAAACTGGAAGTTCTTTCTTTATATGAAAGCTATTATCATTTGAAAACAAAGGTTTTTGTTTTTCGTGAAAATCTGATTAAATTTGCTCACGTTATAGCCTTTTAAAGTATAAATCGGAAAATCAGCGAACTGCCGTATCCTCGGCAAGTTCTATTTAAATTCCCAAAATAATTCATTTAGAATACTTCAAAATTGTTTTAAAATCATCATATATACATTATATAACCTGTATAACCCTTTTTAAATCATAGTTTGAAAAATTTTCAAATTTTCAAAATTAATTTAATTTCAAAACTTCCTTTTCAAAAGTTTTTCATATTTAACCCAATTTCACTTCTAAACCATTTTGGATTCAAAATTCAACTTTGAAATTCTTTCACCATTTTGAATAAAATAATATTAAATTCAAAATAATCATGACTTAACCAATTTACCGCGAAATCCATATTTGTGTGTGTGTTGTGTCTAGGGGTTTTGCATACAACAATAATATCACAACCATCATTAATCCAAGCACAACAATATCAATAAGCGGTATAATCCTATAACGCTTATTTTCCATTCACAAATAAATATGTAAATTCATCATAGACAAATAACATACATTTATCACAGCTCAATCTAAAACAATTCATATCACAGAATATCACACATCAGAGATATCAAACAATTCAAGGTATTCAATATAATCTAATCATCAATAAGAAAAATTAATCAATCACATAATTTATAATTAATTTAATTAACTTAAAATGAATCAATTATTTATGAATTCATTATCTAATCCTGCTTAATTAACATTAATTAATTACAAACCAATTGATATTAATTAATGAAATTAATTAATCAATCTTAATTATCCATCTTAATTAATTATCCTTAATTAATTAATTATCCCTTAATTAATCACATAAATAAATTAACCTTAAGTTAATTACATAATTAATTAACCCTTAATAAAAGTAATTATTTTTCAATCATAAATCATTTGAAATCTTCTTAATAGTTTAATACCACATACCTTAATCGCTTCTTAATTTCATCATTTTATTTTTGGAAACAATTAGAGATTAAATAAGATAATTAACTTAATACATAATTATATAAACCAAAACAATTAACTTTAAAAAAAAAAAAAAATCTTTGAAACTCATTTAAAAACTTGTTAAAACTTTGCTTTGGAACTTTGGTTTATAATTCTTTTGAAACTTATTCATGCTTAATATACTTTAAACCTTAATTTAAAACTTGCTTTACTTTTTAAAACTTGAACATTTCCTTTTGCTTAAAACTTATTAGCTTCAAAAGAAAACCCGAGCCACACTCGTATATTCCCGAGCCAAACTCAATTTCTCCCGAGTAACAACCCGAGCAACTCACTCCCTCTTCATTCCTCGAGACAATCCATGATCTGCTTCGAGTCTAACCCGTGAAATACCCTTCTTCCCCAATCATCACAACCACCCAGACACAAATGTGCACGCATGCACGTGTACAACCAAACGCCGCCATTCTGATCACCATCGTCGTTGCCAACAAGTCGTCGTTGACTTCCTCCATCGATCTTGACCACCCAAACTTTGAATCGAACTCGAAATCGAAATCGAGCTCGATCA
This sequence comes from Allium fistulosum, assembly GCA_030737815.1. NCBI lineage: Eukaryota > Viridiplantae > Streptophyta > Magnoliopsida > Asparagales > Amaryllidaceae > Allium > Allium fistulosum. The sequence goes on along the minus strand of CM060901.1, from coordinate 303,582,682 downwards.
ACTACCACTTGGAACCAAAGATACCCAAAAACTTCCACGCTTCGCCACCTCCGATGATCTGAAGCTTCGCCACTACATCCAGACCCTCGCTAGAGTTCCCTGCTCCGATTCCCCCAGGTGCAATCGCTTCCAGTTCGACCACGTCGATGCAGTTACCTCGATTTTGTGATAGACCAAAGTAGGTCCTTAAACCCTAAATCAACGTCGACTAACCTCACCGATGATCTAAAAATTCATTCACCATTTTTCTGATGATCTCCAGCCTTCAAGCTACCTTCGACATCAAGCTTGACCTACAACTCGTCGTCGTTCGTCGGAGATCGACGAAAATTCATTTCTCGTTCAACTCGAGAATTCACATGATTTTCAAACCTAAAAATCTTGATTTTAACATCAAAAATCGCCATTTTCCAAAACGAATCAGTTTATATAATTTAAACTTGAAATTTTAAAGATCAAATTTCTGACTTGAATATGTTTCACTGACATTTTCTATTTCCAGAAATCCTACCAGTTAATTACTCTTAATACTATTTTTAAAAATGATGTTACATTGATACAAACATATCTTCTTTAGAGATCATAACCAGAAATTGTATAGATGAAGTGGTATAGATTTATTTTGATTTAGTTTAACCTGTGTTTAAGAACAGAGTATATTTTTATATAAACACAGACATGCACATCCAGTCATTACTAAATTCAAACAAAATACATCCATATGTTCATGTAAACCAGATTTACAGTATAACTACACAGATTTATCAAGATCTACAACAAGATTTAAGCTTTAAAAGGGTTTAGTTTACTCATCTAGATTGGAACAGAGAACACAAAACCTGGAATGTGTTTGAATTTTGAAAATTTGGAAATAGATCTTGCTTGTTTTGATTTAGTACCGAGTTGAACTTGCATGCTTTTGATTTTGCAAAAGGTTGCTGATCTGATCTTAGTTTGCTTGATGTTTGAGTTGATCTAAATCAAGCTTCAGATTGAAATTTGTTAAAGTTGTTTGATTTCCTTGCTTTAGGTTCTTTTCTGGTTTTGTTGTTTCCAGGTTTTCATCATTTTTTTCTTTGAATGTTTAAAAAAAATTTGAGAAGAGAAGGAGATAGTGATATATATACATAGCTTTGATTATTTATTATTATTAAAAATGAAAAGAAAAATTGATGACACTTGTTGTATTTGCATGATAAAATAGTTACAAATGTTTAAATGTATGTTTTAATCTTTTACACTTGTTAAATTCATGTTTACAATAGTTACACATGTTATTAAATATTTTTATATAATTTTCTATTATATTTTTGTATTTATACTTTTATTTATATATATATATATACAAACTATGTTTATTTCAAGTAAAATTTTTAAAAGAAAGTATATAAACCTTTTTTATCAAATCTTATTTTAAGCTATCATACTTTTGAATTTCAAATCAAAATTCTATTTACAATATACTCATATATATACATAAACAAATACATATTTTTATTTATTTTCGACAAATTCAAATTAATTCACAAATTTATATTAATTACTAAATAAAATTTGGCTTAAAACGGGATCGTTACACTAGCGAAGCTCCAAACTCCAAAGGTGAGTCCCAATTGCTGTATCACTCAGTCTAACCCGAGCGTAAAGCAAAACACAAAACACTCGAGTCAGGATTAACATTCTTATATCAATAAATCTAACTCAAGTGAAATGTCAACTGAAATACAAGTAACTTAAAGGATGTTTGGGATAACCATCCTTTAAGGATCCATGGAACTATCTACTATGTAGAAATATACGCTATTAACAACCAAACGTCATTATAACACCGTGGTCATTTCAAAATAATTTATACTTCAAAACCAAATATCATTTCCATTTCAAATAGATATATTTTCAAATTATAGCACCTTCAAAACTAAATTGATAATTTCATATATATCTTATTTAACTTCATTATTATTTAGTTTTGAAATATTCACTTAATAAACGCATTATCATTTAAATAACCTTAAATTACATTAAACTAAATATTTCCTTCGATTTATTTAAAACTTGAAATATCCATTTAATCACTTTAAATCAAAAATCAAGTTATAAAAATCATATCTTAAAACCCTCAAATTCAATAAGTTTCAGATCAATTTAATTAAATAATTTTTTTTATTTTTTATTAAATACAATTTCGAATAAATTAAATTTTATCTGTGATGCCCCACCCCGAGACCCACGTTAGTAAAGGGAATTAATGAGTAATTTTGTCTACTAACACAGAGAATAAGGCTGGATAGGAGCGACCAACATAGCATACAATAGCTATGAACTAAAAATGTCAAGTATGTGTCAAAATATTTTTTTGCCATAACCTCATGTGTGGTTGACACATCTAGTGCATAACTATTGCACACTACGGTGGCTATATAACATTTCAGAAATAATGTAATATAATATGCGGAATAATCAAAGTCACAGAAAAGCAAACCCAGATCAGTCATATACATACATCACCGTCACCATACATATCCATATAATACACCATACAAGAGTATCTACTAGGTAGCTAAGTGTCAAAATATACATCCCAAAAATATACAAGTGATCATAAAGGAGTAGTCCTAAACGACGAAGACTAGCTAGCCAAAATATACATATATATGTCCCACCAAAAAGTATCAAGCTGAACTGGGAGCAAAAGAAATCCGAGCTAACCTGCAACTCGGTTTGACCCGAGTGAAAAACACACGGGTCAGGCAACAAAACTCATCAGTAGATAAGGAACTCTAGAATAATAAGTAAAGGGAAGCATTCATTCTGTTGTACCAAACAAAATAAATGAAAGGTTCAATGATAATCAAGGGAGGTGTCAAGCTAATATTCTAATGTCATGCATAAGGGGAAATATGATTAAGTTAAGTAAATAATTAATAAACATCCATGAAATCATGAAATCTCATAAATCTTCAACAAGTCATGAAACGATCTAAATAATCTTGGGCCACAAAATAATATCGCCTTATTCATATATAAGGCTATAGAAATCATCAAATCCCGATAAATCATAAAGCATCAAAAAAAAAAAATTTTTTGCACGTGCTTTTGAATCTCCACTAGTACTATACTTTGGTACCAACAATCGTGATGATCGGGATCATGTCATCTACATAAATCTTGACAATCTTGACGACTACGTAGCATATAATTTAATCAATCCCTATCGGTGATGTCAAAGACCTGAGTAATAGTAAATTCATTATTTGGGGTATAATTTCAAATCTTGATTCCCCAATAAACTCGTGGTCTCATAGTACTAGTCCAATCTTGAATGTGTATCAACATCGAGACTAGGAACCCATAAGGGTATAACCCACGTCCCATACCATGAGTTATCACCTAATGGTTTACTAATCACTCGTTGGTTCCACATTAGAAAAAATCATAAATCAATAAAATCACATTGCCTCATCTCATTGGCGATTGTAAATAATCAAGTCGTAGCAATTCCGCTACGATAAATCTAAAATAAATCTAGACTTGTCTCATTTCATCGACAAGTAAAAATCCAATCAAAATCATAAAATCGTAATCAACCAATAAATGGTTTCGCCTCATCTCAAATCCGCGGGAGCATTTCAATCGTGATAGTCCATAATCAAATAAACTCTAAATCGGGAGTTTTTGGACTACATCCACATATTAGGCAAATCCGCTAATATGGGAAAATGCTCTAAATCAATCTCGATGTAACACATAGTGGTTAATAATCTTGGAGGAAATCAAATGATTCCTCTAAATCATTTCGATCGTACAAGTCTGTATTTAACCGATGAAGCAAATACGCACGAGTCCTATACCTCGTGGTTTTTACTAAATCGTTTAATATACATTCTCATATGTCCGAATTCTCATGAAAATGATTGAAATAATTAAAATTATACATAAAAGATTTTAGAAGAGAAAACGGGATTAAAATATACAAAATATAGGTTAAGTACAAAATAATCGTAGTATAATACTTTTAAAATGTTTAAAATAAAATGTTTAACATCATATTACCGAGATACAAATTGCATATACATGTTCATAGCTGCAAACCATTTTCAATAGTTTAAAATCAATACTAGTCCATGCAACAAAACACAGGACAGCAAGGAACATTTGCAATTTTAGCATAGCAAACATCAAAATCACAGAAAACACAAGAAATGAAAGTTATAGCTACTGAAATAAGCTTTCCGAAACATCCAAAATTATTAAATTCCGTTTAGAAACAAAAAAGTTATGGAAGATTTCGTTTCTGCCTCAACAATAGAGCAGATTTGATTTTGCTCTCGGGTTAACAGTAGAAAAGTTCAATTTTGACATAGCTGACCACAAAATTGCAGAAAAATTAACAAACAAAAGTTGTAGCCAATGAAATAAGCTTTCCAAAACATCCAAAATTATTGAATTAAGATTTGAAACACAAAAGTTATACCAAAAATACTATTCAGCCAAATATATTTCCTGTGCAAAAATGCTCTCGGTTTTGCAACTTTTACAGCAAATACAGAGGTCCAAACGGAATCAAAACTTGATAAAATTTGGCATGAACAAACTAGACACAATAACCTTCAAATCAAATCAAAAATCACCTCGATCCGACTTCGGATGAGGGAGATATAAGCGTTCAAAGATGAGGTATTTCAGACATCAACAATTAAGAACAAAGATAAAACTTGAACATATAGAGCCAAATTTTCCAAGCATGAGCCAATTTAGTTGCTGTAAGTTTTGAACTTACCCTTGGCAGCGAAAAGAGGAGATTATGCAGCAAAGATTGGAGCAAAGATGAGGTCTTTAGCAAGGAAGAGGAGCTCTAGCATCTGCAGAAACTAGGAAAAGAGGCATGCAAAGAAGAAAAATTACAAAACAGGAATTACAGTAAACAAAAAATGGATTTCTCCTCAAATTCAAGATAGAGAAGGATGGAGATTACCTTCTTGTTGAATTAGACCAGAAAATTCTATTGATTTAGCAAAGAATTTGTTAATTATGGCTAAGGTTTGAGAAGGCAGCCAATGTTTTTTTTTTTTGAACTTCTTATTTGTTTTAAGGAAGAAGATGAGAATGAACGAAGAGGAAACTGTACGTACTATTTCCAGAAGTTTCTATTGGGCTAAATGGGTACAAACTAATTCCCATTAGGGCTTGGATTAATGTTTGTTTGTGTAGTTTATTTATGTAATTTCTTTAAATCTCCATATCTTATACATATTAAATCCGATTTTTACAAACTTAGGTGCGTTAGAACCGTTACAACTTCTAGATTCCAAATAAAAAGATAAAAACACAATTTTAACAATTTGATTATTATTTTTATTAATATTATTCCTATTTAACCAATTTTCATATTTTTGCTAAATAAATTGCAATCTGTCCCAATTGGTTAAACATAAATATATTTTATACTCCAATAAATGTAATTACATGACTTAACACCAAATAAATATTTTCTTATCATTTTAATAATACAATGACAATATTGACAATAAACTCAATATTGTCATGATCAATATATTAAATCCAATATAGTCAAACAACTATACTCAAAAATTCCCGAAATAAAGCAAAAACTTTATTCTGCTCAAGTTCATCAATTATTCAACAAGGAATAATTATTTCTTCTTATTCTCCATATTTATTATTTCAACATCTCAAATTAATCCAAACTCATTGTTTATTAAAATAAACAACATTTTCTTCCTATTAATTTAATTAATCCCAATATTAACTATAATCATCATTATAATTTAATATTTATGGTAATCTCCAAACCGGGGTTGTTACATTATCTTTCCAACCTTAACTTATATAAATCATTATAAATTTAAATTTAAATAAGTACTTAAACATATTTACATAAATCAAACTTTACTAAATTTAAAGCTTATTATTAAATCTATTTTATATTAAAACATATCCATATACATAATATTTTCAAATTTAAACAAAACCATATGTATTTCCTTTCAAAACAATGGAAATCATTTTCAAAATATTTATATATAGACCAACAGTGTCTGTATAAAATTTTCTATCCTATGGTCAAGTGACACGGATATTTATCATTTCAATCCGTAATTTAAATATATACGGGTATATATCATTTCAACCCGCAATCCCAAATTCAATTCATTGAATATCGCATGGGTTTATCATTTCAACCCATAACTATTTTCTCATATTCTACAGATCATTCGGGTATGTATCATTTCAACCCATAGGGAATTCTATACTAAAAGGGAACTTGTAGAGTGATAACAGATATGATAATAATAATAACGGGCATATATTAACAATAACAATATAATATAAACAACAGGATATGGTGTCATATCCCACAGGTGAACAATTACATATAAATGCATATCATAGATAAAAATTTAAATAATTAACAGTTCAATTTAGCAGTATATTTCAATTGTCGTTTCAATTGAAACCAGATTTAATAAATATAAGAACGTTAATCGTGAGTAATTGCTCACCTTTCGAGGGTAGAGAGATGAATGGAAATGGAAGTGAATTATGGATCTAAACACGAATTCCAAAACGAAACAAGATGGGCACGAATTCGACGATCAAAGCTGATAAATAGGAGGTGATAAAACGAATCAGAACCATCATGATATAATTGAAATAAAATATACGTTATAATTTTTCTTTGAAACCAAAATTTTAAAATACACATTTAAAATAATATCTATAAACTGCAATATATAGATCTATGCACAACAAAATGAAATGTATACTCATCGTGTAATATAACTAATATTTATAAAACTACTATAAACTTATATACACTTTAATATCTATTATCAATATATATACAGTATTTAAAGTCAATATCTATACACACATACTATAAAATGAAACACATATTATATAAACATATAGCCATCATAGATAGCACAGTATAAACAACGTTTATATATTAAAACTAATTTCTTATGTACACATCTATATTAAACAAGACTCGAACAACTACTATATAATATAATATATAATACTTAGATTTTCTCTCGGCTGAAGGTAGACAGCAAAGCAAATGTACATTCTTAATATAATAAGGTGTTCAAAATCCAACACAATGCATTATACTTTCCTCTTATATGAATCTCTTATATAATATACTACGGTATATATAACTATAAATATATATATGCATGCGAAATCATTTATTTCAAACAATATACCATACTGTCACAACAGCAAATATATAAACCATATATATAAAATCTGAAAAAATGTAGAGATAAAATACTCATATACATATCATCATAGCTTATTATATAAAAGAACCTTGAAATACATATAGGCTACAACTAAGTAGATTCAAAATTATAGAGCATGAAAATATATAGAACTGTACTTATGAAACACTGTAACAACTAGATATATAAATATATGAACTAAACCAGTCAATATAACTAAACTTACACAGTATAAACCTAATGGAAATTTTCATAGATCGTATATATAAAGTCAATATATACATATACTTTAGCAAGTTAAGTAGACAAAATGGTTATGCAGGCTCAATATTCATACATATGTATATAAATTTTTCCAAGATCTAGACCATACTAACGTATGTAATTTACAAAACTCTACAGATTATTCAGGGCTGGCCCATTGAACTGGGTTGCCCTAGGCCAATCTAAAGACCTAAAAAGAAAATGGAAAATGTAGACAAAAAAAATTGCAATTTAACCAAACAATGCTAGGATTCGAACCTGCACCCTTCCATTATGTCATTGCAGGCTTTTAACCACTCACCCAAACACTTTTTTTAAAAGATCATATATCAAAAATTTATTTAAAGCATAAACAAACAATTACCATTTTTTTTAATCTGTTGCCCCCACAAGGGGGTTGCCCAATTCAAAGGCCTTATGGGACTTGCCCTCGGGCCGGGCCTGAGATTATTCATTTACTAATATATTGTAAACTAATATAAATTATACTCAAAATAAAATGGAAGTACACAAAAACAAAAGGACAAAAGTATGCAGACTAAAAGCTTTCATATACCAATATATATAAGACCATATATATTAGACATATTTATATCAAAATTTTAGAAATGCAGAAGTATTCATGCGGACTTAAATAAATTATATATGCAGGCTTATCAACTTAGTAATATAATATATGTATGACTTTATAAACTTATATATATATATATATAAACTAATATATACGAATAGATATATACGCACCTATGTAGATGCCAAAGGGAGGTAGACGGCGGGCTGTTCGGCCAGCATGTGGAGGAGGCACGAAGTGGCGGAGCGGGGTCAGTGAGGTGGAAGGCGTGGAGAATATGAGGTCGAATGGGTTTTTTTAGGCGGAGGTGGCGAGGCAAGAAGAGGGGAGATGGTCAGCCTCGGCTGGGGAAGTTGGCGTGTGGAGGGGAGATGAAGGAAAGGTGCGGATCTGGGTTGTTGTGCAAGGGAAGTGGCCTTCAACACAGGCAGGGGGCGGAGGCTATGGGAAAGGGTGACAGCAAATGGAAGGAAAAAAATGAAGGCAAGAAAGAAAAGGACGAATGTACTATATATATTTGTGTGTTTCGAATAGTGTGAACAGAGATATGCGACAAAGAGCCAGAGAAAACGTACCACTGTGAAATAAAGTGAAGTGATGGGAATGGTAACGGCTGATAATAAATGACAATGGCCGTTTATTTCAGCCATTTGAAATTTGAATGGACATCAAAAGTGGTACCGATACGGAATCATTTTCACGGATTCCGCTGTGTAATGGACTTCAAAACACAAAATTGAATATACCGCAGAAATCAGCACAACGAGTCGATCAAAACGATATACAGATATCGGTGGTACGATTATCCTATCAAAATTTGATAGTCGATACCGAAAATGCTGTTAATCTGCCAGAAATAAGATATGCGGAGCAATAATAGTCTGAATTTGACGAAACAAAATACGACGTCTCACTGAGAAGATGGTTTATAAATTTTCTATAGGAAAATATTCAAGTTTGGAAAACATTTTATAACCAACAAAATTAACTAATTTGAATTGAAATAAAATTACACAATAAAATAAACTTCCATATTATCAGATGAAATTTTACTAGTTGCTATGTTAAAATAGACGTATACCAAATATTAAATTTTTATTTCAAAATATTATTATTTATATTTTCACCAAAATTCAATTAATTACGTTATTAAAACCAATTAAATTTACGAGTCATTATACTATCACCCCTTCGGATTATTATATTGATTCGGACTCGATCGGTGCACCTTGATTTGATTTTTGGGGGTGGTGGACTCGGTGGGCGGTTGTAGCTACGATGCGTTACCAATAGCCAGAAAAGGTAAACTAGTTGAATCCCATCTTGGGCATTGCCTCACGAGCCTTGCCATACTTTTATCCTTATACGTGCCACTACGATTTTGTTTTAGTATGGTACCTATAGGGGACTCACTGGCTACTGACGTTACTAGTTGTGTTACAGGACCTGCATAGACTACCTGCTTAAATATGTGTTAAGGGGGATCAATGTAAAGCCTTAACGTTATTTTAATACTTTACATTACTGATAGACATTACCTATATAGCGTATTTTACTACATATAGATAATTTAATGGATCCTTAGGAGATGGAAAATCCCGTAAAATCTCTTAAGTTATTACAATCACGTTATACACTGGATAGGAGATGTAAAATCCTGTAAACATCTCTGTAGCTATCACACTCATATTTATTTGCTGTTGATTTAACTTATATAAGAACTTTTAATTCTGACTCGAGTGTTTTGTCTTTTCATTACACTCGGGTCAGCCTGAGCATTTCAGTGTTTGAAGACATTATTTCTGGAGGACGAAGACGGAGTTTGATATATTATAATATTAGTATTATTCCGCTGCATCATTATTGGTATGTCGTTGTTTGTACTCTGATTGTGGTAAAAATTGTGTAATCAAATGTATATTGTAAAACAGCTTCATGAACTGTTTATTTGATTATTATATTTTACCATTCCACTGCGAGATTCTGTGTTTTGTTTTTACTTCCTTTCTCTTATTTTCTTATTAAATCCCATTGGCAATCCTCCCTTTTGAATGGTTTGAGTTAGACATGTGTGATTTATTGTCAATTTAAACCGTCCAAAAAGGTAGATCGTCACACTACGCTCTTGACATTTAGCAATCCATCTTGGAATGCTAACACTACCCTACAGGCAAAAATGCAATGCTAGCTTTCATCCATACAAGTTCGTTCTGGGTTTAAACGAAACCAAAGGCTCTTCAAGGAGCATTGTCTTCAATCATCTTCAAGATGTCTTCCATCCGAACACGTATGTTGGTTCGGAGTGGTTTTTGCAATCCCGGTCTCTCCAAACCAACAATGATAATATATGGTTGACCCATTCCCGGTTCGTTTGGAAGTATACAACAAGTATTCGAGTCCTCACTGGGAACTCAAATATAAAATCATACTTCCTGATTCAAAATAGGTCAAGTTTTGATCGTTTGTAATTTAACTATCAAATAAACAAACAACAGAAAATTTAGGGATTTAATTATCCATAGCAATCACTAAGCCTCAAAATAAATCTTTCATTTATTTTAAATCTCTCTCCAAAACGTTTATCAAAACATTCATATACTTATCTCACTGACATAAGTATATTCATAAAAGATTTGTAAAAGATTTCTTTTTTCAAAATCATATTAAAGGATAAAAATAAAATGTTATTTTAATTGGAGATAAAGATAACTTCAAACAATATTCCTTCGGTGTTAATTATAGAATGAACGTCCATACCATCAGAATTATGAAGGTTGGTTAAAGGAAATCAAATCTCAAATTCTTTTATAAATTTCCTTCAATAAATCCTTTTAACAAATCTCTTTTATTTATGAAATCTCCTTTACTTAAATTTCAAGCCCAATTACAAAACTCTTTATAAACCACCAAGTTAATTTACAAAACTCTTATATAAACATAAAAACCATTTATATAACCATTTATAAATATCCAAAATCCTTTTATTGAATTTCTTTATAAATATTTGAAACCCTCTATCAAACTTCTTTATAAATATTCACAACCATTTATAAAACTCTTTTATAAATTATCCTTAGTTAAAACAAAACTTCTCTGATACACTTAATCAATTAGGTTCTTTTGATAAACAAAACGATTTTTTAAAACACATTTACTAAAATCATTGCTTAACATGAAACCATTATTAAAAATATGATTGACCTTAAAAATCAAAAAGAAGTTTAGTGACCACAATGGTTCTCATTTTACTGAGTTTACTTTTCAAGTTATAACATAGGTATTTACATAACAAGTAGATATGTATAAGAGAATTAGCCAATAACAATCAATCATATAAGTAAATGTCCAAGTTACTAAAATAACAAACGGGGATTTATTCTATTAATGAATGTCCACACAATCAAACAATTTACTATTTAGCAGAACTGTGTTTTATTCTACTAAATGGATGTTCACACAATTCAATTCAACTAAGTACAACTCATTCACATTTGTTTGGTTCTAAATGTCATGGACAGGAGATCCCTTGATTTAAAATCAATTCACTTATAAAAGAAAACCGACTTAAAACATAACCAATAAAGTTTAAAATGACTTTTAATAGTTAAATCTTAATTTAAATTATAAATTAAAGCTTAATTTTTAATTAAAGCTGAATTAAATCTTAATAAATAAAAATTAAATCATAATTAAACCTAACTTAATCTTAGTTAAGTCCTAATAATTAATGATTATACCCTAATTAATTAATAATTAATTAAATCATTAATCCCCAATTAAATAATTATTAATTCAATAATTAACCTCTAATTAAATAATAAATAATTAAAATAATTAAACTGATTAATATAAAAATTAATACTTAATTATCTCTTAACTTTATTAATCATTAACTAAAACTTCCTTAATTAATTAATAATAAACTTACATAATTAATACTAATTAATTATTAATTATTTAACTTAATTACTAATTAATTAATAAATAATTATTCTTAATTAATCATCAAAACATACTTAATTAAGTAATAATTAACATATATGCTTACTAGTTTAGTTTGAAAATGGTTTTTCAGAAACATTTAAAAGAAACACTTTTAAAACTTGAAAATCGTTAAATTCCCTGAACTGCATCCATAACGTCTATCGCTATGGATGTAATAACTTAGAAATAGTTTTCTAAGTTACCATCCAAAACTTTAACATTCTATTTTTGCTTACATCTAAAACATAATTTAAAAGAGTTTTGAAAACTTTAACTAAAGTTAGAAACTAAAATAAAATAAAACAAAACATTTACTAAATCTAAACTAGTCTACGGTTGATTTTCAAAATGGATCTCATGTTCTTTTCAACATCTCAAGTTCTATGTAACGACCCAGTATTTCAAACCTTTCGCATCCACACATGTCAAACTTGAATTGCTCAAATACACTGTAGTTCATGAAGCTACTATATAACAACAGAATATCTCAAATACACTTTAGTCTCGAATACAAATAGGTGACAAGTCCGAACGAAACAACTGGATAGTTGAAAGCTGAACAGATATAGATGGATCTCCAAGTGAAGCTCCAACTCCAAAGGCGAGTCTCAAATGTTGTGACACTCAGTCTGACCCGAGCGTAAAGCAAAACACAAACACTCGAGTCTGGATTAACATTCTTATATTAATAAATTCAACTCAAGTGAAATGTCAACTGAAATACAAGTAACTTAAAGGATGTTTGGGATTTCCATCCTCTATGGATCCGTGGAACTATCTACTATGTAGTAATAAATGCTATTATAATATGTCTATAGTAAAGTAAAAGTATTAAAATAGCGTTAAGGCATTACCCATATCCCCCTTAACACATTTTATATATTCCCGTAGTCTACACAATGTCGTACGCTCCACCAAACCCGTGGTTTACACAGTGGACACCATATAGGTACGGTACAAAACAAACTCATAACAGGCGTGATAGGGCATGTGACAAGGCACGCGAGGCAATGCCAGGGTAGATATACCGTTTGCGAATCCGGACTGGTGGTAACGCATAGTAGCTACTACCGCCCACCTCGTGACATATTCCCAAATCAAAGGGTGCACCCAATCAAATCACAAAAGTAATAGAATTGTAACATTTCGACTTTTCGACGCTCGAAAATCGACATTAATACGTCCACTGTATCAATTGCCGAGCAATCGAATGCCGGAAAACCGAATTGTTATGGAGAAAAAGAAGAGGTAGAAGAAAACAGAAGAAAACAGAAGAAAAAGAAAGAAGAAACAACAGAAACAATATCAGAATCTCACATATCACAACGGAACAACATATAATAGATAAATGAATAATCTTTAAATCAAAGAACTATATCATTTTATACATTACATCATCATCAGAGTTTACAACAACAATACAACACTGGACAGTTATATAAACTTGTCCTCATACAGAATACACAGCGGAATAATAATATCATATACAAATGATACGCCTCGCCATCCAGCTCGCCACTTAGCTCCACAGTATCTCCTGAATCCAGAATGACCTGATAACCTGACTCTAGACTGCCTGTGTGGAAATTAGTGGGCACCCAGAGTTTAGGAAGGAAACAATAAACTCCAGGTCAGTCATGGTGACTTGTGTGAGAACTAAAACAGTTTATCTTTAAAACAACAACAGAGGAAGTAAAAGACATTCGCAATTCTTTTTGAAAATGAAACTACCATAAGACCTCCCGCCACACACACAATGCAAACGTAGAATTGGAGGAGATTTCTTCTTATGATAGTCAAACATGCTTACTACGCAAATCATTGGATTATTATTATTAGTGCATAGTGGAAAACATTTCGAAAGTATAATATTAATCTTAGCCAACATACAACCATTATTGTATGCCTACTATAGCTACCATCTAAACAGTGGGGCGCCACCATAAGTAAATGGCAGGTTCTACAACTAAAACCGTACAAGGTTCGTATTGGAAATTGGATTGCCAACAAATGGTCATGCTAAGGAACTTCCTGTGCCACGTAGGAACGCCTCTAGCTGGACGCTCCGAGAGACAACCTGCTCTCTGCCAACACAAGGCCGGGTTACCCCTGTAACTAGGTAACTCACGAATACGCCATTCCCCGGTCCTTTGGGACCTATATCTGAGCGCTCGGTAACCAACATCACACACAATATCCACATGAGTAAGTATCTAGGCTCCATACCATGATACCACCCTTTTCCAGAAGGAAATGACATACCCTAAAGGGCGCGACCCTCATAACCTTGCCGCATATTCCTGTTTTGACCATTTCCGGGTTGTGAGGTCCGAAGAGGTCTCGTCCACAAAGCTACGCTTTTTCACAAAGCCACGCTTTGATCACAAATGATCAATAGATGATCATCACACAGCAACACTCAGCATGCCACACTACCAAATTGGGAGTATATCACTGATAAATTTCAACTACATAACCTCTGAGCTTGTACGTCTCAGAGAAGGGTGTTAAGCTAAGAGAATAAATTCTCCGCCACCAACAGAAATGTATTTGAAAGAAATCAGCTTTATATCTCAAAATGTAATGTCAGACATGTAACCATACAAGTCTGTTCCGGGTTCGAATAGAACCGAAGGCACTTCAAAAGAAGCCCTTGCAATCTGGGTATTCACAATCCCGATAAAACTTCCCATCACAAAGGAAATCTCTATACCGTAGCTAACGGTGCAGAGACAATCGATTGGTCATCCTATCGTTTTCACAAATACCCGGCCTTCACCACCGGTCTTCAATACAATCCATATCGTCGTATCACTAATTCAGAATGGGTTATATGACACAAAGGTCTTTTCCCGGCTAACCCGAATAGTGAGCACAATATCTAAAACAAATGGATATAGGATTTCAATTAAGTCACAACTTATTACCCAAATTCTTTCCTTTAAATGGTTTAAACGAATTACCATTTTAAGTCTTTAAGAAAAAAGATTTACTTCATAAAGTTTACCCAGTTTCACAAAGTTTCATTCACAGATTTCCAAATCAATTTCCATTTCAATTTGATTAACCCATTAAATCTTTAAATCAAGATTTAATTTATAGCTTTCAAAACTATTCACATTTCAAGTCTTTTATAATAGAAAAGATACACCTTTTGAAATACTCTTTTATTTCAAAATAAAGTTTAATTATCATCACAAAGGTTATTCATAGTTTTTCCAAACTATTTACAATCTTATTTCAATTTAAAATATTTCGATACAAATTGGAAATCTTTTCACTTTATGAAAGCTATCATTATTTGAAAACAGATAGTTTTCGTTTTGGGAAAAACTAGTTACAATTACACAGTTTAAAGCCATCCAAGTATAAAACTTAAATTTAAATTTAAATTTCCAAAACCATATTTTAAATGGTTAAAAACCCATATAAACACCTTTTATAACTTGAAAGATCCTTTAAACCAAAATTCCCAATTCATTGAATTCAATTTAAAAATATTGAATTCAAAATTTAAATCAAATGATTTAAATTCCAATTCTATTAAGTTATTTAAAATAACTTTTATTTTGAAACTCACTTTCAAAAACTTTCAATTCCAATTCCAAACAATATTTGAATTCAAAAATTCAATCTTTTCAAAATTGATAAAAATCTATGACTTAACCGATTTCCACGTGAAATCCACTTTTGTGTGTGTATTGTGTAGTCTAAGGGTTTAACACAATAATGCAACAACATTCAATCATCACAGATCAAATATAACAATATAATTGATAAGCGGTATAAACGATAACGCTTATCTTTCATTCACAGATCACAGATATATAAACATCACAGATAAATAAATCACAGATCACAATACAAAACAGGATATATCATAAAGCATCATACATCAAAGATGTCAAACAATTCGAATTTAATTTTTAAATTGATTTCACAAATATTCATTTTCCATTTCCAATTTTTTTTTCAAATTGATTTCCAAATCCAAATAAATTTCCAATGAATTTCCAAAATTATTTCCTTTTAAAATAAATTCCTTTATCTCTTCAAATCCTTTCAAAAATCCAAATTTCAAATAAATCCTCAGTTGATAAATAATAATTTCGAAATCCATTTATTAAGCCTTTTTATACAAATTTGAAATTTAATTCAACATGGTTCAAAAATAAAACCTTTATCTTTTAACTCCTTTTAAATTCAACCAATTATCAAAAAATAAATTTTTGGATAAAATTTCTACTTACATTTCGAAAATCCAATTTTATCTATTTATGGTATCCAACAATACCAAAATATATTTGGCTAAATTATAGCCGTCAACAATTTCAATCACAATATAATCACACGGCGATTATAAATAAATCAACACACAACATTGAAATAAATTTAAATGTTTGAGGAATCCAGTTGGATCACTACAACCTGTTTCTCTGCATCCACAGATGTTAGCACAATACCAATTCCACTTCACAGTGAAATTATCGCGGTATATGGGATTTATAAATATTATCCGCTATGATGCGGTGCAATAGGGTCTCATCCGCTATATAATGCGGGTAATCAACTCCAAATACATATATAATACCAATTCCACTTCACGGTGAAATTATCGCGGTATATGTTTTTAATAAATAACCTCCGCTTAATATACGGCGTATAGGGTCTATTTAACACAACAGATAATAATTATCATCCAATTCACACAATCAAGCAATTTTAAATCTAATTGTTTAAAATTTAAATCGAAACAAAATATTCGATTGAGTGAGGAGTTCTCACCTTGCTTTTAAAATGTCGAGCGTTCAATTTTTACATTAAATCGAACACGTTCAATTTAACTCAAAATTTTCACTTGCTCGAAATGATCCCACGTCTGCACCACAGCGAGCTGCTCGCCGCTGCGATTCCGGCGCCGCCAGTTTCGTCGATTTTCGACCTCGTATGAGCAAGATATTGCATTTTAAAGTTTACACGATTTAAAGATAATCAATTTCAAATTTTCGTTTTATTTTATTTACCCTTTTTATCATAGCCGTTCGATTTTGCCTTCATCACATCTGCCCGTTCGGCCTTTCTTCTTCCTCACGTCCAGTAACCCACGCACGCAAGAAAACCCATATAAGCCGCCTCTAAACCCTAAATATCGCGGCCAACTCGAGTATCATCACAACGATCGAAGACCAGGGTTTCGAAGCTCGTGGCGTGCCCTACTCTCGGCCGAAGGCACTTGAAGCTCGGCGCCTTTAATCACGTGCGATCTCCGTTTAAATGCCATACGAACGCGAGCTATTTGCAGACGATTGGCTTCGAGTTAAACGATCTCCACCGTTGACAACATAGATCTCATCACGCTCGGCATTTCTGTAGTTGATAACTTTCTCTAATTATTCACGGATTGGAAGAAATCAAAGGAAGAAAATAATAAAATTTCGGCCATTGAATTGTTTAGTGGGGGTTGAAGCTTAGGGTTTGGTGTACAATTGTGAAAATGGAGGCCTTTTATAGAAAATTCGCCAAACACTATTCATCGGAAATTTTCCGAACTCCAAATCGAGCATGCAAACTGACGTTCATAAAGTTTTACCCACGTTCCGAACACAATGGAACGTGTTTCAGGAGCAAATTCGATCATATGTGCGAGTTACGGAATTAAACGATCAAATTTTAATTAAATCGATTTTAAACGATTTCGATGCGTTTTGGCTTGCCCCGGACAAACCGTAAATCCGATTGACACGAAATTTGAAATCTTACAATAATTTCACATTACGGATCCGATGAAACTGGTTTCGTCGAAATCCGAGACTGTTTGAAAAATGAATATTTTCACTAGTCAATTAAATATTAAAATATTCAATTTTCACAAATTAACTTTTAATTCGATTTTAAAAGTTCACAAACATCATTCTAACTCCAATATGATTTAATATAATTTTATAAATCATTTTTAATCACATTTAGTTCAGATTTCAATTATTTACCCAATTTCAAGTATTAAATTAATAATTTAATCGCCCAATTAAATCACTATATCGAAATTAAATTAATTCGACTTCCAAATCTTACTTGTTAATATTTAAAATCAATTAAATATACGAATTTCAAATGACAGAAATTCTGGGTTGTTACAAACTTCCCCCCTTAAAAGAATTTCGTCCTCGAAATTGCAAAGTAAGAAAAATACTCCAATTTCATTAACATTTCAGAAATCCATTTCATGAAAATTTTATATTTACCTTTTCCAAACCTTTAACTTCAACCAAAACAGTGATTTCCATTTTCTAGTTCAATTCCTACGTTTTCATTTCAATTTAGAAATTGACTTTCCGTTAACAAAAATTTTCTAACGCCATAAATTTTCAGAAAAATTAGCCAGCGTCTCCTTTGCGCGGTTCGATCGTAGTAGGATCGCAATAGACATAAATATATATACATCGACTCACACGACCGGAAAAGCAGAAAAACAGTTCATATTTCCTATTTTTATTGCGTAGACGTACCTTTTTAGCATTTTTAAGCAAAGCAGTTATTTATTAAGCATTTTAGCGCAACCCAATCAGCCGAACGGCAGCCACGTCACCTATACTTACTCAGTATAAACACGTAAGCGATATATATAGGAAATTATTAACATTTCATTAATTTTAAATAACAAATACAAAGTTTCCATAAGAAATGCAATCAAATAATTCCCATAAGCAATTTATAAGGTTTCGATACACATTTTAATTACTTACTACCAATTCATATACAACGACATTCAATTATACATTTTCAATTAGTTCACATTCACTAATTTACATTCAAGTTGGTTCGCTTTCAATGCAAATCAATTTCTATTTAAATTTACTTCACTTTCAATTTAAATTCAATTGCTTTAGCTTTCATTTATTAATTCAATTTCATTAACTGTAACAACCCGAGATTTCACAGTATTATTATTATCGTCATGTGACGATTTAATTGGGTTGCTGGTTGTTTTTAGCGTTTAACCAAGCGAAATTCTTTTCAAATCGGATTGAAATTCTTTTGAATTTGTAAATATTGAAGCGGGCTTTAAAGAAAAATTGTTTTGGCCCACTCGTTGTTGCCGTGACGTTTATCTGTACCTTTCCCCTTTTATTCGTTCACTCGAGAAAACCATCCCTCTACCCTTTATTCTCTTTCGTTCGAAATCTAAACAAGAAAACCCTAGAACCAAGCAATCAAAAGGAATTAAAAATGATGGCCTCTTCCTTGTCGTTCAAAACCGATTCCCCTTTCACTTTCGAAAACTCCAAAAATCAAACGCGATCGAACGAGAAAAGAAATGGCGGCCTTATACTTCTTCGTCCCCAAATTCAAATTAGGGCTTTTGTTCCTCCTTCGTTCCAAGTTAGGGTTGTTGATGAATTTAAAGCGCCGCTTCGAGCTGTTCGATCGCAACAGATGGCTTAGTTCGCGGCTTCTCCCCTTTGATCGAGTTCGACTCGCCTTCTCGACCAGAAAAAGGTGAGTGAGTAACTCTCATTCACATCTAATTTAAGCTAGTTATTTGTGAATCTTGTTGTTTGTTTCTCGGCTATCACTGATGTGAACTCGAGTGATTTCTTATCACTCACATTTAGTCCAATTTTAATGCTTTCTGCCTTCTTCGATTGGTATAATGTGTTGCTTGTCACGGCTTGATTTGCAGTCGAATTCGTCTGTTTATTTTGTTGTAGTTTCCTTTAGCTTCGACTTGATTTTTCGATGTTGTTTATGATCGACGTTGGTTATTTTTCTGCGTCGAAATTCTTGTTACCTTCGACTTTCACTGATTTCTACGATGCTGAATTTGTTCGACTTTTGACTTGTTTGATTTGTTAAAACACGGCAGTGGTTTCGAACTTGTGATTTTCTAGTTATTAACTTGCGACTCGATTTGGTTGTTCCGTGAAACTCTATTTGTATTCGTGGCCAGTGAAAATCTTTGACCTTGGCACTGATTCGTTTATTCACGGTTTCAACTTGTTTTGGTATCACCAGATTCTACTTGATTTTTATCATTGACTTTGGTCACTATGATTTGGGAATTTGCAGTTGTCTTGTTGTAACTGTAGTTTCATTGTAATTTTGATACTTATTCGAGTACTGTATTGGCCTGGGGTTTGTTCGAACTTGTTTCTGGGTGTCTTCGACATTGGTTTAGATATTGAGCTGTACTTCATTTGATACTCGGCTTCGATCATATTTGAATTTTGGTAGCACTGGTTTCGATACTTCACTTTCCCGTTTTCATCCTTGTTCATGTAGATAGTTACACGGCTACATTTATATTCACCGCTTCTAGTCGAGTTTACACTGTCCAGTTACATGTTGAAAGTGTACATTTTGATTTGTGTCGAGACTTATTAGCATACAGGTGTACTGTTTGGGTTATGTGAAGTAGTAGCCTTAGTACATTGTTCATGACATTAGCTTGCATTAGCTTGTTTCACAACCACATGCATGTAGTCAGGTGTACACGCCTGTGACCATTCATGTAGCTGCATTGGGTAGCACTCCACTGTGTTCATGTAGACTGTTTGCAATGTACAACTTATTCATGTCACTTCACTATCTACTTGGTATACCTGTCTTTGTTTACTGTTGCTTGTTTCGTTATGGGGTAGCCTGGTTCACTGGAACATCCCACTATTGCATTTGATCTGGTCCAGTTTACATAAAATACTTACCTGACCCCTTGCATATGTTCTCTGATACATTTCGAGGCATGTTGGTAATTGCTGGTAGTTACAACTTGTACTTTGAACACTAGTGTGTATTTTGCCTTGTTTCTGGTTGAGTTCATTGACGAGTTGTTTCATAGGAGCATCCACTCCTAAGTGTTCTTATATATTTTACTACCCTTGGTTTGCATTGCATTAATACGTTTGGAGTTGTATTCTGATTTGGATTGTTGATTTGTCATTTAACACTGTTTAGTGTAATATCTGTCGTTATCCAATTCTTGTATCGAGAGTTGGATATACGAGATTTCTGTGATTATCGTCTATTTGACTATCTGATTATTTTGCTGCTATGCACCAATAACTGAGTTTGAATTAGACTGACCCGTGTATTATTTTCTTTTGAATTTAATACTCGGGTCAGACCCGAGTTATTTCAGGTTGTAGATTTTCTTCTTTGAGTAGCTGTTCGGGATTTGAAGACTTTTCACATCTTCTGAAGTTGTCATTGTCCTTTTGTAGTAGTCGTGTCATTGTATAGAACGATATGTATTCATGTATATTAGTCGATAATGTACGTGTATATATAACTTCTAGAGTCGACAGTTGTAGTTGTATCATATGTATTGTGTCAACTATGTATTAACTGACATCAGTTATATATATATGAGACTTTTGTTTTTATCTGTGTTCCGCATTTATATTATCTGTGTTATTATTATATCTAATGTCCTAAACTAGTATGAACTATCGTAGTTTGTTTTATACTGATAATTGGATACGTCGATGGGAGTAAATAAGTAATAGATGAAAAATAAAAAGTATATACCACTCCTATCGAGATAACCAATATTAGTGTAAAGCAAATTAAGGATGGTCGCTCCTATCCAGCCTTATTCTTCGTAATAATAGACAATATTTCTTTTAATACTCTTTGTTATTATGAGCATAGAGGTGGGGCATCACAGTTGGTATCCGAGCTTGGGGTTTATGGACATAATATAAAACTTAACTCGGATGGAACATATGTTACAACTATTAGTCGATGTTTTATTTGTGATTTGAGTCAAAACTAAAGTTTTGAAACTTTGATGAAATTTTTAAATTTCTTTATTTAAAAATAAAAGGTTGATGATTTGATTGATTTGAGTATTGTTTATCAGAGTGCGCAGCGGAAACAGTGAAACTGTCTTCGCTGAGTACAACTGATAATCTTTTTGATTTAAAAATCGAAATACAAAATTGATATGAATTTCATTCGTTGTTTACATAGCTGTGATTATTTTGTTTCTTTGAGAATTTCGAATCCGAATTGAGGATTCGAAGAAATTAAAGTTATGTGATTTTTGTTGAAATTTCCGCTGACTTTCTTTTGTACTAATCATATATTGATTAGATTTTTGCTGTTTTGA
This sequence comes from Allium fistulosum, assembly GCA_030737815.1. Classification (NCBI taxonomy): domain Eukaryota; kingdom Viridiplantae; phylum Streptophyta; class Magnoliopsida; order Asparagales; family Amaryllidaceae; genus Allium; species Allium fistulosum. The sequence goes on along the minus strand of CM060901.1, from coordinate 303,560,505 downwards.
ATTATCTTCATTGAAGATACCTTCGAATGATTTCTTTGTTCATTTTGTAGTACGTGCAAAATTTGAATTGCACGTTATTGCATTTATTTTACGTTGAACCGATGCTTGGTTATGAAACGTATTTTGTTGCCGTTATTTTTATAACGGGATTTTACACCAATGCTATATTTTGAAGTACGGTGTTTTGTGGCATTTTGATGAATGAAAATTCACTGATATTACGTTTGATGTAAATTGTTTTGATGTGATTTTGACGTTTTAAAATTACTGTCGCTTTGGCTTCAGTAACCATCAAATTTTAAAAAAGTGGATTTTCAAGCGGTTATTCCGCAATGCTGAGTTTGAGATACGATTTTTCGGTATTTTGAGAAGTACAATTTCTTTATCGAAATTGTCACTGATTTGCTGTTTAATCACGTGATTGGAAAATCGTTTTAAAAATGAAAATTGTTTTATAAACTTTTAACGATTTGCGTTTTCAAAAGAATGAGAAAGCGATTTAAACGTTTCAGCAAAATCGAGGACTATGACCCCTTTCTTTTACTGTTTCGCTTAACTCCGGACTTGTCCAGTTGAGAATGTGAATTGTTATTTTTACAAAATAAATAAAAATTGTTTTCAGAAATTTTAACAGTTTGCGCTTTCAAAAGAATGAGAAAGCGATTTAAACGTTTCAGCAAAATCGAGGATTATGACCCCTTTCTTTTACTGATTCGCTTAATTCCGGACTTGTCCGTTTGAGAATGTAAAGTGTATTTTTACAAAATACACAATTTTTCACTTTCAAGGAAACGATGAAGTGATTTAAACGATTTAGCAAAAGTGCGGAGTATGGAACCACACTTTTACTATTTCGGTTAATTCCGGACTCGTTAATTGAATATCTGTTGTTTTGATGATTTTGATGAATTTTGCACTTTCAAGAAAACGATGAAGAGAATCAAACGATTTAGTAAAACACGTGGTATGGGACATGTGCGTTTGCTATTTCGGTTAATTCCGGACTCGTTAATTGAAATATTTTGATGCTTTCGTGTGCTTTCGAGCCACTATGAGGACCTTCGGGTCATTTGTTGGACCTTCGGGTCATTTGTTGGGCTTTCGGGCCACTCTGCGGACCTTCGGGTCAAATACCAGTACTAGACCTTCGGGTCACTCTGCGGACCTTCGGGTCAATCTGATGGGCGCCAAAATTATGTTGAGTACTTGGTAGGCTTCGGCCACTCTGAGATGCACGTGCGGCGAATTAAAAACTCGCCATCTGATGGGATCGATCCAAGCTTTTATGTTGATTTTCTAGTCTTCTTAATTGATTTCTAGATATTTGTTGTTTCTAATTATCTGCAGGTAATTGGATATTTGTTGATATGAGTTCTGATTATCGTTTTTGATAATCAGATATTTGTTGTTTCTAATTATCGCTTGTGATAATTAGATATTTGCTGATATGAGTTCTGATCATCGTTTTTGACAATCAGATATTTGTTGTTTCTAATTATCGCTTGTGATAATTAGATATTTGTTGATATGAGTTCTAATTATCGTTTTTGATAATCGGATAATTGTTGCTTTTAATTATCACTTTAGATAATTAAATATTTGTTGATTTGAGATTTAATTATCGTCTTTGATAATTAAATATTTGTTGATTTTAGATTTAATTATCGCTGTTAGATAATTAAATATTTGTTGATATGAGATTTAATTATCGCTTTAGATAATTAAATATTTGTTGATTTGAGATTTAATTATCTTCTTTGATAATTACATATTTGTTGATTTCAGATTTAATTATCGCTGTTAGATAATTAAATATTCGTTGATTTGAGATTTAATTATCGCTTTAGATAATTAAATATTTGTTGATTTGAGATTTAATTGGATATTTGTTGATATGAGTTCTGATTATCGTTTTTGATAATCAGATATTTGTTGTTTCTAATTATCGCTTGTGATAATTAGATATTTGTTGATATGAGTTCTGATTATCGTTTTTGATAATCGGGTATTTGTTGCTTTTAATTATCGCTTTAGATAATTAAATATTTGTTGATTTGAGATTTAATTATCGTCTTTGATAATTAAATATTTGTTGATTTTAGATTTAATTATCGCTGTTAGATAATTAAATATTCGTTGATTTGAGATTTAATTATCGGTTTAGATAATTAAATATTTGTTGATTTGAGATTTAATTATCGTCTTTGATAATTAAATATTTGTTGATTTTAGATTTAATTATCGCTGTTAGATAATTAAATATTTGTTGATTTGAGATTTAATTATTGCTGTTAGATAATTAAATATTTGTTGATTTGAGATTTAATTATCGCTTTAGATAATTAAATATTTGTTGATATGAGATTTAATTATCGCTTTTGATAATTAAATATTTGCTGGTTTGAGATTTAATTATCGCTTTAGATAATTAAATATTTGTTGATATGAGATTTAATTATCGCTTTTGATAATTAAATATTTGCTGGTCTGAGATTTAATTATCGCTTTTAATAATTGAATATTTGTTGAATTTGAAATTTGATTATCGCTTGTGATAATCGAATATTTGTTGATTTGAGAAATTTGACTATCGTTTGAGATAATCAGATATTTGATTTGTCTTCTGATTATCGTTTGAGATAAGTAAATATTTGCGATTTGAAAATTCAATTATCGTTTTTGATGATTGAATATTCGCGATTTTTGAGATTTGAGCTTCGTCTTTTTCTCTGGCGATTCAGGTGAGTAATTTGATTTACTCACATTCAATTCGTGCTCTGTATGGGATTTCTGCTCTGTTTTTCCTTCTCTTTTAGTTGCTGGAACTCGATTGTTCTTGCTTTTGTTAGTCGTCTGATTTTGATCCCTGATTCCCACGAGGTTGATTCTTTTGATTTGAAGCAGTCGAACCTTTCGATTTCTTATCTAATACTTCCCCGCTGACACTTGCTTTGCTTATACATTCGACATTGCCATGCTCTTTTGGTTGTTACCTTTTATCTATTTATTCCCTATGATTGCGTGGACGCAATTTTTATAAGGAGGGGAGTCTGTAACAACCCGAGATTTCACAGTATTATTATTATCGTCATGTGACGATTTAATTGGGTTGCTGGTTGTTTTTAGCATTTAACCAAGCGAAATTCTTTTCAAATCGGATTGAAATTCTTTTGAATTTGTAAATATTGAAGCGGGCTTTAAAGAAAAATTGTTTTGGCCCACTCGTTGTTGCCGTGATGTTTATCTGTACCTTTCCCCTTTTATTTGTTCACTCGAGAAAACCGTCCATCTACCCTTTATTCTCTTTCGTTCGAAATCTAAACAAGAAAACCCTAGAACCAAGCAATCAAAAGGAATTAAAAATGATGGCCTCTTCCTTGTCGTTCAAAACCGATTCCCCTTTCACTTTCGAAAACTCCAAAAATCAAACGCGATCGAACGAGAAAAGAAATGGCGGCCTTATACTTCTTCGTCCCCAAATTCAAATTAGGGCTTTTGTTCCTCCTTCGTTCCAAGTTAGGGTTGTTGATGAATTTAAAGCGCCGCTTCGAGCTGTTCGATCGCAACAGATGGCTTAGTTCGTGGCTTCTCCCCTTTGATCGAGTTCGACTCGCCTTCTCGACCAGAAAAAGGTGAGTGAGTAACTCTCATTCACATCTAATTTAAGCTTGTTATTTGTGAATCTTGTTGTTTGTTTCTCGGCTATCACTGCTGTGAACTCGAGTGATTTCTTATCACTCACATTTAGTCCAATTTTAATGCTTTCTGCCTTCTTCGATTGGTATAATGTGTTGCTTGTCACGGCTTGATTTGCAGTCGAATTCGTCTGTTTATTTTGTTGTAGTTGCCTTTAGCTTCGACTTGATTTTTCGATGTTGTTTATGATCGACGTTGGTTATTTTTCTGCGTCGAAATTCTTGTTACCTTCGACTTTCACTGATTTCTACGATGCTGAATTTGTTCGACTTTTGACTTGTTTGATTTGTTAAAACACGGCAGTGGTTTCGAACTTGTGATTTTCTGGTTATTAACTTGCGACTCGATTTGGTTGTTCCGTGAAACTCTATTTGTATTCGTGGCCAGTGAAAATCTTTGACCTTGGCACTGATTCGTTTATTCACGGTTTCAACTTGTTTTGGTATCACCAGATTCTACTTGATTTTTATCACTGACTTTGGTCACTATGATTTGGGAATTTGCAGTTGTCTTGTTGTAACTGTAGTTTCATTGTAATTTTGATACTTATTCGAGTACTGTATTGGCCTGGGGTTTGTTCGAACTTGTTTCTGGGTGTCTTCGACATTGGTTTAGATATTGAGCTGTACTTCATTTGATACTCGGCTTCGATCATATTTGAATTTTGGTAGCACTGGTTTTGATACTTCACTTTCCCGTTTTCATCCTTGTTCATGTAGATAGTTACACGGCTACATTTATATTCACCGCTTCTGGTCGAGTTTACACTGTCCAGTTACATGTTGAAAGTGTACATTTTGATTTGTGTCGAGACTTATTAGCATACAGGTGTACTGTTTGGGTTATGTGAAGTAGTAGCCTTAGTACATTATTCATGACATTAGCTTGCATTAGCTTGTTTCACAACCACATGCATGCAGTCAGGTGTACACGCCTGTGACCATTCATGTAGCTGCATTGGGTAGCACTCCACTGTGTTCATGTAGACTGTTTGCAATGTACAACTTATTCATGTCACCTCACTATCTACTTGGTATACCTGTCTTTTTTTACTGTTGCTTGTTTCGTTATGGGGTAGCCTGGTTCACTGGAACATCCCACTATTGCATTTGATCTGGTCCAGTTTACATAAAATACTTACCTGACCCCTTGCATATGTTCTCTGATACATTTCGAGGCATGTTGGTAATTGCTGGTAGTTACAACTTGTACTTTGAACACTAGTGTGTATTTTGCCTTGTTTCTGGTTGAGTTCATTGACGAGTTGTTTCATAGGAGCATCCACTCCTAAGTGTTCTTATATATTTTACTACCCTTGGTTTGCATTGCATTAATACGTTTGGAGTTGTATTCTGATTTGGATTGTTGATTTGTCATTTAACACTGTTTAGTGTAATATCTGTCGTTATCCAATTCTTGTATCGAGAGTTGGATATACGAGATTTCTGTGATTATCGTCTATTTGACTATTTGATTATTTTGCTGCTATGCACCAATAACTGAGTTTGAATTAGACTGACCCGTGTATTATTTTCTTTTGAATTTAATACTCGGGTCAGACCCGAGTTATTTCAGGTTGTAGATTTTCTTCTTTGAGTAGCTGTTCGGGATTTGAAGACTTTTCACATCTTCTGAAGTTGTCATTGTCCTTTTGTAGTAGTCGTGTCATTGTATAGAACGATATGTATTCATGTATATTAGTCGATATTGTACGTGTATATATAACTTCTAGAGTCGACAGTTGTAGTTGTATCATATGTATTGTGTCAACTATGTATTAACTGACATCAGTTATATATATATGAGACTTTTGTTTTTATCTGTGTTCCGCATTTATATTATCTGTGTTATTATTATATCTAATGTCCTAAACTAGTATGAACTATCGTAGTTTGTTTTATACTGATAATTGGATACGTCGATGGGAGTAAATAAGTAATAGATGAAAAATAAAAAGTATATACCACTCCTATCGAGATAACCAATATTAGTGTAAAGCAAATTAAGGATGGTCGCTCCTATCCAGCCTTATTCTTCGTAATAATAGACAGTATTTCTTTTAATACTCTTTGTTATTATGAGCATAGAGGTGGGGCGTCACATTAACACTTAATGAATTATATTCTATACAATCAACCAACAACCAAATAACAACCAATGTCATTCAACACAACCAAATTTATTAAATTTACTTTACTTTACATTCAATTTGGTTCAACACATTTAATTTCAATTGGTTTAACATTCAATTGACTTTCATTTAATTCATTCAAATTCCAATTTTATTAGCTCTTAATGAATTAATACTTACATCCATTATTCCATATCAATTTATTCACCTTCGATTGATTAACATTCAATCCATTTATTAATTCAATTGCTAATTCATTTTACAAATAAAGTTGAATCTCATTTATATAACTCAAGTTCATATTCATCACTTCACTTTATTAATTTATTTCGGTACCAAAATCAATTTCATTCAACATCACTTAAGCTCAATTCCCATTAAACATCATTTGTTTAACTTAACTTAAATTTCCACTTATAAGTCCAATTCAATCTAATTTAATTTATTTAACTTTACCAAAGCTAAATTCATTACTTCATATTATAAGTATAAAACTCATTTCACTTATAATTATCAATTACAACTTGAATTTTAATTTTAATTCTATTTATCACGACAAAACTTCAATTTCAATTAATTATGGTAGCAAATCCATCACACAGAAACTCGAAAATGATACTGATGATGCTGCAGTCATCACCCTTATTATTTCCCAGCAACACTAGTGAATTCAGTGCTTAAATTCTTTCAAAATTTCCTTTTATTCATAAATCACATTTATAAATCTTTTTTTTCTCATATAATTTCACTATTTTACTTTACTTATACAAGATTATTTCACAATTGTAAATCATATTAATTATAATTCCATACTTATACAATTGTTGCTTTTATAAGTTATTCTTTCATAATTGTTGTTTTTATATAATTTATTCAAACAACTTTCATTAATTCGTATATATTCTTACATTTTCAACAACCAAACAATTAATTTTATACACACTTTAATAATTCTGAAAAAAATTAGTTCCTTTGTATACAAAATATAATCGAGGTAAAATTATTTCATTTACCCAATTCAAAATGATACTATGTCGACTTGCCTCGTTTAAGTGTTTAGAAATCCCTATCGATAATATGGCGTCCCACATACCGACCAGAATTCATAAAAAGCTCAACGGATAAGCAAACACAATATAAAACATTTTTATATTCAATAACAAATACGCACTCATATCTATTATTACACTCACACTCATTCTAGAGTACTACTGACTCTATCTCTAATGAGTAACTCCCAACAGAGCCAAGGTTATCACTTAACTATATGCTCTGATACCAAATGTAATGTTTCGACTTTACGACGCTCGAAAATCGACATTAATACGTCCAATGTATCAATTGCCAAGCAATCGAATGCCGGAAAACCGAATTTTTATGGAGAAAAAGAAGAGGTAGAAGAAAACAGAAGAAAAAGAAAGAAGAAACAACAAAAACAATATCAGAATCTCACATATCGCAGCGGAACAACATATAATAGATAAATGAATGATCTTTAAATCAAAGAACTATATCATTTTATACATTACATCATCATCAGAGTTTACAACAACAATACAACACTGGACAGTTATATAAACTTTTACTTATACAGAATACATAGCGGAATAATAATATCATATACAAATGATACGCCTCGCCATCCAGCTCGCCATTTAGCTCCATAGCATCTCCTGAATCCAGAATGACCTGATAACCTAACTCTAGACTGCCCGTGTGGAAATTAGTGGGCACCCAGAGTTTAGGAAGGAAACAATAAACTCCAGGTCAGTCATGGTGACTAGTGTGAGAACTAAAACAGTTTGTCTTTAAAACAACAACAGAGGAAGTAAAAGACATTCGCAATGCTTTTTTAAAATGAAACTACCATAAGACCTCCCGCCACACACACAATGCTAACGCAGAATTGGAGGAGATTTCTTCTTATGATAGTCAAACATGCTTACTACGCAAATCATTGGATTATTATTATTAGTGCATAGTAGAAAACATTTCGAAAGTATAATATTAATCTTAGCCAACATACAACCATTATTTTATGCCTACTATAGCTACCATCTAAACAGTGGGGCGCCACCATAAGTAAATGGCAGGTTCTACAACTAAAACCGTACAAGGTTCGTATTGGAAATTGGATTGCCAACAAATGGTCAGGCTAAGAAACTTCCTATTCCACGTAGGAATGCCTCTGGTTGGACGCTCCAAGAGACAACCTGCTCTCTGCCAACACAAGACCGGGTTACCTCTGTAACTAGGTAACTCACGAATATGCCATCCCCCGGTCCTTTGGGACCTTTATCTGAGCGCTCGGTAACCAACATCACACATAATAAATAATGTGTGTCCATATGAGTAAGTATCTGGGCTCCATACCATGATACCACCCTTTTTCCAGATGGAAATGACATATCCTAAAGGGCGCGACCCTCATAACCTTGCCGCATATTCCTGTTTTGACCATTTCCGGGTTGTGAGGTCCGAAGAGGTCTTGTCCACAAAGCTACGCTTTTTCACAAAGCCACGCTTTGATCACAAATGATCAATAGATGATCATCACACAGCAACACTCAGCATACCACACTACCAAATTGGGAGTATATCACTGATAAATTTCAACTACATAACCTTTGAGCTCGTACGTCTCAGAGAAGGGTGTTAAGCTAAGAGAATAAATTCTCCGCCACCAACAGAAATGTATTTGAAAGAAATCAGCTTTATATCTCAAAATGTACTGTCAGACATGTAACCATACAAGTCTGTTCCGGGTTCGAACAGAACCGAAGGCACTTCAAAAGAAGCCCTTGCAATCCAGGTATTCACAGTCCCGATAAAACTTCCCATCACAAAGGAAATCTCTATACCGTAGCTAACGGTGCAGAGACAATCGATAGGTCATCCTATCGTTTTCACAATTACCCGGTCTTCACCACCGGTCTTCAATACGATCCATATCATCGTATCACTAATTCAGAATGGGTTATATGACACAATGGTCTTTTCCCGGCTAACCCGAATAGTGAGCACAATATCTAAAACATATGGATATAGGATTTCAATTAAGTCACAACATATTAACCAAATCCTTTCCTTTAAATGGTTTAAACGAATTACCATTTTAAGGCTTTAAGCAAAAAGATTTACTTCATAAAGTTTACCCAGTTTCACAAAGTTTCATTCACAGATTTCAAAATCAATTTCCATTTCAATTTGATTAACCCATTAAATCTTTAAATCAAGATTTAATTTATAGCTTTCAAAACTATTTGTTAACTCTTTCAGTTCAGCGACCTAAAACTCTACGACCTAAGGAAATGCTGCGACCTAAGGAAATGCTGCGACCTAAGGAAATGCTGCGACCTAAGGAAGTGCTGCGACCTAAGGATGCTGCGACCTAAGGAAATGCTGCGACCTAAGGAAGTGCTGCGACCTAAGGATGCTACGACCTAAGGAAATGCTGCGACCTAAAACTCTACGACCTAAGGAAATGCTGCGACCTAAGGAAATGCTGCGACCTAAGGATGCTGTGACCTAAGGATGAGCTGCGACCTAACTTCTTTGCGACCTAAGGCTGCAGAAGATCTCGCGACCTAAGGGGGCAGGAAAGCTTCGCGACCTAAGGCTGCAGAAGATCTCGCGACCTAAAGGGGGCAGGAAAGCTTCGCGACCTAAGGCTGCAGAAGATCTCACGACCTAAAGAGGCAGAAAGGATTGCGACCTATGGAACTCAACGACCTAAGGTAGCTAGCGACCTAAAGGGCTTAACAACCTAAGGTAGTTAGCGACCTAAGGAACTTGACGACTTAAATAGGTTAGCGACCTAACTATTAAAAGAAGTTCAGCGCCCTACGACCTAGAGCCCCCACACCTATTCTGTAACTCGCGTGCGACCTATTACTTGATCAAATGAAGACAAGCACAGTAACTCGTGGAACCGCAAGATGACAACGACCTAGCTTAGGTCGTTCGCGACCTACGACCTAACTAAGGTCGCGCGCGACCTAAGACTTAGGCAAATTTTCTACCCAGAAATCAGCTTCTATAAATAGGACATCACTTCCAACTTGAGAGGGACTTTTGGCAATTCATTTCTAAAGCGCCGTTACTCTGTCGAACTCTCCAATCATTCAGCAAACAAGGATCCTTCAAGAATTCAAGACACTACAACAAACTTCGGGAGAAATTCTTAACATCCGACATGGATTCATCGAGTTTCATCGCCGAAGATTGAGCTAGTAGTCAAGATTGTTTCTTGTGATCGAGTTGTACTGTTTTCATAGGAGATTTGTATCAATTTGTAACCAGATTCAATAATAAAGAGATTCAAAGTGGACGTAGGCTAAATCTCAAGCCGAACCACTATAAATTGCTGTCTTTTACTGCATTTCCGCTATTTTCCTGCTTAACTTCTGTTCCCGTCACACGGGTGGTGCTTTCACGATCTTATTACACACACCGGGTGTTATCGTTCATATTTTGACGTTAACATTTTGGTGCTTTCACTGAGAACTCAACTCAGGCTACCATTCCATCATTGCTTCACACAAGTTTGTTGAAAAGATTTCCTACAGAACTAGAAGTCTATCAGACATAATGGCTCCTGGAAGGAAACGAAAGGTTGTCAGATCTGAAAATGTTCATGATGATACCGCCACCTCTGCTTCACCAAGTCAAGCAGCTCCAAGCGTCGGGGTGACGCGAGAGGAGCTAGACGCTGCTGTATCCGGACTATACCAGCAGATTGAGACTCAAAACAATCTGATGATGGAAAAACTGAATGCTCTGCTTGGTGCCAACCAAAGACCAGTGGGTAATGAAGAAAACACCGCTGATGCTCTTCGCAACTCCGAAGGGAGGAATATTCCTCAGGGGGGATCAGGTGCTGCTGAAAGGGCACCCCTCCGAGCTGAAGGATCTAGACCATCGCCAATTTTCCACAAAAATCTGCCCGGGCAAACATCTGAGAAAATGGCAGAAGTCTACTCCGCAAAATCTTTGAACAATGAGGAATATCTTTCTGGCATGATCAAGCAAATAATGAAAGAGAGCATGCAGAGAGGTGAAGATGAAAGTGAATAGGGATTCGCGCCAAGCAAGACTCCATTTACCGAGAAGATTCTAAAGGCTGAATTTCCTAGAAAATTTGTTCCCCCCACCATTCCTGCTTATCGGGGAACAAGTGATCCAAACCAATTCTTGTATAAGTATGATTGGCACATGACCGGTGCGAGAGCAACTGATGAAATCAAATGCCGGTATTTCCCAGTATATTTGGAAGGAGTGGCACTTCTCTGGTTCACCAAACTCCCTGTCCGATCAGTAGATCAGTTTTCCGATCTGACTAGAAAGTTTAAAGAGCAATTCAGGCTATATGCTTCAAAGGCAAAGGACATAATGTCATTATCCAGTCTTGAACAGAATCCGGGAGAACCTATTAAATCATTCCTGAACCGTTTCAATATAGCTCTGGCGGAAGTTGATAACGCAGAGCCACGGATGATCTTGACCTATTTGATGCGTGCTATCGACAAATCGAGCGAATTTGGAAAATGGGTGAAGATGAAAGAGCCAAATTCTCTCGAGAAATTCTACAAGAAAGCCGATGAATTCATACGCTTGGAAAATCTTCCAGCATCAACAAAGGTGGAAAATAATACTGCCGCTTCGGAAAAGAAAGATTCCGGAGGTCAGAAAAGGGAAAATCACGAGGGGAAGAAACAAAAGGATTTAAAGAAACCTCGCTTCTTCAAACCCTCAGATTTCACTCCATTGACCGACACTCTGGAAAATATCTTCTTCGCCACCAAAGATGATGTGGATTATCCCAAACCGGCCGAGATAAAACCAGGAAAGGGCGCTATGAGAAATGGAAAGTTCTGTCGTTTTCACAACCAACCTGGTCATGATACCAATGACTGTCGTCACTTAAAGAGCTTAATTGAAGAATTATTGAGAGAAAACAAGCTGCAACAATATGTCAAGAAAAACAGAAGTGATCCATCTTCATCTACTCAGAAACAACAACCCTCTAATCAGCCGTCAGGCTCAGGCAAAGGTGCTGCGGCACAAGAATCTGAGAGGCCCGTTATCAACGTCATTTCAGGTGGCCCACACCCAGCAGGCAAAAGCTGGGGTGAGATGGAACGATATGCTCACGCTTTGAAGTATGTCCCGGCAGAAGAAGATGTTTTTGCTGTAGAAAACACAGTACCCCTAAAACAGCAAAAGATTTCAGATAATGATATTTTGTTCAAGGCTAGGGATTCTATTGGTATTGAAGCTCCAACCATAGACCCCTTGGTTATATCTGCAGGGATTGGGCCAGCAATAGTAAGACGAGTACTCATCGATTGCGGTGCTTCCTGCAATATACTTTTCAAGAAAACGTTTGACCAGATGAAAATCCCAATGACCGACGTTCAGGCTTCATCACAAAAGATCGTTGGTTTCACTGGGGAACCACAGCAACCAATCGGAACTGTCGACTTGTTCGTGGAACTTGGTGAAGGGCAGAAAAGGGTAACTCGAAAACAAACCTTTGTGATTGTCGATGGATTTTCTGCCTACAATGCTTTCCTAGGCAGGCCAGCTCTAGCTGCATTCAAGGCCATTTTGGCCCCGTGGTGCTTAACTATGAAGTTTCCTACAGAAAATGGTGTTGGTGTCATCAAGGGAGATCAAAATGTTGGACGTGAATGTTATCTTATAGAGCTTCGAGAAGCCAGAAAGAGAGAGATGGGTAAAGATGCGGCAGCTCCCCTCCGCATCAAGACCCCAACCTTATAGCAAATACAGGGTGGCCCCTGCACTGGTGAGCATAGTTGTGCAAGGCGGGAAATGGACCCCAGAAAATTCAGTGCAGAGGAAAATAGAGTGGTGCCTGTGGAAGTTACGGTACCAATACCTGTCGACTCCAAAGACCTAAACAAAGTGCTTAATGTGGGTTCGCAACTAAGTACAACAGTTCAAAATACACTGATATCATTTCTAAAAGCAAATCTGGACGTGTTCGCTTGGTGTCATGCTGATATGTGCGGAATCTCTCCAACAATTGCTGTTCATACTCTGAATGTTGATCCGAAATTCACACCGATAAAACAGAAAAGAAGAACTCAAGGTCCAGAAAGATCAGCAGCTTTAAAGGAAGAAGTAGACCGCCTCTTAGAGAATAATTTCATCAAAGAATCCACTTATCCAAATTGGGTTTCGAATCCAGTACTGGTTAAGAAGGCAAATGGAAAGTGGAGAGTATGCATTGATTTCTCAGATCTGAACAAAGCTTGCCCCAAAGACTGCTTCCCGTTGCCCAGAATCGATCAACTAGTAGATGGGACGGCTGGACATGAGTTGTTATCTTTTATGGATGCCTATTCCGGATACAATCAGATTATGATGAACGAACCAGATCAGGAGGACACAAGCTTTATTACAGATGTGGGACTCTACTGTTACAAAGTCATGCCATTCGGGTTAAAGAATGCAGGGGCAACATACCAAAGACTTGTCAACGCTATGTTCAAGCCACAGATCGGCAAAACAATGGAAGTCTATGTTGATGATATGTTAGTAAAGTCAAAGAAAGCAGTAGACCACATGGATCACTTGGCAGAGATGTTCTCAATTCTTCGGAAGTACGGAATGAAGCTCAATCCATTGAAATGTTCATTCGGAGTAGAGTCTGGGAAATTCCTGGGTTTCATTGTGAGCGCTAGGGGCATCGAGGCCAATCCTGCTCAAATCACAGCTCTAAGAGAAGTTAAAGCCCCTAGAACAAAGAAAGAACTGCAAAGTCTCAATGGAAAGGTTGCCGCTCTTAGTCGCTTCATTTCCAAGGCCACAGACAAATGCATTCCCTTCTTTGATGCTCTAAAGAAAGGAAAGAAAAATTTCGAATGGACTCCTGAATGTCAGAATGCTTTCGATCAACTGATTCATCATATGAGAACTCCTCCAGTCCTCTCCAAGCCTAGTAATGGTGAAGACCTCTTCATCTACTTAGCAATTTCATCCCATGCTTTAAGTGCAGCACTTGTACGAGAAGATATGAAAATACAACGTCCAGTTTACTACATCAGCAAACGGTTCGCTGGAGCTGAAATGAATTATTCAAAGATAGAAAAACTTGCTTATTGTCTGCTAATCGCTTCCAGGAAGTTGAGACCTTATTTTCAATCTCATCCTATCAAGGTCCTGACTGATCAACCTTTGAAGCAAGTCCTGTATCGTCCTGAAACTTCGGGTCGTCTCTTGAAGTGGAACATAGAGCTCAGCCAATATGACATCACTTATCATCCCCGAAGAGCGATTAACGGACAAGCTTTAGCAGAATTCATTGCAGAATCCACTGACAAAGGTGACAGTAAGGAAGAAACATCTGACTGCATTCCGATACAGTGGAAGTTGTATGTTGATGGCTCGAGAAATGACTATTGTTCTGGGGCAGGAGTTGTGCTCGAAACTCCCGAAGGACGATCACTATGTTATGCATTGAGACTGGAATTTCCTTCGACAAACAATGAAGCAGAATATGAAGCCCTTATTGCCGGATTGAAAATCGCCAAGGAATTGAATATCAAAGTGATACATATTTTCAGTGATTCTCAGCTTATTGTCTGCCAGGTGAAGAAGGAATTCCAAGCCAAAGGAGGGAATTTGCCTGCATATTTGACAAAAACTTCCGAACTCCTCAATGATTTAGATCACTACTCAATAAGCCACATACCCCGAGAGGAAAATATGAAGGCGGATTCTTTAGCAAAGTACTCAAGTTCCGGAGAAGCTCAATTGCTGGGATTAGTTCCCGTAGAAGTTCTGTCAGCTCCAAGCATTGATGAAATGGATATTGATTGGATCATGACTACGTCTCAAGAGCATGAATCGTGGATGAGTCCAATCAAAGAATACTTACTCAGTGGTTCTCTGCCAGAAGATTCTAAGGAACGTTGAAAATTATTGAGAAAAGCGTCAAGATATGTAATTCAAGATGGCCGATTATACAGGCGAGGATTTTCAATCCCACTACTCCGATGTGTAACTAAAGAAGAAGCCAAGACAATCTTAGCAGAGGTGCACGGAGGAGAATGTGGAGACCATTCAGGCGGTCAAACACTTGCAAAGAAAATTCTCCGATATGGGTATTTCTGGCCGGATATTAATCGAGATGCTGCAGCTTACTCCAGGAAGTGTGACAAATGCCAAAGATTTGCGAAAATCCCAAGAGCACCTTCCACCGAACTCACACAAATGGTCAGTCCATGGCCATTTGCCATCTGGGGGATAGACCTAATTGGACCATTACCTATCGCCAGATCAGGGATTAAATATGCTATTGTCGCCGTTGACTATTTCACCAAATGGGCTGAAGCTGAACCCTTGGCCACCATCACTTCTAAAAAGATGATAAATTTTGTAACAAAGAATATCATTTGCAGATATGGTGTGCCACAGAAGATAATCACCGACAATGGCACTCAATTTGAAAGTGAAGAATTCCAGGATTTTTGCAAACGATTCAGAATTCGAAAAAGTTTCTCAGCAGTGGCTCATCCGCAGGCAAATGGGCAAGTGGAAGCAGTTAACAAGATCATCAAGTCAACTATCAAAAAGCAACTTGAAAAAGCAAAAGGTGGTTGGGTTGATAAGCTTCCATTAGCACTATGGGCGTACAGAACTACTCACAAAACTGCGACTGGGCACACTCCATTTTCACTGGCATACGGATCTGAGGCAATGATTCCGGTAGAAGTAGAAGTTCCTTCACATAGAAGAGTTCATTTCAATGAGACTGAAAATGAAAAACTGCAACTTGAAGCGCTTGATTTTCTTGATGAGAAAAGAGAGGAAGCTAGGCTCAGAGTTTCAGCTCATCAGCAGAGAATAGCCAGGCATTTCAATTCCAAAGTTCGCCAACGCAGCTTTGAAATCGGAGACTTGGTTTTGAAAAGGATCATGACAGCAACTGGTGTGTTTGGGCCAAACTGGGAAGGACCATATGTCATAGGCACTAAACTTCTTGATGGCACTTTCAAACTCATAACTGTTGAAGGAGATCCAATTCCAAGGGCCTGGAACAGCAACCATTTGCGTCCTTACTTTACTTGAAAAAGAGCTCTGCTCAAAATTGTAAAATGATGATGAATGTATCAGTTGTATTGTGAAGCATTGTAAATCAGTATAAATGAATGAAAAGCTATAAAGTGGACGTAGGCCCGATTCTTGGCCGAACCACTATAAATCTTGTGTTCTTTACTATTTCATAATGCCTGTTTTATTTCGATATATAAATACTTTAAATGTATCACTAAAATATCGATTCAAAATTGCAGGACATGATAACAAGGCTTGCTCATCACAAAACTAAGCGACCTTTATAAATCAGCTATTGCACAAAAAATTCCAAACTCAAATCCTACACAAGGAAAACTTCACATAAAGAATTGGCAACTTCACTGGGACAAACCTTTGTTCACTAGTTGAGATTGTCGTTATGAACAGGCATCCAACTAGATAACTCGCGCTTGTCTCGTAAAGTCATTCAACAGTGAAGTTTACTTTTTCAGATAAAGCAATTTACTTGCAAAAGAAAGGAACACGCGCTTGGTAACGATGATAAAGGATCGCAGATTGGCGGATGATGATACAACATGAGCGGGCAAACAAAGAAGCAGATAAAGGGAGGTATGCCTCTCAACAGGAAGGCCGAGAGATCCACTAAAGGGACGCCTTCCCAACCGGAAGGAACAAGACCCTCGCTAACTGGTCGTGATGTATCCGACCAGATAGCGTATGTCCGCCCCGTGGATCCACTCGCCCCTGAGACGCAACCTACCTGGCACACCAACCAACCAAAGCCCTCTAACGAGGCACGCCAATAAATGGGAGTGCTTTACTCAATCAAAAAGATCGGTGGGACTACCAAAGGGGCACCTTGTTAGTTAATTGCGATCGTTTGTGCAAACAAACATCCAATCAAGCAACTTGTGTTCGCCCGTAGACCTCTGACCATGAGAAATTAACTTCCAAGCAATCACAAGCCCTTTTCGGAGGCACAAGCCCTCTTCGGAGGCACAAGCCCTCTTTGGAGGCACAAGCCCTCTTCGGAGGCACAAGCCATCTTCGGAGGTAAAAGCCCTTTTCGGAGGCACATTTCACCAGGGTAAAAGTGCAAAATGCTTCTCTTCGGAGACCCACTTCACCCGAGTAGAAATACAAAAATTGCTTCTCTTCGGAGACCAAAATCAAGACTTCTTTGGAAGCACAAGACCTCTCCGGAGGCACAACAATAATCCACAAAGCATAATGCTACTCTTCGGAGTCCACATGCTACTCCTCAAAAAATACCGAAATAAAGCCCTCCTTAGAGGCACACTTCGATTCTTTCGCTTCACCGCGTAGGAGAATTCACTTCTCAAAAGTATGAAATGAACATTTCCGAAGGTTGAAGCGTAAAAGCTTATCCGAAAATGAGACACACTCCGTTTAAGTAGAATAATCATTCCCTCAAGAACGGAATAGCTATTCTATGGAAAATAAGAGTACAGGTCTCGCTAAAAGCGAAAGATATTGTTATGCACTTATGGTATAGGGGCAATATCATATGATACGGCTGCAACAATAAAAAGCAGTATTCAAGCAACATACCACAAGCACATAACAATATCACGCGAAACAGATGTAGAATAAATGCATTCTCAAACGCAGACAAAAAGTTTGCACAAGTAAGAAGAATCGTTTGTTCTACACTTAAAATAAAAGATAGATCATTCTCACATACACAAGAGTTTGTACAAGTAAAATAATTGTTTTATTTAGTACTATGAAAATTCTTTACATACGCAGATGTCTCAAAAAGCAAAAGCGGGGACCGGTACCCGCACAATCCCCGGTCAATACATGCAAAGAGCAAAAATAATAAGTAGAAAATCCAGCTTGATTATTCCTTCTTCTCACCACCCTTGGAGCTCTTTCTCGGCCTAATGATTAGCTTTTGAAGCCGTTGAGAACGGGCAGGGACAGAAGGAGAAAGCGGTACAGCCGGATCAACTACTGCTTCCTCTTCAGTGGAAGTCTTCTTCTTTTTCCTTACAGCACGTTTCCCCTTCCTTTTTGAAGAAGACTCGCTCCCCGCAGTAGTCAGCAATGTTGAAAGCTTCGTATCGTCGTCAAGAGACCGCTCCGGGGTCTTCTCGATGTCTTCAAAATCCTCCGCCTTCTGTTCCTGAGAAGCAGCCGGATCATCCAAGCCTTGAAGAGCTTCGATTTTCTCTGCTTGTGATCCTGGTTGGGAAGCAGAGGGAGGAGTAATTTGGGAAGACGGAGGAACGGCAATCGAAGGAGTGAAAGCTTGTGTAGTGCTTGGTGCCTCCGCTGTAGAAGAAAAGAAGTTAAAGTCAGCATCCCCCGAAAATAAAGAAGGCATCGGTTCATCAAAGTTTAAGTAACAAGTAAGAAGGTCATCGAATTCGGCTAAGTCAAATGACTGGTTCATTAGACCCGAGACGACACCAAGAGTACCTGGAGGAGTTGGCTTCACAAGATCTACCTCAAACTTCTCGGCTTCAATGTCATCCAGTGCCTCATCTTCAGTAGGAGTAGTTGCAGTCTCCTGGGCAACTTTAGCTAAATGTAAAGAATGAGGGCTGGAATCTCTAATATTAACGTCAGCTGAAGTGGAAGTTTGGACGGGGGCAGTTAAAGGAGCTTCTTCTTTTGGAGGCTCTTCTCCCGCTGTTTCAGCTCGTACTTTGGCAAGTAGCTCTTTCCCCTTAACAAGAGCGGCGCGATCCTCATCATTGAGATAGCGCTCCTCAAGTTCCAGCTCATTATAGCCAGCCCCGCCAAGCATATCCATCGCGACTTCCCACACTTCAGCCAATGTAATTTCATAATCGGGACCAAGAAAAGAGAGGCTCCCACGACCCAGAACGCTGTGTAAATAAAAGTCAAATAAGGTAGAGCTGACGTCTGCTTTCGTCGCCTCATGTGATTGCTCAGCCGCTTCCTTTTCGGCAACGGCAGCGATCCGGCCAGCGGTAGCCTCATCACGCTCTGCCTCAACTTTAGCAAGTCGAGACTTTAGTAACTCAATCTCCATGTTCTGGGAGGTGACCTTTTCCCGCAGTTCGGCGTTTTCTGTGCGGTACTTCTCTTTAACGTGCTGTTCGGCGGCAAGCTTCATTTCTACATCTCTTTGTGCAGCATGTGCGTCCCGCACTTGCTTCTGAAAGACTTCTTCTTTTTGAGTATATGATGCAGAAGAAGAAGCGAGATTTTCCTTAAGCTGCTTAACTTCAGACGCAAGCTTCGCATTGTCATCTGCAATACTCGTCATTTCCGCGTCATGCTGCTTACGCCATTTTTCCCATTCTGCTTTATCATTCTCTATCGTCATCATCGCCTCAAGGTTAAGATGGTTGACCCTTTGGAGTTCATCGACCAGCTTCTGCCACTGCGACATCCTCTCGATATTAAGTCTGACTGCGTCAAGACTGCTAAGCATGTCTGATTTATCAATCGGAACTATGTCCAAGTCAAAGCGTACCCCTTTTAGGCACCAATTCGGGAAACGGCTCTGGAGTGTTGGGGGACCGTCCTTGACTTGATATTGCGGTCTGTTAATGATAGTCTGAATGTCAGATTTCTTCAGAGGAGGAGAGCTAGCTAGGACATCAGAAGGAATGGGAGCGTCAGTTTTTTCAGAAATTTCAGACGTGTCAATCAGTTTAGATCGTTTGCTCGGTTCATCGGCAATCTGAGTTTTTCCCTTATCATCATAAGACTTCCGCTTATGAGAGTAGTCACTCCTGTGCGAAGAGTCGTATCGCTCGGCATCTTTCCTTCTTTGCCACTGATTGTAATCCCGCTTCTCCTGGGCTTTCCTTCGAGCCCTCTCTTCATCTGTTTCCTTTGGAGTATCAAGGTACTTCCTAAAGTCATAGGTGCCGCGGCCTCCACGGTACTTGAATGAGTCATAATATGAACCTGTACGTCCCATTGGAGAACCTGAAAGCAAAAAAGGAGTAAAGTTTAGGAATTTCCAGGGAAAAGAGGATAAATGTTTATAAGTGCTGGAAAATCCTAAGTGTGTGTGGCGTGCAAGCTACATGCGTCAAGCTACAGACCACGCTTTAGTGTGGAAACAGAGACGACTGGCGTAGTAGGCGTCTGGGTTTGTTTAAAGGTGGAAGTCGCCTCGACAACGGGAGAAGTTGCTTTTGGATTGTTATCCCCAAAAAGCTCTTGGGAAGTTATCATGATATCACTCAAGCCGTCAAAGGCGTCATCTAGGAGTTCAGCAGACTTCTCTTTTTCAACCTCTGTATCAATGGATTTCTCAGGAACTTGAGGATTCTCTTCCTCTTCGGTAATTGGGGTAAGCGCCGACTTGCTGACTAACCCTGCGACATCGATGGATGTGGAACATTTTACCAAGGCAGCCTCCATGACGGGTGCTTCTGGTGCAGTTTCTTCTAAAGAAGCTGGGGCATTCGAGGCCTCTGCTTGGGAATCTGAAGCAATTAACGTTTCCGCCTCAGAGATAGAAACTTCATGAATCTGAGTCGATCTAGAAGAATGTAAAAGGCCAAACTGGTGCAGAAATTCATCTTTCAACAAGAATTTGGCACTCCTCTCTTCAGCGTCAACAGCATTCAAAGTATCTAAAATCGACTTACGGCTGGTATCTCGAAGAAGAGAAGGAAGTGCTGCACGAAGAAAGAATGGAATTAAGCATTTGATGGTTCGAATTATGAGAAATTTAGAAAAAATGAATTGGTAAGAAGTAATCTTACTTCCGACTCTCCAAATAGCATAAAATCCCGGAGGACATCGAACATAGAAGAATTGAGTCAAAAATCCGTGGGCACTTTCAGGCAAGTCCAGAATCAGTTTGCGATTCCTAGCACTCCTCACAAGTATAATAGAAGGATGGTCCTTGTTCTTTGCAAATGTGCACAAGAAGCGAATTTCATCAAAAGAGGGAAAACGGTTCAACGTTCTCCTGAAAAGCACACACAATCCCAGCAGGATGGAGTATCCGTTAGGGTGTAGTTGAAAGGGAGAAATAGTTAGCCGAAGGAGGAGTTCCCGAAGACAATCATTAAATGGAGGGATGGCTCCACTTGAACACATCTGCCGGTTCACAGCAACGAAGCCAAGAGGCGGCCTGTCAGCTGTATCGCTTGGCCCAGGAAGTAAAGCATCTGCTTCGGCAATGCCGAATTGGATGCACAGTTGTCGGAAGACTTTATGACTTAAAGTAGTAGAAGTCCTTTCCGGAGGGTCGATTAGTGGAGTAGCAATTGGAAAAGATTCTCCGGCTATTTCCAAGTCTTCTTGTTGAGATTCCATTCTACACAAGGAACTGGACGATAAAATATTAAGGTGCACGTTTCCTAAAAAGAGTGAAGTGTTGTGCAAAACTAATACAATAATGAGCAAATGTAAATGAAATTAAACTAATTGATACTTGTCAGTTAAAAAGTTTCGGGGCTTAATATTTTAAGTCCAAGAATAGTGTTGCGTTAATGCAAATAAATCAGCTTTAGTTGATCACTTCAATTTTGCCTTAATACTTCACTTAGATTTGTTAGTTCACAACATTTCATTCACAAAGTTCATTTAACTTTGGTTTTCTTTGACAACTAATCTGCTGTTTGATGTGGGCAATCAAAAGCAGTATATTCGTCCCATTTTTTCTGTGAATGTTGCTTATAAATAGGTTATTAGCATTAAAGTCGAGGCAATCCGAGAAGAAGTGCAAAACCCAAAATGATTCAAGTCCAGAAAGTCAGTCAAAAGCTGTTCAAAGTTCTAAGTGTTAGGTCGCTTACAACCTAACACAGGTTGCAATGTTCTTATGCCATGTTGTTCAGGTTGAAAGTTCAAGACTGTGAAAAATTGCTAAGTCTTAGGTCGGTCAGCGACCTATCATAAGTCAGGATTTCTGTAGGTCGCGTGTTGCAGCTGAATGGATTAAGGCAAGGCAATTCTCTTAAGTCCTAGGTCGAGCACAATTGTTTTTAGGTTGGAGATACTCTAGGTCGTAAATGTCGTCAGGTCGCAAAGGCTAAGGTCGTTAAACATTCCCACGCGACCTAACTCTTAGGGCGTTCGAATCTGACAGGTTGATGACTTCTTCTCCAAGCAACATCATATTGGGTCCAATAACCCAATACCACCAGTTCAAAAAAGGAATCGTCATCCCCTTCATCCCACCTCAACCTATCACCGATTGACTAGAGAATCAATGGCAAATCCTATAGATCCATAGCAAAACCTTCCGTATGATCGAAAATCATCCCAACACGTCAAACGACGAACGAAAGTCGATTAAGACTACCGTACAAAAAGGCGTGATGCATGGAATTGGGCTTAGGTCGAGCGACAACGATTCATGTTCAAAACAGTGACTATGGGCAAGTATAAGCTGATCCACTTACGAATTATAATCGGCGAGGAAGAATCGTTGGCTGATTAAGTCAAATTTGTCTCTGGAAGATCGAAGGAACTGTTAATGGCGATGGAGGCTCAGGACAGTAGGGTAAGAAGGAAGATGCGACCTAACCAATTTATATGGGACTGAAGAAGGGAGGTGAACAGGCGTGCAAGTTTTAAGTCGATTCGCGACCTAGCCAAGTTGAGTCGAAGCATACGACCTAGAGTATAGTCATATACTTCGAGGGGCAAATGTTAACTCTTTCAGTTCAGCGACCTAAAACTCTACGACCTAAGGAAATGCTGTGACCTAAGGAAATGCTGCGACTTAAGGAAATGCTGCGACCTAAGGAAGTGCTGCGACCTAAGGATGCTGCGACCTAAGGAAATGCTGCGACCTAAGGAAGTGCTGCGACCTAAGGATGCTACGACCTAAGGAAATGCTGCGACCTAAAACTCTACGACCTAAGGAAATGCTGCGACCTAAGGAAATGCTGCGACCTAAGGATGCTGTGACCTAAGGATGAGCTGCGACCTAACTTCTTTGCGACCTAAGGCTGCAGAAGATCTCACGACCTAAGGGGGCAGGAAAGCTTCGCGACCTAAGGCTGCAGAAGATCTCGCGACCTAAATGGGGCAGGAAAGCTTCGCGACCTAAGGCTGCAGAAGATCTCGCGACCTAAAGAGGCAGAAAGGATTGCGACCTATGGAACTCAACGACCTAAGGTAGCTAGCGACCTAAAGGGCTTAACAACCTAAGGTAGTTAGCGACCTAAGGAACTTGACGACTTAAATAGGTTAGCGACCTAACTATTAAAAGAAGTTCAGCGCCCTACGACCTAGAGCCCCCACAGCTATTCTGTAACTCGCGTGCGACCTATTACTTGATCAAATGAAGACAAGCACAGTAACTCGTGGAACCGCAAGATGACAGCGACCTAGCTTAGGTCGTTCGCGACCTACGACCTAACTAAGGTCGCGCGCGACCTAAGACTTAGGCAAATTTTCTACCCAGAAATCAGCTTCTATAAATAGGACATCACTTCCAACTTGAGAGGGACTTTTGGCAATTCATTTCTAAAGCGCCGTTACTCTGTCGAACTCTCCAATCATTCAGCAAACAAGGATCCTTCAAGAATTCAAGACACTACAACAAACTTCGGGAGAAATTCTTAACATCCGACATGGATTCATCGAGTTTCATCGCCGAAGATTGAGCTAGTAGTCAAGATTGTTTCTTGTGATCGAGTTGTACTGTTTTCATAGGAGATTTGTATCAATTTGTAACCAGATTCAATAATAAAGAGATTCAAAGTGGACGTAGGCTAAATCTCAAGCCGAACCACTATAAATTGCTGTCTTTTACTGCATTTCCGCTATTTTCCTGCTTAACTTCTGTTCCCGTCACACGGGTGGTGCTTTCACGATCTTATTACACACACCGGGTGTTATCGTTCACATTTTGACGTTAACACTATTCACATTTCAAGTCTTTTATAATAGAAAAGATACACCTTTTGAAATACTCTTTTATTTCAAAATAAAGTTTAATTATCATCACAAAGGTTAATTCATAGTTTTTCCAAACTATTTACAATCTTATTTCAATTTAAAATATTTCGATACAAATTGGAAATCTTTTCACTTTATGAAAGCTATCATTATTTGAAAACAGATAGTTTTCGTTTTGGGAAACACTAGTTACAATTACACAGTTTAAAGCCATCCAAGTATAAAACTTGAATTTAAATTTAAATGTCCAAAACCATATTTTAAATGGTTAAAAACCCATATAAACACCTTTTATAACTTGAAAGATCCTTTAAACCAAAATTCCCAATTCATTGAATTCAATTTAAAAATATTGAATTCAAAATTTAAATCAAATGATTTAAATTCCAATTCTATTAAGTTATTTAAAATAACTTTTAATTTGAAACTCACTTTCAAAAACTTTCAATTCCAATTCTAAACTATTTTTGAATTCAAAAATTCAATCTTTTCAAAATTGATAAAAATCTGTGACTTAACCGATTTCCATGTGAAATCCACTTTTGTGTGTGTATTGTGTAGTCCAAGGGTTTAACACAATAGTGCAACAACATTCAATCATCATAGATCAAATATAACAATATAATTGATAAGCGGTATAAACGATAATTCTTATCTTTCATTCACAGATCACAGATATATAAATATCACAGATAAATAAATCACAGATCACAATACAAAATAGGATATATCACAAAGCATCACACATCAAAGATGTCAAACAATTCGAATTTAATTTTTAAATTGATTTCACAAATATTCATTTTCCAGTTCCAAATTTATTTTCAAATTGGTTTCCAAATCCAAATAAATTTCCAAAGAATTTCCAAAATTATTTCCTTTTAAAATAAATTCCTTTATCTCTTCAAATCCATTCAAAAATCCAAATTTCAAATAAATCCTCAATTGATAAATAATAATTTCGAAATCCATTTATTAAGCCCTTTTATACAAATTTGAAATTTAATTCAATATGGTTCAAAAATAAAACCTTTATCTTTTAACTCCTTTTAAATTCATCCAATTATCAAAAAATAAATTTTTCGATAAAATTTTAACTTACATTTCGAAAATCCAATTTTGTCTATTTATGGTATCCAACGATACCAAAATATATTTGGCTAAATTATAGCCGTCAACAATTTTAATCACAATATAATCACACGGCGATTATAAATAAATCAACACACAACATTGAAATAAATTCAAATGTTTGAGGAATCCAGTTGGATCCCTCCAACCTATTTCCCTGCATCCATAGTTGTTAGCACAATACTAATTCCACTTCACAGTGAAATTATCACAGTATATGGGATTTATTAATATTATCCGCTTTTATGCGGCGCAATAGGGTCTCATCCGCTATATAATGCGGGAAATCAACTCCAAATACATATATAATATCAATTCCACTTCACGGTGAAATTATCATGGTACATGTTTTTAATAAATAACCTCCGCTTAATATACGACATATAGGGTCTATTTAACACAGCAGATAATAATTATCATCCAATTTACACAATCAAGCAATTTTAAATCTAACTGTTTAAAATTTAAATTGAAACAAAATATTCGATTGAGTGAGGAGTTCTCACCTTGCTTTTAAAATGTCGAGCGTTCAATTTTTACATTAAATCGAACACGTTCGATTTAATGCAAAATTTTCACTTGCTCAAAATGTTCCCACGTCTGCACCACAGCGTGCTGCTCGCCGCTGCGATTCCGACGCAGTCGGTTTCGTCGATTTTCGACCTCGTATGAACAAGATATTGCATTTTAAAGTTTACACGATTTAAAGATAATCAATTTCAAATTTTCTTTTTATTTTATTTACCCTTTTTATCATAGCCGTTCGATTTTGCCTTCATCACATCTGCCCGTTCGGCCTTTCTTCTTCCTCACGTCCAGTAACCCACGCACGCAAGAAAACCCATATAAGCCGCCTCTAAACCCTAAATATCGCGGCCAACTCGAGTATCATCACAACGATCGAAGACTAGGGCTTCGAAGCTCGTGACGTTCCCTACTCTCGGCTGAAGGCACTTGAAGCTCGGCACCTCTAATCACGTGCGATCTCCATTTGAATGCCATACGAACGCGAGCTATTTGCAGATGATTGGCTTCGAGTTAAACGATCTCCACCGTTGACAACATAGATCTCATCACGCTCAGCATTTCTGTAGTTGATAACTTTCTCTAATTATTCACGGATTGGAAGAAATCGAAGGAAGAAAATAAAAAAATTTCGGCCATTGAATTGTTTAGTGGCGGCTGAAGCTTAGGGTTTGGGTTTGGTGTAAAATTGTGAATATGGAGGCCTTTTATAGAAAATTCGCCAAACACTATTCATCGGAAATTTTCCGAACTCCAAATCGAGCGTGCCAACTGACATTCATAAGGTTTTACCCGCGTTCCGAACACAATGGAACGTGTTTCGGGAGACAATTCGATCATATGCGCGAGTTACGGAATTAAATGATCAAATTTAAATTAAATCGATTTAAAATGATTTCGATGCGTTTTGGCTTGCCCCGGACAAACCGTAAATCCGATTGACACGAAATTTGAAATCTTACAATAATTTCACATTACGAATCCGGTGAAATAGGTTTCGTCGAAATCCGAGACTGTTTGAAAAAATGACTATTTTCACTAGTCAATTAAATATTAAAATATTCAATTTCCACAAATTAACTTTTAATTCGATTTTAAAAGTTCACAAACATCATTCTAACTCCAATATGATTTAATATAATTTTATAAATCATTTTTAATCGCATTTAATTCAGATTTCAATTATTTACCCAATTTCAAGTATTAAATTAATAATTTAATCGCCCAACTAAATCACTATATCGAAATTAAATTAATTCGACTTCCAAATCTTACTTGTTAATATTTAAAATCAATTAAATATACGAATTTCAAATGAGAGAAATTCTGGGTTGTTACAAGAATGGTATCGAAGAAATATGTCCGATCGAAGGAATGACCTTACTTGGCCCGGCATGGCTCCTGTTTTAGCCACATCAAGCTAACTCACGTGAGTAAGGGCTACGTAAATACCATATAGAATCGTCACCAAACCATCCTACTTCATTCTGGAATCTCCACCACATACATAGTTGTTAAAGTGGTTTTCGGTATTAGCAAAGAGTATGACAATATCTGTGATGACCCGGAATTTTTGTATATTTGAAATTGGGATATTTAATTAATTTTAAATATTCAGAGGTTAATTATAAACTTAAATTTCAAATATCGCTGTTTATTGAGTAATGTAATAATTAAATTAAAATTTATTTGAAGTTGGATAAAATAGTAAATCTGGCATTCTAAGCTAATTAAAAATATTTTGAAAGCTCGTAAAATTCGTAATGATAATACTAAAGATAATAGAAGCTTCAGAATGTAATTTCAAACTGTTTTATTCAGTTTTGAAATTATATCGTTTGAATCGATATTTAAAAATAGCCTTCCGAGGCACAGTCTCGGAATTCGACGAAACCAGTTCCATTGAATCCGTAATATTGTATTATTATCGGATTTCAAATTTCATAGTGATTGGAGTTGTTGTGTGACCGTACGATATATAACCGCATAGAAATCTATACTGAGACCAATTGAATTTAAGTAAATTATATTCACTCTCTTTTAAACCGACAATACGTACATCCCGCACCCAACTTGTTTCCTTCGTACCCTTTCTCTTCTCTAAGAAGCTATCGAACAAAAATATCTGAGACAAATTTTAATACTTCGAAGTATCGCGTCTCCTTCCATTTCTCTCAGAAAAATTAACTTCAACAAAACAAAAAAATGGTCGAGCCTTGAAATCCAAATCTCCAGTATTCCACTTCTATTCTTTTTGAAATCGCGATTTCCACTCCCTCTCTTCGTTCTCGAACTAAAAATAAATGGCAACAGTCTTCATTCCTTCCTTCTGCTTTAAATCGAAATCGAGCTCAAGCAAGTCAGAGCGGCACGCGAGCACGATGGAATCAAAGCAGATTTTGGGAAAGTGGTCATCGGTAGTGCGAAATCAAGATGGGGGTTCTCGTTTCGTGGAACAACCAGAGGCGTACGCGAGTGGCGACTCGTGCGTGGGTAGCTGAGGCATCCGAGTCATGGAAGGTCGCGGCAGTTTTTGACAGAGGGGAACTCGCGAGGGCGAGAGTGTATCTCAAGGGGGTGGTCGATTTCAGGACTCGGAGCTGTTGATCGTGAGAGGAAGCTCGTTCGTCTCACGATGTTGGATGTCGATGGGTGATGCAGTCGATGGCTCTTAGTACTCGTGAAGCCAGGTCGTAGCTGCGATGACGAATTTTGTTACGGTTCGTTTGCTTGAATGGATTGGTTAAGGTAGGATTTTATCCTTAGTTTAATTCAATATGTATATCTAAAAAAATTAAAATAAAGGGAAGTAAATTTTTACAGTAGCATATATATATATTTTAAGGTAATTCAATATTTTCAAACATTTTAATTAAGGTTATGTGAGTTGAAAACTTCTAATTTAATTCGTTTATCAAAAATAAATTTTTAACAGTAAAGTAAAATTTATATATGTTAACATTTTACAGTAAAGGGGAGTATGATGTAAACAATAAATACATAGGTTATTTTTAAGAACTTGTAGTTTCAAATAAATAAATTCCAAGAATAGAAAGGGGACTAATTTGTTTAAACAATTTATTTAATTACTTTAGTTCTAAAAGAATTGTTTATGATAAGAGAATTAGTTTTAAATTAAATTGTTAGTTAGCTTAATTAATAAATAGTAATTGATATATCCGATTATTTCAAATGTTAATAAATAGTAAATTGTTATACTAGGTCAAAATCGTGAAGAAAACAAATCGATATGGAAATGGATTCCAAATTTGATGGTCGAAGGTGAGTTAATCTCACTCAGTTAAATTTAAATTTAAATGGTTAAATTTAAATAATTGATTGGATGATTGCATTGATTGATGTGCTATATTATATGTATAGTAGTATATAGCAATATATACATATTGGCATATGTATATATTGGAATTGTTGATATTCCCGCATTGTATAGCGGATGAGACCCTATGCGCCGCATAATAGCGGATGATATTTTATAAAACCCATATACCGCAATATTCCACCTTGAAGTGGAATTGGTATTGTGCTAACATCTGTGGATGCAGGGAAACAGGTTGGAGGGATCCAACTGGATTCCTCAAAATATTTAATTTTGTTTAAATATTCTGTGATATGATTGTTGATATCCTGTGATGATTTATATTGGATAATCTGGTTGGATTGAATTTCCCAGTATAATGAGTTACCAAAAGCAATTGAATTGGATTTTTGGAAAGAAATAAAAGAGTAAAATTAAGCTAAGTAATTCTAGTGAATTCGAATAAATTAAATATGGAAAAGAAGAATTTTAAATAAACAGAGAATATTGAATTTAAAGAAAACTTATGTGATATTATTTAAAGGAATAAATAATTTATTTTAATTCAATATTTAAATGTAATTAAAAAGAAAGAAGGAATTTGGGAAATCTGAAACTTGTGTTTCGGTTTAAAGATTTTAAATCATAATGAGAAATAAAATCTGGAAGTTAATGAATTTGGAAATAAATGGATTAAGGGAATTTATTTCAAAGTAAATTGGAAAATCAATTGTAAATTGATTTAAATATTTTGGGATTTGAAATTTAAGAGAAATGAGATTTTGGAGATATAAATTGGGTTTATAAAGTGAAATGGAATATCAGTGGATATTTGAGAATATAAATTCAAGGTGGGAATTTATAAAGGAATATGAATTGGTTTAAAAATAAATGTTGATTTATTTTTAAAAGATGGGAATGAGAAGTGTATTTCTCTGGATAGCCAAGTACGTTTTCAAAGCAATTTTTAATATAAGTTAAAAGTTCTAATTGTGTTTTTAAAAGCATGTTTTAGAAAATTGATTATTTCTAAATGTTAATTTCCTAAGTAAGTATGTTTTGGAAAAATCTATTCTTTTAAATGTTTAAACTTTAAAGTAAGATTTTCAAAATCTATTATTGTAGTAATTATATAAAAGTGATTTGCTATTATGTTTTAAAAGGAGAAATTTAGTTTATATTTATAAAGTGGTTTATTTTAAAAAATATATTTTGTTAAGGTATTAAAGTAGTTTTTAAATTTCAATATTATAAAGTATATTTATAGTAAAGTGCTTTTAAATTATTTTTAAATCTAAAGTATTTTGTACTTGGTGTTTCAGAGAAATAAATATTTGGGGAAATGTATTCCGTAAGCGGAAACTGTTTGAAATTGTTTTCAAATGAGCTTTGAAAATTTGGAAATATATCTTGGAAAGATATTTGGGCAAATAAATAATGAGGGAAATTATTTATTGTGTGATGGTTGCTTGTGGATTTTAATTGATAGTTAAATAACCGACTATCAATATTGGCCAAATGCGTTGATCGTTTCGAAGAGACCGGGATCGGGTTTGCTACATTACAGCGTGATAGGGGGTTCTCGCTTTGCGTTAGGTGGCGAACGGGAGACTCTTACCCCTACATGTCCACGGGGGTAGTATAAGGCCTTTTGGGGTTGGTTTGCTAGGTGCTTACAGTCGAGAGGCTGGCCGTAAAAGCAAACCCGAGAGCTTAGGTTGGCGATAACCTTGGCTCTGGTGGGAATTTTGAGAGTATTAATAGATATGAGCGCGTATTTGTTAGTGAATATAAAATGGTTTTATATTGTGTTGGTTGGTTTATTGAGTGGCATATGAACCTTCGTCGGCACAGTCTGGACAACTGTATCGAAGGGGTTTCTAAACACTTGAATAGAACAGTTCGACACAGTATTGTTTTAAATAGGGTGAATGAAATAATTTTGCCCAAATTATTTTGTATATAAAAGAAAAATTATTCGAAATTTATTATAGTTATATTTGGATGCTTGGTTGTTAGAAAATGACAATAATGAGTTAGTCTCATTATTGAGTAGAAATTGAAAACTTATAACCTAAGTCGAAGAATAAATTTATATAACAAAATGGAATTTGAAATATAGACTATAAATGAAACTTATAAGTTGAAATAAAACTTCATATACAAATGTGAATTACAAATGTGATTTATAATCAAATGAGATAAATTCATAAACAAATGAAATTTGTAAATGTAAATTGTAAATGTGACTTATAACTTGAAATAAAATTTAATGGATTTTGAATTTGAAGTTTTGGGAAAGGTTTAAATTCCTTTGGATTTAAAATAGTTTTAAGGTTTTGGGGAAATAATGGTGATATTATTTCATGAATATTTTTGAAATTGAATTGAAATCTGGTGGGATTTGGGATTTCAAAATGTTTGAAATGTTTCCAAGTGACAAAAGCATTAAATTCTCTTTCGGTCGCTGGAAAATACTTTCGGTGATGACTGCAGCATCATCGATGTCTATTTTCGAGTTTCCAAAGAAAAATTGCTACCAAACTGTTTTAAATTGAAAGTGATTGTGAACTGGGTTGGCTTTGAAATTCAAAGGGAAAATTGTTTGGTAAAAGCAGATTGTTTTGGAAATTTGGATTTGATGTGATATATAAGATATGTATGAGTTATTTATGGATTCAAAATGGTTTTGAAATAAAACCGGGCAATTGGAGTCTGGGAATTCTATTTAAAATATAAATGTGGAAATTTAAATGAATCAACACTATAAAGTATAGAATGAAGTTGATTGAAATAAGAAGGGAATGAGAGTTTAATTCTGGGATTATAATTATGAGATGAAAATAACTCAATGAGTAATATAAGTTGGTAGATAAAAGAGTTAGAGAACTTGAAGGTGAATGAATTGTAAAACTTGTATAAAATTGTATCCTAGAATTAAAATTTAATTTGAGTATATGAAGGTGAATGAAATATATTTGAATTTAACTTAAGATAAGTTAAATAAAATTGAGATTTGGAATTGAATTAAATGTAAATAAGTTGAAGTCGAATTGAATTGGATATAAAGGTAATGTAAAATGCTTATAATTGTGTAAAGAAATTCATATTCTTAAGTTCTTAAGTGTAATAATTTGAAATTGATTATAAAGATGGAAATGGACTTAAATGAATAGTCCTAGATCTTAAGTAAGTAAGTTAAAACTTATGAATAGAAATGAAATTGTAAGTCATAAATGGGAATTCATTTCTTTGAACCATTAAGAGTTATAATTTGAAATTGTAATTATCAAATGGAAACGACTAAGATGAGCAATCTTAATTTTTAAATAAATCCAAACTTGAATTATAAAATAAATTGAACTTAAGAAAATTAAGTAAAGTGATATTTGGAATTAAAAAGCAAGTATTTAATTTTAACCGGCGGAGGAACTAATTTGATAATAAATTAGTTAATGAAATTGAATTGTGAGTTAATGAAATTGGATTAAAATAGTGATGGTTTGAATTGCGAATGAAATCCAAATAAGTGAAGATAAATTGGAAATGACCTGGTTATTAATAAAATAATTCCAGATGGATTGAGTATGGAAAATAAAATTCATAATGATTGAGTGAATGAACCAATTATAATAAATAAATGGATGGAATTTGATTAAATAAGAATAAAATGAAAGATGGAAATAAAACTTTAAAGGGTTGGTTAAAGGGAAAATAAACTTAAGTTATTGACTTAAGTAAATGTTGAATGGAAACTGAACTCAAACAGAAGAGTGGTTTAAATAAGTTGAGAAATAGTTATTGAATGAATTAACTTGGATTGTTTTCGAGATAAATAAAATTCAATTTTTGGAAGTTGGAGATGAATTGAATTTAAGGAAAAAATTGGAAATGAAGTAGTAAATTGAAGTAAGTTGAGATTCATATGAAATGGGAGTTCAATTTGAATATATACACTTCAGTGGTGAAGTAGTAAATAAATATAAGAAAATTTATATGAACTTAAGAATTGAAGAATGAAATTCTTAAGAAAATTTGTATTGGAGGTATACTTAGTAATTTTGGAAAAAAAATATATATACTAAGTGAATAGTTGAATGAAGACTAAAATTGAAGTTGTGAAATGGGATAGTTATGAATAAAGGGGATAACAATCAAAAGGAATGTGAATAAAAGAGAATTGATATAATTGGTAATCAATTGGAATTTATACGTAAGATGTACGTATATTATTTTATTCGCATAGCTATTTGATCCAGATGTCGAACACAGAATTTCGAGATAGTTTTATCGATCCGAATCAGGATTTTTTACTCGATTTTCGACGGCGAACCTGGATATGGATTGTTGATTGATTCTGGATATTCTCTATCATAGTTTGTGACTATGCAAGGAGAATGACGGTTTCTGATCAAGAAACCAGATCTGAGTCCGCACTAGGAAGTCGGGTGGACGATACTAGTTCGGAAGTGAAATTGTGTGATCGAGTGAGCGATCGAATGTAATATTGCGTACGGATGATATATGTGCATCGTACGGGCTTAAGTAAAACAAATATTGGAAATTTGTAAAGGAAAGTATAAAATGACTTTGGAATTGTGATTGAATATTATTGCTTAGTAGGATATACAGGTGTATAAAAGCAATGGATAATTGGGATTTTTGATTTTTGAAGATAAATTTAAGTGGAAATTGGTACGAAGGGCCTAATTATATGGCCCATTTTTTTTCTAGGACACGGGTTTGAAACTATTATTTTCGAGGACAATTATGTGCGGCGTGCGTCTTCATCTTCTCAAACATCTAAATATCTTCTGAAATCGATCGCGTTCGTCTTCATCCTCTCAAACAACTACGTATATTCTGAAATCTGCCGATCTTGGAAATTGGGCGCGTGCGACTTCATCTTCTCAAACAAGTACGTATCTTCTGAAATCTACCGATCGTGAAAATTAGGCGCGTGCGTCTTCATCTTCTCAAAGAACTACGTGCCTTCTGAAATCTACCGATCTTGCAAATTAGGCGGTCGTGAAAATTAGACGTATCTTGTTCAATCAAAGCGGTCGTTTCTTGTGCAATTGAAGCGGTCGTGAGGCGTTAGTTTCTTCTCAAATCAAAATCGACTTTAATTGTGGGAAATCGTGAGGCGATTTTCTTCATTTGGTGAGTCTCTTTTTTATTTGCTGTTTTTCATTCTCAATTCTATTTTTTATGATGTTACTGTATGTTTCTTTTCACAGGAGGCTGTTTTCATCTATTGGAGGAAGGTTTTGTTTGATGTAGTTGGAATAATGGCTTCTGAATGGTATTGTTTTATTCTTATAACACAATCACTGTGTATTTAGCTTCGTTTGTTCTTTAGTTTGCAATTAAACTCTGATTGTTTAGATGTTTAAGAATGGTGTATCAAAATTCCATTCTGGCTCTAGTAATAATTTGGCAGCCATTGAATGTGATTATGTGTTTTAAAGACCATATTGATCTTAGTGTGTGTTTGTTATGATAATTTTTTAGCTCTTCTTTTTCACCATTAAGTATATTTTTGCAGATCATCTTTTTCACCTATGATTTTTCAACAATGTAAACTTGAATAGGTACAATCACAACGAATGTTTTTCTTCCACGTGTTCCATTGTTGTAATCAGGTTATCCCAAAGAGTGATAGTGATCTGTAAAAGATAAATTGTTTTATCTTTTTTCAAAAAGTGGTATATAAAATGATTTAAATGGTTTTATGCTATTAGTTTTTATTTAAGATCAGTTTTACATAGTTATATTTTCCACTGTTGTAATCAGGTTATCCCAAAGAGTGATAGTGATCTCTAAAAGATAAATTGTTTTATCTTTTTCAAAAAGTGGTATAAAAAATGATTTAAATAGTCTTATGCTATTAGTTTTTTACATTTTTTTTGCAGGTGTGATTCATCTGTTATAGTTGTGTTTGATTTCAATAACAATTGTTTTAGTGCTCGTTTTGGATTGGATGCTTCTATTTCTTATGTTAGGAATAGGATTTGGGAGCAGTGGAATAATTTTACTCCATTATGCTTTGATATTTTTTATATTCGAGAATCAAAGACTACCTTTATTGAAACGGATAGTGATCTTCAAGCTATATTGTGTTTGTCTTGGTTTAAAAAGGAAGAATTTTTGGTTTTTTTTCTACGGCTGAAGAATGATTCAATGGATAATTTTGTTGGTGAAAGTAGCAAGTCTGGTTCAGTTGTTGGTGTTGAGTCAAGTAATAATATGTTAGGTTATGATGATGATTTAGATTCTGGTTTTACTCAACAAAAGGATTTACATGAGTTGTTGAAGAAGAATTCAAATATGGAATTTTTTACTGGCGTTGGTCAACAGTTTGATTCTGCTATTGGATTCCGTAGAACAGTTAGTGCTTATTGTTTGAAGAATGGATTTAAAGTACAGTATATTAAGAATTGTAAAGAACGATTGACAGTTCGATGTGCTGTAGCTAGCTGTCCTTTTAGGATTCATGCTTCTTGCAAACTGAAGCAATTGGACCAACTATTTGTTAAAAACATTAACTTGATTCATACTTGTGGTGGTGGATTTCGTTCCCTTAGTAGTCCAACCATTAATAGTGATCTTGTGAAAAGTTTAATCGTCAATCAAATTCGTGATGAGCCAAAAAGAAAAACCAAGGATATCATTAAAAGTTTTAGAAGAGATTATGATGTGGAGCTAAGCTATTACTTTGCTTATAAGGGTAAGAAATTGGCTATGAATGATATTTTTGGTGATGAAAAGAAATCTTACAATGAATTAGTTTGGTATTTGAAGGCATTGGAAAGAAATAACCCAAATAGCTATTCAAGTATGGATGTGGATTCTGAAACAAATCAATTTGAGAGAGTTTTTGTATGTTATGAGGCATGTATATTTGGATTTAACTATTGTCGTCCTATGGTGTTTTTGGATGCTACCTTTTTGAAAGGGCGAAGTGGTATTTTGATGGCTGCCACTGCAAAAAATGGGAATCAAGGTACTGATTTTTTTTTTGCTGTTGTATTTATGTTACATAGTACTGTTTCTTTAAGTTATTGTTCTACTGAATTTTATTGTGTACTGCATTTTGTTCAAGTGATTAGTCTACTGTTATATAGTACTGTTTCAAATATAGTGCATTTGGTTGTTTCAAAAATGAATTCAAACTGACAATTTAATTCAACTGAAAATTAATGATGATTAATGTTGGTTGTTTTTTTTATTTTTATTTTGATAGATACATAATCTAGATGTTTTATTTTTTTCAGTTTATCATGATACCTACTGCTTATGCTGGATTTACCAGAATCTGTCATATTTCAAACAATAAATGCATATATGTTTTTATCTCTAACATCTTCAATCTAGTTGCACTAGTTACAAAGTAGGTACAATTGTTCAGTGGACGGTCATGCTCTTCTTATTGTAAATTTGATCCAAAACAAATACTGTAAAAGATATAATGTTCTTTAATTTGATATACAAAATGTTACTGTATACAGGAGTTAAAAAGGATAAATGCATTTATCTTTTAATATAAAGAATTAAATAACATATTAAGCCGTCATTATATATCATAGATACTACTAAATGTTGAACATATTTATCATTTTTCTCTTTATTTGAAGTTCTTACATAAGGTATACAAATGATTTAAACAGCATATAGAAAAGATAAAAGCATATATGTTTTAGATGTTTGAATATTATTCTTTGTATTGTATGCATGAATTATGTATCATATCTTTGCAATTTCTACCCTTTCTGCGTAGACTACACATGTGATTGTCTACTATTAGATAATACTGTTTCAAATATATATTTTTTTTACACAAAAAGTGAATTAATATTTTGTTGTTTCAAATGTAATACATAAACAGTGAATTATTTTTTTTTAATTTTTTTTCCAGGTTTTTTCCCATTAGCAATGGCTCTTGTTCCCAAAGAAAATGAAGAGTGTTGGAGTTGGTTTTTAAAACACCTAAAGAATGCTCTCAGTTGTGATAGAATATTAACTTTTTTAAGTGATAGACACTGGGGTTTATTGTTAAGTATTCCAAAAAATTTTCCAAATAGTCATCATTCTTATTGTTTGCATCATATGCAAAATAATATTGCTAGCATTGTGAAAAGTGGAAGGGGTGTTTGGGTAGCTCATTTACTTGAGCGTTGTGCTATAGCTTCTAATCATCATGAGTTTGAAAAAGCCATGTCCAAGTACAAAGAAATTGGAGGTGCCAAAGCTATACAGTACTTGAATGATAAACCATATGATCATTGGGCTGATTTGTTTTTTCCGGGGAAGCGATATGGCGAAAATAAGTCTAATGTAGCTGAGAGTTTTAATTCTTGGATTTTGGATGAAAGAAGTTTGCCTGTTACTGCTTGTCTTGATGGAATTAGGGTAAAACTGATGATGCAAATGTCTAATCGTAGAGAAGAGGCATCAAAGTGGACTAGTGTGCTATGTCCAAAAATGGAAGCTCGTTTGTTGAAATTGAAGGAAGAAGGATTTGGGTGGAGTGTTTCTAAATCATCTAGGTATTTATTTCTATATTTTTACATGATGTTCATAGTTTCTGAAAAAAATGATAAATGCATTTATCTTTTTTCAACTTGCTATGTAGCCTGTGTTATGATTTCATTTTGTTGGTATTTATGGTATATTAGTTCTTGACTTGGACAATCCTGTTGATATTTTTGGAAAAGTCAAATCTGGTGCATCAAGGGAATGTTTTTAGTCAATTCCACTTAATCAGTGGATGCCTTACCCATTGAAATCACTGTCAAGGTTTTACTGGTTTTAATTCTTACTATAACCTTTATGCTTTCTTTTTTCTAGATTGGTTATCATTTTTTTTAAAAAGAAAGTCAAAATCAAAATTTACATAAGATATACTTTCTCTAAAGAATATGAAGAGTGTGCATGTTGTTATTTGTTTTGGTTTATGGGTCTTATTTTTCACTATTAGTTCTATGCACATGAATTGGGTCTTATTTATTAGATAGATTAGAGAGAATATATATAGTGCTAATAATCATTTTTTGGAAATGCAATCTGTGTACATATTTTAACTGTTTTTAATTTTACATTTTGTAGGTATATTTTTGAAGTTCATTCTCCAACATCTCAAAAGGTTGATCTTAAAAATCGCATTTGCAGTTGCAATCAATGGAAAGTGACAGGTTTTCCTTGTGCGCATGCTTTGAAGTGTATTTCTTTAACCAGAAATTCTGTTTATGAATATATTGAGAATTACTTTACTGCTGAGTATTATCGAGCTTCATATTCACATTTGATCAATCCTATTCCAACTTTTGATAAGGAAGCAATTGAAGCTGAAGAATCATCTATTGTTCTTCCTCCTAAGCCTGTTCGTGGAGCTGGTAGGCCTAGGATGAATAGGATTGAAGGGGCTGACTTTCATGCTAAGCAAAACAGATGTGGAAAGTGTAAAAAACAAGGACATAATAGAAGAGGATGTTCTTTGAATATTTGAGTTGATTGTTTTAGTCCAATGTATTTGATTGGTTGTTCTATAAATACTCTGACTTGAATAATTGAGTTGATTGTATTAGTCCAGTGTATTTGATTGATTGGTTGTTCTATGAATACTTTGACTTTAATAATTGAGTTGATTGTATTAGTGCAGTGTATTTGATTGATTGGTTGTTCTATGAATACTTTGACTTGAATATTTGGATTATTGCATATGTTGAATTGGATATAATCTGATTTTGATTACTTTTGGTTGTATGCAATTGTTTATGAGTTTCTGCTTTTCTGGTAGGCACTGTGATGGTTGTCGGTAGGTAGTCGGTGTGGAATTGGTAAGATGATGGTTAGTGAAGAAGAATTGTGGGTTGTGGCTTCTCTGACAGTGTTGAGTGTGGAATGTTGCTGCAGTTTGTATTGAATGAAACAGTGGTGTAGTAGTATTTGCTTGTATGGTCAGAGAACTGTGAAGTTTATAGGTTGTGAATGGTTTGGGATGGAAGTATGGTTAGTAAGTGAAGTATGACAGAGTGGTATTTGGACTTTTGTTAAGAAGTGAGGTAGTGGAGGTTGGCAGTGAAGTAAGTAGTAGTCAGAGGCACTTGAAGTTATGAATGATGAAGGTGGTAGTTACTCTTCTAACAGGAAATGGAAAGTATGGAAGAACTATTGTTTGCAATTGTTCTGTTTAAAAAGATAAATTGATATATCATTGGCCTCAAACAAGCTTAGGACCAAGTATATTTTGCGGTTATTGATTTAAATTTTCTTTGTGCAGAAATATTTGTTCAATTTTGTTTGTGCAGAAATATTTGTTCAATTTTGTTTGTGCAGAAATATTTGTTGATTTTTCATAACGGTGGAATACCTATCCATCTCCAATAGTTATTTGTCTTTTTGTAATAACTTCTTTTTTCAAGAGAGCAGTATTCAACCAGCATTCCTTCTTCCCATTCTCACGCATCATCACTTTCATCATTCATTTCCACTAACATCTACCCTTATGCCTACAACTGACAAACCTTGCACTTGCCACAACCTAAAATAGCTCACTGCACTGCAACTCCAATCACTATCTTCAAACTTCTGTCATTTGATATAAAACATCCTCAACACGAACAGAAACGACCTTTATAACCTGAAATTCACAGCAACCATCAACACTAACTACATAGCACTTCCATCCACACTATCTTCCTCATCCTAGCAAATTACTTAACATCACAGTAACCTTCACATTACACAACACAAGTAAACAACATGAATGTATAGTCAGATTAAAAGGTGACAGTGCAAACAAGTGCACAACATACACATAAACAAACTCAAGTCTACAACATCTGTAAGTAGGTTTTACAATTCAAATAATATGGTCTAAGTCAACCATTACAAATTCATCAGTCAAATAAAATTTTAACAAATGTATGATAAAAGGACTGTTAGACATCAAATAATTTGTTGCTATCATTGTCAGTTCACATCTTTTGTTGCTGAAGCTGAACTGCAGAATTTTTCAATTGTCCAGCAGTATGGTTCATCAGAGAGAATTTGTGCAGTTATCTGTGCTCTAAATGCGTTTACTTGTTCTAGACTGATTTTTGATGTTGTGTCCATTCCTTGTGCTAACTTTAGGATAAACATCATTACGAAAATTCCACAGCCGAACCTGCATTTTTTAAAATTTTAGTTATTGTGTAACATTCATCGTTGTATAAAAATCTCCAGTATCAGTGATTATGAAAATATAACTAAACATGTACTTATATCCATTACATCAAAAGATAAATGCTTCTATCTTTTTTAATAGTTGAATAAAGTAAGACCTGACACTTAATATTTTATGAAGAACTCTTTAATTAATTTCATTTAACAATAAACCAGCTCCAAAACAACAAACAACTTATATCATTTACATAAAAACATAAATGCTTTTATCTTTTCTATGTAATAACTAATATCATGAGAAAAACATCAAATACCTTGAATGCATTAGTTAATGTACCATTTGTATCAGTGATTATGAAAATATAACTGAAAATGTACTTAAATCCTAGGTAAACATTTTTAATCAGTGATTATGAAAATTACCCGTTGCTTTGTTGAGCACAGTTAATATTTTTAATCAATGAAGACTTTCCCAGAATTGTTTTCTCGCCTGCGTCCTGTAAGTCTTTATTGATTTTGTTTACCGCTGCTTTCTGCCAAATATATATATATAAATAAATATATAATTTTTTTAATAATAATGATAAATCTATTTATCTTTTTTACTTTCAGTGTATTTTACTTACCACATTAATAGCAAACCTTGAATGTCCACTTCTTAATGTCTTAGATCTTGTGGTCAAGTGTAGAGAATCATAATGGTTCCATGAACATGATTCCACTACTAGCTCTAGCAAGCTCCAATGTCCGTTGCCATGTATAGGAAATAATATATTGCAACATAATGGATTTAGAAGTGCTTGTTTAATAAAAGGATTAAACATATTTTTTTTGATCTTTTCCAGGTTTCCATCTGTTGCGCTTTTCTGTTAAAAAATAATTTCAAAAAATTTATTATAGAAACAAATTAAAGTTTACACTATAGTACACTTACTGTCATTGTTGTGTTCACATATATAATGCTAGAACTTTGTTCTAAAAATTTTGTTTTTCTGAACCAAAACCAATCAATAACCTACATTTCCAAAAAAAATATGGATTAAGAATAGATTTTATAATTAAGCAAAGAAAAGAATTTATAATGACGCAAAGTATAGTTTTTTGTACTTACTTGACCAGAAATATATTCTCCATAGAGAAGTTCTTCTATCATACTTTTTGTGATGGTGATGAAGTTTTCATCGTCATAAGTAAATGCTTCATCACTAAAAAATTAAGATTAGTATGTTCTGTGTTGTAATGCACTTACAGTATAAAAGAAAATTAATTAAGATTGGTATACTGAAAAAGTAAGATTAGTATGTAATGAAATATTTTTTAACAAAAGAAAATAACAATAGTACATACTGTACAGGAATTTTATGAATTGTCATACTATCATACTGTACAGGAATTTTATGAATTGTACATAAAACAGCTGACAGTACATTAAAAAGATATTTTGTTTTATCTTTTTTTAGTTGTCACTTGGATTATTAACTAAAATACAGTGCATTAAAAAAAGTAAGGTTGCAAATAAAAATACTTTGTGCTGACAATAATAGGTGCTTAAATAACTTTTTTTTATCTTCATGAACATCAACCAGCAAACTATTCATCACCAAAAATTTCTTTTTTTTCTTCAGATTTTAATAAATTTCAACAGCCTTGGATTGTCGATGATACAACCCAACTACTTGATAGAATGACTCAATTTGGCAATTTTTAAGTTAAACTGAGTCAATCCATCAAGTCGCTGTGTAGTACACCAACAATACAAGGTTGTTTATTGAATGGCACAAGTGACAAATTGTTTATTAACTCTGATTAAACCATAACTTAAAAAGTTTACACATTATCGGATGTTTATTGAATGGCACTACCAAAGATGACAATGTTAAAATGTTTGCATATTATGACATGGTTAAAATGGTTGACAAATTTGTGACTTGTACATTAAACATATGACAGTACATACAAAAGATAATCAGTTTTATCTTTTTTTAATTGTCACCTTCAATATTAACTAAAGGATGGTACAGATCTACCATATGTTAACCAAATATTAATAACAGGTTTAAGAAAAATATATTGTCATACTCTACAGGAATTTAATGAATTGTACATAAAACAGCTGACAGTGCATTAAAAAGATATTTTGTTTTATCTTTTTTTAGTTGTCACTTGGATTATTAACTAAAGTACAGTGCATTAAAAAAAGTAAGGTTGCAAATAAAAATACTTGGTGCTTACAATAATAGGTGCTTAAATAACTTTTTTTATCTTCATGAACATCAACCAGCAAACTATTCATCACCAAAAATTTCTTTTTTTTCTTCAGTTTTTAATAAATTTCAACAGCCTTGGATTGTCGATGATACAACCCAACTACTTGATAGAATGACTCAATTTGGCAATTTTTAAGTTAAACTGAGTCAATCCATCAAGTCGCTGTGTAGTACACCAACAATACAAGGTTGTTTATTGAATGGCACAAGTGACAAATTGTTTATTAACTCTGATTAAACCATAACTTAAAAAGTTTACACATTATCGGATGTTTATTGAATGGCACTACCAAAGATGACAATGTTAAAATGTTTGCATATTATGACATGGTTAAAATGGTTGACAAATTTGTGACTTGTACATTAAACATATGACAGTACATACAAAAGATAATCAGTTTTATCTTTTTTAATTGTCACCTTCAATATTAACTAAAGGATGGTACAGATCTACCATAAGTTAACCAAATATTAATAACAGGTTTAAGAAAAATATATTGTCATACTCTACAGGAATTTTATGAATTGTACATAAAACAGCTGACAGTGCATTAAAAAGAAAAGAGAAATGCTAATGGCCCAGTTTTGTCCTTAAAAATAATTAGTTTCAACTTGAGTCCCAGGTTCCCCAATTGATTACCCCGCAATAATACCTACATCTTCCCCCAATTCAACCAGATCGCCGTGAGTGGAACTTCTACAATAACATAATTCAATTGAGTCAAAAGTAGTTTAGTTACTTACTTGTTTCGTCCAAGAATTTTGAAAAAATTTTTGACAATTTCTTTTTTTTCTTCGGTAAGATATTCGAGCAGTGGACATTTGTCAACATTCTTTGGCTTCTTCTTCTTTTTTGGTTCTTTTAGGACAATATCTTCAACAACAATTGGATTTTCAGAAGCAATTTCTTGAGCAGGCTCTTTCAGACTGTCAGATTTTAAACTATCTTGTGTCTGCTTTTCTAGTATGAAATCTTGAGTTTGCATAATATCAAAAGTTGGAAAATTAGCAGAACTGTTTATGTGAATCATACCAACAATTTTTTTTTACCTTTTTGAGCTTCAGTTTTTTTGTTCAAATTATCTTTTTCCTCCACTTCATGCTTTTCTAAATTTTCCAATTTCTGAAGCTTCATTTCAAGAATTTGGATCCTATTTTCAGCTGCTTCTCTTAAACATCTTTCCTCCTTTAATTGTTCTTCAACCTTTTTCATCTCAGAGCACAAAAAATTGACTTTTGATTGTAGCTCCATTATGTTATCAGCAAATTCCTTTTCAGATTTTCTCAAGCTTGTGTCTTGCTGGTACTCATCTAATT
This sequence comes from Allium fistulosum, assembly GCA_030737815.1. NCBI lineage: Eukaryota > Viridiplantae > Streptophyta > Magnoliopsida > Asparagales > Amaryllidaceae > Allium > Allium fistulosum. The sequence goes on along the minus strand of CM060901.1, from coordinate 303,517,010 downwards.
TCCTTTTGTTGTTTCGGTCTACTTCCACTTCAATAGCTTTTATTTTTTTGGAAAGAATTTTTTTTTCTTCTTTTGTTACATCTGCAAATTTTTTTAAAATCTGCAATGAATAAATTTAAAGTTAAGCTTTCATATATATTGTCATTGAAGTACTAGACAAGTTAAGCTTGCACATTAAACATATGACTACTAACATTCTACAAAATTGCTTTCAAAAAAATCAAAAAAAATGTACAGTTAAAAAATAGCATACTTTGTCATTGTCAACCTCAGTGAGGTCCAAATCTTTCAATTTCGATAAATCCCATTTTCCCATTCTTGGGATTTTTGTTTGCAGATTTTCCTTCTCAGCAACTATTTGTGTTCGTTCACAAATCCAATACTGCAAGAAAAAGATAAAAGCATTTATATTTTTGTATTAAATATAAATTTGAATATATTTACATTTAGTTAAAATTATGAAAGCATACCAGTAACACCATAGTGCAGCCTGGTGTACTTCTAGGGTCAGCATGATACTTTTTAACATTTTTCAACACATTTTCACATATCGCTCGCGGCCAAGAAATTGAATTTAATTTTTGTAAGTTCAGCAACTTCGGCAAGAATCCCCATTGCATGTAGCTTTGGTTGTTTGGAAATAGGAAAGTTATAACTAGCAGCAACAACAACAATTTCACTATATCTTCATTTCCTTTTTCTTCTTCTAACAGTGTATTCAGTCTTTTAGTTACTGTTTTTTGGCTAATTATGTCTTCTTCTTCAAAATTGGCAGTTAAAAAATTAGAGAAACTTTCCATGGCTAAGGCTTTGTTAGAAGCTGGTATAGGAAACAAGTCCTCTCCAGCTATTGGCATTCCAAAAATTAGACTGACTTCTTCAGGAGTAATTTTGAGTAATTTGTTTCCAATTGTGAAAGCATTTTCTTTTTCATTAAAAGAAGTAATGATATCATCTAAATTTGAAGCACTTTTCCTCAAATCTTGTCTTGTTATTGAATCACTAAGAAAAACGTTGAAGAAATTTTTGAAAGGCGTTTTTTCTAAAAAAGCTTTTGCTTCCGGTGAAAGAATGTGTTTCTCCTTTATAATTGACATCACCTTATACACTGCATCCAAATTACATCTATAAGTACCTGTGTACTGCCTTTTTTGCTTCTTATCTATTTTCTTAATTTCATACTGATCTATATCATCCAAATCAGTACTGTCTTCTGCTAGTTGCTGTGAAAACGTTTTTTCATCATCAGATATGAAGTCTTCTTTTTCATTCACATCAGGTAATTCTTGTGTTGGTGCACTTTGATTCTATATTTAGGAAAATCAAAAAATAAATTAGAAGGTAAAAATAACAAGATTATCAAAAAAATATCTTACTACACAAAAATTTGAATAAAATGATAATATGTTTTATCATTTACATTATTTTGTATTTTTTTGAGGTTAAGATAATTTTTAGTACATAAAGTACCTCTATTTAAAAAAATAAAAGATAAAGCACTTTTTTAGTATATAAAGTTTTTTTTAAAAAAAAACAAAAGTATAAATTGAATCCAATAGGTTTTGTTGTAAAGAACAAATGTTTGAATTTTTTTTAGACCTATTTCAACCATCACAGTTTGAAAATTTCGCATTCTCTAATTTATAATTTAGACCAATGAAAGATAAATGAACATTCACAACTGAAAACCAACAAAATTTATTTGATGAAATGAAAATTTACAATTAGAAAGTTTCAAAGTATATAAAGATAATGTGTTTTATCTTCATCATCACAATAGCCTTGAAGTAATTACATGTACAACATGTATGAATGCAACATGAAAGCTACAACATCAATGAATATTCAGATTCAAAAGTGACAGTGCAAACAAGTGCACAACATACACAAACAAATGCACCATAAAAACAACTCAACATCAATGAAAATGAAGTAACCAAACCTGACTGAAGTGTTCGAACATTACATATATACATGTATGAAACATCAAGTGAATTTTCAACATCATACACATTGAAACCAGAGTCCAATGCAGACATGTCGACAAGATGAGAATGCAAGTGCAGACAAGCTATATGATAACTGACTGCAAATAAAGCAACAAGTCAAGTCAATGCACATCAACCCAATACAAAATATATGAAGTGAATGCAGAAACACACACACACACACATGTATACGTAAATGTAGTGACAGAATAGCAGACTAACCAAGGTAAACAATGTAAGCTCAAAAAATTTAGGTATTTTTTTATTTAAAATATGGAATCTAGATTCCAATTTATTACGTATATACAAAATGAAGATTAGAATTAAATATTATGGGAAACATAAGTATGAAAATAATTACCAATGGAGTTGTAAATGGTGATGGTCTTTGGTTGTGTTCATCACAAAATGGACTGGAAATAGGTCTTATATTTATGCATTGGGTTCCACCTTCGTTTATGAATATGCAAGTTGTTTTTCGAATGAATATCTTCGACTTAGAAGACCTTGTATGCATTTTTACGCTGCATAAAAAATGTCATATATAATGAAATGTTAGACAGAGTGAAGAACTATTAATTAATATCATTTAACAATAAACCAGCTCCAAAACAACAAACAACTTAAACCATTTACATAAAAACATAAATGCTTTTATCTTTTTTACCTAGGGTTTAACATATCTGTATATTATATGTACTAACTAATATCATGAGAAAAACATCAAATACCTTGAATGCATTAGATAATGTACCATTTGTATCAGTGGTTATGAAAATATAACTCAATAATGTACGTAAATCCTTTACATCAGAAGATAAATGCTTCTATCTTTTTAAATAGTTGAATAAAGTAAGATCTGGCTTACTATTTTACGAAGAACTCGTTAATTAATATCATTTAACAATAAACCAGCTCCAAAACAACAAACAACTTAAATGCTTTTATCTTTTTTACCTAGGGTTTAACATATCTGTATATTATATGTAGTAACTAATATCATGAGAAAAACATCAAATACCTTGCATGCATTAGATAATGTACCATTTGTATCAGTGGTTATGAAAATATAACTCAATAATGTACGTAAATCCTTTACATCAGAAGATAAATGCTTTTATCTTTTTAAATAGTTGAATAAAGTAAGATCTGACGCTTACTATTTTACGAAGAAATCGTTAATTAATATCATTTAACAATAAACCAACTCCAAAACATGTACCTAAATCGTTTACATAAAAAAAAATAGTACATACTTGTAGAGGAATCGATGAAGAAAAATTGGTGTTTAACTGAATAATGGCAGAAATCTTCGATCACAAATTGTCTAGTCGTTTAGAAAACTCTACTTTTCGATTTTAGATTTTGATTTTGTTTTACTGGGTTCTGAAAAAGGAAAAGGAACGAGAGAAAAAGTAACGGAATGGAGGGATAAAGTAACAGACGTAACGTGTATTAACTTTGGTCCTAGAAATAATTATTTTAAACTTGTGTCCTAGAAACTTATTGTTTGATGGAAAGAGGCCCTTATGGTAAAATTCCCCTAAATTTAATGGCCCGACAAAAGGTATGTATTTGAATTTCTGTATGAAATTTGATTGGGTTTTGGATCCAGCCACTTGGCTTTTTGTTTTCTTTTTGAGATTGGGAGGCCGTAGAGCCATTTTGTAGTAGTACCGAGCTAGCCGCGCAAAGGAGACGCTGGCGAAATTTTTCGAAAATTTAAGGAGTTAGAAAAAATTTGGGAAAATTTTGATAATTCAAAATTTGAATTCAAATTTAAATTTGAACGGATAAGAAAGGTAATATTGTTTGGGACTTAGGAGTAAGTTTGGAAGGTTAGAAAGAGGGATAATGTATCTTTATTAAAAGATTTGTTTTGGGAAGTGGTTAAAACTATTTGGGTTAAGGAAATAGTTAATGGGGATTGAATCATTCTTCCTAACTAGTAATTTCGGGGACGAAATTCTTTTAAGGGGGGAGGAATGTGACGACCCGGAATTTTTGTATATTTGAAATTGGGATATTTAATTAATTTTAAATATTCAGAGGTTAATTATAAACTTAAATTTCAAATATCTATGTTTATTGAGTAATGTAATAATTAAATTAAAATTTATTTGAAGTTGGATAAAATAGTAAATCTGGCATTCTAAGCTAATTAAAAATATTTTGAAAGCTGGTAAAATTCGTAATGATAATACTAAAGATAATAGAAGCTTCAGAATGTAATTTCAAACTGTTTTATTCAGTTTTGAAATTATATCGTTTGAATCGATATTTAAAAATAGCCTTTCGAGGCACAGTCTCGGAATTCGACGAAACCAGTTCCATTGATTCCGTAATATTGTATTATTATCGGATTTCAAATTTCATAGTGATTGGAGTTGTGTGACCGTACGATATATAACCACATAGAAATCTATACTGAGACCAATTGAATTTAAGTAAATTATATTCACTCTCTTTTAAACCGACAATACGTACATCCCGCACCCAACTTGTTTCCTTCGTACCCTTTCTCTTCTCTAAGAAGCTATCGAACAAAAATATCTGAGACAAATTTTAATACTTCGAAGTATCGCGTCTCCTTCCATTTCTCTCAGAAAAATTAACTTCAACAAAACAAAAAAATGGTCGAGCCTTGAAATCCAAATCTCCAGTATTCCACTTCTGTTCTTTTTGAAATCGCGATTTCCACTCCCTCTCTTCGTTCTCGAACTAAAAATAAATGGCGACAGTCTTCATTCCTTCCTTCTGCTTTAAATCGAAATCGAGCTCAAGCAAGTCAGAGCGGCACGCGAGCACGATGGAATCAAAGAAGATTTTGGGAAAGTGGTCATCGGTAGTGCGAAATCAAGATGGGGGTTCTCGTTTCGTGGAACAACCAGAGGCGTACGCGAGTGGCGACTCGTGCGTGGGTAGCTGAGGCATCCGAGTCATGGAAGGTCGCGGCAGTTTTTGACAGAGGGGAACTCGCGAGGGCGAGAGTGTATCTCAAGGGGGTGGTCGATTTCAGGACTCGGAGCTATTGATCGTGAGAGGAAGCTCGTTCGTCTCACGATGTTGGATGTCGATGGGTGATGCAATCGATGGCTCTTAGTGCTCGTGAAGCCAGGTCGTAGCTGCGATGACGAATTTTGTTACGGTTCGTTTGCTTGAATGGATTGGTTAAGGTATGATTTTATCCTTAGTTTAATTCAATATGTATATCTAAAAAAAATAAAAAAAAAGGGAAGTAAATTTTTACAGTAGCATATATATATATTTTAAGGTAATTCAATATTTTCAAACATTTTAATTAAGGTTATGTGAGTTGAAAACTTCTAATTTAATTCGTTTATCAAAAATAAATTTTTAACAGTAAAGTAAAATTTATATATGTTAACATTTTACAGTAAAGGGGAGTATGATGTAAACAATAAATATATAGGTTATTTTTAAGAACTTGTAGTTTCAAATAAATAAATTCCAAGAATAGAAAGGGGACTAATTTGTTTAAACAATTTATTTAATTACTTTAGTTCTAAAAGAATTGTTTATGATAAGAGAATTAGTTTTAAATTAAATTGTTAGTTAGCTTAATTAATAAATAGTAATTGATATATCCGATTATTTCAAATGTTAATAAATAGTAAATTGTTATACTAGGTCAAAATCGTGAAGAAAACAAATCGATATGGAAATGGATTCCAAATTTGATGGTCGAAGGTGAGTTAATCTCACTCAGTTAAATTTAAATTTAAATGGTTAAATTTAAATAATTGATTGGATGATTGCATTGATTGATGTGCTATATTATATGTATAGTAGTATATAGCAATATATACATATTGGCATATGTATATATTGGAATTGTTGATATTCCTGCATTGTATAGCGGATGGGACCCTATGCGCCGCATAATAGCGGATGATATTTTATAAAACCCATATACCGCGATATTCCACCTTGAAGTGGAATTGGTATTGTGCTAACATCTGTGGATGCAGGGAAACAGGTTGGAGGGATCCAACTGGATTCCTCAAAATATTTAATTTTGTTTAAATATTCTGTGATATGATTGTTGATATCCTGTGATGATTTATATTGGATAATCTGGTTGGATTGAATTTCCCAGTATAATGAGTTACCAAAAGCAATTGAATTGGATTTTTGGAAAGAAATAAAAGAGTAAAATTAAGCTAAGTAATTCTAGTGAATTCGAATAAATTAAATATGGAAAAGAAGAATTTTAAATAAACAGAGAATATTGAATTTAAAGAAAACTTATGTGATATTATTTAAAGGAATAAATAATTTATTTTAATTCAATATTTAAATGTAATTAAAAAGAAAGAAGGAATTTGGGAAATCTGAAACTTGTGTTTCGGTTTAAAGATTTTAAATCATAATGAGAAATAAAATCTGGAAGTTAATGAATTTGGAAATAAATGGATTAAGGGAATTTATTTCAAAGTAAATTGGAAAATCAATTGTAAATTGATTTAAATATTTTGGGATTTGAAATTTAAGAGAAATGAGATTTTGGAGATATAAATTGGGTTTATAAAGTGAAATGGAATATCAGTGGATATTTGAGAATATAAATTCAAGGTGGGAATTTATAAAGGAATATGAATTGGTTTAAAAATAAATGTTGATTTATTTTTAAAAGATGGGAATGAGAAGTGTATTTCTCTGGATAGCCAAGTACGTTTTCAAAGCAATTTTTAATATAAGTTAAAAGTTCTAATTGTGTTTTTAAAAGCATGTTTTAGAAAATTGATTATTTCTAAATGTTAATTTCCTAAGTAAGTATGTTTTGGAAAAATCTATTCTTTTTAAATGTTTAAACTTTAAAGTAAGATTTTCAAAATCTATTATTGTAGTAATTATATAAAAGTGATTTGCTATTATGTTTTAAAAGGAGAAATTTAGTTTATATTTATAAAGTGGTTTATTTTAAAATATATATTTTGTTAAGGTATTAAAGTAGTTTTTAAATTTCAATATTATAAAGTATATTTATAGTAAAGTGCTTTTAAATTATTTTTAAATCTAAAGTATTTTGTACTTGGTGTTTCAGAGAAATAAATATTTGGGGAAATGTATTCCGTAAGCGGAAACTGTTTGAAATTGTTTTCAAATGAGCTTTGAAAATTTGGAAATATATCTTGGAAAGATATTTGGGCAAATGAATAATGAGGGAAATTATTTATTGTGTGATGGTTGCTTGTGGATGTTAATTGATAGTTAAATAACCGACTATCAATATTGGCCAAATGCGCTGATTGTTTCGAAGAGACCGGGATCGGGTTTCCGTATACCGGGATTCTAGGTCTGGAGACTCGAATACCACTTCGATTCGGTTTGTACGTTTCGTGTAACGTGTTCGGAGTCGAAGATGGAGCAGTGAAGTGCAAGGGCTAGTCGCTACTAATCCTGAGGATATTTCCAAAATGGATGTAGTAGGAATAGTGCCTTTGGTTTCGTTCGAACCCGGGACGGACTTGTATGGACGAATGCTTGCGAAACATCGTCAGGTGGACGATGGGCATTCTAAGGGATATGTGCTATAAAGGTATCGTTTAGCCTCGAGCCTCATCAACTGGGAATGACTGAAAATCAGGGGTTATGCAGCAAGGCTTCGTGGGTAGCCCCCACTTGAGAGTAAGGTCATCCCTGTCTAGATGTCCCTTTTATTTCGGCTTAGTGGTGCGGTTGCTGATCCCAACCGTGGGGTGATTTTATTTGGAATTATCCAGTAAGGGATGATTCCGGCTTTGTTTTGCAGGGGAGCGGGCGTACTCCTCGGTACTGTGATCTAGGCCACGTACTGTGATAGGTGGTACCCCAGTGCCTAGTCATTCGTTGGAAATCCATTCTCCCTACGTGCCTTGTACGGTATTTGTTTGTATACCTAGTATGCTGGAATTTAATCATGTAACAATTTCAGCTATTTTAATAAGTATTTGTGAATAGACACTATTATAATATCAGAGGATTTTTGTAAAAAGTGTTTTAGCTATCGTAAGGTAAAAACCCGACATGTTTATTTATGGCATGGTCTTACGAGATGCTTTTGTTTTCAAAGGATTTTGAAACTTTAATAATCAATTGAGTGTGATTTTCTCACGCTGGTATTCCAGACTGACTCGGGTATTGTTTTATATGATGCTCGGGTCAGACCGAGTATTATAGGTTACAGGATATGATGCTGTGGATCTCAGGAGATGAGCTGGATGGCGAGACGTATCTACCGTACTTGTTTATATATATATATATATTACGCTGTGTTGATTGTTGTACTCTGTTGTATTGAGGACATGATATGGTTATTGTCCAGTTGTATGTTATGTGTTCTCTGGTGTATACTCTGATGCTATATTATATAAAACTGGTATAGTTTTGATTTTTGTAAAGATCTGTTAATATATATTATATTTTGTTCCGCTGCGATGGTTAGATTCTGATGTTGTTTTCTATTTTTCTTCTTCTACCTCTTCTTCTTAACTAAAATGGTTCGATTTTCCGGGGTCTGGAAACTCGGGTCGTTACAATATCCGATCCCGGTCTCTTTAACAACCAAACGCTTATATCACACCGTGGTCATTTTATAATTCAAATAGTTTATATTTCATATCAAAATATCATATTCATTTCAAAAACCATATCAATTATATATCATTATTCACTTTATATAATATTCATTTCCAGAAATCGCAACACTTTAAAAATTATAACACTTTGGAAATTATAATACTTTGGAAATCATAACACTTTTAAAACAATAGCACTTTTAGAATCATAACACTTTTGAAAGCATAACACTTTGGAAATCATAACACTTCCGACTTAAACAATTTAGATATTGAAAATAGTATATATAATGAATAGTATAAATTAAAATAGTTTATATATTAAATTATTTTATATATTAAAAATACTTTATATAATAAAATAGTTTCCTCTAATTTCATAAACCGATTTAAGTCAGCTTAAAATCCAGAATTCAGTTTAAATCAATTCCAGTTTAATAATTTCAATTTAAAGTTCAAAGATTCAAGTTTAAATCTTCAAACATTTACTGTATAAATTTCATTTATATTTCAACATTTAACTTTAATTTTATTCAAATTGGAAAATATTCACTTAATCATTTTAATAACAATTAAATAAAATCTCAATTCAAAATTTTAAATCAATATTAGATATTCAGTCTCAATTTTATTTAAAGTTGAGAATATTAATTTAATCACCTTTTTATCAAATCAAGTTATAAATCATATCTTCAAAACCTCAAAAATTAATAAGTTTAAATCAATTCCTATTTAAATTCACTTATTAACCAATTTAAATTCTAAGCCAACGTTAATTTTTATAAATCTATTTTAAAATATAAATATAAATTTTTAAATAAATAATCTAAAACATATTATATACTAATTAAATTAATTTTTTTTAAATTAAACTTATTAGTAAATTTATTTATGTAAAACTTATTTTATACAAGCTTGAAAATAATAAAATTTAAGTAAAATTTAATAATAAGATTTAATTTATAATTTCAAAACTAACTTATAACTTAAACTTTCCAAACATACTATTTTAAAAATCTAAAATTTAGGCATATATAAAAATAGCATTTATATATTATATTTTAAAAATCAATATCTGTTAAAACCATATATCTCCTTTCAAAACTTTGGAAATCATTTTTTCAAAAATATAGACCAATGGTGTCCGTATATAATTTTCTATCCTATGGTCAAGTGATACAGATATTTATCATTTCAATCCGCAATTTAATTATCTGCGGGTATATATCTTTTCAACCCGCAATCCCAAAATTCAGTTAAATGAAAGTCGCTTGGGTTTATCATTTCAACCCATAACGATTTTCTCCTATTCTACAAGATCGTTTGGGTATGTATCATTTCAACCCATAGGGAATTCTAAACTAACAGGGAACTTGCAGAGTGAGAACAGTGATGATAATAATATACATATCAACAACAAGCATATATCATTAATAACAGATAAAATACAAATAACATATCGTGGTGTTAGATGTCACAGGTGAACAGTTACAGATAATGGCATATCATATATATAGCAGTTGAAGAACTAGCAACTGCATATTTCAATTGTCGTTTCAAATGAAATCAAATTTAATAAATATAAGAATGTTAATCGTGAGTGATTGCTCACCTTTCGAGGCTAGAGAAATTTGACAAAGAAATGAGCTACGAATCCAAGCACGAATTCCAAAGCAAAGCAAGATTGGCACGAATTCGCCGAACAAGGCTGAAAACTTGGAATTGACGAAATCAAATCAAAACTGGATTGACGAAGATAAATGGTATAAGTAAACGAGTATATATATAACTATGTATAACTATTTACATATATAAAAATCATATTCTAAATTCAAACACATTTTAAATTTAAATATATATGTATTTCAAAATCATTGTTTTAAATAAAACACATAGAATAAAACAAACATATCTACATAATATAATTTGAAATGAATACATATATATATACTTAATAAAAATGCAAAATACTTACATATATTGTATGTTCATTTAAAAATATCTATATTGATGTGCACGTAAATGTGTATATTTTTACCACTATATTTAATCTATTTAAATTAAATAAATGATCATATCGGGCATTTTAACTTGTTTAAACCAAAATTCATATTATTTTCAAATCGTCACATATTCATCTTCATCCAAAGGCAAAATGGTCATTTTTATGCATATATTAATTTGAGAAAAATTAATTGGAAATTTATATATATTTGTGTAGGAATTTGATCTCAAATAGGAGTGGTTTCATGAAGACACATGCATGCACAAGAGTGAAGAGAACAAATGAAGATGGAAATAATTCAAAGTGAAGATAATGGAGGACCCCCCATACCCACCTACCCTAATGTACAAATTAGAGGCTAATGCACATGCTTATGGAATTAATGGCTTCATGTACACTTAAATGAGGATTATTTGAAGCTAATGATTACTTGGCCTCTACACTTCCTAAGAGGGTATTTTGGGCATTCCCCAAAATTTTGAATTAGGGTTTAACACATGTATAAAATCCCCTTATGTTTCATGTAACTCTCCTCTCTTAGTCTCTCTTTTAGGCTCTCTTCTCTTAGGAAAATAAAATGAAAGCTCTCTTTTTTTCATGGCTACTTAGCCATTTCTTCTTTTATGTAATTCTTTTTTATGCAATTTAATACATGTTCTTTTCCTTTTCTTTTTTATTTCCTTTCATGTTGTAGTGTAGATCTCTTTTATTTTATGCAAGTATAATAGTAGTTCTCTTTTCCATTAGCTTTCATTCTCCTCTTCTTTTTATTTTTGTTTATTTCATGTTGCTTTCTACTAGTGTTGACATAATAACACAAATGAGAGGCTAATCCCTACAATTTAAGGGTAATGATGCTCTCTTGAATCATGTAGATGCAACATAATTTCTTTTATGTCTCTTTTGTGCTTAATGGAAAGTAGATGTTTGTGTGGTGTTGTGTTTAATATTGAGTTTGATAGCTTATATTGTTCAAAACAAATAGGCTATGCTTAGTCATATGAATCCTTAATTACCTCTTCATCTACATATGATCATGGTAATGGAAGTGGATTTAGAATCAAAATTTGATGGTTTATGTTTCTAATTCAATAGTTAATAAACCATGCTTAAAATAGATTCTACTTTTGATTTCGTATCATTTTCATTGAAGTTAGTAAGTGGGTTAGAGGGTGCATTAAAGTTTGATGGTTTAAGTGTGTTAATTAATAACACAATTAGGCCATGCTTATGATAAATGCATCAACTAAACTCACAAATGACCAAAAAGAGATCATAATGTCATTATGTTGATTTATATGATCATGAGAGGGGATTTGCCTCTAAATTGGTCTTTAATCTCATCTTTTTATTCTCCTTAGTTTTAGTTTGTTTTTACTTTCTTTTAGTTAGTTAACAATCACTCGACTTTGGTTTAATTTGATTGAATAGAATTTTAAAATCATCAATTCCCTGCGGATCGACCCGTATTCGCCACGTACTACAAGTGTACGCCGTGCGCTTGCGGTTATTTTTATTTCAAAATTCGTTCGGCTATTTTCTAACTCAATAGACATTTAGCCGTCCGAACATATATATATATATTCAAAAATCAATTAAACATAAATTTCAGATTAATATTTAATTCAAATACATAAAAACAAAGTCTACATATATATAAACTTGAAAACGAAACTAAAGTATAAAAAGTTGAGTACGTTTGAACATATATAGAACTATAAATAACAAATAAAACTACAACTAGAACTTACACAAAATAGACAGATATATATACATAGATCCATCTTCACCACAGGTTATATATGCCTTGTTAAAACTTTCATAAACTAACATATATAACTTCTTTATAATATAATATAGTATAATATATATAGCAACACTTATGTACAGTAACCTGAAGTAAGATATATATATATATATATATATATACAGAAACGAAAACAATATATATAAAAGAAAACATATATATTATAAAAATCAAAAGATTAACATACAAATAAAACAAAAGAAATAGATTCTGTAAACTCATATAGAATAAAGACTTAGAACTTAAAATCTATATATATGTAACAGCAAGAGGTTACAGCAAATATAACAGTATATATTACTATATTATAAATATAACAGACATATATATATATATATACTAGTATGAAAGCCCGTGCGATGCATGGATACAAAAGGTTATTTGTATAAATGAACGGAAATGTTGCTTTCAATTTTTGAATGGATTTTTGTAGCATGGGGTTTAATTTACAAATTATAATCGATTATTTATTTTGGCATTTCTCAAACTATGGGTTCCACCATCAATTGTTGAGAGAGCACAAATGTAGTTGTTCCATAAAGCAAATGATGCCAGCAAAGGTCTTTACCATTATACATTGTCCGTATTTTCATAAATCACAACACAGTAAAACCCCAAAACTAATAATTACTCATTAACAGTAATACTTAGGAAGAAATCTTTTAATAAGAGAGAAATATGGCAGTATTTATGTATATGAATCTCTTATATTTTTGCATATTTATTATAAAAATAACAAAGAACAATATTATTTGATATGAAAGAAATATAACTTGATTTTTATAATACAACACGGTTAGCATTGTGCATGAATTTGTCATAAACTACATAGATGCCAAGAAGTAAAATAGTAGAGCTCTTTTAGTAAAACTTGGTATCAATTAGTTTACAGTAACTTACCAAATTTTGGCATGTATGCTACTTGGTTCTTTAGTAAAACTCCAAAATTTCACGTCATAAACTGAAGGCTTACATGATATTTTCCACCGAATGAAGCTGATAAAGGTAGCATGATCTACGGTATGTTCTGGAAATAAAAATTAACAAAAACATCAATAGTAAAAAGGGTCCAATGAAGAAGAAAGAAGAATAATATCTAAAGGGTTCATGAGTTTTTACAGTAAGAAAGATCACACTTCTAAACTAATTATAGAAACTTAAATGTAGAAGAAATATTGTCAATACTAACCTCATGAACATCCATGGAGCAAGATAAAGCATTATAATATTTTTCCCATTGAAGAAATATTGAGTCTGTAATATTTGATCGACTATAAATTGTCTGATGTTTGAAATATTACCTCAACTCTACTATTTGGCATAGGAAGAATATGATAACCATGATCTGATGAAAATATATATCATTAAGTTTTTGGCATATCATTGCCTTTTATATACCAAATGGCGAACTATTCCTATAATTCTAAATCCAAATTCAATAACAATTAAAATGTACTTGTACTAAACATCTAACCTTAGATTAAACAACCAAGTAGATCCAAAGTTGAGGCAGATATGCCAAGATCTTGATGTAAAAATAAGTTAAGGTGGCGACAGTAGGTGCATCATAACAAAGGGATGATAAAAGGCCGTGTTGGACAAACAACAACATAAAAAAATATGTTTCTTAGAGTAGTTAATGTTGAATAGTTAAGAGCATCATAATTTTACTCTAAGAAAACATGCTTATCGGGTGCAATATATTTTATTGTTTAGTGCTGGCCGATTCAAGTAAAGCTAGATATAACAGTAACACATTCTATTAAGAATAATTTGATATAAACGTAAATAAAAATTTTAACCAAATATAAATTCTTACCATATTGCCTAACCTACGCTTAGAAAGCTATAGAAAACTGTCCAATGCACCAACTGCTAATACAGAATGTAACATAATTTGAAACCATCCAGTACGATTAGATTCACATATGCTGTAACAACAATACAGATGATAAAACTGCTTGTAAAAACACAATCAATGCTTCTGAATTCATTTCAGGAGCCGATCCATGGTGCTCCCTTTGTCCAATTTGAAGTAAATCTAAATCATGTGGAGAAATATTATATCAAAAAAATAAGAAAAATAACTACATTAACCTTCATAAACCAAGTCTATAGCATAAAAAAATTTGATAAAACTCGAGAGTCGAAGGGAATACAATTGAAATAAGATCGTACATTTAAAAAGAACCGTAAACAAAAATCAAACAAAAAGTTGCTAATATTAGAAGATAGGAAACCCAAAACGAAGGTAACAATGTATATCCTAACCTTTCAATCCACGAAGAGCACCTCTCATATTTCCTTTGTCAGTATGGAAGATAGCGGTGTGGAGAAATAAGAAATGATTGATGAAGAAAGGGAGGATTGAATAATTGACAGATCATGGGTAGATGGTGGCAAGCATTGCGTTGACGTGTCGATTTCTTTGTCTAATCAGCCAACCGAAAGCCAATTCGAGAAGACGCATCATAATTAAGATATTTGGGGAAAGAGAGGAATAGAAATAGTTAAGGCAAGAATAAAACAGGGGACATAAAACGTGAGAAACCAACTTCCCACGATTTGGAACAGTGTGGGATCTGTTAAACTTTTAACGGAGTTAGTAGTTGGATTGGTAGGGGATGATGTGTCAATAAGTATACCATCTGATATATATTTTGTGATTAAATCCCTACCGTCCTTTGTCTTTCAGTTAACTTGGTGTTAAATACCAGCAAATTTGTTATATATATATATATATATATATATGTGTGTGTGTTTTACTAACTATAAAAGATTATAAATATCACTACTATAAAAGATTATATACTGTAACCAAATCTTATTATATGAACATATTATACAATATATAACATAAGACAACTTAGTTTAAACTTGTATATAAACACGCTTATAAAATATAATACCGCAACCTACATCATAGACTTACATAATATATATTATTACATACGACAGATTACAAACTTGCATAACAACATATTATATATAAACTATAAACGTATATATGTAATATACCTTAATGTATATATCAAACAGAGCAGCTCAGTCTGGGGAAGTGGAAGAGTGGCGAATGAGAGAGGGGAAGCAAGGCGGAGGTCAGGTTGTGGGTGTTTGCGTGGAGGTCGGCTGTTGTGTGGAAGCTTTGGGTGGGAAGGCACGGACAGAGGTGGAGACTTGGCAGGGGATAGGAACACTAGGAGGCCGAGGCACGGTGGCCAAGGTGGTTCGGTAGGAGGCTGGGTGCGTTGGAGTTCGGTGAACTGGCCTTTGGCGTGGGCAGTGCGACAGTAGTGGAAGATGAGGGCAAGAGGGGGAGAGAGGAATGGAGGAGTAGGAAACTAAATGAGACTATATATATATATATATATTTCTTCCATAGCACGAACAAAAAACAAATCAAAGGGGAAGAAAAGAAATGAAAGTAAACCAATCGTACCAGAAAAATATATTGAAGTCATGGGGAATAGTGACAGTCCAAAGATGAATTTCAAAAATAATAAAGTCAAGTGGCCATTTGTTTTCAACAGTTAGATAGATGAAAGGACAAAAAGCCCAAAAGGTTGAAATTGGATACCGGCACGGTTAAATCGTTTCACAGATTCCGCCGTGCACCGGACATCAAAATTGACAATTAAATATACTGCGGAGATCAGCACTACGAGACGATCAAAACGGTATACAGATATCAGTGATATGATCATCCTATCAAAAGTCGATATTCGGTACCGAAAAATGCTGCTAAAACGCCGAAAATAAGATAAACGGAGCAATAACAGTCTAAATTTGGCGAAACGAAATATGATGTCTCACTCAGAAGATGATTTACAAATTTATTATATAAAAATATTCAGGTTTGAGAAATATTTTATTATCATCAAGTATTAACTGATTTAAGTTTAAATAAAATTACACAATAAAATAAACTTGCATATTATCTGATGAAAATTTACCATTTGCTATGTTTAAATAGACGTATTCCAAATAACAAATTTTTATTTCCAAATTCAAAATTTTAAAATTTCACAAAAAATTCAGCTAATTACTTTATCAAAACCATTAAAATTTACGGGTCGTTACATTCTAACTTCCAAACCATTTAATCACATATCCATGATTATGAATACTAAATCATATCATCACCATGCATCACAAAGATCACAACTTTAAATCCAAACACATCACTTAAATCCATCGATTCAAGTCAAATGCTAAAACTCAAGCTACCACATACATATACATCCAAACCATATCATAATCCAAACATTAACATCATATATAAATAACACATAACCATCGTATATGCAAAGGCAACATCTTTCCAAAAAGTTTGAAGTTTACTCATCGAAAATTTGCAAAACCCTTTTGAAAACTTGAAATAACTTTAAAACTTTGCAAAACTTGATATTTGGACTTAAAACTTGGAAATAGGCTTGGCCATGGTAAAGTATGGCTCGACCATGACATGTATAGGTGAGGTGAGGACATGTTTTGGAGAGGTGGAGGGACTTCAGATAATGTTGAATACACAAAACTGGACCCAAAATTTAGTCATCTTCTTTTGGATTTTTTGCTATGTTACTCTTGGAATTTGGAGAAGTTGTCAAAGAGAAAGTTCTTGTAAATTCTCTTCTCTACCATTTAAAAAATTACTCAATTTAGATTTGTTTTGAGGGAGATATGGTCAAAAGAGAAGAGTATTTTTGGACTTAAAAATATGGGTCCGAAAATACTCTGCAAAGAAATGATATTTCGACATGGCTAAGCACAAAATTTGAAAAAGTAACAAAAATGAAAGTTGTAGCTACTTAAATTTTCTGTGGTTTTAGAAAAAAGAATTTCTCCGTTAGGATAAGAGATGAGGACGATATGATAAAATAAAGAGGAGGAAAATTTTGAAGAAGTGAAGGGATATTTATCACAAGAGAAAAAGTAAATTACCGAAATGCCTTTGTCCTTTACCCTCCACTACCCTTTTGCCACTTCACCTAGCCTCCTCCACCTCATGTACTCATACCACACCCTTGTTCCCTCTTCTCATTTCCATGCAAACATGTTTAAGTACTCATTGTACTTAATGTTTCTAATGATGTGACATTAATATTTTTATTTTAAACTTTATATACTTAAATATGAATACATATATACATACACTAATACACACATATATACGTATACTAACTTATTTACAAATTTGTCTACTTATGCTAAAGAGTTCACAACATTTCCGATAATTTTTAACTAACGAAAAGTCCAAAATTCGAAAAACGAATTGCAGTCACGTTTTCGATCTTTCTTTGAAATACATATTTTTGTAAACAAATTTTGAAAACCATTTCACCATCATTATTCATTATTTAAAAGAGTTTTATTTCCATTATAAAATCAATTATTTGAACATTTAAAATTAATTAAATGTTCGCAAATCTAAGTTTTGAAATTCTGGATCGTTACGCTCTACCCCTTAAAAGAATTTTGTCCCCGAAATTACACCTCATCCTATCCTAGAAAACACTCAACACTATACATCAGTTTGTATGATGTAAACAAATCATTCCTATGCAAAATCTGATTCGATCTCCACTCGAATACATAACTTTACTTTCAAACTAGTGTGGACTCCGATCAGGTTCCTTGATTAAGAACCTTTGTTTTTCTTACATAGCCATATATTATGATAGAAAACATTGGTTCCATACCAAAAAATCATCATCAAGCGCTCACCGTCAAAAATCGAGTAACAGGTCCTTGTTTGAAATAGTGTAAAACACCTCAAAGCCATGTACTCGTGTCTTAGATCAAATTTTATAAGAAGGAGAACTGATCTACGTCCAGCTTACGCATTTATTCAATTGGTTCTCACTAATACCAATCCTATTTCCACTAAATATATTTATGAAAACATTTCATAAAATGACATAGGTTCATGTAACGACCCGTAAAATTTTATTTGTTTTTAATAATATATTAACTGAATTTTTGTGAAATTTTAAACAATAAAATTTTGATATAAAAATTTGATATTTGGAATACATCTATTTAAACATGCAAATGGTAAAATTTCATCTGACAATTTGGAAGGTTATTTTCTTGTGTACTTCTAATTCAATTCAAATCAGTAAAATTTGATGATAATAAAATAGTTTTCAAACTTGAATATTTTTACATGATAAATTTGTAAATCATCTTCTGAGTGAGACGTCATATTTCGTTTCACCAAATTTGGACTGCTATTGCTCTATCTTCCTTATTTTCAGCGTTTTTGCAGCATTTTTCCGTACTGACTATCGACTTTTGATAGGATGATCGTACCACTGATATTTGTATACCGTTTTGATCGTCTCGTCGTGCTGATCTCTACGGTATATTCAATTGTAAATTTCGAAGTCGGGAAGACAATGACATCTACGGAACGGTTTCTGTACCGGTTCCGTATTTTTGAACCTTTTGGATTCTTTGTTGATTCGTTATCCCCTGGTAAACCAACAGTCAAAAGCCACTTACTTTATTATTCTCTGAATTTAGAATTCGTGACTTTCACTTTTCCCATTTTTATTTTCTTTCAATTGTCTATTCAAACCCACCTTCTTCCCAGCATATTACCCTTCATGTTGAAACACGCAACCACTCAATAGCCTTGCCACCATTCCACTTCCTCTCTGCTGAGGAAAATACTCTGCCAATAGCCAAACCGCCCCTGCTTATTTCTCCCACCACCACGCAGCAACAGGCCACCGCCTCACTTCACTCCATCAACCGTTCGTATACATCACTCGACCAGCCGTACCTCCCCTCCAGCTTGTTACTCGCCTTTAGTTCCTTGAACCACCGAGGCAAGCTCTCGATTCTTTTCTCCGTTTGTTTATACATTCAATTATATATATATGGTTGTTATTTATAATAGTACATATGTTATGTAGGTTTTGTAAGCAATACATATATATAGTGTTATTGTACGTATATAAAGTTTATATTAGTTCCGCATAGATTTCTTTTATTTGTTAGTTATATATATAGTATATTAAGTTATTATATATATATAAGTCATGTATGGTAGTCTGCTTCGTTTTCAAGGAAGAAAATTTATAATAGTTTGCTTTATAAAGTGCTGTATAAAATCTATAGCTTACCAACATAAGTGTATATGTCTGTTTCTCAATATCAAATGTTAGTTATATGTTTTGTAATAAGGCAAGTTTATATAAAGGTGCGTTTTATGAGTATATATATGATATATCTACATTTTGCAATATTTGCATTTTGGGATTTTAAAGATAGTTCTGTAGGTGTTATAGTAATAAAGAGTATATATAGTATTGTTGTATAAATATCAACTTATATAAGCATGGGTATATTTTTAAAAGTGAGTCTGTATAAGAATTTATGTGTTATTAATCTGTATAAGAAGCATATGATAATACATGTTGTTGTATTAGCTTATATATAGTTATATCTTGCTTAACAATATATATAGTATATGAAGTATAAACCATAGGTTATATATATATATATAACGTGATATATCGGCTGCAAGTATTTACCTAGGCCGACATCTTTTATACATCACGGTATATATATTTATAAAGGAATATGTCTTGTTGACGTTTGAGATGTATGTATATATGCTAAATAACAATGGGAAGTTATTTTCATTTTTCTTAATTGATTTTTAATGGGAGAGTTCAGTTGTTTATATATGTATATTTTATAAAGCAAGTTATATTGATTTTACAACGGATATTGCTTTATATGTATGCCGGTTTATACGAGTATTTTGCTTCAGCCGTGCTATTATATATATATATATATATATATTTCCCGTGTGGAAGTTTCATGTATAAGTTTGTAAGTACTATAAATAGTAGATTGTACTGATTTATAAAATATTGATTTGAAATTATGTGGTGTGCGTAGGTTATAGATTGGGTATATAATGTTCGCATCTAAGTATAAGTGGAATTGGTTTTCGAATGTATTATGGGGATTTATTTAAATTTTTAAATATGGGTTCAAGTAGTAATGATTGAAATATACATATATTTTATTTTGTATGTGTTTAAATTTAATATTGGTTTTATAATAAGGATGGATCTTAAAATATAATATATTAAGTTTACATATATTTGAGTTTGGCTTAGGTATAAATATATATGTTATTTTAATATTTGTTTTAAATTTAATATTGATTTTAATATATATATATATATATATATATTCTGTTTCTACCAAACTAATTCTAATTGCTTCGTCAATTCCTTATCTATCAGCTCTGTCGTGGAATCTGTATCCATCTAGCTTGGCTTTGGGATTCGTGCTTGTATTCGTAACTCATCTGATTCTCATTCTTCTCTAGCCTCGAAAGGTGAGCAATCACTCATAATTAACGTTCTTATATTTATTAAATTTGATTTCAATTGAAACGACAATTTAAATATGCTGTTGTTAGTTATTTACATTGCTATATATATGTTATCATCTGTATCTATTCACCTGTGACATCTGACACCATTATATGTTATTTATATTGATGATATATGCCTGTTATATTATTATCATATCTGTTATCACTCTACAAGTTCCCTGTTAGTATAGAATTCCTTATGGGTTAAAATGATACATACCCGAACGATCTGTAGAATAGGAGAAAATCATTATGGGTTAAAATGATAAACCCAAGCGATTTTCATTTGAATTGAATTTGGGATTACGGGTTGAAAAGATAAACACCCATATATATATATATATATATATATTTAAATTGCGGATTGAAATGATAAATATCTGTAACACTTGACCATAGGATAGAAATTTATATATAGACACCGTTGGTCTACATATATATTTTGAAAATGATTTCCAAGGTTTTGAATCGGAAATATATGGTTTAATATGTAACGACCCAGAATTTTGAACAATTTAAATTGAAAATATTTAATTAATTTTAAATATTTGAATGATGGTTTGACTGGAATTTCAAATTATCAGAATGAATTTGGCGATTAAATTATAGAATTTAATCTATTGAAAGTTGAATAAAAATTTGAATCTTCAGTTTTAAGCTGATTTAAAATATTTCAAAGACTTGTAAAATTCATATTGATAATACTGAAGACAATGGAAGCTTCAGAATTTGATTTGAAAGTGATTTGTTCAGTTTTGAAATTTTATTAATCGAATCGATATTTAAAAATAGCCGTCCGAGGCACAGTCTCGGAATTCGACAAAACTAGTTCCATTGGATCCGTAATATTGAATTATTAACGGATTTCAAATTTCATATTATTCAGAGTTGTTATGTGAGCATACGATAAGCAAACGCGTTGAGAATTAAATTGAAATTTGATTTAAAATTTTGTACAAATCAAATCACAACCACCCTATAACCGTACTCAAGCCACCCTACATCTGAACGCGCTGATTTATTGTCCCCTTTTCTCATTTAAATCACACAACCCATTATTCTCGTTTAAAGAAAAAAAATCGAATCCTCTCCAGTTCATTCAGATAACACATCGAAAAAAAATATATATAAATGGCCGCTTGTTCAATGGCCGATGTTTACTCCAAATCAAAAATCAAAATTTCATCGCGGCCTTCCTTCTTTAACAAAATCGCTACATATCGATTTCGAGCATCGCATTGGGCACAGTCGGCATCGACGAAGGCAAGCGCGCGCGCGTTCAAGGGGGGAGGCGCACGATTTTGGCAGCGACGATGCGAGTTTGGGGTTTGGCGTGGTTCGAGCTTGCGTTCAAGCGACAGGAAGCGGCGTAGACCACTAGGGCTTTGAACTCGAGTTCGAATTCGATGGGGGGATTTCGACTTTGCGCATTCGTGGGTAAGGATGAGGACACGACAGTAGGCAAGGGGACTCACGATTGGAAGGCGGCGACCTGGAAGGTGGCGACCTGGAAGGTGTATCGCGGCAGCAAGGCGCGGCGACGAGGGCAAAACTCACGATCGGAGATAGTATCTTAGCGTGTGATCTAAGGATCGAAGTCGAATTCACTTTCGACAGAAGGTTTTGCGAGCTCGATCACGATGAGGCGGCGTTAGCTCTGGAATTGGGCAGTGTGTTATTATGCTATTTTCTTAATTTCTATGTGTATATTTATATCCAGAAAATTATTTACAGTAAAACAAATTACTGTTGTGTTACTGGAAGGAGAACAGTTTTAAAATATATATAAATTTATTTTATATAGATAAGATTCTGGAAATAAATATAGGAATTTTAAAATGTTTGAGGAGTTTATAAAAGCTAGATTTTTGAAATCTATAATTTGTTTATAAGAGTATATATATAATTTCAAAAAGGAAAATTTATAGTTTAAATTTAAATCACTAGTTAATTAAATTTATTAACTGGTAATTAGGTTGTTCGATTTGTTTCAAATATTAATAAATTGTATAAATTATTTATACAAGGTCAAAACGGGAAATCAAATCAGAAATGGAAAATGGATGGCAAAATAAAATAAAAGCAAAGGTGAGATCTTCTCACTCAAAAGGAAAATTTGATTTTTTGCAGTTATTGATTGATTGCTATTTGGATGTGATATTAAATATAGTAGGATATATCTATATATATAGCAATATATATGTATTGGCATATGTATATATTGCAGTTGTGATTTCCCGCATTATATAGCGGATGAGACCCTATTGCGCCGCATAATAGCGGATGATATTTTATAAATCCCATATACCGCGATATTCCACCTCGAAGTGGAATTGGTTTCGTGCTAACATCTGTGGATGCAGGGAAACAGGTTGGAGGGATCCAACAAGATTCCTCAAAACATTTGAATTGGTTTCATATGTTGTGTGATTGATTATTTATAATCTGTGTATGATTATATCTATGATTGAATTTTTGAAGGCTAAATTTAGCCGAATGTATTTTTGGTATAGTTGGATACTAGAAATAAATGAAATTGGATTTTTGAAAATTTAAATTGGAAATTTTAAATAAATTCTTTTGAAAGAATTGGATTAATTTAAAAGAGGTTAGACAAAGATAAAGTGTTGTCTTCGAATTATATTGAATAAAATTCCAAAATATGGGAAAGGATTTTTATAAATAAATTTTTGAATAGTATTATTGGAAAGTTGGAAAATTTACTTAAAATGGAATTTTAAATGGTTTGGAAAAGATAAAGGAATTTATTTAAAAGGAGATAAATTTGTTTGAAATCCAATTGATAATTGATTTCGTATTTGAAAATAAATCTTTGAGAAATCAATATGAAGATTTATTTGATGTTGAATGAAAAATCGATTTGTGTTGAAATAAATTAGAAATCGATTTGTATAAATGATTTGGTATTTCGGATTAAAATTTGAATCAATTTGAAATTTGATTCGGTGTTGAAGTAAATTCAGAAATCAATTTGGAATTTGATTTGGGGTTTGAAATAAAATTGAGAAATCAATTTTGAAAGTTGATTTGGTGTTGAAAGTGAATATTTGAGAAATCGATTTGAAAATCGTATAAAAAGTGAATATTTGAGAATGTAAATTCCGAATAGAATTTATAAAGGAAAGGGGAATTTGTTTTAAAAATAAACATTGATTTATTTTTGAAGCGTGGAAATAAATTTAAAAATTTGGAATGTAAATTTGAAATAAATCGATAAGGATTTATTTAATTGGTTTAAATGGACCATTTTGAGATGAAATGTGAAAATATGATTTGAAATTGGTTTTCAAATGTGTAGTGTGAAAATGCGATTTGAAATTGTTTTCAAATGGTTGAAGTGTAAACCGTATCTCGTGAAGAGATTTGAAATTTAATAATTTGGGAAAAATTATTTAAATTGGTTGATTGTTGGGAATGTTTTTGATAGTTAAATAACCGACTATCAATATTTGCCTTTGAAATGGCACTTGATTTGTTTTTTTAAAAACAAACGCTCACTATTCGGGTTAGCCGGGAAAAGACCTTTGTGTCATATAACCCATTCCGAATTAGTGATACGACGATATGGATCGTATTGAAGACCGGTGGTGAAGACCGGATATTTTTGAAAATGAAAGGACAACCTGTCGAATGTCTCTGCACCGAGTTGCTCCGGTATAGAGATTTATATCACTTTCTTTGTGATGGGAAGTCCGGACGTGATTAGAAATTTTCCGGATTGCAAGGGCTTCTTTGGAAGTGCCTTCGGTTTTGTTCGAACCCGGAACAGACTTGTATGGATGTGTGTCTGACGTTACACTTTGAGATGTAAAGCTGGTTTCTATCAAATACATTTCTATTGGTGGCGGAGAATTTATTCTCTTAGTTTAACACCCTTCTCTGAGACGTACGAGCTCAGAGGTTATGTAGTTGATGGTTACTAGTGATACATTCCCAATTTGGTAATGTGGCATACGAAATGCTATTGATCATTGTTGGTCAAAGCGTTGCTTTGTGAAAAAGCGTGGCTTTGTGAAAAAGCGTGGCTTTGTGAAAAAGCGTAGCTTTGTGGACGAGACTTCATCGAGCCTCACAACCTGGTAATGGTTGAAACAGGAATGTTGCAGCAAAGGCTTGTAGGGGTAGCGCCCCTAGGGTATGTCATTTCCTTCTGGATAAAAGGTGATATCATGGTATGGAGCCCAGATATTTTACCTATGTTGATGCTGCACATTTATTATATTTTGTGGCTATTGCTTTGTGATTGAGGATCCTCGGATAAAGGTTGGTTACGACCGGGGGATGACATACTTGTGTGTTAGCTACCTAGTTACAGCTGTACAGCATGAGGTAGCATCAGTGTGTTAGTTACCTAGTTACAGCTGTACAGCGTGAGGTAGCATCGGCCTTGTGTTTGCAGAGATCCGATTAGGTTCTCGGGGCGTCTTTCCAGAGGCGTTTTCCATTTCGGTGTAAGGAAGTTCCTTTGCCTGACCATTTGTTGGAAATCCAAAGAAACAATACGAACCCCGTACGGTTTTTGTTTGTATTACCTGCTATGGAATGTGGCGGTAACCTGCTACTGAACGCAGTAGCTATGGTAGACATACAATAATGGTTGTATGTTGGCTAAGATTGATATTATACTTTCGAAATGTTTTCCACACTAGACATTAATAATAATATCAACTGATTTTGCGTAGTAAGCATTTTTTACTACCATAAGGGGAAATCTCCTCCAATTCTGCGTTTGCATTGTGTGTGTGGCGGGAGGCCTTATGGTAGTTTCATTTTCCAAAAGCATTGCGAAGTTGTTTTATTTTCTTTGTGAAAATAACTATTTTATGATCTCATACCAGTCACCATGACTGACTCGGAGTTTATTGTTCCCTTTCTAAACTCTGGGTGCCCATAATTTTCCACACAGGCAGCCTAGAGTTATTTTATCAGGATATTCTGGATATTCTGGAGCTTTGGAGATGAGCTGGATGGCGAAGCGTACTACCGTACTTGTTTATTTATTATGCTGTGTATTCTGTATGAGGACAAGTTTATATAACTGTCCATTGTTGTATTGAGCCGTATATTGACTCTAATTGATGTATGTATAAACTGATATAGTCTTTTGTTTTAAAGACTTGTGATTATCTATTATATATTATTCCGCTGCGAATGTGAGATTCTGATATTGTTTCTGTTTCTGTTTTTCTGTTCTTTCTTTTCTTCTGTCTTCTTCTACCTCTTCTTTTAACCCTAATGGTTCGGTTTTCCGGCATTCGATGGTGCGGCATTTGTTACAGTGGACGTATTAATGTCGACTTTCGAGCGTCGAAAAGTCAAGTCGTTACATAATAAATATTGATTTTAAAGATTTATTAAAGTTGATTTAATAAAGTTGATATATAATATGTTTAAGTATTTATTTAAAATATATATATTTTCAAATATAGAGTTTATAATAATTCAGGTTGGAAAGATAAATTTGAAATTGGTTTGAAATTATATTTATTTAAGAATTTTACTTAAATAAGTTTGATTTGAAATTATTAAATTTGAGATTTTAAAGCTATGATTTTATAACTTGATTTGGGTTAAAAGTGATTTAAATGAATATTTTCAAATTTACATAAAATTGAAATAGGATATTAAGTTTATTTAAAATTTGTAATTTGAAGTTATTTAAATGTTATTGAATGATTAAGTGAATTTTTCAGACTAAATAATAATGAAGTTAAATTGAGATATAAATGAAATTATCGAATTGAGTTTTGAAATGTTGAATATTTAAAGCTTTGAAATATATTGACTTTGAAATATATTGAAATTTGAATGGATTATTGTGTGGTTCAAATTCTGTATTTGAAATCGATATAATTTGAAATGGTTTATTGAGAAACTGAATTGAGTTGAAATTTATAAATTGAGATTGAATTAAAAATTGAATTTTTGGAATTCGAGTTGATTTGAATCAATTTATGAAATTTGAGGAAACTATTTTATTATATAAAGTATTTTTAAACTATATTTAAACTATTTATATTTTTACTTTATAAATTGTTTTAATATAAACTATTTTAATATAAATCATTTTCAATATAAATTATTTTATTATAAACTATTTTTAACTTATAACTATTTTATATAAACTGTTTTATTTCATAAACTATTTTATTATATATACTATTTTTAATATCTAAACTATTTAAGAAGAAAGTGTTAAGGATTCCAAAATGTTATGATTTCAAAGCTATGATTTCAAAGTGTTTCAAGGTTTTGATTTCCAAAGTGTTTTGATTTTTAAAGACTTATGATTTCGAAAGCATTATAACTTTGGAAAGTGATATGAGTTTTGGAAATGGATATATTTGAAGTGAAAATGATATCGCTTTGATATGGTTTTAAATGGAAATGATATTTTGGTTTTGAAGTATAAACTATTTTGAAATGACTGCGGTGTTATAATAACGTTTGGTTGTTAAAGAGACCGGGATCGGATATGGGCATACTCTCTATCAATACCGAAAACCACTTTAACAACTGTGTACGCGGTGGAGATTCCAGAATGAAGTAGGATGGTGGTGACGATTCTATCTGAGGTATATACGTGGACCTAACTCCCATGAGTTAGCATAAGGTGGCTAAAACAGGAGCAATCAACGGGCCAATGAGGTAGCTCCTCTTATCGGACACACTCCATCGTATGCCATTCTATTACTTTGTGATTGATTTGGTGCGCACCCTTGATTCGGGAGTGTGGCGCGAGGTGGGCGATTGTTGCGGCTCTGCGTTACCACCTTGCCGGAAGTGTAATTGGTATATCTACCCTAGCATTGCCTAGTTGTGCCGTGTCACCTACCCTAGCGCGCCTTCTACGAGTTTGTTTTGCGTCATACCTATATAGTATCCTCTGGTAGCTCCAGTTTATGGGGTATTACGGTACTGTATAGACTATTGGCACTATAAAATGTGTTAAGGGGGATATGTGTAACGCCTTAACGCTATTTTAATAGTTTACTTTACTATAGACATTATTATAATAGCGTATATTACTACATAGTAGATAGTTTAACGGATCCTTAGAGGACGGTTATCCCAAACACTAGTACAAAATAGATCAGTTGCTTCGCCTCATTTGTGTCGGTTGTCCATAAAACCGACACAAATAGTTTAATTTGTGTCGGTTGTTTATTAACAACCGAAACTATTGACTTATGGGGTAAGAAGAAAATGTTAGAAATGTAATTTGCATCTGTTGTTCTTAAGAAACCGACACAATTAAAGGGAAGCAATAGATTTAATCGTGTCGGTTGTTTGAACAACCGACACAATTAAATACAATAGCATCGGTTGTCCAAAAACCGACACCATAGGCACACAACTTTTCCCCCCAAATCCATTTCAGCCGCCCCATCTTTTCACGCGAACCCCAATAATTCCTGACTAATTCATAAATCATGTCTGAAATCCTAATTCTCATTCTTCTCCTCTTCCAAACCCTAAATCTAATCTCCGCCTTGCCACCTCCAGACCTGGACACTTTCTCTCCTCCCTCCCCCTCTCTGATCCCCTCAACGCCAACGACTCCTTCCTCACTCTCTCCTCCTCCCTCAAAAAGTCCCTCTCCCGAACACTAGACCCAGCTTTCAAGCTCCACGTCTCCGTCCCAGTTTACGTCAAGCTCGCCGGCTCCTTCTCCGCCGCCGCCCCAAACACCCTCGCCTCGTTCATCTCCTCCGCGATCTTGGACGAATTCTTCTTCGTCCTCGGCGTTATCGAATACGGAAAAGAGATTGAAGCAGCAGGGGAGCTGAAACATGCTTTAGAAGCAATCAAATGGGGCACTGACTATTTCATCAAGGCTCATACTCATCCTAATGTCCTCTGGGCAGAGGTGCATTTCCTTTTTTATAATACCCAGATAAACCAAAAACTTGCACATCTTCATTGACATCAATTTCCGTCTGCATGTCCCATATCCAGTCTCGATTCATAAAACCTAACAAGCAGTCTCTCCCCCAATTCCTCCAAATTCCCAAACCTCAAACCCCGAATCTACTCTTCACCCTTATCCAATTAGTAAAAGTTAAAAAACGATACTCTCACAAAATCATTTTTCCTTACTCGAAAATCAAAAGGGGCAGCTCAACAAGGCATAGCATCCTAAAAAGGCGATTGGATGGACATTAAAGCTCAGGCATGTTGCGAGCTTCTGCTTTTTCTAGACCTAGAGGGACGAACATAGAGTCATCACATTTCTTTAAATCTTCCTGGGATTGCATTAGGTCCATCAACTATTTTAAACCGCACAAATTTTAGCACTTCTTTTATCCTAAGCTATAGTTCTTTTTAAAATGTCTTAACTTCAGTGTTTATATTGATTTTTGTTTTTTGTTGATATTTGGTTGTTCCTTGATCATTCCAAGGCGATATACAATAACTCCTTATAGAAGGTAGCTTAACATGAAAAACTGTTGCTTCTTTGTAGGATTTACCAAGAGCGAACACACTAATTTCTATTAATTAAAGTTGGAATCACTTATTTTAAATTTTTATAAATGGTTTGGTTGTTTTGGTGGTGTCAAACAAAGTAAATGTTCTATTTTTAGGTTGAGTTTGAGCGTGGCGGGGGATGTTTTGTAGTTTGGTACGTTTGATTGTTTAGGTTGGTTGATAATGAGTGGTTTTGTTAAGGTCGGTGAATGGAAAGGTGCTCGGGTAGGTGACTTTGTTCAGGTTGTTGATGAGTGGCTTGGTGAGGTTGATAATGAAGGATAAGCAATTGCTTTGGGTTATTGTTTGTAGGTGTATTGTAGTGTTGGAGAGGTAGTAGTGATGTTTCAGGTGATGGCAGGTTTGTAGTGAGGTTGTATTGCTGAGGAAGATGTTTGGTTTGAGTCGGGATTGTTGTAGAAATATTGGAAATGGTAGATGTTGGTTTACAGAGGGGGAGTTTGTGTGATGCAGGTGATTGAAGTTTGAATGATGAGGTCGATAGGTGCAGGTGCAAGTGTTTGATAAGTGTTTGAGTATGGTCGATAGGTGCAAGTGTTTGAAGTACAAAGAGATTTTATTTTTCAGGGTAGTTTAACTAAATTAAGTTTCAATGTTATAGTTTGGAAACTGAGATACACTTTTCACATGCAGAGTTGACTAATCACCGCAAACATTTGTTCAAGACTTGAGAATTAAATTATTATTGGTAAAATGAGATAGTATATAATGCCTTATTTCAGTGTAAATTTTGAGACATTTATTTATTTAAAAGTTAGTGTTAAACTCATGTTTCTTATGTTAAGTGTCTTCCGTCCAAAGAAGGATGTAAAGAATTGTTGCTAAGGAGGTTTTCTTTTAATAGCTTGCATTTTATAATGGCTCAAATAACAATCATTTTGTTGGTTGTTGAGATGTGTTTTTTCATAGGAATTTATACAACTCTTTTGATAGTAGATATATAAATAAGGTCACTTACGTTTCAGATAAAATGAATCTAAGTTAAACAATTTCATGGTTCATCACCCTGACATCCCTTATACATGCAAAACCATTGCTATTCGCTAATTTCCAAATACCTTCGACCTGCAAAGTTATGTTATATTTTCGTCAATGTTGAGAAATAGTTGCGTCTAAATTATTACTCTAACTATCTCCCTCACTGCCCTAATTTACTACCTCTATGCTTTATGTTTCCGTAACTACGCTGATTACTATACCTTTTGTGTGTATGATTGATGGATTTATGCGTTTTCCAGTCTAATTTACCTAAATTTCTCATTGACTTCTTCGCATTATACTTTTACTAACATATTATGTCCGTACATTCAATCAAACTTCGTTTTCAATATAAAAAAATCAACATGCTATGATTATTTTAGTCATACTATATGTTGCATTGGTTTATGGTTAACCATATTTAAAGTATACTTTGTCACTTGCTACACTACTGATTTTACAAGGCCACAACTTACTAGACCTACAATCACTCTGTTATCTTTGCAGGCCCATGCTACTATTATGAATAGAGAGACTTTTCTGTAGTTATATGCTATGTTCATATTAGTTAATCCTGCACCGTATACATTGCAGATTCCTAAGACGGGGGCAAGGATGTAGGTTAGGATTATGTAAGTACTGTTTTAGTTAAGGGAAGATTAAGGAGATTGATTTGAGTGAGATTATGGCAAAAAGAAAAGGTGGCATGAGTAGGCGATCCGGAAATGATGTTGGTAATCATTAACATTGTATATCTCTTTCTACTGCTAATAAGGGAATGATGTTGGTAGACATTTGTTTTTAGTAATTTGTGTTTTGATGATAGTACATTTTGTTTTCAGCTTATTAGAATACTCCCTTGGTGATGCTTTAAAAGGGCTGAGACATACAAACATATTGTTAAATGAAGGTGTTGACCTTTTCTCTGTCAGGTATGTTTTACTCCACATACTGTTTTAAGAAATGCGGTCATTTATGCATGCATATTTCATCATACATTAAAATAAATTGTCCATGTCTTTGTGTTTGTGCATGTGTATTTCATCATAGAAGGTATAAGGTAAATAGATCTTCGTAACTAATATAAGATTAAAGGTTGTAGAATAAACTTGAGTATAAGTGCATATTTATGTTGAATGTTTATTAAACTGAGATTTACAAAATGTGGCCACAAAAAAATATGAAGCGTACAAGGAAAAGATAATAAAATAGATGAAGATGTTACTCATTTTGAATGTGACAGCACAATACGCTTAGAGTAAATTTACAGGCTTAAGGTTGACGAAAAATTACAATGTAGTCAACATACTTAATCCTATAATTAATTATTTTATAATAGCTATTTATTTTATAAACTAAATTGTACCATTGAAGTGAATTGCAACATACTATTCTTTTCGCAGGTTGTATAAACAAAAACGAGTGTCATGTACTTGATTTTAAAAGATGGACTGATTGAAATGATTCCTTGAATCGATGAGAAAAAGTTTAATTGAAATGAAACCAAAAGAAAAAGCAGTTTGGTTTTGCTTTTCTTTCCACGCCAAACAAAAAAATTGAATGACCCACTTTAATGTGGATAAATAGGTTCAAGCAGTTGCTTCCAATAATTAACTTTCTCTCTTATCCAAATTAACAGCACCAATTTCAATCAACTCCAAAATCTAGCAATATCTTCATTAGATCTCAATGATATTTGATTACCGACATGCTGCAGTCATGTTAATATTAAATTGTAGAATTATGGACCCTTTCAAATCATATGAAGTTTATAGAGCTATTTAAAAACGTAAACTATTATGATATTATCGTATTTAAGTTTGTTAATAGTTTATAAGTTTTTTGTAAACTGTTCACCGATGAGACACTCAAGTTTATAAATGACCTATATAACATCTTTGTAATCATAATATCTCTTTAAGAAGATTACAGATCACTCTAAAAACATCTTAGTTAGATGATTACTGATCACTTTGAATATAAGTGCATATTTATGCAAAAAAATATTATGCGTATCCCATCTAACATCATTGTAAGATGTTGATGCATATTCCTTCAAAAGTTTAAACAATTTCTATTTCCTTTTATCGTTGTCTACTCTTTTCATCATCGGTCTTTTATGTATTGATATATGGTTTTTTCTGCATTCAGTAGATTAGTAGCATTATTCAGCATAGTTATATCTGTTAAATCCTTTCAAATGAAATTATGTTCTAAACTTTATACAGCTTAATAAAAGCGAACAGACTATCAAAATATAGCTTTTGATGAATTATTATTTCCAATGTTAGTAACTTTACCTTGCAGTTGTTTATGTGGATATAGAAAACATAGAATTGCTTATTTGATTAGTTTAGAAGATTATTAGAAAGAAGTGCATTATTGTCACTCTAACACAAGATGCTCTTTTTAACAAATTAATCAAATTGTATGACATTCTTTTAACTTATACTCTTCTTTTTGTGCATTTTGTTAAAATATAAATTTTGTAAGGATGATTTATTTCCAGTGATAAAATAATTTGGTTAGAGTTAGAAACTTGAGAAAAAAATCGGTTCAATTTTGTGATCAAAATGAGACAAAATTTGATCATAACGGTGACTGTAATCTGAATATTTACATCAAAAGGTCAGTGTCTATTGTGCATGCATAAGTAAAATAACTTATAGTTTACTGTAATGTAGAAATTATAACTTCAGATGCGAAGTAAACTTAAAGAGGATAGCAAAAGGCTAGCAGCAGTAGTGTGAAACTAGATTAACCATCTTGACATGCTCAAACTATTAAGTCAGTGGATATAATTCATCTTTTGAACATTAATAAAAAGATGTGCATTAATCTACAGGGAATTCAAAGCTTAGGGTGACAATTTAAGATATAAATTTATATCTTTATGTTTGGTTTTTAGATTTTGGTCAATTCTTAGTTTTAAAGAGATCAGGATGGTTTGCAACATTAATTCTCTGACGGAACATAATAAGTATATAATGTAAATTACGGTTTGATTTCTGTATTATTTGTTTATCAAATCCTTAATTGCTAGATTTCAGTTTTTTATTCATGTGTGATATAATACTTGATTATGACATTCAATTAAAAATGAAGACTGAGTTTTTCTTTGGTTGGGCCCAAATTGAAGTTGTTTGGCCTTTTCCTATCCGTTAGTATGTGGATCCATCATAGTCCATTTTAAAAATGTTATATATATGTTAAGACTTAAAATATTAATTATGGTATAGTTTTTAGGTTATCTATTTATAAAGTCCTTAGTTGAAGTTGTCAATACATGCATGATAGCTCATTTTAGACGTGTCAAGTAAACCTTAACTGCATACAAACCCATGATGATCAGACCTCAAACAAAGATTGATTAATCGAATTATTTTTCACTAAGTAAATTTGGTGTTCAATAAGGACTCAACTATAAATAATGCAAATATATTTAGTGTATACTAATTACCAGGCTATAAATAATGCAAATATATCAAGGACTGTCAACATATACTTTTGGATAAGGATAGTGTCATATTCACATCAGAATTCGAATTCATTTTTGGATATCGGATATTTGTATTCATGGATACAAGCGAATATTGCATATTTACCCACTTCGCTCATAATTAATAAATAAAAATTGAATATTTTTTATCAACAAAAACCTATTTGAGTAATAATGCCAACATAAATACAAGAAATAAAAAGTACGGTGATAATAATCAATTTTTTGTAGCAAATATTCATTTATACACGCATATTATGAGTTACTACCACAATAAAACAGTAGATATAAATCATTTTATGTAGAAAAATATGCATAATCTCAACTAATATGTTGATAAAAGTTGAACGGTAATTATTTAACGTGGATATTATCGTATCGTATTTGTTTCTTAAATTTCAGATATTTTTTCATTTTTGGGATAGGGATGCGGAAAGATTTCGAATTTTTTAGGTACTCATTGACGGTCTTAATATATCACAAAAATTTAACAAGTGTGACTTTTTTTTATTCTACTTCTAAGAGTAAGGATCAAATTAAAGATATTGGATGAGATTTCTTTGTTGTTCTATTTATCATATCTCTACCACTTAAGAAGAGAATTCATTGAGAAGAATTCCACAGTGTCTTTTTGACTACAAAAATGCCATTTACATTTTCAATTTCTTACGCTTCATCTGCCACATTTTATTTGCTTATAAAACAAATTCATCGTCATGGTCATTTGACAACATCGTCATTATACAACCTACTTCCTTGCTATTGTGCCTAATCCATCCACTAAAAACCTTATCCATTGTACTAGCCCTAATCGATTATTGATTTCATCAATTGTTTTTATCAAATCAAACTCCACATGGACCCTATTCATCAGATCAACCTCCACATCAAGAAAACTTTTGTGCGCTGGCAGTAAATATTGACCTATTTGATCTATGCTAATTTATCCAAATTTCTATAACTTTGAATTAGGTAATTCCAGATGCATATATTCGGCGTTTCATGTAAATAGATCTTTCTAATTCTTGATTCACGATTGCTGAAGTAAATAGTATGTTAGTTTAATGTATTTTGTTCATTTATGTGATGCGTATATATTGTTTGTGTTAATGTGTGAAACATAATGGTCCATTCACATAGGTTTTTATAATATTTTATGCTTCTATATTTGTAGTACTTTATAGTTTCAACATTCGAGGATATGAAGTGTATTTAGACCATAAGCTTTTGCATTGTTTCCATTGATGTTGTTAAGATACGAAAGAGGGCCCATGATTTATCACATTGCCTTATGTCATTGCAAAAGAAATTTTACTTATAATTTCAGTTTTACCTCTTCTCAGTAAACATAATGGTGCCAAGGACCATCCCCAGCGCAGGTCCAATTGGACGTGCATTTATGTTTTATGAATAAGTCTCATTTTTTTAATAGCTTAGAGTAAGTCTGTTAAATAGGTGCACAACTATATTAGCACTGTACTTCAGTAATAAAATGAATCACTGATTTCCTTTTGTTCAACTTTTTCAACAGCTTTACTTAGACTAACATCTAATATCTCAGCGGGTTAGACGGAAAGTGAAGGGGTAACCTTGCAATGGAAGATAGATTTTACTTTTTGCAACCAACAATCCCATGTTTCGATGGTCGTTATTGTTATGAAAATAGCAGCGCTTTGCGGAAGCTTATATCAACGGATGTTTGTCACTCAAATCACAAATAAATAACTTGGATGGAAAACAAAACGGAATTGAAATTTGGATTATGAGAAGGCGATGTATTTCATGAAGTCCTCCGAGCATGATCTTTACGAATTGCATTTGATGGTTTATCATGAAACTCAGAATTTGGAAGCTTCACTCGTTTGTTTCAAGGATCCGCCATTTCCATGGGTGTCAGTTTCTGTCTCTGCAACATTTGTGTTTGGATTCTTTTATGCTTTTTCGAAGAAAGACAGGTTTCTGAAAAGCAAGAGGAAGCAGTTCTAACCATCATCTATGTATTTGGACTCCTGGGAGCTGTAAGTTTTTTGTATCAAATACTATATAACTTTGATTATGGATGAATTGTTTAGCCGGATTTTATGAACTTTCATTACAACTATTAGTAAATATATGATGATACAACCAGCAATCATTGCATTGATTTTTTTTTGTCATTGTTTTTAATAGTTACGTAACAAAAATACGGCTCGACGATAAAATGCAGGTCCATTTGGACAAACGTATATACTTGTATGTATTATGGATCCCCACAAGTTATTTGATCCTGGGAACAAAAATTTACGTAGAAAGTTTTTAAGAGCAGCATTTTGAAACTCATTAAAGGGTAATGCTTCGAATTTTCTACAAAAAATGTTACTGGTATGGGATAAAAATAGTGGTACCCACTGTTACTGGTATGGGATTAAACTCGATTGATGGAGAAGGATTTGACAATTGGAAACTGCTTTATCCTTTAACGCATATTCAGTAAATCTCGGTTGTAAATCATTGCCTTCATCTTCATAAGGCTTACAGTTTACCGGACCATATTGGGGGCCTTAATGGACTCCATTTTTTTAATAATATAGAAAAAAGACCATTATCACATAGTTATTAACTAGTTAAAATGTTGTATGTAAATTTCACATTTCTAGAGGGTAGCATTTGTCGGTATATGTTTTTTTATTTGTTAGTGTATAAGTGTCAACAACAATGGAAGCTGAATATGGAGGGAGTATTTGTTGACAGTTAAATTTCAAACTTATTGTTTCAATTCGTGGTTTTGATTAAAATTTAGTATGTGGTTTTGATTAAAATTTAGTATGTAAATTTGATATTTGTAGAATGTGATGATGTTGAATTTCAAACTTACTGTTTCAATTCATGGTTTTAAGCTAAATATGTTAGCATTTCTTAACAAACATTTATTCTTCAATAATTTTTTCCCCTTCCATGTCATTTTCGTACAACGATAAATGAACCCTGTGCACAGAAGGAAAGTTTGATTTCAAACTTAATATTTGAAATCATTAGCTTGATCCAAATGTCGACCACACCAGATAAGTTTGGCAAAGACACGTAATGTGCATTGAATTATTTTGGTTTGAATGAAACATAAATTGCAAAGGCCTGTCATCTATTCATTTCGTTGTTTCCATTTTAGCAGTGATGACATATGTGGATTCAATTATATGCCATATGCAGGCACTGGGTAAAATGCCATAATCTGGTTAGTAAATGGCTGAATAACAAACTATGTTATGCCATGGATTGCAAATTGAATAAAGTCGTAAACTTTTGATTGTCCACTCTGTCTACTGCAAATAACCATTGCTGAAACCCACTGTCAAGTATAAGCAAAGCAGTTATTCAAACAATATCCATCCATCCAATACAGCAAATCACCAATCCAATATGCTCAAGACATAGTAAAGCTAAAAAAGATGAAAACTGTAACGACCCGTAAATTTTAACTGTTAAATAACGTAATTAGTTAAATTTTGTGAAATTTTAAACAGTAAAATTTTGAAATATAAATTTGATAGTTGGAATGCGTCTAATTAAACATAGCAACTGGTAAATTTTCGTCCGAAAATATGAAAATTTATTTCGAGCGTAAATTTACTTCAATTTAATCAGTTAAAAATAGGTGATAATAAAATAGTTTCCAAACCTAAATATTTTTACATAGAAAATTTGTAAATCATCTTCTGAGTGAGACGTCATCTTTTGTTTCGTCAAATTTGGACTTCTGTTGCTCCGTTTATCTTAATTCTGGCTAAATAGCAGCATTTCTGGTACCGGTTATCGACTTTTGATCGGATGACCGTATCACTGATATCTGTGTACCGTTTTGATCGTCTCGTCGTGCTGATCTCCACGGTATATTCAACTCTGCAATTTGAGATCCGGTACGTGTCGGAACGAATAAACTGTCCACCGTAACGGTACCAAAATTTCTGACTTTACTCCTTCCTTCATTTTAAATTTTAGCGTGCTCCTACATTTAAGCCTCTGAACAATTCAACCTATTTCTATTCCTACCCTACCGTTTCTTTTGAATTTTATTCGCATCATTTTACGTGCATTCATTTTTCATTTGTGAGCTGTCCTCTTCCTTTCCCTTTATATCTTTGCCTCTACATCTCTTTCCAATTTCTTCCCAGATCCACACGCATGTGTTACTTTTTATATTTGCTTTCGAATTGCATTCGTCAACCCCTACCCCAGACCACCGAACCTCCCACTTCAGCCCACCCACTGACGTCACTGCATCCGCCCAAGCGGTTAGCCCTCTGCCCATACATCGAACCTACTTCCTCCTTGAACCCGAAGTGCCCTCCATCACCACAGTTTCGGTCGCAAGCCACCATGCCTTTCCCAAGCGCCCCTCTGCCGTGAAAGCCTCGACCTGCCCAACCCCACTTGTCCCCACGCCAAGACAAATCCCAGATCTGCCTCCAGCTCGTCTTCCCGCGTGCAGCCACCTACCAAAGTCGATCCAGACCTCCCACCACGTCACCAACTGCCACCTCGTCGAACTCCTCCACCTTTCCAGCCTCCACGTCAACACTGAACCCACACAGCAGCCGACACACCGCCCACCTCCGCCTTAGCCTGTCCACAACGCGCAGCCAACCTGCCGAGCAGCAGAGCAACACCTCCCACTGTTCTACCTGCCTAACCCGACGAACTCCAGACTGCTCATCCCGTAGCTACCTCGCTTGATCCATCGGCAGTTGTCAAACTCCGACATCGCCTAGCTCACCTTATTTTTCCGCGTAAGTATATAGATTTCAGTTTGTATTGTGATAATATATAGGTTGTTAATGATTTTATATATATATTAGTATTTTATGTATATTGGTATAGCAGTTTCGTTTGTTTATTATAATATAAAGTTTTATAAAATGGATTCTTTTACAACCAGTATTGATTTTTCTTTAGAAAAATTTTGTTTGTAAGTATACTTTATTTTATAATAGTGTGTACAGTTTTGCAATTTATATAGGTTAAAGTATATAACATTATCTATTTTTACAATGGTAAAATATTAAATATAGTTATATTAGTTCATTCAAAGTAATGAACTATGCCACTGTTGGCTCCGTTGGTCCATTTCTTCATTGTAGTTGAAACATTTGTGGTCATCTTTTTGTTTGTATTTTGGTGCTACAATCCTGTACAAAATCCATCTGGCAAAACGATATAGTAACATAATTATAAACTTTGATATTTGCCTGGGTGTAATACCATACCCTGGCCACTGTTTTTCTTGATAATTTATATCTGAGATCTGTGTCATGCGGTGTTAAAGGGTATCATGTTAGTTATCATGTATACCAAAACTTGAGTTAAGATGACATGTAAACAAATAGATTACAGTGTCTACCACTATATTGATCCAGGGGAGCAAACCAACTATAACTATAACTATAACTATAACTATAACTATAACTATATATATATATATATATAGTCCTACATGTGTATTTAGTTATTAGTGGTATATTAGGGGTTCGGCTATATACAAGTTAGTGTCCTATATTTTATTTTTAAAGTGTATATACAGTTCGTCTATTTTAGTTTATATATGTTATATACCGGGTTTTTCATAAGTTATGTATTTTACGTGTCATATGTATTATGTTATTTGTATTTGCTTATTTAAACACTGTTTTAAATCGTTATATATATTATGCGTGAGTATATATATAAAGTCTGAATATTTTATAAGTTATAGTATTTTATATTATAGATAAGGTATTAACTATGTTTTTCTAAATTTTACATAGCAGTATTATGTATATAGCTTAACTAAGATTTGTAGGTTGTGTGTCGTAGTATGTTTGCATACATTTTTTAGTCTTTCCTGTTTTGCATTGTTGGAAAGAAAGTTTATATATATATATATATCAGTGTCTAAAGTATTTATATATATAATATGTTTAGGTTTCTATAACTTTTTCCAGTAAAGTATGTGTTTTAAATTTTAAGTTAACAGTATAATGTATAGAGTCTGGGTTAGTTATATATCTATCCGGTTATATAAGTATTGATTTCATGTATTGGTTTTAAGGGATAAATTTTATATACTTTGATTTTATTATTTGAGTTTTAGGAATAATGAGTTTGAATTATATTTATTTTAATATTTGACTTAAATCAAAATATTGAGTTTAATTAAATAATAATAATAAATATATATTTTATTTATATGTGTTTGAAATTAGAACATGATTTTGATATATATATAATTGTATAAATCTATTAATTCACTTTTATTAATTTTCTTTGTCGATTTAGTTCTGATTGGATTTTGTCTATTCCTATCTATCAGCTTTGTTCATCACTCGTGTCCATCGTGCTTGTTTTGAAATTCGGGCTTGGATTCGTAACCTGTCGTGTAGTCTACCTCCTCTAGCCTCGAAAGGTGAGCAATCACTCACG
This sequence comes from Allium fistulosum, assembly GCA_030737815.1. Classification (NCBI taxonomy): domain Eukaryota; kingdom Viridiplantae; phylum Streptophyta; class Magnoliopsida; order Asparagales; family Amaryllidaceae; genus Allium; species Allium fistulosum. The sequence continues at coordinate 303,476,808 of CM060901.1, read as the reverse complement.
ATTAATGTTCTTATATTTATTAAATTTGATTTCAACTGAAACGTCAATTGAAATATGCTGATGTTAGTTGTTTACATTGTTATATATGTCATCTTCTATATCTGTTCACCTGTGACATCTGACACCATTATATGTTATTTATTATTGTCGATATATGCCTGTTACTGTTGTTATTTTATTTTCATACCTGTTATCACTCTGCAAGTTCCCTGTTAGTATAGAATCACTATGGGTTGAAATGATACATACCCGAACGATCTGTAGAATAGGAGGAAATCGTTATGGGTTGAAATGATAAACCCAAGCGATTTTCAATTGAATTGAATTTGGGATTTCGGGTTGAAAAGATATATACCCGAATATATTTAAATTGCGGATTGAAATGATAAATATCCGTATCACTTGACCATAGGATAGAAAATTATATACAGGCACCGTTGGTCTATATATAAACGTTTGGAAAATGATTTCTATGGTTTTGAAAAGAAATATATGGTTTTGATTAATATTGATTTTAAGATTTATTAAAGTTGATTTAATAAAGTTGACAAATAATATGTTTAAGTATTTATTTAATATATATATATTTTTAAATATAGAATTTGTAATGATTTGAAATTGATTGAAATTGTATTTATTTAAGAATTATACTTAAATAAGTCTGATTTGAAATGTATTGAATTTGAAATTTTAAAGAAGTGATTTACAACTTGAAATTTGAAAGGGTGACGTAAATGGATATTTCAAACGTATAAATATTTAAATGAGATCCTTTGTTTATTTAAATTTGTAAATTGAAATTGAATTTAAATGTTATGGAAATGATTAAGTTAATATTTCAAAACTAAATAATTGTAAAGGAAATCTGATATGTATATAAATTTATCGAATTTAGTTTTGAAATGATGAATATTTAAAGCTTTGAAATATATTAAAATTGAAATGACTTATCTTATGGTTCAGATATGTATTTGAAATCGATAAATTGAAATGGTTTATTTAGAAGCTGAATCGAGTTGAAACTAATGATTTGAAATTTGATTAAACTAAATTTTTGAATTTGAGTTAATTTGAATCGATTTGTGAAATTTGAGGAAATTAATTTATTTTATAACGAAATTTTAATATCTAAACTGTTTAAAAGGAAAGTGTTATGATTTTTAAAAATGGATATATTTGAAATGAAATGATATCATATTAAATTGGGTTTTGAAATGATAATGATATATTTTGGTTTTGAAGTATAAAATTTATGCGAAATGACCACGGTGTTATAATAACGATTGGTTGGCAAAGAGACCGGGATCGGATATGGACATACTCTCTGTCGATACCGAAAACCACTTTGACAACCGTGTACGCGGTGGAGATTCCAGAATGAAGTAGGATGGTGGCGACGTTCTTAAGGTATGTTACGTGGACCCAACTCCCGTGAGTTGGCAATAAGGTGGCTAAAACAGGAGCGATCTCGGACCAGTGAGGTAGCACCTCTTCTCGGACGCATTTCTTCGATATTATACTCTTACTTGTGATTTGACTAGATGGCCATCCTCCGATTGGGAATGTTGTTCGAGGTGGAACGGTAGTGGCTGCTATGCGTATCCATCAGTCCGTGTGCGTAATTGGTATATCTACCCTGGCATTGCCTAGTTGTGCCGTGTCACCTACCATATCGAGCTTTAGTACGATTATGATTTTAAGATCCGACCGCGTTAAGGTTCTCCATCCCCTTAACGCTATTTTCCGATATGATTATACTTTACTTATTTAGACACTACTGTATATAGCGTATTACTACATAGTAAATAGTTTAACGGACCCTTAGAGGATGGTTATCCTAAACATCCTTTAAGTTACTTGTATTTCAGTTGAGATTTCACTTGAGTTGGATTTATTAAAATAAGAATGTTAATCCTGACTCGAGTGTTTTGTGTTTTGCTTTACGCTCGGGTCAGACTGAGTGATACAGCATTTGGGACTCACCTTTGGAGTTGGAGCTTCGCTTGGAGATCCAGCTATCTATCGATCCTGCTTTCAGTTATTCCGTTGATTCCAGTGATGTATTCAGATCTGGTATTTGATATTTGTATTGAGACATCTATTGTATTCGAGACCTCTGTTGTATCTTGTTTAACTCTGTTATATACATATAGTAGCTTCATGAACTACTATCCTTTTGTTTCCGCTGCATTATTGTTATATTACTCTGTGTCTGTGATCTGTAATTATTTTATTTACTGTATATACTGAGTTTTGCCAAATTTTAATTACAACGCGGTATTTTGAGCAATTCAACTCCGGCATGAGTGTCTACCTATACACTTATAATGGATGCGAATGGTTGAAAATATCGGGTCGTTACATGTGGTATCAGAGCTCTGGTTTTAGGCAAAACTCAGCATATAGAGTAAATTCAATTTCAGAATCACGTTCGTTCGAGCTTGAATTCCTTCTTCTTTGACTCGGTTCCTTTGAATTTTGGAACGTTCACTTCGGTTCCAAAGTCCATTCGTGTCTCCCCTATTCGTGTCTTTTGATTCTGGAGTATCCCATGACTTCACTTCGAATGATCTCTATAATAAATCGGCGGTCTCGCCAATCTTCGAATAATTTGTACTGGGGTGAAACTCCTTTATAATCGGTATTGATTCACCGGAGATTTCTATATCCTCGGTTTACAATGCTGTTATCTTATGTTATACCCAAATTTTACCTCTGGTAATCGAATGTCGATTCGCTTCAGAATTCTACATCGATCTTATCTATGAAGTCACGGCTGACCCGGTTAAGGTTGTCCGCGATTTATACAACTTTATCCATCTTCCTGTTTGAAATGCAATCGTCTAACCTTCGTTTCGAGTGTATCTATTTTTGATTATAATCCTCTTGGATTAGAGTCCCTCTATATTTGGATCACTATCCTTCTATCGGAATCCAATTCTGAAATCATCGTGTGAGGGAGTGTATTGGTATTTGTATATTAATATTAAAATGTTTTATATATTGTGTTGTTTGAGTTGTTGATGTTGATTTGGGTTTTCGATCGATTCGTCTGATCAACGCTATCGATAGGATTTCCAAAACACTTGAACAGAGCAAACTGACACAATATAATTTTCAAATTTGATAAATGCAATAAATTTGTATGATTATATTATAAATATATAAGAAAAATTTTCTGGAATATAAAGTTAAATAATTTGGTTGTTGAAAATGATAATATTTGATTATCATTTTATTGTTTTGTAAGTCATTGACTATTGCAAAATGACTGTTGTTTATAAATTTATTTGGAATTGAAATGGATTTAAATTGAGAATTTAAGAATTTAATTTCTGGTGATTTCAAACTTTGTTTTAAAGTCTTAAAATGTATAGTATTTAAAGTATTTTCGAATAAAATGGATGGTTTTCAAAGAATTTTAAATGTTTAAATTAGTACTCTTCTCTTTGTCGCTGGAAAATAATTTCGGTGATGACGGCCGCATCATCGACATTCATTTTCGAGTTTCGAAGAGGAGAAACCATTCTGTAGCTTTGCTACGGTTTTATTTTTGAAAAATATATTCGATTTGAATTTCTTCAGTATAATTTGATGTATATATATATAAGTATCTGATTTTAAAATTTAATTTGATTTGATATAAAAATATTATATATATCTCTAAATTGTTTGAAGTAAATCGGAGATTTAAATTCTTAAATTTTTGATTAAAAATGATTTCAATTATAAACTAAAGTCAAAATTCTTGGATAAATAGTTAACTGAGAATAACTGAATTGTAAAATCTTATTTGTATAATACCCAATTACATCTCAACATAACTTACCTAAAATTTTAAGAAGTTAAAAATGTAATCGGATAATATACAATATAAAATGACCTTTATAAGGAAAGATTTGAGTGGTTATAATAAATGTTATACACTTAAAATTTAGTTATAAATATTAATTGAAAGAAATAGAATAATAAGTTAATTGAATATTAGGTGAGACAAATAAAATCTGTTTTGAAAGAATTAATAAAATTGAAATTTGATTAAAGTATGGAAATACCTTGAATTTAAAATCAATTATTAAATATAAATTAATTTAAATTGTAATTTATATGGTTTAAATTAATGTGTATGGTTTAAATATATGTGATAAGATATATTAAGTGGAATAAGGTTAATAATAATTTGGAATAAAAGAATTTAATTTGTTGAATAAACATGTGTATAATAAATGATTATACAAATTTGATGATTTAGAAATTGTTAACTTAGGATGACTAGATAATAAGACAATGAATTCAGAAATGGATGAAATAAGTTAACTTAAGTGAACTCAGTGGATTAAATCAAATTGTTAAATATTAATTAGTTTAATTTGAAATTTATACGATTATTTTAATTGTTTTACTTGTCTTTTAATCTATTTTTTTTCTTTCTGGTTGTTTCCATTCTCCTACTTCCTTCCTTTTCGGGGACGAAAAGTTTTGAGTGGGGGAGAGTGTAACGACCCGTAAATTTTAACTGTTAAATAACGTAATTAGTTAAATTTTGTGAAATTTTAAACAGTAAAATTTTGAAATATAAATTTGATAGTTGGAATGCGTCTAATTAAACATAGCAACTGGTAAATTTTCGTCCGAAAATATGAAAATTTATTTCGAGCGTAAATTTACTTCAATTTAATCAGTTAAAAATAGGTGATAATAAAATAGTTTCCAAACCTAAATATTTTTACATAGAAAATTTGTAAATCATCTTCTGAGTGAGACGTCATCTTTTGTTTCGTCAAATTTGGACTTCTGTTGCTCCGTTTATCTTAATTCTGGCTAAATAGCAGCATTTCTGGTACCGGTTATCGACTTTTGATCGGATGACCGTATCACTGATATCTGTGTACCGTTTTGATCGTCTCGTCGTGCTGATCTCCACGGTATATTCAACTCTGCAATTTGAGATCCGGTACGTGTCGGAACGAATAAACTGTCCACCGTAACGGTACCAAAATTTCTGACTTTACTCCTTCCTTCATTTTAAATTTTAGCGTGCTCCTACATTTAAGCCTCTGAACAATTCAACCTATTTCTATTCCTACCCTACCGTTTCTTTTGAATTTTATTCGCATCATTTTACGTGCATTCATTTTTCATTTGTGAGCTGTCCTCTTCCTTTCCCTTTATATCTTTGCCTCTACATCTCTTTCCAATTTCTTCCCAGATCCACACGCATGTGTTACTTTTTATATTTGCTTTCGAATTGCATTCGTCAACCCCTACCCCAGACCACCGAACCTCCCACTTCAGCCCACCCACTGACGTCACTGCATCCGCCCAAGCGGTTAGCCCTCTGCCCATACATCGAACCTACTTCCTCCTTGAACCCGAAGTGCCCTCCATCACCACAGTTTCGGTCGCAAGCCACCATGCCTTTCCCAAGCGCCCCTCTGCCGTGAAAGCCTCGACCTGCCCAACCCCACTTGTCCCCACGCCAAGACAAATCCCAGATCTGCCTCCAGCTCGTCTTCCCGCGTGCAGCCACCTACCAAAGTCGATCCAGACCTCCCACCACGTCACCAACTGCCACCTCGTCGAACTCCTCCACCTTTCCAGCCTCCACGTCAACACTGAACCCACACAGCAGCCGACACACCGCCCACCTCCGCCTTAGCCTGTCCACAACGCGCAGCCAACCTGCCGAGCAGCAGAGCAACACCTCCCACTGTTCTACCTGCCTAACCCGACGAACTCCAGACTGCTCATCCCGTAGCTACCTCGCTTGATCCATCGGCAGTTGTCAAACTCCGACATCGCCTAGCTCACCTTATTTTTCCGCGTAAGTATATAGATTTCAGTTTGTATTGTGATAATATATAGGTTGTTAATGATTTTATATATATATTAGTATTTTATGTATATTGGTATAGCAGTTTCGTTTGTTTATTATAATATAAAGTTTTATAAAATGGATTCTTTTACAACCAGTATTGATTTTTCTTTAGAAAAATTTTGTTTGTAAGTATACTTTATTTTATAATAGTGTGTACAGTTTTGCAATTTATATAGGTTAAAGTATATAACATTATCTATTTTTACAATGGTAAAATATTAAATATAGTTATATTAGTTCATTCAAAGTAATGAACTATGCCACTGTTGGCTCCGTTGGTCCATTTCTTCATTGTAGTTGAAACATTTGTGGTCATCTTTTTGTTTGTATTTTGGTGCTACAATCCTGTATAAAATCCATCTGGCAAAACGATATAGTAACATAATTATAAACTTTGATATTTGCCTGGGTGTAATACCATACCCTGGCCACTGTTTTTCTTGATAATTTATATCTGAGATCTGTGTCATGCGGTGTTAAAGGGTATCATGTTAGTTATCATGTATACCAAAACTTGAGTTAAGATGACATGTAAACAAATAGATTACAGTGTCTACCACTATATTGATCCAGGGGAGCAAACCAACTATAACTATAACTATAACTATAACTATAACTATAACTATATATATATATATATATATATATATATAGTCCTACATGTGTATTTAGTTATTAGTGGTATATTAGGGGTTCGGCTATATACAAGTTAGTGTCCTATATTTTATTTTTAAAGTGTATATACAGTTCGTCTATTTTAGTTTATATATGTTATATACCGGGTTTTTCATAAGTTATGTATTTTACGTGTCATATGTATTATGTTATTTGTATTTGCTTATTTAAACACTGTTTTAAATCGTTATATATATTATGCGTGAGTATATATATAAAGTCTGAATATTTTATAAGTTATAGTATTTTATATTATAGATAAGGTATTAACTATGTTTTTCTAAATTTTACATAGCAGTATTATGTATATAGCTTAACTAAGATTTGTAGGTTGTGTGTCGTAGTATGTTTGCATACATTTTTTAGTCTTTCCTGTTTTGCATTGTTGGAAAGAAAGTTTATATATATATATCAGTGTCTAAAGTATTTATATATATAATATGTTTAGGTTTCTATAACTTTTTCCAGTAAAGTATGTGTTTTAAATTTTAAGTTAACAGTATAATGTATAGAGTCTGGGTTAGTTATATATCTATCCGGTTATATAAGTATTGATTTCATGTATTGGTTTTAAGGGATAAATTTTATATACTTTGATTTTATTATTTGAGTTTTAGGAATAATGAGTTTGAATTATATTTATTTTAATATTTGACTTAAATCAAAATATTGAGTTTAATTAAATAATAATAATAAATATATATTTTATTTATATGTGTTTGAAATTAGAACATGATTTTGATATATATATAATTGTATAAATCTATTAATTCACTTTTATTAATTTTCTTTGTCGATTTAGTTCTGATTGGATTTTGTCTATTCCTATCTATCAGCTTTGTTCATCACTCGTGTCCATCGTGCTTGTTTTGAAATTCGGGCTTGGATTCGTAACCTGTCGTGTAGTCTACCTCCTCTAGCCTCGAAAGGTGAGCAATCACTCACGATTAATGTTCTTATATTTATTAAATTTGATTTCAACTGAAACGTCAATTGAAATATGCTGATGTTAGTTGTTTACATTGTTATATATGTCATCTTCTATATCTGTTCACCTGTGACATCTGACACCATTATATGTTATTTATTATTGTCGATATATGCCTGTTACTGTTGTTATTTTATTTTCATACCTGTTATCACTCTGCAAGTTCCCTGTTAGTATAGAATCACTATGGGTTGAAATGATACATACCCGAACGATCTGTAGAATAGGAGGAAATCGTTATGGGTTGAAATGATAAACCCAAGCGATTTTCAATTGAATTGAATTTGGGATTTCGGGTTGAAAAGATATATACCCGAATATATTTAAATTGCGGATTGAAATGATAAATATCCGTATCACTTGACCATAGGATAGAAAATTATATACAGGCACCGTTGGTCTATATATAAACGTTTGGAAAATGATTTCTATGGTTTTGAAAAGAAATATATGGTTTTGATTAATATTGATTTTAAGATTTATTAAAGTTGATTTAATAAAGTTGACAAATAATATGTTTAAGTATTTATTTAATATATATATATTTTTAAATATAGAATTTGTAATGATTTGAAATTGATTGAAATTGTATTTATTTAAGAATTATACTTAAATAAGTCTGATTTGAAATGTATTGAATTTGAAATTTTAAAGAAGTGATTTACAACTTGAAATTTGAAAGGGTGACGTAAATGGATATTTCAAACGTATAAATATTTAAATGAGATCCTTTGTTTATTTAAATTTGTAAATTGAAATTGAATTTAAATGTTATGGAAATGATTAAGTTAATATTTCAAAACTAAATAATTGTAAAGGAAATCTGATATGTATATAAATTTATCGAATTTAGTTTTGAAATGATGAATATTTAAAGCTTTGAAATATATTAAAATTGAAATGACTTATCTTATGGTTCAGATATGTATTTGAAATCGATAAATTGAAATGGTTTATTTAGAAGCTGAATCGAGTTGAAACTAATGATTTGAAATTTGATTAAACTAAATTTTTGAATTTGAGTTAATTTGAATCGATTTGTGAAATTTGAGGAAATTAATTTATTTTATAACGAAATTTTAATATCTAAACTGTTTAAAAGGAAAGTGTTATGATTTTTAAAAATGGATATATTTGAAATGAAATGATATCATATTAAATTGGGTTTTGAAATGATAATGATATATTTTGGTTTTGAAGTATAAAATTTATGCGAAATGACCACGGTGTTATAATAACGATTGGTTGGCAAAGAGACCGGGATCGGATATGGACATACTCTCTGTCGATACCGAAAACCACTTTGACAACCGTGTACGCGGTGGAGATTCCAGAATGAAGTAGGATGGTGGCGACGTTCTTAAGGTATGTTACGTGGACCCAACTCCCGTGAGTTGGCAATAAGGTGGCTAAAACAGGAGCGATCTCGGACCAGTGAGGTAGCACCTCTTCTCGGACGCATTTCTTCGATATTATACTCTTACTTGTGATTTGACTAGATGGCCATCCTCCGATTGGGAATGTTGTTCGAGGTGGAACGGTAGTGGCTGCTATGCGTATCCATCAGTCCGTGTGCGTAATTGGTATATCTACCCTGGCATTGCCTAGTTGTGCCGTGTCACCTACCATATCGAGCTTTAGTACGATTATGATTTTAAGATCCGACCGCGTTAAGGTTCTCCATCCCCTTAACGCTATTTTCCGATATGATTATACTTTACTTATTTAGACACTACTGTATATAGCGTATTACTACATAGTAAATAGTTTAACGGACCCTTAGAGGATGGTTATCCCAAACATCCTTTAAGTTACTTGTATTTCAGTTGAGATTTCACTTGAGTTGGATTTATTAAAATAAGAATGTTAATCCTGACTCGAGTGTTTTGTGTTTTGCTTTACGCTCGGGTCAGACTGAGTGATACAGCATTTGGGACTCACCTTTGGAGTTGGAGCTTCGCTTGGAGATCCAGCTATCTATCGATCCTGCTTTCAGTTATTCCGTTGATTCCAGTGATGTATTCAGATCTGGTATTTGATATTTGTATTGAGACATCTATTGTATTCGAGACCTCTGTTGTATCTTGTTTAACTCTGTTATATACATATAGTAGCTTCATGAACTACTATCCTTTTGTTTCCGCTGCATTATTGTTATATTACTCTGTGTCTGTGATCTGTAATTATTTTATTTACTGTATATACTGAGTTTTGCCAAATTTTAATTACAACGCGGTATTTTGAGCAATTCAACTCCGGCATGAGTGTCTACCTATACACTTATAATGGATGCGAATGGTTGAAAATATCGGGTCGTTACAAAAACAACAGTACCTTTTCCTGATTTCGGTATTCAACAATCAACCATGCCATTTTGGAATCGGTTATGGTCGTTATACACATGCTGCATTTGTACTAGTGCCTAATATCATGACTTCAATAACATCATTAGTGTAGTACCTCCCGCCGGCCAATATTCTTCTTGTATCATTGATTTATAGTTATGCAGTAGTTCAACTCCATACATCGTTCGTACCAGTGCCTAATTCCATTTTAGCAGTGATTATATGCCATTTTACCATATTTAGATCCATGTTTGTTTCAGATATGTAAGGCTGTTGCGTTATTAAATTTTGTTGAAGAGCTGTACAAGTAACAATTATCCTACCAAGACCATATTTCAAATCTTACTAATATCATTGCACCTTACGTAAAATGTATCCTATTTTCTTACAATTAATGGATTTATAATTAAGCTGCTTACATTCCTGACTTAATTATTGTCTTTTGTACAACAATTCTTTTAATTGTAGGACTTTGTACGAGACGGTTCTTATAACCAACAAGAGATAGACGAGGTTCGAGAGAATTTAGCTAGTTATATCATGTATAATTGGATGTAGTTGGTTGTGTACGTTGATCTTTTGTAACGTACGTTGGTATTTTGTTATGTACGTGTGATAGATTATATTCTATTTTGGTCTGTAAACATGAATTATGTTGATGGATAATATGTTTATATTTTTTGTTCAATCAGTTCATAGTAACATTGGTTTATAAAAAATTAAAATTCAGTTTCGTACTGTTTCTATAATCTTAAACGGTAATAATATTTTTTTTGCTTCAGATATTACTTGTGTCGGTTGTTACTACAAAGGGAACCGATACAACTGTATATCAATTGTGTCGGTTGAAAAAACAAACATAACCGACACAAATATCAATCATTTGTGTCGGTTGTTATTTAAGAACCGACACAAAACTATGAACAGTTGTGTCGGTTTTTCTAAAAGGACCGACACAATAAACGGCGGTGTGCTTCACTATACAAGCTGATTTGTGTCGGTCCTTTTAGAAAGACCGACACAACTGTTCATTGTTTTGTGTCGGTTCTTTAATAACAACCGACACAAATGATTGATATTTGTGTTGGTCGTACAACCGACACAACAGAAAAATGCCTTTTGTGTCGTCTTCATATGAGTCGGTTGTAAAACCGACACAACAGGGGTTACACAACCGACACAAATGACCAGTTTTGTACTAGTGAAACATCCTTTGAGTTACTTGTATTTCAGTTGTTATTTCACTTGAGTTGGATTTATTGATATAAGAATGTTAATCCTGACTTGAGTGTTTTGTGTTTTGCTTTACGCTCGGGTCAGACTGAGTATACCAGTATTCGAGACTCACCTTTGGAGTTGGAGCTTCGCTTGGAGATCCATCTATCGATCCTGCTTTCAATTATTCAGTTGATTCCAGTGATGTATGCAGATTATGTATTTGACTATTGTATTGAGACATCTATGTATTCGAGACCTCTATTGTATCTTATTTAACTCTGTTATATATATAGTAGCTTCATGAACTACTTTTCTTTTGTTTCCGCTGCATTATTTTTATATTACGCTGTGTCTGTGATTCTGTGATTATTTTATTTACTGTATATGCTGAGTTTTGCCAAATTTAAATTAAAAATCTGATATTTTGAGCAATTCAAGTCCGACATGTTTGGATGCGAATGGTTGAAAATTTCAGGTCGTTAATCGGAATGGTTTGAAGTTAATCGGAAATTTAATTCTTAAATTTATGTTAAAAGGTGATTTTAATTATAAAATGAAGCCAAAATTTTGAATAAATATTTAAATTTGAAATAATTGAATTGGGAAAATTTTTACTTGTGTAATACCCAATTTCATTCTAATACAAACTTACCTAAATTATTCAGAAGTTGAATATGTAATTGGATAATATACAATATAAAATGATTTTATAATTAAAATTTGATTGGTTATAATAAATGTTATACACTTAAATTTTAATTATAAAAATGTTAATAGAGATAAATAGAATAATAAGTTGATTGAATAGTAAATGAGACAAATTAAATAAAATTTTGTTTTGAAAGAAACCTTTTGTATCAAATATTAATAAACTGAAATTAAATCAACTTATTAAAATACCTTGAATTTAAAATCAATTGTTGAATATTAATTAATTTAAATCGAAATTTATATGGTTTTAAATTAATTGTTTTATTCTATTTTTCAATCTATTTTCTTCTGGTTGTTTTTATTCTCCTACCTCCTTTCTTTTCGGGGACGAAAATTTTTGAGTGGGGGAGAGTGTAACGACCCGTAAATTTTAACTGTTTTAATAACGTAATTAACTGAATTTTTGTGAAATTTTAAATAACAAAATTTTTGTAATAAAAAAATTTAATATTTGGAATACGTTTATCTAAGCATAGCAACTGGTAAATTTTCATCAGATAATATGGAAGGTTATTTTATTGTGTAATTCTATTTCAATTTAAATCTGTTAATATTTCATGATAATAAATATTTTCCAAACCTGAATATATTTTTTATATAGAAAATTTTGTAAATCATCTTCAGAGTGAGACGTCATATAACGATCCTGACTCGGCCTTCGAAAATCGGCACCCGTACTTCTCTTGTACTCGAATGCCGCAGATTCAAACGCCGAATCTGGCTCGTCGGAGCTTATAACACGTTAAGTATAACAACACAGCGGAAGAAAGAAATGAATGATATCATATACAACTCCGACGAATACAATATCCAGAATGATATACAACAATGATATCAACATGATACACAATATTAGAGACAAATAATAATGTTACAACGGAAACAACAGAACTGATAACTCCAAATGATCTGAAAAAGGGAATGAATCCAACAACTCCAACATCAAGCTCGAATCACCATCACAAACTCCAAGATAAGCAAGCGTCGATGAGTGAATTCCAAGCACTGAACTAGTTCCAGATACTCTACTAAACCTGACTATCTGAAAACCCCAACTCTAGACTGCCCGTGTGGAAAATTATGGGCACCCAGAGTTTAGGAAGGGAACAATAAACTCCAGGTCAGTCATGGGACTGGTATGAGTAACAAAACAGTTATTTTCACAAAGAAAATTAAAGAATTCCGCAATGCTTTTTGGAAAATGAAACTACCATAAGGCCTCCCACCACACACACAATGCAAACGCAGAATTGGAGGAGATTTCTCCTTATGATAGTCAAACATGCTTGCTACGCAAAAAAAACTCTTTTGATATTATTACTAGTGCATAGTGTAGGAAACATTTTGAAAATATAATATTAATCTTAGCCAGCATAGGTACCATTATACTATGCCTACTATAGCTACCATTTTAAATGGCAGGTTCTACAACTAAAACCGTACAAGGCTCGTATTGTTTCTTTGGATTTTCCAACAAATAGTTAGGCTAAGGAACTTCCTATGCCACATAGGAACGTCTTTGGAGGGACGCCCCGAGAACCTACCTGGCTCTCTGCCAACACAAGGCCGGTTACCCCCTTCCTGGGTAGTAAACCTGAGATATGCCACCCCCGGTCGTTTGCGACCTTTATCCGAGGTACCTCTACACCAACAACATCACACAGTAATAAATATACTACAGTGCCCACATGAGTAAGCATCTGGGCTCCATACCATGATACCACCCTTTTCCAGAAGGAATGGACATACCCTAGGGGAGCTACCCCTGAAACCTTGCCGCATCTTTCCTGTTACGACCATTACCGGTTTGTGAGGCCCGATGAGGTCTCATCCACAAAGCTACGCTTTTCACAAAAGCCATGCTTTGATCAACAAATGATCAGCAACACTTAGCATGCCACACTACCAAATTGGGAGTATATCACTGATAACCTTCAACTATATAACCTCTGAGCTCGTACGTCTCAAAGAAGGGTGTTAAGCTAAGAGAATAAATTCTCCGCCACCAAACAGAAATGTATTTGAAAGAAAACAGTTTTATATCTCAAAGTGTAATGTCAGACATACGGCCATACAAGTCTGTTCCAGGTTCGAACAGAACCGAAGGCACTTCTAAAGAAGCCCTTGCAATATGGGTATTCACAATCCCGATCGGACTTACCATCACTTAGGAAGTCTCTATACCGTAGCTACTCAGTGCAGAGACAATCGATAGGTTATCCTATCGTTCTCGCAAACACCCGGTCTTCAACACCGATCTTCAAATGCTATCCATTTACGTCGTATCACTATTTGGAATGGGTTATATGACACAAAGTCCTCTCCCAGCTAAACCGAATGGTGAGCGCTAAATTTTAAAAACATATGGATATTAGGATTTCAGTTAAGTCACAACTTATTACCCACAAAATTTCTTCAAATGATTTAAACACATTACCATTACACAAAAAGATTCATCTCACAAAGTTCACCCAGTTTCACAAAGATCTATTCATAGATTTTCAAATCGATTTCCATTTCAGTTGGATTAACTCATCCAATCTTTAAAACAAAGATATAACTGATAGCTTTCAAAACAATTCCATTTCGAACTTTTATACAAAAGGTACACCTTTCTAATTTCAAACAAAGTTCAACAATCTTTCACAAAGATTTATTCATAACTCGGAAAACCATTTTCATTTCAAACTTGAAATTCTTTTGACACAATTGGAAATTCATTCCTTATATGAAAGCATCTATTATTTGAAAACAAATAGTTTTCATTTCGGAAAATCTGATCCATTTATACGAGTTAAAGTCCTTGGGTTAAATTCAAATTCTCAAAACCATACTTTTAAAATGGTTTAAATTCATATAAACACATTTATAACATCTTTAACCATAATTTCCAAACATGGAATTCAATTCCAAATTTTGAATTCAAATTCAAATTAAATTATTTAAATTGGAAACTTTACCAAGTTATTCAAAATAACTTTTCTCTTTAAAACTTCTTTTCAAAGCTTTAACATTTAACTCAAATCCATTTCCAAAATCAATTGAAATTAAAATTTCAATTTCAAAAAACATTAAATTTAAATCATCTGTGACTTAACCGATTTCCTCATGAAATCCATATTTGTGTGTGTAAGAGTGTGGTCCAGGGGTTTTACACAGTAGTGCAACACTACAAATCATCACATCATCACAGATTTAAATACAAAAATATAGCTGATAAGCGGTATAAACTATAACGCTTATCGTTCGCTCACAGATTCACAGATAAATCACAGATAAAATAAATTACATTCATCACAGCTTGAATTAAAACAAATTTACATCACAAGGCATCACACAGTAGAGAATATCAAACAATTCACAACATTCAATAGAATATAGTCATCCATAAGTGAAACCAATTAAGATATCTGATTAATCTAAACCAGATCATTTGCTCATGGATAATTCCTAGTCAGGGTTAATTAATAATTAATTAATTACAAACATTTAATTAATTATTCTTTAATTAATCATTAATTACCCTTTAATTAATTACAAGTTAATTAATCATACTCTAAGAACTAATTAATCACCCTTGATTAATTATGCTCTAATTACATTAAGTAATTATCCTTAATTAATTACACAAATTAATTATTCGTAACCAATTACAGTAATTAACCTTTAATTACTTCATTAATTAATTACTAAAATTAATTACATTAATCCTTAATTAATTACTTCATAATCACTTATCATTGATTAATAAATCTTAATTAATCAACCATTAATTACATCATTAATTATATTAATTAATGATCTCTAATTACTTCTTTAATTAATTACTCTATTTACATTAATTACATTAAGTAATTAAGCTTTAATTAAACCCCATTTATTAATCACTCTTGATTAATCTTATCCAGTAATTAACTACTCTTAATTACTCATTAAATAAATTAATTACTCCTTAATTAATCACATAAATTAATTACTTCCATTATTAAATCCTTAATTACTTTTATTAATGAATCCAAATCATTAATTAATTATATTATATAGTTATAAATCATAAAAATCTAATTTATCTTTGATATAAATCATTTCTTTTATTAATGATCTAATTATCATTGACTTAAGCATTTAAAAACAATTTACTTTTAAATCCCCTTTTAAATTCCATTTTTAATTTAAGATTCAAAATTGAATACAAATTAAATTTGAATCCATACTTTAAAACTTGATTTAAATTTTGTTTAAATCCTGCTTCCAGATTTTAAATTCAGTTTACATTTTTTAAAAACTTGGCAGGTTTTAAAATCTAAAACCAACAAATTTGACTCGAGCCAAACACTCAACAATCCCGAGCCAAAACCTACAGAACTTCAGGCAACACACGTGAATGACTCGAAGCAAACTCGAGTACCAATCCACAAACCAACTTCACCAGAAAATGAGCACCGTGCACATGCACCAGCGACGCCACCACTTCTGATCATCCACGACAACCACCTCACATCGGCGATCATCTACACATACATCCTCGATCATCAGAACATCCAAAACAACTCGAAATCAAAGTCGAGCTTCCTGGCACAAAACTGGAACCACCACATCAAACCTGGAAACGCCTCGTCCCCGCAACCTCGACCACCATACAACTCGAAACTCCGGCCACACGATCGCCAACGTCCCCTCTACCACCTCCCAGAGTTTCGTAGCACTCGATCAACACCAGGCGATGAACGAATCGAAACATCCTCACTTGAGAAAACTAGGTTTAAAAATGTAAATCGCTTCGCCGCCGTCTCCACAATGATCTGGCAACCCATCGACGATTTTTCCTAGACTCGTCGTACTCCCTTCCACCTCCACATGAAGCCACGACTCCCAAAACTCCTCCGACCGCCTGAAATTGGTCAAAACCCAATTTCCGTTCAAGAACAAACTGCTCCTAAAATACACAACTAAAAATTACCATCTTTGCTTTAAAAATCTTGTTTTTGTATAACGATTCACCTTATATGCTTGAATCAACAATTAATGATATTCAATTTTATCATATATGTGCAAGTTCATCTGGATTTTGAGGTTTCAGCCCACCTCTTAATCTTATTTTGCTGGAAGTAAATTTTTAACTTCGATTTATGAACAAACAAACATTTTGTATTTGAAGCCTTCATCCTAACAAAGATCAAGTGATTAGATATTTGGGTTTTGACCAAGCTTGATGCTCTGAACTAAGGAAACAGAGAAGATTTCACATAAACAGGCATACACACTTATATATATATTTATATGTAGAGGAAAATTTATGTATATATATATACATACAAGCAACTTCAAACTCAGTCTTCACAAGCAACAAACAAATATATACTTAGTTTGATTTAAATTGTTTACTCACATTGATTTTCCAAAAGAAAGAACAGAGTTTCTTTTTAAACCAGGCTTTGAAAATTTGCAAGTTGAAATCTTCTTCTTTGATCTCTGATTTGAATTTGTATTGTTTGTTTATGCTGAGATGTTTAAATTGAATTTTTGTTTTTTAGATGGCACTAACTACAAATATTACTCAGTTGAAAATGGACGAACTGAATGAGGATTATGGATATAGAAAAGAAGAGTTTACTGTGTGATATAATTTACATGTACAATAGGTCAGAGATTTTTTTCTCCTAGTGGCTGATGATAAAATTTATGGTGTACTAGAGACATTTGCATTAATTATCATGTACAAACTTGAATATATTAGTGTCTTCCTTTGCAAGCTTCATAGATATTTATAATTTTTTTCATACTTATCTTTATTTTGTTCATATTTGAATGTATTTTATTTTTCTTCTTATACTTATAATTTTGTATTATAAATGAATTTCTATATTTAATATGTTGTTTAAATTTATCTTATGTATTTATTTTATTTTTTATAATTTATCTTATATATATATATATTGATTTCTATCTTTAGCTTAAATTTTTTTTTTACTTCCATTTCTATTTTAAATATTTATTATAAATTTAACTATAATACTTATTGTTTATTTTTATTTCTATTTCTAATATAGACCATTAATCCTAAATTTTATCATTATAATTTATCTTTAAACCATTTAGTTAAAATTTAATTCATATTCAATATATATACATATGTATTCAAGTTATTATTAAACCATTTACTTGAAATTTAAATCCAAATCACATATATACAATATTTAAATTCATATGATTTAATATATATTCTATTTGAATTGGGGAAACTCGCTTCAATTTACAATTAATTTTACAATTTTTATTCAAAAAAATAAATTAATTATCAATTTAAACTTAGTTAAAATCTGGGATCGTTACACGTCATATTTCGTTTCTTCAAATTTGGACTGCTGTTGTTCCGTTTATCTTATTTTCAGCAAATTAGCAGCATTTTTCGGTACCGAATATCGACTTTTGACCTTATGGTCCTATCACTGATATCTTTATACCGTTTTGATCGTCTCATTGTGCCGATCTCTACGGTATATTCACTTGTGAGTTTCGGAGTCCAGTAGACGATGAAACCCACTGAACGGCTAGTCGTATCGGTATTCAGGTTTGCCTTTTGTTTCCTTTTGACCATTCAATTACCCACCATGTAATCAAACATCATCAATAATTATTATCTTCATCTTTCAACCTTTTGTATTCCCACTGTTCATATATTTCTTAGATACGTCTATTCACCTTTATTGTCTCTGTTACCCACTTTTGCTCTGTCCTTTCATTTGATAATAAAAGAAGGAAATAATATATATTTTTATTTGTTGAAGCCATCATCATCTTTACCACCGAAACAATGCTTTTGTCACCTTCTCCTTCATTTCCACTATCTGCCTTCCGACTTAAATCATTCCTCCATTTTTGCTTGCCTCCCCGCTAACACCTCTTCACGATTGTCTCACATCCCTTCTTCCATTAGCCACTCTCTCGGTTCCAGCCACGTGCCTCCCCGACAATGCCCCAAACTCGAAGTGCCGCCCTCTCCAACCCGAAGAACCCACCACCCGAGACTCCACCCACCACCAGCTCATGCAAGACCGATCACCACTGTCTAGTGCCACCTTAGTAACCGCCTGCGGCACCCATATGGTCGGCTCAACCACAACTCGCCACCTCCAACTAGCTTGCATCTCCCAGCCGAGCAACCCGAACTGCCACACCTTTGCTTGCTTTCCAGGTCCCAATTTTACTTCTCTGTAAAAAGAAAAATTTATACATAAAGTTTATAAAGTATGTTAACAATTACTTTTCTGTTATATATTGTTTTCAAAGTTTAGTATATGTAGGCTGTACATAACCATTTATTGTATATTATATAATATGTTAAGAGATTTTAATGTAAAGAGTGTGTATATATATATATATATGTTTGTGTTGGGTTTATATGATGTATGTTTTTTTGTACTCAAGTATATACGTATTTCTGTTTGATTAAAATGTTATATTGATTTTGGATATGAACACTGTGACGACCGCCCATGACCCCTGCACCGAATCTAGAGATAGTGCGCTGTAAAGTGTGCCAGGCGACCATGGACGATTGTCAGGGTAAAATAAAACAACAGAATCTATCGTATTACTCACAGCGCATGGACAAAATACAATAGAACATATGTATAGTGAAGCTTTACAGAACAAAATGATATCATATAAAACTCCATATTAGTTGAATACAAGCATCCAAATAGTCAATACATCAAGCCTCACTACATATCTCTCAGAGAATACAGAACAGCGGAATATCCAGTACATATAATAAGAAGATAATATGCAACCCTCCATCTCGTCTTCGATATCAGCACCGTGAGAAGAGAACAGCACCTGCCACCTGCTACCTAGTCTGCCCGTCCCAAAACGGACGAACAGCCCAAGGCAATAAGAATTAAAACATAAAGCCTTGAGTCAGACAACAGTCTTAGTGAGCAGTAAATTAACTAACAACATACCAAAAGAACATAAAGGAAAAGAAATAGGAATACAACCCTCCCATTCCAACCTCATTCTACAGTGATAGCCCCCCGACACACACTAAGCAGAAGCAACATAGCAGAGCATACAATTTAAAATAAAGCTACTATCACTCGAGTCAAGGGCGATGTTTTCCAAGTACCAAGGCCTAAATCAGATAAGCACCCAGAAAATACCGCTCTTGAGTCCGAATGACGATACAACCAAACATCCATGACTCTAGCTATCACTGTTATCATTGCTTCGATATCACCGTTAATTGAATGACCGGCACATTCTTTCAGCCGTCCGTCAAGGGCTAATGGAAACCCCGGTTCTAGACATAACTCCCGCACGTCGTCGCAACCCGTGCCTAGGACTATCGAATCTGCCCAGAGTACTCGACCATCAACGGTTAGTCGTTGGGACTATCGAATCTGCCCAAACGTACTCTTGCTTAGAGCATGCTAGAACCTTCAACAACGATGCTATCCAAGCCTCCTAGTCATCCTCCTCGACGACCATTCTCATATCCATTCATTATCCTCAACTCGAATCATATCACCGAGTTATCAACATGCTTGGAATGATCCCGTCTGGATTAGACCAAGTCTTCATCACATGATTGCCTTGCTTCATCACATCCTCGCAAAGCCTCATCTCAACATCTCATCATCAAATCTACGCATAAGAGCTTCATCATCCCGCTACATATGCCACGAGCAGCTTTCCCAATCCAAGAGCCTTTCCCTTGGCTTTTGAATCATCTTCGATCTAAATCTAATCATCAATCATCTAGTTCATAACAACCAATCAAATCAAACATCAATCCAAGCAATCAAGCATTCAAATATGATCTAAGTAGACAATTATAACAATAATGGCATTTTCATAATTAAAGAGTTGAAAGTCCAATAAGCATGAAAACATGAATTATATCTCTACAAACTTGATGAATGATCTTGCATAGGTTAACATATGATAAAATGGATGTAACATCATCATGAAGAATGGATCTATATGGATCTACACTTTGGATGAAGAAAATGCATGGAAATCACTATTTTAACACCAAATCAAGCCAACAATCCGATATACTCCTTTCTATCCATGTGAGAGATAATCACCACTCACCAAATCACCTAAACAACCTCAAGTCAACACGCTTCAGATCTGGACAGCAAGGGATCAAGCTTGATCTATCACGAATCCGCTTCAAATGAAGAAATCTCTCTTGAAAAGATGAAGATCTCCAATCTAAGCTTTTGAATCTTCAATCTTGATCTTCGATTCGGATGGATGGAAGCACTAGATTAGAGTGGAGAAAAGAAGTGAAGAAGTGTAGAAGTCGAGCTCTCAAAATGGCAGCACTCGTCGCTTCAAAATCCGGATCCCAAAAAGTGAGAACAACCCCTCCTATTTATAGACGAAATCCCTTAAGTCGAAATCTGGCTATCTCCCTAAGTCGCTTCCGACTTACGACCTAAGCCTCTCCGACCTAACCCTTCAGCGCATCCAAACATCCAGCGACCTACGACCTAACGCAACACGCGACTTAACACATCGCGACTTAACAACCATAGAAGTCCACGACCTAACTTAGGTCGTTGCCGACCTAACTGCCTACAAAACACACACGTCTTAACGCGACCAAACACTTAACTGCCTTGCCGACCTACGACATAACGAGGTTACGACTTAATACCTTAGACTCCCACGCGACCTAACACTTAAGCCAACCCGCGACCTAACAACTTACTAAGCTACGACCTAAGACTTACAAAACCCTGCGACCTAACAACTTAGCATCCACGCGACCTAATGGTGTTACGACCTATCCCCTTAAAACATCTACGCGACCTAACATAAGTCGCGAACAAACTGGGATACGACCTAACTACTAAGTCATCTAGACGACTTAACCACTAACTCCTAAGTCATCTATGACTTAACTATTAAGTCGTTAACTAACTTATTCCTTAGGTCGGTCAATCCCATAGGTCGCTCACTCTACTAAGTCGCTAACCTGCTACCCCAGCTCCCCTAGGTCGTTGCCGACCTAACTATGCTGACCCGGTAACCACTAGGTCGCTAACCCCACTAGGTCTGCCTACCCTTGAGTCGCCATATCCTTAAGTCGGTCAGTTCCTTAGGTCGCTAACTCACCCTGCCGACCTAACACTTAACTAAATCCTAGTTTGCATAATTCTATAGGTCGCTACAACTAACCCACGACCTAACACTAACTCGTCCAGAACCCATAAGTCGGCTACGACTTAGGACATAGACAAAATTCTGCCAAAATATTAAACTTAATAGAAATGCAACCAAAGGTCAACTCCTTTACGATGTTTCGATCCGTGAAAATACGGGTCGTTACATTCTCTCCCCCTTAGGAATTTCGCCCCCGAAATTCCAAGCAACAAAGCAATCGAAGACTATTCTGTACGCCTACCATCCATAGCAATCAACAAACCATACATCCAATTCTAGCTTAGCGTACAGAATTCTAAAACTTAGAACAAGTTACAATATCGTGAGATGAGACGACACCTTAGGGCCATACCTTGAAGAGTTCAGGATGAGCTGCCTTCATCCTCTCTTCCACCTCCCACGTACAGTCGTTATCATCATCACTCCATTGTATCTTGAGCAACTTAACTACCTTCCTCCTAAGCTGTTTCATGTCGGTTTCAACAATACGAAGCGGCTTACGAGGTCTTCTATCGACTGGATCAACTTCGAAGTCTTCACAGCTATCAGCAGAAACCACCGTACTCGAGTCGTGCACATACTTCCGTAGATACGATACGTGAAAAACATTGTGCACACTCGACATTTTCTCTGGTAACTCTAATCTGTAGGCGAGCTTTCCAATTCGCTCGATGATCGGGAATGGCCCAACAAATCTCGGAGTCAATTTTCCTTTCTTCCCGAATCGAATAACATTCTTCAGTGGAGAAATCTTCACAAAAACCATATATCCTACGTCGAACTCCAAATCCTTTCGACGCTTATCGACATAACTCTTCTGACGGTCTTGGGCTGCCTTCATTCATTGCCGAATGATCTCTATACAATCTGAAGTCTGTCGAATCATTTCTGGCCCAAGTATCAGCTTTTCTCCAGTTTCCAACCAACATGTCGGAGAGTTACACGGTCTTCCATACAATGCCTCATACGGTGCCATACCAATGCTTGACTGGTAACTGTTGTTGTATGCAAACTCCACCAAATGAAGGTGATCTTCCCATGATCCCCCGAAATCCAAAACACATGCTCTAAGAAGATCTTCCAAAACATGGTTGACTCTCTCGGTCTGACCATCTGTTTGAGGGTGATAAGCTGTACTCAAACACAACTCGGTTTCCAAAACTTCCTGGAAGCTCTTCCAAAATCCACTAGTGAACAATGGATCTCGATCGCTCACTATACTCTTCGAAATACCATGGAATCGAACTATCCACTTCACATACAACTCAGCCAACTTTGATGCAGTCCTAGTCGATCGAACATGAATGAACCTCGCACTCTTGGTCAGATGATCTACAATGACCCAAATCCCTTCATTTCCCGTTCTTGTTCTAGGTAGTCCATCAATAAAATCCATCGATATCTGCTCCCACTTCCATGTAGGAACTTCTAATGGCTGAAGCAATCCACTTGGCTTCTTCTGTTCAGCCTTTACCAACTGGCAGTTCATACACTTGGAAATAAAATTTCCAACATCCTTCTTCATACCTTCCTAATAGTAGGTTCTCTTCATATCCCGATACATCTTATTTCCACCTGGATGAATTGTCAACTTCGAGTGATGACTTTCCTTCAGAACTTCACTCCTTAATTCATCTATATCGGGAACAACTAGTCGTCCTTGCTTTCGAAGCCAACCTTCTCTATCGACCTCGAATCCTTTATCCCTTTCTGGTTCCAATCCAGATTCCAAATCACGGATAATCTTGACAAGCTTATCATCTCGCTTTTGACTCTCGCCAATCCTTTCCACAAGAGTCGGTCTTATTGATAAGTTTGCCAACATCTCAGATTCCAATTCACATCTAGGCCTGAAGTCAAATCCAGCTAAATACTCGAGACTCTTCCATTCTGAAAACATGGCTCCCAATCCTACATGTCTTCGACTTAACGCATCTGCCACTGCGTTACCTTTTCCCGGAGTATAAGCTATACCAAAATCATATGATGCCAAAAACTCTAGCCAACGTTGCTGCCGAAGATTCAAATCCTTTTGGGAGAAAAGATACTTCAACGACTTGTGATCCGTAAACAACTCGAATCGAACTCCCAATAGATAATGTCTCCACATCTTCAGAGCAAATACAATCACCGCTAACTCCAGATCATGAGTTGGGTAATTCCTTTCATGCGGCTTCAGTTGTCGACTAGCATACGCAACAACTTTATCCTTCTGCATCAGCACTGCTCCAAGTCCAGTACCACATGCGTCGGTGTAAACCACCATCTCATCATTCCCACTTGGAATAGTCAAAACAGGAGCACTCGTCAATCTCTCTTTCAGGATTCCGAAAGCTTGCTCACACTTAGCATCCCAACTGAACACTTGGTTCTTCTTCGTCAATCCTGTTAACGGTGCAGCTATCTTGGAAAAGTCTTTGATAAACCGTCGATAATATCCTGCTAATCCAAGAAAACTTCTCACATCAGATGCATTCTTAGGTCTAACCCAATCCTGGATTGCTACCACCTTAGCGGGATCAACCGCTATTCCATTTCCAGAAATCACATGGCCTAAGAACCTTACTTCACTCTTCCAGAAGTGACACTTCGAAAACTTAGCCTTCAGCTGATGTTTCCGCAAGATTTCCAAAACAACACGCAAGTGTGTCTTGTGCTCTTCTTCCGTTCTGGAATAAATCAGAATATCATCCACGAACACAAGTACGAACTTGTTCAACTGATCTCTGAACACTCTATTCATAAGATCCACAAAATATGCTGGCGCATTAGTCAATCCAAACGGCATTACCAGCCACTCAAAGAAACCCGATGGTGTCCGAAAAGCAGTCTTCGGCACACTATCCTTAGCTACTCTCAACTGGTGAAATCCCGTTGCCAAATCCATCTGAGAAAACACCTTAGCTTCGTGAAGCTGATCAAACAAGTCATCTATCCTCGGCAATGGATACTTGTTCTTCTTAGTCACCTTATTCAGCTCATGATAATCCACACACAATCTCAACGACCCATCTGCCTTGGTTGCGAACACAACTGGTGCACCCCACTCGGACACACTACGCCGAATGAATCCTTTCTGCAAAAGATCATCAACTTGCACCCTCAACTCCTGCTGTTCCCTAGGCGCCATCCGCCTAAGAGGCATCACAACAGGTCTGGCTCCTTCAACTAGATCTATACGAAACTCGATCTCTCTATGCGGCGGCAACCCTTTGACTTCGTCAAAGACATCCTCGAATCCATTTGCGATTGGCACTAAAGACAGTCCATCCCGTGGAACAACTAGCGAATACATGAAGCTCATGAAGACGCCTTCCTCATGCTTACATCGTATCACAATCTTTCGCCCCTCCACATTCTCGACTGTCACCTCCAGCCTCTCACAATCAACCTTAGCCGCATACTTCCTAAGCCAGTCCATACCCAAAATAATTCCGAACCCCGCAAAGTTCAGAACAAAGCAATCACAAACAAAAGAGCAACCATGACTCGATACAATTAGACCACGGCATAACATACACAAACAAGACGAACCCCCAACTGGATTAGTCACAACCAATGGCCTATCAACAATATCCGGTTCCAAACCTAACCGGCCTACGAGTTCATTACAAACAAACGAATGCGACGCTCCAGTATCAAACAGAACTCTAACTGGAACACCACATAGGAAAAGAGTACCTTGAAAAACCACACTCTTTCCTTTCTCTTCAGCAGTAGGAGCTTTCTAAGACGACGGAACAGCTCCCAAAGCATAAGCTTGCACAATCTGCTTGTCCTTCCTCGGTTCTGGACAATTCTTCCTGATGTGTCCTGGCTTGTCACAGTTGTGACACTTCATCGGTGCCTTCGGATTCTTACAATCCTTAGAGAAATGGCCCTTCTGCTGACAATTGTAGCAAGTCACCTCGCCTTTCGGCTTCTTCTGGCCATCCTTACCCTTCTGCTGCTGCTGCTTCCTCTTCTGGTTTCCACCCTGCGGTGGTTTAGACTCTCCCCTGGTAACAACAACAACAGGTCCTTCCTTAGGAAACAGACTCTCATGCCTAAGAGCTTTCTCCACAAGCTTCTCAAATGAATCATCCAAATGATCCACTAACTGCCTCCCAAGATAACTGTCCAAGCCTGTCACAAACTTCTCATTCTTCTGATAAGCAGACTCAATATATGACCGGGCATACTTGGACAAAGCTTCAAACTCAGAAACATACTCAAGAACAGATCTTCCACCTTGCTTGAGCTCCACAAACCTCTTGAACAGAACAGACTTCTGAGCTGTAGAAATGAACTTAGCTTCAAATCTAGCTTGGAATTGCTCCCAAGTAATCTCTTCCTCCGCGGTATCGATGGTAATAGAGTTCCACCAATCAGAAGCTCTCCCTTGAAGCTGCCTTGATGCCAACTTCCTCTTAGTTGCATCATCAATTTCCAAATCATCAAAGATCCTTCTACAAGCATCGATCCATCTCTGGACTTCAATAGTTGATTCTGTTCCCAAGAAAACCTTCCCTCCAAGAGCAGTATAATCCTTGCACAACTTAGCAAAATCCATTGGTTTCGGAGTTTGGACTTGAACTCCAACATCTACTGCTGCCCCCGGAATTGGTATCCTTCTCATGATCGAAGTCATCATAGCTTCGAACATGGCTGCATAATCAGCAGTCTCTTCAGTAGCACGGCCTTCCCTAGCAGCTGGTCTTCCTCTTCGACTCATTCTCAATATCTATAAAAAGGAATGATTAGAACATCTAGAGAAACAACTGCATAAAGGACTCAAACTCTACTAATCTACTATATTATATATAGTAGTCATCCATCAAAATTACAATTACGTCTCTCATACGTAGTTAAGTCAGCGAGCGTTGGGTAAAATCGATTAACCTTGCTCTGATACCAAATGTGACGACCGCCCATGACCCCTGCACCGAATCTAGAGATAGTGTGCTGTAAAGTGTGCCAGGCGACCATGGACGATTGTCAGGGTAAAATAAAACAACAGAATCTATCGTATTACTCACAGCGCATGGACAAAATACAATAGAACATATGTATAGTGAAGCTTTACAGAACAAAATGATATCATATAAAACTCCATATTAGTTGAATACAAGCATCCAAATAGTCAATACATCAAGCCTCACTACATATCTCTCAGAGAATACAGAACAACGGAATATCCAGTACATATAATAAGAAGATAATATGCAACCCTACATCTCGTCTTCAATATCAGCACCGTGAGAAGAGAACAGCACCTGCCACCTGCTACCTAGTCTGCCCGTCCCAAAACGGACGAACAGCCCAAGGCAATAAGAATTAAAACATAAAGCCTTGAGTCAGACAACAGTCTTAGTGAGCAGTAAATTAACTAACAACATACCAAAAGAACATAAAGGAAAAGAAATAGAAATACAACCCTCCCATTCCAACCTCATTCTACAGTGATAGCCCCCCGACACACACTAAGCAGAAGCAACATAGCAGAGCATACAATTTAAAATAAAGCTACTATCACTCGAGTCAAGGGCGATGTTTTCCAAGTACCAAGGCCTAAATCAGATAAGCACCCAGAAAATACCGCTCTTGAGTCCGAATGACGATACAACCAAACATCCATGACTCTGGCTATCACTGTTATCATTGCTTCGATATCACCGTTAATTGAATGACCGGCACATTCTTTCAGCCGTCCGTCAAGGGCTAATGGAAACCCCGGTTCTAGACATATCTCCCGCACGTCGTCGCAACCCGTGCCTAGGACTATCGAATCTGCCCAGAGTACTCGACCATCAACGGTTAGTCGTTGGGACTATCGAATCTGCCCAAACGTACTCTTGCTTAGAGCATGCTAGAACCTTCAACAACGATGCTATCCAAGCCTCCTAGTCATCCTCCTCGACGACCATTCTCATATCCATTCATTATCCTCAACTCGAATCATATCACCGAGTTATCAACATGCTTGGAATGATCCCGTCTGGATTAGACCAAGTCTTCATCACATGATTGCCTTGCTTCATCACATCATCGCAAAGCCTCATCTCAACATCTCATCATCAAATCTACGCATAAGAGCTTCATCATCCCGCTACATATGCCACGAGCAGCTTTCCCAATCCAAGAGCCTTTCCCTTGGCTTTTGAATCATCTTCGATCTAAATCTAATCATCAATCATCTAGTTCATAACAACCAATCAAATCAAACAACAATCCAAGCATTCAAATATGATCTAAGTAGACAATTATAACAATAATGGCATTTTCGTAATTAAAGAGTTGAAAGTCCAATAAGCATGAAAACATGAATTATATCTCTACAAACTTGGTGAATGATCTTGCATAGGTTAACATATGATAAAATGGATGTAACATCATCATGAACAATGGATCTATATGGATCTACACTTTGGATGAAGAAAATGCATGGAAATCACTATTTTAACACCAAATCGAGCCAACAATCCGATATACTCCTTTGGATCCGTGTGAGAGATAATCACCACTCACCAAATCACCTAAACAACCTCAAGTCAACACGCTTCAGATCTGGACAGCAAGGGATCAAGCTTGATCTATCACGAATCCGCTTCAAATGAAGAAATCTCTCTTGAAAAGATGAAGATCTCCAATCTAAGCTCTTGAATCTTGAATCTTGATCTTCGATTCGGATGGATGGAAGCACTAGATTAGAGTGGAGAAAAGAAGTGAAGAAGTGTAGAAGTCGAGCTCTCAAAATGGCAGCACTTCGTCGCTTCAAAATCCGGATCCCAAAAAGTGAGAACAACCCCTCCTATTTATAGCCGAAATCCCTTAAGTTGAAATCTGGCTATCTCCCTAAGTCGCTTCCGACTTACGACCTAAGCCTCTCCGACCTAACCCTTCAGCGCATCCAAACACCCAGCGACCTACGACCTAACGCAACACGCGACTTAACACATCGCGACTTAACAACCATAGAAGTCCACGACCTAACTTAGGTCGTTGCCGACCTAACTGCCTACAAAACACACACGTCTTAACGCGACCAAACACTTAACTGCCTTGCCGACCTACGACATAACGAGGTTACGACTTAATACCTTAGACTCCCACGTGACCTAACACTTAAGCCAACCCGCGACCTAACAACTTACTAACCTACGACCTAAGACTTACAAAACCCTGCGACCTAACAACTTAGCACCCACGCGACCTAATGGTGTTACGACCTAACCCCTTAAAACATCTACGCGACCTAACATAAGTCGCGAACATACTGGGATACGACCTAACTACTAAGTCATCTAGACGACTTAACCACTAACTCCTAAGTCATCTACGACTTAACTATTAAGTCGTTAACTAACTTATTCCTTAGGTCGGTCAATCCCATAGGTCGCTCACTCTACTAAGTCGCTAACCTGCTACCCCAGCTCCCCTAGGTCATTGCCGACCTAACTATGCTGACCCGGTAACCACTAGGTCGCTAACCCCACTAGGTCTGCCTACCCTTGAGTCGCCATATCCTTAAGTCGGTCAGTTCCTTAGGTCGCTAACTCACCCTGCCGACCTAACACTTAACTAAATCCTAGTTTGCATAATTCTATAGGTCGCTACAACTAACCCACGACCTAACACTAACTCGTCCAGAACCCATAAGTCGGCTACGACTTAGGACATAGACAAAATTCTGCCAAAATCTGAAACTTAACAGAAATGCAACCAAAGGTCAACTCCTTTACGATGTTTCGATCCGTGAAAATACGGGTCGTTACAAACACTGATCTTAAAATATTGATTTTAAATATAATAGTGGGAGTTATTTTGGTGTGTGCATTTATATATAGTATAATAATATATAGATAAAGGTATCTGTATGTGTGTTATATCAGGCTATATATATGTAAATCTTTATGATCTGTGCTATAATATGAATTATATATAAAGTTGATAGTTGAATGTAATTTTGTATATCAGTTATATATTTGTTATATATATGAGCTTATGTATGTATATATAAGTTTATTTAGGTATTGATTTAGGGAAATGTTATATATTTGGATTTTGCATATGTATGTTTCAATAAGCAGTTACTTTTATATTTTTCTGAAGCCTATATATGTAAAGCTGGTAATTATATATACATTTTTCAGTGAATCATGGTGATGATTTTGCTGTCCTGTTACATATATGTTTGATATTAAATATATATATTTAGATAATTACAAATGAACACACTTTATATATGTAAGTATTTCGTTTTTTTGGTATATATATATATATATATTTATTTATTTCAAATTATATTATGTAAATATGTTTGTTTTATGTGTTTTATTTAAAACAATGATTTTGAATTACATATATATATATATTTAAATCTAAAAATGTGTTTAAATTGAGAATATGATTTCACAAATAGTTATATATATATATGTATATATAGATATAAGTTCACTTATATCAATTACCTTCATTGATTCAGTTCTGGTTTGATTTCGTCTATCCTTATTTATCAGCTTCGTTCGTCAATTCGTGCAAATTTAGGTTTGCTTTGGAATTCGTGCTTGGATTCATAACTCGTTTCATTTGTCGAATCTCTCTAGGCTCGAAAAGTGAGCAATCACTCACGATTAACGTTCTTATATTTATTAAATTTGATTTCAATTGAAACGACAATTGAAATATGCTGCTGCTAGTTATTTACATTGTTATATATATGCCATTATCCGTATATGTTCACCTATGCATCCGACACCATTATCTGTTATTTATATTGATGATATATGCATGTTATATTATTATCATATCTGTTATCACTCTGCAAGTTCCCTGTTAGTATAGGATTCACTATGGGTTGAAATGATACATACCCGAACGATCTGTAGAATAGGAGAAAATCGTTATGGGTTGACATGATAAACCCAAGCGATTTTCATTTGAATTGAATTTGGGATTGCGGGTTGAAAAGATATATACCTGTATATATTTACATTGCAGATTGAAATGATAAATATCTGTATCACTTGACCATAGGATAGAAAACTATATACAGACACCGTTGGTTTATATATAAATATTTTGAAAATGATTTCTATCATTTTGAAAAGAAATATATGGTTTTAATAAATATTGATTTTAAAGATTTATTAAAGTTGATTTAATAAAGTTGATCTATAATATGTTTAAGTATTTATTTAAAATATATATTTTGAAATATAGAGTTTATAATGATTCAGGTTGGAAAGATAAATTTGAAATTGATTTGAAATTATATTTATTTAAGAATTATACTTAAATAAGTTTGATTTGAAAATTATTAAATTTGAAATTGTAAAGATATGTTTTATAACTTGAATTTGATTAAAAGTGACTTAAATGAATATTTCAAACTTATATAAATTTAAATGGGATATTTTGTTTATTTTAAATTTGTAAATTGAAGTTGTATTTAGATGTTATTGAAATGATTAAGTAAATATTTCAAAACTAAATAATAGTAAACTGAATTTGATATATATGTGAAATTATCGAATTTAGTTTTGAAATGTTGAATATTTAAAGCTTTGAAATGTATTGAAATTGAAATGGTTTATTTTATGGTTCAAATCTGTATTTGAAATCGATATAATTTGAAATGGTTTATTGAGAAACTAAATTTAGTGGAAATTGATGAATTAAGATTTAATTAAATTTGAATTTTGGAATTCGAGTTGATTTGAATCAATTTGTGAAATTTGAGGAAGCTATTTTATTATATAAAGTATTTTTTACTATATTTAAAACTATTTTATATTTTACTTTATAAATTATTTTAATATAAACTATTTTAATAGAAATCATTTTCAATATAAATTATTTTAATATAAACTATTTAATATACTAACTATTTTATTATAAACTATTTTAACTTATAACTATTTTATATAAACTGTTTTATTTTATAAGCTATTTTATTATATATAATATTATTAATATCTAAACTGTTTAAAGGAAAGTGTTATGAATTTCAAGGTTTTGATTTCCAAAGTGTTTTGATTTTTAAAGACTTATGATTTTGAAAGCGTCATAACTTTGGGAAGTGATGTGATTTTTGGAAATGGATTTATTTGAAGAGAAAATGATATCGTTTTGATATGGTTTTGAAATGAAAATGATATTTTGGTTTTGAAGTATAAACTATTTTGAAATGACCGCGGTGTTATAATAACATTTGGTTGTTAAAGAGACCGGGATCGGATATGGGCATACTCTCTGTCGATACCGAAAACCACTTTAACAACTGTGTACGCGGTGGAGATTGCAGAATGAAGTAGGATGGCGGCGACGATCCTATATGAGGTATATACGTGGACCCAACTCTCGTGAGTTGGCATAAGGTGGCTAAAACAGGAGCAATCGACGGGCCAATGAGGTAGCTCCTCTTATCGGACACACTCCATCGTATGCCATTCTATTACTTTATGATTAATTTGGTGCGCACCTTCGGATTTTCGGGAGTGTGGCTCGAGGTGGGCGATTGCTGCGGCTCTGCGTTACAACCAGTCCGGAAGTATAATTGGTATATCTACCCTGGCATTGCCTAGTTGTGCCATATCACCTACCCTAGCGTGCCTTTTACGAGTTTGATTTGTGTCGTACCTATGGAGTATCCTTTGGTAGCCCCAGTTTACGGGGTATTACAGTACTATATAGACTATTGTCACTATAAAATGTGTTAAGGGGGATATGGGTAACGCCTTAACGCTATTTTAATAGTTTGCTTTACTTTAAACATATTATAATAGCGTATATTGCTACATAGTAGATAGTTTAACGGATCCTAGAGGATGGTTATCCCAAACATCCTTTAAGTTACTGTATTTCAGTTGATATTTCACTTGAGTTGGATTTATTGATATAAGAATGTTAATCTTGACTCGAGTGTTTTGTGTTTTGCTTTACGCTCGGGTCAGACTGAATGACTCAGTGTTTGAGACTCACCTTTGGAGTTGGAGCTTCGCTTGGAGATCCAGCTATATCTATTCAGCTTGCAGTTATTCAGTTGGTTCCAGTGATGTATTCTGATCTCGTATTTGACAATTGTATTGAGACATCTATGTATTTGTGACTTCTGTTGTATCTTGTTTAACTCTGTTATATATATAGTAGCTTCATGAACTACTATTCTTTTGTTTCTGATGCATTATTTTTATATTACTCTGTATCTGTGATTATTTATTTACTGTATATGATGAGCTTTGCCAAATTTAAATTAACAATCTGATATATTGAGCAATTCAAATCCGACATGTATGGATGCGAATGGTTGAAAATTTCAGGACACTATCTTTTGCTATACCTGAATTCTATCTCTGTCGATCGAATGTCCATTTGCTCTAGAATTCTACCTCGATCTTATTTTGAAGTCACGGTTGACTCGGTTATGGTTGCCCGCGATTTATATAAGTCTATCCATCTTCTTATTTTATAACTTAATCATCTTATCTTCATTTCGAGCCTATCTTCTAACTAGAATTCTTTTGATTAGAGTCCCCTTGAATTTGATTCCTTATCCTTGTTTGAAATCCATTTCCTTGTATCATCGAGTGAGGGATTGTATTTGTAATTAATATTAAGTTTCTTTATATATTGTGTTGTTTGAGTTGTTGATGTTGATTTGGATTTTCGATCGATTCGTCTGATCAACGCTATCGATAGGATTTCCAAAACACTTGAACATAACAAACTGACACAATATTAATTTCAATTTGGTAAATGAAATAAATTTGTATGATTATATTATATATAAGTAAAATTTTCTGGAATTTAATAAGTTAATTAAATTGGTTTTTTGAAATGATAATATTTGATTATCATTTATTGTTCTATAAATGAATTTATAAACATGGTTTATAAATTGATTTGGAATTGAAATGAATTTAAATCAGGAATTTGAGAATTTAATTTCCGATGATTTCAAACTCTGGTTTTAAAGTTTTAAAATGTATATTATTTAAAGTATTTTCGAATTAAAATGGTTTTCAAAGAATTTTAAAATGTTTAAATCTGTGCTCCTCTTTTGTCGCTGGAAAATAATTTCGGTGATGGCGGCCGCATCATTGATATTCATTTTCGAGTTTCGAAGTGGAGAGACCAATTCGTAGCTTTGCTACACTTTTTTTCAGAAAATAAATTGATTTAAATTTCTTATGTATGGCTTGATTTAATATATATATATATATAAGTATATGATTTTAGATTTGATTTGATCTGATATATATAGTATGTATATATAATTATCTCTTAATTGTTTGAGGTTAATCAAAAATTTATTCTTAAATTTTATGTTAAAGGATGATTTCAATTATAAATTTAGCCAAATTTTGAATAAATGTTTAACTTGAAATAATTGAATTGGGAAAATTTTACTTGTATAATACTCGATTACCTTCCAATATATAACTTACCTAAATCATTAAGTTGGATATGTAATTGGATAATATACAATATAAAATGATTTTCATAAATAAAATTTGAGTGGTTATAATAAATGTAATACACTTAAATTTTAATTATAAAAAAAATCTTAATAGAGATGAATAGAATAATAAGTTGATTGAATAATAAATGAGATAAATAAAATATATTTGTTTTGAAGAAATTAATAAATTGAAACCAAATCAACTTATTGAAATACCTTGAATTTAAAATCAATTATCGAATATTAATTAAATTAAGTTCAAATTTATATAGTTTTAAATTAATTGTTTATTTTGTTTACAATCTATTTTCTTTCAGGTTGTTTTATTCTTCTACCTCGTTTCTTTTCGGGGACGAAAAGTTTTGAGTGGGGGAGAGTGTAACGACCCATAAAATTTTATTTGTTTTTAATAATATATTAACTGAATTTTTGTGAAATTTTAAACAATAAAATTTTGAAATAAAAATTTGATATTTGGAATACGTCTATTTAAACATAGCAAATGGTAAATTTTCATCTGAGAATTTGGAAGGTTATTTTCTTGTGTAATTCTACTTCAATTCAAATCAGTAAAATTTGATGATAATAAAATAGTTTTCAAACTTGAATATTTTTACATGATAAATTTGTAAATCATCTTTCGAGTGAGACGTCATATTTCGTTTCGCCAAATTTGGACTGCTATTGCTTTGTCTACCTTATTTTCGGCGTTTTGCAGTGTTTTTCCATACCGACTATCGACTTTTGATAGGATGATCGTACCACTGATATTTGAATAACATTTTGATCGTCCCGTCATGCTGATCTCTACGGTATATTCAATTTTAAATTTCGAAGTTGGGAAGACAACGAAATCTACGGAAAGGTTTCTATACCGGTTCCGTATTTTTGAACCTTTTGGATTCTTTGTTGATTCATTTTCCCCTGGTAAACCAACAGTCAAAAGCCACTTACTTTATTATTCTTGAAATTTAGAATTCATGACTTTCAATTTTCCCATTTTTATTTTCTTTCAATTGTCTGTTCAAACCCACCCTCTTCCCAGCATCTTACCCTTCATGTTGAAACACGCAACCACTCAATAGCCTTGCCACCATTCCACTTCCTCTCTGCCGAGGCAAATACTCTGCCAATGGCCAAACCGGCCCTACTTATTTCGCCCACCACCACGCAGTAGCAAGCCACCGCCTCACTTCACTCCATCAACTGTTCGTATACATCACTCGATCAGCCGTACCTCCCATCCAGCTTGTTGCTCGCCTTTAGTTCCTTGAACCACCGAGGCAAGCTCTCGATTCTTTCTCCGTTTGTTTATACATTCGATTATATATATATATGGTTGTTATTTATAATAGTACATATGTTATTTAGGTTTTGTAAGTAATACTTATATATTGTGTTACGTATATAAAGTTTATATTAGTTCTGCATAGATTTCTTTTATTTGTTAGTTATATATATAGTATATTAAGTTATTATATATATAAGTCATGTATAGTAGTCTGCTTAGTTTTCAATGATGAAAATTTATAATAGTTTGCTTTATATAATGCTGTATAAAATCTATATCTTAATAACATAAGTGTATATGTCTGTTTCTCAATATCAAATGTCAGTTATATGTTTTGTAATAAGGCAAGTTTATATAAACGTGTGTTTTAAGAGTATATATATGATATATCTACAGTTTGCAATATTTGCATTTTAGGCTTTTAAAGATAGTTCTGTAGGTGTTATAGTAATAAAGAGTATATATAGTGCTGTTGTATAAATATCAGCTTATATAAGAATGAGTATATTTTTAAAAGTGAGTCTGTATAAGAATTTATGTATTATTCATATGTATAAGAAGCATATGATAATACATGTTGTTGTATTAGCTTATATATAGTTATATCTTGCTTAACAATGTATATAGTATATGAAGTATAAACCATAGGTTATACATATAACGTGATATATCAGATGCAAGTATTTACCTAGGCCGACATCTTTTATACATCACAGTATATATATTTATAAAGGAATATGTCTTGTTGACGTTTGATATGTATATATATATGCTAAATAATAATGGGAAGTTGTTTTCATTTTTCTTAATTGATTTTTAATGTGAGAGTTCGGTTGTTTATATATGTATATTTTATAAAGCAAGTTATATTGATTTTACAACGGATATTGCTTTATATGTATGCCGGTTTATACGTGTATTTTGCTTCAGCCGTGCTATTATATATATATATATATATCCTATGTGGAAGGTGCCTGTATAAGTTTGTAATTACTATAAATAGTAGGTTGTACTGATTTATAAAACATTGATTTGAAATTATGTGGTGTGCGTAGGTTATAGATTGGGTATATATTGTTCGCATCTAAGTATAAGTGGAATTGGTTTTCGAATGTATTATGGGGGTTTATTTAAATTTTTAAATATGGGTTCAAGTAGTAATGATTGAAATATACATATATTTTATTTTGTATGTGTTTGAATTTTGATATTGGTTTTATAATAAGGATGGATCTTAAAATATAATATATTAAGTTTACATATATTTGAGTTTGGCTTGGGTATAAATATATATGTTATTTTAATATTTATTTTAAATTAAATATTGATATTAATATATATATATATATATATATTTGTTGTTTCTACCAAACTGATTCTAATTGCTTCGTTAATTCCTTATCTATCAGCTCTGTCGTCGAATCCGTATCCAACTTGCTTTGCTTTGGAATTCGTGCTTGTATTCGTAACTCATCTGATTCTCGTTCTTCTCTAGCCCTGAAAGGTGAGCAATCACTCACGATTAATGTTCTTATATTTATTAAATTTGATTTCAATTGAAACGACAATTGAAATATGCTGTTGTTAGTTATTTACATTGCTATATATATGTTATCATCTGTATCTGTTCACCTGTGACATCTGACACCATTATCAGTTATTTATATTGATGATATATGCCTGTTATATTATTATCATATCTGTTATCACTCTACAAGTTCCCTGTTAGTATAGAATTCCCTATGGGTTGAAATGATACATACCCGAACGATCGGTAGAATAGGAGAAAATCGTTATGGGTTGAAATGATAAACCCAAGCAATTTTCATTTGAATTAAATTTGGGATTACGGGTTGAAAAGATAAACACCCGTGTGTGTATATATATATATATTTAAATTGCGGATTGAAATGATAAATATCTGTATCACCTGACCATAGGATAGAAATTTATATACAGACACCTTTGGTCTATATATATTTTGAAAATGATTTCCAAGGTTTTGAATAGGAAATATATGTTTTAATAAATATTGATTTTAAAGATTTATTAAAGTAGATTTAATCAAGTTGATGTATAATAATTTAAGTATTTATTTAAAATATATATATTCAAATATAGAGTTTATAATGATTCGGGTTGGAAAGATAAATTTGAAATGGATTTGAAATTATATTTATTTAAGAATTTTACTTAAATAAGTTTGTTTTGAAATTATTAAATTTGAGATTTTAAAGCTATGATTTTATAACTTGATTTGGGTTAAAAGTGATTTAAATGAATATTTTCAAATTTACATAAAATTGAAAAAGGATATTTAGTTTATTTAAAATTTGTAATTTGAAGTTATTTAAATGTTATTGAATGATTAAGTGAATTTTTCAGGCTAAATAATAATGAAGTTAAATTGAGATATAAATGAAATTATCGAATTGAGTTTTGAAATGTTGAATATTTAAAGCTTTGAAATATATTGACTTTGAAATATATTGAAATTTGAATGGATTATTGTGTGGTTCAAATTCTGTATTTGAATTTGATATGATTTGAAATGGTTTATTGAGAAACTGAATTGAGTTGAAATTTATGAATTGAGATTGAATTAAAAATTGAATTTTTGGAATTCGAGTTGATTTGAATCGATTTGTGAAATTTGAGGAAGCTATTTTATTATATAAAGTATTTTTAAACTATATCCAAACTATTTATAGTTTTACTTTATAAATTATTTTAATATAAACTATTTTAATATAAATCATTTTCAATATAAATTATTTTATTATAAACTATTTTTAACTTATAACTATTTTATATAAACTATTTTATTTCATAAACTATTTTATTATATATACTATTTTTAATATCTAAACTATTTAAGAGGAAAGTGTTAAGGATTCCAAAATGTTATGATTTAAAAGCTATGATTTCAAAGTGTTTCAAAGTTTTGATTTCCAAAGTGTTTTGATTTTTAAAGACTTATGATTTCGAAAGTGTTATAACTTTGGAAAGTGATATGATTTTTGGAAATGGATATATTTGAAGTGAAAATGATATCGTTTTGATATGGTTTTAAATGGAAATGATATT
This sequence comes from Allium fistulosum, assembly GCA_030737815.1. Lineage (NCBI taxonomy): Eukaryota > Viridiplantae > Streptophyta > Magnoliopsida > Asparagales > Amaryllidaceae > Allium > Allium fistulosum. The sequence goes on along the minus strand of CM060901.1, from coordinate 303,437,994 downwards.
TTGGTTTTGAAGTATAAACTATTTTGGATTGACCGCGGTGTTATAATAACCTTTGGTTGTTAAAGAGACCGGGATCGGATATGGGCATACTCTTTGTCGATACCGAAAACCACTTTAGCAACTGTGTACGCGGTGGAGATTCCAGAATGAAGTAGGATGGTGGCGACGATTCTATATGAGGTATATACGTGGACCTAACTCCCGTGAGTTAGCATAAGGTGGCTAAAACAGGAGCAATCGACGAGCCAATGAGGTAGCTCCTCTTATCGGACACACTCCATCGTATGCCATTCTATTACTTTGTGATTGATTTGGTGCGCACCCTTAATTCGGGAGTGTGGCTAGAGGTGGGCGATTGCTGCGGCTCTGCGTTACCAACAGCCCAGAAGTGTAATTGGTATATCTACCCTGGAATGCCTAGTTGTGCCGTGTCACCTACCCTAGCGCGCCTTCTACGAGTTTGTTTTGTGTCGTACCTATGGAGTATCCTCTGGTAGCTCCAGTTTATGGGGTATTACGGTACTGTATAGACTATTGGCACTATAAAATGTGTTAAGGGGGATATGGGTAACGCCTTAATGCTATTTCAATAGTTTACTTTACTAATACCGTATATTACTACATAGTAGATAGTTTAACGGATCCTTAGAGGATGGTTATCCCAAACATCCTTTGAGTTACTTGTATTTCAGTTGTTATTTCACTTGAGTTCGATTTATTTATATAAGAATGTTAATCATGACTCTAGTGTTTTGTTTTCTGCTTTACGCTCGGGTCAGACTGAGTATACCAGTATTCGAGACTCACCTTTGGACTTGGAGCTTCGCTTGGAGATCCATCTATCGATCCTGCTTTCAGTTATTCAGTTGATTCCAGTGATGTATTCAGATTTTGTATTTGACTATTGTATTAAGACATCTATGTGTTCGAGACCTCTGTTGTGACGCCCCACCTCTATGCTCATAATAACAAAGAGTACTAAAAGAAATACTGTCTATTATTATGAAGAATAAGGCTGGATAGGAGCGGCCATCCGTAGTTGGCCTTACACTAATATTGGTTACCTCGATAGGAGTGGTATATACTTTTCATTTTTCATCTTATTTATTTACTCCCATCGACATACCCAATTACCAGTATAAAACAAACTACGATGGTTCATAATAGTTTAGGACATTAGATATAATAATAACACAGATAATATAAATGCGGAACATAGATAAAACAAAAGTCTCATATATATATAACTGATGTCAGTTACAATATAGTTGACACAGTACATATGATACAACTACAACTGTCGACTCAAGAAGTTATATATACAAGTACATTATCGACTAATATACATGAATACATATCATCTTAAAACAGACACTCTGACTACTACAACAAAACGAAGACCACTTCATATGATATAAAAGTCTTCATAGCTCAACAGCAACTCAAAGCAGGAAATCTACAACCTAAAATAACTCGGGTCTGACCCGAGTATTAAATTCAAAAGAAAATAATACACGGGTCAGTCTAATTCAAACTCAGTTATTAATGCACAGAATCAATAATAGTCAAATAACAAATAGACGACAATCACAGAAACCTCGTATATCCGACTCCTCAATAAAAGAATCGGTTAACGGCAGATATAACACTAAACAGGGTTAAACAACAAATCAGCAATCCAAATCAATTTAAACAATTGAAATGTCAATTTAAAAACAACAATGCTGATTGGCTGCAGTACACGCTAACGTGTATTGCCTCGCCAATACAGTCTATGAAATACTCAGAAGATCAATGAATCCAAAAGTCAATGGATCCAACTCAAATCAAAATGAACCATTTCAAAATACAATTTCAAAATATTGAATTGAACCAACGAAACAATTTAACAATCGAAATATCAACTAAATCTATCAATCCTGCTAGGGCTGCAGTACACGCACGCGTGTACTGCCTCGCCACTACAAAACAACTCAAAACAATACTAAACAAGATCAGAGGAAACAAGTGAAACAAGTTCAACATGTCACAAAGCAAGGCACAGTGAAATAGCAAACAGAAGGTGAGAGCACCAAGGATATGGCACTACAACACTCAACAGAAAAAGACGCAGATCAGCCTCATTAGAAAATAAGATCACTAATGAAGAAAAATGACCAAATGCAAATGGATACAAAGCATCAATGCAATGTATCAGATTCGAGAATAAAGGCAGTCCAGCAGCATAAAGCTTCAATTAAGAGAATACGAATTATGTACACAAGTGATGGTACATAACAAACTGCACATGGCAAATGAATCAGAGGTAAGCACCAAACAACAAACAAAATGCAAAGGTCAAGCCATGGTTGTCATGACTCAACTCAAATGCAAAGCTTCAACAAATCAACAGCATCAAAGCATATGTATGCAGATCCAATGCCTCAAATGACTCAAATAAACAAAGCACCCAAAATCAGACTCGAGAAAATGTACAAAACCAATGCTACAACTACAAAGACCAGAGAAATGCAAATGAAGACCAGTAGTGTGCAACAACAACTAAATGAAACGATGGACATGACAAGTACAGTGCAACTCAATGCTACCAAAGACCACTTGTATGCAATGGAGACTTCAAGAAATACAACAGAGAACTCAAGTCCAGATGCTCAAGTGCAACTGCAATGACATCAACCCAAATAGAAATGACCACTTGTAACCAAGTGAAGATCAAAGACAGAGATCTACATCAACTACAAGCCCAATGTGACAGCTAACACAAATGGAATGCAACTACAAGGCATGGAACCATAGTGAAACAGATCAAGCGACAACATGAAGCAGTGTAAATTCAAATGATCAAAGTGCAACCGAGAAACATACGATGTATGTATACAAATGGTCAAGTTACTGGAAGAAAATTGAACAGTAGTATCAATGACAAATGCATCACATATACAACATCAAAGCTTATGAATGGTCAAGTGAATGATAAGGCATACATACAGATGACAATGAAAGTGAAGTTCACCAATACAACTCAAGATTGTAGAGTGCAGCCAATGGTCATACAACTATATACATACATGAATGTATGCATAAAAATGATTAGCCACGAAAGTACAGAGCAATCAGGGGATGAATACAACATGAAGCAGTGCAGACAACCCTAAATGAAGACTACACGAGCACAATGTATCAGTAAAACAAGCTCGGGAGTGTGGCAACAAGTTCGACCAAGGAAATCGAACAAGTCAAGGCAACAAGTAAAATAAGTGCATCCTACATATATACAGTGTAGCTGAAATGGATCGAGCAAGTGCACAATTTAAAATATACTGCCTTACTCAAACAAAATATTGGAATTCAAATAACTGCAGTTTCAAGTCATAGAATCAATAAGAACAAATCAAGCCCGAAGTCACAAAGAAAATTCAACATCGTCGAACTGCAGTTCAAAGTAAAAGTCACATGCCGTTCAACCCAGCAACCAACAGAGAGTTCAAGGCTGAAATAAACCTCTTAATCGAAGCTAACAACCGATTGATAACAATAAAGTCTAATAACAGTTTCGAACATAAACAAAGGAAATTTCAAGCATTTAATAGTTGAAACAAGTTCGACAGACATCATCAGAAAATTCACGAATCAAATGCCAAAAATCATCAACAACGAACAAAATCGAACAATGCCGAGATGAATTAATCACAATCCAACGAACAGAATATAGGAATACAAATCGAGTGAAACAGTGGTTTAAATTAGACGTGAGAGAATAAAAATCACTCAAGCTCGAAGCAGTAGTAGCCAAGAAAGCGAACAACAAAATTCACGAATAAGGAGAATAAATTAGATGTGAGCGAAGAATATCACTCACCTTTGCCACGGATTGGAGCAGTCGAAGCCAAGCTACAAAGAGTCGACGAAGCCGAAGCTCCAATTCGCCAGTGAAACGAACAAGGGCAAAGCCCTAAATTCAGTCGAGCAAGTATTAAAGAAGATCGAGCCGGAATCGCTAGAGAATCAAAAAAATCGCCGAAGCCCTAATCACCATTTCGATTTCTCTTCGTTTGTTTCTGGGCTAAGGGTATCGAATGAAAATGGAGAGGGGATCGAGTATAGCCTTAGATAATATTACGACAATAGGCAAAACTATGGGCTAAGAAAATTGTAAAGCCCACCTCCATTTCAACAGATTTTTGAAAGGAATTTTAAACCGGGTTTTAAAACTCCAAACAGCAACTAACAACTCAATTAAATCGTCATTTTGACGATGATTAAAAATTACAAACTCCCGGGTTGTTACAGACTCCCCTCCTTATAAAAATTGCGTCCCTGCAATTTTCATAATGAAGGTCATCAACAACTATTATTCTTCTAACATAAACTGGTTAAGCTAGAAAAATAAAAGTCGCGAATTCAAATGCCACAGAAATCTTTTATCTTCATAAAAGAGATTCACAAATTCTCAACAAAGTCCAATTATCAAATGATAATCAGAAGACAACAAACGGAATAAATGCAAACATCAGCAATATTCAATTACCAATAGATAATTATAATACAGAAATCACAAATAGCAATATTTAATTATCAATACGATAATTAGAAAACAACAAAATCTAATTATCAACACAGACAATTATGAAACGCAATCACAAATCGCAACTGTACATATCTAGTTATCCAACAATTAACTAGAAAACACAAATTCCATGATCAACAAACTCTAACTATTACCAGAAATAGATAGAAAGCAGCGATTCAATAAAATCAGCAAACGTCCAATTATCCAAACGATATTCAGAAAACAAATCAACAAATATTTAATTACCATGAACGGTAATCAAATTTCAAATCAACAATTATTCGATTATCAAAAACGATAATCAAATCTCAAATCAATAAATATTCGATTATCAAAAACGATAATCAAATCAACAAATATTCGATTATCAAAAACGATAATCAAATTTCAAATCAACAAATATTCGATTATCAAAAACGATAATCAAATTTCAAATCAACAATTATTCGATTATCAAAAACGATAATCAAATTTCAAATCAACAATTATTCGATTATCAAATACGATAATCAAATTTCAAATCAACAATTATTCGATTATCAAAAACGATAATCAAATTTCAAATCAATAAATATTCGATTATCAAAAACGATAATCAAATCAACAAATATTCGATTATCAAAAGCGATAATCAAATTTCAAATCAACAAATATTCGATTATCAAAAACGATAATCAAATTTCAAATTAATAAATATTCGATTATCAAAAATGATAATCAAATTTCAAATCAACAATTATTCGATTATCAAAAACGATAATCAAATTTCAAATCAACAATTATTCGATTATCAAAAACGATAATCAAATTTCAAATCAACAATTATTCGATTATCAAAAACGATAATCAAATTTCAAATCAACAATTATTCGATTATCAAAAACAATAATCAAATTTCAAATCAATAAATATTCGATTATCAAAAACGATAATCAAATCAACACATATTCAATTATCACAAATGATAATCAGAACTCATATCAACAAATATCTAATTATCACAAGCGATAATTAAATCTCATAACAGCAAATATTTAATTACCGATATGATAATTAAATCTCAAATCAGCAAATATTTAATTATCAAAAGCGATAATTAAATCTCAAATCAACAAATATTTAATTATCAAAAGCGATAATTAAATCTCAAATCAGCAAATATTTAATTATCAAAAGCGATAATCAAGTCTCAAATCAGCAATTATCTAATTATCACAAGCGATAATTAGAAGTAGCAAATATCCGATTATAAAAAACGATAATCAGAACTCATATCAACAAATATCTAATTATCACAAGCGATAATTAGAAGCAACAAATATCCGATTATCAAAAACGATAATCAGAACTCATATCAACAAATATCTAATTATCACAAGCGATAATTAGAAGCAACAAATATCCGATTATCAAAAACGATAATCAGAACTCATATCAAAAAATATCTAATTATCACAAGCGATAATTAGAAGCAACAAATATCCGATTATCAAAAACGATAATCAGAACTCATATCAACAAATATCCAATTACCTGCAGATAATTGGAAACAACAAATATCTAGAAATCAATTCAGAAGACTAGAAAATCAACATAAAAGCTTGGATCGATCCCATCAGATGGCGAGTTTTTAATTCGCCGCACGTGCATCAATAAATGGCCGAAGTCTACCAAGTACTCAACATAATTTTGGCGCCCAACAAATGACCCAAAGGTCCAACAAATGACCCAAAGGTCTAGTACTGGTATTTGACCCGAAGGTCCATCATATGACCCGAAGGTCCAACATAGTGGCTCGAAAGCACACGAAATCATCAAATATTTCAATTAACGAGTCCGGAACAAACGCACATGTCCCATAACCACGAGTTTTACTAATTCGTTTAATTCTCTTCATCGTTTCCTTGAAAGTGTAAAATCATCAAAATCATCAAAACAATAGATATTTCAATTAACGAGTCCGGAATTAACCGAAATAGTAAAAGTGTGGTTCCATACTCCGCACTTTTGCTAAATCGTTTAAATCTCTTCCTCATTCTTTTGAAATCGCAAACCGTAAAATTTCTAAAAAAAATTTATTTATTTTAAATAACAATTCACATTCTCAACTGGACAAGTCCTGAGTTAAGCGAATCAGTAAAAGAAAGGGGTCATAATCCTCGATTTTGCTGAATCGTTTAAGTCGCTTTCTCATCCTTTTGAAAGCGCAAACTGTTAGAAATTTTATAAATCAATTTTTTTTTTCATTTTAAAACGATTTTCCAATCACGTGATTAAAGCAGCACATCAGTAGAAATTTCGAAAAGGAAATTGTACTTCTCAAAACATCGTAAAACGAATTTCAAAATCAGCATTGCGGAATAACCGCTTGGAAATCCACTTTTTAAAATCTGACGGTTACTAAAGCCAAAGCGACAGTAATTTTTAAACGTCAAAATCACATCAAAACAATTTACATCAAAATGTGACATCAGCGAATTTTCATTCATTAAAATTGTCAACAAAACACCGTGCTTCAAAAATATAGCACTGGTGTAAAAATCCAGTTATAAAAATAACGGCAACAAAATACGTTTCATAACCAAGCATCGGTTCAACGTAAAATTAATGCATTAGCGTGCAACTCAAATTTGCATGTACACTACAAAATGAATAAAGAAATTATTCGAATATATCTTCAATGAAGATAATTCAAAACAGCAAAACCTAATCAATAGATGACTAGTACAAAAGAAAGCCAGCGGAAATTTCAACAAAAATCATATAACTGCAATTTCTTCGAATCCTCAATTCAGATTCGAAATTCTCAAAGAAACAAAATAATTACAGCTATGTAAACAACCAATGAAATTTATTTCAATTTCTAAATCAAATAGATTATCAGTTGTACTCGACGAAGACAGTTTCACTGTTTCCGCTGCGCACTCTGATAAACAGTACTCAAATCAATCAAATCATCAGAACACAAATTCACTTTTTATTTTTAAATAAAGATACATAAAAATTTCATCAAAATTTCAAAACTTTAGTTTTGACTCAAAGCACAAATAAAACATCGACCAATAGTTGTAACATATGTTCCATCTAAGTTATGTTTTATATTATGTCCATAAACCCCAAGCTCTGATACCAACTGTGACGCCCCACCTCTATGCTTATAATAACAAAGAATATTAAAAGAAATACTGTCTATTATTAAGAAGAATAAGGCTGGATAGGAGCGGCCATCCGTAGTTGGCCTTACACTAATATTGGTTACCTCGATAGGAGTGGTATATACTTTTCATTTTTCATCTTATTTATTTACTCCCATCGACATACCCAATTACCAGTATAAAACAAACTACGATGGTTCATAATAGTTTAGGACATTAGATATAATAATAACATAGATAATATAAATGCGGAACACAGATAAAACAAAAGTCTCATATATATAACTGATGTCAGTTACAATATAGTTGACACAGTACATATGATACAACTACAACTGTCGACTCAAGAAGTTATATATACAAGTACATTATCGACTAATATACATGAATACATATCATCTTAAAACAGACACTTTGACTACTACAACAAAACGAAGACCACTTCATATGATATAAAAGTCTTCATAGCTCAACAGCAACTCAAAGCAGGAAATCTATAACCTGAAATAACTCGGGTCTGACCCGAGTATTAAATTCAAAAGAAAATAATACACGGGTCAGTCTAATTCAAACTCAGTTATTAATGCACAGAAGCAATAATAGTCAAATAACAAATAGACGACAGTCATAGAAACCTCGTATATCCGACTCCTCGATAAAAGAATCGGTTAACGGCAGATATAACACTAAACAGGGTTAAACAACAAATCAGCAATCCAAATCAATTTAAACAATTGAAATGTCAATTTAAAAACAACAATGCTGATTGGCTGCAATACACGCTAACGTGTACTGCCTCGCCAATACAGTCTATGAAATACTCAGAAGATCAATGAATCCAAAAGTCAACGGATCCAACTCAAATCAAAATGAACCATTTCAAAATACAATTTCAAAATATTGAATTGAACCAACGAAACAATTTAACAATCGAAATATCAACTAAATCTGTCAATCCTGCTAGGGCTGCAGTACACGCACGCGTGTACTGCCTCGCCACTACAAAACAACTCAAAACAATAGTAAACAAGATCAGAGGAAACAAGTGAAACAAGTTCAACATGTCACAAAGCATGGCACAGTGAAATAGCAAACTGAAGGTGAGAGCACCAAGGATATGGCACTACAACACTCAACAGAAAAAGACGCAGATCAACCTCATTAGAAAATAAGATCACCAATGAAGCAAAATGACCAAATGCAAATGGATACAAAGCATCAATGCAATGTATCAGATTCGAGAATAAAGGTAGTCCAGCAGCATAAAGCTTCAATTAAGAGAATACAAATTATGTACACAAGTGATGGTACATAACAAACTGCACATGGCAAATGAATCAGAGGTAAGCACCAAACAACAAACAAAATGCAAAGGTCAAGCCATGGTTGTCATGACTCGACTCAAATGCAAAGCTTCAACAAATCAACAGCATCAAAGCATATGTATGCAGATCCAATGCCTCAAATGACTCAAATAAACAAAGCACCCAAAATCAGACTCGAGAAAATGTACAAAACCAATGCTACAACTACAAAGACCAGAGAAATGCAAATGAAGACCAGTAGTGTGCAACAATAACTAAATGAAACAGTGGACAGGACAAGTACAGTGCAACTCAATGCTACCAAAGACCACTAGTATGCAATGGAGACTTCAAGAAATACAACAGAGAACTCAAGTCCAGATGCTCAAGTGCAACTGCAAATGACATCAACCCAAATAGAAATGACCACTTGTAACCAAGTGAAGATCAAAGACAGAGAGCTACATCAACTACAAGCCCAATGTGACAGCTAACACAAATGGAATGCAACTACAAGGCATGGAACCATAGTGAAACAGATCAAGCGACAACATGAAGCAGTGTAAATTCAAATGATCAAAGTGCAACCGGGAAACATACGATGTATGTATACAAATGGTCAAGTTACTGGAAGAAAATTGAACAGCAGTATCAATGACAAATGCATCACATATACAACATCAAAGCTTATGAATGGTCAAGTGAATGATAAGGCATACATACAGATGACAATGAAAGTGAAGTTCACCAATACAACTCAAGATTGCAGAGTGCAGCCAATGGTCATACAACTATATACATACATGAATGTATGCATAAAAATGATTAGCCACGAAAGTACAGAGCAATCAGGGGATGAATACAACATGAAGCAGTGCAGACTACCCTAAATGAAGACTACACGAGCACAATGTATCAGTAAAACAAGCTCGGGAGTGTGGCAACAAGTTCGACCAAGGAAATCGAACAAGTCAAGGCAACAAGTAAAATAAGCGCATCCTACATATATACAGTGTAGCTGAAATGGATCGAGCAAGTGCACAATTTAAAATATACTGCCTTACTCAAACAAAATATTGGAATTCAAATAACTGCAGTTTCAAGTCATAGAATCAATAAGAACAAATCAAGCCCGAAGTCACAAAGAAAATTCAACATCGTCGAACTGCAGTTCAAAGTAAAAGTCACATGCCGTTCAACCCAGCAACCAACAGAGAGTTCAAGGCCGAAATAAACCTCTTAATCGAAGCTAACAACCGATTGATAACAATAAAGTCTAATAACAGTTTCGAACATAAACAAAGGAAATTTCAAGCATTTAATAGTTGAAACAAGTTCGACAGACATCATCAGAAAATTCACGAATCAAATGCCAAAAATCATCAACAACGAACAAAATAGAACAATGCCGAGATGAATTAATCATAATCCAACGAACAGAATATAGGAATACAAATCGAGTGAAACAGTGGTTTAAATTAGACGTGAGAGAATAAAAATTACTCAAGCTCGAAGCAGTAGTAGCCAAGAAAGCGAACAACAAAATTCACGAATAACGAGAATAAATTAGATGTGAGCAAAGAATATCACTCACCTTTGCCACGGATTGGAGCAGTCGAAGCCAAGCTACAAAGAGTCGACGAAGCCGAAGCTCCAATTCGCCAGTGAAACGAACAAGGGCAAAGCCCTAAATTCAGTCGAGCAAGTATTGAAGAAGATCGAGCCGGAATCGCTAGAGAATCAAAAAAATCGCCGAAGCCCTAATCACCATTTCGATTTCTCTTCGTTTGTTTCTGGGCTAAGGGTATCGAATGAAAATGGAGAGGGGATCGAGTATATCCTTAGATAATATTACGGCAATAGGCAAAACTATGGGCTAAGAAAATTGTAAAGCCCACCTCCATTTCAACAGATTTTTGAAAGGAATTTTAAACCGGGTTTTAAAACTCCAAACAGCAACTAACAACTCAATTAAATCGTCATTTTGACGATGATTAAAAATTACAAACTCCCAGGTTGTTGCATCTGTTGTATCTTATTTAACTCTGTTATATATATAGTAGCTTTATGAACTACTATTCTTTTGTTTCCGCTGCATTATTTTTATATTACTCTGTGTCTGTGATTCTGTGATTATTTTATTTACTGTATATGCTGAGTTTTGCCAAATTTAAATTAACAATCTGATATTTTGAGCAATTCAAGTCCGACATGTTTGGATGCGAGTGGTTGAAAATTTCAGGTCGTTACAGTTCAACTTGTATAGTACTCCGCTATATCCTAAGAGTATATAACCCAATCGGATTCAACTATTCCATTTTGAGTTTATTTCCCTAAGAAAACTCAAGATTCAAACATTTGGGTTTTATTTCAAAAACTTTTTTAAATGGAACTCTATATTTTAATCATAGAAAATATATACATATAGCCCGAGTAACTCCAGAATGATACTAAGGAACCAGGTACTACCAAACAGTATCGTACATTCCCATACCAAGAAGGGTAATACTCAAGAGAAGTACTTACCATCCGAACACATCCCTTCCCCAGTTTTAAGTTATTTTTGAGCTACTTGAACTAATTAATTTCAAAATATTTCTTTTATTTCAAAATTTCGTTTTTGAAACAATGCTTTACATTTTCCACAAAACATTTATCACCCACTTGCTTTTAGTTTGTTTGGCTTTGAACTTGTTTCGATTGTACAATTATAAAGAGAATAATTTACTAAGTGCACTGTAATGTTCACCTAGGCAAACATCTAATCATCACTTAGAAGATTATTCTGATTATCACAAAACATGTCGAGACACATTCTCCCTAACCAATCCAAAGAAATTACTTCTTACTTAACATTTTCACTGCCAAAAATTTAATTCTTAAACTAATTTTTTTTAAATAATACTATTATTACTTTTCAAAACCTTGGAAATCTATTTCAAAACCCCCGGGATATAAGTCCTTCAGTTTCCCACTTAAATTCTTTTTAATCAAAAGACATATCTTAAAAATTCATTCTATAAGACAGCCCTTATAATACCATTTTTCAAATATATATTTCAAAATATTCTAACCCTCTTTTTTTATAAACATCTTTCATTAAATCAATTTTTACCTCAACATTAATATCGAATGCCTTATAGTCAAATTGTGAAACTTAATTCACAAGGTGTTCGTTTCAATGTTTTTCCCAATTTCTATCTACCCATCACATATTTTAATAAGGGAAGCTACCTATACACACTAATAATAGTCAAAGCTCAAACTGGACGAGCATGACTAAACAAACCCTAAATGATAATAATAAAATATTATTATCTCCTAACAACCTACACTTCAAATAACTATACCATACTATATTAATTTTGAAAATCATTCTTTATATGAATATATCTTGGGTAAAATTATTTCGTTTACCCAATTTCAAAACAATACTATGTCAGTTTGTCTTATTTAAGTGTTCAGGAATCCCTATCGACAACGTTGATCAAGTGTGTCGACCAGAACTCATAAGACACTCAACAGATCAAACAACACAATATAAAATATTTTTATATCAGTAACAAATACGTGCTCGAATATAATATACACTCGAATTTTCCACGGAACGGGAGAATTCCCACTACCGCTGGCAGGCCAGCCAGGCCGTGAGCGCGGTGGGAACGGGCTTCCCAAAAAGCCAGCCCCGGCCAGGGTTAGCATAGAATGAAGGGGACGGCCCAAAAGTTGTGTTGGCAAAGAGGGTTGCGGGCGGATAAAAGCGGACTTGGGGACTCGGGTCGGGGCGCAGCGTAACTAAGAGAGCCACTCCATTTAGGGCGAGCATGATCGTAGTTTGGGTGGGCACGAGCGATCTGGTGTCCGAGCCGATTGGCCGGGGTCAGCGTCGGTTATTTAACTATCAAATAAGCAAACAACAAAAAATTCAGGGATTTAATTATCCATAGCAATCACTAAGCCTATAAATAAATCTTTCATTTATTTTAAATCTCTTTCCATAAAGTTTATCAAAACATTCATATACTTATCTCATTGACAAAAGTATATTCACAACACATTTGTGAAAGATTTCTTATTTCAAAATCATATTAAGGGATAAAAACAAAATGTTATTTAAACTGGAGACAAAGATAACCTCAAACAATATTCCTTTGGTGTTAAGTATGGAATGAACGTCCATACCACCAGAATTAAGAAGACCAGTTAAAGGAAATCAAATCTAAAATTCTTTTATAAATTTCCTTCAATAAATAATTTTAACAAATCTCTTTTGTTTATGAAATCTTCTTTACTTAAATTTCAAACCCACTTACAAAACTCTTTATAAACAACCAAGTTAAAATACAAAACTCATATATAAATATCAAAACCATTTATATAACTCTTTATAAATCTCCCTTTATAGAATTTCTTTATAAATTTTCAAAACCCTTTATCAAACTTATTTATAAATATTCAAAACCATTTATAAAAACTCTTTTATAAATTATCCTTAGTTAAAACAAAAATTCTTTAATACACTTAATCAATTAGGTTCCTTTGATAAACAAAACGATTATCTAAAACACCTTTACTAAAATCATTACTTAACTTGAAACCATTCTTAAAAGTATGATTGATTTTAAAAAGTAGAAAGAAGCTTAGTGATCACAATGGTTCTCATTTAACAGAGTTTACTTTTCAAGTTATAACATAGGTATTTACATAACAAGTAGATATGTAACAACCCGTATATTTGGACCATTTAAATTGACAATAATCCACACATGTCAACTTAAATAGTGCAAAACACGAATCATTAATGGAGTATAAGTATATAAATGAGAATCATCACAGAATCACAGAAAATATAACATAACAGAATAGTGCAGCGGAATTACAACAATGTCATAATAGTAGTTCATGAAGATACTAAGTAAATACAACAATGTCTCAAGCAGATAGTGAAAAGAAATACATAGATGTCTGATACAATAACAAAATAGAATGGAGCAGTACTGATAAAGATAAATGATAGTCTTCAAGTCTTCAGCTTCCAATAGCACAGCAACAGAAATCCTCAGTCTGATCCGAGCATATGCACAAACAAACACTCGAATCAGGACATATATTCTTATACAGATAATATGGTTCAAAATTTGAAATAACAATAACTCAAAGATGATTGGAATAAACATCTTTCAGGATCCAAAAAACTATCTATACATAGTAGAGTACGATAAATAGAAATGTCTATCAGTAATATAAAGATATCAAAATAGTGTTAAGTCATGGCCCATTCCACCCTTAACACATTTTTATTCCCAAAAGCATATACAAGACCGTAGTTTCCCCAAAACTGGAAGTCACCAGAGGGCAATCCATACACTAAAGGTACAAATCAAAATCGTAGTGGTCGCGTATAAATGGAATACAAGTATGACAAGGCACATGAGGCAATACCCAAGGTAGTGACACTACCGTTCGCCTGATCCGGACTGGTGAGAACGCAACGCCGCAGCGCCCGCAACACCGTGAAACAACACTCCCAAATCAAGGGTGCGCACCAATCAATCACAAAGTAAATGAATAGTTTACGAAGAAGTGTGTTCACTTGAGGTAGCTAATCCTCCATTGGCCCGGCATGGCTCCTGTTTTAGTCATTTCCAATTTGACACAAGTGTCAAGGCTATCCATTATCGTTCACTTTCTTCAATCATCAACGTTCGTCTAACCAACCACTTCATTCTGGATCACACTCCGCGTATAGTTATTAAAGTGGTTTCCGGTTTAGACAGTGAGTATGTCCCAAACCGACTCCGGTTCCTTTAATAACCTTCGTGATTATAACACTGATTGGTCGTTAGTATATTTCAAACCAAATCAATTTCAATTTCAATTGGAATTCGTAAATCGACAATTCGTTAGTCTTTCTAAATCAATTTCCAAAATTACGTCTCATAACTTTCCAATTTCAATTTCAACATTTCTATAATTCAATTTCAAAGTTTCAATTAAAACAATTCAAATATTCATTGCATTTCGTATATAAGTTCATTCCAAAATCATTTAACTAAATTTAACGTTCAAATCAATTTAAATCTATTATCGCTTTCATTCGATATTCATTAAATTAGTTTATCATTAATCAATTTTAATTCAATTTCCAATTCATTTCGTTACGTCTTAAGTTCGATTTCATTATCAAAGTTTACAACTTATTTACAATTACACTTGTCAAATCCAATTCTTTAAATTACAAGTCTTTCATTTGTTTCGATAAAGCGCATTCTATTTCTTATCAAAGAAATTCCTTTCAAATTTCAAAACTTAGTTAAAACTTAGTTTCACTTGTTCAATAATTCAATTTCTCTTAATAAAGATATTCAATTCAATTTAATTCGGAATTCGATCTCATCAAATTTCAATAATTTCAAATCTTATTTATTAATTATTCCAAACTCATTCATTAATAATTCCAAACTTAATTGTTAATAAATTCAAAATTTAATTATTAATTATTTCAAACTTCATTATTAATAATTTCACAACTTAACTATTAATAATTTCAAAAGTTAATTATTAATAAATTTCAAAACTTACTTATTAATAATTTCAAAATTTTATTATCAAATAATTCCAAATTTAATTATTAAATAATTAAATATTAAACAATATTCTTTTGTTAATTACTACCTTAATATTTGTTCCAAATTCAAATACTCGCATTTACATTCATTCGAATTTAAATTCCAATTTATTCAAAACCTTGTTATTCGTCAAATAAAACTTTATTTTATTTAAATCAAAACATTGACCAATCGGGTTTAATTTAATTTTCTATCCTAAGTCAAAGTTATTTGGGTATTTATCATTTCAACCCGATTCCATTTCAATTCAAAAATCAAAGCATACAAAGGGAACTTGCAGTGTGATAGCTGGGATGGTGTCAAAGTAAATAAACAAGCAATAGCATCCATTCACAACAATTCAACAATTTTCAAATAATCCCGAAATAATCGTATTAATTCGCGTTTGTTATTTACGCGAATTTTATATAACTATTTCTAGAATCTACCCTATCATTTCAAGTAGATTAAAGATTATAACATTACGGTTTCACTTGTCGTTCAATTTCAACTACAACAGTTAATTCAATATACGATCAAAGGTCCAAAGTGAAATTTGTCAATTCTATGTGTCAATTAACGTACAAATTAAAAGGGTCAATTTAACTAATCGAATTTAACATATGAAGGGGTCAGGTTTAGCAAATCAGAATTTAACATATATAATCCAAATTAAATTCGTTAACTATCCTATATCAAATTTACTTGCAAATTATTTGTCACTTTATACTAGCAATCAACATTCAATTCAATCACATAGCAATCATTCAACAATACCAACTAGCATAAGAATATAGTCGTGAAAATTAATTCACCTTTCGTGGATAAGAATTTAGACGGCGAAGCGAAAGAAGTCGGTCTGCTACGAACAAACGGTCACAACGAAGGAGAAAAGACGAAAGCTGAAAACCGATGCTGCTGCAACAAGAAGCTCAATCGGTTGCTTCTGCACACAACAAGAAAAGAAAATTGGTTACTATTCTTGGCAACCAAAATAGATATTTGCGTAAAATATCTAAAGTAACATTGTGCTGTTCATTTAAATTTTTAAATTTTTTTTTATAGTACGGATCCAGCTCTACCAATACACCGTTCGAACATGCTCACTACCGCATGCAACATATTCAATGTTTGTCACCATGCACTCTTCCAGCAATACTAGGCCAAGACTTGCTTTTCACGGCTCACGCACGTGCCCTCTTTTTTACTTTTTTTTTTCGAGACTAACAAAATACAGCATCCTCCCTCCCTCTACTAACTGCAAACTCCATCCCTCACGTCTGTACTCACCCCTCCCTACAAACACACACAATACATGCGTGCACTACCACCCATTTCCATGCACTGTACATCGCCCAGGTAGCGGCACGAATGGCAGAGGGGTGTGGGTGTGGTGGAAGTGATGCGCGCGACGGCGGAGGTGGGTGGCGCGGCGAGGGAATGGCGACGAGTGGCAAGGGGAGACGAGGCTTAGGCGGGGTCGAGAGGAGTGGATGGTGGCGTGGGCCTGCAGCTGGAGGTGATGGGTCGGTCGGTGGGCAAAGTGGCAGTGGGTCAGGGAGGTTGCTGGTGGTGGTACGGTGTGGGCGGTCAGGGAGGTGGATGGTGGTCAGCGGGCGGTGAACTGGGATGAGGCTGCGGCAGTGATACGTTGGAGTCAGGTGGCACGTTTTGGGTTTGTCGGTGAGGGAAGGCATGAGCGAATTGGCAGGGAAGGGAGGTGAGATGTAGCTTGTTTGTATACATATATTTTTTCTTTCAGAAAGAAGTATGAAGAATAAAGAAAGGAGGAAGAAAGGAGGAAAGGAAATGGGTGTTTACCTGTAGCTTGTAAAATGGGAATGGAAACAGTGAATAAAATGTAAAGTGAACTTAATTCTTTGCTTTTAAATCTCGGTACAGTGAATTGATTTTTGAGCTTCCCAAACGCCACACCCTATTCCAAAGTCTACACCGAATTCCCAAACGTTCCCATTTCCCAAACAACTCCTAGCTTCTAACTACTCCATTAAATATAAGGCTAACCTATTTTCAAACTTCCTTTTGTAAACGGGTTAAAGATTTTGGGTTGCAATTGTGTACCCGGACCATACGTAGCGATTAAATTAACGCGACGGATGATGTCGGACTTCGATTCGTGCAAATAAATATACTGTTATGATTAGTGTGACGATGCGCTTCCAACGATACACAGATTATTGCGATACGATGATTTTATAAAATTTGCATTTACGCCGCTTAAATTATACGATTTGCAAAACAATTTAAATGGAGCAGGCGATGACAGTTTTAGACGAAACGAATTACATAATCTTGATCAGAATAATTTTTACAACATAACTGTGTAAAAATATTTGGATTTGGAAGATAAATTTTACGCAGCTTTATATGGACTGATATACAGTAAAACGCGAACGGATTTTACTGTAATATTTTGCAACGAAACTTTTTCTATGTCCATATCTAATTAGACGTATGTCATAAATAAAGTTTGGGCGTAAATTGAGATCGTTTATAATTTCAAAATTTTTATTGAAACGATGAATTTAAAATTTTAAATTGGGGAGAAAATTTAGGGTCGTTACAATCTCCCCCACCCACAACTTTTCGTCCTCGAAAAGGAACGAGACGAGTGAAGTAGAAATGAATAAGTAGGAAAGTCAAGATAGATTTCGAGAAATTTGAATGATACTTGAAATTAATAGTTCGGGGTTTGAATCCCGAATACTATCCTCAGTTTCCCATGTGCAATCTCGCTCATCTGCACTCCACTGTACTTTGACGAGATTTACCGACTTCCTTTTGAGTTGCTTTGTCTCACGATCGATTATCCGAAGTGCCTTTCGCTCAATAGTCAAATCAGGCTCAATAACTATCTCTTCCAACTGGGCAGTAGGGATGGTCATCGATGGATCGTGTACAACTTTACGGAGATGTGAGACGTGGAATACGTTGTGCACACCGGCGAACTTCTCTGGTAATGCAACTCTATATGCTAATATTCCGACTCTTTCTGTAATCTCAAACGGACCAACAAATCTGGGAGCTAGCTTCCCTTTCCTTCCAAATCGAACAATATTCTTCAAAGGCGACACTTTCAGAAATACTTTGTCTCCAACACTGAATTCGAGATCTCTTCTCCTTTTGTCAGCATAGCTCTTCTGTCTATCCTGTGCCATCTTTATCTTCTCTCTGATTTCTTCGACTTTTTCGGAAGCTTCCATAATCATTTCTGGTCCAAGTACTAATCGATCTCCAGACTCGATCCAACAAGCTGGCGATTTGCACGGCCGTCCATATAAGGCTTCGAACGGTGCCATACCAATGCTTGCCTGGTTTATAAAGGATAATTAATTCAAATTCAAATATACTTATTCAAATTTGAAATTCAAATTCTTTACTTGGTAACTATTATTATAAGTGAATTCTACCAAGTGAAGATGGTCTTCCCAGGATCCACCAAAGTCAATAATACAAGCCCGAAGAAGATCTTCCAAAATCTGATTCACCCTCTCAGTTTGGCCATCTATCTGAGGATGATATGCTGTGCTCAGATTCAGTTTGGTGCCCAAAGTATCTTGAAATGCCTTCCAGAATTTACTGGTGAAAATAGGGTCTCGATCGCATACAATACTAGATGGTACACCATGAAGTTTAACAACTTCTCTTATGTATATCTCAGCCAAGCTCGAAGCTGTACGAGTGGTCTTGACTGGAATAAAGTGTGCGGACTTCGTCAGTCTGTCGACAATCACCCATATGCTTTCGTTACCCTTTCTAGTCCTTGGCAGCCCATCAATAAAGTCCATAGAAATTTGCTCCCATTTCCAACCTGGGATCTCAAGAGGTTGAAGCAATCCTGTTGTCTTCCTGTGATCAGCTTTAACTTGTTGGCAAGTGGTGCATCTACTGACATATGTAGAGATATCGCGCTTCATCCCACTCCACCAATATAACCTTTTCATATTCTGGTACATTTTAGTGACACCGGGATGAAATGAAAGTGAAGACTTATGGTTTTCTCTCAGCACTTCCTGTCTTAGACCATCAACATTAGGAACACAGATCCGATTATCAATTCTCAAGATTCCATTACTATCAACATGTGCACCCAATTTATTATCAGCATTTTCAACTCTGCCAAGAACTATTTCTTTGATGCGATAAAGCAAAGTGTCCTCGTATTGCTTGGCTATAATACGATCCATAAGAGCCAGGGAGACGGAAAGCTGGAATAACATTCCTTCAACCAAATTACAACATGCAATTGCTTGGTTTCTGCTCAAAGCATCGGCTACGGCATTTGCTTTTCCCGGAGTGTAATTTATATCAAGATCATATGCAGCTAGAAATTCGAGCCATCGAACTTGTCTCTGATTCAAATCCTTTTGGGAGAAAATATATCTCAATGACTTGTGGTCAGTGAATAACTCGAATTTTGTTCCCAATAGATAGTGCCTCCATAGCTTAAGAGCAAATACAACCGCAAGAAGCTCTAAATTGTGGGTTGCGTAGTTTGTTTCATGGATCTTTAACTGACGACCCGCATAGGCAATAACTTTTCCTTTCTGCATTAAAACTGCTCCAAGTCCATCTCGACAAGCATCTGTAGAGACGGTCAATCCTTCGCTACCATCAATAACTGTAAGAACCGGGGCAGAGGTCAACTTTCGCTTCATCTCATTGAAAGCTGCTTCGCACTTTTCGCTCCAAATAAATTTCACATTCTTTCTGGTCAGTGCGGTAAGTGGTGTGGCAATACGGGCAAAGTTTTCTATGAATCTACGGTAATAGCCGGCCAAACCCAAGAAACTGCGGATGTCTGTAAGAGTTTTGGGAGTCTCCCAATCCTGCAAATTCCAAAGATTCGAATTAAGAAATTGATAAGTTGTTTTGATAGAATTGACAAGTATGAATGGAACTTACATTGATTACGGCGATCTTAGCTGGAACGACCGAAATCCCATTCTCTGAAACAATATGGCCAAGAAATCGAACTTCATCTTTCCAAAAATGGCATTTTGAAAACTTGGCTTTAAGCTGATGGCTGCGTAGAGTTTCAAGAACAAAAGCCAAATGTGACTTATGCTCTTCCTCATCCTTAGAGAAGACGAGAATGTCATCGATGAAAACAAGAACAAACTTGTTAAGAACATCCCGGAAAACTCTATTCATTAAGTCGACGAAATAAGCTGGAGCATTAGTAAGACCGAACGGCATAACCAGCCATTCAAAGAAACCATTCTCAGTTCGGAATGCTGTCTTAGGAATACTCTCCTCAGCAATTCTGAGTTGGTGAAAGCCAGTAGCCAGATCGAGTTGAGAGAATACTTTAGCTCCATAGAGCTGGTCGAATAGATCGTTGATGCGGGGCATTGGATATCGGTTCTTGTGTGTGAGCTTGTTTAGCTCTCTATAGTCCACACACATTCTGAGAGAACCATCAGATTTTGTGACGAATACCACTACAGCACCCCATTCTGAATGACTTCGCCGAATCAAGCCTTTAGAAAATAAGTCTTCAATTTGAACATTCAACTCTGCCTTTTCTTTAGGAGCCATTCTCCGAGGAGGAAGAACTACTGGTCGGGCACCAGGAATAAGGTCAATGCGGAATTCGATTTCCCACGGAGGTGGTAGAGAATTGACTTCTCCAAATACATCAGAAAAGAATTAAACAACTGGGGTAGAGCTTAGTTCATTTGGATGGGAGTCAAGTGAAAATATAAAACTCCCAGCATATTCTTGAGGTGATTTGCCTTCTATAACCAAAGGCATGCTCTTGTCATCGATGAGAGAGACTTTTCGAGCTTTGCATGAGATATTGGCTTCGAACTTCCGTAGCCAATCAATGCCTAATAGTATATCGAATGCCTCGAATCCAAGGACATAGAAATCCCAAGTGAAGTGGTGAATGCCATGCATAAGAGTGACATATTTACAAACCCTTTTAAGGTTAGCGGGCCCTCCGATAGGGTTTGATACACATAAGAAAGTAGATGAAAGGATGGGTTCCAAACCAAGTTTATTGCACAAATCAATAGATATGAAACTATGTGTTGCTCCAGTATCAAATAGAACTTTAACGGGTAAAGCATGCAACATAAAAGTACTCTGTAATGTACCTTGGTTATCAGTAGGAGCAGGAGGGGTAGGTGGATCATGGGCGGAAGAAGTCATAGCAAATTCTCCGGCCGTCTTTCCCTTTTTATACATAGGACAATCCCTCTTGAAATGGCCCGGCTGTAGACATACGTGACAGAGGTCGTTCCTGGTATTTTGAGGGGGCGGAACAGTGGAGCCGGCAGATGTTGGACAACTGTTAGCGTAGTGACCCCTCTGGTCGCACTTGAAACAAGTGATGGAGGATAAGTCAATAGGCTTCTTCTGAGAATAGCCAAGGCCGGATTTCTGCTACCAATTCTTCTTTTGTTGCTCAAAATTTTGCTTCCTCTTTCCCGACTGATTAGCTGGTGTCTGAGTAACTGGAGCTTTGGGGACAGATGTTCCCCTAGGCTTTCCCTCATATCGAAGAGCAAAATCCATCAACTCAGTGAAAGTTCCATGGACATGAGCGGTGAGGAGCTCGTAATACTCTGGGCGTGCGCCATGTATGAACTTCTCATTCTTAAGCAGAGGTGTGTCGATCAAACCAGGTCCGAACTTAGATAGTTCGTTGAACTTCCTTTCATACTCAGTGAAGGTCATGTTGCCTTGCTTGAGATCCATGAAAGACCGATAGAGTTGGGCCTTCCCAGCAGCTGGCATCCATTGAGCCATAAAGGAATCCCTATTACAAGTGATATGAAACGAATCAAAATTATGACGAGATAAGAGAGAAATTTATTTAGTAGGAATTTAGATAGATCACTACCTAAACTGGGCCCAAGTGATGGTTTCCTCATCAGTTCGAGAAGTGATTGATTCCCACCAATCTTGTGCAGCATCCTGAAGCTGCCAAGCGGCCAACTTGCGCTTCTGAGCATCTGCGATCTCCAAGCCAGAAAAGATCCTTTCCAAACTCTTTAGGCATTGTTGTGCTTCGATAATACTCTAGGAGCTAGTAAATTTGACTCCTCCAAGCTGAGTATACTCCTTGCTAAGAGTGGAGAATCGGACTGCGGGAGCTGGAGCATGTGGACCAGGAGCATTTCCACCCCTGCCTCTAACATTTCTTCTGGTAGCCATCCTGGAATACCAAAAGTGATTTAGAATCAAAGATAGGAATTTATAGAACTTAAGGAAATTCTATTCAACGATTTCAATAAGAAAGATGAATCAAAGGATGTGGATTCTGAAATGATTCTCCTCATTCTAGGGTATGTTTACCCTATCTCTAATGAGCTTTAAACTCCACAGGCTAAGGTTATCGGGAACCAAAGCTCTGATACCAATTGTAACAACCCGTATATTTGGACCATTTAAATTGACAATAATCCACACATGTCAACTTAAATAGTGCAAAACACGAATCATTAATGGAGTATAAGTATATAAATGAGAATCATCACAGAATCACAGAAAATATAACATAACAGAATAGTGCAGCGGAATTACAGCAATGTCATAAAAGTAGTTCATGAAGCTACTAAGTAAATACAACAATGTCTCAAGCAGATAGTGAAAAGAAATACATAGATGTCTGATACAATAACAAAATAGAATGGAGCAGTACTGATAAAGATAAATGATAGTCTTCAAGTCTTCAGCTTCCAATAGCACAGCAACAGAAATCCTCAGTCTGATCCGAGCATATGCACAAACAAACACTCGAATCAGGACATATATTCTTATACAGATAATATGGTTCAAAATTTGAAATAACAATAACTCAAAGATGATTGGAATAAACATCTTTCAGGATCCGATAAACTATCTATACATAGTAGAGTACGATAAATAGAAATGTCTATCAGTAATATAAAGATATCAAAATAGTGTTAAGTCATGGCCCATTCCACCCTTAACACATTTTTATTCCCAAAAGCATATACAAGACCGTAGTTTCCCCAAAACTGGAAGTCACCAGAGGGCAATCCATACACTAAAGGTACAAATCAAAATCGTAGTGGTCGCGTATAAATGGAATACAAGTATGACAAGGCACATGAGGCAATACCCAAGGTAGTGACACTACCGTTCGCCTGATCCGGACTGGTGAGAACGCAACGCCGCAGCGTCCGCAACACCGTGAAACAACACTCCCAAATCAAGGGTGCGCACCAATCAATCACAAAGTAAATGAATAGTTTACGAAGAAGTGTGTTCACTTGAGGTAGCTAATCCTCCATTGGCCCGGCACGGCTCCTGTTTTAGTCATTTCCAATTTGACACAAGTGTCAAGGCTATCCATTATCGTTCACTTTCTTCAATCATCAACGTTCGTCTAACCAACCACTTCATTCTGGATCACACTCCGCGTATAGTTATTAAAGTGGTTTCCGGTTTAGACAGTGAGTATGTCCCAAACCGACTCCGGTTCCTTTAATAACCTTCGTGATTATAACACCGATTGGTCGTTAGTATATTTCAAACCAAATCAATTTCAATTTCAATTGGAATTCGTAAATCGACAATTCGTTAGTCTTTCTAAATCAATTTCCAAAATTACGTCTCATAACTTTCCAATTTCAATTTCAACATTTCTATAATTCAATTTCAAAGTTTCAATTAAAACAATTCAAATATTCATTGCATTTCGTATATAAGTTCATTCCAAAATCATTTAACTAAATTTAACGTTCAAATCGATTTAAATCTATTATCGCTTTCATTCGATATTCATTAAATTAATTTATCATTAATCAATTTTAATTCAATTTCCAATTCATTTCGTTACGTCTTAAGTTCGATTTCATTATCAAAGTTTACAACTTATTTACAATTCCACTTGTCAAATCCAATTCTTTAAATTACAAGTCTTTCATTTGTTTCGATAAAGCGCATTCTATTTCTTATCAAAGAAATTCCTTTCAAATTTCAAAACTTAGTTAAAACTTAGTTTCACTTGTTCAATAATTCAATTTCTCTTAATAAAGATATTCAATTCAATTTAATTCGGAATTCGATCTCATCAAATTTCAATAATTTCAAATCTTAATTATTAATTATTCCAAACTCATTCATTAATAATTCCAAACTTAATTGTTAATAAATTCAAAATTTAATTATTAATTATTTCAAACTTCGTTATTAATAATTTCACAACTTAACTATTAATAATTTCAAAAGTTAATTATTAATAAATTTCAAAACTTACTTATTAATAATTTCAAAATTTTATTATCAAATAATTCCAAATTTAATTATTAAATAATTAAATTTTAAACAATATTCTTTTGTTAATTACTACCTTAATATTTGTTCCAAATTCAAATACTCGCATTTACATTCATTCGAATTTAAATTCCAATTTATTCAAAACCTTGTTATTCGTCAAATAAAACTTTATTTTATTTAAATCAAAACATTGACCAATCGGGTTTAATTTAATTTTCTATCCTAAGTCAAAGTTATTTGGGTATTTATCATTTCAACCCGATTCCATTTCAATTCAAAAATCAAAGCATACAAAGGGAACTTGCAGTGTGATAACTGGGATGGTGTCAAAGTAAATAAACAAGCAATAGCATCCATTCACAACAATTCAACAATTTTCAAATAATCCCGAAATAATCGTATTAATTCGCGTTTGTTATTTACGTGAATTTTATATAACTATTTCTAGAATCTACCCTATCATTTCAAGTAGATTAAAGATTATAACATTACGGTTTCACTTGTCGTTCAATTTCAACTACAACAGTTAATTCAATATACGATCAAAGGTCCAAAGTGAAATTTGTCAATTCTACGTGTCAATTAACTTACAAATTAAAAGGGTCAATTTAACTAATCGAATTTAACAAATGAAGGGGTCAGGTTTAGCAAATCAGAATTTAACATATATAATCCAAATTAAATTCGTTAACTATCCTATATCAAATTTACTTGCAAATTATTTGTCACTTTATACTAGCAATCAACATTCAATTCAATCACATAGCAATCATTCAACAATACCAACTAGCATAAGAATATAGTCGTGAAAATTAATTCACCTTTCGTGGATAAGAATTTAGACGGTGAAGCGAAAGAAGTCGGTCTGCTACGAACAAACGGTCACAACGAAGGAGAAAAGACGAAAGCTGAAAACCGATGCTGCTGCAACAAGAAGCTCAATCGGTTGCTTCTGCACACAACAAGAAAAGAAAATTGGTTACTATTCTTGGCAACCAAAATAGATATTTGCGTAAAATATCTAAAGTAACATTGTGCTGTTCATTTAAATTTTTAAATTTTTTTTTTATAGTACGGATCCAGCTCTACCAATACACCGTTCGAACATGCTCACTACCGCATGCAACATATTCAATGTTTGTCACCATGCACTCTTCCAGCAATACTAGGCCAAGACTTGCTTTTCACGGCTCACGCAAGTGCCCCCTTTTTTACTTTTTTTTTTCGAGACTAACAAAATACAGCATCCTCCCTCCCTCTACTAACTGCAAACTCCATCCCTCACGTCTGTACTCACCCCTCCCTACAAACACACACAATACATGCGTGCACTACCACCCATTTCCATGCACTGTACATCGCCCAGGTAGCGGCACGAATGGCAGAGGGGTGTGGGTGTGGTGGAAGTGATGCGCGCGACGGCGGAGGTGGGTGGCGCGGCGAGGGAATGGCGACGAGTGACAAGGGGAGACGAGGCTTAGGCGGGGTCGAGAGGAGTGGATGGTGGCGTGGGCCTACAGCTGGAGGTGATGGGTCGGTCGGTGGGCAAAGTGGCAGTGGGTCAGGGAGGTTGCTGGTGGTGGTACAGTATGGGCGGTCAGGGAGGTGGATGGTGGTCAGCGGGCGGTGAACTGGGATGAGGCTGCGGCAGTGATACATCGGAGTCAGGTGGCACATTTTGGGTTTGTCGGTGAGGGAAGGCATGAGCGAATTGGCAGGGAAGGGAGGTGAGATGTAGCTTGTTTGTATACATATATTTTTTCTTTCAGAAAGAAGTATGAAGAATAAAGAAAGGAGGAAGAAAGGAGGAAAGGAAATGGGTGTTTACCTGTAGCTTGTAAAATGGGAATGGAAACAGTGAATAAAATGTAAAGTGAACTTAATTCTTTGCTTTTAAATCTCGGTACAGTGAATAGATTTTTGAGCTTCCCAAACGCCACACCCTATTCCAAAGTCTACACCGAATTCCCAAACGTTCCCATTTCCCAAGCAACTCCTAGCTTCTAACTACTCCATT
Organism: Allium fistulosum; assembly: GCA_030737815.1. Taxonomy (NCBI): domain Eukaryota; kingdom Viridiplantae; phylum Streptophyta; class Magnoliopsida; order Asparagales; family Amaryllidaceae; genus Allium; species Allium fistulosum. The sequence continues at coordinate 303,411,061 of CM060901.1, read as the reverse complement.
AAATACAAGGCTAACCTATTTTCAAACTTCCTTTTGTAAACGGGTTAAAGATTTTGGGTTGCAATTGTGTACCCGGACCGTACGTAGCGATTAAATTAACGCGACGGATGATGTCGGACTTCGATTCGCGCAAATAAATATACCGTTATGATCAGTGTGACGATGCGCTTCCAACGGTACACAGATTATTGCGATACGATGATTTTATAAAATTTGCATTTACGCCGCTTAAATTGTACGATTTGCAAAACAATTTAAACGGAGCAGGCGATGACTGTTTTAGACGAAACGAATTTAATAATCTTGATCAGAATAATTTTTACAACATAACTGTGTAAAAATATTTGGATTTGGAAGATAAATTTTACGCAGCTTTATATGGACTGATATACAGTAAAACGCGAACGGATTTTACTGTAATATTTTGCAACGAAACTTTTTCTATGTCCATATCTAATTAGACGTATGTCATAAATAAAGTTTGGGCATCAATTGAGATCGTTTATAATTTCAAAATTTTTATTGAAACGATGAATTTAAAATTTAAAATTGGGTCGAAAATTTAGGGTCGTTACAAGATATGTATAAGAGAATCAGCCAATCACAATCAATCATATAAGTAAATGTCCAAGTTACTAAAATAAAAGATGGGGATTTATTCTGTTAATGAATGTCCATACAATCAAACAATTAACAATTTAGCAGAACAGTGTTTTATTCTGCTAAATGGATGTTCACACAATTCAATTCAACTTAGTATAACCCATTCACATTCGTTTGGTTCTAAATGTCACAAACAAGAGATCACTTGATTTAAAAATTGATTCACTTATAAAAGAAAACTGACCTAAGACATAACCAATAAAGTTCAAAATAACTTTTAATAATTAAATTTTAATTTTAATTATAAATTAAAGCTTAATTAAATCTTAATAAATCAAAATTAAATCATAATAAACCTTAAATAATCTTAGTTAAGTATTAATTAATTAATGATTATGCCCTAATTAATTAATAATTAATTAAATCAATAATATCCATTTAAATAAAAATTAATTAAATAATTAACCTTTAATTAAATAATAATTAATTAGAATAATTAATCTTGATTAATATAAAAATTAATACTTAATTATATCTTAACTTTATTAATCATTAATTAAAACTTTTTTAATCAATTAAATAATAAACTTACTTAATTAATATTAATTAATTACTAATTACTTAACTTAATTACTAATTAATTAATTAATAATAATTCTTAATTAATTAATTAATTATCCAAACATACTTAATTAATTAATAATTAACTTATATGCCGTCACGACCCGACTTTCTTAGCCCAGAAAGATGCATCGTGATTTAAGAAAGAAAGGGATAGAAGAAGAAAAGATAAGAAAGAAAGAACAACAACATATAAGAATCTCACAGTGGAACGAATGAAATATAATATATCACATAAGATATTACATAGTATCATATACATCATAGTTACACAACTTATACATCTCATATTAGACAGTTATAAACACCTGCCTATCATACAACTCCAATACATCAATACAATACAGACACAACACTAACACAGCGGAACCATAATATATCTACACGCTGAAGCCACCTGCTCCAAATCTCCTCCAGAAATCGTCAAAGCTAACTTGAATCCCTCGACTACTCAATACAAAATTGAGTACCCAAGAGTTTAATAAAACAGAAAATAAATACTTGGGTCAGACATGGGTCTGGTGTGAGTAAACGGGTTAAAATTTGTTTAACTTTGAAAATCATTTGGAAAGAAAAGGTATCTCGTAAGACTTCCCACACATAAACATGTAAAAAAATTTACCTTACGATAACCAAAACATTGATAGGAAATCTAGTTATATTGTAATAGGGTCTAGGGTTTTCAAATAAGTATGAAATAGCTGAAATTATTACATTATTAAATTCCAGCATACTAGCCACAAAGTGGGTTATACAATCAAGTCCGCGATCACTTATTGGAGTTTGGATTCCATACAATGGCAGGGCTACTGGGGTACCGCCCATCACAGTACGGGGCCTAGATCACCGTACCGAGGATCACTCCCAATCCCCTACAACACAAAGCCGGAACCATCTAAGGATAATTCCAAACAAGACAACCCCGTAGTTGGCGCGACCAACCACACACTAAGCCGAATAAAAAGGAACTTCTAGATAGGGATATATCTTGCTCTCAGTGGGCGCTACCTACGAAGCCTTGCTACACCTCCCCTGTTTTAGCCATTCCCGGTTGATGAGGCTTGAGGTTACGATTACCTTTATAGAACACATCTATCTTAGAATGCTCATCGCCCTCCTGACGATGTTCTGAAAGCATTCAATCCATACAAGTTTGTTCCGGGTTCGAACGAAACCGAAGGCACTATCTCGTTACACTCGTTTTGGAATCACCCTCAGAGTTAACGACCATAGCCCTTGCACTCTAATCTTCATTCTCGAATCTGAAAGTACTATCTCCATAAACTCATTTTGGAATCACCCTCAGAGTTATAACGGTACATAGTTCTTACACCTCGAGTCTTCACTTCATTTTAGATTCACGACCTATCGTTAATTTGGATCGATGTGGTTTTCGAATATCCAAATCTGGAAACCCGATCCCGGTCTCATCGAAATCCAAAACGTATCTTTTAGGTCCAAGTTGTTTAAGGGTTTTAAACATTTAACTTATATTCAGGATGATATAAACAGATAGTTAAATCACATTATCACCATAGATAATTCATATCAAACATTCATCTCACAAAGCAGCACATAACACATATCAGAGATATCATATCCAAATCATCCAATATCAACCATCCAATATCAGTCATGAATCATCCAAAAGCAGAATTGTTTAACTCCATATCAATTTAATTAACCTTTAATTAAATTAATCACTATCCTTTAATCACTTGGATTATCTTAATCCTGCTTCATTGATTTATTACATATCAATTTATTAATCATCTCTTAATGATCTTCCTTAATTAATCTTCCTTGATTAATTATACTTTAATTACATTCAAGTAATTATCCTTAATCATATACAGTAATTAACCTTTAATTACCATCATTAAATTACAATAATTAATGATCCTTCATTTGCTTCCATTAATTAACTATAATTGTTTGCATTAATCCTCAATTAATTATAATTAATTAATCATACTTTAATTAATCACTTTTATTAATCAACCTTGATTAATTTTATTAATTATATTAATTAATAATCCTCTAATTACTTCATTAATTAATTAACCTTTTAATTAATTAAATAATCAATCTTTAATTTACTACATTCATTAATTAACCTTAATTAATCATAAACAATAATTAACCATCTTGTAATTACTTACTTTAATTAATTAACTCCTTAATTAATTATATTAATTTATTACTCTTTAATCACTTATTATTGATTAATTAATCTTAATTAATCAACCCTTAATTACATCATTTATTATATTAATTAATGATCCTTAATTACTTCCTTAATTAATTACTCTCTTTTAATTAATTACCTTAACAAGGAATTAATCACATTATCAATTAACCTTAATCCTTTAATTAATTAATTACTCTTCAATTAATTAACTCCAAATCAATTATATTAATTAATCCTTTAATTAATAACATCAAGTGATTAACCCTTAATCACTTTCATTTAATTACTTACATTAAGTAATTACCCTTTAATTTACATTAAGTGATTAACTCTAATTAATCCCACTAATTAATTATCCTATTTAATTACAACCTTAATTAATTTAAGATAAATTCTTTTATCTTAATTAAATACTTAATTACATCATTTAATCTTCATTAGAAAATATTTAGAAATTAATTATGTAATTAAAAACTTAGAAACAAAATAATTTAAATATTTAATTTTAACATTTAAAATCTTTGAAACTTGTTTATCTTGTTTAATAAATTAAATAAATACTTATTCTTTGAAAACTTAAATATCAATCCTTTAAAACTCATTTATTTTAAATATATTTAAACTTTGTTAAACATTCCTTTTGAAACCTATTCATTTAAATACATTTTAAAACTTGGCTAAACTTCTTCTAACAAGAAACTTGTTTCATTTTTATTTAGTTTTGAACTTGTTAAATAATTTCTTTGCTTTTAAACTTGATTTCCTTTTCTTAATATAAATCTGGATTATGTTTTATTTAAAATTTAGAAACCTGTACCTGTTTTACTTAAAAAACTATAAACCTGAAACTAAATTTACTTCACATTAAAAACTTTATAACATTGTTCCTTGTTAAATTATTTAAACTAGATACAGTACAAATCCAACCCGAGCAATTCACTTAAATTTCTCGAGTCAAACCCGTACCTTTCCCGAACAAAAACACGATACTCTCGCGTTCGTCTCTTCTTCGAGTAAACCATCAATTCGCACGAGCCCAATCCGAGACGTCTTCGTCTTCTCCAACGCTAAGTACACCAGAACGAAACTAATGTGCACGTGCACGATCATTCAATGCCGCTCCGACCATCGTTCTGAACGTCGACTAGTCACCCTTAGCCTCGATATCCCAACTGTAACGACCCGTATTTTACGGATCGAAACATTGTAAAATCAGTTGACATTTGGGTTGCATTATTGTTATGTCATCCTGAGTTTAAGTCCTAAGTCCTGGACGAGTTAAGCGATAGGTCGAGTGATAACTTGGGTCGTAGGAAAGGATAGGTCGGGTGAACGACCTATGGAATTATGGCGACTTAAGATTTGGAGCGACTTAAGGAAGATACGAGTTAAGATAGTTAAGTCGTATAGGAGTTAAGTCGTATAGCTTAGGTCGTGGGGTGTTGGAGCGACCTAAGGTTGTACCGACTTAAGGAATAGGGGCGACTTAAGAAAACTGACCGAGTTAGGGTTAGGTCGGTTGGATGAGTTAGCGACTTAAGGATTTTAGGTCGAATGGTGAGATAGGTCGGTCAAGCGACCTAAGGGTTGACGACTTATAGTAGATAGTAGGTTAGCGACCTAGTGGTTAGCGAAGTTGGGTCGTAGCCTAGTTGAGTCATGGCCATGTAAGGAGATAATGCTAAGTGTTAGGTCGCATTGTCTTAAGTCGTACCTAAGTATTAGGTCGTGTGGACTTTAAGTCGCTGGGTTGTGGCCTTGTAGTTAGGTCGTAAGTTGTATACTCAGTTAGGTCGTAACCGACTTAGGGGTTAACTGCTAAGTTATAAGTCGCAGGATCTCTAAGTCGTAGTCTGTTAAGTCGGAATTGTTGGCTAAGTCTTAGATCGCGTGTTGGCTTAAGGTTAGGTCGTAACTCGGTTGAGCTGTTAAGTCGTAGGATGGGTTATCTCGCTAAGTCGTCTAACCAGTTAAGGCGTGTGCGCATTAAGTCGTAGACAGGGGGTCCGGTAAGTCATATAGACGCGTGTGTTGAGTCAGAGGTTGCTAGGTCGGAAGAGGCTTAGGTCGGAAGGTTATAAGTCGGAGACGACTTATGGAGATGGCCGAGTTAAGGAGAAATCAGCCTATAAATACTCGTCCATTTCTTCATTTTGGGATCCGGATTTTGAAGCGACGAAGTGCTGCCATTTTGAGAGCTCGACTTCTACACTTCTTCACTTCTTTTCGCCACCCTAATCTAGTGATTCAATCCATCCAAGTTGAAGATCAAATTGAAGATTCAAGAGCTTGGATTGAAGATCTTCATCCTTTGAAGTGAGATTTCTTCGTTTGAAGCGGATTCGCGATAGATCAAGCTAGATCCTTCGCTGTCCAGATCTGAAGCGTTTTGATTTGGGGTTGTTTAGGTGATTTGGTGAGTGGTGATTATCTCTCACACGGATCCAAAGAAGTGATTCGGATTGTTGGCTCGATTTGGTGTTAAAATAGTGATTTCCATACATTTTCTTCATCCTAAATGTAGATCCATATAGATCCATTGTTCATGTTGATGTTACATCCATTTTACTACATGTTAACCTATGCAAGTTCATTCATCAAGATTATAGAGATATTGTTCATGTTTTCATGCTTATTTGACTTTCAACTCTTTAATTACGAAATTGCCATTATTGTTATAATTGTCTACTTAGATCATATTTGAATGCTTGATTGCTTGGATTAATGTTTGACTTGATTGATTGCTATGAATTAGATGATTGATGATTTGATTTAGACCGAAGATGATTCAAAAGCTAAGAGAAGGGCTCTTGAATGGGAAAAGCTGCTTGTGGCATATGTAGCGGATGATGAAGCTCTTATGCATAGATTTGATGATGATGTTGAGATGAGACTTTGCGAGGATGTGATGAAGCAAAGTATGATATGAGATAGTCTTGGTCTAATCCAGACGGGATCATTCCAAGCGGGTTGAGGATAATGGATGCTCGAGAGGCGCTTGAGCTAGTATGGAAATAATCGTCGAGGAGGATGACTAGAAGGATGAGATCTCATCGTTGTTGAAGGTTCTAGCATGCTCAAAGCAAGAGTACGTTGGGCAGATTCGATAGTCCCTGAAGGCTACTGATTGGGTAGTCAAGTACTCTGGGCAGATTCGATAGTCCTAGGCATGGGTCACGATGACGTGCGGGAGTTATGTCTAGAACCGGGGTTTCCATTAGCCCTTGATGGACGGCTGAAAGAATGTGCCTGTCATTCAATTAACGGTGATATCGTAGCAATGATAACAGTGATAGCCAAAGTCATGGATGTTTGGTTGTAATGTCATTCGGTCTCAAGAGCGGTATTTTCTCGGTGCTTATCTGATCTTGGTTTAGGCCTTGGGGGTTTGTGCTTGGAAAACATCGCCCTTGATTCGAGTGATAATTGCTTTACTTTAAATTGTATGCTCTACTACGTTTGCTTCTGCTTAGTGTGTGTCTGGGGGCTATCACTGTAGAAAGAGGTTGGAGTGGGAGGGTTGTATTCCTATTCCTTTTTCCTTTATGCTCTTTTGGTATGTTGTTAGTTAGTTTACTGCTCACTAAGACTGTTGTCTGACTCAAGGCTTTATGTTTTAACTCTTATTGCCTTGGGCTGTTCGTCCATTTTTGGATGGACAAACTAGGTAGCAGGTGACAGGTGCTGTTCTTGCTTTCCACGATGCAGATGACGAAGACGAGCTGGAGTATTGCATATTACTTCTTATTATATGTACTGGATGTTCCGCTGCTTTGTATTCTCTGAGTGATATGTAGTGAGGCTTGTTGACTATTCAAATGTTTGTATTCATCTCCTATGAAGTTTTATTGATGAGATTCTATTCTGTGAAGCTTCACTATATATATTCTATTGTATTTTATCCATGCGCTGTGAGTAATACGATAGATTCTGTTGTTTTAATTTACCTTGACAATCGTCCATGGCTGTCTGGCACACTTTACGGCGCACTATCTCTAGATTCAGTGCAGGGGTCATGGGCGGTCGTCACATTTGGTATCAGAGCAAGGTTAATCGATTTTACCTAACGCTCGCTTACGTAACTACGTATGAGAGACGTAATTGTATTTTGATGGATGAATACTATATATAATATAGTAGCTTAGTAGAGTTTGAGTCCTTTATGCAGTTGTTTCTCTAGATGTTCTGATCATTCCTTTTTATAGATATTGAGAATGAGTCGAAGAGGGAGACCAGCTGCTAGGGAAGGCCGTGCTACTAAGGGGGCTGCTGATTATGCAGCTATGTTCGAAGCTATGATGACTTCGATCATGAGAAGGATACCAGTTCTGGGGGCAGCAGTAGATGTTGGGGTTCAAGTCCAAACTCCAAAGCCGGTGGATTTTGCTAAGCTGTGTAAGGACTACACTGCTCTTGGAGGAAAGGTTTTCTTGGGAACCGAATCAACCATTGAAGTCCAGAGGTGGATAGATGCTTGTAGAAGGATCTTTGGTGATTTGGGAATCGATGATGCAACTAAGAGGAAGTTGGCATCAAGACAGCTTCAAGGGAGAGCCTCTGATTGGTGGAACTCTATTACCATCAATACTACGGAGGAAGAGATTACTTGGGAGCAATTCCAAGTCAGGTTTGAAGCTAAGTTCATTTCTACAGCTCAGAAGTCTGTTTTGTTCAAGAAGTTTGTGGAGCTCAAGCAAGGTGGAAGACCAGTTCTTGAGTATGTTTCTGAGTTTGAAGCTTTGTCCAAGTATGCCCGGTCATATATAGAATCTGCTTATCAGAAGAATGAGAAGTTTGTGACAGGCCTGGACAGTTATCTTGGGAGGCAGTTGGTGGATCATTTGGACGATTCATTTGTAAAGCTTGTGGAGAAAGCTCTTAGGCATGAGAGTCTGTTTCCTAAGGAAGGATCTGTTGTTGCTGTGACCAGGGAAGAGTCTAAACCCCAGCAGGGGGGAAACAAGAAGAGGAAGCAGCAACAGTAGAAGGGTAAGGATGGCCAGAAGAAGCTGAAAGGCGAGGTGACTTGCTACAATTATCAGCAGAAGGGCCATTTCTCGAAGTATTGTAAGAATCCGAAGGCACTGATGAAGTGTCACAACTGTGACAAGCCGGGGCATTTCAGGAAGAATTGTCCAGAACCGAGGAGGGACAAGCAGATTGTGCAAGCTTATGCTTTGGGGGCTGTTCCATCGTCTTTGAAAGCTCCTACCGCTGAAGAGAAAGGAAAGAGTGTGGTGGTTCAAGGTACTCTTTTCTTACGTGGTGTTCCAGTTAGAGTGTTGTTTGATACTGTGGCATCGCATTCGTTTGTTTGTAGTGAACTCGTAGGCCGGTTAGGTTTGGAACCGGATATTGTTGATAGTCCATTGGTTGTGACTAATCCAGTTGGGGGTTCGTCTTGTTTGTGTATATTATGTCGTGGTCTGATTGTGTCGAGTCATGGTTGCTCTTTTGTTTGTGATTGTTTTGTTCTGAACTTTGTGGGGTTCGGAATTATTTTGGGTATGGACTGGCTTAGGAGGTATGCGGCAAAGGTTGATTGTGAGAGGCTGGAAGTGACAGTCGAGAATGTGGAGGGGCGAAAGATTGTGATACGATGTAAGCATGAAGAAGGCGTCTTCATGAGCTTCATGTATTCGCTGGTTGTTCCACGGGATGGACTGTCATCGGTGCCAATCGCTAATGGATTCGAGGATGTCTTTGACGAAGTCAAAGGGTTGCCGCCGCATAGAGAGATCGAGTTTCGAATAGATCTAGTTGAAGGAGCCAGACCTGTTGTGATGCCTCTTAGGCGGATGGCGCCTAGAGAACAGCAAGAGTTGAGGGTGCAGGTTGATGATCTTTTTCAGAAAGGATTCATTCGGCGGAGTGTGTCCAAATGGGGTGCACCAGTTGTGTTTGTAACCAAAGCAGATGGATCGTTGAGGTTGTGTGTGGATTATCGTGAGCTGAATAAGATGACTAAGAAGAACAAGTATCCATTGCCTAGAATAGATGACTTGTTTGATCAGCTTCACGAAGCTAAGGTGTTTTCTCAGATGGATTTGGCAACGGGATTTCACCAGTTGAGAGTGGCTAAGGATAGTGTGCCGAAGACTGCTTTTAGGACACCATCCAGTTTCTTTGAGTGGCTGGTAATGCCGTTTGGATTGACTAACGCGCCAGCATATTTTGTGGATCTTATGAATAGAGTGTTCAGAGATCAGTTGAACAAGTTTGTACTTGTGTTCGTGGATGATATTCTGATTTATTCCAGAACTGAAGAAGAGCACAAGACACACTTGCGTATTGTTTTGGAAATCTTACGAAAACATCAGCTAAAGGCTAAGTTTTCGAAGTGTCACTTCTGGAAGAGTGAAGTGAGGTTCTTAGGCCATGTGATTTCTAGAAATGGAATAGAGGTTGATCCCGCGAAGGTGGCAGCAATCCAGGATTGGGTCAGACCTAAAAATGCATCAGATGTGAGGAGTTTTCTTGGATTAGCAGGATATTATCGACGGTTTATCAAAGACTTCTCCAAGATAGCTGCACCGTTAACAGGATTGACGAAGAAGGACCAAGTGTTCAGATGGGATGCTAAGTGTGAACAAGCTTTCGGAATCCTGAAAGAGCGATTGATGAGTGCTCCTGTTTTGACTATTCCAAGTGGGAATGATGAGATGGTGGTTTACACCGACGCATGTGGTACTGGACTTGGAGCAGTGCTGATGCAGAAGGATAAAGTTGTTGCGTATGCCAGTCGACAACTGAAGCCGCATGAAAGGAATTACCCGACTCATGATTTGGAGTTAGCGGCGATTGTTTTTGCTCTGAAGATGTGGAGACATTATCTATTGGGAGTTCGATTCGAGCTGTTTACAGATCATAAGTCGTTGAAGTATCTTTTCTCCCAAAAGGATTTGAATCTTCGGCAGCTACGTTGGCTAGAGTTTTTAGCATCATATGATTTTGGTATAGCTTATACTCCGGGAAAAGGTAACGCGGTGGCAGATGCGTTAAGTCGAAGACATGCAGGATTGGGAGCCATGTTTTCAGAATGGAAGAATCTCGAGTATTTAGCTGGATTCGACTTCAGGCCTAGATGCGAATTGGAACCTGAGATGTTGGCAAACTTATCGATAAGACCTTCTCTAGTGGAAAGGATTGGCGAGAGCCAAAAGCGAGACGATAAGCTTGTCAAGATTATCCGTGATTTGGAATCTGGATTGGATCCAGAAAAGGATAAAGGATTCGAGGTCGATCGAGAGGGTTGGCTTCGGAAGCAAGGATGACTAGTTGTTCCCGATATAGATGAATTGAGGAGTGAAGTTCTGAAGGAAAGTCATCACTCGAAGTTGACAATTCATCCAGGCGGAAATAAGATGTATCGGGATATGAAGAGAACCTACTACTGGGAAGGTATGAAGAAGGATGTTGGAAATTTTATTTCCAAGTGTATGAACTGCCAGTTGGTAAAAGCTGAACAGAAGAAGCCAAGTGGATTGCTTCAGCCATTAGAAGTTCCTACATGGATGTGGGAGCAGATATCGATGGATTTTATTGATGGACTACCTAGAACAAGAACGGGAAATGAAGGGATTTGGGTCATTGTAGATCGTCTGACCAAGAGTGCAAGATTCATTCCTGTTCGATCGACTAGGACTGCATCAAAGTTGGCTGAGTTGTATGTTAAGTGGATAGTTCGATTCCATGGTATTCCGAAGAGTATAGTGAGCGATCGAGACCCATTGTTCACTAGTGGATTTTGGAAGAGCTTCCAGGAAGTTTTGGGAACCGAGTTGTGTTTGAGTACAGCTTATCACCCTCAAACAGATGGACAGACCGAGAGAGTCAACCGAGTTTTGGAAGATCTTCTTAGAGCTTGTGTTTTGGATTTCGGAGGATCATGGGAAGATCACCTTCATTTGGTGGAGTTTGCATACAACAACAGTTACCAGTCAAGCATTGGTATGGCACCGTATGAGGCATTGTATGGGAGACCGTGTAACTCACCGACATGTTGGTTAGAAACTGGAGAAAAGTTGATACTTGGGCCAGAGATGATTCGACAGACTTCGGATTGCATAGAGATCATTCGGCAACGAATGAAGGCAGCCCAAGACCGTCAAAAGAGTTATGCCGATAAGCGTCGTAAGGATTTGGAATTCGACGTAGGTGATATGGTTTTTGTAAAGATTTCTCCACTGAAGAATGTTATTCGATTCGGGAAGAAAGGAAAATTGACTCCGAGATTTGTTGGACCATTCCCGATCATCGAGCGAATTGGAAAGCTCGCCTACAGATTGGAGTTACCGGAGAAGATGTCGAGTGTGCACAATGTTTTTCACGTATCGTATCTACGGAAATATGTGCACGACTCGAATTCAGTAGTCTCTGCAGATAGCTATGAAGACTTCGAAGTTGATCCAGTCGATAAGAGACCTCGTAAGCCGCTTCGTGTTGTGGAAACCGACACGAAACAGCTTAGGAGGAAGGTAGTTAAGTTGCTCAAGATACAATGGAGTGATGATGATAACGACTGTACGTGGGAGGTGGAAGAGAGGATGAAGGCAGCTCATCCTGAACTCTTCAAGGTATGGCCCTAAGGTGTCGTGTCATCTCACGATATTGTAACTTGTTCTAGTTTTAGAATTCTGCATGCTAAGCTAGAATTGGATGCATGGTTTGTTGATTGCTATGAATGATAAGCGTGCAGAATAGTCTTTGATTGCTTTGTTTGTTTGGAATTTCGGGGGCGAAATTCCTAAGGGGGAGAGAATGTAACGACCCGTATTTTACGGATCGAAACGTTGTAAAATCAGTTGACATTTGGGTTGCATTGTTGTTATGTCATCCTGAGTTTAAGTCCTAAGTCGTGGATGAGTTAAGCGATAGGTCGAGTGATAACTTGGGTCGTAGGGAAGGATAGGTCGGGTGAACGACCTATGGAATTATGGCGACTTAAGATTTGGAGCGGCTTAAGGAAGATACGAGTTAAGATAGTTAAGTCGTATAGAAGTTAAGTCGTATAGCTTAGGTCGTAGGGTGTTGGAGCGACCTAAGGTTGTGACCGACTTAAGGAATAGGGGAGACTTAAGAAAACTGACCGAGTTAGGGTTAGGTCGGTTGGATGAGTTAGCGACTTAAGGATTTTAGGTCGAATGGTGAGATAGGTCGGTCAAGCGACCTAAGGGTTAACGACTTATAGTAGATAGCAGGTTAGCGACCTAGTGGTTAGCGAAGTTGGGTCGTAGCCTAGTTGAGTCATGGCCGTGTAAGGAGATAATGCTAAGTGTTAGGTCGCATTGTCTTAAGTCGTACCTAAGTATTAGGTCGTGTGGACTTTAAGTCGCTGGGTTGTGGCCTTGTAGTTAGGTCGTAAGTTGTATACTCAGTTAGGTCGTAACCGACTTAGGGGTTAACTGCTAAGTTATAAGTCGCAGGATCTCTAAGTCGTAGTCTGTTAAGTCGGAATTGTTGGCTAAGTCTTAGATCGCGTGTTGGCTTAAGGTTAGGTCGTAACACGGTTGAGCTGTTAAGTCGTAGGATGGGTTATCTCGCTAAGTCGTCTAACCAGTTAAGGCGAGTGCGCATTAAGTCGTAGACAGGGGGTCCGGTAAGTCGTATAGACGCGTGTGTTGAGTCGGAGGTTGCTAGGTCGGAAGAGGCTTAGGTCGGAAGGTTATAAGTCGGAGACGACTTATGGAGATGGCTGAGTTAAGGAGAAATCAGCCTATAAATACTCGTCCATTTCTTCATTTTTGGGATCCAGATTTTGAAGCGACGAAGTGCTGCCATTTTGAGAGCTCGACTTCTACACTTCTTCACTTCTTTTCTCCACTCTAATCTAGTGATTCCATCCATCCAAGTTGAAGATCAAATTGAAGATTCAAGAGCTTGGATTGAAGATCTTCATCCTTTGAAGTAAGATTTCTTCGTTTGAAGCGGATTCGCGATAGATCAAGCTAGATCCTTCGCTGTCCAGATCTGAAGCGTTTTGATTTGGGGTTGTTTAGGTGATTTGGTGAGTGGTGATTATCTCTCACACGGATCCAAAGGAGTGTATCGGATTGTTGGCTCGATTTGGTGTTAAAATAGTGATTTCCATACATTTTCTTCATCCTAAGTGTAGATCCATATAGATCCATTGTTCATGTTGATGTTACATCCATTTTACTACATGTTAACCTATGCAAGTTCATTCATCAAGATTATAGAGATATTGTTCATGTTTTCATGCTTATTTGACTTTCAACTCTTTAATTACGAAATTGCCATTATTGTTATAATTGTCTACTTAGATCATATTTGAATGCTTGATTGCTTGGATTAATGTTTGACTTGATTGATTGCTATGAATTAGATGATTGATGATTTGATTTAGACCGAAGATGATTCAAAAGCTAAGAGAAGGGCTCTTGAATGGGAAAAGCTGCTTGTGGCATATGTAGCGGATGATGAAGTTCTTATGCATAGATTTGATGATGATGTTGAGATGAGACTTTGCGAGGATGTGATGAAGCGAAGTATGATATGAGATAGTCTTGGTCTAATCCAGACGGGATCATTCCAAGCGGGTTGAGGATAATGGATGCTCGAGAGGCGCTTGAGCTAGTATGGAAATAGTCGTCGAGGAGGATGACTAGAAGGCTGAGATCTCATCGTTGTTGAAGGTTCTAGCATGCTCAAAGCAAGAGTACGTTGGGCAGATTCGATAGTCCCTGAAGGCTACTGATTGGGTAGTCAAGTACTCTGGGCAGATTCGATAGTCCTAGGCACGGGTCACGATGACGTGCGGGAGTTATATCTAGAACCGGGGTTTCCATTAGCCCTTGACGGACGGCTGAAAGAATGTGCCGGTCATTCAATTAACGGTGATATCGAAGCAATGATAACAGTGATAGCCAGAGTCATGGATGTTTGGTTGTAACGTCATTCGGTCTCAAGAGCGGTATTTTCTTGGTGCTTATCTGATCTTGGTTTAGGCCTTGGGGGTTTGTGCTTGGAAAACATCGCCCTTGATTCGAGTGATAATTGCTTTACTTTAAATTGTATGCTATGCTATGTTTGCTTCTGCTTAGTGTGTGTCTGGGGGCTATCACTGTAGAAAGAGGTTGGAGTGGGAGGGTTGTATTCCTATTCCTTTTTCCTTTATGCTCTTTTGGTATGTTGTTAGTTAGTTTACTGCTCACTAAGACTGTTGTCTGACTCAAGGCTTTATGTTTTAACTCTTATTGCCTTGGGCTGTTCGTCCATTTTGGGACGGGCAGACTAGGTAGCAGGTGACAAGTGTTGTTCTTGCTTTCCACGATGCAGATGACGAAGACGAGCTGGAGTATTGCATATTACTTCTTATTATATGTACTGGATGTTCCGCTGCTTTGTATTCTCTGAGTGATATGTAGTGAGGCTTGTTGTATTGACTATTCAGATGTTTGTATTCAACTCCTATGAAGTTTTATTGATGAGATTCTATTCTGTGAAGCTTCACTATATATATGTTCTATTGTATTTTGTCCATGCGCTGTGAGTAATACGATAGATTCTGTTGTTTTAATTTACCTTGACAATCGTCCATGGCTGTCTGGCACACTTTACGGCGCACTATCTCTAGATTCGGTGCAGGGGTCATGGGCGGTCGTCACACCAACCACCAACCCAGAAACCAAAATTCCACTGCGAATCGAAATTTCGATCTTCGTTCGAAATCTCGAGCATAGCACGACCCACCGGATCTCTCACCACCGTCAATCACGTCGACTGGAAACTCTGGTATACCCTCCGGAGCATCAACGCATCACCACGCCACTATCCTTCAACTCGCGATCGCACTCGACTCCCCATCAACGATGAAATAGTCTCGTCAATGCAGACAACCCAAACTCAATACAAAACCCTACTCTACCCAAATTCGCTCGACCCAGCCATTGGAAAATTCCTCCAGTATTCTTCCCACATGCATCCTCCTACCAACCACCTTCGACCAAGGTATTACCTCCGATCATTACGTTGATCAACGGCAAACTACCAAAACACTCAATTCGAACAATACGCGAATACTTAAGAATTATAAATCTAAAAATTATGAAATGCATATCAAAATTCACAATTTTCAATCATGATTATATTCATGTAATTCAAATTAGAATTTAAAGTAGTTGATTTTTAACAAAAATTCTTAGTTTCACTGTTAATCCCTTACTTCAAATTTTCTGTTGCATTTAAAATCATGAAACTATTTTTATGATCTTCATTTTACAATTTCAAACAGTTTTCATTTACATATTCAAGGCTAATATGGATCTGATTGAGAGATTTGGATTTTTTTAAAAACAAAAGTCACAGACTAAAACAAACAGAGAATAAGATATCAACATATACAGTCATACTCACATACATATATTTGCAATTCCAGATAAGTTAGGAACTTTAGAATTCAATTCAATCCAACAACATCACATGCACTTAAGTTAAATCAAGATTAACTGTTTTTAAAAAATATTTACTCACCAGAACTTGAAGAAGCAGAGAACAGGTCTGTCTCTTTTTGTTTCCTGGAACTTTGTTTATATTTGCATTTTTGCTTAGCTATTGAAGTCTGGAATCCTTGTTTTAGTTATATTTGAATTCTTGTTGGCGAGTTAGTTGCTTGATCTTCTATTTGTTTGTAGATTTGAATTCTAGATTTTATCTTCATTTGCTTTGAGAATTGTTACAGGCTTTGATTTTTGCTTTGAGGATTTTTGAGAAAATGTTTACAGGTTTAGAGATTTTGAATTAGTGAGAAATTCTTACAAAACTTTAGTTTTCGAAATCTTTTTGTTGCAGCTGAGAATAGGAAAGAAATATAAAGAAGAAGTATATGTTTCTTTTATAAATTTAGTTATGATTTATTAAAAATTAAAGAAAATAAAATTTTAAATGAATGACACTTGTTTTCAATGTTTACATTTGTCCATTTATCTCTTAATCACCTTACATATTTACATATATGTGTTAATATCTTTACACATGTCCTCAAGTATTATATATAAACTTTTATTTAATTTAAATGTAAATATAAAGCTTTTTAAATTAACCTTCCTAATTAATAAATACTTATCTTAATATATGTATATATAAACTACTTTTAGAGAAAATATTATAAAACCAATTCTAGTACAAATAAATTTTTATACATATATCTCTAAATCCAAAATAATTATTTTTATTGTTTAAGAGAAATAAATTAAAATACCAAATACCCTTTGAAAAAGTATTATATTAAATTATACTTTCCAAATTACAATCTATATATACTAAAATTTGAAAGCATTTTATTTAAACTCAAACCAAAACTTCAATATATACAAATATACATATACATTTTAAATAGAAAATATTATTAACCTTAATTTGAGAATTATTATATAAAATTTCAAACAACTTCAAATCATAACATATACATACATATATATTACAATTTGAAAACACATCTTTTATTTGAAACAAAAGATTTCCTATTCACAATATATATATATACTAATATATATATTATAAATAGAATATAATTTTATTAGCTTTGGAAGATAAATCATACAAATTTTAAATTGTTAGAAAGACCAAATTAAATATTGCCAGATTAAATATTTATTAACCTTTAAAAGATTAAATTACCAATTTAAATTAAAATTATAAAGGAAAATTATCAATCCAATTAAATTATTAATAAAGATTATTAAATTCATATTGCCCAAAATTCCGGGTATCACATATGCTTACGAATTTAGTTTGAAATCGGTTTTTCTAAAACATTTAAAAGAAACACTTTGAAAACTTGAAAATCGCTAAATTCACCGAACTACATCCATAACGACTATCGCTATAGATGTAATAACTTAGAAATTTCTAAGTTACCATCCAAAACTTTAACTTTCCACTTTTTCTTACTTTTAAAACATAATTTAAATGATTTTTAAAAACTTTAACTAAAGTTGGAAACAAAATAAAACAAAATAATTACTAAATCAAAACTAGTATACAATTTGATTTTCAAAATGGATCTCGAGTCCTTTTCAACATCTCAAGTTCTAACTTCCAAGCAATTTAATCACATATCCCAAATTATTAATACTAAATCATATCATCACCATTCATCACAAAGACATAAGTTTAAATCCAAACACATTTTTTACATCCTTCGATTCAATTCAAATGCTAAAACACAAGCTACTACATACATATACATCCAAACCATATCATAATCCAAACATTAACATCATATATAAATAACACATAACCATCATATATGCAAAGATAACATCTTTCCAAAAAGTTAGAAGTTTACTCACCAAAAATTTGCAAAACCCTTTTGAAAACTTGAAATAACTTTAAACTATGCAAAACTTGATGTTTGGACTTAAAACTTGGAAATAGGCTCGGCCATGGTAGAGTATGGCTCGGCCATGACATGTATAGGTGAGGCGAGGACTTGTTTTGGGGAGGTGGAGGGACTTCGGATAATGTTGAATTCACAAAACTGGACCCAAAATTTTAGTCATTTTCTCTTGGGTTTTTTGCTATGTTACTCTCGGAATTTAGAAAAGTTGTCAAAGAGAAAGTTCTTGTAAATTCTCTTCTCTATGTTCCAATAACAGTTTGATTACTTGGTCTAGGAACTAATTCCCAAACTTCATTGCGCTCAAACTGATTTAGTTCTTCTTGCATTGCAATGATCTAGTATTCGTCGGTAGAAGCTTCCTTTGGGTTCTTTGGCTCGATAGTAGATATGAATGCTACGTGGCCCATTTAATTTAATTGATTCCTAGTACGAACGTTTGAATTAATTTCTCCAATAATGTTTTGAACAGGATGATCCCGTAAGATATGTGGTGGAGATTTTAATTCATTTTGAATATTATTGTTCTCATTAGGATTATCAATTTCGTTTTCATTTATTTTAACATTTTCAGATTCTGTATTTATGATGTTATCATCATCATCATTATTTATACTTGTTATTTGTTGAAAATTTTCATCAAACGATACATGTAGAATTTCCTCAACAGTATTTGTTCTTTTATTAAACACTCGATAAACCTTGCTCTGATACCAAATGAAAGTATGGTAGGGATCGTGCTATATGGAATTATACTAATGCGGAAATAAACTAAGATAATATAGTAATATGAATAATATAAAACAAGCACACCAGGAATTTTTATACTGGTTCGAACTTCCCGTTCTACGTCCAGTCCCAGACTCCTTCTGGAATTTCACTAACAACAATCCTCACTTAACCCGGAGGAACAGGTTTACAACAACCCTTGAACAGCCGAACAAGGGACCTGAGCAACAGAACAGGATTTTGCCTCAACAGCCGAAGAGGACTTCATACGCCTGAACAGCAGAACAGGACTTCAACTTATACAAAAGGTATTTGACACTGTGTATTCTCAATAACACGGATTTGTCTCTTGATAGTACAACCTTCCTATAATCTTCTCCTTTATGATATATAGTGTGATGTGCTTTGAGAATAGTGGAAGATAGAGTGATCAACGATCAGAGAATGTAAGCAGTTTGAGTGCAGTTTGAAAATAGAGAATAGATAAGAATTCAAGAATATTAGAATTAGATTCGGTTAATTGTTTTTTGAATTCTGTAATATATTTATAGTGAATAAGGAGTTGCAACTATAGATGAAAAGCTATATTGAAAAGAACAGTTGCAACCATTGATTTTGAAAGAGTTTCTCTTTGGTGAAGAGAAGTGTCTTTTCACAAAAATAGCAGTTGTAGAAATTCAGCCGTCTGAAAATAAATTTCAGACTTCTGAAATTTGAAGCGTGCAAAACAGAGAGTAAATAGGCTATTTTTATCTATATTCAGACGTCTGAAATAACATAAACAGACGTCTGAATATTGTTAAAAAATTGAATTTTAACTTCAGATTCAGACGTCTGAATAGGTCATTTCAGACGTCTGAATTTAGCCTAAAATTGAGTTTTATTCTTTGGCACTGGTGTGTATTTATATATATCTGAAGGAGAGATTTTCACAATATTTTAATTCTAAACAATGACCCAAAACAACATATATGCAGCATGAAGATTATATGAATCCAGTCTTGTGGCTATTCCTGCAAAAAATATGTTAGTAAATAATGTATACAGTTGTCGTTTGTCAAAATACACAATAGACATCGAAACCGAGGTCTTAACACTCTACTATTTAAAAAAGAATTACTCAATTTGGATTTTTTTAGGGAGATATGGTAAAAAGAGAAAAAGTATTTTCGGACTTGAAAATATGGGTCCGAGAACACTATGCAAAGAAATGATATTTTGACATGGCTAAGCTCAAAATTTGAAGAATTGGTACAAATGAAAGTTGTAGCCACTGCAATTTGCTATGGTTTTAGAAAAATGAATTTCTTCATTAGATAAGAGATGAGGACAATATGATAAAATAAAGAGGAGAAAAAATTTGAAGAAGTGAAGGGCTACTTATAAGCAAGAGAAAAAGTAAATTACCTAAATGCACTTATCATTTACCCTTTACTACCATTTTGCCACCTCACCTAGCCTCTTCTACCTTATGTACTCATGCCCACACCCTTTTTCCCTCTTCTCATTTCCATGCAAACATGTTTAAACATGTTTAAGTACTCTTTGTACTTAATGTTTCTAGTGATATGACAATTATATTTTTATTGTAAACTTTATATACTTAGATATGAATACATATATACATACACTAATACACACACACACACATATATATATATATGCACACTAACTTATTTAGATGTTTCTACATATTCTAAAGAGTTTACAACGTTTTCGAGAAACAAATTATGGTCACATTTTCGATCTTTCTTCGAACTAAATATTTTTGTAAACAAATTTGGAAAACTATTTCACCATTATTATTCATTATTTAAAAGAGTTTTATTTCCATTATAAAATCAATTATTTGTATATTTAAAATTAATTAAATATTTGTAAATCAAAGCAGTGAAATTCCGGGCCGTTACACATACGCCTTAAAACTCTACTTCTCTTTATTTCCTAAGGACACTCCTCTGTAAAATGTCCAACCTAATGACATATCTTATAGTTCCACTTTGCTTCATTAACTTTGCATTCCTTTGCAACCTTTCCCTTAGTACCGCATCTATAACAATTTGTGTTTCTCCCCTTTTTATTACCCAGTTCTTCATTAGACTTTTGTTGATTATTTGCTTTATGTTTGCCAAAATTATTCTGCATCATTTCCTTCATAGGTTGGCTTTAGCTACCTCTCCCTTCATACCATTTAGTAAAGCAACCTCGACTAAATTCTTATAGATAGCTCCATGTGGTACTTGGTTTAATGCCATCTCCCTTAGCGGTGCATTCAATCCATCAACAAACCTCTTCACGTTTTTGAACGGGGTGTTAACTAGCTCATATCCAAAAGTAATAACTCACCTTCTATCATGGTCTACTCCCCTTTCTCCTAGGCAGACAGTGATATGTTTACACATGGAACCACTTCCAGTGTATAAAACTAAACTATCAGATCTTTCTCCTTCACCTCCTAATCCATTAAACCGTTTCTTTAAAAAATACTTTATCAATCTAGGATTTTCTTTGCACACTTTTAAAATAGAAATAAATTGATTTATCAATCGAGAACTCATTAATTATCAAAAAATTTAAAACTTCCATTTTCCATTAAAAATATAATTTTATAAAACTTATCATTTATTTAAAAAGCCATAAAATAACCTCATCACTATGAAATAAAAATTTTAATCCATTTATAAAATTCTTTCAACTATCCTTATGGCCTCTAAATAGTTACAATATTCATTCATAAATCCTCTTATAAAAAAGTTACAATAATTTAAACTTTCAAAACCAATTCCGTTTCAACACATTCTATAAATATACCTTCTTAGAAATATACCACGTCCAAAAATTTAATTCTTCTACAAAATTTTCCACTTCTTTATCCGATGCATCCATCAAACCAAATCCAAAAAGGTCGAATATTTTTCGACAGGTGTATTGCCATGCAGGTACCAAAATATGGTTCTGTTCCAAAATAGGGTTTCCAACTCAAATTGGAGAAATTCCCACCTTACAATTTTAGGAAAATAGAATCCACTCTCTATACAAAAGGTGTTGGAGCCGCGGTGTTTACATTGGTCTAGTTTTCGCTTACAGATATTGATGGAACCAAATAGGAATGCTCACACCAGAATATCCTAGTATCGATTCTAGTACCATCTCTAGTTCTAGTTTTAACTCCATAGTATTTATCTTTGTTCCAGGTTTTTTCTTTCCTAAGCAACTCAAACTTAGCTCCATAACTGGGATTTATTTAC
The DNA here is from genome assembly GCA_030737815.1 of Allium fistulosum. Taxonomy (NCBI): domain Eukaryota; kingdom Viridiplantae; phylum Streptophyta; class Magnoliopsida; order Asparagales; family Amaryllidaceae; genus Allium; species Allium fistulosum. The sequence continues at coordinate 303,389,310 of CM060901.1, read as the reverse complement.
AACTTTCAAATAATTAACCAATGCGAATGGAATAGTAAACAAGGTATACACATATACCTGATAATTATATATATATATATATATTCATATTTATAATATAAAAATACCCTCTCCTAATACGTTCCTAATCCTTAAATTAAGGAAAGTTTTCTCTTATAGCAAATGTAGCAACCCACGATTTTCAGACCCTTGGTTTCTGACATAAAATAATAACTTTGACCGGAGAAGTTGAAAAATAACGGATCGTTAGGTGATTGATATAAGAAATCAAAACAGAAACTATTTATTTTGTCTTTCAAAATTCACAATGGAAGAAACATAAAATATAATAATCAAATAATACTACGTTCCAAACCGATCCAAATATAGTTTCATATGTCACTGTTACACACACACACACATACACACACAAATCCAAATCCATACGATACTTCATGTAATGACCTGCCTTTTTAGACATTTTAAGCAGACACACATGTCGGACTCAAACCATTCAAAGTGCAGATTGTTATGGGGTAAATAAGAAAAAGAGAAAGAAATAAAACAAATACAGAATCTCGCAGCAGAATGAAAAAATATAATAATCAAATAACAGTTCATGAAGCTGTTTTATAAATACATTTGACTATTCTTTTACAACACAAAATCAGAGTTACAAAAATAGGAATAAATAAATAATAAATGCAGCGGAACAACATGATGCAGTGGAATACATATCATAAATAATAGTAGTACAAATCTTCGTCTTCGTCCTCTAGAAATAAAGTCTTCAACCCTGAAATGCTCAGGCTGGCCCGAGGTAATTGAAAAGACAAAACACTCGAGTCGGAACTAAAAGATCTTATGTAAGTTAAATCAACGGTAAATAAATATGAGTGAACGGCGTCAGAGATGCTTACAGGGTTTGACATCTCCTATCCAGTGTCTAACGTGGGTGCAATAACTTAAGAGATGTTCGAGATTCCCATCTCCTAAGGATCCGTTAAACTAGATACTATGTAGTACAATATGCTATTATACTAGTGTCTACAGTAAAGTAAAGTATTAAAATAGCATTAAGGCGTTACCCATATCCCCCTTAACACATTTTATATAATGTCGTAGTCTATACAAATACTGTAAACTCTACTCGTATGTGGGCTATCAAGGAGCACTTCATAGGTACGACACAAAACAAACTCATAGAAGGTGCTTTAGGGCATGTGAACATGGCACTCGAGGCAATGCCAGGGTAGATATACCAATTGCGGATCTGGACTGGTGGTAACGCATAGCAGCTACTACCGCCCACCTCGGACGCACTCCCAAATCAAATCAAGGGTGGTCACCAAATCAATCACAAAGTCAGAATATAGTATCAAAGAAGTGTGCCCGATAGGAGGAATGACCTCACTTGGCCCGGCATGACTCCTGTTTTAGTCACATCTAAGCTGACTCACGGGAGTCAGGGTCACGTTATACCTCATACAGAAATCGTTCACCAAACTATTCTACTTCATTTCTAGAATCTCCACCACGTACAAAGTTGTTAAAGTGGTTTTCCGTATTGGCAGAGAGTATGACAATATCCGATCCCGATCTCTTTAACAACCAAACGCTTATTACACACCGGATGGTTCTTTTAAATTTCCAAAATCAATTCATAGTTGATATCAAAATATCATATTCAATTCAAACCATATCACTTTCGAAATTTATATTCACTTTCAAAAATCATATTTTCAAAATAGTTTACAACCCACATTTCAAAACTTCATATTCAAATCAATTATGTAATTTAAATCTCAATTTTGGTTGTAATATCATTTAACCTTATTCACTTTAAAATCAAGGATTTAAAATATAAACACATCCACATAATTTAGTTTGAAATTTAGAAAGGTAGTTTATATAGTTATAAATAGTTTTACATAGTTGTAAATAGTTAAAATACTCTAAAATATTTTAATTAAAGATTAACGATACTGTTAAATTGATTTAAGATAGTTAAATAGATTTAAAATAGATTAAACATAATTAAAATAGATTAAATAGCTTTAAAATAGATTAATTAGATTTAAACTAAGTTAAAATGGGTTAATTTGTTTTAAAATAAATTAAATGGTTTAAAATAGGTAAAAATGATTTAACATAGTTAATATAGGTTAAAATAGTTTAATAAATTAAAAATCTTAATAATTAGAATTTTTAAAATAAGATATTTTAAACAGTTTATATGAAAATATGAATTTGGAATTAATATCAATTTAAACTATTTATTTTATTTCAACACATCTGAACCATTTCAATTTCCAAATCAACAAAAACCAATTTTGAATCTTTCAATAAACTATTAAATCATGTATCGATTTCAATCCATGTTTGAATTATCAATTAAAATTATTCCAATTTTAATACATTTCAAAGTTATATTTCAAAAAATTCAAATAACTCAATTCTGATAAATTTCAATTATATTTCAAATTCAACTTTAAAATTTCAATTTAATTCTTTAACAATCCTTTTAAAACAATTCCAAATTTAACATAAAACTAGAAATTGGACAATAATTCAATTTATATAAATCAATTCCTTTCAAAATATCATTTAATTAAATTCAAACTTTTGAGGATTTAAAATCATTTAATTTAACCAATCTGATGTTCGTATATAATACTCTACCCTAGGGTCAAGTGATACAGATATTTATCATTTCAATCCACAAATTTTTCTTATATTTATGGACATATATCATTTCAATCCGCAATCCCGAGTTAATATAAAAATTCATAAAATCGCTTGAGTTTATCATTTCAACCCATAACGATTTTTCCATAATCTATAGATCATTCGGGTATATATCATTTCAACCCATAGTGATTTTCCTAAGAATAACTAAGGGAACTTGCAAAGTGATAACATTTCATAAATCAATTATAGCATCCAATCATCCAATAATAAATTCAAACATCCATCACAATCATCATCCAATTCAACCAATAAATATCAACGATTAACAGATTTTCATTTATAGGTAACTAACTGGCAAATTAATTTCAATAATAATTAAAATGACAATTTAATTCAAAATAATTCAAGTTAACAGGAATAGCAATTTAATTATACCAAATAGCCATAAATAAATTCCTAGTCACATCATAAATTAAATTTAACTACCATAAGAAATTTTAGAAGTTGTGAGTGGGTCAAATCACTCACCTTTGAATTTCAAATAAATTTGAAATTCAAATAAAGGCCCAAATTTCACCAATCTCATAATTTGTTCAAACTAGCGTCAAAATGTCTGGAATTTCGATATGATCCCAAAGTAAGAAACTACGCGTGAAGTGGATCTCGTATGAAAAAGTTATATACATTAGAAGATAAACGATTTTAAAATTCGAAATAATAGAAAAAAGAAAAAAAAACAGACCAATATGATCGTGCCATGCCCATCTTCGTTCCATCTCAAACAACCCTAGCCTGACAACAGAACAACGTGACCATCCAATTACCGTCGCCACGAGAACGATCACCGCGCCGCCCAAACGCTCTCCGCGACCGCCTGCCGCTTCCCCCACGACCTTCGAGTCGACCACGGCCATGCATCATCACGTGATAACCACTCCAGCCGTTACGAAGTTAAGCCCTAGATCGAATTGTTCTGGTCGATCCGACCATCAATTCGACGAACGAGCCATGCCGATGAACTCCCCTCGGTCCTCTCTGCGAAACCCATAAATTAATTCGACAATTAGACAAGGTTGATCGATGCGCGATGAACGGCTGAGACTAATTCACCCAGTTCTGGCCACATAGAAACTCCAATCGAAAAACTAACAGCAGAATTGACTTGCGCTCGTCGAGAGCTTCAAATCGATATATAATTTGTTTGGGTTGGAGGAGTTTGAATTTTTTATTTGATTTTGATTTGCAATTGAGTTTGGAATTTGTTTGGTTTGTCTACCATTGAGAAGAAGAAGCCAGATAGAATTGTACGTACAGACAAATGAAAAAAAGAAGTGGCTAGGGTTTATAATGGGCTATTTATAGGCAAAGTTGAAAATAGATGAATGGACAAGATTTGATTTGGAAGTTTAACGATAAACGACCCGAAAAGCCCGTTCTGTCTCCAGAACGAAAATGGGTCATCCCATATATCAAAATAGATGTTTTTTGAGGATTACAAATTCAATGGAACAGGTTTCAAGTCCTAATTCCATTGTATGAAGAAGTTATGTTAAAATCAGCTTATTCCAAATTGATTTCAATTGATTTTAATTAAATTGATTTCTAGGCGTTTCAAGCCTGTACGATCAAACGACAAGTCCGATAGCTACGAAACTTGAAATCCTACAAAATTCACCGTTAATGATCTGATAAAACTGGTTTTGTCGAAATCCGAGTCAGTGGCCAAAATGGCTATTTTCACGTTAATTAAATAAATTAATATTAAATTAATTAATCACCTTTTAATTCAAAAAAAACTAGCAGATTTTTATCATTTTTGATTGCAAATACATTTATAATAAATTAAAATATGTTTACATATCAATTCAGTGTTAGTTATTTCAATAATTACAGTGTTCAATTTCAACTGCCATTAATCATATTAATTATCATTTAATTCCAATAAGTTGATTTTATTTGATTTCAATCTTTATACTCAATCAATTATTTCTCTACATATATAGTTAACATTGTTATATGTTTCATTACATTAATAATTTACCATTTTCATCTTACTTTTCATTAACGTAACATTTTATTACAATTAATTGTAATAAATCCATTTATTATAATTTAAATTCAAATAAATTGAGCAACTTGATTCCAATTCTTTTTATTCAATCAATTATCATATTATGCATAAAATTTTCATTGGTTACATCTTATTGAACTAATGTTCTACAATTATCAATTTAATCTACATTGACTGCAATAATTAAGTGAATTAATTGCCATTGATTTCCAATTAAATTTAATAGACCAACAAATAGGTAACATATAATAATTGTTACCATAAACTTTAATCATATTTATAAGTTTATTATTTTCAAACAAATGTTATAATTACTTACATTACACTGATTTTTATTCAATTACCATTTATTATATACTATTTCATTAATTAATTCAATATTTACATTTGTTTTCTTATATTCAATTTATGGCCAAGTATAACCTTTTAATTATTTCAATTAAATAGAATTTCATTCAAAGCAATTGTGAATTTCCTTGAATTAATACTGTTACTTTTTAATCCAATTACATTTTTATAATTTAATCACAAAATTTCATTTCTTCCAACCTTGAATCACAATACCTTATTAAATTTGCAATTTTTAATTATCGAAAATTACGGGTCGTTACACTTCAAAGATCTAATTTATATACACATTCATCACACACACATACTAACATATATATAACATGCCTTCGTCACCTGAGTCTCCAACGTCATCATTGTGACGCCCCACCTCTATATTTACACTAACCAAGGACACTACTGGGTAATGCCATCAATTATTACGAAAAATAAGGCTATTGAGGAGCGACCATCTATGTAATTGCTTTGTGCGAGTACCGATATGTCAGAGAGTATGTTATGCATTTCATTTCAAGAGGAAATTTGACATATCAAATACAATCTAAAGCTACTACACAGTGGCTATGTGGCCTTCGGAAACAAATATAAAATAAGCATAACATAAATCAGTCACAGTTATTCATATCACAAAGGCGGAAACAGATATGAATATAACACATAGAAGTGAACATCAAAGTAGTGGTCATACAAGATCCACTACATCACAAAAGAATAGGTACAAGTGCTAGACAAAAGAATATGTATACATCAAGGAGTCTCTATCTCAAATGTATAAAAAAAACTACTAAGCTAAAATAGTTAGCCAAAAGTCAGAAGCTAGTCCCTGCTAAGAAGTCAAGTGGAAGCATCTGAAACATCTCGGTCTGACCCAAGTATTATTTAAGAAGAAAAATAATAAACGGATCAGTCTAGATATAAATATCATACAAGATGAGACATGATAAGAGATATGACAAAAATATATTATAACAATAATGCCATACCGTGACAAATGTATATTTGATAACAATGAAAATCATATGATATCTCCAATCTCCTCAAATATCAAAAAAAAGAACATCGTATTCTTTAGCTTATTCACCAAACCTCAAATATTGACAAAACATATCAATGCAAATCACAAAAATTGGTGAAACACAAATTCTAGAAATCAATAATTAGAAATCCAGAAAACACAAAGGGGGAGGCCTATCACAAACGGGAGCATGAAAACTCACCAACACGTGTATCACAAACGGGACGCTATCCCATGGGTCGCTAACCCGTAATGAGTCGAACATCAACGTACCTATAAAGATACGCCCCATGGACAGAAACTCGATTGAGCCGAACATTGGCGCACCTAAAAAGATACGTCCCATGCACAGACTCATTGAGTCGATTGCTCCACGAACGGTCAAAAGACCATGGGTCGCTACCTCACCAAATTAAGCCGATGCTCTACAGAACAGGGTATAATCCCCCACACGGACAAATAGACATCGCATATCGCTAGTCTAAACCATAAAATGATCATCATTGATCAATAAGTGTAAATTACATCAAGCTAGTAAATAAATGAGTTTAGCTTCATGTCCCATAACCATTGGCTTAACTTGAATATTTACGAACAAATTGTAGATTTCCACTCAAAGATTATCACGAGATTTCAATCGAACAAGTCCAAAAATTAACCGATGAAGTAAACACAAGCGTTTCATACCACTTGTTTTGCTAAGTCGTTTAATTAGATTTCACATACGAATGAGTTAAAGGTTTGTATATACTAATAGGTTGGTAAACGGTTTAAAAACAAGCTTTGTATTAAAAGTAGTGTTGAAATCGTTTTTTTTTTGTGAAAGAGTTTTAGTATTTACTACTAGTATAGAAACTTTTGTATTTTAAAGTGACAAATCACATAAATGATTGTAAAAACAATCTATCACTAAACATCCACATTCGACGACGTGAATAAAAATCATAAAAATCGATATCAAATCCATCGAATGGATACCCCCAAAAATCCAGAAAAGAAGTCATCAAAGTCAATAATAAATGACAACAACTAATCGGATCAACAAAAATCGATAAAAATCGGAAATCCACTCAAAAATTGGCAAATGGGCAAAATTTCACAAATCCAGACGTCAGGTAGGTTTAACCAGACTTCTGGTAAGTTTAACCAGACGTCTGGCTCTGGGTTCTGGAAATTTTATATTTTTTCTTCTTTTCTTTTTTTTTCCTTTCCAGAAGCCTCCCAGACGTCTAGTATGGTCTAACCAGACATCTGGTTAAAGGCTCTTCCATTTTTTTCTTCTACCGTATCTTTTTTTTCTTCTGGTGCCCTAACCAGATGTCTAGGTTCTTCAACCAGACGTCTGGTTGCCTGTACTGGGCAACAGTTTGCCTATGCCATTGATGGCTAAATCAATTCGGAAACGATCGGACGAGCGACGGAGGCTAGGGATTTATGCCAAGCGACAACCCAGCCCTATAAGCTCTTCGATACACCCCAAATATCATGTCCAAATATCCATAGAAGGATTTTCATAAATTTTGACTTCAAAACCAAATATTGGAAAATTCATCAAACCAATTCAAATCAAAAGCAATTGAACATGAAATAGATGTTAGGAATTCATAACTACCAACAATGAAAGCTATAGACATAGATGTGAGTTCAAGAACTCACCTTTAAATTCAAATATAGAAATGAGAAGCTCTAAAACAAGCTAAGATTGATTTGTCTTCAACAACACCTCAAGAATTTCAATCTATTATCAAAGGCAAAGTTTTTCCTATGTTAGGTTATAGGAAATTCTGAAAATTGAAGAGAGATTGAGGTGGAGAAAGTGAAGAGGATGCTTACCTAAGCTTCTCTTTGAGTTTAGAACTAGAACTTGAATTTCCTAAGAGAACTATTAGGAATTTCTAATCTCCCCTCTTTCCCCCATTTTTCATTTAGCTTGAGTTTTAGGAATTATTATGAGCAGAATAAATGAAGAGGAGAGGAGTTACGGTATTTGGTAGAAGAGTTTGGGTCTCTTATTGGGTCAATGGGCTAGAACCCAACCCAAAGCCCAATTGAAAATACCAAAATCCTAATCAACTCCAAACATATTGATGTTTATATTTAAACAAGTTGTAAACATTGTTTTAAACTCAATGGAAGTGGTCCCGAGTCCAGATTCGACTATTTACAAAAAGTCACATTTCGAACTTTAAATTCAACTAACGATGCTATATTTAAATAAAACATTTAAATATATAATCGTAAAATATGCGGGTTGTTACAGACTACCCTTCTTAAAGAAATTGCATCCTCGCAATACTTAAGAGGAAAATAAAGAGTAACAACCGTGCTTAGGTATAACAACGTAAAAGCAAATTTTGAAATGAGAAGTTCACTTTAACGAGCACGAGAGAGTAAATCCGGATGTGTTTTCTCGATTAATTCTCTGGATTCCCAAGAACAATCCTTAGGATTTGCAGACCATTGAACTTTCAAAAGTGGAACATCTTTATTACGAAGGCGTTTAACCTCCGTAGCAATGATACGAATAGGATGTTGGTCATAAGTCAAATTAGGTGAAACTTCAATTTCTTCAATAATACCGGGCTCAAGAATAGAATCGGAATCTTTAAGGCATTTCCGTAGTTGAGAGACATGGAATATGTCATGAATAGCAGAAAATTGAGTCGGTAATAAAAGGCGATAAGCCACGGAACCAATGCGTTCAGTGATGGGAAATGGGCCAACATATCGAGGTGCTAATTTTCCCTATCGACTGAAACACACAACACCCTTCATAGGTGAAACATGAATAAATACCAAATCTCCCATAGAAAATTCTAATTTCCTTCTTCGGTTATTAGCATAGGATTTTTGTCTACTCTGAGCTTCTTTCATCCTATGACGAATAAGGTCAATCTTTTCTGTGGCATCACGAATAAATTCTGGACCTAAAACCAGCTTCTCACTGGCTTCAAGCCAACACGAAGGAGATTGACATGGCCTTCCGTAGAGTGCCTCGAAAGGTGCCATACCAATACTAGATTGGAAGCTATTATTATAAGAAAACTCAACAAGAGAAATATGATCTTCCCAACTTCCACCAAAATCAAGAACACAAGCACGAAGGAGATCTTCAAGAGTTTGATCACACGCTCTGTTTCCATCGGATTGAGGATGATAAGCGATGCTAAAATTAAGCTTCGTTCCCAAAGCTTTTTGAAGACCTTTCCAAAATCCACTAGTAAATAATGGACCATGATCGCTAACAATAGAAGTGGGAACTCCATGAAATTTAACAATTTCTTTAACATTGAATTTGGCCAAAAGAGGTACGGTCTGATTGGACCGAACGGGAATAAAATGGACGGATTTTGTAAGTCTATCCACAATCACCCATAGACTGTCATGACCCGAACGAGAACGGGGAAGACCGTCAATAAAGTCCATGGAGACTTGATCCCACTTCCAAATTGGAATGTCCAAAGGTTCCTTTGATGCTCGGCCTTTATGAGTTAGCAAGTCATGCAATGCTTAATAAAATTAGCAATATCAGATTTCAGTCCATCCCAATAATAAAGTCGTTTCATGTCCGCGTACATTTTACTACTACTGGGATGAATGGTAAATATAGATGATGAGAACCTTCTAAAATGTCTTTACGAAGATCACTAATATTTAGCACAATCAGTCTACCAAATTTTTGATTGCCCCCACGAGCATCGATTTCAAAGTCTTTCAAACCATCAACCTTATTTTTATCCCTACAAATTTGGCTAAGAAGAGCCAATTCAGGATCTTTCTTTTGAGCTTCAAGGATGCGGTCTAAAAGAGATGGATGAGCCTCAAGGCTACACAAAATAAGAGATGAACATGAATCGGATTCACAATCTCGAATCTCACAAGAGGACAAAGCCTTAAGATCATTCCATTTGGATATCATCATGGAAACAACCGCTTGTTGCTTACGACTAAGGGCATCGGCAACACGATTTCCCTTTCCGAGAGTATAAAGAATATCAAGATCATAAGATGCAAGGAATTCGAGCCAACGTTGTTGACGTAAATTAAGTTCCTTTTGAGAGAACAAATACTTCAAAGATTTATGATCAGTGTAGAGAACAAATTTCTCTCCCAAAAGATAATGATGTCAAATTCTATGGGCGAAAATAATGGCCGCGAGCTTTAATCATGAGTGACATATCTAGTCTCGGCAAGCTTTAATTGCCTAGAAGCATAAGTGATAACACGTTCCCATTGCATGAGGACGGCTCCCAAACCAACATGACTAGCATTGGTATAAACAATCAAGTCTTGGTTCCCTTCGGGAATCACAAGAATAGGAGCATCGGAAAGGAGTTCTTTTAATTTCTGAAAAGCAGCTTCACATTTGTCTGACCCAATGTACTTAACTCCCTTCTTTGTCAAACTAGTAAGAGGTACAGAAATTTTAGAAAAGTCTTTTATGAACCAACGGTAATAGCCCGCCAATCCAAGAAAACTACGGATTTCCGTCACACTCTCCGGTCTCTTCCAATTTTGAATCGCTTCAATCTTTGAAGGATCTACAGAAATTCCGGATTCAGAAATAATATGTCCTATAAATTTCACACTGGATTGTCAAAAGTGGCACTTAAAAAATTTTGCTTTCAATTGATTGCTCCTAAGAGTTTCCAAAACAATCCGAAGATGTTTTTCATGCTCTTCCTTGGTTTTATAATAAACAAGAACATCATCGATAAAGATGAGAACAAATCGATCGAGCAAGTCTTTGAAAATTTGATTCATAAGGTCAATGAAATAAGCTAGAGCATTCATTAAACCGAATGGCATAAAAAGACATTCATAAGATCCATAACGAGTATGGAACGACGTCAAAGGAATATTATCCGCTGCAATTCGAAGCTGATGAAAACCGGTTGCTAAGTCTAATGGTGAAAAGACTCTAGCACCGCTAAGTTGATCGAATAGATCATCAATCCGATGCAAGGGATATTTGTTCTTGATGGTGAGATCATTAAGCTTGCGGTAGTCAACGCAAAGCCTAAGTGTACCATCGGATTTCTTCATAAAGATAGCTAAAGCTCCCCAAGGAGAGGAACTAGATCGAATAAACTGTTTTTCTTCTGACTCGGATAATTGTTTACGCATCTCCTTATTTTCCTTATTGGACATACGATAAGGAGGACGAGTGATAGGTAGAGCCCCAGGGATTAGATTAATTATGAACTCAATTGCTCACTTAGGTGGTAATCTTAAAACGGGCTCAAATACATCAGGAAATTCACGAACAACGTGAATGAGGGAAATGACATCTTCCTCATCATTGTCGTCATCATGTGGATTTAGAGAATATAAGGATGCTACCGAATTAGAATCTGAATCTTTAAGAATAATAGAAATCTGCTTAACAGATTGAGGATGTCGAAGATGGATAGTCCTCTCTGGACATAGGATGTGGACTTCGTAACGATTAAGTCAATCCATTCCCAAAATCATTCTGAAACCTAAGTAACGCATAACATGCAAATCGACACGGAAAGCATAATCACATAGAATAATTTCAACATCCTTACAAAATAAACTGAGTGTTGCGGATCCACCAATCGGATTCGCAATTCTTAATGAAGTCATCAAGCCCATAATATTTAAAGACAAAATATCAACAAGTTCCTTTGATATAAAAGAGTGGGATGCACCCGTATCAAAAAGAACTCGAATAGGATGATCACGAAACATAATAATGCCATCAAGGACAGAATGAGAAATACCTTGACCAAGAGAAGTGTTACTAGGGGTTTGCACAACATTCAGCTTTCCCTCTTTCTTGCTTTGAAGTTTGGGACATGCAGATATATGATGACCCGAACTTTTGCAATAGCGACAATAAAGGGGTTTCAGACACTTATTTGCATAGTGGTCCTTATAACCACAATTGTAGCACTCTCCACGACTAGAGGTAGGAGTCTTTGCTACCGAAGTTGCTTACTTCCCTTTCTTGTTGGGATTAGGGCCTTTGAACTTACTGTTGAATTTCCTCTTCTTGTTGTTATTTAAGTTCTGTTTGGCACCCCCAACATCACCATCACTTTCTTGATCGGCCTCTTCAATTCGAAGAGCGATATCTACAAGCTGATCAAAAGGAACTTAAAGGCTTTTTGAGGTTCTTATTCAACCCATAGATAAACCTCTGATTTTTCTTCAATGGGGTATTAATATACTGGACCCTATATTTAGATAGGGATTCAAAAGATGCGACGTAATCCGTCACAGAAGATTCACCTTGAACAAGGTCAATAAAGCGTCAAGCTAAAGTTACTTTTTTAGCTTTCGGCACAAACTTTAACTCGAACCTTTCTCGAAATTGCTCCCAAGTAAGATCCGCTTCAACAATTTCCGAAACCAAAAGCTCATACCAATCTAATGCTCTCTCCTGGAACACGCTAGAAGCTACTTAGACTCGATGTAGATCCACAAGATTCATGCGGGAAAAGATGCGATCGCATGTTCTAAGCCAAGATTGGACTTCTATAACGCTTTCGGAACCCTTGAATGGCCTTCCACCCAAATTGGTATAATCACTGCACAAGTGTTCAAACCCGAATTTAGGATGAGTAGGCTCTGGAATGGGTCTGGCAGCTTGGGCATTCTTTACAAGATCCAAAAGTTGTTGGGCAAACATGAATACGCCATCCTGAGGAGTAGCATTGGATTGACCGGCGCTGGGACGGCCAAGTCTAACCATTTCTCTTCTTTAAGAAAGAAAGAAAGAAGAGGAAAAAGGTTATTCTTAGAATGAATATCAAACAAACTTGATTGATAAAATAAGGCATCATAAAAGAAAATAGGATAGAACGGGTCCTACGACTCGAATTAAATCCTAAGGCACGATTCCTAAGAGAAACTTAGGACAATGATCCTTACTAGATTATTCTACATTGTTCCGAAGTTTGGCTCCGATACCAAGCTATGACGCCCCACCTCTATACTCACACTAACCAAGGACACTACTGGGTAATCCCGCCAATTACTACGAAGAATAAGGCTGTTGAGGAGCGACCATCTGTGTAATTGCTTTGTGCAAGTACCGATATGTCAGATAGTATGTCAGGCATTTCATTTCAAGAGGAAATCTGACATATCAAATACAAACTCAAAGCTACTACAAAGTGGCTACGTGGCCTTCGAAAACAAATATAAAATAAGCATAACATAAATCAGTCATAGATATTCATATCACAAAGGTAGAAACATATATGGATATAACACATAGAAGTGAACATCAAAGTAGTGGTCATACAAGATCCACTACATCACAAAAGAATAGGTACAAGTGCTAGACAAAAGAATATGTATACATCAAGGAGTCTCTATCTCGAATGTATAAAAACAAAAACTACTAAGCTAAAGTAGTTAGCCAAAAGTCAGAAGCTAGTCCGTGCTAAGAAGTCAAGTGGAAGCATCTGAAACACCTCGGTTTGACAAGAGTATTATTTAAGAAGAAAAATAATAAATGGATCAGTCTACCTATAAATATCATACAAGATGAGATAGGATACGAGATATGACAAAAATATATGATAACAGTAATGCCATACTGTGACAAGTATTTATTTGATAACAATGAAAATCATATAATATCTCCAATCTCCTCAAATATCCAAAAAAAGAATATCATATTCTTTAGCTTATTCACCAAAACTTAAATATTGACAAAACATATCAATGCAAATCACAAAAATTGGTGAAACACAAATTCTAGAAATCAATAATTAGAAATCCAGAAAACACAAAGGGGGAGGTCTATCACAAACGGGAGCATGAAAACTCACCAACATGTGTATCACAAACAGGACGCTATCCCATGGGTCGCTAACCCGTAATGAGCTGAACATCGACGTACCTAAAAAGATACGCCTCATAGACAGAAACTCAATTGAGTCGAACATCGACGCACCTAAAAAGATATGTCCCATGCACAGACTCATTGAGCCGATTGCTCCACGAACGGTCAAAAGACCATGGGTCGCTTCCCCACCAAATTGAGCCGAAGCTCTACAAAACGGGGTATAATCCCCCATGCGGACAAATAGACATCGCATATCGGTAGTCTAAACCATAAAATGATCATCATTGATCAATAAGTGTAAATTACATCAAGCTAGTAAATAAATGAGTTTAGCTTCATGTCCCATAACCACTGGCTTAACTTAGATATTTACGAACAAATTTTAGATTTCCACTCGAAGATTGTCACGAGATTTCAATCGAACAAGTCCAAAAATTAACCGACGAAGTAAACGCAAGCGTTTCATACCACTTGTTTTGCTAAGTCATTTAACTAGATTTCTCATACGAATGAGGTAAAGGTTTGTATATACTAATAGATTGGTAAACGGTTTTAAAAACGAGCTTTGTATTAAAAGTAGTGTTGAAATCGTTTTTTTTTGTGAAAGAGTTTTAGTATTTACTACTAGTGTAGAAACCTTTGTATTTTAAAGTGACAAATCAAAGAAATGATTGTAAAAACAATCTATCACTAAAAATTCACATTCGACGACGTGAATTAAAACCATAAAAATCGATATCAAATCCATCGAATGGATACCCCCAAAAAACCAGAAAAGAAGTCATCAAAGTCAATAATAAATGACAACAACTAACTGGATCAACAAAAATCGATAAAAATCGGAAATCCATTAAAAAATAGGCAAATAGGCAAAATTTCACAAATCCAGACATCTGGTAGGTTTAGCCAGACGTCTGGCTCTGGGTTTTGAAAATTTTATATTTTTTTCTTCTTTTCTTTTTTTTTCTTTCCAGAAGCCTCCCAGACGTCTGGTATGGTCTAACCAGACGCTTGGTTAAGGGCTCTGCCATTTTTTTCTTCCGTCGTATCTTTTTTTTCTTCCAATGCCCTAACCAGACGTTTGGGTTCTTCAACCAGACGTCTGGTTGCCTGTACTGGGCAACAGTTTGCATATGCCATTGATGGCCAAATCAATTCGGAAGCGATCGGACAAGCGACGGAGGTTAGGGATTTATGCCAAGCGATAACCCAGCCCTATAAGCTCTTCGATACACCCCAAATATCATTTCAAAATATCCATAGAAGGATTTTCATAAATTTTGACTTCAAAACCAAATATTGGAAAATTCATCAAACCAATTCAAATCAAAAGCAATTGAACATGAAATAGATGTTAGGAATTCATACCAAACAACAATGAAAGCTATAGACATAGATGTGAGTTCAAGAACTCACCTTTAAATTCAAATATAGAAATGAGAAGCGCTAAAACAAGCTAAGATTGATTTCTCTTCAACAACACCTCAAGAATTTCAATCTATTATCAAAGGCAAAGTTTTTTATAAGTTAGGTTATAGGAAATTCTGAAAATTGAAGAGAGATTGAGATGGAAAAGACGAACAGGATGCTTACCTAAGCTTCTCTTTGATTTTAGAACTAGAACTTGAATTTCCAAAGAGAACTAGGGCTTAGGAATTTCTAATCTCCTCTCTTTCCCCCATTTTTCATTTAGCTTGAGTGTTAGGAATTATTATGAGTAGAATGAATGAAGGGGAGAGGAGTTAGGGTACTTGGTAGAAGAGTTTGGGTCTCTTATTGGGTCAATGGGCTAGAACCCAACCCAAAGCCCAATTGAAAATACCAAAATCCTAATCAACTCCAAACATATCGATGTTTATAATTAAACAAGTTGTAAACATCGTTTTAAACTCAATGGAAGTGGTCCCGAGTCCGGATTCGACTGTTTACAAAAAGTCACATTACGAACTTTAAATTCAACTAACGATGCTATATTTAAATAAAACATTTAAATATATAATCGTAAAATATGCGGGTTGTTACAATCATGATCTGACATATCTCCATTAACCTATCACCTTTCATAAACAAAGGAAACGTGGTGGAGAAGATGGTTAGAAACAAAATCTGTGGAGTGAATATAGTTGAATTTAACATTTATTATACTTGTTTCAGAATATAGCATGATCAAAATGATAAGCTACCATATAATTATACTTTCCAGTTCATATTCAACTCATGCCAAATCCGATATACAATTCATATTCAACAAGTTTCATATAGCCATATTACTATATCTATTCAAAAATGAGGTGACTTCTTTTATACTCATATGTACGTAAGTTGTATGGTCGTACCATGGATAAACCGAACAAACCGTGAACCTCGCTATACCCAGTAACAATTGAGTTGCAACTAACCCGCAACATCCAGAATCAGGACTCCCTCCCGTTTCAGTTCTATTTCTATTCAATAACCAAACAAAAGCAAATAACTTATAAACATAGCCCTAGGAAGGCATGCGATATCTGAAAACCCAAACTAAATCGAATCAAACATGGAATTTAAGTCCAAAAACGTAGCTCAAGCGTCGTCCAATACCCCGGCCTGCTATCGAAACTCCGTTAATACGGGCCGGTTTGGTCAAGAAACCTGACCTAGAAGGTGCCTATCGGTCCAACTGTGGTGTCCACCGGTGCACCAGTTGTGGTCAGATGAATATGGGTAGCCTGGCTCCTGTTGACAACAATTATATATATTTTTCAGTTTTTATTTCACTTGTTTCTCACTCGTTTTTTATCTGATTCTCAATCTGTTTTCTTTCAAATTTAGATATGTTTCTCTACTACCATTCTACTTTCATTTCATCAAAAATTTAAAATATAAATCAGTTTAAAAATGCTGTAAAAATCGATGTTTCCAAAAATAGTTCTTAGAAAATAGAAATATAACTTTTTTACACATATATCTTCAAAATACCTTTAAAAATCATTATAAAATTAAAATAAAAACATAAAATGACCTAATATATCATTTGGAACTTTAGAAATATTTGTATATAATATTTTATACATATTTTATATATGAAAATCATGTATATTCTCATATATACACATTTTCACCCTTTATCGTATTTTCACTAAAAAATCATATTTATATACAATATGTCTCTATAAAATGCAATAAATTTTATAAATTCATATAAACATATAATTTAACTAAAAAATTATTTTTATGCCATTTTGATATAAATATATATATTAAATCATTAATATACAGATTATGGCCTACTCTTCACATATTATAAAATATATACTTATAAATTCATATAAATTGAATTAAATTATGCAAAAATAATTATTAGACTTGAAATCATCGTATTGAGTCTTAGAAATTAATTTCTTGTCAATTTGATATATTTAAATATCACAAATCATCAAATTCATTGTTTTGGACATTTGTACAAATATGAAAAATCACCATATTAATTCATATAAATTAGATAAAAATACATAAAAATTTATTTAGACTTGCTAATATCATATTTCATCTCAGGAATTTATTTCTATAATTTCATTTCATTTTTCTACAAATTTCTTAAATATATGTCTCAAATATGTCTCTAATTTGTCTAATTTTGCATATAATAATCACATATGCATTATATCATTATGCTAACCGAGTTAGTTAGCCAAAATTCATTTATTAATCAGGTTAGGCAATGCTTCCAGAATTCGTAGAGATTAATTTTGAATTTTAGTTACTTAATTACCAATTTTAATCATATTAGACTATGAAATCAAGCGAGTAAATATCAAATTTAGGCAAAACCACCCACTTTAGTAGATTACTTCTAATCCCAAGCCTCTAACCTCACTTTCCTTCATTGTCCAGAGAGAGACTTTAATTCATTATTCTAACACTTCTAGAGACTCATATGCACTAGTCCTTGCTTTTCTCTTCAATTTAGTGTTTCAATTTCTCAATTTGAACTTGAGTTTTGGGGGTTTCAATTTCTCAATCTGATCTTGAATTTTGGGGGTTAGGGTTTGACCAGAAAGCTAAAGAAACATAATTAGTTTATGAAAGAAATGAGGTACAGTTTTTTAGTTTTTAAGTTAGGTTAGTTAGATAATTGTCCAACCGCTCAATTTTAAAATTTAAATTTTAAACCACATAACACCGATTCGATTGAACGACATTTCATGCCGTATCTCCTTCATATGACTCCAAACAACATAAATAAATGTATTACACGAACAAAAAACGACGGTCACAATGGTACTCGTTTCGTTGCCAAATTCCACTATCTTAAAAATAACCATTTTTCCCCTTCTTATTTTTAATTTATTTAATTAATTCATTGATTCCACTATTTTTCATATTATTATGTCATTATTATTTAATTAAAATAATATTCAAATTTTCAGGGTCTTACAGGAAGAGTTCGCTCTATGGATGGATGCTCTTGAATGTGCATGGAGTGGACTATAGGGGAAAGCCCTTTGAATAAGAACGAAGCTTGGATCAAGGAACAAATTAAAGGATTGGCACAGAGATGCGGTTAATTGATGTTGTTTTGCTCCGTACAGATCCACCATCCCATGATGGGACTTACATATTTTTGGAGTTTGGGACTTAGAAGAACTAAAGATAAGTTAATTTTGAAGATCTATGGCTATGGGAATGGATTAGCACCGATCAATACGGATCAGTACCAATCAGTCAAGAAGTTGAAATTTGGCATTTTGAAGCTTGGGTAGAATAGAAGAGCAAGAATTTGCTAAGTACCTGTGATGTTGTAACGACCTGCAAATTTGACACTGTTAACATATAATTAACTAAAACTGAATTTTGGATTAAAGGGTGAATTGGGTATCATACACAAAACCATTGCATAGGTCTTTCGGAGCTAATCAGTTTCAACTATAAATTTGTTATACTATGAGTTACAGTTTAGAAGATACTAACTTTATAAGTCTAAAAGACTCACAACTTCGACGAATGATTTTCAACATTCTTGTTTTGAAAATAAAAGGCATGTTTAGTCTAGTTGGTTAAGAGAGTGGACTTCATTTGGAGAGGTCATGGGTTCAATCTTGGCTAGCAACACATTTTTATTGAATTTTGTAGAAAACCAATAGAAATATAGATATTTATGAAGATAAATATATGTATATAGGAGAGAGAGATAGGAAAAAAAGTATTTAAAAATGTATAGTCAGAATATATACATAAGTGCATATATATATATATATATACATGTACATATATTTGTATGAGGATATGTGTGTGTGTGTGTCTGTGTGTGTAGATAGTCCAATGTAAGAAAATATAAATGTTATAACCGTGTAAAAGTTGAAATATATAAGTTATTGATATATGAATTATGTATGCATGTATATATACAATATGACGAATGTATTTAATATTCCAAAGAAGTTGAATTTATACGCATAAATTTTTTGTGTATTAATTCCATGTATTGTGGGAAACTAGTTATGAAAATTAGAAATTAATAGTGTATTGATTGATAGAGAGGCGAATTAACACGTTTATTTTAGGAGATTAATTCTCTGTAAATATTGAGAATCAATCTTTCTTCAATTAAAATGTAACCTTATAATAGATTTAAAACATATTCATTTGGAACTATCTTTAAATGGTATGTTTAAATTTCCTCTTACTTGAAGGCTGGATGAAACTAGAACTTTTTGGACCATTACTTTTCTTAACCTCTCTCTTTACCTTCTTATCTCTATATATTTACTGTTATTTCATTTATGTTGGATGCTTGGAGAAAAATCCTAATTTATTCATAGCTTCCACCTCATGTCTTATTCTTTGAAAAACTAAAATATTAGATTTAGAAAATGAAAAGGGTTATTCAATCAAAAGAAAAGATGCTGCCATCTATCTATCTATTTCTATTTTTGTTGCACTATTATTGTTGGAACTGGGCAAGCCCGCAGTAGAAGTCATGGGTGAATTTCAATTTTTTTTACCTTATTGGATCTTTATTGGGCCTATGAAGTCTAATTTATTTATAACATTTCTAAATTTAATTTAAATAAAATCACTTGTTTCTTTTAAATTTACAAATTATAGATAGAATTTTGTTTAATTTATACTTAGTTAAATATAATAGTACACATATGTATCATATACATATATGTATGTGTGTAAATGTGTAACATAATAATCTGTGCAAGGTATAACATATCCGTATATAAATGTTAGGATTTACATCGCAACGGAAGTTCATCATATATGTATTAAATATCGTCCAAATATACGTATGTATGTAAAATTGTTACTTATATAAGTATTAAAAACTATGTAAATATATATATATATGTATCTATGTATGTATGCATGTGTATGTATATATATATCTTATATGTAAAAAATATTAATGATTTATATATATATACCATTGCATTAAATATTAAATAAGTGTATGTATAGATATATATATATATGTATGTATGTATGTATGTATGTATGTTTGTATGTATGTATGTATATACATATATAAAAAATTGAATCATTTTGCACATATACATGTATATGTATGAATTATAGTAACAAAATCATTATATATATATAGATAGATATATATTAAAGTTATCCAGATTGAACGCACAACACACAAAAAATTATTTATATTTTATTGCATTAAATATATATATATATATTAATTATTCAGTATAATAAAATAATAATAAAAAATATTTTTGTGTTATATTATTAGAATTTTAAATTTTAGAAAATCAAGCATGATATTGTAAAGTTACAAAAAAAATTTCTAGAAATTTCTGAGTTAAAATAATATTTTTAATTGATTGATTGATTTTAGCCATTTATTAAATTGATTTTTTAAAATATAAAAAATAATTTTTAAATTTTGCTTTTTCGGCCTAGATTTTATATGATGATAAAAAAATTAAAATTTAATTTTTGAAACATGTTTTATTTTATATGATTTATTTAATTAGTATATTGATTTAGATAATAATAAATAACAGTAAATTAATATTAAAAATTAATTTGCAGCCACCAAAAAATATAATCTATATTGATGTGCATTTATAAAATATAGGTTCAACTATTAACATGATATGATGATATAACTAAAAACCAGTCATATAATTAAAATTAGGTAGTATATTAATACGTATACATATATATATAAATTAATAAATGATAATAATTAAAATAAAATTTATTTGGCCGTGCATTTAGATCTATATATAAAAAATGTGTTTTTTTGATAAATTAAAACATACATATAATCAATCTAATATGTGACAACGTTGAGGATACATATAAGAAACTCACCCAACTAGCAATATAATAATGATATATATATATATATATGAATAATATAATGTTATTTATAAATCATATGGTATAGTAAATACATGCCTAAAACTAATACCTTAGAGCATACCTTGTAATGATGAATTCTCCCTCGTTTGGAATCTTCTCAATTCGACAGATTGTTAATCCTTGAATAGTAGACACTTAGCTATCCAATAGCTATCGCCTTTTGAATTGATTCCTGTTGAATTTGTTGGAGCTTCTAGATGGAGAATTCGGCCAGCAATAGGAGAAGAAAGGCAGCCATAAAAGTCCTAAAACAATTAGGGTTAGAGACCTTTATATAGTGGATAAAATAGAGACAAATATGGATAACATCTCATATTAAGTCTCAGTAGATCTAAGCTATCCATCTTAAATACGCTTCTAGAATTTTAGCGCCCCCTATAGTCTACGTGCTGCTGAATTAACACCATGATACCATGGGCTAATAGCCCATTTAAGCCCAAATAAATATTATTAATTAAATCTGATTTAATTACTTGTTGATATCACATATTGATCGATATATTTATAACTATTATAAATATATACAATAATATTTATTCCTCAAATCAAATTCAAAATTTTATAATTAATATTTCATAAATATTAATTAATTTATTTATTTATAACAATTATAAACTAATTAAGTCATTTGGTCTAAAGAGAATTCATTATTTCGGTTGTGTGACTCGTCAGGTGTAAATTTGGTCAACGATTAACATTGCACTATTCGTATGTTAACGTTCACATGTCACATAGCCGGTGGTGTGACATTTTGTCCAAATTTACCTCTTACTTATTTTCGGTAAATCCAATTTCACTTTGTTAAGCGCTACCCGGTTGTGACATTTATTTAGACCAATTCTCTTCGTCAAAGCTATATCACTTTAGACTTATGGAATTTGGTAATGGTCAAAATTCCAATATCGTCCATATTGAACTCTATAGTTCAGATACAAAGTCATTGGTTCAATAATAACAATTATTATAAACCAAACTGCTCTGACTAAAGACTTTGAGTTGACTTGAATTGACCATGATACTAACCCCATATAACTGAGGGGACGGATCCTCTCTTGAATAGTGCTTCACTTTCAATACTTCCACTTGACCCAACTATAGTCACTTGATGGATGTTGTACCATGATTTGACTATAATCAATGCGGAGCTTTCATATTGAAGATCCACATTATTCTCAAGTCGAGAGAACCGTGTAAATCAGTCACATTGATATTCTCTATTTGATCTAAGCTATATTAACCAACAAAAAACTATTGAGTGAGTCATTCCGTAGTTATCCAATAGTTATCAGTATGTAATCCCTAGGTGTCCCTAGTAGCCATGAGTAATACACTTCCCAACATTGGGAGAGCGTTGCGTACTCTAGTCTCAACGGATACATCGATGTCCAGTCTTAATGCATCTTGACTAGGAACATTTAAAAATGGTATATTTGTTTTCATCGTGATAAATTACTCATGGTTACAACACTTAGTAACTACTATCATAAACATACCATTTATGAATTTTCTATTAAATATACTTTTAATTAAATTAATTAATTAATATAACACATTATATCAAGTATATAATATAAAGAAAACACCTTTTATTTTGAACAAGATTGGTTATCGAGTTAGATATATGTAACAATTACATAATTGCCTCTAGGACATACCCTAACTCTATCAATTATTAGGTATGTATCAACATTATAAGGACGGGCAGTTATAATTGTCAAGGTTAATGATGGTACTATATTATGTAACTCAGAAGTTACTCTGCATCTTGGAGTGTTTATACAATATGGCACAAACACCCAAGAGATTATTGTAGAGAAGAAAATGAAGAATAATAAATGAAAATGAAGTAAAAACGATACACACAGAGTTTATGGTGGTTCGACCAACTGATGCCTATTCCACGCGGTTTCTCAATTGATTATACTATTGTTTACAAATGTTGTTCTTATGGATCGGTGTGGATCCTCGAGATTACGAGAGATTATAGAGAAAAGTTGTTAAGAGAGCAAAAAAAATCCCCGAAATGATGCCCCTCCATGCCTATTTATAGCCATATGTCATCGAAATTTGCCCATCCACGATCACATCCACGTTTCCCACATCTAGAGGAAGTTGCGCGAAGAAGATCATGGCCACGACATCATTTAACATGGATCGGTACTGATCCATAAAGTGGTTTTATGGACCTTTCTTGTAGTCTTGTGTAGATGTGACTTGCTAATAACTTCATATATTCTGTCTTAATAGTTTTGCTAGAAGGTTGTTTCTGAGTCAATTGCTTGGATCGGTTGTGGAATAGAGTTCCTGACTTCATATGCTTGAGGTTCTCGTAGGAAAATGGCATGTGAACAATTCATTAACGTTTGCAATGGGTTGCAATCACCATGGGTTGGAGGTAGAGAGGATGCAAGGTGATATGGATGAAGTATGGATCGGTACTGATCCATGACTTAGTTCCAATCTTGGAACTTGGCTCTTGTACTTGGATTAGCAATGCATGTGAACTACTTTGGGAAGTTGATTGGTATGCAAATACGTATACCTCCTGGTTTCGTTTGATATCCGAGTTTGGTAATTATCGCTCCAGATTCCTACTTAGTGATTTCTCTATTCGATTGTTTTGACTCGTTGAAATATGTTTTGGTCACAAAGTTGGATAACATTTGCCCCCAAAGCACCCTTGTGAATGGAAGGTATGCTATGCTCCAGAACAAATATCGGTGTAGATGAAACATTAGTACCTAAATTTTCTGGCCATTAACTGGCCATACAATGGAGAAATTATGATAGTTAAGGACTCGAGCCCTTGCTTGACAGTTGGTCATCAATGATCATCGTTCCATGTTCTCCCAAAATTATTATATCATATAGTACATCTAATCATCTTGTGTTGATCCGGGAGTTAATAAACATGTATTAAAATCAATTGCTCAATTCGGTAATTGCTATTGAATTGTTTCCAGGTCAATTTGTGTTTGAAACCAAAGTTTAGTTTTCGAGATCTAAGAGTCATGTATTTGATGACCAATTCAATTCCCGATCATTCCGGATCATTAATCAAATCTTCAACCTTTCCGAGCTGCAAGTCCATTGTCGATCTTTCCGGATCGTTCTTCGATCACTCCAAATCATTAATACAATCATCGATCTCTCCGGATCATTAAATCTCCGACGAGGGGACCCAACGATTAAGTCCATTCACTCACTCTCTGGTGAGGGGAGTTACCTTCGCACAAGCCCAATCCACCTGCTCTCCAGCAATGGGGCTTGCACCTTGTAGTCGTCGCCCTATTTCTCCGAACAAGACTACCACAATCAATATCAATCATCATGTTCAAGTGGTTTTCAAAATCAATAATTCGTAGAATTTATGTTTTAACATCTATCACAACATTTGTTCAAACACTACAACCTAACATCCAGTACAGAGCGTGCCTAGAGACCGATTGAGGTCCCATACATGAGTAAGTGGTTTGACTGTAACATTGTATCATTTATTGAAAACAGAAAGAAAAGGGTATGAATCAAACCTGACTCCCTGCCGTCTTGATCATGGGATAACTATCCTCGACCCAGCTCCGAGGCTGCTTCAATTTGCTGCAGATGATGGCTGCTCCTATTCCACCACTACAGCTCGGCTTCTTACATATTGCAGTAACTGGTTGTTCCTAACCAGTTCTTTAATTAGGTCACAAAGGTGTCTGCAACCGTTTTTTTCCTGCCCATCCAACTCATGGAATGGGCAATATTTTCCCGATTTTCTCTCTCGCTCGGTGGATT
Organism: Allium fistulosum; assembly: GCA_030737815.1. Taxonomy (NCBI): domain Eukaryota; kingdom Viridiplantae; phylum Streptophyta; class Magnoliopsida; order Asparagales; family Amaryllidaceae; genus Allium; species Allium fistulosum. The sequence continues at coordinate 303,364,230 of CM060901.1, read as the reverse complement.
CTCTTCTCATTGGATTCTGATAGGGAATCTACCCTTTGTATCTAGGTAAATCCTCTCCAGTTCAATTCTATGTAAAAAGAGAATTCCTATTCCCTTCTCTATCGCTTTGGTCCTCCAAAGCCATCATCAGCCTTTTATTTTCTTTTATCTTTGCCAAATCCTACCCTGGACGGTCCCCCATCATCCAAGGCATTACCCTATGCCTTTTCAGTTTTGATGTCCTCTTAATGCAAGTACCTTTCAGCTACATGGTAGAATTCTGCAAGATCCGTCGGTGGATCCCTTTCTATAGCAATCTTAAAATCTGTCTTACTAACATCTCCCGAAACAGCCGCCATCAAAACCACCGATGGGTCCGACTTATGCACTGCAGCAGCATATGGGTTAAATCTGATTAAGAAACTCCTTAGGGTCTCTCTGGTCCTTTGCTTCATGCTCGATAGCATCATCACGTTCTTCGACCGTGAAATATGCACTTTGAACTAGCTCATAAATTTGTTCCCTAATTTGGTCCACGTACAGATAGAACAATTTTCCAGTTGTCTAAACCGCATCGCTACTAAATTTGTTAAATACAAAAGGAAATGTCATCCCACTACTTCTTCAGATGCACCTAACACCTCCATATGTTGGATGTATCTCATTAAATGAACTGTTGGATCAGTTTTTCCATCGTATATTTTCCAATGTTGGCAGCTTGAAATCTGGCAGATTCCTTATGTACCGGATGTTAGGAGTGAATGAATTTCTGTTTAAATCATCCAAACTCTAATTTTGCAGTCCGCATCTTATTGGCCGTCTAACTACCTCAACAATTCTACCATCGTATTTAACGAAAGTCTCCGCTCCACATTTTCATTCTACCCCCGTTCCTATGGGGAACTCTGGTACGTACTTCTTTGGTCATGCATCTGCACTCTGATTCACATTCCAGTGGTCCGCATTATTTCCTAGGCGTGCACCGCCTCTCTACAAGTTCACATCAACTATGCAAGTCCTTAGAGATCAATACTGATCCGTGCTTGTAGACCGGTACCGATCCATGGCATTTCTCCTGGGATCGCCCCACTTCACTCTATTTTGTTTCCAAGGGCATTCATTCTGGCCTTTGGTCTCTTGTTTTGACCTTCAGCAACTCTGGTTGTTCCCATCCTTCTGGAGAATCCTTCCATCATCTCTTCCTGGCGTGATATCATTCAGTTTTGCATTTTCATCATCATCGTCTCCAACTTATCTCTGGTTCTGTAGATGGAAGGGGGTTAGATCCTGAGTACCCTTTTGGCTACCTAAACGATCTTGTTGGCTTTCTCCAGCAATTCTTCTGGTTGATGGTCTCGTTATCTTCTTAAATTCGAGTTTCAAGTCGTCAAATCCAAGTATTCTCAATGAAAGCACCAAAATATTAATACTAGAATGTGGCACAAACGCCTAAGAGATTATAGTAGAGAAGAAAAATAAAGAATAATAAATGAAAATGAAGTAAAAACGATGCATACATATATTATAGTGGTTCAGCCAACCGATGCATACGTCCACTTAGCTTCTCAATTGATTTATAGTTGTTTACAAATGATGTTCTTATGGATCGATGTGGATCCTCGGGATTACAAGAGATTATAGAGAAAGTTGTTAAGAGAGCCAAAAGAACCTTGAAACCATGCACCTTCATGCCTATTTATAGCCGTAGGTCACCAAAATTTGCTCATCCATGATTACACCCACGTTTCCCACGTTCAAAGGAATTCGCTCGAACAAGATCGTGGCTACGTCATCATTTATCATGGATCGGTATCGATCCATGAGATTGTTTTATGGACATTTCCTATGGCCTTTGTGTAGATGCGACTTGCTAGTAACTTCATGTTTTCCATCTTTATTGCTTTACTAGAAGCTTGTTTTTGAGTCAATTGCTTGGATTGGTGGAGGAATAGAGTTCCTGACTTTATGTGCTTGAGATGCTCGAAGGCAAATGGCATGTAAACGATTCAGTGAAGATCAGAATGTGTTGCATTCACCATGGGTTGGAGGTAGAGGTGATGCAAGGTGATATGGATTAAATTTGTATGGATTGATACCGATCCATGGCCATGGATCAGTACCGTTCAATGACTTAGTTCCAATCTTGGAATTTGGATCTTGTACTTGGATTAGCACGACATGCGGGCTACTTTGGGAAGTTGATTGGTATACAAATGAGTATACCTCTTAAGTTCATTTGATATCCGAGTTTGGCAGTTATCGCTTTAGATTCCTGCTTAGTGATTTCTCTATTCGATTGTTCTCACTCGCGCTAATATGATTTGGTCACAAAGTTGGATTACATGGAGTAACCCTTTGTCTTATCTTTGTGAATATTGTATATTATCGTTTTTCTTCTGATATTCTGATATTATGTTCTTTCTTTCTTGTTCTATTTCTTTGTCTTTTTACTTAACCCTAACAATCTATATTTTTGGCATTTAGGTGCTCTACACAAGAATATTGTGGATAAATTAGTATCGACATTTGAGTGTCAACAAGTCGGGTCAATGTAGTTTATCTTAATAAATTGTTTGTTAAATAAAGGAACGTTTAGAAATTACAAACCATCCGAATAGTTCTAGGTTTTTTCACGCCACTCAACAGTTCTCTTTGATTTTTTTCAGTCCATTTAAATTATCATTTTTTAGCTATCCTAAATGTTGCGATAATTCCTTTAATGATTTTACATTTATACACCTAGATTTTATAATTTCTATACTTATTTACAAAGTCCCCATCGATTCACTTTTATTATTTATATTCAAATCCATATATTTAAGTTAATCAAACATTATGAATTCAAACTATTTAAATAAATTCAAGTAACTAATATTCAATTATTTATTTGATAATTTGTTGAAAAAATGATAATTTCAATTTGTATATCACCTTTTTATTAACAAAATGGTAAAACGGATTTTTCTTCTAAATATAAAAACGACTTATGTACATAAATAATAATAAAAAATTTAATTTATGACTGATATATCATACATTGCATAGAAAATTCATTTTAACAATATTCAAAGTATGAATACTATATTTCCATAACATTACCGTGTGTTATGCATGAATTGCAAACTACTACTTTATTGTTGGTAACGGGATCACAAACTATTACATTATTATTAGTACCTATGATTTTAGTAAATAAAAAACAATTAGTTTTCACTTTAACTACTACTACATTTATAATTCTTATTAAAATTGATCTTGTAATTTCACATCCAAAACCCATTATCATACACATGCTTTTGGGAAATGCTCATGAATACACAAGTGATCGAGGATTTTCTCGATATTATTTCAAAAAAGAAAACATTACTTCAATATTTAAATTTTAAAATTTACTATATAAATTTGCAAATGTATCACATATTTATGTATATTAAAATATTATGTTTAATATATAATTTTTAAAATTTTGAAATACTAATTTAACTTATTTTAGAATTAGGAACTAATATTTTAAAACATAAAAATTTGTAAATAGTAATATTATATCTTTCTATAATTTATTTCCATATATTTAAAACAGGAAAATGGGCACAGGGAAGAAGTTGATAAAAAATTTAGTCTTAGGGACAATAAGTTTGATTTTTAGTTTGAAGGACACTTTTTAGTGTAAACAGAAAATGATAGTTACAACTATCATTCTGTGATTTGCACTAGAAAGTGTCCTTCGGTCTAAAAAGCAAACTTGTTGTTCCTGAGATTAAATTTTTTTTCAACTTTTTTCTTGAGCCTAAAAACCCCTATTTAAAATGTATAAATTAATAAAATATTAAGTTTGAAGAATAATTTTTTTTAAGTTTTAAAAATATTATTTTGAAACTAATTTGACATAAAATATATCATTTTGAATAGTTAGAACATGGAAATAATATAATAATGGTTATTTATAACTAATAATAGTATGTAAATTAGTTATTTACAACATTTAATGTATAGTTTATTATGTTTCAAAAATAATGTTGAAACAAAAAACATAATATTTTAAAATATTAAAATCTAAAAATAATAATGGTATTTTTATTAACTCATCTATATTTATTTAACAAATATAAACTAATGAAATATTATACTTAATGTATGATTTAAGTTTCAAAATTATTTTATAATCAAAATGCATTATTTTAAATATTTACAAATAGAGAAAAGTATAATTACGTATATGTAATATATTGATATATTAAATTAATTAACCATGATCTGTTAAACAATAACAAAGTGGAAGAAAATACATTTGTCCCCTTAGTTATCTTTTATTAACTTTTCTTATTTATTCCCTCTTTTATTTTTTCAAACCTCTCTTAATTTCAGTAAATAATAAAAAATAACTAGTACTATCGTTGGTTATCTTCTATTATATGTGTGTGTGTTATAATTTGATAATCTCATCTAAATCTCTTTATTTAATATTACATATAATTCAAAATATAACTTACTAAAATTCAAAAAATAAAATGTTATTTTCAAACTAATTTGAAATAAAATATCCCATTTTTAACTTTAGAATAAAAATGTAATAGTATTTGTAACTAGTTTAAATATATAAACTATTTAAGTATGATATTTTAAATGTAACACTTAAGTTGAAAGATATTATTTTAAATTATTTTATAACAACAAAAATATCATTTTAATGCATAAAGATACAAAACTAATAATATTAATTTTTTGTTAATTTATTTATATACTCATTTAATAAACATGTAAATTAATCAAAATGTTAAACGCAAATAAATTTTTAAATGGTATCTATTTAAATTCCAAAAACATTTTTATTAAATTATTTTATAATTTTTTCTTATGTTACCTAATTTATTGATAGATTAATTTATTAAATATATTCTATTAAACAATAGTAAGGTAGAAGAATTTATAACTCTCTCTAAGAACTGTGAAAAATCACTTGTTATTTTGCTTCTATATTATATATATTAATCGCTAAAATTCTCTTTTTAATTTTGACAATTTATCAAGTATAAGTTCTACCATTGTTTAATTATTTCCAACTATTTTACGTTCAAGTTTGTATTGTTATTTTCTTCCTAATATGAAATTTATCAACAACAAAAAAACGTCTACATAATATCAAGGCTGTCTTTAATTTTCCTTACTATCTTATGTTAAAGTATAATTTATGAATTGTTTAGATTGTTCTTTTTAATTTCATATAATTTACTTACATTCAAGTTTATGTTGTTAATTTTCTTTCCAAATTGGTATTGTATTACTAACATATACACAATATATATGTTTAATGCAATGACCCTACCATTATACCCATATTATTAAAGAACGTTACAAGTAATGTCATCTAATAACATGGAGAATACGGTCGGTTAAGGGTGACCTAATGCAACTATATCTTTGTACTAATACTGACATGTCTTTATTACCTTTCTGAGGATCTATATTGAAATTTTTTGACGTGTATAGTATCAATACAAAGTAATAGACACACGGGTTTAAAATATTCAGAACGATATATAATATAAATAAATCAGAATCAAAGCCACATATCACAGTGGAATAATATACATCATATACACAATAAAATGCAAGTCTATAAAATATCAATATTAGACCCACATAAATATATACATCGCATCTAAGATATCGTATCAGGTACAGGATAACTACTAAATAATATACATAATAGGTCGACTCAAGTATCTATAAATACAGTCATGAAGTAAACTCAAAGGATAAAAATACTCTACTTCGGTGCTAGCTCAAAATCCAAAAGTCAACGAGTCACTGTACTTGTAGAGTCTTGGCCTGAACCGAGTATTTTTTTAAAATAACGGATCAGACTATATCTAATAAAAAGGGGAGATACTAAAATTCTAAATATATGACTTAACCATAAATAAGCCATAATAAAATATGTCCGAGCAAAAATCATAATAAGACATTTAAGTCAAAATCACCATTTCATAAATCCATATTGTTAACAAGGAAACTCATCAACATTCCAAAGATAAGTTATTAACAACAAATATTATTAACTTCTCAAATGAAAGTTTTTAGAAATGACAATTCTCCTCGAAACCCCTCTTCGAATGAATTGATTAGGACGAATTGCTTGCGGAGGATGGCCTTATGAAAGTATTAATTGTAGTTAAGAAGCCCAATCAACCACTCAAAATGAAGATTAAGTTGAGATCATCTCCTTAATGACTCCTTTCGAGTGAGTCGTAGGGGTCATTTTTATCCCCATTTAAGTGGGAGGAAAAACATCGATCACTTATCCCTTTTGATTTTATCGAAAGGACTATCCTGCCCCTAAAAGAAGAATTTGCAGTTGATAATAATGTTTCTTCTCTTTTGGAGAGAACTCCTTCGGAAGGGTAATATATATTGTGATATGAATGCACCTTTCGAAGATATCCATCTAGCTAACATAGCTCGGTATTCATACATCAAATCCCATTTGAAATGTCCCCTTTCAATCAAGTCGAAAGGATGTTTGCTTTTTCAAAGTGGTCTCAATGTACAATACATGAGTTCTATGTTCTATATGCAATGGAATAACATCTCAGAAAATATAAGTTCCATGGACTTATTAACATTGAAACATTATCATCATCTTTGTTTAACATTTGATATCATTAAATATGATGATAATGTGATTCGAATACACATTGTCCAAGTTTATCCCATTGCATCGCACGAGACAAATATGAGTTAATAATATAAGTAAGCATCATGTGCAATTGGTCATTAGTCAAGCTAATGGCCGAAATGATCTTTCACATGATCAAAATCTTTATTTAATCCATGCGCTTCTTCTTTTAGCATTAACCAAATTGAGTTACAAGTAAGAGAGCTTTTCCCAAATTGATTTAGGGTTACAAAGATTTGGTTTGCTAAAAATAGGAGAAAGAATTTATAATTCCAAAATTCGGTCCCCAAACTCGAACCCCTAGGGTCATATTTATAGATGTAGGTTGGCTCCTTTTCGTGCCCATCCTTTTGCTTCAATCGAAAGGCTTTCCTTCAACCTTCCACGTGCATCCTTTCGACATAGTCGAAAGGCCTTCCTTCATCCTTCTATGCGCCTCCTTTCGATGTGGTCGAAAGGCTTTTCTTTTAACCTTTCTCATCCATTCTTACGCCTCTACCTTTTCATTTCAGACCTTTCAACCCAATCGAAAGGATCACCTTGACAACCTTTCGCTGCCGTTTAAGTTTAAGTGCCTATTTTTACTTTTCTTTTACTGGACTGCTTTCGACTTCGTTGAAAGGGGGGTAAGAGCGCTCTTCACTTTGTGTTGCTATACTGTTGCAAGTGAGAGATGAGTTGAGCTTTCACATAACCTCGAAAGGAATGGTGAGTGACGACTGGGTCTTAGCGATTGGACTCTGGGCCTTCATATGGAGTTTTTATCATGCCTTCGAAGGGTTCCAACTGTTTCGAAAGGCTTGTTCTTACTTTCGAAAGGTGTGTATTGGAATCATTTCTTCAAGTAGCGGATTGACAATAACGAAACGCACTATTTTGAAGGAATTAGTTCTGGTGTGCAAGTCTTTTGTTCAATACCTTCGAAAGGTGTTTCAAACCCATACTAGCCTCTCTTATATAAGTGAATCCATCTGCGTCAAAAGGTCTAGATGAGGTGGAAGGGTAACTTTGCCTTCTTTTCTGCCCTTTCGAAAGCTTTTGTTTTACTTGTCATTTGTAAGGGCACCTGGAACTTGCGACTCCTTCGAAAGCTACTTAATACCTTTGAAACACTACTTTGGAACTTCGGCGAAACCCATGTCTTCAATTCTTGTGGAGTCCGGTACTTTTTATAAGTCTTCTTTCGTATCTTTATCCTTAAGTGAATTTTTATGGTTAACATTTTGCCCCCTTCCCCTTGTATGAAAGAAACTTTTTTTCTTTAGGACAAAAATTTAACAACTACTCCGTTCTTAATGACCTCATTTCACTGCGAATTCAAAGTAAATAACATTTTCTATCATTAGATCATGACTTGCATAAAAATATGCTTAGTGATTTGAAAATGATGTTAGTATAGTAGAGCTCCTAAATCTAAGTTTGGAAGTAATAAAATTTGGTTGGTCATCATCTAGAGTTAGTAAATGATAATAAATCTGCAGTTGTAAATGATTGGGAACCCAGAAATTTTGTCTGGCAATAATGGAAGTCCCACCATTCAACTTTGGTAGTTACAAAAGAGGTTCATAAACTGAACTCCCATTATATTAGTAGAAAACCAGGCGTATAATAATTGAAGTCCATGAGTTTTTTACTGGTGAACACAAATGTTCGATAATAAATGGTCATGAGCTATCATCTGGAAATAAGTCATTGAAAACGATGAATCCATATTTGGGGATAAGTAATAGGCATTTAGAAATTCCTATTGGAAATTATAATGATCCAGGGACTGAGATTTAGATGTTGATAAATGTTGTTCAAAAGTTAGTAGTAGTAAACCTATGACCCTGATTCGGGTATTAATAAGACAAACTCAAAGTTTTAATTGAAGACCAGAAGTCCATTGAGATCTCAATTCCAACTGCCTTGGAACCCAGATTTGGGAATGAAACCCAAAAATTGATGGTACCCAAAATCCAAATTCAGGTATTAGAAACACCAGAAATCTAAAACCCAGATTTGGGCATCAATAACTGAAGTTTAGAAGTCAATTGTAAGAGACCTAAAACCCAAATTCGGATTTTGGTAGATGATAACCAAAAATCCATAATAATAATAATAGTGTTCATAATAAAAGTCTTAAGCCCAGATTCGGGTATTAGTGGATGATAACCAAAAATCCATAATAATAGTCTTCATAATAATAATCTTAAGCTCGGATTCGGGTATTAATGATTGAAGTCCAGTAATTACTAGTAATGGCCCCGAAACCAAGATTCGGGTATGATGGAGACCATGAATTATCAGTAATGACCTGAAACCTTGATTCGGGTATTAATAAGTGAAGTCCCGAACCCACATTCGGGTATAAATAAGTGAAGTTCAGAAATTCTTCTTTGATAATTAGTTGGAGGCTATAAACTCATATTTAAGCCTTCGGTGCTGTACCACTCCTTGGGTTTTGACTATTTTGACATGTACTGCTCTTTAGGCTTTGTATGTTGTTACTATCTGATTTGCCGTTTCTCGAGCTTGGATGTCTTAGTCCATTGTTTGATGAGCCACAACTTGGGCTCGGACATCTTAGTCCATTGTTTGATACACTGCTTCTTGGGCTTGAACGTCTTAGTCTCTTGTTTGATATGCCGATTCTTGGGCTCGGACGTCTTAGTCCGTTGTTGTCTGGTGTGCTTGGTTAGCTTATCCATAAGCAAGACCCAAGGACTTACCTAGCCTCCCTCCAGGAGGTGGCTTAGCCTGGCCATAGTGTGGCATGATCAAGGGCTTGTTCGGTGCCTTGGCTAGGCCATAGCGTAGCAAGACTAAGGGCTTACTCCGTCCTCCCTACAGGAGGTGCCTTGACCTGGTCATAGCATGGCATGATCAAGGGCTTGTTCGGTGCCTTGGCCAGGCCATAATGTGGCGGGACCAAGGGCTTACTCCGTCCTCCCTCTAGGAGGCGCCTTGACCTGGCCATAGCATGCGTGGTCAAGGGAATATCGATGCTTTAACCTGGCCATAGCATGCTGCGGATAAAGGCTTACTCTAACCTCCCTCTAGGAGGCGCTTTGACCTGGCCAACTCGGCAGGGACAAAGGATTTGACCGTTTAAGGTAACGTCCAAGTGCAAGGAGAATTTCACTCCCAACCATGTAGATTTTTCATGGAAGGTGCTTTAATCATTCATTCTAAGAAAATATGGTCGCAAGTGTTCCACATTCCACTATCTAGGAGCCATATTGTCGTATGGTCGACATAACTTGTAAGCTCCAGGGGGAATTACTTTGCATACAATTAAGGAACCTTCCCAATTTGGTCCTAGCAGTCCATCCGTATGATTTTTTGTGTTTTAAATCACCCTTCGGAGTACTAAGTCTCCCTCTTGAAATGATCTTGTCTTTACTTTCGAATTGTAGTATTTTGAGATTCTTCTCTGATATTCTGCAATTTGGATAGCTGCTTCATCTCTTAGTTCATGTATTAAATCTAACGATTCTTTCTTCAATTCCTGATTTGGATCAAATGCATATGTGATTCTTCGATGTTAGGATATCTCAATTTCAATTGGCAACATCGCTTCACACCCATATGTTAGAGAGTAGGGGGTATGCCCCGTTGTAGTTCTACTGGATGTTCGATAAGCCCGGAGTACAGATGGCAATTCTTCTACCCAATTCCCTTGGCTTTATTTAATCGCTTTTTCAAGATAGTCTTATTTGCAGCTTCAGCGGCCCCATTAGCCATTGGATGTGCCACGGAGGAAAGGCTTTTAATAATCCCATTCTTATGGCAAAACCGAGAAAAGTCTTCACTTTCAAATTGTGTTCCATTATCTGATATAATCTTATAGGGGATTCTGAATCTGGTAATAATGTTTTTAATAACGAATCTAAATACTTTCCTAGAAGTGGTTTTGGGGAGTGATTCTGCTTCTACCCACTTAGTAAAGTCGTCTATGGTGACTACAACATATTTTGCTCCTTCTTTGGAAATTGGCAATGGCCTGATTAAGTCGATTCCCCATATACTAAAAGGCCATGGACTTGAAATCGGAGTTAATTGACTTGGTGGCAATCGAGGGATCTTTGAGTATTTCTGCCATCTTTCACATCTCCTTACATATTCAACAGCTTGACTTGCCATTCGAGGCCAATAAAAACCTTGTCTTATTATTTTCTTTGCCAACTTTGCCCCGTTGGAGTGGTCTCCAGAAAATCCTTCTTGCACTTCCACCAACAATTTCATCCCATCTTCCAGACTCACACATCTTAAGTTAATGCATATCCTTTCTTGTAAAGAATTCCATCCACTATAGTGAAAGTCAGAGCCTGTCGTTTGATTTCCCTAGCTTCCACTTTGTTAGATAGCAATATCCCTTTAGAAAGATATTTGACAATAGGCGACATCCAAGTGTCACTATAACAATCATCTGTCCTTGGATGATTAATCCTCTCATTTGGGATGTTTTCATTAATTTCCATTTTTTCTCTTGCTTGTGCCATGGCTTGGGATCTAGTTAGGACTAATAATTCCTTCCCTTGAACTAGCCAACTTTGCTAACGAATCCGCTGAGAGTTTTCTCCCCTTGGAACTTGATGTATAGAAAAATCTCCAAATAAAACGAGCATCTTCAATATCTTCTTTACATATAAAGATAGTTTGGCATCTTTAGTCTGATATACTTGCTTTACTTGGTTTACCATTATTTGCAAATCACTAAAGATTTGAATTCATGGGATTTTGAGCTCTAAAGCCAGAGTCAATCCTACCAATATTGATTCATATTCGGCTACATTATTTGTTGTGGGAAACCCTAACTTCATTGCGTAGTGTAGGTGGTATCCGTCTGGCGTTATTCTGACATATCCCGCTCCAGCCCCTTGCTCATTCGATGCACTATCTACAAATAACTACCACATAGGTTTCTAATCCTTTCCCTTTTTCGACTGTTCTTTAATGAAGTTTGTACAATCATTAATAAAGTCTGCCAATCCTTATACTTTGATAGCTGCCCGTGGTTGAAATTCAATGTCATACTGGCTAAGTTCAATTCCCCAATTTACTAGCCTACTTGATGTTTCAGGCTTACTGAAGACTTGTTTGAGTGGAAAGTTAGTCTGGATGTGCTTGAAAGTATGCCCTAAGTTTTCATGTTGTAAGTATCAGCAGTAAGCTAGTTTTTCTATTACCAGGTACCGAGCCTCTGCATCCTTTAGCCGCCTGCTCACATAATAAATAGGAAGTTGAGTCCCACTTTCCTATCTAATCAAAACTGAACTAATTGCATGTTCCGAAACTGCCATGTATAAGTACAAGACTTCACCGTCCTCGGGACTGGATAGTATCGGTGGTTTTTCCAAATGATTTTTCAACTCTTGAAAGGCTTTCTTAAAGTCTTCTCCCCATTCAAAGTTTTTCTTCTCTTGATCACATTGAAAAAGGGAATGCATTTATCAGTCACCTTGGAATGAACCTACTTAGGGCGGCTACCCTACCGTTTAAACTCATTACATCCTTGCTAGTTTTGGGCTCTTCCATGTCCTTGATAGCTTGAATCCGGTCTGGACTGGCCTCAATCCCTTGAGCACTCACAATATAGCCTAAAAACTTCCCAGAATGAACCCCGAAAGAGCATTTCTGGGGATTCAATTTCATCTAATATTTCCGTAATACTTCAAACATTTCTTTTATAATTCAAAGTGACTCTTTGCTTCATAAGATTTTACTAGCGTATCATCAATATAAACTACCATATTTGGACCGATCTGTTCTTCGAACATTCTGTTGACTAACCTTTAACAGGTAGCCCCTGCATTCTTTAATCCGAATGGCATTTCTTTGTAGCAAAAAATACCCCAATCAGTAATGAAACTTGTATGTTCTTCATCAGGTTTAAACATGGGTATCTGATTATATCCTGAGTAAGCATCCATGAGGGATAACAATCTATTTCCACTAGTTGCATCAACCAACTGATCTATCTGGGGCAATGGGTAGCAATCTTTTGGACAAGCCTTGTTTAAGTCAGTATAATTGACGCAAGTCCTCCACTTACCATTTGACTTCTTTACCAATACAGGGTTCGCTAGCCACTTTGGGTAGAAGATCTCCCAAATGAATCCATTTTCAAGGAGCCTTTTAACTTCCTCTTTTAGGGCATCGGACCGCACTTTATCCAATTGTCTCCTCTTCTGTCTGATGGGGTTTGATTCTGGATTAATTTTTAGTGCATGGCACATGACTGATGGATCAATCCCTACCATATCTGAATGAGACCATGCAAACACGTCTTTATTGGATTTAAGAAACTGAATCAAGTCTTTCCTTTTTGAATAAACTGAATTAAGAAACTGAAACAAGTTAATTTTATAAGTTGAGTAACTTATATTTTGAATATAGTGATTTAATTGGATAACTAAATCATTAATTTAATATTTGAAATTGTAGAAATAATTTGATTTTGATTTTTGAATAAAAATGATTGTAAAGTTGGATTTAATTCTATTTGAATTAGAATGGAGTTAGGGAACTTTAAAAATCGAATTAAAAGTTAATTTATTGAAATTGGATAATTTAATATTTAATTAACGTGTAAAAATAGTCATTTTTGAGACGGTCTCGGATTTCGACGAAACTAGTTTCATTGGATCCGTAATGTTATATTATTGAAGGATTTCAAATTTCGTGTCAATCGAACTTACGGTTTAGTCGTGGAAAGCTAAAACACGTAGAAATTTGTTTAAGTAAATTTATAATTTAAATAATTCTATTCGAAAACCTATCTTCCAACTACGATCGAATTGGCTCTCGATAAATATTCCATTGTGTTTGGAATAGGGTAAAACATTATAAACACGAGGTGGCACGCTTCGTTTGGAGTTCGAAAAAATTTCAGATGAATAGTGTCGCGAAATTTTCTATTAAAGGACTTCATACCTTTTTCCACTCGAACCCTAATATCTATAACCCTAGCCGCCACTAGCATTCGATAGCCAGAAAACACCCTCCTTCTTCCTCAATTTCTACTCGATCCATTCACTTTCATGAAAAACGTTCAACTACAATATTGTAGAGCACGTTAAGATCTACAAATCCAACGATTGTGATAAAAAATTTCATAGTGGATGGTTGTGGATCTAGCCGTGAACATCGCGACTTTGAAGCCAATTTTCTCATCGTCGGTGGCTCTATAGAGGACCGGACTTACGGCGGGTCTGTGTGGGGGTTAGGGCTACAGGATGGGGGCGTTGATTGACTTCCGGTCGACCGAAGGTGGTCGCAGCTATCAAAAAGATCAACGGCCGATGGGTTGTTTACGTTCGTACAGAACCTGGGGTAGAAGAAAAGCAACGCATGGCCAGATCTCGTTTGATGAAATCAACGGCTACGATTAAGTACGGTTTTAAAATAAAAAGAAAATTGAAATTAATTTATATAATAATTTGTGCAATCTTCTAAATGCCATAACTTCTTCATACGAGGTATGTTCCTGATAAAACAAGTTGCATTGGGATCGTATTGACGAGCAATACATTTTAGAGCTGATTTGGAGTTGATTGGAGCTAGTGAAAATTTTGGGTAAAATTAAACGCCTGTTTAATTTTATTCAGAATAAAAACACTGCAACTACTATTGGAATCAAAGTGAGTACAACTCACTCTTTCTGACTCGCTTATATTTTTATATAAGTGAGAATAAATTTATTTTATGCTGATTGATGATTGTTTGAATGATATATTATATATATATATATATCGATTGGTTTAGATATATTCCTGCCTATTGGAGTAGATGAGACCCTATACGTTCCCGTGTATGAGCGGATGGCCTTTTGTACGCGAGTCTGCCTCAAAGCGGACATTGTACATATTTTCTAATATGTATATTTGTTGCAGGTAACAGGTTGGAGGGATCCAACTGGATTCCTCACCAGTGTTTATTTTATTTATAGATATTGAGATATATGATGTTATCCTGTGATATATGATGTTTTGGATGCCGTGATTGATGTATTTAGTGTTGTTGTAGCATTGGGCCTATTTTTGGTAATTTAAACATATTAAAGTGATGGTTTCCAAATTAAAAAGCATTTCCAAGTGATTTTGAAAATAGATGTTCTATTAAATCTTGTATTGCTAAAGGAATGGATTTATTTTGAATAAATAAAAGTTATAATTTTTATGTTATAAAAATTATGATTTTTGTGAAATGGAATCAAAATGTATTTTTGAAATATGAAGTTGATCATCTTGTAAATTAGTTAAATTGGGATTTTTGATTTATTATAAATGGTTTATTTATAGATAAGATTTATAAAATTGAATTTTTATAAATCAAAATAACGGAATTATAAAGGAGTTTTGTAAGTGTTTAAAATGAAGTTATAAATGGATTTTATAAGTGAATAAGATTTATAATTTATGAAGTTATAAAAAGGAATGAATTTGTAGATAAAGAGATTTATAAGTAAATAAACTTATAATTGGATTTTGGCATATAAATGAGTTAAAAATGGAATTTGTTAATAAAGGAATTTTATAAATTGAAGTTTTTATAAAATAGAAATGTGATTTATAAACATTGTTATATAAATCCAAAATCAATTGAATTTGGTAAAGGAATTATATTCACGATTTTGGACAGTGAATAATCCTTTAATAAATATGTAGAAATAATAAATTTGGTAAACGAATTATATTCATGATTTTGGATAGTGAATAAACCTTTAATAAATATGTAGAAATAATAAATTTGGTAAACGAATTATATTCACGATTTTGGACAGTGAATAATCCTTTAATAAATATGTAGAAATAATAAATTTGGTAAACGAATTATATTCATGATTTTGGACAGTGGATAATCTTTTAAATTAAATAGATGTTTTGAAAAGTGATCTTTTAAATGAAGTTAAAAAATGGTTTGAAGATGTTTTAAAATGTGTTAAGTATCGAATACAGAGATTTCGACATTCATTGTTGAAATAGACGTTTCGAGAAGTAAGGAAAGCATGGGCTATAGTACAGTGAAATCTGACATTATAGACATGTGCCTTGAATTTCAAAATGATCCCAGCTCGGTTGCACGAATTAATTATGCCATCATTTCCCTCATCCCAAAAACTGATGACCCTTCCTCCCTTGATTCCTTTCGACCTATCAGCCTCCTCAACACCACCTTCAAAATCATTACAAAAATCCTTGCAAACCGACTTCAAGCTGTAATATCCCCTCTAGTTGGCCTGGAGCAATCGGCCTTCATACTCGGTCGCAATATCCTAGATTGTGTGGCCGCCACTCAAGAAGTGGTGTCTTTCTGTCACAGAACCAACACCCCAGGAATCCTACTTAAACTTGACTTCTCTAAATCCTTTGACTCAGTCAACGGGAACTTCATTCTCGCACTATTACGACATAGAGGCTTCCCACCGAGATGGTGCTCCTGGATATCCTCTATCCTGAACTCTAGCATGTCTTCTGTATCAGTCAATGGTGAACTTGGTGGTCTGATCAAGTCTACGAGAGGTCTACGTCAAGGAGACCCTCTCTCCCCCCTAATTTTTGTTCTTATTGCAGATGTCTTCAACCGCATGATTAAACTGTCCATCTCCAACAACCACTTGGCCGGAATCAGCATCCCTACATCTAACCTTCAAATATCCAACCTACAATTTGCTGATGATACCATCCTCTTTGCCTCACCCAATCCTAACCACCTCCACTGCCTCAAAGTTCTCCTCTATGTTTTCGAATTAATCTCTGGCCTCTCCATCAACTTCCACAAAAGCTCCCTTATCATGCTTGGCAATACCAACCACCTTGGTCCTGCAACCGCTGCCGTCCTCAACTGCAAACTTTCCCAGTTTCCAATCTCCTATCTGGGCCTACCTATTCGGCCCACCAGACTCACACGTCCTGACTGGCTACCCCTCATCAACAAAATTGAATCCCGCCTCGCATCCTGGAAAGCTGCTTCCCTCTCGACAGCTGGTAGATTAATCTTAGTTAAATCGGTCCTCTCTGCCATCCCCTCCTACTGGATCTCCTTCCACAAACTCCCCTCTTGGGTTTCCAATAAAACTGAAAAATCTCGCAGGACCTTCTTATGGAATGGCTCCAAAGCAAAGTGCCTTATCAACTGGCGCTCAGTCTGCCTCCCAAAACGCCATGGTGGCCTTGGTGTCCCGGATCTCCCCTCGCTCAACACTGCCCTATTAACAAAATGGCTCTGGCGTTTTCTCTCCCCTGATAATTTCCTCTGGAAGGATTGGATCCTACATTCATATCACTACTCTAATCCACACCTAGCCCTACACCTCCCCCCCAGTTGCAGACCTTCTCCATTCTGGTCCAATGTCCTCCACACCATCCCCCGAGTCAAATCCCTCTTTCAAGTCTTAATAGGCAATGGCAACAACTGCCTATTCTGGCATGACATGTGGGTGGCCCCTTCCCCCTAGCCAAAACACTACCTAACCTCTTCTCCTCCTCAAATCTCCAACTCGCCACCACCTATACCCTGTGTCACCTGGGCCCCAGTAGCCTTCATCCCCCCTCCCTTTTTTCCATCGAAACTTTCAATGAGCTTCTCGTAGCTTCGAAAATCCTCCAATCCCTTCGCCTATCCCACTCACCAGACCGCTTCACCTGGGCACTCAATCCATCCAAAGGCTTCTCCGTATCATCTTGCTACTCTTTCCTCATCCACCCTGGCCGTCTTTTCCCCTACAGCAGGATTTGGAATTGCCACTCACACCCAAGATTCCTTTTCTTCTAATGGTGCCTCATTCGTAACCGCATCAACACCAAAGACAGACTTATTCGCTTAAACATCCCCGCTGATCCTCTCTGCGTACTTTGCTCCTCTCACGTCGAAACAATTACCCACCTTTTCTTAGACTGTGATTTCTCATTCGCAATTTGGGCCCCAACCAGCGCGCATCTCTTGGGTTACATTCCGGAGCTCATTTCATTTTTTGAATACTGGCAGCAAGACCTCGGAAATCACAATCTCGACATCTTTATCACCATTTACTATTGGTGCATCTGGAAAGAACGATATGCATATGTCTTCAACAAACCTAGATCTTCAATCACGGCCATCTGTAGTCGAATCTCACAACTTTTCAATTACTGGACAAGTACCAACTCGGCCCCGTTCAGATTTCGACTGAGGTCCGCTCCTGCTGACTCTGCGGAATCAATGGCCAGCACCAGCGCCAACCCTCGGTAGCAGCTCCTAAGCGAATCTGTCTGACCCCATTTTGTCTGTTGAATCATCGATTATGGTGATAGTGTCCCATCCTGTAATCCATTAACTCTTATGTACATTATTATGTTAATTAGCTTAGCCTATTTTTTGAGCCACCGGTTGGGCTTGTCAACCAGACCTTATTTCCTATTATTCTACTAGTATTATTAACCGGCTGTGTAGTTTATCACTACACAACCGTCTTTCTCAAAAAAAAACACTGTTGTTATAGTAAATTATTTTCAAAGGAAATGTTTTGTATAGTTTATGGGATTTATATATCTATCTAATTATCGAATCCCTATACTAGTGATTTTGGGTTGTCGTAACGATGTTTTACACAACATTCGTTTTGACCCAAATAAATAAATATATTTAAGAGAATGTTTTCCTTAAAGAATAAAATATATACTTAATCATGATTTAAGTATATGTAATATTTTCTAAGTGATGAAAATAAGGTAAAGTATGAATTACTTATTATTAAATAAGTATATGGAAATGTTTTCCAATACAGTGGAATATTGAAATGGTTTTGGAATTATATCTTTTTAAAGATAATTTGAAGTGAATATTTGGAAAGTGATTCAATTAATAAAAGATTAATTAAAAGGGCCTAGTGATTGCTTATGGTGCTAAATATTTGTTTGTTGCTTTGATAGTTAAATAATCGACTATCAAATTTGGCCAATTTTTAGTTCCTCGGGCTTGATGTGGGAACTATTTAGTCGTACATTTAGTATGTAGCCATCTATGTAGGCTTGATTATCGTTTGTGTTGAGGATGTTGATTCTGTAGTGCGGAGTATTACTCCAATCTATCGAGCTTCCTTCTTGGTCGTAGGATAGCAAGTTGAAAGTTGGAGACGTGATAAGTCTATGTGATTTAATTTTTGTATATGGTTGAGAAATGCTTTTGCGTTGTTGGCGCGAAGAGACCGGGATTAGATTTATTTGAAAACCACTTCGGACCAACATTTATACGACGATTGTGCAGGTTGGCCAATGATATTGATGTTTAGGATTTCATAGTAAAGGACTACTTGTTGATCATTTGGGGTTAAAAATCCAATATACATATAGTAGCAGTAGTCTCATCGTTATGAAATATCTAATGCAAGGACTATTCGCTACTAATCCTAGGGATTTCCCGACAGGAGGTGGTAGGAAAGTACCTTCGGTTTGTCCTGTTCCTGGACAACTTGTATGGATGAATGTCTGATATTGCATTTTCTGAGATTACGTACATTGGTTTTTACAAACGTACAATTGTTTGGTGGCGGAGAAGGCAACTTCTCTTAGCTTAACACCCTTCCTTGAGACGTACGAGCTCAAGGGTTATATTTTTGTGAAAGGCGATTAGTAGTCAACGGAAATGGCGAATGTGGCATTCAAAAGTGATATGTGATATGTGAAAGGTAATCGTTGCCTATTTGGCCTCATCATCCGTAAATGACCGAAATAGGGTTAGATGTTGGAAGGCTAAGTGGGTCATTCCCAATTAGGATACGATCATCCCCTTCTAGATGTATTTCTTTCCGCTATGACGTTCGGGATGTAAATTATTGTGGTTTGTATGCTACGAGGGCCCTCGGAAAAGGTCGCTAATGACCGGGGGATGACATATTCGGTACTACCTAGTTACAGAGATAGGCCGGTCTTGTGTTGGTAGAGGGCAGATGTTCTGTGCCTTGGGACATCCATCTAGAGGTGTACCCATCGGAAGGTAGTCCCTTCACCTAGTCATTTGTATGGAAATCCAACTCCGCTACGTACCTGCCATTTTGATTGTATTACCCATTTTGGGCTATATGCTGGAATTTAATAATGGTAACAATTTCGGCTATGATTAATATTATTTGTATACTAGGCACTAGTATAATATCAAATGATTTGATATGAA
The DNA here is from genome assembly GCA_030737815.1 of Allium fistulosum. Lineage (NCBI taxonomy): Eukaryota > Viridiplantae > Streptophyta > Magnoliopsida > Asparagales > Amaryllidaceae > Allium > Allium fistulosum. The sequence continues at coordinate 303,344,441 of CM060901.1, read as the reverse complement.
TGGTTTTAGTTATCGTAAGGTAAAAACATGTCCGTGTTTATGTGTGGGTGTGTCTTACAAGATACTTTTGTTTTGAAAGGAATAGTTTTGGTAATTTAATAAATTCAGTTGAGTGTGTTTCTCACGCTGGTTACCAGACTGATCCGGGCATTCTTCCCTTTCAATGCTTGGGTCAGACCGAGTATATTTACAGGATCAGATTTGATGCTTTTGGAGCTTCAGTAGGAGAGCTGGAGATCTTCATTTTTGCATACACGTATCTGTTTTGATTATCCGCTTTGTGCATTGTTGTTGTTTACATTATCAGCAATTGTAAGGACAGGTTATTATAACTTTCCAGGCTGATGATTAGTGATTGATTGTTGAACTTTTATTGATGTATGTATATACAGTTTCTTTTTTGTAAAGATCATTGATATGATATTATATGTTTTCCGCTGCGATGTGAGATTCTGTATTGTTCTGTTTGGTTCTCTCTTCTCTCATTCTTCTCTTCTCTTCTTCTCTCTTCTTTTATTTCTCATGACTTTCCATTAGTCTGTGCTTTTGGGTCGGACGTGTGGGGTTTATTGTCGATTCAAGGGGTATGGATTTGTAGGTCGTCACAATTTGGGTCTATGCATGTCTCCTCAACGTCTTCTATGTGTTTTATCCTTTCCACTTCCCCACGACAATCAAATTCTACGATGATTTCTCCTTCTTCTACAGAGTTAGCATCGGTCCTCTTTCTCTTGTTCCCAGAGGAAATGTACCTTTTAAGCATACGTTTATTAGTTTTATTAGATCTTACTTTTGCTTCAAATGTTTGGTGTAAAAATCCATCATCCGAAGGCTGAAAAACAGTAGAAGAATCAAAGTAAGCAGAATACTCCATCTTATGTTGATCAAGCATTACAAAATACATCTCGCAGGAGCTAAATTGTTCTCCGTGGATAGTGCCCCAACCCCTCTTAATTAAGAATTTTACCATTAGATATTTTGGTGAGACAAATGCATCCACCTCATCAAGTGCGAGTCGGCCAAAGAAAACATTGTAGTATGATGGTTGTTTGATGATTACGAAGAGAGTTTCAAAAGTTCGGCAACATGGCGGTATTCCCATCTGTACTAGCAACTTCACTTGTCCCACTAGGGTCGATCCCTTGTTGTTGAACCCAAAGATTGGTTCAAGGTTGGGCTCTAGCTTGTCTTCTGGGATGCCCATTTGATCAAAGACATGTTTGAAAATAACATTGACCGCGCTACCAGTGTCTACAAGAATATTGGACACTATAGATAGTCCTATTTAAGTCATAATCATTAGGGGGTCATTATGAGGGTGATGGATCCCTTTCTTCAGCTCTTGGGGAGTAACAACAAGATTTGGCATCGGTGCATTGAGTCGTGGACTTTTAAGCGGGGGCTCTTCTTGAATGGAGAACACTCCCTCTCTAGCCTCTTTAATGTATATATTCCTGGCCCCTTGCTAGTCCATGCAAGATGTGGGCCCCATGGATTACATCAATCTTATTCAACGGTGGACTCAAGCTGAATAGATCTTCTTCTTCCAAGATGTTGACAGCATTATTAGGAAACTTTTGTAGACCATCACCAGTCTGTGCTGCCTTCTGTTTGTCTTGAATAAACTCCTTTAAATGCCCTTCATTAATTAATTTCCGAATGATTCTAGCCAACACCCTACATTAATCAGTTTTATAGCCATTTGCTTTGTGATAAATGCAATAGTCATCACCTTTCCTCTGTTCAGGGTAATTTTTAGCCTTAAATGAAGTTGGGAAGTTATCCTTTTCCTTAGCCACAACATAGATATAAGACAATGGCCTGTTTAAAGCGATTGAATTAGTACTAGGCTCTTCTCACCTTGTTCTCTTGTATCCCCGATCTAATCCAAACCTTCCACTTTCCTTTTTAGGATTAGCTTTCTTTTTAGCATGATATAATTCATCCATTCGAATGAATTTATCAGCCTGAAAATGGAAGTCCTGCAGATCCTTACACCCATGAATAAAGATTGCTTCCAGAATGGTGTATTCTCTATCAACCCAGAATGTACTGCAATGAGCTTATCCTTGTCATTCATATCTTTAGCTTTTAATGCTTTTGTGTTGAACCTCTTGAGGTAATCACCCAGTGACTCTCCCTGACTCTGCTTAAAGTTGGCTAGAACAGTGCAATCGATTGTTGGATCCTTGCATATACAAAATTGGGCAGAGAACTCATAAGAAAACTATTTCCATGAATAGATTATCTTTTCACGATATTGTCGATACCATTTAGCGGCGGCCCCTTGAAGCATTACCAGAAACAGTCGGCATCGAACAGCTCCAGAAACATTATATAGACCTATTTGACTATCGAAAGCCATCAAGTGATCATTGGGGTCAGTAGTACTATAATACTTCAGGGTTGGGATCTTTACATAAGATGGGATAACCATTGACATGATTTTTTCTGTGAAAGGTAGCACTCATTCATTATCATTTGCTTTCTCATCCAAAGTCCTCTTTCCCTTAGCATTTAGCATGATTTCCTTTTCTGCTACGTCTTTCAAATAAGCTTCGATATCATGATAACTTTTTTTGTTTCTGTTTCCTGGAGATTTGACCAGGCAACTAGTGCTCGGCATACTACGAGAACTCGGCACAAGTAGTACTCGGGATCCAGTGGAACTCGGCAACAGGAGTACTCGGCATCAAGTAGTACTCGGCATCAAGTGGAACTCGGCAACAGGAGTACTCGGCATCTAGTGGAACTCGGCAATGGGAGTACTCGGCATCTAGTAGCATTCGGCATCCAGTGGAACCCGGCAACAGGAGTACTCGGCACAAGTAGTACTCGGCATCCAGGAATACTTGGTGTCTAGTAGTACTCGACATCTAGTAGCATTCGGCATCCAGGAGTACTCGGTGTCTAGTAGTACTCGGCATCTAGTAGCACTCGGCATCCAAAAGCACTCGGCATCTAGGAGTACTCGGCATAGCAGTCGGCATCCAGGAGTACTCGGCATTAGAAGGCGTTCGGCGTATATGACTACTCGACATAGCAGTATCGTTCGGCCAAAGGGATCGTTCGGCCAAAGGGATCGTTCGGCCAGAATGCATCGTTCGGCCAGAGAGCATTGTTCGGTCAAGCGCTTCGTTCGGACAGAGGCACGTTCGGCTTCGACTAACAACCATTCCACACTTCCCACACTTCAAACATACCGTTCGGCATAGAAAGGGTGGTTCGGCATCATTGTGTTCGGCCTACTTGGTTCGGCATACAGCGACCACTATACTTGGGCTAGAGTGTTCGGCTACCGAGCCCACCTGGGAAGTCCAGCCCATCTTTGTCTATAAATAGAGGGGCATGGTCACAGTGAAAAGGGACCTTTTTGGGAGAACACTGGGGAGACTCTGCCATTTTTCAGACACATCTTCTTCACTTAACAACTTCATTCAAGCATTTGATCTACGAATTGTATTTGTAATCAATCATTAAGAAGATCAATAAAGTTTAACCTCAAAGTGGACGTAGGCAATTACGCTGAACCACTATAAATCTGGTGTTCTTACTTTCTTCATTTAAATTAGCATTGTCTTCCTTGTTTAACTGATATTCATCGCTTACATCTCTACACAATCTTTCTCTACGAGGTTAGTGACCATTTTTGGTGCTAACACTTTGGTGCTTTCACTGAGAATTGAATTCTCAGGCCTTAAGGATCTGCTTTGAAGCTACTGGATTGAACAAATCCCCCAAAGAAGATCCAACTCATTGATAGGACATCCGTTGATTCTACTCAGGGTTCCAACCAATAACTCTACAATGGCGAGACCACATACCAGGTCAGCTTCTCATAATGCGGATGCCCATGAAACTGCTAGCGTACAACAAGCAGGACCTAGCAATCAACCAGCGATTCCGGGTGTAGGAATTTCCACCCAGGACCAAACTCCAGTTGTCACCAGAATCGAGTTCAACGACTTGATGAGAGAACTCAGGGAAAGCAGGAGACAACTAGGAGAGCAGATGCAAGCTGACGCCAACCTGATGGCACAACTCACTCAACAGCAGCAACAGAATGCTGGGGGCAATCCCGCCCCCCATTCCTCATCCGACAGCTCAACTTCCTCTAATGAACCTCCCAGGCGCAGGCGCCGTAAGACTGAAGCTGTGCGGACGGGTGTTGCTGTTCAAACAGCTGGAAATCGTGACCAAGTCGGAGCTGGGAACTTAGGAACTGGAGTACAGATGGAGGCTGGAGGCCCAGACCATCAAAACGCTAATGATGTCGAACCTCAAGACGCACGATTGGCAGATCGCCAGGAGAGGAGGCATCAACATGGACAGTCACGTAGAACGGACTCTAACCTTCCACCTTCCATACAGACACCAGACCTGACAGCCATGGTCAGGGAATTGATGAATGAAAATCAGGGCTTCCACCGTATCAAGGAGTCACACTCCGTTCACAGATGTTGTGTTACAGGCGGCGTACCCCAGAAAGTTTAGTATGCCAACTATCCCTGCGTATGAGGGAAAGACTGACCCCAGACAGTATGTCATGAGGTATGAATGAATGATGGATTCAGCTAGAGCGAATGATGCCACCAAGTGTAGATGCTTTCCAATTACTCTATCTAGGATCACTACTATGTGGTTTACCCGACTTCCTCCGCGGTCTGTATCCAATTTCTAGGAGTTGGCAAAGAAGTTTATTGAGCAGTTCAGGATACACACTACTCGACCAAAGGACGTAATGTCTCTGTCAAGTGTAATCCAAAGTCATGGGGAGTCATTGAAGGAATATTTACAAAGTTCCATGTTGCGGCAACTGAAGTCAGTAATCCCAACGATCATGCAATCCTAATGGCTGTGATGAGAGGTGTGGATCCAGATTCTGAGTTTGGAGATTGGTTGGCAGGAAAACCTCCGACTACGCTAGAGCATTTCTACTCATAAGGAGAGAGGAAGCTAGGTGGGTAAGACGAGATAAGACACCAGGACCTGTCCAAGAGTCTATGAAAAGCAACGTTGCTGTGAAACAGTCCGGGGACAACTCGAGAAAGGTCCAAGTCAATGTCCAGAATAAGTCCAGGCAGCCTAAGGAGTCCGGAGGAAGAAATCAAGGGAAGAAGAGAGAAGCGGGGTAGTGGAAATCGAGAATTCCAAGCTACAACGAGTATACCCCGCTGAATGCGTCTCTTGAGAACATTTACCTATCAACCTGCAATGCCTTTCAGTACAGAAAGCCACGTCCAAAAGAATCAACCGAGGAACAGAAACGGACCGGGAAATATTGCCGCTTCCACGAGACTTATGGGCACAATACGGAAGAGTGCAGACACCTGCACGACGCTATCGAGAAGTTGATTAGGCAAAAGAAGTTGCAAGAATTTGTGAAGGATCCACAGGAAGGAGGACAGGGAACGTCCAACCTAGGTCATGCACCGGCTCCGCGTCATCACGAGGAGCCTGCCCGAACTGTGGGTAGACTAGTCATAAATACAATCATCGGCGGACCTCACCCCGCGGATAAGAATTGGCAAGAGATGGAGCGGTACGCAAGTTCCCTGAAGCATGCAGATTTTGAGTGCTGTTCGAACATGGAGGATGGGACCCCTGCTAAGCAGCAGCGCGTAATGACAGACGATATAGTGTTCAGGAACAGAGATGCTGACCAAGTAGAGGCTACAACCATCGACCCGATGGTCATATCTGCGACGATCGGACCGGCTTATGTCAAAAGAATTCTGATTGATTGTGGAAGTTCTGTCAACATCATCTTCAAGAAGGCTTATGACCAAATGAAGATGGAAACCAAGGACTTGAAACCATCCAAAGCTCGCATACACGGCTTTAATGGCGCAGTGATCGATGCAATGGGGTATGTTGAGTTACAAGTTGAAACTGGATAAGGCGAGCGTCGGAGGGTGCGAATCCTACCCTTCGTAGTTTTGGATGTGGATTCTCCGTATAATGTTTTCTTGGGCCGACCGGCCCTGGCTGAGTTTAGGGCAGCATTAGCCCCGTGGTGCTTAACTTTGAAGTTCCCAACTGACAAAGGGGTAGGTATTGTTCATGGCGACCAAGCAGCTGGTCGTTCCTGTTATGTGGCTGAGCTCCGGGAGGCCCATCGGAGGGAGAAAGGAAAGGTCGCGAACAATCCCGTCCGCATCCTTAACATGGATAATTGACAAGTAGTGCTCGAGCCCTGGCTCGGGCATAATTCTCGGATCTTCAGAGACATAGATCCGAGAGACGACGACGAGAAACCCAGGAAAGAAAAGGCAGCATCGGCTGAATTAACGATTGACATTTCAGTCAGCCGAAACGACCCTTCGCGAATACTGAAGATCGGATCACAGCTTGGCCCCGCAATGACTGAAGACCTTAGTGATTTCCTCCAGGCGAATCTTGATGTTTTTGCCTGGACGGATTCTGATATGTGTGGGATTTCTCCCGCCATCACGAGTCATATGTTGAACATAGACCTGAAATACGTCCCGGTTAAACAGAAGAGGAGAGGAATGGACCCGGAGAGGTCCGCTGCTCTCAGAGAGGAGGTGGACAAACTCAAAGCCAATGGGTTCGTCCGCGACGCCCTCTATCCTGAATGGGTATCCAACCCCGTGCTGGTAAAAAAGGCGAATGGGAAATGGAGAACTTGCGTAGATTATTCCGACTTGAACAAAGCATGCCCCAAGGACAGTTTCCCGTTACCTAGGATCGATCAGTTGGTCGACTCCACCGCAGGACATGAGCTGTTATCATTCATGGATGCATACTCGGGATACAACCAAATCCGGATGCATATTCCGGACCAAGAACACACCAGCTTCATTACAGATGTCGGGCTATATTGCTATGTAGTAATGCCCTTCGGACTGAAGAACGCAGGAGCGACTTATCAGCGTTTGGAGAATCGAATGTTCAAGAACCAGCTTGGTAGGACGATGGAAGTCTATGTGGATGACATGCTCGTGAAGTCACGACAGTCAAACGACCACATTCGGGACTTGGCTGAAATGTTCGACATACTCAGGTATTACGGGATGAAGATCAACCCTCTGAAGTGTTCCTTCGGCGTTGCGTCGGGAAAGTTTTCGGGATTCATCGTCAACGCAAGGGGAATTGAAGCTAACCCAGAAAGGATCCAAGCTATTCGAGATTTGCAAGTGCCCAAGACTATAAAGCAGGTACAGAGCCCGAATGGAAAAGTAGCTGCGCTAAGTCGATTCATATCCAAGGCAATCGACAAGTGCATCCCTTTCTTTGATAAAATAAAGAAAGGGAAGAGGAATTTCGAATGGACGTCTAGTTGTGAGGAAGCATTCCGGGATCTGGTGAGGCATCTGGAGAGCCCACCGGTGCTGTCAAAACCAGTAGTCCACGAGATGTTGTACGTATACTTGGCTGTATCCCCGCATGCGATAAGTGTGGCTTTAGTTCGCGAGGAGGACCGGATCCAGAAGCCGGTGTATTATGTTAGCAAGCGCTTAACGGGGGCAGAAAGAAATTACCCTAAAATCGAGAAATTGGCCTATTGCTTGGTGATTGCATCACGTAGGCTACGCCCGTATTTTCAAGCACACTCAATCAGTGTTTATACCGATCAACCCTTGCGGCAGGTACTCCAATGACCAGAAACTTCTGGAAGATTGCTAAAATGGAACATCGAGTTGAGCCAGTTCGATATTGCCTACTTGCCACGGAGAGCCATACAAGGGCAAGCATTAGCAGATTTCATCGCTGAGTTTACCATACCCATAGAACCGGATAATCATGACGTCATTCCCCCCGTTCGATGGAAATTATACACTGATGGGGCATCAAACGACCGTTGCTCCAGCGCGGGTGTAGTTCTTATAACTCCGGAGATTTGATCGATCTGTTATGCTTTGAAGCTTGATTTCCCAGCTACAAATAACGAAGCAGAATATGAAGCACTGATTACTGGCTTGAAACTCATCGGGGAACTTGGGATCAAATTAGTTGAAATCTTTTGTGACTCACAGTTGGTGGTTTACCAAGTGCGGGGAGATTATCAAGCAAAGGGACAAAAGCTTGCTCCGTACCTTGTTCAGGTCCAAGAACTACTGTCGAATCTTGAGCATTATGACATTTCGCATGTCCCGCGCGAACAGAATAAAGATGCTGACTTGTTGGCTAAGTTTGCGAGCACAGGCGATGCGCAGCAAATGGGATTGTATCCCATTGAGGCCTTGCACGCCCCAAGCATAGACGCGATGAAAGTTGATTGTGTATTGGAAACGGAAATCGAGAAGGAATCGTGGATAACCCCATTCAAACTGTACCTGACAACCAGGACTTTACCAGAAAAAAGGAGCGAAAGACGGCAGGTCCTTCGAAAGGCCGCGCGATACGTGATGCAGGATGGACTAATGTATCGAAAAGGGTTCTCAGTCCCATTATTACGGTGCATCTCTCATGACGAGACAAAGCGGGTCTTAAGAGAGGTCCACGAAGGGGAATGCGGCGACCATACTGGGGGGCAAACGTTAGCAAAAAAGATCCTCCGCTATGGATATTACTGGCCGACCACAAATCGGGATGCTGCAGACTACGCAAGGAAATGTGACAAGTGTCAAAGATATGCGAAAATCCCGAGGACTCCATCAACTGAACTCACACAAATGGTTAGTCCCTGGCCATTTGCGATCTGGGGAATCGATATAATCGGCTCTTTGCCTATATCCAAAGGGGGTGCGAAATACGCGATAGTTGCAGTCGACTATTTCACAAAATGGGCTGAGGCAGAACCTTTAGCCACGATCACCTCTAAGAAGGTCATTAATTTCGTTGTACAAAACATTATATGCCGCTTTGGCCTCCCTCGCACCATCATTACGGACAACGGGACGCAGTTTGAAAGCAGAGAGTTCAAAGAGTTCTGTATAAAGTATGGCATTGATAAGAAGTTCGACGCCGTTGCACACCCAAAAGCTAACGGACAAGTCGAGGCCGTTAACAAAATAATCAAGTCCATACTGAAGAAGCGTTTGGAGAAGGTTGGAGGCAAGTGGGTAGATGAACTCCCGACAGCGCTATGGGCTTATAGAACTACCCACAAGTCCGCGACCGGCCACACACCATTCGCCTTGGCGTACGGCTCGGAAGCCATTATACCCGTGGAACTTGAAGTTCCATCACACCGAGTGACATATTATGATCCCAAGACGAACCAGGACCTCTTGTTGGAATCGCTGGACTGCATCGATGAAAAGCGTGAAGAGGCCGAATTAAGGGCGGCAGCGCATAGACACCGAGTCAAGCGTTACTACGGCGGCAGAGTCCGCCCAAGGACTTTTGATGTAGGTGATCTTGTTCTGAAACGAGTTATCCCAGTACCATCACGTATGAATCCTATCTGGGAAGGTCCGTACGTCATTGAACGGAAGCTTGGAGAGGGAACATTCAAGCTAGCGACCGTCGATGGCACGACACTCCCCCGAGCGTGGAACAGTAAACATTTGCGGCATTATTACATTTAGCATGTTTTCTTTCTTGTTTTAGGCACTGTTATTTCCTGTATGTTTCCGTTCAATCGTAACTTAGTTTCTTTTTAACTATGTAATCAAGCAGTTTAGTTGTTTTTCATTAATAAAGGCTTGAAGCCGTATTTTCCGCGAATCACTAATGTTTCTATATCTCATAATCGGATGACGAACCACATTATCCTATACGATGTACAGACTCGTATAAACGATTTCAAATCTCTGAATCCCAAGAGCGCGGACCGGAGTACTCTAAGTCCCCAAAGCGCGGACTAGAGTATAAACGATTTCAAATCTCCGAATCCCCAGAGCGTGGAACGGAGTACTCTAAGTCCCCAGAGCGCGGACTAGAGTATAAACGATTTCAAATCTCCGAATCCCCAAAGCGCGGACCGGAGTACTCTAAGTCCCCAGAGCGCGGACTAGAATATAAACAATTTCAAATCTCCGAATCCCCAGAGCACGGACCGGAGTACTCTAAGTCCCCAGAGCGCGGACTAGAGTATAAACGATTTCAAATCTCCGAATCCCCAGAGCGCGGACCGGGGTACTCTAAGTCCCCAGAGCGCGGACTAGAGTATAAACGATTTCAAATCTCCGAATCCCCAGAGCGCGGAACGGAGTACTCTAAGTCCCCAGAGCGCGGACTAGAGTATAAACGATTTCAAATCTCCGAATACCTAGAGCGCGGACCGGAGTACTCTAAGTCCCCAGCGCGCGGACTAGAGTATAAACGATTTCAAATCTCCGAATCCCCAGAGCGCGGACCGGAGTACTCTAAGTCCCCAGAACACGGACTAGATTATAAACAATTTTAAACCTTCGAATCCCCAGAGCGCGGACCGGAGTACTCTAAGTCCCCAGAGCTTGGACTAGAGTGTAAACGATGCGAACCTCCGAATCCCCAGAACGCGGATCAACTTACTCTAAATCCCTGGAGCGCAGATTTGGAAAAAAGTCCAAGTACTCAAGAAATGTGGAACAAGAAGTATGCCACGTCCGGAAATGTTCGAACAACACGAGAATGGACTGAGAAATAATGCAACTCATAAGAACTTGAGTTATGACCACAGTTAGTTAGCAAACCAAAGAAAAGCAAGAGAATCATCCAAGCAAAAAAGAAACCGAACTTCATTCAATAGTTCAAAATGGGGTTACACAGTTACTCCTCCAAAACTTGGAGTCAAAAACCTATCTATACAAACTATAGAGACAAAAGATAAAAGTAATTACAAGACTTAAGCAAGGAACTCGTTGAACGAGTGTAGCAATTATTTCTTCGGTTTCTTCTTCTTGTCTTCTTTTGTTTTTTCCGATGACTCCTCTCCCTCACGCTTTTTCTTGGATTTCTTGCTCACTAAAGAAGCGGAGTCAGGAGTAGGAGATGGAACATCCAGTGGTTTGGACCTGCCCGGGAGAATGATTCTCAGAGGTCTGTTCTGCGGGTCGGTAAGTTCCGGTATTTCAGGCTCAACTTTGACCTCGACCTTTTTCTTCTCCTCTTCGGCGAGGCGTTCCTTCATGCTCATCTTTGAGGTATGCTCAGAGGCGCCGGTGATTTCGATTTCATCACTCCCTTCGGCAGGAGACGAAGTGTCAAGCTTATCATCAGCTAACGCCCCGATCACTTGAGCGTCAGGTCCAGGAATTACTCCCGCATGAGCAACATCGCTTGTTTTCTCCGCCTCCTCCTTGGCGTCATCGCTCCTCGGAGTCGGTTCGGGGTCAGAGCAGCCTGCATGAAAACATAGAGAATGAGCGTTAGAACGAATAACCACTGCTGGAAAATGACAAGATCTTTCAACTTCTAGAAAAGAAGAGTTTCCTACTGGGTTCTGGTTGGCTATCGGTTGCGCGTGGGGTTTCACCCTCCAGAATAGGAGATAGCACATGAGCGCCAAGCCCGGGATCTTCAGGATCATAGCCGGCGTGCTGCTCGAATGGGTCAAGTGTCGGCCGATCGGTTGAGCAGCGGGAGGAGCAGCAATATGAGGAGCCATAGTCTCAGCCCCAGACGGGCCAGCTTCATCACTTTTCTCTTTTGGAAGAGGAGAGCCGTTGCTGTAAAGCGCCAAAGCTACGGATAAATCCGCTGGCTCATTCCCCCTAAGAAACTCCTTCACCAAGGCATCCTCGTCGACCTCTTCAGAGCCCGACTCAATTTTCCTAATCTTCACTAAGGTTTCCCATGCCTCAGCTAGGGATTCGAGATAGCCCTCGCCCAAGAATGTTAAGTCACGATGCATAAGGACGCGGGCTCCATACTCAGCAATCAACGGGTCAAACATGCATTTGACCTATTCCCTACCGGCTTCTACGGCCGCCTCGAGGCGAGAGTCCACCTCCTCCGCAGCTTTTCTTTTGCCCTCCTCACGGGCTTCGTCCTTCATTTTTTCAACCCTAGCAAGTTCGTCATCGAGCTTCGTTTTCAGGAGCCGAGTAGCAACGATTTCATCACAGTATCGTTGTGATTCTTCTTGAGCGGCTACCCTGTCCTCTTTCTCCTTGGAGAGTAATTCTTTCAGCTCTCTGACTTGTATGACGAGAGCGTCCCTTTCTTTTTGGATAGAATCTTTTTCTAGGGCAAGGGCTCCGCTACGCTGGACTGCTTCATCAAGTTCCTTCTTGTGAGCCATCTCTAAACGAGTAACTGCCTCAGCAGTATCTTTTGCGCTTTGTTCAGCGACTTCCAGCTTCGACTTATACGAAGCAAGCTCTTCGTCTTGATGCTTGATGATGTTCTTGTCACAGCCGACCTCCAATTTCAGACGATCAATCTCATATTGTCGTTCAACGGACACCTCCGAGATCTTTTCAACCAAGTGTACAAACGCGTCATGTTGAACATAGACGTCGTTATTACAGGAAATGGCGCTTTGCTTCACGTGCCCAGGGATATGATGAATAGCCGGGAGGAATTTCAGACCATCAAAGCAAATTTTTGGAAACTTGGCCTTAAGATCGACCATCTTTTTCACTACAGTTGGATCAACCGCGGGAGTAGGGGAGGAGGCTTTGGAAGTTCCGCTCTTTTTCGTTGCTCTCAAATTTGCCTTGTACTCGACGAACCGGAGTGTTGTTCTCGGGGAGCATCAGGATGGTACCCCTTTTGTAAAGACTTCTCTCTATCCGGCTCAGTTGGAGGAAGAGGATCACGGGACTATGAAGATTGGGAATATGCCTTCTTACGATAAGACGAATCGCGGGGACGGTTGTCTCTATCTTCATAATCATCTCTGTCCCTGCGTCTACCCGAACCTGAATCCCGTCCGGAATGATGAAATATGGAAGAGCCGTGAAGGCGATCGAATCCGTGAGAGTGCCCCATGTCACCTACAAAGAATAGAGATAACAACGAGTTAAGAAAGATCCGGGAAATAAGAAAAAACTTGAAGTGTATGATGGAATGCGTATGTGCGTGTGTGTCCTAGTGTTCCCCCCGACGGACTAGTTCTTTTGTCTTTACTAATCGGAGTATTGTCTCCCTGGAATGGGAGTTGAACTCCCGCATTGCCTCTAGCGGGCGAAGAAAACTTGAGGGCTTCAGGATCGTCAAACCCGTAATTAAGTATATCATCGGGGATAGAGAGATTCGACAAACCCCTTAGAGAACTCTCCAGGTGCTGTGAGGTAGCCTCTTTCTCTGGCGGGATAGGCATAACTTTTGAAGTGCCGCCAACTTTCTCCTTCTGAATCTTGTATTTTAACCTCTTCTTTCCCTTTGAAGGGGAGGATGACGTTTCAATGTCATGAACTTCGACCGCCGGATTCCAAGCGGGACCCACATTCTCGCCTTGAGTCTCAGGAGCTTCATCCTCTTTATGCTCACCTTCTTCGTGCGTATCGGGAGTGCGGCGTGATGACGATCCGGCCTGTTTTTTTCCCTTTACTGGATGCTGGCTTGGGAATGGAGACGCCCTCTGGGAGGCTAATCCGACGACCTGGGGCTAGCAAGCCGAACCTTGACAATGATTCATTCGAAATGATGGTTCGGATGTCTCGTTCCTCAGGAAGAGCTCTAATGGCCTCAACGGCCTCAGAATATCCTCGGCCCTCCGGACGCAGGTTGATACCTGAAAAGATGAAACGAGGAGTTAGAAAAAGCATGACTCCAATTAAACGCGAATGATGACTCAGCGAAGAGACTTACTGTCTTCAACCCATCTCCTCGCAAAACCAGGAGGGCAACCCACGTAGAACCATTCCTGTTTGTACGGGGCAAATTTACTGCATGCTCCTGTCAAGATTTGTCATTTGTGGTACGGCTCGAGGAACATGAAGGAAGGGCTGTCTTTCCATTTCTTGATCATATAGATGTATCTGATGTCGCCAAAGGTTGGAGGTCTAGAGAAGACGACCATAAAGAGTAGATAGGTCCCATATAGAAACGCGTGACCGTTCGGATGCAGCTGCGTCGGAGCAATGTCGATGTACTGCAACACGTCCCGGAGGAATATATTAAACGGAGGCACGCTGCCCATCCAACACATGAACTTGTTGCAGGTGGTATATCCGACTGGGGGCAGGTGAGGACGATCGTGTCGCGAAGGGACTAATACATCGGCGAAAGGAATCCCGTGAATGGAGCATATCCATCGAAGTGCGGCTTCGTTGATCTTCGAAGCTTGTGAATCGATCGGGTTGTCTAAAAGAATTGTTGCCTCCAGGGCATCGGGTGCTAAGTTATGGGCAGGGGAAGTAGACGGATTTGAAGTATCAGCGGCTTCTTGCCTTGATGGCGGCCCAGGCCTGTCAGATATGGTGGCGGAGCTAGACTTCATAGACATCCCCAATAAATAATGAATCTGTTTAAGTGCCTGCGAAAACTATACTTGAAAAACGTTGAACGTTAGAGTTAACAAGATGAATATCCCCCCCCCTTGTGGTGTGTGATCTAGTGCAAGCAATCGTGTAAAAGCGTTGAAAGTTTGAAGGTCGCAAAGTTGTTGCTATAAAACTGAGCATCAAGTCATCGCCTTCGGAGACCATCATCGCTGACCGTCCCCAGAAGCCTGCCTTTTGGCGATTACAATTCCAGATCCAGAAAACGTATGGTAATCTAAGATTCAGATTTACATTTACGGAAGCTAAGAAGTTGGTGATCCAGGTCGGCTTCACATATGCTAGAGTGCTTGGGCCCTGTTTCTTGTTTTGCTATATGGGTAGATATAGTTAATAAATGTTCAGCGTTTGCGACTATTCGGCTAAGTCTGTTATTCGGCTAAGTCTATTGTTCGGCTAAGTCATTGTTCGGCTAAGTCATTGTTCGACTAAGTCTATTGTTCGGCTAAGACATTGTTTGGCTATGTCATTGTTCGGCTAAGACATTGTTCGGCTATGTCATTGTTCGACTAAGTCATTGTTCGGCTAAGTCATTGTTCGGCTATGTCATAGTTCGGCTAAGTCATGGTTCAGCTAAGACATTTTTCGGCTATGTCATTGTTTGGCTAAGTCAGTGTTCGGCTAAGTCTTTGTTCGGCTAAGTCATTGTTCGGCTAAACCTGTGTTCGGCTAAATTTTGGTTCGGCCAAGTCATTATTCGGTGTGTAAGTCGTGTTCGGCCTTGTTTTGTTCGGCATGTTTTAGCCTAAGTATGGTACGGTGTTTATGACTGTTCAGCTGAGATGACAATCGGCACGCTGTCCTTAACATTGGCCTCATCTCTTCCTCCATCCACACCGAACCACGAGGGCACATCGTTCGGCAAGTTGCGCCAGACCATATCGCTCGATGCCCCTGATCATCTCCTATTTCCTCCATGTTTCTCCTTCCACCAATCTGGTTCGGCATAAAATACTTATGCCGAACCACGGTGTGACTACCAATGATTTCCTACCACCCTCGTCGCGTGACTCGACACTTTAGTCAAGGCTCGATTTATCCCATCAATTAAGGGAGTTCGAGCGTAAAGGCTGCAGTTAGGTGAGAGGATTAGTACCTAGTGGGTAAGGTAAAGACTTGGGAAGATCGGCTAGTTGTATGTTGGCTGGTAGCTTCGGCAGGTGCAAGGCAGAGGTTAGAAGTGTGAAAAGAGAAAGAAGGGTAGAGGTGCTGGCTTTTATAGGGAAAACAGAAGAAGTCGAAAAGGCTACATCCGGTGGAACCGGTCAAAGTCATAACGTTCGGCATTGGCGTATAATGATGTCCGGCACTAAAGGTTCGTTCGGGCAGAAAGCATCGTTCGGTTACGAATGTCTCATTCAGCATTTAGGACACGTTCGGCTCACACCTAAACCATTGGAATTCTCAAAAAGGCATCTCCGCTCGAGGTTAGTCAAGGATTTAAAACGAAATGAAAAGGTTACATGACACAAAGCATACCACGTTCGGTAACGTGATACACTTTGGGGGGCAAGTGTTTCCTGGAGATTTGACCAGGCAACTAGTGCTCGGCATACTACGAGAACTCGGCACAAGTAGTACTCGGCATCCAGTGGAACTCGGCAACAGGAGTACTCGACATCAAGTAGTACTCGGCATCCAGTGGAACTCGGCGACAGGAGTACTCGGCATCAAGTAGTACTCGGCATCCAGTGGAACTCGGCAACAGGAGTACTCGGCATCTAGTAGTACTCGGCATCCAGTGGAACTCGGCAACAAGAGTACTCGGCATCTAGTAGCATTCGGCATCCAGTGGAACCCGGCAACAGGAGTACTCGGCACAAGTAGTACTCGACATCCAGGAGTACTCGGTGTCTAGTAGTACTCGGCATCTAGTAGCATTCGGCATCCAGGAGTACTGGGTGTCTAGTAGTACTCGGCATCTAGTAGCACTCGGCATCCAGAAGCAATCAGCATCTAGGAGTACTCGACGTAGCACTCGGCATCCAGGAGTACTCGGCATTAGAAGGCGTTCGGCGTATATGACTACTCGACATGGCAGTATCGTTCAGCCAAAGGGATCGTTCGGCCAAAGGGATCGTTCGGCCAGAAAGCATCGTTCGGCCAGAAGGCACGTTAGGCCAAGGAGGATCGTTCGGCCAAAGGGATCGTTCGGCCAGAATGAATCGTTCGGCCAGAGAGCATTGTTCGGTCAAGCGCTTCGTTCGGACAGAGGCACGTTCGTCTTCGACTAACAACCATTCCACACTTCCCACACATCAAACATACCGTTCGGCATAGAAAGGGTGGTTCGGCATCATTGTGTTCGGCCTACTTGGTTCGGCATACACCGACCACTATACTTAGGCTAGAGTGTTCGGCTACCGAGCCCACCTGGGAAGTCCAGCCCATCTTTGTCTATAAATAGAGGGGCAGGGTCACAGTGAAAAGGGACCTTTTTGGGAGAACACTGGGGAGACTCTGCCATTTTTCAGACTCATCTTCTTCACTTAACAACTTCATTCAAGCATTTGATCTACGAACTGTATTTGTAATCAATCATTAAGAAGATCAATAAAGTTTAACCTCAAAGTGGACGTAGGCAATTACGCTGAACCACTATAAATCTGGTGTTCTTACTTTCTGCATTTAAATTAGCATTGTCTTCCTTGTTTAACTGATATTCATCGCTTACATCTCTACACAATCTTTCTCTACGTGGTTAGTGACCATTTTTGGTGCTAACAGTTTGGGTAATATTATTTTGATGTTAAGCTTCCAGATTGTTCGAGAGATTTTTCCAATATCCTTCCTTGATGATCGAGTTTGGTCGGATGACGCTCTTTTTTCTTTGAGGATGTCAAGTCTATTTTGCTCTTGTCCTTATTGGTATAAGCCTTTAAGTTTCTTCTTGGAGAGATCACCTCATATCCATTCATTGGTTTTGCTTCCTTGGAAGACTATTGAGATAGTGCTGCTTTGTAAAGCTCTTGCATCTCCAGCAATTATTGTTCCAAGTGCTTTATTTTGGTTGCATTATTGTCTTGTTGAGATGGGGTTGACGGTTACCTTTGCACAAATCCCTCCAAGTTAAAAGTTGGTGTTATGTTTTCTTCTAAAGTTGTGGTATGTACGGCCTCTTTGTCCATTCGACTAAGTCTTTTAGATTTCATTTTCCTACACCAAGTTAAACAATCCATAATTAGTCTATAAGGTAACCATAAGGATGGAGGTTCGAGCCCTCCTTTTAGTTCCAAAAATGTTAACAAGGAAACTAGTCAACATTCCAAAGCTAAGTTGTTATCAACAAATATTATTAACATCCCAAAAGAAAGTTTTTAGAAATGACCAATCTCCTCGAAACCCATTTCCGAATGAATTGATTAGGATAGATTGCTTGCGAAGGATGGCTTCATGAAAGTATTAATTGTAGTTAAGAAGCCCAATCAACCACTTAAAAAGAAGGCTAAGACGAGATCATCTCCTTAATGACGCCTTTCAAGTGAGTCGTAAGGGTCATTTGCATCCCCTTTTAAGTGGGAGGAAAACCATCGGTCAGTTATCCCTTTCGATTGTATTGAAAGGTCTATCCTGCCCCTAAAAGAAGAATTTGCATTCGATAATATTTTTTCTGCTCTTTTGGAAAGAACTCCTTGAAAAGGGTTATATGTATTTTGATAGGAATACACCTTTCGATGTTATCCATCCAGCTAGCATAGCTTAGTATTCATACATCGAATTCCATTTGAAACGCCCCCCTTCGATCATGTCAAAAGGGTGTTTGCTTTTTCAAAGTGGTCTCAATGTACAATATATGACTTTTATGTTCTATATGCAATGGAATAACATCTCAGACAATATAAGTTCCATGGACATATTAACATTGAAACACTATCATCATCTTTATTTAACATTTGATATCATTAAACATGATAATAAAGTGATTCGAATACAGATTGTCCAAGTTATCCCATTGCATCGCACGAGACAAATAGGAGTTAAGAAAATAAGGAAATGTCATGTGCAATTGGTCATTAGTCAAGCTAATGGCCGAAATGACCATTCTCATAATCAAAATCTTTATTGAATTCATGCACTTCCTCTTTTAGCATTAACCCAAATTGAGTTACAAGTAAGAGAGCTTTTCCCAAATTGATTTAGGTTTGCAAAGATTTGGTTTGCTAAGAAATAGGAGAAAGAATTTAGAATTCCAAAATTTCGTCCCTAGTACTTTTTATAAGCCTTCTTTCATACCTTTATCCTTATGTGAACTTTTATGGTTAACACATATCAAGTCTCAAATGGACTATCATAAAAAATATGGTGATAACTATTCAAAATTCTCCAGAGCAAAAAGATACTAAATATTCATCCCAAAATTTCTGAAGAAACAATCATCACTAATGAAATAATGATGGTAGTCAGCTATCAGTTTAATACAGTGACACACAATCTACCGAAAGAGATCGCTACAAAGAAAGGAAGCCTACCAAAAGAGACTACAAATTAGGAACACATGCCTAGAGAAAATGGAAGTTGTGTTCATAATTTGTCCTATGCAAATTTACCTATTGAAAGAGGTAAACATTGTCTAACTGTATACCAAAAATAAACTGATAGGTATTAGTCTTCTGGTCTATAGAGTAATCATGCATGTAAACACATATCCAAGAAACGAAAGGGAAGCGTGTTACACCATAACAAACCTAACTCCAACAAAATAGGCATGCCTAACCAAATCTACAAATGGTGTCAACTCTCAAGTCGATGAAAAATGGGTTATCTTCTCTCGGGGATCTATCAGCTTGAAATCCGAACAACCTAAGATAATACAACTCTAAAGTGTAAATTACAATTGCTATAGTCACTACTGAAATTTAACCACTATCTCATACCAGATAGTGAAATTCTAATATTTATTAGAAGCTGGTAAATTTCACTCAAACTCTATTTAACAAATTATAATGATAAGCAAAAGAATTGTATGAAATTTCCTATATCAATCCGACAATTCAATCGTTTATTAAAAAAATTTGTTTCATGGAAAATCATTTAATCCAATATAAATTGTTAACGATAAAAGGTGAACGCTAACACCCGGTGTGTGTAATAGAATTGTGAAAGCACCACCCATGTGACGGGAATAGAATTTAAGCAGTAAAAGACAGCAATTTATAGTGGTTCGGCTTGAGATTAAGCCTACGTCCACTTCGAATCTCTTTATTACTGAATTTGGTTACAAATCAATACAAATTTCTTATCACAACAGTACAACTTGATCAAAAGAAACAATCTTGACTACTAGCTCAATCTTCGTCGATGAAATTCGATGAATCCATGTTGGATGTAGGGAATTATCTCTTGAAGATTGTTGTAGCGTCTTGAATGTTTGAGGATCTTTGAATGCTGGATGAATGGAGACTTCGACAGAGTAACGACGCTTGAAGAAATGATTTGGCAAAAGTCCTTTTCATGTTGGAAGTGGTGGGGTATTTATAGGAGCTGGTTTCTGGGAAGAAAATTTGACTAAGTCTTAGGTCGCGTACGACCTTAGTTAAGTCGTAGGTCGCGAGCGACCTAAGTTAGGTCGAAGTCTCCTTGCGGCTTAAGAGATTAGCTGGTGAAGCAGTACTTGGCTTTATTTGATAAAGTGGTAGGTCGCAGGCGAGTTAAGGAACAGCTGTGGGAGCTCTAGGTCGTTGAAGCCATAGCTTGTTAGCCTCTTAGGTCGTAGGTCCCTTAGGTCGCAAAACTTTCCTGTAGTTAGGTCGCGAACCTTTCCTGTAGTTAGGTCGCGAACCTTTCCTGTAGTTAAGTCGCAAACCTTTCCTGCAGTTAGGTCGCAATCTTAAGTCCCTAGGTCGCAAGCTCCTCCCAAGTCCTTAGGTCGTAAACTTTTCCCACGTCCTTAGGTCGCAAGGTCTTCTGTTGTTAGGTCGCAAACCTTCCTGTTCTTAGGTCGCGAAGCTCTCTACTGTTAGGTCGCGAAGCTCTTCTGTTCTTAGGTCGCAAAGCTCTTCTGTTCTTAGGTCGCGAAGCTCTCTGCTGTTAGGTCGCGAAGCTCTTCTGTTCTTAGGTCGCGAAGCTCTCTGCTGTTAGGTCGCGAAGCTCTTCTGTTCTTAGGTCGCAAAGCTCTTCTGTTCTTAAGTCGCGATGTCCTCTTAGGTCGCTAACCCCTTTTAGGTCGCTAAATTCTAGGTCGCGAAGATAATGGAATTAACATTTGCCCCTCGAGGCATATGACTATGCCATAGGTTGTATGCTTCGATTCAACCTTGCTAAGTCGCAAACGACCTAGAACTTTACGCCTGTTCGCCTCCCATTCTCAGCTTCATATAAATTGGTTAGGTCGCACCTTCTTCCTCACCTTACTGTTTCGAGCCTCCATCGCCATTAACGATTTTTCGAGCTTCCAAAGACAAATTCGACTCCTTTAACTGACGATTCATTCTCACCAATCATAATTCGTAAGTGGATCGACCTTTATTTGTCCATAGTCACTGCTTTGATCACGAATCGTTGTTACTCGTCCTAAGCCCAATTTCATGCATCATGCTTTCTGAGCGGTAGTCTCAACTGACTTTCGTTCGTGTCGTGGTGATTTGCGATCATACGAAAGCTTCTACTACAGTTCTGTAGGGTTTGCCATTGATTTGTTAGTTAATCGGTGGTACGTTGAGGTAGGGTGAAGGGGAAGATGAACTCTTTTTGAACTGGTGGTATTGGGTTATTAGACTCAATATGATGTTGCTTGGAGAGGAAGTCGACAACCTATCAGATTTGAATGACCTAAGCGTTAGGTCGCGTAGGAACACCTAGCGACTTAAGCCTTTGCGACCTGACAACATTTGCGACCTAGAGAATCTCCAACCTAAAAACAATTGTGCACGACCTAGGACTTAAAGAAAATTGCCTCATCTTAATCCATTCAACTGCAACGTGCGACTTACAGAAAGCTTGACCCATGATAGGTCGCTGAACGACCTAATACTTAGACAATTTTTCTCAGCCCTGAACTTTTAACCTGAACAACTCAGCATAAGAACGTTGCAACCTTTGTTAGGTCGTAAGCGACCTAACACTTAGAATTTTTTAGCAGGACTTGACTGATTTTCTGAATTTGAATTGTTTTGGACTTTGTACTTCTTTTCAGATTGCTTCAACTTTAATGCTGATAACCTGTTTAGAAGCAACATTCACAGAAAAATGGGACGAATATACTGCTATTGATTGCCCACATCAAACAACAGATTAGTTGACAAAGAATATCAAACTTAAATGAACTTCGTGAATGAAATGCTGTGAACTAACAAATCTAAGTGAAGTATTAAAGAAAAATTGAAATGATCAATTAAAGCTGATTTATTTGCATCAACACAACACTATTCTTGGACTTAAGATATCAAGCCTTGAAACTTTATAATCGACAAGTGTCAATTAGTTTAGTTTCATTTACATTTGCTCGTTATTGTATTAGTTTTGCACAACACTTCACTCTTTTTAGGAAACGTGCACCTTAATATTTGATCGTCCAGTTCCTTGTGTAGAATGGAATCTCAACGGGAAGACTTGGAAATGGCCGGAGAAGCTTTTCCAATTGCTACTCCACTAAACGACCCTCCGGAAAGGACTCCTACCACTCTAAGTCATAAAGTCTTCTGACAACTGTGCATCCAGTTTGGCATTGCCGAAGCAGATGCTTTACTTCCTGGGTCAAGCGACACTGCTGACAGGCCGCCTCTTGGCTTTGTTGCTGTGAACCGGCAGATGTATTCGAGTGGGGCCATTCCCCCATTTAACGACTGTCTTCGAGAACTTCTCCTTTGGCTAACTATTTCTCCCTTTCAACTACACCCTAATGGATACTCCATCCTACTGGGATTGTGTGTGCTTTTCAGGAGAACGTTGGACCATTTTCCCTCTTTTGACGAAATTCGCTTCTTGTGTACATTCGCAAGGAACAAGGACCATCCCTCCATCATACTTGTAAGGAGCGCCAGGAATCGTAAACTAATTCTGGACTTGCCTGAAAGTGCCCATGGATTCTTGACTCAATTCTTTTATGTCCGCTGTCCTCCGGGATTTTATGCCATCTGGAGAGTCGGAAGTAAGATTACCTTTTACCGATTCATTTTCTAGATTTTTCAGAATTCGAACCGTCAAATGCTTAATTCCATTCTTTCTTTATGCAGCACTTCCTTCTCTTCTTCGAGATACCAGCCGCAAGTCGATTTTAGATACTTTGAGTGCCGTTGATGCCGAAGAGAGGAGTGCCAAATTCTTGCTGAAAGATGAATTTCTGCACCAGTTTGGTCTTTTACATCCTTCTAGATCGACTCAGATTCATGAAATTTCTAGTTCTGATGCGGAAACGTTAGTTGCTTCGGGCTCTCAAGCAGAGGCCTCGAATGCCCCCTCTTCTGTAGAAGAAATTGCATCAGAAGCACCTGTTGTAGAGGCTGCTTTGATAAAATGTTCCGCATCCATCGATGTTGTAGGGTCAGCTAGCAAGTCGGCACTTGCCCCAATTATTGAGGAGGAAGAGAATCCTCGAGTTTCTGAGAAATCAATCGATACGGAAGTTGAAAAGGAGAAATCGGCTGAGTTCCAGGGTGATGACACTTTTGATGGCTTGAGCGATATCATGATAACTTCTCAAGAGCTTTTCGGAGATAATAATCCAAAAGTGACTTCTCCCGTTGTTGAAGCGACTTCCGCCCTAAAACAAACACTGACGCCTACTACGCCAGTCATCTCTGTTTCCACACTAAAGCGTGGTCTGTAGTTTGACGCATGTAGCTTGCACGCCGCACACACTTAGGATTTTTCAGCACTCATAAGCATTTATCCTCTTTTTCTGGAAATCTCTAAACTTTACTTCTTTTCCATTTCTCAGATTTTCCGATGGGACGTACCAGCTCATACTACGACAACTTTCGGCGCTACGGAGGGCGTGATTCTTACGATTATGGACGTTATCTTCCCTCCCGCAAGGAATCTGACGAAGAGCGGGCAGCTAGAAAAGCTCAAGAAAGGCATGCTTATGAAGAGCAGCAAAGAAGGAGAGACGATGACTCTCATAAAAGAAAATATCATGATGACAAAGGGAAGAAGCATGCTACCGATGACCTAAGTAAACGGGTTAAACTTGATGAGAAGAACGCGTCTGAAATTTCTAAAAAGGCTGACGCTCCTATTCCTTCTGATACTCCGGCCGGCTCTCCTCCTCTAAAGAAGTCTGATATTCAAACAATCATTAACAGGCCACAATATCAAGTTAAAGACGGCCCTCCAACGCTCCAGAGTCGATTTCCAAATTGGTGCCTAAAAGGAGTGCGCTTTGACTTGGATTTGATTCCAATTGATAAGCAAGACATGCTTAAAAGTCTTGACGCGGTCAGACTTAATATCGAGAGGATGTCGCAATGGCAGAAACTTGTCGATGAACTCCAAAGGGTTAACCACATAAATCTTGAGGCGATGATGACCATGGAGAATGATAAATCAGAATGGGACAGATGGTGTAAGCAACATGATGCGGAGATGATAAGCATTGCAGACGACAACGCAAAGCTTGCATCTGAAGTCAAACGACTAAAGGAAGATCTTGCCTCATCTTCTGCATCGCACACCCAAAAGGAAGAAGTCTTTCAAAAGCAAGTGCGGGATGCACATGCTGCGCAAAGGGACGCCGAAATGAAGCTTGCAGCTGAGCAGCACATTACTGAGAAATATCGCACAGAAAATACTGAGCTGCGGGGAACAATTGTGTCCCAAAATGCAGAGATTGAGATGCTGAAAGCTAAGCTTCTTAAAGTTGAGAAGGAGCGTGATGACGCGGTCGCTGGACAAGTTGCAGCCGAAGAGTCTCACGACGCCACTAAAGCTAGCATCGATTCTACTCTATTTGACTTCTATATGCACAGCGTTTTGGGCCGCGGCAGCGTTTCATTCTTGGGTCCCAAATATGAGATTACACTTGCTGAAGTTTGGGAGACCATACTTGATACATTTGCCGGTTATGCGGAAGCAGACCTTGTAGCGCTTTATCTAGACGATGAAGCACGTGACGCGCTTATTAGAGGCAAAGAGCAACTTGCCGAAGCTAGAGCCGGGACAGCGGTAGAAGAATATCCAGAAAAGACAACATCACTACCTACCCCTGTCCATACTTCAACTTTGACTGATGTTGATATCATCGGTTCTAGCTCTCAATCTCCACTTGCTGCAAAAGATGCTGAAGCTAAACTCGATACTTCCAAGACTCCTCTTTCCCAAATTGAAGAGAAGAGCCAGGAAGAAAATGAAGCTGATAAATATGAAATTGAGCTTGCGAAACCAACTCCTCCAGGTAACTTTGGCGAAGTTTCGGGTTTAATGAACCAGTTATTTGATTTAACCGAGTTTGATGACCTTCTTACTTGTTACTTGAACTTTGGTGAACCGATACCTTCTCTATTTTCGGAAGATGTTGATTTTAACTTCTTTTCTTCTACAGCGGAGGCACCAAACACTGCACAAGTTTCCACCTCTTCAGTTGCCTTCCCTTCATCTTTACAGGTTACTCCTCCTTCTGCTTCCCAGCCAGGATCACAGGCAGAGAAAATCGAAGCCCTTCAAGGCCTGGATGACCCGGCAGCTTCGCAGGAACAGAAGGCAGAGGACCTTGAAGACGTCGAGAAGACCCCGGAGCAGTCCCTTGATGATGGACACGAAGCTTTCAACACTGCTTGCTACTCCGGGGAGCGAATCTTCTTCAAAGAGGAAGGGGAAGCGTGGCATAAGGAAGAAGAAGAGAAGTGCTTCAACTAGGGAGGAAGCAAAAGTTGATCCAGCCGCGCCTCTTTCTCCTTCTGCCCCGACCCGTCCACAACGGCTCCAAAAACTAATCATTAGGTCGGGGAAAGGATCCAAAGGTGGCGAGAAGAAGGGATAACAAGCTAGATTTTTTTTTACTCCTTACTTTTGCTTTTTGCATGTATCGACCGGGGATTGTGCAGGTACCGGTCCCTGCTTTTGCTTTTTGAGATATCTGCACATGTAAAGAATTTTCATAGTACTAAATAAAATAATTATTTTACTTGTACAAACTCTTGTGTATGTGAGAATGATCTGTCTTTTATTTTTAGTGTAGAACAAACGATTCTTCTTACTTGTGCAAACTTTTTGTCTGCGTTTGAGAATGCATTTATTCCACATCTATTTTTTGTGATATTGCAACGAACTTGTGGCATGTTGCTTTTATTAATATAATTGAATTGTATAGTATTGCCCCCATGCCGTAAGTGCATTGCAATATTCCTAGCTTTTTCAAGACTAATACTATCCAGTCTTTAGAAGAATTTTTATTTTCGCTTCAACTTTCGGGGATAATCACTTTTATTTATTAAGAAGTGAATTTCCCTATGAAGTGAAATGAACTTTTCTGAAAGAATTTTGTAGTATTTCAACTTTTTTTTTTAGGAGGAACTTTTCGAGATGAACAAGTTGATCCTTCCTTTGAGAGTTGAATTGTGCTTCTGGAGAATGCTTTTTGTTCGAGTATTTTATTTTGGGACATGCCTCCGGAGAGGGCTCCTCTTAAAGAGTTGTGCCTCCGAAGAGGTCTTGTGCCTTCGAAAAGGGCTTGTGCCTCCGAGGAGGGCTTGTGCCTCCAAAGAGGACTTGCGGTGCCTTGGGAAAGGGCTTTTGCCTCCGAAGAGGTCATGTGCCTCCGAAGAGGGCTTGTTGATTGCCTGGAAGTTACTTTGTCATGGTTGAGTGGATCCACGGGGCGGGCGCAAGTTGTTTGATTGGATGCTCGTTTGCACAAACGATCGCAATTAAATAACAAGGGCCCTGTTCCTTCAGCTTGGGAAGGTGCCCCTCCGGTGGTTCCACCAATCTTTTTTATTGAGAGAAGTACTTTCATTTTTTTTGGCGTGCCTCGTCAGAGGGCTTTGTTGAACTTTGAGAAGGAGCGTTGGGTGGTTGGTGCGCCAGGAAGGTTGCGTCTCAGGGGCAAGTAGATCCACGGGACGGACGCAAGCTGCCTGATCGGATGCATCACGATCTGTCACCAAGGGTCCTGCTCCTTCTGCTTGGGAAGGTGTCCCTTCGGTGGTTCTTACTGGCCCATTTATTGAGAAGCATACCTCCTTTTGGCTGCTCCTTTGTTTGCTTGGCAATGTTCTCTCATCATCTGCTCATTAGCGATCTTTCATTATTGTTTCCAAGCGCATCTTCTTTCCTTACATTGCTATGTTTGAAGAAATGGACTTCACTGTTGAACGACTTCACGGGACAAACGCAAGTTATCTAGTTGGATGTTTGTTTATATCGACAATCTCAACCAATTAACAAAGGTTTGTCACAGTGGAGTCGCCAACTTTTTATGTGAAGTTCACTTTGTATAGGATTTGTATTTGGAATTTCTTGTCGCTTGGTATTTGCATAACAGGTGATTTATAGAGGTCGCTTGATTTTGTGACGAGTAAGCATTGTTTTGATATCCTGCAATTTTAAATCGACATTTTAGCAATACATTTAAAGTATCTACACATCGAAATAAAACAGGCATTATGAAATAGTAAAGAACACAAGATTTATAGTGGTTCGGCCAAGAATTGGGCCTACATCCACTTTATAGCTTTCATTCATTCACACTGATTTACAATATTTTACCATACAACTAATACATTCATCATTATTTCACAACTTTGAACAAAGCTTTTTCTTTCAAGAAAAATAAGGACGTAAGTGGTTGCTGTTCCAGGCTCTTGGAATTGGATCTCCTTCGACAGTTATGAGTTTGAAAGTGCCATCAAGAAGTTTACTGCCAATGGCATATGGTCCCTCCCAGTTTGGTCCAAACACACCAGTTGCCGTCATGATCCTTTTCAAAACTAAGTCCCCGACCTCAAAGCTGCGTTGGCGAACTTTAGAGTTGAAGTGCCTGGCTATCCTTTGCTGATAAGCTGAAACTCTGAGCCTAACTTCTTCTCTTTTCTCATCAAGAAAATCAAGTGCTTCAAGTTGCAACTTTTCATTTTCAGCTTCGTTGAAATGAACTCTTCTATGTGAAGGAACTTCTACTTCCACTGGAATCATTGCTTCTGATCCGTATGTCAGTGAAAATGGAGTGTGCCCAGTTGCAGTTTTGTGAGTAGTCCTGTATGCCCATAGTGCTAATGGAAGCTTATCAACCCAACTACCTTTTGCTCTTTCGAGTTGCTTTTTGATGGTTAACTTGATGATTTTATTCACTGCTTCCACTTGCCTGTTTGCCTGCGGATGAGCCACTGCTGAGAAACTTTTCCGAATTCTGAATCGTTTGCAGAAATCCTGGAACTCTTCACTTTCAAACTGAGTACCGTTGTCTGTGATTATTTTCTGTGGCACACCATATCTGCAAATGATATTTTTCGTTACAAAATTTATCATCTTTTTAGAAGTAATGGTGGCCAAAGGTTCAGCCTCAGCCCACTTGGTGAAATAATCAACGGCTACGATAGCATATTTGATTCCTGATTTGGCAACTGGTAATGGTCCGATTAGATCTATACCCCAAATGGCGAATGGCCATGGGCTGACCATCTGTGAGAGTTCGGTGGAAGGTGCTCTTGGGATTTTCGCAAATCTCTGGCACTTGTCGCACTTTCTAGAGTAGATAGCAGCATCTCGGTTAATGTTAGGCCAGAAATACCCATATCGGAGAACTTTCTTGGCTAAAGTTTGACCAGCTGAATGATCTCCACATTCTCCTCTGTGTACCTCGGCTAGAATTGTCTTGGCTTCTTCCTTAGTTACACATCGGAGCAGAGGCATTGAAAATCCCCGTCTGTATAATCGGCCATCTTGAATTATATATCTCGGTGCTTTTCTCAATAATTTTCGACGTTCCTTAGAATTTTCTGGCAGGGAACCATTGAGTAAGTATTCTTTGATCGGAGTCATCCATGATTCATGCTCTTGAGACGTAGTCATAATCCAATCAACATCCATTTCATCAATGCTTGGAGCTGACAGAACTTCTACAGGAACTAATCCCAGTAATTGAGCTTCTCCAGAACTTTTGTACTTTGCTAGAGAATCTGCTTTCATGTTCTCTACTCGAGGAATATGGCTTATCGTGTAGTGATTGAAATCTTCGAGTAGTTCACATGCCTTTGACAAATATGCGGGCAGATTTCCACCTTTAGCCTGAAACTCTTTCTTTACCTGGCAAACGATGAGTTGAGAATCGCTGAAAATTTGCAACACTTTGATGTTTAGTTCTTTGGCAATTTTTAAACCGGCGATAAGTGCTTCATATTCTGCTTCATTGTTTGTTGAAGGAAATTCCAGTCTCAATGCATAACACAATGATCGTCCTACGGGGGTTTCAAGCACAACCCCTGCCCCAGAACAGTAATCATTTCTTGATCCATCAACATACAACTTCCACTGGATTGGAATGCCGTTAGTTGTTTCGTTTTCACTATCGCCTTTGTCGGTAGATTCTGCGATGAAATCTGCTAAAGCTTGTCCATTGATTGCTCTTCGGGGGTGATAAGTGATGTCATACTGGCTAAGTTCAATGTTCCATTTCAAAAGACGACCTGAAGTTTCAGGACGAAACAGGACTTGCTTTAGCGGTTGATCAGTAAGAACTTTGATAGGATGAGCTTGAAAATAGGGCCTCAACTTCCTGGAAGCGATTAACAAACAAAAAGCAAGCTTTTCTATCTTTGAATAATTCATCTCTGCCCCAGTGAACCGTTTGCTGATGTAGTAGACTGGACGTTGTATTTTCATATCTTCTCGTACAAGTGCTGCACTTAGAGCATGGGACGAAATTGCTAAATAGATGAAGAGGTCTTCGCCATCACTAGGCTTGGAAAGAACCGGAGGTGTTTCCATGTGATGAATTAGTTCATCGAAAGCATTCTGGCATTCTGGAGTCCACTCAAAATTTTTCTTTCCTTTCTTTAAAGCGTCAAAGAAGGGAATACATTTGTCTGTGGCCTTGGAAATGAAGCGACTCAGAGCAGCGACTTTTCCATTGAGACTTTGCATTTCTTTCTTTGTTTTAGGGGCTTTGACTTCCCTTAGAGCTGTGATTTGAGTAGGATTGGCTTCAATGCCCCTGGCGCTCACAATGAAACCCAAAAATTTCCCAGATTCTACTCCGAACGAACATTTCAATGGATTGAGCTTCATTCCGCACTTTCGAAGAATTGCGAACATTTCCTCCAAGTGCCCCATGTGATCTACAGCTTTCTTTGATTTTACCAACATATCGTCGACATAAACTTCCATGGTTCTACCAATCTGAGGCTTGAACATTGCATTGACGAGTCTTTGGTAGGTTGCCCCAGCATTTTTCAACCCGAAAGGCATAACTTTGTAGCAGTAGAGACCCACATCTGTAATAAAGCTTGTGTCTTCCTGATCCGGCTCATGCATCATAATCTGATTGTATCCGGAGTAAGCATCCATAAACGATAACAACTCATGCCCAGCTGTTCCGTCTACCAATTGATCAATTCTGGGCAGCGGGAAGCAATCCTTGGGGCATGCTTTGTTCAGATCTGAGAAATCTATGCATACTCTCCACTTTCCATTTGCCTTCTTGACCAATACTGGATTTGAAACCCAATTTGGATAAGTGGAGTTTCTGATAAAGCCGCTCTCCATGAGCCGATCAACTTCTTCCTTTAGTGCCGTCGATCTTTCTGGGCCTTGAGTTCTTCTCTTTTGCTTCACTGGTGTGAATTTCGGATCTATGTTCAGAGTATGCACAGCAACTTCCGGGGAGATCCCACACATATCAGCGTGACACCAAGCGAAAACATCTAGATTGGCTTTTAAGAATGATATCAGTGTGTTTTGAACTGTTATACTTAGCTGTGAACCCACATTGAGTACTTTGTTCGGGTCTCTCGAGTCTACAGATACTGGTACCGTTACCTCCACGGGTACCACTCTATTCTCCCCTGTACTGGCTTTCCTGGGAACCATTTCTTTTCTTGCATTGCTGTGTTCGCCAGTACAAGGGCCGCTCCGTAGTTGCTACAGGGTCGGTTCCTTGATGCGGAGCGGAGCTGCCGCATCTTTCCCCATTTCTCTTCTCCTGGCCTCTCGGAGTTCTACAAGATAACATTCTCGTCCTGCATTTTGATCTCCTTTAATAACAGCAATCCCATTATCAGTAGGAAATTTCATTGTTAAGCACCAAGGAGCGAGGACGGCCCTGAAAGCAGCAAGAGTAGGCCAGCCCAAGAAAGCGTTATAGGCGGAGAATCCATCAACAATTACAAAAGTTTGCTTCCGAACCAATTTCTTGTGTCCTTCGCCCATTTCAACAAACAAGTCCACCGTTCCAATCGGCTATTTCAGCTCCCCTGTAAACCCGGCAATCTTGTGTGAAGAAGCTTGTACATCAGTCATCGGGATTTTCATTTGGTCAAATGTCCTTTTAAAGAGAATGTTGCATGAGGCACCACTATCTACCAACACTCTTCTGACAATAGCCGGCCCAATACCGACAGAGACAACCAAAGGGTCCTGAGTAGGAGCTTCCACATTAATAGAATCCCTGGCTCTGAACATAATATCATCATGAAAAGTCTTCTGCTGCTTTAGAGGTGAAGCATCTTCCAAGATTAAGACACTTTCTTCGGTTGGTGCATACTTCAAAGCTTTTGCATACCTTTCCATTTCACCCCAACTCCTGCCAGCCGGGTGAGGTCCCCCTGTGATCACATTGATAACAGGTCTTTCCTTTCCAG
The DNA here is from genome assembly GCA_030737815.1 of Allium fistulosum. Lineage (NCBI taxonomy): Eukaryota > Viridiplantae > Streptophyta > Magnoliopsida > Asparagales > Amaryllidaceae > Allium > Allium fistulosum. Next base: position 303,313,369 of record CM060901.1, on the reverse strand, counting down.
CAGGCCTCTCTCCAGAATCAGATGAATTAGTTGGAGGTAACTGCCCTTGGCTGGATGAGGATGGATCCTTTCTATTCCTCTTGACGTATTGCTGCAACTTATTCTCTCTTAGCAATTCTTCAATTAGGCTTTTCAAATGGCGGCACTCATTGGTATCATGCCTTGGTTGGTTGTGAAACTTGCAAAATCTTCCGCTTTGAACAGCATTCTTCCCAACTTTCACGGCCGGTGGTTTTGGAAATTCAATAGCATCTTTAGTGGCGATGAAAATATTCTCCGGAGTATCGGTCAGAGGAGTAAAGTCTGAAGGTTTAAGGAAGCGGGGCTTTTTGAAGTCTTTCTGCCTTTTCCCACTATTACTTTCCCTTTTCTGATCTGCCGGTTCTTTCTTGCTTTGAACAGTAGCATTATTTTCCACCACCGTTGTCACAACTTTAGCTAGTGCGGAAACATTCTCTAAGCGTATAAATTCGTCAGCCTTTTTATAGAATTTCTCGAGCGAATTTGGCTCCTTCATCTTCAGCCATTTTCCAAATTCGCTCGATTTGTCGATAGCACGCATCAAATAGGTCAAGATCATTCGTGGCTCTGCGTTATCGACTTCTGCTAGAGCTAAGTTGAAGCGGTTCAAGAATGATTTAATAGGCTCTCCCGGATTCTGTTCAAGACTGGACAGTGACATTATATCTTTTGCCTTTGAAGCGTATAGCCTGAATTGCTCTTTGAATTTTCGGGTCAGATCAGAAAACTGATCTACAGATCGGACAGGAAGCTTGGTAAACCAGAGAAGTGCCACTCCTTCTAAATAAACTGGGAAATATCGGCACTTTATTTCGTCGGTTGCTCTTGCGCCGGTCATATGCCAGTCGTATTTATACAAGAACTGATTTGGATCACTTGTTCCCCGATAAGCAGGAATGGTGGGGGGAACAAATTTTCTAGGAAATTCAGCCTTCAGAATCTTCTCGGTAAATGGAGTTCTACTTGGTGCGAATCCCCATTCGCTTTCGTCTTCATTTCTTTGCATGCTCTCTTTCATTATTTGCTTGATCATACCATAAAGATATTCCTCATTGTTCAGAGATTTCGCAGAATAGACCTCAGTCATCTTTTCGGGGGTTTGTCCAGGTAAATGCTCATGAAGAACTGGTGACGGCCTGGATCCTTCGGCCTGGAGGGGTGCCCCTTCGGCAGCACCTGATCCCCCATGAGGAATATTTCTTCCCTCGGAATTGGGAGCAGCATTAGCAAAGTTTCCCTCATTATTTACTGGTCTTTGACTCGTACCAAATAGAGCATTCAGCTTTTCCATCATCAGGTTATTCTGAGTTTCAATCTGCTGGTACAGTCCGGATACAACAGCATCTAACTCCTGTCGCGTAACACCGACGCTTGGAGCTGCCTGATTTGGAGAGAGAGAAGTGACAGTATTATCACGGTCGTCATCAGTTCTGACAGACTTTCGTTTCCTTCCAGTAGCCATTATGTCTGATAAACTTCTGGTTTTGTAGGAAATTCTTTCAGCAAACTTCTGTGAAGCAATGGTGAGTAGTAGCCTGAGTTGGGTTCTCAGTGAAAGCACCAAAATGTTAACGATAAAAGGTGAACGCTAACACCCGGTGTGTGTAATAGAATTGTGAAAGCACCACCCATGTGACGGGAATAGAATTTAAGCAGTAAAAGACAGCAATTTATAGTGGTTCGGCTTGAGATTAAGCCTACGTCCACTTCGAATCTATTTATTACTGAATTTGGTTACAAATCAATACAAATTTCTTATCACAACAGTACAACTTGATCAAAAGAAACAATCTTGACTACTAGCTCAATCTTCGTCGATGAAATTCGATGAATCCATGTTGGATGTCGGGAATTATCTCTTGAAGATTGTTGTAGCGTCTTGAATGTTTGAGGATCTTTGATTGCTGGATGAATGGAGACTTCGACAGAGTAACGACGCTTGAAGAAATGATTTGGCAAAAGTCCTTTTCATGTTGGAAGTGGTGGGGTATTTATAGGAGCTGGTTTCTGGGCAGAAAATTTGACTAAGTCTTAGGTCGCGTACGACCTTAGTTAAGTCGTAGGTCGCGAGCGACCTAAGTTAGGTCGAAGTCTCCTTGCGGCTTAAGAGATTAGCTGGTGAAGCAGTACTTGGCTTTATTTGATAAAGTGGTAGGTCGCAGGCGAGTTAAGGAACAACTGTGGGAGCTCTAGGTCGTTGAAGCCATAGCTTGTTAGCCTCTTAGGTCGTAGGTCCCTTAGGTCGCAAAACTTTCCTGTAGTTAGGTCGCGAACCTTTCCTGTAGTTAGGTCGCGAACCTTTCCTGTAGTTAAGTCGCAAACCTTTCCTGCAGTTAGGTCGCAATCTTAAGTCCCTAGGTCGCAAGCTCCTCCCAAGTCCTTAGGTCGTAAACTTTTCCCACATCCTTAGGTCGCAAGGTCTTCTGTTGTTAGGTCGCAAACCTTCCTGTTCTTAGGTCGCGAAGCTCTCTGTTGTTAGGTCGCGAAGCTCTTCTGTTCTTAGGTCGCAAAGCTCTTCTGTTCTTAGGTCGCGAAGCTCTCTGCTGTTAGGTCGCGAAGCTCTTCTGTTCTTAGGTCGCGAAGCTCTCTGCTGTTAGGTCGCGAAGCTCTTCTGTTCTTAGGTCGCAAAGCTCTTCTGTTCTTAAGTCGCGATGTCCTCTTAGGTCGCTAACCCCTTTTAGGTCGCTAAATTCTAGGTCGCGAAGATAATAGAATTAACATAAATAAAATCAATCTTATTCACTTGTAATTAGAAAGAAAAGATTTAAAAGATTTTATTTTAAAAATAGAATTTCTTTACTAAATTTTTGAATCAAAGCAATGCTTTTCATAAATAATAATTTACTTTGTTTTAAAAATACACACACACACAATTTTCATAAAATATTATTAATTTTAAAACCTTATTGTAAATTCTTCTAAATTAAAACTTTTTATACATAAAATAGTTATATTTTCTTTAAATTAAACATAAATAAAAAATTGCAAATTTACAACAATCAATTGTTGTACATAATCAGAAGATAATATAATTAACAAAAAATTCAAAGGTTCACAAAACAAAGCAAATAAATAAAGAAACTGGGCTTATGGCCCAGTTTTTAGTCTTATCGGTCGAGTGGTGTTGATTGACCGGTAGATCGGTCATCGCGTTTCCTGGGCAATTGTTTGCCCAGGTGATCGTCGATTCCATTCAAATGATCGACTTTGATCGAATCTGACGAGTTGCAAAATGTAATAGAGACAATATCAAGTGTTACTAACAACTTCAATTCAACAAACATCCCTAAATGTGCTTACTCTGTGTATTTGTGCTCAAATCAAATAAACAACACTCAGTTTCTGAAATTAAGTTTTTACTATTTTATTTCAACTAAACAATTCAATTCATTCAGCCATTAATCCAAACAGTAATTCAATTCATAGAAATCGGTAATTATAGATATAGGTGTGTGGGAATATTATATCACCTAAACCATTAGCTTGTTGAATAGCCACCAGCTCGCCACGTTTACCTCCATCGTCGCCTTCATCAACTCCGCGTCGCCAGCCAATCCCAAAGACCATTATCGCGAGTAGCTCCTCCAACTGCCATTGCCAAGCCCACAACCTACCCTACATCGCCAACCTCTGCTCTTCGTCATTGTGGCAAAGTCGCCCACACGTGCAGCGCCACTGGCCACGGCCAGGCCTTGTGCGATCATCTTCCCCGACCCGGTCCCCATCGCCATCGACTGAACCCCTCCACTCGTTTTTCCTTCGTTCGAATTGATTTCTGATTTAGGTCTTTTTAATTCTTTTAGGTTAGAAGAAAATAACGATTACCTAAAGAAAGATAAGGGATAAGGTTAGGTGGATAATGGGCTTGATGCGGTTTAATCCAAAGGCCCATGAAACAATTAAAAATCAAATTTAATTTAATTTTTACAAAGTTAAAATCTAAATTTCATTCAAATAATGTTTTACCAAATTTAAAATTGTATCCAATGAGTCATAGATGCATGATTCTATTCTTTTCAATATTAGTTCACTCCATTTAATTACTCCATTTATTAACACAAATCCTTTTATTAAATTGACTTTGATTAAATAAAAATTTGTTTCCAAAATAACAATTATCAAAATTCAAATTTGAACACATCTATAATATTAAATTTTGTTTAATACTAGGATGTAGAAAATAGGGTTGTTACAGACTTCCCCCTTAAGAAAATTGCATCCTTGCAATTTCTTATAGGGAGATGTTGCACTAAACTCTATCATTAACTCTTTTCGTATTGCATAATCAAGTTGAAACTCATTCAATTCTCTACTTGGTTAATATCAAACTTATCGTAAGTTATAAACTTAAATAGACTCATTTATTAACCTTTATTTCTTCGCATATGAAATTTATTGAAAAAGATTTGTGTTAGAATTTCCTAAAAAATTTCGGTAGAGTATAGTTTGTACAGAGAGTTGTTTGCAATTTTACAAATATAATATATACAATATACATCGACCACACGATCGAAAAATAAAATATTTTGTTATTTCTAACACTTCTGTATTTTAATCCTAAAGCGTACCTTTATTTTAGCATTTAAAGTAATCTACTCAACTATTAAGCATGCATAAGCAAGCCATCGTCATTCATAAGTCCAAATAGTCTCTTGAACACCTATTCTTATCTCAATATAACATTAGTCGCATATAGAAAGAGACAGAATAGGTATGAATTCATTTAACATATAATAAGAACTTTATGTCTTGGTTTAAGCCACGTGAGACAAACTTTTAAATGTCTAAAACGCAAAATTAGACGGTGACATCAAAAAGTGAATTACTATATAGTGTGTTAGCTTTCCACAACAACTTATGGATTACAGAAATGTCATGTATAACTCAAGTTATAAGTGATTTTCTAAAATAATGTATAGCAGATTTTTCGCTCTACCTACAGGTCCACTTCAGTAATCAGCAATTTTAGCCTTTAAAACGTCAAAAATTTTCAAAACATTTAAAATAAAGTTGATGCTTAGATTCTTAGCTTTCCGGAACGGGTAAAATCGTCAAAACTGGATAAACCATTTGAAAGTTATGGTCAAATGAATTTCAGCTCAGTTTTAGGCAATATTACTTTTTGGGACAACAACGAATACCCATTGAAATTTATATTTTCACTTGACTTAAACTGAATATTTCGGAAAACATCCGATATAAAAGTGTTTCTATACATCTACACTTTTCTAACAAACCAAAGTTTGCTAAAATCTGATCTACGATTCAAAAGTTATAGCGAATACAAAATCAGCCTAAAATCTGAAAATAAAAATAAAAATTGCACATGTGAAAATACAACTTCTTGTTGTTTGTGAAACACAAACCTATTACGGCCTAACAAGTTTAGCTTATAGATCTTTGATACTATATTTTTATATATGAAAATCAAACAACAACTTAAACATAGAAGATAGAGAACTAAAATTTCAACAGTTTACCCGCTGACATTTTAATATTGGAACTTTTGAAAAACACAGCACATTATAGTCATGGTTTGACATATTTATTAAGAATTCACAAAGCAAAACACATATTCATATTTCTTGCCTACTTCTAAATTTGTCTACAGTTCAGATATCATATAACAAAATAAAACTGAATACACAGCTTATTTTGCAACTCATCTCAATCTCAAACATTGATTAATTTCTTCAGTTCACACTTTCAAGGACCAAAAAGGTAACAGGTGAAGAGTTGAAAATGTGATTATTCCTTAAGCATTAAGTGACATTTAAGGGTATTTTTAACATTTGTCATATTCATAAAAGTGACGTTGCAAAGTGAATTAATTTTTCTTTAATATAATATATCTTGAATAGTTTTTAGAAAACTTAACAATAGCACAAAGGCTTATGCAATTACTCAAAAAGAAAATATTTGCTCAATTCAATTAAAGGAGGGACCAAACGGATATTTTTTAAACTTTGTAGACCAATTTACAAAATTACTCTTCCATAACTTATATATACATTTTTAAATATCATTTTTAAAACTAAGAGTTGCAAAAATTCAAATTTACTTCAGCAACCTAACTTATAAAGTCAAAACAAATTCTCTTTCCATAATAATTATATTTTCCATTCTTTACACACACACACATATGTATGTATGTTTTTCCTTGCTAGAAATTTCTTTTTTCAATCATGAGTTTTTGAACTTACATTTTATCATTAACGTAAAATTTTCCTTAAGGTATTCAATTATACTTACTCTTGTTTATTCATTATTTAAAACTAACCTCATTATCATAAATTATTTTTCTAATCCAAATCATTAAAATAAAAAATTGCTTTTGGTTCAATTATTTTCTTGTTTGAAATTTTCTAAAATTCGTTTCCATCATTACTTTACATTCTCTATAACACAAACGTCTTTTACACTTTAAAATACCCAAACTCTAAAGTGTTCTAAGATATTTAATATCTTTGATAAATTAGAAACAAGTATGTGAAACAATGGAAATCTTCTCAAAATAATATAACTCTTTAAAAGGCATAAAGTTTTTAACACAACTTTTATATTTCTTAAAAGAGTGTCATTCTATCCAATTATGGAATCATGAAAAACTTATTATTGTTCAACCCTTAATTTTTTTTCAAATCAAAAATTTTCAAATTCAGGAATTATAAAATGCTAAACTTCTTGAACTAAATTATATATTTATAAAATCTTATTTCCCAGAATATTTCTTATCCGAGATTAAAATACCAAAACCCGAATAACTTATCTATTATAATAGTATTATGATTTTATTTCAAATCTTCCTTTGATTTAGAAGTCATAAGCGCATATTTAACCTTTATTTAGATTACCATATGTTATATGTAACCAATCAAAAGCAATATGCACAATTTATTTAAGCGTATACCTTATAACTGAACATATACAAATTCCAAATACCAAATAATATAATGACATTGCATTGCCATCTATTTATAGCAAATTGCTTTGTTAATTGGCTACAATGTTGACTGTGCGATCAACACCACCTCGATTATTGTTAAAATTCGATGATTGTATTCACTATCCAAAATAAAATTAATACCTATAGGTATCCTTATTGTTTTATAATAATCATTTCACCATCAAAATTTTATAAATTATAAAGACTATTTCATACTAGATATAATTTTTCTTCTCAAAATATTTACCAAAATATATTTTACCTTTATAAGCAATACTTAATCTCATATCAAATCACTTTCATTTTATTATCAACATTTCATATAATACTTCACTTTAAAATAAATATATAATCCATAACACTTTCTAAATATTATCTATCTTTAAGACATTTTTCCTTCAAAATTTATTACATATATATACCTATATACATTTTCCAATATATTTAACTAAACTTTAAAGTAGTATTTAACTTACTTCAAACTTTATTTATTAGAACTCAGATTACCGTGTCTGACTATCTCGTCCTAGTGTTTAGGAATTCTTATCAATGACGTTGATCAAGCACATCGACCAAAATCCTTAAAGCACTCAACGGGCAATTTAACAAAAACTTATTTTCTATATGATATACATATATCTTTTAATACTTTATGCTTTTACAAAATAATATCTTATCTATAATAAACATAATCAAATTCCATATATATGTATCCGATATCAAAAAGATTTTAATTCAAATAGATGCTTGCTTTTATTAAAATTCTTTCAATCAATCTCAATGTTATCATAGCAATAATAATTTACTAACAATTCCATAACACATACATTCATCAATATATACCTCAAGCAGACATCAAATTCAAAATTTATCTTAACATTTAATTAGTCATACGTATAAATTAACATTTCATTTTATATAAATTTACAATATTTCTTATGGTAACTATAATACTGGAGATACCCGCAAAATTCTATAATTTATCGAGTACATTTCTAACTATCAAAAGATGATCCATTCTCAATACTAATTTTAAAAAAGACTTACAATTTCAATGCAACCAATCATTCGTCAACAAATCAACTTATATAGCTAATTAATATGCTCAGCGGAAAGCAGTCCATCTGCTTCCGCTGCGCAACACTGATCATTAACAGATCAGGACACAACCATATTCGATTCTAAGCCATCTAAGGTCTTATTTATGCTATCTATTAAATCTCACTCTTTACAGAATTGAGTTCCAACTTTAGAATCATTTTCATAACAATAATTGGTATAGAAATTCAAAATATTTACAAATACGTCTCGATGATTATTCCCAATAATCATTTATATTTATACCCTAATTCTACCCTATATACCCATGGGACGGAACTCTAAGTCTGTCTAGGTTCAGATCTCGACTCTATGTCAATTATATTTTATAATGTTCTGAGAACAGCTTTGATACCAAGTTGTAACGACCCCACCGCTGTACCCATATTATTAAAGAACATTACAAGTAATGTCGTCTAATAACATGGAGAATACGACTGGTTAAGGGCGACCTAATTTGACTATATCTTTGGACTAATACTGACACATCTTTATTAACTTTATGAAGATCTAAACTAAACTTTTGACATACACAGTATTAATACAAAATATTAGACAAACGGGTTTAAAATATTCAGAACAGTATATAATATAAATAAACCAGAATCAGAGCCAAAGATCACAGCGGAATAATATATATCACATACATAATAAATGTGAGTCCACAAAATATCAATATTAGACCTACATAAGTATCCACATCACATCTAAGATATCATATCAGGTACAGGAAAACTACTAAACAATATACATAACAGGTCGACTCAAGAGTGTGTGTGTCTACATAATCATGAAGTAAACTCAAAAGGTCAAAATAGTCTACTTCAGTGCTAGCCCAAAATCCAAAAGTCAGTGAGTCCCTCTACCAGTAGAGCCTCGGCCTAACTCGAATATTTAAAACTAAACGGGCCAGACTATATCTAATAAAAAGGTGAGATACTGATATTCTAAATATATGACTTAACAATAAAATAAGCCAGAATAAAATATGTCCAAGAAAAAATCATAATAAGACATATCAATTAAAATCACCATTCATAACTCCATATCAAGTCTCAAATGGACTATCATTAAAAATATAGTGATAATAATTCAGAATTCTCCAGAACCAAAAGATAGTAAATATCCCAAATTCTCTGAAGAAACAATCATCACTAATGAAATAATAATGGTAATCAACTATTAGTTTAATATAGCTGTGATAACCCGGATTTTTGAACTATTTGTTAATTTGATAATTAACTGATTTTAAACTATTGAGATACTGATTTCATTTGATTAAATTATTAACAACAAGGATAATTTCCTATTTATTTAAAAGATATATTTTTAAGCTTAAGTTTTAAATAAGATTTAAATTAAGAAGTTCATTTGTTTTAATATTCTTTCATTTTTAAAATTCAAACATAAGATAAATTGATTTGTGAAAAAAAAATATAGAGTTAAAATAAATTTCCCAAGCATATAAATATAGGATGCATTTAATTTGATCAAAGCATAAGTTATAATAAATAAATGTTTACTTGAATTCACTTTTCTATATTTATTAAATCTAAAAGCTTATTTATGTAAGATAAATACATTATATACATGTAAATATTCCATAAATACATATGTATAGCTTAAATAAATTAATAAAAACCAAGTTTAACACTTGTAAACATATGGAGGCTTGGATTGAATATGTGTAAGCTAGATAATTAACTTAAGGACAAATGGCAATATCTCTTTGTAAATTAAAGTTATAAAAAAATTTAATATGAAAGAAGAAAGATCTGTTTCCACTTTTCAGTTCAAATTCATCTTTTCTTCATTGCAACTAAAACTAAATAGATCAAAGGAATAAAAACTGGAAATGCAAATCAAAAGAAAAATCAAAGGCAAATTCAATAGCAGTTTCAAAATCTTCAACAACCTGAGGTCATGCAAATGATAATGAAGATCAACAGCCAAATTTAAATTCAACAAAGCAAAAAGAAAATGAAGTTCAAAAATCAAAACAAGTCTGGAACAATAAAAAAATCTGCTCCTCTGTTCACTGTTTTATAATATCAGGTGAGTAAACCTTTCCTTTAAAAACAGTTTTAATCAATTGCATGTGATAAATCTATATGGAAAGGTTGAATAATGTTTGCATCAATGTATGAATATGCTTGCATGTATATATGTATGAGTTGATTGTGTGTGCATGTCTGTTTATAGATATACCATTCTCTGTTTTGATTTCAGCAGACTAAGATAAGTTCAAAAATTCATTATCTTTTCTTCTAATCTTAGATAGGGTTTAGTTTCTAAACAAGAAGGTTTGTTTAATCATAAACTAAGTGCTAAAAATAATTTAAGTAAATTATTTGGAAGTTTATCTGGAAAAAAATGGGAAGACAGTGAAATTTCCTTTAAACATGTTAAAATCAAACATTGTAAATTGCTGTTTCAGGATTATAACATGAATCGACTTTGTGAAATATGATTTTTAAAATGAATATCATGATTTTTAGTTTGTTTATCGTTGGGAATTTTTGAGTTGATCGAATTGGGCATTTTGGTTGATTGCCGTTGATCGGCGGTGATTGAGAGGTAGGGGTTTGGACTGAAGATGGCCTAAGGGATGATGATCATAGGAAAAATGGTGGAAGTGTTGATAGTTTGTTGTGGCATCGGCGGTGGATCGAACTAGGGTTTGAAAGGTAGTTTTGCTCGTGGATGGTTTCGAGGTGATTTCGTCATCGTGGGGAGGACGGAGTCGATCGCGAGGTAGGGGATAGCGGCGTGGTGATGTGGTGGTGCTCTGGGAGAAGAGCCGGGTTTCCAATCGTCATTATCGTTAGCAGCGAGGTGGGTTTCTTCGTCAGTGTTTTGGTTCTTGCTTCGATAGAGGTTCGGTTTTCGATTTGCCATGGTTATCGACGATCTGGGTGGTCAGTTCGTCTGTGGAGATGTTCGGCGACTTGATGAAGGTCGGAGCGTTGATCTCTGGTGGCCGGAGTGGATGTGCACGTGCACGCGTGTGTGTGTGTCTGGGTATTTGATGATGATCGGAAAAGAAAGAGTGTTTCACGGGTTAGACTCGAAGTAGATCGTGGATGGTCTCGGGAAAGTGTTGACGGTGAGTTGTTCGCGAGTAACTCAAGTGTTGTCTCGAGTAACTTTGTTTTGGGCTCGTGTTTTTATATTAAGGTTACCAGGTTTTCAAATTGTAAAAGAAAACATGTTTTAATTTGAAAATAAATCAGGTACATGTTTAAGTTTCAAAGTTAATTGATTTAAAAGTTAATTACTTTATGTAATTAAATTAAAGCTAATTACTTTATGTAATTGATTTAAAAGCTAATTACTTAGTGAAATTAATGATTAGAGATGAATTAATTAAGTAATTAAAATTGATTAATTAAGTAGTTAGAGGTAAACTAATTGGTAATTAAGAAGTACTTAATTTGTAATTAAGTTTTATTAATTAATAATTAGGTTTTATTAATTATTAATTAAGGGTGATTAATTTGTAATTAAAGATTAATTAAGGATTAATCAAATAGTAATTAAGGATTAATCAAATAGTAATTAAGGATTAATCAAATGGTAATTAAGGATTAAATTTACTAATTAAAATTAATTAAGGATAATTTAATAATTAAAGATTAGTTAATTTATTAATAAATGATTAAAGAATAATTAATTAAATTGGTTTGTAATTAATTAATGTTAAGTAAGCAGGGTTTAAAAGCAATTAAATTAATTGTACCATCCATTAATTAAGGATAATTAACCAATGGATAATTACTTAAGGGAAGTAATTATGGATGATTAATAGATAATTAAAATATGATTATTTAATTGATTTGTAATTAATTAATATTAAGTAAAAGTAATCCAAGTAATTAAAGTTAAAAATTAATTTAATTTGAGATAAATCAAATTAATTTTGGAAATGATTAATCTTGCTTATGAATTTTGAATGATGTAAATACCTTGAATTGGTTGATATCTCTGATATGAAATGTTTTCTGACATGATATATTTGGATAGACAGTGATAGTATGTTGATCTATCGTTGATGAATTGCTGTGTATAAAAGTGACAATCTTGTATTTAAAGTTGAATTGTATTGCACTTGAATAACTTGGGTTAAGATAGAATTGAATTCGAAGAGACATGGGTCGGGTATCAATAAATACCCGAACCCACTTCGATTTGTAACCTACATTTATTCTTTATAGATTGATTTGTGAAATCAATAGGTAGAAATGGAATAATTTAAATAACTCGACATTTAAAACTAAGTAAATGTACTTAGGAATTGAAAATAAATGTTGACCATAGCAAGTTGTGAACTTGTAATAATGAACATGTTACCCCGGGTTTTAAATGAGTTTCATATTGTATATGTCATGTTAGATGGGTTTACTCACGCTGGTTTCCAGCCTGACCCGGATGTTACTTTGTTGTAATGCTCGGGTCAGACCGAGTATTACAGATTTTCAGGTAAGGACGTTCTGGAGCTCAGGAGTCGAGCTGGATGGCAGGAACGTATAGAGCGTTTCTACTATGTTATATTATTGTATATCTGAAACTTGATAATTGTGTATATCCAGTGTCTGTATAAATGTGTAACTCTGATGTATTAAAATGTAATCGACAGATATAATATTGTTTTGTAAACTGTTATTATTTATTATTATATTTTATCCGCTGCGAATGTGAGATGTTGATGTTTCTGATCTTCTTCTTCTACTACTTCTTCTTCTATCTCTTTCTTCTTTTTTCATAACTATCTGGAATTTTCGGGTTCGAAAATTCCGGGTCATTACAGTTGGTATCAGAGCGAAGGTTAAGCGAGAACCTTGGCTCTAGTCGGATTTACTCATTAAGGATAGGGTCAATAATACCCTAGAATGAGTTGAGAGTATTATATATGAGTGCGTACTTGTTATTTTCTTATATAAAGATTTTAAATGGTTTTAAAATTTGAATGATTTTTATATAAGTTTATCTTTTGATATATATAGAAATAATTTTCTAATTAATAAATATATTAAAGAAATTGGTTGTTAAATCATTGGAATAAAATAAAATAATGAGAATTAAGTGATAATAGTAAAACAACCAAAGTTAAATTGAATAAAGATAAGTTAAATGGAACCAAACTGAAATTAAAATCCTGAATTTGTAGAAGTGTTATCGGAATAAAGATAATAAATGAATTGGTTTCTAGATATGATAATCTTGGTTATTATCATAAATGGTTGTTGTGTTTAATAATGAATGTGTAAATGATTAAGTAAAATGAAATATTTTAGGAAAATAAACTTTTAGGTGAGTATGACTTATTAATTGGAATTGAAGGTAATTTAAATTTGTGAAATTTTAAATCTAAATCAAGAAAACTTGAAATTGTTTTAAAAGAAATTTGTTTTGAATTAAAACCAAAGGTGGTTTAAAAATTGAAGGTATAACTTGGTGTGTAAAGGAAATAAAAATGTATAAATGAGGATATGCATAATATCAAAGATGATTTGAAATAAACTCTAAGTGTTGAGTTTTAAATTTTCCTTGGAATGTGATATGAAAACCCAAAGTGATAAGTTTTTGAACTTATAAGTGGAAAAGATTATTAATATGAAGTTTAAATTTGAAATGAGAATTTAAAATTGGGCAAAGTTGTTTGGATAAAATTGAAATGAATATAATTTTGGGAAAATTAAATAAGTTTAGAACAAACAACCTGAATTGGAAATTTCAAGATGAAATTGAGATTTAACTTGGGAAGTTAAAATGGTTAATTTGATTTGTTTGAATTAATGAAGAAATGGATTGTGATAATATATCCATTATATAGATAAAATTAAACCTTAATTTGAAATTAAGGATATGGAATCCCTTTTAACTTAAGATTTGAATGTTAAGAATTGAATTTGTAACTTAAAATTTGTTTAAGAATCAGTTTTAAAGTTGGAAGATAAAATTGGGCAATAAATTGAGTTTTGAAAATAAAATTTCTTTGAACTTTTAATTTGAACTTTAAAATAAGTTAAGTAAAGATAATTTTAAAATGGAATTTTGGAATTTGGATTCAGAATTAAATGGTTTAAAGATTTAAATTGTTAAATAAAATAAAAAAATAATAAAGGTTGATTTGATTTAAAGGATTAAATCAACATTTAAAATTTTAACTCGAATTTATGAAATTCGAGATGGTTTTAAGTTGAGATTTTAATAAAATTGTTCAATTTAGATTGGATTTGAAATAATTTGGAATTGTGATTAAAGTTGAATAAGTTTAAAAATCAAATGGAATTTGATTTGAATTTGGAAAGGAATTAAGGTTAATTCAACTTGAATTGGGATTAAATCAATTGAAGTATTGAGTCAATTTAAATGGAAGTGAAAATTTAAATTGAATTGATGGGAAATTAATTGGAAATGGAGATTGGGAAATTAAACAGTTTGGCTCTGGATTATTTTCAAAATAAATTGTTTTAATACAAATATTTTTTTTTCCAAACTATTTACTATACAATCTTTCTTCTTAAACCTCAAATTATTTTATACTTATTTTACAATTATTTTGGAACTATTTAACTATTTTGAAACTGTCTTATAAACTAATTACTATTTTTCAGTTACTTATATCTAATCACTATTAAAAAAACTATTTTGCAATTATCTAACTATTTTATACCTACTTAACTATTTTACAGCTATTTTACAAACTAATAACTATTTTTCAACTACTTATCTATTTTAAACTTTTTCAAGCTATTTTTAAATTTAAATAGGTCAGAGTTCAAACTGTTTGTAATTGAAGTAATAACTCAATTGGAAATGGAAACAATTGAGAATAAGTGAATGGAATTAAAGGAAATGTGAATAGAAAAGAGAATTGATTTGGCTAATAACCAATAAAGATAAATACGTAGGATGTACGTATATTATTCTATTCGCATAGTGATTTGATCCAGATTCGAGCATAGAATTTTGAGATAGTATTATCGATCCGAGTTGGGATTTTTTGCTCGATTTTCGACGGCGAACCTGGATATGGGTTTTTGATTGGTTCTGGATATTCTCTATCATAGTTGTGACTATGCAAGGAGAATGACGGTTTCTGATCAAGAAACCAGATCTGAGTCTGCACTAGGAAGTCGGGTGGACGATACTAGTTCGGAAGAGAAATTGTGTGATCGAGTGAGCGATTAGATTGATATTGCGTACGGATGATATGTGAACATCGTACGGATTTGAATAAAATTGATATTAAAATTTGTGGATAAAAACTGTAAAATGGTTTTGAAATAGAAGGGTATATTCTGAGAAATAAATGATGAATAAAATGTGAGTTGAATATTTCTATGATTAGAACTCATTTTATAAAAAAGTGATATGGTTAATAACTTTATAAAAGAGTAATCAAATTTGAATATTTGATTTGGAATAAACAAAGTTGTGTATATATAAGATAAATCTTCCCTCGTTAAATCTAGAGCCAGAAGAAAAAGGGTTTTGAAATATTTGAAGTATAAAAGAGGTTTTATACAAGTTTGAAGTGATCTAAAGATTTTTAAAGTTATATATATCTATATATATATATAAAGGATCTTATGAGAATGATTTTGAAAAAGGCTTTGGGAACCTATGTAATTTTGGAAAGGCTTTTGATTTTTGGGAAAATCAATTTTGGAATTTGGAAAGCCAAGTTTGGAACTATCGATTTTGGATATCGATTTTGTGTAAAGGAGATTTTGATATAAATCATAAAGGGTATGATTTGAAGATACTATAAGTGTATAGTATAAAGTGTTTTGAGAATAGCTCTGGGGAAAAAGGCACTCCCTTGAAATGAACTTCTCAGGAGTGCTACTGGGTGGTACTGCCTTGAGCCCCAAGGGGGGTTTCTAAAGTTGATCCTGTGAGGAGTCCAGAGAAAACTAGTTCCTGGGGATTATTTGTGTAGCGAAAGTCGAGGGGCTGGTGCCCACAGAGGCATTTGGGTTATGCTGTGACGACAGTGTAACTCGATGTCACTGCGATCTACTGCAGACCATAGCGAAAGTCATGTGTGCCGCTGAGAGCCAACAGTCTGCGTTTGATTTTATATCGGTAGACTGCGACACTATGGTAACATAGCGAAAGTCATGTGTGCCGCTGAGAGCCAACAGTCTGCGTTTGATTTTATATCGGTAGACTGCGACCTATGTAGAGTGGAGAAGTTTCAATTTGATAGCGAAATCGTGTGTGCCGCTGAGAGCCAACAGTTACATGGACTTTTGCTGCGACGGCAACGTAACACTAGAATGTAACTGCGATCTGTTGTGGGTTCCATGCTGTCATCAGTTACATGGACTTTTGCTGCGATGGCAACGTAACCCGTGATGTAACTGTGACCATGGAAGGGGTGATGATTTCCAGAGCATTCTCACCAAAAATGTTTCCTCTATTTTCAAAAATATTTTCTATATTTTCAGTAAATTATTTTCCAAGTATTTTCACTGGGTGTTGAAAACGGGTTTGCTAAGTCCTTATAGATTTTCAGTCCTACGTCTGATCAACGTATGACCGAATTTCTGTGAGAACGAGGATGGACTAGTTGATACATCAAGTTATAAAAGTATTTTTGCAAAAACTAACTTATAAAATTATATAGATTTTAAAAGTGTTTTAAAAATGATCAAAGAATAATTTATCTAATTTTAAGTATTGAATAAATTTTGGCTTCGTTCCTTTTCGAGGACGAAAAGTTTTAAAGGGGGGAGGAATGTGATAACCCGGATTTTTGAACTATTTGTTAATTTGATAATTAACTGATTTTAAACTATTGAGATACTGATTTCATTTGATTAAATTATTAACAACAAGGATAATTTCTTATTTATTTCAAAGATATATTTTTAAGCTTAAGTTTTAAATAAGATTTAAATTAAGAAGTTCATTTGTTTTAATATTCTTTCATTTTTAAAATTCAAACATAAGATAAATTGATTTGTGAAAAAAAAAATATAGAGTTAAAATAAATTTCCCAAGCATATAAATATAGGATGCATTTAATTTGATCAAAGCATAAGTTATAATAAATAAATGTTTACTTGAATTCACTTTTCTATATTTATTAAATCTAAAAGCTTATTTATGTAAGATAAATACATTATATACATGTAAATATTCCATAAATACATATGTATAGCTTAAATAAATTAATAAAAACCAAGTTTAACACTTGTAAACATATGGAGGCTTGGATTGAATATGTGTAAGCTAGATAATTAACTTAAGGACAAATGGCAATATCTCTTTGTAAATTAAAGTTATAAAAAAATTTAATATGAAAGAAGAAAGATATGTTTCCACTTTTCAGTTCAAATTCATCTTTTCTTCATTGCAACTAAAACTAAATAGATCAAAGGAATAAAAACTGGAAATGCAAATCAAAAGAAAAATCAAAGGCAAATTCAATAGCAGTTTCAAAATCTTCAACAACCTGAGGTCATGCAAATGATAATGAAGATCAACAGCCAAATTTAAATTCAACAAAGCAAAAAGAAAATGAAGTTCAAAAATCAAAACAAGTCTGGAACAAAAAAAAAATCTGCTCCTCTGTTCTCTGTTTTATAATATCAGGTGAGTAAACCTTTCCTTTAAAAACAGTTTTAATCAATTGCATGTGATAAATCTATATGGAAAGGTTGAATAATGTTTTCATCAATGTATGAATATGCTTGCATGTATATATGTATGAGTTGATTGTGTGTGCATGTCTGTTTATAGATATACCAGTCTCTGTTTTGATTTCAGCAGACTAAGATAAGTTCAAAAATTCATTATCTTTTCTTCTAATCTTAGATAGGGTTTAGTTTCTAAACAAGAAGGTTTGTTTAATCATAAACTAAGTCCTAAAAATAATTTAAGTAAATTATTTGGAAGTTTATCTGAAAAAAAATGGGAAGACAGTGAAATTTCCTTTAAACATGTTAAAATCAAACATTGTAAATTGCTGTTTCAGGATTATAACATGAATCGACTTTGTGAAATATGATTTTTAAAATGAATATCATGATTTTTAGTTTGTTTATCGTTGGGAATTTTTGAGTTGATCGAATTGGGCATTTTGGTTGATTGCCGTTGATCGGCGGTGATTGAGAGGTAGGGGTTTGGACTGAAGATGGCCTAAGGGATGATGATTGTAGGAAAAATGGTGGAAGTGTTGATAGTTTGTTGTGGCGTCGGCGGTGGATCGAACTAGGGTTTGAAAGGTAGTTTTGCTCGTGGATGGTTTCGAGGTGATTTCGTCATCGTGGGGAGGACGGAGTCGATCGCAAGGTGGGGGATAGCGGCGTGGTGATGTGGTGGTGCTCTGGGAGAAGAGCCGGGTTTCCAGTCGTCACTATCGTCAGCAGCGAGGTGGGTTTCTTCATCTGTGTTTTGGTTCTTGCTTCGATAGAGGTTCGGTTTTCGATTTGCCATGGTTATCGACGATCTGGGTGGTCAGTTCATTTGAGGAGATGTTCGGCGACTTGATGAAGGTCGGAGCGTTGATCTCTGGTGGCCGGAGTGGATGTGCACGTGCATGCGTGTGTGTGTGTCGGGGTATTTGATGATGATCGGAAAAGAAAGAGTGTTTCACGGGTTAGACTCGAAGTAGATCGTGGATGGTCTCGGGAAAGTGTTAAGGGTGAGTTGTTCGCGAGTAACTCAAGTGTTGTCTCGAGTAACTTTGTTTTGGGCTCGTGTTTTTATATTAAGGTTACCAGGTTTTCAAATTGTAAAAGAAAACATGTTTTAATTTGAAAATAAATCAGGTACATGTTTAAGTTTCAAAGTTAATTGATTTAAAAGTTAATTACTTTATGTAATTAAATTAAAGCTAATTACTTTATGTAATTGATTTAAAAGCTAATTACTTAATGAAATTAATGATTAGAGATGAATTAATTAAGTAATTAAAATTGATTAATTAAGTAGTTAGAGGTAAACTAATTGGTAATTAAGAAGTACTTAATTTGTAATTAAGTTTTATTAATTAATAATTAGGTTTTATTAATTATTAATTAAGGGTGATTAATTTGTAATTAAAGATTAATTAAGGATTAATCATATAGTAATTAAGGATTAATCAAATAGTAATTAAGGATTAATCAAATGGTAATTAAGGATTAAATTTACTAATTAAAATTAATTAAGGATAATTTAATAATTAAAGATTAATTAATTTATTAATAAATGATTAAAGAATAATTAATTAAATTGGTTTGTAATTAATTAATGTTAAGTAAGCAGGGTTTAAAAGCAATTAAATTAATTGTACCATCAATTAATTAAGGATAATTAACCAATGGATAATTACTTAAGGGAAGTAATTATGGATGATTAATAGATAATTAAAAGATGATTATTTAATTGATTTGTAATTAATTAATATTAAGTAAAAGTAATCCAAGTAATTAAAGTTAAAAATTAATTTAATTTGAGATAAATTAAATTAATTTTGGAAATGATCAATCTTTCTTATGAATATTGAATGATGTAAATACCTTGAATTGGTTGATATCTCTGATATGAAATGTTTTCTGACATGATATGTTTGGATAGACGGTGATAGTATGTTGATCTATCGTTGATGAATTGTTGTGTATAAAAGTGACAATCTTGTATTTAAAGTTGAATTGTATTGCACTTGAATAACTTGGGTTAAGATAGAATTGAATTCGAAGAGACAGGGGTCGGGTATCAATAAATACCCGAACCCACTTCGATTTGTAACCTACATTTATTCTTTATAGATTGATTTGTGAAATCAATAGGCAGAAATGGAATAATTTAAATAACTGGACATTTAAAACTAAGTAAATGTACTTAGGAATTGAAAATAAATGTTGACCATAGCAAGTTGTGAACTTGTAGTAATGAACATGTTACCTCGGGTTTTAAATGAGTTTCATATTGAATATGTCATGTTAGATTGGTTTACTCATGCTGGTTTTCAACCTGACCCGGATGTTACTTTGTTGTAATGCTCGGGTCAGACCGAGTATTATAGATTTTCAGGTAAGGACGTTCTGGAGCTCAGGAGTCGAGCTGGATGGCAGGAACGTATGGAGCGTTTCTACTATGTTATATTATTGTATATCTGAAACTTGATAATTGTGTATATCCAGTGTTTGTATAAATGTGTAACTCTTATGTATTAAAATGTAATCGATAGATATAATATTGTTTTGTAAACTGTTATTATTTATTATTATAATTTATCCGCTGCGAATGTGAGATGTTGATGTTTCTGATCTTCTTCTTCTACTACTTCTTCTTCTATCTCTTTCTTCTTTTTTCATAACTATCTGGAATTTTCGGGTTCGAAAATTCCGGGTCGTTACAATAGCGACGCGCAATCTGCCGAAAGAGACCCGCTACATAAAAAGGAAGCCTACCGAAAGAGACTGCAAATTTGGAACACCTGCCCGAAGAAAATGGAAGTTGTGTTCATAATTTTTCTTATGCAAATTTATCTACTGAAAGTGGTAAACATCGTCTAACTGTATACCAATAATAAACTAATAGGTATTCCGGTTTATAGACTAATCGTGCATGTAAACACCTGCCTAAGAAACGAAAGGGCAGCCATGTTACACCATAACAAACCTAACTCTAACAAAATAATTCTACTATTCTAAGAATGATATCGACTCTCAGGTCGATGAAAAATGAGTCATCTTCTCTTGGGGATCTATCAGCCTAAAATCGGAACACCTTAAGATAATACAACTCTAAAGTGTAAATTACTTTCGCTATAGCAACTACTAAAATTTACTACTGTCTCATACCAAATAATGAAATTCTAGTATTTACTAAAAGCTTGTAAATTCCACTCAAATTTTATTTAACAAATTATAATGATAAGCGAAAGAATTGTATGAAATATCCCATACCAATCCGACAATTCAATCGTTTATTAAATTTTTTGTTTCATAAAAAATCACGAAATATGATAGAAATAAAATCAAGCTTATTAACCTGTAATTAAAAAGAAAAGAGTTAAAAGATTTTATTTTAAAAATAGAATTTCTTTACTAAATTTTTGAATCAATGCAATGCTTTTCACAAATAATAACTTACTTTATTTTTAAAATCTATATATATACACACTTTTTATAAAATATTGTCAAATTTAAAACCTTAGTGTAAATTCTTTTAAATAAAAAATTTTATAAATAAAATAGATGTATTTACTTTAAATTAAACATCAAAAGAAATTTGCAAATTTATAACAATCAATTGCTTTTCATAATTAAAAGATAATATAATCAACAACAAGCTCAAAGATTCACAAAGCAAAGCAAATAAACAAAGAAACAAATATTATTAGAAACTGGGCTTACTACACAGTTTTTAGTCTCACCGACTGACCGGTGATGATCGATCGATCGATCGGTCATCGCGATTCATGGGCAATTGTTTACCCAGGTGATCATCGATTCCATTCAGATGATCGACTTTGGTCGAATCCAACGAGTTGCGGAATGTAATAAAGAAAATATCAGGTCTTACTAACAACCTCAATTCAACAAATCCCTATATGTACTTACTGTGTGTGTTTGTGCTCAAATCAAATAAGCAATACCCAGTTTCTAAAATAAGTTTTTACTATTTTACTTCAACTAAAAAATTCAATTCATTCAGCCATTAATCCAAAATAGTAATTCAATTCATAAAAATCAGTAATTATAAATATAGGTGCGTGAGAATATTATCTAACCTTAACCATTAGCTTGTTGAACAGCCGACAGCTCACTATGTTCGCTTCCATCATCGCCCTGATCAACTCCGCATGGCCAGCCAAGCCCAAAGACCATTATCGTGAGCAGTTCCTCCAACTGCCACTGGTAAGCCCACAACCTACTCCACATCATCGACCTCCCCTCTTCGTTGTTGTGCCAAAGTCGCCCATCCATGTAGCGCCATTGGCCACGGCCAGGCCCCGTGCAATCATCAGCTATCCCCATTGCCATCGACCCGTACCCCTCCACTTTATTTTTTCTTCATCCTAATTGATTTCTGATTTAAGGCATTTTAATTCTTTTAGGTTATACGCAAATAACGATTACCTAAATACAGATAAGGGATAAGGTTATTTGGATAATGGGCTTGATGGAGTTTAATTCAAAGGCTCATGAAACAATTAAAAATCAAATTTAATTTAATTTTTACAAAGTTAACATCTAAATTTAATTGAGATATAAATGTTTTATCAAATTTTAAATTTTATCCAATGAGTCATAGACAGTTTCATGATTCTATTCTTTTCAAAATTATTTCACTCCATTTAAGTACCCAATTTATTAACACAAATCCTCTTATTAAATTGACTTTGATTAATTAAAAATTTATTTCCAAAATAATAATTCAAAAGTCAAATTTGAACACTTTTATATTATTAAATTTTATTTAATGCCAAGGTTGTTACACTTAACATTAATATATTGCATTGCACATCAACTATCTAACCATGTATATTTGACAATTTCTTTTACAACGTTACCATGTGCAACGCTACGATTGAAAACTAGTTAATAGGGATTATAAAATTGAATTCATGGACAAGGATACGCATTGATTCGATTCCCGCATAGTTTTCTGTTTGATTTTTTGGACCTCGGAGCATTTTTGTCTCAAATTATACTTACGACATTCCTTGGAACAACTTTGGGCCAACGAATAACTAAAAATTTGAAAAACAATTATCTTTTACTTATGACCTATGAAGCAATTTCATGATAAATTTTAACCAAATATTTCTACATAAAATGAAATTACGTCCAAAAGTTTTTACTTCTATAAATCATTGTTTAAAACTATTTAGAAGTTACCATTTAAATTTTATTTTTTAATAATTATAAAATAAATTATTGTGCAACGCTATTATTGCCTATGCTTTTATAGGGCTCAACTATTACCTTTGTTTCGGTTGTTGTCTTTAAAACCATTATTCTATCCATCTTGATCAATAAGTGATGTTGTAATGACTCTAATGTTTTAATTAATCAAATTAATCAATTAAAAGGCTAAGGTGGGCTAAATAAGAGAAATAAAGGGAATTAAATTAATAAAAAAAGGGTATGAGGGCCCAAGCCCAAATTATTATAGGACGATAAACATTACTCTTTTCTATTCATTCATTCTATATTGCTCAAAATAAAAAATAAAAGCTAGGGAAGAACTCTAATGGCAGCATAAATAGAGTAATAGAGTAGAAGATAAGGGAAACGCAAGCAAAAAAATGATTAAGAGGACTAAAGTAAGACATCTTACAAGATCTAGGTGAGCAATACTAAACCTATGTACACCGATCTCTTATATATGGTTTTGGTTTAGATTTGTTTGTTTTTTAAGTATGATGGGGTTCGTATGGATTTTATTCTCAAATATAAAGGTTTAATAAATGTTTTGGGGAAGGATAGATAAACATGGGATGTTTAGACGTGCTTTCTCTACTTTAATGATTTCAAAAGTTATGGAAATTTTATATCATGTTCTAATCATGGTTTTAAAGTGGGGTTTTTAGTTTGAGAAGTTTCTTAAGCTTATATGATTTTATCTGATTTATCGAAGGAGCATAACTAGAAAACAAATGAGGAAAACACCCATAAAAGCACAAATAAAGATTAAAAGTGTTAGAAAAAGTGTGTGCAAATTTTCTAGAAATTAATTAGAATTTTCTATAAGGAAAAATCGACCAAAATGGCTAAGTACTGCG
This sequence comes from Allium fistulosum, assembly GCA_030737815.1. Classification (NCBI taxonomy): domain Eukaryota; kingdom Viridiplantae; phylum Streptophyta; class Magnoliopsida; order Asparagales; family Amaryllidaceae; genus Allium; species Allium fistulosum. The sequence goes on along the minus strand of CM060901.1, from coordinate 303,289,568 downwards.
CTGAGGGCAAGTAAGAAACTGCGGGGCACATAAAAATAAAATTACAGGAAAATATATTAAAGGTGTTGGGAAAAAGAGAAACCAGATCCAAATGATTGGCTGAAAAGAAAAGAAATGGACACTGCAAATAACAAAAGGTAAAATAGGGATGAATAAGATAACGACACTTGCAAAGACGTTGCTAGATAAGTCAAACTTTGTCTTGTTTAGAGCTAAGGTGGCGGCCTAACGAGTTGTAAGGGAACTGCACATACGGAGGAAATGGTAGAGATTAGCCAAAGTGGTCCTGGAGCTTTCGGATTCCAACGCAAAAATGTAGAAAATATTACGCGATGCAATTTAAAATGATTCACTAGTAAAGAGTGGAATGCTTACCTAGGTTAAATTACAAACCTAAATGGGAAGTCAAGGGGGGACTGTGCTGGGGGCGCAGTAGCAGACAGGAACAAATGCTTTTAAGTATGATGGTAGATTAAAGAATAATCTAAAATGAGAACTAAGTAGGCCTATGCCAAGGACGCAACTGTAATTGGGTACCGCATAAGAATGTATAAAATGAGAACTACTTGCACATTATTTATGGTTGTTTCAGTTATGATTAGTATAAGACACACATACAAGTATGTTATAAGGAGAGTAGTATTCAAAGAATATATGTATGTGTGTGTAATAAACACTCTGGGGAGGGGGTGCACTACTATATATGTAATGTACTTGTATGTTGCAATATAGATGTATATGAATATATATTTATCCTTGTATTGTTATTCACTCCTTACCTTTTCGTTTCTAAAGAAGACTTGTTAATAGAAAAGAAAAATGGATTTGAGAAGTGGACGAGCTATGATAGGAGGAGGGAATATAAGAAGAGAAGCCAAAAGTACACAGACTAATGGATGGAATGAGGAAATAATTCCTAGGGCAGTAGAAGAGGAAGCTACAGAGCCAACAAATGGGGCATGAATGGATGTGAACGTCTTATTTAGACAATTTTATGGCCCAGATGTTGAGGGAAGCTACACCAGAGGCAGTTCATCCGTGACCTGCAGTGGTGAGAGTGGGTTTCCGAAAGATTTAGAAAGATTATATAAATCTGGAAGGAAAGACCTTTTCTGGGAAGAAGTTTGCAGTAGAAGTACTAAATTGGCCAAGAAGTTGTGAGCGCATATTTGGAGACATAGGATTGAATGATGCATAGAAGAGAAGATTGGCATCAAGATAGTTGCAGGAAGATGCACTAGACGTGTAGCAGACAATAGTTATTGAAACCCGAGAGGGAGAGATTATTTGGGAGTAGTTCAAAGAGAGGTTTGAAGAACAATTATATCAGAATATCAAAAGAGTGTGTTGTTGAGAGAGTTTATTGATCTGAAGCAAGGTGACCTTTAGAGGGGTACATCCAGAAGTTTAATTCATTAGCTAAGTATGTAAGGGAGATCATCAGTACCCAGATAAAGAAAAATGAAAAGTTTATCAGGGGCTTAAAGTAAGATCTTGATCATAAGGTGATGGCTCATCTAGCATCTCCTTTGGAGTTTACAGTTGGCATGGCTAGAAAGTATAATGGGATGTACCATGAGCAGCATAGGGTGGAGGCGAGACCCATGGCAGAGCAGGAAAAGAAATTTACTCTGTACACCAAAGGCAAGAAGGGAGAGCCAAAGGGGAAAGGTGGAGCAGTTGCACTATAGAGATTTTGGGTGGCTGAACAAATTTCTAATCCATTAGCTTCCATAAAAATTCTCATACGTGTTGACCAATATGCATAATTAGAACCATTAAAAAGTGGGGGACGTGCTGTGGATTGACCTTCTTGAAAAATACTTGCCATATTAAAGTGATTCAAATACGTGTTACTGTACTTTGATCAAACACTGCTCTGATACCAAATGATAGTCTATGTGTATCGTATATGTATATAATATATGACAAGTGGATGAACAATACTATGAAATTGCATAGAATAATAATGAATGTAAAAATTAAAAATAATCACACCAGGAATTTTATACTGGTTCGGACCTCCCGTCCTACGTCCAGTCCCGAAGCTCCTCTTCAGAATTTCACTAACCAATTGCCCTCACTTTGCCCGAAGGAACAGGCTTATACAAGAATAGTTCTTTGACAACTCTGTGTTCCATGCAACAATGATTTTGACTATAAGTACAACTTCTTCCTATAATCTCCTTAAGTAATATATAGTTTAGGCTTTGATTTAAGGAAGAGATGATAGTGTATTTTTGAGTGGTTTTGTAAGTCACAGAGATATTAGTAAGTAGAGAAAGTTCAGAAAATGGCAAGTTGTCTTTCTAACTTTCAATTTCAAGTTTATTTATAGATGGTGAAGAGTTTTGTTTGAAGAGTAGTGAATTTTGATTTATTCTATTTCAGTCTAAGAGTCACAATGTTTATGAAGAAACATTCATATCAAAATAAGGAGATGCAACCCTTTGTTTTGAAGAAGATGTCTTTTGGGAGAAAATGGTCGTTGCCCAGCTCAAACGTCTGAGCGTTTGTGCCAGATGTTTGGTTACTTTAGATTTTTAAAACAGAACGTGTTACCAGACGTCTGAGCATATAAGCCAGACGTCTGGTTTGTTTCAAAACTTATAACCAGAACATGATGCCAGACGTCTGATAGTAGATGTTAGACGTCTGACACATGTACACTCTGTTTTCTTTGTTTTGTTAGTAGTGTGTACAAGCAAGTGTTTGTAAAGATTACTCAAGGAGATTGTACATATCATCTATTTACAAACTTAACAGAACGTACTAGTGTAATCACCCTTGTGTCGGTCTTCAAGTCTTGGATGCACAAGTCTACCTGCATATAAATGATATATATATATATACACCTATGTGTATTGACTCTAAAAGCTTGTATAGTTGTTGTCATCGAAATTCAGGTTGTAACATTCTCCCCCTTTTTGATGATGACAACTATACAATTTATTTCAAAGGCTCCTCCTTTCTTTCGTAACTAGTGTGTGACCCGTGCTACGCACATGGGAAGTTGAGTAAAGGCAGACGGTTGTAGTTTTTTATGTCGTGATTACTGATTGCAATTATACTTTTTACATGTATTTAATACAATATTTGGAATTTGATGCTGACATATGTTGGATATGATTAAGTTATATAAGTTTAAAAAATTGTAAAAAGTTTCCTTCAGTTAATAGTGTTAAAAGGGACGATGTTTGTGGTTAGAATTGCTGTATGTATTCAACATAAAGTAGAAAAATAGCAAAGTATCATGTTTTGGTAAAATAGAGGTTTTAAGGTATGTTAGTGTATGATGTATGATGATTATGAGTCTTAAGGTTGGATCTTAAGAGAGAGAAGCTATCTCTTTTTTCGTATTAACTTCTGTTCGACATAATTTGTTATCTTTGCATATTGTTATCTTCGCACATCAGCCTAATTTATTAATGATTGGGTCAAAAATTTATTTAACTTGCTTGTACAATATTTTTACTTTTACTTTGCACAAAATGTGGTATCCGAGTGCATGCCGGGTTATACAGAAAAGTTGATTTAGAGAACAAAAAATGAAGGAAAATATAGGAAAATGTATCTAGGTTGCAGATATTTCAATTAATGCGCACAAAGAGAATCACGATTTCAACTTGTTGACGAATAGATAATACGCTTTATGTTGTTACTGGAAACTAACTATCCTAGTAGAAAGCTGGCTAAAAGTAATGTACTTTTAATGAATGGTCATTTAGAAACCTATTTACTCTGAATAGTAGAGAGTTAACATAGTGAGAAAAATTGAATCTAAATACTCAGATGTCAATGTTAATAGAAACTAAACAGTTCAAGAAGAAAGTAATTGTTGCAATAATAGAAAACAGGGTGATGCAAGGTAGCTGTAACAAACAACATGGACACAAAATACAATGTTGCAACTTGCAATAGGGAACAACATGGAAACTAAATACGAAGTTGGTAATACAAATGGAAAACCTAGGAATAAATTAGTTAGACTGAATTAGTGCATGAGCTTGAGTGTTACTCTTCAAAGCTATGACCTTTTTTCTTCCAAGACTCCTCTTCATATGTTCATGTTTCTTTCCATCAGTCTAAAGAACAGATTAACCATTGATATTAACCAAATATGGTTTTATCTATTTTCACAGGACATGATACACACATCATAAACATGGATAAAACATAATCCAAAAAATTCAATTTTGAAGTTATGCTTTAGATTAAGAACACAAGGTCGAATAAGGTGATTAAATTCGTAGGCATCCAAATATATTTTGAACATGTAATTTGCATATTAAGAAAATAACGATGTAGTAATAAGTAAATAAAATCTGTACTAAAGTACAATGAATAAACAGTTTACTTCATCTGATATATGAAAGGTAATATAGTGTTTCATTAAGAAATGCATAAAGTAACTACAACATGCCACCATCCATAAGGTTTAACGGTAGGAATTGGATAAGAAATCATTGACAGTGCAATGTGAGATGTAATTTATTTATACAGATGCAACAATGATTCAGAATTTAGTTTATGGACAAAAGTACCAATTCTCTACCTATGATGTTATGTATGTTATATTGCGGTTTTTTTTTTGTAGCTTATCATCATATCATGGAGTAATCAAGTTTTGGTTTTCCAGAGGAAAGATTGTTATTTTTAAATTCAAATGAAGAGTTAAATAAAGCCTCGTTTTACGAAATAAAACCATTTCCACATAATACTGCGTAATTTAATAGAAGATTTATGAGTAACACCCCATCACATAACAAAAACAATTACGTGCCTAGAGTTCTAGGAAAAAATGAATGATCAAAAAGTGAATTGGTATAACAAAAAACTTAGGGCCTATTTGGTTTCGTTTTTAGTTTTGCGTTTTGTGTTTTCAACATACAATAAAAAATACAAGAAAATGAGGGAAATCCTTTTACAGTTCTTAGTCATTACGACGATCGACGGAAAATGGAGGGGATGAATTGTTTTTCGTCCTTTTGTTATGCCTCAAAACACGAAAAATCAAATAACTTGTTTTTTATTTTCTATGTTAATTTCATTTTTCAAAATTGCGTGTTTTCAAACAATGTATAAGAAATGCGCATTTTTGTTTAGACCAAAACACAAAACTAAAAACAGCAAACCAAACGGGGCCTTAATGATTAAATTCATGGAATAAAGGGAAAAGAATCAGTATTTATATAATGGTGATAGAAGTACAGACCTCTCGATTTGAATGAGTAGAACTTCTGACTGTTAGTTAGAGTTGACTTGTAACACAGACCAAATGATAATTGCAATTTGAAATTAATGTATGTAATTCTCATCGAATACACATAATATTTTGTAATGCTTATTATAGCTTATTCTATCAGTCTGTCAGCTGATGATTTATAAAACCATGGTGACAGCCAAAAAAACATTCACAGGACTAATTTAAGGAATGAATAAGATTTGAATAAGAATTCATTATTAAATTATGGGATATGATAGTATAAACTAAGAATGATAATTTAACATATGTTAATGTAAGGACAAAGGCTATAACTAAAAATATATTATATTACTTCTACTTCACATCAAACAATTATATTAAAATTATTAATACGGTATTACCCAACAACAGTTATCACATGAAATAAACTGAGGAATTTGATTAAAACAGATGTTAAAGAGAAAGGAAACTATATTTCTCCACAGCTATGAAGTAACACAAAATAACAATTGACTAACATGACAAAATAACAATTGACTAACATGTCTGCGGGTGCGGCACAGTGGAAAGAAGGCTTGGGTTCTGGTAAAAAGACCCAGGTTTGATTCCTACCATGCGCTTCCCTATCTTATAAAAATTTATCCTATATAAATTAATAGTTGAATACAACAGCTTTATACCTATGTGATATATTAGCTCTCAGTTGTAATTACTCTCACCCACTGTCTAAAAACCTTAGGGTCGAAAGATACAACTGAAACTTTGAAAAACTCAAAAAATAGCAACAATGTTGATTTAATCCAATAGAAAATGTGACTAACATGTTGTTAAAACAGTAGGACCAACAACTCAGCAGTAATATTGTAGCAATGAGAAATAAAAGTTAGATGACCGAATTTTAACATGTTCTGTGAGTATGTTCACCAATCAGGTAATAAGTAAAATCATAAAACATGAAACCCAATCTTCTACTTACGTGACTGGAACTACATACAAATCTTCAAATCTACGCATAACATTGAATTAGTACTACGTAGTAAAAAAAATACTTAGTACACTCCCACCTCTGCACATCAAAAGGAACGTAAACCACATGACTGTGTACAAATGAACAATCTACTTGGTTTGAGACAACTTTACGAAACAAAGTAAAAAAAAAGTATGCCCACCAAACATGATATTGCTTCTATAAACAGGGGTACTAAAATTGATGCAACGCGGTACAACACTAGGTCGCAAATTTTAGGTCGCGAGCGACCTAAAGAGCAAACCAAGCAAGCCAAACCATTACGGTCATTGCCAACGACCTACGACCTAGTTAGGTCGCGTGAAGAAGATCCAACGACCTATGATAAGTCGCCGAGCGACCTAACTATGAGTTATGAACGAAGAGATGTTCCAGCGACCTATGATAAGTCGCCGAGCGACCTAACAGTGAGCTATGTACGAAGGGATGATCCAGTGCCGCAATCTTACTTAGGTCGCTTTCCTATGCCGCTTTCTGTAGGTCGCGAACGACCTATCTTAGGTCGCTCAAGTATTAGGTCGCGTGAAGATTTCCAGAAGCCTTGTTCTTAGGTCGCTGCTGCCGTGTTCTTAGGTCGCTGATGCCGTGTATTTTAAGTCGCTGCTGCCGTGTGTTCTTAAGTCGTATGATGTTTAGGTCGTATGTCGTTTGTATTTGTATTTTCTTAAGTCGTGATGGTCTTGTAATTTGTTGTAAAGTGTTTGTCTTATGTCGCTTTGTATATAATTCGTAGGTCGCGGCCAATGTTAGGCCGTGTACTCTGTTAGGTCGTTCACGAACTATGTGTTGTGTTGAGTCGTGTGAGTTGAGTTGTAACCTTATAAATAGGGATGGTGGTGTCATTTGTAAAGTTAGTTGATTTTGAATAAAAACTTTGTTTGTGTGCTTTGTGCCACTTCTCAAATTGGTAGTTGAGTGTGATCTCCTATTTCCACCTTCGGCATTCGAGTGCGCTCGAATCAACGATTGTTGAAGCCAATTCACGGTATCAAGTGCGCTTGATCAACGTTCGAAGAATTGCAGATCTTCTTTCACGGCATCGTGCGCGATCAACGTGACGAAGATAGCTAGATTCCGGTATCTTTGGATCAACGGAATTGGGCGTTTGGTATTTTCAATCCACCGATTGCTACTTTCATACATTTCAGTTATCCACTGCTGCATCATTTGGTATCAAAGCTAGACTTAGCCAATCATAGCTAAGCCGAGTCTTGGAGCCAATTCTTATTGAAGAGTTCAAGCCGAGCCAATTGAGTTTAGGCCGAGCTAGTTGAAGGGTGTGAAGTGTTTGAGCCGTGCATAGTTTGTTCATTTCTAAATCAAGGCCGAGAGTTGAAGTTTGATAATGCCGCCGAGAAGAGCCAATCGCCATTAGAATGTTGAAGCGTTGTATAGAAGAGAAGAAGCCGAACAAATGGAATAACGCATCAATGAAAAGTTTGATGAAGGCATTGGGAAGTTAGAGAAACTGATGAATGACATGAATCAAAGTCAAAGGAGGAGATCGCCAGTCTCGAACCATGGAAGAAACAGAGTTTCGCCATCGGTTACGGAAGCGAGGAGGGTGTCGCCGCAATCTTACCAAGAAAGAAGAGAATCTTCAGTTTCAATGAGAAGATAACATCATGAGTATAGAGATGAAGAGAGAAGAACTCCACGTGAGTTTGAACCATACCATGATGATGAAAGACAAAGTAGAAGGGATATGTGGGATCATAGGAATGTGGATGGTCGAGATCGTTATCGAAGTACATCTGTTTTGATGAAGATGGTGGTAGATGTAGTGTTCATTCTCGAGATCGAGACCAAGTACGAAATGCATATCGGGATGTTGAAGATGATCGTCGATGGGAATCGGGGATGAAAACTGAAATTCCAGAATTCAAGGGTGGAATGGTAACGGAGGAATTTTTGGATTGGTTGTCTAATGTGGAAGAAATTTTTGACTTTAAGGAAGTTCCCGAGCATCGGAGAGTGAAGTTGGTTGCTACTCGTTTGAAAGGAAGAGCTATGGCATGGTGGCAGCAAACTAAACTAACACGGGAGAGAATGGGAAAGTCAAAGATTAAGTCATGGGAGAAGATGAAGAAGTTGATGAAAGCTACTTTCTTACCTTACAATTATCAATCTCTTATGTATCAACGTTTGTAGAACTTGAGGCAGGGGACAAAGTCAGTTAATGATTATGTAGATGAGTTCTATCAACTTATTGCCAGGAATGATATCATGGAGACAGAGGAGCAGTTGACAGCTAGATTTGTTGGAGGGTTGAGAATGCAGATTCAAGATATGGTGAATATGTTTGATCCCAAATCTGTTGCTGAAGCACATCAAAAAGCTCTAGCTTGGGAGAAGCAAGGAAGGAGAGGTGGTGGTGTGTTTACAAATTCCAACAATCAAGTGAAAGGGGCTAGTAGCAATGCGAATGTATCCAAGGCTGTTGCAAAACCGATTGTTAGTGAAGTTGCTAAGACCAAGGTCAATAGTGGTATCAAATGCTTCAATTGCCAGGAGTTTGGTCACAAAAGCAATGAATGTCCAAAGCCAAAGAAGCGAGTGATGGTTGCTGAGGCAGAGGATGAAGAAGTAGAAGCTGAATGTTCTAATTCACCACATGTTGAGGAGGAAGAAGAGTTGACGGGAGATGAAGGGTATTCATTAATGATGAAGAGATCTTGTTTAACACCAAAGCAAGAGGATGATTCTAGTTGGTTGAGGAGTAACATTTTTCAGTCAACGTGCACTATCTTGGGAAGGGTTTGCAAGTTTGTTATTGATGCAGGAAGTTGTGACAATATTATCTCTACAGAAGCTGTGAAGAAGTTAGCATTAAAGACTAAGAAGCATCTGAAACCTTACAAGTTAGCTTGGTTGAGGAAAGGTGGGGAGGTGAAGGTTGGACGAAGAGCTTGTGTTAATTTTTCAATTGGGAAGAAATACAAAGATGAAATTTGGTGTGATATTGTGGATATGGATGTATGTCATCTGTTGTTGGGGAGACCATGGCAGTATGATAGAGCGGTGCAACATGATGGTCGTACTAACAGTTACAGTTTCATGTTTGAAGGTACTAAAATCACTTTAGTTCCTAAGAAGCGACAACAAGAAGAAAGCAAGTTAGAGGAGATTGAAGAACTTAAAACTTTGCTATCTTTGAAGGAGTTTGTTAAGGAAGTAGAAGAGGAGCCTGAAGTATTTTTGTTGATTGGACGTGAGAGTAATGAAGTGTTTGAAATTCCTGAAGAAGTAAAGCCAGTGCTGGAAGAATTTGAAGATGTATTTCCTGAAGAGCTACCAACAGAGTTACCGCCATTGAGGGATATACAACACCAAATAGATCTTGTACCAGGAGCTGTGTTACCACATAGACCACATTACAGAATGAGTCCAAAGGAACACGAGGAGTTGAGAAGGCAAGTGGAAGAGTTGCTTGAACAGGGGCGCGTACAGGAAAGTTTAAGTCCTTGTGCAGTTCCAGCCTTCTTAGTGCCGAAGAAGGATGGAACATGGAGGATGTGTACTGATAGTCGAGCATTAAACAAGATTACAGTGAGATTCAGATTTCCTATGCCTAGATTGGATGACTTGTTGGATCAACTTAGTGGAGCTGCTATCTTTTCGAAGATCGATTTGAAGAGTGGTTATCATCAAATTCGTATAAGACCAGGGGATGAATGGAAAACAGCATTCAAGACACGGGAGGGGTTGTACGAATGGCTGGTTATGCCGGTTGGTCTTTCGAATGCACCTAGTACATTTATGCGGGTGATGAATCAGATCTTTAGACCTTTTATTGGGAAGTTCGTGGTGGTGTATTTTGATGATATACTGATATATAGTAGAAGCACAGAAGAACACTTGCAACATCTGAAAGAAGTGTTGATGATACTACGACAGGAACAATTTTATGCTGCAACGAAGAAATGCGTATTCATGATGCATAGTGTTTTATTTTTGGGATATGTTATTTTAGAAGGAGGTATATAGGTGGATATGAATAAAGTTGAAGCAATCCGAAATTGGCCACAACCCAGGACGATAACAGAAGTTAGAAGTTTTCATGGTTTAGCATCATTCTACCGAAGATTTATTCCACACTTCAGTAGCGTAATGGCACCAGTTACTGATTGTATGAAGGGGAAGCAGTTTTCATGGTCAGAGGAAGCAGGATTTACTTTTGAGAGAATCAAGGGACTATTGACGACAGCACCAATTCTAGTATTACCAGATTTTCAGTTGTTGTTTGAGTTACATACTGATGCATCAAAGGTTGGAATTGGAGGGCTGTTAAGTCAGAGGGGACGTCCTATTGCATATTTCAGTTAGAAGCTATCGGGAGCCAAGATGAGATATAATACTTATGATGTGGAATTCTATGCTATTGTTCAAGCTATAAAACATTGGAGACACTATTTGTTCCATAAAGAATTTGTTCTATATACTGATCATGAAGCACTGAAACATTTGCAGGGACAGGACAAAATTGCAGCTAGGCATGCTTCGTGGATCGCATACCTGCAACAGTTTACATTTGTGGTGAAGCATAAGTCAAGAATTACAAACCGTGTGGCAGATGCATTAAGTCGAAGGAATCATTTGTTGACTACAATGAAGGTTGAAGTGATGGGGTTTGATGTGTTGCCAGAATTGTTTGTTGATGATCCTTATTTTGCGAAGTTTGTTGATGAAGTCGAGAAGGGGAAGACGGATGAGTATGTGTTGGTGGATGGTTTTCTTTTTAAGGGGAATCGATTGTGTATACCAGAGTGCAGCTTACGAATGAAGATTGTGAAGGAGTTGCATGAGGAAGGTCATGTGGGTAGAGATCGTACTTTGCAGTTGATTCCGAATCATATTTTTGGCCATCTATGAGAAGAGAAGTCGAAAGATTTTGTGGAGAGATGTCATATCTGTCAAGTTTCGAAGGGAACCGCTACAAATGCAGGATTATATATGCCATTACCTATGCCGACTAGACCATGGGTTGATGTGAGCATGGATTTTTTTTGGGTTTGCCTAGAACTCAAAGGGGAAATGATTCTATATTTGTTGTGGTGGATAGATTTTCGAAAATGGCGCATTTCATAGCTTGTAAGAAGACAGCTGACGCCGTCCGTGTTGCTCAATTATTCTTTAAAGAGGTGTATCGATTACTTGGGCTACCTGAATCTATTGTTTCTGATCGGGATACTAGATTTCTAAGCCATTTTTGGTTAAGTTTATGGAAGATGGTTGGAACGAAGCTGAATTTTAGTAGCGCCTATCATCCGCAAACCGATGGGCAAACGGAAGTGGTGAATAGATCGTTGGGAAATTTGTTGAGATGTCTTGTGAAAGATAATTTGAAAAGTTGGGATATGAAGTTGTGTCAGGCGGAATTTGCACATAATCATGCTGTTAATCGTAGTATGGGTTTCAGTCCGTTTCAAGTTGTATATTCAGCAATTCCGAGGGGACCGTTAGATTTGACGACCGTGCCATATCAGAAGGGAGTTGTTAAGCGAGCTTGTGATTTTGTGACTAGGTTACAGGAGTGCCACAGAACTGTTTATGAACGATTGCTTGCATCAAATGAGAAGTATAAACAACTGGCAGATAAAAAGCGAAGGAGTGTGAATTTCAGAGAAGGTGACTTGGTTTATGCCGTGTTGACAAAAGATCGTTTTCCTGTTGGAACCTACAACAAGTTGAAAGCTCGAAAAATTGGTCTAGTGGAAATCTTGAAGAAGATCAATGAGAATGCGTATCAGTTGAGATTGCCGAAAAATGTTCATACTTCTGATGTTTTCAATGTCAAATACTTGATTCCGTATCATGGGGATGAGCTTGATGAAGGAGAGGAAGATGCAAATTAGAGGATGAATTCTTGTCAACCGGGGGAAGTTGATGCAGCGCGGTACAACACTAGGTCGCAAATTTTAGGTCGCGAGCGACCTAAAGAGCAAACCAAGCAAGCCAAACCATTACGGTCATTGCCAGCGACCTACGACCTAGTTAGGTCGCGTGAAGAAGATCCAGCGACCTATGATAAGTCGCCGAGCGACCTAACTGTGAGTTATGAACAAAGAGATGTTCCAGCGACCTATGATAAGTCGTCGAGCGACCTAACAGTGAGCTATGTACGAAGGGATGATCCAGTGCCGCGATCTTACTTAGGTCGCTTTCCTATGCCGCTTTCTTTAGGTCGCGAACGACCTATCTTAGGTCGCTCAAGTATTAGGTCACGTGAAGATTTCCAGAAGCCTTGTTCTTAGGTCGCTGCTGCTGTGTTCTTAGGTCGCTGCTGCCATGTATTTTAAGTCGCTGATGTCGTGTGTTCTTAAATCGTATGATGTTTAGGTCGTATGTCGTTTGTATTTGTATTTTCTTAAGTCGTGAAGGTCTTGTAATGTGTTGTAAAGTGTTTGTCTTATGTCGCTTTGTATATAAGTCATAGGTCGCGGCCAATGTTAGGTCGTGTACTCTGTTAGGTCGTTCACGACCTATGTGTTGTGTTGAGTCATGTGAGTTGAGTTGTAACCCTATAAATAGGGATGGTGGTGTCATTTGTAAAGTTAGTTGATTTTGAATAAAAACTTTGTTTGTGTGCTTTGTGTCACTTCTCAAATTGGTAGTTGAGTGTGATCTCCTATCTCCACCTTCGGCATTCAAGTGCGATCGAATCAACGATTGTTGAAGCCAATTCATGGTATCAAGTGCGCTTGATCAACGTTCGAAGAATTGCAGATCTTCTTTCACGGCATCGTGCGCGATCAACGTGACGAAGATAGCTAGATTCCGGTATCTTTGGATCAACGGAATTGGGCGTTTGGTATTTTCAATCCACCGATTGCTACTTTCATCGTTTCATCCGTTTCAGTTATCCGTTGCTGCATCAAAAATTTATCACATTATAATATACTAAGCTTCAACTGTACAGTGGTACATATACATGAATATTGATCATTTGTATAACTGTATGGGATTTAAGATAACAGAAGAATTAATGCAAACTCTACCATAAAAATAAAAATAATTTACAACTGTTAAGGATTTATACAAACCCGCCAAGCACTTGAAGCAATGACTACAAAAACATTCCTAAATTCATGTGTGGAAAAACAAAGTTGTGAAATTACATGACATGTGAAATAGATGAGTTAGAGAATGAAATTTATTAGGACAACAGATCATCAATCTGTCAAGACATATAAATCAAGCTTATATCTTTAAGTTTGTACGCATTTGTGAAGTTGATAACAAATACCCATATGTGCAAACAGGTGGAAAAAACAGAAAATCTTCAAATTTTTATAGATACTGGTACAGATGATGGAACAAACATCAATGACATACTCCACAGTTACAAAATGTAGTCCACGCTAAAATGCTTGTTCTTGAATATACAACGAACGACCATTAATATTGCGATCCTACTCTCATGGACGAATTCAAGGATGGCATAAAAATTCAAACTATACCACATTGATAATAGTCTAGCACAAATAAGATAAATAACTTTCTGTTTACGTACTACACAATACAGCAATCAATCTTTTTACTCAGGCAGTGATAAACTGATTTTTTTTTGTTCCAATGCAACACCCAAAGTGAATAAAGCGATGGAAAGAACAAAAGCACGAAGAGCATGTTACTGCTGTAAGGAAAGGACATGTGATGGTGATATGAAACTGCATATATCCAATTAAACACATTTCAACCAAATCAAAAAAGAATGATTTTTAAACCAGGGAACAGTTTGCGAAATACCATATTATAAAAAAACTAAAACCAAGAAGTACCGACGAACTAAGCAGTTGGTGTTAAAAAGCCACAAGTTTATTTCAGAGTGGAAAGCAGACAGATTACCAAAATCAGTAAGCAGTCGAGCAGAAACAATGGAAACAACTCACCTACGAACAAAGTTTAAGAAATATTTGACGATGGTGGCCGCTTTCGTACGATGTGAGTCGACAATTAACTGAAATCGGTGATATTGAGGCAGTTTATACCACCATCCCCAAATCTGGCAGTAGTAAAGTAGGCCATGTGCATTTCAAAATCAAGGTCCTTCAAGTCGATTCTCTTATGTAATTTTGGATTGCGCGGTTCAGCTATTCATGATGCCGTTGCTATTTCATCTGAATTCGTAGTATGCGAAAATGTTGTAGTTGGAATGGGAAGTTAAAAAAAAGAAGGAGGAACCATATTCCGTAAATAAGAGAAAAGGATGAAAACAATTTGGAAACGAAACTGAAACTGAAAAGGTAGGCGGAAGCAATTTCTAATTTAGGATAAAAAATGATTCAATGACAATTTGGTATTTTGAAATGGAGTGAAATGGAGTGAAATGGATAGATTTGCAATTATAAATTGGTCGGGGTACTTATTTTTTGCATTTATACTTTGTGTGGGACAGAATTCCTCAATTTCGTGTGTTTTCTTTAGCTTCCAGGTTTTAGGAAACATGTCGTCTACACTTCTCAAGAGAAACTAACATAAGGTATAAGCAATTAATATAAATTACTCTAACAACAACAACAGACTTAAGAGGGGGTGCTTTCAAATAAAATGATAAGCAAACAAAATAACAGCTAACTTAACTGTTGATATTCTCAAACGAATAGACCATGGAAAGCTATCAGGTAATTACTCTACCACAACCATAAGCTCTATGCATTAATTGCACTCACATGTTGCAGCTAGCCTGTATATCTTGTAGGAACCTAGTAGTTGCATTTTCACTGACAACAGTTTGATAATTATGTGCAACTTGCAACAACCGGTTCGCTGGAATTATAACCGCAGGCATAGTAAGTTCATTTCTTAACAAAGATTGACTGAAAGCAGTATGTCAGTATAACTGAAAGCAATAGTCTGAGTGTATTACAATAGAAATATGCCAGTACCATGCTTGACCCAAAGAATCAACTCAAAAATAAATATGCATTGCAAACTCCAACTCCTAATTTCAAGGTACAAGTCTGGTTAAAGTTGAAAAAAAATACTTAGGGCCTGTTTGGTTTCATTTTGAGTTTTGTGTTTTGCGTTTTCAAAATTCATAACAAAATACGGGAAGAGAGGAGAAAAATGTTTAAATTTTTAAGGCATTATGACAGTGATGAAGGTACGACGGAGAGGATAGAGGGACGGGAAAGGAAGGCAAAGGGGATGGAGGGACGGTGGAGGCATGAATTTAACAAAATACGGAAAACAAAATATTTTTTTTTATTGTGCATGTTGGTTGATTTTCAAAAATACAAGCGTCACGCGCTTTTTCTTTTGATGAAAACACAAAACTAAAAGTAGGAAACCAAACATGGCCTTATCTTTTGAGGTACGAATACTTTTTCGAAATATGAATATGAGTTCAATATAATGGGAAGTTGTAGTACATTTTATTATTAAATAATCAGGAATCGCCTATTCATTTTGTAATCATGAATCGCCTGCTCATTTTGTAATTACGAATCGCCTGTTCATTTTTCTTTCTCCACTACTACCTATAAATACTTTTAATCAGAAATTAATTAAATATAACTTCACGGTACAAATATACAATCCAAAATAATTTTGAACTTTTTATTGATTAACAGGGGTTTGTTCATCAATATATATTAGGAGTCGTGAGAGAAGGTTTTAAATCAAAGCTTCGATATAATTAAGCATGTTTAAGGAAAATAAAGTTAGATACACTTATAGGAAAAAAAATCCAACTATATTACCATGTCAGTCAACATTGCAACATATCATGACATGATTATACAAACATGTAATATAACCATATAGTATTAATAAGATACTTCATGCCATTTTTTGATATTTTGATTAAAATTTATGGTAAAATATTAATAAAAGACAGCATGTCATACTTGAAGTGGAATATGGTTAGAATAAGTGAAAAAGAATCAATCTTTTGCAAGGAAGTGAAAACTGTCACTTACAAAGTTTACGCAATCTTATTTATAAAGTTTACCTATAAATCTGTAATGTATTTAGCACATATTAGTATCCATGATCAATTAAAAATGAAACGTTTATTATCATCCAACATAAGTAAACATAGGTCAATTAAAAATGGTTTGCATACCTTGAATTAGTATTCCGTACAAAAACAAAGATGAATATGTTGTTGACAACTAAAAAATGGAAACTTCTTACCTAGAGGTTCACAATTCACATAATATTACCTATCTTTCTCTAGTGTCTTAAAACAAATAGTTACCATGGACGATCAGGACAAAATTGTAGGTTTATTAATATCCAAAAAAGTAAACATGGCTTGATAAGGGTAGCCATCCATACCTTATGTTTGGACAACTCTCATTACCATACAACACAAATGATTTTGTTCTTGAGAACTAAGATTTCAGCTTCTTACTGCTCGAGTTTACCATCTTAGTTTCAGAGCTTAAATATATCTTTCCAGTGTCTGTACTAAACTGAAAGAAGTAAACATAGATAAAAAGCAACCATCGGTAATTTTAGTCTGAGACCTGAATCGCGGATGGATGAAATCTTGCAGGGAAGTAACATGCAAACTAAAAATTGACTCAGTTATTTCAATTAAGTTGGCTAGAGTGAGTTGTTAATAATTTTCTTTTTTCAATACAATAGGACTTCAATCATTTTGAAATAATGCCCACTTCCACTCAATTTCTAAGCACTATAAGTAGAAAATTCTTTTTATTTGTGCATAGTAATACCTGGCAATATTTAGTTGTCTGTTACAGCATATATGCCAAATTAGTCAATATTTAGTTGCTGGTTTATTTTAGTTGGAAGCATAAATATGTGATGTTATTTTCTATAGCATATTATTCAGTCCATGAGAAGATTAATTATTTTTCTTTCTGCTTAGCTGTGTATACATTAAATGGTGAACATTTGGTACAATAAACCTGAAAGACCTTTCCTAAATAATGAATTTTCAATTTTTGCCACAGTGAGATATACAGTCTAGTTGATTTAAGCTCTAGTTTCTTCGACAAATAACACTTCATGGCAACGATAAACTATGTTTGTCCAACAAATCATCTTTATTTTATCTACTTCATGAATGTTCAAATCATTTAGTATGGGACAGCCATCAAAAGGCTAAAACTTACAACTACCTGTTCAACCTTTTTAGCATTGCTAATAGAATGTCCTAGAATCCTAATAGTGTCCTGCATTGCAGGTAGAGTTGATACCATATATTAGCCTGTAATAGATCACACAAACATAAACCAACAAAAATAATAACCAATTCAACAAAAATTATACCAAATACGGATTTACGTTTCTCAGCAATATTTAATGAACCACTAAAAGAAGGAACATATCTACGGAACAAGCCATAAACTTATAGTTCTGTAATACAGGTAGAAATACATCCCAAATTATTATTAAAATAATGAGAATATTATTGATTCGTCATTATTATTTGAATATACGTGGAAAGCATGCAAGTAAATATGTGATGTTAAATTTGAATAATAGTGCACATGATTTCCATCTACTATTAAAATGAAAAAATCAACCTAAAATTCAAATACCACCTCTCTTATATCCATAATGCACCATAGTCAATCGATATAATAAAAACAAACAAATTGATTGAATTTCCAAACCGAAGGAAAGATATTAAAGTGCATTACGTACAGTAAAAGGATGCTTTAAGTTAGAAATTAATAACCTTTTTTTACCAACATATGGGTCAACCAAGTTCATATAGCATCACCAAATAGGATAGCATTATTTTAAAGGAAAGTGGTGAGAACCCACTATACATGGCATGGATGCAAGCTATAATTGGTTAGTAACGCACCCAACCATCCCAGCCAACTATTAATGCATTTGCATTATTATTGTGACTAAAAATTTACACTACCCACTATTAAATGATTGAGAAGCAATGCCTACCCCATTGACTAACTATGGTACATTACCAGAAGAATTGAATTAGTGTCTCGGTACATGAAATAGACTAAAAATAGAATTCTTTTGGATGTTGGAAAATAATAACCACCAGAAGATAATGCTTATTTTACAATTCCACACAATCTGGAATTTCATTTCCGTTGAGTATGGAAAGTATTACTTAAGATACCATACATACTTCATCAAATTTGGTAACATCCGCATGATGTTATTTTGAGTTTCTTTTTGTATGTAGTGCCTATATTGGCTTGTTGGATCATGTAGTATTACTAATTTACTATGACGCTATCT
The DNA here is from genome assembly GCA_030737815.1 of Allium fistulosum. Lineage (NCBI taxonomy): Eukaryota > Viridiplantae > Streptophyta > Magnoliopsida > Asparagales > Amaryllidaceae > Allium > Allium fistulosum. The sequence continues at coordinate 303,271,143 of CM060901.1, read as the reverse complement.
ATCTATAAGTTGGAGAAGTTTCCCTACCCTTCTTCTGTAACAAAAAAGATCACTTTAGTTGGTTCACTTCTAAACAGAATTAGGACCAAACCCACCATTCATTGCTTATTTCTTGGTCATGAATTAGTTATGCATACTGAGTCTAAAGCTTTTAGCAATTGCAGTAATCAAAAACATATATTGTTGGAAAACTATCTGACTATTTTAGGAGTAAGTGTGAATCTATCTTCGAAGATTTTTAATTTTTTATGTAGTACAGGTTATAGAGAATCATGTTTGTTAAAATTGCAACAGTTAATATTGATGCTCGAAGGACTACAGCTATAAACTCAAATAAATGAGTATTTGACATGAATTATTCATAAAGTACTAAACATTTTAACTTTAAGTATCTTTATACATATATATATATCCACGTGTATATATACATATGCATGCATGCTTACATACACATGTGCGTGTGTATTTATATGTATATGTACACACATGCATAAAAATATAAAGTGGCCTTAAGGATGTAATGTAACAAAATATTCTTCAACTATATAATGAAAATACTTTAGCTTGGTCAAGCTTTTCTAAAATGTCAAAAATAACGTTAGCATTGATTATTCATTCAAATTTAATATGTGTGTGTATTCAAGTTAGATTTATTTACTTAACCTTTTCCTTTCCTATACAATATTCATTTGTTTTTCACCCAAGATTGCATTCATAACATGTAAAATTACAACCTATAAATCACACTTAAGTTTTAAGAAAGGCAAAAAAAAATTGGATGAAATGTCCAATGATAATGATAAACAGTTAGCAATAAGAGTAAAAGTAAAGCACATCAATCTAAGCACATATAACAAATAACATTTCACTTCTGTTTAAATAGCAAGCAGAAGAGTGTTACATATTAAATAACCAATCAATTATCACATCCCTATGAGTTAAGAAGAAATTTAAAGAAGACGAAACATAAAATTCTATGTAAGAAGTTCAACCATGAAACATATTTTAAAAACATCGCAATATTTTTGGATATTTGAAATTCGTACTCCCATATAAAAAACATTCCATTTTACACATAATTCATAAAAAATAAAACATCACATTCGTATAGGCATTCAATCTGATGAATTAAAGCGTATTCATTATCCATAATAAGGAAGAACCTTATGATATTACTGTTGGTCATAAAAAGATGAAAAATTCATCAACCTAACTTAATATTGTGCACTACAGTTTAAAACTTGAAATGTTTATAGGTTCCTACGTAGTAACACAAATATATAGCAAAATACAACCACACGGAAAGAAATTAATTAATAGTTGTGTATGAGAGACGGGAATATTTAAACACATGTTGTGCAAATTCAATTTTCACAATTCATACAATAAGTCAGTGAATTTTGAATATAAATTTAAAATAAACATTGCAGTACTTAAGGCTGCAGAAATACACAGATCATGTGGATTCACTAAGAATTTGTACGTCTAAGAGTAAATCAATTTTAAAAGCTAATTTTCGTTCTGATTTCCACAAACTGGTCCAGTACATGGTGTAAATTGTTGTAAAGAACAAAATTATAATTGCAACGTATTTGTGCTAAAAATAGAAGAAAATGAATCAATTGATTAGGTTGGGTACTTACCAGTTGCTACAAACTGTGGTATAACATGCCACACAAAATATCAAAATGCCCTTCCCATTTACATAATCTTGTATTCTAAGGCAATTTTGTTTTCAGTTTTATCTTGCAGTTGAAATAACTCAGCTTACGTAATATTAAAATATCTCCCATTTACATTATCTTGTATTCAATTACTTTAGTTGAAGACTTTCGATGAAGTAAAATATATTAAACACTTTCAACAAAGTAATATAACCGTATTAATTAGGATGGAAGAATATTTCAAAGAACGTTAATTTTTTCTATCATTATAGGCGTCTAAAAATTACAAAAACATAACAGAGATTATAGTAGTGGATTTATCAATATTTCTCAAGTAAATCTAAACAAAGATTTAATTTTGTTCATTAACTTCAGAACGTACAAACAGGTATGCATAACCCATTTTCAACAATTAGATAAATGAAAGGGAAAACTATTGCAAACTATGAAAAATTAGAGATTCTACTGGTCGAGGATGTAGCAATCGTACCTGTTAGAGATTATTGTTTTCTCGTCGACATCCCGTGCCTATTTTGATATCTGCCCTAGTTTTACATTAGCCTATTTATGCGCTAGTCGGAATTCGTTCATTGTTGTAAGAGCAATTTCGAGGGAGACATGGGAGAAGATCAGGTATGGGAAGAAGAAAAAGAGCAGTTATTGAACGTAGTTACCTAAAAATGTGGGATTTCACAATTTGGTATTATGAAATGGAGCGAAATGGATAGATTTGCAATTATAAATTGGTCGGGTTACTTCAGAAAAAATGTACTTTAGGGATAGGACAGGTGTCATTCTATAAATAGCTTGGCTACTTCTATCCTATATAAGTAATAGATATATCCTCTCCCCCTTTGTCATTATCGAAAAAGAGTAGATGATATAATAAAAATCATAATACTACAATAATAATAAAAGAGTGAATGATAATTATAATACTACAGCAGCATAATAAAGTCAATGTTCAAAACAAAACACATTATCATAAGTAATCAAGTGGGAATGAAAAATTAGTAAATAAATCATTGAGAAGAGAAATAACCCCAAAGATTAGATGCAGTTTCATCGTAGTCGTTATGTTGCCAGTTCGTCTGATCATGGTATTCTTCATTTTCCTTAATAGAAAGGCCTTGAAAAGATTGAAAATGTTCGCGATGTTGGGTTTCATGTGGAATCCAGGAGATATCTTCACTTTCCTCGGTATCCAAAGTGATTGGAGCCTTTCAATGAGCATGGGTCTGTGAAGGCTCTCCTACCATTTGAGATTTGGAAGGATGTGCATGAGGTGCTGGAGGATGTGTTGAAGATGGTGATGATGAAGAGCGTGAAGATGACCGTCATCGAACTTTCTGCATAACTTTTCCCAAAGTTGAAACGACCTTTTCTAAAGTCTTTTCTACCTTAGTCATCCGTGTAGGAAAAGATTGTGAGAAATGCGGATTAAGGATCTTAAGGCTAGAATTAACACTAGAGGGGGGTGAATAGTGTTTTAAGAAATTTGTTAATCTTTTTGAGTTTATCTTAATTTGTTAACAATGTATACACTAATCAGACACAGATATGAACACAGAATCAAACACAGATACAAATATAAAGTCAAAGCAGTAAAGGAAAGAACGCAGCGGATTTTATACTAGTTCGGAGTTACCCTACATCCAGTCCCGCAAAACTAAGTACGGATTTCCTTTCAAAAGCAATTCAACAATTACAACCCTCGGTTTCAAGGCTACGAGGTACACCCTCCAGAATCACAATCCTCTGGGTAGAGATACTTGATTTCCGGGGCAACAAGTTCACCCAATTGATTTCCAAGGCTACAATCACACCTTCTCTCCCCCAATTGATTACAGAAAGTCTATAACTCAGATTAGCACTTGGATCTTGTAGAGATAGTGGAGAGAATCAAAAACCAGATATTATCTAGTTAGATTCGATATTGATTTCGGTAGAGTAATGGTGTAATTTGTAAATAAGAAAGTGGAAAAGAAGAAGAGAAGTTAAATCAGAGAAAAGTGTTATAAAATTCGTTGAAACTGACCCCTATTTATAGAAGAACAACAGCCATGACCATTTATGAAAAGTTATGGCGAATAGACACTTCTTTTGAAATTTGAATTTTGAATTAAACTGTCACCATGTCGACATGGTGCCTATGGGCATGTCGACATCCCTCAGCCAAATTTGATGTTTTGAATTTCTATAAAAATAATATTTATCTTATATTAAAACTTTATAAATATACTTGAATATAGTTGAAATTCATAAGTAAATATAAAGAACAATATATATATATATATATTATTTAACTATAATTTAAATCAAAGTATAAATAATTTAAAAGTTAAATATATTATTTGAAAAGATAGTTTAAAATCAGGAAAAAATTTGACTCTGAAAATAAAGATGTTTTGAGGCTAAAATTATTTTAAAAACGGAATCGAGGGCTTTGAATCTTTTAAAAAGGAAAGTTTTGAAATCATTTCGAAAACAAGATAATTTTGAAAAATCATTTGAATTAAGCTTAGTGGATACAAAACAATGTCCCACTAGATTTTCGTAGGTTCCATCCTACTTAGGGTTCCATCCCATTAACGGGCTCGAAGTGGATTCCATTCCACGAATAAATTGGATATTAAGATGCCAGTGCTTTTCTACGAGTTTTAACAAATATTCCTAATAAAACAAACTTAACCTTGAAATCTTGAACTCTTGATAATCTTGATACTCATGAGTCTTCTATCTCTATATCTTGAATCTCTATACTGTACAGTCTTCATTCTTGATACCTGCATGGTTAAATCCTGCATATACATATATATCTAAACGTGTAATGTTAGTATTTATATTTTATAATCTATTCTAAGGTTGTTGTCATCAAAACCATCATCTCATGGACTAACAATCTCCCCCTTTTTGATGATGACAACCTTTGTTTATAAAATATCACTTCTATCCTAACAACTCCCCCTAAAACTAACAACTCCCCCTTAATCTATGCCTAACTATCTTATTTTATACTTCTCCCCCTTTGTCATTAACAAAAACTTACTCCAAACTAGATAAATCCAAACTATATAACTCTCCCTAAAACTTATCACTCTATGACGTGTGATTATAATGATAGTGTTATCATAAATAATTAACACTTAAATCTAATACTAAAATATAATCCTAAACTATCAACTATCCTAACTAAGAATTCACAATAATACTAACACATATAAGAACACGAGTTTATTTATTACGAGTATGGTTGTATTTACATTTGCGTTTGAAAAACATAAAAACACAAATAACAACGGAAAGAAAGAGAAGAAACCAATGTGTGTTTCTGAACATAGGAGATTTATGAATTGAACAGTTTGGATAGTGGAAACAGAAATTTCCACGTTGTTCGACAAGATTCCCATTTTTGTCGAAACACACTTCTCCAACGCATACTACTTGGTCATTATCCTCCTCGTGTGCTTCTTCCATTGGTTCTTCTTCTTCTTCATCGTTGACCTCATGTTCTTGATTGAGTGAAGAGTCTTCATCGATCAAGATAGGTTTGGCCTGGTTATCCATTAGGAATTTTGTAAATTCCTAAGAATCTTGCCTTGCCTCTCTTGCTCTTTCGCCATACGAAGTTGAGTCACTTGAATTTCAGTCAACATCTGAAGAGTATCCTTCATAGACTCCTCCAATTTAGTTACACGTGCGAGAGTAGTGCATTGGAATGGACCAGAAGTAGAAGAGGGGAATGAGAAAGTTGATTTTATGTTTGATTTAGAGGAAGATGCCATTATTTTATATATTTCAGAATAGAAAATGAAGAGAAAACAGAGAGAATGAATAAGAATTCGAAATATATAAGAATATATAACTAAATTTTTGAAATTTGGTGGGAAAATTTAAAAAAATAAAAACGTTACATGTCGACATGTCTTCCTAGGGGATGTCGACATGGTCCTTATATTTTAACTCTATGATTTATTTTAATATTAATTATTAATTATACTTGTTATTTATATTTTATATTTCAGTTATAGAACAAATACCTAATTCTCTTCTTAATTTAGTAAATATAGATTCATTTAATGGTTTTGTTAAGATTCAGCAGTTTGATTCTCAGAGTTTATATATTCGAGAGTAATTATTTCTTTAGTTATATTATCTCTAAGAAAATGATGTCGAATATCAATATGTTTAGTTCGAGCATGATGAGTAGGATTTTTAGATAAATTTATTGCACTAGTATTATCACAATAAATTGGCGATTTTGAGATATTTAATCCAAAATCTCTTTAGGTTTGTTGCATATATATTACTTGAGAACAAGCCAAAGCAGCAGAAATATACTCTGCTTCAGTTGTTAATAGAGAAACTGTACTTTGCTTTTTACTAAACCTGGAAACCAGAGAATGTCCCAAAAAGTGACAAGTACCACTTGTACCTTTTCGGTCTGATTTACATCCAGCATAGTCAGCATCACAGTATGATATTAAATCAAATGAATCATTTTTAGGATAAAATAAGCCATAATCAGAGGTGTGTTTAATATATCTTATGATACGTTTTACAGCTTTTAAGTGAATTTCTTTAGGATGAGATTGATATCTTGCACAGAGATATACACTGTGCATGATATCAGGTCTACTAGCAATGATATAGAGCAATGATCCGATCATTCCTCTATACAACTTTTGATCTACATCTTTCGAGAAATCTCCTTTACTTAGATATTCATTAGTTGCCATGGGAGTAGGTTTTCCACTCGCAGTAGTCAAACCAGATTTATTAACTAGTTCTTTAGCATATTTTTCTTGACTAATAAAAATACCATTATCTAACTGTTTTATTTGCAATCCTAGAAAGAAGTTTAATTCACCCATATGACTCATCTCAAACTCTTTTGTCATTATTTCAGAAAATTCTTTATTCATTTCGAAGTTTGTTGAACCAAAAATGATATCATCTACGTATACTTGAACTAGTTGAATATCATTTTTATTTCTTTTAATAAAAAGAGTATTATCTATTTTACCAATTTAAAATTTTGATTGTAATAAATAAGATCTTAGTCTATCATACCAGGCTCTAGGAGCTTGTTTTAGACCATATAAAGCTTTCATAAGTTTGTACACATGGTTTGGTAAATTTTCATCTTCAAAAAGTGGTGGTTGTTCAACATATACTTCTTCTTTTACAAATCCATTTAAAAATGCACTTTTAACATCCATTTGAAATAATTTGAAATTATTATGATTTGCGAAAGCAAGTAGAATCCTAATGGCTTCTAATCTTGCTACAGGAGCAAAGGTTTCGTCACAATCTATACCTTCTTCTTGATAATAACCTTGAGAGACTAATTGTGCTTTATTTCTAACAACCTCACCTTGTTCATTCATTTTATTTTCATAGACCCATTTAGTTCCAATTATAGTTTTATCTTCAGGTCTAGGAACAAGTTCCCAAACTTCATTTCTAGTGAATTGATTTAATTCTTCTTGCATAGCCAAAATCCATGAATCATCAGTTGATGCTTCTTTAGGATTTTTGGGTTCAATAAATGATATAAATGCTACATTACTCATTTTACTTAGTTGATTTCTAGTTGTAACAATAGATTGCATATCTCCTATTATATTTTCAATAGGATGATCTTTTAAAAGTTTAATCCTTTTATTAGGATGATTAATTTCATTATTAATTTCGGTTGATTCCTGATTTTGAGTAATTAAATCTTCTTCATCATTTGTAATTTCAAAATCTTTTAAATTTTCATCAAATGAAACATGCATTGTTTCTTCAATGGTGTTAGATCTTAAATTTAAAACTCTATAAGCTTTACTTCTATTAGAATATCCGATAAAGATTCCTTTTTCGGATTTAGGATCAAATTTATCCAAATTATCTTTTGTATTTAAAATAAAGCATTTACTTCCAAAAATTCTGAAGTATGATACCTTAGGTTTCTTTCCATGAAGAAGTTCATAAGGTGTCTTATCAGTTAAAGGTCTAATTAAAATTCTATTCAAAATATAACAGGCAGTAGCAACAGCTTCTGCCCAAAAGTGTTTTGGTAAATTACTATCTGAAAGCATAGTTCTCGCACACTCTTGTATCGTTCTATTTTTACGTTCAACTACTCTGTTTTGTTATGGAGTTCTTGAAATGCGAAATTGTAAGTTATTCTCTTCTTATTGCAGAATTCCTCAAACTTTTCATTTTCAAATTCACCACCATGATCACTACGAATAGTTATAATTTTTAAAGGTAATTGATTTTGAATCCTTTTTGTAAAGTTCTTAAAACATTCAAAAGTATCACTTTTATGTTTCAAAAATATTGTCCATGTAAATCTAGAATAATCATCTACAATTACAAAAACATATTTACTATGATTTATTGACTGAATTTGAGATGGACCAAATAAATCAAGATGAAGTAACTCAAGGGGTTTTGAAGTTGAAATCATATCTTTTAATTTAAAGGAACTTTTTCTAAGCTTTCCTAATTGACATGCATCGCATAAACTATCTACTTTAAAATTCATTTTAGGGAGGCCTCTTACTAGATCATGTTTTGACAGTTTAGATAAGAGTTTGAAATTCAAATGTCCAAATCTCTTATGCCAAATCCAAGGGTCACTTGTATTTGCCAAAAGACATAGGTTATCATTTGAAGCTTTCATACTAAGAATGTAAATATTCTTTTTCCTAGTTCCCTCAAATATTATGGTTGAGTTATTATCTTCAATATGACATTTATCTTTTTCAAATTTAATTTTATATCCTTTATCACATAGTTGACTTATACTTAGCAGATTGTGTTTCAGATTCTTAACTAGCAAAACATTAGTAATAATAGGAGTTTCAGAGTTACCGACTTTGCCGATGCCAATCACGTATCCTTTCGAGTTGTCTCCAAAGTTAACCAGTCCTCCGTCTTTGTATATAATATTATTCAGCATATCCGAATTACCAGTCATGTGTCTAGAGCATCCACTATCAAGTATCCACTTATTCCTTTTGATCTGCACGGATTGTCCATTGTGGATTGATTCCTTAATACCCATAAAGCATCTTTCCTGCACATTATAAAATTTGGGTAGACAACTAGAATTTGAATAACATTCATATGCAGACTCATGGAACAATGATGATCTAAACAATTCTAAACTAGTTTTAACAGATTTTTTAAAAATAGCCATTTTAAAACTTTTCAAAATTCAGATTATGAAACTTTTGAAAACAAAGCTTTGATACTAAATGTGAGAAATGCAGATTAAGGATCTTAAGGCTAGAATTAACACTAGAGGGGGGTGAATAGTGTTTTAAGAAATTTGTTAATCTTTTTGAGTTTATCTTAATTTGTTAACAATGGATACACTAATCAGACACAGATATGAACACAGAATCAAACACAGATACAAATATAAAGTAAAAGTAGTAAAGGAAAGAACACACCGGATTTTATACTGGTTCGAAGTTACCCTACATCCAGTCTCGCACAACTAAGTACGGATTTCCTTTCAAAAGCAATTCAACAATTACAACCCTCGGTTTCAAGGCTACGAGGTACACCCTCCAAAGTCACAATCCTCTGGGTAGAGATACTTGATTTCTGGGGCAACAAGTTCACCCAATTGATTTTCAGGGCTACAATCACGCCTTCTCTCGCACAATTGATTACAGAAAGTATATAACTCAGATTAGCACTTTGATCTTGTAGAGATAGTGGAGAGAATCAAAAACCAGAAATTATCTAGTTAGATTCGATATTGATTTCGATAGAGTAATGGTGTAATTTGTAAATAAGAAAGTGGAGAAGAAGAAGAGACGGTAAATCAGAGAAAAGTGTTATAAAATTCGTTGAAACTAACCCCTATTTATAGAAGAACAACAGCCATGACCATTCATGAAAAGTTATGGCGAATAGACACTTCTTTTGAAATTTGAATTTTGAATTAAACTGTCACCATGTCGACATGGTGCCTATGGGCATGTCACATCCCTCAGCCAAATTTTATGTTTTGAATTTCTATAAAAATAATATTTATCTTATAGTAAAACTTTATAAATTGTGACCCCCCACCTCTATGCTCATAATAACAAAGAGTATTAAAAGAAATACTGTCTATTATTACGAAGAATAAGGCTGGATAGGAGCGACCATCCGTAGTTGGCCTTACACTAGTATTGGTTATTTCGATAGGAGTGATATATATTTTTATTTTTCATCTCTTATTTATTTACTCCCATCGACATACTCAATTCCAGTATAAAACAAGCTACGATGGTTCATAATAGTTTAGGACATTAGATATAAAAATAACACAGATAATATAAATGCGGAACACAGATAAAACAAAAGTCTCATATATATATAACTGATGTCAGTTACAATATAGTTGACACGATACATACGATACAACTACAACTGTCGACTTTGGAAGTTATATATACAAGTACATTATCAACTAATATACATGAATACATATCATCCTATACAAGGACACGACTTCTACAAAACGACGAAAACCACTTTAGAAGATATAAAAAGTCTTCATAGCCCGAACAGCAATTCAAAGCAGGAAATCTACAACCTGAAATAACTCGGGTCTGACCCGAGTATTACATTCAAAAGAAAATAATACATGGGTCAGTCTAATTCAAATTCAGTTACTAGTGCACAGAAGCAATAATAATCAATATCAAATAGACGACAGTCACAGAAATCTCGTATATCCAACTCTTCAATAAGAGAATCGGATAACGGTAAATATAACACCTAACAGTGTTAAACGACAAATCAGCAGATTCAAATATCAACAAAGATAGATGAAATGATTATCAATAAAGATAATTTAGAAAACGTCCGAATTGCCAAAAACGGAAATTAATAACAGAATCATCAAATTAAACCAAATTAATTCAAACAATTGAAACAACAATTTAAATTGTCAAATCCGATTGGGCTGTAGTACACTCTCACGTGTACTGCCTCGCCACATTAAAATGTTAAAACTGTGTGGCTGCAGTACACGCACGCGTGTACTACCTCGCCACAACAGAATATAAAATCATCACATCACCAAATGTAAATCATCAAAACGAAACTACAGAGGTCAAGTCACGACAATCGTGACTCAATGCTACTGCAACCAAAATGAATCAGAATTTACAACCCAAAGATTAACAAACCAAAGAAAGGCGTAAATTCATGCAACTGTGGAACAGAACAGTGCAGCTCCAAAAATATACACATGAAGAATACACTGCAACAGGTCAGGAACCACACATATGTAACAGCAACAAGTGATGTACACATGAATGCACCTACCCTCGATTATCAATGAACAACCAAACTGTTCAAACTCAAAAGAAAATCCCAATACAATATTTCACAGTCCAATATACTATGAACAGTGGAAAATACCACACCAAACTCAAATGCAACTCAAGTAAAGATACCGACTACACAAAAGTTCAATTGAATCGAGTTCAGGTCAGACCAACCAGAATAGATGCAATATGTACGCAAGTAAATGCAACTACAAGATGATTCATGAAATACAACCAAACCTGACCAGGCTGTATACATGTACACATATGCAAAGGCCTCAACAAAGAGAACAGTGGCAAATGCACTTTATCAAAACATAGCAGTATGGAAGAATGCAAACCAAAGAACATCTACAAAGGAATGAAGACCCAAACTACAGTTCGAGTTATATCCCAGTGCCAACGTACCCAACTAGAGGTGCAGACTACAAGTGAATATAGACTGGAGACCAACATAATGCAACAGCCCCAAAACTCGAAAGAACAAGACGCAACAAAGGTAAATACAACACAGTGGAACCAGAATCTACTCCTAAACAACATCAAAGTGCAGCAGAGCTCACGGCAACAACTACAAGTCCAATGTGACAGCAAACTCGAATGATCAAAGAGCAACAGAGAAGATGGGCCGAGACAAAGCTCACAGGGGCCAGAAGATCAAAACTTAATTCACAGTGAAGTCAAAACACACGAAAATAAAATTAACCGTGAAATAAAGTGTTAAACAAATGTTTCAAAATCCAGTGATGCAAATGCATCAGCAAAGCAAATGCCAACCAAGAAATTCATGAAACAAGAAAAATGGTGAATGACCAAGTTCAAAATATATGTATTAATCTACTCGAAGTCAAAGCCTACAGAAAATCAGGATATTCAATACCGAGAGAATCAAAGAATTTATAGCCGTGTGTGACCAATTCAAAATCAAAAGCCAGTGGTAAACAATTTTCTCAAAAATTCAAAGCCGTGAAAATCACGAAATCAAGAATATGCGAATTCGAACTAGATGTGAGCAGATCACTCACCTTTGCCAAAACAAAGCTGCAATCATCGAAGTCGAACACGAACGAATTGAAGAAGCCGATTGCGAAATCCCTAATTTTTGAGCGAGCACCAGAAATCGGCAGCAAAGCTCTAGCTGTTGATGATTGAATGAGCATTGAAGTCGACGCCCCTCATTTTGAAAAGCCCTAATTATTGAACGAAGAGGAACGACCGAGACGAAGCCGCCACCATTTTCGTTCATTTTCTTTTGTTAGGGTTCGATGATGAGAAATGAAGGGGAACGGGTATACATGATTATCACTTGTAACAAAATGGCAACAAAAGAAGTGGGCTAAATGAATTTAAAGCCCGTATCACCACTAACCAATTTTTCAAAGAATTTCAACACGATTTAAACTCCAATGGCAATAATCAAACAATTTGATCGTCATTTTGGCGACAATTAAAAATTACTAAATCTCGGGTTGTTACAGACTCCCCTCCTTATCAAAATTGCGTCCCTGCAATTTTCATAATTAAGGTCGTCAACGACAATTACTTTTCTAACATAAACTGGTTAAGCTAGAAAATAAAAGTCGAGTATTCAAATGCCAAAGAAATCTTTTAATTTCATAAGGGAAATTCACAAATTCCCAACAAAGTCTAATTATCAGTAGATAATCAGAAAACAACAAAGCTGGATAATCACAATTATCAACAATCTTCAATTATCAACTAGATAATTTAAAATACAGAAATTCACAAAACAAAAATATCTAATTATCGATACGATAATTAGAAAACAAAATTCGCAAATCGCAAAACTGCAAACATCTAGTTATCTAACAGATAAATAGAAAATACGAACTTCATAATCAACAAACTCTATCTATCAACAGAGATAGATAGGAAACAACAATTCAATACAATCAACGTAATCTAGAATCAATTAGAAGCTAGAAAATTACATAATCAGCAAAATTAGCAATTATCCAATTATCCAGATGATACTCAGAAAACAAATAAACAAATATTCAATTATCAAAAGCGATAATCAAATTTCAAATTAGCAAATATTTAATTATCACAACTGATAATCAAATTTCAAATTAGAAAATATTTAATTATCAAAAGCTATAATTAAATCTCAAATCAACAAATATTCGATTATCAAAAACGATAATCAAATTTCAAATCAACTAATATTCGATTATCGAAAACGATAATCAAATTTCAAATCAACAAATATTCGATTATCAAAAACGATAATCAAATCTTAAATCAACAAATATTCGATTATCAAAAACGATAATCAAATCTCAAATAAACAAATATTCGATTATCAAAAACGATAATCAAATCTCAAATCAACAAATATTCGATTATCAAAAATGATAATCAAATTTCAAATCAACAAATATTCGATTATCAAAAACGATAATCAAATCTCAAATCAACAAATATTCGATTATCAAAAACGATAATCAAATCTCAAATCAACAAATATTCGATTATCAAAAACGATAATCAAATTTCAAATCAACAAATATTCGATTATCAAAAACGATAATAAAATCTCAAATCAACAAATATTCGATTATCAAAAACGATAATCAAATTTCAAATCAACAAATATTCGATTATCAAAAACGATAATCAAATTTTCAAATCAACAAATATTCGATTATCAAAAACGATAATCAAATTTCAAATCAACAAATATTCGATTATCAAAAACGATAATCAAATCTCAAATCAACAAATATTCGATTATCAAAAACGATAATCAAATTTCAAATCAACAAATATTCGATTATCAAAAACGATAATCAAATCTAAAATCAACAAATATTCGATTATCAAATACGATAATCAAATCTCAAATCAACAAATATTCGATTATCAAAAACGATAATCAAATCTCAAATCAACAAATATCCGATTATCAAAAACGATAATCAAATCTCAAATCAACAAATATTCGATTATCAAAAACGATAATCAAATCTCAAATCAACAAATATTCGATTATCAAAAACGATAATCAAATTTCAAATCAACAAATATTCGATTATCAAAAACGATAATCAAATTTCAAATCAACAAATATTCGATTATCAAAAACGATAATCAAATTTCAAATCAACAAATATTCGATTATCAAAAACGATAATCAAATTTTCAAATCAACAAATATTCGATTATCAAAAACGATAATCAAATTTCAAATCAACAAATATTTGATTATCAAAAACAATAATCAAATCTCAAATCAACAAATATTTAATTATCAAAAGCGATAGTTAAATCTCAAATCAGCAAATATTTAATTATCAAAAGCGATAATTAAATCTCAAATCAGCAAATATCCGATTATCAAAAACGATAATCAGAACTCATATCAACAAATATCTAATTATCACAAGCGATAATTAGAAGCAACAAATATCCGATTATCAAAAACGATAATCAGAACTCATATCAACAAATATCTAATTATCACAAGCGATAATTAGAAGCAACAAATATCCGATTATCAAAAACGATAATCAGAACTCATATCAACAAATATCCAATTACCTGCAGATAATTGGAAACAACAAATATCTAGAAATCAATTAAGAAGACTAGAAAATCAACATAAAAGCTTGGATCGATCCCATCAGATGGCGAGTTTTTAATTCGCCGCACGTGCATCAACAAATGGCCGAAGCCTACCAAGTACTCAACATAATTTTGGTGCCCAACAAATGACCCGAAGGTCCAACAAATGACCCGAAGGTCTAGTACTGGTATTTGACCCGAAGGTCCAACATATGACCCGAAGGTCCAACATAGTGGCTCGAAAGCACACGAAAGCATAAAATATTTCAATTAACGAGTCCGGAATTAACCGAAATAGCAAACGCACTTGTCTCATACCACGTGTTTTACTAAATCGTTTAATTCTCTTCATCGTTTCCTTGAAAGTGCAAAATTCATCAAAATCATCAAAACAACAGATATTCAATTAACGAGTCCGGAATTAACCGAAATAGTAAAAGTGTGGTTCCATACTCCGCACTTTTGCTAAATCGTTTAAATCTCTTCATCGTTTCCTTGAAAGTGCAAAATTGTGTATTTTGTAAAAATACACTTTACGTTCTCAAACGGACAAGTCCGGAATTAAGCGAATCAGTAAAAGAAAGGGGTCATAGTCCTCGATTTTGCTGAAACGTTTAAATCGCTTCCTTATTCTTTTGAAAGCGCAAATGGTAAAATTTCTGAAAATAATTTTATTTATTTTATAAAAATAACAATTCACACTCTCAACTGAACAAGTCCGGAGTTAAGCGAAACAGTAAAAGAAAGGGGTCATAATCCTCGATTTTGCTGAATCGTTTAAGTCGTTTCCTCATTCTTTTGAAAATGCAAACTGTTAAAAATTTATAAAACAATTTTCATTTTAAAACGATTTTCCAATCACGTGATTAAAGCAACAACATTAGTAGCAATTTCAATAAGAAAATTATACTTTCCAAAATACCGTAAAAACGGGTCACAAATCAGCATTGCGGTATAACCACTTGAAAATCCACTTTTAAAAATTTGACTGTTACTGAAGTCAAAGCGATAGTAATTTTAAAACATCAAAAATCTCATCAAAATAATTCACATCAAAATGTGACATCAGTGAATTTTCATTCATTAAAATTGTCAACAAAACACCATGCTTCAAAAATATAGCACTGGTGTAAAAATCCCGTTATAAAAATAACGGCAACAAAATACGTTTCATAACTAAGCATCGGTTCAACGTAAAATTAATGCAGTAACGTGCAATTCATATTTGCACGCACATTACAATATAAACAAAGAAATCATTCGAATGTATCTTCAATGAAGACAATTCAAAACAGAAAAATCTAATCAATAGACGATTAGTACAAAAGAAAGCCAGCGGAAATTTCAACAAAAATCACATAACTGTAATTTCTTCGAATCCTCAATTCGAATTCGAAATTCTCAAAGAAACAAAATAATTACAGCTATGTAAACAACCAATGAAATTTTTAAATTTCATATTTCAATTTTTTTTAATCAAATAGATTATCAGTTGTACTCAGCGAAGACAGCTTCACTGTTTCCGCTGCGCACTCTGATAAACAGTACTCAAATCAATCAAATCATCAGAACACAAATTTACTCTTTATTTTTAAATAATGATATTTAAAAACTTCCATCAAAATTTTAAACTTTAGTTTTGACTCAAAGCACAAATAAAACATCGACTGATAGTTGTAACACATGTTCCATCCAAGTTATGTTTTATATTAAGTCCATAAACCCCAAGCTCTGATACCAACTGTGACGCCCCACCTCTATGCTCATAATAACAAAGAGTATTAAAAGAAATATTGTCTATTATTACGAAGAATAAGGCTGGATAGGAGCGACCATCCGTAGTTGGCCTTACACTAGTATTGGTTATTTCGATAGGAGTGATATATATTTTTATTTTTCATCTCTTATTTATTTACTCCCATCGACATACCCAATTCCAGTATAAAACAAGCTACGATGGTTCATAATAGTTTAGGACATTAGATATAATAATAACACAGATAATATAAATGCGGAACACAGATAAAACAAAAGTCTCATATATATATATAACTGATGTCAGTTACAATATAGTTGACACGATACATACGATACAACTACAACTGTCGACTCTGGAAGTTATATATATAAGTACATTATCAACTAATATACATGAATACATATCATCCTATACAAGGACACGACTTCTACAAAACGACGAAAACCACTTCAGAAGATATAAAAAGTCTTCATAGCCCGAACAGCAATTCAAAGCAGGAAATCTACAACCTGAAATAACTCGGGTCTGACCCGAGTATTACATTCAAAAGAAAATAATACACGGGTCAGTCTAATTCAAATTCAGTTACTAGTGCACAGAAGCAATAATAATCAATATCAAATAGACGACAGTCACAGAAATCTCGTATATCCAACTCTTCAATAAGAGAATCGGATAACGGTAAATATAACACCTAACAGTGTTAAACGACAAATCAGCAGATTCAAAATATCAACAAAGATAGATGAAATGATTATCAATAAAGATAATTTAGAAAACGTCCGAATTGCTAAAAACGGCAATTAATAACAGAATCATCAAATTAAACCAAATTAATTCAAGCAATTGAAACAATAATTTAAATTGTCAAATCCGATTGGACTGTAGTACACTCTCGCATGTACTGCCTTGCCACATTAAAATGTTAAAACTGTGTGGTTGCAGTACACGCACGCGTGTACTGCCTCGCCACAACAGAATATAAAATCATCACATCACCAAATGTAAATCATCAAAACGAAACTACAGAGGTCAAGTCACGGCAATCGTGACTCAATGCTACTACAACCAAAATGAATCAGAATTTACAACCCAAAGATTAACAAACCAAAGAAAGGCGTAAAATCATGCAACTGTGGAACAGAACAGTGCAGCTCCAAAAATATACAAATGAAGAATACACTGCAACAGGTCAGGAACCACACATATGTAACAGCAACAAGTGATGTACACTTGAATGCACCTACCCTCGATTATCAGTGAACAACCAAACTGTTCAAACTCAAAAGAAAATCCCAATACAATATTTCACAGTCCAATATACTATGGACAGTGGAAAATACCACACCAAACTCAAATGCAACTCAAGTAAAGATACAGACTACACAAAAGTTCAATTGAATCGAGTTCAGGTTAGACCAACCAGAATAGATGCAATATGTACGCAAGTAAATGAAACTACAAGATGATTGAAATACAACCAAACCTGACCAGGCTGTATACATGTACACATATGCAAAGGCCTCAACAATGAAGATAGTTGCAAATGCACTTTATCAAAACATAGCAGTATGGAAGAATGCAAACCAAAGAACATCTACAAAGGAATGAAGACCCAAACTACAGTTCGAGTTATATCCCAGTGCCAACGTACCCAACTAGAGGTGCAGACTACAAGTGAATACAGACTGGAGACCAACATAATGCAACAGCCCCAAAACTCGAAAGAACAATACGCAACAAAGGTAAATACAACACAGTGGAACCAGAATCTACTCCTAAACAACATCAAAGTGCAACCGTGAAGACCCAAATTATTGAGATGAGAATAATTAGATTAAAATCAGAAAAAGGAAAACTTTCAAATATATATATATATATATATAGTCTGAAGATAAATATTGAGAATGAGTTAAAAGTAATAATAGTTAAATTGAGTAAGTCTTATATTCACATGTATATATATATATATCTTGAATGTAAACAGTAAGAAGAAATGGTATTTCAAAGGGAAGAAGATGTATAACTGAGTGTATATATGGAATATATACTACCATATGTTGTATTTATATATATATACCCAGAAAGAATAAACATAAAGTAATAAGGAAAGAACACCAGAGTAATTAAAAATATGAATACATTTACATATCAAGAGAAAACAGATAGTTTGAAATATTAACCAGAGGTTAATTGATAAAGAGGATATACATATATATATTACAGTTTAACATAAAGAAAATAAAATAATTCAGTAAAGAGAAAAAAAATTTCAACAATTAAGTAAGGAGAAAATGATATATTCTTTGATAAATTAAAATGCTTAAAAAAAAATAAGCCACATGAAAATAATATACAAGTGAATCATGCAAATTGCATGCACACAGGAAAAAGCAGTGGATAACTGCTTTTACCAGAAATAGAAACCAAGGGAAAATGGCACATTTATCCATAACAGCACACACATAATTCTTTGAGTGATGTGAGGATAAAATGGGTTTTTCCCTTCAGTAAAACCCTAGTAAAAATGATTTAAATCAAGAGTAGAAGCAGAGGTTTTTCTCTGGGGTAAAACAGAAACACATTGAAAAAAAAAGAGAAGAACATACACTGTTTGCAATCTTAGGCAATCTCGGGGAAAAGAAGGGAAAGGTGAGTGATTAATCAATCTCATGAGGCTAAGGCATTAAGACCCAAGTTAAGGGCAGCCATTTTATTTTCTTTTGTGCTTGATCAACTTGTTTTTCTTTCTCTGAATTAATGAATGCTGAGCATGGTTGGTGTATTGATAAATCTTTGGTTGATGCTTTGATATGTTTCATTTGATTGTTTGATAATAGTAATGCCATGATCTCTGAGATGGATCCAGTACCATGAACCATCAGTTTATAGTTATGATAGTAAGATAAATACAATTTTATTATGAAGTAGGGTAATATTGAAAGATAAGCTAGGCAGTGTGAACAAAGGAGGTTCATGCTTATGTCTAGTTTGTTTTAAATTAGGGATGAACAATGCAATAAATTATTTATGTGCTGATTTGTTCAGATCTAAGGCTAAAATGTTTTAAGGGTTTTTCTCTAAAAACCTTACCCTATGTTCACAATAGAATTAAGCATAAGAATTTTTAATGGAACTCTACTGGATTTGTTAAGAGATCATGACATTCTGGAATACATGAGTATACAAGTGATAAAACAAATTTTGAATGAGACAACTGGAAAGAAAAATGAAATAAAAACATGATTTTCATGAATGAATGTATGGTCAGTTGAAATCCCTGAGTAAGATTAACTCTCTCTCTGATTCATAGAAAAAGAAAGAAAGTAAAAGCAATTCAAGAGTTAATAAATCTTTCTGAAATAAGAAATGAGACTGGTCACTAGATTATAAAACTAATCTAGGAGAAAAGCCTTGATCTATTCATCATAAGGAGTATGATGGGTATGTGCATGACTTGTTTAAGTCCTATAGGCCTTTGTGTAGGGGTTAACAGAATTAAGTCCCTTGCAATGCACACATGGTGTTCAATGGCAAATAGATATGACCAAAATTAAATTGATAAATCAAGTTTTAGAGTTGAACTATGGAAATTAAAATGAGTTAATTCCATAAGAGTGTGTGTACATGTATACTGTATTGAATGATTGAATGGTTGCTTGTGTGCATGAATGTGGTAGGAGCTTAGATACATACATATATATATATCCAGTTACATCATGAATCCAAATTGCTTCAAGCATATTGATACTCTGCACTACAATTTAAAAATGACAAGATATTACATTTTGATTTCACTCATACCAGAATTATATTCTGACCCTATTTGTTGCTTTGTAACATCTGGGGTGTCTCATTTTTATGGAGGCAGCTCCAGATGTTGCTGCAGGAAAGGAAGCATAGGAAACTTGTATGCATGGACAATTGAAGATTTACTTGCATTTAGAATGTTTAAGGAGTTGATCTACATAGTCTCTGGTGAAGTAAGATATAGGAGATCATGCCATGTAATTTTGATATGTGCTCATGTCTCCTTTGGTAATGTCAGATGAACTTTTAAAAATGGTAGAGTAGAAACAATCATAGGGACAAAGGAATAGAGCACAATCAATGAATCTTGTAAAGGTTGAGTTGAACCTAAACTGGCTAACCAGTAAGGCTTAACCATGACTTATAATTGATATAAGTCTATGCAAAGGCTGGAAGGCATAGCCTGTAATCTGGTTTGGGCATTTGATTTTCCCAGTGAAAACTTGTATTGCTTGGTGTAATAAGCTCATATGCATGCTTGGTATTTGTAGACTTCACTGCAATTATACTTAACTAATTCCTGTTATCTAGATACTTAATTCAAATCTGGTAGTATTGGGTCATGATCAACACCTGTGATAAATTATAGATGCATATGGTCTTGTTTGTAATGAGCATTTCCATCATTCAAAAGAATAGTGACCACTAACATTGTTCTCTTTCCTAGAAAACATCATATGTCTTCATCATAAGTTCACCTGGAAGTCTTGCATTTTGTCTGATCCTTTTTTTGTTTACTTTGCCTTAAGCATACTGACTCCACACATGACCTTAGTCTCTGTTTAGCATGATAGTTTGAGTTAGCACTCTGATCTGACTGTATTGTTTTCCTCTGCTAGCCTTTAAATTAGCTTGTCATTTCAATATTCACATGATTATTGCAACTTTATAAATCAAAGCATGGATATTCCCCCTGATATAAAAGTTGTTCGAAATTGAAATGAGTAAAACAAGCTAAACTAATAAGCATGAGTTAGGTTGAACACCTTTTACTTAATATAGAACAATAAGTATCAGATGACAAAATCCCAGGATTAAAAGGTATGGCTTGTAAATTCAGGAGTCAATTAATTTGTGAGGTAGAACAAGAAAATAAGAGAACTAGTGATATTTAATCCTAAAGTTAATCAAGCTTGAGTTCTAAAAAGAATATATATATATATATATATATATATATGATAAATAGAAATGGCTATGTGACACCAAATCTCTAATATGAGAAATAAGGTGGGAATGAGTTGCTTTGCTGTTTTAATCACCCTGATAAGCAAAGAACCATTTATATATCTTCATATATATAAATGATAGAAGTTATTTAAATACTGATATATTTATATTAGTAAAATTCAGGATCTTGGGAAATCAAATTAAGAGAAGTGATCCATTGAAAAGTATATATATATATATACATTGTAAAAAAAAATCTAACAGAAAATTCACTATAAATAAATGAATAGAGAAGTGGGTCATTTCAGCAACAGAGCTCACGGCAACAACTACAAGTCCAATGTGACAGCAAACTCGAATGATCAAAGAGCAACAGAGAAGATGGGCCGAGACAAAGCTCACAGGGGCCAAAAGATCAAAACTTAATTCACAGTGAAGTCAAAACACACGAAAATAAAATTAACCGTGAAATAAAGTGTTAAACAAATGTTTCAAAGTCCAGTGATGCAAATGCATCAGCAAAGCAAATGCCAACCAAGAAATTCATGAAACAAGAAAAATGGTGAATGACCAAGTTCAAAATATACGTATTAATCTACTCGAAGTCAAAGCCTACAGAAAATCAGGATATTCAATACCGAGAGAATCAAAGAATTCATAGCCGTGTGTGACCAATTCAAAATCAAAAGCCAGTGGTAAACAATTTTCTCAAAAATTCAAAGCCGTGAAAATCACGAAATCAAGAATATGCGAATTCGAACTAGATGTGAGCAGATCACTCACCTTTGCCAAAACAAAGCCGCAATCATCGAAGTCGAACACGAACGAATTGAAGAAGCCGATTGCCGAATCCCTAATTTTTGAGCGAGCACCAAAAATCGGCAGCAAAGCTCTAGCTGCTGATGATTGAACGAGCATTGAAGTCGACGCCCCTCATTTTGAAAAGCCCTAATTATTGAACGAAGAGGAACGACCGAGACGAAGCCGCCACCATTTTCGTTCATTTTCTTTTGTTAGGGTTCGATGATGAGAAATGAAGGGGAACGGGTATACATGATTATCACTTGTAACAAAATGGCAACAAAAGAAGTGGGCTAAATGAATTTAAAGCCCGTATCACCACTAACCAATTTTTCAAAGAATTTCAACACGATTTAAACTCCAATGGCAAAAATCAAACAATTTGATCGTCATTTTGGCGACAATTAAAAATTACTAAATCTCGGGTTGTTACATAAATATACTTGAATGTAGTTGAAATTCATAAGTAAATATAAAGAACAATATATATATATTATTTAACTATAATTTAAATCAAAGTATAAATAAATTAAAAGTTAAATATATTATTTGAAAAGATAGTTTAAAATCATGATAAATTTTGACTTTGAAAATAAAGATGTTTTGAGGCTAAAATTATTTTAAAAACAGAATCGAGGGTTTTGAATCTTTTTAAAAGGAAAGTTTTGAAATCATTTCGAAAACAAGATAATTTTGAAAAATCATTTGAATTAAGCTTAGTGGATACAAAACAATGTCCCACTAGATTTTCGTAGGTTCCATCCTACTTAGGGTTCCATCCCTTTAACGGGCTCGAAGTGGATTCCATTCCACGAATAAATTGGATATTAAGATGCCAGTGCTTTTCTACGAGTTTTAACAAATATTCCTAATAAAATAAACTTAACCTTGAAATCTTGAACTCTTGATAATCTTGATACTCATGAGTCTTCTATCTCTATATCTTGAATCTCTATACTGTACAGTCTTCATTCTTGATACCTACATGGTTAGATCCTGCATATGCATATATATCTAAACTTGTAATGTTAGTATTTATATTTTATAATCTATTCTAAGGTTGTTGTCATCAAAATCATCATCTCATGGACTAACAAAGATCGTTCTAGACTGGAAACTTTCTTATCTAAGACTCTTTGATTCAAAGAAAGAATACGTTGGTTTTGAAGCGTGATATCCCTAATGCTTTCACCTTGTCCTATGGCAACCCTAGCCTCTTGAATTTCGGGGTCAGAGTGATATCCTGTCGATTCAGAAGGCCTGGAACTAGGAGTAGGTTGTATAGGGGTTGACTGTTGTGGTTGAGATTGATGTTCTCGTTGCTGTTGATATTGAGCAAACGGTGTAATAGTCGGAGGAGTTTCAGGAAGATGCATTAAGGATAGGAAGCGAATTCCACTTTCCTTTACCGGAAGTTCTTCATATTGTGATAGGAAAGATGATACGTTGTGTGCTCAGAGAATTCGCATAATATAAGGAGCATAAACGATCGTTTGACGAACCAGTGTCCGGAAGCTTTTAATTTGCTCAAAAATATATTGAGACCAATTTACTTTTGTATGACCAAAAATTGCATATAAGGCCTTATGATCATTGTCATATACTTGCTCAAAACTACCTAATCTAGGGAGTATGGTATTGACCAACATTCGATTAAGTAGTCTAGCTTGTGGACGGAAATAAGTTGGAGATAATTTCCTCATATCATCTTCCCAAATAAGATGTGTTATAGCATCTCGTGGTTGATATCTCATATCAGGTATGTCTTGTAGCCTTATCCCTGTATATGAGCATTGCAAAATTTGTCCAAGCATTTCGACATTGAACTTAATAATTTCCCCATAAACACTCGACCAAACCCAATTTTCGGGATCAGAGGGGTTCCAAATATGAAGTGAGCACAAATTGATGAAGAATAAAAAGATAGCTAATTGATCAATTTGACCTGAGTTAGAGTCATAATTGATCAAATGGTGAATTTCGGCATTGCTTACCAAATCATCAATCTCGTAGTTATAGAATCTTCGTAGCGGGTAAAATGGACCACAGTGGATCTTTTTCTTCTCCAAATTTTTAAGTTTCTACTTGCCATCTCGCTCTATGATCCAATCTTCAATAATTTCATCACTTACAAATTGTTGAGATGATTGAGAGCTTTGACCATTACGTTTTGGAAATTGTGTTTTAGGCTTAGGTGCCTTGGATTTGAAGAATTTTGAAAAAGAGGAGACTGATTTTCGGTTTAGGGTTCTTGAGCTGCAGTTTTACAGTAAAAAAAAGGAAGTGAAGAGGGAAAAAGATAATTTATAGATGAGGGAAAAAAGTTGCTGCATAGTACGGTCAGACGTTTGAAAGTATAAACAGACGTCTGGTCGTTTAGGTAAATTTGAGGCAGAGACATATATCAGACGTCTAAGCTGAGTAAGGTTGGTTTCCAAAGAAATGAACAAGACGTCTGGAAGTAAAAACAGACGTCTGAGATGAAATGATATTTTTTTCAGAACGTTCTTCCAGACGTCTGGCATTGATAACAGACGTCTGTGTTGATATATGGGCTTGTTTTGAAAAAAATTGTTAAATTAAAAATCATAAAAATTATTTAAAAGAAGGATACAAGTTATTGTTAATGTTATTACAAGTTGGAATAATTTATTGTACATATATGAAATACAAATTAAAGAAGAGCAAAGTTATTTCTTTTCCCATGAATTTTGTTTTGCCTGTGTATTTTCTTTCGATGCTCGTATTGGTGACCAAGAAGGAGGTGTTGGACTGAATTAACCTTCAGATGTTCCTTCTCCCCATAGTCTTCGTGAGTTATGTGACGAGCATGTGAAGGAGTTTCTGTCAGACGAGGAGTGTGCATGAACACAATCCTTAGTAGGAGAGTGTCCACAAATGGCAAGAATGCATTTTTCCAGAATGTATAAATGTGCTCCCTGGCGTCTTTGTTCGTAATACATTTCTCGTTGTACATCCATCATTTCTTTTTGATAATGATGGATTTCATCGGCTTTTTCCGAAAGAGAGGATGATTGAAGATTAATATTATGTTTGGCTTTCTTCCCTTTTGGAGAGTGGCCTGTATGATATGATGGTGAGGGCACAATATGGAGAGATGGAGATGATTTTGGAGTTGTTTTGGCGGGAGATGTGTATGTACTACCAGATGAGGGAGATGAAAAATCGATGGTAGAGTAAGTGGAATTGTGATCAGATGACATGTTTTAAAACTTTTGATATTGATTAATATATTGCAAAAGAAGTTTGTACTGTGATTTTGTTTGAAAATTATATGTATATATAAGAGTAGGAATTTGCTATTTTAATCATTCCATTTGTTTTAGTTTGTTAAATTTCTTGTGGTGTTTAGAGAAAGTGTCTTAGCCATAGATGAGAGGTATAAAATAAATTCTTAAAATTTTATTCATGTTTCTAAAGATTTAGTTCATGGATTAAAACTGGTTAACCAATGAAATGAAAATTTAGTATTAGTTGTTAAAATCATTAAGAGAACATATTCCTAAATCGCGTCGTAGTTTAACAAACGTCTGTTCATTTAGTGGTTTTGTGAATATATCTGCTATTTGATTCTCAGTATTTACATATTATAATGTAATAATTCCTTTTTCTACATTATCGCGTAAAAAGTGATGCCGTATATCTATGTGTTTAGTACGTGAGTGATTTACAGGGTTTTTTGATAAATTTATTGCACTTGTATTATCGCAATATATTGGTGATTTATCGATAATTTTTCCAAAATCTTTAAGAGTTTGTTGCATGTATATTACTTGAGCACATGCTAATGCCGCTGAAATATATTCAGCTTCGCAAGTGGATAAAGAGACACAGTTTTGTTTTTTGCTAAACCATGAAACCAAAGATTGTCCGATAAAATGACACGTTCCGCTAGTACTCTTACGATCTGTTTTACATCCATCGAAATTTGCGTCACTATATAAAACAAGTTCAAATGATGATCCCTTAGGATAAAACAAACCGTAATTTTTTGTATTAGATAGATATCGTAAGATACGTTTAATAGCTCTTTGGTGAGACTCTTTTGGTTTTGCTTGAAATCGGGCACAAAGATATACACTCATCATAATATCGGGTCGACTAGCTGTCAAATATAGTAAGAAACCAATCATACCACGATATAATTTTTCATCAAAATCTTTTCCATTGTCATCTTTTTCTAAGTGGACACTAGTACTCATTGGTGTTGGTTTGCTTGAAGTTTTATCCATTCCAAAACGACATAATAGATCGTTACAATATTTTTCTGGATGAATAAAAATACCATTTTCAAGTTGTTTTATTTGTAAACCTAGAAAGAAATTTAATTCACCCATGTGTGACATTTCAAATTCACTTTTCATAATATTTGAAAATTGAGTACAAAGATTTTCGTTAGTTGAACCAAAAATAATATCGTCTATGTAAATTTGTACAACTAAGATGTCATTATTTTCTCGTTTAATAAATAAAGTCGTATCTATTTTACCTATTTGAAAACTAGACGTAATCAAATGATTCTTAAGACGTTCGTACCATGCACAAGGGGCTTGGTTTAAACCATATAGGGCTCTGTGTAAGTTAAAAACATGATTAGGATATTTTTCGTAAACAAATAATGGAGGTTATTCAACAAAAATGTTTTCTTTAATAAAACCATTTAAAAAAGCACTGTTGACTTCCATTTGAAATAATTTAAAATTGTGATGAGTTGCAAAAGCAAGCAATGTACGTATGGCTTCGAGTCTCGCTACTGGAGCAAAAGTTTCGTCATAGTCGATACCTTCTTCTTGATTATAACCCTAAGCGACTAAATGTGCTTTATTCCTATCTATATTTCCATTTTCATCTGCTTTGTTTTTAAATACCCATTTTGTTCCAATAACTGATTGATTTTCTGGTCTTGGTACTAATTCCCAAACATTATTACGTTCAAATTGATTTAATTCTTCTTGCATGGCTATTATCCAAAAATCATCTTTTGAAGCTTCTTATAATTCTTTGGTTCAAAATTTGACACAAATGCAATATGACTTATTTGGTTAAGTTGATTTCTAGTTACTCTGGAATTAAGATCTCCAATGATATTATCTTTTGGATGATCTTTTAGAATTCTAGGGGGGAACACTAGAGTATTATTTTGTGTATTTGTCTCATTATTAGATGAGTTTGTTGTATTTATTATAGGTATAATTTCTTCATCGTCATTAGTATGATTACTAAAGAAATTTTCATCAAATGAAACATGTAAATTTTCTTTAATTGTATTAGTACGTTTATTAAAAATCCTATATGCCTTGCTACGATCCGAATATCCAACAAAGATTCCTTCATCGGCCTTTGGGTCAAATTTTCCTAAATTATCTTTTGTATTTAATATAAAACATTTTGATCCGAAAGTTTTAAACTATGATACTTTAGGTTTTCTTCCAAAAAATATTTTGAAGCAGGTATGTTTAGTCATAGGTCGTATAGTTACTCGATTTAAAACATAACAAGCTGTAGCAATAGCTTCAGCCCAAAAATGTTTTGGTAATCCACTACTATTTAATAGTGTCCATGCACATTCTTGTAATGTATGATTTTTTCTTTCTACAACACCATTTTGTTGAGGTGTGCGGGGAAAAGAGAAATTATGACTTATGCCCTTTTTATTACAAAAATTTGTAAAAAAATCATTTTCGAATTCTCCACCATGATCACTTCGAATATTCTTAATTTTCAAATCCATTTGAGTTTTAATTCTTTTAGCAAAAAATTTAGACATACCAAAAGTGTCACTTTTATGTTTTAAAAATAAGGTCCATGTATATCTTGAAAAATCATCCACTATTACGAAAACATATTTGTTGTGATTTATAGATTGTACTTGAGTTGGACCAAATAAATCTAAATGTAATAATTCTAACGGTTGTTTTGCAGAAATATTATTTTTAGATTTAAAGGAGGTTTTCTTTAGTTTACCGATTTGACAAGCGTCACATAAATTTTCTACTTTATAATTTATTATAGGTAATCTTCTAACTAGCTCATATTTTGCTAATTTATTAATATATTTAAAGTTAATATGACATAATCGTTTATGCCACAACCATGGATCGTCATGTTTGGAGGTTAAGCATGAGTTTGAATTTCGATTTATATTCATATTTAAGACATAAATATTTTTGTTTCTAAAACCCTCAAAGATAAGTTGTTTGTTATTGTCGAAAATATTACACCTATCTTTTTCGAAATTAATTTGAAAACCTTTATCGCATAATTGACTAATGCTAAGCAGGTTGTGTTTTAAATTTTCTACTAACAAAACATTTGTAATAATAGGAGAGTTAGAAATACCAGAGTTGATGACTTCTCTGATGCCAACGACGTATCCTTTTAGTTATCTCCAAAAGTTACCGTTCCACCATCGATATATGTTATATTTGATAGCATTTTTGCATTTCCGGTCATATGCTTGGAGCAACCACTATCAAGTATCCATTTCTCCTTATTTTTTATTTTGGGTACCTTCAAGATAAAAATGATTTAATTGGTACCCATATACTTTGTTAGGGTCATAGATGTTAGGAGGAGCAGGTAGCCATACCCAAGAAGGTTTGGTACCTTTATGAACATAATTTTTATTATAAACTACATTATCTAGAAAATTATTAATATTTTTTTGTCTAATCAAATTATTATTTTTCTTAGGAACCTAAATTTTTATGTTTTTGGTACTTGTATTAGCCTTAGGTGATCTTTTTGTCTTTTGATAAATAAAACTATACTTCTTAATATTATTCCCTTTTTGTTTAGGAATATTTTTAAATCCTATTCCATTTCTATTACCTGAAGGTTTTGAAGTTTTGATAAGATTTTCCAAATCTTGTTTTCCTTTGTTAAATTTTGAAACTGTAATGACCCGTATTTTTACGGATCAAAATAGTGTAAAACAGTTGTTATTTGATCGTAGTATGGTTAAATTGTTCAGAGCCTAGGTCGTTCGAAGCTTAGGTCGTATAATAGTTAGGTCGTAGACGACTTATAGGAGTTGGCGACCTAAGGAAGTTAGTGGTAACAGTTAACGACTTAGGGATTGGACGAGGTAAGGCTTAGGTCGTATGATAGTTAGGTTGCGTAGTGGTTTAGGTCGTATGTTAGTTTGGGACGACCTATAGGATTTGACCGACCTAAGGAAATAGGCGACCTAAGGAAATAGACAACCTAAGGAAATAGGCGACCTAAGGAGTAGGCGACCTAAGGAAATAGGCGAGTTAACGACCTAAGAAGGTTAGGTCGTGGATGAGTTAAGGAGATAAGTAGGATGAGTCGTTAGGTCGCGTGGATGTTAGGTCGTATCCTAGTTAAGTTGTTAGGTCGTGTAGCGTTAAGCCACTAAGGGTTAAGTCGTAGGGTGTTAAGTCGCGCAAGGGCTTAAGTCGTAGGTCGCGCATTAGTGTTGAGTCTTAGGTCGTGACATTTTAGGTCGTGGAAGCGCATATGCGGTAGGTCGCTAGGTCGTGCGCGTGTGTGTGTGTGGTTGAGTCGCGTGAAGGCTTAAGGGATTAGGTCGCTGACTGTTAGGTCGGAGGATTTGTTAGGTCGTAGGTCGCGATAGTTAGGTCGTGGACGACCTAAGGGGGCGGACGACCTAAGGAAATCAGTCTATAAATAGGCGGGTTCTTCTTCATTTTTGGGATCCGGATTTTGAAGCGACGAAGTGCTGCTATTTTGAGAGCTCGAGTTCTATACTTCTTCACTTCTTTTCTCCACTTTAATCTTGTGATTCCTTCCATCCAAATCGAAGATCAAATCGAAGATCCAAGAGCTTAGATTGAAGATCTTCAACCATTGAAGAGAGATTTCATCGTTTGAAGCGGATTTTTTGGCGGATCAAGTTAGATCCTTCGCTGTCCAGATCTGAAGTGTGTTGCTTTTGAGGTGTTTAGGTGATTTGGTGAGTGGTGGTTATCTCTCACACGGATCCAAAGGAGTATATCGGATTGTTGGCTTGATTTGGTGTTAAAATAGTGATTTCCATGCATTTTCTTAAACTTAAGTATAGATCCATTGTTCATGATGATTTGACAACCATTTTACTACATGTTAACCTAGGCAAGTTCATTCATCAAGTTGTAGAGATATTGCTCATGATTCATGCTTGTTAGATTTAGACTATTTATTTACAAGATTGCCATTATTGTTATAATTGTTTATTTGATCATGTTTGAATGCTTGATTACTTGGATTAATGTTTGACTTGATTGATTGTTGTAAATTAGTTGATTGATGATTTGATTTGGACAAGATGGTCGAAGATGATTCAAAAGCTAAGGGAAAGGCTCTTGAATTGGAAAAGCTGCGTGTGGCATATGTGGCGGATGTTGAAGCTCATATGGATAGATTTGATGATGTTGATGTTGAGACGAGGCTTTGCTATGATGAGATGAAGCGAAGCATGTTATGAGATAGCCTTGGTTTAATCCAGACGGGATCATTTCAAGCATGTTGATAACTCGGTGAAATGGTTCGAGTTTGAGGATAATGGTTTGCTCGAGAGGCGCTTGAGCTAGTATGAGAATAGTCGTCGAGGAGGATGACTAGAAGGCTGAGATTTCATCGTTGTTGAAGGTTCTAGCAGGCTCAAAGCAAGAGTACGTTGGGCAGATTCGATAGTCCCTAAAGACTAAGATTGTAGTCGAGTACTCTGGGCAGATTCAATAGTCCTAGGCACGGGCTGCGACGACGTGCGGAGATCTGTCTAGAACCGGGGTTGCCATTAACCCTTGATGGACGGCTGAAAGAATGTGCCGGTCATTCAATTAACGGTGGTATCGAAGCAAAGATAACAGTGATAGCCAGAGTCATGGATGTTTGGTTGTATCGTCATTCGGTCTCAAGAGCAATGTTTTCTGGGTGCTTATCTGATCTTGGTTTAGGCCTTGAGGGATTGTACTTGGAAAATGTTGACCTTGATCGAGTGATAATTGCTTTACTTTAAATGTCTGCTTTGCTATGTTTACTTCTGCTTAGTGTGTCTGGGGGCTATCACTGTAGAAAGAGGTGGAGTGGGAGGGTTGGATTCCTATTCCTTTTTCCTTTATGCTCTTTTGGTATGTTGTTAGTTAATTTACCGCTCACTAAGACTGTTGTCTGACTCAAGGCTTTATGTTTAACTCTTATTGCCTTGGGCTGTTCATCCATTTTGGGATGGGCAGACTAGGTAGCAGGTGATAGGTGCTATTCTTAGTTTCTCACGATGCTGATGACAAAGACGAGCTGGAGGCTTGCATATTATTTTCTTACTATATGTACTGGATGTTCCGCTGCTTTGTGTAATTCTCTCAGTGTTATGTAGTGAGGCTTGATGTATTGACTATTCAGATGTTTGTATTCAACTATTATGAGGTTAATAGAGATTTTGTTCTGTAAAGCTTCACCATATATACTTTCTATTGTATTTTATCCATGCGCTGTGAGTTATACGATAGATTCTGCTGTTTTAACTTAACCTTGGCAACCGTCCATGGCTTCCTGGCACACTTTACAGCGCACTATTACTATGTTCAGTGCAGGGGTCATGGGCGGTCGTCACAGAAACATTATTTGTAATTTTATCTAATTTTTCTTTTAATTAAAAATTTTCAATTTTCAATGTTTCTATAATACTTTTCAAGTTGATATTTTCTTTTAACAAGTTATCCTTTTCTAGTTTAACTTTTCCAATATCAATAGAAATAGTCTCATATTCAACTAAACTACTATTCTTTTTTTGAGATAATTCTAGTTCCTCCTCTAAAATAATTTTTTCATCTTTTAACATTCCTATTTCAAGTTCTAATCGATTTATTTTGGCTATGTGTTCTTTATTCAATTTTTTAATTTGTCTAAATTTATCTTCTAATTCCATGCTAAGCTCTAATAATTCATCATAGCTAAGTTCGAGACATACCTCATCAGTTTGTGCCATAAAACATACATTGGCTTGTTCTCCGTCAATATCGCTGTCACTATCTGATGATGATGAAGAATCCGAGTCATCCCATGTTACTTTGAAAGCTTTCTTATTTTTGAATTTTTCAAATTTGTTCTTCTTTTTATCATTGTTGAGCTTGGGACAATCTTTCTTCATATGTCCAAATTGATTACATTCATAGCATTTAATTGATGTTTGATTTGTTGAACTTGATTTTCCTCCTTTTTGAAATCTGGTCATTTTCCTAAACTTCTTGAATTTGTTGTAGTTTTTAGCAATAAATACAATTTCTTCTTCGTCGAAGTTGGAGTCTTCATTTGTTGCTGGAAATGCTATGTTTTTCTTCTCTGAATTTTGTTCTTTTCTTGCCTGCAGATTAACTTCATAGGACATTAAATTTCCTATCAATTCTTCAACTAAGAGTGTTGAGAGGTCATTAGCTTCTTCAATAGCCAATACTTTTCTTTCCCACTCTGGAGTTAAAAAATTGAGTATTCTAGATACTAAATCAAAATTTGTGAATTTAACTCCTAGTGCCATTAAATCATGTTAAATAGTTTGGAATCTAGATTACATATCCACTATAGATTCATTTTGTTTCATTTAAAATGATGAAATTTGATTTTGTAAAATTGAAATTTTAGTCTGCTTAACTTTGTTAGTGCCTTTGTGTGTAACTTGTAAGTTACGTCAAATATCATATGCAGTGTTACATAACATGACACGTGAAAATTCATTCTTATCTAATGAGCAAAATAAAACATTTATAGCTTTGGCATTATTAGAAGTTGCGGTTTTTTGTGCATCATTCCATGTGTTTGCACAAAAAATGGACAAACACCTCAAAGTTGTATGATTTAGTAGATCTTATGTTGTTCTTAGTGATTTGGGTGATTTATGCAAATATATGAAAAGCAGGGGCTAAACTGTAAAAAGACACGCAGATTTATAGTGGTTCAGCCAGAATGTGCCTACGTCCACTTTATATGTTATTTCTCTTCTCTTGTTTTTATTACAAGTACAAAGCTTTGATACAAGTAAAAGAAAGTTGTTTGAAAGTTATCTCCGTGCTTGAGCTCTCAAAACTTCTCCCCATTGCTGTACCCCTGCCCCTCTATTTATAGAGTGAGGCTAGGGGTAGGGGTCCAGGATGTGTATAGTCGCTGATGGGCCTGGGCTGATGTGATCTAGCCTGGCACGTCTTGGTTCGTCATTGCTTGGTTCGGAGGTGGTTGGAGTGTAGAGTGGACCGGCAGTTGCCTGGACCGGTGGTGGGATGGAAGAAGGATGGTCCGGTGTCACTTGGTTCGGTGAAGCATGGGAGGTGAGCTGGTTCGGCAGAGCATGGGAGGTGAGCTGGTTCGGCAGGGTTTTTGCATGCGGAGCAGGTTGGTTCGGCGAAGCTTTGGACCGGTGGTGAGAATCTACCCAACATTTGCCCCCTAAAGTGGGGTATATGCTGGCGTATGGCCTACTTTGTTTCCTCTGATTCGGTCGCTGAGCGCCGATCCAACTTGTCCGGCATCCTATATTTGCCTATAAGTAGGGGCCGTATACTCTCGTTATTCCCTTCCAATTCAAGATAGCCGAACCAAACGTTTCTGCCGAATCAAGCTCTCTGACGAATTGCTTCAGAACACCGAATCAGGTACTGCCGAATGAATTTACGTACTCTGAGTGCCGAATGAATTTTACCCTGGGTGCCGAATGAACATTCACTCTGGATGCCGAATGAACTTGATTCTAGGTGCCGAATGAACTTTCACTCTGGGTGTTGAATGAACTTGATAAACTTGATTCTTTCACTTGGAATTTCAGACTGCAGACACTTGCTTCTTTACTTCCTCTATCCTAACGACGTTCTTCTTTGTGTTTGCAGATAATGTCTCGTAAAGCGGAAACTCGATCAGACAAAAAGAAGTCCCAGGGCGAAGTAGAATCTTCCTCAGTGCCCCCTGTTCAGCCAGGTCCGGAACGTCATGGACCAACCCCGAGATCACTAGTGGATGGGTACGGCCCTCAGGTACTTCTGAATTCCCCGCCCGATTGCTTTCCTAGCTCCCTTAAGGAAGAGCAGCTTGATGTCATCTCTCGTTCTTTTGGAATTGATAGGGCGCGAATGCTGTTGCCAGGGAGAGATGTTATGCCATACGACCCTCCTGAAGGGTACTTTGCTTACAGCAGATACCACTGCATGTGTGGTGCCATTCCGCCTCTTAATGCTTGGGTAACCAGCTTCCTCACATATCTCAAGGTGGCCCCATTCCAGCTTCAACCCAACTCCTATGCTATACTGGTGAGCCTCTTCGTCATTTTCCAGAGGAAGTATGGTCGTGCTCCTTCTAACCAAGAGATCCGATACTTGTATAATCTAAGAGGCTATAAGAAGGGGTCCCCATACATTAGCCTGGAGTCAGCCGTGACCTTCAAGCCGGTCTTGGATCTGTATTCTAAATTCAGCATGTTCAAAAAGGAGTGGTTCTTTGTCAGGGACGACTCCGTTTCAATTCGGCGCTTTACTTCTGGATGTAAGTTGATGCTTTTACTTATAATTTCCATTCCGATTGTGATGCTTTTTCTCATACTTTCTCATTTTTGCTAGCGACAGGTGGCTTTGCGATTGTGGAGACTGACCGCCTGGTTCAGACGGCGGCTGAGATAGAAGCTATTCTCGGGAAATATAGATCATCTGCCTTCCTGATCAGAAATGCGATCCTTCTGGAGTATAGCTTAATCCTTC
This sequence comes from Allium fistulosum, assembly GCA_030737815.1. NCBI lineage: Eukaryota > Viridiplantae > Streptophyta > Magnoliopsida > Asparagales > Amaryllidaceae > Allium > Allium fistulosum. The sequence continues at coordinate 303,236,306 of CM060901.1, read as the reverse complement.
CATAGCAGTCAGTAGTTAAGTTGAGGGAAACGGCGGAGGAGAGGGCGGCTGCTTAAACTAAGGAAGGTGTTACGGTAGAGAGTAGCAAGAGGAAACCTTTCACGAAACCTCCAGCCGTCGGAGGTAAGAAACTCAAGAAGTCGGACGGTCCCTCCCCCAGCAACTGTCCACTTACCCAGGAGGAGGAAGACATAGAGGAGGAAAGAGGTGAGGGTGGAGATGGTCGGGAAGGTGATAAAGGCGGCGATGGCATCGGGGCCTTGCTTCCTGGGCAAGCGGGCGAGATTCAGGAGTGGACGGATGATGCGTTCCACCAGGCTTTCGAGGGGCTGGACGAAGATCTGGCTTTGGTAGAGAAAACCGGGAAAGCGGACAAGGCCGGGACCGGTGCAAGCGAGTCTCCTCAGACCATTCCAGCCAAGGTGGCTCCGACGACTCAAGGTGAACTCTTGACTCCTGCATGCTTCATTAATGATAGGGACTTAGGAATATTTTATGACCCGCTCCCGTCCTGGAATGAAATCCAGGACTTATTGCAGTATCCTACTCCTCCCCAGGGTTTGTACAACCACAGATGTGTTTCTTTTCTTTTTATCTTTTAATTTGCCGTGTTTTCTCGAATTATAGATCAATGCATGCTTGTGACACTTTTTCTTCACATCAGGAGCAGGTAAGACATCCAAGGCCTCGGATCTTCGACACAGGCTTGAGCAATACAAGCTTTCAAAAACTTCCGCTAAGCCGAAGCCTTCGACCCACCACTCCGGGGATGTAGTCGGCTACCGTCCTCTTCTCGGGGTTATCGAAGAGGGTATTCAACGGAGAAAGAGGAGTCATCCTTCATCCGAACCTTCACTTGGTCCTCAGCTCCCGGCTCAGCCTCTTCATGATATCACGGGGGAGGATAGCGAGTTTGCACTCTCTCCACGCCCGCCCGGAAACCCTACCATTATTCATATCGACCGTCCTGACTTGGCTCGTAATCCATTTGCGGGTCATCCTGACCTGGATCCAAGCTCCCATGATATTACCTTTGATGAGGTCACCGGTGAGCACCTTCTTCCCCGCAACCCCATGGTACGGGTACTTGATGAAGCCAAGTCCTTAGATCTCGATTTACTCACTACTCGTATAATTACTATGGGAGACGAGGCCAAGGCTAATATTGATCGGGTGGCGGAGGAGACTAAGAAGCTGATGGGGCATCATGCCCGGCTGGTTAAGGCTGGAGAGGAGATTGGGAGTGCCAACATCCGACTAAGATTGATGGTTTCGGACCAGGCCAAACAGCTCGCTGACCAGGCCATTCAGATTTCTCAGCATGAGGCTGCCTCCGGGCGATTGAGGAAGGCTATGGAGGAGGCTAGTAAGGCGGAACTGCGGAAGATGGAGGCCGCCTGCAAGGAACAGATAAATATGGCCATCTCGACAGTGGATGAGGTTCGGAGGGCGGATCTTGAGTGGGTTGAGGAGCTGTCGGGGAAGCTTGAAGTCGCAGAGCTCGCTCAGGCTAGGCTGAAGGAGGAGATGGAGACGATGCGGAAATCCCTTCAGGCTGACTGCTCGAGATACCGTTTGGAGAGAGAAGCTGCTGTAGGAAGGTTGTCGGCTTCCGAGGCCCGGATGAGGGAGTTTGAGGAGAATGAGGGGATGATGGATGGAATGCTTCAGGACATGTACTTCCGAACTTGGAAGCAGGGCAACCTATCTTGGATGGATGATTATCCTAGGGTCATGGCTAAGATCTATCTTCGGGCTTTGGAGGAGGCTAAGGCCGATGCGGATAAAGATGGTGGCGTGGTCTTCAGCATGGATGCGGTCACTGCTCAGTTTGCCAAGGAGGAGAAGGTGGCGGTGAAGGAAGGTATGCGGTTGCTTGCCGCTAAGGAGGTAGGCGTGTAGGTAGAGGATGACGATCAGGATAGTCAGGAAGCAGGCGCTGGTAAGTCTCCCTTTTTAGTTTCTCCATCAACTTGGTTGCTTATTGCTAATGAATCCTTTTTCTGAATGGACAGGGGGTCAACAGGACAAGGATAAAGCTCCACTGCAGCCGGCCCCTTGATTATACCTGGAAAAAACTCTTTTTGTGGATTTGGCAGTGTTGTATATGTTAGTCGAAAAATAGTAAAGTAGCCTTTAGGTTGTAACATTTTGCCACGTGTAATAAATAGTCTTATTTTTGACGTGTAATTCTTTAACTTAAGCTGATTATGTCGTCTTTTGAATGTTTGCTGTTATTTTGGCATGTCGTAGGAGAAATATAGCTATGTATATTCTTGTAATTAAATTGTGTTTGATGTCGGGTTCTGGTTTAAGACATAATTCCATGACTTGCAATGTTAGTGTGTGGTGTGAACAAATTATAGTCATGCATTTGCACATAAAGGAAGAAAATACCGCCTTTCATGTTCTGTTTGTAGACGGCAGTTTCGAATATCTTGTATGACCGAGCATGGAAAGCAGTTGAATGCCCTGCCATCTGATTGTGAATCTCTGCATCCATTGGCGAGTACCTCCTACTCTGTATCCTGTACTTTATAGATTGTTATAGAGGATAGGAGGAAAGCTTTTTAAGTAAAATTGAAATATGTGAAAAGGTAAAACTTCCAATCACGGAAGGCCATCGATGTGCTTAAGTTCGTGGCAATCGGGTTTTGTAGTCACTTTCCCTAGCTGTGGGTCTTGGAGACATTTGTCACCCATCTTACGCCTCCGCGGGGAGTTAATTCTTTTTTACCTCAGCCGCACTTAAGACACATCAGAGCCGAGATCGCGCACAGTAACTACCCAGGCCATTATGGCCCGTAATCATGGGTATTATTCGATTTACTGTGGCCGGCTAGCGTGGGTGCCGATCGTCAACTGTGAACTGCCCCTGGCTGGCCACACCTTATGTTGGGGCTTATAGTCAGTTCACAGTTGCCGGCGAGCCTAACGCCGTAATGAGCTGCCTCGGCTATAGTCGGCCTTCTCGGTGGCTTATAATCGGCTCATTACAGTTGGCTTTAAGGGTCGTCGCGAGCAATGAGTTAACCCGCAGCAGAGGGATGCTGGAGCAAAAGTGTCTCATTGGCGAGGGCATAGATTCGCATAGTACCTGTTGGGTTTTGCCCAGGTGAAGTTGCGCCGTGGGGTGCTTTGAGTGGAGATGCTATACGCGTAGGATTTTGTTCAACAGAAAAGGATAAAGTTAACAAGTAGCCAAGATATAAAGGAACAAGTTAAGAAAAGAGAAAGTTTTTTAAAGTGGTTCGGCACGAAAAGGCCTACGTCCACTGATTCTCTTTGTTAATTCACTTCATATGGGCAATACAAGTTAAGAAAAGTATCGACGGAGGTGTTGGATGTTCCATGCCCTCTGGAACACCTCTCCGTCCACTGTTGACAAAATATAGGCTCCGTTGTGGAGATCTTTATGAATTACATATGGTCCATCCCAGATTGGGTCTAGTGCTCCGGGGCGAGGGAAGATTCGCTTGAGGACAAGATCCCCTTCTTGTAAGGTACGATGCTTGACTTTGGAGTTGTATTGTGCTGCCACTTTCTGCTTGTGGGCTGCTGCTTTAAGGACTGCATCATTCCTTCTCTCCTCAACTAGATCCAAAGACATGTGGAGGAGTTCTTCATTCTCTTCTGGGTTATAATGGATCCTACGGTGGGAAGGCACAATGGTTTCAACTGGGAGCATAGCCTCCGATCCGTATGCCAAAGAGAAAGGAGTGTGCCCTGTTGATGTTCTGAAAGATGTGCGGTAGGCCCATAGTGCCGTAGGGAGTTCATCCACCCAAGCGCCCTTCGACTTTTCGAGCTTCTTTTTTATCAGAGTTTTCAAAATTTTGTTGACTGCTTCGACTTGTCCGTTTGCCTGGGGATATGCTACGGATGAGAAGCTTTTATGAATTCCGTGCTCTCGGCACCAGTTGGTGAATTCCTCGCTGTCAAACTGAAGTCCATTGTCTGATATGATTTTGAGTGGGATTCCGTACCTGCACAGAACATTTTTGATTAAGAAGTTAATAACTTTTGTTGAAGATACTTTATTCAGAGGTTCCACTTCCACCCATTTGGTGAAATAATCAACTGCCACTATAGCATATTTGGCCCCGCCTCGGCCCATTGGTAACTCGCCGATTAAGTCAATTCCCCATATTGCGAAGGGCCAGGGGCTGGTCATCTGAGTAATCTCGGTTGTTGGTAGTCGAGGAATCTTAGCAAATTTTTGGCATCTGTCACACTTCTTGACAAAATCTAAGGCGTCCTTGCTTAAGGTCGGCCAGAAATATCCGTATCGGAGTATCTTTTTTGCTAATGTTTGCCCTCCGGTGTGATCTCCGCAGCACCCCTGATGGATGTTGCATAAGATTTCCTTGGCTTCTCTCCCAGCGACACACCTTAATAATGGGTTAGAGAATCCGCGCCGGTAGAGGATGTCTTCTTGTATTGTGTAGCGGGATGCTTTCCTCAGGATTTTCTTGACTTCGTTACGCCCGTTGGGTAGAGTGCCACTTTGTAGGTAGTCTCGGATGGGAGTCATCCAAGTTGCTTCTTCGGTTGCAGCTATCAGATTTACTTGCTCAAAACTTGGGGCCAGTTGCTTTGAGATGGTCACTGCCCCGAAGATGGTGATGTCTCTCACACTTGCTTGCTTTGCTAATTCGTCGGCCTCTCGGTTCTCCTCCCGAGGGATGTGTTTGACTAAGTAGTGGTCCAATCGGCTGAGAAGTAACCTGGTCTTCTTTAGATATGCTATGAGCCGTTCTTCTCGAGCTTGGAATTCTCCTAGTATTTGATTAACAATAAGTTGAGAATCGCTGTGAAGACACAAAGAATTGGCCCCGATTTCTATGGCAATTTCCAGTCCAGCTATCACTGCTTCATATTCTGCATCGTTGTTGGTGGCAGCGAACTCCAACCTTATAGCATAGTGCAGTTTGTTTCCCCTAGGAGTGATTACTACCACACCTGCCCCCGAGCCTTGTTCGTTCGATGCACCATCCACAAAGAGATTCCACTTGATATCTTCTGCTATTTCCAATTTCTCCTTATCTTCGTTGGTAGTGAATTCTGCAATGAAATCAGCCATGGCTTGTCCCTTGATGGCGGTGCGAGGGTGATAGGTGATATCATACTGACTTAGTTCAATGCACCATTTAAGTAGTCGCCCAGAAGTGTCAGGACGATGGAGTACCTGCCTCAGTGGTTGATCGGTCAGAACTTTGATGGAATGGGACTGGAAGTAGTGATGCAGTTTTCGTGATGTGATTAGTAAACAGTATGCTAACTTCTCAAGCTTAGGATATCTAACTTCTGCCCCAGTAAACCTTTTGCTGACGAAGTAAACTGGTCGTTGCGTGCGGTTGTCTTCCCTTACCAAGGCAGCGCTTAGAGCGTGAGATGACACAGCAAGGTATAGGTATAATTCTTCGCCTTCGCTTGGAGTCGAGAGTACCGGTGGTTTCTGGAGGTGTTCGATTAGGTTATGGAAAGCGGTTAAGCATTCGTCCGTCCATTCGAACTTTCCTTTATCTTTCTTTAGAGCTTCGAAAAAGGGGACGCACTTGTCCGTTGCCTTGGAGATGAATCGGCTTAGGGCGGCCACTTTTCCATTTAGGCTTTGCATTTCCTTTCGGGTGGAAGGTATCTTGATATCCCTTAGCGCTCGGACTTGTTCAGGGTTTGCTTCTATCCCTCTGGCATGAACGATGAATCCTAAGAACTTCCCCGACGACACACCGAAGGAGCATTTTAGTGGATTCAACTTCATTCCATATTGCCGAAGTACTTGAAACATCTTGCCTAGGTGGCTTACGTGATCTTTGGCCTTCCTTGACTTTACCAGCATGTCATCCACATATACTTCCATAGTTTGTCCTATTAGCCCTGCAAACATCTTATTGACGAGGCGCTGGTAGGTGGCTCTTGCATTTTTAAGTCCGAAAGGCATTACTTTGTAGCAGTATAAACCTCGGTCGGTGATGAAACTAGTGTGGTCTTGGTCGGGAGCATGCATAGGAATTTGGTTATATCCTGAGTATGCATCCATAAAAGATAGGAGTTCGTGCCTGGCTGTGCTGTCTACAAGTTGGTCGATTCTGGGAAGTGGGAAGCAATCCTTTGGGCAGGCGTCGTTTAAGTTGGAAAAGTCAATGTAGGTTTGCCACTTCCCATTAGCCTTTTTTACCAGCACCGGGTTGGCGATCCATTCCGGGTAGATAGCTTCTCGTATGAAGTCATTGGCGAGTAGATTCTTTACTTCTTCATCGAGTGCTGTTGATCGCTCTGCCCCCATACTTCTCTTTTTTTGTTTTACAGGCGCCTTGGTAGGATCAATGTTTAATACGTGGCAGGCTATGTCGGGGGAGATTCCAGTCATGTCAGCGTGTGACCAAGCGAATACATCCAAGTTGTGGCGGAGAAAATCGATGAGTTGTTCCTTCAATTCGGCTTTTAGTTGGGACCCAATTTTCAATAGTCTACTCGAGTCGTGCTTGTCTACAGATATAAACTCCATAGCTTCTGCAGGCTCGGCGGTGGCCTCCTCCTCTTTGTCCCTAGGATCTAATTCATTGAAAGGGTCGCTGGTATATCGAAGAGGAGGGGCTTTCTTTAATTGCTATGCTTCTAGACTTTTTGTGCAGAGGGCAATCTCTACACCCTTCCCTTTATCCTTCCTGTGGTTGTTGCGAAGTTCAGTCACATAGCAGTCTCGAGCAACGTCCTGATCTCCTTCCACTTCCCCTACTCCATTGTCTGTTGGGAATTTCATCTTTAGGCACCATAGGGCTAAGATAATTTGGAAGTCAGACAAGGATGGCCTTCCTAAGAAGGCGTTGTAGGCCAACTGGTTTTCTATTAGCACAAACGTTTGTTTCCGTACAGCAGAGCGGGGATGGCTTCCAATCTCAACAAAAAGGTCCAGTTGCCCGAGGGGCATCTTCGCATCTCCAGTGAAGCCGTGTAGTGGTTTATCGCAGGGGGATACATCCTTCATTGATAGCTTCATTTTGTCGAATGCGTGTTTGAACAGGATGTTTACCGAGCTTCCAATGTCTACCAGGATTCGGTAGACTTCGGCGGGACCAAGTCGGGCAGAGATGACCATGGGATCCATGTGAGGGTACTGCCTTCCTTCTAGGTCACGCTTACCGAACGTGATGTCATTACTTTCTTTCCTCTTCGAGTGGCGCTCTTCAATAACCGAATTGACATAGTCTTTATTGTCTCTAAGCGACTTTCCATATCTTTCCATCTCTTTCCAGCTTCTGTCTGCGATGTGTGGCCCTCCTGAGATGGTATGGACCACTATCTTTTCTTGGCTAGAGCTGCTAGCGTTGCAGTTTCCTCTATCGGCCCCCGGGGAGGGTAGCCTTGGGTTTTCATTGGCAGGAGCTGGGGTCCTGTCCTGACCTTTTACATAACGTTCCAGTTTCTTTCTTCTGATGTGTTCCTCAATCAGATCTCGGAGATGATGGCATTCGTTGGTATCATGCCCGTGAGATTCGTGGAAGCGGCAGAATTTTCCAGACTTCTGTGCGTTATCTGATTCCTTCTTGTATGGTGGGCGTTTGTATCTAACTTCGCCTTGGGTGGCAAGGAAGATATTTTCGACGGTCTCGTTCAAAGGAGTGTAAGTGTCGAATCTTGGTCCTGGCCGATATAGGCGCTTTTCTCCCTTCTTGCCCCCAGCATTGTCTCTGGAATCATTTCTTCGAATGTCCCTTGCCACAACAGGGGCGTTGCCATGGGTTGTCTTATTTTGCTGTCCTGACTGCCCCTCAATGGCAGCATCCTCAAGCCTCATGTATTTCCCGGCTTCATGGAAGAAATCGGGTAAAGTAGCTGGCTTTTCTTTTGTCAGCCTTCTAGCAAATTTAGTGTCCGGATGCACACCACTGCAGAGGGCCATTAGGATAAGCTTCTCATCGGCATCTTGAACTGCGGCTGCTGCGGCGTTGAATCTGGTTAGGTATTGCTGCAGCTTTTCTCCAGGTTTCTGTTTGACGCTGGATAAGGAATAAGCATCCTTAGGTTGCTCCACATGAATGCGGAACTGACTGATAAATTTTTCTTTCAACATTTCCCACGAGCTGATGGATCCTTGGGGTAGATGACAGAACCAGGAGGTAGCAAGATCTGCTAAGAAGAGCGGAAAGCATTTGCACAGTACTCCCTCTGTTGCTCCACTCATGAGCATATGTTGCGTGTACCTCTGTAAGTGTACAACGGGATCGGAGGTTCCTTTGTAGGGTTCCATTGTTGGCATCTTCCATTCTCGGAGGGTGATAGCAACTTCGATATTGCGGGCGAAAGGGCTGGTTACCCTAGCGCCTATCCCTCGATCTCTTTGCTCCCGTTGGACACACACTCTGAATAAGCGTGCCATCCTTTCATCAGAACTTGGAGCAGATAGAAATGAGTTTGGTTCTGTTCTGTGGGATTGATTCCGTCCAGATGACCTGTAGGGATGGTATCGTCTATCATTCCTCATAATTTCCAGTGGCTGCCTTTGATCTTCTGGGAGCATGCTTGGGTCAGCTACAGTTGGCCCTTGCCTTGATCTCCCCCTGTTGGGTTCTGATCTAAGCACTTCCTCGGGTCCCACTTCGGGCTGGACTCTAGCTCGGCCCCGTTCACTGGCGTTTCTGTGGTTAGGCAGCATGACAGGCTCAGCTACAGTTGACCTTCGCCCGGTACCTTCCCCGTTGGGTTCGGTACCAAACGTTTCCTCAGGCCTAACTTCGGGCTGTGCTCGGTCTCGGCTCCTACCACGGCTACTTCTGCCGTTAGTTCCTTCGAAGAAGGAAGATCTTTGTTGTCTCTGAGATCCTCCAGACTGGGACTCGCCCCATGATTCAGTGTTGCGGTTGGATTCTTCAGCGTCCCTTAAGCGTGACATGAGATGGTCCACCAAGGCTTCCTGCTGGGACGTGAAGCGGTTAGTTACTTCAACCACACATCTGTCCAGATCTGCTCTAGTAATTGCTGCAGGCTGTTCTGTGGCAGGAGTAGTTGGGTTAGCCTGTTCTTCATTTGTTACTGTTGCTGGAGGAGGACGATTTACTTGATTCGTGACAGCTGGATCTGGAAGACTGCTGGATGCGATGTTTTTTCCTTTGTTAACATCTTTTCTCTGTTTGGGAGGCATGTTTTCCAAGTGGCGAACGATGTTGTTAGGAAAACTTGTTAAGCGGATGAAGCTGAAGCTTCGAGCTTCAGTTCTCAGTGAAAGCACCAAAAATGTTTGCACAAAAAATGGACAAACACCTCAAAGTTGTATGATTTAGTAGATCTTATGTTGTTCTTAGTGATTTGGGTGATTTATGCAAATATATGAAAAGCAGGGGCTAAACTGTAAAAAGACACGCAGATTTATAGTGGTTCAGCCAGAATGTGCCTACGTCCACTTTATATGTTATTTCTCTTCTCTTGTTTTTATTACAAGTACAAATCTTTGATACAAGTAAAAGAAAGTTGTTTGAAAGTTATCTCCGTGCTTGAGCTCTCAAAACTTCTCCCCATTGTTGTACCCCTGCCCCTCTATTTATAGAGTGAGGCTAGGGGTAGGGGTCCAGGATGTGTATAGTCGCTGATGGGCCTGGGCTGATGTGATCTGGCCTGGCACGTTTTGGTTCGTCATTGCTTGGTTCGGAGGTGGTTGGAGTGTAGAGTGGACCGGCAGTTGCCTGGACCGGTGGTGGGATGGAAGAAGGATGGTCCGGTGTCACTTGGTTCGGTGGTCCGGTGGCAGAAGGCTGGTCCGGTGGGATGGAAGAAGGGTGGTCCGGTGTCACTTGGTTCGGTGAAGCATGGGAGGTGAGCTGGTTCGGCAGAGCATGGGAGGTGAGCTGGTTCGGCAGAGCATGGGAGGTGAGCTGGTTCGGCAGAGCATGGGAGGTGAGATGGTTCGGCAGGGTTTTTGCATGCGGAGCAGGTTGGTTCGGTGAAGCTTTGGACCGGTGGTGAGAATCTACCCAACACCATGTGTTCATAGCAGTGGCAGGTGCTTCATATTTATTTTGGGTGGCTGACCAAATTTCTAATCCATTAGCTTCCATAAAAATTCTCATACGTGTTGACCAATATGCATAATTAGAACCATTAAAAAGTGGGGGGCGTGCTGTGAATTGACCTTCTTGAAAAATACTTGCCATATTAAAGTGATTCAAATACGTGTTACTGTACTTTGATCAAACACTCCTCTGATACCAAATGATAGTTTATGTGGATCGTATATGTATATAATATATGACAAGTGGATGAACAATAGTCTGAAATTGCATAGAATAATAATGTAGGTAAAAATTAAAAATAATCACACTAGGAATTTTATACTGGTTCAGACCTCCCGTCCTACGCCCAGTCCCAAAGCTCCTATTTGGAATTTCACTAACCAATTGCCCTCACTTCGCCCGAAGTAACAGGCTTATACAAGAATAATTCTTTGAAAACTCTGTGTTCCATGCAACAATGATTTTGACTATAAGTACAACTTCTTCCTATAATCTCCTTGAGTAATATGTAGTTTAGGCTTTGATTTAAGGAAGAGTTGATATTGTATTTTTAGTGCTTTTGTAAATCACAGAGATATTAGTAAGTAGAGAAAGTTCAGAAAATGGCAAGTTATCTTTCTAACTTTCAATTTCAAGTTTATTTATAGATGGTGAAGAGTTTTGTTTGAAGAGTAGTGACTTTTGATTTATTCTATTTCAGTCTAAGAGTCACAATGTTTAAGAAGAAACAGTCATATCAAAATAAGGAGATGCAACCCTTTGTTTTAAAGAAGATGTCTTTTGGGAGAAAATGGCTGTTGCCCAGCTCAGACGTCTGAGCGTTTGTTTCAGACGTTTGGTTAGTTTAGATTTTTAAAAACAGAACGTGTTACCAGACGTCTTAGCATATAAGCCAGACGTCTGGTTTGTTTCAAAACTTATAACCAGAACATGATGCCAAACGTCTGATAGTAGATGTTAGACGTCTGACACATGTACACTCTGTTTTCTTTGTTTTGTTAGTAGTGTGTACAAGCAAGTGTTTGTAAAGATTACTCAAGGAAATTGTACATATCATCTATTTACAAACTTAACATAATGTACTAGTGTAATCACCCTTGTGTCGGTCTTCAAGTCTTGGATGCACAAGTCTACCTGCATATAAATGATATATATATATATACCTATGTATATTGACTCTAAAAGCTTGTATAGTTGTTGTCATCGAAATTCAGGTTGTAACAGAAAATCCAATAGGAGGGTATGCCACTCTCGGATTGAGATGCACTAACCCAGATATTGAGTTAGGTGGGCATAAGATTTCTTGTGATCCCTATGTGTTTGACTTCATAGGCTTCGGAGTTATCTTAGGGATGGACTGGTTGGAGAAGTATAATGCAAGGGTGCACTACGCTAAAAAGATAGTAACTCTGAGTTATCCAAACAGCAAAGATAGGGTGTATGTGGTCTTGGAAGAATGTAGAAAACTGCGCAAGACTATTTTATTTTCTTTAACTTTGAAAGAAGAAGATCTTGGAGAAGTACGTTTAGTGAAGGAGTTCCTAGATGTGTTTGAACCAGTTTTAGGATTACCACCCTTAAGAGCGGTGGACTTTCGAACAGATTTATTACCAGGGACAGAACTGTTTAGTCGACCCCCATGTAGAATGCCTCCAAAGGAGATGGAAGAGCTGAAGAAGCATTTGGCAGAGATAAAAGGAAAGAGTTTCATAAGGCCAAGCAGTTCACCTTGGGGAGCAATGGCAGTGTTTGAACACATGAGTGTTAGAAGGCATTCCAAGAACTGAAGTATAGATTCACGAATGCACCTGTGTTGGTAATACCCGATGGGAATGATGGTATGACCGTATACACTTACGTGTCGGGTTTGGGTTAGGTGCAGTATTGATGCAGAAGGGTACGGTAATTGCTTATGCATCTATGCAGTTGCGACCCTATGAAGTTCGGTATCAAACACATGATTTGGAGTTGGCAACCCTTGTCTTCATTTTGAAAAATTGGAGACACTATCTCTTAAGGGAGAGGTTTGAGTTAAACACCGACCACAAGTCCTTGAGATATTTGTTCTCTCAGAAGGAGCTGAACATGAGGCAACAGAGGTAGTTAGAGCTTTTAACCTCATATGATTTTGGGATGGACTATACCCCAGGAAAAGGCAATAAAGTAGCTGATGCCTTAAGCCGTAAACAGAAAAGTTTTTTTGGCAATGATAGAGGAATGGACCATATAGAAACATTGTTTGGGTGTAATGTCAAAATCCGATCTAGTGCAGGTTCAAGCCATGCATCCAGAATGCTATCAAGCTTAGGAGTCAGGCCAGTGCTGGTGGAAATGATAGTCGAACTAGATAAGGGAGACCAGTTCTGCATAGATATTGTAAGGAACTTGGACACAGATGTCGGGGCAGTAGAACTGAAGGTATTTGGTGTTGATAAAGAAGGCAAACTGCGGAAGAATGGTAGGTTGTATGTTCTGAGCGCAGAAGGACCGCATAAGAAAGTATTGGACGAAGGCCATCGTTCAAAGTTTACCATACATTCGGAAAAAATGAAGATGTGCCGAGATACAAAGAGGAGTTTTTGTTGAGAAGGGATGAAGAAAGATGTTGGAGATTATGTGAGATGTCTTACGTGCCTAGGTGAAGGTAGCACATCAGAATCCAAGTGGGCTCCTACAGCCTTTAAAGGTTCTAGTGTGGAAATAGAATTCAGTATCTATGGACTTCATAGATGGGTTGCCAAGGACAAAGGTAGGGAATGAAGTCATATAGGTCATAGTTGACAGACTAACTAAGAGTGCCTATTTCATTCCAATGAAGGCTAAGAGGACTGCACTGAAGCTAGCAAATATATATGCGAAGGTAATAGTGAAACTGCATAGAGTGCTTGGCTCTATCATTTGTGATCGAGATTTGTTATTCACTAGCACGTTCAAACGAAGTTTGCAGAAGGTACTAGGTACAGAACTGCGCATGAATATTGCATACCATCCATAGACAGACAGGCAAACTGAGAGGATCAACAAGGTCCTGAAAGACTTGTTAAGAGCATGCTTCTTAGATTTTGGTGGATCATGGGAGGATTACTTACATCTGATAGAGTTTTCATGTAACAATAACTATCAAAGCAGTATTGGGATGGCTCCATTTGAGGCGTTGCATGGAAGGTCATGTAAGTCGCCTGCATGTTGGTTGGAGGTAGGGGATAGGGTCGTTTTGGGGCCAAATGTGCTGAAGGATGCTACTGATAAGATAGAACTAATCTAGGCTAGAATGAGGGTAGCACAGTCTAGGAAGAAGAGCTATGCTAACACGAGAAGAAAAGAACTAGAGGTTGTAGTAGATGATCAATTGTTCATGAAGGTTTCTCCAACGAGGGGTGTAATGTGATTCGGAAAAGCTGGGAAGTTAGCTTCCAGATATGTAGGCTATTTTCGATCATAGAGAGGATTAGGAAGGTAGCGTATAAGCCGAATCTGCTAGTATTTTTGTTGGAATTCATAATCTGTTTCACGTATCATGTTTGTGGAAATGCATTAGAGATTCGGACATAGTAGTTAATCAGAGCGCGATGGAAGACCTGGTCATAATGCCAGATATGACCTATGTGCATAGAGCGGTTAGAATAGTGGATCGGGATGAGAAGCAACTTCGGAAAAAGATAGTGGAGCTAGTTTGTTTCCAATGAAGCGCAGATCAGGAGGACTGCATATGGGAAACAGAGGATAAGGTCAAGAAGACTTATCCAGAGTTATTCATTTCAGATTAGCGCATGAGCTATGTACTAAGTTATATTGATGTAGACCATATATATAAGTGTATGAATATTATGGTTGTGTGTCGTATTAGTAGATAGCATTAATTCGTTTTAAATACATGGATTGTGAATTCATAGGTATGCTTAGCGTAAGCAGAGGATAGTTGGCAAATCTCTACCATGCCTTAAATTAATTTCAAGGGCGAAATTCCTTTATGAAAAGAGGACTGTAATGATCCTAAAATTTTAATTAATGAAATAAATTAACTAAAAGGCCGAGGTGGGCTAAATAAGAGAAATAAAGGGAAATAAATTAATGGAAAAGGGGTATGAGGGCTCAAGTCTGTATTATTGTAGGACAATAAACATTACTCTTTTTTATTCATTCATTTCATATTATTCAAAATAAAAAATAAAAGCTAGGGAAGAACTCTAACGGCGGCTTAAAGAGAACAAATAGAGAGGTAAGGGAAACGCAAGAAAAAAGGGGATTAAGAGGACTAAAGCAAGAAAACTTATAAGATCTAGGTGAGTAATACTTAATTTATCTACACTGATCTCCCATATATGGTTTCAGTTAGATTTGTATGTTTTTTAAGTATGATGATGTTCATATGAATTTTATTAACAAATATAAAGGCTTAATAAATGTTTTTGGGAGGGATAGATAAGCATGGGATGTTTAGACGTGCTTCCTCTACTTTAATGATTTCGAAAGTTATAGAAATTTTATATCATGTTCTAATCATGGTTTTAGAGATGGGGTTTTAATTTGAGAAGTGTCTTAAGCTTATATGATTTTATTTGATTTATCGAGGAGCGTAACTCGAGAATAAATGAGGAAAACACTGTTAAAATTCTAAATAAAGGTAAAGAGTGTTAGAACAAGCATTTGCAAATTTTCTAGAAATTTATCAGAATTTTCTATAAGAAAAAATAGACTAAAATGGCTAAGTACCGGGCTGTGACAAGTAGGAAATTGCAGGGCGCATGAAAATAAACTTAGAGGAAAAATAATATTAAGAGGTGTTGGAAAAAAGAGAAACTAGATCTAAGTCATTGGCTTAAAAGAAAATGAAATGGACTCAGCAAATAACAAAACGTAAAATAGGGACGAATAAGATATCGACACATGTAAAGACGCTGTCAGACAAGTCGGACTTTGTCTTGTTTGGAGTTGAGGCGGCGGCCTAACGAGTTGTAAGGGAACTTGGCATGCGGGGGAAATGATAGAGATTAGCCGAAGAGGTCCAGGAGCCTTCAGGGGAAAGCAAGTCTGCGCTGCAAAAATGTAGAAAGCATTACGCGCCACAATTTGAAAGAATTCTAGTAAAGAGTGAACTACGCACCTAGGTTGGGGCGGGAAAGTACTGCGCCAAGATAGGGTGAGAATGAGACTAAATGAAAATACAATTTGGTAGGATTCAGGGTGAGTCCGATGATAGTAAAGGAGAAAACTCCTGCGCTAAAGGTAAGGATGGAAGGGCTATTGAAGCTGGGTTGGGGCGCTCACTCGAATGCACACTTTGGGAATGTGAGTAGAGGCATTCAACTTCCAAAGACATCGGTGGGCGATTCCAAGCAATTTCCAATTAAACAAATGTTTAAGGACCGTTTGTGGCGGTTACACAGTAGTCTAGAGTCTAAGTAAATAAATGGAGATTGTGAGTGGTTGTTTCACAGTGGTACAAAACATAAGTTAAGAAATACACAAGGACTAAATGTGGTTGTTTCTTTGTGGTCCATGGCGTAGTTAATAAATAGTTGAATAATGCGGGTAGTTGGGACTACGCAGTCTGAAATAATGAATGAATCTAAAATAACACTGTAGAGGACCGAGTCTATGCAATCTGAAGATCAAATTGAAAAAAAAATGATACCGCAAAGAGGGATGATTCCAGGAAATATCAATTAAAAGGCAAACCTGAATGGGAATTCAAGTGGGGACTGTGCCGGGAGCGCAGTAGCAGACAAGAACAAATGTTTTTATGTATGATTGTGGATTAAAGATAATCTAAAATGAGAACTAAGTGAGAATTACGCTAGGAGCGTAACAATAATTGGGGACTGCATAAGAATGTATAAGGCGCATTACTAAATGAGAACTACTTGTGTAGTATCTGTGGTTAGGTCTGATTTGTGAGGGGAAAACCCAATCTGTGTAGTACGATTTGTTCTCACTATATGATTGTTTTAGGGTAAGTATTATTCACACCAGACTTTATGTCTAATCCATATTTTTATTATTGTTTTTCTCATAAACTGAAAGGTGCTTATTTAAGTAGGCTGGGTTTATGGGATTAGATAGGTATAAAAATAAGGATCACGGTAGCAGATGGAGCAGGAGGCTTGATAGCTAAAAAAGACTTGTTTTCTGTTGCATTAAGGAGTGCGGGCCGCATCATTATATGTTGACTCGACTCTTTCTATGTTATTTTCTATTATGTTTGACCCATGCGTGCGCATGTTTTTGAGTTTAATTGTGACTGAAGCATATGTAAAGAGTGTTAAAGAAAAAAAATTCATGTAATGAAAATATTTAGCTACCATGTTTACTTATCTGTGTTAATTAATAAACCGAACTCACTTTTGTCGTTGAAAGATAATTCCGGTGATGACTGCAGCATTATTAACGTTCATCTTCAAGTCTCAGATGGAGGATGTTACAGATGCGATCCAAGACTTGATTACTTCGAAGATTCGAACTCCAAAATAATAATCGAAGATTTTAGCACTTAGCTACTGGATTTAGAGCATAATTTACTTTCAACAATGATTTAATCCTTATACTGTTTGCACTATATTTCAGCTATGTAACAAAATATAGTCCCAACATTTGATATTGCATTTAGTCGAAATATCGACCATTCTATTTTGCTCCTAATCTCATCATTAGTAGTAGTAGTTGTATTTTCAGTTCTGTAGTCGTGATTAAGTCTAAATGCTGAAAATATTGATCTTTATTTTCAATTGAAAATTTTGTCATAAGAAAAAAAAGATTGTGAGTTCAAATCTCAAACCAGATACAAACTGTAATTCGTTTTCCTTTCTCTTTATTTTGGTTTTGGTATGTACAACATAAATATGTGCATTTCCTAAGTATTCATCTTTAATAGTTTTAGACTTTTAGTTTACATTAATGCATCCGACATTTTAATCATTTCTCTTTATGTCGTGTAAAATAATTCTTATATTAGTTAGATTTCAACTATTTAAATTTATTGTAACTTGAGGATATGTATAATCACATACTTCTATAAAGAAATGATGGTATGGATGTCATCTCTTAATTTTCTGTGCTCCGATCAAAGAAAGTAATAATAATTCCACAGAGAGCATGACGTGTTAGAAACGAAAGGAGAAAAAAAAGAGTAGAGGTAAAGTGGAAATCTCAAATAACGGTCTTTTTTAATTTGATCGACAGGTAAAGTGGAAATCAATATCTCCCTGATACCTATGAATGCAGGTAAAAGAAATCATCTGCAACGATCAATATAAAAATTAATTAAGGGGAAAAAAAGAAATTAAAAAATCGGTAGCTTCATAGTCTATGTTTTTACATCAGTAGGACAGAAATGCCGATCAAGTCTTGTGATAACAATATAAACATGACCGCAAGAAAGATTATAATCACGTACACTGCACAAGCAACGGTATATTATAATTGAAGAGATTGTATATATACATGCATATGTTGAAGGAGACGTTCGCAGACGAAATTATCAAGGTTACTATTATTTACGTTGTTCTCTCAGTTTGCCCTTACTAAAATACAAATATCAAGGTAGCAAATAGTAGTAAAAATTAATCATTGACAATTGAAAATCAACTTACGGTGGTATACAATCATAGATTTTCTTCGTAAACAGCCAAAAAAGGCCGATCAATAATAGATTGTTGTAAGCGTCTAATATGCTGGTCACTACAATTTTGTTATTAAAAAGTAGTACCAAATTGAAAATAACATTGGTAAGAAGAAACTACAATGCCCTTATCCTCATCCTATTATTTTGCTTTCTCAATTTTTGTATACTTCACTCTCCCTTGTTGTTGTTACATGAAATTGTCTTGTATTTAAAAGAACTTCTGTTTAACTTTCTTCAAATAGATCTGGTTTATTCGTAGGATATTATTTTTTTCCAAATGTAACCGTGACCTATCACTTAACAAACGTCGAAATACCCTTCAATTAAACTCGTCTAAGAATTTTTTTGCTAGTTTCATTAATTATTTCATCTCGGCTAAAAAAAGAAGCCAAAAATTAAAACATACGATTAAATGAGATTTTATTATACCAAAAGTTGCTTCCACGCTAGATAATGCAAATCAGTATTTTTAAAGTACAGTAAAAAAGGGCTTGCGTTACATGTTGGTGCTTGATTTCTTCTAGAAGTTAATCACTTGGATGTCCCACTTTATGAGTATATATAATAAATAGAAACATGCGTGCAACGCATTTTACTTTGAATGTGGAAGCCAATTGTAAACACATAAACCACACCGATGTATCAAAACGAACCGCACCGAACCATTAAAATGGTCAGGTAAACGCATCATATTTTCTAAGCAAATCAAATATTTAAACGAACCGATCCGGTTTAATATGGTGCGGCTGCGGTTTGAATGATTGAACCAACCACATCAAATTGGACTGGACCGCTTGGTAGAATTCAAAAATTTTGATGGGATTTTTACTTTTTTCTACTCAAAATTACAATTATTAAGTGTACGAGTGTTTGAACTTCATATGATTAAGCTACACACCATACGAATTATTTATGACCTCGTATGTCTTTTATTAGAATTTGTTTTTTATTAATATTCTTACTATTAATTCAATAAATATTCAAATTGTTTAAACAAATGTAATATAGTTTCAAATCGAATCAAATCGAAATCGGACGGTAGTATTACTAAACCGGACCGAAACCGAACTGCATTAAAAAATTGTATTATGGTTATTGATTTTAACCAACCGTTTGATGCGGTGCGAAACTGGCTTGGACTCCAAACCAGACCGAACCGACTCACATCCACCCCTAAACTTTACCCACACATCACAGGAGTTGATTTTGTATGTGCTTATTCTATTTGCAATTTTCTAAAGTGTCTTTTTGTCGAAATGACCTATTTTATAATCTATTTACTTTTTAGGTTCCGTTGTCATATATTTATAAATTGGGACCTCATATTGTAAATGTATTTTAATACCCTTTTGGTTGTTGGATAATTATGACAATGGTTAATTTGAAACTCATACACTTATTATGTTAAGAAAATATTTTTACATTCAAAAAATAAACTAAAATCTGTCGCCATATTTCACAAAAAAATCAATTTTTTCCATTAATTATACATCAAAATCAATAAATATATGTATCATTGTAGTTATATTAATACATAATAACCATTTTAATAGTTTGATGATTATGTCAATGCTTAATTTGAAACAAATCCAATTATTATGCTAAGAAGATAATTTTACGTTCAAAAAAATAAATTAAAATCCTATGTCATATTTCATTAAAAAATCAATTTTTTCATTAATTATACATCAAAATCGATAGAAATATATATCGTTATAGTTATATGCATACATAAGAACTATTTTAATAGTTTGATGATTATGACAATGCTTAATTTGAAGCAGATCCACTTGTTTCTTTTTGAACATACTCAGTAGAACCCAACGAAGCGATAAACTCCTGAGGGAATTCAGTTGTGTCTGTTTGCTTCAACTCATGACACCTATAACCCACATGCTCTATTTTTTGCGAGAGTATGTGCAACCCAAGCCTCGAACCTGGGTATGTTCTCATGCCTAGACACCTCTTTTTCCATTGCGCCACACCTATGAACAAGTAGATCCACTTATTATGTTAACGAGTTTGAACCTGTGCTATGCATACGTGGTTCAGTATATAATTCGATTAACAGTGTATTTTTTAGATTTAATAGTATATGAAGTTGAAAGCACATATTTATGGGATGTAAATTTTTAGATTATCTTTTTCGTGAATACTACCAATAAAAATGTGTTCATAAATCCACTTAAATAGTCTCTGAGCATATAGAGTATAATTAATATTTTAAAGCACAATGGCTTTACACAACATACTAAGAATCAACATCAGTTGTTCCTAACTTGGTAAAAACTACATTGCTAAGCATGTTATTTAATTAATTTTCAAATGTAATTCACATTAGTTAAACGTAGTTTTATCTTACGTTTAACATATATATTTAAATATGTGCACAATTTTATTCGATATTAGTGTTCTAAACCTAGAATAAAGAAATTATGCTAAAAGTGTGAGATGGTATTTAAATTTGGCTTAATGAAACAACATTTTCATTATTACACATTTTGACGTTATATCATACTAATTAAATTAGAGAAAATATTGTAGTAATTTTTAAACATCGTTATCTTTAATACATATAGCATAACATGACATGGGAATTATACGTAACATATAAACCGAGGCGTCAAATTTTGTATCTTTTATATTGAGAGTATCATTTAGGTTTATAGATCATGCAATAATTTTTTAACTAATAATTATGTATATAGAACCCATTGTATTATTGTTACTATATTAAGCTTCTTAAAAAACATGACTTGAACACAAAACAAATTAGAGAATTTATTATGTACTAATTCTCTTTGATGCCAACTTAAGGAAATAAATTGCCATAAATATGATTGTATTAATTTTCAAAAAATTTGATTGGATTTGATTATGACATCAAACAATCGAATTATAAAATAAACATATTACCAAATTATCAAATTAATTAAATTACACATAATTTATATTGAGTTTAAAAAAAATATTTTATTTGAAATAAAGCATTTAGGTTTGAAGCTAAAAATATTAAAGGAACTAAACCTACCATTATTTTCGAAACTAAAAGCATAAATGAGAATTAGTAGTTTAACCATTTGACCTTCTATCTTTTGTATCTAGAGTATCATCTAGGTTTATAGATCATGCAATAATTTTTTAACCAACAATTATATATATAGTATCCATTGTATTATCGTTACTATATTAGGCCTTTCAAAATAACTTGACTTGTTAACTATGCACATTATAACTTTAATGATTTCAACTACTTGAACATGAATCTGTTTTGTTTGAAAATGTGTGAATAATGCAAATAAAACCTACAAAACATGTTTAATAAAAGTATACATTGGAGTGACACAATTAAATAAAATTAAAAATTAGTTTTAATCCATCATAAAAATAAAATGTTATACTGACTAAAAGTGGACACTAATTGATTAGGATTAATGAAGATTAGTACGTAACTATTCTCTAATTAGAATAAATTTTAATAAAAGGGAATTAACTATAATAATTCTCAATTCATTTTGAATTTGAATTAAATGAATACTATCAATTTATTCCATTTAAATATAATTCTTTCCATTTGAAGTTAATTTACTTGTAAACATTATTAATAACACATCTTCAATTCGTTACAATTTATAAACATTTCTAAAAAATAAAATTAAAACAATATAGCATCAAACAATCTTTGTAGAAAATAAAAGATAATTGCTACTATGTTCCATCAGACCTCCTCAAATTCAATGTTATTAAATAGGAAAATATGCGCTATTTATGTACATTTCACGGTCAATGAAGCATCATTATAGGAATATGTACTAAATCGTAGGACAATTAAGATGAATAATATCTCATATTACAAAAATAATTCTAGGTTGAGTATAAAAAGTAAAATATTTAATTAACAATTAAGTTAATGTAACACCTCTTTAGAACCAAACATTCAACATAAAGTTACATACGATAGGCAGAACAAAAGTAATATTTATACATTTATATTTTTTTTCTCAAATATGACATTTATTTGACTATTCTTTTACTTCATAAATGATATTTTCCCCAACTTGATTTTCTTTAATACGTATGTTTAAAAATAAAAAAACATCAATTTCGTCTTAGATTATACATAATTTATGATTGTTTGGTATACATATGTTTGTAAACAAATTATGCTATACAAAATATACGAAAGAAATAAAATTCATGATCGTGCTAACCAAACATAAACCAGATGAACGTCGATGTAAATATAAAACTTGAGAAGTAAAAATAGTTCAACATTACATATCAAGGATATTATAAAAATGATCAAAGATTCTGTGATATCGATGTATTAATAAATTCAATAATCTCATATAGAATATAAATGAAACCAAGTTGATAATGATATAGATTGAAACCAAAATAATAAGAAAATATGATATTTTCCCAACTTGATTTTTTTTATATACTTATATTTTAAAATAAAAATATCAACTTTACCACTTGTGTATTATAAAAAGTTAAGATTATTTTATATCTATAAGTTAGTAAGCTAATTATTCCCTGCAAAATGAATGAAGGAAATAAAAATCATGATCGTACTAAACAAACACAAATAAGATGAATGCGATGTAAATAGAAAACTTAAGAATAAAAAATAGTCAAGCTTTGTGTATTATAGATTTTACAAAATAACAAAGATTATGTGATATCAATGTATTGATAAATCCAATAACCTTTTAAAAATATAAAGGAAACTATATTCATATTCATGCAAATTGTAACAAAAATAAGAAGAAAACAATTTTTGAACATAAAATTTGAAGTAAAGATTTGAAATAATATATTTAGAGCTAGAACAAAAAATTCAATCTTAAATTAAATGAAAATAAAGGTAATAAAATAAAAAACAAACCTTTAAATCTAGTTTGATAGACCGGTAAGCCAAGTTTTTTTGGAGGCTTTTGACAATTTTTCTATGAAACTATTGAAAGCAACAAATAGAAACATAATCTCTGCAAAACATGAATAAAATGATAAATTTTTAAGATGAATAGAAATTGAAGAACCAATGATGAATTCAATCAAATTATAGTTAGATAAATTTTTTAAAGAGATTGACTAAAAAACTATTTGGATAGAATCTTTAAGTTGATTTAGACTGAAAATATTTTTTTTTAGTTTTTTTTGAATTGTAGTATACATATAAAACTGAAATAGGGGAAGAGATAACATGATGAATAAAAAAATAAATGGGAGGGATGTAAAATAATGATAGAAAACAAATGAGGAATAAAAAAATTGTAATGATAATGTAACGACCTAGAATTTTGGTTACTTGAAATTGGACTATTTAATTGATTTTAAATATTTAAAAGTTAATTTTTAACTTGAATTTCAAGTATAACGATTTATTGGATAATTTAATTTTTGAACTTAATAATTGAATATTGGTTAAATTGTTGAATCTTGAGTTTAAGCTTGATAAAAATAATTTAAAGGCTAATAAAATTTATATTGATAATAATGAAGATAATAAAACTTTTTAAATTGAATTTAAAAGTGATTTGTTCAATTTTAAAAATATATCGTTTGAATCAACAAGTAAAAATAGCCTTCCGGGGCACAGTCTTGGATTTCGGCGAAACTTGTTCCATTGGATCCGTAATAGTGTATTATTATCGGATTTCAAATTTCGTAGTGTTTGGAGTTATCGTGTGGTAGTACGAGTTAGAAATGCGCTGAAAATTAATATCGAAAATTCAATATGATAATTGGGTCCGAAAAGCTATCTTCTCCTTACGATCGAATTAGGACTCGGAACCTTTTCCATTGCGTTCGGAATAGGAGTATAACATTATAAACGCCTAGTGGCATGCCTCGATAGAGGTTTGAGATTTTGAGTTGCGTAATCGAGATGGTTTGAAAATTTAAATTATATATATATATATATATATATGTGTGTGTGTGTGTGTGTGTGTGTGTGTGTGTTTATTTGATTAACCATATTCACATCAGCAATTTTTCCCCTCACTTCAAAACATTGTAGATGACCTATTCAAACATGTTTCCCTCCTCCTTTTAAATCATGCCGTTCTTCCAATTTGTTTCAATACACAAAACTGTACAGAAAGAAAAGAAAAAAATACATAAATAAAATAAGCGTTCGTTCTTCTCCTTTTTAACACACGTTAAATCCTATGACCATTATCACTCGGGACCACTAGAGGCCATAATAGGCGTCAAGTTCAACTAGGAAAGTGGGCGCGGCGATGTGATGTTGGAAACTAACAGTGGAGATGGTGTTTGGGGGAGCGAGTCAGTGGCTAGGGAATGATGAACGGCGATCGATTTTTCGTCGATTGTGGCGATTTGGTGGATTTTGGGCCAAGGCTTCCAACTAATGGAATGTAAGGAAGGGGCAGGCATAGCTTCGGCCACGGTCTGGTGGGGCGCAGTGGACTATGGCGGCGGCAAATTTGTTTTGAACCGAGATAAGGTTTTTGGGCTTTTGTAGAGGAGGAGGGCGTGCTGGGAGGCCACGCTAGCTTCGTTGAGTTCGTCGAGGTTTAGGGTTTTGGTAGAGGGGGAGCGGCGATCTCCAATGGCCTGTGGCAGTGATGAGGCATGGTCAAAGGAGGCATGTACGCGGTCAACACGAGATGAGGAGGAAGGTATTAGCGGCAATTTAAAGTTTGAACGAGGTAATTATATATTAACTGTGATTAGTAAAAACTAATTTTAATAATAAGTATGTAATCTTCTAAATTCTATAATTTAGTAATTTTAGATCAAATTCAAACGAGACTAGTTGAGATGGCTTCGTCTCTGCGAATACTACACATAGAAAATTGATTGGGGTGGATTGGAGCTAGCAAGAATTTTGGTTAAAATTAAACGTCTGGTTAATTTTAAAATTTTAAACAGAACGCTTCAGCGACGACAAAAAAAAAATCAAGGTGAGTTAATCTCACTCATCTTGGATAATTGGTAAATTTTAAATAGTTAAAATTTATTTATTGGTTGATTTGATGGATTGATGAATTATTATCAGTTGGATGTTATAATAAATATAGTAGTATATATATTACTAGTTGGATTGATATTCCCGCATATTTTAGCGGATGAGACCCTATGCACCCCGCATAATAGCGGATGACCCTATATACCACAATATCCCCCTCAAAGTGGGAATGGTATTTTTACGTTGTATTAACATTTGTGGTTGCAGGGAGACAGGTTGGAGGGGTCCAACTGGATTCCTCAAAAATGTTGAATTAAATTTCATATATATTGATATATGATCTGTTTGAATAATCTGTGGTAGATTATAGTGTGATTTGAATTTATTAGATGCTATGGTAGTGCTAGCCTAGATTTTGATATTCTAGAATACCATAAATATATGTTTGAATTTGAAAAGAAATTTAAAAAGGGATTTTTGAAAAGTTAAATATTTATCTAGAATTCGGATTAGTTAAAGAAATTTATTTGGATAGAATAAATAGTTTGACTTCAAAATTTGTACTTAACTATTTTAGAATATTGTAAATAGAGATTTTGGAGTAATGTGTATAAAGAATTTTAAATAATAAAACTTAGGCGACATTTGCTTAAGTGTAAATGGATTTTTAAAATCAAGACTTTAAATAGTTTGGGAAAACAAAAAGGGGATTTGGAAATTAAGTATAAAAAAAATTGATTATACTGGATCTTAAAATAACATTTCTTTTTTTTTGAGCAGAACGGATGTGTAGCGTGGAACTACACAGCCGATTAATATTAGATAGTAGATATAAATATTACGATCAACATGCCTGATCGTTAGCCAAAAAAATAGTGTCAAATAACAACAGCAGAAGCATAAAAAAGAGTGTCCGAAAATGAAACTACTGTACAATATATACAACTAGAGAAGTCAGATAAAAGTGATAAAAGTGATAATGTATTGATACTGTCTTAGCTATCAGACATGCCCAAAAGGATGGTATCCAACCGGTGCGGCGGAAGATGTGCTGCCCACCGACTCATCTGGTGTAGAGACCGCAGGCGGAAGACGGAGCCTGAAAGGGGCAGAGAAGCTAGAGCTTGTCCAAAAAGCGAGGGTGTTAATAATCCTGTTACATAAAAGCAATGTCGAACTAGCTGGTTTGTTAAAGACACGGGCATTTCTTTCTTTCCAAATGACCCAACAGAAAATTGCAAGTAGAGAATCCTGAAGTGAATCCGGGGCGTTGTACTGCCAATGATCAAAGAAGCTAGAAATGAAGGGTATGAAACCAAGAATGTGCGCACAAGTAGAGACCCAAACGAAATGAGCAAGGTCGCAGTCTACAAATAGATGGTTAATGGTTTCAACTTCCGAACAGCAAAGAGCACAGACCTGATCCGAAATGATATTGAGACGAGAGAGACGGTCCTTGGTGTTAATGCGACCGTGAATCAGACACCATTGGAAGAAGAGGATTCGCGGGGGGAGGTGGCATTTCCAAATGCGGGCGAAGGAGAAAAGTCTGCCAGGGTGGTTCAGGAAGGTATAGGATTAGGATACAGAGAAGCCTTTGGAAGGGGATAGAGGCCAGGAGAAAAAGTCAGGGGTGGAAGCAGGCAGGTTAATGGACAGAAGCAGGTTGCAGACGACGTGGAATTCGCGAAGCAAGTCATCACCAAAAAGGGAAGCAGGACAAAATGAGAGGGGGCCTAAGGAAACTACGTCGGCTACTGTGAGGTACTGTAAAGGTGCGGAGGCGAAGAGAGTAGGGAAGCGGCGGTAGAGCGGAGAGTGATGAGACCATGAGTCTTGCCAGAAGAGGCAATTCGAACCGTTGCCTAAAACAACTTGAAAGAGCGGTCTGACCCAAGCTAAGGAAGAGAGTACGCCAGACCAAAAAGGGGATGGCTTAGAGAGGGGGGCGAGGTGAAGGACACGGAACGGGTTGTTAAGATAGTGAACAGAAAGGATCCAATCTTTCCAAATGAAATAGCCCGGTGATAAAAGGCGCCATAACCATTTGGCCAAAAGAGCAAGGTTGAAGGTTCGAAGGTTAAGAATGTCAAGTCCACCATGGTCACGATGTAAACAGGCAGTCCTCCAACTGACCAGGCATTTGACTTTTCCCCCATTCCAGAGGAAGGATCTTCTAGCGGAATCGATTCGCTTGGAGACCCAGGCAGGTAGTTTGTGAAATGAGAGCCAGTAAGTGGGTAAGGAAGAGAGCACCGATTTGACTAGCACCAGCTTGCCTGCGGTCGATAGGGCCTCCGCTTTCCAGCCCGAAAGTCTGGCATCAATTTTAGAAATGAGGGGGACCCAATCAGCTCGATGCAGTTTGGAGGGGCGCAGGGGAATACCCAGGTAGGAGATAGGGAAATGATCAACAATGCAGTTTAGGGTGGAAGAGATGGAGGGAGCGAGAATATCAGCAGGGCCAAGCATAATGATGGAGCTTTTGTGGAAGTTGATGGAGAGGCCAGAGATGAGCTCGAAGGAGTAAAGAAGGACTTTAAGACAGTGAATATGATCCGGCGAGGGGGAGGCAACTAGGATAGTGTCATCAGCAAACTGGAGATTGGAGATCATAAGAGTAGAATTGGGAGGGCCAATACCGGCTAAGATGTTGTTCGCGATGGCCAATTTGATCATGCGATTAAAGACGTCAGCAACTAGCACAAATAACAGCGGCGAGAGGGGGTCTCCTTGTCTAAGCCCTCGGGCGGATTTAATTAGGCCGTCGGAAGAACCGTTGATCTGAATGGAGGAGAGACTGGAGGAAAAAATGCATGATATCCATTCGCACCATCTCGCAGGGAAACCTCTGTGGGATAAGAGTTCGAGTATGAAGTTCCAATTAACAGAGTCGAAGGCTTTTGAGAAGTCAAGTTTAAGGAGGACACCTGGAATGTTGTTGGAATGGCAGTAGGAGATAACTTCCTGTGTTGCCGCCACACAATCTAGAATGTTACGGTCCAAAATGAATGCTGATTGTTCTGGCCCTATCAGTTGATCCATGAAAAGCTGAAGGCGGTTGGCTAGGACTTTGGTAATGAGCTTGAATGTAGTGTTTAAGAGACTAATGGGTCGGAAGGCCGAAAGGGAGTTGGCCTCAGCGGTTTTCGGAAGGAGGATAATATTGGCGTAATTGAGCCGGGATATGGATGCAGGGTTGGAGTAAAATTCTGAGCACAGGTCAAGAATGTCGGATTTGATTACCTCCCAAAAGTGTTTGAAGAAAAAAGGACCAAAGCCGTCTGGCCCCGGTGCTTTGTTATCGTCCATATGTCGAAGGGCGGAAAGAATTTCTTCTTCAGAGAATGGAGCATCTATTGCTATGACTGAAGGATTGGGGTAAAGAAGGTTCCAATCTATGGTTGGTAGGGGTTGTGATGGTTTGCCAAGGATCGAGCGATAGTATTGGGTAAAAAGTTGCAGAATTTCCGACTGATCTGATACTGGCAAGTTGTTGTGAATAATTTCTGGGATGAACAGGGATCTGCGGCGACCATTCGCTAACCTGTGGAAATAAGCCGTATTTTTGTCGCCTTCTGCTAGCCACCTGGCTTTAGAGCGCTGTTTCCATCCAATTTCCTCCTGTTTCAGTAGTCTTTCGAGTTCCGCTTCCAGATTCTTAAGTTTGAGGATCTCAGAGTCACTGAGAGGGTGAGATTCTTCTAAGATATTTAAATTGAGGATTTCATCTTGGGTTGAGGAGATACGGTTTCTGAGCGAGCCCCAAATGGATTTGGCCCAAGGTTTAAGCAGTCTTCTCAGAGATTTAAGCTTACCAACAACCCTACCTATGGCTGAGTTGGACCTGATGGGCTGAGCCCATGCGAATTTAATAAAAACGTCGAAAGATGGTTCAAGTATCCAGAGTCTTTCGAATCTGAATGGTCTAGTTTGGTTAGAAAGCGAACCCGATTCCAGCAGGAGAGGACAGTGGTCTGAGAGAACTGTTGCAAGGCCACGACAGGAAGATAAAGGATGGGTATCGTCCCATGCAAAGTTGTAGAGGAAACGATCAAGCTTGGCCAAGGAAGGATTGTGACGTCTGTTGGACCACGTATAGAGACGGTTGCTGATCGGCAGTTCAATCAAAGAGCAAGAGTTAATGAAAGCATTGAAGGCGTCTGAGTCGGCCGAGAAATTACCCGAGTTCCTTTCCATGGAGTATCTTGTTGTATTAAAGTCTCCTCCAAGCACCCATGGACCATATATGTGAGTAGCAAAGTTCCTGCAGCTGTTCCAGAGAACTGCCCTATCCTGAGCTGTTTGGGGACCATATATGTTTGAGAAGAAATACGTGGTGTTGGATCGCAGATGTTTAAGAGCTACATGTAACATGAAGGGCTGATGAATGATTTGGCCCAGGGACCATACAGATTCGTCCCACATGGTTATGAGACACCCCTTGGCACCAATGGCATTAGAATGGGCCCACCCAGAGAGATGTGGGCCACCAATTTGACGGAAGAGTGTGGGGGATGGATCAGAAAGTTTGGATTCTTGAAGCAGGAGGATATCTATGTGCAAGGGGGACAAAGACAGATAAACAGAATGTCTTTTGGAGGGGTCCCCAAGCCCTCGAATATTCCAGGACATAATTTTCATTGGGAAAGGATAAGGCGCTCTTGTTCTAGGGTTTGCATAGCCGAATAATGCTCATCTAGAATATTGACCCCCATGCAACGTGCTAATTTCTTATTTAATCTACTATTGGCAGAAGAGAAAACTACTGGTTTATAAAAGCTACCTGTAGCTCCAAGCAGGGAGGCCGCTCGGGTGTTTCTAGAGCTTCTCCTGACTATCAGTGGTGAGAGGCCATGGAATGCCGGAAGGACCGGAGCCGAAGGAGGAGGAGAGGCTGGAGGGTTAATGTGATCTGGAACTGGGGCGGGATTCGAGACTTGAAGGAAATGAGGCACTGAAAGGTCAAAGTCCAGTATGGGGTCCCACCGCTGTGGAGCAGGCTCAGCATTCTGGAATAACATAGGGACGACCTCCTGAAAGATGCTCCGTGGAGGGGAAGGCGAGTCTGGTTCTAGATTCATAGCGTCAAAGCGGTCATCCGAATTCAGATCGTTTGGATCCATCTGGCCTTCAAAACACCTGAACTCCTTCTCAATATCAATGCCTAGGGGGTAAGTCTCTGGTCGAATTCTAGGGTGAGTATGGTCCCACCGAGACACCGTAATGAGATAGTCCGCATTGTTGAGTCGAACCCTATAGGAGGAGGAAGCCGCGATACCCACCATAAATTGCATTTTGACATAGATCTGGCGGCGATCGAGCTCAGACCAGTCGCATTTATCAAATTCTGTGAACCGCCCAACTGGGTTTAGAGCAAACTGGACTGCTTCTTGGTCGTTCCTGAGTGGCTCTGGGAAGCCTTTGATGGTGGCCCAGTTGGGTGGTTCTAATTCAATGGAGGGCGGCAGCTCGTAGTCTGGCCAAGCCTCTAAGTAGATCGACCCACCTGCTTTGGTGATGATCTTGGAGTTGAGAGCCGTGATTTTCAGATATACAGTGGGGCAACAGATCAGGAATCTGTTGCAATCTAAGAGCCAGATCGCCCAGCCCCTATGGTTGAAGGAGGAAATCAGGACCGCTTCGAGAGACTCCACGGTCCAGATTCCATCTATGATGGTTGCGGTGATATAATGTGAAAGGTCCGCCATTTGAAAGATGGTAGAAGGTAGGGGGACAGGAAAGGAGGAGAAGGTGGAATGGTTTGAAGTAGAGGGGGGGATTCTGTGAGATTGGGTGTATAGGTTACAGTGGAGTTAGGAGCTGGGCCAGCTTGCTGATTTGATGGTACCACACATGTGCGTGTAGTATTGGAAGTCCCTGCAGTTTTAAAGGTTCGAGGAGCAGAGGAATGAGTACTCACAGAAGCTGAAAAGTTTTTTGAGGGGCCCGAAGCAGAAGGTTTATTGGGACAATGCGCATAATGATGACCATAGAAGCCACAGCAGAAGCAAATTCTAGGGTCCCTACAGGAAGATGCCACGTGGCCTAATCCCGCGCATTTGAAACATCTCTTTTTCAATTTTAAAAAATTGATCGTTTGGCGGTAGGAATCAAAAAAAGGAATAGGACGACGACGATTGAAGTTCGGAGGGGACGGGAGAAGGGGCTGGAGAGAAGGGGGAGGATTGGGACGAGGGGTTGCGACTACCTGCGCGAAGGATCTACCATTGACGAACTAGGACGGGGATGATGTGGGGCCGGAACATTGGGAAGGATCTACGGAGGCGGGTGTTTGTGGGTCAGTGGAGGGCAAGGGGAGAGGACGGGGGAGCTCCAGAAGGTATTTGAGAGGGACGAACGAGATGTCGGCGAAGGAAAGGGAGGGTGAAAAAGAGGAAGGTTGAGGAAGGGACGCCATTAAAAGGAAAAGTTTTAAATAACATTTCTTAAATTATGAAATAGAAGTAAAATATAGATTTGGTTGGTTGGAGTTCAGTTTTGGGTTATTTAAGAAATCGATTTATAAATGGAATTTAATTTAGTAATCAATTTTATAATGGATTTAAGTGATATGAAACTGTTATAACCTAGAATTGAAAACTATGAGATTTATAAACAATGTTTATAAATAAAGTGAAATGATTATCAGTTGATAAATTGAAGATATAAATTCACAGTAAGAATTTATAAGGAGATGGGTAAATCAGTTTAAAAATAAATGATAGATTTACTTCTAGAAATGTGGAAAAGGGGATTTACGAAATTGGGACGTAAATCGATTGGTGATAAATCGAGAGAGATTTATAAATGTTAGACTAGTTATATTGGAATGGGGAATTATATTTTTATCGAGAAGTTGAGTTGTTGTAAAAAGAGGGTTTTTAATTATTAAACTGGGTAATTTAAAAATGTTTTTAGCATAAAAATACTCCAGAATATTAGTATTTAAATATTTTAAAATTTTCAAAATGGATTATAAGTGTGACATCCCGGAATTTCTGACAATATCAATTTAATAATCTGCATTTAAAATTAAATTGATTTGATAAATTCTTGTTGATAAATTTAGAATTGATATAATAATCTTCTTTTAAATAAATATTTAACTGATAATTTATCTTTTAAAAAGTTAACAAATTGTTTTCTATTTATAATGTATATATATTTGTATATATTGTAAATAGAAATCTTAGTTTGAATCTAATAAATAAATAAATCTTGTTCTCAAATTCTAAATATATTTTTGGTAATTTGGAAATTAGGATTTAATATAGAATATATAGTTTTAAAATAGTTGAGGTAAATGTTTAATTGATTTAAATTTATAGCTTAGCTTAAGTTTAAGGTTAATAAAAAGGGTTTGTTTTTTTAATATATGGTTTAATAAATATGAGACATTTATTCATTTAAATAATAATAGGAAGTTATAATCTCTTTTATAAATAAATTTAATTTGACAAATTATTGTTTTCAAAATACATTTATTTATGTATTGTTATATATGTAAATATAAATAGATTTAAATTAGAGGTGTTATTTTCAAATTAAATATCTTGTTATATATATATGTATAAGCTTCTATTTGTATATATATATATATACACATAGTTTTGTTCCATTTTTTGAAATTCATAAATATAAATAATAATAGGCTAAGTATTTTATAGTTTAAGTGTAAAAGTAAAAGAGGAATAAAAGTAAACTCATCACCTAAATTCTAACTATATGTTAACTATATGGACTTATCTATATTACAAAGCCTAAGACTAAAGCAAGCAAGGAAAAATGAGCACTTAGAGAAATGCTGGAAACATATGTTGCAAGGTTGTAAAACAAAGTATAAAATATAAAATTATATATTCATGTTGCACGGCTGTAAGTAAGTAAGAAAGGAAAGAATTTAACTAAGTATAAAAAAAAAGTATGTCTCCATGCTTGTACAGGAAGTATCATCAACTATGTTCACTTGAATAGAAAAATCATAGTAGTACATACGAAGATAAATATATGTAGGCTTAAGGACATCTTCATTTAATGTTGAACACCCCTAGTACATGCATAGATCATTCCAGCCCCAACACTAAAATAAAAAAAAATCTCTGACCAAATTTATAAAAATCTTGTACAACCCTGTAACTCTTTTCTATACCTTCCTTATCTCATTTTCGTCTACAAAAGACTTAGCATTCCAGTTTTTAACAAGACAAAGTTTCAGTAATCAAAACAACAGTTTAATCAAATCTTCTATTTATCATCAACAAGCAACTCAACAAATATGAAGATCAAATTAAAGGTTTCAAGTTCAACTGGCAGTTTTCAAAGCCTGTTTTCAAACAAATGTGCTCTGTTCTTCAATTTTCCAAGCTGGTGAGTAACATCACTCTTTTAAGAAAATTTAGTATGGATCTAGTTGCTTTATTATCTCTGAAAATAAGTATGTTGCATGAATATTTATAAGTGTATTGCTGTATATATATGTATGTATGAAATGTGTGCATGCTTGTTGTATCAGTACCCCTTCTGTTTTTAGTTTCAGAGCTAGAGTTTAACAAAAATCTATTATCTTTTGATTTGATTACTGTTAGGATTTATATTACAAACAAAAGTTGATTATTTCATCATAGATCAATGTTTTAAATTGTAAGTAAGCTAAAAATTAAAATTTGATTGTCTCTGGAAACAGGAAAGAAAAAGAGAACATGCAAGTATTAGTTTTGCCAAAACTCAAATATCTTAATTTTTAAATTTAGTGATATAAATCGAATACTTAAACCCAAACATGATTTTTACAACTAAAATCATAATTTTTAGTCTGGGTTTGAATGTGCATATCTGGTTTGACCAGAAAAGATGTTATGGGGAAATTCTGATGATCACGAGCGTTTGGAGTGTCGTGGTTCTTCCTGGAGGTGGAGGGGTGATCGGAGAGTAGTAGAAAAATGACCGGAGGTGGTGTAGTTGACTGTGGCGATGGTGGTTGATCGGAGAAGTTCCTAAACCTAGTTTTTGAGGGGGTCAGGATTTTGATCACCCCGGCTTCTTATGTGAGTCGAGTTGCATGAGCTTTGGGGAAATGGCAGCTCGGTGATCGACGAAGACGCAACGGGAAGCTCGAAGCTCCTGGTGGTCGGTGATGTGATTGCGAATCGATTTTAGACCGGTGGTTGGGTTCGAATGGGGTGCGTGGTGCTCGTTTTTGATTTCGAACTCATTTAGGATTTTTGGTGTTTGAGATCGAGAGTGGAGAGGATTTGTGATTTGCTCGTGATGGCGACGATGGTCGGAGGCGTCCACGGCGGAGGTGCACGTACACGGGGACGAATTGGTATCTGGAGGGTTTTGGTTCGTGGCGACTCGAAGGGGGACTCGCGACATTTTGATTTTGGCTCGAGTTTGCGTGTGTACGCCTGGAAGTTGTTTCGACTGTTGTGAAGATTACTTGCCTGTAACTGGAAGAAAATGAAGGGAAGTGGATTTCTCAAGTTTTCTCGAGAAATTTTGAGGGTTGATTCGAAGTTGTTAAGCTTTTACTCGAAGCAAGTGTGGGGAGGCTCGAGAAGTTGCTTAGCTACAGGTTCCAGGACCTGATCAAATTTCCTGAACTTAACTTTAAAATTTTATAACAAAGTTAAACTAAGTTAAATTAAAAGTTAAGTATACATTCAAGTTTAAGTTCAGTTTGAAATCTGAATTCAAGTTTATTTTCAAATTCAAAAGTTGAAATGAAATAAAAGTTTAAATATTTGAAGGTGGGTTTCAGGTTTACAAACCAGACTGTTTTCAGATTTTTAAATCTAATTTAAATTTTGAAACAGGATTTTAATTGTGGTTTAAATTCAAAGATAAAGATAGATTCAATTGAGGTTTTTTTTTAATTTAAGGTTTTAAAATGAATTTGGATTTTTAAATCAAGAATTTAAAACTAAGTTTAGTTTAAGGGCTTTTGCTTATATAAGGAATAAATGTTATTTACATTTATTTTTAAGGATTATAAATTGAACTTTAAATTAAATTAATGTTCTAAAAGAATAATCATTTTGAATCTTAAATTCAAAATGTAATTTAAGTTTAAATTCAAAAGTAAAATGTTTTACACTTTAATGATAATGAAATCATTGATAAAGAATGAATTACGTACCTTAGAGATAATTTAAATATTGAAGTAATTTAATTAATAAGAATAATAAAGAATGACTTATTTATTTAAGTTATAATTAATGATTTGGAATTAGAAATTAATTAAGAAGTAAATTAAGAAATGTTATTAGCTAATGAAGATAATTAACTAAGGACTTTTAAATTAAGTAATAAATGGGAATTAATTTTGATAATTAATTTGAATAACTAATTAAAGATAATCATTTGTAAAATTGATTAAGTATAATTATTTAAATAAAGTAATTAAGAAATTAATTACTCATTGTAATTAATTGAGTTAAATTTGATTAGTTTAAGTAATTAATTAAGTTTAATTAATTTAAATTTATCATTGGATGATTTGATAAGTAATTACTTAATGTAATTAATAAAGTATAATTACGGGATGAAGTAATTAATGGTAATTACTATATGTAATTAATTGAAGATGATTTTAATAATGATAGTAATTTGGATTAAATTACTGTGTGTAATTAATCAAGGGATTAATTGAGATAATTAATTAAAGGAGTAATTAATTTATTAAGTGAAGTAATTAAGAGTAGTTAATTACTGAATGGGATTAATCAAGACTGGTTAATAAATGTGGTTTAGTAAAGATTAATTACTTAATGTAATTAATTTAAATGGAATAATTAAATCAAGAATGTAATTAGGGATCATTAATTTATATAATTAATGATGTAATTAAGAATTGATTCATTAAAACTAATTAATCAATAATAAGTGATTTTGAGTAATTAATTAATTGTAATTAATTAAGGATAAATATAATTAATTATGGTTAATTAATAAAAAGAGTAATTAAAGGTTAATTACTATTTTTGGTTAAAGATAATTAATTTGTGAAATTAATTGGAAGATAATTACTTGAATGTAATTAAAGGATAATTAATCCAGGATGATTAATTAAGATGGAAATCTAGAGAATGATTAATTAATTGATTTGTAATTAATTAATGGTTAAGTAAGCAGGATTTATAGAATGAAGAAATTAATTTAATTTACTTTAAATTAATTAGAGATTAAGTAATTAATTTAATTCATTTTAAATTAATTATAGATGATGTGTTTATGAATCATTGCTTATGTATTGATGGATGATATTGATTTCCTTGAGTGGTTTAAAATCTCAGATATGAGATAAATAATGCTGTGATATGGATTGTCTATTTATGTGATATTGTAGATTATCTATCTGTGATGTTGTAGATTATCTATCTGTGATATTGTGAACTATCTATCTGTGTGTATATAGATAATTAAAATGAATTGTTTTAACTTTAAAACAACTTGGCCTTAAAAGACACGGTTTGGATTTCGATGAGACCGGGATCGGGTTTCCGTATACCGGGATTCCAGGTCTGGAGACCCGAATACCACATCGATCCAAAATAACGTTAGGTCGTGAAATCCAAGTGGAGCAAGTGAAGACTCGAGGTATAAGAACTATTCGTCAGTATAACTCTGTGGGTGATTCCGTAATGAGTTTGACGGAGATAGTACTTATAGATTCGAGATGGTGATTCAGAATGCAAGGGTTATTGTCGTTAACTCTGAGGGTGATTCCAATACGAGTGTAACGAGATAATGCCTTCGGTTTCGTTCGAACCCGGAACGAACTTGTATGGATTGAATGCTTTCAGAACATCGTCAGGCGGACGATGAGCATTCTAAGTGATGAGTTCTGACAAGGTAATCGTGACCTCAAGCCTCATCAACCGGGAATGGCTAAAACAGGGGAGGTGCAGCAAGGCTTCGTGGGTAGCACCCACTTGAGAGCGAGATATACCCCTGTCTAGATGTCCCTTTTTATTCGGCTGTGTGGGCAGTTGTAGAGCTCCGACTGCTGGGGTTGTTTCGTTCGGAACTGTTCAGTAAGGAATGGTTCCGGCCTTGTATTGCAGGGGAGCGGGCGTACTCCTCGGTACGCTGATCTAGGCCAGGTACTGTGACGGGCGGTACCCCAGTAGCCCTGCCATTGTTGGAAACCCATTTTCCCTACGAGACCCTACGGTTTTGATTGTATTACCCATGTTGTGGCTAGTATGCTGGAATTTAATCATGTAACAATTTCAGCTATTTTCTATTTACTTGAAAACTCTAGACCTATTATAATATCATTGGATTTCCTATCAAATGTTTTGGTTAGCGTAAGGTAAAAACATTTCCATGTTTATGTGTGGGGTGTCTTACGTGATACCTTTTGTTTTCAAAGGATTTTCAAAGTTAAGCAACTTTAACCTGTTACTCATACCAAACCCATGTCTGACCCGGAGTTTATTTCCTGTTTTTCTTAAACTCTCGGGTACCCAAATTTTTTACGGGTAGCCAAGGGATTCAGGTTAGCTTTGACGAATTGTGGAGGAGCAATGGAGCAGGAGGCTTCAGCGTTATAGATATGTATAGTGTTCGGCTGTGTTGGTATCTCTGTGTTGTATTGTGTTGTATCGAGTTGTATTAACTAGACAGGTGTTTATAACTGTCTAGTATGTGATGTATTATCTGTGTAACTCTGATGTATATGATATTATGTATTCTCTTATGTGATATATTATATTTTATCCGTTCCGCTGTTGAGATTCTGATGTTGTTTCTTCTTCTTCTCTATCTTTTCTATTTCTCACCCCTTTCTTTCTTAAAAACGGCATGATTTTCCGCTGGTGGAAAGTTGGGTCGTCACACGTGGTATCAGAGCGTTAGGTTGAGTGAATACCTAGGCTCTGGAGTGGTGTCTATCTTGAGAGAGCGTACTTGTATTTTTGATATATATATTTATATATTTCTACCTATCTGTTAGGTTACCTGTTCGGGTTTTCCAATATAAGTTATAAAGGTAGAATAGGGTAGTGGTGTGTATAACACGACTACCAATGATTGGAGTCTGATAAGGATGGAAGTGTTTCTGCCGAGACTGTAGATCTAATACCGTCTCGAGTGAATCTTTGTGTGGTGTAAGGATTTCACCAATTTCTGAAGGATATCTGTGAGGGTTCGGAGTCCAGCATTTAAGTGTAAGATGATCGCGCTCGTGTGAGCGGATTTTCGAGAGTTTGGATGAGTAGAATTTGGATTCTGTCAGTTGAGCAGAAGCTAGTGATGGTATCTTGATGCCTAGGGAAGTAGTAGCTGTGTGATGAGATACAGTGACTATGGATGTCTCCGAAGATGTTCTTTGGAGCAAGTTTAAGGAAGCGTGTCTGTTTCGGTGTTGAGGCTACATTCAGCTGAGTGTTTTTGTTTGGCTTTGAGGCCTGAGTTTCTCGAGGAGTTTGGATTAGGAAGTCTTTGGCTTCGGTGGCAGCGTCGCAGTTCAGATTTGTTCTGTGTGCAGGCAAGGAGGTCATCTGTCAGCAGTTTTCTAGAAGTGAAGTTCAGAAGCAGCTGTGTGGACCCATTTCTTCGATGGATTGGCTAGATAAGCTTGAGCTGTTCTGATTGATAGAGAGAGAACAGATTTCTTTGGATAATTAGATTGGGTTGATCGCAAAAGTGACTTGCGATAGTTGAGTGTTCTCTTAGTGTGACAGAGATCTTTTGGTATTTCTGAGTTTTCTTCTTTATGGATCGGTTGAACCATATTCTGAGATGTGTGGTCCAGTTTGTGCTCGTGGGCATCATCAGCATTTTTTCATCTTCTCCAGATCAGAGTTGTGCAGCGGAAGCAGTTTGAAGGTGCATCTGTTTTATCTTTTCGGATTGGAAAAGTAAGTTAGTCTTCTGGTGTTTGAGGAGTCGAGTTTGTGTTCTTGGATTGATCGTGAGTGGATCATTTTGATGAGTTGCTTTGTGAAGCATCAGCGAAGGTTGAGCTGATCAGTAGGGATGGAGGCAGCCCAGGATCGTCAGGTGAGTTTGTGGATAAGAGACGGAGGAATTTGGATTTTTAAGTTGGAAATTTGATTTTGGATAAGCTTTCTCCGACCGAAGGTAAGTTTAGTAAGACTGGGAAGTCAGCTCCGAGATATCTTGGATTTTCTCTTGTTCTGGTGAGGGTAAGTGTTTGATCTTCTGGAGTGAATTGTCAGTTTGGATAACTGGAATTCGATGTGTTTCACGTATCTCTAAGGGAGTACGTGTAAGATCTATCTCTGGTTGTGGAGCCAGCAGTTCAGGGAGTTTTGGATGTTGAGTCAGACTTATCTATAGTCTGATATCTTGTCTAGTTGTGTAGATCTAGATGAGTGGTAGCTCTGTAGCTTGGTATTATTGATTGTTTGGATTCTATAGAGCGAGTAACCCGGTATTTATACTCGGGGAAACTCGAGAGAATTCTATCCAGTATTTTGTCTGGATAGTTAGTTTTGATTGTTTGTTTGATTGGATGCTATGATTGTTAGTATATATTGATAATATATGCTTGTGTTTTAAAATAAAATCTTTAATTAGATTATTAAATTACCTTTGTTTTAAATTTCGGGGACGAAATTCTTTTAAGAGGGGAGGAATGTGACATCCCGGAATTTCTGACAATATCAATTTAATAATCTGCATTTAAAATTAAATTGATTTGATAAATTCTTGTTGATAAATTTAGAATTGATATAATAATCTTCTTTTAAATAAATATTTAACTGATAATTTATCTTTTAAAAAGTTAACAAATTGTTTTCTATTTATAATGTATATATATTTGTATATATTGTAAATAGAAATCTTAGTTTGAATCTAATAAATAAATAAATCTTGTTCTCAAATTCTAAATATATTTTTGGTAATTTGGAAATTAGGATTTAATATAGAATATATAGTTTTAAAATAGTTGAGGTAAATGTTTAATTGATTTAAATTTATAGCTTAGCTTAAGTTTAAGGTTAATAAAAAGGGTTTTTTTTTTAATATATGGTTTAATAAATATGAGACATTTATTCATTTAAATAATAATAGGAAGTTATAATCTCTTTTATAAATAAATTTAATTTGACAAATTATTGTTTTCAAAATACATTTATTTATGTATTGTTATATATGTAAATATAAATAGATTTAAATTAGAGGTGTTATTTTCAAATTAAATATCTTGTTATATATATATGTATAAGCTTCTATTTGTATATATATATATACATAGTTTTGTTTCATTTTTTGAAATTCATAAATATAAATAATAATAGGCTAAGTATTTTATAGTTTAAGTGTAAAAGTAAAAGAGGAATAAAAGTAAACTCATCACCTAAATTCTAACTATATGTTAACTATATGGACTTATCTATATTACAAAGCCTAAGACTAAAGCAAGCAAGGAAAAATGAGCACTTAGAGAAATGCTGGAAACATATGTTGCAAGGTTGTAAAACAAAGTATAAAATATAAAATTATATATTCATGTTGCACGGCTGTAAGTAAGTAAGAAAGGAAAGAATTTAACTAAGTATAAAAAAAAAAGTATGTCTCCATGCTTGTACAGGAAGTATCATCAACTATGTTCACTTGAATAGAAAAATCATAGTAGTACATACGAAGATAAATATATGTAGGCTTAAGGACATCTTCATTTAATGTTGAACACCCCTAGTACATGCATAGATCATTCCAGCCCCAACACTAAAAAAAAAAAATCTCTGACCAAATTTATAAAAATCTTGTACAACCCTGTAACTCTTTTCTATACCTTCCTTATCTCATTTTCGTCTACAAAAGACTTAGCATTCCAGTTTTTAACAAGACAAAGTTTCAGTAATCAAAACAAAAGTTTAATCAAATCTTCTATTTATCATCAACAAGCAACTCAACAAATATGAAGATCAAATTAAAGGTTTCAAGTTCAACTGGCAGTTTTCAAAGCCTGTTTTCAAACAAATGTGCTCTGTTCTTCAATTTTCCAAGCTGGTGAGTAACATCACTCTTTTAAGAAAATTTAGTATGGATCTAGTTGCTTTATTATCTCTGAAAATAAGTATGTTGCATGAATATTTATAAGTGTATTGCTGTATATATATGTATGTATGAAATGTGTGCATGCTTGTTGTATCAGTACCCCTTCTGTTTTTAGTTTCAGAGCTAGAGTTTAACAAAAATCTATTATCTTTTGATTTGATTACTGTTAGGATTTATATTACAAACAAAAGTTGATTATTTCATCATAGATCAATGTTTTAAATTGTAAGTAAGCTAAAAATTAAAATTTGATTGTCTCTGGAAACAGGAAAGAAAAAGAGAACAGGCAAGTATTAGTTTTGCCAAAACTCAAATATCTTAATTTTTAAATTTAGTGATATAAATCGAATACTTAAACCCAAACATGATTTTTACAACTAAAATCATAATTTTTAGTCTGGGTTTGAATGTGCATATCTGGTTTGACCAGAAAAGATGTTATGGGGAAATTCTGATGATCACGAGCGTTTGGAGTGTCGTGGTTCTTCCTGGAGGTGGAGGGGTGATCGGAGAGTAGTAGAAAAATGACCGGAGGTGGTGTAGTTGACTGTGGCGATGGTGGTTGATTGGAGAAGTTCCTAAACCTAGTTTTTGAGGGGGTCAGGATTTTGATCACCCCGGCTTCTTATGTGAGTCGAGTTGCATGAGCTTTGGGGAAATGGCAGCTCGGTGATCGACGAAGATGCGGCGGGAAGCTCGAAGCTCCTGGTGGTCGGTGATGTGATTGCGAATCGATTTTAGACCGGTGGTTGGGTTCGAATGGGGTGCGTGGTGCTCGTTTTTGATTTCGAACTCATTTAGGATTTTTGGTGTTTGAGATCGAGAGTGGAGAGGATTTGTGATTTGCTCGTGATGGCGACGATGGTCGGAGGCGTCCACGGCGGAGGTGCACGTACACGGGGACGAATTGGTATCTGGAGGGTTTTGGTTCGTGGCGACTCGAAGGGGGACTCGCGACATTTTGATTTTGGCTCGAGTTTGCGTGTGTACGCCTGGAAGTTGTTTCGACTGTTGTGAAGATTACTTGCCTGTAACTGGAAGAAAATGAAGGGAAGTGGATTTCTCAAGTTTTCTCGAGAAATTTTGAGGGTTGATTCGAAGTTGTTAAGCTTTTACTCGAAGCAAGTGTGGGGAGGCTCGAGAAGTTGCTTAGCTACAGGTTCCAGGACCTGATCAAATTTCCTGAACTTAACTTTAAAATTTTATAACAAAGTTAAACTAAGTTAAATTAAAAGTTAAGTATACATTCAAGTTTAAGTTCAGTTTGAAATCTGAATTCAAGTTTATTTTCAAATTCAAAAGTTGAAATGAAATAAAAGTTTAAATATTTGAAGGTGGGTTTCAGGTTTACAAACCAGACTGTTTTCATATTTTTAAATCTAATTTAAATTTTGAAACAGGATTTTAATTGTGGTTTAAATTCAAAGATAAAGATAGATTCAATTGAGGTTTTTTTTAATTTAAGGTTTTAAAATGAATTTGGATTTTTAAACCAAGAATTTAAAACTAAGTTTAGTTTAAGGGCTTTTGCTTATATAAGGAATAAATGTTATTTACATTTATTTTTAAGGATTATAAATTGAACTTTAAATTAAATTAATGTTCTAAAAGAATAATCATTTTGAATCTTAAATTCAAAATGTAATTTAAGTTTAAATTCAAAAGTAAAATGTTTTACACTTTAATGATAATGAAATCATTGATAAAGAATGAATTACGTACCTTAGAGATAATTTAAATATTGAAGTAATTTAATTAATAAGAATAATAAAGAATGACTTATTTATTTAAGTTATAATTAATGATTTAGAATTAGAAATTAATTAAGAAGTAAATTAAGAAATGTTATTAGCTAATGAAGATAATTAACTAAGGACTTTTAAATTAAGTAATAAATGGGAATTAATTTTGATAATTAATTTGAATAATTAATTAAAGATAATCATTTGTAAAATTGATTAAGTATAATTATTTAAATAAAGTAATTAAGAAATTAATTACTCATTGTAATTAATTGAGTTAAATTTGATTAGTTTAAGTAATTAATTAAGTTTAATTAATTTAAATTTATCATTGGATGATTTGATAAGTAATTACTTAATGTAATTAATAAAGTATAATTACGGGATGAAGTAATTAATGGTAATTACTATATGTAATTAATTGAAGATGATTTTAATAATGATAGTAATTTGGATTAAATTACTTTGTGTAATTAATCAAGGGATTAATTGAGATAATTAATTAAAGGAGTAATTAATTTATTAAGTGAAGTAATTAAGAGTAGTTAATTACTGAATGGGATTAATCAAGACTGGTTAATAAATGTGGTTTAGTAAAGATTAATTACTTAATGTAATTAATTTAAATGGAATAATTAAATCAAGAATGTAATTAGGGATCATTAATTTATATAATTAATGATGTAATTAAGAATTGATTCATTAAAACTAATTAATCAATAATAAGTGATTTTGAGTAATTAATTAATTGTAATTAATTAAGGATAAATATAATTAATTATGGTTAATTAATAAAAAGAGTAATTAAAGGTTAATTACTGTTTTTGGTTAAAGATAATTAATTTGTGAAATTAATTGGAAGATAATTACTTGAATGTAATTAAAGGATAATTAATCCAGGATGATTAATTAAGATGGAAATCTAGAGAATGATTAATTAATTGATTTGTAATTAATTAATGGTTAAGTAAGCAGGATTTATAGAATGAAGAAATTAATTTAATTTACTTTAAATTAATTAGAGATTAAGTAATTAATTTAATTCATTTTAAATTAATTATAGATGATGTGTTTATGAATCATTGCTTATGTATTGATGGATGATATTGATTTCCTTGAGTGGTTTAAAATCTCAGATATGAGATAAATAATGCTGTGATATGGATTGTCTATTTATGTGATATTGTAGATTATCTATCTGTGATGTTGTAGATTATCTATCTGTGATATTGTGAACTATCTATCTGTGTGTATATAGATAATTAAAATGAATTGTTTTAACTTTAAAACAACTTGGCCTTAAAAGACACGGTTTGGATTTCGATGAGACCGGGATCGGGTTTCCGTATACCGGGATTCCAGGTCTGGAGACCCGAATACCACATCGATCCAAAATAACGTTAGGTCGTGAAATCCAAGTGGAGCAAGTGAAGACTCGAGGTATAAGAACTATTCGTCAGTATAACTCTGTGGGTGATTCCGTAATGAGTTTGACGGAGATAGTACTTATAGATTCGAGATGGTGATTCAGAATGCAAGGGTTATTGTCGTTAACTCTGAGGGTGATTCCAATACGAGTGTAACAAGATAATGCCTTCGGTTTCATTCGAACCCGGAACGAACTTGTATGGATTGAATGCTTTCAGAACATCGTCAGGCGGACGATGAGCATTCTAAGTGATGAGTTCTGACAAGGTAATCGTGACCTCAAGCCTCATCAACCGGGAATGGCTAAAACAAGGGAGGTGCAGCAAGGCTTCGTGGGTAGCACCCACTTGAGAGCGAGATATACCCCTGTCTAGATGTCCCTTTTTATTCGGCTGTGTGGGCAGTTGTAGAGCTCCGACTGCTGGGGTTGTTTCGTTCGGAACTGTTCAGTAAGGAATGGTTCCGGCCTTGTATTGCAGGGGAGCGGGCGTACTCCTCGGTACGCTGATCTAGGCCAGGTACTGTGACGGGCGGTACCCCAGTAGCCCTGCCATTGTTGGAAACCCATTTTCCCTACGAGACCCTACGGTTTTGATTGTATTACCCACGTTGTGGCTAGTATGCTGGAATTTAATCATGTAACAATTTCAGCTATTTTCTATTTACTTGAAAACTCTAGACCTATTATAATATCATTGGATTTCCTATCAAATGTTTTGGTTAGCGTAAGGTAAAAACATTTCCATGTTTATGTGTGGGGTGTCTTACGTGATACCTTTTGTTTTCAAAGGATTTTCAAAGTTAAGCAACTTTAACCTGTTACTCATACCAGACCCATGTCTGACCCGGAGTTTATTTCCTGTTTTTCTTAAACTCTCGGGTACCCAAATTTTTACGGGTAGCCAAGGGATTCAGGTTAACTTTGACGAATTGTGGAGGAGCAATGGAGCAGGAGGCTTCAGCGTTATAGATATGTA
Organism: Allium fistulosum; assembly: GCA_030737815.1. NCBI lineage: Eukaryota > Viridiplantae > Streptophyta > Magnoliopsida > Asparagales > Amaryllidaceae > Allium > Allium fistulosum. Next base: position 303,191,550 of record CM060901.1, on the reverse strand, counting down.
TAGTGTTCCGCTGTGTTGGTATCTCTGTGTTGTATTGTGTTGTATCGAGTTGTATTAACTAGACAGGTGTTTATAACTGTCTAGTATGTGATGTATTATCTGTGTAACTCTGATGTATATGATATTATGTATTCTCTTATGTGATATATTATATTTTATCCGTTCCGCTGTTGAGATTCTGATGTTGTTTCTTCTTCTTCTCTATCTTTTCTATTTCTCACCCCTTTCTTTCTTAAAAACGGCATGATTTTCCGGTAGTGGAAAGTTGGGTCGTCACAATAAGTTTATAAATAAGTCTTGTAAATCGATTAGAATTTTATTAATAAATCAAAATTAATTATTGTTTCAAAATTATGTAATTATTTTAAATTGTTTAAAGTATATTTACTTATTAATTAAGTTAGTTAAAATGAGTTGATATTAAGTTAATTATTATTTAAGAATTAATCAGTATTATGATTCTAAAAGATAAATTATCCAATATTAATATAGTTTATATAATAACTTTTATTTAAGAGTATTTACCAAATCAAACTTGGAAAATTATTATAGAAACTTTATAAGCATTATTTTGAGATAATTATTAAATAAATTTTTCGGAAAGTAATGGTATACTTTCATGGCGAAATCGGAGGCCGAAAATTAATTGGGTCCTAAAATTAATATCGAAAATTCAATATGATAATTAGGTCCGAAAAGCTATCTTCTCCTTACGATCGAATTAGGACTCGAAACCTTTTCCATTGCGTTGAAATAGGGGTATAACATTATAAACGCCTAGTGGCATGCCTCGATAAGGCTTTGAGATTTTAAGTTGCGTAATCGAGATGGTTTGAAAATTTAAATAATATATATATATATGTGTGTGTGTGTGTGTGTGTCTGTGTGTCTGTGTGTGTTTATTTGATTAACCATATTCACATCAGCAATTTTTCCCCTCACTTCCAAACATTGTAGATGACCTATTCAAACATGTTTCCCTCCTCCTTTTAAATCATGTTGTTCTTCCAATTTGTTTCAAAACACAAAACTGTACAGAAAGAAAAGAAAAAAAAAATACATAAATAAAATAAGCGTTCGTTCTTCTCCTTTTTAACCCACGTTAAATCCTATGACCATTATCACTCGGGACCACTAGAGGCCATAATAGGCGTCAAGTTCAACTAGGAAAGTGGGCGCGGCGACGTGATGTAGGAAACTAACAGTGGAGATGGTGTTTGGGGGAGCGAGTCAGTGGCTAGGGAACGATGAACGGCGATCAATTTTTCGTCGGTTGTGGCGATTTGGTGGATTTTGGGCCAAGGCTTCCAACTAATGGAATGTAGGGAAGGGGCAGGCCTAGCTTCGGCCAAGGTCTGGTGGGGCGCAGTGGACTATGGTGGCGGTGATGTTGTTTTGAACCGAGATAAGGTTTTTGGGCTTTCGTAGAGGAGGATGGGGAGCTGGGACGCCGCGCTAGCTTCGTTGAGTTCGTTGAGGTTTAGGGTTTTGGTAGAGGGGGAGCGGCGATCTCCAATGGCCTATGGCGGTGATGAGGCACGGTCAAGGGAGGCATGTACGCGGTCAACACGAGATGAGGAGGAAGGTATTAGCGGCAATTTAAAGTTTGAACGAGGTAATTATATATTAACTGTGATTAGTAAAACTAATTTTAATAATAAGTATGTAATCTTCTAAATTCTATAATTTAGTAATTTTAGATCAAATTCAAACGAGACTAGTTGCGATGGCTTCGTCTCTGTGAATACTACACATAGAAAATTGATTGGGGTGGATTGGAGCTAGCAAGAATTTTGGTTAAAATTAAATGCCTGTTTAATTTTAAAATTTTAAGCAGAACGCTTCAGCGACGACAAAAAAAAATCAAGGTGAGTTAATCTCACTCATCTCGGATAATTGGTAAATTTTAAATAGTTAAAATTTATTTATTGGTTGATTTGATGGATTGATGAATTATTATCAGTTGGATGTTATAATATACATAGTAGTATATATATTACTAGTTGGATTGATATTCCCGCATATTTTAGCGGATGGGACCCTATGCACCCCGCATAATAGCAGATGACCCTATATACCATAATATCCCCCTCGAAGTGGGATTGGTATTTTTACGTTGTATTAACATTTGTGGTTGAAGGGAGACAGGTTGGAGGGATCCAACTGGATTCCTCAAAAATGTTGAATTAAATTTCATATATATTGATATATGATCTGTTTGAATAATCTGTGGTAGATTATAGTGTGATTTGGATTTATTAGATGCTATGGTAGTGCTAGCCTAGATTTTGGTATTCTAGAATACCATAAATATGTGTTTGAATTCGAAACAAAATTTAAAAAGGGATTTTTGAAAAGTTAAATATTTATCTAGAATTCGGATTAGTTAAAGAAATTTATTTGGATAGAATAAATAGTTTGACTTCAAAATTTGTACTTAACTTTTTGGAATATTGTAAATAGAGATTTTGGAGTAATGTGTATAAAGAATTTTAAATAATAAAACTTAGGCGATATTTTCTTAAGTGTAAAAGGATTTTTAAAATCAAGACTTTAAATAGTTTAGGAAAACAAAAAGGGGATTTGGAAAATAAGTATAAAAAAATTGATTATACTGGATCTTAAAATAACATTTCTTAAGTTATGAAATAGAAGTAAAATATAGATTTGGTTGGTTGGAGTTCAGTTTTGGGTTATTTAAGAAATCGATTTATAAATGGAATTTAATTTAGTAATCAATTTTATAATGGATTTAAGTGATATGAAACTGTTATAACCTAGAATTGAAAACTATGAGATTTATAAACAATGTTTATAAATAAAGTGAAATGATTATCGGTTGATAAATTGAAGATATAAATTCACAGTAAGAATTTATAAGGAGATGGGTAAATCAGTTTAAAAATAAATGATAGATTTACTTCTAGAAATGTGGAAAAGGGGATTTACGAAATTGGGACGTAAATCAGTTGGTGATAAATTGAGAGAGATTTATAAATGTTAGACTAGTTATATTGGAATGGGGAATTATATTTTTATCGAGAAGTTGAGTTGTTTGTAAAAGGAGGGTTTTTAATTATTAAACTGGGTAATTTAAAAATGTTTTTAGCATAAAAATACTCCAGAATATTAGTATTTAAATATTTTAAAATTTTCAAAATGGATTATAAGTTTATAAATAAGTCTTGTAAATTGATTAGAATTTTATTAATAAATCAAAATTAATTATTGTTTCAAAATTATGTAATTATTTTAAATTGTTTAAAGTATATTTAATTATTAATTAAGTTAGTTAAAATGAGTTGATATTAAGTTAATTATTATTTAAGAATTAATCAGTATTATCATTTTAAAAGATAAATTATCCAATATTAATATAGTTTATATAATAACTTTTATTTAAGAGTATTTACCTAAATTAAACATGGAAAATTATTATAGAAACTTTATAAGCATTATTTTGAGATAATTATTAAATAAAGTTTTCGGAAAGTAATGGTATACTTTCATGGCGAAATCAGAGGCAGAGATTGCCTGCAGTTAAGTTTGGATTTATCTAGGATAGAGACGTAATCATTAAGCTGTGAATCCATGGTTGATACCGCGTGGTGCTTTCCATATTATTTTAAAAAGTTCTATTTAACTATTTTTGAAGGAAATGGTTTGTGAATATACTCATTTCGGTGAGACAAGTATATACTTTTGAATAAAGAGATTTAAATTAAGGAACCCAGAACTTATAGAATTCGTTATAAACGAGTTAAGGAATTTACAATATAAGGGATTTTGAGAAAAGAGAAATAAATGAAATTTTCCTAAGTGTTGGAAAGTAAGGGGTCTAGAAAAATATTTTCAAATATTTTTCTATGTGTTGAAATAAGAGATGGTTTGAAATATCCCGATATGGATATAAGTATTTGAGTTGTCTCAAATATCAAAAATTTGGAAGGGATTTGAATATATATATCTTATAAAGATATTTTGAAATAAATTTTGGAAAATCTATAATAAGGCCTTATGTCTGCGTATGGATGTTTATTGATAGTTAAATAACCGACTATCAATTTTGGCCAATTTCGTTGATCGTTTCGAAGAGACTAGGATCAAATTTAATTATCTGAAAACCACTTCGATCCGATTTGAGCTTTACGAATGGATACTGTGAAGATGATGAAGACGGTGATTCGGTTTGTCCAGACCCAGGACAACTTGTATGGACAAATGCTATCAGAACATCGTCATTGGAGGATGATGAGCATTCTAAGTGAAATTATTCTTGAAAGGTAATCGTAGCCTCTACCTCATCAACCGAAATGACTGAAAATCAGGGGATATGCAGCAAGGCTAAGTGGGTCATACCCAATTTGGGTATGTTATCACCTTTTTAGATACCCTCGGATATAATATTTATTATGGATACGGTAGTGCATGCAAAAGAGCTCTCGATAAGGGTGGGAACACCTTGAGTGATAACATATTCGGTTCTGTCCAGGTTAGGGATAGGGCCGGTCTTGTGTTGTAGGGGATCCCGGCGAGGTCCTCGGTACATTTTTCTAGATGTGTACCGTGATAGGTGGTACCCCAGTGCCTAGTCATTGTATGGAATCCATTCTCCAATAAGTGCCGTACGGTTTTGATTGTGCCCAACTATGCTGAAACGTGAGATGCAAGCATTTCACCTATTTTCTATTTACTTTCTATAGACACTATTATAATACCAGATGATTTTGATAAAGTGTTTTGGTTATCGTAAGGTAAAAACCCGTCGTTTTTATGTGTAACTCGGTCTTACGAGATACCTTTGTTTTTTAAAGGTTTTTGATAACTTTAATAATTCAAATTGAGTGTGTTTTCTCACGCTGGTTTTCCAGACTGACTCGGGTGTTATTTTATTATAATGCTCGGGTCAGACCGAGTATTATAGATTCATGTTAGGATGCTATGGAGCTCAGAAGATGAGCTAGATGACGAAGACGTATTACACGTATTTGTTTTTATTCCATTGTGTATTGTAGGTTGTATATTCAGCACTTGTGAGGACAAGTTATCATAACTGTCTAGTATTGAGTTATATATGTATTTTACTTTGATGATGTAATGTATAAGTAACAGTTATAGTTCTTTTTGTATAAAGGCATGTTAATATCTATTATATATTATTCCGATGCGATTGTGAGATTCTGTGCTGTTGTTTCTGTTTCTTCTTCTACCTCTTTCATCTTTGCTTCTAACGATCTGGTATATCCGGCACTCGATTGCTCGACATACTATATAGTGGACTTATTGATGTCGATTTTCGAGGGTTGAAAATCCGTGTTCTTTACAGATAACATGGAGAAGAGGAAGAGATCTCTATTAGATTACAAAGAAATAATAATTAGTAGTTTATCAAAATAATAATAATAATAAACGTACATAAGAGTATTTTATCAAAAGGAACAATGATTACATTAATTGCTATGTTAATGGTAGTAGTATTGTGGAATAATTTTTAGGGGGCCTAAAAGAAAAGTTATACCAAAAATCAAGGAGAATGCACTATTCGGTCTGAGAGTGAATGAGAGATAAGAATATTAATAGTTTTATATTCTCTTTCTTATATTATTGAATAGATAAGATGTGTTTATATTCAAAAATTAAATTAAAATCCGCCATCATATTCCACAAAAAAATCAATTTTTTCCATATACATCATAATCGATAAATATATGTGTCATAATAGTTAGATGCATACATAAGAACACTTTTGATAGTATGATGATTATGACAATGCTTAATTTGCAATAGCTCTCCTTATTATGTTAAGAAGATATTTTAATATTTAAAAAATAGATTAAAATCCGTCATCATATCTCACAAAAATAAACAATTTTTTATATCAATTATATATCAATCGATAAATATATGTATCATAATAGTTCTATGCATACATAAAAACCCTTATATACGTGTATTAAAACTAATATCCACACATGCATGCATGCGCACGCACACACACAAATATATGTGTATGTGTGAGTATATATAACTGTGCGTTTTATTATGTATGCATGCATGCATGTACGCACACACATGCACGTATCAAGTTTGATAAATATCGGTATCATAATGAAAATTGAATTTAAGTTATCAGAACTCATTTTTTAAAATTGAGCATACTTTTATATTCAAATCAAAATTTCTTATGTGTATCAAAACTGTTATATATACACATATGCACACACTCATACATACATATGTGTGTAAGTTTTTTTCCAGAATGGATATACACACACATTTTATGAACATACATTAATCAATGATGATAAATATCAGTATCATATAAACAAAATTTGAGTTCGGTGTATGAAAGGTTATTTTGTAACCAAGTATAATATAATATTCAAGTTAGAAAGTTGGATATGTGTATCAAAACTTATATATATATAATAACTGATAATATTAGTATCATAAGTGAAATTGGGTTCATAGTATCATATGACATTTTTAAGTGTAAGCGTAGTTTTATATTCAAATCAAAATTATTATTTTACATGTCTTAAATTTGATATATGTTGTTGTGAAGATGTATAAAGGTTGATAAATATAAGTATAATAAATGAAAATTTGGTTTTATGCATAAGTCATTTCAAAACTGAACATAATTTTATATTCAAATCAAAATTACTATATACAAGCATGTATCAGAACTTGTCTGTATGTATGTATACACATACATATTGTTTGAACCAAAAATGGCACAAACACCCAGAAGTTTATGTAGTAGATATTAAATGAAGAAAAGTAAATGAAAATGAGGAAATAAACAAGACACGATCGTTTATAGTGGTTCGACAAAGCAAGGCTTACGTCCACTTTAAAGTTTTATTGTTTATTTCTGATTTGGAGGCATAAGTTCTTAGGAGTCAGTACAACTCCAACACTTAGAATTTCATAGTTACAAGAATATAAGAAATAATGGAGCCAGAACCAAAAAGCCCTTGAAAAATGAGCCACACCCCTCTATTTATAGAGGTAGAGAGCCTAAAATCTCGTCTACAATATCTCCAAGCCGTTGCGCACGAATTTGACCAATTCTCCCAAAATAATAGACGCCACCTTAGCAATATTTGGGAATCGATACTGATACCTAAGTGTAAGTCGTACCGATCCCAAGTTCACCATTTTTTGTGTCTTCGACTTCTTGCTTCGAATCGTCTTATGGTTAGCTTTGATATTCTATAGTTGTTTGAACTGGTATTAGCTTATTTTTGAGCCCAAATGATGGAGTTGTGAGAAAACAAAGTTGTAGTTTCAAGTGTCCATGGAGTTCGATAGAAAAATCGGCAAGCCAACTTTGAAATAGGCTTTTGGCACCGAAATAAGCATGAAGGCTAAAGATGTGGTCCACCCAAGTCTTATTTGGGGATCCCCAGGTGAGAGTCGGTGTCGATCCCCAACTTGGGGTTCCCATTGCCTTGTTGTTGATGATGGTTTTGACTTTGATTTTGTGACTTTATCTATGCTTGGTTTCTGAAATCCTGGGATATCTATCCGGACTTTCTGCCTTGATAACTCCAAGTTTTGTCTGTCCAGTCTGTCCGGGTTCTGCTTGGTCAAAAGGCTGGATAACACTTGCCCCCGAAGTACATCTTGTTTCCAACGTGATATGCTTTAAATCGAGACAAGTTCGGATTTCTGTAAAGGATTCCACTCTGCATTCTAAATGGTCACTATCCCTTCGTGAATCGCTATTCCGTGAATGTTCATGTCCATAGTGATTCGTTGCAATGTTCTGCTAACATCTGGGGCTAAAAATCTAGAAGGTGATTTACTATTCCAGGTCCGATGATTTTTAACCAACTCCATGAGTTCCTCAGGTATGAATCCAATTTTCCCTTAACTTTAGTCATCAAGTATTGGGTATATACACACATGGCTCATCACATGTGCATAATCATTCACACACACACGTGCGCACGCATATACCATACGTACTTTTGTGTGTGTGTGTATTGAAATATTTGGGACTCGTTACTGATCCTTAATTTGGGAGTCGGAACCGACTCCTCACTTGGAGAAATTTCTCCAAGTTTTTTTTGGCTTTTAGAATTTAGGCTAGAGAGGCTATATAAGTTACTTCCTTTCTTCTTCCCTCTCATTCGTATTCTTGCCTTAAACTCAAGCTCCCCACTGAAGATTTCGAGTTCGCCAATTAACCCCGTCTACGTCCATGCCTGGATCCATTGCCGCTGCATCCTCACCTGCAATCGAAATTTCCTACACCACCTCATCGTTGACTCGGTCAGACCCGCCACCACCGACCCAAACCCTAGCTCTAGAACCAATCTCAAATTGAATCGATCTTAATAGGTAGGTATACGGTATACTTGTCGATGGAGAAGAACCGACATGGCCGTGAACATGGTGGAACGAGGGTGTTGTTGGCCATGGTTTCGAAGTTGGCAGGGGTGAAGGGAGAGGGTGGGATTTGCCTTGATTATGGGGGTCGGTAGGACTCCCATACTTAGACAAATTTTTGCCTACTCCAAGCTTTGCAACTGAACTTTTCCTTGGAGTTTCATGCTGAATTCCTATTTCATCTTGAATATTTCCCAAGCACGGCTGATAACATTAAGCTAGTCAGGACGGTCAGCGATGACGATCACATGGAGCCACATCCGGACTTGAAAATGAACTGCTAATATTAACAGTTAAATGATGACTGAAATACGGACTGTATTACACTGCACTAGAGTCCACTTTAGCACGGGGGGCACGGTTTGTAGTTAATCTTCTAATGTTGTATATCTGTCAAGTTTTTTTATATAGAAATGGACCAAAGATGTTCCAAACATTTAGCTTCTCAGAGTGTAGGTACCTTACCTTCAAAATATATCGAATCCGACGTAGATTCAAGCTCGGCAATAACTTCTCAGGCACAGCAAATTCCTATCTAATAAAAGCAGCAACTAGAAATTCCACATGTTGATCACCAAGATCTTAAGAATCCCGATGTAGAGCAACAGATTCTAGAAAATCCAATTGAACCGGTAGATAAGCCTCAAATAGGTACAGCTTCGGATACTCTTAAGGATGCAATAATACTGAATGATCCGGTTGATTCTGTTCCATCCAAAATCGATGAAGGATCTTTTCGAAGGATATGCAATAAGCATAGAATTCCATTTAACAACATTCTAGCACTATCTTGCAACTAGAGGTTCACGATCCTCCATAAGGGTATATATCTTGCAATAGATATATGTGTCTGTCAGGTTGTGTCCCGCCATTTAATCAATTTATCCATCAAGTCTTGAACTTTATGAGACTGGCTCTCACACAGCTGCATCCGAACAGCTACACTTTTCTTCTTAGCACTTATATGGACTTCTCTGAGCATTTGAATCGAGTGCCCAACGATGAGGAAATCAAATACATTTATAGTTTTAAGATCCGCAAATAAAACTCGTCACTTATCTACATGGAGCCGATGAGGGGTTGCGGAATAGTTACGGGGGTTTGGAACAAGCTAAGTTAGTTTAAGGCTGAATGGTTTTATGTACACTATCCACCCGGGTTCGCATGTAGATGGGTATCCGGACGTAAGTTTCATTTCAAACGTTGTCCGTGCATTTGTCTTATAGTTTGCATACTTAATTTATCTTTCTCTGTTATACAAATGTTCCAGCAAAATCCAGTGGCGGATCACTTTCGGATATCGTTAATACTCTCATGGAAGTCCAGCCAAGGATAGGTATATAAGAACTCTATTGATAGACGAGAATCTTCTCGCCCATGGTTTGTTAAAGGAAGGTCGTAGGACTGTCATAGTTCCAAATGTCGACATAGAGGAGGATAGTGATAATAATGATACCAATCCACCTATAGGAGATGAAGTCGATCTTGATTTGCCATTGGTCCTAAGTCCTGGGGCCGAAGCCATAGAAAACATAAAAATAGAACATGAAGGCGCCGAGGAAGGAGAAATTATTGGAGAGAGTGGTGAGGCTGGCTAATGTAACATCGAAGTGGGCTACGGGTCTCAAACCAAACAACCTAGAGACGACCCACCGCTTGCTCCTAAAAAGAGATTGCCTATGACCATTTCGAAGATATAGACTTCCACTTAATCTCCACCAGTCAAAAGTGCAGAAAAGACTCCATCTATTCCTTAATGGGCATGTTCGTCGATTTAGGGTTTATCCCTATGGAGTTCGGCTCTTTTAACATTGGTAACATTAGCATCGGTGACATCGGTTCCTCGATCTGCTTTGAGAAGGACACCATTCCAACCATTGTAGGAGAGGTTACTCCAATATGTAAAGCTTCAGTCCATGGTCCGTTGGGGGACACTAGGACAAGCACGCATACGTGCACTATACAACACTCGCAGTTGACCCGAGTCCTTGCCTGTTTGATCTAACCATTCTTGTTTGGTATATATGTTTGATGGATAAGAGAAAGCATTCATTCCGATGGCGTATCATGTTCAATGCCCCCGATCGAGCTCGTACCACCAAGGGAGTGGTCGAGACTATGGTTCAAGTTATCGCTCCAATCATGACAGAGATGACCGGGATATAAGTGGTTATGACATGGACCGTTGTTCTCATGATTCCGCTTCTAAGCGCCAACCTAGATCCAGATCACCTCCTTCTAGAGGCTCGGATAGGCAATCTGACCGCTGTGATGATATTCCACCATATGACTCTTCTTGAGCTCCACCACCTGCTTCTGTCCTTTTACAGTCCATGGCATTATCTCATTCCAATCGTTCTTCTGAGCGCGAACATCATAAGAGAGGCTCAAATACTTTTCATCATAGGCTAAGCAAAGGAAGCATTATTGCTCCAACCATTATAGAGGAGCGGCAAGTAGATACTATGGGTCGGATGGCCGAGCTTAAGAATGAATTCCCCAACATTTACTTTGATGGAGTTATGTTTTTGCCAAACTTAAAGAGAATTCCTATTGAAGTCCAACAGAGGACCATCAACTGAACGATTGATGTCCATAATCAATACAATGTGCGAGCAAAGCTGGCCGAAAAGATTTCAAAAGTTTCAAGAGACGGGTTGCAGGAGATAAAGAACTAGAAACTTACTAAAGCCGAGAATACCAAAATCATAGCCGCTCTCGACACTGAGATTGAGAACTCAAGAAAATCCCAAGCTGAAGTGGAGAACAATGCCGAGGAGGCCATTAAAGCACTCAAAGCCAAGAGATCCAAGCATCTGAATGAAATCGAGCAAGCGCATCATCGGAACCACGAGCTTGTCCTGGAAAGGGATGCTAACAGAAGTAACGCGGTTAAATTGAAAACGAAGCTCAAGCGTGAGACCAAAGAAAAAGATGAAGCGTAGTAAATTGCTCAGGATGCATGTAACGAGCTGGTCGCTATTAGGATAGAGAGGAATAATGCGCTCGAAAAGACAAGGGACATTTAATGCTCTTGTCAAGAGAGAAGTTGAAGCTGCACTAAAATAGGTTGAATAGTGGGTCGAAGAGCAGATGATGAAGAAGTTTGAGCCATTGATCACTCAGTACAACGCCAATGTGCTCAAATTTTGGAATCTGGAGTGGTTTAGAGAAGATTAACCTTTGATGCTTGTCTGTGCCTAGGAACAGTTGTCGAGGAAGGGAAAGAATTTCTTAATAGTGATAATATTGATATGGAGCAGCTGGAAAAATAGATTTTAAAGGGGAATAAGCCCAAAATCCTTCATGATAATTGGCATCTTATTCATTCAGAACTTGACGGAATCGCTCAAAAAGAATTAGGTAAAGGTTCTGGCTCTTTGCATCATGATGCTACAGCTAGTTAAACTCTCGGGACCTAGGCTGCTCCTAGTTCCGCTGTTGATTCCTCTACCGACGCTGGTTATGACCCAAAGAAGCCACAGCTCTAAAAATCCACTATTCTCTCCCTATTCTTGAGGGAACTCCCGGCAGCACTCCAGCTCATGCGAAAGTTCAAACTGAAAAGGTATCTCGTTGATTTCTCCTATTTTCAAAAGAGTTGACGTGTCACCGACCAAGTCGCAATCTCTCTCTTTGCATTTCTTTAGCTATAGGTCAGCCTGTAATTGCTCTACTTCCTCCTAAGGACTCTCAACCGGGGAATCAAATATTATCAACGGAGTTTGTAACCGTGACGACTTCGACATCAATTCCTAGCATCCCAGTTGGGGAGATCCTGAGCCTTGACGAGCGCATGATAGATGCTTTGTTGGAAGAAGGAAACAATGAGAATCAGGGGACTCAAGTTGATGGGAATGTTATTATTACTCTGGTCTCGCAATCCCTCTCGGGTCCCTCCGTGCATGATCTTGAGAAAAAATTTAGGACGGATATCCTCCTTGCCAATCAAATCAAGAAGAAGCAAATAAAAGTTTTCCCTCCTTCATTGTCAATCGCTTTGCCCGTGCAAACCGTTTTCGCTCTAGTCCTCCGCCTGGGAGTACTCGAAGTACGTCAACAGTATGTTCACACAGCGTTCCAGCCTCCATTTCCCCGCTCGAGAGCGACCAGGGTGTGCCTGCTGGATCTTCACAAAGCACTCCCTCCCAAGGCTAAGGCGGTAGAGAAAGAGGTGGAAAGAGGCAAGGAGAGAGCACGAGTGAAGTCTCCCTGGTTCTAAGAAGAAGAAGAACTCGAAGAAGAAATAGTTGCTACTTTGTTTCTCCATAGATAGACTCCTTTCAGTTGTTGACTGGCTTTGTATGGGTTTGGCCCCCGTTAATGTTTTTTGCTTTCGGCGTGAACTACTTGTACTTAGCTTTCCTAGTTTAATGTTAACAACAAAGACCTTTTATTTTGTAAAATATTTGTTCAAATTTGTCTGAGTATTTAAGGAAATATGTTTTCCATTCAATACACTTGTTGTAACAACCCACATATTTTACGATTGTATATTTAAATGTTTTATTTAAATATAGCATCGTTGGTCGGATTAAAGTCCGAAATGCTACTTTTTGTAAATAGTCGAATTGGGACTCAAGACCACTTTCATTGAGTTCAAAATGGCGTTTACAACTTTTTTGAGTATAAACATCGATATGTTTGGAGTTGATTATAATTTTGATGTTTTCATTTGGGGCTTTGAGTTTGGGTTTCAGCCCACTAACCCAATAAGAGAACCCAACTCCTTTATCAAACACTCTAACTCAACTCCTCTTCATTCATTTCATTCCATATTTCCTAACACTCAAGCTCAAGAGAAAAATGGTGGAAAAGATTGGAAATTAAAAATTCCTAAACCCTAGTTTTATTAGGAAATTCAAGTTTTTGCTCTAAAATCAAAGAGAAGCTTAGGTAAGCATCCTCTTCATCTTCTCCATCTCAGTCTCTCTCCAATTTCAAAATTTTCCTATAACCCAACTTAGGAAATATTTGCTTATGATCTTAGATTGGAGCTTCTAGAGTTGAAGTTGAAGAGTGGTTGATCTTTCCCTTGTTTTAAAGCTTCTCATTCATTGTTTTTGGGTTTAAAGGTGAGTTTTTGAACTCACATCTACGTCTATAACTCTCATTGTTATTAGGTATGAATTCCTAACATTTATTCATGTTCATTTGCTTTTGATTTGAATTGATTTGGTGAATTTTCCAATTTTTTGTTTTTGAAGTCCAATTTTATGAAAATACTACTATGGATGTTTGGACGTGATATTTGGGTTGTATCGAAGAGCCTATAAGGCTGGGTTGTCGCTTGGCATAAATCCCTAGTCTTCGTTGCTCGCTCGATCGCTCCCGAATCGTTTTGGTCATCATGGCCTAGGCAAATTGTTGCCCAGACCAGGTGACCAGACGTCTGGTTGCTCAAGTCCAGGCGTCTGGTTATGGTCCCTGGAGACAAAAATATAAGAAAGCAGAAAATAAAATGGCAGAGACAAATTCCAGATGTCTGGTTAGGGCTCAGACATCTGCTTTGAAATTTCAGACGTCTGGGGGTTTTCAAAATTATTTCCAGATCCCAAATCCAAACGCCTAGATTAAACCCCAGACGTTTGGAACTGTGCATTTTGCCTATTTGCCTATTTTTTGAGTGGATTTCCAATTTTAATCGATTTTTGTTGATCCGGTTAGTTGTTATCACTTATTATCGACTTTGATGACTTCTTTCTTTAGATTTTTGGGAATATCCATTTGATGGATTTGATATCGATTTTTATGGATTTATTTCACATAGTTGAATGTGAATTTTTGGTGATTGATTTTTTTTACAATCATTTTTGTGATTTGTCACTTTAAAATACGAAGGTTTCTATACTAGTAGTAAATACTAAAACTCTTTCACAAAAATGATTTCAACACTACTTTTAAAATACAAAGCTCGTTTATAAAACCGTTTTCCAATCTATTAGTATATACAAACCTTTACCTCATTCGTATGAGAAATCTAATTAAACGGCTTAGCAAAACAAGTGGTATGAAATGCTTGCGTTTACTTTGTCGGTTAATTCTTGGACTTGTTCGATTGAACTCTCGTGACAATTTTCGAGTGGAAATCTACAATCTATTCGTAAATATTTAAGTTAAGCTAGTGGTTATGGGACATGAAGCTAAACTTATTTATTTACTAGCTTAGTGTAATTTACACTTGTCGATCATTGATGATCATTTTGTGATTTAGACTAGCGATGTGCGATGTCTCTTTGTTTGTGGAGCTTCAGTTCAAATTGGTGGGGTAGCGACCCCTGGTCTTCGGGCCGTTTGTGGAGCTTCGGCTCAAACTTGATGGTTAGCGACCATGGAACATCGTTTCGTTTGTGACACACGTGTTGGTGAGTTTTCGTGCTCCCGTTTGTGTTAGGCCTCCCCCCCTTTGTGTTTTCTGGATTTCTGGTTGTTGATTCATAGAATTTGTGTTTCACCAATTTTGATGATATGCATTGATAAGCTCTATCAATATTTGTGTTTTGGTGAATAATTTAAAGATTATGACAATCTTTTTGGTGTTTGAGAATATTTGAGATATTGTATGATTTTTGTTGTTATTCGATGTATACTTGTCACAGTATGGCATTATTGTTATCATACGTTTTTGTGATATCTCTTATCCTCTCTCGTTTTATATGATATTTATAGCTAGACTGATCTGTTTATTATTTCCTTCTTAAATAATACTCGGGTCAGACCATGGTATTTCAGGTGCTTCTGCTTGACTACATATCAGGGTCCGTCACCTGACTTTTGGCTAACTACTTTAGCTTAGTAGTTTTTGTTATTATAGATTTGAGATAGAGACTCCTTGATGTATACATATTCTTTTGTCTAACACTTGTACCTATTCTTTTGTGATGTAGTGGATCTTGTATGACCACTATTTTGATGTACCCCTTTATGTGTTATATTCATATCTGTTTCCGCCTTTGTGATATGAATATCTGTGGCTGATTTGTGTTATGCTTATTTCTATATTTTTTTTCGAAGGCCTCATAGCCACTGTGTGGTAGCTTTGAGTTTGTATTTGATATGTTGGATATCTTCTTGAAACGAATTGAAAGTCATTCTATCTGACATATCGGTACTCGCACAAAGCAATTACACAGATGGTCGCTCCTCAACAGCCTTATTCTTCGTGCTAGTCGACGGCATTACCCCGTAGTGTCCTTGGCTAGTGTGAGTATAGAGGTGGGGCATCACACTTGCGATTTATCTCTTTTAGTGATCGTTTTCGGATTATGTCCTTAATCCATTTTATGGTTTGCCAACTCACATTATTCTGGCAAATGTAAAGCAATCCTTAGGATAAACCTCTTAAAATAGCGCCTTGAGTATCCTTTTCAAGGATAGTAAGTTCCAACCACACCAAACTTCGAGCGTGAGTTTAAGTTAACTACTTAGAATCATAGTCTGTACATCTCTAGGATGTTAGCATTCAACCATGCCAAAATCCAGGAATTGGTCAAAGGCTTAAAAATTGGATCTCACTTTACTCCAAGGGTGGACCTTCCGTTCTACCTACTCTGGGCAAGATGTTATGGAATAGACAAACTTGTCGCGCCTGTTTCCATTTATACTCCTTCCCCCAGTCCGGGGACGAGAATTGAGCAAGCGATCGGTCGTATCACGCTCTTATTTATTTATAGTCTCACGCCCTATCCGAGGATAAGATTTGACTTACGGACGATGTCACGTCTTGTTTTAAGTTTATGCTCCAATTCCTACTTCGGGAGCAAGAGTTAGGATGCAGACAGATGTGTCATGTCCGGTTTATATTTATACACTTGCC
Source organism: Allium fistulosum (assembly GCA_030737815.1). Taxonomy (NCBI): domain Eukaryota; kingdom Viridiplantae; phylum Streptophyta; class Magnoliopsida; order Asparagales; family Amaryllidaceae; genus Allium; species Allium fistulosum. The sequence continues at coordinate 303,175,334 of CM060901.1, read as the reverse complement.
CTCAATCCGAAGGCAAGAATTAGCTGGTGTCATTCTTCGAAAACCAAAGAGGATTTCACAGGCCGAATCATGGGCCACCGAAGTTTGTTCGGCACCTATCTTCGGGTACTTGCAAACCTACATTAATCATATGCAGATCCATTCAAGTTGGTCAGGTCACAACTCTTAAGGAACGAGAAGACATAAGTTTGAGCTTAAAAGGTAATTTATTTCATAAAATATGAAAAATGATAGAATCTTTCTTATTACACTGCTCTAGCCCAATTATTTACAAATTTATTATCGAAGTGAAATAGTGTCATAAATGCTCGCTATTCCATGCCCCTGGGGTGTGAGATCCCGTCTGAGTTGCCAGCTTGAAAGTGCCATCTCCAAGGTTTTCCTCTCTTGCGTATGGACCTTCCCATACTAGGCCCAAGTTCTTAGGGCAAAAGAAGATTCATTTGAGGATCAAGTCACCGATTCCATAGGTTTGAATCTTAACTTTGGTGTTATAATATCGAGCGACTTGGTGCCTATGTGCGGCTGCTCTCAACTCAGCTTCGGTCCATTTCTCATCGATCATATCAAGAGACTGTGAATACCCAAAATTTTTGAGAATAAAAATTACTTTAAAAGAAAAACAAGAAATGGAAAATAAATACCAAGAATGAATGAAGTAAATAAGTGAGAGAATGATAGTTAGAGAAAATAAGAATGGGGAGAAAAATAGTTGAGTAAAAAGGAGCATTATATTCACATATTGTATGTGTAAATATATATATATATATATATATATTATATAAATAACCAAAGAATAAAAATAGCTTGAAAATGAATATCAGAAGTGAGTGAAGTAATTATGCAAGGAATAATTATTATTTTTTTATACAGTGATGAGAGGAAAATGATTAAGTATAAAATGAATTCAAAAATTCACATGACTTGTGTATATGTGAATATTGTATAGAAAATATATACATATGATCAGAGAAGTATGGGATGATAAAATAAAAATCCTCTTGATAATTAAAATGCATAGAGATTAGTCAAGCAATATTTTTGAGTGTGGATGCCTTTTTGAAATAAATCAAGAAAGAAGCAAATGGTAAATTATGTTAGTTAAAAACAAAACTTATAGAAAGAAACATGAGAAGTAACCCGGGTATGATAAGATACATTGTGAAATTAAGTCACACAAAAATAATGTATAGATAGAATCATGCAAATAGCATGCACATGGAAAAGCAGAATAATAACTGTTTTCACCTGAAATAGAAATAAGAAAGAAAATGGCCAAATTAGCCATAAGCATGCATACAGGCTTCTTTTATTTTTGTAAGGATAAAATGGGTGTTTTCTCTATTAAAACCCTAGTTAAATGATTTAAATCAAGGGGTAAGGCAGAGGTTTTCTCCGAGGAGGAAAAACAGAAGTTTAATTCAAAAAAAATAGAAAGGAGAAACTCACACAGTCTTCAAGCTAAAGCATTCTCGGGTAAGAGGAGAGGAAGGTGAGTGATAATCATTTAAAAGACTTAAGGCATTAAGACCCAAGTAAGGGCAGCCAAATTATTTTATATAAAATCATATTATGTTTTTTTGTTTGGTTTTATTCTCTGAATAAATACATGTTGATCATGGATGGTATTTTGGTTGAATTTCTGGTTAATGTTTTGATCTGTTTTGAGTTGTTATAATTGTTTCAATTTTTGCTTTGAAATATAAATAATCAAACATATATTCATATTATAGAAATGGATTTTATAATCCAGTTTTATATGAAGAATGAACTAAATGTTTCACTGAGAAATAGGATATCAAAGGGAAATGAAGTGGGCAGTGTGAATAATGAGATTCATGCTCATGCCTAGTTCATATTAAAAATGATATGAACAATGCAATACTATAAACATGTGCTGATTTGTTCAGATCATGAGCTAATATGTTTTTATGGGTTTTTCTTAAAAACCCTATCATATGTTCACAGTAAAATAAATATAGTATTTCTTATGGTTTCATCAGATTTATGCAAGCAATGGGAAAATTTCTAGAAATAAATATACAGGCAGTTTTATAAAATAAGATTAAGCCAGAATGATTTTGGATGTGCAATTTTGCATGAATGCTTGTATGATTGGATGTAAACCCTTGAGTGAGTTTAATAAATTTTGGGGTTTATGTAATGAAAGGAAGAACATGAGCACCTTTGGAATTAAAAAGAAAATTTCTCAACAATTAAATGAGCATGGTCTCTAAATTACAAAGTAATTTAGGAGAGGTGCCTTGATCTACTCATTATCAGGTGGATGATGGGTATGTGCATGACTTGTTCAAGTCCTGAAGGCCTCTGTGCAAAGGTTAACAAAATTGAGTCCTTTGCAATGCACACTTTGTGTTCAAAGGCAAGAGTTTAGACCATATAAAATATAAAATGGGATTGAAAGGTTATGCTATGGATTTTAGGAAGCTAAAATCCATAGGAGTTTGTACATGTACAACTGAATGGATTGAATGGATGAATGCTTGGGTGTATGTTTGTTAGATAAATTTAAATTTACATATGCTCATGTTTAACATGAAATTGAATAGTGTCAAATATATATATGTTCTCTGCGCAGTTTTAAGAATTTATAAGTTGTTTTAATAATGATTTCACTCATACCAGAATTTTATTCTGACCCTATTTATTGCCTTTGCAATATTTGGGGTGTCTCATTTTTATTGAGGCAGCTCAAAATATTGTTGCGGGTAGAGATGCATGAGTAGCTTGCTTGCTTGGAAAATTAGAAGACTTACTTGAGTTTATAAAATGCAGTAGTTCATTGTAATAAAGATAGCTAGGCAAACTTTCTTAAGTCTATGCAGACCTTTCAGAATTGTAGTGGCTTTGTTCATTTAAAAAGAATCTGTAAAACTTAAGTATTATATGTGTCTTGAGCTACTGATCTAAGTAACTGCCTTTGATGGTTTCTGGTGGGTTGTGATGGAGAAAATTATGCCATGTAATTTAATATGTGGACATGCTTTCTTTATCAAAGTTTGTTAAATTTTTAAATAGAAAAGTTGTAGTAGTTCATGGATAAGCATGTAGCTAAAAATTGTTAAGTGACGATTGAATCTAGCATTGGCTAACCAGAAGAGCTTGACCATGACTTATAACTGATATAAGACCATGAGAAGCTTGAAATCTTAACCTGTTAATCCTCCTTGAACATCTGATTTTCCAGTAAAGAATTTGCATTGTATTGTATAGTAAAAATGAAATACATGCTTTATACTTATAATCTGGAATGCAACTATATTGAACTGAGCTTAGCTAACCACCTATTTGGTTTAAGTTAAGTGAGTTTTGTCTTTAACAAATCCATTGAAAAAAAATGCATTGTCATGTAGTCTACCTAGATATTAAACATGCTAATAATCCCACTGTTTGATTGATCACTATCATTTGTTTTATAATCTGAGAACCTATCAGTACCCTTCTCAAAATGTTCATCTGAAAGTTTGCATTAGGCTGATTTTGATATTGCTCCAATCATTCTCTTTTTATATTCATGCAAGTCCATATCTGGTATGCTAGATTAAGTTAGCATTTTGCTTGCCTGTAGTTTTTCTTCTGCCTGGTCTATAACACACTTATCACCAAATGTTCATAAGATCATTACCAATATTTTAAGACATGAGTATATTTACCTGACACAAACATTGTTTGAGTAAGCAATAAGCACCCCGGGATAAATTCTCAAACTTGAGTTGTTTTAGTACCTTGCATAAATTCAAAGGAAAACACTAAGCAACAAACTCCTAGATTCCCAGACATTAAAAGCATGAGTAAATTATTGGGCTATAAAACAAGCTGTGAAGTAAGTCAATTAAATAACTAATTTGAGAAATAAAACAAGAAAAAAAATGGTTATATCAGAATTAAATAATAATCAAAGAGATGGCTATATGACACAAAATCTCTTGAATATGAGAAACATTGTGTGATGGAATTTCTTTGCTAATTTAATTACTCTGATAGGCAAAGAAACATTTATATATCTTCATATATATAAATGACATGATTGGATTGAAATACTGATATTTTTATATTGGTAAAACATGGATCTTAGGGAAATGAATTAAAGAAGTGACCACAAAAAGAAAAGAAAAATCACATAAATTAAAGTAAAAAGAAGTGGGTCACTTCAGAGACTCCAAAAGGAGTTGCTCGTTTGTCTGTGGATCATAGTAAGTAACCTGGTGAGTAAGCACTTCCAGTTCAACCAGGATCTAACGTCTAGAAATGACTTGATTTGCATGAGAGTTCATTCGCACATGGACCTAAGACACAAATAGGGAGAAAAATCCTAATCATCACAGCCCTCCTCTAGCTTCCAATCTGTATGCTAAGACAAAGGGAGAGTGGGCAGTTGCCGACTTGTGGGTGGTTCGATAAGCCCAAAGTTTTAGTGGGAGTTCATCGACCCACTTGCCTTTGGCCTTTTCCAATTGCTTCTTAAGAATAGACTTAATAACCTTGTTTACAACTTCAACCTGCCCATTCGCCTGGCGTGTGCCATCGTGCAAACCTCTTCTCTATGCGATGTCGGCGTTAGAAATCCTTAAAATTCGAATTATCGAAATGGGTCCCGTTATGAGTAACAATCGCTTGTGGAACTCCAAAACGACAGTTGATATTCCGAACAACTAAGTTTATTACTATCTTCATGGTAATCATGGCCAAAGGCTCCACCTCAGCCCATTTAGTAAAGTAATCAACTGACATGATGGCGTACTTCGCGCCACCTTTAGATATTGGTAATACATCGATGATATCGATACCCCAAACTGCAAACGCCAAAAACTGACTATTTGAGTAATTTCCATCGATGGAGTCCTTAGAATTTTAGCAAATCTCTAGCACTTATCACATCTTTGGGTGTAGTCAGCTATGTCTTGATTGACAATCAACCAGAAATATCCGTAATGAAGGATCTTCTTCGCCAGGGTCTGCCCCCCAGTATGGTCGGCATAGGCCCCTTCATGAACTTCTCTCAGAATTCGTTTGGCCTTGTCGTGAGCGACACACCATAGCATAGAATAGAGAAACCCTTTTTGTATAGTATTCCTTCTAGCATGATATATCTCGAAGCTTGGCGAAGGACTTTTCATCGTTCATTCCTCCTCTCTGGAAGGATCCCTCTTTGTGAATAACCCTGAATCGGAGTAATCCATGACACCCGTTCAGGCTCAGTCTCCAAGATCCAATCCACATCCATTTGGTAGACGATCGAGGCATAAAGTAATTCCATTGGAACCAAGCCCATGAGCTACGCATCTCCGTATCTAGCCAACTTAGCAAGCGAGTTAGCTTTCTCATTTTCCTCTCTGGGAATATGAGTGATCCTGTAATATTCAAAGTCTCAAGCAACTCAAGAACCTGATTTAAATAGGGAGCTAGCCTTACTCCTTCTGCTCGAAACTCTTTCCAAACTTTGCATACCATTAGCTGGGAGTCACATAAAATGTGTACGGTCATTATTCCCAGTTCCTTAGCGATCTTAAGTCGTGCAATCAAGGCTTTGTATTCAACTTCATTGTTCGTTGTTGAGTAATCGAGTTTCAAAGCATAGCTGATTGGGTGTTCTTCAGGAGTGACAAGCACAATTCCAGCACCATAACACCGATCGTTAGATGCACCATCCGTGTACATCTTCCATCCAACTTTCTTTTCTCCATTGCCCTTCGGAGAATCATCTCATGCAGTGAATTCAGCTATGAAATCCTCCAAGGCCTCACCCTGGATTGCTCTTCGAGGGTGATAGGTGATATCGTATTGACTCAATTCAATGTTCCATTTTAGCAGCCTTCCAAATGTCTTAGGTCACTGTAAGACTTGTCGTGAAGGCTGGTTAATAAGGACATTGATCGGATGAGCTTGGAAGTAGGGGCGGAGCTTTCTCAAAGCGAACAACAGACAATATGCAAGCTTTTTCAGTCTCGAGTAGTTTCTTTTTGCTCCTGTTAACCACTTACTAATATAGTAGACCGATCGCTAGATGTGGGATTCCTCGCGTACAAGTGCAGTGCTCAAGGCACTCACCGACATTGCTAGATATAAGAACAAATCCTCATCGTCCACTGGCTTCAGAAGAATGGGAGGTGTCTCTAAGTGGTTCACCAAAGCCCAAAACACGTCTTTTTAGTCTAGGTTCCACTCAAAGTTTCTCTTGTCCTTCTTGATCACCGTGAAGAAAGGGATGCATTTGTCAGTGGCCTTGGAAATAAATTGAACCAGGGCAACGACATTCCCATTCAAGATTTGGACCTCCTTGATCCTCTTTGGCGCTTCGATTTCTCTCAAAGCATTGATGTTTTCTGGATTGGCTTCAATCCAACGGGAGTTGACAATGAAACCCAAGAATTTCTCTAACGCTGCGCCGAAAGAGCATTTCAAGGGATTGAATTTCATTCTGTATCATCGGAGGACATCAAAGATCTTTGCCAAATCGTCAATGTGATTTCTCAGATGTAGTGACTTCATGAGCATATCGTCCACTTATACCTCCATTGATCGTCCAATCCGGTCCTTAAACAACCAATTCACAAGTCTATAGTAAGTCGCTCATGCATTCTTTAATCCGAAGGGCATGACCAGATAGCAATAGAGCTCAAGATCGGTAATAAAGCTGGTGTGTTCTTGATCCGGAACGTGCATTGGGATTTGATTGTATCCGGAATATGCATCTATAAAGGAGAGTAGCTCGTGTCCTATAGTCGAGTCCACCAACTGATCCATCCTTGGAAGCCGGAAGCCGTCCTTCGAGCACGATTTATTCGAGTCCAAATAGTCGATGCATGTCCTTTACTTCCCGTTCGCTTTCTCCACCAAAACAGGGTTAGATACCTAATCTAGGTATAGAGCATCGTAGATAAAGCCATTGTCCTTCAGCTTATCCACTTCCTCCTTAAGTGCAGCGGATCTTTCCGAACCCAAGCTATGGCGTTTCTATTCACAGGAACGCATTTGGGATTGATGTTTAATGAATGGCTCGCTATCCCAGGTTAGACCCCACACATATCCGAGTGCGTCCAAGCAAACACATCTAGGTTTTCCCAAAGAAAACCAACCAACTCCCTTATCACACTAGTATTGAGTTGAGATCCAACCTTCAGGACTTTACTCAAGTCATCCCTGTTGACTGGAATAGTGATTTTCATTTCGACGGGAGTTGCTTGTCCCCCCTCTGGCTCTTTTCGTTGGTCCATATCATCATAGAGCTGACTAGTTTGCCCAAACCGGGGCTTAGGTTGTAGTTGCTATGCATCCAAAGCATTTATGCAGAGGACCCCCTCTACACTCCTTCCTTTCTCCTTATGCCTTGCTTCCTTCAATTCAGCGACATAGCACTCGGGACCAACCACCTGATCTCCGTGCATGATCCCCACTCCATTGTCTGTAAGGAATTTCATAGTTAAACACCAGGGAGCGATGGCCACTCTAAATTCAGCTAGGGTCGGTCAGCCCAAGAACGCGTTATAAGCAGATTAAATATCCAACACTAAAAACAGCACGACCCACACTCGCCTGCGGTCGCCCTCACCAAGTTCCACCGATAATTCTACATATCCTATAGCTTTAGTAGCCATCCTATCAAACCCCTGTATATGAGATCTACAAGGCTTCAAATCTTTCTCCTTCAACATCATTTGATCATAAGCTTTTTTTAACAAAATATCGACTGAACTCCCACAATCAACAAGCACCTTTCCTAATATGATAGGGCCAATGGTGGCTGAGATTATGAGTGGGTCAATTGTCAAAGCCTACACTCTGTCGACATCCTAGTTCCAGAAAATAATATCGTTCATCATGGTTCGAGATTGTTTTTCTAGGGCTCTACCCTCAACAGAATAGCAACTTTCATTCTTAGAATGCTTTAAGGCTCTAATGTATCTATCCACTTCCGCAAAACCCTTGTTGGCAAGATGAGGCCCACTGACACGTCCTTATTACCTTTACGAGGATCTGAACTGAAAATTTGACATGTACAGTATTAACACAAAGTAATAAACACACCGATTTAGAATATTCAGAACAGTATATAATATAGATAAATCAGAATCAGAGTCACAAATCACAATGGAATTATATACATCATATATCATAATAAGATGTGAGTCTATAAAATATCGGTACTAGACTCACATAAATATATACATCACATCCAAAATGTTGTATCAGGTACAAAGTCACTACTAAATAATATACATGACCTATCATCCTAAGTATCTATATACACAATAAATAAGTAAACTAAAACAGTCAAGATAGTCTACTCCAGTGCTAGCACAAAATCCATAAGTCAGTGAGTCTCTATACCTGTAGAGTCTCGGTCCGACCCGAGTATTATAAAAATAAAAGGATCAGACTATATCTAATAAAAAGGTGAGATATTCATATCATAAATATATGACTTAACAATAAAATAAGCCATAATAGAAATATGCCTAAACCAAATAATTCTAATAAGGCATATCATTTAAACCACCATTTCATACATCCATAATCATAAATATATTAACAATAAATAAGCCATAGCAAAATATGCCTGAAAACAATAATCATAATAAGGCATATTAATCAAAATCACCATTTCATAAACCCATATCAAGTCTCCACTGGACTATTATCAAAAATATGGTGATAACAGTTCAAAATTTCTCCAGAGCCAAAAGATACTAAATATCCATCCAAATTTTTTTGAAGAAACTATCATCACTAATTAATAATCACAACCTCGAATCCGAAAAGGATTATGATACCCACTTGCAGTTTGACCAGGTCGCTAACACCTCTCTCACTTGTACTTTGACCAGGTCGCTAACACCTCAACTAGCAGTTCCACCAGGTTGCTAACACCTCGTGCAATTCCGTCGGGAGAACAAGGTTTCTAACACCTATCAAGCGTTGGGTCAGGTCGCCAACACCTCACTCGTAGTTTGGTCAGGTCACTAACACATTACTCGCAGTTTGGTCAGGTCGCTAACACCTCTCAAATTGATGAATAAATTGAGTCACCGTCTCTCAGGGATCTATCGGCCTAAAATCTGCACCCTAAGATAATACAACTCTAAAGTGTTAATTACTTTCACTTTAGTAATCACTAGAATTTAACTAACTGTCCTAGACCAGATAGTAAATTCAGGTATTTACTATAAGCTAGTAAAATCCACTCATTCTCTATTAATAAGTAATAATAGTAATAATAAGTGAAATAATTACAAGGAAAGTCTCATACCGATCGGACAATTCAATCGTTTAGTAAAATTCCTTATTTCATAGAATAGCACAAAATCCCATTACAATCTCAAATCCATAATAAATAGAATAAAAGAGTTTTAAATTAGTTTTATATATAGAAAGATATAATTTTCCAAAATCACTTTTAAATCCATAAACTCTTTTTAAAAAAGAGTTGCTTATTTACAAAAGCTTTTGAACTCTTTCAAAATCATTTAAACCACTTTTACAACAAAATCACTTGAACTTAAAATTACTACTTTCATAACCGCTTTTATAAAATAATACCATATTTTATCTTTTGCCTCTAAAATTTTCCAAAATTTTATACTTAAAATAGTAAGTTTAAAAAAGGGTTTATAATTAAATATTACTCATTTTTAAAAGCTTTGAATATAAATTTTGAAATACGCAATAAGTTAAAACGATAATATGATTTAACTATATTTTATAAATTAAATTTCAAATAAGGATTAAAATAGATAAAACCTCATTTTGAAAAACTTTTAAACACATTTAAATAATCCAAACAATTAATCCATCAAAAATCCAACTTCTAGAGCCATCATCGCTCTATAAAATACCATTATATAATATATATATAAATTTAGAGATCCGAGTTGCTTTTCAACAACTCCGATCGCATGACGATATACAAGTATCGACATAAAATAAAATTTTAATTCATAAACAGAATGAGTTACATATGTAAATTTACACTATCAAGCCATTCAAGGAATCAACATCCCAAACCAATCAAGTTTATCCAACTATATACAAATCATAAAACAATTTATCGCATGCATTCATATTTTAACTAATTCAATAATTAGAAACCAACAATTATCTTCCAAACAACCATATCATGGCATGCATAAAGATATTCATTTTTTAAATATAGAAGCGTGAGTTAGAAATAACTCACTTAATCGAGGAGCGGAAGAACCCAATTGCTTAGAACTATGTTAGAATTATTGCTAGCATCCGTCGTTGTAACTCCCCAGCCACATACTCAACCAATTTCCATCGTCTGCACTTGCTTGGCTGCTCCTCCCTTTCTCTGACATTGACACTGCCATATGCTTCATGGACAGCGCTAGCAACTCATCGACCATCAGTTAGCATCACTAAAGCCTCTTCCTAAAATTAACACGCCTAATCCTCTACGCCTAGAACCTCGAGCAGTCATCACCGTGCCTAAAATCACTAAGCCCGCACACCTCCAATCAACAACAGCCGCCTCGATGTCCATGTTGCGCCCAGGTCGTGCGCGGTCCTCTTCCCCTATCGCAATTTTTTTTGCGTACTTGCACGTTCGATCTAGGAGGAAGGAGGCTAGGGCATGGAATAATGATGTGGATTAGGGTATTGTATGGGCTTGGGCTGGGTCAAAACATAAAGAAAAAGGAAGGAGTAAAAGTTGTATCTAATTATCAAAGAACATTGTTTATTTTTAATCAAGCTCTAATGGATTAGAATTTTAATTTATCTTTTTTCCATTTAAATGAAAAATTCAATTCTCTCCAGGTATATAAATAAAATAACCTTTATCATTTATTTTATAAATGTATTTTCAACTTAGTTTTTTATTTACAATAAATTTTACAAAGTATATTCAATGATTTATACCAATATTTAAATTCAACAATTGTTCGGTTTCATCGATTTATTGATTTTGTTAATATCAATTAATACTTATTCTCAGTTCAATCACATATAAAAATATTTTACTTTCACTATAAATATCTTATTCATGTTCAATTAATTTTCTAAAAAGAATTTACAAACTAGCTCAATTCATAAAAAAATCTTTATAAATAACTTTAATTTGATAGGAGTAGTTTCAGATTTGTCCAAAAATTGAACTCAAACGTTTTATTTTAGTTCAAAAATTATTTATATTGACAGTGTAGAAAGTAGGGTCGTTACAAACTTCCCTGCTTATGAAAATTACGTCCTTACAATTTCCTATGGAAAGATGTCACACACACTCAAACGTTAACCCACTCTGAAATCTACAATCAAATTGAAACTCATACAATACTCTAAGAGGATAACATCAGAATCAAACCTAACATAGGTTATAAATATAAATAAGTTCATTTATAGATTTTCATTTCTTTATATACAAACATTTATTGAAAAATTTCTAAGTGTTAGGATTTATGAAAAAATTCGACAGATTCTCCTTTGTACGGAGAGTTGTTTGCAATTTCAAAAATATGATATATATGACATACATCAACCACATGGTCGGAAACATAATATAAATCAATATTTCTAACAGTTCCATATTTTAATCTGAAAGCGTACCTCTATTTTAGCATTTTAGGCAAATTCGCTTTATTATTAGGTGAGCAAAATTTAGTCAACATCGCCAATAAGTCACAATAGCCTCTTGAACCCCTAATCTTAACTCAAAATAAACATTAGTTGCATAAAGAAAGAAATATGATAAGTGTGCAACCATCAACTATAGGAATAACATCACATCTATGTACGAGCCTCTTTTAACAAACTTTTAAAAGAAAAAATCCCAAATCAGATTATGTTCGCAAAGTTTGAATTGTTGCATAATATTCTAATTTCTCAAACATTTTTCGGATCATAAAATATTAAGTAAGCAAAAAAAAGAATTTGAAAGTTTTTCTAAAAACATTAAACTCTGAAATCAAATCATATGTGCAGGTTTGCCTAAGCATAAAACAGAGCACCAAACTGTATCGGATTGAGCTCAAAATTGGTAGGCTTATAGTAGAAAACTTTATCTTTCAAACAAAAAAAGAAGAATGCAATTTGTATAAAGTATGTGAAAGTTATGATGTCTCCAAGTTGAACCCAGAATTGATTTTCAGGCCTGGGCACATTCTTGTTGAACTGTTACAAACATGGTCTGAGTTCAAGTTTGAGACAGCGTGTAATGCCCCAGAATTTCATGGAAATCTTATTTTGGTTAAATTCTGAAAATATATGAAATTATTGCATAGGAATGTATGGGATTAGCTAAGTGCAAAGGTGTGTGCATGTGTGCACGTGCACACTGATATGGCACAAGGAAGAACCCCAAATTTCCTGAAACCAAAACAAGAATTAAAAAGCATTACAAACATGATTTTGTAATGAAAATTATTAAACCAAATATGGATATTTGATTTCTGGATTATATGAATTATTTTAGAAGATAAGAAAAAGCAAGTTTTGTTTGAACAAGTAAACAGATTTTACTTAATTTAAACCCAGGATAAATTAGATAAGAATTTGAAACACATATGCACATATACGTGTATGTCTTTCTGTGACTTAGGAGAAGTTAAGTGAACTTATATAAGATATGTATGCATATGTACATTTCTATAAGTACTGATAGTATTAAAAAGAAATAAGCAAGGAAAAAGCTTAACATTAAAATAGTAAAAGACATATTACAAGCAAAACCATTGTTTTAGGCAGAAAATAGAAAGGATGATTTTTAGAAAATATACAGGTGACAATGTCACACAATTATCATGACGTAGGAAGAATATAATATATTCTGGAAAAGTAAAAGGGGAGGTAAGTATCACATATGGCCGGGGTATTAAGGGTGAAAATAAGAAAATCTGAAATGCAAAATGCATGAGTATTGGCCAGGGTAGGAATGGGATTTTACAATGATGAAACCCTAGAAAAACCTCTCTTATAAATCCAAGTTTAAACCAGAAAAACCATTTTCTACCCGAGACATTTAAGAAAACAAAGAAGAAAAATATTGCAAGAAGAAAGGCAAAGTTTCAAAGAGTTTCTTTTCTGGATTAAGCAAAAGGAGCATTTTCTGTGAGTAATCTCACTAAACCCATGGCATTAAGTCCTGTTATGAGGCAAGCAAGTTTATGTTATTTTTCTACATATTTCTGATTTTATTACTATGGTTTTAATGGATGCTTTAATGGGTGTTTTTGAATGCTTTTGATTGCTTTGATGGTTGAGTATTTTGCTCTGTTTGGTTACACCCAGAAATGTTAAAGTATGAAATCATGAAAGCAAATAGAGAATACTTGTAACTGGTTTAGACATGGCATGGAAAATACAGAAATCAAAATATATATATATATATATGAGTTGCATTACACTTGTGTAAGTGCTGAGGCTCAAATGAAAGATTCATGGGTGCAATGGAAATACCCAAAAGTGTTGAACCCTTGATCAATCAGAAAACCCATGAGCTAGAAATCTTGTTTAAGCTAGATCTTGAATTTAGTTCAAACATGGTTGTTTATTAAACAATAATAACCCACATGCCTAGTCTCTATTCATAGTTGTAAATATTCTTGTATTTACTTTAAGCCAAAAATATTTGAAAATATGATTTCCCCTGGATACGAATGTTAGCTTGTTTTTGAATTATGCTTGTAAGTTTTATGTAATGTTTCATGTACACTGTGATTCAATCACCTAGCTATCTCATGATAGGATCAAACATGAACACTTAGTAAATAAACTAAGGATTGTGAGCCAAGAAGACTGCTGGAATGCTTGTTATATTTAAAGTATGCAAGTTGGCACATGGCTTGTTTAAGCCCTGAGATCTTTATGCAATATTGTGAATTATTTTATTGCAATGTGTCCCCGTGATTCCTTTATGGCAGATGAGGCTAAAGACTAATTGGAAAATACAACCATAGAATGATGAAGTAGGAACTTGAATTATTCCTAGGATGGTTGGATTGGAGCTATGATAATTCCTGAGTATCTCTGTTTGACATGTATGTTTGCATAATTGAAAGTGTGTACATAATTAGTTTTAATACTGATCATATATATGCACAATATATCAGAAACAAGCCAGGCAAATTGATTAGAGAAGTTATACAAACTTGTACAAAATGCTTATGTCTCATTTAACTACTTAATATCATGGAATTTCTGATATTGCTCATACCAGATCTTGTATCCGACCCTTGTTTGCTTATGGCATCTGGGGTGTCTCATTAAAATAGGGCAGCCTCTCATGCTCTTTCAGGGAATGCTGGTTCTAAATAGGAAGCTGCTATGGATAGTGAGAATGTTTGGATAAGCATGCTAAATTAGAATTAAATAAGAGCTTAGAATGAACTATTTGCATGTAATCTTGGAAGTTTTATAATTCTGATTTTGTTTTTATGTAATGATCTTGAATGTTTGGATTTTATTTAGTTGTTTCAATTGAATTCTGGTAATGTATTAAGGTTGGGAAAAACCAAAGACTTAGTTGAATCTTATGCAAGAAAATATATTTGAGTATTATGGTAGAAATCTATAGATGACATATGCCTATATTTAAGAAATGGATACATATATATATTTTGTATTAGTCAATCTTGAGTCACTTAAAAGCTTTAAGTTTTAAGGTTAAAATCTGAGTTTGGTTAAGAATATTCTTTAAAGAGTTTAGTGTCTATATGCTGAAGTATTTTGATAAAAGAAATTATGTATTTTTGAACACTGGTTTATGATGTGTATATGTTTTAAGGGATTTTCAAGTATCTTGTATCTGGATTGACATTGTAATGGTCAGGCATTAAGGTTTGGGACAACCTAGCCATAAGGTTAACCTACCTCAAAAGGAATGAGGTCTGGTTTGATCAAGATGACCAGAGTTTTTGGTTTAAAGGAAGAAAATACACTTTGTAAAATCTGAAGCTTTCTTTGCAAATACATGTATAAAGACAAGATCAAATATTTAAGCAATTCACTTGTATTTTTGAGTAGCATTCTTAGTTCAGAAAGCTCAACACATCTGATATGCACACATACCACATAGACATCACTCTTGCTTTATGACCATAAATTCTGGATTTCCTAAACCCAAAAGACCAACCCTTAAATGAGTACAAAACTGAGGTAACTCAGGTATTAGGGAATGGATTTGATTCAGGGAAACACAACAATATAATTGTGAAAGAACCACTTAACTGTTTGGGTCTTAAATATAAAAGAAGTTGGGGTAAAGATCACTCATGTTGAAAATGATCAATGTGTATATCATTTTCTTTCTGACTTTTATCAAATATCAAACAATTAAACTAAAATTATGATGGCTTGCTATATAATCTAAGATCACTTTGCTAAGTTAAACTAACAGGCAATCACCAAAAGAATGATCAAAATTACTAGGCATAAATCATATATGATTATGAGATTCACTCTCATGACCCAAATATCAAAACAAAGGAAAATGAGCTATGTACTGGTTGACTAGAAATTCAAATTCAATCAGGATGCACTCTTGCTTACCAACACTCTGATCCAAGCAAGAGGGTCACATACATCTTCACATGTATGTGAATATATTTATTAATGAACTGATATAAATATATTAGTAGAGAAAAATTAGGATCCTGGATAATTTAATAGAAAGGCTAAATGACTCTAGGAAATTTATTAATGTAAAAAAAAATCCTAGTAAAAATTAGGTAAAATAAATAGGGTCATTTCATTTGGTATCAGAGCTATGTTAAAACTATACATAGCTAAGAATGATTGTATTGATTGATTGAAGTACTATAACCATATGTATGTACTGTTTGTTTGTTTGAGTAAAATAATAATTTAGATAGAAAGTTATAGCAAAAGAAAAATACTCATGATAAACTAACCCTATCTACCCATACCCTAGTTATCCAATCATGGTAGGAAGAGGATCTCATCACAATGCAGGATCAAGTGCACCACAAATGCTTGATATGCAAGACTTTATGAGGGCTTTAAGGGATGGAGTAGGGCAGAGACTTGAGAACCCACATGAGGAACTTTCAAAACTATTAAAGACTTATACCAATTTGGGAGGCAAGAGCTTTGAAGGGACTGAAAATGTGATGGAAATTCAAGCATGGTTGAGAACACTATACAGAATTTTCAATGACATGCAATTGGATGATCAAAGGAAGAGGCAAGTGGCCTCAAGACAACTGAAAGGTGTGGCTTTAAGCTGGTGGGAGGTAGTCATAGCTGGGAGGATTGAGAATGAAATCACTTGGAATCAATTCAAGGAGATGTTGGAAGCTAGATTTGTTCCAGCATCAACCAAAACTCTATTGCTTGTAGAATTCATCAGACTTAGGTAGGGAACCTTTAATGTGACTGAGTATACTCAAAGGTTTGAGGGCTTGTCTAAGTATGGAGCTATGCTTGTGGCTGATGAGACATCAAAGAATGATAGGTATATTAAGGGTTTAAACCCAGGGCTTAGTAGGGCTATGTTTCCATATGCAGATAAAACCTTTGATCAAGTCATTGATCTGGCCTTAAAGAGCAACATGACAAGGAGAGGGAGAAGTATAGGAGTTTTAAGAACAACAACAACAACAAGAAAAATAAGGGAAGGTATCACCCCTATGACAAAAAGAAGGAGGAGACAGAAAGCAAGAAAACCAATGATACTAAGACCACTGATACAAAGAGGAAAATAGTGTGTCATCATTGTGGAAAAGAAGGACATATCAAACCAAGGTGTCCAGAATTGAAGGGAGGAGCTTTCAAGTTCTACCTATGTGGTAAGGAGGGACATATCAAGAGAAATTGCCCTGAGTATAAACAGCAAGGGAAGCTAGCAAGTTTGGAGAGCAAAAGCAAATCCACAGTAGAAGCTATTGCAGAAAACCATGGTCAAGTGGAAGGTACCTTATTTATTTGTACCCTACCCATATCAGTAGTGTATGATACATGGGCAACACATTCTCTGATTTCCCATGAATTAGTTGCATTGCTTAAATTAAATTGCATACTGGTTGAAACCCCTTTGTTAGTGCAAAGCCCATTGGGAAGTTCTAGTGTTTTAAACATGATTTGTGTGGATGTGGAATTAAACATAGGAGGAAATGTTTTTATTTCCAATTTATATGTTTTAAATTACCCAAATATAGGTGTTATATTGGGTGTAGACTGGTTAAGGCAATACAAAGCCATAATTAATTTAGACTCATCCACCATATCATTACAAAATTCTAGAGGCCAAAGAATCACAATTTTGTGTGAAGTAGCCAAAGAAAGGAAATTATATCATTTGATTGACTTAGATAAGGATTCCAGTGAGCCTTCTATTGAAGAAATCCCCATAATTAACAAATACTTGGATGTGTTTGGAGAAGTTAAAGGTGTTCCACAACACAGACCAGTGGAATTTCAGATTAGTCTCATACCAGGAGCAAGTCCAATTATTAAGAAACCCACTAGGATGGGGCCAAGTGAGTTGAAGGAGTTGAAGAAACAGTTAGAAGAATTGGAAAGCAAAGGATTTATAAGACCAAGTAATTCATGCTGGGTTGCTCCAGTAGTGTTTGTAAGAAAACATGATGGTACTTTAAGGATGTGTATAGATTACAGGGAGCTAAACAAAGTCACTATCAAAAACAAGTACCCCTTACCCAGAATTGATGATCTTTTTGATCAACTTAGTGGAGCAAAAATATTTTCTAGGTTAGACTTGGCATCTGGATTCCATCAGATGAAGGTTGAGGACTCAAGCGTTAAGTATACAGCCTTTAACACTAGGTATGGTTTATATGAGTTTCTTGTCATGCCATTTGGGTTGACAAATGCCCCATCATACTTTGTAGACTTGATGAATAGGATATTCAGGGATTATTTAGACAAGTTTGTATTGATTTTTATTGATGATATTTTGATTTATTCTAAAACAGTAGAGGAACATGAAAATCACTTACACCTTGTTTTGTCTAGATTAAGAGAAAAAGATTTAAAAGCAAAGTTTTCTAAGTGTGCATTTTGGAAAGAAGAAGTGCATTTCCTTGGGCATGTTATATCTGCCAAAGGCATTTCAGTGAACCCCAATAAAATTGTGGCTATCCAAGCATGGAAAAGACCAAGCACAGTAGGAGAAGTTAGGTCATTTATGGGGATGGCATGGTATTATAGAAGATTTATAAAGGATTTTTCTAAGATGCCATCACCTCTTACAAACCTAACTAGAAAGAACCAACCCTTTATATGGACTGAGAAATGTGAGCAAGCCTTTAGTAAAATTAAGGAGGCCTTAGTCAATGCACCAGTGTTGAGAGTACCAGAGGGAAATGAGGATTTGATTGTTTATACTGATGCAAGTGGTTCTGGGCTAGGAGTTGTATTGATGCAGCAAGATAAAGTTATAGCCTATGCATCAAGACAATTGAAGCCACATGAATCAAGGTATGCAACCCATGATCTTGAGTTGGCAGCAGTGGTATATGCACTAAAGCTCTGGAGACATTATCTTCTAGGTGCTAAGTTTATTTTATACACTGACCATAAAGCATTGAAATATCTCTTTTTACAAAAAGATTTGAATATGAGGCAGCATAGATGGGTTGAGTTTCTAGCAGCATATGATTTAGACATACTTTATACTCCAGGAAAAGCTAATAAGGTTGCAGATGCTTTGAGCAGGCAGCATGCAAAAGTAGCCATGTTAATGATAGAAGAGTTTAGAAATTTATCTCTACTTACTGATTTGGAAATTGAGGAAAACAATGAGGTGAACATGGAGATGATTGTAGAAGGGAGTAAAGGAAAATTAAGTTTGATAACTTTGCAATCAGATTTAATTTTGAAAGTGGGGAAAATGCAAGAGGAAGATCCAGATTTATTAGAAAAGAAAACTCTAATAGAAAAAGGAGAAGAAGTAGCAAACTACCACACTGATAAGAATGGTTACTTATGGAATAAAGGTAGGATATGTGTTCCAGAAGATATAGGGTTTAAGGAAGAGATACTTAATGAATACCATAAGAGTAAATATTCCATACATCCAGGCAGCACCAAAATGTACCAAAACCTAAAAAGGGATTATTGGTGGAGAGGGATGAAATCAGATGTGGCCAAACATGTTGCAAAGTGTATGACTTGCCAACAAGTCAAGGCAGAAACCCAAAGACCCTCAGGCCTATTGCAACCTCTAAGCATACCACAGTGGAAGTGGGAAGATATGTCTATGGATTTCATAGATGGTCTGCCTAGATCAAAGAGAGGAAATACAAGCATTTGGGTAGTAGTTGATAGATTGACTAAAGTGGCACACTTTATACCAGTGAAGGCAGAAAGAAATGCACCTAAACTAGCTCAAATATTCATGAAAGAAGTAGTAAGGTTGCATGGAATTCCTAAAACTATAGTGAGTGATAGGCACACAATCTTTACATCCAGATTTTGGAAGGGATTTCAAGAAGCCATGGAGAGTGAGTTATGCTTGAGTACTGCATACCACCCCCAATCAGATGGTCAAACTGAAGTAATAAACAAAGTTTTGGAGGATTTGTTGAGGGCATGTGCATTGGACTTTGGAGGTAATTGGGAAGATCACCTCCACTTGGTTGAATTTACATATAACAATAGTTATCAAAGCACCATAGGCATGGCACCATTTGAAGCCTTGTATGGCAAATCATGTTTGTCACCAATATGTTGGGTTGAAGCAGGAGAAAGGGATGTCTTAGGGCCAGACTATATTAAGGAAACCACTGAAAAAATTGAGCTTGTGAGGAGAAAGATGGCAGCAGCTCAAGATAGGCAAAAGAAGTTTGCAGATGTAAGGAGGAAGCAGGTGGAATATAAAGTTGGTGACTATGTTTTCATCAAAGTTTCACCTATGAAGAAGGTGTTAAGATTTGGCAAGCAGGGAAAACTTACCCCAAGATATGTTGGACCTTACAAGATTTTGGAAATAATAGGTTCATTAGCATACAAGTTAGAGCTACCAGAAGAGATGAGTGCAATGCACAATGTATTTCATGTGTCACAACTTAGGAGATGGGTGCATGATAAAGAGGAAATTCTAGAGAAACCCACTCAAGTTCAAATATATAAATCCTGATTTGGTCTATGAGAAAGAACCAGTGGGGATTTTAGCTAAAGAGGAAAAGAAGTTGAGGAGCAAAACTCTAAAATTGGTGAAGGTTCAATGGAGCCTAGACCCTAATGATTGTACATGGGAGTTAGAGGATAAGATAAAGATGGATTACCCTAAGCTTTTTGCAGTGGAAGGTAAATTCTAATTTCCTAAAAAGTTTATAGTATATGGTTGTTTTGACTGAATTGTTTGCTTGAGAATTGTTTGATAGATTTTACAAAAAAAAAAAATCTGAAAGTG
This sequence comes from Allium fistulosum, assembly GCA_030737815.1. Taxonomy (NCBI): domain Eukaryota; kingdom Viridiplantae; phylum Streptophyta; class Magnoliopsida; order Asparagales; family Amaryllidaceae; genus Allium; species Allium fistulosum. The sequence continues at coordinate 303,154,966 of CM060901.1, read as the reverse complement.
TTTAAAGTAAAAATAAGAAAATTGTGAGGACACAATTCCTAAAAGGTGGGGTGATTGTAATGCCCCAGAATTTCATGGAAATCTTATTTTGGTTAAATTCTGAAAATATATGAAATTATTGCATAGGAATGTATGGGATTAGCTAAGTGCAAAGGTGTGTGCATGTGTGCACGTGCACACTGATATGGCACAAGGAAGAACCCCAAATTTCCAAAAACCAAAACAAGAATTAAAAAGCATTACAAACATGATTTTGTAATGAAAATTATTAAACCAAATATGGATATTTGATTTCTGGATTATATGAATTATTTTAGAAGATAAGAAAAAGCAAGTTTTGTTTGAACAAGTAAACAGATTTTACTTAATTTAAACCCAGGATAAATTGGATAAGAATTTGAAACACATATGCACATATATGTGTATGTCTTTCTGTGACTTAGGAGAAGTTAAGTGAACTTATATAAGATATGTACGCATATGTACATTTCTATAAGTACTGATAGTATTAAAAAGAAATAAGCAAGGAAAAAGCTTAACATTAAAATAGTAAAAGACATATTACAAGCAAAACCATTGTTTTAGGCAGAAAATAGAAAGGATGATTTTCAGAAAATATATAGGTGACAATGTCACACAATTATTATGACTTAGGAAGAATATAATATATTCTGGAAAAGTAAAAGGGGAGGTAAGTATCACATATGGCCGAGGTATTAAGGGTGAAAATAAGCAAATCTGAAATACAAAATGCATGAGTATTGGCCAGGGTAGGAATAGGATTTTACAATGATGAAACCCTAGAAAAACCTCTCTTATAAATCCAAGTTTAAACCAGAAAAACCATTTTCTACCCGAGACATTTAAGAAAACAAAGAAGAAAAATATTGCAAGAAGAAAGGCAAAGTTTCAAAGAGTTTCTTTTCTGGATTAAGCAAAAGGAGCATTTTCTGTGAGTAATCTCACTAAACCCATGGCATTAAGTCCTGTTATGAGGCAGGCAAGTTTATGTTATTTTTCTACATATTTCTGATTTTATTACTATGGTTTTAATGGATGCTTTAATGGGTGTTTATTAATGCTTTTGATTGCTTTGATGGTTGAGTATTTTGCTCTGTTTGGTTACACCCAGAAATGTTAAAGTATGAAATCATGAAAGCAAATAGAGAATACTTGTAACTGGTTTAGACATGGCATGGAAAATACAGAAATAAAAATATATATATATATGAGTTGCATTACACTTGTGTAAGTGCTGAGGCTCAAATGAAAGATTCATGGGTGCAATGGAAATACCCAAAAGTGCTGAACCCTTGATCAATCAGAAAACCCATGAGCCAGAAATCTTGTTTAAGCTAGATCTTGAATTTAGTTCAAACATGGTTGCTTATGAAACAATAATAACCCACATGCCTAGTCTCTATTCACAGTTGTAAATATTCTTGTATTTTCTTTAAGCTAGAATATTTGAAAATATGATTTCCCCTGGATACGAATGTTAGCTTGTTTTTGAATTATGCTTGTAAGTTTTATGTAATGTTTCATGTACACTGTGATTCAATCACCTAGCTATCTCATGATAGGATCAAACATGAACACTTAGTAAATAAACTAAGGATTGTGAGCCAAGAAGACTGCTGGAATGCTTGTTATATTTAAAGTATGCAAGTTGGCACATGGCTTGTTTAAGCCCTGAGATCTTTGTGCAATATTGTGAATTATTTTATTGCAATGTGTCCCCATGATTCCTTTATTGCAGATGAGGCTAGAGACTAATTGGAAAATACAACCATAGAATGATGAAGTAGGAACTTGAATTATTCCTAGGATGGTTGGATTGGAGCTATGATAATTCCTGAGTATCTCTGTTTGACATGTATGTTTGCATAATTGAAAGTGTGTACATAATTAGTTTTAATACTGATCATATATGCACAATATATCAGAAACAAGCCAGGCAAATTGATTAGAGAAGTTATACAAACTTGTAAAAAATGCTTATGTCTCATTTAACTACTTTATATCATGGAATTTCTGATATTGCTCATACCAGATCTTGTATCTGACCCTTGTTTGCTTATGGCATCTGGGGTGTCTCATTAAAATGGGGCAGCCTCTAATGCTCTTTCAGGGATTGCTGGTTCTAAATAGGAAGCTGCTATGGCTAGTGAGAATGTTTGGATAAGCATGCTAAATTAAAATTAAATAAGAGCTTAGAATGAGCTATTTGCATGTAATCTTAGAAGTTTTATAATTCTGATTTTGTTGTTATGTAATGATCTTGAATGTTTGGATTTTATTTAGTTGTTTCAATTGAATTCTGGTAATGTATTATAGTTGGGAAAAACCAAAGACTTAGTTGAATCTTATGCAAGAAAATATATTTGAGTATTATGGTAGAAATCTGTAGATGACATATGCCTATATTTGAGAAATGGATACATATATATATTTTGTATTAGTCAATCTTGAGTCACTTAAAAGCTTTAAGTTTTGAGGTTAAAATCTGAGTTTGGTTAAGAATATTCTTTAAAGAGTTTTGTGTCTATATGCTGAAGTATTTTGATAAAAGAAATTATGTATTTTTGAACACGGGTTTATGATGTGTATATGTTTTAAGGGATTTTCAAGTATCTTGTATCTGGATTGACATTGTAATGGTCAGGCATTAAGGTTTGGGACAACCTAGCCATAAGGTTAACCTACCTCAAAAAGAATTAGGTCTGGATTGATCAAGATGACCAGAGTTTTTGGTTTAAAGGAAGAAAATACACTTTGTAAAATCTGAAGATTTCTTTGCAAATACATGTATAAAGACAAGATCAAATATTTAAGCAATTCACTTGTATTTTTGAGTAGCATTCTTAGTTCAGAAAGCTCAACACATCTGATATGCACACATACCACATAGACATCACTCATGCTTTATGACCATAAATTCTGGATTTCCTAAACCCAAAAGACCAACCCTTAAATGAGTACAAAACTGAGGTAACTCAGGGATTAGGGAATGGATTTGATTCAGGGAAACACAACAATATAATTGTGAAAGAATCACTTAACTGTTTGGGTCTTAAATATAAAAGAAGTTGGGGTAAAGATCACTCATGTTGAAAATGATAAATGTTGCTATATACTCTAAGATCACTTTGCTAAGTTAAACTAACAGGCAATCACCAAAAGAATGATCAAAATTACTAGGCATAAATCATATATGATTATGAGATTCACTCTCATGACCCAAATATCAAAACAAAGAAAAATGAGCTATGTACTGGTTGACTAGAAATTCAAACTCAATCAGGATGCACTCTTGCTTACCAACACTCTGATCCAAGCAAGAGGGTCACATACATCTTCACATGTATGTGAATATATTTATTAATGAACTGATATAAATATATTAGTAGAGAAAAATTAGGATCCTGGATAATTTAATAGAAAGGCTAAATGACTCTAGGAAATTTATTAATGTAAAAAAAAATCCTAGTAAAAATTAGGTAAAATAAATAGGGTCATTTCACAGCGTAACTTTTTCTTTTTCTTTTAGAATTCATTGATTCTTTTTTTGTTTAAAAGACGAAGTTTTCTACTTTGTGCACACCAATTTTAGTTTAATCAAAGGTCGTTTGGCCACCTGTTTTATGTCCGAAAGTTGAACCCAGAGAAGATTTCAGACCTGGGTATTATTTTGCCCAAGTGGTTTTATATTCTTATGGAATTTCATGTTTTTCTATGCAACAAAGAATTTTAATAAACAATTGAACTACCGGAGTGGTATGGGACATTTTGTACAATTCCTTCGTTTATTACAATTAAATGAACAAAAAGTGCATTTTATTCAAAATATAGGAAATTAACAATAAAAATGTTTAAAAAGAGTAAATTATCATTTTAAATGATAGAAAATGTTCTATTTTATATGTATACAAAACGGCAATTTTAGCCTTGAAAACATCAAATTTTCGCAAAAAACTTCAAACAAAAGTTGTTTCTTATAGGTTAAGCTTTTTGGAATGGGAAAAATCATCTAAATCGGACAAACCATTCAAAAGTTATGACTAAATGAATACAACACGACATGGTAATGCAAATGCATCTCAAGCGCAAGTATGCGTGAGTGCAACATGCACTAGAATCAGTGCATCAAGTGTAAAGGCAACAAAATAAAGGCCAGAGTTCAAAGTCAGTGCACCATGAAAACATAAGTGCATCATTTCAGTTCGAGCATAGCAATATGATTCACAAACAAGCCAGACATATACAAATAAAACAAAATCAACAACTACAAATGCAAGTACCAAAATATCAAGGCTTTGGATATGGTTACCAATGGATTAGTAGACACATGTACAACAGTACTAGGCTAAAGTGACTGCACAAGGAATATAAATGCACCATCAAATACATTCATATACAATTGTGCAGTCGAATGTGCAACAGAAACAAGGACATGAACTGTAACGACCCTGAATTTTGAACAAATTAAATTAAAAATATTTAATTAATTTTAAATATTTGAATGATGATTTAATTTGAATCCCCGATATAACTTTGAATTTGGCGATTAAATTTTATAATTTAATCTTTTGAAAGTTGAATAAAAAATTTGTATCTTCAATTTTAAGCCGAAGAAAAATATTTCAAAAGCTTTTAAAATTTATATTGATAATTCTGAAGGTAATAGAACTTTCAAAATTGAATTTGAAACTGTTCTGTTCAGTTTTGAATTATATCGTTCGTATCGATATTTGAAAATAGCGTTCCGAGGCGCAGTCTCGGAATTCGACGAAACCAGTTCCATTGGGTCCGTAATATTGTATTTTTATCGGGTTTCAAATTTCGTAGCGTTTGGAGTTGTTTTGAGAGCACACGATAGTTAAACGCGTAGAAATTTAATTGAATTCAATTTTTAAAATTTAAATTTAATATTTGTCAAAATATCAGCCACGTACCTCTCCCTTACCTCACGCCTGAAAACACGCCCAAAATCACGTAAATGAATCGTGCAACCCATCCCCTTCAAATTTTAAATACGCAATCTCGTTCAAAGGGAAGAAAATACTCTCGTAATCAAAATAAAATGGCTGAAGACTCCTTCCCCCTCTTCAAAATAATTTCAAAGCGTGTTCGTATTCTCAAACGAAATCATTTCGTTCCTCCCTTCTCAATTCAATCGCAAAAAAAAAACTCGAATTGATCGTGAGCAGCGTGCAGTTTTGGCAGTCTCTGGTGGATCTCGACTGAGAAAGGACAGGGGCAACTCGCGTGGAGGAGGAGTAGTTCAGAGGAAATCGCGAATAGGGATTGTACCGTCTTGGTTTCAAACACGCGTACGTGGGATTGGTCGAAGGATGTGGTAGGTTTCTCGTTGGAAATGGAGTCGCGAGGCTCGCGAGTGACGATGCGGCATTGGCAGCGCGCGTAGTGGAAGGGCGAATTAGTGGGCGAGGCGAAAGGGGCGGCGTGGTTCATGGAGGCGTTCGCGATGGTCATGGGTCGCGAGTTAGTCGAGAATGATTTGGATGAAGTCGCGTTCGTGAGTGTTGGCGGAGAAGTCGATTGCGGCAGCATCACGTTCGATTTTGGGCAGCGACTCAGGCGAAGTCGAGATTGGAAGGAGGTGTTACGACTGGCTTCGGTCGATGGCAAGCTCGATCTCGGGTTTAAGTTGAAGACAGTAAGGTATATAAATGTAATATTTATTTATTTTGATTTGATAATATATATGTGATTATATACAGTAAAACAGAAAAAAAAATATATACTTATACAAGTTAAAAAGGGAAAATAGTATAAAATCAACTTCTTAGTTTAGAACAAAATTTTTGGTTTAAATTAAATAGAAATAATCCCTAGTTAAGTTAAAATATAGACAGGAAAGGAGATAAATTATAAATCTATACAAGTAAATTTTTATAAGTGAAAGGATTTCAAGGAAAATTTATATTTAAAATTGAATAGTTAGCAAATTATAACTATGGAATAGAAATTAATTATTCGATTTAAAGAAATTAATTGGTTTAAATGGTTCATTTAATTATTGTCATTATATGAGAATATTTATTAAGAGAAACTTAGTTTTAAATTTCATTTTAGTTAAATAAGTTTGTTAAAAGAAATTTGTTGAAATTTAAAGGTATTTGTTTACAATAAAAACAAATTACTAGTTAATTTAAATTATCAAATGGAATTTAATAATTCGATTTTAATTCGAATATTAATCGATTGTCTAAAATTGTTATACAAGGTTTAAAATCGAGAATCAAGCTGGAAATGAAATGGGATTGCAAAATAAAAAAAAGCTAAGGTGAGATCTTCTCACTCAAAATAAAATTTGATTTGACAGTTATTTATTGACTGATTGATTGTTTGGATGTGATATTAGATATAGTAGGATATATCTATATATATAGCAATATATACATATTGGCATATGTATATATTGGATTGATTGATTTCCTGCCTCGTATAGCGGATGAGACCCTATTGCGCCGTTAGTAAGCGGATATTTTATAAAACCCATATACCGCGATATTCCACCTCGAAGTGGAATGGGTATTGTGCTAACATCTGTGGATGCAGGGAAACAGGTTGGAGGGATCTAACTGGATTCCTCACCAGTAGTATTTATTTACAGATATTGATGTATATTCTGTTATCATATTGATATATGATGGTTGTTGTCGTGATTGACTAATTGGTGCTGTTGCATCATCAGATTCAGTTTTTAAGTTTAAAAATAACGACTTTTACTTTAAAAGGATTTTAAAGTGATTTTTGAAAGTAGACGTTTTATTTAATTTTTGAATTAATAAATAAACGTTCAGATTTTAAAGTTATAAAAGTTAAGATTTGTGAATTATAACCAAAAGGTAATTTCTTTTGAAATAAATAGTTAAGAAATTTATAAAATGGTTTTAAATGGGAATTTTTGAATTATTAAAAACGATGTATGTAAAAGATGTACAAGATTGATATTTTAAACTTTAAAATGTTGGTATTATAAAACAAGTTTTTATAAGCGTTAAAATGAATTTTTAAGAATTTATAAATAAATGAAATTTATAAATTGTGAACTTATAAATGGAAATGATTTTGTAAAATAAAGGAATTATAAGTATTTAACTTATAATATGGATTGTTGGTATAAGATTTGAGTTATGAATCGAATTGTTAATAAAGGAGATTTATTTAATTGAAGTTGTTAGAAAATAGAAATAGAATTTATAAACGTTGTTTTATAAATTCGAAATTAATTGGATTTGATAAATTAAATATAGAAGGTTGTTAAAGGAGATATATTCGCGATTTTGGATAGCGAATTATTATTGAAATAAAATGTGTAGAAAATAGTGAAATGTAATTAGTGAAGTATATTCACGATTTTGGATAGTGAATATATCGTTAAGTAAAATGGATAGTTTTGGAAAAGTGACATTGAAAATGAAGTTAAACATTTTAAAGATGTTTTTTAAAATGTATTATGATATCGAATACATAGATTTCAACATTTTTATTGTTGAAATAGACGTTTTCGAGAAATATAAGGAAATGGTGGACTATAACATTGTTGTTATAGTAAATGATTTCCGAAAGGAAATGTTTTATGTAGTATTGGGATTTATATATCTATCTTAAAATCCGAATCCCTATACTAGTGATTTTGAGTCGTCGTAACGATGTTTTACGTAACATTCGTTTTGACTCAAATGTTTTCCTTAAAGAATGAATATATACTTAAAATTGATTTAAGTATATCGAATATTTTCAAATGTTGAAAATAAATAGTTTTGTGAATTACTTATTTTAAATAAGTATGGAATTGCTTTTCCAATATGAAACGAAGGGTTTGAAACTTTATCTTTTAAAGATAAATTGAAAAGTGAATATTTGAAATTTGTTTTCAAACGGTTAAGTGTGGAAATTTTATATCTTGTAAAGATATTTTTGGAAGATAAATAATTTGGAAAATTATTTGGAATCTGATGATGTTGCGCATCTTTATTGATAGTTAAATAACCGACTATCAATAATTACCTTGAATTGGTATTTGTTGTGAATTGGATGAATTTGAATGCCACACTTATTTTTGAATAATCGCTCACTATTCGGGTTAGCCGGGAAAGGACCATGGGGTCGTATAACCCATTTCGAATATGTGATACGTCGTTATGAATTGCATTCGAAGACCGGTGTTGAAGACCAGATATTTTTGAAAACGGAAGGATTATCGTCGAGTTACTCTACATCGGCTGATCTCCGGTTTAGAGGTTTTATCACCCTTAGTGACGGAAAGTCCGGACGTGATTAGGAAATTATCCGGATATGCAAGGGCTTCGTGAGAAGTGCCTTCGGTTCTGTTCGATCCCGGAACAGACTTGTATGGATTGTATGTCTGACGTTACAATTTGAGATATAAAGCTGATTTCTTTCAAATACATATCTGTTGGTGGCGGAGAATTTATTCTCTTAGCTTAACACCCTTCTCTGAGACGTACGAGCTTAGAGGTTATGTAGTTGAAATTTATCAGCGATATACTCCCAATTTGGTAACGTGGCATACTGAGTGTTGCTGTGAAATGATCAGTGTTTGATCATTTGCGATATGATCATTTGTTTGATCTTATATCTTTGTGATCATAGGTTGATCATTTGTTTGACCCGAAGCATGGCTTTGTAGAAAGCGTAGCTTTGTGGACGAGACTTCATCGAGCCTCACACCCCGGAAATGGTCAAAACAGGAAGGATGCGGCAAGGTTCTAGGGAGTAGCGCCCCTTAGTGTATGTCATTCCTTCTGGATAAAGGTGGTATCATGGTATGGAGCCCAGATACTTAACCTCTGTGGTTGCTGCAAATTTATTACTTTATGGTTGTTGCGAATCGGGGATCCTCGGGAAGATCGGAGACGATCGGGGGATGGCATACGCGTGTCAGTAGTTACCTATTTTTGCAGAGGTAACCCGGCCTTGTGTTGGCAGAGATCCGGTTAGGTTCTCGGGTCGTCTATTCCAGGGACGTACCCATCGTGGATAGGAAGTTCCTTAGCCTGACCATTTGTTGGAAATCCAAAGAAACAATACGTGACTTGTACGGTTTTAGTTGTAGAACCTATCATTCACTTATGGTGGCGCCCCACTGTTTGGATGGTAGCTATAGTAGGCATAGTTCGAAATGTCTATGCTGGCTAAGATTTATATTCTACTTTCGAAATGTTTTCTACACTATGCACTAATAATAATATCAAAAATGATTTGATTTTTGCGTAGTAAGCATCTTTGACTATCATAAGAAGAAATCTCCTCCAATTCTGTGTTTGCATTGTGTGTGTGGTGGGAGGTCTTATGGTAGTTTCATTTTCCAAAAGCATTGCGAATTTGTTTTATTTTCTTTGTGAAAAATAACTGTTTTACGATCTCACACCAGTCACCATGACTGACTCGGAGTTTATTGTTCCCTTCTAAACTCTGGGTGCCCACCAATTTCCACACGGGCAGCCTAGAGTTATGTTATCAGGATATTCTGGATATTCTGGAGCTTTGGAAGCAAGCTGGATGGCGAGACGTAGTATTTGTATCTGATGTTATTTATTCCGCTGTGTATTCTGTATGAGGACAAGTTATATAACTGTCCATTGTTGTATATTGACTATGATGATTGATGTATGTATAAACTGATATAGCTCTTTGTTTTAAAAGACTAGTGTTTATCTATTATATATTGTTCCGCTGCGATGTGTAAGATTCTGATATTGTTTCTGTTCTGATGTGTTGTTCTTCTTTTCTTTTTCTACTCTCTTTCTTCTGCTTTCTTCTTCTTCTGCCTTTTTCTTCTTGTTAAAACCATAACTTTTCGGGTTTCCGGCATTCGATGGCTCGGCAGTCGATAAAGTGAGTATCGATGTCGAATTTTCGAAAGTCGAAAATTTCGGGATGTTACATTTGGTATCGGAGCATATGGTTAAGCGACAACCCTGCTCTGTTGGGTGTTACTCATTAGAGATAGAGTCAGTAGTGCTCTAGAATGAGTTTGAGTGTAATAATAGATACAAGTGCGTATTTGTTAGTGAATATAAAAAAAATTGTTTTATATTGTGATGATTGATTTATTGAGTGGTATATGGATTCTGGTCAATACGAGTAATTAACGATCATTGATAGGGATCTCTAAACACTTGAATAGAACAATTCGGCACAGTATTGTTTTTAAATAGGGTGAATGAAATAATTTTGCCTAAAACTATTTTTGTATGATAAAGAAATGATTTTCTATGAATTACTATAGTATATGGATGCATGTTTGTTAAGAAAGTGATAATATTGAAATGTTATCATTATTATATGAAATTAAATAAGTAATTGAAATTGTAACTCCAAAGTTAAGAAATAAATTCACATACAAATGAAATTTAAGAATATAAATTATAAATGTGACTTATAATTTGAAACGAAATTCCAGAGAAGTTTTTGGAAATGTTTTGAAAAGAATTTGAAAATTTTGGAGATTTGGAAAGTTTAAATCTTTTTGAATGAAAATGAATTTCGAAGGTTTTGAAAAGTATTTTGGAGAGATGAAAGCTCTAAACTCTTTCCGGTCGCTGGAAAATAACTTCGATGATGACCGCGGCATCGTTGGTGTTCATTTTCGGGTTTCCAAAAGAGGAATTGCTGCCAAATTGTTTTAAATGGAAGTTGTTTGGAAAATTTGGGTTTTGTTTTGGAAATTCAAAGGATAATTTGAATTGTTTTCAAAAATGGTTTTGAAAAGGTTGAAAACTCTGAAATCCTATTTAAAATATTTATGAAATATTATTAAGTTGATAACTTATACAAATTGAATTTTGATAGAATAAATTTAACTTAAAGATGGAGTTAAATTAAAATAAGTATAAGTGAATAAATTTGAATAAATGAAAGTGAAATTGAAAGTTGAAATTCATTTCGAATTTGTAAGCCATGAATTGAATTGAATAATTATAAATGAAAGACGAATTAAAATTCATATGGAATTTGAAATCCAGTTTAAATGTAAGTAGATTTAACCAAAATAGTGAATTGAAAATAAATTTTGGGAGCGAACAAAAGTGAATAAAACTGGAATTGAAACTGAATGTTGAAAACAAATTTGAATAAAATGAATTGGAATCTGTGATGAATTAGTAACTGGAACTAATTTAAAATAGTATAGTTGTAAAGGAAAGTAAATTGATAAATTCAATATTCAGAAGTTAAATTGAATCCAAATTAGAGTGGAATTGTGAATTGAATCCAAATGAAATTTGAAATGTAAAATTGAATGATAATAGATATGTAACTTCAACAGTGAAGTAAAAATGTATAAGCAGTTTATATTGAAAATTTTGTAATAGAATTTGCAAAATGATTTGAATGTTGTAACTAGATATTATGGCTAGTAGGATATACAGGTGTTATGAAAGGAAATTGGAACTTTGATTTCAAAGATAATTTGAATTGCTCGATAAAAGGTAAGTATTTGAATTATAATATGAGATTTGATGACTTTCTTGTCTAGCCGCTTGGCTTTTTCTTTTTCTTTTTGAAATCTGAGAGTCCGTAGGGACGTTTTGTAGTAGTGCCGTATTAGCCGCGCAAAGGAGACGCTGGCGAAATTTTCCGAAAATTTCGGGTGTTAGAAATTTTTGAGAAAATTTTGAAAGTTTAAATTTGAAATTTGAATTTAAATTTGAATTTTGAAGTAAACAATGTTGTTTGAAACCTATAATTAAAGTTGGAAAGCTAGTTGAATTAATAACGAATCTTTAGTAGGAAGATTTGTTTTGAAAAATTTGATAAAACTATTGGGTTGTGAAAAATAGTAGACGAGTTAAGGACTTTTTCTTCCTGACTTGTAATTTCGGGACGAAATTCTTTTAAAGAAGGAAGTTTGTAACGACCCTGAATTTTGAACAAATTAAATTAAAAATATTTGATTAATTTTAAATATTTGAATGATGATTTAATTTGAATCCCCGATATAACTTTGAATTTGGCGATTAAATTTTATAATTTATTCTATTGAAAGTTGAATAAAAAATTTGTATCTTCAATTTTAAGCCGAAGAAAAATATTTCAAAAGCTTTTAAAATTTATATTGATAATTCTGAAGGTAATAGAACTTTCAAAATTGAATTTGAAACTGTTCTGTTCAGTTTTGAATTATATCGTTCGTATCGATATTTGAAAATAGCATTCCGAGGCGCAGTCTCGGAATTCGACGAAACCAGTTCCATTGGGTCCGTAATATTGTATTTTTATCGGGTTTCAAATTTCGTAGTGTTTGGAGTTGTTTTGAGAGCACACGATAGTTAAACGCGTAGAAATTTAATTGAATTCAATTTTTAAAATTTAAATTTAATATTTGTCAAAATATCAGCCACGTACCTCTCCCTTACCTCACGCCTGAAAACACGCCTAAAATCACGTAAATGAATCGTGCAACCCATCCCCTTCAAATTTTAAATACGCAATCTCGTTCAAAGGGAAGAAAATACTCTCGTAATCAAAATAAAATGGCTGAAGACTCCTTCCCCCTCTTCAAAATCATTTCAAAGCGCGTTCGTATTCTCAAACGAAATCATTTCGTTCCTCCCTTCTCAATTCAATCGCAAAAAAAAACTCGAATTGATCGCGAGCAGCGTGCAGTTTTGGCGGTCTCTGGTGGATCTCGACTGAGAAAGGACAGGGGCAGCTCGCGTGGAGGAGGAGTAGTTCAGAGGAAATCGCGAATAGGGATTGTACCGTCTTGGTTTCAAACACGCGTACGTGGGATTGGTCGAAGGATGTGGTGGGTTTCTCGTTGGCAATGGAGTCACGAGGCTCGCGAGTGACGATGCGGCATTGGCAGCGCGCGTAGTGGAAGGGCGAATTAGTGGGCGAGGCGAAAGGGGCGGCGTGGTTCCTGGAGGCGTTCGCGTTGGTCATGGGTCGCGAGTTAGTCGAGAATGATTTGGATGAAGTCGCGTTCGCGAGTGTTGGCGGAGAAGTCGATTGCGGCAGCATCACGTTCGATTTTGGGCAGCGACTCAGGCGAAGTCGAGATTGGAAGGAGGTGTTACGACTGGCTTCGGTCGATGGCAAGCTCGATCTCGGGTTTAAGTTGAAGACAGTAAGGTATATAAATGTAATATTTATTTATTTTGATTTGATAATATATATGTGATTATATACAGTAAAACAGAAAAAAAAAATATACTTATACAAGTTAAAAAGGGAAAATAGTATAAAATCAACTTCTTAGTTTAGAACAAAATTTTTGGTTTAAATTAAATAGAAATAATCCCTAGTTAAGTTAAAATATAGACAGGAAAGGAGATAAATTATAAATCTATACAAGTAAATTTTTATAAGTGAAAGGATTTCAAGGAAAATTTATATTTAAAATTGAATAGTTAGCAAATTATAACTATGGAATAGAAATTAATTATTCGATTTAAAGAAATTAATTGGTTTAAATGGTTCATTTAATTATTGTCATTATATGAGAATATTTATTAAGAGAAACTTAGTTTTAAATTTCATTTTAGTTAAATAAGTTTGTTAAAAGAAATTTGTTGAAATTTAAAGGTATTTGTTTACAATAAAAACAAATTACTAGTTAATTTAAATTATCAAATGGAATTTAATAGTTCGATTTTAATTCGAATATTAATCGATTGTCTAAAATTGTTATACAAGGTTTAAAATCGAGAATCAAGCTGGAAATGAAATGGGATTGCAAAATAAAAAAAGCTAAGGTGAGATCTTCTCACTCAAAATAAAATTTGATTTGACAGTTATTTATTGACTGATTGATTGTTTGGATGTGATATTAGATATAGTAGGATATATCTATATATATAGCAATATATACATATTGGCATATGTATATATTGGATTGATTGATTTCCCGCCTCGTATAGCGGATGAAACCCTATTGCGCCGTTAGTAAGCGGATATTTTATAAAACCCATATACCGCGATATTCCACCTCGAAGTGGAATGGGTATTGTGCTAACATCTGTGGATGCAGGGAAACAGGTTGGAGGGATCCAACTGGATTCCTCACCAGTAGTATTTATTTACAGATATTGATGTATATTCTGTTATCATATTGATATATGATGGTTGTTGTCGTGATTGACTAATTGGTGCTGTTGCATCATCAGATTCAGTTTTTAAGTTTAAAAATAACGACTTTTACTTTAAAAGGATTTTAAAGTGATTTTTGAAAGTAGACGTTTTATTTAATTTTTGAATTAATAAATAAACGTTCAGATTTTAAAGTTATAAAAGTTAAGATTTGTGAATTATAACCAAAAGGTAATTTCTTTTGAAATAAATAGTTAAGAAATTTATAAAATGGTTTTAAATGGGAATTTTTGAATTATTAAAAACGATGTATGTAAAAGATGTACAAGATTGATATTTTAAACTTTAAAATGTTGGTATTATAAAACAAGTTTTTATAAGCGTTAAAATGAATTTTTAAGAATTTATAAATAAATGAAATTTATAAATTGTGAACTTATAAATGGAAATGATTTTGTAAAATAAAGGAATTATAAGTATTTAACTTATAATATGGATTGTTGGTATAAGATTTGAGTTATGAATCGAATTGTTAATAAAGGAGATTTATTTAATTGAAGTTGTTAGAAAATAGAAATAGAATTTATAAACGTTGTTTTATAAATTCAAAATCAATTGGATTTGATAAATTAAATATAGAAGGTTGTTAAAGGAGATATATTCGCGATTTTGGATAGCGAATTATTATTGAAATAAAATGTGTAGAAAATAGTGAAATGTAATTAGTGAAGTATATTCACGATTTTGGATAGTGAATATATCGTTAAGTAAAATGGATAGTTTTGGAAAAGTGACATTGAAAATGAAGTTAAACATTTTAAAGATGTTTTTTAAAATGTATTATGATATCGAATACATAGATTTCAACATTTTTATTGTTGAAATAGACGTTTTCGAGAAATATAAGGAAATGGTGGACTATAACATTGTTGTTATAGTAAATGATTTCCGAAAGGAAATGTTTTATGTAGTATTGGGATTTATATATCTATCTTAAAATCCGAATCCCTATACTAGTGATTTTGAGTCGTCGTAACGATGTTTTACGTAACATTCGTTTTGACTCAAATGTTTTCCTTAAAGAATGAATATATACTTAAAATTGATTTAAGTATATCGAATATTTTCAAATGTTGAAAATAAATAGTTTTGTGAATTACTTATTTTAAATAAGTATGGAATTGCTTTTCCAATATGAAACGAAGGGTTTGAAACTTTATCTTTTAAAGATAAATTGAAAAGTGAATATTTGAAATTTGTTTTCAAACGGTTAAGTGTGGAAATTTTATATCTTGTAAAGATATTTTTGGAAGATAAATAATTTGGAAAATTATTTGGAATCTGATGATGTTGCGCATCTTTATTGATAGTTAAATAACCGACTATCAATAATTACCTTGAATTGGTATTTGTTGTGAATTGGATGAATTTGAATGCCACACTTATTTTTGAATAATCGCTCACTATTCGGGTTACCGGGAAAGGACCATGGGGTCGTATAACCCATTCCGAATATGTGATACGTCGTTATGAATTGCATTCGAAGACCGGTGTTGAAGACCGGATATTTTTGAAAACGGAAGGATTACCGTCGAGTTACTCTACATCGGCTGATCTCCGGTTTAGAGGTTTTATCACCCTTAGTGACGGAAAGTCCGGACGTGATTAGGAAATTATCCGGATATGCAAGGGCTTCGTGAGAAGTGCCTTCGGTTCTGTTCGATCCCGAAACAGACTTGTATGGATTGTATGTCTGACGTTACAATTTGAGATATAAAGCTGATTTCTTTCAAATACATATCTGTTGGTGGCGGAGAATTTATTCTCTTAGCTTAACACCCTTCTCTGAGACGTACGAGCTCAGAGGTTATGTAGTTGAAATTTATCAGCGATATACTCCCAATTTGGTAACGTGGCATACTGAGTGTTGCTGTGAAATGATCAGTGTTTGATCATTTGCGATATGATCATTTGTTTGATCTTATATCTTTGTGATCATAGGTTGATCATTTGTTTGACCCGAAGCATGGCTTTGTAGAAAGCGTAGCTTTGTGGACGAGACTTCATCGAGCCTCACACCCCGGAAATGGTCAAAACAGGAAGGATGCGGCAAGGTTCTAGGGAGTAGCGCCCCTTAGTGTATGTCATTCCTTCTGGATAAAGGTGGTATCATGGTATGGAGCCCAGATACTTAACCTCTGTGGTTGCTGCAAATTTATTACTTTGTGGTTGTTGCGAATCGGGGATCCTCGGGAAGATCGGTGACGATCGGGGGATGGCATACGCGTGTCAGTAGTTATCTATTTTTGCAGAGGTAACCCGGCCTTGTGTTGGCAGAGATCCGGTTAGGTTCTCGGGTCGTCTATTCCAGGGACGTACCCATCGTGGATAGGAAGTTCCTTAGCCTGACCATTTGTTGGAAATCCAAAGAAACAATACGTGACTTGTACGGTTTTAGTTGTAGAACCTATCATTCACTTATGGTGGCGCCCCACTGTTTGGATGGTAGCTATAGTAGGCATAGTTCGAAATGTCTATGCTGGCTAAGATTTATATTCTACTTTTGAAATGTTTTCTACACTATGCACTAATAATAATATCAAAAATGATTTGATTTTTGCGTAGTAAGCATCTTTGACTATCATAAGAAGAAATCTCCTCCAATTCTGTGTTTGCATTGTGTGTGTGGTGGGAGGTCTTATGGTAGTTTCATTTTCCAAAAGCATTGCGAATTTTTTTTATTTTCTTTGTGAAAAATAACTGTTTTACGATCTCACACCAGTCACCATGACTGACTCGGAGTTTATTGTTCCCTTCTAAACTCTGGGTGCCCACCAATTTCCACACGGGCAGCCTAGAGTTATGTTATCAGGATATTCTGGATATTCTGGAGCTTTGGAAGCAAGCTGGATGGCGAGACGTAGTATTTGTATCTGATGTTATTTATTCCGCTGTGTATTCTGTATGAGGACAAGTTATATAACTGTCCATTGTTGTATATTGACTCTGATGATTGATGTATGTATAAACTGATATAGCTCTTTGTTTTAAAAGACTAGTGTTTATCTATTATATATTGTTCCGCTGCGATGTGTAAGATTCTGATATTGTTTCTGTTCTGATGTGTTGTTCTTCTTTTCTTTTTCTACTCTCTTTCTTCTGCTTTCTTCTTCTTCTGCCTTTTTCTTCTTGTTAAAACCATAACTTTTCGGGTTTCCGGCATTCGATGGCTCGGCAGTCGATAAAGTGAGTATCGATGTCGAATTTTCGAAAGTCGAAAATTTCAGGATGTTACATTACAAGCACATAGGTCAGCTTATGAATGCAGCAAAACTGGGAGAAGCAAGTGCACAAGTGCACATAGAGGGATACACATTAATGAAAAACATGTTGCATCATTTCAAGCTAGAGATAGATAGTACATGCATAAGAGGAAAAGTATACACATGGTTCAGTCAACACTCATACACACATAGGGGCAGACTCAGCAATATAAGGGTGCGCACACACGGTGCATTAGAACACACTACAACAAACCAGACTCAAGCAAAAGAGAATCATTAATGGAGCATGTAGATGAGATTCAAGATGCTGGAATGGATACTAAGCCAACCATTACTTCAAGTTATAGTACCAGCAAGAATTCAGAGATAACGAGGGTAACAAAAAGTTCAACCGAAGCAGTAAATTGAACAAGTCAAGGTGAAAATCAGTGAAAAATTCAAGTTAATTCCAAATCAGAAATTCAACCAGGGCAAATTATATTCAAAAAAATATATTAGAGAATTCAATTATATATCAGAGGAAAGATCAAGTCAGAAATCAAACTATCGTTCATCATAAAATTGAATGGTCAAGCATTGAAAAATTCAAACCAAAAGTATATGTAACGACCCGGTATTTTGAACCGTTCACATCTGCACATGTCGGACTTGAATTGCTCAAAACAACAGATTGTTAATTTATATTTGGCAAAACTCAGGATATACAGTAAATAAATCAATCATAAAATCACAAGCACAATGTATTACAACAATAAGCAGCAGAATAGATAAATAGTAGTTCATGAAGCTACTATATAAAACAACAAAGTTTGAAACAAAATACAACAGAATATCTCAAATACAATGTGGTCTCAAATACAAACAGATGACAAGTCTGAACAAAACAACTAGAAAAGCTGAATAGATAAAACAGATTTTCAAGCAAAGACCCAATCTCCAAAGGTGAGTCTCAAATGCTGTGACACTCAGTCTGACCCGAGCATAAAGCAAACACAAAACGCTCGAGTAAGGATTAACATTCTTATATAGTAAATTCAACTCAAGTGAAATGTCAACTGAAATACAAATAACTTAAAGGATGTTTGGGATTTCCATCCTCTAAGGATCTGTGGAACTATCTACTATGTAGTAATATACGCTATTATAATATGTCTATTGTAAAGTAAACTATTAAAATAGCGTTAAGGCGTTACCCATATCCCCCTTAACACATTTTTATCTATTCCCATAGTCTATACAGTACCGTAATTCCTCTGTAAACTGGAGGGCTATCAGAGGGAAATCCATAGGTATGGTACAAACCAAACTCGTAGAAGGAGCGATAGGGCATCCGATAAGGCACTCGAGGCAATGCCAGGGTAGATATACCGTTTGCGCATCCAGACTGGTGGTAATGCAGAGCAGCTACTACCGCCCACCTCATGACACACTCCCAAATCAAAGGTGCACCCAATCAAATCACAAAGTAATAGAATGGTATCGAAGAAATGTGTCCGATCGGAGGAATGACCTCACTTGGCCCGGCGTGGCTCCTGTTTTAGCCACATCAAGCTGACTCACGGGAGTCAGGGCTACGCTAATACCTCATATAGAATCGCCACCAAACCATCCTACTTCGTTCTGGAATCTCCACCATGTACACAGTTGTTAAAGTGGTTTTCGGTATTGGTAGAGAGTATGACAATATCCGGTCTCGGTCTCTTTAACAACCAAACGCTTATTTCACACCGTGGTCATTTCATTTCAAATAGTTCGTACTTCATATCAAAATATCATATTCATTTCAAAACCATATCAATTCAATATCATTATTCACTCTAATAATATTCATTTCCAAAAATCATAACACTTTAAAAACTATAACACTTTCAAAATCATAACACTTTTGAAATCATAACAGTTCCAACTTAAACAGTTTAGATATTGAAAACAGTATATATATTAAAATAGTTTATATATGTTAAAATACTTTATATAATAAAATTAGTTTCCTCCAATTTCGTGAGTCAATTCAAATCATCTTAAATTCCAATAATTCAATTTAAATCAATTCCAGTTTAACCACTTCAATTTAAAGGTCAAAGATTCAATTCAAATTCTCAATAAACCATTTTAATTTATATCGATTTCAAATCCAAGTTTAAATATCACTTTAATTCCAATAAGATTCAAGTTTAAATATTCCAACATTTACAATATAAATTTTATTTATATTTCAACATTTAACTCTAATTTTATTCAAATTGGAAAGTATTCACTTAATCATTTTAAACAACAATTTATTAAAATCCCAATTTATAATTTTTAATCAATCTTAAATATTCAATCTCAATTTTATTTAAAATTGAGAATATTCATTTAATCACTTTTTGTCAAATCAAGTTATAAATCATATTTTCCAAAATCTCAAAATCTATAAGTTCGAATAAATTCTTATTTAAATTCAATTATTAAACAATTTAAATTCCAAGTCAACATTAATTTATCTTCCCGACCTTTATTATTAAAGTTATAAAATCTATTTTTAGAATATTAATAAATTTAAATAAGTGCTTAAACATATTACAAACCAATTAAGTTAAAAAAAAATTATTAAATTAAATCTTATTATTAAATGTATTTGTATTAAATCTTATTTTATATATTTTTTAAAAATAAAATTATAAGAAAATCTTAAAGATTTATATTTTCAAGACTAACCCATAAATTTAAAATTTCCACAACATAAAATTTTAAAATCTAAATTTTTATACATATATAAAAATAGCATTTATATATTATATAAAAACAATATTTATTAAAAGCCCATATATTTCCTTTCATACTTTAGAAATCATTTTCAAAGTATAGACCAACTGTGTCCGTATATAATTCTCTATCCTATGGTCAAGTGGTACGAATATTTATCATTTCAATCCGTAATTTAAATTTCTACGAGTATATATCATTTCAACCCGCAATCCCAAAAATTCAAAGTCAATGAAAATCACTTGGGTTTATCATTTCAACCCATAATGATTTTCCCCTATTCTACAAAATCGTTCGGGTATGTATCATTTCAACCCATAGGGAATTCTAAATTAACAGGGAACTTGTAGAGTGAAAACAAATATGATAAAATATAACATATCAATAATAGGCATATATCATCAGTGATAAATTAGATAAAATATATACAACAGGATATGGTGTCATATATCACAGGTGAATAATTTGCAGATAATGGCATATCATATTTAGCAATTAAATAACTAGCAATTCAAATTTAACAGCATATTTCAATTGACGTTTCAAGTGAAATCAAATTTACTAACTATAAGAATGTTAATCGTGAGTGATTGCTCACCTTTCGAGGCTAGAGAAATTTAATAACTAACTGAGCTGCAAATCCGAGCAAAGAATTCCAAAGTAAAGTACGATGAACACGAATTTGACGACCAAAACGAAGCTGGAAGTTTGGAATTGACGGAGGACAGATCAAAATTAGTTTAATATAAACTGAGAAATATGTTATATATATAAAATTTTCTCTTAATCAATTTTAAAAACATATATTTAAAATAAATTCTCTATATATATTTTCAAATCGAAAATTAAATTTAAACACATATAAAATAAAATATATATATTTCAAATCATTACTACTTAAACACATAATAAAGTTTGAAATAAACCCCTATATTATATTTGAAACCCAAACTCAACGTATACTTATTTATGTAAACTAATATATACACTAATGTAAAACCTACGTACACATCATATCTTTAAATCAATATTTAAGAAAAATCAATATAACCTACTTTATTATAGTAGACGTATAAACTTATACATGCAACCTACCACTTATACCCGCTATATATATACACACACTTATATTAACTGATTACATATATATCCATATAATAAAAGCATGGATCTAATGAAAGATAACAAGCAAAGGAAGGGTAAACTTGGAAAACTGCAAGGGTAAATTTGGAAATGGAAACTAGCAAGTGTAGGATTTCAGAATACCATTAGATATGAATGCTTCATATATTAAAAAAATATATATAAATTTATTTATACATCTAAAATTATATATTAAAATAGTATATATATATATATAAAATCTAAAATTTTAAAACACGTATTTAAAAATAAAAATAAAATCTTTAACATATATATTTTTGAAAAGTCAATATTAAATTTAAAACACATATATTTATAAATCAAAATCTATATATTAATATATTTCAAAGCCGATATCAAAATAAACTTTTATATATACATTTCGAAGTCAAAACGCATATATTCTAATTCAAAACCTTTCAAATAAGTACTTAGACATAATAAAAAATATAAGGAGCAAGTACGAGCAAGTAAAGGAGATGCAGGTTTCAGAAATGCAAACTGAATCATATATAAGCATTAGTCATAAAACAAGCTGGGTTCAAGTGAGAGGCCGCACGCACCTTATCATTTCTCTCGGCCGGTAACAAATGGAGGGAGGAGGCTGAATGTTGAGGCTGACAAGGCAGTGCAATGATGATGGGTGGACGACCAGTTTTGTTTGATGGCGGATATAAGCAGCTGGGTCGGAGGCTGAGCAAGGTTCGGCGAGGCAGTAAAGAAGGCGGAAGGTGGAGTTGGTCGGCTATTGGCAAGGGACGAGCTGGAGACGTGGGATGGTGGTACGAAAGCAAGGGAAGGGGTTCGGTAGGTGGCTGGAAAAGGTGGAGGCTTTGAGGGGTGACGGTTGTGCTGGAGGCTGTGTTGATGGCGATCGAGTACGGTCAGTGGAGTGGAAAGGAGGGGTTGCCGCGCTTGGGTGGATAACTACATGAGGGTGGTTGGGCGAAGAAGATGATGGCAGTGAAATCGAAGAGAGGATGCATGGCTGGACGTAGCACAAGCAAATGGAGGAGAAAATTTTGCTACAGGTAATATATGTTTTCACTTCTTCTACTCTTTTTTTTATAAAGGAGGAGGCTCGGCACAAGGAAAATGAATGAGCAGGATTTTCAAAAGAAATTAGCAACCAAGAAAATGAACAGGCAATGCAAATTTTATAAACTTATATATTTATATACTATTTCAGAACGAAAACCAAGAAGAGAAAGTGTCAGCTAGAAATGAACAAGCTATATTAGAAACCAGTAGAATATTGAAAGTCACGCACGCGAATTCAGGAAGTAATAAAACAAATGACCGTTGGGTTTGTACAGTGGATAATAGAAAGGCACAAAGAAACCAAAAAGTCTCAAAACGGATACCGACACGGTTAACCGTTTCACGGATTTCGCCGCGTACCGGAATCCAAAACACACAAATGAATATACTGCGGAGATCAGTACGACGAGACGAATAGAATGGTACACAAATATCAGTGATATAATCATCCTATCAAAAGTCGATATTCAGTGTCGAAAAATGCTGCTAATTTGCCGAAAATAAGATAAACGGAGCCCTAGAAGTCCAAATTTGGTGAAACGAAATATGACGTCTCACTCAGAAAATGATTTACAAATTTATTATATAAAAATATTCAGGTTTCGAAAATATTTTATTTTCATCAAATTAACTAATATTAAACTGAGATTGAAAATTACACAACAGAAATAACATTCATATTTTCCCACGAAAATTTGACATTTGCTATGTTTTAACAGACGCATCTCAAATATCAAATTTTCATTGCAAAATTTAATTGTTAAATTTTCAAGAAAAATTCAGTTAATTACATTATAAAAATCGTTAAAAATTATGGGTTGTTACACCCCCCCTACTCAAAACTTTACGTTCTCGAAAAGGAACGAGGTAGGAAATAGAAGTAGCAGGAAGAAAGATAGATTCATAATTCATAATACCAGATACAACCATTAATTTAAAACCATATGGATTTAATTTATTTTAAATTGATTTAAATTCAACTAATTTGATTTTAATTAATTTATTTAATCAATCAAATTTATTATGTTTACATTTGGTTGATTTCAATTCCATATATTTTCATTCACTCGATTTGTTTCAATTTATTAACACTTATTACAAAATTTCCACAACAAAAATTTGTTTTATTTAACCCATTTATTAAATTTATTTGATCAACTATTGTAAAATCCACATTAACATTCGACTTCAACTATTCTTAAGTTCATATTTATCTATTTAGATAGCATTTCCATTTTATTGTCCAATTTACTTCACTGACATATCTTCAGTATAAGTTAAGTGTATAACATTTATTATAATCACCTAAATTTTATTTAAAAATTTCCTAACAAAATTCATTTTGGACATCTTATTTATTATTGTATATTATTCAATTACATTCAAACTTTTCTCAGGTAAGTTTATTGATGTGACTGAGTGAAATTGAGCACTATACAAATTCACCTTTTCTACAACATTCATATTAAGCAGAATTCAGTTCAAACATTTTAATTTAAATAATTTATTACTTAAGGTTTCTCTTGTATAACCTTTAATCACAAATTCACATTCATTTTAACTTTTACATATTTTAGGTAAGCTATATATATTTAAGAATGCAAATGAGTATTGTACACATAAATTTTATCCTATTTCAACTGTTTCAAGTTATTTTAAATTGCAATTTAAATTTCAAACACTTCAAATATTTCAAAAATTTTGATTTATTTCAATAATTGAAAACCCTAACTTAACACAGAATCTATGAACTAAATTTCCGGTTTCACTTCCCACCATTTTGAAATAATATACATATATATGTTTTGTGAATCAAATCATATTCAAGAAATTCAAATCAATTCTATTTTCCAAAAAAAAGTGTAGCAAGGTTACTAACTGGTCTCTCCACTTTGAGACTCGAAAATGAATGTCGATGATGCTACAGTCATTACCAAAATTATTTTCCAGCGACAAAAGAGGAGAGTACTGATTTACTTCTTTTAAAATTATTCTTTTGAAACAATTTTCATTCAAAATACTTTCAAATAATATATTTCAAACTTTGAAAACCAAGTATTGAAAAGCACCGAAAATTTAATTCTCAATCCTAATTTAATTTCATTTTATTTGCAAATCATATTTATAGACCATATTTATAAAATTTGCATTCCCTTATAATATACAATAACAGTTAATGGTTTAGAATGTTAACAAAATAATAAATGATAATCTAATATCATCATTTCTAACAACCAATTAAATTAACTATCTAATTTTCAGAAAATTACACTTATATATATAAAATATAATCATATAAAAATTATTTCCAATTTTAAAAACAATTTTGTGCCAGTTTGCTCTGTTCAAGTGTTTTGGAATTCCTATCGATAGTGTTAGCTAGACGAATCAATCGAAACCCAAAATTCAAACTTAACAACTCAAACAACACAATATAAAACATTTTAATATTAATTACAAACACACTCCTTCACACTATTATAGAACAGGGATAAAGATTCAAATTTAGAGGGACCCCAATCAAAGTGAATTTTAACGACTAAGAAGATAGTCTTGAAAGAAGATAAGATGACTGAATTTTAAAAAAAAAGGAAAGATGGATGGATTCATTAATCACGGTGACCTTAACCGGGTTAACCATGATTCCAAGAATAAGATCGATGCGGAAATTCAATTTCCCGCTTGAAGGGAAGGGAAATGAATTTACCATAACATCGGGATAATCCCTGACTATAGGGGAGGAGTCGAGATCATTAAGCTGAACATTAGACAAAAAGTTAGAACTTCCTACTTAATCCAGAGGCATTCGATATTCAGTGAGAAGAGAATTACCGGGGTCGCCTACTAGAGAAACAATCCATCTTTCCAAGAAATAACAGCATCATAACCGAGGATGTAGAAATCTCCGATGAATCGACGCCTGTTGTAAAGGAGCTCACCCCTTTACAAATCATACTAAGGTTGTCGGAACATAAATGGAGTTATGGGATGCTCCAGTATCAAGAAGAACACGAATATGGAGAGACAAGAATGGATTTCAGAACAAAGGGGAAAGTTCCAAAAATTCAAAGGAAACGGAGTCAAAGAGGAAGGAACTAAAGCTCGAACGAAGGTGATTCTGTAATTAATATTTACTTCATATACTAAGTTTTGCCTAAACCAGAGCTCTGATACCAATTGTAACAACCCGGTATTTTGAACCGTTCTCATCCACACATGTTGGACTTGAATTTCTCAAAACAACAGATTGTTAATTTATATTTGGAAAAACTCAGCATATATAGTAAATAAATCAATCATAGAATCACAGACACAGAGTATTACAACAATAAGAAGCGGAATAGATAAATAGTAGTTCATGAAGCTACTATATAAAACAATAGAGTTTGAAACGAAATACAACAGAATATCTCAAATACAATGTAGTCTCAAATACAAACAGATGATAAGTATGAACAAAACAACTGGAAAAGCTGAATAGATAAAACAGATCTTCAAGCAAAGCTCCAATCTCCAAAGGTGAGTCTCAAATGCTGTGACACTCAGTCGGACCCGAACATAAAGCAAACACAAAATACTCGAGTTAGGATTAGCATTCTTATAAAGTAAATTCAACTCAAGCGAAATGTCAACTGAAATACAAATAAGTTAAAGGATGTTTGGGATTTCCATCCTCTAAGGATCCATGGAACTATCTACTATGTAGTAATATACGCTATTATAATAAGTCTATAGTAAAGTAAACTATTAAAATAGCATTAAGGCGTTACCCATATCCCCCTTAACACATTTTTATATATTCTCATAGTCTATACAGTACCGTAATTCCTCCATAAACTAGAGGGCTATCAGAGGGCACTGCATAGGTATGGTACAAACCAAACTCGTAGAAGGCGCGATAGGGCATGTGACAAGGCACTCGAGGCAATGCCAAGGTAGATATACCGTTTGTGTATCCGGACTGGTGGTAACACATATCAGCAACTACTGCCCATCTCGTGACACACTCCCAAATTAAAGGTGCACCCAATCAAATCACAAAGTAATAGAATGGTATCGAAGAAATGTGTCCGATCGGAGGAATGACCTCACTAGGCCCGGCGTGGCTCCTGTTTTAGCCACATCAATCCGACTCACGGAAGTCAGGGTTGCGCTAATACCTCATATAGAATCGCCACCAAACCATCCTACTTCGTTCTGGAATCTCCACCATGTACACAGTTGTTAAAGTGGTTTTCGGTATTGGTAGAGAGTATGACAATATCCGGTCCCGGTCTCTTTAACAACCAAACGCTTATTTCACACCGTGGTCATTTCATTTCAAATAGTTCGTACTTCATATCAAAATATCAAATTCATTTCAAAACCATATCAATTCAATATCATAATTCACTTTAATAATATTCATTTCCAAAAATCATAACACCTTAAAAACTATAAATCTTTCAAAATCATAATACTTTTGAAATCATAACAGTTCCAACTTAAACAGTTTAATTAGATATTGAAAATAGTATATATATATTAAAATAGTTATAAATTAAAATAGTTTATATATGTTAAAATACTTTATATAATAAAATTAGTTTCCTCCAATTTCGTGATTCAATTCAAATCTTCTTAAATTCCAATAATTCAATTTAAATCAATTCCAGTTTAACCATTTCAATTTAAAGGTCATAGATTCAATTCAAATTCTCAACAAACCATTTCAATTTATATCAATTTCAAATCCAAGTTTGAACTATCACTTTAATTCCAATAAGATTCAAGTTTAAATATTCCAACATTTACAATATAAATTTTATTTATATTTCAACATTTAACTCTAATTTTATTCAAATTGGAAAGTATTCACTTAATCATTTTAAATAACAATTTATTACAATCCCAATTTATAATTTTTAATCAATCTTAAATATTCAATCTCAATTTTATTTAAAATTGAGAATATTCATTTAATCAATTTTTGTCAAATCAAGTTATAAATCATATTTTCCAAAATCTCAAAATCTATAAGTTCGAATAAATTCTTATTTAAATTCAATTATTAAACAATTTAAATTCCAAGTCAACATTAATTTATCTTCCCAACCTTTATTATTAAAGTTATAAAATCTATTTTTAGAATATTAATAAATTTAAATAAGTGCTTAAACATATTATAAACCAATTAAGTTAAAAATATTATTAAATTAAATCTTATTATTAAATGTATTTGCATTAAATCTTATTTTATATATTTTTAAAAAATAAAATTATAAGAAAATCTTAAAGATTTATATTTTCAAAACTAACCTATAAATTTAAAATTTCCAAAACATAAAATTTTAAAATCTAAATTTTTATACATATATAAAAATAGCATTTATATATTATATAATAACAATATTTATTAAAAACCCATATATTTCCTTTCAAACTTTGGAAATCATTTTCAAAGTACATACCAACGGTGTCCGTATATAATTCTCTATCCTATGGTCAAATGGTACGGATATTTATCATTTCAATCCGTAATTTAAATATCTATGGGTATATATCATTTCAACCCGCAATCCCAAAAATTCAAAGTCAATGAAAATTGCTTGGGTTTATCATTTCAACCCATAACGATTTTCCCCTATTCTACAAAATCGTTCGGGTATGTATCATTTCAACCAATAAGGAATTCTAGATTAACAGGGAACTTGCAGAGTGAGAACAAATATGATAAAATATAACATATCAATAACAGGCATATATCATCAGTGATAAATAAAATAAAATATATACAACAGGATATGATGTCATATATCACAAGTAAACAATTTTCAGATAATGGCATACCATATTTAGCAATTAAATAACTAGCAATTCGAATTTAATAGCATATTTCAATTGTCGTTTCAAGTGAAATCAAATTTACTAACTATAAGAGTGTTAATCGTGAGTGATTGCTCACCTTTCGAGGCTAGAGAAATTTGATAACTGACTGAGCTGCGAATCCGAGCAACGAATTCTAAAGTAAAGTACGATGAACATGAATTTGACGACCAAAACGAAGCTGGAAGTTTGGAATTGACCGAGGACTGATCAAAATTAGTTTAATATAAACTGAGCAAAAATATGTTACATATATAAAATTTTCTTTTGATCAATTTTAAAAACATATATTTAAAATAAATTCTCTATATATATTTTCAAATCAAAAATTTAATTTAAACACATATAAAATAAAATATATATATTTCAAATCATTACTACTTAAACACATAATAAAGTTTGAAATAAACTCCTATATTACATTTGAAAACCTAAATCAACTTATACTATTTATGTAAACTAATATATACACTAATGTAAAACCTACATACACATCATATCTTCAAATCAATATTTAAAAAAATCAATATAACCTACTTTATTATAGTAGACGTATAAACTTATACATGCAACCTACCACTTATACCCGCTATATATATACACACACTTATATTAACTGATTACATATATATCCATATAACAAAAGCATGGATCTAATGAAAGATAACAAGCAAAGGAAGGGTGAACTTGGAAAACAGCAAGGGCGAATTTGGAAATGGAAACTAGCAAGTGTAGGATTTCAGAAAACCATTAGATATGAATGCTTCATATATTAAAATATATATATATTTAAATTTATTTATACGTCTAAAATTATATATTAAAATAGTATACATATTTAAAATCTAAAATCGTATTTTTTAATAAAAAAAAATCTTTAACATATATATTTTGAAAAGTCAATATTAAATTTGAAACACATATATTTATAAATCAAAATCTATATATACATATATTTCTAAGCCGATATCAAAATAAAACTTTATATATACATTTCAAAGTCAAAACGCATATATTCTAATTCAAAACCTTTCAAATAATACTTAGACATAATAAAAAAAATTATAAGGAGCAGGTACGAACAAGTAAAGGAGATGAAGGTTTCAGAAATGCAAACTGAATCATATATAAACTTTAGTCATAAAACAAGCTGGGTTCAAGTGAGAGGCCGCACGCACCTTATCATTTCTCTCGGCTGATAACGAATGGAGGGAGGAGGCTGATTGTTGAGGCTGACAAGGCAGTGCAATGCTGATGGGTGGACGACCAGTTTTGTTTGATGGCGGATATAAGCAGGTGGGTCGGAGGCTGAGCAAGGTTCGGCGAGGCAGTAGAGAAGGCGGAAGGTGGAGTTGGTTGGCTATTGGCAAGGGACGAGCTGGAGATGTGGGATGGTGGTACGAAAGCAAGGGAAGGGGTCTGGTCGGTTGCTGGAAAAGGCAGAGGCTGTGAGTGGTGACGGTTGCGGTGGAGGTTATGTTGATGGCGATCGAGTACGGTCAGTGGAGTGGAAAGGAGGGGCTGCCGTGCTTGGATGGTGAACTAGAGGAAGGTGGTTGGGCGGAGAAGATGATGGCAGTGAAATCGAAGGGAGGATTCATGGCTGGACGTAGCACAGGAAAATGGAGGAGAAAATTTTGCTACAGGTAATATATGTTTTCACTTCTTCTACTCTTTTTTTATAAAGGAGGAGGCTCGACACAAGGAAAATGAATGAGCAGGCTTTTCAAAAGAAATAAGCAACCGAGAAAATGAACAGGCAATGCAAATTTTATAAACTTATATATTTATATACTATTTCAGAACGAAAACCAAGAAGAGAAAGTGCCAGCTAGAAATGAACAAGCTATACTGGAAACCAATAGAATATTGAAATTCACGCACACGAATTCAGGAAGTAATAAAACAAATGACCGTTGGGTTTGTACGGTGGATAATAGAAAGGCGCAAAGAAACCAAAAATTCTCAAAACGGATACCGATACGATTAACCGTTTCACGGATTTCGCCGCGTACCGAACTCCGAAACACACAAATGAATATACTGCGGAGATCAACACGACGAGACGAACAAAATGGTACAGTGATATCAGAGATACGATCATCCTATTAAAAGTCGATATTCAGTGTCGAAAAATGCTGCTAATTTGCCGAAAATAATATAAACGGAGCCCTAGAAGTCCAAATTTGGTGAAACGAAATATGACGTCTCACTTACAAAATGATTTACAAATTTATTATATAAAAATATTCAGGTTTCGAAAATATTTTATTTTCATCAAATTAACAGATATTAAATTGAGATTGAAAATTACACAACTGAAATAACATTCATATTTTCCCACGAAAATTTGACCTTTGCTATGTTTTAACAGACGCATCTCAAATATCAAATTTTCATTGCAAAATTTAATTGTTAAATTTTCAAGAAAAATTCAGTTAGTTACATTATAAAAATCGTTAAAAATTACGGGTTGTTACAGTATATATTCGAAAATATAGGAAATTGATTCCTATATATATACCCATACTTAATTTATATTTCAAATAATAAATCATTTCCTTTAATTATTTCCTTATTTTCTGATTTGAAAATAATTTATACCAATGTTTTAGATTCTTTCAACATATTCAACTCATTAAATATTTTCTAATTAAGGATGTAAAAAATAATTTTAAAGATTTATCTTGTATAATTACTATTACTTTACACTCTAAATCATTTTAATACAAAGGAAAAAAGGAAAAAAAAATCAAAAATCATTGCTTTTCTTTATATTTATTAAGTTCTTACTTTTGAAATTTAATAACTTGGAGAAGTTAACTTCTAGCGAGAAGTTATATATATATATATATATATATATATATAACCAAAAAGAATTATCTCTTACCAAATGTCATCTTAAATATATTTCCAAGACTTTCTTTTTATAAGTAATAACTTAAATTTTTATTTTGGTACATTGCGTGTCTTTATACACAAAATATTTTCTTTATCAAATCCCTTTCACAAATTTTCTTTCTTATCTTAGCTTTATAAACGAAATTTTTAAATCTTATTTTATTTTGCAAAACCATACTTAGGAAAAATATTTACCCTTCAAATCAAAGTATTCAATATTCAATTACTTATCACACTCATAATTGGATTATAATTTCATTTCAAACTTCATATAAATTGGAAATTCATATAAATAAATTTTATATCATTTTACACTTTTCAAAAAAAAATCCTAATATCCATCTAAGCCATAATAGAATATGCACAATCATCCAAAAAGGTATCACACAAATTTTGTTTAACATGCATCTTTGCAAATGAATATATAAATTTTTACTACTGCCAAATTTATTTAAAATATAAATCCTACTCTTGTTTTACATACTTTATTTTATTTATCAAAAACATCCCAAGGAATCTCTTTCAAAAATATAATTTATACACTTCTAAAAAATATTATTTTATCTTCAAAACAATCCTTCCAAACTGCCCATTTTAATATATATAGTATTTAACTTATTTCAAAATTCTATCTTCTTTACAAAAATATTATATACTTACTAAGTATTATTTCTTAAAACGTTTTATTGTCCAAAACACTGTGTCCGAATATCTCATCCTAGTATTTAGGAATCTCTATCGATAAAGTTGATCAGGCGCATCGACTAGAATCCTAAAGCACTCAACTGGCAATTTAACACAAAATTATTTTCTATAAGATATACAATTATCTTTTAATACCATATGCATATTCAAAATATTTTCTTGTCTATAATAAACATAATCAAGTTCCATATATATGTATATCTAATACTAAAGATTTTAATTCAAATAAATGCTTGGTTTTATTAAAATTCTTTCAATCAATCTTAATGTTATCATAGAAATAATAATTTACTGATTACAATTCTACAGCACATACATTCATCATATATACCTCAAGCAAACATCAACTTTTTAATTCATCTTAACATTTAATTAATCACACATATGAATTAACATTTCATTTTATATAAATTTAAATTTTCAATATTTCTTGCGGTAACTACACTATTGAAGACACCGCAAGTTCTTATTGTTTTGAGCAGGTTCCAACTCTCAATAGTGAATCCTACTCAATATTAATTTTGCACAATCACTTACAATTCTATAACAACTAAGCATCCATCAACCAATCAATTTTTTATATTATATCTTATTTTGTTTATTAAGTATATTTTCCAATTCCAAATTTAATTAGATACATATTATTTATCATTCTATATTTTATAACTATTAATTGCTTAGACATTTTTATCATTCGCCGACGGTTCTATTTTAGAGAAATCGCTGGCTTTTATTAATAACTGGGTTTGTCCATATTCAAGTGGGTTTATAAATTCTTTGAGTGATAATGTCTTATTCAATTTCAAATTATAAACTAAGCATAAACAAAACAAATATTGATGCAAAAACATACATTTCAATCAAATAAAAAAACAATCACCTTCAGCGAAAAGCTATCTTCCAGCTCTCGCTGCGCACTTTGATCACTAACAAATCAGGATACAACAATTCAATTCTAAGCCATCTAAGATTTCATTTATAATATCCATTAATTCTCACTCTTTACAGAAGTGAGTTCCAACTTTAATAAAAATTTCATAACACTAATTTTTATAGTAGTTCAAATTTTTACAAATACATCCCATTGATTATTTCCAATAATCATTTATATTTTTATCTGAACTGGGAATAAATTCTAAGTTCTACCCTGCACACCCAAGGGACGGAACTCTTAGTAATCTAGGTTCAGAGCTCGACTCTGTGTCAATTATATTATATACTGTTTTGAACACAGCTCTAATACCAAGCTGTAATGACTCCATCACTTTATCGATATTATTAAAGAACATTACAAGATATGTCGTCTAATAACACGGAGAATACGGCTGGTTAAAGACGATCGAATGCGAATATATCTTTAGACTAACACTGACACGTCTTTATTACCTTTTCGAGGATCTGAACTGAAAATGTGATGCGTACAGTATTAATACAAAGTAATAAACACACCAATTTAAAATATTCAGAACAGTATATAATATAAATAAATCTGAATTAGACTCACAAATCGCAGTGGAATAATATACATCATATCATATATATCATAATAAGATTTGAGTCTACAAAATATCGGTAGTAGACCCAAATAAATACATACATCTCATCCAAAATGTTGTATCAGGTACAAATTCACTAGTAAATAATATACATGACGTATCATCCTAAGCATCAATATGCACAATAATGAAGTAAACTAAATCAGTCAAAATAGTCAACTCCAGTGCTAGCAAAAAAAATCCATAAGTCAGTGAGTCCTTATACCTATAGAGTCTCGGCCTGACTCAAGTATTATAAAAATAAACGGGTCAGACTATATCTAATAAAAAGGTGAGATACTGATATCATAAATATATGACTTAACAATAAAATATGCCTAAACCAAATAATCCTAATAAGGCATATCAATCAAACCACCATTTCATAAATCCATTATCATAAATATATGGCTTAACAATAAATAAGCCATAACAAAATATGCCTGAAACTAATAATCATAATAAGGCGTATTAATTAAAATCATAATTTCATAAACAAATATCAAGTCTTCAATGGACTATCATAAAACAATATGGTGATAACAATTCAAAATTTCTCCAGAGCCAAAAGATACTAAATAATCCAAAAATCTCTGAAGAAACAATCATCACTAATAAATAATCATAATCTCGGTTCCGAAAAAGATTACGATAGCCACTTACAGTTTGACTAGGTCGCTAACACCTCTCTCTCTCTTGTTGTTAGACCATGTCGCTAACACCTCAACTTGCAATTCGACCAGGTCGCTAACACTTCAAGTAGTTCCGTCGGGAGGACAAGGTCACTAACATCTCTCTAGCAGTTGTGCCCAGTCGCTAACACCTCACTCGCAGTTTGGTCAGGTCATTAACATTTTACTCGCAGTTTGTTTAGGTCGTTAATGCCTCTCGAATTAATTAATAAATTGAGTCATCATCTCTCAGATATCTATTGCCCTGAAATCTGAACTCCCTAAGATAATATAACTCTAAAATGTTGATTACTTTCACTTTAGTAGTCACCAGAATTAAAGTAACTATCCCATACCAGATAGTAAATTCAGGTATTTACTATAAGCTAGTAAAATCCACTCAAACTCTATTTAATAAGTTATAATAATAATAAACGAAAGAATTCTACGAAAAGTCCCATATTGATTCGACAATTCAACCTTTTATTGAAATTCCTTATTTAATAGAAAAGCACGAACTCTCATTAAATCTCAAATCCATAATAAATAAAATAAAAAATCTTTAAATTAATTTTATATATACAAAGATATAATTTTCCAAAGTCACCTTTAAATCCATAAACTCGTTTTAAAGAAGAGTTGCTTATTTACAAAAGCTTTTGAACTCTTTAAAATCATTTAAACCTCTTTTACCACAAAATCGCATGAAATTAAAATTATTACTTTCATAACCACTTTTATAAAATAATATCATATTTTATCTTTTGCCTCTAAAACATTTTCAAAATTTTATATTTAAAATAGTAAGTTTAAAAGGTTTTATAATTAAATATTACTCATTTTTAAAGGCTTCGAATATAAATTTTGAAATAAGCAATAAGTTAAAAAGATAATATGATTTAACTATATTTTATAAATTATATTTCAAATAAGGATTAAAATAGATAAAACCTCATTTTGAAAATCTTTTAAACACATTTAAATAATTCAAACAATAAATCCATTAAAAATTCAACTTCTAGAGTCATCGTCGCTCTATAAAATATCATTTTATAACATTAAATTTCTTAGAGATCCGAGTTGCTTTTCAACAACTACAATCACATGACGATATACAAGTATCGACATACTATAAAAATTTAATTCACAAACAAACGGAGTTACGTATGTAAATTTACACTATCAAGCTATTCAAGGAATCAACTCCCAAACCAATCATGTTTATCCAAATATATACAAAACATAAAACAATTCATCGCACGTATTCATATTTTAACTAATTCAATAATTAGAAATCAACAATTATCATCCAAACAACCATATCACGTCATGCATAAAGATACTCATTTATTTAGATATAGAAGCGTGAGTTAAAAATAACTCACTTAGTCAAAGAGCGGAAGAACCCAATTGCTTACAACTATGTCAGAGTTGCTGCTAGCATCCGCTGTTGTCAACTCCCCAGCCACATTCTCCACCAATGTCCATCGTTTGCACTTGCTTGGCTGCTTCTTCCCTGGTTCAACATTGACACCACCATATGCTTCAAGGACAGCGCCAGCAACTCGTCAACCATCGCCTAGCATCATCAAAGCCCCTTCCTAAAATTACCACGCCTAACCTCTGCGCCTAGATCCTCAAGCGGTCATCACCATGCCTAAAATCACCAGGCATGCGCCACTCCAATCACATGTTTTTTACAATATATTTTATAAAGTATAATCAATAATGTATACCACTATTTAAACTCAGCAATTGTTCGGTTCATCAATTTATTGATTTTATTAATATCGTTTAGTACTTATTCCCAGTTCAATCGCATATAAAAATATTTTACTTTCACTATAAATATCTTATTCGTGTTCAATTAATTTTCTATAAAGAATTACAAACTAGCTCAATTTAAAAGATCTTTATAAATAAGTTTTAATTTGATAGGAACAGTATCAAATTTATCCAAAAATTGAACTCAAACATTTTATTTTAGTTTAAAAATTATTTATATCGACGATGTAGAGAGTAGGGTGGTTGTAGATCCTTAAGAATTTCTCACCATATTTATAAAGTTTTATATGTATGTTTGTTGTTATAAAAAGTTCGGATGGTAAAAAGTTAATTAACATCTCAAAAACGACCAAAACTTCAATTGTGCAAAACTGCCCTTTTTAGACTTAGATTTTTTATTATCGTAGCACTATTCAAGGCGATGTATTTAGATTTTTCATTGAATTAGCCACAATGTTTTATTTGGAACATTTCCAACTTAAAGCTTTTTAATTAAGATTTGAACATGAATTTAATATTTATATATTATACTCAACATCACTCATAAAGTTTGATTTTGTACACTCCTTTATAAGGAGTTCTTTGTTTCTATAAACAATTCTCTAGTGTTTCATAAATACTCGAGAATACTCTAAACTACCATTTAGTGATCTTAGTTGAATTTGATATTTTCTTTGTATATCAAATACATAATAAAATAACGATATTGTAGATAGTACAACGTGTATGATAATTCTTATTGCTAAAGCATAAGGAATCCAATCTCACATGTTCCTTATTAAACATTTTAATAAGGTGTCTTGCATATCATAATGGACGTTCCCAATATTCTTTATACATACTATAAAAGATATAATTTACTGTTTGTACCAAAAATGGGCACAACACTCTTCGGGAGTTGTTTGAAGAGATAAAATGAAGATTATAAATGTAAAACAGAGATTATCTAACAAAAACTCCAACAAATATGAATGCAAAGTGAACAGACAAGCAGTTTAGAGTGGTTCGGCGTATAGCCTACGTCCACTATGAAGTTTTGATGATTTTATTGATTCTCTTTCAATGATTACAAGCGTTTACAGCGATGAACAGCGGATTACAGTTTGGAATTCGAAATTGACAGCAAAAGTATGATGCAAATCTCAATCCGGCAGAGTCTAGGCGCTTTTTAGAAAAAAAGATCCTTTTTCCGTTGATTCTAGGGCTCTATTTATAGGCGTAGGAGGCTTGGATTTCGCTCAAACTCCGGAAGACTTGGCCAGACACGTGAGGGGGCCCATTCGACCACTTCCAGAGAGTTTCAAGCCAATCTGTGATCGATACGAAATCATTTCGTATCGATCAGGATTACTTCCAATTGAGCTCAAAATTGGTGGAGACATTCCTTGTTATGTGTGCAGCCTTCAGTTAAAATTTCATGGTGTTTGGATTAGTGGATTGAGAGATATCGTCGATACGAGATGGATTTTAACGCTGGCTGTTCTGCTCGTCTCCATTGCTTCGACTTCATCCTTTCGTCTCGATGACTGCACGCGCTCTCAAGGTGATGTGGTGCGCGCGCCTCGCTTCGATCCGCTCTTCACTCCGAGTTGACCGCGTCGACTCCATATATCTCGGCGCATTCGCATCGAGGGATGACGTGGTGTGCGCTCTTCGCCTCGATCCGGTATTTGCTCCGTGTTAACTGCTTCGACTCCACGTATCTTGCCCCGTTTCCTTTGAGAGGTGACACGTTATCCAAGCTGGTTGACCTGATGGTTTCGAGTAGGACTTCATCCTGGGATACGAGGCAAATACTATCTGATGGATACGAAGTAGGCACTGGCTGATGGATACGAAGTAAGCAATGTCTGATGGATACGACGTATGCATCATCTGATGGATACGAAACTGACACTGGCTGAAGGATACGAAGTCCTTCAATTGCTGGTATGTGTGAAGTCCATCGATACGAGTTCGATGGATACGAAGAAAATCGAGTCGAACCTGGGTACCTCGATGGATCCGGAGCTGATCGATACGAAGCATGATGGATTCGAACTGGGGCTTCGGTGATGGATACGAAATCGCCCAGAGTGATGGATACGAAATCTGGGCTCTTTCCCTCCAATTCGACTCGATCATAACTTGAGTGTATGAGTCCGGATCGACTTGAAATTTGAGGTGCTGATCTCTATGGCCTTTCTTGTCGTGTCCTATCAATTGTAGCTCACTCTGGGCTCGGACAAAATTCAGTGATATCCATGGCGTGTTATCCTTGTTCTCTAGCCGGCTTCTTGATGTCCTGGCCTTGCCAAAAGGCGGGATAACATTTGCCCCCCAAAGTACGTCTTGTGAAAACATGACGTGCTTTGAAAAGCTGTAGGCCTTCTTCGAATAGCTTTGGAAATCGTACCCCTTAGCCATTCTCTCGTATCGGTCCGCTTACGAGTCGATGCTCAAAGTCAAAAAGCCTTCTTTCGTATCGATGTGGGTTGACTTGATGGATACGAAAACAATCATTCGTATCGATGGTCACAAATGGTGGCGAATCCTGGTTCGAATTGATGATATCTGGTGGATACGAAATGGATGTTCGCATCGATAGATACGGATGGATACGAAATTGACGCTCGTATCAACAGATCTGCTCTGTTTCGAATCGATGGCTCAAAACCCGGATGCTTCGAAACGATGGTGTCTGGTGAACATTTCGTCTCGATGAATGCACGGCTTGATGGATGCGAGAAAAGCGCGTGCGCCTACCCATCGTTTTCACGTAGCCTCCCTGTGCGCTTCGAACTGATAAAGGTTAAGGGGTTCGATACGAATGCTCGCATCGATGCGCTGCTTGACTGGTTGCGACCGGTCAGATTGACTGGGAGTCGAATCGACTCGGTTCCGTCCTAGGCCTTGTATAAATATCTGGGACTTTGCCATTTCTCACTTTTTTACCTTTTACTTTTACTGTTGTCTTCTGCCTTCTCGTATCGATCCACAGACAAGCAGGAGAGAAGAATTATTTCAATCTTCGAATCGATCAAACATCATCTTATAATTTCCCCAAACTCCAATTCGATTCAGGTAAACGAGCAATCACAGCTACACTTGAGCGACGAAGTTCAGATCTCAGATCCATCGTGCCTTTGCCGATTATCGATTATAGTGGTGCCAAGGCCAGATCTGGACCAGAACTTGGTCGAGGATGGCCATGGCCATGCTCGCTTCAATCGGAGAAGAAGGAGTTCTGGAGTGATTGCTTCACCACTAGTTCGTGTCGATCTGGGATAGGAGGATTCGACTCGATCCAGATTTTCATGATTTCGCATCGACTGATGGGTTAAAGGGGATGCAGAGGTTCGCATCGATCTAAGGTGGTAGGGGCTTGTGTTGAACTAAGATGATCGATGTAAGCGCTTGGCCAGCGTGATCGATGCGAAAATCTATCTCTCTTGATCGATACGAAGGCCAAGAGATCTCATCGGTCCCATATCGATAACCACAGATCGATGCGAAGTTATTGCATTTGGTTGTCTCACAGCCGTTACCCTTGGTCGATGCGAAGTAAACTTACCTGATCGATACGAAATCTCCTCCTCCGGTCGATACGAACTGACATCGATACGAAAGGTATCGAGTCGACTTGATCGATACGAAAGTATCGATTCGAACTGGATCGATACAAAAGACATCATGCCTCCGAATGAATTTGAACTTGAACTACGATCGATTCCATGCTGAAATTTGACGAACTTAGCGAACTTTTGTATGTTCTTACATTTGATTCCGACGAGCTTCTGCCTTGCATAATTGGACTTGACTACAGGATTGCATATTTGACTGACTTTCGAAGCTCGTCGATGGAACTGCCTTTTAACAGAAAAGTACAACGAACTCTTCAATCTTGAATCGATCGTTATCATCTGGATGGCGCAGTCATGACGGTCAGCGATGACGGTCATGTTTGTTTGACTTCCAGAATCTCGTCGCTTGCACATTTTCTTTAATTCTGCAGAATTTGCTCAAGTCACGCACAGCATTCGCACTACACAACACATTCATGCACGTTACACTGGGGAACGCACGGGCTTTTTGTCATCTAATGATGGTTTCTCGTGAGTTAGCTGGCGATGGAACCGTCAAGTTCGCAGCAGCAAGAAATTCAGAACCCTGTCCTTCCTAGAATTGAGATTCCGGTCATCGAGGCCGAAGTTATTGGCCCAGCTCCGGACGAGTTGCCCAACGCGTCCTTCATTAACAGTCCACCTGATTCCGTCTCATCCAATATCTCCGAAGACATGCTGGGGAGGATATGCTTAAGGCATGGTTTATCTTTGGATGAGGTATTGTTGCCCGGACCGGATGATAGGCCACATAATCCCCCGGAGGGGTATACTGCTTTTAATCGGCACGCGTGCGCAGCCGGCACACTTCCTCCATTCAACGACTATATAAGAGAAGTGTTGGCTTATCTGGACATCGCTCCGTCTCAATTGCATCCAAACGGATATGCCTCGCTCAACAGCTTGTTCGTTGTATTCATGGAGTACCTCCATCGTCCTCCCCGTATGATCGATATAAGATACTTGTTTAACTTCAAGAGTCGGACTGACAGCCCATCTTATACGTTCTTGGAGTCTGTAAGGAACTGCCAAGTCGTCGTGGGGTCGTGGACTAGGCTAAGCTATTTTAAGTCGGAGTGGTTCTATGTCCGATGTCCCCCGGGATTTGCCAGAAGATGGCTATTCAGACGTGAGTATCGTCTCTTTTCCCAAATAATTGACAGGGCAATTTTCGGAGTGAAATTAAACTTACGTCTTCTCCTCTTTTTCTTTCAGCTATCATCCAGCGGCCTGAGGGTGGCTATTACAAAGAGATAGTTCGGGTCCTCCAAGAGATTCCTAGCGAAGAAAGGAATATTGAACTATTATTGACAGATCGGAATCTCAGAGTCCTTGGGCTGATTGGTCGGAGGCAGAGCATAAGACTTGACGGCGCATTAAAGACCGTCTCCAGGAAAAAGGTCAAGCAGATGAAGCCCAGGGTCGTGATAATCGAGGAACCCGACTCCGAGAAAACCCACACTGACGAAGAACCATTGGCCGGACCTGCTAATGCAACTCCAGAGTCCGATGCTAAGAGGAAAGGCAAAGCTGTGGCTTCGAAACAGCCTAAGTCTGGGAGGCGGAAGTCTGTGGTTTTGCACCGCCCTTCGTCAGGAGTTAAGATTACGGAGGCGTCCTCCCCGCAAGCTGAAGATCAATTTGAAGGGCGTACTGACCCTCCAGTCCCTGACATCGAGCCGGAGCAACACGATGTTGGGTCGGGTGGACCGCGACATATCGCCGATGTCAGCGAGTCTGAGTTTGCCGATGCGACTGACACTTCTGGTTGGTCCGGGGGGTTACACATTCACACACTCCTCACGGCACAACACATTTTTCTAACCACAATCAACACATCGCAAACGGTTACTGATTCTTTGTTGTTTTCTTTTCAGGTACGATGTCCGGGAAAGGTTCCGTGCTTGGTAGTTTGCGTAAGCGCCGTTATC
Organism: Allium fistulosum; assembly: GCA_030737815.1. Classification (NCBI taxonomy): domain Eukaryota; kingdom Viridiplantae; phylum Streptophyta; class Magnoliopsida; order Asparagales; family Amaryllidaceae; genus Allium; species Allium fistulosum. The sequence goes on along the minus strand of CM060901.1, from coordinate 303,113,667 downwards.
ACGAGCCACGCAGGAGAGAGGGCGAGAGGGATTATGACGCTGGACACTCTGGTCAGGAGAAGTCTGACAGAGATAGGGGACATGTTCACCGATCCCGATCTCGTTCTCCTCCCCCCAGGACCTCTGCACCTCCTGTGGTCGCCGTTACTCGTCCCTCCGAAACTTCACGGTCTAGGCCGCCTTCCCAAGCTTTGAGGTCCGACCCTCCGCGCAGGACCGAAATAGCCACCTCTTCGGCTACTGTGTCGGTCCCGACCGAGGCGTCTAGCGAGGGAGCGCTCAAATTGGCACAGATGAGGAAGGAATTTCCTGACATCTGTTTTGATGGATATGTCTTTCCCCCGCACCTGAAGAGAATCCCGCCAACCGCGGAAACCACTATCCACGATTATGTCGCGGACATCTTTTTCCAGTATAGGGAGTGGGGACGGGCCGCGAGGAAGGCATCTAAAGTGGCGTTCGAGCGGGGCGTCACCATCGAGAAACTTGAGAAGGAGCTGGGTCGCAACGACCAAATCATAAAAGCGCTTAACTCTGAGGCCGAGTCTTCTCGTAAGTCTGAAATGGAGGCCTTAAAGAAAGTTGACGAGGTGACCGCTGCCATGGCCAGGATGAAGCAAGAACATTACACCGCTATTGAGGACATGGGTCACAGGAACACTTCCATTGCGGCCGAGAGGGATGCCGCTCTCAAGGAGCTTAATGAGCTGAAGTCAAAATTTTCAGAGATGGCTAAGGAAAAAGACGCAGCTAATGTCTCTGCGCAGGAAGCCTGTGACCAGGCAGTGACACTTCAAAAGGAGAAAGAGGCGGCCGTACAACAAGCCCGTGAGGCTGAGGCTGGAGTTGAGGAGAAAGTACGGCAGGCGGAGGCCAGGATTGAGGCCGAGGTGGAGGAGCTACTCGTCACTTACAACGCCAATGTGCTAAGGCACCGAGACCTGACATGGCTTGACGATTACCCCACACATCTCTATAACGCCTGGAACCTACTGGTGGATGAGGAGAGATCTGGGCACCCTGACGAAGCCCCTGATGAGTTCGAGCTGGAGAACCGCATCCTTAATGATGACGAAAAGAAGGTTCTCCATGACTCCATGATTTCCCATGACAAGGTGAGGCTTGGTGCTCAGGTCCCGGAGGTCGGAGAGAGCTCTGGTGTGGAACACCATGTTACGAGTTCTGAGATTGTCGTGTCATCTCAGTCTGAGCCAACTTCAATGATCTACTCCCAGCCTATCCCAGCGTACGACCCAGATCAACCGCACTTATCTCCTATTAAGGAACATCCTTCTGAAGCGGTTCAGACGACCTCGAGCCAAACCGAGGAAGGTACTTTGAACTAACTTCCAGTATATTTGGATTGAAGATCCCGTGTTGAAATGTTGCTAATGACATGTCTTTTCCTTTGATCAGTGACAGGAGTTGCACCAGCCGCGCCTCTTATCACCCAAGTATTAGGTCATGCGCCAGGAGCCATCGTTTCTGAGGCGACCTCCGTCGCAGCAATGGCACCGGTTGGAGTGACGGAGGGGAGCTCACTTTCTTTCGACGAGCAGATGATAAACGAGCTTCTCGGCCGTCAAAGTGATCCTTTTGCGGACTTGCCATTTGGCTTGGGTGGATTCACGGCCACATCTGACACCTTGTCCCAAACTACTACGGCTCCTAGCGAGGCCAGGGCGCGGCGGGAAGCGGCGATGTTAGCTGAGATCAATGCCGAGATGGCGGATGCGGCGCACGGCGGCGGTGTTGATGACGGAGCGGCAGCTCAGTGCCCCATTCCTCTTATGACTATGTCTCCTGAGGGCACACTTACTGACACTAATGTACCAGCCCCTCCTCCGGTTGCGGAGTCTGTTCCTCCCACTCCTCCCGCGGGAAGCATCCCTATAGAGTCCAGCTCAGACGAGGATGTTGACATTATGCCTTCACCCGGGGGGAGCTTGCCTAGGGAGAAAGGCTCCAAGCGAAAGGGTACTGGCGGCTCCAGTAGTTCCTCAAAGAAGAAGAAGAAGCTGAGGAAGCAGAAGGATTAGACATCCTTTTCATAGATAGTTAGGGACTTTTGTTATTTTTTCTGTCTTTTCCCTTTTGTAGGCCGTGTTTAGATGTGGGTTCGGCCCCTGCTAGTAGGAACATTTTAGGAAAGGTCTCATGTATGAAGCATTGTTTTTGAGTTTAGTTGGAATAAAATTTTGTCTTTTAGCTTCAGCTTGTGTTCCTTTCTATGCTTGAATATCGCAGTGTTCGGACTTTGGTCCAGTGTATTTGCATTTTTTGATTGCTTCAAGGATAGCTCATTTTTACTTGTTAAGTATGGAACTTTCGGACTCGAGTTGTGATAGGGAATCGCATCGGAGCTGAACATCGAATAGTTTCGGGCAATGACTAACATTTGCTTCTGCCCCCAGATTCGGGGTCAAGGTGTGATGATCAGCTTGCGATGGTACCGAGCGAGGACCGAGTGGTCGAACTACGCTCGTTCTCTCATGAATCGTTCCATCCATACTCCGGGGAAATGCGTCATCTCGTGAGCGGTTGTTCGCACTTTGGGAACATGGAATTGACTGTTTATACTCCGCTTCGCACTCTGGGAATGCGGAGCTGAATGTCTATACTCCATTTCGCACTCTGGGAATATGGAGTTAAATGTTTTATACTCCGCTTCGCATTCTGGGAATATGGAGTCAGATGTTTATACTCCGTTTCGCACTCTGGGAATACGGAGTCGGATGTTTATACTCCATTTCGCACTCTGGGAATATGGAGTTAGATGTTTATACTCCGTTTCGCACTCTGGGAATACGGAGTCAGATGTTTATACTCCGTTTCGCACTCTGGGAATACGGAGTCGGATGTTTATACTCCATTTCGCACTCTGGGAATATGGAGTTAGATGTTTATACTCCATTTCGCACTCTGGGAATATGGAGTTAGATGTTTATACTCCGTTTCGCACTCTGGGAATACGGAGTCGGATGTTTATACTCCATTTCGCACTCTGGGAATACGGAGTCGGATGTTTATACTCCATTTCGCACTCTGGGAATATGGAGTTAGATGTTTATACTCCATTTCGCACTCTGGGAATATGGAGTTGGATGTTTATACTCCATTTCGCACTCTGGGAATATGGAGTTAGATGTTTATACTCCATTTCGCACTCTGGGAATATGGAGTTAGATGTTTATACTCCATTTCGCACTCTGGGAATATGGAGTTAGATGTTTATACTCCGTTTCGCACTCTGGGAATACGGAGTCAGATGTTTATACTCCGTTTCGCACTCTGGGAATACGGAGTCGGATGTTTATACTCCATTTCGCACTCTGGGAATATGGAGTTGGATGTTTATACTCCATTTCGCACTCTGGGAATATGGAGTTAGATGTTTATACTCCATTTCGCACTCTGGGAATATGGAGCTGGTTGTAGGATTGTCGTGTGTCAATCCTATTAATATCGGTGTCATGGCTTGCCCCCGAGATCGGGTTTCGCCTAGTGAGTGGCCGGTCGTATCACAGCCACTCTCCATTTGAATAAGTCCCATTGTGTGATGGGATTTAGCTCTTCGTGCATCGTGATGTTGCATATCGTACATAATGAATCACAGCTCTGGCTCGAAGAAGTGGCATTTTATTGCTGAAATAAGAAAATGCGGCAAAGTCAGTTGCCTTATTACAAAATTCAAATTTCGAAATGCAGAAACAAATTGCTAAATAGAATGAAATAAATAAAGCCTGTCATATGTAGTAGCGGCGTAGACTTTCGCTGTTCCAAGCCCTCGGTAAATCGAGACCGTCAACAGTCGACAGCTTGAATGTACCCTCTCCGAGCTTTCGTGTAATTACATACGGCCCTCCCCAGTTTGGTTTCATGTGTGAAGGAACTGGGTAAATTCTCTTGAGCACGAGGTCGCCGAGTTCAAAGGTTCGAGGTCGAACTCTGGTGTTGTACAATCGGGCGACCCGACTTCGATGTGCGGCTGCTCTCAAATCAGCCTCCTCCCGTTTTTCATCCAATAGATCCAAAGACTCGGCTAGGAGTATAGCGTTTGTTTTTGGATCATAATAAGTCACGCGATGAGAGAGCACTTCTGTCTCGACCGGAATAACGGCCTCTGAGCCATAAGATAGGGAAAACGGAGTGTGTCCGGTCGCGGTTTTGTGGGTCGTTCGATAGGCCCATAATGCCATAGGAAGTTCATCGACCCACTTGCCCCCAGCCTTCTCTAATCGTTTCTTCAGGATCGATTTTATAACTTTGTTGACAGCTTCAACTTGTCCATTCGCTTGGGGGTGTGCGACAGCCGAGAACTTTTTGCGGATATGAAACCGTTGACAGAAATTCTTGAATTCTGCGCTCTCGAATTGGGTTCCATTATCAGTGATGATAGTATGCGGGAGTCCAAATCGACAGATGATGTTGCGAACCACGAAATTTATCACCTTCTTTGTCGTAATGGTTGCTAGGGCTTCGGCCTCGGCCCATTTTGTGAAGTAATCAACTGCGACAATGGCGTATTTCGCACCGCCTTTTGCTAAAGGCAAAGCGCCGATGATGTCAATGCCCCACATTGCGAATGGCCAGGGACTGACCATTTGGGTTATCTCAGTTGGCGGAGCTCTCGGAATTCGGGCATGTATCTGGCATTTATCGCACTTCCGGGCATAGTTTGCCGCATCTCGGTTCACCGTCGGCCAGTAGTACCCATATCGGAGTATCTTTTTAGCGAGAGCTTGCCCGCCGGTATGATCACCGCACTCTCCTTCGTGCACGTCATGTAGCACTCGCTTGACTTCCTCGTGGGCGATACATCTGAGGAGAGGAACGGAATAACCTCTCCTGTACATGACTCCGTTTTGGATGATGAACCGCGAGGCTTTTCGCTGAATCTGTCTCTTCTCATTTCTAGGTTCAGGTAGCACCCCATTCTCAATGTAATTCCGATACGGAGTCATCCAGGACTCTCTATTGGGAGCGATTTCAAATACAGAGTCCATTTCTATCCGATCGATGCTTGGAGTGGCCAAAGTTTCAACGGGGACAAGTCCCATTTGTTGCGCTTCGCCTGTGCTGGCTAACTTCGCCAGTGAATCGGCTTTCTGATTGCGTTCCCGAGGCACATAATAGATGGCATAATAATCAAACTGGTTTAGGATTTCCTGAACTCGCGTCAAGTAAGCGGCCAGTCTTCGGTCTCTTGCCTGGTATTCTCCTCGCACCTGGCATACCACTAACTGCGAATCGCAATAAATTTCTACAGCGACAATTCTCAAATCTCTGGCAAGCCTTAGGCCGGTCAGGAGGGCTTCATATTCGGCTTCATTATTAGTTGCACGAAAGTCGAATTTAAGAGCATAACATATGGATCGGCCCTCGGGAGTCTCAAGTACAACCCCCGCGCCCGAACTCCGGTCATTTGACGCACCATCAGTATACAGCTTCCAGATGTATTCGGGAGATTCACTGGTTTCGGGTAAGTCTTCCGGGACGGTGAATTCGGCTATGAAATCAGCCAGGACTTGTCCTTGAATGGCCCTCCGCGGAGCGTATGCGATATCAAATTGGCTTAGCTCAATGTTCCACTTGAGTAACCTACCGGACGTCTCAGGCCGCGTAAGGACCTGTCGTAACGGCTGGTCGGTGTACACAGTAAGCGGGTGAGCCTGGAAGTAGGGACGGAGCTTCCTTGAGGCAATGACCAGACAATAAGCCAGTTTCTCCAGCCTTGGATAATTTCTTTCAGCTCCTGTTAGTCGCTTACTAACATAGTAGACCGGGTTTTGCACTTTGTCTTCTTCCCGGACTAGGGCAGCACTGATCGCATGTTCTGATACTGCCAGATAGAGATATAATTGCTCGTGGTCAACCGGTTTTGACAAGATCGGAGGCGTGGAGAGATGTTGAACTAATGATCGGAACGCGCCTTCACACTCCGTGGTCCATTCAAAGTTTCGTTTGCCCTTCCGAATCAGGTCGAAGAAAGGAATGCATTTGTCGGTGGACTTTGAAATAAACCTGCTCAATGCTGCGACCTTCCCGTTTAGACTCTGGACTTGCTTTATAGTTCTAGGGGTTTGCAAATTTCTAATAGCCCAGATCTTCTCAGGATTCGCCTCTATTCCTCGAGCGTTGACAATGAACCCAAGGAATTTTCCGGATGCAACGCCAAAGTGACATTTGAGTGGGTTGAGCTTCATCCCGTACTCCCGGAGGATGCTGAACATTGAATTCAAATCTCTGACGTGATCTGTGGAGAATCGGGACTTTACCAGCATGTCATCCACGTAAACCTCCATAGTTTTCCCAATCTGATCAGCGAACATTCGGTTGACTAAGCGTTGGTATGTTGCTCCAGCGTTCTTTAGACCAAATGGCATGACTTTGTAACAATAGAGTCCCAGGTCGGTCACGAAGCTGGTATGTTCCTGATCAGGCAGATGCATGGGTATCTGATTGTAGCCGGAATAAGCGTCCATAAAGGATAGTAGTTCATGCCCGGCCGTCGAATCTACGAGCTGATCGATTCGTGGAAGTGGGAAGCTATCTTTTGGACAAGCCTTGTTTAGGTCAGAGTAATCAACACAATTTCTCCACTTCCCGTTAGGTTTCCGAACTAGTACAGGGTTGGACACCCATTCTGGATACAAGGCATCTCGAATGAACCCATTCGATTGCAGTTTATCAACTTCCTCTTTAAGGGCGGCAGATCTCTCTGGATCCATACCGCGCCTTTTCTGTTTCACCGGGACATGTCGTGGATCTATATTCAGGGAGTGACTTGCGATGCTCGGCGAGATCCCGCACATGTCAGAGTGTGTCCAGGCGAAGACGTCGAGATTCGCCCGAAGAAATTCGACCAACTCCTGCTGTGTCTGCTTGTTTAGTTGGGACCCAACTTTTAGCATTTTTGAATCATCATCCTCACTGATTGGGACGTCCACAGTCAGTTCGGCTGGAGAGGCTTGGCTCTCCGTTGATTCGTCTCTATCCTCGTTGTCCCTGGGGTCCAGGTCTTTCAGGAACTGGTCGTGGTGCCCGGGCCGAGGCCCAGGCACCAATTGTCAATTGTCGATAGAACGGACGCAGAGAGATTCCTCTACGCCCTTACCCTTCTCTTTACGTTGCGCCCCGCGCAGCTCAGCAACATAACAGGCCCTTCCCGAGGCCTGATCTCCTTGAACAACTCCAATCCCATGATCAGTGGGAAATTTCAGAGTCAGACACCATGGGGCGATCGCCGCCCTGAACTCGGCCAAAGCTGGTCGTCCCAGAAACGCATTGTATGGCGAATCTATCTCTAACACAACAAATTGTAACATGCGGACCCTCCGGCGCTCTCCAACGCCTAATTCGACTGGGAGTTCAGTTATTCCGATGGGTATCGTGGCACTTCCATTGAAACCATGGATTCTGGATAAACAGGGTTTCAAATCCTTTGTCTCCATCTTCATCAGATCGTAAGCCCGTTTGAGCAAGATGTTTACAGAGCTCCCACTGTCAACCAGGATCCTCTTCATCCAAGCAGGACCTACCTGGGCGGATATGACTAGTGGGTCGATAGTAGGGGCTTCAACTTTATCAGCGTCTCGGCTCCTGAACACGATATCATCGGACATTATCTTTTGTTGCTTTGCCGGGGTCCCATCCTCGCAATTACTATAACATTCGAAGTCCGCATGCCTGATAGAACTGGCATACGACTCCATTTCCCCCCAGCTTCTGTCTGCCGGATGGGGACCACCACTTATTGTGTTGATAACTAATCTCCCGCCCGTACGAGCGGGTTCATCCTCTCTTTCCTGATTCTGTGAACGATTTTGATTTGAGGGGCCCGCTCCGCCAGGCTGCGGCGCCCGTACAAACTGATCTAGCTTCCTCTCTCTAATCAGCTTCTCGATGAGGTCCTGTAAGTGTCGACACTCATTGGTATTATGTCCATAGCTCTCATGGAACCTACAGAATTTTCCTGTCTGAATCTGTCTCTCCGATGAGGGCTTCGGAGCAGGCTTCTTATACTGTACGGTGTTGCAAGTCTGCAAGTATACGTTTTCCAATGACGTGTTCAACGGTGTATAACTGTCAAACATCTGAGCTCTACGTCGTGGACCTCGGTTCTCATCTCTCTTCTTGTTCTGGCCATTGTTTCCTCTCTGCTGGGTTTGCTTGTTTTGTATGTTGAGCTGAACTTTCCCGGAACTCTCGCCGGACTGTTTAACTGCCACATTGCTCTGTATTCCTTCAATGTTAGGCCTCGCATCGTCCTGCTTCCTAGACTGTTTTGCATCCTCCTGCCGCAGGAATTGAGCGGCCTTGGAGTAAAAACGGTCCAACGACGCGGGCGGTTTTCCAGCCAGCCAGTTTCCGAATTCAGAATCAGGATCAATCCCCTTGGTCAGAGCCATTAAGATTGAATTATCGTTGGGATTGGTGATCTCGACGCATGCTGTGTGGAACCTCTCCAAGTAACGCCTGAGTGTTTCTCCAGGAGCTTGAGTGACGCTGGACAAGGTGTTGACGTCCTTCGGCCTAGCAACATGCATCCGGAATTGCTCCACAAACCTCTTGGCCAATTGATCGAACGAAGAAATTGATCTAGGTGGTAGGCGGGTAAACCACATTGTCGCGACTCCTCCCAGAGAGACGGGGAAACTCCGACACTTCACTGCGTCGTCGGCCCTTGCAGCGCTCATCGACCATTCATACTTCAGAATATGCTGGTTGGGGTCACTATTCCCTTCATACATCGGGAGAGTCGGCATTCTGAATCGCCTAGGGGGTTCGGCATGTAACACTTCGTCTGTGAAAGGGGTATGACTACGGGAAATTCCCCAGTCATCATTAGTGAGCCCCTGACTCTCGCGGATCATTTGACGTATCATGGTTGATATATCCGAAACAGGCGGATTCGGAGCGTGATGAGCTAAGGCGTGGTCGGGTTCCACGGCGCGAGTAGGGATCGGGCGTTGTCGACGACCCGTATCTCGCCTCCTTGGCTCAACGTCTTCTGGGACATAAGGTTCAGGAGTATGTCCTCGCTGTTGATTGATCGGCTCAGATTGATTTCGGGTATCAGCCCTTGTCTCTGCTGCGGCAGTTGTGGCGCGGTTATCGGTGGTGTACTGTGGGGCAGTACCTCCTCGTGTTGAGGGACCGGTTTGGAAACTAGTCGACGGTCCTACCCTTAGCTGCCCAACAGTTAAGGTAGGCTGATATTCAGCAGCTTGAGCGCGATTCCCCTCTAGTCGAGGACGGGTAGTCTGGCGGTGGTAATCAGATGAAGCTGAGCTTTCGGTAGACGCTCTGGAGACATCATCTCTCCTGGACCTTCTGTGCCCCCGGCGGTTCAGCTGGTTGGTCAGCTCGATATTGGCGCGTAACTGTTCTGCCAACTGCTGACGGCTTTGGGTCAGCTCCTGGAGCAATACCTGAAACTCCTGTCGGGTGACTAGCCCCGTTGAGTCTGACTGAGTGGCATTGTCTTGATTGGAAGAAGGCGGCTGTGTTGGATTTTGCCTGTCTCTGCCTTCTTGCTCTGTGGCGGTGGCGCCAGTTCTTGTGCTGACCATTGTCGGTGGTGGAGTCCTTTCCTAGATTCTGAGCAAATCTGAATAGAATGGAAGGATTCCGGGCTGGATATCTGGATCTTCCTCTTGGATTTGTGCAATCCGGTATCGACGGCAGATCCAACGAGCAGGAGAAAAAGCTGGTTCTTCTCAGTGAAAGCACCAAAGTGTTTGTACCAAAAATGGGCACAACACTCTTCGGGAGTTGTTTGAAGAGATAAAATGAAGATTATAAATGTAAAACAGAGATTATCTAACAAAAACTCCAACAAATATGAATGCAAAGTGAACAGACAAGCAGTTTAGAGTGGTTCGGCGTATAGCCTACGTCCACTATGAAGTTTTGATGATTTTATTGATTCTCTTTCAATGATTACAAGCGTTTACAGCGATGAACAGCGGATTACAGTTTGGAATTCGAAATTGACAGCAAAAGTATGATGCAAATCTCAATCCGGCAGAGTCTGGGCGCTTTTTAGAAAAAAAGATCCTTTTTCCGTTGATTCTGGGGCTCTATTTATAGGCGTAGGAGGCTTGGATTTCGCTCAAACTCCGGAAGACTTGGCCAGACACGTGAGGGGGCCCATTCGACCACTTCCAGAGAGTTTCAAGCCAATCTGTGATCGATACGAAATCATTTCGTATCGATCAGGATTACTTCCAATTGAGCTCAAAATTGGTGGAGACATTCCTTGTTATGTGTGCAGCCTTCAGTTAAAATTTCATGGTGTTTGGATTAGTGGATTGAGAGATATCGTCGATACGAGATGGATTTTAACGCTGGCTGTTCTGCTCGTCTCCATTGCTTCGACTTCATCCTTTCGTCTCGATGACTGCACGCGCTCTCAAGGTGATGTGGTGCGCGCGCCTCGCTTCGATCCGCTCTTCACTCCGAGTTGACCGCGTCGACTCCATATATCTCGGCGCATTCGCATCGAGGGATGACGTGGTGTGCGCTCTTCGCCTCGATCCGGTATTTGCTCCGTGTTAACTGCTTCGACTCCACGTATCTTGCCCCGTTTCCTTCGAGAGGTGACACGTTATCCAAGCTGGTTGACCTGATGGTTTCGAGTAGGACTTCATCCTGGGATACGAGGCAAATACTATCTGATGGATACGAAGTAGGCACTGGCTGATGGATACGAAGTAAGCAATGTCTGATGGATACGACGTATGCATCATCTGATGGATACGAAACTGACACTGGCTGAAGGATACGAAGTCCTTCAATTGCTGGTATGTGTGAAGTCCATCGATACGAGTTCGATGGATACGAAGAAAATCGAGTCGAACCTGGGTACCTCGATGGATCCGGAGCTGATCGATACGAAGCATGATGGATTCGAACTGGGGCTTCGGTGATGGATACGAAATCGCCCAGAGTGATGGATACGAAATCTGGGCTCTTTCCCTCCAATTCGACTCGATCATAACTTGAGTGTATGAGTCCGGATCGACTTGAAATTTGAGGTGCTGATCTCTATGGCCTTTCTTGTCGTGTCCTATCAATTGTAGCTCACTCTGGGCTCGGACAAAATTCAGTGATATCCATGGCGTGTTATCCTTGTTCTCTAGCCGGCTTCTTGATGTCCTGGCCTTGCCAAAAGGCGGGATAACATTTACAAATCCAATATCGAGTATTAAAAAACAAAAGTATTACTGATTTTGACACAAGTACATCGTTAACAATCAGCAGTATGTTGTTTACTTATAAGCTAGAAATATTTATGCAGCTTTTAGTGGTTTTTTCTTATGAACACACGCTTCTTGTGTAATTTGACTGAGAATCAAATCGTTGGGTACTTTTATCAAAATAGTTATTCAATTTCGATGCTTATAAACTGATGCTTTCATATCATTTCTTGGATTATATCCTAAAACAACCTACAAACTCAACATCTCTCCCACTGACTTCAAGACACTTTGATTGTTATGTGCAAACAGTCCATTCTAAATCATTATTTAGTACTTTCCATTTCAACACATATGTACCAAACATAAAGTCATGTCAAGTGATAATTTTATGGGTAAATCTAAATTAACTTGAGCCCATTGAATAACAAATCTATTATACTAATTTCAATAATTGAAATTTATAATATTACTTTTATTAACGTTGCTTATTATATTCCAACTGCATATGTCTTGCTCTTGAAGACTCATTTTTGCTTCCTATGGATCATATCCCTTCGGCTGCAACTGCCAAAACCATATTTGGTAACATACTTAGAATCTTTTCGAATTGTGCATCATATCATATCATAGAGTCAATACTCTTAATGGCTTAATTAACAACTAAGGATATCTATTCATGATATTGATAAGAAACTCATAGTCTTTCTTCAATGTGCAAGAATATTTATTAGACATTCTATTCTGTTATGTTCATTTAGGTTTGGTTAATTTCATTTCATCCCTCGTAATCAGTTTCATCCTTGGATCGTATCCAAATCTATTTTACTATCAATAATTTCTCAAAGAAATTCCTTCGCTACGAATTTGGTATTTTTGAAATGATGCTTGTTTCACAGTTCAATGGAATGTATTCATAAATACTATATGAATTTCCTTATACATAAAAATGATTTGGTTTTTAGTTTACAAAAATTATGTTCAAACATAAAATGGTAATCTAATGACAATCGTTCCCAAACTCCTTTTGGGGAAATTCATACAGGATCCCTCACACAACCTACCAACTCCTTGGCCTGCAATTTGTTAGGGTCTCTTATAATCCCTTGTCTGTTATGATTTTCTAAACCATTATTTATATGAAATTAAATTTAACCATGTGTACTACTCTTAAGTACACGACCTTAATAAAAGAAGTTAAGTCAAATTCATCCACAACTAATAGTACTTTGTTCAACAAAGTTCAATTACTCTTTATCGATACATCTTTATGTATCATAGAAAGGAGTGACTTTTGAGATTGAATCTTTATTCATTTTTAGGTACGTTGGGAACTCTTTTTCAATACACTAACATATTCGATCAAATCGAATCAATTTTATTTTCTACCACACGTTATTTTATTTACATCTATTTTGTACTCAATGAGCTTATCACAAACATTTACATGTGTATCCAATACACATGTCCATGTCGACGATAACTTATTGTTGAATAAAACGAAGTACATGTAACCGTTTTGGTATTAATAGACTTGCGATTGCATAAGTCTATATTTATCAATATGAAGAGTTCATCAACTCTCATCACGCTCCCACTGAATAGGTGTTTTGCCCTTAATTGCTTGATATATAATTTATTAGTACCATATGATTCATAATCATATAGTCAAAAATTATTCCTTAAAACCATGGCTTAGTCTATAATTTCAAAATAATTGCAAAAGGATTAGATACTTTTGTATTTTCCAATGCATACTAAATACCAGTACTATAATTTTATTTTATAATGAATATTCATAATATTTGTATTAAAATAAAAATATGTCTGTTTTTCAATGTGATGACCCGGCATTTCCGTACAATTTAAACTGACAATAAACCATACATGTCCAGCCCAAATCGGACAAAAATGCGGATAGTTAGGGAAAAGAAATAAGAAGGAAGATAGAAGAACTAAACAACACAAAATCTCACAGCGGAACGAATAATTTATAATATATAACAATCCTTGACACAAAAACAACTCTGTAATATAAGTATATACAGACATCAATCAGAGTACACTTACCTATCTCAGCATGGACAGTTATAACAACCTGTCCTCATAATTGTTGAATAATATACAACAATGCAAGCAACGGAAAATATAATCATCTATGTAAATACGTCTCTGGGCATCCAGCTCATTTCCTGAAGATCCAAGATATCCATCTAAACCTGGAAATATACTCGGTCTGACCCGAGCATATAGGAAAAATCACGTCTGGGTTAGTCTGGTAAAACCAGCATGAGAAACACAATCAAATTGATTCTTAAAGTTTAATAACCTTTCAAAACAACGGTATCTCGTAAGACCTTACCGCAAATAAACGCGGACGGGTTTTTACCTTACGATAACCAAAACTCTTTTAATCATCTGATATTATAATAATGCCTAATCGCTAGAATAATAATAACAAGTAGCCGTGATGCATGTGTTGTGTACATCACAACAATACTGGCCATAAAAATCAAAATCTGATAAAGCTCGTTCGCTAATTGTGTAGGATTTCCATGGAGGTGCCCTCAGTACTTCGAGAACGGTCCTCCTGCACAAGGATTAGAGTTATCCTCCCGAAGCATCATACCTGTCTAGCCAGGGTATCATAGGAAAACCATAACTGGTCTTGCTAAGACCGAGTGCATCGTTCCGGCATGCCAAAAAAACTGAAGGTATCCATATTGCTAGAAAGGCGCCGATCATACTCTATGGGTTTGCCAAACCTACTGGCCATGCTTCCTATCTCTGGTTTTAATCATTTCCGCTGATAAGGCTACGTCCGACGTTACACTGCTCTAAAAATATATCTCGAAATCCTATATGGATTCCCACGCCATAATGGCCTCGGAACCACATACAGATTCCCACATCTCAATAGATCTTGGAATCTAACACAGATTCCTACACTCCAACGAGTCACGGAACCACATATGGATTTCAATATCCAAAATGTAATGCATCTCCTCCATTTAACTGTATATGGTTTTGGAGTAGGTCATGGGTTCCGAGTCATCTCTTACGAGTACACTCTCCATTTCCTGGGTGCTCCAAAAACCATTCGTCGATTTCCGGAATGCTCTAGACCGGTTCTTTAGGAAATAATCAGACAATACATAAGATTGGAGATTACCCCCTAACCGTTTAAGTGGACGGATCTCCTTATTATTTGTCCTAGAAGATCCACAAGTTTATACATACAGTATAGTAACCCGATGGTAACCATACCGTATAATTCTCGCATTTCTTCTAGATATTTCCAGAGTTAAAATCCTTCGGTGTTAAGTAGGGAATAATTCTGTACCACCAAAATTAAGAAGGATTACATATTTAGGTCAAGATTTGATAGTTGGTTATTTAACTATCAAACAAACAAACGTTCAAACAAAGATTTCATTTTTCCACTGAAATGACTAAGCCTCATTTAATTTAATTTCAACAAATTAAATCTCTTTATCAAAAAAGTCATATACTTATCTCACTTGAATAAGTATATTAAAAAATCATTCCTTACCAAAAATATTTGAAATTTTTTTTAAAATAAATATGGAAAGCACCATTCGGTATCGACCATGGATCGCAGCTCGATGATTACGTCTCTATCCCTCCAAACTTAACTTAGGCAATCTTTGCCTCCCGATTTCCGCCATGCAATCAATCATAGATCGCAGTTTGCACAATGGTTATGTCTCTATCCCAGCGAAAAACATAACAAACTGTAGGCAATCTCTGCCCCTCGAATTAGGCTATGAAAATCAACCCCTTCTTTCCAAATATCCTTTTTATACTTAAAACCAATTCTTTTAGAACAAACATCACTTAATCATAGTGAGTAACTCTTTTAATATTATAAAATATAACTTTAAATATTTTTAAATCATATAATAATACTTTAACAAATCTTCTTTGAAATAATAATATTATAATACTAATTAACTCTTAAAATAATAATAACTTTTAAAATCAATTTATTTAAAATAACCTTAATTAATAATTAAATTATAATTTAAACATTTTAAATAGCTTAATAACTTTGAAACAAAAATTAAATGTTCTTAGATAACCTTTAAGAATCATATTAATAAAATAATTAATTTAAAATCATTAATAAGACAATTATTGATTATCTTTTTTTTAACAAATAATAATTATCTTCAATAACCTTGTTAATAAATAATAATTATTCTCAAATAACTCTGATTAAAAAATCAACTTTGGAAAGAGGCTTAGCATCTTCAATAGAACTTAATCGAGTCATTATCAATTCCATTAACTATCCAAGTTATAATCCAGTTATTTACATAACATCGTATATGTAAACTAAATCCATAATTAACAAGCAATTGTTCATACAACACTTATCTAATACTATTCAGTTGGAATGTAATTAAGTGTTCATATCAATGTAATAGCAGAACAAGATTTATCTGCTAAATAAATGTCCAAATTTAACTTATCCAATTAATAATAGCAGACTGGTAATTTATTCTGCTAAACAGCGTCCAATTAACTTAATTAGCGGACGGCGTTTCTTTCTGCTAAACAAATGTCTAATTAACCACATTCAATTCAATTTAACTCAACGGTATTTTATTTGGCCAAATAAACATCAATAATTAACGTATACAAATTTTAATCGACGTTATTATCAAAATAACGTGATTAAATCTTGCCCGTTAAATATGTCATAAATTTTTACGTGACCAGAACCATTAAGAGGCTACACTATAATGTCGTACTCGCTCATAACGCAACAATTCGTACGTTACTTAGATTTCACATGAATGATATAAGAATTTATAAAATCAACATGTAAATCTATTTATAATTAAAACAAGATAATGCACTCACCTTCATCCATGTGGGCCAAAGCCCAACCCAATCTACACACCACCAAAATACCCAGCGATCAACAAAAGAACACCTTCCCCCCTTTATGAAATTGAACACGTTATTATGGACTCAACTGCAAATCCATGTTATAAGAACAGTACACGTATATTTCCATTTGCATAGTCTTCTTCCCCCATCTCATTTTCTCGCCTCTGACCACGCAACATGTCACCGTCTTCACCATTCCTACATACATGCACCATGCCACTTCAGACTACCGCCGACCTCACCGCTATCTAGAGCCGCCTCTGGCCTCCACCTCTGGTCGGAGCACCACAAACCTCCCAACCCCATGCACGTCCATAGGTCCACCTACAGCATACGACATTGTTTCCGGTTTTCATTTCTTTTTTCACGCAACGCCAAAACATGCGTGCACCTCCACTTGCCACTATACATGTTGTACCTCCTACTCGAGCTCCACACATTGTCTGTACACGTTCTTGTC
Organism: Allium fistulosum; assembly: GCA_030737815.1. Taxonomy (NCBI): domain Eukaryota; kingdom Viridiplantae; phylum Streptophyta; class Magnoliopsida; order Asparagales; family Amaryllidaceae; genus Allium; species Allium fistulosum. Next base: position 303,097,083 of record CM060901.1, on the reverse strand, counting down.
CATGGCCATGCATGAACAAGTCTTGGCCCTTCTTCCCATGCACCCATATATGCGATTGGCCATATTGTGAAGGATTTAAGTGCAAAATCCTCCATAGACTATAGTAACATCAATTAAAGCGAGGCGGCATGTTTTGCTCTTAGTATATGATTCCATCTCTTTTACTGGCAATTCATGTCCAGTCGCTTTACAACTAAGTCGACCGTTTCCTAAATTTGAGAACTTAGGGACGCCTAACAATAAAAACCCTTCCTTTTCTAATTTTTTTTATGTAGCAAGGAAAATGTGAAAACATTGATTTGTATTTTTTTTTTTTTTGTGCTTCTTTGGTTTTCCTTTCATGCCGTTCCTTCATTCTACAGAGGAAGGAAAAAAATAGCAAGAAGAATGTGTGTCCCCTTCTATTTGTGAGTGTATGCATATATTCTAAAAGGAAAGATTCCTTCATAGCAAAGCAACCAAAAGTACTGACATTAAATGCAAAGCAGCCAAAGCATGTCTAAGTACAACAACAAAAAAAAAAATATAAAAAAACAAAACAAAAATAACTGAAAAGATCTATGCTGACTTGTTTGAAAAATATGTGTTGCCGTAGCATATTCCATGCATGTCTTGTTTTGGAGGAATGTGTACATAAATATAAACTAAACCAGAATGCTTAAAAAGCTAAGTAAACAAGTCAACTTGGAAGGACAACAAAAATTTGTGGTAGAAAAGTATGTGCGTGCGTTAGTATATTAAGTTAAAGATAATGGAAATTTTGTCCTACTTTTGTGTTTGTTCATGCATTATATAATGAAAATTTTAATAAACAAAATGGTTGTGCTTGAAACCGTATTTCATAAAACATGCCACCTAATATGCCACTAAATAAGGCAGCAAATACCCATGCTTGTGTGAAGATATATGTATTTTGTTTTAAAAATTTTACTGTACGATGCTACACAAAATCACATTCGTGTACGAACCGCGAACAAGAAAAAAAATATGATCATACACAACATGGTGGTAATATTACAAAACGAAAATAAAATAGACTAGTTATAAATTCTATAAAGTTCCAAAAGTACCGATGTTTAGCGTAAAAAGCGTCACACGAAAATATCATTACTTTCCAAATTAAAAATTATGGAAAAATTCTAAAATTAAATTAAAAATACAGCATCGAAAATCAAGTCTTAATTTAAAACGTATATTTTATAATAATTTAACTTCAAATCCAAATATTTAAATAAATTAAATATTCAAATTTGATGACCCAAAAATACGAGTCGTTACACTCACTACAAGAAAAACGGCTGTTTCCAACGGCGGAAAGCCGTTGGAGGCCGTTGGGAAGCCGTTGGAGGCCATTGAAAATACCGTTGGTATACGCTTCAACGGCTTCCAATGGCCTCCAACGGCACCAACGGGGTTATACCAACGGCAAGTTTGCCAACGTGGCAAATCCTGTTGACCAAACTACCGTTGGAAAGCATTGGAATTTGTCGTTGGTCGCCGTTGGAAGCCGTTGGAAGTAAATGACCAGTTAGCCGTTGGTCGCCGTTGGAAATCTGGGTATATTTTTTTAAATAAAACCAGCAGCGCTTGTTTCCAACCACACACAACCACAATTATATCAAAACAGCTCCATTTCGAGCATATATATATAACAACTATACCAAAACATATCCAAACATATAGATATAACTAAATCATGCATATTTTTCAACATAAACCAATATCCAAACATAACCAACATCAAAAAATCCAAACCAACATCCACAATCAAACCATCAGAATGTATCAAATCCAAATATACACAGAAACCATCAGAATGTATCAAATTCTCACCAACTTCAAAATATACATGCCAATAACAAAACATACTTAAATCACTCCGCACTAGAACCACCAGATGAAGGAGGCTGTCCATATTGTGCGATGAACTCCGTACAACAAAAACACCCTTTAATAGCGTTTAAAAAACGCTATTAGAAGCTATTATAGCGTTTTTTCTTACGCTGTATATTAACATGTTGTAATAGGTCAGTGACCTATAACAGCAACATACAAAACGCTATAAGAGACGCTATGAACAAGGACATTTCATAGCGTTTTATGAGTGCTGTAAACATGACTTTTAATAGCCTTGGAAAGTCGCAATGAAGTGAAACTATAGCGTTTTCATGACTGCTATGTAAAAACAGGCTGGCACATAATGATATATTATAAAATTTCAAAAAACACAATTATCACATAATGATGTACGTAATCAAATGAAAACATAAGCCAAACCACAATATATATTTAAATATATATATATCCATAATATTTCGTACACAAAGTTTCAAATATTTGTGATCTTAAAAAAACAATACATACAACCATAGCTGACCAAAACGATACATACTAAAAGCAAAGATATATGAACGTCAATACAAAATACGTTAATCCAAGCATGACCGGTTTGAAAGAGAATGAATGCAGCAAAATAATTTTTCCTTCCTTCCAGCTTGTAGTAACCCCGGTATCATCATACAGCACCTGTCAAAACGAAGCACATAAGTTATTTTTCAAATCCAAACATCATCCGCAAGTTATATAATTTTTCATAACAAAAAAGATAAAGACTGTTAGTACATCATTTTAACTAAATAGACTGCATGTACATCAGTTTAACTAAACAGACATTGACGTGAAATAAAACAAAAATAACGTGTGATTTAGAAAATACAGCAACAAGAAGCGGATTATTACCAGGCATTATACAATGCAGAAGAACAAAAACTACATTATTTATCTTTTCATTATCATTTTAATAACAAATAAATCAAAAGTACCCCTGTGCTATGCAAACTAAAGATAATAAGGAATAATTTCATTTCATAGTTCACTTACTGTGAATCTGTGATAGTATTGATGAATCCCTAGCTCTTACCACCACAAGTCATTTCATCGTCGAAAACTGAGAAGTTGCTTTCTCTTGTATTCTCAATTTAGATTTTGCACAAATTATCCGAGACATAATGAATAAAATATATATCAAGTTATGATACATAACATTGTTGTACTAATTGGAATAATGAAAACATTTTCATTATACATACCTACTTCTTACTTTAACAAACTATCAGTTAATGCAAATTTGACATATTAATCAAATAATATAGGTCTAATAAAAAGGTTGAAGGTCCTAATTTTATAGATATTCATAAAAACAATCGTGTGTGCGTTATACTTATGGTATGTAAGTTATCTTCAGAAAACAAATCAAAATTAAAGATTAATTGTGAGAATATCTGTAGTACATGAAATAATAAACACCTATATGAGCCAGTGTATAGCATAGAAAATCTCCTCTGTTATATAACACAGTATTTCACACTATTACCCCTATATTGTCTTAAAGACCCAAATACACTGGGGGCATAACTGTAATACTATGTTATACAGACAATAGTCTAAATTATAACATAGGTTAATTTCCCTGAATAATTCATTTTCAAATATTTAACCATCTACATGGACCAAGGCAAGCCTACCCACATTACAACTAAAAGGATGGGAAATTTGTAGAGCAGACAAAAAAGATAGTCAAGTTAACATGCATGGTCTAAGCTAATCTAAGTAAGGGTAGCAGGTTACCATGTATAAAGATAATCAGGTTACCATGTATTTTCCTTAATGGTAGAGTGTAGGGAATGATTTTCTTATAATCAAAGTTTATCCTTGATTTCATTTTTCAAACCGATTAGGCATTGTAGAACCATGTACGACATAACTTGGTCGAGCATAGTGTGAACGAGTCAACTCCGCATGCATAGGTTTAAGGCCAAAAAAGGGGAAAATAATATTGAAACGTGAGTGATGAGCAAAAGTTCAACGTATTTGTACCTGAATGAAGTCAGTGACCATTTTTCTCTAGTACTATCAACTTAGATGATAACGTAGTAGCTCCATATCAAATCCAAATCTGAAATAAGGAATAGAATGTTAACAGACAAGCTCAGGTACCATTTTGTAGAGCAGATGAATATCAAGACGGAAAGCTACTCGTTATGCACATGCACCATGCGCATGTACATAGTGTATATTTACATATATTCATCAATGCTTGATACATAAATACAAGATGTACATGTTAAAAGGTATTCATACTTAACAAGCCACAAATGTTACAGAATTTATGTAAGCCCTTTATAGTAAAATTGCTTCAAGATCTAGAATCCTAGCACCAAGTAATATACTCATGTAATCAATGGAATACTACAAAAACTACAAGACAAGGCAACGTCTGAATGTTTTTGTGGGTAGAATTCTAATTTGGACGAAGAGTACTTCTAAAGTCTGAAACCATTGTTGCTGATTTTGTCACAAATATCTTTAAGTATAATCTAGATGAAAAATCCGGTAATGCTACCATAAATAATTATGATGTAATTAAGATGATGATATACCTTCAAAGTGACCGAAGTAATCATAGATTGTAAAACATAACCATTTTTTGTATAACCGTTTGTTTTTTTTGTGTAGAAGCTAGAAAGTAGTGGTTATCATCCATAAGTAGGTCTCAGTGAAAAAAATATTAATGTAAGATGGAAAATTATACATGTATAGGGGTTTGTTGAATTTTGCAATAAAAACCAGCCTGAATAAACTTACAAAAATAAACTTACAACCATTCATCTACACAGTAGGACGATATCCCTACCCATCTTCTTGGGCATATAAACTCAGCATAGAAATGATGATGCATAAAAATAAACTTACAACCATCCATTTATAAAGTAGGACGATATGTCTACCCATCTTCTTGGGCAGCAAAGCTGCAACCTTAGCATGCTTGATCATCCCATGCTGAGCTGCATACCTGAAATTACAAGAACACCTAGATAATCAACCTGAATTTACAAATTCCTATTGAACAAAAACATTAAAAAGGCATTCTTAGCCAACCCATTATTCAAAATCCCCTGCTCGTTAAGAAAGCAAATCATAGTTAATGCAATCTTTCTTGAATTTGCAAATTCCCAAACAAAATACTACACCTTTGTGAGTTTCCTATGTAATATACAACGACATCATCTGAATATGTCAATAATGTAAAGTTAATTAATAATCTATGAATATATATATATATATGGGTGTGTGTGTGTGTGTGTCTGTATGTATGTATATGTATGTGTATATGTATGTGCATGGAGAATCCAAAGAAAATTTTCAATGTTATATGAAAATTTAGTTCATGATTTTATGGAGATAATTGTAAACATTAGAAATATAGCTTAATTTTAACCTATAAATACACAAATCATTTGATTTTTCATGTTAAAGCACAAAGGTAACAATGTAAGTTTGGTAAGCTTAATTGAATTACCAACTCAAAAGTGGTAGTTACTTTAACTGTTGTATGTCTCTAACTCCCCATAGGTGAAACAAATTTGAGTTATTCATACATACATTTCTGTCTAAGCATCTCAACGTCATAGCAAGTAGTCAAAGATCATATTACTATAATAAACCAATAAAGCAATGAACTTATGTGATGCCTGACGTATAAAAGAAACAAAGGTCAGACTACACTTTTAGAAAGACTTACATCATCGTTTCTATTTTAGTTGAGGTTCTAGGATAAAGAGGAGTAGAATGATAAGCAATTATTTCTAGTTTCCTCTAAATTACCAAAACTATCCCTACGAAATAATTCAAGTGTCAAGTAAAACCAACAAGTTATGTCAAAATTGAATTCCCTGAAATTCTACATTAACAAAATACTAAAATGCAAGATCGATTGTAAAATCATTACAAGCATCAAATGCTAGTTGTCCAAGAGTAGAACATATCGGCTTTAATGATCAAAATGTTGTATCACAAGAATGATATATTTTATCAAAATTGAATATAATTGCTATTGTATCAGACATGAATGTGCAAGCAAGCATATTATATAAGTCGGATTATTTCATAACAGTGTAAATGAATGGAAAACGGAAGTAGAATAGGGAAATAAGCCCAATCTAGTGAAGACCAGAGCCTCGGTTTTCAAACTTGGTGAATATAACGCATGCTGGGAAAAAATAGTATTTGTCACAAGTAGACTTGATAAGAGATGTCCATGTTAGTATCCCATTAGAAAAAAAGATTGGCCTAAGCCTTATCAATTCATGGAATAAGCAAAATAATACGGTTAGCAAGATAATTTGGATTAAAATACTGATACTGATGTGTGTGTGAAGGAATATTGACAGGTCATGTTATTGGTAAGCATTAATAAAGGAAAGTCGGGACTTCTCCTAAACTTTCTTGTAAACTAAAGAAAGAAAGTGCAACCCAATACTAGCCCAACTCCAAATTCAAAATAATATATAAAGTAATGGATATCTCTTATCATAGTTGTTGTGATAATCGTTAGTAATTTTGGAACCTTTGTTTAAATCAAATTTGAAATCATTAACATGCAAGTTTTTGCTAATGTTTGCATAACCGGAATGAAGGAAATGGCTAACCTTATTCAACCCCAATTAATGACTCAACATTACTCAAACAACTGAATTTATTTTACAATCCCACCTCATAAAAGATTCTTTCTAAATCTGACAACATATTTTTATACACATAGAAAATGAAAGCACTAAAAAATTACTAATAATTAAGTAGTAGCACTTTTGGATTCACCATTTCAAGGAAAATATTTTTTATTCAAAAGAGAGGACATGTGTAAAGTCATAAAAGAGGCATCTGTTCCTCACCGATTTTTTTTAGGGTAGTACTAATGAGCATACATTACTATATGTTCATGATCTTTTTTTCAAGAGTGCATATGGTAATATGGAATTCTATAGAAAATCAAAAAGCCCAAACTCATAGACTTTTTTTTGCCAAGCCATACCATAGAAAATATATACTAAATATAAAATAACAATAAAAGTTACCGTGTCAGGTTTGGTTAACAACAATTAATACACATATATATTTATTGTTGTTTTACCAATGATCACTGATTCATGTAGTAACATTCATTAGGTAGACATACTATCATAAAATAATGTATTACTATAACCAGGCCAACATAGAAATATATTAGGCAGTTCCATGAAAATTATAAAATGTCCCCCGGTAATTAAATAATAAAATTTGCCCACTCTCTTTGTTCACAAACATTCACCATGTTGTCAGATTTTACAGGTCCAGCATCCCAAACAACAAAATACTTTTCTCTTCCATTTTTAATAATAATAAAAAACAATAGACAATAGAAAGCAATAAAAATAGAACAGATTACAGGAATTTGCATTGGAACTAGAAAGAAACCTTGGAAGTATTGAACTACAAGTTAATAAATTTATTTACAAGTTAAGAAAAGACATATATTGTTATAGATTATTTTTCTTAAATTTCTTCTACTGGTAGCAAACAATAACATCGTAAGACTCAGGTACAACATACACATATTAATGTAGAATAAACTACAACCTAGGAAATATGTAATATAAACATAAGTGGTAATATAAAGATTGATAAGAACGATTCATAAGTCATTATACTTATAAAACAATAGGGTAACTTGCATTATCATAGTACTGGAGTATAGGTGTAGCAATATATATACATAATTTATATTCGTAGAACTATGAAATTAGTCTAAATAGAAACAATATCTATAGTCATTTGAAGTTCAGTCTAATTTACAAATTATGATATTTCATAATAACCCAACCAAAATCAGCAAAACTGCCATGGTTCGCCTTACAAAACCAAAATAAGTAAATAAAGCCTTTTAATTCCACAAAAAACACCTAAAACAATAAATCGAAGAACTTTCTAGAACTATCCCATTTTTTATTTGATGCCTACGACAACCCAGATCCCTCAAAGAGGCATTTTTGTCTATAAACATAAGGAATTTTGCAAGCAGATAGAAGAGAAACAAATAAGAAGTACCCGATATTGTCGATGACTATGGCAGCATGCCTAATCTAGTAGACGCGCCAATCCGGAGAAAAGGCAATGATGGGGAGATCGTAAACCATTTGGGTGCTGCATATTCTATGATTTAGTTAAAGATTTTTCTCTTGTTTAATTGAATTCTATGTATTTGGTTTTGATTTCGTGAATTTCATACTTATTTGGATTTTAGGGTATTTCTATAAAGTGGAAAGAAGAGAGAGGTAAGAACGATGTGCCAGTAAGAAATAAAGTATAGTTTTCATTTATTCGGCGCTCAAAAATAACAAGGCCGCCTAAAAATTTTGCATTTTAGGATTTTCCGCCTTTTCCACTTAACGTGTAATAGCTCCTAGGTTAAAGGCGCTATACTGTGCTGCTATGATAACCAAGTTTTCTTGTAGTGGCCATACGCCGGTTCATCTCCTCCGTCCTTGCTTCATGCAGCAAATTGCGTTCCCGCATCTCGGCAAGCTCGGCTCGTAGCTGCGCAATCTCTTCCTTATCTTGAGCCTTTTGATATTCTCTTTGCACTGTCTGAGCCTGTAAACAAATTTAAATTATCAACTACACTAAAAAAATTAGTATTAAAACAATTGCAAATTAACTAACCTATATATATTCACTAACAAATTCATAAAACAAACTACGGATATGAAAGCGTCTGCCGCGGGTATAAGGATAGTTCAAAATATGAATGGAATACACTAGTATAAGGATATTTACTAATTTAAAATTTAACTTAAAATTACCGATTGGCTTCCATATCCGTAGCGTCTGCCGCGGGTCACTGGATCCATGATAGACTCAAAAAAGGCGTCCTCCTCATCGGGGGTCAAGTGAGCTCGTCCCGTATCCTCAAGTAAGGCTGTCCGCGCTTCCTGGAACTTTTGCTGTCATGCAAAATATAATTGAATTTAGTTAACGTTATTTCAATTAACTTGTAAGTTTTAGTTACTTATGTTATACTTACATAGGCAGCACGCGCTTTGTCATCGTGGTCCCAAGAGTAAGAAACTGCGCCGGAATCATCGACCTGAGTCAAGGCATGTGTATGGGTAAACACATGCCAATAACTAAACCCCCCCCCCCCCGTTGTCTCTCCTGAAATATGCACATATAAATATACATTATTTATATTTTAACAAATTAAAACTTAAAATAATTAACTATTTATCTTATTTAATAATTATACCAAATCTTCCCGGTGATGCTGGAAAGACTTGGAACCACCGCGATGTGTAACGGGGTTCCTACTCCTATTTGCAGAATTCCTCTCGTACTGCCTCTGCAAATTTAAATTGAAAACAAAAATTGTTTTGACAGTTTTAATTATTTATATATTATTTGCCTCAAACAATTTAAATTAAATATATGATAGATTTACCACAAAATCCTCGTTGCTCCACCAGGTGGCAAACTCATCAAAGACAACTTCACCCATCCAATGAGGCCTCTTTCCTGATGTTTTGATGTTGTTTATTGTTTCGCGATAGTTTTTTGCAATTTTGCTGCTCCAATGGCGCCGGACAACAGAAACATCAGCATCGGCCAAGTCCACTTCCACCTGCACGTTTGAAAAAATATGAGTTATACAGTTGCTACAAATAGTGCAAACATGAATTGACATAATGTACATGACTACATAATGCAATAATTGATATACAACACATACCAAAAAGTCCTGCTAGATAGCCTCCCGCACCCCCTCTGGTATCGCAGTCCACCTCGGCCAACACGAGGTCATACGAGCCATATATGCCCATCGCGAGATCGTGAGCACTATGTTGGAAGGCTCCAACGTAAACCCACCGCTGTGTAAAATAGAAAAAAAGCATTTAATATTCCGTTACTACTATATATATTTGATAAAAGATTGTATGGAATAAAATTTAATTTTGAAACTTTATACTTACCTGCCATCGGCTTTGAGTTTCAGCCATATCGTAGGCCGAACACCCGGCTGTGAAGGACCAGCATCATCACCACTCTGTGAGCTGGAAGATCCGGAGTGTGAACGTCTGCGTCCCGACATACCTATATGAAATCATAGTATAAAGAAAAGCAAGAGTAACATTGATTAATTTAGTATGCAAATGGTGTCAGAATAATGAACATGGCGTAACATACATTATGGCGTAACATAAAAGAGACTATGTGATACATATCATATAAAATTACTTTGGAAATAGAAAAATGAAAAAAATTACCTTCTCAAAATATTGATTAGTGATCAATCCTCATCGCTTTCGGATTCAGACTCTTCTTCGCACTCTATATTTTGTTCCTCTATACTCTCAAATACTTCAATTAATGCATTTGATTCATCGTTTAGAGGTCCAAAATCTATTTGATCGTCGGTTACTATTATTCCTCTATTTTCCTCGATATCTGCTTGGTAAGCTTGTTGTTCAGGAATATTCTGTCCATCAAATGTAAACCTTGGTTTGGTTTTAAAAATAGCCGACCAATCTATTTTATCTCTTCTTAAAGATGGGTAAGGAGCATAATAAACTTGAAGAGCTTGTTTGGCAAGTACAAAAGGATCGTACTTATAATACCTCGAAGTATGTTTTATTTCTATAAGATTATATTTTGGATCCACGTTTATTTCAGAACCTGGAACGTTGCTAAATCAGTTGCATTTAAACAAAAATACTTCTTCTGCGGGTCGGGTGAAATATGTCAACTGCAAAATCTGGGTCAGCACGCCATAAAAGTCATTTATGTGATCATTTGGATCATCACTACCTTTGACAAATACATCAGTATTGTTAGTTGATTTTTCGGCTCCGTATTCTTTGGTATTAAATTTATATCCGTTGACAAAGAATATTGGATATGTCTTGACTATCCTTTTTGGTCCCATAGCTAAATGTTTCAATCCTTCATCTACAACACAATTTGTTGTATCAAAAACGTAGTTAGAAAACCAAGCAGCAAATTCTTTACCGATATCGTCGTTTGGATGTTGTGATTCGTAAATACTGCAATTATAGAACAAATGTTGCATTATGATTAAAATACATGTGTGCATATTTGTGTATACATATGTGTAGATGACATGTATGTGTAAACGTATGTGTATATATATTACCTAATAAATGGTGCAACTTCGGCACAGTTGAGAAGAATGTACGTGTGTGCTACTTGATAATCTCTATCATCCAACCATACTTCCACACATTTACCAACAGGCCGACCAGTTTTTTTAAAAATAGACAAAGTCGCTTGACAATCATCTTCATCAATGCCTTCATCATTACGCGTAGCACTTTCAAATGATATGTTCACATGGTCGTTGAAATAGTGAGAGAAAAAAAATAAAGCTTCTTCTTCGATGTACGATTTGCAAATCGAACCTTCAACTCGAGCTTTCTGTCTCACTTTTTTCTTTAGATGATTTAAATACCTAGCAAAAATTATTTTAAATTAATTTTTTATACATTTAATTAAACCAATATGTAATAAACTAAATATTAATATACCTTTCAAATGGATACATCCATCCATATTGCACAGGCCCTCGAAGATGTGCTTCAAATGGAAGATGAATAGGTAAATGCTCCATAACATTGAAAAAACCTGGAGGAAATATTTTTTCCAGTTTGCAAAGCAATATCGGGATTTCTTCCTCAAGTTTACGTAGACGATCAACTTTTAATGTAGTTGAACAAATCTCTTTATAAAACAGACTAAGTTCTGTTACAACAGTCCAAACTTTTACGGGCAACAGTTCTTTAAAAGCGACGGGTAACAAATTTTTCATCATAACGTGACAATCATGACTTTTCATCCCGCTAAGTTTATTGTTCTTATAGTCAACACATCTACAAAGATTAGAAGATATGCCATCTGGGAATCTTAATCCTTCCACCCATTTTAAAAGTAATTTAACTTGATTATTTTCTAGCTCATAGCAAGCTTTTGGCTTTTTTGTGTCATTTGGTTTTATATGAAGCTCAGGACGATTACATATTACTTCGATATCACGTCTTGATTTCAAATCATCTTTCGTCTTCCCTTTAACATTCAAAATTGTATTAAACAGATTATCAAACATGCTTTTCTCATTATGCATCACGTCAATATTATGACGAATCAAGAGATTTTTCCAATAAGGAAATTCCCAAAATATGCTCTGTTTGCACCAGTTATGAATCGATGATTTACCTTGAATTTCAATTTGTTCTCCGGTTTCATGTATCTTTGGATAATCCTTTACAAGTTCATAAATTTCCTCGCTTGACCAAACCGTAGGTGGTCTCAAAGTTTCATGTCTATTAGCTGTAAAGTTTTTTTTATCTCTTCGAAAAGGATGATTAATATGAAGAAAACATCGATGACAGTCAAACCACGAAACTTTCTTTCCATGAGGTAAATAAATTGCTCGTGTTTCTTCCATGCAATAAGGACAAGCTAGACGACCGGCCGTACTCCAATATATAACTTCGTGCGCAACATATATATAATGATTTTTTCCTAAAACAAAAAAAATCCAGTGTGTGTGCGCAACGTATAAAATAAACAAACAATGTTATACATATAATCGCATCACAAATCACATCCAGTCATGCACAAAATGTATCACGTATATATTGTATCATAACATGTCAAAAGTGAACAATTTATAGGTCAATATCATCACTTTCTACGTACGATTTTACGCAATTCAATCACTAATATAATAACAAGTGAGGTTTATGCTTAGATTAGTAACAATTATTAAGTTTGACACTAATTTAATAATAAACCTAATTTAACAAATCATAGTTAAACATGCAATAATTAGTTTAATAACAATAATTAAGGTCCAATACACTACACTACACAAACAATAGCACAATACATACAAAAAATTATCAATTTAACCTAAAATTAAAAATTTACAAAAATTAGGGTTTTAGCAAATAATACCTGATTTTGGAGGTTGTGGAGCTTGCAAACGAAGATGGGGATGCTAGAACGTGTAAAGGGGATAAAATGGGGTTGGAAATTTTTTAGGGGGGGAAAATTGGGTTTTGTTTCGTGTATAATCGGAATGAGGAAGAAGAAGTTTGAGCTGCAGGTTAGTCGCGGATTTCCAACGGCGAGCAACGGCCGCCAACGGCAATATTCCAACGGTATGTGTTTTTTGTTATTAAAAAATTCTGGAAAACAGCTTGCCGTTGCTCGCCGTTGGAAGCCGTTGGTCAATGGCCGTTGGCGGCCGTTGCTCCATCCCCCCCCCCCCCCCCCGTTGCTATAAACAGTAATTCTTGTAGTGACTCTTCCCCCCTTAAAAAGAATTTCGTCCCTGAAATTCCAGCATAGGAACACACAATATTATTCATAAGCCTGCATGATGTCCATAGATCATACATATACAAAATTTAATTCGATCACTACTCGAATACATGACTTCACTTCCAAACCAGTATCACTCACTCAATTTTCTAATGCGGACATTGATCAGGCTCCTTGATTAGGAACCCCTACTCTCCTAGCATAGCTGTAGCTATGATAGAAAACCTTGGTTCCATATCAAGAACGCTCATCAAGTGCTCGCCGTCCAAAAACGAGTAACAGATCCTTATTCGAAATAATGTGGAACATCTCAGAGCCTTGTACTCGAATATTAGATCAAACTATATGGAAAGAAGAAACGATCTATGTACATCTCACACACTTATTTAATTGGACATCCCTAATACCAATTATATTACCTAAATTTTTTTTTATGAAAGCATTTTTATAATACATAGCTTAACTTATAAAATTCCCTATCATCCTCTAAGGGTATACAAAACCATAATTCAAAATTTTATTTTGAATTCACTTAAGAATTCAAAACACCCTATTTTTATTCAAAACACTTTTTGAAATGATATTATATATTTAATCCATAGAAAAATATATATAGTTAGCCCGAGTAACCCCAAAATTATACAACAGAACTGGGTGCTACCAAATAGTATCATATATTCCTTACAAGAAGGATAATACTTAAGAGAACGTTCACCATCCGAACGTATCTCTTACCCATTTTAGTTATTTTCGAGCCACTCGAACTAGTTAACTAAAAATCACTTCTTTCTTTCAAACCATTTTGAAACAATATCATAATATATTTCCAGCAAAATATTCCAACAAATATCCAATTCCAATTTGTTATGGATTCGTTCGGTTTCAAACTCGTTCCAATCATACAACAACAAAGAGAATAATTTACTAAGTTCACAATACAGTTTGTCTAAGCAAACATCCGACCATCACTTAGAAGATTATTCTGATCATCACAAAACAAATCGGGACTTATTTCCCAAACAAGTCTAAAGAAATGCCCATTTTTCCACCAAATTTCTTTTTCAAAGATATTTAGCCTTAAATATACTTCTAAGCAACTCTTTCCAAACTATTAGTACACCCAAAAACCCTTTCAGGCCCAAAGCTATCTCAAATAAAATTATTATTTCCTTTCTCCAAAATCATTTTAAATAATAATATACATTTTTACTTTATAGTAAATCCAACCATACTTTTGAAATTGAATCAAAAATTGTTCTATCTAAAAAATTATGTAGCAAGGTCCTAATAGTAACAATCCCCTATTAAAAAACTCCGAAATATTGTCAATACTATTATTAACCCTTTAAACCTTAAAAACCATTTTGCCAAAATCATCGGGATTTAAATTCCTTTTATTTATTAGGCACATTATAATAAATCAAATTTATAAGTCATTTCCATTTAAAGGAAATCATTTCCAAATATATTTTTATTGCAAAAATATTCTAGCTTTCTTATATATATCATCTTTCAAGTATTTATTCTAGAAATATTTAAGTTTCTTTTAATAACTTCTTTTATTAAGCCCAATTTAATACAACCAACTTTAATATTCAATCATTTCCAAATATTCCAAATTCCCTTAATAAACAACATTTATTAAAACTCAAAATTTATCAAATCAATCTCTATATTTCTAAAATATTCATTCCAGAATATTCAAATTCTCTTTTTAAATAAATGACCATAGAAATCAAATTTTAACTCAACATTATCAATGAATGCCTTATATTCAAATGATGAACTTAATTCACCAGGTATCCATTTCAATGTTCCCTAAATTCCTATTGCCCAATCTAGATTTCCAAAGGAAGATTCAAGATAGATCAATAGACAATAGTCAATGCCCAGAAATGGACGAGCATGACCGATCAAATCCTAGATGATAATGATGAAATACAATCAGTACTAACAATCAAGCACAACTAGAATAACTATGGAATTTTTTTTCTTTTATATATAAAATATATTTCCAGGTAAATTAATTTCATTTACCAATTTTAAAATCAATATTGTGTCAGTTGGTCTTGTTCGAGTGTTTAGGAAATCCCTATCGATAACGTTGGCCAAACGCATCGACCAGAATTCTTAACCCACTCAACAGAACAAACAACACAATACAAAACATTTTTATATCTCTAACAAATACGCGCTCTTATATATACTCTCAAACTCATCCTAGGGTGTCACTTACCCTATCTCTAATGAGTTTCTCATTCTAGGGCATCACTATCCCTATCAATAATGAGTTCTACCGACCAAAGTCAAGGTTCTCGCTTAACCTTTAGCTCTGATACCACTGTGACAAACCGGCTTTTCCGTACAATTTAAACTAACAATAAACCACACAAATCCATCCCAAATCGAATGAAAAGGCGGATAGTTAGGGAAAAGAAATAAGAAGGAAGACAGAAGAACTAAACAACACAGAATCTCACAGCGGAACGAATAATTTATAATATATAACAATCCTTTACAGAAAAACAAATCTATAATATAGGTATATACAGACATCAATCAGAGTACACTTACCTATCTCAGCATGGACAGTTATAACAATCTGTCATCACAATTGCTGAATAATATACAACAATGCAAGCAACGGAAAATATAATCATCTACGTGAATACGTCTTTGGGCATCCAGCTCCTCTCATGAAGCTCCAAGATATCCATCTAAACTTGGAAATATGCTCGGTCTGACCCGAGCATATAGGAAAAACCACGCTCGGGTCAGTCTAGTAAAACCAGCGTGAGAAACACAATCAAACTGATTCTTAAAGTTTAATAACCTTTCAAAACAACGGTATCTCATAAGACCTTACCGTCAATAAACGCGGACGGGTTTTTACCTTACGATAACCAAAACTCTTTTATAGAAAATCATCTGATATTATAATAATGCCTAATCACCAAAATAACAATAACAAGTAGCTGTGATGCATGTGCTGTGTACATCACAACAATACTAGTCATAAAAATCAAAATCCGATAAAGCTCATTCGCTAATTGTGTAGGATTTTCATGGAGGTGCCCTCAGTACTTCGAGAACGGTCCTTCTGCACAAGGATCAGAGTTATCCTCCCGAAGAATCATACCCATCTAGCCAGGGTATCATAGGAAAAACAAAACCGGTCTTGCTAAGACCGAGTGCATCGCTCCGGCATGCCAAAACAACTTAAGGTATCTGTATTGCTAGAAAGGAGTCGATCACCCCCTATGGGTTTGCCAACCCTACTGGCCATGCCTCCTATCTCTGGTTTTAGTCATTTCCGCTGATGAGGATACATTTGGCATTCCAGCTTACGCACCGCTCCAAAAATAGATCACGGAATCCCATATGGATTCCCACACCACAATGGCCTCGGAATCACAATAGATTCCCACATCTCAACAGATCTTGGAATCTCACACAGATTCCCACACTCCAACGAGTCACGGAACCACATATGGATTCCAACATCCCAAATGTAACGCATCTCCTCCATTTAACCATATATGGTTTTGGAGTAGGTCATGGGTTCCGAGTCATCTCTTACGAGTACACTCTCCATTTCCTGGGTGCTCCAAAAACCATTCGTCGATTTTCAGAATGCTCAAGTCCGGTTCTTTAGGAAATAATCAGACAATACATAAGATTGGGGATCACCCCATAACCGTTTAAGTGGACGGATCTCCTTATCATTTGTCCTAGAAGATCCACAAGTTTATACATACAATATAGTAACCCGATGATAACCGTACCATATAATTCTCGCATTTCTTCTAGATATTTCCAGAGTTAAAATCCTTCGGTGTTAAGTAGGGAATAATTCCATATCACCAAAATTAAGAAGGATTGCATATTTAGGTGAGGATTTGATAGTTGGTTATTTAACTATCAAATAAACAAATATTCAAACAAATATTTCAGTTTTTCACTAAAATCACTAAGCCTCATTTAATTTAATTTCAACAAATTAAATCTCTTTATCAAAACCAGTCATATACTTATCTCATCTGGATAAGTATATTCACAAACCATTCCTTTCAAAAATATTTGAAAAACATTTTAAAATAAATATGGAAAGCACCATTCGGTATCGACCATGGATCGCAGCTCGATGATTACGTCTCTATCCCAGAGAAATCCAAACTTAACTTAAGCAATCTCTGCCTTCCAATTTCCGCCATGCAACCAATCATTGATCGCAGTTTGCACAATTGTTACGTCGCTATCCAAGCGAAAAACATAACAAACTGGTTGCAATCTCTGCCCCTCGAATTACGCTATGAAAATCAACCCCTTCTTTCCAAATATCCTTTTTATACTTAAAACCAATTCTTTTAGAACAAACATCACTTAATCATAGTGAGTAACTCTTTTAATATCATAAAATATAACTTTAAATATTTTTAAATCATATAATAATACATTAACAAATCTTCTTTGAAATAATAATATTATAATACTAATTAACTTTTAAAATAATAATATAAAATCAATTTATTTAAAATAACCTTAATTAATAATTAAATTATAATTTAAACATTTTAAATAGCTTAATAACTTTGAAACAAAAATTAAATGTTCTTAAATAACCTTTAGGAATAATATTAATAAAATCATTAATTTAAAATCATTAATAAGACAATTATTAATTATCTTTTTTTAAACAAATAATAATTATCTTTAATAACCTTGTTAATAAATAATAATTATTCTCAAATAACTCTGATTCAAAAATCAACTTTGGAAAGAGGCTTAGCACCTTCAATAGAACTTAATCGAGTCATTATCAATTCCATTAACTATCCAAGTTATAATCCAGTTATTTACATAATATCATATATGTAAACTAAATCCATAATTAATAAGCAATTGTTAATACAACACTTATCCAATACTATTCAATTGGAATGTAATTAAGTGTCCATACTAATGTAATAGCAGAACAAGGGTTATCTGATAAATAAATGTCCAAATTTAACTTATCCAATTAATAATAGAGGAACGGTGATTTATTCTGCTAAACAGGGTCCAATTAACCTAATTTGCAGACGGTGTTTATTTCCGCTAAACAAATGTCCAATTAACCACATTCAATCCAATATAACTCAACGATATTTTATTTGACCAAATAAACATCAATAATTAACATATATAAATTTTAATCGACGTTATTATCAAAATAACGTGATTAAATCTTGTCCATTAAATATGTCATAAATTTTTACTGAACAGAACCATCAACGGGCTACACTATAATGCCGTACTCGCCCATACGAGTACAACGCAAAAATTCGTAGTTAATTAGATTTCATATGAACGATATATGAATCAACATGTAAATCCATTTATAATTAAAACAAGATCATGCACTCAGTTTCATCCATATGGGCCAAAGCCTAACCCAATCTACACGCCACCAAAATACCCAGCGATCAACAAAAGAACACCTTCCCCCCTTTATGAAATTGAACACATTATTATGGACTCAACTGCAAATCCATGTTATAAGAACAGTACACGTATATTTCCATTTGCATAGTCTTCTTCCCCCATCTCATTTTCTCGCCTTTGACCATGCAACATGTCACTGTCTTCACCATTCCTACACGCACCATGTCACTTCAGACTGCCGCCGACCTCACCACTATCTAGAGCCGCCCCTGGCCTCCACCTTTGGTCGGAGCACCACAAACCTCTTAACCCCATGCGCATCCAGAGATCCACCTAGAGCACACGACATTGTTTTCGGTTTTCATTTCTTTTCCCACGCAACGCCAAAACCATGCGTGCACCTCCACCTGCCACTATACACGTTGTACCTCCTACTCGAGCTCCACACGTTGCATGTACACGTTCTTGTCCACGGCCATGCATGAACAAGTCTCGGCCCTTCTTCCCACGCACCCATATATGCGATTAGCCATATTGCGAAGGATTTAAGTGCAAAATCCTTCATAGACTACAGTAGCATCAATTAAAGCGAGGCGGTGTGCTTTGCTCTTAATATATGATTCCTTCTCTTTTACTGCCAATTCATGTCCAATCGCTTTACAACTGAGTCGACCGTTTCCTAAATTTGAGAACTTAGGAACGTCTAACAATAAAAACCCTTCCTTTGCTTTTTTTTATGCAGCAAGGAAAATGTGAAAACTTGTATTTGTATTTTTTTCATGCTTCTTGGGTTTTCTTTTCCTGTCGTTCCTTCATCCTACAGAGGAAGGAAAAAAATAGCAAGACGAATGTGTGTCCTCTGCTATTTGTGAGTGTATGCATATATTTTAAGGAAAAAAAGCAACCGAAGCACGTCTAAGTAAAAAAACCAAATATAAAAAATAAATAAATAAAAAACAAAACAAAAATAACTTAAAAGATCTATGCTGAGTTGTTTGAAAAATATGTGCTGCCGCATCATATTCCATGCATGTCTTGTTTTGGAGGAATGTGTACATACAAATAAACTAAACCAGAATACTTAAAAAGCTAAGTAAACAAGACCAACTTGGAAGGACAACAAAAATTTGGGGTAGAAAAGTATGTGCCTGCGTTAGTATATTAAGTTAAAGATAATGAAAATTTTGTCCTACTTTTGTGTTTGTTCATGCATTATATAATGAAAATTTTAACAAACAAAATGATTGTGCTTGAAACCATATTTCATAAAACATGCCACCTAATATGCCACTAAATACGGCAGCAAAGACTCATGCTAGTGTGAAGATATATGTATTTTGTTTTAAAATTTTTACAATACGACGCTACACAAAATCACATTCGTGTACGAGCCGCGAACAAGAAAAAAATATATGATCATGCACAACATGGTGACACTATTACAAAACAGCAATAAAATAGACTAGTTATCAAATTCTATAAAGTTCTAAAAGTACCGACATTTAGCGTAAAAAGCGTCAAACGAAAATATCATTATTTTTCAAATTAAAAATTATGGAAAATTCTAAAAATTAAATTAAAAATACGTCATTGAAAATCAAGTCTTAATTTAAAACATATATATTATTATAATTTAACTTCAAATCCGAATATTTAAATAAATTAAATATTCAAATTTGATGACACAAAAATATGTGTCGTTACATTCAGTCAATGCTAAAGACAATTATTATCTCATAAATAATGTTTGCTATGTTTTACGAAAACAATTTTCGTAACTTAATGCGACTAATAAGTGTTATATGGTATGCTCTCATTATTTTCGCTAAACTATAATAGCATAAGAAATATAAAGCTCTATTCAACCACTTAATATAGACCATTTATTTCATTTACTATAACTGGCTTACAATCGAAAAAATTTCAGATCTAGTATTTTTAATTCAATAAAATAATTAGAAAATAATTTTCTACATGAATATACACTTTGGAATAGAAATCATATTTCCAATTCTAATGTAAGTATTAATTATTATTTTACAATTCTCGTTTCCGATGTTCTTTGTGAAGTAGAAGTGACAATTCACACTCTTCATCCCAACTGTGTCCTAGGTTACATCTACATGTATACATTCGATTTCCTGCCTAATTGGTTAAACCATTCAATGGAAATCCTATTTACAATATCATAATGAACTCTTTACAAAAGTGCATTTGGTCATCCTTAATTTTGAGGATATCAAATAAATTGCATTTTACGTAAACTGATCAAACCGACATTTCAGTGACCAAATTTTAGATCTATCATATAGTCTTTAGTCTAGTGTCACTTCTAACACAACAAGATTATTGTTGTAATCAATCATATTGAATACACAATCTCACACTGTAGTTTACCTGCTTATTTCAATGAACTATTTTGATCGAAGTTTCTTACATTACGAATTGTGAATAAAATTTGGAGCAAATAAAATCAAATACTGAATCACAAACACAGAATATCAGAATAACTCGCAGCGGAAATTAAAATACCATAGTAGTTCATGAAGCTACTATAACAAAATCTAAAACAAAATACATAATATCAGTCGGGAAAAAACATATACAATAGAAAACTCAAATACATAGAAGTTTATAAATACCAGAGCTGAAATAGAACAACTGAAACTGAAAGGGAATAGATAACAAGACAAGCAGAATCTCCAGCGATTCCTAGCTCCAGAAAAGAAATCCAAAGCTAAGCTGTAAATACTCAGGCTGACCCGAGCGTAAAGTAAAACACAAAACACTCAAGTCAGGACATATATACTTATACAATGTAAAACAACTCAAGTGAACTGTAATAGCAATGCATAATAACTTAAAGGATCCTTGGGATCGCCGATCCTTTAAGGATCCATAAAACCATCAATTTAATTACATCCCGTGGTTAAATTCCAAAATGGTAATTTATGCTTCGAAATCAAATATCATTTCAAATCCATTTCAAAATATCAAAATATTTCAAATCAAATTATTCCATTTAAATCGTTTAAAAATGAAGTTATTATATTTAATAGTCAATATTCAATTCTCAAAATTTTACCATTTCAGAATTCATTTATTCACTTAAATTTATTAAAACAGTGAAATTTCAACTTTTGCAGCATTTAGTAATTGCTACGGAAAGTTATGTTTAAAAACAATTCGATTAGCAAAAGACAGCATTTAGATGCTGTAATAGGTTTAGATTTCAAATAAAACATTAGTTAAATTCAGCAACTAAAGCACTTAGTTCCTTTTAGCCAATTAGTTCATTTATATCAATTACAACATTTACAAAATGTTGTGATATCTTTAACTTTAGAAATGATTGCATTTCAGGAATGCTGTCTATTTAAATTCCAAACTTTCACTACAATTTCATAAACAATTAAAATTTATTTAAATCCATTTTAACTTATAAAAATCATATTTTCTTACTTTAAAAACAATCATTAAAATAACCCTTAATTTATGATTTTACAAAGTGAAAGTTTCACAAACAATTATCAAATCTTTAATAATTCACTTATAAAATAAATTTAAAATTTTATAACATTTCATTTACTTAACATTTTAATTAAGTTTACCATTTCATAATTTTATTTAAATTCCATTTTATTTTCTTAACTTAACTTTTATTTTAAAACACTTTCACACTTTCCAAGTTAAGTTATACTTCAAATTTCAACTTTTAAACATTTATTTATTTAACTATTTTTAATTTATAGAAAAATCAATAACACTCTATAAAATCATTTTAAATTAAAATAAAAATCAAATTATCATAATATTTACATTTTTAACATATTTTATAATTTCAAGAAAATATATATATTAACCACGGGTCTGTATATAAATTTTTCTAACCTAAGTCAAATGATACGGATAATATATCATTTCAATCCGTAATTTACAAAGGAAAAATCCAGGTTCTATCATTTCAAACCCGCAATCCCAAGTAAATTAAAATAAATAAAAATCGTTCAGGCCTATCATTTCAGCCCATAACGATTTTTCCCTATTCTAAAGTCCGTTCGGGTATGTATCATTTCAACCCATAGTGATTTTATTCTACAGGGAACTTGCAGTGTGATAAACTGATATAAAATGAACAGTATACAATATATAACAGTAACAGATGAGATAACAAGTAAATAAATAGGTTTAACATCATATAATTAAATTATCACAAGCAGTTATAACATATCATAATATTCTACACATTCAATTGTTGTCAATTCACATTTGCATAAGTATAAATGTCAGGTGAGATTTACTCACCTCTATGGCTGGAGATCGCAATACAAATGACACAATGAAATCAAAAGCACGATGACAAGACTAGAATTTGAGTGGAGAGCGAGATCCAAGCTATAGATCTTGTGTTACAACCCAAAACAAAACCAAACAAATTATAAATTTCAATGAAAGCTTGAAATGATATAACTTTGGAATAAAAACAAATATGAATGCAACGACTTTTGCCTTGCTTTTTACATTTGCTTGCACAGCCTAGGGGATGTTTTGGCTCAGGTTTGGCATGAATTTGGCTAAGGTTTGGTCATAGGAATGTATGGCATAAAGGCTAGAGCAAGTGGAGGAAGTTACAACATGGAAGGTGAAGAGGTTTTAGGCAACAAAGAGGAGTTTTGGTTCAACAAAGAGGCTCCACCATGGGGTGTTTCGGGTCGGCCAGTGGAGTGTGGGTCAGGTTAGAGGCTAGAAGGGTCTGTGGTGGTCTGGTCAGAGGTGGTGGTGGCGGCCAAAGGTGGTGGTGGTTGTGGAAAATGAAGTGGTGATGCAAATAGTGGTCACAACATTGTTTTTAAGGCCTAGGTTGCATTTTTGAGGGGTTTGGTCACCATGGTGGGTTCGGCCATGGTCATGACCTGAAGTATAGTTGGTGATGATGGCAGGGAAGAGGTGTAGGAGGTGGTGGCCAAGGATATGAGGAGGAGGAAGTGCAAAAGAATCCAAGAAACAAGGCAAAAACCATGAAAAATGAGAAGTAGAAGAAGAAGGAAAAAGTAGCCATTACCAATTTTTTTTGCAAGCCATGAATAGAATGAGGAAAAAATGTTTTTTTTTCAGGAATGGGCACTGGAATACACGGCTAAACAATGTAATACACAGCCAAAAGAAGTAAATGAGGAGTTGTGGCAATTGAAAGGACATAGGAGATGAAAAGACTTAAGTTTCCAAGCTTTTAAAACCTTTCATATTTCCCCTTTTTAATAAATCAAATAAAACTAATATAAAATCAGAAATTAACTATTAAAACTGAAACAAAATAATATGAAATAAAACTAAATAATTTATTTTAAAGAAAATGTAAAAAGAATATAAGAAATTACTTAAAATTGAAAACAGGGTTCAAAAATTACAAATAAATCCATCATTGGCTTTGGAAAATTATCTACTTCATTTTAAAAATATTCTAAAGCAAAACTTTGAAATAAATAATTCATTTATTATTTCTAAAGTGAAATAAATAATTAAATTTAGAGAAAATAGAAAAATAATAAAGAAATTGTTTAAAAATTCAAAATAGGACTTAAAAATTTCAAATAGAATATCACTAGTTTTAGAAAAATTATAACTTTACTTCTAAACCAATAAAAGTCAAGTAAAATAAAATAAATGCTGAAAAAAATGAAGTGTAAATGAAAATAAAATAAAGTCTTAAGAAAATAGAAAATAAACAAAGATTTTCTTTAATTAAATGGAACTGGAAATTAGGAATCATAAACAGAATACAACTGACATTGGAAAATGTCAATTACACTTTGAAAAATGTTTTAAAACCAAAATATATACATAACATGTTATTTTACCCATATAAATATAAATTAGAACATTACATGACCAAATAAAATATTATTTATATAATTTAAAATAAACAATTTTGTTAAATATAGCAAATTACACTCAATAGTTAAAAAAGAATAACTTTCACAATATTAATCAGATTTTAACGAAACGAAAAGCATTATTCTTAAAAATTTATTTAATTTCATAATAAAAGATAAAATTCAAATTTTCAAACTTTCAAATTTTAAATTTAAAAGTCAAAGTTTGACCATATTGACCAAAATTCACTTTTCTGGAAAATATTCTATTTAGTCATGTTTGGAATTCTAATTCACATCAAAATCAAAATTTATATTTAAAATAACAAAATTTATTCATTTTAATAAGTAAAATAAAGTTTTCAAATCAGGAAATTCCATTAAAAATAATTAAAATATACAATTAAAATAATCACAAAATACAGGGTTGTTACACTCTCCCCCACTCAAATCTTTTCGTCCTCGAAAAGGAATGAGGTACAGAAAAAGATAGAATGGAATAGGATTAAGACAAGATGACAAGAAGATTAAAATTATACCTGATGACTGTTGGTATAGGTAAGTTTAACAAGGTGGAGAATAGGAATAGCTAGAAGGGAAAATAGGACGAAAGACAAGGATAAGCCATTAATTAAAATTGTTGGTTAAAGAGGAAAAAAAATATTTAAAACACTTTAAAATCCTTTAGAAAGGAAATAACTGATCAAAGTATCCTTTATATAATATTTTATCAAAATACTTTTATAACTCGATGTCTTAACAAGTTTATCCTCGTTCCTGCAGACTCTGGCAGTGCGTTGATCAAGCGTAAAGCTAGAATTCTCCAGGTACTTAGTAGACTTGTTTCAACACCTAGTGAAAATACTGGAAAACTTTTTAAAAACAGATATGGAAAGTACAATCCAAACAAAAAAAACAAACAAAACCTTTGTCTAACCATGGATCGCAGATACACAAAGGTTACGCCTGGATCCCCCAGGAAACATCCGTATCCGTAAGCTTTCTCAGCCCTGCGAATTGCACCATGATGACTAGTAGACCGCAGATACACAATGGTTACGCCTGAATCCCCCAAGAAACATCCGTATCTGTAAGCTTTCTCAGCCCTGCGGATTTCGCTACTAATACGACCTACATAGATCACAGGATACACAATGGTTACACCTGAATCCCCCAGGAAACATCCGTACCCCTGGGCCATCCAGCCAGGTGAATTACGCTATGCAGTCGAGCTCGTAAGACCATGGGTAACGCCATGGAATTCGATGGACACTCGAGTATCATATCCGAAAAACCAAAAATCAGAGAAATATCGATAGAATGAATCCACAATATGGCCACAAAGCGGATATCAAGCAGAAGGCACTTTCCATATCTTTATTTCGAAAATATGTATCATATAGTACCTTTTCAAATCACTTTCAAATATCATACTTATATAAAGTCCATTATATATAAGATTTCATTTTCAAATCAAATACTTTCCAAAATCAATAGTATATCGAATCACACTTATATAGACTTCAATTATATAAGATTTCACTTTTCAAATTGAGTACCTTTTCAAATCCATAATTTTCGAATCAACATCATACTTATACAAACCAAATTTTTATATAAGTTCGATAACCCCCAAATCAAGTATTTAGTAACACAAGGTTCTCAAATTTCAGTTTGTTTCAATATCAGTTCAGTTTCAAAACCATATACAATTCCACTAAATTATTTCTTCTCAATTTAACTGTCTTCAGTTTCAAAGTTTCCAAAATAATAGGTTTGGAGAATAATCCAAGTTTCTAAATCAATATAATTTAAGTCAACCAATTCATTTCCAAAATCAATGGTTTTTAAAATCATCTTATACTTACATAAGGTCCATCTTATATAAGGATAAAAAAATTTCAAAAATAAATTTCGCTGCATGAAGAGCCATATGGAATTGAACATCTTTGCTAACTAAAAGATTTTTAATTTAGAATAGTTTTGTATAAAAAAAATAGTTTGTAAAATAGTTTTGTAAATAAAATAGAATAAAACAGTTTGTTTGAGAAGAATAAAAGGAAAATAGTTTTGAAAAATGGTTTTAAATTGATAGTAGTTTTTCATAAAAGAAAGAATTCCAATTAAATTACAAAGATATCCAACCCAACAACTTCCAATTTCAGCGGCAAGTATATCAATGATATTGGAATATAAGCTGTACATATGTCATCATTTCGCAAAGTCACATTCGATCGCTCGCTCGATCACACAAGTTCGTTTTCGAACTAGTATTGTCCATTCGACTTCCCTAATGCGGATTTCGATATGGTTTCTCGACTAGAAACCATCAGTCTCCTTGCATAGCCATATACTATAATAGAGAATTATAGAATCAAGCCCAAAATCCACATCAAATATTTGCCATCAAGAATCAAATGAAAAATCCTAACACGAAATGGTGTAGTTCACCTCGAACTTGTGTACTCAAACTTGGATCAATTTAATTATGCGAATAAAACAGCATACGTACAACATATGTATCTATTCCAACTTGTTCAATATATAGTTTTATAAAAATGTTACCCAGTTAAAACATTTAAACTAAATTTTAATCAAAATATTTTGAAGACCAAATTCTTTTCAAAACATTTCAAATCTAAATTTCATATTAGAAAATTCAAAATAGCCTTATTCGTTTACTTAAAAAAACAGTTTCAACTTATTTAAATCATATTACTACATACTTTACACATACATACCAAACTTATATACTTTATACTTTTCAAAATTTCTTAGCTTTGAAAAGTTAACCTTGATTTGGAAGTGCTCGAACCTTCAAAATAGTCGAAGAAATCATATTTCAATCCAAGAGTTGGGATTCACAATTAAATCAGTAAATCAATTCCAAAAATAGGGTTATATCAAATCAAATCCAAAACTCAAGGACTAAACATCGGCTCATTTCAAATTGTTCAAATATATATACATATATCTTTCGAATATCACATCACACTTCGGAATTTGAAATCAAAAACTGGTTTCACAAATCAATCGCATAGCAAAGCTACCGAAGTGAACTCTCCCCCACTCTGAAACTCGAAAATCAATGTCGATGATGCATGCATTCATCACCGAAATTATTTTCCAGCGACATAAGTGGGTTCTGGACTTCTATTTCTCAAACTTCTTTTGAAATTTCTTCAAAATCATTTGAAACTCATTAAAATCATTTGAAACATTTCATATTCGAAAAATACTTTCAAATCATATTATTTATTATTTCAAAATCTTAAAACCTGTTCCAAAATGCCGGAGTTCAATCTCTCAAATTCAGATTCAAAACCTTCAGTTACAAATCATCTTATATGAAACCATTTTTTATAAATTTTCAAAACTTTCTAATCCTTTCAAAACTTCAGATTTTCATTTTTTTAAAAGGTATATAATCCTTATCGAAAACATTTCACTTCTATATATAATATGGTCATCCTTATCAAAACAACAGCTTTGATGAATACAAAATTTTCAAAAGACAATCAACCACAAACTTTCCAAGGGACGATTCAAGGATGGATTTCAAAGCAAAACAGAGATTCAAATTTTTAAAGGAACACTAATCAAATAGAATTCTGATTCAAAGATAAGCTCAAACGAAGATAAGATAATTAAATTACCAAATAGAAGATGGATAAGCCCATATAGATCGCGGGCGACCTTAACAGGGTCAACTGTGACTTCAGGAATATAATCGATGCGAAAATCTAAGGCAAATCGACCTTCAATCGCCAGAGATAGAATCTAAATATAGCAGAAGATAGAAAACATCGTAAACCGAGGATACAGAAATCTCCGATGAATCAATGCCAATTATAAGGGAGTTTCACCCGTTTACAAATCATTCAAAAATTGGCGGAACCGCCGATCTTTATAAAGGTCATTCAAAGTGGAGTTGTGGAATGCTCCAAAAATCAAAAGAATACAATTAGGGGAGACTGGAATAGATTTCAGAACAAGTGGGAGCGTTCCAAAATTCAAAGGAATCTTATTCGATAAGAATCCAAACCAAGATTAGAGATATATAACCTATATCGATACAAAAGAATTCCCAGTCAAAATTTGGAAAGACTCGAATTCATAACATACAAAAACAGAAGCATAAATATCTTTAGTTGGACAACTTCAGCTAAGCAAAAGATACAACAGAGTTTACTCAAAGCAACCTAGCAAACTACTGATTTTGCCATACCCAAAATTGATTCCTATCAACAATGGATCTAGATCAATCAAGAGAGAAGTTCAAAATTTTAGAGGATCCTAATTAAAGAAATTACTAACAAGGTGGATACGAAAGGAATGAAGCTTAGAAAATTTTACTTTCAAAGCAAGAAAATTTTATATCAAAATAATCTTTGAAAATTCTTTAAAAATCATTTGAAAATCATTTTATACTTCAAAAATATGTCCACTCAGAAAGAAATGATTCTGAGATTGATTTCACTCATTCTAGGGTATTTCTACCCTATCTCTAATGAGTTTTTGCTCCGCAGGCTAAGGTTTGCCTAAAACCTAGCTCTGATACCAAATGTAATGACCCACTATTTTGGACCATTCAAATCGACAATAATCCACACATGTCTGACTTGAATAATTCAAAATAACAGATTGTAATAAAATTTGGAGCAAATAAAATCAAATACAGAATCACATACACAGAATATCAGAATAACTTGCAGCAGAAATTAAAATACTATAGTAGTTCATGAAGCTACTATAACAAAATCTAAAACAAAATACATAATATCAGTCGGGAAAAAACATATACAATAGAAATCTCAAATACATAGAAGTTTGTAAATACCAGAGCTGAAATAGAACAACTGAAACTGAAAGGGAATAGATAACTAGACAAGCAGAATCTCCAGCGATTCCTAGCTCCTGAAAAGAAATCCAAAGCTAAGTTGTAAATACTCAGGCTGACCCGAGCGTAAAGTAAAACACAAAACACTCGAGTCAGGACATATATACTTATACAATGTAAACCAACTCAAGTGAACTGTAATAGCAATGCATAATAACTTAAAGGATGCTTGGGATCGCCCATCCTTTAAGGATCCATAAAACCATCAATTTAATTACATCCCGTGGTTAAAATTCCAAAATGGTAATTTATACATCGAAATCAAATATCATTTCAAATCCATTTCAAAATATCAAAATATTTCAAATCAAATTATTCCATTTAAATCATTTAAAAATGAAGTTATTATATTTAATATTCAATATTCAATTCTCAAAATTTTACCATTTCAGAATTCATTTATTCACTTAAATTTATTAAAACAGTGAAATTTCAACTTTTGCAGCATTTAGAAAATGCTACGGAAAGTTATGTTTAAAAACAATTCAATTAGCAAAAGACAGCATTTAGATGCTGTAATAGGTTTAGATTTCAAATAAAACTTTAGTTAAATTCAGCAACTACAGCACTTAGTTCATTTTATCCAATTAGTTCATTTATATCAATTACAACATTTACAAAATGCTGTGATATCTTTAACTTTAGAAATGATTGCATTTCAGGAATGCTCAATTTAAATTCCAAACTTTCACTACAATTTCATAAACAATTAAAATTTATTTAAATCCATTTTAACTTATAAAAAACATATTTTCTTACTTTAAAAACAATCATTTAAATAACCTTTAATTTATGATTTTACAAAGTGAAAGTTTCACAAACAATTATCAAATCTTTAATAATTCACTTATAAAATAAATGTAAAATTTTATAACATTTCATTTACTTAACATTTTAATTAAGTTTACCATTTCATATTTTTATTTAAATTCCATTTTATTTTCTTAACTTAACTTTTATTTTAAAACACTTTCACACTTTCCAAGTTAAGTTATACTTCAAATTTCAACTTTTAAACATTTATTTATTTAACTATTTTTAATTTATAGAAAAATCAATAACACTTTATAAAATCATTTTAAATTAAAATAAAAATCAAATTATCATAATATTTACATTTTTAACATATTTTATAATTTCAAGAAAATATATATATTAACCACGGGTCTGTATATAAATTTTTCTAACCTAAGTCAAATGATACGGATAATATATCATTTCAATCCGTAATTTACAAAGGAAAAATCCGAGTTCTATCATTTCAAACCCGCAATCCCAAGTAATATAAAATAAATAAAAATCGTTCAGGCCTATCATTTCAGCCCATAACGATTTTTCCCTATTCTAAAGTCCGTTCGGGTATGTATCATTTCAACCCATAGTGATTCTATTCTACAGGGAACTTGCAGTGTGATAAACTGATATAAAATGAACAGTATACAATATATAACAGTAACAAATGAGAAAACAAGTAAATTAACAAGTTTAACATCATATAATTAAATCATCACAAGCAGTTATAACATATCATAATATTCTACACATTCAATTGCTGTCAATTCACATTTGCATAAGTATAAATGTCATGTGAGATTTACTCACCTCTATGGCTAGAGATCGCAATACAAATGACACAACGAAATCAAAAGAACGATGACAAGACTAGAATTTGAGTGGAGAGCGAGATCCAAGCTATAGATCTTGTGTTACAACCCAAAACAAAACCAAACAAATTATAAATTTCAATGAAACCTTGAAATGATATAACTTTGGAATAAAAACAAATATGAATGCAACGACTTTTGCCTTGCTTTCTACATTTGCTTGCACAGCCTAGGGGATGTTTTGGCTCAGGTTTGGCATGACTTTGGCTCAGGTTTGATCATAGGAATGTATGGCATAAAGGCTTGAACAAGTGGAGGAAGTTACAACATAGGAAGGTGAAGAGGTTTTAGGCAACAAAGAGGAGTTTTGGTTCAACAAAGAGGCTCCGCCATGGGGTGTTTGGGGTCGGCCAGTGGAGTGTGGGTCAGGTCAGAGGCTAGAGGGGTGTGTGGTGGTCTGGTCAGAGGTGGTGGTGGTGGCCAAAGGTGGTGGTGGTGGTGGAAAATGAAGTGGTGATGCAAATAGTGGTCACAACATTGTTTTTAAGGCCTAGGTTGCATTTTTGAGGGGTTTGGTCACCATGGTGGGTTCGGCCATGGTCATGACCTGAAGTATAGTTGGTGATGATGGCAGGGAAGAGGTGTAGGAGGTGGTGGCTGTGGATATGAGGAGGAGGAAGTGCAAAAGAATCCAAGAAACAAGGCAAAAACCATGAAAAATGAGAAGCAGAAGAAGAAGGAAAAAGTAGCCATTACCAATTTTTTTGCAAGCCATGAATAGAATGAGGAACAAATGTTTTTTTCAGGAATGGGCACTGGAATACACGGCTAAACAAAGTAATACACAGCCAAAAGAAGTAAATGAGGAGTTGTGGCAATTGAAAGGACATATGAGATGAAAAGACTTAAGTTTCCAAGCTTTTAAAACCTTTCATATTTCCCCTTTTTAATAAATCAAATAAAACTAATATAAAATCAGAAATTAACTATTAAAACCGAAACAAAATAATATGAAATAAAACTAAATAATTAATTTTAAAGAAAATGGACAAAGAATATAAGAAATTACTTAAAATTCAAAACAGGGTTCAAAAATTACAAATAAATCATCATTGGCTTTGGAAAATTATCCACTTCATTTTAAAAATATTATAAAGCAAAACTTTGAAATAAATAATTCATTTATCATTTCTAAAGTGAAATAAATAATTAAATTTAGAGAAAATAGAAAAATAATAAAGAAATTGTTTAAAAATTCAAAATAGGACTTAAAAATTTCAAATAGAATATCACTAGTTTTAGAAAAATTATAACTTTACTTCTAAACCAATAAAAGTCAAGTAAAATAAAATAAATGCTGAACAAAATGAAGTGTAAATGAAAATAAAATAAAGTCTTAAGAAAATAGAAAATAAACAAAGAATTTCTTTAATTAAATGGAACTGGAAATTAGGAATTATAAACAGAATACAACTGACATTGGAAAATGTCAATTACACTTTGAAAAATGTTTTAAAACCAAAATATATACATAACATGTTATTTTACCCATATAAATATAAATTATAACATTACATGACCAAATAAAATATTATTTATATAATTTAAAATAAACAATTTTGTTAAATACAGCAAATTACAGTCAATAGTAAAAAAGGCATAACTTTCACAATATTAATCAGATTTTAACGAAACGAAAAGCATTATTCTTAAAATTTTATTTACTTTCATAATAAAAGATAAAATTCAAATTTTCAAACTTTCAAATTTTAAATTTAAAAGTCAAAGTTTGACCATATTGACCAAAATTCACTTTTTTGGAAAATATTCTATTTAGTCATGTTTTGAATTCTAATTCACATCAAAATCAAAATTTATATTTAAAATAAAAAATGTATTCATTTTAATAAATAAAATAAAGTTTTCAAATCAGGAAATTCCATTAAAAATAATTAAAATATACAATTAAAATAATCACAAAATACAGGGTTGTTACATTCACCATATAACATTTCTATGTGATTGTATATGGATCAAATATCTGTGTTCTTGTATTACTTTTAGATTCAAAACTTATTGAAGACAATACACAGTCTCGGGCAAGCAAACTCACAAGTGACCATGTTATGAACGTATTTAGTGGTTGTATAAAAAGGCACTTGCATGGTTCAACATGCAAAATTTGATTGGTAATTATATTTTAATATTTCTTTTTATCAATATTAATTTAGTTCATTTGTATATTTTTTAACTGATAAACATTTACCAATTATATTTAGTGCACAAATTTATTGATATAGACTATTATAACTTTTTAAAGCAGATGTTCTTATAATATTAGAAAGGTTAAATGTTGCAATTTCATTTTTTTAATAAGGCTCCCACTAGTCTTTTATGTTTCTCCAAACTAAGACGAAACATAGAAGTCTTTCGATTTTACTAGTGGGTGTTAGGACTCATATATCTTGGGATTCTGACCTTAAGGAAAGCTCAACAAATCATACTCCCATATACGAAGGTTAGCTCCTTATCGGTTGTATCATATACAACACCTAACCCATGGTTCCTTGTCCTAATCTCATTTTTTACTTGAGGAAAGCTCAAGAGGTAAAAAGATATTATTCACTTATACCCACCATTTCGCAACGAGCTAAGTGTACTATACATAACTTGAGTAAAGCTCAACAGAAACGTATAAGTATCTTACCTCGTATAGTCTGTGCATTAATAATATTACACATAACATCTTTACTTTTAAGGAAAGCTCAATAACTAGAGAGTATGAAAGTAATTTATTAATGTATAAACGGTAGAGGACAACTTTATATTAAAGATTTATAGTCTTCAATATATTGAATTGAGTGATATCGACTTATAAAATAATGTATTTTTTACGAAATACCCTCGTGATTCAACCGTAAAACACATCAGAAATCATGGTATATGTATTTTATGCGTGTATTTATTCCTTATGTCTAATTGGGTTTCTTATTGTTCCGCCTTTAGTTTATACATTTATATTATATAAGTTTTATTATTACATAACTTTTATAATTTATTTAACTTATATTATATTTTATGTATAACATTAAATTAATTAAATCTTATTTAATTAATTAATTTAATTAATTAACAGTTTAAAAAATTATAATATTATTCAATTATAACATATTATATTGAATATATATATACTCTAACCTTTATAGTAATAGACATATATGTATTATAATTTGTTAATTAACTTTTAATTAATTTATTTAATTAAACAATTTTAATTAAATTTTATTAATTTTGAAAAAAAATTATACAGAAATGTATGCTTATATTGTCTTAAACAATTCAAAACAACATAACATATATCATTCACTACACCACAGATAGGATTTTGGCGCAACCTTAGGCGGCACATTTGATACGGCTATAAGCCATATCAAATTTTAATACGGCTTATAGCCGTATCTATATTATTTAATACGGCTGTAAGCCGTATTAACATTTGATACGGCTTATATCCGTATCAAAATCTGTGCCTCTTTTCGTGGGAAAATTTTCCCCAAAACGCACACCCTCCCTCCTCTTTTTTTTATTTACAGCTTTCATTTTTTTCCCGTGTTAAATCGCCAGAGAGCCTACTAATCAGAGCCTACTAATCGCTAGAAACTTCGATCGATCGAACATTGCTTTGACGTCGTCCATCAAAGCCTTCCACGTCTTCTCGAATTCAATCACTGCTCTCAGGTAACCTCGCTTTGTATTTGTTAGTGCCTCTTTAACAACACCGTACCTAATTCTGTTACCTTGCTGCATTCTAGTATCAAACAAAATCATGATTCATTTTGCTGCATGTTATATATATCGCTAGTAAGATTGTTTAAGTTTTGTCTCTTGTTTCTAGTGACCAAATCATGTGGACAATCTTCCAGTGATCTAAATGATTGTGAAATCGAATATTGATTTTAGGACGGGAATAAATGCATTTGATAGTGTTTTTAGACTATAACCAAGAAAGTCTGACATTTTAAGATGTCCGAACCTTTCATCTCTAGGAACAAAAATGTTAAGGCCTGTTAATAGTAATCTGCTTTCCGTATTTGGATCTGAGGCATCAGAAAAATAAATGCTTGTCATTACTCTATGTTGATTGAAATTGTTAGTATATCAGTGTCAGTCTGTGCTCTTTTGTTGAACCATGTAGACACTTTTTAATCAATTTGTTCATACATTCATTATATTGTGAATGTGGTTTTCATTACATTTGATGAAAATTATGAGCATATAAAATAATGAGATTTAATCTTTTGGTACAACGTATAAAGTTACCTACAGCAGACATATAAAAGTACTAGTTTGAAATTTGACACAACTAACTCATGTGCGGTACATGAACAATTATGCCTAATCCGATTCATAGATCTGAAGTGATCAAAACAAGCTGAACTCTATTTTTCAGGTGTAGATACTCATGCCTAACCCCCTAGTCATTCATGCAAAGCAATATGAACACCGAAAAACTAAATAAAATAAATCATTTCAAATTTACCTGTCCTTGTAGGTGGTCGATTGGTCTTTCCCCTACGTGGGTACGGGTATTCTTCCGAACCTCCAAGTACAGGACGGACAATTCCAAAGTGGTCTTCGGAAATTAAATGAAGAAACCCGTACCCACACAGTATTTTAGTATTTCTAGAAGTGGCAAACGAGTTTTAAGCACTTCTTTAATGGACGTTTAATAGTCAGGTGCATATTTAATATGCATTCGATTGTTAGGCTGAAACAATCGATTAATAGATTTTCACAAAATTATCACCCAGCATTGTGTTTTAATTAATATCATATTGGGATCATGTTTACCAACCACAATTTCTCTGCATCTTGCAATGTTAAACTGATCAATGACTGTACATTAGTAGTAGTAGACTATTGTTTAACCATGTGTGTGCTCTGCTTATGTAACCTCCAAGGTGTATCTAATTAGCATCCCTGATTTACAATTTTTTTCCCTCTTCAACGTGTGGCCATTACTGCTTTTTTACTACAAAAAGTTGCCAGAATGCATCCTTATTGACATTTTGATCAAATTCATCATAGTCCCTTTGTAATTTTCACTTAATCCATTTGGATCTGCTCTTGTTGTTGTTGTGCTTCTATAGATATGGGTATAGCTTCTTCTGGTTAAGCGGTGTTTGTCATAATTTAAATTTGGCACCAATTGAATAATGAATGCCCAAAACATATAAAAACGTAATGAACATATTTGACGCGGTACTCATACCAATGGGTGAGTCAGGCGATGAATAGTGTTAGTGACAACGCAAAGCAGGCAGAACAAAGTTCCCGAGACAACACTGAACACTAGGATGTTATGTACAAGTGACTATAAAGTGTTTTGTCATTTCATGCGACAAGCACATATATATTTGGATTATGCAGGTCCTCTAATTTCCTCCCTTCCGTTTTTTCATCGGCTTTTGTTTACTTAGTAATTTCGGTTACTTTACCATTCTCCATGTTTGTTTACCTAGGAGTTGCACAAAAACACTTTTTAGGTTATTATATTTACAATGTATCATTCTACTTTACTTTACTCCAATACTGGCAACAACATATGGTCATTTTGTCACTTTATCACAGAACGCACTCTAACCTGTCGGATCTTTGGTACATCGATAAGATATCAATCAGTATCCTCGGTTAGAATTTTACTGGTATTGCCCGGTTAAACGGGTATTTATAGCAATAATTTAAACAGCCAATTGACTTGTAGGATTTCATAGCTGAAGTGAGCTGTCCAAAAATAATTCAAATAAGAGGCTGATTTTGAACAGGAGCATGTCTGCAATTATAAATCGACGCCAATACAGCAAGAATCCAAATTAAAATGATAAAAGTCGAATTCAAGTAGTCCAAAATAAGCAACCATCATTATGTAATTATGATGCGTTGTGGATAAATTGTGATACGATTTTGATCATATGCTGCATCGACTAATTAATGTTGCAAGTATACCATGTCTAATACAATAGTCAATCTTATGCTATTTTGTATTATTTTGATCTCCTTGCATAATTTACAGCTTGGTGCTAATGTTGTATATGGTTCTGACATTGTATATTGTTTGTGCCAAAAATGGTCACAAACCCCGAATGTTGTGAAAGCACCAGTGTATGAATACAAATCAGCAATATCCAAACACAAATCTTAGATCTAAACAAACTACAAATAGCAATCTAGAAATAATGAACAAAAACACAAGATTTATAGTGGTTCGGCTATCTTCGGCCTACGTCCACTCCAAAGTTTTTATCTTTTATTGATCGATGCTTGAAGATTACAATTTCCTATCGCGTAGTACAACGGATTTTATGATTATAATCTGAATCTAAGGCAGCAATGGTGATCTGGAGTAAATCTGGCAGAGTCCGGGCGCTCTTTAGCTCTCAAAATTGTCCGACCCCTCTTCTGAATGACCAGGGGCTCTATTTATAGGTGTAGGAGGCTGATATTTCGCCTAAATTGAGGGGAGACCAGTTCTGGCACGTGAGGGGGCCCACATGCCCGCTTTCTGGAAATCTGGGCCCACTTTGGGATCGATTCGAAGCTACGTTCGAATCGATCAAGAAATTGTCCAATCGAGCTGAAATTTGGCATGAACATTCTTCAACATGTGCTCAAGCTACTGTGAAAATTTCATAGCATTTGGACTTGTAGATCTCAAGTTATGATCGATCCAAGATGACGTTTTTCGGCTGTGCATGTCGTTCGAATCGATCTCCTTCGAATCGATTCTTTCGAATCGATCATGGCATGCGCTCTCGTGGTGATGCGTCGCGCAATCTTCGAGTTGATCCTCCTTTTTCTCCGAGTTTACTGGGTCGAATCCTTGGTTTTAGCCGCGTTTACCTGGTGGACTCGAGACGTTGGATTCGAAGGTTTGCTTCCTTCGAATCGATGGAACTGGAGCTGGTTCGAATCGATCAAGACGCGCTGCTGTGGATCGATTCGGAGTTGTCTTATCCTGGGGATTCGAAGGTTATGGAGTCGAGGCACCCTTAATTGCATGGATTCGAAGTAATGGTTCCAGATGGATACGAAGTGACCGGCCTATGTGGATTCGAGAGAGTGTTCACCCAAGGGTACGAAGTAGATGCAGTCGATCCTGATGGAGTCGAGCGTGATGGATTCGAAGCTGGGTGATCGATACGAACAACTCCACCCTAATCGATACGAAGTCCCATCGATTCGAACCGTGCTCTGTGCATTTTGGTCCATTCATATCTTGTGCGTACGGACTCCGATTGGCCTGAAAATTGAAACATAGCCTCTCCTAGTCCTCATCATCATCTCCAATCGATTTCGTCTCGATCGGAGCCCGGTCAAATTTTGACATTAATCATTGCGGCCTTGTTTCCAATTGCACTCCAATCCTGATATCCATCCTTTCTTGTCGATTTGTTTGATATTCCGGCTTTGACCAAAAAGCGGGATAACATTTGCCCCCCAAAACATGCCTTGTGATAAGAAGGCGTGTTTTGAATAGTTTCCAAATCCAATGTCCAAAGTCCATAGCCAATTCCGTGCCCATCCAAACTCGAAGGCTGAGTTATTAGTCCGTCCTTATCCAACAACCGAATCCAAGACCTCTCTGGGTCGATATCCAAATCCATAACCTCTCTGGGCTCTTGCCAAGCGCAATCCACACCTGACGACCGTGGTCCAGTGTCCCTGGAATTTGAGCTAACCTCTCCGGGTTCTTGCCAAGCGCAATCCACACCTGACGACCGTGGCCCAGTGTCCCTGAGCGTAAGTAATGCCGTGGCTTAAGTCCTAAGCCGAATCCTGGTCACTCCGGACCCTTGTTGAGCATAGTCCATACTCAACGACCTGAAACAATAATCGATAATAGGGGGCCTAAATCCTAGGCCGAATCCTGGCCACTCCGGACCCTTGCCGAGCATAGTCCATACTCGACGACCTGAATGAGTTAATTTACCGCGTTCGGTCAAAAAGACTCATCCCTTGCCAGGCGTAATCCACACCCGACGACCGTTTATCAAAAACCAAAAAGGATCCAATCAAAATCCAATCAGAAATCCAATCCAAAATCCAAATCAAATCGGAAAACCGGAAATCCATATCAAAAATCGAAATCATCATCCAAAACGGAGAACAATCATCCGAATGAATGCTGAAACCAGAAAAACAAGCAAAATCAAGAGTTCAATCCAAACTCCAAAAACCAAATCAGAAAACCAAGTGTCCAATCAAAAACAAAAAACAGATTTCGCAAACCATGGCTTTGCGGTTTATCACCATTCAGAGCATGCCTAGGGGCTATCTCCGTCCCCATACATGTGTAAATGGCTCAGTTGCTCGCCAATGGTTTGTTACTTATTTCATATTATCCTGGTCAATGGATGACCAATCGACCATCATTCCTGGGCCTTGCACCATCATGGCTCGAGGTAGGCGGTGGTTGCTCCTGCTCCACCGCTGCATTCCGTACTCCAACATACTGCCTCAACTGTCCATTCCTCACATGCTCCTCAATTATGTCCTTTAAATGCCTGCAGCTGTTGGTATCATACCCGTCCAAATCGTGGAAGAGACAATGCTTTCCTGATGCCCTCTCCCGCTCGGATGGTTCTCTCCTAGCCGGCCTCCGGTAAGGAAGGCGATTCCGAGTTTCCATGTATATCCGCTCCTGCGTCTCGTTTAATTCTGTGTATGTGGAAAACTTTGGATCCTTCCATTGCTTCCTGGTTTTTCCTGAATCGTCATCCAGCTTCCTTTTTCCTTTATCTTTATCCGAGCTTCCGTTGGATGGTCCTCCACCCCCAGTCACATTCACCTCCTTTAACTTTAAGTCCATACATGCATCTTCTTGCCGAAGGAACCTTTCAGCTTCATGGAAGAATTCCCCAAGATCCAGTGGCGGGTCTCGTACTAAAGATACCTTAAAATCTGAATCCTCTCTGACTCCCGACACTGCCGCCATCAAAACCATCGATGGATCCGGCCGATCCACCGAAGCAACCGCCGCATTAAATCGAGTTAAAAATGCTCTAAGTGATTCATCCGTCCTTTGCTTTACCGACGTTAACGTCATCACGTTCTTAGGTCTTTTGATATGAACCCGAAACTATCCCAAAAACCTATCCACCAATTCCCTCCAAGTCCTGATAGATCCTTCTTCCAGCTGCCTAAACCACATTGCCGCTAGATCTGTCAAGTATAAAGGGAAACATCTGGCCATCACTTTCTCCGATGCCCCCAGCACTTCCATGTGTCTAGTATATCTCATCAAGTGATCTGTCGGGTCAGCCTTGCCATTATATGCTTCCACGCTAGGTAACTTGAACTTAGGTGGATTCTGAGCTACCCTGATTTCCCGAACGAACAGACTCTTGTTCACCCCTTCTAAATCCTTATTGGTCAAACCTCCACGCATAGTCTTCCTAATGATTTCCATTAATCCAGCGTTGCCTGTTAGGGGTTGCCCCCCATGCTCCCGAGGGAACTCCGGCACATATTCTTCATGTGGCTCATTAGCCGCAACGTTGGCTCTAGCCTGCTGAACTCCTTCCAAAGGTCCTTCTGCGTTGGATCCGGTGGGCCTGCCCCCAAGCCCTTGCTGATTGCCTTACGGTTCTGTATTTTTCCTCCATTGGGTTCCGCAACCCTAGTTCCTTGTTCCACATTTGCAGTTGCTATGGTTGGTCCAAGATTCTGTGTTCCTGCAGCTCTCATCTACTCGAAGAAAGTCTGCATCATATCCTGTTGACTCTTCAGCAACCTCTCGTGTAATGAATTCGCCATAGCTTCAATCTCGTCTCTGGTAATGTAAATCGAAGCTTGTCCTTCTCCAGCTCCGGAAGATGCCTCTTGACTTCCTCCTTGTTGGCTTCTCTCAGCTCTTTGTCTTCTACTTGTTTGTCGAGTCATTGCCGAGTCAATCTAAATCCTTCAAACTTTCGAATCTAAACTTCAATCCGATGTAGCGGGTGCTAGTCCTTCTCAGTGAAAGCACCAAAGTGTTTGCGCCAAAAATGGTCACAAACCCCGAATGTTGTGAAAGCACCAGTGTATGAATACAAATCAGCAATATCCAAACACAAATCTCAGATCTAAACAAACTACAAATAGCAATCCAGAAATAATGAACAAAAACACAAGATTTATAGTGGTTCGGCTATCTCCGGCCTACGTCCACTCCAAAGTTTTTATCTTTTATTGATCGATGCTTGAAGATTACAATTTCCTATCGCGTAGTACAACGGATTTTATGATTATAATCTGAATCTAAGGCAGCAATGGTGATCTGGAGTAAATCTGGCAGAGTCCGGGCGCTCTTTAGCTCTCAAAATTGTCCGACCCCTCTTTTGAATGACCAGGGGCTCTATTTATAGGTGTAGGAGGCTGATATTTCGCCTAAATTGAGGGGAGACCAGTTCTGGAACGTGAGGGGGCCCACATGCCCGCTTTCTGGAAATCCGGGCCCACTTTAGGATCGATTCGAAGCTACGTTCGAATCGATCAAGAAATTGTCCAATCGAGCTGAAATTTGGCATGAACATTCTTCAACATGTGCTCAAGCTACTGTGAAAATTTCATAGCATTTGGACTTGTAGATCTCAAGTTATGATCGATCCAAGATGACGTTTTTCGGCTATGCATGTCGTTCGAATCGATCTCCTTCGAATCGATTCTTTCGAATCGATCATGGCACGCGCTCTCGTGGTGATGCGTCGCGCAATCTTCGAGTTGATCCTCCTTTTTCTCCGAGTTTACTGGGTCGAATCCTTGGTTTTAGCCGCGTTTACCTGGTGGACTCGAGACGTTGGATTCGAAGGTTCGCTTCCTTCGAATCGATGGAACTGGAGCTGGTTCGAATTGATCAAGACGCGCTGCTGTGGATCGATTCGGAGTTGTCTTATCCTGGGGATTCGAAGGTTATGGAGTCGAGGCACCCTTAATTGCATGGATTCGAAGTAATGGTTCCAGATGGATACGAAGTGACCAGCCTTTGTGGATTCGAGAGAGTGTTCACCCAAGGGTACGAAGTAGATGCAGTCGATCCTGATGGGGTCGAGCGTGATGGATTCGAAGCTGGGTGATCGATACGAACAACTCCACCCTAATCGATACGAAGTCCCATCGATTCGAACCGTGCTCTGTGCATTTTGGTCCATTCATATCTTGTGCGTACGGACTCCGATTGGCCTGAAAATTGAAACATAGCCTCTCCTAGTCCTCATCATCATCTCTAATCGATTTCGTCTCGATCGGAGCCCGGTCAAATTTTGACATTATCCATTGCAGCCTTGTTTCCAATTGCACTCCAATCCTGATATCCATCCTTTCTTATCGATTTGTTTGATATTCCGGCTTTGACCAAAAAGCGGGATAACATATATGGTTTTGACATTGTTGTATAAGTGGATAAAATTATTGTTAATGGCGCAAGCCAAGTATTAGAAGAGGGGTAATGCATAGACATTACTCCGGTGCTACAAAATAGCGCCGTTGTAATGGCAAATTTTTTGGAAACAGTTTGGTGCTAATGTTGTATATTATTCTGACATTGTTGTATAAGTGGATAAAATTGTTGTTAATGGCGCAAGCCAAGTATCAGGAGAGGGGTAATGCATAGACATTACTCCGGTGCTACAGAATGGCGCCGTTGTAATGGCAAATTTTTTGGAAACAGTTTGGTGCTAATGTTTAAAATAAACCCTATATTTTGAGTTCCATTTATTGAAATTTAAATAGTCCACATATTTTAACTATTTAAAATTAATTAAATGTTTAAAATCATACTATAAAATTCTAGGTCGTACAGGAAAACAAAAAACGATCATGAAAAAGGCATGCGTATAAATCTTACAAGGAAGTTAATTGTTTACTAAATTATATTGTTCTTTACTAAACAATTTATATTATGAACGATCAAGTAGCTTGAATCATGTAAAATTACTAACTTAGAAAATGAAGTTACATCTGTTTCCCCATAAACCTAGTGCATTACATCATTGCTCGAATGATGCAAAGTTTCAGTTTTCAACGTTTGAAACCCGGTTACCTTTTTGACGACTCTTAGGTCATTTTAGTATTTAATTATATAATCCATTAGAGCATCCCCGATGGAAGGCCGGTGAGTCTAGAAATAGGTTCACCACTGACTGCCAGGTTGTTTTGACGACTCTAACAGTCACTGAGTTATTCGACATCTACAATACCGGATAAGTATGTGGTCAGGATTAATCGCTTTTCATATCGATTGCAATTCTGGCCATACAAAATTATCCGGTATTATAAATGCCGGATAAAGTGGTTCATCGTTGAGGTTGCTTCAGTTTCAGTCACTAATTAAAATTAATATTTGTTACATAGGATAGGATGACCAAACTTTTTTGTTGGGAATGCTCCTAGAAAAGGATGGTTCAATGGCCTAATAGTGCATCAGCTCG
The DNA here is from genome assembly GCA_030737815.1 of Allium fistulosum. Taxonomy (NCBI): domain Eukaryota; kingdom Viridiplantae; phylum Streptophyta; class Magnoliopsida; order Asparagales; family Amaryllidaceae; genus Allium; species Allium fistulosum. Next base: position 303,053,603 of record CM060901.1, on the reverse strand, counting down.
TTTCATTCGCTGACAGATTTAGACTAGATTGCTACCATATCTTCATAGACTTTAAGTCATGGTCCATATGAACCATTTTTAATTATTTACAAAAATAGGTAGATAGTCTCCGGCTTGATCTAAACAACAACAACAAAAAACTACATACCACGCATATTAGACTACTCCTTTCCTGCATTTCCTATAAAAGAAATGCAAATATATAAGTAAATACTTCCGAATAAATTAAGTTGTGTGTTACTAGTACATATCTATGTGCTTGCACATTTAATTATCGTCCAAGGTTTTCTGACTATGATGATTATTAATATAAGTGGTATATAGAATATGAAAGGATTAACACCATTATGTGGAAAAATATAGAGTTGGAGTGGGGTAGCATATAAGCACGAGGCAGCCAAAAATGGAATCTAGCAGAGGCAAATTAAGTCGCCAAGATAAAACTGGAATCTTTGAAACAATATGCTGTTGAGCATTGTTTCACATCCACGTTGTTATCAGCTTTTTTCCAATTCTGTGGTTGCGCGCCCACTGATTTTTACCTTCCCTGCGTGCTTGCTACCTAGATTTCTCTTTCATTTGCATTTCTCTTATTTCTCCTGCCATGTTGCCTTCGCTTCTGTCTCCGGACCAAGCATTGCATGAAGAAGATGAAAAGAACTACGATAACGAGGATGATAGTGGTGGAGATGACGAATACGGTGGCGACCATAGTCCGCTGAAATCGCATAGATCATTTTCCCCGTTTATTTAATTATCTTGTTAGGTTTATGTTCATTTATGTCGAGATTATGTAAGTTTAGATGTTATATATTGTAACAACCCGCATATTTATCGATTTTATATTTAAATATTTTTTTTAAATATTTTATCGTTAGTCGGATGTTAGTCCAAAAAGCTACTTTTTGCATACGGTCAAATTAGGACTTGAGACCACCTCCATTGAGTTCAAAATGACGTTTGCGATCTTTTTGGGTGTAAACTTCGATATGTTTGGAGATAGTGGAATTTTCGCCACTTTTTCACTTTGGCTTTGGTTTGGGGCTGAACCATTCACTAACTCAGCCCAACCCCTTCCTTCTCTTCATACTTCATTTCTATTTGCATATACATTCAAGCTTCTTCAAAAATGGTGGAGGGAATGGGAAATTAAAACTCCAAAGCTTTAATCTTCATTGCAAATCCAACATCTACTCCGAATTCAAGTGAAGACATTGATTCAAGCTTGTTGTTGTCATTGTTTTGCTTCAAGCTTCATCTTCATTGGTTTTTGGTGCAAAGGTGAGATTTTTATCTCACATCTTGCCTATAACTGTCATTGGACTGTTGGGGATGAATTCCTATCACTTTAGCATGTATATTTGCTTTTGGTTTGGATTGGATTGGCGAAAAACTCCAAATTTTAGTGTTTTGGTGAATTTCCTGGAGTTAGGTCGTTCTGCCTCGGAACTGGGCCATTCGCATCTAGGTCGTTGGCTATTAGGTCGTAGGTCGCTGGACCTTAGGTCGCTCTGGCGTGGATCTGGACTTAGGTCGCTCGCTCCTTAATACCTTAGGTCGTTCTAGTGTGATGTGACCCGCCTGCATATAGCTCGTTCGGAGTTAGGTCGCTCGAGTGCTTAGGTCGCTCGAGTCCTTAGGTCGCTAGACCTTATATTCTTTAGGTCGTTCGACCTTGCCTGGAGAGTAGGTCGCTCAGCCTTCCACCATTAGGTCGTAGGTCGCAAGACCCTAATACCTTTAGGTCGTTAGACCTTATCTCCTTTAGGTCGTTGGACCTTATTACCTATAGGTCGCTTCCCCTTAGGCCGCGTACCACTTAGGTCGCGTACCCCTTAGGTCGCATCCACTAGGTCGCTTGGCCTCTGATTTTAGGTCGTTCGCCACTTGGGTCGTATCCCTTAGGTCGCGAACTCTTTAGGTCGTTAGACCTACTTCCTTTAGGTCGCTCGACCTTATCCCCTTAGGTCGCTCGGCAAGGAGCGTTCTGCACTAGGTCGTGTGCCTAGCCCTCTACCCTTTTAGGTCGCTTGACCCTATACCCTTTTAGGTCGCTAGGCCTTTTACCGTTAGGTCGCATGACCTCATTACTTTGGATCGCAACCACTAAGTCGCTCGGCCTTATCACTAGGTCGCTCGGCACGTGCAACCTTGTTAGGTCGCTCACTATTTTAGGCCACAACATTTCGGCCTGCTTTAACTCCTTAAGTCGCTTGCAACTTAGGTCGGCTACGTTAGGTCGTACATCACTTTAACTCGGCCACCTTTGGTCGCATGTGCATTCATACTTTGATGGTTTTGGGATTGATTCCTTTGGACTTTACTCACGTCTTCGAATGTGAAATTTTGTGATTCGATTTGTTTCAACAATCATTTTGTGACTTGTCGCTTTAAAAATGTGAAGGCTTCAATACTAGTAGAGAATATCAAAACTCTTTCATCAAAGCGATTTCAACACTATTTTACTACAAAGCTCTTTTTCTCAAACCGTTTTCCAATCTACTAGTATATACAAGCCTTTACTTCACTTGGATGAGAAATCTAATTAAACGACTTAGTAAAACGAGTGGTATGAAACGCTTGCGTTCACTTCGTCGGTTAATTATTGGACTTGTTCGATTGAACCTTTTTGTGACAATTTTCTAGTGAAGATCTACAGTTTGTTCGTAAATATTAAAGTTAAGAAAGTGGTTATGGGACATGAAGCTAAACTCATATATTTACTAGCTTGGTGTGATCGACACTTCTTGATGATCATGACGATCATTTTTGTGATTTAGACTAGCGATTGAGCGATGTCTCTTTGATTCGGTTCATCGGACGTTACGCTGTACGACGTCGTCGTTCCATTTTACCATGATTTTGTTCATCGGACGTTAGGCTGTACGACGTCGTTGTTCCATTTTACTATGCATTGGTTCATCGGATGTTACGCTGTACGACATCGTTGTTCCCTTTTTATCGTGTGTTGGATCATCGGACGTTACGCTGTACGACGTCATTGTTCCATTTTCCTATGTGTTGGTTCATCGGATGTTACGCTGTACGACATCGTTGTTCCTTTTTATTGTGCTTTGGTTCAACGGACGTTACGCTGTACGACGTCGTTGTTCCTATTTATTGTGTCTCTGGATCATCGGACGTTACGCTGTACGACGTCGTTGCTCCGAATTATAGTGATTTCTGGATTTCGTGTGTTGATTTCTGGAATTTGTGCTTCACCAATTTTCGTGATTTTCATTGATATGTTTTATCAATTTTTGTGCATTGGTGAATTCGTGTGTCATTGACTTGTTATGAATACAAGTTTAGGGTATGATACCCCACTTTATCTTTGAGAAGATTCTTGTGATATTGATTAATCTCTTGTTGATTTTCAATTACATACTTATAGTAGTATGCCTTTATGGTTATTACATGTTCATGTCATGTCTTTTACTTTATACCATATCATCTGATATTTGTAGCTAGACTGATCCGTTTATTATTTTCTTATAAATAATACTCGGGTCAGACCGAGATGTTACAGGTGCTTCTGCTTGACTTCTCCTCTGGATTATTCTGACTTTTGGCTAACTACTTAGATTAGTAGTTTTTGGATGTACACATTTGAGATATAGACTCTGTGTTGTGTACTTATTCTTTTATATAGCACGTGTTGCTATTCTTTTGTATTATCGTGGATCTATTTGACCACTACTCTGATATACACTTTCAGGTGTTATATATATATATATTCATATCTTTTTCCGCCTTCATGATATGGATGTCTGTGACCGATTTATGTTATGTTTATTTCTATGTTTGTTTCCGAAGAATCATATATAGCCACTGTGTGATAGCTTTGAGTTTGTGTCGGTATGTCGGATTTCCTCCTTAAATGAAATGCATGCTATACTATCTGACATATCGGTGCTCGCACAAAGAAATTACATGGATGGTCGCTCCTCAACAGCCTTATTCTCCGTGCTAGTTGACAGCATTACTTCGTAGTGTTCTTGGCTAGCGTGGGTATAGAGGTGGGGCGTCACAGCTTGGTATCAGAGCCAAACTTCGGAACAATGTAGAATAACTTAACAAGGATCATCGTCCTAAGTCCACCTTAGGAGTCGTGCCTTAGGATTTAATTCGAGTCTTCGTACCGAATCATCCTATTTCCTTTTATGTATCCTTGTTTTATCTATCAAGATTTGCTTGATATTTATTTGGAGAATAACTTTTCTTCTTCTCTCTTTCTTAAAGAAGAGAATGTCTAGACCAGGCTGTCCCAGAGCCGGACCATCTACTGTTACTCCCCAGGATGGAGTATTTATGTCTGCCCAGCAGCTTCTTGATCTTGTAAAGATTGCTCAAGCAGCCGGACCAATTCCAGAGCCTACCCATCCTAGATCCGGTTTTGCACGCTTGTGCAGAGACTATACCGATTTAGGGGATCCGAGAGTGTTATTGAAATTCAAGCTTGGCTCAAATCATGCGATCGCATCTTTTCTCGCATGAACCTTATTGATCTACATCGAGTCCAGGTGGCTTCTAGCATGCTCCAAGAAAGAGCATTGGATTGGTATGAGCTTTTAATTTCTGAAATCATAGAAGCGGATCTTACTTGGAAGCAATTCCGGGAAAGATTCGAATTGAAATTTGTGCCGGAGGCTGAAAAAGTAACTTTAGCACGGCGCTTCATAAACCTTGTTCAAGGTGAATCTTCTGTGACAGACTATGTTGCATCTTTCGAATCTCTTTCTAAATACGGGGTTGAGTATATTAATACCCCGATGAAGAAAAATCAGAGGTTCGTCTATGGGTTGAATAAAAACCTCAAGAAGTCATTACTTCTGAAACTAGAGGTTTCATTTGATCAGCTTATTGACATCGCTCTTCGTCTTGAAGAGGCCGATAGAGAAAGCGATATTGAAGTTGTGCGTGCCAAACAGAACTTCAACGACAACATGAAAAGGCCTATTAAATTCACAGGCCCCAATCCCATCAAGAATGGGAAGCAACAAATTCCGGTAGCAAAGACTCCTACCTCTTGTCATGGACGATGCTACAATTGTGGTCTTACGGACCACTATGCAAGGGAGTGCCCGAAACCTCTCTTCTGCCGTTATTGCAAAAGTTCGGGTCATCTTATATCTACATGTCCCATTCTTAAAAGTAGGAGAGAGGGAGAGCTAAATGTTGTTCAAGCCCCCGGTGACACTTCTCTTGGTTAAGGTAATTCTCCTTCTATCTTTGACGATATTTCTTTTGAGATTATCTTATTCGAGTTCTTTGTGATATGGGTTTCATCTCATTATTTTTATATCAAAAGAACTTGTGATTCTTTTTCTTTAAAACATTTCTGGGCTTGATGACTTCTTTGAGGATTGCGAATCCGGATTGGTGGATCCGCAACACTCAATTTGCTTTTTAATTATGTCGAAATTATTTTATGTGATTTTTTCTTTCCGAGCCGATTTTTACTTATGCTTCGGAATTGACTTTTGTAAGGATTAGCTTAATTATTATGAAGCCATATCCTTTGTCCCGTGTGGACTATTCATCTTTGACATTTTCAATCTGTTAAACAGATTTCTGTTTTTCCTTTGTGATTTTGATCCCAATTTGATGACATCATTTTATTCTTTAAGCTCACATGATGAGGAAAGTGTCATTTCTCACATTCATGTAGTTTGAGAATTTTCCGGTATTTTTGAGTTTGTCTGTAACGACCCTGAAATTCAGACCCAATTTAAAATTTTAAAATCATTTATTTAGTGTAGAAATTCGAATTTTCATAAACAAATTCCGTTGCTACTCAAACTTCACATTTGGAATGCGTCTAGATAGACATAGGCGTACGCCAAATTTCGTCGAATAATACTGAAGTCAATTTCGTTCGTTGCATTTACCTATTAGTTTAAATTCTTAGTGTAAATTTCTATCGTCCGAACTCAAATATTTTTCACAATGTTGCATAAGAAAAATATTCTGATCATGACGACGCATTTCGTTTCGTCAAATTTCGCTTTTAATTGCTAGTTAAATTGTCGCTCGAGCAAATGGTTCAATAAGATTTACCACTTCGCAACCAACGTCAAACCACCAATATCTTTATACCGTTGTGTCCGCCTCGTCGCGCTGATCAAAACGGTATATTTGTTTGAGACAATCGGAGTTCGGCGTTGCAAGTTATAAATTGTTTGACGGGGTACAAACTGGTCCGTTACGCCACACAAACTGGTACCCTACTCTCCAACGCTCAGAATTCTAGGAGCCTTTGTCCCTTCAGAAACCCAATAGCCATCACTGTACAGAACATCATTGCTTGGCCTGGGGACTCTAAACCCCTCTGTATATATCTCTGCAAATCCTCTCCCTGCATTAACTGCTCATTGCATTTCCTGCTTCTCTCTGGTACGTGATAACTCTGTTCTCTCTCTTCTCCCTCTTCATAATTCTTTTCTCTTCCTCCCTCCCCATCTTTCTTTTTCTATTTTGTTTTGTCCCCACTAATGAAACTCACGAAGCATGCCCCATCCATCACCATGCTCACCGCATCCCCACCCTCCGCATCCAACCCACTGCCGCACTCCCTACCCACTCCGTCACCTCCCCACTCAGCTGCCCCGCCTACACCACTGCACCACCGCACCACCGCACCCCCGCATCACCTCCGCCCCACACACCACCAGTTCACCCACTTTCCCACACCACTGCTCCACCAACCCCAGACCGAACTCCGCCTCCTCACCCACTTCGCCACCCACCTGCACGTCCTCCGCCCATGCCAGCCACGTCCTTCCACACGGCCCCAACCAGTTCGCACACCCATCAGTTCCGCCCCATCTTCCGCCTAGCCCACACCGTCCACCTCCACGCCATGTCGGCCCATCCCCTGTTGCTCCGCCAACGACCACCCATCACCGCCTTCGCCCAGTCACAGGCCTCATGCGGCCACGTCCTTCCAATGCTCCACCTCACCCCCACATGCGGCCTCAAAGCTCTCCCCTACCGCCTCCCCGCATCCCGCAGCCCACAGCCCGCATCACCCTAGTGCACCCGAGTCCCACGCTCCGCCCACACGTTAGCCTGCCTCCGTCCCTTCCCACTAAGCTCGGTTGTGAGGAATAGTTAGCCTCGTACGTATGGTTTTAGTGTAGCATAGGTTTATACCTCTGTATGGTTTTATTGTGAGGTACAAAAAAAAAATTTATACATGGTTATAGTTATAGTTTTAGTTCATATATACAAAGAGATATGTTTTAGAGAGAGGAGGGAGAAAGTTTTGTATATATATGAAGCTTAATTTGCAAAGAGCTGTACAGTTGCATGCAAATTTATTTATTTAGTAAAGTACAAGTTTTATAAGTTTATATATGTCAGTGTAAACGGTTACTAGTCCTGTATAGGGTGATTTCGTATAAAGCAGTTTCAGTCATCTACTCAGTTTGTTTTATGGAAAAAAAAGAACTATTCACATATAGTTCAGGTTATATACGGTTCATATATATTCATTCATATATCCATCAGTGCTCACTATTGTTCGCTGTGTTTTGTTCCAACAACTGCGGATCCAGGATCTCAGTCCTAGGCTTCATCCAACTTGTCTGAATCTATCTGGTTTCTTTGTTTTGGTATGGTTTATATATATATATTCAATCAATATAGATATTGCAATAAACAAATTATTGGTTAATTATTTGTTGATTGCAGTTGTGTTCATTTTGCGTCGTGCTCGTTAGGGTCCATTTATCTATTCGCCTTCGTGCTTCGCCATCATCTTCCTCAACCACGCTAGGTGAATATTTCATTCACGACTCAAATCTATTGTGCTAAGGTAATCAAGTGATAAATTGTTGTTCATATTAATTAGGATATTAAATTGTTGATTGTTAAAAATTGGTTGAAATAAACTGTTAATTGCTATATTAGTGGAAATTTAAATATTGTTAAATTTTCTAAAATTTGACACCATGTATTGTTTAATTTGATTCAACATGTTAAACTGTGATATGATGTTAATTAGGGTAAATAGTAGTGACATTAAATTTGTTCTGTACGATTGATGTAGAAATTTGATAACGGACACCAAGTGAAAAATCATAATGTAATAATCTTTAATCCGCAGGAAATAATAGTGTGGATTCTAGGAATAATTGTATTAATTTGCATAATAACAAATGTAAGTTAATACGATTATTTCGGGATTATTTAATAAACGGTTGAATTATTATGTACGGTTGCTATTGCTTGTTTATTTACTTTAACACCATCCCAGTTATCAGACTGCAAGTTCCCTCTGCTATGCTTTGTTTATATTGAATGATGTTCGGTTGAAATGATAAATACCCGATTTAAACAATTTGGCCTAGGATAGATAATTAAAATAAGAAACCTGATTGGTCAACAAAAAAAAAATCATTTTGAAATCGAAATCTATTTGAAATTAAGGAATGAACTGAATAATTTGTTTGGAAATCAAGTAATAAATTAATGGATTTAATTGAAATAAATTAATGGATTTGATTGAAATAAATTAATGGATTTAATTGAAACAAATTAATAAATCTATTTAATTGAATAAAATGAATTGACGAATTTGTTTGAAATGAAATTTAGAAAGGAGTAAGTTTCAGAAGTTAATTATTTAAAAATCTATTAGATTTATTAGATTTAGATTTAACTCGATTTTAAATAAATAGATTTGGAACCTGTTATAAATTTAATTTGAGATTAAGAAAAATTGACTTAAGTGGAATATATAATTAACTAAGTCTTATGGATTTAAATTAGTGATAATTTAAATTTAAATGATTTTAAATTTAATGAATTCGATTTAAAAATTTACGATGATATTTAATGTAACGATGAATGTAAATATGAATTGAAATGAATAGAATTTGATTTAATGATTCGAAGTAAATTGACCGGTAAATCGAAGTAATTAATTTTGGACTAAATTTAATAAGAGAGATTTATTAAATTGAACTTGAATACTTACATTGTTAACTCAAATGTTTGAACTACAAATTTCATTTGGAAATATGATTTTGAGTATCTGAATAAATTGAATTGTGAAAATGTCAAATTTTGAAAGTCAAATTTGTAACTTGACTTTTAGACTTGATTTGTTTAAACTTTAACTTAAATAACCACCGGGTAATAAATACGTAGTTATTAAAGAGACCGGGATCGGAAATGGACATACTCTCTGTCGATACCGAAAACCACTTTAATAACTATTACACGCGAAGTGTTGATCCAGAATGAAGTGGATGTTTGACGAACTCGTTGACTAAAGAAAGAGAACGATATTGGATGACCCCTGACATGACTAAAACAGGAGCCGCGCCGGGCCATTGAGGTTCGCCAACTCTAGTGGACACACTTCTTCGATACCATATCTATTACTTTTGTGATTCGATTTGGGTGCATCCCTTGATTTGGGAGTGTTGTTTCGCGGTGTTGAGGTAGTAGCTGCTATGCTCAACATCAGTCCGGATCACGCAACTACTAGTATCCTAGTTGGTATCGCCTCATGTACCTTGTCATACTGATTATCCTATTCGCGACCACTACGTTTTGGTTTGTACCTTTAGTATATGGATTGCCCTCTGGTGACTTCCGGTTTTGGGGAAACTACGGTCTTGTATATGCTCTTGGGAATAAAATGTGTTAAGGGGATTATGGTAACGCCTTAACACTATTTTAATATCGTACTTTACTGATTAGACATTATCTATCTATCGTATTCTATTGTATATATAGATAGTTTATCAGATCCTTAGAGATGTTTATTTTATTCATCTTTAAGTTATTGACTTTTTCCCTTGCACTTGATTTTCTTGTATAAGATTTTGAGTCCTGACTCGAGTGTTTCTTTTTGTATATGCTCGGGTCAGTCTGAAGCTATCCAGTTTGCTGATCAAGGTTGGTTGAAGATGCTGAAGGCTTAGCATTTACCTTTATCAGTCTATTTCTATTCCTGTATTGATGTCCTAGTCTGTTGGACATTTTTGTATTTTCTTTTAGTCACTTTATGTTAAGACATTGTTGTATTTTATGTAGTAGCTTCATGAATTGCTATTATGATGATGTATTTTCCGCTGCATTATTCTGTGACTGTTCTGTGTCTGTGATGTTGTATTGATTCTCATTTACATTTATGTATTTATAATCCCATAATGATTCGTATTTTGTATTATTTAAGTTGACATGTGTGGATTATTGTCAATTTAAATGGTCCAAATATACGGGTTGTTACAGTTGGTATCAGAGCTTCGGTTTCCCTATAAACCTTAGTTTGGGATTATATATAAACTCATTAGAGATAGGGTAGCAATACCCTAGAATGAGGAGAATCGATTCAATATCCAAATCCTTTCATTTCAAACTTCTTTGATTCGTTGATTGGACTTTCCTTAAAATTCTATGATTTTCTATCCTTGGTTTTAAAAATCTCTTTTGGTATTTCAGGATGGGTACTAGAGGAAACAATAGGGGAGGAAGGGGCCATGGTCCTGCTCAGGCTGCACCTGCCACTCCAGCTCCTGTCAAATTCACCATTCTTAGTAAGGAGTATACACAACTGGAAGGTATTAAGTTTTCTGGATCTGAGAACATTATCGAGGCTCAGCAATGGCTTAAAGGCTTAGAGAAGATATTTTCTGGTCTAGAGATCACTGATGCTCAAAAGCGTCAGCTTGCTGCCTGGCAACTCCAGGATGCCGCGCAAGATTGGTGGGAATCAGTTACTTCTCGTATCGGGGAGAACACCATCACTTGGGCCCAGTTTAGGTATAAAATTATTTGGATTTCGTAGTCTAAATTCTTCTTTTAATCTTTGGAATGTTATTCATCTTGTCTATCTTTTGATTAGGGATACTTTCTCGGTACAATGGATGCCAGCTGCTGGGAAAACCCAGCTTTATAAAGCTTTCATGGATCTTAAGCAAGGCAGTATGACCTTTTCGGAGTATGAGAGGAAATTCAACGAACTCTCCAAGTTCGGCCCGGGATTGATTGATACACCCCTTCTAAAGAACGAGAAGTTCATTTTGGGAGCTAGACCAGAGTATTATGACTTGCTTACTGGCCACACTCACTGCACCTTCATAGAGCTTGTCGACTATGCTCTTAGATATGAGGCAAAGCCTAAGGGACCCACGGCCAAGGCCACTCCTACTCAGTCCTCTTCTAGCCAGCCCGGAAAGAGGAAGATGAACTTTGATCAACAAAAGAAAGCTTGGCAGAAGACTACAGGATTGGGATATGCTCAGAAAAGCCCAATCGACCTTGCTAATATCACTTGCTTCAAATGCGATAAGAAGGGTCATTATGCTAATAGTTTTCCATCTATCGGAGCTACTGTTCCCCCACCTTCTATGACTAGGAGAGATTTATGCCATGTCTGCCTCCAGCCAGGACATTTCAAGAAAGACTGCCCAATGCATAAGCGTGGCACACCATCTGGAGTATTTGCTATCACCACTCCTACACCACCTCCACCACCTGCTCAGGATGACCAAGGTACCTTACGAAGTACTTTTTCATTACATGATTTACCTATTAGGGTATTATTCGATACTGGTGCTTCTCATAGCTTCATATCTATTGATCTTTGTAATAAGCTCAAATTAGAACCTACTCTTGCTACTACTTCCTTATGCGTCTCCAACCCTATTGGAGGACTTGCCAACCTCAGTAGAATTTGTAAAGAGGTTGTGCTCTTGTATGGAAGATATCGATTCACTTGGGATTTTTATGTGCTTGGCTTCGTAGCATTTGACATCTTATTAGGTGCTGATTGGTTAAGGAAATTCGATGCTGTTATTTCTTGCAAAGCTCGTTCTGTTTCTCTAGTCAATGACAAGGGTCTACCGCTTGTCATTGAATGCAAATCACCGCAGAAATATGCCGGAAGCTTCATATTCTCTCTTGATGCTCACCCGGATGATCTTAGTACTACCCCTATTGTTCAGAAATTTCCCGATGTATTTGGAGAGGTCAACTCCCTACCGCCTAAACGGGAAATCGATTTCCACATGGACCTTATTCCCGGAGCTACTCCCGTAGTTCTCCCTCACAGAAGAATGGCTCCTAAAGAGAAAGCTGAACTTAAAACTCAAATTGATGATCTATTTGCTAGGAGTTTGATTAGGAGAAGTTGTTCTGAATGGGGCGCCGCAGTTGTATTTGTCACCAAATCAGATGGGTCTCTTCGCATGTGTGTTGATTACAGGGAACTGAACAAACGCACTCTTAAGAACCGCTATCCGATGCCTCGCATCAATGATTTATTCGATCAGCTCCATGGAGCTAAAGTTTTCTCCCAACTTGATCTTGCCACTGGGTTCCACCAACTCAGAGTAGCAGAAGATAGTATTCATAAAACAGCTTTTCGTACCGGGAATGGATTCTATGAATGGTTGGTTATGCCATTCAGTTTGACCAACGCACCTGCTTATTTCGTCGACTTAATGAATCGAGTCTTCCGCGATGTCCTTAACAAGTTTGTTCTTGTTTTCATTGATGATATTCTCGTTTTCTCCAAAGACGAGAAGGAGCATGAGACACATCTTGCTTATGTTCTGGAAACTCTCCGAAATCATCAACTTAAGGCCAAATTCTCTAAATGCCACTTCTGGCGAGACGAAGTGAGATTCCTTGGCCACATAGTTTCTGAAAATGGGATTTCGGTCGATCCAGCTAAGATCGCCGTAATCAATGTAAGTTCTATCCTATTCGTTATTTCTATTCAATGCCTCTTATTTCTTTCTAATTTGAAAATTTATCTACAGGATTGGGAGACTCCCAAAACTCCTACTGATATCCGTAGCTTCTTGGGCTTGGCCGGTTATTATCGTAGATTTATTGAGCACTTTGCCCGGATTTCTGCCCCACTTACTGCTTTAACTCGAAAGGATGTCAAGTTTATTTCGAGTGAGAAGTGCGAATCAGCTTTTAATAAGTTGAAATGTAAGTTAACTTTAGCTCCAGTTCTTGCGGTAATCGATGGAATTGAAGGATTAACTGTCTATACAGATGCTTGCCGAGAAGGTTTAGGCGCTGTTCTTATGCAAAACGGAAAGGTTATTGCTTATGCTGGCCGCCAGTTGAAGATCCATGAAGTAAACTATGCAACTCATGATCTAGAGCTTCTTGTAGTTGTATTTGCTTTGAAACTGTAGAGGCATCATCTTTTGGGAACTAAATTTGAATTATTCTCTGATCATAAGTCCTTGAGATATATCTTTTCTCAGAAGGATTTGAACCAGAGACAAGTCCGATGGCTTGAATTCTTAGCTGCATATGATCTCGACATCAATTATACTCCCGGGAAAGCAAATGTTGTAGCTGATGCTTTGAGCCGTAGCAAAGCATTGTCATGTTGTAATCTTGTAGAAGGCATGCTATTTCAGCTTGTTATCTCCCCATCTCTTATAGATCACATCAAAGCTAAGCAATATGAGGACACCTTGCTCTATCGCATGAAGGAGTTAGTTCTTGGTAGAGTTGGAAATGATGACAGTAAAGTGGGATCACAGATAGATAGTAATGGAGTTCTGAAGATTGACAACCGTATTTGCGTTCCTAATGTCGATGGATTGAGACAAGAAGTGCTTAGAGAAAACCATCAGTCATCACTTTCATTTCATCCTGGTGTCACCAAGATGTATCGAAATATGAAGCGTTTATATTGGTGGAGTGGGATGAAGAGAGATATTTCTGTATATGTCAGTAGATGCACAACTTGCCAGCAAGTCAAAGCCGATCACCGGAAGACGGCAGGGTTACTTCAACCCCTAGAGATTCCGTGTTGGAAATGGGATCAGATTTCTATGGACTTCATTGACGGATTACCGAGGACCAGAAAAGGTAACGAGAGTATTTGGGTGATTGTTGATAGGTTGACCAAATCTGCTCACTTTATGCTTGTTAAGACCACTCGTACTGCTTCGAGTTTGGCCGAGACTTATATGAGAGAGATTGTTAGACTTCATGGAGTTCCATCTAGTATTGTGTGCGATAGAGATACTTTATTCACTAGTAAATTCTGGAAGGCATTTCAGGACGTCTTGGGCACTAAACTGAATCTGAGTACAGCTTATCATCCTCAGACAGATGGCCTAATTGAGAGGGTAAATCAGATTTTGGAAGATCTGCTCCGAGCCTGCATTATTGATTTCGGTGGATCTTGGGAAGACCATCTCCATTTGGTTGAATTCACTTATAATAACAGTTATCAGGTAAATCAGAAATTTCAATTTGAATAAGTAAAACTGAATTGAAATTTAACTATCTTTTTAATCAGGCAAGTATCGATATGGCACCGTTCGAAGCTTTATATGGACGGCCATGCAAATCGCCAGCTTGTTGGATTGAGCCCGGTGATTGATTAATTCTTGGCCCAGATATGATTATGGAAGCATCCGAGAAGGTTAATGAGATCAGAAGGAAGATGAAGACCGCACAGGATAGGCAGAAGAGCTATGCTGATAGGCGTAGAAGGGATTTAGAATTCCAGGTTGGGGATGTGGTATTCCTTAAGGTATCACCTTTGAAGAATGTTATTCGATTGGTCGTAGAGGGAAGCTCGCTCCTAGATTTGTTGGACCATTCACTATCACTGAGAGAATTGGTACACTAGCCTACAGAGTTGCACTGCCGGAGAAATTTGAGGGCGTGCACAACGTATTCCACGTTTCACATCTTCGGAAGGTTGTACATGATCCATCCATGACCATTCCTATTGCTCAGTTAGATGAGGTTGATATTGAGCCAGATTTGACTATAGAGAGGATACCACTTCGTATTATTGATAGGGATACGAAGCAGCTTAGAAGGAAATCTGTTAGCCTAGTCAAAGTCCAATGGAGTCCTGATGATCGTGATTGTACTTGGGAAACCGAGGAGAGTATCTGGGATTCAAATCCAGAATTATTTGTTGAAGGTAAATTCCATTCTATATTCTATATTTTATTCAATAATCTATTTTATATCCGTCGTATCTTTTTACCTGTTCTTCCACTTTTACCTTGCTCCTTTTCGAGGACGAAAAGTTTTGAGTAGGGGAGAATGTAACGACCCTGAAATTCAGACCCAATTTAAAATTTTAAAATCATTTATTTAGTGTAGAAATTCGAATTTTCACAAACAAATTACGTTGCTACTCAAACTTCACATTTGGAATGCGTCTAGATAGACATAGGCGTACGCCAAATTTCGTCGAATAATACTGAAGTCAATTTCGTTCGTCGCATTTACCTATTAGTTTAAATTCTTAGTGTAAATTTCTATCGTCCGAACTCAAATATTTTTCACAATGTTGCATAAAAAAAATATTCTGATCATGACGGCGCATTTCATTTCGTCAAATTTCGCTTTTAATTGCTAGTTAAATTGTCGCTCGAGCAAATGGTTCAATAAGATTTACCACTTCGAAAACAACGTCAAACCACCAATATCTTTATACCGTTCTGTCCGCCTCGTCGTGCTGATCAAAATGGTATATTTGTTTGAGACAATCGGAGTTCGGCGTTGCAAGTTATAAATTGTTTGACGGGGTACAAACTGGTCCGTTACGCCACACAAACTGGTACCCTACTGTCCAACGCTCAGAATTCTAGGAGCCTTTGTCCCTTCAGAAACCCAATAGCCATCACTGTACAGAACATCATTGCTTGGCCTGGGGACTCTAAACCCCTCTGTATATATCTCTGCAAATCCTCTCCCTGCATTAACTGCTCACTGCATTTCCTGCTTCTCTCTGGTACGTGATAACTTTGTTCTCTCTCTTCTCCCTCTTCATAATTCTTTTCTCTTCCTCCCTCCCCATCTTTCTTTTTCTATTTTGTTTTGTCCCCACTAATGAAACTCACGAAGCATGCCCCATCCATCACCGTGCTCACCGCATCCCCACCCTCCGCGTCCAACCCACTACCGCACTCCCCACCCACTCCGTCACCTCCCCACTCACCTGCTCCGCCTGCACCACTGCACCACCGCACCCCCACATCACCTCCGCCCCACACGCCACCAGTTCACCCACTTTCCAACGCCACTGCTCCACCAACCCCAGACCGAACTCCGCCTCCTCACCCACTTCGCCACCCACCTGCACGTCCTCCGCCCATGCCAGCCACGTCCTTCCACACGGCCCCACCCAGTTCGCGCGCCCATCGGTTCTGCCCCATCTTCCGCCTAGCCCGCACCGTCCACCTCCACGCCATGCCGGCCCATCCCTTGTTGCTCCGCCAACGACCACCCATCACCGCCTTCGCCCAGTCACAGGCCTCATGCGGCCACGTCCTTCCAATGCTCCACCTCACCTCCACATGCGGCCTCAAAGCTCTCCCCTACCGCCTCCTCGCGTCTCGCAGCCCACAGCCCGCATCACCCTGCTACACCCGAGTCCCACGCTCCGCGCACACGTTAGCCTGCCTCCGTCCCTTCCCACTAAGCTCGGTTGTGAGGAATAGTTAGCCTCGTACGTATGGTTTTAGTGTAGCATAGGTTTATACCTCTGTATGGTTTTATTGTGAGGTACAAAAAAAAAATTTATACATGGTTATAGTTATAGTTTCAGTTCATATATACAAAGAGATATGTTTTAGAGAGAGGAGGGAGAAAGTTTTGTATATATATGAAGCTTAATTTGCAAAGAGCTGTACAGTTGCATGCAAATTTATTTATTTAGTAAAGTACAAGTTTTAAAAGTTTATATATGTCAGTGTAAATAGTTGCTAGTCCTGTATAGGGTGATTTCGTATAAAGCAGTTTCAGTCATCTACTCAGTTTGTTTTTTGAAAAAAAAAAGAACTATTCACATATAGTTCAGGTTATATACGGTACATATATATTCATTCATTTATCCATCAGTGCTCACTATTGTTCGCTGTGTTTTGTTCCAACAACTGCGGATCCGGGATCTCAGTCCTAGGCTTCATCCAACTTGTCTGAATCTATCTGGTTTCTTTGTTTTGGTATGATTTATATATATATATTCAATCAATATAGATATTTCAATAAACAAATTATTGGTTAATTATTTGTTGATTGCAGTTGTGTTCATTTTGCGTCGTGCTCGTTAGGGTCCATTTATCTATTCGCCTTCGTGCTTCGCCATCATCTTCCTCAACCACGCTAGGTGAATATTTCATTCATGACTCAAATCTATTGTGCTAAGGTAATCAAGTGATAAATTGTTGTTCATATTAATTAGGATATTAAATTGTTGATTGTTAAAAATTGGTTGAAATAAACTGTTAATTGCTATATAAGTGGAAATTTAAATATTGTTAAATTTTCTAAAATTTGACACCATGTATTGTTTAATTTGATTGAACATGTTAAACTGTGATATGATGTTAATTAGGGTAAATAGTAGTGACATTAAATTTGTTCTGTACGATTGATGTAGAAATTTGATAACGGACACCAAGTGAAAAATCATAATGTAATAATCTTTAATCCGCAGGAAATAATAGTGTGGATTCTAGGAATAATTGTATTAATTTGCATAATAACAAATGTAAGTTAATACGATTATTTCGGGATTATTTAATAAATGGTTGAATTGTTATGTATGGTTGCTATTGCTTGTTTATTTACTTTAACACCATCCCAGTTATCACACTGCAAGTTCCCTCTGCTATGCTTTGTTTATATTGAATGAAGTTGGGTTGAAATGATAAATACCCGATTTAAACAATTTGGCCTAGGATAGATAATTTAAATAAGAAACCTGATTGGTCAACAAAAAAACAAAAACAAAATCATTTTGAAATCGAAATCTATTTGAAATTAAGGAATGAACTGAATAATTTGTTTGGAAATCAAGTAATAAATTAATGGATTTAATTGAAATAAATTAATGGATTTGATTGAAATAAATTAATGGATTTAATTGAAACAAATTAATAAATCTATTTAATTGAATAAAATGAATTGATGAATTTGTTTGAAATGAAATTTAGAAACGAGTAAGTTTCAAAAGTTAATTATTTAAAAATCTATTAGATTTATTAGATTTAGATTTAACTCGGTTTTAAATAAATAGATTTGGAACCTGTTATAAATTTAATTTGAGATTAAGAAAAATTGACTTAAGTGGAATATAGAATTAACTAAGTCTTATGGATTTATATTAGTGATAATTTAAATTTAAATGATTTTAAATTTAATGAATTTGATTTAAAAATTTACGATGATATTTAATGTAACGATGAATGTAAATATGAATTGAAATGAATAGAATTTGATTTAATGATTCGAACTAAATTGACCGGTAAATCGAAGTACTTAATTTTGGACTAAATTTAATAAGAGAGATTTATTAAATTGAACTTGAATACTTAATTACATTGTTAACTCAAATGTTTGAACTACAAATTTCATTTGGAAATATGATTTTGAGTATCTGAATAAATTGAATCGTGAAAATGTCAAATTTTGAAAGTCAAATTTGCAACTTGACTTTTAGACTTGATTTGTTTAAACTTTAACTTAAATAACCACCGGGTAATAAATACGTAGTTATTAAAGAGACCGGGATCGAAAATGGACATACTCTCTGTCGATACCGAAAACCACTTTAATAACTATTACACGCGAAGTGTTGATCCAGAATGAAGTGGATGTTTGACGAACGCGTTGACTAAAGAAAGAGAACGATATTGGATGACCCCTGACATGACTAAAACAGGAGCCGCGCCGGGCCATTGAGGTTCGCCACCTCTAGTGGACACACTTCTTCGATACCATATCTATTACTTTTGTGATTCGATTTGGGTGCACCCCTTGATTTGGGAGTGTTGTTTCGCGGTGTTGAGGTAGTAGCTGCTATGCTCAACATCAGTCCGGATCATGCAACTACTAGTATCCTAGTTGGTATCGCCTCATGTACCTTGTCATACTGATTATCCTATTCGCGACCACTACGTTTTGGTTTGTACCTTTAGTATATGGATTGCCCTCTGGTGACTTCCGGTTTTGGGGAAACTACGGTCTTGTATATGCTCTTGGGAATCAAATGTGTTAAGGGGATTATGGTAACGCCTTAACACTATTTTAATATCGTACTTTACCGATTAGACATTATCTATCTATCGTATTCTATTGTATATATAGATAGTTTATCGGATCCTTAGAGATGTTTATTTTATTCATCTTTAAGTTATGGACTTTTTCCCTTGCACTTGATTTTCTTGTATAAGATTTTGAGTCCTGACTCGAGTGTTTCTTTTTGTATATGCTCGGGTCAGTCTGAAGCTATCCAGTTTGCTGATCAAGGTTGGTTGAAGATGCTGAAGGCTTAGCATTTATCTTTATCAGTCTATTTCTATTCCTGTATTGATGTCCTAGTCTGTTGGACATTTTTGTATTTTCTTTTAGTCACTTTATGTTAAGACATTGTTGTATTTTATGTAGTAGCTTCATGAACTGCTATTATGACGATGTATTTTCCGCTGCATTATTCTATGACTGTTCTGTATCTGTGATGTTGTATTGATTCTCATTTACATTTATGTATTTATAATCCCATAATGATTCGTATTTTGTATTATTTAAGTTGACATGTGTGGATTATTGTCAATTTAAATGGTCCAAATATACGGGTTGTTACATTGTCTTAGGATTATCACCTAAGCAATCTCTTGTGTAGTGATAAGGTCTTTTTAGCTCGACCTTGCCACCGATTTTCATTTGCTACGAGTTGCGGGAGTTAGCATTTCATTTACCGCATTCCGCACTCGTTATGAAACTTATGAATGACTTAATATGTCATTCAGTTTGTCTAGCTTATTTCATCCATTTGATGAAACGAGTATTCTACGATCTCGATGACTGTATATATTGATTTTGGATGAAAACAGCAATTTAAAATTTTGCAAATCTTTTTCATAAGATTTATTTATAAGTACAATTTGATTTTCGCTCTTAAACGAGCAAAGAATATTCTTAAAGGTTTTTAAGAAACATGTTTATCATATAGAAAATGATTTTGTGATTGTATTGCCCATCGAGTGCTTTAAGAATTCTGGTCGATGCGCTTGATCGACGTTATCGATAAGAATCTCCTAAACGCTTTGATGAGACAGACAGACACAATAAATTGACTTGTAAAAATGTAAATTTTTCTAGAAAGATTATTACATTAAGATAAATGCAATTTTGAAAGTTTTACCTTTTCGGGAAAGAGAATTATAAAAGAACTCTTTTCCGATACTCTTATTCTTGTGATTCCCGATGGGAACCAAGACTTTATCTTTTGTACCAACACTAATCGTATTGGTTTAGATGTCGTTCTCTTGTAAAAGAGAACGTGCTATCTCTTATGCTTCTATAATCATTAATGCCTATTGAGACTAGATATGCCACTCATTTATTTTTGGCATCATTATTTTTGGGTGAGAAATTTGTTCTTGACCCTGATCCTAAATCTTTGGAATATTTATTTTCTCATAAGGAACTTAATATTGGATCGAGTTCCTTGCATCTAATGATCTTGATATTCTTTGTATATTCCCAAAAAGGGGAATTGTGTTGCCAATGCACTTTGTCGTAAGCAACAAGTAGTTGTTTCTTGATGATGTCCAAATGGAATGATCATCTTTCTAACATTGGACGTTTCAATATACTTCGTTTTATTGAGTTTCATCTCATTCCCTTTATGGACTAGCGTCTGATGTTCTTCTATGGTTATCGGTTCATCGGATGTACCGTTATTGTATTACATCGATGTCCCGGCTTTTCGGTTCACTAGGACGTACCGTTTTTGTTCTACGTCGGTGTTCCAAATTATTCGAGATTCTCGTTTCTCGGGCGTACCATTTTGTACTACGCCGTTGCTCCGGCTCAATTGACAGTTGTTCTAGACGTTTTCCACGTCTTTTAACTATGGAAATGCTTTTAGGTTTTTGATTTTTATTCTTGAGCCTGGTGTTTAGTAGGGATTGAAGTTTCACCAGATTTGACTTTTAAGCAACATTCTATTCGCATCATTGCTTCGGAGGTTGAGCGCCTTCGAAAATAAAGATGTTCTCTTCGTGTGAGTTCTATGGTTCTCAAATCTCAAGGATTTATCTTGGGGAATCTAGAGAATTCATTGAGCGAACACATCCGGACTTACTTTCTCATACTCCTTGAGGTAAACTTCTTATTTTCAATTTCCTTTTGTGTTAATATGCTTTTATGGTTGTTACTTTTTATTTCCATCTTATTTATTGCGAGGACGCAATTTCTTTAAGGAGGGGAGTCTGTAACAACCTGCATATTTATCGATTTTAAATTTATTTTTTTTTAAATATTTTATCGTTAGTCGGATGTTAGTCCGAAAAGCTAGTTTTTGCATACGGTCAAATTAGGACTCGAGACCACCTCCATTGAGTTCAAAACGACGTTTGCGATCTTTTTGGGTGTAAACTTCAATATGTTTGGAGATAGTGGAATTTTCGCCGCTTTTTCACTTTGGCTTTGGTTTGGGGCTGAACCATTCACTAACTCAGCCCAACCCCTTCCTTCTCTTCATACTTCATTTCTATTTGCATATACATTCAAGCTTCTTCAAAAATGGTGGAGGGAATGGGAAATTAAAACTCCAAAGCTTTAATCTTCATTGCAAATCCAACATCTACTCCGAATTCAAGTGAAGACATTGATTCAAGCTTGTTGTTGTCATTGTTTTGCTTCAAGCTTCATCTTCATTGGTTTTTGGTGCAAAGGTGAGATTTTTATCTCACATCTTGCCTATAACTGTCATTGGACTGTTGGGGATGAATTCCTATCACTTTAGCATGTATATTTTCTTTTGGTTTGGATTGGATTGGCGAAAAACTCCAAATTTTAGTGTTTTGGTGAATTTCCTGGAGTTAGGTCGTTCTGCCTCGGAACTGGGCCGTTCGCATCTAGGTCGTTGGCTATTAGGTCATAGGTCGCTGGACCTTAGGTCGCTCGGGCGTGGATCTGGAGTTAGGTCGCTCGCTCCTTAATACCTTAGGTCGTTCTAGTGTGATGTGACCCGCCTGCATATAGCTCGTTCGGAGTTAGGTCGCTCGAGTCCTTAGGTCGCTAGACCTTATATTCTTTAGGTCGCTCGACCTTGCCTGGAGCGTAGGTTGCTCAGCCTTTCACCATTAGGTCGTAGGTCGCAAGACCCCAATACCTTTAGGTCGTTAGACCTTATCTCCTTTAGGTCGTTGGACCTTATTACCTATAGGTTGCTTCCCCTTAGGCCGCGTACCACTTAGGTCGCGTACCCCTTAGGTCGCACCCACTAGGTCGCTTGGCCTATGATTTTAGGTCGTTCGCCACTTGGGTCGTATCCCTTAGGTCGCGAACTCTTTAGGTCGTTAGACCTACTTCCTTTAGGTCGCTCGACCTTATCCCCTTAGGTCGCTCGGCAAGGAGCGTTCTGCACTAGGTCGTGTGCCTAGCCCTCTACCCTTTTAGGTCGCTTAACCCTATACCCTTTTAGGTTGCTAGGCCTTTTACCTTTAGGTCGCATGACCTCATTACTTTGGATCGCAACCACTAAGTCGCTCGGCCTTATCACTAGGTCGCTCGGCACGTGCAACCTTGTTAGGTCGCTCACTATTTTAGGCCACAACATTTTGGCCTGCTTTAACTCCTTAAGTCGCTTGCAACTTAGGTCGGCTACGTTAGGTCGTACATCACTTTAACTCGACCACCTTTGGTCGCATGGGCATTCATACTTTGATGGTTTTGGGATTGATTCCTTTGGACTTTACTCACGTCTTCGAATGTGAAATTTTGTGATTCGATTTGTTTCAACAATCATTTTGTGACTTCTCGCTTTAAAAATGTGAAGGCTTCAATACTAGTAGAGAATATCAAAACTCTTTCATCAAAGCGATTTCAACACTATTTTACTACAAAGCTCTTTTTCTCAAACCGTTTTCCAATCTACTAGTATATACAAGCCTTTACTTCACTCGGATGAGAAATCTAATTAAACGGCTTAGTAAAACGAGTGGTATGAAACGCTTGCGTTCACTTCGTCGGTTAATTCTTGGACTTGTTCGATTGAACCTTTTTGTGACAATTTTCTAGTGAAGATCTACAGTTTGTTCGTAAATATTTAAGTTAAGCAAGTTGTTATGGGACATGAAGCTAAACACATATATTTACTAGCTTGGTGTGATCGACACTTCTTGATGATCATGACGATCATTTTTGTGATTTAGACTAGCGATTGAGCGATGTCTCTTTGATTCAGTTCATCGGACGTTACGCTGTACGACGTCGTTGTTCCATTTTACCGTGATTTGGTTCATCGGACGTTACGCTGTACGACGTCGTTGTTCCATTTTACTATGCGTTGGTTCATCGGATGTTACGCTGTATGACATCGTTGTTCCCTTTTTATCGTGTGTTGGATCATCGGACGTTACGCTGTACGACGTCATTGTTCCATTTTCCTATGTGTTGGTTCATCGGATGTTACGCTGTACAACATCGTTGTTCCTTTTTATTGTGCTTCGGTTCATCGGACGTTACGCTGTACGACATCGTTGTTCCTATTTATTGTGCCTCTAGATCATCGGACGTTACGCTGTACGACGTCGTTGCTCCGAATTATAGTGATTTCTGGATTTCGTGTGTTGATTTCTTGAATTTGTGCTTCACCAATTTTCGTGATTTTCATTGATATGTTTTATCAATTTTTGTGCATTGGTGAATTCGTGTGTCATTGACTTGTTATGAATACAAGTTTAGGGTATGATATCCCACTTTATCTTTGAGAAGATTCTTGTGATATTGATTAATCTCTTGTTGATTTTCAATTACATACTTATAGTAGTATGCCTTTATGGTTATTACATGTTCATGTCATGTCTTTTACTTTATACCATATCATCTGATATTTGTAGCTAGACTGATCCGTTTATTATTTTCTTATAAATAATACTCGGGTCAGACCGAGATGTTACAGGTGCTTCTGCTTGACTTCTCCTCTAGATTATTCTGACTTTTGGCTAACTACTTAGATTAGTAGTTTTTGGATGTACACATTTGAGATATAGACTCTGTGTTGTGTACTTATTCTTTTGTATAGCACGTGTTGCTATTCTTTTGTATTATCGTGGATCTATTTGACCACTACTCTGATATACACTTTCAGGTGTTATATATATATATTCATATCTTTTTCCGCCTTCGTGATATGGATGTCTGTGACCGATTTATGTTATGTTTATTTCTATGTTTGTTTCCGAAGAATCATATATAGCCACTGTGTGATAGCTTTGAGTTTGTGTCGGTAAGTCGGATTTCCTCCTTAAATGAAATGCATGCTATACTATCTGACATATCGGTGCTCGCACAAAGAAATTACATGGATGGTCGCTCCTCAACAGCCTTATTCTCCGTGCTAGTTGACAACATTACTTCGTAGTGTTCTTGGCTAGCGTGGGTATAGAGGTGGGGCGTCACATATATCATAGAAAAAATATGAAGTTAACCAATAAAAATTCATGGTATGTTGTTCTCGCTTTGAAAACGCTCGGTCCTTGGTATGAGCCATTTGTCTTTAAGAGATCCATTGTTGTGAGTTCGGAAGGGTAACAAAGCTGACTTTGGAAGATAATAAGATGCAAGTAGCATTTGAAAATGAGCTGTGGAATTAATAAACTTAGTTGAAATATGTGCTAATTTAGAACACTTGATTAAGCACATTCTAATATAATGTGACATGATAATTATTGTATACAGTATTCTTTAATTAATATCTTTTGATGACATCAAATGGATAGGATTGCCACGAGATGACAGATGTAGTGGTCCTTTTGTCCCTTTATATCTTACTTTTTTTTCCCTCACGAACAATTAATCACTTACTGGAAATGTGTTTCATTATGTTTGTTTTTTTCTTCATCAAAACTCAAAAGGTCCGTTTTTAGTATGTTTAATCGGTGCAAGGAATAAGATAGGATATAAAGAGACATATGTCGTAGATATGTCCTCACAATTTGATGATGGTGAATTATCATGTGGATTAAATCATGTTCTAATTTGGAAAGGAAAGTTACAGACTTATTTATTTTCTAGAAAAGATGCTTTTATGATAGTGATTTCAAATTTTGAAATATTTTCACAATTTGATAATAATAAATGATAATTTACGTTAAATCTTATAGTTATCACTAAATTAGGAAAGGTTTACGAAATTACTTTTTTATAGAAAAAGGAAATTTATACGCTGTCCCTACATTATCTTGTTAATTTATTATACAATATGACAATTCAAATTCGGAAAATAAAATTTTTGGAAACTTTAGGTAGTGGTGGAAATGGAATGAGGGGAAGAGGCAATTTTATCGTTAAAGGTAGTTAATGTGACAAGAGGGCAGTATGTCTTTCAGCATAGACAAACAATGGATAAATGAATCAGATCTAAGATCTACATACTATATAGATGGGGTGCAGAAGTTCATTAGTTTTGTTGAAGAAAACGGTGGTAAGAAAGGATTGTATTTATGCCCTTGCACCCGGTGCAAAAATATAAAGACGATCAAATTAGATGACATTCATTTTCATTTGCTTAGATGGGGTATTATCCAATCGTATACAACATGGTATTTTCATGGGGAAAAAAGGGCAGAGATGGAAAAACAACAACCAGTTAGTCATGGCAGAACTACTGCTGAGTCTGAACATATTAGGATGGAAGATCTGGTCAATGATGCAGATAGATTTCATCATTTTCAACCTACAAATTCGTTGCCTGATCATGCTAATGTTGGAGAGCAGTCTACTGATTATCCAAATTGGCAGGCCAATGAAAGTAAGAAGTATAAATCGCTTTTTGGTAGCGTAAAAGAGCCAATGTATCCTTCATGTTCAAAAGGGATTACGAAGTTGTATGCCATTGTGAAACTGAATAGCTTGAAGACCCAATACAGCTTTTCAGATAATGGTATGACTGCACTTCTCGAACTAATAAAGGAGTTACTCCCCGAAGGTAACACGCTGCCGACAAAGTACTCCGACGTGAAGAAGATCATTAAGCAAGTTGGGATGAATTACAAAACTTATGATGCATGCATCAATGATTGCATATTGTACTGGAAAGATGATGCGAACAAAGTTTCTTGTACAAATTGCAATGAACCAAGATATATGACATCATTAAACAAAGAGAGAAAATGCACCAAAGTACCTCGAAAGACATTAAGACATTTTCCTGTAATTTCTAGATTGAAGAGACTGTATACTGTACCATGGATGGCAGATGCGATAACCTGGCATGGTCGTGCCAAGTCTGATCCAACCGTAATGCGTCATCCATGTGACACTTCTCAATGGAAAGTCGCAGATTCATTTGATCAAACTTTTACTACCGAGCCACGAAATGTCACACTTGGAATAGCAACAGATGGTTTCTGTCCACATGCTTCTCACTCTAACCCTTACAGTTGTTGGCCAGTAATTGTAGTACCATATAATCTTCCTCCGTCTATGTGCATGAAAAGGGAGTTCTCAATGTTAACATTGTTGATTTCTGGGCCAAAACAACCAGGAAAGGATATTAATATTTATTTACAGCCGTTGATAGACGAGTTAAAGCAGTTATGGGAAGGAGTAGTTATATTTGACTCGTTAAATAAATCTGAGTTCACAATGAGAGCTAGGGTGCTGTGGGCAATCCATGATCACCCTGCTTTTGGGACTTTATCGGGATGTACAACTCACGGTTACTTTGCATGTCCTGTTTGTGGGGAAAACACTTGTTCTTATTATCTTCCTGAAAGTAAGAAGATGTGTTACATGGGACATCGAATGTTTCTTCCTAACGAACACAAGTTTCGATACGATAAGACAAATTTCAACAACGAACAAGAACTTCGTCGTCCTAAATGGCCATTGACTGGTTTTCAAGTTGAAAAGAAAGTAGCGAATATCAAAATGAAAGTTGGTAAACAAAAAGAAGAAATTGGTCGAAAACGGAAAAAGTCAACCAATGAAGATGTTGATAATATTTCTGGATGGTATAGGAGGTCTATCTTTTTTGATTTACCATATTGGAAAGCAAATTTGGTCCGACATAATATTGATGTTATGCATACGGAGAAGAATGTCACGGAGCATCTCATCAGCACCATTATGGACCATAAAGATAAGTCAAAAGATGGCATCAATGCACGCAAGGATTTGAAAATCATAGGTATAAAACAAAAGTTGTGGGTGATGGAAGATCCTGAAACAAATAAAACAATCATACCAAAGACAACTTTCGCTTTGAGCAAAGAAGAAAAGATACGGTTTTGCACCGTTTTGAAAAATCTGAAAGTGCCTAACAAATTTTCTTCTAACTTTCACAACAATGTGAGCATCAATCCTCCTGAACTAAGAAATATGAAGTCACATGATTACCATGTCATAATGCAGCATTTGCTTCCGGTATTGCTTCAACATTCTTATCCACAACATAAGGATCTACGAAATGCTGTTCATCGTATTAGTTTATTCTTTAACATTTTGTGTTCAAAGGTGATCAATAGGGAACATCTTTTAAAAGCAAAGGCTAGCTTAGTAGAAGCAATGTGTGTTTTTGAAAAACATTTTCCACCTGCATTTTTTGATATCAGTGTTTACCTTATGGTTCATTTAGCCGATGAAGCGTTGATTTGTGGCCCTGTCAGATATAGATGGATGTATCCATTTGAACGGTAAATTTCTAATTTCAGTTATGCACATCATTATTTCATATAAATAGTTACCGTCTACAGTATATAATTGATCACATTTATAGGTTGATGAAAACATATAAAGGATATGTGCGCAACAAAAGATGCATTGAAGGGTGTATTGCAAAAGGATATATTGTACAAGAAGCTAGTCTTTACTACATGGAATATATGCCAAACGGAGGTGATGGCAATCATAAACATACCCGCGAAGCGTTTTTAGACGAGGATGATGAGTTTGCTGGTGAGATACCTCTGGATAATGGTAAAGACATAACGTTAACCCAAGTGCAGTTTGAACAGGTGCGTAGATGGGTCCTTAATAAGTACGATGGATTGGATGAATGGAAGAAGTAAGTTCACGAACTTGTTTGGAATTTTAATTTTTTTAATTCAATTTATATATACATTTTGATATGTGTTTTTCGTAGGAGGTATAACTCCTATGTGAAAAGTAGTAGATTTCAACCTAGAGGCAGGGCTACCACCGTGGAAGTAGTTCAAAGTTTTAATCTATGGTTACGTAATGAGGTTTAACTTCGTCTTAAGTATTTCATGTGTTTATAAGTTTGCAATACACCTTTGTGACCATGATTTTTTACTTATTAAAATTTATGTAGCTGTTAAAGACCATCGATGTTGATCCAACTCTGTGGC
This sequence comes from Allium fistulosum, assembly GCA_030737815.1. NCBI lineage: Eukaryota > Viridiplantae > Streptophyta > Magnoliopsida > Asparagales > Amaryllidaceae > Allium > Allium fistulosum. The sequence continues at coordinate 303,025,254 of CM060901.1, read as the reverse complement.
AGTTAGTGCATGGGCCGAAGTTCATAACGCGTAGTTATATGAAGTACTAAGTGAATGGATTTTCATTTTCCACGAAAAAGTACAAAGACCGTATGGTAACACAAAATAGCGGTGTATGCATGAGAGCAATTACAAAATTTAGAGCGAGTGGCAAGGATAAAAATTATAAGGAAGCAGAAACAACGTATTACGGACTCATTCAACAGATACTTGAGTTGGATTACACTGACTTCAAACAAACAGTTTTTTATTGTGATTGGGTAAAAGTCGAGGATAAGGTCAATTGTAACGACCCGATATTTTGGACCATTCGCATCCATTATAAGTGTATATGTAGACACTCATGCCGGAATTGAATTGCTCAAAATACCGTGTTGTTAATTTAAATTTGGCAAAACTGAACATATACAGTAAATAAATAATCACAGATCATAGACATAGAGTAATAAGTGCAGCGGAAATAAAAGAGATAGTAGTTCATGAAGCTACTATATAAATATATGAGTTACATCAGAGTTAAACCAGATACAACGGAAGAGTAACACGATACATCAGATACAAATCAGAATACATCACTGGATTCATCGAATACTGAAAGCAGAATGGATGGCTGAATCTTCAAGCAAAGCTCCAACTTCAAAGGTGAGTCTCGAATACTGGTACACTCAGTCTGACCCGAGCGTAAAGCAAAACACAAAACACTTGAGTCAGGATTAACATTCTTATATTAATAAATCCAACTCAAGTGAAATAGCAATTGAAATACGAGTAACTCAAAGGATGTTTGGAATAACCATCCTTTAAGGATCCGTTAAACTATCTACTATGTAGTAGTGTACGATAAGTAGATAATGTCTATCAGTAATATAAAGATATCAAAATAGTGTTAAGTCATGGCCCATTCCACCCTTAACACATTTTTATTCCCAAGAGCATATACAAGACCGTAGTTTCCCCAAAACCGGAAGTCACCAGAGGGCAATCCATATACTAAAGGTACAAAACAAATTCGTAGTGGTCGCGAATAGGGAATACAAGTATGACAAGGCACATGAGGCAATACCCAAGGTAGTGATACTACCGTTTGCCTGATCCGGACTGGTGAGAACGCATCGCCGCAGCGATCGCAACACCGTGAAACAACACTCCAAAAAATCAAGGGTGCACCAATCGACAACAAGTAATGAGTAGTTCGAAGAAGTGTGTTCACTTGAGGTAGCTGACCTCCATTGGCCCAGCACGGCTCCTGTTTTAGTCATTTCCAATTTGACACAAGTGTCAAGGCTATCCATATTATTTATTCAAATAAAATCTTCGTTTATTTTTAAATCAAATTATTGACCAATCGGGTTTTTATTTAATTCTCTATCCTAGGTCAAAGTTCAATTTGGGTATTTATCATTTCAACCCGATTCCAATTCAATTCAAAACCATAGCATAGCATAGGGAACTTGCAGTGTGATAACTGGGATGGTGTCAAAGTAAATAAACAAGCAATAACAACAACCAATATCAATCCAATAATCAATTCAAATAATCTCGAAATAATCGTATTAATTCGCATTGTTGTTTGTGCAAATTAATATAATTATTTCTAGAATCTACACTATCATTTCATGTAGATTAAATATTATTACACTAATATTAATATGGTTCTTCACTTGTCATTCGATTTCAATTTTAACACTACAACAATTAATCCAATATACGTTCAATGGTTCAAAGTGTAATTATCACTATTCTACGTGTCAATTAATTTAACAAATAAAAGAGGTCATATTCAACTAATCAAATTCAACATATATGTCGATTCAAATTTTAATTATCCTACGTCAAATTTACTTGCATAATATTTATCACTTTATACATTTCAATTTACCATCCAATATAAACAACAAACAATCAATCAATTATCAATCAAACAGGATCATCATCGTATAATTAACAAATAATGGTGTCAGATGTCACAGGTGAACTGATACAGGTAATAGCATACATATAACAGTGAAAATAACTGACAACAGCATATTTCAATTGTCGTTTCAATTGAAATCAAATTTAATAAATAAAAGAACGTTAATCGTGAGTGAGTGCTCACCTTTCGAGGCTAGAGATGCACGAGAAGATGACACGGATACGCACACTGAAACGATCACTGAAATTGAGTTACAAATCCAAGCATGAATTCGATGATCAAAGCTGATAACAAGGAATAGACGAAATCAAGTCAAAATTGGGTCGATGAAGATTATGGGTATAAGCGAACTTACATATATAACTAAATATAATTATATATATATATATATATATATAATCATATTTTAAATTCAAACACATTTATATTGAATATATATGTATATCAAATTCTATTATTAAAATTAAAACACGTATAACTTTAAAATCTGAAATTTAAACTTAAAAAATACCTTTATATAATATCTAAAAAATCAATGTATATATAAGGACTCATATACATGCATACAATTATATATATACAACGACTTTGAAATCAACCATATATGACAAACATAGGCTGCTACAAAATAACCTACTGTAACTAAACATATACAAGCCATATACCTATATACATATGACATAGGATATATACACTGGAAAAACAGGTACAACAAATGTACAATATACGTGACTTATAATATACCATGTAACAATTGTACAAGAACCAATATGAGCTTGTACCTTCATATCAGTATACCAATGTAAATATAAACCAAGAGTCCAGTGATATATAAAAGTAATTATATAAATGAATAACTTATATTTAAATAGCTCAGGCAACCTAAGAAACTTTATAACAACAGGCTCATATAAAATAAAGTGATATACAACCTGCATATATAACTACTGGTTATATACAAACTTTAAATCGAAACTCAACACTTATATAACAGGCTTGATGTAAAGTATAAACACATATGCCTTTAAATATACAGATTTTATTTATATAGTTTGTAAATGTATAGCAGATTATGGTTGATTGAAACCGAGTTGTGGTTTATGGACTTAAAACTTAATACTATATATGCAGCTCATCTAGATTTTCCATATATAAATGCAAACACAAAATTGTATGCAGACAGGCAATATAGACTTATAAACAACCTTTCATATAAAACCTTTATACGGTAACGAAAACAATAATACATATAAGCTATAAATAAACATTTATATTATACTATATAAGTTTTACAGACTATATAGATGATACCAACTATCTAATATATTATATAATATACATAATAAAATTTAACAATATATTCAAACTCACGAGGCAACAAGCAATATAGGCATTTGAAAAACAAAACAAAAGTCATATGATATGGTACAATATAAACTAATAAAATATAGTGTAGAATAATGAAATCTCTACTATACACTTTCGAAAAACACAAATATGACTGACAATATAAAACACCTAAATATATTACACCTTAATATATAAATACATTTTAAACAATCCTTACGGTATATATATTAAAACAGTACCACATGATATATATAAACTCACACTGTCCAATAAAGATGAAGGCACGGACTGGCTGCAAGTGAAGCATGCACGTGTGTGGTCTGTTGGCACATTAGGGTGGCTCGGGTTTAGGCTGGCCGATGGAGGCAGAACATCGGGGTAGGCAGTTTGAGGCGGTGCTGAGCATACGGAGGAGAGAGTGGTGCGGGGCCATGTGATGGAGGAGCTCGAGGTTGATGGTGTTTGCCGTGCTCGGCAAGGCGGAAGGTAAAGGCGGGGATGGCTTTGGACGAGGACGATGCCCGGCTGGGCATAGCTTCGAGAGTTTGTTTTTTTTGATGGCTTGGCCTTAGGAGATAAGTGACGGGCTGAATCTCATAAAACATACGTGTATAATGTGAACGTAGAAATGAAACGTCACTTGTATTGAAACTGTGCGAAAAGAAAAAGCCGTGGAATTTTAGAAGCCAAACATTAAATTTTCTAGAAATAATAAATGTGGTTGTCTGTTCAGGTGGATAACCAATGGTCACGGTAAAACCAAAAGACTCGGTTACGGAACCGATACGCTCAATGTTTCGCAGTTTTCACCGCACCCCGAACTCCGAAATTGATAATTGAAAATACCGTAGAGATCAGCACGACGAGACGATCACAACGGTATACGGATATCAGTGATACGATTGAATTACAAAGATTCGAATTTTTCTACTAGCGGAAAATGGAGCAAAAACACTGAAAAATAAGATCGACGGAGCCAAAGATGTCCGAATTTGGAAAAACGACAAACTGACATCTTGCTCAGAATATGGTTTAGAATTTTTCTATGTAAAAATATTTAGGTTTCGGAAATATTTATTTTCATCACTTTTTAACTGATTAAATTAAAGTAAATTTACGCGCGAAATAAACTTTTATATTTTCGGACAAAAATTTACCAGTTGCTATGTTTAACTAGACGCATTCCAAATATCAAATTTGTATTTCAAAAATTTATCGTTTAAAATTTCACAAAATTTCAATTAATAACGTTATTAAAACCGGTTAAATTTACGGGTCGTTACACTCTCCCCCACTCAAAACTTTTCGTCCCCGAAAAGGAACAAGGTAGGAGAATAGAAACAACCAGAAAGAAAACAGATTTGAAATACAAAATAACAATTAATTTAAACCATATAAATTCAAATTTTAATTAATTGATATTCAATAATTGATTTAATCTATTTGATTTCACTAAAATCAATCTCAACTATTTCTAAATTCATTATCTTATTATCCCATTTTCTTAAATTTACAATTTCTAAAACCATAAATTTGAATAGTCTTTTATTATAATCATATTTTCTTCAACAATTTTAAATTCTTCTTATTCCAAATTACTGTTAAATTTATTCTACTTAATATATCTACTCACATATATTCAATCCATATAAATTAATTTAAAACATAAAAGTTTCGATTTAAATTAATTTACATCTATTAATTTCTTTTAAATTAAAAGTATTTTCATATGTTGATCAAATTTCAATTTATTAATTCTTTCAAAACAAATTTATCAATTCTTTCAAAACAAATTTATTTCATTATTAACTGAGTTTACTAATTATCCTATCTAACTCTATTAACATCTTTATAATCAAAATTTAGTGTATAACATTTATTATAAACACTCAAGTTTTATTTATAAATTCAATTTATCTTATATATTATCCAATTACATATTCAACTTCTGAATGATTTAGGTAAGTTGTATTAGAATGCAGTTGAACAATATACAAATAAAATTTTCCCAATTCAATTATTCAAGTTTAAATATTTATTCCAAATTTTGGTTTTATTTATAATTAAAATCATCCTTTAACAAAATTTAAAAATTAGATTTCCGATTAACTTTAAACAATTTAGAGATATATATAATATATTTATATCAAATCAGATTAAATTTTAAAATAAGATACCTATATATATATAAACCAAATTATACTGAAGAAATTCAAATCAAAATATTTTTCAAAACAAAATCGTAGCAAGGCTACAGAATAGTATCTCCACTTCGAAACTCGAAAATGAATGTCGATGATGCGGCCGCCATCACCGAAATTATTTTCCAGCGACAAAGAGAAGAGCACTGATTTCAACATTTTAAAAATCCTTTGAAACGATTTCTATTCGAAAATACTTTCAATAATATATACTTTAAAATTTTAAAAACAAAGTTCGAAATCACCGGAAACAAATAAATTCTCAAATTTCTGAATTAAATTCATTTCAAATTCCAATCAATTTATAACCAAGTTTATAAATTCATTTATTTATATTATGCAATAGTCAATGGTTTACAAAACAATAAATGAAAATCAAATATTATTATTTCAGACAACAAATTCATTAACAATTTAATTTTAGAAAATTTTACTTATATATATCTATATATATACATACAAATTTATTCCATTTTCCAAATTTGAAATTTATATTGTGTCAGTTTGCTCTGTTCAAGTGTTTTGAAAATCCTATCGATAGCGTTGATCAGACGAATCAATCGGAAACCCAAATCAACATCAACAACTCAAACAACACAGCATATATTAAAACATTTATGTATATTAGTTTACAAATACATTTCTTTGCTCGACGATGCAGGAATGAATTTTCAAAATAAGGATAGGGTTTCAAATTTGATGGGCTCAAATCAAAGAGAATTTTGATTCGAAAATAAGTTTGAAACAGAAGATAAGATAATTCAATTATCACAATCGGGAGATGGATGAGTTTATTTAATTCACGGGCAACCTTAACCGGGTCATCCGTAACTTCAAGAATAAGATCGATGCTGTATTCCGAGGTAAATCAACACTCGATCTCAAGAGATGGAATTCAGGCATAGCAGGAGATAGATAGCATCGTAAACCGTAAATACAGAAATTTCCGGTAAATCGATGTCTATTGTAAAGGAGTTTCACCTCTTTACAAATCATTCGAAGATTGGCGAGACCGCCGATTTACTATAGAGATCATTCAAAATGGAGTGATGGGGTGCTCCAGAATTGAATGAAGACGAATAGTGAAGGACAAGAATGAATTTCGGAACCGAGGGGAACGTTCCAGAATTCAAAGGAATTGAGTCAAGGGGAGAGATTGAAACTCGAATGAGGGTGGTTTTGTAAATACATTTACCCTATATGTTAAGTTTTGCCTAGAGCTACCAAAGCTCTGATACCAACTGTAACAACCCGATATTTTGGACCATTCACATCCATTATAAGTGTATATGTAGACACTCATGCCGGAATTGAATTGCTCAAAATACCGCGTTGTTAATTTAAATTTGGCAAAACTGAACATATACAGTAAATAAATAATCACAGATCATAGACACAGAGTAATAAGTGCAGCGGAAATAAAAGAGATAGTAGTTCATGAAGCTACTATATAAATATATGAGTTACATCAGAGTTAAACCAGATACAACGGAAGAGTAACACGATACATCAGATACAAATCAGAATACATCACTGGATTCATCGAATACTGAAAGCAGAATGGATGGCGGAATCTTCAAGCAAAGCTCCAACTTCAAAGGTGAGTCTCGAATACTGGTACACTCAGTCTGACCCGAGCGTAAAGCAAAACACAAAACACTCGAGTCAGGATTAACATTCTTATATTAATAAATCCAACTCAAGTGAAATAGCAATTGAAATACGAGTAACTCAAAGGATGTTTGGAATAACCATCCTTTAAGGATCCGTTAAACTATCTACTATGTAGTAGTGTACGATAAGTAGATAATGTCTATCAGTAATATAAAGATATCAAAATAGTGTTAAGTCATGGCCCATTCCACCCTTAACACATTTTTATTCCCAAGAGCATATACAAGACCGTAGTTTCCCCAAAACCGGAAGTCACCAGAGGGCAATCCATATACTAAAGGTACAAAACAAATTCGTAGTGGTCGCGAATAGGGAATACAAGTATGACAAGGCACATGAGGCAATACCCAAGGTAGTGATACTACCGTTTGCCTGATCCGGACTGGTGAGAACGCATCGCCGCAGCGATCGCAACACCGTGAAACAACACTCCAAAAAATCAAGGGTGCACCAATCGACAACAATTAATGAGTAGTTCGAAGAAGTGTGTTCACTTGAGGTAGCTGACCTCCATTGGCCCGGCACGGCTCCTGTTTTAGTCATTTCCAATTTGACACAAGTGTCAAGGCTATCCATAATCGTTCACTTTCTTCAGTCATCACGCACATCATTCCAACCACTTCATTCTGGATCATCACTCCGCGTATAGTTACTAAAGTAGTTTTCGGTTTAGATAGAGAGTATATCTATAACCGATTCCGGTCTCTTTAATAACTTCCGAAATTATTTCACCAATTGGCCATTTAATAAATTTCAAAACCAAATCAATTACAGTTTCGAATAAAATTTGTAAACCAACGTTTCATTTGACTTTCTAAATCAACTTCCATAATTTACGTTTCAAAACTTCCAAATTACCATTTCAAGATCTTACAATTCAATTTCAATTTTTATTTAAAACACTTCAAATATTGATTCAAGTTCGTATATCAGTTTCATTCCGAAATCATTTAAATTAACTTAATTTAACATTCAAATCAATTTTAAATTAATTTATCGATTTCATTAAATATTCGTTAATTAAATTTGCCATTCAAAACAGTTTCTATTAAATTTCCAATTCATTAAATCCATTATTTAAATTCAACTTCATTATATCGAAAATTACAAATTGAGTTAAATTAAATTCATCAAATCAAATTCTTCAATTTTCAAGTCTTACATTAATTCCAAAAAATATCACATTTTCATTTCTTGTTTAAAGAAATTAAATTTCACTTATTTACTTTCATAAATAATTTTCCAAAACTTACTTAATAAAGAAAACTCAATTTCAATTATTTACGAAGTAAAATTCACTTATTCAAAAGTTCAATTTTTCTTATTAAAGAATTTCAATTCAATTTAATCATTAAATAATTTAATCTTATTTAAGTATTAAATAATTCAAAACTTAATTATTAAATAATTTCAAAGTTTAATAATTCCAAACTTAATTATAACTTCAAACTTAATTATTAAATCATTTCAAAGTTTAATAATTTCAAACTTAATTATATCATTTCTCACATTAAACAACATTCTTTCATCAATTACATCGTTAATATTGTGTTTCAGATTATTAAATATTAACATTTTTCTCTCATTAAAATTCAAATTTCAACATCATTTCAAAACCATATTATTTATTCAAATAAAATCTTCGTTTATTTTTAAATCAAATTATTGACCAATCGGGTTTTTATTTAATTCTCTATCCTAGGTCAAAGTTCAATTTGGGTATTTATCATTTCAACCCGATTCCAATTCAATTCAAAACCATAGCATAGCAAAGGGAACTTGAAGTGTGATAACTGGGATGGTGTCAAAGTAAATAAACAAGCAATAACAACAACCAATATCAATCCAATAATCAATTCAAATAATCCCGAAATAATCGTATTAATTCGCATTGTTGTTTGTGCAAATTAATATAATTATTTCTAGAATCTACACTATCATTTCATGTAGATTAAAGATTATTACACTAATATTAATACGGTTCTTCACTTGTCATTCGATTTCAATTTTAACACTACAACAATTAATCCAATATACGTTCAATGGTTCAAAGTGTAATTATCACTATTCTACATGTCAATTAATTTAACAAATAAAAGGGGTCATATTCAACTAATCAAATTCAACATATATGTCGATTCAAATTTTAATTATCCTACGTCAAATTTACTTGCATAATATTTATCACTTTAAACATTTCAATTTACCATCCAATATAAACAACAAACAATCAATCAATTATCAATCAAACAGGATCATCATCGTATAATTAACAAATAATGGTGTCAGATGTCACAGGTGAACTGATACAGGTAATAGCATACATATAACAGTGAAAATAACTGACAGCAGCATATTTCAATTGTCGTTTCAATTGAAATCAAATTTAATAAATAAAAGAACGTTAATCGTGAGTGAGTGCTCACCTTTCGAGGCTAGAGATGCACGAGAAGATGACACGGATACGCACACTGAAACGATCACTGAAATTGAGTTACGAATCCAAGCACAAATTCGATGATCAAAGCTGATAACAAGGAATAGACGAAATCAAGTCAAAATTGGGTCGATGAAGATTATGGGTATAAGCGAACTTACATATATAACTAAATATAACTATATATATATATAAAATCATATTTTAAATTCAAACACATTTATATTGAATATATATGTATATCAAATTCTATTATTAAAATTAAAACACGTATAACTTTAAAATCTGAAATTTAAACTTAAAAAATACCTTTATATAATATCTAAAAAATCAATGTATATATAAGGACTCATATACATGCATACAATTATATATATACAACGACTTTGAAATCAACCATATATGACAAACATAGGCTGCTACAAAATAACCTACTGTAACTAAACATATACAAGCCATATACTTATATACATATGACATAGGATATATACACTGGAAAAACAGGTACAACAAATGTACAATATACGTGACTTATAATATACCATGTAACAATTGTACAAGAACCAATATGAGCTTGTACCTTCATATCAGTATACCAATGTAAATATAAACCAAGAGTCCAGTGATATATAAAAGTAATTATATAAATGAATAACTTATATTTAAATAGCTCAGGCAACCTAAGAAACTTTATAACAACAGGCTCATATAAAATAAAGTGATATACAACCTGCATATATAACTACTGGTTATATACAAACTTTAAATCGAAACTCAACACTTATATAACAGGCTTGATGTAAAGTATAAACACATATGCCTTTAAATATACAGATCTTATTTATATAGTTTGTAAATGTATAGCAGATTATGGTTGATTGAAACCGAGTTGTGGTTTATGGACTTAAAACTTAATACTATATATGCAGCTCATCTAGATTTTCCATATATAAATGCAAACACAAAATTGTATGCAGACAGGCAATATAGACTTATAAACAACCTTTCATATAAAACCTTTATACGGTAACGAAAACAATAATACATATAAGCTATAAATAAACATTTATATTATACTATATAAGTTTTACAGACTATATAGATAATACCAACTATCTAATATATTATATAATATACATAATAAAATTTAACAATATATTCAAACTCACGAGGCAACAAGCAATATAGGCATTTGAAAAACAAAACAAAAGTCATATGATATGGTACAATATAAACTAATAAAATATAGTGTAGAATAATGAAATCTCTACTATACACTTTCGAAAAACACAAATATGACTGACAATATAAAACACCTAAATATATTACACCTTAATATATAAATACATTTTAAACAATCCTTACGATATGTATATTAAAATAGTACCACATGATATATATAAACTCACACTGTCCAATAAAGATGAAGGCACGGACTGGCTGCAAGTGAAGCATGCACGTGTGTGGTCGGTTGGCACATCAGGGTGGCTCAGGTTTAGGCTGGCCGATGGAGGCAGAACATCGGGGTAGGAAGTTTGAGGCGGTGCTGAGCATACGGAGGAGAGAGTGGTGCGGGGCCATGTGATGGAGGAGCTCGAGGTTGATGGTGTTTGCCGTGCTCGGCAAGGCGGAAGGTAAAGGCGGGGATGGCTTTGGACGAGGACGATGCCCGGCTGGGCATAGCTTCGAGAGTTTGTTTTTTTTTGATGGCTTGGCCTTAGGAGATAAGTGACGGACTGATTCTCATAAAACATACGTGTATTATGTGAACGTAGAAATGAAACGTCACTTGTATTGAAACTGTGCGAAAAGAAAAAGTCGTGGAATTTTAGAAGCCAAACATTAAATTTTCTGGAAATAATAAATGTGGCTGTCTGTTCAGGGTGGATAACCAATGGTCACGGTAAAACCAAAAGACTCGGTTACGGAACCGATACGCTCAATGTTTCGCAGTTTTCACCGCACCCCGAACTCCGAAATTGATAATTGAAAATACCGTAGAGATCAGCACGACGAGACGATCACAATGGTATACGGATATCAGTGATATGATTGAATTACAAAAATTCGAATTTTTCTACTAGCGGAAAATGCAGCAAAAACACTAAAAAATAAGATCGACGGAGCCAAAGATGTCCGAATTTGGAAAAACAACAAACTGACATCTTGCTCAGAAGATGGTTTTGAATTTTTCTATGTAAAAATATTTATGTTTTGGAAATATTTATTTTCATCGCTTTTTAACCGATTAAATTGAAGTAAATTTACGCGCGAAATAAACTTTTATATTTTCGGACGAAAATTTACCAGTTGCTATGTTTAACTAGACGCATTCCAAATATCAAATTTGTATTTCAAAAATTTATCGTTTAAAATTTCGCAAAATTTCAATTAATAACGTTATTAAAACCGGTTAAATTTACGGGTCGTTACATCAATGGTTGCAAAATAGATCCCATTTCAAACCTCATCATGGTAAATTTAGGGAAACTGAAGAACAAAAATAACGTGAATGATGAGCCATTTATTCTTGCATCAGAAGCGAGTCAAGTTTTCTACTTAAAAGATTTAAAAAATAACGGATGGTCTGTGGTCTTGCATACACCAAAACGGTTGACTACAAATGTTGATGACATTGAGTTCCCTACCGTCTATCAATCAGCTTTTGAAGACAATGAAAAATTAGAAGACCTTACCAAATCCATATGTTAACTTATTAGTATTCGTACATCACATGATTGTGTGTCTGTATATTTTTAATTGCACGATTGTGTGTATGTATGGTTTTGAATATTTTATACATTCCAATGAAATTCTAGGTGTTGTCACTTAATAATTTTGTATGTGCAAGTGTGTTATATTATGGAGTGTTGACATTGATACATTGATACATGTATAATTATTATCGTGACTTATTAAAATAATTAGTAATATTATATTTTGCAGGAAACTATGTCAGAAAATCCACCATCTTCACATTCGTCATGTTTAGAGGCGAAGAAAGTTGATCAAAACTTACATGGTATTCCGGTCTCAGATAATGCTGGAAAAATCGCTACTATGCTCGGTAAACTAGTAAGAGCTCATGTGCCGATATCATATATAAGTTGGAATAAAGTACCTGGAATATACAAGGACAATGTTTGGAACGAATTGGTGCTAAGTATCCTTATCTGTTTGACAACAACTATTTCATTCAATAGCCTTATGGTTTCAACTCTTTGCACAACACATAATTTAATATATTTTTTGCAGAAAATTTATGAGCTCGATCCGCTTTCAAAGGAAATGTTTTTAAAGAGAATGGCCGAGGCTTTTAGGAGATACAAGAAAAACTTGAGAGTAGTTTATTACGACCCTTTCAATAATGATGAAGAACGGTTGAAAAATTGCCCACCTACAGTTGCTCAAGAAGATTGGGCAGAGTTCGTAAAAAATGAAGCAACGCCTGAAGCGAGCGGAAGAAGGGAGGTAGGCAAAAAGAACAGAGCATTGCTCAGTTATGCTCATCATGCAGGACGTAAAAGTCACGCTAAAATAGAACAAGAAATGGTAATTTATATTCATTTTCATTCAAATGATTTACACATTATGATTGGATATTCATGTCGTTGCATCAACTTGTATTGTAGATCGTTGCTAGTCCATCAACAAATATCAGTCGTCGTCAAGTATGGGAGAAGACACACAGGAAAAAAGATGGTAGCATATCAGATGCCACTTCTTCATACTTTGTAAGTTAAACAAATATTAACTTGCATATTCTTTAAAATTCCTTATTCATGTAAGTATTATCATATTACAGGATCAAATTGCGAAAGCGAAGGAAAAGATCACTTATAGTGATGAAGAAAAATTGACAGTGGATGAAGATATCTTATCACAAGTGCTTGGTAAGGATGCAAGGGGTAGGAGCCGCGGTGTTGGGACCGTTATACCAAAGACTAAAGTTAAGGCATGTGCCATTGCACAGAAACGACTCCGACATGTTCATGGCGAGCAGGATGAGTTGAAAATGAGGGTGGGAAGTTTGGAGGGTACAGTGGGAAATTTGTCTAGGCAAATGGAGGTTTTGATCAACATGGTGGGAAATATTGAACAGGGAATTTGTGCACCGGTCAACTATTCTGATGGAGGACGCGCCACACAATTCAATGCTCCTGAATTCATTGCTTCGCAGTTCCAGGATTCGACCAATGTTACGAACAATCAAAAATGTGAAATCCTGAACTCTGATTTAGAAGTAATAGGAACAGGTATTTTTAACATTTAAACATTCATGACATAATAAGTAGAAAACTTAAATAATAATAAATATTCCCTTTTATTGCAACAGGTACTATATGCCGAGATTCTACATTGTCCAACATCCATGGGAAATCTATACCATCCACACATGAAAAAGTGGTGTTGGACAGTATACTGCTACCAGATGAGAGAACCAGCAAAATGAATCATCAATTTGCAGAGACCTTTGCTGATGTTGGAGTGGGTGGATATGTGTGCCATCCGAAGTGTCTTATTCGATATCTCTAGATGATGGAGCATGTATATTTTCTGTTTATGTGGTCGATATTTCAAGTCCCATTAAATTGATTTGAATTTAATTCCAATTCAGATTAATATATTTTAAGTTGTTAATATACCATAAAACATCTTTTTAGATAAATGAATTGTAAAATTAAAAACATCTAGCGAGTTGAATAACGTTAGTTCATAGGAAACTACCATATTTTTTAAATCGTCGTATGCGTAATCACATCAAAACAAGTAAAGTTTACAAACAAACATCTAGCTTGGTGCTTGATAAGTGATTCATCATCAATTGGTTGTCCATTTTGGTTGCATAGAGTTTATATAAATGAAAAGTAAGAAGTAGTAGATGAGAATAGTCTGTACCCTCTAATCCATCATTAATTTATTAACCATTAAAACATAGAATCAAATAACATCCTCAGCTGACCAAACCATAGTTTAAAATTAATTTATATGCATCCATGTTACTAAATAATAATCTATTTTCAATATAAATGCTTAGTCCTTATACATTAAAAAAGAGCATTGTTTGCTTAAAAGTGTGAATAGAAACAGACGGAGTAGACTAAGTGACTTTGCGATGGGTTGTAGAAGTTGTGATAATTGCATTTGTATGTTCCTAAGGGAGTGTAGTGCAAACATGGGTTAGATTATCTTAAAAAAAGTAGGAAATATACAATATTGGAATATGTATGCACTAAGCAACTGGTCAAGACCAAAAGATGAATTTCTTTGTTGGGAGAAGCTGATGATACCAAGATCACAAATTCACTATTTGGTCATAGTTACAAAACAATATAAAAAATTGAGAAATGATGGAAAAATTTGCAACATAACAGTAGCAGTAGAGTATGGTATAACCACGTATGAACCAATATATGAAATAACCAATATAACCAATATAAGAAATATAAGAATGTATTTTGATATTTGAATATCATAAACTTCAACATATAAAAGATGTCAAAACAGCACTGAACGAAACATAAAACAGCACGCACAGCAGCATAATATGCGTAGAAATCGTTGTTACGTAGGTTTTTATTATTAATGAAATGCCAAAAGCAGTTAAATGAATATAGAAATCATCACAATGAAGCCACCTAAAAAACATCTGAAGCGTAGCCATTAGCTTTAATCAGCCAAAAAAACAGCAAAAGCAAGCTGAAAAAATAACAAAACCGTCAGTTAATAAATCTACTGTCATGCCTACATATATCAGTTAATATAGACAGCATGAAGCACTGAGTTACACTATTAATGCAAACTATTCTGAAACATGTTAAAAAAATTACATTTTAAAAGATTAAAAGTACAGGTTTTTAAAAAAATACAGTTTGGTTAAAATACATAGTTGTACCGACCAAACCAAATTCTCAAGAAGAAGAGAGAGTTGAGCATGTTGTGATATACTAAGCACGTTTTCTTTTATACTTTTCTTTGCGGAATTTCATGTACAATTGGGGAAAAGCCAATAAACTTACATAGGTGGAAGGCTAAATTACCGTGCATAGGTCAGTGCGAAAGAAGCTAGTGATGATAATGAACTTTCAATTTTTTTTTCAGTTGTGATAATTTGATAGTAAGTGGTGAAATGTGCATTTTTGTACTTTATGTTATAGAATAAGGAGAATAATTATTAAAACGCTATGCATTTTCTAGTCAACTATTACCTAGCTTAATTCTGAAATTGAAACAGATAACGACAATAATATGAGTAGTAATATGAATGCTACTCTAGGCATATTGTTGTAATCATCGTTCATTTTTTATTCATTTTATTTTTGGAATGTTACTTTGATAAAGTTAACTTGTGATGATATCAATATAGCACCTGTTACTCGATTCTTGCCAACATGGATTAGATCTTGCTTCCCACTTGCCTCTTTCCCCATGTTTCCCACTTTATTATCCAAACCCAGCATCTTATCTCCCCAACTAAAATGTTTGAACAGTTATACTATATTTCCATCTTGGCTACTGCAGTATTTTGTTATTAGTCGATAAAGTAGGTTTTCTTTCTTTTTTCTGTTAAAAATATTAATATAATTTTGACCGAAAGTATACGACTTCAGATTTAGGATTATTGTGGCATTTTACAGTATGCAAGTGGTTGATTTTGCTCCATTTGATCAGTGTGCAAACTACACAAATTAAAGTTTTCGGGATCAACTCATATTATGTTCTTATCTCTAACATTAAATGCTATAATATATTTCTGATAGTTTTTAATGTTTATTTTCGGCTTAATATAACTGATATTAACACATGAAAGCCTGATACTTCTCCTTTTGATTAATCGACTTCCCTACAGGTGAGAAAATGTGAATATGCTATACGAGGAGGAATCGTTAACCATGCCCAGGTACATTAGATCTAGTCTAAGAATAATACGATATTGCACATTGAAACTTCAACCGACGAAAAATGTGTAGTTCATTTTGAGTTTCCATGCTTGAAAATTTTGGTTAGAGTGATTTTGATATCTCGACGTATATGCTGTTTACATGATGGTTTATTATTTATATGCCTAGCTTAAAATACACTATTGGCTGGTAAGTATTTTATATGCCTAGCTTAAAATATATAACTTTATTTTCAGGATGGGTCCTTTGTACAACTGGATCTTACCTTCAAAAACTTCGGGTCACTCATGTACTTCACGCAGTCCCAAACAATCTTCATCTCCTATTTCCTCAACTTTCGTATCCACCATGCAGCTACTAATAAATTGCAAACCACTATTTCACTACGCCATAAATGGCCTACTGCAACACAAAAAAATGTTGGCTCAGGCCCGAAAAATGTTGCCATAGGTCTATGGCAACACTTTTAGGGTGATGCAATTTTTGCCGTTGCCTTAGACCTCAAAGGCAACATTTTGACTATCTAAGGCAACATAAGTAATATTGTTGCAATAGAACCCTATTTGGGTCTATGGCAACACCCATAGGTATCTGTAGCAACATTCCAAAATGTTGCTATAGATATAAACTTTTTGAATTTGTGGGGCCCACAATGTAGAGCATATTTGATTTTTTAATAAAAATAAATATTTATTTAATAAAATGCTATTGCACAGAATTTGATATTTAAACAGTAATTTATTTAAATAAATATTTTATTTCAACATTTGAAATAGTACAAATTCCTGACTCCACTATTTTACAATTCAATGATATATAACACTAATATTCACATATACAGATATTCCTCACTACATCACTCAGTTCACTCATTACATATGCAGTTTCAATTTATACAGACACCGACACTGACAAATATATGCCGAGCCGAAGGCGAGCCGAGTGCCGAGCCGAAGGCGAGCCGAGAAGCCGGTCTGGGCGCAGCGCCGGTGGGGGTCCGGGGCACGGCAGTCCCGGCGGGGATCGAGCCTTCTTTGAAACGACGTAAAATGATGCACAAATGAACACCTCCTGCGAATTTGAACACCTCCTCGATGATTGACTTTTGCAACTCTTTCATGGCTTCTTCTGAATCATCCAACCTTGTTCTTCTGAATCATCCAACCTTTTTCCAGCCATCATTCTTAGCAAATTGTTCAGTGGAAACTGAAATAACCTTGCTTTTAGCTCTGCCTTGGTAAAAGACCTGAAACCATGATAAATAAAAATTGACATTTCATCGAACATGTTGCGTGTTAATAAGTAATACATTACCCTTCATCGAACATGTTGCCTAATCACCTAATCACAATCGCTGGCATAACCACCCATTCCTTCCTTCCACAAAACAATAACAACAACCTACCATTCCACCACCAACTTCCTTTCTCCAATCCAAACTGCCTTAACCCAAACTCCTCCCTGCTACATTTCAAGCAACAACAACCTTCTCAAGCAACCACTGCATACTTCATTATCGAAACCCCTACTAGCAAACTGCATTTTCTTCCAAACTACAATCTCACAACCAAAACATCCCAAACGCGCAACAACAAACAAAGCTCTAACCTATCACTTCATATACTTCAACCTCCATCACACCTTCATATCCAACTTCTACAAAATGCGACAACCAGATTCACCATCCAGCTACAATCAGCCACAAACTCCTGCCCCTATCACCTAACGAACTCGAACCATTTCTGCACATAGCACAACAAATCCCTTCCTCTGCAATCTGTCACAACCAATTCGCATCTCCTCACTAACCCTATGCCTTCACCATCACAACAACCACCTACCTGCCTTCTCCGACAACCCGAACTACCCCTACACCCTAACTTCCTCACTAATCAAACTGAAAACCAACCTGTTAAAAACTCCTCCAAATCGCGAACCCACCAGCGCCTCCCATATCAAATTCACCAACCGCAATTTCAGCAACCCATCGACCAGAACTACCTTAAATCACCATTGTCCTCACCTCCATCGCTTGAAACTTCAATCGCAATCACCCACTGCCGTAACCCAGTCCAATCATGACCTAACTCCAACAACAATCGCCAATTCACAAGCCGAACAGACATTTCCAGATCTCGACAACAAAGCAAACGGGGCTCGACATGTAGGCAAACAGCAGCGAAATTGGAGGTGAGAACGAAATGGGAACGAAGCTTGTCTGAGATCACTACCAAACTTTGAAAAAAGGACGAGATTTTGTTTTTGGAAGAAAAAAAAGAAACGAAAATATGATTTGAAAATTAGGGATTTGAAAATTGGGGGTGAGAACGAAAATGATATGAAAAGTAAAGCGGGAAAACGAAAATTTGGAGCAAATTGTAGCGGTGATCCAGTTTAACAATCGGATTAAATGTAGACCGTTGGATCGTATTCACGCGGATTGCTAATTTTATTAATTTTTTAATCTGAATATATCTATAGCAACACTATATAAAAATGTTGCATCGTGTTACACTTTTTTAGCTAGAGCAACACATTTTTATGGCTAAGGTAACACCATAAATACAACGTTGCAGTAGGACCAAAATTTTATATCTATCGCAACATTTTAGCTGGCAACACCTTGCAAAAATGTTGCAGAAGGTCATTTATGGCGTAGTGTTCGAATCAACTTTCACATTATCCTTCACACTTGCATTATTAGTCCCATTGTCAAATATACACCCAAACAACTTCATACCCACTTCAATGTACATATATCCCACTGCCCCGTGCACATCAAATGTGCACATCAAAAAGAAAAGGAAAGAAAACAGCCTCGATCACCTACAAAGTGACCATCCTCTGTAGAACATCCCACTTCACTGCATCATTCTCCAATCACCTGCATACTCCCACTGGCAGCATCCCACTGACAAAAGTTTTTTAGTCTTTAATTCTTTATGGTGTATTGAGTCTGTGTTTGGGTATTTACTAGTTGCATCCAGATGCATTTTCTAAATCTGAGTTTTCACATAACCAAATGGAAAAAAATGTAGTTGCAATGAACCGTGATATAGAGTTAACTCCTAAAACTAAAGATGTACTAATATTTTGTAATGCTTGTGTAGATGTTTTGGGCTGGAGGAGTTAGCTCTTTGGCTTTGCATTGTGCAGTGGCTGCCGTAACAACACAGTATAACAGAGGCTTGTTGTATATTTGTATTATGTAGTAATGTGATACATTTGTATTATTGTTGTGTATTTGGATCTTGGTACTGGAGCGATAGTGTTTTCTAGTATCCGCTACTGCGATATATTAATGTGCTAAATGCTAGTATTATGTAATGATATTATGTAATGATATTGTTAAGTTATTCCGCACTGCAATGCAGATTATTGAATCATTTGAATGTGCACTGTCTATAATATTATTTGTTTTGATGTCTCGGAATGATTATTGATTATATATTGGATATGAATAGGTCTATAATATTATATATTGGATATGAATAGGTCTATAATATTATATATTGGATATTGATTATATATCTATATCTAATTGACTAGTTAGATATGGCTTTTAGCCGTATCTAATTGGTTCATTAGACGCTGCCTATTTGTCAATTAGATACGGCTTCTGGTCGTATCTAATGTGTCAATTAGATACGGCTAATGGCCGTATCTAATTGATACATTAGATACGGCTAAAAGCCGTATCAAAATATTAAGCTCGGCATATTTTGATATGGCTTTTAGCCGTATCAAAATATCGTTTATGGTGTAGTGATTATATATATTGTACATGTAAATATATATTTAATTAATTAACTTATTTAATTAAATAATTTATTTTATTAATTTTATTAATAAATAATATTTCTGAAATTAATTTTATAAAATTTCAAACATTTGAAAATTTTATATTTTAACTTTTATAATACTGTTCTATTTTAAAGTCAACTTTTAAATTTGAAACTTTTATTCTAATTTTCACGACGATTTGAAAATCCTTATTATATTTTTCTTATTTTAAGTTAAACTTTTAAATTGAAAACTTTTATTCTAATTTCAAAACAATCTTGAAATTAGCCCTAGGCCCAATTCAAATTGGGCATTTTCTATTAGGGTCAACCTACGGGCTCATATAATTGTTCGGGCCAAGTTGGTAGCCAAGTAGGACATGGTACTTGATTACCCAATAATCCAGCCTAGACACTACCTTTCTTAGACACCCTACTAGCAAGGTTGTAAGCTTAATTGGCTAGCTCCAATATGACTAATTTAGACTGCATAGGCTATTTGGAATGACCCACCTTTTGGACGGTTTAAATTGACGATAAACCACACACGGCAAACTCAACCCATTCAAAAGGGAGGATTGTTATGGGGTAAATAAGAAAAGAAGAGAAAAAAATAAAACAAACACAGAATCTCACAGCGGAATGACAAAATATAATAATCAAATAAACAGTTCATGAAGCCATTTTACAAATAACATTTGATTATACTTTTACAATACAGATCAGAGTACATACCGTAGTAATAAATAATAATGCAGCGGAACAACATGATGGAGTGGAATAAATAAAATAAATAATAAGAGTACAAAATCTCCGTCTTCGTCCTCCAGAAAGAAGTCTTCGATACACTGAAAAGCTCATACTGACCCGAGCATAATGAAAAGACAAAACACTCGAGTCAGAACTAAAAGATCTTATGCAAGTTAAATCAACAGTAATTAAATATGAGTGTAACGGCGTCAGAGATGTTTACGGTGTTTGATATCTCCTACCCAGTGTCAATGTGAGTGCAATAACTTAAGAGATGTTCGGGATTACCATCTCCTAAGGATCCGTTAAACTATCTACTATGTAGTACAATACGCTATTATAATATGTCTACAGTATAGTATTAAAATAGCGTTAAGGCGTTACCCATATCCCCCTTAACACATTTTATATATTCCTGTAGTCTATATAGTACCGTAAGCTCCACCAAACCGGTGGTTTACCCAAAGGGCACTCCGTAGGTACGGTACAAAACAAACTCATAGTGGGCGTGATAAGGCATGTGATAAGGCACACGAGGGTAGGATTCTACCATTTGCACTCCCGGACAGGTAGTAACACATAACAGCTACTATCGCCCACCTCGGAACACACTTCCATAATCAAAATTAAAGTGTGGCCACCAAATCAATCACAAAGTCATAATATGGTATCGAAGAAGTATGGCCGATAGGAGGTGCGACCTCACTTGGCCCGGTATAGCTCATATTTTAGCCACATCAAGCTGACTCACGGGAGTCAAGGTTACGTAAATACCCCATACAGAATCGTTCGCCAAACCATCCTACTTCATGCTGGAATCTCTACCACGTACACAGTTGTTAAAGTGGTTTTCGATATTGGCAGAGAGTATGACAATATCTGATCCCGGTCTCTTTAATAACCAAACGCTTATTTCACACCGGATGGTTCTTTTACATTTCCAAAACCAATTCATAATTGATATCAAAATATCATATTCAATTCAAACCATATCGCTTTTAAAATCATATTCACTTTTCGAAATCATATTCTGAAACGACCCGCAGTTCCATACCCCTTGAATCGACACTATTCTCCAATATATCGACTCAAAGTGAACGGAAATACGAACCATTTGGGTTAAAGAAGAAGGAGATAGAAGAAGAAAATAGAAACAACATCAGAATCTAACCATCGTAGCGGAATAAAATATAATATATAACAACTGGTCTTTACACAAAAACAAAATTATATCTGTTTTTATACATACATCATCAGAGTATACATAACACACAGCTGGACAGTAATCATAACCTGTCCTCACACAACTGAATATACAACAATCAACACAGCGGAATACATAAACAAGTACGGAAGTACGTGTCGCCATCCAGCTCGTCTCCTGAGCTCCACAGCATCCTATCCTGCATCTGTAATACTCGGTCTGACCCGAGCATTATAATAAAATAATACCCGAGTCATTCTGGAAAACCAGCGTGAGAAAAACACACTAAATTGGATTATTAAAGTTTTCCAAACCCTTTGAAATCAAAAGCATCTCGTAAGACCACACCACAAATAAATATGTCGGGTTTTTACCTTACGATAGCCAAAACACTTTTTATCAAATTCGTCTGATATTATAATAGTGTCTATTGAAAGCAAAATAGAATCTAGCTGAAATGCTTGCATCTCACGTTTCAGCAATAGTTGGGCACAATCAAAACCGTACAGGCGCTTATTGGAGATTGGATTCCATACAATGACTAGGCACTGGGATACCACCTGTCACAGTACCTGGTCTAGATCAGCATACCGAGGATCATGCCCGACCCCCTGCAACACAAGACCGGAACTACCTAAGGGTAATTCCAAGTAAGATCACCCCACGGTTGGCGCGACCAACCGCCATACAGCCGAAATAAAAACGGACCTCTAGATAGGAATGATCTCACCCTAATGGGCGCTACCCACATAGCCTTGCTGCATAACCCCTGATTTTCGGTCATTCCCGGTTGATGAGGCTTGAGGCTAAGCGTTACCTTTTTAGAACATATCCCTTAGAATGCCCATCGTCCGCCTGAGGATGTTTCGAAAGCATTCATCCATACAAGTCCGTTCCGGGTTCGAACGGAACCGAAGGCACTATTCCTACTACATCCATTTTGGAATCACCCTCAGGATTAGTAGCCACTAGCCCTTGCACTTCACTGCTCCATCTTCGATTCAAACGCGTTTCCTCACGAAACGTACAAACCGGATCGAAGTGGTTTCGAGAAATAAATCTCGATCCCAGTCTCTTCGAAACGATCAGCGCATTGGCCAATATTGATAGTCGGTTATTTAACTATCAATTATCATTCACAACATCCATCAAACAACAAATAATTCTTTAAATTATTTATTAAAATATCTTCGCAAGATATTTTCTACACTTCACCCTTTTTGAAAACAGTTTCCAGACCACACTATTCTCATGGAATCTATTTCTCAAATATTTTCTATTTCCACTGAAATTTACCAAGTACAAATATTTTGACTTTAAAATCATTTAAAGCACTTAATTATAGAATATACTTTTAAACATTTATATTTAAAACTACTTTAATACTCCATTTTATAAAAATATGCACTTTTAGAATATTTAAAATAAAGTTACTTTATACAATATAAAACTAAAATTTTCATCTTTTTAAAACATAATTCCAAGTCACCTTTATATAATTTCTACTCAAATAAATTTGTAAAATTTATTACTTCAAAGTTTAAACATTTAAAAATAATAGATTTCCCAAAACATACTTTTTAAAACAACCTTGAAACTTTAACTTATACTCAAGAATTTGTTTTGAAAACGTACTTGGTTATCCAGGGAAAAATATTTCTCTTTCACATCCTTTAAAATAAAACACTATTTATTTTTAATCACATTTACTCATTCCATTTATAAATTCCTACATTGAATTTATCCTTCAAAATATTCACTGATATATTATTTTCACTTTCATAAACCCCAATCTGAAAATTTCAAAATTTCAAATCCCTTTTAAAAATACCGGGTTTAAAACATTTAAATCAAATTTCCAAATCGATTTCCAATTTATTCATTTTGAAATAAATTCCCTTACTTTCTTCATTTATTTCAAATCCATTAACTTACATATTTTATTTCTTATTATGATTTAAAAATTCTTTTTAGCTGAGAATACCAATTTCAGATTTCCAAATTTCTTTCTTATCCCTTTAGTTAAAACTTAAACCTTGAATTCCAAAGTAAATTCTTTATAATATCACTTAAGTTAAAATTTATTACTTCTTTGTTTATTAAAAATCCCTTCCTTACTCGGAATTT
The DNA here is from genome assembly GCA_030737815.1 of Allium fistulosum. Lineage (NCBI taxonomy): Eukaryota > Viridiplantae > Streptophyta > Magnoliopsida > Asparagales > Amaryllidaceae > Allium > Allium fistulosum. The sequence continues at coordinate 303,000,912 of CM060901.1, read as the reverse complement.
ATTTATTAGAATTTTAAAACCACTTGCATTCTTAGATTTATTCAAATTTTCTATAATTATTTATTTGAAAATTTACTCTTTTATTTCTTTAAAATCCAATTCTATATATTTTAATAACTCATTATACCGAAATATATTCAATCAATCCTTATTATCCAATATTCCCATCATCAATGAATTCATCGCAGGATATCAATAATCATCCACAGAATAATTAAACAAATCTAAATACTTTGAGGAATCCAGTTGGATCCCTCCAACCTGTTTCCGTGCATCCACAGACGTTAGCACAATACCAATTCCACTTCGAGGTGGAATATCGCGGTATATGGGTTTATAAAATATCATCTGCTATTATGCGGCGCATAGGGTCTCATCCGTTATATAATGCGAGAATATCAATCACCAAATATATTCTATATACTACTATATATAATAGTATCATCCAACAGATAAATTATAAATTTATAAATCAAGATAGGCATCCAATGATTTAAATTTTATCATTTAAATTAAACTATGGAATCCAAATGAGTGAGATAATCTCACCTTTGCTTTTAAGTTGCAATCCTTTCCAAACTCGACCCGATTTCCCGACTTTTGACCTTGTATAAAATTTGATGATTTATTAATATTTGAACTAATCAAACAATTAAATTTCCATTTAGTAAGTTACTTAACTAATGATTTTACTTGAATCAAGAATTTAATTTAATAGTTTTCCTTAACAAAAATCCTTTAGTAATTAAAATAAATTAGACATGTTAAATAAATAAGTTAATCACTAACTCCCTTGTTTAAAATAACTAGTAATTTTTAAAAATATGTATATTTATTTCTTCTAAGACTATTTATCTACTTATTAAAATTATTTACATAGATCTAAAAATATATTTTTATATTAACTTCGATATTCAAAATTCCTATATATTTTCCTAAATCTTATATATATGCTAAATCAAAAACAGATTTTCCTTCGAAAGCTATATAGATTAAAAATAGATTTTTTTTAAATAGTTATAACTAAATATATATACTTCAGTAAACAAAAAAATAAACTTCTATAGATTTAAAAATCTATTTTATAAAATCCTACTGTTATACTATTATTAGTTTTCTTGTAATAACAAAATAGTAGTTTTCCTTTACTGTTAAAAATTTTTCTTCTCAAATATATGTATATATGTATTATGTTTATTTCTGTATATATATATATAAATTTCCTTCACTGTAAAGATAATATAATTTTACTTTATTGTATATACATACATATATATAAATTAAATTTAAAAACAAAGTGTTTATACCTCACTGCTCTAGCTTCCTGAGAGAATCGAGCCTCCAATACGATCAAAAATTCGCCGAACCTCCTCAATAAAAATCGACTCCACCTCTCCGATATCTCGACTCACCACGCAAGTCGACGTCAAAGACCCGAAGTTCGAACCCAACTCGCCCCGTCGCCTTCCTGCCACCGAGGCCTCGTCACGACTCACCCTCACAAACTCGCGAAATCGAGACCACGCATCCTCCACGCGTACGCGTATGCCAACTCTTCCGTCCCCTGTCTTCGAGCTTCGCCTACGACAATTCCTTCTCCTCGCATGCGCGAGCACGCGCCTCCTTCCACGATTCCAAAGTCGCCGCCGCTTCCCTCGATTCAAAATTCGCATGCGAAACCACGAATTGCTGAAAGGAATTTTGTTCCTCCACTACGCGATTCAATCACGTATCGCACCCTCCTTTTTATAATTATTTTTTTTTGAAACGAACAGATTTGCGTTCGTTCGAATTAATTTGAAGATGGGGGAGAAAATGAACGCGATTTGTTCAGAGGCTTCCCCCTTTTTTTCTCGATTTTGTTTTGAAAAGAAAGAAGCTCGGCTCATGTTTTTAAAGAGGAAGATGGCTTGCGGAAGAATTTTTGCAGAGCTACAGTGGTTCGAAATGAAAGGGAAAAAGTTGACGTGAAATAATATCGGCTGAAGTTAACCAGGATATATAAATATATATTTTAAATTAAATTCAAATCATCTCGATAAATGCAATTCGATCGTATGGAGAAGATAGCTTTTTGAACCAGTTATTATATTAAATTCGCTATAAATTTCAACGCGTTTATATATCGTACGCTCACACAACAACTCCAATCACTACGAAACTTGAAATTCGATAATAATACAGTATTACGGATCCAATGGAACTGGTTTCGTCGAATTCTGAGACTGTGCCCCAGAAGGCTATTTTTAAATTCAATTTAAACGTTATAAATTTCAAAACTTAACAAAACACTTCCGAATTCAATTTAAAAGCTTTTATTATCTTCAGTATTATCAATGTAAATTTTCTGGGCCTTTAAATTATTTTTAACAAGCTTACAACTGAAGATTCGATATTTTACCCAAATTTAAATTGTTTGATTCAATAATTTAATTGACAAATAAAAAGTGATATTTGAAATTCAAGTCCAAAATTAACTTTTAAATATTTAAAATCAATTAAATAGTTCAATTTCAAATATCCTAAATTCTCGGTCGTCACATATTCACTTTTGAAATTATCAATAAGATAGGTTAATTAAATCCCCATTCCAAAATCATCATATTTACTCAAATATGTCATTTCACAAAAAGGTATAAATTTCAAATCCCAACTTAGGTTATATCATCATCAAGGATTTAAATATTAATACTTCAACTTTACACAGTTTGAAATTGTAGAAAATAGTTTAGATAGTCATAAATAGTTTTAAATAGATTTAAAATAGATTAAATAGATTAAATAGGTTTAAAATAGTTTAAATAGATTTAAAATAGATTAAATAGATTTAAAATAGATTAAATAGATTTAAAATAGATTAAATTAGTTTAATAGTCTGAAGATCTTAATAATTAGGATTTAAAATAATATGTTTTAAAACAGTTTATATTAAAATAATAAATTTGAAATTAATATCAAAATTAAACTATTTCTTTCATTTCAACACATCTGGCCCATGTCCAGCTTTCAAATCAACAAACTCAATTTTGTCTTTCAATTTAGATTCCCGTTTAAACCATTTAATCAATATTGATTTCAATTTCCGTTTAAATGATGAACCCACTTGAAAAATGAATCACTAAAGTGGATTACGCTCGTCGAGAGCTTTCCAACGATATATAATATGTTAGGGTTTTGAGGAGTTTAACTTTTTGAAATTGATTTTAAAATTGGATTGAGGGTTTGCAATTTGATTTTGTTTCTACCATTGAAGAAGGAGCAGACAGAAGGAATTGTACGTGCAGAAATAAGAAATAAAAAGGCTGTTAGGGTTTAGAAAGATCTATTTATACGAACAAAGCCCGATAAGAATGAATAACACCCGAATTGATTTGAATTGACAATAACGACCCGAAAAGCCCGTTCCACCTCTGAAACAAAAGTGGGTCATCCCATATATCGAAATAGACATTTTTGATATTTTTAAACTCAATGGAATAGGTTTCAAGTCCTAATTCCATTGTATGAAGAAGTTAGCTTTTAAAATTAGCTTATTTCAAATTGATTTCATTTAATTGATTGCTTCGCGTTTCGAGTTCGTACGATCAAACGTCAAGTCTGATCGCTACGAAACTTGAAATCATACAATAATTCACTGTTACGAATCCGATGAAACTGGTTTCGTCGAAATCCGAGACAGTGGTCAAAATGGCTATTTTGACGTTAATTAAAAAAATTATTATTAAATTAACTAAATCACCTTTTATATTCAAATTTTATAACCAACCATTTTTATCATTTTTGATTACATAATAAATTATAATCCTTTAAAATAAATTTCCAAGCCAAAACCAATGTTAAATATTGCACTAATCACAGTGTTCAATTTCAATAGCAATAAATTCATTTAATTATTATTTAAATTCCAATAAATTGATTTATTTGATTTTTCACCTTATTACTCAATCCATTATTACTCTATGGATATAATTAACATTGGTTTATAACTTATTACACCAATACTCTACAGTTATCCTCTTAATTCACATTAACTTCAATATTTAATTGGATTTAATTGCAATTGATTTCCAATTTATTACAACGAATTAATTAGTGGATTTATAATTGACCATTGTTACAACTTGCTAATTCAACACATTTCTAAGTTTATTGTTTACAAAAAATAGCTAATAAATTCACACATTGATTAATTATTCTATATTAACCCATTTCAATTAATTACATACAATTTTACTGTTTAATACAATATTTGGTTTATTTCCTTATTTACCCATTATTAGCTTTCCAATCATTCTAATTAATTTGAATTACAATTAAATAGTTATCCATTATCTTACATTAACATTACTAACATTTCATTCTAGTTATTTTTTTTATTAATAAATCAAAATATTTTATTTCTTCCAATATTAATTTACAAAATCTTATTAAATTAAATATTTTTAAGTATCGAAAATTACGGGTCGTTACACTCTCCCCCACTCAAAACTTTTCGTTCTCGAAAAGGGAAAGAAGGGATTAAGAAACTAATATATTTAATTCAAAATATTCAATTTATAAACAGTTAATTTACATAATTAAATTATTTAAATGGAATATATCAATTTATAAACAATTAAATCCTTTTGTATTCAAGTTCAATAAAAGTTGAGAAACATTTCACTTCCCTAAATTTTTTCTAAGTCCAAAATTCACAAAAAATTTCGACAGAGTCTCCTTTGTACGGAGAGGTCTAGGAGAAATAATAATATCAATAATAACAATATATATCATATTTCAAAAATAAATATCTCAAACCACGGGAAAACAATATAATAACGCTATAAAACCGTAATCCGAAAATGTACCTATTTGTCGGGCAAACAACGCTTATTTATGTAACGGAAAGCAATAGCTATTACTTCCATAAACCTGTATTTCACTTATATAATCCAAAGAAGTTAACAATTATATAAAAGAGAAATTTAAGTTGTTTCAATTGATAACAAACAATCAACACAACATAACAATAGTCACTTGCAAACAAAACCATACAATCATCGCAGGCAATCAAAGTAATCAACCATTCAACCATAACAACAAAAACAAATGGTTTGTTCGGGTTCAGAAACTTTTAATCGTATAAAATGATAAATAAACTACTAAGTATATCATACACTCAACAGTCTTAGATAAAACTTAATAGATTATTCATATATCTCCATACAGTTAGAAGTATCATTTCCCAAACATCTCATAAGTCATGACAAACAATAATTTCAAATATCTTTTAAGTTTATTCTTGCATATTTCTTTTCATATCATTTACTATTTTCATTCATTCATACAAAGCTTATTTTCATTAATTTATATTCATTACATACAAAAGTTCATTTCTCATTCATTCGTACAATGTCATTTTCTCTTTTCATTACTTTACATTCCTTTGCTTACATAAGTTATTTCCATTCAATTATTTAGAATAATGAATGATTTCATTATTGAAGTATTGCATGCATTTTATTTCAGTTTACTTCACATTTATTATTTACTTTGATTTCCATTTTTACATCAATATTCGTAAAGCAACTCATACTTATAAAAAATTTCTTTTCGCTTTTATTTCTTTATATATAGTATTCCATTTTGCTATATGCTTTAATTATAATTGGCTTCAAACATCACTTAAGTTTATAGTCAGTTACTTGCAGTATTCACTTTTCTATTAAATTTCATTAGTAATTTCAATTTATTAACTTAAGTTTATAATATTTATAACATCAGAATTCTTATTTATAGAAGTAATTCCATTGAACACCTTCATTACTTAAGTTTTACTTGCATAATATTCTATTACATATTCTTATTAACATTTCAACTTTTAATATTTCGGCAAGTTATATATATATATATATATATGTGTGTGTGTGTGTGTGTGTGTGTGTGTGTGTGTCTTTTAAGAATGCAATTGAATGTCACACAAGTTTATCACATTCATTTTAATTAACAAATGTTCAATAATTACATCTCCTAAATTTTCATATCTACAAGTTACCAATTTTCAATCACATATATATTCCATTAATCACTTAGCATCTAAATTTCTTATTTTCCATTTAGAAGTTTCCAATTATTAAAAGGTAAGATTTCATTCATTACAATAATTGAAACTACTAGTGTAATGCCCCGTAAATTTTATCGGTTTAAATAACGTAATTAACCGAATTTTTGTTTGAAAATAAACAGTTAAAGTTTTCAATGAAAATTTGATATTTGGTATGCGTCTATTTAAACATAGTAAATGTCAGAATTTCATTGAAAAATATGTAAGTTAGTTATGTTGTGTAGTTTTCAATTTCAATTTAAATTCAGTTAATTTGATGAAAATAAAATGTTTTCGATATCTAAATATTTTTATATAATAAAAATGTAAACTATTTTCTGAGTGAGACGTCATAATTCGTTTCGTCAAATTTGGACTGCTCTAGCCCTACTTATCTTAATTCTGACATTTTAGTAGCATTTTGGCAACAAAATATCGACTTCTGATAGGATGGTTGTATTGCTAACATCTGTGTACCATTCTATTCGTCTCGTCTTGCTGATCTTCGTAGTATATACATTTGTCAATTTTGATGCCCGGTACATGGCAAAATCTGCAGAACGGTTAACTATATCGGTACCCGTTTTAACACTTTTGGATTCTATGACCTTTCAGTTATCCACCATGATAAGCAATAGTCATCAACCATTGATATTACCTACAATTCAGCTTTAGGGCTTTTATTATTCCTTCTATATTCAATTTATTTGCTGGTTCATTTTCTTTCGTTTGGTTCGTTCATATCTCCCTATCTCTTCCCCTCCTATCTTCTGTTACTTCATTCTACTCTTAATAATGATAATAATATATTGCAAAGCTTATTTGGATCTGGTACACTACTGTTCTTATGTTACATTCGAAAGCACGTCCACCCTTTCATCGCCTATGTCACGCGCGCACCGCCTTCTCAGCCCGCCAACTCATGGCCGATACCCATACCCATCAACGACCCCACCGTGCTAGCAACTGACCAAGCCTCCGCCACCTTACACCATTTCCATGTAGCCTTTCACCCCCAGCATGCTGCCGATCCACGTCTAACCTTCCTCTCATCACCAAGCCTCCATGCCAATCTGCTCGACAACCTCCCGCTTCCATGCCGCAGCCATGCTCGCCTCCAAGTTCGCCAATTCCCACTTCCACAGCCTCCAACACGACCAGGCCAGACCATCACTTGGCCACTACTTCTGACCCCTGCACCGTACGATCCTTCTCTACCTTATTTCCCCTGCCTCTCCACCTGACACTCTAGACCCGGCCTCCATAGTGCTGCCCACGCACACAACACCAGTGTCAGATCTGCGTGCACCCCCTTCCACCTTCGGCCCATCCAAACTACCGCATGACCCCAACTTCCTAGTCGCATCTGCAAATTTCCCATGCCTTCCTCCACTTTGCTTTTATATATATACTTGGGTATATGACAGTTTTATCAATTCATTTTTTATATATATAAGTTATTGTAAGTTGGACATATTCTGTTATATATATATATATATATATATGTTATATAAGTTGTATATCACCTGTTGTAAGTATATATTATTTTAAACAAGCTACATGATAAAGTTATATATTTTACATGATAAAGCTACATTATAAAGTTGTACACTTGTGATGCTTTACTGCTATCATGTATTCTGTAGTTTATATATATAAGTTTATAAAGTTGTATGATCTGTTAAAATATAAAGTTAGTATAGGTTGTAAGTTGCATGTATAAGTTTATACACATATTACAGTAAAGTAAGTTGTAATGATTTTATAATAAATATTGATTTTTAAATATATTATATATATATTTCATATGTATATGTGTTATATATGTATGCATTTACAAGTACCTATATAATTATAAAGCAAAGTATATATATAAAGTAAGTTATCTTATCTTAGCTGAAGGAAAAAGTTATATACTTAATATATGGGTTTTATAAATTTTGATTTGAAAGGAAATACATATAGTATATGTAAGTGTATACGGTAGTTTATACATTAGTTTATATATATATATATAGTGTAGTTTGCAGAGTTGCGTGAAGCTTGATTTTCTATTATATATAATGTCCTATGTTTAAATATTTGTTTACAATTTATATTAATATTTTTAAAAAATTGTTTTTTGTAACAACTAATATATACATATGTTATGTTAACCTTTTTATTTGAAGAATTTTGAGAGGAAATTTATGTGTTTAAGAAAATGTTGGTTTTAAATATTGTTGTATATATAATATAGAATTTGAAAGGAACTATATGTGTTTAATCTAATAATGATTTCGCAATATAACATGTAAAGATTTTATTGGTATTTTGAATTAAATATTGATTTGAAAATATATGTTTTTAAAATTGATTTTTGAAACAAAAATATAAATATATATAACATATATTTTGTTTCATCGATCTCTAGTCCATCTTGGCCTACTCTCTCAATATTGAATTGTTCGCAGCAACTTTTGCTTTCCTTCGTATTCGTGTCCGTAGCCGTATAAGCATCGTGTTCATTTCCCATTGTTCTCTAGCCTCGAAAGGTGAGCAATCACTCACGATTAACATTCTTATATTAAGTAAATTCAATTCACATGAAATGACGATTGAAATATGTTGTAAAATTTGAATTGTTAATTATGATATGCCATTATCTGTCATTGTTTCCCTGTGACATATGACACCATAACCTGTTGTATATATTACATTTAAATTTGTTACTGATGATATATGCCTGTTGTTGATATGTTATATTTTTATCATATTTGTTCTCACTTTGCAAGTTCCCTGTTAATTTAGAATTCCCTATGGGTTGAAATGATACATACCCGAACGATATTATAGATTAGGGAAAAATCGTTATGGGTTAAAATGATAAACCCAAGCGATTTTCATTGATTTTGAAATTTTGGGATTGCGGGTTGAAATGATATACACCCGTAAATATTAAATTATTGCGGATTGAAATGATAAATATCCGTATCACTTGACCATAAGATAGAAAATTATATACGGACACCGTTGATCTATTTTGAAAAAAAAGGATTTCCAAAGTTTGATAGGAAATATATGGATTTTATTAAATATTGATTTTTTTATTATAATAATATAAATAATTTATTTTAATAAATGTGTAAAATTTAGATTTTTAAAATTTTATGTTTTGGAAATTTTAAATTTATAAGTTAGCTTTGAAAACATAATTTTCATGATTTTTCTTATAATTTTATTATTTTAAAATTATATAAAATAAGAATTAATATAAAATACATTTAATAATAAGATTTAATTTAATAAAATTTAATTTAATTAGTTTATAACATGTTTAAGTGTTTATTTAAATTTATATTAATATTTTAAAAATAGATTTTTTTAACTTTAATAATAAAGGTTGGGAAGAAAAATTAATGTTGACTTAGAAATTAAATTGGTTAATAATTGAATTTAAATAAGAATTGATTTGAACTATCGATTTGGAGATTTTGAAAGATATGATTTATAACTTGATTTGATAAAAAGTGATTAAATGAATATTCTCAATTTAAAAAAAATTGAGACTGAATATTTAATACTGATTTAAATTTATAAATTGAGATTCTATTTAATTGTTATTAAAATGATTAAGTGAATATTTTCCAATTTGAACAAAATTAAAGTTAAATATTGAAATTTAAATGAAACTTATATTGAAATGTTTGGATATTTAAACTTTGAATCTTATTGGAATTGAAGGGATAGTTCAAACCCGGATTTGAAATCGATATAAATTAAAATAGTTTAATGAGAATTTGAATTGATTATGAAATTTGAAGAAACAATTCTAATTGTAAACTACTTTTGATATATAAATTATATTAACATATATACACTATTTTTAATATATAACTATTTCAATATATATCAACTATTTTCAATATTTAAACTGTTTGGGTTGGAAAGTGTTATGATTTGGAAAGTGTTATGATTTCGAAAGTGCTATGATTTCGAAAGTGCTATGATTTTGGAAGTGTTATGATTTTTGAAATGAATATGATATTTTGATATGAAGTATGAACTATTTGAAATGAAATGACCACGGTGTGAAATAAGTGTGTAACGACCCGATATTTTGGACCATTCGCATCCATTATAAGTGTATAGGTAGACACTCATGCCGGAGTTGAATTGCTCAAAATACCGCGTTGTTAATTTAAATTGGCAAAACTGAACATATACAGTAAATAAATAATCACAGATCACAGACACAGAGTAATAATTGCAGCGGAAATAAAAGAGATAGTAGTTCATGAAGCTACTATATGAATATATAAGATACATCAGAGTTTACAACAGAAGAGTAATACGATACATCAGATACAAATCAGAATACATCACTGGAATCATCGAATACTGAAAGCAGAATAGATGGCTGGATCTTCAAGCAAAGCTCCAACTCCAAAGGTGAGTCTCGAAAGCTGAACCACTCAGTCTGACCCGAGCGTAAAGCAAAATACAAAACACTCGAGTCAGGATTAACATTCTTATATTAATAAATCCAACTCAAGTGAAATGGCAATTGAAATACAAGTAACTCAAAGGATGTTTGGAATAACCATCCTTTAAGGATCCGTTAAACTATCTACTATGTAGTAATGTACGCTAAGTAGATAATGTCTATCAGTAATAATAAGATATCAAAATAGCGTTAAGTCATGGCCCATTCCACCCTTAACACATTTGTATTCCCAAAAGCATATACAAGACCGTAGTTTCCCCAAAATCGGAAGTCACCAGAGGGCAATCCATATACTAAAGGTACAAATCAAAATCGTAGTGGTCGCGCATAAATGGAATACAAGTATGACAAGGTACATGAGGCGATACCAACTAGGATACTAGTAGTTGCCTGATCCGGACTGATGTTGGGCATAGCAGCTACTACCCCAACACCGCGAAACAACACTCCCAAATCGAGGGGTGCACCCAAATCGAATCACATAAGTAATAGATAAGGTATCGAAGAAGTGTGTCCGCTAGAGATGGCGATCCTCAATGGCCCGGCGCGGCTCCTGTTTTAGTCATGTCAGGGGTCATCCAAAATCGTTCTCTTTCTTCAGTCAACGCGTTCACCAAAACCATCCACTTCGTTCTGGATCAACACTCCGCGTATAGTTATTAAAGTGGTTTCGGTTTAGATAGAGAGTATATCCATAACCGATTCCGGTCTCTTTAATAACTTTCGTAATTATTACACCGATTGGTCGTTTATATATTTCGAAACCAAATCAATTTCAATTTCAATTGGAAATTTGCAAACCAACATTTCATTTGTCTTTCTAAATCAATTTCCATAATTTACGTTTCAAAACTTCAATTTACCATTTCAAAATCTTATAATTCAATTTCAAACTTTATTTAAAACAATTCAAATATTGATTCAAATTCGTATATAAGTTTCATCCCGAAATCATTTAAATCAATTTATTTTAACATTCAAATCAATTTAAATTCATTTACCGATTTCTTTCAATATTCGTTAAGTTACTTTATCCTTCAAAACAATTTCTATCAAAATTTCAATTCATTAAATCAATTTCTTAAGTTCAACTTCATTAAATCAAAACTTACAATTTTGAATTAAATTAAATTCATCAAATCAAATTCTTTAAATTTCAAGTCTTACATTAATTCCAAAATATCACATTTTCATTTCTGGTTAAAGAAATTCAATTTCACTTATTTAATTGCTTAAATAATTTTCCAAAACTTAATTATTAAATATTTCAAAGTTTAATAATTTCAACTTAATTATAATTTCAAACTTAATTATTAAATCATTTCAAACTTAATTCAATCATTTCTCAAATTAAACAACATTCTTACATCAATTACATTGTTAATATTTTATTTCATATTTACATATTAACATTTTCCTTTCGTTACATTCCAATTTCCAACTTCATTTCAAAACCATAATATTTATTCAAATAAAATCTTCGTTTTATTTTTAAATCAAATTATTGACCAATCGGGTTTTATTTAATTTTCTATCCTAGGTCAAAGTTTAATTTGGGTATTTATCATTTCAACCCGATTCCAATTCAATTCAAAATCAAAACATACAAAGGGAACTTGCAGTGTGATAACTGGGATGGTGTCAAAGTAAATAAACAAGCAATAACATCAATCAATAACAATTCAATAATCAATTCAAATAATCCCGAAATAACCGTATTAATTCACATTGTTATTTGTGCGAATTAATATAATTACTTCTAGAATCTACACTATCATTTCATGTAGATTAAAGATTATTATTTTACGGTTCCTCCTTGTCATCTATTTACAATTTCATACATCATCAATTTAACAACATACATTCAGTGGTTCAAAATGTAATTAAACAAATCCTACGTGTCAATAAGTTCAACAGTTAAAGGGATCATATTATACAAATGTCAGTTAATCAAATTTAACAATTAATTATCCTATATCAACTTCAATTTCACACTATTTAACATTTTAACATTAACAATTTAACATCCAATATAAACATCAACAATCAATCAATTATCAGCCAAACTGTATTATTATTGCATAAATAATTAACAGATAATGGTGTCAGATGTCACAGGTGAACTGATACAGGCAATAACATATATAACAGTGTAATTAACTAACAGCAGTATATTTCAATTGTCGTTTCAATTGAAATCAGATTTAATAAATAAAAGAACGTTAATCGTGAGTGAGTGCTCACCTTTCGAGGCTAGAGGGATTTGACAAAGAAAAATAAGCTACTGATTCCAAAGCAACGCCAGATGGATACGCTTTGAGGGAGAAAACAGGCACGACGAACAAAGCTGATAACAGGGATAGACGGAATCAAATCAGAACTGAATCGATGAGGATAATTGGTATAAGCGAATATATATATATATATAATAGGAAAAGAATCATATTCTAAATTCATACATGTTTAATATTTTATACATTCTATACTGACACATAATAAGTAACAGTTGATATAAAAGAACTACTATATATTATACATACACGGTATAACCTTCTCAACTTTATATATAGACTTACTAATATGGAAAAACAAACATTTTCTAAAATAATCTATATAAAACACTTAAATCTAAATACATATGTATGTATAACTCAGTCGAACAAGATTTTTTTTTAGTATAAACTTTTGAACTAGATTTTTATATAAATAAAATACGACTAGCATGTAAACTAAATACAATGTAGACAACAGGTTCATATACACGAAATGAAAACTGATATACAAAATAAAGCTCTTGCGCATGACCCAAAACATAAACAAAGTGTAAACTGATATATTATAGTGGAAGGCAAGATCCAGGTAGACACGGCAGAAGACAAACAAGACTTGCTCAGTGAAGAAAAAGGTACCGACTTTATATACAACCCAGTTAAAAATCTATTTTCCAAAATTACAAAATAAAATAAGAGGCGGGGCAAAATGATATATTGTACGCCTAAAAAATGCAACATTAAACCCATATAAACATAGCAAATAAAATATATACTATTGTAACTAACCGGATATGTATACGCATCCACTCTTCCATTTGAAATGTATGTGCCGATCCCAATATAAAGTATAAACTGTTGCAAATAACCTAAATCAACAGTAACTTATCTAAATATGTAAATTTATTACTAACGGGTTTTGTATATTACTTATTTACTCAGCTATACATATATAATATTTTGCGAAATCATCACCCCGTTTTAAACGCCACTTTATTTTAACATGCCTAACTAGATCTCTAAACAAATAGGTGCAGACTATATGCAATCCATAGAGATATAATACATAACTTATACTGGGGGACATGAAAGCACATCGAGCTTATATGTATAAAATTTATAAATTCAAGCATATATGACTTACAAAAACAGAGTATACATACATGATACTATTATAAAATAATATATATACACTATATCAAAATATAAGGTACGGCTGTCATTTTAAACTTATATAAAACAAGTTTTATAACCTAATATATATAACAGATATCATGTATTTACGTTCCAAACTATTTACTTTATAAATCATATAAATAACTTACACCATCATATAAGCGAAAGGATGGAGCGGATGATGGCAACGGTGGCGGAGTGGATGGTGGCGGGCAGAGTCGGCTGTCGAATGGTGGTTGCTTGAGAGTGTTGCACGCATGGGAGGGCTGCTGGGGTAGGCGTGCATAGGCGGGAAAAGGAGCAGGGCTTGTCGACTTTGGTGTGGAGGAATAAAAGCAGAGGAAGGGAAGCAGGCTTCGAGATCTGAGGTGAGGAGCGGCTCGGTTGCCTGGGTTGAGGCGCTGTACTCGAGACGATGGTGAGGGGTTTGGGTGGAGGTCATCGGGTCAGAGCTGGCGCGGTAGAAAGAGAGGCTGAACTGCACCTTACATATTTTGATTTTTTTTTATAAAGGAAAGCCCGGTCGAAATCTTGCAGACAGAAGATAAACAAGCAAGGAGGTTATTTTGATGAGCAGGCCGAAAGACAAGGGAGATGAGCAGCTTTTTAGGGAAAAAGCAAATGAATAGACAGAACTATAATTCTCTTCTTCCAAAATAAAGTGAACATGTCAGTTGCATGAATTCAAAAAGTAGAAATATCTTTTGGTCTATATTTTTCTTTTTCCCAGAGCTAGAATGAAACAACGTAGGAAATAAAATGAAAAGGAAAGAGAGTGAGAACCGGTGAAAGAACAGATATATTCTGAAACGGTAGGAATACAAAAAGTCAGATAATAAATTTCCTTTATTTTTTTTTTGGAAATATATATTATCAAGTGGGAAAGAAAAGGTCCAGCGTGAATTACGATAAAATAATTAAAGCAAGTGCTGCTCAGCTGGCATTTGAAAAGACAGGGATAAAATTTAAATACGGCTCCGATACGATAAATAGTTTGTCGAATCTACTGCATACCGAACACCGACTTACTAAAACGAATATATTACGTAGACCAGCACGACGAGACGATCAAAACGGTATACATATATCAGTGGTATGATTGAATTATAAAAATTCGAATTTTTTTAACTGGCGGAAAATGCAAGAAAAACGCTGAAAAATAAGATCGACGGAGCCAAAGATGTCCGAATTTGGAAAAACGACAAACTGACGTCTTGCTCAAAAGATGTTTTAGAATTTTTCTATATAAAAATATTTAGGTTCGGAAACATTTTATTTTCATCGCTTTTTAACTGATTAAATTAAAGTGAATTTACGCGCGAAATAAACTTTCATATTTTTGGACGAAAATTTACCAGTTGCTATGTTTAATTAGACGTATTCCAAATATTAAATTTTTATTTCAAAATTTTATCGTTTAAAATTTCACAAAATTTCAACAAATTACGTTATTAAAACGGTTAAAATTTACGGGTCGTTACATTCTCCCCCACTCAAAACTTTTCGTCCCCGAAAAGGAACGAGGTAGGAGAATAGAAACAACCAGAAAGAAAAACAGATTTGAAATACAAAATAACAATTAATTTAAACCATATAAATTCAAATTTAAATTAATTGATATTCAATAATTGATTTAATCCATTTGATTTTCTTAAGTTAAATCAAGCTTTAACTATTTCTAGATTGATTTTCTTATTATCCAATTATCCTCAATTTACAATTTCTAAAACCATAAATTTGAATAGTATTTTATTATAATCATATTTTTTTTCCAGCAATTTAAATTCTTTTTTTATTCCAAATTATTGTTAAATTTATTCTATTTAATATATCTAATCACATATATTTAACCCATATAAATTAATTTAAAACATAAAAGTTTCGATTTAAATTAATTTACATCCATTAATTTCTTTAAAATTCAAGGTATTTTCATAAGTTGATCAAATTTCAATTTATTAATTCTTTCAAAACAAATTTATTAATTCTTTCAAAACAAAATTATTTCATTATTAACTGAGTTTACTTATTATCCTATCCAACTCTATTAACATCTTTATAATCAAAATCTAGTGTATACCATTTATTATAAACACTCAAATTTATTTATAAATTCAATTTATCTTATATATTATCCAATTACATATTCAACTTCTGAATGATTTAGGTAAGTTGTATTAGAATGCAGTTGAACAATATACAAATAAAATTTTTCCAATTCAATTATTCAGTTTAAATATTTATTCTAAATTTTGGTTTTATTTATAATTAAATCATCCTTTAACAAAATTTAGAGATATATATAATATATTTATATCAAATCAAATTAAATTTTAAAATAAGATACCTATATATATGTGAATCAAAATATACCGAAGAAATTCAAATCAAAATATATATTTACTTTTTCCTCAAAACAAAACCGTAGCAAAGCTACAGAATGATTTCTCCACTTCGAAACTCGAAAATGAATGTCGATGATGCGGCCGCCATCACTGAAATTATTTTCCAACGACAAAGACAAGAGCACTGATTTCAACATTTTAAAAATTCTTTGAAAACGATTTCTTTTCGAAAATACTTCCAATATATATACTTTAAAATTTTTAAAAACCAAAGTTCGAAATCACCGGAAACTAATAAATTCTCAAATTTCTGAATTAAATTCATTTCAAATTCCAATCAATTTATAACCAAGTTTATAGATATATTTATTTATATTATGCAATAGTCGATGGTTTACAAAACAATAAATGAAAGTCAAATATTATTATTTCTGACACAAATTTATTAACAATTTAATTTCAGAAAACTTATATTTATATATAATATAATCATACAAAACTTTTATTTTATTTACCAAATTTGAAAACGATATTGTGTCAGTTTGCTCTGCTCAAGTGTTTTGGAAATCCTATCGATAGCGTTGATCAGACGAATCGATCGAAAACCCAAATCAACATCAACAACTCAAACAACACAATATATAAATCATTTTAAAATTAATTTACAAATACACTTCTTTGCTTGACGATATAGGAATGGATTTCAAAGCAAGGATAGGGATTCAAATTTGATTAATTCAATCAAAGAAAATTTTGATTTGAGAATAAGTTGGAATGAAAGATAAGATGATTATTTAACCGAATAAGGAAATAGATAATCTTATATAAATCGCGGGCAACCATAACCGGGTCGACCGTGACTTCAAGAATAAGATCGGTGCTGAATTCCGATGTAAATCAACACTCGATCTCAAGAGATGGAATTCAGGTATAGCAGGGAATAGATAGCATCATAAATCGAGGATACAGAAATCTCCGGTAAATCAATGCCTATTGTAAAGGAGTTTTGTTCCTTTACGAATCATTCGAAGATTGGCGAGATCGCCGATCTATTATAGATATCATTCAAGGTGGAGTTATGAGATACTCCGGAATTAGAAGACGAATAGTGAGGGACACGAATGGATTTTAGAACCGTAGGGAACGTTCCAAAATTCAAAGGAATTGAGTCAACAGGAAGAGATTGAAACTCGAATGAGAGTGATTCTGTAAATACATTTACCCTATATGTTGAGTTTTGCCTAGAGCTACCAAAGCTCTGATACCAACTGTAACGACCCGATATTTTGGACCATTCGCATCCATTATAAGTGTATAGGTAGACACTCATGCCGGAGTTGAATTGCTCAAAATACCGCGTTGTTAATTTAAATTGGCAAAACTGAACATATACAGTAAATAAATAATCACAGATCACAGACACAGAGTAATAATTGCAGCGGAAATAAAAGAGATAGTAGTTCATGAAGCTACTATATGAATATATAAGATACATCAGAGTTTACAACAGAAGAGTAATACGATACATCATATACAAATCAGAATACATCACTGGAATCATCGAATACTGAAAGCAGAATAGATGGCTGGATCTTCAAGCAAAGCTCCAACTCCAAAGGTGAGTCTCGAAAGCTGAACCACTCAGTCTGACCCGAGCGTAAAGCAAAATACAAAACACTCGAGTCAGGATTAACATTCTTATATTAATAAATCCAACTCAAGTGAAATGGCAATTGAAATACAAGTAACTCAAAGGATGTTTGGAATAACCATCCTTTAAGGATCCGTTAAACTATCTACTATGTAGTAATGTACGCTAAGTAGATAATGTCTATCAGTAATAATAAGATATCAAAATAGCGTTAAGTCATGGCCCATTCCACCCTTAACACATTTGTATTCCCAAAAGCATATACAAGACCGTAGTTTCCCCAAAACCGGAAGTCACCAGAGGGCAATCCATATACTAAAGGTACAAATCAAAATCGTAGTGGTCGCGCATAAATGGAATACAAGTATGACAAGGTACATGAGGCGATACCAACTAGGATACTAGTAGTTGCCTGATCCGGACTGATGTTGGGCATAGCAGCTACTACCCCAACACCGCGAAACAACACTCCCAAATCGAGGGGTGCACCCAAATCGAATCACATAAGTAATAGATAAGGTATCGAAGAAGTGTGTCCGCTAGAGATGGCGATCCTCAATGGCCCGGCACGGCTCCTGTTTTAGTCATGCCAGGGGTCATCCAAAATCGTTCTCTTTCTTCAGTCAACGCGTTCACCAAAACCATCCACTTCGTTCTGGATCAACACTCCGCGTATAGTTATTAAAGTGGTTTCGGTTTAGATAGAGAGTATATCCATAACCGATTCCGGTCTCTTTAATAACTTTCGTAATTGTTACACCGATTGGTCATTTATATATTTCGAAACCAAATCAATTTCAATTTCAATTGGAAATTTGCAAACCAACATTTCATTTGTCTTTCTAAATCAATTTCCATAATTTACGTTTCAAAACTTCAATTTACCATTTCAAAATCTTATAATTCAATTTCAAACTTTATTTAAAACAATTCAAATATTGATTCAAATTCGTATATAAGTTTCATCCCGAAATCATTTAAATCAATTTATTTTAACATTCAAATCAATTTAAATTCATTTACCGATTTCTTTCAATATTCGTTAAGTTACTTTATCCTTCAAAACAATTTCTATCAAAATTTCAATTCATTAAATCAATTTCTTAAGTTCAACTTCATTAAATCAAAACTTACAATTTTGAATTAAATTAAATTCATCAAATCAAATTCTTTAAATTTCAAGTCTTACATTAATTCCAAAATATCACATTTTCATTTCTGGTTAAAGAAATTCAATTTCACTTATTTAATTGCTTAAATAATTTTCCAAAACTTAATTATTAAATATTTCAAGTTTAATAATTTCAACTTAATTATAATTTCAAACTTAATTATTAAATCATTTCAAACTTAATTCAATCATTTCTCAAATTAAACAACATTCTTACATCAATTACATTGTTAATATTTTATTTCATATTTACATATTAACATTTTCCTTTCGTTACATTCCAATTTCCAACTTCATTTCAAAACCATAATATTTATTCAAATAAAATCTTCGTTTTATTTTTAAATCAAATTATTGACCAATCGGGTTTTATTTAATTTTCTATCCTAGGTCAAAGTTTAATTTGGGTATTTATCATTTCAACCCGATTCCAATTCAATTCAAAATCAAAACATACAAAGGGAACTTGCAGTGTGATAACTGGGATGGTGTCAAAGTAAATAAACAAGCAATAACATCAATCAATAACAATTCAATAATCAATTCAAATAATCCCGAAATAACCGTATTAATTCACATTGTTATTTGTGCGAATTAATATAATTACTTCTAGAATCTACACTATCATTTCATGTAGATTAAAGATTATTATTTTACGGTTCCTCCTTGTCATCTATTTACAATTTCATACATCATCAATTTAACAACATACATTCAGTGGTTCAAAATGTAATTAAACAAATCCTACGTGTCAATAAGTTCAACAGTTAAAGGGATCATATTATACAAATGTCAGTTAATCAAATTTAACAATTAATTATCCTATATCAACTTCAATTTCACACTATTTAACATTTTAACATTAACAATTTAACATCCAATATAAACATCAACAATCAATCAATTATCAGCCAAACTGTATTATTATTGCATAAATAATTAACAGATAATGGTGTCAGATGTCACAGGTGAACTGATACAGGCAATAACATATATAACAGTGTAATTAACTAACAGCAGTATATTTCAATTGTCGTTTCAATTGAAATCAGATTTAATAAATAAAAGAACGTTAATCGTGAGTGAGTGCTCACCTTTCGAGGCTAGAGGGATTTGACAAAGAAAAATAAGCTACTGATTCCAAAGCAACGCCAGATGGATACGCTTTGAGGGAGAAAACAGGCACGACGAACAAAGCTGATAACAGGGATAGACGGAATCAAATCAGAACTGAATCGATGAGGATAATTGGTATAAGCGAATATATATATATATAATAGGAAAAGAATCATATTCTAAATTCATACATGTTTAATATTTTATACATTCTATACTGACACATAATAAGTAACAGTTGATATAAAAGAACTACTATATATTATACATACACGGTATAACCTTCTCAACTTTATATATAGACTTACTAATATGGAAAAACAAACATTTTCTAAAATAATCTATATAAAACACTTAAATCTAAATACATATGTATGTATAACTCAGTCGAACAAGATTTTTTTTTTTTAGTATAAACTTTTGAACTAGATTTTTATATAAATAAAATACGACTAGCATGTAAACTAAATACAATGTAGACAACAGGTTCATATACACGAAATGAAAACTGATATACAAAATAAAGCTCTTGCGCATGACCCAAAACATAAACAAAGTGTAAACTGATATATTATAGTGGAAGGCAAGATCCAGGTAGACACGGCAGAAGACAAACAAGACTTGCTCAGTGAAGAAAAAGGTACCGACTTTATATACAACCCAGTTAAAAATCTATTTTCCAAAATTACAAAATAAAATAAGAGGCGGGGCAAAATGATATATTGTACGCCTAAAAAATGCAACATTAAACCCATATAAACATAGCAAATAAAATATATACTATTGTAACTAACCGGATATGTATACGCATCCACTCTTCCATTTGAAATGTATGTGCCGATCCCAATATAAAGTATAAACTGTTGCAAATAACCTAAATGAACAGTAACTTATCTAAATATGTAAATTTATTACTAACGGGTTTTTTATATTACTTATTTACTCAGCTATACATATATAATATTTTGCGAAATCATCACCCCGTTTTAAACGCCACTTTATTTTAACATGCCTAACTAGATCTCTAAACAAATAGGTGCAGACTATATGCAATCCATAGAGATATAATACATAACTTGTACTGGGGGACATGAAAGCACAGCGAGCTTATATGTATAAAATTTATAAATTCAAGCATATATGACTTACAAAAACAGAGTATACATACATGATACTATTATAAAATAATATATATACACTATATCAAAATATAAGGTACGGCTGTCATTTTAAACTTATATACAACAAGTTTTATAACCTAATATATATAACAGATATCATGTATTTACGTTCCAAACTATTTACTTTATAAATCATATAAATAACTTACACCATCATATAAGCGAAAGGATGGAGCGGATGATGGCAACGGTGGCGGAGTAGATGGTGGCGGGCAGAGTCGGCTGTCGAATGGTGGTTGCTTGAGAGTGTTGCACGCATGGGAGGGCTGCTGGGGTAGGCGTGCGTAGGCGGGAAAAGGAGCAGGGCTTGTCGACTTCGGTGTGGAGGAATAAAAGCAGAGGAAGGGAAGCAGGCTTCGAGATCTGAGGTGAGGAGCGGCTCGGTTGCCTGGGTTGAGGCGCTGTACTCGAGACGATGGTGAGGGGTTTGGGTGGAGGTCATCGGGTCAGAGCTGGCGCGGTAGAAAGAGAGGCTGAACTGCACCTTACATATTTTAATTTTTTTTTATAAAGGAAAGCCCGGTCGAAATCTTGCAGACAGAAGATAAACAAGCAAGGAGGTTATTTTGATGAGCAGGCCGAAAGACAAGGGAGATGAGCAGCTTTTTAGGGAAAAAGCAAATGAATAGACAGAACTATAATTCTCTTCTTCCAAAATAAAGTGAACATGTCAGTTGCATGAATTCAAAAAGTAGAAATATCTTTTGGTCTATATTTTTCTTTTTTCCAGATCTAGAATGAAACAACGTAGGAAATAAAATGAAAAGGAAAGAGAGTGAGAACAGGTGAAAGAACAGATATATTCTGAAACGGTAGGAATACAAAAAGTCAGATAATAAATTTCCTTTTTTTTTTGGAAATATATATTATCAAGTGGGAAAGAAAAGGTCCAGCGTGAATTACGATAAAATAATTAAAGCAAGTGCTGCTCAGCTGGCATTTGAAAAGACAGGGATAAAATTTAAATACGGCTCAGATACGACAAATAGTTTGTCGAATCTACTGCATACCGAACACCGAATTACTAAAACGAATATATTACGTAGACCAGCACGACGAGACGATCAAAACGGTATACATATATCAGTGGTATGATTGAATTATAAAAATTCGAATTTTTTTAACTGGCGGAAAATGCAAGAAAAACGCTGAAAAATAAGATCGACGGAGCCAAAGATGTCCGAATTTGGAAAAACGACAAACTGACGTCTTGCTCAAAAGATGTTTTAGAATTTTTCTATATAAAAATATTTAGGTTCGGAAACATTTTATTTTCATCGCTTTTTAACTGATTAAATTAAAGTGAATTTACGCGCGAAATAAACTTTCATATTTTTGGACGAAAATTTACCAGTTGTTATGTTTAATTAGACGTATTCCAAATATTAAATATTTATTTCAAAATTTTATCGTTTAAAATTTCACAAAATTTCAACAAATTACGTTATTAAAACGGTTAAAATTTACGGGTCGTTACAAAGTGTTTGGTTGTTAAAGAGACCGGAATCAGATATTGCCATACTCTCTGCCAATACCGAAAACCACTTTAACAACTGTGTACGTGGTGGAGATTCCAAAACAAAGTAGGATGGTTGGCAACGATTCTATATGAGGTATTAACGTAGCCTTGACTCCCGCGAGTCAGCTTGATGTGGCTAAAACAGGAGCCACGCCGGGCCAAGCGAGGTCATTCCTTCTGTCGGACACATTTCTTCGATACCATTCTATTACTTTGTGATTTGATTGGGTGCACCTTTGATTTGGGAGTGTGTCTCGAAGTGGGCGGTAGTAGCTGCTATGTGTTACTACCAGTCCGGATACGCTAACGGTATATCTACCCTGGTCATTGCCTCGTGTGCCTTGTCACATGCCTTATCGCGCCTTCTACGAGTTTGTTTTGTACCGTACCTATAGAGTCTCCTCTGGGTAAACCACCGGTTTGGTGGAGCATATAGCATTATATAGACTACGGGAATATATAAAATGTGTTAAAGGGGATATAGGTAACGCCTTAATGCTATTTTAGTACTTTACTTTACTGATAGACATATTATAATAGCGTATATTACTACATAGTAGATAGTTCCACGGATCCTTAGAGGATAGAAATCCCAAACATCCTTTAAGTTACTTGTATTTCAGTTGACATTTCACTTGATTTAAATTTACTGGTATAAGAATGTTAATCCTGACTCGGGTGTTTTGCTTTATGCTCGGGTCAGACTGAGTATCACAACATTTGAGGCTCACCTTTGGAGCTTGGAGCTCTACTTGAAGATCTATCTCTTATCTATTCAGCTTTACTGCTATCTCAGTTATGTCCAGTTGTTTATGTTTAGTCTTATCGGTTACTTGTGTATTTGATGCTACTCTGTATTTGAGATTTCTATTGTATTTTATTTAAGTAGCTTCATGAACTACTATTTATCTATTCCACAGCTTATTGTTGTAATACTCTGTGCCTGTGATTCTGAAATTGATTTATTTACTGTATATCCTAAGTTTTGCAAAATATAAATTAACAATCTGTCGTTTTGAGCAATTCAAGTCCGATATGTGCGGATGCGAATGGTTCAAAATAGCAGGTCGTTACAGTTGGTATCAGAGCTCTGGTTTAGGCAAAACTTAGCATATGGAGTAAATTTAATTACAGGATCACCTTCTTTCGAGCTTGAGTTTCTTCCTCTTTGACTCGGGTTTCCTTTGAATTTTCGAAACTTTCCCCTTTGTTCTGAAATCCATTCTGGTCCCTTCTTGTTCGTGTTATTATTGATTATGAAGCATCCGATAGCTCCACTTTGGTTGATCTCTATAATGGATTTGAGAACATCTTGCCACCTCAACTGGCAATTTCATTCTTTTGTGTGACTAATCCATCGGAGGTCCCGCCAACCTTTGTATGATTTGTAAAGAGGTGAAACTTCTTTACAACAAGCATCGATTCACCGAAGACTTCTATATCCTTGGTTTCGATGTTGTTATTTCTTGCAAAGCCCGAATCGTCTCTTATTGGACAACCAGGGTAATTCTCTTGTGATCGAATGTTGATTGCCTTGGGATTGCAGGAAATCTTATCTTTTCACTTGATGCTCAGCCTAGTGATCTTGACTTCACCACTATTGTCCAACTATTTCGGGAGGTTTTTGGTAAAGTCAATTTTCTCCCTCTCAAGCGGGAATTTGAATTCCGCATCGACCTTATTTCTAGAGCCTGACTATCGTCCTACCTCCTGGATGAATAGTTTCTATGAATAGTTAGTCATCCCTTTTGATTAACCAATGCTCATGCCTTCTTCTCAATCCCACGAATCGCAATTTTCGCGATGTTCTCAACGAGTATGTCCCCATTTTCTTTGATGATATTCTTGTCTTTTCTAAGTCTCTGTTGACCCGTTTATGGTCATTCACGATTAATATAAGTCTATCCATCTTAATTATTTGTAATTTAATTATCCTATCTTCCTTTTGAGCATATCTTCTTGGTTGGAATTCTCTTAATTAGGGTCCCGCTAAAATTTGAATCTCTATCCTTATTCTAAATCCATTCTTGAATCATCCTGGAGTTTATTTGTAATTAATATAAAATGTATTATATATATTTTGTTGTTTGAATTGTTAGGATTGATTTGGGGTTTCGATCGATTCGTCTGGCCAACGATATCGATAGGAATCCCAAAACACTTGAACAGAGCAGACTGACACAATATTGTTTACAAAATTTGAAATTTTGTATGATTATATTTTATCTATAAAAGTATAATTTTCTGAAATTAGATAGTTAAATGAATTGGTAGTTAGAAATGATAATACTAGATTATCATTTATTGTTTTGTTAACAATCCTAAACCATTAACTATTGTTGTTTGTTATAAGGTGTAGAAATTTTATAATTATGGTTTATAAATTTGATCTGCAAATGAAATGAATTTAAATTAAAGATTTGAGAATTTAATTTCCGATACTTTTCAAAAAAATTGTTTTTCAAAAATATATTATTTGGGAGTATTTTCGAATGGAAATTGTTTTCAAAGAATTTTAAAAGAAGTAAGTCAGTACTCTCCTCTTCTATCGTTGGAAATTAATTTCGGTGATGACTACAACATCATCGACATTCATTTTCGAGTCTTAGATTGGAGAGACCACTTAGTAGCTTTGCTGCGCTATTGTTTTAGGAAAAATGGATTTGATTTAAATTTCTTGTGTATAATTTGATTTATAAAATATATATATATATATATATATTTATTTCAAAATAGTTGAAGAGAAACCGGAAATTTAACTCTTAAGTTTCATATTAAGAAATGGTTTCAAATATAGAAATGAAGTAAAAAAATTTGAATAATTGGAAATCTGAAAAGAGAAATGAATTTATAACAACTTGAAACATTGAACTAGGATAAAATTTACTTATATAATACTCAATTACATTTTACATATATGACTTACCAGTAATATTTAAAAAGTTTAATTTTAAGGTGAAAATGTAATTGAAGATCATAAAGAGAAACTTAAGTAATAGAAATGTTCAAACTAAATTCTTGCTTAATAAAATATTGTAAATAAAAGACAAATTTGTATAGTATTCAATTACATTCAGAAAATATTAATAAAACTTAAATGGGAAAATTTTGAATGTAATTGAATAACTAATAATATAAAATGTATGAAACAAATGTCCATGGAATGAATTTTGATAAGGGAATTTATAAATAAAATTTGGTAGTTATAATAAAAGTTTATGAATTTAGGAATAGTTGAGATTGAATTATAAGTGGAATCAACTTAAGTAAAGTCAAATGGATTAAATAAATGGGTTAAATAAAATAAATTTGTTTTGAAAGAAAATTTGTAATGAATGTTAATAAATTGGAAATAAATCAATTGAATGAAACACATTTAATTGGAATCAATCAAATGCGAATACAGTGAATATTTATTGATTGAATAAAATGGATTTAAACCAAATTTGTTATTAAAAGTTTCCATTAATCACTTAGCATCTAAATTTCTTATTTTCCATTTAGAAGTTTCCAATTATTAAAAGGTAAGATTTCATTCATTACAATAATTGAAACTACTAGTGTAATGCCCCGTAAATTTTATCGGTTTAAATAACGTAATTAATCGAATTTTTGTTTGAAAATAAACAGTTAAAGTTTTCAATGAAAATTTGATATTTGGTATGCGTCTATTTAAACATAGTAAATGTCAGAATTTCATTGAAAAATATGAAAGTTAGTTATGTTGTGTAGTTTTCAATTTCAATTTAAATTCAGTTAATTTGATGAAAATAAAATGTTTTCGAAATCTAAATATTTTTATATAATAAAAATGTAAACTATTTTTTGAGTGAGACTTCATAATTCGTTTCGTCAAATTTGGACTGCTCTAGCCTCGTTTATCTTAATTCTGATGTTTTAGTAGCATTTTGGCAACACAATATCGACTTTTGATAGGATGGTCGTATTGCTAATATTTGTGTACCATTCCGTTCATCTCGTCGTGCTGATCTCCGCAATATATTCTTTAACGACTCGAAAAATTTTAATAATTTTTATTTGTTTTATTTATATATTTAATTGAAATTTTGTGAAATTTTAAACAATAAAATTTTGAAATAAAAAAATTTGATATTTGGAATACGTCCATTTAAACATAGCAACTGGTAAATTTTCATCAGATAATATGGAAGTTTATTTTCTTATGTAATTTTATTTCAATTTAAATCAGTTAATAACAGTTGAATTTAAAGGTGTTCCGAAACCCAAATATGTCAACATGAGAAAATTTATTTAGAACACTCTGAATAAGACTGCGTAATTCGTTTTGCAAATTTCGAACGTTTCTAGCTCCGTTTGGATTTTTCCGTACGGAATAGCAACGTATATCAGTGTCTGTATCAACTTTTGATAGGATGATCGTACCACTGATATATGTATACCGTTTTGATCGTCTCGTCATGCTGATATCTACGGTATATTCAATTCTGTGTTTTAAGTCTGGTACGAAACAGAATCATTGTAAAGGGGTAACCGTATCGGTAACCATTTTGTGTCTTTTTGTCTCTTACAGCATTTCATATTCCACCGTTTAAACCAATTGCCATTTACCTTTTGTATTCTCAGATATTAATATCAAGCTTTTGCAATTCCATCTGTTCACATTCGGTTTGAAACTTTGTTTTCATTTAAAAGAAAATATATATTAAAATATAACTTTTATTCTTGTCTCGTGTAAACCCATTCACCTTCTCAACATTGTTTTTCCTGTAGCCTATATGCTGCTTTCATTATCTTCTCCATTTGCCATTGTTTCTCGATCAACCTCAGCATCGAAACTTTGGCAATCACAACCGCTTCCATATGCTTTCGCCTTCGACAACCCACATCTGCCTTCCCTCGCCTGTACCATACGCTCAAGCATCCCAGTCTCCATAGCCGGCGCGCACAGTACCCAAAAAACCACCGCGCCAGGCCAATCGGCAAACCCAAACACTTCCATTCGGCCGCGCTCTGACAGCCCTCCTTTTGCTCTACCCCACTTCGCGAGCTCGTGCGCCTTTAGCCACCACCACCTTCGACCTTAGCCACGTCAATTTTTCCCATCTCCACTGCTTGAGCCACAACTCCACCTTTGAGCTCCTTCCCTCTCCTCTTTGAAAAAAATTTGATGCAGGTATCTTTTCTTCCATATTATGTTAATATATATATATGTTTGTACGCATATATCTTGATCTGTTATTTCATATATATGTATAAGTACTTTTATAAAATATATTTTCCGTTATATAATAGTGTATATATGCTACAGATTTATTATTTCAGTGTATATATATATATATATGTTGCGGTGTATAAGTTAGTAAATATATTTTCAAACAAATATATATATATATATATATAATATCATAAATATGTTGTCTGAGTTTGTTGTAGTCTGCATTTTTCGGTGATAGTTTATATATATTATAATCAGTATAGACTTAGTTTATATAATCTATGGGTTAATGGATTTGTATATATGCTTATACATATATAGGTCTGCGCATAGCCTGCTTTATATATTATGATAGGCGTTGGAACTCATATAAATATAGTCATTGTCAGTTTATACTAACTTTTAAATGTAATAGGTACGTGAGTTATATTGAATGTTAATAAATATGTATATCAGATACTGTCATATAAAATGTCAGTTTATATAAAACTATAAACTGGTAAGTTAATGTATGGATTTATAATTGATTATTACATATAGATGTATACAGTTTTGGGTCAGTCAGTTATTTCAATCTTTAAGTATAGAGTTACGGTAAAAGTCTTATGTTGATTGGTAAGCATATTGGTTTTAAATATTTGTTTTAATATATATATATATATATTGTTTAATATTGTTTGAAACATTTTGTAAACTATGGACTTTAATGCACATTGATTTTAAAGGGATACAATATGAAAATTTATTTTTAATATGGTTTTAATTTAAACAATGATTTTCGAAATATATATTTTTTAAATTGTGTTTGAATGTAGAATATGATATATATATATACACATATATAAGTTCAATTATGCTATGTATCCTCATCGATCCAATTCTGATTAGATTTCATCAATTCCTATTTATCAGCTTTGTCCATCGAACTCGCTTCCATCGTGCTTTGCTTCGAAATTCGTGCTTTTTCGTGATTTTCGGAGTTTGGTTGTGTGTCTTAAATTGTTATCTCCAACTTTAAAAGGTGAGTTTATCACTCTCGACATTCGTACTTATAGAATTGTTAAACAATGAAATGTGAATTGTAGAAACTAATATGCTATGTTCATATATGCCTGTGATATGATTATATGAGGTTATATCCTGTTTATATATTTGTTACATCATCTGATATGATATTATACGCTATACTGTTATCTTATTTTTTTGTATCCCACACTACAAGTTCCCTTTTCACTATGGGTTGAAATGATACATACCCGAACGGACTTTAGAATAAGGAAAAATCATTATAAGCTGAAATGATAGGCTCGAGTGATTTTTTGTAGTTGTTTTCACTTGGGATTGCGGGTTTGAAATGATAGAACCCGGATTTTTCTTTTTAAATTTCGGATTGAAATGATACATATCTGTATCACTTATCCTAGGTTAGAAAATATTATACAGGCCCATGGTTATATTTTTAAATAATGATTTCCTAAAAATTTATTAAGAATGTATTAAGTATTTGGAGTTTTAAGATATATGAAATTTTAACTTAAATTTGATTTAATGATTTTTTTTAAAAATATATGGAATTTATAAGTCAATAAGTGGTTTTGATTTAAATTATAAAGAGATATTGGTTTTCTATAAGTTGAAATTTTCATATGTCGATAATTGGTTTTAAAGTGTAATTTAAAGATCTTTATTTATGAAAAATAGCTTAATATTTAAATTTGATTTATTATGGAATTTTAAATCTAACCTGGTGATTTTAATAGATTGTATTTTATGAAATGAAGATGTTTTATAAAATAAATAATTATGATTTAAATGGTAAAAATGTATTTTTTTTATATGACTTAGCTTGAAATTTGGAAATTTGGTTTTTAAATGGAAATTTGAAGTTTGACTTATTAAAAGAATATCTTATTTATGAAATGGGTATTTTGAAAATAAAGTGTTAAGTTAATTGTAAAAATAAAGTTAAGTAAAATTGTGAAATTTTGACTTAATAAATGAATTATGGTTTAAATTGGAATTTTATTTATAAATTTTATTTATTAAATCATAAGTTAAATGATATCCAAAGGAATATTTTCTTAAGTGGGCAATATGATTTTATAAGTTTAAAACGGCTAAAATTGAAGTTTTAATGTTTCTGAAATGTTTTAATAAAGCTGGAGTTAGTATTGGTAGTACTTCAGAAATGCTGTGATTTTAAGATAGCATTTGCTAAGTGCTATCAAATTCTGAAACTTAACTAAGTTCTGAAATAACTAAATATCTACTATAGCACTTTATAAGTGCTGTTGTTTCTGAAATTGACAATGTTTTGAAATACTAATATATCTACCGTAATGCTTTATGAGTGCTGCTGTTTTGAAAATAAAATGTTTTGGAAAGTTTATAGTTGAATGAATGAACTTTGGAAATGAATATTATTTCGGAAGATATTGACATTGAATTTAAATGGTTTAAATGAATATGTTTTGAAGTGAAATATAAACCACTTTTGAAATTTATAAGTTAATGCAATGTTTTGGAAATTTTATAATTGAACGAATGAACTTAGAAATGATACAACTTTGGTAATGAATATTATTTCAAGGGTCTTATGATTTTCTAAGTGTTATGATTTCAAAGAATTTTGGTTTCAAAGTGTTAGGTTTCAAAGGTGTTATATCTTTGAAAGTACTATGATTTTGGAAATGAATTTATTTGAAATAGTATTTAATTAAGAATTGTCTTTGAATATATTGATTTGAAATTGAAGATTTAAGAATATGACTTTATAAAGTGGTGGTTTAAGATGATTTAAAGGAATATTTCCAGTTTAATAAATTGAAGGAAATATTCAGTGATTTGGAAATGGGGGTTTTATTTAAATGATATATTGATTTGGTTTTGGAATTTAAATGATATATTATGGCTTTGGTTTTTTAAATGGATATGATATTTTGGATTTTAAAGTATAAATGATTTGGGAATAAATATACATGGGTTATAATAACGATTGGTTGGCAAAGAGACCGGGATCGGATATGGGCATGCTCACTGTCGATACAGAAAACCACTTTGACAACCGTGTACGCGGTGGAGATTCCAGAATGAAGTAGGATGGTGGCAACGATCCTACTGAGGTATGAACGTGGACCCGACTCCCGTGAGTTGGCATAAGGTGGCTAAAACAGGAGCGATCTCGGGCCAATGAGGTAGCACCTCTGATCGGACACATTTCTTCGATACTATTCTATTATTTTGCGATTGATTTGGTGGCCACCCTTCGATTTTAGATTTGGGAGTGTGTTCCGAGGTGGGCGGTAGTGGCTGCTATGCGTTTCCACCAGCCCGTGTGCGTAATTGGTATATCTACCCTGGCATTGCCTCGTTGTGCCGTGTCACCTACCATATCGAGCTTTACTACGAGTTTCTATTTATGTCATACCTATGGAGTATCTTCTCGTAGCCTCCCGATCAGGAGGTACGCAGGTACTGTATAGACTATTGGTACTATTATGTGTTAAGGGCTATATGGGTAACCCCTTAACGCTATTTAAAAGTAAGTTTATTTTACTATAGACATTATTATATTAGCGAAATATTACTACATAGTAAATAGTTTAACGGATCCTTAAAGGATGGGTGATCCCAAGCATCCTCTAAGTTACTTGTAATTTTCTATTATAGTTCACTTGAATTGTTTTACATTGTATAAGTATGTATATCCTGACTCGAGTGTTTTGTGTTTTGCTTTACGCTCGGGTCAGACTGAGTGATACAGCATTCGAGACTCACCTTTGGAGTTGGAGCTTTTCTTGGAGATCCAGCTATCTATTTCGCTTTCAGTTATCTAGTTGATTCCAGTGATGTATTCTGATTTATACTTGATTATCATATTGAGACTTCTGTTGTATCTTGTTACTTCTGTTGTATCTTGTTAACTCTGATGTATATATATAGTAGCTTCATGAGCTACTATTTCTTTGCTTTCACTGCATTGTTATATTACTCTGTGTCTGTGATCTGTGATTTATTTATTTACTGTATATGATGAGTTTGCCAAATTTATATTTACAGTTCGGTATTTTTAGCAATTCAAGTCCGACATGTGCGGATGTGAATGGTTGAAAATATCAGGTCGTTACATATTCATTTGTCAATTTCCCTGTTCGGTACGTGGCGAAATCTATAGAATGGTTAACCGTATTGGTACCCGTTTTAACACTTTTGGATTCTATGACCTTTCAGTTATCCACCGTGATAATCAATAGTCATCAACCATTGATATTCCCAACAATTCAATTTTAGGGCTTTTATTATTCTTTCTATATTCAAGTATATAACATTCTTATATTTAGTAAATTTAATTCATATGAAATGACAATTGAAATATGCTGTAAATTTGAATTGTTAAGTTATTTAATTGTTAAATATGATATGCCATTATCTGCCATTATTTACCAGTGACATATGACACCATAACCTGTTGTATATATTACATTAAAATTTATTACTGATGATATACGCATGTTGTTGATATGTTATTTTATTATCATATTTGTTCTCACTCTGCAAGTTCCCTGTTAATTTAGAATTCCCTGTGGGTTGAAATGATACATACCCGAACGATTTTATAGATTAGTGGAAAATCGTTATGGGTTGAAATGATAAACCCAAGCGATTTTCATTTATTTTGAAATTTTGGGATTGTGGGTTGAAATGATATACACCCGTAAATATTAAATTATTGCGGATTGAAATGATAAATATCTGTATCACTTGACCAAATGATAGAAAATTATATACGGACACCGTTGGTTTATTTTGAAAAATAAAAGATTGCCAAAGTTTGAAAGGAAATATATGGATTTTATTAAATATTGATTTTTTTTATTATAATAATATAAAGAATTTATTTTAATATATGTGTAAAATTTAGATTTCTAAAATTTTATGTTTTGGAAATTTTAAATTTATAAGTTAGTTTTGGAAATATAATTTTCAAGATTTTTCTTATAATTTTATTATTTTAAAATTATATAAAATAAGAGTTAATACAAAATACATTTAATATTAATATTTAATTTAATAAAATTTAATTTAATTAGTTTATAACATGTTTAAGTGTTTATTTAAATTTATATTAATATTTTAAAAATAGATTTTTTAACTTTAATAATAAAGGTTGGGAAGATAAATTAATGTTGACTTGGAATTTAAATTGATTAATAATTGAATTTAAATAATAATTGATTTGAACTATCGATTTGGAGATTTTGAAAGATATGATTTATAACTTGATTTGATAAAAAGTGATTAAATGAATATTCTCAATTTTAAAAAAATTGAGACTGAATATTTAATATTGATTTAAATTTATAAATTAAGATTCAATTTAATTGTTATTAAAATGATTAAGTGAATATTTTCCAATTTGAACAAAATTAATGTTAAATGTTGAAACCTAAATGAAACTTATATTGAATTGTTTGAATATTTAAACTTTGAATCTTATTGGAATTGAAGGGATAGTTCAAACCCGGATTTGAAATCGATATAAATTAAAATAGTTTAATGCGAATTTGAATTGATTGTGAAATTTGAAGAAACAATTCTAATTGTAAACTACTTTTGATATATAAATTATTTTAACATATATACACTATTTTTAATATATAGCTATTTCAATATATATCAACTATTTTCAATAAATTGTTTGGGTTGGAAAGTGTTATGATTTGGAAAGTGTTATGATTTCGAAAGTGCTATGATTTCGAAAGTGCTATGATTTTGGAAGTGTTATGATTTTTGAAATGAATATGATATTTTGATATGATGTATGAACTATTTGAAATGAAATGACCACGGTGTAAAATAAGCGTTTTGTTGTTAAAGAGACCGGGATCGGATATTGTCATACTCTCTGCCAATACCGAAAACCACTTTAACAACTATGTACGTGGTGGAGATTCCAGAACAAAGTAAGATGGTTAGCGACGATTCTATATGAGGTATTAACGTAGCACTGACTCCTGCGAGTCAGCTTGATGTGGCTAAAACAGGAGCCACGCCGGGCCAAGTGAGGTCATTCCTCCTATCGAACACATTTCTTCGATACAATTCTATTACTTTGTGATTTGATTGGGTGCACCTTTGATTTGGGTGTGTGTCTTGAGGTGGGCGGTAGTAGCTTCTATTCGTTACCACCAGTCCGGATACACAAACGGTATATCTAACCTGGGCATTGCTTCGCGTGCCTTGTCGCATGCCTTATCGCGCCTTCTACGAGTTTGTTTTGTACCGTACCTATGGAATGTCCTCTTGGTAAATCACCGGTTTGGTGGAGCGTACGGCATTGTATAGACTACTGGAATATATAAAATGTGTTAAGGGGGATATGGGTAACGACTTAACGCTACTTTTGTACTTTACTTTAATGATAGACATATTATAATAGCGTATATTACTACATAGTAGATAGTTCCACGGATCCTTAGAGGATGGAAATCCCAAACATCCTTTAAGTTACTTGTATTTCAGTTGACATTTCACTTGAGTTAAATTTACTGGTATAAGAATGTTAATCCTGACTCGAGAGTTTTGTGTTTTGCTTTATGCTCGGGTCAGACTGAGTGTCACAGCTTTTGAGGCTCACCTTTGTAGCTTGGAGCTCTACTTGAAGATCTGTCTCTTATCTATTCAGCTTTGCAGCTATCTCAGTTATTTCCAGTTGTTTATGTTCAGTCTTATCGGTTACTTGTGTATTTGATGCTACTCTGTATTTGAGATTTCTTTTGTTTTTTGTTTCAGACTCTGATGTTTTATAGTAGCTCTATGAACTACTATTTATCTATTCCACTGCTTATTGTTGTAATACTCTGTGTCTATGATTCTGAAATTGATTTATTTACTGTATATCCTAAGTTTTGCCAAATATAAATTAACAATCTGTCGTTTTGAGCAAGTCAAGTCCGACATGTGCGGATGCGAATGGTTCGAAATAGCAGGTCGTTACAACTAATTTACAGAAACTTAAGAACTAAATATCGGGTTCCATTTTCAAATCATTTAAAATAATATATATAATCATATCTTTCATATATGTCAGATCGTATTGAGAAAATAATATTAAAAATTTTTTATCAAAAAAATGTGATGTAAGCTACTACAGCGGTCTTCCCACTTTAAAACTCGAAAATGAACGTCGATGATGCGTGCACTCATCACCGAAATTATTTTCCAATGACAGAGAGGGGAGTACAGAGCTTATTTCCTTCCAAAATTCTTTTAGAAATATTTCTATCAAATCACTTTGAAATGTTTTTATCCAAAAATACTTCCAAATACTACTAATACTATATTCCAAAACCCTTTGAAAACAAATTTCAAAACCCCAGAACTTAAGTTCTAAATTTTCCTATTTATATTTACTTTATTTGTAAATCCTATTTTACAACCAATATTTATAAAATTTCACTTCCTAACAAACAACATATCACATCTAACTATATCATCTATAAAATTATTCTTTTACATACAAAATATAACACTAGGTAAAATTATTTCATTTACCTATTTTTAAAATAATATTGTGTCGGTCTACCCTATTAAGTGTTTAACCCTATCGATGCCATAGCGTCCTACGTACCGATCAGAATTTGTAAATACTAAACAGAACAAATTAACACAGCATAAAACATTTTTATAACACTAACAAGTACGCTCCCTCATATATACACACTCACCGACTCATTCTAGGGTATTACTACCCTATTCTCAAATGAGTCAAATCCCATAAAGCTAAGGTTATTGCTAAACCAAAGCTCTAATACCAAATGTAACGACCCGCCTTTTGGACGGCTTAAATCGAAGATAAACCACACACGTCAGACTCAACCCATTCAAAAGGGAGGATTGTTATGGGGTAAATAAGAAAAGAAGAGAAAAAATAAAACAAACACAGAATCTCACAGCGGAATGACAAAATATAATAATCAAGTAAATAGTTCATGAAGCTGTTTTACAAATAACATTTGATTATACTTTTACAATACAGATCAGAGTACATATAGCAATAATAAATAAATAATGCAGTGGAACAACATGATGGAGTGGAATAAATAAGATAAATAATAAGAGTACAAAATCTCTGTCTTCGTCCTCCAGAAAGCAGTCTTCGATACACTGAAAAGCTCAGACTGACCCGAGCGTAATGAAAAGACAAAACACTCGAGTCAGAACTAAAAGATCTTATGCAAGTTAAATCAATAGTAATTAAATATGAGTGTAACAGCATCAGAGATGTTTACGGGGCTTGACATCTCCTATCCAGTGTCAACGTGAGTGCAATAACTTAAGAGATGTTCGGGATTACCATCTCCTAAGGATCCGTTAAACTATCTACTATGTAGCACAGTACGCTATTATAATATGTCTAAAGTAAAGTAAAGTATTAAAATAGCGTTAAGGCGTTACCCATATCCCCCTTAACACATTTTATATATTCCCATAGTCTATATAGTACCGTAAGCTCCACTAAACCGGTGGTTTACCCAGAGGGCACTCCGTAGGTACGGTACAAAACAAAATCGTAGTGGGCGTGATAAGGCATGTGATAAGGCACGCGAGGCAATGCTAGGGTAGGATTCTACCATTTGCACTCCCGGACTGGTGGTAACACATAGCAGCTACTACCGCCCACCTCGGAACATACTTCCATAATCAAAATCAAAGGGTGGCCACCAAATCAATCACAGAGTCATAATATGGTATCGAAGGAGTGTGCCCGATAGGAGGTGCGACCTCACTTGGCCTGATATAGCTCCTGTTTTAGCCGCATCAAGCTGACTCACGGGAGTCAGGGTTACGTAAATACCTCATACAGAATCATTTGCCAAACCATCCTACTTCATTCTGGAATCTCCACCACGTACATAGTTGTTAAAGTGGTTTTCGGTATTGGTAGAGAGTATGACAATATCTGATCCCGGTCTCTTTAACAACCAAACGCTTATTTCACAACGGATGGTTCTTTTACATTTCCAAAACCAATTCATAATTGATATCAAAATATCATATTCAATTCAAACCATATCGCTTTCGAAATCATATTCACTTTCCAAAATCATATTCACTTTTGAAATTATCGATAAGATAGGTTAATTAAATCCTCATTCAAATTCATCATATTTACTCAAATATGTCATTTCACAAAAATGTTTAAATTTCAAATCCCAACTTAGGTTATATCATCATCAAGGATTAAAATATAAATACTTCAACTTTACACAATCTGAAATTTTTGAACATAGTTTAAATAATCATAAATATTAATAGTTTTAAAAATAGTTTAAAATAGATTTAAAATAGATTAAATAGATTTAAAATAGATTAAATAGATTTAAAATAGTTTAAATAGATTTAATAGATTTAAAATAGATTTAATAGATTTAAAATAGTTTAAATAGATTAAAAATAGATTAAAAAGATTTAAAATAGTTTAAATAGATTAAATTAGTTTAATAGTTTGAAGATCTTAATAATTAGGATGTAAAATAATATGTTTTAAAACAGTTTATGTTAAAATAATAAATTTGAAATTAATATCCAAACTAAACTATTTCTTTCATTTCTACACATCTGGCCCATGTCCAGCTTTCAAATCAACAAACTCGATTTTGTCTTTCAATTTAGATTCCCGTTTAAACCATTTAATCAATATTAATTTCAAATCCATGTTTGAACTATAAATTTAAACTATTTCAAATTTAGTAGATCTCAAAGCTTAAATATTCAAGTATTTCAATAACTCAATTTCAATATATTTCATTTATACTTCAAATCCAACTTTAAAATTTCAATTTAAATTCTTTAAACAATTCATTTAAACCAATTCAAATTTCAACATTAAAGCTTGGATTTTCGAAAATAATTCAGTTTATATATTTTAAAATATCATTTAACTGGATTGAAAAATTTGAGGTCTTAAAATCATTTAATTTAACCAATCCAGTGTTCGTATAAAAGTTTCTACCTTATGGTTAAGTGATACGGATATTTATCATTTCAATCCGCAATATTTTATATTTACGGATATATATTATTTCCACCCGCAATCCCGAATAAAATTCAAAATCCATAAAATCGCTCGGGTTTATCATTTCAACCCATAACGATTTTTGCCTAATCTATAGATCGTTCGAGTATGTATCGTTTCAACCCATAGGGATTTTTTAACAATAAACTAAGGGAACTGTTAGCACCAAAATTGGTCACTAACGACCTTGAATAGAGTTATGTAGAGAGATTAATGAAGAAAGTAAATTAAAACAGAAAAATAATGCAATTGAGTGCAAAAAGAACAACAGAAACGAGAGCACCAGATTTATAGTGGTTCCGTGTAATTGCCTACGTCCATTTTGAATATGATCTTTATTACTTTCCCTATCACTTGAATACAGATACAATCCGTAAACAAACCACTTGAATACAAGTTTGAATCAAAAATAGGAGAGTATAAAAAATGGCAGAGTTTCCCTGGAGTTCTCCCAAAAAAAGGTCCTTTCAACTGTACACCTGCCTTTGTATTTATAGACGAAGATAGGCTGGACTCCCTTCGCAGGCCCAGGAACAAGGTACTTCGGCCTATAGTAGGTAAGTTCTGTGTGCCGAGCCAGGCATACCGAATGGTGGTCGCCGAACGATGGTGGCCGAATGGTGGTGGCCGAACGATGGTTTGTCGAACGATGGTGGCTGAACGATGGTTGCCGAATGAAGGTAGCCGAATGGTGGTTGCCGAACGAAGGTGGCCGAATGGTGGTTGCCGAATGAACCTGGCCGAATGGTAGAATGAGCCATCTCGTTTTCCCATTCTTGACTGAGCGATATGTGCCATCCTTCAAGGCCGAACCATACTCTTAGGCCGAGCAATGTCATAAGCCAAACCGTACATATAGGCCGAACAATGCACATATGCCGGACTACCCAAAATGGATCAATCCCGTACATCCCCAATCTCTAACTAACTCAAGTCTTATCCAGACTCAATCAAAGCCTATGTAATTATCACCTTGTAGCCGGACCAAGTGACCGGGTAACATTTTCCCCCCAAAGTGCGTCGTGTGAACCAACATGACGCGCTTTGAATCGAAGAAAGTTAGATTCTCCAAAAAGAAATCCATCATGTTTCCTGCATAGTCATTATCCTTCAATTTTATCCTCCAAAGTGTCGTATCCTTCTTCCGCCGTCATGACGCTTGGTCGATTCCTAATAGTATAAATTCAGGATTGTAGTTTATTAGTGGCCATCTGTGTCCAGTTCTACAAAGCTAGTAAGCTTCGGCTATCTGATCCAGTCATTTCTTAATAACCCTAAGTGAAAATTCAATTTTTGTTGATTTCAAAAGGTCGAATTTTTTCGAATATACACGTGCATGTTCGGGCACACGTTCTTGTCATTGGCACTCGGATGCGTTTTATATGCTCATAAGTCGTCACCAATTCCATCTAGCTTGATTGCAATTCGATTGCAGTTCCTTGTTTATATTTTTTGTGAAATAAGGGTTGTAATCAGCCACTTAATGAGAGGGGACTTCAAGTTCTACATGGATGACGACCTCGGAGCCGTAAGCAAGGGTGAAGGGAGTACGGCCAGCCATGGACTCATGGGTAGTTCCATAAGCCCATAATGCTGTTGAGAGTTCATCCACCCTTTTTCCTCTAGCCTTTTCCAAACCTCTCTTTAGAATAGACTTTATGATTTTGTTCATAGCTTCAACCAGTTATAATGGATCGTGGAAGGTCATAAGGACAAATGACGTTACGGACGATGAAGTCGATTATTTTCTTCATCTTGGTTGCGGTTAAAATTTCTGCATCTGCCCATTTGATGAAGTAATCAACTGCTACGATGATGTATTTCGCACCACCTGTAGGATCAGCAAGGAGACGATGATGTCAATGCCCCTAAGTGGAAAACGGTTATGGACTAGCCATTTCAGTAATTTCCATCGGCGGGGTTCTCGAATTTTTTGCAAACATCTTGCACTCATCGCATTGTCTAGCATGATCAACCGCATCTTGATTGCTAGTCGGCCAGTAAAACCTATGGCATAATATTTTCTTTGTCAGGGTTTGCCCCCTGATGTAATCGCCGAATTCTTCTTCATAGAATTCACTCAAGACTCATTTGATATCATCATGGGTGATACACCGAAGCATTGGAATGGATAAACTCCTTTCTACACATGACTTCTTTTTGGATGATTTGGCATGAAGCTTTGAGGAGGATCTGTCGTTTTCCATTCCTCCGTTTAGTAAGAATTCCTCACTGTAGATAGTCTTTGATAGGAGTCATCGATGACCCCTTTTCTGGCTCTGTCTCCAAGATCTAGCCAATCTCCATCCGTTAATGCTTGGAATATTAAGTACTTCAATCGAAACAAAGTATGTCCATTGCACGTCCCTGAAACTGGCCAGCTTGGCCAGTTACTTGACTCTTTTCATTTCGTTCGCTGAGGATGTGTGTAATGATGTAATACGTGAAGTCGGCTAGTAGCTCTTGAACCCGGCCGAGATAAGGAGCAAGACAATGCCCACTGACAAGAATAACTTCCCTAACTTTGCATACTACTAATCAGGAATCACAAAAGATATTTAAAGTTTCCACTCCAAGTTCTCTAGCAAGTTTGAGGCTAGCGGTCGAGGCTTCATACTTAGCTTCGTTGTTTGCTACAAGGAAATCGAGTTTCAGGGCGTAGCAGATCGATCGTTCCTCAGGAGTCATTAACACGATTCTTGCGCCATAACACTGATCATTGGATGCTCCATCCGCGTACATTTTCCATCTGTTAGTTGTTTCTCCACTACTCTTTGAGTAGTTGTCTGATGCAATGAATTCAGATATGAGGTCTGCTAATTTCCGTCCTTGGATAGCTCTTCAAGGGAAATAAGTGATATCGAATTGGCTTAGTTCGATATTCTATTTAAGTAGTCTTTTAGACGTCTCAGGTCGTTGTATGATGCTAGCTTTTGTAGCTTCAGGTCGATATTCAATGCATGACTCGCGATAGTCGGTGAAATCACACACGCATGTTAGAATGGGTCCAAGGGAACATATCATCATTTATTCATAGAAATCCATTTAATTCTTTTATCATCATTGCACTGAGCTGTGATTCGATCTTCTGCACCCGTGAAGGGTCACCATGGCTGACTGTAATGTCGACTGTCAGCTCAGCGGGTGCAATCTCGGATTCTTTGAGTTCAGATGTAACTATTTTGTGTAACATTCAATGTGAAATCTGGTTGGGACGGTCAATGTTGATGGATACTCTGGTCGAATCCTAGAGTCTTATCATGAGTTATTAAGTCTGATAGTGAAGGGCTCGGAATGCTTTGATCGATTGCCTGCAAATGGCCAAAAATCAGGCTTAGAAGCACGTTGAAGAAAATGTCGAGTAGGGGTTAGCCTCGAGTTGCGTGAAGCTGCATAGCTGGATCTTGCTTTGAGTTTGAATTTGCTTATATATTCGAGTAACGCGCTTTCCATTCAATGCATTCATGATCCTTTACCCGTCCTTCGGGTTGGAGTGATAGTCATTTGCCCACGAGCTTAGGCATCGATTTAATGATTCTATCGCTAGTCATTCTTTCGGTCGTAGCCTTGGATAGTTGTAAACACTATATATAAGTTTCAATATTGAGCTATCGTAGCCAGTCTTTGGATGATCACGCTTCTTCTCCAAGTCTCGGGTTGATAAATGTACTGTGTGGATGGTTGAGTTTCGTCCTAGCTATGTTTATACTCCCACCTAAACTCCAAAGACATAGAGTCGATCGTTGAATAATCGGTTCACATTCATCCTGCTTCTCGCTCGTGCCTCCAAGTCCGGGGCATATACCGATAAGTAAGAAGGCCAGCCATGCCCACTTTAGCTTTACTCGCTTTCCCGTTGAATCGTGGGATCAGGTTAGTTGATGGGAGGCTGAGTCTCGCCTATCCTGGATTGTATTATGGTTTTTCATTCCAAAGGGACTACTCCGATGCCTCGTCAGTTTAAGGGCGTAAGTTGGGTACTGAACGGTCAGCCACGTCCACTTTGGTTCATGTTCTGTAATTATATCTCGAGGTAAAGTTTGCTCAAGTGCAGTCGGGTCATGCTCATCCAGTTTCATACCTCTCCTGACGGATCGAAGGAGGGTGCTGGAGAATTAATGACCAAGTCTTCGTGGTTTACTCTCCTTTCCACACTCTGGTGGTCATAGTTTTTCAAGGGACATTCGGGTCACATTCGTATGTGCTTGGTGCAGATCGATATTGACTCTCGATCTGAGGTATGATATAGTCGGTCGCCCGTAGCTTTGGATGCCATTTCGATTGATTCTGTGTTGAGGCCTCCTTGCACTCGTTGCCTTAAGTTGTAAAGAATGCCAGGCTAGAGCTATAATGAGCTGTCGTATTCAGCTTTTAGTGATTTGTACTCTTGCTCCCAGCATTGATTTGGCCAGACCATAAGTCGGATGGTCGAACTCCATCCTTAGCGAGTTAATATTCCTTCTGTCGATTTCCGATCGAAGTATGCGGAATAGAGAACGGTCGGAATCCACTCATCTATTTATCGGTGTTTATACGCCACTCTGCATTTTGGTGACTTAGAGTTATTCTTCCCCCGGTCGACTCGTGCCCAATTTGTGTTCATGCTTTGGTCCACACTCTAAGGACTTAGAGATTTGCCGAATGGTTTATGCTCTAGTCCACAGTTTGGGACGTAGAGATTTTTGTCAAGTCATTTATACTTTAGTCCACGCTCTGGGGACTCAGAGTACTCTAGTCCGCTTCAGGGACTTAGAGATTTTTCTCAAGTCGTTTATACTCTAGTCTGCGCTCTGGGGACTCAGATTACTCTAGTCCGCTTCAGGGACTTAGAGATTTTTCTCAAGTTGTTTATACTCTAGTCCGCGCTCTAGGGACTCAGAGTACTCTAGTCCGCTTCAGGGACTAGAGATTTTTCTCAAGTCGTTTATACTCTAGTCCGCGCTTTGGGGACTCAGAGTACTCTAGTCCGCTTCAGGGACTTAGAGATTTTTCTCAAGTCGTTTATACTCTAGTCCGTGCACTGGGGACTCAGAGTACTCTAGTCCGCTTCAGGGACTTAGAGATTTTTCTCAAGTCATTTAAACTATAGTCCGCGCTCTGGGGACTCAGAGTACTCTTCTCCACTTCAGGGACTTAGAGATTTTTCTCAAGTCGTTTATACTCTAGTCCGCGCTCTGGGGACTCAGAGTACTCTATTCCACTTCAGGGACTTAGAGATTTTTCTCAAGTCGTTTATACTCTAGTCCGCGCTCTGGGGACTCAGAGTACTCTAGTCCGCTTTAAGGACTTATAGATTTTTCTCAAGGCGTTTATACTCTAGTCCGCGCTCAGGGGACTTAGAGTACTCTAGTCCGCTTCAGGGACTAGAGATTTTTCTCAAGTCGTTTATACTCTAGTCCGTGCTCTGGGGACTCAGAGTACTCTAGTCCGCTTCAAGGACTTAGAGATTTTTCTCAAGTCGTTTATACTCTAGTCCGCACTCTAGGGACTTAGTGTACTCTAGTCCGCTTCAGGGACTTAGAGATTTTTCTCAAATTG
The DNA here is from genome assembly GCA_030737815.1 of Allium fistulosum. Taxonomy (NCBI): domain Eukaryota; kingdom Viridiplantae; phylum Streptophyta; class Magnoliopsida; order Asparagales; family Amaryllidaceae; genus Allium; species Allium fistulosum. Next base: position 302,957,102 of record CM060901.1, on the reverse strand, counting down.
TTTATACTCTAGTCCGCACTTTGGGGACTCAGAGTACTCTAGTCCGCTTTAGGGACAAAGAGATTTTTCTCAAGTTGTTTATACTCTAGTCGGCGCTCTGGGGACTCAGAGTACTCTAGTCCGCTTCAGGGACTTACAGATTTTTCTCAAATCATTTATACTCTAGTCCGCGCTTTGGGTACTCAGAGTACTCTAGCCCGCTTTAGAGACTTAGAGATTTTTCTCAAGTCGTTTATACTCTAGTCCGCGCTCTGGGGACTCAGAGTACTCTATTCCGCTTCAGGGACTTAGAGATTTTTCTCAAGTCGTTTATACTCTAGTCCGCGCTCTGGGGACTAAGAGTACTCTAGTCTACTTTAAGGACTTATAGATTTTTCTCAAGGCGTTTATAATCTAGTCCGCGCTCTGGGGACTCAGAGTACTCTAGTCCGCTTCAGGGACTTACAGATTTTTCTCAAATCATTTATACTCTAGTCCGCGCTTTGGGTACTCAGAGTACTCTAGCCCGCTTTAGGGACTTGGAGATTTTTCTCAAGTCGTTTATACTCTAGTCCGCGCTCTGGGGACTCAGAGTACTCTATTCCGCTTCAGGGAGTTAGAGATTTTTCTCAAGACGTTTATACTCTAGTCCGCGCTCTGGGGACTCAGAGTACTCTAGTCCGCTTTAAGGACTTATAGATTTTTCTCAAGGCGTTTATACTCTAGTCCGGGCTCTGGGGACTCAGAGTACTCTAGCCCGCTTCAGAGACTTAGAGATTTTTCTTGAGAGCGGTCGTATTTCCACCCGTTTGATTTGTATATCATTTACCGTATCGAGGCTAATATTGTCGAATAAACGGTTGAACCGCATTTGCTCATGGAATGGGACTATGCCCCCAACATCAAGGATGAAACTTGAAAAATGGACGGTCAATTCTCGCCCGCTTGGTGATTGTAGCTCTTCTAATCAAGTCAAGGAAGGAGGTATATGATAGATGGTTGGATCACATCCATGCTGGGGTTGGATAATCAAGTCTCGCACAATTTGCTTCGTATCTCTTTCTAGAAAATGAAGATAATGGATTATTGAGTAGACAAAGTAAGTTGCATATATTTCAAGGTGCAGTCGCATCCATGTATTGAGAGCGATGGTTAACGAGTAGGCAGTCTATCATAGCTACTTCAAGTCGGGCTTTCGAACCACCTTTTGTGTTCATGGTAGGATTTGATGTGTAGATGATCAAATCATGTCCGCTCTAGTTAGATCCCAGCATCACTGAGCTTCAGGAGAGGTATATGTATTTTATCGAACTTTACTTTATGACCTGAGGAGTGGATGATTGGGCCACATTCATTCCAAGCCTTGCTTAGGCTACCAAATCAAATATGGAGGTCGATGAATGGACGGTCAATCATGTACGCTTTGTATTGGGCTCTGACCATGATGAGCTTTACAATATCTAGTCCTTCGCCCCAAATCAAAGGCACATGGTTAATGATGAGCGATCGAATCATGCTCGTCTTGATAAAACTCCACAAGTTTGATCAAGGTCTGTGTGGATTGGTTGGCGGCTAACTTTGAGTACTTTGTCACCTGCATCGTTTTGGAAGAAGTTTAGTTCAAGTTGGTCATAATTCAAAGCACAATTGAAATATAAATAGAAATAATCCAAAGAAGATTGGTATAAATGTCATTGATAAGTGGAGCAACATCATGTGCTCGCTCTTCAACTCTAGCCCTAGCCTCTTCTAGCGGGATGTCGACTGCCAATGGTCCAATTCATAATTAGAGTTCTTTATTGATGGGCATCTAAAGTTCCTGGCTCGCCATTCTACAAGGCTTGTACATACTATTGAAGCTTCCCTTTCCGAATCAGCCTTCCGATTACACCTCGGAGGTGTTTGTAATCGTCAGTGTGAGGATCAGTGTGCATCTTGGAATATACAACATTCCCCTGATTTTCTCTGGACTTCGGTGGACTCTCTCGAGGTTGGTTTTCAGTACCACTCTAAGTCGCAAAGTCTCCAAGTAGAGGCTATCGATTGAATCTTTCAAAGAGCATATGGGTTGAACTTTGAGATCTTGTTTTGTCTACTGGAATTGGAATCCTTAGCCAACGGGCCAGCATTGTTATATTTCCTAGCCTACTCCACTACTCCTCACTTTGGTTCTGACTCATTTTGTAACAGAAACGATCCATGGTCGTAGGAGGCTCTCCAGCAAACTAGCTACCAAAATATATCTGGAGGTCGACTCCCCTCAAACGCGATCAACATGGTATCCTTATTAGCATTTGGAACAAATTGCTTGGGTCCAACATTGGTTTGATTAGAGTCACTAAATTCGAAGTGCTGGGTTAGTGAAGAATGGTGCTTGGAGTCATCTTGGCATTTGGTTAGAGAAAAAATTGGTTTTACTCGAGTCTGGTTTTGGTCAAAAGTTTCCTGCATTTGCCTAGAGTCATATCATTTACGTTCTCCAACCTTTGGGAGTATCGTTTGAGTAGCGGTTGCTTATCCGTTCCCATGTTTCCATTCAGAGGCTGCCGCTTGATCCTCTTTGCCCTGGTCGGTTATAGGATGTAAGGAAAGTGGATAGAATCTTCCTTCACTAAGTTGAGTTTTGAATTGACTATGCGGAGGCACTTCACTATTTTAGAGCCTTTTTCTTAAATTTGGGTCGTACCTGAAAACGTATTTTTTTTTAAAATAGGGGTCGTACCCGATCCATATTTTTTTGTACATGGACCGGTCAGATGGTTTTTTAAGAGAGGGATCGGTATACAGTAGAGGGATCGGTATACACTGGGTAGGCATGCTTGTAAAGCACAAGAATAGAAGGTGGTTTGGTGTTGGAGTGTAGGCATGGTGGGTCGGCCAAGAGTGGCTCGGCCAAGGCGGTTCGGCCAAGGTGGATCGGCTAGGAGTGGCTCGGCCAAGGTGGTTCGGCCAAGGCGGATCAGCCAAGAGTGGCTCAGCCAAGGCTGTTCGGCCAAGGCGGATCGACCAAGAGTGGCTTGGCCAAGGCGGTTCGGCCAAGGTGGTTCGGCCAAGAGTGGCTCGGCCAAGGCGGTTCGGCCAAGGTGGATTGGCTATACGGAGTATGTGGGGTGATCGATATACAGCAGTTTTGGAGCGGTCGGCATACGCCTTTTCTGGAGCGGTCGGCATACACCTTTTCTCGGGCGATCGGCATATACATATTTGCCTTGGTGAGGGTTCAGCCATATGAGAGATCAGCTGAATTGCCTTAAGAGAAGTGCCGGCCTTCGTTTAGCTTGAGCGCAAACTTCAACATCCAATCCCAAGATCTTGCGTACATTAGTGAATCCAATCCCATGGCTAATAGCTTCCTTAGATCTCTTTCAAATCTGAGTAGAATAGGAAGTTTGCTGGTAAACAACTAGATCTATCTCGCGAATATGGAAATCCACTAGTAGACGATGAGATCCAATCAAGTTGAGAATTCAACTCTCAGTGAAAGCACCAAAATGTTAGCACCAAAATTGGTCACTAACACCCTTGAATAGAGTTATGTAGAGAGATTAATGAAGAAAGTAAATTAAAATAGAAAAATAACGCAATTGAGTGCAAAAAGAACAGTAGAAACGAGAGCACCAGATTTATAGTGGTTCGGCGTAATTGTCTACGTCCACTTTGAATATGATCTTTATTACTTTCCCTATCACTTGAATACAGATACAATCCGTAAACAAACCACTTGAATACAAGTTTGAATCGAAAATAGGAGAGTATAAAAAATGGAAAACTTTCCTTGGAGTTCTCCCAAAAAAAGGTCCTTTCAACTGTACCCCTGCCTCTGTATTTATAGACGAAGATAGGCTGGACTCCCTTCGCAGGCCCAGGAACAAGGAACTTCGACCCATAGTAGGTGACTTCTATGTGCCGAGCCAGGCATACCGAACGGTGGTCGCGGAACGATGGTGGCCGAACGATGGTGGCCGAACGGTGGTGGTCGAATGATGGTGTACCGAACGATGGTGGCTGAACGATGGTTGCCGAACGAAGGTGGCCGAATGGTGGTTGCCGAACGAAGGTGGCCGAACGGTGGTTTCCAAAGGAACCTGGCCGAGCGACCTCTCCTTTGATGCCTAGATTGAGCCATCTCGTTTTCCAATTCTTGACCGAGCGATATGTGCCATCCTTCAAGGCCGAACCATACTCTTAGGCCGAGCGATGTACATAGGCCGAACTTTACTTATAGGCCGAACAATGCACATATGCCAGACTACCCAAAACGGATCAATCCCTTACGTCCCCAATCTCTAACTAACTCAAGTATTATCTAGACTCAATCAAAGCCTTTGTAATTATCACCTTGTAGTCGGGCCAAGTGACTGGATAACAGGAACTTGCATTGTTATAACAATACAATATAAATATAACATCCAGTATTCCAATATCAATAATCAAACATCCTCAAAATCATTATTCAGATTAACAAATAAATAACAACAATTGACTGACCATCAATAACAAGTATTAATAGGCAATTTAAAACTCAATAGTGAATTAAATAGCGATTAATTTCAATAAAAGTCATATTTAACTAGAATGACAATTTAGATATACCAAACATTAACCAATCAATTTCTAATCACATCGTAAATTCATTTTAACTAACATAAGAAAATCTAGTAGTTGTGAGTGGGTTAAAACACTCACCTTTGATTTCAAATCAATTTGAAATCTAAAATAAGGCCCAAAATTCAACAGTCTCAGAATTCATCCAAACTAGTATCGAAATGTCTGAAATTTGATACGATCGCAGCGGAACAAACCGCACGCAAATCCGAGTTCATATGAAAAAGGTATTAACGTTAAGATATACGATTTAAATTTAAAACAAATAAAATAATAATATAGTAATACACGTCATCACCTTTCCACGCGCTGAAACCCTATCGTCTACGCATCGAACATGGTCGATTTGACACTAGCCACCATTCTTCATATCCAAAATGCCGCCGTACCCTATGCCGAGGCATCGATCCAACCACCTAACCATGTCCAGCACCCAAAACCGCACCAACCATGGCCAACGTGGTTTGCTCTGACCCACTCCCAATGCTCCACCACCGCCAGGCCTTTGTCATCGATCGCGGTAAATTCTGGCACCTTGGAGGCAAACGAACACTAGATCCATAACCTACTCGACTCCCTCTTTCGAACGCCGACTTCCGATCGTCAAATGGTTGAAGATATACCATTGGATCGCGAAAACCTAATTCAACGGCCGAGGTACATCCTAGATTTTTGGCCAAACGATGAACCCAATTGAAAAACGAATCACTACAGTGAATTACGCTCATCGAGAGCTTTCCAATGATATATAATATGTTAGGGTTTTGAGGAGTTTAAATTTTTGAAATTGATTTTAAAATTCGATTGAGGGTTTGAAATTTGATTTTGTTTCTGCTATTGAAGAAGGAACAGACAAAAGGAATTGTACGTACAGAGATAAGAAATAAAAAGGCTGCTAGGGTTTAGAAAGATCTATTTATACAAACAAAGCCCGATAAGAATGAATAACACTTGAATTGATTTGAATTGACAATAACGACCCGAAAAGCCCGTTCTTCCTCCGAAACAAAAGTGGGTCATCCCATATATCGAAATAGACATTTTTGATATTTTTAAACTCAATGGAATGAGTTTCAAGTCCTAATTCCATTATATGAAGAAGTTAGCTTTTAAAATCGGCTTATTTCAAATTGACTTCTACGCGTTTTGAGTCCGTACGATCAAACGACAAGTCTGATCGCTACGAAACTTGAAATCCTACAATAATTCACCGTTACGGATCCGATGAAACTGGTTTCGTCGAAATCCGAGATAGTGGTCAAAATGGCTATTTTCACGTTAATTAAATAAATTATTATTAAATTAATTAAATCACCTTTTATATTCAAATTTTATAACTAACAATTTTTATCATTTTTTATTACATAATAAATTATAATCCTTTAAAATAAATTTCTAAGCCAAAACCAATGTAAATATTGCACTAATCACAGTGTTCAATGTCAATAGCAATAAGTTCAATTAAGTATTATTTAAATTCCAATAAATATTCAATCCATTATTACTCTATGGATATAATTAACATTGGTTTATGTCTTATTACACCAATAGTCTACAGTTATCCTCTTAATTCACATTAACTTCAATATTTAATTGGATTTAATTGCAATTGATTTCCAATTTATTACAACGAATTAATTAGTGAATTTATAATTGACCATTGTTACAACTTACTAATTTAACACATTTATAAGTTTATTGTTTATAAAGAAAAGCTAATAAATTCACATATTGATTAATTATTCTATATTAACCAATTTTAATTAATTACATACAATTTTACTGTTTAATATAATATTTGGTTTATTTCCTTATTTACACTTTATAACCAATTATAGCTTTCCAATCATTCCAATTAATTGGAATTACAATTAAGTAGTTATCCATTACCTTACATTAACATTACTAACATTTCATTCTAGTTATTTTTCTTATTAATAAATCACAAATTTTTATTTCTTCCAATATTAATTTACAAAATCTTATCAAATTAAATATTTTTAATTATCGAAAATTACGGGTCGTTACACTATTGGATTTCAACACCATTGTTGGAACTGGGCTCGCCCCCACTAGAAAAAATGAGTGAATTTCAACTTTTTATTATTATTTTGGTCCTTTATTGGACCTACGAAGTCTAATTCATTTAGAACTTTTCTAAATTTCTTTTAGATAAAATCATTATTTTATTTAAATTTATAATATAGTTTTATATTATGTAATTAATATTATACGTGTATCATATACGCATATATGTGTGTGTGTGCGCGTGCGCGTGCGTGCATATGTAACATAGCAATCCCTGTAAGGTTTAATATGCTTATGTATAAGTGTTGGGATTTACACCGCAACAAACATGTAAGCTCATCTAGTATACAAATATATTGTCCAAATGTATGCTTATATTCTTTAACTTATGTATACAAAATATTACAAATATATATATATATATGTAATTTTGAATAATTATAATTATATATATATATGAAAAACATTTAAAATTGTTATAAAATTTAATTATTTATTTTATTGTAAATTCTAAAACAAAATTATATTATTTTTATTTTTTTATATGAATAAAAAATTCTTATAAATAGTTTAAAAATAAATAAACATATATGTATAAATATATATGAATGAAACATGTATATATAAATCATATATATATATATATACTTACCTAATAATACCCACAGTAAAATTGTTATCTTTTAATTTATTTAATTTAAATTTCCGATCGAAAATAAATAATAATATAATATGGAAAAATATGTTTACAAAATTATAATTTTGTGTTTTATATTTTATAAAAATCTAGATGATATTTTAGCATTTGAATATTTCAGTGTATATATTTTTGGTAATTTAAAATCAAATTTAAATTTCGGCTTTTATATCAATATTTACTTAATATATTTTTTTGCATCCAAAATTCTATCATATGTGAAAATGATTTTATAATAATTATATTTTAAGATATATTTATTTATTTTATGAACTTATTTGAATGATTTGAATTGAATAATATCTACATATACACTAAAAATTTATTTTTTATATGGAAAATATATTATGTATAAAACTATTTATATGTAAATTTTAAAATATATTTTTTATAATATAATGTTTAGTACCTAAATAACAAAGCTTAGGTTATTTAAATAGTGTATATTAAAATAATTTAAATAATAAAAAAATCAATTTTTTAATCTTATACTATGAGTACCAAGATAGGTATATGTAAAAGAATTTTTTTTAATTATATAAGCATATGAACAAATAATTATTCTATGACGACCCACATTTCGGAAGGTTTAAATTGACAATAATTCACACATGTCCAACTCAAACAATCCAAAACACAGATAATCAATGGGGTTGATTAAGAAAAATAAGAAAAGAATAAGAAGAAAAACACAGAATCTCGCAGCAGAATGACAAAATATAATAATCAAATAAACAGTTCATGAAGTTGTTTACTATACATTTGATTATAATTTAACAACATTTATCAGAGTTATATACACAACAGAAACAAAATATAATGCAGCTGAACAACATGATGCTAGGAATAATAATAGTAATAATATACCAAATCTTCGTCTTCGTCCTCCAGAAAATGATCTTCAATGCACTGAAATACCCAGGGCTGACCCGAGCATAATAAAAAAACAAAACACTCGAGTCAGGACTAAAAGATCCTTATGTGAGTCAAATCGATATCACATAACATGAGTGTAATAGCGTCAGAGATGTTTACGGGGTTTCACATCTCCTATCCAGTGTATAACGTGCGTGCAATAACTCAAGAGATGTTACGAGATTTTCCATCTCTTAAGGATCCGTCAAAATATTTATATATAGTAGAATACGCTGCATATATAATGTCTAATCAGTAAAATAAATATTTTTCTTAGCGTTAAGGCTTTACATTGATCCCTTTTAACGCGTTTTTAAGCATTGTCGTACAGTTCACATATAACGCCCCAGTAGCCCATCGGGGAATAGGGATGCGTCGTGATACGACAACACTAAACCAAAATCGTAGGGTCTCATATAGGGATAAAAGTATGACAAGGCACGTGAGGCAATGCCAAGGTAGGATACTACCAGTTCGGGTCGTAGGGCTGGTGGTAACGCATCGTAGCCACGATCGTCCACCGCGTCCATCCATCCCATATCAAGTCAGGGGAGGTTGTCCCAAAATCAAGGTGCACCAATCGAAACCAACAACAATGAAATAGTATGGACCGAGTCCAAGGAGAAAATCAAAGAACGGATGTCCGTTGGGGGTAGCTATCCCGCTTGGCCCTGTCAAACCATCCTGTTTTAGTCATTTCAAATTGGCACAAATGTCGGGGTCTATCCATCATCGTTCTCTTTCTTCAAATCCAGCAAACGTATGCCAAATCCAACCACTTCGTTCTTGAGTCTCCTCCGCATACATAGTTGTTAAAGTGGTTCTAATATTGACAAACAGTATGCCAATAAGAGGCCCCGGTCTCTATAACAACCAAACGTCGTTTTACACTCCAGTTGGTACTTTTGTATTTCGAAAACGATTCATACTTGATATCAAAATATCATATTCTCTTCAAAATCAATTTCAATTCGAAATATCATAATTACTCAAAATATGCCATTCGGTTCAATATGTCATTTTTACTTCAAAATTCAATTCGAATTACAATTTAGGTTATAACATCAATTTAACCCAATACCGCATTTAAATCCACGATTTAAATATAAACCATTCCCGATCTGACCAGTTTGAATTTTTAGAAGATAGTTTGAATAGTTTTAAAATAGTTTAAATAGTTAAAATAGTTTAATATAAAATAGTTCGAGCATTGAAATGGTTTATATAGTAAAATAGTTTGGAAAATCAAAATAATTTGGATTTTTAAAAGATAGATTTTAACCAGTTTATATTAAAATAATTTATTTAAAATAGTTTCAAAGTCAAACTGATTCAATTCCAATCTTTCAATTCAAATCATCTTCAATTTCCATTTCAATTTAAATCGATTCAATTCCCATTTCAATTCGAATTAATTCGATTCCAATTTCAATTCAAATCAATTTCAATCATGATTTCAAATTAATTCAATTTCGCTTTTAGTTCCAATTACTTTCAATTTCGATTCTAATTTGAATTAATTTCAATTCAATTCTCAATTTTTAACCATTTCAATTTATATCGATTTCGAGTTTGGTTTCAATGTATCGATTTAAATCATTTAAATCAAATTTAACTTCGATGTTCAGTTCAATGTCCAAATCTTTAAATAATTCAAATCCGAGCTCAACTTTTGAAATATCAATTTAAATTATTTTACTTAGCGAAATTCAAAATTCGAATAAAAGTCCAAATCTTTTAAAACAGATCAAATTCCCGAATTCAAATCATATTTCAATTATAACTTCAAAATCTCAGCTTCGAAACAATTCCTATTACCAAATTTAAATTTTAACCTTTCGAGCTCAAGTTCGAAAATAATTCAATTTTCATAAATTTGATTTTTATTTCATTAAATCAAAACCATTTAAATAATTTCAAATCAAAATTCTGAAATCACTTAATTTAACAAATCTGGTGTCCGTGTATAATTTTCTATCCTATGGCCAAGTGAATAGTTATTTCAATTTAATTTCAGGGATGGATATATATCATTTCAATCCAAAATAAATGTCATAAGTATATATCATTTCAACCTATTTCTTAATTTATTCGAAATAATTTAATTTATGGTTTTATATATTGTAAATAATTTATGGGGTGATAACAGGATATATATAAAAATAAATAAACATCCAAATCATCCAAAATATCAAACAATAGCATCCATCACAACCAATTGTCCAAACAATCAATATAACACAACAATTAATTAGTTATCAATATCGAGCGTCTAACTGGCAATTTAATTTCAAATTTTACTGTCAATTTAAATCCTTATCAATTCAATTCATATATTAATCTAATGTCAATTAAATTACCAAACATCAGCCAATGAGATTAAATTACTTCATGACATTAATTTAACTAACATAAAAATTAATTTAGTCAATCGTGAGCGTATAAAACACTCACCTATTTATTTGAAACTGAAAATACTTCAGCTTTAAATAAATTCCACTTCCACTCCAAGCTGTAGGCGACGTCGATGCGGTCGCAATGCGACTCGTTTCACTCGAAATGGACCTCGTATGCAAAAGTTACAAATTTATTAATATCGATATAATTAAACATAATTAATAAACTTAATAATATAATTAATTAACTTAACCGTTCCCACTAATCTCCTTCCTCTTTCGCCCAAATCCACGCTCTGGAACCCAACCACGCGACCCACAAACATCGACGTCGCTCCTCCTCCAAGCCATCGGACCCAGATCCACTCACCCCATCAGAACCGCCACCTTCCGAGCGACCATCGACCCAAGCGCCGACAACCCCGCCGCCGTCGTCGCCACAAATGGAACCCATAAATGCCGCAACTTCAATCTCAGATTCTAGTGAATTCATGCAAGTTGGCGACGATCTAACCGTACGTAACGTAGAGGAGGACGAGAGCTACAACTTTCCTTTCGGAAGTTTTTGATTTCGATGTGAGGATTTGGAGAAATCGAAGGAAGAAAGTGAGGGGGCATTAATTCATTTTTAAACGCGGTTGAGAATAGGGCTAGGGTTTTGAACGAAATGAACGTATACGCAGCATTAAATATAAATTTCCTACCCGATCTATCCGCAAACATTCTGAACTCCAAACGAAGCGTATCGCTTGGCGTTCCATATGTTTTACCATCATTTTGAACACAATGGAATATGTATCGAAAGCCAATTCCATCATATTCAAAAGATAGCTTTTTAAAATAAAATTATTTTAATTAAATTCCTTAAATTAATTTCTACGCATTTCAAGCTTGCACGGCCAAACGACAAGTCTGATCGCTACGAAACTTGAAATCCCATAATAATTCACTATTAAGGATCCGATGAAACTAGTTTCATCGAAATCCGAGACAATGGCCAAAATGGCTATTTTTACTCGTTAATTAAAATATAAAATTTTCAATTTCTATCTATTCACTTTTAAATTCAATTTTAAAAGTTAATAATATTCATTCATATTTAAATAAAATTTAAATCAACTTTTGAAATCATTTTCGTTCATATTAAATTCAGTTATTTAGATAATTTCAATATTAAATTTAAACAATTAAATTATCAAATAAATTACATTAATAAATCATATAATTTCAATTGAATTTTAATTATCAACAATTATTCTATTTTCAGCTAAATAATTCAACATTTATTATTCAAGTCCGATTATTGATTAAAACCACATTCAATATCTAAAATTTCATTTTTATAGTTGTTATTGCCAAAATCTTCGAAATTTGTTATTTACGAATTCTATTCAAGTTCATATCCAATAAATTACATAAATGAATCATTAAGTTTTTATTTTTAACCATTTTTATCCAATAATTATATTAAATTTAATAATTTAAAATAGTTAAAATTACGGGTAGTTACTGTTAGCACCAAAATTGGTCACTAACACCTAAATCCAGATGAAAGCACCAAATCACAGTCACAGATCACAGATAGAATGTATGTAGAGAGTTTAAATATGAAAAACAATCAAAATTAAAAAGAACGCAGTAATAACAGAGAATTTATAGTGGTTCGGCTGACTGTGGCCTACGTCCACTCCAGAAATTTCCTTTTTATTGATATCAGAATCAATTACAGTTACAATCCGAAGTTTTTAAAACAATAATGGCGGAGTAGCCTTAGTGGAGAAGATGAAGGAAAACAGAATGAAGATCCCTTTTTCTGGAGCCCGCATGCTGTATTTATAGGTAAAATCTGAGTTACTAGGCCTCCTGAGTGGTCTGGGCCCATCAAGACCATAGCCGATCCAAAACCCATCATTACGACCGACCCCAAGTTCAGAATACAAATACCTAATACTTCTTAGGGATAACCCGAAGCAGGCCTACTCAAGACTCAATGTAAACTAGACTAGAACTCAAAGCAAGACGATGTCGATCCCAGCCTTTAATGCACCGATCCCCTTTTCTTCAATATGCCGACCCACAGTTTTGTTACCTACCTGCTTCCCTATGCCGACTCGAGGATATGTTAGTGCCGACCCGAAGTAAATGACTCACACTCAATCATGCCGACCTCATACGCACTGACCCCAAAACCAAACCGCCGACCCGAGTATAATTGAGTGCTGACCTGAAGTTTGCAGCTCACCGACCCGAAGTAGAAATGGACGTCGACCCGAGTGCTTCATCCATGCCGACCCCATGGCTTACCGATCCAAAAACGAAAGGCCGACCCCCTAACTCAAAGTTGCTAGTGTGCCGACCAAAGATGCCGATCTAATTTCTACCGACCCCAAGCATTTGGGTGTGAGATCGTTTAGAAACCCAAAGTAAAGCCTGGAATGACTCGAAGCAACCCAGCTGAAAACCCGAAGTAAACCCACCAGCGACTCAAAGCAAACTCCAACCATCTCGAATCAACTCGACTTTTGTCAAAACTTATATCTCGAGCATTCCGCGACTTTTGTCCATCGGTTATGTCGAATCCCGGCTTCTTGCTCATGATTATCATCCGTGATTGATTGTCTATCCATTTAGTTGACTCAGGCCCATCGTATTCCAGCCTCGACAACCAAGAAATTGATTTAGTTAAATACGCCTGTTTACGGGCTTGCCAAAAGGCGGGTTAACATTTGCCCACAAAAACATGTCTTTTTATTGGAAGGTGTGCTTTGAATAGCTTTTAATCCGTCATCCAGAGCCCAAATGTTATCCATAGCCATATCATCCGATCCATAATCCAATCCATTTTATCCAAGTGTCGTTGTCGTATCCTTATTCAAATCCGCGACTGCTCCGAGTTGATATCGATCCCTAACTAGTAACCAAATACTTATCCAATTCCATATCCATCTGAACCCGATAACCGAGTTATAACCCATCCATATCCAATAACCAAATCCATGACCTCTCCGGGTCGATGTCCAAATCCGGGATCGCTCCGGACCATAGCCAATCCTTAGCCATTCAAAGCCGAAATCTGAATCTGTAACCTCTCCAGGTTCTTGCCAAGCGCACTCCACACTCGATTACTTGTGTTAAGTTATGCCATGGTGTTCCTGGTTCGGTGTCCCTGAACACTGAGTAATGTCGTGGCTTAAGTCCTAAGCCGAATCCTGGTCACTCTGGAACCTTGCCGAGCATAGTCCATACTCGACGACTTGAAATAACAAGTGATAGACAATATGGGGCCTAAGTCCTAGGCTGAATCCTGGTCTCTCCAGACCCTTGCAGAGCTAACTCCATGCTCGACGACCTTTTAGCCAAAAACCAGACAAAAAGTCAATCAAAATCCAATCCAAAATCCAGATTCAAACTAGAAAACCAGAAATCCATATCAAAAGTCCAAACCAAAAGGAAAACGTCCAAACTAGATACCAAATCAGAAAATAGACAAAACCAGGATTTCAAACCAAACTCCCAAACCAAAATAGAAAAAGCAAGTATCCAAGCCAAAAAGAAAAATAGATTTCACAAACTAAAGCATCACAGTTTATCATCATCTCAGAGCATGCCTAAGGGTTATCTCTGTCCTCGTACATGAGTAAGCGACTTAGTCGTTAGCTCAAAGTTTGTTACTTATTCCAGACCATCACGATCACTTGATGACCAACCGACCATCATTCCTGGGCCTCACACTGTCGCTGTTTGAAGTAGACGGTGGCTGCTCTTGTTCCACCGCCGCATTTTGAGTTCCGACATATTGCCGCAACTGACCACTCCTTACGTGCTCCTCGATTTTATCCTTTAAATGCATGCATCTGTTAGTATCATGCCCATCCAGGTCATGAAAGAGACAGTGCCTTCCCTATGCCCTTTCGCGTTCTAAGGGTTCCTTCCTTGCCGGCCTTCGATAAGGAAGGCAATCTCAAGTATCCAAGTATATCCATTCCAGTGTCTCATTCAGTCCTGTGTAAGTGGAGAATTTTGGTTCTCCCCAGCGCTTCCTCTTCCCTTTATCCTTATCTTTACCCGAACTTTCACTAGACGGTTCTCCATCCTTAACCATGTTAACTTTCTTTGACCTCATCTCCAAACATGCATCCTCTTGTCAAAGAAATCTCTCAGCTTCGTGAAAGAATTCCCTGAGATCCATTGGTGGGTCCCGTATCAACGATACTTTGAAATCCGAATTATCCCTGACTCCTAACACCGCCGCCATTAGAACCATTGATGGATCCGGCCGATCCACCGAAGCAACTACTGCACTAAATCGAGTTAAAAAAGTCCTGAGCGATTCTTTCGTCTTCAGCTTCACCGACGTCAGTGTCATCACGTTCTTCGGCCTTTTGATGTGAATTCGAAACTGTTTCAAAACTTTATCCAGCAATTCTATCCATGTTCTAATAGATTCATCTTTCAGCTGTCTGAACCACATAGTAGCTATATCAGTCAAGTACTAGGGGAAACACCGGGCCATAACCTCCTCCGATGCCCCCAGCACTTCCATATGCCTTGTGTACCTCATCAAGTGGTCAGTGGGATCTATCTTGCTGTTGTATACTTCCAGAGCGCGCAGCTTCAAATCGGGTGGATTCCTAGCCATCCTGATGTTACGGGTAAACAGACATTTGTTTAGTCCCTCCAAATCCCTGTTTGTTAGACCTCCGCGAATAGTTTGCTTGATAATGTCAGCTAATCCAGTGTTACCTCCCAAGGGTTGCCCCCATCTACATTTCCTAACTGCCGTCCAAGTCCTCGAGGGAATTCTGGTACATACTCCTTGTCACGCACTCCTGGATTCCTGTTGGCGCCGGGCTGCGTAGCGTCATCTAGTATCCCTCCATGGATTGGTCTAGCATTACCTGGTGGTGTGCCCTCGAGTCTAAGTCCATCTAGATTGATAGTTGTTTGCTGATTGGGGGCTGCCCCCTACTGAACCATGCCATCTGCTTGCCTGTTGAGTCCTTCTGATCCAGCTCCATGGATCTAAACTCCTGCATCTCATGTTGTTCCTGCCTGTCCAAATTGTCTAAGAAGGGTCTGCATCATTTCCTCTTTCCTTTTCATCAACTGTTCCTGCAAAGAATCCATCATAATCTAGATCTTGTCCCTAGTGAGGTAGATGGATGCCTGATCTGATCTAGCTCCAGAAGAGGCCCTTTGACTTCCCTCTTGATTGCTCCTTTATGTCACTTGTCTTCCCGTCGATGGCCTAACCATGATTCCTCCCAGATCCAATCCTTTAGCTTTCCAAATCTGAACTCCAAGTCTGGTCTAGCGGGTGCTAGTTCCTCTCAGTGAAAGCGCCAAAATGTTAGCGCCAAAATTGGTCACTAACACCCAAATCCAGATAAAAGCACCAATCACAGTCACAGATCACAGATAGAATGTATGTAGAGAGTTTAAATATGAAGACCGATCAAAATTAAAAAGAAAGCAGTAATAACAGAGGTTTTATAGTGGTTCGGCTGACTCTGGCCTACATTCACTCCAGAAATTTCCTTTTTATTGATATCAGAATCAATTACAGTTACAATCCGGAGTTTTTAAAATAATAATGGTGGAGTAGACTTAGTGGAGAAGATGAAAGGAAACAGAATGAAGATCCCTTTTTTAGAGCCCTACCTGCTGTATTTATAGGCAAAATCCGAGTTACTGGGCCTCCTGAGTGGTCCAGGTCTATCAAGACCATAGCCGATCCAAAACCCATTATTATGACCGCCCCGAGTTCAGATTATGCCGACTTGATATTTCCTGGGGATGACCCGAAGCAGGCCTACTCATGACTCGAAGTAAACTAGACTGGAACTCAAAGCAAGACGATGCCGATCCTAGCATTTAGTACACCGATCCCCTTTTCTTCAATATGTCGACCCATGGTTTTGTTGCCGACCTGCTTCCATATGCCGACCCGGGGATACGCTAGTGTCAACCCGAAGTAAATGACTCAAACTCAATCATGCCGACCTCATACGCATTGACCCCAAAACCAAACTACCGACCCGAATATAATTGAGTGCTGACCCAAAGTTTGCAGCTCACTGACTCGAAGCAGAAATGGATGCCGACCCGAGTGCTTCTTCCATGCCGATCCCATGGCTTGCTGATCCAAAAATGAAAGGCCAACCCCCTGACTCGAAGTTGCAAGTGTGCCGACCTAGAGTAGACCAAAGATGCCGATCCAATTTCTGCCGACCTCGAGCCTGTGGGTGTACCGATCGCTTAGAAACCCGAAGTAAAGCCTGGAATGACTCGAAGCAACCTAGGTGAAAACCCAAAGTAAACCCACCAGCGACTCGAAGCGAACTCCAACCATCTCGAATCAACTCGACTTTTGTCGAAACATATATATTGAGCATTCCACGACTTTTGTCCATCGATTATGCTGAATCCCGGCTTCATATTCATGATTATCTTCCGTGATTGATAGTCTATCCATTCAGTTGACTTAGACCCATCGTATTCCGGCCTCGACAACCGAGCAATCGATTTAGTTAAATCTTCCTGTTTACGGCCTTGCCAAAAGGCTAGTTAACAGTTACATTCTCCCCCACTCAAAACTTTTCGTCCTCGAAAAGGGGTTATGTAAGAAATTTAACACACGATATATTTTACTCAAATAGTTAACTTATAAACAATAAAATCTTATTAGAAAACCTTTACTACTACTCTACTATGCCACTTCGATATTGGTTTTACCAAAATTACAAAATATATATAAAAACAAGTTATAAAATTTTAAAACCTCAAAAATTTTCTAACACCCGGATTTACGGAAAATTTCGGCAAAGTCTCCTTTGCGCGGGTCGATCGGAAAATTTTTACAATACAATATATATATATATCAAATATACATCTCATCTCAATGATGAGGTGTAACGACCCGTAATTTTCGATAATTAAATTTAATTAATTAAATAAATTTTGGAATTTTATGTTGTGAAAAATTAAAATTTTAAGATTTATTAAGGAAAAGAATTACTAGAATGAAATATAATAATGTTAATTTAAGGTGATGGCTAACTATCTTAATGTAATTCCAATTAATTGAAATGATTGAAAAGTTATAATTGGTTATAACTTGTAAATAAGAAAATAAATTAAATGTTATATTGAGTGGTGAAATAATATGTAATTAATTGAAATTGGTTAATATAGAATAATTAATCAGTATGTGAATTTATTAGTTTGTTGTTAACAATAAACATAGGAATAGGTTTGAAATTGTAAGTACAATAATTTGTTTAATTTTCATTTTATTTATTTATACATTGAAATTAATTTGGAAATCAACTGAAATTCATGTAGTTAATTATTGTAGTTAATATAAATTAAAAGATTGTAACTGTAGAATATTTATGTAATAAGATGTAAACCAATGTTAACTATGTTCATAAAGTAAATGATTGATTGAATAATAAGATTGAAATTAAAACAAATAAATTTGTCGAATCTTAAATTATAATTAATGAATCTATTATAATTGAAATTTGAACGCTGTAATTAGCGAAATATTAATAATTGAATTTGACACGGGGATTTGTTTTAAAAGGTTATTAATTTTTGCGTAATTAAAAATTATAAAAATTGTTAGTTATTAAATTTGAATTTGATAGGTGATAAAATCAATTTAATAGTAATTTATTTAATTAACGTGAAAATAGCCATTTTGGCTACTGTCTCGGATTTCGACGAAACCAGTTTCATCGGATCCATAACGGTGAGTTATTGTAGGATTTCAAGTTTCATAGCGATTGGACTTGTCATTTGATCGTGCGGGCTCGAAACGGTAGAAATCAATTTAATTGAATTCAATTTGAAATAAGCTGATTTTAAAAGCTAACTTCTTCATACGATGGAATTAGGACTTGAAACCTATTTCATTGGATTTAAAAATATCGAAAACATCTATTTTGATATATTGGATGACCTACTTTCATTTCGGAAGCAAAACGGGCTTTGCGTGTCATTATTATCGTTCGTACTAATTCGATACGTATTCATTTTCTTATCGAGCTTTGTTCATATAAATAGCTTTGCTTCTAAACCCTAGCAACCTTTCTATTTTTGATGACAGTACGTAGAACTTCATCTGTCTGTTCCTCGTTCTCAAATGGCAGAAACCCAAATTTCTAGATCCAAATTCAAATCAAAATCAATTTCAAAAATCAGACTCCTCAAACCCTAACATATTATATACCGTTTTGAAGATCTCGACCATACGAATCTACGGCAAGTGTTTGTTTCCTGAATTAGTGATCGAGTCAACGGAAAATCGCGGTCAAAGACAAATTGGGGGTTTTTAATCGGAGCAACAATCGATGAAATATGGGTTTTGTAGAGGGGGCTTCCAAGTGTCGATAGGTGGTGGTTGCATCACCTGAATCTACCTGAGGTGGCCTAAAATTGGAGATTAGGGTTTGAAACCCTAGACGTTATGGTGGCGACACATGTCATTAGGGGGCGGCCGGAGGTAATGTCGTGGCCACTGGAAGGTGCGGTGGAGGATGACGAGCACGATGGTGGTGGTCGGCGATGGCATGGTGGTCGGAGGCGTGTGCTTCAGGTCGATCAATGCGGTGAATATCGGCAGCAATTGGGTCCAGGGGAACGTGTTTGAACGATAAGGTTGAGGTGACGTGGCACTTCATTTTGTCTTGTTTTGTTTTAATAATAATATATATTCTAATCGTTCTAATTATCATAACTTCTTCATACGAACTCGGATTCACACGCGGTTTGTTCCAGTTTGGATCGTATCAAAATTCCGAACATTTTAGCACTTGTTTGGACAAATTCTGAGACTATTAAATTTTGGGCCTTATTTTGGATTTCGAATCGATTTTAAATCAAAGGTGAGTGTTTTGACCCACTCACGGCTACTAGATTATCTTATGTTAGTTAAATTGAATTTATGATGTGATTAGAAATTGATTGGTTAAGGTTTGGTATATTTAAATTGTCATTCCAGTTAAATCTGACTTTTATTGAATTTATTCGCCATTAAATTAATATTATATTTTAAATTGCCAGTTAATACCTGTCATTCATAATCAGCCACTTGTTATTGTTTATTGATAGGTTTGAATGATGATTGTGATGGATGTTTGATTGTTGATATTGGATGACTGGATGTTATATTTATATATTGTTATAACACTGCAAGTTCCCGTAGTTTATTTGTTAGAAAATCCCTATGCGTTGAAATGATACATACCCGAACGATCTGATAGATTAGGGAGGAATCATTATGAGTTGAAATGATAGACTCAAGCGATTCCATGGATTTGAAGTTAAATTTGGGATTGCGAGTTAAAATGATTTATACCCGTAAATTTAAATGTATTGCGGATTGAAATGATATACATCCGTTTCACTTGACCATAGGGTAGAATATTATATACGGACACTGGATTGGTTAAATCAAACGATTTTAAACCCTTAAATCTTGAATTTGGTTAAATGATATTTTGAAGGAAATTGATTTATATAAACTGAATTATTTTGTGAAAATCCAAGTTTTAAATGTTGAAATTTGAAGTATAACTGAAATTTATCGGAATTGAGTTATTGACACGTTTGAAAATGTAACTTTGAAATCTACTAAATTTGAAATAGTTTGGATTTATTATTCAAACATGGATTTGAAATCAATATTGATTAAATGGTTTTAAATGAGAATTTGAATTGAAAAACAAAAATTAGTTTGTTGATTTGAAAGCTGGACATGGTCCAAATGTGTTGAATGAAAGAAATAGTTTAATTTGATATTAATTTCAAATTTGTTAATTTGATATAAACTGTTTAAAAATATATTATTTTTAAATCCTGATTATGAAGATTTTCAAACTATTAAACTAATTTAATCTATTTTAAACTATTTTAATCAATTTAACTATTTCAATTTATTTTAATCTATTTTAATCTATTTAATACAATTTAATCTACTTTATCCTATTTAAACTAATTAACCCATTTTAATCTATTTTAAATCTATTTAATCTCTTTTAAATCTATTTAATCTATTTTAAATCTATTTAATATATTTTATATCTATTTAAACTATTTTAAATCTATTTAAACTATTTTTAATCCATTTAAACTATTTTTAAACTATTTTAGAGTATTTTAACTATTTAAAACATTATTTTAAACTATGCTAAACTATTTAAACTATTTATAACTATATAAACTATTTTCTAAATTTCAGACTATGTAAAGTGGAAGTGTTTATATTTAAATCCTTGATTTTTAAAGCGAATATGGTTAAATGATGTTATAACTTAAGTTGGGATTTGAAATGATATTTACTAGTGAAATGACATATTTGTGTAAATATGATGATTTTGAAATGTGGTTTTAGTTAACCTATCTTATCGATATGATTTCAAAAGTGAATGTGATTTCAAAAGTATGGTTTGAATTGAATATGATATTTTGATACCAATTATGAATCGGTATTTGGAAATGTAAAAGAACCATCCGGTGTGAAATAAGCGTTTGGTTGTTAAAGAGACCGGGACCGAATATTGTCATACTCTCTGCCAATGCCGAAAACCACTTTAACAACTGTGTACGTGGTGGAGATTCCAGAATGAAGTAGGATGGTTTGGCGAACGATTCTGTATGACGTATTTATGTAGCCCTGACTCTCGTGAGTCAGCTTGATGTGGCTAAAACAGGAGCCATGCAGGGCCAAGTGAGGTCGCTCCTCCTATCGGGCACATTTCTTCGATACCATATTATGACTTTTTGATTGATTTTGTTGCCACCCCTCGATTTTGATTATGGGAGTGTGTTACGAGGTGGGCGGTAGTAGCTTCTAAGCGTTACCACCAGTCTGGATTCGCAAAACGGTAGTATCCTACCCTGGACATTGCCTCGCGTGCCTTGTCACATGCCTTATTGTGCCCACTACGAGTTTGTTTCATACCGTACCTATGGAGTGCTCTTTGGGTAAACCACCTGTTTGGTGGAGCTTACGATACTGTATAGACTACGGGAATATATCAAATGTGTTAAGGGGGATATGGTAACACCTTAACGCTATTTTAATACTTTACTTTACTGTAGACATATTATAATAGCGTATTGTACTACATAGTAGATAGTTTAACGGATTCTTAGCAGATGGAAATCCTGAACATCTCTTAAGTTATTGCATGCACGTTAGACACTGGATAGGAGATGTAAAACCCTTTAAACATCTCTGAAGCCGTTGCACTCATATTTATTTATTGTTGATTTAATTTACATAAGATCTTTTAGTTCTGACTCGAGTGTTTTGTCTTTTCAATTCGCTCCGGTCAGTCTGAGCTTTTCAGTGTGTCGAAGACCTTATTTCTGGGGGATGAAGATGGAGATTTGTATATTATATTATTTCTTTTTTTATTCCGCTGCATCATGTTGTTCTGCTGCATTATTTATTTATTACTACTGTATGTACTCTGATCTGTATTGTAAAAGTGTAATCAAATGTTATTTGTAAAACAGCTTCATGAACTGTTTATTTGATTATTATATTTTGTCATTCCACTGTGAGATTCTGTGTTTGTTTTTCTTTCTTCCTCTACTTTTTCTTATTTACCCCATAATAATCCTCCCTTTTGAATGGTTTGAGTTTGACATGTGTGGTTTATTGTCGATTTAAACCGTCCAAAAAGATGGGACGTTACATGAGGCATCCCTTAGGGAAAAAATATAAAAGTGCGGTATGTAATCCGAGATATCTACCTTATTATTATTAATACAAGCGAGTTTGCTCATATTAAGCAAGCAAAAGCAAATATAATCCGCATATACGTCCAAATGGTCTTCGTATGTACCTATCTCAACTCAAATTTGAATATTAGTCACTTATAATAAGATATAGAACATGTATGAGTTAAATAGAACCATATAGCCTGAATTTTGAATCCAAATCACAAACATTAGCACCAATACACAAAAAACAATCATATGCAGCCAAAGCAGTTATAACAATGATTTACAACCAAAGAAAACATTCAACCATTATTAATATTCATCCAATTAATCCAATTAATTCTTAACTATGTGAATTTACATTATCCAATGTCAATATTTAGTTTATATACTTCATTTCGTATTAACATCCGATTTTTTATCAACGTCCAATTTTTTTATTAACATTTAACCAGTTTGCTTCAGATTTATTCACATCTATTTCGTTCACATTCATTTTATTCAATTCACTTTGTTAAATTCCAATTGTTCCACTTTTTGTTTAACATATCTCATATCAATTCATTTATGGACCATTTTATAAATCACTTCATTTAATATTATTTAAGTTGAATTTTATTCCATTACCCCGTAGTATATTCTCTTTAATACTAATATCGTTTATAAACCATTTAAGTTTATTATAAACATTTTATAAAATGCAACACATGTTTATTATTACTTCATAACTTAAGTTCATATTAATTCTTTGACTCACTTTGTTAGTTCATTTCATTAATTCAAATTCATATTAATAACTTCACTTAAGTAAATTTTTATTTTATAAAATGATTCTCTTTATTAGTTTATTATTAAATTTACTTGAGTAAATTTTTATTTTATAACTCAAATTCATATAAATAAAATTTTAATTTTATCACAATCAATTTCATTCAATTTTTTTCTTAAGTTAACTTTCGTCTTTTAATTCATTTCATTAACTTATTTTATATTCAATTAGTTACCATTCAATTTATTAAAACTCATTCCACTTGCATTTAATTTATTTATATCCAATTTAAATCAAATTCAATTACTCACACTAAATTTTACTTGCTCTCATTTATTTTTATTCAATTCCTTTCACAACTCAAATTGCATTTCATTTTTATAATTCAAGTTCATATTCATTTTATTAGTTAATTTTATAGCTTAAGTGGAATTAATTCAATTTACTAATTCATCTAGTTCCATTCAAATTCAATTCAATTCATTTAATCGTTATTAAGTTACACTTTATTTTATTTCATCCATTACTCAGTTTATTTAATTTTATTTAAGTTAAAATTTTCTTTTCTTATCATTCACATTCAACAAATTTAAAATTTGTTTTTAGCTTAATATTTCTCAAATCTATAAGTCATTTCAACTTATTCACTTAAATTTCATTTCATTGGTTTATCTAATTCATTTCATATACAATTCATTTTTATTTAAGCTTTCTTGAGTTAGGCTTCATTTTATTTACTTCATTGCACTAACTCAATTTATCTAACATTTCTTAGGTTAATTATTTTATTTCATATCTTAAATTCAAATTTTCTTTTGTCTGCTTAACCAAAATGTTTAACCTAAAATTTGATTTTATTTTCCTGTTCAAATTCATAAATTATAAACTTATTCTTCTTTCATATCATTTCAATTTATAAGTTCAAAACTATTTTCATATATTTATCAAATCATACTTGGAATATTTTTTTCATAATCAAAACTTGTTTTAACTGGAAATAAATTTCTTTTGGTAGCAATTCTCACTCAAAAACTCGAAAATTAATACTGGCGATGTTACAGTCATCCCCAGAATTATTTCCCATCTACTAAAGCGAGTTCAATGCTTTTATTTCTTTCAAAAATCTTTTCAAAATATATCTCTAGTCAAAACACTTTCAAATAATATTGTTATTAATTTTGAAGGCTTTGAAAACCAATTTGAAAATCAACGGGATTTTTAATTCTAAAATTCTTAGCTTTTAAATCTTTCCTATTTATAAGCTACATTATAAATATACTTATACAAATTTCATTATCTTATTACCAAAACATTTCATTAATTTACAACTTTGTTATTGTAAACAATTCTTATTATAATTAAATTTTAATTTAATTTAATTATCGAACGCTTCGTGAAATAATGTTCACAAAGTATTCGTTTTTAATTTAATTCAACCAATAATCGATTGTAACTAAATATTATCATCTCCTAACAAACAATATTCATTAATAATCATTATATATATATAATATAATGTAGGTAAAATTATTTCATTTACCTTATTTTAAAACATATTATGTCGACTTGCCTCGTTTTAGTGTTTAGAAACCTCTATCGATAACATGGCGTCCCACGCACTGACCAGAATCCATAAACAACTCAATGGATAAGTAAACACAATATAAAACATTTTATAACACTAACAAGTACACGGTCTCATATATACACACACTCAAACAACTCATTCTAGGGTATACTACTCTATCTTTATTGAGTCAAACCCCACAAAGCTAAGGTTATCGCTGAACCTCGCTCTGATACCAACCGTGATGACCCACAATTCGGAAGGTTTAAATTGACAATACTTCACACATGTCTAACTCAAACAATCCGAAACACAGATAATCAATGGGGTTGATTAAGAAAAATAAGAAAAAAAGAAGAAGAAAAACACAGAATCTCGCAGGGGAATGACAAAATATAATAATCAAATAAATAGTTCATGAAGCTGTTTATTATACATTTGATTGTAATTTATACAACATTATCAGAGTTATATACACAATAGAAACAAAATATAATGCAGTAGAAAAACATGATGCTAGGAATAATAATAGTAATAATATACCAAATCTTCGTCTTCGACCTCCAGAAAATGATCTTCAATGCGCTGAAATACTCAGGGCAGACCCGAGCATAATGAAAAGACAAAACGCTCAAGTCAGGACTAAAATATGCTTACGTGAGTCAAATCAATATCAAATAACATGAGTGTAATAGCGTCAGAGATGTTTACGGGGTTTCACATCTCCTATCCAGTGTATAACGTGTGTGCAATAACTCAAGAGATGTTACGAGATTTTCCATCTCTTAAGGATCTGTCAAAATATTTATATATAGTAGAATACGCTACATATATAATGTCTAATCGGTAAAATAATTATTTTTCGTAGTGTTAAGGCTTTATATTGACCCCTCTTAACGCGTTTTTAAGCATTGTCATAAAGTTTGCATATAACGCCCCAGTAGCCCGTTGAGAAATAGAGATGCACCGTGATATGACAACACTAAACCAAAATCATAGGGTCTAGTATAGGGATAAAAGTATGACAAGGCACGTGAGGCAATGCCCAATGTATGATACTATCAGTTCGGGTCGCAGGGCTGGTGGTAACGCATCGTAGCCACGATCGCCCACCGCGTCCATCCATCCCATATCAAGTCAAGGGAGGTTATCCCAAAATCAAGGTGCACCAATCGAAACCAACATCAATGAAAGAGTATGGACCAAGTCCAAGGAGAAAATCGAAGAACGGATGTCCGCTAGGGGTAGCTAGCCCGCTTGGCCCTGTCAAGCCGTGCTGTTTTAGTCATTTCAACACAAGTGCGGGGTCTATCCTTCATCGTTCTTTTTCTTCAAATCCAGCAAACGTATGCCAAATCCAACCACTTCGTTCTGGAGTCTCCTCCACGTACACAGTTGTTAAAGTGGTTCCAATATTAGCAGAGAGTATGCCAATAAGAAGCCCCGGTATCTTTAACAACTAAACGTCATTTTGCACACCGATTGGTCCTTTTGTATTTCGAAAATGATTCATACTTGATATCAAAATATCATATTCTCTTCAAAATCAATTTCATTTTGATATGTCATTCGGTTCTCTTCAAAATCAACTTCAAAATCAATTTCAATTCTAATTTCATTTCGATCATAATTACTCAAAATATGCCATTCGGTTCGATATGTCATTTTTACTTAAAATTCAATTCGAATTACAATTTAGGTTATAACTTCAATTTAATGCAATTCGCATTTAAATCCACGATTTAAATATAAACCATTCCCACTCTGACCAGTTTGAATTTTTAGAAAATAGTTTCAATAATTTAAAATAGTAAAAATAGTTTAATACAAAATAGTTCGAGCATTGAAATGGTTTATATAGTAAAATAGCTTGGAAAATCAAAATAATTTGGATTTTTAAAAGATAGATTTTAACTAGTTTATATTAAAATAATTTATTTAAAATAGTTTCAAAGTCAAACTAATTCAATTCCAATCTTCCCATTCAAATCATCTTCAATTCCCATTTCAATTTAAATTGATTCAATTCCCATTTCAGTTCGAATTAATTCGATTCCAATTTCAATTCAAATCAATTTCAATCTCGATTTCAAATTAATTCAATTTCTCTTTCAATTCCAATTACTTTCAATTTCAATTCTAATTTGAATAAATTTCAATTCAATTCCCAATTTTTAACCATTTTAATTTATATCGATTTCGAGTTCGATTTCAAAGTGTCGATTTAAATCATTTAAATCAAATTTAACTCAACGTTCAGTTCAATGTCCAAATCTTTAAAATAATTCAATTCTGAGATCTACTTTTGAAATATCGATTTAAATTACTTTTACTTAGCAATATTCAAAGTTCGAATAATAGTCCAAATCTTTTAAAACAGATCAATTTTCGGAATTCAAATCATATTTCAATTATAATGTGACGACCCGGGTTTTTCTGTTGTTAATTGTGAATATTTAAATGGTTTTAAATATTTAATCTGAAGTATGGATTAATTTTTAATATGAAAGTTTGGGTTTTATTTGATAAAATGGATTTGGAATTTAAATACAGCAATTTGTTGAATAATATAATTATTCAATTCAATAATTGAATATTGGGTAAATTATTTGAATCTTGAGTTTTAAGCTCGATAAAAATAATTTAAAAGCTTGTAAAATTTATATTGACAATAATAAGAATAATAAAAGTTTTAAACTTGAGTTTAAAAGTGGTCTGTTCAGTTTTAAAAATATATCGTTTAAATTGATATTTAAAAATAGCCCTCTGAGGCACAGTCTCGGAATTTGACGAAACTAGTTCCATTGGATCCATAATATTGTATTATTATCGGATTTCAATTTTTGTAGCATTTGGAGTTATCGTGTAGTCGTACGAGATATAAACGCATTGAAATTATATCGAAAATTTAATATAATAACTGGGTCCAAAAAGCTATCTTCTCCATACAATCGAATTAGGACTCGAAACCTTTTCCATTGCGTTCGGAATAGGGATATAACATTATGAACGCCTGGTGGCACGCCTCGATAGGAGATCGAGATTTTGAGCTACGATTTCGAGACGATTTAAAATTTAAAGATAATATATATTTTTTGACCAGTCAAGATTCCCTCCACATCAGAACTTTTTTCAATTCACTATAGACAATGTTGTACACGCAAGGAATCAAATCATGTCCCCCATTGTCTTCTGAAGCACGCCATCCCCTCAGCTATAACTCACGCACCCCTATCCCTTCTTCTTTTCTAAATCAATCGGCTGTTTTACACAATAAAAAAAAATGCCGCATACTTATCTTCCCTGCTAATCTTCAAAATCGAGCAAGGCAGACCTATTCGATTTCATTTCTTCCCTTATCCTTTCCCTCTTCTCGATTTCCCCCTTCCATCTTCATCAGTTCTAACCGAAACGAAAAAAAAACTGAGAATGGCTTCCTTCAGAGAAACAAACGAACGAAGAAAAAAAATGATGAATGGACAGTAGAGGGAAACGCAACTTAATCGCATTTGATTCCTAGCCTTTCGATGGCGAGCGCGGCAAGAAGAGGGGTCATGGAAGGCGAAGTCAAGCGAGGCGGCGACCGCGAGAGAGGAGCACGCGCGCACGAGGCGCAGTGCTAGCAGTTGGAGGGTTCGTCCTCATTGCAATCGCGTCGTTCACGATGATTGACAGTGGATGGAGGTGAGCTAGGGGACGGCGAGGTGGTTTCGAGCATGAAGGGTGGCGTTTTCGAGAGGGCGACGTAGTGGATACTCGAAAGTCGAGATCGAGATGGGCAGTGGCAGTGAGGTATTCGTTCTTTTTCTTCTTTTTCGTTTATACTTAAAAATATATAGACAGATTGAAAAAATAAATATATAGTTTTAAAAAAAGAATATAAGTATAAATCTATATATATATACCTACACATTTAGAATCGTACTGTTTAATTTTAAATAAGCTTTATTTTTCTTGAAATTTATAGTAAGTATATATATACAAGTACTCAGAAAATTTATATATACGTATATAAAGAAAAACAGTAAGAATATATATATATATATATATGATTTGGAAAAAAATATAAGAGTTTATATATAAAAATTAGATTTTAATCTATATAGATTATTTCCTATAAGTATATATAAAATTTCAAAGATAAAATAAATATACATATACACATTTCAAATCTACTAGTTTATTTAAAAGATGTGTATTTAGGGTGATTAGTTTGTTTAATAAACGTAATTAATTATTTTAGTCACTAAAAATATTTTATTAAAAGGAATTAGTTTAAAATTAAATTATTAGTTAAATTAAATTATTAGTTAATTAAAAGTTATTAAATGGCAATTGATTGTTCGATTATTTCGAATATTAATAAACCTTATAATGTTATACAAGGTCGAAAATCGTGAAACCAAGTCAAGGTTGAAGTGGATTGCAAATAAAAAGCAAAGGTGAGATTTTTCTCACTCATTTGGATTCCAAAGTTTTAATTTAAATGATTAAATTTGAGTCGTTGGATGTTGATTGATGAATTATGATATCTGTTGGATGATATTATTATATATAGTGTATATATATATATATATTGGCGTGATTGATATTCCCGCATTATATAGCGGATGAGACCCTATGCGCCGCATAATAGCGGAGGATATTATATAAACCCATATACCGCGATATTCCACCTCGAAGTGGAATTGGTATTTTATTGTGCTAACATCTATGGATGCAGAGAAAACAGGTTGGAGGGATCCAACAGGATTCCTCAAAAATATTTATTGTTCATATATATGTGATATATGCCGTGATAGACAAACTGGTACAGATTTTATGTGAATCGAATTAATAAATGTCGAATAGCCTATGAATTGAGTTTGGTTTTTTTTTAAATACCGGGGATGAATTAAATTGAATGGGTTTAAAAGAAAATTTCGAATAGAAAATATTTATAATGAAAATTTGATTTATTCAAGAGGGAATTAAGTAGAATAAGAATATATTAATTAACTTGGGTATTACTTAACTAATTGTAAATTGGTTTAAGTAAAGGCTTGGAATTAAAGTTATATATATTTAGAGCTTGAAGAAATATTTGGAATCGATAAATGGATTTGGGATAAAATGGAGTATAACTAAGGTATAAAATTAAAAAAAATGGAATTCTTAAATAAAAATTGTTTTATAAATAAATGGAAAAACACAGGGGAGTTTATAAATTTATAAACGGTGTTTATAAATGAGATAGAAAGATATCAGTGGATATGCTTTTAAAATATAAGTTATGGCGGGAACTTATATTGAATTATGAAAATGGTTTTGAAGGAAAATAGTGGAATATTTTCCGAAGGTGAGAAATAGGAATATGGTCGTTGAGATAGGAATCAAGAGGAATTTATGGGTGAATATTGGGTTTTCTAAAAAAATATAAATTTGTTTTAAAGGGAATATTTTTAAATTACTATACTATATAATTTTTATAAAACTATTATTTGGATTTAGAATAGTACGAAATTGGTTATTTTAAGTGCTTAGTATTTATTATAATAAATTATAGTTTCTAAATCAGCTTTGAAAATTTATAAATAACTGGATGTGAATTTTAATATCTATATTTTAATTTTACCTTAAACCATAATTTGAAAATAAAACCATTATTCTTATTTTATAAGTTTAAATGTTTTCAAAATGTTTTAAAATCCAATTATAGACCCTCTTGAGATGAGAAGCGAGTTTATTAAATTGAATAAAATTACGGGAGAAAATCTTATAAGTGGGTTATGGAAAACTTAAATAAATTGTCAGAGTATAAGATAGGAGTTTTCAAAAGTGGAATAAAATTCACATAGAAAAGGGGAAGTAAAATCTGGAATTTTTAAATAAATAAATGGCTTTGGCAATTTTAAGGAAATAAATTAAGGAATTCTGGAGTTTATAGAATTCGGTAAAACGGGTTGGAATTTACCAATTAAGTTGTAAATGATTTTTGAGATAAAAAGAAATATTTTTCAAGTGTTGAATATAAAATGGAGTGGGAAAAATATTTTAAGTATTGGGCAATAGTTAAGGATTTATTCCATAAGAATAAGAAGGAATTTGAAAACTATTTTCAACTGTTGAAATGTGAAAATAATATCTTGTGAAGATATTTTGAGATAAATAATTTGGAGAATTATTTAAGGCTTGATTGTTGCTTGTGAATGTTAATTGATAGTTAAATAACCGACTATCAATAATGGCCAATGCGCTGATCGTTTCGAAGAGACCGGGATCAGATTTAGTTATCCGAAAACCACTTTGATCCGGTTTGAACGTTAGCGAATGAAGACCGTGAAGATGAAGATGGTATTCTTTAACAACCCGGGGTTTTGCACCGGTAAATTATCGTCATAAGACGATTTAATCAGCTGGCTAATTGCTATCGGGTTGTAATTCTTTTATAAATTTGTTAAAGGTTGGGTGGGCTTTAAATAGTGAATCTTGGCCCACGTTTTCGTTGTTTTGGTGCTGCGTTGTATCGAGATAGAGACCCGGTTCCTCCATTCATTCGTTCGCAAACCCTAAACTAAACAAACGAAAAAAATGGCGACTCATTCGTTCTTCTTTAGCAAATTAGGGCTTTGCAATCGGTAGAAGCCGCATTCAGTTGCTTTGTCGATCGTTCGTCTTGTAGAGCTCCGCTCGGCTACTTCTATGCTTGTCGAAAAAGGTGAGTGACACTCACATCTAATTCCACTCTATGCTCGGCAGTTCGATTTTGTTTTGTTGTTGATTGTTTCACTGGTGCATTATGTTGTACCTGTTTTTATAAGATTCGAATCCCCTGTATTTTCGTTCGTCTGGAGTTATTTGAATTTGTCGATTAATTTATCTCGGCCACTTAATTTTGATTTTCGTATGGATGTTGGAGATGATTTCTGACTTTGGCAATTTTGTATACTTTGTGACTTGATTCCCAGTCATTTAACTGATGCTTACTTCTCTGTTGGCTTTTGAAACTACAACCTCTATCTTTGTTCGATTTTAGTCATGGTAATTGATTTTGACTTCTGTGTCATCGGTACTGTCACTGCTTCGACTTGATGCTGCTGACTTTGGTTACGATGATTTTGTCGTTGATTTTGTGAGGATGATTTCGAACTGTACTATATTTACTTGAGTTCGATTTTCTTGACTTGAAACCACACTCACCTGCACACTTGTTTATGCTTCATATATATTGATGTTGATGACGTTGATTTGTTCATTCACTTCTGGCTTTGATTTGTTCTAGTTCGAACTTGAAACTTGCCATGGTTTTGATATTTGTCTCCGAGCCTGGTTCATGTAGTACGGGTTCTTCACTGACCTGTACATGTTGTTTGGTCTCGTTGACTTCGACTTGGTTTATTTTTGTTACATTTGGACTGGTTTGTGCTTTTGTGCATACTGTACTTGATTACTGAACTGGTTTTGATGTCAGTCTCTACTTTGTTTTATTTATTTAGGTTGAATTGTTTGGCTTTGGCACTGTCCTGACATTGATATTGCCATTCCCGGAATTGCTTGTATCAGTTCTCGGCCATCCTTTGCTATGCCTTGAACTTGACTGTTTAGGTTGAGTTTTGCCTCCATGTGTTTTGCATTTGTCAATTTTGCATTTCATATATATGGTTCCTGATCCTGAGTTCATCTCTGGTGCATTTAAGTTAGTAGCTGGACATGATTGTTCGTTTTTGCACATTTGGTTGCATTTGTACACTTGGTCGAAACTGGTCCTTGGTGTTCATTTGAACTGTGCATACATTATTTCCATATCTTGGCTCCTATCTATGACCATGTGCAGTTTTGTTGTTGTTTGAGTTTCACTGAACTTTGTTATTATGTAACCTGGTCTGGACATTTTATGGTTCAGTGTTGAACTTGACTTTGTGGTCGGGTTCCTTCATGTGGTTAGTGTTCTTGTATCATCACTGTTGTGTGCTGTGCCTTGGTCTTTGTTGATGCTGTTAGCTTTGGGTTTCACTGACCACACATGTACATGCTTGCATCTTTGAATTTGGTTAGATGGTACTGACCAGTTGAGTTTGAGTCGTATAACTCGAACTTGATCTCGAGTTGGTGCCAATTGGACATTTCAATTGTTTGAATTATTTCGTGTGGCCAATTCAATATATTTTGTGTTGTATTTCGATTGGTTTAATTTGATGATTTTGTTGATATCTAATTATCTTTTAGATAATTAGATTATGTGTTTCTAATTATTTATTTAATAATTAGATCTTGTTGTTAATTGCCGTTTAGGCAATTCTGTTGTTTTCTAAATTATCTTCATTGATAATCTTTTTATTTATCTTTGTTGATGATTTGAATTTGCTGATTTGTTGTTTAACACTGTTTCGTGTTATATCTACCGTTATCCGATTCTCTTATTGAAGGGTTGGATATACGAGATTTATTGTGACTGTCATCTATTGATTATTTAATTATTATTGCTTCCGTGCATTAATAACTGAGTTTGAATTAGACTGACCCGCGTATTATTTTCTTTTGAATTTAATACTTGGGTCAGACCGAGTTATTTCAGGTTGTTGATATCTTGCTTTGGGTTGCTGCTTGAGCTATGAAGTCTCTTCATACCTTTTGGAGTAGTCGCTGTCATAGTATAGGATGATATGTATTCATGTATATTATTTATAATAATGTACTTGTATATGTAACTTCCAGTGTCGACAGTTGTAGTTGTATCATATGTATTGTATCACATGTATTGTAACTGCCTTCAGTTATATATATATATGAGATTTTATATTAGCTGTGTTCCGCATTTAGCTTATCTGTGTTATTATTATATATGTTGTCCTAAACTATTATGAACCATCGTAGTTCGTTGTATACTGGAATTGGGTATGTCGATGGGAGTAATAAACAGAGATTAAAGAAAAATAAATATACCACTCCTATCGAGGTAACCAATACTAGTGTAAGGCCTTACTACGGATGGCCGCTCCTATCCAGCCTTATTCTTCGTAATAACAGACAGTATTTCTTTTAATACTCTTTGTTATTGTGAGCATAGAGGTGCGGCATCACAGTTGGTATCAGAGCGAGGGGTTTATGGACATAATATAAAACATAACTTAGATGGAACATGTGTTACAACTAATTGTTGATATTTTATTTGTGCTTTGAGTCAAAACTAAAGTTTTGAAATTATGATGAAATGTTTAAATATCCTTATTTAAAAAAATAAAAGTGAAATTGTGTTTTGATGATTGAGTAATTTGTGTTCTGTTTATCAGAGTGCGCAGCGGAAACAGTGACTGTCTTCGCCGAGTACAGCTGATAACCTTTTTGATTTAAAAATCAGAATATGAAAATGGAATTAGTTTCATTGTGTTGTTTAACCAGTGGTCTTGATTTTGTTGAGATTTTTGCTGGTTTCCTTTTATGCTAATCACATATTGATTAGATTTTTTCCATTTCAAATATATCTTCATTGAAGATATAACCGAGTGATTTCTTTGTTCATCTTGTAGTGTGCGTGCAAATTTGAGTTGCACGTTACTACATTAATTTTACGTTGAACCGGTGTTTGGTTTGAACGTATTTTGTTGCCGCTATTTTTATAACGGGATTTTTACACCGATGCTAAATTTTTGAAGCACGGTGTTTTGTTGACATTTTTAATGAATGAAAATTCACTGGTATTATTTTGATGAGATTTTGACGTATAAAAATTACTATCGCTTTGACTTCGGTAACCGTCAAATTTTAAAGTGGATTTTCAAGCAGTTATTCCGCAATGCTGATTTGATACCCATTTTTATGGTGTTTTGAGAAGTGCGATTTCCTTATCGAAATTGCTACAGATGTTGTTGTTTTAATCATGTGTTTTGAAAATTGTTTTTAAAATAAAATTGTTTTAAAATTTTTACAGTTTGTGCTTTCAAAAGAATGAGGAAGCGATTTAAACGCTTCAGCAAAATTGAGGACTATGAACCCTCACTTTTACTGTTTCGCTTAATTCCGGACTTGTCTGTTTGAGAACGTAAAATGTTGTTTATTTAAAATACACAATTTTGCACTTTCAAGGAAACGATGAAGAGAATTAAACGATTTAGTAAAACTCGTGGTATGGGACATGTGTGTTTGCTATTTTGGTTAATTCCGGACTCGTTAATTGAAACATCTGCTGTTTGATGATTCTGATGATTTGTTGGGCTTTCGGGCCACTCTGTTGGACCTTCGGGTCATTGGTTGGGCTTTCGGGCCACTCTGCTGGACCTTCGGGTCATTTGTTGGGCTTTCGGGCCACTCTGCTGGACCTTCGGGTCATCTGATGGACCTTCGGATCAAATACCAGTACTAGACCTTCGGGTCATCTGATGGGCGCCAAAATTTATAGTACTTGGTAGGCTTCGACCATCTGAGATGCACGTGCGGCGTAGCTAAAACTCGCCATCTGCTGGGATCGATCCACCTTTTATGTTGATTTTCTAGTCATCTTAATTGATTTCTAGATATTTGTTGTTTCTAATTATCTGCAGGTAATTAGATATTTGCTGATTTGAGTTCTAATTATCTTTATTGATAATTAGATATTTGCTAATTTGAGTTCTAATTATCTTTGTTGATAATTAGATAATTGCTTATTTGTGATGTTTCTGATTATCGTTTTTGATAATTAGATATTTGATATTTCTGATTATCGTTTTTAATAATTAGATATTTGTTGATTTGAGATTTCTGATTATCGTTTTTGATAATTAGATATTTGTTGATTTGAGATTTTTTATTATCGTTTTTGATAATTAGATATTTGTTGATTTGAGATTTCTGATTATCGTTTGTGATAATTAGATATTTGTTGTTTCTGATTATCGTTTTTGGATAATTAGATAATTGTTGATTTGAGATTTCTGATTATCGTTTTTGATAATTAGATATTTGATGATTTCTGATTATCGTTTTTGATAATTAGATATTTGTTGATTTGAGATTTCTGATTATCGTTTTGATAATTAGATATTTGTTGATTTGAGATTTCTGATTATCGTTTTTGATAATTAGATATTTGTTGATTTGAGATTTCTGATTATCGTTTGTGATAATTAGATATTTGTTGATTTGAGATTTCTGATTATCGTTTGTGATAATTAGATATTTGTTGTTTCTGATTATCGTTTTTGGATAATTAGATATTTGTTGATTTGAGATTTCTGATTATCATTTTTGATAATTGGATATTTGATGATTTCTGATTATCATTTTTGATAATTAGATATTTGTTGATTTGAGATTTCTGATTATCGTTTTTGATAATTAGATAATTGTTGATTTGAGATTTCTGATTATCGTTTGTGATAATTAGATATTTGTTGATTTGAGATTTCTGATTATCGTTTGTGATAATTAGATATTTGTTGTTTCTGATTATCGTTTTTGGATAATTAGATATTTGTTGATTTGAGATTTCTGATTATCATTTTTGATAATTGGATATTTGATGATTTCTGATTATCGTTTTTGATAATTAGATATTTGTTGATTTGAGATTTCTGATTATCGTTTTTGATAATTAGATAATTGTTGATTTGAGATTTCTGATTATCGTTTTTGATAATTGGATATTTGATGATTTTTTATTATCGTTTTTGATAATTAGATATTTGTTGATTTGAGATTTCTGATTATCGTTTTTGATAATTAGATATTTGTTGATTTGAGATTTTTGATTATCGTTTGTGATAATTAGATATTTGATGTTTTTTTATTATCATTTTTGATAATTAGATATTTGTTAATTTAAGATTTCTGATTATCGTTTTTGATAATTGGATATTTGATAATTTCTGATTATCGTTTTTGATAATTAGATATTTGTTGATTTGAGATTTTTGATTATCATTTTTGATAATTAGATATTTGTTGGTTTGAGATTTCTGATTATCGTTTTTGATAATTGGATATTTGATGATTTCTGATTATCGTTTTTGATAATTATATATTTGTTGATTTGAGATTTCTGATTATCGTTTTTGATAATTAGATATTTATTGATTTGAGATTTTTTATTATCGTTTTTGATAATTAGATATTTGATGTTTTCTGATTATCATTTTTTATAATTAGATATTTGATGTTTTTGATTATCGTTTTTGATAATTGGATAATTGCTAATTTTGCTGATTATGAGATTTTCTAGTCTCTAATTGATTCCAGATTATGTTGATTATATTGAATTACTATTATCTATCTATCTATGTTGATAGTTAGAGTTTGCTGATTATAAAGTTTGTGTTTACTAGTTATTTGTTGGATAACTAGATAATTGCGGTTTTGCGATTTGTGATTTGTGTTTTCTAATTGTCTTTGTTGGTAATTAGATTTTGCTATTTTCTAATTATCATATCGATAATTAGATATAGCTGTTTTGTGATTTCTGTGTTCTAATTGATAATTAAATATTGCTGATAATCGTAATTATTCAGTTTTGTTGTTTTCTGATTATCTATTTGATAACTAGATTTTGTGAGAATTTGTGAATTTCTTTTATGAAATTAAAAGATTTCTTTGGCGTCTATATTCTTGACCTTATTTTTCTAGCTTAACCAGTTTATGTTAGAAAAATAATTGTTATTGATGACTTTTATGATGAAAATTGCGGGGACGCAATTTTTATAAGGAGGGGGGGAGTCTGTAACAACCTGGGGTTTTGCACCGTTAAATTATCGTCATTAGACGATTTAATCAGCTGGCTAATTGCTATCGGGTTGTAATTCTTTTATAAATTTGTTAAAGGTTGGGTAGGCTTTAAATAGTGAATCTTGGCCCACGTTTTCGTTGTTTTGGTGCTGCGTTGTATCGAGATAGAGACCCGGTTCCTCCATTCATTCGTTTGCAAACCCTAAACTAAACAAACAAACAAAATGGCGACTCGTTCGTTCCTCTTTAGCAAATTAGGGCTTTGCAATCGGTAGAAGCCGCTTTCAGTTGCTTTGTCGATCGTTCGTCTTGTAGAGCTCCGCTCGGCTGCTTCTATGCTTGTTGAAAAAGGTGAGTGACACTCGCATCTAATTCCACTCTATGCTCAGCAGTTCGATTTTATTTTGTTGTTGATTGTTTCACTGGTGCATTATGTTGTACCTATTTTTATAAGATTCGAATCCCCTGTATTTTCGTTCGTTTGGAGTTATTTGAATTTGTCGATTAATTTATCTCGGCCACTTGATTTTGATTTTCGTATGGATGTTGGAGATGATTCCTGACTTTGGCAATTTTGTATACTTTGTGACTTGATTCCCAGTCATTTAACTGATGCTTACTTCTCTGTTGGCTTTTGAAACTACAACCTCTATCTTTGTTCGATTTTAGTCTTGGTAATTGATTTTGACTTCTGTGTCATCGGTACAGTCACTGCTTCGACTTGATGCTGCTGACTTCGGTTACGATGATTTTGTCGTTGATTTTTTGAGGATGTTTTCGAATTGTACTATATTTACTTGAGTTCGATTTTCTTGACTTGAAACCACACTCACCTGCACACTTGTTTATGCTTCATATATATTGATGTTGATGACGTTGATTTGTTCATTCACTTCTGGCTTTGATTTGTTCTAATTCGAACTTGAAACTTTCCATGGTTTTGATATTTGTCTTCGAGCCTGGTTCATGTAGTCTGGGTTCTTCACTGACCTGTACATGTTGTTTGGTCTCGTTGACTTCGACTTGGTTTATTTTTGTTGCATTTGGACTGGTTTGTGCTTTTGTGCATACTATACTTGATTGCTGAACTAGTTTTGATTCCAATCTCTACTTTGTTTCATTTATTTGGGTTGAATTGTTCGGCTTTGGCACTGTCCTGACATTGATACTGCCATTCCCTGAATTGCTTGTATCAGTTCTCGGCCATCCTTTGCTATGCCTTGAATTTGACTGTTTGGTTGAGTTTTGCCTCCATGTGTTTTGCATTTGTCAATTTTGCATTTCATATATATGGTTCCTGATCCTGAGTTCATCTCTGGTGCATTTAAGTTAGTAGCTGGACATGATTGTGCATTTTTGCACATTTGGTTGCATTTGTACACTTGGTCGAAACTGGTCCTTGGTGTTCATTTGAACTGTGCATACATTGTTGCCATATCTTGGCTCCTATCTATGACCATGTGCAGTTTTGTTGTTGTTTGAGTTTCACTGAACTTTGTTATTATGTAACCTGGTCTGGACATTTTATGGTTCAGTGTTGAACTTGACTTTGTGGTCGGGTTCCTTCATGTGGTTAGTGTTCTTGTATCATCACTGTTGTGTGTTGTGCCTTGGTCTTTGTTGATGCTGTTAGCTTTGGGTTTCACTGACCACACATGTACATGCTTGCATCTTTGAATTTGGTTAGATGGTACTGACCAGTTGAGTTTGAGTCGTATAACTCGAACTTGATCTCGAGTTGGTGCCAATTGGACATTTCAATTGTTTGAATTATTTCGTGTGACCAATTCAATATATTTTGTGTTGTATTTCGATTGGTTTAATTTGATGATTTTGTTGATATCTAATTATCTTTTAGATAATTAGATTATGTATTTCTAATTATTTATTTAATAATTAGATCTTGTTGTTAATTGCCGTTTAGGCAATTCTGTTGTTTTCTAAATTATCTTCATTGATAATCTTTTTATTTATCTTTGTTGATGATTTGAATTTGCTAATTTGTTGTTTAACACTGTTTTGTGTTATATCTACCGTTATCTGATTCTCTTATTGAAGGGTTGGATATACGAGATTTATTGTGACTGTCATCTATTGATTATTTAATTATTATTGCTTCCGTGCATTAATAAATGAGTTTGAATTAGACTGACCCGCGTATTATTTTCTTTTGAATTTAATACTCGGGTCAGACCGAGTTATTTCAGGTTGTTGATATCTTGCTTTGGGTTGCTGCTTGAGCTATGAAGTCTCTTCATACCTTTTGGAGTAGTCGCTGTCATAGTATAGGATGATATGTATTAATGTATATTATTTATAATAATGTACTTGTATATGTAACTTCCAGTGTCGACAGTTGTAGTTGTATCATATGTATTGTATCACATGTATTGTAACTGCCTTCGGTTATATATATATGAGATTTTATATTAGCTGTGTTCCGCATTTATCTTATCTGTGTTATTATTATATATGTTGTCCTAAACTATTATGAACCATCGTAGTTCGTTGTATACTGGAATTGGGTATGTCGATGGGAGTAATAAACAGTGATTAAAGAAAAATAAATATACCACTCCTATCGAGGTAACCAATACTAGTGTAAGGCCTAACTACGGATGGCCGCTCCTATCCAGCCTTATTCTTCGTAATAACAGACAGTATTTCTTTTAATACTCTTTGTTATTATGAGCATAGAGGTGGGGCGTCACATGTTCGGTTTGTCCAGACCCAGGACAACTTGTATGGACGAATGCTATCAGACCATCGTCAGGACGATGAGCATTCTAAGTGAAATGTGTTCTAAAAAGGTAACGCATAGCCTCAAGCCTCATCAACCGGGAATGGCTAAAACAGGGGAGGTGCAGCAAGGCTAAGTAGCAAGCAACCAATTATGGTAAGGTCATCCCTATCTAAATGTCCCTTTTTGATTTCGGCTTAGTGGCGGTTGCTGATCCCAACCGCGGGGTGATCTTATTTGGACTATCCGTAAGGGGTAGCTCCGGTCTTGTGTTGTAGGGGATCGGGTGTGATCCTCGGTACTTTGATCTAGGCCAGGTACTGTGACAGGCGGTACCCCAATAGCCCTGCCATTGTATGGAATCCAATCTCCAATAAGCGCCTGTACGGTTTTGATTGTGCCCAACTATTGTTGGAACGTGAGATGCAAGCATTTCAGCTAGATTCTATTTTACTTTCTATAGATACTATTATAA
Organism: Allium fistulosum; assembly: GCA_030737815.1. NCBI lineage: Eukaryota > Viridiplantae > Streptophyta > Magnoliopsida > Asparagales > Amaryllidaceae > Allium > Allium fistulosum. Next base: position 302,916,517 of record CM060901.1, on the reverse strand, counting down.
TATCAGACGAATTTGATAAAAATATTTTGGTTATCGTAAGGTAAAAACCCCGGCATGTTTATTTGTGGCGTGGTCTTACGAGATACCTTTGTTTCAAAGGATTTTCAAAAAAAAATCCAATTGAGTGTGGTTTTCTCACGCTGGTTTTCCAGACTGACTCGGGTGTTGTTTTATTATGATGCTCGGGTTAGACCGAGTTGAACAGATCCAGGATAATGTGCTAGGGAGCTCAAGAGGCGAGCTGGGTGGTAGAGCGTACTTCCGTATTTGACTATTATTTCCGCTGTGTAAGGACAAGTATTAAGTTGTCCAAGTGATGGATGATTGTTGTACTGTGATAATGGTATGTATATATGACAGTATAGATTTCTTTGTATTTAAAAGCTGTTGTTATATAATATATTTTATTCCGCTGCGATTGTGAGATTCTGATGTTGTTTTCTATTTTCTTCTTCTACCTCTTTCTTCTTTTACCCTAGTTATTCGCTCTTTCGTACACTTTGGGTTGAACAAGGAAGAATTATGATCAACTCAAGGGGTAAGGAACTGCGGGTTGCTACACTTGGTATCAGAGCTGAAAGGTTAAGCGAGAACCTTGGCTTTGGTGGTGGTTACTCATTAGAGATAGAGTCAGTTGTACACTAGAATGAGTCTGAGTGTATTAATGGATATGAGCGCGTATTTGTTAGTGAATATAAATGGTTTTGATATTGTGTTGACTTATTGGTTGAGTGGTATATGAATTCTGATCGAGTAGTTGCGCAGCTAACTCGATAAGGATTTATAAACACTTGAACACGATAAACTGACACGGTAGTGTTTTAAAGGTGGGTAAATGAAACAATTTTACCCAAATTATATTTTGATATAAAAGGAATAATTTCAAAAATTATTATATATATTGAATTGTTTGGATGATTTTACTATAGTCAAACAAGATTATAAAATTTAAAATAGTTTATATGAACAAATGGGAATTTGTATAAGTATGAATTATACAAATGGATTATAATTAAAATTGGATTCGAATCAAATCTGGAAATTTAAATCCCGGGAATTTTTGGAAATGTTTTCCCAAGTATTTTAAAAAGAAAAGAAAATTAATAGTGATATTATTTTGGAGATATTTTTTTGAAAGAAAACGGTTTTAAAGGAGTTGTTGGAAGTAATATAGCACTGAACTCACTTTAGTCGCTGGAAAATAATTCGGATGATGACGGCTGCATCATCAGTGTTCATTTTCGAGTTTCTAAAGTGACGGGTTGCTACCAAAGAAAATTATTTGGAGATTTTGTTGGAAAGACAAACGTTGTTTAGAAATTCCAAGGGAATTAGTTTTGGGATAAAAAAACCCGGGCTGGTTTAGATTTAAATAGTGTGATTTGGAATGTTTGTGATTTCAAAATGGTTTGAAATAAATAACGGGAGTTGAGTTCTGGAATCCTTATTTAAACAATTTAAAAATCATCAGGAGATAAGTTATAAACTTATAAATGGTGAATGATTTTGAATAGAAAATATGGGGATTGAATTTTGGAATTAAAATTAAAAAGGTTAAGATTGAAATTTAACTTAGATTAAGTTGAAGAAATTTAAATTGTTGAAAATTTAAATTGATTGTGGTTTGATTGAAATAGATCAATGAAGTATGCTACTTAAATGAATAAAATAGGAAAATAAAAATTTAAATTGGATTGAATCGAATTAAATTTAACTTAAAACTAAATTGAGTTGAATTTGAGTTGAATTGAAATAAAAATTCAGTTGAGTTATAAATAATATTGAATGAATTGAATTCTTACCTAAATAAATTCAAAAGAATTATATGAAGTTGAATTTATCGCAAAACTAAGTTGGATAAGAAATGAATTGGAATAACACATAAAAGATGGATTGAATAAAAATATATTTATGCTATGAGTGATGTATAATCTTAAAAAAAAAAACTCAGGATATTAGTACATATATAAGTGTTTATTAAAGTACATAGGTGTAGTGTGAGTGATACTTATGTTGTGTGAGTTAAAGTATACTTGCATGAATTAGAGATCTTTCACATGCGAGAACACTATCCCATGTCATCTTAGTTATTTATCAGTCTAAGTTTATTATAAACAGTCTAAACTAGTAGACATTGTTATAAACCTGCTAATTAATTATAAAACATGCCACAAGCTTATAAACAAAAACAGTAATACCAGTGTTTATTACTGTATGTATGTGGCTGCATCTGTTTTACTTTATATATATAGTCTACTTTATATATATTTGTATGTGTGGACATACAAGAGATGCATAGCAGCAAATTTTCAAAAATAAAATAAAATAAAATTGCAGTAACGTGTTTCTATGCTCTAAGTCATTAAGCAGCATGTACTTACTTTATATTTTATAGCATATGGAATTACGTACACAAGAGCATGTTGGCTCGCTAAAATTTATGCAAGTAACGTGTTTAACTAATTAAATGAATGTGGATATAAATAAATCAAAATGACCTTGTTGTTAATAAAATAAATTCAGAAATAAATTGTGAATGCAAATTAGGGTTTATAATGGATTGAATAAATAAACTAATTGAATTAAATTAGTAAACAGAATGGAATTTGATTTGATGAGAATCAAATAAAAATGAGAATGGAATTGGTGCAAGAAAGAATGAACTTAAGTTATAGAGTGAAATGACTTGAAGAAATAACTTAAGCAAATATTTGAATGGAAGCTCGGTTTAAGTGGAATAGATATTTAATATATAAACATGGAATGTTGTCGAGCTTAATGAAGTAGTTTTGAATGAAACCTTTTGGATATGAAATAAAATGCAATGAAAGGATTGTGAATAAAATTGAAATGGAAGGGAATCAATATAAATTGAGTTGGTATCAATTTAAAATGGTTATAAGCTTAAGTAATCATTTATTTGAATGGATATCGTCGAATTGCATAGGAAAATTGGTCGTTCGACGTAAGCAGAAGTAAATAAAATTCTATGAATTGGAAGAAGTGAACTAAATTAATTTTGGAATCAATGGAAATGAGTATGGGTTTGTTTGAAATTAAAAATGAATTGTATGCAAGTGAGTTGTAAATCACTTAAATTGAATAGAATGGTTTGAGAATTGAGTAAAAGCAATTAAAATTAGTGTTGAAACCTTATATGTGCTTATGAAAATTATATAGCCTGCATTGCTTAGGAAGTTCATGTGCTGTAGTTGTTTAAAAGAGTAAAATGTTAGTAAACTTCATATATATGTCACTTACATGTTTAAATTGAGTAAGTACAGGTACTGGGAGGCCGTTTGGCTGGATTTTGGTCGCGCTAGTTGCTAAAATAATAAGCCGCTTGCTTAAAAATGCTAAATAGAGGTACGCCTACGCAATAAAAGATAGGAAATATGAAATATTGTTTTTTTTTTTTCGACCGTGTGGGTCGATGTATATATATTTATCTCTCTTGTCAAATTGCAAAAGCTCCTTCCTACAAAGGAGACTTTGTCAAAATTTTCTGGAAATTTTGGAAGTTAGAAAATTTTAGAAAAATTTTGTTAACGGCAAATTGATTTCAAAATGGAATTGAAATAAAGGAGTCTGGAATTAGAAGATGAAAACCAATTTTTGGGTGGAAGTTAAGGGTTTTGAAAAGTAAACATTGAGTTTTCACTAGCTGAGTTTTAGTAAGTTAGTGGGTTTGGGCATTCTTCTGCCTTAGCAATTTCGGGGACGAAATTCTTTTAAAGGGGGAGGAATGTGACGACCCGGGTTTTTCTGTTGTTAATTGTGAATATTTAAATGGTTTTAAATATTTAATCTAAAGTATGGATTGATTTTAAATATGAAAGTTTGGGTTTTATGTGATAAAATTGATTCAGAATTTAAATACAGCAATTTGTTGAATAATATAATTATTCAATTCAATAATTGAATATTGGGTAAATTATTTGAATCTTGAGTTTTAAGCTCGATATAAATAATTTAAAAGCTCGTAAAATTTATATTGACAATAATAAGAATAATAAAAGTTTTAAACTTGAGTTTAAAAGTGGTCTGTTCAGTTTTAAAAATATATCGTTTAAATTGATATTTAAAAATAGCCCTCTGAGGCACAGTCTCGGAATTTAACGAAACCAGTTCCATTGGATCTGTAATATTGTATTATAATCAGATTTCAATTTTTGTAGCATTTGGAGTTATCGTGTAGTCGTACGAGATATAAACGCGTTGAAATTATCTCGAAAATTTAATATAATAATTGGGTCCAAAAAGCTATCTTCTCCATACGATCGAATTAGGACTCGAAACCTTTTATATTGTGTTCGGAATAGGGATATAACATTATGAACTCCTGGTGGCACGCCTCGATAGGAGATCGAGATTTTGAGCTACAATTTCGAGACGATTTAAAATTTAAAGATAATATATATATATTTTGACGAGTCAAGATTCCCTCCACATCAGAACTTTTTTCAATTCACTGTAGACAATGTTGTACACGCAAGGAATCAAATCATGTCCCCCATTGTCTTCTAAAGCACGCCATCCCCTCAGCTATAACTCACGCACCTCTATCCCTTCTTCTTTTCTAAATCAATCGGTTGTTTTACACAATTAAACAAAAATGTCGCATACTTATCTTCCCTGCTAATCTTCAAAATCGAACAAGGCAGACCTATTCGATTTCATTTCTTCCCTTATCCTTTCCCTCTGCTCGATTTCCCCCTTCCATCTTCATCAGTTCTAACCGAAACGGAAAAAAAACAGAGAATGGCTTCCTTCAGAGAAACAAACGAACGAAGAAAAAAAATGATGAATGGACAGAAGAGGGAAACGCAACTTAATCGCGTTCGATTCCTAGCCTTTCGATGGCAAGCGCGGCAAGGAGAGGGGTCATGGAAGGCAAAGTCAGGCGAGACGGAGACCGCGAGAGAGGAGCACGCGCGCGAGGCACAGTGCTAGCAGTTGGAGGGTTCGGCTTCATTGCAATCGCGTCGTTCGCGATGATCGACAGTGGATGGAGGCGAGCTAGGGGACGGCGAGATGGTTTCGAGCATGAAGGGTGGCATTTTCGAGAGGGCGACGAAGTGGATACTCGGCAGTCAAGATCGAGATGGGCAGTGGCAGTGAGGTATTCGTTCTTTTTCTTCTTTTTCGTTTATACTTAAAAATATATAGACAGATTGAAAAAATAAATATATAGTTTTAAAAAAAGAATACAAGTATAAATCTATATATATATATATATATACCTACACATTTAGAATCGTACTGTTTAATTTTAAATAAGCTTTATTTTTCTGGAAATTTATAGTCAGTATATATATATAAGTACTCAGAAAATTTATATATACATATATATAGAAAAACAGTAAGAATATATATATATATATATGATTTGGAAAAAAATATAATAGTTTATATAAAAATTAGATTTTAATCTATATAGATTATTTCCTATAATTATATATAAAATTTCAAAGATAAAATAAATATACATATACACATTTCAAATCTACTAGTTTATTTAAAAGATGTGTATTTAGGGTGTTTAGTTTGTTTAATAAACGTAATTAATTATTTTAGTCACTAAAAATATTTTATTAAAAGGAATTAGTTTAAAATTAAATTATTAGTTAAATTAAATTATTAGTTAATTAAAAGTTATTAAATGGCAATTGATTGTTCGATTATTTCGAATATTAATAAACCCTATAATGTTATACAAGGTCGAAAATCGTGAAACCAAGTCAAGGTTGAAGTGGATTGCAAATAAAAAGCAAAGGTGAGATTTTTCTCACTCATTTGGATTCCAAATTTTTAATTTAAATGATTAAATTTAAATCGTTGGATGTTGATTGATGAATTATGATATCTGTTAGATGATATTATTATATATAGTATATATATATATATTAGAGTGATTGATATTCCCGCATTATATAGCGGATGAGACCCTATGCCCCGCATAATAGCGGAGGATATTATATAAACCCATATACCACGATATTCCACCTCGAAGTGGAATTGGTATTTTATTGTGCTAACATCTGTGGATGCAGGGAAAACAGGTTGGAGGGATCCAACAGGATTCCTCACAAATATTTATTGTTCATATATATGTGATATATGCTTTGATGGACAAACTGGTACAGATTTTATGTGAATCGAATTAATAAATGTCGAATAGCCTATGAATTGAGTTTTGTTTTTTTTTAAATACCGGGGATGAATTAAATTGAAGGAGTTTAAAAAAAATTCGAATAGAAAATATTTATAATGAAAATTTGATTTATTCAAGAGAGTATTAAGTAGAATAAAAATATATTAATTAACTTGGGTATTACTTAACTAATTATAAATTTGTTTAAGTAAAGACTTGGAATTAAAGTTATATATATTAAGAGCTTGAAGAAATATTTGGAATCGATAAATGGATTTGGGATAAAATGGAGTATAATTAAGGTATAAAATTTAAAAAAATAGAATTCTTAAATAAAAATTGTTTTATAAATAAATGGAAAAACTCAGGGGAGTTTATAAATTTATAAACGGTGTTTATAAATGAGATAGAAAGATATTAGTGGATATGCTTTTAAAATATAAGTTATGGCGGGAACTTATATTGAGTATGAAAATGGTTTTGAAGGAAAATAGTGGAATATTTTCTGAAGGTGAGAAATGGGAATATGGTCGTTGAGATAGGAATCAAGAGGAATTTATGGGTGAATTTTGGGTTTTCTAAATAAAAAATTTGTTTTAAAGGGAATATTTTTAAATTACTATACTATATAATTTTTATAAAACTATTATTTGGATTTAGAATAGTACGAAATTGGTTATTTTAAGTGCTTAGTATTTATTATAATAAATTCTAGTTTCTAAATAAGCTTTGAAAAATTATGAATAACTGGATGTGAATTTTAATATCTATATTTTAATTTTACCTTAAACCATAATTTGAAAATAAAACCATTATTCTTATTTTATAAGTTTAAATGTTTTCAGAATGTTTTAAAATCCAATTATAAATCCTCTTGAGATGAGAAGCGAGTTTATTAAATTGAATAAAATTAGAGGAGAAAATCTTATAAGTGGGTTATGGAAAACTTAAATAAATTGTCAGAGTATAAGATAGGAGTTTTCAGAAGTGGAATAAAATTCACATAGAAAAGGGGAAGTAAAATCTGGAATTTTTAAATAAATAAATGGCTTTGGAAATTTTAAGGAAATAAATTAAGGAATTCTGGAGTTTATAGAATTCGGTAAAACGGGTTGGAATTTACCAATTAAGTTGTAAATGATTTTTGAGATAAAAAGAAATATTTTTCAAGTGTTGAATATAAAATGGGGTGGGAAAAATATTCTAAGTATTGGGAAATAGTTAAGGATTTATTCCATAAGAATAAGAAGGAATTTGAAAACTATTTTCAACTGTTGAAATGTTAAAATAATATCTTGCGAAGATATTTTGAGATAAATAATTTGGAGAATTATTTAAGGCTTGATTGTTGCTTGTGAATGTTAATTGATAGTTAAATAACCGACTATCAATAATGGCTAATGCGCTGATCGTTTCGAAGAGACCGAGATCGGATTTAGTTATCCGAAAACCACTTCGATCCGGTTTGAACGTTGGCGAATGAAGACCGTGAAGATGGAGACGGTGTTCGGTTTGTCCAGACCCAGGACAACTTGTATGGACGAATGCTATCAGACCATCGTCAGGACGATGAGCATTCTAAGTGAAATGTGTTCTAAAAAGGTAACGCATAGCCTCAAGCCTCATCAACCGGGAATGGCTAAAACAGGGGAGGTGCAGCAAGGCTAAGTGGCTAGCAACCAATTAGGGTAAGGTCATCCCTGTCTAGATGTCCCTTTTTTATTTCGGCTTAGTGGCGGTTGCTGATCCCAACCGCGGGGTGATCTTATTCGAACTATCCAGTAAGGGGTAGCTCCGGTCTTGTGTTGCAGGGGATCGGGCGTGATCCTCGGTACTCTGATCTAAGCCAGGTACTGTGACGGGCGGTACCCCAGTAGCCCTGCCATTGTATGGAATCCAATCTCCAATAAGCGCCTGTACGGTTTTGATTGTGCCCAACTATTGCTGGAACGTGAGATATGTTGGACGAATTCTCATCACCAAACTAAGGCCACTGCCAAACCATCTCTTTCCCCATGCTACCAAACCAACCTCCTCTTCCAAATGCCTCACCGAACCAAATCATTCGGCATCAATCCCTTCAACCCCTCCTCTCCACCGAATCAACTTATGCCGGACCGGCTTATACCGGACCAACTCCCCACCGGTCCAAAACTCCCCACCGAATGAAGTCTCCACCGAACCGACTCACATCCAGGCCAACACCTACCGGACCGAGCCCCGCCTTCTTCACCAAATCAGCCAATGCCGAACCAAGCACCTCCTCACCAATACCGGTCCGACTCCACTTCCAAGCAATACCGACCCAGAGTGATGCCGGACCAGCTCTTTCAGGCCAGACCACGTCAGCCCAAGCCCACCAGCAGCTGTATACATCCAGGACCCTTGCTCCCAGCCTCACTCTATAAATAGAGGGGCAGGGGTACAACAATGGGGGAGAAGTTTGGAGAGCTCAAGCACGGAGAGAACTTTCAAACAACTTTTAGATACTTGTATCAAAGCTTTGTACTTGTAATCTAAACAGTAAAGGAGAAATAACATATAAAGTGGACGTAGGCACATTCTGGCCGAACCACTATAAATCTGCGTGTCTTTTACAGTTTAGTCCCTGTTTTTTTACGTATTTGCATAAATCACCCAGATCACTAAAAACAACATAAAATCAACTAATTCATACGACTTGGAGGTGTTTGCCCATTTTTTGTGCAAACATTTTTGGTGCTTTCACGGAGAACTAGAAGCTCGAAGCTTCAGCTTCATCCACTTAACATTTTTCCTAACAGCATCGTTCGCCACTTGGAAAACGTGCCTCCCAAACAGAGAAAAGATGTTAACAAAGGAAAAACATCGCATCCAGCAGTCTTCCAGATCCAGCTGTCACGAATCAAGTAAATCGTCCTCCTCCAGCAGCAGTAGCAAATGAAGGACAGGCTAATCCGACCACTCCTGCCACTGAACAGCCCGCAGCAATTACTAGGGCAGATTTAGACAGGGTTGTGGTTGAAGTAACTAACCGCTTCACGTCCCAGCAGGAAGCCTTGGTGGACCATCTCATGTCACGCTTAAGGGATGCTGAAGAGTCCAATCGCAACACTGAATCATGGGGCGAGTCCTAGTCTGGAGGATCTCAGAGACAACAAAGATCTTCCTTCTTTGAAGGAGATAACGGCAGAAGTAGCCATGGTAGGAGCCGAGATCGAGCACAGCCCGAAGTTAGGCCTGAGGAAACGTTTGGTACCGAACCCAACGGGGGAGGTACCGGGCGAAGGTCAACTATAGCTGAGCCTGTCATACTGCCTAACCACGGAAACGCCAGTGAACGGGGCCGAGCTAGAGTTCAGCCCGAAGTTGGACCCAAGGAAGTGCTTAGATCAGAACCCAGCAGGGGAAGATCAAGGCAAGGGCCAACTGTAGCTGACCCTAGCATGCTCCCAGAAGATCAAAGGCAGCCACTGGAAAATATGAGGAATGATAGACGATACCATCCCTACAGGTCATCTGGACGGAATCAATCCCACAGAGCAGAACCAAACTCATTTCTATCTGCTCCAAGTTTTGATGAAAGGATGGCACGCTTATTCAGAGAGTCCGTCCAACGGGAGCAAAGAGATCGAGGGATAGGCGCTAGGGTAACCAGCCCTTTCGCCCGCAATATCGAAATTGCTATCACCCCCCGAGAATGGAAGATGCCAACAATGGAACCTTACAAAGGAACCTCCGACCCCGTTGTACACTTACAGAGATACACACAACATATGCTCATGAGTGGAGCGACAGAGGGAGTACTGTGCAAATGCTTTCCACTCTTCTTAGCAGATCTCGCTACCTCCTGGTTCTATCATCTACCCCAGGGATCCATCAGCTCGTGGGAAATGTTGAAAGAAAGGTTTATCAGTCAGTTCCGCATTCATGTGGAACAACCTAAGGACGCTTATTCCTTATCCAGCGTCAAACAGAAACCTGGAGAGAAACTGCAGCAATACCTAACCCGATTCAATGCCGCAGCAGTCGCAGTCCAAGATGCCGATGAGAAGCTTATCCTAATGGCCCTCTTTAGTGGTGTGCATCCAGACACTAAATTTGCTAGAAGGTTGACAAAAGAAAAACCAGCTACTTTACCCGATTTCTTCCATGAAGCCGGGAAATATATGAGGCTTGAGGATGCTGCCGTGGAGGGGCAGTCAGGACGGCAAAATAAGGCAACTCACAGCAACGCCCCTGCTGTGGCAAGGGATGTTCGAAGAAATGATCCCAGAGACAATGTTGGGGGCAAGAAGGGAGAAAAGCGCCTATATCGGCCAGGACCAAGATTCGACACTTACACTCCTTTGAACGAGACCGTCGAAAATATCTTCCTTGCCACCCAAGGCGAAGTTAGATACAAACGCCCACCATACAAGAAGGAATCAGATAACGCGCAGAAGTCTGGAAAGTTCTGCCGCTTCCACGAATCTCATGGGCATGATACCAATGAATGCCATCATCTCCGGGACTTGATTGAGGAACACATCAGAAGGAAGAAACTGGAACGTTATGTAAAAGGTCAGGACAGGACTCCAGCTCCTGCCAATGAGAACCCAGGGCTACCCTCACCAGAGATCGGCAGAGGAAACCAAAACGCTAGCAGCTCTAGTCAAGAGAAGATAGTGGTCCATACCATCTCGGGAGGACCGCACATCGCAGACAGAAGCTGGAAAGAGATGGAAAGATATGGAAAGTCGCTTAGAGACAATAAAGACTGTGTCAATTCGGTTATAGAAGAGCGCCACCCGAAGCGGAAAGAAAGTGATGACATCACATTCGGTAAGCGTGACCTAGAAGGAAGGCAATACCCTCACATGGATCCCATGGTTATCTCTGCCCGGCTCGGTCCCGCCGAAGTTTACCGAATCCTAGTAGACACTGGAAGCTCTGTAAACATCCTGTTCAAACATGCATTCGACAAAATGAAGCTATCAATGAAGGATGTATCTCCCTGCAATAAACCACTACACGGTTTCACTAGGGATGCAAAGATGCCTCTCGGGCAACTGGACCTCTTTGTTGAGATTGGAAGTCATCCCCGTTCTGTTGTACGGAAACAGACGTTTGTGCTAATAGAAAACCATTCAGCCTACAACGCCTTCTTAGGAAGGCCAGCCTTGTCTGACTTCCAAATTGTCCTAGCCCCATGGTGCCTAAAAATGAAATTTCCAACGGACAATGGAGTAGGGGAAGTAGAAGGAGACCAGGACGTTGCTCGAGACTGCTATGTGACTGAACTTCGCAACAACCACAGGAAGGATAAAGGGAATGGTGTAGAGGTTGCCCTCTGCACGAAAAGTCTAGAAGCATAGCAACTAAAGAAAGCCCCTCCTCTTCGATATACCAGCGACCCTTTCAATGAATTAGACCCTAGGGACAAAGAGGAGGAGGCCACCGCCGAGCCTGCAGAGGCTATGGAGTTTGTATCTGTAGACAAGCACGACTCAAGTAGACTATTGAAAATTGGGTCCCAACTAAAAGCAGAGTTGAAGGAGCAACTCATCGACTTTCTCCGCCACAACTTGGATGTATTCGCATGGTCACACGTTGACATGACCGGAATCTCCACCGACGTAGCATGCCACGTACTAAACATTGATCCTACCAAGGCGCCCGTAAAACAAAGAAAGAGAAGTATAGGGGCAGAGCGATCAGCAGCCCTCGATAAAGAAGTAAAGAATCTACTCGCCAATGACTTCATACGAGAAGCCATCTACCCGGAATGGATCGCTAACCCGGTGCTGGTAAAGAAGGCTAATGGGAAGTGTCGAACATGCATTGACTTCTCCAACCTAAACGACGCCTGCCCAAAGGATTGCTTCCCACTTCCCCGAATTGACCAACTTGTGGACAGCACAGCCGGGCACGAGCTCTTATCTTTTATGGACGCGTACTCAGGATATAACCAAATTCCTATGCATGCTCCCGATCAAGACCACACTAGTTTCATCACTGACCGGGGTTTATACTGCTATAAGGTAATGCCTTTCGGACTTAAAAATGAAGGAGCCACCTACCAACGCCTCGTCAACAAGATGTTTGCAGGGCTAATAGGGAAAACTATGGAAGTGTATGTGGATGACATGCTGGTAAAGTCAAGGAAAGCCAAAGACCATGTAAGCCACCTAGGCGAGATGTTTCAAATACTTCGCCAGTATGGAATGAAGTTGAATCCTCTAAAATGCTCCTTCGGAGTATCATCAGGAAAGTTCTTAGGATTCATCGTCCATGCCAGAGGGATTGAAGCAAACCCTGAATAAGTCCGAGCACTAAGGGATATCAAGATACCTTCCACTCGAAAGGAAATGCAAAGCCTTAATGGAAAAGTGGCTGCCTTGAGCCGATTCATCTCCAAAGCAACGGACAAGTGCATCCCCTTTTTCGAAGCTCTAAAGAAAGACAAAGGAAAGTTTGAATGGACTGACGAATGCTTAACCGCTTTCCTTAACTTAATCGAACACCTCCAGAAACCACCGGTACTCTCGACTCCAAGCGAAGGCGAAGAGTTATACATATACCTTGTTGTGTCATCTCACGCCCTAAGCGCTGCCTTGGTAAGGGAAGACAACCGCACACAGCGACCAGTTTACTTCGTAAGTAAGAGGTTTACGGGGGCAGAAGTTAGATATCCTAAACTTGAGAAGCTAGCATACTGTTTACTAATCACATCACGGAAACTGCGTCACTACTTCCAGTCCCATTCCATCAAAGTCCTGACCGATCAACCGCTGAGACAGGTACTCCATCGTCCCGACACTTCTGGGCGACTACTTAAATGGTGCATTGAACTAAGTCAGTATGATATCACCTATCACCCTCGCACCACCATCAAGGGACAAACCATGGCTGATTTCATTGCAGAATTCACTACCAACGAAGATAAGGAGCAATTGGAAATAGGAAAAGACATAAGGTGGAATCTCTTTGTGGATGGTGCATCAAACGAACAAGGCTCGGGGGCAGGTGTGGTAATAATCACTCCCAGGGGAAATAAGCTGCACTATGCTATAAGGTTGGAGTTTGCTGCCACCAACAACGATGCAGAGTATGAAGCAGTGATTGCTGGATTAGAACTTGCCTTAGAAATCGGAGCCAATTCTTTGTGTCTTCATAGCGATTCTCAACTTATTGTTAATCAAATACTAGGGGAATTCCAAGCTCGAGAAGAACGACTCAGAGCGTATTTAAAGAAGACCAAGTTACTTCTCAGCCGATTGGACCACTACTTAGTCAAACACATCCCTCGGGAAGAGAACCAAGAGGCCGATGAATTAGCAAAGCAAGCAAGTGTGAAAGACAGCGCCATCTTCAGAGCAGTAACCATCTCGAAGCAACTAACCCCAAGTTTTGAGCAAGTGAATCTGATAGCTGCAACCGAAGAAGCAAATTGGATGACTCCCATCCGAGACTACTTACAAAGCGGCATACTACCCAACGGGCGTAACGAAGTCAAGAAAATCTTGAGGAAAGCTTCCCGCTACACAATACAGGAAAGCATCCTCTATCGGCGCGGGTTCTCTAACCCGTTATTAAGGTGTGTCGCTGGGAGGGAAGCCAAGGAAATCTTATCCAACATTCATCAAGGAAGCTGCGGAGATCACATCGGAGGGCAAACTTTAGCAAAGAAGGTACTCCGATATGGATATTTCTGGCCTACCTTAAGCAAGTACGCCTTAGATTTCGTCAAAAAATGCGATAGATGCCAGAAGTTTGCTAAGATTCCGCGGCTACTAACAACTGAAATTACACAAATGACCGGCCCTTGGCCCTTTGCAGTATGGGGAATTGATTTGATCGGCGAGCTACCAATGGGCCGAGGCGAGGCCAAATATGCCATAGTGGCAGTCGACTATTTCACCAAATGGGTGGAAGCAGAACCTCTAAATAAAGTATCTTCAGCAAAAGTTATTAACTTCTTGATCAAAAATGTTCTGTGCAGGTACAGAGTCCCATTCAAAATCATATCAGACAATGGACTTCAGTTTGACAGCGAAGAATTCGCCAACTGGTGCCGAGAGCACGGAATTCACAAAAGCTTCTCATCCATAGCTTATCCCCAGGCAAACGGACAAGTCAAAGCCGTCAACAAAATTCTGAAAACTCTGATCAAAAAGAAACTCGAAAAGTCAAAGGGCGCTTGGGTGGATGAGCTCCCTACGGCACTGTGGGCCTATCGCACATCTTTCAGAACATCAACGGGGCACACTCCTTTCTCTTTGGCATACGGATCGGAGGCTATGCTCCCGGTTGAAACCATCATGCCCTCCCACCGTAGGATCCACTATAACCCAGAAGAGAACGAAGAACTCCTTCACATGTCTTTGGATCTAGTTGAGGAGAGAAGAAACGATGCAGTCCTTAAAGCGGCAGCCCACAAGCAAAAAGTAGCAGCACAATACAACTCCAAAGTCAAGCATCGTACCTTACAAGAAGGGGATCTTGTCCTCAAGCGAATCTTCCCTCGCCCCGGAGCACTAGATCCAATCTGGGATGGGCCATATGTAATTCATAAAGATCTCCACAATGGAGCCTATATTTTGTCAACAGTGGACGGAGAGGTGTTCCAGAGGGCATGGAACATCCAACACCTCCGTCGATACTTTTCTTAACTTGTACTGCCCATATGAAGTGAATTAACAAAGAGAATTAGTGGACGTAGGCATTTTCGTGCCGAACCACTTTAAAAAACCTTGTCTCTTTTTTAACTTGTTCCTTTATATCTTGGCTGCTTGTTAACTTTATCCTTTTCTGTTGAACAAAATCCTATGCATACAGCATTTCAATTCAAAGCACTCCACAGCGCAACTTCACCTGGACAAGACCTGACAGGTACTATGCGAATCTATGCCCTCGCCAATGAGACACTTTTGCTCCAGCATCCCTCTGCTGCGGGTTAACTCATTGATCGCGACGGCCCTTAAAGCCAACTGTAATGAGCCGATTATAAGCCACCGAGAAGGCCGACTATAGCCGAGGCAGCTCATTACGGCGTGCGGCTCGCCGGCAACTGTGAACCGACTATAAGCCCCAACATAAGGTGTGGCCAGCCAGGGGCAGTTCACGGTTGACGATCGGCACCCACGCTAGCCGGCCACAGTAAATCGAATAATACCCACGATTACGGGCCATAATGGCTCGGGTAGTTACTGTGCGCGATCTCGGCTCCGATGTGTCTTAAGTGCGGCTGAGGTAAAAAAGAATTAACTCCCCGCGGAGGCGTAAGATGGGTGACAAATGTCTCCAAGACCCACAGCTAGGGAAAGTGACTGCAAAACCCGTTTGCCACGAACTTAAGCACATCGACAGCCTTCCGTGATTGGAAGTTTTTACTATCTCCTATATTTCCATTCTGTTTTAAGAACTTTCCTCCTATCCTCTATAACAATCCCTAAAGCACAGGTCACAGAATAGGAGGCATTCGCAAATGAGACTGGATGGCCTGGCACTCGACCACATTTCATACTCAGTCACGCTAAACATTCAAAGCCGCCGTCTACCACTAAAGCAGGAGGGACGGTATTTTATTCTTGTGTGCCTAAAAACATAGCTATAGTTTATTCGCACATCACATTAGTATTACAAAATATGAAATTATACTTTAAGCAGGAACTTAGCATCAAATACCACTGAACCCCAAGCACATCCATAGCTATATTTCTTATTCAGCACGTTAAGACTACAAAAAAACATCCATATATAACGAAATTATCATAAGTTAAGAATTACATGCCGAAAATCAAATCTCTTATTACAAGTAGCACCATTACAACTTGAAAGCCATGTTTCTGTTTTAAAACCAACAAATGTAACAATATCGAGTCAACCAAAAGAAACATCCAGGTCGAATCAGGGAGCTGGTTGCATTGGATCTTTACCCTTGTCTTGTTGATGTTGACCGCCTGATCAGGCAAGAAGAGAAATCATTAGTGATAAGCAACAGAGTTAACAAAAGAAGAAACTAAAGAAGAAAAGGTTACCAGCAACTTCCCCTTGATCATCTTGGTCGTCATCCCCTACTTCCACGCCTGCCTCCTCAGCTGCAAACAACCGCATCCCCTCCTTCACCGCTATCTTCTTCTCCTTGGTGAACTGAGCGGTAACCGCATCCATCCTAAAGGCCGCTCCATCCTCCTTATCCGCCTCAGCCTTGGCCTCCTCTAAAGCCCTGAGGTAAATCCTAGCCATAACCCGGGGGTAGTTGTCCATCCAAGATAAGCCGCCCTGCTTCCAAGTGCGAAAGTACATATCCTGCAGCATATCATCCATCATCCCCTCATTTTCCTCAAACTCCCTCATACGAGCCTCAGAGACCGATAGCCTTGCAATGGCAGCATCCCTCTCCAGTCGGTATCGCGAGCAGTCAGCCTGAAAGGACCTCCTCATCGCCTCCATCTCCTCCTTTAGCCTGACCTGAGCAAGCTCTGCGGCTTCAAGCCTCCCCGACAACTCCTCTACTTGCTCAAGCTCCGCCCTTCGAACCTCGTCCGTTATCGAGATGGCCATATCTACCCGCTCCTTGTAGGCAGCCTCCATCTTCCGCAATTCCGCCTTACTAGCCTCCTCCATAGTCTTCCTTAACCGCCTGGAGGCAGCCTCATGCTGAGAAATCTGAATGGCCTGATCAGCAAGCTGTTTGGCCTGGTCCGAAACCATCAATCGTAGTCGGATGTTGGCACTCCCAATCTCCTCTCCAGCCTTAACCAGCCGGGCATGATGCCCCATCTGCTTCCTGGTCTCCTCCGCCACCCGGTCAATACTAGCCTTGGCCTCGTCTCCCATGGTAACTATCCGAGTAGTAAGTAAATCGAGATCTAAGGACTTAGCCTCATCAAGCACCCGTACCATGGGATTGCGGGGAAGAAGATGCTCACCGGTGGCCTCGTCAAATGAAATATCCTGAGAACTCGGATCCAGATCCGGGTGACCGGCAAACGGGTTGCGAACTAAACCAGGGTGTTCTATCGGGATGACAGTGGGATGGTCGGATGGATGCGGAGAAGGTATGAAGTGCTCCTCGGTGGTATCCTGAGAAGGTTGAGTTGGGGCCTGAGGACTGGTTGAAGATTCAAGCAAAGGGCGACTCCTCTTCCTCTTCCGAGCATCCTCTTCAATAACCCCAAGAAGAGGGTGGTAACCTACTACATCTCCAGGACGACCAGTCGGAGGCTTGGGTTGGGAGAAAGCTCTGAGAAGCTTGTATTGTTCGAGGCGGTGACGAGCATCTGAAGTCTTGGACACCTCGCTCACCCCTGGGATAAAGAACAAGTGTCACAAGCTTACATTGATCCATAATTCAAGAAACGCGTTAAATTAAAGGTTAAAAGAAGAAAGGAAACACATCTGTTGTACAAACCCTGGGGAGGAGTAGGATACTGCAATAAGTCCTGGATTTCATTCCAGGACGGGAGCGGACCATAAAATATTCCTAAGTCCCTATCATAAATGGAGCCCGCAGAAGTCAAAAGTTCACCTTGAGTCGTCGGGGCCACCTTGGCTGGAATAGTCTAGGAAGACACGCTTGCACCGGTCCCGGCCTTGTCAGCTTTCCCGGATTTCTCTACCGAAGCCGGTTCTCCGTCCAGCCCCTCGAAAGCTTGGCGGAATGCATCATCCGTCCACTCCTGAATCTCGCATGCTTGCCCAGGAAGCAAGGCCCCGATGCCATCGCCACCGTCACCACCTTCCCGGTCATCTCCACCCGCACCTCTCTCCTCCTCCACATCTTCCTCCCTCGGAGTAATTGGACAAGTGCTGGGGGAAGGACCGTCCGACTTCTTGAGCTTCTTACCTCCGACAACTGGAGGTTTTGTGAAAGGTTTCCTCTTACCACTCTCTACTGTGACACCTCCCTTAGCTTGAGCAGCCGCCCTCTCCACCGTTTCCCTCTGCTTGACTACTGACTGCTGTGGAAGGATCAAATTATACTCCAGAAGGGTCGCATTTCTGATCAGGTAAGCAGCTGATCTATCTCTCCCGGAGATAGCTTCTATCTCAGCCGCCGTCTGAACCAGGCGATCAGTCTCCACAACCGCAAAGCCACCTGTCACTAGCAAAAAATGAAAACGTATGAGAAGAAGCATCGCAACCAGAATGGAAATTATAAATAAAGCGTCGACTTACATCCAGAGGTGAAACGCCGAATAGAAACAGAGTCGTCCCTGACGAAGAACCACTCCTTCTTGAACATGTTGTACTTAGAATACAGATCCAAGACCGACTTAAAGGTTACAGCTGACTCCAAGCTGATGTATGGGGACCCCTTCTTATAGCCCCTCAGATTATATAAGTACCGGATCTCCTGGTTGGAAGGAGCACACCCATACTTCCTCTGAAAGATGACGAAGAGGCTCACCAGTATAGTATAAGAGTTAGGTTGAAGCTGGAATGGGGCCACCTTTAGATATGTAAGAAAACCGACTACCCAAGCATTAAGAGACGGGATGGCACCACACATGCAGTGGTATCTACTGTAGGCAAAGTACCCTTCGGGAGGGTCATATGGCATAACCTCTCTCCCTGGCAACAGCATGCGCGCCCTATCGATTTCGAAAGAACGGGAGATGACATCAAGCTGCTCCTCCTTGAGGGAACTGGGAAAGCAATCGGGCGGGGAGTTCAGAAGCTCCTGAGGGCCGTACCCGTCCACCAGTGATCTCGGGGCAGGTCCATGACGTTCCGATCCTGGCTGAGCAGGGGGCACTGCGGAAGATTCTCCTTCGCCCTGGGACTTCTTTTTATCTGATCGAGTTTCTGCTTTTCGAGACATTTATCTGCAAACACCGAAAAAGCATATTGTTAGAACAAAGGGGTATGGAAACATAAACCAACGGGTGCATACAGTCTAGAATTTGAGTCATAATCGAAACATAACAAGCTAAGGATTCGTTCACTTAAACTCCCAGAAATGACAAGTTTTCCAAGACCATTCGGCATCCTGCCATCCGACATTGACTTCATTCGGTATTTGGGATCTCAAGAGATCGTCCGGGAATTCAAGGAAAAGGCCCGTTCGGCACTCAACATCCGACCCCATTCGGTAGTCCATAATAAGAACACATTCGGCAAAAGGGAACATACCTGGTTCGGTATTCGATTGATTCGGCTCTTAGGTTGATTCGACACTCAGATTGATTCGGCACTCAGATTGATTCGGCACTCAGATTGATTCGGCTGTCTCAATACAATAAAAGTAACCTATGGCCCTTATTTATAGGCGAAACATACCGACCGAACGAAACTATCTCAACTACAGGAAAACAAAGCACACCATGTGCACACGCATGCCCTACTTTGGGGGGCAAGTGTTGGACGAATTCTCATCACCAAACTAAGGCCACTGCCAAACCATCTCTTTCCCCATGCTACCAAACCAACCTCCTCTTCCAAATGCCTCACCGAACCAAATCATTCGGCATCAATCCCTTCAACCCCTCCTCTCCACCGAATCAACCTATGCCAGACCGGCTTATACCGGACCAACTCCCCACCGGTCCAAAACTCTCCACCGAATGAAGTCTCCACCGAACCGACTCACATCCAGGCCAACACCTACCGGACCGAGCCCCGCCTTCTTCACCAAATCAGCCAATGCCGAACCAAGCACCTCCTCACCAATACCGGTCCGACTCCACTTCCAAGCAATACCGACCCAGAGTGATGCCGGACCAGCTCTTTCAGGCCAGACCACGTCAGCCCAAGCCCACCAGCAGCTGTATACATCCAGGACCCTTGCTCCCAGCCTCACTCTATAAATAGAGGGGCAGAGGTACAACAATGGGGGAGAAGTTTGGAGAGCTCAAGCACGGAGAGAACTTTCAAACAACTTTTAGATACTTGTATCAAAGCTTTGTACTTGTAATCTAAACAGTAAAGGAGAAATAACATATAAAGTGGACGTAGGCACATTCTGGCCGAACCACTATAAATCTTCTTTTACAGTTTAGTCCCTGTTTTTTACGTATTTGCATAAATCACCCAGATCACTAAAAACAACATAAAATCAACTAATTCATACGACTTGGAGGTGTTTGCCCATTTTTTGTGCAAACAAGATGCAAGCATTTCAGCTAGATTCTATTTTACTTTCTATAGACACTATTATAATATCAGACGAATTTGATAAAAATGTTTTGGTTATCATAAGGTAAAAACCCCGGCATGTTTATTTGTGGCGTGGTCTTACGAGATACCTTTGTTTCAAAGGATTTTCAAAAAAATCCAATTGAGTGTGGTTTTCTCACGCTGGTTTTCCAGACTGACTCGGGTGTTGTTTTATTATGATGCTCGGGTCAGACCGAGTTGAATAGATCCAGGATAATGTGCTAGGGAGCTCAAGAGGCGAGCTGGATGGCAGAGTGTACTTCTGTATTTGACTATTATTTCCGCTGTGTAAGGACAAGTATTAAGTTGTCCAAGTGATGGATGATTGTTGTACTCTGATAATGGTATGTATATATGACAGTACAGATTTCTTTGTATTTAAAAGCTGTTGTTATATAATATATTTTATTCCGCTGCGACTGTGAGATTATGATGTTGTTTTCTATTTTCTTCTTCTACCTCTTTCTTCTTTTACCCTAGTTATTCGCTCTTTCGTACACTTTGGGTTGAACGAGGAAGAATTATGATCAACTCAAGGGGTACGGAACTGCGGGTTGCTACATATAACATCAAAATCTCAGCTTCGAAACAATTCCTATTACCAAATTTAAATTTCAACCTTTCGAGCTCAAGTTCGAAAATAATTCAATTTTCATAAATTCGATATTTATTTATTTAAATAAAAATCTTTCAAATAATTCAAATCAAAATTCTGAAATCATTTAATTTAACTAATCTAGTTTCCATATATAATTTTCTATCTTATGGCCAAGTGAATAGTTATTTCAATTTAATTTCAAGGATGGATATATATTATTTCAATCCAAAATAAATGTCATAGGTATATATCATTTCAAACTATTTCTTAATTTATTCGAAATAATTTAATTTACAGTTTTATATACTGTAAATAATTTACAGGGTGATAACAGGATATATATATATATAAATAAATAAACATCCAAATCATCCAAAATAGCAAACAATAGCATCCATCACAATCAATTATCCAAACAGTCAATATAACACAACGGTTAATTAGTTATCAATATCGAGCGTCTAACTGGCAATTTAATTTCAAATTTAACTATCCATTTAAATCCTTATCAATTCAATTCATATATCAATCTAATGTCAATTAATTTACCAAACATCAGCCAATGAGATTAAATTACTTCATGACATTAATTTAACTAACATAAAAATTAATTTAGTCAATCGTAAGCGTATAAAACACTCGCCTTTTTATTTTAAACTAAAATATTTCAGCTTCAAATAAATTCCACTTCCACTCCAAGTTGTAGACGACGTCGATACGGTCGCAAAGCGACTCGTTTCACTCGAAACGGACCTCGTATGCAAAAGTAACAAATTTATTAATGTCGATATAATTAAACATAATTAATAAACTTAATAATATAATTAATTAACTTAACCGTTCCCACTAATCTCCTTCCTCCTTCGATCAAACCCACGCTCTGGAACCCAACCACGCGACCCATAAACATTGACGTCGCTCCTCCTCCAAGCCATCGGACCCAGATCCACTCACCCCATTAGAAACGCCACCCTTCTAGCGACCATCGACCCAAGCGCTGACAACCCCACCGCCGTCTTCGCCATAAACGGAACCCATAACTGCTATGAATTCAACCTCAGATTCTAGCGAATTCATGCAAGTTGGCGACGATCCAACCGTACGTAATGTAGAGGAGGATGAGAGCTAGAACTTTCTTTTTGGAAGATTTTGATTTCGATGTGAGGATTTGGAGAAATCAAAGGAAGAAATTCAGGAAACATTGGCCATTAATTCGTTTTTGAACGCGGCCAAGAATAGGGCTAGGGTTTTGAACGAAATGAACGTATACGCGGCCTTAAATATAATTTCCTACCCGATCTATCAGCGAACGTTCCGAACTCTAAATGAAGCGTGCCGCCTGGCGTTCTGTATGTTTTACCCCCATTCTGAACACAATGGAATAGGTATCGGAAGCTAATTCCATCATTGTAACAACCGGGATTTTTGTAATTTCAATTATCGTCAAAATGACGATTTAATTCAGTTGATAATGGTTATTGGAATTCAAATCGAATTTGAAATGTGAAAATTGTTTGATTGCAATTGAGATTTATTCAGGTTAAAATTCTTTAATAAAATTGTTAATCGTTGATTGAGATTTTAATCAATTGGTTAATTGCTAGTGCAGTTTTGAATCGATTCGGAATCCTTTTTGTAAAAGTTTGTTATCGTCAATAGACGATTGAAATTGATAACAAATTACTATCACGAATTTTGATCGAATTGAAATTCTTTTTAAGTTGTAAAATTCTCTAATAAAATGATGGGTAAATGTTGAAGGGCTTTAACTTATAATCTCAGCCCACATTTTCAGAATGCTGTGATATCTATCAAAGAAAACCCGTTCCCTTTTTCGTTCTTTCCATTCACTTTCGTAACCCTAAACCTAATCAAAGAAACGAGAATGGCGGCTCTCTCGTTCGTCTTCTCCAGCAAAGAAATAGGGTTCCGAGTTTTGCAAAGGCTGCTCGATCAAGAAATTAATTAATTAGGGCTTTAATTAAGAATCGAAGAGGCCGACTTTGCTTAGCACGATCGAATGATGACTCTCATTCTTATTTGGTCGATCGACGCTCCCTTCTCTTCGTCCACTTCAACTGCTTCTGTCGATGGCGTTCGACTTCGATAAGGTTTCGCGAATCGGCGATTTCGAGGCTTTGGTTAGCAAATCATGCACTTCGAGCAAGGTGAGTGTCCCCTCACATCTAACTCAAAACAATGCTTAGGCAGTTCGATTTCGTTTCGTTGATTGATGATTTTACTGGCATTGGCAATTTCGTGTAGTCTGATACTTGATACTCACGGTATTGATTTTTGGTTTGGTTCGATTTCGTGGTTTCCACGGCTCTGTTATGCTGGGATGATTTTATCACTGACTTGTTCAGTATCAGCTTTAACGTGGATTTTTGCATTTTGGTTGTGGTTCGGTTCCTTCCTGAATTTTGCAGTTTTTTTAGCATGTTGAGGCAGTTCGCAATTGTGTTAGCTATCTTGACCATTTGAAATAAGCATGTTGTCATCCCCTGGGTGCAGTTTCGTAGATTACTGCTGTTTCATTGTTGCTGTTTCATTGGGTTTGATTTGGTCATTTGGTTTTGTGAATTCCTTGGATTTGAACTGCTTTATATTTGCTTGGGTCTGGGTTTACATTTTTCTTGAGCCTGACTTTGGTTTGGTAGTTCGTACTGTCATTAATCATACTGCCATTGTTCATTTTCCTTCATATTTGAACTTGTATTTCACTACTCCCCTTTGTGTCACTTTATACCTGTGATATTCTGTCTGGTCATTCTCTAGTTTGTAGTTGTAGCATGTTAAACTGGTCCGAGCTTCTGTACTTCACTTGCATTTGATATCACTTGATTTTGATCATGATAATAGTTGTCATGGGCATGACTACCACTTCCTGTTTAATTCTTACACTTGTATATCCTCAATTGCCACGGCCTAATTCAAATTGCACATGGAGTTTGAGTTGTAGCCTAGTCCCTGTCCACTGTTTCATTATGGTGCCCCTGTAGTTGTTGGTGTCTCTATACATTGCCTGAGTCACTTGTATCTGCTGTTACTTGTTGTTCGATCTATTTGACTTCGACTTTGTTTATGATGCTTGCATTCATCTGGGCTGGTTTGATTCTGACTATGTTTGTGTACTTTGGTAATCGTGGTTATACTTCATTGGATCACTGTTCTTGATGAATTTGGCTTTGATATTGTGGTCTATGCTGATTCATGTCTTTGTACATGTCTGCCACTACAGTTTTATTGTGGTGGTTGTTTTGTATTTGTTTTGTATATTTGGCCAGGTTGTGCTATCCAGTTGAGTTTGACAATTGAGTCGTCGTTGTTTGATTGTTTAGTTTCCTGGTTAATCGCTGTTGCAACTGCAGTTTTATTGTGCAGTTGTTTCTGCTTTCAATTTGTGCAGCTTCGCTTTTGTGATCTTGTGGTGACCGCAGTTTTGTTGCAGTTTGCCCTTGTATGCATTACGACTGCAGTTTCGTTTTATATGCAGTTTTGGTCCTTGTTGTTTTACATTGTATTAATGCATTTGGATCTGTTTTCAAATTCACTTGAGTTGAACCCGATCTCGGGGTTTGACCTTGCGATCATTGTGACTTTTACTGAGCTTGTGTGTATCTTCTGCGATAGTTGCGAGGTAGTACACGCGTGCGTGTACTGCAGCCCTATCAGATTTGACAGTTTTAAATTGAGGTTTCGATTTGTTGAATTGTTTCGTTGGTAAATTTCAATTTTTTGGAATTGAACTATGATTTGATTGATCGTTTTGGATCACTGATTTGTTGTTTAACACTAATTAGTGTTATATCTGTCGTTATCCGACTCTTTTATCGAGGAGTCGGATATACGAGATTTTAGTGACTATCGTCCATTTGATATTTGATTATTATTGCTTCTGTGCATTAATAACTGAGTTTGAGTTAGACTGACCCGTGTATTATTTTCTTTTGAATGTAATACTCGGGTCAGACCCGAGTTATTTCAGGTTGTAGATTTCCTTCTTTGAGTTGCTGTTCGGGATATGAAGACTTTTCACATCTTCTGAAGTTGTCTCTGTCATTTTGTAGTAGTCGTGTCATTGTATAGAACGATATGTATTCATGTATATTAGTCGATAATGTACTTGTATATATAACTTCTAGAGTCGACAGTTGTAGTTGTATCATATGTATTGTGTCAACTATGTTTTAACTGACATCAGTTATATATATATATGAGACTTTTGTTTTTATCTGTGTTCCGCATTTATATTGTCTATGTTATTGTTATACCTAATGTCCTAAACTATTATGAACCATCGTAGTTTGTTTTATACTGATAATTGGATATGTCGATGGGAGTAAATAAATAATAGATGAGAAAATAAAAAGTATATACCACTCCTATCGAGGTAACCAATATTAGTGTTAGGCCAACTACGGATGGTCGCTCCTATCCAGCCTTATTCTTCGTAATAATAGATAGTATTTCTTTTAATACTCTTTGTTATTATGAGCATAGAGGTGGGGCGTTACAGTTGGTATCAGAGCATGGGGTTTATGGACATAATATAAAACATAACATGGATAGAACATATGTTACAACTATTGGTCGATTTTTTATCTGTGATTTGAGTCAAAAACTAAAGTTTTGAAATTTTGATGAAATTTTTAAATATCTTTATTTAAAAATAAAAGTGGAGTTGTGTTTTGTTGTTTTGATGAAATTGTGTTCTGATGATTTGATTGATTTGTGTTCTATTTATCAGAGTGCGCAGCGGAAACAGTAAAACTGTCTTCGCTGAGTACAACTGATAATCTTTTTGATTTAAAAATCGAAATATGAAATTGATATGAATTTCATTTGTTGTTTACATAGCTGTAATTATTTTGTTTCTTTGAGAATTTCGAATCCGAATTTCGGATTCGAAGAAATTGCAGATATGTGATTTTTGTTGAAATTTCCGCTGGCTTTCTTTTGTACTAATCATCTATTGATTAGCTTTTGCTGTTTTGAGTTGTCTTCATTGAAGATACACTCTAATGATTTCCTTGTTTATATTGTAATGTGCGTGCAAATGAATTGCACGTTACTGCATTTATTTTACGTTGAACCGATGCTAGGTTATGAAACGTATTTTGTTGCCTTTATTTTTATAACGAGATTTTTACACCAATGCTATATTTTTGAAGCACGGTGTTTTGTGGCATTTTGATGAATGAAAATTCTATGATATTACATTTTGATGTAAATTGTTTTGATGTGATTTTGACGTTTTAAAATTACTGTCGCTTTGGCTTCAGTAACCGTCAAATTTAAAAAGTGGATTTTCAAGCGGTTATTCCGCAATGCTGTTTTGTGATCGTTTTTACGGTATTTTGAGAAGTACGATTTCCTTACCGAAATTGTTACTGATTTGCTGTTTTAATCACGTGATTGGAAAATCATTTTAAAATGAAAATTGTTTTATAAAATTTTAGCAGTTTACATTTTCAAAAGAATGAGAAAGCGACTTAAACGATTCAGCAAAATCGAGGATTATGACCCCTTTCTTTTACTGTTTCGCTTAACTCCGGACTTGTCTAGTTGAGAATGTAAATTGTTATTTTTACAAAATAAATAAAAATTGTTTTCAAGAATTTTTACAGTTTGCGCTTTCAAAAGAATGAGGAAGCGATTTAAACGTTTCAGCAAAATCGAGGACTATGACCCCTTTCTTTTACTGATTCGCTTAATTCCGGACTTGTCCGTTTGAGAATGTAAAGTGTATTTTTATAAAATACACAATTTTGCACTTTCAAGGAAACGATGAAGAGATCTAAACGATTTAGCAAAAGTGCGGAGTATGGAACCACACTTTTACTATTTCGGTTAATTCCGGACTCGTTAATTGAAATATTTTGACGCTTTCGTGTGCTTTCGAGCCACTATGAGGACCTTCGGGTCATTTGTTGGACCTTCGGGTCATTTGTTGGGCTTTCGGGCCACTCTGATGGACCTTCGGGTCAAATACCAGTACTAGACCTTCGGGTCACTCTGCGGACCTTCGGGTCATTTGTTGGGCGCCAAAATTATGTTGAGTACTTGGTAGGCTTCGGCCATTTGTTGATGCACGTGCGGTGAATTAAAAACTCGCCATCTGATGGGATCGATCCAAGCTTTTATGTTGATTTTCTAGTCTTCTTAATTGATTTCTAGATATTTGTTGTTTCTAATTATCTGCAGGTAATTAGATATCTGATGTTATGAGATTTAATTATCGTATCGGTAATTAAATATTTGTTGTTTCTGATTATCGTTTTTGATAATCGGATATTTGTTGCTTCTAATTATCGCTTGTGATAATTAGATATTTGTTGATATGAGTTCTGATTATCGTTTGTGATAATCAGATAATTGTTGAAATTTAATTATCGCTTGTGATAATTAAATATTCGTTGATTTGAGATTTTGATTATCGCTGTTAGATAATTAAATATTCGTTGATTTGAGATTTAATTATCGCTTCAGATAATTAAATATTTGTTGATTTTAGATTTAATTATCGCTTGAGATAATTAAATATTTGTGATTTGAGATTTAATTATCGCTGTTAGATAATTAAATATTCGTTGATTTGAGATTTAATTATCGCTTGTGATAATTAAATATTTGCTGATTTGAGATTTAATTATCGCTCGTGATAATTGAATATTTGCTGATTTGAGATTTAATTATCGCTCGTGATAATTGAATATTTGCTGATTTGAGATTTAATTATCGCTTCAGATAATTAAATATTTGTTGATTTTAGATTTAATTATCACTTGAGATAATTAAATATTTGTGATTTGAGATTTAATTATCGCTGTTAGATAATTAAATATTCGTTGATTTTAGATTTAATTATCGCTTGAGATAATTAAATAATTGTTGATTTGAGGTTTGATTATCGCTTTTGATAATCGAATATTTGTTGAATTTGAAATTTGATTATCGCTTTAGATAATCGAATATTTGTTGAATTTGAAATTTGATTATCGGATTTGATAATCGAATATTTGTTGAATTTGAAATTTGATTATCGTTTTTGATAATCGAATATTTGTTGAATTTGAAATTTGATTATCGCTTTAGATAATCGAATATTTGTTGAATTTGAAATTTGATTATCGGATTTGATAATCGAATATTTGTTGAATTTGAAAATTGATTATCGTTTTTGATAATCGAATATTTGTTGAAATTGAAATTTGATTATCGTTTTTGATAATCGAATATTTGTTGAATTTGAAATTTGATTATCGTTTTTTATAATCAAATATTTGTTGAATTTGGAAATTTGATTATCGTTTTTGATAATCGAATAATTGATGATTTGATGTTTTCTGACTATCGTTGGATCATTGGATATTTGCTGATTTTGTTGATACGAGATTTTCTAGTTTCTTATTGATTCTAGATTACGTTGATGGTATTGAATTGCTGTTTTCTATCTATCTCTGTTGATAGTTGGAGTTTGTTGATTATGAAGTTCGTATTTTCTATTTACCCGTTAGATAACTAGATATTTGCAGTTTTGCGAAAGGCGATTTGTGCTTTCTAATCATCTCTGTTGATAATTAGCTTTTGTTGTTTTTCTAATTATAGTATCGATGATTAGACATTGTTGCTTTGTGATTCTCTGTATTTTAAAGTATCTTGTTGATAAATGAATATCGCTGATGATTGCAATTATTCAGTTGTGATTGTTTTCTAATTATCTATTTGGTAATTAGATTTGGTTGAGAATTTGTGAACTTCTTATATGAAATTAAAAGATTTCTTTGGCATTTGAATTATTGACTCTTATTTTTCTAGCTTAACCAGTTTATGTTAGAAAAGTGATTGTTATTGACACCTTTAATTATGAAAATTGCGGGGATGCAATTTTTATAAGGAGGGGAATCTGTAACAACCGGGATTTTTGTAATTTCAATTATCGTCAAAATGACGATTTAATTAAGTTGATAATGGTTATTGGAATTCAAATCGAATTTGAAATGTGAAAATTGTTTGATTGCAATTGAGATTTATTCAGGTTAAAATTCTTTAATAAAATTGTTAATCGTTGATTGAGATTTTAATCAGTTGGTTAATTGCTAGTGCAGTTTTGAATCGATTCGGAATCCTTTTTGTAAAAGTTTGTTATCGTCACTAGACGATTGAAATTGATAACAAATTACTATCATGAATTTTGATCGAATTGAAATTCTTTTTAAGTTGTAAAATTCTCTAATAAAATGATGGGTAAATGTTGAAGGGCTTTAACTTATAATCTCAGCCCACATTTTCAGAATGCTGTGATATCTATCAAAGAAAACCCGTTCCCTTTTTCGTTCTTTCCATTCACTTTCGTAACCCTAAACCTAATCAAAGAAACGAGAATGGCGGCTCTCTCGTTCGTCTTCTCCAGCAAAGAAATAGGGTTCCGAGTTTTGCAAAGGCTGCTCGATCAAGAAATTAATTAATTAGGGCTTTAATTAAGAATCGAAGAGGCCGACTTTGCTTAGCACGATCGAATGATGACTCTCGTTCTTATTTGGTTGATCGACGCTCCCTTCTCTTCGTCCACTTCAACTGCTTCTGTCGATGGCGTTCGACTTCGATAAGGTTTCGCGAATCGACGATTTCGAGGCTTTGGTTAGCAAATCATGCACTTCGAGCAAGGTGAGTGTCCCCTCACATCTAACTCAAAACAATGCTTAGGCAGTTCGATTTCGTTTCGTTGATTGATGATTTTACTGGCATTGGCAATTTCGTGTAGTCTGATACTTGATACTCACGGTATTGATTTTTGGTTTGGTTCGATTTCGTGGTTTCCACGGCTCTGTTATGCTGGGATGATTTTATCACTGACTTGTTCAGTATCGGCTTTAACGTGGATTTTTGCATTTTGGTTGTGGTTCGGTTCCTTCTTGAATTTTGCAGTTTTTTTTAGCATGTTGAGGCAGTTCGCAATTGTGTTAGCTATCTTGACCATTTGAAATAAGCATGTTGACATCCCCTGGGTGTAGTTTCGTAGATTACTGTTGTTTCATTGTTGCTGTTTCATTGGGTTTGATTTGGTCATTTGGTTTTGTGAATTCCTTGGATTTGAACTGCTTTATATTTGCTTGGGTCTGGGTTTACATTTTTCTTGAGCCTGACTTTGGTTTGGCAGTTCGTACTGTCATTAATCATACTGCCATTGTTCATTTTCCTTCATATCTGAACTTGTATTTCACTGCTCCCCTTTGTGTCACTTTATACCTGTGATATTCTGTCTGGTCATTCTCTAGTTTGTAGTTGTAGCATGTTAAACTGGTCCGAGCTTCTGTACTTCACTTGCATTTGATATCACTTGATTTTGATCGTGATAATAGTTGTCATGGGCATGACTGCCACTTCCTGTTTAATTCTTACACTTGTATATCCTCAATTGCCACGGCCTAATTCAAATTGCACATGGAGTTTGAGTTGTAGCCTAGTCCCTGTCCACTGTTTCATTATGGTGCCCCTATAGTTGTTGGTGTCTCTGTACATTGCCTGAGTCACTTGTATCTGCTGTTACTTGTTGTTCGATCTATTTGACTTCGACTTTGTTTATGATGCTTGCATTCATCTGGGCTGGTTTGATTCTGACTATGTTTGTGTACTTTGGTAATCGTGGTTATACTTCATTGGATCACTGTTCTTGATGAATTTGGCTTTGATATTGTGGTCTATGCTGATTCATGTCTTTGTACATGTCTGCCACTACAGTTTTATTGTGGTGGTTGTTTTGTATTTGTTTTGTATATTTGGCCAGGTTGTGCTATCCAGTTGAGTTTGACACTTGAGTCGTCGTTGTTTGATTGTTTAGTTTCCTGGTTAATCGTTGTTGCAACTGCAGTTTTATTGTGCAGTTGTTTCTGCTTTCAATTTGTGCAGCTTCGCTTTTGTGATCATGTGGTGAATGCAGTTTTGTTGCAGTTTGCCCTTGTATGCATTACGACTGCAGTTTCGTTTTATATGCAGTTTTGGTCCTTGTTGTTTTGCATTGTATTAATGCATTTGGATCTGTTTTCAAATTCACTTGAGTTGAACCCGATCTCGGGTTGACCTTGCGATCATTGTGACTTTTATTGAGCTTGTGTGTATCTTCTGCGATAGTGGCGAGGCAGTACACGTGTGTGTGTACTGCAGCCCTATCAGATTTGACAGTTTTAAATTGAGGTTTCGATTTGTTGAATTGTTTCGTTGGTAAATTTCAATGTTTTGGAATTGAACTATGATTTGATTGATCGTTTTGGATCGCTGATTTGTTGTTTAACACTGATTAGTGTTATATCTGTCTTTATCCGACTCTTTTATCGAGGAGTCGGATATACGAGATTTTAGTGACTATCTTCCATTTGATATTTGATTATTATTGCTTCTGTGCATTAATAACTGAGTTTGAGTTAGACTGACCCGTGTATTATTTTCTTTTGAATGTAATACTCGGGTCAGACCCGAGTTATTTCAGGTTGTAGATTTCCTTCTTTGAGTTGCTGTTCGGGATATGAAGACTTTTCACATCTTCTGAAGTTGTCTCTGTCATTTTGTAGTAGTCGTGTCATTGTATAGAACGATATGTATTCATGTATATTAGTCGATAATGTACTTGTATATATAACTTCTAGAGTCGACAGTTGTAGTTGTATCATATGTATTGTGTCAACTATGTTGTAACTGACATCAGTTATATATATATGAGACTTTTGTTTTTATCTGTGTTCCGCATTTATATTGTCTGTGTTATTGTTATATCTAATGTCCTAAACTATTATGAACCATCGTAGTTTGTTTTATACTGATAATTGGATATGTCGATGGGAGTAAATAAATAATAGATGAGAAAATAAAAAGTATATACCACTCCTATCGAGGTAACCAATATTAGTGTTAGGCCAACTACGGATGGTCGCTCCTATCCAGCCTTATTCTCCGTAATAATAGACAGTATTTCTTTTAATACTCTTTGTTATTATGAGCATAGAGGTGGGGCGTTACAATCATATTCAGAAGATAGCTTTTCAAAATAAAATTATTTTAATTAAATTCCTTAAATTAATTTCTACGCATTTCA
This sequence comes from Allium fistulosum, assembly GCA_030737815.1. Lineage (NCBI taxonomy): Eukaryota > Viridiplantae > Streptophyta > Magnoliopsida > Asparagales > Amaryllidaceae > Allium > Allium fistulosum. The sequence continues at coordinate 302,884,549 of CM060901.1, read as the reverse complement.
AGCTCGCACGGCCAAACGACAAGTCTGATCGCTACGAAACTTGAAATCCTATATTAATTCACTATTTCGGATCCGATGAAACTCGTTTTGTCAAAATCCAAGACAGTGGCCAAAATGGCTATTTTTACTCGTTAATTAAAATATAAAATTTCCAATTTTTATCTATTCGCTTTTAAATTCAATTTTAAAACTTAACAATCTTCGTTCATATTTAAATAAAATTTAAATCAACTTTTGAAATCATTTTCATTCATATTAAATTCAAAATTCAATTATTTAAATAATTTCATATTAAATTTAAACCATTCAATTATCAAATAAATTACATTAATAAATCATAAAATTTCAATTGAATTTTAATTATCAACAATTATTCTATTTTCAGCTAAATAATTCAACATTTATTATTCAAGTCCAGTTATTGATTATAATTACATTCAATATCTAAAATTTCATTTCAATAGTTGTTATTGCCAAAATCTTCGAAATTGGTTATTTAAGAATTTTATTCAAGTTCATATCCACTAAATTACATAAATAAATCATTAAGTTTTTATTTTTAACCATTTTTATCCAATAATTATATTAAAGTTAATAATTTAAAATAGTTAAAATTACGGGTCGTTACATGTTCCGAATGTGACGATATACCGATATACTAGAATCGTCTCCTAACAAATAAAACAATACATATAATTTATAAATTATTTAAACATTGACATATATAGTTGTATATTAGAATATTACCTTATCTCCAAAACTTATTATTAGTACACATTAAAATAAAGGGATTGACTCCTTGAACAACGTTCCAATTTGGCAAGGTGCTAGCTTTTGAACTGATGACTGTCGGCTATCAAATAACGATTGTTTTTATTTGATTTGTGCTTGGAAATGGAAGGGAGGAAGAGTATTGTTTTTGGCCAGCAACAAGGTATATGAAGGCTCCAATAATAGTAAAGGAGTGTGGATTGAGCTGCTTATATAGAGGAGAGATTAGTGATAAGTTAGGATCAAGATCTACATTTCTCCCTTACCCATTCTTTTCTCTAATCAAATCAAAACCCTAGCCCCTCTTACCATCATATGGTCGCCCCTACCAGGTTTATTCATGGCCGAAATAGACATTCTCTTATATGGGCTTTAAACACATTTAAAGCTCGAATAAATTATATTACATTTAAATCAAATTTAAACGTGTATCGATATTGTATATCGATTTATATATTTATAAATATTATAATATATTTATTAATATTATTCATCAAATCAAAATAAAATAATTTATAATTAATATTTCATAAACACTAATTTATTTATTTAATTAATTTATAACAATTACAACTTAACCAAATCTTTTGCTCAAAGGAGTATTCGACGTTTCGGTTGTGTGACTCTTTAGGTGTAAATTTAATCAATGATTAATATCAAACTATTTGAATATTAATGTTCACACGTCACTTAGCAGGTGGTGTGACATTTTTACCACTTACTTGGTTTTGGTAAAATTCAATTTTACTTTGTTAAACGTTATCTAATTATGACTATTATATACACCAATTCTCTTCGTCAAAACTATATCACTTTGGACCTATGGAATTTGGTAACATTTAAAATTTCAATATCGTCCATATTCAACTCTATAGTTCAACACTAAGTTCTTGGTTCAATAATAACAATTATCACTGACTGAACAGCTCTGGCCAGTGACTTTCACCGTAAATTGATTTCAGTTGACTGCCTTACTAATCTAATATAACTAAGGAGGCGAATCCCGTCTTGAAAAGTGTTTCTCTTCGAATGCTTCCAGTCGATCCAACTGCCGTTGTTCGATGGATTCCATACCACAATTTAACTATAATCAAAGCGGAGCTTTCGAGTTGAAGATCAATAGTGAGGATTGAAAAATTATGGATCTTAAGGCAAACTAAACACCGTGGAGGTGAATGGTGTTTTCTAACTTATGTAAATCTTATTAAATTTCTTTCAAGTTAAATATTAAAGCACATTTTAATAACATAAATTTATAATATCAAATAGTCACAGATGCAACCACATGTAAAATAAAAGCAGTAAAGCAAAGTAAAGAGTTATGGAGATGATACCAAGGATTTTATGTTGGTTCGGATTTTTCCTACATCTAGTCTCGTACAATTGCTTGTACATATTTCTTTTCAAATGTTAATCTTTAATCGAGCAGAAGACAAACCCAAATACAATCTTGATTTCGATGCTACGAAACACACCATTTTGAATTTTCGAGCTTAGGGTAAACTCACTTTATTTAAATGGGCTACAAGCAAACCTACTAAATTTTTGGCTACTAAACACACCCATTTGATTTGAACGGGCTACAAGCACACCCGAGCAAATACAAATAGAGTTGATAGTTTTCCCAAAGATAATTTCTTAAACTTTGGATACAACGGATCCTATAACCTCTTGGATAAAAATTCGGTCTTTGATTTGTGAGAGAGAGATGTTTGGAAAATGGTAAGAAAGTAGTAATGAATTAATACAATGAAGTATGAATTGATTTCATGTGATTTTAAAGAGAGCAGAGTATATTTTTCAATGGAATTTTCAAGAGAGTAAGAGGAGGGAAGAAAATAAGTAATTAGTTGCCAAAAAATTCGTTTGCACTCCCCTTTTATATAGTAAATCAACATATGTGTCTGTTTGTGAAGAGTTGTGACAAATAGATGCTTGCTTTCAAAATTTGAAAAACCACTTGGCGGCATGTATGTCGACATACCATCTGCCTATATGTCGATATATGCATGTATATTTTGAAAACTTATTTCTTCTAAAATGTTTAAAAAACATATACTTTGTAAAATAAGTTGATACTTTTAAAATTAGTTTGAACATAGTTTATAAAAAAATATGAAATTTGAAAAACTTTTATAAAATCTTTTGAAATATACTTTGAAAATTTACTTTGTTTAAAATTATAAAAGATAAAAAAATAGGAGATAAAGATCAAAGATTGCTCTCAAGGACTTTAACAATATAAGTTATGACTCTATAAACTAAATTGTAATCTTGAGATCTTCATATCTTGGTCTTTATACTCATGAGTCTTCATGTCTATTTTTTGAGTCTTTATATTATATAGTCTTCGATTTAATGCCTATTTAATATTCTGCATTATATATTATATAACTTGATAAAAAAATAGTATCTATATTTTATATGATTGTATATGGTTGTTGTCATCAAAATCAATAACTGAGGTATTAACAATATCCCTCTTTTTGATGATGACAACCATTAAATATTCTTGTATCTAAATATGATATAACTCCTTCTGAGTTACATAAGTCCTTTGAATATATGCATATATATTTTATATTTTTCTCCTCCTTTGTCATCAACAAAAATGAGTGAAAAATAAACTCCCACTAAATTAAATACTTAGAAACTATAGATTCAAAATCAATGATTAAGCATTAAAATAATCGAAGTATTATACATAATGTAATTTGATATAATGATTAATATATGGAGACTCTAAATAAATAAGATAAGACCATCTTTATTTAATAAAGTCAAACAATACATATCAAATTATCAATCTAAGTATACATATTAATCACACCAAACCAAATCAAAACTTAAGAATACTAACAACTCCAAACCTATACACGCCAAACTAAAACGTAAGAATTAACACGCCTTATTTATCATGAGAGACTTATGGATGGGGCAAAAGGGATAGTAGAGAAAAAATGTTTCCTTGTTGTTCCATAATATTTCCATCAAGATCGAAGCAAACTTCTCCTACACATTTGACTTCATCGTCATCCTCGGTGACATCTTCCTCCTTCTCCTCTTCTTCCTTTTCTTCTTCTTTATCATCATTCACAACAAGATTAGGAGTTTCTTCTTTGATAACTATTAGATTAGTTGCATTGTCCAATAGGTACTTTTGGAGATTCCGAAGAATGCATCCTTGCTTTTCTTGTTCTTTTAAGACGCATATTTGGACGACCTCTATTTCTGAAAGCATGTTGAGGACATGTTTCAGATCATCTTCAACCTTGATGACTTTGGCCACAGTGGTGGTTTGGAAGGGGCCTAGAGTGGAGGTTTTGACATTAAAGAGGGTGGTCTCTTCCCTTGGACGTTTGTAACTTGAGGAATCCATTATTTTTATTTTTATTGCAATTCATAGAAAGAAGAAGACAGAGAAATGAGAAAGGATTCGAAATTTGCTAGTTATATATTTATATTTCGAATTTTGAATTTAAGAGGGAAAACAGATTTTCAAAAATCTACGGTATATGTCGACATACATATGCTATTTTTGATATTTTATTATCTTTTTAAATGTACAATTTATATGTTGTTATATTTAATTTCAAAGAAAGAACATATTCCTAACTCTCTTCTAAGTTTAATAAAAGATGTTTGAGTTAACGGTTTTATTAACATATAGGATATTCGATTTTCATTATTTATAAATTCGAGTGAAATTGCTTCATTATTTATGTTATCCCTTAGAAAATGATGTCTTATGTCTATATGTTTGGTCCTAGCATGATATGTTGGGTTTTCAGATATTGCGCTAGTGTTATCATAGTATATTCATGATTTAGAGAAATTTAAACCAAAATATTTTGAAGTTTATTGCATATAGATAACCTGTGAACATGCTAATACAGTTGAAATATATTTTGCCTCTGTTGTAGATAGAAACACAGAATTTTGCTTTTTCCTAAGAAATAAGAGAGTGTCCTAAAAAGTGGCAAGTTCCGCTTGTACTTTTTCGGTTTGACTTGCATCCAGCGTAATCAACATCACTATATTAGATTAGATCGAAAGAATCATCTTTTGGATAAAAGAGTCCATGGTCTAGTGTGTTGTTTACATATCTTAGCATTCATTTTACGGATTTTAGGTCAGTTTCCTTAAGTTGAGATTGATATCTTGCATAGAGGCATACACTATGCATTATATTCAATCTACTAACAGTTATATAAAGTAAGGATCCTATCATACCTCTATATAATTTTTTAGCTACAACTTTTGAGTGTTCTTCCTTATTAAATTTCTCATTTGTTGCCATGGGAGTTGGCTTATCGCTAGTATTTGACATACCAAATCTCTTAACTAAATCCTTAGCATATTTTTCTTGACTTATAAAAATACCATTACTTAATTATTTTACTTGTAACTCTAAAAAGAAAGTTAGTTCTCCCACATGACTCGTTTCAAATTCCTTAGTTATTATATCTGAAAATTCTTTATTTAACTGTTCATTTGTTGATCCAAAAATAATATCATCCACGTATATTTGTATAAGTTGAATATCATTATTATCCCCTTTAATAAATACAGTACTATCTACTTTTCCTATTTCAAAGTTAGATTGTAATAAATACGATCTAAGTCTATCATACCATGCTCTAGGAGATTATTTAAGACTATATAAAGCTTCCTTTAATTTATAAACATGATTTGAAAGTTTTTCATTTTCAAAAGTGATAGTTGTTCTACATAAACATCTTCCTTAATAAAACCATTTAAAAGGAACTTCTGGCATCCATTTGAAATAATTTAAAATTATTATGATTTGCAAAAGCTGGTAGAATTTAAAGCTTCTAATCTAGCTAGGAGCAAAGGTTTCATCAGAATCTTTACCTTCCTCTTGACTATAACCTTGAGCAACTAAATGTGCTTTATTTCTAATGACTTCCCCTTGTTTATTTATTTTATTTCTATAGACCCATTTAGTTCATATTACAAACTTATTTTCAAGCCTTAGGATTAATTCCCAAACTTTATTTCTGGTAAACTGATTCAATTCCTCTTTAACAGCAAGAATCCATGAATCATCTAATGATGCTTCTTTTGGATTTGTAGGTTTAATAGTTGAGATAAAAGCAACATTACTCATTTTATTTAATTGATTTCTAGTTTTTACAACAGAATCTATATTTCTAGAATATTTTCAATAGGGTGATTTCAAATATTTTGTCTTTTATTTGGATGTGAATTTTCAAAGTTATTATTACTTTCATCGTTGGTGATTTCATTTTTTGTAATTTCATTAATTTTAAGAAATTATCCATGTATATCTAGAAAAATAATCTTTAATTACAAAGACATATCTATTATGATTTATCGATTGTGTTTGTGATGGTCCGAAGAGGTCTAGGTGAAGAAGTTCAAGATGTTGAGAAATCATATTTCTGATTTAAAGGAACTTTTATGAAGTTTTCCTAGTTGACAGGCATCACATAAGTTGCTAACATTGAAACTCATTTTAGGGATACCCCTAACAAGTTCATATCTAGCAACTTTAGATGGGTGTTTAAAATTCAAATGACCAAATCTTTTGTGCCAAACCCAAGGGTCAGTAGATTCAGCCAAAAGACACAGATTGTTATTAGACACTTTCATACTCAAAATATAAATATTACGTTACCTAATACCTTCAAAGATAATGTTTGACTCATTATCTTCGATGTGGCAATTATCCTTTTCAAACTTAATTTTAAAACCCTTGCCACACAATTGACTAATACTAAACAGGTTATGTTTCACATTCTTAACTAGCAAAGCATGAGAAATAGTAGGAGTTTTAGAGTTGCTGACATTGCCGATGCCAATCACATATCCTATTGAGTTTCCTTCAAAATTAATCGGTCCACCATATTTCTAGACAATATCCTTCAAGATCTCTGGATTTCCAGCCAAGTGTCTTGAGCATCCACTGTCCAGTATCCACTTGCCCTTCTTGATTTATGAGGATTAAATATCAAGTGTATGTTCACCATTATCCATATAACATTCTTGTTCCTGCAATAAAACATTATACCTTTCCAAAACATCAAGTAACTTTTTAAAATAATTAGTTTCTAATTTACTTGAAAATAATATATTGGTTTCACAAAATTGTTTTTCTATAAAAATGTTAAAAAGAGTATTACTAGCCATTTATACTTTTCAAAAATCAAATTAAGAGTTTTTGAAAACTTAGTGCTCTGATACCAAATGAGGGTTGGGGAATTATGGATCCTAAGGCTAACTAAACTCTAGAGAAGGGATGAATAGTGTTTTTTAACTTATATAAATCTTTTTAATTTTCTTTCAAGTTAAATGTTAAATCACAGATTAACAACACAAAATTATACTATGAAACAGTCATAGATGCAACCATAGATAGAAAAAAAAAAGCAATAAAGCAAAGTAAAGAGTGAGAGGGATGACACTAAGGATTTTATACTGGTTCAGATTTTTCCTACATCCAGTCCCATACAATTGCTTGTACAAATTTCTTTTCGAATGTCAATCTTTAACCGGGCAAAAGGCGAAACCCAAATACAATCTTGATTTCGACGCTACGAGACACACCCTCATGAATTGTAAGCTCAAGGTAGACTTAATTGATTTGAACGGGCTACAAGCACACCCACTAGATTTCCAAGCTACTAAACACACCCACTTGATTTGAATGGGCTATAAGCACACCCAAGCAAATACAAATAAAGTTGATAGTTTTTCCAAAGATAATTTCTTGAACTTTGGATATAACGGATCCAACTGCAGCTTGGACAACACTTTGATCTTTGATTTGAGAGAGAGAGAGAGACGTTTGCAAAATAGTAAGAAAGTACACTAAATCAATCCAATGATTTATTCTATGTGATTTTGAACAAAATAGAGTATTTTTTACAATGGAATTTTCAAGAGAGTAAGAGGAGGGAAGATTAATTGTCGAAATTTCGTTTGCACTTCCCTTTTATATAGTAAATCAACAAATGTGTCCGTTCATGAAGAGTTGCGACAAATAGACACTTCTTTTCAAAATTTGAAAAACCACTTGGCGGCATGTATGTTGACATACCATCTACCTATATGTCGACATATGCAAGTATATCTTGAAAACTTGTTTCTTTTAAAATGTTTTGAAAATCCTATACTTTGTAAATAATTTGATACTTTGTAAAATAGTTTGAACATAGTTTATAAACATTTTGAACTTTGAATAACTTTTATAAAATCTTTTGAAATATATTTTGAAAATTTATTTTGTTTAAAAATATAAATGAGAGAAAAATAGGAGATAGATCAAAGATTGCTATCAAGGACTTTAACAATGTAAGCTATAACTCTATAAACTAAATTGTAATCTTGAGTTCTTCATATCTTAGTCTTTGTACTTATGGGTCTTCGTGTCTATTTTTTGAGTCTTTGTACTGTACAGTCTTCGATTCAACACCTATGTAATATTCTACACTATACACTATATAACTTGATAAAACATTAATATCTATATTTTATATGATTGTATATGGTTGTTGTCATTAAAATCAATAATTGGGGTATTAACAAATAGTATTCTCAATTCAAGGGAACTGTGTAATTTAGCCACATTGATATTTTCTATTTGATCTTGGTTATATTATCCAACAGAAAACTATCGAATGAGTCATTTAATAGTTATCCAATTACTATCAGTACGTAACCTATTGGTACCCTTAGCAACCATGAGTAATACACTGCCCTGCATTTGAAGAGTGTTACATACCCTTGTCTAAACGGATGCAACGATGTCCAACCTCGATACATCTTGATTAGGAATATCTAAAATGGTATGTTTATTTTATTATGATAAATCACTTATGCTTACAACACATTATAACTACTATCACGAAATATATCATTTATGGATATGCTATTGAATATACTTTTATTTATATTAATTAATTAATATATAACACATTATATCAAGTACGTGATAGAAAGAAAACACTTTTATTTCGAACAAGAGTCGTTATTGAGTCAGATATATGTAACAATTACATAATTGCCCATAGGGATACCCCTAACTCTACCGCCATCACCATTTGTACTACTAACAGTTGATTCCTCTTTGTTGCCAATATCTTCATCTTCACATGATTTCTTAGACTTTTGTAGTTATACCTTCTTCCTAGTTTTTTCTAGTTTCAAATCACATTCAAAAAGATGTATTTAAGTATTCTTTTTTTCCTTTTTCTACAAACATGAACAATAATCCATGCCACTACCATTACTATATCTAATCTAATAAAAGTACAAATTTTTATAACATTTATGAGAAGTATTCTCTATGGATAATAATAGCCGACCCAAATAAACAAGTTATGTCCAAAGATAATTGCGCATAAAATAGTTAGTCATGGCAAGAAGTTACTATGCATGACTTAGATAGCAACGACAGTAAACAGCTAGTAAACATAGGAGAAAACGACATATAACAACTAAGCCAACTGAAGAATGGATGAATTTTGAACTGAAATAATAAGATGAAAACCTTAAAGCATCTATGGTAAAAATAGAGTGGCATACGTATCATGTTGGTGTAACGACCTGGCATTTTGAACCATTCAACTCGACAATCATCCACACATATCAGACTTGAATTTCTAAAAATAACGGATTGTTAATTTATATTTGGCAAAACTTAGCATATACAGTAAATAAATCAATCATAGAATCACAGACATAGAGTTTATATAACAATAAGCAGCGGAATAGATAAATAGTAGTTCATGAAGCTACTACAGAACATCAGAGTCTAAAATAAAATGCAACAGAGATCTCAAATACAAAGTAGTCTCAAATACACAAGCAACTGAAAAGTATGAATATAAACAACTGGAAAATAACAGAAATAACTAAAGCTGAACATATAGAAGATAGATCTCCGAGCAAAGCTCCAAATTCCAAAGGTGAGTCTCAAATGCTGTGACACTCAGTCTGACCCGAGCATAAAGCAAAACACTCGAGTCAGGATTAACATTCTTATGAAAGTAAATCAACTCAAGTGAAATGTCCAAGTGAAATGCAATATAACTTAAAGGATGTTGGGATTCCATCCCTTAAGGGTCCGTGGAACTATCTACATACATAGTACAATACGCTACATATATATTGTCTACAGTAAAGTAAAATAATAAAATAGCGTTAAGGCGTTACCCATATCCCCCTTAACACATTTTTATATATTCATGTAGTCTATACAGTACCGTAATTCCTCCGTAAACTGGAGGGCTATCAGAGGGCACTCCATAGGTATGGTACAAACCAAACTCATAGAAGGCGCGATAAGGCATGTGACAAGGCGCGCGAGGCAATGCCAGGGTAGGATTCTACCGTTTGCACTCCTGGACTGGTGGTAACACATAGCAGCTACTACCGCCCACCTCGAGACACACTCCCAAATCAAAGGTGCACCCAATCAAATCACAAAGTAATAGAATGGTATCGAAGAAGCATGCTCGATCGAAGACCTCACTTGGCCTGGTATAGCTCCTGTTTTAGCCACATCAAGTTCACTCACGGAAGTCAGGGCTGCGTTAATACCTTATATAGAATCGTTCGCCAAACCATCCTACTTCGTTCTGGAAGCTCCACCACGTGCACAATTGTTAAAGTGGTTTTCGATATTGGCAGAGAGTGTGACAATATCCGATCCCGATCTCTTTAACAACCAAACGCTTATTTCACACAGTGGTCATTTTATATTTCAAACAGTTCAAAATTCATACCAAAATATCATATTCATTTCAAAATCATATCACTTCCGAAATCATATTCACTTTCGAAATCATATCACTTTCGAAATCATATTCACTTCCAAAATCATAGCCACTAAATAATTTAAATCATCATATCAAAATATTCACATTTAAATCCATTAAATCTAAATCATAACAGTTCCAACTTAAACAGTTTAAATATTGAATATAGTTTATATATTGAAATAGTTATAAATTAAAAATAGTTTATATTTAAAAATAGGTTATAGATTAAAATAGTTTATATATTAAAAATAGTTTATATATTAAAAGAGTTTATCGAAAATAGTTTCAAATTAGAATTGTATCTTCCAATTTCACAAATCAATTCAAATTCTCACTAAACCATTTTAATTTATATCGATTTCAAATCCAAGTTTGAACTACAAATTTAAACCACTTCAAATTCAATAGGTTTCAAAGTTTAAATTTCAAACATTTACAATAACTCAATTCGATAAATTTTATTTATATCTCAAAGTTCAACTTTAATTTTATTTACATTTAAAAATATTCACATAATCATTTTTAATAACATTTCAATAAAATCTCAAATTACAAGTTTGAATCAAAATTGAATATCTAACTTCAAGTATATTTAATTTGAAATTATCCACTTAATCACTTTTTTATAAATATTTAAATAAAATCTTAAATTACAAATTTAAATCAAAATTTAATATTCAATTTAAATTTTATTTAAATTTGAAAATATTCATTTAATCACCTTTAATCAAAATCCAAATGTCAAGTTATAAAATCATATCTTTAAATCTCAAAATTAATAAGTTCCAAATCAATATTTTATTTAAATTCAATTATTAACCAATTTAAATTCCAAGTCAACTTTAATTTATCTTTCCAACCTCTATTTATTAAAGTTATTACAAAATCTATTTTAAAAGTATTAATATAAATTTTAAATAAATATTTAAAACATATTATATGTATATTATTTAAATTAAATTTTTATTAAATTTATTATATTAATTATTATTAAACTAAACCTTATTATTATAAATCTATTTAAATCTTATTTGATATTTAAATAATAAAGTTATAAGTAAAATCTTATAATTTACATTTTAAAACTTAACTTCTAATTTTAAAATTTCCAGAACATATAATTTTAAAAATCTAGATTTTACACACATATTAAAATTAAAATATCAATATATTATATTTTAAAAATCATTATTTATTAAACCACATATATTTTCTTCTCAAATTTTGGAAATCACTTAAAAATATACCAACGGTGTCCGTATATAATTTTCTATACTATGGTCAAGTGATATGGATATTTATCATTTCAATCCACAATAATTTAATATTTGCGGGTATATATCATTTCAACCCGCAATCCCAAAATTTCAAAATCAATACAATTGCTTGGGTTTATCATTTCAACCCATAACGATTTTCCCCTAATCTATAAGATCATTCGGGTATGTATCATTTCAACCCATAGGGAATTTCTAACTATCATGGAACTTGCAGAGTGATAACAATAGAATAGTAATATAAAACTGCATAACATATCAATTATAGCATGGATCAAAATTAACAATTTAAATATACTATACAACATGTTATGGTGTTATATATCAATCATAGGTGAACAATTTAAATAAAAACATATTATATTCAACAATTTAATTACTAACAAATTAAATTTTAACAACACATTTCATTCTCCATTTCATGTGAATTAAATTTACTAAATATAAGAATGTTAATCGTGAGTGATCGCTCACCTTTCGTGGTTAGAGAACAATGGGAAATGAACACGACACCTACACAGATATGGACACAGACACGCAGACGAAGGAAAGCCAAAAGCTGCTGCGACCAATTCTGGACAACGGCGAGACAAAAGCAAAGTACTATGAACTGGATTCGACAACCAAAGTAAAGTTAAAACTTGGAATCGATGAAAACAAAACAAAGCTTGCTTGATATAGATAGAAACAAAATATATATATACACAACCTTCTGCCCTCTTTTAATCTTTATATTATATATTTAAAACCAATATTAAATTGAAAACACATATTTAAAATAAATATCTATATATTAAATTTTAAAAGTCAATGTACATATAAACGTTATATTTTATTCTTTGATATGGAAACTTAAATTATATAATATATACTTTCCAAAAGCAAGAATGGGATGAAAGAAAATGAGCAGTCAAAATAATTAACATGCAAACTTACCAAAAGCTTATATATGCTTACTATATTTATTTATTTTTCTTTCAAAACAAGCGAGGAGTAGAAGCTGACAGAGGGAGACTGCTAAGAGGGTGATGGACGTGGGCTGCACGGGCTTTGCTGGCAGAGAGGTTTGAGCGGTTGGATGATGCAGCTGTTGAGTGGACGGAGATGGACTGGAAGCGGTGAATGATGGAGGTGGATCTCGGGTCGGGTGTGGAGGGTTGGAGCAGTAAGGCATGAAGGCAGGGACTGCTAGGCTATTTGGAAGAAGATAAGGCGGAGGAAAGCTTGGCGGGTTTGGAGTTCGGCGATGAAGAGGCAGCTATTGGCTATGGATGTAGAGCGGGTTCAGATAAGTGGAAGGCGGAGCAAAGAGGGGTTGAGATGCCATGGCCATGGGAAAGGACAGTCTAGGAGGAGCAAGGGCCGAAGATGGAGGCTTGTCGATTGTTGGTGGGTGCGGATCTATTCGGCTTCAAGGAATGTGGAGAGGATGCGAGTTGTAGGTGGTTCGGAGGGAGAGGTGATTAGTGTGGAGTGAGGACTGTTGAGGGAAGGAAGGCACGGTTTGGTCATGCGGCCGTGGGTAGGTGGCCAGGTTGCATGAAGGTGATGTGGGGTGTGACTGGTCGGCAGGTGGCTAAGGGTTTGCTGGGTATTGCACCGAGGGTGATGGAGAGAGAGGGGATGGACGGTCGGTGATAGGTGTGGGGCAGTTCGATCGTTGGAGGAAGTCGAGCGGGAGAGGGGAAAGGGTCGGCTTGCAAAAAGAAGGGTGGATGAGCAAAATGAATACGGCAAGGAAGAAGATGAGCTTGTTGTTTCTCAGATCCAAATATTGCTTTTATATATATATATATATATATATATATTTAGAATGATAGAACAAAAATAAGAAGGGAAAGAGAATGAACAGTGAAGAAGAAATGAAAGGACAACCGAGAATATAAATAACCAATGGGAATATTAAAAGTCAATACATTGAATTTCAGAAATATAAATGCAGATGGCTGTTAGTTTCAGCTGGTGGGTAAGTAAAAGGACAAAGGAAACCAAACAGGCTCAAGTACGGAACTGATACAACAAATAGTTTTGCCGATTTCGCCGCATACCAGATGTCGAAATGCACAAATGAATATACTGCAGAGATCAGCACGACAAGATGAATAGAATGGTACATAGATATGAGCGACACGGCCCTCCTATCAAAACTCGATATTTCGCTGCCAAAATTGCTGCTAAAACACCGAAAATAAGATAAACGGAGCTAGAGTAGTCCAAATTTGGTGAAACGAATTACGACGTCTCACTTAGAAAATGATTTACAATTTTATTATATAAAAATATTCAGATTTAAAAAATATTTTATTTCCATCAAATTTAACTGATATTTTAAATTTAGATTGAAAATTACACAACATAACTAACTTTCATGTTTTCAGATGAAAATCTGACACTTGCTACGTTTAAATAGACGTATTCCAAATATCAAATTTTCATTGCAAAAATTTAATTGTCTAATTTCAAGAAATTTTTTAGTTAATTACGTTATTAAAAATCATTAAAATTCTGGGTCGTTACAGTCTGCTGCTAAAATCATCCCACCTACAACTATAGTCGTTCAAACTAAAATAAGAAAAAAGCTAAATACTTACCCGACTATTGCTATTGAGAAGGACTAGACTCTGGTTGCTTTTCTAGTTGGCCGCAAGATTGTTGCGAGATTTGGCTTTGCTTGGCGGCTCTGGTTAATTTCCTCACTATTGAGATTGTTGCGCGGAGTAACCTGTGCCTTTTGGTTAAAGAAGAAGAAAATGAATTATGGTTTAAGTGTTTTAGATGCCTTGTTTTTGTTGGAACTGGGTCAGCCCACAGTGGAAGAAATGTGTAAATTTCAAATTTTTTTACCGTTTTAGATCTTTATTGGGCCTATGAAGTCTAATTTATTTAGAACATTTCTAAATTTTAATTAAATAAATTTTTTTATTTTATTTAAATTTATAGTATGATGTAGTATAATTTAATTTATGTTATATTAAATATACATGTATCATATACACATATATTTGTGTGTGCATGTGTAAAATATAAATCTGTGCAAGGCATAATGTGCTTATGTACAGTGATGGGATTTACATCGCAATGGATACGTTAGCTGATCTGATACATAAATATATTATCCAAATGCATATTTATATATACTTTTATATAAATACAAGATGTTACAAATATTATATATAACAAAATTTTATTTAAATAATTTTGTATGTAAATATATTTATATTTATTTATAAGCATAATTATAAAAATATCAATATTGTATACATTTGTAACTATATGAGTATATTTTAATTATTTAAAAAATATATTAAATATAATTATTTTTTGCAAAACAGAAATCAATACGTATATAAATATATAATTTTTTTAATAACATATATACATATTATATTAAATACTTGTATGTATATGTATATATTAACATAATAATAAATATAGATTAATACTTAAAAATAAACAGAATATATATTTAATATATATGTATATACCAGGTCTCACGCAGGCTCAAAATTATTTTATTTTAAATCTAAATATACATATTTATATTAAAATCCATACGGGAATTTTTCAAAACTTAATAAAAAACATAATTTTGAAAATAAAATTTGAATATTGGATTTCCTGTAAATGCTAAATGATAATTTTGAATTTTGAAAATTTATTATAAAATTTTATAATTTAAAACCAAATAAAATCTAATTTTTAAATCTCAATTAATATTTAAATATTTTAAAATTATAAAAGAAGTACTTTTTACTGAAAATGTAATAAGTGTTAATCTATTTTTTTATAAAATATAAAACTTAATTTATAATACACACATATAATTTATATAGTAATTTGTATGATCAATTGATTTAAATATTATTTAAAAATAATATATAAATGAAAAAAATATTTTTTGTTCTTGTAAAAATTATTATACAAATTAAAATTTATGTATAAAATTATATCTCATATTTTGCATAAGTATGATATAGTATTTAAAATGTAAGCTATATAATGTGTGTGTGTGTGTGTATTATATTAAATCATTGAAAATAAAAAAAAAAATTAATATTGAGTCGTGATGCATATAGAAGCAATTAAAAGAAAGTTAAATATAAACCACATATACATACAAATGTGATAATATATTCATGCATCATAATCGTCACCTATCTAACAATATAATATATAATAAACAAACTTTATATATATTGATTAATATTCATAAACATGTTAGGAGCATACCTGTAACGGCCTGATATTTTCAACCATTCGCATCCATACATGTCGGATTTGAATTGCTCAAAATATCAGATTGTTAATTTAAATTGGGCAAAACTCAACATATACAGTAAATAAAATAATCACAGATCACAGACACAGAGTAATATAACAATAATGCAGCGGAAACAAAAGAATAGTAGTTCATGAAGCTACTATATATATAACAGAGTTAAACAAGATACAACAGAAGTCTCGAATAAAATAGTCAAATACAAGATCAGAATGCGTCACTAGAATCAACTGAATATCTGAAAGCTGGATAGATAGCTGGATCTCCAAGCGAAGCTCCAACTCCAAAGGTGAGTCTCGAATACTGGTACACTCAGTCTGACCCGAGCGTAAAGCAAAACACAAAACACTCGAGTCAGGATTATCATTCTTATATCAATAAATCCAACTCAAGTGAAATAACAACCGAAATACAAGTAACTCAAAGGATGTTTGGGATAACCATCCTCTAAGGATCTGTTAAACTATCTACTATATAATAGTGTACGCTAAGTAGATAATGCCTATCAGTAATATAAAGTATCAAAATAGCGTTAAGGCGTTACCATTATCCCCCTTAACACATTTTATATAAGCGTCATAGTCTATACAGCACTGTAAACTCCACCGTAAACTAGTGGGCTATCAGGGAGTACTCCATAGGTATAACACAAAACAAATCGTAGTGGTCGCGTATAGGGGTACAAGTTGACAAGGCACATGAGGCAATACCCAAGGTAGTGAAACTACCGTTTGCCTGATCCGGACTGGTGAGAACGCATCGCCACAATGATCGCAACACCGCGAAACAACACTCCCAAACCAAGGGTGCGCACCAATCAAAAACAAGTAATGAGTAGTTTACGAAGAAGTGTGTCCGCTAGAGGTAGCTAACCTCACTGGCCTAGCACGGCTCCTGTTTAAGTCATTTCCAAATTGACACAAGTGTCAAGGTCATCCATTATCGTTCTCTTTCTTCAAATCCAGCAACGTCATCATTCCAACCACTTCATTCTGGATCACACTCCGCGTATAATAGTTATTAAAGTGGTTTTCGGTTTAGACAGAGAGTATGTCCCTAACCGATCCCGGACTCTTCAATAACTACGTAATTATTACACCGATTGGTCATTTAATAAACTTTCAAAATAGTTTATATTTCAAACCAAAATATCATTGCCATTTCAAAACCATATTCAATATGATATCACTTTCACTTCAAATATAAATCCATTTCCAAAAATCACATCACTTTCCAAAGTTATAACGTTTTCGAAATCATAGTCTTTTAAAAATCAAAACACTTTTGAAATCACAGCTTTGATATCATAGCATTTTGGAAATCATAACACTTTCCTCACAAACAGTTTAGATATTAAAATTAGTATATATAATAAAATAGTTTATAAATAAAATAGTTTATATAAATAGTTATAAGTTAAAATAGTTTATAATAAAATAATTTATATTAAAAATGATTTATATTAAAATAGTTTATATTAAAATAATTTATAAGTAAAATATCCATAGTTTTAAATATAACTTAAAATTACTTTATAAAATAAAATAGTTTCCTCGACTTTCACAAATTGATTCAAATCAATTCAAATTCCAAATTCAAATTTAATCAAATCTAAATCATCAATTTCAATTCCCATTTCAATTAAACATTTTCAAGTTATATCGATTTCAAATACCGATTTGAACCACAATAAACCATTTCAATTTCAAAATATTTCAAAGCTTCAAATATTCCACATTTCAAAACTAAATTCGACAATTGTCTATATATCAAATTCACTTCACTATTATTCAGTTTTAAAATATTTACTTAATCATTTCAATATCCTTTAAATAAACCTCGATTTATAAATTTAAATAAACAAAATATCCCATTTAAATTTATATAAATTTGAAATATTCATTTAAGTCACTTTTAATCAAACTCAAGTTATAAAATCATATCTTTAAAATTTCAAATTTAATAAATTTCAAATCAAACTTATTTAAATAAAATTCTTAAATAAATATAATTTCAATCAATTTCAAATCATTCTAAACTCTATATCTGAAATATAGATATTAAATAAATACTTATATATCAATTTATTAAATCAACTTTAATAAATCTTTAAAAATCAATATTTATTAAAACCGTATATTTTCTTTTCAAAACCATAGAAATCATTTTTCAAAATATTTATATATATATATAGACCAACGGTGTCTGTATAAAATTTTCTACCCTATGGTCAAGTGATATGGATATTTATCATTTCAATCCGTAATTTATATATATATGGGTATATATCTTTTCAACCCGCAATCCCAAATTCAATTCAATGAAAATCGCTTGGGTTTGTCATTTCAACCCATAACAATTTTCTCCTATTCTAAAGTCCGTTCGGGTATGTATCATTTCAACCCATAGTGATTCTATACTAACAGGGAACTTGCAGAGTGATAACAAATATGATAATAATATAACAGGCATATATCATCAATATAAATAACACATAATGGTGTCAGATGTCACATGTGAACTAATACAGGTAATAGCATATATATAACAGTGCGAATAACTAACATCAGCATATTTCAATTGGCAGATAATGGTGTCAGATGTCACAGGTGAACTGATACAGGTAATAGCATATATATAACAGTGTAAATAACTAACATCAGCATATTTCAATTGTCGTTTCAATTGAAATCAAATTTAATAAATAAAAGAACATTAATCGTGAGTGATTGCTCAACTTTCGAGGCTAG
Source organism: Allium fistulosum (assembly GCA_030737815.1). Taxonomy (NCBI): domain Eukaryota; kingdom Viridiplantae; phylum Streptophyta; class Magnoliopsida; order Asparagales; family Amaryllidaceae; genus Allium; species Allium fistulosum. The sequence goes on along the minus strand of CM060901.1, from coordinate 302,865,663 downwards.
AGAGAAAAGACAATGAAATGGGTTACGGATCCAAGCACGAGTTCCAAATTAAAGCAAGATTGGCGCAAATTTAACGAATAAGCTGATAAAAGGAAATTGATGGAAACGAATCAGAATTAGCTTGATATAGACTCAAACGAAATGTAATTTATTATATTTTCTTAAACCAATATTAAATTTTAAAATAGTATATATATATATATATACACACAAATTCAAAATAAATACTAAATCTAAACACCAATAAATAAAACCTCGGTCTATTTATTAAAACCCAAACTTATGTATACTTATCTATATAATAAGTATATACACATATAGAAGCTCATATTCAAAAAAATAATAGAATAAGATATATATATATATATATTGAAATGGATAGGCTATGTGTTGTACTGCAAAATAAACTGATCTTCATATAACTAAAGTATGCAGACGGACATATACAAAAAATACCAATATATGCATCTATAAATTTGCTAACAAGTAATATACTTTAAACGTATATATATTCAACCAGATATGTATAAAATTTTAATACTAAAACTGTGAACAATACATGTACAAACACAGACTCGAAATTTTATATATATATATTATATACTGTAAAATATATGCAGCTATCTTTACGTAAAGTTTATAATATTCAACAAATAAAACTTCATATATTAGCCTTTTACATATCAAATGTATATATAACAGGGGAAAACTCACGGCTATTATACGTTTAACATATTATATATAAATATCTATATCACTCGTAAACAGCAGATTACAACTACATGATCCATGCAAAACATAGCTATATATATGAAACCGTGTACCCTTTGATCAATGCTTAGTTAAACCCAACACATACGAAACTGTAAATATATACATCTATATATTCGCTAACTATAAATACACTTTATACATAACAGATTATGGATAGATACTATGTATGTAACCAGAATTTTTCAACTTCAATACAATATATAATAGAACATATATGTACGTGTGTCAACATTAAATTAATACTTTATTAATATATATATATATATATTAAAAAAAATATCAATATAAAGTATATACCCTTAACAACACTATATACATATTCCATAACACACAGAAACAGCTTGTAAAACATATACGTAACATACGATGTAAAATTATATAATATATATATTATTAAACTGTTTCAAACTGTACATGACCTATAGAGATGTTTAACATATTATATAAAAGAACCTGTGATGGTATAAAATGAAGCCAGAGACGCGGGGACGATGAGACTCAGGCGGAGGCCGGAACAGCCGCTTCGGTGAGGGTGCTGCTAGTATGGTCGAACATAGAGGGGACGGGTTGCTGGTGTGGGGTGGGCCGAGTCGAACAAGGCACGAGGAGGCGGGAGGCTTTGGAAATGGATAGGGAGTTGCGTGCTTATGGGGTAGGTGAGGGTCACGGCTTCGATCAAGAAATAGCATGCCTCATTCATATATTTTTTTAGAGAGGCAGAATAAATGAGAATAGAGGAGATGGCAGATTTGAGAGGAACGAATAGGAAATAAAAGTAGCTGAATAAAAAATAAAACGACCAGTAAAATGATGAACTTTGGAAATATAAAAAGGTCAAAAGTTAAATAATAATTGTTCATGTCAGTTTGAATTTACGTGGATAACCGGAAAGACAAAGAATCCAAAAGTCTCAAATGTGGAACCGGTTGGAATTTGAAATAATAAAAGTCATCGGAACACTAAAAGTTGTATACGCGAATTTATGGAAATAAATGCCAATGTTATCTGTTTCGGTTGATAGATAGACGAAAGATCACAAGACTATGAAAGGTTCAAAACGGTAGCGATGCGAGTATTGCTCCCTTGATTACGCCGTCTTCCAGATTCTGAAACGCACAAACGAATATGCTACGGAGACCAGTACTACGAGACGATGAAAACGGTACATAGATATCAGTGGAATGATTTAATTATAAAAATTCGAATTTTCTACTAGCGGAAAATGCAGCAAAAACGCAGAAAAATAAGATCGACGGAGCTAAAGAAGTCCGAATTTGGAAAAACGAAAAATGACGTCTTAGTCAGAAGATGAATTAGAATTTTTCTATGTAAAAATATTCAGGTTCGGAAAAAATTTTATTATCATCAATTTTAACTGATATAAATTGGAATAAAATTACACTAGAAAATAAACTTCCAAATTATCTGATGAAAATTTACCAGTTGCTATGATAAATTAGATGCATTCCAAATATCAAATTTTTATTTAAAAATTTTATCGTTTAAAATTTCACAAAATTTCAACTAATTACGTTATTAAAACAGTTAAAATTTACGGGTCGTTACAATACCTTGTAGCCAAAACCTTTAAGTACACCTTGAAATGATTATATAAACTCCTTGAAATGATTTCGGATCCAAAAGAGAGCAGTCCTTGAACGATTGGCCATCAACTATCGTATGGCACTAGAATTGATTTGATTTGAACTTAGGAAATTGATGATATAGAAGGGGGAGTTCAACCAGACCTAGAGTAATATGGAGGGTAAAAGGAATCCAAAACAAGTGCCAGTGGAGATGCTTATATGGAGGAGAATTAAGAGATATTTTAGGATCAAAATCCTATATCATCTCTTACCAAGTCTCTTCCATCTTAGCCCTCCATTTAAAAGCCTCTTTAACCCTATCATTAGGTCGCAACTTATTACCCCTATATAAGCCGATCCTATCAGCCCTCTTAATGAAATTTAAACCCATTTAGAGCCCAAATAAAATATTATGCAGTTAAATCCAGTTTAATTCTTATCGATATCGTATATCGATTAATATATTTACAACCATTACAAATATATTTAATAATATTTATTCATCAAACCAAATTCAAATTTTATAATAATATTTCATAAATATTAATTAATTAAATTAATTTATAATAATTACAAATTAATTAAATCATTTGGCCAAAGGAGAATTCATTGTTTCGGTTGTATGACTCGTTAGTTGTAAATTTTGTCAACGGTTAATATCGAACCATTCGAATATTAATGTTCACATGTCACTTACCGGGTGGTGTGACATTTTGACCAAATTTATCACTTACTTGGTTTTGGTAAAATCCAATTTTACTTCGTTAAGCATTACTCAATTGTGACTTTTATTTGCATCAATTCTCTTCGCCAAAACTATATCACTTTAAACTTATGGAATTTGGTAATGGCCAAAATTCCAATATTGGTCATATTAAACTCTATAGTCCAAATACAAAGTCCTTGGTTCAATAATAACAATTATTATTAACCGAACTACTCTGGCCAGATACTTTGACTATGAGTTGACTTGAGTTGACTATAATACTAACCTCATATAACTGAGGAGACAAATCCCCACTTGAATAGTGTTTCACTTTCAATGCTTCCACTCGACCCAATTACAGTTGTTCGATGGATGCCATGTCATGATTTGACTATAACTAAATAGGAACTTCTACATTGAATATCAACTGTATTTCAAGTCAAAAGAACTTTGCAATTAGTTAAATCGATATTTTTTGTTTGACCTTAGTTATATTAACCAACAGAAAACTATCGAGCGAGTCATCAACGGTTATCTAATAATTATCAGTACGTAACCCCTTGGTGCCCCTAGCAACCGTGAGTAGAGTTACGCACTCTAGTCTCAACGGATGTATCGATATCTAGTCTTGATACATCTTGACTAGGAATATTTAAAATGGCATATTTATTTTCATTGTGATAAATTTCTCACGGTTACAACACTTTGTAACTCTATCACAAAACATACCATTGTAAATATACTTTTAATTAAATTAATTAATTAATGCAACATTGTATCAAGAATATAATAGGAAGAAAACACCTTTTATTTCAAATAAGATTGGTTATCGAGTTAGACATATCTAACAAATTACATAATTGCCCTTATGGCATATCCCTAAATATATCAATCTACCACTTGCACTTGGGGTCAATTATGGAATCTTACTCCGACTTCTACAATCGATTTCTTCTAAACTAGTTGGATCAGTAACTCAGTGAACAGGTATGCTATTATGTTTTAATTATCTACTATGTCAATCAACTCTCTCTGATGTAGATAAATTACCTATCATATGGAATAATTCGGAGTATATCTCTCAATTTCTAGTGTGTTATGGGTTTTGTTATAGATCATATCATGATATTGTTATCATATAACCATACCCTCAGCTCGGTTATAAATTTTTGCATTTATATTTATATACATTTCTTTATTGTGGCGCTATTCAAGGCGATGTACTTAGCCTTTTTATTTGAATCAGCCACGGTCTTTCATTTGGAACATTTCTAATATAAAGATTCTTAACTTGAATTTACTATTGACATATTATACTCAATGTCACTTATGAAAGTTTGAGTTCGAACATTTCTTCAAAAGGAGTTCGATGTTTCTGTAAACAATTCTCTAGTATTTTATAAATACACGAGAAAACCTCAAACAATCATTTAGTGATATTAATTTGGATTTGATATTTTCTTCATGAATCAAATAAATATTATAAATTATGATATTGTAAACAACATAATATGTATGATAATTCCTTTTGCCAACGCATAAGGAATCCATCTTACATATTCTGTATTAAACATTTTAATAAGTTGTCCTTGCACATCATTTGAGACATTCCCAATGTCTTCTATACTTACTATAAAAGACATTATTCACAAATCCAACATAGAGTACTAAAACAATTAAACTTGATTTTAACATAAGTATACTGTTAACAATCACCAGTATGTTTTTTAATTATGGTTTAGAAATATCTATGTGCCTTTTAACATTCTTTCTTATGAATATACGCTTCCTCTGCATTCTGACTGAAAACCAAACTATTTGATATTTCTATCAAAACATTTGTTCAATTTTGATGCTTTTCTGAATGATTTTTTATAGTCATTCTCGGATCGTATCCGAAAACCCATAAACTCGATATCGTTGCCAGTTACTTCGAGATACTTTGGTTGCTATGGGCAAACAGTCTATCTAAATCTACATTTAGAACTTTCTGTTTCAACACATATATACCAAAACATAAAGGCATACAAAGCAATAATTTTTTGATTAATATCCAAACCAACTTGAGAATATCAAGTGGTGAATCTGTTACATTAATTTTAGCATTTGATATTGATGGTATTATTCTTATCAATATGGCCTACTATATTCCAACTGCATTTTTCTTTCTTTTAAAGCCATAATTTTGGCCAATGGATTATATCCCTTTGGATACAACAACCAAAATCATATTTTGATAATGTACTTGGAACCTATTTTAGATCTACACATCATTTATCATAAAGTCAATACTCTTAATGGTTCAGTTAAACAACTGAGGATTATTTATTCTTGACATTGATAAGAAACTTATAGTTTCTCTTTAATGTATAAGAATACTCATTATACGTTCTAATGTATTTGTGTTCATTTAGGTTCGGTCGATTTCATTTCATCCCTATAATCAATTTTACCTTTGGGTCGTATCCAAATCCATTCCAACATCGATAATTTCTCAAAGAAATTCTTTCGCTATTAAGTTGATATTTCTTGAAACAACAGTTGTTTCTCAGTGCAATAGAATATGATTTATAAACACTTTATGAATTTCCTTATATATAAAACTGATTTGGATTTTAGTTTACAATATATTTATATTCACAACATAAATTAGTCATCCAATGACTATCGTTCCCAAAATTCTCTTGGGACGATACAAAATCCCTTACCTGCCAACTCCTTGGTCTAGGATATGTTGGAGTTTCTTGTGAACATTTATCTTGTATGATTTGTAAACCATTCTTAGATAAAATTAATTTTAACCTTATGTACTACTCTTAAGTACATGACTTATTGAAAGAAGTTAAATCAACATCACTCACAATTAATCATACTTCATTCAACAAAGTTCGATTACTCCTTATCGATATATCATTATGTATTACAGGGAAGAGTGACCTTTGAGATCGAATCTTTATTCATATTAGGTATATACAGAACTCTTTCTAACATACTCATCCATTCAATCAAATGAATCAGTTATGTCACATATTATATTATCTACTTCTATTTTATATTCTATGAGCTTATCATAGACTTATACATGCGTATTAAATAAATATGTCCATGTCCATGGTAACTCATCGGTAAATGTGATGAAGTACGTGGAACTGTTTTGGTATTAATAGACTTACGGTTGCATACATCTGTATATCAATCCAAAGAGTTCATCAACTTTTATAATGCTCCCACCAAATGGTTGCATAACCATTAATTATTTGAGATATAATTAAGCAGTGTCATATGATTCATAATCATATAATAAGATTATTTCTCAAAACCATGGCTTAGTCTATAATTCCAAAATAATTGTAAATAATTTTAGACACTAGGGTATTTTCCAATGCATCACTCTGTGATGTGAAAAAATACCACATTTTAGTTTTATTTCGCAATGAATATTCATAATATTCATATTGAAATATAACTGTGTTTATTTTTCAGTCGACATCGAAAAATAGTCATTACTTCATAAACAGTGTATGGTATGTTCTATTCGTAAGTTGATGCAATCAATAAGTGTTATATGGTATGCTCTCTCTATTTCCGCCATTACTATAATAGCGTACTGAATTTGGAGGTCCATTATTCGGTTAATATAGATTGCTTATTTCATATACTACAACTAGTTTACAGTGGTGAGTTCTTTGATCAAATATCCCAAACTCAAAGAAATAAATCTCATTGAAAACAATTTTTCTATACGAAAGTACATTTTAGAATAGAAATCATATTTCTTATTTCAATGTTAAGTATCAATCTTTATTATTACAATTCTCGTTTTCGATGTTTCTTTATGAAGTAGAAGTGACTATTTACTCTCTTCATCCTAACTGTACCTTAAATCGCATCCACTCGTATACATTCATTTTCATTTTTAAATGGTCAAACCATTCAAAAGAAAACCCTTACTACAATGTCGTAATGAACTCTTTACAAAAGCACGCTCGATCATTCTTAACATTTAAGTACATCACATATGTTGCACTTCGCATAAACTGATCAAACTGACATTCAACGGTCGAGTTCTTAGATATATCTTGTAGTTTTGGTCTAGTGTTACATTTAACACAATGCGATCTTTATTGTAATAAACCAAATTGAATACCCAATCTCATAGTACGGTTTATTTGTTTGCTTTGAATGGAAAATTTTCATCGAAGTATCGTACATTACGAACTATGACTGTTCACTAGATAAAACTTATATATGATAGTATATGGATTAAATATCCACGTTCCTATATTGCTTTTGAGTTTGGAACTCATATAATGCAATACACGGTCTCGATCAAATAAACATGTAAGTGACCAAATTACGAATGCATTTAGTAGTTGTAAAATCAGGCGCTTCCATGGGTATAGAAAACATTAACATGCAAAAGTATTTAATAGCATATATATATATATATATTATACTTCTATTTGTCAATTTTCAATTTAGTTCATTTGTATATCTTAATTGATAAACATTTTATCAATCATATTAAATGCACAAATTTATTAATGTAGATTATTATAATATTATATAGCATATATTCTTACAATATTAGAAATGTTAAAAGTTGTCATTTTATTTTTCTGATATGGTTCTCACTAGATTTTTATGTTTTACCAAACCCTAAGCAAAACATAGAAGTCTTTAGACTTCACTAGTGGGTGTTAGGACTCATATGCCTTGGAATTCTGACTTTGAGATAAGCTCAACAAATCATAGACCTACATACGAGGGATAACTCCTTATCTGTTGTATCACATAACTCCTAACCCGTGGTTTCTTATCCTAGTCCTGCCTTTACCTTGAAGAAAGCTCAATAAGTAAAGTGAGACTATTCACTTGGACTTATCATTTCATGATGGCCAAAATATAATGTACATACCTTAAGGAAAACTCAACTACTATGTGTAGTTATCTTACCATGTCTATTCAATATATTAATAGTACAACACATAACATCCCTAGCTTGAGGAAAGCTCAACAACTAAAGAGCATGCAAGTAATCTACTAATATATAAATGATAGAGAACAACTTTATATTAAAGATTCACAATCTTCAATATATTATATAGAGTGATATCGACTTATGGAATAATGTATTTCTTACAAAATACCCTTATTTGCACAAAAAATGGGCAAACACTATTAGTACCTCCAACTTATGTTTCAATGATAACAACTATACAATCATATACATATATAGACTTTATCAAAATGGTAGGTATATACTACAAGCAGACACCATGATCGAAGATATTGAGACTCAAAGAGAAACAAAGATTCATTGACCATACTAAGGTTATTCTACTGTAAAAGAGTCCTAGATAAAATATTGTTAAGGTCTCCTTGAGTATATATGCATACACGATCACACACAATTTATATACATCAAAATCTAGTGGAAAAATGCATTTTCATCTCATATACATCTGAAGTATACTCACATACGTTTGTGACAAGTCTCGGGTTAAAAATTAAAACTAGTCACAGACGTCTATCATGGCAAAAACTGCCATATTTGAAAAGACACTTCTTGTGACGCCCCACCTCTATGCTCACAATAACAAAGGTTATTATAAGGAATAACGTCTACTATTGCGAAAAATAAGGCTTGTTAGAAGCGACCATCCGTAAGTTATGCCTTAGACGAGTATTGATTACATCGATAGGAGTTGTGTAAATTACTCCCAAAGATATAAATTCAATCCAAATCTAAAATGAAACTACGGTGGCTAAAGAAAATCCAGAACAACTCATAATAACGACAACACAGATAGTATAATCACATCAGAACAGAAATATCAGATATATAGCGGAAGACAAGTCTGGATACATGCTACAACAATCGATAGTTCACATGAACAAAATATACATATACATGTCATCAACGTACATGAGACGAGAATCAATAAACCAAAAGTACTCCTCGAAGTCTAGACGAAAGATGATGTGAAATCCCAAAAGCTGAAGCTGCAACTGAATCAGAGATGGCGATTATCCTAAAATAACTCGGTCTGACCTGAGTATTATTTAAAAGAAAATAATAATCGAATCGGTCTAATTTAATCTTAGAAATAAGTGTATGATAAATAACACTTAAGCAAATAATTATAGTCTCGAATGGGACTATTCAACATAAATAGTCAACATAGTTTAAATGAAGAAATCTCAATTTAAACTCCATCAAAATCAACTTTCAAATTCACAATTGAATTCAAAACAGCAATTCACAAAATCTAGAAATCAAAATAGATAATTAGAAAAAGCAGCATAAAAAATGGATCGATCCCAGCAGATGGCGAGTTTTAGCTACGCCCCACGTGCATCTCATATGGCCGAAGCCTACCAAGTACTATAATTTTTGGCGCCCATCAGATGACCCGAAGGTCCGCAGAGTGACCCGAAGGTCTAATACTGGTAATTGACCCGAAGGTCCATTAGATGACCCGAAGGTCCATCAGATGACCCGAAGGTCCAGCAGAGTGGCTCGAAAGCCCAACAAAATCATCAAAATCTTCAAACAGCAAATCCTCAGCAAATATTTCAATTAACGAGTCCGAAATTAACCGAAATAGTAAAAGTGTGGTTCCATACTCCGCCCTTTTGCTAAATCGTTTAAATCTCTTCATCATTTCCTTGAAAGTGCAAAATTGTGTATTTTATAAAGATAACATTTTTCGTTCTCAAACGGACAAGTCCGGAATTAACCGAATCAGTAAAAGTAAGGGTTCATAGTCCTTAATTTTGCTGAAGCGTTTAAATCGATTCCTTATTCTTTTGAAAGCGTAAAGTGTACAAATTTTGGAAACAATTTTTATTTTAAAACGATTTGAAAACACGTGATTAAAACAGCAACATCTGTAGCAATTTCGACAAGGAAATTGCGCTTCACAAAACACCGTAAAAACGGATATCAAATCAGCGTTGCGGGATAGCCGCTTGAGAATTCACTTTAAACTGACGGTTACTGAAGTCAAAACAACAGTAAATTTATTCGTCAAAAATCTCATCAAAAAACCACGCTTCAAAAATATATCACCGGAGTAAAAATCCGTTATAAAAAATTAACGGCAATAAAATACATTTCAAGACGAAACACCGGTTCAAAATAATTTAAACATTGGACTGCAATACAATATATTCATAAAATACTGCACTGTCCAGGAAAATAAATTTTTCACGCACACAAGTTGTAAAGTGATGGTCTAGAATAACTTTTCGTGCATAAAAATTATTTCGGACCAACTCATGCACGCAAGAGTTAATATAACGGTTTTGGGCATAGTTTTTTTTAAAAAAAAACAACTGACACACGTACGTAACAAATTAAAAAGGTCAAAATACTATAATTTTTGCATGCAAGTACACGTGAGATGAAGTAAAAACAAAGTACCTGTACGCTCGAAATGGAGTATGTGACATGTTCTCAATAGTAAAAATATATAACATCCTGGGCAATATACAACAATATGTATACTCATAATGAAGTCCAAGGATCAAAATGATCTGGCACTATTACAAGCACGTACAAAATAAACTGAAGGTTTGCAAGCTATACACCTTTACACACAAGTAAATAAATACTACACTTTTATAAAATGAAATCTTAAAACGAGATGTAGACACATAAAAAAAAGGCTAAAGCAATATGTATCCTGGCCATATAAAAATGCAAATAACCTGGCAACCCATTTCTTTGCAATACCTTTTTCATCTACATATGCCAAAATAAGGAATGCCTAGATACAATACTTTCGCATGCAAATAATAAATGTAAGCAATGTGACCTGGACTTCACTAACGTGTTATACTATTTGCATGAAATAGATTCTCTAAAGAAAGACGCATGAAATTAATTGTGTGTCCATGTTACAAACAACATAGACTAGTTACAGGGTTATTACGTGTACATATTTTCAAAGTACAACGCATGCGTAAAATCAAATAAAGGTCTGATAGTATTTCAACCATTTGTGCAACTGTGTTTTTACGCAGACCAGTATGAACAACAGAAAAGTATATCAAAACCAAGTAGCATATTTTAATTAGAAATGTGAGTTTTGCACTCACTTTTAATTCGCTTCAAAAGCAACTAGCAAGTAGGAATCCAAAGGAAGCAAGAATGGCCGCCATTAATGTGTTTTACTGAGCAACTGGAACAAAATAAAATGAGCCAAAGAAAGATGCAGCTACTCTTACTTTCCTTTACCAAAATGTGTACAAGTCAAAAATAAAGTGTGCTGGAAAGAGTTTTGTACCAATGTATTTAATGTAGACGTGCTTATTTGAAGGAAAAGGACTCAACTACATTAATGAGATGATGGCTGCAAAGGTAGATTCAAATTTTGCTTTATAAACTTTGAATTTACAGCAAAGAATGTTCACTTTGCTTTACAAGATGAGTGGCAGCAAAGAAAAAATATTTTCCAACTTGCTTTAAATGATTGTGACAGCACATGGCAAATATGTTGCACTTTGTTTTGAAATGGACCAATTTGTTTACACGTGAAGGCCAAATAGAATATAACACAACTTAGTTATATTCAATGCAACAAGCAATTTGCAACTGACTTTGCAAATGAATTTGCATCATTTTTTTTTAAATATTTATTTCGACGGTAATTCAAAAATCACGGTCGTTACAGACTCCCCCCTATAAAAAGTGCGTCCCCGCAATTCTCATACTAGAAGCAGTCAATAATACCCATAATTCATTACAACAAAGATTTAAAAAGAAAAGATAGATCAAGAATGCTCACCCCCACCCGAAGAGGAGAGAAAATCCGGAAAGGAACGCTCGATGAATTCTCTGGTTTCCCAAGTGCAATCCTTGGGGTTTTCGGACCATTGAATTTTCACAAGCGGGACTTCTTTATTCCGAAGGCGTTTAACCTCCGAAGCTAGCACACGAATAGGATTTTGCACAATAGACAAGTCGGGTGAGATCTCAAGATCTTGCAACATAGGAGGATCAATAATAAAATCCGAATCTCGAAGGCATCGACGAAGCTGGGATACATGAAATACGACATGAATTCCCAAAAACTGAATAGGAAGCGATACACGATAAGCAACTGGGCCAATGCGTTCCATAATAGGAAACGGTCCAACATATCGAGGAGCCAATTTCCCGGAGCGACTAAAACGCACCACACCCTTCATCGGAGAAACACGAATGAACACATGATCGCCAACAGAAAATTACAAAGGCTTCCTACGATGATCAGCATAAGATTTTTGCCTATTCTGAGCCACTTTCATTCTCTGTCTGATAACATCAATCTTCTTAGAAGATTCACGAATATAATCGGGGCCGAGAACTAACTTTTCCCTCGATTCTAACCAACAAGATGGTGATCGACACGGCCTTCCATAAAGGGCTTCGAAAGGAGCCATACCGATACTGGATTAAAAACTGTTGTTATAAGAGAACTCAACAAGAGACCCGTAAATTTTAACTATTTTAATGACGTGATTAGTTGAAATTTTATGAAATTTTAAACGATAAAATTTTGAAATATAAATTTGATATTTGGAATGTGTCTAGTTAAACATAGCAACTGGTAAATTTTCGTCCGAAAATATGAAAGTTATTTCGCGCGTAAATTTACTTCAATTTAATCAGTTAAAAAGCGATGAAAATAAAATGTTTTCGAAACCTAAATATTTTTACATAGAAAAATTCTAAACCATCTTCTGAGCAAGACGTCATTTTTCGTTTTTCCAAATTCGGACTTCTTTAGCTCCGTCGATCTTATTTTTCTGCGTTTTTGCTGCATTTTCCGCTAGTAGAAAATTCGAATTTTTATAATTCAATCCTACCACTGATATTTGTATATTGTTTTGATCGTTTCGTCATGATGATCTCAGCGGTATATTTATTTTTGTTTTTCGAACCCCGGTATGCTGTGAAATCAGTAAAACAGTTCCCGGTTCCGTATCGGTACCGGTTTTGTACCTTTTGTTTCCCAGATTTTTCATGTGAACCAATAGACATTGCCTTTTTAAAATTCCCAGATTCTTATTTGAAGACTTTTGCTACTCCCAGATAATAATTATTTTTGGTTCATTTCTATTGAGAATAGTTATATTCATTTCGGTACCGTTCATTTTACTCCCCCTGTCCATTCTTCTTCTCCACTAAAAAAATAATAATAATTTAAGCTTAGTCTTCCCTGTAGCTGCATGCAACCACCTCCCTTTTCTCCCCTCCACTTCGGCCTCTTCCTCCTTTCCTCGCTGAGCTTTGTTGTCGATATCTCCAACCGAGGTAGTTCCTCTTGCCTCCGCTCCCTCCAGGCGTCAGCCCATGTATCTCCTTCCTCGTTCTTTTCGCTCAGCCGGCTTCTTCCCTTGACCCTCCTCGTGAGCAACTCCGAGACCATCGTGCCGCCTCCCATTCCCGCCTAGCTTTCTCTGTTGTTCGGCAAAGAATAAAAATGGTATATAAACATATATATTTATATTATATTCAATTCTTTCTACCTTCTACTGTATTTTCTTCATTGCTCTGAGAACTTGATTTTTGATACACGTAAGTTACTTATGGTTATATATTAACTTGATTCTAACAATCTTATTTTCCATTTCCTGGCTTGTTTTAAAACCGTATATTTAAGTTCTGTTCATATAAAGTACAAGTTATAAAAATTTAAAGAATTGTTATTGAAAGTTTTGGTAATATATATGTTAGCCAGGGCTGAAGTTTGGTAGCACAAAGTTCAATGTGGTAAACCAAAAGGAAACAACTACATAGCATGCATTTTTCTCAAATAGGTAAATAAATAGACAATCCATGAACGCATATGCTATGGAGAAAGAAAAAAAACTATGCAGTTTACCAGAAAATTGTATGAAAAACCACTTCACATGCATAGGAAACCACCATTCATTATATACGATACATGCACATTTATTATTGATGCAAAGGAAAAATGGAATAAGTTATCAAAGTTATTTCTTCTGTAAAAGCTTCTTCTCTTTTATCTCATGCAATCGATCACTAAGCTGGAATCTGATGGCCCTGCCTTTCATAGAATATGTGTCGTATTAACTTGAAAAATGTGTCTATTTTTGTTGTATTTTTACTGATCAGAAGGATAACTATACTTTCTGTTCTTCCCACAAAAAGTAACAGGTTTGGCTAGCATAAAAATCCAATTATCTTCCAAACAAGGTTGAAAGTCCAAAAGCTTGTATATATATAAAAATTTATACCAGTAGTTTATTTCTTGACGTATATATATGTTTGGCCAGATATTTATTTTTGTTGCATTTGAAAAGGGCCTGCATATTTTATGATCTGCATAGTGATATATATTGACCTTTCTTTATTTATGTATGTAAGTTTTATAAGTTATTATATGTATATTTATATCAGGTTGATATTTAAAGCTTTATATTAGTAATATATGTAATGATGTGTATATATATGTTTTAAATAGGAATTTTTTTTTTGAAAGTTTATTTAATCTTTCATTTATATCGAGCTAATTTGATTCTTTTCCCATCGATTCCTTTTATCAGCTTTGTTTGTTGAATGAGTGTCTGTACTGCTTCACTTTGGAAATTCGTGCTTGGATTCGTAACTCAACTTCATCGTCTATCCTCTAACCTGAAAAGGTGAGCAATCACTAACGATTAATATTCTTTTATTTATTAAATTTGATTTCAATTGAAACGACAATTAAAATATGCTGTTGTTAGTTATTTACACTGTTATTACCTGTATCAGTTCACCTGTGACATCTGACACCAATATTTGTTATTTATACAATGATAATTCAGTTTGGTCGATAATGATTGATTGTTTGATGTTGACGTTGGACGTTAAATTGTTAATGTGTAAGTGATAAATAATTTGAAATTGAAATTGACTTAGGACAGTTAGATTTGATATATGTGTTAAATTTGATTTGATGACATTTGCATAATATGACCCCTTTAAATGTTTAATTACTTGACACGTGGTAATATGGTTAATTACACCTTGAACCATTTGAATTTATGTTGTATTAATTGATGAAGTATGAAATTTAATAATTGATGTCAAGTGTAGAATTGCATAGAATAATTGGTGTAATAATCTTTAATCTACATGAAATGATAGTGTAGATTCTAGAAATAATTATATTAATTTGCACAAACAACAATGTAAATTAATACGATTATTTCGGGATTATTTGAATTCATTATTGGATTGATATTGATTGTTGTTATTGCTTGTTTATTTACTTTACCACCATCCCAGTTATCACACTGCAAGTTCCCTTTGCTATGTTTTGATTTTGAATTGAATTGGAATCGGGTTGAAATGATAAATACCCAAATGAACTTGACTTAGGATAGAGAATTAAATAAAACCCGATTGGTCAATGATTTATTTAAAAAAATGAAGATTTTATTTAAATAAATAATATGGTTTTGAAACAAAGTTGGAATTTGAATTTTAATGAAAGGAAATGTTAATACTTAACAATCTGAATCAAAATATTAACATAGTAGATGATGAATGAACGTTGTTTTAAAATTTGGAATTATTTAATAATTAAATTTTGAAATTATTTAATAATTAAATAAGATTGAATTATTTAATAATTAAATAAAAAATTGAATTCTTTGTTAAGTGAAATTGAACTTCTTGAATAAGTGAAATTGAGTTTCTTTATAAATTGAGTTTTGAAATTGTAACTAAGTAAATAAATAAGTGAAATTGAATTTTCTTTAACAAGAAATAAAATGTGTTTATTGAAATTTATGTAAGATTTGAAATGTAAAGAATTTGATTTGATGAATTTAATTTAATGCTATTGTAAGTTTTGATAAAATGGAGTTGAACTTAAATAATTGATTTAATAAATTGGAAGTTAAATAGAAATTGATTTGAAGGATAAATTTACTTAACGAATATTGAATGAAATCGATAAATGAACTTAAATTGATTTGAATGTAGATTAAATTAAATTTAAATGATTTTGGAATGAAACTTATATACAATTTAAATGAATATTGGAATGGTTGTAAATAAAAAAATTGAAATTGCATTATAAGATTTTGAAAAGGTAATTTGGATGTTTTGAAGCGTAAATTTTTGGAAATTGGTTTAGAAAGACAAATGAAATGTTGATTTATAAATTCTAATTGAAATTGAAATTGATTTGGTTTTTGAAATTTATTAAACGACCAATCGGTGTAATAATCACGAAAGTTATTAAAGAGACCGGAATCGGTTAGGGACATACTCACTATCTAAACCGAAAACCACTTTAATAACTATACGCGGAGTGTGATCCAGAATGAAGTGGCTGGAATGATGTACGTGATGACTGAAGAAAGAGAACGATAATGGATAGCCTTGACACTTGTGTCAAATTGGAAATGACTAAAACAGGAGCCGTGCCGGGCCAAATGGGGGTTAGCTACCTTGAGCGAACACACTTCTTCGAAAACTACTCATTACTTGTTGTCGATTGATGCACCCTTGATTTGGGAGTGTTGTTTCGCGGTGTTGCGATCGCTGCGGCAATGCGTTCTCACCAGTCCGGATCAGGCAAACGGTAGTTTCACTACCTTGGGTATTGCCTCATGTGCCTTGTCATACTTGTATCCCTATATATGCGACCACTACGATTTGTTTTGTGTTATACCTATGGAGTACTCCCTGATAGCCCACTAGTTTACGGTGGAGTTTACAGTACTGTATAGACTATAACGCTTATATAAAATGTGTTAAGGGGGATAATGGTAACGCCTTAACACTATTTTGATACTTTATATTACTGATAGGCATTATCTATTTACCGTACACTACTACGTAGTAGATAGTTTAACGGATCCTTAAAGGATGGTTATTCCAAACATCCTTTGAGTTACTTGTATTTCAGTTGCTATTTCACTTGAGTTGGATTTATTAATATAAGAATGTTAATCCTGACTCGAGTGTTTTGTGTTTTGCTTTACACTCGGGTCAGACTGAGTGTACCAGTATTCGAGACTCACCTTTGGAGTTGGAGCTTCGCTTGGAGATCCAGCTATCTATCCAGCTTTCAGATATCCAGTTGATTCTAGTGATGTATTCTGATATTGTATTTGATCATTGTATTCGAGACTTCTATTGTATCTTATTTTACTCTGATATGTATATAGTAGCTTCATGAACTACTATCTTTTGTTTCCGTTGCATTTATTACTCTGTGTCTGTGATCTGTGATTATTTATTTACTGTATATGCTCAGTTTTGCCAATTTAAATTAACAATTCGGTATTTTGAATTATTCAAGTCCGACATGTGCGGATGCGAATAGTCCAAAATAGCGGGTCGTTACAGTTGTTATAAGAGAACTCAACAAGAGATAAGTGGTCTTCCTAACCACCTCCAAAATAAAAAATGCAAGCTCGAAGGAGATCCTCTAAGACTTGATTCACCCTTTCAGTCTGACCATCAGACTGTGGATGATAAGCTGTACTGAGATTGAGCTTAGTGCCCAAAGCTTTCTGAAGGCTCTGCCAGAAATCACTAGTGAAAAGCGGATCTCTGTCACTAACAATAGACCTAGGCACACCATGAAGTCGAACGACTTCTTTAATAAACAGCTTAGCCAACAAAGGAGCAGTCCGATTGGACTTGATAGGAATAAAATGGGCTGATTTAGTCAATCTGTCAACCATCACCCAAATACTAGTATGGCCCGACCTCGAACGAGGTAGACCATCAATGAAGTCCATAGAAATTTGATCCCATTTCCATAATGGAATCTCAAGAGGCTGCAAAAGACCACTGGGACGCTGGTGTTCTGCTTTAACAAGTTGACAAGTCATGCAACGACTTACATAACTTGCAATATCACGCTTCATACCCTCCCAATAGTATAAACGTTTCATGTCAGCATACATCTTACTACTACCCGGATCAATAGTATACTTAGAACGATGACAGTCCTCAAGAGTGTCATTTCTAAGATTAGAAACATTAGGCACAATCAACCTTCCCTTCTTTCGAATACAACAATGAATATCGATATCGAAATCCTTTAGATCATCACTTCGGGATTCCAATTTACAACTCTGAATAAAATAAGCAAGATCTGGATCTTGTTTCTGGGAATTGGCAACACGATCCAACAAACTAGGACGAGCTTCCATGCTAAATAAAAGCATGGGAGAATCAGAAACTGAAGAACGGTCTCTAATATCACAATGAGATAAAGCTTCCAATATATTCCACCCTGCTAGCATCACGGAAACAACAACCTGCTGCTTGCTGCTAAGAGCATCAGCAACTCGATTACCCTTACCAGGGGTATACTGAATATCGAAATCATATGAAGCAAGAAATTCGAGCCAACGTTGTTGCCTCATATTAAGTTCTTTCTGAGTGAATAAATACTTCAGAGATTTGTGATCAGTGAAGAGAACAGAACGCTCGCCCAATAAATAATGTCGCCAAATCTTTAAAGCAAAGACTATAGCGGCTAACTCCAAATCATGGGTAGCATAACGAATCTCGTTAGGCTTTAGTTGTCTAGAAGCATAGGCAACTACTCTATCATTTTTCATGAGAACAGCACCGAGTCCATAACCACTAGCATCGGTATAAACAACAAGATCATGATTCCCTTCGGGAACCACTAAGATAGGAGCATGAGTAAGGAGGTCTTTTAACTTCAAGAAAGAATTCTCACACTTATCCGACCAAATAAAGGGAACAGCTTTTCTCGTGAGAGTGGTAAGCAGTAAAGCAATACGAGAAAAGTCCTTAATGAACCGGCGATAATAACCCGCCAATCCAAGAAAACTACGGATCTCAGTAACGGTCTCGGGCCTCTTCCAATTCTAAATAGATTCGATCTTGGAAGGATCGACGGAGATACCATCGGAAGAAACAATATGACCGAGAAACTTCACCCTATTCTCCCAGAAGTGACACTTGGAGAATTTGGCATAATGCTGATGCTGACGAAGAGTGCTCAAAACAATCTCCAAATGCTGAATGTGATCGGCTTCAGATTTGGAATAAATAAGAATATCATCAATGAAAACCAAAACGAACTTATCGAGATATTCTCGGAATATCTTATTCATAAGATCAATTAAATACGCTGGAGCGTTCATCAAACCGAATGGCATAACAAGCCATTCGTAAGAACCATAACGAGTACGGAATGCAGTAAGAGGGATGCTATCTTCCGCAACTCGTAACTGATGAAAACCGGTAGCAAGATCGAGTTGGTAGAAGAGCTTAGCGCCACTTAACTGATCGAACATGTCGTCGATCCTAGGTAATGGATACCTATTCTTGATAGTAAGCTCGTTAAGCTTGCGATAATCAATGCAAAGCCTAAGAGTACAATCTGGCTTCTTAACGAAGACAACGGCGGTGCCCCAAGGAGATGAGCTAGAACAAATAAAATGCTTAGCTTCCAACTCAGATAATTGTTGTTTGAGTTCCTCATTTTCCTTAGCAGACATCCTCGTGGGAGGACGACTGACAGGATGAGCACCAGAGATAAGATCAATACAGAACTCAATTGCCCTCTTCGGCGGCAATCTCGAAATAGGCTCAAAAACATCAGAAAAATTACAAACAACCGGAATATTATCTATGACATCCTCCGACTTGAAGGAGGAAATAAGAGCATTCGAATCATGATCCATGCTCCAAAATATAATAGATAACTGCTCGATAGCATCGGGATGCTTGAGATATAAAGTTCTTTCAGGACATAGGATTTGAACTTCATAACAGACGAGCCAATCCATACCCAAAATCATATCAAAACCAAGATGATCCATAACATGCAGGTTCGCATGAAAGGAGAAACTACAAAGAATAATCTCAACATCAACACACAACAAACCTAGAGTAACGGATCCACCAATAGGATTCACAATCCTCAAAGGGTCACAAAGAGTAACAACATCCAAAGGAACAACATCAACAAGCACCTTTGACACGAATGAATGCGATGCACCCGTATCAAAAAGAACTCTAATAGAACGGCCATGAAATAAAATAAAACCTTCCAAAACAGAAGGAGTAATACCTTTGGGCTGAGAAGAAACACCAGAAGCTCTAGCAACATTAAGCATCCTAGATTTGAGACCCCTAGAAGCAGCAGGACAATCAGAAATCCAATGACCTTCTTTCTTGCAATAGCGGCAAATACGAGGCTTAGGACAACTGCGAAGAAGATGATCCAAAGAACCACAATTATAGCACGCCCTCTGAACAGAAGGTGCACTACTAGGCTGAGAACTAGAGGTAGCTTGCTTCTTCTTCTTATTGGAAGAATTAGGCTTATGAAATGGAAACCTTTTCCTGTTAGGGTTCTTAGAAACCTCAGCCTCATCACCACTATTACGTTCCTTTTCAGCAGCTTCAAGGCAAAGAGCCGAATCAACAAGTTCCTCAAAAGAGAGCTTAAGCTGAAGCAAAAGAACTTTCTTCAAATACTTCTTCAAACCATCAACAAAACGAAGATTTTTCTTACGCGGAGTGTTAATGAACTCAACTCCGTATTTGGACAAGGCCTCGAAAGATGCAACATAATCAAAAACAGAGGACTTTCCTTGCTTCAACTCAAGGAAACTACGAGCAAGATTAGCCTTTTCTGATTCAGGAACGAACTTAAGTTCGAAACGTTCCTTAAACTGAATCCAAGAGAGAGAGGACTCATCAATTTCCGCAATAAAAAGCTCATACCAATCAAGCGCACGCTCTTGCAACATGCTAGAAGCCACGAGAATGCGATGATGATCAGAAAGATCCATCCAAGAAAATATGTGCTCACAAGAGCACAACCAAGTCTGAACCTCCATTACACTTTCCGATCCCTTGAAAGGCTGGCCTCCAAGGTGGGAATAGTCACTACACATGCGGGCAAAGGCAGACTTTTGAGTAGGAGCTGGGGGAGTAGCAACAGAAGGCTGAGTACTCCTAAATAGCTTCATAAACTGATCAGCTGACATATATACTCCATCCAGATGAGATCCACTAGACGGACCTGTAGAAGAACGCTTCCCTCTACCTCTTCCAGCCATAGGTTGAGAGACAAGAGAAGAAAAGGATTAGTTAAACAGCACACAATTGATAAGAAATTTAACAAATGGAATACTACGGAATATGAGGTTTATTCCTAGACATACTCCACATGTTAAAGTGGAAAGAATAGATTTGAAAGGCATGAATAAAACCCTCGAATAGTTGTAACACATGTTGCATTCTACTTCTGTTCCGTGTTTATTATAATTTGTTTTGAAGCTCAGCTCTGATACCAAGCTGTGACGCCCCACCTCTATGCTCACAATAACAAAGGTTATTATAAGGAATAACGTCTGCTATTGCGAAGAAAAAGGCTTGTTAGAAGCGACCATCCATTAGTTATGCCTTAGACGAGTATTGATTACATCGATAGGAGTTGTGTAAATTACTCCCAAAGATATAAATTCAATCCAAATCTAAAACGAAACTACGGTGGCTAAAGAAAATCCAGAACAACTCATAATAACGACAACAAAGATAGTATAATCACATCAGAACAGAAATATCAGATATATAGTGGAAGACAAGTCTGGATACATGCTACAACAATCGGTAGTTCACATGAACCAAATATACATATACATGTCATCAACGTACATGAGACGAGAATCAATAAACCAAAAGTACTCCTCGAAGTCTAGACGAAAGATGAAGTGAAATCCCAAAAGCTGAAGCTGCAACTGAATCAGAGATGGCGATTATCCTGAAATAACTCGGTCTGACCCGAGTATTATTTAAAAGAAAATAATAATCGGATCAGTCTAATTTAATCTTAGAAATAAGTGTATGATAAACAACACTTAAGCAAATAATTATAGTCTCAAATGGGACTATTCAACATAAATAGTCAGCATAGTTTAAATGAAGAAATCTCAATTTAAACTCCATCAAAATCAACTTTCAAATTCACAATTGAATTCAAAACAGCAATTCACAAAATCTAGAAATCAAAATAGATAACTAGAAAAATCAGCATAAAAAATGGATCGATCCCAACAGATGGCGAGTTTTAGCTACGCCGCACGTGCATCTCATATGGCCGAAGCCTACCAAGTACTATAATTTCTGGCGCCCATCAGATGACCCGAAGGTCCGCAGAGTGACCCGAAGGTCTAGTACTGGTAATTGACCCAAAGGTCCAGCAGAGTGGCTCGAAAGCCCAACAAAATCATCAAAATCTTCAAACAGCAAATCCTCAGCAAATATTTCAATTAATGAGTCCGGAATTAACCGAAATAGTAAAAGTGTGGTTCCATACTTCGCACTTTTGCTAAATCATTTAAATCTCTTCATCGTTTCCTTGAAAGTGCAAAATTGTGTATTTTATAAAAATAACATTTTTCGTTCTCAAACGGACAAGTCCGGAATTAACCGAATCAGTAAAAGTAAGGGTTCATGGTCCTTAATTTTGCTGAAGCGTTTAAATCGATTCCTTATTCTTTTGAAAGCGTAAACTGTAAAAATTTTGGAAACAATTTTCATTTTAAAACAATTTGAAAACACGTGATTAAAACAGCAACATCTGTAGCAATTTCAACAAGGAAATTGCGCTTCACAAAACACTGTAAAAACGGATATCAAATCAGCATTGTGGGATAGCCGCTTGAGAATTCACTTTAAACTGACGGTTACTGAAGTCAAAACAACAGTAAATTTATTCGTCAAAAATCTCATCAAAACAACATGCTTCAAAAATATATCATAGGAGTAAAAATCCGTTATAAAAAATTAACGGCAATAAAATATATTTCAAGACGAAACGCCGGTTCAAAATAATTTAAACATTGGACTGCAATACAATATATTCATAAAATACTGCACTGTCCAGGCAAATAAATTTTTCACGCACACAAGTTGTAAAGTGATGGTCTAGAATAACTTTTCGTGCATAAAAATTATTCCGGACCAACTCATGCACGCAAGAATTAATATAATGGTTTTGGGCATAGTTTTTTTAAAAAAAAAACAACTGACACACGTACATAACAAATTTAAAAGGTCAAAATACTATAATTTTTGCATGTAAGTACACGTGAGATGAAGTAAAAACAAAGTACATGTATGCTCGAAATGGAGTATGTGACATGTTCTCAATAGTAAAAATATATAACATCCTGGGCAATATACAACAATATGTATACTCATAATGAAGTCCAAGGATCAAAATGATCTGACACTATTACAAGCACGTACAAAATAAACTGAAGGTTTGCAAGCTATACACCTTTACACACAAGTAAATAAATACTACACTTTTATAAAATGAAATCTTAAAACGAGATGCAGACACATAAAAAAAGGCTAAAGCAATATGTATCCTGGCCATATAAAAATGCAAATAACCTGGCAACCCATTTCTTTGCAATACCTTTTTCATCTACATATGCCAAAATAAGGAATGCCTGGATACAATACTTTCGCATGCAAATAATAAATGTAAGCAATGTGACCTGGACTTCACTAACGTGTTATACTATTTGCAATGCAACACAACTTAGTTATATTCAATGCAACAAGCAATTTGCAACTGACTTTGCAAATGAATTTGCATCATTTTTTTTTAAATATTTATTTCGACGGTAATTCAAAAATCATGGTCGTTACACTTCTTTTTGAAACTAAAGGAAATCATTTTTCATAAAGAGTTGCTGCCATTAAAACAAAAGGATTTCTTCGAAGAGTAACAACTCTTCATTTGCACCTCTCTGATTCTATAAATAGCATCTTGATTGAGAAGTAAAACAGCTAACTTAACTTGATTCAATCTATTCTTTACTCTCTTGATTTCAAAGCATTCTCTTGCATATATACTGATTATATACTCTCAATCCATTATATCATTTTGGTTATATCACTTCCTACAATTCAAAACAATCATATTCATATACTCAAAGGAGATCATAAGAAGATTTGTACTATAAGTCAAAAACCGTGTTATTGGAACACAAGATTGTCAAAGACACTTTTGTATTAAGCCTATTCCTTCGGGCGAAGTGAGGGTAGTTTGTTTAAAGGAAATACCGAAGGGGGCCTTCGGGACTGGACATAGGACAGGAGGTCCGAACCAGTATAAAAACTCTGGTTTGCATGCTTTTTATATTTTACTATTTATTGTCTACTATTGCATTGATTTATATACTTGCATATTATACACAAGTTAGATAGTATACGATCCACTAGACTTTCAATTGGTATCAGAGCCTGGTTATTTCAATCTACAGTAACACATAATTGAAATGATTAATATGGCAAGTACATTTCAAGAAGGTCATTCAATTGCACGTCTCCCACTATTCACGGGCTCTAATTATGCTTATTGGTTAACATGCATGAGAATTTTTATGGAAGCAAATGGTTTAGAAATATGGTTAGCAAATCAAAATAAATATGAAGCACCTAACACTAATATAGGCACATGGACTGATGCATAAAAAGCAGAGGCATCTAACAATGCCAAAGCTGTGAATGTTTTATTTTGCTCGCTTGATAAAAATGAATTTTCACGAGTCATGTTGTGCACTACTGCTTATGATATATGGCGTATATTACAAATTACCCATGAAGGCACAAATAAAGTCAAGCAAACAAAAATTTCTATTCTACAAAATCAATTTTCATCTTTTAAAATGAAATCAAATGAGTCAATTATTGACATGTATGCTAGATTTCAAACTATACAACACGATCTTATGGCACTAGGATTTAAATTCACTGATTTTGATTTAGTTACATGAATTTTGAATTCTCTGACTAACGAATGGGAAAGAAAAGTTTTAGCCATCGAAGAAGCTAACAATCTTTCCCAACTCAAAGTCGAAGAGTTAATAGAAAATCTGATGTCGTATGAAGCAAATTTACAGGCAAGAAAAGAACAAAATCAAGAAAGGAAAAACATCGCATTTTAGGCAAACAACGACAACTCCGACTTGGAAGAAGATGAGATTGTGTTCATCGCCAGAAATTACAACAAGTTCAAGACGTTCAAAAAGTTGACGAAATTTCAAAACAACAGCAACACTAATTCCTCAAATCAAACATCAATAAAAATGCTTTGGGTGTGATAAATTTGGCCATATGAAGAAAGACTGTCCACTACTCAACAATGATAAAATTCGAAAATTTCAAGAAAAAGAGAAGAGCATTTCAAGTAACTTGGGATGACTCTGACTCTTCATCTTCATCCGATAGTGACAGTGACACAGAACAAGCAAATGTTTGCTTCATGGCTAGCATAAAAGAGGTACCCAAAAACAAAAATAAGAAGAAATGGATACTTGATAGTGGATGCTCCAAACATATGACAGGAAATGCACACATGCTATCAAACATCTCTTACATGGATGGAGGCACAGTCACTTTTGGGGATAATTCCAAAGGATATGTTATCGGAATTGGAAACATCATCAATGTCGGTACATCTACTTCTCCTATTATTTCAAATGTTTTATTAGTTAAAAACTTAAAACATAATTTACTTAGTATAAGCCAATTACGCGATAATGGATTTAGAATTGATTTTGAAAAGATAAATGCAATATTTTTTATCAAAATAAAAATTTAATTTTTGAAGGAACAAGAAATCGAAATATTTATATTCTAAACAAGAATATTAATCATAATAATGGTTTATGTTTAACCGCAAATCATGATGATCCATGGATATGCCATAAAAGATTTTTTCATGTAAATTTCAAATATATAAACAAATTAGCTAAAAATAATTTGGTAAGAGGATTACCCAAAATAAATTTCAAAGTTAAAAATCTATGTGATGCATGTCAACTTAGAAAATTAAAGAAAAGCTCGTTTAAATCTAAAACGGAAATCTCTACTAAACAACCTCTTGAATTATTTCATTTGGACTTATTTACTACAATCAAGTACGTTCGATAAATCATAATAAATATGTTTTTGTAATTGTAGACGAGTTTTTAAGGTATACTTGGGCGCTATTTTTAAAACATAAAAGTGATACATTCGAAATGTTTAAAAAAATTTCTAAACGAATAATAACTCTGATGAATTTAAAAATAAAAAGTATAAGAAGTGATCACGGTGAAGAATTGGAAAATGAATTATTTCCAAACTTTTGTAATAAGAATGGAATTACTCATAATTTTTCATTTCCACGAACACCACAACAAAACGGAGTAGTCAAAAGAAAAAATCGCACCTTGCAAGAATATGCTCGAACTCTCCTAAATGGCAGTAACTTACCAAAGAATTTTGGGCCGAAGCAGTTGTTACTGCTTGTTATGTATTAAATTGAGTAACTCTTAGACCTATGACTAAAAATACATGTTATGAAATGTTCTTCAAAAAGAAACAAAAAGTATCATATTTTCGAATATTTGGATCAAAATGCTTTATTCTAAATACAAAAGATAATCTTGGAAAATACGATTAAAAAGCCGATAAAGGAATTTTTGTTGGATATTCTGATCAAAGTAAAGCTTACAGAATTTTTAACAAACGAACAAATGTTATTGAAGAAAGTCTTCATGTCTCGTTTGATAAAACTTCAAAAATATAAGAAAATTTGACGAAGAAATTTTTAACACTAATCAAAATAGAATCATTGAAAATAATAATAATCAAAATAATATGATTGAAAATAATGATAATCAAAATAATATGATTGAAAATAATAAAAATCAAAATAACAATGATTTGAAATCACCACCGCGCATTTTAAAAGATCATCCTATTAATAACATAATTCGAAATCTTGATAACAAAGTTTCGACTAGAAGACAAATAAATCAAATGAGTAATGTAGCATTTATATCTAATTTTGAACTAAAAAATTATAATGAAGCCTCAAATGATGATTTCTGGATTTTAGCAATGCAAGAAGAAATTAATTAATTTGAACGAAATAATGTTGGGGAATTAGTACCAAGGCCAAACGATCAATCAATAATTGGAACAAAATGGGTTTTCAAAAACAAAGTTGATGAAAATGGAAATATTATACATAATAAAGCAAGATTAGTGGCACAGGGATACAATCAAGAAGAAGGCATTGATTATGAAGAGACTTTTGCACCTGTGGCATGTCTTGAAGCCATAAGAATATTACTTGCTTTTGCATGTCATCATAACTTTAAGCTATTTCAAATAGATGTTAAAAGTGCTTTCTTAAACAGTTTTATAAAAGGAAATGTTTACGTAGAACAACCACCACTATTTGTTCATGAAAAATATTCCGGTCATGTTTTTAAACTTAAAAAGGCATTATACGGCTTAAAACAAGCACCTCGAGCTTGGTATGATCGATTAAAATCACATTTAATTAATTCGGGTTTTCAAATTGGTAAAATAGATACAACATTATTTATTAAAAGAGAACAGAAGGATATATTAATTGTTCAAATTTATGTTGATGACATTATATTTGGATCTACTAACAAAAATTTATGTAATGAATTTTCCACAATAATGACAAACGAATTTGAAATGTCTCATATGGGTGAATTAAATTTCTTTTTAGGATTACAAATAAACAATTAAATAATGGAATTTTTATAAATCAAGAAAAATAATATAAAGAACTACTAAAACAAATTGGAATGGATAATACATCAAGTAACCCCACTCCAATGAGTACTTCTACTCATCGAGACAAAGATGAACACGGAAAAGAGTTTGATCAAAAACTATATCAAAGCACGATAGGATCATTACTATACTTAACCGTTAGTATGATGAGTGTTTGTTAATGTGCAAGATTTCAAGCATAACCTAAAGAATCACATCGTCGGCCAGTTAAACGGATTTTACGATATTTAGCCAACACTGAAGATTATGGACTATTTTACCCAAAATGCAGTATGTTTGAACTTGTATCTTATAGTGATGCGGATTTTGGTGGATGTAAATCGGATAGAAAAAGTACAAGTGGCACATGTCACTTTATTGATCAATCGTGAGTTTCGTGGTTTAGTAAAAACCGAAATTGTGTTTCTCTTTCAACATGTGAAGCCGAATATATTTCTGCCGCCTTAGCTTGCGCTCAAGTAATACATATGCAACAAACACTTAAAGACTATGGAAAAAAATAAACAAATCTCCAATATATTGTGATAATGTTAGTGCTATAAATTTGTCTAAAATCAATTAATCATTCTCAAACAAAACATATAGATATTCGTCATCATTTTCTGAGAGATAATGTTGAAAAAGAAATAATAACTCTAGAATTTTTTAATACCGAAAATCAAATAGCTAATATTTTTACAAAACCATTAAGTAAACAAACTTTTATTAAGTTAAAACGGGATCTAGGAATTTGTTCGTACAATGACTTAATTAACTAAAGTTATAGAGATAATGTTTAGTTCACTTAAGTTTGTAATAGCTTATATGAAATTTCTACTAAAAATTAATTTTATAACCACTGCCACATAAAATAAAAATTAAATAACAACCATTTAAAAATAAGTAATCAAATTACCACCATTTAAAATCCTATTGTTTAACTCATTTCTCTCAACTACTTTTCTAATTATAACTAAATTTTATCTTATAAATTCAATTATATACTACTCAGAATTAAATAAACTCAGATAAATTTTCTAAAAGCAAATAAAACGATGTCTTCCGATCATGACTCCACCTATTCATCTATTGACTACAAATCCTATCTCCATCAAAAACCACTCCTACATAATCTCCTTCTCTAAACATTATCGCTTCACCAACATACCATACTGACTTTTCTCTGAAAGGAAAGAAAGGTAAACAATCAATTGATTTGAAATCATCATCTCTTTCCGACAAAGTCGATGAGATATATCACTATCAACAAGAGATGATCGGCGTTCAACATGAAATGTATTACAAGCAACGTCGTCAAGGATCCCATTTAAATTTTCTCAAAAAGTGTATTCTCGCAATTTGTGGTCATTCACCAACAAAAGATTACGTACATCAAAAGTCTCCTCGATTACGAGAAACTCCTACAAAAGCACATAACATTACTCCGAGAAACCTATGCAAACCAGGACCATCAAACCAACCTTGGATTGACACCCCAGCTCATCGAAGTTGGTCTGCACTCAAGCCATTATTTGATGATACAAAAGTTGAACCATATTCATGGGATATTACTTTTGTTATATATATACACATTATATTTATTTATTGATATGTATTCTGGTTAATATATTTTAATAATTTTTTTTAAAATATTACAATTTTCCCTATATATCAGAATTTGCATATCACAAACGTATGTGAATAGACCATAGACGTCTGTCAATACTTTGGGGAAACGTTTCCCTGTAGTCTGTGGATATATCATAGATGTCTGTGAGTACTCTCTATCTAAAAACCATTTTGGCCACAGACGTCTGTGATCCAACCAAACATCTGTCCAAATTCTCAGCCTTAAAATTACTGAAGCCACAAACGTCTGTGCCTTCTTCATAGATGTCTGTCACCGCTCAGCCAACAGCCCTATACAAAGAAATTTACTCCTCTTTTCACCTTACCTATATTCCAACTTCTGATTTCTAAAACCCTAGATCTCAAAACTTCCAAATTTTCAAATCAATGGCTCCCAAGAAGGTCTCGGTCTCCAAAAAGCCAAAACAAGGCCAATCGTCTTCCTCCACTTAAGCGCCGGTTACACAAGCTCATTTTACCCAATGGCTTCGAAATAATCCTAACGCAATTAGACGGTTCGAAGCTCTTACCCAAAAGAAGATTCACTCGGGACCTTTTTACCATCTTGCAAATGTTATGGAATATGAAATTCTTGAAATTACAACGGATGCCCCCTATTGCAATTTGATTAGCTATGATGTGAATAAGGTAATCATTGACCCTTTTGCTATTTACCTCTTCTACTCCAATCTATGTAGTTCAGAGATTTGGAATCCTGAGAATGACGAGGTTTGGTTATGGTCTAGTGTGCATGGAAAAGTAGTTAAAATAGATGTGCATACGATTGATCGAATTTTAGGATGTTCTTATGAGGGATTGATTTGATCGATATACCGGATCACAGTCTATTACCTAGGGATGACGTTACCCATCAACTATGTGAGGATAGAATTCCACAATGGAAATCTATCTATCTTCGACCTTGTGCCAGACTTTTAAATTGTATGATAATTAATACCATTATTCTCGCCTAGGTAGTCATGAACAAATTTATCTTAATGATCATAGAGCTTTGTATGCCATAATTGCTTGCCTAGGGGTTAATTGGGAAAATTTTATTCATGACCAAATTAAAGGATTTTGGTCGCAGCACCGTCGTTCTATTGTTTATGCTCCTTATATCATGCGCATCCTGCAAAATCTTGGCGTTCCTTCGTATGTTTCACAATACGAAGAAATTCCCAATTATCCCCTTTAGCCAATGGACTCAGCAACAATAAGAAGAAGAACATCATGGTCCTCCTCCACCTAGCGCACCTCGGCAAACCTACTATCCTCGTACTTCCCAACAACCACCTTCGTCCAGTCATCATAACGAATATTATTATGGCTCCAAAATACAAGAAGCTCGTCTTGAACCATCGCCGGACAAATCTCTTTCAGATTTGGCCATCAAAAATCGAAGAATAATCACGGCCAATCAGCGAGCTTTAAATAGAAAGATGATGGGATTGAAACGTTCTTTCTCCACTAGGATAACAAAGATGGAGAAGACATTGGACAAAGTGGTCTCCACTTTAGGGAAAGTAATGCGCAAGGTACGTGGTCGCTTTCCTAACGATCATCATCATTGCCTTCCCCAACACCTCCACCTCGGGTTCAAACACCAGTCTATCACATGCAACCCTTTCCCGAAGGTACATCACATGACCAAAGTGCTCAAGGGAAGAGTCATATTGACGTACAACCTGAGGAGGAGGAAGAAGACAGTGATGAGATGTATGTGTCCGACACTCCACATTTTCAACTAGGGGTAGGCATGGTCGGTTAACCGAACCAATCGGTTAATTAACTGATTTAACCGACAAAAATCTACGGTTCGGTTAACCGAACCGATTAGGAAACTAGGTAATTTATACCGACCAAACCGTTGATTTTTAACCATGGTTAACCGCTTACATTGATCAGTTAACCAATAAAGTTCCATCGGTTAACCTATAATCGATTAACTATAGTTAAATGACTAATTAAATGTAATTAGTAGTTAAAATTAACCAAAACCAGTACTAACATACAAGGCAGTAATATTTTCAGACAGTAACCAGAGAAAAAATCAAAGTCTCAACATATTACATAGTAATATAACACTCGGCACCACTAACCAGATCAGAGGAAAATTTTCAGTAAGCATATTTCATGATACATAGACTAGTTTACTCAACATACTAGCATAGTCTAACGACAAATCCAACACAGTAGTACATATTACATGATACATATTAACCAAGACCAATAACCAAAGACATAACTACATGTATTGTCAAATACTATAAAGCAACTACAACAAGCAACTCAGCAAGAAAACTGATGATGGAACATCGAAACTCGGCAAGAAGCCAACAACTCAGCAATTTAGAAACCAAGAAAACTCCAAGCTCCAAACAAATCATGAAACTGATGAGAATAATAAACTGATGATAAAACACTTCAATTTCTTTTGATTTGATTCCAACATTTCTATGCATGTTGTAAGCATAGAGGCAGTGGTGCTTTAATATAGTAGTATTAATATAAAACTGTTTTTTCTCAGAATTGTACACTAAATATACTCGAGCTCAATGTAATTTCTCTATTGCAATTGTTTGAACTATATATCGTGGTATCTCTATCTCATTTGACTTTTTACTTTATCATTACACATTAATCCTAGTGTATTTCAATAAAACCTTCTTACTCAATAGGAGCAGTATTATTTTACTAATATTCCTAGTATAGTTGCACTTGCAAGTTATACTAATGCAGATTTTCACTCAAATTACTCTCCCTTTGACCGCATTAATAATGTCCGACGCCTGTTTACCTTTCAAAATATATGAAAGGAATAGGTATATAAATTATTGAGTATACATCTATTCAATAACTGCAAATGTATGCAATCATATATTATAAACTGACTGCAAATTTAACATTACAAATTGAACAAATATTTATATACTCATGTTAAGTATTAACCATATACTCCTATTTAATTATTTATACTCAATGATATATGTAACCATAACTTTAGAGATATATATCAACTAAGTCTATAATTGTATTATGTAAAACTTGTTGTAGTTGACTTAGTTAGACAGCAAATTAGTTAAACAACCTAAAGACGTTCATTACCCAATGATACAGATTCAAATATTCATTTTCTTATACTGGTGTTTTTACGGAATGGATAGATCACTATGAACATGTGTGTCCACCTTGTTAAGAGACATATATTAACAAACTAAAATAAATTTGGAAAAGTTACCATTATTGCTGTTTATATTACAAAAGCCATTTATGTAGAAACCTTGATCTCTCTGTCTGACTTTAATGGGTTTCAAAATCGAATGCTCTCGGTACGTACTTCTTGAGAGATTTTCCTGCACATAAATTCCTAACATTCACCATAACTTCAATAATATATGTAACCTAAATTACTGAATATAAATGCATTTCATTTCAGGACTATAAATACACATTTCATATATGTAATAGAATACCATTATTGCTTTTTATGCTTTCCATGACATGTTTCCTGACGCCTATTTTTCTTTTACCGTAACTATTTATGCACTGGTGTAACGAATCGGATGCACTTATACAATGAGAATCAATATTTGCGGCTTCTGTTACTCTTCCCCCATTAACATCTGCAGCCACTATTAGAAAACTAAACCTTTAAGAGACGTATACTTTCAAACCATTTATTACAAAAGAACGACAGGAATAAAAACATTATAGAAATTTGTTGGCCGTGAGCTACATAGAAAATATAACTCGGTTTGAAAGGACGAGACATCTATAAAACACACTAACAGTACAACTACATACATATGTCTATGCATGTGAGTGTATAAGGTTCATGTGTGCATGTACGTTTATAGGTGTATGTGTAAATGTGCAGTCACTATTATTACCTTGTGAACTTGTTACAAAGCAAACAAAACTAAAACAAACAAAGTTACCTAAATAATCATATTGTGTAAATATCGGTATCTTAACAAGGAGGACCCATGTAGCAAATCTACTTAAAACATACAACACAAGTGCACCCATATTTTTATTTTTCTCTCTTGCATTAAGTCTCTACCATCCATCTCGAAAATCTCATTTAAGCTTTATGCCTTTCCTGGTATTTATTCTCTAGCTATTTATATATAATAGAAATTATGAATCGAGGATTCCTGAATTTTAGGCTAGATCTATTAGCACCCTTTAATTTACCTTTCCTACCCCGTTTTTTACTTTCTTTCCATCTTGCTTTAATTTCAAGCTAGATCTACTATAGTGGAATGTTATGAGATCACGAGATCATACTTAGTATCAACAATGATATTGCAAAATGTCTATATTTAACGTGATTCCTATATTTTATCCTACACGAGACACAGAATCAGACTTGTGGTAGTCATATCTAAGAATAAATTCAAACCAATAAAAGAAGTTGAAGTTTTTGCAAACAACAGATAATCATAAACATTAAAAAATGCACTTGGATAACAACCAACTGTATGAGTTGTAAGCATATAACTTTCTACTTTCTTACACCAAAGCTGCAGCAGTGCCTACTCAAGCAGAAAAAGAAGATTTCACGAAATCAAATCTATTACCAAAATTCTCAACTTCCTCTCCACCTAAGTATGTTATTTTATATGTGGCAGTTCAACATATTCATCATTGTATACATTACAACCACGCTATTAATGCAAATAGCACATAAAAATCATTTCAATTTAAACTACATTAAAAACATCCAACTCAGTTGGACAAACTCAAAGTTGCCAGTCATAGGAACGGACATGATCGAAGACCAACAATAATATTATACGTGTATCTTGTTTAAGCATATACGAATTAAACATAATAAAATTTAATTAAACAGATAAAGCCTACTAATAAACAAAATAAATCATACTCATGTTCTTCCTATTCCTGCTAGCATTCGCCATTGCTCAAATCATCATTCTAGATAGCAAGGAATGAAGAAAAAGGCGGAGGAGGATCGATTTGCATTTGGATTCGAATGTTTAGCCAAGGCAACAAATTTTGAAGATTCGTTTATTTATTTTGGGAACGGACGAGTTGATTATTTTGTGAAATATGAATAGCGGCTGGCAAAGGAAGAAGGCACGATTAGGGTTAGGGAATAGGTGGGTCGGGTTACGAATAGGATTGCGCGGATTTGATTTTGGGTTGTTAAATAGTTTTGGTTAACCGTGGTTTAAACTGTGGTTAACCGTTAACCGAACCGATCATGATCGGTTAACATCGGTCGGTTAACCAAAAGTTCGGTTAACTGAATTTTTCAGTTAAAGCGGTTCAGTTAAGATCGGTTAAGTCGGTTAGGTCGGTTAACTCGGTTAAATGCCCACTCCTATTTTCAACAACCATACATGGCATTTCAAGGCCTTTCTATTCATGAAGATGAGGAGTACAATGACAGACGAGTGGCCAGCCACATATGAGCATGATCCATCTTCCTACTAGGAATATTATGAGAATTACGTAGGATTATCTTATTCGCACAATAAGTATAATTAGACTTAATTTTCTGTTATTGTGTAACTCTTATGCTAATTTGCTTTCCTACTTTAACAACTTTTGTTTTTCATTTTATGCTGAACATTAACATTTGATGATAACATGCTATAATTAATTACTATATCTGTATCGCTTATCGTTATCCTTCATTTTGATAAGGACAAAAGAGGAGAAATCTATGCATATACATAGAGGGAGAAGCATATACACAGGGGGAGATAAAACATAGACAAACATGATAATATTTCTATTCTGTTGTCAATATCTGATTATATGGTTAATATTTGGATGTATAGTTGATTTGTGATTATATAGTTGTCATCATCAAAACGGGGGAGATTGTTAGAACCTCCAACTTATGTTTCAATGATAACAACTATACAATCATATACATATATAGACTTTATCAAGATTGCAGGTATATATTACAAGAAGACACCATGATCGAAGATATTGAGATTCAAAGAAAAATGAAGATTCATTGACAATACTAAGGTTATTCTACTGTAAAAGAGTCCTAGATAAAATATTGTTAAGGTCTCCTTGAGTATATATGCATACACGATCACACACAATTTTATATACATCAAAATCTAATGGAAAACTTCATTTTCATCTCACAGACGTCTGAAGTATACTTACAGACGTCAGTGACAAGTCTCGGGTTAAAAAATAAAACTAGATATAGACGTCTGTCATTATACCACAGACGTCTTTCATGGCAAAAACTGTCATATTTAAAAAGACACTTCCTTTTTAAACTAAAGGAAACCATCTTTCATGAAGAGTTGCTGCCATTAAAACAAAAAGATTTATTCGAAGAGTAACAACTCTATATCTGCACCTCTCTGATTCTATAAATAGCATCTTGATTGAGAAGTAAAACAACTAACTTAAATTGATTCGATCTATTCTTTACTCTCTTGATTTCAAAGCGTTCTCTTGCATATATACTGATTATATACTCTCAATCCATTATAACCTTTTGGTTATATCACTTCCTACAATTCAAAACAATCATATTCATATACTCAAAGGAGATCATAGGAAGATTTATACTATAAGTCAAAAACTGTGTTATTGGAACACAAGATTGTCAAAGACACTTTTGTATTAAACCTATTCCTCCGGGTAAAGTGAGGGTAGTTTGTTTAAAGGAAATACCGAAGGGGAGCTTCGGGACTGGATGTAGGACGAAAAGTCCGAACCAGTATAAAAACTTTAGTTTGCATGCTTTTTATATTTTACTATTTATTGTCTACTATTGCATTGATTTATATACTTGCATATTATACAAGTTAGATGGTATACGATCCACTAGACTTTCAAACAACTCCAATCGATTAGTTTTAGAGTTGTGAATATGGGGTGTATAGCACAGCTGTTATATTCGTATTATGATTGATTTTCAAAGAGCAGATTACATATAGGTTGTGCATAAAGTAAATTGCAGTAATGTAAAGAACACAAACATTTATAGTGTTTCGACCAAAATGTGTCTACGTCCACGGTCCATTTACATTATTCTCCTTATAGATCTCTTATACAATGCTTGAGATAATATACAATGATCTATAGTTCAATAGGAAGTAAGATGTAGTCTAAGGAAGTTTGTTCAGCTATTCCTATTTGTCTATTCTTGGCTGCTTATTCATGTTCGGCTATCTCTATTTGGTAGTACCTGCTAGACTTTTTCTATTGGGTTGTTCTTACTAGCTGCTCTTGCTGGGCTGGGCCCACTAGCTGTTCCTATTGGGCAAGGCCCGTTAGCTATTCCTACAAGGCTGGCCCACTGGCTTTTCCTGCTAGCCCCTGATTTGTTTGCCATTGTTTTTGTAAGTTTGGCTCTCTAGAATTGTCTTGTATTATTGTTGGATGCTTTGGTATTTATAGGAGTGAAGAGACGGTGTGGTTAATCTGAAAAGTTAGGAAGTTTTCATGTATATTATGGTTAGTGGGAATATTCCTGAATATGCCATCATAGTTATTCGTTTTCTGATATGTACTGATTTCATTCCATGTATGCACTATCTTGTATGGCAGGGAGCTATGTCCGAGGTAGGTTGGTTCGGTGATATGCACGTGGATGCCTTGTTGGGGAAGTTCTTGTCTCTGTCTTGTTAGTTCGCCCCCATGCTTGGCCCGGTATGCATGCGGTTCGGTAGGTCTAGCATTGGCTTGGTCTGGTGGGATCCATGGTCGCTTGGTTCGGTTGGAACCTCCTTCCTCGATTCGACAGAAATCGAGCTAGATTGGTTCGGTTCGTTCTCCTTCTTCTGGTCCGATAGGAGCAAGAACAGCTTAGTTCGATGGGCTTTACCCGTCAAACCGAAGATCCTATTTAGTGGGACTTCACCCACCGAACCGAAGATCTTGTTCGATGGGTCCCAACCACCAAACAAGATCTTCTATTCGGTGGACGTCGACCCATCGGATAGAAGATTTGGTTCGGCCCTTGAGGCCACCAAACAAGTATAGGCCGTGGACTTTGCTTCTTTCGAATTCTCCTCCTTGCGTTGGTCGCTGCTTTGCATAGTCCCTCTTCCCTCCTTATGTTGGAAATGGTTTTGCGTTCAACAATTAGATTCCCTACTAGACCCTTCCTCATGTTCCATAAAATAATACGCATGCCAGGACTCAAACTCGGGTGGGTTGGTTGAAAGGAGCAGGTCTTTACCACTGTACTACACATGCTTTTATACCATAACTCATTCATTTCAAGTCAGAATTGAATGATACTTGGACCACTAGTTTCATATCATTGAGTAGAGTATCCTGGTGCCTCTAAATGTTCCATTAGCCTAAATTAAACCGTAGCTCTCCAAGGTGAGGTTCAAGTTGGTTAAGTGGTGGATAAATCTTAAGATGGTCATATCTTCCAATCTGTAGCTCGGATTAAGATGCGGTTTCGATCTATGTGCACGTCCTGATCGGAACATTTTTCAAGAGCTTTGACCATGTTTTCCGACTATGCCAAATTTTCCCCTAGCACTTTGCCTTGTCATTGTGATTACATTATGGCGCCTTTATTATGCACCTTTCGGCCGTTTCTATGCTTCTTAATGTCTTTTCATATTCACCATGCTGCGGGCGAAAATGCCCTCAACACTTGCCCCTCAAAGCATACATTCGTAGAGTACAAAGTGTGCTTTGTTTCATCCAAACTTGCCTTTCTTTTTCATGTGATGGTTATCTCGAATCTCAAACATCTATATCTTCATTCTCATCCTCTCGGTAGTTACTCCACTACAAATAATATGATGTAGAGCCTTATTCACTCGGGGAAAGCTTGTTGATCATTCCAGGACATCCTTTACCAATGTGACGTTCGTAGTTCATCCTTTCCTTGTAGTGTAATCATCTAGCATGATCTTCCACCGATTTTCATCTCTGTCTGGTAGGATTTTGCTCCCTCTGGTTCAAACTCCTTGCCCTCGTGCCTTAAGGGTTACGTGTCATCATTTGAATGTTCCAAGAATGTCGAGATGCTCTAAGGACAGGAATATACGGTGGTTCCATGGCACATGGATTTGATGAGATGTGTTTCGCTGCACTGATTGTAGTTTGGGCTAATCCAGACTGGTGGTTGCAATGTGTTTTCCTTACATGATTTCTAAGCTATTCCACCAGTGATTCTTTCATCACCATCGTGCATACTCGTATAGGTTAATCACTATGATGTTTGGTTAGGTAAGTGGTTCCTTCTGAAGTTTTGAACGTGAGTTGATCATGCGCTTGTGTTGTGAAGCTAAATCTTCTTTTGATGTTTATGCGTTGTTGCATCTGATATTTATTCTTGCCCGTATTCTCCTTTTCCTGGCTAGTGATCATGATATGTTTGTTCCACATGATTGCTAGGTTTGTTTGTCCCGTTAGCATCCTTTCCCGTCGCTACCGTGCATATTTAAATAGGATCAATCACCAACAAGTTTGGTAGGCTAACAGTCTCTATGATTGATGCTTCCCTTGGCTCGTATATTATACTTCCTGTATGAACACTCACACAAGCGCATATGTATCTTATAGAAATGATAAATGAAATTACCATACCTGATCAGGATTAGTTATTGGATTGTGTTTGTATAGTATCCTTGCTTATTTATTAGCCTATCAGTAATCTTTTGTTGCTCCCTCACGTACTTGTACAGGGCTCGTCATTGGTAAGTTCGACATGGTGAGAATAGTGGTGGAGTAGTTACGTGTCATTTTGCTAGTTCTTCTGGCAACTCTTCCTTTTCCCCCAACGTATTTGGACAGGATCAATCATTGATAAGTTTGGCAATGTGAACATACCCCGATGGAGTGTCCTTGTAATCCAGTCTCATATGTCCTTGTTTCTTTTCACATGCTTCCAGCATTCTAATTTTCTTATTATCACATACATATTCCATGCATACTTAAGCAAGTTTGCCCTAGTGTTGGTCTGCTGATAGTTTTCATAGGAAATTCCCGTATTGACTGCTTGCACTAGGTTGTATGACTGATAGTTGGGTTTTTCCATGGGCGGGCTTAGTTATCCGTTATTGACAAAATTCCAAAGTCGAATGTCGGGTGTGAACCAACTAGGCGGCTATCATGTACTGACCGCCGGTAAGTCGAGTTCTCCATAGCCATTCTAAAAGCTTGTAGCCGATCACCAATAGTAGACACCCAGTAAAGGATACACTATTATGCAGTTGTCGACGAGAAGTTTGGGCGATCGTCAGCTGTAGATACCCAAAAAAGAGTCACTTCAGTCCACCATTGTAATATCTCCTATCTTAAGGCCCAAAGCTAAGGACTACAGATGCTGCACTCATCTATAGTATTATCTTCCGGCAACAAAATACGGTAATGTTAATGATATCCATAATATCAGAAGCACATAAATATGAAACAAAATCACAGATTCAAAAACAACTTTTCTGATTACATTTCACAAAATATGTTTCATATCCAATTACATAATCCCAATCGTTTCCCAGTTTTAGATCAAATATAATTATTACATAAATACGCCAAGAGCGACATATGAGGATGCCCACTTGGATGACCAGAGCACTAAATAGTCATATTAGACTTAATACAACACAGGGGAAATAAAACAAAACAACTCCTAAATATAGCTAGCATCAGCCTCCTACTTGTCTTCAGAAGCTTTATTCGTCCACCTACTATAACCTGTAAACCTCAACTCTCAGCCTACTCAAATCAACGTTGAGCACCCTAGAGTTTAAAGGGAAAGTATAAACTTCAAGTCAGACATACAGCCTGATGTGAATAATACTATACATCTCGGTTATTTGATATTAAGTGAGACCACACTGCTTAGCAGAACGAGTTTCCCTTTACTAATATCATTTTAAAAACATATCTTTTGCAAATCTAAATCCTGCAACCAAACTGGTCAAAACAATATTAGCAATATCATGTATGCATACAAATCAGGTAATAAATGGACTATCTCTACGAACACTATAGTTTTGTTTGCCTAACTACTAACCTTTGGCTGACTCGGGCCTACTGGACAAAATTAACAAATAGTCTAACTTCTGTTAGATACTCTTCTGGATGGTCTGTCCCGAACTTACTTCTCCCAGGGTCAACTGATCCTAATGGTTTTTCGGGCTCACCAATAACTTATCCTCACTCTGTATATTACTTTCTATGCGTAACATCATTTTAGTCTTACCTGTGACAAAGAACTACAAACTGGAATTTTGGACTTATATTAGCTAGGGGCTACTAGCTAAAGTATAGGGCGCGACCCCATACCAGTCCCATCTGGTATTCTAATATCTGAGTCATTTTATTTAGGGTCATCTACCCTTAAAATTTTCCTTAAAACCTTTCTTTCAAAATGATTTAACCCTTTTTAAATCATACTTAAACAAGAAAAATATTCTATGCTTTACTCGAATCACTTTGCCATGTTATGTACACTTTATACAAAACATTATGGATAAAAACATTCAAAACCTTTGAAATTACCCCTTTCAAAACCATTGAAAGTACCCCTTTCGAAATCATGGAAAGTACCCATTTCGATACAAGTAAACTACTTTACTTTATAACCTAGGTCGATGGCCAAAACATACCTTTCAAAATCATTTACATTAAACCTTTGAAACATTGAAATTATCTCTTTCAAAAACTTTATAAAACCATAGACATCCTCTTTTCAAAACACTTAAAACATGCCTTTCAAAACCATTGGAAACCTTCCATCTAAAACCTTTCAAAAACATTGGGGAACCACCCCTTCGAAACCTTTATCTTAAACCTTTCGAAAGCGTTAAGTTCTCTACATAAATCAAACCTTTCAAAAGCATTTGGGTTCAAGTAAAACATGTGGAACAACCTTTCAAAACTATTCAAAACTATTCCTTTCGAAACCTTTGAGTTTAACTTTCAATATAATAAAGGGTCTTAAAACAACTAAGTCAAAAGTACTCTTTTGAAAGCAATTTCTTTAGTAAAAGAAGTGGATGGTGTCGAAACCAATCCCTTCGAAAGCATTGGAGAAGTGGCTTAGATTTTAAAACAAAGAAACCATTTCGAAGGCATTGCTTTGAAAGGTAAGATGCGACAGTAAGGGGTTTTGTCCCCTTCAAAAGCTTCTTTGTAAAACCAAAGAAGCAATCTCTTTCGAAACCATTCTTTAAAACCATTTGACCAAGTCGAAAGCTATTGAAGTCGAAAGCATTCTTTTCGAAAGCAAAGCAAGCGCATTCCCTTTTAAAATCAAAGTAAGGTTTCAACCCCTTCGAAACCCCTTGTTTCGACTCAATACATTTCGCCTATGTCCAATCCACTACGTACCAAGGCTTTTGATACCATGTGTA
Source organism: Allium fistulosum (assembly GCA_030737815.1). Lineage (NCBI taxonomy): Eukaryota > Viridiplantae > Streptophyta > Magnoliopsida > Asparagales > Amaryllidaceae > Allium > Allium fistulosum. The sequence continues at coordinate 302,824,011 of CM060901.1, read as the reverse complement.
TTGGTTTCGATGGAGATGGAGGCGGAAGTACCTAGTCGAAAGGTAAGTGCCTAAAGTGGCAAAATAGCAATTTCTTATAAAAACTTATTTTTAACTTGAAAAGGCGATTTCTTCCCAACTAACCTGCTTTGTTTGTCAACATATAATTGGTTGCTAATTTCTTTCTAAAATCTTTTCTAAAAGTACAGCTGAATTTCAGAGAAAAAAAATTTAAAATATTTACAAAATGCCCCTTCTCCTTTTATAAATATATAAAACATTTAAGTCCCATACCTTAAATAATTTAATATACCTATTAAAACACTTAGCGAAATTCTACAAAAATTCCCATAAATCACTTTTAATATGTATTCTAACATATATTAATTTCTGATCCAAAAACAATATAAATTAGCCGTAATTAATTTTAAACCCAAGTAATCATTTTCCTCACTAGAAAATTAATAATAAATCTACATTAATTCAGAAAATTATGAAAATTGAAATCCATCTCCAAAATATTATTTTTGACCTTATATAAAAATTGCAAGCCATTTTGATGTCATTTAATAGAGTTTTCACATTAAATATTATCATAAAATCCATATGAAATAGCATAAATCATTAACAAGCATATATACCCATTTTAACAATCAAAACATGGCAATATACTTTGCAAAAATATTCGGATCTAATCTAGAAACCAAAAACATCAAAAAAATAAGATGTAACCTATTATTCACCTTAGCTTTGTGATTAAGGAGTTGAGATTTGATCTTGGATTAAGTTGCTTAAGCTTCTTCCTCTTATCTTCTTCTTGTTTTCCCTTAATGGTGGTCGGCCTCTCTTTTGTTTTGATTTTAGTTTGTGAATGTGTAAAATGAAGTGGTATGAGTGTTTAGGGTATATGAATATAACTTATTCCTACTTTGCCATATCTATTTCAGTTTAATCCCCTATTAGTTCATTGTTCATTAGGCATGCAACCCTCTATTAACACAAATCTCAATCCCTTAACCATTTACATTATTTCATTCAATTTAACTAATTAAATGTCCTAAATAATGTTAATTAAAATTAGGGTCGTTACATACTCCCCTCCTTAAAGAATATTGTCCTCGAAATTTCGATAAGGTACTCATTAAATCAATCATAAAGGTAAAACATACCATGAAACAAATCAGGATAACCATCTCTAATCCTGCTCTCAGTTTTCCAAGTACAGTCTCTCTCGTCGTCGCTCCATTGGACCTTAACTAACTTGACTGTCTTGTTCCTTAGCCTCTTCTCATCTCTCGCGACTATACAAACTGGCTTCCTAACTATAGTCAAGTTTGGTTCCACTACTAAGTCCTCTAACACAGTCGGTGCTACGGTAGTCTCCAGATCTCGAATACACTTTCTCAGATGAGATATATGAAAAACATTGTGGATTACTGCCAAACTGTTCGGTAACTCTACACTATATGCGAGTTTCCAGATCCTCTCTACAATAGGAAATGGTCCAACAAGTCTCGGTGCTAATTTTCTTGATTTCCCGAATCAAATTACACCTTTCATCGGTGATACCTCGATGAAAACATGATCTCCAACTAAAAGCTCTAAGTCCTTCCATCTTCTATCAGCATAACTTTTCTGCCTAGACTGAGCTTCTTTCATCCTAGCTCGAATTAACTCAATCTTCTCTGCAGCTTCTCTGACTAAATCTGGACCAAGAACCAACCTATCCCTGGTCTCTAACCAACAAACTGGAGATTTGCATGGCCTTCCATACAAAGCTTCGAACGGTGCCATCCCTATACTAGCCTGATAACTGTTGTTATACAAAAACTCGACTAGGTGTAGATGGTCTTCCCATGATCCCCCAAAATTTAGCACACAAGCTCTTAACAAATCTTCCAAGACTTTGTTAACTCTTTCCGTTTGCCCATCAGTCTGTGGCTGGTAAGCGGTAATCATCTGGAGCTTGGTGCCTAAAGTATCCTGTAGACTCTTCCAGAACTCGATAGTAAATAAGGAATCTCTATCACTTACTATACTACTAGGAATTCCATGAAGTCTAACTATATTCTTCATAAACAATTTAGCCAAAATAGGTGTCGTCCTAGTTGACTTAGCTGGAATGAAATGGGCACTCTTGGTTAACCTGTTCACTATGACCCATATGCTTTCATTTCCTCTATATGATCTTGGCAACACGTCTATGAAATCCATTGAGATAGAATCCCATTTCCATACTGGAACATCTAAAGGCTGAAGTAACCCACTTGGTTTCTGATGTTCGGCTTTTACCTGTTGACGGTTCAAACATTGTTTCACCCATAAGCCTACATCTCTTTTCGTACCTTCGCAAAAGAAACTTCTCTTCATATCTTGATATATCTTAGTTCCTCCCGGATGGATGGTGAACTTCGAATGATGGTGTTCTTCTAAAACTTCCTTCCTAATGTTTCCTACATTTGGAACACATAGTCTCCATTTCTTCCTCAACCGCCCATTCTGGTCAAGACTGAAATCTTTCAAGTCATCGCTCTCTGTTTCATCCCTTAACTTTCTAATCCGTTCAACTAATAATAGATCCTCCTTCTACATAGAAACAATCCTTTCGATCATCACCGGTCGAACTTCTAAACATGACAGCATAGCAGTCTCCTTACTAGACTGTATCCTACATGTAGTCAATGCTTCTAAATCTTTCCACTCAACTATCATTGCCAACACTGCATTCTGATGTTTCCTGCTAAGTTCATCAGCAATCTTGTTGCCTTTTCCTGGTGTGTACTCAATACCAAAATCATAAGCGGCTAAAAACTCTAACCACCTCTGCTGCCTCATATTCACCTACTTCTAAGAGAATAAATACTTCAGCGAGTTATTATCCAGATACAATTCAAATCTCTCTCCCATAAGGCAATGTCTCTACAGCTTCAATGCAAAAATTACTGCAGCTAATTCAAAATAGTGAGTCGGGTACCTAACCTCATGCGGTCTAAGCTGTCAAGATGCATAGGCAATCACTTTACGTCTTTGCATTAACACAGCTCCTAATCTCGTTCCACAAGCATCCGTGTACACCACTAAGTCTTGATTCCCCTCTCGAACAACCAACACAGGTGCATTTGTTAATAAGTGTTTCGGCTTCTGGAATGCCCCCTCACACTTATCGGTCCAAACAAACTTCACATCTTTTCACGTTAGCTTGGTTATCAGTGCCGCTATCCACGAGAAATCCTTAATGAATCTCTGATGATACCCAGCTAATCCAAGAAAACTCTCTATCTCAGTCATTGTCTCGGGTCTATTCCAATTATTCACTGCCTTGATCTTAGTCGGATCTATAGACGACTCTTTCTCTGAGACTACATGACCAAGAAACTTCACTTCCTTCTTCCAGAAATGACACTTCGAAAACTTCGCCTTTAGCTGATGCTGCCTTAGCATCTCGAGCACCACTCTAAGATGAACTTCATGCTCTCTTTCATCCTTAGAGTATATCAAAATATCATCTATGAATACCAACATGAACCTATCCAAGTGCTCTCGGTTCATCAAATCTACAAAGAATGCTGGCGCATTAGTTAGTCCGAATGGCATTACTAACCATTCGTACAATCCATATCTGGTTCTAAACGCCGTCAAAGGAATACTATTCTCTGTTACCTTAAGCTGATGGAACACTCTCGCTAAATCCAACTGGGAAAATACCTTGGCTCCACTCAACTTGTAACAACCCGGATTTTTGTGCTGATTAATATCGTCGTTAGACGATTAAATCTTGCTGCTAATTGCTGTATAGTGTTGTAATCAGTTGCAAATTCGTTTAGAAATTTATTAAGTGTTGGTGATCTTTGAAAATAAAATCTTGGCCATGTTTTATTTGGGTCGTGATTCTTTTGAACGGTTGATAACCCCCCTCGTCTTTCATTCGAAACCCTTAACCTAAAAAGAAAAAGGAAACGAAACGAAGAGAAAAAATGGCGGCCTCGTTTCTCGTCCTCCTTCGTTCGTTCGCCTTCGCGAATTAGGGCGTCAACTTCGTCTGGAAAACGTAGGGCTTCAGAAAAATTGGGGCTTTCGTTCGTTCTTTCGATGCTTGCTAGGGCTTCGTCTTCGATTATCTCGCGCGCGACCTCGTCGATGCTAAGGTGAGTTGCTCACATCTAATTCTTACTTCAGATGCTTGGTTTTATTGGCTATTCGATTTCGTTATAATTTGGGATGGTTGGCTTGTTTTTACTTCACTCGAATTTGCTTCTCGAGTTGATCTTTAACTGTCGTTTGGAGGGGTAATCACTGTTTCGACTTTAGTTTTGGGTTTCGTTCGATTTCGTTTCGTTGATTGAGGATTTTACTGGCATTGGCAATTTCTGATAATCACGGTATTGATTATGTTGCTCCGTGATTTTCTTTGACTTTGGCTTCGATCATTTTACTTTGTCCACTGTTGATTTTTCTTGTTGACATCTGCATTGAATTTGATTTCTCTGTGAATCATTTATCTGGCATTCTTCTCTGTTGCACTTCCTTACTGTCACTTCCTTGGTTTGCCTGTTGTTTGTGGTCAGTTGCATCGAGTTGGTCTTGTAGTTGTGTAGACTGTAGTCTCTTTGCATTATGATTACTTCACTTGCATTTGATATCACTTGATTTTGATCGTGATAATAGTTGTCATCGGCATGACTGCCACTTCCTGTTTAAATCTTACACTTGTATATCCTCAATTGCCACTGCCTATGTACATTTTTCTGTAGCATACTCTTCGACATTGCTATCCTTTTCTCTGTGAATTATTTTCTCTGAGATATTCTTCTCTGATATTGTTCATTCTTGTAGAATCACCTGTTGTACACTATGTACTTGCACATAGTTGCAGTAGCTTTGTTGATGTTCATCTGGTTCTGGTTTGCACCCCATTTGCATTCACTGCCGTAGTTGTTGTTGTGTCCATATTGTAGTTGAACCTTAAATTGGTTGATACTGTGTAGAGCTTGGGGTTTATGGACTTTGAATTGTTCGAACTTGCTCTAGTTGACTTCGGCATTTCCATTGCTAGTTTGAAATCCCCTGCCTTGGTTCAAAACTGCTATGACTTATATTGTTTTAGGAGACGGTAGTGCCATTGACCTTTGAGTCTTATCACCTGTTGTTTTCACTTGTATTGGAGTACATTGCATATTGAACTGAGTGTAGCTTCAACTTGTTTAACATCTGCATTGGATTCGAACTTGCCTCCTGATCTTTGTCACCTTGTTTCTCGACATTGCACACCTGTAGTCTTTGTGCATATTGTTGTCACTTGGACCTGGTTTTTTTGAAGTGTAGTCTGTACATTTGTGTTTGCAGGGAGCATTTTGTATACTTGCACTTTTGGTTTCCCATTGCTTCATAAGGTCACTTGATTGTTTCATTTGAGTTGTACCACTTTCTTTTGCTTTCGGGTATGATACATCTGAATTGCCCGGGCTGCAGCTTCGAGTAAAGTTGGGCTGCGTTGACTTTATGCATGCTTGATGTCTTGAATTTTATTTTCTTCACTGGGAATTGTTACGGTGATGTCGTATTTTTGGTGTCTGCACTCATTTGATTTTATACTTTGTTCATCGTGGCTTCAGTCATGAGCATTGTATAGATGTACATCACTGTCACTTGCTCTTTGTTTTGGACTGCTGTTGATTTTGAGTGGTAGTTGTTGTTCTTGGTTTCGGGATGCACCGCCACATGATGCATGTTCGATTCTGACTCTGTTTTGTGTACTTTGGCAAGTACAGTTATACCTCATTGGTTCACTGTTCTTGATGACTTGGGCTTGATTATGTTTAATTTGGGGTTGTTCCCGAATTCACTTGAGTTGAACCCGCTATGGTGGGTTTGACCTCGTGACCCTTTATGATTTTCACTGAGCTTTGGTGTATCTCCTAAGATAGTGGCGAGGCAGTACACGCGTGCGTGTACTACAGCCCTATCAGATTTGACAGTTTTAAATTGTCGTTTCAATTGTTTAAATTGCTTTGGATTTCTGTTTTGTGGATTAACACTGTTTAGTGTTATATCCGCCGTTATCCGGTTCTCTTATCGAGAAGTTGGGTATACGAGATTTCTGTGACTGTCGTCTATGTGATATTTGATTATTACTGCCTATATGCACTAATAAACTGGTTTGAATTAGACTGACCTGGGTATTATTTTCTTTTGAATGTAATACTCGGGTCAGACCCGAGTTATTTCAGGTTGTAGATTTTCTTCTTTGAGTTGCTGTTCAGGATTTGAAGACTTTTCACACCTTCTGAAGTTGTCAGTGTCATTTTGTAGTAGTCGTGTCATTGTATAGAACGATATGTATTCATGTATATTAGTCGATAATGTACTTGTATATATAACTTCTAGAGTCGACAGTTGTAGTTGTATTATATGTATCGTGTCAACTATGTATTAACTGACATCAGTTATATATATATGAGACTTTTGTTTTTATCTGTGTTCCGCATTTATATTATCTGTGTTATTGTTATATCTAATGTCCTAAACTATTATGAACCGTCGTAGTTCGTTTTATACTAGTATTGGGTGTGTCGATGGGAGTAAACAAATAATAGAAGAAAAATAAAAAGTATATACCACTCCTATCGAGATAACCAATATTAGTGTAAGGCCAATTACGGATGGTCGCTCCTATCCAGCCTTATTCTTCGTAATAATAGACAGTGTTTACTTTAATACTCTTTGTTATTATGAGCATAGAGGTGGGGCGTCACACAACTGGTCGAACAAATCGTCAATTCTAGGCAATGGATATCGATTCTTTATCGTCTTCTCATTCAACTTACGATAATCGATACATAACCTAAATGATCCATCCGGCTTATTGGCAAAGACTGCGGTTGCACCTAAGGCGGACTACTAGGTCTGATAAAATTCTTGCCTTCCAAATCCACCAACTGCACCTTTAGCTCCTTCATCTCGGTAGGTATCATCCTGATTGGCGGCCTACTCACCGATTCTGCTCCTGGTACCAAATCTATTCGGAACTCAATAGGTCATTTCAGCGGCAATCCTACTACAAGTTCAAAGACATCTAAGAATTCTCTAACAACGAAAACACGATTCAACTCATTTTCTACCTCCACAACACCCAACAAAGCATTAGCCTCAAAACTAGGGTTTTCTACGGAGTATATAATCCGATCACTACAGTCAGGGTGTCTAAGTGATATTTTCCTATCATGGAAAAATATCCTATCATCGTATTTACTTAACCAATCCATACCTAAAATAATCCCAAACCCTACGAAGTCAAACACATGCAAACTGCAAATAAAGGTATGACCTAACAATTCAAATTCTAGGTGGTCACATTTCATCCCAAGAGTCGCATAACCTCCTATCGGATTTGCAACCCTTAAGGAAGTAACTAGGTATGAGGGTTCTAGTTTAAGCTTATCTACCAAACAATGAGATATAAAAGAATGTGATGCATCAGTATCAAATAGAATGCTAATTGACATACCATGTATCATAAGCGTACCTCCCAACACAGTCTTTCCCTTTTCCTCTGTTGTTGGCCTCGAGGTAGCTGGTTCCAATGCAAACACTTTGCCCTTTCCATCCTTGGCTGGCTCCTTGCACTGGTTCTTATAATGTCCAATTTGATCGCAGTTGAAGCATCTAATATTCTTCTTCCCGATCACTTTCTTTCCATCTCCTGAGCGACATTCATTTGTGAAATGCTCTTTCTTGTCACATTTATAACAGACAACCTCTGTCTTTCCCTTCTTAGCAGCTCCACCCTTCTGAGCTCCTTTCTTATGGAAAAACTTTCTTTTCTGACTCTGCCCCACTTGGACTTCCTTTACCTTATTTCTTTCAAGAAAAGTGAGCATGTCTTCATGCCTCAAGGCCATCTCAACAACAACATCACATGGATCCCTAATATGCGGTAATGTGGCCTTTGCAAGCTCAGGCTTCAACCCTCGAATGAACTTTTCATTTCTCTTAATAACAGTATCAACAGTAGCATAGTCATATCTTGCTATCTCCTCAAACCTCATCGCATACTCAAGCATAGTCATGTCTCCCTACTCCAACTCAGCAAACTTCCTGAGTAGAGTAGACTTTGCATCTTCGACATAAACATCTCCTCAAATCTCATTTTGAACTCGGCCCAAGCCATAGTCTCCTTGTTAACTCCGATCGTAACACTGTTCCACTGGTACAGCGCTGCTCCTTGTAACTGTCTAGAAGCAAGCCTTCTCTTCTGCTCATCATTGAGCCCTAGATCAGCGAAAATCCTCTCGCAATGAAGTAACCAATTCTCTACTTCGATTGCGTCTTTAGTACTAATAAACGGCTTTCCTCCAAGCCGAGCATAATCTCTACTCAAAATAGCATAGTTATTCACCACCAGAGCTTCCTGATTTCCTCCTCCAACATTTCCTCTAACTACTCCAGCAGCAACCCCCGCTTGCATCATGTTTACGAAGAACTGATGCATTGCTCCCATGCCAACTTGCGGGACTCCAGCACCCACATTTGCAGCTTATGCCTGACCTGGGTTCCTCCTGGTATTTGGTGGTGCTTCCCCTGCCAAGGTTAACTCTTCCACTTCTAGCTTCCATATCTGCATTCGAGCCTTTGTAAGATATAGAAGAATAGCCTAAGAGAGATAGGAGAATAGAACTAAAACATATACTTATATATAGAAAATACAAGTACATTACTATAGCGTTATCCCATACCCTGATCTTTCTCTAAGTCCTTAGGATTATGTTTTCAAAATCATTTTAAGTTTAAATTTTTTCATAAACATGTGCTATGATACCAAGTTGTAACATCCCTTATCTTGAGGCCCAATGCTAAGCGCTACAGATGCTGCAGTCATCTATAATATTAACTTCCGGCGACAAAATACGGTAATGTTAATGGTATCCATAATATCAGAAGCACATGAATATGAAACTAAATCATAGATTTAAACACTACTTTTCTGATTACATTTCACAAAACATGTTTCATATCCAATTAAATAATCCCAATCATTTTCTAGGTTCAGATCAAATATAATTATTACATAAACACGCCAAGAGCGACATATGAGGATGCCCTCTTGGATGATTAGAGCACTAAATAGTCATATCAGACTTAACACAACATAGCAGAAATAAAACAAAAAAACTCCTAAATATAGCTAGCATCAGCCTCCTGCTCGTCTCCGGAAGCTTTATTCGTCAACCTACTAAAACCTATAAACCTCAACTCTCAGCCTACTCAAATCAATTTTGAGCACCTGGGGAAAACATGAACTTCGAGTCAGACATAAAGCCTGGTGCGAATAATATTATACATCTCGATTATCTGATATTAAGTAAGAACACGCCGCTTAGCGGAACGGATTTCCCCTCACTAATATCCTATTAAAAACATACCTTTTGCAAATCTAAATCCTGCAACCAAATTGATCAAAACAATATTAGCAATATCATGTATGCATACAAATCGGGTAATAAATGGACTATCTATCCGAACACTATAGTTTTGTTTGGCTAACCACTAACCTTTAGCTGACTCGGGCCTACCAGACGAAATAAACAAATAGTCTAACTTTTGTTAGATACTCTTCTGGACGGTATGTCCCTAACTTACTTCTCCCAGACTCAACTGATCCTGGTTTTTCGGGCTCACCAATAACCTATCCTCACTCTGTATATTCCTTTCTGTGCGTAACATCATTTTAGTCTTGCCTGTGATAAAGCCCTACACACTGGAATTTTGGATTTATATTAGCTAGGGGCTACTAGCAAAAGTATAGGGTGCGACCCCATACAAATCTCATCTGGTATTCGAATATCTAAGTCATTTTACTTAGGGTCATCTACCCTTAAAATTTTCCTTAAAAACCTTTCTTTCAAAATGATTTAACCTTTTTAAATCATACTTAAACAAGGAAAATATTATATACTTTACTCGAATCACTTTGCCATGTTATTATACTTTACACAAAACATTGTTGGTGGAAACATTCAAAACCTTTGAAAATACCCCTTTCGAAACCATTGAAAGTACCCCTTTTGAAATCATGGAAAGTTCCCGTTCGATACAAGTAAACTACTTTACTTTATAACCTAGGCTGAAGGCCAAAACATACCTTTAGAAACCATTTACATTAAACCTTTCGAAAACATTGAAATTATCTTTTTCGAAAGCTTTATAAAATCATAGACATCCTCTTTTCAAATCACTTTAAACGTGCCTTTCGAAACCATTGGAAACCTTCAATCTAAAACCTTTCGAAAACATTGGGGAACCACCCCTTCGAAACCTTTATCTTAAACCTTTCGAAAGCATTAAGTTCTTTACATAAATCAAACCTTTCGAAAGCATTTGGGTTCAAGTAAAACATGTGGAACAACCTTTCGAAACCATTCAAAACTATTCCTTTCGAAACTTTTGGGTTTAACTTTCAATAGAATAAAGGGTCTTAAAACAACTAAGTCGAAAGCACTCTTTCGAAAGCAATTTCCTAAGTAAAAGAAGTGGATGGTATCAAAACCAAACCCTTCGAAAGCATTGGAGAATCGGCTTAGGTTTTAAAACAAAGAAACCCTTTCGAAGGCATTGCTTCGAAAGGTAAGATGCGGCAGCAAGGGGTTTTGACCCCTTCGAAAGCTTCTTTATAAAACAAAAGGCGTAACCTCTTATGAACCATTCTTTAAAACCATTTGACCAAGTCAAAAGCTATTTAAGTCGAAAGCAAAGCAGGCGTGTTAGCACCAAAATTGGTCACTAACCTCGTTGAGAAAGATTGTGTAGAGATGTAAGTGATGAAGTTAAATTAAACAAGGAAGAATATGCTAATTTAAATGCAGAAAGTAAGAACACCGGATTTATAGTGGTTCAGCGTAATTGCCTACGTCCACTTTGAGTTTTGATCTTTATTTCTTTCACAAGTAGTTGAATACAGATACAATCCATATATTGATGACTTGAATACAAGTTTGAATTAAAAAGAGGAGAGTATAAAAAATGGCAGAGTCTCCCCAGTGTTCTCCAAAAAGGATCCATTTCATTGTGCCCCTGCCCTTCTATTTATAGAGGAAGATGGGTTGGACTTCCTTCATGGGCTTAGGAGCAAGGTGCCTCTGCCCATAGTGGGTGAATCTGCGCACCAGGCCAGGCAGGCCGAATGCTCTTTCTTTATTGTGGGCCTGACAACTTGCTACCACCTCCAGTCTCTCCTTGATCAGAATCTTGTCTAGTGATAATGATAATTTCTTCAACCGTCGTTTTGTAACCGGGCCAAGATGCCGGTTAACACTTACCCCCCAAAGTGTGTCGTGTGAAGCAACACAACACGCTTTGAATCAGCGAGTATTCCTTGTCTTCAGAAAGAAATCCACCATGTTTCTTGAATAGTCATTATCCTCCAATTTATCCTCCCAAGGTGTTGTATCCTTCTTTGGTCATCGTGATGCTCGGTCGATTCCCAATATATAAATCCAGGGTTGTAGTTCATTAGTGGCCATCCTTGTCTGATTCTGCAGAGCTAATAAGCTTCGGCTATATGATCTAGTCTTCTCTTAATAACCCTTAGTGAGAATTCAATTTCTGTTGATTTCAAGAAGTCGAACTTTTTCGGATGTACACATGCACGTTCGGGTACATGTTCTCGCCATTGGCTCTCGGATGCGTTTTATATGCTCATAAGTCGTCGCCAACTCCATCCAGTTTAATTGTAATTCAATCGCGATTCCTTGTTTGTATTTTCTGTGAAATAAGGGTTGCAATCAGCCACTTGAGGAGTTTTCCAAACCTCTCTTCAGTACAGACTCTATGATTTTGTTCACAGCTTCAACCTGTCCATTTGCAGTTATAATGGATCATGGAAGGTCATAAGGACAGATGACGTTACGGATAAAGAAGTTGATTATTTTCTTCATCTTGGTCGTGGTTAAGAGTTCTTCATCTGCCCATTTGGTGACGTAATCAACTGCTATGATGGTGTATTTCGCACCACCTTTAGGATCGACAAGAAGATGATTTCAGTGCCCCCAAGTGGCAAACGGCTATGAACTAGCCATTTGAATAATTTCCATCGGCGGGGTTCTCGGATTTTTTGCAAACATCTTGCACTCGTCACATTGTCTAGCATGATCAACCGCTTCTGGGTTGATAGTCGGCCAGTAATACCTGTAGCAGAGTATCTTCTTTATCATGGTTTTCCCCCTGATGTTATTACCGCATTCTTCTTCATAGAATTTGCTCAAGATATCATCATGGGCGATATGCCGAAGCATGGGGATGGATAGACTCCTTTTGACACACGACTTATTCTTAGATGATTTGGCGTGAAGCTTTGAGGAGGATCTGTCGTTTTTCATTCCTCCGTTCAGTAAGAATTCCTCATTGTAGATAGTCTTTGATAGGAGTCAACCATGACACCTTTTCATTTTTTTCGCTGAGTACGTGTGTAATGATGTAATATGTGAAGTCGTTTAGCAGCTCTTGGACTTGGCCGAGATAAGGAGCAAGACAATGCCCCCTAGCAAGATCAACTTCCTTAAATTTGTACACTACCAATCAAGAATCACAAAAGATATGTAAAGTTTTCACTTCAAATCCTCTAGCATGTTTGAGGCTGGCAGTCAAGGCTTCATACTAAGCATCGTTATTTGTTACAGGTAAATCGAGTTTTAGGACGTAGCAGATTGATCGTTCCTCAGGAGTCATTATCATGACTCCTATGCCATAACACTGATCATTGGATGCTCCATCCGTGTACATTTTCCATCTCATGGTTGGTTCTCTGCTACTCTTCGAGTAGTCATCTGAGGTAGTGAATTTGGGTGTGAGGTCTGCTAATTTCCGTCCTTGGGTAGCCCTTCGTGGGAAATAAGTGATATCGAATTAGCTTAGTTCGATATTCTATTTAAGTAGTCTTTTAGACGTCTCAGGTCATTGTATGCCCTGTCGCAACGGCTGGTAGGCATAGACGTTGATGGGGTGAGCCTAAAAGTAAGAGTGGAGCTTTCATGATGAAATCAATAGGATTGTGCTAGCTTTTGTAGCTTCGGGTTGATATCCAATGCATGGCTCGCGATAGTTAATGAAATCACATATGCATGTCAGAATGGGTCCAAGGGAACATATCATCATATATTCAGAAAAATCCAACTAATTCTTTTATCATCACTGCACTGAGCTGTGATCCAATATTCAGCACCCGGAAAGGGTCGCCATGGCTGGCGGTAATGTCGACCGTCAGCTTAGCAGGTGCCATCCCATATTCTTTGAGTAAAGATGTAACTATTTTGCATAACATTCAATGTGAAATATGGTTGAGACGGTCAATGTTCATGGTTATTCTGGTCGAATCCTAGAGTCTTGTCATGAGTTGTTAAGTCAAATAATGAAGGGCTCTGAATGCTCTAATTAATTATCTGCAAATGGCCAAAGATCAGGCTTAAAAGCACGTTGAAGGAAATGTCGAGTAGGGGCCAGCCTTGAGTTGCGTGCAACTGCATAGCTGGATCTTGCTATGAGTTTGAATTTGCTTGTATATTCGAGTAACGCATTTTCTATTCAATGCATTCATGATCCTTCACTCGCCCTTCGAGTTGGAGTGACAGTCAGTTGCCCACAAGCTTTGGCATCGATTTAATGATTCTATCTCTAGGCATCCTTTCGGTCGTTGCCTTGAGTAGCTGTAAGCACTATATATAAGTTTTAATACTGAGCTATCGTAGCCAGTTTTTGAATGACCATGCGTCTTCTCCCAGTCTCGGGTTAATAAAAGTACTGCATGGACGGTTGAGTCTCGTCCTAGCTACGTTTATGCTTTCACCTAAACTCCAAAGACATAAAGGTGATTGGTGAATAGTCGGTTAACATTCATCTTGCTTCTCGCTCGTGCCCCCAGGTCTGGGGCATATACGGATAAGTAGGAAGGCCAGCCACGCCCACTTTAGCTTTACTCTCTTTCCCGTTGAATCGTGGGATCATGTCAGTCGATAGGAGACTAGGTCTCGCCTATCTTGGATTTTATCGCGGTTTTTCATTCCAAGAGGAATACTTCGATGCCACGTAAGTTTTAGGGCGTAATTTGGACAGTGGATGGTCATGCACGTCCACTTTGGTTCATGCTCTGTAATCAGATCTCGGGGTAAAGTTGGCTACAAATGCAGTCGGGTTATGCTCATCTAGTTTCATACTCCTCCTGACGAATTGAACGAGGGTGCTGGAGAATTTTTTGACCAAGTATTCGTGGTTTACCCTCCTTTCCATACTCTGGGGGTCATAGTTTTTCAAAAAAAACAAACATCCGAGTCACATTCGTATGTGCTTGGTGCGGATCAGCATTGACCCTTGGTCTGAGGTATGATATAGTAGGTTGCTCGTAGCTTTGGATGCCATTTCGATTGGTTCTGTATTGAGGCCTCCCTGCAGTCGCTGTCTCAAGTTATAAAGAACGCCATGCTAGGGCTATAGTAAGCTGTCATATTCGGCTTTTTAGTATTTTGTACCCCTGCCCCCAGCATTGATTTAGCCAGGTCACTAGTTGGATGGTCGAACTCCATCCTCAGCAGGTTAATAATCCTCCTATCGATTCCAGGCCGAAGTTTACGGAATAGAAAATGGTCGGGATCCACTCGTCTATTTATCGATGTTTATACACCGTCTACATTCTGGTGACTTAGTGTTATTCTCCCTCCGGTTGACTCGCACCCAATTTGTGTTCATGCTTCGGTCCACGCTCCGAGGACTTAGAGATTTGTCGAACGGTTTATGCTTTAGTCCACAGTTCGAGACGCAGAGATTTTCGTCAACTCGTTTATACTCTAGTTCGCACTCTGGGAACTTAGAGTAATCTGTTCCACTTCTGGGATTTAGGGATTTTTCTGAAGTTGTCTATAATCTAGTCCATGCTCTGGGGACTGAGAGTACTGTAGTCCGCACTCTGGGGATGTAGAGGTTTTTGAGTCATTTATACTCTAGTCCACACTTAGGGACTTAGAGTACTTTAGTCCACATTCTGTCTCCCGTTCCAGAGGGTGAGACCCCCCGGATGGCTGAGAGTTTGCCTAAACCTGGTAGATAATCCTTCTCTTTAAGATTCTCTTTAAGATTCTCTTTAAGATTTCGAAAGTCGTTATTCTTTATGCAGGACTATTGCATTCTGGTGCTTGTTTTCCACGATTTTGTGCAGGCCGTTCTGACCCCGAGCCCACTTCGAGGAGCGATGTCGCCAAGGAAGTGGGGGAGAAAACAAGTGAAGCCACTCGCGCAGAGGAGGCTCCTGGTCCATACGCTCAGGTGATCGGAGCGCTTGATGAAGACAAGTCTGAAACCTCCTCTCCTACCGACGGGGGTTATGAAGTAGAAATTACAAGCGCCTCTGAGCACACATCCGAATTGAGCATGGAGGAACGGCTCGAGATAGAGAAGGAGGAGACAGTCAAGGTAATAGTAGAGCCCCGAGTTGTGGACTTGGACGATCCTTTGAACAAGCCGTTGAAGGTCATCCTTCCTGGCGGGTCCAAGCCCATGGAAGGCCCCCGTACTCCTTCAGTTGCTACCCCTCTATCAAAGAAGAGTACCAAGGGTAAATGCTCTGGAGAGGAGCCGTTTGGAAAGAAGTTGAAGAAGCACAAGAAGTGACTACTATCCTCGTTCAACGAGAGTTAGTTTAAGTCATGTAATTATTTTCATCTATTTCCTTAGTCCTTATAAATAAAATGTCGACTCCGAACTTTGGAGGGGTTGTAATAGAAACTCATTTCTGAATAAGGTTTAGTTCCTTTTTCTGTCTTACAAAAGACTCTTATTGTTCAGTTTTCTTTGTGATTGTGACTTTAATCCAAGCAGTTGTGAGTAACATAGACTTCTCAGTCCATCTTCATATAACTCGGAAACTCTTCGGGAGTCGTTGAACTTCCATTCTGTGCTTTGAGCACTTAGAATACTTTTTAGCCCGTATGTCAGGGATTTGACAAATTCAAGTCATCTGTGTCATAGTTCATATTCAGGGAACTTGGAGATCCGATTCGCTTATATTCGAGTCTGCACTCTGGGGAGTTAGAGTACTCCAGTCCACACTATGGGGACTTGGAGGTTTAAGTCATTTATACTCTAGTCCGCGCTCTGGGGACTTAGAGTACTCCAGTCCGCGCTCTGGGGACTTGGAGGTTTAAGTCGTTTATACTCTAGTTCATGCTCTAGGGACTTAGAGTACTCCAGTCCGCGCTCTAGGGACTTGGAGGTTTAAGTCGTTTATACTCTAGTCCACGCTCTGGGGACTTAGAGTACTCCAGTTCGCGCTCTGGGGACTTGGAGGTTTAAGTCGTTTATACTCTAGTCCACGCTCTGGGGACTTAGAGTACTCCAGTCCGCACTCTGGGGACTTGGAGGTTTAAGTCGTTTATACTCTAGTCCATGCTCTGGGGACTTAGAGTACTCCAGTCCGCGCTCTGGGGACTTGGAGGTTTAAGTCGTTTATACTCTAGTCCACGCTCTGGGGACTTAGAGTACTCCAGTCCGCGCTCTGGGGATTTGGAGGTTTAAGTCGTTTATACTCTAGTCCACGCTCTGGGGACTTAGAGTACTCCAGTTCGCGCTCTGGGGACTTGGAGGTTTAAGTCGTTTATACTCTAGTCCACGCTCTGGGGACTTAGAGTACTCCAGTCCGCACTCTGGGGACTTGGAGGTTTAAGTCGTTTATACTCTAGTCCACGCTCTGGGGACTTAGAGTACTCTAGTCCGCGCTCTGGGGACTTGGAGGTTTAGTCGTTTATACTCTAGTCCACGCTCTGGGGACTTAGAGTACTCCAGTCTGCGCTCTGGGGATTTGGAGGTTTAAGTCGTTTATACTCTAGTCCGCGCTCTGGGGACTTAGAGTACTCCAGTCCGCGCTCTGGGGACATGGAGGTTTAAGTCGTTTATACTCTAGTCCGCGCTCTGGGGACTTAGAGTACTCCAGTCCGCACTCTGGGGACTTGGAGGTTTTAGTCATTTATACTCTAGTCCGCGCTCTGGGGACTTAGAGTACTCAAGTCCGCACTCTGGGGACATGGAGGTTTAAGTCGTTTATACTCTAGTCCGCGCTCTGGGGACTTAGAGTACTCCAGTCCGCACTCTGGGGACTTGGAGGTTTTAGTTGAGAGCAGTCGTATTTCCACTCTTTAATTTGTATTCATCTACTGTATCGAGGCTAATGTCGTCGAATGAACAATCGAAACACGTTTGCTCACGGAATGGGATTCTGCCCCCCAGGATGAGGGACGGAATTTGAAAAATGGACGATCGATTCTCGTCCGCTTGGTGATTATAGCTCTTCCAATCAAATCAAGGAAGGAGGTATATGGCAGATGGTTGAATCACATCCATGTTGGGTTAGATAGCCAAATCTCTTACAATTTGCTCCGTATCTCCTTCTAGAAAATAAGGATAATAGATTATTGAGTAGACAAAGTAAGTTGCATATGTTCCAAGGTGCAGTCGTGTCCATATATTGACAACGATGGTTAGCGAGTACGCAGTCTACCATAGCTACTTCAAGTTGGGCTTTCGAACAACCTTTCGTGTTCAGGGTAGGATTTGATCGGTAGATGATCAAATCACGTCCACTTTAGACGGATCCCGGCGTCATTGAGCTTCATGAGGGGTATTTTGTCGAACTTTGTTCTATGACTCGATTGGAGTGGATGATCGGGCCATATTCATTCCAAGCAGTTTAGGTCTCCAAGTCAAATGTGGAGGTTGATGGATGGATGGTCGGTTGTTCGAATCGATCATAAGTTGAGCATACAAACTCGGATCGTCTTGAAACTTGGAACATTGGCTTCCCTGGCTTTGATTGTTATGTCTTGTTAATCGTGGCTCGATCCAGACTCAGACAAAATCCATCGATATCCATAGTGAGCCTTTGTGTAACCGATCTCCAAGACGAATTGTCACTGGTTTCTAATCAAGTTCTTGGTGTCACGGCCTTGCCAAAAGGCGGGATAACATTTGCCCCCCAAAGGACGTCTTGTGTAAACATGACGTGCTTTGAAAAACCGCAGTCTTTCATGCTGAATATTTCCGTTCAGTTGGTTGCTTGACAGTCGTCTTTTAATCGTTTCGTTGCAATCTTCTTTTAGACAAATGTTCAACTAGCGTGCTTAGCTTTGGTTCTGCCCCCAGTTTTGGGGATGAGTATGGAGTTGATGTATGTTTATACTCCGTCTCACACTTTGGGAGTATGGAGTTGAGTAGATGTTTATACTCCGTCTCGCACTTTGGAAATACGGAGTTGATTAATGTTTATACTCCGTCTCGCACTTTGGGAGTACAGAGTTAAGCGAATGTTTATACTCCATCTCGCACTCTGGGAGTACGGAGTTGATTAATGTTTATACTCCGTCTCGCACTCTGGGAGTACGGAGTTGATCAATGTTTATACTCCATCTCGCACTCTAGGAGTACAGAGTTAAGTAGATGTTTATACTCCGTCTCGCACTCTGGGAGTACGGAGTTGTGCGAAGGATCGTCGTGTATCAACCCATTTTTAACCTTGATGTGATGGCTTGCCCCCGAGCTCGAGTTTCACTTAGCGAGTGGCTGGTCGTATCGCAGCCGCTCTCTACTTGAATAAATTCCACTTGCAGGATGGAATTCAGCTCTTTGTGCATCGTGATGTTGTACATTGTATTTAATCCATAGCCCCAAATCAAAGGCATATGGTTGATGATGAGCAATAGAATTATTCTCGTCCAGATGTAACTCCACACGTCCGATCATGGTCTGCGTAGATTGGTTGACAACCAAATCTGAGTACCTGGACACCTGCATCGTTTTGAAAGTAGTTTAGTTCAAGCTAGTCGTAGTTCATAGAACAATTGAAATAGAGATGGAAATGGAAATAATTCAAAGAAGATTATGGTAAGTCTCATTGATATGTGAAGCAGCATCGTGTGCTCGCTATTCGACTCCACCCCTAGCTCCTTTCAAAGGGATGTTGGCCGTCAACCGTCCAATTGATAATCATAGCCCTTTATTAATAGGCATCGAATATTCGCTGCCCGCCATTCTGCAGGACTTGTACATACTATTGAAGCTTTCCTTTCCAGGTCATCTTTTCGATCATACCTCAGAGATGTTTGTAATCGCCCGTGTTAGGATCAGTGAGCATTTGGGAATATACAACATTCCCCTGATTTTCTTTAGACTTTGGTGTACTCTCTCGAGGTTGGTTTCCAGTACCACTCCGAGTCGTGAGTCTTCAAGTAGAGGTTGTCAATTGAACCTTTCAAAGAGCATATGAGCTAAATTCTGAAGTCTTGTTTTGGCTACTGGGATCTACATCCTTAGCCAACGGGCCTTCATTGTTATTTTTCTTAGTCTGCTCCACTCCTCCTCACTTTAGTTTTGATTCATTTTGTAAAAGAAACGATCCATAGTTGTAGGAGGCTCTTTAGCCAACTAGCTGTCAAAATATATCTGGAGGTCGACTTTCCTCAAACGCGATCAGTATGATATCCTTGTTAGTATTTGGAATAAATTGCTTAGAGCATTGGTTTGCTTGGAGTCATCTTGATGTTTGCTAGAGTCACATCATCTATGTTCTCCAACATTTGGGAGTACCGTTTCAATAGCGGTTGCTTGTCCGTTCCCTTGATGTCGTTCATAAGCTGCCGCTATATCCTCTATGCCCTGGTCGATCATGGGATGTCACGAAAGTGGATAGAATGTTCCTTTATTAAGTTGATTTTTGAATTCACTATCCGGAGGCACTGCGCTGCGGCTAGGGTTCGGGGGGGTTTCCCCCCGAAAATTTTTTTTAGCCTCATTTTCGAAAATTTGGGTCGTACCCGAAAAAGTTTTTTTTTGTAAATAGGGGTCGTATAAGAGACCGGTGTAACTTAAGTTTCGATCGGCATTGAGGGTCGTTCGGCATGACAAAGAACTCGGCAACAAGAGCGTTCGGCATCCCTTGGTACTCGGCGTAGTACTCGGCAACAGGAGTACTCGGCACTCCTTGGTACTCGGCGTAGTACTCGGCAACAGGAGTACTCGGCACTCCAAGGTACTCGGCATACAAGACTGTTCGGCATCCACACTATTCGGCATCCCACACTGTTCGGCATTCCTCAATGTTCGGCATTCACACTGTTCGGCATTCCACACTGTTCGGCATTCCACACTGTTCGGCATCCACACGTGTTCGACATTCACACTATTCGGCATCCACACTGTTCGGCATCCCACACTGTTCGGCATCCCACACTGTTCGGCATCCACACTGTTCGGCATTCATTCTTGTTCGGCACAACCGAGTCGTTCGGCATTACAGAGGTGTTCGGCATAGAGGTATGGATCGGCCTGGAAGAGCGTTCGGCCTAGAGGTATGGTCGGCCTGGAAGAGCGTTCGGCCTAGAGGTATGATCGGCCTGGAAGGGCGTTCGGCATAAGCCTTTTCTGGGGCGTTCGGCATATGCCTTTTCTGGAGCGTTCGGCATACCCCTTTTCTGGAGCGTTCGGCATACCCCTTTTCTGGAGCGTTCGACATACCCCTTTTCTGGAGCGTTCGGCATACCCGTTCGGCATACGCCTTTCTGGGGCGTTCGGCATACGCCTTTCTGGGGCGTTCGGCATACGCCTTTTCTGGGGCGTTCGGCATACGCCTTTTCTGGGGCGTTCGGCATACGCCTTTTCTGGGGCGATCGGTCGAATTGCCTTCAGAGGAGGGTCGGCCTTCATTCAACTTTAGTGCAAACTTCAACGTCCAATCCCCAGATCTTGCGTACATCAGTGAATCCAATCTACGGCTATCAGCTTCCTTTAGATTTCTTTCAAATCTGAGTAGAATAGGAAGTTTTCTAGTAAACAACTAGATCTATCTCGCGAATTTGGAAATCCACTAGTAAATGATGAGATCCAATCAAGCCTTGAGTTCAATTCTCAGTGAAAGCACCAAAGTGTTAGCACCAAAATTGGTCACTAACCTCGTTGAGAAAGATTGTGTAGAGATGTAAGTGATGAAGTTAAATTAAACAAGGAAGAATATGCTAATTTAAATGCAGAAAGTAAGAACACCGGATTTATAGTGGTTCAGCGTAATTGCCTACGTCCACTTTGAGTTTTGATCTTTATTTCTTTCACAAGTAGTTGAATACAGATACAATCCATATATTGATGACTTGAATACAAGTTTGAATTAAAAAGAGGAGAGTATAAAAAATGGCAGAGTCTCCCCAGTGTTCTCCAAAAAGGATCCATTTCATTGTGCCCCTGCCCTTCTATTTATAGAGGAAGATGGGTTGGACTTCCTTCATGGGCTTAGGAGCAAGGTGCCTCTGCCCATAGTGGGTGAATCTGCGCACCAGGCCAGGCAGGCCGAATGCTCTTGCTTTATTGTGGGCTTGACAACTTGCTACCACCTCCAGTCTCTCCTTGATCAGAATCTTGTCTAGTGCTAATGATAATTTCTTCAACCGTCGTTTTGTAACCGGGCCAAGATGCCGGTTAACAAGGCGCATTTCCTTTTAAAAGCAAAGTAAGGTTTCGACCCCTTCGGAACCCCTTGTTTCGACTCTATACCTTTCGCCTATGTCCAATCCACTACGTACCAAGGCTTTTGATACCATGTGTATTGGTTTTGATGGAGATGGAGGCAGAAGTACCTAGTCGGAAGGTAGGTGTGACAACCCGCATATTTTACGATTGTATATTTAAATTTTTTATTTAAATATAGCATCGTTAATCGGATTAAAGTCTGAAATGTTACTTTTTGTAAACAGTCAAATTAGGACTCGAGACCACTTCCATTGAGTCTAAAATGGCGTTTGCAACTTTTTTGAGTATAAGCATCGATATGTTTGGAGTTGAGTAGAATTTTGCTATTTTTCTATTTGGGCTTTGGGTTTGGGTTTCAGCCCACTAACCCATCATAATACCCTAACTCCTCTACTCTTCATCCGTTCACTCATTCTATTTCCTAACACTCAAGCTCAAAGTAAAAATGGGGAAAGGAATGGGAAATAGAAATTCCTAAACCCTAGTTTTGATTTGGAAACTCAAATTCAAGTCCAAAATCCAAGAGAAGCTTAGGTATGCATCCTCTTCATCTTCTCCATCTCAATCCCTCTTCAATTTTCAGAAATTCCTATAACCTAACTTAGGAAAAACTTCACCTTTGATAATAGATTGAAGATTCTAGAGGTGCTGTTGAAGAGAAATCAATCTTTGCTTGTTCTAGAGCTTCTCATTTGTTGTTTTGGGTTTAAAAGGTGAGTTTTTGAACTCACATCTATGTCTATATCTTTGATAGTTGTTAGGTAGTAATTCCTAACATCTATTCCTTGTCCATTTGCCTTTGAATTGAATTGGTTTGATGAATATTCCAATTTTTGGTGTTTTGAAGTCACTTCCGCTTGGATTTTTGCCCCTTCTTGGGCTAGGTTGAAAATACTGCAAATGGCAGTTCAGTAGACTGAACGGTAAGGTCAGTCGAATGAATCTGGGAGCAGAAAAATTCCTGCCCCTGTGTCAGTCGACTGACCATATAGTTCAGTCGACTGAACTGGGAAAAGAAATGTTCCTATCCCTGTATCAGTCGACTGAACTGCAGAGTCAGTCGACTGAACCTGAAACCCGAGAGTTTCTAGGCATGTTTCAGTCGACTGACCCTATAGTCCAGTCGACTGAATCTGGGAAATCTGCATTTTTGCCTATTTGAGGCATTTTTGTGTGGGTTTCTGATTTTTAATTGATTCTTGTCGATCCAGTTAGTTGTTATCACTTATTATCGACTTTGATGACTTCTTTCTTTGGATTTTTGGAAATATCCGTTTAATGTATTTGATATCGATTTCTATGGATTTAATTCACATTGTCGTATGTGAATCTTTGGTGATTGATTGTTTCTACAATCATTTTTGTAGTTTGTCACTTTAAAATGCAAAGGTTTCTATACTAGTAGTAAATACTCAAACTCTTTCACCAAAACGATTTCAACACTACTTTTAAATACAAAGCTTGTTTTTAAAACCGTTTTCCAATCTATTAGTATATACAAACCTTTACCTCATTCGTATGAGAAATCTAATTAAACGGCTTAGCAAAACAAGTGGTATGAAACGCTTGCGTTTACTTTGTCGGTTAATTCTTAGACTTGTTCGATTGAAATCTTGTGACAATTTTCGAGTGGAAATCTACAATTTGTTCGTAAATATTTAAGTTAAGCCAGTGGTTATGGGACATGAAGCTAAACTCATTTATTTACTAGCTTAGTGTAATCGACACTTCTTGATGATCGATGATGATCATTTTGTGGTTTAGACTAGCAATATGCGATGTCTCTCTGTCCGCGTGGGGGGACTGTACCCCGTTCTGTTGAGCTTCGTCTCATTTTTATGGGCTAGCGACCCATGGTCTTTGTACCGTTCGTGGAGCATTCGGCTCGAAAGGTCGGTGCATAGGGTGTAGCTTTTTAGGTGCATCGATGTTCAACTAGGCATGGGACGTATCTTTTTAGGTGCGTCGATGTTTGACTATACATGGGTCATATCTTTTTAGGTGCGTCGATGTTTGATTATGCATGGGGCGTATCTTTTTAGGTGCATCGATGTTTGACTATACATGGGGCGTATCTTTTTAGGTGCGTCGATGTTTGATTATGCATGGGGCGTATCTTTTTAGGTGCGTCGATGTTCGACTATACATGGGGAGTATCTTTTTAGGTGCATCGATGTTTGATTATGCATGGGGCGTATCTTTTTAGGTGCGTTGATGTTCGACTAGACATGGGTCGTATCTTTTTAGCTACGTCGATGTTCGACTATGCATGGGGTGTATCTTTTTAGGTGCATCGATGTTCGGTTCATTTATTGGGTTAGCGAACCAAGGAATAGCGTTCCGTTTGTGATACACGTGTTGGGGAGTTTTCATGCTCCTGTTTGTGATAGGCCTTCCCCTTTTTGTGATTTCTGGATTTCTAGTTGATGATTTCTAGAATTTGTGTTTCATCGATTTTTGTGATTGTCATTGATATGTTTTGACAATATTTGTGTTTTGGTGAATAATTTAAAGAATATGACTTTTTTTTAGTGTTTGAGAATATTTGAGATATCGTATGATTTTTGTTGTTATCTGATGCTTACTTGTCACAATATGGCATTATTGTTATCATAAGTTTTTGTCATATCTCTTATCCTATATCATTTTATCTGATATTTATAGCTAGACTGATCCGTTTATTATTTTCTTCTTAAATAATACTCAGATCAGACCGAGGTATTTCAGGTGCTCCTGCTTGACTTCTTATCAGGGTCCTTCACCTGACTTTTGGCTAACTACTTTAGCATAATAGTTTTTGTTAGTATACATTTGAGATAGAGACTCCTTGATGTATACCTATTCTTTTGTCTAGCACTTGTATCTATTCTTTTGTGATGTAGTGGATCTACTGACCACTACTTTGATGTACACTTCTATGTGTTATATTCATATCTGTTTCCGCCTTTGTGATATGAATATCTGTGACTGATTTGTGTTATGTTTATTTCTATATTTGTTTTTGAAGTCCACATAGCCACTGTGTGGTAGCTTTGAGTTTGTATCTGATATATCGTATTTCCTCTTGAAATGAAATGTAAATTATACTATCTGACATATCGGTACTCGCACAAAGCAATTACACAGATGGTCACTCCTCAACAGCCTTATTCTTCGTGCTAGTCGACGGCATTACTTAGTAGTGTCCTTGGCTAGTGTGAGTATAGAGGTGGGGCGTCACAGTAGGTGCCGAAAGTGGCGAAACAGCAATGTTTTATAAAAACTGATTTTAACTTGAAAAGGTAATTTCTTCCCAACTAACCTGCTTTTTTTGTCAACATATGATTGGTTGCTAGTTTCTTTCTAAAACCTTTTCTAAAAGTACTGTCAAATTTCATAGATAAACAATTTAAAATATTTACAAATTGCCTCTTCTCCTTTTATATATATAAAACATTTAAGTCCCGTACCTTAAGTAATTTTATATACTTATTAAACGCTTAGGAAAATTCTACAAAAATTCTCATAAATCACTTTTAATATGTTTTCTAACATATATTAATTTCTGACCCAAAAACAATATAAATTAGCTGTAATTAATTTTCAACCCAATTAACCATTTTCCTCAATAGAAAATTAATAATAAATCCACATTAATTTATGAAATCATGAAATTTGAAACACATCTCCAAAATTTTATTTTTGACCTTATATAAAAATCACAAGGCACTTAGATGTCATTTAATAGTGTTTTCACATTCGAAATTATCATAAAATCCATATGAAATAGCATAAATCATCAACAAGCATATATATATATATCCATTTTAACAATCAAAACATGGCAATATACTTTGCAAAAATATTCGGATCTAATCTAGAAACCAAAAACATCAAAAATATGAGATGTAACCTATTTTTCACCTTAGCTTTGTGATTAAGGAGTTGAGATTTGATCTTAGATTAAGTTGCTTAAGCTTCTTCCTCTTATCTTCTTCTTGTTTTCCCTTAATGGTGGCCGGCCTCTTTTTTGTTTTGATTTTAGTTTGTGAACTTGTAAAATGAAGTGGTATGAGGGTTTAGGGTATATGAATATAACTTATTCCTAATTTGCCCTTATCTATTTCATTTTAATCCCTTTTTAGTTCGTTGTTCATTAGGCATGGCTACCCTCTATTAACACAAATCTCAATCCCTTAACCATTTACATTATTTAATTTAACTAACTAAATGTCCTAAATAACATTAATTAAAATTAGGGTCATTACAACCACTGTGGCTAAGAAGGTCGAGCCGATCTTCAGCCGTGGATACCCGAATAGGGATCACTCTGATCCACCACTGTCGGCTAAGAAGTTCGAGCCAATTGTCAATAATGGATTACCTATTCCTCGACCATGTCCGGATCTGGGTAAATCTAATTCACTATTGCTGGCCAGGAGTTGGGGCCGATTGTCAACGATGAACTACATGTTCCTTGATCATGTCCTAATCTAGGTAAGCATGATTCATCACCACTGACCGAGAGTTGAGGCCGATCGTCAATGATGGACTACTCGTTCCTTGATCATATCCTGATCTGGGTAAGTCTGATTCAGCACTGGCGGCCAAGGCTTGAGGTCGATCATGAACGATGGACTACCCGTTCCTCGATCATGTCCTGATCTAGGTAAGTCCGATTCACCGCTGCCAGTCGAGAGTTAGGCCCGATCGTTAACGATGGATTGCCCATTCCTCAATCATGTCCCGATCTAGGTAAGTCTGATTCACCACTGTCGGCCAAGAGTTAGGGCCGATCGTTAACGATGGACTACTTGCTCCTCGATTATGTCCTAATTTGGGTATGTTTGATTCATCGCTCTCGGTGGAGAGTTGGTGTCGATCGTCAACGATGGTCTACCCGTTCCTTGATCGTGTCTTAATCTTGGTAAGTCTGATTCGCAGTTGTCGGCCAAGAGTCGGAGTAGATCATCAACTATGGACTACCCATTCCTCGATCATGTCGTAATCTTCTAATTCACTGCTGCTGGCCAAGAGTTAGGGCCAATTGTCAACGATAGGTTATCCATTCCTCGATTATGTCCTGATCTAGGTAAGTTTGATTCACGATTATCGGCCAAGGGTTCGGGCCGAACTATCTGATCGGCCCTGAAAGGACTGGGTTAAATTATCCCATCAGCCCAGAAGATTGGGTCGAATTATCCAATTGACCTAAAAAGAATGGGGCTAAATTATCTGATCAGCCCGGAATGTTGGATTGAATTATCTGATCGACCCGAAGTCACATTCCCCAACAATGATCCTAGGCCTAAGGAGCATGTTCAAGATCGTGCTACTTATCACTCTGTATCAGAATCTGGCTTTTTAGAACATGATTCCACTGGTTCAAGGAGCTAACTTTATTCAAATAAGAAACCTGGCAGGTCCCACCTTATTGTTCAGCCCCCGTGGTCCTTGAGTGGCTTATTTGCGAAAACCGACTGAAAGGAGTTAAGTATAGTAGTGCCATAGTAGATTGCTATTACATGCATGCGGCATCGAGATTCCACCAATAGTTGCTAGCATGACTATTCCATCTCCAAGCTTTTGATCAATTGCATAGGATTGGGTGCCTCCAATATGCAATAGTCTTGCCCTTATAGTCCTAAATTGGGGCTTGATTTGGCATGTGATGGTTGTTCTTATGGTGGTTTGGTAGCGTGACCACCTACCATTGTCTTGCATGCTCCATCAATGGGGTTCGGCAAGACCACGATGATTGACTAACCCACCTATTCATAATCCATGCAGTTGCCATAGTCAGTGCGCGAAATAAAGGGTTTGAGCATTCCTTGTTTTTCCAGATACGGCTTCATCCATAATGATGAGAATGTAAGTTCCGTTCCCTAGATCCATGATGATAAAATATAATCCTTCCCAAACTAGATCAGCTTCCCCCAGCTAGGGTAAAATTCACTCCAGGACTATATTTCCTTCCTTGAGTAGGCGATGCCTTGTCCTAGGGTTGTATTGTTTTACCAGTTTCAACTAGAGTGTCATGGTTTTTCAAAGCAGCCTTATCCCGTTTCTTCTTGATCGGATCTAGGGATATGTTTAGCAATTCCTCATTCTCTTATGAGTTATAGTGGATTCTCCTGCGAGATGAGATTATAGTTTCGATGGGAATCATAACCAATAAATCGTAAACCAAAGAAATGAGTATATCCCATTGTAGTTTTGTGGGAAGTGCGATACATGTAAAGTTCAATGACAGCTCATCCATCCAAGCTCCCTTATCATTTTCCAAATGCTCCTTTATGTGAGTTGTGAGAACCTTATTGGCCTCTTCAACCTATCCATTAGCCTATAGGTGAGGTATTGTAGGAAAGCTTATCCTGATTTTGCATTGCCGGTAGAAGTTGACAAGTTCCTAACTATCATACTATCATCCATTGTCCAAGATCATCTGGGGCCGAGCTCCATACTCGATAAAGCAATCTGCATCAACTATGGCATACTCCGCTTCACCCATAGTTATTAGAAGTTCTTCATTTCAGATCAGTACCCGTAATATTTCCTTTTCTATGGTTTGCCCTCTTGTGTGGTCTCTTCTCCTGCCTTGATGTGCATTATCCAATATTTCCTTAGCTTCTCTTGCAGCCATGCACCTTAATAGCGGGTTAGTTAAAACTCTTCTATATAGGATGTCATCCTATATGGTGTACTAAGCTGCCAATCATTCTCCTTTGACTTGGAACTCCCAAAGCGCTTGATTCATAGCCATTTGTAAGTCACTATGGATACATAGTGTCCAAATTCCCAATTCTTTTACTATTTCTAATCCGGCTATTGGCGTACCATACTCTGTCTTTCAGTTTAGCCTGTGAAGTAAAACCCATAGGGGTCAAGAACATTCGTTCTTTCCCGGCCTTAGTATTTTTCTGACTTCCACGAGTGTCGAATAGTCATGTGGCATGGTATTACTCATGTCTTAGGTATTTTTATTAAATATCATTTGAAATTTATTCGTTAAAGTAAGTCATACCTTTGCATTGTTATTTCTGCGCTCTATGGGGGTATTCAGTCGGTTTAGTATCATGCTTTATATTCATATGAAGTTGACTATGTCCCTGGGGTTTTTTGAAAAGATTATGCTTCACCATCTCTAGAGATGTCTGGTCACGCCAATGGAATGGGTCAAAATTATACTCCACTACTTATGGAGGAGCATAATCTAGTCTCCCGTTGTCTCTGATGGAGTTGTACCCTATCTTCGGGACTAGGATGTTTATGCTCTACTGTCTGATTGCTCCATTCCTCATAATCTTCCTGCACACCCACCTTTAGATATCTAGTAAGAGGATATGCTCTAATGTCCATGGGGGGATCCACCACCATGCCTCCGAGCATGCTTTACACCCTTCCTCATTTTCTTCAAGGGACTACGGTCTGGAATTTATGGCATTCTCGATGGAGTTATCCTAGTGTTTCAACCTGGAGCATACTTGTGAGGTCTATCTATATTCATTGGTCTCATGACCATAAATATTATGGAATGTATGATATTCATCGATTCCAATCTTTGCGGTAGTTGACTCTTTGATCCTTGATTTATTACGATCAACGGCTTCTCCAATAATAGGATAGATTCTTTCTGGAGTTTTCATAAGCAGTGAAAACAAAAACTTGCCTTATCTTCTGAAGTGCTTCCTTTCCAAGGCTTTTCATCCTCAATCTAGTTGACATTTATCCATCCTTTTACTTGATATCAGATGATGAATATCCATCTTTTGGTTGCTTAATATTCATCCGAAATTAACTAGTAAACTTGTTATTTTACATCGCAGAAGAATGAATTGATCGTAGGGGTTAATCATAACACCAAATAGTAGCTATGCCCAGCAAGAATAGAGGAAAGCGACTTGAACAAGGCTTCCTCTGTGGCTCCGCTAACCAGTATGTGCTAGGTATATCGTTGTAAATGTACTACATGGTTTGTAAATCCTTGATAGGGTTCCATAGTAGGCATTCTGAAATCTCGGAGGTCCCTTTTAGTCCTATCTCTAGAGAGAAGGTACTACTAAGCTAAGCTCCAATTCCTTACTCCACTTATTCACATTTGAATGAATTATCTAATGATTTGGGTCATCTTATCCTTCATTTTGGATGATTGTTGATGATAGCTCGACCTTTCCATTAAAGGGAGACAATTTCTTTCATCTTCCATATGATGAATTGATCTTCAGTTACGAGCATGGTTAGGGCTCTTAGATCGGTCCCAGTGATCATTTTATCGTCCATTAATCACGATTCCAATAAGGGAATAGGAAGAGTTTGCTATAGCTGCCCTCGGTTCGGATCATCCTGTTTGGTTTAGTGTCAAACTGCTTCCTGGGTCTAGCTTTGGGCCAAACTCTCGCTCGTTTCCTCCTTTCAGCATTCATTCTTCCAGATCTTGGACCTCCTTGATCGAATTCTTTGTCAGAGTGTGACCCCTTTCGTCTTCTAGATTCCCTAAACCGGGATTGCCCTTGTGTTTAAGTGTTGCGACCAATAGTTTGCGCTTACCCCAAGCGTGTCATAATTCGGTCCACCATTGCTTGATGTTGGGTAGTAAAACGTTCACTTAGCTTGGCCACAACTCTGTCTAGGTTGCCTTTGGTAGTTATGACTAGTAGCACCGGAGTGCTTGCTGAATGATCATCCTAATTGGCAGTTGTTTGGTTGGGTGCCTGGGCGTTCCTTCCCGCTGGTAGCACCAACCTTGTTATTTGATCTTAAAAGCAAGTTGAAAATCACTCCCTCAGTGGAAGCATTAAAAATGTTTGCACAAAAAATGGGCAAACACCTCCAATTGATTAATTGTAGAGCTGTGAATACGGGGTGTATAATACGGTTGTTGTATTTGTATTATGGTTGATTTTCAAAGAGCAGATCACATGTAGGTTGTGCAGAAAGTAAATTGCAGTAAGGTAAAGAACACAAAGATTTATAGTGGTTCATCCAGAATGTGCCAATGTCCACTATCCATTTTCATTATTCTCCTTATAGATCTCTTATACAATGGCCGAGATAGAATATGCAATGATCTATAGTTCAATAGAAAGTAAGATGTAGCCCAAGGAAGTTTGTTCGTCTATTCCTATCTATCTATTCTTGGCTGCTTATTCATGTTCGACTGTCTCTGTTAGGTACTTCCTACTAGACTATTCCTATTGGGTTATTCCTACTAGCTGCTCCTGCTAGGCTGATTTCATTCCATGTATGCACTGTCTAGTATGGCTGGGAGCTATGTCCGGGGTAAATTGGTTCGGTGATATGCACGTGGACATCTTGCTGGGGAAGTTTGTGTCTCTGTCTTGTTAATTTTCCCCCTATGCTTGGCCCAGTATGCATGTAGTTGGTAGGTCTAGCATTGGCTTGGTCCGGTGGGATCCATGGTCGCTTGTTCGGTTTAAACCTCCATCCTCGGTTCGACGGGCATCAAGCCAGATTGGTTCAGCGGGAGCAAGAACGGCTTGGTTCGGTGGGCCACTATCCACCGAACCGAAGATCCAGTTTGGTGGGTCTTCACCCACCGAAACAAAGATCTTGTTCGGTGGGTCCCAACCATCGAACATGATCTTTTGTTCGGTGGACGTCTACCCAACGGACAGAGGATTCAGTTCGGCACTTGAGGCCACCAAACAAGGATAGGCCGTGAGTTTTGCCTAGATTCCCTACCAGACCATTTCTCATGTTCCATAAAAATAATGTGCTTGCCAGGACTCAAACCCGGGTGGGTTGGTTGAAAGGCGCAAGTCTTTACCATTGTGTTATACATGCTTTTATACCATAACTCCTTTAATTCAAGTCAGAATTAAATAAGACTTTGATCAATAGCTTCGTATCATTGAGTAGAGTATCCCAATGCCTTTGAATGTTCCATTAGCCTGAATTAGGCAGTAGCTCTCCAAGGTGGGGCACGAGTTGGTTAGGCGGCGGACAAATCTTAAGATGGTCATATCTTCCAATCCGTAACTCGGTTTGAGACGCGGTTTCGACCTATATTCACGTTCTGATCTAAGGAACATTTTTCAAGAGCTTTGACCATATTTTCCAACTATGCCAAATTTGCCTCTAGCACTTCGCCTTGCCCTTGTGATGACATAATGGTGCCTTTATTATGCACCTTTCGGATGTTTCTATTCTTCTTAATATCTTTTCGTATTCATCTTGCTATAGGCGAAAATGCTCACAACAACCCTTGTGATTCAACTGTCAAACACATCAGAAATCATGGTATATGTACTTTTACGTACGTATTTATTCCTTATGTCTAATTGGGTTCTTACTGTTCCACCTTTAGTTTATACATTTATATTATAAGTTAACTTTTATACTTCATTTAACTTATATAATAGTCTTATATATATTAATTAAATTTTATTTAATTAATTTTAATTAATTAAAATTTTAATTAATTAATTTTATACTAATATAACATTTATATTTAATATTTATTATATACTGTAACCTTTATAGTATATCACACATATCATATATATATATATATGTGTGTGTATATATATACAGTATACTTATAATATCTTAAACATTTTAAATTATCATAACATATATCAAAAATATATAATAAATGCATATATTTTCCATTAATTAACTTATTTAATTAATTAATTTATTTTTTAATCCTATTAATAAATTTAAATTTCAAAACTTGTTTATATTATTTTTCAAACATTTTAAAATATTTTATTATGTTATAAATTTTTTAATATATGTATATTTTATTTTAAATTTAACTTTCAAATTTAAAACTTACTGTTATCCCAAAAAAAATATCAACACCCTGGTTTGAGTGTGAAAGCACTAGCCCTGTTTGTACAGAGCAATAATACAGGTAGTATGTATAGAAAAGAACAGTAAAAGAAAGGAGACAAGAAGATTTTTATAGTGGTTCGGCTGTCAACGAAGCCTACTTCCACTTTATAGTTTTATTATGACTGATTGTTGTTACAAGTAGTGTTTGAATATAAGGCTTATGATTATCCTTAGCTAGATTGAATCCCCAAAGTTGAAATCCACTGGAGAATCACAGTGAATCCCTTTGGAGATTGTTGTGAGGGAGATGAAGAGTGAAGAAAGCTTCCAGCAGAGCTTCAACAACCAGTCTGGAGAAGATTCCGTTTATGTTGCAGGTAAGATGGTATTTATAGAGATCGGAGAGCCTTTGGAACAAACCCGCTTGTCAGTCACTTGTAGATGGACACAGGACGACCTAAAGGAGTTTAACTCGCGACCTGAGCCAAAACCATGGATCGCTAGCGATCCATAGACTTAGCTCGCGTGTGAGCTAATTGCTTAGCTCCTATCTCATTTCTTTGCCTAGCTAGCTCGTTGAAGATCAATGGACAAGTATGGATTGCTGGCGATCCATGGTGTATGGATTGCTAGCGATCCATACACTTAGTATATTTTCTTGCTTTGACGCTTTTGGCCTCTTTGCTTCCATGTGTCATAACGAACCATCATGTTGCATCGATCGCTGGCGATCCATAGATAATGGATCGCCGGTGATCCAAGTACTTGGATTATTTTTGGAGTTTAAAGTTTGGAATGCTTACATGGCCTTGTATTGACGCTGTTTGTGTAGTCTCGTTGCATGTTGCTCCGTTTCGATGACGATCTTCTAGCTGGTTGTGCTTAGCTACTGGTTGGACTGAATGGACTCTGGTCCCTTATTTAATCAAATTCAATCGATGCTTTAGTAATATGAGTCGGCTCTCTTCAACTTGTTGCTTTATCCCTTTTGGTTGAGTTCTGAGCCATTCTGGCTTCATCATCTTATTCCGTCTTTTATTGGATCCTGCTGGGTTATAAACTCGGATAACATTTGCCCCCCAAAGTACGTCTTCGTTGAAGACAAGGCGTGCCGTGGAATTTATCGCTTTTAATATCCACTCGTCGAATTCTAAGTAGTCGTATTAGATTTTTGCGGGTACGTAGGAGGTTACACTGTTGATCGCTTATTTTTGGTCTCTTCTGCTACTGCTTGTCATAACGAATCAAACTTCTCTTCTTAGTCTCTCGGTATTCCTTGAAGTGGTAGGAGGATGTCACGGTGCAAATTTGGAGTCGATAATGGGTGATTCTATGGATCGTCGGCGATCCATAGCCGATGGATCGCTGGCGACCCGAGCACTTAGAAATTTTTTTCCTCTTTTGGTTTTCAGTTGCCTATATATCCATTAGAGTCGAGCTTCCTCTTCCCTTTTACACGACCAAACTACTTCTTCATGCGATCTGAAGGTTTCCAGCGACCCTAGCCTACGATTCTTTGATTTGCAGCGATCTGATCCATACACTTCAGTGATTCGATTCAGTATTTCTAGAGATTCGACTTTGCTCACCGTCGCGTTTGTTGCCACTGATCGAAACCCTAGCCTTGCTTACGCCTTGAATCGCCTTCGGCGTACCATTTGATCGCTGCCGACCTAATTCTTAGCTCACCACCAGCTTGTCTTTGGTCTACTGATTTGATTCTACTATCATAGTGTTCGTTTAACAATTTGTTGGCGAGGTCGCGTTTGTGATGTTGGTCATGAAAAGTTTAAGTTTATTCGGTCAGGAACATAGTAAATCGAGTCTTGAGTTTCTCATGAAACTACATTTGAGCCTTGGCCCGGTGCTTGACACGTTTTGCTATCTTCGTTCATTAGGCCAGAACTGACTTGTGCCAAGTTCCATAGCTGATACTGCACGACACATCGCGAATTGGTCCCGAGTATTCTGGAGGATTTGGACTTATCTTGCTTGCTTGTTGCACGCTTGGTGTCCCTGTAGTGAGAAGAGTTCTCCGCATTGCTTTAGACAACGGATCCATTATCGATCATTGATCGATAATGGGTAAGTGTAGAGGAAGTAAAAACAAATGGGAACGATGCAGGAAATTCTTTTCCTTTTCCACTACGAGAGAACTATCTACATGGGATAGAACGTTTGTAGTGTTTCGGACACCGAGCTCACCCCTTACATATAGCACGCTGCACTTGCCACGATACACACTTGAAGTCCGTTGCGTGTGCATGAATTGATATCTCTCCGGAATTAAAGTGTTGTAGGGGAAATTATTAATTTAGAATAAAATCACCTGACCGTTTTGAATTGGAGTTCCGATTTTTTAGAATGAAGCACCCATCTTTGTACCGTAAATTGAGCGGAGGAAGCCCAACACTTTCGGAAGCCGAGTTATTGTCTGTCGCCCTTTCTCCTTCCACTTCACAAGCTGAATATGGCCAGTTGGTCCCGGTTAGTCCGGTCTTGGACCGAACACCTCCTAATTTTAGGGTTCTACTCAATCCGCCAGAGAGAGCTTCTTCGGTGGTTTCCGCTAAAGTTCTGCACAATATTTGCGCCCAACATGGTATACCAGAGGAGGACGTATGTCTAACGGAGAAGAACGAGTTTGCTTATATGCCTCCTCCGGGATATACCGCTTGCCATCGGTATATGTGCCTGAATGGAACCGTGCCTCCATTTAACAACTTTCTACGTGAGACTCTTTCAAACTTAGGCATTGCCCCATTCTAGATTCATCCCAATGGCTATGCCATCTTGACTTGCTTGCATGTTCTTTTCATGCGGACGTTCAACCGCGCTCCAAGCTTTGACAAGTTATGGTACTTTCTATCGTTCAAAAGGAGGGATGAATGTCCATCCTTGATCGTAATTGAAGCTCAGAGGAACTGGAAAATCGTTTTGCATCTACAGAGTAACTTTTCCCAGTTTAAGACGTAGTATTTCTTTGTTAGGTTCCCCGAGGGATTTAATCGACTTTGGACGACAGGGGGTAAGTTCCTTTTCATACTTATCGAGTTCTGACGCGTTGCTATGGAGTTTCTAACAAGCTGTATACTTCTTGCAGTTATCCCAAGGCCAAATAGGGACGTGTCTCTTGATGAATTTTTTCGGACCCTAAAGACTATTGATGCTGAAGAAAGGTCCGTCAAAGTCTTGCTGACCGATGAGAACTTGCTTCGATATGGATTGCTGCATCCGGGGAGATTTGTTGTTCAAGTTGAGGTCCCCTCCCCTGCTCGATCCAGGATTCGCACACGATCTACTTCTTCTCTCGGTTCCGAAGAAGGGGCTTCTCAAGAGAGAGAGAGAGCTCGTTTGAAGAATCAGTTGAAAAGGCCTGTGAAGGAAGAGACGTTACCGCAACTGGAGTTAGTGGCCCGATCAGAATGCCTCCGGTCCCGGAAGAGGGAGAAGAAGAGTTCCAACAGAGGGAAGGCAAGGCAGCAATGAGCTTAGATAATAAGGAGGGGGACCTCGAGAGTAATAGCGATGAGTCAATTTCCAGTGATGACTTCTACGCAGAATCCGACGATGGGGATTTGGAATTGTGCGATGAGACTCCAAGCATGAGTCCCGTCCTTCCGAGCTCTCCTCCTCCAGATGCAAGCGATAAAGACAATGCCCCAGAAATCAGAGAGTGTCGAGATTCCCTAAGTAAAGATGTTGATGCAGAGTTTGGAGATTTAAGCGACGTCTACGTCGATTTCGACGCGCTTATGAGAGAATATTTTTAATTTGAGGAAGTGCCCTCCCTCCCCCCTCCCCGTTTGGGTAGTACTGCGCCTGAATTTAGTCCGATGTTGCCCACAACGGCCGCCCGATCCGGTTCGTGACGACGTTTTAGGCCTTTCCCCGAAACACACTACACATCTCATTAGGATTACACTCACTTTCTTACATTCTTTCTGTGCCTATTTTCTGTTCTAAAACATTTTATTTATGCTCTGTGCCAGGTATGACGAGTGGAAGTGGCTTCTATGATGACTTCGAAGAATTCAATGACTCCCAGCGCTGGTCTAAGCGTCCTTCCGGCCGTTATTAGCCCCGAGAAATGGAGGAGGAGTACAGAAGGAGGAAGGAACTGAGGCCGAAGCCTGTCACCAAGACGAATGAAATCGGAGCCGGTTATATAAAGGCGGGTATGAGTAAAGGAGGTCTGTTGATGAGAGGGAGGAGACATTGAAGAGGTCAAAGTTCGACCATCGTTCGCATTCTTCGGGACAACAGGCTTCTGCTTCGATGCACTCTTCAACGGGTCAAGAAATCCCCGTCACTTCTACTCCGCTTCAACTTGCATCCCACCATCTTTAGTTGTGCTTGCTTCCGGTGCTTCGTGTCCCCACCAAAGGCCTGCCTATATTCTTCCTTCGGGCCATCCTAAGCTCAAGGCAGCGCTCCCCGGATGGTTCTTGAGGGGAGTTAAGTTTGACCGCGATCTGCACCCGGTTCGCAAAAATCCGTGCATGCCACACCTCCAGGCTATTCAACATGATTTTAGACCAAGCTGAAGGGTGGGAAAAACTGTGTAAGCAGCTGGTAGACACCAATCGCAATAACTACAAGGATATCCTCTCTTTCGAGTCAGAGAAGGATGATTTTGAAAATCCGTTGTTAGAACACGACACCAAAATTAAACTGTTGGAGGAGGAGAAAGCAGCGGCGCTTCAAGAGGGCAAGAGGAGCGCCGACTTGCTAAAAGAAGTGAAAGAGGCTCATGCCAGAATTGAGATCATTTATAGGGACGAGATAAAAAAGGCTCACGCCGAGGAGGCGAAATTAAAAGGAGAAGTGGCTACTTGTAACACGACAATTGAAGCCCATAAGAAAACTATCTTTGACCATGACCTTATCGTCGAGGGGCACAATAAGACTATCTCTGATCAGGCTGCGACGATCGCTCGACTGCAGGACCAAGTTGCGCAGCTTAGTGCTGACAAGTCTCATGTTGAGGTCGAAAAGGCATCCACGGGGGATTTTTTGGAGCTTCAAAACGCTTTCGAGAGGAAGATGGAAAAGATGGATGCGACCATCCTGAATTTCTACGTTAACTCCCTATTGCACCAAGGGAGTCTCAGCTACTTGGGCCCGAAATTCCCGCGCACTCTTGCTTTGGTATGGGAAGAAGTCTTGTCTTTCTTTTCTAATAGCGGTGACGTCTACATCGAGTGGGAGTTGGAGGACGCTTACCTTAATGAAGAATCAAAGAAAGCGTTGCTCGAGGGCCGGGAAATTTTACGAGTCGAGAGAGAGAAAGAAGCCGCTGATGCTGCCGTGACAGCTACCGCCGGAGCACTCACTAAGCCTTTCATTTTCGGTGCTGGTGGACCATCGGAGTAGCCCCATGACCTGCCAACAAGTTCAGGGCTTGAGACTTTTTCTTAGGTAGTGGAACCGTCGAAAGAAGGCGAAGGCGGTGAGTATGAAGTTGACATTCTTGACCATTCCTCCGGTGCAGGTAACGTTCTTGTTTCTTCCGAGTTCGAGAGCTTCCATCTTATGCCGCAAGAGTAGGAAGAATTTAACGCTTTCGTTTTTGATCTTATAGGTCCATTTACATTTTCAGTTGATGTGCCAACTTCCTCGGCGCCCGGACCTGCTGCTATTTCCACAGCCTCCGTGTTCATTTCTGTTCCTATTTCCATGTCCATGTCTGGCTTGCAGGCGGGGTCGGAGTTTGAAAAGGTAGCCACGCTTCATGGCTTGAATGAACCTTCTGTGTCTCTGGAAGGTGACATGACAACGGCAAAGGCTAAGGAGCAGAAAGTTAAAACGGAGTAGTCTCATAAGACTCAGCATGAGTTGATCGCTATCAAGAAGGAGAAGGTTGAAGCGATCAAAGCCTCGAAGAGCTCCCGCAAATCACGGAAGCGCAAAGCAAAGGGAGAATCTTCTGAAAAGGCGGTGGAGCAAGAGGAGAACGTTGCGACCAAGGAGTTTGTTGATATTACCGGCAGTGGCACCACTCCCGAGACGAGGCAGAAACTATAGACAAAGGGCGGAAAGGGGAGCAGTGGAAGAAAGCGTTGATGAGCTTATGTGGAGACCGATCTGATTTTGGTTCTTTTTGAGTCATTTTGTTCAAGTGCAGAGTCTGCACTTAGTGTTTTTGTCGTGGAGTCTGTATTTTCTTTTTGTTGGCTGGCGTTATGTGAGTACGGCCCCCACGTTTTGACCTTGTGTAAAGAAAATTATAAGCAATACATTGATATTTTGACTATAATCTTATCTGTCTGTTCATATGTGTTCTATGCACTTGTGCTTGTTTTGTTTACACATATCCAATTTTTGTGATTGCCGCCAAAAATTTTATTAGGACAACAATTCTTTATCTGGAGTAACAAAACTTGTGAACTTATTGTTTTCAATTTTTTTATCTAAGTTGTTTTTATTTAAGTACCGGTGTATGCCCTCCAGTTCACAGGGCTGTTTACTTCAAACGACTGGCAACTTATAGTTTAGATAATTTTCATATTAAACTTGAAATATGACTAAGTTACAGCCTGATTTTCCTTCTTTCGGAAGTTTTGCAACTTTAGCATGTAATCCAAGTTTCTTGTAGTATTCTAGTAAGTATGCAATATATGCATGTCTGAGAGGAGCACATTGCATGGGTTAGCTGAGGGAAATTTTAATCATTAAGTGTCGACAGTTGAAACTTTCCTGTTGGTTTGTAGCACTCCAATTTTGTTGGAGTTGTGCCCATTATTCCCAATCAAAGAAGTAGTTGGTGCTGGTTATGAGATGCGCGGTGTTTGGGATCGATATGGCCCGTCGATTCAGTTCTGAAGCGCTGCCTATCTTCGGGCAACGTGAGGAGTTTACGCTTTAGGAGCATGATTCAAGAGTTAGTGCATGACTTACGAAATGTGCGGCTTTTGATACCTCTCGTTGTTGCCTATCTTTGGGCAACATGAGGAGCGTATGTTTTTACGCGGCTTATGAAATGCACGGCTTTTGGTACTCTTCGGTGTTGCCTATCTTCGGGCAATGTAAGGAGTGTATGTTTTGGGCCTTCTCGATGTTGCCAGAGCAACACTGGTTTTTAGAAGGCAATGATCGGGTTCCGCCGATCCAGCGGTTTGATTCGATTTGCTTCCGTCGACCCGGCGGGAAGTTATTATGAACACAGTTTTGTCGGTTCAAAAAGCGAATCAAAATTTATTAAGGAAAGCAGGGCAGATTTTTTGCCTATCTACAATGCCCCTGGCATTCCAGGACGGCTTATTTGCTGAAAAATAAAGAGTGCATAAAGCAATTTTCAAATGAAGTAACAACGGAGTGATTCGCTATTCCAGGCCTTGTGAATTTGAATTCCGTCGATGGTTGTTAGCTTTAAAGTTCCGTCTCTTAGCTTTCGACTGATGACGTACGGTCCTTCCCAGTTTGGTCCGAAGGCCCTCGGAACGGAGTAGACTCGCTTGAGCACAAGATCTCCTACTTTGAAAGTTTGGTTGTGAACTTTGGAGTTGAAGTACCATACGATCCTTTTTTGGTGGGCGGCGGTTCTCAACTCGGCTTCTTCCCTTCTTTCATCAATCATATCTAGCGATTCGAGTAATAGCTGCTCATTTTGCTTTTGATTGAAATTTTGCCTTCAGTGCGAGGGGACTTCCAATACAACATGGATCATTGCTTTTGAGTCGTATGCCAGAGCGAATGGACTGTGGCTGGTTACCGCTTTGTGGGTGGTTCGGTAAGCCCATAGTGCGAGTGGAAGTTCATCAACCCAGTTTCCCTTGGCTTTAGTTAGTCGCTTCTTGATGGTAGATTTGATGATCTTGCTTATTGCTTCCACTTGCCCGTTTTCTTGCGGACGAGCTACTATCAAGAAGCTTTTCTCAATCCGGAAGCGTTTGCAGAAGTCTTTGAACTCGGTGCTTTTGAATTGGGTTCCGTTGTCAGTGATAATTTTTTGTGGCACACTAAACCTACAAATAATGTTTTTAGTAACAAAATTAATGACTTTCTTTGTGGTTATGGTGGCTAGTGGTTCCGCTTCGGCCCACTTTGTGAAACAATCTATGACAACTATAGCATATTTGGCTCCTTCTTTTGCTATCGGTAGGACGCCAATCAAATCTATTCCCCATATTTTGAATGGCCATGGGCTGACCATATGTGTTAACTTTGTTGAAGGAGTTCTTTTAATTTTGCTGAATCTTTGGCAGTGATCACATCTTCTGGCTTAGTCTGTAGCATTACGGTTTATTATTGGCCAGAAGTATCCATACCGGAGGACTTTCTTCGCAAGGGTTTGCCCCCTAGTGTGGTCTCGGCATTTGCCTTCGTGCACTTCCTTTAGGATTCGTCGGGCTTCGTCATCGGATACACACCTAAGGAGAGGGGTCGAGAATCCCCTTCAGTAGAGTATTCCATCTTGTATCATGAATCAGGGTGATTTTCAGAGAAGCTTTTTCCATCGATTCCAGTCGGTTGGAAGAGTCCATGTAAGTAAATATTCCTTTATCGGTGGCATCCACATATTTGGTTCAACAGTGATCTCAAGGATCCAGTCGACGTCCATTTCATCTATGCATGGGTTGGTTAGAGTCTCAACTGGGACTAGCCCCAATGACTGAGCTTCTCCGGAACTCGCCAGTTTAGCCAAATAATCTGCCTTGGTGTTTTTCTCCCGTGGAATGTGGGTTATAGTGTAGTGTTCGATGTCGCTTATCAGTTCCTATACTTGGGACACGTACATGCAAGATTCTCCCCACGAGCTTGGTGCTCCCCTTTTACTTGATAGACAACTAGCTGGGAGTCGCTGTATATGTGAATAGATTTTATCTTGAGCTCTTTCACAACTTTCAGTCCAGTAATCAGTGCTTCATATTCCACTTTGTTGCTTGTAGTAGGGAATTCCAAGCACAAAGCATAGCTAATGGCTTGCCCTTCGGGGGTTTCAAGCGCTACTCCTGCTCTCGAACAGAGGTTGTTAAATGTGCCGTCGACAAAGAGCTTCCATTGCGTGTCTACTTCCAGCTAAACTTCTTCCTTGTCATTCCATATTGTAAATTCGACGATGAAGTCTGCTAACGCTTGCCCATTGATGGCTTTCCTTGGGTGGTATGTGATATCATATTGACTCAATTCTATATTCCACTTGAGTAATCATCCGGAAGTTTTCGGTCGGTATAATACTTGCTTCAGGGGCTTGTTAGTCAACACTTTAATTGGATGAGCCTGAAAGTATGGTTGTAACTTCCTAGAGGCAATCAAGAGGAAATATGCTAGTTTTTCCCGTTTCGGGTAGTTTTTCTCTACTGTAGTGAACCGCTTGCTAATGTAATACACGGGTCGCTGGATTTTTGGTTCTTCACGTACCAGAGCGGCGCTCAATGCATGGGGTGAGATCGCTAAGTAAATGAACAGGTCTTCTCCATCCACGGGCTTTGATAGGATTGGCAGAGCTTCCATGTGCCACAGCAGTTCTTCGAATGCTGTTTGACAAGCTTCACTCCATTCGAAGTTCTTCTTTCCTTTCTCCAGTGCATTGAAGAATGGTATACACTTGTCGGTAGCTTTCGAGATAAATCGACTTAGCGCTGCAAATTTTCCATTCAAACTTTGTAGTTCCTTTTTATTCTTTGGGGCTTGGACCTCTCGTAGTGCCGTTATTTGTTCAAGATTTGCTTCGATGCCCCTAGCACTTACGATGAACCCTAGGAATTTCCCAGAGGCAACTTCGAAGTGACACTTGAGTGGGTTGAGTTTCATTTCGTATTTTCGGAGTATTTCGAACATTTCAGCGAGGTTTTCTAGGTGGTTAACAGCTGCTCGTGATTTGACTAACATGTCGTCCATATAAACCTCCATCGTTTTGTTAGTCCATAGGATAGTGGTTTTGATGACAACAACTATAGAAGTGTTATAAAATATATATGTGCAGGAAATCTATATGCAGGTATCAACAAAAGAAGACTGTACGGTAAAGAAGACAAAGATCAAGAGTTCAAGATTGAAGACTCATAAGATTCAAGATATTCAAGAGTTCAAGACAAATAATATAGGTAGGTTAGATATTTGTTAAAACTCCTTGAAAGCACTATCATTCTTTTTTATCCAATTTACTCGTGGAATGGAATCCACTTCGTTCTTGTTAAAGGGATGGAACCCTAGTGAGATGGAACTCACGAAATATCTAGTGGAACGGATAGTAGCCCTATTTTGTTATCCACTAATTTTGATTCAAAATGATTTTCAAAATTATCTCTTGTTTCATAAAATGATTTTCAAATATTCCTTTTCAAAAGAAAAACCTTCGTTCGTATTTCCAAAAATGTTTTAGCCTCAAAATCATATTTATCATTTTGTTATATTTTGATTTCAAAATTGTCCTTGATATTTTAGCCTCAAAATCTATTTTAATATTATATTTACTTTAGTTTATTTACCTTGATTTTAAATATATTTTAGTATATATACATATATATATTCATAAGTATTTCTACTTCTAAATACCTTCTACAAATACATAGAGTCCATTTGAATAAAGTTGCATATGTTTTAAATCATCATTTTCAAAGAAAAGCAAATCATCATTTTTACTAGACCATGTCGACATCATAGTTACTCGTCATGTCGACATGCTTCCCGTTATAGCAAAGGTTGTTTTCAAAAGAAGTGTCTATTCATTTAAATCTCTTTGAATGGACACATCCATTCATTCTCTATAAATAGAGACTGTTATAGACGTTTTCCAGTAACTACTTTCTTTATTTTCTCTCCTCTTTATTCTCTTATCTTATTTTCTAATCATCCTATCCATATTCTGCCAAAATCTTAAGTGAATCAAACCAGAATATCTCTAGTTTGATTCTCTGCCACTCTCTTCAAAGAATCTCAGTGCTTATCAGAGTTATAGATACATTTGTACTCAAAGAAACTTGTTTAGGGTTATAAAGGTGTGATCGTGTCCTTGGAAATCGATCGGGTAAACTTGTGTCCTGTGAATCAAGTGGTTCTACCCAGAGACCTGAGAATCTGGAGGGTGTACCTCGTTG
Source organism: Allium fistulosum (assembly GCA_030737815.1). Lineage (NCBI taxonomy): Eukaryota > Viridiplantae > Streptophyta > Magnoliopsida > Asparagales > Amaryllidaceae > Allium > Allium fistulosum. The sequence goes on along the minus strand of CM060901.1, from coordinate 302,780,668 downwards.
CCTTGGAATCGAGGGATTGTAATCTAGATTATTATTGAATAGAAAGCCGTACGAGTTGTGCGGGACTGGATGTAGGGTAACACCGAACCAGTATAAAATTCCTGATGTGTTCTTTCCTTTACTTGCTTTTTATTTATATTTGCATCTGTTTGTGATTCTGTGATTTGATCTGTGATTGTGAATTTGCATTAAGTTAGTTAAATCAATTTAAATCAAAGAAGTTTTAAAGAAATTCTTAAAACACTATTCACCCCCCCTCTAGTGTTAAATAGCCTTAAGATCATCTTCCGCGTCCCTGTCACGTTTTCCCTGTTTGGCGCTTCAACATGGTATTTACCAACCTTTGATAAGTTGCCCCTGCGTTCTTCAAACCAAATGGAATTACTCTATAGCAGTATAGGCCCGGGTCGGTGATGAAGCCGGTGTTTTCTCGATCGGGTTTGTACATCAGGAATTGGTTGTACCTGGAGTATGCATCCATGAATGATAGCAGCTCGTGTCCTGCCGTTTCGTCCACAAGTTGGTCTATTATGGAAAGAGGGCGGTCTTTTGGGCAAGCTTTGTTTAAGTCCGAGTAGTCGATACAGGTTCGGCACTTCCCGTTGGACTTTTTGACTAAGACCGGATTAGATACCCATTCTGGATAAGTTGCATCATTGATGAAACCGTTGGCAATTAACTTGTCCACCTCCTCTCTTAGCGCCTTGGATTGTTCGGGGCCTAGGTTGCGCCTCTTTTGTTTCACTGGTGTGAACTTGGGGTCAATGTTAAGCGCGTGTTATGCGATTTCTGGAGACACCCCACACATATCGGAATGTGTCCATGCGAACACATCCAAGTTGGCACGGAGAAATTTAGTAAGCTCCATACGCATCTTATTTCCAAGGTGCGATCCGATTTTCAAAACTTTAGTTGGGTCGTCCATGCCGACCGGGACGGACACCATCAGTTCTGTCGGCGCCGCCTATTCCTCCCCTGAGCTCTTCTTTCTAGGGCCTAAAGCCTTGTCGAATCGGCTATGGTCCTCAAACAGAGGCCGCTCTATAGTTGCCATTTGGAGGGTTCATGGATGTGGAGAGTTCTCCCCACGTCCTTCCCTTTTTCCTTTCTTCTGGATTCACGTAATTCTACAATGTAACATTCTCTAGCAGCACACTGATCCCCTTTCACCACTCCGATTCCATTTGCAGCAGGGAACTTCATGGTTAGACACCATTGGACCAGAGCTATTTTGAAATTTGCTAGAGCGGGCCGCCCCATGAAGGCATTATATGTTGACATTTCATCCACAATTACAAAAGTCTGAATGAGGGTGACTCTTCGATCGCCCTCTCCAAGCTCCACTGGCAGGTCGATTGTTCCCACAGGTTGCTTGGGCTCGCCAGTGAAACCTTGGATCTTTGTTTGGCATGTAGACACGCTTTTCATGCCGATTTTCATCTGGTCAAAAGTACGTTTGAAAAGAATATTAATAGAGCTACCACTATCAACCAACACTCGCCGAACAACGACGGGATCGATTCCCACTGTTACCACCATTGGATCGAGAGTTGGGGCTTCGACCCCTTCGGTGTCCCGATTTTGGAACACTATGTCATTACTCAAAACCTTTTGCAGCTTGGCCAAAGTTTCATAATCTATTGTGAGACATGAGTCTTTCAGAGCATGCTTCAATGAACTCGCATACCGTTCCATTTCTCCCCAACTTCTTTGCGCGGGGTGTGGTCCCCCAGATATCGTTCCAATAATAAGCCTTTGGTCGGTTCGTTTCGACCCTTCGTCACTAGTTCCAGCTTGATTTCTTTATTCTTTAGGAGGCTGAGGGGCGCAGATTGATTGGAGTTTTATGGCTTTCTTATGTACAGCTGGAGTTTTTTGTCCCAGATCAATTCTTAAACGAGGTTCTTTAGGAGGTGGCATTCGTTTGTATTGTGGCTATGTGTCTCATAGAAGCAGCAGTATTTCCCTAAGCGCTTTTGCTGCTCAATTGCCACCCTCCTAGGGGGTTTCTTGTATTCTTCAGTTTCCTACGTTGCCAGATAAATATTTTTTAGAGTGTCATTTAGAGGGGTGTAACCTTCCTAAATCTTTTGTTGCTGCCATTGTTATTTCTTTTATTGGAGTTTTGATTTTTCCTCTTTTGATTCCCATCTTTCCCCATGACTCTTTAAGCAGTTCTAGAATTGTGCGTGTTTTGATTCATTGCCACATCGCTCTGTCCGATGTTCATCGGTTGCACACCAGTAGACTTTCTTTCCAGCTCTTGTGTTTCTTCCAATCATAAGTACCGACTCGCTTTACGATTGAAGTCATTCCTTATGGTAGACTGCTTCATTTTAATCCATTTCTCGAATTTAGTCTCTGGGTGAATGGCTTGGACTAACGCCATAAAAACCATGTCCTCATTAGGGTTACTTACTTATGTCATCGCGGTATTGAACCGGTTCATGAAAGATTTCAGCGACTCGTTACATCCCTAGAACAATCCGGATAGGGACATGACATCTTTTGGCTATGCGGTATGGAGCCTGAATTGGTCAAGGAATTTTGGTGCAAGTTGGTCAAAGGTAGAGATAGATCTCAGGGAAAGTCTTGTGAACCACATAAATGCGACTCCTTCTAGAAAGATAGGGAAGCATCGGCAACGAACAGCCTCTGGAGCGTTGGCTCCGTCCATATACCAGCTATACTTGTATAGATGGGGTTTTGGGTCCTTTGTCCCGTCGTAGGATGGGATAGTTAGCATTGTGAATTTTTCTGGATACTTTTCATTCAAGATTTCATCGGTAAAGGGAGTCCGACTTGGAGCGGATCCCCATTCATCATCTCTTTGGTTTTTACTCTCGTCCATCAACCATTTGACCATGTCTGCTATGTATGCCTTTGATGTCCGGTAATCCTAGGGACGGCAATCTATCACTGCACCAAGTGTTTGGCTTTGCAAACAGTCTTGGAGCATGGGTTGAAGCCTAGGCTTTCCTGTATTCGGGAGAGCCACTCCCACGGGACCCCGTTGGCCCGTAGTTGGCCTGATTGAGGATGTTTGGACGTTCCTGGCATCATCGAACGCGTTGGCATTCTCTTCCAATTGATTGTCTTGCTCTCCATCTTCTGAATCGGAGAGATCCATAAATATATCTTCTTGCGGGGTCTTGTCCCCCTGATTCAAGTTCAAAATTGGTTGCCTTGCGGCTGGTGGAGTATTCGCATTTTCTTCCACATTATGTTCTGTAGTCAACCTTTTTTGTGGTTGTTTTCCATTTCTTCTATGTAAATCAGAAATGGAGGAATTTTCTTGTTCTATAACAGCCGCGGGTTCAGGCATAGTCCTTGGAGCAGGGTTTGACTTTAGGGTTAAGAGAGCGTTAAGCTTATCCGTTAGAGCCTTTTGGCTACTTTCCATTTTTTGGTTAATCTCATTAACCATCTTATTCAACTCATCCCTGGTGACAACTTCGTACTGGTTGGAGGATGCTGGCGCCTGATTTTCCAAGTTAGCACCATTTACTTCAATTTGTTGGGGATTAACATCTTCTCCAGCTATCACTGTCCCTATGGACCTTCCAGAGGCAGTTCTTCTTCTTCCAGGAGCCATTGATTCCAAGTAGATGATTTTTCAAGCAAAGATTGTGGATCTAGCTTTTGGACCTATGGGATCCAACATAGACAGCTAGATCTGAACCCTGAGTTGGAGTTCTCAGTGAAAGCACCAAAATGTTAACCCAAAAAATGGATCAACATCCTGGTTTGAGTGTGAAAGCACCAGACCTGTTTGTACAGAGCAATAATACAGGTAGTATGTATAGAAAAGAATAGTAAAAGAAAGGAGACAAGAAGATTTTTATAGTGGTTCGGTTGTTAACGAAGCCTACGTCCACTTTATAGTTTTATTATGACTGATTGCTGTTACAAGTAGTGTTTGATTACAAGGCTTTTGATTATCCTTAGCTAGATTGAATCCTCAAAGTTGGAATCCACTAGAGAATCATAGTGAATCACTTTGGAGATTGTTGTGAGGGAGATGAAGAATGAAGAAAGCTTCCAGCAGAGCTTCATCAACCAGTCCGGAAAAGATCCCGTTTATGTTGCAGGCAGGACGATATTTATAGAGATCAGAGAGCCTTTGGACCAAACCCACTTGTCAGTCACTTGCAGATGGAAACAGGACGACCTAAAGGAGTTTAGCTCGCGACCCGAGCCAAAACCATGGATCGTTAGCAATCCATGGACTTAGCTCGCACGCGAGCTAATTGCTTAGCGCCTATCTCATTTCTTCGCCTAGCTAGCTCATTGAAGATCCATGGACAAGTATGGATTGCTGGCGATCCATGGTGTATGGATTGCTGGTGATCCATACAGTTAGCATATTTTCTTGCTTTGTCTCTTTTGGCCCCTTTGCTTCCATGTGTCATAGCGAATCATCATGTTGCATGGATCGCTGGCAATCCATAGAGTATGGATCGCTGGCGATCCAAGTACTTGGATTATTTTTGGAGTTTGAAGTTTGGAATGCTTTCATGGCCTTGTATTGACGTTGTTCGTGTAGTCTTGTTGCACGTTGCTCCGTTTCGATGATGATCTTCTAGCTGGTTATGCTTAGCTGCTGGTTGGACTGAACGAACTCTGGTCCCTTGGTTTAATCAAATTTAATCAATGCTTTAGTAATATGAGACGGCTCTCTTCAACTTGTTGCTTTATCCCTTTTGGCTAAGTTCTAAGCCATTCTGACTTCATCATCTTATTCCGTCTTCTATTGGATCCTGCTGGGTTAAAAACCCGGATAACATTTACATTTTAATTTTCAAACAATTTTGAAAATTAACCTAAGACCCAATTCATATTTTGGGCCTTTTCTATTAGGGATAACCTTTGGGCTATGAGTTTAATAATTAATCCTAACATGATTAATTTAGACCGCATAAGCTATTGGGCGCTGATAACATTGTTAAAACTGAGCCAGCCCATAGTGGAAGAAATGAGTGAATTAAAAAAATTACTATTTTGGATCTTTATTGGGTCTAATAAGTCTAATTTATTTAGAACATTTCTAAATTTTGAATTAAATAAAATCTTTTATTTTATTTAAATTTATAATATGATGCTTTATAATTTAATATATGTTATATTAAATATACATGTGTCATATGCACGCGCGCGCGCACACACACACGCACATGTGTGTGCGCGTGCATGTGTAATATATAAATTCGTGCAAGGTATAACATGTCCGTGTATAGGTGTTGAGATTTACACTACAACGGACAAGTTAGATCATCCGATATGCAAATGTATTGTCTAAATGTATGTTTATATATACTTTTATATAAATATAAGATAAGATGTTAAAAATATTATATTTATATGAACTAAATTTTATTCAAATAATTTTATATATAAATAAATTTATATTTATATAAACATTATTATAAAAATATAAATATTGTATACATTTATAACTATATGAATATATTTTTATTATTTATAAAATATATATTAAATATAATTTTTTTGTAACTAAAATCAGTACGTAAATAAATATATAATTTTTTTAATATACATACATACATATATATTATATACTTGTATGTATATATATAATAACATAATAATAAATATAGATTAATACGTAAAAGTACAAAAAATATATATTATATATATATGTATATATCAAGTCATGTGCAGGCTCAGAAATATATTTTTTAAATTTAAATATATATATTTTATTAAAAATCGTACGATTTTTTTTAAAAAAATTAATAAAAAAATAATTTTTAAACTAAAATTTGAATATTGGATTTATTGTAAATTCTAAATGATAATTTTGAATTTTTAAAATTTATTATACAATTTTGAAATTTAAAACCAGTTAAAAATCTAAATTTTAAATATCCGTTAATATTAAAAAAAATTAAAATTATAAAAAAATACTTTTTTGGTCAAAAATGTAATAAATGTTAACATAATTTTTATAAAATATAAAACTTAATTTACAACACACACATATGTTTTATATAATTATTTATATGATCAAGTGATTTAAGTATTATTAAAAAAAAAATATAAATGAAAAAAATATTTTTTATTCTTTCAAAAATTATTATACATATTAATATTTAATTATAAAATTATATTACCATATTTTACAAAAGTATGATATAGTATTTAAAATATAAAATATATACATATACATAAATATTATATATATTAAATCATTTAAAATAAATAAAAAATTGTTTTTCTAAACATTGAGCTTTGCTGCATATAGAACATATACATAATTTTAAAAAAAATAATATAAAACATATATACATAAAACTAATCAAGATTGTGACAATATATTCATTTATCGAAATCGTCACCTAACTAACAATATAATATATAATAAATAAAGTTTTTATATATATTGATTAATATTCATAAACATGTTAGGAGCATACCTTATAGCCAAAGCCTTTAATGGTGATATAAACTTCTTGAGACGATTTCCAATCCAAAAGAGAGTTGGTCCTTGAACTGCTGATCATCGGCTATCGTATAACACTAGAATTGATTTGATTTGAACTTAGGAAATTGATGATATGGAAGGGGGAATTTGACCAGACCTAGAGCGATATGGAGGGTAAAAGGAATCCAAAACAAGTGAGAGTGGAGATGCTTATATGGAGGAGAATTAAGAGATATTTTAGGATCAAGATCCTACATCATCTCTTACCAATTTTCTTCCATCTTAGCCCACCATCTCAAAGCCTCTTTAATCCTATCATTAGGTCACACCTTATACCCCTATATGGGTCGATCCTATCAGCCTTCTTAATGGGCTTTAAACCTATTTTGGAGCCTAAATAAAATATTATGCAATTAAATCCAATTTAACGCTTATCGATATCGTATATCGATTAATATATTTATAACCATTACAAATATATCTAATAATATTTATTCATCAAATCAAAATCAAAATTTATAATTAATATTTTATAAGTATTAATTAATTTATAATAATTACAAATTAATTAAATGTTTGGTCAAAGGAAAATTCATTATTTCGGTTGTGTGACTCGTTAGGTGTAAATTTGGTTAGCGATAAATATCGAACTATTCGAATATTAACGTTCATACGTCACTTAGTAGGTGGTGTGACATTTTTGCTAAATTTATAGCTTACCTGGTTTCGATAGATTTAAAATCTAGTTTTCTTTGTTAAGTGTTGCCCGATTGTGACTAGTGTTTACACCATTCTCTTCGTCAAAACTATATCACTTTGAACTTATGGAATTTGGTAATGATCAAAATTTCAATATCATTCATATTCAACTCTATAGTCCAAACACCGAGTCTTTGGTTTAACAATAACAATTATTATTAAACGAACTGCTCTGGCCAGAGATTTTTGACTTTGAGTTGACTTGAGTTGACTATGATACTAACCTCATATAACTGAGGAGACTAATCCTCTTTTGAATAGGGTTTCACTTCCAATGCTTCCACTCGACTCAACTATAGTCGTTTGATGGACGTCGTGTCACAATTTAACTATAATCAAAGCGGAGCTTCCACATTAAAGATCAACAGTATTCTCAAGTCAAGAGAATTGTGTAATTTAGTCACATCGATATTTTCTATTTGATCTTAGTTATATTAACCAACAGAAAATTATTAAGCGAGTCATTCCATAACTATCCAATAACTATCAATACGTAACACCTTGGTGCCCCTAATAGCATGAGTAATACACTGCCCAACATTTGGAGAGCGTTATGTACTCTAGTCTCAATAGATGTATCAATTTCTAGTCTTGATACATCTTGACTAGGAATATTTAAAATGGTATATTTGTTTTCATTGTGATAAATTACTCATGGTTACAATACCTTGTAACTACTATTACAAAACATAATATTTATGAATTTTCTATTAAATATACTTTTAATTTAATTAATTAACATTTGATATTATATTAAGTAAATAATAGAAAGAAAACACTTTTTATTTCGAATATGATTGGTTATCGAGTTGGATATATATAACAAATTACATAATTACCCCTAAGATATACCCCTAACTCTATCAGTTTTTATGTTGTTGGTATTAACTATTAAATAGCACGTAAATCAAGTGTGTTGCTACGAGCACCCATAATCATTCTTCTTAATACCAACATTAAAAAATACCACAACTTAACATTACATTCAATTATTAATACCATGCTCCCCTCTATAGGCTACCATCATCCGATCTCATTCATTTTGTTGCTTAACTTAAATTTGAAAATAACAATTCCTTTAAAACCTCTTAGTTTTAAATCAAGAGATGAAAAAAATCATCCAAAATCAACCAGAAGAGTAACAATGTCGTGGTGCAGTAAAAAAAACCCTTAAAAACTCTTAATCCCAAATCAAGAGATGAGACAATCATCTAAAATCAAGAGATGAGACAATGATCTAAAATCATCCAAACTAAAACAGAAGCAACTCATTCACGTATTATTTTTTAAATTAAATTATCTGCCTTTTTACTTTTTATTTCGAATTCTATGTTAATCAGTTAATATTTGCGTTGAGGTAAATTTTGGTTGGTATCCGATTATAAATTTATGTTAGGTTTTGATTAAAATGAGGTAATTTTGATTTTTATGAACCTTTAAAGATAAAATTTTGATAGTCAATGATAATATACGTTGATGAATTTAGGAAGGGAGTTGAAATATGGACTTTAATGGCGTAGAGATCAGCGAAAAACTAAACGTAGTATTAGAAAGTAGGTAATTTTATTAATTTTTATTAAAAAAAGTATGGTATTATAAGGTGGGTTTATGGATGTTTTTAATGTCGTGCTAAATCAATCATATATGACCATCTTTGAAGACAGAGGGGGTTATGGAGTACATTTTGGTTGTTTTTATCAATCCTTTAAAATAATGATATAAATCATTTTTCGTGTTTCAATCACTTGGTTAACTTGTATACTACTTCAACATTAAGTGTGAACAAAGTTGTAACCCAGAAATACTTTTAGTTGATTACACACAACACGCTCATTTTCAATATCACCATTTGTACCTTTTTATGGTTTATTCTCACATTCTCCCATTTATACTCTCCAAATTAGATACTCATGGGGTTTTGGATTCTTTCCCTTTTCAGAATTTTGGGCATATTGATAATTTTTATTGGTGTATGCGAGTGCCAAGAACGGTCATTTGTAATCTCTGGCTTCACTCAACCCGTGAAATGGGTTACTCCTTATGATTGGCTTTATTTAAGAGGTATTTCATTTAACTTTTTTACTATTCATTTGTTATTTGTCTGAAATTCACTAGATTTTGTTAGATTTCGATTTAGCTGTATGGTATTATCGTGCACGGTCGGTGAAAGATTTAATTCTGCTGTAGCTGCTTCTTAGTAAATTGATTCTCAGATTATCATTTTTTGTACGGATTTTGTGTTTGTTCAGCACATTTGAAGTGCTTATACTGAGCTACGGAAAATGCATACAGACAAAATTGGGCTAATCTATTTTTGTTGGGTCTTCTAAATTTGTAATTTTTTACTTGCCTAGATAAAACAATTGAGATTGTCAATTAGGTTGATAATTCTCTTGTTATCGCCATTGTAGTGTAATTAGAGTTGATTTATAATCACTTAGCTATGTGAATGTTCAGACATCTAGTTCTGTTTCTATGCAGTTGAGATTCCTCCTTCATTCTCTTCATTTGTGCTGACATTTATATCTAATGTTGAAATTGTAAGTATTCTTAGCTTCAAATTGTCTTTTTAAATTCTTATCATATCTTGAGCCTCTTTGTGCCTTGATTTCGTAAATCTGCTTGCATTAAGTTGGCTGAATTCTAGAATTCAGTATTTTTTTGTCTGCAAGTAGATGAATATCTGTGCCAAAAGATGCATATGAATTATATTGAATCAATGTATACATAGCATAGATGTGCATACTCTATCAAGCTTGCCTCCTAATGCCTATTTAAACAACTTAATGTTTAATCATATATGCAATTCCTTTGTCATGACTGCGATTTTCTGTGAAAAGTATTTGGGGAATCATGTATAATTTAAACCTTGATCCAGAGTTGGAAGTTTGAAAATCCAATATAAATCATCCGAATTTTTTTCCCTTCGTTGTTTTACAAGGAACTAGTCAGATGATTGAGTACTAGCTTGATTAGGATGGGACAGTTGTAATTTGTCACTTTCTCTTATGGTGAATTTTCCAATTTTGACTGGTGAAGATAGCTTAGTGGATGGAACATATTACATGTATTATGTGCTTTTAGTCTAGGAACTGATTTTTTACGTCACAATATCTTTTTCTTCATTTGCATGTTTCCTAGATTTTTAAGTACATCGTTTGCTAAAGTTATGTAATGATCAGTTGCAAGTGTAACTTCTTACATCCATGAACTCAACCTTCAGTGTGGTAGTAACCACTACTGTTCCCTTGCTTATATGTTGTTTTAATTTACAGGGTTCTGGACAAACTAATAAAATTTCATGGAATAACATTCCTTTGGTATGCTTCAAAGATGGCAGCCCTCCTATTCCAGATATATCTCAGTCTTATTTGACTAGTTCATGTATGTTTACTATAAATTATGATTATTCTTTTTAGCAATTAATGGAATCTGCTGAAAATAATTATTCTTCTTTGCAGTACTAAACTCATTCGCCAATATATCATTTGTGGGTAGTGAGGATATTGGAAAAGATCAATGTGTTCCATTTCAGAAAAATATTACGATTGTTTTGTCAAATGACCAGGTATGTAATCTCCATGCGTCAAATATTTGTCTTATCAAGCTGACTCACAGTATGACTATGTATCAGCTAGTTTATTCCATGCACACAGTATTGCTTAATCTAACATGTACATGGTGCATGTAGCGCGTTTTATTTGTACTCATGTTAAAACATTTTATTCTTTTATCACTTTATGAAAGTTTCAATAGTTATATGTAATGCAGATATATCCAGGAGTATGGTACTTAGGATTTTTCAATGGACTCGGGCCAGAGCGAACTCAATCGAAAATGGTACATTCAGCTCTCATTATTTTGTGTAAATGTAATTTGTTTTGCTCTTTAATCATGCATTAACATGTATTAACTTACAGATTAGCCGAGGGCATGCATATAAGTTCAGCACAAACATAGTCATACAAGGATGTCCCACTTCAAATGCAGGGGGGCCAAACTGTAACCAAACTATTGACATGGTTTCATGTTCTCAGTCTCTACCTAACACAGGAACGTTTAGTTTGATCACATGCGAGAATTCTCTTGAGTTATCATGTCTTAATTATGGAGAGCTTAAGTTGTACTATCTGGATGTTGAAAATATTGCATCTCACTTTACTATTACTGCGACTAATTTTGAACTGAATCTCACGTCTTCTGTGAATAACTCTGCAGCTTTAGATGGATTTAGTTTAATGATTTATGCTCGCTATAATGTTATACCACTCAGTGATATATATGATTATTCTGCTGATATAAAACATGCTCCTTTGATAGTAAATTTACCAAAGATTGGAAGATGGTATATTGCTGTTCAGGTTGTTAATCAGACAACAAAAATTTATTATTCAAGCAAAGTGTGTTTCTCCTTTGCATGGGAAATAAACGACTGCAATAATGGAAATGCAGGACCCAACTGTACATGGAATGCTCATATGCTTCAGGTATCTAAGTCGTAAATTTTTGAATTTGACTGATTTTTATGAGTACGCATGTAAATAAAGTAAACTAACATTGCAATAGAATAAACAAGTTAGAGAGACATGCTATGCTGAGTTTCCTTTTATTCCTATGATTAGCACTTTGCTATGTTATTGTTGTTTGGTACTGAAACATTATCAAGCCCTATTTACTCCTATTGTTTATTGTATGTATAAGATTGGTCTATTATCCTACTGTCACTTGGCATGAGTACTGGACACCAATTCACTGGCAATCGTCTAAAAAACCATGCATAGACAAGAGTATTTTTATGTGATAGATCGCATCCAAATACAAGTATATCTTTATATGTGTTTGTGCATAGAGTAAACAAATGTTTCCCTCTAATCGCCCATGATATTAGTTATGTTAAAAGAAATTTCGTTTGCAGAGACTTCCAAGAAAAAGTCCAAGCTCTCCTTTTGAATCATTTTACCTGCCGATGGATAAAAAAGTTCCTGCAGACATTGACAGTAAATTTTCATTTGATAATGATTTTCCTATTGACAACCTCTTGAGCAATTCATCATCGCATAATGATACGTGGACATATTTTTTGTTTATTATTCCACGTGGTGCTGCTGGGACAAATATGCATGTTCAGTTAACAACAGACAGTAAATTATCTCATGAGATTTATGCAAAGTATAGTGGCATACCATCCATGGATAGTTGGGATTATCATGCAAACTGTACAAGCAGTAGTAATGGATCGACAATAATGGCATTAATTGATTCGAGAGAAAGAAAAATTAATTTTTATATTTTGTATGCAAAAGAAGGAATTTGGTGTTTGGGACTAAAACATTCTTCTCCAGATCAGCACAAACAATTGACGATGTCAATTAGTCTTGAGGGATGCCCTAAAAAGTGTTCCTCAAATGGACAATGTCATTATTCTACAGATGAAAGTGGGTCATCTTTCTTCAGGTTGAACATTTTTTTATAAAAGAAATACTTGCCTTTTTTTTTCAAACCTAAGTAAAATTATTTATGTAGTAGATGTATAATATGTGATTTCTATTAATGGTTCATTTTCCTGTATGCTAACAGCTATTGTGTCTGTGACCGTGATCATGGTGGCTTTGATTGCAGCAATGTACTTGTTTCCCGTAAAGGTTACAGATACATGCAACAACTTATTTTTACCTTTTTTTTTCAAGTAAAGATTAGCTGATTGACTGAAAATTGCTTTTCTGTGACTTAGAAAACTATATACCAAAATAAACATTTTCAATTTATCTTATTTACTTTGATTGAAGTATTAAAAGAATTGTTATTCTAAGCTTTAATGTGGATATTATTTTTCTATAATTTCAGGACACATTTGGCAGTCCATATTTCTCATATCTTCAAATGCAGCAGCCATACTCCCTGCATTTTGGACACTCAGGCAGAAGGTACTTCTATTTATTCCATTTTATTAAGAAAAATTTGCAGAACTAAGCTTGTTTGTGCAGAGTATAACAAGAATGACCTTGTTTTAAAAATAATTACAGAGATAGACCTGTTTTGGCCACGTAGACGTTGGCGAATTTTGAAAATGCGCCTTTGGGCGAATTTTCAAAATGCGCCAACGGACGACTTTTCAAAAGTCGCCAAAACAAAATTCCTGCAACTAAAAATAACACCCACCTGCTGCATGTAGCTACCTCACATGATCAAGAAGTTGAACTAATAGACAATGCATAGATATCAACTTTCAAATCTAACAACTGCGAAGGTCATTTATGTCGACATCGAGTAAACAGTACATAGATATGAAGTCCGATACATAACTATTTAGTTCGATACATAGAATTTACATTCACTTAAAGTTGAATACACATAAATCTTAATTCGGTACGCAATCATACATTAGATAATGAAAGTTTAGGCCGCTGAAGTATATCGCTTTCTGTTATGGCCCTGCGATCCACATTTGCTGTACCTGTTTGTTTTAGGCGTTTGATGTTCGTCCATAGCATTTTTTATCCTCGTAGATTTGGGCCGCCCGGGTTGTCTTTTTGTAGGTGGAGGCAATATCTGTGGACCGTTGTATGGTCCCCAGTATCTCTTATCACGCACGGGATGAAACTCCGACTGATATGAAGCTTTGTAACTTTGAACAGAGTACCACTTTGATGCAAAATCATGATGTGCTCTATCAGCATCGTAATCTTGTGCCGAACAAGCCGCCATTACATGAGCACATGATAATTTTTACAGTAGTGGGATGTTGCATGTACATGAGCAGTTAGTACCATCAATTATTACTTTAAATTCATCACCGTAGCAATGAATCACTTGCCATTCTGTTCGACTAAATCGAATTAGTCTACAACGACGTGCTTCAGTAGCCCGATCTGCTATTTTAGCTTCTCATTTTGGAGTCAAACGTGTTGTGATAGCATCCGCGGTTTCCCGTCTCTTACAGAAATATTCAACCGATCGAAAGAAGGTTCGTGCAACCAACGCCTTTATAGGTAACGATCGAGCACCTTTCAGTACACCATTAAAACTTTCGGATGCATGGTTGGTCATAACATGAAAGTGTCCTCCATCATCTTTGCATATGGCCCAATTTTCTTCAAAATTCTCTAAATTTCTTTAAATCCATTTATGAGCATGTGGTTTTGTAGCTTTTATTTCTTCTTTGATTTTTTTGTACTCAACTGCTTCTGAAGCACATGCAGCTGAATAAAATAAACCTGCAAGTCGTTTCTCCCTAAAACCCGCTGTTTGAAAATTAGCTTTAAGATGTCTTGCATAAAACCCATGTTTGTGTGGTTCACTCCATCTGTCCTGTAAAGCTTTCAGAATTCCTTTCATTCGATCCGATATGAAAGTAATACGACGATTGCAAACACTGTGAACGAATTCACGCATGCAAGAAAAAAACCAACCCCAACTATCATATGACTCGGATTCGACAACTGCATAAGCTAATGGAAACAGACAATCATCCGCATTTACAGCAGTAGCAACAAGCTATGTCTCTTTGTATTTACCATACAAACGTGTTCCATCAATACATAGCAATGACCGGCAGTGTAGTAAACCTGTAATGCAAGGGCCAAATGTCCAAAACGCATGATCAAATACTCCAACTTCATCGTGGGTCACATGTCCAACAGTCCCCAGATTACTTCTCTTTATTTCCTCGAAATATTGAGGCAAAGTCGCATACGATTCGGTCCAATCACCTTCTTTCTATTATTTTACTTAATGTTCGCCAAGCTTTCATTTAACTAATTTTGATGAACAGTTGGTCATCGACAAGCACTTGGACTGTACCTGTTGAGATATCCAAATCGGCCTTTACAAAAGACATGATTTTTGACACAAGAAAATTAGAAGTGGCTTGCTTGTGGTTGAAATTAACTGTAGGATTGACACAGTTATGTTCACTAGGCAACTTTCTGATTTCCCACCATCCAGATTGTGATTTCTTTGAGACTATTGCATGTATTCTTCATGGACAGTTAGTATCAACATTACATATAGCAGTGTATATAGTTTTATTCGACTTGATCGGCTTGTACGAAACTCCATGTAGAATTGACAATTCGGTTAATTGGTGTAGAAGCTTTCCTTTACTTTGAAATATTATCCCAACAACAAATCCATTTTGTATGCAAGCGGTTGAAAAAAATTTCCCAGCAAATTGTAGATTAGCAACAACCGATTATGCCATCATTTGTGCGGTACATAGACCATCATTCAACGGTACTTCCATTTGAGCTTCATCATCATCACCTTCAGCATCATCTACGTTCGGAAAGTCATAGTTCAATGGTTCATTGTTCACCTGCATTCGTTCTACCCTCCATGCATCATTATTAGTCCTCGTCGCAACAACCATACTATCAATTGGAAGATCATGTCCGGTATCTCTATCTATATCAACATCCATATCAATGTCAATATTTGAATCATGTGAGTGTTGTGATGGTCCAGCACTATATTCTGCAGCGGTATCCTCAAGATTTGTAAATCTGTTAACAAAAATATTTTAGTAAGAAGCTAGATTAGATATGAAACATTGTCCAAATATATTGCAACACATACCTTTGACTCATATCATACAATTCTGATGGGGTAGGATATACCGGTAGCGACAAATGAATATTTTGTTATTCGGCATGGACATTTTGTTGATGCATTTGTTGTTGGAAGCTAATTGTGTAAGACAACCATTAGGCATTTGTAATTTAAAAAGGTACACGCAAAATACAAATATTAACAACGATACCTTGGAAGCATCGTAGATGGTGTGTTGTACGAAAAGTAAAGTTAACATGTAAGGCATGAAACCATAGTTTATTGGAGGAGGACCATGACCCCAGCATGTACATATGGATTACTATAAGTAGAGGAACCTAAGCTTGCTGAAGGATTATCAGTTTCCAACATATTGTAAAATACCATATTCCTTTACTAACGATAGGAGATGATACATGTTCTTGCATATTTTCTTTTGCAACTTTCCCAACATACAACTCAATTGATTTGGTAATCGCAGAAAACATAACTTCAACATCTTCATCGTCTGAAAATGTTATTGCTTTTGAACCCGAATCCGTAGGCTAGTTAACCACCAACTCAAATATCAAATTCGATTGCGCTTATTTTTGTCGCTTTGTACATAGACTTTTTCAACTTAAATAGTGTGCAACCTTTGCGTACTCTTCCTGGTTTACAAAAACCTCCGACATACTTTCCGTTTTTTTGTTCGTCGACGATCAATTCACCGTCGTAGTAGCAAAGTGTGGAAATGAGATTTCTAGCCATTCTATAAACATATAGTTTTTATTGTACCAACTAATTTCTAGCCATTCATATGGAATTATTTCAATAGATGTAACAAAGCTAGGATTTTTAATTTACTTACCAATTTCGATGAAGAGATATAGTGAAGACGTTTGTGTAGATCAGCAAAGATTCTATGGCAACAACCAACAGAGTATTGAAAGTAATTGAGTTTTGTTGTTTGGGGATCTAAGGTGGAAGAAAATGAGTTATTCAAATCTGAAAAACTAGGAGTTCGTTATGAAGAGGTGAATGGTTTAGCTGACTGGATATAAAGTAGTTTCTGTATTGGCGACTTTGAAAAATCGTCATTGTGCGAATTTTCAAAATTCGCCTAAAGGCGAATTTTGAGAATTCGCCCAAAGGCGAATTTTGAGAATTCGCCCAAAGGCGAATTTTGAGATGTCGCCAGTACTAAAACTGCTGTAAAACAACAGGATACGACACAATATCATTTCGTACAACAACAGGATACGACACTATAAAATACATGATTGACACATGATAAAATACAGGATTGACACAGACAACTGACACCTGATACGACAATACTACCAATACAGTAAAACATACGGTCAATCGCGTGGTAACCGGTAGCACCCTGCAAGCATTTCATTCCGAATTGCAATATTCATCCTCTCCAAGCGACTAATCTTAGCTTGCATCTCAAGGGCGTATTGGACCCCCCTTTCCGTCTGTGGAGGATCAATCCATTCAAAATTTTTACAACTATGCACCCATTGACGCGTCTGTGCATCGATATACGTTTTACAGTCGTAAAAGCGACGTCCTGCATTCCTCTGACTTTTGGAAACAATAACGTTACATTCAACTCCGCAATAGCAAAGTACAAAACGACCCATCATGTTAGAACTTGATCTATCAGGGTTTTGATGAGCAAGTACAGTCATCAGCCTAGCATGCAATGACTGTTGGACCGGTTGGGGATTCTCAAGTACCACATTTGTCTACGTAGCACAAACAAGTTCGATCTCTACTTCATTTGTCTCTGTAGCATCCACTCTTGGTAGGTCTTCCACTTGGGTCTCCAGAACAAATTCTACCTCATCGTCCACACCCTTGTTCCGTTCGTAATCATCATATATTTTGATCATTGTTTCATCATCAATCTCCCAATCATCCATTTTCACCTAAAAAAAAGTTGAATAAAATACCAAAATTGAACAAACTTACAACTATGGTTTGGATAGATTTACTTTCCAATTTGAATCAAAAAGAAGCGCGTAGTATACATCTACAAATGTAAGTATGGAGTAAAATATTGGACAAAATACTAACCTTATTGACTTATGTGAATGATTTTGCACAAATTTTGGTTTTGGGTTCGACTTTGAAGCAAACAAGAATGAAAAAATGAAGAAGGGGCTGACTATTGACGAATTTTCAAAATTCGCCAATAAATACCTGATGCAGAAACCAGAGCAACAGCACCTACAACTACTACATCATATTACCAAACTACATCATATTACATCGGTAAACACAACACATTATCAAATGGTGCGAAATCACATTAATACACAATCCAACATCATATTACAAAACACAACTACACAAATTCAAACAACATTAACAAGTACATTATACATCACATTACACATCACCCCTAGCTATTTGCATCAAACAATATTAACATTACCAATTTAGTCGTGAAGCTCGTGAAATTCTACCGTGCTTCTTTTTTGC
This sequence comes from Allium fistulosum, assembly GCA_030737815.1. Lineage (NCBI taxonomy): Eukaryota > Viridiplantae > Streptophyta > Magnoliopsida > Asparagales > Amaryllidaceae > Allium > Allium fistulosum. Next base: position 302,762,442 of record CM060901.1, on the reverse strand, counting down.
CGACGCGTTACCAGCGGTCTCAAACTGCTACCGCTACTCCTTGCTCGGCGTGCAGTGGAGGCCGAAGGTAATGTGGCTATTGGTTGAGATGGGCCATGAACAACTTCTTGTATCAGTGCAGCTTGTGACGAGGTGCCTTGTGATGATGAACCGACACCTCTCTCTAGGACGACGTCGTTGTACACAAACGCTTGAGGTGGAGATGGAGGTCTGGGCCTATCAAGTTTATTCCTGCACAACACAGTATCTAGAATCATTTGGATGTTAGTGCACATTCTCTTACCTTCCTCGTCGGTTTGTCGTTTGCGAAGATTTTCTGCTTTTTTCCATGCCCTGCTTATACCAGCAGCCTGTATGGTTGAATGAAAATTAGCATCATACACAACTATCATAAACACAACTATCATAACTTATTGAAATACTACTTACAATATCAACTTACCACATTCCTCTCAAGTGGTGCTCTAGTAACGTACAGACTTCTATACATGCCTCTACTGGCGCCTGAAGAACATATCACCGTGTTATGTTCCAGTACCACCTTTTGTATTGCTCTAGCGTAATGGTGGGCTCCCTCTCAATCTGCGTAGCTGTATGACGCTCATTCCACAACTGAATGTACGTTCCATATTCCTTTTCGTTGTACGTAGACGTGCATTGTGGCGCATCATCCGGTATATGCTGCATCATACCGATCTGTCTCATAACCCTGTCAGGTAAGTGAAATGCAGTCTGGTGTAACATATGAGTGGTACTCTCACAGTCCACAAGTATCTAGCAGCTGTACACATGACTGAAAGCTATGCCAGCACTTACTGTGTGTACGGTGTTCATGTCACCTTGTCATCCTCCAGGACATCTAACTCGTTGCGGTAGAACTTAACACTCCGTCTTGGAGTTTGACGTTTTTTTTGTCCTACTCACCTGTTATACGGTGTTAACGATTGAATATCACACATGAAAATTTTACTGTTTAACTAAATTAGAAGGATAAATATACCGAGACCCAAGCGGCATCGACTGATCGACAACAACATTTGTTACTATCTTCTGATTGGAAGATAAGTCCACGACCAAAGCTGTATTTAAAAGAAAATATTACAACAAAAAATGAGACAAATCATGTAAAACAGTAAACTATTGAAATTTGTTTCAAACCTGTACTAGTGTCAGACATCCACCAATAGATTTATTCTCCAAAAGAAAAAGCTTAAATAGCTCCATATATGTATGAGATAACACATCACTGCTCCAAGAAAACTTACCACACTCCCCTAAATCAGCAAAATACGGTAGCCATTTCAGATCTACCCGAGTCTTTGTATGATCGCATATCAATCGAAAAATAATAATGTGCAAAATACCACGTGCTCACTGCTGAATCTGAACCTCTGTAGAATTAGCTGGAATATCGTGCGACAATTGACGTCGATACCACATGACTTCCACGAACTAATTACCCCTTGTATCAGCAAGATACGGTAGTCATTTTAGATCTACCCGAGTCTTTGTATGATCGCATATCAATCGAAAAATAATAATGTGCAAAATACCACGTGCTCACTGCTGAATCTGAACCTCTGTAGAATTAGTTGGAATATCGTGCGACAATTGACGTCGATACCACATGACTTCCACGAACTCATTTACCCCTTGTTTGTTCGGGGGGTGGGTCAAGACCAAGTAAATCACGACACAATTGCATATAATCATATGCTGCTCCTCCATAAGCCACTGGATTGCCTTCAATAGGCAAATCTAACAACATTGCTACATCTCCTAGTGTAATCGTCATCTCACCAACAAGAAAATGAAAAGTGGAGGTCTCTGGTCGCCATCTGTCTGTCAAAGCAGTGATAAGATAGTGGTCAAGCTGAATGTAACCTAACTTCATTATGTGTAAAAATCCAGCCCTCTCAATCTCAGCCAATACTCCTGGATGGTTTGAAGTTACTTTCTTCAACGACGTGGAGTGATTTATAGTGATATCTGGATCGTCACGCTGATCAAATGATAAATACATAATTAAAAACCAGGAATTATACCAAGTGACACAACATTACAATTTTTTATAAACCACCTGCATCCATATGTCGTTAGAAGTACGATGCTAGGCTTGAAGAAGTAATACCCCACCATCAACCGGTCCGGGCTCCATCTCAACATACTCTACAAAATACAAATATTAAAAATCGATTCATTTCGATAAAAACAGGTAGATTATCGAACAATTATCAAGAAGACCAAACTATCTTATTGTAACAAAGAAGTTCCACAGTGGGTTGCAACAATGCCTATAAAGAGGTTTCCAAGCACACATTACCTAATATCCATAACATCAAAATCAACCAAACAACCCTACATTACAATAAGGGCAATTTGTACGCATCTACATTTGTAATCAGCTTATTTCTTGAATCATATCCTTACACCGATGCCTTAATTTTCAATGTCCTAAAATTGAAATAACAAATTATGGGTTTAAATTCGTACTTATTTCTTGTTCAATGCCCGACGTGCTTGCCATTGATAAATTTTTGGAAGAATTTGATTAAAAATTGAAGAAATGGAAGAGTTGGAAGGTATGTGGAAAGTTGGGGAAATAGGTTCAGCCGTGTGTTTGAAGAAATGAAGGTGGGGGAAATGGGTTGTTGTCTCACGGGTTTTTGTTAGCAGGTTTTTTGTTTTGGCGACTTTTGAAAAGTCGTCTGTTGGACGAATTTCCAAAATGCGCCAACGTCATCGTGGCCAAAAGAGGTCTATCTTTGTAATTATTTTTCAAACAGGGCCATTCTTGTTATACTCTGCACAAACAAGCTTAGTTCTGCAAATTTTTCTTTTATTAATGGATTAGAATCTTTAATTGGACTTTGGTTATGTTGACTCTTTTCTTGCTGGTATGAGTTATTACTAATCTGTGGCCAGTAAATTTTTTTAAAACTTTATACAGTGTGAGAAGATACGGAAGAAAATGTGATAACTTTTTACTATAGGTACTGATGATAAACCCGAAGCAAATGTAACAGATGCAAAAATGGTTCACATGTGTACTTGGTGTGAAACTTGTGACTTTGATAATGTTAGATAAAAAATTAAGCAACTATTACCTTTTTAATGGGGAAAAACAATTTCATCTATTCAGTTTAATTTGGTTGTGCATAAATGTGACCACAGTAGCACACAAATCAATTTCATGCTTATCTAGGTCTTCTAGTCCTATTATTTAGTATTACATTTGCCTCCCAACAAAATATGATTAGACCCAAAATTCAATATCTTCTGCATAAAATTTACTTCGCTTGCATGTACATCTCTATCCAGTTTAAACATACCACCCCGTTAGACTTATTAGCCAAGGCTAACTCATTTCGGTTGTACTTGTTGCAAAAACTCGATGGAGCCTTGGCATACGGTGTGGCGAACTGCACCGTTCAAATAAAATTTGATAATTGTTCTTATATATGTATTTGTGTATATAGTTACACCCCTCTCTGCTACACACCCCTTAGATTTTTTGAACTGCACAATTCGGAACTAAATAAAAGTTTGTAGATATGTTTTTACATGCTTTGAGGTCATTTCTACCAAATTTTGATCAATTTAAATAGTCATAACATATCTCAAAATAATCAGTGTGTACACACACACACATGGTGTTTTGTTTAAAAGACAAACTTGTATCAAATTTTAGATGCTAGGCCACACCACATTCAGAATTTAACCATAAGGACAAAACACGTCTCTTCCTCCAAATCATGTTTCTCAACCGTGCCACCACAACCACGCTCCAGTAGCTGGCGCTTCACCTGCAGTCGGTCCGCTGTCCCGTCGCCAGATCAATCACCATCACCATTCTAACCGCTTCCCCAACCATCTACAGTCGGCCCGACCTACCTTTTCAAACCCTAACCCTGGCAAACAAACACATGCTTCTTCGCATCACCTACCGCACCACCTACATCCTCCAACACACTATTATACCATTTTCCATTTCATCTTGCTCATCAATCATCAATTATAGAGAAAAACTGCAGCAAGTACAAATTGATACTATACGGTATCATTATATGAAAAAATTATGTAAAAAATAATAATAAGTACAAAATGTTGCCCTGTCGTAGTAGTTAAACATAAAATGATACTACGATGTAAGATAAAAAATAATGTTATTTTTTTTAATTTGGTAAAACACAAAATACTACTATGGAGTAGCATTTAAACATGAACTTTTACTATAAGGTAACACGAGAAAAAGTGAATGCTAAAGTAAATGCTATTTTTTATTTGGTAAATACAAAATGCTACTTGTCGTACCATATAAACATAAAATGATGCTACAATGAAAGATTAAAAAATAATGTTATTTTTTTAATTAGTAAGTTCAAAATGCTATTGTGTAGCAGCATATAAACATGAACCGCTATTGGAAGGTAAAATAAAAAAGTACATGCTATCTTTCTTTCTTAATTTATTAAAAAAAATGATACTAAATACTTATGATATTACAAAATGATACCGTGTAGTATCATTTAAACATTTACAAAATGATACTATACTGTATCATAATATGAAAAATCATATAAAAAATATTAACAAATACAAAAATGCTACCATGCTATTTTATTTAAACATGAAATGCTACCACAAAATATCATTGTAATATAAGGTTATGCACTTCATTTACAAAATGATATTACAATTTATGAAATACTGCTACAAATCAAAAACCGCTACTGTAGTTCGTAAATACTACTATAAAATAGCATTGTAAGCTAAAATTAAGATTTCATCTAAAAACTGATATTATAATTCACAAACTGCTACTATGAGATAATGTTCATAATCTGCTATTACAATTCACAAACTGCTACTATGAGATAACATTATGAGCTAAATTGTACATGTTTTATCTATAAATACTATTATAATTATCATAATACTACAAAATTATTATCGTAATACTGCCTTTTTCTTCTCCAATTCGAAGCTACTCCTTAATCACAATTACCGCACCATCTTCAAAACAAGGCCAACATCTCAATTGTCATCGCCAGCACCAGTGCACTCCAACCTCAATCGTCGTCATTCATCCGTAAATCCTAGCTGACCTCTTCATAGAAGCCCCAATTTTTCAATCAACACCGCCGCGTCCTCCTATTGCTCGTCACGCCCCTTATTGCGTGCAATAATTATATCGTATGAACTTTATCCTTAAGACAGAAATAAACGGGCCGTCCTTGATGCTAAAAGGGCCTTAAGTTTGTCCTTCAAACTATTTTCCTCTACATATGTGTATATGCGTGTGTGTATTTATCTAATGGGGTACATAAGTTTGTCCTTCAAACTATTTTCCTGTACACATGTATGTATATGCGCGTGTGTATTTGTATAATGGTACATAAGTTTGTCCTTCAAACTATTTTCATGTACATATGTATGTATATGCGTGTGTACATAAGTATGTATATGCAATGATTTCTAGACTTTACAAACATATCATCATGTATAATGGTACGAGCATAGAAATTCAAGTTTAAAGTCATTTTGAAAGCGGAATAAAAGATAATAACCTGCTTATAAAAGCAGATATCTGAATCAGATTCAAATAGATTCTCAATTACGTAGAAGCGTTTACGCTTAATAGTGTATACATGATAAAAAAGGGAAAATTTGTACCATTGCTCAAAGAATTTTCTGTAAAAATATTGTTTTTAGAGCATTTACTAGTCTTCAACCACAGAGAATTCAGTCTCAATTTTTTCGTCATACTTCAGAACCCATTAAAAAAATGAAAATTAATTAAAAGAACACGATTATAATCAATATATTATAGAGATACTCTATTTTGAAAATTTTGAAATGACATAACTATTCGTATACAAACTATGTATAATAGGAATACTTTATTTTGAAGCTTTTAAAATTACAAAACCACCTCTATATAAAAAAAATCAAAACTAAATCTAAAAAATATAAGGAAATGCTCATTCTTCTCACGTTCATGTGGCATAGAACTGCCCACTCATGATACTTCTTCATCTCTTCCACTTTCGATCCCAACCCTAGATTCACAAGATCTCTCGATTTTCTATGCATATAAAAAGAAGCTATCTTACATTATCTATTTGTTTCAAGTATTATCTATGCATATATGAACATCACTTTGGAATAAGATGAATTCGCTCTCAATTTTCTTTGCACATGTCCAATAGACGTACCAAACGTACCGGTATATAAATATTTTTAAGATCTTGAAAAATAAAAAAAGGTGTATTTTCTTTGTGCTGTGCCCTGTTTGCGCATTTTGGTGCACCTTCTCATTTGCGGCACACCATAAAAGACGAACGTGTTATTGTCATGCTGTGCTGTGCGTATCTTTTACAAGAATGGTTTGACCGCATCAACAACTCCACCTGAAATTCACTAACCAGCCAAATCAGATTCATCTCAGTTGCACTTAGTGGTTACTCACATGACTCCAGAGCCTTCATAAGCGATTATTTAATAATTTCACCTAGAAGTGAACATTGAACTCCCAGTTGCTGTTTTGTCCCTTGATAACTCGTAGTCTAGCCAAATATGCTAGCCCTCTTAGTCCCTGTTTAGTTAATTTTCAAAACTTCTTGCATGCACAACATATAGCAAAATGATTATCTATTTACATGTACCTGTACGATTTTGTTTTCATTAGATTTATTATGTTATTATGTTGCTCAGGCATTTGCAGAATGGGTGTTGTTTACTTCTAGTGGGATATCAAGCGGGCTATATCATGCATGTGATGTTGGTACTTGGTGTGTTTTATCATTCCGGGTTTTACAGGTATTTATTTTGTACCTTTTTTTTTTGATTGATTACCGTTGAAAGAAAAATAAAGACTTCAAAAGTATATTACAACTTAAAGGAGATGTTAGAAACTTAGAATAACAATTTCTGCTGTTTTCTTTGAGTACTCAGTCACTTTTTTGTTATGTTATCAATGTTCATTAAATACAATCATGGTACATTTGTTCAGTTTATGGACTTCTGGCTTTCTTTCATGGCTGTGATAAGCACATTTATATACATGGCTACCATAAGTGAGACTTCAAAAAGAGCGATTCACACAGTTGTTGCAATCGTCACAGCTCTGTTAGCTGTAACTGGTGCAACGAGGTATGCAACTCATTATTTTGCATTAGAAGTTAGTACTCTACGAAATAACTTCTGTTTTATAATTAATTTCAGGTCAGCAAATATTGTTCTTGTTGTAATCATTGGGACGGTTGGCCTTTTTGTTGGATGGCTACTTGAGTTTTTGACTTCGTATCAGTTCACCTTTCACACTATGGATTGGAACTTATATGTAACTGATAGGTAAATTTCAATATGCCAATTATATTTGGTTTAAATGTACTATTCAATTGATCAAAGCTGTAAGTTTGTGTTGTTTCAGCTTGCGAAATATTAGAAGATGGTTCCGGAATCTCGTAAGTACATTGAATAAAAGGTTCCACTGGCCGCTTGTAATTTTAGGATTTGCTGCACTAGCTTTTGCTGCGACATGCTGGAAGCTGGAAAATCATCAAAGCTATTGGGTTTGGCATAGGTAAAATCGTATCTTTATTCCTTTTAACCATTACTTGGCTATTATACATAGGGGAAAAGAACCTAAGACTCTTGTCTGCCCAACCGTGCAATTGTCTCACTACTATTATTGGTTATGTTACTGTCACCTTTTAGTTTGAAGCATAAAACTTGTACTGATTTTTTTTTCTTTCCCTTTTTTAACTGCAGTCTGTGGCACATTAGCATATATACTTCTTCATTTTTATTCCTGTGGTCAACTTCCGCCAACAATAGAAGTGAAGTACAGCCTGCTGTTTATGAACTTACACGCCAAGACTCTTTGTCAAGAACTTGATAACAGAGGATAAACTGCACATAGGGTGAATGATGAATCTTGCTACAAGCTTGCAAGTTCATTAACTGCAGTTCGGTAGTGCTAGAATTTGCGGTAAACTTATTGTTTATTTCTCAGGGGAAGAAGAGTGATATCCCATCGAGAACAATTCTTGCTAGTTCGTGATGCAATTGTACATAACTTATAGAAAAAATAAATTACGATAATGAATTTTGATGGGATGTAGAACATTTGTAACATTAGATCAAACATATAATGAGTAAGTTAATTATACCCTGTCTTCTCTATAACGAAACTTGCGCGTGCTTTCTGATCAAAAAATTTATATCAATTATTCAAAAAATCCTGTTGCAGTTACATGCTTTACTGGATTAGGTTTAAAGGTAACAGTTCAGTAGGAAAGGGTGGAACCTTATCAACAAGGGGTCCCTCTACGTGCTTATCCTTCTTCCTCTGGATGACATGCTAGAATTTCAGAACAGGGAAAGCAAAGCGTTTTCTTTTAAAAAAGCATTTAGTTGTACCCTAATAAGGGTAGCAATCGGGAATTATTCTTCATTTTTTTACTGCTTAATGACAGGAATCAGTTGCTTGGTAGTTCTGAGTTTTTGAATCTCGAGCAAATCCTTTTCACACCTTTTGCTACCGCTGGGTTATTTCCAGATATTGTGGGATATTATTTGATATTGATCATTTATAAGTATTGAATCCCGAATTTGAGATCCACCATCATTCCTATCAAACAATTGGGTAAATATTCGTTTATGCATGAGATTTCCTCCTTCGAAATTTTCCGTTTGAATTTTGTTAAAATAATAGTTTATATATCTCTAATGGGATAATAAACGAAAAGAACTTGTTGATTTATCCAAATAATGTTTCATATTGTCTCTACTTACTAAAAGTGAAAGTTTAGTAGAATTTCCATGTGTCATTTTTAAATTTCAAAAATACCCTATATAACATCACATTTTCGATCACTCATCAATAAAGAAATATCACTATCGATTTATAACATGCACCACCATTTCCTTTGTGATCACTCATTCATGAAATCTCATTATCGATTTGCAACGTATACCACCAATAAGATTACCTGAGATAAAGGCGTCTACGACCATCAAAATTTTTCACTTATAATACACACATAATAAAAACATCATTATTGTAATACATTTTTTCCGCATTAAGTATTTTTTAAAAAAAAAGTAAATATTTTCATTTATTTAACGCATACAGATGCGAGCATTTAACTAGCATGTATAATATAAACGTATGTTCACTCAAAAATATTTTTATTATAATTTATTTTAGAAGACCATTATAGAGATTTTACTTTTTGAAGGAGATTCTAATTTTGACTCACCTCCCTTCCCTTGTAAAAAAATAAACATAATTATGTAATTACCAATTTTCTATCGGTACATAAAATTTAAACAACGGATATCATGTCGTGTTTGTAGATTTTCCAATAGGTTCATGATATTTTCTTATAGAATTTTGATGGTTACGGAATTTGCTTAATGATGCTAAATTGTGAATTGTTCACGATAGAACACTCCATATCATAATCTTGCCCTAATAATTTTATTTTAATTAGATGCCCTGTAAAATTATTCCCTAATCCGAAAATAGTCCCATATGTCGTAAATTTTCAAAATGAGGTTGATTTAGGTATTGTTTTAGAAGAAAGAAGAAGAAGAGGGAAGAGACTTTAGCCCTACACATAAAATAAACATAAATAACATTGTTTATATATTTGTTTCTCAAAAGAGGATGGGCCCTACGGGCACCCAAATGTTTTCTCTTGGATCAAAGAGAGAAGCTATGCATACCAACACACGGGCATCGATCGACCGACGGACGGGGTATGGGTCTAATCTAGAATATATTATTGAACAATTCTCAACAGATCAATCTTTCGATGCAATTCGAATTTCGAACTGATGTAAACGGTGGGAAATTGAACGAACGCGGCCGTTGAAGGCTCATTTTCACTATCTATAAATAGACAAGATCGAAATCATTTTTCACACTAGGAAAATTCTTCTTCTTCATTTCTTGTTAGCCTCCAAATTTTAGAGTTTTCTTGGCCGGATCAAAGTCGTACAAACATTGAATTCGATTACATTATTAATATGCTTCATTTAATCCTAAAAGTTAATAATTCAATAATTCATTTGTACCTGGTGGGTTTAATTATTGCTTGACAGAATCTACTACGTAGATCTTAGAAGTCAGAATTACAGTAAATGCTTCGTTATCATGTTCGAACCACCGAAGATATTCCAATAATATCAATCCTCCTTTTACTTAATTTTATACTCATGTTGAAACAATGTTAAACTAAAGTTGTCGAGAATTAGCTAAAACGATAAAATCTCTAGACCGTGGTTTTAGAGGTCTTGAGTAGGGATGACAATGAGGCAGGTCTAGGGTCTAAATTCGATAGGCTTACCCCCTGTTTTGACCTGTCATGACCCGCCCCATTGGGTCATCGGGGTGGGTAGTCTCATGATCCGTTCTTAAGAGCTTTGGGTCTAGGGTTGGGTCGAGGCTTGACTCACTTGCCTCAACCCGACCCGCACTATTGAGATATCATAAAGTTACTTTATTACTATAACGATGATATGTTAATCATTTTATACATAAGTGGTTATAACATGAATATTCTAATGTTTCATTCAAAAAATTATATGATTTTTATGGTATTAAGTTGAATCACTAATAATTATATAATAACACATACATGCTTTTCTCTAACCATTATCATACACCTTATTTTTATTACCCTACTTATCATTGTAAACACATTAATATTTATATTTATTGTCTCATTCAGTGACAATCCATCTTACGAATAAAATAAATAAGTATATGTACATTAATACATCATTTTGAATGAATATGCAAAGCCTAACCGGGTCTTGGGGTGGGGGTGGGTCCACCTTGACCCATATGAGATCCGGGTATAGGACGAAAATCCAGACCCGCATCAGGTGTTAATACCTCAATTATTAAATTTGATGATAATAACCTTGGTAGCAATAATACATTCATATAAAATATGGATACTAATGATTTTGCCAAGTTATATAGAATATAGTGCATGATATTATACAGGTTTTGAATCAAAGACTGTACAGTATAAAGACTCAAGAACTGGACATAAAGAATCATGATTATAAAGATCAAGATATGAAAATCTCAAGACTATGGTATAGTATATAGAGTCGTAGAATATTGTAAAAGTCCCTGGTCTATTTCTTATTTTTATCCTTTTTAATTTTAAAATAAATATATTTCTAAAAATATTTTTTAAAAGTTTTGTTAGGTTTAAAATATTTATAAACTAAGTTTAAAATGATTTACAAAGTATCAAACTATTTTACAAAGTATATAGTTTACAAAAAAAAATTTAAATGAAAATAGTTTCCAAATTTACTACATATGTCGACACATAGGCAGATAGTATGTCGATATACATGCAATAATTTTGAAATTAATATTTCAAATGAAGTATCTATTTGCCGTAAGTTTTCAAGAATGGACATGTCTATTTATTCTCCATATATATGAAGTTTCCAAACGAATTTTTATTAATTACTTTCTTATTGTCTTCTTTCCTCTTACTTTGCCAAAAATTCTAGTGAAAATATATTCCAATCTTCTCAAATTCAAACCAGAATCAATTCAAACTTCATTATGTTGATTCTCTACTATTTACCCTCTGATTTCAATCATCTCTCTCTCAATCAAAGACCAAAGTGCTTTCCAAGAGGCTATAGGATTCATTGTAACCAAAAATCAAGAAATTGTCTTTGGAAAAACCATCAAACTCTAGTTGTATTTAAGTGGGTGTGATTGTGTGCCGTTTAAATAAAGTGGGTGTGCTTGGTGTCTCGAAAATCTACGTGGGTATGCTTGTATCCCGTCCAAATCAAGTGAGTGTATTGAAAGCTTGAAAAATATGAAGAGAGTGTCTTGTAGCCTTGAAATCGAGATTATATTAGGTTTGCCTTCTGCCCATTAGTGGCATTTGAGAAGAAATATGTCCAAAAAATTATACGGGACTGGATGTATGTACCAGTCCACCATTTTGGACGGTTTAAATCGACAATAAACCACACATGTCAAACTCAAACCATTCAAAAGAAAGGATTGTTAATGTGGTAAATAAGAAAATAAAGATAAACAAAACATAGAATCTCACAACGGAATGACAAAATATAATAATCAAATAAACAGTTCATGAATCTATTTTACAAATACATTTGATTACACTTTACAATACAAATCAGAGTTATACATACAACAGGAATAGATAAATAATACAACGTAACAATATGATGTAGTGGAATAAATATAATAAATAGTAATAATATACTACATCTTCGTCTTCGTCCTCTAGAAAAATAGTCTTCAATGTGCTGAAATACTCAGGCTGACCCAAGCGTAATGAAAAGACAAAACACTCGAGTCAGAACTAAAAGATCTTATGTAAGTTAAACCAAAATAAGTAAATATGAGTGTAATGGCTTCAGAGATGTTTACGGGATTTTACATCTCCTATTAGTGTCTAACGTGTGTGCAATAACTTAAGAGATGTTCGGGATTCCATCTCCTAAGGATCCGTTAAACTATCTACATATATAATACAATGCGCTATTATAATATGTCTACAATAAAGTAAAGTATTAAAATAGCGTTAAGGCGTTACCCATATCCCCATTAACATATTTTTATATAAATACCGTAGTCTATACAGATACTGTAAGCTCCACTAAACCGGTGGGATACTTAGGGAGCGCTCCATAGGTACGATACAATCCAAACTCATAGTGGGCTCGATAAGGCATATGACGAGGCATGCGAGGTAATGCCTAGGGTAGGATACTACCGTTTTGCGGATCCGGACTGGTGGTAACGCATAGCAGCTACTACCACCCACCTCGAGACACGCTTCTATAATCAAATCAAGGGGTGGCCACCAAATCAATCACAAAGTAATAAATATGATATCAAAGAAATGTGCCCGATAGGGGGAGCGACCCCACTTGGCCCGGCGTGGCTCCTGTTTTAGTCATATCAAGCTGACCCGAGGGGGTCAGGGCTGTGTTCATACCTCATACAATAGCGTTCGCCAAACCATCCTACTTCATTTTGGATTCTTCACCACGTGCACAGTTGTTAAAGTGGTTTTCGGTATTGGCAGAGAGTATGACAATATCTGATTCCGGTCTCTTTAACAACCAAACGCTTATTTCACACCAGTTGGTTCTTTTACATTTCCAAAACCGATTCATAATTGATATTAAAATATCACATTCACTTTAAAATCATATCACTTTCGAAATCATATTCACTTCCGAAATCATTATTCACTTTAAATCATATTCGTTTTCAAAATCATAACCACAAATAGGTTAGATCATCATATCAAAATATTCGCATTTAAATCAATTAAATCTAAATCATAACGGTCCCAACTTTAAACAGTTTGAATATTGAAAGTAGTTTATATATTGGAATAGTTATACATCAAAAATAGTTTATATTTTAAATATAGGTTATAGATTAAAATAGTTTATATATTAGAAATAGTTTATATATTAAAATAGGTTATATATAAATATAATATACACATATATATATATATATATATTAAAAGTTGTTTATAAATTTAAAATAATATATATTAAAATAGTTTATAAATTTAAAATAATATATATTAAAATAGTTTATAATTTAAAAACAGGTTATAGGTTAAAATAGTTTATATATTAAAAATAGGTTACATATAATATATATATATATATATATATATTAAAAGTTGTTTATAATTTTAAAATAATATATATTAAAATAGTTTATAATTTAAAAATAGGTTATAGGTTAAAATAGTTTATATATTAGGAATAGTTTATATAATAAAATAGGTTATATATTAAAAAAAGTTAATGTATTAAAAATTATTAATATATTTAAATGGTTTATATGAGAAAGTAGTTTATATGTTAAAAGAGTTTGTATATTAAAAGAGTTTATATCGAAAATAGTTTCAAATTAGAATTGTTTCTTCCAATTTCACAAATCAATTCAAATCAACTTTAGTTCCGAAAATTTAATTTAAATCAATCTCAGTTCAATGATTTCAATTCAAAAGGCTAAATGTTTCAATTCAAATTCTCATTAAAACCATTTCAATTTATATCGATTTCAAATCCATGTTTGAACTACAAATATAAACCACTTCAAATTCAATAGGTTTCAAAGTTTAAATATTCAAACGTTCACAATAACTCAATTTTGATAAATTTCATTTATATTTCGAAATTCAACTTTAAGATTTCAATTTAAATTCTTTAAACAATTTATTTAAACCAATTTCAATTCCAACATTTTATAAACTTGGATTTTGAAAATAATTCAGTTCATATAAATCAAATTTTATTTCATAATATCATTTAACTGGATTCAAAAATTAAGGATTTAAAATCATTTAATTTAACCAATCCGGTGTCCGTATATAATTTTCCACCCTATGGTCAAGTGATACGGATATATATCATTTCAACCCGCAATAATTTAAATTTCCGGATTTATATCATTTCAACCTATGTCCTATATCACAATTTCCAAATCCATAAAATCGCTCGGGTTTATCATTTCAACCCATAATGATTTTTCCCTAATCTATAAAATCATTTGGGTATGTATCATTTCAACCCATAGTGATTTCCTAACGATAACTAAGGGAACTTGCAGTTTAATAGCAACATATAAAAAAACATAACATCAAATCATCCAAATGTCAATAATTAAGCATCCATCACAATCATCATTCAAATCAACCAATAAATCACAACAATTTACTGGTTATCATTATCATGTATTTAACTAGCAATTTAAATTCAATAGTAATTTAGATGGCAATTTATTCAATATAAATTCAAATTAAATTAGAACGAAAATTTAAATATACCAAACAACAATCAATCAATTTCTAATCACATCATAAATTTAATTTAACCAACATAAGATGACTTAGCATTTGTGAGTGGGTTAAAACACTCAACTTTGATTTTTGGTCGATTTAAAATCCAAACAAAGCCCAAAGTTCCAACAGTCTTAGAATCCAACCAAACCATTTTCAGATTGTCTGGAATTTCTACGATCGCGACAGAGAAAACCGCGTCCAAATCCATGCTCGTATGCAAAAGTTATGGATATTAGAACGTTTGGAATTTAAAATTAAAATTAAAATTAAATAGGAGCATTTTTGTAAAATTGCTTACCACAGAACCCTAAATCACCGCGTTCAACCCTCATCCACGCACTCGACACGCTTCAGCCGCCACCCTAGATCATCTCACCGCACCACCTACATTCACATCTACTCCAATCAGACCATGTTGCCGCCTCGCCCTCTTTAGGTCGCGTCTAGCCATAGTGGCGCAATCGCCTGCGATGCCTCCAGGTACACGCATCGCTGCTCCGCTTCCATGCCGATTTTAGGCGATTCTGAGCACCTTTAGACCCAAGTAACCATATGGATGAACTCCGCTTCGTCCCCTCTTCCATACGCCACTTCCCGATCGTCGATTGGTTGACGATCCGCCGTCGATCGCGAAACCCAAGAAACAGACGGTTGAGAAAGATCGCCAATTTCTAGCCAAACTATGACTCGAATCGTAGAATGAACTGCAGTAATAGATTGCGCTCGTTGAGAGCTTTCCAACGATATATAATATGACATAGTTTGAGGAGTTTGAATTTTGAAATTGATTTTGAATTTGGGAATTAGGGTTTGACATGATTGAGAAGAAACAGATACGGAAGGAAGGAGCAGATGAGAATAAAGTACGTACAGAAATAAACTAAAAGGCTGCTAGGGTTAGAGAAACAAAATCTATGTATATAGACAAAGATGGATAGGAAAGAATGGACATATTGAATTGGTTCGAAACAATAACATGATCCGTAAAGCCCGTTCCGTTTCCGAAACGAAAGTAGGTTATCCAATATATCGAAATAGATATTTTCGATAATTTTGAACTCAATGGGACTAGTTTCAAAATCTAATCTCATTGTATATAGAAGTTAGCTTTCAAAATAAAATTATATTCATTTAAATTATTTTAATCAATTTCTACGCGTTTCAAGCCTGCACGATCAAACTATAAGTCCGATCGCTACAAAACATGAAATCCTACAATAATTCACTGTTACGGGTCCGATGAAACTGGTTTCGTTGAAATCTGAGACAGTGGCCAAAATGGCTAATTTTCACGTTAATTAATTAAAGTATTATTAAATTGGTTAAATCACTTTTAAATTCAAATTTACAAGTAACCATTTTATCATTCTTGATTACAGAGAAATTTAATAATCTATTTAAAATAAATTTCCCATGCTAATCCAATATTTAAATATTGCACTAAATTCATCATTCAATCACAATTGTAATAAATTTCCATTTAATTATATTTAATTTCAATCAAGTTCTTTTATCTCTATTTACACTCTTTTTATTCAATCATCCAGTACCATATGAATTCATTTGATACTAGTTTACATTTTATCACATTTATATTCTACAGTTATCATCCTAACTCATATTAATGCAATATTTAATTACATTTAATTTTATTGATTACCAATTCAATATTTGAACGAATTAATTAATCAGATGATAATTAAAACAATTTTTTTATAATAATAATTCATATCCATTAACTTATTGTTTACAACCAAGGGTTATAAATTGCTTACCAAAACTGATTTTATATTCTATATTAACCTATTTCAATTTATAACACTATAATCTCAAAATTGAATTCGACATCTAATTTATTCCTTATTTACAATTATAATCAAAATTAATTTTACAATTATTTCAATTCATTGAAATTACATCAAAATAGATGTCAATAACATTCAAATAACATTATTAAATCATATTCTAATTATTTCTGTCATTAATAAATCATAAATTTTAATTTCCCACAATATTAAATTTCAAAATATTATTTAATTTAATAGTTTTTAATTATCGAAAAATATGGGTCGTTAAAATGTAGGATAACTCCGAACTAGTATAAAAATCCCTGGCGTGATCTCCCTAATTCTCTACTTTTTACTTTACTGCATTTATACTTATCTGTGTTTGCATCTATGATTGTTCATTCTGTATTGATTAATAATAGACTTGAAGGAATTTAAAAGGATTTATAAAACTTATAAAACACTATTCATCGCTCTCTAGTGTTTAATTAGCTTTAAGATCCATAATTCCACAACTAACATTTGATATCAAAGCATTAGGTTTTCAAAAATTCGTAATTTGATTTTTGAAAAGTTTAAATGGCTAGTAAAACTATTGGTACACTTGTTAACATTTTTATCGAAGAACAATCTATTGCAAGATCCCTCTTTTTAATGGCCATAATTATACTTATTGGTCATGTAGGCTGAAAATCTATTTACAATAAATGGCTTAGATATTTGGAACATTGCACCAAAAAAGTGCACCGAACCTCAAACTAATTTTGCACAATGAACTGCTAACCAAAAGGTACTCGCACAGAACAATTCTAAAGCCATGAATATTCTATTTTGTTCATTAGATAAGAATGAATTTAATAGAGTGTCTATTTATAAGTCTGTATATGAAATATGGAGAATACTGCAAGTTACACATTAGGGCACTAGTAAAGTGAAACAGACTAAAATTTCCATGTTAACTAATTAGTTTTAATTATTTAAAATGAATCTAAATGAGTCCATTTCTGACATGTACTGTAGATTCCAAGATATAGTACATTCATTAGTTGCATTAGGGAAAACCTTTTTTGAAGAAGATAAAGTTAGATAAATCCTCAAATCACTTTCTTCAGAGTGGGATCAAAAGACACTTGCAATTCAAAGGGCTAATGATATTAGTATTCTGAAAATTGAAGAGTTATTGGGAAATTCAATGTCCTATGAAGCACAAATGCAGGGTAGAAGAGAAAGCAAGGCAACAGAAAAAAGATCATCACTTTCAATGTTATAAATGATGATCAGGATTCTCATGACGACAACGATGAGGAAACCACATTTATGACCAGAAATTTCAGAAAATCTATAAAATATGGAAAGATGAACAACTCTCGAAGAAACCTAAAAACAAGAACAATGGAATTAGAACTACAATTAGACGCTTCAATTGTGATGAATTCAGTCATTTTCAGGGAGACTGCTTGTGTCTGAATAAATCAAAGATCTCATCGGCAAATGATTACGTCTAGAAAAAGAAAAAAGGGCGTATACAACAACTTTGAATGATTCAGACACTTCCTCAAGCGAAAATGAATCTAATACTAAAATTATGAATATGTGCTTCACGACAACAACAGATTAATCAAAACTGATCAACAGAAAGCAACAAAAAGTAGTACGCTTTATGATTTAAATTTTAGTTTTTTTGGTTGTTTTGATTGATAGGAATAATATATAAATTAATAATATTAGGATAACTAGAAATATATATAGATATATAAGTATATAGGAATATTTTATTATTACACCATAATTTCCATGAAGTACAAATTGCGAAAAGAGAATCCCTCAACTTGTAGTTTCGAGACCCATTATTTAGTTTCCATTGAGTGCTTAGACATCGGACTCATTTCCCGAGAGAATATAGGATGATAATATGAATTAAGGCAACAACAAAGACCGGGTTTATTGTTCAAATAGAGCAGGAGAGCAGCGACTACCGGGAGCAATTGCATTCCAACAAATTTCAACAATCAACGGCTTAGATAGTCTAACCAAGATCAATGGTTGAGATAAATGAAAGGAATCAAAGAAGCTATATATAAAAGTGCCACGTCAACCATCCATGTCAAAATACTTTCAACCAGATGATGACAAGTGTTTGAGTCAGAGCCGCCTATAGCAAGCCAGGTCATCAATCGGAGTTGAAGCCCTTGCACTAATGAACGAACCTTAAATCTGCTATAAATAGAGGACCGCGTGATACTGAAAAGGGGCTGAAAAAACAATTCATGGATATTCCGCAATCATTTAACATTCCTTACTTCTTTTAGAAAGCTTTAGTGAAAAGAAAAAGATCATTAATGGTGGACTTAATATTTGATGTTCTTATACACCAAGTTGAGGAATAAAAGTTCACGACAGAATCTTCAAAGTGAACATAGGGATCCTGGTCTCGAACCACTATAAACTTTGTATCTCTTTACCTTTTAGCACTTACTTCCTACATGGTTCTAGTATTTACTCTATTTTCTTGCATCCTCTCAGAAAAAGCTTCTGAGATCCCTGAGGTGTTAGTTAGACAAAAAATCTATCTAACATTTTTGATGCTAGAAGGAGGGCTCTAACCTTCATTTTTTTCTAATCCAAAAGAGCTCAAACCTCTCACCTAGCATGAAGACCAAATCCTCCTCTTGGAAGACACCTTGCTTCCTTGCCCAAGATGAGGGAGTCGAAGAACTGTATACGAATGAAGAAAATCAAACGGATAAAACAAATCCAACTATTAATGAGAAACATACTACCACAGTCCTCACCGGAAGTGAGTTTTGACAAATGATGCTAAAGTTTGTTTCTGATACAACCTAACGATAGGACAATTACTTGACTAAAGTCTATAAAACTTTTGTCGAATTAGAAAAGAAAGTCTTGGCAATACTTGAGGAGGACGAGAATCCTCTCACTATTGGATGGAATCTTGGAAAACTGCCAATGACTAATGAAGACTTGGAAGCTGAGCCCAAAATGGCCGAGGAAGCAACAAAGAAAGCCGAGACCGTAAAAGTGGCCAGTGCGGGACCTTTTGAAAGGCCCTTAACTTTAAGCCCAGAAAGGATAAATTTTGGGGGAAGGCAGCCACACATGCCAGAGACTCAAGGTATTGAAGCTGAAACTCTGAAGCTTGGTGGGGGTCGAGGATGGAAACCCTATTGATGAAACTATCAGAGCAAGTACAAAAGTTACAAGAAGACCGATCCAGCCTTACTTCTGAGATGAAGCTCTGAAAGGTCTAACCTTTCTCCAAATAAATTATGAGGGCCCCTATGCCCCTAGGATTTAGGACCCCAAAGTTCTCTTATGATGGAACATCAGACCCTAAAGATCAAATCGCTCTATATATGATCTAGATGCAAGCGATTCGAGCTTCGAATGAAATCAAATGCAGATTTCTGCCTGCAACTTTCAGTGGACCTACCTTGAATTGGTTGTAGAGCTACCCACCAAATTCTATTAGCTCTTAGAAGTAGTTGACCATAGGTTTTTTGACTCAATTTTTTGTCTCGAAAGATACCAGAATAGGGTTGAGTATGCTTGCTGACTTCAAACAGGGAAGAGGAGAATCCTTGAAGGACTATTGTAAGAGATTTAATGATGTAATTGCCTGATGCAAGGGCATGCCAGATGAAACTAAGTTGGTTGTAATTATCTTGGGTTGTGGAGGAATACCCTGTTTTGGGACAATCTACCGAGGCAAGAGTGTAGGTCCCTTAGTGAGTTCTTTTTCCTAGGATGAAGAGAAATCTGAATCGAAGTATCAAAGGGAGTCGTTAGGAAGAACCCGACTGGACTAGTGACAATAAAAAGTTTACCTCATCCAAAAGATTTAAGAAGGAATTTCAAGTATCGAAAGCCCATCCCTTAACCCTTTCATATGCTCAAATAAATGCAATGACCCAAGAATGAATTCTATACCCTCCGAAGAGAGGAAGAGATCTAGAAATTGACCGAGAAGGAAAATATTATAGCTACCATCAACAAAATGGCCACAATACTGAAGAATGTAGATCTTTGAAGTCCTTCATCAGCAAGTTAATCGGGGAAGGAAAGTTGGATGAATTCTTGAAGAATGACAATACTCAAAGGACCATCACCCAGTAGGAAATGAAAACACACAACCTCAAGCACTAGCTTCGAGATCTCTACCAGCCTCTGGGAATTTTGTGGACATTATTTTAGGAGGACCTCATATTGTTGAGGCAAGCAATGGTAGTTGGAAGAGGTATATCAACAAAGCCAAAGCAGGAGATGTCTTAGTATATGAGATGAAAAGATTGGAGAAAAAACAGACGGTGGGGCCAGTGATCACATTTGGCTATTTTGATAAGCAAGGGTGTTTGCCGCCCCCACAATGACCCACTTGTGATTACAACTCAGATTGGACTTTCAGAAGTGGTAAGATAATGGTGGACACTAAAGCTGCCGTCCATATAATCTTCAAGCATGCATTCAACAAGATGGGATTACCCGAGAGCGTACTCAAGCCTAGTCAAACCCCTATATATGGATTCAATGATGAAGGAACAATTCCTCTCAGAGAGTGTAAGCTGATGGTCAAAATTGGAAATAATCCTCACTGCAGATTTTTGAGGCCACCTTTGTCATTATGGATACCCTGTTAGTATACAATGTTTTCTTTGAAAGACCAGATCTCGACGCTATAGGTGGGTATGTTTCTACTAAGCACTTACTTTTAAAATTTCCCATTGAAATAGGAGAAGTGCTCGCAATAGGAGATCAGTGGATCTCCAAGCAATTGTATTATGCTAGCCTTAACATAATAAGTAAAGGAAAGACTTCATCTTATGAGAACGATGTTAAAACTAACCAATCTATACCTCTCAAAGTTGAGGAGACAACCAATGCCATGAGTTCTAAACCCAGGGGAAGCCAAAAGAAACCATTAAGAATTTTTCCAAGACAAAAGGATCTTGTGATTGGGGAATTAATCTACCCATCGAGCTACCATGAAAGATTCAAAAAGATAGAATAGGGGCAGAGCAGTAAACATCCTAGAAGAAAGAGAAAGGTTATTCACACTATACGAGAAATTCCAAAAGAAGAAGAAATTGAGCTTGATCTCGATCCGTGGCAAGGGAATGAGACAGCTTCATCAATTGAGACTCTCGAAAAGATATACCTTGATGAAAATGACAAATCTAAGATAGTCAAGATATAGGCTTATTTCCATCCCTTTATCCGAGAAGGGTTGATTTCCTTTTTCAAATAAAATCAAGATGTATTCGCATGGACTCAAGATGATATGATGGGAATCGACCCCTTAGTCATTTTCCATTGATTAAATATATATCCAAAGTTTACTCACGTAAGGCAGAAAAGGAGATCCTTGGATAGGAACCGATATGTGGCTCTACAAGAAGAGGTCTAGAGGCTACTAAAGAACAACTTCTTTGAAACGTATATCATCCAAAATAGATTTCTAAACCGGTATTAGTAAAGAAACCAAATGGGAAGTGGAGGAATTGCATTGACTTCACCGATCGAAACGAAGCTTGCCTAAAGGATTGCTTCCCTATGCCAAGAATTGACCAATTAGTTGACGCTATCAGCAGGCATCGGTTGCTTCATTTATGGATGCTTATTTTGGGAATAATCAGATTCCAATATTTAAACTCGACGAAAGCACACAAGTTTCATCACCAACATGGGCCTGTATTGCTATAAGGTAATGCCCTTCGGTCTTAAGAATGCAAGGGCAACATATCAAAGGTTAGTCAATCAAATGTTCACCAAACGGATATGTCAAAACATGGAAGTATATGTTGATGACATGTTAGTTAAATCTAAGCGATCATAAAGTCATGTTTTAGATCTGGCCGAGATATTCGAAGTCCTCCAAAAATATCATATGAAGCTGAACCCTCAGAATGTACCTTTGGAAAACAATCCGGGAAATTTCTAGGTTTCATAGTAAGTGCTAGAGGGATAGAAAAAAACTCAGATCAGATAAATGCCATAATGGACATGAAGGCTCCAATTAATAGGAAAGAGTTAATGAGCTTAAATGGAAAGATTGGTGCTTTGAACAAGTTCATAAGCCGGTCAATTGACAAATGTGTTCCTTTCTTCAACCTCTTAAAGAAGCATGTTAGCTTTAAATGGACAGATGAATGCTAAAAAGTCTTTGAAGACCTGCAAAAGCATTTAAGCTCTCCTCCAGTGTCGTCCAAACCAATAGATGAAGAAACCTTGTTCTTCTACTTGGTCGCCTCAGAGTAGGTCATGAAAACGACCTTAGGAAGAAATAATGAAGGGACTCGGAGACCGGTATATTATGTAAGTAAAAGACTAGATCTAGCTAAGAAGCACTATCCAATGATTGAGAAACTCACTTATAACTTAGTGTTTACAGCTAGGAAGCTTCGGCCGTATTTCCAAGCCCATCCTATTAAGGTCCGTATGGATTCGATAAGTCTTCAGGAAACCCAAGATGGCAAGAAGGTTAATTAATGGGCCATAGAACTTAGCCAGTATGAGATATCTTATGAACCTAGAACAACAATTAAAAGTCAAGCACTAGTTGATTTCATCACCGAATGCAGTGGTTTCTGGGCCAAAACCGAAGAGGAAAACAATAAGGATAAGCAGCTCTCTTGGCAACTTTATGTAGATGGAGCCTTAAACGAACAAGGGGCAGGTGTCGGCTATATCTTGGTAACCCCAGATAACCATTAGATTTACTATGTAATCAAGCTCACTTTCTCGGCAACCAACAATGCAGCTGAATACGAATCCTTGATTACGGGGTTACGAATGGCTATTTCCATCAAGATTTTGGAAATTCGAATATACAATGACTTCAGATAGTTGTCAATCAAGTTCTTGGCCGCTATCAGGCCTAAGACCCAAGTAGCTCTCTATGTTAAATAGGTAAAGTAGTTACTTGAAGCTTTCAGGGGCTATCACATTGAAAGTATTCCAAGGGATCGAAATGCTAGGGTCGATGCTTTAGCAAAATATGCAAGCTCAAGAGATGTAAGAGAGTTTAATTTCATTCCCGTCGAGATCTTGGAAAAACCTAGCATACAAGTACTAGAGAAAGTATTAGCTATAACACGAACTCAGGCTGCTCGAGATAAAGCCACAATGCCAATGATATTTGAAGAAAACTGGATGTCGCCATATATCTGATATCTAACCAAAGACATTCTACCCTCGGATGCCTCTAAGGAAAGATGAATCAGATATAGTGCTTCAAGATTCAGTATTATAGATGTAATACTCTATAGAAGGGGATTCTCAACCCCACACTCTCGGTGTGTGCCAACCTCAGAAGGACATCAATTATTAAAAGAATCCCATGATGGAATTTGTGGAGACCAATGTGGTGGCCAAAATTTAGCGAAGAAGATACTTAGACAGGGCTTCTATTGGCCAACACTAAATCAAGATGCGTTAGACTATGCAGGAACATGTGACAAATGCCAGTTTTATGCAAAGGTGCCAAGAGCACCCCCTAGTGTACTTTCCCCAATGATGAGTCCTTGGCCATTCAATATATGGGGCATTGATCTTATTGGACCATTTCCTACTGTAAAATAAGGGGCGAAATATGCCATAGTAGCAATTGACTACTTCAGAAATAGGTTGAAGACGAACCCTTAGCTACCATAACCTCCCATCAAGTAATTAAGTTTGTGATAAAGAACATTGTATCTAGATTTGGTCTTCCTTATAAGATCATTATGGATAATGGCACTCAGTTCGAAAGTCGAGAATTTGCGAAATATTATTGAGATCACAGTATCATCAAGAGTTTTTCCTCGATGACTCACCTACAAGCTAATAAGGCTGTAGAAGCAGCCAACAAAACCATTAAAGCTTGTTTGAAGAAGAGATTAAACAAAGCAAAGAGCAATTGGGTAGATTAATAATCTTTCGTTTTATAGGCTTATAGGACGAGCTCCAAGACTTCAACGTGACATACTCCTTTCTCCTTAACTTACGGATTTGAAGCCATGCTCCCGATTGAATTAGATATTGCCTCCCAACGAAGGCATTATTATAACACACAACAGAACGTAGAACTCCGAGAGGAGTCATAGGATCTAGTACCCGAGCTTCAAGCCCAAGTCGCTTTAAGAACGATAGAATACATTCGAAAGATGACTCAATACTACAACCAAAGAGTTCGAACTAGGACGTTTGAGAGGGGAGACCTCGTCCTTTGAAAGATAATGCCCAATACAAAGGATTCGACAGACGGACCTCTTGGTCCAAATTGGAAAGGATCCTTGATAATTCATGACATCATCCCCCAGGAACATATAGATCAAAAAGACCAAACAACAACATAATACCTCGGAGTTGGATTTCCGAGCATCTGAAACATTACCATAGTACGGAGCTATTATGTAACGACCCAGAAATTTTGATAATTAAAATTCGAATATTTAATTAATTTTAAATATTAATAAATGGAATTTAGAAGTCGAGTGATTTATTTTTCGAATGTCGGGTTTTATTTGATAATTAAATCGATAATTTAATGATTGAAATTCCAGAGATAATTGAAAATCGTGTTTAAAATGATTGAAAATGATTTGTAAAATTTTATTTAATCATACTGGAGTTATAGAAAGGTTGTAGAACTTTCAGAATTGAATTTGGAGTTAAATTGTGAAAATTGAATATTTTAGTATTTAATTATCGACTGTAAAAATAGCCAATTTTCGAACAGTCTCAGAATTGAACGAGACCAGTTCCATTGGATCCGTAATAGTTAGTTATTATCGGATTTCAATTTTCGTAGCAATCGAAGTTATCGTTTGATCGTGGCAGCTCGAAACACATCGGTATCGTTTTAACTTTAAATCGTCGAGTTAAAATACTCATTTTTCAAACAGTGTCGGATTTCGACGAAACCAGTTTCATCGGATCCGTAATGTGATATTATTGTAAGATTTCAAATTTCGTAATTTTTGGATTTACCGTTTGTCCGGTACGAATTAAAACGCCTCGAAATCGATTTAAATCGGTTTAATTTAAATTGATCGTTTATTGCCCTATCTTACACAGACGATCGAATTAGCTTTCGAAACCTGTTCCATTGTGTCCGGAACGCGGGAAAACCCCAGGGTAGCCTGTCGGAACGTGAGAATTGGAGGTCGTTTGCATTAACGGTTAAATTGAGATATATTATTAATTAAATAATATTAAATTATAATATATATACGGTTACACGCAGAGAAAACCCTAGATCATCTCGTGGCCGCCTCTAGTTCATTTTCAATGGCCGAAATTCGATTTCAATCTTCCTCCAAATCCTCTCGATCCTTGCCCTTTCACGCTTCGAGTTCAACATGGAAGTCATAGAGCGTCTCGAGCTTATTAGATCTGTACGGTCGAGATCGTGTCTGGGTCGACGTAGTGGCCGGAATTCGCGAGCAAAGGACCGGCGTTCATGCTCGAATTTCGAGACACCGGCAGCTCCGCGTTCGCACGCGATCAGGGTGGAGGTGGAGTCGAGCGAGCGCTTCATCCTGGTGGTCGTTGATCTTGTTCCGGTCGAGCACGGTGGTGGTGAATCTAAACCCTAGTCGACGGCGGTTATGGGTTTGAAGTATTCGCGTACAGGAACGAACGCGGGAAGAAGATGAACGCGTGTGGCAGGGATCTGGGCAGTGGAAACGTGCGGCCAGGATTAGCTTTAGGTTTAAATTTAAAATAAAAGTTGTAAATTTAATTTTATTAAAATCGTATTAACTTCAAACTGCTATAACGTTGTCATATATTGTCAGAAAATAACGAAACGAAAAGCGTTGGCTTCGTTTTGTCGAGCTCTTCGCGATGCAACTGATTTGGAAGCGATTGGAGTCAGTGAAAATTTTGGATGAGATTAAACGTCTGTTTAATTTCTTCGAAATAAAACGCTGGAATCAGAAATAAAATCACGGTGAGATCTTCTCACTCAAGAATTGAAAAGTGGAATTTTCAGTTATTTTTTGATTGTCTGTTTGGATTGTTGATATTAGATATTATAGGATATATCTATATATAGCGATATATACATATTGGCATATGTATATATTGGATTGATTGATTTCCCGCCTCGTATAGCGGATGAGACCCTATTGCGCCGTTAGTAAGCGGATTTATAAAAACCTATATACCGCGATAATTCCGTACTGGAGCGGAATTGGTATTGTGCTAACATCTGTGGATGCAGGGAAATAGGTTGGAGGGATCCGACTGGATTCCTCACCATATTGATTTTTTACAGATATTTTGATATATTCTGTTATCATATGATGATATATGATATTTGACTGTTGTGATGGACTGATTGGTGTTGTGGCATCATCGGATTCAGTTTTGAAATGTAAAAATAACGACTTTTAATTTAAAAGGATTTTTAAAGTGATTTGTAGAAATATACGTTTTATTGAAATTTTTGAATTGGTTTATTTTAAATAAATAAATGTTAAGATTTTAAATGTTAGTAAAATTGTGATTTTTGTGAAATACGACAAAAATGTTATTTTTGAAATAAACAATTGATAAGGATTATGAAATAGTTTAAATTGGAATTGTTGAAGTATTTTAAACAATTCATATAAAAAGATTTATAAAAATTGATATTTTTATAAATAAAAAATATTGGAATTTTGAAATGAGTTTTATTAAGTGTTAAAGTCAAATAAAAATGGATTCCATAAGTGGATAGAAATTTATAGATTTATAAATTGTGAAGTTATTAAATGAATAGATTTTGTAAAACAAAAAGATTTATAAGCAATTATCTTATAAATCGGATTTTGACATTTAGATGAGAAATGAATAGATGTTGTAAATAAATGAATTATAAGTTCTTAACTTATAATATAGACTTCCGGTATATAATTGAGTTATATAAGTTGAATTGGATAATTTAGAAATTGAAGTTTTATAAATAGAAAATGGGATTTATAAACATTGTTTTATAAATTCAAAAATCAATAGAATTTGATAAATTTAACATTGAAGTTATTAAAGGAGATATATTCGTGATTTTGGACAGCGAATTATCTTTTAAGTTAAATGTGTAGAAATTGTTAAAATTGGGATAGTGATTTTATTCACGAATTTGGACAGTAAATATATATTATTGAATAAAATCAATATGTCTTGGGAAAAGGAATATTGTTAAATGAAGTTGTTTTAAAAGATGTTTTAAAACGTGTGAACTATCGAAATCATAGATTTCAACATTTATTGTTGAAATAGACGTTTTCGAAAAATAAGGAAATGGTGGACTATAACACTGTTGTTATAGTAAATGGTTTCCGAAAGGAAATATTTTTGTATGGTATTGGGATTCATATATCTATCTAAATTTCGAATCCCTATACTAGTGATTTTGAGTCGTCGTAACGATGTTTTACCCAACATCCGTTTTGATTCAAATAAATGTTAAAATGTATGATTTCCTTAAAGAATGAATATATACTTAATATTGATTTAAGTATATCGAATATTTTCAAATGTTGAAAATAAATGATTTGTGAAATACTTATTATTAAATAAGTATGGAAATGCTTTTCCAATATGAAATGAACTGTTTTGAGATTTTATCTTTTAAAGGATAAAATGAAATGTGGAAATTGAATATTTGAAATTTGTTTTCAAACGGTTAAGTGTGGAAATTATATATCTAGTAAAGATATTTTTGGAAGATGAAATAATTTGGAAAATTATTTGGAATCTGATGATGTTGCGCATCTTTATTGATAGTTAAATAACCGACTATCAATAATTACCTTTAGATAGGTATTTGTTGTGAATTGAATGAATTTGAATGCCACACTTGTTTTTAAATATACGCTCACTATTCGGGTTAGCCGGGAAAGGACCATGGGGTCGTATAACCCATTCCGAATATGTGATACGTCGTAATGAATCGCATTTGAAGACCGGTGTTGAAGACCGGATATTTTTGAAAACGGAAGGATTACCGTCGAGTTACTCTACATCGACTGATCTTCGATTTAGAGGTTTTATCACCCTTAGTGACGGGAAGTCCTGACGTGATTAGAAATTTATCCGGATATGCAAGGGCTTCGTGAGAAGTGCCTTCGGTTCTGTTCAATCCCGGAACAGACTTGTATGGATTGTGTGTCTGACGTTACAATTTGAGATATAGAGCTGATTTCTTTCAAATACATTTCTGTTGGTGGCGGAGAATTTATTCTCTTAGCTTAACACCCTTCTCTGAGACGTACGAGCTCAGAGGTTATGTAGTTGAAATTTATCAGCGATATATCCCAATTTGGTAACGTGGCATACTAAGTGTTGCTGTGAAATGATCAGTGTTTGATCATTTGTGATATGATCATTTATTTGATCTTATATCTTTGTGATCATAGGTTGATCATTTTGTTTGACCCGAAGCAGGGCTTTTTGAGAAAGCGTAGCTTTATGGACGAGACTTCGTCGAGCCTCACACCCCGGAAATGGTCGAAACAGGACGAATGCGGCAAGGTTCTAGGGAGTAGCGCCCCTTAGTGTATGTCATTCCTTCTGGATAAAGGTGGTATCATGGTATGGAGCCCAGATACTTAACCTCTGTGGTTGCTGCACAGTTATTATTACTTTGTGGTTTGTTGGAAATCGGGGATCCTCGGGAAGATCGGTGACGATCGGGGGATGGCATACGCGTGTCAGTAGTTACCTATTTTTGCAGAGGTAACCCGGCCTTGTGTTGGCAGAGATCCGGTTAGGTTCTCGGGTCGTCTATTCCAGGGACGTACCCATCGTGGATAGGAAGTTCCTTAGCCTGACCATTTGTTGGAAATCCAAAGAAATAATACGTGACGTGTACGGTTTTAGTTGTATTACCTGCTATGGAATGTGGCGGTAACCTGCTATTGAACATAGTAGCTATAGTAGGCATACGATACTGGTCGTATGTTGGCTAAGATTAATATTATACTTTCGAAATGTTTCTACACTATGCACTAATAATAATATCAAAATGATTTGATTTTGCGTAGTAAGCATCTTTGACTATCATAAGAAGAAATCTCCTCCAATTCTGCGTTTGCATTGTGTGTGTGGCGGGAGGTCTTATGGTAGTTTCATTTTCCAAAAGCATTTCGAATTGACTTTAAAATTATCCTGTTGTTTATTTTAAAGAATAACTGTTTTACGATCTCACACCAGTCACCATGACTGACTCGGAGTTTATTGTTTCCCTTCTAAACTCTGGGTGCCCACAAATTTCCACACGGGCAGCCTAGAGTTATATTATCAGGATATTCTGGATATTCTGGAGCTTTGTAGATGAGCTGGATGACGAGACGTAGTATTTGTATCTGATAGTATTTATTCCGCTGTGTATTCTGTATGAGGACAAGTTTATATAACTGTCCATTGTTGTATTGAGTTGTATATTGACTCTGATGATTGATGTATGTATAAAATGATATAGTTCTGTGTTTTAAATGATATTCATTTATCTATTATATGTTGTTCCGCTGCGATATGTGAGATTCTGATATTGTCTCTGTTCTGTGTTTCTATTGATGTCGTTCAGATGTTTTCTGTTGTTCTTCTTCTTTCTTTCTTCTCTTTTTCTTCTATCTCCTTCTTCTTCTACTTTTTCTTTTTCTTAAAACCCTCACTATTGGAGTTTCCGGCACTCGATTGCTCGGCAGTCGATAAAGTGAGTATCGATGTTGAATTTTCGAAAGTCGAAAATTTCAGGATGTGACAAAGTGGTATCAGAGCATATGGTTAAGCGACAACCCTGCTCTATTGGGTGTTACTCATTAGAGATAGAGTCAGTAGTACTCTAGAATGAGTTGAGTGTAATAATAGATATGAGCGCGTATTTGTTAGTGAATATAAAAATTGTTTTATATTGTGATGATTGATTTGTTGAGTGGTATATGGATTCTGGTCAATACGAGTAATTAACGATCATTGATAGGAATCTCTAAACACTCGAATAGAACAATTCGGCACAGTATTGTTTTAAATAGGGTAAATGAAATAATTTTACCCAAAGCTATTTTTGTATAGAAAAGAAACGATTTTCTATGAATTACTATAGTATATGGTTGCATGGTTGCTAGAACTGATAACATTAAACTATTATCATTGAAATTAAATGAGAAATTGGAATTATAACTCCAAAGTTAAAATAAATTCACATACTAATGAAATTTAAGAATGTAAATTATAAATGTGAATTGTAAATTGAAACGGAATTCCAGAGAAGTATTTGGAAATGTTTTGAAAGGAATTTGAAAATTTTGGTGATTTGGAAAGTTTAAAATCTTTTTGATTTGAAAATGAATTTCAAAGGTTTGAAAAGTATTTTGAAGAGATGAAGGGCTCTAAACTCTTTTCGGTCGCTGGAAAATAACTTCGATGATGACCGCGGCATCGTTGGTGTTCATTTTCGGGTTTCCAAAAGAGAAATTGCTGCCAAATTGTTTTAAATGGAAGTGGTTTGAAAATTTTGGGTTTGGTTTTAGAAAATTCAAAGGATAATTTGAATTGTTTTCAAAAGAGATTTTTGAAATGTTGGTAAGACTCTGGAATACCATATTTATGAAATATTATTAAGTTAATAACTTATACAAATTGAATGTTGATAAAATAAATTTAACTTAAAGAGTGGAGTTAAACTAAAGGAAGTATAAGTGCATAAATTTGAATAAATGAAAGGGAAATTTCAAAGAAGATAATTGGAATTAAAATTCATTAAAGGAATGAAATTGGAATGTAGATAAGTCGAAGACTTATAAAATATTTGAAATTTGTTAGTAAATGAAATTCAAGCTGAATATTGAAAAACTGGATTTGATTTGTGATAAACAAAGTGAAGTATTGAAATAAAATTAGTAAGCGAAACTAATTGAAGGAATGACAAGGTAAATATAATTTGAAAATGAATTGGAATTTGTAATGAATTGGTAATTAGAAATAATTTGAAATAATCAGTTGTGAATGAAAGTCAATTGATAGAAATTCAATATTCAGGAAGTGAACTAAACTCAAATAGAATTGAAATCGTGAATTGAATTCAAATGAATGTGAACTGAAAAATTGAATGACAATGGTTATGTAACTTCAATAGCGAATTTAAAAAGGATATAAGAAGTATATATTGGAAAATTTTGTAATAGAATTTGCAAAATAGTTTGAATGCTGTGACTAGATATAATGGCTAGTAGATATACAGGTGTAAAGAAATTGGGATTTTAATTTAGAAGAGAATTCGAATTGCTCGAAAAAGGTATGTATTTGAGTTTTAATATGAGTTTTTGATGATTTCTCTCTAGCCGCTTGGCTTTTTCTTTTCCTTTTTGAAATCTGAGAGTCCGTAGGGACGTTTTGTAGTCGTGCCGTATTAGCCGCGCAAAGGAGACGCTGGCGAAATTTTTCGGAAATTTCGAGTGTTAGAAAATTTTTGATAAATTTTTGAAAGTTTCAAATTTTAATTTAAACTCGAATGTGAATTGAGAAGTTAAACAATGTTGTTTGAACTTATAGTTGAAGTTGAAATTTAGTTGAATTAATAATGAATCTTTAGTAGAAGATTTGTTTTGATAAGTTGATAAAACTACTTAGATGTTGAAAAACAGTAGACGAGCTAAGGACCTTTCTTCCTGACTTGTAATTTCGAGGACGAAATTCTTTTAAGGGGGGAAATTTGTAACGACCCAGAAATTTTGATAATTAAAATTCGAATATTTAATTAATTTTAAATATTAATAAATGGAATTTAGAAGTCGAGTGATTTATTTTTCGAATGTCGGGTTTTATTTGATAATTAAATCGATAATTTAATGATTGAAATTCCAGAGATAATTGAAAATCGTGTTTAAAATGATTGAAAATGATTTGTAAAATTTTATTTAATCATACTGGAGTTATAGAAAGGTTGTAGAACTTTCAGAATTGAATTTGGAGTTAAATTGTGAAAATTGAATATTTTAGTATTTAATTATCGACTGTAAAAATAGCCAATTTTCGAACAGTCTCAGAATTGAACGAGACCAGTTCCATTGGATCCGTAATAGTTAGTTATTATCGGATTTCAATTTTCGTAGCAATCGAAGTTATCGTTTGATCGTGGCAGCTCGAAACACATCGGTATCGTTTTAACTTTAAATCGTCGAGTTAAAATACTCATTTTTCAAACAGTGTCGGATTTTGACGAAACCAGTTTCATCGGATCCGTAATGTGATATTATTGTAAGATTTCAAATTTCGTAATTTTTGGATTTACCGTTTGTCCGGTACGAATTAAAACGCCTCGAAATCGATTTAAATCGGTTTAATTTAAATTGATCGTTTATTGCCCTATCTTACACAGACGATCGAATTAGCTTTCGAAACCTGTTCCATTGTGTCCGGAACGCGGGAAAACCCCAGGGTAGCCTGTCGGAACGTGAGAATTGGAGGTCGTTTGCATTAACGGTTAAATTGAGATATATTATTAATTAAATAATATTAAATTATAATATATATACGGTTACACGTAGAGAAAACCCTAGATCATCTCGTGGCCGCCTCTAGTTCATTTTCAATGGCCGAAATTCGATTTCAATCTTCCTCCAAATCCTCTCGATCCTTGCCCTTTCACGCTTCGAGTTCAACATGGAAGTCATAGAGCGTCTCGAGCTTATTAGATCTGTACGGTCGAGATCGTGTCTGGGTCGACGTAGTGGCCGGAATTCGCGAGCAAAGGACCGGCGTTCATGCTCGAATTTCGAGACACCGGCAGCTCCGCGTTCGCACGCGATCAGGGTGGAGGTGGAGTCGAGCGAGCGCTTCATCCTGGTGGTCGTTGATCTTGTTCCGGTCGAGCACGGTGGTGGTGAATCTAAACCCTAGTCGACGGCGGTTATGGGTTTGAAGTATTCGCGTACAGGAACGAACGCGGGAAGAAGATGAACGCGTGTGGCAGGGATCTGGGCAGTGGAAACGTGCGGCCAGGATTAGCTTTAGGTTTAAATTTAAAATAAAAGTTGTAAATTTAATTTTATTAAAATCGTATTAACTTCAAACTGCTATAACGTTGTCATATATTGTCAGAAAATAACGAAACGAAAAGCGTTGGCTTCGTTTTGTCGAGCTCTTCGCGATGCAACTGATTTGGAAGCGATTGGAGTCAGTGAAAATTTTGGATGAGATTAAACGTCTGTTTAATTTCTTCGAAATAAAACGCTGGAATCAGAAATAAAATCACGGTGAGATCTTCTCACTCAAGAATTGAAAAGTGGAATTTTCAGTTATTTTTTGATTGTCTGTTTGGATTGTTGATATTAGATATTATAGGATATATCTATATATAGCGATATATACATATTGGCATATGTATATATTGGATTGATTGATTTCCCGCCTCGTATAGCGGATGAGACCCTATTGCGCCGTTAGTAAGCGGATTTATAAAAACCTATATACCGCGATAATTCCGTACTGGAGCGGAATTGGTATTGTGCTAACATCTGTGGATGCAGGGAAACAGGTTGGAGGGATCCGACTGGATTCCTCACCATATTGATTTTTTACAGATATTTTGATATATTCTGTTATCATATGATGATATATGATATTTGACTGTTGTGATGGACTGATTGGTGTTGTGGCATCATCGGATTCAGTTTTGAAATGTAAAAATAACGACTTTTAATTTAAAAGGATTTTTAAAGTGATTTGTAGAAATATACGTTTTATTGAAATTTTTGAATTGGTTTATTTTAAATAAATAAATGTTAAGATTTTAAATGTTAGTAAAATTGTGATTTTTGTGAAATACGACAAAAATGTTATTTTTGAAATAAACAATTGATAAGGATTATGAAATAGTTTAAATTGGAATTGTTGAAGTATTTTAAACAATTCATATAAAAAGATTTATAAAAATTGATATTTTTATAAATAAAAAATATTGGAATTTTGAAATGAGTTTTATTAAGTGTTAAAGTCAAATAAAAATGGATTCCATAAGTGGATAGAAATTTATAGATTTATAAATTGTGAAGTTATTAAATGAATAGATTTTGTAAAACAAAAAGATTTATAAGCAATTATCTTATAAATCGGATTTTGACATTTAGATGAGAAATGAATAGATGTTGTAAATAAATGAATTATAAGTTCTTAACTTATAATATAGACTTCCGGTATATAATTGAGTTATATAAGTTGAATTGGATAATTTAGAAATCGAAGTTTTATAAATAGAAAATGGGATTTATAAACATTGTTTTATAAATTCAAAAATCAATAGAATTTGATAAATTTAACATTGAAGTTATTAAAGGAGATATATTCGTGATTTTGGACAGCGAATTATCTTTTAAGTTAAATGTGTAGAAATTGTTAAAATTGGGATAGTGATTTTATTCACGAATTTGGACAGTAAATATATATTATTGAATAAAATCAATATGTCTTGGGAAAAGGAATATTGTTAAATGAAGTTGTTTTAAAAGATGTTTTAAAACGTGTGAACTATCGAAATCATAGATTTCAACATTTATTGTTGAAATAGACGTTTTCGAAAAATAAGGAAATGGTGGACTATAACACTGTTGTTATAGTAAATGGTTTCCGAAAGGAAATATTTTTGTATGGTATTGGGATTCATATATCTATCTAAATTTCGAATCCCTATACTAGTGATTTTGAGTCGTCGTAACGATGTTTTACGCAACATCCGTTTTGATTCAAATAAATGTTAAAATGTATGATTTCCTTAAAGAATGAATATATACTTAATATTGATTTAAGTATATCGAATATTTTCAAATGTTGAAAATAAATGATTTGTGAAATACTTATTATTAAATAAGTATGGAAATGCTTTTCCAATATGAAATGAACTGTTTTGAGATTTTATCTTTTAAAGGATAAAATGAAATGTGGAAATTGAATATTTGAAATTTGTTTTCAAACGGTTAAGTGTGGAAATTATATATCTAGTAAAGATATTTTTGGAAGATGAAATAATTTGGAAAATTATTTGGAATCTGATGATGTTGCGCATCTTTATTGATAGTTAAATAACCGACTATCAATAATTACCTTTAGATAGGTATTTGTTGTGAATTGAATGAATTTGAATGCCACACTTGTTTTTAAATATACGCTCACTATTCGGGTTAGCCGGGAAAGGACCATGGGGTCGTATAACCCATTCCGAATATGTGATACGTCGTAATGAATCGCATTTGAAGACCGGTGTTGAAGACCGGATATTTTTGAAAACGGAAGGATTACCGTCGAGTTACTCTACATCGACTGATCTTCGATTTAGAGGTTTTATCACCCTTAGTGACGGGAAGTCCTGACGTGATTAGAAATTTATCCGGATATGCAAGGGCTTCGTGAGAAGTGCCTTCGGTTCTGTTCGATCCCGGAACAGACTTGTATGGATTGTGTGTCTGACGTTACAATTTGAGATATAGAGCTGATTTCTTTCAAATACATTTCTGTTGGTGGCGGAGAATTTATTCTCTTAGCTTAACACCCTTCTCTGAGACGTACGAGCTCAGAGGTTATGTAGTTGAAATTTATCAGCGATATATCCCAATTTGGTAATGTGGCATACTAAGTGTTGCTGTGAAATGATCAGTGTTTGATCATTTGTGATATGATCATTTATTTGATCTTATATCTTTGTGATCATAGGTTGATCATTTTGTTTGACCCGAAGCAGGGCTTTTTGAGAAAGCGTAGCTTTGTGGACGAGACTTCGTCGAGCCTCACACCCTGGAAATGGTCGAAACAGGACGAATGCGGCAAGGTTCTAGGGAGTAGCGCCCCTTAGTGTATGTCATTCCTTCTGGATAAAGGTGGTATCATGGTATGGAGCCCAGATACTTAACCTCTGTGGTTGCTGCACAGTTATTATTACTTTGTGGTTTGTTGGAAATCGGGGATCCTCGGGAAGATCGGTGACGATCGGGGGATGGCATACGCGTGTCAGTAGTTACCTATTTTTGCAGAGGTAACCCGGCCTTGTGTTGGCAGAGATCCGGTTAGGTTCTCGGGTCGTCTATTCCAGGGACGTACCCATCGTGGATAGGAAGTTCCTTAGCCTGACCATTTGTTGGAAATCCAAAGAAACAATACGTGACGTGTACGGTTTTAGTTGTATTACCTGCTATGGAATGTGGCGGTAACCTGCTATTGAACATAGTAGCTATAGTAGGCATACGATACTGGTCGTATGTTGGCTAAGATTAATATTATACTTTCGAAATGTTTCTACACTATGCACTAATAATAATATCAAAATGATTTGATTTTGCGTAGTAAGCATCTTTGACTATCATAAGAAGAAATCTCCTCCAATTCTGCGTTTGCATTGTGTGTGTGGCGGGAGGTCTTATGGTAGTTTCATTTTCCAAAAGCATTTCGAATTGACTTTAAAATTATCCTGTTGTTTATTTTAAAGAATAACTGTTTTACGATCTCACACCAGTCACCATGACTGACTCGGAGTTTATTGTTTCCCTTCTAAACTCTGGGTGCCCACAAATTTCCACACGGGCAGCCTAGAGTTATATTATCAGGATATTCTGGATATTCTGGAGCTTTGTAGATGAGCTGGATGACGAGACGTAGTATTTGTATCTGATAGTATTTATTCCGCTGTGTATTCTGTATGAGGACAAGTTTATATAACTGTCCATTGTTGTATTGAGTTGTATATTGACTCTGATGATTGATGTATGTATAAAATGATATAGTTCTGTGTTTTAAATGATATTCATTTATCTATTATATGTTGTTCCGCTGCGATATGTGAGATTCTGATATTGTCTCTGTTCTGTGTTTCTATTGATGTCGTTCAGATGTTTTCTGTTGTTCTTCTTCTTTCTTTCTTCTCTTTTTCTTCTATCTCCTTCTTCTTCTACTTTTTCTTTTTCTTAAAACCCTCACTATTGGAGTTTCCGGCACTCGATTGCTCGGCAGTCGATAAAGTGAGTATCGATGTTGAATTTTCGAAAGTCGAAAATTTCAGGATGTGACATATTACATGAATAAAAGCTTTGTCCGCAAGTTTGAGGCAATAATCGATATCTTAGCTATGCCTTAGGTATGTCACACAACACTTCAATTTTCTTATGGCTTAAGCATTTCAAACATTGCATCAAAACATTTTAGTCATGATTATTGCCATGATCAAGCAATATCACGCAACTTTCAGACATTGCATTAAAATGATTTAGTCGTGATTATTGCCATGATCAAACAATATCTTGCAACTTTCAAACATTGCATAAAATGTTTTAGTCGTGATTATTACCGTGATCAAGCAATATCACGCAACTTTTAAAAATTTCAACAAAATGTTTTAGCCGTGAAAATTGCTATAATCTAGCAATGTCACACAAACTTTTAGAAGTACATCAAAATGTTTTAGTCATGATATAGCTCTGATCAAGTATTATCATGCGAATTTCAAAGCCATGTTTTCGCCACCAGCTAAGCAAATGATTTCGCATCAATGACAACTACTTAATTTCGTTTAGAAATGATTTCGCCACAACGGCGACTACTTAATTTCGTTTAGCAAATGATTTTACCTCAACAACAACTACTTAATTTCAATAAAAAAATTATTTCACCTCATGGCAATTAT
Organism: Allium fistulosum; assembly: GCA_030737815.1. Lineage (NCBI taxonomy): Eukaryota > Viridiplantae > Streptophyta > Magnoliopsida > Asparagales > Amaryllidaceae > Allium > Allium fistulosum. The sequence goes on along the minus strand of CM060901.1, from coordinate 302,724,106 downwards.
TTAATTTCGTCACTAGGCAAAGAATATTAGAAAGATAGGTAGATTCCTAAAGAAGATTAGAAAATTGGGTAGATTTCCAATATAGTGAGCCTTGGTCAAGTAGTACCATGCATCGAGTAGATTTCCAAGAATGTTAGAAAGATGGATAGATTCCCAAAGAAGATTAGAAAATTGGGTAGATTCCCAATATAGTGAGCCATGGTCAAGTAGTATCATGGATCGGGTAGATTTACGAGAATGTTAGAAAGTGGGTAGATTCCCGAGAATGTTAGAAAGTGGGTAGATTCCCAAGAAAGTTAGAAAGATGGGTAGATTCCTAACAATAGTAAATCATGGTTATGCAGAACAATGCGTTGGGTAGATTCCCAATTATAGTGAGCCACAACCAATAGTGTCATGTAAAGAGTGAGCCACGACCAAAACGTGTCGTGCAACTAGTGAGCCATGACTGATAGTGCCGTGTAAAGAGTGTCATGGGGAGTCGACCATGCCAAATGCACCAAGTGAGTCACAACCATAGCATTATGCAAAGAGTGAGCCATAACCGAATCGTGTCATGCAAAGAGTGAGCAATGGTCAAAAGTACCATGCACGGTGCTGTATAGTGAGTCACGTCAGCCGCATGTAAAATATAGGTGTTATACCACTACTAGTAGTTTTTTAAAAACCCGATACCTATGTTAGACCAAGTCTAAATGACTGGAGCATGGTATCAGAGTATTTCGCCTCCAGATGAGTTTAAATATTCAAATTATTTTCGAAACCCTCTAGATGAGGTTAGATTTCAAATTATTTTCGAAACCTCTAGATAAGGTTAGATTTCAAATTATTTCCAAAACCCTCTAATGAGGTTAGATTTTAAATTGTTGTCGAACAAAGTCAGATCATTACAAAGTCATCTCGGTAAAGCAATATTTCAAAGAGTTCTCAGAATGCTACTCTACCCAAAAGCTCAGAATCGACTTTGTAATGGGAACGGAACAAACAAGCCAAGTACTAAACATGACATAACTCTATTCTTTCCAAAGTCCACCTCATATCGACCATATAAGGTGAACTTTGTGGGGGCATGCGTTACATCATATTTCCACGAAGTACAAATTATGAAAAGAGAATCCCTTAGCTTATAGTTTCGAGACCCATCATTTAGTTTCCATCGAGAGCTTAGACATTAGACTCATTTCTCGAAAGAATATAGGCTAAGAATATGAATTAAGCCAACAACAAAGACCAAGATTATTGTTCAAATAGAGCAGAAGGCTAAGCCGAGAGCAGCAACTGCCTAGAGCAAATGCATTCCAACAAATTTTGACAATCAATGGCTCATATAGCCTAACCAAGATCAGCGGTCGAGATCGATGAAAGGAATCAAAGGAGCTATATATAAAAGCGGTACGTCAGCCATCCGTGTCAAAATACTTTCAATAAGATGATGACAAGTGTTTGAATTAGAGCCGCCTATAGCAAGCCAGGTCATCAATCTAAGTCGAAGCCCCTGTACCATTAAAAGAACCTTAAATCTGCTATAAATAGAAGGTCACATGCTACTTAAAATGGGTTGAAAAAACAATTCCTGGATATTCTGCAATCATTCAATATTCCTTACTTATTTTAGAAATCTTTAGTAAAAGGAAAACGAACATTAATGGTGAACTTAATATCTGATGTACTTCTAAACCAAGTTGAGGAATAAAAGCTCACGGTAGAATCTTTAAAGTGGACGTAGAGATCCCGGTCCCGAACCACTACAAACCTTGTGTCTCTTTACATTTCGGCACTTACTTCCTACATAGTTTTAGTATTTACTCTATTTTCTTGCATCCTCTCGAAACAAGCTTCCGAGATCCCCGGGGTATTAGTTAGACGAAAAATCTGACTAACATTTCTGTTTAGTTTAGTTTGAAAATCCAGGGCTATATGTCGACATATGCCCCACTTATATGTCGACATATATGCACCAGAATTTGAAATTTGAAATTTCATTTTAAATTCAAACTTTTGAACTTTCCTTCACTTTTCACTTACTCCTATGTTATGAAAAAATGACTTTTTGACCAGAGAACATGTCCTTTGAGTCTCTACTTATTTACTTCATCTCTATTCTATCTTTTTACTTACTTTATTTTCAAATTTCAAATATCATTTCACTCTCTCGTCTCCTCAAAAACTCAAAAATGACTTCTTCTAGTTCAAACCCAAAAATCATTAGGCTCTCTAAGAAAACAAAAGGCTTTCTTTTCAATGAGAAAGATGCAATTGAGGCCTATATGGAATATACAACTTCTGAAAAAGTTTCTCTCGGAAAGTTTGCTAAATTTGATGATTTTGCTTCTTATGATTTATATGAATTTGTTTTGAAACTAATATTCTTAGTTTGATCGAATCTTCCTAAAATGATTTTGTTTGCTACCCGATTTGGTAAAACACATTTTATGAAAATTTAAATGGAAAGTTTTATCAAGAGAAGAAGGTCAAGCTTGGAGTAGCATTAATGACACCCAAATAGTTTTAAATTGTGAAATTTTGAGCCATATTCGTGGTTGTAAGTCCAGTGAAATTGACCTCTCCACTTTTCAAATTGATGTTCAAAACCATGAAGTTTTTCACGATCTTTTCAAAAATTATGATGATTTTGAATTTGAACATGAAAATCTTCATCCAAAATCGAGACTTATGAGTCTCATTTTATAACAAATCATAACTCCAAGGACGGATAATTATAATAACCCTACTAAAAAAGTTTCAAAACTCCTTTTGCTATTTATGGTCGCTGCGACATAAATTGGGCATAAGTCATTTTAGATGACTTTATTCAAAAAAATATTTCTAAACACGAGAACACATTCTTTTATGGTGTGCATCTCACGAGAATTTTCTTATATTTTGGAGTGGATTTAAAAGGAGAAAAATCCATTACTCGAAAGGTTTTCGACAAAGCTAATATCTCACTTATGATTCCACCATTTTTTGAACCTTATAAAACTCTTTTTGAAAAGGAGCAAAGGTTGGCATTGGAAGAGAGTATGAAATTCAATAAGAAGGGGGGAAGAAGGAGATGAAATGGAAGTAGAAGAAAGAGAGGAGGAGGAGTAAGAAATGGAAACTTTCTTAGAAAGTTTTAAAAGACCATCCAACCCTACCACCAAAGAGATACTAAGAAACCAAGAGAATCTTCTTAAAAACTAAAAGAAGCTTAAGAGTTCTTTTAGTAAAAAGTTTACTTCTCTTTCCAATAAAATGGATAAATTCTTTGGAAAGGTCATTCGCAAGCTTGGTGGCTCTTCATCATCTTCATCCACATCCTTCTAAATCCATCTAGTTATTTACTTGTGTTATCTAGCCTTGTACGTTGCATCCTTAGTCTAAGTTTATGCTGTTCATATGTAATTTTCTATTATTTCGAATGAAATCCATGTACACCTTAAGTTCTAATTAATGAAATGTGTTTCTTACCATGTTATATTGTTTATTAGTCTCTGGAAAGTCATAAAGCATAATAGTATAGGATAAAAACAAATGCTATAACAAATAAGTTAGTATTGAAAATTTTGGTATGTATGTCGACATATATACATATGATATGTAGACATATAACGGCTAGAAACCTAATTTTTTAAATTTCAAAATAAAAATAATTACCATCCAACTATTCATTCCAAACAACTTTCTACTCTTATATAAGCCTATTTCTTTCAGAAAACTCATTTAACATTTCATTCCATACTCTATTTTTATTCTCAAACATATTTTTATAAATATGTCTTCTCCACATCAAAAATTATGTAAAAATCTTAAACTAAGTCTCCATCCTTTAGAGATATTCTCGCCTTTATCCTAAGAAATCAAAGAAACTTAGAATTGAGTCAAATAAAGGAATAAGAAAGGTATTTTGAAGCTATTCGATGGATGATTTCTTCCCTAATCAAAGATGAACCATCCATCAACCTAGAGTGCACTATTAATAAGGATAATGAAGATTGAGATGTCATTAAAGCGGATCCAATCTTTGGGGCTGATGGTTGGGTTGAAGTTCCTCGAAATGTCTGGTTATTAGGTTTGAATTTTATATGTAAACACACAACACACACACACACTCTTAAGATTTGGTTTGGTGTGTTTATTAGGTTTGAATTTAGATTGGTTTGATATTATATGTTTGAATTTGATTGGATTGGATTGAACAAATTTGTGTGTTTTAGTTCGGTCTGATTTAAATTTGGATTGGTGTGTATTGGATTCATTTATGTATAGCTTAAAATTTCATTAATAAAAATTTCTTTATCATCATGTTTAATAGCATCGTTTATCATATATCATCAATTTTACTTGAATTATTGATTCTGAATTACGTATATCATCATATATCCTTATGTAAATCATTTAGGGGGAGTTATTTTGTTTTTCTCTTTTTTTTGTGACAAAGGGGAATAAAATATAAAATATACATATGCACATATTAAGGGGGAGTTATCGAACTCACGGGGAGTTATATCATATTTTATACAGAATAATAAAGGTTGTCATCATCAAAAAGGAGGAGATTATTAATACCTTAGTTATTGATTTTGATAATAACAACCTTGGTAACAATAATACATTCATATAAAATATGGATACTAATGATTTTGCCAAGTTATATAGAATATAGTGCAGGATATTATACAGATTTTGAATCAAAGACCGTACAGTATAAAGGTTAAGGAACTGGACATGAAGACTCATAGTATAAAGATCAATACACGAAGATCTCAAGACTATGACATAGTATATAGAGTTATAGAATATTGTTAAAGTCCCTGTTAGTAAACTTTGATCTCTATTTCTTATTTTTATCTTTTTTCATTTTAAAATAAAGTATAATTTTAAAATATATTTAAAAATATGTTTTAATAGTTTTCTTAAGTTTAAAATATTTATAAACTATGTTTAAAATGATTATACAGTATCAAACTATTTTACAAAGTATAGAGTTTTCAATTTTTTTTAAAAGAAACTAGTTTCAAAATTTTCATACATATGTCGGCACATAGGTAGATAGTATGTCGACTTTATATGCCGTAATTTAGACATTCAAATTTTGAAATGAAGCGTCTATTCGTCGTAACTCTTCGCAAACAGATATGTCTGTTTATTCTCTATATATAGAGGGTTTCCAAACGAATTTTTATTAACTACTTTCTTATTATCTTCTCTCCTCTTATTCTACCAAAATTTATAGTGAAAATATATTCAAATCTTCTCAAATTCAAACCAGAATCAATTCAAACTTTATTTTGTTGATTCTCTACTATTCACTCTCTGATTTCAATCATCTCTCTCTCAATCAAAGATCAAAGTACTGTCCAAGTGGCTATAAGGTTCATTGTAACCAAAGATCAAGAAATTGTCTTTGAAAAATCATCAAACTCTAGTTGTGTTTAAGTGGATGTGCTTGTGTCCCGTTTAAATCAAGTGCTTGTGCTTGATGTTTGTGAAATCCAAGTGGATGCGCTTATGTCCCATCCAAATTAAGTGAGTGTACGCAGAGCTCGAAAAATCTTAAGGGTGTGTCTCGTAGCCTTGAAATTAAGATTGTATTGGGTTTGCCTTTTGCACGTTGAAAGATTGGCATTTGAAAAGCAATATGTACAAACAATTGTATGTGACTGGATGTAGCGTAACTCCGAACCAGTACAAAATCCTTGATGTGATCTCTCTAATTTTTTACTTTTTACTTTAGTGCATTTATATTTATCCATATTTGTATATGTAATTGTTCATTCTGTATTGATTAATAATAAACTTGAAAGAATTTCAAAAAAAGATTTATAAAACTTATAAAACGCTATTCAACCTCCTTCATTGTTTAATTAGCCTTAAAATCCATAATTTCGCTACTAATATTGGGTCTACGAGACTGGTTCAGAATTGAGTTTAAAAAACCCGAGGCGGATCTGAGACAAAAAAACCCATCCCAACCCGCCTCATTGTGATCTCTAGTCTTGGGTTCAATCTGCTTTTAAGTCAAGTACAGTCTTATTATCAAATGTTACCCTTGCGTGCGTTTTTATACAAGTCTTTACGATAGGAAGACAAATAGCATTTCCGCTTTCTTTAGTTGAAACTCTGACTCTGTTTAGTTAGAATACGGTTTTGTCTGAATGCTACCGTTTGTCTCAATTATAACGTGAACCACAATTTATATACAGATTATATAACATAAATTAGTTTGGTAATACGTTCCTCCAAAACTGTGGACCCCGGGCCCTGGGGCTTTACTTAGGTTGCCGTTATACCGAGCCGGCATTGCATACACATATAATTTAAGCAAGAAGAAAAGGAATTTCAGAATGAATCAAAAGCTAAAGGCTTAAATGGTTACCGACCTCATTAGTGGCCAGGGCCAGGCCTCATATCAACTTCTAGACAAACAGTAAATACAAAAGGGCATCTGAAAACTAATATACGTTTGTGTCATGATTTGATCTTTGTGGTTACAATTTAACGAGTAAGAAATAAATTTGAACAAAGCTGTTTTGATTAATAGTGTTGTAAATGTATATATGTGATTGATGTCACGTAACATTGGAGATTCTTTTTGTTATAATATGATGCCGTTTAGACATGGTGAAGCAAACGCATACGAAACGTGGAAATTCCGAAACTCAACACCATTTGTTTTACAACAAAATAGTCACCATGTATGAAATCATATATAAAACTATAATAATTGTGGGTAGTTAGGCACTGTGTTAAAAGGTTTCTGTTGGAATTCCTTTAAGTTGAATGAAATATAAAGTCTCACATCTTCAAATTGTGAGAGCTATATTGGTTTAAATATAGATTTCTCATGAGGAGGTTGGGGGCCTGGGGCTCCCAAATGTATGCTTCGTTGTGAGGAGGGAGATCATGCATCTCTACCACGCGCGCCGCCGCCGCCGTCCGACCGGGCCGGGTCCGGGTCTAATATGATACTCATATTTTTACTGCAAACTGGACCGGGCTTCAGTTGCAGGCCAGACGAACAGATGCGGATCTGTTCGGGAACGGACGCGGGTTGAATAGGCACGAACAGTAGCGGGTACATGCGACCGTTCGGAAGGGATACGGACCACTATAAACAAAGAGGAAAACTGATCACTTTCCTAACTCATTTTTCAATTCCGAATCTCTCTCTTCTCCTCTGATAAATACTGATTCAAATCACAGAGTGATATACTCATCACAATTTCAAGCAGAATTCGTCTGTTGTATCTTGGGAGAATTTTGAAATAAAATTCTTAAGGAAATCGTTACGACGAGCCTCAGACATATTTCGGTTAGAATTCTACATTCTATCCTTTAATTTGGTTATACTATTTATTCAAAATAGCATAACGCTGTTGTTGTAATTTATTTACAACATTCATATTGTTATAATAATTAACACAGAATTCCAGTGTAGTGGAAATCGGAGTTATAAACTTGTGCGACGAGTTTATAATTGATTATTCTCTGTTTTGGTATACTAGAGGTATAACAGTTTCACCTAAAAGATTTGCTTTTAACACATAAAATGTGACATATTCTATTTGACATTTTTTAAAACTTATTTCTACAATGATTACTATGACCCAGCATTATAAATATATATTAGTTTTATAATAAATGGAATGTGTGGTAAGATTGTTCTCAATTATAAACAGGACTAACCACTAGAAGCATTTCCAAGTATGTTAGTCATGTAAAATGCTATGTGCATTTTTCTGAAAATATTAAATAAAATTATTGAAAAACAAAAGGTTATGTAGAATCGCACTGTCTTTCGCATGATGTCAGCGTGCTAGTATAGTGAACAAGCGTGCTAATATAGTTTTGCTAGGGAAACACAATGACATGTGCAGGGACCGAATTACATATTAAGCCATTAGTTTGATGTCCTCTAGCTAAGCAACCAACAGATTCATCCCCTTTGGACATCTAGTTAATCTTTTAGCAAGCAAACTTGAACTTGAACATGAGGCACATGATCAGAAAAAGAAGGTCTAATTTGCTTTTGTTAAATAATCAATATCACAAAAGCATTTTGTCTAAAGCTTTGAGTAAAAGATAATAGACCACGTGGGACATAACGTGGAAATATTTTAATTCCGATTTATTTTTCAAATGAAATTTAGATGAAGTATATACGAAGAAGGCAGTGTTGATGGAAATTGGTTTTAGATTTTTTATTTTTTTTGATGATTTAGAAGAGTTTTATAAATAAAATCTAATTAAATTTTTTTAAACCAACAGGATTTTCTGTTTATTAAGTTTGATATGAGGGACCCGAGTCAAATTACAACATTTATCTTATTTATTTATTTTAGTTAAACTGATCCAGAGATTTAGGTGCAATGACTCTTGTTTTGGGCTACCATAGTAACCATACGTGGTGAGTATAACCTGTATATAAACCTCGGGATAATTGAAGTGAATGTATTGGTTCCACTGAATTAGCACAAGATAGAGAGGGGGAAAAAAAGATAGAGAGATGACGAATTTCATACATTTTATTAGAAAAGGGTCAAAAATAAGTTCTCCAATCCAGAAATCCTTTTTCTCAACAAATCTAGCTGCAGAGAACCAATCAGTTTCTCAAAACTTAAGAGCTTCAAGCAGTGTAGTGAGTGATGCATCCAAGGCAAGTTTCCAATTTCACACATATTAATTTGTTAAATTCAATATTGGTCCTTAGTCTTTCACTATTATACCTTTCTTGTTCATATTCAATCTCTAAAATGATATCTCTATATAACTAGTAATCACTAAGATAGTTCAGTTTAGCTTGATGAATTAGATGCATTAAGATGCATAATAATACTTTGCATAACTATTCTTTTTTCCAGCTGATTGGGAGAACCCCAATTGTTTATCTAAACAAAGTAACTGATGGTTGTGATGCTCGCATCGCGGCTAAGTTGGAATTCATGCAACCTTCCTTCAGTGTAAAGGACAGGTAGTTCAATTTTTATTTTGTTTTCAAGAAAAGAGTCAGAGGTCCCTGTTTTTTATGTTGTTATACGAAAAGTCCATACAGAAATGAATGCGTAAATTTAGTTCTTATTTTTTGAAAAATAAAAAATGCAAGATGGCTTGTACTTATCTGATAGAATATGCAAGCTAGTTTGCGCTTTCTGATTTTGAATTTTTTTTTTGACATTTTTGAAAAGCGGAAGGTAACTTGCGCTTTCTGATTTAAAAATTTTTCTAAAATTTTTGAAATTTTGAAATTTTTATAAAGCGCAAGCTAATTTGTACTTTCTAATTAAAAAAAACGAGGACCTAATTTACATATTTAATTTTAAAGAGACTTTTATTGTAACAACATCAGAAATAGGACCTTTCGTGCAAAACCCCTTTTGTTTTTGTTATCAAGTGTATATTCATTAATTTGACTAACATAAGTGTGCGATCAATAATCAGGCCAGCTTATGCTATGTTGGAAGATGCAGAAAAGAAAGGGTTGATCACTCCTGGAAAGGTCTGATTGATATAGAGTTACCTATTAGAAATCTCACTCATTGAATATTATAGAGTAATTTTCTTTAAATCATCTTACTAATTTTACAGAACATTTTTGGTATGTGTATGTATTAATTAAATGTAAATGAAACATTAAAATAGCTATATAATCAGAGCAAACCAGAATTATAATACAAAACGTTGGTACTAAATATAAAACCAACTTATTCCTTACAATCTGTATATACTCATAATTTGATACCAATTGTAGACACAACTAATTGAGCCAACGTCTGGAAACATGGGAATAGGACTGGCATTTATGGCAGCACTAAAAGGATACAGGCTTACACTAACAATGCCATCTTATACAAGCTTAGAGAGAAGAGTTACCATGAGAGCATTTGGAGCAGATTTAGTACTTACAGATCCTACTAAAGGAATGGGAGGAACAGTCAAAAAAGCCTACCAGCTTATGGATTCTACTCCTGATGCTTTCATGCTCCAGCAATTCAACAATCCTGCCAATGTTAAGGTTATAGATATATATTCTTTCTGCTACTTTTTAATATCATACTTTATCTGTGTACTTTGAGATCAAGACATCTTTATTTGCTACAAAATGAATGTTAAATGTACATTTTAATCAATAAAAGAAAATGGAAACAGATACATTATGAGACAACTGGACCTGAAATATGGGAGGACACACTTGGACAAGTAGACATTTTTGTAATGGGAATAGGAAGTGGAGGCACTGTTACTGGTGTTGGAAAATATCTCAAAGAAATGAACCCCAATGTCAAGGTATAAACAATGTAATTAGTTAGCATAATTCAATTATATAGAGATATATCATAGTTTGAAACATGTTTCTTATACTTTATCAAATATTGGTCTTAGATATATGGAGTTGAACCAGCAGAAAGCAATATACTAAATGGAGGAAAACCTGGTAATCAAGCGATACATACTTGATGCATAGTTGAAAATGTTTAAAGCTAGTCTTATTTTTTACACTGGAACTAAATATTTTATAGCTCTCGTTCATCGACTAACATTGATTCTGCTAGGTCCTCATCACATTACCGGTAATGGCGTGGGATTTAAGCCTGATATCCTGGACATGGATGTGATGGAAAAAGTGCTTGAGGTATTATTACCTTTCTGAAATTTCATTTTGATATGCCGGAAATAGTGCCTTTATATGTCTCAGGAAACTTTCTATGTCATGCTCTCTAAGAGTATCCCTACTTTGATCCTCTACCAGAGTAGATGATATCAGTCCAGTAATATGAATCAAAGCCAGTGTTGTTTTTGCAAGCTTATACAGCTACATATAAATCATGGTCAGTGTTCTTATTATAATAAACTATCAGGTTTCCAGTGATGATGCAGTGAAGATGGCAAGAGAGCTGGCACTGAAGGAAGGACTTTTGGTAAGTAATCATATAAACCATCGAATTAATAATGATAATAATGAACTTTATGTAGATTACAAAGTTATTCACACCATTTGTGCTTCAGGTGGGAATATCTTCGGGAGCCAACACGGTTGCAGCACTTAGGCTTGCAAAAATGCCAGAGAATAAAGGCAAACTTATTGTGGTATGCACCACCCATTCTATCATACTATCCTTGATGAATTTGCTCTATAAATATACTTGACACTGTGTAATACTTCACAGACTATTCACCCAAGCTTGGGTGAGAGGTACTTGTCCTCCGTACTGTTTGAAGAGCTCAGAAAGGAAGCCGAGCAGATGCAACCAGTTTCTGTTGAATAACTTTAAATGCTTGTAGTAAATGGTGCAGATGGTTAATGTGGCACTAGCCATTGAGTTCCATTGTAATTTCATCTTGTATGCTTGAATCGAGCAGATATTGTAATGCAATTCTTCACTGATATTGTCATCAACATCTTTATTAATAGTTGAAATAGGAATGTGGTCTTTTGGTCCAACCGCGAAGTTTTAAAAATACCCTTATATACAACTAAGAAGTCAGTAGTTCGAGTCCTACTGAGAACAAATATTAACATTTATTTTGAAATGGAAATCTTGAGATATAAATAAGCTTATAAGTTCAAACTGTTTGAAACTTTGTTTCAACAAAAAAATTATATTTGTTTATATATTTTAACTTGTTTTTGTCAAAATTATGCATAAATTTAAAATTTTATAAGAATTTTTTAGATGCATGTGCATTGTACGTGCCATAAAATCTCATTTTAATTATAAGTTTACACATGATATGGAACATCTCATTATTCTTTTCCGATCAAAATTCTCAAATGAGCTTCCCAAGAAAACTTATTTCAACTTTAGATTCAAATTCAAATTAATTGCAAATATAGTCTTGGTTTTACCAACCAAAAAATGTTTATGCGCATTTCAAAATTGTAGAATCACGTTTCTACGTGCATAGCTTGTGCTTCTGAAAAATGAGCAAGCTATCTGAATTATTATTTTTTGCCAAATTCCTACTTTCATACCTTGAAAAATGCGAAGTAGGAATTCGAGCTTAAGCACAACAAAGACCTACTTCACTCTTTATTTCAACAATCTCTCAACTAAAAAAAGAAAAAAGATTCTAATCTCCTTCCACTTCAAAAAACCTTCAAATATCTTATTCAAGATCAAATTCGTCATTCAAATTAGATTAATTTTACGTGTAGATAATTGAAAGCAACCTTTTCTTCTCAAAGCATGGCATCAGGTACTAACTTTTAATTTAGGGTTTGGATGTAGAAACTAATTTTTGTCTCAAACAACTTAAATTGTGTTAAAATATGTATGCTTGTTAAATTTATTTTTATTTAACAAATGATCATTATCTTTAAAAATTATTGAGATATGAAATTGTGTTTGAAATTCGTAGATAGTGCCAACGATTCAATAATATTATATTATTATTGGAAATTATTGGTTGATAAAGACGATAAGCCTGGATATATTGGTGGAAAATAGAAAGAATCAGAAATAAAAAGTATTATAATTCTAGAGAGCTCAAATAAAACATTTATGGAATGACAAAAATTGATCCTTATGGTATGATATAAAGCTAGTACTGGAACGAATGAGGGATGGTGGTTTTATCATTATGTATACAGAGGACGATGAAGATACAAATTATATGTTTTCGGTTGGAATAAAAGTGATCCAATTTATGTAACTAAAATAAAACTCTCATGTTGTAGAAATGCAACATTCCACGATTTCGATGGTAGAGTCGATATCTATAATATTTTTTCAACAGTCATAATGTTCGACACTCTCTTCTGACATGCCTAATCATGGTGCTGGAGAATTCACTACTTTATCAAATAGTTGTAAAATAGTTGTTGTAGGACCGTCTAATCAATATGTTATCCAAAAAGTAATTGTTATCTGATATTTTATCCGAGTGACATTTCGAAAGAATTGGACTATAGAATGATGAAGAATTAGATTCTGCACTCGAAGATGATCAACTATAAAGAGTAAATGAAGAAATGTGGAAAAATTGGCTCAATCCATGGATCAATATAACAACCCTCTTCGAGACGGGTCTTATTTTCGACCAAATAAAGCTCGTCGAAACTTAGGTCCATTCCAAAATGGCTGGTAGTCGGTAAAATTGGTTAAATAAATAATATACAGAGCTATTTATCTATGTTTGCAGAATCTCACAGCGAAAGTGATAAAATATGGTAATAAAGTAAGTACCAATTTCACACATTTTCAAATCTTAGAAATACAATATTTCAAATCCATAGCATAATGTCTCAAAATAGAATGTCGATAAGTCTAAAATTTGGGTACATCAAAATAAATCATAAACATTAATAAATAGCTATACTGTCACCAGTCTTTACTGCCTCCTTCACACTTCATCATTAGCATTGTTTCTCATAACCTGTGGGTTGTAATGAGAAGGGAGTCGGAACAACAATGTCTAATGAATGAAAATCTCAAATCTTATCATAATAGTATTTGGACAGTATCATATAGACGAGTATTATGTCTTACGCATTTTCTAACTATATCTTTTCGAATACATCTACAACTGTAAGTCAATGGCCTTTTAGTAACATCCCCTATCTTGAGGCCCGAAGCTAAGCGCTACAAATGTTGCAGTCATCTATAGTATTAACTTCCGGTGATAAAATACAGCAATGTTAATGGTATCCATAATATCAGAAGCACATGAATATGAAATAAAATCACATATTTCAAAAAACAAATTTTCACATTACATTTCAAATCCATGTTTCATATTTCATTACACAATCCCAAACGATTTCCACATTTCTGTCAAATATAATTTTTACAATTTACGTCAAGAGTGACATATAAAGATGCCCCCTTAAATGATCAGGGTACTCAATAAACACATCATTCTTAATACATCACAGCGGAAATAAAACTAATTACTCCTAAATAACTAACTTTTGCCTCCTGCTCGTCTTCGGAAGCTTATTCGTTCACCTACTAAACCTGTAAAACCTTAACTCTCAATCTACTCAAATCAATTTTGAGCACCTGAGAGTTTAAGGGGAAAACATAAACTTTGAGTAAGACATAAAGCCTGATGTGAATAATATTATTACATCTCGGTTTACTGGTATTAAGTGAGACCACGCCGCTTAGCGGAACGGATTTCCCCACAATAATAACCTTTTGAAAACATATCTTTTTGCAAATGAGGATCCCACAATCAAACTGATTAAAGCAAAAATAGCAATATCATATATGCACATAAATTAGGTAATCAATGGACTATCTGTCCGAACAATATAGTTTTGTTTGGCTAACTACTAACCATTGGCTAGCTCAGGACTATCAGACAAAATAAATAATCTAACCTTTTTTAGGCACACTTCTGGACAGTCTGTCCTTAACTTACTTCTCTCAGGGTCAACTGATGCTAATGGTTTTGCGGGCTCACCAATAACCTATCTTTCTCTGTATATTCCTTTTTGTGTGTAACATCATTTTAGTCTTACCTATGACAAAGCCCTACACACTGGAATTTTGGACTTATATTAGCTAGGGGCTAATAGCTAAAGTATAGGGCACACCATATACTAGTCCCATTTGGTATTCTAATATCTGAGTCATTTACTTAGGGTTAACTACGCCATCAAATTTTCCTTGAAAACATTTCTTTCAAATTGATTTAACCCTTTAAATCATACTTAAACAAGGAAAATATACTTTTTGCTTTACTTAAATATCTTTGCCATGATATATGCTTTACACAAAACAATGATGATGAAAACTTAAATCAATAGGTTTATCTATCCCTTTAAAACAAGTTAAAGTCCTTCTTTAACTTAGAAAACATTAGGGTTTAAATCCAAGATATCATCTTCGAAACCCTTGTTTAAAAACTTTAAATAGTCGCTTTCGAATCCATTGAAAGTACCCCTTTCAAAATAGGTTAGCAACTTTACCTTGAAACACTAGGCCGAAAGGCCAAAACATACATTTCGAAACCTTTAAAAATAGACCTTTCGAAATCATTGATAGTGTCCCTTTAAAAGCTTTATAAAACCTTAGACATTCTCTTTTCAAAATACTTCAAACTTGCATTTCGAAAGCATTAGAAACCTTCCATTCAAATATTAAAAGTAAACCTTTCGAAAACATTGTGGAATCTCCCCTTCAAAACCTTCATTATATATCTTTCAAAAGCACTAAAGTCCTTTACTTAAAACAAACTTTTCGAAAGCATTGGGTTAAAGTAAAAGTTTGTAGAACATAGCTTCGAAACCATTTAAAACCATTCCTTTCAAAACCTTTGGGTTTAGCTTTTAATGGAACAAAGGGTCATAAAAGAACTAGGATGAAAGCATTACTTTCAAAAGCATTATTATTAAGTAAAAGAAAGTGGCTGGTTTCGAAACCAACCCTTTCGAAAGCATGGAGAACCGACTTCAAAGTTTAAAGGCAAAAGTTCCCTTTAGAAAGCATTGGTTCGAAGGGTTGAATGCAGCAGCAGGGGTTTCGACCCCCTCGAAAGCTTGTTTTAAATACAAAAGGCAGCAACCCATTCGAAAGCCCTTTCTTTATATAAACAGAAGTAAGTTGGTTAAGTCGAAAGCTCCAACCCCTTCGAAAGCCTTATTTATAACCAAAATAGTTCCAGGTTTACAAGAGCTACTTCTACCCCTTCAAAAACATGTTTCGACTCTATATCTTCCGCCTTTCTCCAATCCACTACGTACCAAGACATTGATATTATGTGTATTGGTTTCGACTTGGTTGAGGGTGGATGTATGGTGTCAAAATGTGGCTGCTATAAGTGGCAAAGCAGTAATCCTTTACAAAACCGATTTTTAACTTTTTAATGTAATATCTTTCCAATTAACTTGCCTTATTTGTCAACATATAATTGGTTTCCAATTCTTTTACAAAATCTTTTTCTAAAAGTGTTTCCGAATTCCGTAATTAACAATTTTCAAACATTTAACAAATTTTCCCTTCTCCTTTTTTTAAACATATAAAATATTTAAGTCTCATACCTTAAATAATTTTATATCTTTAATAAAATACTTAGGAAATTCTCCAAAAATTCTCATAAATCACTTTTAATATGTTTTCTAACATATTTAAGTTTCCGACCCAAAGCTAACATATAATAGCTGAAAATAATTTAAACCCAATTTAACCATTTTCTTTACTAGAAAATTCATAATAAATTCACAACAGCTTAAAAAATTATGAAACTTGAAATCCATCTCTAAAATAATGTTTTTGATCTTAAATCAAAAGCGCAAGCCCTTTGGATGTCATTTAATAGGTTTTTCAAATCAAATCTTATCATAAAATCTACATGAAACAACATAAATCATCAACAATCATATATATCCATTTAAACAATCAAAGCATGTCATTTTTCTTGCAAAATAAATTCGGATCTCATCTAGAAACCGAAAGCAATAAAAATGAGATGTAATCTATTATTCATCTTAGCGTGTTGTTAAGCAGTTTGAGATTTTCCCTTGAATTGATTGGATTAAGCTTCCTTCTTGAATTCTTGCTTATCTTCCCCTTGTTTTCCTCTAATGGTGACCGACCAAGCTCTAGGTTTAGTTTTTGTTTGTGAATATTGTAAATGAATTTGGAATAAGGATTTAAGGTATACGAAATTAGTTTATTCCTATTTTGTCCTCATCTTATTACCCCTTCTTTCTTCATTTTAATTCTCTTTGGCTTATTGATTAGTTTAGGCACGGCTGCCTTATAATCATACAAATCTCAATCCCTTATCCATTTACACTATTTCATTTAATTTATCTAATTAAATGTCCTAAATAATGTTAGTCAAAATAGGGTCGTTATAGACTTCCCTCCTTAAAGAATTTTGCCCTCAAAGTTACGATAAGGTACTCATAACAATCAATCATATAAATGTAAAACATACCATGGAATAAGTCGGGATAAGTATCTCTAATCCTGCTCTCAGTTTCCCATGTACAATCTCTCTCGTCGTCACCTCACTGGACTTTGACTAATCTGACTGCCTTGTTCCTTAGTCTTTTCTCATCCCTCATGACTATACAAACTAGTTTTCTAACTATAGTCAAATTCGGTTCCACTACTAAGTCATCTAACACAGTCGGTGCTATAGTAGTCTCTGGATCTCGGATACACTTCCTTAGATGAGAAATATGGAAAACATTGTGGACTCCTACCAAACTACTTGGTAACTCTACTCTATACGCAAGTTTCCCAATCCTTTCTATAATAGGAAGTGGTCCAACGAACCTCGATGCCAATTTTCCTGATTTTCTAAATCGAATTACACCTTTCATTAGTGATACCTTGACGAAAACAATTCTCCAACTGAGAACTCTAAGTCTTTCCATCTTCTATCATCATATCTCTTCTGCCTAGACCGAGCTTCCTTCATTCTGGCTCGAATGAACTCAATCTTTTCTATAGCTTCTTTAACCAAATCTGGACCAAAAACTAACCTATCCCGGTCTCTAACCAACGAACGAGAGATTTGCATGGCCTTCCATACAAAGCTTCAAACGGTGCCATCCATATACTAGCCTGATAACTGTTGTTGTACGAAAACTCGACTAAGTGTAGGTGGTCTTCCCATGATCCCCTAAAATCTAGTACACAAGTTCGTAACAAATCTTATAAAACTTTGTTAACTCTTTCCGTTTGCCCATCTGTCAGCGGATGGTAAGCGGTACTCATTTTGAGGTTGGTACCCAAAGTCTCCTCTAAATTCCTCCAGAACTCACTAGTGAATAAGGAATCTCTATCACTTACTATACTACTAGGAGTTCCATGCAGTCTAACTATATTCTTCATAAACAACTTAGCTAAAACAGGTGCCGTCCTGGTTGACTTAATTGGAATGAAATGGGCACTCTTGGTCAATCTGTCCACTATAACCCATATGCTTTCATTTCCTCGATTCGACCTTGGCAACCCATCTGTAAAATCCATTGAGATATAATCCCATTTCCATAATAGAACTTCTAAAGGCTGAAGTAACCCACTTGGATTCTGTTGTTCTGCTTTTATCTATTGATGGTTCAGACATTGCTTCACCCATAAACCTACATCTCTCTTCATGCCTTCCCAAAGAAATTTCTTTTTATGTTCTGATACATCTTAGTTCCTCCCGGATGAATAGTGAACTTTGAACGTCCTAATGTTTCCCACAGTCGGAACACACAGTCTTCCTTGCTTCCTTAACCACCTATTCTGGTCAAGACTAAAATCTTTCAAGCCATTGCTCTCTGTTCCATCCCTTAACTTTCTGATTCGTTCAGCTAATAATAGATTCTCTCCTTGCTTAGAAGCAATCTTTTCGATCATCACTGGTCGAACTTCTGAACATGAAAACATAGCGGTTTCCTTACTAGATCTAGCTTCAGATCTCCACTCTATTCTGCATGTAGTCAATGCTTTCAAATCTTTCCACTCAGCTATCATTGCCATTACTGCATTCTGATGTTTCCTGCTAAGTGCATCTGCAACTTTATTGCCTTTTCCTGGTGTGTACTCAATACCAAAGTCATAAGCGGCTAAAAACTCTAGCCACCTTTGTTGCCTCATATTTAACTCCTTCTGAGAGAATAAATACTTCAATGACTTGTGATCCGTATACAACTCAAATCTTTCTCCCAAAAGGTAAGTCTCTACACCTTCAATGTGAAAATTACTGCAGCTAATTCCAAATCGTGAGTTGAATACCTAACTTCATGCGGTCTGAGTTGTTGAGAAGCATAGACAATCACTTTACTTCTTTGCATTAACACAGCTCCTAACCCTATTCCACAGGCATCCGTGTACACCACTAAGTCCTGATCCCCATATGGAACAACTAAAACAGGTTCATTTGTCAATAAGTGTTTTAGCTTCTGGAATGCCTCCTCACTCTTATCAGTCCAAACAATCTTCACATCTTTCCGAGTTAGCTTAGTCATCAGTGCCGCTATCCATGAAAAATTCTTAATGAATCTCCGATAATAACCAGCTAATCCAAGAAAACTCTTTATCTCAGTCATTGGCTCGGGTCTCTTCCAATTATTCACCGCCACAATCTTAACCTGATCCACCGACAACCCTTTTTCTGAGACTACCTAACTAAGAAACTTCACTTCTTTCTTCCAGAAATGACACTTCAAAAATTTCGCTTTCAGTTGATGCTGCCTCAACGTCTCAAGCACCACTCTAAGATGAACTTCATGCTTTCTTTCATCTTTAGAGTATATCAAAATGTTATCTATGAATGCCAATACAAACCTATCCAAGTGCTCTTGGAAAACTCAGTTCATCAAATCTACAAAGAATGATGGCGCATTAGTTAATCCGAACGACATTACTAACCATTCGTACGATCCATATCTGATTCTAAACGCCGTCAAAGGAATACTACCCTCAGCCACTCTAAGCTGATGGAAACCTGTTGCAAAATCCAATTGCTAAAATACTTTGGCTTCACTCAACTGGTCGAATAAATAGTCAATTCTAGCTAACGGATATCGATTCTTTATCGTCTTCTCATTCAACTTACGATAATCGATACATAACCTGAACGATCCATCCAGTTTCTTTACAAACACTGCGGCTACTCCCTAAGGCGAACTGCTTGGTCTGATAAAATTCTTATTTTCCAAATCCACCAACTGCACCTTTAGCTCCCTCATCTTGGTTGGTGTCATTCTGCTTAGCGGTCTACTCATCGATTCTGCTCTTAGTACTAAATCTATCTGAAACTCAATAGCTCATTCTGGTGACAGTCCTACTATGGGCTCAAAGAGATCTGTGAATTATCTACCAACGAAAACCCGATTTAACTCGTCTTTTGCCTCCACAACACCCAACAAAGCATTATCCTCAAAACTAGGGTTTTCCATGGAGTATATTATCCGATCACTACAGTCAGGGTGTTTAAGTGAAATTTTTCTATCATGGCAAAATATCCTAGCATCGTATTTACTTAATCAATCCATACCCAAAATAATTCGGTATCCTATGAAATTAAACACATGCAAACCGTAAACAAATGTATGACCTAACAATTAAAACTCTAACTGGTCACACTTCATCCCAAGTGTCGCATATCCTCCTATCGGATTCACAACCCTTAAGGAAGTAACTAGGTATGAGGGTTCTAGGTTAAGCTTATTTACCAAACAATGAGATATAAAAGAATGCGTTGCACCGGTATCAAATAGAACTCTAACTGATACACCATGAATCAAAAGCGTACCTCCCAACACAGCTTTTCCCTTGTCCTCTGCTGTTGGTCTCGAGGTAGCTAGCTCCAATGCAAACACTTTCCCTTTTCCATCATTGGCTAGCTCCTTGCACTGGTTCTTATAATGTCTAATTTGATCGTAGTTGAAACATCTCACTCCTTTCTTGTCAGTAGCTTTCTTTCCTTTGCATGTTCGACACTCATAAGCATAGTCTCCCTTCTTATCACACTTATAACAAATAACTTTTGTCTTTCCCTTCTTGGCAGCTCCACTCTTCTGAGCTCCCTTCTTATGGAAATTTTCCTCTTCTGGTTCCACCCTCCTTAAACTCCCCTTGCTTTGCTACCATCATGAAAAGCAAGCATCTCCTCCTGTCCCAAAGCCCTCTCAACAACTACATCACACAGATCCCTGATATGTGACAGTGTGGCTTTAGCAAGCTCAGGCTTCAACCCGCGAATGAACTTCTCATTCCTTTTGATAACTGTACCAACTGTAGCATATCCGTATCTTGATAGCTCCTCAAACCTGGTTGCATACTCAAGCACAGTCATGTTTCCCTGCTCCAACTCCATGAACTTCCGGAGCATAGTTGACTTCGTAATTTCCGATATAAAACTCTCCTCAAACCTTCTTCTGAACTCAGCCCAAGTCATGGTCTCCTCATTAACTCCTACTGTAACACTGTTCCACCAGTACAGTGCTGCTCCCTGTAATTGCCTAGAAGCAAGCCTCCTTTTCTGCTCATCATTGAGTCCAAAATCAGAAAAAATCCTCTCACAATGAAGTAACCAAAACTCCACTTCAATTGCGTTCTCAGTCCCGATAAATGATTTTCCTCCTATCCTGGCATAACCTCTACTCAACACAGCATAATTATTGACCATTGGGGCTCCTTGATTTCCTCCTTCAGCATTTCCTCCAACTAAACCCGTAGCAACTCCTGCCCGCATCATTTTAACAAAGAACTGATACATAGCTCCCATATCTACTTGTGGCACTCCAACACCCACATTAGCAACTTGTGCCTGACCTGGATTCCTTCTAGTGTTTGGTCTGGCATTCCCATTAGTTGTGGTGCTTCCCCCACCAATGTAAACTCTTCCACTCCTAGCATCTATATCTTACATCCGTAAAATCTACATCCGAGTCTTTGTAAGATACATAATAATTGCCTAAGGGAGATGGGAGAATATAGATAAAGCGTATATACAAGTACGTTACTATAGCATTATCCCATACCCCAATCTTTTCTCTAATTCCTTAGGATTATGTTTTCAAAATCATTTTAAGTTTGAAATTTCTTTTAAGTTTTCCGTAAACCTATGTTCTGATACCAAGTTGTAACATCCCCTATCTTGAGGCCCGAAACTAAGCGCTACAAATGCTGCAGTCGTATGTAGTATTAACTTCCGATGACAAAATACGGTAATATAAATGGTAACATAATATCAGAAGCACATGAATATGAAACAAAATCACATATTTCAAAAAATAATTTTTCACATTACATTTTAAATCCATGTTTCATATTCCATTACACAATCCCAAACGATTCCTAAGTTTCGATCAAATATAACTTTTATAATTTACGCCAAGAGCGACATATGAAGATGCCTCCTTGGATGATTAGAGTACTTAATAAACAAATCAGTCTTAATACAGCACAGCGGAAATAAAACTAGTTACTCCTAAATAGCTAACTTTTGCCTCCTGCTCGTCTCCGGAAGCTTATTCGTCCACCTACTAAACCTGTAAAACCTTAACTCTCAATCTACTCAAATTAACTTTGAGCACCCGAGAGTGTAAGGAGAAACATAAGCTTTGAATTAGACATAAAGACTGGTGTGAATAATACTATTACATCTCGGTTTACTGATATTAAGTGAGACCACGCCACTTAGCAGGATGGGTTTCCCCTCACTAATATCCCTTTGAAAACATATCTTTTTGCAAATTAGGATCTTGCAATCAAACTGATTAAAGAATTAATAGCAATATCATATATGCATATAAATCAGGTAATCAATGGACTATCTGTCCAAACAATATAGTTTTGTTTGGCTAACTAATAACCATTGGCTGACTCGGGCCTAACAGACAAAATAAATAATCTAACTTTTATTAGACACACTTCTAGACGGTCTGTCCTTAACTTACTTCTCCCAGGGCCAACTGATGCTAATGGTTTTGCGTGTTCACCAATAACGTATCTTTCTCTGTATATTCCTTTCTGTGTTTAACATCATTTTAGTCTTACCTGTGATAAAACCCTACACATTGGAATTTTGGACTTATATTAGCTAGGGGCTAAATGCT
Organism: Allium fistulosum; assembly: GCA_030737815.1. NCBI lineage: Eukaryota > Viridiplantae > Streptophyta > Magnoliopsida > Asparagales > Amaryllidaceae > Allium > Allium fistulosum. The sequence continues at coordinate 302,701,608 of CM060901.1, read as the reverse complement.
AAAGTATAGGGCGCGACCCTATACCAGTCACATCTGGTATTCTAATATCTGAGTCATTTACTTAGGGTTAACTACCCCATCAAATTTTCCTTGAAAACATTTATTTCAAATTGATTTAGTCCTTTAAATCATACTTAAACAAGGAAAATATACTTTTTGCTTTACTTAAATATCTTTGCCATGATATATGCTTTACACAAAACAATGTTGATGAAAACCTAAATCAATAGGGTTATCCATCACTTTAAAACAAGTTAAAGTCCTTCTTTAACTTAGAAAACATTAGGTTTTAAATCCAAGATATCATCTTCAAAACCCTTGTTTAAAAACTTTAAACAGTCCCTTTCAAATCCATTGAAAGTACCCCTTTCAAAATAGGTTAGCAACTTCCTTGAAACACTAGGCCAAAAGGCCAAAACATACCTTTCGAAACCTTTAAAAATAGACCTTTCGAAATCATTGATAGTGTCCCTTTAAAAGCTTTATAAAACCTTAGACATCCACTTTTCAAAATTCTTCAAACTTGCCTTTTGAAAGCATTAGAAACCTTCCATTCAAATACTAAAAGTAAACCTTTCGAAAACATTGTGGAATATCTCCTTCGAAACCTTCATTAGATATCTTTCGAAAGCACTAAAGTCTTTTGCTTAAAATAAACCTTTCGAAGGCATTAGGTTAAAGTAAAAGTTTGTAGAACATAGCTTCAAAACTATTTAAAACCATTCCTTTCAAAACCTTTGGGTTTAGCTTTTAATGGAACAAAGGGTCATAAAAGAACTGGGACGAAAGCATTACTTTCAAAAGCATTATTCTTAAGTAAAAGAAAGTGGATGGTTTCGAAACCAACCCTTTCGAAAGCATGGAGAACCGACTTCAAAGTTTAAAGGCAAAAGTTCCCTTTAGAAAGCATTGGTTCAAAGGGTTGAATGCAGCAGCAGGAGTTTCGATCCCCTCGAAAGCTTGTTTTAAATACAAAAGGCGGCAACCCATTCGAAAGCCCTTTCTTTATATAAACAGAAGTAAGTTGGTTAAGTCGAAAGCTCCAAACCCTTCGAAAGCCTTATTTATAACCAAAATAGTTCCAAGTTTACAAAAACAACTTCTACCTCTTTGAAAGAATGTTTCGACTCTATACCTTCCGCCTTTCTCCAATCCACTACGTACCAAGGCATTGATATTATGTGTATTGGTTTCGACTTGGTTGAGGGCGGATGCATGGTATCGAAAGGTGGCTGCTATAAGTGGCGAAGTGGTAATCCTTTACAAAACTGTTTTTTAACCTTTTACAGTAATTTCTTTCCAACCAACTTGCCTTATTTGTCAACATTTAATTGGTTGCCAATTCTTTTACAAAACCTTTTTCTAAAAGTGCCACCGAATTCAGTAATTAACAATTTTAAAATATTTAACAAATTGCCCCTTCTCCTTTTTTAAACATATAAAACATTTAAGTTCCATATCTTAAATAATTTTATATCTTTAATAAAAACTTAGGAAAATTCTCCAAAAATTCTCATAAATCACTTTTAATATGTTTTCTAACATATTTAAATTTCTGACCAAAAGCTAATGTAACGACCCGTATTTTTCGATAATTAAAATATTAATTAAATAAGATTTTAGAATTTTATATTGAAGAAAACTAAAATTTATGATGTTATAATGAGAGTAATAACTAGAATGTAATGTTAGTAATGTTAATATATGGTAATTGGTAACTATTTTAATATAATTCCAATTAATTGTAGTGACTGTAAAGTTATAATTGGTTATAACTATAAATGAGGAAATACATTGAATGTTGAAATTATATGTAATCAATTAGAATTGGCTAATACTGAATATGAAATCAGTAATGTTGTTTGAATGTTGTTGATAACTATTCAATGTAATTTCAAATTAATTGAAATAAATTGTAAGTTGACTTGGTTATAATTGTAAATAATGAAATAAATTAAATGATGTAGTTAATGGTGAACTTGTATGTAATTAATTGAAATAGGTTAATATTAAATACAAAACCTTTTTGGGTAAGCAAATTATAACCCTCGGTTGTAAAGAATAAGATAATGGGTATGAATTATTATTATAAACGATTGTATTAACTATTTTCTCATTAATTTATCCGTTTGAATATTGAATGGGTAATTAATGGAATTAAGGCAATTGAATGTTGGGTTTAATGTTTGAATTGTATGTCAGTAATTGAAGTAATTGTAAAGTTATTTGGTGATAAGTTGAAATAAGGAAATGAATTAAATGTTATATAAAAAGGGGAAAATTATATGAAATTAATGGAAAATTGAGTATAATCAGAGTTTGTAAGTAGTCATAACATTTTTTGTTGATAATAAACTTATAAATGTGATTAAGTAAGTAAAAGGTAACATTTGTCATTTATCACCTATTTATTTAATCCATTGAAATTAAATTGAAACTCAATTGCAATTAATCTAATTACTTATTGCAGTTAATATGAATTAATGTGATAACTATAGAAGATTGAGGTAATGAAATGGTAAACCAATGTTAAGTATATCTATAAGATGATAATTGATTGAATACTAAGATGAAAATCAAAATAAATATACATTGGAATTTAAATTACTTAATGTATTTATTGCCGTTAATTTGACTTGGAATCTTTCAATAAAAGGGAAAGAGGATTTATTTGAAATTAATGGCATTTAATGAAAGAAATGTACGTTTGTTAGGATTCGTTTTAAGGTGTAATTTTGAAATTAATTACAATTATGTCGATTTGGAATCTTTCAATTTAAAAGAGTAAAAAAAAAGAAACATTAATTTTAATTAATGCATTTAACGAATGAAACGTAAATTATTCTTAAAAATAAAAAGAATGTTTTAATGAAAATAAAACGAACATTTTCATTTTAAAGGTAAAAATAATTTTATAAAAAGAAGAAAAAAATGAATTTTAAAACAATATTTTACAGTCATTAAATATCAATTTGAGGCTGTATATAAGTGATTTTAACACTAATCTTGAAATTTAAATTAAATTAACTTTTTAGGTTTGGTGATTGCGCTCCGAGAAAAACTTTATTTCGAAAAAAAACTTGAATTTGAGTTCCGGATCATATTTTATTTTGTGTAACGTTACATTGGTTGTTGTATTCCAATTTATTTATTGTATGATAATTATGTTTAAACGGGTGTAAAAAAAGTATATTTGGTGTTAATATATTTAATTGAGTGGAACATGCAAATAATTAGATCCTAAGTGGTCCCTTCATTTCCTTATTATTCAATACACCTGCCACTATTTCCACATTTGGTTTTATTGCAATTCTCTGATGTAGTTGAAACGTGAATTCATATCCTTTCTCATTCTTCCGTTTTGTTTATTTTATTACCCAAAGCATTTACTTAGATCATATAGCTTCATTTTATTTGTCCCTTCCATACCTATTTTGTTTGTTACTTCCATTTCTTCTTTTGTTTCATATCATATCTCATTTTTCCCCCTAAAACTTCATTATTTTTCAAACATCAGGGCCTCTATTTTTTTCCTCAAAGTCTCAATGTCAACATAGCTTTATACCTCCAATTAGTTACTTCCAATTCATTTTTACTGAAGCTATGTTCAAAAAAAAGAAAAAAGTGTGAGCGTCTATTTCTTCCTCAACCATATCCGCACCTTTCCTCATCACCTTGCCTTCTTTTGTAAGAAGCCTTCAAAAAAAAAATGAACAATGAGAATTGGCTTTCATGGTTTTGGCTTTCTACTTCTTGCCTTTGTTTTGGGTACATCAAATTTGAAAACGTGAGTTATTAAAGTTTCGTATTTTAATAATTAAATGTGTACGTAATTTTTTAATATATCCTTATAACCTGAATATCTTTCACATACGAGCTTCGATACATGCATAGTTTCTTCCATTGGACTCGTATTGGAATTCCTGACGACATGAAATAGGTTTGGCTGAGTTAGGAGACTGTTGGGAAAGGCATCTTTGTTTGGATTTTTGCGTTCTAAATATCAAAGGTGAGTGTTTCGACCCACTCACGAATACTAAATTATCTTATGTTAGTAAAATTAAATTTATGATATGATTAGAAATTTATTGATTGCTGTTTGGTATTTTTTAGATTGTCATTTAAGTTAAATTTGAATTTATATTGAATTGAATTGCCATTTAATGAATATTGAATATAAATTTCCAGTTAAACACCTGATAATGATAATCGGTTGATTGTTGTGATTTATTGGCTGATTTGGACGTTGGATTGTGATGGATGTTATTGGTTGACATTTTGGATGATTGGATGTTTATTTATGTTTATATCTCTGTTACCACTATGGATTGAAATGATAACCTGGGTGGTTTCCATTGATTTGGAAATTTTGATTTTGGATACTAGTTGAAATGACGTATACCCATATAAATTTTTGAATTTGGATTATTTATTGGAATTGAATTATTTGAAAGGTTTAGGTTTTAAATTTAAAATTGGGATTTATTTTAATTAAAATGAATAAGATTGGTATTTCGAATTATTTGAAATCTTTTAAATAATTATATCCACATTGTACACTTGATAGGAGATGAAAATCCCGTAACATCTTTGAAGCCATTACAGTAATATTTCTATTTTGCTTATTTTGATTTGACTTACATAAGATCTTTTAGTCATGACTCGAGTGTTTTGTCTTTTCATTACACTCGGGTTAGTCTGAGCTTTTTAGTGTATTGAAGACCATTTTATTTTGGAGGATGAAGACAGAGATGAGTCTACTATTTATTATTAATTATTCCACTACATCATGTGTTCCACTGCATTATTTATTTATTTCTGCTGTATGTATAACTCTGATTTGTATTGTAAAAGTGTAATCAAATGTTATTTGCAAAACAACTTCATGAACTGTTTATTTGATTATTATATTTTGTCATTCCGCTACGAGATTCTGTGTTTTGTTTTTCCTTCTTTTCTATTATTTTCTTATTTACCCCATTAACAATCCTCCCTTTTGAATGGTTTGAGTTGACATGTATGGTTTATTATCTGTAACGACCCTGAATTTTGAACAATTTAAATTGAAAATATTTAATTAATTTTAAATATTTGAACGATGATTTGACTTGAATTTCAAATTATCAGAATGAATTGGCGATTAAAATTTTGAATTTAATCTATTGAAAGTTGAATAAAATTTGAATCTTCAATTTTAAGCCGGTTAAAAATAATTTAAAGGCTTAGAAAATTCATATTGAAAATACTGAAGGTAATAGAAGCTTCAGAATTGAATTTGAAAGCGATTTGTTCAATTTTGAAATTGTATCGTTTGAAATCGAATTTAAAAATAGCCTTCCGAGGCACAGTCTCGGAATTTGACGAAACCAGTTTCATTGGGTCCGTAATATTGAATTATTACTGGATTTCAAATTTCGTATTTATCGGAATTGTTTTGTAAATACACGGCGTATAAACGCGTATAAAATTAAATCGAATTCAAATTGAATTTCTGTAACAACCGGGGTTTTGCCCAAAAATTATAATCATCAGTAAATGATTTAAGTGGACAGTTAAATTTCTGTTGTTGTTGGAATTTTTATAACGATAAAATCTTCGTCAATTGGCAATGTAAAAATGGCTGTTAAATTTCAGTTAGAATTTTTAAATCAATTAGAATTCTTTTATTAAATTTTATTAATACGAAATGAATAAATACACATAGAAATTTTTGTTTTAACAACAAATTAAAAACAAAAACAAATTAAAGAAAATATCTTTACAAAACAAATTAGATTTTGAAAAAGAGGAAAAAAATAAAAGTAAATAAACATGTATTGGCCCATACCTCACCCATACCGATCCCTTACCCCCTCTCTGCTAAAACACGTCGCACCCCCCTTCCCTCTTCAGACCAGTCAAACGAAAAAAATATATACGACGAGAAAAAAAAATGGCGACAAAAACTTAGGGCTTCGGCGATCGATTCTCTAGCTCGATTTTCCTCTTCTCAAACTAGGGCTTGGGTAGAAATCAAAGGCGCCGGCTTCGACTCTCGTTTCTCGCTCGCGACCGCTTCTGACGAAGGTGAGTGGTTTCTCCCCCGCTCACATCTAATTCCTACCTCGAGTGTATCAGTGTTCGAATTCAACAATTTTCGTTCGTATTTGATTGTCAAATTCTTCTTTTGATTTGTCGGCATTCGACTTTGTTTTCGAAGTCGATTTTAAAATGTTTTTGGGTTGTATGATTTTTACGATGTTGATGTCGTCCCTTTTTGACTTCGGCTATTAACTGTGGCTTCGGCCTTTGGTTGCTTTGCGAAAGAAAATTGGGTTTCTTTTGTTTCGAATCTCTGGAAAATGATTATATGTGGACTTCGACTTTGCAGTGGTTTCGGCTCTTGATATTGTTCGAGTTTGTGATTTTCTTGGTTTATAAACTGATACTCATGATTTTGATTTCTGAAAAAAAAAAAATTGTTTTCGTGTGGTTCCTTGTTGACTTCACTGTGATTTCGTTCGTATGAGAATTTTTGAAGTTTGATGGTTTTAATTCACTCGAGTTCTTCGTTGTTGCCTGAATGTGTGCTGAAACACTTTAATGTATACTTGCATTTCTCTGTTTTTCATTCGTGTAATGCTCAACTATTTTAGTTATTACAAATCAACTCTTAAATTATAATTTGTTTCACCTTATTAGATATGGTTAACAATGAATATCATTCGAATATAATCAGGTTCCAAAGCTTTTCAGACACTGATTTTGTAAGCTTAAGTTCAAAATATATACATATATAAATTGTTGTGACTTTCCCACCTTGCTTCAAATCCTTAAAGGACGTAGTGCCTATATATGTATAGCATACTATTCTTTACCATACTTAAGTGTGTATAATAATGCCTGACACCCTTATTCTTTACCATGCTTATATAATAAAGACTGACACCTTTTTGCTTTTGGAAAAGTGAACTTGTCTTTGCATTCATATATTAAACTTGCATATATGTTGTAGCTTTGAAATTGCACACATATCCCATAGCTTGTTACTTTGATTTGCTCGTTCCTGTAGCTTTATTTGATTGGCTACCATCATTTGCCTTTGCCTTAGTTTTGGCATTGTCCATATTTGTTTGTGACAGTCTTTGCATCCATATGGTCACTGTTTAATATAGTTGCATTCCAGTTGTACTTGCAGCTTCATTTTATTGCAGTGAGTAACTCAAATTTTTTTTTAAAAAAAAACTTAGTTAATAGGTAAAGTGGTTTTCAGGCTTTATGACTGTGAATTGTGTGTTGTATGTTATATGTATTTAGAGGACTGCATGAAGGTTACAACCAGAAACATTTTAAATCTGAACACATTTTTAAACCTGAAAAGAAAGAAATTTTTTTTTTCCTCTGTTCAAAACTGAATATAAAGTGAGCAAACTTACTCTCGATCTACTCTCTGAATTGATGTGTATACTTGAGTAGATTTTGTGTAGTTGCCTTATCTTATGTAGTTGCACATCTGTGTTAGTTGCATTCTGGTTCATGCATTCACTATTGCCGTGCATTCATATGTGCATTAATGGTCTCTTGAGTCTTTCATTTCAGTCTTCATATATGACGTTGGTCTGGGTTGTTTTTAACCTGTCTGCATGATTGCCTTGTCACTGCATTCTTTACCCACTGATGTTGTTTATTCTTGCATACTGATGCACTTCATATTGGAACTGGACCATTTACTTGTGTATTCAATATGCATTCATTTCAGTAGCCATTCTGTTTAATCTTTGGTCATGTTGAAGTTATTTGCAATTGCTTGCATCTGAGTTGTACTGTGAACTTCACCTGAGTCTGTTGTCGGCCTTATGATATCTGGTAGCCTTGCTTCCTGTTTTCTGGTCTGCATATTGATGTTGTCTTCACTTTGCAGTTTCATTTCACTGTGACCTTGTTCATTTCAGTTGTTGTAGTTCTAGTTTTTTTGGTGCTTGATGACACTGTGTGTTTCACTTTGGTTTGCATGCTGCATACTTGAACTGTCATTGTGGTCTTTTGTTGCAGTTTGAGGTTCGAACTGATTAGTCTCTAGTTTTGAGTTTGTACACCATGTTGTACCTGAGTTGAACCTGTCTGGGTTTGACTTTGTTTTGATTTGTTAGTTGTGCTTTTGGTTGGTGCACACGAGTTGGCGAGGCAGTGCACGCGTACGTGTGCACTGCAGCCACCCAGAATTGACAATTTTGAATTGATATTTCTTTGCGTCGGATGCATTGATTTTTAGGCCGTATTGGCGAGGCCGTACACGCGTGCATGTACGGCAGCCAATCGAGTTTTGATGGTTTTAAAGTGACAATTTCAATTGTTTTAAATTCATTTAGTCGATATGATAAATTGTTTATTTATCTCTGTTGATGATTTAAATCTGCCGATTTATTGTTAACACTGCTAAGTGTTAAAATTTTCGTTATCCGATTTCTTTGTTAAAAGAGTCGGATAGACGAGAATTATTGTGACTGTCGTCTATTTAAATTATTACTGCTTATATGCACTAATAACTGGTTTGAATTAGACTGACCTGTGTATTATTTTCTTTTGAATATAATACTCGGGTCAGACCGAGTATTTTTACAGCTTGAAGATTTTCAGGCAGCGAAGTTAGAGAGAGAGAGTAAAGAATCACTTTAGTTTTCAGAAGAAAATTGTATTTTAAGATATTCCGCTGTATTAGTATTAAATTGTATAAACTCTGATGTATTCAAAAGATTTATAGTAATGAAATAAATTCTCATTTGTTTTAATTGATTGTTATTATCTGTGTTTCTGTGGCTGGTTCTGTTTAAACCTTATAAACTAAATAACAATTCGTCTTTTTGAACGTTTCGAGTTGGTTTAATTACCGACTGGAGGCGGTCAAAAGGGGGAATGTTACAAGGTGGTATCAGAGCTTTGGTTTACACAAAGCTTAGTTTATGATGTTTAATATGAATAGTTACTAGAAACACTTTAAAGGAGAATGTTTTTCAAATCCAAAGAAGTATAAAATTGTTTTAGAAAATATAAGATGAATGAATTTGGAATAGATCTTATATAAGTAAAGTGAATATTGAATATGAAATAAAAAATTTTAACTTAAGAAAAGTTAAATTAAATTGAATTAGTACTAATAAATGAATGGATTTGAAATTTAACTATAAGGGAGTTAAATAAATTGAACTTGATTTGAAAAATTATTGAGATGAAAAGTTAAACTTGAAAGATAAGTGATTATATAATATGAATTGGAAAGTTTAAATTAATAAGTTGTTTAACTTATAAAATGAGGAAATTTGAATAAAAACCAATTGTTAAAATGTTTGAACAGTTTTGTTAAGTAAAACAAAATCTGAATTTTGAAATGTGATATGAATTTGACTTTAGTAAAAGTTAAATAAAATAGAATTTCAAATAAATTTGAGACGAACTTAAGCTGTATGGTGAAAATAAATGCAAGTGAAGATAAAATGAAACATGGCTTAAGTAATATTGAATCAAATTGAATTTGATATCAAAATGAATTGATAAAGTGAAGAATGAATATGAATTTGAATTATAGAAAGGAAATTCAACTTTAATTGTAAAAGTGAATTAGTGAATATGGTGAGTATAAGAATTCAATCTGAATTGGAATATAAACCAATTGAAATTAAGTGTGTTGAACCAAATTGAATGTAAGCAAAGTAAATAAATTTGGTTAAGTTGAATGTGCATTGGTTTTGCCAGTTGATCGTATAGAAATTCATTAAGTGTTGATGAAATTGAATTAATGGAAATTGGAAGCTATGTAAATTGAATTCAAATTGAAAGGTAAGAAATCTAAATAGAACCAAATTTGATTTGAATTGAAGCAAACTGACTTGAATATAAATTAGTGAATGTGAACTAATTGGATATGAATGAATGTTAGTAAAATCCAATGTGAATGAATCAAATGTGATTAAATTGGAAATCAAGTCGATGAATGGTTTACTAAAGAACTAGTAGATTATTTTGGAAATGGAAAACTGATAAATTTATATAATAGTTTAAATTGGAATTTTTGAATTATTATAAACGGTTTAAATTGAAGATTTGAAAGTGTTGATAAATTATTGAAAGTATAAAATGGTTTGTATAAGTGTAAAAAATGAAATATTTAATGGATTTCATAAGTGAATGGAAATTACAGAATTAAAATTGTGAAGTTATAAAAGGAATCGAAGTTGCGAAATAAAAGAATTTATAAGTAATTTACTTGTAAATTAAAATTCTGATATAAAATTGAGTTATAAAGGAATTGGTTAATAAAGCAATTTTTATAAATTGAAGTCTTTATGAATAGGAATAGAATTTATAAACGTTGTTTATAAATCCGAAACTGACTTATTTTGATAAGTAAATTCTTATAGCTTGTTAAAAGATGTATATTCACGATTTTGGACAGTGAATATATTATTGAATAAAATGGACATGTTTGGGAAAGTGATATTTTAAAACGAAGTAATTGTTTTAAAAAGATGTTTTCAAAGGCATTGAATATCGAAACCATAGATTTCAACATTCATTGTTGAAATAGATGTTTTCGAGATATAAGGAAATGGTGGACTATAACACTATTGTTATAGTAAATGATTTTCGAAAGGAAATGTTTTGTGTAGTATTGGGATTTATATATCTATCTAAATTTCGAATCCCTATACTAATGATTTTGAGTTGTCGTAACGATGTTTTACGTAACATTCGTTTTAACTCAAATGAAAATGTGAAAGAGAATGATTTCCTTAAAAGATGAAATATATACTTGATTTTGATTTAAGTATATCAAATATTTTCAAATGTTGAAAATAAAATGGATTTGTGAATTACTTATTTTTAAATAAGTATGGAAATGTTTTTCCAAAGATGAAATGTTGTGAATATATTCCGTGAGGAATAAATGATTTGAAATTCATTTTTGAAGTCGAAGTTGAAAAGTTAAATGAGAATTTGAACAATTTGTTCAATTTGAAATTTTTCAAAAGATTGAATCGTTAAGTTAAAATTGAGTTTAACTTCGACATCAAAGACAATATAAGTTGAGCTTTGAATTTCAGATGATGATTTGGATTGTATGTCTAACATTGTGAATTGATGACATAGCAATTGATCTCTATTAAATATATATCTGTTGGTGGCGGAGAATTTATTCTCTTAGCTTAACACCCTTCTCTGAGACGTACGAGCTCAGAGGTTATATATCGATAGACATCAATTCTGTGTTGAGAATTGAAGATGTAGCGTGAAATCCAAATTGAATGTGAAAGTCGATAATAAATGGAATTTTGAATATGAATTAGGTTTTGAGATAACCTTAAATTTCCAAATCGACTTAGAGGAAAATTTTGAAATCCTCTATTTTGTTATGAATATGGATATGTAAGTTTTTAGAACTTATATATATGAATACGGTAAATTTGAAACCGTTAGTTTAGAAAGACATTGTTATGGAAATCTTATGTATGTTTACATAGATGTTATATGTACGAAATGTGAAATGAAAGTACTACATATATGATATTATGTTTTCTAAACTGAGGATGTGGAAAAGTACCTTCCATTTATTATTTGAGAAGGTATTGGAACTCTCGATGAGTGTCCATTTGAAATTCGTAGCTACGTAGAATTTTAGTCAGAGTGACTATTTGAATCGGAAATCCTTCGCGATAGATCATCGCGATGAGATTAGATTTTATTGATGATTAGCGTAATTTGAGGGGCGAGATGCCCCCAGTTACAAGCGATTCCACTGGGATAGTGGCGTAACCGCCGAGTAAACTGCAATCTAATGCCAGGCGAAATTTGAGGGGCGTGATGCCTACAGACACGAGCCATTCTACTGGGATAGTAGCGTAACCGCCGTGTGTACTGCAATCTATGGCGACAACCATGGCGAAATTTAAGAGATGAGAAATCTACAGCCACAAGCGACTCTACTGGGATAGTAGCGTAACCGCCGGGTGGAACTGTAATCCATGGGGGAACGCGCTTTCCATATCCATTTTTAAAAGAATTTTTAAAAGTATTTTCACTGGGAATTGAAACAAGTATGTTTAGTACTTGGAGATTTTTAGACCTGCGCCTGGCCAGCGTATGTCTAATGTCTATGAGAACGAAGATGGACTTGTTAAATTTCGAGTTAGCAAGTATTTTCAAACTGTAAATAGCAAATCAATGATTTGAAAGTAAAATTTCAAAATTCCTACCTAATGAACTAAGGAAGAGGATCTTTGAAATGTTTTGAAAGTCCACAGCTTTGGAAGAGATATGTTATATAAATCTCTAACGTGAAGAATTTTAAGTTTGAATCTGAGTGTTGTAAATTAAAAATGTTAGTAAAAGACTTTTGGGTTTTGATTTTTGAAAATCATTGAATAAAAGAGAAGATAAACAGAACTAGTGAGATTAAACAAATGAAATGAATCCTATATTCATTTATTTGTAATAAGTTTTAAGCTTAGAAAATTTTGACTAGAATATAAATATTGATGAAATTTTAACAACTTTTCCTTTTCGTGGACGAAAAGTTTTTAAGGAGGGGAGTTTGTAACGACCCTGAATTTTGAACAATTTAAATTGAAAATATTTAATTAATTTTAAATATTTGAACGATGATTTGACTTGAATTTCAAATTATCAGAATGAATTGGCGATTAAATTTTTGAATTTAATCTATTGAAAGTTGAATAAAATGTGAATCTTCAATTTTAAGCCGGTTAAAAATAATTTAAAGGCTTAGAAAATTCATATTGAAAATACTGAAGGTAATAGAAGCTTCAGAATTGAATTTGAAAGCGATTTGTTCAATTTTGAAATTGTATCGTTTGAAATCGAATTTAAAAATAGCCTTCCGAGGCACAGTCTTGGAATTTGACGAAACCAGTTTCATTGGGTCCGTAATATTGAATTATTACTGGATTTCAAATTTCGTATTTATCGGAATTGTTTTGTAAATACACGGCGTATAAACGCGTATAAAATTAAATCGAATTCAAATTGAATTTCTGTAACAACCGGGGTTTTGCCCAAAAATTATAATCATCAGTAAATGATTTAAGTGGACAGTTAAATTTCTGTTGTTGTTGGAATTTTTATAACGATAAAATCTTCGTCAATTGGCAATGTAAAAATGGCTGTTAAATTTTAGAATTTTTAAATCAATTAGAATTCTTATATTAAATTTTATTAATACGAAATGAATAAATACACATAGAAATTTTTTTTAACAACAAATTAAAAACAAAAACAAATTAAAGAAAATATCTTTACAAAACAAATTAGATTTTGAAAAAGAGGAAAAAAATAAATAAATAAACATGTATTGGCCCATACCTCACCCATACCGATCCCTTACCCCCTCTCTGCTAAAACACGTCGCACCCCCCTTCCCTCTTCAGACCAGTCAAACGAAAAAAATATATACGACGAGAAGAAAAAATGGCGACAAAAACTTAGGGCTTCGGCGATCAATTCTCTAGCTCGATTTTCCTCTTCTCAAACTAGGGCTTGGGTAGAAATCAAAGGCGCCGGCTTCGACTCTCGTTTCTCGCTCGCGACCGCTTCTGACGAAGGTGAGTGGTTTCTCCCCCGCTCACATCTAATTCCTACCTCGAGTGTATCAGTGTTCGAATTCGACAATTTTCGTTCGTATTTGATTGTCAAATTCTTCTTTTGATTTGTCGGCATTCGACTTTGTTTTCGAAGTCGATTTTAAAATGTTTTTGGGTTGTATGATTTTTACGATGTTGATGTCGTCCCTTTTTGACTTCGGCTATTAACTGTGGCTTCGGCCTTTGGTTGCTTTGCGAAAGAAAATTGGGTTTCTTTTGTTTCGAATCTTTGGAAAGTGATTATATGTGGACTTCGACTTTGCAGTGGTTTCGGCTCTTGATATTGTTCGAGTTTGTGATTTTCTTGGTTTATAAACTGATACTCATGATTTTGATTTCTGAAAAAAAAAAATTGTTTTCGTGTGGTTCCTTGTTGACTTCACTGTGATTTCGTTCGTATGAGAATTTTTGAAGTTTGATGGTTTTAATTCACTCGAGTTCTTCGTTGTTGCCTGAATGTGTGCTGAAACACTTTAATGTATACTTGCATTTCTCTGTTTTTCATTCGTGTAATGCTCAACTATTTTAGTTATTACAAATCAACTCTTAAATTATAATTTGTTTCACCTTATTAGATATGGTTAACAATGAATATCATTCGAATATAATCAGGTTCCAAAGCTTTTCAGACACTGATTTTGTAAGCTTAAGTTCAAAATATATACATATATAAATTGTTGTGACTTTCCCACCTTGCTTCAAATCCTTAAAGGACGTAGTGCCTATATATGTATAGCATACTATTCTTTACCATACTTAAGTGTGTATAATAATGCCTGACAACCTTATTCTTTACCATGCTTATATAATAAAGACTGACACCTTTTTGCTTTTGGAAAAGTGAACTTGTCTTTGCATTCATATATTAAACTTGCATATATGTTGTAGCTTTGAAATTGCACACATATCCCATAGCTTGTTACTTTGATTTGCTCGTTCCTGTAGCTTTATTTGATTGGCTACCATCATTTGCCTTTGCCTTAGTTTTGGCATTGTCCATATTTGTTTGTGACAGTCTTTGCATCCATATGGTCACTGTTTAATATAGTTGCATTCCAGTTGTACTTGCAGCTTCATTTTATTGCAGTGAGTAACTCAAATTTTTTTAAAAAAAAAACTTAGTTAATAGGTAAAGTGGTTTTCAGGCTTTATGACTGTGAATTGTGTGTTGTATGTTATATGTATTTAGAGGACTGCATGAAGGTTACAACCAGAAACATTTTAAATCTGAACACATTTTTAAACCTGAAAAGAAAGAAATTTTTTTTTTCCTCTGTTCAAAACTGAATATAAAGTGAGCAAACTTACTCTCGATCTACTCTCTGAATTGATGTGTATACTTGAGTAGATTTTGTGTAGTTGCCTTATCTTATGTAGTTGCACATCTGTGTTAGTTGCATTCTGGTTCATGCATTCACTGTTGCCGTGCATTCATATGTGCATTAATGGTCTCTTGAGTCTTTCATTTCAGTCTTCATATATGACGTTGGTCTGGGTTGTTTTTAACCTGTCTGCATGATTGCCTTGTCACTGCATTCTTTACCCACTGATGTT
Source organism: Allium fistulosum (assembly GCA_030737815.1). NCBI lineage: Eukaryota > Viridiplantae > Streptophyta > Magnoliopsida > Asparagales > Amaryllidaceae > Allium > Allium fistulosum. The sequence continues at coordinate 302,686,423 of CM060901.1, read as the reverse complement.
GTTTATTCTTGCATACTGATGCACTTCATATTGGAACTGGACCATTTACTTGTGTATTCAATATGCATTCATTTCAGTAGCCATTCTGTTTAATCTTTGGTCATGTTGAAGTTATTTGCAATTGCTTGCATCTGAGTTGTACTGTGAACTTCACCTGAGTCTGTTGTCGGCCTTATGATATCTGGTAGCCTTGCTTCCTGTTTTCTGGTCTGCATATTGATGTTGTCTTCACTTTGCAGTTTCATTTCACTGTGACCTTGTTCATTTCAGTTGTTGTAGTTCTAGTTTTTTTGGTGCTTGATGACACTGTGTGTTTCACTTTGGTTTGCATGCTACATACTTGAACTGTCATTGTGGTCTTTTGTTGCAGTTTGAGGTTCGAACTGATTAGTCTCTAGTTTTGAGTTTGTACACCATGTTGTACCTGAGTTGAACCTGTCTGGGTTTGACTTTGTTTTGATTTGTTAGTTGTGCTTTTGGTTGGTGCACACGAGTTGGCGAGGCAGTGCACGCGTACGTGTGCACTGCAGCCACCCAGAATTGACAATTTTGAATTGATATTTCTTTGCGTCGGATGCATTGATTTTTAGGCCGTATTGGCGAGGCCGTACACGCGTGCGTGTACGGCAGCCAATCGAGTTTTGATGGTTTTAAAGTGACAATTTCAATTGTTTTAAATTCATTTAGTCGATATGATAAATTGTTTATTTATCTCTGTTGATGATTTAAATCTGCCGATTTATTGTTAACACTGCTAAGTGTTAAAATTTTCGTTATCCGATTTCTTTGTTAAAAGAGTCGGATAGACGAGAATTATTGTGACTGTCGTCTATTTAAATTATTACTGCTTATATGCACTAATAACTGGTTTGAATTAGACTGACCTGTGTATTATTTTCTTTTGAATATAATACTCGGGTCAGACCGAGTATTTTTACAGCTTGAAGATTTTCAGGCAGCGAAGTTAGAGAGAGAGAGTAAAGAATCACTTTAGTTTTCAGAAGAAAATTGTATTTTAAGATATTCCGCTGTATTAGTATTAAATTGTATAAACTCTGATGTATTCAAAAGATTTATAGTAATGAAATAAATTCTCATTTGTTTTAATTGATTGTTATTATCTGTGTTTCTGTGGCTGGTTCTGTTTAAACCTTATAAACTAAATAACAATTCATCTTTTTGAACGTTTCGAGTTGGTTTAATTACCGACTGGAGGCGGTCAAAAGGGGGAATGTTACATTATCGATTTAAACCGTCCAAAAAAGTGGGTCGTTACAGCTAACGTATAATAGCCGAAAATAATTTAAACCCAATTTAATCATTTTCTTTACTAGAAAATTCAAAATAAATCTACAACAACTTAGAAAATAATGAAACTTGAAACCCATCTCTAAAATAATGTTTCCGATCTTATATCAAAAACGCAAGCCATTTGGATGTCATTTAATAGGTTTATCATTAAATCTATCTGAAACAACATAAATCATCAACAAGCATATATATCCATTTAAACTATCAGAACATGGCATTTTTCTTGCAAAATAAATTCGGATCTCATCTGGAAATCGAAAGCAGTAAAATGAGATGTAATCTATTATTCACCTTAGCTTGTTATTAAGGAGTTTGAGATTATCCCTTGAATTGATTTAATTAAGCTTCCTTCTTGAATTCTTGCTTATCTTCCCATTATCTTCCTCTAATGGCCGGCCAAGCTCTAGATTTAGTTTTTGTTTGTGAATATTGTAAATGAAATTGGAATAAGGGTTTATGGCATAAGAACTTAGTTGATTCCTATTTTTCCATCATTTTATTACCCCTTCTTTCTTCATTTTAATTCTCTTTGGCTTATTGATTAGTTAAGGCACGACTACCTTATAATCATACAAATCTCAATTCCTTAACCATTTACATTATTTCATTTAATTTATCTAATTAAATGTCCTAAATAATGTTAGTCAAAATTAGGGTCGTTACACTTTTCCAGTCTAACTTCGTAACTATAACATGGGTGCAATGCGACTATGGAATATATTGGGTCCAACGACCTGTGCTCATCAATCATATCCTAAATGATGCGAGAAAATGTACCCGAGTCACTTAAAACCATTTTAGATGGAAAATAAGCAGACTTTGACCATTTAATACGTAGAACCTAGGCATATTCCCGTCATTTAATACTTAGACCAAAGACGAGTCCCTCTTTGGTTCTTTCTAGCTGACATCGTAAATCCTATAAGGCTACATAATACTTCTTTAATATGGAAGAGGCAGACCCTTTAATTGTTATTTAATACCTCAATCCCGTAGTGGACCCCCTCTAGAAATTTCCACTACCGCACCTAAAAGATAATGCCGACCGTTTAATACTTCTTGAATGGGAAAGATGTAGACCCTACGATAGCTATTTAATATCTCCAACCCCGTAATAGGGCCGTCCTAGGATATCCGTTCTATGATCCGTAACCCAAATCATGACATCTCATATTAGTCCGACTATTCGTTGGTGCTGTAGCCAAATTAGCTGGGCAGGCTTATCCTACAGAATTGGGACTAACCTTGCGTCCACCGTGGGTACTTATTATAGTCGATATCTCACATAAGTTCAAAGTCACACTGTTGGTAGCCATATTAGCTGGACAGACTTCTATATACTTTTAACCGGCCTCGTATCCCCACAACTTAGTCATATTTCCACTCTCCAACCTTACAAAATTATATTAACATATATATATATATATACACATATATATACATATACATAGACATATATATATAACACATATTTACGCATTAAGTTCATATAAGGGAAACTCCTTATTTCGCCTTTAATTATGGATTAATTTCCATAATTGTTCTTAATATCTTTTTTATAAGGTTTATTGTTATTTGTTAACCTATTTATTTTATACGTTGCAACTATACATTATTATAATATTTATACTTAATGTTAATTGTTGGCTAACGAATTTTTATTAATTATTCCTAGGTGTGCGTAAAAGCATTTCTATAGTAAGATTTTCGCTACCTATTTGGGTTATTAAGATAATTTAAATGTCACAATTTCCATATCCATACAAGTACCTAGTCCCAATTCTTGTAATTCACACAATAACTAATACCATAATTTAAATTAGCTAAATAAAAAAGACTTGCATATATATTAAAAAATGGAATCAAGACATCCAACTTGTTTTACATTAACATAGTAGAATTAATGCCTTTATTTCAAGATAGTGAAACTTTACAATTTAAATCTTTTATATTCTATTAGACTTTTAAATGTATAGGTAGAAGTGAAAATGACTCATTTTTATTTTCATTATGGAAGTAGGCAGTGCAAACCACGGATGGGATAAAAATCCATGCTTTGCACACCCTTTTCTGATTCTTTTTAGAATTCTTCATCATAACAAACACATAGGATGTGGAAGTTGAATATAACATAATTATTCATATTAGAATTAATAACGGATTAAATTCTATCATATTAACATAAAACAAATAAGACTCGAACCAATTCCAGAACTAATATTTTTTGGGGGAATTTTAGATTTTAAATTTAAAGTTTTTGCATACAAAATTCCCCAAGGCATAAAACAAATTCAAACATTAACTACACAAACTACTATAAGGAGAAAAACTAAGATTTCCACTCACATATAATTTTCCCCGAGTTCCCATGGATTTGGTTTCACGTTAACACCAATCTCTTCCTCTAATTATCTTCTTTTTAACTGTACGATATATAATAATTCATTTGTATATAGATTAGATTCAAAATTCAAAGATTAGGGAAGAATAGAAATAGAGAAATATACATATATGTAAAACACTTAGTATCTCTCTCAATTCGATTACCTTTTTCCTTTAACCCGATTAGTCTTTTCTCTAATGCTTGAATCTTTTATTTTTGAATCTAGAAAGTTTATTGGGGAGGAAGGAAACTAGTAGAGTCTTGTTAGCGTGCTTATTTTTCTTGTGAATAAAAGTTATGGGGCTACACTCTTATGTATATGGTTTGGATGCACCTGGACCATTGGATCAACGATTCAAAATAATAAAATACGGGTCATTCGGACCTTAAAATCCTAGCCGCCAGCATCGAAGGCTGGTCAACCGATCGTTACTGGATGGCTGACCGCTAGCGGTCAACCAACCCAATGAGGGTGGACCGGTTGTGGTCCAAGAATGTTATAATTAACGTTATTTTATTTATTATCAATTTCTTTATCGTTGACGCTTACATTTGCTTAAATGTTAAATATACCCTTAACGTCATAATATTTTATTACCTTTTCTAACCGTATAATTAATGTTATTTAAATTTATCAATTCAAATCCATTTGAATTATTTTAAATTTGAAATCTTCAAACGTTGATAGCTTCTCCGTTTGAACCCCGATTGCAGAACTTTATATATGAAAGTTGCTTAGAAAATTACCTCAAACACAATGGTGCAAGTTTCATGATCAAATTATGACATTTTCATAAATTCTATTTTTAGCTTTATTATTAATTTATTTATTTCTTATTAATTTTTACAGGGTATTACATTCTTTCGTCCCCAAAATTCCTAAGAGACAGATAGTGTAACCTGCACTTTACAACCATGTTATACAACCAAGTTATCTACACAACCATCTACTCAATCAAAAATAAAATTTGATTATGTATGCAACATAAGGTGAGCTAAACCCTAGCGTGAATGCAATATCGTGATACATAGGCATGCATGTAAATATCCTAAGTATGCATAAGATTTTATATGAGTGCCAAAATAACAGAAAATTGTGTGGCAACCTTCTCCTACCATCCAATCTAGCAACCAAATGTAACCAAAACATATAGAATACAAAATTTTGGAGAAAGAAAATTTACTATAGCAAAGCTTAGAATGAGAAGCATTCATCTTCTCTTTTGTTTTCCATGTGCTTTCCATTGGAGTATCTCCTTATTGCACTTGAACCAACCTAATTTCTTTGTTACGATGCTTCCTAACTTTGTGCTCCATTATACATATGGGGGCATGGGGTGCTACCGGCTCCGTCTCTATATCTACTAACTGATTAGGCTCTACTATAGTGGTAGTGTGGTGTAGACATTTTCTCAAATGTGATACATGGAAAACATCATGGACACTTGCTAACTTAGCTGAAACTCTACTCGATACGCAAGTTTCCTCACCCTCTCCAAAATCCGAAAAGGCCCAACAAATCTGGCACCAACTTCCTCAATGTTCCAAACCTCATAATCTTCCTAAGAGGGGAAACCTTAAAAGTACCATGTCACAAACTGAAAACTCCAAAAAATTTCTTCGTCTGTTAGTATAAAACTTCTATCGGTCCTAGACGACCTTCACTCACAGCCTAAGCCACTCAACATTTTCCATGGTTTCATGGATCAAATCTGCTCCATGTAGAATTTTGTCAATAGCTTCCCACCAACAGTTTTGTGACTTGCATGGTCTCCTATATAAGGCTTTAAAGGATGTCATACCAATTGTCGTCTGGTGACTATTATTGTATGCGAACTCTACGAAGGGTAAATGCTGCTCCCGATGATTTCCAAAATCCAAGTTGCAAGCTCTCAATAAATCCTGTTCATCCTTTTTATCTAGCCATCGGCCTGCCGGTGGTAAGTAGTGCTAAGATTCAACATCATTCCTAAAGCTGATTGCAAACTCCTTCAAAATTCACTAGCGAATAAGGGGTTTCTATCTCCGACAATGCTGACTAGAACTCCATGCGATCGTACTACTTCTTTGATATAAATTTGCACTATAGATGTTGCCGTTCTATTATCCCTTACCGAAATAAAGTGGGTATTTTTAGTTAGTCTATCTACTATAACCCAAATAGCTTCATTACCTCTTTGAATTTTAGGCAACCCATCTATAAAGTTCATCAATATATGCCCTCATTTTCAAGTCGATACCTATAACGAAAATAACTGACCTCCTGCCTTCCCTTGCCCCGCTTTTATCCTTTGGCACGTCCAACGTTGGGGGACATGTTCTGCTACTCGCTTGTTCATCCCCAACCAATAGAAAATCTGCTTCACGTCTCTATACATTTTATCTCCACTAGGGTGAATAGTCATCCTTGAATGGTGGCAGTCAACAAGTACTTTCTCCAAAACGTCCTCCACCATTGGAACACATAGGCGTCCATCTCTCCTTAGCCTCGTACATCATGCGATGAAAGACTTCGACCTATTAGGGATAGTTAATTCTGGCGCACTCGTCAACAACTCCTTCAGCTTTTTAAAGGCTTCCCTACATTTCTCATCACATGCAAAGACTAAATAGGCGAGTCAATATTACTGCTATCTTTGTGAAGTCCTTATTGAATTCCCTATAGTACTTGGCCAAACCAAGAAAACTCCTAACTTTAGTAGTATTCCTCGGAATCTTCAAGTCTTGAATAGATGCAACATTTGCAGGGTCAACGTCCAACCTTTTCTCGGAGATAATTTGATCGAGAAATCTTACCTCCTTCCTTCAAAAATGACACTTTAGAATTTTGGCTTTTAGCTTGGTATTTTCTCAAGTCTCTAGTACCTCTCTTATGTGATCTTAATGCTCACCTTCACTTTTAGAGAATACAAGAATATCATCTACAAACACCATGACAAACTTATCCGGTTGCCTCCTAAAGACCCTACTCATCAAATATACAAAATATGTAGGGGCTATTATCAGTTCAAATGGCATCACTTTCCATTCATACAGTCAATATGAAGAGCGAAAAGAAGTCTTCTCCTTGTTATCTTCAGCTACTCTTAACTGATGGAATCTAGTAGCCAAGTCTAGCTGAAAAAATACCTTTTACGCATTAAAGCCATATAAGAGAAACTCCTTATTTCGCCTTTAATTATGGATTAATTTCCATAATTGTTCTTAAATTACTTTTTATAAGTTTTATTGTTATTTGTTAACCTACTTATTGCATATGTTGCGACTATACGTTATTATTATATTTACACTTAATGTTAATTATTAGCTAACTGGTTTTTTTTTAATTATTTCTAGGCGTGTGTAAAAGAATTTCTATACTAAGATTTTCATTACCTATTCAGGTTATCAAGATAATTTAAATGTCACAATTTCCATATCCATACAAGTCCCTAGTCCTAATACCATAATTTACGCAATAGCTAATATCATATTTTAAATTAGCTAAATAAAAACGACTTGCATATATATATTATAAAGTGGAATCAAGACATCCAACTTATTTTACATTAACATAGTAGAATTAATGTCTCTATTTTAAGGGAGAAAAACTTTACAATTTAAACCTTTTATATTCTATTCGACTTTTGAATGTATAAGTAGAAGTGAAAAAGGATTCATATTTACTTTCATTACGGAAGTAGAAGGTGCAAACCACTAATAGGATAAAATTCCATGCCTTGCACACCCTTTCCTAATTCTTTTAGAATTCTTCATCATAACAAACACAAATTGGGAAGTGGAAGTTGAATAGAACATAAATTATTTATATTACAAATAATAATGGATTAAATTCTACCATACTAACATAAAACAAATAAGATTCGAACCAATTCCAAAATTAACATTTTTTTGGGGGATTCTGGGGTTTTAAATTTAAAGATTCCGCATATAAAATTCCACAAGGCATAAAACAAATTCAAACATTAATTGCACAAACTGCTACAAAGAGAAAAACTAAGATTTCCACTCACAGATAATTTTCCCTGAGTTCTCTTAGATTTGCTTTTGTATTAACACTAATCTCTTCCTCCAATTAACTTTTTTTATTGTACAATATATAATAATTCATTTGTATATAGATTAAATTCATAATTCAAATATCACAGAAGAATGGATAAAGAAATATACATATATGATAAATTAATTACCTTTTTCCTTTACCCGATTAATCTCTTGCCTAATGCTTGAATCTTTTATTTTTGAATCTATAAAGTTTATTGGGGAGGAAGGAAACTTGCAGAATCTTGTTAGTGTGATTAATTTTCTTGTGAATAAAAGTTAGGAGGCTCGCCTCTTATTTATAGTGGTTAGGATATGTTTGGACTGCAGGATTAAAGTCGGTTCAAAATAACAAAATATGGGCCTCTAAGGCCTTAAAACCCTATCCACCAACATCGAAGACGATCGACCGGTTGGCCCGATGAAGGTCGATCGATTGTGGTCCAGGCATGTTATAATTAACGTTATTTTATTTATTACCAATTTCTTTACCGTTAATGCTTACGTTCGCTTAAACGTTAAGTATACCCTTAACATTGCAATATTTTATTATCATTTTAAACCGTATCATTTGTTTGAACTAGACCAGCCCGCAGTAGAAGTTATAGGTGAATATAAAAATTATTTACTATATTGGATCTTTATTGGGCCCATGAAGTCTAATTTATTTAGAACATCTCTAAATTTTCATTTAAATAATATCTTTTATTTTATTTAAATTTATACATTATACAATTTAATTTAATTTAATTTATATTATGATATATATATTCATGTGTGTGTATTTGCATATCATATACACATATATGTGTGAGCATGTGTAACATATCAACCCATGCAAGGTATAACATGCCCGTATATAAATGTTGGGATTTACATGGCAACAGACACGTTAGATCATCTAATATGCAAATATATTATCCAAATATATATATGTATATATCTATACTATTATTTATATACAAATTTTTTATATATGTACATATATATATTATAGTTTTGTTTAAATAATTTTATATAAGTATGTAAGTACAAATATATATATATATATATATGTTAAAATATTTATATTTATATGTAATCATATGAATAAAATATAAATATTGAATATAAATATTGTTTAATAGAATTATATAAAAATAAAGAAATTATTTATAAATATTTATAAATATATATATATTTAAAAACTGTAAGCAATACACACACATATGTACAAGTATATTAATAAATAAAACTAATTAAATATTCAAATACATAAATATATGCATAATAAAATAATATATGTATATATGTGTGTTAATGAAATTCTCAAAATATTTTTAATAAGTGTGAAAGACAAAGTCTTGCGCTCGGTTCAGTAAATAACATTTTTTTAGTTTTAAAGTATATTTTATTTAATTCTATATTCCAATATCATTTATATTCAACTCTATAGTCCTTACACAAAGTTCTTGGTTCAATAATAATAATAATAATTAACCGAAGTACTCTGGTCAGAGACCTTGACTTTGAGTTGACTTGAGTTGACCGTGATACTAACCCCATATAATCGAGAAACGAATCCTCTTTTGAATAGCGCTTCACTTCTAATACTTCCACTCGACCCAACTATAGTTACTCGATGGACGTCGTGCCATGATTTCACTATAATCAAAGCGGAACTTTTATATTGAAGATAGGCAGTATTCTCAAGTCGATAGAACCAAGTAAATCAGTCATATCGATATTTTCTACTTGACCTTAATTATATCAACCAACAGAAAACTATCGAATGAGTCATTCCATAATTATCCAATAACTATTATTACGTAACATCTAGGTGGCCATAGTAGGCATCAATAAAAGGCCCAACATTTAAAGAGCATTACGTACTTTAGTCTCAGCAGATACACCGATATCCAGTCTCGATGCATCTTAACTAGGAATATTAAAAATGGTATATTTATTTTCATTATGATATATTACTCATGGTTACAACACTTTGTAAGTATTTTCAGAAAACATACCATTTATGGATTTTCTATTAAATATACTTTTAATTAAATAAATTAATTAATACAACACATTATATCAATATCAAGTATATAATAGGAAAAAACACCTTTTATTTTGAATTAGACTGGTTATCTAGTTAGATATACGTAACAAATTACATAATTGCCTTTAGGGCATCCTCTAACTATATCATCATTAACGTTATTTAAATTTATTAATTCATATCCGTTTGAATTATTTTAAATTAAAAATCTTTAAACATCGATAACTTTGTCATTTGAAATCCGATTGTAGAGCTTTATATATGAAAGTTGCTTAGAAAATTGCTAAGAACATAGTGATGTAAGTTTTGTAGCCAAATTCCGACATTTGCATAAATTCCATTTTTAGCCTTATTATTATTAATTTATTTATTTCTTATTAATTTTTAAGGGGGTTACGGTACCTATCCATGGATGGATCAGTACCTATCCACCAAAATTGCCAAAAGACCCTCAAATCTCAAGTGTTATGGATCTTTGGTTAAAGTGAAGGAAAAGACAAGTTTCTAGGCATGAACGATGGATCTATATCGATCCACCATAAAGACCATTTTTTCCTCAAACTCAAAGATGATGAGGACTAAAGCAAATTGGAGCAAGGCACAACATTCTGGACCATATGGACTTATAGTGATCTATAGATGGATCGGTGCCGATCCATATCACCATGGGATTTGGCCCATCTATGACATGATCTCTTTCCTAATATGTTGGATCTAGTTGACTGACGATTTTAAGCAAGATTTGACAAACCTAATGGCCTGGAGTAGCCTAATTTAGTTATAAATATGAGCCTGTCTCTAATAGAAAAGGGGATCCATAATTTGCCCAATCTAAAACTAGCGGAAACTCTACCATTTTAATACCTTGAGATAGAATTTCGAGAATCCGTTGTAAAATTGGTAGATCTAGTTAAAACTAATGCAGGCCAGTGGTTTACTGAATCGTTATAAAAATATCATGTTACAATTTCGTCTTTCTATTTTATTTCTTTATATAGTCCTTTTAGCTTATGAATTTCGATCATGGGGGTGTTAGACCAAACTAAAGGCTAACATTTTTAGTGCTTTCACCAAGAAATTGAAGATCAGGTCGTATCTCAATTTTCCATTAGGATTTTAGAAAAATCTCCAAACAGTTCCAATTGAAATGGGACTAAAAAGAATCTAAGTAAAAAGGTGATAGAAAAGGAATCCGATGGTACACGCGATGGAAGGAGTGGTGGGACTATTCAAGCTTCATGAATCTTTTGAGAAGAGAAGAGTTAGATGGAATTATAACCTTTGTGCATCGAAAGATGAAAGCAATATAGCAACGATCATGGAGGAATTGGCAAAGAAATTTGCATTGATAAGGCAAGCTCTATAAGAAAACAAATCTCACCATAAAAGTCATGGATTTAGAGGAATTTCTCTGGCTCGCTCGTACGAGGGAAGTTCTACTAATAGGAGAATACTTAAAAAAATTAGCAAGGGACAGAGGTGCAAATATTAAAAGAGACAAGCAAAAATGAATTGGAGTCGATGAACAGACTCCAACATGGATCCATACTGATCCATCGTGGACCGAGGTCGATCCATCAAGGAAGAGGAAAATGATGAATTTTTTTCTAGAAGTGTTAGTGATGGTACTAGTTGAGTTGTGAGTACAACTGGGGGAAGAACTGTAAGAAATTCATAGAGAGATACTCACAAAGGAAGTATATCTAGAGGACAAAACACTGGCTGACATCATAGTATGCTAGAACAAATGACTCTCTAGAACCAAGGAGACCTAAGTGTCTTGACGGTAGCTGTGATTGTTCGAGCGGTGGTCGTAATGACCAATTGTAGAACCGAACACATAGTAATGCATGCAATGACCATCGTTCAAGGAGAAAGGAAGATACTAATGAGATGATTACCAAAGAAACCCGTAGATTGATTTAGTAGGATAAACAAGAGGATAGCTAGGAGATCATCTCTAGTTGGAATCTATTTACTATGGAGATTAGGGCAGTAGAGTATCCAAAAAAATTTGTAGTGCTGACAATTTCGATTACAATAGATTGATGGAACTTCTGTAGAACTTGATGAAGTATGATTGACACATGGATTGGGCCTGGAAGAATGATTACTTGAAGTGTAGTTGTTTTCCATTGTTCATGGAAGGAGTAGCAACATGTGGTTCTAAAGGCTGGAGCTGGGATCCATATCGTTATACCGCCAACTTGCAAATAAATTTCTGAAACATGTCTGGGTTCACACCATGCAACCCAAGGATGCATCATTATCGAAAAACATCTATTAAAGATGGGAAAAACATTGAAGAGATTTAATGCAACTGTAACGAAAAATCTACAGGATGATTTGGTGCCGATGGCGATAGTTGGTGGAGTGGACAATGAGTCGAATGTTGGAAAGTGGTTGATAATGAAGAGGCCAACCACATTAAAGATATTTTGTAGAAAAGCATACCATTTTTTGTGCTTGGAAGAGGTTGAATTGGAGAAGTGGATAAATGCTGGCGGTCAGGCTAGACCGTACCTTGAGTTATATGCTAGATATTCTCCATGAAGGGAGATAAATCCGTTGAGCATAATGGTAACGACGACAACAATGACAATGATAATAAGAGGAAAAACAATAACACTGGAGGCAAGAAGTAGGACCCAGGAAAAGTTTTGATTCAATAGAGATGGGAAATATATGGAGTTGAATAACTTAATGGAGAATATCCAGCTTGTAACTCAAGACACGGTTAGATAAAGGAAGCCTGATCCAAGAGAGGCCATGGAAAAGGTGAAACACTCTAGAAAGTATTGTAAATTCAACGAGACACAAAAACACAATACTAATAAGTGCCAATATTTGAAGGACATTATAGATGAGTTGATAAGAAAAAAGCCACTCCAGCAACATGTTTAAGAGTTCTCAGGAAGGCAGAAAGAGCAATGATTAACCGCCAAGGCAGTCGCCTCGAGATTGAATGAACTGGACTAGTTGGAAGCGAGTGAAGTAGGTAGACTTTAATTTTTTTTTCCTATTATTGGATCTACTAGGTGTATGAAGTCTAAAGGGTTTATTAGATCCAATCTAATATTGTTTTAAATAAAATTTTATTTCATTTAATTTGTATGAAAGGAGTTTAAATTTAAATTAATTTAAGTATATTATAATGAGCGTATCAAATATACTCATATGTATATAGTGCAAGTACAACGTATAAACTGTTACATAGTTAATGTGTACGTCTATAGGTACTAGGACTTACGCTACAATGGACATATTTGTCCCTTTATATATGCTTTTATTGTTCATAGATTTTTTCTGCTTCAAAACATGTGAAATAATAATAATATATGTATATATATAGTTTACTTATGCTTATACACAATATGTTATAAAACTTTTTTGGCTAATAGACAAGAGTTTACTAATACTTATATTATTATAATTAATGAATTCAAGTAGATATTTAACAAGAAGAAAAGATGGAGGACTTTTCTCCTTCCTTTATTCCTTCATTCAATGCCATTTTAAATAAACATTTGAACACTTGAACCATTATATATATCAAAATTAATTATGGCAAGTTTAATGTGTTTTGAATAAATCCAATTTTTACTTAGGAAAGGTTCAATAATGGATTTATGATTTTTAAACCAAAGTCCTTTAAAAAAATTTGAATTGAAATTATATATATATACGTTTATGTGTGTGTGTGTGATAGAGTAAGGGAATTGCACTAGGTGCAATTATGTATTTTGTTACATATATCTAACTTGATAAACCAATCTTGTTCAAAAAGGTGTTTTTTCTATTATGTACTTATTATATTATGGTATAATTAATTAAATAATTAATTTAAGGTATATTAAATAGAAAATCCTTAAATTATATGTTATGTTATAGTAATTACAATGTGTTGTAATCATGAGAAATTTATCACATTAAAAATAACATGTTATTTTAAGTATTCTTAGTCAAGATGTTTCAAGATAAGATGTCGATGCATCCTTTGAGGCTAGAGTGCATGATGCTCTCCAAATATTGGGCAGTGTATTACTCATGGCTGTTGGGGGCATTAATGAGTTACATACTAACAGTTATTGGATAAACATGGAACGACCCGTTTAAGAGTTTTCCATCGGTTAATATAACTAAGTTTAAATAAAGAATCTCGAAACGACGATGTTACACCGTTCTCTTAACTTGAGAATACCGTAAAACTCCAATGTGGACACTCTACTTTTATTATAGTTAAATCGTGTGATAACATCTACTTAACGACTATAGTTGGGTCTGAGTTGAAGCATTAAAAGCGAAACACTATTTAATAGAAAATTTGTCTCTTTAATTATATGGTTTGGTATCTTGGTCAACTACAGTCAACTCAAAGTCAAAATTCTTGGCCGGAGTAGTACGGTTAATAATAAAGGTTATTATTGAGCCAAGGACTTTATAAATGGACTAACCAAGTTTAATGTCGATGATGTTGGAATTTTGACCAACACCAAATTCCATATGTCCTAATGTGACATAGTATTGACGAAGAGAATTGGTGTAAATAATCATTACTACTGGGTACTTCTTATAATAAGTCAAATTGGATTTTATTGAAAAGATTTAGAAACGATAAATTCAGCCAAATACCACACTGCTAGCTAAGTTGATATGTGAATGTTAATATTCAAATTATTCGATATCAATCGCTGACTGAATTTACACCTTTGACTCGCACAACCGAAATGATGAATACTCTAAATAAACAACACGATTTTGTAATCCTTGTAAATTAATTAAATTAATTAACATGAATGAAAAATTAGTTGTTAAATTTTATTTGATTTATTTTGAATAATATTAGTATTTAATAAAGTGTATATATAAACGATATAAACACGCGTATCGATATACATTATCAATTGTTTAAATTAGATTTAAATACAACAAATGTTGAATGGATTTGGAAATTTTTTAGGTTCACTCTACCTTATTCTATAGCTTACCATGCATGTTGGGGAGAGAGGATTTGGTGAGATTTATTTGGGAATTGAATAGAAGAAGTTTTAAAGGAGGGAAGTGAAAGGTTTCAATATTTTCTTTAAAACATATTCTCTCTCTCATTCATTATTATTCATTCTTAGCAAAAAAAATTCTCCTCCTATCATCAAGTAATGACCGAAAATTTCTATTGTGGCTAGGGTTAAAAATTCCAAAATCAAATATCAATTAAATCAATTTATTAAAGATGGTTTTTTACTTCTTGATCTTTGCAACATCTAGAAGTTGATCCATGAATCTAAAAGCATCGATTAATTATTCGAGTTGTGTAACGACCCATATTTTCCGATAATTAAAATATTGAATTTAATAATATTTTAGGATTTAATATTGTGTGAAATTAAAGATTTATGATTTGTTAATAAGAAAAAACAATTAGAATGTAATTTAATAATGTGATTTAATGTAATTGATAACTATTTTAATTTAATTTCAATCAATTGAAATAATTGCAAAGTTGATTTGGTTAGAAATTGTAAATAAGGAAATAAACCAAATGTTGTATTTAACGGTAAAATTGTACGTAATTAATTGAAATTGGGTAATATAGAATAATTAATCAGTATGTAAATTTATTAGCATGGTTTGTAAACAATAAACATAGAAGTGTATTTGAAATTGTAAGTTGTAACAATTATTTAATCATCATTTCACTATTTAATCTGTTGAAATTAAATTGGAAATCAATTGCAACTAATCTACTTAAATATTGTAGTAAATATGAATTAAAATGATAATGGTAGAATATTGATGTAAAAAAATGGTAAACCAATGTTAATTATGTCCATGGGATGATAGATGATTGAATAATAAGATGAAAATCAAAATAAATGAATTTATTTGAATTTAAATTATAATTAATGAATTTATTGCAATTAAAATTGAATACTGTAATTAGTGCAATATTTAACGTTGGATTTGACCTGGAAATTTATTTTAAAAGATTATAAAGTACTAGGTAATCAAAAGTAATAAAAATAGTTAGTTATAAAATTTGAATTTGAAAGTGATTAATTTAATTTATTAATAATTTATTTAATTAACGTGTAAAATAGCCATTTCGGCCACTGTCTCGGATTTTGACGAAACAAGTTTTATCAGATCTGTAACGATGAATTATTATAAGATTTCAAGTTTCGTAGCCATCGGACTTGTCATTTGATCGTGCGGGCTCGAAACGCGTAGAAATCGATTTAATGAATTCAATTTATAATAAGCTGATTTTAAAAGCTAACTTCTGTATACAATGGAATTTGGATTTGAAACCTTTTCCATTGAGTTTAAAAATATCGAAAACATCTAGTTTGACATATTGGATGACCCACTTTCGGGTCGGAAGCGGAACGGGCTTTTCGGGTCGTTATTGTCGAACCAATTCAATATGTTCATTATTTCTTATTGGGCATTGTCTATATAAATAGATTTTGTTTCTAACCCTAGCGGCCTTTTATTTCTTATTACTGTACGTACTTAAATTTCTGTCCTATCTTCCCAATGGCTGAAAACCTGATTCCCAATTCCAAATTCAAATCAAAAATCAATTTCAAAAATTTAAATTCCTCAAAGCATAGCAAATTATATATCGTTGGAAAGCTCTTGACGAGCATATTCCACTGCAGTAATTCATTTTTAAGTTGGGTGCATCGTTTGATCAGAAATCGTCGAAGAACCTTGGTCGTACATATAAGGGTTTTTCGATCAAACGGTAGATCTTCGTCCTGGGAGCGATCGGTGAGCACTGGTGCGTAGAGGGTGTCGAGACTAGTTGATCGGTGGTATTAGCTTGGGTTGCAATTTGCTGGAATTTGCCAAAATTGGCTGGAAATGTTGTGGTGGCGCAGCGACCAGAGATGGCTGTAACAACCCGAGATTTGCATTACCAACTAATAAATAAAAGTTAGGATTTTTATTTATTTTAATGAAGCATAAAAGAATTTGGAATAACAAAATTTATGTAAAAAAAAGGCTATTTTAATTAAATGGGAAATATAGGATTTTAAAATGAGGATAAAATGTTATTTTTGGAAAGTTAAATATTTGAGGAGAGATTTTAAAATGGGTTTGGATAAGAAAAAATGAGTTTTATAAACATATATGAACACTTAAACTAATTTTTGAAAACATGTAAATAACTCTCTTCTTATTGGGTTACAAAACCTAACCCAATAACCCACCCTAAACCTCCTCTATAAATTATCTCATACTCTCATAACCTCATTCATTCAACCCTAATCAAAACCCTAATCATTTCCTAAAGCTTTCATAACAAAAATGGCCTCTATCTTCATCTCCTTCTAGTTTTAGCTTATGCAAGTCATTCTATGCAAAGGTAATGCAAATACCCACCTCAAATCCATTTTTATATCTTTCTCATTTCTGAAATGTATTTGGTAACACATGTTTTATGTGTTTTTTTGATCTTATAGCCTCCTAATCATCTTTTGCTAACTTGGGTTGATGCTATAGTAGTCTTTGTTGCTTTCTAGAGAGGTATATTGCTAAAAACCTCTTCTAATATGTGTTTAATCATCTTTTGATTTTGGTAATCAGTTAGTAACACATGTTTTATTATGTAACATGTGAATCATAGCTCTTTGATCATCTTTGCTTTCATTTGGGGTGTGCACATAAGGTACTTGTAGTATATGCTAGCTGAAATTATAATTAGTTTATTGCTGTTAGTAAATTAGGCATATCTCATTCATCTTAAATCGGAATTAAGATTTTCTTGAATTTCTGGAAAGCTTATTCTGTACCCTATAACTTTTATGTTTTGTGCTTTGCCTAATTTTGAGGTTTGAATGGTCGAAATCATGCTTGTTTGTCGCTGACCTGACAACAAACTACAGGGTTGATAAAATAAAAATCTGAAATTGATTTGGCCATAAGTTACTCGTTTCTTATCCAAATCTAATAATTTTGGATGTTCTGGAAAGCTTAGATTTAGAGCTAAAACTTTCATGTTTTGAGTTTCATGAAATTTTGAAGTTAATTTGGTCAAAATTGTACATTCTTACCATTGTCCCGAGAGCACAACGACAGTGATATAAAATTTAGATCTGAGAATTGTTTTAGTCATAGAATTTTCATCTCTGGTTGGAATTTGACGATCATGGTCATTCCGGAAAGCTTAGAAACTAAGGTACAACTTTTATTTTATTCATTTTGCCAGAATTTGAAGTTTACTATGCCAAAATTGTGGTTTTTCATCTCTGGCCAGTTAGTGCATAGCTATAGGCCTTAGTCTCTTTTCTCCCGTTGTTTTCAGCGTAGAACCCCGACTTTGCGACGCCATCCCGGGCTCGTCCTTTGTCGGATTTCATCGTTTTTGGTCTCGTTAAAAAGATGAGATTGAGATCTTTAACCATGCAAAGTTTGGTTTAGATCTGGGTGCATTAGGTACTTCGTTTCTATTGCCGAAGTAGCACCCAGAAACTGTTTTACAATAGTGATCATTTTCAGTTATCGTCGGACCAACTTTGAAACATTGTCGTTTCTTCGTTTCAAGTCGAAACCGAACGATTCTTGTTGCATATCAAAGTAGGAGTACTTTACTACGCTCCTGCAAATTTTCATCAAGATCTGAGTTCATGTGACCCTTTCGACCATGTCGTCGAAGTGGGACCTTTACACTGTTTTGACACAGTAAAGTTTTATGATTTTTGTCCGACTTTGAGACGACGCCGTTTCTTCGTTTCAAGTCGTAATTTCCCGATTCTTTTTGCATCTTAAAGTAGGGATGTTGGACTACATGCCTGCAAATTTTCATGACATTTGGACACAGTTTGCTGGTCCAAATAAATTGCCGAACTTGGGTTCGTGTCAATTTTTTTTGAATGTTTACAAACACTTAGAATATTTTTCAGTGATTTTCTGGTTTTATTGATTTCTTTGAGATTTGTCTCTAGATTTCGTACACGGGTTTTATGAATAATTTTCAAAAGATTTTTCACTCCTAAATGGCTTTCGAAATTATTATATAATATTATTTTTAATTATTAAATTAATTACTCCATAGTAGGAGAGTTTTCAAAAGTCATTTTAAAGTGATTTCAAAATCAATTATAAATCCATTTCACACCATTATTTTCTATAATAAAAACCTCACACTCACTTTTTAGCACGTCGAGCGAAGTGGAAAGGTGCTTATACGGTTAGGAAATCTCCGGCCTATGGAACCGTGTGTATTTTCTTTCCGGTTAATCCCCGACCTATTCGATTGATCGTTTTGATCTTTGGGTCTAGTTTACCGATGATACGAGGTGGAATTTTTATTGTTTGGAGTGTGAGCTTGCTATTGGTTAGGAAACCGTTTAGTACGAACGTGGGGTATGGGACTCATTGTTAACACTTTACGGGTTCCTCTCCAAGAAGTTAGTGACACATTTGCCTTTGGGCGGCCAGTACTGGACCTCTGGGTCACCATGCCTCTGGGCAACCGTCTCTGGACACCTGCTCTATGGAGCAGTTTACTTTTCGGCGTGTGCCTCTAGGTCTTTATCCTTCTGGGAAGGATTTCGCCATTTCGCGCGTTCCGCATCTGTGCGAGTGATCGATCACAACTTTACAGTACTTGGCAACAACGACTCTGGTCGGTGCACGTGTAAAACTTGTATTATCTGATGATTTTTATATCCATTCGAGTATCGCCATTCGGCGTTGGTTCTATGGAACCATACGATGTAAGTGCGATTACCTTGTGGATTCACAGTGTCTCTGGACACTGCTTTTCAGTGTTTTGATTTCATTGATTTTTCAGTATATCCCCATTGCTCTTTGGAGCATCGATCTTTGCTTGGGCATTGATTACAGACTCTGGTCACTCTTGGGATTATTGCCTATGGGCATCTTTTTATAGCTTTGGCTACGCCGATGATATGAGGCGATTTTATTTATTCTACACTTTGGTGTTGATTTCTCTTTGGAGATTTTTATTGTTTATTGATGATTAGGGATCGTCATTATATTCATGTGGTTCATAATATACTTCTCTTTGGATAAGTACTGTTTTACTTATGTACCGCATTATTATATATCTCGGTTATTACTGATTGTTTAGCTAGCCTGACCCGAGTGTTTTCGCTCGGGTCAGACCGAGTTGTTTCAAGTTAGGTCTCTGGACTTAGCTTTTGTGCTTCCGCTTGGACATTATCTGCTATGCTGATAGATAGCGCTTTTATTTGTCCACTATTCCGCTACTCTCTTATTATTCAGACTTTGATATGTACATATTTTTGACTCACATGTGTGAGCAGTGGCTTTGTACCCACTTATGATATTTGGATCTGTATTGATGATGTATTGTTCTGGGATTTTATATCTGTTATGTGATTCTGTTCTGTGATGTTTTATCATTTTATTACTATGCTTATTCTGATAGATCTTTAGCCATTTGTAATTTCGTTATAAGTATTTACCGAATATGTCGAACCACATGATTGAGAAAAATTTAAATAGATTCCACCTTTCGACGTATTCAGTAGATAGTTATAGCTTGATTATAAATGGTCGCTTCCACTATACTCTATTCTCCGCTTTAACAGACAGTATTACTACCGTAATACTCTTTGTTACAGTGGGTCTCAGAGTGGGGCGTTACAGCTTGGTATCAGAGCCTGGTTTCAGGAATAAGCATAATAAACACAGAACAGATACACTTAGTACAATACATTTTAAATTAGATCCGAATTAAATCAAATCCCTTCCTTATGTTTATTGATAGATAAGTTAGGAATATGTATAGGAATCCGTTATATTCCATAGTATTCCTTAATTAATTATCTATCATTGAATCATGTCTAACTCTAATTCCCGTTACGACATGTTTGACCAATTGAGCGGTGCGAAGGTCTTCTCTCAGCTTGACCTTGCCACCGGATTCCATCAGCTACGAGTCATGGAAGACAGCATTCCTCTTACACCATTTCGCACTCGTCATGGTTCTTTTGAGTGGTTGGTCATGCCGTTCGGCTTGACGAACGCTCCGGCTTTCTTTGTCGATCTTATGAATCGAGTATTCCGGGAATACATCGATAGATTCGTTCTGGTTTTCATCGACGATATTCTTATTTATTCTAGATCCGAGGTAGAGCATGCTCATTATTTGCGGATCGTCTTGGATACTCTTCGTCGGCATCAGCTTAAGGCCAAGCTCTCCAAGTGCCATTTTTGGGAGAGCAAGGTCAAGTTCTTGGGCCATATTGTATCATCTGAGGGTATTTCTGTCGATCCTGCCAAGATCGAAGCTATTCAGAATTGGATGCAGCCCGAGAACGTTCATGATATTCGCAGCTTCCTTGGGCTGGCGGGTTATTACCGTCGGTTTATCAAAGATTTCTCTCGAGTTGCACTTCACCTCACGACTCTGACTCGTAAGGGGGTTCGTTTTATTTGGTCTGATAAGTGTGAAGCTTCCTTTCAGCGACTGAAGGAACTTCTCACTCATGCTCCTATCCTTGTGGTTCCTGAGAGTAACCAGGATCTTGTTGTTTACACCGACGCTTGTGGTAGCGGCCTCGGTGCTGTTCTTATGCAATAGGATCGGGTGGTTGCTTATGCTTCTAGGCAGCTACGTCCGAATGAGGTTCGCTATCCTACTCATGATCTTGAGTTAGCAGCTATCGTCTTTGCTTTGAAGACGTGGCGTCATTATCTATTGGGCGAACGCTTCACTCTTTACACCGATCACAAGTCTCTGAAGTATCTTTTTAGTCAAAAGGATCTCAATATGAGGCAGTAGCGATGGCTTGAGTTTCTCGCCTCATATGACTTAGACATTCAGTATACCCCTGGCAAGGGTAATCGTGTGGCTGATGCACTCAGTCGCAAACACTCGGTAGTAGTTTCTATGATGATAGCCGAGTAGGATATTCTTGAGACTCTTTCTATGTGTGATATTCGAAATTGAGCTCCGTCTTCTGATCCTCAGATCTTGTTATTCAGCTTGGAAGCCCGACCTATTCTATTGGATCGCATTGCCCATGCTCAGCGGCAGGATCCAAAATTGTTGCGATATATTCATCTCCTTGAGTCGGGATCCAGTGATGAGACATTGTTGGATTATTCTATTGATTCTCATCGGTGTCTTCGCAGGAAGAACCGTATTACGGTACCATCTGATTTATCACTTAGGCATGACATTCTGGACGAGTGTCATCGCACTAAGTACACCATCCATCCCGGTTCGAGCAAGATGTATGCCGATATGTGTCAGGTATATTATTAGGAGGGCATGAAGAGCGATGTTGCAAGTTATGTAAGCCGTTGCATGACTTGTCAACAGATCAAAGCTGAGCATCAGCGTCCATCTGGTCTTCTACAGCCGCTAGAGATTCCATTGTGGAAATGGGATCAGATATCCATGGATTTTATTGACGGTCTGCCTCGATCGAGGTCAGGCCATACTTCTATTTGGGTCATCGTCGATCGCTTGACCAAATCAGCTCATTTCATTCCTATTAGGTCCACTCGGACTGCTCCTCAGCTTGCCAAGCTATATGCGAAGGAAGTCGTTCGACTTCATGGCATTCCTAGCTCTATCGTTTGTGATTGAGACACTATCTTTACTAGTCACTTCTGGAAGTGCCTACAGTCAGCTTTGGGCTCAAAGCTGAATCTCTCGACTGCTTATCATCCTCAGACCGACGGTCAGATGGAGAGGGTGAATCGTGTTTTGGAGGATCTTTTGTGTTGTTGTATTCTGGATTTCGGAGGTAGTTGGGAGGATCACTTACCGCTTGTAGAGTTCTCCTACAACAACAGCTTTCAGTCTAGTATTGGCATGGCACCTTTCGAGGCTCTCTACGGAAGGCCATGTCGCTCTCCTGCTTGTTAATTAGAATCTGGCGAGAAGCTCCTTCTTGGTCCAGATTCAGTTTGGGAATCTTCTGAGAAGATCATTCTTATTCGTCAAAGAATGAAAGAGGCGCAGAACCGTCAGAAATCCTACGCGGACAGCCGTAGGAAGCCTCTTGAGTTCTCCATTGGTGATCATGTCTTTATTCGGATATCTCCCATGAAGGGGGTTGTGCGTTTCAGCTCTACAGGGAAGTTGGCTCCTCGCTATGTCAGACCATTTCCTATTGCGGAACGCATCGGCCCCGTCGCTTATCGCGTGGCTCTACCTACTCACTTCTTTGGAATGCACGACGTGTTCCATGTTTCCCAGCTTCGCATGTGTGTCCGCGACCCTGATTCTATCATTGAGCCGCATGTTGTGCCTGATTTAGAGATATTACCTGATTTATCTTTGGAGCAGCAACCTCTTCGTGTGCTTGATTCGGAGGTTAGACGCCTTCGCAACAAAGAGGTTCCACTCGTGAAGATTTAATGGTCACCGAATCCTAAGGACTGCACTTGGGAGACCAGAGAATCTATCGAACGCTCTTATCCTGGCTTTCTCCCATCTTCTTCTACGGGTGAGAATTCTCTATTTTATCTCTATCACTTCTTTTGTGAATTTGACGTTATAGACGACATCTATCTTAAGGAATTGCGGGGACGCAATTTTCTTAAGGGGGGGAGTCTGTAACAACCCGAGATTTGCATTACCAACTAATAAATAAAAGTTAGGATTTTTATTTATTTTAATGAAGCATAAAAGAATTTGGAATAACAAAATTTATGTAAAAAAAAGGCTATTTTAATTAAATGGGAAATATAGGATTTTAAAATGAGGATAAAATGTTATTTTTGGAAAGTTAAATATTTGAGGAGAGATTTTAAAATGGGTTTGGATAAGAAAAAATGAGTTTTATAAACATATATGAACACTTAGACTAATTTTTGAAAACATGTAAATAACTCTCTTCTTATTGGGTTACAAAACCTAACCCAATAACCCACCCTAAACCTCCTCTATAAATTATCTCATACTCTCATAACCTCATTCATTCAACCCTAATCAAAACCCTAATCATTTCCTAAAGCTTTCATAACAAAAATGGCCTCTATCTTCATCTCCTTCTAGTTTTAGCTTATGCAAGTCATTCTATGCAAAGGTAATGCAAATACCCACCTCAAATCCATTTTTATATCTTTCTCATTTCTGAAATGTATTTGGTAACACATGTTTTATGTGTTTTTTTGATCTTATAGCCACCTAATCATCTTTTGCTAACTTGGGTTGATGCTATAGTAGTCTTTGTTGCTTTCTAGAGAGGTATATTGCTAAAAACCTCTTCTAATATGTGTTTAATCATCTTTTGATTTTGGTAATCAGTTAGTAACACATGTTTTATTATGTAACATGTAAATCATAGCTCTTTGATCATCTTTGCTTTCATTTGGGGTGTGCACATAAGGTACTTGTAGTATATGCTAGCTGAAATTATAATTAGTTTATTGCTGTTAGTAAATTAGGCATATCTCATTCATCTTAAATCGGAATTAAGATTTTCTTGAATTTCTGGAAAGCTTATTCTGTACCCTATAACTTTTATGTTTTGTGCTTTGCCTAATTTTGAGGTTTGAATGGTCGAAATCATGCTTGTTTGTCGCTGACCTGACAACAAACTACAGGGTTGATAAAATAAAAATCTGAAATTGATTTGGCCATAAGTTACTCGTTTCTTATCCAAATCTAATAATTTTGGATGTTCTGGAAAGCTTAGATTTAGAGCTAAAACTTTCATGTTTTGAGTTTCATGAAATTTTGAAGTTAATTTGGTCAAAATTGTACATTCTTACCACTGTCCCGAGAGCACAACGACAGTGATATAAAATTTAGATCTGAGAATTGTTTTAGTCATATAATTTTCATCTCTGGTTGGAATTTGACGATCTTGGTCATTCCGGAAAGCTTAGAAACTAAGCTACAACTTTTATTTTATTCATTTTGCCAGAATTTGAAGTTTACTATGCCAAAATTGTGGTTTTTCATCTCTGGCCAGTTAGTGCATAGCTATAGGCCTTAGTCTCTTTTCTCCCGTTGTTTTCAGCGTAGAACCCCGACTTTGCGACGCCATCCCGGGCTCGTCCTTTGTCGGATTTCATCGTTTTTGGTCTCGTTAAAAAGATGAGATCGAGATCTTTAACCATGCAAAGGTTGGTTTAGATCTGGGTGCATTAGGTACTTCGTTTCTATTGCCGAAGTAGCACCCAGAAACTGTTTTACAATAGTGATCATTTTCAGTTATCGTCGGACCAACTTTGAAACATTGTCGTTTCTTCGTTTCAAGTCGAAACCGAACGATTCTTGTTGCATATCAAAGTAGGAGTACTTTACTACGCTCCTGCAAATTTTCATCAAGATCTGAGTTCATGTGACTCTTTCGACCATGTCGTCGAAGTGGGACCTTTACACTGTTTTGACACAGTAAAGTTTTATGATTTTTGTCCGAATTTGAGACGACGCCGTTTCTTCGTTTCAAGTCGTAATTTCCCGATTCTTTTTGCATCTTAAAGTAGGGATGTTGGACTACATGCCTGCAAATTTTCATGACATTTGGACACAGTTTGCTGGTCCAAATAAATTGCCGAACTTGGGTTCGTGTTAGTTTTTTTGAATGTTTACAAACACTTAGAATATTTTTCAGTGATTTTCTGGTTTTATTGATTTCTTTGAAATTTGTCTCTAGATTTCGTACACGGGTTTTATGAATCATTTTAAAAAGATTTTTCACTCCTAAATGGCTTTCGAAATTATTATATAATATTATTTTTAATTATTAAATTAATTACTCCATAATAGGAGAGTTTTCAAAAGTCGTTTTAAAGTGATTTCAAAATCAATTATAAATCCATTTCGCACCATTATTTTCTATAATAAAAACCTCACACTCACTTTTTAGCACGTCGAGCGAAGTGGAAAGGTGCTTAAACGGTTAGGAAATCTCCGGCCTATGGAACCGTGTGTATTTTCTTTCCGGTTAATCCCCGACCTATTCGATTGATCGTTTTGACCTTTGGGTCTAGTTTACCGATGATACGAGGTGGACTTTTTATTGTTTGGAGTGTGAGCTTGCTATTGGTTAGGAAACCGTTTAGTGCGAACGTGGGGTATGGGACTCATTGTTAACACTTTACGGGTTCCTCTCCAAGAAGTTAGTGACACATTTGCCTCTGGGCGGCCAGTACTGGACCTCTGGGTCACCATGCCTCTGGGCAACCGTCTCTGGACACCTGCTCTATGGAGCAGTTTACTTTTCGGCGTGTGCCTCTGGGCCTTTATCCTTCTGGGAAGGATTTCGCCATTTCGCGCGTTCCGCATCTGTGCGAGTGATCGATCACAACTTTACAGTACTTGGCAACAACGACTCTGGTCGGTGCACGTGCAAACTTGTATTATCTGATGATTTTTATATCCATTCGAGTATCGCCATTCGGCGTTGGTTCTATGGAACCATACGATGTAAGTGCGATTACCTTGTGGATTCACAGTGTCTCTGGACACTGCTTTTCAGTGTTTTGATTTCATTGATTTTTCAGTATATCCCCATTGCTCTTTGGAGCATCGATCTTTGCTTGGGCATTGATTACAGACTCTGGTCACTCTTGGGATTATTGCCTATGGGCATCTTTTTATAGCTTTGGCTACGCCGATGATATGAGGCGATTTTATTTATTCTACACTTTGGTGTTGATTTCTCTTTGGAGATTTTTATTGTTTATTGATGATTAGGGATCGTCATTATATTCATGTGGTTCATAATATACTTCTCTTTGGATAAGTACTGTTTTACTTATGTACCGCATTATTATATATCTCGGTTATTACTGATTGTTTAGCTAGCCTGACCCGAGTGTTTTCGCTCGGGTCAGACCGAGTTGTTTCAGGTTAGGTCTCTGGACTTAGCTTTTGTGCTTCCGCTTGGACATTATCTGCTATGCTGATAGATAGCGCTTTTATTTGTCCACTATTCCGCTACTCTCTTATTATTAAGACTTTGATATGTACATATTTTTGACTCACATGTGTGAGCAGTGGCTTTGTACCCACTTATGATATTTGGATCTGTATTGATGATGTATTGTTCTGGAATTTTATATCTGTTATGTGATTCTGTTCTGTGATGTTTTATCATTTTATTACTATGCTTATTCTGATAGATCTTTAGCCATTTGTAATTTCGTTATAAGTATTTACCGAATATGTCGAACCACATGATTGAGAAAAATTTAAATAGATTCCACCTTTCGACGTATTCAGTAGATAGTTATAGCTTGATTATAAATGGTCGCTTCCACTATACTCTATTCTCCGCTTTAACAGACAGTATTACTACCGTAATACTCTTTGTTATAGTGGGTCTCAGAGTGGGGCGTTACAATGGCCGGAGGTGGCCGCTTGGAGCTTGTGTGGGCGCTTGGTCGAGTGTAGGTGAATGGCATGCTCAGATCTTAGTTGAACTGGTCGTGGCGGCGGCGATAATTACATGTATGGTAGTGGCTGGTAGCTGTCGCAGGCGATGGAAGGAAGGGTTTCCGGTTGGTTAGTGACGTGTTCTTTTTTTATTTAGTATTTATTTAATTATCTTATTTTAAAAATTTAAACGTTCTAACTCGTATAAATTTTGCATACGAGCTCAGATTCACGCGTGGTTTTCTCCGCTGCGATCGTATCGAAATTTTGAACATTTTGGAACTGGTCTAGCTACATTCTGAGACTGTTGAAATTTGGGCCTTTATTTGGATTTCAAATCGATTTGAAATCAAAGGTGAGTGTTTTAACCCACTCACAACTACTAAATTATCTTATGTTAGTTAAATTAAACGTATGATGTGATTAAAAGTTAATTGATTGATGTTTGGTATATTTAATTTATCATTCCAGTTAAATCTGAATTTTATTGAATTTAATTGCCATTTACTTTAATATTGAATTTTAAATTTCCAGTTAAATACCTGTTAATGATAACCAGTTAATTGTTGCTATTTATTGGTTGATTTGTGTGATAATTATGATGGATGTTTTCATTGTTGTTATTGGATGACTGGATGTTATGTTTGTTTTATATATTATTATCACACTGCAAGTTCTCTTAGGTTATTTTTAGAAAAATCCCTATGGGTTGAAATGATACATACCCGAATGATCTGATAGATTAGGGAGAAATCATTATAGGTTGAAATGATAGACTCAAGCGATTTCATGGATTTGAAGTTAAATTTAGGATTGCGGGTTGAAATGATATATACCCGTAAATTTTAAGTTTATTGGGGGTTGAAATGATATATATCCGTATCACTTGACCATAGGGTAGAAAATTATATACGGACACCGGATTGGTTAAATCAAATGATTTTAAAACCTTAAATTTTTTAATCCAGTTAAATGATATTTTGAAATAAAAATTTGATTTATATAAACTAAATTATTTTCGAAAATCAAAGCTTTAAATGTTGAAATTGGAATTGGTTTAAAGGTTTTGTTTAAAGAAATTAAATTGAAATTTCGAAGTTGAATTGTGAAATATAATGAAATTTATCGAAATTGAGTTATTGAAATGTTTGAATATTTAAACTTTGAAATCTATGAATTTGAAGTGCTTTAAAATTTTAGTTCAAACATGAATTTGAAATCGATATAAATTGAAATGATTTATGGAATTTGTATTGAAAGAAAATTTAGTTTTGTTGAAATCTGGATACGGTCCAGATTTGTTGAAATGGAAGAAATAGTTTAATTTGATATTAATTTCAACTTAATTATGTTAATGTAAACTGTTTAAAGATATATTATTTAAAATTTAGATTTATTTAGATTTTCAAACTATTTACTAAATAAACCATTTCCAATAATCAAACTATTTTATATTAAACTATTAAAACTGTATTAAATCTATTTTTAAACTATTTTAATCTATTTTAAACTATTTAACTATTTTAATCCATTTTAAAACTATTTTAACTTACTATTTAACTATTTTAATCTATATTTAAACTAATTTAATCTATTTTAACTATTTAAAACTATTTTAATATATTCTAAACTATTTTAAACCGTTTAATCCATTTAAAGTATTTTAACTATTTTAAATTATTTTAAGTATTTAAACTACTTTAAAGTATTTTAACTATTTTAAACTATTTTTAAAACTATTAAAACTATTTATGACTATCTAAACTACTTTTTGAATTTCAGACTGTGTAAAGTTGAAGTGTTTATATTTAAATCCTTGATTTAAAAGCGAATATGGTTAAATGATGTTATAACCTAAGTTGGGATTTGAAATGATATTTTCTAGTGAAATGACATATTTGAGTAAATATGATGATTTTGAAATGAGGATTTAACCTATTTTGTCCATATGATTTCGAAAGTGAATATGATTTCGGAAGTCATATGGTTTGAATTGAATATGATATTTTGATATCAATTATGAATCGGTTTTGGAAATGTAAAAGAACCATCCGGTGTGAAATAAGCGTTTGGTTGTTAAAGAGACCGGGATCGTTTATTGTCATACTCTCTGCCAATACCGAAAACCACTTTAACAACTGTGTACAAGGTAGAGATTCCAGAATAAAGTAGGATGGTTTGGCAAACGATTCTGTATGAGGAATTTATGCAGCCCTGACTCCCCCGAGTCAGCTTGATGTGGCTAAAACAGGAGCCATACGGGGCCAAGTGAGGTCGCTCCTCTTATCGGGCACATTTCTTCGATACCATATTATGACTTTGTGATTGATTTGGTGGCCACCCCACGATTTGATTATGGGAGTGTGTTCCGAGGTGGGCGGTAGTAGCTGCTATGCGTTACCACCAGTCCGGGAGTGCAAACGGTAGAATCCTACCTTGGCATTGTGTCGCGTGCCTTGTCACATGCCTTATCGCGCCCACCACGAGTTTGGTTTGTACCGTACCTATGGAGTGCTCACTGAGTAAACCAACGATTTGGTGGAGCTTATAGTATTTATATAAACTACGGGAATATATATAAAAATGTGTTAAGGGGGATATGGGTAACGCCTTAACGCTATTTTAATACTTTACTTTACTGATAAACATATTATAATAGCGTATATTACTACATAGTAGATAGTTGCACGGATCCTTAGGAGATGGAATCCCGATCTCTTAAGTTATTGCACGCACGTTTGACACTGGATAGGAGATGTAAAATCCTGTAAACATCTTTGAAGCCGTTTCACTAATATTTATTTACTATGGATTTAACTTATATAAGATCTTTTAGTTCTGACTCGAGTGTTTTGTCTTTTCATTACGCTCGGATCAGTTTGAGCTTTTAGTGTATTGAAGACTATTTTTCTAAAGGACGAAGACGAAGACAAAGACTTAGTATATTATCTATTTATTTTATTTATTCCATTGCATCATGTTGTTCCACTGCACTATTTATTTATTCATGTTGTATGTATAACTTTTATTGTATTATAATGTGTAATCAAATGTATTTGTAAAATAGTTTCATGAACTGTTTATTTGATTATTATATTTTGTTATTCCGTTGTGAGATTTTGTTTTTTTCTGTTCTTTTTTTTCTTATTTACCCCATAACAATCCTCCCTTTTGAATGGTTTGAGTTGACATGTGTGTCTGATTGTCGATTTGAACCATCCAGAAAGGTAGGTCGTTACATTTGGTATCAGAGCCAGGTTTAGCGATAACCTTAGCTTTGTGGGGTCTGACTCTTTAGAGATAGGGTAGTAATACCCTAAAATGAGTCTACCTGAGTGTATATATGAGAGAGCGTATTTGTTAGTGTTATAAAATATTTTTATATTGTGTTAATTTGTTCTCTTTAGTATTTATAAATTCTGGTCGGTACATAGGACGCTATGGCATTAATAGGAATTTCTAAACACTTAATAGGGCAGACCGACACAATATTGGTTTTGAAATATAGGTAAATGAAATAATTTTACCTAGTATTATATTTTATATATAAAGAATAATTTTTATAAATGATATAGTTGGATGTGATATGTTGTTTGTTAGGTAGAGAAATTTTATAAATATTGATTGTAAAATAGGATTTACTAGTAAAGTAAATATAAATTGGAATTTGAGAACTTAACTTCCAGGATTTCGAAATTTGCTTTCAAAGGATTTTGGAATATAATATCAGTATTATTTGGAAGTATTTTTGGATATAAATATCTTTAATGTGATTTAAAAGAAATGTTTTAAAAGAATTTTAAAAAGGAAATAAGTTATGTAGTCCCCTCTCCGTCGCTAGAAAATAATTTCGACGATGAGTGCGCGCCTCATCGACGTTCATTTTCGAGTTTCAAAGTGGGAAGGCCAGTTTAGTAGTTTTACTACACCTTTGTTTTGATAAACAAATCTTAATGTTTAATTTCTAAATGTGATTGGATATACAAAAGATATGAGTATATATATTATTTTAAAATGATTTGAAATGGAACCCGGTATTTAGTTCTTAATTAAGTTTCTATAAATTAGGAATTTAATTATTACAATGAATGAAACCTTGACTATGTTAATAATTGGAAACTTCTAAAATGAAAAATAAGAAATTAAGGGTTAAATGATTAATGAAATGTAAAGAAATTGAAGGTTGTCACTTATAAATTAAAGAGTAATGAAATTGAAGATGTAATTAATGAACATTTTGTTAACTAAATGAATAAGATAAACTTGTGTAACATTCAATTACATTCTAAAAACATATACGTATAACTTACCAGAAATGTTTAAAAGTTGTAATGTTAAATAAGAATATGTAATAGAATATTAGACAAGTAAAACTTAAGTAATGAAAGTGCTCAAATGGAATTATTTCTACAAATAAGAATTCTGATGTTATAAAACTATTATGAACTTAAGTTAATAATTTGAAATGCTAGTAATTAAATTTAATAGAAAAATGAATATTGTAAGTAAAATGATTATGAACTTAAGTTAATGTTTGAAGCTATTTGTAATTAAAATGAACAATAAAAGTGGGTACTATATTAAGTAGATAATTACAACTTCAGAAATGTTGAAATGATTAAGTAATAGATTTAATATTCAATAATGCTATATATGAAGGAAATAAATATGAAAGAAAAAGATTTTTTTTTTGAAATTATAAGTATGAGTTGATTCATAAAGGAATATTGATATAAAAGGAAATCAACGTAAATAATAATGGTGAATTAGAATTGCAAAGAGACTTACATAACATTTTGAGAATTGATTATGGATGATCTAAATAATTGAATGGAAATAACTTATGTAAGTAAATGAATGTAAGTGAATGGGAAAAGAAAATATTATATGAATGAATGAAAATAAATAAAAAGTAAACAATGGTGTGAAAGGGAATTAATAAGAATAAACTTAAATGATATTTGAAATTCTTGGTTGTTTTGGCATATGGGATGTTTGGGAATGAATATTTCTAACTGTATAAGGATGCATAAATAACTTATTAAGTAATTATCTAAAGCTGTTGAGCGTAGGGTACACTTGATAATTTATTTATCACCTTGTGCGATTAAAAAATCCTGAACTGGAACAAACCCATGAGTTTGGTTGTTATGGATTTATGATTGATTCTTTTGTTACATATGATGGTTGTATTGTTTTATTGCATGTGACTATTGTTATGTTGTGTTGATTTGTTTTGTTATTAATTGAAACAACTTAAATATTTCTCTTTTACATAATTATTAACTTCTTTGGATTATATAAGTGAAATATAGGTTATGGAAGCAATAGCTACTACTTTTGGTTTCATAAATAAAGCGTTGTTTGCCCGACAAATAGATACATTTTCGGATTACGGTTTTGCAACGATATTTTATTGTTTTTCTCGTGGTTTGGGATATTTTGTTATTGAAATATGTTATATATATGATATTATTGATATTATTATTTTTCCATACCTCTCCGTACAAAGGAGACTCTGCCGAAATTTTTCGTGAATTTGGACTTAAAAAATTTTGTCAAAGAGAAATATTTTCAAACTTTTATTAACTTGAATATGAAAGATTTTTTATTTAAAATACTTAATTATGTAAATTAATTGTTTATAAATTGAATACTTTGAACAAAATATATTAATTCCTTAATACCTTCTTTGCCTTCTCGAGGCCGAAAAGTTTTGAGTGGGGAAGAGTGTAACGATCCGTATTTTTCGATAATTAAAATATTGAATTTAATAAGGTTTTAGAATTTAATATTGTGTGAAATTAAAGATTTATGATTTGTTAATAAGAAAAACAATTAGAATGTAATTTAATAATGTGATTTAATGTAATTGATAACTATTTTAATGTAATCTCAATCAATTGAAATAATTGCAAAGTTGATTTGTTTAGAAATCATAAATAAGGAAATAAACCAAATGTTGTATTTAACGGTAAAATTATACGTAACTAATTGAAATTGGTTAATATAAAATAACTAGTGTGAACCCATGCTCCGCATACGGTCGTAATGAAATTCGGGCAATGAAAATCAAAAAGCTATGTGTAGGCAAAGAGTTTAAAATTTATAGACGTACGTCGATAGATTCATGTTGCAGTTCGAAAAATTTGTCGATTTATGTAACAGATATGAACATCTAATTTCGGTTAGCTTGTATACCTATGAATGAACTGAGGAAAAGGAAAGTTATGGTTTGAGAAAGTTCTATAATTTTGGACAGTAGAGTGGAAAATCAACAAAGCAGTAGGATATAGTCAATAAAGTATTAAAAAGCAATCAGTATGCACTGAGTTGGAAGATACGGAAGGGAAAAAGCTTAATGAAAGTGGCCAATATATATAAAGGTAGAAAAATTGTTTGCATAAATTACAGCAGGTAAGAAAAAGTAAGAAGTATTATGCTGTAAAAGCAAGTAGCTGGAGTTTAAGAAGGAAGAAATAAAGTAGCGCAGGCTAGAAAAAAACACAACGCAAAATTCGAAAAATAACCCAAGGTTAATGTGCTGGCAAGCATAATTGTGTGCTTGCAGTAGTCAAGTCATAAAGTGAAGCGTTCAACATGGAAAAAAAGGGGAATAAAATTTACATTTTTAATACATCTGCGTGCATGCAGTTAAAAACAGCTAGAAGAAGGAAAAAATATAGCATAAACGGTAATGGAGGCTTGTAATTTTCAACTCAGGTCAAATTCTTGATCATATTTCTTCCTTCAACTTGAAGCTATTCTAGAACTGTCTGCCTACAGAAGAAAATCCGACCATGAATATGAGTGTTAAAAGTGAACAATGTGTGTGTACTTGTGCTAGGATGATGAAATTGAGAATGACATGGTGCCAGTACAGCAAAGCCGAATACAGTTAAGTAATGAGTGCTGTTTAAAGTCAGTAGTCGACGGGATGAAGCAGTAGGAAGCCTCCACATTGTATTCAGCAGTCGTTAGTTCCAGGTATTTCGGAACCTGTTGAACCGTAGAATGGAGATTTTACCATTTTTGAGTTCTGGTTTTTTTTGGAACTGTAATAAATTTTACTGTGTATGCTCTTTTTAAAGTTTAGCAATAGAAAGTTCACAGGTACATGTGCTTATTAAATATCAGTTTCATTATGCATGTAAATATTGGTTTTTTTGAAGACTAAGTAGTAGACAACATTTAATCTTTACCCTAAAGCGACATAAACAAACAGGCATTAATACACCTAATGGTTAATAATTAATAGTATGACGTACAGACTGTAATGCAAAATTGTAGCCAGATTGTGCCTTTCTTTTAGTTTTTAATTTGTTGTCTTTAATTTTCCTTTTAATTGAATGTGGGGTTCGCCATGTTTTGTTTAACAAATGTGTGTTAAAGTTTTTTTTTTGAAAACCCAGGAGAACCCGGCGGACCGGTAAACTCCTGAGGAGGGTATAGTAAAGCCGTCCGCTGATCCAAAATGTGTGTTAAAGTTAAACTTGACACTGCTAAGAGTTTGCTATGAAGTTGGAAAATAGAATGTTGTGCTAATTTTTAGTATCATGTTATGATCTTGTGTGAAGATAGGAAAGAAATTTACTTGATACAATTTAAGTAATTGCTATTAGGTATGGAAAAAAACTTGATTTAAAATTTCAATTTAGTATTATCCAAATTTTGTATAGATATCAAAATTAATTTGCTATAAAAAATATCATAACAACTTCTTTCATTGAATGTTGAAATTTTTAATAATGTAACGGTTTTTATTATATTTTAGTATTTTGGAGAATAGGTTTAGGTTTTATTGGTAAAATAATACACATACTTTTCGGCTTTATCGACTGCTTGTGTTAAATTGCATATTGATAATGAAATAAATTGGTTATGTAGGCCATTATGCAGAAGTTTGAATTCAATATGTTATATTAAATTAAAAAATGAAGACATATGTTTGGTAAAAGAAGTAAGTATTTTGAGATTGATTATTTTTTTAAATTAAATAAACATCTTAAGAATGGCATTCCATTAAAGTAAAAAAATTCTTTCAAACTGATGATTATTTTGTGTATACACACACACACGTTGATACTGATTTCTATGTGTATATTCTTGTTCACTTGGATGGTGTAATGTATAAGTGAGAAAAATTCCATGGGGTGGAGTAACCCTGGTGGAAAAGTCCTAGTGAAGAAAAAGAGGAATAAAGTATAAGCGATGAAGTGGTTGGGAGGGTAAAAATTAAAATTAAATGTTGGGAACAATGGTGTAGTAATTTCCTATTGATGTATTTTGGAGGCAGTAGGCAGTCTATTGATTTATTTAGATATGAACTAAATTCAAGGTGAAAGGTGGGAAAATAAGCTGAATATACGACATGTGATATTGTTATAAAATATTATGAATTTCAAAAAGGGGGAAGAACTGTATACATGTTAAATATAATTGTATGTGAAATTGTACCTAGGAGGGAAATTGGTTGCATCTGTATTTTGCCTGCTGGAGGAAGGTTTGTTGTTGAAGTGGTGAGCGCTAAGGACAGTCAGCAAGTCTGTGCTGGTAATGTCCATACCACCAAATAAGTTGTTTATTCGAACTGTAACCTGTGAGGAGGTGAGGAAAGGAAATGTAGTTAGACTGATGTGGCAGGTAGGTGTTACTTTGGTAGAGGCAGTACCTTGTTTGCGCAGCAGTCCGATATATTGGTGTGCAAATGAATATAGTTTTCAAGACGGTTAATTCTCTGTTCCAATTCAGTTTCGGAGCATATATATGTAAGAACCTGTGGCATAATGAAGGAAGGTGAAATCATACTGCGGTGGATTAATTTGCAGCGAATGTACAGTTGGGGTGTTTGTTGCAGCGTACCTTATTAGAGCAAGTTTGTTGCTTTAGTCGCTGAAGACGCCGTTTTGCAATCCTACAACGGTCACGTAGCATTGAGTTCCCAGGGTTCCTGCAGGTCATTAATTGTTAGAGGATGGATATTGAAATTGTACAATCCATGTTGTAGTGATGGTGTTATATAGTGGCTGGAGGAGATAACCATTAGGGGGGATATGTTCACTTCAATTCCCTTTGAGCGCAAAACTAATTGCAGCTGGGATATGTGTTCGTCAACCTAGTTTTAACGTGGTTGTATAAGGATGGCTAGAGTTAAGGAGACAATAAGGGTGAGAGGAATGGTAGTTACAAAGGTGGATTTTGGAGTTACCTGTCCATGGATGCCAATCTCATCTGGGGATAAAAATAAAATAGCAGAGTTAGAGATATAAAGAAATGTATATGTGCAGTGTAATGCTGTTGTAAGGTAGGGTATGTGATCAGTACCTTAACTATGGGAGGAGAAGGTATCTTATCGTTGTTATGTCATTTGGTGGTTGTTGTAGAAGAGTGTCGTGAATAAAACTTCATACCCCCAACGTTTTGCATATATGCTGTATCTGTTGCCTAGGGCCAAATTGATGATAGAAATGGTGAGTCCGTGTTCGGTGAATTGAGTTGAAGGAAAATGAAAACATGATTTGTAGGTTAGGGAGTAACTATTGGTTGAAACCGCTGTGAAACATGGAAGCTTAAGGTATGTACAGAATGCCAACTATATGTGACTGAAGTAGTGCAGTTAGACAGAATTATTGTTATAGAAATCAGAGAACGGAAATGTAAGAAACATATATGTATAATGTTCTGCTAACGTCAGGTGAAATATGAATGACAGTAATGGTGGGTATATATGAAATTGAAATGTAGATGATTGTGAGTTTCGTAGCAGTTATAATTACAGACAAAAAAATGTCCCTTAGTTGTAATAGAGTGTTAGTTCAGAAATGTAACGGTTTTATGAACAGTTATTGTATTGAATTGCGATCTCTGCCAAAGGATGAACAGGATGAAGTTTATATTTTGATTCTTTATGAGTATCCGTAATAAAGACAGATATAAGGGGCATAAGAATATGTCTGAAATAGCAAGACAATTTCCGTTAAAGGGTTGAAATTGTTGCCACAGTGCGCAGTAGTCTATAGTTTATATTCAAAGCCTTTGGGGACACATAGTTGCAATGCTTTATTTCAAACAAAATAGAGGACACGATACAAAAGACAAACAACAAACAATAGAAGATGGACATGCATTACAACAGTTCACATAACTTTGGATACTTGTAGGCGGAAAGAAAAAGTTAGGCTGCAGTCATACGGTTTTTTTTCCTGGCATTTCCTTTGATATGAGTGACCTTCACGTCGGATGAACTGCAAACCTATGGTTTGATAGCTTGTAAGTCAGTAGTTAATTAAGTTTAGAAAATTATGTTGTTGACAAAGTTGGAGAAGTATGCAAATATAAATGGAATGCATTAGGGGTTTAGAATGTAGTAGACTAGAGGTCACAAGTATATTGGTATTGAGAAAGGCACCTTAGTGTTGGGTGGTTCAGCCGGTCTAGTACTGATGTCGGCAGCAGGATGATGAATTCTCGTTGCAGTCAATTTTTTCCTTCCAGTTGTGTTAAGATATGTGTCAATTTTTTCTTGAAAATTCGTAGTTCTACCAATTACTTGCTCGAGGATGGTTGTTACTTTCTTAGGACCGCCAACCTTGAAGTCAAATAGTGGATTAGTTAGTTTCAAATATGTTGCTGAGTGGATGAAAATAGGCGGGGGAAGAATGTAGGTATTAGGAGTGGAAATAAAAATAGGCATGAACCGTAGGAAGCCTGGGAAGTACCTCTGTGGTTTGAATCTGGTACAAAGAGCCGGCGTTTTGTTTGAGAAGAAACCCTGCCACCTTGTCAAACACGATGGTAGGAACAGAGGCAGTGCCGTCATCAACAGTTATTTCCAAACCGAACCTAGTACAGGTGTAAACAAAAAGTAAGGTGAGATTTGTAGGGAGAGGAATAGGTTTGCAAAAGTGTGATGTAAGTACCTGTGCAATGGGAATTCTATAATCCTCTCACATTTTTTGCAGTAGTTGTTCTAAACCGAGTTGCTTATACGGGATTTGCAAACATTGAAGGATAAGTATTCCCATTCATTGTCGAGAGTAATGCATGTTATCTTTACTTCGAAAGTAAATACTTTTCCCTGGTATATGGAGTTTGATGTTGATATTAATCTGAGTTAATGATATTAAAGAATGGAAATATTGCACTCGCGGAAGAAGGAGAGAAGAGTACGAAATGCGAATATTGGAATCAATTAATAGTCTAATAATGCAATGCATGTTGAAACAGCCCTAGTAAAATACCATTCATATATTTAGGGTAAAGATGGCTGGATGAATAATTGGGAAAAAGTAGTGCAAGTGTAGTGATTGTAGAAAGGGTTGTGAAAAAAATCTGTCGTTCCCATTCAAGCATGGACTGAACTAAATATGATAATGTGGTAGGCTGGAAGTCTGATGTGGTATCATTATTGTATGTGTTCAGGTGTAGAAAGTTCGGTAGAAATATATAGTACATAGAGGGGAGAAGAAAAAGATTGAGGGCGGACCGACTGAAAGTTTTCGTAGAAAGCAATCGTCCTGGTTGGAAAGTTGTCAAACAACCAATTTACTGAGACGTTAGCTAGTTCATAAGTGGGGTTTAAAAAAATAGAAATTGCAGTTTGAATCCAGGAGTAGAATAAAGAAACTTCGGCAAGCAGATGGTAATCATGTTATTTTTTAAGAGATATAAAGTAGGATGTTTAGATGGAGGATGAAATTTATGTCTGGTGGGCTGGTGAATGGTTAAAATTCTATTAGTGGATGGTTCAAAGTATAATGGACATGTAGTAGTTGAAGAAAAGAGAAACCCATGTAGCATAAAATTTGTTAGAAAAATTGTCAATCAAGTATAATTGTGAAAGGGGAGGATGAAAGGAATATATGCAGTAAGGGAATGGGAGCCGAAGAAGGTGAACTTTTTGTGTAGTCGAATTAACGGCCGGTGTGTGCAGAAAGTATGGATTGTAATTGCGCAGATAGTTAGAAAGGGAATAAGTGCATCTGTTACCTCAAACACGGAGGGGAGATCCGAGTTATTATTTCCAAGATGCATTTGTCAGTGATCATGTCAGCATGTTTTTTGTTTTGAATGTCCTCATCGAAGAATGCATGCAATTTTCTTTTCCGGAAGCTGGAAAAAAGGTGGAAGAGGAAATTAGCCTTGTAAAATTAAGCAGTAAAACAGTCACATGTATAGTTATTTGTATGAGATGTAATGTAAAATAGACAATGTCATGTACTTGTGGGATCTAAAGTACTTTGTCATGTATCAGAAATTGCAGAAACTGAGTTTGGTAAAATCATTTACAAATCTATGTAGGACGTTTATAATGTTTAGGCAACAGTCCAAGATATGTACGCATGGAGAGGTAAATCATATCATATCCGATAGTGCAGTAAAGGTATACTGAAAAAGAGAAAGGTGTATGGAAACAAGGAAAGAAAAAATATGTGCAATGGTTAGAACGGTAAAATTTATTCACCATAAAGCTCTATCTAGAGACATGTAAAACAGTTAATATCGGACATCAAATTTGAAGGTGGACTGCAAATTAAATCTAGTTATGAGGTATAGTGATAAGGTAGTAACGTTTTATTTAACGGTTCAGATATGTGAAGAAAACATGGTAGCACCATGTGGTAAAAAAATCGGGAAGCATAAAAAAATAGGCCTTTCTCAGTATGGATTTACCATTTTATATTAATAGGGGTAATATTAGTATGGTGGATGCAGTTCCATCGGATGTTATTAATTTCAGTGGGTGAAGAGAACTAACTGTCCGATTTCAGCAGTGGGGAGAAAAAAAATTGATGAAAGCAGTCGTATATTACGCGGAATATTAGGGAAGAATAAGGTAGGCATAATATCTGAGAAGGGCAAACAAAGAGGTTGAAAAGTGTATTGTTAAAAGGCACGTGTTAGTAAATCAGTGGAAAATTTGAGTTAGTGTGGGGGAAAATAAGGTATTTTTTAATTAAAGGGTTTTTAAATTTCGGAAAATGAGTACAAAATCTTGACAGTTTGGAACATAAAATGTAAAAATTATATCTTTCTGAATTTGAAACTTATGTAGGGTTGTTATTTCTAAGCAAAAAGTAGATTAAATATGAAGTTATAAAGAGTGAATATAGAATGAAAGTGGAAGTTTGGAAAGTTTAGATTTTTCAATTTGCAACATTTACTTGGTTTTTATGTTTACAGTAAAAGGGGAGATTATATATGCGCTTGTAATGTAGTAATGCAGTTTAGCCGTAAATGGTGGTGAAAAAATTACCAATATGTGCCTATCATTAAAAATGCTGAAATACAAACAGTTATAGGCTAAAGAGCAACAGTCTGTTAAAAATTGCAACCATAAAAATTCAGTGCCACTAAATCAAAGAAGTGTATTGATCTTAAGTAGTAGTGTGGTGTTAAAAAAATGGGTTATTCAAACAGTCTGAAAAAATAGAACCGAAAATTCTGAAACTATCTGCCGAAAAAGGGAATATGCCAAAGTAGAAAGCACTTACTGACATATTCAATTAAGGAGCGAAAATCAAAATGGCATCTGATGATGTTAAACTAAGTAGGGAAATGGAAAGTTGAAAAGAAAAAAAAGGGATTTGAAAATTTACGAACTTAAATCTGAGTTGTTAAATATTGTTATCACCGGGCAATGAAAGGTGTGTAATAGCCCGCAAACCCGTACACCTTAAGTTGACACTAATCTCCATCAAATCAACTCAAAAAGAACGAAAATACGAACCATTAGGATAAAAGAAGAAGAAGGCAGAAGAAGAAAAAAAAAAAAAAAACAACACCAGAATCTCACAATCACAGCGGAACAATATATAATAAATAAATGACTAATCTTTAAAACAAAAGAATTATATCTGTTTAAACATTACATCATCAGATTACAACAAAATTCATAACATACAACTGGACAGTTATCATAACCTGTCCTCACGAAACTGAATACACAACGGAATAATAATCAAGTACGGAAGTACGTCTCGCCATCCAGCTCGTCTTCTGAGCTGCATAGTATCCTATCCTGTATCTGTAATACTCGGTCTGACCCGAGCATTATAATAAAATAACACCCGAGTCAGTCTGGAAAATCAGCGTGAGAAAACACACTCAATTGGATTATTAAAGTTTCAAAACCCTTTGAAATCAAAAGCATCTCGTAAGACCACGCCACAAATAAACATGTCGGGTTTTTACCTTACGATAGCCAAAACATTTTTATCAAATCCGTCTGATATTATAATAGTGTCTATAGAAAGTAAAATAGAATCTAGCTGAAATACTTGCATCTCACGTTTCAGCAATAGTTGAGAACAATCAAAACCGTAAAGGCGCGTAGGGAGAATGGATTTCCAACTAATGACTAGGCACTGGGGTACCACCTGTTACAGTACCTGGTCTAGATCAGCGTACCGAGGATCCACCCTAAATCCCCTGCAACACAAGACCAGACTACCCCTTACTGGATAGTCCGAGTAAGATCACCCCGCGGTTGGGATCAGCAACCGCCCACACAACCGAAATAAAAAGGAACATCTAGACAGGGATGACCACACCCTAATGGGCACGACCCACATAACCTTGCTGCATAACCCCTGATTTTCAGTCACTCCCGGTTGATGAGGCTCGAGGCTAAGCGTTACCTTTTTAGAACACATCTCTTAGAATACCCACCGTCCACCTGACGATGTTCCGAAAGCATTCATCCATACAAGTCCGTTCCGGGTTCGAACGGAACCGAAGGCACTACTCCTACTACATCCATTTTGGAATCACCCTCAGGATTAGTAGCGACTAGCCCTTGCACTTCACTGCTCCATCTTCGATTCCAAACTCATTTTCCCCACGAAAACGTACAAACCGGATCGAAGTGGTTTTCGGGAAAATTAATCCCGATCCCGGTCTCTTCAAAACGATCAGCGTTTTGGCCAATATTGATAGTCGGTTATTTAACTATCAATTAACATTCACAAACAATCATCAAGCCATAATAATTTCTCCCAAATTATTTATTAATCTCAAAATATCTTCGCAAGATATATTTCCACTTTTCAACCCTTTGAAAACTGTTTCAAACCATCTTTCTCTCACGGAATAAATTTTCCAACATTTTCTATTTCCACTGAAATCACCAAGTACAAATACTTTAGATTTTTAAAATAATTTAAAAACACTTTATTATAAAATATACTTTAAAACATTTAAATAAAAAAACTACTTTAATACTTTATTTAAAAATATATAATTTAAGAATATTTAAAATAAACTACTTTATAAAATATAAAACTACATTTTTATCCTTTTAAAACACAATACCAAGTTACCTTTAAATAATTAGTACTAAATTAAATTTGAGAAATACTTACTTTTAAACTTTAAACATTTAAAAATAATAAATTTTCTAAAACATACTTTAAAAACAACTTTAAAACCTTTAACTCATACTTAAAAGTTTGCTTTGGAAACGTACTTGGCTATCCAGGGAAATACACTTCTCTTTCACATCTTTAAAAATAAATCACTACTTATTTTTAAACAAATTTACCCATTTCTTTAATAAATTCCCACCGTGAATTTATTCTTCCAAATATCCACTGATATATTACTTCACTTTATAACCCAGTTTATAAATGGGGCATTTCACCAGAAGGACAAACTTTGTAGTCCAATTAGTTTCTAGGACACACATTCAAAGAAATTACTTTCAAGGCCAAAATCAGCAGAATAATTACTTTCAAGGACAAAGTTAGCAGTCCAAGTACTTTCAAGGACATAATTTCATAGGTTTTTAGGCCCTATAAACTAATTATTTTACGTTTTGTCCTTGAAAATAATTATTTCAGTTGTGTGTCCTAGAAACTAATTCCACTTGCTAAAAAGACCCGTGTGGCTAATTTCCACTTTATAAATTCCATAGTCTCATCTTCCTTTTAAGATCCCAGTTTCAAACACTTAATAAATTTTCAAATTGATTTCCAAAATTTACTCCATTTAAAATAAATTCCTTTACTTACTAAATTTTATTCCAAAATCCATAAATTCCATAAATTCCGGCTTTAACTCTTTATTATGACTTTAAACAGGAAATACCAATTTCATAAAAATTCCTTTTATTGCATCCCAAACCATTTAAATTCTGAATTTAAAAATAAATCTTTTATTCCTTTAATTAATACCTCTTAAGTTTTAAATTTCATTTATTCCCATTTATTCAAAAATCTCCTTTCCCATACTTGGAATTTATTCATTAACAATTTTAAAATCCACTTTTATCCTTTTCCCATTTATTCTTTAATTTATCCCAAATTCTCTATAATCATTTTACTCAAATTCTCTCTTTTTATTTTCTTTTAAAATCCAAATCTATACATTTTTTATAACTCGGAATGTCCAAATATATCCAATCAAACCATAGCATCCAACATTCCCATTATCAATATAATTCATCACAGAATATCAAATAATCATATCACAGAATTATTAGAACAATCTAAATAATTTTGAGAAATCCAGTTGGAACCCTCCAACCTGTTTCCCTACATCCACAAATGTTAGCACAATACCAATTCCACTTCGAGGTGGAATATCGCGGTATATGAGTTTATATAATATCATCCGCTATTATGCGGCGCATAGGGTCTCATCCGCTATATAATGCGGGAAATCAATCACTCCAATATATATATACACTACTATATATATTATCACATCCAATCAATTCAATCATTCAACCAAATATTTAAATTTAACCATTTAAATTTAAATAACAACCCAGATGAGTGAGATTAACTCACCTTTGATTTTTAATATGCAGATCCGATCCAAACCGGCTTGTCTTCCCCCGATTTAAAACCTTGTATAACATTAGATGATTTTTATTAATATTCGAATAAATCGAACAATTAAATTCCCATTTGATAAATTTAATTAACCAAGATTAAATTAAGCGAATTCCTTTAATAAATTATTTTTTTCACCAAATTTTTTTCTCTGTTACCCAATTGATATATACACATATATAATTATTGATTTAAATTAAAATTGACTGTTATTATACTTGATTTAAACAACAGCTTACCACTTCCCAAACGAGAATGCATACAGCCAAATCCCCACTCGATCGACACCTACCCACAGACCCGCCGCCACAGGAACCCACGCAAACGAACTCCAGGTCGACGAACCCCTACCAAGTCGCGATACAGCAATCCTCTCCCCCCTTCGAACCCTAAAACATCCGTATGCAACTCCCTATCGCGACGCCTAACGCGATCACTGCCGTGACCTCCACTATCGTACGCAACCACTCATGGTCTCGATTCGACAAAACAAAGGCGAGGGAAACTCGCGATTCCAACTTCGAACTGTTCGATTTAAAAGAGGGAAACACCTGATTTGATTTGAGAGAGCGGTGATTTTGATTTTTGAACTTATATGCTCGATTTTTATTTGGATTAGAGGAGTAATATGCGACATCTTATTTCGTTCGAACTGGAGATGAAAAGGAG
Organism: Allium fistulosum; assembly: GCA_030737815.1. Lineage (NCBI taxonomy): Eukaryota > Viridiplantae > Streptophyta > Magnoliopsida > Asparagales > Amaryllidaceae > Allium > Allium fistulosum. The sequence continues at coordinate 302,641,802 of CM060901.1, read as the reverse complement.
ATAGGCTCGAGATTTTTTTCTTTTCTGAAGTTTGAGATCTTGGCTGGGTGATTTAAAATAAAGGGTAGGGAATAGTGCTTCACACGACAAGGAACAGTGATTTGACGAGATAATAAAAAAAAGAAACAGTTGATGTGAAAAGATAAAATTCTAATGTGAAGGAAATACGGCTGAAGTTGACCAGTCACTAGTGTATAAAAATGTATATTTTAAATTCAAATTGTCTCGAAATATACAACTTAAAATTTCGAACTCCTATCGAGGAGTGCTGCTAGGCGTTTATAATGTTATACCCCTATCCGAACGCAATGGAAAAGATTTCGAGTCCTAATTCGATCGTATGGAGAAGATAGCTTTTTGACCCAGTTATTATATTAAATTTCGATATAGATTTCAACGCATTTATATATCGTACGATCATACAACATTTCCAATCACTACGAAAATTGAAATCCGATAATAATACACTATTACGGATCCAATGGAACTGGTTTCGTCGAATTCCGAGACTGTGCCCCGGAAGGCTATTTTTAAATTCAATTTAAACAATATATTTTTAAAACTGAACAAATCACTTTTAAATTCGATTTTAAAAGTTCTATTATCTTCAACATTGTTAATACAAATTTTATAAGCCTCTGAAATATTTTTAACAAGCTTAAAACCGAAGATTCAATATTATACCCGACTTCCAATTATTAAATTCAATAAATTTAATTATCCAATAATTGGTTATATTTGAAAGTCAAGTTAAAATTACCCATTTGAATATTTAAAATCAATTAAATATTCCCATTTCAAATATCCCAAAATTCCGGGTCGTCACATTCCTCCCCCCTTAAAAGAATTTCGTCCCCGAAATTACTAGTTAAGAAGAATGATCCATGACCCATTAAATATTTCCTCAACCTAAATAGTTTTTAACAACTTGCCAAAACAAATCTTTTTATTAAAGACACACTAACCCTCTTTCTAACTTTTCAAACTTATCCATAAGTTCCAAACAATATTACTTAACATATCAAATTTAAATTTGAAATCAAATTTTGAATTATCAAAATTTTCTCAAATTTTTTTCTAACCCCCTAAATTTTCGAAAAATTTCGCTAGCATCTCCTTTGCGCGGCTAGCTCGGTACAACTACAAAATGCCTCAACATGCCCCCAGATTTCCAAAAGAAAACAAAAGCCAAGTGGGTAGATCGGAAAATCATCAAATTTCATATAGAAATTTAAACACATACCTTTTGTTGGGCCATTTAAATTTATTTTCTGAAATCAAAAATACCAATTCCTTTTGCTTTTTAAACACCTGTGTCCTACTCAGCAATAATATCCAATTACAACATTCAAAATCGCTTTACACATTTCTTTACAAAAGTTTTCATATCTATTTCATTCACATTCGTACAATGCACATATATCATTCGTTCGCAATACCAAATTCGATCGCTCACTCGATCACACAATCTCACTTCCGAACTAATATCATCCACCCGACTTCCTAGTGCGGACTCAGATCTGGTTTCTTGATCAGAAACCATCATTCTCCTTGCCTAGCAGTAAACTATGATAGAGAATTTCCAGAATCAATCAAAATCCATATCCAGGGTTCGCCGTCGAAAATCGAGTGAAAAATCCTAACTCGGATCGATATAACTATCTCGAAATTCTGTGCTCAAATCACTATGCGAATAAAATAATATACGTACATCCTACATATTAATTTCAGTTGATTATTAGCTATATCAATTCTCTTTTATTCTCATTCATTTGATTTCTATTTACTTATTAACAATTTCCCTTTTCACAACTTTCAGTTTTAATCTTCATTAAATTATTCACTTAGTATATTTCTCCATTCCAAAATTACTTAATATATTCCCAATACCAATTTACTTGAGAACTTCATTCTTCATTTCTTAAGTTCAATATAAATATTTCTTATATTTATTTTTACTACTTCACTACTGAAGTTTATATTCAAATTGATTTCCAATTCCATATAAAATTAATTTGCTTCAATTTATTAAATATTTTCAAACTTCAATACTTTTTCCCAATTTCCATTCAGATTTCCATTTTCAATTCTACTTGAATTCAATTTGTCTTCAAACTTTGAATATTGAATTTTATTCACCTTATCTCAACCCATATTTAATTAACCATTTCCTTTTATTAGTTTCACTTACTAATTTATTTAAAATCTCAAATAAAAGTTTATTTGCAAACTTTTTCTTCCTTTAGTTTCTTTAAACAATTTCTTCGATTTCCCCTTACTTTACATACACAATTTTAAATTAGATTTCAATATTCAATTTCAAATCTATTTGCTTACTCATTTTAAATCATTTGTCGTTAGTGAAAATTTTAAAAATTTTCTAACTCCCAAAATTTCCAAAATTTTTTGGCAGAGTCTCCTTTGTACGGAGGAGCTTTCGCAATTTGACAAGAGATATAAATATATATACATCGACCTACACGGTCGGAAAACAAAAAAAAAACAAACAACAGTTCATATTTCCTATCTTTTTATTACGTAGGCGTACCTTTATTTAGCATTTTTAAGCAAGCGACTTATTTAATTAGCATTTTGCGCAACCAAATCCAGCCACACGGCTTCCCTATACCTGTACTTACTCAATTAAACGTGTGAGTGTCAAATATATGCAATTTACAATATTTCACTTGCGTTTACAAAGCTAACACATGAATTCTATAAACAATGCATGTTATATAGTTTTCATAAGCACATATAAGATTTCGACACCTATTTCACTTGCATATTTGCATAATTTTCATTCAAAACCATTTTATTTAGGCTCGACAACATTCCTTGCTTGTATATTAATAACCACTTCCAATTTAATTCAACTCAGACTTTATTTAATGGACTTTCATTTTCACCGAAGCCAAGCTTCCATAAATTTAAACATAAGTTAATTTACTCCAAATCATTCCAATTTCATAACTTAAGTTCATTCTCATTATCCATTTTAAAATTTAATTCATATTCTCAATTTATTTCTAAACTTATTTTATTAATAACAAGACCAATTAAATTTTATTTAAGTAACCATTTTACCCAATTTACTAACAATTTCCAAATTCACTTTCATTTAACTATTCTCCCAGTTAAATTTTATTCTAAACAAATTTCAAGTTTTTATAAGTTTTTCAAACCCATTTATTATTCCATAAACATTTTTAATTAACTTCTAGAGTTTTAAGAAATTTCTCAACACTTCAAAATCACCTTTGAAATCAATTATATCCAAAATCCTTTGGTATAACCAACTATTTCTTTGAATTTCAAAACCAAAACCCAGTTTTGCAAACAAACACCAATCCAAAACATCCAGGTAGCAGTTCCTCTCTTGGAAACTCGAAAATGAACACCGATGATGCCGCGATCATCATCGGAATTATTTTTCAGCAACCCAAAAAGAATTTAGTGCTTGTATCTCTTCAAAAAAAATTTCTTCAAATATTTTTAATTCCAAATCTCACCAGATTTCATATCCAATTCAAAATATCTCTCACATACTATCACCATTATTTTTCCAAAGCTTTTGAAAACCATTTTCAACCCAAGGAATTTAAACTTTTCCCAAAAATTTCAAATTCCAAATCCATCCAATTCATATTCAACATTACTCTGGAATTTTCATCACAATTTATTTTCAAATATTTCTCTGGAATTCTATTTCAGATTATAAATCACATTTATAGTTTACATTTACAAATCTCATTTGTGTATGAATTTATTTCTTAGCTTTTAGTTATGATTTCAATTTCCCATTCAGATTTTACACAACTATGATAATAATTTGATATTATCATTCCTAATAATCAAGCAATCACATATATAACTGTAATAATTTACGAAAAGTTATTCCTTTGTACAAAAATAATTTGGGTAAAATTATATCATTTACCTATTTTAAAACAATACTGTGTCGAATTGTTCTATTCAAGTATTTAGAGATCCCTATCAATAACGTTAATTACTCGTATTGACCAGAATCCATAAACCACTCAATAAACCAATCAACACAATATAAAACAATTTTATATATTTACTAACAAATACGTGCTCATAACTATTAACACACTCGACTCATTCCAGAGTTCTATGGACTCTATTTCAATGAGTAAATCCCACCAGAGCCAAGGTTTTTACCAGCCTAAGCTCTGATACCACTATAATAGCCCGCAAACCCATACCCCTTAAGTTGACACTAATCTCCATCAAATCAACTCAAAAGGAACGGAAATATGAACCATTAGGATAAAAGAAGAAGGAGACAGAAGAAGAAAAAAAGAAAAAAAAACATCAGAATCTCACAATCGCAGCGGAACAATATATAATAGATAAATGACTTGTAACGATACGGATTTTGCCCGCTCGAAAATCGACATCCATACTTTACATCGTACTCGAATGCCATAGATTCGACCGTTCAAATCCGAGTCGCCGGAGCTTATAACACAGTTAAGTAAATAACACAGCGGAAGAAAAAGAATATATCAATATATATAACATTGATACAATGACAGATACAAAATCTGATACAATATGAGTGATACAATGAATATCAATATACATCAGAGATATGATACAATAAATAGCAGCGGAAAGAAAATAGATAACACCAGCAGCGGATAGAATGTCTCCAATAGAATGCTCTAAGATAAGCAACGTCAGTCCATGAACTCCAAGAACTGAACTAGCTCCAGATAGTCTACTAAACCTGAATATCTGAAAAACCCAACTCTAGACTGCCCGTGTGGAAAATAGTGGGCACCCAGAGTTTAGGAAGGGAACAATAAACTCCGGATCAGTCATGGGACTGGTGTGAGCAACAAAAACAGTTTATCTTTAAACAAACACGAAAGGCTTTTAAACATTGAAATCCGCAATGCTTTTCGAAAATGAAACTACCATAAGACCTCCCACCACACACACAATACAAACGCAGAATTGGAGGAGATTTCTTCTTATGATAGTCAAAAATGCTTACTACGCAAAATCATTCGATATTATTATCATTAGTGCATAGTGTCGAAAACCATTTCGAAAATATAATATAAATCTTAGCCAGCATACAACATTTCATCGTATGCCTACTATAGCTACCATGTTCAATAACAGGTTACCGCCACATCCCATAGCAGGTAATACAACTAAAACCGTACAGGGTTCGTATTGTTTCTTTGGATTTCCAACAAATGATCAGGCTAAGGAACTTCCTTACCGAAATAGAAACGCCTCTGGAAAGACGCCCCGGATCCTAACCGGATCTCTGCAAACAAAAGGCCGACGCTACCTCACGCTGTACAGCTGTAACTAGGTAACTAACACACTGACGCTACCTCACGCTGTACAGCTGTAACTAGGTAACTAACACACGAGTCATGTCATCCCCCGGTCGTTACCGACCTTTATCCGAGGATCCTCAATCGCAAAGCAACAGCCACAAAATATAATCAACATAGGTAAAATATCTGGGCTCCATACCATGATATCACCTTTTATCCAGAAGGAAATGACATACCCTAAGGGCGCTACCCCTACAAACCTTTGCCGCAACATTCATGTTTCGACCATTACCGGGTTGTGAGGCTCGACGAAGTCTCGTCCACAAAACTACGCTTTTTCACAAAGCCACGCTTTTTCACAAAGCCACGCTTTGATCAAACAAATGATCAGCAGCACTTCGCATGCCACATTACCAAATTGGGAATGTATCACTAGTAACCATCAACTACATAACCTCTGAGCTCGTACGCCTCAGAGGAGGGTGTTAAGCTAAGAGAATAAATTCTCCACCACCAACAGAAATGTATTTGATAGAAACCAGCTTTACATCTCAAAGTGTAATGTCAGACACACATCCATACAAGTCTGTTCCGGGTTCGAACAGAACCGAAGGCACTTCCAAAGAAGCCCTTGCAATCCGGGTATTCACAATCTCGATCGGACTTCCCATCACTTAGGGAATCTCTATACCGGAGCCATGATGTAGAGAAAATCGATAGGTCATCATATCGCTCTCGCAAATACCCGGTCTTCACCACCGGTCTTCAAATGCTATCCATATCGTCGTATCACTATTCGGAATGGGTTATATGACACAAAGGTCCTCTCCCGGCTAAACCGAATAACGAGCGCAATTAAAAAATCATATGGATACTGGGGTCTCAGTTAAATCACAGCTTTAAAGCTTAGAACTTTTCATTCGAATGGTTAAAACAAATTACCATTCCAATCTTTTAAATAAAAAGATTTAATTCAAAAACCTTCAATGGTTTAAACAATTTCCACACTTTTAATCTTTTAAACAAAAAGATTTATTTCACAAAGTTAACCCCATTCACAAAGATTCATTCATAGATTTTCAAATCGATTTCCATTTCAATTTGGTTAAATCGTTAAATCTTTAAATCAAGATTTAACTTATAGCTTTCAAAACAATTCTATTTCAAGTTAGATTAACTCATCCGGTCTTTGAAATCAAAGACTCATTTCATAGTTTTCAAAACATTTCAATTCTATTTCAAACTTGAAATCTGTTAACACAATTTGGAAATCCTTTCTTAAAATGAAAGCTATTACTATTTGAAAACAAGTAGTTTTCGTTTCGGAAAAATCCAGTTATTATTTACACGAGTTAAAACCCTTAAATTCAATTCAAATTCCCAAATCAATACATTTAAAATGGTTAAACCCATATATAACTTGTACAACATCTTTAATCCTAGTTTCAAATCATAGGATTCAATTTTAAACTTGAATTCAAATTTAAATCAAATTATTTAAATTTCAAAACTCGATTAAGTTATTCAAAATAACTTTTATCTTTGAAATTCTATTTCAAAAGCTTTTCACTTTAAACCCAAATTTCCAATTTCAAAATCAATTGGAATTAAAATTTCAATTTCAAAAATATCAAATTTAAATTATCTGTGACTTAACCGATTTCCACGTGAAATCCATATTTGTGTGTGTAAAGGTGTAGTCCAGGGGTTTCACACAATAGTGCAACATCATCAATCATCACAGATATATCGGTAAGCGGTATAATCGATAACGCTTATCTTCATTCACAGATTCATAGATAAAATAAATTTATCAGTCACAAAGATTCACTATTACAATTCGATGTGGGTTTCGGATAACCAACTGGAATCCGACTCCCTGTCGCATCGAAATTCAAGTGTCGTTTTACGGGTCAAGGGTTTCATATTCACATAGTAATATATCACAGAAACAGACATATATATATATCGCAGATAAGTAAATTACCGATCACATCATAAATCAGGGTATATCACAAAGCATCATATATCAGGGATATCAAACAATTCAACCATTCAAAAAAAAATCCAAATATTCATAAGTAAGCTCAATTAATTATCTGATTAATTTTAATCAGATAAGTCATCAATCACGGTTAATTAACATTAATTAATTATTCTTAATTAATTACAATAAGCGATCATCCTAATCACTTATATTAATAAATCACAAATTAATTACTTTGAGTAATCATCCTTTAATTATTTGATTTATTAACTTCTAATCATTAATTAATAAATCTTAATAAATCAATCAATCTTTAATCATTAAATAATTATCCTTTAATTATTTAATTCACATTTAATTAATTATCTTTAATAAATTAATTAACCCTTGGTTTATTAACTTCTAATCATTTATTCTCAATTAATTATCATTCTCCATTAATTTATTAAAATTTAAATAAATTAATTATCCTTTAATTATTTGTTGTTTGATCACTTGGTTAACCAATTTTTTTTCTTCTTACTTAACTACTTAATGCCTTGATCAAATTTGAGTTAAAACAAACTTTACTTTATCAAAATCTGATTGTACAATCTAACTTGAATTTATATACTTAAACTTTATTTAGTCTCAGTTTAAAATTGATTTAATTTAAAAACTAAAATTTTAAAAATTGTTAACTGGTACAGGTCTTAAACTCTGAATCTAACTACTCGAGCCTTCCCCTGAAATGAACTTGAGTGAAATTAAATTTCCCCGGCATCATCCCTGAGCACATTATCAAACACTTTGAGTCTCTCCCAAAAATCCACGTCTTCCTCAACGACAAAACCATTTTCATCCCCATACGTATACGCGTACATCTGCTTCTTCCCCGAGCCACACTCGCGTAAATCTGCTTCTTTCCCACTTCATAAACAACCCAGATACACGTTTCACGCATGCACGTGCACGAGGCGCCAATACCGCCGCCACCACCAGCGACACAGCTCGCAAGCTCCCTATCAACCACAGATGCGACTCCGACCCACAACCTGTCATCACGCGCCTTAAATCAAAATCGAAGCAGTTCGCACCCATCACCTGGAACAACACTTCGCCTGAAAACCCCTTAATCCCACGATTCTGACCATCGTTCGCCACGAAATTCTGGCCACATCACCGCAAAGTCTCCACGCTACTATCCCCTAAACATTACGCAACTCGATCTTCCCATAAATTCCCAGTCATGCAATTTCTATACGCGATCAAACATAGGGCTTAAACCCTAAATCCACGTCGTCTTAACAATTCACAGATTTATAAATTCATCTTGTATTTTTCTAGTGATTTCCATCATTAAATCTTGCTCCACCACAAATTTCAACATTTTAAATTGATTCAATTGTCTGAAATTTGAAAAAATGCAATTTTTATTCAAATTCAAACTGCTCATAAAATACCATTCTAGAAATCCTAATTTTTGTTTCAAAAATCATGATTTGCAGTAAGCATTCAAATTATGATCTTGAATCAGCTTTTTATAACAATCAAATTTATCAACTTCTTACTTGATTAACTGTAAACAAAGTTTCTAGAAATTTTAACAGGTTATTTTAACTTGAATTAATTATTAACTTTTAGTTTATACTAAAACAAACAATTTTTTTTTGTTTTAAATCCTAAGTTCAAACAAAAATAGGTCAAAAGATAATGATTTTTAAATCAAAATCTTGGGTTTGGAATCCCAGAACAGAGTACAACAGCATGCTCACATTTCATACATTCATATATATACAGTAATGCACTTATAAATATACATGCAACACACTTATTTCTGAGATAATAAAGCAACTAGATCCATACTTAATTTCCTTTAAAAGAGTGATGTTACTCACCTTATTTCCAGAGAAATGAACAGAGTTTCTCTTTCAAACAGACTTGAACTTTTCCTTTCTCCCTTTGATTTCTGGTTTGTCTTGATTGTATTGTTTATATTGAAGCTTTGTTTAAGTTTTGAATGATATTGTTTGCTTCAGATTTTTGTTTCCAGTTTGGAATGGAAGAACTAACATGAGAGGTTGATGTTTTTGAAACAAGTTACAGGGTATTAAGCTTATTTGTTTAAGCTGATATGAAGTGTTGTACAAGTGTTATAATTTGTTGTACAAAGCAAAATCAGGGATATTTCTTTCTTTTTGTACTGAAAATATTTTTATTCAAAGTTTGGCCAGAGATTTTCTATTCGATTGGTGGCTGATATATTTTCGAGTTGACCTTGCTTATGCCAGCATTAAATGCTAAAGTCCTTTATGTCTTCATACTTGTGATACATATCTTTGCTGGTACAGGGAATGTTATCTCATTTCTTTGTTTATACACAGTTGAATATATATATATATATTTATGCTAGTATCTTCTTTTGTTTTTTTAGTAGATATTTTATTTGCATTGCCAGGTTTGTTTTTAGGAGTTAAGTTAAGAGTACATTGCTTTGAACTGCTGCTGCTCCTCCTCTTTGCTTTTAATCTGTTGAAGCTTCGGTTTTGTTTTTTTGATATATATATATATATGTTCACTTGTTTGTACATTAATTCTTACTTTATACTATAAACCAATTCCAATTTTATTATGTTGTTTGAATTCTAATTAAATCAATTTATTTCACAAATTTTATTCAATAATTAATTTAATTATCAATTTAAATATATGTAAAATCCGGGGTCGTTACAGACTTCCCCCCTTAAAAGAATTTCGTCCTCGAAATTGCCAAGGATACACAAAGATAGATGAAGAATGTTTCATCGAATCAAACTGAACGTCTATTCTGCATTTGGCTTACCAAATCAGAATATCAATAATAGATACGAAAACGAATCTTTTTGAATTCTTTCACCCGATACTCGGGTTATCCAGATCTACGAAATATACAATAGCATCGGTTAGTTCAAAGGGATAACTAACCATTCGTAGGATATATCCGGACCCAAAGGATAGATAGATATATGGATACAATTTCAAAAATTTCAGTTTAGAAACTAAAGCATATCTATCAACCATAGCAACCAAAGCAACAATTCATCCAAACAACAATTTTGGCCTATTTGGAGTTTATGTCCCATATTGATATCGAATCTCCTTCCTGGATCTACCAGAAATTATCGATGAATTGAGAAGAAGATAACGAACAAAATAGATTGATAGAGAAAATTTGTTTCCACTGTTGCTACAGGGTATTGACCAATTCTAGTCGTATTTTCCTGTCCCCTATCTCATCCTCTTCTTGCACTCATACTCACTATCAGTATATAGCAAGAGAATTTACTGAGGCATTCGAACGGATATCTGAGAATTACTCATTCTAGAGTTTACTTCACTCTATCTCTAATGAGCTACTTAACGTGTTATACTCCTGAGCTAAAGTTCAACCTTAGCTCTGATACCAAATGTAACGATACGGATTTTGCCCGCTCGAAAATCAACATCCATACTTTCCATCGTACTCGAATGCCATAGATTCGACCGTTCAAATCCGAGTCGCCGGAGCTTATAACACAGTTAAGTAAATAACACAGCGGAAGAAAAAGAATATATCAATATATATAACATTGATACAATGACAGATACAAAATCTGATACAATATGAGTGATACAATGAATATCAATATACATCAGAGATATGATACAATAAATAGCAGCGGAAAGAAAATAGATAACACCAGCAGCGGATAGAATGTCTCCAATAGAATGCTCTAAGATAAGCAACGTCAGTCCATGAACTCCAAGAATGAACTAGCTCCAGATAGTCTACTAAACCTGAATATCTGAAAAACCCAACTCTAGACTGCCCGTGTGGAAAATAGTGGGCACCCAGAGTTTAGGAAGGGAACAATAAACTCCGGATCAGTCATGGGACTGGTGTGAGCAACAAAAACAGTTTATCTTTAAACAAACACGAAAGGCTTTTAAACATTGAAATCTGCAATGCTTTTCGAAAATGAAACTACCATAAAACCTCCCACCACACACACAATACAAACGCAGAATTGGAGGAGATTTCTTCTTATGATAGTCAAAAATGCTTACTACGCAAAATCATTCGATATTATTATCATTAGTGCATAGTGTCGAAAACCATTTCGAAAATATAATATAAATCTTAGCCAGCATACAACATTTCATCGTATGCCTACTATAGCTACCATGTTCAATAACAGGTTACCGCCACATCCCATAGCAGGTAATACAACTAAAACCGTACAGGGTTCGTATTGTTTCTTTGGATTTCCAATAAATGATCAGGCTAAGGAACTTCCTTACCGAAATAGAAACGCCTCTGGAAAGACGCCCCGGATCCTAACCGGATCTCTGCAAACAAAAGGCCGACGCTACCTCACGCTGTACAGCTGTAACTAGGTAACTAACACACTGACGCTACCTCACGCTGTACAGCTGTAACTAGGTAACTAACACACGAGTCATGTCATCCCCCGGTCGTTACCGACCTTTATCCGAGGATCCTCAATCGCAAAGCAACAGCCACAAAATATAATCAACATAGGTAAAATATCTGGGCTCCATACCATGATATCACCTTTTATCCAGAAGGAAATGACATACCCTAGGGGCGCTACCCCTACAAACCTTTGCCGCAACATTCCTGTTTCGACCATTACCGGGTTGTGAGGCTCGACGAAGTCTCGTCCACAAAACTACGCTTTTTCACAAAGCCACGCTTTTTCACAAAGCCACGCTTTGATCAATCAAATGATCAGCAGCACTTCGCATGCCACATTACCAAATTGGGAATGTATCACTAGTAACCATCAACTACATAACCTCTGAGCTCGTACGTCTCAGAGGAGGGTGTTAAGCTAAGAGAATAAATTCTCCGCCACCAACAGAAATGTATTTGATAGAAACCAGCTTTACATCTCAAAGTGTAATGTCAGACACACATCCATACAAGTCTGTTCCGGGTTCGAACAGAACCGAAGGCACTTCCAAAGAAGCCCTTGCAATCCGGGTATTCACAATCTCGATCGGACTTCCCATCACTTAGGGAATCTCTATACCGGAGCCATGATGTAGAGAAAATCGATAGGTCATCATATCGCTCTCGCAAATACCCGGTCTTCACCACCGGTCTTCAAATGCTATCCATATCGTCGTATCACTATTCGGAATGGGTTATATGACACAAAGGTCCTCTCCCGGCTAAACCGAATAACGAGCGCAATTAAAAAATCATATGGATACTGGGGTCTCAGTTAAATCACAGCTTTAAAGCTTAGAACTTTTCATTCGAATGGTTAAAACAAATTACCATTCCAATCTTTTAAATAAAAAGATTTAATTCAAAAACCTTCAATGGTTTAAACAATTTCCACACTTTTAATCTTTTAAACAAAAAGATTTATTTCACAAAGTTAACCCCATTCACAAAGATTCATTCATAGATTTTCAAATCGATTTCCATTTCAATTTGGTTAAATCGTTAAATCTTTAAATCAAGATTTAACTTATAGCTTTCAAAACAATTCTATTTCAAGTTAGATTAACTCATCCGGTCTTTGAAATCAAAGACTCATTTCATAGTTTTCAAAACATTTCAATTCTATTTCAAACTTGAAATCTGTTAACACAATTTGGAAATCCTTTCTTAAAATGAAAGCTATTACTATTTGAAAACAAGTAGTTTTCGTTTCGGAAAAATCCAGTTATTATTTACACGAGTTAAAACCCTTAAATTCAATTCAAATTCCCAAATCAATACATTTAAAATGGTTTAACCCATATATAACTTGTACAGCATCTTTAATCCTAGTTTCAAATCATAGGATTCAATTTTAAACTTGAATTCAAATTTAAATCAAATTATTTAAATTTCAAAACTCGATTAAGTTATTCAAAATAACTTTTATCTTTGAAATTCTATTTCAAAAGCTTTTCACTTTAAACCCAAATTTCCAATTTCAAAATCAATTGGAATTAAAATTTCAATTTCAAAAATATCAAATTTAAATTATCTGTGACTTAACCGATTTCCACGTGAAATCCATATTTGTGTGTGTAAAGGTGTAGTCTAGGGGTTTCACACAATAGTGCAACATCATCAATCATCACAGATATATCGGTAAGCGGTATAATCGATAACGCTTATCTTCATTCACAGATTCATAGATAAAATAAATTTATCAGTCACAAAGATTCACTATTACAATTCGATGTGGGTTTCGGATAACCAACTGGAATCCGACTCCCTGTCGCATCGAAATTCAAGTGTCGTTTTACGGGTCAAGGGTTTCATATTCACATAGTAATATATCACAGAAACAGATATATATATCGCAGATAAGTAAATTACCGATCACATCATAAATCAGGGTATATCACAAAGCATCATATATCAGGGATATCAAACAATTCAACCATTCAAAAAAAATCCAAATATTCATAAGTAAGCTCAATTAATTATCTGATTAATTTTAATCAGATAAGTCATCAATCACGGTTAATTAACATTAATTAATTATTCTTAATTAATTACAATAAGCGATCATCCTAATCACTTATATTAATAAATCACAAATTAATTACTTTGAGTAATCATCCTTTAATTATTTGATTTATTAACTTCTAATCATTAATTAATAAATCTTAATAAATCAATCAATCTTTAATCATTAAATAATTATCCTTTAATTATTTAATTCACATTTAATTAATTATCTTTAATAAATTAATTAACCCTTGGTTTATTAACTTCTAATCATTTATTCTCAATTAATTATCATTCTCCATTAATTTATTAAAATTTAAATAAATTAATTATCCTTTAATTATTTGTTGTTTGATCACTTGGTTAACCAATTTTTTTTCTTCTTACTTAACTACTTAATGCCTTGATCAAATTTGAGTTAAAACAAACTTTACTTTATCAAAATCTGATTGTACAATCTAACTTGAATTTATATACTTAAACTTTATTTAGTCTCAGTTTAAAATTGATTTAATTTAAAAACTAAAATTTTAAAAATTGTTAACTGGTACAGGTCTTAAACTCTGAATCTAACTACTCGAGCCTTCCCCTGAAATGAACTTGAGTGAAATTAAATTTCCCCGGCATCATCCCTGAGCACATTATCAAACACTTTGAGTCTCTCCCAAAAATCCACGTCTTCCTCAACGACAAAACCATTTTCATCCCCATACGTATACGCGTACATCTGCTTCTTCCCCGAGCCACACTCGCGTAAATCTGCTTCTTTCCCACTTCATAAACAACCCAGATACACGTTTCACGCGTGCACGTGCACGAGGCGCCAATACCGCCGCTACCACCAGCGACACAGCTCGCAAGCTCCCTATCAACCACAGATGCGACTCCGACCCACAACCTGTCATCACATGCCTTAAATCAAAATCGAAGCAGTTCGCACCCATCACCTGGAACAACACTTCGCCTGAAAACCCCTTAATCCCACGATTCTGACCATCGTTCGCCACGAAATTCTGGCCACATCACCGCAAAGTCTCCACGCTACTATCCCCTAAACATTACGCAACTCGATCTTCCCATAAATTCCCAGTCATGCAATTTCTATACGCGATCAAACATAGGGCTTAAACCCTAAATCCACGTCGTCTTAACAATTCACAGATTTATAAATTCATCTTGTATTTTTCTAGTGATTTCCAACATTAAATCTTGCTCCACCACAAATTTCAACATTTTAAATTGATTCAATTGTCTGAAATTTGAAAAAATGCAATTTTTATTCAAATTCAAACTGCTCATAAAATACCAATCTAGAAATCCTAATTTTTATTTCAAAAATCATGATTTGCAGTAAGCATTCAAATTATGATCTTGAATCAGCTTTTTATAACAATCAAATTTATCAACTTCTTACTTGATTAACTGTAAACAAAGTTTCTAGAAATTTTAACAGGTTATTTTAACTTGAATTAATTATTAACTTTTAGTTTATACTAAAACAAACAATTTTTTTTTGTTTTAAATCCTAAGTTCAAACAAAAATAGGTCAAAAGATAATGATTTTTAAATCAAAATCTTGGGTTTGGAATCACAGAACAGAGTACAACAGCATGCTCACATTTCATACATTCATATATATACAGTAATGCACTTATAAATATACATGCAACACACTTATTTCTGAGATAATAAAGCAACTAGATCCATACTTAATTTCCTTTAAAAGAGTGATGTTACTCACCTTATTTCCAGAGAAATGAACAGAGTTTCTCTTTCAAACAGACTTGAACTTTTCCTTTCTCCCTTTGATTTCTGGTTTGTCTTGATTGTATTGTTTATATTGAAGCTTTGTTTAAGTTTTGAATGATATTGTTTGCTTCAGATTTTTGTTTCCAGTTTGGAATGGATGAACTAACATGAGAGGTTGATGTTTTTGAAACAAGTTCCAGGGTATTAAGCTTATTTGTTTAAGCTGATATGAAGTGTTGTACAAGTGTTATAATTTGTTGTACAAAGCAAAATCAGGGATATTTCTTTCTTTTTGTACTGAAAATATTTTTATTCAAAGTTTGGCCAGAGATTTTCTATTCGATTGGTGGCTGATATATTTTCGAGTTGACCTTGCTTATGCCAGCATTAAATGCTAAAGTCCTTTATGTCTTCATACTTGTGATACATATCTTTGCTGGTACAGGGAATGTTATCTCATTTCTTTGTTTATACACAGTTGAATATATATATATATATATGCTAGTATCTTCTTTTGTTTTTTAGTAGATATTTTATTTGCATTGCCAGGTTTGTTTTTAGGAGTTAAGTTAAGAGTACATTGCTTTGAACTGCTGCTGCTCCTCCTCTTTGCTTTTAATCTGTTGAAGCTTCGGTTTTGTTTTTTGATATATATATATATATATATATATATATATATATATGTTCACTTGTTTGTACATTAATTCTTACTTTATACTATAAACCAATTCCAATTTTATTATGTTGTTTGAATCCTAATTAAATCAATTTATTTCACAAATTTTATTCAATAATTAATTTAATTATCAATTTAAATATATGTAAAATCCGGGGTCGTTACATGACTAATCTTTAAAACAAAAGAATTATATCTGTTTATACATTACATCATCAGATTACAACACAATTCATAACACACAACTGGACAATTATCTTAACCTGTCCTCACAAAACTGAATACACAACGGAATAATAATCAAGTACGGAAGTACGTCTCGCCATCCAGCTCGTCTTCTGAGCTCTATAGTATCCTATCCTGTATCTGTAATACTCGGTCTGACCCGAGCGTTATAATAAAATAACACCCGAGTCAGTCTGGAAAACCAGCGTGAGAAAACACACTCAATTGGATTATTAAAGTTTCAAAACCCTTTGAAATCAAAAGCATCTCGTAAGACCACGCCACAAATAAACATGTCGGGTTTTTACCTTACGATAGCCAAAACATTTTTATCAAATCCGTCTGATATTATAATAGTGTCTATAGAAAGTAAAATAGAATCTAGCTGAAATGCTTGCATCTCACGTTTCAGCAATAGTTGGGCACAATCAAAACCGTAAAGGCGCGTAGGGAGAATGGATTTCCAACTAATGACTAGACACTGGGGTACCACCTATCACAGTACTTGGTCTAGATCAGCGTACCGAGGATCCACCCTAAATCCCCTGCAACACATACCGGACTACCCCTTACTGGATAGTCCGAGTAAGATCACCCCGCGGTTGGGATCAGCAACCACCCACACAGCCAAAATAAAAAGGAACATCTAGACAGGGATGACCTCACCCTAATGGGCGCGACCCACATAGCCTTGCTGGATAACCCCTGATTTTCAGTCACTCCCGGTTGATGAGGCTCGAGGCTAACCGTTACCTTTTTAGAACACATCTCTTAAAATACCCACCGTCCACCTGACGATGTTCCGAAAGCATTCATCCATACAAGTGCATTCCAGGTTCGAACGGAACCGAAGGCACTACTCCTACTACATCCATTTTGGAATCACCCTCAGGATTAGTAGTGACTAGCCCTTGCACTTCACTGCTCCATCTTCGATTCCAAACTCGTTTTCCCCACGAAAACGTACAAACAGGATCGAAGTGGTTTTCGAGAAAATTAATCCCGATCCCGGTCTCTTCGAAACGATCAGCGCATTGGCCAATATTGATAGTCGGTTATTTAACTATCAATTAACATTCACAAATAATCATCAAGCCCTAATAATTTCTCCCAAATTATTTATTAATCTCAAAATATCTTCGCAGGATATATTTCCACTTTTCAACCCTTTGAAAATAGTTTCAAACCATCTTTCTCTCACGGAATAAATTTTCCAACATTTTCTATTTCCACTGAAATCACCAAGTACAAATACTTTAGATTTTTAAAATAATTTAAAAACACTTTATTATAAAATATACTTTAAAACATTTAAATAAAAAAACTACTTTAATACTTTATTTAAAAATATATACTTTAAGAATATTTAAAATAAACTACTTTATAAAATATAAAACTACATTTTATCCTTTTAAAACACAATACCAAGTTACCTTTAAATAAATACTACTAAATTAAATTTGAGAAATACTTACTTTTAAACTTTACACATTTAAAAATAATAAATTTTCTAAAACATACTTTAAAAACAACTTAAAAACCTTTAACTCATACTTAAAAGTTTGTTTTGGAAACGTAATTGGCTATCCAGGGAAATACACTTCTCTTTCACATCTTTAAAAATAAATCACTACTTATTTTTAAACAAATTTACCCATTTCCTTAAAAAATTCCCACCGTGAATTTATTCTTCTAAATATCCACTGATATATTACTTCACTTTATAACCCAGTTTATAAATTCCATAGTCTCATCTTCCTTTTAAGATCCCAGTTTCAAACACTTAATAAATTTTCAAATTGATTTCCAAAATTTACTCCATTTAAAATAAATTCCTTTACTTACTAAATTTTATTCCAAAATCCATAAATTCCATAAATTCCGGCTTTAACTCTTTATTAAGATTTTAAACTGGAAATACCAGTTTCATAAAAATTCCTTTTATTGCATCTCAAACCATTTAAATTCTGAATTTAAAAATAAATCTTTTATTCCTTTAATTAATACCTCTTAAGTTTTAAATTTCATTTATTCCCATTTATTCAAAAATCTCCTTTCCCATACTTGGAATTTATTCATTAACAATTTTAAAATCCACTTTTATCCTTTTCCCATTCATTCTTTAATTTATCCTGAATTCTCTATAATCATTTTACTCAAATTATCTCTTTTTTTTTTCTTTTAAAATACAAATCTATACATTTTTGATAACTCGGAATGTCCAAATATATCCAATCAAACCATAGCATCCAACATTCCCATTATCAATATAATTCATCATAGAATATCAAATAATCATATCACAGAATTATTAGAACAATCTAAATAATTTTGAGGAATCCAGTTGGATCCCTCCAACCTGTTTCCCTGCATCCATAAATGTTAGCACAATACCACTTCGAGGTGGAATATCGTGGTATATGGGTTTATATAATATCATCCACTATTATGCGGCTCATAGGGTCTCATCCGCTATATAATGCGGGAAATCAATCACTCCAATATATATATACACTACTATATATATTATCACATCCAATCAATTCAATCATTCAACCAAATATTTAAATTTAACCATTTAAATTTAAATAACAACCCAGATGAGTGAGATTAACTCACCTTTGATTTTTAATATGCAGATCCGATCCAAACCGGCTTGTCTTCCCCCGATTTAAAACCTTGTATAACATTAGATGATTTTTATTAATATTCGAATAAATCGAACAATTAAATTCCCATTTGATAAATTTAATTAACCAAGATTAAATTAAGCGAATTCCTTTAATAAATTATTTTTTTCACCAAATTTTTTTTCTCTGTTACCCAATTGATATATACACATATATAATTATTGATTTAAATTAAAATTGACTGTTATTATACTTGATTTAAACAACAGCTTACCACTTCCCAAACGAGAATGCATACAACCAAATCCCCACTCGATCGGCACCTACCCACAGACCCGCCGCCACAGGAACCCACGCAAACGAACTCCAGGTCGACGAACCCCTACCAAGTCGCGACACAGCAATCCTCTCCCCCCTTCGAACCCTAAAACATCCGTACGCAACTCCCTACCACGACGCCTATCGCGATTACTGCCGCGACCTCTACTATCGTACGCAACCACTCATGGTCTCGATTCGACAAAACGAAGGCGAGGGAAAATCGCGATTCCAACTTCCAACTGTTCGATTTAAAAGAGGGAAACACCTGATTTGATTTGAGAGAGCGGTGATTTCAATTTTTGAACTTATATGCTCGATTTTTATTTGGAATAGAGGAGTAATACGCGACATCTTATTTCATTTGAACTGGAGATGAAAAGGAGAAAGGCTCGAGATTTTTTTTCTTTTTTGAAGTTTGAGATCTCGGCTGGGTGATTTAAAATAAAGGGGAGGGAATAGTGCTTCACACGACAAGGAACAGTGATTTGACGAGATAATAAAAAAAAGAAACAGTTGATGTGAAAAGATAAAATTCTAATGTGAAGGAAATACGGCTGAAGTTGACCAGTCACTAGTGTATAAAAATGTATATTTTAAATTCAAATTGTCTCGAAATATACAACTTAAAATTTCGAACTCCTATCGAGGAGTGCTGCTAGGCGTTTATAATGTTATACCCCTATTCCGAACGCAATGGAAAAGGTTTCGAGTCCTAATTCGATCGTATGGAGAAGATAGCTTTTTGGACCCAGTTATTATATTAAATTTCGATACAGATTTCAACGCGTTTATATATTGTACGATCATACGACAATTCCAATCACTACGAAAATTGAAATCCGATAATAATACACTATTACGGATCCAATGGAACTGGTTTCTTCGAATTCCGAGACTGTGCCTCGGAAGGCTATTTTTAAATTCGATTTTAAAAGTTCTATTATCTTCAGCATTGTTAATACAAATTTTATAAGCCTTTGAAATATTTTTAACAAACTTAAAACCGAAGATTCAATATTTTACCCGACTTCCAATTATTAAATTCAATAAATTTAATTATCCAATAATTGGTTATATTTTAAAGTCAAGTCAAAATTACCCCTTTGAATATTTAAAATCAATTAAATATTCCCATTTCAAATATCCCAAAATTCCGGATCGTCACAAGGTGTTTGTTAGAGGAGGAAAAGAGGTTGACCTTTTCAGCAGATCTGATCCCTTGGTAATATCCAAGTTTGTGTAGACAAATGTTGCAGTAGTTGAGCTCAAGCTTGGCTTACCTGCAAGTAATCGTAGATTAAAACGTTAAGTGCCAAGCGCTGCTTAATATAAAGTACAGTACGATATGTGTATATAGAAAACAGATCCTGGTAATTTTTCACGGTCATAGACGTAAGAATAATTGTTGTAGTGCTGTCCTCTATAGATGTATCATCTATCAAGGATGCTTTGTTGCTCCACAGTGTTGCGGCAATGCGAGTACCACTGTGGTGAGGGGTAAGCTAATGTTAGGTAAAATATGGCGAAGAGTGGCACTAAAAGGGTTGAGGGAAAAAGAAAAGGGATAAGAAAAAGGTACCAGTTAAGATAGAGAACTAGCTCGCGTTTAGGAGCAACTGACCCATTTCCGGTGGATTGATTCACGACAGTACCAACGTGATGCAACACTCCAATGACATTTGAGTTAGGAGAGGGAAGTGTGGTTAAATCATAAATAAGTAGCAGACAGAGTAATATGACGAAGGTGAAAGTGAAAGGGTTGGAGCACGCTAACCTGTCAAGTATTTAACAATGTCAGTTCTGTTAACAATTGGTCGGTAGTCAGCAAAAGAGAACTTATGCGTAGGTATCTTTTCATCAGGGCGTTCAACCTCAGCAACCATAAAGTCAATCTTAATTGAATTGTGGACCGGAAGATATCTGTCACCAGCATTGGTAACGTTGAATTCACCTATATCGTAGATCAACCCTTCTGTCAGTTTGCCAAGGAACAGAGGAAGGAAACACGGTCCTACAACTGCATGTATTTCTCCACCCTGAAATAAGACAGCGCATAAGATAAGAACTTCTTGTAGAGTAACAGTTTGTTGCAAAAGGAGGACATCCAGCTATGGCAAGTATTTAAAACTTGTAATGTGGTTAAAAGGAATGGTCAGGTATAATTGAATTATATTCATGCAGTAGAACAGGTAAACTATATTGCTAGTTTAAACAGTTAGTTTCAGATAAGCCTGGAAGCGGAGGGAATACTTGAAGAGTAACAGATTTTAACTTTAGTCGCGCATAAATTCAAACAGTTGTAGTTCTTAAAGGGATGAATGGATATATCTTTGAAATTAAAACGCTTAAAAAGTGAACATAAAGATGGAAAAAAAAGAATAAGGAAAAGAGAGTGTTTTTTTATGAACATGGTCAATATTATTCGCAGAATTCTGTTTTGTGTTCCAGCCAAATATTTTGATGAACCGGTAAACTATCAAATAACCGTCTTATACTATTTTCATTATTTGAGTAAAATCAGTTTGTGGGTACACACAGACACACACACTCTTGTCAAAATATTGCTCAAATCGCTCACTTGTCAGTTTTACCTCCCATGCCTAAAATATTTTGACCTTGTAAACATCCATAGGCTTACGTAATGAAAACCTAAATCGCAAACTGCATGATTAAATTTCATTTTGGTCTACTTTTCTCTGTTTCATACCTTATTTATTAAAACAGTCATATTCTACATGATATATTTCTCTTTAAATTTGTGCAGGAACATTGACAAATGAGAACAGTTGAAGGGTTTTAAAAACCATGAAACCTTAATTGGGAAATTTCGCAACTCCAAATTCCCTGCATGGTGCATTTCATTTATAAATGAAAATGATTTACATATGTTAATTGGGGTATTTGAAAATGCATTGACTTCTCTATCCTGTATTTTCATATCATATAAGTTCGAGGTGTTAAATTTTCCAGAAAATGATAGCTACAAAAAACAAAATCAATGCTGTTATTTGATAGTTGGGAAATATCATAATTGATTAGTATGAAATGAAATTAGAAGTTGGGAAATATCATTATTGATTAGTGAAAGAGTAAATTGCTGACTGCAAAGGTTGAGTAGAAAAGAGTGAAAAAGGTTTAACCAGTTAGCAGATTGTTCTATGTCATCGTTGGGAAAAAAGATAGTGGATCTAACCTTCTTATCAAGGAGCTACATGTTGAATCCAAAAACGTCATTGCTTTTCAGATTGATGGAGTCCCATAGCCTTGCAATGCGAACTTGAATTGTTGCTCCAACACTGTTAACAGTTAGTGATTCTATAGGTGAGTGTGCAGTATCCATTTTTACAAAAGATGGAATAGAAATAATGAATTATGCAAGTAATAGATCGATGGTAGATTATATAAGACTGTAGATGGAACAGATGGTGACCTTTGGTAGTCTGATGAAATGTGCTGCAGTTAAAAGCAACTGAAAACTAATCAGTTTCAATTTATGATACTGTTTGTCTTCCGTTGTATGTTGTAACTGGCAGGAATTTAAACAGGCAGAAGTCATTTATGTAACTTAAAAACTATGCACGGTTTGTAGTAGTTTTCTGCGGACAGTAGATATTTTCAACGTTAAAATGTTCAACTGAACCATCAGCCAATATTATCACTGTAATGCCAAACTGGAAAAGAAGTAATAATAGGTTGGCAGCAGTTACATATGAAATAATAGTGTAGATATGGTGAAAACACAGTTTGCACAATTATGATGGACCACCATATGTATTATACAGGCAGACAGTAAGTGTGTGCAAGTCTGCACAAATATAGTAACAGAATAAAAGGAGCAACCTGCTATGTATGCATCAACATCGTTCTGCTATTGCATTAATTTATTTACGTTGTACATCAGTTTTAAATGCATATTCAAAGTTTTAAAAAGCACAAAATAAGTAATCTTCCTAAACCGTTACTTTTAAAATTACATAATCGCATATACGCTTAATTTCTAATGATTAGGAATGAAATTCGTTGAACATATAATGTCTCTGCTAATAATAATTATATATTATTAGCTAGCAACCAGTAGCATGATTCAAAACTTTATACATCTGTCATGAGGGAGGCAAAAGAATAATGTCTAAAGTTTTTGAAATATTTCCACTCATAAAATTCATACAAAAAGTTATACTAAATTATCATTTGAAGTAAAAATACAAACAAAGGTATAGTATTGTTCAATTTGCCAGTGGTAAATAATAGTTCCAGTTTTATTGATTAATCTATAGTTATTAGTTAAAATTGTTTCGGCTGTTCAATCCAAGCATTAATCGGTATAGTTTTTTTTTTCATTTAGACAATTATAATTTCAATGAAAATCAATGTGTTTGAAAAATGTGCATGTCCTGCTGCTAAACCGCTATATTGGTAAATACAATTTTTACTCAGATATCAGTGAGAGCCAAATAACTTATCTAAACACCAATATGCGAACAGCTGGAAAACGGTTGGAATATATTGTCCGTACCAGCCTTTCTGACGGAAGTCGGAAGAGTGTTAGTTGTGACATTTTATTTTCGGTAATAAGTTCAGTGAACCCTTCATTGGTAATAAATGGAATGTTACATGGAGAGAAGTAAAGTGAAAATAATCTGGGTTATCAAAGTAAAAGATCTGAAATACGAAAGCACGAAGCACAGATGAAACTCTGACAATGTAAATGTATCACTAAGTATGTTAAAAGCGAGAAAATTTGAATTCACATCACTCACACTCTTTCTTCCACATGTTTGCTGCTGTGATTTCTTATAGGAAGCAATGGCTCCTTCAATGGAATAGTCATCATCTGAACTCACACTACTGCTCCTCTTCAGCACTACATTAGAAGCTGAATTGATGCTGGAAAAGGAAGAAGAATTTGAAGAAGAGCATGACGAAGAAGAAGTCGAAGGAAGCTTGTTTGACACATGCCTTTTCATTGAAAATGACCGCCTTCTATTCCCACATTCATCCTCTGCAACATTAGTAGATTGCTGCAAAATTTGGGTACATGGAATTTTCCTCTCTTCTGTGAAGAGTGACTTAAGGTAGAAGTAAGCCATAGATGCTATTAGCTTAAGATTGAGTTTTTTCAGCATAGTCCATGACTTTTTCGCACTTTCTTTAGGGAATTCATAGTAGAATTCTTCAGGGTTGAGTTCGCCGGTAACATAGGAAGAAGTGGCTGGTGATATGTTGCATGACTTGAATGGAGTGCTGGTGGCAGTATTGTAATTTGTGGACGTCTGGAGGATCTTTTGGACCATCTGCATGCGTGGAGGGAGTTGGAGAGGGAGGAGTTTGCCATTGTAGAAGAATTCATCAGCCGGAGAAGGTATGTTTGTTTTTCTGAATAATGTCTGAGCTATTTTCGAAATTGAATTCTCTTTAATTTGGAGATGATGGAATTGAGGAGCTTATGTTGTTTATGTCCATGTATATGAAGTCTTCTTCATCATTTCCTTGCTGTTTTGAATGGATGAATGTGATAAAGGGTATATTTTGCTGCGTATGAAGTGAATTTGCAGTCTGTGATGAAATAATGGTCAGTAATTAGTAATTTACACATCGTTATAGTAAAGTAAAGTTGAAAATTCTAGAAGAAACAAAACTGACCTTCGAACTGAACAATGTATAAACAACTGTCTTAATTTTTAAATTCAATTAAGTCTTTGTTTTAGGGAAAAAAAAACTTTGCAAAACACAGTAATTTTGCAGTGTAAGTTTAGTTTACATAGTAGCAGCTACCATGGTAGGTCCACATGTGCATGGGCTTGTTTATTTTTGTACCGCTGCAACTATAAAAATAAAAGGGCAAAGAAGCTTCAATGTTGTAAGTTGAATATAGAGTAGGGGACTGTTGCGCAAATTCAGTACTAATGTCCAGGTTAAACTGTAATGATTCAATTCCAACCAGCGTTAAAACGCATATATGTTCTAATAATGTTAGTTGGCCAAATTAATATTAAACAATCAAATAGGAAATCCATCTGATATAGCAGTATATTAGAATATCCTGGTCATAAGTTTTTGCAGCTGGAATATTGTAATAAGTAGTTATCCAAACACATATACCAAACTTAAATTTCCCGACGTAATGAAAACATTACGAAGAAAATGTTTATCATATATTACACTTGCAAGTACATCATGACCAAATAAGTGTAAACAAAGAGTTGTACGTGGCAGACAACTTTACTACATGAAATGGTTTTAAAGGCATTGTGAAACAGACCTTCGAATTGAAATTAGTTAATATTACCTAAATTTGTAATGTCAAACGTTGAGTCAAATATATGATTTAGTTTTATTCTTCCTCAGCAGCGAGCAAAGCTAAAAGTTTATTGTTTATTCAAAGTCATGAAACAAAGTTATTCCAAACAGTGGTTATAGTTGTTATATCAAAACTTCGTCGTTTAGACACCAAATAAATTGACAGTTCATTTTGTAAGAATAAAAAAATGTTAGCAACAAAACAAATTTTGGTTTTGTTTCATCACAGAGTAAAAGAAAATCAGCCTATTTCACAGTAGACTTTATGTTGCTCAAACCGAAGTCTCCATTGTAATTTTTTTTAAATTCCATCAGAATACATAATTCATCAGCTGTTGCTTATTGCAGTTAAATGCCTTTTGGAAATTCGAATAAAACAGTTGAATTTACACTCCCGTCATTAAAAAATCGTGCTGTAACCTTGGGAAAGTTATAACATTTGGAAAGCTGAAATAAAGATCATAGGTCGTAAATGTAGGTATATAACAGAAAGAAGGCACTTTAGTCAAATATAAAACCTCCAATCTAACTTATTTGAAATGTCAACTCATACAAATGGATTTACGGTATAGCAGACAAATTTTTACTACAGACAGATCTAAATTTTGCTACAAATTTTCAAAGATTTCACGAAATACAATATTTTCCGTGCATCCAATTTCCTCCGAACCTTGCTGTTTGATCAGCATTTTAAGACCTCGGTGGGATGCTGTTCTTGATACAACGACGTACAGCTGACAATGGGAGAAAACTGGTCATGAAAAATATACACCAACATGATCCAAAGTTTGTCCTTGACTTTTGTTAATTGTCATTGAGAAGCAAACCTTTATTGAAAATTACAAACGACGAAGGATAAACGGCCATTTTGTATTTGACGATGTATGGACGATTCTTGGAATTAAAACCTTATTCCCAACATTGGTGCCGGTTATAATTTCAGCTTCAACTACTCTTGATGCTAGTTGGGTGACGATCAACCGCGTTCCATTAGATAGACCTATACTTTGGTTTAAATTTCTAAGAAGCATTATCGGAATACCGACTTTTAGGTTCAGTTGATGGTTAGGAATGCCCGAAGGATGCAAAGTGTTTAAAAATTCAGTTGGGAATAGTATATGCTGATCCTTAATAACTTCAGAAGCAGGGCTTAATGTGTCTGCACTAAGGTACGTAGTTAACGATCCAGATAGAGATGACGTTACATAGCTGTTAATATCTTCTACACAGTCATTCGTTGGAGCCAAAATGCATCGATTACGCAAATAATTTGGTTCTTTCAATCGCTTTTGCAAGTCTGGGTAGGTATTCTACTATTGACGCAGTTGGATTTGAAGTTTGGTAAATTAGCAAATCTTCTGATATCTTTATCCACGTTGGCGCAGTAGTTGGTTGCATTGCAGTGGCAGGACTTTTCCATCATCGACGTCTAGAACCCACTTCGTGAAATTTTCTAGCTTCCTTATTTCAGAAGGGGTGCCATCCGATGATGTTAGGGGCATATTAATCTTTAGCTTGAAAACACGGCATTTGGACCATAACTAAGATTGGTTTATGGCGGATTGGACGATTGCATTTCGTGATCCTTTAGGTATGACATGTAGCACTTGTCTAAAATCTCGCCCCAACAAAACAGTTTTTCCACCGAAAGTACGTTCACCCAAATAGTTAACACCATCATCCATTAGGTCTCGAAGGGTTCAATCGAAAGCTTCTAATGAATTACTATGAACCATAGGAGCCTCATCCCAAATAATCAAGTCCGATCATATTATAAGTTGGACAAGGTTTGATTGTTTTGGAATGCCGCATGTTGTATCTTTACCGACATCAATTGGTATTTTAAACCTAGAGTGGGATGTTCTACCACCCGGAAGTAGTAAAGACGCTATACCGGATGATGCAACAGTGAAAACAATTTTTCTCTTGGAACGCATGGTTGTTATTAACGTCTTCCAAAGGAAAGTTTTTCTTATGCCCCAACTTCCGTATACAAATAAAAAACCGCCTACGTTATCGTTCACTGATGCAGAGACAACATCCTAAGTAGTCTTTTGCTCGGTGTTTAGTTGACATAACATGGTGCAAACTTCTTGTTCCAATGTTGCACAATCATAGCTTAATTCCTCCTCTATTAGTTGGTTATGGTAAGGATGTTGCAACGATAAATCTGAGGTGATCATAGGCGGAAAGTCGGCTAAAGAACGGTTATTTAAATTAAGTATTTTTTCAAGCTCTATTAAGTAGTAGTTTTGTATTTCCACTTCCGTTAAAAACAAAGTTGGGTTGTTCCAATGCGTCGCAGATGCCATTGTATATCATATGACAAAAGTTCCCAACTATTTGTCCATAGATCTAATGGATTAGAAATTTCACAAAATAGGAGCATCGTTGCAAACATTTGATGTCGGCTCTTTCCAGAAGGCCAATTCCCTGCTTCAGAGAGAGCATCATTCCATTCGTTGTCATTTTCTAGCAATCCAAGGGTAAGACATGCAGATTGAAAATCAGAGTACAGCGTACCATCTACTATTCTAATGTCTTGAAAAGATGTTGGTCCCTTAACAACGTTCAACAGCATTCGCAGATAGAATAAGGCTGTTGAGGAGCGACCATCTATGTAATTGTTTTGTACGAGTACGGATATGTCAGATAGTATGACATGCATTTCATTTCAGGAGGAAATCCGACATATCAAATACAAACTCAAAACTACCACACAGTGGCTATATGGCCTTCGAAAACAAATATAGAAATAAGCATAACACAAATCAGTCACAGATATTCATATCACAAAGGTGGAAAAAGATATGAATATAACACATAGAAGTGTACATCAAAGTAGTGGTCATACAAGATCCTCTACATCAAAAAAAAATAGGTAAAAGTGCTAGACAAAAGAATAAGTATACATCAAGGAGTCTCTATATCGAATGTATAAAAGCATAAACTACTAATCTAAAGCAGTTAGCCAAAAATCAGATGATGGTCCCTGATAAGAAGCCAAGTAGAAGCACCTGAAATACCTCGGTCAGATCCGAGTATTATTTAAGAAGAAAAATAATAAGCGGATCAGTCTAGATATAAATGTCATATAAAATGAGATAGGATAAGAGATATAACAAAAACGTATGATAACAATAATGACATACTGTGACAAATATACAGGAGATAACAATAAAAATCATACAATATCTCAAATATTCTCAAACACTAAAAAGAATGTCATATTCTTTAAATTATTCACCAAAACACAAATATTGATAGAGCTTATCAATGCATATCATCAAAATCGGTGAAACACAAATTCTAGAAATCATCAACTAGAAATCCAGAAATCACAAAAAGGGGAAGGCCTAACATAAACGGGATGTTATCCCATGGGTCGCTAACCCATAAAATGAGCTGAACATCGACGCACCTAAAAAGATACGCCCCATACACAGTCGAACATCGACGCACCTAAAAAGGAACGCCTCATGCATAAACGAACATCGACGCACCTAAAAAGATACGCCCCATGCATAAACGAACATTGACGCACCTAAAAAGATACGCCCCATGTACAATCGAACATCGACACACCTAAAAGATACGCTCATGCACCGACTTATCGAGCCGATTGCTACACGAACGATCAAAAGACCCTGGGTTGTTAGCCCCATAAAATGAGACGAAGCTCCACAAAACGGGGTATAGTCCCCCACGCGGACAAAGAGACATCGCATATCGCTAGCCTAAACCATAAAATGATCATCATTGATCGACAAGAAGCGTGAATTACACTAAGCTAGTAAATAAATTAGTTTAGCTTCATGTCCCATAACCACTGGCTTAACTTAAATATTTACGAACAAATTGTAGATTTCCACTCAAAAATTGTCACGAGAGTTCAATCGACCAAGTCCAAGAATTAACCGACGAAGTAAACGCAAGCGTTTCATACCACTTGTTTTGCTAAGTTGTTTAATTAGATTTCTCATACGAATGAGGTAAAGGTTTGTATATACTAATAGATTGGAAAATGGTTTTAAAAACAAGCTTTGTATAAAAAGTAAAGTTGAAATCATTTTTGTGAAAGAGTTTGAGTATTTACTACTAGTATAGAAACCTTTGTATTTTAAAGTGACAAATCACAGAAATGATTGTAAAAACAATCTATCACCAAAAATCCACATTCGACGACGTGAATTCAAACCATAAAAATCGATATCAAATCCCAATCAAATGGATATTCCCAAAAATCCATAAAAGAAGTCATCAAAGTTGATAATAAGTGATAACAACTAACCGGATCGACAAAAATCGATTAAAATTGGAAATCCAATCAAAAACAGCCCAAAATAAGCAAAATTGGCAGTTCCAGACGTCTGGGGGTTCATCCAGACGTCTGGATTTAGGTTATGGAAACTTTCAAAAACTTTCCAAACGTCTGGTAGACTTTCATAGACGTCTGATAGACTTCCCAGATGTTTGGTTGGTTTGGACCAAACATCTGGTCCAAGTTTCTGTCATTTTTCTTTTTCGGCCGTATATTTTTCTTTTCTCCAGGTCTATAACCAGACGTCTGGTCTTGACCAACCAGACGTCTAGTCACCTGGTCTGGGCAATAGTTTGCCTAGGCCATGATGGCCAAAAAGATTCGAGAGCGATCAGACGAGCAACGAAGACTAGGGATTTATGCCAAGCGACAACCTAGCCTTATAGGCTCTTCGATACACCCCAAATATCATGTCCAAACATCCATAGTAGGATTTTCATAAAATTGGACTTAAAAACCAAAAATTGGAAAATTCACCAAATCAATTCAAATCAAAAGCAAATGAACATGAATAGATGTTAGGAATTCATACCTAACAACAATGAAAGTTATAGATGTAGATGTGAGTTCAAAAACTCACCTTTAAACCCAAAAACAACGAATGAGAAGCTCAAAAACAAAGGAAAGATCAACTACTCTTCAACTTCAACTCTAGAAGCTCCAATCTATGATCATAGACAAAAATTTCCTAAATTAGGTTATAGGAATTTCTGGAAATTGGAGAGAGATTGAGGTGGAGTAGAAGAAGAGGATGCTTACCTAAGCTTCCCTTTGATTTTGGACTTGAATTTGTATTTCCTAATCAAACTAGGGTTTAGGAATGTTAGTTTCCTATCTTTTCCTCCATTTTTACTTTAGCTTGAGAGTGTTAGGAAATGAGGAGTAGAATTAATGAAGAGTAGAGGAGTTAGGGTATTAAGTTGGGTTAGTGGGCTGAAACCCAAACCCAAAAATAGAAAAATAGCAAAATTCTACTCAACTCCAAACATATCGATTTATACTCAAAAAAGTTGTAAACGCCATTTTGGACTCAATGGAAGTGGTCTCCAGTCCCAACTCGGCTGTTTACAAAAAGTAACATTTCGGACTTTAATCCGATTAACGATGTTATATTTAAATAAAACATTTAAATATACAATCGTAAAATATGCGGGTTGTTACAGACTCCCCTCCTTAAAGAAATTGCGTCCTTGCAATACTTAAGAAGAAAATAAAAAGTAACAACCATACTAAGGCATAGCAACACAAAAGAAGAAATTTTGAAATGAGAAGTTCATCATAAGGAGCACGAGAGAGTAAGTACGGATGTGTTTGCTCGATGAATTCTCTAGATTTCCAAGAGCAATCCTTAGGATTTGAGGACCATTGAACTTTCACAAGCGGAACATCTTTATTTCGAAGGTGTTCAACCTCCGAAGAAATGATACGAATAGGATGTTGCTCATAAGTCAAATTAGGTGAAACCTCAATTTCTTCAATAACACCGGGCACAAGAATAGAATCGGAATCCCTAAGGCATTTTTGTAGTTGAGAAACGTGGAACACGTCGTGAATAGCAGAAAATTGAGCCGGTAATAAAAGGCGATAAGCCACGGAACCAATGCGTTCGGTGATGGGAAATGAACCAATATATCGAGGTGCTAATTTTCCCAATCGACTGAAACGCACCACACCCTTCATAGGTGAAACACGAATGAACACCAAATTTATAAGGGCGGAAACAATGGCCGCGAGCACTAGATCATGAGTGGCATATCCAGTCTCGGTAGGCTTTAATTGTATAGAAGTATAAATGATAACGCGTTCCCTTTTTGCATGATAACGACACCCAAACCAATACGACTAGCATCGGTACAAACAATAAAGTCTTGATTCCCTTCGGGAATCACAAGAATAAGAGCATCGGAAAGGAGTTCTTTTAATTGATCCTCTTTCCCGAAAAGCTAAAACTTTCAAAATTATAATTAACTTTGTGTAATCATCTTTTTAGAAAAATTTACTTTTTACAAGTCAATTTATTGTGTCTGACTGTCTCATCATAGCGTTTAGGAGATTCCTATCGATAACGTTGATCAAGTGCATCGACCAAAATTCTTAAAGCACTCAATGGGAAAAACAACACAAAATCATCTTCTATATGATAAACATGTCTCTTAAAATTTTTATGAATATTCTTTGTTCGTTTTAAGAACAAAATCCAATCATACTTACAAATTTCTTATTAAAAAGATTTGCAAATTTTAAATTGTTGTTTTCATCCATAATCAATGAATACAAGGATGTTCTCATCGAGATATTCGCAGAATACTCGATTCATAAGATGGATGAAATAAGCTGAACAAACCGAATGACATCACGAGTCACTCATAAGAATCATAACGAGTGCAGAATGTGGTAAATGGGATGCTACCCTCCGCAACTCATAGCTGATGAAAACCGGTGGCAAGGTCGAGCTGAAAAGACCTTAGCACCACACAAAGGATCGCTTAGGTGGTAATCCTAAGACAAGCTCAAATATACCAGAAAATTCACAAACTACTTGAATGAGAGAAATAACACTTTCCTCATCATGTGGGTTTAAAGAATAAAATGATGCCACCGAATTTGGAAATCAAAATCATTAAGAACAATAGAGACCTACTTAACAGATTGAGAATGTCAAAGATGGATAGTCCTCATGGGACATAGGATGTGGGCTTTATAATGGTGAAATGCACCCGTATCAAAAAGATGGATAGTCATCAAGCCCATACTATTTAAAGAAAAAGTATCAACAAGTTCTTTTGATATAAAAGAGTGAGATGCACCCGTATCAAAAAGAACTCGAATAGGAATATCATGAAATATAATAATTCCATCAAGGGTAGAATGAGAAATACCTTGACCAAGAGAAGTGTTACTAGGAGCTTGCACAACATTTAGCTTTCCCTCTTTCTTGTTTGGAAGTTTGGGGCATGAATATAAAAGATGACCCAAACCTTTGCAATAACGACAAGTAAGGGGCTTCAGACACTTATTTGCATAGTGGTCCTTAGAACTACAATTGTAGCATACTCCACAATTAGGGATTGGAGTCTTTGCTACCGAAGTTGCTTGCTTCACTTTCTTGTTGGGATTAGGGCTTTTGAACTTAATATGCCTCTTCTTGGAAACCCTAATATCACCATCACTTCCTTTGTCGGCCTCTTCAAGTCGAAGAGTGATATCTACAAACTGGTCGAAAGGCACTTCTAATTTCAGAGGTAAAACCTTTATAGGGTTCTTATTCAAAGCACAGATAAACCTTTGATTCTTTACAAGATCCAAAAGTTGTTGGGCAGACATGAATACGCCATCCAGAGGAGGGTTACTGGATTAACCTGCGCTAGGACTGCCAGATCTAACCATTTCTCTTCTTTAAGAAAGAAAGAAAGAAAGAAAGAAGAGGAAAAAGGTTATTCTCAGAATGAATTCAAATAAACTAGATTGATAAACAAGGCATCATAAAAGAAAATAGGATAGAATGGGTCCAAAGACTCAGATTAAATCCTAAGGCACGATTCCTAAGAGAGACTTAGGACAATGATCCTTGCTAGATTATTCTACATTATTCCGAAGTTTGGCTCTGATACCAAGCTGTGATGCCCCACCTCTATACTCACACTAGCCAAGGACACTACGAGGTAATGCCGTCGACTAGCGCGAAGAATAAGGCTGTTGAGGAGCGACCATCTGTGTAATTGCTTTATGCGAGTATGGATATGTCAGATAGTATGACATGCATTCCATTTCAAGAGGAAATCCAACATATCAAATACAAACTCAAAGCTACCACACAGTGGCTATGTGGTCTTCAGAAACAAATATAGAAATAAGCATAACACAAATCAGTCACAGATATTCATATCACAAAGGCAGAAACAGATATGAATATAACACATAGAAGTGTACATCAAAGTAGTGGTCATACAAGATCCACTACATCACAAAAGAATAGGTACAAGTGCTAGACAAAATAATAAGTATACATCAAGCAGTCTCTATCTCGAATGTATAAAAGCAAAAACTACCAATCTAAAGTGGTTAGCCAAAAATCAGATGATGGTCCCTGATAAGAAGTCAAGTAGAAGCACCTGAAATACCTCGATCTGACCCGAGTATTATTTAAGAAGAAAAATAATAAACGGATCGGTCTGTATTGTTA
Source organism: Allium fistulosum (assembly GCA_030737815.1). Classification (NCBI taxonomy): domain Eukaryota; kingdom Viridiplantae; phylum Streptophyta; class Magnoliopsida; order Asparagales; family Amaryllidaceae; genus Allium; species Allium fistulosum. Next base: position 302,607,608 of record CM060901.1, on the reverse strand, counting down.
GTTCTTCTTATATATAGCCTCCAAAAGTGAATCAATCTTGTAACTCTAATCTTTCAATGATTAATAAAATCTCTTCTCCCCATGTGGATGTACACTGCCTAGCGGTAGTGGAACCACTATAAATACTAGTGTTATTTATTTTTCTGCATTGCATAGATCTATGACTGTTTGTTCTGGTGTTCATCTTTTGTTTGTTCCATCTCACTACAATCACGATCCAGTTGTTTTCCACTGCGTTGGGTTTTTATTCCCTTATGCTGATCATCTGAAGGGATTTTCCCCAACAGTCTGGTATCAAACCTGCAAGGTTGATTGAGGAGTGTTAGACGCTATGGCAGGAAATGAAGCGACTCCATTTATTACAAGAACCTATACTAGAGGGATGTATATCACACCAGGATCATAGTTGGCAATCGAGAAATGGAATGGGGATAAAGACTTTGAGAAGTGGCAATGGAGGATGAAGGCTGTTCTAATAAGGAATGAAGTCCATCCAGTAGTGTTTGCCCTTAAGGAGTTGACGGCTGACATCTCAGTCGCGGAAAGGAAGGAGATGGAGAAATAAGCGTTTACTACTTTACAGCTAGCTATGGGAGAGAATGTTATCTCAGAGATTAGTAGTGAGACCACTGTTAGGGGCTTTTGGACCAAGCTAGAAAATCTCTACTTGAAGAAATCTCTGACTAACCTTCTGATATTACTGAAGACACTTATCACCATGCAAATGAGAGAGGGTACTTCAGTGAAGAAACATCTTAATTTCTTTGATGATCTCATGATGAAGATGAAGACTGTTGAATTGAAGATTGATGAGGAGCAAATGACATTGATTCTTTTGTGTTCTCTTTCGGAGCGATACACAGGTTTTGCTAACAGCGTTATCTTCGCTAGAGACACATTGGCAGTGGAAGATGTGAAGTCAGGCCTTCTATCTGAGGGCTTAAGAGATCAGATGAAGGAGATAAGTGAAGGAAGTAGAGGTGGAAGTAGTAGTCACGGCCTATTTGTTGAAAGAGGTAGAGAAGATAAGAAGAATTGGCACTCTAGAGGGCGTTCCAAGTCCAAGAAGCCCGGTAATGACAGGAGAGGTAAATCTAAGGACAGTAAGTGCTTTATCTGCAGGAAACCTGGTCATTGGAAAAAGGATTGTCCAGATTTGAAGAAGAAGGAAAAAAACGGATCTTCATCATTTGCGGTGGAGAAGTCTGTATCTGACGACGTGTTGGCTGCAGCAGTATCAGATGTCTCAGACCATTGGGTGCTGGACTCGGGGGCATCTTTTCATATGACACCTAATAAGGATTACTTCAGTTCTTTCGTTGGACGAGAGAGAAGCTATATTCTTATGGGTAAAGATGCTAGCTGTAGAGCAATGGGTGAAGGTACAGTGAGGATCATGATGTTTGACGGAGTGATACGAACTTTGACAGGTGTCCGGTATGTTCCAGGTCTTCGAAAGTCCTTAATTTCTTTAGGAAAATTGGAATCTTTGGGATGCAAGGTAACTATCAAGAAGGATAGTCTGAAGGTTTCGAGAGGTACTGTGATGACCCGCCCTTTTGACCCTCGAAAATCGACATGAATACGCTCATTGTATAACATGCCGAACGATCGAGTGCTGGAAAGACAGATTGTTGAGGGGAAATAAAGTAGGCAGAAGAAAGAAGAAACTAAACAAAATAGAATCTCACAGCGGACTGAACAACATATAATATAAATAGTTCTTTACACAAGTCAAACTGTAATATACATATCTCACATCAGAGTACACAAATCAATAACTACCAGCATGGACAGTTATAACAACCTGCCCTCACAATTGCTAGTAATTTCAACAAAACACTACAGCGGAATAAACAAGTACGAGAATACGTCTCGGTCTCTAGCTCGTCTCCTGTGCTTTATAGCACCCTAACCTAAACCTGTAATACTCGGTCTGACCTGAGCATTATAATAAAATAACACCCGAGTCAGTCTATAAAACTAGCGTGAGAAAACACACTCAATTTGAATTATTAAAGTTTTCAAAATCCTTTGAAAGTCAAAGGTATCTCGTAAGACCACGCCACACATAAATACGACGGGTTTTTACCTTACGATAACCAAAACATTTCATATCAAATCCTCTGATTTTATAATAGTGTCTAAGTACAAATACTTATTCAAATAGCTGAAATTGTTACATTAATTAAATTCCAGCATACTAGGCTCTACAATCAAAACCGTAAAGGTACGTATTGGAGAATGGATCCCATACGAATGACTAGGCACTGGGGTACCACCTGTCATAGTACACGTCTAGAAACAGCGTACCGAGGACAACGCCGAGATCCCCTGCAACACAAGACCGGACTATGCCTAACCTGGGTAGACCGAATATGCTATCATCCCGGGTGTTCCCACCATCTCTCGAGCTCCTTCCATATACCGTAGAAATAAATAATATCCGAGGTTATCTAGAAAGGTGATAAACATACCCTAATTAGGTACGACCCACTTAGCCTTGCTGCATCTCCCCTGATTTTCAGTCATTCCCGGTTGATGAGGCTAGAGGCCACGATTACCTTTTTAAGGAATTTTCACTTAGAATTCTCATTGTCCTCCAATGACAATGTACTGATAGCATTCATCCATACAAGTCCGTTTTATGTCCGAACGGAATCGAAGGCACTATTCCTACTACATCCATTTTGGAATAATCCTCAGGATTAGTAGCGATTAGCCCTTGCACTTCACCGCTCCATCTTCGACTCCATGCTCTTGTTTTCCTTTCGAAAACGTACTCGTTGGATCGAAGTGGTTTTCGGATAATTTATCCGATCCCGGTCTCTTCGAAACAACGTTCGATATTTTTCGGTAAACTCAACCCCGGTTCTTTAGGAAATAAACAGACAAAATAAGATCGGAGATCACCTCCTAACTATTAGTGGACGGATTTCCATGTAAACGTCCTAGAAGAATGAAACGAGTTTATACGTACAATATAGCACCTTGAACGGCAACTATACCATATAATTCCCGTATTCCTCCAAGATATTCCCAAAGTTATATTTTGGGTCCAGATTTGATAGTCGGTTATTTAACTATCAAATAAACAATCATTCAACCAAATATTCCATTTTCCACTGAAAATCCCCAAATCTCTTTTTAATTTAATTTTAATAAATTAAATCTCTTTATCCAAAATATGTGTAGTTATCTTATCGAATTCAATAAATTCACAAACTATCATTCAAAAATATTTGAAACCCTTTATGAAAATAATGTGGAAAGTACCACTTCGGTATCAACCATGGACTCACAGCTCAATGGTTACGTCTCTATCCTAGAGAAATCCAAGACTTAACTACCGGCACTCACTGCCTCCAATTTTGCCATGCGGGTATACCATTACTTCCCGAAAACTTTATTTAATAATTATCTCAAAATATTGCTTATAAGTTTCTAAAATAAATTTCCAAGTTTAATATAGGCAAATATACTTCAATAAAAGTTATTATACAAAGCCATATTAATATTTAATAATTTATCTTTTAAAACAACAATGCTGACTAATTCTTAAATAATAATAATAATAAATCTTTAACAATCATTATAAGTTAACTAATTAATAATTAAATATGCTTTAAAAATTTAAAATAATCAAATAACTAGTTTCAAGAATATTTTTAACACTTTTAAAGTTACCTAGTTAACGGTCAAAAATCATCTTTTTAAACAAACTCAATTTCTCGATAACAATATAACTCTTTTCGTTTCCAATATAACCAGTCCAATACTTATAAATCTCTCTCGATTTTAAAACCCTTCTATATTTAAACAAGTACCACTTAAGAATTTATTATTCAAAATCCTTTTATACACTTTTATCCCAAAATCTCTATTTACAATATCCTGAATTTGTTAAGTACAAATTCCAAAAATATTATTTTACCAAATAAATTAACCCAAAATCCTACATAAATATTTTACTTCAAAAATCCCTTTAAATTTACTTTTCCAATTCAAACCATATATTATTGGGATCTAGGCTAAAATTGCCAAAGCATCCAATCAATTCAAATCACACAATAAGCTATCATAGATTATTCCAACAAAACATATATCACTATATATGAAACTAAAATTCAACATTTTGAGGAATCCAGTTGGATCCCTCCAACCTGTTTCCCTGCATCCATAGATGTTAATACAACATAAAAATACTAATTCCGCTTCGAGGCGGAATATCGCGGTATATAGGGTCATTCGCTATTATGTGGGGCGCATAGGGTCTCATCCGCTATATATATGCGAGAATATCAATCACTCCAATATATATATAATACTATATATAATATCACATTCAACTGATAAAAATATATCAATTCAACCAACCAATCATTAACTAATTTTAACTACTTAAAATTAATTGTAGTAGTCCAAAATTGAGTGAGGTTAACTCACATTGAGTTTTAAATTTTGCCGAACACTCTAATTTTAAATTAAATCGAACACGTTCGATTTAACCTAAAATTTTAACTCGCTCCAAACATCTCTAGATCTATTCTAGCACGTAGTGCTCTTCACCACGATTCCATCGCCTCTTGTTTCGTCCAATTTCGACCTCGTAAGAATAAGATACACATTTTTAAAGTTTACATGAATTAATTTATAGTTTAATTTACAAATTAATTTAATAAATAACCTTAAACCAATCTCAACCATTGATTTCAAATTTCAAAATCCAAGTTGCGATTAACTTCTTCCCTCACATTTGAATGCTTCTTGTGACCAACGAACCCATACGCCGCCGTTACCTTCGATCGCTACTCCCCATTCAGGTCACCAGGAGATAATCAGTTACCACTATCGCGTAGCCCTAGCCACCACGCACCACCACCCACGACCCTGCTCGACACGACGCCCACATCTCCATGGAAATGCGCACGAACGGCCATCAATCTTGGTCGAAATCTGGCCACCACATCGTGTCGTTTACGATCTCGACTGTATGGATCTCTTGAGCTCGACGATCTCCACGTTTCTCTAGTTGGAAGCCTTCCCTATAAATCGATGGATTTTGAGAAATTGGGAAAAGAGTTTCGACAAATTTCAGCCATTAAACGAATGGAGGCGACCGTAAGAATTTAACTAGGGTTTACTGTGCTAGGGGATATATATATATACGTATATGCATATTATTTCAATATTATTTTCACAATTTACGTGCTTTTCCGGACGAACTCCAAACGAAGCGTGCCGCCTGGTGTTTGTAATGTTTTACCCTATTCCGAACACAATGGAACATGTTTCGAGGCCTAATTCAATCATATGTGGAAGATAGCTTTTCAAATCGAATTAAAATATTAAATTTTTCGATATTAATTCCAACGCGTTTCTATCCCGTACGGCCAAACGGTAACTCCAAACGCTACGAAATTTAAAATCCAATAATAATACACTATTACGGATCCAATGGAAATAGTTTCATCAAATTTTGAGACTGTGCCCCGGAAGGCTATTTTAACGCGTCGATTAAATCAAGCGATTTTCAAAATTGACGGAATTGCTTGAAATTCGAAATTTCAAAACTTACCAACTCAATTATAATTCAAATAGAATTTATATTCATATTAGAAATCATTTTGAATCATATTAAATCAAAATTCGATTATTCACGCTATTGCATATATTAAATTTCACTATTAATTTAATATATAAAATTCCAAATTTTAATTTATCGACTTTTAAATCCCTCCAAAAGTCCAATATTAAAATTTTAATCCAAATATAATTTTAAATCAATTAGAAATCATTCCTATCCACATCTAACTCCAGATTCCCATATTTACCCAATTTCAAATATTAAATTACTATTTACTGAATCCGTAAATCGCTATATTTGAAATTCTAAACCATTTTACTATTTCAACCAAAATTTCCATATTCAAAATCAATTAATAATTCAGATTCAACACTTAAAAATGAATTAAACGTTCAAGATCAAATGACCCAAAATTCTGGGTCGTTACAGGTGCACTAGTTCTTATGAAAGGAGATGTGTTTCGAAATCTGTATTTGTTGAAAGGAACCATAGTTCTTGGAGAGTCGTGTGTTGGAGTAGATAGTTCTCGTGCATTGAATTTCACAATGCTTTGGCATCTCAGGTGGGTCATATTTCAGAGAAGGGCTTAGAGTTGCTTCAAAGACGGAAGATGATCAAAGGAGAAAGCTTCGACAAGATGGACTTTTGCCAGGAGTATGTGTTAGGCAAGCAAACTAAAGTATCTTTTGGAATTGGACTCCATAGATCGAGGCGAGTATTGAGTACGTGCATACAAATGTTTAGGAACTAGTTGCTACTCCTTCTCTTGGAGGAGCAAAGTATTTTATCTCTTTCATTGATGACTTTTCTCGAAAAGTATGGGTGTATGTGACGAAGGCCAAATCAAAAAGTTTTGAGAAGTTCAAAGACTGGAAAGCGCTTGTTGAGAATCAATCTGGTTCTAGGTTGAAGGTGCTGAGAACTAATAATGGCGGTGAATTTGTCTCTAGGGAGTTCCTCGATTTCTATAGACAGCATGGCATTCAGAGACATTTCAATACACCCGGCGATACGCAATCCAATGGGGTTGCAGAAAGGATAAACATGACTCTAGTGGAGAAGGCTCGTTGCTTGAGATTGACGGCGGGCTTGTTTAGAGGCTTTTGGGCTGAGGCATTATCAACTGCGGCGCATATCAAAAATCGAATTCCTTGCTCAGCCATAGATGGGAAGATTCCAGAGGAGAAGTGGAGAGTTAAAACAGTGTATCTTGGTTACCTCCAAATTTTTGGTTGTCATATGTACGTTCACCATACAGGTGATGACAAGTTGGAGGCTAGAGCATACAAGGGCATACTAATGGGATACACCGGTGGTATCAAAGGGTATCGAATTTGGAATCCTGTTGATCGGAAGTTTGTTCATTCCAGACATGTTACTTTTGATGAGTCTGCTATGTTCAATCCGAAGGAGAAGCTACCTACCATATCAGAAGATTCTGATAAGCCTAAGGAGATGGAAGAAGTTCCCGTGTTCCAGCAAAATAGTAGAGTTTTTGTTGATGCTGTCATGGAAAACGCAGTTGATGAAACATCATAGGACAGTCCACATGTACCTTCTAGTAGTGCTGGTGATGTGCATGAATCTAAAGGAAGTTCAGTTCAAGGTGGAGCTGAAAGAAGTTTAGGCAAAGCAATACCTACCAGGGTTAGTCGTAGGACTATTAGGCCACCCGAAAGGTATGGTGATTGGCAGTTTGCAAACCTTAGCCTTGGTGATCAGTTTGACTATGCCATACATGTGGTTCATGAGGAGCCGCTTGACCTTGATGAAGCTTTGAAGTCATGTGACAGTTCGAAGTGGATATGCGCTATGGAAGAGGAGTTAGAGTCGTTGAAGAAATACAAGACTTGGGATTTAGTAGCACCTCCTCAAGGAAGCCGCGCCATAGGCTATAAATGGGTGTTCAAGGTGAAGGATGATGGGAGATACAAGGCTAGACTAGTTGCTAAAGGGTTTTCACAAAGAAAGGAATTGGAGTATGATGAGATATTCTCTCCAGTAGTGAGGCATACGTCCATCCGCATTTTGCTCGCTATCGTCGTAGCTCATGACTTGGAGCAACTGGACGTGAAAACCGCTTTCTTGCATGGAGACTTAGATGAGACCATCTACATGAAGCAACCAGAAGGATTTATTGTAGATGGAAAAGAAAATTGGGTTTGCAAATTGAAGAAGTCTTTGTATGGACTTAAACAGTCGCTTAGACAATGGTACAAGAGGTTTGACTTTTTTATGCTTTCACTTGGTTTTGATCGTAGCATCAAAGACGCTTATGCATACTTCAAGCATTTAAAGAATGGTAGATGGGTGTACCTACTCTTGTACGTGGATGATATGTTGATTGCTTCCACGGATAAAGATGAAATCGATAGTTTAAAGCGAAAGCTGAAAGTAGAATTCGAAATGAAGGACCTTGGAGAAGCAAAGAAAATGTTGGGTATGGAAATCCAAAGGGATAGAAATCTAGGACTTTTGAGCCTCACTCAAAATGAGTACATTTGAAAGGTGCTTGCTCGGTTTAGCATGGAAGGGGCAAAGGCAATCAGCACACCCATGCCTTTGCACATACAGATTTCTAGTAAAGGCTCTCCGATCTTGGAAAAGGACAAGGCTTATATGAAGAAGGTCCCATATGCAAGTGCAGTTGGCAGCTTGATGTATGTCATGGTCCGCACTATGCCCGACATTGCACAGGCGGTTGGATTGGTGAGTAGGTTTATGGCAAATCCAGGAAAGAGGCATTGTGAAGCAGTGAAGTGTATCTTCAGATACCTTAGAGGAACTCCAAACCATGGACTTCTCTTTGGTGGCATAGGAAGAGATTTCAGCTTGGTTGGATTTTGTGATTCTGACTATGCCGGTGATAGAGATCGAAGGAAGTCAACCTCCGGATATGTGTTCACCATTGGTGGGATAGCAATCAGTTTGAGAGCGAGGTTGCAGACGATTGTGGGTTTGTCTACTATAGAGGCAGAGTTCATAGCCGCGGTTGAAGCAGCTAAGGAGGTGCTTTATTTGAGGCATCTGTTGTGTGATTTGGGCTTTATATATGAAGGTGTAGATGTGTACTGTGATAGTCAGAGTGCAATTCACTTAGCTGAAAATCTGGCATTCAGCTCGAGGACGAAGCATATTGAGGTGAGAGAGTCGTTCCCTATCTCAATGAGTGAAGAGAAGCTAGTTCGTCTTTAGAAAGTTCACAAAAAGGAGAATGCAACAGACATGTTTACCAAGTCGTTGACTGCTGCTAAGTTCGAGCATCGGGGGGGGGGGAGTTGAGATAATTCATGGAGATGTTTGTTTTTATGGTGGAGATTGATAGGTTCTACACTGACTGGGTACTTCGAACACTTTGTTGACGGGTGGTGGCCTTGCCAGAGTTCGTTAACAGAGTGTAATGGGTGATGGCATTGCCAAAGCTTATTGGGTAAGTATCCATTGCTTGGAGCATGAAGGTGTAGATGAAGTTGGAAGGCTTGTATGGAATTCGGTATCAAGGTGGAGATTGTTAGAAATTGATACCTGAATTCAGGAAGAAGCCATTGGAGAAGCTTCGATGAGGAAGGAGGAAGCCCTAACCCTAGAAGCAAGCTCAAGGGAGAATTGCCGAACCACTATCTGGGTTTGGTGGAACTGGAGTAGTGTAGAATGGAGACCAAACGAAGTAGTTCGTTCAGTAGTTGGCTGATGGTTGGAACGATCAAAGTCTGGTTCGATGGAGGAGATGCCGGACCAAAGTTTTGGTTTGGTGGGGTTTGTACGGTGGAGGTGAGTGACTTCGGTGATGAGGAGGCCGGACGAGAAATCTCATCCGGTGATTTGTGGCTCGGCGTTAAGGCTATGAAGGTCGAACGAGTAATCTCGTTCGGCGAAGTTGGAGCAGCTGATCTCGTTTGGGGAAGAAGAAAGTTTTTCGTTCCGTGGAATGGTTTTCCAGACGGAAATTTTGGTTCGGTAAAGGAATGCCGAACCAAATTACTCACTCGGTGTTGATGCCGAACCAAATGAGCTCCGCCGAAGAAAGTAGTTCCGGACCAAATGCCAAGCGCTGTATGCCGAACCAAATCTTGCCGGTCCAGATGGATACAGAACCAATTTGATGTTTGCCAAACCAAACCTCAGAGCTGCTATATAGCAGCTAGCCCTCCTCATATCTTCACTCTATAAATAGAGGAGCTTCTGGACAACAATGGTAGCCAAAATTTAGAGCTAATTTCAGCTAATTTCAGAGCCATCCTATAGAGCTGAAACTCTGTCTGTATTGTTAATTCTTCTTATATATAGTCTTCAAAAGTGAATCAATCTTGTAACTCTAATATTTCAATGATCAATAAAATCTCCTCTCCCCAAGTGGACGTACACTGCCTAGCGGTAGTGGAACCACTATAAATACTGGTGTTATTTATTTTTCTGCATTACATAGATTTGTGACTGTCTGTTCTAGTGTTCATCTTTTGTTTGTTCCGTCTCACTACAATCACAATCTAGTTGTTTTCCACTGTGTTGGGTTTTTATTCCCATAAACTGATCATCTGAAGGGATTTTCCCCAACAGTTAGCAATATATTTAGTCATCACCATATCTTTGTTTGTATGTTTGCATAATTATTGTTGATATTGAAATGAATTTGGACTTTTCATTCAATTCAATTCTTCTCTAATGATATTAAAATTAGACATCCCATAAATATGTTTACTTTTTTAACAACTTTTCTACTAAACATAAAATTATATCATTGTACTTCATGCCATTAATAGACCTATCAGTCTTCCTGTATCATTAAAGTAACATGCATAGAAAGATACAATCATACAATCTGTCTGTTAAGATACATTGGGCTCTTTTCTCAAAAGACACATTGGTCTCAGGGGAAAGAAGATTAAAATTACTACCCAAAACCCATAGTCAATCGAAGAATTAAGCTAGAAACATACAGATCCAATTCTCTTAGCGAAAATGAAAATGCAAAGGACTCCTACGTTGTATTTAGCTTTGTAGTCTTAATTTGCATGGGAATTCATCGAAGAACATAAAATAGTTTGAAAATTAAGAACCATCAAACTTGAATTATCCGAGCATGACATAAAATGAGCATGGAGGCAAGGTCAAAGAACATGAACATATAAGTTACAAATTTAAATTTAATAAATAATCAAGAATAGATAAATAGAAATATGCATTTTTACAGCTAATTCTTACTTATAACGGAACAATAACAACTTTTAATTCCATGTCATAATAAAAAAAGCAGTACATCAAACCTTTTACCATAATTTAAAACATTAAACATTTTTAATCCACAAAATGGACTTTTAAATTTCCTTACCATGCTTTGTGTTAGAAGCAGATTGAGTTACTTGTTTTTGTAAGCCATACATTACCAGGTTGGAATTCGAACTTGTTAATGATTATAATATTAAAACTTGAGTACATTGAATAATTATAAATAAATCAGTATACGTACCATCTGGTTCAGTCTTAATGTTAGGATATAAGTTGTTAAAACAAAATAAAAAATAGTAAAAGTAAAGCCTGCATTGCTTTAAATTCAATGGTAGATATTCCATTTTGAATCGGATACCATATAATATAGGATTTATTTAAAGATAAAATATAGAAAACGTGATGTTGCTATTCAAATGTCTCTAGCCAAAAGATATAAACAGTCGAATAATATTTATATAAACACCATCTTATTAACTATATAAAGATAAATAAATTCTTAATAACACTTCAAATTGTCGCTTCAATGCATGCCTATGGAGGTTTTTCTTGCTTTTCTTTTGTTTCTTACTTAGTATATGCACCAATAATAGATAAGTAATTATTTTACCTATTCTTGTCATCATATGCAACAACTATATATTAATATACTCTATTAAGTTAGAAGAACAGTTTGATACTCTGAAATGAAAATTGAAAATAACATGTAATAAACTAAACATTGCTTGTATGATTCTAGATGCCTAAATGTTTCCAGTTAAACCGAAACAAACACAGGTGATGCTAAAAACAACCGCTATGGAACTCATAATCTTTCACTCATACCAACCTAAGGGAAAATAAAAGAAACCAACAATTGAAAACTTGATCTTTGTACAAAAACATACAAAATTGGGTATGAATAACCCTAGATTTGAAATTAGTAGAGCCACCAATTACTGCTCAACTTAGCCGATAAGCTTAACTTTACATAAAATATGAGCTTAACTTAGATATGAAAACGTACCAAATTGTCCAAATCTGCAAATGATGAGATCAATTGTCAAGTTGAAATGAAACAATTCGAAGTTTGCAAAGGTGTATGAACCCAGTGACGATTCAACGTTAAGTGGTGGTGGTAGGGGAGGACAATGACGATAAAGTAGAAAAAGCACAAATTAAGGGGACTTTATTATTTAGGATTGAAATCGCGAAAGTGACATGGCAGGAATGGGGATTAGGGTTTAAGATTAAAAAAATGGACATGGAATTCTCTGAGTTGGGATGGAAGAGAGACGAAGGGGGAAGCGAACTATATCGCGCAGAGGGAAGGAGGGGTGTAGAAGGGCGGCGGAGAGAGTGACGAAGGGATAAGTTAAAAAAATGGGGAAAGAACGATAGCACGGAGGAAAAAAAACAGAATTATATCCGGAGACGGTTGAGTTTGCAAAATTGTTAGGGGCTTCTGTGCTCTTAAAATCGAACTGGGTATTCATAGTATAGTATAGATTAATCAGTATGTAAATTTATTAGCTTGGTTTGTAAACAATAAACCTAGACGTGTATTTGAAATTTTAAGTTGTAACAATTGTTTAATCATCATTTCACTATTTAATCCATTGAAATTAAATTGGGAATCAGTTGTAAGTAATCTACTTAAATATTGTAGTTAATATGAATTAAAATGATAACTGTAGAATATTGATGTAAAAAAATGGTAAACCAATGTTAATTATGTCCATGGGATGATAAATGATTCAATAATAAGATGAAAATCAAAATAAATGAATTTATTTGAATTTAAATTATAATTAATGAATTTATTGCAATTAAAATTGAATACTGTAATTAGTGTAATATGTAACGTTGGATTTGACATGGAAATTTATTTTAAAAGATTATAAAGTACTAGGTAATCAAAAGTGCTAAAAATAGTTAGTTATAAAATTTGAATTTGAAAGTGATTAATTTAATTTAATAATAATTTATTTAATTAACGTGTAAAATATCCATTTTGGACACTATCTCGGATTTCGACAAAACTACTTTCATCAGATCCGTAACGGTGAATTATTGAAAGATTTCAAATTTCGTAGCGATCAGACTTGTCGTTTGATCGTGCGAGCTAGAAATGCGTAGAAATCAATTTAATGAATTCAATTTAAAATAAGCTGGTTTTAAAAGATAAATTCTATATACAATGGAATTTGGATTTGAAACCTATTCCATTGAGTATAAAAATATCGAAAACATCTATTTCGATATATTGGATGACCCACTTTCCTTTCGGAAGCGGAACGGGCTTTTCGGGTCGTTATTGTCGTTTCGAACCAATTCGATATGTTCATTCTTTCTTATCAGGTCTTGTCTATATAAATAGATTTTGTTTATAATCCTAGCAGCCTTTTCTTTCTTATTACTGTACGTACTGAAATTTCTGTCATTCCTCTCTTCCCAATGGCTGAAAACCTAATTCCCAATTCCAAATTCAAATCAAAAATCAATTTCAAAAATTTAAACTCCTCAAAGCATAGCAAATTATATATTATTGGAAAGCTCTCGACGAGCGTATTCCACTGTAGCAATTCGTTTTTCAGTGGGTGCATCGTTTGATCAGAAATCGTCGAAGAACCTCAGCCGTCCATATTAGGGTTTTTCGATCCAACGGTGGATCTTCGTCCTGGGAGCGATCGACGAGCATCGGTGTGTAGAGGGTGCCGAGACTAGTCGGTCAGTGGTATTAGCTTGGGTCGCAGGTTGCTGGAATTTTCCAAAATTGGCTGGAAATGTCGGTGGCGGCGAAGCGACCGGAGATGGCCGGAGGTGGCCGCTTGGAGCTCATGTGGGCGCCTGGTCTAGCGCAGGTGATTGGCATGCTCAGATCTTGGTTGAACTGGTCGTAGCGGCAGCGATAATTGCATGAATGGCGGCGGCTGGTAGTTGTCGTACGCGATGGAAGGAAGGGTTTCAGGTGGGTTATTGACATATTCTTTTTATTTATTTATTTATTTACCTTATTTTAAAAATTCAAATGTTCTAACTCGTATAACTTTTGCATATGAGCTTGGATTCACGTGCGGTTTTTTCCACTGTGATCGTATCAAAATTCTGGACATTTTGGAACTGGTTTGGCTACATTCTGAGACTGTTGAAATTTGGGCCTTTATTTGGATTTCAAATCGATTTGAAATCAAAGATGAGTGTTTTAACTCACTCATAACTACTAAATTATCTTATGTTAGTTAAATTAAACGTATGATGTGATTAGAAGTTGACTGATTGCTGTTTGGTATATTTAATTTGTCACTCCAGTTAAATCTGAATTTTATTGAATTTAATTTCCATTTACTTTAATATTAAATTTTAATTTTCCAGTTAAATACCTATTAATGATAACCAGTTAATTGTTGCTATTTATTGGTTGATTTGAGTGATGATTGTGATGGATGTTTCGATTGTTGATATTGGATGACTGGATGTTATGTTTATTTTATATATTGTTATCACACTGCAAGTTTCCTTAGGTTATTTGTAGAAAAATCCCTATGGGTTGAAATGATACATACCCAAACGATCTGATAGATTAGGAAGAAATCATTATGAGTTGAAATGATAGACTTGAGTGATTTCATGGATTTGAAGTTAAATTCGGGATTGCAGGATGAAATGATATATACCCGTAAATTTAAGTTTATTGCGGGTTGAAATGATATATCCGTATCACTTGATCATAGGGTAGAAAATTATGTACGGACACCGGATTGGTTAAATTAAATGATTTTAAAACCTTAAATTTTTAAATCCAGTTAAATGATATTTTGAAATAAAAATTTGATTTATATAAACTGAATTATTTTCGAAAATCAAAGCTTTAAATATTGAAACTGGAATTGGTTTAAAGGAATTGTTTAAAGAAATTAAATTGAAATTTCAAAGTTGAATTGTGAAATATAATGAAATTTATCAAAATTGAGTTATTGAAATGTTTGAATATTTAAACTTTGAAATCTATGAATTTGAAATGCTTTAAAATTATAGTTTGAACATGAATTTGAAATCGATATAGATTGAAATGATTTTTGGGAATTTGTATTGAAAGAAAATTTAGTTTTGTTGAAATCTGGATATGGTCCAGATTTGTTGAAATGGAAGAAAAAGTTTAATTTGATATTAATTTCAAATTAATTATGTTTTAAGATATATTATTTAAAGTTCAGATTTATTTAGTCTTTCAAACTATTTACTATATAAACCATTTCCAACAATCAAACTATTTTATATTAAACTATTAAAACTGTACTAAATCTATTTTTAAACTATTTTAATCTATTTTAAACTATTTATCTATTTTAATCTATTTTAAAACTATTTTAACCTGTTTTAAACTATTTAACTATTTTAATCTATATTTAAACTAATTTAATCTATTTTAAACTATTTTAACTATTTAAAACTATTTTAACTATTTAAAACTATTTTAATATATTCTAAACTATTTTAAAGTATTTTAACTATTTTACACTATTTTTAAAACTATTTAAACTATTTATGACTATCTAAACTACTTTCTAAATTTCAGACTGTGTAAAGTTGAAGTTTTTATATTTAAATCCTTGATTTAAAAGCGAATATGATTAAATGTGTTATAACCTAAGCTGGTTGAAATGATATTTTCTAGTGAAATGACATATTTGAGTAAATATGATGATTTTGAAATGAGGACTTAACCTATTTTATCAATATGATTTCGAAATTGAATATGATTTCGAAAGTGATATGGTTTGAATTGAATATGATATTTTGATATCAATTATGAATCGGTTTTGGAAATGTAAAAGAACCATCCGGTGTGAAATAAGCGTTTGGTTGTTAAAGAGACCGGGATCAGTTATTGTCATACTCTCTACCAATACCGAAAACCGCTTTAATAATTGTGTACGTGGTGGAGATTCCAGAATGAAGTAGGATGGTTTGGCGAACGATTCTGTATGAGGTATTTACGCAGCCCTGACTCCCTCGAGTCAGCTTGATGTGGCTAAAACAGGAGCCATACCGGGCCAAGTGAGGTCGCTCCTCCTATCAGGCACATTTCTTTGATACCATATTATGACTTTGTGATTGATTTGGTGGCCACCCCTCGATTTGATTATGGGAGTGTGTTTCGAGGTCGGCAGTAGTAGCTGCTACGCGTTACCACCAGTCCGGGAGTGCAAATGGTAGAATCCTACCTTGGCATTACCTCGTGTGCCTTGTCACATGCCTTATCACGCCCACTATGAGTTTTGTTTGTATTGTACCTATGGAGTGCTCACTGAGTAAACCACCGGTTTGGTGGAGCTTACACTATCTGTATAGACTATGGGAATATATATAAAAATGTGTTAAGGGGGATATGGGTAACTCCTTAACGCTATTTTAATACTTTACTTTACACATAGACATATTATAATAGCGTATATTACAACATAGTAGATAGTTTAACAGATCCTTAGGAGATGGAATCCCGAACATCTCTTAAGCTTTGTAGTTAATGCCCCGCTATTACCCTGCTATAACCCTGCTATATCTCATAGCGGATTTGTAACGACCCAGAATTTTGAACAGATTAAATTGAGAATATTTAATTAATTTTAAATATTTGAACGATGATTTAATTTGAATTCCCGATATAAATTTGAATTTGACTATTAAATTATATAATTTAATATATAAAAGGGTTGAATAAAAATTTAAATCTTCAATTCAAAGTTGAAGAAAAATATTTCGAAAGCTTTTAAAATTCGTATTAACAATACCGGGAATAATAGAAGCTTCAGAATTGAATTGTTCAGTGATTTGTTCGGTTTTGAATTTATATCATTTAAAATTGAATTTAAAAATAGCCGTCCGAGGCACAGTCTCGGAATTCGACGAAACCAGTTCCATTGGGTCCGTAATATTGAATTATTACCGGATTGCAAATTTCATGGCATTTGGAGTTGTTATGTGCGAATACGACACGTAAACGCGTTGAAATTTAATTGAATTCAATTTAAAAGATTTAAATTTAATTATAAAACTTGGTCAACGTCAGCTACTTTTCTTCCCGATAAAAACGCCTACAAGCACGAACGAAAACACGCAACCCATCCCTCTCCTTTCTTTCAGCCAAAAATCACGCAACCCTTTCCGTTTAAAAATTGAACCGAGCTACTCCTTTCACAAGACAATCTCGTTCAAAATTTAAGGAATGGCCGCCTTATTTTCTTTAAATTCACGTCCAGATTTAAAACGTGTGACTTTCCATCCTCAATTAAAAAAATCAAGGAAAGAAAATGCCGAGTACACCATTCTTCTCGAAATCGCGAGCTTCGATTTTGGGTATGGCGATCAAAGAGCGGCGAGGAGCAGGCGATAGGAGTTCGTCGACAACCGAAGTGACCTAGGGTTTGGAATCGCGGAAGCTCGTGAAGTTTGGAGCTCGCGTGCGACTGTTTGGAATTGGGGATAGGCGTCACGGCTTCTTCGTTCGATGTTGACCCATTCTCGACGAGTTCGCGCGCGTATGTGAAGATCGATGAGGAACTCGAGAGGAAGTCGCGATGATGATGGCAGGCAGCGAAGTGGGGGATGCTGGACGAGGCGGGTTCACGCGAGTTCGATCAATGGCCTGGGCACGAGTTCGAGAGTGGCGCATGCGATGGCTGGAATTTCTGAAGATGGTGGAGAGGAGCGACGATGTCGAGCTCGAGTTTGGGTTAGGCGGTAGCTCGTGTTGGCGGCGACGATGCTGATAGGAGATGTGAGTACTGTCGATTTGGGGTTTCACGTTGGGCTCGGTGTCGCGATCGCATAGGCGTTTAGCTGCCTCGAAACCGTGGGCTTCGATCAAATTGCCGATGGCGGCTCAAGTGATGTGTGTACACGCACGATGGGGGGGAAAGATGCGAGCAGTATACAGATTTGGGGAAGATGATCCTTGTAGCTAACGGGCCAGGTTCGTTTTGGTATGGGCTTCTTTCTCTGTTTTTAAATTTGAATTTTTATTTTGAAAGGAAAGGAATTTGGGAATATATATATATATATATATATATATATATATTTGCAGTAAGTTATAACAAATTCTGCTCTGCATTTAATCTAATTTAAAATATACATATATTCATTCATATGAATTATCGTTTTAATATAGGTATATATATAGTTCAAGTAAGAAAAATAAATATACTTATTAAAATGGCTAATTTAAATTATTTTGGATACTAAAGGTTTTCAAAAGGGAATTCGATTTAATTTAATTGGTAAGAGAAAAAAAATGGTTTGACAAAATAATTTGGCTAATTTAATTTATCAGATAAGAAATTTAGTTTCAAATTTAATAATTGAAATTGGTTTAAAACAAAACCATTGGATAACTGAAATTACCAAATAAAAGTTGATTTGTTCGATTGCTTCAAATATTGATGAATCATATAAACTTGTTTATACAAGGTTAAGAATCGAGAAAACAAAAGAAGGATTGGATTGGATTGCAAAAATAAATAAAGCAAAGGTGAGATTTTTCTCACTCAAAATTGATTACAGTTATTGATTGTTTGATATGATTGCTATGTTGATTGTGATATTAGATATAGTAGGATATATCTATATATATATATAGCAATATATACATATTGGCATATGTATATATTGGATTGATGATTTCCCGCCTCGTATAGCGGATGAGACCCTATTGCGCCGTTAGTAAGCGGATATTTTTATAAAACCCATATACCGCGATATTCCACCTCGAAGTGGAATTGGTATTGTGCTAACGTCTTTGGATGCAGGGAAACAGGTTGGAGGGATCCAACTGGACCCCTCACATTGATTGAATTTATTTCTACTGTGATGTGATAATCTGTGAATGATTATTGATGTTATTGAATTGATGTCTGGAAATTGTTTGAAAGCTAAAATTTAGCTGAATGGATGTTTGATATCATTGGATTCCAAAGATAAATGAAGTTGAATTTTTGAAATTCAAGTAGAAATTTCTAAGTGAATCAATTTTAGAAATTGAATAAATTTTGAAGAAAGGAATTTTAAAGTATAAAAAAGTTAATTTTTATAATCTTATCGAATTAATTCCAGAATCAAGTGAAAATGTTAAATAAATGGATTTCATAAAAATAGTGATTATAAATTGAAGAATTTAATTTAAAATTTGGATTTTTAATAGATTGAAAGAAACAAATTGAAATTTATTTTCTTTAAGAGGAATGTATTTAAAAGGAAATAAGTTGGAAGTCCAACTATATAATTAATTGGAAAATTGAAACGAATTTGGAAAGTCAATATAAAATGAGTTGGAATGGGAAATTTATTTAGAAATGAAGATTGAAATTGATCTGGTATTGAAGCTTTTATAAATGGAATTTATAAATGTGTTTATAATCCCGAGATCACTTATTTTGTTAAGTAAAATATAGAAGTTAATATAAAGAAGATTTATAAATCGAAGTTGTTATAAAATAGACATAGAATTTATAAACGTTGTTTTATAAATTCGGAAATCAATTGAATTTGATAAATTAAATATAAAAGGTTATTAAAGGGAATATATTCGCGATTTTGGATAGCGAATTATCCTTGAAATAAAATGTGTAGAAATGATTGAAATTGGGTTAAGTGAATTATATTCACGATTTTGGACAGTGAATATATTGTTAAATAAAATGGATTTATTTTTGAAGAAGTGATATTAAAAATGAAGTTAATTATTTTAAAAGATGTTTTAAAATGTATTGTGAATTGAAAGCATAGATTTCAACGTTCATTGTTGAAATAGGCGTTTTCGAAAATATAAGGAAATGATGGACTATAACACTGTTGTTATAGTAAATGATTTCCGAAAGGAAATGTTTTTATGTAGTATTGGGATTTATATACCTATCTTAATTTCGAATCCCTATACTAGTGATTTTGAGTCGTCGTAACGATGTTTTACGTAACATTCGTTTTGACTCAGATAAATGTTGTTATAGTAAATGGTTTCCTTAAAGAACGAAATATATACTTAATATTGATTTAAGTATATCGAATATTTTCCAAGAGTTGAAAATAAAAGATTTGTGAAATACTTATTATTAAATAAGTAAGGAAAAACTTTTCCAATATGAAATGAACGTTTTGAGGTTTATCTCTGTAAAGATAAATTGAAAGTGAATATTGAAATCGATTTGAGAATCGTATATCAGTAGATATTTTGAAATATAAATTCACTACGGAATTTATAAAGGAAATGGAAACTGTTTAGAAAAATAAATATTGATTTATTTTTGAAGTGTGGAAATTTTATATCTAGTAAAGATATTTTTGAAGAATAAAATAATTTGGAAAATTATTTGGAATCTGATGATGTTGCGCATCTTTATTGATAGTTAAATAACCGACTATCAATAATTACCTTGAATGGATATTTGTTGTGATTGGATGAACTTGAATGCCACACTTATTTTTGAATAAGCGCTCACTATTCGGGTTAGCCGGGAAAGGACCATGGGGTCGTATAACCCATTCCGAATATGTGATACGTCGTTATGAATTGCATTCGAAGACCGGTGTTGAAGACCGGATATTTTTGAAAACGGAAGGATTACCGTCGAGTTACTCTACATCGGCTGATCTCCGGTTTAGAGGTTTTATCACCCTTAGTGATGGGAAGTCCTGACGTGATTGAAAATTATCCGGATATGCAAGGGCTTCGTGAGAAGTGCCTTCGGTTCTGTTCGATCCCGGAACAGACTTGTATGGATTGTGTGTCTGACGTTACAATTTGAGATATAAAGCTGATTTCTTTCAAATACATTTCTGTTGGTGGCGGAGAATTTATTCTCTTAGCTTAACACCCTTCTCTGAGACGTACGAGCTCAGAGGTTATGTAGTTGAAATTTATCGGCGATATATCCCAATTTGGTAACGTGGCATACTGAGTGTTGCTGTGAAATGATCAGTGTTTGATCATTTGTGATATGATCATTTGTTTGATCTTATATCTTTGTGATCATAGGTTGATCATTTGTTTGACCCGAAGCATGGCTTTTTAGAAAGCGTAGCTTTGTGGACGAGACTTCGTCAAGCCTCACACCCCGGAAATGGTCAAAACAGGAAGGATGCAGCAAGGTTCTAGGGAGTAGCGCCCCTTAGTGTATGTCATTCCTTCTGGATAGAGGTGGTATCATGGTATGGAGCCCAGATACTTAACCTATGTGGTTGCTACATTATTATCTATGTGGTTTGTTGGAAATCGGGGATCCTCGGGAAGATCGGTTATGATCGGGGGATGACATACGCGTGTCAGTAGTTACCTATTTTTGCAGAGGTAACCCGGCCTTGTGTTGGCAGAGATCCGGTTAGGTTCTCGGGTCGTCTATTCCAGGGACGTACCCATCGTGGCATAGGAAGTTCCTTGGCCTGACCATTTGTTGGAAATCCAAAGAAACAATACGTGACGTGTACGGTTTTAGTTGTATTACCTGCTATGGAATGTGGCGGTAACCTGCTATTGAACATAGTAGCTATAGTAGGCATAAGTGCGGAATGCCTATGCTGGCTAAGATTAATATTATACTTTCGAAATGTTTTCTACACTATGCACTAATAATAATATCAAAAAGATTTGATTTTGCGTAGTAAGCATTTTTGACTATCATAAGAAGAAATCTCCTCCAATTCTGCGTTTGCATTGTGTGTGTGGCGAGAGGTCTTATGGTAGTTTCATTTTCCAAAAGCATTGCGAATTTGTTTTATTTTCTTTGTGAAAGAATAACTGTTTTACGATCTCACACCAGTCACCATGACTGACTCGGAGTTTATTGTTCCCTTCTAAACTCTGGGTGCCCACCAATTTCCACACGGGCAGCCTAGAGTTATATTATCAGGATATTCTGGATATTCTGGAGCTTTGGAAGCAAGCTGGAGGACGAGACGTAGTATTTGTATCTGATAGTATTTATTCCGCTGTGTATTCTATATGAGGACTAGTTTATATAACTGTCCATTGTTGTATATTGACTCTGATTGATGTGTGTATAAAAACTGATATAATTCTTTGTTTTAAAAGACTAGTGTTTATCTATTATATATTGTTCCGCTGCGATGTGTAAGATTCTGATATTGTTTTCTGTTCTGATGTTGTTCTGTTGTTCTTCTCTTCTTCTTCTACTCTTTTCTTCTTCTTCTATTTTTTTCTTCTTTCTAAAACCATAACTTTTCGGGTTTCCGGCATTCGATTGCTCGGCAGTCGATAAAGGGAGTATCGATGTCGAATTTTCGAAAGTCGAAAATTTCGGGATGTTACATTTGGTATCAGAGCATATGGTTAAGCGATAACCCAGCTCTGTTGGGTGTTACTCATTAGAGATAGAGTCAGCAGTACTCTAGAATGAGTTTGAGTGTAATAATAGATATGAGCGCGTATTTGTTATTGAATATGAAATTGTTTTGTATTGTGTTGACTTATCGGTTGATTGTTTATGGATTCTGGTCGGTGCAGTCTAGCTAACTGTAATCGATAGGGGTTTCTAAACTCTAAACAAGATAAACCGACACAGTATTGTTTTAAATAGGGTGAATGAAATAATTTTGCCCAAAACTATTTTTATATATAAAAGAAATGATTTTCTGTAAATTACTATAGTATATGGTTGCATGGTTGTTAGGAAAGTGATAATATTGAAATGTTATCATTATTATATGAAATTGAATAAGAAATCAAAATTATAACTCCAAAGTTAAGAAATAATTCACATACGAATGAAATTTAAGAATACAAATTATAAATGTGATTTGTAATTTAAAACGGAATTCCAGAGAAGTTTTTGGGAAGGTTTTGAAAAGAATTTGAAAATTTTGGAGATTTGGAAAGTTTAAATCATTTTTG
Organism: Allium fistulosum; assembly: GCA_030737815.1. Lineage (NCBI taxonomy): Eukaryota > Viridiplantae > Streptophyta > Magnoliopsida > Asparagales > Amaryllidaceae > Allium > Allium fistulosum. Next base: position 302,584,914 of record CM060901.1, on the reverse strand, counting down.
ATTTGAAAATGGATTTCGAAGGTTTGAAACATGTTTTGAAGGAATGAAAAGCTCTAAACTCTTTTCGGTCGCTGGAAAATAATTCCGATGATGATCGCGACATCACCGGTGTTCATTTTCGGGTTTCCAAAAGAGGAATTGCTGCCAAATTGGTTTAAATGGAAGTTGTTTGGAAAATTGGGTTTTGTTTGGAAATTCAAAAGGGATAAATTGAATTGTTTTCAAAAATGGTTTTGAAAATGTTATTAAGACTCTGGAATGCTATATAAAAATATTTATGAGAATAATAAATGAGTTGATAACTTATACAAAGTTGTTGTGAATTTAGATTGAATAAATTTAACTTAAGGAATTTTAAGTTGGATTAAAGTAAGTATAAGTGAATCAATAAAATAAAAAAATCCAAGTGGTAATTTTGAATATAAGTTATATAACTTATAAAATGAGAAAATAGAAGTGAAACGAATTGTTAAAAGTGGTTAAACAATTTTATTAAGCAAAATGAAATGTGATTCTGATTAAGTGATGAAATTTGACCTTGGTAAAGTTAAATAAAAATTGAGAATCTGAATTGGATTGATAAATGAATTAAGATATTGAACTAATTAAATGTTGAATCAGTCTAATGTAAATGAATTAGTGAATGAATAAATTGAATTGATATCAATTTGAATTAGTAATTGAAACTAATTTAAATAGTGCAGTTGAATGAAAGATAGTTGATAAAAATTCAATATTCAGAATAGAAGGTAAAATTGAATTCAAATGAAATTTGAAATGTAAAATTGAAACATAATGGATATATAACTATCAATAATGAACTTAAAGATGATATAAGCAGTTATATTGAGAATTTTGTAACAGAATTTGCAAACTGATTTGAATGTGTAACTAGATATTATGGCTAGTAGGACATACAGGTGTTATAAAAGGAATTGGAATTTTGATTTCGAAGATAAATTTGAATTGCTCGAAAAAGGTATGTATTTGAATTTCGATATGAGATTTGATGACTTATTTCTCTAGCCGCTTGGCTTTTTCTTTTTATTTTTGAAATCTGAGAGTCCGTAGGGACGTTTTGTAGTCGTGCCGTATTAGCCGCGCAAAGGAGACGCTGGCGAAATTTTTCGAAAATTTAGGGCGTTAGAAAATTTTTGAGAAAATTTTGAAGGTTTAAATTTGAATTTGAAATTTAAATTGAGTTGAGAAGAAAAACAATGTTGTTTTAAAACTTATAAATTGAAGTTGGAAAAAGCTAGTTGATGAATAACGAATCTTTAGTAGAAAGATTTGTTTTGAAAATTTGATAAAATTATTGAATATTAAAAAATAGTAGACGAGTTAAGGACTTTTCTTCCTAACTTGTAATTTCGAGGACGAAATTCTTTTAAGGAGGGAAGTCTGTAACGACCCAGAATTTTGAACAGATTAAATTGAGAATATTTAATTAATTTTAAATATTTGAACGATGATTTAATTTGAATTCCCGATATAAATTTCAATTTGACTATTAAATTATATAATTTAATATATAAAAGGGTTGAATAAAAATTTAAATCTTCAATTCAAAGTTGAAGAAAAATATTTCGAAAGCTTTTAAAATTCGTATTGACAATACCGGGAATAATAGAAGCTTCAGAATTGAATTGTTCAGTGATTTGTTCGGTTTTGAATTTATATCGTTTAAAATTGAATTTAAAAATAGCCGTCCGAGGCACAGTCTCGGAATTCGACGAAACCAGTTCCATTGGGTCCGTAATATTGAATTATTACCGGATTGCAAATTTCGTGGCATTTGGAATTGTTATGTGCGAATACGACACGTAAACGCGTTGAAATTTAATTGAATTCAATTTAAAAGATTTAAATTTAATTATAAAACTTGGTCAACGTCACCTACTTTTCTTCCCGATAAAAACGCCTACAAGCACGAACGAAAACACGCAACCCATCCCTCTCCTTTCTTTCAGCCAAAAATCACGCAACCCTTTCCGTTTAAAAATAGAACCGAGCTACTCCTTTCACAAGACAATCTCGTTCAAAATTTAAGGAATGGCCGCCTCATTTTCTTTAAATTCACGTCCAGATTTAAAACGTGTGACTTTCCATCCTCAATCAAAAAAATCAAGGAAAGAAAATGCCGAGTACACCATTCTTCTCGAAATCGCGAGCTTCGATTTTGGGTATGGCGATCAAAGAGCGGCGAGGAGCAGGCGATAGGAGTTCGTCGACAACCGAAGTGACCTAGGGTTTGGAATCGCGGAAGCTCGTGAAGTTTGGAGCTCGCGTTTGACTGTTTGGAATTGGGGATAGGCGTCACGGCTTCTTCGTTCGATGTTGACCCATTCTCGACGAGTTCGCGCGCGTATGTGAAGATCGATGAGGAACTCGAGAGGAAGTCGCGATGATGATGGCAGACAGCGAAGTGGGGGATGCTGGACGAGGCGGGTTCACGCGAGTTCGATCAATGGCCTGGGCTCGAGTTCGAGAGTGGGCGCATGCGATGGCTGGAATTTCTGAAGATGGTGGAGAGGAGCGACGATGTCGAGCTCGAGTTTGGGTCAGGCGGTAGCTCGTGTTGGCGGCGACGATGCTGATAGGAGATGTGAGTACTGTCGATTTGGGGTTTCACGTTGGGCTCGGTGTCGCGATCGCATAGGCGTTTAGCTGCCTCGAAACCGTGGGCTTCGATCAAATTGCCGATGGCGGCTCAAGTGATGTGTGTACACGCACGATGGGGGGGAAAGATGCGAGCAGTATACAGATTTGGGGAAGATGATCCTTGTAGCTAACAGGTCAGGTTCGTTTTGGTATGGGCTTCTTTCTCTGTTTTTAAATTTGAATTTTTATTTTGAAAGGAAAGGAATTTGGGAATATATATATATATATATATATATATATATATATATATATATATATATTTGCAGTAAGTTATAACAAATTCTGCTCTACATTTAATCTAATTTAAAATATACATATATTCATTCATATGAATTATCGTTTTAATATAGGTATATATATAGTTCAAGTAAGAAAAATAAATATACTTATTAAAATGGCTAATTTAAATTATTTTGGATACTAAAGGTTTTCAAAAGGGAATTCGATTTAATTTAATTGGTAAGAGAAAAAAAATGGTTTGACAAAATAATTTGGCTAATTTAATTTATCAGATAAGAAATTTAGTTTCAAATTTAATAATTGAAATTGGTTTAAAACAAAACCATTGGATAACTGAAATTACCAAATAAAAGTTGATTTGTTCGATTGCTTCAAATATTGATGAATCGTATAAACTTGTTTATACAAGGTTAAGAATCGAGAAAACAAAAGAAGGATTGGATTGGATTGCAAAAATAAATAAAGCAAAGGTGAGATTTTTCTCACTCAAAATTGATTACAGTTATTGATTGTTTGATATGATTGCTATGTTGATTGTGATATTAGATATAGTAGGATATATCTATATATATAGCAATATATACATATTGGCATATGTATATATTGGATTGATGATTTCCCGCCTCGTATAGCGGATGAGACCCTATTGCGCCGTTAGTAAGCGGATATTTTTATAAAACCCATATACCGCGATATTCCACCTCGAAGTGGAATTGGTATTGTGCTAACGTCTTTGGATGCAGGGAAACAGGTTGGAGGGATCCAACTGGACCCCTCACATTGATTGAATTTATTTCTACTGTGATGTGATAATCTGTGAATGATTATTGATGTTATTGAATTGATGTCTGGAAATTGTTTGAAAGCTAAAATTTAGCTGAATGGATGTTTGATATCATTGGATTCCAAAGATAAATGAAGTTGAATTTTTGAAATTCAAGTAGAAATTTCTAAGTGAATCAATTTTAGAAATTGAATAAATTTTGAAGAAAGGAATTTTAAAGTATAAAAAAGTTAATTTTTATAATCTTATCGAATTAATTCCAGAATCAAGTGAAAATGTTAAATAAATGGATTTCATAAAAATAGTGATTATAAATTGAAGAATTTAATTTAAAATTTGGATTTTTAATAGATTGAAAGAAACAAATTGAAATTTATTTTCTTTAAGAGGAATGTATTTAAAAGGAAATAAGTTGGAAGTCCAACTATATAATTAATTGGAAAATTGAAACGAATTTGGAAAGTCAATATAAAATGAGTTGGAATGGGAAATTTATTTAGAAATGAAGATTGAAATTGATCTGGTATTGAAGCTTTTATAAATGGAATTTATAAATGTGTTTATAATCCCGAGATCACTTATTTTGTTAAGTAAAATATAGAAGTTAATATAAAGAAGATTTATAAATCGAAGTTGTTATAAAATAGACATAGAATTTATAAACGTTATTTTATAAATTCGGAAATCAATTGAATTTGATAAATTAAATATAAAAGGTTATTAAAGGGAATATATTCGCGATTTTGGATAGCGAATTATCCTTGAAATAAAATGTGTAGAAATGATTGAAATTGGGTTAAGTGAATTATATTCACGATTTTGGACAGTGAATATATTGTTAAATAAAATGGATTTATTTTTGAAGAAGTGATATTAAAAATGAAGTTAATTATTTTAAAAGATGTTTTAAAATGTATTGTGAATTGAAAGCATAGATTTCAACGTTCATTGTTGAAATAGGCGTTTTCGAAAATATAAGGAAATGATGGACTATAACACTGTTGTTATAGTAAATGATTTCCGAAAGGAAATGTTTTTATGTAGTATTGGGATTTATATACCTATCTTAATTTCGAATCCCTATACTAGTGATTTTGAGTCGTCGTAACGATGTTTTACGTAACATTCGTTTTGACTCAGATAAATGTTGTTATAGTAAATGGTTTCCTTAAAGAACGAAATATATACTTAATATTGATTTAAGTATATCGAATATTTTCCAAGAGTTGAAAATAAAAGATTTGTGAAATACTTATTATTAAATAAGTAAGGAAAAACTTTTCCAATATGAAATGAACGTTTTGAGGTTTATCTCTGTAAAGATAAATTGAAAGTGAATATTGAAATCGATTTGAGAATCGTATATCAGTAGATATTTTGAAATATAAATTCACTACGGAATTTATAAAGGAAATGGAAACTGTTTAGAAAAATAAATATTGATTTATTTTTGAAGTGTGGAAATTTTATATATAGTAAAGATATTTTTGAAGAATAAAATAATTTGGAAAATTATTTGGAATCTGATGATGTTGCGCATCTTTATTGATAGTTAAATAACCGACTATCAATAATTACCTTGAATGGATATTTGTTGTGATTGGATGAACTTGAATGCCACACTTATTTTTGAATAAGCGCTCACTATTCGGGTTAGCCGGGAAAGGACCATGGGGTCGTATAACCCATTCCGAATATGTGATACGTCGTTATGAATTGCATTCGAAGACCGGTGTTGAAGACCGGATATTTTTGAAAACGGAAGGATTACCGTCGAGTTACTCTACACCGGCTGATCTCCGGTTTAGAGGTTATATCACCCTTAGTGACGGGAAGTCCTGACGTGATTGAAAATTATCCGGATATGCAAGGGCTTCGTGAGAAGTGCCTTCGGTTCTGTTCGATCCCGAAACAGACTTGTATGGATTGTGTGTCTGACGTTACAATTTGAGATATAAAGCTGATTTCTTTCAAATACATTTCTGTTGGTGGCGGAGAATTTATTCTCTTAGCTTAACACCCTTCTCTGAGACGTACGAGCTCAGAGGTTATGTAGTTGAAATTTATCGGCGATATATCCCAATTTGGTAACGTGGCATACTGAGTGTTGCTGTGAAATGATCAGTGTTTGATCATTTGTGATATGATCATTTGTTTGATCTTATATCTTTGTGGTCATAGGTTGATCATTTGTTTGACCCGAAGCATGGCTTTGTAGAAAGCGTAGCTTTGTGGACGAGACTTCGTCGAGCCTCACACCCCGGAAATGGTCAAAACAGGAAGGATGCAGCAAGGTTCTAGGGAGTAGCGCCCCTTAGTGTATGTCATTCCTTCTGGATAGAGGTGGTATCATGGTATGGAGCCCAGATACTTAACCTATGTGGTTGCTGCATTATTATCTATGTGGTTTGTTGGAAATCGGGGATCCTCGGGAAGATCGGTTACGATCGGGGGATGACATACGCGTGTCAGTAGTTACCTATTTTTGCAGAGGTAACCCGGCCTTGTGTTGGCAGATATCCGGTTAGGTTCTCGGGTCGTCTATTCCAGGGACGTACCCATCGTGGCATAGGAAGTTCCTTGGCCTGACCATTTGTTGGAAATCCAAAGAAACAATACGTGACGTGTACGGTTTTAGTTGTATTACCTGCTATGGAATGTGGCGGTAACCTGCTATTGAACATAGTAGCTATAGTAGGCATAAGTGCGGAATGCCTATGCTGGCTAAGATTAATATTATACTTTCGAAATGTTTTCTACACTATGCACTAATAATAATATCAAAAAGATTTGATTTTGCGTAGTAAGCATTTTTGACTATCATAAGAAGAAATCTCCTCCAATTCTGCGTTTGCATTGTGTGTGTGGCGAGAGGTCTTATGGTAGTTTCATTTTCCAAAAGCATTGCGAATTTGTTTTATTTTCTTTGTGAAAGAATAACTGTTTTACGATCTCACACCAGTCACCATGACTGACTCGGAGTTTATTGTTCCCTTCTAAACTCTGGGTGCCCACCAATTTCCACACGGGCAGCCTAGAGTTATATTATCAGGATATTCTGGATATTCTGGAGCTTTGGAAGCAAGCTGGAGGACGAGACGTAGTATTTGTATCTGATAGTATTTATTCCGCTGTGTATTCTATATGAGGACAAGTTTATATAACTGTCCATTGTTGTATATTGACTCTGATTGATGTGTGTATAAAAACTGATATAATTCTTTGTTTTAAAAGACTAGTGTTTATCTATTATATATTGTTCCGCTGCGATGTGTAAGATTCTGATATTGTTTTCTGTTCTGATGTTGTTCTGTTGTTCTTCTCTTCTTCTTCTACTCTTTTCTTCTTCTTCTATTTTTTTCTTCTTTCTAAAACCATAACTTTTCGGGTTTCCGGCATTCGATTGCTCGGCAGTCGATAAAGGGAGTATCGATGTCGAATTTTCGAAAGTCGAAAATTTCGGGATGTTACAGGATTTCTACCACTACGATTTTTCCGTATAGCCATAAATATAGCCTTTCCACTTTAAGCCCCACTATTTCCGTTATATCCCGTTATTCCCGCTATAATCCGTTATTTCCGCTATATCTTCTTTAAAAGAAATGAATTGAAAAATGATATTTATTCACTATAAAGATTAAAAAATTAATTTATTTAACTGAATTTTTAATATATTTTTAGAAATGAAAATACTCTAATATTTTACTAAATTCAATTATATTATATAAAAGTTTTACATTTATTTACAGTATATTCGCACATGTTTTTATTTAAAATTATTTGTGTGTTAATTATAATTCAATTGGATGTTAATTTTTCATTTAGTTACCATTTATATATTTGTAAAATTCATTAAGCACGAGTTTTATATGCTATTTTTGAGTCATCCGCTATATCCTGCTATATCCTCGCTTTATCTTCGTAATGACTTTTTGCATCTCCACCGCATTAAATCTGCCGAGCGCTTTAACCACATAGCTCTTAAGTTATTGCACGCACATTTGACATTGAATAGGAGATGTAAAATCCCGTAAACATCTCTGACGCCATTTTACTCATATTTATTTACCGTTGATTTAACTTACATAAGATCTTTTAGTTATGACTTGAGTGTTTTGTCTTTTCATTACGCTTGGGTCAGTCTGAGATTTTCAGTGTATTGAAGACTATTTTCTGGAGGATGAAGACGAAGACTTAGTATATTATCTATTTATTTTATTTATTACATTGCATCATGTTGTTCCACTGCATTATTTATTTATTCTTTTTGTATGTATAACTTTGATTGTATTGTAAAGTGTAATCAAATGTATTTGTAAAACAGCTTCATGAACTGTTTATTTGATTATTATATTTTTTCATTCCGCTGTGAGATTCTGTGTTTTGTTTTTTTTTCTATTCTCTTCTTTTTCTTATTTACCCCATAACAATTCTCCCTTTTGAATGGTTTGAGTTGACATGTGTGTCTGATTGTCGATTTGAACCGTCCAAAAAGGCGGGTCATTACAAGGTGTGTCGTTTGGCAACATCCTAAGGTAATTGTGTGATTAATTTATTTATATGCTTCTATTATTTATATGCTTGAACTTTATATGATCTTTCTTGTGTTTTAATTGTTCATCTTGCAACATGTAATTTAAACCTCTTTTGTTCTTTATCTCCTTTCAATATATGTTCATCATAATTGATATGATTTAGATCCTCTATCTCCTTTGATAATATTTAGATTTGAATATTCTTATCATGAATTTACATGTGTCTAATTTGACCAATTCCTTTTCTTTTGTTTTAAAAATTTGGTTAATAAAAAAAGAGCAAATTTTGATTGAGATCTATTTTATAATTTTATAAAATTTACATACACAAATGTAAATAAAATGCATATTTAATTATTTAATTTTACCTTGGAAATTAATTCCTTATGTTGTGTGATTGATGTTTTGAATACAAATATTATGGATATTGTTTACATAAGAATAAAATGTTTTTATCTAGAATTCATTAATGGACTTTTGTGTAAATTCTATATCTTTTATATCTTTTCTAAATTTAGAGCTTTATGTAAAATTCTAAACTTTAGTTTTCCTTTTACGCTAAAAGTTAGATTTAAATTATTAACTTTAAATTCTAACACACACACACACACATATATATATATATATATAAATTACAATGTTTACATATATAAGTTATTTTAAATCTAAAATATTAATTGTAATATTTAAAAATATTGAAACATACATGTGTTGCTTTAATTCAAAATCATAAGATGGATCTTGTGTAACAATGTAATATTTAATATTAGACTTTTCTATATTTGAAACCAAATTCATTATTGTTAATTTCTTTTTACCTCAAAACATTTAAAATTATCCAATATGATTCCTATATATATATGTGTGTGTACTCATATACTTCCACACATCTATTATATATGTATGTATGTATGTATGTATATGTATGTATGTAAAATCAAAACCTTGGACAACAAAAGCATATGTAAAGGGGAAATGGGTCCATTGTGGTGTAAATCACAAAACTACATACGGTCATATTAACTATGCAACTTTTTATCTATAGCATGTGCGCTTCAAACAAACAAGTATATTTGATATACTTGTAAGCTAAAACTAAAAAAAAACCTTTTAAACATATTAAATAAAAGAGGATTTTATTTAAAGTAGTTTAAATTAGATCTAAAATCCATTTAGGCTTTATAGACTCAACTAAGATAAAAATGGTAACTTTGTGAAATTCAACCATTTCACCCTTCCAACTGGCATAGTTCCTTAATTGTATCAAACCCAAATGATCTATGCGGTCTATATTAGCAATGTTAGGGCTATTAAAGCCTACCCATTTTGTAGGGTGTTAAGAAAGATGGCGTCGAATGTTGGGCTTGGGTAACAAGTACTCTGCTCCACTTGGCTACTCGCCCGACCCAAAGATGAAGTAAGCCCAAAGGTTATCCCCAATATGAAAGCCCAAATTAATTTTTGTCATTTGGCTAATTTTCCAAAATATATTTTGAATATATTTTAAATTTAGAAGTTAATTTTAAAATATGCAATAAATGTTATAAACTTTTCAAAATTGGATTTGAAGGTTAATATATTAATTTCAAATTTTTTATCTTAATTATTTCATTAATTAGATTCGCTAAATAATTAATTAAAATTTAATTAAATTGACACATATTAATGATATGGGTATATTTTTCTTAAAATGTTTAAGATAAATGAAGAAATTTAATTAATGTTATTTCATTTAAAAAATTACTTTTTAATCAATCAATTAATTAAAAGTTAATTAATAACTAATATACATGTATAATGATATGTGTACATAATTACTATAAATGTTATATTCCATATTCATCTTTAAACTATTAAGGATGAGTGACGTAAAATTCAACTGTTGAACTTTAAATTAAAAAAAAGTTAAAATGTTAATTAAAACCAATCAATTAAATTAATTAAATATGATTTAAGTAATAAAATTGAAACTAAATTAAATATGATTTAATTAAAAAGAATGGAACTATAAGTGTAACAACCCACTTTTACATATCGATGGATTGTAAAAATATCATTTTTTAATACTAAATAGGATCCAAATTTAATATAAATTTGAAAAATATTAACTGGCGATATTTTCCACCCGTAGAATTTTTGTTAGACGATTTTGACTTTGAAAAATATTATAAAGCCCATAAATTTTGATAGAAGGCGAATAAGGATCTTAAACCACTTTCAAATGAATGATATGATGGTTTCTCATTCCGTAGAGTTGTCATAATAGATTTTTAGACTTACGGTTTAGGATATATGGTTGTTTGTAGTTTTTACAGGTTTTAGACAAATTAGCTATTGATTAGCGAGTTAACCCATTTCAATAATTAGGTTAAGTGCAATCCCTAGCAGCCACTAAGACCTATAAATATATTTATAAATCATCTCCTAACCCCTCCTTAGCCTCCATTGACCATCTTTTACCTAAAATCCATCATTTTTCACTAAAATTAACATAAAACAATTAGATAAAAATGAGATTAAGCAAGAGATTAATAAGAGGCTTTCTAGATTTCATAATTTGTGCAATGGGTAGCGTGTAGCTGCTGCCCAAATCCGGATATGTTTCTGCTTTGGTGAATCTACGCTTGTTTACTGATTTTGTCAATTCTACTCCCTAGTTGAGTGATTCTATTCTCTCACTTTATTATAGATGTTGATATATAATTTTAATTTACTTTAAAAATGTTTTCAAACTGAAAAATATGATTTTTAAATTTGGCATTTGTTGTACTTTGCCTCATATTGCGTGATTTTGCTGATTTTTAGGCGATTATTGATTTATTTATCATCTTTAGGCATGCTATATATGTATTTATCAGTTTAAGCATGTTTTGAATACATTTTTAATGTCAAAAATATGTTTTGTTACTGTTTTAAAATTAGTCTGAAATAAAAACGAATTTAAATTGATTTAAAATGATTTAAACATGTTGTTTTGATATATAATTGTTCATATGAATGTTAGGTCATACTATGAACATGTTTAGGATAAATTATTGTGCTTTGATATGTACTTATGTTTGGATGATGATTGAATGTTGTGTTGCATGTTTGCATGTCTTGTTTAAATGTTTGAATGTTACTTGTATGTTTGAATACTTGAAAAATGCTATTCGAAGTGAAATAGGGTTGGTAATTGATTCCATAGTTGGGGTCATATCAATGAATTCGTAAAGCACGCGGATCAAAGTGAGAAGTGTAGTGGCTGAATTGGTGTGAAGATTGAAGTGCTGGAAAGGCTACATGAGTTCTGTTCGGCATATGCCTTCCGACATAGGGTTTCAACTATAACTTCATGCGAGGGAAGAAAAAACATGGAGAAGATTTCATTCGAGGGAAGCTTGGTTTGGTGGTAGAAGACTAGATAAGAAATGCTGTCTGGTGGTGGCTTCGGTTCGGTGGTGAAGGACTTGATATAAAATGATGTCCGATGGTGGCTCTGGTCTGGTCATGGAGTGGTGCAATGGTAGGTTGGTTTGGTAATTAAAATATCAGATAGGAAATCCCAATCGGTAGTTACTTCGGTCTAGTGGCAAAAGTACCAGACAAGAATCCTTGTCCGGTAGTGTTTGATTGATGGTGGCTATCCGATGGTGGAATTGCCAGACAGAGCAGAGGAATAGGGTTTTGGGTTGTGACTTTGGGCGTAGCTTGGAAATGCTTCGGGGCTACTTTGGGGTTGACTTCGAGGACAATGTGGGGTGGCTCCAGGATAACTTGAGATGGATGAGGATAGCGACCAAGGATGTAGGGTGAACTTATAGAGCAGAACATAGGGGTTTCTACTATTAGTTCTATTGTAATAGAACATACAAGGTTTTCTACTATTTGGACGCATGCCGAATGGATCATAGATAACTCAAAGGTTGTGAGTATGCTAGAGAAGAAGTGGATGGTGGAGACGCTCGCGTAGATCCATATGGGGGTAATCTATTTATCCCTGGACCTATACAGGGTAATCTAGTTTCCTTGCCTTTTGAACTGGCATAGATTCGAGCATCTATAGGATTGCAATGATATGTTGTTGCCCATCAATATGGGGGATCATTTAAGTTATCTTAAGTCTTAAGGCATTGAGTTGAGAGATGTGAGAATTTTTTAATGGTTGCTATGTTTATTATGCTTGCTATGCTGATATGGATGCCCAACGATGTAGGTATTATTACGTAGTAACCTAAGCATCATATATTAAATTTTATGTAGTAATATACCTATATGATAGTAGATTAGCACATATCGATTTTATATGTTAACTTGTTGGATGTAGGGACAGGTCATGTATGATTTTCCATACCTTATGTTCCTATTTACTATATTGATTTTTACAGTATTTTGAGATTATAGATCGCTCCTTCTAGACTATTGTCTGACTCGAGATTTTATGCTTTGCTTCTTATTATCTCGGGTAGTCCTAAATTAGTAGATTATATAGTAGGTCTGAGATAGCGCATGGAGTTGTTCGGAGGTTGAGTAGGTGGCTAGTGCTTTCATATACTATATTTTGGAGCTATTATTATTATTCCATCGTGTAGTACTGTGAAGCTATTATCAGCACTTATTTTTTAGAGAAAGCTTTCTATTTAGAGTTTATTTGATTCAATGTATAAACTCTATTCCCACTTTATTTTGTATAAATGTAATGGACTGGTGTACTTTGATTTATTATGGTTTATTTCATTATACTACTGTCTCCAATTCTATGTTGATTATTATATTTTATCATATGCGTTATGCGATATACTACAGGTTATGTTTTGGATTATTTTACTTTACCCTTGACTATCGCTCTACATCGGTTGGATACTTTTGAAGTACACTACTTATGGTATTTGGGTATCAGAGGTGTTGGGTGGTCGTCACAATAAGAAACCCAAATTAGATTAAGGAATAAATACATACATATTGTACATGTACCGTAATTTCTAACGTGTCTGATATTTGATTCATGGAGGTATTTCTTAAAAAATACATTATTGTGTAAATCGTATCACTTAAAAGACAATTTCTGGTAGATGGCTACCAAGAATATTGCATCATCAACTTAATATGAAAATTTGGGGAAAACTAGCAAGCTGCAGTTCAAGAGAGATGGCTAATGGAAGAGATGTGTATTTATGGATGGATCCTTGGATTGAAGGCAACTCTTTAGTTGGTCATTTTGGATGGGACATTTTTTAGCATATGGATGTCCAAACAAAACAGGAGATAGCATCATACGGCAAGGCAATTGGGATTGCAAAAATTTACCTTTCAGAATAGAGATTAAGTAACAGATTGAGTACCCACCTTTGTACGTAAATAGAGAGAGTTATATTTGGTTTTGGAAAAGCACTGATGGAAAATTTACCACCAAAACAACTTTGGAGGAAAACAGATGCAAGTCTGAAGTTATCATGGTGCAAACTAATTTCGAACAAAGCTAGTAACTCGAAAATGACATTTAACTACTTACAAAGCGATAATTGGTAGGACATCGACCAGAGATTGATTGTTGAAGTGGGGATGTATAAATGAAATAATATATGTTTTTTTGTGAAAAAGAGAATGAATCTCATGGGGCGTCTCTTTTTCGAATGTGAATAGACCAAGTACTTACGGAAAATATGTAAAATGAGGCTAAAAATAACAGATCCAGTTACCAACATTACAGAAGAAGTAAAATACATAATTGGTAGAAGGGAAGGAGTAGACTTGAAAGGAAAAATGAAAGGAATTGTCTTGACAATCATCGTTTGGTGCATATGGAAGGAAAGGAACCACCGAGTGTTCAAGAACCAAATAAGAAGCAAATTAGAGGTCAGTAACTTGATAAAAGAAGACATGCAAATAGTTTTGAAATAGACTGGAAAGAAAGCACTGGCCACGGCATCAAATTTAGCAATAAAGGGACCTGGGAGTGGGTTTTGGAGCTGAAAGAGGGAGAAATATAATATAAACCATTCCAACCACCATGAAAAACTTGTAACGGAAGATGAAGAACTGGAGTTGTTGTAGATCTGATAAGGAATGTATGTAGAGTGGCGGTAGCTTTATTAATGTAACAGTTTGTATGTTGGTTCTATATGAGGGCCAAGCAACTGTTGGGTAGAATGGGACAAATAATATTTACCGATTTGTGTGTGTGTGTATATACATGGATTTGATATTTGAATTGAAAAATTCAGTTATATATGTATACCAAGAATAATGCTATTAAATGTGTGTCTATATATATAGTACATGTTTTTAATATCTGAATAAATTTATTTACAATTACATATAAATATATATGAATTCAATATATATATTGAATTCATATATATATACATACATATATATATATATATGTTTGTGTGTGTGAATTCAACACACACACACACACACACATATATATATATAATACATGTAAATAATATCATTATCAACCCATGACATTATGCCATATATATTAACCATATATCGTAATGGTTAAATATTCACATATGACATTAATATTTTTATGTATACCCTAGGTTAGTATATTATATTTGTTATAGATGCAATATTTGCATTATGAATGCAAAAATATTAAAAAAATAAAATACAAATTTAAATTTAATCAAATTAAATAATAACATATGTTATAATTAAATCTATATACACACATACATACATACATACATATATATGTATATATATGTATGTGTGTTGTAACACAAATTTAAATTTAAAATACTAAACTCCTATATTAATTTCCACTAAATATGTTCTTGTATATATATATTATTTATGTAAACACAAAGTAAGATCTAGTGCTTGATAAAAAGATTCTTTTTTCAAATTTCACCTTTTTTACCCCACTACCAATGCATCTGATCCAATAGAGTCTAACATATTCCTTCATCATTTTGAGATCTAATGTCATCTAATTGTAGCTTGTGAAAACCATCTATAACTGTAACAGCCCTAGATTTTTGTATATATTTTATTTGACTTTATTATATTTTGAAAACTATTTTAAACTTGTTTTATTTCAAACATTTCATTTTTAAATATAAATGTTGATTATTATGTAACTTTTAATTTCAAACTGGTATAAATTGAACATTTCCTGAAAAAGGGATTTCTGGTCAAACTTTGACTTTTAAAACTTCAAATTTAAATTGTTTAAAATCTTAAATTTTATCTTTTATTATGAAAATAGACTTAATAACATGAATACTTCTTTTTGTTTCGTTGAAAACGGAATTAAATTGTAAAAGTTATGTACATTTCAATTTTGAGTATAATTTGTTTTATTTTGCAATTTTGCCTATTTTAAATTTTATAAATCATATTTTCTTTGTCATATTTTATTTTAAAATGTGTTAATATGTTATTTTATGTATATTTTTGTCTTTTAATATTTTTGAAGTGATAATAAAACTTTTCCAAAATTTATTGCATTTATTAAAGACTAGTTTCTATTTTTCTACTATATTCTTCATTTAAATTTTATTTAATTAAAATTTATTTATTTATTTTTGTGTATGCATTTTTATTTTATGTTCTTATCTTTATTTATAAATATTTTTCCAAGTCCATACAATTTTCCCTAAGTTTATTTCATTTATTTTCAAATTTTCTAGACTAGTTTTCATTTTGTACTATTTTCTTATTTTAATCATATATAATTAATATTTATTTATTTATATTTTGTATATTTGTTACATTTTCGAATTGAAACTGAATTTTTAATTATTTTCAGTTATTTAAACTTATTAAAAAGAAATAAAAGTGATTTGAAAGGTTTGTGGCTTTTTATTTCCTAAGGCCTTTTGAATTCCCACCTTTTCACATTTCAACATTACTTTTCATTCAATTGGCCTTAACTCCTCATTCTTTCAGCTGCATATCTCATTTTGCAATTCACGTGAAAACATCACTTTCTCATTCCTCATTCACATATGTTTTCAGATCTGAAGAAAAAGAATTTTAATGTCTTCCTCTTTTCTATTCTTTTTCACCTTCTTTTATTGATTTTCCTTTGTAAATTGCCTTGAAATCTTCATGCTTTGCTTGGCCCATAGCCTCACCATCACCACCATCGACCACCATCCCTTCCTCCCCACTAAATCCACGGCCAAATCATCATTCTCCACTGACATGAAAGTGCCATGGCCTCCCCTTGAGCAAAACTCCACAAAAACATTGAAAACTCTACAATTATCGCCTACCCGAGCCATGTATGCAACCTTCCCTTCATTTTACACCACCACCACCACCATAGGCTGCCACCACCACCTTTTCCAGACCTCCCCACACCACTCCAACCTCTGTCCAGACCTGAGCTTGACTGGCCAAGCATATAACCCCATGACCGAGCCCTTTTGGTTGCCAAAAACCATGTTTTAGCCTAAACCCCTTCACATCCCTGTGTTGTAACTTCCTCCATCATGTTCTACCTTGTAGCCTTACCTTTTCCAGACCCAAACCTGAGCCAAACTTGTTCAAACCAGAGCCAAAACCATCCCTAGGCCATGACAAAAGAATAGAGAAAGCAAGGCAAAATATTTGGCATTCGTATCTCTTTTTATTTAAAAGTTATTTCATTTCTAGTGTATTGAAATTTATGGTTTGCTTTGATTTTTGTTTGGGTTGTAACACAAGATCTATATCATTGGATTTTCTCTCCACACTCAAATTGTATTAGAGTTGTCGTGCCTTCGTAATCTTTGTGTTGTGAGCTTTGTTGGCAAATCTCCAGCTTAACAGGTGAGTTATTCTCACCAGACAATATGTACATATATAACTAGTGAATTGACCCCTTTTGAATCTGTAAAATGCATTATCATGTTACACTTGCTATGTTATGATTTATGATGTTCACCAATGCTTAAACACCTATTATATTATATGTTACTGTTATATTATGCTGTTCTATTATTTTTATCAGTTTATCACACTGCAAGTTCCCTTTAGATTAGAATCACTATGGGTTGAAATGATACATACCCGAACGGACTTTAGAATAGGAGAAAATCATTATGGGCTGAAATGATAGGCCTGAATGATTTTCAATTATTTTTCATTTCCTTGGGATTGCGGGTTTGAAATGATCAAACCCGGGTTTTCTTTGTAAATTACGGGTTGAAATGATATATTACCCGTATCACTTTACTTAGACTAGAAATGAAATACAGACCCATTGTTAAAATATGTTTTTATAAAAATCTTAAAAATATTTTTGAAATGTAAATATTATAATATTTGATTTAAACTAAATAAAAAAATGATTTATGTAAGCATTATTGATTTTTTGAAAATTTATAAGTGAAATAAATTATTAGTAAAACTAGAAAATTTGAAATGTAAGTTATTTTGGGACATTTTAATTGGGTGATAATTGGAATTTATATTAAATATGAAATGTGATAACTTCATGATAATTTGGATTAAAGTGAATTTAAATGATTTTTATATTATATTAATGATTTTGAATAAAGTTAAAATGTGAAATGAATGAATATTTAAGTTGAAATTTTGAAATATAACTAAAATTGGAAATTTGTGAATTTGGCTTAAGAGTGAACTTTAAGTTAAGTAAATAAAAATGGAATTAAGTTATTTTGAAATTTTAAAATTAAGTGTTAAGTTAATTTAATTTAATGAATTTATAATTTAAAATTGGAATTTAATAAGTGAATTATTATTAAATTTTGATTTTTGAATGGAGGTTTAACTTTATAAAATCATGAATATAAGGGTATTTGAATGATTGTTTTAAAAGTGAAATTATATGATTTTTTAAGTTAAAAATGATTTATATAATTGTTTGTGAAATTATACTGAATATTTGAAGTTAATTAACTGCATTTCTGAAATGCTATTAATTCTAATGTAAATGATAATACAACATTTGTAGATGTTGTAGTTGATAATAATGAACCAAATGGCTGAATTTAATTAAAGGCTATTATGGCATTTTTGTAAATGTTATAATGGTTGAATTTAACTAAGTTTATTTGAAACTAATGTAACCCTATTACAGCATTTTAAATGCTGTCTTTTGTTAAATTGAACGGTTTTAAATGTGACTTTCCATAGCATTTTCTAAATGTTGCGAAAGTTGAATTTTCATTGTTTTAATTAATTTAAGTGAACGAATGAACTTTGAAAGATTAAAATTTTGGAAATTTAATAATTTAATTATTTAATATAATAACTTCATTTTATGATTTAAAATGAAGTAATTTGTTTCCTAATATAAACTATTTTGAAATATGATATTTTGATATTTTGAACTGGATTTTTGAATGATATTGAATTTTGAAATGATATTTGATTTCGAAGTATAAAATACCATTTTGAAATTTTAACCACGGGATGTATTTAATTTATAGTTTAACTGATCCTTAAAGGATGGGCGATCCCAAGCATCCTTTGAGTTATTGTGCATTTCTACTACAGTTCACTTGAGTTGGTTTACATTATATAAGTATATATTGTCCTGACTCGAGTGTTTGTGTTTTACTTTACGCTCGGGTCAGCCTGAGTATTTACAGCTTAGATTTGGATCTCTTTCTGGAGCTAGGAATCGTTGGAGATTCTGCTTATCTAGTTATCTATCCATTCCAGTTTCAGTTGTTCTATTTCAGCTCTGGTATTATAAACTTCTATGTATTTGAGATTTTCTATTGTATATGTTTTCAAACAGATATTATGTATTTTGTTTTGAGAGTTTGTTATAGTAGCTTCATGAACTACTATGGTTTTTATATTCCGCTGCGAGTTATTCTGATATTCTGTGTCTGTGATTCTGTATTTGATTTTATTTGCTCCAAATTTTATTACAATCTGTTATTTTGAATTATTCAAGTCAGACATGCGTGGATTATTGTTGATTTGAATGGTCCAAAATAGTGGGTCGTTACAGTTGGTATCAGAGCATTGGTTTTGGGCAAACCTTAGCCTGCGGAGCAAAAACTCATTAGAGATAGGGTAGAAATACCCTAGAATAAGTGAAATCAATCTCAGAATCATTTCTTTGTGAGAGAACGTATTTTCGAAGTATAAAATGATTTTCAAATGATTTTTAAAGAATTTTCAAAGATTATTTTGATATAAATTTCCTTGCTTTAAAGGTAAAATTTTTCTTAAACTTCATTCCTTTCGTATCCACCTTGTTAGTAATTTCTTTGATTAGGATCCTCTAAAATTTTGAACTTCTCTCTTGATTGATCAAGATCCTTTGTTGATAGGAATCTATTTTGGGTATGGCAAAATCAGTAGTTTGTTAGGATGCATTGAGTAAACTCTGTTGTATCTTTTGCTTAGCTAAAGTTGTCCAACTAAAGATATTTATGCTTCTGTTTGCGTATGTTATGAATTCGAGTCTTTCCAAATTTTGAATGGGAATTTTTCTATATCGATATAGGTTATATTTCTCTAATCTTCGTTTGGATTCTTATCGAATAAGATTCCTTTGAATTTTGGAATGCTCACTTGTTCTGAAATCCATTCCTATCTCCCCTAATTGTATTCTTTTGATTTTGGAGCATTGCATCACTCCACTTTGTATGACCTTTATAAGGTGGCGATTCCGCCAATCTTTGAATGATTATAATTGGCATTGATTCACCGGAGATTTCTGTATCCTCGGTTTACAATGTTTTCTATCTTCTGCTATATTTAGATTCTATCTCTGGCAATCGAAGGTCGATTTGCCTTAGATTTTCGCATCGATTATATTCCTGAAGTCACGGTTGACCGGTTAAGGTCGCCCGCGATTCATATAGGCTTATCCATCTTGTATTTGGTAATTTAATTATCTTATCTTCGTTTGAGCCTATCTTTGAATTAGAATTCTATTTGATTAGAGTCCTTCTAAATTTGAATCTCTATTTTTCTTTGAAATCCATCCTTGAATCGTCCCTTGGAAAGTTTGTGGTTGATTGTCTTTTGAAAATTGTGTATTCATCGTAGTTTTTATTTTGATAAGGATGACCATATTTTTATATAAAGATGAAATGTTTTTGATAAGGATTATATACCTTTTAAAAAATGAGAATTTGAAGTTTTGAAAGGATTTGAAATTGTGAAATTTTTATAAGAAATGGTTTCATATAAAATGATTTATAACTGAAGGTTTTGAATCTGAATTTAAGTGATTGAACCCCGGCATTTTGGAACTGGTTTTAGGATTTTGAAATAATAAATAATATGATTTGAAATTATTTTTCCGAATAAGAAATGTTTCAATGATTTTAATGGGTTTTAATGATTTCGAAGGAATTTCAAAGAAGTTTTCAAAGTAAATGGAAGTCCAGAACTCACTTGTGTCGCTGGAAAATAATTTCGGTGATGAGTGCACGCATCATCGACATTGATTTTTGAGTTTCTGAGTGAGGGAGAGGCCACTTTAATAGCTTTGCTATGCGAGTGATTTTGTGAAACCATTTTCGATTTCAAATTCCGAAGTATGATTTGATATTCGAAAGATATATGTAAATATATTTGAAACGATTTGAAATGAACCGGTGTTCAGTCCTCGAGTTTTGGATTTGATATAACCCTATCTATTAAAATTGATTTACTGATTTGTTGCTAATTTCCAACTCTTGAATTTGAAAATGATTTCTTCAACTATTTCGAAGTTCGAGTACTTCCAAATCAAGGTTAACTTTTCAAAGCTAAGAAATTTGAAAAGTATTTTGATAAAGTATATAAGTTTGTTTTGAATGTTTAAGTATGAAGTAATCTGATTTAAATAAGTTGAAACTGTTTTGTTAAGTAAATGAATAAGGCAATTTAATTTTTTTTTCTAATATGAAATTTAGATTTGAAATGTTTTGAAAAGAAACTGTTCTTCAAAATATTTTGAATAAATTTTAAGTGTTTTAACTTAGTAACATCTTTATGAAACTATATAGGTAACAAGTTGGAATAAATATATAAGTTGTACGTATGCCGTTTTATTCGCATAATTAATTTGATCCAAGTTTGAGTACACAAGTTCGAGGTGAATTACACCATTTCGTGTTAGGATTTTTCATTCGATTCTTGATGACGAATATTTGATATGGATTTTGGGCTCGATTCTAGAATTCTCTATCATAGTATATGGCTATGCAAGGAGACTGATGGCTTCTAGTCGAGAAACCATATCGAAATCCGCATTAGGGAAGTGAATGGACAATACTAGTTCGAAAGCGAACTTGTGTGATCGAGCGAGCGATCGAATGTGACTTTGCGAAATGATGACATATGTACATCTTATATTCTAATATCTTTGATATATTGTGACGCTGAAATTGAAAGCTGTCGGGTTAGAATATCTTTACTTACTAAAAGAAAATTTCCCATTTAAATTACAAAGATATATATAACCAATAAAAGCAAAGATATTAAATCCCATATGGCTCTTCATACATCGAAATTTATTTTGAAAAATTTGATCCTTATATAAGATAGACCTTACGTAAGTATAAGATGATTTTGAAAACATTTGATTTTGGAAATGAATTGGTTGACTTAAATTATATTGATTTGGAAATTTGGATTTATTTTCAAAAATCTATTATTTTGGAAACTTTAAAACTAAAGATATTTAATTTGAGAAGAAAATAATTTGGTGAAATTGTATATGATTTTGAAATTGAACTGATATTGAAACAAATTTAAATTTGAGAACCTTATGTTACTAAACACTTGATTTGGGAGTTGTCGAACTTATATAAAATTGTTTTGTATGAGTATGAAATTGATTAGAAAACTATAGATTTGAAAAGGTACTCAATTTGAAAGTGAAATCTTATATAATTGAAGTCTATATAAGTATGATTTGATATACTATTGATTTTGGAAAGTATTCGATTTGAAAATTAAATCTTATATATAATGGATTTTATATAAGTACGATATTTGAAAGTGATTTGAAAAGGTACTATATGATACATATTTTCGAAGTAAAGATATGGAAAGTGCCTTCTGCTTGATATCCGATTTGTGGCCACATCTTGGATTCATTCTATCGATATTATTCTCTCTGATTTTTGGTTTTCCGGATATGATACTCGAGTGTCCTTCGAATTCCATGGCGTTACCCATGGTCTTACGATCGTGACTGCATAGCGCAACTGCCTGGCTGAGTCTTGCCTAGGGGTACGGATTGTTTCCTGGGGGATCCAGGCGTAACCATTGTGTATCCTGCAATCTATGTAGGTCGCGAATAGTAGCGCAAATGCTTGGCTGAGTCTTGCCTGGGGGTACGGATTGTTTCCTGGGGGATCCAGGCGTAACCATTGTGTATCCTGCATTCTACTAGTCATCATGGCGTAACTCGCAGGGCTGAGAAAGCTTATGGATATGGATTGTTTCCTGGGGGATCCAGGCGTAACCATTGTGTATCTGCGAACCATGGTTAGACAAAGGTTTTGTTTGTTTTTGTTTGGATTGTACTTTCCATATCTGTTTTAAAGGTTTTTCAAGTATTTTCACTGGGTGTTGAAACAAGTCTACTAAGTACCTGGAGAATTCTAGTTTTGCGCCTGATCAACGCACTACCAGAGTCTACAGGAACAAGGATAAACTTGTTAAGACATCGAGTTATAAAAGTATTTTGATAAAATATTATATAAATGATACTTTGATTAGTTATTTCCCTTTTAAACGATTTTAAAGTGTTTTAAATATTTTACCTCTTCAACCAATAATTTTAAATTAATGGCTCATCCTTGTCTTTCATCCTATTTTCCCTTCTTGCTATTCCTATTCTCCACCTTGTTAAACTTACCTATAACAACAGTTATCAGGTATAATTTTAATATTCTTGTCATCTTGTATTAATCCTATTCCATTCTATCTTTTTCTGTATTTTCCATACTTCATTCCTTTTCGAGGACGAAAAGATTTGAGTGGGGGAGAGTGTAACAGCCCTAGATTTTTGTATATATTTTATTTGACTTTATTATATTTTGAAAACTATTTTAAACTTGTTTTATTTCAAACATTTCATTTTTAAATATAAATGTTGATTATTATGTAACTTTTAATTTCAAACTGGTATAAATTGAACATTTCCTGAAAAAGGGATTTCTGGTCAAACTTTGACTTTTAAAACTTCAAATTTAAATTGTTTAAAATCTTAAATTTTATCTTTTATTATGAAAATAGACTTAATAACATGAATACTTCTTTTTGTTTCGTTGAAAACGGAATTAAATTGTAAAAGTTATGTACATTTCAATTTTGAGTATAATTTGTTTTATTTTGCAATTTTGCCTATTTTAAATTTTATAAATCATATTTTCTTTGTCATATTTTATTTTAAAATGTGTTAATATGTTATTTTATGTATATTTTTGTCTTTTAATATTTTTGAAGTGATAATAAAACTTTTCCAAAATTTATTGCATTTATTAAAGACTAGTTTCTATTTTTCTACTATATTCTTCATTTAAATTTTATTTAATTAAAATTTATTTATTTATTTTTGTGTATGCATTTTTATTTTATGTTCTTATCTTTATTTATAAATATTTTTCCAAGTCCATACAATTTTCCCTAAGTTTATTTCATTTATTTTCAAATTTTCTAGACTAGTTTTCATTTTGTACTATTTTCTTATTTTAATCATATATAATTAATATTTATTTATTTATATTTTGTATATTTGTTACATTTTCGAATTGAAACTGAATTTTTAATTATTTTCAGTTATTTAAACTTATTAAAAAGAAATAAAAGTGATTTGAAAGGTTTGTGGCTTTTTATTTCCTAAGGCCTTTTGAATTCCCACCTTTTCACATTTCAACATTACTTTTCATTCAATTGGCCTTAACTCCTCATTCTTTCAGCTGCATATCTCATTTTGCAATTCACGTGAAAACATCACTTTCTCATTCCTCATTCACATATGTTTTCAGATCTGAAGAAAAAGAATTTTAATGTCTTCCTCTTTTCTATTCTTTTTCACCTTCTTTTATTGATTTTCCTTTGTAAATTGCCTTGAAATCTTCATGCTTTGCTTGGCCCATAGCCTCACCATCACCACCATCGACCACCATCCCTTCCTCCCCACTAAATCCACGGCCAAATCATCATTCTCCACTGACATGA
The DNA here is from genome assembly GCA_030737815.1 of Allium fistulosum. NCBI lineage: Eukaryota > Viridiplantae > Streptophyta > Magnoliopsida > Asparagales > Amaryllidaceae > Allium > Allium fistulosum. Next base: position 302,560,599 of record CM060901.1, on the reverse strand, counting down.
AAGTGCCATGGCCTCCCCTTGAGCAAAACTCCACAAAAACATTGAAAACTCTACAATTATCGCCTACCCGAGCCATGTATGCAACCTTCCCTTCATTTTACACCACCACCACCACCATAGGCTGCCACCACCACCTTTTCCAGACCTCCCCACACCACTCCAACCTCTGTCCAGACCTGAGCTTGACTGGCCAAGCATATAACCCCATGACCGAGCCCTTTTGGTTGCCAAAAACCATGTTTTAGCCTAAACCCCTTCACATCCCTGTGTTGTAACTTCCTCCATCATGTTCTACCTTGTAGCCTTACCTTTTCCAGACCCAAACCTGAGCCAAACTTGTTCAAACCAGAGCCAAAACCATCCCTAGGCCATGACAAAAGAATAGAGAAAGCAAGGCAAAATATTTGGCATTCGTATCTCTTTTTATTTAAAAGTTATTTCATTTCTAGTGTATTGAAATTTATGGTTTGCTTTGATTTTTGTTTGGGTTGTAACACAAGATCTATATCATTGGATTTTCTCTCCACACTCAAATTGTATTAGAGTTGTCGTGCCTTCGTAATCTTTGTGTTGTGAGCTTTGTTGGCAAATCTCCAGCTTAACAGGTGAGTTATTCTCACCAGACAATATGTACATATATAACTAGTGAATTGACCCCTTTTGAATCTGTAAAATGCATTATCATGTTACACTTGCTATGTTATGATTTATGATGTTCACCAATGCTTAAACACCTATTATATTATATGTTACTGTTATATTATGCTGTTCTATTATTTTTATCAGTTTATCACACTGCAAGTTCCCTTTAGATTAGAATCACTATGGGTTGAAATGATACATACCCGAACGGACTTTAGAATAGGAGAAAATCATTATGGGCTGAAATGATAGGCCTGAATGATTTTCAATTATTTTTCATTTCCTTGGGATTGCGGGTTTGAAATGATCAAACCCGGGTTTTCTTTGTAAATTACGGGTTGAAATGATATATTACCCGTATCACTTTACTTAGACTAGAAATGAAATACAGACCCATTGTTAAAATATGTTTTTATAAAAATCTTAAAAATATTTTTGAAATGTAAATATTATAATATTTGATTTAAACTAAATAAAAAAATGATTTATGTAAGCATTATTGATTTTTTGAAAATTTATAAGTGAAATAAATTATTAGTAAAACTAGAAAATTTGAAATGTAAGTTATTTTGGGACATTTTAATTGGGTGATAATTGGAATTTATATTAAATATGAAATGTGATAACTTCATGATAATTTGGATTAAAGTGAATTTAAATGATTTTTATATTATATTAATGATTTTGAATAAAGTTAAAATGTGAAATGAATGAATATTTAAGTTGAAATTTTGAAATATAACTAAAATTGGAAATTTGTGAATTTGGCTTAAGAGTGAACTTTAAGTTAAGTAAATAAAAATGGAATTAAGTTATTTTGAAATTTTAAAATTAAGTGTTAAGTTAATTTAATTTAATGAATTTATAATTTAAAATTGGAATTTAATAAGTGAATTATTATTAAATTTTGATTTTTGAATGGAGGTTTAACTTTATAAAATCATGAATATAAGGGTATTTGAATGATTGTTTTAAAAGTGAAATTATATGATTTTTTAAGTTAAAAATGATTTATATAATTGTTTGTGAAATTATACTGAATATTTGAAGTTAATTAACTGCATTTCTGAAATGCTATTAATTCTAATGTAAATGATAATACAACATTTGTAGATGTTGTAGTTGATAATAATGAACCAAATGGCTGAATTTAATTAAAGGCTATTATGGCATTTTTGTAAATGTTATAATGGTTGAATTTAACTAAGTTTATTTGAAACTAATGTAACCCTATTACAGCATTTTAAATGCTGTCTTTTGTTAAATTGAACGGTTTTAAATGTGACTTTCCATAGCATTTTCTAAATGTTGCGAAAGTTGAATTTTCATTGTTTTAATTAATTTAAGTGAACGAATGAACTTTGAAAGATTAAAATTTTGGAAATTTAATAATTTAATTATTTAATATAATAACTTCATTTTATGATTTAAAATGAAGTAATTTGTTTCCTAATATAAACTATTTTGAAATATGATATTTTGATATTTTGAACTGGATTTTTGAATGATATTGAATTTTGAAATGATATTTGATTTCGAAGTATAAAATACCATTTTGAAATTTTAACCACGGGATGTATTTAATTTATAGTTTAACTGATCCTTAAAGGATGGGCGATCCCAAGCATCCTTTGAGTTATTGTGCATTTCTACTACAGTTCACTTGAGTTGGTTTACATTATATAAGTATATATTGTCCTGACTCGAGTGTTTGTGTTTTACTTTACGCTCGGGTCAGCCTGAGTATTTACAGCTTAGATTTGGATCTCTTTCTGGAGCTAGGAATCGTTGGAGATTCTGCTTATCTAGTTATCTATCCATTCCAGTTTCAGTTGTTCTATTTCAGCTCTGGTATTATAAACTTCTATGTATTTGAGATTTTCTATTGTATATGTTTTCAAACAGATATTATGTATTTTGTTTTGAGAGTTTGTTATAGTAGCTTCATGAACTACTATGGTTTTTATATTCCGCTGCGAGTTATTCTGATATTCTGTGTCTGTGATTCTGTATTTGATTTTATTTGCTCCAAATTTTATTACAATCTGTTATTTTGAATTATTCAAGTCAGACATGCGTGGATTATTGTTGATTTGAATGGTCCAAAATAGTGGGTCGTTACAATAACATTATCAAAATATAAATATAACAAGAAATAACAAAACATGACATGTGGATATTGAATCCACCCACTAGACTATCGATTGGAAACCAAAAAATACATTCAAATATTTCTCGGGCACCTTGGATTGATCGTACCCAAAATCATAGTTTTGCAAAACAAGGGTCAATTGGTTTCTTAAGGTCACTCTAGCCATCCTTGATTTGTACTTATTTTTCTACGATTAATTGATGTAGGCCTAAGTTGATTTTGGATATTACAAACTATATAGAGCTTTAGGAGAAGATTAGATCGTAAATAAGAATAAAAATAACGAGTGGTTTAACACTACTTCTTTAATGGTTTATGTTATGAGCTTTTTGTTAAAATCTATCTGATCTTTCTAATTATTATACTTACTTATTTTATTCATAACATCCTACTCACTATACCATTTTCTACATATTTATATTGTTTTATATTCATAACATATTAGCCTTAGTTAATTGATAATGACATTATGTTGCATTCTTCTTTATGGTCTTGTCCAATGAAAAAATTGACAAGGAAGGATGTTGTTTGATATGGGCTGACAAATGTTTAAAAGCATTACTTAAGTTGGAACCATTTTCTTATTAGTGTCCCACTATTGATTGTGCTTGGTAGGACCATAGTATTGGTTTGGTAGCCTTTGGAGTTAGATTACGAGTAGCATATAGCTTGGAAATGACTATATCTCCTAAACAAGATCATCTAAGAACATGAGATAAAAACATTAAAATTCATATCTCCTAAACTTGATCTCCGACCTCCATTCCAAACAACTTGATCTCCAAACGTATCTTCCAAACAACTACTTGATCTAGAACACTTTGTTGAGCCTTCTAGACAAACCATAAGCAATTCCTGGACGTTTCATTCCCAACTTTAATGGAGCTCCTAAGTTCATCAATATAGTTCTAGCTATGAGCTCTCAATAACAATCTACTTTGGTGTGACGACCCGGCTTTCCACTCCCGGAAAGTCGCATCGACAGTAAGAAAGAAAGGGGTGAGAAGTAGAAAAGAAAAGAAGAGAAAGAAAACAAACACAAATACTCACAGCGGAAACGGAATAAAATATAATATATCACATAACTATTACATAGTATCATGTACAACACTTATCAGAGTTACACAGATTACATATCATATACTAGACAGTTATAAACATCTGTCTAGTTATTACAACTCAATACAAAACAAAGATCTAAACAAGATCAACACAGCGGAAACTACTATCTATATCTACAACGCTGAAGCCTCCTGCTCCATTGCTCCTCCACAATTCGTCAAGGCTAACCTGAATCCCTTGGCTACTCGTAAAAATTTGAGTACCCAAGAGTTTATAAAACAGAAATAAACAACTTGGGTCAGACATGGGTCTGGTGTGAGTAACAGGTTAAACTTGCTTAACTTCAAAACCTTTTGAAAGAAAAGGTATCACGTAAGACTTCCCACACATAAACATGGGTAAGTTTTTACCTTACGCTAACCAAAAACATTTGATAGGAAATTCGATTGTATTATAATAGGGTCTAGGGTTTTCAAATAAATATGAAATAGCTGAAATTGTTACATTATTAAATTCCAGCATACTAGCCACAAAGTGGGTTATACAATCAAGTCCGTTGGCACTTATTGGATTTTGGATTCCATACAATGGCAGGGCTACTGGGGTACCGCCCGTCACAGTACGTGGCCTAGATCACCGTACCGAGGATCACTCCCAATCCCCTGCAACACAAGGTCGGAACATCCCTTACTGGATAATTCCCGCACAAGATACCTCACGGTTGGGATCAGCAACCGCACCACTAAGTCGAAAATAGAAAGGGACATCTAGACAGAGGTAACCTTGTCCTACTTGGGTGCTACCCACTAACCTTGCTGCACCTCCCCTGTTTTAGCCATTCCCGGTTTGTGAGGCTTGAGGTCACGATTACCTTTAAAAAGAACACATCACTTAGAATGCTCATCGTCCACCTGACGATGTTCTGAAAGCATTCAATCCATACAAGTTCGTTCCGAGTTCGAACGAAACCGAAGGCATTATCTCGTTACACTTGTTTTGGAATCACCCTCAGAGTTAACGACAATACCCTTGCACTCTGAATCTTCATCTTCACTTGATTCACGATCTATCGTTAATTTGGATCGATGTGGTATTCGGGTCTCCAGACTTGGAAATCCGGTATACGGAAACCCGATCCCGGTCTCATCAAAATCCAAAGCGTATCTTTTAAGGCCAAGTTGTTTTAAAGGTTAAAACAATTTAATTCATTATCTTTATACACTAAGAAAGATAATTTACAACAGATAAATCAACATTATCAGATAATCCATATTATCATCATAATTCAACTAACATCCATTTCATACAGCATATATCTCATCAGAGATATCAATCAATGCAAAGCATTCAGTATTATCATTCATCCATAAGTAATGATTTATACCATTTCTAATTAATTTAAAATGAATTAAATTAATTACTTCATTCTATAAATCCTTCTTACTTAACCATTAATTAATTACAATCAATTAATTAATTATCCTCAAAAAAATTCATTTCAATTAATCATCTTGATTAATTATCTTTTAATTACATCCAAGTAATTTATCTTTAATTAATTACTTAAATTAATTATCCTTAACCACTTATAGTAATTAACCTTTAATTACATCATTAATTAATTAACTAAAATTAATTAAGTTAATCAACTATAATTAATTACATTAATCCTTAATTAATTATATTTATTAATTACTTCATTTATTAATTATTACTTAATTAATCAATTCTTAATTACATCATTAATGATATTAATTAATGATCCTTAATTACAACTTAATTATTAATTACTTAATTAAATTAATTACATTAAGTAATTAACCTTTAATTAAAACACATTTATTAATCACCTTGATTAATCTTCAATCAGTAATTAACTACCCTTAATTACTTTCATTAACTAAATTAATTATTCCTTAATTAATTTCTTAATTAATCCCTTGATTAATTCAGAAGTAATTAAACTCAAATTACTTCCATTAATAATATCATTATTCACTTAATTACTTCCAGTAATTATTTATTATTAACTTCCCTAAATAATCTTACCTTAATAATTACATTAAGTAATTATTTATCAAATCAACTCTTGATTATTCTAAATTAATTAAACTTAATTAATTAACTTAACTAATCAAATTAACTTCAATTAATTACAATAAGTAATTAATTCTTAATTACTTCCATTAAGTAATTCCATTTAAACAATTTCACAAATGATTATCTTTAAATTAATTAATCTAATTAATTATTAAAATTAATTACATAAATTAATTATTTAATAATCCATAGTTAATGACCTTCATTAACAATTATTTAATTACTTTTCTTAAATAATTAACTTATATTAATTATTATTAATTTCAAATTAATAAATCTTAATAACCAATTAATTAAACATTAATTATTTAATTAATTAAGTATTAACCATAACTTAATTAATCTTTAATTACTTATTAATTAATTCCTAACCATTAATTAATACTCTAATTTATAATCCTTAATTACAATTTAATTATTCTAATTAATAAATCTTAATCATTAATTAATTAGTATAAACCTTTAATTACCTATTTAATTAATCCAAATGATTAATTAATCAAACAATTTAATTATCCATTAAATTTCCTAATTAATTTAATGAACACAAATCTTTAATTACTTTAAGATAAAACTTTATTCTTATTGATAAACAAGTTATCATTTACCATTCATATTTGAAACATTTAAACTTTCAAATTTACTTTTAAATTCCATTTTAAATTCTGGATTTAAAATGAATAAAAATTTAACTTTAACAAAAATTCAAAAATCCATTTACAACTCTTAAAATCATATGATGAAGGAATAATATTCTTATAAAAGAACTTAAGAATTTAAATCAATTTACTTTTAAATTCTAACCCTTTAATATACATTCTAACCAATTAAATTATTTAAACAATTTAATTTAAAAACTTCCTTTAATTTCAAATCTGAGATATAGATTTAAATTTAAATCAGATTTGAATTTAGATTTAAAACTGGTTTAAACCTTTACTTGAAAATTTAAACTTAGTTTTAAAACTTTTAAAACAGATCAGGTTATAAAAACTGACAACTCTAATATGCTCGAGCCTCTCCTTAATTTACTTCGAGTCGCCTCTCCAAAATCTTCGATTAACACTCGAAACAACTCGAGAAAATCTCGAGTAGCCTTCCTCTGTAAAACAGACTTCACCAGATACACATCTACGATCTCGTGCACGTGCACGATTACCAGCGCCAACTTCGGCCATCCACGACTTCCTCCACCAGTCGACGATCACTCACGTACCAGAATACGACCATCGCTTCTTCGATTAATACTCGAAGTCGAATTCGAGCCTTCTACCCAACCTGGAACAAGACCATCGCACTGACAAAACCTGGCAACACTCCTCGCCTTCAAGATTTCCACCACCAGAGCTTCTGAAACTCCGGCCATGTCATCGTCATCGACCAAACTTCCCTCTCTCGAAACCCTAATGCACTCGATCCACTAGAGAAAACGTGGTGATCAAATTATCACGACCAGTTAAAACTAGGGTTCTAACAAAGAATCCACTACTGCTACCTCCTCCATGAATTAAACACCTTCCAGACAATTTTCCTACCATCACCGTTCATTCCTCTATCATTACTGAAAATTACAACATCCCAAATTCTTTGAGATCGACAGAGTTACCAAAATTTCATATTTAACTAAAACCAGAACTGCACCTTCAATTCTAAACTAAAAATCGTGATTTTAGTTTTAAAAATCAAGTCTTCGATTAAGATTTCAGATTATATACCTGACTTAATAAATTAAGATGTTTAAATTTTTCCTTATTCTAAGTTAACTCTGTTCTTCTTAAGTTTTCAGAGACATTCAAGTTATTCTAACTTGATTAACATTTTAAACTTTACTTCATGATTTCACAAACAACTTTTGTTTGAAATCCTAATTTTAATAGAGATTAGTTTGGGAGAATTGGAATTTAGATCTAAATTTTAAACTGAGAACTTTAAACAGAGATGATTACTGGTAAAATCAAACATACACATAGTATCTTCATTCATATATACATGTATCTAGATCTAAAACAAACATGCATACATAATTTCAAACATGCACCACAATTTTACTTCAGATATTTTACCACACAAATCAAATCTATCTATTTTTTTAAAATCTAAGTTACTCATATAAAACAAAAGGATGAACAGAGCACTTATAAACAACATGCACATAAATGAATATACACATCAGACATTCACTTATATATACATGTAATACACATTTAAATTCATCCATACTAGCATGCAACCAATTATATTTTAAAATTTTAAAGTTACTCACCTAAATAAAGAAGAAGACAGAGCCTCCATTTTTGAAAACAGCCTTGAAATCTTTTGAATCCTTAAAACTGAAATGCTTTTGCTTTTGATTTGAAAACATTAAACTTGACTTGAGTTGTTGAAGTAACATGCTTCATGATTTTAAATGAAGTTTCTTTAAAATTGAATCTTGCTTGTTCTCCACAACAGAATTGAAGAAATGCAGGCTTGATTCCAGGTATTGAAGATGAAAATAGACTTTATTCCCAGGTTTATGAAATGAGTTCAAGCTTTTGTTGTTTTGATTTTTGAAGATGCTTAACAGGCTATTGAATTTGAATAGATAGTGGTTTGAGGATTTAATTACAGATTTTGTTTTGAGGAGGGTTTGCTTTAGGATTTGTACAGGCTGAAAATATTTCTCAAGTTTTGAAAAGAGAAAAATATGGAAAAAGAATGAACGTAGGGTAACATATGTATGAAGGCTGAAATGTTTTAATAAAAAGAAAAAGAAAAATTGAATTAAATGTGACACTTGTCCTATATCATATTAATTATCTAACACTTGTAGAAATGAGGCTTAAGGAAAATAACATGTGTCTTTTTTTATTAATGAGTATATATTTGAAATGTTAATAAAGATTTTTATACCTTATTTAAATGTATACATATTGAATTTCTTTTAAAGAAATTGTTATAACAAAGTATATATATAAATGAAAACTTATCCAAATATTTTAAAATTGTTTATCTCTTGAATTTCAAAATTTAATTCAAATTCAAATTAAATTTAAAAATCCAATTTTAAAATTAAGTTATATATATGCATATATAACTACCATTTAAAATAACAATTCTATCTTATCAAAGTCTATTTATATTTATAAAAACAAAGTATTATAATTATTATTTGAAAACATAATTTCATTTGTTAAATTCAAACCAACTCATCTATTTACAATATATACAATTATACATATATATTATAAATAGAAAATATTTTATTAAACTTTTAAAAGATAAAATTTACCAATTAAATACTTATTTCATCAGATTATTAAATTAAACTCAAATTTTATTATCAAAGATCATCAATATCAATTTAATTATTTAACAGATTATTAAATTGATATTGCTCAAATTTTCGGGATATTACATTTGGACTTCTAAACTTGATGTGACGCTCTTTTGTGAGCTCATTAGGTTTCTAAAACCTACTTAACTTTCCTAATTTCACCATTATGCATAAGTTTGTTCATTGAGTCAACGCTTAACATTACCTTGTATACTCCATCCTAAGTTGCAACATAGGAGCTTCTCAACTCGATTCTATATTAATAAATTACATTTTTGAGGCTTCTATTTAATTTACATCAATAATATCACATTAACAGTCCACATTAAAAAAACTTCGCTAACGCTATTTACACCCTATTTTTTATTTTTCCATCCCAGTTAACACTAAAAAAGACAGATTCTAAAAGTACCCTTCAACATTAACATAATAGTTAGATGTTTTTCCTTTCCTCCTCCTCCTTCCCCTTCTACATTATTTAATATTAATTGTAAAGGATGAAGAAAACTATATATCTATATATAATTTATATTAATTTCAATCGATTAACAAAAATATAGAAGATTTCAATCAACTTCATCAAGTCTTAAATACATTTTAACGAATTTCATAAAAAACCCAAATTGTAACCCTAACCTTTATATGAAAGAGAAAATATACCTTTCTAAAAACTTATCAAGGGTAATTTTTTGTTTCTTTATTTTTTTTCTATAAATAATAATAATAATAATTGCAAATTAGTTGACTATGATTTTATGTTTTATGAATTTAACAATTTAAAAATATAAAGAGTAGAAGGTGAACGAAAATAAAATTAAAAATATAAAGGTAAAATTTGTATGATGTGAGGTGAGAAAAGAAATAATTGAAGTGTGATTTTTTAACAAAAGAGTGGGATGTGAAAGGAAAATTAAGGGGTGTCAATAGATTCAGCCAAAAAACTTTCTGTAATGTAATTAGTGGAGACTAGGGTAGTAGCCGCATCTTCCATCTCCATTTCAGTTGTCTCTTCACCCACTTCACTTTTTACCATCTCTTCCCTCTCAATTCCAATCTCTTCAAATTAATTTCCTTTCCTTTTTTTAAACTACGCCTTCGATGCCATTTTGACCTCATCGGATCTTCTTGCTTTGTTTTGTCTATCGCATGTTCTGACTCTCGACTTGACTATGCTTTTACATCTCGGATTTGCTTTCAGCCTGCCATTTGCTCTTAGTTTCGTTCGCTCACAAGTGATAAAGTTAGGGGTATGCCCTAGGGGTGATTATGTAATTGTCACATATATCTAACTCGATAATCAATCTTGTTCGAATTAAAATGTGTTTTCTTTCTATTATATACTTGATATATGGTGTTATATTAATTAATTAATTTAATTAAAAGTGTATTTAATAAAAAGTCCATAAACAGTATGTTTTTGTGATAGTAGTTTCAATGTATTGTAAACATAAGTGATTTATCACAATAAAATAAACATACCATTTAAAATATTCCTAGTCAAGATGTATCAAGACAGGATATCAATACATCCCTTTAGACTAGAGTACGTAACACTCTTCAGATATTGGGCAGTGTGATACTCATAGCTGCTCGGGGCCAAATGAGTAATAAATAGAATAACACTTAATAAAGCAAAATTGGATTTTACCAAAACCAAATGACTAATAAATTTTTTCATAATGTCACACTACTTGCTAAGTGAAGTGTGAACGTTAATATTCAAATTGTTCGATATTAACAACTACCCGAATTTACACCTAAGAGTCACACAACAGAAACATTGAATACTTCTTTTACCGCTCGATTTTGTTAATTTGTAATTTTTATAAATTAATTAATTTACAAAAGATATTAATTATAAAATTTTATTTGATGTGTTGAACAATATTAAACAATGTGTTTATAATAGTTATAAATATATTAATTGACATACGATATTGGTACATGTTTAAATTGGATTTAAATGAAGCAATTATTGTTTGGGCTTGGACTAGTCTTCAGGCCCATAAGGGTCATGGTATATGTGGCTATGGAAAGGAGCATTAGGGCTGGCCATATGATGATAGAGAGAAGGAATTTTGAATTCAAAAGAGAGGGAAATGGTAAGAGAAATAAGTGGATCTTGATCCTTATTTCACTCCTTGGTCTCTCTCTTATATAATCCCTCTTACCCTCACTTTGTAAACACATTTTGCACTCTTTCTTTGCTATCATATCAAGCCACTTCCCGCTATAACAACCCTAAAAAAAATCCAAGCATTGATTCACATTAATTTACTTCGATTCGATCGTCGACGGTAAGGCAATTCAGAAACTAACAACTTTGGGATTGGGATTAGATTCAAGGAGTCTATTTCTTCATTTCAACATGCAAACTTGGGCTTTAGTGAAAGTTACATTGTTGGTCTATTATTATATACCGATGTTCATATACTTATTGTTCCCTATGTTGCTTAGTTAGAAATACCCAAAATTCGATGTATCAATGGATTGTTACATGCTGATGGTTGTGTATATAAGTGGATATATATATATATATACTAAAAGAAATTCTTTTTATGTATGGTTTTTTGCTACTCATGGATAAAAAAAGTTTAATTAAAATAATAATATTAAATGACTTTAATGAATTAAATTAAACACAAAAGATTAAATCATATAATTAATATATTTTAAATTATGTGAATTTTTTTTGTTGATATCAGAAAAGCTTTTAGCGTTAAAATAAAAAAATTGTATATATATTTATTATATAGTTTAATTATTTACTTCCTTAAAAATTGGTTAAATAGATAAAAAAAAGTATACACGTCTGTAAATAATATGAAATGCTGCAAATTTTTTATATAATATAAAATATACATTATGGTTTTGAAATGAATCTTTATGTTTTTCAGTTATTCCCATATGATTTTTGATTTATTATAAGTATTTAATTAACAAATATTTATTATTCAAAAAATAAATTCAAATAATAAAATTAATTTTTTATCTGGTTGAAAGTAGCAGCAAATCATATATTTATTCATGAATATATATGTATGTATGTATGTATGTATGTATGTAACAAGTTATATGTTTATATGTAATGCATATTTAAATTATTTTAATATATTTATATAATAATTTCATTTCAGATTTCATAGTATAAATATTCTAAATTATTTTATGAACTAATATTTAAAATAATTTTATAATTTAATTTTATATATTCATATGTGTTTATATGTATGTATGTATTTGTATTTTAACAAGTGCTTTATGTAAATAATTTACAACCAATATTTTATAATAAGTATATAGTTATATAATATATATATATATATATAATATTTTGATGCACACACACATATACACACACACATTTAGACAATCCATTTTTATACACGAGGGGCTGGCATGTCCATTGCGATGTAAACCCCAACATATATACACGAAAATGCCAAACCATGTACACACTATCATGTTGCATGTGTGCACACACATATGTGTATATAAAACACATATATAAAATATAATACATATTATATAAAATTAAACTTTATTTATAAAATTAAATATAATATTAATTTCATTTAATAGAAAATTTAGAAATGTTCTAAACGAATTTAGACTACATAAGCCCAATAAAGATCCAAAAAGGTAAAAAATTGAAATTTACCCGATTACTCCACTATGGGTTGACCCGGTTCCAAAAATGGTATTATAGCCAAATAGCCTATGCGGTCTAAATTAGATGTATTTGGACTAACTTTTTAAAGCCTACCTATATACCAGGGTGTTTGGAAAGTAATATCTAAGGTTGGATTTGGATAATCAAATACTTTGCCCTATTGGGTTACTGACCTAGCTCGGAAGGATGAGGTAAGCCCAAAGGTTATTGTGACGCCCCACCTTTATACCCACGCTAACCAAGAACACTACGGTGTAGTGCTGTCAATTAGCACGGAGAATAAGGCTGTTGAGGAGCGACCATCCGTGTAACTTCTTTGTGCGAGCACCGATATGTCAGATAGAATAGAATGCATATCTTTTTAAAGAGGAAATCCAACATACCGATACAAACACAAAGCTATTACTCGGTGGCTATATATAATCTTCGGAAACAAATATAGAAATAAACGTAACACAAATCAGTCACAGACAATTCATATCACAAAGGCGGAAATAGATATGAATATAACACATGAAAGTGTACATCAGAGTAGTGGTCAAATAAGATCCACAATAACACAAAAGAATAGATACAAGTGCTAACCAAAAGAATATGTATACATCAAGGAGTCTAATCTCAAATGTATACAAACAAAAACTACTAAACTAGAGTAGTTAGCCAAAAGTCGGATGATGGCTCCAGATAGGAAGTCATGAGGAAGCACCTGTAAAATCTCAGTCTGACCCGAGTATTATTTAAGAAGAAAATAATAAACGGATCAGTCTAGCTATAATTATCAGATAAAATGAGATAGAATATGAGATATGATAATAGAACGTATGATAACAAAAAGGTGTCATACTATAAAAAGTATACATTAGAAATCCCACAAAAGTCATACAATATCTCAATAATCTCAAAACGGATAAAAGAATGTCATATTCTTAATTTAATTCACCAAGCCACAATAAAATGACATACTCATCAATGTCAATGGTAAAAGCTGGTGAAACATAAAAATCCAGAAATCAATAATTAGAAATCCAGAAATCACAAGAAAGAGGATGGCCAATCCCATAAACTGAACATCGACGCACCTAGAAAGATATGCCCCATGTAAAGTCTAGCATCGATACACCTAGAAAGATGCACCCCATGCAAAGTCGAACATCGACGCACCTAGAAAGATACGACCCATGCGAGAAGTAAACATCGACGCACCTAAATAGATACGACCCATGCGAGAAGTAAACATCGACGCACCTAAATAGGTACGACCCATGCGTCTAGACCATAAAATGATCGTCATCGATCATAAAGAAGTGTCGATTACACTAAGCTAGTAAATATAAGAGTTTAGCTTCATGTCCCATAACCACTTGCTTAACTCAAATATTTACGAACAGATTGTAGATCCGCACTAGGAAATTGTCACAAGAGTTTCAATATGTGTGAATCGAAATCACACCAATGAGGTATAGACTAACCTTGAAGATAAAGAGATATGTGTGAATCGAAATCACGCAAATGGTGTCTAGTCTAACCTCGCAAACAAAGAGACATCGCTCAATCGCTAGTCTAAATCACAAGAATGATCATCATGATCATAAGGAAGTGTCGATTACATTAAGCTAGTAAATATAAGAGTTTAGCTTCATGTCCCATAACCACTTGCTTAACTCAAAGATTTACGAACAAATTGTAGATCTGCACTAGAAAATTGTCACAAGAGATTCAATCGAACAAGTCCATGAATTAACCGACGAAGTAAACGCAAGCGTTTCATACCACTTGTTTTGCTAAGCCGTTTAATTATATTTTCTCATACGAATGAGGTAAAGGTTTGTATATACTAGTAGATTGGAAAACAGTTTTATAACCGAGTTTGATATTGAAAATAGAGTTGAAATCCTTTTGATGAAATTGATATTTACTACTAGTATTGAAACCTTTATATTTTTAAAGTGACAAGTCATAGAAGTGATTGTAGAAACAATCAATTATAAAAGTTCACATTCGAAGACGTGAATAAAATCCAAAGAAATCAATTCCCAAAACCATCAAAGTAAGAAGTTCGGTTGAATGGTTTTCGGATAAGATTGCCTACGCAGAGTTATACGGGGTTCGACCTGCCCGGTCAGGTCGCGGGGGTCCAGGGGGCAGCGCCCACGGCGGGGTGCGGGGCAGCGCCCCGTCACGGTACGACTTAGTGAAGACAAGCGACCTAAGTTTAAAAAGGCGGGCGACTTAACAAAGTGGCCGATAATAAATGATAACAACAAAAAGGGAATCAACACGAATTGATTAGAGTTGGAAATTCAAGCACAATAGGGAAATAGGCAAAAGACTGCAGATTCAGACGTCTGGAATAATTGGTTCAGACGTCTGAATCTGGAAAAATTAAATATTTTCCAGAACACAGATTCAGACGTCTGAACGAAATATTTCAGACGTCTGAAATAGGCAATTTAAGCCTATTTTCTTTCTGTTTGAAATCGAGCCAATTCAGACGTCTGGGGCCAAAGATTAAGACGTCTGAATCTGGGAATATAAATTCCCCCACTAATATTCAGACGTCTGAAATACGGATTCAGACGTCTGAAACTGTGTTTCAGAGCGTTTCCTGAACCTCGACCAAAAATGGCCAAGTCACCAAAAATTGAAATATACACAAGATCGATCCAAACCAAAATCAATTGCAATAGAAGAAGTGTTAGGAATTCATACCTAACAATCGAAGATAATTAAAGACTTAGATGTGAGATAAAAATCTCACCTTTGAACCCAAACAAATGAAGACGAAGCTTTTAAAACAAGCTAAGATCAACTCCTCTTCAACACAACCCAAATGAGCTTGAATCTATGCTCAAAAAGAAGAACATTCCTAAAGTTAGGTTTAGGATTTCTGAAATTGAAAGGAGAACGGGTTGGAGAAGAAGAAGGAGATGCTTACCAATGGGTTCTCTTAGAATTTGGAGCTAGAACTTGATTTGAAGATGAAACTAGGGTTTGGGAGTTTTAATTTCCCATCTCTCCCACCATTTTTGCTTTAGAACTGAGCAAGAGGAGGAAGTGAGAGTGAATGGGGAGGGATGGTTCAGTTTGGGGTTTAAGTTGGCAAAGGGGCTGAACTCAAAACCAAACCCAAAGTGCAAATGGTCAAATTTTTGACTAGCTCCAATCATATCGAAGCTTACACTCAAAAAGATCGCAAACGACGTTTTGAACTCAATGGAGGTGGTCTCGAGTCCTAATTCGACTGTTTGCAAAAAGTAGCTTTTCGAACCAAAATCCGACGAACGGCGAAATATTTAAATAAAATATTTAAATATAAAATCGATAAATATGCGGGTTGTTACAGACTCCCCTCCTTAAAGAAATTGCGTCCTCGCAATACTTAAGAAGAAAATAAAGAGTAACAACCATAAAAGCATATCAACACAAAAGAAAATTTGAAATAAGAAGTTCACCATAAAGAGCATGAAAGAGTAAACTCGGACGAGTTCGCTCAATGAATTCTCTAGATTTCCCAAAAGCAATCCTTGGGACTTGAGAACCATAGAACTTTCACAAGAAGAACATCTTTATTTCGAAGGCGCTCAACCTCCGAAGTAACGATGCAAGTAGAATGTTGCTCAAAAGTCAAATTAGGTGAAACTTCAATTTCTACTATAACACCAAGCTCAAGAATAAAAATTGGAAACCTTAAGGCATTTCCGTAGAAGAAAGACGTAAGAAAACATCGTGAATAACAGAAAATTGAGCTGGTGCAACGGCGTAGTACAAAAACGGTACGCCAAATGAACCGAACACCATAAATGAACATCGGACGCTAATCCAGAAAAGAAATGAGATGAAGCTCAATAAAATGGAGTATATCGAAACGTCCGATGAACTTGGCATTTCATACGGACATCATCAAAGAAATAACCACTTGTTGCTTACGACAAAGTGGATTGGCAACACGATTTCCCTCCCGGGAGTATAAAGAATTCAAGACCATAAGATGTAAGGAACTCGAGCCAATATTAAGTCCTTATGAGAAAATAAATATTCCAAAGATTTATGATCAGGGTAGAGAACAAATTTCTCACCCAAAAGTGATGATGCCAAACTCTAAAAGCAAAAACAATAGCCGCGAGCACTAGATCATGAGTGGCATACCTAGTCTCGATAGGCTATAACTATATAGAAGAATAAATGATAGCGCGTTCTCTTTTGCAAGTGAACGACATCAAAACCAATACGATTAACATTGGTACTAAAGAGAAAATCTTGGTTCCCTTCGGGAATCACAAGAATAAAAGTAGCGGAAAAGAATTCTTTCAAATAATCTTCTTTCCTGAAAAGCTAAAACTTTCCAAAAATTACAAATATTCTTTAGGTAATAATCTTTCTAGAGAAATTTACATTTTACTGTGTCTGATTGTCTCATCAAAGCGTTTAGGAAATTCCTATCGATAACGTTGATCAAGCGCATCGACCAGAATTCTTAAAGCACTTAATGGGCAATACAATCACAAAATCATCTTCTATATAATAAACATGTTTCTTAAAAACTTTTAAGAATATTCTTTGTTTGCTTAAAGAACAAAAATCCAATTGTACTTATAAATAAATCTTATGAAAAAGATTTGCAAAATTTTAAATTGCCGTTCTCATCCAAAATCAAAGAACGGAGTCATCGAGGTCGTAGAATACTCGATTCATCAAACGGATGAAATAGTTTGACAAACTAAATGACATAATAAGTCATTCATGAGTTTCATAACGAGTGCGGAATGCTGTAAATGAAATGCTAACTCCCGCAACTCGTGGCAAATGAAAATTGGTGGCAAGGTCGAGCTAAAAAGAGACCTTAACACCACTCAAAAGATTTTCTTAGGTGGTAATCCTAAGACAAGCTCAAAAATACCGGAAATTCTCAAACTACATGAATGAGAGAAATAACGCTTTCCTCATCATGAGGGCTTAAAGAATAAAAGTTGAGGCCACCAAAAATTTGAAATTGGAATCACAAAGAAAAATAGCAATCTGCCTAACAGACTTAAAATGTCGAAAATGAATAGTCCACTCGAGATATAGGATATGGCTATATAAAAATTAATTCAATCCCTACAAAAATCAATTCCGAAGCCTAAGTAGAAAATCGGCTCGGAAAGCTAAATCACATAAAAATAATTTCGACATCAATAATTAGCAAATTGAGTATTGCGGATCCACCAATCCGGATTCGCAATCCTCAAAGAAGTCATCAAGTCCAGAAATGTTTAAAGAAGAGAATCACAAGTTCTTTTGACATAAAAATAATGAGATGAAACCCATATCAAAAAGAACTCGAATAAGATAATCACAAAATAATTGTCATCAAGAATAGAATGGATACCTTGACCAAGAGAAGTGCTAGAAGAGGCTTGCACAACCTTTAGCTCTCCCTCCTTCTTGCTTGAAGTATGGGACACGCTGTTATATGATGACTCAAACTTTTGCAATAGCGGCAATAGAGGGGTTGCGGACACTCCTTTGCATAATGGTCCATAGAATCACAATTGTAGCATCGTCCACGGCTAGTGGTAGGAGTCTTTGCTACTGGAGTTTGTTGCTTCCCTTTCTTGTCGGGATTGGGATTGGGACCTTTGAACTTAATAGGCCTTTTCATGTTATTGTTGGAGTTTTGTTTAGCACCCACAACTTCAACATCACACTCTCTATCGGCCTCTTCAAGACGAAGAGCGATATCAATAAGCTGATCAAATGAAACTTCGAGTTTCAGGAGCAATGGCTTCTTAAGATTCTTATTCAAGCCATAGACGAACCTCTGATTTTTCTTCAACGGGGTGTTAATGTATTCGACCCCGTATTTGGAAAGAGCTTCGAAAGATGCGACATAGTCCGTCACAGAAGATTCACCTTGAACAAGGTCGATAAAACGCCGGGCCAAGGTTACTTTTTCAGCCTCAGGCACAAATTTCAATTCGAATCTTTCCCGGAATTGCTCCCAAGTGAGATCCGCTTCAACGATTTCAGAAATAAGAAGCTCATACCAATCCAATGCTCTTTCTTGGAGCATGCTAGAAGCCACTTGGACTCGGTGGAGATCAATAAGGTTCATGCGAGAGAAGATGCGATCGCATGTTTTGAGCCAAGCTTGAATTTCAATAACACTCTCGGATCCCCGGAATGGCCTTCCACCCAAATCAGTATAATCCCTACACAAGCGTGCAAAACCGGATCTAGGATGAGTAGGCTCTGGAATGGGTCCGATAGCTTGAGCATTCTTAACAAGATCTAGAAGCTGCTGGGCAGACATAAATACTCCATCTTGGGGAGTAGCACTTGATTGACCGACGTTGGTACGGCCAGATCTAACCATTTCTCTTCTTTAAGAAAGAAAGAAGAAGAAAAAGTTATTCTCGGAATAAATATCAAACAATCATGATTGATAAAACAAGGAATCATAAAAGAAAATAGGATAGAACGGTACAAAGACACGAATAAAATCCTAAGGCACAACTCCTAAGAAAGACTTAGGACATGATCCTTGCTAGATAATTCTACATTGTTCCGAAGTTTGGCTCTGATACCAAGCTGTGACGCCCCACCTTTATACCCACGCTAACCAAGAACACTACGGTGTAGTGCTGTCAATTAGCACGGAGAATAAGGCTGTTGAGGAGCGACCATCCGTGTAACTTCTTTGTGCGAGCACCGATATGTCAGATAGAATAGAATGCATATCTTTTTAAAGAGGAAATCCAACATACCGATACAAACACAAAGCTATTACTCGGTGGCTATATATAATCTTCGGAAACAAATATAGAAATAAACGTAACACAAATCAGTCACAGACAATTCATATCACAAAGGCGGAAATAGATATGAATATAACACATGAAAGTGTACATCAGAGTAGTGGTCAAATAAGATCCACAATAACACAAAAGAATAGATACAAGTGCTAACCAAAAGAATATGTATACATCAAGGAGTCTAATCTCAAATGTATACAAACAAAAACTACTAAACTAGAGTAGTTAGCCAAAAGTCGGATGATGGCTCCAGATAGGAAGTCATGAGGAAGCACCTGTAAAATCTCAGTCTGACCCGAGTATTATTTAAGAAGAAAATAATAAACGGATCAGTCTAGCTATAATTATCAGATAAAATGAGATAGAATATGAGATATGATAATAGAACGTATGATAACAAAAAGGTGTCATACTATAAAAAGTATACATTAGAAATCCCACAAAAGTCATACAATATCTCAATAATCTCAAAACGGATAAAAGAATGTCATATTCTTAATTTAATTCACCAAGCCACAATAAAATGACATACTCATCAATGTCAATGGTAAAAGCTGGTGAAACATAAAAA
Organism: Allium fistulosum; assembly: GCA_030737815.1. Lineage (NCBI taxonomy): Eukaryota > Viridiplantae > Streptophyta > Magnoliopsida > Asparagales > Amaryllidaceae > Allium > Allium fistulosum. Next base: position 302,540,289 of record CM060901.1, on the reverse strand, counting down.
TCCAGAAATCAATAATTAGAAATCCAGAAATCACAAGAAAGAGGATGGCCAATCCCATAAACTGAACATCGACGCACCTAGAAAGATATGCCCCATGTAAAGTCTAGCATCGATACACCTAGAAAGATGCACCCCATGCAAAGTCGAACATCGACGCACCTAGAAAGATACGACCCATGCGAGAAGTAAACATCGACGCACCTAAATAGATACGACCCATGCGAGAAGTAAACATCGACGCACCTAAATAGGTACGACCCATGCGTCTAGACCATAAAATGATCGTCATCGATCATAAAGAAGTGTCGATTACACTAAGCTAGTAAATATAAGAGTTTAGCTTCATGTCCCATAACCACTTGCTTAACTCAAATATTTACGAACAGATTGTAGATCCGCACTAGGAAATTGTCACAAGAGTTTCAATATGTGTGAATCGAAATCACACCAATGAGGTATAGACTAACCTTGAAGATAAAGAGATATGTGTGAATCGAAATCACGCAAATGGTGTCTAGTCTAACCTCGCAAACAAAGAGACATCGCTCAATCGCTAGTCTAAATCACAAGAATGATCATCATGATCATAAGGAAGTGTCGATTACATTAAGCTAGTAAATATAAGAGTTTAGCTTCATGTCCCATAACCACTTGCTTAACTCAAAGATTTACGAACAAATTGTAGATCTGCACTAGAAAATTGTCACAAGAGATTCAATCGAACAAGTCCATGAATTAACCGACGAAGTAAACGCAAGCGTTTCATACCACTTGTTTTGCTAAGCCGTTTAATTATATTTTCTCATACGAATGAGGTAAAGGTTTGTATATACTAGTAGATTGGAAAACAGTTTTATAACCGAGTTTGATATTGAAAATAGAGTTGAAATCCTTTTGATGAAATTGATATTTACTACTAGTATTGAAACCTTTATATTTTTAAAGTGACAAGTCATAGAAGTGATTGTAGAAACAATCAATTATAAAAGTTCACATTCGAAGACGTGAATAAAATCCAAAGAAATCAATTCCCAAAACCATCAAAGTAAGAAGTTCGGTTGAATGGTTTTCGGATAAGATTGCCTACGCAGAGTTATACGGGGTTCGACCTGCCCGGTCAGGTCGCGGGGGTCCAGGGGGCAGCGCCCACGGCGGGGTGCGGGGCAGCGCCCCGTCACGGTACGACTTAGTGAAGACAAGCGACCTAAGTTTAAAAAGGCGGGCGACTTAACAAAGTGGCCGATAATAAATGATAACAACAAAAAGGGAATCAACACGAATTGATTAGAGTTGGAAATTCAAGCACAATAGGGAAATAGGCAAAAGACTGCAGATTCAGACGTCTGGAATAATTGGTTCAGACGTCTGAATCTGGAAAAATTAAATATTTTCCAGAACACAGATTCAGACGTCTGAACGAAATATTTCAGACGTCTGAAATAGGCAATTTAAGCCTATTTTCTTTCTGTTTGAAATCGAGCCAATTCAGACGTCTGGGGCCAAAGATTAAGACGTCTGAATCTGGGAATATAAATTCCCCCACTAATATTCAGACGTCTGAAATACGGATTCAGACGTCTGAAACTGTGTTTCAGAGCGTTTCCTGAACCTCGACCAAAAATGGCCAAGTCACCAAAAATTGAAATATACACAAGATCGATCCAAACCAAAATCAATTGCAATAGAAGAAGTGTTAGGAATTCATACCTAACAATCGAAGATAATTAAAGACTTAGATGTGAGATAAAAATCTCACCTTTGAACCCAAACAAATGAAGACGAAGCTTTTAAAACAAGCTAAGATCAACTCCTCTTCAACACAACCCAAATGAGCTTGAATCTATGCTCAAAAAGAAGAACATTCCTAAAGTTAGGTTTAGGATTTCTGAAATTGAAAGGAGAACGGGTTGGAGAAGAAGAAGGAGATGCTTACCAATGGGTTCTCTTAGAATTTGGAGCTAGAACTTGATTTGAAGATGAAACTAGGGTTTGGGAGTTTTAATTTCCCATCTCTCCCACCATTTTTGCTTTAGAACTGAGCAAGAGGAGGAAGTGAGAGTGAATGGGGAGGGATGGTTCAGTTTGGGGTTTAAGTTGGCAAAGGGGCTGAACTCAAAACCAAACCCAAAGTGCAAATGGTCAAATTTTTGACTAGCTCCAATCATATCGAAGCTTACACTCAAAAAGATCGCAAACGACGTTTTGAACTCAATGGAGGTGGTCTCGAGTCCTAATTCGACTGTTTGCAAAAAGTAGCTTTTCGAACCAAAATCCGACGAACGGCGAAATATTTAAATAAAATATTTAAATATAAAATCGATAAATATGCGGGTTGTTACAGTTATCCCTTATGGAAAAGAGCCAAATTTGAATTGGCCTTGAGTTGATTTCATACTTTTTTTGAAAGTAAAATAAAATTTTTAAATTCAAATATTAAATTAAAAATAAAACAGATATTGTAAAAGTTAAAATATAATTTTTCAAAATATTTGAAAATGTTATAAAATTAATTTCGAAGATATTATTCATTATTAATATTAAAAATATATATTAATTAATTAAATAAGTTAAGTAACTAAATATATATACCTGTATAATATCTAAAATGATATATGTTATGTCGTCTTGGATTGTTTAAGACAGTATAAGTATACATGCGTATGTAAAAGAATTTTCAAAATTAATAAATTTTAATTAAAATTGTTTAATCAAATAAATTAATTAAAAGTTAATTAATAAATTAAAATATAAATGTATATATATAAGATATATGTGTACCACTATATAGGTTATACTATATATATATTCAATAGAACATGTTATAATTGAATAATATAATAATTAATTAAAGTGCTAGTTAATTAAATAAGATTTAATTAAAATAATGTTATACATAAAATATTATATAAGATAAATAAAGTACGAAAGTTATATAATAATAAAAGTTATATAATATAAATGTATAAACCAAAGGTGGAACTATAAGAAACCCAATTAGGCATATGGAATAAATACATACATATAATACGTATACCGTAATTTTCAATGTCTCTGACACTTGAATCATGAGGGTGCTTCTTAAGAAATATATTATTCCATAGGTTGATATCACTAGATTAAATATATTAGAGATTATGTGTAACGACCCAGAATTTTGACCAAATTAAATTAAGAATATTTAATTTATTTTAAATATTTGAACGATGATTTAATTTGAATCCCCGATATAACTCTGAATTTGGCGATTAAATTATAGTATTTAATCTGTTGATAGTTGAATAACAATTTGAATCTTCAATTTAAAGTTGAAGAAAAATATTTCGAAAGCTTTTAAAATTCGTATTGACAATACCGGAAATAATAGAAGCTTCAGAATTGAATTGTTCAGCGATTTGTTCGGTTTTGAATTTATATCGTTTAAACTGAATTTAAAAATAGCCATCCGAGGCGCAGTCTCGGAATTCGACGAAACCAGTTCCATTGGGTCCGTAATATCGAATTATTATCGGATTTCAAATTTTGTATTTTTCGGTGTTAATACGTGAGCATACGACACCTAAACGCATTGGATTTTAAATTAAATTCAATTTAAAATTTAATTTTTAAATCTTGAATTGGTCAACAAACACCACGTTGTCTCCCTTAACTCACGCGCCTAAAATCACGGCTAAAATCGTGCAGGGATGTTTCGTTCAATTTTAAATATCTCATTTCCTTTCTTCCTTTACCAATCGAGATTTCTCGTTCAAAATGAAAATGGCTGAGCGATTCAAGAAAACAAAGAAAGGAGAAAACTAAAATCTCGTTCCAGTTAAAATCGCGCCCTCCTCTAAAACATTCTAACGAAGAAAAATGGCCGAAGCCCTCTCCCATTCAAATCGAATAATGGTGGCTGCGGCATCAAATCAAAAAAAAAAGGGGGGAGGCTCTCGCGTACAGGCGACGACATTCGCGAGCACGGAGGTCGCGACGACAAGGGCGTGGTTGTCACATCCCTGAATTTTCGACTTTCGAAAATTCGACATCGATACTCACTTTATCGACTGCCGAGCAATCGAGTGCCGGAAACTCCAATAGTGAGGGTTTTAAGAAAAAGAAAAAGTAGAAGAAGAAGAAGATAGAAGAAAAGAAGAGAAAAAGGAAAGAAGAACAACACATCAGAACATCAACAGAAACAGAACCATATCAGAATCTCACATATCGCAGCGGAACAATATATAATAGATAAATGAATAATCTTTAAAACAAAGAACTATATCATTTTATACATACATCAATCATCAGAGTCAATATACAACTCAGTACAACAATGGACAGTTTTATAACTTGTCCTCATACAGAATACACAGTGGAATAAATACTATCAGGTACAAATACTACGTCTCGTCATCCAGCTTGCTTCCAAAGCTCCAGAATATCCAAAATATCCTGATAATTTAACTCTAGACTGCCCGTGTGGAAATTGGTGGGCACCCAGAGTTTAGAAGGGAACAATAAACTCCGAGTCAGTCATGGTGACTGGTGTGAGATCGTAAAACAGTTATTCTTTAAAATAAACAACAGAGAATTTTAAAGTAAATTCGAAATGCTTTTGGAAAATGAAACTACCATAAGACCTCCCACCACACACACAATGCAAACGCAGAATTGGAGGAGATTTCTTCTTATGATAGTCAAAGATGCTTACTACGTAAAATCAAATCATTTTTGATATTATTATTAGTGCATAGTGTAGAAAACATTTCGAAAGTATAATATTAATCTTAGCCAGCATAGGCATTCCGCACTTATGCCTACTATAGCTACTATGTTCAATAGCAGGTTACCGCCACATTCCATAGCAGGTAATACAACTAAAACCGTACACGTCACGTATTGTTTCTTTGGATTTCCAACAAATGGTCAGGCTAAGGAACTTCCTATCCACGATGGGTACGTCCCTGGAATAGACGACCCGAGAACCTAACCGGATCTCTGCCAACACAAGGCCGGGTTACCTCTGCAAAAATAGGTAACTACTGACACGCGTATGCCATCCCCCGATCGTCACCGATCTTCCCGAGGATCCCCGATTCGCAACAAACCACATAGATAATAATAATGCAGTAACCACAGAGGTTAAGTATCTGGGCTCCATACCATGATACCACCTTTATCCAGAAGGAATGACATACACTAAGGGGCGCTACTCCCTAGAACCTTGCTGCATTCGTCCTGTTTCGACCATTTCCGGGGTGTGAGGCTCGATGAAGTCTCGTCCACAAAGCTACGCTTTCTATAAAAAGCCCTGCTTCGGGTCAAACAAAAATGATCAACCTATGATCACAAAGATATAAGATCAAACAAATGATCATATCGCAAATGATCGAACACTGATCATTTCACAGCAACACTCAGTATGCCACGTTACCAAATTGGGATATATCGCTGATAAATTTCAACTACATAACCTCTGAGCTCGTACGTCTCAGAGAAGGGTGTTAAGCTAAGAGAATAAATTCTCCGCCACCAACAGAAATGTATTTGAAAGAAATCAGCTTTATATCTCAAATTGTAACGTCAGACACACAATCCATACAAGTCTGTTCCGGGATCGAACAGAACCGAAGGCACTTCTCACGAAGCCCTTGCATATCCGGATAATTTTCAATCACGTCAGGATTTCCCGTCACTAAGGGTGATAAAAACCTCTAAACCGGAGATCAGCCGATGTAGAGTAACTCGACGGTAATCCTTCCATTTTCAAAAATATCCGGTCTTCAACACCGGTCTTCGAATGCAATTTATAACGACGTATCACATATTCGGAATGGGTTATACGACCCCATGGTCCTTTCCCGGCTAACCCGAATAGTGAGCGATTATTTAAAAATAAGTGTGGCATTCAAATTCATCCAATTCACAACAAATACCTATCTAAAGGTAATTATTGATAGTCGGTTATTTAACTATCAATAAAGATGCGCAACATCATCAGATTCCAAATAATTTTCCAAATTATTTCATCTTCAAAAATATCTTTACTAGATATAAGATTTCCACACTTAACCATTTGAAAACAATTTCAAATCAATTTTCCACACTTCAAAAATAAATCAATATTTATTTTTAAACAACTTCGCTTTCTTTTATAAATTTCGTATTGAATTTATACTTTCGAATATCTACTGATATTCGATTTTCAAATCGTTTTCAATATTCAATTTCAATTTATCTTTAAGAAGATAAATTCTCAAAACATTTCATTTCATTTTGGAAAAGCAATTCCATACTTATTTAATAATAAGTATTTCACAAATCATTTATTTTCAACACTTGGAAAATATTCGATATACTTAAATCAATATTAAGTATATATTCATTCTTTAAGGAAATCATAATTTTTAACATCTATTTGAGTCAAAAACGAATGTTGCGTAAAACATCGTTACGACGACTTAAAATCACTAGTATAGGGATTCGAAATTAAAATAGATATATAAATCCCAATACTACACAAAAAATATTTCCTTTCGGAAATCATTTACTATAACAACAGTGTTATAGTCTACCATTTCCTTAAATTTCTCGAAAACGTCTATTTCAACAAGTATGTTGAAATCTATGCTTTCGATTCATAATACATTTTAAAACCTCGTTAAAAACAATTTAACTTCATTTTAAAATATCACTTCTTCAAAAATGAATCCATTTTATTCAATAATATATTCACGGTCCAGAGTTGTGAATATATCTTTTCTTTAAAAATCTTCTATAAATAAATTTATCCAATTCAATCTATTTCGAATTTATAAACACGTCTATAAATTCCATTTCTATTTTAATAACAATCTCGACTTATAAATCTTCTTTTTATTAACTTCTATATTTTACTTATCAAAATAAGTGATTTCGTATTTATAAACAGCATTTGTAAATTCCAATTTTATTTATAAGAATTTCAATATCAAATTAATTTTCAATATTGATTTCTAACTTTATTTATCACTACTAAATAAATCCCTTATTTTTCTCAAATCATTCAATATTCTATTTTTAAATGGATTCTTCAAATTAAAATCATTTTACATTGATTTCCCAAATTATTTCAATTTACCAATTTAAATTTCTAATTGGATTTCCAACTTATCTCTTTTTAAATAATTTCCTTTTTAAGAAAAAAAATTTCAATTGTTTCTTTCAATCTATTTCAGAATCCAAATTTTAAATTAAATTACTCAATTTAAAATCACTATTATACGAAACTCATTTATTTAACAGTTTCACTTGATTCTGGAATTAATTCAATGAGATTTTACAAATTAACTTTTTATACTTTAAAAATTCGTTTCTTCAAAATTTCTTCAATTTCTAAAATTAATTCACTTAAAAATTTCTATTTTGATTTCAAAAATTCAACTTCGTTTATTTTTGGAATCCAATGATACCAAACATCTATTCAGCTAAATTTTAGCTTTCAAACAATTTCCAGATATCAATTCAATAGCATCAATAATCATTCACAGATTCATATCACAATAGAAATAAATTCAATCAAAGTGAGGGGTCCAGTTGGATCCCTCCAACCTGTTTCCCTGCATCCAAAGATGTTAGCACAATACCAATTCCGCTCCAGTACGGAATTATCGCGGTATATAGGTTTTTATAAATCCGCTTACTAACGGCGCAATAGGGTCTCATCCGCTATACGAGGCGGGAAATCATCAATCCAATATATACATATGCCAATATGTATATATTGCTATATATATAGATATATCCTATCATATCTAATACAAACAGCAATCATAGCAATCAAACAATAACTGTAAACATTCCACATTTTATTCGAGTGAGAAAAATCTCACCTTCGCTTTTTATTTTGCCATCCAATTTCCATTTTCGGCTGATTCTCGATTTATTGACCTTGTAAAATCATTACACAATTTATTAATATTTTGAGTAAACCTTATAATTATTTTCCAATTCAATGATTTAATTAACCCATGATTTATTTCAAACTAATCACTTCCTTAATAAAAAAATATTTTTAGCAACAAAATAATTTTAGTAACTAAGAACATTTTAAATATATTTGTAAACCAGTTAATCGCCAACTTACGTAACCCCCTAAAAGTTGTCTGCTTTAACTTTATATATAAATATTTTCAACCTGTATCTATATAGGTTTATTGAATAACAAATTAAAAATTAAACACCCTTAATAAATTTTTTTAAAGTAACTTAGAAGATAAAAGCTATTACTTATTTTGCTCTTGAGAACTTACTATATATATACGATTTTAAAATCTAGTAAAACAGAAATCATTTTCTGTACATAATTAAATCCATATTCAATACTAAATTGAATTGAAAAATTTTCATATACCTCACTCGATCGAACAAAGACACTGCCTGCTCGACTTCGACAGTCGCTTGTGACCCACGACCATTGATGCTCCTCCTACCCCTCGTCTCTATACTGCAATTGCCAAATGCGAATCTCCATCATCTTCTTCATCGTACCAGGCTCGAGTTCGAGCCACTACCCGAAGTGCCATCGCCAACCTCTGCCTCGCGACGCGACTCCTTCCAGTTGCGAAACCCACGTTCGTCGATCCTTGACGAACTTCACGACCACCGAACTGCTGTCCCAGATCTCCCCTAGCCTCGCCACGAGATCGCGACCCTCCCAACCCCCACAGTACACCGCGAAATCACTGCTTCGAACGCCACGCGCCTCTAGGCTTCTCGCCTATGTCTCATCCTCATTCGAAAACCCCTGCTCGACGACAAGAACACCGGTCGTAAATGAGCACGAGACTTCCAACCACCATCCCTAGCTCGACACACCCATACGAATGCCTCACAGTCGATCGCGAGTCTCAAGGCAGTCGTCATCACGCGCCTTTCTTCTACCTCCGAGCATGCCCAGCAGCTTCGTGCTTGAGCTCTCCATCGCGATTCGATCGCGAATTGATTCGTGATTTCCGGTTTTGAAAGGAAATTGCGTGGTCATGGATTGAAAGAGAAAGCATGTGATTAATATTTTGAATGGGGGACGAGATTTCGTTCGATTTGCAAATGAAAAAGGTACGAGGTCGTGAATGATTAAAAAGAGAGGGGGAAGACAGGATTTTGTGATTCTCGGCATGATTTTGGGGCTGAAACAAAGGGAGAGGGATGGGTTGCGTAATCTTCTGCGTGGTTCAAGGAAATAATGTACCAAGGTTGACCAAATTTAAATTTAAATTAAAGTTCGAATTCCATTTAAATTTCAATGCCTTTAAGTGTCGTACGTTCACATAACAGCTCCGATAAATACGAAATTTGAAATCCGGTAATAACAAAATATTACGGACCCAATGGGACTGGTTTCGTCGAATTCCGAGACCGTTTGAAAATTGACTATTTTTAAATATCGGTTAAACGATTTAATTTCAAAACTGAACGAAACACTTTGAAATTAGATTCTGAAGTTTCAATCATCTTCAGTATTATCATTGCGAAATTTAAAAGCTTTTGAAATATTTTTCTTCAGCTTAAAACTGAAGATTCAAATTTTTATCCAGTTCAATAGATTAAATTATAAAATTTAATCGCCAATTTCTGAATTATATTTGGGATTCAAATTAAATTACCGTTCAAATATTTAAAATAAATTAAATATTCTCAATTTAATTCGTTCAAAATTCTGGGTCGTTACAAACTTCCCTCCTTAAAAGAATTTCGTCCTCGAAATTACAAGTTAAGAAAGAAAGGTCCTTAACTCGTCTACTATTTTTCGAAATCTAAATAGTTTTATCAATTCATCAAAACAAATCTTTCTACTAAAGATTCGTTATTCATCAACTAAATTTCAACTTCAACTCTAAGTTCAAAACAACATTGTTTTCTTAACAATTCAAATTCAAATTCAAATTCAAATTTTAAACTTTCAATTTTTCTCAAAAATTTTCTAACGCCCTAAATTTTCGAAAAATTTCGCCAGCGTCTCCTTTGCGCGGCTAATACGGCACGACTACAAAACGTCCCTACGGACTCTCAGATTTCAAAAAGAAAAAGAAAAAGCCAAGCGGCTAGAGAGAAATCAGCAAAAACTCATATTATAATTCAAATACATACCTTTTTCGAGCAATTCAAATTATCTTCGAAATCAAAATTCCAATTCCTTTATACCTGTATATCCTACTAGCCATAATATCTAGTTATAACATCCAACTATTTTGCAAATTTTATTACAAAATTTCTAATGTCAACTTCTTATACCATTTCTAGTTTACTATTGAAGTTATATCCATTATCATTAAATTTCACATTTCACATTCATTTGAGTTTTTAATTCCCAATTTCAATTCAATTTGGATTTAATTCAATTTCTAAATATTAAATTTTATCGGTTACCTTTCATTCACAACTGTATCATTTTAGATTAGTATCAGTTACTAATTCATCACAAATTCTAATTCATTTACAATTTCAAAAAAAAAATTCAATATTTAGTTTCAATTCCAGTTTTATTCTTATGTTCAATATAAATATTCCATATGAATTTTAATTCATCTTTCATTTCACATTTACAATTATTCAATCCACTTCATTTCTTACAAATTCGAAATGAATTTCAACATTCAATCTCACTTTTATGTACTTGCAATTGCAAACTTATTCATTCATTCACGATTTTATTCTCATAATTCAATACTCAATTCCAGAGTCTTTTCAACCTTTTCAAAACCATCTTTGAAAACAATTCAAATCATCCATTGCATTTCCAAAACAAAACCCAAATTTTCCAAACAACTTCTATTTAAAACAATTTGGCAGCAATTCCTCTTTTGGAAACCCGAAAATGAACACCAACGATGCCGCGGTCATCATCGAAGTTATTTTCCAACGACCGAAAAGAGTTTAGAGCTTTTCATTCCTTCAAAACATTTTTCAAAACCCTTGAAATCCATTTTCAAATCAAAAAGATGTAAACTTTCCAAATCTCCAAAAAATTCAAATTCCTTTCAAAACATTTCCAAAAACCTCTGGAATTCCGTTTAAATTACAATTCACATTTATAATTTACATTCTTTAAATTTCATTTGTATGTGGATTTATTTCTTAACTTTGGAGTTACGATTTCAATTTCTTATTTAATTTCAATGATAATAGTTTAATATTATTACTTCTAGCAACCATGCAACCATATACTGTAATTATTTACAGAAAATCATTTCTTTTCTATACAAAAATAGTTTTGGGTAAAATTATTTCATTTACCCTATTTAAAATCAATACTGTGTCGGTTCATCTTGTTTAAAAGTTTAGAAACCCCTATCGACTACAGTTAGCTAGACTGCACCGACCAGAATCCATAAACAATCAACCGATAAGTCAACACAATACAAAACAATTTTATATTCAAATAACAAATACGCGCTCATATCTATTATTACACTCAACTCATTCTAGAGTACTACTGACTCTATCTCTAATGAGTAACACCCAACAGAGCAGGGTTGTCGCTTAACCATATGCTCTGATACCACTTTGTCACGTCCCAGAAGAAGCGGCCACCGGTAGGCTTTGCAACCATCCCAGTCCCACCGTGGCTTACATTGGCACCTCGCATTTACTTTTACGGCCAGCCTCTCGACTGTCACGGCCTTCGCCTAACCAACCCATCCCTCTCAGGGACATGTAGGGGTAAGAGTCCCCCGTTCGCCACCAAACTACGAAGCGAGAACCCCCTATCATGCTGTAATATAGCAAATGCGATCCATTTTATTCAATAATATATTCACGGTCCAGAGTTGTGAATATATCTTTTCTTTAAAAATCTTCTATAAATAAATTTATCCAATTCAATCTATTTCGAATTTATAAACACGTCTATAAATTCCATTTCTATTTTAATAACAATCTCGACTTATAAATCTTCTTTTTATTAACTTCTATATTTTACTTATCAAAATAAGTGATTTCGTATTTATAAACAGCATTTGTAAATTCCAATTTTATTTATAAGAATTTCAATATCAAATCAATTTTCAATATTGATTTCTAACTTTATTTATCACTACTAAATAAATCCCTTATTTTTCTCAAATCATTCAATATTCTATTTTTAAATGGATTCTTCAAATTAAAATCATTTTACATTGATTTCCCAAATTATTTCAATTTACCAATTTAAATTTCTAATTGGATTTCCAACTTATCTCTTTTTAAATAATTTCCTTTTTAAGAAAAAAAATTTTCAATTGTTTCTTTCAATCTATTTCAGAATCCAAATTTTAAATTAAATTACTCAATTTAAAATCACTATTATACGAAACTCATTTATTTAACATTTTCACTTGATTCTGGAATTAATTCAATGAGATTTTACAAATTAACTTTTTATACTTTAAAAATTCCTTTCTTCAAAATTTCTTCAATTTCTAAAATTAATTCACTTAAAAATTTCTATTTTGATTTCAAAAATTCAACTTCGTTTATTTTTGGAATCCAATGATACCAAACATCTATTCAGCTAAATTTTAGCTTTCAAACAATTTCCAGATATCAATTCAATAGCATCAATAATCATTCACAGATTCATATCACAATAGAAATAAATTCAATCAAAGTGAGGGGTCCAGTTGGATCCCTCCAACCTGTTTCCCTGCATCCAAAGATGTTAGCACAATACCAATTCCGCTCCAGTACGGAATTATCGCGGTATATAGGTTTTTATAAATCCGCTTACTAACGGCGCAATAGGGTCTCATCCGCTATACGAGGCGGGAAATCATCAATCCAATATATACATATGCCAATATGTATATATTGCTATATATATAGATATATCCTATCATATCTAATACAAACAGCAATCATAGCAATCAAACAATAACTGTAAACATTCCACATTTTATTCGAGTGAGAAAAATCTCACCTTCGCTTTTTATTTTGCCATCCAATTTCCATTTTCGGCTGATTCTCGATTTATTGACCTTGTAAAATCATTACACAATTTATTAATATTTTGAGTAAACCTTATAATTATTTTCCAATTCAATGATTTAATTAACCCATGATTTATTTCAAACTAATCACTTCCTTAATAAAAAAATATTTTTAGCAACAAAATAATTTTAGTAACTAAGAACATTTTAAATATATTTGTAAACCAGTTAATCGCCAACTTACGTAACCCCCTAAAAGTTGTCTGCTTTAACTTTATATATAAATATTTTCAACCTGTATCTATATAGGTTTATTGAATAACAAATTAAAAATTAAACACCCTTAATAAATTTTTTTAAAGTAACTTAGAAGATAAAATCTATTACTTATTTTGCTCTTGAGAACTTACTATATATATACGATTTTAAAATCTAGTAAAACAGAAATCATTTTCTGTACATAATTAAATCCATATTCAATACTAAATTGAATTGAAAAATTTTCATATACCTCACTCGATCGAACAAAGACACTGCCTGCTCGACTTCGACAGTCGCTTGTGACCCACGACCATTGATGCTCCTCCTACCCCTCGTCTCTATACTGCAATTGCCAAATGCGAATCTCCATCATCTTCTTCATCGTACCAGGCTCGAGTTCGAGCCACTACCCGAAGTGCCATCGCCAACCTCTGCCTCGCGACGCGACTCCTTCCAGTTGCGAAACCCACGTTCGTCGATCCTTGACGAACTTCACGACCACCGAACTGCTGTCCCAGATCTCCCCTAGCCTCGCCACGAGATCGCGACCCTCCCAACCCCCACAGTACATCGCGAAATCACTGCTTCGAACGCCACGCACCTCTAGGCTTCTCGCCTATGTCTCATCCTCATTCGAAAACCCCTGCTCGACGACAAGAACACCGGTCGTAAATGAGCACGAGACTTCCAACCGCCATCCCTAGCTCGACACACCCATACGAATGCCTCACAGTCGATCGCGAGTCTCAAGGCAGTCGTCATCACGCGCCTTTCTTCTACCTCCGAGCACGCCCAGCAGCTTCGTGCTTGAGCTCTCCATCGCGATTCGATCGCGAATTGATTCGTGATTTCCGGTTTTGAAAGGAAATTGCGTGGTCATGGATTGAAAGAGAAAGCATGTGATTAATATTTTGAATGGGGGACGAGATTTCGTTCGATTTGCAAATGAAAAAGGTACGAGGTCGTGAATGATTAAAAAGAGAGGGGGAAGACAGGATTTTGTGATTCTCGGCATGATTTTGGGGCTGAAACAAAGGGAGAGGGATGGGTTGCGTAATCTTCTGCGTGGTTCAAGGAAATAATGTACCAAGGTTGACCAAATTTAAATTTAAATTAAAGTTCGAATTCCATTTAAATTTCAATGCCTTTAAGTGTCGTACGTTCACATAACAGCTCCGATAAATACGAAATTTGAAATCCGGTAATAACAAAATATTACGGACCCAATGGGACTGGTTTCGTCGAATTCCGAGACCGTTTGAAAATTGACTATTTTTAAATATCGGTTAAACGATTTAATTTCAAAACTGAACGAAACACTTTGAAATTAGATTCTGAAGTTTCAATCATCTTCAGTATTATCATTGCGAAATTTAAAAGCTTTTGAAATATTTTTCTTCAGCTTAAAACTGAAGATTCAAATTTTTATCCAGTTCAATAGATTAAATTATAAAATTTAATCGCCAATTTCTGAATTATATTCGGGATTCAAATTAAATTACCGTTCAAATATTTAAAATAAATTAAATATTCTCAATTTAATTCGTTCAAAATTCTGGGTCGTTACAGTGGTGGCTTCCTGGCAGCGGCGTGAAGGAGACCACAGGCTGGGGTTAATCGGTAGTGTCGAACTCTCGACTATCGAAGGCGTCGAGAGGCTCGCGTGAACTGTCACCAGAGAGGAAGAAAAGAGGCGACGATCAGCATCTAGGGTTTGTCGCGATGGGCTGCGTGATGTCGAGCTGTGGATCAAAGTCTCGGTCGACTGATGGGGTTGTACGCTAGGCGGCGACAAGGCTCGTGAGTTCGAAGTGGGTGGTGCGTTGCTCTGAGCATCGATGGTGGTCGCGACTGTGGTAGGGCTGCAGTCATTTTGTTCCAGTAAGGTATTTTTGTTGATTTTGGGGTTTTTATTTTAATATTAAATATATATATACTTATAAAGATAAACGAAAAAATTAGTTACAGTGGAAGTATATGTATATGTAGAAAAAATAAAAATTTATTTTAGGTAAATTTGTTTAAATCTGATTTCTCTTTTTCGGCTAAATTAATTTGTTTAAAATTTAAAGGAATTAGTTGAATAAAAATCATTAATTTTGAATAAAATCAAATTAGTTAATTTAAAAGTTCTAAATGAAAAAAAATTATAATATATATATATATATATATATTTAAAAGGGAATTCAGTTTAATTAAATAAATTGGTAAGAGAAAATTTTGTTTAATAGAATCATTTGGATAATTTAATTTATCTAATAGGAAATTTATTTATTAAATTAGTTCAAATTAAAATTGTTAAACAATTTAATCCATTGAAAAGAAATTGATTGTTCGATAATTTCGAATATTAATAAATTGTATAATTGTTTATACAAGGTCTAAAATGAAGAAATGGTCAAAATGGAAATGGATGGCAAAATTAAAAGCTAAGGTGAGATCTTCTCACTCAAAATGAAAGAGGAATTTTCAGTTATTTATTGATTGACTGTTTGGATGTGATATTAGATATAGTAGGATATATCTATATATATATATATATATAGCAATATATACATATTGGCATATGTATATATTGGATTGATGATTTCCCGCCTCGTATAGCGGATGAGACCCTATTGCGCCGTTAGTAAGTGGATTTTTATAAAACCTATATACCACGATATTCCACCTCGAAGTGGAATTGGTATTGTGCTAACATCTTTGGATGCAGGGAAACAGGTTGGAGGGATCCAACTGGATTCCTCAACTGTATTTATTTATTTACAGATATTGATGTATATTCTGTTATCATATGTTGATATATGATGTTTGATGTTGTGATGGACTAATTGATGCGTTGCATCATTGGATTCAAGTTTTAAAAATAACGACTTTTAATTTAAAAGGATTTTTAAAGTGATCTTTGAAATTATACGTTTTATTAAATTTTTAAAGTGATTTATTTTAAATAAATAAACGTTCAAATCTTAAAGTTATAAAAGTTAAGATCTTTGTGAAATATAATCGAAAAGTGATTTTTGGAATAAATAGTTGATTGATTTATAAAATGGTTTAAATTGAGATTTTTAAAATATTATAAACAGTTTACTTAAAAAGGTTTATAAAGTTGACATTTTATAAATTAAGATATTGGAATTATAAAACGAGTTTTTATAAGTGTTAAAAATGAAGTGATAATAAAAATCATATGTGAACGAGATTTATAGATTTATAAATTGTGAAGTATAAATTGTATAGAAGTTGTAGGATAGAAAATTTATAAGGAATTTGCTTATAAATTAGATTTTTGCACGTAGATGAGATTTGGACAGAATTTGCTAATAAAATGATTTTATAAGTTGAAATTGTCATGAAATATAAATGTGATTTATAAACGTTGTTTAGAAACCCGAAGTCACTTATTTTGATAAGTAATTTTAGAAGTTAATAAAAGGAGAATTTTATAAATCGAAGTTGTTAGAAAATATAAAGGTGAATTTATAAACGTTGTTTTATAAATTCAAAATCAATTGGATTTGATAAATTAAATATAGAAGGTTGTTGAAGGAGATATATTCGCGATTTTGGATAGCGAATTATTATTGAAATAAAATGTGTAGAAAACAGTGAAATGTAATTAGTGGAGATATATTCACGATTTTGGATAGTGAATATATCGTTAAGTAAAATGGATAGTTTTGGAAAAGTGACATTGAAAATGAAGTTAAACATTTTAGAGATGTTTTTAAAATGTATTATGATGTCGAATACATAGATTTCAACATTTTTATTGTTGAAATAGACGTTTTCGAAAAATAAGGAAATGGTGGACTATAACACTGTTGTTATAGTAAATGATTTCCGAAAGGAAATGTTTTATATAGTATTGGGATTTATATATCTATCTAAATTTCGAATCCCTATACTAGTGATTTTGAGTCGTCGTAACGATGTTTTACGCAACATTCGTTTTGACTCAAATAGATGTAAAATTTATGATTTCCTTAAAGAATGAATATATACTTAATATTGATTTAAGTATATCGAATATTTTCAAATGTTGAAAATAAATAGATTTGTGAAATACTTGTTTTTAAATAAGTATGGAAATGCTTTTCCAATATGAAATGAACTGTTTTGAGATTTTATCTTCAAAGATAAAATGAAATGTGGAAACTGATTTGAAATTGTTTTCAAATGGTTAAGTGTGGAAATTATATATCTAGTAAAGATATTTTGGAAGATAAAATAATTTGGAAAATTATTTAGAATCTGATGATGTTGCGCATCTTTATTGATAGTTAAATAACCGACTATCAATAATTACCTTTAGATAGGTATTTGTTGTGAATTGGATGAATTTGAATGCCACACTTATTTTTGAATAAACGCTCACTATTCGGGTTAGCCGGGAAAGGACCATGGGGTCGTATAACCCATTCCGAATATGTGATACGTCGTTATGAATTGCATTCGAAGACCGGTGTTGAAGACCGGATATTTTTGAAAACGGAAGGATTACCGTCGAGTTACTCTACATCGGCTGATCTTCGATTTAGAGGTTTTATCACCCTTAGTGACGGGAAGTCCGTACGTGATTGAAAATTATC
Organism: Allium fistulosum; assembly: GCA_030737815.1. Taxonomy (NCBI): domain Eukaryota; kingdom Viridiplantae; phylum Streptophyta; class Magnoliopsida; order Asparagales; family Amaryllidaceae; genus Allium; species Allium fistulosum. The sequence goes on along the minus strand of CM060901.1, from coordinate 302,522,516 downwards.
CGGAATTGCAAGGGCTTCGTGAGAAGTGCCTTCGGTTCTGTTCGATTCTGTTCGATCCCGGAACAGACTTGTATGGATTGTATGTCTGACGCTACAATTTGAGGTATAAAGCTGATTTCTTTCAAATACATTTCTGTTGGTGGCGGAGAATTTATTCTCTTAGCTTAACACCCTTCTCTGAGACGTACGAGCTCAGAGGTTATGTAGTTGAAATTTATCAGCGATATATCCCAATTTGGTAACGTGGCATACTAAGTGTTGCTGTGAAATGATCAGTGTTTGATCATTTGCGATATGATCATTTGTTTGATCTTATATCTTTGTGATCATAGGTTGATCATTTTTTGTTGGACCCGAAGCAGGGCTTTGTAGAAAGCGTAGCTTTGTGGACGAGACTTCGTCGAGCCTCACACCCCGGAAATGGTCGAAACAGGAAGGATGCAGCAAGGTTCTAGGGAGTAGCGCCCCTTAGTGTATGTCATTCCTTCTGGATAAAGGTGGTATCATGGTATGGAGCCCAGATACTTAACCTCTGTGGTTGCTGCAAATTTATTACTTTGTGGTTTGTTGGAAATCGGGGATCCTCGGGAAGATCGGTTACGATCGGGGGATGGCATACGCGTGTCAGTAGTTACCTATTTTTGCAGAGGTAACCCGGCCTTGTGTTGGCAGAGATCTAACCGTAATGTTAGGTTATTTCTCGAGTCGTCTATTCCAGGGACGTACCCATCATGGATAGGAAGTTCCTTAGCCTGACCATTTGTTGGAAATCCAAACTCCAATACGTGACTTGTACGGTATTAGTTGTAGAACCTGCCATTTACGTACGGTGGTCACCACTGTTTAGATGGTAGCTATAGTAGGCATACGATACTGGTCGTATGCTGGCTAAGATTAATATTATACTTTCGAACTGTTTTCTACACTATGCACTAATAATAATATCAAAAATGATTTGATTTTGCGTAGTAAGCATCTTTGACTATCATAAGAAGAAATCTCCTCCAAGTCTGCGTTTGCATTGTGTGTGTGGTGGGAGGTCTTATGGTAGTTTCATTTTCCAAAAGCATTTCGAATTGACATTAAAATCTTCCGTTTGTTTATTTTAAAGATAAAACTGTTTTACGATCTCACACCAGTCACCATGACTGACTCGGAGTTTATTGTTTCCCTTCTAAACTCTGGGTGCCCATCAATTTCCACACGGGCAGTCTAGAGTTATATTATCAGGATATTCTGGATATTCTGGAGCTTTGGAGATAAGCTGGATGACGAGACGTAGTATTTGTATCTGATATATTTATTCCGCTGTGTATTCTGTATGAGGACAAGTATAAAACTGTCCATTGTTGTATATTGACTCTGATGATTGATGTATGTATAAAATGATATAGTTTTTTTGTTTAAAGATTATTCATTTATCTATTATATATTGTTCCGCTGCGATATGTGAGATTCTGATATTGTTTTCTGTTTCTGTTGTTGTTCTGTTGTTCTATCTTCTTCTTCTTCTACTTTTTCTTCTTTCTTAAAACCCTCACTATTGGAGTTTCCGGCACTCAATTGCTCGGCAGTCGATAAAGTGAGTATCGATGTCGAATTTTCGAAAGTCGAAATTTCAGTACGTGACAGCGTGGTATCAGAGCATATGGTTAAGCGACAACCCTACTCTGTTGGGTGTTACTCATTAGAGATAGAGTCAGTAGTACTCTAGAATGAGTTGAGTGTAATAATAGATACGAGTGCGTATTTGTTAGTGAATATAAAATTGTTTTATATTGTGATGATTGGTTTGTTGAGTGGTATATGGATTCTGGTCGGTATTGTCCGTACAACTCTATCGATAGGGATTTCTAAACACTTGAATAGAACAATTCAGCACAGTATTGTTTTTGAATAGGGTAAATGAAATAATTTTGCCCAAAACTATTTTTGTATAGAAAAAAAATGATTTTCTATGAATTATTATAATATATGGAAGTTTGGTTGTTAGGAAAATAATAACATTGAATTATTATATAAAATTGGATAAGAAATTGAAATCATAACTCCAAAGTTAAGAAATAAATTCACATATAAATGAAATTTGAGAATATAAATTATAAATGTGATTTATAATTTAAAACGGAATTCCAGAGAAGTTTTTGGAAATGTTTTGAAAAGAATTTGAAAATTTTGGAGATTTGGAAAATTTAAATTCTTTTTGGCTTGAAAATGAATTTCAAAGGTTTGAAAAGTATTTTGGAGAGATAAAAGCTCTAAACTCTTTTCGGTCGCTGGAAAATAACTTCGGTAATGACTGCAGCATTATCGATGTTCATTTTCGGGTTTCCAAAAGAGGAAATTGCTGCCAAATTGTTTTAAATGAAAGTTGTTTGGAAAATTGGGTTTCGTTTTGGGAAATTCAAAGGAGGATTTGAATTGTTTTCAAAATGGCTTTGAAATGTTGGTAAACTCTGGAATGCTATATAAAGATATTTATGAACTATTATTAAGTTGATAGCTTATACAATTTGAATTTTGACAAAATAAATTTAACTTAAAGAATGAAGTTAAATCAAAGTAAGTATAAGTGAATCAATTAAATAAAGTGAAAAGATTACTTAAAGAAAATTTATTAAGTTGAAAATAAATTTGGAGTAGTAACAAATAAATTGCAATGTAAATAAGTCGAAGACTTATAAATATTTGAAATTTGATGAATGAGATGCAAATTGAAAATGAATGAATTTGTGAACGAATAAATAAATTGCAAGTGCAAGAAAAATAAAATTTAATGTTAAAATTCATTTTGAATTTGTAAGTAAGTAAGACTGAATTGAATTCAGATTTGTGGAAAACAAAGTGAACTATTAAACTAAAATTAGTAAATGAAACTAATCTAAAATAGTGCAGTTGAATGAAAGATAGTTGATAAACATTCAATATTCAGAATAGAAGGTAAAATTGAATTCAAATGGAATTGAAATGTAAAGATTGAACGAAATTGAATATGCAACTTCAATAGTAAGCTAAAAATGATATAAGCAGTTTATATTGAAAATTTTGTAATAGAATTTGCAAAATGATTTGAATGTTGTAACTAGATATTATGGCTAGTAGGATATACAGGTGTATAAAGGAATTGGATTTGATTTTCAAAGATAATTTGAATTGCTCGACAAAAGGTAAGTATTTGAATTATAATATGAGTTTTTGCTGATTTCTTCTCTAGCCGCTTGGCATTTTTCTTTTCTTTTTGAAATCTGAGAGTCCGTAGGGACGTTTTGTAGTCGTACCGTATTAGCCGCGCAAAGGAGACGCTGGCAAAAATTTTCGAAAATTTAGGGCGTTAGAAAATTTTTGAGAAAATTTGGAAGTTTAAATTTGAATTTAAACTTAAATTTGAATTGTTAAGTAAACAATGTTGTCTGGAACTTATAATTTGAGTTGGAAACGAATTGAATGATAACGAATCTTTAGTAGAAAGATTTGTTTTGATAAATTGATAAAACTATTGGATTGTGAAAAATAGTAGACGTGTTAAGGACTATTTTTCCTAACTTGTAATTTCGAGGACGAAATTCTTTTAAGGGGGGAAGTCTGTAACGACCCAGAATTTTGACCAAATTAAATTAAGAATATTTAATTTATTTTAAATATTTGAACGATGATTTAATTTGAATCCCCGATATAACTCTGAATTTGGCGATTAAATTATAGAATTTAATCTGTTGATAGTTGAATAACAATTTGAATCTTCAATTTAAAGTTGAAGAAAAATATTTCGAAAGCTTTTAAAATTCGTATTGACAATACCGGAAATAATAGAAGCTTCAGAATTGAATTGTTCAGCGATTTGTTCGGTTTTGAATTTATATCGTTTAAACTGAATTTAAAAATAGCCATCCGAGGCGCAGTCTCGGAATTCGACGAAACCAGTTCCATTGGGTCCGTAATATCGAATTATTATCGGATTTCAAATTTTGTATTTTTCGGTGTTAATATGTGAGCATACGACACCTAAACGCATTGAATTTTAAATTAAATTCAATTTAAAATTTAATTTTTAAATCTTGAATTGGTCAACAAACACCACGTTGTCTCCCTTAACTCACGCGCCTAAAATCACGGCTAAAATCGTGCAGGGATGTTTCGTTCAATTTTAAATATCTCATTTCCTTTCTTCCTTTACCAATCGAGATTTCTCGTTCAAAATGAAAATGGATGAGCGATTCAAGAAAACAAAGAAAGGAGAAAACTAAAATCTCGTTCCAGTTAAAATCGCGCCCTCCTCTAAAACATTCTAACGAAGAAAAATGGCCGAAGCCCTCTCCCATTCAAATCGAATAATGGTGGCCGCGGCATCAAATCAAAAAAAAAAGGGGGGAGGCTCTCGCGTACAGGCGACGACATTCGCGAGCACGGAGGTCGCGACGACAAGGGCGTGGTGGCTTCCTGGCAGCGGCGTGAAGGAGACCACAGGCTGGGGTTAATCGGTAGTGTCGAACTCTCGACTATCGAAGGCGTCGAGAGGCTCGCGTGAACTGTCACCAGAGAGGAAGAAAAGAGGCGACGATCAGCATCTAGGGTTTGTCGCGATGGGCTGCGTGATGTCGAGCTGTGGATCAAAGTCTCGGTCGACTGATGGGGTTGTACGCTAGGCGACGACAAGGCTCGTGAGTTCGAAGTGGGTGGTGCGTTGCTCTGAGCATCGATGGTGGTCGCGACTGTGGTAGGGCTGCAGTCATTTTGTTCCAGTAAGGTATTTTTGTTGATTTTGGGGTTTTTATTTTAATATTAAATATATATATACTTATAAAGATAAACGAAAAAATTAGTTACAGTGGAAGTATATGTATATGTAGAAAAAATAAAAATTTATTTTAGGTAAATTTGTTTAAATCTGATTTCTCTTTTTCGGCTAAATTAATTTGTTTAAAATTTAAAGGAATTAGTTGAATAAAAATCATTAATTTTGAATAAAATCAAATTAGTTAATTTAAAAGTTCTAAATGAAAAAAAATTATAATATATATATATATATATATTTAAAAGGGAATTCAGTTTAATTAAATAAATTGGTAAGAGAAAATTTTGTTTAATAGAATCATTTGGATAATTTAATTTATCTAATAGGAAATTTATTTATTAAATTAGTTCAAATTAAAATTGTTAAACAATTTAATCCATTGAAAAGAAATTGATTGTTCGATAATTTCGAATATTAATAAATTGTATAATTGTTTATACAAGGTCTAAAATGAAGAAATGGTCAAAATGGAAATGGATGGCAAAATTAAAAGCTAAGGTGAGATCTTCTCACTCAAAATGAAAGAGGAATTTTCAGTTATTTATTGATTGACTGTTTGGATGTGATATTAGATATAGTAGGATATATCTATATATATATATAGCAATATATACATATTGGCATATGTATATATTGGATTGATGATTTCCCGCCTCGTATAGCGGATGAGACCCTATTGCGCCGTTAGTAAGTGGATTTTTATAAAACCTATATACCACGATATTCCACCTCGAAGTGGAATTGGTATTGTGCTAACATCTTTGGATGCAGGGAAACAGGTTGGAGGGATCCAACTGGATTCCTCAACTGTATTTATTTATTTACAGATATTGATGTATATTCTGTTATCATATGTTGATATATGATGTTTGATGTTGTGATGGACTAATTGATGCGTTGCATCATTGGATTCAAGTTTTAAAAATAACGACTTTTAATTTAAAAGGATTTTTAAAGTGATCTTTGAAATTATACGTTTTATTAAATTTTTAAAGTGATTTATTTTAAATAAATAAACGTTCAAATCTTAAAGTTATAAAAGTTAAGATCTTTGTGAAATATAATCGAAAAGTGATTTTTGGAATAAATAGTTGATTGATTTATAAAATGGTTTAAATTGAGATTTTTAAAATATTATAAACAGTTTACTTAAAAAGGTTTATAAAGTTGACATTTTATAAATTAAGATATTGGAATTATAAAACGAGTTTTTATAAGTGTTAAAAATGAAGTGATAATAAAAATCATATGTGAACGAGATTTATAGATTTATAAATTGTGAAGTATAAATTGTATAGAAGTTGTAGGATAGAAAATTTATAAGGAATTTGCTTATAAATTAGATTTTTGCACGTAGATGAGATTTGGACAGAATTTGCTAATAAAATGATTTTATAAGTTGAAATTGTCATGAAATATAAATGTGATTTATAAACGTTGTTTATAAACCCGAAGTCACTTATTTTGATAAGTAATTTTAGAAGTTAATAAAAGGAGAATTTTATAAATCGAAGTTGTTAGAAAATATAAAGGTGAATTTATAAACTTTGTTTTATAAATTCAAAATCAATTGGATTTGATAAATTAAATATAGAAGGTTGTTGAAGGAGATATATTCGCGATTTTGGATAGCGAATTATTATTGAAATAAAATGTATAGAAAACAGTGAAATGTAATTAGTGGAGATATATTCACGATTTTGGATAGTGAATATATCCTTAAGTAAAATGGATAGTTTTGGAAAAGTGACATTGAAAATGAAGTTAAACATTTTAGAGATGTTTTTAAAATGTATTATGATGTCGAATACATAGATTTCAACATTTTTATTGTTGAAATAGACGTTTTCGAAAAATAAGGAAATGGTGGACTATAACACTGTTGTTATAGTAAATGATTTCCGAAAGGAAATGTTTTATATAGTATTGGGATTTATATATCTATCTAAATTTCGAATCCCTATACTAGTGATTTTGAGTCGTCGTAACGATGTTTTACGCAACATTCGTTTTGACTCAAATAGATGTAAAATTTATGATTTCCTTAAAGAATGAATATATACTTAATATTGATTTAAGTATATCGAATATTTTCAAATGTTGAAAATAAATAGATTTGTGAAATACTTGTTTTTAAATAAGTATGGAAATGCTTTTCCAATATGAAATGAACTATTTTGAGATTTTATCTTCAAAGATAAAATGAAATGTGGAAACTGATTTGAAATTGTTTTCAAATGGTTAAGTGTGGAAATTATATATCTAGTAAAGATATTTTGGAAGATAAAATAATTTGGAAAATTATTTAGAATCTGATGATGTTGCGCATCTTTATTGATAGTTAAATAACCGACTATCAATAATTACCTTTAGATAGGTATTTGTTGTGAATTGGATGAATTTGAATGCCACACTTATTTTTGAATAAACGCTCACTATTCGGGTTAGCCGGGAAAGGACCATGGGGTCGTATAACCCATTCCGAATATGTGATACGTCGTTATGAATTGCATTCGAAGACCGGTGTTGAAGACCGGATATTTTTGAAAACGGAAGGATTACCGTCGAGTTACTCTACATCGGCTGATCTTCGATTTAGAGGTTTTATCACCCTTAGTGACGGGAAGTCCGTACGTGATTGAAAATTATCCGGAATTGCAAGGGCTTCGTGAGAAGTGCCTTCGGTTCTGTTCGATTCTGTTCGATCCCGGAACAGACTTGTATGGATTGTATGTCTGACGTTACAATTTGAGGTATAAAGCTGATTTCTTTCAAATACATTTCTGTTGGTGGCGGAGAATTTATTCTCTTAGCTTAACACCCTTCTCTGAGACGTACGAGCTCAGAGGTTATGTAGTTGAAATTTATCAGCGATATATCCCAATTTGGTAACGTGGCATACTAAGTGTTGCTGTGAAATGATCAGTGTTTGATCATTTGCGATATGATCATTTGTTTGATCTTATATCTTTGTGATCATAGGTTGATCATTTTTTGTTGGACCCGAAGCAGGGCTTTGTAGAAAGCGTAGCTTTGTGGACGAGACTTCGTCGAGCCTCACACCCCGGAAATGGTCGAAACAGGAAGGATGCAGCAAGGTTCTAGGGAGTAGCGCCCCTTAGTGTATGTCATTCCTTCTGGATAAAGGTGGTATCATGGTATGGAGCCCAGATACTTAACCTCTGTGGTTGCTGCAAATTTATTACTTTGTGGTTTGTTGGAAATCGGGGATCCTCGGGAAGATCGGTTACGATCGGGGGATGGCATACGCGTGTCAGTAGTTACCTATTTTTGCAGAGGTAACCCGGCCTTGTGTTGGCAGAGATCTAACCGTAATGTTAGGTTATTTCTCGGGTCGTCTATTCCAGGGACGTACCCATCGTGGATAGGAAGTTTCTTAGCCTGACCATTTGTTGGAAATCCAAACTCCAATACGTGACTTGTACGGTATTAGTTGTAGAACCTGCCATTTACGTACGGTGGTCACCACTGTTTAGATGGTAGCTATAGTAGGCATACGATACTGGTCGTATGCTGGCTAAGATTAATATTATACTTTCGAACTGTTTTCTACACTATGCACTAATAATAATATCAAAAATGATTTGATTTTGCGTAGTAAGCATCTTTGACTATCATAAGAAGAAATCTCCTCCAAGTCTGCGTTTGCATTGTGTGTGTGGTGGGAGGTCTTATGGTAGTTTCATTTTCCAAAAGCATTTCGAATTGACATTAAAATCTTCCGTTTGTTTATTTTAAAGATAAAACTGTTTTACGATCTCACACCAGTCACCATGACTGACTCGGAGTTTATTGTTTCCCTTCTAAACTCTGGGTGCCCACCAATTTCCACACGGGCAGTCTAGAGTTATATTATCAGGATATTCTGGATATTCTGGAGCTTTGGAGATAAGCTGGATGACGAGACATAGTATTTGTATCTGATATATTTATTCCGCTGTGTATTCTGTATGAGGACAAGTATAAAACTGTCCATTGTTGTATATTGACTCTGATGATTGATGTATGTATAAAATGATATAGTTTTTTTGTTTAAAGATTATTCATTTATCTATTATATATTGTTCCGCTGCGATATGTGAGATTCTGATATTGTTTTCTGTTTCTGTTGTTGTTCTGTTGTTCTATCTTCTTCTTCTTCTACTTTTTCTTCTTTCTTAAAACCCTCACTATTGGAGTTTCCGGCACTCGATTGCTCGGCAGTCGATAAAGTGAGTATCGATGTCGAATTTTCGAAAGTCGAAATTTCAGTACGTGACATTATGAATCTTAATATAGGTGTTGTCCTCTATCATTTATATATTAATAAATTACCACATACTCTTTGGTTGTTAAGCAAGCTCAAGCTATAGATGTTTGTGTAGAATTATTAATATATTGAACAAACAATGTAAAATAACTATATGTATTTGTTGAGAAAACTCTAGGTACATATATTATACTTAGGCCGTCACAAAATGTTTTTTTAGCAAAGCTCGCTGGCTTTATTGTGGGTCGTCCCACATTATTAACAAAAAAAACAGGTGCTCTATACATGCCCAGAACAACTATCATGGATTTATAATGGCCATACCACTTAATATAAAAAATAGCACAGGGGTTAGGCAGCTTACCAAAACAACTAATATTCATGTCTATCCCTCCACAGAAGAGAAGGAAAAACTACTATCATCAGCCACGATAGGTCCAGTGACATAAACAAAACCGGAGAAAAGGTGAGCAATGTTGGGGACATAACCAAAGGAGGAAGTACTGTAGATGAATCTCCTATCCCAATTAGTATCCAGTAACAACTTCTCGTTCACGTCACCAATTTCTCCTATTCCAGTAAGAGATAGACCCTCACCATCAATGTGATAGAAAAGATGCATACTCTCACCATTCTCATTACTCACATAGGTATGATATGTATCACTCACGGTAGTGTATATCATGTCAAAAAGAGGATGAATCCACACACGCTCCACAGCATCCCAATAAATAGGATCAACAACCGAAGTAACAACTGGAATCACAATAACCTTCAAAGGAGGCGAAGGGGTACTGGCAATAATGGGAACATACAGGACCATCACAGAAGGCAAGGACACAATAGTATCAGCTGAATGAATAATGGCAACATCATCAGAGGAAATAACCAAGGCATCAGGCAAGGTAGCAGGAGCTTCTAAGATAGAAGAAGCATGCAAAACAACCACCTCCTCAAGAGCCATATAAGGCACAATCTGAGAAGAGGATGGGCGGACCTTCGGGACCGACTTCAAGACAAGGGGTCTTTGAAGTGGAATCCTATCAGATAGCAATGAAGTTGCTATAATAGCATTGGTAGATCGATGAGAACGTGCTTCCAAGAGGTTCCCAAAGGACTAATAGGACGTGCAAATATTGGGTTTCCATCCATAACGAACAACAATCTCAGCAATGTGGCCCTTGGAAACTCTAACTCTAACCTTATTCGGAAGCAGCTTTTCTGAAGTAATTTCAATCAACGCCTTAGCATAAATGAGTTTTTCGCTTGCAACGGTATTAGTATCAAAGCATTTCAATTTCCCAATAGTATTAGCTAGCTAATTCAAACCAATCAATGGTTGCAAAACAGAGGGAATATGCGAAAAATAAGCCCATACTGGAATAGATAATACATGCTCCCGAGTACTATCAACAGACGGACTCCAAGAAGTAACAATAAAAGGCTTGCCTCTAATAAAGATTGGATATGCACTAAGGACTCGTAGATGCTCCTCAGACCTCGAGAACATAACATGGATCTGTCCGTATGCATCTGGAGTCCACCTATAATCCACTAAGCATTGCCACAGTGCTCTTTAACTACAGAATAAGACGGGGTTGAATCTAAGAAAAATCTAACAAGATAATCTGACTAATAGTCAACCTCAGAGGAACCATAATTCCATCAGTTTCGACCATCTTAAAAGAGCGAGGCACGAATCCATCTGCATTTCTACGCAATGTATTGAATAAAGAGGACCACTTATCAACCATAATAGGCCCAAGACTTGAAGACTGTTCATATGAAGAAGCAGCATATGAAGGCTGCACACATGGCCTAATAGCAGGTGAGCACATTACCGCAATACCAACCATCGGTTGGGAATGTTTGGTTATTCAGGGAAATTTCACTGTGATAATGCAAAAGTTCAAGGCCTTGAGGATTATCAGAGATAATACCACAACCAGCCTCATCAACATTGCCCAAACCAACAACAGAATTAACCCAACAATTTTCAATATCCGCAGCAACTGAAAAAGAGTATAATGGATGATCACTTGAACCATGAATGGTTCTAGAAGGAGGAACGGAGGCAATAGGAGCGCTATCGATTACTACAATAAGATTCAAGACGGAGCCAGCCACTTTTGAGGCACATAACTCATCATCAGCGGAGACTCAGTTTTAAGCAGGTCAAATTAGAATTCCAGGAACAAAAAAAGTGCCAACATGGACAACTGGAGATGTGACCTCGACCATAGTAGACTCGCAAGTAATAGACTCATGTGTATTGAAATTGAAAAAATGGCCAGATTATGTCAACTAGGCAGCGCAATCCAAATCTGAGAGAATGGACTTAATTTTCTTTTTCTTTGACATCAAGACGAAGGGAGGTAGAAGGAAATAAGGTGGAAGGAGGAAAAGGAATGGAAACAGAACGAGAGGCTTTCAGACGAGCAGATGCGAGAGAAAGATGTAGAAGGAGGCAATCACCATTTTCTATTATATACTTGTTATAATACATTATATTAATAAACTATTTGATCTCTTTTTATTTGTTGAGCAAACTAAAGGTCAAAATGAGATTAGGACAACGAACTATGAGTTAGGAGTTGTATATGGTACAACCAATAAGAAGTTATCCATTGCTGGTTGGGCAATGACTTATTGAGCAAACTCAAGATCGAAATCCAAAGATAGACGGGTCCTAACACCCATTAGTAAAGTCGAAAACTTCTATATTTCATCTTAGGGTTTGGAGAAACATAAAAACTAATGGGAGCCTTATTAGAAAGATGAAATGGTAACATTTAACCTTTTCTATATTGTAAGAACATCCGCTATGTATAAATTAAACTAATCTGCATAGATAAATTTATGCAATTAATATAATTGATAAAGTTTTTATCAATTAGTATATACAAATGAATTGAATAAACATTGACAAATAGAAATATAAAATATAGTTACTAATAAATTTTTGCATATTGACCCATGCAAGTGCCTAATTATACAACCACTAAATATGTCTATAAATTGGTCATTTATGAGTTTACGTGGCCAAGACTGTGTATTGTCTTCAATGAGTTTCAAATTCTAAAAGCAATACAAGAATATGGATATTTGATACAATCACATATAATGTTATATGGTAAATGGTCACAATTCATAATGTACGAAATCTCGATGAAATTTGTTCATTGAAATAAGCAAGTAAACAGTACTGTGAGATCATGTATTCAGTATGATAGATTATAATAATAATCTTGTTGTGTTAAATGTAACACTGGACTAAGGCTATAAGATAGATCTAAGAATTTGATCACTGAAATGCCAGTTTGATTCGTTTACATAAAGTGCAATTTATTTGATAACCTTAAAAGTTAAGGAAGACCGAACGCATTTTTGTAAAGAGTTCATTATGATATTGTAGTAAGGATTTCCTTTGAATCGTTCGACTGTTTAGAAAGGAAATGGAATGTACAAGAGTGGATGTAACATAAGGCATGGTTGGGATGGAGAGAGTGAATAACCACTTCTACATCATACATTAGAATAAGAAATATGATTTCTCCTCCAAAAGTATTTTCACATAAAAGTTATTTTCCGTGATGTTTATTTCTTTGAATTTAAGATATTCGATCTGGAAATTATTAACTGTAAACCAGTTACAATGAATTAAATAAATAGCCTATATTAAGTGGTTGAATCGAGCTTTGTATTTCATACGCTATTACAGTAATAGCGGAAATTGTAGGAGCATGCCATATAACACTTATTGGTCACATCAGGTTATGAATTTTTTTTGTAAAGTACCAAACATTATTTATAAAATAATTATTACTTTTTAACTCAAAAATAGACATAATTTTATTTTAATATGAATATTCATTATAAAATAGAACTATAGTACTGGTATTTTTGATGCATTGGAAAATACAAAAGTATCTAAATTTATTTGCAATTACTTTGGAATTTTGGGCTAAGTCGCTATTGGAACTGGACCAAGCCATAGTGGAGCTAAAGGGTAAATTTAAAAAAAAATCATTTATTGGATCTTTAGTGGGCCCATGAAGTCTAAATCATCTAGAAATTTTCTAAATTTTATTTAAATAAAATCAATATTTTATTTTATTTCATATGTAAGTTTTACTTTAGTTTAATGCAATTATATTTTGTATATGTGTACCATATACACATATGTGTGTTCATGCACGTGCAACATAATAATGTGTGAATGGTTAACATGCCCATATGTAATTGCTGGGCTTTACATCGCAATAGAATATTAGCTCCTCTTGTATTCGATTCACTGTCTAAATGTGTGTGTGTGTATACATCAAAATATTATATAAATACATGTATATATATATATATAAGTAAATTTATGTGTATCCATTTCTACTGAAGTTAAGATAATAAATGTGAACAATTTTATAAAACATTTGTAAACTATGTTTACACACACATAAACATAAAACTATATTATAAAATTAATTAAGTATTGCGTTAAAGAGAAGAATGAATGAAAATGAAACAACAATCTCTTATTAAAGGAGCAATTGATTGTAGACATAGATATGTGATTAATACCAATTAACATAGCATTTTCATCTCCTTGTAATTGAGATAGTCTTTTCATTTAAAATTAATTATTCTCTTTGTTATACACATATATATGTATATTTAAATTATCACACGCACACACACACACACACACACACACACACATATATATATATATATATATATATATATATGTATGTATGTATGTATGTATGTATGTATACGTATAAACATAAATAATAATCATAAAATTTATATTTAAATATTTACTTGCTTATGCTCACTGTTTGAAATTCTACTAGAAATGAAAGGGTTAAGTCATATTAAAGAAGGAGAATTAATGTTGTGATTAATATGGTCATTAATCTCCTTTAATGCAATTGTTTCATTATGTAATATATGATTTACAACGTTTAGAAGTAATTACTGGTTTATCGAATTAGCAATAATAATATGTTACTATAAAATAAAAAAATTGTGTTGGTCGTGAGCCTTAGCATAGCATACATTCATAAAATGAAAATTTTATTTATTTATATTATATATATCTTTTGTAGATGTAAATGTACACACAACCAACAAAATTTATGACAACATTTCAATATATAAGATTCGTGATATAATCTAACATTCTATAATCTAAGATATAAATATGAAATAATAAAATTAAAACATAGATTTATTACAGATTAAATTGATCTCCTTGAATCAGCTCATAAATTAGAAGGTACTAGCTCCCGAATTACTCACCACCCACTATCGAATAGTTGTGAATTTGATGTAATATGAACTTAGGAATATTTTGTATTGTTTTAAGGAAACCATGGCCGAAATTTTCTGCTCTGTGGTTTTGAGTGAAATGGTTTTAAAGAAATGAAAGGGCAAAGTTTTATTTTAGAAAATAAAGTTAATGTTGTGATTAATAGCCGTGTAACTTACATAGCCTTTTCATTTATAAACTAAAAGAAAACCCCTACATTCACCTATACCATGGCCGACCACACCTAAAGCAACTTGGGCTGACTTATGTGTGCTTGTCCATGGACCTTAAACATATTTAATTCTGTAGAAAAAATTCATGCATTTTAATCCAATTTAAATGCGTACCAATATCGTATATCTTTTAGTATATTACGTTACATAAAATTTCATAACTAATATTTCATATGGTATATCTTGGAGTAGAACTTTCATCCTCCCCAAGAAGTTTATCCATATGATTAGAAAGGCAATGTGTAATTTCCTATGGAATGGATGCATCCATTCTACCAGTCTCAAGCCTATTAGCTTCAGCAAAGTTGAAACTAAGAAGAACCTGGGTGGCCTTGGCATCATTAATATCAGAAATTGGAATATGGCTGCCTTCAGTGCTCATTTGGACAACTTACTAAACTCTAAAAATAATATATGGGTAACTTGGACAAAGAAGTATAACCTACGCAATAAATCTTTTTGGTGCATGGAAATCCCCCAAGGGTGCAGCTGGACTTGGAGATCCATTCTGAACCTAAGGCCCATGTTGCTGCCTTTCCTAAAACACATAGCCTCTCCTGATGGATATGTCAGCTTTTGTAATGATCTTTGCCCTAAGAGCGGGCTTGTTCTAAGCAAAATATTGTCCTACAATCAAAGAATCAAAACTGGATTACCATGTGATGCCAAAGCAAAGGATTACATTTATAATGGTACTATCACCATGCCTTATTCTAACAATCAGCACATTCGGCAGCTATGGCATGAGATCAGTAGGGAACATTATCCTACAGTTTCTGTTTATAGGGTTTTGTGGTCTGCTGATCTTGTGGAACACTCCATTTCCAAAGTTTATGATTGTTTGAACCATGGATCTGATATGCCCCGATTTTCTTGGAAGAAGAGGGTTTGGAATCGCCATTGTAAAGAAAATGACAACTTACTATTATGGAAGGTGTTAAGGAATGCTCTGAATTTCAAGGAGAGACTGATCAATCTTGGTAAGGCTATTGATGCAACATGTTGTTTCTGTCATGATGAACATGAGTCAAATCTTCACCTGTTTTTCAATTGCAAAGTTGTGCATTGCTTGTGGTAGAAACTTATGTTAATCCTTGGCTATGGCAGCAGGTCTAGAATCTGCAATATTGAATGGTGCAACATATATAGGGCAATCAGATGGAAGAATGACACAAGTATGTTGATGTTGCTAGTTCTCAAAAAGTTCATTCAGGTGATATGGAGAGAAAGAAATGATAGAATCTTCAATGGAAAGAATAAAAATGAAATTAAGATGTGGAATGAACTAGTTAATACTATCAAGGTTGGTGCGAGATTCAGCTCTTATAGTTTTGGGAGTTATAACGGGGATGTGGAACTGAGTTGCGGCTTTGCTGCCCTCTTGGTTAGTTTTCCTTGTTTTTTGGCATTTTCTTTTTCCTTTTTATTTGTGCCGTAGCTTGTTATGGTGCAAATTTCTTTTATTGTGCTTGCAATAAACTTGTAGGGGACCAGACAACCCCGCTTAGCTTTGCTAAAAAAAATATTTCATAAATATTAGTTAATTTGATTAATTTATAATGATTATAATTAATTAAATCAGGTGGTCAAAGGAATATTCAACGTTTCAGTTGTGTGAATCTTAGGTGTTAATTTGGTCGGCAATTAATATCAAACAATTTGAATATTAACGTTCACATGTCACTTAGCAGGTGGTGTGATGATTTGGCCAAATTTTATCACTTTCTTAGTTTCGATAAAATCTAATTTTACTTCGTTAGGCGTTACCATTTAGTGACTATTATATACACAAATTCTCTTTGTCAAAACTATATTACTTTGGACTAATGGAATTTGGTAATGGTCAAAATTCCAATATCACCCGTATTGCCCAAACACAAAGTCCTTGGTTCAATAGTAACAATTATTACTAACCGAACTACCATGGCTAGAGATTTTGACTTTGAGTTGACTTCACAGAGCGTGATATTAACCCCATATAACGGAGGAGACGAATCCTCTCTTGAATTGTGTTTCACTTCCAATACTTCCACTCTACCCAACTAGAGTCGTCCGATGGATGTCGTGGCATGATTTAACTACAATCAAATCAGAGCTTTAATATTGAAGATTAATATTATTATTAAGTTAGAAGAACTATGCAAATTAGTCACTTCCATATTTTCTGTTTGAACTTAGTTATATTAACCAACAGAAAACTATCGAGTGAGTCAATCCATAGCGATCCAATAACCATCAGTAAGTAATCCATTGGTGCCTTCAGTAGCTATGAGTAATACACTACCCAACATTTGGAGAGCATTACATACTCTAGTCTCAACAGATGCATCGATGTCCAATCTCGATACATCTTCACTAGGAATATTTTAAATGATGTGTTTATCTATGATATAATACTCATAATTACAACTATTTGCAACTGCAATCACAAACACATCATTTATGGGTTTTCTGATAGATATTCTTAAATTAACTAATTAGTTATTTATAGAATTTTTAACAAGTATATAACAGAAGAGAAACACTTTTTATTTTGTACAAGATTATTTATTGAGTTAGATTTATGTAACAAATAACATAATTGCTCCTAGGGCATACCCTTAACTCTATCAGCTATAGTTTTAAGAAATAATTTTTTATTTATGTTTATGAATCATATAGTACTAGTAAATTATATTTTGGACAATTAAGGGCAAATCACATATTCAGTGGAAGCATCATAAGAGTTGATGAACTCTACAGATTGATACATATAAACGTATGTAATAAAAAGTCTATTAATTCTAAAATGGTTCAACATACTTTTTTGTATTGACGGATGAACTATCACAAATATGAACATGTGTATATGATACATATGTGGTATGTTAATGATGAGTTCATAGAATATAAAATATAAGTAAATAAAATAACATGCAATAGAAAATAAAATGGTTCGATTTGATCGAATAAGTGAGTATATCGACAAGCGTTTCGAATGTACCTAAAAATAAATAAAGATTCTATCTCAAAATTCACTCCTCCCTATGATACATAATGATGTATCGATAAGAAGTAATCGAATTATTTTGAACAAAGTATGATTAATTGCAAGTTAAGTTAAGTTAACTTCTTTTTTATAAGATCATGTACATAAGGGTAGTCACAAGGTTAAAAATATTTTCATCAAAAGAATTGTTTACAAAATCATACAAGATAAGGGTTCACAAGAAATCCCAACATATCCTTGGCTAAGGATTTGGTAGGATGTGCCAGTCGAAAGACTGTACATAATAATTATACGTGAAGGACCTTGCTTGAATCACCCCAAAAGAAGTTTGAGAACGCTGGTCATTGGATGACCAAGTTATGTTTTAAACATAAGGATTGAAAACTAAAAACAAATCAGTTTTATATATAAGGCAATTCATAAAGTGTTTATGAATACCTATTCTTGTGCATTAAGAAACAATTGTTGTTTCAAGAATACCAACTTTGTAGAGAAGAAATTTCTTTTAGAAATTATTGGTAGTAAAATGGGTTTGGGTACATACAAAAATAAAAATGATTACGATGGATGAAAAGAAATTAAGCAAACTTAAAATGAACACAACATATTAAAACATCAAATAAGTATTCTTGCACATTGGTGAGAAACTATGAGTTTTTTACCAATCTCAAGAATAGATAATCGTCGATACTCAATTAAATCATTAAGAGTATTGACACTACAGTATGGTATGATGGAAAAATTTGTAATGGATTCTAAGTACATTATCAAAATATGATTTTGATAGATATACCCGAAGGGATATGATCCATCGGCCATGAACAAGTCTTCAATTGCAAGACTATGCAGTTGGAATATAATGAACACCGTTGATAGGAATTACATCATAAATTTCAATTATTGAAATTAGCGTAATAGATCTGATATTCAACATGCTTAAGTTAATTCATATTTATTCACAAAATTATTGCTTGGCAAGACTTATTGTTTTGGTACATATGTGTCAAAATGGAAAATTTTAAATAATGATTTAGAATATAGACTATTTGCACATAACAACCAAAGTGCTTTGAAGTCAGTGAGAGCGATATTGAGTTTATGGGTTCTTTGGATACGGTCTAAGAAATGTTACGAAGGTATCATTGTATAAGCTTTGAAATTGAGTAAGCAATTTAATATAAATATCAAATATTTTGATTTTAAGTCAAAATGCAGAGGAAATGTGTGTCCGTAAGAATGAACCACTAAAAGGTACATAGATATTTCTAGACTATAAGTAAACAACATACTGCTAATTTTTAACAGTGTTCTTATGTTAAAATTAGTAATAGTTTGGTTGTTTGACACTCGATATTGGATTTGTAAACTATATCTTTTATAATAAGTATAAAGGATGTTGGAAACGTCCCAAACAATATGCAAAGACACCTTATTAAAATGTTTAATAAGGAACAAGGAAGATGGATTCCTTATGCTTTACCAATAGGAATTGTCGTACATGTTGTATTGTCTATAATATCTAATTTGATTATGTATTTGATGCATGAAGCAAACACCAAATCCAAATTAGGATCACTAAATGGTAGTTTAGAGTATTCTCGAGTATTTACAAAATACTATACAATTGTTTACAAAAATGAACTCCTTATGAAGGAGTGTTTAGACTCAAACTTCATAAGTGTGATTGAGTATAACATGTCAATATTAAATTCATGTTCAAACCTTAATTAAGAAGCTCTAAGTTGGAAATGTTCCAAATAAAAGGTTGCGGCTAATTCAAAGAAAAGGTTGAGTATATTGCCTTGAATAGTGCCAAAATAAAACCTATGTATATAAATATAAATGCACAAATTTATAACCGAGCTAGGGGTGATTCCAAGTATTAACAATACTACATCATTGCTATATGATGGTAATGAATAATAAGAGCTCACTAGAAGTCGAGAAACATACTTTGAATAGTTCCACATGATAAAGGTAGTTTATCATCATCGGTAAAAGTTGATTAACCCCGTAGAAAATTAAACAACATAGAAGATCCATTCACGAAAGGTCTAACTCAATCAGTTCTCATTAAACTGATCAAAGGGATGGGATATGATTCCATAACCGGCCCCTAGTGCAAGTGGAAGATTGATAGAGTTAGGGGTATGCCTTAGGGGCAATTCTGTAATCGTTATACATATCTCACTCGATAATCAGTCTTGTTGGTTAAAAGTTGTTTTATTTCTATTATGTACTTGATATAATATGCTATATTAATGAATTAATTTGATTAAAAGCAAATTTAATAGAAAATCCATAAATGGTATGTTTTTGTGATAGTAGTTACAATGTGTTGTAACCATGAGTGATTTATCACAATAAAATAAACATACTGTTTAAAAAATTCCTAGTCAAGATGTATCGAGACTGCATATCGATACATCCATTGAAACTAGAGTACGTAACACTCTCCAAATATTGGGTAGCGTGTTACCCATGGCTGCTAGGGGACCAAAAGGTTACACACTGATAGTTATTGGATAACTGTGGAATGACTCACTCGATAGTTTTCTATTGGTTAATAAAACTAAGGTCAACAAAAAATATCAATGTGACAATATTACACAATCTCAACTTGAGAATACTACCGAGCATCAAAGTGGAAACTCCACTTTGATTATAATTAAATTGTGGCAAAACATTCATAGAACGACTATAGTTGGGCTGAGTGGAAGCATTCGAAGTGAGACACTATTGAAGAGAGAGTTCGTCTTGTCGGTTACATGAGGTTAGTATCATGGTCAACAGAAGTCAACTCAAAGTCAAAGTCTCTAGCCGGAGCGATTTGGTTAATAATAATTGTTATTAATGAACCAAGAATGTAACGATCTAGATTTTTGACACCTGTTATTAGAATAATCGACTGATTTTAAATATTGAAATATTAATTTTTATCGGTCCAATAATAAATTTCTGATATATGGAATATATATATGTGTGTGTGTGTGTATATATATATATTCTAGAGGCTTTGATTTAAAAGTTTAAAAATCTAATTTTTGGAAATAATTAAATAAACTTCCCATTTCAAATATAGGATAAAATAAATATATACGTATGTAGATACAAAATTTATGATATAAAATAAAAATAAAATATTATTAATAAGAAGATAAATACATGTAAGTGGCTATATATGTGTGTATGTTAAATATATTGTACATGTAATAATTTATACAAAAAAGTACAAAACTTTAGGATGACAAAGATATGTAAGTAGGCAAACATGTACATATGGTCAAAAGAGTTGTAGGAAAATATATATGTATTTATATGAGGTATATATATATACATAAGGGAACATCATAATGAAAAATATCTAGTCACGCACAAAATTTATCAAATCATTCACTCAAAATTCAAATCAACCAGGAAAATCAAGTCAAGCAAGTTTTCAAACCAAGTCACTTATTTAAAAAAAAAGAAGGTCATGTACATGAAAATGGGCTTCAGCTTTGTTCCCTCTCCTCTCTCTATATATACCACTGTGTTATTCACGTATACCATTCTTGCAAAAAAAGAGAGAAGAAGGCTGCCATTAAAACTTAAGGAACTAAGTGCTCAAAAGCTCAGGAAAGAAAACAAACAAAAGCAGTGTGTCTCTTTTTCAAAAGCCTGTGAGTAAAACTTGAAACCTTTGCTTACTGTAATCTATGTATGCTTCTATATGCCTGGAAATTTGAATGAAACTTTGATTATGTCAAGTATTCATGTGCTAATAGTATCTATGCTTTATATATGTATGTGTAGTCATGTTGTGAAACCTGTAAACTTCAAAATCTTGAAAATCATCTCTTCTTTGCTCTGTTCTTTGAAAAAGGGTTAGGATTTCTCAACTTCAAAAATCTTTACCTCATCATCTAGTTAGTTTGAGACTATGACTCCAAAAGCAAAGTCAGTTGATTTCGAGTGTAGATCACTCTAAAATTTATTTCATTTGATATTATGTACCATAGGGAAAGAAAAGCTCATTTTACAGAAAGCCACCTAGAAAAAACCAAAATTCGAATATCACAATTTAATCTTTGTTTATATGAGTGTGTTTGTTACTGAAAATGATGATTTTTGAAAGTGTTTTGGTAATTTTTAGTCGAGTATTGAGTGAGAGAGAAATGATCGAAAGTTGGGTTTCGGTGAAATTCTAGCGGCCGAGGTGTCGTGAGGGGCTTATCGTTGGTGGTGGAGGTGGCTTGGGTGATGGTGGAGCTAGGAAAAATAGAGTGGCAATTTCTAGTAATGCGTGGCATTGGGTCGAAGAAAATTTAGGGTTTTAGGCTAGTTTTTGGGTGTGTTCGGTTTTGGATGATCTGCGGCGGCGTTAGGCAAACGTAGGGGTGCGGTATGGGGGGAAAAGGAAGCGGGGGCTGTGGCGAATGTTTTGGCATGGTTTGCTGGTAGATGGTGGTACACGGTGGCACGGCGAGGCAGTTGAGTGGAGATGTGTTTCGTCCCAACTTTGGTCAGAAGTTGATTTTTCGAAACTAGTGTTGGTTTGTGTTTTTCTTGTATGTAAGCAAGGCGAGGGGTCATAGGTGACATGGGAGATAGTCAGAGGCGATGGTGGGATGGTCGGCGTCTTGAATACGTGCACGGCGAGATGCACGAGCAGGTCACTGAAAAAAAGAATAGAAAAGTAGCAGTGGAAGAAAGAAAGGGAAAGAAATAGTTGCGGCCTGGTTTGTTTTCGTGGCCGACGTGTTCGGCTGAGCTGTGTCTTTTTATAAAAAAAGAATGTGAAGGGAAGAAAGAGTTTGGTTTGGGTTTGTTTCCATGGGACGAACGTGGGCTAGCTTATGTTTTTAAAAAGAAAAGGTAATTTGATAAATATTTATATCTAATAATCTTTTAACTTAAAAACATATATTCTCTTTCGTTTAAAATCCAACCGACGGGAATACTTTTGCATTTGTGATCCTACCACCTAGTAGAATAATCTGAGATTAATCTCGTTAATTTTTTGTAATATAAAATTTAATTATTTCATAATAATTTAAGTGAAATAATAATTAAAGTCTTATTGATTAAATCTTATGTTAATTAATAAATTAGTTATTAAATGAATTGTTTAATTTATTTAACTAATAATAAATCGTTTGTATATTTTCTTTAATTTATAAGAAATTTGGATTAAAAATATAAATCGATCCAGTTAATTTGAAATTAATTAAATTCTGATTTGTGAATTGTTTTAATATTGGTTATCAATCATTAAATTAATTAATGATCTATGCTTTGGTTTATTTCTCTTGGATATTGATTCAATTGTTCTTTGACTGTGCCATTAAGTTGCCAAACAAATTAAAATGGTTAGAATAAAACGTTGACACGTTTTATTGGAAGTAAACATATGTAATAAAATTTCCATATGTGAATGTTGACACCCTGAATATGAATTGTTTATTTAAAAACAGCTTGGCCTTTAAAAATCTAACATTTGGATTCGATGAGACCGGGATCGGATATCAGTAATATTTGAAAACCACTTCGATCCAAAATAAGTGAAAGAGTTGGGAAGATTCAAAGGAAAGATCCAGGATGAAGATTTTAGAGTACAAGGGCTATTTGTCACTAATCTGAGGGTAATTCCAATAATGGGTGTAGTGGAAATGGTGCCTTCGGTTCCATCAAAACCCAGAACGGACTTGTATGGATGAATGCTATCAGAACATCGTCATTGGAAGACTATGAGCATTCCAAGTGAATTTGTTCTTGAAAGGTAATCGTAGCCTCAAGCCTCATCA
Source organism: Allium fistulosum (assembly GCA_030737815.1). Taxonomy (NCBI): domain Eukaryota; kingdom Viridiplantae; phylum Streptophyta; class Magnoliopsida; order Asparagales; family Amaryllidaceae; genus Allium; species Allium fistulosum. Next base: position 302,499,138 of record CM060901.1, on the reverse strand, counting down.
ACCGGGAATGACTAAAACATGGGAGATGCAGCAAGGCTAAGTGGGTCGCACCCAATTAGTGTAAGGTTATCCCTATTTAGAGTCCCTATTAACTAGTGTATGCTTCGATACGGTTGTTGATCCCAACCGAGGGGTAATCTTATTCGGACTATCCAGGTTAGGGGTAGGCCGGTCTTGTGTAGCAGGGGATCCCGACGAGATCCTCGGTGTTATTTTATCTGGAGATGCACCATGACGGGCGGTACCCCAGTAGCCCTGTCATTGTATGGAATCCATTTTCCAATAAGTGCCTTCAGTCTTGGTTGTACACCTATTACGTTGGAATTTAATTAATGTAACAATTTCAGCTATGTGAATAAATTACTTGAAAACCCTAGACATTATCATAATATCACTGGATTTCCTATAAAAGTGTTTTGGTTATCGTAAGGGAAAAACCCGTCCGTGTTATTGTGCGGCGTAGTCTTACGAGATACCCTTGTTTTCAAATGGTCTTCAATTTAAAGTAATTTAACCGTTTTACTTACACCAGACCCATGTCTGACTCGAAGTTTATTTTCTGTTTTTCCTAAACTCTTGGGTACTCAAATTTTTTATGAGTAGCCAAGTGATCCAGGTTTCTCACGATGCATTTTGAAGGAGCTGGAGCAGGTGGCTTCAGTGCTAGCTAGTTATTATCTATATTCCGCTGTATCTGTATCTGTATTTTGGACTTGTAATGAATGGATAGGTCATTATGACTGTCTGAGTATGATGCCTGTATAATTATGACTATGTGATATTATATATTATTCCATTCCGCTGTGAGATTCTGTGTTTTGTTTTAGTTCTTTCTTTTCTATCTTTTTTCTACCTATTCTTCTATATTACGACTCGTCTTTCGGAGTAAGAAAGGCAGGGCGTTACATTTGGTATCAGTGCACTAGGTTGAATGAACACCTAGGCTTTTGGGTTGGTATCAATCTTAAGAGAGCGTATTTGTAAATTTATATATATATATATATATATATTCCTGATACTTAGATCAGCTTTGATAAATTTTATTAGTGCCGTCTTTGAAGTGTATTCTGTCCTAGTTCTAAGTATCATCTTACTATGTCCAGGTAGTAAACAATGAGCACTAAAGGAAGGCGAGGGAGGGGAGCGAGTAGCACAACAACTACAAATGGAAGAACCCCTAATGTTAAAGGTGGTGGAATAGCTGTTGAGGCCGTAGCTCCTGTACACCGTCGAGTAAAATTCGCAACTCTGTGCAAGGATTTCTTGAACCTAGGAGGAAAACCTTTCAAGGGTACTGAATCTATCATTGAGGTACAAGCTTGGCTACGCTCATGTGAGAGAATATTTAAAGGTTTGGGAATTTCTGATGATCAGAAATGTAACGACCCGTATTTTTACGGATCGAAACATCGTAAAACTATTATCATTAGGTTGTAATGTTGTTAAGTCGTCTAGGGTTTAAGTCGTTCGAAGCTTAAGTCGAGTAGAAATTAGATCATGAGCGACTTAGGGAATTTGACCGACTTAAGAAGGATAGGCGACCTAAGGAAGTTGAAGTTGGCGACCTAAGGATTCTGGGGTTAGGTCGTATGATAGCTTAGGTCGTGGGATAGGTTAGGTTGGGTGAGCGACCTAGGAGATTGGAGCGACTTAAGGACAGGCAGCGACCTATAGAAGTGAGCGACCAATAGGAAGTGAGCGACCTAAGGGTTAGCAACCTTCAGTATTTAGCGACCTAGTGCATAGTTAGGTCGGTAGACGACCTAAGGAATTAGGTCGTATCCTGGCTAAGAGTTAGGTTGCGTGTGTGTATTAAGTAGTTAGGTCGCGCATTGTTTTAAGTCGTTGGATCTGTTAGGTCGTAGGTCGCGGATGCGCGTAGGTCGTTGGATTGTTAGGTCGCATGGAAGCGCATCTGTTAGGTCGCAGGTGTGTTAGGTCGTAGATCGCGTGGAAGCGCATGTGTTAAGTCGCGAGCGACCTAGGAGTTAAGTTGCTAAGTCGTATCTCGTTGAGTCCTGGTTCGCGCGCGCATGTGCTATGGCTTAAGTCGTAGGTTGGTATTGTTAGGTCATAAGTCGTAGAGGCTTGGGGTTGTTGAGTCGGAGGTTGTTAGGTCGAAGATTTTAGGTCGGTGGGGTTTTAGGTCGTAAGTCGTGGACGACCTAACTCCGAGGGGACGACTTAAGGAGGATTTCAGCCTATAAATAGGAGGGTTTTTCTCACTTTTTGGGATCCGGATTTTGAAGCGACGAAGTGCTGCCATTTTGAGAGCTCGACTTCTACACTTCTTCACTTCTTTTCTCCACTTTAATCTTGTGATTCCTTCCATCCAAATCGAAGATCGAAGAGCTTAGATTGAAGATCTACATTTTTCGAAGAGAGATTTCATCGTTTGAAGCGGATTGGTGATAGATCGGGTTAGATCCTTCGCTGTCCAGATCTGAAGTGTGTTGCTTTTGGGTTGTTTAGGTGATTTGGTGAGTGGTGATTATCTCTCACACGGATCCAAAGGAGTATATCGGATCGTTGGCTTGATTTTGTGTTAAAGTAGTGATTTCCATGCATTTTTGTAAACCTATGAATAGATTCATATAGATCCATTGTTCATGATGATTTGACATCCATTTTACTACATGATAACCTATGCAAGTTCATTCATCAAGTTTATAGAGACATTTCTCATGTTTTCATGCTTGTTAGACTTTCGACTCTTTATTTACGAAATTGCCATTATTGTTAATATTGTCTATCCAGATCATATTTGAATGCTTGATTGCTTGGATTAATGTTTGACTTGATTGATTGCTATGAATTAGATGATTGATGATTTGATTTAGACCGAAGATGATTCAAAAGCTAAGGGAAAGGCTCTTGAATTGGAAAAGCTGCTCGTGGCATATGTAGCGGATGAGGAAGCTCATATGGATAGATTCGATGATGATGTTGAGATGAGGCTTTGCTATGATGATGATGAGGCGAGGCATGATATGAGATAGTCTTGGTCTAATCCAGACGGGATCATTCCAAGCATGTTGATAACTCGGTGAAATGGTTCGAGTTGAGGATAATGGTTTGCTCGAGAGGCGCTTGAGCTAGTATGGAAATAGTCGTCGAGGAGGATGACTAGGAGGCTGAGATCTCATCGTTGTTGAAGGTTCTAGCATGCTCAAAGCAAGAGTACGTTGGGCAGATTCGATAGTCCCTGAAGGCTACTGATTGGTAGTCAAGTACTCTGGGCAGATTCGATAGTCCTAGGCACGGGTCACGATGACGTGCGGGAGTTATGTCTAGAACCGGGGTTTCCATTAGCCCTTGACGGACGGATGAAAGAATGAGCCGGTCATTCAATTAACGATGATATCGAAGCAATGATAACAGTGATAGCCAGAGTCATGGATGTTTGGTTGTATCGTCATTCGGTCTCAAGAGCAGTGTTTTCTGGGTGCTTAACTGATCTGGGTTTAGGCCTTGGGGGTTTGTGCTTGGAAAACATCGCCCTTGACTCGAGTGATAATTGCTTTACTTTAAATTGTATGCTCTGCTATGTTTGCTTCTGCTTAGTGTGTGTCTGGGGGCTATCACTGTAGAAAGAGGTGGAGTGGGAGGGTTGGATTCCTATTCCTTTTCCTTTATGCTCTTTTGGTATGTTGTTAGTTAATTTACTGCTCACTAAGACTGTTGTCTGACTCAAGGCTTTATGTTTTAACTCTTATTGCCTTGGGCTGTTCGTCCATTTTGGGACGGGCAGACTAGGTAGCGAGTGACAGGTGCTGTTCTTGCTTTCCACGATGCTGATGTCGAAGACGAGCTGGAGGCTTGCATATTATTTCTTACTATATGTACTGGATGTTCCGCTGCTTGTATATTCTCTGAGTGATATGTAGTGAGGCTTGTTGTATTGACTATTCAGATGTTTGTATTCAACAATTATGGAGTTTTATTGATGAGATTCTATTCTGTGAAGCTTCACTATATATATATATTCTATTGTATTTTGTCCATGCGCTGTGAGTAATACGATAGATTCTGCTGTTTTAATTTTCCCTGACAATCGTCCATGGTCGCCTGGCACACTTTACAGCGCATTATCTCTAGGTTCGGTGCAGGGGTCATAGGCGGTCGTCACATTTGGTATCAAAGCATTGGTTAATCGATTTTACCCAACGCTCGCTGACGTAACCACGTATGAGAGACGTAATTGTATTTTGATGGATGATTACTATATATAATATAGTAGATTAGAAGAGTTTGAGTCCTTTATGCAGTTGTTTCTCTAGGTGTGCTAATCATTCCTTTTTATAGATATTGAGAATGAGTCGAAGAGGGAGACCAGCTGCTAGGGAAGACCGTGCTACTGAGGGGGCTGCTGATTATGCTGCTATGTTCGAAGCTATGATGACTTCGATCATGAGAAGGATGCCAGCTCCGGGGCCATCGGTGGATGTTGGAGTTCAGGTTCAAACTCCAAAGCCGGTGGATTTTGCTAAGTTGTGTAAGGACTTTACTGCTCTTGGAGGGAAGGTTTTCTTGGGAACAGAATCAACCATTGAAGTCCAGAGGTGGATAGATGCTTGTAGAAGGATCTTTGGTGATTTGGGAATCGAGGATGCAACTAAGAGGAAGCTTGCATCAAGACAGCTTCAAGGAAGAGCTTCTGATTGGTGGAACTCTATCACCATTGATACTCCGGAGGAAGAGATTACTTGGGAGCAATTCCAAGTCAGATTTGAAGCTAAGTTCATTTCTACAGCTCAGAAGTCTGTTCTGTTCAAGAAGTTTGTGGAGCTCAAGCAAGGAGGAAGACCAGTTCTTGAGTATGTTTCTGAGTTTGAAGCTTTGTCCAAGTATGCCCGGTCGTATATTGAATCTTCGTATCAGAAGAACGAGAAGTTTGTGACAGACTTGGACAGTTATCTTGGGAGGCAGTTGGTGGATCATTTGGACGATCCATTTGAGAAACTTGTGGAGAAGGCTCTCAGGCACGAGAATCTGTTTTCTAAGGAAGGATCTGTTGTTGCTGTGACCAGGGAAGAGTCTAAACCCCAGCAGGGTGGAAACAAGAAGAGGAAGCAGCAGCAGCAAAAGGGTAGGGATGGCCAGAAGAAGCCGAAGGGCGAAGTGACTTGCTACAACTGTCAGCAGAAGGGCCATTTCTGTAACGACCCGACATTTCGGAACATTCGCATCCATTATAAGTGTATAGGTAGACACTCATGCCGGAGTTGAATTGCTCAAAATACCGCGTTGTTAATTTAAATTTGGCAAAACTGAACATATACAGTAAATAAAATATCACAGATCACAGACACAGAGTAATAAGTGCAGCGGAAATAAAAGAGATAGTAGTTCATGAAGCTACTATATAAATATATAAGTTACATCAGAGTTAAACCAGATACAACGGAAGAGTAATATGATACATCAGATACAAAGTAGAATACATCACTGGAATCATCGAATATCTGAAAGCTGGATAGATAGCTGGATCTCCAAGCGAAGCTCCAACTCCAAAGGTGAGTCTCGAAAGCTGAACCACTCAGTCTGACCCGAGCGTAAAGCAAAATACAAAACACTCGAGTCAGGATTAACATTCTTATATTAATAAATCCAACTCAAGTGAAATTGCAATTGAAATACAAGTAACTCAAAGGATGTTTGGAATAACCATCCTTTAAGGATCCGTTAAACTATCTACTATGTAGTAGTGTACGATAAGTAGATAATGTCTATCAGTAATATAAAGATATCAAAATAGCGTTAAGTCATGGCCCATTCCACCCTTAACACATTTTTATTCCCAAAAGCATATACAAGACCGTAGTTTCCCCAAAACCGGAAGTCACCAGAGGGCAATCCATATACTAAAGGTACAAATCAAAATCGTAGTGGTCGCGCATAAATGGAATACAAGTATGACAAGGCACATGAGGCAATACCCAAGGTAGTGATACTACCGTTCGCCTGATCCGGACTGGTGAGAATGCAACGCCGCAGCGCCCGCAACACCGTGAAACACACTCCCAAAATCAAGGGTGCACCAATCGACAACAAGTATAAGTAGTTCGAAGAAGTGTGTCCACTTGAGGTAGCTAATCCTCCATTGGCCCGGCACAGCTCCTGTTTTAGTCATTTCCAATTTGACACAAGTGTCAAGGCTATCCATCATCGTTCTCTTTCTTCGGTCAACACGTACATCATTCCAACCACTTCATTCTGGATCATCACTCCGCGTATAGTTATTAAAGTGGTTTTCGGTTTAGATAGAGAGTATATCCATAACCGAATTTCGGTCTCTTTAATAACTTTCGTAATTATTACACCGATTGGTCGTTTGTTTATTTCAAAACCAAATCAATTTCAATTTCAAATAGAATTCGTAAATCAACATTTCCTTTGTCTTTCCAAATCAATTTCCAATAATTTACGTTTCAAAACTTCCAAATTATCATTTCACAATCTTATAATTTCAATTTTTATTTTAAACAATTCAAATTTTGATTCAAGTTCAAATATAAATTTCATTCCGAAATCATTTAAATAAATTTAATTTAACATTCAAATCAATTTAAACTCATTTATCGATTTTATTCAATATTCGTTAAGTTACTTTATCACTCAAAACCATTTCTATTAAATTTCCAATTCATTTAAATCAATTCTTAAGTTCAACTTCATTAAATCAAAACTTACAATTTTGAATTAAATTAAATTCGTCAAATCAAATTCTTTAAATTTCAAATCTTACATTAACTTCAATAAATCACATTTTATTTCTTGTTAAAGAAATTCAATTTCACTTATTTACTTACTTAAATAATTTTCCAAACTTAATTAATAAAGAAAACTCAATTTCAATTATTTACGAAGTAAATTCACTTATTCAAAAATTCAATTTTACTTATAAAAAAATTCAATTCAATTTGATCATTAAATCATTCAATCTTATTTAATTTATTAAATATTTCAAAACTTAATTATTAAATAATTTCAAAGTTTAATAATTTCAAACTTAATTATAATTTCAAACTTAATTATTAAATCATTTCAAAGTTTAATAATTTCAAACTTAATTATAATTTCAAACTTAATCCAATCATTTCTCAAATTAAACAACATTCTTTCATCAATTACATTGTTAAGATTTTGTTTCAGATTATTAAATATTAACATTTTACTTTCATTAAAATTTAAATTTTAACTTCATTTCAAAACCATATTATTTATTCAAATAAAATCTTCGTTTACTTTTAAATCAAATTATTGACCAATCCGGTTTTATTTAATTTTCTATCCTAGGTCAAAGTTCAATTTGGGTATTTATCATTTCAACCCGATTCCAATTTAATTCAAAATCAAAGCATAGTAAAGGGAACTTGCAGTGTGATAACTGGGATGGTGTCAAAGTAAATAAACAAGCAATAACAACAACCAATATCAATCCAATAATCAATTCAAATAATCCCGAAATAATCGTATTAATTCGCATTGTTATTTGTACGAATTAATATAATTATTTCTAGAATCTACACTATCATTTCATGTAGATTAAAGATTATTACATTACGGTTTTCACTTGTCATTCGATTTAAATTTTAACTACAACAATTAATCCAATATACGTCGATGGTTCAAAGTGTAATTATCACTATTCTACATGTCAATTAATTTAACAATTTAAAAGGGGTCATATTCAACTAATCAAATTTACTATATAAATCAGTTTTAAAATTGTTAACTATCCTATATCCATTTCAATTTTGCATACTATTTATCATTTAACACTAACAATTTAACGTCCAATATAAACATCAACAATCAATCAATTATCAGCCAAACTGTATTATCATCGCATAAATAATTAACAGATAATGGTGTCAGATGTCACAGGTGAACTGATACAGGTAATAGCATATAAAACAGTGTAATTAACTAACAGCAGCATATTTCAATTGTCGTTTCAATTGAAATCAAATTTAATAATTAAAAGAACGTTAATCGTGAGTGAGTGCTCACCTTTCGAGGCTAGAGGGTAGACAATGATGTTGAGTTACGAAATGTAAGCACGACTTCCAAAGTAAAGCTGGATTTGCAAGAATTTGACGAACATATCTGATAAATAGGAATGGACGAAATCAATCAGAACTGGATCGAGATGATAAATGGTATAAGCGAATTGACATAGATATAACCTGTAAAATTTTATATATATGCACAAAATCATAAATCATATTCTAATTTCAAACTTTTATTAATAATATATATATATATATATGTATTTCAAAACTCATTGTTTTAAATTTAAAACACACAAACAAAGTCTCTAGAAGTAAATTAAAACCCAAACTAATGTGTACTTATATATAAACTAATTTATATAAACATACATTAGAGCCCATATTTGCATCGAAGTATAAATATAAAACATCTTTATAATATATATAAGTGTAATCCTGCCGAGTACACAGATTATAGAACCCATATAATATATAATTCATTATACCTTTTACAACTTCAAAGCTAATACAAACAAATCTTAAAATAATTTCTGTTATAAACTTACATATATGGTTATAAACAATACTTCCAGTAACAAAATATTTACAGTTTACAACTTATATAACTAACTATATATAAAACTATGGATACTTTTATAGTTTACCTGAATACAAAAATTAGTATATGAACTGCAATTAAACTTTACAACATCAAACATATATATTTAAAACCGTGCGCACCTATCATAGCTTATATATACAAACAGATGTTTATACATTTCAAAAGAATACTCCTATACACATAATATATAATACATTTAAAACCACCTCATCATTGTATAAATATGCCGAAACTTGTTCATACAAGCTATGTATATGAACTGCTGTAAATATACCTATAAAATAAATAAACCTATGCATCAATAGGAACTACAACTTCATAAACTTATAATATATACAATATATATGTACTCAAAATATTAATAGTAGACTATACTAATTATACTGTTGCAGCAAATATAAAATATATATATATACTTCTCTTTAAAGATAACCCACTGCAACCCAAAACATATAACTCTGACAATGACCAATACATATAAAACTATATATAAACCTACTCTATAACAAACAGACGTGTATATATGTATGACACTTTTAAACAATTTATATAAAGCTTGTTCAAACTTATACATACTGTAAAACTTTAAAACCAAATATTATAAAATCAAAACAAATATATAACAAGTTGATAATACTTCCAACTTACATGTAACTATCAGAGCGTATACCTTAAAAGGATGAATGCTCGGATAGGAAAGAAGCAAGGCAAAGCATAGAGAGAGAGCAGGGCGGATTGAAGGCTGTTATGTGATGAGCGCTCGGATTGGTGGTTGGATCTGTAATTAGAAAGGAAGAAGAAAGAAAAAAAATAAAGTGGGAAGAGAAGGATATAAATGAAAACGAAAAATAATGTTGGTTCTCTTCCCTATAAAATGTGTACAGTTTCAAAACCAAAGGGAATAGCAAGCAACTAGAGACGTGCATTAATTTGAAGAGCAATAGTTAGAATTTTTTTTATTAATAGCTGATGTCTATTCATATGCAAAGTTGATAATGAAAGACACAAAGAAACCAAGATATTCGAATACGGTTCCGATATGATAAATCGGTTCACCGATTTCGTCGTGTCATGGACTTCGAAACACGCGAATAAACAGATTACGAAGATCAGCTCGATGAGAAGATCAAAACGGTATATGGATGTCAGTGGTACGATTGAACTATAAAAATTCGAATTTTCTACCGGCGAAAAATGCAAGAAAAACGCAGGAAAATAAGATCGATGGAGCCAAAGATGTCCGAATTTGGAAAAACGACAAACTGTCATCTTGCTCAGAAGATGGTTTAGAATTTTTCTATGTAAAAATATTTATGTTTCGAAAACATTTTATTTTCATCGCTTTTTAACTGATTAAATTGAAGTGAAATTACGCGCGAAATAAACTTTCATACTTTCGGACGAAAATTTACCAGTTGCTATGTTTAACTAACCGTATTCCAAATATCAAATTTATATTTCAAAATTTTATCGTTTAAAATTTCACAAAATTTCAACTAATTACGTTATAAAACAGTTGAAATTTACGGGTCGTTACACTCTCCCCCACTCAAAACTTTTCGTCCCCGAAAAGGAACGAGGTAGGAGAATAGAAGCAACCAAAAAAACAGATTTGAAATACAATTAATTTAAACCATATAAATTCAAATTTAAATTAATTGATATTCAACAATTGATTTAATCCATTTGATTTCACTAAAATCAATCACACTATTTCTGAATTCATTATCTTATTATCCAATTATCTTCAATTTACAATTTCTAAAACCATAAATTTGAATAATCTTTTATTATAATCATATTTTATTTTCAACAATTTAAATTCTTCTTTATTCCAAATTACTGCTAAATTTATTTTACTTAATATATCTACTCACATATATTTAACCCATTATAAATTAATTTAAACCATAAAAGTTTCGATTTAAATTAATTTATATTTACTAATTGCTTTCAAATTCAAGGTATTTTCATAAGTTGATCAAATTTCAATTTATTAATTCTTTCAAAACAAATTTATTTCATTATTAACCGAGTTTACTTATTATCCTATCTAACTCTATTAACATCTTTATAATCAAGATTTAGTGTATAACATTTATTATAAGCACTCAAATTTTATTTATAAATTCAATTTATCTTATATGTTATCTAATTACATATTCAACTTATGAATGATTTAGGTAAGTTGTATTAGAATGCAGTTGAACAATATACAAATAAAATTTTTCCCAATTCAATTATTCAAGTTTAAATATTAATTCCAAATTTTGGTTTTATTTATAATTAAAATCATCCTTTAGCAAAATTTAAGAATTAGATTTCCGATTTACTTTAAACAATTTAGAGATATATATAATATATTTATATCAAATCAAATTAAATTTTAAATCAGATACCTATATATATGTAAATCAAAATATACTGAAGAAATTCAAATCAAAATAATTTTCTTCAAAACAAAACCGTAGCAAAGCTACAGAATGGTTTCTCCACTTCGAAACTCGAAAATGAATGTCGATGATGCGGCCGCCATCACCGAAATTATTTTCCAGCGACAAAGAGAAGAGCACTGATTTCAACATTTTAAAAATTCTTTGAAAACGATTTCTATTCGAAAATACTTTCAATACTATATACTTTAAAATTTTAAAAACCAAAGTTCGAAATCACCGGAAATTAATAAATTCTCAAATTTCTGAATTAGATTCATTTCAAATTCCAAATCGATTTATAAACTGCATTTATAAATTTATTTAGAATAATAAATGATAATCAAATATTATCATTTCAAACAAACAATTTAGTTAACCTATTAAATTTTAGAAAATTTTACTTATATATATTGATAATATATTCATACAAATTTATTCCATTTACCAAATTTGAAAACGATATTGTGTCAGTTTGCTCTGCTCAAGTGTTTTGGAAATCCTATCGATAGCGTTGATCAGACGAATCGATCGAAAACCCAAATCAACATCAACAACTCAAACAAAATATATTTTAAATATTTTAAATATAATTTTATAAATACAATTCCTCGCTCGATGATACAGTAACGGATTTCAAAGCAAGGATAGGGATTCAAATTTGATGAACTCAAATCAAAGAGAATTTTGATTCGAAAATAAGTTTGAAACAAAAGATAAGATAATTCAATTACCACAATCGTGAGATGGATGAGTTTATTTAATTCACGGGCAACCTTAACCGGGTCGTCCGTAACTTCAGGAACAAGACCGATGCTGAATTCCGAGGTAAATCAACACTCGATCTCAAGAGATGGAATTCAGGTATAGTAGGGAATAGATAGCATCGTAAACCGAGGATACAGAAATCTCCGGTAAATCAATGCCTATTGTAAAGGAGTTTTGCTCCTTTACGAATCATTCGAAGATTGGCGAGACCGTCGATCTATTATAGATATCATTCAAAATGGAGTTATGGGGTGCTCCAGAATTGAAAGAAGAAGAGTAGTGAGGGACACGAATGAATTTCGGAACCGAGGGGAACGTTCCAAAATTCAAAGGAATTGAGTCAAAGGAAGAGATTGAAACTCGAATGAGAGTGATTCTGTAAATACATTTACCTTATATGCTGAGTTTTGCCTAGAGCTACCAAAGCTCTGATACCAACTGTAACGAACCGACATTTCGGACCATTCGCATCCATTATAAGTGTATAGGTAGACACTCATGCCGGAGTTGAATTGCTCAAAATACCACGTTGTTAATTTAAATTTGGCAAAACTGAACATATACTGTAAATAAAATATCACAGATCACAGACACAGAGTAATAAGTGCAGCGGAAATAAAAGAGATAGTAGTTCATGAAGCTACTATATAAATATATAAGTTACATCAGAGTTAAACCAGATACAACGGAAGAGTAATATGATACATCAGATACAAAGTAGAATACATCACTGGAATCATCGAATATCTGAAAGCTGGATAGATAGCTGGATCTCCAAGCGAAGCTCCAACTCCAAAGGTGAGTCTCGAAAGCTGAACCACTCAGTCTGACCCGAGCGTAAAGCAAAATACAAAACACTTGAGTCAGGATTAACATTCTTATATTAATAAATCCAACTCAAGTGAAATAGCAATTGAAATACAAGTAACTCAAAGGATGTTTGGAATAACCATCCTTTAAGGATCCGTTAAACTATCTACTATGTAGTAGTGTACGATAAGTAGATAATGTCTATCAGTAATATAAAGATATCAAAATAGCGTTAAGTCATGGCCCATTCCACCCTTAACACATTTTTATTCCCAAAAGCATATACAAGACCGTAGTTTCCCCAAAACCGGAAGTCACCAGAGGGCAATCCATATACTAAAGGTACAAATCAAAATCGTAGTGGTCGCGCATAAATGGAATACAAGTATGACAAGGCACATGAGGCAATACCCAAGGTAGTGATACTACCGTTCGCCTGATCCGGACTGGTGAGAACGCAACGCCGCAGCGCCCGCAACACCGTGAAACACACTACCAAAATCAAGGATGCACCAATCGACAACAAGTATAAGTAGTTCGAAGAAGTGTGTCCACTTGAGGTAGCTAATCCTCTATTGGCCCGGCACAGCTCCTGTTTTAGTCATTTCCAATTTGACACAAGTGTCAAGGCTATCCATCATCGTTCTCTTTCTTCAGTCAACACGTACATCATTCCAACCACTTCATTCTGGATCATCACTCCGCGTATAGTTATTAAAGTGGTTTTCGGTTTAGATAGAGAGTATATCCATAACCGAATTCCGGTCTCTTTAATAACTTTCGTAATTATTACACCGATTGGTCGTTTGTTTATTTCAAAACCAAATCAATTTCAATTTCAATAGAATTCGTAAATCAACATTTCCTTTGTCTTTCCAAATCAATTTCCAATAATTTACGTTTCAAAACTTCCAAATTATCATTTCACAATCTTATAATTTCAATTTTTATTTTAAACAATTCAAATTTTGATTCAAGTTCAAATATAAATTTCATTCCGAAATCATTTAAATAAATTTAATTTAACATTCAAATCAATTTAAACTCATTTATCGATTTCATTCAATATTCGTTAAGTTACTTTATCACTCAAAACCATTTCTATTAAATTTCCAATTCATTTAAATCAATTCTTAAGTTCAACTTCATTAAATCAAAACTTACAATTTTGAATTAAATTAAATTCGTCAAATCAAATTCTTTAAATTTCAAATCTTACATTAACTTCAATAAATCACATTTTATTTCTTGTTAAAGAAATTCAATTTCACTTATTTACTTACTTAAATAATTTTCCAAACTTAATTAATAAAGAAAACTCAATTTCAATTATTTACGAAGTAAATTCACTTATTCAAAAATTCAATTTTACTTATAAAAAAATTCAATTCAATTTGATCATTAAATCATTCAATCTTATTTAATTTATTAAATATTTCAAAACTTAATTATTAAATAATTTCAAAGTTTAATAATTTCAAACTTAATTATAATTTCAAACTTAATTATTAAATCATTTCAAAGTTTAATAATTTCAAACTTAATTATAATTTCAAACTTAATCCAATCATTTCTCAAATTAAACAACATTCTTTCATCAATTACATTGTTAAGATTTTGTTTCAGATTATTAAATATTAACATTTTCCTTTCATTAAAATTTAAATTTTAACTTCATTTCAAAACCATATTATTTATTCAAATAAAATCTTCGTTTACTTTTAAATCAAATTATTGACCAATCCGGTTTTATTTAATTTTCTATCCTAGGTCAAAGTTCAATTTGGGTATTTATCATTTCAACCCGATTCCAATTTAATTCAAAATCAAAGCATAGTAAAGGGAACTTGCAGTGTGATAACTGGGATGGTGTCAAAGTAAATAAACAAGCAATAACAACAACCAATATCAATCCAATAATCAATTCAAATAATCCCGAAATAATCGTATTAATTCGCATTGTTATTTGTACGAATTAATATAATTATTTCTAGAATCTACACTATCATTTCATGTAGATTGAAGATTATTACATTACGGTTTTCACTTGTCATTCGATTTCAATTTTAACTACAACAATTAATCCAATATACGTCGATGGTTCAAAGTGTAATTATCACTATTCTACATGTCAATTAATTTAACAATTTAAAAGGGGTCATATTCAACTAATCAAATTTACGATATAAATCAGTTTTAAAATTGTTAACTATCCTATATCCATTTCAATTTTGCATACTATTTATCATTTAACACTAACAATTTAACGTCCAATATAAACATCAACAATCAATCAATTATCAGCCAAACTGTATTATCATCGCATAAATAATTAACAGATAATGGTGTCAGATGTCACAGGTGAACTGATACAGGTAATAGCATATAAAACAGTGTAATTAACTAACAGCAGCATATTTCAATTGTCGTTTCAATTGAAATCAAATTTAATAATTAAAAGAACGTTAATCGTGAGTGAGTGCTCACCTTTCGAGGCTAGAGGGTAGACAATGATGTTGAGTTACAAAATGTAAGCGCGACTTCCAAAGTAAAGCTGGATTTGCAAGAATTTGACGAACAGATCTGATAAATAGGAATGGACGAAATCAATCAGAACTGGATCGAGATGATAAATGGTATAAGCGAATTGACATAGATATAACCTGTAAAATTTTATATATATGCACAAAATCATAAATCATATTCTAATTTCAAACTTTTATTAATAAAATATATATATATATGTATTTCAAAACTCATTGTTTTAAATTTAAAACACATAAACAAAGTCTCTAGAAGTAAATTAAAACCCAAACTAATGTGTACTTATATATAAACTAATTTATATAAACATACATTAGAGCTCATATTTGCATCGAAGTATAAATATAAAACATCTTTATAATATATATAAGTGTAATCCTGCCGAGTACACAGATTATAGAACCCATATAATATATAATTCATTATACCTTTTACAACTTCAAAGCTAATACAAACAAATCTTAAAATAATTTCTGTTATAAACTTACATATATGGTTATAAACAATACTTCCAGTAACAAAATATTTACAGTTTACAACTTATATAACTAACTATATATAAAACTATGGATACTTTTATAGTTTACCTGAATACAAAAATTAGTATATGAACTGCAATTAAACTTTACAACATCAAACATATATATTTAAAACCGTGCGCACCTATCATAGCTTATATATACAAACAGATGTTTATACATTTCAAAAGAATACTCCTATACACATAATATATAATACATTTAAAACCACCTCATCATTGTATAAATATGCCGAAACTTGTTCATACAAGCTATGTATATGAACTGCTGTAAATATACCTATAAAATAAATAAACCTATGCATCAATAGGAACTACAACTTCATAAACTTATAATATATACAATATATATGTACTCAAAATATTAATAGTAGACTATACTAATTATACTGTTGCAGCAAATATAGAATATATATATATATATACTTCTCTTTAAAGATAACCCACTGCAACCCAAAACATATAACTCTGACAATGACCAATACATATAAAACTATATATAAACCTACTCTATAACAAACAGACGTGTATATATGTATGACACTTTTAAACAATTTATATAAAGCTTGTTCAAACTTATACATACTGTAAAACTTTAAAACCAAATATTATAAAATCAAAACAAATATATAACAAGTTGATAATACTTCCAACTTACATGTAACTATCAGAGCGTATACCTTAAAAGGATGAATGCTCGGATAGGAAAGAAGCAAGGCAAAGCATAGAGAGAGAGCAGGGCGGATTGAAGGCTGTTATGTGATGAGCGCTCGGATTGGTGGTTGGATCTGTAATTAGAAAGGAAGAAGAAAGAAAAAAAATAAAGTGGGAAGAGAAGGATATCAATGAAAACGAAAAATAATGTTGGTTCTCTTCCCTATAAAATGTGTACAGTTTCAAAACCAAAGGGAATAGCAAGCAACTAGAGACGTGCATTAATTTGAAGAGCAATAGTCAGAATTTTTTTTTATTAATAGCTGATGTCTATTCATATGCAAAGTTGATAATGAAAGACACAAAGAAACCAAGATATTCGAATACGGTTCCGATATGATAAATCGGTTCACCGATTTCGTCGTGTCACGGACTTCGAAACACGCAAATAAACAGATTACGAAGATCAGCTCGATGAGAAGATCAAAACGGTATATGGATGTCAGTGGTACGATTGAACTATAAAAATTCGAATTTTCTACCGGCGAAAAATGCAAGAAAAACGCAGGAAAATAAGATCGACGGAGCCAAAGATGTCCGAATTTGGAAAAACGACAAACTGTCATCTTGCTCAGAAGATGGTTTAGAATTTTTCTATGTAAAAATATTTAGGTTTCGAAAACATTTTATTTTCATCGCTTTTTAACTAATTAAATTGAAGTGAAATTACGCGCGAAATAAACTTTCATACTTTCGGACGAAAATTTACCAGTTGCTATGTTTAACTAACCGTATTCCAAATATCAAATTTATATTTCAAAATTTTATCATTTAAAATTTCACAAAATTTCAACTAATTACGTTATAAAACAGTTGAAATTTACGGGTCGTTACAATTTCTCTAGAGATTGCAAGAATCCGAAGGTGCCGATGAAGTGTCACAACTGTGACAAGCCGTGGCATATCAGAAAGAATTGTCCAGAACCGCGAAAGGACAAGCAGATTGTGCAAGCTTATGCTTTGGGAGCTGTTCCATCATCTTCGAAAGCTCCTACCGTTGAAGAGAAAGGAAAGAGTGTGGTGGTTCAGGGTACTCTCTCCATTTGTGGTGTTCCAGTTAGAGTGTTATTTGATACTGGGGCGTCGCATTCGTTTGTTTGTAATGAACTTGTAGGCCGGTTGGGTTTAGAACCGGATATTGTTGATAGGCCATTGGTTGTGACTAATCCAGTTGGGGGTTCGTCTTGTTTGTGTATGTTATGCCGTGGTCTGATTGTATCGAGTCATGATTGCTCTTTTGTTTGTGATTGCTTCGTTCTAAACTTTGCGGGGTTCAGAATTATTTTGGGTATGGACTGGCTTAGGAAGTATGCGGCAAAGGTTGATTGTGAGAGGTTGGAGGTGACAGTCGAGAATGTGGAGGGGTGAAGGATTGTGATACGATGTAAGCATGAAGAAGGCATCTTCATGAGCTTCATGTATTCGCTGGTTGTTCCACGGGATGGACTGTCATCGTTGCCAATCGTTAATGGATTCGAGGATGTCTTTGACGAGGTCAAAGGGTTACCGCCGCATAGAGAGATCGAGTTTCGTATAGATCTAGTTGAAGGAGCCAACCCTGTTGTGATGCCTCTTAGGCGGATGGCGCCTAGGGAACAGCAGGAGTTGAGGGTGCAGGTTGATGACCTTTTACAGAAAGGATTCATTCGACATAGTGTGTCCGAATGGGGTGCACCAGTTGTGTTTGCAACCAAGGCAGATGGGTCATTGAGATTGTGTGTGGATTATCGTGAGCTGAATAAGGTGTCTAAGAAGAACAAGTATCCATTGCCGAGAATAGATGACTTGTTTGATCAGCTTCACAAAGCTAAGGTGTTTTCTCAGATGGATTTGGGAACGGGATTTCACCAGTTGAGAGTGGCTAAGGATAGTGTGCCAAAGACTGCTTTTAGGACACTATCCGGTTTCTTTGAGTGGCTGGTAATGCCGTTTGGATTGACTAATGCGCCAGCATATTTTGTGGATCTTATGAATAGAGTGTTCAGAGATCAGTTGAACAAGTTCGTGCTTGTGTTCGTGGATGATATTCTGATTTATTCCAAACTGAAGAAGAGCACAAGACGCACTTGCGTATTGTTTTGGAAATCTTGCGGAAACATCAACTGAAGGCTAAGTTTTCGAAGTGTCACTTCTGGAAGAGAGAAGTGAGGTTCTTAGGCCATGTTATCTCTGGAAATGGAATAGCGGTTGATCCCGCTAAAGTGGCAGCAATCCAGGATTGGGGTAGACCTAAGAACGCATCTGATGTGAGAAGTTTTCTTGGATTAGCAGGATATTATCGACGGTTTATCAAAGACTTCTCCAAGGTGGATGCACCATTAACAGGATTGACGAAAAAGAACCAAGCGTTCAGATGGGAAGATAAGTGTGAGCAAGCTTTCAGAATCCTGAAAGAGCGATTGACAAGTGCTCCTGTTTTGACTATTCCAAGTGGGAATGATGAGATGGTGGTTTACACCGACGCATGTGGTACTGGACTTGGAGCAGTGCTGATGCAGAGGGATAAGGTTGTTGCGTATGCAAGTCGACAACTGAAGCCGCATGAAAGGAATTATCCGACTCATGATTTGGAGTTAGCGGCGATTGTTTTTGCTCTGAAGATGTGGAGACATTATCTATTGGGAGTTCGATTCGAGTTGTTTACAGATCATAAGTCGTTGAAGTATCTTTTCTCCCAAAAGGATTTGAATCTTCGGCAACAACGTTGGCTAGAGTGTTTGGCGTCATATGATTTTGGTATAGCTTATACTCCGGGAAAGGGTAACGCAGTGGCTGATGCGTTAAGTCGAAGACATGCAGGATTGGGAGCCATGTTTTCAGAATGGAAGAGTCTTGAGTATTTAGCTGGATTTGACTTCAGGCCCAGATGCGAATTGGAACTTGAGATGTTGGCAAACTTATCGATAAGACCCACTCTTGTGGAAAGGATTGGCGAGAGCCAAAAGCAAGACGGTAAGCTTGTCAAGATTATCCGTGATTTGGAATCTGGATTGGATCCAGAAAAGGATAAAGGATTCGAGGTCGATCGAGAGGGTTGGCTTCGGAAACAAGGGCGACTAGTTGTTCCCGATATAGATGAGTTGAGGAGTGAAGTTTTGAAGGAAAGTCATCACTCGAAGCTGACAATTCATCCAGGTGGAAATAAGATGTATCGGGATATGAAGAGAACCTATTACTGGGAAGGTATGAAGAAGGATGTTGGAAATTTTATTTCCAAGTGCATGAACTGCCAGTTGGTAAAAGCCGAACAGAAGAAGCCAAGTGGATTGCTTCAGCCATTAGAAGTTCCTACATGGAAGTGGGAACAAATATCGATGGATTTTATTGATGGACTACCTAGAACAAGAACGGGAAATGAAGGGATTTGGGTCATCGTAGATCGTCTGACTAAGAGTGCAAGATTCATTCCTGTTCGATCGACTAGGACTGCATCAAAGTTGGCTGAGTTGTATGTTAAGTGGATTGTTCGATTCCATGGTATTCCGAAGAGTATAGTGAGCGATCGAGATCCATTGTTCACTAGTGGATTTTGGAAGAGCTTCCAGGAAGTTTTGGGAACCGAGTTGTGTTTGAGTACAGCTTATCACCCCCAAACAGATGGTCAGACCGAGAGAGTCAACCGAGTTTTAGAAGATCTCCTCAGAGCTTGAGTTTTGGATTTCGGAGGATCATGGGAAGATCACCTTCATTTGGTGGAATTTGCATATAACAACAGTTTCTAGTCAAGCATTGGTATGGCACCGTATGAGGCATTGTATGGAAGACCGTGTAACTCTCCGACATGTTGGTTAGAGACTGGAGAAAAGCTGATACTTGGGCCAGAGACGATTCGACAGACTTCAGATTGTATAGAGATCATTCAGCGATGAATGAAGGCAGCCCAAGACCGTCAGAAAAGTTATGCCGATAAGCGTCGTAAGGATTTGGAATTCGACGTTGGTGACATGGTTTTTGTGAAGATTTCTCCACTGAAGAATGTTATTCGATTCGGGAAGAAAGGAAAATTGACTCCGAGATTTGTTGGACCATTCCCAATCATCGAGCGAATTGGAAAGCTCGCCTATAGATTGGAGTTACCAGAGAAGATGTCGGGTGTGCACAATGTTTTTCATGTATCGTATCTACGGAAGTATGTGCACGATTCGAATACAGTGGTTTCTACTGATAGCTGTGAAGATTTTGAAGTTGATCCAGTCGATAAGAGACCTCGTAAGCCGCTTCGTGTTGTTGAAACCGACACGAAACAGCTTAGGAGGAAGGTAGTTAAGTTGCTCAAGATACAATGGAGTGACGATGATAACGACTGTACATGGGATGTGGAAGAGAGGATGAAAGCAGCTCATCCTGAACTCTTCAAGGTATGGCCCTAAGGTGTCGTGTCATCTAATGACATTGTAACTTGTTCTAAGCTTTAGAGTTCTGCATGCTAAGCTAGAATTGGATGCATGGTTTGTTGATTGCTATGGATGGTAGGCGTGCAGAATAGTCTTTGATTGCTCTTGTTTGTTTGGAATTTCGGGGATGAAATTCCTAAGGGGGAGAGAATGTAACGACCCGTATTTTTACAGATCGAAACATCGTAAAACTATTATCATTAGGTCGTAATGTTGTTAAGTCGTCTAGGGTTTAAGTCGTTCGAAGCTTAAGTCGAGTAGAAATTAGATCGTGAGCGACTTAGGGAATTTGACCGAGTTAAGAAGGATAGGCGACCTAAGGAAGTTGAAGTTGGCGACCTAAGGATTCTGGGGTTAGGTCGTATGATAGCTTAGGTCATGGGATAGGTTAGGTTGGGTGAGCGACCTAGGAGATTGGAGCGACTTAAGGACATGCATCGACCTATAGAAGTGATCGACCTATAGGAAGTGAGCGACCTAAGGGTTAGTAACCTTCAGTATTTAGAGACCTAGTGCATAGTTAGGTCGGTAGACGACCTAAGGAATTAGGTCGTATCCTGGCTAAGAGTTATGTCGCGTGTGTGTATTAAGTAGTTAGGTCGCGCATTGTTTTAAGTCGTTGGATCTGTTAGGTCGTAGGTCGCGGATGCGCGTAGGTCGTTGGATTGTTAGGTTGCATGGAAGCGCATCTGTTAGGTCGCAGGTGTGTTAGGTCGTAGATCGCGTGGAAGCGCATGTGTTAAGTCGCGAGCGACCTAGGAGTTAAGTTGCTAAGTCGTATCTCGTTGAGTCCTGGTTCGCGCGCGCATGTGCTATGGCTTAAGTCGTAGGTTGGTATTGTTAGGTCATAAGTCGTAGAGGCTTGGGGTTGTTGAGTCGGAGGTTGTTAGGTCGAAGATTTTAGGTCGGTGGGGTTTTAGGTTGTAAGTCGTGGACGACCTAACTCCGAGGGGACGACTTAAGGAGGATTTCAGCCTATAAATAGGAGGGTTTTTCTCACTTTTTGGGATCCGGATTTTGAAGCGACGAAGTGCTGCCATTTTGAGAGCTCGACTTCTACACTTCTTCACTTCTTTTCTCCACTTTAATCTTGTGATTCCTTCCATCCAAATTGAAGATCGAAGAGCTTAGATTGAAGATCTACATTCTTCGAAGAGAGATTTCATCGTTTGAAGCGGATTGGTGATAGATCGGGTTAGATCCTTCGCTGTCCAGATCTGAAGTGTGTTGCTTTTGGGTTGTTTAGGTGATTTGGTGAGTGGTGATTATCTCTCACACGGATCCAAAGGAGTATATCGGATCGTTGGCTTGATTTTGTGTTAAAGTAGTGATTTCCATGCATTTTTGTAAACCTATGAATAGATTCATATAGATCCATTGTTCATGATGATTTGACATCCATTTTACTACATGATAACCTATGCAAGTTCATTCATCAAGTTTATAGAGACATCTCTCATGTTTTAATGCTTGTTAGACTTTCGACTCTTTATTTACGAAATTGCCATTATTGTTAATATTGTCTATCTAGATCATATTTGAATGCTTGATTGCTTGGATTAATGTTTGACTTGATTGATTGCTATGAATTAGATGATTGATGATTTGATTTAGACCGAAGATGATTCAAAAGCTAAGGGAAAGGCTCTTGAATTGGAAAAGCTGCTCGTGGCATATGTAGCGGATGAGGAAGCTCATATGGATAGATTCGATGATGATGTTGAGATGAGGCTTTGCTATGATGATGATGAGGCGAGGCATGATATGAGATAGTCTTGGTCTAATCTAGACGGGATCATTCCAAGCATGTTGATAACTCGGTGAAATGGTTCGAGTTGAGGATAATGGTTTGCTCGAGAGGCGCTTGAGCTAGTATGGAAATAGTCGTCGAGGAGGATGACTAGGAGGCTGAGATCTCATCGTTGTTGAAGGTTCTAGCATGCTCAAAGCAAGAGTACGTTGGGCAGATTCGATAGTCCCTGAAGGCTACTGATTGGTAGTCAAGTACTCTGGGCAGATTCGATAGTCCTAGGCACGGGTCACGATGACGTGCGGGAGTTATGTCTAGAACCGGGGTTTCCATTAGCCCTTGACGGACGGATGAAAGAATGAGCCGGTCATTCAATTAACGATGATATCGAAGCAATGATAACAGTGATAGCCAGAGTCATGGATGTTTGGTTGTATCGTCATTCGGTCTCAAGAGCAGTGTTTTCTGGGTGCTTAACTGATCTGGGTTTAGGCCTTGGGGGTTTGTGCTTGGAAAACATCGCCCTTGACTCGAGTGATAATTGCTTTACTTTAAATTGTATGCTCTGCTATGTTTGCTTCTGCTTAGTGTGTGTCTGGGGGCTATCACTGTAGAAAGAGGTGGAGTGGGAGGGTTGGATTCCTATTCCTTTTCCTTTATGCTCTTTTGGTATGTTGTTAGTTAATTTACTGCTCACTAAGACTGTTGTCTGACTCAAGGCTTTATGTTTTAACTCTTATTGCCTTGGGCTGTTCGTCCATTTTGGGACGGGCAGACTAGGTAGCGAGTGACAGGTGCTGTTCTTGCTTTCCACGATGCTGATGTCGAAGACGAGCTGGAGGCTTGCATATTATTTCTTACTATATGTACTGGATGTTCCGCTGCTTGTATATTCTCTGAGTGATATGTAGTGAGGCTTGTTGTATTGACTATTCAGATGTTTGTATTCAACAATTATGGAGTTTTATTGATGAGATTCTATTCTGTGAAGCTTCACTATATATATATTCTATTGTATTTTGTCCATGCGCTGTGAGTAATACGATAGATTCTGCTGTTTTAATTTTCCCTGACAATCGTCCATGGTCGCCTGGCACACTTTACAACGCATTATCTCTAGGTTCGGTGTAGGGGTCATAGGCGGTCGTCACAAGAAACGAGTTTTACCATCATGGCATTTGCAATAGGGTGCAGCTGCATGGCGGGATTCTGTCACGGCAAATGTCCCCGAAGATGAATTTTCATGGGATAAATTCAAAGAGGTATTCGAAGAACCGTTCATGCCAACTGTGGGTAAAACCCGATTATATAGAAGTTTCCTGGATCTCAAGCAAGAGGACATGTCAATGGCTGAATATGAAATGAAGTTTAATGAGTAATCTCGTTTTGGTCCTAGACTTATTGACACCCCACTTAAGAAAAATGAGATGTTTGTATTGGGTATGAGAGAAGAGTTCCATGAAAAGATGACCGCTCATATTAAGGGATCGTTTATGGATCTTGTAGACATGGCCTTGAGGTATGAGGTGCTTTTGAAGAAGAAGCCCTCAGCAGCAGCAGCACCAAGTGGCGGTGCTATTAATCTTAATAAAAGAAAGTTTAATCCAAATTTGAAGAAGCAAGAAAAAGGGAAACAAGGGGAAGGTCAAGGAGGCAGACATAAGAATAGTGAGTGTTATAATTGCAAGCAGAAAGGACATATTGCCAGATATTGCCTGAATCGTGAAGTTCCAAAGCAACAAAGCAGACCTATTTCTCAAATGATCAGAAGACCCTTTGTTTCAATTTCCATCAGCCCAAGAACATGGTGAAGGACTGCCCACTCATGCAGAAGGTGCAGCAGCACAAGGTGTTTGCTATCAAGAATGAATCATCAACTTCAACGGATGTGAAGGGGAAAGGCGTCCTTGAAGGTACCTTACTTATAAATGGTATTTATGTTAGAGTATTATTTGATTCTGGTGCCTCCCTTAGCTTTGTTCATTTGGGATCGGTAGTGAAATTTCATCTCATTCCTAGTACCGTAGAAAACTCTATTTGTATATCCAATCCCATAGGGGGAGTGACCCATCTGAATATGATTTGTGAAGGCGTGCAAATTTCGTATATTTCTCATAGCTTTTCTTACGACCCCTATGTATTAGATTTTAAAGGATTTGACCTTATACTTGGTATGGATTGGTTAGCAAAGTATAAAGCTGTCCTCGACTGTGAGGGGAGGACCGTATCTTTAGAAACCGAGTTGGGAAAGACTGCAAAGATAGAATGTGATAACCCCGAAATTCATATGTGTAGTTTCTTGCACGTTCTCGAAGCATCTCAAGAAGGATTAAGATCCATAGAAGTTGTTAAAAACTTCCTTGATGTTTTTGAGGAAGTTAAAGGTTTACCACCGCACCAAGAGATAGAGTTTCGCATTGATTTAGTCCCAGGTGCAAGACCTGTAGTTCAACCTAAAAGGAGAATGGCTCCGAAGGAGAGGGAGGAGTTCGTGAGTCAAACCCAGGACTTGTTAAGGATAGGATTGATTAGACCTAGTCGTTTGAGCTGGGGGTCTGCTGTGGTGTTTGCGGCTAAGTCTGATGGATCGTTAAGGTTATGTGTGGATTATATGGAGTTGAATAAACTAACCATTAGAAACAAGTATCCCTTACCCTCATCGACGATCTTTTTGATCAACTTCATGGAGCTACTGTATTTTCACAGATGGATCTAGCTTCTGGATTTCATCAGTTAAGGGTTACTAAAGATAATATACCCTTAATTGCGTTTAGATACCCCGACTGTTTCTTTGAGTGGCTGGTTATGCCTTTTGGGCTAACCAATGCACCAGCTTATTTTGTTGATCTAATGAACCGTGTCTTCCGAGATGTTCTTAACGAGTTTGTGTTAATGTTCATCAACAACGTTCTTATCTACTCTAAATTTGAGGAGGAGCATAAGCATCATCTAGAAGTGGTGTTGGAAACATTGAGAATGCATGTCCTAAAGGAGAAGTTTTTGAAGTGCCATTTTTGGCAATCGGAGGTAAAGTTTCTAGGGAACATTGTATCGGGAGATGGCATTTTAGTAGACCCAAAAAAGTGGCGGCTGTTCAGGAGTGGAAGCAACCACGGACTCCTATGGAGGTTCGTAGTTTCATAGGTTTGGCAGGATACTACAGGAGATTTATTCGAGATTATTATAAAATTTCCTCCCATTTGACCAAGCTAACTAAGAAGGGGGAGAAATTTGAATGGACTCCAAAGTGTGAAGAAGCATTTCAAGAATTGAAAAGGAGATTGATCAGTGCACCAGTTTTGGCTGTTCCAGATGGGAACAGTGAATTCGCAGTGTACACAGATGCTTGTGGAGTGGGACTAGGCACTGTTTTGATGCAGCGTGGTAGGGTGATTGCGTATGCAAGCAGGCAGTTGAAGCCTCATGAGAAAAACTATGCTACGCATGACCTGGAGTTGCTGGCTGTTGTCTTTGCACTAAAAATGTGGAGGCACTACTTGTTGGGTAAGGATCCTTCTATTCCTTGTTTAGTTTCTTTTTAACTTTTAGAGATTTAGGAGTAAACTTCTTTCTTAAATTAGGTGAAAAGTTCGAGCTCTTCACAGATCATAAATCCCTGAAGTATCTTTTCACCTAGAAGGATCTGAACCTGAGACAACAAAGGTGGTTGGAGTTTCTAGCATCCTATGATTTGGGTATTCTCTATACACCAGGAAAGGCTAATAGTGGCGGACGCTTTGAGTAGGAATGTAGTTTTTTCGCTTTTGGAGGTTACTCCGATTCTCCTAGAAAGAATAGAAAGTGAGAAAAAAATGGATAGAAGCTTAATGGCGATCATCAGAAAGGTTGAGGAGGGACGGTGCGCCAGTTTTAAGATTGATGACCGTGGAGTTATGAGGATAAATGGAAGAATGTGTGTATCGAGTGTCAACAATCTTAGGCAGGAAGTTTTGGTAGAATGCCATTGTCCTAGCTTGAGTATCCATCCAGGTGTCTCGAAGATGTATAGGGACATGAAGCGGATGTTTTGGTGAAAGGGAATGAAGAAAGATATCTCTATCTTTGTTAGTAGGTGTGCGAGCTGTCAGCAGATAAAAGACGATCAGCAGAAGACAGTTGGACTGTTACAACCTCTGGAGATTTTGAAATGGAAGTGGGAGATGATATCGATGGATTTCATTTAAGGGTTACCCAGAACTAGAAAGGGGAATGAGGGAGTGTGGGTTATTGTAGACTGGTTAACCAAGAGCGCTTACTTTATTCCGGTAAAACCAACTAGAACTACAGCTTCCTTGGCGGAGATTTTCATAAGGGAAATCGTTAGATTGCACGGAGTTCCCATTAGCATAGTAAGCGATCGTGACCCGACTTTTACCAGTAAATTTTAGGAAGCTTTGCAAATAGCCCTGGGGACAAGGTTAATTTTGAGCACTGCCTATCACCCTCAAACGGATGGGAAAACTGAGAGAGTAAACCACATCTTGGAAGATATGTTGAGGGCATGCAACTTGGACTTCGGTGGGTCTTGGGAAGATCATCTGCATCCGCTGGAATTCTCTTATAATAACAATTTCCAGGCAAGCATAGACATGGCACCCCACGAAGCTCTCTATGGAAGGCCGTGCAGATCACCAGCTTGTCGGGTGGAGTTAGGAGATCGTTTAATCCTTTATCCGGATATGATTTGGGAAGCGTCTAAGAAAATCGAACTGATTAAGAAGAGAATTAAGGCAGCCTAGGATCGTTAGAAAAGCTATGCTGATAAAAGGTGAAGGGATCTGGAATTTGTAGTTGGAGACCTGGTATTTGTTACGATTTCTCCAATTAGAGGAACAGTTAGATTTGACAAGACTGGGAAATTAGCCCCAAGATATATCAGACCTTTTCGTATTCTCGAAAGGATTGGTTCTCTTGTGTACAAGATTGAATTACCAGAGAGGCTGGCAGGAGTTCATAATGTATTCCACGTATCTCATCTAAGGAAATACGTGCATGATCCATCATCGGTTATAGAACCATCAGTTCAGGAAGATTTGGAGATTGAACCAAACTTGACCGTAGTCAGGCATCCGATTTATATTGTTGATCAGGATGAAAAGAAACTCCAAAATAAGGTGGTGAAGTTGGTTAAGCTCCAATGGAGTGAGGATCCTAGAGATTGTACCTTGGAGACCCTGGATAGTGTGAGGGAAGCCTATCCGGAATTGTTGTCAGGATAGCTAGTGTTGTTTTGTACTGTGTGTAACTATTTTTTATGGATGCTAGGATATGACTGATGTATGTGCTTTGCGATATGAATATAAAACTTTTTGTTACAAGTTGAATTATTTCTTTACTTTTTAATTTCGGGGACGAAATTATTTTAAGGGGGGAGGAATGTAACGACTCGAATTTTTAACACCTGTTATTAGAATAATCGACTGATTTTAAATATTGAAATATTAATTTTTATCGGTCAAATAATAAATTTCTGAAATATGGAATATCTGTAGATATATATTCTAGAGGCTTTGATTTATAAGTTTAAAAATCTAATTTCTGGAAATAATTAAATAAACTTCAAATTTCAAATATAGGATAAAATAAATATATATGTATGTATATACAAAACTTATGATATAAAATAAAAATAAAATATTGGTAATAAGAAGATAAATACATGTAAGTGGCTATATATGTGTGTATGTTAAATATAGTGTATATGTAATAATTTATACAAAGAAGTACAAAACTTTAAGATGACAAAGATATGTAAGTAGGCAAACATGTACATATGGTCAAAATAGTTGTAGGAAAATATACATGTATTTATATGAACATCATAATGAAAAATATCTAGTCAAGCACAAAATTAATCAAATCATGCACTCAAAATTCAAATCAACTAGGAAAATCAAGTCAAGCAAGTTTTCAAATAAAGTCGCTTATTTAAAAAAAAAGAAGGTCATGTACATGAAAATGGGCTTCAGCTTTGTTCCCTCTCCTCTCTATATATACCAATGTGTTGTTCATGTATACCATTCTTGCAAAAAAAAGAGAAGAAGGCTTCCATTAAAACTTAAGGAACTAAGTGCTCAAAAGCTCAGAAAGGAAAACAAACAAAAGTAGTGTGTCTCTTTTCAAAAGTCTATGAGTAAAACTTGAAACTTTTGCTTACTATAACTATGTATGCTTCTATATGTTTGGAAATTTGAATGAAACTTTTGATTTTGTCAAGTATTCATGTGCTAATAGTATCTTTGCTTTATATATGAATGTGTAGTCATGTTGTAAAACCTGTAAACTTCAAAATCCTAAAAATCATCTCTTCTTTGCTCTATTCTTTGAAAAAGGGTTAGGATTTCTCAACTTCAAAAATCTTTACCTCATTATCTAGTTAGTTTGAGACTATGACTCCAAAAGCAAAGTCAGTTGTTTTCGAGTGTAGATCAATCTAAAATTTATTTCATTCGATATTATGTACCATAGTGAAAGAAAAGCTCATTTTACAGAAAGCCACCTAGAAAAAACCGAAATTCGAATATCACAATTTAATTTTTTGTTTATATGAGTGTGTTTGTTACTGAAATTGATGATTTTTGAAAGTGTTCTGGTAATTTTTAGTCGAGCATTGAGTGAGAGGGAGAGATGACCGAAAGTTAAGTTTCAGTGAAATTATGGCGGCCGAGGTGTCGTGGGGGGCTTGTCGTTGGTGGTAGAGGTAGCTTGGGTGATGTTGGAGCTAAGAAAAAATAGAGTGGCAATTTCTAGTAATGCGTGGCATTGGGTTGAAGAAAATTTAGGGTTTTAGGCTAGTTTCTGGGTGTGTTTGGTTTTGGATGATCTACAGCAGCGTTAGGTGTGGTATGGGGGGAAAGTAAGTGGGGGCTGTGGCGAAGGTTTTGGCATGGTTTGGTGGTAGATGGTGGTACACGGTGGCGCGATGAGGCAGTTGAGTGGCGATGTGTTTCGTCCCAGCATCGGTCAGATGTCGATTTTTCGAAACTGGTGTTGGTTCGTGTTTTTCTTGTGTGTAAGCAAGGCAAGTGGTCGTGGGTTATATGGGAGATGATCGGTGGTTATGGTGGGGTGGTCGGCATCTTGTATACGTGCACGGCGATATGCACGCGCAGGTCAGTAAAAAAAGAATAGAAAAGTAGCAAGGCTAAGTGGGTCGCACCCAATTAGGGTAAGATTATCCTTATCTAGAGTCCCTATTAACTCGTGTATGCTTCGATACGGTTACTAATCCCAACCGAAGGGTAATCTTATTCGGACTATCCAGGTTAGGGGTAGGCCGGTCTTGTGTAGCAGGGGATCCCGACGAGGTCCTCGGTGTTATTTTATCTAGAGATGCACCGTGACGGGTGGTACCCTAGTAGCCCAGTCATTGTATGGAATCCACTTTCCAATAAGTGCCTTCGGTCTTAGTTGTACACCTATTATGTTGGAATTTAATTAATGTAACAATTTCAGCTACGTGAATAAATTACTTGAAAACCCTAAACATTATCATAATATCACTGGACTTCCTATAAAAGTGTTTTGGTTATCGTAAGGGAAAAACCTGTCCGTGTTTATGTGCGGCGTAGTCTTACGAGATACCCTTATTTTCAAATGGTTTTCAATTTAAAGTAATTTAACCGTTTTACTCACACCAGACCCATGTCTGACCCGGAGTTTATTTTCTGTTTTTCCTAAACTCTTGGGTACTCAAATTTTTTATGAGTAGCCAAGTGATCCAGGTTTCTCACGATGCATTTTGAAGGAGCTGGAGCAGGTGGCTTCAGCGCTAGCTAGGTATGATCTATATTCCACTGTATTTGTATCTGTATTTTGGACTTGTAATGAATGGAGAGGTCGTTTTGACTGTCTAAATATGATACCTGTATAATTATGACTCTGATGTATTGTATAATTAGTGACTATGTGATATATGTTATGTAATATATATTATTCCATTCCGCTGTGAGATTCTGTGTTTTGTTTTAGTTCTTTCTTTTCTATCTTTTTTCTACCTATTCTTCTATATTACGACTCGTCTTTCAAAGTAAGAAAGGTGGGGGCATCACAAAGAAATTTGTGTTTGGACTATATAGTTGAATATGGAAAATATTGGAATTTTGAACATTATCAAATTTCATAAGTCCAAAGTGATATAGTTTTAACGAAGAGAATTGGTGTAAATAATTGTCGCAATAGGATAACACTTAATAAAGTAAAATTGGATTTTACTAAAACCAAATAAGTGATAAATTTGGTCATAATGTCACACCACCTACAAAGTGAAGTGTGAACGTTAATATTTGAATTGTTCGATATTAATCGCTGGCCAAATTTACGCCTTAGAGTCACACAACCTAAACGATAAATATTCATTTTACCACTAGATTTAATTAATTTTTAATTTTCATAAATTAATTAAATTAATTAATATTTATGAAATATTAATTATAAATTTAATTTGATGTGTTGAAAAATATTACATAGTGTGTTTATAATAGTTATAAATATAATAATCGATATACGATATCGATATGCGTTTAATTGAATTAAAATGCGGAAATTATTGTTTGGGCTTGGATTGGTTTTGAGGCCCATAAGGAGCATGGTATATGCGATTATGGAAAGGAGACATAGAGTCGGCCATATGATGGTAAAGAGGGAAGGAATTTTGAATTCAAAAGAGGGGGAAATGGTAAGAGAAATAAGTGGATCTTGATCCTCATTTCACTCCTTAGTCTCTCTCTTATATAATACTTCTAACCCTCACTTTTTAAACACTTTGCACTCTTTCTATGCAGCTCATACCACAACGCCGTCCTCCTTCAACAACCCTAAAAATCAAAGCACTAATTCACATCAATTTACTTCGATTCGATCATCGATGGTAAGATAATTTAGATGCAATCAATGTAACAACCCGTAGTTATTACGATAATTAATTTAAATAGAAATTAATTAATAAACAATAACACTGAAAATATAATATTTATAAATGTTAGAATTTGGCTACGAAACATGCACCATTGGATTCGTGGTGATTTTTTGATCAATTTTCATATATAATGTTTTCCAATCAAGGTTCAAACGAAAAAGTTATAAACGTTTGAAGTTTTTGAATCGGAACTAATTATATGTGTAATTATGGTAATAAATATTAATTAACGTTAATTAATAACATAAACGGAAACTTAGACGTTAAGAGATATTAACGTTAAATCAAGTGTGAGAAAATATATAAAATTGGAAGAAAATTATGTCGATTATGTAAAAATGGAATAAATACACAAAATCTGTAACGACCCGGGATTTTCGAACCCGAAAATTCCAGATAGTTAGGAGAAAAAGAAAAGAGATAGAAGAAGAAACAGAAAAAGACACAAATTCTCACATTCGCAGCGGATCAAAATACAATATCAAATAATAATATCAGTTATACAAAGAAAACTGTATTTGTTAATTACATTTTAATACATCAGAGTTACAACATTCACAAATATACTAGTCAATTAGAATTAACATGTCTCAGACAACTATAATATATTACAGCGGAATACACTCCATACGTTCCTGCCATCCAGCTCGCCTCCTGAGCTTCAGAACGTCCTTACCTGAAATCTATAATACTCGGTCTGACCCGAGCATTACATCAAAGTAACACAGATAAATATCACACATTTATCACATATATATCCAATATCATATCACAGAATATCATAGCATATCATCCAATAGATATCATCCAATTCAGATATTCTACACAACAATCATCCATAAGCAACAATTATTAACCCTATGTTATAATTAATTAACTTAACTTAAATTAAATTAATTACTTAAGAATTAATTACCTAACCTTGCTTAATCAATCATTAATTAATTAATAATTAATTAAAGAAGTAATTAAGGATCATTAATTAGATACGTATAGATTATTAATAAATGATTAGGAATTAATTAATCAAGTGATTAAAGATGAATTAAACAATTAATTAAGTAATTAGAGATTAATTAATTGGTAATTAAGAATTAATTAATTTGTAATTAATAATGGTTGATTGAAGTTTAATTACTTAAGGAATGTAAGTAAAGAATTGTTAATAATCAACGAGAGATCATTAACTAGGGATAATTAAATAATTAATTGATGTAATTAATTTTATTTATTAATTAGATTAATTAATTAAGGATAATCATTTGCGGAATTGTTTAAGTATAATTATATAAAGAATATAATTAAGGGATTAATTACTCATTGTAATTAATTTAGTTTAATAAGATTAGTTTAAGTTAACTAATTAAGTTTAACTAATTTAAAATAATCACTGGATGATTGATAAGCATAATTACTTAGGGAAGTAATTAAAGGTAATTACAGGATGTAATTAACTGAAGATGATTTAATAATGAAAGTAATTTGAGTTTAATTACTTTGTATAATTAATCAAGGGATTAATTAAAAGATAATTAATTAAGGAGTAATTAATTTATGTAATGAAGTAATTAAGGGAAGTTAATTACTAATTGAGATTAATCAAAGGTGATTAATAAATGTGACTAATTGAAGATTAATTATTAAATATAATTAATTTAAATGAAGTAATTAATTAAAGAAGTAATTAAGGATCATTAATTAATATAATTAATGTGTAATTAAGAGTTGATTAATTTAAACTAATTAATAAATAATAAGTGATCTCGGATTTGATTGTATTACCCACTTGTTGGCTAGTATGCTGGAATTTAATAATGTAACAATTTCAGCTATTTCATATTTATTTGAAAACCCTAGACCTATTATAATATAACTGGATTTCCTATCAAATGTTTTGGTTAGCGTAAGGTAAAAACTTACCCATGTTTATTAGTGGGGAGTCTTACGTGATACCTTTAGTTTCCTAAGGTTTTTCAAAGTTAAGCAACTTTAACCTGTTACTCTCACCAAACCCATATCTGACCCAAGTGTTTATTTTCTGTTTTATAAACTCTTGGGTACTCAAATTTTTACGAGTAGCCAAGGGATTCAGGTTAGCTTTGACGAATTATAGAGGAGCAATGGAGCAGGAGGCTTCAGCGTTGTAGATATATATAGTAGTTCCGCTGTGTTGATCTCTGTGATAGTGTCTTGTATGTATTTGAGTTGTAATGTCTAGACACATGTTTATAACTGTCTAGTAAGTGATGTATATGCTGTGTAACTCAGCTAATTGTTGTATATTATGTAATACTTATGTTATTAATATAATTTATTCGTTCCGCTATTAAGATTCTGATGTTGTTTCTTTCTCTCTTCTCTTCTTTTCTCTTTTCTTTCCCTTTCTTTCTTATTAATGGTGCGTCATTCTGTGGAATGAATGGCGGGTCGTTACAGTTGGTATCAGAGCACAAATCTGAAAAGCTTTTGCTTTTGAAAACTGGTTTTAAAACTTGCACTTGAATGCTTTTACTTCTTTGTTTTAAAACTGAGTAGCTTGCTGTTTAAATTTGCATTCAGGCTTGATTCCATATTGCATTTGAAAACTTTAAATTTGAATGCTTTGCTTTAAAACTCATGTTGAAAGAAATGAATTATATGGCTTTTGAAAATGTAAATGGTTTGCATGCTTTTGATTTTGAAAATGAACTTTCAGGTTTTTAGAATTGAAAATAGAATTACAGGTTGATGTCTTTGACCTGAATCATGCTTTTTGGTTTTAGAGGAGTTATTGATTTTCAGATTTGTTTTTCTTAGCTTTAGGTTTGAAGAAAAAGATAGAAATGAATTAAATGTATAATGATTTAAATTATATTATAACTTAAGTTTTAAATTTAAATAAGATTTACAAAAAGGTTTGTTTTATTTCTTTTTAAATATTGCTTGATAAAGAGATAATTTCTTTTATAAATTATTTAAAATTGACAAATGTTGATATTTGAGACAAGTGTCATCTTGAATTAATATTTACTTAACACATGTTATTAGGTTACTTAATGTATTAACACATGTCATTTAAGTAATTTCCTTTTAGTTCAAATGTAAATAAAAGCTTTTTAACTTAATTAATTAGTACTTTAATTTTTACTTAACAAAATTTTAAATTAAACAAGTTACAAACTTCTTCATTAAATGTTAAAGAAAAACATTTATTATTTATATAAAAAAAATTTGTAAAAGAAAGTTTAAAACCAAATTTATATTTAAATTTCAAAACTTTTGTTTTTAAAAACTTTTTTAAAAAACTGCTCAATCTATACTTCGGGTCAAACCCAAAGATCACTCGGGTCATCGATAACGCAAGCAGAACAAAAATCAGGCGTACGAACGAATAGCAGGAAGTAGTAGTAACATGGTTTAAAATGTTTACATGTGTGATTCGGACATGAATGCTTATATATGTGTAGTAGTATGCATGTATATACATGTAGATAAATATGTATATGCATGCATACTACTACACATATATAAGCATTCATGTCCGAATCACACATATAAACATTTTATACCATGTTACTACTACTTCCTGCTGTTCGTTCGTACGCCTGATTTTTGTTCTACTTGCGTTATCGATGACCCGAGTGATCTTTGGGTTTGACCCGAAGTATAGATTGAGCAGTTTTTAAAAAATGTTTTTAAAAACAAAAGTTTTGAAATTTAAATATAAATTTGGTTTTAAACTTTCTTTTACAAATTTTTTTTATATAAATAATAAATGTTTTTCTTTAACATTTAATGAAGAAGTTTGTAACTTGTTTAATTTAAAATTTTGTTAAGTAAAAATTAAAGTCAAACTGTAACGACCCGGGATTTTCGAACCCGAAAATTCCAGATTGTTAGGAGAAAAAGAAAAGAGATAGAAGAAAGAAATAGAATAAGACACAGATTCTCACATTCGTTTAGATTTCTATTCACTTATTCACAATTGCTCCCAATTTCCATTTGGGTTAATACTTCAATTCTTATCTCAATTGGTATTCAATTATAGACAGTTTGGACTCTATCTAGCTTAAATTTAGAAAATAGCTTAAAAAATTAAAAATAGATAAGTAGTTGAAAAATAATTATTAGTTTGTAAAATAGCTGTAAAATAGTTAAGTAATTGTAAAATAGTTGGAAAATAGTTAAATAGTTATAGAATATTTAGGTAATTGTAAAATAGTTGTAAAATAGGAATTAATTATAAAATAGTTGAAAAATAGCAATTTGTTCCAAAAATAATTGTAAAATAAGTATAAAATAGTTTGGCTTCAAAAAGAAAGATTGTATAGTAAATAGCTTGGAAAAAATAGGTTTATATTATACCAAATTATTTTGAAAATAGACTAGAGAAAAACTGTCCAACTTTCCAATCCCCATTTCCAATCAATTTCCAATTTCCACTTCCATTTAAATTGATTCAATTTCAATTCAATTTAAATTAACCTCAATTTCTTTCCTAAATTCAAATCAAATTCCATTTGAATTTACTTATCCAACTTTAATCACAGTTTCAAATAATTCAAACTGGAATTAATGTGTAAATCCATTTATCTTCAGCCTGCAACATTTTTAAATATCAAGCAATCTTCTCAACAACTTATTCAACCTGAAATCAAAAGTTTTAAAGCTTCCAAGTTTCCAGTTTCAAAGAGGCCATGGTTTTCAGTTTTTCAAAGCATTTTCCCTGATTCAAATTTTCAAGATCAAAGCAATTCAGTTTTCAAAGTTTCCTGTTTCAAATCTCAAGCCTCTGCCTTTTTAAATCTGGTGAGTAAACAAATTTAAAAGCTTAAATCTGGTTATATAATTTGATGCATGTGATGAATGCTGTGTGAATTCAAGTATTGAATTGAATTAAATTGTTTAAAACCTTAAACAACTTGGACCTAAAAGATACGTTTTGGATTTCGATGAGACCGGGATCGGGTTTCCAGATTTGGATATCCGAAAACCACATCGATCCAAACTAACGATAGGTCGTGAATCTCAAGTGAAGGTGAAGATTCAGAGTGCAAGGGTTATTGTCGTTAACTCTGAGGGTGATTCCAAAATGAGTGTAACGAGATAACCCCTTCGGTTTCGTTCAAACCCGGAACGAACTTGTATCGATTGAATGCTTTCAACACATCATCAGTTGGACGATGAGCATTCTAAGAGATGTGTTCTCTAAAGGTAATCGTGACCTCAAGCCTCATCAACCGGGAATGGCTAAAACAGGGGAGGTGCAGCAAGGCTTCGTGGGTAGCACCCACTTGAGAGCGAGATATACCCCTGTCTAGAAGTCCCTTCTTATTATTCGGTTGTGTGGGCAGTTGGTTGCAAACAACTGCCCAGTTATTTTGTTCGGAATTATCCAGTAAGGGATGGTTCCGGCTTTGTGTTGCAGGGGGTCGGGAGTGATCCTCGGTACGGTGATCTAGGCCACGTACTGTGACGGGCGTTACCCCAGTAGCCCTGCCATTGTATGGAATCCAATTTCCAATAAGTGATCTCGGACTTGATTTCATCTCAAACATTATTATCTATATATATTTATTTATCAGATGTTAACAAGGTAAGCATTTTAATTCAATTATATAAGATAAATTTTATTATAATGCTTACCTTGTTAACATCTGATAAATAAATATATATAGATAATAATGTTTGAGATGAAATCAAATTCTATCAATATTTAAATCATATTCAATATGGTTTATTTATATTTAATATTGAATATAATTTAAATATTGATAGAATTTGATTTCATCTCAAACATTATTATCTATATATATTTATTTATCAGATGTTAACAAGGTAAGCATTATAATAAAATTTATCTTATATAATTGAATTAAAATGCTTACCTTGTTAACATCTGATAAATAAATATATATAGATAATAATGTTTGAGATGAAATCAAATTCTATTCTTACAATTGTTCATATGCAAGAAGGAGATATTTACATGTGTTTAATACTTATATCTCTTATGTAATTATAAAATATTTTCAATTTAGATATATATCTTTATCTTTTCACTTCCTTTTATTTATATGTATATAACTTAATCAAACAATATAAACTTATTTATTTATTTTTTTCAAAGTCATTTACATATCCAGATATCTTTTATTACATTAAATAATTAACCTTTAATTACTTTCATTAATTACGTTAATTAATGATCCTCCAATTACTTTCATTAATTAATAATTTTTATTAATATAAATCTATTTTTCCAAACTATTTACTACAACAACACAGGTGGGCTGGTATATCTCTGTTTTGAATTCAGTTATTATATATATATATAATTCAATTTTTTCAGTATAAATATATATATATATATATATATATATATCAGTTAGGAAACAGAGAAGAAGAAAAAATTAACAGTGAAGTAAATATCTATTTTTGTTATTTAATAAAGAAGAAAAAATATACATACTGTTCAATTTTAAAATATGAACAATGGTAATTAGGATATGTATATATACACCCTTTTAATAAATTTACAATTTGGTCAGAGAAAGAAAATATTTGTTATAGGAAAATTGGTTTAAAATTAAATTTATTAAATGGTAATTTATTTTTCGATTATTTCAAATATTTACAAAACCGTATAATGTATAAACAAGGTCTAAAATCGTGGTGAGACAAGCCGGTTTGGATTAGGTTGGAAATAAAATCAAAGATGAGTTAATCTCACTCAAA
Organism: Allium fistulosum; assembly: GCA_030737815.1. Classification (NCBI taxonomy): domain Eukaryota; kingdom Viridiplantae; phylum Streptophyta; class Magnoliopsida; order Asparagales; family Amaryllidaceae; genus Allium; species Allium fistulosum. The sequence goes on along the minus strand of CM060901.1, from coordinate 302,460,935 downwards.
TTGGATTTATGGTTAATTTAAATAGTTAAATTTAAATTATTGGATGATTGATTGAAATTGATAATTATTATCAGTCTGGATGTGATATTATATATAGTAGTATGTATATATATATATATATATATATATATATATATATATATATTGGAGTGATTGATATTCCCGCATTATATAGCGGATGAGACCCTATGCGCCCCGCATAATAGCGGATGGCCCTTTATACCACGATATCCCCTTCGAAGTAGGATTGGTATTTTTACATTGTGCTAACGTCTGTGGATGAAGGAAACAGTTTGGAGGGATCCAACTGGATTCCTCAAAAATATTGAAATTTATCCTCATATTCAGTGATAGGATTTATTTGATAATCTGTGATAGATTATAGCGTAAATTGAAATTATTGAATGCTATGGTGGGGCTGAATATATTTTGGTATTTTAAGATATCAAAAATATAAGTTTTGGATTTTTGGGAAGAAAATAAAAATGGAAATTTTAAGTAAACCGATTATAGCGAAGTTGATTAAATAAAAAGGGTGAATTTGAGAAAAGTAAATAGTTGACTTTGAAATCCTATTTAATAAATTCCGAGTATGGGAAAATATGGATATTGAATAAATGGGAATAAAGGAGTTTTGAGGACTTAAGCGATATTGTTTAAGAATTAAAGGATTTATGTTTAAATTCAAGATTTAAATGAGTTGGGAAAAATAAAAGGAGAATTTTGAAATAAAGTATGAAAATGATGTTTCAGATTTAAATAAGATTTTGAATCAGAAGAGGGAAGTAAATTTGAAAATTTGGGGTTTGGGGTAATTTTGATAAATCCAGAAATGAATTTCAAAATGAAATTAATTCAGAGAATCGATTTGAAAATCGATTGGGTGTTTTTGAAATAGTGATTAAAGAGAATGAGACAATGGGATTTATAAACTGAGTTTATAAATAAAGTGGGGTAATTATCAGTAGATAATTTGGAATTATAAATTCACGGTGGATATTTATAAGAAGATGAGAAATCGTTTTAAAAATAAATGGTAGTTATTTTTAGAAAGTGGAAAAGGAAATTTACGGGGTTGGGACGTAAATTTTAACCGGAGATAAATCGAGAAGGATATATAAATGACAGGACCGGTTTTATCGAAGGGGAAATGTATTTTCCTGAAAAGTTAAGTATATTTTCAAAGAAAGATTTTTAAGTATAAATTAGAAGTTTTAAAAGTGTTTTAAAGGAATGTTTTAGAAAAATTTATTATTTAGTTGTTTTAAAATCTTTAAAGTAAATATTAATTAAGTTAGTTTTAGTAGTAATTATTTTAAAGGTTAAATTAGTATTATGATTCAAAAGATAATTAATAATTTATACAATAGTTTTATTTTAAAAAGTAGTTTTTGGCTAAGTTGTACATAGAGAATTATTTTATAATTTCATAAGTATTATTTTGAATAAAGAATATAAGTAGTTTTGTACTTAAAAGTTTTAAGTGTATATTTTTGGAGAAAGTGAGTTAATTTATTTAAAATCTAAATTTAATAAGACTTGGGGTTTCAGTGGAAATAAAATAATTGGTTGAATGATTGTTTAATTTGATAGTTAAATAACCGACTATCAATATTGGACATTGCACCGATCGTTTCGAAGAAACCGAGATCGAATTTAATTATCCAAAAACCACTTCGATCCGGTTTGAACATAGCGAACGAATACCGTGAATATGATGAAGACGGTGATTCGGTTTGTCCAGACCCAGGGCAACTTGTATAGACGAATGCTATCAGAACATCGTCATTAGAGGACGATGAGCATTCTAAGTGAAGTTCGTTCTAAAATGGTAACGTTTAACTTCAAGCCTCATCTACCGGGAATGACTGAAAATCAGAAGATATGCAGCAAGGCTAAGTGGGTAGCTTCCAATTAGGGAAAGGTTTCCCCTATTTAGAGTCCCTTTATTTCGGCTATGTGGCAGTTGCTGATCCTAACCGCGGGGTGATCTTATTCGGACTATCCAGTAAGGGGTAGTCCGGTCTTGTGTTGCAGGGGATCGGGAGTGGTTCTCAGTATACTGATCTAGACCAGGTACCATGACAGGTGGTACCCCAGTGCCTAGTCATTCAGTTGGAAATCCATTTTCCCTACGTGCCTTTACGGTTTTGGTTGTAGAGCCTAGTATGCTGGAATTTAATAATGTAACAATTTTGGCTATTTGGATAAGTATTTGTACTTAGACACTAGTATAATATCAGAGGATTTGATATAAAATGTTTTGGTTATCGTAAGGTAAAAACCCGTCGTGTTTATTTATGACGTGGTCTTACGAGATACCTTTGATTTTCAAAGGATTTTGAAAATACTAATAATTCAGTTGAGTGTGTTTTCTCACGCTGGTTTTCCAGACTGAATCAGGTGTTATTTTATTATAATGCTCGGGTCAGACGGAGTATTACAGATAAATGATAGGATGCTATGGAGCTCAGGAGACTAGTTGGGTGACGAAACATATCACACGTACTTGATGTGTATTCCACTGTGCAGTGTAAGCTGTATAGTCAGCTTTTGTGAGGACAAGTTATTATAACTGTCCAGTGTTGCGTTATTGATTGTGTTGTACTCTGATGATGTAATGTATAAAAACAGTTATAATTTCTTTTGTATAAAGATCTGTTGTTATCAATTATATTTTGTTCTGCTGCGATTGTGAGATTCTGATGTTGTTTTCTATTTTCTTCTTCTACCTCTTTCTTCTTTTCTCTAACGATCTGGTATTTCCGGCATTCGATTGTTTGGCATGTAATACAGTGAACGTATTAATGTCGATTTTGGAGGTCGAAAATCCTATCGGGTTGTTACAGTGGTATCAAAGCTGAAGGTTAAGCGAGAACCTTGGCTCTGGTGGGAATTACTCATTAGAGATAGAGTCAGTAGTACTCTAGAATGAGTTTGAGTGTATTAATAAATATGAGCGCGTATTTGTTAGTGAATATAAATGGTTTTAATATTGTGTTGACTTATTGGTTGAGTGGAATATGAATTCTGATCGAGTAGTGGCACAGCTAATTCGATAAGAGTTTATAAACACTTGAGCATGATAAACCGACACGGTATGTTTTAAAAATGGGGTAAATGAAATAATTTTACCCAAATTATTTTTATATATAAAAGGGCTAATTTTTCGTAAATTATTACAAGGATATATGGTTGCTTAGTTGTTAGGAAATGATAATATTAAATTATTATCATTGTTGTGAAAATTGAATAAGAAATTGATATTACAACCAAAAGTTAAGAAATAAATTCATATAACAAAACGAAATTTTTAAATATGAATTTATAAATGTGATTTATAATTTGAAATGGGATAAAATTCTAGAGTAATATTTGAATATAGATTTAAAGGATTTGAAATTCGAAAATTTGGGAAATTTAATTCCCTTTGGGTTTGAAAATGATTTTTCAAAGGTTTTGGAGGAATAATAGTGGCATTATTCGGAAATATTATTGAATTGGATATGAAATCTGGTGATATTTGGAATTGAAAATATTTGAAATGTTTTTAAAGAATAAAAGCACTGAACTCACTTGGGTCACTGGAAAATAATTCCGATGATGATCGCAACATCATCGATGTTCATTTTCGAGTTTCCAAGGGAGAAATTGCTACTTGAATGTTTAAATTGGAGTTGTTTGCAAAACTGGGTTGGGTTTTGAAATTCAAAGAATAATTTGATATACAAAAGGACTTGGATATATATGTTTCCAAAAATGATTTTGAAATGCTTAAGTAATTTCTTAAACTCTGGAAGTTATTTAAATTTTTTTATGGAGTATAAATAAGTTTGGGAACTTATAAAAGTTTGAAATTTGTTAGAATAAAATTCAACATGAAAAGAGTTAAATAAAAGTAAGTGTGAAAACGAAATGGGTTAGAAGGTAAGCCAATTTAATGAAGTGAATTGGGAGAGATTAGTGAATGGAATGTAAATAAGTTGGAGAACTTATAGAAGTTTAAAATTTGAATTGAATTGGAATGTAACTGAATCAAGTTAAATAAAAGTGAACTTTGAGGAAATAAGTCTAAATAGGCTAAACAGAATGGTCATTGAAATAAAATTTATCAGGTTGTAAATAATTTGTGAATGAACAAATTTATTTAGTGCAACTAAATGGAAATGGAAACTTAACATTTGAATAATGTTTAAATTTGAATTATGTTAAGATAAATGAGTATAATAAACCAATCAAGTTAAATAAAGTGGGAAGGAATGGGTGAATAGAATATTGGTAAGTTTGAACTTATAAAATTTGAATTGGGTAAAATATTGAATCTTGAATTTTAAGCCTGTTAAAAATAATTTGACGGCTTGTAAAATTTATATTAATAATACTGAAAATGATAGAACTTTTAAAATGGAATTTAAAGATGTTTTGTTCAGTTTTGAAAATATATTGTTTAAATTGAATTTAAAAATAGCCTTCCGGGGCACAGTCTCGGAATTCGACGAAACTAGTTCCATTGGATCCGTAATAGTGTATATTTATCGGAGTTCAATTTTCGTAGAGTTTGGAGTTATTGTGTGAGCGTACGATTAGTAAACATGCTGAAATTTGAATCGAAAATTTAATATTATAAACGGGTTAAAAAGCTATCTTCTCCATACGATCGAATTAGGACTCGAAACCTTTTCCAGTGCGTTCGGAATAGGGGTATAACATTATGAACGCCTAGCGGCATGCCTCGATAGGATGTTAAGATTTTAAGCTATGGATTCAATTCAATTTGAATTTAAATTCGAAATTGATATATATTTGTTGACCAGTCAAAATTATCAACATCAGATCTCTTTGCTTTCTTTTCCATCACTGTAGTGAAGCGTCTTCAATACGCAAGGCATCTTCCTCCATTTACTTAAAAGTTCACGCAGCTGGAAACCAAATTCTCAGAAAAAAATTATATCGTTTCCCTCCCCCTCTAATTAAAATCAGAATCGAAAATGGCCGAATGAGTTTAAAATTCGCAGTCTTCATTTCTTCCCTCTTCTTAAAATGGAAATCGAATTCGAAGCACTGTTGGTTTTTTTTATTTTTCAAATTTTCGAGCAAAAGAGGGGGGGCGATTTCATCGCAAAGCCTGATCGAGGAACATGCGATCGGGCGGCGACAGCGTGGGACGCGAAGCTAGAGCACGGGTTTTCGTTCAATTGGGGCGAAGCTGGGTTGGTCGGTGGCGATTCACGGCAGCGTAGTGAAGTTTTGATGGCCTCTGGCACGGCCTTTGTAACGACCCAGAATTTTTGATAATTAAAATTCGAATATTTAATTGATTTTTAATATTAATAAATGAATTTAATAAGTCGAATAATTTATTTAAAGGATATTGGATTTAATTTGGTCAATTGAATCGATAATTTAATGACTGAAATTCCAAAGATAATTGAAAATCGAGTTTAAAATGATTGAAAATGATTTGTAAAATTTTATTTAATCATACTGGAGTTATAGAAAGGTTATAGAACTTTTAAAATTGAATTTGGAGTTAATCTATGAAAATTGAATATTTTAATATTTAATTATCGACTGAAAAATAGCCAATTTTCGAACAGTCTCATAATTGAACGAAACCAGTTTCATCGGATCCGTAATGTGAAATTATTGCATGGTTTCAAATTTCATAATTTTTGGATGTACCGTTTGTCCGGTACGAATCAAAACGCCTCGAAATCGATTTAAATCGGTTTAATTTAAATTGATCGTTTATTGTCATATCTCACACATACGATCAAACTAGCTTCCGAAACCTATTCCATTGTGTCCGGAACGCGGAGTAAACCCCAGAAATGCCAGTCACCGCGCGTAAATCGGAGTTCGGAAATTCTAGAATGAATAGTGTTTTTCGTTAAAATTCTATAAAAGCAACCCATTCTCTTCCATTTGCTAAACCCTAATACAAACCTAGGTCAGCCGCCACTAAAGAAAACAACGGCCAGGAAATCGCCCCCTTCTCTCTCATTTATCTTCCGAACCGTCAACATCCACGCAAAGTCATCAACTAGAAATATGTAGAGCATCACGAGCTCTATGTTCTCAACGGGTATGATCGTCTATGGCGCAGCGTAGGGGGAGAAATCGAGGCGGGAACGCGCGCCGTTTACCACCGTTTCGCGCACTGGGGGAGCAGCTGGGTGGGGCCGGTCGGGGTGTGATGGTGCGTGACGACGAGGGCTACGAGATGATGGTCTTTGATCGTTTTCACATGCGGTGTGGTGGTCGCGATAACAGGAAGTTGGAGGCGGCTACATGGGTTGTTCGACCTGGGGTTATTCACGCAGGGGGAAGGAGATGCGTGCGGCCGTGATCTGGGGGTTTCGAAATGGAAGGCTGTGATTGAGTTAGGGTATAAAATTTAAAATAGGAATTGTAATTATTAATTTTATTTAAATTTGTATAAACTTTAAACTGTGATAACTCTTTGATACGAGGTCGGAATTCGACGAGATTTTTTGCGATGGGATCGTATTGACGAGCTCTACGCGATGCAACTGGATTGGAGACGATCGGGGTCAGTGAAAATTTTGAGTGAGATTAAACGTCCGTTTAATTTCATTCGAAATAAAACGCTACGAATTGCTATCGAGAAAATCACGGTGAGATTTTTCTCACTCAAAATTAATTGCAGTTATTGGTTGTTTGATATGATTGCTATTTGGATGTGATATTAGATATAGTAGGATATATCTATATATATATAGCAATATATACATATTGGCATATGTATATATTGGATTGATTGATTTCCCGCCTCGTATAGCGGATGAGACCCTATTGCGCCGTTAGTAAGCGGATAATATTTATTAAAACCCATATACCGCGATAATTCCGTACTGGAGCGGAATTGGTATTGTGCTAACGTCTTTGGATGCAGGGAAACAGGTTGGAGGGATCCAACTGGATTCCTCACCAGTATTTATTTATTTACAGATATTGATGTATATTCTGTTATCATATGATGATATATGATATTTGATTGTTGTGATTGATTGTTTGATGCTGTAGCATCATCGGATCCATTTTTGAAGTTAAAAATAACGATATTATTTTTAAAAAGGATTTCAAAGTGATTATTTGAAAATATACGTTTTATTGAATTTTGGAATTAATTCATTTTAAATAAATAAATGTTATAATTTTCGTGTTATAAAATTATGAGATTTGTGAAATATAAGCGAGAATGTGGTTTTTGAAATATAAGTTGATTAAATTGTAATTGGGTTAAATTGAAATTTTCGACTTATTATAAATGGATTATATTTATAGAAGATGTATAAAATTGTTATTTTATAAATAAAAATAAGGAGATTATTTAGGAGTTCTATAAATGTTAAAATGAACTTATAAACGGATTTTTTTAAGTAAGTAATATTAATAGATATGTGAGATTCTGATATTGTTTTCTGTTCTGATGTTATTCTGTTGCTCTTCTTTCTTCCCTTTTTCTTCTTCTTCTACCTTTTTATTCTATTTAAAACCCTCACTATTGGAGTTTCCTGCACTCGATTGCTCGGCAGTCGATAAAGTGAGTATCGATGTCGAATTTTCGAAAGTCGAAAATTCTGGTATGTGACAAAGTGGTATCAGAGCATATGGTTAAGCGACAACCCTGCTCTGTTGGGTGTTACTCATTAGAGATAGAGTCAGTAGTGCTCTAGAATGAGTTGAGTGTAATAATAGATACGAGTGCGTATTTGTTAGTGAATATAAAATTGTTTTATATTATGATGATTGGTTTGTTGAGTGGTATATGGATTCTGGTCGGTATTGTCCGTACAACTCTATCGATAGGGATCTCTAAACACTTATATAGAACAATTCGGCACAATATTGTTTTAAATAGGGTAAATGAGATAATTTTGCCCAAAACTATTTTTGTATAGAAAAGAAATGTTTTTCTATAAAGTACTATAGTATATGGTTGCATGGATGTTAGGAAGTAATAATAGTGAATTATCATCACTAAAATTGAATAAGAAATTGAAATCATAACTCCAAAGTTAAGAGATAAATCCATGTACAAATGAAATTTGAGAATATAAATTATAAATGTGATTTATAATTTAAAACGGAGTTCCAGAAAAGTTTTTGGAAATGTTTGAAAAGAATTTGAAAATTTTGGAGATTTGGAAAGTTTAAATCTTTTTGAATTTGAAAATGAATTTCAAAGGTTTTGAAAAGTATTTTGGAGAGATGAAAGCTCTAAACTCTTTTCGGTCGCTGGAAAATAACTTCGATGATGACCGCGGCATCATTGGTGTTCATTTTCGGGTTTCCAGAAGAGGAATTGCTGCCAAATTGTTTTAAATGGAAGTTGTTTGAAAAATTTGGGTTTGGTTTTTGAAATTCAAAGAAAATTTAAATTGTTTTCAAAATGATTTTGAAATGTGGGTAAGACTCTGGAATACCATATAAAAATATTTATGAAATAAGAAATAAGTTGATAACTTATACAATTTGAATTTTGATAGAATAAATTTAGCTTAAAGAATGAAGTTAAATCAAAGTAAGTATAAGCAAATAAATGAAATTGAATTGTTAAATTCATTTTGAATTTATAAGTGAATAAAACTAGAATTGAATTCGATTTGTGGAGTTAAACTAAAATTAGTAAGTGAAGCTAATTGAATATTGACCAAATGGATAAAGGTATTGAACGAATTAAATTCAATGATTATAAAAGAAAAGTAAATTGAATTTGAATTCGAAATCCAGTTTAAATGACAGTAGATTTAACCGAAGGGTAAATTGAAATCAAATTTTGGAAATGAACAAAAGTGAATAAAACTGGAATTGAAATTGAATGTTGAAAGCAAATCTGAATTTGTTAGTAGATTAGAATTTGAAATGAATTAGTAATTGAAACTAATTTAAAAATAATTAGCAGTTGTAAATGAAAGTTGATTGATGAAATTCAATATTCAGAAGTTGAACTGAATCCAAATTAGAATTGAAATGGTAAATTGAATTCAAATGAAATTGAATTCAAATGAAATTGAAATGTAAAGATTGAATGATAATGAATATATAACTTCAATAGTAAGCTAAAAATGTATAAGCAGTTTATATTGAAAATTTTGTAATAGAATTTGCAAATTGGTTTGAATATGCAACTAGATATTATGGCTAGTAGGATATACAGGTGTTATAAAAGGAATTGGATTTGATTTCAAAGATAAGTTTGAATTTGCTCGAAAAAGGTATGTATTTGAGTTTTAATATGAGTTTTGATGATTTCTTGTCTAGCCGCTTGGCTTTTTCTTTTCTTTTTGAAATTTGAGAGTCCGTAGGGACGTTTTGTAGTCGTACCGTATTAGCCGCGCAAAGGAGGCTATGGCGAAATTTTTCGAAAATTTAAGGCGTTGGAATATTTTTGAGAAAATTGGAAAATTTGAAAATTTTGAAAACTAAGGAAAATTTTGGGAAACTTAGTAGAGATTTTGTAAGAAGTTTAACTATGGATTTTGAAAGAGTTAAACACTTAAGTGGATTTGCAAAACTAATTTGAATAGTTTGTTTTGGAAAGTTAACGAATTCTGTAACTTCTTCCTTACTTGGTAATTTCAAGGACGAAATTCTTTTAAGGGGGGAAGTTTGTAACGACCCAGAATTTTTGATAATTAAAATTCGAATATTTAATTGATTTTTAATATTAATAAATGAATTTAATAAGTCGAATAATTTATTTAAAGGATATTGGATTTAAGTTGGTCAATTGAATCGATAATTTAATGATTGAAATTCCAGAGATAATTGAAAATCGAGTTTAAAATGATTGAAAATGATTTGTAAAATTTTATTTAATCATACTGGAGTTATAGAAAGGTTATAGAACTTTTAAAATTGAATTTGGAGTTAATCTATGAAAATTGAATATTTTAATATTTAATTATCGACTGAAAAATAGCCAATTTTCGAACAGTCTCAGAATTGAACGAAACTAGTTTCATCGGATCCGTAATGTGAAATTATTTCATGGTTTCAAATTTCATAATTTTTGGATGTACCGTTTGTCCGGTACGAATCAAAACGCCTCGAAATCGATTTAAATCGGTTTAATTTAAATTGATCGTTTATTGTCATATCTCACACATACGATCGAATTAGCTTCCGAAACCTATTCCATTGTGTCCGGAATGCGGAGTAAACCCCAGAAATGCCAATCACCGCGCGTAAATCAGAGTTCGGAAATTCTAGAATGAATAGTGTTTTTCGTTAAAATTCTATAAAAGCAACCCATTCTCTTCCATTTGCCAAACCCTAATACAAACCTAGGTCAGCCGCCACTAAAGAAAACAACGGCCAGGAAATCGCCCCCTTCTCTCTCATTTATCTTCCGATCCATCAACATCCACGCAAAGTCATCAACTAGAAAGATGTAGAGCATCACGAGCTCTATGTTCTCAACGGGTATGATCGTCTATGGCGCAGCGTAGGGGGAGAAATCGAGGCGGGAACGCGCGCCATTCACCACCGTTTCGCGCACTGGGGGAGCAGCTGGGTGGGGCCGGTCGGGGTGTGATGGTGCGTGACGACGAGGGCTACGAGATGATGGTCTTTGATCGTTTTCACATGCGGTGTGGTGGTCGCGATAACAGGAAGTTGGAGGCGGCTACATGGGTTGTTCGGCCTGGGGTTATTCACGCAGGGGGAAGGAGATGCGTGCGGCCGTGATCTGGGGGTTTCGAAATGGAAGGCTGTGATTGAGTTAGGGTATAAAATTTAAAATAGGAATTGTAATTATTAATTTTATTTAAATTTGTATAAACTTAAAATGTGATAACTCTTTGATACGAGGTCGGAATTCGACGAGATTTTTTGCGATGGGATCGTATTGACGAGCTCTACGCGATGCAACTGGATTGGAGACGATCGGGGTCAGTGAAAATTTTGAGTGAGATTAAACGTCCGTTTAATTTCATTCGAAATAAAACGCTACGAATTGCTATCGAGAAAATCACGGTGAGTTTTTCTCACTCAAAATTAATTGCAGTTATTGGTTGTCTGATATGATTGCTATTTGGATGAGATATTAGATATAGTAGGATATATCTATATATATATAGCAATATATATATATTGGCATATGTATATATTGGATTGATTGATTTCCCGCCTCGTATAGCGGATGAGACCCTATTGCGCCGTTAGTAAGCGGATAATATTTATTAAAACCCATATACCGCGATAATTCCGTACTGGAGCGGAATTGGTATTGTGCTAACGTCTTTGGATGCAGGGAAACAGGTTGGAGGGATCCAACTGGATTCCTCACCAGTATTTATTTATTTACAGATATTGATGTATATTCTGTTATCATATGATGATATATGATATTTGATTGTTGTGATTGATTGTTTGATGCTGTAGCATCATCGGATCCATTTTTGAAGTTAAAAATAACGATATTATTTTTAAAAAGGATTTCAAAGTGATTATTTGAAAATATACGTTTTATTGAATTTTGGAATTAATTCATTTTAAATAAATAAATGTTATAATTTTCGTGTTATAAAATTATGAGATTTGTGAAATATAAGCGAGAATGTGGTTTTTGAAATATAAGTTGATTAAATTGTAATTGGGTTAAATTGAAATTTTTGACTTATTATAAATGGATTATATTTATAGAAGATGTATAAAATTGTTATTTTATAAATAAAAATAAGGAGATTATTTAGGAGTTCTATAAATGTTAAAATGAACTTATAAACGGATTTTTTTTAAGTAAGTAATATTAATAGATATGTGAGATTCTGATATTGTTTTCTGTTCTGATGTTATTCTGTTGTTCTTCTTTCTTCTCTTTTTCTTCTTCTTCTACCTTTTTCTTCTATTTAAAACCCTCACTATTGGAGTTTCCGGCACTCGATTGCTCGGCAGTCGATAAAGTGAGTATCGATGTCGAATTTTCGAAAGTCAAAAATTCCGGTATGTGACAGCCTAGCAGCGGCGATTCTGGAGGAGGAGGGGGCCGACGTAGCATCGTTGGGATAATGAGGGTGTTCTCGTGACGCGGTGCTGTTCATAGGAAGGGTGTCAGTGACGATCGGTAAGGTAATTTCTATAACTAATTTTAGTTTAAGAATTTGGGGGTAGTTAATTTTATTATAAAGACATATATATATTAAGGGAGAAAGTGTTTTACAGAAAACAGGCTACTGTTTTATTTATTACAAAAAGAAGAAAGAAAAAAATGTGCGTATAAGTCATTTTGGGTATAAATGGTTTCAAAGAAGTAAATATATATATATATATATATATATGAATATTTTTATCCTACTAGTTTATCTTAAAAGAAGTGGGTCTGACGATTAAACCATTTTAATTAACTTATTTAATTATTGGGTTACCAAAGATAATTTGTTAAAGAAAATTATTGGTTTAAAATTTTTAAATTAAATTATAAGTTAAAATAAATAAGTAAATGTTAGTTAATTATTGGATGAATTCAAGTGTTAATAGACTATGTAATGTTATACAAGGTCTAAAGTCGTGAAACAAGCTGGAATGAAAATGAATGGAAATAGACTGCAAATTAAAGGTCAAAGGTGAGTTAATCTCACTCATCTGGTATTAATTTAAATTTAAATAGTTAAATTTAAAAAAATTGGTTGAATGATTGAATTGATTGGATATGGTATTATATATAGTATATATATATATATATATATATATTGGTGATTGATTTCCCGCATTATATAGCAGATGAGACCTTATGCGCCGCATAATAGCGGATGATATTATATTAATCCCATATACCGCAATATTCCACCTCGAAGTGGAATTGGTATTGTGCTAACATCTGTGGATGCAGGGAATCAGGTTGGAGGGATCCAACTGGATTCCTCAAATTTATTTAGATTATTTAATATTCTACGTTATGAATATTGATATCCTGTGATGATTTTATTGGTAATTGAAATATTGGATGATATGGTTGGATTGAATATTTCAGTATAAGGAGTTATCAAAATCTATTGAATTGGATTTTTGGAAAGAAATAAAAGAGAAAAATTTAAGTAATATAATTCTAGTGAATTTGAATAATTTGAATAATGAATTGAAAAAGAAAAAAAAGCGATTTCAAAATTGTAACAAATATGGAAAAGGGGATTTTGAAATAACAAGGAAATAATAAATTTTAAACTAAAGTGATATTATTTAAAAGAATAAAAGAATAAAAGAATTTATTTTTAAATTCAAGGATTAAATTTAATTAAAGGATAAATAAGGAGTTTTGGAAATATGGAATTGGTATTTAGTCAAAAAGGTTTTAACTCAGAATAAAGAAATTAAAATCTGGAAGTTAATGTGATTTGAAAGAAATGAAGTAAGTAAGTAAATTTATTTCAAGTAAAGTGAATTGAAAATAAATTGGAAATTGATTTAAGTGTTTGGAATTGAAATTTTAAGAGAAGTGAGATTTTGGAATTTATAAACTGGGTTTATAAAGTAAAATAAAATATCAATGGATATTTGAAAATATAAATTCAAGGTGGGAATTTATAAAGGGATATGGATTGGTTAAAAATAAATAAATGTTGATTTATTTTTAAAAGATGGGAAAGAGAAGTGTATTTCTCTGGATAGCCAAGTACGTTTTCAAAGAAATTTTAAATATTCGTTAAAAGTTTTAATGTTGTTTTAAACCACATGTTTTAGAAGATTTATTATTTTTAAATATTAAATTCTAAGGTAAGTGTTTATGTTCAAATCTATCATTGTAGTACTTATAAATAAGTGACTTGGTATTACGTTTAAAAAAGAGAAAAAATTAGTTTATATTTTATAAAGTGGTTTTATTTAAAATATCCTTAAAGTATATATTTTAATTAAGTATTAAAGTAGTTTTAAGTTCAATGTTATAAAGTATATTATAATAAAGCGTCTTTAAATTTATTTTAAAATCTAAAAGTATTTTGTACTTGGTGATTCAGAGGAAATAAATATTTGAGATATGTATTCCGTAAGAGGAAACTGTTTTGAACTGTTTTCAAAGGGGTTTGAAAATAGAAATATATCTTGCGAAGATATGTGAGGTAAATAAATAATTTGGGAAATTATTTATTGTTTGATGGATGTTTGTGAATGTTAATTGATAGTTAAATAACCGACTATCAATATCGGCCAAATGCGCTAATCGTTTCGAAGAGACCGGGATCGGGATTTATTTTCCGAAAACCACTTCGATTCGATTTTGTACGTTTCGTGTGGAAACGATGAAGTGACCCACTTCTTTTAGATTCTAATTTATGTGTTTTTTTAGTGAGTTTTTTTTAAAACAAGTGATCACTTCTTTAATTCATTAATTCATTTCCCCCAAGATCCAAAATCTTACCAATATAAAAATATTAGTACATGAATCAAAACATGTCATTTATATATATGAATATATATAATTGTTCCTTTGCCCATCAGAGTAATTAAAATTGCAAAGAAAAATCAATCACATAATATTCTCATATCTGAGAGATGTTATGTCACATAGCTTCATTCTGGTTTTAACTTTTTTTTCCTTTAACAAGCTAAATTCTTTCTTAATTTAAATAATATTCTTTTAATATTTTCTTATTCTATTTATCAGCTTGTTTCTTAATCCAATTGATTAATCTCCAGATTTTTAGTCAATACTTTCCTTTCATTTTTGAAACCAGGAGTTTAACACTTATAGTTTTTCTTTTGAATTTCATATTAAGTGTTAAAACAACTCAAGCTTGAGAATTTTATCCCGGGGTGCTTATTGCTTACTCTAACAATGTTTGTGTCAAGTAACTATACTCATGTCTTAAAATATTTTTATAGTGTTCTTTGAACATTTGGTGATCAATGTATTTTAAATCAAGCAGAGGAAAAACTACAAACAAGCTAAAATGCTAACTTAATCTAGCATACCAGATATGGACTTGCATGAATATAATGATTGAAGCAATATCAAAATCAGCCTAATGTAAACTTTCAGATGAACATTTGAGAAGAGTACTGATAAGTTCTCAGATTATAGAACAGTTGAAAGTGATCAATCAAACAAAAGGATTTTTAGCATGTTTAACATCTAGGTAGACTACATAGCAATGCATTTTTGTGAGTTTAGCAAACTTGTTAAAGACCAGACTCCCCTGACTTAAACCAAGTAGGTGGTCAGATAGGCTCAGTTCAATACAGTTGCATTTCAGATTATAAGTACAAAGCATATATGTTTCATTTTTTTTCTAAACAATACCATGCCAATTCTTCATTGTAAAATCAGATGTTCAAAGAGGATTTTCAGCTTAAGATTTCAAGCTTCTCATGATCCTATATCAGTTATAAGTCATGGTCAAGCTCTTCTGGTTAGCCAATGCCAGACTCAATATCACTTAACAATTTTTAGCTACATGCTTATCCATAAACTAATGCAACTTTTCTATTTAAAAGTTTAACAACTTTTGATAAAGAAAGCATGTCCACATATTAAATTACATGGCATAATTTTCCCCATCATAGTCTATCAGAAAATATCAAAATCAGTCACTTAGATCTGTAACTTCAGACGCATATAATATTTAAGTTTTACAACTTCTTTTCAAATAAACAAAGCCACTACAATGCTGAAAGGTCTACATAGACTTAAGAAAGTTTGCCTAGTTATCTTTATTACAATGAACTACAACATATTTAAAAAGAAACTCAAGCAAGTCTTCTAACTTCCCAAGTAAGCAATCTACTCATGCATCTCTACCTGCAACAATATTTCGAGCTGCCTCAATAGAAATGAGACACCCCAAATATTGCAAAGACAATAAATAGGGTCAGAATAAAATTCTGGTATGAGTGAAATCATCATATAATAACTTGTCATTTTTACATTGTTTTGCAGAATTGTGCTAAATGCACTTTGGATTTATAATGTAACTGAGTGTATATATATATATATATATATATCTAAACTCCTACTACACTCATGCACACAAGCAACCATTCAATCATTCAATACAGTATACATGTACACATACTCTTATGGAACTAACTCATTTCAATTCCACAACTCAGCTCTAAATCTTGATTTATTAATTTAATTTGGTCATATCTCTTTGCCATTGAACACCATGTGTGCATTGCAAGGGACTCAATTCTGTTAACCCCTGCACACAAAGGCCTATAGGACTTAAACAAGTCATGCACATATCCATCATACTCCTTATGATGAATAGATCAAGGCTTCTCTCCTAGATTAGTTTTATAATCTAGTGACCAGTCTCATTTCTTATTTCAGAAAGATTTATTAACTCTTGAAATGCTTTTTCATTCTTTCTTTCTTTCTCCATGAATCAGAGAGAATTAGACTCACTCAGGGATTTCAACTGACCATACTTTCATTCATGAAAATAATGCTATATTTCATTTTTTCCAGTTGTTTTATTCAAAATTTGTTTTAACACTTGCATATCCAGAATATTATGATCACTTAAACAAATCCAGTAGAATCATACAAAAATTCTTATACTCAATTCTATTGTGAACATAGGGTAAGGTTTTTAAGAAAAACCCATAAAACATTGTAGCTTTTGATCTGAACAAATCAGCACATAGATATTTTATTGCATTGTTCATTTCAAATTTTAAAACAATCTAGACATAAGCATGAACCTCCTTTGTTCACACTGCCTGGCTTATTTTCCAGTAATACCCTACTTCATAATAAAATGTATTTATCTTTCTAAACATATTTACAAACTGAGGTTTTAAGGTACTGGATTCATATCAGAGATCATGGTATTTTTCTTATCAAACAATCAAACAAACAAAACAAAGCATCAACCAAAGATTTATCAAAACAACAACCATTCTCAGTATTAATCTATTCAGAGAAAACAAATTGATCAAACACCAAAAATAACATGGCTTCCCTTAACTTGGGTCTTAATGCCTTAGCCTCATGAGATTGATTAATCACTCACCTTCCTTTTCTCCTCTCCGGGAATGCTCAGGTCTGAAGGCAATGTGAGTTTATTTTCTATTTTAATTTTTCTTTCTCTCCTGGACAACTATTGTCCCCCCCTGATTTAAATCACTCTGTTAGGGTTTAAATGGAGGAAAAACCCATTCTATCCTCACCTTACTCAGAGATTCATGTATGTATCTTTGTGGCTAAAAGTGCCATTTTCTCTTGGTTTCCATTTTCAGTAAAACAGTTGCCTTATTGCTTTTCTGTGCACATGCTATTTGCATGATTTCCTTGCACATTATTTTTATGTGACTCAGCCTTATATTTCTTTTTCTCATTTCTTTTGTAAGTTTGATTTTTAGCTAACAAATTTTTATCATCTATCTTGATTTATTTTAAAAATGCATTCATACCCAGAAATATTACTTGACTAGTTGGTATGCATTTTAATTATCAAAAGAAGTTATTTTACTACCCAAATATTTTTCTAGCCATATAAATTTATAGTATCCATAAGATATGTGTATTTAAAACTCATTCATACCTTAGTTATTTTTCTTCTTATTATTTATTGAAATATTTATTCCCTTTTTAATATTTATTTCAAAAATACATTCTCACTCATAAATATTTCTTAACTGATTTCTATGCAACTTAATTATCAAAAGGATTTTTATTATTATCATCCCATACTTCTCTGATCATATGTATATATTCTTTTTATACAATATTCACACCTACTCAAATCATGTGAATTTTTGAATTTATTTTATACTTAATCATTTTCCTTTTATCACTGTATTAAAACATTTATTCCTTGCATAATTTCTTCACTCACTTATGATATTTAATATCATGCTATTTTTCTCCCATTCTTATTTACTTTATTCATTCTTGTATTTATTTTAGAGTAATTTTTATTCTAAAAAAATTTTTGGGTCTTCACATACTCTCCCCCTAAAAAGGAATTGTGTCCCACAATTATTCTCTCATACATTTCCATCCAAATGTATACAAAGCATAATCCCCATTGAATGAAGTTTCAGAAATTCATTCATTCTAAATCAATCAAACATACATAAATAATTTTAGGGTCTCATCATGAATTTTTTTTAAACATACCTTTAAGCAGAAAACAGATTAGGATACTTATCCTTCATCCTCTCTTCAGCCTCCCAAGTGCAATCATTCCCATCCAAACTCCATTGGATTTTAACTAGTTTAATTTTTTTATTTCTCAGTTTCTTTTCTTCTCTAGCCACAATGCCCACTGGTTCCTTTTTATAAACCAGATTTTCTTAAATTTCAACATGTGTAGGAGATTCAAGAATGGACTCTTTATCATGCACCCATTTTCTCAATTGGGATACATGAAATACATCATGTATTTTGCTCAATTCCTCTGGTAACTTCAACCTATAAGCTAAAGTCCCTATTCTTTGAACAATTTCATATGGTCCTATATACCTTGGTGACAGTTTCCCTGCTTTGCCAAATCTCAATATTTTCCTCATTAGTGAAACTTTGAGAAACACATAGTCTCCCACCTCAAATTCTACTGGCCTTCTCCTTTTATCTGCATAGGCTTTCTGTCTCTCTTGAGCTACTCTCATTCTTTGCCTCACTAGTTCAATTCTTGCAGAAGTTTCTTTTACATGGTCTGGTCCAAGCAACACCCTTTCACCAGCCTCCATCCAACATGCAGGAGATAAACAAGGCTTCCCATACAAAGCCTCAAATGGAGACATTCCTATAGTGGACTGGTAGCTATTATTATAAGCAAACTCAGCTAAATAAATATGATCCTCCCAGTTGCCTCCAAAATCAAGTATGCATGCTCTCAGCAAATCCTCTAAAACTTTATTAACAATCTCAGTTTGCCCATCTGTTTGTGGGTGGTAGGATGTGCTTAGGCTTAGTTCTGTCCCCATAGCTTCTTGAAAGCTACTCCAAAACCTTGAAGTAAACAAAGTATCTCTATCACTAATGATAGTCTTGGGGATGCCATGCAATCTCACTATCTCCTTCACAAACAATTGAGCTAGCTTGTGAGCATTTCTGTGTGAACTTATTGGGATGAAGTGTGTTGTTTTTGTGAGTCTATCAACCACTACCCAAATACTATCATTGCCCCTCCTTGTTCTTGGCAAACCATCCACAAAATCCATTGATATACTCTCCCATTTCCAAGTAGGCACTTCCAAAGGTTGCAATAGGCCTGAGGGTCTTTGATAGTCTGCCTTTACTTGTTGGCATGTCAAGCAATTTGCCACATATTTTGCTACTGCTCCTTTCATTCCTGGCCACCAGTAATTTCTTTTGAGATCATGGTACATTTTTGTACCACCTGGATGGATAGTATATTTTGTTTTGTGATGCTCATCCTTAACTTCTTGCTTTAGTTCCTCTACATTTGGAAGACAGAGCTTCCCCTTTTTCCTTAAGTATCCTTTATCATCTACTTCATAATTCTCTACTGTCATGCCTTGTGATAACATGTTCCTTTTCTCCTTTAAATTTAAGTCTTGACATTACATTTCTCCTATTTTATCAACCAGAGTTGACTTTAAAGAAATGAGGCTTAGTTTACCATATTCAATCATATCATTAGGCACATTATCTGGTGCACTAATTCCTCCCTTCATCTCCACTTCACTAAGGATTGTTAAATTCTTAAACTCAGTCATCATTAAGCTGGCCAATTTTGCTTGATGTCTACTTAATGCATCTGCCACTTTATTAGCTTTTCCTGGGGTGTATAATATATCAAGATCATAGGCAGCTAGGAATTTTACCCACCTATGTTGCCTCATGTTTAAATCTTTTTGGGAAAACAAATATTTAAGTGACTTGTGATCTGTAAACAATTCAAACTTAGCACCTAATAAGTAATGTCTCCATAGTTTCAATGCATATACCACAGCAGCTAGTTCCAAGTCATGTGTAGCATACCTAGTTTCATTTGGCTTGAGTTGCCTTGATGCATATGCTATGACTCTACCATGTTGCATAAGCACTGCCCCTAATCCAGATCCACTAGCATCTGTGTAAACCACTAACTCTTCATTACCCTCTGGAACCTGTAAGACTGGAGCATCCACCAGTGCTTTCTTTAGTGATGCAAAAGCTTGTTCACATTTCTCTATTCACACATATGGTTGCTCCTTTTTAGTTAACTTGGTCAATGGGATGGCTATTCTTGCAAAGTCTTTTATAAACCTTCTATAATAGCCTGCCATTCCCAAAAATGATCTCACCTCAGTCACTGATTTGGGTCTACTCCAAGATTGCACTGCCATCACCTTATTTGGGTCTACACTAACCCCTTGTTGTGATACAATGTGCCCCAAAAATTTTACTTCATTCTGCCAAAATGTACATTTAGAGAATTTGGCTTTTAAATCATGTGCCCTCAGTCTAGACAAAACCAGATGCAAGTGTTTTGCATGGTCTTCTTCTGATTTTGAATACACGAATATGTCATCAATAAAGACAACCACAAATTTGTCTAGAAAATCTCTAAATGTTCTATTCATTAAATATACAAAATATGATGGTGCATTTGTCAATCCAAAAGGCATCACCAAAAATTCATATAATCCATACCTTGTGTTGAAGGCTGTATACTTAATACTTTCTTCCTCCACCTTCATCTGATGAAACCCAGAGGCTAAATCTAGCCTTGAAAAGACCTTTGCTCCATTTAATTGATCGAATAGATCATCAATTCTGGGGAGTGGGTATTTGTTTTTAATGGTGACTTTGTTTAATTCCCTATAATCAATGCACATCCTCAAAGTACCATCATGCTTCTTCACAAATACAACTGGAGAACCCCAGTTTGAACTACTAGGCCTTATGAAGCCTTTCTGCTCCAGTTCTTCCAACTGATGTTTCAACTCCACTAGTTCTTGAGGACCCATCCTAGTAGGCTTTTTGATGATTGGACTTGCTCCTGGGATTAGTCTTATTTGAAATTCTACTTGCCTATTTTCTGGAACACCTATGACTTCACCAAAGACATCTGGGTATTCATTTATAATTTTTATGTCTTCCAGTTCTAATTCTTTCTCAGTCATGCTACATATTTGGTTACAATAATTGATTTTAGCAATTTCACTCATGACTATAATATTTTTACCATTTTCTATTTTCAGAGAAATAGTGAAATTTTCCAAATTCAAAATTGCTTTGAATTTGCTCAACCAATCTACCCCTAAAATAATTCCTATTCCAGGGTATTTCAATACAAACAAATCAGATTTAAACATATTTTCTCCTATGTTTAATTCCACTCCCAAACATTTTAATCCTAGCAAACAAGAGCTACCTAGTGGGCTTTGAATAAACAAGGGATTATCAACTAAATAGCATGTGAGAGTCAATTTATTCACTATGTCTTGGGATATTAGTGAATGTGTTGCTCCAGTGTCATATATAACTGAGATGGGGTGATCTTTAATTAGAAGTATACCTTCCAATTGTCCAGAACTTCCCACTGCAGTTGCTTTTGCTTTGCCCTCAAGTGCTCCTACCTTTGCTCCCTTTTTGAATTCTGGGCAGTTTCTTTTAATATGACCTTCCTTCCCACAGTTATAGCAGCTGAATGGTGCCTTCTTGGCTGCTTGACACTTATTACTCATGTGTCCTTCTTTGCCACAATTATAACAAGTAATTTTTTTCTTAGCTTCCCCAGTGGCCGCTCCCTCCATTTTCTTTTCCACATTCTTTTTGTCATAGGGATGTACTCTATTTTTCCCCTTCTTTTGCTGGTTAGCCCTCATGCTCCTAAATTTTTCCCTTGCATTGTCATGTTGTTCAAAAGAAAGAGCAAGGTCTATGACTTGATCAAATGTTTTATCCTTGTATGGTAACATTGCTCTACTCAGACCTGCATTTAATCCTTGGATAAATCTTGAATTCTTTGATTCTTCATCTCCTATGAGCATAGTTCCATACTTGGACAAGCTCTCAAATTTTTGAGTGTATTCAGTCACACTCATTGGTCCTTGCCTCAGCCTTATGAATTCCTCAAGCAATGTTACCTTAGCTGTTGCTGGAACAAATCTTGCCTCAAGCATCTCCTTGAATTGATCCCATGTTATCTCATTTTCTGGCCTTCCTGTGATGATCACCTCCCACCAATCGAAGGCTGCTCCTTTGAGTCTCCTTGAAGCTATCTGCCTCTTCCTTTGGTCATTAATTTGCATATCTGCAAATATCCTTTCCAAAGTACTCAACCATGTCTGCACTCCCATAACTCCCTCAGTGCCTTCAAAATCCTTGCCTCCAAAATTTGAAAATGTCTTCAATAGTTTGGCTAATTCCTCATGAAGATTCTCTTCCCTCTGCACTGCTCCTTCTCTAAATGCCCTCACCAAATCTTGCAAGTTGACCATTGGTGTTGTATTGGAGGGTCCTGCTCCATGACTTGGTGGTCTTCCTACCATGATTCACTATTCAATTGCATAGCTAGTTAGTCATATTTCTAATTTAATTATTTTCTGCAATTTATTTCTACTGTGGATATTTATTTCCATCATTATTGTATACATTTATTTTTATTTTAGAATTTTATCCCTACAAGAAAATTGGATAATATATATTTATGCTATGTTTTAACAACATAGCTCTGATACCAATTGAAGTGACCCACTTCTTTTAGAATCTAATTTATGTGATTTTTAGTGAGTTTTTTTTAAACAAGTGATCACTTCTTTAATTCATTAATTCATTTCCCCCAAGATCCAAAATCTTACCAATATAAAAATATTAGTACATGAATCAAAACATGTCATTTATATATATGAAGATATATAATTGTTCCTTTTCCCATCAGAGTAATTAAAATTGCAAAGAAAAATCAATCACATAATATTCTCATATCTGAGAGATGTTATGTCACATAGCTTCATTCTGGTTTTAACCTTTTTTTTTCCTTTAACAAGCTAAATTCTTTCTTAATTTAAATAATATTCTTTTAATATTTTCTTATTCTATTTATCAGCTTGTTTCTTAATCCAATTGATTAATCTCCATATTTTTAGTCAATACTTTCCTTTCATTTTTGAAACTAGGAGTTTAACACTTATAGTTTTTCTTTTGAATTTCATATTAAGTGTTAAAACAACTCAAGCTTGAGAATTTTATCCCGGGGTGCTTATTGCTTACTCTAACAATGTTTGTGTCAAGTAACCATACTCATGTCGTAAAATATTTTTATAGTGTTCTTTGAACATTTGGTGATCAGTGTATTTTAAATCAGGCAGAGGAAAAACTACAGACAAGCTAAAATGCTAACTTAATCTAGCATACCAGATATGGACTTGCATGAATATAATGATTGAAGCAATATCAAAATCAGCCTAATGTAAACTTTCAGATGAACATTTGAGAAGAGTACTGATAAGTTCTCAGATTATAGAACAGTTGAAAGTGATCAATCAAACAAAAGGATTTTTAGCATGTTTAACATCTAGGTAGACTACATAGCAATGCATTTTTGTGAGTTTAGCAAACTTGTTAAAGACCAGACTCCCCTGACTTAAACCAAGTAGGTGGTCAGATAGGCTCAGTTCAATACAGTTGCATTTCAGATTATAAGTACAAAGCATATATGTTTCATTTTTTTTCTAAACAATACCATGCCAATTCTTCATTGTAAAATCAGATGTTCAAAGAGGATTTTCAGCTTAAGATTTCAAGCTTCTCATGATCCTATATCAGTTATAAGTCATGGTCAAGCTCTCCTGGTTAGCCAATGCCAGACTCAATATCACTTAACAATTTTTAGCTACATGCTTATCCATAAACTAATGCAACTTTTCTATTTAAAAGTTTAACAACTTTTGATAAAGAAAGCATGTCCACATATTAAATTACATGGCATAATTTTCCCCATCATAGTCTATCAGAAAATATCAAAATCAGTCACTTAGATCTGTAACTTCAGACACATATAATATTTAAGTTTTACAACTTCTTTTCAAATAAACAAAGCCACTACAATGCTGAAAGGTCTACATAGACTTAAGAAAGTTTGCCTAGTTATCTTTATTACAATGAACTACAGCATATTTAAAAAGAAACTCAAGCAAGTCTTCTAACTTCCCAAGTAAGCAATCTACTCATGCATCTCTACCTGCAACAATATTTTGAGCTGCCTCAATAGAAATGAGACACCCCAAATATTGCAAAGACAATAAATAGGGTCAGAATAAAATTCTAGTATGAGTGAAATCATCATATAATAACTTGTCATTTTTACATTGTTTTGCAGAATTGTGCTAAATGCACTTTGGATTTATAATGTAACTGAGTATATATATATATATATATCTAAACTCCTACTACACTCATGCACACAAGCAACCATTCAATCATTCAATACAGTATACATGTACACATACTCTTATGGAACTAACTCATTTCAATTCCAAAACTCAGCTCTAAATCTTGATTTATTAATTTAATTTGGTCATATCTCTTTGCCATTGAACACCATGTATGCATTGCAAGGGACTCAATTCTGTTAACCCCTGCACAAAGGCCTATAGGACTTAAACAAGTCATGCACATACCCATCATACTCCTTATGATGAATAGATCAAGGCTTCTCTCCTAGATTAGTTTTATAATCTAGTGACCAGTCTCATTTCTTATTTCAGAAAGATTTATTAACTCTTGAAATGCTTTTTCATTCTTTCTATCTTTCTCCATGAATCAGAGAGAATTAGACTCACTCAGGGATTTCAACTGACCATACTTTCATTCATGAAAATAATGCTATATTTCATTTTTTCCAGTTGTTTTATTCAAAATTTGTTTTAACACTTGCATATCCAGAATATTATGATCACTTAAACAAATCCAGTAGAATCATACAACAATTCTTATACTCAATTCTATTATGAACATAGGGTAAGGTTTTTAAGAAAAACCCATAAAACATTGTAGCTTTTGATCTGAACAAATCAGCACATAGATATTTTATTGCATTGTTCATTTCAAATTTTAAAACAATCTAGACATAAGCATGAACCTCCTTTGTTCACACTGCCTGGCTTATTTTCCAGTAATACCCT
This sequence comes from Allium fistulosum, assembly GCA_030737815.1. Taxonomy (NCBI): domain Eukaryota; kingdom Viridiplantae; phylum Streptophyta; class Magnoliopsida; order Asparagales; family Amaryllidaceae; genus Allium; species Allium fistulosum. The sequence continues at coordinate 302,435,882 of CM060901.1, read as the reverse complement.
ACTTCATAATAAAATGTATTTATCTTTCTAAACATATTTACAAACTGAGGTTTTAAGGTACTGGATTCATATCAGAGATCATGGTATTTTTCTTATCAAACAATCAAACAAACAAAACAAAGCATCAACCAAAGATTTATCAAAACAACAACCATTCTCAGTATTAATCTATTCAGAGAAAACAAATTGATCAAACACCACAAATAAAATGGCTGCCCTTAACTTGGGTCTTAATGCCTTAGCCTCATGAGATTGATTAATCACTTACCTTCCTTTGCTCCTCTCCGGGAATGCTCAGGTCTGAAGGCAATGTGAGTTTATTTTCTATTTTAATTTTTCTTTCTCTCTTGGACAACTATTGTCCCCCCTGATTTAAATCACTCTGTTAGGGTTTAAATTGAGGAAAAACCCATTCTATCCTCACCTTACTCAGAGATTCATGTATGTATCTTTATGGCTAAAAGTGCCATTTTCTCTTGGTTTCCATTTTCAGTAAAATAGTTGCCTTATTGCTTTTCTGTGCACATGCTATTTGCATGATTTCCTTGCACATTATTTTTATGTGACTCAGCCTTATATTTCTTTTTCTCATTTCTTTTGTAAGTTTGATTTTTAGCTAATAAATTTTATCATCTATCTTGATTTATTTTAAAAATGCATTCATACCCAGAAATATTACTTGACTAGTTGGTATGCATTTTAATTATCAAAAGAAGTTATTTTACTACCCAAATATTTTTCTGGCCATATAAATTTATAGTATCCATAAGATATGTGTATTTAAAACTCATTCATACCTTAGTTATTTTTCTTCTTATTATTTATTGAAATATTTATTCCCTTTTTAATATTTATTTCAAAAATACATTCTCACTCATAAATATTTCTTAACTGATTTCTATGCAACTTAATTATCAAAAGGATTTTTATTATTATCATCCCATACTTCTCTGATCATATGTATATATTCTTTTTATACAATATTCACACCTACTCAAATCATGTGAATTTTTGAATTTATTTTATACTTAATCATTTTCCTTTTATCACTGTATTAAAACATTTATTCCTTGCATAATTTCTTCACTCACTTCTGATATTTAATATCAAGCTATTTTTCTCCCATTCTTATTTACTTTATTCATTCTTGTATTTATTTTAGAGTAATTTTTATTCTCAAAAAAATTTTGGGTCTTCACAAACGAGTTGGCAATCGAAGATGGTACAGTGAAGTGCCAGGGCTAGTCGCTACTAATCCTGAGGATGATTCCAAAATGGATGTAGTAGGAGTAGTGCCTTCGGTTCCGTTCGGACCCGGATCGGACTTGTATGGACGATTGCTTTCGATACATCGTCAGGTGGACGATGGGCATTCTAAGGGATATGTTCTATAAAGGTAACGCTTAGCCTCGAGCCTCATCAACCGGGAATGACTGAAAATCAGGGGTTATGCAGCAAGGCTTCATGGGTAGCCCCCACTTGAGAGTAAGGTCATCCCTGTCTAGATGTCCCTTTTTTATCTCGGCTTAGTGGTGCGGTTGCTGATCACAACCGTGGGGTGATTTTATTCGGAATTATCCAGTAAGGGATGGTTCCGGCCTTGTGTTGCAAGGGAGCGGGCGTACTCCTCGGTACTGTGATTTAGGCCATGTACTGTGACAGGTGGTACCCGAGTGCCTAGTCATTCGTTGGAAATCCATTCTCCCCACGTACCTTTACGGTTTTGTTTGTATTACCCACGATTGTGGCTAGTATGCTGGAATTTAATAGATGTAACAATTTCATCTATTTTAATAAGTATTTGTATATAGACACTATTATAATATCAGAGAATTTTTATAAAAAGTGTTTAGCTATCGTAAGGGAAAAACCCAACATGTTTATTTGTGGCGTGGTCTTACGAGATGCTTTTATTTCAAAAGATTTTTGGAACTTTAATAATCAATTTGAGTGTGGTTTTCTCACGCTGGTATTCCAGATTGACTCGGGTATTGTTTTATTATGATGCTCGGGTCAGACCGAGTATTATAGGATACAAGATATGATGCTGTGGAGCTCAGGAGACGAGCTGGATGGCGAGACGTACCTTCCGTACTTGTTTATTTATATTCTGCTGTGTTGATTAATAGTGTACTCTTTTGTTTTGAGGACAGGATATGATTATTGTCCAGTTGTATGTTATGTGTACTCTGATGTATACTCTGATGATGTATTGTATAAAACAGATATAGTTTTAATTTGTGTAAAGATCTGTTGGTATATATTATATTTTATTCCGCTGCGATGGTTAGATTTTGATGTTGTTTCTACTTTCTTCTTCTACCTATTCTTCTTTAGCACTAATGGTTTGATTTTTCTGGCTGGAAAAGTCGGGCTGTTACATTTGGTATCAGAGCTTAGGCTAGAGATAACCTTGGCTCTGGTGGGAATCAGTCATAAATAGAGTCGATAGTACTCTAGAATGAGTTTGAGTGTATTAATAGATATGAGCGCTAATTGGTTAGTGAATATAAAAATGATTTTATATTGTGTTGACTTATCGGTTGAGTGTTTATGGATTTTGGGCGATGTGTGGGATGCCACAATATCGATAGGGATTTCTAATCACTTAAACAAGATAAACTAACACAGTGTTGTTTTAAAATAGGGTAAATGAAATAATTTTACCCAAATTATTTTTGTATATAAAAGATATAATGTTTGTAAATTATTATAGTATTTGGATGTTTGGTTGTTAAGGAATGATGATATTAAATTATTAACACTATTGTGAGGAAAATTGAATATGAAATTGAAAATTATAACTAAACGCCAAGAAATAAATTCATATACTAATGAGATTTGTAAATGTAAATTGTAAATGTGATATATAATTTGAAATAGAATCCCAGAGAAATATTTGAAATTGGAATAAGATAAAATTCCAAAGTAATGTTGGATATAAAGTTGGATGGATTTTGAATTTGAAATTTTGGGAAAAAGTTTAAATTCCTTTGGATTTGAAAATGGTTTTCAAAGGTTTTGAAGGAATAGTGATATTATTTTGGGAAATATTTTGAATTGGATTCGAAATCTGGTGAAGTTTGGGATTTAAAAATATTTGAAATGCTTTTGATTGGGATAATAGCACTAAACTCTCTTCGGTCGCTGGAAAATAACTTCGGTGATGACTGCAGCATCATCGATGTTCATTTTTGAGCTTCTAGGAGAGAATTGCTACCAAATTATTTTGAATTGGAATTGTTTGCGAACTGGGTTCGGTTTTGAAATTCAAAAGAATAATTGAATTGCCAAAGAATTTTGGGATATAGTTGATTTCAAAGGAAATTTTGAAATTTTGAAAATTGTTTAAACTCTGGAATTTTATTTAAAATGTTTATGGGATAATAAATAAAGTTTGGACACTTACAAAAGTTTGAAGTAAGTAAGAAAATGAAAATAAGTTAGAATATAAGCCAATTAATTGTAGTAAATTAAAAGAAGTAAACAAATAGAAGGTAAGTAAATTGGGGAACTTATAGAAACTTACAAATTTAATTAAATTAGAAACCAAGTTAAATAAAAAGCGAATGTGGAGGGAATAAATCTAAGTAGGCAAATGAAATAAAATTGAATTCAAATAAACTAAGTTAAGTGATTTTTGAAGGTCAAATCAAATATTGAATAGTAAATTAGAAATAACTAATTTGGAATAAATTACAAAGTTGGAATTTGTTGATGAGATTTAAAGTAGTCGAATAAAAAGTTGAAGTGTGAGTTATTAATGCAGTTTGGAAATAAACTTGGGTTTCAAGTGAAATTCGACTCGAAGTGTAAATAAAATTAAATATGATTGTAATGTTGACAAATGAAAGAGAGTTAAATTAGGATAGAGATGGTTTGAATTGTAAATTAAATCCAAGTAAAAATAAATTCAAAATTTCCTTGTTATCGATAAGAATAAATTCAGAATGTATCAAGTATGGTGGTTGAAATTTAAAATGGATGACTGAATAAACTAATTAAATTAAATTAGTAGATAAAATGGATTTGATAAATGTAAATCAAAATAAGGATTGAAATTGGAAAGTGTTTATCAGGAAAATATATAACTTGAGCTTTGAAGTTGAAATAACTTGAAGAAAATAAATAACTTAAGTAATATTCGGATAAAAGCTTAGCTTAAGTAAAATTGTGAATGATTGTGTCGAGTTTTATGAAATGATTCTAAATAAAAACTTGTTGGTTAATGAAATACAAGTTGAATACAAATTTGATGTAATGAATATGGAATGCAAAACGAATAGATTGCTTTTGAAATTAATTCAAATTGAAATGGGTTTGTTTAGACTTAAAAATGAATTGAAGTTAAGTGAGAGAATTGTAAAATCACTTAAATTGAATGGGATGGTTTAAATATTGATGGAAAACATTTAAAATAAGTGTCGAAACATTTCATATGTGCTTATGGAAGTATATAACATGCATTGTTTATAAAATCCATGTTTTAGCCATTTAAATATAAGTGAAATGCTATAAACTTCCTATATTTGTCACTTACATATTTAAATTGAGTAAGTACAGGTTCAGGGAAGCCGCGTGGCTGGATTTGGTAGTGTGAATGCTAAGATAAATAACCGCTTTGCTTAAAATGCTAAATAAAGGTACGCCTACGCAATAAAAATAGGAAATATGAACTGTTTTTGCTTTTTCCGACCGTGTGGGTCGATGTATATATATATTTATCTCTTTTGTCAAATTGCAAAAGCTCCTCCGTACAAAGGAGACTCTGCCAAAATTTTCCGAAAATTTTGGGAGTTAGAAAAATTTTTTGAAAAATTTTGTTAGCAATAAAACGATTTCAAATTGGAAATTGAAATAAATTAGTGGGTGAAACTAATTTAAAATAATGGTATGAATAAGTATAAATGGAAGATAAAATTCAATATTCAGAATTGAAGATAAATTGAGTTCATATGGAAATGGGAGAACCAATTTGAATAAAAGGGATATTAACTAAAGTGGTGATGTGAAAATAAATAAAGAAGCATATAAAATGCTTATACTAAACTTAAGAAAGGAATGGTGAATTCTTAATTGAAATTGGTATTAGAAATATATTCTAAGTTAATATTTAAATGAATAAATATTGTCATTTTGTCAGGAAGTCAATAAAATGTTTTGAATGTTGTGATTGGATATTATTGCTAAATAGGATTCACACGTATTATAAAGGGAAAGGAAAATTGGTTTTAATTTCAGAAGATAAATTAGATTTGCTCGGCAAAGGTATGTGTTTAAATTTCTGTATGAAATTTGATTGGGTTTTTGGATCTAGCCACTTGGCTTTTGTTTTCTTTTGGAATCTGGAGGCCCATAGACGCATTTTGTAGTTGTACCGAGCAAGCCGTGCAAAGGAGACGCTAAAATTTTCAAAAATTTAGAGTGTTAGAAAAATTTTGAGAAAATTTTAATAATTCAAATTTGGTTTGAAATTTAAATTTGAATTGTTAAGTAAGTAATATTGTATGGGGACTTATGGAAAAGTTTGGAAAGTGGATAAAGATGATAGTGTAACTTTAATAAAAGATTATTTGGTTGTCGTTAAAGACTATTTGGATTGAGAAAATAGTTATGGGTTAAAGACCATTTCTCTTAACTAGTAATTTCGGGGACGAAATTCTTTTAAGGGGGGAGGAGTGTGACGACCCGTAATTTTTGGATATTTGAAATCGGAATATTTAATTGATTTTTAATATTTAAAAGTTAATTTCTAACTTAAATTTCCAATATCAATATTTATTGGATAATTACTTATTGAATTCAATTTATTGGAATTGGGTAAAATATTGAATCTTGAATTTTAAGCCTGCTAAAAATAATTTGAGGGCTTGTAAAATTTATATTAATAATACTGAAAATGATAGAACTTTTAAAATGGAATTTAAAGATGTTTTGTTCAGTTTTGAAAATATATTGTTTAAATTGAATTTAAAAATAGCCTTCCGGGGCACAGTCTCGGAATTCGACGAAACTAGTTCCATTGGATCCATAATAGTGTATATTTATCGGATTTCAATTTTCGTAGAGGTTGGAGTTATTGTGTGAGCGTACGATTAGTAAACATGCTGAAATTTGAATCAAAAATTTAATATTATAAACGGGTTAAAAAGCTATCTTCTCCATACGATCGAATTAGGACTCGAAACCTTTTCCAGTGCGTTCGGAATAGGGGTATAACATTATGAACGCCTAGCGGCATGCCTTAATAGGATGTTAAGATTTTAAGCTATGGATTCAATACAATTTGAATTTAAATTCGAAATTGATATATATTTGTTGACCAGTCAAAATTATCAACATCAGATCTCTTTGCTTTCTTTTCCATCACTGTAGCGAAGCGTCTTCAATACGCAAGGCATCTTCCTCCATTTACTTAAAAGTTCACGCAGTTGGAAACCAAATTCTCAGAAAAAAATTATATCGTTTCCCTCCCCCTCTAATTAAAATCAGAATCGAAAATGGCCGAACGAGTTTAAAATTCGCAGTCTTCATTTCTTCCCTCTTCTTAAAATCGAAATCGAATTCGAAGCGCTGTTGGTTTTTTTTTATTTTTTCAAATTTTCGAGCAAAAGAGATGGGGCGATTTCATCGCGAAGCCTGGTCGAGGCACGTGCGATCGGGAAGCGACAGCGTGGGATGCGAAGCTAGGGCACGGGTTTTCTTTCAATTGGTGCGAAGCTGGGTTGGTCAGTGGCGATTCACGGCAGCGCAGTGAAGTTTTGATGGCCTCTGGCACGGCCTAGCAGCGGCGATTCTGGAGGAGGAGGGGGCCGATGTAGCATCGTTGGGATAATGAGGGTGTTCTCGTGACGCGGTGCTAATCATAGGAGGGGTGTCAGTGACGATCGGTAAGGTAATTTCTATAACTAATTTTAGTTTAAGAATTTGGGGGTAGTTAATTTTATTATAAAGACATATATATATTAAGGGAGAAAGTGTTTTACAGAAAACAGGCTACGGTTTTATTTATTACAAAAAGAAGAAAGAAAAAAAATGTGCGTATAAGTCATTTTGAGTATAAATGGTTTCAAAGAAGTAAATATATATATATATATATGAATATTTTTATCCTACTAGTTTATCTTAAAAGAAGTGGGTCTGATGATTAAACCATTTTAATTAACTTATTTAATTATTGGGTTACCAAAGATAATTTGTTAAAGAAAATTATTGGTTTAATTTTTTTTAATTAAATTATAAGTTAAAATAAATAAGTAAATGTTAGTTAATTATTGGATGAATTCAAGTGTTAATAGACTATGTAATGTTATATAAGGTCTAAAGTCGAGAAACAAGCTGGAATGAAAATGAATGGAAATAGACTGCAAATTAAAGGTCAAAGGTGAGTTAATCTCACTCATCTGGTATTAATTTAAATTTAAATAGTTAAATTTAAAAAAATTGGTTGAATGATTGAATTGATTGGATATGGTATTATATATAGTATATATATATATTGGTGATTGATCTCCCGCATTATATAGCGGATGAGACCCTATGCGCCGCATAATAGCGGATGATATTATATTAATCCCATATACCGCAATATTCCACCTCGTAGTGGAATTGGTATTGTGCTAACATCTGTGGATGCAGGGAAACAGGTTGGAGGGATCCAACTGGATTCCTCAAATTTATTTAGATTATTTAATATTCTATGTTATGAATATTGATATCCTGTGATGATTTTATTGGTAATTGAAATATTGGATGATATGGTTGGATTGAATATTTCAGTATAAGGAGTTATCAAAATCTATTGAATTGGATTTTTGGAAAGAAATAAAAGAGAAAAATTTAAGTAAAATAATTCTAGTGAATTTGAATAATTTGAATAATGAATTGAAAAAGAAAAAAAAGCGATTTCAAAATTCTAACAAATATGGAAAATGGGATTTTGAAATAATAAGGAAATAATAAATTTTAAACTAAAGCGATATTATTTAAAAGAATAAAAGAATAAAAGAATTTTTTTTAAATTCAAGGATTAAATTTAATTAAAGGATAAATAAGGAGTTTTGGAAATCTGGAATTGGTATTTAGTCAAAAAGGTTTTAACTCAGAATAAAGAAATTAAAATCTGGAAGTTAATGTGATTTGAAAGAAATGAAGTAAGTAAGTAAATTTATTTCAAGTAAAGTGAATTGAAAATAAATTGGAAATTGATTTAAGTGTTTGGAATTGAAATTTTAAGAGAAGTGAGATTTTGGAATTTATAAACTGGGTTTATAAAGTAAAATAAAATATCAATGGATATTTGAAAATATAAATTCAAGGTGGGAATTTATAAAGGGATATGGATTGGTTAAAACTAAATAAATGTTGATTTATTTTTAAAAGATGGGAAAGAGAAGTGTATTTCTCTGGATAGCCAAGTACGTTTTCAAAGAAATTTTAAATATTCGTTAAAAGTTTTAATGTTGTTTTAAACCACATGTTTTAGATGATTTATTATTTTTAAATATTAAATTCTAAGGTAAGTGTTTATGTTCAAATCTATCATTGTAGTACTTATAAATAAGTGACTTGGTATTACGTTTAAAAAAGAGAAAAAATTAGTTTATATTTTATAAAGTGGTTTTATTTAAAATATCCTTAAAGTATATATTTTAATTAAGTATTAAAGTAGTTTTAAGTTCAATGTTATAAAGTATATTATAATAAAGCGTCTTTAAATTTATTTTAAAAACTAAAAGTATTTTTTACTTGGTGATTCAGAGGAAATAAATATTTGAGATATGTATTCCGTAAGAGGAAACTGTTTTGAACTGTTTTCAAAGGGGTTTGAAAATAGAAATATATCTTGCGAAGATATGTGTGGTAAATAAATAATTTGGGAAATTATTTATTGTTTGATGGATGTTTGTGAATGTTAGTTGATAGTTAAATAACCGACTATCAATATCGGCCAAATGCGCTAATCGTTTCAAAGAGACCGAGATCGGGATTTATTTTCCGAAAACCACTTCGATTCGATTTTGTACGTTTCGTGTGGAAACGAGTTGGAAATCGAAGATGGTACAGTGAAGTGCAAGGTTTAGTCGCTACTAATCCTGAGGATGATTCCAAAATGGATGTAGTAGGAGTAGTGCCTTCGGTTCCGTTCGGACCCGGAATGGACTTGTATGGACGATTGCTTTCGATACATCGTCAGGTGGACGATGGGCATTCTAAGGGATATGTTCTATAAAGGTAACGCTTAGCCTCGAGCCTCATCAACCGGGAATGACTGAAAATTAGGGGTTATGCAGCAAGGCTTCGTGGGCAGCCCCCACTTGAGAGTAAGGTCATCCCTGTCTAGATGTCCCTTTTTTATCTCGGCTTAGTGGTGCGGTTGCTGATCACAACCGTGGGGTGATTTTATTCGGAATTATCCAGTAAGGGATGGTTCCGACCTTGTGTTGCAGGGGAGCGGGCGTACTCCTCGGTACCGTGATCTAGGCCACATACTATGACAGGTGGTACCCCAGTGCCTAGTCATTCGTTGGAAATCCATTCTCCCTACGTAACTTTACGGTTTTGTTTGTATTACCCACGATTGTGGCTAGTATGCTGGAATTTAATAGATGTAACAATTTCAGCTATTTGAATAAGTATTTGTATATAGACACTATTATAATATCAGAGAATTTTTATAAAAAGTGTTTAGCTATCGTAAGGGAAAAACCCGACATGTTTATTTGTGGCGTGGTCTTACAAGATGCTTTTATTTCAAAAGATTTTTGGAACTTTAATAATCAATTTGAGTGTGGTTTTCTCACGCTGGTATTCCAGACTGACTCGGGTATTGTTTTATTATGATGCTCGAGTCAGATCGAGTATTATATGATACATGATATGATGCTGTGGAGCTCAGGAGACGAGCTGGATGGCGAGACGTACCTTCCGTACTTGTTTATTTATATTCCGCTGTGTTGATTAACAATGTACTCTATTGTATTGAGGACATGATTTGATTATTGTCCAGTTGTATGTTATGTGTACTCTGATGTATACTCTGATGATGTATTGTATAAAACAGATATAGTTTTAATTTGTGTAAAGATCTGTTGGTATATATTATATTTTATTCCGCTGCGATGGTTTGATTCTGATGTTGTTTCTACTTTCTTCTTCTACCTCTTCTTCTTTAGCACTAATGGTTCGATTTTTCTGGCTGGAGAAGTCGGGTTGTTACACACGCAAAGGAGACGCCGATGAAATTTGTCAAAAATTTAAGAAGTTAGAAAAGATTTGAAGAAATTTTGATAATTTAAAATTTGGTTTCAAATTATAATTTGAATGGTTGAATAAGTAATATTATTTGGAACAGATGGATGAGTTTGGCAAGTTAGAAAGAGTGATGGTGTGTATTTAATAAAAAGATTGTTTTGGGGTGTTGTGAAAAAAATACTATTTGGTTTTGGGAAATAGTTAACGGGTTGTGGACCTTTCTTCTTAACTAGCAATTTCGGGGGCGAAATTCTTATAAGGGGGGAGGAATGTAACGACCCAGAATTTTGGATATTTGAAATTGGAATATTTAATTGATTTTAAATATTCAGATGTTGTTTTTTAACTTGAATTTCAAATATCATTAATTATTGGATAATTAAATTATTGAATTTAATAATTGGAAATGGAGTAAATTGCTGAATTGGGAGTTCTAAGCTGGTTAAAAATAATTTAAAGGCTTATAAAGTTTATATTGATAATATTGAAGATAATAGAAGCTTTGAAATTGAATTTAAAAGCGATGTGTTCAGTTTTGAAAATATATCGCTTAAATCGATATTTAAAAATAGCCTTCCGAGACACAATCTCGGAATTTGACGAAACCAGTTCCACTGGATTCGTAATAGTGTAATATTATCAGATTTCAAATTTCGTAGTAGTTGGAGTTATCGTGTAGCCGTACGGGATAGAAACACGCTGAAATTAATATCGAATTCAATATAATAACTGGGTCCAAAAAGCTATCTTCTCCATACGATCGAATTAGGACTCGAAACCTTTTCCATTTCGTTCGAAATAGGGGTATAACATTATAAGCGCCTGGCGGCACGCCTCGATAGGAGGTCGAGATTTTAAGCTTCGAAGCCAAGACGATTTAAAATTTAAATATAAATTTATATATATATATACATACATTAATTGACTACATCCACATCAAATTGCTTTATGTCTTTTCTCAGCCACCTTAGATTTGACCTTAACCCATTCTAACACACTTTCCCTTTTTAAACCAGACAAAGGAAAAAATACAAAGCAAATCAATTCAAAAACAAAAATGAAGCAAAACATTTCAAATATAAGTTTATATAGGCTGGCAAGGAGAGCATCGACCTTACTCAATTCCTCTTCTTCCCAGTTTAAAAAATGGTCGTTACTTAAAAAAAAAATTTGTTCTCCTTCCCCCTCAAATTCGAAATAAAATCGATTGCCTATCTGTTAAACAAGAGAATCGAGTCGACATCGTTCGCGTCTCGGGGAACGGCATTCGATTTATGGGTGAAGTTAGGGATTCGATGTGTGGGAAGTCGTTGTTGGCTAGTGGAGGCCATGTTCGTGGATTTGTGGCTATTTCTGGTGGCGCGGCGGAAGATAGAGCTTGAGCTCAATGCTAGCGCTAGCGAAGGACGTGGGGTGTTTTCGAGCTGAGATGGAAGCACGAGTCGAGACGACGCTCGAGGTCGCGTGAATTGGGGCAGGCTGATGTAGAGACTAGGTGCGTGGGTGGCTGTAGTCGGAGACGCGACATCAACAGGGAAGAAGCAGGCAGTTCGCCGGGCTTGTTTTGGGTGGGCTGGTATATCTATGTTTTGAATTTATTTATTATACATATATAATTCAATTTTTTTCAGTTTAAAAATAAATATATATAAATATCAGTTAGGAAACAGAGAAGAAAAAATAATAATTAGCAGTGAAGTAAATATTTATTTTTGTTATTTATTGAAGAAAAAAAAAATACGTACTGTTCAATTTTATTTATGAACAATGGTAATTAGGATATGTATATATACACCCTGTTAATAAATTTATAATTTGGTCAGAGAAAAAAAAATATTTGTTATAGGAAAATTGGTTTAAAATTAAATTTATTAAATGGTAATTTATTTTTCGATTATTTCAAATATTTACAAAACCGTATAATGTTTATACAAGGTCTAAAATCATGGAGAGACAAGCCGGTTTGGATTGGGTTGGAAATAAAATCAAAGGTGAGTTAATCTCACTCAAATTGGATTTCTGGTTAATTTAAATAGTAAAATTTAAATTATTGGATGATTGATTGAAATTGATAATTTTTATCAGTTTGGATGTTATATTATATATTGTAGTATATATATATATATATATATTGGAGTGATTGATATTCCTGCATTATATAGCGGATGAGACCCTATGCGCCCTGCATAATAGCGGATGACCCTTTATACCGTGATATCCCCCTCGAAGTGGGATTGGTATTTTTATATTGTGCTAACGTCTGTGGATGTAGGAAACAGTTTGGAGGGATCCAACTGGATTCCTCAAAAATATTGAAATTTATCCTCATATTCAGTGATAGGATTTATTTGATAATCTGTGATAGATTATAGTGTAAATTGAAATTATTGAATGCTATGGTGGGGCTGAATATATTTTGGTATTTTAAGATATCAAAAATATAAGTATTGGATTTTTGGGAAGAAAATAAAAAGGGAAATTTTAAGTAAACTGATTATAGCGAAGTTGAATAAATAAAAAGGGTGAATTTGAGAAAAGTAAATAGTTGGCTTTGAAATCCTATTTAATAATTCCGAGTATGGGAAAATAGGGATATTGAATCAATGGGAATAAAGGAGTTTTGAAGACTTAAGCGATATTGTTTAAGAATTAAAGGATTTATTTTTAAATTCAAGATTTAAATGAGTTGGGAAAAATAAAAGTAGAATTTTGAAATAAAGTATGAAAATGATGTTTCATATTTAAATAAGATTTTGAATCAAAAGAGGGAAGTAAATCTGAAAATTTGGGGTTTGGGGTAATTTTGATAAATCCAGAAATGAATTTCAAAATGAAATCAATTCAGAGAATCGATTTGAAAATCGATTGGGTGTTTTTGAAATAGTGATTAAAAAGAGAATGAGACAATGTGATTTATAAACTGAGTTTATAAATAAAGTGGGGTAATTATTAGTGGATAATTTGGAATTATAAATTCAAGGTGGAAATTTATAAGAAGATGAGAAATCGTTTTAAAAATAAATGGTAGTTATTTTTAGAAAGTGGAAATGGAAATTTACATGGTTGGGACGTAAATTTTAACTGGAGATAAATCGAGAAGGATTTATAAATGACATGACCGGTTTTATCGAAGGGGAAACGTATTTTCCTGAAAAGTTAAGTATATTTTCAAAGGAAGATTTTTAAGTATAAATTAGAAGTTTTAAAAGTGTTTTAAAGGAATGTTTTATAAAAATTTATTATTTAGTTGTTTTAAAATTTTTAAAGTAAATATTAATTAAGTTAGTTTTAGTAGTAATTATTTTAAAGGTTAAATTAGTATTATGATTCAAAAGATAATTCTTAAATATTTATACCTTATACAATAGTTTTATTTTAAAAAGTAGTTTTTGGCTAAGTTGTACATAGAGAATTATTTTAGAATTTCATAAGTATTATTTTGAATAAAGAATATAAGTAGTTTTGTACTTAAATGTTTTAAGTGTATATTTTTGGAGAAAGTGATTTAATTTATTTAAAATCTAAATTTAATAAGACTTGGGGTTTTTCAGTGGAAATAAAATAATTGGTTGAACGATTGTTTAATTTGATAGTTAAATAACCGACTATCAATATTGGCCAATGCACCGATCGTTTTGAAGAGACGGGGATCGGGTTTAATTATCCGAAAACCACTTCGATCCGGTTTGAATGTAGTGAACGAATACCGTGAAGATGATGAAGACGGTGATTCGATTTGTCCAGACCCAGGGCAACTTGTATGGACGAATGCTATCAGAACATCGTCATTGGAGGACGATGAGCATTCTAAGTGAAGTTCGTTCTAAAAACGTAACGTTTAGCTTCAAGCCTCATAAACCGAGAATGACTGAAAATTAGGGGATATGCAGCAAGGCTAAGTGGGTAGCTTCCAATTAGGGTAAGATTTCCCCTGTCTAGAGTCCCTTTATTTCGGCTATGTGGCGGTTGCTGATCCCAACTGGGGGGTGATCTTATTCGGGCTATCCAGTAAGGGGTAGTCCGGTCTTGTGTTGCAGGGATCGGGAGTGGTCCTCGGTATACTAATCTAGACCAGGTACCATGACAGGTGGTACCCTAGTGCCTAGTCATTCAGTTGGAAATCCATTTTCCCTACGTGCCTTTACGGTTTTGGTTGTAGAACCTAGTATGCTGGAATTTAATTAATATAACAATTTCGGCTATTTGGATAAGTATTTGTACTTAGACACTATTATAATATTAGAGGATTTGATATAAAATGTTTTGGTTATCGTAAGGTAAAAACCCGTCGTGTTTATTTGTGATGTGGTCTAACGAGATACCTTTGATTTTCAAAGGATTTTGAAAACACTAATAATTCAGTTGAGTGTGTTTTCTCACGCTGGTTTTCCAGACTAACTCAGGTGTTATTTTATTATAATGCTCGGGTCAGACCGAGTATTACAGATACAGGATAGGATGCTATGGAGCTCAAGAGACGAGCTGGATGACGAGACGTATCACACGTACTTGATGTGTATTCCACTGTGCAGTGTAAGCTGTATAGTCAGCTTTTGTGAGGATAAGTTATTATAATTGTCTAGTGTTGCGTTATTGATTGTGTTGTACTCTAATGATGTGATGTAAAAAAACAGTTATGGTTTCTTTTGTATAAAGATCTGTTGTAATCTATTATATATCGTTCCGCTGCGATTGTGAGATTCTGATGTTGTTTTTTATTTTCTTCTTCTACCTCTTTCTTCTTTTCCCTAACGATCTGGTATTTCCGGCATTCGATTGTTCGACATGTAATACAGTGAACGTATTGATGTCGATTTTCGGAGGTCGAAAATTCTACCGGGTTGTTACAAAAAGCAAATTGAGTGGAAAATTGCATATTTTGTAATAATATTCGATTTATATCGGTGTAGATCTATTTCATTTATGCCTAGATATAAATTATGATTTGGATATTTAATTTTATATGCGTAAGAAATTGATATAAATCATGAATTAGACATTTAATTTCATATGTGTAAGGAATTGATATAATTCACTAATGGGATATTTAATTGTATATGCGTAATGATTATGGAAAGTATGCCTAATATGTTATGAAAAACCCTAAACTTGATAGATATTGTATAAGTTTTGATTTTAAAAGTTAGGGGGATAAATTGTCCCTAGATTTGTAAATAACTTGTTAATTAAATCATATTGGGATTTCAAATTTAGTTAGTTTATACAGATTGTTATACAAAAATTAGAATTGATTATAAACTAAATTGGGATTAGAAAATATTTTAATACATTGAAATGAATTGTGTAAAAATATGAATTTCTATAAATTGTCTAAAAATATAAATAAAAGTATATTGGTCGAATAATAAGCAACGTAAACAAAAAGGAAGAGTTGTACAAAATAAGGGAATTATCGTATTTTGTAATGCCTATTCCAATAGAAAAATAAATGGTAATTACTTATTGTTTAACACCTAACATAAGTCATCTTTTAAATAGTTTATAGAAAATTATAGTGTTAACAATTTCCTTCGGGGAAAGAAGTAATTCCAATGTATTAAGATATAAAAATCCTTAATTATAACTAAAGTAATATAAGTATAAATAATAACAACAATTTAAATAGAAAACCTAAAGTATGTACTTTAAGACCATGTAGAAAACAAACGGTAACAAAAAAGATACAATCAAACGAATAAGGAAGTAATA
The DNA here is from genome assembly GCA_030737815.1 of Allium fistulosum. NCBI lineage: Eukaryota > Viridiplantae > Streptophyta > Magnoliopsida > Asparagales > Amaryllidaceae > Allium > Allium fistulosum. The sequence goes on along the minus strand of CM060901.1, from coordinate 302,419,919 downwards.
AGTCTAAATAGGCAATTAAAGTTAGATATTAGTTAAAAATAAAACAGGGGATTTCATCCAATAATGTTAAATGAAAGGGAAATAATCAATGGCACTTAAGTCAATAAATTAGAAATGGACGATAAATGATAGTTAAAGACAGGAATAAAAGAAAAGTAACTCATGTAAGATTCATTGAACAACAATGATCGAAAGTAAAGAAAAGTAATAATTAAATGACTGTATATTCAAATTGTAACGATCCGTAATTTTATCACTTTGAAAATAAGAATATTTAATTTTAAAATATTCAAATATAGGTTTATTTAAAAAAATTATGTTTTGTACAATAAATAAGAATGATGAACTTATTTACAAAATAAAGAGTTTGGATTTTCATCGTAAAAGTGACAAAAGTCGATTTTCAATAAAATTGAATATATGATCAAATAAGTGTTTAAATGATAAATAATATATTTTGATTTGTTGTAAAATAATAAAAATGGTTTATATTGATTTTATAAACATATATACTTGTTTTATAAAAGTGTACAAACTTCGTCACATTTTGAAAAATCGACGTCGTATTTTTATAAATCGAACTTTAATATTATTTAATATGGTTTTATAACTCAAATGAGCTTGTTTTAATCAATTAAAAATGATTAGAAATTTATTTTTAAATTTTGTTTACATATATATGTAATTTAAATTATAAATGAAAATGTTATTGGTAACCGGTTTTCCAATTTTCAATGATTGAACGAACAAAAGTTGTTTCGAGCCATTGCAACGTTGTTAGCATAGTAAGACACATTTTAAACCATACAATTAGTCAAATCAAAACAAATTAATATATTTATACACATCCTTTACCCTTAAGCAAGTATCAAATCAAATCACATCAAAAGTAAACAAAATCTAACCAAATTTCACATAAACCATGGCAAGCCACCTTAATGTCAACTTAAAGTACTGAGATACTTTGCTTAAAAGCCAAAAAAGGGACAAGAGGTGATGGAAGTGATGGAGGAGGTTGGAGAAGAGGGATGCCGCACCTACATAAGGTTAAAGGGGGGGGTATGGGGACTAATGAAAAATGTAACGTCCCAGATTTTCGCGTTCGAAAATCGACATCCATACTTTACATCGTACTCGAATGTCGTAGATTCGACCGTTCAAATCCGAGTCGCCGGAGCTTATAACACAGTTAAGTAAATATCACAGCGGAATAAAAAGAATATAGATATACAACATCTGATACAATATCCAGATACAATGATGATACAATGAATATCTATATACATCAGAGATATGATACAATAAATAGCAGCGGAAAGAAAAATAGATAACATCAGCAGGGGATAATCTTCATCTCCAAAGCACGATCCAGAATTAGCTCGAACTCCCAATACGAGGCACAAAGATAAGCAAGTGCAGTCTGATCCAAAGACTGAACTAACTCCAGAAAATCTACTAAACCTGAATATCTGAAAACCCCAACTCTAGACTGCTCATGTAGGAAATTATGAGCACCCAGAGTTTAGGAAAGGAACAATAAACTCCGGATCAGTCATGGGACTGGTGTGAGCAACAAAACAGTTTATCTTTAAAACAAATAGCAAGAGAATTTAAAGTCAATTCGAAATGCTTTTGGAAAATTAAACTGCCATAAGACCTCCCGCCACACACACAATGCAAACGCAGAATTGGAGGAGATTTCTTCTTATGATAGTCAAACATGTTTACTACGCAAAAATCAAATCATTTGATATTATTACTAGTGCATAGTGCAGAAAATAATTTCGAAAGTAGAATATAAATCTTAGCCAGCATAGACATTTCGCACTTATGCCTACTATAGCTACCATGTTCAATAGCAGGTTACCACCACATTCCATGGCAGGTAATACAACTAAAACCGTACAAAGTTCGTATTTGGAAGATGGATTTCCAACAAATGGTCAGGCTAAGGAACTTCCTATTCCACGAAAGAAACGCCTCTGGCGGGACGCTCCGAGAACCACACCGTTCTCTGCCAAACAAGGCCGGCAACCCCTTTTCCCAAGGGATAAAAGAAACCTCAGATATGCCACCCCCGGTCCTTTGGGACCTTTAACCGAGGTACCTCTAATCCAACATCACACGTCATAAATAAAGTGTGTCCACATGAGTAAGTATCTGGGCTCCATACCATGATACTACCCTTTTCCAAAAGGAATGGTCATACCCTAGGGGAGCTACCCCTGAAAACCTTGCCGCACAATTCCTGTTTCGACCATTACCGGGTTGTGAGGCTCGACGAAGTCTCGTCCACAAAGCTACGCTTTTTCAAAAAGCCACGCTTTGGGTCAACAGATGATCAACCTATGATCACAAAGATAAATGATCAAACAAATGATCATATCACAAATGATCAAACACTGATCATCACACAGCAACACTCAGCATGCCACATTACCAAATTGGGATATATCGCTGATAAATTTCAACTACATAACCTCTGAGCTCGTACATCTCAAAGAAGGGTGTTAAGCTAAGAGAATAAATTCTCCGCCACCAACAGAAATGTATTTGAAATAAATCGGCTTTATATCTCAAAGTGTAATGTCAGACACGTAACCATACAAGTCTGTTCCGGGTTCGAACAAAACCGAAGGCACTTCTCACGAAGCCCTTGCAAATCCGGATAATTTCCAATCACGTCCGGACTTCCCGTCACAAAAAGAGTGATATAAATCTCTATACCGGAGCAACTCAGTGCAGAGACATTCGACAGGTTGTCCTTTCATTTTCGAATATATCCGGTCTTCAACACCGGTCTTCAAATGCCATCCATATACGACGTGTCACTATTCGGAATGGGTTATACGACCCAAAGGTCCTTTCCCGGCTAACCCGAATAGTGAGCGAAATAATTTAAAAACATACGGATATTGGGATTTCAATTAAGTCACAACTTAACAATTCCAAACATTCTTTCAAATGGTTTAAACCAATTACCATTTCAAATCTTTTAAACAAAAAGATTCATTTACAGATTTTTCCAAATCAATTCTCATTTCAATTTGATTAACTCGTTAAATCTTTAAATCAAAGATTTAACTAATAGCTTTCAAAACAATTCCATTTCAAATGGGTTAAACTAACATCATTTTAAATCTGTTAAAAATAACAGATTAAATTCATAGCTTTCAAAACAATTTCATTCATAACTTGGGAAAATCCATTTTTTCAACTCAATCTTGAAATTCCTTTAATTAAACTGGAATTTCATTTCTTATCTGAAAGCTTTTATCATTTGAAAACAAACAGTTTCATTTCAGAAAATATGATTCATCCATACGAGTGGAAATCCTTGGTTTAAATTCAAATTCCCAACTTATACTTTTAAATTGGTTAAATTCATACAAACACATTTATATCATCTTTTATCCCTAGTTTCAAATCATAGGATTCAATTTCAAACTTGAATTCAAATTTAAATCAAATTATTTAAATTTTCAATACTCGTTTAAGTTATTCAAAATAACTTTTATCTTTGAAATCCCATTTCAAAAGCTTTTCACTTTAAACCCGAATTTCTAATTTCAAAATCAATTGAAATTAAAATTTCAATTTTAGAAACATCAAATTAAAATTATCTGTGACTTAACCGATTTCCACGTGAAATCCATATCTGTGTTTGTAAAAGTGTAGTCCAGGGGTTCAACACAGTAGTGCAACATCATACAATCATCACAGATCAAAATACAGAAATATAGTTGATAAACGATATAACTATATCGCTTATCTTTTATTCACAGACATATATCACAAATAAGTAAATTACATATTACAACATAAATCAGGATGTATCACAAAGCATCATATATCAGGGATATCAAACAATCAAATCATCCAATAGAATCCAAATATTCATAAGTAAGATCAAATTAATTATCTGATAAATTTAAATCAGATAAATTTCTTATGAATAAATTACTAATCCTGGTTTATTAACTTCAATAATTTACAAATTATTTTGATATTATTCTTCAATCATTTATTAATTAACTTTTAAATTATTTAACTTATTCAGTTATCCTTTAATTAATTTCCCTTAATTAATTCATTTATAAATTAACCCCTAATTTATTATCGTTTAATTAATTATTCTAAATTAATCACAATAAGTGATTATCCCTTGATTAATCCCTTATCATTGAAAATCTTAAATTAACCATCTTCAAAATTAATTATCATTAACAATTCTTAATTACAATTACAAATTAATTAACCAATCTTTCTTACCATTTCAAATTAACCACTCTTAATTACTTTCCAAAATAATTAATTGATAATAAAAATTATCTTAATTAACATTTTAAAAAAAACTTCCTTAAACTTTGAAAACAAAGTATTACTAATTTGAAAGCTTTAATGTAAATTACATTAAATACATAACTTAGGTTAATCACCAAATCAAAATATTAATTAAGGTTTTAGTAATTATTGTTAAACATTTTCCTCAAATAGGTAAAACAATCTTAACTTAACATTTTTTTTTCTTTAGTTTTAAGTTTAAACTTAAACTGTGCCAGGTTTAAATAAAAGCTGTAACAAAACAACCCACTCGAGCCTTATATCAAAACCCTGAGAAAACTCAAAACTGCTTCGATTCATACGCGAACTATTTTTCTTTGAGCAAAATCATAAATCCCCCGAGTCGCCCCCGAGTTCCACGTCTTCGTCTTCCCCAATACTGCTTCCAACCCAAACCTGATACATACATACACACTCGTTCACGTGTACAACCAAACGAAGCAACTCCGACCACCTACGCCACCTCCGGCACGTCGCCGTTCACCTACACATTCGATCCCGATCGTCAGATCCTCAAAATTTCTCAGAAATCGAATTCGAGCTATCAGCCTTGAACTGGAACCCAACCTCGACCATAGATCCACCTCGTGCCGTCAATATGGTTCCTCAGAGCTCACACCAAACGACCACGAGCTACGTCACGTGGCCACGCTCCTATTCTTCTTGGTCCGGTACGACCCGATGCACTAACGTCGCCGGAGTTTCTCGAATTCCGACCATAACAAAAATTAGGGTTAAATACTAAATCGATCTCGCTCATCTTCCATGGTGAATTATAAATTCATCCATCAATTTTCTGGTGATCCCTGATACCCCAGCCCTCTCCAGTATCAACCACGACAACCCTACTACCACCGATGATCGGCAAATGACAGAAAAGCAACTTCAGTTCAACTTAAAAATTCCAACTTATTATTACACTAAATATCAAGTTATTGTCATTAAAATTCATTCTTTGCCATCACGAATCAGACAGGATGATTAAAGTCTGGAATTATGAACTTTGATTTTTGACATATATTCGGTTACTGCTGTGTTTCTTGAGTTTCTAGCAAATCCATTTATAATTTAATTTGAAACAACTTTTAAAAGTTAATCCTGATCTTACAACAAAAATTTATTCAGACATCATAGCCTACAAATGATTCTAGGATGAGATTATGATTTTTATTTTCTAAACAGTTTTAAAACTGTAAATGTTAAACAGAGGCTATCTGCATATTTTCCAGAAATGCAAACAATATACACATAGGCATAATTACATATATACAGGCATATTTCCATTACCATACAAGCATAGTTGATTCATAACTATCAGATGATCACAGGCAACCAGAGATTCAAACTGAACTCAAGTAAAAAAAATGAGTTTACTCACAAACATCCAGAAACCAAAACAATTTTAGGCTTTTAAAAATAGGAGTTGCTCACCTTTGCCAATATTTGAAAACAGAGAAGAACAGAGTTTTTCCTTTGAATCAGACTTGAGAAATTTGCAAGTGAAATCTCTAATCTCTGATTTGTTTTGAATTTGAAAACTGGAAACTGTTTTGCTTTGAAGTTTGTTTGTTTACAAAGTGATACTATCTCAGTTTTGAAATAGATAAAATGGTGAAGACGATATTTATGAAAATGAAGTGTACAAGTTAATAAATATAAACAAGTTGCAGGTGAATATATTTTGTCTTGTTTGTACAAAAGGCAAGGCTAAGATGTGATAGGGTATGGTGGCTGATACCTCCCCTTGTATGCTAGAGATGATTTGTTGTTGATGGCTAAAGATATTATTCTATTTTTGTTTGTTGACTAACAATGCTTGTTCGGCTGAGAAGATGATTTTGTTTGTTATTTTACTTTGTGTTGTATTTAAGTGTTGTTTTCGAATTTTAACTATACTTATTTATTTTATATACTTTTGTTCTATTATTTTAAATGAGATTCTATAATTATTTTACTTCATATTTATTAGCTTAAGTATTTTGTATTTGCTTTTATTATTTTATATAACTATAAATTTGTTTAAAATATTTGTTCGAAACAAACATTTATTCGTTTCGGGAAAACTCGAATTCATTTATCGATTAATTTTACAAATTTTTATCAAAAATTTATTTAATTACTCAATTAAATTCAAAAATTCATTTAATTATTAATTTAAATAAATTTAAATTTCGGGGTCGTTACAAACTTCCCCCCTTAAAAGAATTTCGTCCTCGAAATTCGCAGGCACGAAACAAAGACAGAGATAGACAGATTCGATCTCCTATAATTCCTCAAACTTACGATATGAATTCTAAACTAAAGTCGGAATATCTCAGAATATATACCAATTTGTCCCTCTTCGGACTTTGGTATTCAAAAGAAATTTGAATAGAATTTCAAAATTTGGTTTCAAACGAAATCGTTTTAATTGATTCAATTCAATTTATCCTTCATATTCTATTAATCAATTTAACTCAATTTAAAATTTTCAATTTATTCATTAAAGTTTAAATCAGAAATAGATAAGAAACTGATGGAGATACGAAGTAAGGATTTTTACAACGATTCGTAGAGCCATCACCGTACCGAAACTTCTTTCTGTAGCTGATATGAAGCAATGAAAAGGATTTGGAAACGAATCAAAGAAAATTGATAGAGAAAGATTGTTTCCACTGTTGCAGGGTATTGACCATTTATAGTCGTATTTCCCTGTCCCTTATCTCGTCCTCTTCTTGTACTCATACTCACCATCAGTGGATAGTAAGAGAATTTACTGAGACGTTTAAACGGATATCTTAAGGATTACTCATTCTAGAGTTTACTTCACTCTATCTCTAATGAGCTACTTAACGTGTTATACTCCTGAGCTAAAGTTCAACCTTAGCTCTGATACCAAATGTAACGTCCCAGATTTTCGCGTTCGAAAATCGACATCCATACTTTACATCGTACTCGAATGTCGTAGATTCGACCGTTCAAATCCGAGTCGCCGGAGCTTATAACACAGTTAAGTAAATATCACAGCGGAATAAAAAGAATATAGATATACAACATCTGATACAATATCCAGATACAATGATGATACAATGAATATCTATATACATCAGAGATATGATACAATAAATAGCAGCGGAAAGAAAAATAGATAACATCAGCAGGGGATAATCTTCATCTCCAAAGCACGATCCAGAATTAGCTCGAACTCCCAATACGAGGCACAAAGATAAGCAAGTGCAGTCTGATCCAAAGACTGAACTAACTCCAGAAAATCTACTAAACCTGAATATCTGAAAACCCCAACTCTAGACTGCTCGTGTAGGAAATTATGAGCACCCAGAGTTTAGGAAAGGAACAATAAACTCCGGATCAGTCATGGGACTGGTGTGAGCAACAAAACAGTTTATCTTTAAAACAAATAGCAAGAGAATTTAAAGTCAATTCGAAATGCTTTTGGAAAATGAAACTGCCATAAGACCTCCCGCCACACACACAATGCAAACGCAGAATTGGAGGAGATTTCTTCTTATGATAGTCAAACATGTTTACTATGCAAAAATCAAATCATTTGATATTATTACTAGTGCATAGTGCAGAAAACAATTTCGAAAGTAGAATATAAATCTTAGCCAGCATAGACATTTCGCACTTATGCCTACTATAGCTACCATGTTCAATAGCAGGTTACCACCACATTCCATGGCAGGTAATACAACTAAAACCGTACAAAGTTCGTATTTGGAAGATGGATTTCCAACAAATGGTCAGGCTAAGGAACTTCCTATTCCACGAAAGAAACGCCTCTGGCGGGACGCTCCGAGAACCACACCGTTCTCTGCCAAACAAGGCCGGCAACCCCTTTTCCCAAGGGATAAAAGAAACCTCAGATATGCCACCCCCGGTCCTTTGGGACCTTTAACCGAGGTACCTCTAATCCAACATCACACGTCATAAATAAAGTGTGTCCACATGAGTAAGTATCTGGGCTACATACCATGATACTACCCTTTTCCAGAAGGAATGGTCATACCCTAGGGGAGCTACCCCTGAAAACCTTGCCGCCCAATTCCTGTTTCGACCATTACCGGGTTGTGAGGCTCGACGAAGTCTCGTCCACAAAGCTATGCTTTTTCAAAAAGCCACGCTTTGGGTCAACAGATGATCAACCTATGATCACAAAGATAAATGATCAAACAAATGATCATATCACAAATGATCAAACACTGATCATCACACAGCAACACTCAGCATGCCACATTACCAAATTGGGATATATCGTTGATAAATTTCAACTACATAACCTCTGAGCTCGTACATCTCAGAGAAGGGTGTTAAGCTAAGAGAATAAATTCTCCGCCACCAACAGAAATGTATTTGAAAGAAATCGGCTTTATATCTCAAAGTGTAATGTCAGACACGTAACCATACAAGTCTGTTCCGGGTTCGAACAGAACCGAAGGCACTTCTCACGAAGCCCTTGCAAATCCGGATAATTTCCAATCACGTCCGGACTTCCCGTCACAAAAAGAGTGATATAAATCTCTATACCGGAGCAACTCAGTGCAGAGACATTCGACAGGTTGTCCTTTCATTTTCGAAAATATCCAGTCTTCAACACCGGTCTTCAAATGCCATCCATATACGACGTGTCACTATTCGGAATGGGTTATACGACCCAAAGGTCCTTTCCCGGCTATCCCGAATAGTGAGCGAAATAATTTAAAAACATACGGATATTGGGATTTCAATTAAGTCACAACTTAACAATTCCAAACATTCTTTCAAATGGTTTAAACCAATTACCATTTCAAATCTTTTAAACAAAAAGATTCATTTACAGATTTTTCCAAATCAATTCTCATTTCAATTTGATTAACTCGTTAAATCTTTAAATCAAAGATTTAACTAATAGCTTTCAAAACAATTCTATTTCAAATGGGTTAAACTAACATCATTTTAAATCTGTTAAAAATAACAGATTAAATTCATAGCTTTCAAAACAATTTCATTCATAACTTGGGAAAATCCATTTTTTCAACTCAATCTTGAAATTCCTTTAATTAAACTGGAATTTCATTTCTTATCTGAAAGCTTTTATCATTTGAAAACAAACAGTTTCATTTCAGAAAATATGATTCATCCATACGAGTGGAAATCCTTGGTTTAAATTCAAATTCCCAACTTATACTTTTAAAATGGTTAAATTCATACAAACACATTTATATCATCTTTTATCCCTAGTTTCAAATCATAGGATTCAATTTCAAACTTGAATTCAAATTTAAATCAAATTATTTAAATTTTCAATACTCGTTTAAGTTATTCAAAATAACTTTTATCTTTGAAATCCCATTTCAAAAGCTTTTCACTTTAAACCCGAATTTCTAATTTCAAAATCAATTGAAATTAAAATTTCAATTTTAGAAACATCAAACTAAAATTATCTGTGACTTAACCGATTTCCACGTGAAATCCATATCTGTGTGTGTAAAAGTGTAGTCCAGGGGTTCAACACAGTAGTGCAACATCATACAATCATCACAGATCAAAATACAGAAATATAGTTGATAAACGATATAACTATATCGCTTATCTTTTATTCACAGACATATATCACAAATAAGTAAATTACAGATTACAACATAAATCAGGATGTATCACAAAGCATCATATATCAGGGATATCAAACAATCAAATCATCCAATAGAATCCGAATATTCATAAGTAAGATCAAATTAATTATCTGATAAATTTAAATCAGATAAATTTCTTATGAATAAATTACTAATCCTGGTTAATTAACTTCAATAATTTACAAATTATTTTGATATTATTCTTCAATCATTTATTAATTAACTTTTAAATTATTTAACTTATTCAGTTATCCTTTAATTAATTTCCCTTAATTAATTCATTTATAAATTAACCCCTAATTTATTATCGTTTAATTAATTATTCTAAATTAATCACAATAAGTGATTATCCCTTGATTAATCCCTTATCATTGAAAATCTTAAATTAACCATCTTCAAAATTAATTATCATTAACAATTCTTAATTACAATTACAAATTAATTAACCAATCTTTCTTACCATTTCAAATTAACCACTCTTAATTACTTTCCAAAATAATTAATTGATAATAAAAATTATCTTAATTAACATTTTAAAAAAAACTTCCTTAAACTTTGAAAACAAAGTATTACTAATTTGAAAGCTTTAATGTAAATTACATTAAATACATAACTTAGGTTAATCACCAAATCAAAATATTAATTAAGGTTTTAGTAATTATTGTTAAACATTTTCCTCAAATAGGTAAAACAATCTTAACTTAACATTTTTTTTCTTTAGTTTTAAGTTTAAACTTAAACTGTGCCAGGTTTAAATAAAAGCTGTAACAAAACAACCCACTCGAGCCTTATATCAAAACCCTAAGAAAACTCAAAACTGCTTCGATTCATACGCGAACTATTTTGCTTCGAGCAAAATCATAAATCCCCCGAGTCGCCCCCGAGTTCCACGTCTTCGTCTTCCCCAATACTGCTTCCAACCCAAACCTGATACATACATACACACTCGTTCACGTGTACAACCAAACGAAGCAACTCCGACCACCTACGCCACCTCCGGCACGTCGCCGTTCACCTACACATTCGATCCCGATCGTCAGATCCTCAAAATTTCTCAGAAATCGAATTCGAGCTATCAGCCTTGAACTGGAACCCAACCTCGACCATAGATCCACCTCGTGCCGTCAATATGGTTCCTCAGAGCTCACACCAAACGACCACGAGCTACGTCACGTGGCCACGCTCCTATTCTTCTTGGTCCGGTACGACCCGATGCACTAACGTCGCCGGAGTTTCTCGAATTCCGACCATAACAAAAATTAGGGTTAAATACTAAATCGATCTCGCTCATCTTCCATGGTGAATTATAAATTCATCCATCAATTTTCTGGTGATCCCTGATACCCCAGCCCTCTCCAGTATCAACCACGACAACCCTACTACCACCGATGATCGGCAAATGACAGAAAAGCAACTTCAGTTCAACTTAAAAATTCCAACTTATTATTACACTAAAAATCAAGTTATTGTCATTAAAATTCATTCTTTGCCATCACGAATCAGACAGGATGATTAAAGTCTGGAATTATGAACTTTGATTTTTGACATATATTCGGTTACTACTGTGTTTCTTGAGTTTCTAGCAAATCCATTTATAATTTAATTTGAAACAACTTTTAAAAGTTAATCCTGATCTTACAACAAAAATTTATTCAGACATCATAGCCTACAAATGATTCTAGGATGAGATTATGATTTTTATTTTCTAAACAGTTTTAAAACTGTAAATGTTAAACAGAGGCTATCTGCATATTTTCCAGAAATGCAAACAATATACACATAGGCATAATTACATATATACAGGCATATTTCCATTACCATACAAGCATAGTTGATTCATAACTATCAGATGATCACAGGCAACCAGAGATTCAAACTAAACTCAAGTAAAAAAAATGAGTTTACTCACAAACATCCAGAAACCAAAACAATTTTAGGCTTTTAAAAATAGGAGTTGCTCACCTTTGCCAATATTTGAAAACAGAGAAGAACATAGTTTTTCCTTTGAATCAGACTTGAGAAATTTGCAAGTGAAATCTCTAATCTCTGATTTGTTTTGAATTTGATAACTGGAAACTGTTTTGCTTTGAAGTTTGTTTGTTTACAAAGTGATACTATCTCAGTTTTGAAATAGATAAAATGGTGAAGACGATATTTATGAAAATGAAGTGTACAAGTTAATAAATATAAACAAGTTGCAGGTGAATATATTTTGTCTTGTTTGTACAAAAGGCAAGGCTAAGATGTGATAGGGTATGGTGGCTGATACCTCCCCTTGTATGCTAGAGATGATTTGTTGTTGATGGCTAAAGATATTATTCTATTTTTGTTTGTTGACTAACAATGCTTGTTCGGCTGAGAAGATGATTTTGTTTGTTATTTTACTTTGTGTTGTATTTAAGTGTTGTTTTCGAATTTTAACTATACTTATTTATTTTATATACTTTTGTTCTATTATTTTAAATGAGATTCTATAATTATTTTACTTCATATTTATTAGCTTAAGTATTTTGTATTTGCTTTTATTATTTTATATAACTATAAATTTGTTTAAAATATTTGTTCGAAACAAACATTTATTCGTTTCGGGAAAACTCGAATTCATTTATCGATTAATTTTACAAATTTTTATCAAAAATTTATTTAATTACTCAATTAAATTCAAAAATTCATTTAATTATTAATTTAAATAAATTTAAATTTCGGGGTCGTTACAAAAAAGGACGTCTTCATGGCCAAGGTTAGACAAAGAAGGAAGTGCCGGGGAGGGTGTATTTGGCCAAGCTAAGCATGAGGTAGAAGGGCTATTTTAGTCATTTAACATTGCTTGAAAACCACACTTCTAAACTCTATAAATAGCAACACACATTCTCACTTTCATTCACACATCTTCTTCGTTTTCTTCTTCTTCATCAAGCTTTTAATGACTTCATTTTTAATGAAATTATGAAGAAATTATAATAAATATTATACATATATATACTAAAGTATTACACCTCCAAATCAAAGAAAACACCTCCTCTTCCTCAATCAAGTGCACGACCATCACCATCACCATCAAGGCAGAGCTCCATCACCTATTCTAGGTGGAGGTCGTGCCCATCAGGGAGAAAAAAAGGAGTTTGGAAAGCTCCGAAGCAAGAAAAAGAGGAGGAAGTGCCCTCGGTTTGGTTCCAAGAAGATAGGATCAAGTTCGAAGTGTCGCGGAAGCTTGCCGGATTTACGGGAGCTTGGGAAGGAGGGGGCATTAGTAAGAGTGAGTACTCGAGTTATCTTTAATTATTCAACTCCTTAAAATATTGTTAAGTATGACTAGTTAGTAAATTTATATGCTTGGTTGAGAATTGATTCAGAATTGGATGATTATATGGATTTTAAGATTGTGATAGCTTGGTTGTAAAATTCTATAACCAATTGATGTGAAAACAATATTCAAGTTAGGTAATGGTTAGTAACTAACCCTAGTTAGTTAATAAATCCAAATGAAAAGTGTATGAAGTTGTTTAGTCTCTTTAATGATTAAAATAATAAAATATTGTTTTAAATAAGTTAATATAGTTTTAATATGGTTTCAAAACATAATTGAAGTGTTTTTAAACAAGTTTCGGAACAATTCACCAAATGGTCAAATCGAGCTCATCACGTAGCGGTTGTTCATAATATTCGACCCGTAACTTTAAATCAATGTGTAAGGTGCAAACTAAGTTGAAAATGTTTGTAATAAGAAATTTACAGATCCTTCTAACCATAGTTTTCAAATGAAAATGAAAAATCAAGATTTTGTTTGATATAGTTTGAGTTATGTCCAAAACAAGTTTTTAGAAAAATCGCGGTTTTGCAGTTTAAAACCCGAATTTGAAATTGATTTAAAATGAATATTTTTAAAAGTTTAAAAAGATGAAATAAATTTTATAAATCTTTTAAAATGTTTTAAAAGAGATTTGAGTTATAAAAATGAATTTTTAAATGATAGAAAAGTCATTATTATCAAAATAAGCCTTTAAAGCACTATTCGCAGCACTTTTTGCAGCAGTTTTTAATAACTTTTGAAATGTGGCTTTAAATTTAAGTATTCTTTCCCAAATATTTTATAAATGATTTCAAATAAATAATTAAGTGTTTTAAAGTTGATTTGAGTATTTCATAATTTATTTTAGAGAGTTCAAATAAATGATTTAAAGAAAAGCTGTCAAAATCAAGTGATTTAATCTTGGCTCTAAAAGCCAACGAGTATATTGGATTTTTCTATTCGTGAGATCCAGGTGAGGTGCTTAAACTAAGGAGATGTTTAGGAGTAACCAGTGCCCTGGCTCATTTGGCCTCTCCTGGGCGAGGGATAGATAAGGTCGAAAAACGAGTTAAGTGTAAAAGATTAAATTTTCCAAATTTAAACAACTTGGATTGCATGGAGATAATCTTCTTACACTTGGTGTTAAATTTCGAATGCATACTATCGGTGAATTTAAAAGGTGATTTCAACACTATTCAACAGATAGTAAAGGTTGAATACGAAAATTGATATTGAGTAGAATTAGTATAATTTCCATGATCCTTTTTACTCAATAATAATTTCCAATAGGAAATTTAAATAAATGATTTGGAATTATTTTAATTCCTATACTTGAAATTAATTTTTTTTTGGGTTTGCAATAAACTATTTCTTAAATAACATCGTTTTTGACCCATTTAAAAGTTATGTTTTGAAAATATGAAATCTTTGATTAAGATTTAATAAATGATTTGGAAATGTTTTCCTAAGTAAAAGGGTGAAATGATTTAGAATTATTCCAAAGTTTAAAAGGTTTTAACTAACCAAAGGATTGGTTAAATGAGGCTTAATAAGTCCATATACTCAAAAAGATAAAGGAATAATTTAATGAATCTATCTCAAAGAGCAATTTAATTTGAATAAAAAGATTAATTGATTGGATGTTGTTTGACAAACACCTATTACCTGATATCGTTTTATCGATTATTGGTTTGAAGGAATCGGGGTCGGATTTGGGTAACTCCTATTCAAAGCCGCTTCGAACAACGTATACGTTCGAAAATGAAGACATCTTGATGATGAAGACATGTTAAAGATGATGATTATTGAAGACCGAAGATCTTCATAGCGAAAGGACTGCTTGTTGACATTCTCTATGTCGCTCCTAATATAGAAATATTTATTGTAGCAGTGGTCCTGTCATATTTTGAAACCTTTGTATTGCAAGGATTACTCGCTACTGATCCTAGGGTTGATTCCCAAAAGGATGTGGTAGGAGGAGTGCCTTCGGTTTCGTTCAGTCCTAGAACGAACTTGTATGGGCAAATGTCTAACATTGCATTTCTGAGATCACAAACGTTGACTTTTACAAACATACATCTACTTGGTGGCGGAGATGGCAATTTCTCTTAGCTTAACACCTTTCTCTGAACGTACGAGCTTAGAGGTTGTATATTCATGGAAGTCAATAGTAATCAAAGGAATTGCAATGTGGCATTCTAAGTGGAATGTGCTTTGTAGAAGAATAAAGCGTGGCTTTGTGAAAAACAAAGTATGGCTTTATGAAAAGAAGAGCGTAGCCTCTCTAGCCTTACAACCCGGTAATGATACGGGATAATATATGGTCTACAATACACAATTACAGGCTATCGGATGAAATGCGGAAAAAGGCTACAGCCTTCCATGGGTAGAATAAGTGGCTTCTGAGTCCTTGAATGAGTAGCCATTGATATTGATTCCCGTCAGTTGTTGATAGCATTATATGGCGTCTGAGTCCTTGGATGTGTAGTCATTGGATATATGTTTGTTACAACAAAAACACTGCATCTGGCCACTAGTTCCTTGTCATGTTGGAAATCGATTCCCAATACGAGCTTTTCAATTTTGATTGTAGTCCCAAAATAGCTGTAATTCTTTGCAAAAATTTCAGCTACCCCTTTGGTATCATATATTTCGTCCTGGTATATTCCATTTGACTTAGTTCGAATATATTACCATAGACTTAGTCAGGGTATTGATACTTGTTTTATATATATTTACTTGAAAAATGTTTTCAAAGCCAATGTCATTAAAGATAATATCAAAGTGTTTTTAGTATAAATTATTTTGTTTATCGTAAGATAAAAACCCATTCGTATTTATGAGCGCCCTGGCCTTACGAGAAACTATTCTTCTTCAAAAGGTTTTGTTTACCGATCTATGACTTCGTCATATGATTTTGGTTCGAGTATTCATGCTCGTTTATCAAGCATGATCTGGGTGTTTTTAATACTCAGGTCAAATTAGAGTAGTTTCAAGTTTAGTTGAAGACGCTTGGAGTTTCAAGAGGAGAAATAGAGATCTTCATCTACGTATGGATGTATTCTATTATACGCTGCATCTATTGCATTATTTTTTTTCTTCAGCAATTGTAAGGACAAAGGGTTTATAACTGTTCAGGCTGAATCTAGGTTAGACTCTAATATATGTATTTCAAAATTTCCGCTATAAAGATTATTGATATTATAAATTATTCCATTTATGTGAGATTCTATTTTATGTTCTATCTTCTTATCTTTTTCACCCCAAGAATCCATCTTTCCGACACTTGGTATTGCGGCATGTGAATACCATGGATGTATTAGTATCGATTTCTAAGGATCGAAAGGGTGGGTCGTTACAGTGCTATCAGAGTTTAGGTTCCGCTAATACCTAAGCCTGATTTGGGTAATGTCTCATGATAGATAGGGTTAGTAATGCCCTAGGATGAGTAACTCACTGGAGATATGGTTAGTAACACCCTAGATTGAATTTGGGAGTATAGTATAGTATAGTGTGTATGTGTGTGTATGAGCGTGTATTTGTTAATGACTATTAAAATGTTTTGTGCTAATTTATCTGTTGAGTGCTTTATGGATTCTGATCAATACAGGGGATGCTCTACGATTGCTAGGGATTCCTAAATACTTAAACAAGGTAAACCAGCACACTGTTTTGAAAAGATTATATTTTATGTAAAAGAATATCTTTCAAAAGATATAGATATTTGTGTGATTAGGAAAATTTATAAGATACATTCCCTTAGGAAAGTTCAATGAATAAGGTCTTGATCTATTTAGTGATGATCGAAATAATCTTCTAAGTATTGATCAGATGTTAGCTTGGGCGAACAGCATCGAATACTTGGTAAATTATTCTCCTTATCATTCTACGATCAAGGCAAGTTCAAATCCAAGCAAGTCAACATGAAGTTATTTGGATAAAAAGGATTTTTAGACCTTTTGATAATATCTTGGTATATCACTTAGGGGCAAGATGACTTATTATACACCGGGTAATGAGTTTTGGTTGACTCCAAAGCAAGCATGAAGAACATAAGCTGCAAAAGAAGCTAAATAAAGAGCAAGAGTAGAACCCTATGCCAGCATCTATTGTTTTAGATGTCTAAAAGAAGGATATTATGCAATCCTGTGTACGGACGTAATAAAAAGGAAGAAGGAGAAACCGATACGATGTGATATAGTTTGTTTCAAGTGCAAAAAGAAAGGGCATTTTATACATAAGTGCCAAAGAACAAAGAATAAACCCAAAGTCCCAATCGGAAAAGAAAAGAGTTATTACCACTGCAAAGAACTAGGACATACAGTCAAAGATTTCCATTTAAAAAGAAGGGAAAAGCCGGCTAAAGCATATGTCATTCAAGCAGCACCTCATACAATCACTATTATAGGTGGACAAAGTACTTGGACTTGCAGTATATGCTATGAAGAGGATCACTTACGGGGGAGTTGTCCTAAGAATAGAATTGGATTAGCAGGCATTGGTACCAAGGAAAAAGAATCATCTACCTAGGAAGAAGTCCAAGAATAGAACGTATAGTAATCCTAGTATCTATATGTATGAAGGTAGTATATGTTAGATGGTATTCTCTAAGTAGTTACCCCTAAAAAGTTTGTAATATGGTCTAGGGTTAAAAGCGGATGTATAAATAGGATGTTCATGAAAGAACTAGTAGATCGTGTATGGCTAATAAAACAAGTATATATACTAATTTATACTATGAAGTAATAAAGTAGTAAGTAAATGTACACACCGAGATTTATACTAGTTCGGAGCACCTCTCCTATGTCCAGTCCCTAACCACCTCTTAGGTATTTTCTTAGTAAATCCCTCGCTTGACCCAGAGGAATAGGTTTACAACTTAACCAATCTGAGCACCTCTCAGATTTATTCTTTCCTTTGACAAATACAATTCTTGCTTGCCAATCTTGTGTTCGTCTAACACTGATGTTGACTTGATAGTACAATGGTTATATAATCTCCTGGATGATTCGAACTGAGTGCACAATGATTATTAGAACAATAGCAAATGAAATAATAGAGTTGAAAATACAAATGCTTAGAATAGCACAAGAGAATTGAATCAATAGAAATCAGAGTAGAAAGATAAAAACTAAGTATGAGTTGTTGTGCTATTTATAAATATTGAAGAGAGGCAATCAAGAGTTGTCAATCTTTAAGAAATTCTTTTAGAATTGAAAAAACCGTTCAAAAAGGTTGCAACTATTGAAGATGACTTTTCAGAAAATATGACCGTTACAACATCTCAGTCTACTGAGCAAATGCGTCAGTCTACTGAGTATGGACATCTAAATTTTCACGGCAAAAGGTTTGAAATATAAGAAATTGGTTAACACAGTTTCAGTCGACTGAAATTGGGTTCAGTCAACTGAACTGTGTAAGTTCAGTTTGTATAAACAGTTTGACATTTGTCGAATTCAAATCACTGTGATATCTTGTCATTTGTGTTTGAGTGTGTTTTTGTGTGTGTATGAACTATCAAGGAGATTTTACAATTCAATCTAAGACCATATACATACTATTGATCTTGAAGCTCCATAGTTTTGAATTCTTTGACTTGTAGATGATTCTTCTTGCTTTTTGCCTGGTGTTTTTTGTCTTCTTGAATGAAAGCCTGATATCATGATATAGTATATATGTGCAGTATATAGTTGTCATCATTAAAACTGAGACCTAATATTCTAACGGTCTCCCCCTTTTTGATGATGACAACTATCAAAGTTCAAATGTAAAAAAATTTGATTTTGCTCCCCCTAAATTCATGCTCCCCTTATCTATATGATTCTCCCCTTTGGCATCAACAAAAAGAAGTAAACACAATGAATACTCTCTGACTAACATACATTACAAATTAGTTACAATATAACATCAAATATAAGTTGTCACATACATAAAGTTGCATAATATCACAAATTAAGTTACATACCAACATAACATAAACAACATCACAAATAGTAGTTTTTTGAATGATAATACTACTTAATCATAAGAAAAATATGATAGTTTTACCAAATACAGAGGCAGTTGAAGAAACTAAGATTCAGGCTCAGACGATGATGAGCTTGAACATGATGAGACATTTTTCCAAATTTTTCCAAGCAAATTCCCAAAAGTTTTTGACGTTTCATCATTTACTGTTGTTGTTTGTAAAGAATTTTTGGTTGTGGAGAATAGAGGCTGTGGCATTGATATTTCTGGAAGGTTGGACCCAAAGAAACTTCATTTTCACTATCCGAAGACCAATTAAATGCTCCGAAAATTCCATGACTTGGTTGACCACGCGTTTGTTCTTGAGAGGTTTGAGCTTGAGGTGGTTGTGAAGATGATTGATCCAAGGTATTTTTCACCAAATTTGACAAACAAACATTATGTAAGAGAAGGGGTTCCATTGTAGAGGGTAATTTCATAAGTGATAGACTTTTGATCCATAACCTTTGGTGTGATGTAATCTTGTAAAATGTCCACATTAATTCTGAAATGGATAAATATCTTTGTGAGATAGGAGGAAAAAAAACATTGTTTTGCGAGAACGGGAACTAAAGCTTTATATTTCATCATGAATAATCTTTGCCCAATTTAGTTGAGTGTTAGAATAAATGGCATAAAGAGCTTTGTAGTTGCAGTCGTACATTTTTTCATAGCTCTCGGTGTGAGGAAAAATAGTATGAAGAAGCATTTTATTAATAATTCGAGCTTAAGGTCATAAATTCACCGATGTATTTTCCGTGCTTTCAATACAGAATTTGTAGCTAATTGAATCAAAGGCGAAATCACGATGGAAGACATTATCTAAAGAAGATCCATGACCATTACACTCTAAAATAGCTCCTAGATCTTGATAATTGAGTACTATATCAACTCCTAATACTCTACTCCATAAATTTCCCTCTTCAGTTTCATTTGGAGGTGTATAAAAATATCCACAAAGATTTTCATAGAACAATTTAACCAAGAATGGGTAAAATTTTACCTTATTTTTCTTTTCATCAATCAAGGAAAGGAATCCATATTTTCTTGCTAAATCCTCTATGCCGAAAGCAGCGAAATCTTCCATTTTGTAGAATGTCTCTTGAAAAATTCGTTTGTCGTTCAATTTGTTGAATACTCGAAGATTTTTGGCACTACCATTAAGCCACTCTAAGATTTGAGCATCAGAAGCAAACTCGGGATGAGCCGGAGTGGATAAAGAAGAAGCCGGAGCTTTGTCTTTGCTTGGTTTAGGGCGAGTAGCATGAATTTTCTTTCTTGGAGCCATTAAAAAAATGTTTGGAGTTTCGGGTTTGTGAAGTGGCAAAGTGCTTTGGTGAAAGGGTACGATGGAAAAAGGAAGTTATGCTGTCAATTTAGTGAAGTTCAGTCGACTGAGGTAGAAATTCAGTCGATTAAAAACGCATATTTAAGAGGTAGAGAGTGAATGGGCTTTTTCGTACAGGTTCAGTCGACTGAGACAGATCCCCAGTCGATTGAAACCATGCTTTTTTGAGGTAAAGAACAAGTATAAATTTGATACAGGTTCAATCGACTGGGAATCTGGTTCAGTCGACTGAACCTGTGTAAAGTTGTTTTCTAATGTTTTTGGAAGATATTTTTTACAGGTTTTTCAAAAACAAACTTATTTGATATACTTTATTGTTTACATCCAAGTTTTGATATATATAGCTTGTTCTTATTATATACACACACATATATATAATATTGTCATAACTTATTGATTATCTTTCGAATCATCAAATTTGTTATCCGGAAAATGATCTCAAGAATTTGGTTCCACCTTGGTATCTTCAATTAATGGTCGAAGTGGAGGCCAAGTTTTGTACTTAACTGGAGTTTTGTTCAAATTTGACGTCGATGGTCCATCTTCCCAGGAATTTTTTGGTGGAGTGTTGTCGATAGCAATCGAAGACTCGGTAATACGTGGACTACATTGACGGATGCTGTTTTTTGTCGGGGAATGACCGCAAATAGAAAGTATGGATCTTTCCAAAAAATTTAGATGCACACCTTGACGTCTTTGTTCGTTACATCTCCTTTTGGATATTCATTATCTCTTGTTGGTAGTGATGTATTTCATCTATTTTGGTGTGAGAGTCTAGCTCTAAAACTCTTCTTATCTTCTATCCCTTGGGCGAGAATCTGGTGTGATTAGTCAAAGAAGGAGTAATATGAATATATGGTGATTTCATAGAATGAGGAGTTGAAACGTTTGGTGATGGATATTCACTGTAAGAAGAAGGAGAGCTAAAATAGAGAGACGAATGAGCGGAATCATAAGTGTTCGACATTATTCAATTGATAGTATTGTTTTAAACTTATTTTTCTATTTTTTCTTTATACAGAGACTCTTTATATATATGGCTTTTACTATTTATAAGAATTCTAATTTTTGGTTCAAGTTCTTCCTTTGGTTAAATTTAGTAAACAATTTCGTTCCTTACAAAATTTAGTTATTTTTAAAGCTTAATTGATGTCCAATGGCTTTCATTCTCTAATTTCCGACGTCGGTTCAAAGTGATATTTAGAAAAATACTTTACATATCTAAATCTTTAAGTGGACATATTTCGAGATTACGACGCAGGTTTAAAAATGTAGTTTCACAAAGAGGTTTAGTAAATATATCTGCTATTTGTTTGTCTGAAGTAACAAATTCTAATGTTATTTTCTCTTTTTCCACATTATCATGCAAGGAATGATGTTCGATGTCAATTTGATTAGTTCTTGAGTGATTAATGGGGTTTTTTGATAAATTAATTGCACTGGTGTTATCGCAAAAGATAGAAGATTTGTTAAGATATATTCCAAAATCCAGTAATGTTTGTTCCATATATAAAACCTGAGTGCAAGCTAGTGCTGCAGATATATATTCTGCTTCACATATAGACAATGAAACACAATTTTGTTTCCTACTAAACCATGATACCAAAAATTGACCGATAAAGTGACAAGTTCCACTTATACTTTTTCGATCTGATCTACAACCACTGAAATCAGCATCACTATATGATACGAGTTCAAATGGATAGTCTTTTGGATAAAAAATTCCATATTATCTGGTATTTGATCAATATCGTAAAATTCTTTTAACTGCTCGTAAGTGTGTTTCTTTGGGATTAGCTTGGAAACAGACACACAAGAAAACACTCATTAAAATGTCGAGTCTATTGGCAATTAAATATAATAAAGATCCTATCATACTTCTATATAAGTTTTGTTCGACACCTTTACCATTTTCATCTTTGTCTAAGTGAGTACTAGTACTCATAGGAGTAGCTTTACTACTAGCATTATACATTCCAAAACGTTTAATTAAATCTTTACAATATTTTTCTTGATAGATAAAAATGCCTTTTTTAATTGTTTAACTAGTAATCCTAAACAGTAATTTAATTCTCCCATATGTGACATTTCAAATTCATTTTTCATAATTATAGAAAAGTCGTCACATAAGTTTTTATTAGTTTATCCAAAAATAATATCATCTACATATAGTTGTACTACTAAAATATTGTTTTCATTTGTTTTTATAAATAGAGTAGAATCAACTTTGACAATTTGAAAACCATATTTTAAAATATATGATTTTAATCTGTCATACCAAGCATGGGGAGCTTGTTCCAGACCATAAAGTGCTTTTCGTAATTTAAATACGTGATTTGGAAATTGTTCATATACAAATAATGGTTGTTGTTCAACATAGACATTTTCTATAATGTATCCATTTAAAAATGCGCTTTTAACATTCATTTGATATAATATGAAGTTATGATGGCAAGCAAATGCTAAGAGAATTCTTATAGCTTCAAGACGAGCTACAGGAGCGAAGGTCACTTCATAATCAATTCCTTCCTCTTGAGAATATCCCTGAGCTACAAGTCTTGCTTTATTTCAAACTATATCACCATTTTCATCCATTTTATTTTTGAAAATCCATTTAGTTCCAATAACAGATTGATTATTGGGTCTTGGAACAAGTTCCCATAAATTATTACGTTCAAATTGATTAAGTTCTTCCTACATTGCTATAATTCAATAATCATCTGTAGATGCTTCTTTAACATTTTTTGGTTCAAAGTTTGAAATAAAAGCTATATGTCCTATTTGATTTAATAGATTGCGCGTTGAAACTTTGGTACTAATGTCTCCTATAATATTATCCATAGGATGATCTTTTAATATTCTAGGGGTTGATTTTAATTCAGTATTATCAGGATTGATTGATTCTATTTGTTCATTTTGAATATTTAATTGATTTAAGTTTTCATCATCTTCTTTAATAACGTTAAAAGTTTCATTAAACGATACATGTAATGTTTCTTCAATTTTTTTAGATTTTTTGTTAAAAATTCTATACGCTTTACTTTGATCTGAGTATCCTACGAATATTCCTTTTTTGGCTATCGGATCAAACTTTACTTAAAGGATCACTTAAATTAAAACATTTTTGGATCTGAATATTTTAAAATAAGATACTTTTGGTTTTCTTCCAAAAAACAATTCGTAAGGAGTATTTTTGGTTAAGGGCCTTAGAGAGACACGATTTAGAACATAGCATGCAGTAGCTACAGCTTCTACCTAAAATTTTTGAGGTAAATTACTACTACAAAGAAGAGTTCTTGCACATTCTTGGAGAGTTCTATTTTTTTTTCTACAACACCATTTTGTTGTGATGTACTAGGAAATGAAAAATTATGACTTATCCCCTTTTTATTACAGAATTTTTGAAATGATTCATTTTCAGATTCTCCACCATGATCACTTCTAATTGTTTTGATTTTTAAATCTTTTAGATTTTGAATATTGAAAAGATTTTGAATGTTTCAAATACTTTTATGTTTTAAAAAGAAGGTCCACGTATATCGTAAAAAATCATCAACTATAACAAAAACGTATTTATTATGATTAATTGATCTAATTTTCATTGGTCCAAAGAGATCTAAATGTAAAAGTTCTACAGGTTGTTTTGTGGAAATCTCTTGTTTAGACTTAAAAGCGGATTTTTTAAGTTTCCCTTTTTGACATGCATCGCATAGATTATTGACTTTAAAATTTATTTTAGGTAAACCACGAATTAAATTATTTTCAGCTAATTTATGAATGTTTCTAAAATTAACATGACAAAAACATTTATATCAAATCCATGGATCAGAAATATCTGCTATTAAGCAAACATTTTTATCATGTCTTATTTTCATATTTAAAATATAAATGTTATGTTTTCTTATTCCTTCAAAGATTAAATTTTTATTTTTATTAAAGATATTGCATCTTCTTGTTTCAAAAGTTATAGAAAATCCTTTATCACATAATTGACTAATACAGCGAAGATTATGTTTTAAGTTTTTAACTGGATAAACATTTGAAATAAGAGGAGAGTTAGATATACCAACAGAAGCCACATCTCCTTGTCTAATAACATAACCTTTGGAATTATCCCCAAAAGTGACTGTTCTACCATCTTTGTAAGAGATATTTATTAGCATATCAGCATTCCCAGTCATATGCTTTGAGCATCCACTGTCGAGAATCCATTTCTCCTGTTTGTGTCGGGGTACCTACAAAGATAAAAGTAATTTAATGGTACCCACTTCCTTTATTAGGGTCCTGAGGGTTAAACTGAAGGTAACCTGTGACGACCCACATTTCGGAAGGTTTAAATCGACAATAATCCACACATGTCCAACTTAAACAATCCAGAACATAGATAATCAATGAGGTTAATTAAGAAAAATAAGAAAAGAAGAAGAAAACAAACACAGAATCTCACATCGGAATGACAAACTATAATAATCAAATAAACAGTTCATGAAGTTGTTTACTATACATTTGATTATAATTTACACAATATTTATCATAGTTATATATACAATAGAAAAATAGAATAATGTAGCAGAACAACATGATGCAGGGAATAATAATAGTAATAATATACCAAATCTTCGTCTTCGTCCTCCAGAGAATGATCTTCAATGCGCTGAAATACTCAGGGCTAACCCGATCGTAATGAAAAGAAAAAACACTCGAGTTAGGACCAAAATATCCTTATGTAAGTCAAATCGATATAACATATAACATTAGTGTAGTAGCGTCAGAGATGTTTACAGGGTTTCACATCTCCTATCCAGTGTATAACGTGCGTTCAATAATTCAAGAGATGTTATGAGATTTTCCTTCTTCCAAGGATCCGTCAATATTATATATAGTAGAATACGCTATATATATAATGTCTAATCGGTAAAATAAATATTTTTTTTAACGTTAAGGCTTTACATTGATCCCCCTTAACGTAGTTTTAAGCATTGTCGTACAGTTTGCATAGAACGCCCCAGTAGCACGTCGGGGAATAGGGATGCACCGTGATACGACAACACTAAACCAAAATCGTAGGGTCTCGTATAGGGATAAAAGTATGACAAGGCACGTGAGGCAATGCCCAAGGTAGGATACTACTAGTTTGAGTCGTAGTGCTGGTGGTAACGCATCGTAGCCATGATCGCCCACCGCGTCCATCCATCCTATATCGAGTCAAAGGGAGGTTATCCCAAAATCAAGGGCACCAATAGAAACCAACAACAAGAGTAATAATATGGACCGAGTCTAAAAAAAATCGAAGAACGGATGCCCTCTAGGGGTAGCTAGCCCGCTTGGCCCTGTCAAGCCGTCATGTTTTAGTCATTTCAAATTGGCACAAGTGCCTGGGTCTATCCATCATCGTTCTCTTGCTTCAAATCTAAAAAATGACGCCAAATCCAACCACTTCGTTCTGGAGTCTCCTTTACATACAAAGTTGTTAAAGTCGTTCCAATATTGACAGAGAGTATTCCAATAAGAGGCCCCGGTCTCTTTAACAACCAAACATCGTTTTACACACCGGTTGGTACTTTTACATTTCAAAAACGATTAATACTTGATATCAAAATATCATATTCGCTTCAAAATCAATTTCATTTCGAAATATCATATTTGCTTCAAATATGTCAATTTTCACTTGAAAGTCATTTTCACTTCTAAATTTGATTCGAATACAATTTAGGTTATAACTTCATTTTGACCCAATTCGCATTTAAATCCATGATTTAAAAATGAACATTCCACCCTTGACCAGTTTGAAATTTTTAGAAAATAGTTTGAATAGTTTTAAATAGTTTAAAAGTTAAAATAGTTTAATATGAAATTGTTTGAGTATTGAAAATGGTTTATATAGTAAAATAGCTTGGAAAATTAGAATAATTTGAATATTTAAAAGATAGATTTTAAATAGTTTATATTGAAATAATTTTATTTGAAAATAGTTTCAAAGTCAAACTGATTCAATGCCAAATCTTCCAATTCAAATCAATTTCAATTTCCATTTCCATTTAAATCGATTCAATTCCGATTTCAATTCGAATTAACTTGAATTCTAATTTCAATTCAAATCAATTTCAATTTTCATTTTTACCTTCAAATTCGATTCAACAATTCGAGTCAATGGTATAAATTTTGATTCAATTCTAATTTTTAAACCATTTCAATTTATATCAATTTTGAGTTCACTTTTAGAATATCGATTTAAATCATTTGGATTAAACTTAACTTCGATGTTCAAGTTAATGTTCAAATCTTTAAAATAATTCAATTCCGAGTCCAAATTTTCGATATCCATTTAAATTATTTTTGCTTGGATTTATTTCAAAGTCCGAATAAAAGTTCAAATCTTTTAAACAAATCACTTTCCATAATTTAAATCATATTTCAATTATAACTTCAAATTCCAATTCGATTATTTAAACAATTCTTGTTAACAAATTTCAGTCTCAACATTTCAATCTCAAGTTCACAAATAATTCGATTTCCGTAAATTCGATTTTTATTTCTTTAAATCAAAATCGTTCAAATAATTTCAAACCAAAATTTTTAAAATCATTTAATTTAACCAATCCCATGTCCGTATATAATTTTCTATCCTATGTCTAAGTGATTAGTTATTCTAATTTAATTACAGGGATGGATATATATCATTTCAATCCAAAATAAATGTAATAGGTATATATCATTTCAACATATTTCTTAATTTATTTGAAATAATTCAATTAACAGTTTTATATACTGTCAAATAATATTACAGAGTGATAACAGGATATATATAAACTAAATAAACATCCAATCTTCAATATATCAACCAATATCATCCATCACAATCAATCATCCAAACAGATAAATATCACAACAATTGACTACTTATCAATATCGGGTGTTTAACTAGCAATTCAATTTCAATTTCAAATTGAACTGTCAAATTAAATTTCTATCAGGTCAATTCATATGTCAATTTTTTTTGTCAGTTAAACTATCAATCAATAGTCAATAAAATAAATTACTTCATAAATTCAATTTAACTAACATAAAAGTATTTTAATACTTCGTGAGCGTTATAAAAACACTCTCCTTTTATTTGAAATCAAAAATATTTCCAGCTTCAAATAAATACCAAACTAGCTCCCTGACGTAGACGGCATCGATACGATCCCAACGCAATTTGTTTCGTCCAAAACGAGCCTCGTATGCAAAAGTTATGATTTATTAATATCGATATAGTTAAACATAATTAATAAACTTAATAATATAATTAATTAGACTAAATCGTACCTCCTAATATCCTTCCTCTTTCATTCAACCCCATGCACTGTAACCCAACCACGCAATAGAAACCACAATGCGCTCCACCACCACGACCACCGTACCTCCATCCGAGCACGCCATCGCTTGCGCCCATCCCGAGCCACCGCCCTCGTCAACACGCACGCGCCACCATCCAAGAGCCGCGAACGTGATTGACCCCAAAACCTAAAACGCGACTCGCCTAGCTCCGACCCCCCACCGCGCCTCCTCACCTGCCATCGCGCGCTGCTACAGGTCGCTCACGACCGGAGAAAATAGCGACTTCGTTTGATTTTTTTTCTCATTTATTCGATCTGCTGTTTTGAAAATAGAGGGGAAAAGAGATGAAGTACAGGGTAGACAAAAGGGGGGCAGCCTTGTACGAATGTTGGAGGAAAATGAAAATATATTATTAAAATTTGAAAATATCTCACCCGATCGACCCGCGAAATTCCGAACTCCAAACGAAACGTGCCGCCTGGCGTTCTATATGTTTTACCCCCAATTCTGAACACAATGGAACTAATCTCGGCAGCCAATTCCATCATATTCAACAGATAGCATTTCAAAATCAATTTATTTTAATTAATTTCTCAGTGTTTCAAGCTCGCACGGCCAAACAACAAGTCTGATCGCTACGAAACTTGAAATCTTATAAAAATTCACTATTACGGATCCGATGAAACTGGTTTCATCGAAATCTGAGATAGTGGCCAAAATGTTTATTTTTACGTGTTAATTAAATATAAAATTTCCAATTTTTATTTATTCATCTTTAAATTCAATTTTAAACACAAACAATTTTCATTCTTGTCTAAATAAAATTTAGATCAGCTTTTGAAATCATTTTCATTCATATTTAATTCAAGGTTCAATTATTTAAATAATTTCCAATATTAAATTTTAAAAAGTTTAATTATCCAATAAATTACATTAATAATCATAAATTTTCAAATGAATTTTAGTTACCAATAATTATTTTAGAGAAATAAGGAACACATCCCTAGAATCAAACTTAATACACAAAACATCCTCCAAAAAAAAATTACAACCCTATTTTCAAATGGGGAATTTTACCACAAGGGCCTTCTTTAAATAAACAATAAAGTTGTAGGACATGGCTTTAAAAAATTTATTTTCCAGGACAAAGTTTTTTCTACATGACGTCGACCCATTAATCTGTTACTTCATGTCTTCCTTCCGGTCCTTTTTTGTTTTCTTTTCAACCATTTTTTAGTGCGCCAAACGAAATCGAAAACAAGGGTTTATAATACAAACAATCGATTTCTCTTTTTAAATCTCAACTAAATCGATTACAAAATATTTTTTCACGATCGATTGACTTTTGTGCCGCATTTCAATTACAAGGACTTCTACTTTATCGATTTAAGCCATATCAATTTCAGTCCAAACTAAAATACTTTCGACTAACGATTTGTGGAATCAACTCAAGTACATTCAGCGAATGATCTGTGGAATCAACAAGTAAGCTCTCTTTAATTTTCATGTAAACATATTAGTTAAATATACATATTACTTAGATAATAAACCCTAGTTAAATATACCCTACATTTATTGCATATTATTGATGCTGATGACAGTTTT
The DNA here is from genome assembly GCA_030737815.1 of Allium fistulosum. Taxonomy (NCBI): domain Eukaryota; kingdom Viridiplantae; phylum Streptophyta; class Magnoliopsida; order Asparagales; family Amaryllidaceae; genus Allium; species Allium fistulosum. Next base: position 302,390,395 of record CM060901.1, on the reverse strand, counting down.
TGTAATGGATTTAAAGTTTTTAGTGCTTGTTATGATTTAATATAATTAATAGATGTTTAATCAAGCATATGCAAATATTCAGTGACAGATGATACTAAATCCTAATTTTTTTTACTTGAATATGTTATAGTTTAGCTGTTAAAAACAATAAATGCATCTATCTTTTAATGTAAAAGATTTAAATTATAGCTAAACCCTAGGTATATTTAATAATTACTGATATTTGTTATGTATGTTTGTTAAATAGTGATACATGTTGAATATGTTTGCTGTTTTAGTAATGATTTAAAATTGTTACATAACATATGAACCAGATTTAAAGCATACTTAAAAAGGATAAAAGAATTTGTATTTTTATACAGACAATTTAATAACATAATTAACTATAACTGAATTCTCTTAGTTACTATTGAATATCAAAAGATACGCAATGAAATGTCATAGTTATTCATTTGTTGATTTTTACTACAAAAATATAACTCTTCATTATTACTAACATATTACTACACAAGATAATATTCATGCAACATATAAATGAAGACTAGATCCGCGAAACCAAAAGTTGTTATAGAACAAGCTACATGCATCTTTATAAACAATGGAGGAAAACAGTGCATAAACATAAGACCGTTATCCAATCCATTTTGCGAGGAGCACAGCCAGAAGATAGCTTTATCTCTAACTCCGTTGGTAACTTTTTTTCATTCATTATCAATACTATAATATTTAGTTTAGATGTTCATTTCGTATATATATGTATTAAATTTAAAATTACATTCCATTAAATATGCAAAGCACAACAAAAGTTTGACATATGATAAAAGAACTAAAAAGATAAAACATGCTATCTTTTTATAAAAATTCATGCAAATAATCAGTGTTAACAACAAATTACTAATCATATTTGCTATAAAGTTTACTTAACAATTAAACTGCTGTATCCTAGACAACATTAAAAGTTGTATGACACTACTATATGCAAACTGCTGTATGAAACAACAATTGTTCATTGATATAAAATATCTTAATCCCAAAAAAATATAAAACAATTAAAAAGATAAAGCATATTATCTTTTTATTCAAATTTTTGTGCAGTATGATATTTTTTTGATGAACTTGTTATTTTTACCTCCCAATTAATTATATGATTTTCATGAATGTAGGATCAGACTGAACTAACAGAGGAAAACACAGATGTTTATGAAAAAGAAGACTTGACAAATAATGACTTCGAACATAATCAGTTAGACAACTCCGATGAAGAAAGAACAATTTCACAAGAATTAACTGAAGGAACTACTGATTCTGATGATGTTGATCAGTATGAAATTAAAAAATAGCCAAAAAGCAGAGAAGTCAGCAGTACACCGGTACATATAGATGTAATTTGGACGCAATCTATAAAGTCTTGACAATCATAAAAGAGAAAAATATTCTTTCACCTGAAGCAACGACTTATATAGAAAAACATCATTCAGAAACTTCTTCAATGTTTTTCTTAGAGATTCAATAGTACGACAAGATTTAAGAAATCAGTGCTTCGAATTTAGATGACATCATTACTTCTTTTGATGTAAAAGAAAATGCTTTCAGAATTGGTAACAAATTTCTGAAAATAAGTCCTGAAGAAGTCAGTCTCATATTCGGAATGCCATTAGCTGGAGAAGACTTATTTCTTATACTAGCTTCTAACAATGCCTCAACTATGGAAAGTTTCTCCAATTTTTTAAGTGCCAATTTTCAAGAAGAAGACATAACCAGTCGAAAAACAGTAACAAAAAGATTGAAAACAATGTTAGAAGAGGAAAAAGGGAATGAAGGTTTAGTGAAGTTGTTATTATTATTGCTGGTTATAACTTTCCTTTTTCCAAACAACCAAAGCTATATGCAATGGGGTTTCTTGCCAATGTTTTTAAATTTAAAAAAATTAAACTTAATCTCCTGGCCACGGGCAATATGTGAAAATTTTTTGAAAAATGTTCAAAAGTATCATGCTGATCCAAGAAGTTCACCAGGTTGTACTATGGTGTTACTGGTATGCTTTCATAACTTTAACAAAATATAAATATATTCAAATTTATGTTTATTACAAAAATATAAATCTATTTATCCTTTTCTTGCAGTACCGGTTTTGTGAACGAACACAAATAATTGACAAAAATGAAAATCTACAAACCAAAATCCCAAAAATGAGAAAATGGGATATATCAAAACTGAAAGATTTGGACCTCACTGAAGTTGACAATGACAAGGTATGCTAGTTTTTTTTAACTGTACATTCTTTTTATTTCTAATTTCTAACTTGCGATAAATTCACTGATAAATTTGTTTGGGATGAAAAATGTTAGATAATGTTCAAAATAATACTACATCAGATAATGTTTCTTTACATGAACACGCAAAATTTCAATGACTCTAACACACATGAGAATGGTACAAAACCGACCACTAATGTACAAAAATATTCTCTTGTAAATGACCTACTGACATGGTTCAAACTACCAATAAATATGCATGCTTGTCCAAAAACTTCAACCAGTTGAGTTCTGATTTAGTGCTTAACAAAGATCCACCTCCTAAACCCTCAAACATCTGATGCACCAATTCCTGAAATAATAGAATAGTGAAAGTAACCGAATACATAAGTGATGAACATATGTTGGTTAATGAAGTTATAGAAGAAGGGCAACAAGTTATATCATAAATTACACCACAAATGTAGGATAAAGGAAAAGCAACAAAAATTCCAAAATTTGTTCCCCTGTTGGTTCAGGCGAATGTAAACTATAAGAAGAAACATGAAAAATCATCTCAAGTCCCGTCTTCCCCTCCTAAAAAATATATAAAGGGCTCGAAAAAAATCAAATGAATGTCATTTCTTGGAATGTTAGTGGCCTAAATTATAGAAAACAAAATGTTATATGTGTTTAGGGTCCTCCAGCCTCATCAGCTTTCATTAATAAGCCTATTTGAGACTAAATTAAGTACAAAGGGCATTCAAATATTCATGACTAAGTTCCTCACTAATTGGCAGTATTTACATAATAATGACATGGGGACTAAACAACCAATACTGATCATCACTGATGTTACTGTTTGGGATGTAGTCATCTCAGATAAAAGTTTTTAACAAATAAATGTAATTAGAAATAAAAAAATATATTTGAATTGGGATGAATTCAAATTTCTTTGGGATGAATTCACTGATAAATCTGAACTATACTTGTAATTTGAATTGGGACTCTCGAGAATTCTACTATAATGATGAACTTAAATTTGTGTGTTCATTTGGATTGTAATTCACCTTTTCAGTTTTGTCTCTGTCTGATTGTGTAGAATAGTTGGTGTGACTGTTTTGATTTGTTTTTATATTTTGAAAGTCCATCTCATCAGCCTTGTTTGGATTAGGCATATATGAATCATTTCCTTCATATAGCTGGTTATTTGCCATGGAATTTTTCTTTCTTTATTAAATAAATAAAAAAGATAAAAACATTTATCTTTTTTTTACAGCCTGAGTTTGTCATACTTACTTAAATTTATGCTTCTAACTTGTCTAGTACTTGAACTACATTACATGTGCAAGCTTAACTTTAAATATTTTCCTTACAGATTTTAAAAAAAATTTCAAATGTAACAAAAGAAGAGAAAGAATTTCTTTCAAATAAAATAAAAGCTATTGAGGTGGAAGAAGACCAGACCAAGAAAAGAAAATTAGATGAGCAACAGGAAGTCGAAAGTCTAAAAAAAATATGCCAAAGATTGTGCTAGTAGCATAAAGGTGCTAGAGTCAAAAGTCAACTTTTTGACTAGTTGGATGAAAAATGTTACGGAACAATTAAATGAGGAAAGACATTTAAGAGAAATGGCTGAAAAAAGAATCCAGAATCTTGAAATGAAGCTCCAGAAGTTGGAAAATTTAGAAGAGAATGATGTGAAGGAAAAAAATAATGTGAAGGAATAACCTAAAGCTGAAAAAGGTAAGAAAAAAGAGAAATTGTTGGTATAATTCACATAAATAGTTCTGCTAATTTTCCAACTTTTGATATAATGCAAACTCAAGATTTCATACTAGAAGAGCAGACATAAGATAGTTTAAAATCTGACAATCTGAAAGTACCTGCTCTAGAAACTGCTCTCGAAAATGTATTGTTGTTGAAGATGTTGTCCTAAAAGAACCAAAAAAAGAAGCCAAGGAATGTTGAAAAATGTCCACTCCTCAAATATCTTAATGAAGAACAGAAAGAAATTGTCAAAAAAAAATTCAAAATTCTTGGAGGAAACAAGTAAGTAACTAAACTACTTTTCACTCAATTTACTTAAATATAGATTTATTCCAATAAGATATTGTTTATGGTACAATATGTTAACAACATATAACTCAAATAAAGCTTTTTATTTCAGCATCAAAATCTGATGATTTACAAATTAAAAAAATAAACAAAATAAACAAAACTAAAAAGATAAATTAATTTATCTTTATCTTTTCATACAAACTTCTACAAAGGTTGTTATTTTCTTTTATTAACAAGTAAATAAAAACAACACAGTACGTACTAATCTTAATTTCTTCTGTTAACAACCATCAAATTTTTCAGTGATGAAGCATTTACTTGTGATGATGGAAACTTCATCACCATCACAAAAAGTACGATTGAAGAACTTCTCTATGGAGAATATATTTCTGGTCAAGTAAGTAGAAAAAACTATACTTTGCTTCATTATAAATTCTATACTTAATCCATATTCATTTTGAAATGTAGGTTATCGATTGGTTTTGGTTCAAAAAACAAAGTTAGTAGAACAAAGTTCTAACATTATCTACGTGAACACGACAATGACAGTAAGTGAACTATAATGTCAAATAAAAAATTTCTTTATAAGATGAATTTTCTGAAGAAAAAAAATTAACATAAAAGTGCAACAGATGGAAGCATGGAAAATATCAAAAGAGATATGTTTAATCCTTTTATTAAACAAAAACTTCTAAATCCGTTATGTTGCAATATATTATTTCCTATACACGGCAACGAACATTGGAGCTTGCTAGAACTAGTAGTGTGTTAACTCCCTTTTAGCAACGACTTACGAGTTAAAAAGCCTAAAACCTGTGTACTCAACGACTTACGACTTAGTTGCTGAAAAGGAATCTACGGCTTGAACGACTTACGACCTACCGGGTTAGGGAGCTACGACCTAAGGGAGTCTACGACCCAACTATCTCAAGAGCTTCGCGACCTAGCAGCCTGCGACCTAAAGGAGCTTGCGACCTAACAGGGATTAGCGACCTAAAGGAGCTTGCGACCTAACAAGCCGGGACTTCAACGACCTAGAGACTACGACTTAAGAAGAGCTCCGACTTAACAGTTTGCGAGTTAAAAGGTTGACGACCTACGACCTAAGAACATGGCGACCTAAAGAATGTCGCGACCTAACTGTTAAAGGAGGCTCTGCGACCTAGGGGAGTCTACGACCTAACTATCAGAAGACCTTGCGACCTAAGGACTTGGGAGAAGTTTGCGACCTAAGAGGCTAACGAGTTAGGGCTTCAACGACCTAGAGCTCCCACAGCTATCCCTTAACTCGCCTGCGACCTACCACTTAATCAAATAAAGCCAAGTACTGCTTCACCAGCTAATCTCTTAAGCCGCAAGGAGACTGCGACCTAGCTTAGGTCGCTCGCGACCTACGACTTAACTAAGGTCGTACGCGACCTAAGACTTAGGCGAATTTTCTGAATCCAAATCAGCTCCTATAAATACCCCACCACTTCCAACATCAGGGGGACTTTTGGCAATTCATTTCTTCAAGCGTCCATGCTCTGCTGCACTGGAAATTCACTCAACAAGCAAAGATCTTCCAACACTCAAGGCACTACAACAAGCTTCGTGAAGGACTTCATTCATCCGATACGGATTTAGCAAGATTCATCACCGAAGATTGAGCTAGTAGTCTAGATTGTTGTGTGATCAAGTTATATTGTATTTGACAAGTGATTTGTATCGATTTGTAACCGAATCAGCAATAAAAGATTATAAAGTGGACGTAGGCTCAATTACGGGCCGAACCACTATAAACCTGTTGTTCATTTACTGCTTTTCTGCTATTTTTAGCTTATATTCTGTTCCCGTACCCACGGGTGGTGCTTTCACGATTCTATTACACACACCGGGTGTTAGCGTTCACTTTTTACCGTTAACATTTTGGTGCTTTCACTGAGAATTGAACTCAGGCGATCATCCACCGTTGCTTCGCAAAGATTCATAAAAAGAACCTCTCTTAAAGACCAGATCCGAAATAATGGCTCCTGGAAGAAGAGGTAGACCTATCAGATCCGGAAATGCTCACGAAGGGACTTCCGCTTCCCCGACGACAAACCAAGCAACTACAACCGTTGGAGTCACCAGGGCTGAATTGGACGATGCAGTTTCTGGATTATACCAACAAATTGAAACTCAAAACGCTTTGATGATGGATAGATTAACTGCTTTGCTTGGGGCAAATCGTCAACCAGAAAACCATCAAACTCTCTTCCTGAAATGCCACCTTTCCAAGCCGATGGTTCTATGCCGCAACCAACTTGTCATGAACATATGCCCGGGCAAACTTCCGAGGGAAGAACTGATGCTTGCCCGGGGCTTTCTTTGAACAATAAAGAGTACCTGTCTGAAATGGTTGGCCGCATCATGAAAGAGAGCATGCAAAGGGAAGAGGATGAGAACGACTGGTAGTTTGCACCAAGCAGAACTCCGTTTACTGAAAGGATCCTGAAAGCGGAGTTTCCAAGGAAATTTGCACCTCCTACTATCCAAGCCTATAGGGGAACCAGTGACCCTAATCATTTCCTCTACAAGTACGATTGGCATATGACCAGTGCAAGAGCATCAGATGAAATCAAGTGTCGGTACTTTCCAGTATACCTGGAAGGTGTGGCTTTACTTTGGTTTACAAAGCTCCCAGTTCGGTGTGTAGATAAGTTCTCCGACTTAACGCAAAAGTTCAAAGAACAGTTCAGATTGTATGCTTCAAAAGCTAAGGATATAATGTCACTGTCTAACCTTGAACAAGCGCCCGGAGAATCAATCAAATCTTTCTTGAGCCATTTCAATATAGCTTTAGCCGAAGTAGAAAATGCGGAACCACGCATGATCCTGACTTATTTGATACGAGCCATTGATAAATCGAGTAAATTTGGAATATGGCTAAAGATGAAGGAACCGAACTCACTTGATAAATTTTATAAAAAGGCCGACGAGTTCATTCGCCTTGAAAGCCTTTCTGCAACATCGAAAGTGGTTGCTGCCCAAACTGATAATAACAATGTCCCATCTAAGAAAAGAGAATCTGAAAGTCAGAAAAGGGAGAGTGAAGGAGGAAAGAGCCAGGGAAATGAAAAGAAACCTCGCCGCTTTAATCCTTCGGACTTTACTCCTTTAACTGATACACCAAGAAATATCTTTTTTGCAACAAAGGACGTTGTCAGGTATCCTAAGCCACCTGAGATGACGAGAGGTGCAAAGCGTAATGGAAAATTCTGCCAATTTCACAATCAACCTGGCCATGACACTGACCAATGTCGCCAATTAAAGAATGTGATTGAAGAATTGCTGGAGCAGGGTAAACTCCAACAATACGTTAAGAGAAGCGGAGTCAATCCAACCTCATCCACTCGGGACCAACAACGTCCTACCCATCAATCCGATTCTCACAACAACACTACAACACAAGATTCAGAAAAGCTTGTCATTAATGTTGTCACAGGAGGTCCACACCCAGCAGGCAGAAGTTGGGACGACTGCTAATGGTCAACAAAACTGCAACTGGGGCATCTTTCACTTTCTCTGGCAAATAAATCCGAAGCTGCAAATCTAGCACAAATGGAAATCCAGCTTGGAGATTCTGAAACAACAATAACTAGCATCCATTTTTTTACTTAGCAGCATTGCTTGAATTTGTAAAAATGATAATGGATGTGTGACTTCTGCATTGTAAACCGCTGAGAAATCAGCATGACTGAATAATGAAAAACTATGCATTCTGTGTTTTCTATTATGAAATGCCTGTTATATTTCGATGAGTAAATACTCTAAATGTATTGCTAAAATGTCGATCTAATATTGCAGGTCATTAAAGCAAAGCTCACCCATCGCAAAGCTAAGCGAGCCTTACAAATCATTTATTAAAGCAAATTTCAAGCAACAAAAATTCCAAACTCAAATCCCATACAAGAGGAACTTCACATAAAAAGTTGACGGCTCCACTGTGTCAAGCCCTCGTTAACTGGTTGCGATCGTTGATATAAAAAGGGATCCAACCAAGTAACTTGCGTTTACTCTGTGGAGTCATTCAACAGTGAAGTCTACTTCTTCGGATAAAGCAGTTTACTTGCAAAAGAAAGGAAGACGCGCTTGGAAACGATGATAAAGGATCGCAGATTGGCAGATGATGATATAACATGAGTGGACAAACATGGAAGCAGCCAAAGGGAGGTATGCCTCTCAACAGGAAAGCCGGTAGATCCACTAAAGGGACACCTTCCCAAGCAGAAGGAATAAGACCCTCGCTAACTGATTGTGATGCATTCGATCAGGCAGCTTGTATCCATCCCGTGGATCTACTTGCCCCTAAGACGCAACCTTCCTGGCTCACCAACCAAAGCCCTCTGACAAGGCATGCCAATAAATGGGAGTGCTTTCCTCAATCAAAAAGATTGGTAGGACCACCGAAGGGGCACCTTGTTAATTGATTGCGATCGTTTGTACAAAAAAACATCCAATCAAGCAACTTACGCCTGTCCCGTGGACCCCTCCGACCATGAGAAAGTAACTTCCAGGCAATCACAAGCCCTCTTTAGAGGCACAAGCCATCTTCGGAGGCAAAAGCCCTTTTCGGAGGCACATTTCACCCGTGTAGAAGTGCAAAATGCTTCTCTTCAAAGACCCACTTCACCAGTGATGAAATACTAAAAAGCCCTTTTTGGAGGCACATTTCACCCGTGTAGAAGTGCAAAATGCTTCTCTTCGGAGACCCACTTCACCAGAGCTGAAATGCAAAAACTGCTTCTCTTCGGAGACCAAAACTGCTTCTCTTCGGAGACCAAAATTGCTTCTCTTCGGAGACCAAAAACTGCTTCTCTTCGGAGACCAAAACTGCTTCTCTTTGGAGACCAAAACTGCTTCTCTTCGGAGACCAAAATTGATTCTCTTCGGAGACCAAAAGACCTCTTCAGAGGCGTACTTCACCTTGCTTGAAGTACCAAAATTGAACCCTTTACTGGGGCACAAAAATCAAAACCTTCTTCAGAAGTTCATTTCATTGTGCGGGAAAATTCATTTTTAAACAAATAAAAGTGATCATTCCCAAAAGTCGAAGTGTTCTTCTGACAGAAAGAGAGAGTAAAAATTTCTCCAAAAACGAGATATACTCTATTAAAAGCAGAATGATTCCTGCCTCAAAAATGGAATAGTTATTCTCTAATATAAGAGTATCAGTCTTGTAAAAGCGAGAAATATTGCAATGCACTTGTGGTATGGGGGCAACATTGTACAATTCAGTTATGTTAATAAAAGTAATGTACAAGCGACACACCACAAGTTCATTGCGATATCACATAAAGAAGATGTGGAATAAATGCTTTCTTGAAACACAGACAAAAGTTTGTACAAGTAAAAAGAATCGTTTACTCTACACTTCAAAGGAGAAACAGATATATTCCTACATACACAAGAATTTGTACGAGTAAAATAGTCATTTTATTCAATACTATGGAAACTTTTTACATTGTGCAGATTACAAAAAGGAGCGGAGACCGGTATCCGCACAATCTCCGGTCAATGCATGCAAAAAGCAGAAAAGACAAAATCAAACTCATTTCTCCTTCTTCCCACCCTTGGAGCCTTTACCCGGACTGGTAATTAGTTTCGTAGGCCGTATCGGAGAAGAAGGAGAAAGAGACTCAGCCGGATCGATCTCTGCTTCATCCCCAGCAGCAGAAGAACTCTTCTTTCCTTTCTTCGAAACTGCACGCTTTCCCTTCTTCTTGGAAGAAGACTCACTCCCCGGAGCAAGAAATGTAGAAAGCTTTGTGTCGTAGTCAAAAGACCGCTCCGGGGTCTTCTCGCTATCTTCCAGACCTTCTGCCTTCTGTTCTTCGGAAGCAGGTGGTTCGTCCAAACCTTGAAGGGCTGCTATTGGTTCTTCCTGTGAACCTGGTTGAGAAGCTGGAAGAGGAATAACTTGAGAAGAAGGAGGAACGGCAGCTGAAGAAGGAAGAATTGGTGCAGTTTCCGGCACGTCTGCTGCATAATAAAAGAAATCAAAATCAGTATTCTTCGAGAAAAAAGAAGATCGTGAATCGTCAAAGTTACCTGGAGAAGCCGGTTTAGCGAGATCAATCTCAAATTCCCGAGCTTGGAAGTCCTTCATTGCCTCTTCCTCTGTAGGGGTGGTTACAGTTTCTTTGTCAACCTTAGCGGGAGGCGTGGAATGAGAACTAGAGCCAGTAATATCCGCGTAAGCTAAAGCCGAAGTATAAGCAGGAGCAATAGGAGGTATTTCTTTCTCAGGAAGCTTCTCTCCCGTCGCCTCGGCCCGCACTCGGATAAGCTGCTCTTTTCCTTTGGCAAGGGCAGCGCGGTCGCTCTCACCTAAGTAGGTAGCTTGAAGATCTGCTTCAGCGTAACCGGCACCACCAAACAAGTCAATGATTGCCTCCCATACTTCTGCCAAGGTGACTTCATATTCTGGTCCCAAAAATGAAAGGCTCCCACGCCCCAGGACACAATGCATATAAAAGTCGAATAGAGTCGCGTCAATGGTGGCTATGGTTTCCTTATGGGATTCTTCGGCTGCAGCTTTACTAGAAAGAGCTTCATCACGTTCTCTTTCAGCCTTCAGTAGCTGAGATTGAAGTCTTATAATTTCTAAGTCTTGAGAGCTGACTTTCTCTCGAAGCTGAACAGCGTCATCGCGGTATTTTCTCGTAACCTGCTATTCTGCTTTGAGTTTCACCTCAATATCTCTCTGAGCAGCATGGGCATCTCGAACTTGTTTTTGAAGCATTTCTTCTTTCTGAGAATAAGAAGTGGAAGAAGTAGCAAGCTCATTTTTAAGTCTTTCAACTTCAGCTTCGAGCTTCCCATAACCATCGCTAATGCTTTTCATCTCCGCATCATGCTGCTTACGCCATTTGTCCCACTCTGATTTATCATTCTCCATGGTCATCATCGCCTCAAGGTTCATATGGTTGACCCTTTGAAGTTCATCAACCAGCTTCTGCCATCCAGACATTCTTTCGATGTCAAGATTTATAGCATCGACATTTTTCAGCATCGCCTGCTTATCAATGGGGACCAAATCCAAATCAAAACGCACTCCTTTCAGACACCAATTCGGAAATCGGCTCTGGAGTGTGGGAGGACCATCTCCAGCTTGGTACTATGGCCTATTAATGATTGTCTGGATGTCAGACTCCTTAAGGGCAGGAGAACCGGAAGATGTATTAGGAGGAATAGAAGCGGTAGTCTTTTCCGAGATATTAGATGTATCTTTCTCGCCAAGTCTGATCCGTTTGCTGGAATCATCGGAAGTATGACTCTTCCCCTTGTCATCGTAAGATTTCCTCTTGTAAGGATCGTCGCTTCTGCGGGAAGAGTCACGTCGCTCGTCCCTACTCCCATAGTATTCCTCATCTTCTCTCCGACGACGCTCTTCATGAGCTCGCCTCTCATGAGCCTTTCTGGCAGCCCTCTCCTCATCAGTTTCCTTCACGGCACCGATATAACTCCTAAAGTCATAAGCCTCACGGCTTCCGTAACGCTGGAATTTGTTGAAGTAAGAGCCGCTTCGCCCCATCAGAGAACCTGAAATTGAAGAAAAAGACCAGTTTTAGAAATCCTCAAATTGAAGAAGCTAAGTGCGTATAAGTGCCAAAATCCTAAGTGTGTGTGATGTGCAAACTACGCGCGTCAGACTACAAACCACTTTTGGGTGTAGAAATGGCAATAAGTTGTGTGGAAGGCGTTGTGGTTTGTTGCAAAGAAGAAGTTGCTTCGATAACAGGAGGGACCACTTTAGAAACATCATCTTTAAAGAGCTCCTGAGAGGTTATCATGATGTCGCTCAGACTGTCAAAAGTATCATCGCCATGGTGCATGGGAGAATTATCTTTTTCAAATTCCACCTCAGCCGTCTTTTCAAGAGTGTGAAGATTTTCCTCCTCTTCAATAACCGGGGCAAGTGCTAACTTACTGGACGATCCAGCAATGTCGGTAGGAGTAGAACACTTTACCAATGAAGTCTCAGCGGTAAGTTCTTGCGGTAAAGGTTCTTTAGCAGGAACAGGGGCATCTGACTCCTCAACAGGAGAATCAGGGACTTCATGTGGCTGAGTGGAACGGGAAGGATGTAAGAGTCCAAATTCGTGGAGGAACTCATCTCTCAATAGAAATTGAACACTCCTCTCCTCAACCGGCACGGCCATAAGCCTCTCGAGGGTATTCTTGTGACGAGGTTCCCTAGAGGGGGGAGGGAGCGCTGAAACAGTAGAAAAAGAAGTTAACATTTGACAATTTGGACTTCGAAGAATTTTAGAAAACACAGGGAAAAGATAGATAGTCTTACTTCCCACTCTCCAAATGGCGTAAAATCCCGGGGGACAGCGGACAAAGAAAAACTGGCTTAGAAACCCAGGAACGCTTTCAGGAAGACCAATAATCAGTTTACGGTTCCTGGCACTCCTTACAACTGTGATAGAGGGATGGTCTTTGTTCTTTGTAAATGAGCACAGGAAGCAAATTTCTCCAAAACTGGGAAAACGGTCCAACGTTCTCCTGAAAAGCACACACAATCCCAGCAGGATGGAGTATCCATTAGGGTGTAGTTGAAAGGGAGAAATAGTTAGCCGAGGGAGAAGTTCTCGAAGACAGTCATTAAACGGGGGAATCGCTCCACTCAAGCACATTTGGCGGTTCACTGCGACAAAGCCGTGGGGCGGCCTATCAGCAGTGTCATTTACTCCAGGGAGCAAAGCGTCAGATTCAGCAATGCCAAACTGGGTGCATAGTTGACGGAAGACTTTATGACTCAGAGTGGTAGGAGTCCTTTCCGGGGGATCATTCAACGGAGTAGCAATTGGAAAAGCTTCTCCAGTTGGTTCCAAGTCTTCTTGATGAGATGCCATTCTACACAATCAGCTGAATGTTCAAAAGTGAAGGTGCACGTTTCCTAAAAGTGTGAAGTGCTGTGCAAAACTAATGAAAACAAGAAAAAAAACAAGTATAACTGGAATTAAACTAACTGACAATCAGTCGATTACGAGATTTCAGAACTTGTTAATACTCAAGTGTAGTGTTAATGCAGACAAATTAGTTTTAGTTTACCATTACGATTTTGCTTTAATACTTCACTTGAGTTGGCTATTGTGTAGCATTTCACTCATACAGTTCATTTAATTTAATTTTCTCTTTATCAACTAATATGTCATTCGATGTGGGCAGTCAGTGGCAGTATATTCGTCCCAGTATTCTGTGAATGTTGTGTTAAGCAGGTTATTAGCATTAAAGTCAAGACAGTGTGAGAGGTAACAAAACACAGTTCAAATTCAAGAGTTCAGCCAACTTCTATGCAAAATCATCTAAGTCTTAAGTCGTTAAACGACCTATCATAAGTCGGGGCTTTTAGGTCGTATTAGGCGAGTCAAGATGTTCAAGGCATATTCTCTTAAGTCAGATCATTCAAGTCCAAGAATTCGAAGTCATGGAGTTCAAGTTATTAAGTCGTTCGGATGGGTTCGCGAGTTACGAGTTAAGGGCTATCTCATCCACGACCTAGTCATTCAGATGTGCTCACAAGTTAAATCCTTAAGTGCTAACTCGTCCACGACCTAAGGGCAAGCTACGAGTTAGGTTAAGCCATCAGTCTATTAAGGAGTGCTGCATAAGAAAGGTCTCAAGGCAATGAAAAATTGTCAAGTCTTAGGTCGTTACCGACCTACGACCTACTTTAGGTCGTATATGATTTAGGACTTAGGTCTCAAGATTTCTATTCAGAACGCGAAGGCCTTAAGTCGTTCGTCTTCTCCCCAATACATCAATTCGCTAACTCCTTAACCCGTTAACCCATTAGCTTCTCCTCCAACCAAGACTCTCGTTCCCTTAGCGCATTTAATCATCCCGAAATCACCATAAACCCGGTCTAATGTCATTCCATCTCAAACCACGAATCAATCAAACTGAAATGCTGTTGTCCATCGTCTTGTTCTAACCGACTACCCAAAACCAGGACAAGCCGTCTCAAACCCATCAGTAATCAATTGAAACAAGGATTGCAGAGAAGTACGGCATGAGAAAAGGGGGTCGATGGTGAAAATGGGATTCGTAATTGGGTGATAATCGAGGAATAAATAGCAATCGAATCCACTTACGCAATACGAAATCAAAGATGTCTGGCGATCGAGTAATTGAGTTTGTCTGAGAAGAACTTGAATGCTTGCAAATGACGGAATGAAACAGGTGAAGGAGAAGAAGGAACGACCTAAGCCATTTATGCCCTGGGACAGTGAAAGGTGAATCGACACATCCGACTTACGACTTATACTAAGTCGTTCGCGACCTACGACTCATCTTAAGTCGATCGCGATCTAGCGCACTCATCAAGAAGCGAGCTAAGGAAATCGAAGCACACAACTTACGACTTAAGACGTATACTTCGAGGGGCAAATGTTAACTCCCTTTTAGCAACGACTTACGAGTTAAAAAGCCTAAAACCTGTGTACTCAACGACTTACGACTTAGTTGCTGAAAAGGAATCTACGGCTTGAACGACTTACGACCTACCGGGTTAGGGAGCTACGACCTAAGGGAGTCTACGACCCAACTATCTCAAGAGCTTCGCGACCTAACAGCCTGCGACCTAAAGGAGCTTGCGACCTAACAGGGATTAGCGACCTAAAGGAGCTTGCGACCTAACAAGCCGGGACTTCAACGACCTAGAGACTACGACTTAAGAAGAGCTCCAACTTAACAGTTTGCGAGTTAAAAGGTTGACGACCTACGACCTAAGAACATGGCGACCTAAAGAATGTCGCGACCTAACTGTTAAAGGAGGCTCTGCGACCTAGGGGAGTCTACGACCTAACTATCAGAAGACCTTGCGACCTAAGGACTTGGGAGAAGTTTGCGACCTAAGAGGCTAACGAGTTAGGGCTTCAACGACCTAGAGCTCCCACAGCTATCCCTTAACTCGCCTGCGACCTACCACTTAATCAAATAAAGCCAAGTACTGCTTCACCAGCTAATCTCTTAAGCCGCAAGGACACTGCGACCTAGCTTAGGTCGCTCGCGACCTACGACTTAACTAAGGTCGTACGCGACCTAAGACTTAGGCGAATTTTCTGAATCCAAATCAGCTCCTACAAATACCCCACCACTTCCAACATCAGGGGGACTTTTGGCAATTCATTTCTTCAAGCGTCCATGCTCTGCTGCACTGGAAATGTAACGACCCTGAATTTCGAATAAATTAAATTGGGAATATTTAATTAATTTTAAATATTTGAACGACGATTTAATTTGAATTTCCGATATAATTCTCAAATCGGCGATTAAATTATAAAATTTAATCGATTGAAGTTGAATAAAAATTTGTATCTTCAATTTAAAGCTAAAGAAAAATATTTCGAACGCTTGTAAAAATTATATTGATAACACTGAAGATAGCAGAAGCTTCAGAAACGAATTTGAAAACGATCTGTTCAGTTTTGAAATTAAGTCGTTCGAACCGATATTTAAAAATAGTCAATTTTCAAACAGTCTCAGAATTCGACGAAACCAGTTCCATTGGGTCCGTAATATTTAATTATTACCGGATTTCCAATTTCGTATTTTTTGGAGTTGAGGTGTGAGCATACGGCGTGTAAACGCATTGAAATTATATCGGTTTCAATTTGAATTTAATATTTTATTTTGTCAACATCATCTCCCCTAACCCACGCCTAAATTCACGCCTGCAATCACGAAATTCATCGTGATAACCATACCTCGTCAACTGTAAGTATCTCAGCTCTCCCTCTCTCAAATTTATTCGAACGAAAATCAAAGAAAATAAATAATGGCCGTGCCCCTCGTTCCTTTTATTTCAAATTCAAAACCAACTCGCCCCATTCTTTCGTTCGAGCGAAAAGGCGACATTCTCATGCTCACGTGTGGCGACCGAGGGGATCGAAAATCCCGTATTCGCGAGCCAGATGAATCGAGGGCGACGACATTCGCGTAGCAGTGGAGGGTCGTGAAGGCGGAAGGCGATGGGGCTCGAACGCGAGCACGTGGAAGCGAGCGACAGCGAAGTGATGGCGCGACTCTGGAGAAGGGAGGCGCGCGCGTGGGCGTAGGCGCGATTCAAGTGGAGGGCTCGGCGGCAGTGATTCGCGATGACGAGTGCTCGATCTCAAGGCGCGACAACAGTCAAGTTCCAGGCGAGATGTTAGGGTTTGTGCTCGATTTGGGGATTCGTGTTTGGTGGTGTGTGCTCGCGAGATTGGGAGGGCGACTGCCGTGTTGGTAAGGCATCGATTTCGGGTCGACGTGAGTTTTTCTGGCCAGGCGATCTCAGGTTTAAGTTGAAGACATGGTGAAGGTATAATTTATTTTCAAATTTAAAATTTATACCGTTTTCAATTTCTGTAGGTAAGCAGGAAAAAAAAATAATACATAAGAAAATTGTTTGAAATTTAATTTATTAGGTAAAATAGATTTATTAGGTGAAAACTGCTTTGTCGATTCTCTTATATAAATAAATCATAGGATTATAGCAAAGAACTTAAATAAAGTTTATATATATATATATTTTTCAAAAGGAAGATGAACTTGTTTAATTTACTCATTCAATTTATTTTTAGGGATGATTAAAGAAGAAAATGTAGTTTTAAACTAAAAATTTAGTTAAATAAATTTATAAAAAGGGAATGGGTTTAAAGAAATTTAAATAATGGATAAATAAAATTTTAAATTGAGAAATTGGTTTGGAACAGAACTATCAGGATTAAACAATTAAAAATGGAAATTGGTTAATTAATTGTTTCGAATATTAATAAATGTGTATAAATATTTATACAAGGTATAAATCAAGGAAGTCGAGCCGAAAAAGAGATGGATTGCAAAATTTATAGCTAAGGTGAGATTTTTCTCACTCGAATAAAATGTGGAATTTTTATAGTTATTGTTTGATTGCTATGATTGCTGTTTGTATTAGATATGATAGGATATATCTATATATATAGCAGTATATACATATTGGCATATGTATATATTGGATTGATGATTTCCCGCCTCGTATAGCGGATGAGACCCTATTGCGCCGTTAGTAAGCGGATTTATAAAAACCTATATACCGCGATAATTCCGTACTGGAGCAGAATTGGTATTGTGCTAACATCTTTGGATGCAGGGAAACAGGTTGGAGGGATCCAACTGGATTCCTCAACTGTATTTATTTATTTACAGATGTTGATATATATTCTGTCATCATATGATGATATATGATGTTGATGTTGTGATGAACTAATTGATGCGTTGCATCATCGGGTTCAATTTTAAAGTTTAAAAATAAACGATTTTTACTTTAAAAAGAATTTTGAAGTGATTTTTGGAAAGTATACGATTTATTAAATTTTGGAATTTATTTATCTTAAATAAATAAATAAATGTTATAAATTTAAAGTTATGAAAATTTTAAATTGTGAAATATACCTGAAAGGTGATTTTGAAATAAATAGTCAAGTGATAAATAAAATAGTTTAAGTTGGATTTCTTTTGAATTATTTAAGAATGATATATATAAAAGATGTACAGAATTGATATTTATCAATTAATAGTATTGGAATTTTAAAACGAGTTTCTATAAGGGTTAGAAATTTATAGAATTATAAATTGTGAAGACATGAGATTTATAGAATTATAGATTGTGAAGATTTGAAGTTTATAGATTTATAAAGATTGAAGTTTATAGATTTATAAAGATTGAAGTTCATAGATTATAAAGTATGAAGTTATAAAATGAATGAAGTTATAAAATGAATGAAGTTATAAAATGAATGAAGTTATAAAATGAATGAAGTTATAAAATGAATAAAGTTGTAGAATAAAGACTGATAAGAAATTTACTTGTAACTTGGATTGTTGCTTTTAAATGGGATATTGATCGAATTATTAATAAAGAAGATTTATTAAATTGAAGTCGTTAGAAAATAGAAATAGAATTTATAAACGTTGTTTTATAAATTCGAAATCAATTGGATTTGGTAAATTAAAAGGTTAAAGGGGATTTTATCCACGATTTTGGATAGTGGAAAATTCTCGAAATAAATGTGTAGAAAAGATTTAAATAGGGTTAAGTGAAGTATATTCACGATTTGGACAGTGAATATATTGTTAAGTAAAATGGATACGTTTTTGAAGAGGTGATATTAAAAATGAAGTTAAACATTTTAAAGATGTTTTAAAATGTATTGTGAATCGAAAGCATAGATTTCAACAGTTCTTGTTGAAATAGGCGTTTTCGAGAAATAAGGAAATGGTGGACTATAACACTGTTGTTATAGTAAATGATTTCCGAAAGGAAATGTTTTTATCTAGTATTGGGATTTACATATCTATATTAATTTCGAATCCCTATACTAGTGATTTTTGAGTCGTCGTAACGATGTTTTAAAAACGAATTCGTTTTTGACTCAAATTAATGTTGTTATAGAAAATAGATTTCTTTAAAGAATGAATGTATACTTAATTTGATTTTAAGTATATCGAATATTTTCCAATGTTGAAAATAAATGGATTTGTGAATTACCGACTTATTTTTAAATAAGTATGGGAATGTTTTCCAACACGAAATGAAATGTTTTTGAGAATTTATCTTCTTAAAGATAAATCAAAATTTAATATTGAAATCGATTTGAAAAATCGAATATCGGTAGATATTCGATAAGTATAAATTCACTATGGAATTTATAAAAAAAAAAAAGAAATGGGAATTCGTTTTAAAAATAAACGTTGATTTATTTTTGAAAGTGTGGAAATTTTATATCTAGTAAAGATATTTTGGAAGATAAAATAATTTGGGAAAATTATTTGGAATCTGATGATGTTGCGCATCTTTATTGATAGTTAAATAACCGACTATCAATAATTACCTTTAGATAGGTATTTGTTGTGAATTGGATGAATTTGAATGCCACACTTATTTTAAATAATCGCTCACTATTCGGGTTAGCCGGGAAAGGACCATGGGGTCGTATAACCCATTCCGAATATGTGATACGTCGTTATGAATTGCATTCGAAGACCGGTGTTGAAGACCGGATATTTTTGAAAACGGAAGGATTACCGTCGAGTTACTCTACACCGACTGATCTTCGGTTTAGAGGTTTTATCACCCTTAGTGACGGGAAGTCCCGACGTGATTAGAAATTTATCCGGATATGCAAGGGCTTCGTGAGAAGTGCCTTCGGTTCTGTTCGATCCCGGAACAGACTTGTATGGATTGTGTGTCTGACGTTACAATTTGAGATATAAAGCTGATTTCTTTCAAATACATTTCTGTTGGTGGCGGAGAATTTATTCTCTTAGCTTAACACCCTTCTCTGAGACGTACGAGCTCAGAGGTTATGTAGTTGAAATTTATCAGCGATATATCCCAATTTGGTAACGTGGCATACTGAGTGTTGCTGTGAAATGATCAGTGTTTGATCATTTGTGATATGATCATTTGTTTGATCTTATATCTTTGTGATCATAGGTTGATCATTTTGTTTGACCCGAAGCAGGGCTTTTTATAGAAAGCGTAGCTTTGTGGACGAGACTTCGTCGAGCCTCACACCCCGGAAATGGTCGAAACAGGACGAATGCGGCAAGGTTCTAGGGAGTAGCGCCCCTTAGTGTATGTCATTCCTTCTGGATAAAGGTGGTATCATGGTATGGAGCCCAGATACTTAACCTCTGTGGTTGCTGCACAGTTATTATTACTTTGTGGTTTGTTGGAAATCGGGGATCCTCGGGAAGATCGGTGACGATCGGGGGATGGCATACGCGTGTCAGTAGTTACCTATTTTTGCAGAGGTAACCCGGCCTTGTGTTGGCAGAGATCCGGTTAGGTTCTCGGGTCGTCTATTCCAGGGACGTACCCATCGTGGATAGGAAGTTCCTTAGCCTGACCATTTGTTGGAAATCCAAAGAAACAATACGAGCCTTTACGATTTCAATTGTATAACCTGTCTCCTCAGGAGGCAGCTATAGCAGGCATAATATAATGGTACCTATGCTGGCTAAGATTTATATTCTACTTTCGAAATGTTTTCCACTATGCACTAATAATAATATCAAAAAGAATTTTGATTTTTGCGTAGTAAGCATCTTTGACTATCATAAGAAGTAATCTCCTCCAAGTCTGCGTTTGCATTGTGTGTGTGGTGGGAGGTCTTATGGTAGTTTCATTTTCCAAAAGCATTGCGAATTGACTTTAAAATTCTCTGCTATTTATTTTTAAAGTTAAACTGTTTTACGATCTCACACCAGTCACCATGACTGACTCGGAGTTTATTGTTTCCCTTCTAAACTCTGGGTGCCCATCAATTTCCACACGGGCAGCCTAGAGTTATGTTATCAGGATATTCTGGATATTCTGGAGCTTTGGAAATAAGCTGGATGACGAGACGTAGTATTTGTATCTGATAGTATTTATTCCGCTGTGTATTCTGTATGAGGACAAGTTATATACCTGTCCATTGTTGTTTATTGACTCTGATGATATGATGTGATGTAATGTAATAACAGATATAATTCTTTTGTTTTAAATGATATTCGTTTATCTATTATATATTGTTCCGCTGCGATATGTGAGATTCTGATATTGTTTTCTGTTCTGATGTTGTTCTGTTGTTCTTCTTTCTTTCTCTTCTATCTTTTCTTCTACTTTTTCTTTTAAAACCATAACTTTTCGGGTTTCCGGCATTCGATGGCTCGGCAGTCGATAAAGTGAGTATCGATGTTGAATTTTCGAAAGTCGAAAATTTTCGGGAAGTTACAAGTGGTATCAGAGCATATGGTTAAGCGACAACCCTGCTCTGTTGGGTGTTACTCATTAGAGATAGAGTCAGTAGTACTCTAGAATGAGTTGAGTGTAATAATAGATATGAGCGCGTATTTGTTATTGAATATAAAATTGTTTTGTATTGTGATGATTGGTTTATTGAGTGGAATATGAACCTTCGTCGGCACAGTCTGCGCAACTGGATCGAAGGGGTTTCTAAACGCTCGAATAGAACAATTCGGCACAGTATTGTTTTAAATAGGGTGAATGAAATAATTTTACCCAAATCTATTTTTGTATAGAAAAGAAATGTTTTTCTATGAAGTACTATAGTATATGGTTGCATGGATGTTAGGAAGTAATAATAGTGAATTATTATCACTGAAATTGAATAAGAAATTGGAATTATAACTCCAAAGTTAAGAAATAAATCCATATATAAATGAGATTTGAGAATGTAAATTATAAATGTGATTTGTAAATGAAAACGGAATTCCAGAGAAGTATTTGGAAATGTTTTGAAAAGAATTTGAAAATTTTGGAGATTTGGAAAGTTTAAATCATTTTTGATTTGAAAAGGGATTTCAAAGGGTTTGAAAAGTATTTTAGAGAGATGAAAGCTCTAAACTCTTTTCGGTCGCTGGAAAATAACTTCGGTAATGACTGCAGCATCACTGATGTTCATTTTCGGGTTTCCAAAAGAGGAATTGCTGCCAAATTATTTTAAATGGAAAGTTGTTTGAAATTTGGGTTTTGTTTGGAAATTCAAAAGGATAATTTGAATTGTTTTCAAAATGGTTTTGAAAAGGTTGAAAAGACTCTGGAATTGAGTACTGAATTATGAAAATAAATGAAAATTGTGAATGAACGAATAAATTTGCAAGTGAATCAATTAAATAAAATGAGATTGAAAATTGAAATTCGTTTCAAATTTGTAAGAAATGAATTGAATTGAATAATTATAAATGAAAGATGAATAAAAGATAAAATTCATAATGGAATGTAAATAAGTTAATAACTTATAGAATATTTGGTAATTTGATAGAAATGAGACTCAAATTGAAAATGAATGAATAATTTGCAATTGTAAATGAAATTGAAGACAAATTTGAAATTGTAAGTAAATTGGAATTTGTAATGAGTTAGTAATTGAAACTAAGCTAAAAGAGCAATTATGAATGAAAGTTGTTTGGTTAATAGAAAAAAACCGAATGAAAATATGAAATGCAAATTTAATTGGATGGAATCAATTGCAAATGAAGTAGAATTAAAATAAATTGAATTTGTATCAATTTGAATTGGTTATAAACTAGAATGGATATGAATTCATTTTGTTTAAAAACGAATGTAACTTCAACCGTAAATATATAAGCATATATTGAAAATTTTGTAATAGAATTTGCAAATTGGATTGAATGTTGTAACTAGATATAATGGCTAGTAGATATACAGGTGTTATAAATGGGATTTGATCTTCAAAGATGAATTTGAATTTGCTCGAAAAAGGTAAGTATTTAAATTTGAATATGAGTTTTTGATGATTTCTCTCTAGCCGCTTGGCTTTTTCTTTTTCTTTTTGAAATCTGAGAGTCCGTAGGGACGTTTTGTAGTCGTACCGTATTAGCCGCGCAAAGGAGACGCTGGCGAAATTTTTCGAAAATTTCGGGTGTTAGAAAAATTTTGAGAAAATTTTGAAGGTTTAAATTTGAATTTGAATTTAAATTTGAATTGTTAAGGAAAACAATGATGTTTGAAAATTTTGAAAATGTTTGGAAATTTAGTTGAATGATAACGAATCTTTAGTAGAAAGATTTGTTTTGAAGAATTGATAAAACTATTGAATGTTGAAAAATAGTAGACGAGTTAAGGACCTTTTTCCCTAACTTGTAATTTCGAGGACGAAATTCTTTTAAGGAGGGAAGTTTGTAACGACCCTGAATTTCGAATAAATTAAATTGGGAATATTTAATTAATTTTAAATATTTGAACGACGATTTAATTTGAATTTCCGATATAATTCTGAAATCGGCGATTAAATTATAAAATTTAATCGATTGAAGTTGAATAAAAATTTGTATCTTCAATTTAAAGCTAAAGAAAAATATTTCGAACGCTTGTAAAAATTATATTGATAACACTGAAGATAGCAGAAGCTTCAGAAACGAATTTGAAAACGATCTGTTCAGTTTTGAAATTAAGTCGTTCGAACCGATATTTAAAAATAGTCAATTTTCAAACAGTCTCAGAATTCGACGAAACCAGTTCCATTGGGTCCGTAATATTTAATTATTACCGGATTTCCAATTTCGTATTTTTTGGAGTTGAGGTGTGAGCATACGGCGTGTAAACGCATTGAAATTATATCGGTTTCAATTTGAATTTAATATTTTATTTTGTCAACATCATCTCCCCTAACCCACGCCTAAATTCACGCCTGCAATCACGAAATTCATCGTGATAACCATACCTCGTCAACTGTAAGTATCTCAGCTCTCCCTCTCTCAAATTTATTCGAACGAAAATCAAAGAAAATAAATAATGGCCGTGCCCCTCGTTCCTTTTATTTCAAATTCAAAACCAACTCGCCCCATTCTTTCGTTCGAGCGAAAAGGCGACATTCTCACGCTCACGTGTGGCGACCGAGGGGATCGAAAATCCCGTATTCGCGAGCCAGATGAATCGAGGGCGACGACATTCGCGTAGCAGTGGAGGGTCGTGAAGGCGGAAGGCGATGGGGCTCGAACGCGAGCACGTGGAAGCGAGCGACAGCGAAGTGATGGCGCGACTCTGGAGAAGGGAGGCGCGCTCGTGGGCGTAGGCGCGATTCAAGTGGAGGGCTCGGCGGCAGTGATTCGCGATGACGAGTGCTCGATCTCAAGGCGCGACAACAGTCAAGTTCCAGGCGAGATGTTAGGGTTTGTGCTCGATTTGGGGATTCGTGTTTGGTGGTGTGTGCTCGCGAGATTGGGAGGGCGACTGCCGTGTTGGTAAGGCATCGATTTCGGGTCGACGTGAGTTTTTCTGGCCAGGCGATCTCAGGTTTAAGTTGAAGACATGGTGAAGGTATAATTTATTTTCAAATTTAAAATTTATACCGTTTTCAATTTCTGTAGGTAAGCAGGAAAAAAAAATAATACATAAGAAAATTGTTTGAAATTTAATTTATTAGGTAAAATAGATTTATTAGGTGAAAACTGCTTTGTCGATTCTCTTATATAAATAAATCATAGGATTATAGCAAAGAACTTAAATAAAGTTTATATATATATATATTTTTCAAAAGGAAGATGAACTTGTTTAATTTACTCATTCAATTTATTTTTAGGGATGATTAAAGAAGAAAATGTAGTTTTAAACTAAAAATTTAGTTAAATAAATTTATAAAAAGGGAATGGGTTTAAAGAAATTTAAATAATGGATAAATAAAATTTTAAATTGAGAAATTGGTTTGGAACAGAACTATCAGGATTAAACAATTAAAAATGGAAATTGGTTAATTAATTGTTTCGAATATTAATAAATGTGTATAAATATTTATACAAGGTATAAATCAAGGAAGTCGAGCCGAAAAAGAGATGGATTGCAAAATTTATAGCTAAGGTGAGATTTTTCTCACTCGAATAAAATGTGGAATTTTTATAGTTATTGTTTGATTGCTATGATTGCTGTTTGTATTAGATATGATAGGATATATCTATATATATAGCAGTATATACATATTGGCATATGTATATATTGGATTGATGATTTCCCGCCTCGTATAGCGGATGAGACCCTATTGCGCCGTTAGTAAGCGGATTTATAAAAACCTATATACCGCGATAATTCCGTACTGGAGCGGAATTGGTATTGTGCTAACATCTTTGGATGCAGGGAAACAGGTTGGAGGGATCCAACTGGATTCCTCAACTGTATTTATTTATTTACAGATGTTGATATATATTCTGTCATCATATGATGATATATGATGTTGATGTTGTGATGAACTAATTGATGCGTTGCATCATCGGGTTCAATTTTAAAGTTTAAAAATAAACGATTTTTACTTTAAAAAGAATTTTGAAGTGATTTTTGGAAAGTATACGATTTATTAAATTTTGGAATTTATTTATCTTAAATAAATAAATAAATGTTATAAATTTAAAGTTATGAAAATTTTAAATTGTGAAATATACCTGAAAGGTGATTTTGAAATAAATAGTCAAGTGATAAATAAAATAGTTTAAGTTGGATTTCTTTTGAATTATTTAAGAATGATATATATAAAAGATGTACAGAATTGATATTTATCAATTAATAGTATTGGAATTTTAAAACGAGTTTCTATAAGGGTTAGAAATTTATAGAATTATAAATTGTGAAGACATGAGATTTATAGAATTATAGATTGTGAAGATTTGAAGTTTATAGATTTATAAAGATTGAAGTTTATAGATTTATAAAGATTGAAGTTCATAGATTATAAAGTATGAAGTTATAAAATGAATGAAGTTATAAAATGAATGAAGTTATAAAATGAATGAAGTTATAAAATGAATGAAGTTATAAAATGAATAAAGTTGTAGAATAAAGACTGATAAGAAATTTACTTGTAACTTGGATTGTTGCTTTTAAATGGGATATTGATCGAATTATTAATAAAGAAGATTTATTAAATGGGAATTCGTTTTAAAAATAAACGTTGATTTATTTTTGAAAGTGTGGAAATTTTATATCTAGTAAAGATATTTTGGAAGATAAAATAATTTGGGAAAATTATTTGGAATCTGATGATGTTGCGCATCTTTATTGATAGTTAAATAACCGACTATCAATAATTACCTTTAGATAGGTATTTGTTGTGAATTGGATGAATTTGAATGCCACACTTATTTTAAATAATCGCTCACTATTCGGGTTAGCCAGGAAAGGACCATGGGGTCGTATAACCCATTCCGAATATGTGATACGTCGTTATGAATTGCATTCGAAGACCGGTGTTGAAGACCGGATATTTTTGAAAACGGAAGGATTACCGTCGAGTTACTCTACACCGACTGATCTTCGGTTTAGAGGTTTTATCACCCTTAGTGACGGGAAGTCTCGACGTGATTAGAAATTTATCCGGATATGCAAGGGCTTCGTGAGAAGTGCCTTCGGTTCTGTTCGATCCCGGAACAGACTTGTATGGATTGTGTGTCTGACGTTACAATTTGAGATATAAAGCTGATTTCTTTCAAATACATTTCTGTTGGTGGCGGAGAATTTATTCTCTTAGCTTAACACCCTTCTCTGAGACGTACGAGCTCAGAGGTTATGTAGTTGAAATTTATCAGCGATATATCCCAATTTGGTAACGTGGCATACTGAGTGTTGCTGTGAAATGATCAGTGTTTGATCATTTGTGATATGATCATTTGTTTGATCTTATATCTTTGTGATCATAGGTTGATCATTTTGTTTGACCCGAAGCAGGGCTTTTTATAGAAAGCGTAGCTTTGTGGACGAGACTTCGTCGAGCCTCACACCCCGGAAATGGTCGAAACAGGACGAATGCGGCAAGGTTCTAGGGAGTAGCGCCCCTTAGTGTATGTCATTCCTTCTGGATAAAGGTGGTATCATGGTATGGAGCCCAGATACTTAACCTCTGTGGTTGCTGCACAGTTATTATTACTTTGTGGTTTGTTGGAAATCGGGGATCCTCGGGAAGATCGGTGACGATCGGGGGATGGCATACGCGTGTCAGTAGTTACCTATTTTTGCAGAGGTAACCCGGCCTTGTGTTGGCAGAGATCCGGTTAGGTTCTCGGGTCGTCTATTCCAGGGACGTACCTATCGTGGATAGGAAGTTCCTTAGCCTGACCATTTGTTGGAAATCCAAAGAAACAATACGAGCCTTTACGATTTCAATTGTATAACCTGTCTCCTCAGGAGGCAGCTATAGCAGGCATAATATAATGGTACCTATGCTGGCTAAGATTTATATTCTACTTTCGAAATGTTTTCCACTATGCACTAATAATAATATCAAAAAGAATTTTGATTTTTGCGTAGTAAGCATCTTTGACTATCATAAGAAGTAATCTCCTCCAAGTCTGCGTTTGCATTGTGTGTGTGGTGGGAGGTCTTATGGTAGTTTCATTTTCCAAAAGCATTGCGAATTGACTTTAAAATTCTCTGCTATTTATTTTTAAAGTTAAACTGTTTTACGATCTCACACCAGTCACCATGACTGACTCGGAGTTTATTGTTTCCCTTCTAAACTCTGGGTGCCCATCAATTTCCACACGGGCAGCCTAGAGTTATGTTATCAGGATATTCTGGATATTCTGGAGCTTTGGAAATAAGCTGGATGACGAGACGTAGTATTTGTATCTGATAGTATTTATTCCGCTGTGTATTCTGTATGAGGACAAGTTATATACCTGTCCATTGTTGTTTATTGACTCTGATGATATGATGTGATGTAATGTAATAACAGATATAATTCTTTTGTTTTAAATGATATTCGTTTATCTATTATATATTGTTCCGCTGCGATATGTGAGATTCTGATATTGTTTTCTGTTCTGATGTTGTTCTGTTGTTCTTCTTTCTTTCTCTTCTATCTTTTCTTCTACTTTTTCTTTTAAAACCATAACTTTTCGGGTTTCCGGCATTCGATGGCTCGGCAGTCGATAAAGTGAGTATCGATGTTGAATTTTCGAAAGTCGAAAATTTTCGGGATGTTACAGGAAATTCACTCAACAAGCAAAGATCTTCCAACACTCAAGGCACTACAACAAGCTCCGTGAAGGACTTCATTCATCCGATACGGATTTAGCAAGATTCATCACTGAAGATTGAGCTAGTAGTCTAGATTGTTGTGTGATCAAGTTATATTGTATTTGACAAGTGATTTGTATCGATTTGTAACCGAATCAGCAATAAAAGATTATAAAGTGGACGTAGGCTCAATTACGGGCCGAACCACTATAAACCTGTTGTTCATTTACTGCTTTTCTGCTATTTTTAGCTTATATTCTGTTCCCGTACCCACGGGTGGTGCTTTCACGATTCTATTACACACACCGGGTGTTAGCGTTCACTTTTTACCGTTAACATAGTGGAATCATGTACTTGGAATCATTACGATTCTCTACACTTGACCACAAGATCTAAGACCTTAAGAAGTGGACATTCAAAGTTTGCTATTAATGTGGTAAGTAAAAATACACAGAAAGTAAAAAAGATAAATAGATTTATCTTTATTCTAAAAAAATTATATATTTTTTTTGGCAGAAAGCATCAGTAATCAACATTAATAAAGGGCTACAAGACGCAGGGAGAAAACAATTCTGAGGAACTCTACATTGCTTAAAAATGTTGACTGTGCCCAACAAAGCAATGGGTAATTTTGAAGATAGTGGAGATTTTTATACAAAAATGCATGTTACACGATAACTAGCTACCCACATATTGCCAATTAGATACTATTATTTACTCACATATTGTTACTTAAATAAACACACTACTAAATACAATTCATTATCAAAATGAAGAAAAGATAATCTGTTTTATCATTATATTCAAATTACTAAAATTAAGAAATACAGGTTCGACTGTGGAGTTTTCGTAATGATGTTCACACAAAAGATTGCACAAGAAATGAAGACTACATCAAAAATCAGTCTTGAACAACACAATGCATTTAGAGCGCAAATAGCTGCACAAATCCTCTCCGACGAACCATATTACTGGACAGTTGAAATTTTTTGCAGCTCAGCTTCAGCTACAAAAAATGCGAACTGAGAATGATAAGAACAATTTGTTTGATGTCTGACAGTCTTTTTATCATGCATTTCTTAAAATTTATTACAATATCCATAACTATATTGTTCATAATAGATTTTAGGTAGCATATCTGAATTTACTGATGAATTTGTAATAGCTGATGTTAACTAGCAAGTAATTACACAACCGATGTTAATTTGATGATAAAATTTTGATAACTGATCATGAATTTGTAATGGAGAATTTGTTTCTAATGCTCTGTTAAGAAAGCTAAAAGCATTTATCTTTTATTGATAATATTCTGATTTCATAAAATAATACGTTATTAACAGTATGTTGTATCAGTCTTTTACATATGCACTGTTTTTATGTCTCCAAGATTTATATGTATAGAAATATTCACTTTATTTCATGTACTATTTAACATTCTGTGTATTCTCCTATGTTTGGAGCGTTGGAGAAAGTTCGGTGATAAGCTTAGGTTACTACTTGAGTGCCATAGGCTGAAAATGTCTGCAAAGGCTAGATGGTCCAAATGTACTACCTGTCACTGAATCACTCTAATTTTGATGATCTATCCTTTCAGAGTTGTAAGAGTTTACTATGCATGCGTCACATTGACGAAGCACATGATATGCCTGCTTAATAAACAAAGAAGAGCAGGTATTTTTCACCTTTCATAGATAGTATTAGTTTTTCAGGCAGATTTTTGAAACACTAATACTATTGTTTATATTCATCGTTTTAGTTTGTGGATTAAACCATTAGTTTACACAATTAACAATATTTGAAACATCATCTGTTTAACATGTCACTAATTGACTTTATTCGGTACGACATACTATTAATAAAGCATTTATCTTTTAAACATAAAAGCATTTATCCAAGGTCTATTCTCTTTACATCAGTCACAAACCAACCATTTTTTCCAACTCACGGTTTGCTACGGATAATATTCAAAATATTTGTAAATATATACACACTTCTGAAAACTTATTTTGGTTCTTACTGTAATCTGATGCCTTACAATGACATTTGGTAGTCCATTCATCAACAAAATCTAGCAATTAATCACACACACCAACAAAATCAAAACACAAAACAAAGGCTATATAGCAGAACAAAAAAAGATATATGAATTTATCTTTTTCACAAAACTAACAACAATGTATACCGAATAACAATTAAACATAAAAATTGTTTACAACCAAAAATAATCAGAAACATATCAGCAACAATTCAACATACCCAATTATTCGAATATTCAACTCAAAATATTCAAAGAACAATCAATCAAATACGTTGGATTAAAACACTCAACTCAATTATTCAAAGAACACCCCCTTTTATTATATCCTAGTTTTTTACACTTTCCACATCTGTTTTGCTTAGCTTGAAAATCAACCCCTTCAATCCTATTCATTATAGGCCTACCAGCTCCACAAATAGGCTTAGGAGGAAGAACAGTAGATGATTCTTCGGCTTCGGTTGCTTCCTTATCAAAAGTTGGAACAGGACTGATCACAGGTGAATACGAAGCTCGATAATACCCAACAGTAAAGTAATTCTCAATATAATCATAAACATAATTTCGGGTTAAAGAAATACACTTCAAAGCATGTGCACAAGGAAAACCCATCACTTTCCATTGATTGCAACTATATATGCGATTTTTAAGATCAACTTTTTGCGACGTTGGAGAATGAACTTAAAAAATAAACCTACAAAATTTTAAAAATGTGATGAATGTATCAAGTATAAAAAAATCAATAGAGTAAAGCAAAAATGTAAGCAGTGATATGCTCTAAAAATTTACACAACCACAACAGAAAATAAAACTGAGAATTTTAGCATCAAAAAAAATACTGGGAAAATCATTGTCGGAAAACCCTAATATACTTTGCAAATCACTTGCCTATTCTACTATTAAACTATAGCAACAAACAATTTCATAAAGAAATGCATTGATTTAGCAATTCACATATTCATACAATCTTGCATTCAACGTCACTAGTTGAATGGAAATACCAACTGATGAAACAAATATAAGAAATGAAGACAAAAACCACATTTAACACAAATACAACAAAAATGATTATAGAGATATCCTAACTGACATTCTGTTATAATATTCTAGCAACAAATACTTTCACCTACACACAATCTCACATATGAGAATACTAAGTTGAATAAATAAACTATTGGAGTTAATCATAGCAACACAACAAATGTAGGGAAAATGATTGTTGAAATATCCTAACATACATATGCAATCCAATTGCCGATTCTGCCATTATATTGTAACATACATATGACACAATCTTGCATATATATAAACAAGTTGTATTTCTAAACAAAAGTTATTCACACTATATATATTCTTTGTAACACATAAGCCTCAAAGTATGTGCAGAAAAGTGTGTCAGATAACAAAATGAATTCTTTAATGCAAAAATAACATGCAGCAACAAAATCAAAACATAATACACAGGGTATATAGCAGATTGAAAAGGAGATAAATACATCTATCTTTTTCAGAAACTGTGAGCAGCATGTAATAAAATACAAACACATACCTAGATGATTTAGAAAAACTCCATCCAAATCCTTCTTCCTTCAATTTCAACAAACTAGCTTCCATTTTTGGATAAAGCACACTAGTCCACTTAGATGCCTCTTCTCTTCGATTAGACATTTGCATCATAAGTTTAACCCGAATACCATCAAGACATGAAGTGACAGGTAGACTTCTTCATCCAAAATACAGGAATTAAAACTTTCAGCTACATTAGACATATTTTCACCACATCTTTTCCCAGGAGAAAATAAATCAGCCCAGTGGTCATATGGCTTATCATTCAAATATTCAATAGTTTTTGCAACTCCAATTTCTTTATACTTTGACATAGGTTTTTCAAACTCATAACAATTGGAAGCTAAAGCACAACGTTCTAGTAAATGAGCTACCCACAAACCTCTTCCACTTTTCACAATACTAGCAATATTATTTTGCATATGATGCAAACAATAAGAATGATAACTATTTGGAAAAATTTTAGGAATACTTAAGAGAAAGCCCCAATGTCTATCACTTAAAAAAGTCAATGGTCTATCACAACTAAGAGCATTCTTTAAGTGAGTCAAAAACCAACTCCAATACTCTTCATTTTCCTTAGGAACAAGAGCCATTGGCAATGGAAAAAAACATGAAACAAAAAAATAGCAAAATACATTCACTGTTAATCAACACAACAACAATAAATTACAGCAGCACAACTATCTAACCCAAATTTATAACAATAATTACAGCATATTTTATTGAC
This sequence comes from Allium fistulosum, assembly GCA_030737815.1. Lineage (NCBI taxonomy): Eukaryota > Viridiplantae > Streptophyta > Magnoliopsida > Asparagales > Amaryllidaceae > Allium > Allium fistulosum. The sequence goes on along the minus strand of CM060901.1, from coordinate 302,358,242 downwards.
TAGAACAATAAGTTATAGCAGCACAACTATCAAGCCCAAATTTATAACAAGGAAAGCATGAAAACACTACAAAGTATAACCCATATACATTAAAAGACAAAAAAGATAACAAACATACCTTGATTCCCATTGTTTGCAGTGGCTGCCATCAAAATACCACTTCGACCTTTCAAAAATGTTGCATCTAAAAACACCATAGGACGACAATAACAAAATCCAAAGATACATGTCTCATAACAAACAAAAACTCTCTCAAATTGATTAGTATCCGGATCCACTTCCATACTTGAGTAACTATTCGGATATTTCTTTCCATTGCCTTCAAATACCAAACCAAATCATTATAAAAATTCTTTTCATCACCATAAATATCATTCATAGCCATTTTCTTACTCTTATAAGCAAAATAATAGCTCAAATCCACATCATAATCTCTTCTAAAACTTTTCATAATATCCTTCGTTTTTCTTTTTGGCTCATCACGAATTTGATTAACAATCAAACTTTTCACAAGATCACTATTAATAGTTGGACTACTAATCGATCGAAATCCACCACCACAAGAATGACTTAAATGAATATTTTTAACAAACAATTGGTCCAATTGCTTCAATTTAAAAGAAGCATGAATCCTAAAAGGACAACCATCTACAACACATCGAACTGTCAATCGTTCCTTACAATTCTTAATATACTATACTTTAAACCCATTCTTCAAATAATAAGCACTAACTGTTCGACGAAAACCAAGACCAGAATCAAATTGTCGACCAACCCCAGTAAAAAAATCCAAATTTGAATTCTTCTTCATTGGCTCATGTAAATCCCTTTCTTGTGTAAAACCAGACTGTAAATCCTCAGCATACTCTAACATATTACTCCTTGATTCTCCAACAACAAGTGAACAAGATTTACTACTTTCACCAACAACATTATCCATGGAATTATTCTTCAGCCTTAGAAAAAAACCAAATATTGTTCCTTTTAAACCAAGATAAGCATAATACAGCTTGAAGGTCACTATTTGTTTCAACAAAGGTGGTCTTTGATTCTCGAATATAAAAACTATCGAAGCATAATGGAGTGAAATTATTCCACTCGTCACAAATCTTATTCCTAACACAAGAAATAGAAGCATCCAATCCAAAACGAGCACTAAAAAAATTCTTATTGAAATCAAACACAACTATAACAGATGAATAACACCTGCAATTAAAGATGTAAACAAATAAATATGTTTATGAAAATGTTTGAAAACATCTAATCTTAATTAACAACTAATTACATAACATACTACATGACATATCCTTTTTAGCCCACTTTTCAGAAAAAGATAAAGCCATTTATCTTTTCCAGAACTCAAAATTACAATGTCATCCATTTAACACATTCACCAAGAACTAAAGAAGAAGAATTGTCAACAAGAAATGTCAGAACTAAACAAGAAAGCAACAACAAATAATCAACCAAAATAATCAACCTTATTTGTATACTACTTTTAACAAAAATACAAATTCATTTGTCACTTAACACCATAGCATAATAACACAAGTTGAGGAATTATTATCACAACCAAACAAAACAGATACTTAAAAAAACAATACCTTTCATCACCACAATCCATTAATTGATCTCTTGAACATTGATTTTCAGAGCCTATTATTCCACCAACGATATAAAATCAACACTGTATTCCACCAATCGACACCTTATTCCACCAACGATATCAAATCGTGCATGAAACTAATACAGTATGATAAACCTCTAGATCAAGTCGATATAATCGCCTCGCCTGACCAAATTGAGAAAATCACCTGAAGTAATCAAAAAAATAACCTCACCCGATCAAATTAGAAAGATCGCCTCAATTAATCAACAAAATAACCTCGCCTGATCAAAGTAAAAAGATCGCCTGATCAAATTAGAAAGATCGCTTGATCGATTTAAGAAATTCGCAAGTCAATATAATTTGAGAAAATGGCCGGACGTATGTTTTTGTCCTGCAAAATAAACCCTTCGAACCCGTGTCCTAGAAAATAATTGGGCCTGACTTATAGGCCCTTCCCACTAATTTCCACTTTTCAAATACTGCAATTTTCTTCCTTAAAATACTCCTTTACTCCATTGCTGAATGTTGATATATGGGGATGCTATTCTCGCATCCATAATTAAATTTTGCACCCCAATAATTATCAATTTTTAAAACGCAATAACTTTTTATAGAAACGACGGATTAACAAACCGTTTTCACCATTAAATCTCAATTTTATTATCTTTCTAATGAGTGGCATTATGCATATGTAAAAACAATGGCAGGACAAGTTATTCGTGGATCCAACTCCACACTGAGTTGGATGTGGGTTTACAAGGGGCAGCGCGCCCCTGTCCGAAGGCGGAGTTGGGGGCAGAGCCCCGAATTTTTTTTATAAATTGACATTTTCAAATTTTCTGCAATTATATGGTATGATTGCAGACAATTCAGCAATTATATGCAATAATTGCAGAAAAGTCTGCAAATATATAGTGTGATTGCAGACAATTTAGCAAGTATATGCAATAATTGCAAAAAAAGTCTACAATTATATGATATAGTTGCACTTTTCTGTGATTACTTGGAATAATTGCAGAGTTTTCTGCAATTATTCGATATAATTGCATAAAAGTATGCACTTATATGGAATAATTGCAGAAAAATTTGCAATTGTTCCATATAACATAAAATTCTGCAATTATATATATAGAATAATTACTGATATTTGAAGAAAAATTGATAATCATTTCATATAATTGCAGAAAATGGCAAGTATATTGAATAATTGTAGAAAAGTCGGCAATTATATGGTATAATAACAGAGAAGTCTGCAATTATTACATATAATTGCATAAAAGGCCACAATTATTCCATATAATTGCATAAAAGTCTGCAATTATATGGAATAATTACTGACATTTAAAGAAAAATCGATGTTCAAAAATTGCAGAATTTTCAGCAAATATATGGAATAATTGCAGCCCTACTGCAAATATGATTTTTTTTGTATCAACAATGGATCTCATTTTAAAGATCATAAAATTTATGATTTTTTGGTGAAAACGATATGTTGATCCAATGTTTCTACAGAAAGTTATACGCGTTTGAAATGCTAAAAACGTAAAGGGTATTTGGGTCTTTTGGCGCAGACGGATTTGAAAACAGGGACTAGAAATGTAAGTTTAGTTTGGGGAGGATTTTTTCTCTATTTTGAAACTTAACAGGGATGTGAGCAAAACTATCCCATTATTTTATTTCATCTAAATAATTAAAAATTTATTATTCAATCTCAGCTATTGATTACAAACACATTCAATACATAGAATTTCATTTTCATATTGGTTATTACCAAAATCTTCGAAATTGATTATTTCAAAATTTTATTCAAGCTCATATCTAACAGACTACATTAATAAATCATTAAATTTTTATTTCTAACCATTTTTATTCAATAATTTTATTAAATTTAATAATTAAAAAATAGTTAAAAATACGAATCGTTACATTCTTCCCTACTCAAAACTTTTTGTCCCCGAAAAGGGGTTAAGTAGAGAATTTAACATTTGATATATTTCTCAAAATAATCAACTTATAAAACATAAAATCTATTAGAAAACTTTTACTATGCTTCCACTACGCCACTCCGATCGGCTTACGGTGTTAACTCGCCTTTTGGCGCATACAGGCGGGTTCATCCTAGTCGACTGCATGGTAATCGATGCTGGAATGTCATGGACTTAGTTCAGATGAATGGATAGACGATCGATTATGGATAGTAAACATGAATATGTAGCCAGTATTCGGCACGGCCGATGGGCGAACGACGCAGGGTACTTGGAATATGGATTTTTAACGAAGGTCGAGTTGCTTTGGGATATCCATGGGTTACTTCGGGTTTTCATGAGGTTTACTTCGAGTCAGAGAAGTGTTTGCTTCAAGTCACGATAGGGTATTCTTCGAAGGGGTCGGCATTGGACCTTCTTGGAGCGGCATTGTTTTACTTCGGGTCATCTCAGCATCTACTTCGAGTCGCTGGAGGGTTTACTTCAGGTCAGCGTTCAAAGCTTTGGGGTCGGCAAAGGAGAGGTCGGCATATGGATGGGATCAGCATTGCTTCGGGTCGGCATCAATATGGCTTCGGGTCGGCAAAGCTTTGGGGTCGGCATAGTTGGAATTGCTTTGGGTCGGCACTTATGTGACTTCGGGTCGGCATTAGGGATATTAGGTCGGGATATTATGTCACTTCAAGGGATCGGCTACAGATGGACTTCGAGTCGGCATAGGGGAAGGCTCCGGGTCGACACAGGCAAGTACTTGGATCGACATAAGGTCAGGGTAACATCACTCAAAAGGATCGACATATGGAAAGGCGAGGGATCGGTATTGCATCAGCTCCAGGTCGGCATTAGGAAGGACACAGTTCGGCTATAGGAAAACAATGTTGGGGTCGGCTTTGAGGAAGACACACGTTACTTTGGGTCGGTTTCCAATCTGCTTCGGGTCAGAGGCAAGATTTCTTCGGGTCATCATCAAAGCTACTTGGGGTCGGCATGCTATCAACTTGGGGTCGGCAGTGGTGAATGATATGGGCTCGACTATGGTCTTGGTGGGCCCATGTAGGTAAGAAGGCCCTGTAGCCAGGATTTCACCAATAAATACAGCAGGCATGGCTTTAGAAAAGGGATTCTCATTATGTTTCTCTTCATCTTCCACCTAAAAGCTACTCTTCCATTATTGTTTCAAAAACTCCGGATTGTCACTGTAATCAATTCTCTGATAAAAAAATGAAATTTCCGGAGTGGACGTAGGCCGGAGTTAGCCGAACCACTATAAATTCATCTTTCTTATTGCTTTCTTTTTAGTTTTGATCGTTTTTCATATTATACTCTCTACATATATTATATATGTGATCTGTGACTGGATATTGGTGCTTTCACTTGCAATTGGGTGTTTGTGACCAATTTTGGCTCAAACTTTTGGTGTTTTCACCGAGAAAGCTAGCACTCAGGGATTCGGAAGTTTGGGTCTTGGATTTGGAAGCTTAGGAACTCGGATTCTGGAAGCTATGGTTAGGAAAATGACAAGGAGATAGATGACAGGGAGGAGCCATCAAGAGGGAAGTCAAGAGGCTTCCTCCGGAGTTGGAGCAGATCAGGCATCCATCTACATCACAAGGGATGAGGTGCAGACTATGATGGATTCCATGCGAGAACAGTTGCCGAAAAGGCATGAAGATATGATGTAGAATCTCTTTAGACAAATGGGAACAACTGGGACACAGAACCTAGGAAATGGACCAACCAAAGTTGCTGGCAATGTAGAACAAGGAGTCGGAGTTGCATAAATCTCTAGAGGTCGGAACCAGAATGGAGAACGTGAAGGGAATCAGCAAAGGCTTGGGGGCAGACCCTCGGGATTAGATATTGGAAGGCCCGTGAATGAAGCTCAGCAGGCTAGGGCCAACGCAAACGTGAATGAGTAGCATGAAGAGTACTACCCAGAATACCCTCCAGGACATGGGGGTAGGGTGGAAATGTAAATAGGGGGCCACCCCCGGATGGAGACGAAGGGATGGCTGGATTGATAAGAAGGATTATAAGAGGAGGGCTATCAAACAGAGGCTTGGAGGAAGTTAGTCGAAGTCTGTTCACTCCGAATAACAGAGAAGCAAGGAACCCTCCGGAATTCAAACTACCCATGCTGGAGGCCTATGATGGGAAGTCAGACCCAACAATGCACGTAACCAGATACATCATGCATATGGAAGTGCTGGGGGCATCTAAGGAGGTTATGGCAAGATGCTTCCCTTTATACTTGACGGATTTGGCTGCGCTCTATTTCTGGAAGCTAGAGAATGGATCGATCGGGACATGGGGAGAACTAGTGGAATGCTTCATGAGATAGTTCAGGGTCCACGTTACGCGACCTAAGAATGTAATGACACTGGCATCGATGAAGCAAAGGACAGGAGAGTCCGTAAGGAATTTTCTAATGCGGTTCAATGCAGCTGTGGCTTTGGTGGATCACCCGGATCCATCAATGATTTTGATGGCGGCGGTAGTAGGGATTGCAGAAGGCATTGAGTTCAAAGATTCATTGGCACAGGATCCACCACAAGACCTTGGAGAGTTCGACCACGAGGCAGAAAGGTATATACAATTAGAGGATGTACGCGCTGAATGGCAGGAGGTGAACGCCGTGCAAGGCGAAGGAACGTCTAGAAATGGGCATGGGATGGATAAAGGAAAGCGAAAGCAGGACAATGGGTATGATGTTTCTAACAAATGGAGGAGAGACCGGGAACCCAAATTCAAAACATACACAGACTTGACGGAGAATGTGGAACCAATTTACTTGGAAACACGGGGGCAACTCCCCTATAGAAAACTACCCAGAAGGGATCCCACGAAGCGGGAGCGAAGGAGCAGGAGGTACTGCCTATTCCATGAGCTGGAAGGGCATAGCACAGATGAATGCCGCCACTTGAAGGGCATGGTGGAAGAACACGTTAGGTGTGACAGATTGCCACAATATGTGAGGAACCGGACAACAGCGGTAGGACACGAGCAGCTACATGCACCAAACATGAATGACCGTGGATCGGGGTCACGACGTGTCATCAACTAATCGTGATAACAAGGACCGAGTTTAGGATTTGAACTTTGGTCATCAAATAATCTCTCTGGTTTTGTTTCAAAAATGAAGCAGCTATGCCACTTACACATGTATGGGAACCAGAGCGATTCCCAAGCATGCTCTAAGATGGTAATAGACTGCTCTGCCTGGAGAGGCAGCACTTAGCTTTTTCTGCTTTCTTATTATTTTTAAAGTCTTGGAATTTGGATTTAGTAAATGGATTTGGATTTTGTGAAACAAATCCCTAACCAGAGAGTTAAGGGGTGGATATTGGAAGTAGGCTGGGAATTGATCGCTTTATGTCCCTGTTCGGAGAGACAGGGATCGGAGTACAAGAACTGAGTCACTTCGCCGGAGAGCGACAGGATCAGCTCACTTGACATTGTTCTCCATTCATCGGAGAGTGATTTGATCGGGGTTCGGCAAGAGCCCAGAGTGGCTGCTATCGGTCTAGGACTTAGGCCATTACATCGCTTAATGTTCAGGGATACTGAACCGGAGTGCAGGGAGTGACGCCGCTTCGCCAGAGAGCGATAGGATCGGCTCGCTCGACGTTGTTTCCCCTTCAACCGAGAGTGATAGGATGGGATCCAGCAAGAGCCCGGAGAGGCTATGATCAGTCTAGGAGGACCAGGACATCGCAATATGCCCCCATTGGGGCCGAAGTGAAAGGGATAGGTTGCTTCGTTGGAGCATGATAGGATCTTCCTATTCAATCGTTAAGTTTGGATCGAGCTTAGCAAAGGTCCAGAGAGGCCGTCAATGATCCGCAGAGATCGTAGGATTCGGTTACTGACTTCCACGATGTGAAATGGATTTGGATAGTGACTATGAATGGCTAAGGATTTGGATAAGACCTGGAGATGTCCTGGATTTGGATTTGGACCCGGAGAGGTCCCTGGATTTGGACAGGACCCGGAGTGGTCCCGAGTTTGGATAAAACGATCCGAAGAGATCGTGGATTCGGTTAATGGATTTAGAATGGATTTGGAATTGGATATCGACTTGAAACAGTGGCGGATCTGGCTATCGGACTTGGATGGAATTTCTTGGTAATGGATTGAATTATGGATTGGATGATATGGCTATGGATGGAATATGGACTTTGGATATCGGATTTAAAGCTAATCAAAACATGCCTTCCTATCGCAAGGCATGTTTGGGGGGCAAAGTGTTAACCCGCCTTTTGGCAAGGCAGCATACAGGCGGGTTCAACCCAATCGACTGCACGGTTATCGAGGCTGTAATGTCATGGACTTGGTTCAGATGAATGGATAGACGATTGATTATGGATAGTAAACATGAATATGTAGTCGGGATTCGGCATGGCCGATGGGCGAACGACGCAGGGTACTTGGAATATGGATTTTTGACAAAGGTCGAGTTGCTTCGGGATATCCATGGGTTACTTCGGGTTTTTATAAGGTTTGCTTCGAGTCACGATAGGGTATTCTTCGAAGGGGTCGGCATTGGACCTTCTTGGAGCGACATTATTATACTTCAGGTCATCTCAGCATCTACTTCGAGTCGATGGAGGGATTACTTCGGGTCAGCGTTCAAAGCTATAGGGTCGACAAAGGAGAGGTCGGCATATGGATGGGATCGGCATTGCTTCGGGTCGGCATCAATCTGGCTTTGGGTCGGCATAGTTGGAATTGCTTCGGGTCGGCACTTATGTGACTTCGGGTCGACATTAGGGATATTGGGTTGGCATATTGTGTCACTTCAAAGGATGGGCTACGGATGGACTTAGGGTCGACATAGGGGAAGGCTCCGGGTCGGCACAGGCAAGTACTCGGGTCGACATAAGGTCGGGGTAACATCACTTCAAGGGATCGGCATATGGCAAGGCGAGGGATCGGCATTGCATCAGCTCCGGGTCGGCTATGGGAAAACCATGTTGGGGTCGGCATTGAGGAAGACACACGTTACTTAGGGTCGACTACCAATCTGCTACGGGTCAGAGGCAAGATTTCTTCAGGTCATCATCAAAGCTACTTTGGATCGACATGCTATCAACTTGGGGTCGGCAGTGGTGAATGATATGGGCTCGACTATGGTCTTAGTGGGCCTATGTAGGTGAGGAGGCCCTGTAGGTAGGATTTCACCTATAAATACAGCAGATGTGGCTTTAGAAAAGGGATTCTCATTCTGTTTCTCTTCATCTTCCACCTAAAAGCTACTCTGCCATTATTATTTCAAAAACTCCGGATTGTCACTGTAATCAATTCTCTGATAATAAAAAGGAAATTTCTGGAGTGGACGTAGGCCGGAGTTAGCCGAACCACTATAAATTTCATCCTTTTTACTGCTTTCTTTTTAGTTTTGATTGTTCTTCATATTATACTCTCTACATATATTCTATCTATGATCTGTGACTGGATATTGGTGCATACACTTGCAATTGGGTGTTTGTGACCAATTTTGGCGCAAACATACGGAATTTACAACTTATTCATCAAAACAGGTTATAAAATTTTAAAACCTCAAAAATTTTCTAACACCCGGATTTACGGAAAATTTCGGCAACGTCTCCTTTGTGCGGCTCGATCAGAAAAATTTATAATACAATATATAACACAAATATATATCAAATATACCAAATATACATCTCATCTCAATGATGAGGCATCCCGTAAGGAAAAATATAAAAGTGCGGTATATAATCCAAGATGTATACCTTATTATTATTATTATTAATACGAGTGAGTTCGCTCGTTTAAGCAAGCAAAAGCAATATAAAATCCACGTATATGTCCAAACGATCTTCGTATGTACCAATCTCAACTCAAATTAGAATATTAGTCACTTATAAAGATATAGAAAGCATATATGAGTTTAACAAAATCATATAACATGAAATTTGAATCCAAATCATAAGCATTAGCACCAAATCACAAAATAACGATCATATGCAGCCAAAACAGCAATAACAATGATGTCCAACCAAAGAAACCATTCAACAATTATTAATATTAATCTAATTAATCCAAACTATCATGATTTACATTTACAATGTCCATATGAAATTTATTCACATCGTTTCTTCTTAACATCCAATTTTTATTAACATTTAATCGGTTTGCTTAAAATTTATTTACATCTATTTCATTCACATTCAATTTATTCCATTTAATTTGTTAAATTCCAATTGTTTCACTTTTTGTTTAACTTATTTCATATAAATTCATTTATAAACCATTTTATAAATCATTTCATTTAACCTTATCTAAATTAAATTTTACTTCATTACCACTTAGTATATTCTCTTTAATACTAATATTATTTATAAATCATTTCATAACCCATTTAAGTTTATTATAACATTTTATAAAATGCAACACATATTTATTATTACTTCATAACTTAAGTTCATATTAATTAGTTGATTCACTTTGTTATTTCATTTCAATAACTCATATCATTAAATTTTACTTAAGTGAATTTTATTTTTATAACTCATATTCATATTAATAATTTTTCTTTTTTTCACAATCAATTTTATTCAACTTCTCTTAAGTTAATTTTCATCTTTCAATTCATTTCATTAACTTATTTTATATTCAATTAGTTATCATTCAATTTATTTAAACTCACTCCACTTGCATTTAATTTATTTACATCCAATTTAAATCAAATTCAATTAATCATATAAATTTTACTTACACCCATTTATTGTCATTCATTTTCTTTCACAATTCAAATTGCATTTCATTTTATAATTCAAGTTGTATTCATTCTATTAATTCATTTTAAAGCTTAAGTGGAGTTAATTTACTTTACTAATTCATCTAGTTCAATTCAAATCCAACTCAATTGTAACTAATTCAAATCCAACTCAATTCATTTAATCTTTATTAAGTTACACTTTATTTAATTTAATCCATTACTCAGTTTATTTAATTTTATTTAGGTGAAATTTTCCCTTTCTTATCATTCACATTCAACAAATTTAAAATTTGCTTTTAGCTTAATATTTCTCAAATCTATAAGTCATTTTAACTTATTCACTTAAATTTCATTTCATTGTTTTACATATTCATTTCAAATACAATTCACTTTTATTTTATCTTCCTTGAGTTAAACTTTATTTTATTTACTTCATTTCTTTAACTCAATTTATTTAACATATCTTAGGTTAATTCTTTTATTTCATATCTCAAATTCAAATTTTCCTTTTGTTTGCCTAACCAAAATGTTTAACCATTTTAAAATTCGGTTTTACTTTCCTGTTCAAATTCATAAGTTATAAACTTAATTCTTTTCTATACTATTTTCAATTTATAAGTTCAAAACTATTTATATATATATATCAAATCATACTTGGAATATTATTCACAATCAAAACTTGTTTAATTGGAAATAAATTTCTTTTGGTAGCAATTCTTACTCAAAAACTCGAAAATGAATACTAGCGATGCTGCAGTCATCCCCAAGATTATTTCCCAGCGACTAAAGTGAGTTCAATGCTTTTATTTCTTTCAAAAATCCTTTCAAAATAGTTCTAGTCAAAACACTTTCAAATAATATAATTATAAATTTTTGAAGGCTTTGAAACTATTTTGAAAGCAACGGGATTTAAATTTTAAAATTTTCAACTTATAAATCCTTTTAATTTATAATATAGCTTATACAATTCCATTCCTTTATTATGAAAATATTTCATTAATTTACATCTTTTTTATTTCAAACAATTTCTATTGTAATTAGATTCCGATTCAATTTAATTATCGAATGCTTCGTATAATAAAATTCACAAAGTATTCGTTTTATTTTAACTCAATAAATAATCAATTGATAAATAAATATTATCATCTCCTAATAACAACTTCATTAATAATCATTTATATATATATAATATAATTTAGGTAAAATTATTTCATTTGCTCGATTTTAAAACAATATTATGTCGACTTGCCTTGTTTAAGTGTTTAGAAACCCCTATCGATAACATGGCATCCCACGCACCGACTGGAATTCATAAACAACTCAACAGATAAGTAAAAACAATATAAAACATTTTATAATACTAACAAGTACGCGCTTTCATATATATACACTCAAAAACTCTATCTAGGGTATTACCACCCTATCTCTAATGAGTCAAACCCCACAAAGCTAAGGTTATCGCTAAACCAAAGCCCTGATACCAACTGTAACAACCCACATTTCAGAAGGTTTAAATCGACAATAATTCACACATGTCCAACTTAAACAATCCGAAAAATAGATAATCAATGGGGTTAATTAAGAAAAATAAGAAAATAAGAAAATAAGAAGAAAACAAACATAGAATCTCGCAGCGGAATGACAAAATATAATAATCAAATAAACAGTTCATGACGCTGTTTACTATACACTTGATTATAATTTACACAATATTTATCAGAGTTATATATACAATAGAAAAATAGAATAATGCAGCAGAACAACATGATGCAAGGAATAATAATAGTAATAATATACCAATTCTTCATCTTCGTCCTCTAGAAAATGATCTTCAATGCGCTCAAATACTCAAGGCTGACCCGAGCATAATGAAAAGACAAAACACTCAAGTCAGGACTAAAATATCCTTATGTGAGTCAAATCGATATCATATATAACATGAGTGTAGTTGCATTAGAGATGTTTATAGGGTTTCACATCTCCTATCCAGGGTATAACGTGCATGCAATAACTCAAGTGATGTTACAGGATTTTCCAACTCCTAAGGATCCATTAAAATATTATATATAGTACAATACGCTATATATATAATGTCTAATCAGTAAAATAAATATTTTTCTTACCGTTAAGGCTTTACATTGATCCCCCTTAATGCATTTTTTAACATTGTCATACAGTTTGCATATAACGCCCCAGTAGCATGTCGGGGAATAGGGATGCGCTGTGATACGACAACACTAAACCAAAATTGTAGGGTCTCATATAGGGTTAAAAGTATGACAAGGCACGTGAGGCAATGCCCAAGGTAGGATACTACCATTTCGGGTCCCAAGGTTGGTGGTAACGCATTGTAGCCATGATCGCCCACCGCGTCCATCCATCCCATATCGAGTCAAAGGGAGGTTATCCCAAAATCAAGGTGCACCAATCGAAACCAACAACAAGAGTAATAGTGTAACGACCCACCTTTTTGGACGGTTTAAATTGACAATAAACCACGTATGTCAAAGTCAAACCATTCAAAAGGGAGGATTGTTATGGGTAAATAAGAAAAAGAAGAGAAATAAATAAAAAAAACACAGAATCTCACAGTGGAATGACAAAATATAATAATCAAATAACAGTTCATGAAGCTATTTTATAAATAACATTTGATTACACTTTTACAATACAAATCGTAACACATACAGCAGGAATAAATAAATAATGCAGCGGAACAACATGATGTAGTGGAATAAATGTAATAAATAGTAATAATATACTAAATCTTCATCTTCGTCCTCCAGAAATAAGGTCTTCAGTACACTGAAATGCTCAGACCGACCCGACCGTAATGAAAAGACAAAATACTCGAGTTAGAACTAAAAGATCTTATGTAAGTTAAATCAATAGTAAATAAATATGAGTGTAATGGCTTCTGAGATGTTTATGGGATTTTACATCTCATATCCAGTGTCTAACGTGCGTGCAATAACTTAAGAGATGTTCGGGTTTACCATCTCCTAAGGATCCGTTAAACTATCTACTATGTAGTACAATACACTATTATTATATGTCTATAGTAAAGTAAAGTAATAAAATAGCATTAAGGCGTTACCCTATCCCCCTTAACACATTTTTATATAAATGCCATAGTCTATACAGATACTGTAAACTCCACCGTAAACTGGTGGGCTATTAGGGAGTGCTCCATAGGTACGACACAAACTAAACTCGTAATGGGCACGATAAGGCATGTGACAAGGCACACGAGGCAATGCCCAGGGTAAGATTCTACCGTTTTGCGGATCCGGACTAGTGGTAACGCATAGCAGCTACTACCGCCCACCTCGGAACATACTCCCAAAATCAAATCGAGGGGTGGCCACCAAATCAATCACAAAGTAATAAATATGGTGTCGAAGAAATGTGTCCGATCGGAGGTGCGACCTCACTTGGCTCGGCATGGCTCCTGTTTTAGCCACATCAAGATGACCCGAGGGGGTCAGGGCTACGTTAGTACCTCATACAGAATCATTCGCCAAACATTCCTACTTCATTCTGGAATCTCCACCACGTGCATAGTTGTTAAAGTGGATTTCAGTATTGGTAGAGAGTATGACAATATCTGATCCCGGTCTCTTTAACAACAAAACGCTTATTTCACACCGAATGGTTCTTTTACAATTCCAAAACCGATTCATAATTGATATCAAAATATCATATTCTCAAAATCATATCACTTTCGAAATCATATTCACTTTCGAAATCATACCACTTTCGAAATAATATCCACAAAATAGGTTAAACCCTTATTTCAAAATCATTATATTTACTCAAAATAAGTCCTTTCACTAGAAAATATCCTTTCAAATTCCAACTTTAGTTATAACATCATTTAACTATATTCGCTTTTAAATACATGATTTAAATATAAACAATTCAGCTTGGCGCAGTTTGAATTTTTAAAAATAGTTTAGATAGTCATAAATAGTTTTAAAATAGTTAAAATAATTTTAAAATAGTTTAAAATAATTTAAAATAGTTAAAAATAGACTAAAATAGTTTTAACATAGATTAAAATAGTTCAAAATAGATTAAAATAGTTTAAAAAGATTAAAATAGTTTAAAATACTTTAAAATAGTTTAAATGGTTTAAAATAGTTTAAATGGGTTTAATATAGTTTAATTATTTAATACAAAATGGTTTGAAAAAAATATAAACAAATCAGAATTTAAAATAAAATAATATATTTTTAAACAGTTTAAATTAAAATAATTAATTTGAAAGTAATATCAAAATAAACTATTTCTTCCATTTCAACAAATCTGGACCATATCCAGCTTTCAAATCAACATTGTCATGACCCGGTTTTTCGACCTTCGAAAAGCGACATCAATACATCCACTATATTACATGAAGGACAATCGAATGCCGGAAATACCAGACCGTAGAGGAAAGAAGAAAGAGGTAAACAAAGAAAATAGAAATCAACAACATAGAATCTCACAATCGCAGCGGAACAATATATAATAGATAACAACAGGTCATTATTTCAAAAGAATCTATAACTGTTTTTATACATTACTTCATCAGAGTACAACACAATCAATAACAAAATACTGGACAGTTATGATAACTTGTCCTCACAAAAGCTGACTATACAGCTTACAATGCACGGCGGAATATACACCAAGTACGTATGATACGTCTCGACATCCAACTCGTCTCCTGAGCTCCATTGCATCCTATCATGTAGCTATAATATTCGGTCTGACCCGAGCATCATAATAAATCAACATCCGAGTCAGTCTGGAAAACAAGCGTGAGAAATCACACTCAATTGAATTATTAGAGTTATCAAAATCCTTTGGAAAACAAAGGTATCTCGTAAGACCATGCCACAAATAAACATGCCGGGTTTTTACCTTACGATAACCAAAACAATTCATATCAAAATCATCTGATATTATAGTAGTTTTTAAGTACAAATACTTAAATCAAATAGCTGAAATTGTTACATTAATTAAATTCCAGCATACTAGGCTCTACAATCAAAACCGTAAAGGCACGTAGGGAGAATGGATTTCCAACTGAATGACTAGGCACTGGGGTACCACCTGTCACGGTACCTGTCTAGATCAGCGTACCGAGGATCACTGCTGATCCCCTGCAACACAAGACCGGACTACCCCTTACTGGATAGCCCGAATAAGATCACCCCGCGGTTGGGATCAGCAACCGCCCACACAGCCGAAATAAAAAGGGACTCTAGATAAGGGAAACCTTACCCTGCTTGGGAGCTACCCACTTAGCCTTGCTGTATATCCCCTGATTTTTAGTCATTCCCGGTTGATGAGGCTCGAGGTTAAGCGTTACCTTTTTTGAAATATTCACTTAGAATGCTCATTGTCCTCCAATGACAATGTACCGATAGCATTCATCCATACAAGTACGTTCCCAGTCCGAACGGAACCGAAGGCACTATTCCTACTACATCCATTTTGGAACCATCCTTAGGATTAGTAGCGATTAGCTCTTGCACTTCACTGCTCCATCTTCGACTCGAAGCTCTTGTCTTCATTTCGAAAATGTACTCGTCGGATCAAAGTGGTTTTCGATCACAAACCCGATCCTGGTCACTTTGAAACAACGTTCGCTATTTCCGGTAAACTCAACCTCGGTTCTTTAGGAAAAAAACAGACACAAATAATATCGGAGATCACCCCCTAACCGGTTGTGGACTAATTTCCTTATAAACGTCCTAGAAGAATGAAACGAGATTATACGTACAGTATAGCACCTTGAACGGTAACTGTACCATATAATCCCCGAACTTCTTCTAGACATTTCCAAATTTATATCTGGTCCAGATTTGATAGTCAGTTATTTAACTATCAATTAAACAATCGATTCAACCAAATAATTTATTTCCATTGAAAAACAACAAGTCTTATTAAATTTAGATTTTAAATAACTTAAACCACTTTATCCAAAAATATACACTTAAAATACTTAAAATAAAGCTACTTAAATTACTTTATTCAAAATAATAGTTATGAAATTCTATAATAATTTTCCAAGTAAAACTTTAGCCAAAAACTACTTTTAAAATAAAGCTATTATATAAAGTATAAATATTTAATAATTGTCCTTTAAATCATAATACCAATTTAACCTTTAAAAATAATTAGCTACTACAATTGACTTAATTAATATTTTCCTTAACAATTTTAAAACAACTAAATAATAAATTTTTCTAAAAATTCTTTTCAAACGCATTTAAAACTTCTAATTTATACTTAAAAATCTTTCTTTGAAAATATACTTAGCTTTTTAGGAAAATACACTTTCCACTCCAATAAAACCGGTCTTGTCATTTATAAATCCTTCTCGATTTATCTCTAGTTTAAAATTTATGTTCCAACCCCGTAAATTTCTTTTCCCACATTTAAAAAAATAAAACCACTGTTTATTTTTAAAACGAATTACCATCTCCATATAATTCCCATCGTGAATTTATAATTCCAAATTATCCACTAATAAATACTTTACTTTATTTATAAACCCAGTTTATAAATTCCATAGTCTCATTCTCCTTTTTAATCACTGTTTCAAAACATTTAATCGATTTCCAAATCGATTTCCTTGAATTAAATTCCATTTTAATGTTTGTTTCTTGATTTACTCAAGTTTATTCCAAAATCCATAAATCCCAGATTCACTCCTTTATCATGATCTAAAACCTTATTTAAATCTGAACATTAATTTCATATTTTATATTTTTCCCAAATTTCTTCTTTATTTTACTCAAATCCGTTTTAAACCTCGAAATTAAAAATAAATATTTTTATACTTAACCAAATCGCTTAAGTCCCATTATTAAATCCTTTTATTCAATTGTGTAAAAATCTCTACCTTTCCATATTTAGAAATTATCAAGTATAAAATTTAAAATCAAACTATTCATTTTTCCCAAATTCATTACTTTTAAATTTATCCATCTTTACTATAAATTTCTTGCTTTAAATTTTCCCTTTTTATTTTCCCTTTAAAAATTCAATATTTACATTTTTTATATTTCAAAAATATATCAAGCAATATCATACCATCCAATAAATTAATTATTCCAACATAATCTATCACGGATTATTCAGCATTTCATATATCACTAAATTGAAAATAAATTCAACATTTTTGAGGAATCCAGCTGGATCCCTCCAACCTGTTTCCCTGCATCCACAGATGTTAGCACAATATAAAAATACCAATCCCACTTCGAGGGGGTATCGTGGTATATAGAGTCATCCGCTATTATGCGAGGCGCATAGGATCTTATCTGCTATATAATGCGGGAATATCAATCACACCAATATATAGATATATACAGTGCCGGCCCAATGATGTTGGTTGCCCTAGGCAGAAATGAAGAGAAAAAAAATCAATGAAAAATGGCATGTGCTAGGAATTGAACCCTGGTTAACAAATTCTGAAGTATTGAGTTCAAACCATTACACTACAACCCTTTCTCTTTTATTTGTTGCCCTACTGCCTATCTATATTGCTTTTTTTAAAAGCATCTGAAACATTTTCGTTGCCCCCTTGGCCATCTCCGGCGGTGTTGCCCTAGGCGATGGTCTTGCTCGCCTTACCCTAGGGCCGGCCCTGGATATATATATACTATTATATATAATACCACATCCAGACTGATAATAATTATCAAATTCAATCAATCAACCAGTAATTAATTATACTACTTAAATTAATTGCAGAAATTCCAAGTTGAGTGAGATTAAGTCACCTTGATTTTATTTGCAACCCATTTCCATCTCGACTTGTTTTCTTCACAATTTTAGACCTTGTATGAAAGGATTTATGAATTTATTACCATCGATATAATTTAACTAAAATTACTTAAATGGGATAACAGTTAAAAAAATTTAAAAAGTTTTCTGGATTAGATAAAAAATTTAAAACATCTATCATTAACTAAAATTAATCAGAAGTGTAACTAAATTTAACCTCAAAAGACCGGCATAGCCTGCCGGCATCTCGAACCAAACTAAAGCTCGAATCCCCCCCTTTGGCCGCTGCCTGCATCAATAACACGCTAAGTTCACCACCGCGAACCCTCAATCCTCCCTACGATAGCCACTGCGTCTCCACTATCAGTCGCCACCCTAACTCGTTCCGGCCATCACATCCCCTCGGTCGCCATGCTTCACTGCCTTGCCTATAGCATCCCTCTTTCCATCGCAAGTCCCCTCCGAGCGGCATCGAAGTCGCCTTCGACTCAAGAATCGCGACTCGATCGCGAGGCCTTCCAATCGCCTCGTGGTCGCTCCCATCGCGTGCCAGAGCCTCTCGAGTTTGAACTTGAGTTTGAGAATTCCCACGTTTCCAGCCATGAGAGAACACGACTTCAACTCTTTTTTTTCAAATACGAACGAATCGATTCATTCTGTTGATGTGAAGGAAAAATTGAAACTTTAGAGGAAAAGAAAAGGGGGGAGAAAACTGGATTTCGATTATACGAGTATAACATTTTTTTATATATGTATCCGCCATGGATTTATTTCAACTGGGAAGAGAGAAAAAAATGAGTAAGGCCGATGCTTTCCTTGCCAGCATACATAAATTTATATTAGAAATGTTTTTTTACTTTATTTTTGTTTTTGAATTGATTTGTTTTGCATTTTTCTTTTTTTCTTTGTCTGATTTAAAAAGGGAAAGTGTGTTAGAATGGGTTAAGGTCAGATCCTAGGTTGCTGAGAAAAGACATAAAGCAATTTGATGTGAATATAGTCAATCAATGTGTGTGTGTGTGTGTGTATTCAAATTTTAAATTGTCTCGAGTCCGCAGCTTAAAATCTCGATCTCTTATCGAGGCGTGCCGCCGGACGTTTATAATGTTATACCCCTATTCTGAACGCAATGGAAAAGGTTTCGAGACCTAATTCGATCATATGGAGAAGATAGCTTTTTGGACCCAATAATTATATTGAATTTTCGATATAGGTTTCAGTGTGTTTATATTTCGTAAGTCCAAACAATTACTCCATATATTACGAAATTTGAATTCCGATAATAATTCATTATTACAGATCCAATGGAACTGGTTTTGTCGAAATCCGAGACTATGCCCCGGAGGCTATTTTTAAATGTCAATTTAAACGATATATTTTTAAAACTGAACAGATCACTTTTAAATTCCATTTTAAAAGTTCTATTAATTTCAGTATTATTAATATAAATTTTATAAGCCATTAAAATATTTTTAGCAGGCTTAAAACTCCAGATTCAATATTTTACCCAATTTGCAATTATTAAATTCAGTAATTAAACTATCCAATGAATAGTGATATTTGAAATTCAAGTTAAAAATTTACATTTAAATATTTAAAATCAATTAAATATTTCAATTTCAAATATCCAAAATTCCGGGTCGTTACATTCCCCCCCCCCCCCCCTTATCAGAATTTCGTCCCCGAAATATCCAGGTAAGAAGAATGGTCCAATACCCGTTTTCTATTTCCCCAAAACCACATAGTTTCAAACAACTTCCCAAAAACAATCTTTTTATTAAAGACACACTATCACTCTTACTAGCTTTCCAAACCCATCCGTAGATTCCAGCTAATATTATCCCCTCAATAATTCAAATTATAGTTTTAAACCAAATTTTAAACTATCACAATTTTCTTCAAAATTTTTCTAACTCCTTAAATTTTTGAAAAATTTCGCCAGCGTCTCCTTTGCGCGGCTAGATCAGAATAACTACAAAACGCCTCTACGGGCCCCAAATTTTTCAATAGAAAAAAAACCCAAGTGGCTAGATCAAAAAATCATCAAATTTCATACGATAATTTAAATACATACCTTTTTGTCGGGAAATTCAAATTTATCCTCTGAAATCAAAAACTTCAATTTATCCTTTGCTTTTAATTACCTGCACCCTATCTACCAATAATATCCAATCGTACATTTCAAAATTATTTTACTTATCTCTTTTCAAAATTTTCAATATTTGCTTTACTTAAGCCATACGATGTACACATATCATCCGTAAGCAATATCCAATCCGATCGCTCGCTCGATCACACAATTTCACTTCTGAACTAGTATCGTCCACCCGAATTCCTAGTGCAGACTCAGATTTGGTTTCTTGATCAGAAACCATCATTCTCCTTGCATAGCCATATACTATGATAGAGAATTTCCAGAATCAATAAAAAATCCATATCTAGGGTTCGCCATCGAAAATCGAGTGAAAAATCCAAACTCAGATCGATATAACTATCTCGAAATTCTATGCTCGAATCTGGATCAAATCGTTATGCGAATAGAATAATATACGTACATCCTACATTTTTATCTCAATTTATTATTATTCATATCAATTTCCTTTTTATTCACATTTATTTTGATTTCCATTCAATTGTTCTCAAATCATTATTCACACTCATTTCATTTGAATAATTATCCACAATTATCATTTTATACACTTTTTATTTAATCTACATTCAAATATTTTCTTAGTGTTTTTCCACTACTAATCTTACTTAAGAATTTTACCATCAACTTCTTAAGTTCAATATAATTATTTTATACAACTCCTTATATTAGTTTCAACTTCATCACTTGGTTTATGTCCATTTTTACTCAAAATTAAATTTCAATTCCAATTGAATTCAATTTGTTTTCCAAGTCTCTAAACATCGGGTTTATCAATCGACTCTCAAACTACTTTTAGTTCACTAATTACTTTAATTAGTTTCATCTATCAATTTATTTCAAATTTAATGAACCTTATTTCCAATAAAATTTCATTTCCAAAACTTTTACTCTATTTAGTCCACTTGAACTAATTTTCCATTTCACTTTATTTTAACATAACTCAAATTAAATATCATTCGAATATTCAGTTCCAATTCCATTTAGTTACAACTAAATCAATTTGTTCATTCACAAATTTATTTCCAACTTGATGAATTTTCATTTCCATGGCCATTTCATTTAGCCTACTTGGACTTATTTTCTAAAAATTCACTTTTATTTAACTTAATTCGGTTACATTCCAATTCAATTAAAATTTTTAACTTCTATAAGTTTTCCAACTTATTTACATTCCATTCACTAACCTCTTTTGATTTACATCATCTAATTGGCTTACTTTTCCACCTTATGTTATTATCACGCTTACTTTTATCCAACTCTTTCCAAGTTAAATTCCATTCCAAATAACTTCAAATTCTTATAAGTTATCACCATTTTATCATATCCCCGAATAACACTTTAGACCAAACCCCTGAGTTTTTTTTAAACAATTACTTAAGTATTTAAAAATCATTTTTGAAAACATATATATCCAAAGTCCTTTGGTATATCAAATTATTCTTCGAATCTCAAATCAAATCAGTTTTGCACATAATTTCCAATTCAAAACTTTCAAGTAGCAATTCCTCCCTTGAAAACTCGAAAATGAACATCGATGATGCTATAGTCATCACCAAAATTATTTTCCAGTGACCGAAGTGAGTTTAATGCTTTTATTCCTTTAAAAACCATTTTTAAATATTTTTATTCCAAATCTCAGTATATTCATCTCCAATTCAAAATATTTCCAACTAATAATATTATTATTATTCTCCAAGACCTTGGGAAAACATTTCAAAATCAAAGGGAAGTAAATTCCCAAATTTCCAATTTCAAACCCTTTTGAATCTATATTTAAATATTCCTCTGGAATTTTACTTCAAACTATAAATCACACTTATAAACTCATATTTACAATTTCATTTTTGTTATATGAATTAATTTCTTGCTTTTGGTTATAACTTCAATTTCTTACTCACTTTCCACAACACAATGATAATAATTTCATATTATCATTTCCTAACAGCCAAGGACCCATATACTATAATAATTTACGAAAATTATTACTTTTATATACGAAAATAATTTTAGGCAAAATTATTTCATTTACCCCATTTTAAAACAATACTATGTCGAATTGTTCTATTCAAGTGTTTAGAGATCCCAATCAATAACGTTAATTACTCGTATTGACCAGAATCCATAAACCACTCAAAAAACCAATCAACACAATATAAACAATTTTATATTCACTAACAAATACGTGCACATATCTATTAATACACTCAAACTCATTCTAGGGTGCTACTGACCTTATCCCTAATGAGTAATTCCTACCAAAGCCAAGATTCTCGCTTAACCTTCAGCTCTGATACCACAATGTCACGACCCGTTTTTTCGACTTCTGAAAAGCGACATCAATACATCCACTGTATTACATGCTGGACAATCGAATGCCGGAAATACCAGACCGTAAGGGAAAGAAGAAAGAGGTAGACGAAGAAAATAGAAAACAACAACATAGAATCTCACAATCACAGCGGAACAATATATAATAGATAACAACAGATCTTTATTTCAAAAGAATCTATAACTGTTTTTATACATTACTTCATCAGAGTACAACACAATCAATAACAAAATACTGGACAGTTATAATAACTTGTCCTCACAAAAGCTGATTAACAGCTTACAATGCACAACGTAATATACACCAAGTACGTGTGATACGTCTTGACATCCAGCTCGTCTCTTGAGCCCCAGAGAATCCTATCCTATAACTATAATACTCGGTCTGACCCGACCATCATAATAAAACAACACCCGAGTCAGTCTGGAAAACCAGCGTGAGAAATCACACTCAATTGAATTATTAGAGTTATCAAAATCCTTTGGAAAACAAAGGTATCTCGTAAGACCATGCCATAAATAAACATGCTGGGTTTTTACCTTATGATAACCAAAACATTTCATATCAAAATCCTCTAATATTATAGTAATGTCTAAGTACAAATACTTAAATCAAATAGCTGAAATTGCTACATTAATTAAATTCCAGCATACTAGGCTCTACAATCAAAACCGTAAAGGCACGTAGGGAGAATGGATTTCCAACTGAATGACCAGGCACTGGGGTATCACCTGTCAAAGTACCTGTCAAGATCAGCGTACCGAGGATCACTCCCAGTCCCATGCAACACAAGACCGGCTACCCCTTACTGGATAGCCCGAATAAGATCACCCCGCGGTTGGGATCAGCAACCACCCACACAGCCAAATAAAAAGGGACTCTAGATAAGGGAAACCTTACCCTACTTGGGAGCATCCACTTAGCCTTGCTGCTATCCCTTGATTTTCAGTCATTCCCGGTTGATGAGGCTCGAGGCTAAGCGTTAGCTTTTTAGAAATATTCACTTAGAATGCTCATTGTCCTCCATTGACAATGTACTGATAGCATTCATCCATGCAAGTCTGTTCCCGGTCCGAACGGAACCGAAGGCACTATTCCTACTACATCCATTTTGGAATCATCCTCAGGATTAGTAGCGCTTAGCCCTTGCACTTCACTGCTCCATCTTCGACTCCAAGCTCTTGTCTTCATTTCGAAAACGTATTCATTGGATCGAAGTGGTTTTCGAATCACAAACACGATCCCAGTCTCTTTGAAACAACGTTCGCTATTTTCGGTAAACTCAACCCCGGTTCTTTAGGAAATAAACAGAAGAAATAAGATCGGAAATCACCCCCTAACCGTTGGTGGACGGATTTCCTTATAAACGTCCTAGAAGAACGAAACGAGTTTATACGTACAGTATAGCACCTCGAATGGTAACTATACCATATAATCCCCGAACTTCTTCTAGACATTTCCAAAGTTATATCTGGTCCAGATTTGATAGTCGGTTATTTAACAATCAATTAAACAATCGATTCAACCAAATATTTTATTTCCACTGAAAACACAAAGTCTTAATAAATTTAGATTTTAAATAAATTAAACCACTTTATCCAAAAATATACACTTAAAATACTTAAAATAAAGCTACTTAAATTACTTTATTCAAAATAATAGTTATGAAATTCTATAATAATTTTCCAAGTAAAACCTTAGCCAAAAACTACTTTTAAAATAAAGCTATTATATAAAGTATAAATATTTAATAATTATCCTTTAAATCATAATACCAATTTAACCTTTAAAAACAATTAACTACTATAATTGACTTAATTAATATTTTCTTTAACAATTTTAAAACTACTAAATAATAAATTTTTCTAAAACATTCTTTTCAAACACATTTAAAAATTCTAATTTATACTTAAAAATCTTTCTTTGAAAATATACTTAGCTTTTCAGGAAAATACACTTTCCACTCCAATAAAACTAGTCTTGTCATTTATAAATCCTTCTCGATTTATCTCCAATTTAAAATATACGTTCCAACCCTGTAAATTTCCTTTCCTACATTTTTAAAAATAAAACCACTATTTATTTTTAAAACGAATTACCATCTCCATATAATTCCCATCGTGAATTTATAATTCCAAATTATCCGCTAATAAATACTTTACTATATTTATAAACCCAGTTTATAAATTCTATAGTCTCATTCTCCTTTTTAATCACTGTTTCAAAACATTTAATCGATTTCCAAATCGATTTCCTTGAATTAAATTCCATTTTAAAGTTTATTTCTTGATTTACTCAAGTTTATTCCAAAGTGCATAAATCCCAGATTCACTCCTTTATCTTGATCTAAAACCTTATTTAAATCTGAAACATTAATTTCATATTTTATATTTTTCCCAAATTTCCTCTTTATTTTTCTCAAATCCGTTTTAAACCTCGGATTTAAAAATAAATACTTTTATACTTAACCAAATCGCTTAAGTCCCATTATTAAATCCTTTTATTCAATTATTTAAAAATCTCTACCTTTCCATATTTAGAAATTATCAAGTATATAATTTAAAATCAAACTATTCATTTTTTCGAAATTCATTGCTTTTAAATTTATCCATCTTTACTATAAATTTCTTGCTTTAAATTTTCCCTTTAAAAATTCAATATTAACATTTCTGATATTTCAAAATGTCAAAAATATATCCAGCAATATCATACCATCCAGTAAATTAATTTTTCCAACATAATCTATCACAGATTATTCAGCATTTCATATATCACTAAAATGAAAATAAATTCAACATTTTGAGGAATCCAGTTGGATCCCTCCAACCTGTTTCCCTACATCCACAGATGTTAGCACAATATAAAAATACCAATCCCACTTCGAGGGTGATATCATGGTATATAGGGTCATCCGCTATTATGCGGGGCGCATAGGGTCTTATCCGCTATATAATGCGGGAATATCAATCACTCCAATATATATATATATATATATACTATTATATATAATACCACATCCAGATTGATAATAATTATCAAATTCAATCAATCAACCAGAAATTAATTTTACTACTTAAAATTAATTGCAGAAATTTCAAGTTGAGTGAGATTAACTCACCTTGATTTTATTTGCAACCCATTTCCATCTCGACTTGTTTTCTTCACAATTTTAGACCTTGTATGAAAGGATTTATGAATTTATTACCATCGATATAATTTAACTAAAATTACTTAAATGGGATAACAATTAATTTTTTTTAAAGTTTTCTGGATTAGATAAAAAATTTAAAACATCTATCATTAACTAAAATAAATCAGAAGTGTAACTAAATTTAACCACAAAATACCGGCCTGGCCTGCCGACATCTCGAACCAAACTAAAGCTCGAATCCCCCTCTTTGGCCGCTGCCTGTATCAATAACACGCCAACTTCACCACCGTGAACCCTCAATCCTCCCTACGATGGCCACTGCGTCTCCACTATCAGTCGCCACCCTAACTCGCTTCGGCCATCACATCCCCTCGGTCGCATGCTTCACTGCCATGCCTGTAGCATCCCTCTTTCCATCGCAAGTCCCCCCCCGAGTGGCATCGAAGTCGCCTGCGACTCAAGAATCGCGACTCGATCGTGAGGCCTTCCAATCGCCTCATGGTCGCTCCCATCGCGCGCCAGAGCCTCTCGAGTTCGAACTCGAGTTCGAGAATTCCCACGTTTCCAACCATGAGAACACGACTTCAACTCTTTTTTTTTTCTAATACGAAAAAATCGATTTGTTCTGTTGATGTGAAGGAAAAATCGAAACTTTAGAGGAAAAGAAAAGGGGGGAGAAAACTGGATTTCGATTATACGAGTATAACAAAAAAAATTTATATATGTATCGGCCATGGATTTATTTCAATTAGGAAGAGAGAGAAAAATGAGTAAGGCTGATGCTTTCCTTGCATGCATACATAAATTTGTATTTGAAATGTTTTTTTAACTTTATTTTGGTTTTTGAATTGATTTGTTTTGCATTTTTATTTTTTGCTTTGTCTGGTTTAAAAAGGGAAAGTGTGTTAGAATGGGTTAAGGTCAGATCCTAGGTGGCTGAGAAAAGACATAAAGCAATTTGATGTGAATATAGTCAATCAATGTATATATAAATGTATATATATATATATTCAAATTTTAAATTGTCTCGAGTCCAGGCGTTTATAATGTTATACCCCTATTCTGAACGCAATGGAAAAGGTTTCGAGTCCTAATTCGATCATATGGAGAAGATAGCTTTTTGGACCCAATAATTATATTGAATTTTCGATATAGATTTCAGTGTGTTTATATTTCATACGTCCAAACGATTACTCCAAATATTACGAAATTTGAAATCCGATAATAATTCATTATCACGGATCCAATGGAACTTGTTTCGCCGATCACTTTTAAATTCCATTTTAAAAGTTCTATTATCTTCTGTATTATTAATATAAATTTTATAAGCCTTTAAAATATTTTTTAACAGGCTTAAAACTCTAGATTAAATATTTTACCCAATTTTCAATTATTAAATTCAATAATTAAACTATCCAATAAATAGTGATATTTGAAATTCAAGTTAAAAATTTACATTTAAATATTTAAAATCAATTAAATATTTCAATTTCAAATATCCAAAATTCCGGGACCTTACAAACACATTAAATTTTTTCTTTCAATTTAGATTCTCATTTAAAACCATTAAATGTATATCGATTTTAAATCCATGTTTGAACTATAAATTTAAACCACTTCAAATTCAATAAGTTTCAAATTTTAAATATTCAAACATTTACAATAACTCAATTTTGATAAATTTCATTTATATTCCAAAATTCAACTTTAAAATTCAATTTAAATCCTTTAAACAATTCATTTAAAACAATTCCAATTTCAACATTTAAAGCTTGGATTTTCGAAAATAATTCAGTTTATATAAATCAAATTTTATTTCAAAATATCATTAAACTGAAGTCAAAAATTTAAGGAATTAAAAATCATTTAATTTAACCAATCCGGCGTCCGTATATAATTTTCTACCCTATGGTCAAGTGATAAGGATATATATCATTTCAACCCGTAACAATTTTAATTTACGGGTATATATCATTTCAACCCACAATCCCGAGTTAAAATTCAAAATCCATATAATCGCTCGAGTGTATCATTTCAACCCATAACGATTTTTCCCTAATCTATAAGACCATTCGGGTATGTATCATTTCAATCCATAATGATTTTCCTAACAATAACTAAGGGAACTTGCAGTGTGATAAAAATATATAAAATAAACATAACATCCTGTCATCCAAAATCAACAGTTAAACATCCATCACAATCACCATTCAAATCAGCCAATAAATAACAACAATTACTGATTATCATTAACAAGCGTTTTTAAATGGCAATTTAAATTCAATACTAAATTAAATGGCAATTAAATTTGATAAAGTTCAGATTTAACTGGAATGACAAATTAAATATACCAAACAGCAATCAATCAACTTCTAATCATATCATAAATTTAGTTTAACTAAAATATGACAATTTAGTAGTTATGAGTGGATTAAAACACTCACTTTTGATTTTTCGACGATTTAAAATCCAAATGAAGGCCCAAATTTGAACAGTCTCATAATTTGACCAAACCAGTTCCAAAATGTCGAAAATTACGTACGATCGCAATGGAGAAACTGCGCGTGAATCCGAGCTCGTATGTAAAAGTTATTCAAGTTAGAATATTTAAATTTCAAAATTTATAAAAGAAATAAAGCAATGGAAAAGTTGTAATTTGTTTTACCCCTAGAACTCGAACGCGACCCATCAGAAAACACGCATGTTCACCCACCCCTTACCGTCGTTGACTGCCACTACCACGCCCACATATGGTCCAATCGAGAGACGCCGTCACACCACCATCCTCTGCTGCTTCCCCACCGACCACGCGCATCGCCATCGTGGCCTCTAGACGCCGCCGCCACCTGAAAGGCTAGGGTTTTCGAACCCTAGTTCGCCAAATATGACCACCTCCATCCATGATATGTGACAAGATCACCAGCGTTAGACTCCCCTCGACGAACTCTACCAGACCCACAAATCAATTTCATCGATTGCGGCTCCAATTAAAAACCCCTAATTTGAATTTGACCGCGATTTATGGTCGATCCGTTCACTTTCTTGGAAAACGAGCACCATACATAGGTTTCGTTCGTCAAAATCTTCCCAACGATACAAAATTCGATATAGTTTGGAAAGGTTGAAATTTTGAAATTGATTTTGGTTTTGAATTTAGGGTTTGTGATTGAAAATAGGTTTCTGCAATTGGAGAGAGGAGATAGGAATAGACAGACAGATTTGTATGTACAGGAATAAGAAATAGAAAGGCTGCTAGGGTTTATAACAGCCTATATATAGGAAAAGGTGGATAAGAACGGAAGGATAGATCGAATTGGGTAGAAACAATAACGACGATCCGAAAAGCCCGTTTCGTTCCCGAAACGAAAGTAGGTCATCCCATATATCAAAATAGATGTTTTCAATATTTTTAAACTCAATGGATAGGTTTCAAACCCAAATTTCATTGTATACAGAAGTTAGCTTTTAAAATTAGCTTATTTTAAATTGAATTCATTAAATTGATTTCTATGCGTTTCGAGCCCGCACGATCAAACGACAAGTCCGATCGCTATGAAACTTGAAATCCTATAATAATTTACTGTTACAGATCCGATGAAACTAGTTTTGTCGAAATCCGAGACAGTTGCTAAAATGGCTATTTTCATGTTAATTTAATAAATTATTATTAAATTAATTAATTCACTTTTTAATTCAATGTTTATAACTAACAATTTTTATCATTTCTAATTACACGGAAATTAAATAATCATTTAAAACAAATTTCCATGTCGAATTCAATATTTAAATGTTGCACAAATTACAGTGTTCAAGTATAACTGTAATAAGTTCATTAAATTAAAATTAAAATTCCAATAAATTCATTTATTTTGATTTACATCTTATTATTCAATCGACTATCATTTTATGGATATAATTAACATTGGTTTATGTTTTATTACATCAATAGTCTACAGTTGTCATCTTAATTCATATTAACTGCCATATTTAATTAGATTAATTGCAATTGGTTTCCAATTTAATTCAACAGATTAAATAAATAGGTGTCGAATAACGATTGTTACCTTTTACTTAATTAAATCGCATTTATAAGTTTTATTATATACAAACAAATGTTATAACTACTTACACATCACTGATTTCATATTCAATATTACCAATTCCAATTAATTACATACAATTTCACCATTAAATCCAACATTAAATTTTATTTTCTTATTTTCAATTATCACCAAGTTAAACTTACAATTACTTTAAATTGATTGGAAATACATTAAATAGTCATCAATTACATAAAATTAATATTATTAAATTTCATTCTATTTATTTTTCTCATTAATAAATGACAAATTTTAATTTCTTTCCATATTAAATTCCAAAATCTTATTTAATTGAATATTTTAATTATCAAAATTTATAAGCCATTACACTCTCCCTCACTCAAAGCTTTTCGTCCTCGAAAAGGAACGAGAAGGAATTAAGAAACTAATATATTTTTATTCAAATAATCAATTTATAACACTTTAAACTTACATATTTAAGTATTTAAATATATCAACTTATAAACAATTAATTTACATAATTAAGTATTTTAAATGAAATATACTAATTAATAAACAATTAAATCTTCCATATTCAAGTCAAATAAAAGTTTGAAAATATTTCCACTTTTACAAAAAAATTCTAAGTCTAAAATTCACGGAAAATTTCGGCAGAGTCTCCTTTGCGCGGTTAGGTCCAGGAAAATAATAATATCAATAATAACAAGATATATCATAATTCAATAATAAAATATCCTAAACCATGGGAAAAACAATAAAATATCACTAAAAACCCGTAATCCGAAAAAATACCTATTTGTCGGGCAAATGACGCTTAATTTATGAAACCAAAAGCAGTAGCTATTGCTTCCTTTTAGCACCAAAATTGGTCACTAACCTTGTAGAAGAAGATTGTGAAGAGATATAAGTGATGAAATCAAATTAAACAGAGAAGACAGTGCTAATCTAAATACAGAAAGTAAGAACACCAAATTTATAGTGGTTCAGCGTAATTTCCTACGTCCACTTTGAGGTTAAACTTTATTGATCTTCTTTATAGTTGATTACAAATACAATTCGTGAATCAAAAGCTTGAATGAAGTTGTTAAGTAGAGAAGATGAGTCTTGAAAATGGCAGAGTCTCCCCGGTGTTTTCTCTCCAAAAAAGGATCCCTTTCACTGTGACCCTGCCCCTCTATTTATAGGCAAATATGGGCTGGACTTCCCAAGTGGGCTGGATAGCCGAACGGTCAAGTCGCTGCATGCCGGTCCTGGTATGCCGAACGCTCTGATGCCGAACAGCCCTTCCCATGCCGAACGATGCTTTCCATGCCGAACGGTCCTTGTGAAGTTGTGCATACTGAATGCCTTCCGAATGCCGAGCGCTCTCGTTGCCGAGTTATCCTATCCCCGAGTTCTACTGATGTCGAGTACCTTGGGATGCCGAGTACTCCTGTTGCCGAGTACTACGCCGAGTACCTCTGGGCGCCGAGTGCCATGGGATGCCGAGTGCCATGGGACGCCGAGCGCTCTTGTAGCCGAGTGCCAGTTGATGACGAACACTACTTGACGCCGCGTACTTTGGGATGCCGAGTACTCTTGTAGCCGAGTGCCCCTGGATGTCAAGTGCTTCGCCGAACACTCCTGGATGCTAAGTCCCTCGCCGAACACTCCTGGATGTCGGGTACTCTCTGAAGCCGGACACTCTCTGATGCCGGTCTCTCTCTGATGCCGGACACTAGGGATGCTGTGTACTTCGCCGAACACTCGTAGATGCCGATCACTCCCTGACGCCGAGTTCCACTGGATGCCGAGTACTACGCCGAGTCTTCCTGGATACCGACCAGTCCTTCGTGCCGAGTAGTGGCCAATGCCGAGCACTCAGTTGCCTGGTCAAATCTCCAGGAAACACTTGCCCCCCAAAGTGTATCGCGTGGCCGAACGTGATGCGCTTTGACTCTGGTACGATTTACCTCGGAGGTACCTTCTCGAGAATGTTAGCGAAGGAGGTGCAATACGAACAAGGTTGGGATGCCGAACGATACGTTCGAAGCAGAACGTACCTCGCGTGCCGAACGTCTCTCCGCTACGATGCCGAACCCTTCGGTGTTGACCGGTTCTACCGGGTATGGCCTCTTCAACTTCTACCTCCCTCTATATAACCAGGTCCATCCCGTCTCTTTTCCTTTTACGCCTTCTTTTCTGTCATTCCTAGAGGCTTGCACTTCTTGCCACCTTATCAGATTTGAGACCTAATTGATCCTTCCTCAACTTCGACTTTCGAACTAGGTATCATTCCTTCAGTGATTAGATTACTTCAACACCAGACTTAGGTTGTTTTCGCAGGAAATGGGACAATTCTGTGATCGTATAATATGTGTTGAGCAGAAACGGCTCGCACATTTTGAGTTGTCTAGTTGGGGCTAGCTCCTCCGTGCCGAACGATAGAAAGGAAGATGGGGTGTTGAACGGCGTAGTCTCTGCCGGGCGATCCGTCTCTGTCGTTCGGCGTAGATGGAGAAGGTGTAGGGTGGAGTTGAAATCGTGGTGGAGCACCACTTTTAGCCGAACGATAACCCAAACCGAACAGTCTTGAATGCCGAACGGTATCAATGCTGAACAATTACTAAAATGTAGAGCAATAACTTAGCCGAACGATGACTTTAGCCGAACAATGCAATTGATACGCCGAACATTGACTTTAGCCGAACAATACATCTGACATGCCGAACACTGACTTTAGCCGAACAATACAATTGACATGCCGAACGATGACTTTAGCTGAACAATACAATTGACATGTCGAACGATGACTTTAGCCGAAAAATACAATTGACACGCCGAACATTGACTTTAGCCGAACAACCCTTAGGTCGAACCAGTACCTTAGTCAAACAAAGCAATTGCCGGACAATTCTTGGACCGGATAATGTCTTTAGCCGGACAATACAAATGCCGAACAACATTAAAAATGCCGAACAGTATAAATGTCTAACTACACTTAAGCCGGTTACTTTAGAAATCATATGTCTTCTGAATCTGGGACTGTAATCACCTCAAGGCGAGCTTTCTGAGACGGTCAGCGATGACGATCTTCGAAGGCAATGATTCGAAGCTAAATATTACATCTTTAGAACCTTTAGATTCTTATTACCTGCACACAATTGCTTGCACTAGTTCACACACCACATGGGGGGAAAAATCGTGTTGCTAATTCTAACGTTCAACGTTTTTTAAGTATAGCTTTCTCAAGCATTTAGCCAGGTTCATTATTTATTCGGGATGTCGAGAAAATCTAGTTCTGCCACCATATCTGACAGGCCTGGGCCGTCAGCAAGGCAAGGAGCCGCTGATACTTCTAACCCGTCAACTTCTCCTGCTCATAACTTGGCGCCTGATGCTCTGGAGGCAACCATCTTACTAGACAATCCGATCGATTCTCAAGCCTCGAAGATCAACGAAGCTGCTCTACGACGGATATGTTCTATTCACGGGATTCCTTTTGCCGACGTGTTAGTTCCTTCAAGACACGATCGCCCTCATCTGCCCCTAGTCGGGTACACTACCTGCAACAAGTTTATGTGTTGGATGGGCAGCGTGCCTCCATTCAACTTATTTCTCCGGGATGTACTGCAGTACATAGACATAGCTCCGTCGCAGCTGCACCCGAACGGCCATGCATTTCTGTACGGGACTTATCTACTTTTCATGGCTGTCTTCTCCAGACCTCCAACCCCTGGTGATATCAGATACATTTATATGTTCAAGAGACGGAAAGACAGTCCTTCCTTTATGTTTCTCGAGCCATACCACAAGTGCCAGATCTTGACAGGGGCATGTAGCAAATTCGCCCTGTACAAACAGGAATGGTTCTATGTGCGCTGCCCGTCTGGTTTTGCTAGGAGATGGGTTGAAGGCAGTAAGTCTCTCTGCTAAATCGTTATTCGTATTTAATTGGAGTCATGCTTTTCCTAACTCTTCATTTCATCTTTTCAGGTATCAACCCGCGTCCGGAAGGCCGAGGATATTCTGAGGCTGTTGAAGCCATTAGAGCTCTTCCTGCTGAGGATCGAGACATCCAGACTATCATTTCAAATGAATCGCTGTCGGGGTTCGGCTTGCTAGCCCCTGGTCGTCGGATCAGCCTTCCAGAAGGTGTTACAATTCCCAAACCTCCATCTGGTAAAGGGAAAAAACTTGCCGGACCATCGTCGCGTCGCGCTCCCGACACGCACGAAGAAGGCGAGCGCAAAGAGGATGATGCCCCCGAAACTCAGGGCGAGAACGTGGGTCCCGCTTGGAATCCGGCAATCGAAGTTCAGGATATTGAGACATCATCCTCCCCTTCGAAGGGAAAAAAGAAGCTGAAATATACGGTTCAAAAGGAGAAAGTTGGTGGCACCTCAAAATCTACGCCTATCCCTCCTGAGAAAGAGGCTTCTTCGCAGCATCTGGAAAGTTCTCTGAGGGGTCTGTCCAACTTGTCCATCCCCGATGATTTACTTAATTACGGACTCGATGATCCTGAAGCTCTCAAATTCTCTTCGCCCGCTAGAGGCAATGTAGGAGTTCAACTCCCGGCTCAAGGAGACAATACTCCGATTAGCAAAGATAAACGAACGGGTCCGTCGGGGGGAACACTAGGACACACACGCACATGCGCATTCCATAATATACTTCAAGTCTTTTTAATTCGTGAATTCTCCTTAACTCGTTGTTATCTCCATTCTTTGCAGGTGATATGGGCCGCTCACACGGACTTGATCGCCTTCAGGGGTCTTCTATATTCCATCACTCCGGACGGGATTCCGGTTCAGGCAGACGCAGGGACCGAGGTGATTATGAAGATAGGGGCAATCGTCCTCGCCAGTCGTCTCACCGCAAGAAAGCACACTCTCAATCTTCCCAGTCCCGCGATCTTCCTCCTCCAACTGAGCCGGATAAAGAGAAGTCTTTGCAAAAGGGTTATCAGTCTGATGCTGCTCGAGAACAACATTCCAGTTCATCAAGTACGAGGCAAGTTCGAGAGCAACGTAAAAGAACGAAATTCTCTAAGCCTCCTCCTATTCCTACCGTGGACCCAACTGTTGCGGAAAAGATGGTCGACCTTAAGGCCAAGTTTCCGAAAATCTGTTTTGACGGCTTGAAATTCCTCCCAGCCATCCATCACATTCCTGGGCACGTGAAGCAAAGTGCCATTGCCTGCAACAATGACGTCTATGTTCAACATGACGCATTCGTGCACTTGGTGGAGAAGATCTCGGAAGTATCTGTCGAGCGTCAACACGAGATTGACCGTCTGAACCTGGAGGCTGACAGCGATAAGAAAATCATCAAACTCCAAGACGAAGAGCTCGCTTCGTATAAGTCAAAGCTAGAAGCCGCTGAACAAGGTGCAAAAGATACTGCTGAGGCAGTTACTCGCTTAGAGGTGGCTCACAAAAAGGAGCTTGACGAAGCAGTCCAACGCAGCGGCGCCCTTGCCCTAGAAAAAGACTCTGTCCAAAAAGAAAGGGACGCGCTCGCTACTCAAGTCAAAGAGCTGAAAGAGCTACTCTCCAAGGAGAAAGAAGACAAAATAGCTGCTCAGGAAGAATCACAGCGGTATTGTGATGAGATTGTTGCTACCCGACTCCTGAAGACAAAGCTCGACGATGAACTTGCCGGGGTCGAGAAAATGAAGGATGAGGCCCATGAGGAGGGCAAAAGAATGGCTGTGGAGGAGCTTGATTCTCGCCTTGAGGCAGCTGCAGAGGCCGGCAGGGAAGAGGTCAAAAGTATGTTTGACCCGTTGATCGCCGAGTACGGAGCCCGCGTCCTTATGCACCGTGACTTAACATTCTTGGGCGACGGCTACCTCGAATCGCTGGCTGAGGCATGGGAAACTCTGATAAAGATCAGGAAAGTCGAGTCAGGCTCCGAAGAGATCGACGAGGATGCATTGGTGAAGGAGTTCCTGAGGGGGAATGAGCCATCGGATTTATCCGCAGCATTGGCTCTTTATGGCAAAGGCTCTTCCCCTTCGAAAGAGAAGAACGACGAAGCCGTCCCGTCAGAGGCCGACGCTACTACTCCTCACATCGCCGCTCCTTATGCTGCTCAATCGGCTGGTCGGTCGACGCTTGATCCATTCGAGCTGCATGCCAGTTATGATCCCGAAGATCCCGGGCTTGGCGTTCATGTGCTGTCACCTATCCTGGAAGGTGAAACCCCGCGCGCCACCGATAGCCAACCGGATCCTGGTAGGAAA
This sequence comes from Allium fistulosum, assembly GCA_030737815.1. NCBI lineage: Eukaryota > Viridiplantae > Streptophyta > Magnoliopsida > Asparagales > Amaryllidaceae > Allium > Allium fistulosum. Next base: position 302,322,199 of record CM060901.1, on the reverse strand, counting down.
TTCTTCTTTCTCTAGAAGTCAAAGAGATCCCGTCATTTTTCAGTAATGGTTATTCGTTCTAATGCCCATTTCTTATATTTTTATGTAGGTCGTTCTGACGCCGAGCCAACTCCGAGGAGCGATGACGCCAAGGAGGAAGCAGAGAAAACAAGCGACGTTGCTCACGCAGGAGTAACTCCTGGTCCAGACGCTCAAGTAATCGGGGCGCTTGATGATGACAAACTTGATACTTCGTCTCTTGCCGAAGGAAGCGATGAAATTAAAATCACTGGCGCCTCTGAGCATACTTCAGAGATGAGCATGAAGGACCGTCTTGCCGACGAGGAGAAGAGAAAAGTCAAAGTCAAAGTCGAGTCTGAAATACTGGAACTCACTGACCCGCGGAACAGACCTTTGAAAATCATTCTCCCGGGCAGGTCCAAACCACTAGATGTTCCGTCTCCTACTCCTGACTCTGTTTCTCTAGCAAGCAAAAAGTCCAAGAGAAAGCGTGAGGGAGAGGAGTCGTCGGAAACACTAAAGGAGGACAAGAAGAAGAAGTCGAAGAAATAATCGATGCACTTGTTCAACAAGTGCATCGATTAAGTTTTGTAATTGTTTTTATCTTCCACTACTTGTAGTTTGTATAGGCCTGAATTTTGTAGGAGTGATCTTGTATCCCCATTTTGGACTTATCGAATAAAATTTTAGTTTCTTTTTGTTTGAATGATTCTCTTGTCTTTATTTGGTTTACTGACACTGTGCTCCGAGGACTTGGAGACTTGAGACTGTTCATGCTCTAGTCCGCGCTCTGGGGACTTAGAGTTCTCCGTTCTGCACTCTGGTGATCCGGAGATTAGAAACCGTTTATACTCTAGTCCGCGCTCTGGGGACTTAGAGTACTCCGCTCCGCACTCTGGGGATTCAGAGATTTGAAATCGTTTATACTCTAGTCCGCGCTCTGGGGACTTAGAGTACTCCGCTCCGCACTCTGGGGATTCGGAGATTGGAAATCGTTTATACTCTAGTCCGCGCTCTGGGGACTTAGAGTACTCCGCTCCGCACTCTGGGGACTCGGAGATTGGAAATCGTTTATACTCTAGTCCGCGCTCTGGGGACTTAGAGTACTCTGCTCCGCACTCTGGGGATTCGGAGATTGGAAATCGTTTATACTCTAGTCCGTGCTCTGGGGACTTAGAGTACTCCGCTTCGCACTCTGGGGATTCGGAGATTTGAAATCGTTTATACTCTAGTCCGCGCTCTGGGGACTTATAGTACTCCACTCCGCACTCTGGGGATTCGGAGATTGGAAATCGTTTATACTCTAGTCCGCGCTCTGGGGACTTAGAGTACTCCGCTCCGCACTCTGGGGATTCGGAGATTTGAAATCGTTTATACTCTAGTCCGCGCTCTGGGGACTTAGAGTACTCCGCTCCGCACTCTGGGGATTTGGAGATTGGAAATCGTTTATACTCTAGTCCGCGCTCTGGGGACTTAGAGTACTCCGCTCCGCACTCTAGGGATTCGGAGATTGGAAATCGTTTATACTCTAGTCCGCGCTCTAGGGACTTAGAGTACTCCGCTCCGCACTCTGGGGATTCGGAGATTGGAAATCGTTTATACTCTAGTCCGCGCTCTGGGGACTTAGAGTACTCCGCTCCGCACTCTGGGGATTCGGAGATTGGAAATCGTTTATACTCTAGTCCGCGCTCTAGGGACTTAGAGTACTCCGCTCCGCACTCTGGGGATTCGGAGATTTGAAATTGTTCATACGAGTCTGCATGTCGTGAATGATAACGTAATTTATCATCCAATTAAGAGATATAGAAACTTCATAGAAAATATGGCTTCAAGCCTTTATTAACGAAAATCAACTGAATTGCTTGATTACAACTTTCACAAGGAAACTAAGTCATTATTGAATGGAAACATGCAGGAAATAACAGTGCCTACAACAAGAAAGGAAAACATGCTAAATGTAATAGTGCCGCAAATGTTCACTGTTCCATGCTCGGGGGAGTGTCACGCCATCAACGGTCGCTAGCTTGAATGTTCCTTCTCCAAGCTTCCGTTCAATGGCGTATGGACCTTCCCAGCTGGGATTCATGCGTGATGGTACCGGGAAGACTCGTTTCAGAATGAGATCACCCACATCAAAGATTCTTGGGCGGACTCTGCCGTCGTAGTAACGCTTGACTCGATGTCTGTGCGCCGCCGCCCTTAATTCAGCTTCTTCACGCTTTTCGTCGATGCAGTCCAGTGATTCCAGCAAGAGGTTTTGGTTCGTCTTGGGGTCATAGTATGTCACTCAGTGCGATGGAACTTCAAGTTCCACGGGTATAACGGCTTCAGAGCTGTATGCCAAGGCGAACGGAGTGTGGCCGGTCGCAGACTTGTGGGTAGTTCTATATGCCCATAATGCTGTCAGGAGTTCATCTACCCACTTGCCTCCAACCTTCTCCAGACGCTTCTTTAGTATGGAATTAATTATTTTGTTAACGGCCTCGACTTGTCCGTTAGCTTTTGGGTGTGCAACGGCGGCGAACTTTTTCTCGATGCCGTACTTTAAACAGAACCCTTTGAACTCTCTACTTTCGAATTGCGTTCCGTTGTCTGTAATGATGGTGCGTGGAAGGCCAAAGCGGCATATAATGTTTCGTACAACGAAGTTAATGACCTTCTTAGAGGTGATAGTGGCCAAAGGTTCTGCCTCAGCCCATTTCGTGAAATAGTCGACTACAACTATTGCGTATTTCGCACCACCTTTGGATAGAGGCAGAGAGCCGATTATGTCGATTCCCCAGATCGCAAATGGCTAGGGACTGATCATTTGTGCGAGTTCCGTTGATGGAGCCCTCGGGATTTTTGCATATCTTTGACACTTGTCGCATTTTCTTGCGTAGTCCGCGGCATCTCGGTTTACGGTGGGCCAGTAATATCCATAGCGGAGGATCTTCTTTGCTAGCGTTTGCCCCCCAGTATGGTCGCCGCATTCCCCTTCGTGAACTTCTCTCAAGACTCGCTTTGTTTCATCATGCGCGATGCACCCCAATAATGGGACTGAGAATCCTTTTCGATACATTGATCCATCCTGTATTATGTATCGCGCGGCCTTTCGAAGGACCTGCCGTCTTTCGCTTCTTTTTCCCGGTAAGGCCCCGGTCGTTAGGTATAGTTTGAACGGAGTTATCCATGATTCCTTCTCGATTTCTGTTCCCAACACTCGATCGACTTTCATTTCGTCTATGCTCGGGGCATGCAAGACTTCGACGGGATACAATCCCATTTGTTGCGTATCGTCGGTACTTGCGAACTTGGCCAATAAGTCGGCTTCTTTGTTCTGTTCGCGCGGGATATGTGAGATGTCATAACGCTCAAGATTCGATAGTAGTTCTTGGACCTGAATGAGGTACGGAGCAAGCTTCCGTCCCTTTGCTTGGTAGTCTCCTCGTACTTGGTAAACCACCAACTGCGAGTCACAACAGATTTCGACTGATTCGATCCCAAGTTCCCTGATGAGTTTCAAGCCAGCGATCAGTGCTTCATATTCGGCTTCGTTATTTGTAGCCGGGAAATCGAGCTTCAGGGCATAACAGATCGATCGGTTTTCCGAAGTTACAAGAACTACGCCCGCGCCGGAGCAACGGTCGTGTGATGCACCGTCAGTGTATAATTTCCATCGAACGGGGGGGAATGATGTCATGATCGTCCGGTTTGATGGGTATGGTAAATTCAGTGATGAAGTCTGCTAACGCTTGCCCACGGATGGCTCTCCGTGGTAAGTACGCGATATCGAATTGGCTCAACTCGATGTTCCATTTTAGCAATCTTCCAGAAGTTTCCGGTCGTTGGAGTACCTGCCTCAGGGGTTGATCGGTATAAACACCGATTGAATGCGCTTGAAAGTATGGGCGCAGCTTGCGTGATGCAATCACCAAGCAATAAGCCAATTTCTCGATTTTAGGGTAATTCTTCTCTGCCCCCGTTAAACGCTTGCTAACATAATACACCGGCTTCTGGACTCGATCCTCCTCACGAACCAAAGCTGCGCTTATCGCATGAGGGGATATAGCCAAGTAAACGTACAGCATCTCATGGTCAACTGGTTTAGATAGCATTGGTGGGCTCTCCAGATGCCTTACCAGATTCCGGAATGCTTCCTCGCAGCTAGACGTCCATTCAAAATTTCTCTTTCCTTTCTTTATTATGTCAAAGAACGGGATGCACTTGTCAGTTGCCTTAGATATAAATCGACTCAGCGCAACTACTTTTCCGTTCAAGCTCTGTACCTGCTTTATAGTCCTGGGTGCTACATCTCGAATAGCTTGGATCTTTTCTGGGTTGGCTTCGATTCCCCTAGCGTTGAGGATGAATCCCAAAAACTTCCCTGATGTAACGCCGAAAGAACACTTCAATGGGTTGATCTTCATGCCGTAAAACCTGAGTATGTCGAACATTTCAGCCAAGTCTTGAATGTGGTCGTTTGACCGTCGTGACTTCACGAGCATGTCATCCACATAGACTTCCATGGTTCTACCCAGCTGGTCCTTAAACATTCGATTCACCAGACGTTGGTAAGTTGCTCCAGCATTCTTCAATCCAAAGGGCATCACTACATAGCAATACAGCCCGACATTTGTAACAAAGCTGGTGTGTTCTTGGTCCGGAACATGCATTGGGATTTGGTTGTGTCCTGAGTATGCATCCATGAATGACAGTAACTCGTGTCCTGCGGTGGAATCGACCAACTGATCGATCCTAGGCAACGGGAAACTGTCCTTAGGGCATGCTTTGTTCAAGTCGGAATAATCTACGCAAGTCCTCCATTTCCCATTCGCCTTCTTTACCAGCACGGGGTTGGAGACCCATTCCGGGTAGAGGGCGTCGCGGACGAACCCATTTGCTTTGAGTTTGTCCACCTCCTCTCCAAGAGTGGCGGATCTCTCCAAATCCATTCCTCTCCTCTTTTGCTTGACTGGGACGTATTTCGGATCTATGTTCAACATATGACTCGTGATGGTGGGAGAAATCCCACACATATCAGAATGCGTCCAGGCGAAAACATCAAGGTTTGCCCGGAGGAAGTCGCTAAGGTCTTCAGTCATTGCGGGGCCTAACTGTGATCCGATCTTCAGTATTCGCGAAGGGTCGTCACGGCTAACTGAAATGTCAACTGTTAATTCAGCCGGTGCCGCCTTCTCTTCCCTGGGTTTCTCATCGTCGTCTCTCGGATCTATATCTCCGTAGATCCGAGAACTATGCCCGAGCCAGGGCTCGGGAACTACTTGTCAATTATCCGCATTGAGGATGCGGACGAGATTGTCCGCAACCTTTCCTTTCTCCCTCCGGTGGGCCTCTCGGAGCTCGGCCACATAACAGGAACGACCAGTTGCTTGATCGCCGTGAACAACGCCTACTCCTTTGTCATTCGGGAACTTCAAAGTTAAACACCACGGGGCCAACGCTGCCCTAAACTCCGCCAGGGCTGGCCGGCCCAAGAAAACGTTATACGGAGAGTCCACATCCAACACTACAAAGGGTAGAATTCGCACTCTCCTACGCTCGCCTTGTCCCAGTTCGACTGGTAACTCGACATATCCCACTGCATCAGTTGAAGCGCCGTTAAAGCCAGGGATACGAGCTTTGGATGGTTTCAAGTCTTTTGTTTCTAGCTTCATTTGATCGTAGGCCTTCTTGAAGATGATGTTGACTGAACTCCCAGAATCAATCAGAATTCTTTTTACGTATGCTGGTCCGATCGTTGCAGATATGACCATGGGGTCGATGGTTGGAGCCTCTACCTGATCAGCGTCTCTGCTTCTGAACACAATATCGTCTGTCATTACGCGCTGCTGCTTAGCAGGGGCTCCGTCCTCCATGTTCGAACAACACTCAAAATCTGCATGCTTCAAGGAACTTGCATATCGCTCCATCTCCTGCCAATTCTTATCCGCGGGGTGAGGCCCGCCGATAATTGTATTTATGACCAGTCTACCCACGGTCCGGGCAGGCTCCTCGGGATGACGTGGAGCTGGTGCACGACCTGGGTTGGACGTCCCCTGTCCTCCTTCTTGTGGATCCTTCACAAATTCCTGCAATTTCTTCTGCCTGATCAACTTTTCGATAGCGTCGTGCAAGTGTCTACATTCTTCCGTATTGTGTCCATAAGTCTCATGGAAGCGACAATATTTCCCGGTCCGCTTCTGTTCTTCAGTTGATTCTTTTGGACGTGGTTTTCTGTACTAAAAAGTATTGCAGGTGGATAGGTAAATGTTCTCAAGTGGGGTGTTTAGCGGAGTGTACTCGCTGTAGCTTGGAATTCTCGACTTCCACTTTCCTGCTTCTTTTCTTTTCCCTTGACTCCTTCCTCCGGACTCCTTGGGTTGCCCAGGTTTGTTCTGGACGCTGACTTGGACCTTTCCCGAGCTGTCTCCCGATTGCTTCACAGCGATGTTGCTCTTTATTGACTCTTGGACAGGCCCTGGCGCCTTATCTCGTCGTACCCACCTAGCTTCCTCTCTTCTTATAAACTGGTGTGCCTTAGAGTTGAAACGCTCTAGCGTAGCTGGAGGTTTTCCTGCCAGCCAGTCTCCAAACTCAGAGTCTGGATCCACACCTCTCATTACAGCCATCAGAATTGCATGGTCATTGGGATTACTGACTTCAGTTGCTGCCACGTGGAATCTTTGCAAATATTCCTTCAACGATTCCCCAGGATTTTGGATTACACTTGACAAAGACATCACGTCCTTTGGGCGCGTAGTGTGTATGCTGAACTGCTCAATAAACTTCTTTGCCAACTCCTCGAAATTTGATACGGATCACGGAGGAAGTCGCGTGAACCACATAGTAGCGATCCCAGATAGAGTAATCGGAAAGCACCTACACTTGGTGGCATCATTCGCTCTGGCTGAATCCATCATCCATTCGTACCTCATGACATGTTGTCTAGGGTCAGTCTTTCCTTCATATGCAGGAATAGTAGGCATACTAAACTTCTTGGGGTACGCCGCTTGCAACACAACATCCGTGAACGGAGTATGACTTCTTGACACTCCCCAGTCATCATTCGATAAGCCCTGATTCTCTTTCATCAATTGCCTGATCATGGCTGTCAGATCGGGTGTCTGTATGGAAGGCGGAAGGTTGGAGTCCGTTCTACGCGCCTGCCCATGCTGATGCCTCCTCTCTTGGCGATCTGCCAATCGTGCATCCTGAGGTTTGACATCGTTAGCGTTTTGATGATCTGGGCCTCTATCTTCCATCTGTATCCCGGTCCTGAAGCTTCCATCTCTTGCTTGGTCGCGGTCTCCAGCTGTTCGAACAGCAACATCCGCCCTTGCAGCTTCAGTCTTACGGCGTCTACGCCTGGGTGGTTCATCAGAAGAAGTAGAGCTGTCAGATGAGGAATAAGCAGCTGGATTGCCCCCAGCATTCTGTTGCTGCTGTTGAGTGAGTTGTGCCATCAGGTTGGCATTAGCTTGCATCTGTTCTCCCAGTTGTCTCCTGCTTTCCCTAAGTTCTCTCATCAAGTCATTGAACTCTACTCTGGTGACAACTGGAGTCTGTTCTTGAGCGGCAATCCCTGCACTCGGGATCGCTGGTTGATTGCTAGGTCCTTCTTGTTGCACGCTAGCAGTCTCGCGGGCATCCGCATTATGAGAAGCTGACCTGGTACGTGGTCTTGCCATTGTAGAGTTATTGGTATGAACTCTGAGTAGAATCAACGGATGTCCTATCAGTGAGTCGGATCTTCTTTGGGGGATTTGTTCAATCCAGTAGCTTCAAAGTAGATCCTTGAGGTCTGAGAATTCGACTCTCAGTGAAAGCACCAAAGTGTTAGCACCAAAATTGGTCACTAACCTCGTAGAAGAAGATTGTGAAGAGATATAAGTGATGAAATCAAATTAAACAGAGAAGACAGTGCTAATCTAAATACAAAAAGTAAGAACACCAAATTTATAGTGGTTCAGCGTAATTGCCTACGTCCACTTTGAGGTTAAACTTTATTGATCTTCTTTATAGTTGATTACAAATACAATTCGTGAATCAAATGCTTGAATGAAGTTGTTAAGTAGAGAATATGAGTCTTGAAAATGGCAGAGTCTCCCCGGTGTTTTCTCTCCAAAAAAGGATCCCTTTCACTATGACCCTGCCCCTCTATTTATAGGCAAATATGGGCTGGACTTCCCAAGTGGGCTGGATAGCCGAACGGTCAAGTCGCTGCATGGCGGTCCTGGTATGCTGAACGCTCTGATGCCGAACAGCCCTTCCCATGCCGAACGATGCTTTCCATGCCGAACGGTCCTTGTGAAGTTGTGCATACTGAATGCCTTCCGAATGTCGAGCGCTCTCGTTGCCGAGTTATCCTATCGCCGAGTTCTACTGATGTCGAGTACCTTGGGATGCCGAGTACTCCTGTTGCCGAGTACTACGCCGAGTACCTCTGGGCGCCGAGTGCCATGGGATGCCGAGTGCCATGGGACGCCGAGCGCTCTTGTAGCCGAGTGCCAGTTGATGCCAAACACTACTTGACGCCGCGTACTTTGGGATGCCGAGTACTCTTGTAGCCGAGTGCCCCTGGATGTCAAGTGCTTCGCCGAACACTCCTGGATGCTAAGTCCCTCGTTGAACACTCCTGGATGTCGGGTACTCTCTGAAGCCGGACACTCTCTGATGCCGGTCTCTCTCTGATGCCGGACACTAGGGATGCTGTGTACTTCGCCGAACACTCGTAGATGCCGATCACTCCCTGACGCCGAGTTCCACTGGATGTCGAGTACTACGCCGAGTCCTCCTGGATGCCGACCAGTCCTTCGTGCCGAGTAGTGGCCAATGCCGAGCACTCAGTTGCTTGGTCAAATCTCCAGGAAACACTTCCATAAACCTGTATTTCACTTATATAATCCAAAAGAGTTAGAATTATGTAAAAAGGCAACATATTAGTTGTTTTCAATTAGTAACAAAACAAATCAACACACATAACAACAGTCACTTGTAAACAAACAACACGACCACCATATGTAACAAAGGAATCAACCATACATCCATAGCAACTAAACTAATGATTTGTTCAGTTTCAGAAACTTTTAATCGTACAAGGTGATAAATAAACCATCAAGTATACCCTACGCTCAACAGCCTTAGATAATAACTTAATAGATTATTTATACATCCTTATATAGTTAGAAGTATCCTTTCTCAAACATCCCATAAGCTAAAACAACCAAGAATTTTCAAATATTGTTTAAGTTTATTCTTATTAGTTTCCTTTCACATCATTTACTGTCCATCTGTTTTCATTCATTCATACAATGATTATTTTCCTTAATTTACATTCATTACATACAAAATTCATTTCCCATTCATTCATACAATGCCATTTTTCCATTACTTTACATCCATTTACTTACATAAGTTATTTCCACTCAATTATTTAGATCATCCATAATCAGTTCTTAAAATATTATGTAAGTCTCTTTACAAATTTAATTCAAAATTATTATTTACTTTGATTTCCTTTTATATCAATATTCATTTATGAAGCAACTCATACTTAAATTTTTAACTCTTTCTCTTCTCACATTTATTCTTTTCATATATAGTGTTATTGAATATTAAATCTACTATGAATCATTTCAACATTTTCTGAAGTTATAATCATTTAATTAATATATTATTCACTTTTACTACACATTTAATTATAAATAACTTCAAGCATTAACTTAAGTTTATAATATTCTTATACATCTTAATTCTTCATTTATAAACATAATTCCATTGAATACTTTCATTACTTAAGTTTTACTTGTATAATATTCTATTACATATTCTTTTTAACATTTCAACTTTTAACATTTCTGGTAAGTTATATAAATGTTTAAGAATGCAATTGGATGTTACACAAGTTTATCTTATTCATTTTAGTTAATAAAATGTTCAATAATTACATCGATTTCGAAAAATGGGTTTAAAAGCTTGTTTTCTCAAATAAATTATTTCATTTATAAAATACACATTTTTGCACTATTCGAGCAAATGAGAAGGAGAAGTAAACGGTTTGGTAAAACACGTGGTATGCGACATGTATGTTTATCTTATCTGTTAATTCCTGACTTGTCCGTTTGATCATTTTGACCTTCGGGTCGTGTTTGCCAATGAGATGTTTAAGACAAAGCTATAGATGGTCGCTCCTAATCAGCCCTATTCTCCGCATTAGCAGATAGTATTACCTAGTAATACTCTTTGTTAATGTGGGTCTCGGGGTGGGCGTCATAGCTATATTTTCATATCTTTTGATTTACAAGTTAGAAATCTCCAATTTCTTATATATTTCATTAATCACTTAGCTTCTAATTTCTTATTTTTCATTTTAGAAGTTTCCAATTATTAGAATAGTTAAGATTTCATTCATTGTTATAATTAAATTCCTAATTTATAGAAACTTAAGAACTAAATACCAGGTTCCATTTCAAATCATTTTAAAATAATATATATATACTCATATCTTTTGTATATCCAATCACATTTAGAAATTAGAAATTAAGATTTTTTTATCAAAAAAAAGGTGTAGTAAACTACTACACTGGCCTTCCCACTTTGAAACTCGAAAATGAACGTCGATGATGTGTGCACTCATCATCAAAATTATTTTCCAACGACAAAAGAGGGGAGTACATAACTTATTTCCTTTAAAATTTGTTTTAAAACATTTTTTCAAATCACGTTGAAAATATTTATATTTGAAAATAATTCCAAATAATACTAATATTATTTTCAAAACCCCGGGACTTAAGTTCTAAAATTTCTAATTTATATTTACTTTATTTGTAAATCTTATTTTGCAATCAATATTTATAAAATTTCACTTCTTAACAAACAAACATATCACATACAACTATATCCATTTATAAAAAGTATTCTTTTATATAGAAAATATAATACTAGGTAAAATTATTTCATTTACCTATATTTCAAAAACAATATTGTGTCGGTCTGCCCTATTAAGTGTATAGAAATTCCTATCGATGCCATAGCATCCTATATACCGACCAAAATTTATAAATACTAAACAGAACAAATTAACATAATATACAACATTTTATAACACTAACAAATACGCTCTCTCATATATATTCACTCAGACAAACTCATTCTAGGGATACTACCCTATCCCTAATGAGTCAAACCCCACAAAGCTAAGGTTATCGCTAAACCAAAGCTCTGATACCAACTGTACCGACCCACCTTTTTGGACCGTTTAAATTGACAATAAACCACACATGTCAAACTCAAACCATTCAAAAGGGAAGATTGTTATGGGGTAAATAAGAAAAAGAAGAGAAAGAAATAAAACAAACACATAATCTCACATCAGAATGACAAAATATAATAATCAAATAACAGTTCATGAAGCTATTTTACAAATAACATTTGATTATGCTTTTACAATAAAATTAGAGCACATACAACAGGAATAAATAAATAATGCAGCGGAAAAACATGATGCAGTGGAATAAATGTAATAAATAGTAATAATATATTAAATCTTCGTCTTCATCCTCCAGAAATAAGGTCTTCGGTACATTGAAAAACTCAGACTGACCCAAGCGTAATGAAAAGACAAAACACTCGAGTCGGGACTAAAAGATCTTATGTAAGTTAAATCAACAGTAAATAAATATGATTGTAACGGCTTCAGAGATGTTTACGGAATTTTACATCTCCTATCAAGTGTCTAACGTGCGTGCAATAACTTAAGAGATGTTCGGGATTACTATCTCCTAAGGGTCCGTTAAACTATCTACTATGTAGTATAGTACGCTATTACAATATGTCTACGGTAAAGTAAAGTATTAAAATAGCATTAAGGCGTTACCCATATCCCCCTTAACACATTTTTATATAAATGTCGTAGTCTATACAGATACTGTAAACTCCACTGTAAACTGGTGGGCTATCAGGGAGCACTCCAAGGTATGACACAAACCAAACTCGTAATGGGTGCGATAAGGCATGTGACAAGGCACGCGAGGCAATGCACGGGGTAAGATTCTACGGTTTTGCGGATCCGGACTGGTGGTAACGCATAGCAGCTACTACCGCCCACCTCGAAACACACTCCTGAAATCAAATCGAGGGGTGGCCACCAAATCAATCACAAAGTAATAAATATGGTATCGAAGAAATGTGTCCGATCGGAGGTGTGAACTCACTTTCCCCGACATGGCTCCTGTTTTAGCCATATCAAGCTGACCCGAGGGGATCAAGGCTACGTTAATACCTCCTACAGAATAGTTCACCATACCATCATACTTCATTCTGGAATCTTCACTACGTGCACAGTTGTTAAAGTGGTTCTCGGTATTGGTAGAGAGTATGACAATATCCGATCTCGGTCTCTTTAACAGCCAAATGCTTATTTCACACCAGATGGTTCTTTTACATTTCCAAAACATATTCATAATTGATATCAAAATATCATATTCTCAAAATCATATCACTTTCGAAATCATATTCACTTTCAAAATCATACCACTTTCGAAATCATATCCACAAAATAGGTTAAACCCTTATTTCAAAATCATCATATTTACTCAAAATAAGTCCTTTAACTAGAAAATATCCTTTCAAATTCCAACGTGAGTTACAACATCATTTAACCATATTCGCTTTTAAATCCAGGATTTAAATATAAACAATTCAGCCTTGCACAGTTTGAATTTTTAAAAATAGTTTAGATAGTCATAAATAGTTTAAATAGTTTTAGAATAGTTAAAATAGTTTCTAAATAGTTTAAAATGGATTAAAATAGTTTTAAAATAGATTAAAATAGTTCAAAATAGATTAAAATAGTTTAAAAAGATTAAAATACTTGAAAATACTTTAAAATAGTTCAAATGGTTTAAAATAGTTTAAATGGATTTAATATAATTTAATAGTTTAATATAAAATGGTTTGAAAAAAATATAAATAAATCTGAATTTAAAATTAAATAATATATATTTTAAACAGTTTATATTAAAATAATTAATTTGAAAGTAATATCAAAATAAACTATTTCTTACATTTCAACAAATCTGGACCATATCTAGCTTTCAAATCAACACACTAAATTTTGTCTTTCAATTCAGATTCTCATTTAAAACCATTTAAATCTATATCGATTTCAAATCCATGTTTGAACTATAAATTTAAACCACTTCAAACTCAATAGGTTTCAAAGTTTAAATAATCAAACGTTTAGAATAACTCAATTTTGATAAATTTCATTTATATTCCAAAATTCAACTTTAAAATTTCAATTTAAATCCTTTAAACAATTCATTTAAAACAATTCCAATTTCAACATTTAAAGCTTAGATTTTCGAAAATAATTTAGTTTACATAAATCAAATTTTAATTCAAAATATAATTAAACTGAATTCAAAAATTTAAGGATTTAAAAATCATTTAATTTAACCAATCCGGTGTCCGTATATAATTTTCTACCATATGGTCAAGTGATATGGATATATATCATTTCAACCCGCAATAATTTAAATTTATGGGTATATATCAATTCAACCCGCAATCCCGAGTTAAAATTCAAAATCCATAAAATCGCTCGAGTCTATCATTTAAACCCATAATAATTTTCCCTAATTTATAAGACCATTCAGGTATGTATCATTTCAAACCATAGTGATTTTCCTAACAATAACTAATGGAACTTGTAGTGTGATAACAATATATAAAATAAACATAACATCCAGTCATCCAATATCAACAGTTAAACATCCATCACAATAACCTTTCAAATTAGCTAATAAATAAAAACAATTACTGATTATCGTTAATAAGCGTTTAATTGGCAATTTAGATTCAATATTAAATTAAATGGCAATTAAATTCGATAAAATTCAGATTTAACTGGAATGACAAATTAAATATACCAAACAACAATCAATTAACTTCTAATCGCATCATAAATTTAATTTAACTAACATAAGACAATTTAGTAGTTGTGAATGGGTTAAAATACTCACTTTTGATTTTCCAACGATTTAAAATCCAAATAAACGCCCAAGTTTGAACAGTCTTAGAATTTGACCAAATAAGTTCCAAAATGTCTGGAATTTCGATACGATCGCAACGGAGAAAACCGCAGGCAAATCTGAGCTCGTATGTAAAAGTTATTCAAGTTAGAATATTTAAATTTCAAAATTTATAAAAAAAATAAAGCAATGAAAAATTTGTAATTTGTTTTACCCCTAGAACTCAAACGCGACCCATCAGAAAACACGCGCGTTCACCCACCCCTTGTCGTCGTTAATTGTCGCTGCCACGCCCACATACGGTCCAATCGAGAGACGCCGCCGCACCACCATCCTCTACCGCTTCCCCACTAGCCATGCACGCCGATATCTTGGCCTCTAGAGGCCGCCGCCGCCACCTGAAAAGCTAAGGTTTTCGAACCCTAGTTTTCCAAATACGACCACCTCCGTCCATGATATGAAATAAGACCACCAGCATTAGACTCCCATTGACGAACTCTACCAGACCCACAAATCAATTTAATTGATTGCTGCTCCGATTAAAAACCCCTAATTTGACTTTGACTACGATTTCGAGTCGATCCGATCACTGTCTCGAAAAACGAGCGCCGGATGTAGGTTCCATTCGTCGAGATCTTCCCAATGATATAAAATTCGATATAGTTTGGAGAGTTTGAAATTTTGAAATTATTTTTGGTTTTGAATTTAGGGTTTGCGATTAAAAATAGGTTCTGCCATTGGAGAGAAGAGATAGGAATAGACAGACAGATTTGTACGTAAAGGAATAAGAAATAGAAAGGCAGCCAGGTTTTTTAACAGCATATATATAGGCAAAGGTAGATAAGAACGAAAGGATAGATCGAATGGGGTCGAAACAATAACGACGACCCGAAAAGCTCGTTTCGTACCCGAAACAAAAGTAAGTCATCATATATATCAAATAGATATTTTCGATATTTTTAAACTCAATGGAACAGGTTTCAAACCCAAATTCCATTATATACGGAAGTTTGCTTTTAAAATCGGCTTATTTTAAATTGAATTCGTTAAATTGATTTCTACGCGTTTTGAGCCTACACGATCAAACAACAAGTCCGATCGCTACGAAACTTGTAATCCTACAATAATTCACTGTTACGGATCCGATGAAACTGATTTCATCGAAATTCGAGCATGTGGCCTAAATGGCTATTTTCACGTTAATTAAATAAATTATTATTAAATTAATTAAATCACTTTTTAATTCTATGTTTATAACTATAACGACCCGGATTTTTCGTTGTTCAATTTTGAATATTTAAATGGTTTTAAATATTGAATTTGAATTGTAGATTGATTTTGAATACGAAGAATTGGGTTTATTTATAAAATAGATTCGAAATTTAAATATAGCAATTTATTGGATAATTTAATTATTGAAGTTTATAATTGAATATTGGTTAAATTTTTGTATCTTAAGTTTTAAGCCCAATAAAAATAATTTAAAGGCTTATAAAATTTATATTAATAATACTGAAGGCAATGCAACTTTTAAAATCGAATTTAAAAGTGATTTGTTCAAAATTAAAATATATCGTTTAACTTGACATTTAAAAATAGCCTTCCGGGACATGGTCTCGGAATTCGACGAAACCAGTTCCATTGGATCCGTAATATTGTATTATTATCGGATTTCAAATTTCTAGTGTTTGGAGTTACCGTTTGCTCGATCGAGATATAAATGCGTTGAAATTCATATCGAAAATTCAATATAATAATTGGGTCCAAAAAGCTATCTTCTCCATACGATCGAATTAGGACTCAAAACCTTTTCCATTGTGTTCGAAATAGGGTTATAACTTTATAAATGCCTAGCAGCACGCCTCATTCGGAGGTCGAGATTTTATGTTCCGAAATCGAGACAATTTAAATTTAAATAATATATTTTTTCTTTTGACTGGTCAAAGAATTCACATCGGAACTTTTTTCCTACCTATCAAAAAGCACTGTAGCCCTTCTTTTACACGCTACCTTCACTTCAATCATTTCCCTCTTCTTTTATATTAGCATAGCCGACAGTTCAAAACTTCTTAACAAAAAAATGAACGCGATGTCCTCAAAAAAATTCAAATTCGCGTAATTACTTCCCCTTTATCCCTTCAGTCGAAATCAAATAACCGAAGAAACAAAATGATCGAAATCAGTTCACAAAAAAAAGAGGTAAGCTCACGATTTATAATCGCGCTCGAGTAGCGCGAGCGAATGATGAGGCGATGGTCGGCAGTAGCGGAGGAAGGCAATAGTGATATGCGAGTTTTGAGGGAAGTCGAAAGGGAGGGCGAGGCGAACCCTAGACGAGCGCGCGCACGCAGTGGGAAGGAGAGAGCTCGAACTCAAGGTAGCAGGTGATTAAGATGTGAGATCGACGCCGTGGTCTTCGAGGGCAGTGGGGCCGATGCCAGGGTGTTGCGACATGTAGCGAGTGCGTGGGTAAGATGCTATTTCTAGTCGCATTGTAACAACCCGCATATTTTACGATTGTATATTTAAATGTTTTATTTAAATATAGCATCGTTAATCGGATTAAAGTCCGAAATGTTACTTTTGTAAACAGTCGAATTGGGACTCGAGACCACTTCCACTGAGTCCAAAATGGCGTTTACAACTTTTTTGAGTATAAACATCGATATGTTTGGAGTTGAGTAGAATTTTGCTATTTTTCTATTTTGGGCTTTGGGTCTGGGATTCAGCTCACTAACCCAACTTAATACCCTAACTCCTCTATTCTTTATTCATTCTACTACTCGTTTCCTAACACTCTCTAGCTAAAGTAAAAATGGGGGAAGGAAGAGGAAATTAAAATTCCTAAACCCTAGTTTTGATTAGGAAACTCAAATTCAAGTCCAAAATCAAGGAGAAGCTTAGGTAAGCATCCTCTTCATCTTCTCCATCTCTATCTCTCTTCAATTTATAGAAATTCCTATAACCTAACTTAGGAAAAACTTCACCTTTGATAATAGATTGAAGATTCTAGAGGTATATTGAAGAGGAATTGGTCTTGCTTTGTTTTAAAGCTTCTCATTCGTTGTCTTTGAGTTTTAAAGGTGATTTTCTGAACTCACATCTACTTCTATAACTTTCATTGTTGTTAGGTATGAATTCCTAACATCTATTCATGGTCATTTGCTTTAGATTTGAATTGAATTGGTGAATTTTCCAATTTTTGGTTTTTAAGTCCAATTTTATGAAAATCCTACCATGGATGTTTGGACATGATATTTAGGGTGTATCGAAGAGCCTATAAGGCTGGGTTGTCACTTGGCATAAATCCTTAGTCTTCATTGCTCGCCCGATCGCTCCCGAATCGTTTTGGCCAACATGGCCTAGGAAAATTGTTGCCCAGACCAGGTGACCAGACGTCTAGTTATGGTCCCTAGAGAAAAAAATATAAGAACATAGAAAAAAGGCAGAAACTGGAACCAGACGTTTGGTCCAAACCAACCAGACGTCTGGGAAAGTCTACCAGACGTCTGGAAGGTTTCTGAAATTTCCCAAAACCTAAATCCACACGTTTGGAACTGTTCATTTTGCCTATTTTGGCTGTTTTTAGTGGATTTCCAATTTTCATCGATTTTTGTTGATCCGGTTAGTTGTTATCACTTATTATCGACTTTGATGACTTCTTTCTTTGGATTTTTGGGAATATCCATTTGATGGGTTTGGTATTGATTTCTATGGTTTTGATTCAAGTCTTCGAAATGTGAATTTTTGGTGATTGATTGTTTCTACAATCATTTCTGTGATTTGTCACTTTAAAATACAAAGGTTTTTATACTAGTAGTAAATACTCAAACTCTTTCATTAAAATGATTTCAACGTTATTTTTAATATAAAGCTCGCTTTTAAAACCGTTTCCAATCTATTAGTATAAACAAACCTTTACCTCATTCGTATGAGAAATCTAATTAAACGGCTTAGCAAAACAAGTGGTATGAAACGCTTGCGTTTACTTCGTCGGTTAATTCTTGGACTTGTTCGATTAAACTCTCGTAACAATTTTTGAGTGGAAATCTACAATCTGTTCGTAAATATTTAAGTTAAGCTAGTGTTTATGGGACATGAAGCCTAACTCATTTATTTACTAGCTTATTGTAATTTACACTTATTTTCGAGTGGAAGTCTACAATTTTTTCGTAAATATTTAAGTTAAGCTAATGGTTATGGGACATGAAGCCTAACTTATTTATTTACTAGCTTAGTGTAATTTACACTTATCGATCAATGATGATCATTTTGAGATTTAGACTAGCGATGTGCGATGTCTCTTTGTTTATGTGGGGACTAAACCCCGTTTGTGGAGCATCGGCTCAAATTGGTGGGGTAGCGACCCATGGTCTTCGGGCCGTTTGTGGAGCTTCGACTCAAATTGGTGGGATAGCGACCCATGGTCTTTGGGCCATTTGTGGAGTTTCAGCTCAAACTTGATGGTTAGCGACCATGGAATAGCGTTTTGTTTATGACACACGTGTTGGTGAGTTTTCATGCTCGCGTCTGTGATAGGCCTTCCCCTTTTTGTGATTTCTGGATTTCTAGTTGTTGATTTCTAGAATTTATGTTTCACCGATTTTTGCGATTGCCATTGATATGTTTTGTCAATATTTGTGTTTTGGTGAATAATTTAAAGAATATGACATTATTTTTAGTGTTTGAGAATATTTGAGATATTGTATGAGTTTTGTCATTATCTGAAGTATACTTGTCACAGTATGGCATTATTGTTATCATACGTTTTTGTGATATCTCTTATCCTATCTCATTTTATATGATATTTATAGCTAGACTGATCCGTTTGTTATTTTCTTCTTAAATAATACTCGGGTCAGACTGAGATATTTCAAGAGCTTCTGCTTGACTTTTTATCTGGGATCATCATCTGATTTTTGGCTAACTACTTTAGATTAGTAGTTTTTGCTTTTATACATTTGAGTTAGAGACTCCTTGATGTATACTTATTCTTTTGTCTAGCACTTGTACCTATTCTTTTGTGATGTAGTGGATCTTGTATGACCACTACTTTGATGTACACTTCTATGTGTTATATTCATATCTGTTTCCGCCTTTGTGATATGAATATCTGTGACTGATTTGTGTTATGCTTATTTCTATATTTGTTTCCGAAGCCCACATAGCCACTGTGTAGTAGCTTTGAGTTTGTATTTGATATGTCGGATTTCCTCTTGAAATGAAATGCAAGTCATTCTATCTGACATATCGGTACTCGCACAAAGCAATTACAGAGATGGTCGCTCCTCAACAGCCTTATTCTTCATGCTAGTCGATGGCATTACCCAGTAGTGTCCTTGACTAGTGTGAGTATAGAGGTGGGGCGTCACAGCTTGGTATCAGAGCCAAACTTCGGAACAATGTAGAATAATCTAGCAAGGATCATTGTCCTAAGTCTCTCTTAGGAATCTTGCCTTAGGATTTAATTCGAGTCTTAAGACCCGTTCTATCTTAGTTTCTTTTGTGATGCCTTGTTTTATCAATCAAGTTTGTTTGATATTCATTCTGAGAATAACCTTTTTCCTCTTCTCTCTTTCTTTCTTTTTTAAAGAAGAGAAATGGTTAGACCTGGCAGTCCTAGCGTCGGTCAATCCAGTGCTACTCCTCAGGATGGCGTATTCATGTCTGCCCTTGGTGCCATTATTTTGTTTCGTGATTATCATATTCGAATTCTTTTGATACGGGTTCATCTTATTCTTTTATATCAAAAGAACTTGTTGATACTTTTTCTTTAAATATTATCGGCTTGATGACTTCACTGAGAATTGTGAATCCGGTTGGTGGATCCGCAACACTCAGTTTACTTTGTAAAGATATCAAGATTATTTTATGTGATTATGCTTTCCATGCCGATTTGCATGTTATGCGCTATTTAGGTTTCGAAATTGATTTTGGAAAAGGATTGGCTTAATCGTTTTGAAACCCATATCCTATATCCCGAGTGGACTATCCATCTTCGACATTCTCAATCTGTTAAGAAGATCTCTATTTTTCTTAATGATTTTGATTCCAATTTGGTGGCATCATTTTATTCTTTAGACCCACATGATGAGGAAGATGTTATTTCCCTCATTAAAGTAGTTTGTAAATTTCTCGGTATATTTGAGCTTGTCTTAGGATTATCACCTAAGCAATCTATTGAGTGGTGCTAAAGTCTTTTCAGCTCGACCTTGCCACCGGTTTTCATCAGCTACGAGTTGCGGAGGATAGCGTTCCCCTTACCGCATTTTGCGCTCGTTATGATTCTTATGAGTGGTTCGTTATGTCATTCGGTTTGATGAACCTTCCAGCTTATTTCATCCATCTTACGAATCGAGTATTTTACGGATATCTCGATGAGTTTATCCTTGTATTCATTGATTATGGATGAAAACAACAATTTAAAATTTGCAAATCTTTTTAATAAGATATTTATAAGTATAATTGGATTTTGTTCTTAAAATGAGCAAAGAATATTCGTAAAATTTTTAAGAGACATGTTTATCACATAGAAGATGATTTTGTGTTGTTTTGCCCATTGAGTGCTTTAAGAATTTTGGTCGATGTGCCTGATCAACGTTATCGATTGGAATCTCCTAAACGCTATGATGAGACAGTCAAACACAATAAATTGACTTGTAAAAAAGTAAATTTTTCTAAAAAGATGATTACATAAAGTTCATTATAATTTTGAATGTCTTAGCTTTTTGGGAAAGAGGATCATTTAAAAGAACTCCTTTCCGATACTCATATTCTTGTGATTCCCGAAGGGAACCAAGACTTCACTGTTTGTACCGATGCTAGTCGTATTGGTTTAAGTGCCGTTCTCATGCAAGAGGGAACGTGTTATTGCTTAAACTTCTAGACAATTAAAGCTTGTCGAGACTGGATATGCCACTCATGATCTAGTGCTCGCGGCCATTGTTTTTGCTCTTAGAATTTGGCGTCATTATCTTTTGGGAGATAAAATTGTTCTCTACACCGATCATAAATCTTTGAAGTATTTATTTTCTCAAAAGGAACTTAATTTGTGTCAACAACGTTGGCTCGAGTTCCTTGCATCTTATGATCTTGATATTCTCTATACTCCCAGAAAGGGAAATCGTGTTGCCGATGCCCTTAGTCGTAAGCAACAAGCGGTTGTTTCCATGATGATATCCGAATGTAATGATCTCGAGACTTTATCCACTTATGAGATTCGAGATCGTGAATCCAATTCATGTTCATCTCTTGTTTTATGTAGCCTTGAGGCTCATCCTTCTCTTTTAGCTCCGCTTATCGTCCTCAATCCGATGGACAAATAGAGCTTGAAGAGCTTCTTCGTGCATGTGTTCTTGATTTTGGTGGAAGTTGGGAAGATCATATTTCTCTTGTTGAGTTTTCCTATAATAATAACTTCCAACTTAGTATTGGTATGGCACCTTTCGAGGCACTCTACGGCAGACCGTGCTGATTTCCTTCGTGTTGGCTTGAAGCCGATGAGAAGCTGGTTTTAGGTCCAGATTTTATTCGTGTTTCACCTTTGAAGGGTGTTGTGCGTTTTAGTCGATCGGGAAAATTAGCACCTCGATATGTTGGTCCATTTTCCATCACCGGACGTATTGGTTCCGTGACTTATCGCCTTTTATTACTGGCTCAGTTTTCTGCTATTCATGACGTATTCCACGTCTCTCAACTACGGAAATGCCTTAGGGATCCCGATTTTATTCTTGAGCCCGGTGTAATTGAAGAAATTGAAGTTTCACCAAATTTGACTTATGAGCAACATCCTATTCGTATCATTGCTTCGGAGGTTAAACGCCTTCGAAATAAAGATGTCCCGCTTGTGAAAGTTCAATGGTCCTTAAATCCTAAGGATTGCTCATGGGAATCCAGAGAATTCATCGAGCGAACACATCCGGACTTACTCTCTCGTGCTTTTTAAGATGAATTTCTCATTTCAAAATTTCTTCTTTTGTGTTGTTATGCCTTTGTATGGTTGTTACTTTTTATCTTCCTCTTAATTATTGCGAGGACGCAATTTCTTTAAGGAGGGGAGTTTGTAACAACCCGCATATTTTACAATTATATATTTAAATGTTTTATTTAAATATGGCATCGTTAATAGGATTAAAGTCCGAAATGTTACTTTTTGTAAACAGTCAAATTGGGATTCGAGACCACTTCCATTGAGTCCAAAATGGCATTTACAACTTTTTTGAGTATAAACATCGATATGTTTGGAGTTGAGTAGAATTTTGCTATTTTTCTATTTTGGGCTTTGGGTTTGGGTTTCAGCCCATTAACCCAACTTAATACCCTAACTCCTCTATTCTTCATTCATTCTACACCTTATTTCCTAACACTCTCTAGCTAAAGTAAAAATAAGGGAAAGAAGAGGAAATTAAAATTCCTAAACCCTAGTTTTGATTAGGAAACTCAAATTCAAGTCCAAAGTAAAGGAAAAGTTTAGGTAAGCATCCTCTTCATCTTCTCTATCTCCATCTCTCTTTAATTTACAGAAATTCCTATAACCTAACTTAGGAAAAACTTCACCTTTGATAATAGATTGAAGATTCTAGAGGTATATTGAAGAGGAATTGGTCTTGCTTTGTTTTAAAGCTTCTCATTCGTTGTCTTTGAGTTTTAAAGGTGAGTTTTTGAACTCACATCTACGTCTATAACTTTCATCGTTGTTAGGTATGAATTCCTAACATCTATTCATGTTCATTTGCTTTTGATTTGAATTGATTTGGTGAATTTTCCAATTTTTGGTTTTTTAGTCCAATTTTATGAAAACCCTACTATGGATGTTTGGACATGATATTTGGGGTGTATCGAAGAGCCTATAAGGCTAGGTTGTCGCTTGGCATAAATCCCTAGTCTTCGTTGCTCGCCCGATCGCTCCCGAATCGTTTTGGCCATCATGGCCAAGGCAAATTGTTGCCCAGACCAGATGACCAGACGTCTAGTTTCTCAAGTCCAGACATCTGGTTATGGTCCCTAGAGAAAAAAATATAAGAACGCAGAAAAAAAGGCAGAAACTGGAACCAAACTTCTGGTCCAAACCAACCAGACGTCTGGAAAGTCTATCAAACGTCTAGGAAAGTCTACCAGACGTCTGGAAGGTTTTTGAAAATTCCCAGAACCTAAATCCAGACGTCTGGATTTACAACCAGACGTCTGGAACTGTTTATTTTGCCTATTTTGGCTGTTTTTTTAGTGGATTTCCAATTTTAATTGATTTTTGTTGATCCGGTTAGTTGTTATCACTTATTATCGACTTTGATGACTTCTTTCTTTGAAATTTTAGGAATATCCATTTGAAGGGTTTGGTATCGATTTCTATGGTTTTGATTCACGTCTTCGAATGTGAATTTTTGGTGATTGATTGTTTCTACAATTATTTTTGTGATTTGTCACTTTAAAATACAAAGGTTTTTATACTAGTAGTAAATACTCAAACTCTTTCATTAAAATGATTTCAACGTTATTTTTAATATAAAGCTCGTTTTTAAAACCGTTTTCCAATCTATTAGTATATACAAACCTTTACCTCATTCGTATGAGAAATCTAATTAAATGACTTAGCAAAACAAGTGGTACGAAACGCTTGCGTTTACTTCGTCGGTTAATTCTTGGACTTGTTCGATTGAACTCTCGTGACAATTTTCGAGTGGAAATCTACAATCTGCTCGTAAATATTTAAGTTAAGCTAGTGGTTATAGGACATGAATCCTAACTCATTTATTTACTAGCTTAGTGTAATTTACACTTATTTTCGAGTGGAAGTCTACAATTTGTTCGTAAATATTTAAGTTAAGCTAGTGGTTATGGGACATGAAGCCTAACTCATTTATTTACTAGCTTAGTGTAATTTACACTTATCAATCAGTGATGATCATTTTGAGATTTAGACTAGCGATGTGCGATGTCGCTTTGATTGTGTGGGGACTAAACCCCGTTTGTGGAGCTTCGGCTCAAATTGGTGGGGTAGCGACCCATGGTCTTCGGGCCGTTTGTGGAGCTTCGACTCAAATTGGTGGGGTAGCGACCCATGGTCTTCGGGCCGTTTATGGAGTTTCTGCTCAAACTTAATGGTTAGTGACCATGGAATAGCGTTCCGTTTGTGACACACGTGTTGGTGAGATTTCATGCTCCCGTTTGTGATAGGCCTTCTTCTTTTTGTGATTTTTGGATTTCTAGTTGATGATTTCTACAATTTGTGTTTCACCGATTTTTGCGATTGGCATTGATATGTTTTGTCAATATTTGTGTTTTGGTGAATAATTTAAAGACTATGACATTCTTTTTTGTGTTTGAGAATATTTGAGATATTGTATGATTTTTGTCGTTATCTGATGTATACTTGTAGTAGTATGGCATTATTGTTATCATACGTTTTTGTGATATCTCTTATCCTATCTCATTTTATATGATATTTATAGCTAGACTGATCCGTTTATTATTTTCTTCTTAAATAATACTCGGGTCAGACCGAGGTATTTCAGGAGCTTCTACTTGACTTCTTATCTAGGACCATCATCTGATTTTTGGCTAACTACTTTAGATTAGTAGTTTTTGCTTTTATACATTTGAGTTAGAGACTCCTTGATGTATACTGTTTCTTTTGTCTAGCACATGTACCTATTCTTTTATGATGTAGTGGATCTTGTATGACCTCTACTTTGGTGTACAATTCTATGTGTTAAATTCATATCTGTTTCCGCCTTTGTGATATGAATATCTGTGACTAATTTGTGTTATGCTTATTTCTATATTTGTTTCCGAAGCCCACATACCACTGTGTTGTAGCTTTGAGTTTGTATTTGATATGTCGGATTTCCTCTAGAAATGAAATGCAAGTCATTCTATCTGACATATCGGTACTCGCACAAAGCAATTACACAGATGGCGCTCCTCAACCTCCTTATTCTTCGTGCTAGTCGACGACATTACCCAGTAGTGTCCTTGGCTAGTGTGGGTATAGAGGTAGGGCATCACACACGTGGTGATAGGGGAGGGGGGAATTGTCATGATGGGGAGGAGGTGCTGCATAGGAGCGGTCGACAGTCTTTTGGGATCGATGGAGATTGAGTTCGTTCTGGTGGTCGTGGTCATGCTGAGGCGGTGAAGTATAAGCCAATTTTATTTTTTAATTAAATTCAATAAATATATATATGTAGGTTAAGGAAAAAAAATATATATACATATTTGACTTACTTGTTAATTTTAAAATATGTATTACGGTAATTAGGATATACACATATATATACCATATTATGGAATTGAATATTTATTGATGGCATATTTCATTCAGATAAGGTTCGATCGGATTGGAAAAAAGAAGAAGTCGAGAATGGTTCATAGCTGGAAATTTAAATTTAATTGAACGCTGTTCAATTTAAATTAAAATTGGAATGGACTTCAAATAATAAAAATCAAGGTGAGAATTTCTCACTCATTTGGATTACCATATTTAAATTTAAATGTTTAAATTTAAATTATTGGATGCTTGACTTGATTGATAAATTTAAAATTATCTGTTGGATGTTTTATATATATTGTAGTGTGTGTATATATATATACTAGTATTTGGAGTGATATTCCCGCATATTATAGTGGATGAGACCCTATGCGCCCCGCATAATAGCGGATGACCCTATATACCGTGATATCCCCTTCGAAGTGGGATTGGTATTTTTATTGTTATCTAACATCTGTGGATGCAGGGAAACAGGTTGGAGGGATCCAACTGGATTCCTCAAATATGTTATTATTTTTCATATATATATATAAAATGCTGGATTATTGTGTGTTGTAGATTTTTAAATATTATAATGGCATGGAAACTAATTTTGGGTATATTAAATACCATAAATATTATTTTAAAATTTTGAAGAATAAAAAAAGAGATTTTTAATATAAAAATATGCATATTGAAATTTGGATTGGTTTAAAATGATTGGTCTGAATAAGAAATGGTGAATTTTTTATTGTATTAAATAATGCGGAAAAATATTTTAGATAAAGAATTTAAAATAAATTATATAAAGGAATTTTTAAAGATTGGATTGTAAAATGATACTCGGAAAATATAGAAATAAGTTGAAAATCGATATAAAAAAATAGATTGGAAAAAATAAGTGGAATTTTTAAGGAAATGAATTTACAAAAATGGAATTTTATAAATGAGATTATTTTTAGGAAACTTCAAAGGAGTTATAAAAATTTATAAACGATGTTTGTAATAATGAAAATTGATATCTGGAGATAAATTGGAAATATAAAATTTACGGGAAGAATTTATATTGGAATACGGAAATAGGGTGAGAAAAATAGTAGATACTATTTTTAAAATGAAGATGGTTAAAGAGACCGGAATGGGAGAAATGTGGTCAAAATCGAGAGGGGTTATAAATTGAAATTTTTGGTTACCCAGATTTAAAAATATATTTTTATTAATAAGTTAAGTCTTAAATTTTAAGAAGGAAAGTTCTTATTTACTAAACTATGTAATTTTAAAGTTAGTTAGTATTGAAATATTTCAGAAGTGAATTTTAAATACTTAATATTTATTTAATAAAAATCCTAAATTTTTAAAACCTGCTTTGAAAGTGATGTTATAAAAAGTATTTCAATATTTTAAATAATTATTTGAATATGTCTTAAAAATAAATTATTATTTTCTTTTAAATACTTATTATTATATATATATAGAGTTTTGAAACGTTTTAAATTTATTTTTAAACCTTCTCGGAATCCTGGAAATGGGTTATTCGGTAAATATGATTTATAAAAAATTCTTAAATAGAATTGGGAAGAAAAGTAAGAAATTTCCGAAGTTGTTGATCAAAGTGAACTTCGAAGAATGAAGTGGAATTAATAAAGAGGTACAAAGGGAAATTGAAATTATAGATGAATATAATTAGTTATGAAAATATTAAGGGAATTAATTAAGAAATTCCGGGATTTATAGAATTCGTGTAAAAACGAGTTGAGAAATTTACAAATAAAATTGTAAATGATTTTGAGAAAGAGAAATAGGAAATAAAAGGAGTATTTTCTAAGTGTTGAATATAAAATGGAGTGGGAAAAATATTATAAGTGTTGGGAAGGGGTGGAGATGTTCCGTTGTAAATATGAGGATTTGAAAACTGTTTTCAAATGTGGAAGAACTGAGAGTAATATCTTATAAAGATATTTTGAATAAATTTTGGGAAATTTATAACAAGGCCTGATGATTGTTTTGGATGTTTATTGATAGTTAAATAACCGACAATCAATTTTGGCCAATTTCGTTAATCGTTTCGAAGAGACTGGGATCAGATTTAATTATCCGAAAAACCACTTCGATCCGGTTTAAACGTTACGAATGAATACCGTGAAGATGATGAAGACGTAGATTTGGTTTGTCCAGACCCAGGACAACTTGTATGGACGAATGCTATCAGAACATCGTCATTGGAGGACGATGAGAATTCTAAGAGGAATCGTTCCTTAAAAGGTAACGCTTAGCCTCGAGCCTCATCAACCGGGAATGGCTAAAGCAGGGGAGATGCAGCAAGGCTAAGTGGGTCGCAACCAAGTAGGTTATGTTATCACCTTTCTAGATGTCCTTGGAAAACCCTACTTATCTTATATATGGGTACACATGAAAGAAGAAGCGCTCGATGGTAAGGGTGGGAACACCCGGGGTGATAACATATTCAGTCTATCTAGGTTAGTGGTAGGCCGGTCTTGTGTAGCAAGGGATCCCGACGTGGTCCTTGGTACATTGTTCTAGAAGTGTATTGTGGTGGCGGTACCCCAGTGGCCCAGTCATTCGATGGAATCCATCATCCAATAAGCGCCGTACGGTTTTGATTGTGCCCAACTATGCTGAAACGTGAGACGCAAGCATTTCAGCTATTTTCTATTTACTTTCTATAGACACTATTATAATATCAGATGATTTTGATAAAAATAGTTCTGGTTATCTTAAGGTAAAAACCCATCGTGTTTGACGCGGTCTTACGAGATACCTTTGTTTTCAAAGGATTTTGAAAAGTTAATAATTCAAATTGAGTGTGTTTTCTCACACTGGTTTTCCAGACTGACTCGGGTGTTATTTTATTATAATACTCGGGTTAGACCGAGCATTACAGATTGAGGATAGGATGCTACGTAGCCCAGGGAACGAGTTGGATTTCAAGGCGTACTTCCGTACTTGATTATTATTCCATTGTGTAAGGACAAGTTATTGAACTGTCCAGATTGATTATTGCCTATTGTACTCTGATGTTTGTAAGTATGTAAACAGTTACAAATTTCTTGTATTTAAATTCTGTTATTATATATTATATTTTGTTCCGCTACGATTGTGAGATTCTGTGTTGTTCTGTTTTCTATTCTTCTACCTTTTTCTTCTTCACCCTTAATGAACTGGTATTTCTGGCACCGGACTACTCGGCATTCGATACAGTGGACGTATTGATGTCTATTTTCGAGGGTTGAAAATCCCCGTCCGTTACACTTGGTATCAGAGCTGAAGATTAAGCGAGAACCTTGGCTCTGGTGGGGATTACTCGTTAGAGATAGAGTCAGTAGTACTCTAGAATGAGTTTGAGTGTATAAATAGATATGAACGCATATTTGTTAGTGAATATAAACTTTTATACTATGTTAGTTGATTTATTGAGTGGCTTATGAACTCTGGTCAGCACAATCCGTACAACTGTATCGATAGGGGCTTCTGAAAGCTCGAATATGGCAATTCGACAAAGTATTATTTTTAAATGGGGTAAATAAAATAATTTTACCCAAGGATATATTTTGATATAAAAGAAATAATTTATTAAAATTATTATACATATTTGGAGTGTTTGGATGATAATATTATGATAAAATAAGATTATAAAATTTGAAAATGATTTATATAACCAAATGAAAATTTGTATAAGTATAAATTATACAAATGGATTATAATTTAAAATTGGATTTAAACCTGAATCTGGAAATTTAAATCCCGGAAAGTTTGGAAAAAAAAATATTTTTTTCAAAGTAGTGTGAAAAATAAATATAAGAGTATTATTTTGAGAATATTTTCAAACTAATATTGTTTTAAAATGAATTTGGAAGAGATAGAGCACTTAACTCACTGTTGTCACTGGAAAATAATTCTGGTGATGACTGCAGCATCACCAGTATTTATTTTCGAGTTTCTGGGTGACGGATTGCTACCGAAATTGATTTGTTTAGATTTGTTGGGCAAACCAGTTTTGTTTTGAAAATTCCGAAGGGAATTTGTTTTGGATAAAAAACAACCAGGTTTGGTTTAAAATGTAAAAAAGTGTGATTCCGGGATATTTGTGATTTCAAAATGATTTGAGAAAAAATGCCGGGTGTTTGAACTCTGGTATCCTTATTTAAAATAATTTAGAGATAATCAGGAAATAAGTTATAAACTTATAAATTGAAATGATTCTAAATAAGGAAAGTATGGAAAGTGGATTCGGGATTAAATTTTAACTTGAGAATGTTAAAATAAATAAAACTAAAAACTTAAGCAAGGTAAAATGGAATAAATAAATGAAGTGATGGCGATAATAAAAGGAACCAGTGAATTAATTAAAATGGATTGTATAAATTGAATTCAACTTGCGAAAGATAAATAAATTAAATTGGTTAAGGAAAATGGTATGGATTTGAAACTTAACTTAGGCTAAGTTAAAAAAAATTGAGTTGTGGTTGGATTGAATTGAAAATAAAATTGAAACTGAGTTATAGATGATATTGAATGGAATTAAATTCTTACTTAAATAAATTAAAGGAATGGTATGAAATTTAAACTTAACGTAAGTTAAGTAAATGAAAATTGAATTGGAATAAATAATTCTCGATAGCTTATAAAAATTGAAGTTTATGGAATAAAAATATGCTTGGGCTATAAATAAATGTGTATTCTCGAGTTAATAATAAAATATGAATGTGCTCAATTATAAAATGGATGGAAGTGTGAAAAAAAAATAAGTTGTGTAACTCAAAAAAAATTGAAGTGGATTGAGCGAATGGACTAATTAAATTAATTTAGTAAACGAAATGGGATTTGATTGAATAAGAACCAAATTAGATTGAGATGGAGTTGTTGCAAATAGAAATGAACCTAAGTTGTATGGTTGAAATGATTGAAGTAAATAAATTAACTTATGTTAATAATCTTGGTTAGAAGCTTGGCTTCGAGTAAATTTGCAAAAATGACCATTAAATAAAAATAGCAGGAAATGGTTCCAAGTTTAAATAAAAATAGATTTGAATGTGATGAATGTGAATATAAATGGAATGTAAATGAATTGATCGAGAATAAATTTAAAATGGAATAGAGTTAAATATAAATTGAGTTGGAATCAATTTAAAATAGTTATAAACCAAGTGGATATTTTATTAAGCGGATATCGTCGAACTTGCATAGAAAATATCTTCGTTTGACGAAATGGAGTATATAAAATTATCCAAATCAAATAGAAGTGAATAAATTGATTTTTAATCAATTTGGAATTGTATGAGTTTGTTTGATTTAAAAATAAATTGAATGCATGTAGAGGGAGTTGTAAAACCATACGAATGGAATAAAATGGTATACGAATCGATTGAAAACAATTAAATTAGCATCGGAACCTTATAACTGCTTATTATATATGTTTGACATGTTGGTTTATGAAGTTTATGTGTTTTAATTATGTAAACAACTGAAATGTTATTAAAATTTCTTGTTTCGGGTACTTATGTGTTTAAATTGAGTAAGTACAGGTACCAGGAGGCCGTTTGGCTAGACTTTGGTCGTGCTAATTGCAAAATAAAATAAGCCGCTTGCTAAAAATGCTAAAATAAGGTACGTTTTCGGATTAAATAACACAAATTATAAAATATTGATATATATTTTTGTTTTCCGACCATGTGGGTCGATGTATATATATTTATATCTCTTGTCATATTGCAAAAGGTCCTCCGTACAAGGGAGACTCTGCCAAAATATTTTGGAAATTTAGGGTGTTAGAAAATTTTTGTTAGCGACAACTGGATTTTGAATTGTAATTGGAACATAGGGATTTTGGAATTACAATTGAAAACAAATTGTATGGTTGAAGCTAAAGGATTAGAAAGTGAATATCGGATTTTAACTAAGTGGTTTTGGAAAAGTTAAAGGGGTTTAGGGCATTCTTTCTGCTTTAGCAATTTCGAGGACGAAATTCTTTTAAAGGGAAAGGAATGTAACGACCCGGATTTTCATTGTTCGATTTTGGATATTTAAATGGTTTTAAATATTGAATTTGAATTGTAGATTTATTTTGAATATGAAGAATTGGGTTTATTTATAAATAGATTCAGAATTTAAATATAGCAATTTATTGGATAATTTAATTATTGAAGTTTATAATTTAATATTGGTTAAATTTTTGTATCTTGAGTTTTAAGCCTGATAAAAATAATTTAAAGGCTTATAAAATTTATATTAATAATACTGAAGACAATGCAGCTTTTAAAATCGAATTTAAAAGTTATTTGTTCAAAATTAAAATATATCGTTTAAATTGACATTTAAAAATAGCCTTCCAGGACACGGTCTCAGAATTAAATGAAACCGGTTCCATTGGATCTATAATATTGTATTATTATCGGATTTCAAATTTCGTAGTGTTTGGAGTTACCGTTTGATCGTTTGACATATAAACGCGTTGAAATTCATATCGAAAATTTAATATAATAATTGGGTCCAAAAAGCTATCTTCTCCATACGATTGAATTAGGACTCAAAACCTTTTCCATTGTGTTCGAAATAGGGGTATAACTTTATAAATGCCTAGCGGCACGCCTCAATAGGAGGTCGAGATTTTAAGTTGCGAAATCAAGACGATTTAAATTTAAATAATATTTTTTTCTTTTGACTGGTCAAAGATTTCACATCAGAACTTTTTTTCCTTCCTATCAAAAAGCACTGTAGCCTTTCTTTTACACGCTACCTTCACTTCAATCATTTCCCTCTTCTTTTATATAAGCATAGCCGACAGTTCAAAACATCTTAACAAAAAAAAGAACGCGTTGTCCTAAAAAAAATTCAAATTCGCGTAATCACTTCCTTTTTATCCCTTCAGTCGAAATCAAATAACCGAAGAAACGAAATGATTGAAATCAGTTTACAAAAAAAAGAGGTAAGCTCACGATTTATAATCGCGCTCGAGTGAGGGGGAGCACGAGCGAATGATGAGGCGATGGTCGATAGTAGCGGAGGAAGGCGATGGCGATTTGCGAGCTTCAAGGGAAATCGAGAGGGAGGGCGAGGCGAACCCTATACGAGCGTGCGCACGCAGTGGGAAGGAGAGAGCTCAAACACGAGGTAGCAGGCGATTAAGATATGAGATCGACGCCGCGGTTTTCAAGGGCAGTGAGGCCGATGCCATGGTGTTGCGGCATTGTAGCGAGTGCGTGGGTGAGACGCGATTTCTAGTCGCATGGTGATAGGAGAGGGGGGGGCGGGGGAGATGGTCATGATGGGGATTGCGCACAGGAAGGAGGTGCTGCATAGGAGCGGTGCACGGTCTTTTGGGATCGATGGAGATTAAGTTCGTTCTGGTGGTCGTGGTCATGCTGAGGCAGTGAGGTATAAGCCAAATTTATTTTTCAATTAAATTCAATAAATATATAAATATATATATATACACACACACACACACACACATATATATATGTTAAGGAAAAAATTTATATATAAATATTTGACTTACTTGTTAATTTTAAAATATGTATTACGGTAATTAGGATATATACATATATATACCATATTATGGAATTGAATATTTATAGATGGCATATTTCATTTAGATAAGTTCGATCGGAATGGAAAAAAAAGAAGAAGTCGAGAATGGTTCGTAGCTGGAAATTTAAATTTAATTGAACGCTGTTCAATTTAAATTAAAATTGGAACGGATTGCAAATAATAAAAATCAAGGTGAGAATTTCTCACTCATTTGGATTACCATATTTAAATTTAAATTATTGGATGCTTGATTTGATTGATAAATTTATAATTATCTATTGGATGTTATATATATATAGTAGTATATATATATATATATTAGTATTTAGAGTGATATTCCCGCATATTATAGCGGATGAGACCCTATGCGCCCTGCATAATAGTGGATGACCCTATATACCGCGATATCTCCCTCGAAGTGGGATTGATATTTTTATTGTTATCTAACATCTGTGTATGCAGGGAAACAGGTTGGAGGGATCCAACTAGATTCCTCAAATATGTTATTATTTTTCATATATATATATAATGCTGGATTATTGTGTGTTGTAGATTCTTAAATATTATAATAGCATGTAAATTAATTTTGGGTATATTAAATACCATAAATATTATTTTAAAATTTTAAGGAATAAAAAAATAGATTTTTAATATAAAACTATGCATATCGAAATTTGGATTGGTTTAAAAAGATTGGTTTGAATAAGAAATGGTGAATTTTTTATTGTATTAAATAATGCGGAAAAATATTTTAGATAAAGAATTTAAAATAAATTATATAAAGTAATTTTTAAATATTGGATTGTAAAATGATTATAGAAAGAAGTTGAAAATCGATATAAAAAAATAGATTGGCAAAAATAAATGGATTTTTAAAGGAATTGAATTTACAAAAATGGAATTTTATAAATGAGATTATCTTTATGAAGACTCAAAGGAGTTATAAAAATTTACAAACGATGTTTATAAATAAAGAAAATTGATATCTAGTGATAAATTGGAAATATAAAATTTACGGGAAGAATTTATATTTGAATACAGAAATAGGGTGAGAAAAATAGTAGATACTATTTTAAAATGAAAATGGTTAAGGAGACCGAAATGGGAGAAATGTGATCAAAATCGAGAGGGGTTATAAATTGAATTTTTGGTTACCTAGATTTAAAAATATATTTTTATAAATAAGTTAAGTCTTAAATTTTAAGAAGGAAAATTCTTATTTACTAAACTAGGTAATTTTAAAGTTAGTTAGTATTGAAATATTTCGGAAGTAAATTTTATATACTTAATATTTATTTAATAAATATCCTAAATTTTTAAAACCTGCTTTGAAAGTGATGTTATAAAAAGTATTTCAATATTTTAAATAGAATATGTCTTAAAAATAAATTATTATTTTCTTTTAAATACTTATTATTGTATATATATATAGAGAGTTTTGAAACGTTTTAAATTAATTTATAAACCTTCTCGAAAACCTGGAAACGGGTTATTCGGTAAATATGATTTATAAGAATATTCATAAATAGAATTGGGAAGAAAAGTAAGAAAATTTTCGAAGTAGTTGATAAAAGTGAACTTTGAAGAATGAAGTGGAATTAATAAAGAGGTACAAATGGAAATTGAAATTATAGACGAATATAATTGGTTGTGAAAATATTAAGGGAATTAATTAAGGAATTCCGGGATTTATAGAATTCGTGTAAAAACGAGTTGAGAAATTTACAAATAAAATTGTAAATGATTTTGAGAAAGAGAAATAGGAAATCAAAGGGGTATTTTCTAAGTGTTGAATATAAAATGAAGTGGGAAAAATATTATAAGTGTTGGGAAGGGGTGGAAATGTTCTGTTGTAAATATAAGGATTTGAAAATTATTTTTAAACGCAGAAGAATGAGAGTAATATCTTATAAAGATATTTTGAATAAATTTTTTGAAATTTATAACAAGGCATGATGATTGTTTTGGATGTTTATTGATAGTTAAATAACCGACTATCAATTTTGGCATGTTTCGTTAATCATTTCGAAGAGACCGGGATCGGATTTAATTATCCGAAAAACCACTTCGATCCGGTTTGGACGTTACGAATGAATACCGTGAAGATGATGAAGATGGTGATTCGGTTTGTCCAGACCCAGAACAACTTGTATGAACGAATGCTATTAGAACATCGTCATTGGAGGACGATGAGCATTCTAAGAGAAATCGTTCCTTAAAAGGTAACACTTAGCCTCGAGCCTCATCAACCGGGAAAGACTAAAACAGGGGAGATGCAGCAAGGCTAAGTGGGTCGCACCCAAGTAGGGTATGTTATCACCTTTCTAGATGTCCTCAGAAAACCCTATTTATCTTATATATGGGTACACATGAAAGAAGAAGCGCTCGATGGTAAGGGTCAGAACACCCGGGGTGATAACATATTCGGTCTATCCAGGTTAGGGGTAGGCCGGTCTTGTGTAGCAGGGGATCCCAGCATGGTCCTCGGTACATTGTTCTAGAGGTATACTGTGACGCCCCACCTCTATATCCACGCTAACCAAGAACACTACGATGTAGTGCTGTCAATTAGCACGGAGAATAAGGCTGTTGAGGAGCGACCATCCGTGTAACTTCTTTGCGCGAGCACCGATATGTCAGATAGAATAGAATGCATATCTTTTAAAGAGGAAATCCAACATACCGATACAAACACAAAGCTATCACATGATGGATATATATAATCTTCGGAAACAAATATAGAAATAAACATAACACAAATCAGTCACAGACAATTCATATCACAAAGGCGGAATAAGATATGAATATTACACCTAAAAGTGTACATCAGAGTAGTGGTCAAATAAGATCCACAATAACACAAAAGAATAGATACAAGTGCAAGACAATAGAATACGTATACATCAAGGAGTCTCATCACAAATGCATACAACAAAAAAAACTACTAAACTAGAGTAGTTAGCCAAAAGTCAGAAGATGGCTCCAGATAAGAAGTCATGAGGAAGCACCTGTAAAATCTCAGTCTGACCCGAGTATTATTTAAGAAGAAAATAATAAACGGATCAGTCTAGCTATAATTATCAGATAAAATGAGATAGAATATGAGATATGATAATAGAACGTATGATAACAAAAAGGTGTCATACTATGAAAAGTATACATTAGAAATCCCACAAAAGTCATACAATATCTCAATAATCTCAAAACAGAGAAAAGAATGTCATATTCTTAATTTAATTCACCAAGCCACAATAAAATGACATACTCATCAATGTCAATGGTAAAAGCTGGTGAAACATAAAATTCCAGAAATCAATAATTAGAAATCCAGAAATCACAAGAAAAGGATGGCCAACCCCAAACAGGAGCCTGAAAGCCGGTACATTGACGCAGTGCAAACGGTACGTCCAATGAACCAGAAAGCCGAGACATCGATGTAGTACAAACGGTACATCAGATGAATCAAACATTGACGCAGTGCAAACGGTACGTCCAATGAATCGGAAAGACAGAGACATCGATGTAGTACAAACGGTACATCAGATGAATCAAACATTAACGCAGTGCAAACGGTACGTCCAATGAACCAGAAAGACAGAGACATCGATGTAGTACAAACGGTACATCAGATGAATCAAACATTGACGCAGTGCAAACGGTACGTCCAATGAATTGAACAATGACACAGTGCAAACGGTACGTCCAATGAATTAGAAAGCCGAGACATCGATGTAGTACAAACGGTACATCAGATGAATCGAAACACATTAAAAGTACTTGGGTTGCCAGCCCACAAAGAAATGAGACGAAGCTTAATAAAATGAAGTACAGTCCTTCATACGGACAAAGAGACATCGCACATTTGCTAGTCTAAATCATAAAATGATCATCATGATCAGCGAGAAGTGTCAATCACACCAAGCTAGTAAATATATGAGTTTAGCTTCATGTCCCATAACCACTTGCTTAACTTAAATATTTACGAACAAGCTGTAAATCTTCACTAGGAAATTGTCACGAAAAGGGTTCAATCGAACATGTCCAAGAGCTAACCGACGAAGTGAACGCAAGCGTTTCATACCACTCGTTTTACTAAGTCGTTTAAGTCGATTTCTCATTCGAGTGAAGTAAAGGCTTGTATATACTAGTAGATTGAAAATTGGTTTGAGAATACGAACTTTTGATATTTAAAATAGTGTTGAAATCGCTTTGATGAAAGAGTTTTGATATTTACTATTAGTATTGAAACCTTCATATATCTTTAAAGTGACAAGTCATAAAACGATTGTAGAAACAAATCAATTCACGTTCGAAGACGTGAGTAAAGTCCAAAGAAGTCAATCCCAAAACCATCAAAGTAGAAATTCTGATAAATGTTTTTCAGATGAGATTGCCTACGTAGAGTAATACGGGATTCGACCTGCCCGGTCAGGTCGCGGGGGTCCAGGGGGCAGCGCCCACGGCGGGGTGCGGGGCAGCGCCCCGTCACGGTACGACCTAGTGAAGGCAAGCTGGTCAAGCGACCTAAGGAAAAATGAGGTCTAACGACCTAAAGAGTTCGCGGCCTAGTGGCTGCCAGGTCATACGACCTAAGGGAAGAATGCCACGCGACCTAGCAGAAGAACAGGTCGAACGACCAAAGTGCTAACTCGCGAACGACTTACGACTTAAGAGCCATACGAACCAGCGACCTAAAACTGGCGACCTAAGGACTTAGCAGGGTCGAGCGACTTAACGACCTAAGCCTTGAACGACTTAGTGGAACGAACGACTTAACGACCTAAGCCTTGAACGACTTAGTGGAACGAACGACTTAACGACTTAAGCTCAAATACGAGCTACGAGCTAAGGCTGGAACGACCTAGTGAAGTTAGGTCGGGGACGACCTACGACTTAAGCCAGGGTGAGCGAGCTAACTGCAAACGACTTAAGGCCAAACGACCTACGACTTAACTCGAGGCGAACGAGCTAACTGCAAACGACTTAAGCCTTTAACTCGTGAACGACTTATGCCTTTAACTCGTGAACGACTTATGCCTTTAACTCGTGAACGACCTAAGAAGGCGGTGACACTTCAATGCAGCGACCTAATGCCTTAACTCGCGTACGACCTAGCGACTTAAGTTCGATACGACCTAGGATTTAAGAGCTAACGACCTAGGACTTAAGCTCAAATACGAGCTAACTGCAAACGACTTAAGCCTTTTTGCCTGGAGATTATAGGTCGGCAACGACCTACGACTTAAGGGCGAATTCGACCTACGACCTATGGACGAGCGACCTAACTCCGAACGAGCTAAAAATGGCCAGAACGACCTAGTAGCAGTTTTTCACCAAAATCACTAAATTTTGGAGTTTTTCGCCAATCCAATCCAAACCAAATGCAAATGTTGATGCTAGAGTGATAGGGAATTATTCCCAACAGTCCAATGACAATCATAGGCAAGATGTGAGATCAAAAATCTCACCTTTTCCACGAAATTGATGTTGGAGAGCTTAAGAGCAAAGCAAGAATCAACCCCTAGCTTGAATCTATGTTCTTCACCTTGAATTCGGAGTTTGATGTTGAATTTACTAAAGATCTCGAGCTTGGAATTTTAATTTCTCTTTCCCTCCACCATTTTTGAAGAAGCTTGAAGTATTTGATGAAGTGATGAAGAGAAGAGGGGGTTGGGCTGAGTTAGAAGAGGTGTAGCCCAAACCAAAAGCCCAACACAAAAAGTGACGAAAATTTCACTATCTCCAAACATATCGAAGTTTACACTCAAAAAGATCGCAAACGTCATTTTGGACTTAATGGAGGTGGTCTCGAGTCCTAATTTGACCGTATGCAAAAAGTAGCTTTTCGGACTAACATCCGACTAACGATAAAATATTTAAATATAAAATCGATAAATATGCGGGTTGTTACATATACTGTTGTGGGCGGTACCCCAGTGGCCCAGTCATCCGATGGAATCCATTCTCCAATATGCGCCGTACGGTTTTGATTGTGCCCAACTATGCTGAAACGTGAGATGCAAGCATTTCAGCTATTTTCTATTTACTTTCTATAGACACTATTATAATATTAGATGATTTTGATAAAAATAGTTTTGGTTATCGTAAGGTAAAAACCCGTCGTGTTTATTTGTGACGCGGTCTTATGAGATACCTTTGTTTTCAAAGGATTTTGAAAAGTTGATAATTCAAATTGAATGTGTTTTCTCACGCTGGTTTTCCAGGCCGACTCGGGTGTTATTTTATTATAATGCTCAGGTCAGACCGAGCATTACAGATTCAGGATAGGATGCTATGGAGCTCAGGGAACGAGTTAGATGACAAGGCATACTTCTATACTTGATTATTATTCCGCTGTGTAAGGACAAGTTATTAAACTATCCAGATTGATTATTGCCTATTGTACTCTGATGTTTGTAAGTATGTAAACAGTTACAAATTTCTTGTATTTAAATTCTGTTATCATATATTATATTTTGTTACGCTGGGATTGTGAGATTCTGTGTTGTTCTGTTTTCTTTTCTTCGACCTTTTTCTTCTTCACCCCCAATGAACTGGTATTTCCGGCACCGGACTACTCGGCATTCGATACAGTGGACGTATTGACGTCGATTTTCGAGGGTCGAAAATCTCCGTCTGTTACAATAACTAACAATTTTTATCATTTCTAATTACACAGAAACTAAATAATCATTTAAAACAAATTTTTATGTCGAATTCAATATTTAAATGTTACACAAATTACAATGTTCAAGTATAACTGTAATAAATTCATTAAATTAAATTTAAATTCCAGTAAATTCATTTATTTTAGATGTAGTAAATTCATTTATTTTGATTTATATCTTATTATTCAATCAACTATCATCTTATGGACATAATTAGCATTGGTTTACGTTTTATACATCAATAGTCTACGGTTATCATCTTAATTGATATTAACTGCCATATTTAATTAGATTAATTGTAATTGGTTTTCAATTTAATTTCAACAGATTAAATAAATAGGTGTTAAATAACAATTGTTACCTTTTACTTAATTAAATAACATTTATAAGTTTTATTATCTACTAACAAAAGTTATAACTACTTACACATCACTGATTTCATATTCAATATAACCAATTCCAATTAATTACATATAATTTCACCATTAAATCCAACATTAAATTTTATTTTCTTATTTACAATTATCACCAAGTTAAACTTACAATTACTTTAAATTGATTGGAATTACATTAAATAGTCATCAATTGCATTAAATTAATATTATTAAATTTCATTTTAGTTATTTTTCTCTATAATAAATTGAAAATTTTAATTTCTTCCAATATTAAATTCCAAAATTTTATTTAATCGAATATTTTAATTATCAAAATTTACGGGCCGTTACAAATAGTATGGACCGAGTCCAAAGAAAATCAAAGAACGGATGTCCGCTAGGTGTAGCTAGTTCGCTTGGCCCTGTCAAGCCGTCATGTTTTAGTCATTTCAAATTGGCACAAGTGCCAGGGTCTATCCATCATCGTTCTCTTTCTTCAAATCCAGCAAACGACGCTAAATCTAACCACTTCGTTCTAGAGTCTCCTCCGCATACACAGTAGTTATAGTGGTTCCAATATTGGCAGAGAGTACGCAGTAAGAGGCTCTGGTCTCTTTAACAACCAAACATCGATTTACACACCGGTTGGTACTTTTACATTTCAAAAACGATTCATACTTGATATCAAAATATTATATTTGCTTCAAAATCAATATTATTTCGAAATATCATATTTACTTCAAATATGTCAATTTTCACTTGAAAGTCATTTCACTTCAAAATTCGATTCGAATTACAATTTAGGTTATAACTTCATTTTATCCCAATTCGCATTTAAATCCATGATTTAAATATGAACATTCCACCCTTGACTAGTTTGAAATTTTTAGAAAATAGTTTGAATAGTTTTAAATAGTTTAAAAACTTAAAATAGTTTAATATAAAATAGTTTGAGTATTGAAAATGGTTTATATTGTAAAATAGTTTGAATAGTTTTAAATAGTTTAAAAACTTAAAATAGTTTAATATAAAATAGTTTGAGTATTGAAAATGGTTTATATTGTAAAATAGCTTGGAAAATCAGAATAATTTGAATACTTAAAAGATAGATTTTAAATAATTTATATTGAAATAATTTTATTTGAAAATAGTTTCAAAGTCAAACCAATTCAATTACAAATCTTCCAATTCAAATCAATTTCAATTTCCATTTCCATTTAAATCAATTCAATTCCGATTTCAATTCGAATTAACTTCGATTCCAATTTCAATTCAAATCAATTTCAATTTCGATTTTCATTTTTAACTTCAAATTCAATTCAACAATTTGTGTCAATGGTTTACATTTCGAATCAATTCTAATTTTTAAACCATTTCAATTTATATCAATTTTGAGTTCACTTTTAGAATATTGATTTAAATAATTTAAATTAAACTTAACTTCGATGTTTAATTTAATGTTCAAATCTTTAAAATAATTCAATTCCGAGTCCAAATTTTAAATATCCATTTAAATTATTTTTGCCTAGATTTATTTCAAAGTCCGAATAAAAGTTCAAATCTTTTAAACAAATCACTTTCGATAATTTAAATCATATTTCAATTATAGCTTCAAATTCCAATTTGATTATTTAAACAATTCCTGTTAACAAATTTCAATCTCAACATTTCAATCTCAAGTTCGAAAATAATTCGATTTCCATAAATTTGATTTTTATTATTTTAAATCAAAATCGTTCAAATAATTTCAAACCAAAATTTTTAAAATCATTTAGTTTAACCAATACGGTGTCCGTATATAATTTTCTATCCTATGGCCAAGTGATTAGTTATTCCAATTTAATTAAAGGGATGGATATGTATCATTTCAATCCAAAATAAATGTCATAGGTCTATATCATTTCAACCTATTTCTTAATTTATTCAAAATAATTCAATTAACAGTTTTATATACTGTCAAATAATATTACAGAGTGATAACAAGATATATATATATAAACCAAATAAACATCTAATCATCAATATATCAACCAATAGCATCCATCAAAATCAATCATCCAAACAGATAAATATCACAATAATTTACTAGTTATAAATATCGGTTGTTTAACTAGCAATTCAATTTCAATTCAAATTGAACTGTCAAATTAAATTTCTATCAGTTCAATTCATATGTCAGTTAAACTATCAATCAATAGTCAATAAAGTAAATTACTCCGTACAATTTAACTAACATAAAAGTATTTTAATACTTCGTGAGCGTTATAAAAACACTCACCTTTTGTTTGAAACTAAAAAATTTCCAGCTTTAAATAAATACCAAACTTGCTCCCTGACGTAGACGATGTCGATACGATCCCAACGTAATTTGTTTCGTCCAAAACGAGCCTCGTATGCAAAAGTTATGATTTATTAATATCGATATTGTTAAACATAGTTAATATAATTAATTAGACTTAACTGTACCTCCTAATCTCCTTCCTCGTTCTTTCAAGCCCATGTATTGTAACCTAACCACGCGACAAAAACGACGACGCGCTCCACCACCACGGCCACCGTACCTCCATCCGAGCAAGCCATTGCTTGCGCCCATCCCATAACACCGCCCTTGTCAACGCGCACGTGCTACCATCCAAGAGCCGCGAATGTGATTGACCCCAAAACCTTGTCAACGCACAGGACCAGAGAAAATCGCGACTTCGTTTGATTTTTTTTCTCTCGTTTATTCGATCTGCTGTTTTGAAAAGAGAGGGGAAAGGAGATGAAGTACGGGGAAGACAAAAAGGGGGCTGCCTTGTACGAATGTTGGAGGAAAAAGAAAATATATTATTATAATTTGAAAATATCACGCCCGATCGACCAACTAAATTTTGAACTCCAAACGAATCATGCCGCCGGCGTTCTATATATTTTACCCCCATTCAAAACACAATGGAACTAGTCTCGGCAGCCAATTCTATCATATTCGGCAGATAGCATTTTAAAATCAATTTATTTTAACTAAATTCATTTAATTAATTTCTATGCGTTTCAAGCTCGCACGGCCAAACGACAAGTCTGTTCGCTTCAAAACTTGAAATCCTATAATAATTCACTGTTAGGGATCCGATAAAACTAGTTTCATCGAAATCCGAGGCAGTAGCCAAAATGGCTATTTTTACGCGTTAATTAAATATAAAATTTCCAATTTCTATTTATTCACCTTTAAATTCAATTTTAAAAGTAAACAATTTTTATTCTTGTCTAAATAAAATTTAGATCAGCTTTTGAAATCATTTTCATTCATATTTAATTCAAGATACAATTATTTAAATAATTTCCAATATTAAATTTTATACAATTTAATTATCCAATAAATTACATTAATAATCATAAATTTTCAAATGAATTTTAGTTATCAATAATATTTTATTTCATCTTCAACA
The DNA here is from genome assembly GCA_030737815.1 of Allium fistulosum. Classification (NCBI taxonomy): domain Eukaryota; kingdom Viridiplantae; phylum Streptophyta; class Magnoliopsida; order Asparagales; family Amaryllidaceae; genus Allium; species Allium fistulosum. The sequence continues at coordinate 302,278,924 of CM060901.1, read as the reverse complement.
TTTATTGTTCAATCCCAGCTATTGATTATAAACACATCCAATACATAGAATTTCATTTTCATATTGGTTATTACCAAAATCTTCGAAATTGGTTATTTCAAAATTTTATTTAAGCTCATATCCAACAAACTACATTAATAAATCATTAAATTTTTATTTCTAACCATTTTTATTCAATAATTATATTAAATTTAATAATTTAAAAATAGTTAAAAATACGGGTCGTTACATAACCATACACAGGAGGGTTTGGTAGGACCTTTGAATCTAAAAAATTTATTATAATGAACATCATTCAAAATTCTATCTATATGTTTTTGTCTAATCAAGTTATTATTTGAATTTGGAATCCATAACTGAATAGTCTTTTTATTATAATTTGATTTGTTATTCATTGGTTTGCGAAATTTAGAATAAAGTGTAGCATGTTTGTGTTGAACTTTTGGTTTCTTTGATTTTATAAATCCTAAACCATTTTTATTACTAGGAGGTTTTGAAATACTAATTAAATGATATAGATTTTCTTTTCCTTGGTTAAATTTAGAAATGTTTGTAGATAGATCATTTGCTTTCTTTCCTAATGACTGTTTATCTTCGTTTAACACTTTTACCTGATTTTCCAAATTGTTGATAGTTTTTCTTAATTTTACGTTATCATTAGATAGTGTTGTAATTTCCTTTTCTAAAGCATCCATATTTTGATTTTCTTCAAAATATTTACAACTATTTTGTAATTTTTGAATTTCTTCTTCTAATATAATTTTCTTATCTTTTAGCATTTCATTTTCTAGTTCTAGTCTAGTCATTTTTCCTGAACATTCTTTATGAGTCTTTCTAAGATTTCTATATTTATTATCTAGTTCCGATGCTATTTCTATGACATCGTCAAAAGATAAAACTGAAAGTGCCTCATTTTTAGTTGCCATGAAGCAAACATTAGCTTTGTTCTTCATCACTATCACTATTACTTTCACTGTCACTTGAGGAATAATCCCCTGTTACCTAAAATGCATGCTTCTTTTTCGAGAATTTCTCATATTTGTTGTTCTTGTTGAAGATTTTCTTATCTTTGTTTAATTTTGGACAATCCTTTTTTATATGACCAAATCGATTGCACCCATATCATTTAAAAGACGAAGGTTCACTAGAGTTGCTTGGTTTTTGCTTTTGCACCATCTTATTGAATTTTATGAACTTGTTGTAGTTTTTAGCAAGGAAAACTACATCTTCTTCATCCAAGTCCGAGTCGTCATCATTATTCACCTGAAAAGCAATACTTCGTTTTTCTTAGGCTAGATCTTTTCTAGCTTGCAAATTTGCTTTCATATGACATCAAATTGCCAATTAATTATTCTACTTTGTGTGTAGAGAGGTCATTTGCTTCTTTTATAGCTAATACTTTTATTTCCCATTCATTAGTTAATGCCTTTAAAATACGTGTAACTAAATTAAAATCTGTAAATGAAACTCCTAATGCCATGAGATCATGTTGTATAGTTTGGAATCTGGAGTATATTTCTACGATGTTTTCATTAGATTTCATTTTAAATGATTGAAATTGATTTGTCAGCAAACTTATCTTAGTTTGCTTTACTTTGGTGGTTCCTTCATTTGTGACTTGAAGCAAGAGTCATATATCATAAGCCGTTTTGCACATCATAATTCTAGAAAATTCGTTCTTATCTAATGCACAATATAAAACATTCATAGCTTTTGCATTATTTGAAGCAGTAGTTTTCTAAGCATATATGCATGTACTAATTACAGTGGTAGAAGATACATACTAAGATTGAGTAGATAGCCAAATGTCAAGTCCGCTTGACTCCGTAAAGACTTTCATACGTGTAGCCCAATACATATAATTAGAACCCGTAAAAAATTGTGGGCGTGCAGTTGATTGTCCTTCTTGACATGTGTTATAACTCATATTGGCCATAGTATTCAAAATTGTGTTATGATTTTGAATAGACCTTGCTTTGGTACCAATTGAAAGAAATAGTAGAGCGTGTATGGCTAATAAAACAAGTATATATACTAAATTATACTATGAAGTAATAAAGTAGTAAGTAAATGTACACACCGAAATTTATACTAGCTTAGAGCACCTCTTAGGTATTTCCTTAGTAAATCACTCACTTGATCCGAAGGAATAGGTTTACAACTTACCAATTTGAGCACCTCTTGGATTTATTCTTTACTTTGACAAATACAATTCTTGCTTGCTAATCTTGTGTTTGTCTAACACTGATTTTGACTTGATAGTGCAATGGTTCCTATAATGTAACGACCCTGAAATTTAAATTTATTTAAATTAATAATTAAATGAATTTTTGAATTAAATTGAGTAATTAAATAAATTTTTGGATAAAAATTTGTAAATTTAATTAGAAAATTGGAGCGAGTTTCCCCGATTCAAATATGAGTGAATTTGAAAATAATAAATATACAGATATATTTGACTTAAGTTTAAATTGTAAATAAATAATTGATAATAATATTAAATATTAAAAATTGATGGTTAATAATAATTTGAGATTATAAATTTAATATAAGACAATAAATATTAAAGTAAGATAACGATAAATATTTAAACTAGGAATAGAAAATAAATTTGACAAATTCAAATGTGTAGGCGAGACAAAGTATAAACATGAAGGTATGAAACAAACATATGTAGAAATGCAACATCACTTCAACACAAAGTAATCTATCTTTGTACATGAAAGAAAAAGCAACCTGACAAAGGAAACAAGCTAACAAAAAAGCACAAGTATAAAACAAATACAAAAGCCTGTAAATTAAATCAAGCAAGTGTGAAACCAAACCATAATGTCTTCAGCCGAGACAAGCAAGTATGGCTGCAATAAACAAAGTATGTAAATTTAAAATGAAATATAAAACAAGGTAGCCCATAACTCTAGTACAAGATAACATCACCTTTCCCTGTAATCTGTTCCTTCACATATACATCTTCTCTTTTTATTTATCTCCATCTACCTCATCTCAGTTTCGATTTTTCAAAACTGTGAAAAAGAAAGGAAAAAAAACTAAAGATATTATCATCTTCAACTTAAAAACAAAAGAGATTCAGCTTTAAACAACAATAAACAAGGCCAACCAAAGGATCAAAATTTAAAAAGGCTTCAGCAAGCAAAGAACAGAGCTGGTCTCTGTCTTCAACAATTTCAGGTGAGCAACCCTTTTGAATTTGATATGTTTCTTGTTGTTTGATCTTGTATTGAAGTTATGATTATGCTTGTATGATATAGCTGCCTAGGTGTGTATATATATACATAAGGATTAACAGATGTATGTACAGGCATATATATCCCTATTTTAATGTTTACAGGCTAAACAAAAAAGGAAAATACAAATCTCTTAAATCATTCACTGATAGGCTTTGTTATTTAAAAAAAATGTTTGAATTAACAAGACCAAAGTTTTAAAAATACTTCTAAGTAATAAATATATATGGATTTACTGGAAAGGGTAAAAATACAGTAAAAACAAAATCTTGTGATAAATTCAAGTGTCTTAAAACATTGATTTGATTACCTAAATTGAATAAACATACCAAGTTATGATTTTTAAAAGCGATATGAAGATTTTTACTTAAGTAGTCTAAGAGCAATTTGAATATGAAGAAAAATTGCATTTTTACCAAATTCAGTTGGTACGATAAATTTTGATTTTTGAAATTTCGTATAAAGCAAGATTGAAGATGATTTATAACAGGAAAAATGCCTAAAAAATTTTCAAATGCATAGATTTTTCAGTGGAGGTAAAAGTAGGGTTTAACGTTAAGTTTGGTGGTGGTCTGTAAACATGACGATTTCATCATCACGAGTTGACCGAGTTGCACGTGGTTCAAGGGGAAGGTAGAGGGGACTACGGCGAAGGTTCTGGTAGGGGGACGTGGTCGCTGGTGGCCTGAGATGGTGAGACGAGGGGTTTTCTAGTGGCTCAGTTGTGTTCCAGTTCTAGGTGAAATGCTCGATCTCGAGTTTTGTTCGAATTCGTCGAACTGGGTGGTGGATGGGGATGAGTCGATCATCTTCGACATGGGGAGGAAGGCGGCATCGATCGCCGAGGCTCCGGCGCCTCGTGCAAGTGCACGCGTGCACGTTAATGTCAGTGGGATTGGAGGCTTTGGGGAAGAAGAGTTGGCATCGGGGAGAACTCGAGGGAATTCACGAAAAACTCGAAGCAGAGGGAGGAAAGTGTCGAAGTGATTTTAGTCTGGGTTCGGGAAGTTTGTTAAAAGGTTGAAACAGTTCAGTTTGAAAACTTAATTGGGGGAAATAAGTTTTTGGATTTAAAATTTTTAAAATTTATTTATTTTAAATCTAAAATTTAAGATGAAATATAAAAAGTGAATTTGGAAACAAATTGTTTTAAGTACCTTGATTATGATGGTTTGATCATAAATAAAAAAATATTCTTATCTTAAATAAATGGGGGTTTTTATAATTTGAAATTATTAAATTAATTAAAATGGATAATTTATGATCAGAAATTTATTAAGAACCAATTAAGTTGAAATTAACACCTAATTGATTTAATAATTAGGATTAATTAATAGATTATTGATGGTTAGAAAATTTCTATAAATCATGATTTAAGTTAATTAATCAAGTGATTAAGATATAATTACATTTAATGTAATTAAATGTTGGCTTATTTATAAAAGTAATAAATTACTTAAGGATAATTATTTAAGGAAAATTTAATTAAGGTTAGATGAATGTGAAATTAACTTAAGGTTAATTTAATAAATATGATTAATTAAGAATAATTTAATTAATTAAAGTGTTTGATAAATTAATTTATATCAAATGATTTGTAATTAATAAATCAGAATTGGATAATCAATTCATGAGTAAATAAATGTAATTGGAAATAAATTTAATTAATTAGGATTTAATAATGAGTTAATCCTGCTTATAAATATTTATTGAATGCTTGACCTTACTTATGAATGATCGATCGTATGACATGAGTTGCCTTGAATTGATTGTCTTATCTGAATTCTGTGATATTTTGTTCTGTGGATTAAGTTGTGTACAATTTATTCATTTATTTACATTGATATATATATATATATATATCTGTGATCTGTACGATAAGCGTTGTTCTTATACCGCTTATCAACTATATCCTGTATTTTGATCTGTGATGATTCATTGTGTTGCACTATTGTGTTAAACCCCTGGACTACACCATACACACACAAATATGGATTTCACGTGGAAATCGGTTAAGTCACAGATAATTTAAATTTGATGTTTTGAAATTGAAATTTTAAATTTCAATTGATTTTGAAATTAGAAATTTCGGTTTAAATGTGAAAATCTTTTGAAATGGAATTTCAAAGATGAAACTTATTTTCGAATAACCTGATTAAGTTTTGAATTTTAAATAATTTGATTTAAACTTAAATTCAAGATTTGAAATTGAACTCTATGATTTGAAAATAGGGATTAGAGATTTTATACCTGTTATATATGAGTTAAACCATTTTAAAAAGTATTGATTTTGGAATGTGAATAAAATAAAAGGGTTTTAACTCATGTAAATATAATTGGATTTTTCTTAAACGAAAACTATTTGTTTTCAAATAATAACAGCTTTCATATAAGAAGTGAACTTCCAATTTGTGTTGAAAGGTTTCAAATTCAAAATGAAATTGAAATGTTTTAAAAGGCTATGAATGAATTCTTTTTTTGAAAGCTATGAATTAAATCTGTTTATTTTTAACAGATTTAAAATGATGTTTTGTTTAACCCATTAGAAATGAAATTGTTTTGAAAGCTATAAGTTAAATCTTTGATTTAAAGATTTAACGAGTTAATCAAATTGAAATGAGAATTGATGTGGAAAAATCTGTAAATGAATCTTTTTGTTTAAAAGATTTGAAATGGTAATTGGTTTAAACCATTTGAAAGAAAGTTTGGAATTGTTAAGTTGTGACTTAATTGAAATCCCATATCCATCTTTTTTTTTGCGCTCACTATTCGGGTTAGCCGGGAAAGGACCTTTGGGTCGTATAACCCATTCTGAATAGTGATACGTCGTATATGGATGGCATTTGAAGATCGGTGATGAAGAACGGATATTTTCGAAAATGAAAGGACAACCTGTCGAATGTCTCTGCACTGAGTTGCTCCGGTATAGAGATTTATATCACTCTTTTTGTGACAGGAAGTCCGGACGTGATTGGAAATTATCCGGATTTGCAAGGGCTTCGTGAGAAGTGCCTTCGGTTCTGTTCGAACCCGGAACAGACTTGTATGGTTACATGTCTGACATTACACTTTGAGATATAAAGCTGATTTCTTTCTAATACATTTCTGTTGGTGGCGGAGAATTTATTCTCTTAGCTTAACACCCTTCTCTGAGACGTACGAGCTCAGAGGTTATGTAGTTGAAATTTATCAGCGATATATCCCAATTTGGTAATGTGGCATGCTGAGTGTTGCTGTGTGATGATCAGTGTTTGATCATTTGTGATATGATCATTTGTTTGATCATTTATCTTTGTGATCATAGGTTGATCATCTGTTGACCCAAAGCGTGGCTTTTTGAAAAAGCGTAGCATTGTGGACTAGACTTCGTCGAGCCTCACAACCCGGTAATGGTCAAAACAGGAATTGTGCGGCAAGGTTTTCAGGGGTAGCTCCCCTAGGGTATGACCATTCCTTCTGGAAAAGGGTAGTATCATGGTATGGTGCCCAGATACTTACTCATGTGGACACACTTTATTTATGACGTGTGATGTTGGATTAGAGGTACCTCGGTTAAAGGTCCCAAAGGACCGGGGGTGGCATATCTGAGGTTTCTTTTATCCCTTGGGAAAAGGGGTTGCCGGCCTTGTTTGGCAGAGAACGGTGTGGTTCTCGGAGCGTCCCGCCAGAGGCGTTTCTTTCGTGGAATAGGAAGTTCCTTAGCCTCACCATTTGTTGGAAATCCATCTTCCAAATACGAACTTTGTACGGTTTTAGTTGTATTACCTGCCATGGAATGTGGTGGTAACCTGCTATTGAACATGGTAGCTATAGTAGGCATAAGTGCGAAATGTCTATGCTGGCTAAGATTTATATTCTACTTTCGAAATTGTTTTCTGCACTATGCACTAGTAATAATATCAAATGATTTGATTTTTGCGTAGTAAACATCTTTGACTATCATAAGAAGAAATCTCCTCCAATTCTGCGTTTGCATTGTGTGTGTGGCGGGAGGTCTTATGGTAGTTTCATTTTCCAAAAGCATTTCGAATTGACTTTAAATTCTCTTGCTATTTGTTTTAAAGACAAACTGTTTTGTTGCTCACACCAGTCCCATGACTGATCCGGAGTTTATTGTTCCTTTCCTAAACTCTGGGTGCTCATAATTTCCTACACGAGCAGTCTAGAGTTGGGGTTTTCAGATATTCAGGTTTAGTAGATTTTCTGGAGTTGGTTCAGTCTTTGGATCAGACTGCACTTGCTTATCTTTGTGCCTCGTTATTGGGAGTTCGAGCTATTTCTGGATCGTGCTTTGGAGATGAAGATTATCCGCTGCTGATGTTATCTATTTTTCTTTCCGCTGCAATTTATTGTATCATATCTCTGATGTATATAGGTATTCATTGTATCATCATTGTATCTGGATATTGTATCAGATGTTGTATATCTATATTCTTTTTATTCCGCTGTGATATTTACTTAACTGTGTTATAAGCTCCGGCGACTCGGATTTGAACGCTCGAATCTACGACATTCGAGTACGATGTAAAGTATGGATGTCGATTTTCGAACGTGAAAATCTGGGACGTTACATATAATCTCCTTGATGATTAGAAGTGAGTGCACAATAATTATTGGAACAATAGCAAATGAAATAATAGAGTTGAAAGTACAAATGCTTAGAATAGCACAAGAGAATATAATCAATAGAAATCAGAGTAGAAAGTTAAAAACTAAGTATGAGTTGTTGTGCTATTTATAAATATTGAAGAGAGGCAATCAAGAGTTGTCAATCTTTAAGACATCCTTTCAGAATTGAAAAAAACTGTTCAAAAAGGTTGCAACTGTTGAAGATGACTTTTCAGAAAATATGGTCGTTACAACATCTCAGTCTACTGAGCGACTGTGTCAGTCGACTGAGTATGAACATTTAAATTTTCGCGGCAAAAGATTTGAAATATAAAAAATTGGTTAACACAGTATCAGTTGACTGAAATTGGGTTCAGTCGACTGAGTTGTGTAAGTTCAGTTTGTATAAACAGTTTGACATTTTTCGAATCCAAATCACAATGATATCTTGTCATCTGTGTTTGAGTGTGTTTTTGTGTGTGTGTGTGTGAACTATTAAGGAGATTTTACAATTCAATCTAAGACCATATACATACTATTGATCTTGAAGCTTTATAGTTTTGACTTCTTTGACTTGTAGATGAATCTTCTTGCTTTTTGCCTCGCGTTTTTTGTCTTCTTGAATGAAAGCCTGATATAATGATATAGTACATATATGCAGTATATAGTCGTCGTCATTAAAACAGAGACCTAATGTTCTAATAGTTGATTAATAAATCTCTAGATTATTTTCTTCGTGCATTTCTTCTATCTTCCATTAGATCAATTTAATAAGATATTTAGAAATAAAAAGTTTAAAGATGTTATAAAGAAATATATTGTAAAAGTATTTAAATCAAAGATAAAAACTTTAGGAAATATTTTCATAAAGATTTTTTGAATGTTAATAAGTATGTATTTTGTAAGTAGAACATTTTGTCACATAATTTTTGATCTAAGATTCGAGTACGGAACTTTGAGGTGTTTACACCAATCCGAAAAAGGATTTATCACTCGATTCTCGGCGATGAACATTGATCAGGGTTTGTGATTAGGTACTTGAGTTTTCTATCATAATTAAGAGTTATGTAAGGGAAACAAAGTTTTCTAATCACGGAGCTTGATTAGAGTCCGCACTAGAGGATCGGGGGATCAATACTAGTTCGGAAGTAAAGTTGTGGATTCAAATAGTAGATCGAATCAGTTATTGCGTATTGATGATGTATATACATGTACGGGTGTAAGTTTAAAAAATAAATGTTTCGGGCAAACATCTTTGAGTTTTTATTTTGGGGTAATTTCGAGGACGAAATTCTTTTAAGGGGGAAGTATGTAATGACCCATAATTTTTTCACATTGACAGTAAGAATATTTAATTTTAAAACATTCAAAAATAGGTTTATTTCAAAACAATAATCATGTTTTGTACAATAAATAAGAATGATGTTTTAGAGCTTATTTACAAAATAAAGAGTTTAGATTTCCATCGTAAAAGTGACAAAAGCCAGTTTTCAATAAATTGAATATATGATCAAATAAGTGTGTTGAATGATAAATAATCTATTTTGATTTGTTATAAAATGATAAAAATGGTTTATGTTGGTTTATAAACATATATACTTGTTTTATAAAAGTGTACAAAATTCGTCGCACTTTAACAAATCAACGTCGTATTTTTATAAGTTGAACTTTAATATTATTTAATATGGTTTTGTAACTCAAATGATCTTGTTTTAATTAATTAAAAATGGTTAGAAATTTATTTTCAAGTTTTATTTACATATATATGTAATTTAAATTATAAGTGAAAATGTGACTGTTAATCGGTTTCTCGATTTTCATTGATTGAACGAACGGAAGTTGTTTCGAGTCATTGCAACTTTCTTAGCATATTAATACACATTTTAAACCATAAAATTATTCAAATCAAAACAAATTAATATATTTATAGTCGTACTTTACCCTTAAGCAAATATCAAATCAAATCACATCAAAAGTAAACAAAATCTAACCAAATCTCACACAAACCAAGGCAAGCCTCCTTAATGTCAACTTAAAGTACTAAGATAATTTGCTTAAGAGCTAAATAAAGGGACAAGAGGTGGTGGAAGTGATGGAGGAGTTTGGAGAAGGGGGAGCCTATACCTACATAAGGTGAAGGGGGGGTATGTGGACCAATGAAAAAGGATGTCTTCATGACCAGGGTTAGACAAAGGATGAAGTAATGGGGGAGGGTGTATTTGGCCAAGCTAAGCATGAGATAGTACGGGCATTTTAGTCATTTAACATTACTTGGAAACCACACTTCCTAAACTCTATAAATAGCAACACACATTCTCACTTTCATTCACACATCTTCATCTTCTTCGTTTTCTTCCTCAAGGTTTTAATGGCTTTGTAATGACCCAAGATTTTAGGAATTTATTCTGAAAAATATAAATGAATTCAAAATAATTTTTGAATAAATTTTGAAAGGGGATTGATATAGCTTGATAGTGTATCAGTATGTGTGTACATGTGTGCACAGGAAATGCACATGAACTAAAGCTAAAAGTCCCTGAACTCTAAGAATAAATACATATTGATATGTATGGGAATATATATATATATATAGATTAAATCCTTAAAAGCTGTATTCATAAGTAAATATACATATATGGATGCTACTGAATATTTTTGAGTGTACATGTGCATGTGTGTGTCAATACAGAATGATGTATAAATATATATATAGGTGTACTAATTATTTCAGTAAGACTTGTATATATATGTTAATAAAATACTAGAGTTCAAATTAGTAAAAATAAAATGTACAGACATATTTTAGTATATAGGCAGAAAGAAAGAAAAACTAAGGATAGAAAAAGGAGTAGTCCTCTTGTAAATAAATAAAGGAGGTACATACCATTTACATGAAAGCTAAAAATAGGAAAAATAAGACAAAACAGGGAAATGCTTGGTATAGGCAGAATTAGGAAGAGTATTTGGTAAATAACAAAATCAAGTCACATTTTTAGCATGATTGTAGACAAAGGAAAAAGTATTTTCTGAAAAGCAAATTTCTGAAATTAACCAAAAAGAATGTAACCACTTTTTTCTTCACCTAAATTAAGCCGGGAAGGGTAGAATTTTGGGTTCAAATAAAATACAGATAACATGATTTTTCTGGTGGGAAAAAATGGCTTTAGCCAATACCCAAAACCCTAAGGAAGACCCTGTATATATACATGTATATGCAGCAGCCTCCTCTCCTTCTCAGAAAAGAACTTTGAAAAAAAAAGGAAACAACACCATAGAAATCATAAGGCAAGGGAAGGAAAAGAGCTTGAGGCTAAAGGCAGAAGTTCATCAATTAATTAAGGAAGCAGAGAAGAGAGCTAGATGAGGAAACTCACTCAACAACTTAAGGCACTAAGTCCTAATGAAGGCAGCCAGTTATAAATGAATTTTTCTTAAAAGTATATGTGATTGTTCTTTAGAAATTAAGGATGCTTTAATGCTTGCTAGTTGTTCTGATTGTTTCATTCTTAATATGATCAATATGCATGAATAGGTAATTTAAAAACCCAGATCTCTTTCTGATGTGATATTAGATAGAAATATAATAAATATCCAGAAAATAAGATGTTGAATATAAGCAAGTAGTGTTGGTTTTGGCTCAACCCAGAAGAATTGATAAATAGATGGGCTGCAATATACATATGTATATGTGCTGAGGCTTATTATAAAAAGGAATTAGGAGTGTAATAGGCTTGCCTATGTGCTGATACTCCTGGTTCAAAGAAAATATACAATAACCACCTAGCAGATAGATTTTGTGATTTAGGAAGCTTGGTCAATCTGAGTTAACTAAAGCACAGATGTTTGCAACAAAATATTCCAAATAGAGCCATAAACCAATGTTAGTTGTCTATACCTCTTCTAAATTGCAAGAACATGTTTTAATGAATTGCTTGATTGCCTCTGTCTGTTTATATGAATGATGAGGAATGTTATGAGATGAATGCTTATTTTAGTGGAATGACTCACTGGCTGGGTTACCCTGAAAATTTAAAGGATAAAACACCTGAGAAACTTGATTAGGAAAATAGGGTCAAGATTACTGCAGGAATGACTTGTGTTCTTGAGTAATGCAAGTTGACACATGGCTTGTTTAAGTCCTGAGATCTTTGTGTAATGGAGTGAATTAGTTCATTACAGTGTGTCCATTGATTCATAAATATTGCAGATGAGACCAGGATAGATAAATATACCAAGGGAAAAATATTTGAGATGATGAGAAAACTAGAGTTTCTCCAGAATTGAAATATGAGGATGGAATAATGATTTAACTCATATTGGTTACTTTCCTGTTTGGTGTGAATGATTGTTTGACAATGACTGAATTGTATGCTTGAATGTATGTGCCATATTTATATATGTAGTCTCTGGAAAGAAAAATCAAAGTGTGCACATGCACAATGACACAGAGCATGCACACAAGTATGACCTGATTCCAAAGGGCAGAACTTTATGTATCTGAACTTAACTTGATTTTAACCTAATTAACTAATTGCTTTTGTGAATTTTCTCATACCAGACATGTGTCGGACCCTAGTGTGCTAATGGCATCTGGGGTGTCTCGTTTAAAATGAGGCAGTTTCAAATGCTTTTTCAGGGATTGCAGCAACTAAGTAGGAGTAGGAGCAAGGCTTTGAGAAGAAGATTATAGCATGCTAAACTTAGTTAGATAAGAGCCTAAATGATAAAAATCCGCATGTATTAATGATTTAAGTTGTTACTTGTATTAAGTGCTGAATATGGGATGGATAATTTGTTAAGTATTTTATTAAGAGATTGACTTGTATCTGGAATTTATAAATCTAGTTATATCTGATATTAAAGAAGTTAATCAATATATTGTAAGTGGATTTAGTAAGAACACCATGTTAAAAATTGAATGATTACATTTTATAAATGTATTAGTCAATCTTGAGTCTTTAGAAAGGATTTAAGTTTTGGAAAATCTGGATAGTTGATTCTCAGAAAAATTAAATGGTTTTATCTTTCTACCATGGCATATGTATACAAAAGATAATAGGCATAGGTTGAATGTTTTTATATGACTGCAGGGTTTTCATAATTCAACTTTTTTTATGCAAATGTTTTATGCCTTATTTTTAAATAAAGAAAGAATCTATAGTATGGGAGTTGAAAGCCAGGTCCAAAATAGTTGCAGTTATATACGCACATAAACATGTTTTGTGCAAATATTAACACACCTTTTTTCCTTTGTATTTTTAATAGGAATCTGAATCCCATATCACTCAGATTTTAATCAAATGCATTTTAAGACCAGATGGGTTACACCAGAACAAAGAGTCTGGTTGAACCATGTGATTGACACCCATGGTTACAGGAAACCCACTCAAGTTTGCACTTCATTTAATTTAAGGCATACTGACGTCCAAGAATCAAGATGTTGAATGTGTTAGATCACTTTAAACTATTCAAAAAAAAGAGCCTGTATTCCAGACAGATTTTATAAGAAAACAATCAAACATGGATAATGATAAACACTTCTATCATTTTTCAGAACCCAAGCACTAGACCATTAATTTATAGACAATCATATCACAATTATCTAGTTTCTAGAATTTATACTCCCTAGAGGATTTAGCAAGAAATCGGGAGCTTAAAAAATATATATATAGGTATTCATGCATGAATGGAATTTTTATTGCATATAACACTGAACTATGTGTGGATTGATTAAATTCAATCAATCCAATATCCTCTTGTTTTCCAGAACTCTGATTCAAACAAGAGAGGCATATACATCCTCACATGTATGTGCATATCTTGGTGAATGTACTGATATATTTATATTGGTTAATTATTTTGATCCTGGATATATTTTATTTATTGGAAAAAAAGAAAATGACCCTGGGAAATATATTTGTAATGAATGATATATCTATATATCATCTCTGTAAAAAAAATCCTTATGAAATTAGGGTAGAAATAGGAGGGTCATTTCAGGCTTCTATCTTAATGAAATTTTGAAGAAATAATAATAAAATTCTATGCATATATATACTATAGTATTACACATCCAAATCAAAGCAAACACCTCCTCTTCCTCAATCAAGTGCACAAGCATCACCATCACCATCAAGACCGAGCTCCATCACCTATTCTAGGGGAGGCCGAGCCCATCAAGGATAAAAGAAGGAGTTTGGTAAGCTCCGGAGCAAGAAAAAAGGAGGAAGTGCCGCCGGCTTGGTTCCAAGAAGATATGAGCAAGTTCAAAGTGTCGCGGAAGCTCTACCGGATTTATGGGAGTTTGGGAAGGAGGGAGCATTAGTAATAGTGAGTACTCGAGTTTTCTTTAATTATTCAACTCCTTAAAATATTGTTAAGTATGATCAGTTAGTGAATTTATATGCTTGGTTGAGAATTAAATGAAAACTGGATGATTATATGGATGTTAGAATGGTTGATGACTTGATGTGAAATTATATAACCAATTGATGTGAAAATAATATTAAAGTTAGGTAATGCTTAATAAACTAACCTTAGTTAGTTAATAAATCCAAATAAAAAGTGTATGAAGTTATTTAGCCTCTTTAATGATTAAAATAATAAAATATTATTTTAAATAAGTTAAAATAGTTTTATATATGCTTTCAAAACATTTTGAAGTGTTTTCAAACAAGTTTCGAAACAATTCACCAAATGGTCAAAATCGAGCTCATCGCGTAGCGGCGGTTCGTAATATTCGACCTATAACTTTAAATCAATGTGTAGGATACAAACTAAGTCAAAAATCTTTGAAATAAGAAACTTATAGATCCTTTTAACCATAGTTTTCAAATGAAAAAGAAAATCAAGATTTTGTTTGATAGAGTTTGAGTTATGTCCAAAACAAGTTTTCATAAAAATCGCAGTTTTGCAGTTTAAAACCCAAATTTGAAATTGACTCAAAATGAATATTTTTAAATGTTTGAAAATATGAAATAAATTTTATAAATCTTTTAAAATGTTTTAAAAGAGATTTGAGTTATAAAAATGAATTTTTAAATGATAGAAAAGTCATTTTTATCAAATAAGCCTTTAAAGCACCATTCATAGCACTTTTTGCAGTAGTTTTTAATAAGTTTTAAAATATGGCTTTAAATTTAAGTATTCTTTCCCAAATATTTTGTAAATGTGTTTAGATAAATAATTAAGTGTTTTAAAGATGATTTGAGGATTTTATAATTTAATTTAGAGAGTTTAAATAAATGATTTAAAGAAAAGCTGTTAAAATCAAGTGATTTAATCTTGGTTCTAAAAGCCAACGAGTAGACTGGATTTTTCTATTCATGAGATCCGGGTGAGGGGTTCTTAAATTAAGGAGGTGTTCAGGAGCAACCAGTGCCCTAGCTCATCTGGCCCCTCTTGGGCGAGGGATAGATAAGTTCAAAATTTCGGAAACGAGTTAAGTATAAAAGATTAAATTTTCCAAATTTAAACAACTTGGATTGCATGGAGATAATCTTCTTAAACTTGGTGTTAAATTCCAAGGAGGGAACCCGTACTATCCATATGAATTTAAAAGGTGATTTCACCGCTATTCAATGGATAGTAAAGGTTGAATACGGAAATTGATATTGAGTAGAATTAGTATAATTTCCATGATCCCTTTTACTCAATAATGTTTTTCAGTATGAGATTTAAATAAATGATTTGGAATTATTTTAATTCTTATACTTGAAATTAAATGTTTTGGGTATGCAGTAAACTATGTCTTAAATAACACCATTTTTGATGAAATCTTTGATTAAGATTTAATAAATGATTTGGACATGTTTTCCTAAGTAAAAGGGTGAAATGATTTAGAATTATTCCAAAGTTTAAAAGGTTTTAAATAAGCAAAGGATTGGTTAAATAAGGCTTAATAATTCCATATACTTTGAAAAAGATAAAGGAGTAATTTAATAAATCTATCTCAAAGAGCAATTTAATTTGTATAAAAAGATTAATTGATTGGATGTTGTTTGAAAAACACCTATATACCTGATATCTTTTTATCGATGATTGGTTCGAAGGAACCGGGGTTGGATTTGGGTAACTCCTATCCAAAACTGCTTTGAACCAATGTATACATTCGAAACTAAAGACATCTTGATGATGATGACATGTTGAAGATGATATTATTGAAGATCGAAGATCTTCATAGTGAAAGGACTGCTTGTTGACATTCTCTGGGTCGCTCCAAATATAGAAATATTTATTATAGTAGTGCTCTTGTCGCTTTTTGAAATCTTCATATTGCAAGGACTACTCGCTACTAATCCTAGCGGTGATTCCCAAAAGGATGTGGTAGGAGGAGTGTCTTCGGTTTCGTTCAGTCCTAGAATGAACTTGTATGGACGAATGTCTGACATTGCATTTCTGAGATCGCAAACGTTGACTTTTACAAACATAAATCTGCTTAGTGGCGGAGAAGGAAAATTCTCTTATCTTAACACCCTTCTCTGAGACGTACAAGCTAAGAGGTTATACATTCATGGAAGTCAATAGTAATCGAAGGAATGGCGATTTGGCATTCTAAGTGGAATGTGCTTTGTGGAAGAATAAAGCATGGCTTTGTGGAAAAACAAAGTATGGCTTTATGAAAGAAGAGCGTAGCCTCACTAGCCTCACAACACAGTAATGATACGGGATACTATGTGGTCTGTAAGACACAATTTCGGGCTATCGGATGAAATGCGGAAAAGGCTATAGCCTTCCATGGGTAGAAAAATTGGCGCCAGAGTCCTTGGATGAGTAGCCATTGACATTGATTCCCATCGGTTTGTTAACAGCATTATAGTGGCGTCTAAATCCTTGGATGTGTAGCCAATGGATATATGTTTGTTGCAACCAAAACTCCGCATCAGGCCACTAGTTCCTTTTCATGTTGGAAATCCAATCCAAATACAAGATTTACGGTTTTGATTGTAGTCCTAAAATAGTTGTAATGCTTTACAAACATTTCAGCTACACCTTTGGTATCATATATCCCATCCAGGTAATTCCGTTTGACTTAGTCCGGATATATTACCATAGACTTGGTTCGAGTATTGATACTTGTTTTATATATATTTACTTGAAAAATGTTTTCAAAACCAATGTCATTAAGGATAATATCAAAGTGTTTTAGGTATAAAGTATTTTTGTTATCGTAAGGTAAAAACCCATCCGTATTTCTGAGCGGCATGGTCTTACGAGATACTATTTTTCTTCAAAAGATTTTATTTATCGATCTATGATGTTGTCATATGATTTTGGTTCGAGTATCCCATGCTGGTTTATCAAGCCCGATCCAGGTGTTTTTAATACTTGGGTCAGATTAGGGTAGTTTCAGGTTTAGTTGAAGATGCTTGGAGTTTCAATAGAAGAGCTGGAGATCTTCATCTACGTATGGATGTATTATATTTTCCGCTGCATTTATTGCATTTGTTTTATTTTTTAGCAATTGTAAGGACAAAGAGTTTGTAACTGTCCAGGTTGAATCTAGGTTAGACTCTGATATATGTATTTCAAAAATTTCCACTGTAAAGATTATTGATATTATAAATTATTCCATTCGTGTGAAATTCTATTTTCTATTATATCTCCTTTTCTTTTTCAACCCAACAATCCATCTTTCCGACACTTGGAATTACGGCACGTGAATACCGTGGATGTATTACTGTCGATTTCTAAGGATCTAAAAGCTGGGTCGTTACACAAATAAACTTTATGACGGGCGTGATATATATATATATATATATATATATATATATGCAAATAACTTAGAAATAAGAATGATATACTCATGATAGTGGTTTGGAATGCGAGGCAGTAGTGTTACACAATAGAAGTTTGCCCACCGCAAGGGGCTACCAGTAGTTGTGTATATATTATACCGATGTGGGACTTATGCAACAGTAGGACCCATGGAGAGTATACGCTTGCGTATAGATAAAGGAATACCTCAATAGAAAGTGGAGTCTACTTTAAAAATAGGAAAGTGGTATTGCCTTGATTACATTAGGTAACCTAAATAGGATGGTGGGCATCTCGACGCTATGTCAACAGGTGTGGTACCAAATTAGGAGTAGGAGCTATATAAGTTGAGTGCATCATTAGTCCAGAGTGGTCAAATTGGGAAAGACAAGGTTACACCTAAGGGGTTATGCCTCCTACTAAAGTAGGCCAGGTTAGGTAATGCACCGCCACAGTTGTTTACTAGTTTATTTATTACGGCAAGGCTAGATAAACCATAGAAGAGTTCTTTCAAAAACAAATGGTGTAGTCTGTGGAGTTGAGTCCATAATAGGAAGCAGACAAGTTAGTAAAGTCCCAAGGCGAGATAAAATACGGCTAAACTTTTGTGAGGTCATTATTAGGCACTAGTGGAAGGTTTTACTTTGTACGCGAGCAATTTAGCCTAGACATTAATAATGATGTCCGACAGTGTAGAATAATGGATACTAGCGGGGATAGTATCTTGGTTCAAAGGAGGACTGTGGTACTTACACATACACAAGTTGTTATAGTCTACTTCGGGTAGATAGGGCATATCATACGCGTACGTGAAGTCAAAATGACCAAGAAAAATAATAAGAGACATAACATGTAATAAAAAGCAATCGACATAAACTAATGTTATTTACAAAATGTATAATTCACCAGTCACTAGAACGTTGTTTTGACCCCCTCCTTATTACAACCCACAAGATAGCTTTACAAGGATAGGTACTGGTTCAAGGCAAAAACAGTGAAAGGACAGATTCGTTTGGCATGCTCGGCACTGACAAGGTCACTAGATATTGGAAGTGTCAATCTTGGTGAGTAACTGTATGATTTATTATACTTTACTGTTCCTCTATGAGATACATCGATAGTGCTATGATATGCATTTATTTGTTTATTTGCAGGATACAAAACCAACGATCCATATCTTAGTGGACTTGGGTTTTCGATTTAGCAAAAATTCGGGCCCAATAAGTTGCGGGTTGTCACGTTTGGTATCAAAGCTTAGGTTAGTCGATCTTAAAAAATTAGGAAATGTTGAGTGAACATATTTGTATTTTCCTAAATATATTATACCCCAAATCCTAAGGATTCCAACTATAAAGTAATTGTAACCATACACTAAAATATGGATATGTTAATTATGAGTCGGAATAATGGAAGAAGTCGAAGAGGTACACCTACCCTGATTGCCCCATGGGAATAGGTTGTATGGAAATGCGTTGAATTAAGAAGTGCATGAGTGCAACATATGGAAGGTTTGTGAAGCAACGTGACTCCCTAGTTGTGCTCCCGATAGCCTAATGATTAGAGATCCCCGTATGATGCTGATTGATGATGTACAGAAGGTCCAACTAAAGGGAAAGTAAGAATCTACATGTTGTAAATATCCAAAAGCAATTAATTTCCCGAATGATGGTGAGTAGCGGTCACTCCAAGATGATAGCCGAATTTTATAGTTGGAAGAAGATAAGTTAATAAGTAAGTTAAAGGAAGAGAAGTCCAAATGAAGGGACAAATAGAAATCCACTCTGAGTCCGACCTAATAGAAAATAATTTTAAAACTTGAGACAATTTTAGTATAAAATTTTGAGAAAATACATATGTAATACATTTGAAATAATTTTCAAAGGAATTATTTAAAGATGGAAAAACCCTATGTTTGAAAAGTAAATATTAGATTTTCGAAAAAATATTATGTTATATTAAATAAAAAGTTTTAGCATAAAATTTAAGATTTATTGGACCAAAAAGAACAGTAAATGGGTTTTAATAAAATGGTTAATTCTTTTGAAAAAAGTAGTAGAGCGTACATGGCTCATTGATTTTTGTAAGATGAAAAAATTTTAAGTTGAAAAAAATCGTTTTAGGGTGGATAGTAGGAAGTGGTACAAGTTTGAAATGGGGTAGAAAGAACGGGAAAGGGGATTAGAACCCAAAAATAAAAGCACTAGGCAAATGCACGGCTATGGTTCAATAAAGAAGACTATAAGTTGGGAGAAAGGTTAATCAAGAGCAACCATTAAATAAGAGTAGTTAAGTAGAAGACAGATAAATAGTAGTAACATTATAAAATATAAATAAAAACAATGTTAGGGATTTATATAAAATAATGTTAGTAATTAGAAATAACATTAGGAGATTATATTAAAATAGTGCTAGAAGTAACATAGGAAATGTAACAACCCGCACTTCCCGACACACCGAACCAAAGCTCAGTGTGGCTTTCGGCTTCATGTCATGCGGAAAATATGAGCTGTTAGGATTTTAAACATTATAGAGCATAATTATAAGGGTGGTTCTAAGACATTCTACACTTCCAGATCTCTCATTAGAAGGAATTAAAATATGAGTACACAAAATAAACATCTTAGAAAAACAGTCTCCAAAATACTTGTTTTATATATACATTGTTTTCAAAGTATAATATAAGCTTTACAGACATTTAATACACTAAGTAACTACAAGAGTAACAACGAATAATATGAGAACTCCAATGTGAACTCCATGTACTATTCCCAATCAACTTCTAACCTGCCATCCTGTGGTGGGGAAAAATGGAAAGGAGGGAGTGGGTTAGACAAAAGTTTGGTGAATGAGTACCAGTTTAATATGTGATGATCATGTGCAGGTAACTTCAAAAATATTTTCAATGATATAGGGTGTACTACAAGTGTCCGTTAATTCCTAAGGTCCATTACTTAAGGATTCTTGTCTAATACATACCTACACTACTACTTGTGTAGGCTACCACAAGGGTCAAACTACGGATCAAACCTCACACTAACGATCAACTTAAGTCCTTTGAATTATCCAAAACTACCTATCATCATTAGGCTCAAGAGGAGAACCCAAAAATACAAACTCGTACCATAAACCAATAATGTGATTCATTGTATGCACCCACTGTCCACCTCTCGATCGTAGTGCCGAACGTCTCTTATTGTAACCTCTTATCGTCCTGGTCCGACATCTACCTGTTTGCGCCAAAAATGGTCACAAACCCCAAGTATTGTGAAAGCACCAGTGTATGAATACAAATTGGCAATATTCAGACACAAATCTCAGATCTAAGTTAGCAATAAACAGCAATCCAGAAATAAATCACAAGAACACGAGATTTATAGTGGTTCGGCTATCTCCTGCCTACGTCCACTTTAAGGTTTTATCTTTTATTGGTTATCCTTACTGGTTACAGATGATTACAGCTGCTACAATGATTGATTTCAAATACAACAGCAATAGAAAGAAGTAGAATTGAATCCGGCAGAGTCTGGACATTGAATGGCCAAAAGATCCCCTTTCTGTAGGCTTCAGAGGGCTATTTATAGGCGTAGGAGGCTGAGATCGGGCCCAAACTTCGGGAGATTTCTTCTGGCACGTGAGGGGGCCCACGCGACCGACCCCACCAAGTTTCGACTCGATCTGTGATCGATACAAATCCATTTCGTATCCATCAAAAATGATCCAATCAAGTTGAAACTTGGCAGGGACATTCTTTACCTCGTACTCAAGCTACTGTGAAAATTTTATTGCATTTGGATCAACAGTTCGTGAGATATGATCGATTCAATATTGTGTTTTCGTGTGCACTGTCGCGTTCGAATCCATGTTTTGCATTCGTCCCTTCGTATCGATCAGAAGCACGTGCGCAAGGGATAACGTGGCACGAGTTTCCCGTATCGATCCACTTCCAGTGGCGCATTGACCGATTCGTATCCATGAATTTCGCCTTGTTTGTATCGAGTACTGTTATCTATTTTGAATCAGTCCTTCGCGTATCTCGTTTCAGCTTTCAACGTCTAGTTCGAATTGTTCATCGATTCGAACTAAGCATCGATCAATCGATACGAAATTCATGGATACGAAGGCTTGACCATTCTGATCGATACGAAGTCAATGGATACGAACCAAGGTGCGGTGATGGATACGAGCAGATGAACTCGAGCTTCATGACCGCGAACTGACTCGTGCCTGATCGATTCGAAGACGATCGATTCGAAGTTCCCAAGCCCCGATGGATTCAAACTTGACGATACTCCTCCGATGGATACGAATCTGATCGATTCGAACAGGTTGTCTCTGATGGATACGAACATCATATTTTATATAACTTGTATCGACCATATCTCGTTCATACGAACTCCGATTTACCTGAAAATTGGAACGTTGGCTTTCACGGCTTTGCTTGTCATGTTTTGTCAATTATGGCCCGATCTGGACTCGGGCAAAATTCATCGATATCCATGGTTATCCTGCAATGCATAGCTGAATATTCATGACTAGTTATTATCGGTTTCCAGCCAATTTTTGGGTATCCCAGTTTTGCCAAAAAGTGGGATAACATTTTGCCCCCCAAAACATGCTTTTTTGTAAAAGGCGTGTTTTGAATAACTTCAAATCAAATGCTGTGGGCTCATGAGTTATTCATAGCTAGAGTGTTATCAATCAAATTCATGGCTGTTCGAAGCCGAATCGTTATCAATTTCTTCCAGTGGAAGTTAAAAATGAAATTCTAAAGTCTCTTCGGACTACCGATGGTCACTTCGGACCCTTGCCAAGCCCATTCCAGACTTAGCGATCGAATAGAAAGATCCTATTGTACTCCGGCATTGCTTCCTATTCCTTGCACTCTGGCGCTAATTAGGGTGTAAAGCGATGTCTTGGTCATTCTGGACCGATCGTAGCCTCTCCGGGCTCATGCTGGATCCCATCCTGTCACTCTCCGGTGAAGGGGAAACAACGTTAAGTGGGTCGATCCTGTCGCTCTCCGGCGAAGCGACCCACTTCTTGCACTCCGGTTCAGTGTATCTGAACATTAAGCGATGTCTTGACCTAAATCGTCGACCGATCATAGCCTCTCCGGGCTCTTATCGAATCCCGATCCAATCACTCTCCGGTGAATAGGAAACGATGCTAAAGTGAGTCGGTCATGTCGCTCTCCGGCGAAGCAACTCACTTCTTGCACTCCGGACCCCGCCTCTTCGGGTAGGATCATAAAGCGATCATCTTTATATTGATATTTAATGTTTATCCTTTAACTCTCCGGTCAAAGATTTATTTCAATAAATGTTTCTTTATTAAATTCAAATCCTAGATGTTCAATCTCAAACACCAGGAAAAACAAGGCAATGCCTCTCCGGGCGGAGCGGTCTATTTCCATCTTAGAGCATGCCTAGGGATCTCTCCGGTTCCCATACATGAGTAAGTGGGATAGCCATTTTATCATGGAAATCAAATCTAGGAAAATTAATCGACCATAGTCCAAATCTTGAACTTGGCCCTTGCCATCATACTCAGTTGATGACGAATCGCGATCCCGATCCAGGATCATTCCTGTTAGGTGGATGCGGTGGTTGTTCAGGCCTTACTGTCACTGGCCATTCTCTGGTATATTATGGCAATCTACCACTCTTGGCATGTTCTTCCACCTCATCCCTTAGGTGGCGGCATTCATCGGTTGTGTGCCCATCCAGCTCATGGAATAGGCAGTATTTTCCAGTCCTGCGTTCCCGTTCCGTGGGATCTCTCCTGGGTGGTTTTCGATAGGGGAGTTGCCCTCGAGTTTCAGTGTAAATCCTTTCTAGGCTTGCCATCAAATCTGTGTATTGCCTGAATCTAGGCTCTCGGAATTTCTTCCGTTTATCAGGACCATCATGTGCGTCATCCTGCTTTCTCTTTCCTTTGTCCACCCTGGGTTGTTCCCTGGTGGTTCCTTCGCCTTGTACAGCGTTTATTTCCTGCCTCTCGGCTCGTGATTCTTCTAATCGAATGAATTTCTCGGCTTCATGGTAAAACTCTCCAAGATCTTGTGGCGGATCTCTTGTCAATGAATCTTTGAATTCGGTGCCTTCTCCGACTCCTGCCACTGCCGCCATCAAAATCATCGATGGATCCGGGCGATCTATAGAAGCCACCGTTGCATTGAATCGCAGCAAAAAACCTTTTATGGACTCTCCGGTCCTTTGCTTTGTCGAAGCTAAAGTCATCACACTCTTGGGTCTTGTCACATGGACCCTAAATTGTTCCATGAAGCAATCTACAAGCTCGCCCCATGTCCTGATCGATCCAGTCTTTAATTGTCTGAACCAAAGTGCAGCCAAGTCTGACAAAAATAAAGGGAAACATCGTGCCATTACTTCATCGGATGCTCCCAGTACTTCCATGTGTCTAATGTATCTGGTAATATGCATGGTCGGATCCGACTTTTCGTCATACGGATCCAGCGTTGGTAGTTTGAACTTTGGAGGGTTCCTTGCATTCCTGATATTCGGAGTGAACGGACTCCGACTGACTTCTTCCAACCCTCCGCTAGACAATCCTCCTCTCATCAATCGCCGGACTAATCCAGCCATCTTTTCATCTCCATCCTGGGGTTGCCCTCTTGGTCTTGAATGGTATTCTGGTACGTACTCTTCGTGTGGCCCGTTAGCATCAGCGTTGGCTCCAGCTTGTTGAGCTCTATCTGTAGGCCTTCCAGTATCAGATCCTGAGGGTCTGCCCCCAAGTCCTTGTTGATTGCCTTCTGGATCTGCATTCTGACCTTCATTGGGTTCCGCAACCCTGGCTCCTTGTTCCACATTCATGGCCACTGTAGCTGGTCCTAGGTCTTGTACCCATGCAGCTCTTATCTGTTCAAAGAAATTATACAGCATCTCTTGTTTGCTCTTCATTATTCTTTCGTGCATCAGATTGGTCATGGTCTCCATTTCGTCTCTGGTGATGTAGATCGAAGCTGGTTCTTCTCTAGCACCAGAGGATGCCTCTTGACTTCCTCCTTGTTGGCTTCTCTCAGCTCTTTGTCTCGTTTGTCGAGTCATTGTCTCCCAAATCTGATCCCTTCAAGCTTTTAAATCTGAACTCTGAATCTGGTGTAGCGGGTGCTAGTTGCCTTCTCAGTGAAAGCACCAAAGTGTTTGCGCCAAAAATGGTCACAAACCCCAAGTATTGTGAAAGCACCAGTGTATGAATACAAATTGGCAATATTCAGACACAAATCTCAGATCTAAGTTAGCAATAAATAGCAATCCAGAAATAAATCACAAGAACACGAGATTTATAGTGGTTCGGCTATCTCCGGCCTACGTCCACTTCAAGGTTTTATCTTTTATTGATTATCCTTACTGGTTACAGATGATTATAGCTGCTACAATGATTGATTTCAAATACAACAGCAATAGAAAGAAGTAGAATTGAATCCGGCAGAGTCTGGACGTTGAATGGCCAAAAGATCCCCTTTATGTAGGCTTCAGGGGGCTATTTATAGGCGTAGGAGGCTGAGATCGCGCCCAAACTTCGGGAGACTTCTTCTGGCACGTGAGGGGGCCCACGCGACCGACCCCACCAAGTTTCGACTCGATCTGTGATCGATACGAATCCATTTCGTATCCATCAAAAATGATCCAATCAAGCTGAAACTTGGCAGGGACATTCTTTACCTCGTACTCAAGCTACTGTGAAAAATTTTATTGCATTTGGATCAACAGTTCATGAGATATGATCGATTCAATATTGTGTTTTCGTGTGCACTGTCGCGTTCGAATCCATGTTTTGCATTCGTCCCTTCGTATCGATCAGAAGCACGTGCACAAGGGATAACGTGGCACGAGTTTCCCGTATCGATCCACTTCCAGTGGCGCATTGACCGATTCGTATCCATGAATTTCGCCTTGTTTGTATCGAGTACTGTTATCTATTTTGAATCAGTCCTTCGCGTATCTCGTTTCAGCTTTCAACGTCTAGTTTGAATTGTTCATCGATTCAAACTAAGCATCGATCAATCGATACGAAATTCATGGATACGAAGGCTTGACCATTCTGATCGATACGAAGTCAATGGATACGAACCAAGGTGCGGTGATGGATACGAGCAGATGGACTCGAGCTTCATGACCGCGAACTGACTCGTGCCTGATCGATTCGAAGACGTTCGATTCGAAGTTCCCAAGCCCCGATGGATTCAAACTTGACGATACTCCTCCGATGGATATGAATCTGATCGATTCGAACAGGTTGTCTCTGATGGATACGAACATCATATTTTATATAACTTGTATCGACCATATCTCGTTCATACGAACTCCGATTTACCTGAAAATTGGAATGTTGGCTTTCACGGCTTTGCTTGTCATGTCTTTTCAATTACGGCCCGATCTGGACTCGGGCAAAATTCATCGATATCCATGGTTATCCTGCAATGCATAGCTGAATATTCATGACTAGTTATTATCGGTTTCCAGCCAATTTTTGGGTATCCCAGTTTTGCCAAAAAGTGGGATAACACTACCTATACCACGTCGCGCTAGAACCGTGCATACAAGAACTCTTGTTAAGACCAAGCTCACTCACTTGGTATCTAGGTAAGTGCTATGCGCCACCATGATGGAATACACCTTGACTGTTTGTGAAATACGTAGCCAACTCTAAATTTTTATTTGGGTATTTAACCATTATCAAAACCGCAATGACCTATTGTCCTTTGATAGGATATTTACGGCCATGATGTTGCATCCTCCATTTTGAGGCCCGAAACTAAGTGCTACAGATGTTGTAGTCATCCATAGTATTAATTCCTGGTTGCAACATGAGATTAGTTAATTGTATCTATAACATTAAGAGCACATGAATATGAAAATTTTCAAACACATTTCATTAGTGACTTTTATATTCTTTACATAACCTCGTTGATTCCATGTTCAGAGAAAATATAATAATTACAATTATATTCCTAGAGCGACATATGAAGGTACGCCTTTGGATGATCAGAGTTTAACTACTCGACAGTTATAAATTCTGTCGTTACGTCCATTCAAATAAAGTATAAACTTCAAACAACACAGCGGAGATAAACTCCTAATATTAGCTTGCCTCTTGCACACCTCCGAAAGCTTATTCTTTGAACCTGAAAACCCTACTTCCGATCTACTTAATTGACTACCCGAGAGTTTTAAGGGAAAATTAAAAAAACTTCAGGTCGGACAAAAAGCCTAGTGTGAATAATAATATACCATCATATCATCTCGAACCAAAATAGATATCTAGTGAGACCATGCTACAGGATGAAACAGGTTTTCCCCTCACTATTATCTTATCAAAAATGTCAATCTAAACATAAATCATGCACTTGCAACCATGATGGTTAAAAGAAAATATGATATGATTATATGCATGCAATATAGGTAAGTATAACTAGTCTATCATTAAAGGGTTATGCATTTCCAAGGTTTACCCGTCCAATAAAACTGACTATTTGTCTCAAATCATAGTTTTACTAGGGTCACCATGAACTTATTAGTTTTCATAGGCCAACTAATAACCTATCAGGCTGATTCGTGCCAAAACATAACCAGATGTCCCAAAATCTTCAAATACGATTAGGAGTAAATCCAATTAAACAACACAGTGAGCATATAGAGCTATGAATTCCTTTCTGAACGTATACATCTTTTACTCTCACTACGGACCTTTACCAATCGGGAGGGAACGGCCGAAGCACAAGGCAAGACCCTACAATAGTCCCACCAAAATCTTATCTGGTTTTAAATACATGACTCATGTCTTTTTGATCAGTTCAAAGCATCCTAACACAATTGATCTATCTGCTCTCCTGGATGCAATTTTACTCACTCGGGAGTTTAGTCTGACCATACTAACTTCTGGAACAACCTAACTGATAATTCTATTCCCAAATCTCAAGATGCAATGTTGAATAATGCAAATGGGAATATGGAAAATGATAAAATATGCAAATTGAATTGATCAAACGATAACAAGAACATATAACATCATATATCACAATATGTTCAATCACTAGTTATATCTATAACAAAATTACTTAAGTTTAAGTAATACTTTCCTTTGAAAAATTTATGTAGAAGTAGGCTAAAAAACCATTTCACTTGAAAACGCTTACCTTTAGAATTAATAAACCTCTTGAAATCATTTCTAAAACAAGGAAAACATAGCCCAAATACGTAGCCAAAATCTTGTGCCAAAGAACTATCATCTTTACATACCCTTTAAAATATTTGCTATCAAAATAGGGATGTCGAGCATCTAGAAACATGGCTAACAAGCCTCTAAAATATGGCTTTCAAGTTTAAAACCACATAGCTATATAGCCGCTAAAATATATAAATGACGAATATCTGTAAAACATGGGCTATTGCGCCTCTAAAATTATACACCATCTTTATATGGCTTTTAAAACACTTGATAGCAAAATATGGTTGTCGAGCCATAAGAAAACAAGGGTTATCAAGTTTGTACAACATGTAGCTGATTAGCAACTAAAATGTAGATGTCGAATATTTATATAACACGGGCCATGGAGCCTCTAAATCATAGAGGGTTTCGAGTTCTTAAAAACATGAGGATGTCGAGTCTCTAAACCAAAGGTATGTTTCGAGTCTTTATACCATAAGGTTGTTGAGCCTCTTCAACACATGAGATATCGAACCCCTAACAATACAAGGTATCGAGTCTCTATAGAGGTGGATACATCACATAGCTATTTAATAGTTATCGCATGCATCGACCCTTGTCGAGTCCTTTTTAGAGTGGATACATCACATAGCTATTGAGTAGCTATTGCATGCATCAACCCTTGTCGAGTCTCTACAATTTAGTGATATCAAGACTCTATGTTATAGTGTCGATGACACTTCTGTAAATAAGTGATAAACTGATTTATTTCCTTTTAAAGTTAAAACTTTTCACTAACTTACGCCACATGTCAAACTGTTACTGGATAACAAAATACTTTTCATAATCTTTTCAGAAATCACTGGTAGGCCATTTTCTACCTTCTCAATCATATTAACAAAACCCCTATAATAAATATTATTAACTTATATTAGTTAAGACTTTTCTAGATTAATAAATTCGTAGAAAAGCATAATAATTAGGGAAAAATCCCCAAAAATCATTAAAAATCCGAATTTCCATCTTCTTCCATGTACAAATATTTCAGGACCAAAATATTAATTTAATTATTTTTAATAACAAAAAACCTGAAAATATACACATTTTCCTCTTCGGAAATCCAAAAAATATTCATATAAGCTTGGAAAATTAGGAAATTGAAAACCCATCTCCAAAATAATGTTTACATAACATTTTCAAATTTCAAATCAATAAGAAATCAAAAACTTAGCTTTTGCGTTTAAAACCAATTAAAATAATTCTACAAAATCCCAACAAATCATCATTTAATCCAAAAATGATATTATCAATCCAAACATGACATACTATCACAACAAATTTGGAAATCAATCATCAATCGGAAAATAAAACTTAACAAATGATATGGTAACAATTATTCACCTTAAAGTGGATAAGAGAGATTGAGATTCGATGTATATTAATTCCCTTAAGCTTTCCCCTTTGAATTCCTTACTTTTCTTCCTCTTTCCTTTTGGTAATGGCCAACCTCTATTTAGTTTGTTTTGGTTTTAGAAAATGAAATGAGAATAAATGAGAGAGGAAGGGTTTAGGGAATGGAATAAGGAGTTATTCCCATTACGCCCCTCTCATTAATCCATTTATATTCTATGTTTAAAACAATCTTATTAATTGATTAATTAAGGCCTGACCTTAATTAGTTTAACAAAACTTATTCTCCTTATCACCTCGCATTATTCTATTCAATTTATCTAATTAAATTCTATAAATAATGTTAAACAAAAATAAGGAGTGTTGCAGGCACCCCCATTAAAGAATTTTGTCCTCAAAAGTACGATGAGGAAA
Organism: Allium fistulosum; assembly: GCA_030737815.1. Taxonomy (NCBI): domain Eukaryota; kingdom Viridiplantae; phylum Streptophyta; class Magnoliopsida; order Asparagales; family Amaryllidaceae; genus Allium; species Allium fistulosum. The sequence goes on along the minus strand of CM060901.1, from coordinate 302,249,318 downwards.
CAACAAGCTTAACAATCATGCAAACATGTGTGACAAATACATAACAACGATACTATCATATCCTGCTAGCGAAAGGTCCATATGACAAATATAGAACATACCATCAAAACAACTCAGGATAAGTGTCTCTAATCATGTCTTATGTCTCCCAAGTACAGTTTTTATCATTGCCACTCCACTGGACTTTCACTAATTTGGCTGTCTTATTTCTTAATTTCTTCTAATATCTTGCTATAACACGAACTGGTTGTCCAACAAAAGTCATATTCGATTCTACTGCTAAACCTTCCAATACAGTCGGTGCAACAGTAGTCTCTGGATCATGCACACACAATCTAAAATGTGAAACATGAAAAACATTATGGACTCCTGCCAAACTATTCGGTAACTCTATCTAATAAGCGATTTTCCCAATTTTTTCAATGATATGAAATGGATCAACATATCTAGGTGCCAATTCCCTTGACTTTCCAAATAGTACTACACCCTTTATTGATGATACTTTAACAAAAACATGGTCTCCAACTGAGAACTTTAAATCCTTACGCCTCTTATATGCGTAACTTTTCTACCTAAACCGAGCTTCCTTCATCCTTGCTCAGATCAAATTAATCTTTCATGTAGCTTCTCTCACCATATCTAGGTTTATAATCAATCTGTCTTCGATCTCTAGCCAACATGCTGGTGATTTGCATGGCCTTCCGTAAAGAGCTTCGAAAGGCGCCATTCTTGTACTAGTTTGATAAATATTATTATAGGAAAACTAGACTAGGTGCTAATGGTCTTCCCTCGACCCTCCAAATTCTAGTACACAAGCCCTTAACAAATCTTCAAGAATTTGTTAACTCTTTCTGATGCCCATCCGTTTGTGGATGGTAAGCGGTACTCATCTTTGGCTAGTACCTAACACTTCTTACAAACTCTTTTAAAATTCACAAGCGAACAAAGTATCTCTATCACCAACTATACTACTAGGAATCCTATGCAGTCTAACAATATTCTTCATAAACAACTTTGCCAAAGTAGGTGCCATCCTTGTCGACTTAACGGGAATAAAGTGTGCACTTTTGGTTAGTCTATCTACCATGAACCAAATACTTTCATTTCCCTTATTCGACCTGGCAACCCATTAATAAAATCCATGGATATATAATCTCATTTCCAAAGTGGCACTTCTAAAAGTTGAAGCAATCCACTTGGTTTCTGATGCTCGACTTTTACCTGTTGGCAATTCAAACACTGCTTCATCCATAAGCCTACATCTCTTTTCATTCCTTCCCAGAAGAAACTCCTCTTCATACCTTGATGCTTTTTACTTCCTCAAGGATGAATAGTAAACTTCGATCGATGACACTCCATAAGAACTTCCTTCCTTAGGTTACAAACATCTGGAATACATAACCTCCCTTCTTCCTTAACCATCCATTCTAGTCAAGACTAGAACCTTTTAAATCATCAATCTTAGTTCCTTCTTCAAGTCTTCTAATCCGTTCAGCTAGTAATGGATCATTTCTCTACCTAAAAGCAATTCTTTCAATCATTACTGGTCGAAATTCCAAACATGATAACATTACAGTATTCCAACTAGAACTAGCCGTCGATCATAGCTGCACAGCCCAAGTATTCAATGCCTCTAAATCTTTCCATTCTGCTAACATAGCTAATACCAAACTCTGATGTTTCCTACTAAGTGCATCTGCAACTTTATTCCCTTTGGCGTAAACTCAACATCAAAATCATAAGCTGCCAAAAACTTTATCCACCTTTGCTATCTCGTATTCAACTCCTTCTAAGAGAACAAATACCTCAAAGACTTATGATCCGTAAATAACTCGAATCGTTCTTCCAAAAGATGGTGTCTCCATACTTTCAAAGCAAAGATCACCGCTGCCAACTCTAAATCATGAGTCAGATATCTAACTTCATGTGGTCGAAGCTGTCGAGAAGCAAAGGCAGTCACTTTACTTTTTGCATTAACGCAACTCCTAACCTTGTCCCACATGCATCAATATACACCACTAAATTTGATTTCTACCTTGAACAACTAACACAGATGCATTGGTCAACAAATGTTTTAGCTTTAAGAATGCTTCTTCATATTTATCGGTCCAAGCATACTTCACGTCCTTCCTTGTTACTTTAGTCATAGGTGCCAGTATACAAGAGAAATCCTTAATGAATCTCTGATAATAGTCGGCTGACCCTAGAAAACTTCTTATCTCGGTCACAGTCTTGGGTCTTTTTCAATTATTAATAGCTTCAATCTTAGCTAGATCTACCGATAACCCATTTTCCAAAACTACATGACCAATGAAATTTACTTTTCTCTTCAAAAAATGACATTTTGAAAAGTTTGTTTTAGTTGATGCTACCTCAATGTTTCTAGCACTAATCTAAGATGAATGTCATGGTCTCATTTATTCTTATAATATATCAGAATTTCATCTACAAACACTAACATGAATCTATCCAATTGCTCTTGGAAGATTCGGTTCATCAAATCCACAAAGTAAGCAGACGCATTTGTCAGTCCAAAGGGCATGACTAACCATTCATACAAACCATATTTTGTTCGAAATGTCGTTAATGAAATGCTGTCCTTCACCACTCTCAATTGATGGAACTGTTGCTAAATCCAATTAGGAAAATAACTTGGCTCCACTCAACTGATAAAACAAATCATCTATTCTCGACAAAGGGTACCGATTCTTATCATCTTCTCATTCAACTTACGATAATTAATACACATCCTAAACGACCCGCCCGGTTTCTTTACGAATACCGCGCCGCTACCCAAGGCGTACTACTTGGCTTCATAAAATTCTTTCCTTCTATGTCCATCGGCTTCACCTTTAACTATTTCATCTCGGTAGGTATCATAATGCTAGGAGGTTTACTTTCGAGTTCAGCTCCAGGTACAAGATCTATTCGAAACTCAATAGCTCGTCCTAGTGATAGTCCTGTAATTAGCTCAAAAACATTTGCATACTCTCTTACAATGAAAACTTGATTAACCTCAACTTCCATTCCATTTCACTAAATAAAGAACATACATCTAAACTCAAATTTCCTACCAAGTTTATAATTCGATCATGGCTATTGGGCGTCTTAATGATTTCTTCCTATCACGGAAAAATATTCTAGCATCATATTTGCTTAACCAATCCATACCAGAATAATCCCAAAACCCACAAAATCAAACACATATAAATTATAGGTAATTGCATGACCCAATAGCTTAATTTCTAAATTGTTACATCTTATTCCAAGAGTTGCATAACCTCCTATTGGATTTGCAACCATTAAGGAAGTAATAAGGAATGATGGTTCTAGATTTAACTTATCTACTAAACATTGTGAGATAAAAGAATGTAATGCGCCAATATCAAATAATAATTTAACAGGTATGCCACGAATCAAAAGCGTACCTCCCATCACAGACTTTCCTTTCCCTTCTGCAATTGGTCCAGAAGCTGATGGTTCCAGAGCGAAAACTTTCCCTTTATCATCATTGGCCTGTTATAGACATTCATTCTTGCCAGTCTGGTTGCAGTTGTAAAACTTCACTCTCTTATTTCCCACAACCTTCTTTCCATTACCAGATCAACACTCATTAGCAAAGTGTTCTTTCTTATCACACTTATAGAAAACAGCATTAGCCTTCCCTTTCTTGGTAGCTCCGCCCTTCTGAGCTTTCTTCTTATTAAAGACTTCCTCTTCTTCCCTTGTAAACCTTGAGTTTCCACAGGCTTTCCACTTCCAAATGTCGAAGGCATTTTTTCATTCCTTAATGCTATCTCCACCACTACATCACATGGATCTTAGAGATATGGCATAGTTGTCATGGCAATTTCTGGCTTCAATCCACAAATGAACTTCTTATTCCTTTTTATCATAGTATCGATAGTAGCATATCTATATCTAGATAACCCATCAAACTTAGTTGCATACTCTAGTATGGACAACTCTCCCTACACCAATTCAGAAAACTTCCTGAGCAATGTTGACTTGGCTATCTCGAACAAATTGTTTTCCTCAAATCTCCTCCTAAATTCAGCCTAAGTCAAATTCTCCTCCGGTACTCTTACAGTCACACCATTCCACCAATACAAAGCAATTCTATGCAGTGTATAGATGCCAACCTTCTCTTATGCTCATCATTCAAGCCTATGTCAGAAAAAATCCTTTCACGGCGCAATAGCCAATTCTCAACTTCAATGGCACTTTCCGTTCTAAGAAAAGGCTTTCCTCTAAGACTGGTATAGTCATGGCTCAACTTGGCATAATTGTTGCGAGCAGTTACCTTGGGATTAGCACCTCCCACATTATCATAGTTTCCTCCAGCCAAACCAGTTGTTGCTCCAGCTTCCATCATATTCACGAAGAACTGATACACAACCCCTATCTATATCTATTAGTGGGGTTCCAGCACTCACTTTAGCATTTTCATTTAGATTATCATTTGCCCATCGACCCGGATTCCTTTTAGTATTGGGTCAAACATTTACGTCAGTTGTGGTGCTTCCTCCATATAGATTCACCCTTCCATTTCCTGCTTCCATATCTTGCTTTCTCGTAATCTACATATGAGTCTTCGTAAGATATAGAAGAATGGTCTAGGAGAGAAGGGAGATAGAATACATACTTATATATTGCAAATAACAAGTACGTTACTATAGCGTTATTCCATACCCCAATCTTATTCCCCAATTTATTTAGATTATGTTTTCAAAATCATTTAAGTTTTACATAAACATATGCTTTGATACCAAGTTGTAACATCCCCCAGTTTGAGGCCCGAAACCAAGCGCTACGGTGCTGCAGTCATTCATAGTATAAATTACCAATGACAAAGTGAGATCAATTAATTGCTTCTTTAACATCTAGAGCACATGAATATGAAAATTTTCAAAACATATTTCATTATTAACTTTCACATTCATTACATAATTCCACTGATTCCACATTCAGAGAAAATATAATTATTAGAATTATATTCCAAGAGCGTCATATGAAGATGCCCTATTGGATAATCAGACTTTAACTACTCGACAATTATAAATTCTATCATTACATCCATTCAAACAAAGTATAAACTTCAAACAACACAGCAGAAATAAACTCCTAACATTAGCTTACCTCCTGTGTACCTCCGGAAGTTTACTCGTCTAACTTGAAAACCCTACTCCCAATCTACTCAGTTGAGTACTCGAGAGTTGAAGGGAAAACTAAAACTCGGATCAGACAAAAAGTCTGGTGTGAATAATAATATACCATCTCGACCAAAATACATATCTAGTGAGACCACGCCGCAGGACGGAACGGGTTTCCCCTCACTAATATCTTATTAAAATATGTCGATCTGAACATAAATCATGCATATGCAACCACGATGGTTAAAAGAAAATATGATATGATCATATGCATGCAATATAGGTAAGTATAACTAGCCTGTCATTAAAGGGTTATGCATTTCCAAGGTTTACCCATCTAATAAAATTGACTATCTTTCTCAAATCATAGTTTTCCTATGGTCATTATGAACCTATTATTTTTCACAACCCAGCTAATAACCTATTAGGTTGACTTAGGCCAAAATATGTGATGATCATGTGCAATTAACTTCAAAACTGTTCTAAATGACATAAGATGTACTACAAGTTTCCATGATTTTCTATGGTCCATTACCTAAGGATTCTTGTCTAATACATTCGTACACTACTGCTTGTGTAGGCTACCACAAGGGGGTCAAACTACGAATCAAACCTCACACTAACGATCGGCTAACGTCCTTTGAATCTTCCAAACTAACTATCATCATTATGCTCAAGAGGAGAATCCCAAAATGCAAACACATATCGCAAACCAATAATGAGACTCATCATATGCATCCACTATTCGCCTCTCGATTGTAGTGCTAAACGTCTCTTATCATACCCTCTTATTATCCTGCTCCGGCGTCCATCTATTCCATATCACGGCAGAATCGTGCGTACAAGAACACCTGTTAGGACCTGGCTCACTCACTTGGTGTCTTCGTAGGTGCTGCATGCCACTATGACGGAACACCCTCTGAGTGTCTACGAAAAACGTTGTCCAAGCCAACTATCAACTCTTATTTGGGTATTTAACTGTTACTCAAACCGCAATGACAAATTTTCCTTTGATAAGAGATTTACGGCCCTACCATCTCTTTATAGTGGATTTATGGCCCTATAATCTCTTGATAGGGGATTTACGATCCTACCATCTCTTTATAAGGGATTTACAGTCCTATAATCTCTTGATAGGGTATTATGGCCCTACTATTTTTAGCATGTTTACGTAGCTCACAAATAGGATTAAACATTCAATTTTCCATTTATATAAAAAAAATGAAATTATATGATTTACCATCATTAACTTGGGCCTTAGGCCGAGGTTCCCATTCTATACTTTAAATATCAAACTATCGATTGATTATCCCCTATAGTCGAGTGCTAGCGGTCGAGCGCTGGAAACCCCTAGGTTGACTGTTCATGTGCAAAATTGGGGGTTTATTGAATATTTCTTTTAATTGTCGATTCTACTTTGGTTAATTCCATTGATTAGCATTTGTTCTTTGCAGTAACTCCACTAAACAAATAATCATAGTGAGCAGTCAATATTTCATAAATTTCATGGATTTGTATAATTTCAATCCCAACTGTTTAATCTAGGGTTATAGTTGAATAATAAACAAGTATACTAATATTAGATTTGCCAATTCACAGTGATTTCAGTTCTACCCTAGATTATAGATTTCAAATCAGATTAAGGCCAAACCGTAGGCAAATTACTACTATTTCCTAATGTATACTTTGTTCTCATGCTCCTGAAAACATTGGCCAACTTTTCTTCTCCTGTATGTTCTCATTTATGCTCTGGAAACGTGTTCTTAACTATTTTAACGCCAAACCGCCTATTTGAAATTTTGCTGCTGAGTGGTTAAGGATATATAAAGTAACAAGATGGAGATCCCATGAATCGACACGCCTTCTTAAACTTCTGAAGCAAGTTATTTCGGTGATTTGGGAAGAAATGATTGTCAGAGTATTTTTTGGGGATCGTCTTTCGATCTCGTCTTTGTTTCAGATAGTGATTCTATGAGAGATTTGGTTAGGGCTTAAATACGAAAATTTTGCGTATTTATATCTAACCATGTTCTCCTCTGCTTTGTCGTTTTCAGGTGGTTACTTTTGCTTTTGTTTTTATTTTTGTGTGTGTTGTTTATGTTTCTCGGTTTATTAATAATGCAGTGGACGGCCAATATAAAACCGGCTAGCCTTTTAAAAAATATAGATTTCAAATCAGAATATAATCATAAAAGGGGTATATTAGGTTAGCATCAAATCGGGTTTTAACAATTTATAGATCTTAACCCTAATTTAGTTTACATATTTTAATTTGGGGTTTTGCATATTTCAAATTAGTTTTAATAACTTAGGTTTATAATTTACTACTTTTAAATTACTAACACCCTAGATCAGATAAAATAGATTAAATTTAACTATACTAATCATCTAATTAAATTTATTCCCACCCATCTTCAGCCTATGTTCTTGATTTTGAGAAATTAGCCCCCAAAATGATAGCTTATTCCCTAGTTCGCCTTAGTTCCCCTTGATTGCTTGCTCTCACCTTATTAGATTGATTAGGGTTTGATTTTTATTTTGGGTTTTAAGAAAATTAGGTTATTGAGAGGAAAAATTGACAGAGTTTAGTTATTGTAATCTTCGATTAGAGAATTAGGGTTCCATTAAGTACAAACTTATAGGGTTAGAGTTAGGTTTAGGGCCATTAGATCAACTATCCCTGCCATCTAGTCCACCCATCCACTACTTCAGATGCAAATTAATCAATCTAGCCCATTGATTCATGTCTCTCCAGATCATAAATCATCTGATAAACAACATGTCGGGTCAACCGCTATCAGTCAACCTAGGGTTTTTTTGGGTTGACCAAAGGCTTTGTTAATTTTTAAATTTAAGTCTTAAAATTTTAAATCCACTCTGACGCCTGTAACTATCTCATACTAACCCAGATTACAAAGTGTTATATATGAAAATCTTCGAGAAAATCGCTATGAATGCAATAATGCAAGTTTCATAGCTGAATTTGGACATCTATGAAAAAATTATTTTAAGCCCTTGTTTTAATTAAATTTACTTTCCTTATTAAATTCTTTTTAAATTTCTCTTAAATTCTTGTTAAATTTCCGGGGTGTTACAAGAAATTTAAGGCAAAGCAAAGAAAAATGGACATTTTCCATTTATTGTGCTCGTTTATTATAAGTGTTTAAAAATCTCATTTATATGATATTAGAGGCTCTGCCAAGGATTGAAAGTGGAGATAGTATGAGTGATAAGAAAATGATAGAGTGAGAGTTATTTTTGTCTACTCCCATTTTATTTTTAAGAATTATAAAGGACGTTTGGAAATACTTTAAATTATATATATATTTTTAAATGGTTTGGTATAACAATTGAGTTTCTAAAAGAAAAAATTAATAAATGTTTTTTAGTAAAAATCCTATTTTTTAAGAAGTTAAAGTTGAAAAAGGTCTTTAAATGGAAAAGAACTTTTAAAAATTTCAATTGTAGTTTTAAAATTAAGATACCAAGTTATTTTTAAATTTGCTAAAAAGTTTCTAAATTATACTTTTAAAGATAAAAGTTTTGGGATTAAATACTTCAAAATTTTAATTTTTGAAAAATTGAAAAAGACCAAAATAAAATTTTAAATATGGAGTGGATGTGAATGACCGTTTGGGTAAGACGAAGTAAAAGATAAGGCTATGAAGAAGATAGCGAGGGCTACTCTTAAAGTAGCAATAAGGAATCCCCACAGAGCGTAAAGAATACTAGTGAGAACCTAGAAATGTTTTGTTAGACATGTGTGCAAGCCATAAGAAGAGCCGTAAAGGAATGATAAATGGTATTAAAGTACACTTCTACGAGTTCTAAGGTATGCTTGTAGGAAATATCAAGAGTAAAGGAAGTAAATACCAAGATTTGACAATACTATCAAGAGATTGGGATTAAGGGAAGAGGATAATGCGATGACAAGCACACATAGAGGACATTGGTAGACTCAAATGAAGACAAGATGGAGGGTGGAAAAGTTATTCCACCAAGCCAGTTGACAATGAGTTATTCAAATGGTGCATAGTTTGTATTTCTTACCCCCTACAGTGTAGGAGGATGAATAGTTTATTCCATATTTGGGTGTGGCAACGGATGGACCTTATTCATCAGAATCCGTAAAGGAAATTTAAGATATGAGTTGGAGGATGATGGCAAGCTAGAAAGGTCCATAGGTAGTAATAGTTAATAGCTAGTAGTAGTTGTATTTCCTTCCAGTAGTGGTTTTTCTTTTAGTTAGGTTGTAAGCATTAGTTGTTTCTGTTATGTAAAAGCGCATACGATGTTTATGGTAATGTTTCATTTTAGGTGTTTTCTATGAAGACCACATTATTATTAGGAAAATAATAAGACAAAGAAATTTCAAAAGAGACATTAACTAATGCAAAAGAAAAGAAAATAGTAAAAGGCTGGAAGTATAAAATAAATTAAGGAAAAATATTTAATTAGCTACTAAAGTAAAAGAAATAAGATTTAAATCCCAAAAAGTAGAAAAATTTTAGCAAGTGAATTATGGTAAGCAAAGAACAGGGGTAAAGTTATTGTGAAACCATGGGTCAATGTCCATGTACCTTAAAAAGCTAAAATTTATAATTGAACTTGTTTGTTGGTTGCTATTATAAATAAAAGGAAAGTTTTGAAACTTAAAATTTACCGCGAAATTAGGTGAAGCCCACTATGGACGTTAGACTGTTAACTAAATCCCGGTTTCATGAGATATGGCATAAATTATTTTGAAGAAAATATATAATATGTATACTTTTAAGAATTTTTGTTCAAAATTCTTGGTTTTGAAAAATAAAATACCTTTGTGAAAAGTTTTGAAAATTTTGTGATGAAAATTTTTAAATTCTGAAATTTTTACCGATATTTTATAAAGCAATATAAAAATATTTTGAGCAAAATAAGAAGAAATTTGCTAATTTTCAAAATGCTATGTACTTGACATAGGGGAATAGGTTATAGGTTAGCTAGTATAAATTTTACTATGTAACCGAAGTGACAATAAAATAAAATACGGTTAGAGACATGTTAGCTAGTATAAATTTACTAATTTTAGTTATAGAGTCATTTCCTCCATACCCTATGAACTAAAATGGTTTTAAAATAATTCTGTTTTAAAGTTTTAAAGATTTAAAAATAAAACTCACATATGCGGATTGCACTGGGAAAAAGTCGAAGAGAATTATGGGCAAAAGAGAAGGTTCCAAGGTATAGTGGAAAAAGGCACATAAGAGAATGATGGAAACATGAAATTTTCCATCTAGACCCTTTTCCGACATAAGAATATAGGTTTAGAAAACTGGATTTTTATAAATTTGGATGTTTGCAATGGTGGGCTAGGATTTTGGATGGTGGGAATTGAATGAAAAATTTGTTGAACTATATTTTTGTTCGTGGAAGTATGGAAAAATTTGGGTGAAAAAACAAGTTTTTGATTTTTGAAATTTGCGTACATATAGAACTGTCGGTATATTTAGATTGTTTGTATCATATTTTCAAAATTGTTTTAAAATGATGTATTTATATAAGAGGCGCCGATTTAGAATTGCTCAGTATATATCATATATGTTGTGATATATCGTGCCCTTGTACACGATTGGTTGCAAAAATTGGTTGCACACTAATTGATTTGTTATTTTATAATAGTTGTACGTTATGTTACATTGTTCAGTCCATGAGGAATTTCGGGGATGAAATTCTTTTAAAGGAGGGAGAATGTAACACCCCGTAATTTTTACGATAATTAATTTAAATAGAAATTAATTAAAAACAACAACGTCAAAAATAGAATTTTTATAAACGTCGGAATTTGGCTACGCACTACAACAAAAGAGGCATATTACAACGGTGGAACACAGTTGTAAAAGATATATTACAACGGTGGAACCACAGTCGTATTTTAAGAAGTTGTAAAAGACTATCAATTTTTTACAACTGTGTTCTTTAGTTGCATATAGCCGTTGTGATATTGTATATTACAACTGTTTATTACCCTTGCAAATAACCATTTTACAACAGTTGTAATATACTTTAATTACAACCACATCAATTGCAATTTAAACCCAGAAATATAATTGCATGCACCATTTAATAATTTACCAAAACTATAAATATACATAACTGAATCAAATTCATTCATAAATATTAATATTTATATAATTCTAACAAAACACAATACATACCAAATAAAACAATCTAAAGTATTCGTTCACATCACTAACTAAAACAGTACCAAAACAACATTCTCACATAACCATTCCAAAATAGGATACAACACAAAATACATAAGAAAGATAAAGTTTTGTATCGCAAAACACATACCCTAAGGAAATACACTAGTCGAAGGCAACGAAGCCTTTGCCAACCCATACCCTAAGGAGATTGGTAGATGTGATTGTTGCTTCTGTGACAACATTCCTTTGCCAACCCAATAATTTGCACTTTCTAGGCTGCTGCTGAAATTCTGTTCATTTTCAGTTTTGCCCCAGTTATGCCAACCAACGGGTTTAATGCATGCATCCATCCATGTGTAAGCAAAAACAACTCTTCCAAAAGGGCCCCATGGTCGCCCAAGATGCATATATGAGGTTGATCCATTTCCAGCTATGACGCATCTGCATTTGCCTATCAGTTAGCAGACAACACTACATTTATATTCCTATTGTATGCAGATGAACGTGAAATGATATATGCCTAGATTATCAGCATTTCTCTACAATAGAAGATGATTTTTCTTGATCATAAATTTACTTATAACATATAGCAAAGGATATGAGTAGACAAGTCAAAAATAAAATGACAAGTAGCACATGTTCAGTTCATGTGCCCGGCATTCTACTTCCATACAAAATCACAACTGGATTTTGCTTGCATGTACAGTTACTACTGATATCTACACTGCTGGGGAGATGCAACATCATAAAGAATAAAAGAAGAAGAAAAAATCTAAACTAAATTGAAAAATGAAATATTTGCTGGCAAAATGACAAGATTTAAAAGACACCTCAGAAACACATATCCAGTTGATTCTTGAGAAGATTTTCTGCTTTGAGCTGTTATGAATCCTTGAGATTTACAGTGAATATGACAATGTTCTAAAAGTGCCGTAGAATTCCCAAATATGAAGTCCACGCTGCCTTCAATATAACAATCTTTTATATATTGCTTACAATGCAAATATAATGTATCCTATGACAGAATTGGACTTCAGAAGTAGTAAAACATAAATACAAGCAAAGAGTAGTTTAATTATTTGCAGTGCATTATCTTGCTCAAGTTCAGGTACTAAAATGTCATCAACTCAAAATAGTCAAATTGTAGATCTTAACAACAAGGGCTAAAAAAGAAAAGGGGACACTAAGATGTTATATAGATTGAATAGAGCTATTAATACGAATTACAATTTACTCCTTTAAGTGAAACTAGGCTTTCAGCATAATGGTCAAATGATAACAAAACAAGATTTGGGTCCTGGATTTCAATATTACCTGTCTTCTCCAGTAGCAATGTTGTACTAGTATATCTCTTGTAGACATCTAGGATTATCCGAAAGCAAAAGATACTGTTTATCCCTTGAAAAGGCCAATGGAACCCGAGGTTCACAACATCGGTAGATAGTAGGTCCGAGGTTGCAAAGTTTGCTCCAAAACTTGATGGCACCATCTTCATCATCCTGCAACACGCATATTTGATAGTATGTGGGATGCATACAATAATTGGTATGAGAAAAACTTTGAAATTTTTTAGAAAAGTATTTTTCTAAAAGAAAATGGAGAAATCAGCTCAGGAATACATTAGATAACGTGATGAATGTCAAAGAGCAAAATTTGAAAATACCGCATCACCAAGTCTACTTCAACCACTCCCTATACCAAAGAATGTGCGGTCAGACGTCACTATGGACTTTATAACTCACCTACCTAAAAGACACAATGCAACTGTAACCTATGTGGTGGTTGATAGACTATCAAAGTATGTCCATTTCTTTCCATTGCAACATCCATGCACAGCAAAGCAAGTAGCAAAAATATTCTTTAATGGACTTTTTAAATTACATGGTATGCCACCATAATAAGTGACAGGGATTCATACTTTCTGAGCACCTTTTGGCAAATAATATTTACTTTACAGGGATGTATAATCAAGTATAACTCAACATATTATAATAAAAAGAAGAGCAGAAATTTTTAGTATAATATGATTTTAAAAAAACAGAAGAGCAAGTAGGCAATGTTTTCTGAGAATGAACAAACTTCTTTTTATTAAACGAGACACACTAAGAAAAAGAAATACATTTTTGTGCTTGAATTTAAAGACAGAACGTGGCAGCAAACTATCCTGAAAGATTTCCTAGAAAGAATGAACGTAATGCTCCTTATTTGACTACTTCATAATAGACTTAGTACATGGTACTTTATTTCAAAAAACATGGATAATAAGATGCAGTAATTTGTGATACCCCTCTTAGTGCATACTTATGGTTAATAACTTAATAACTCCAAGACCAGTTCTATGTTTTTCAAACTTAGGCTTTCCTAATGCATTTGTAAATATGTCTGTGATCTGATCGTTTGTGTGGACCCTTTTTAACTCGATTTCTTCATTCAATACCTTTTCTTGAAAAAAAGTGGTGAAGTACTTCAATGTGCTTTGTTAAAACTGCAAAAGTGCAAAATACCTATAGATCTCTTAGTGCTGCCAATGGAATGTTTTTAATTGCGTTAGGAACATAATGGATGAGGGAGCTTGATGAAATATGTTTTAACTTCAAAAAATTACAAGGTAAATTTTACTACAAAGGAAAAGAATATAAGTGGCAAGGTTTAATTGCTACTGATTTTAAGCATTTAAGTGAAAAAACGCAACTACGATTTTAAGCATCTAAAAGTGTTTTTGAATGTGGGATATTTTAACATAAAAGTAATCAATAACGCAACTACGATTTGAACATATCAGAACATGGAAAAGAATAATCAAAGTATAACCTAAGAACTGAATAGTTTCCCCACTCTCAATTTCTGAGATAACAATAACATTTCCAAGGTCCACTACCAAATACGAATTTGCAGTTGTATACCTAACAATGTATACGGAAAACAATATAACTAAAATAAGGTTATTAACATGTTTGTGAATAAGGTATATTCTAACAAGAAGGTAATCACTACTCTAGTTGCAATTTGAACTTATGAAACCCCATAGGAAAAAAATTAGAAGAAGTACCGTAGGAGCTAAGCCATTTTTGTACTCTAATTTCCTCTTCCAACAGCAGTCCTCTGCTAAAATTAGAAAAACTATAAGATAAGGATTCTAAATTAATAAATTAAATTAAATACCTAAAAGAACAGGAAGAGAAGGATAAAAGAAAATGATCACCTGTTTTCAGGTTTGCAACGATCAAAACTAAACGACAAAAAGAATCAACAAAAAAATTAATCTAAACGATGGAGGCACTAGAGCGTAAGGCAGGTTTAGAAGAACAACGACAGCAGTAGAGCATGAGGCAGCGATTTAGGTGACCAATAGAGGTAGCAAAGCATGAGGCAGCGATTCAGGTGATACGCGAAGGGAGAGGTGAGAGACTACAACGATGTGTGGTGGCAGACAACAAGTGCGGTGGTGGACGATTTTGGCCATGGTTTTTAACTGGGGATTGCGAGAGAGATTATTCATTTAATAAAATGAAATATGAGAATTCTAAATTAAACCTGGCACTTTGTATAGGCGGGCTTTGAAATTATTGATTATTAGTATAGGCGGGATCTGAAATTTGGAAATCATTAACTATTAAAATTTATTAATTATTAATAAGCGAGGGATTTATTAATTCTTAATATTAAATATAAAAAATTAATTATTAAATAGTATTATTAAATATCAGTCTTAATTGTTAATTATTATTTATTAATTATTTAATAGTAATATTAATTATTCAATAATCATTATTATTTATTTATTATTAATTATTAATTTTTTAAATATTAAATAGTAAATATAATTACTAATTATAATTAATCATAAATTATTAAATATTAATTGCGTATGAAACTATAATTGTATCATGGGTTTTTTTAATTTATTTTGGAAAATTTCAAAATTTTAGTTTTTTTTAAATATTAAACATTAAATATAATTATTAATTATAATTATAAAATATTAAATACTAAATATCACTTTTTAATTATTAATATTGATTGTTAATTATGAATTATTAAATATTTGTCTTAATTATTGATTGTTATTAATTATTAATTTTTTAACAGTCTTTATTAATAAATAATTATTTAAAATTAATTATTAAATACTAAATATCACTTCATAGTTTTTTAAAATTTATTATTATTTACTAATTGTTAAGTATTAGTCTTAATTATTATATAATTATTAATAATCAATTATTTAATAGTAATTATTAATTATTAATTAATTACTAAAATTTACGACGGTCAAAATCAATTAGTTGTTATAGATTTATTACAAACTTGGTAAAACAAATAGTTGTTAAAAATACATTTATTACAACTACCAGGAAACCCAGTTGTTAACAATACGTTTATTACAACTGTTAGGAAAATCTAGTTGTTAGAAATCCTTTATTATAACTGTCAGTAAATACCAGTTGTTAAAAACTATTTATTACAACTGTCATATAGCACCAGTTGTAAATAACCAGTTGTAATATGGTCATTTTCTTATAGTGACGAAACTTGCACCATTGGGCTCGTGGCGATTTTCTGATTAATTTTCATATATAATATTTTCCGATCGGAGTTCAAACGAAAAAGCTATTAACGCATGAAGTTTTGAATCAAAAATAACTATATATGTAATTATGGTAATAATAGTTAATTAACGTTAACCACTAACGTTAATGGAAACTTAGAGCTTAAAAGATATTAACATTAAATCAAATCTAAGAAAATATATAAAATGGGAAAAAAATTATGTCGGTTGTGTAAAAAAGGAATAAAATACATAAAATCAAACAACGCAAATTAATCACCGTTTACAAAGGAACGGTCGACCCTTGATGCACCTAGGTCGACCAGTAGTGGACGACCCATGGTCATGAACGATTGATCGTTGAGGAGTAAAATTTGTAAATGGGACATGCAATTGAATGGCGTTGATTTATCCAGCTATTTTTCGTTGCTGCCAAGTCAGTAATGTCGTCCAAGATAGCTCTTAAGATTTCCTTGGCTAAATCTAACGCTCCAAACCAATCTCTAACCCCTGTAAATTAATAGCTAACCTAACCCTAATTTATTTAGAAAACTTATAGCGTACTGAAATTCTTACAATTCTCTCCTCTCCTCCGTATTCTTAAAGTAGTAAAACTATTATATATATATATAAGTAGAGAAAAGCGGAGAATAAGGGAAGAGAAGAATATGATTGATTCAGAACATGGAAACAATGGTAAATCATGAATCAAACTCAAATCTAAATTTAATTCAATCATTTCCTCTGATCTGTAATTCTAATAATTGTATACCCTTTTCATATTTAGGATTTAAAGCAGGAGAGAGTCAAATAAAATGAGAATGGATCTAGATCTAGAAAATTGGAAAGCTAAAGCAAGGTGTGTGGGAAATTATGTACTTCGTAATAATATTGGATTTATATCATTGTAGATCTATTTCATTTTTGCCTAGATATAAATCAGATTTGGATATTTAATTTTATACGCGTAAGGAATTGATATAAATCACAAATTGGACATTTAATTCATATGCGTAAGGAATTGATATAAATCACAAATGGGATATTTAATTGTATATGCGTAATGATTATGGAAAATATGCCTGTAAGTCATGGAAACCCCTAAAATTGATAGATATTATATAAGTTTGGATTTAAAAAGCTAGGGGTATATATAGTCCCTAAATTTGTAAATAACTTTTTAATGAAATCATATTAGGATTTCAGATTTGGTTTGTTTATACAGATTGTTGAATATAAATTAGAATTGATTATAAATTAAGTTAGGATTAAATAATATTTTAATACATTGGAATGAATTGTGTAACAATGTGAATTTCTATAAATTGTCTAGACATACAAATAAAAGTGTATTGGTTAAAATAACAAGGTGTAAACAAAATGGAAGAGATGTACAAAATAAATGAATCACTGTATTTTGTACTGCATATTCCAAAAGAAAAATAAAAGATAATTGCTTGTTGTTTCACACCCAACCCAAGCCTCTTTTAAATAATTTGTAGAGAATTATAGTGTTAACAATTTCCTTTGGGGAAAAAAGTAATTCCAACGTATTAAGGTATAAAAATCCTTAAGTATAAGTAAAGTAATGTAAGAGGAATAATAACAACAATTTAAATGGAAAACCTAAAGTATGTAATTTACGATGGTGTAGAAAACAAATGGTAATAAAGAAGATACAATTAAACGAATAGGGAAGTAATAAGTCTAAATAGGTAATTAAAGAGAGATATTAGTTAAAAAGAAAATAGTGGATTTCATCCAATAATGTTAAACGAAAGGGAAATAATAAATGACATTTAGATCAATAAATTACAAATAGATAACACATGATAGTAAATGACAAGAATAAATCAAAAGTAAGTTATGTAAGATTTATCGAACAATAATGATTGAAAGTAAGGAAAAGTAATAATTAAATGAATGTACATTTAATTAATTATATATATATACACACATATAACTAATTATATGTTTATATGTAACATGTGTTTAAATAAATTTTAAAAAAAATATATGTAATAGTTCCAATTCAAATTTCATATTATAAATAATATAAATTATTTTACAAACTAATACTTGAAATAAATTTATAATTTAATTATATATATATATACACACACACATATGTATGTGTGTATTTTAAATAAATGCTTTATGTAAATAATTTACAACCAATATTTTATAATAATTATACGGTTATGTTTTACATATTTATATATTTATTTATTTATTTGTATAATATTTTGATACACACAAAGATATATACACATACACACATTTAGACAATTCATTTGTATAAATGTGGGGCTCACATGTCTGTTGCAGTGTAAATCCCAACATCAATACACGGACATGTCAAACCATGTACACATTATCTTGTTGCACATGCACGCACATGCATATGTGTATATGATAAACATATATAATATATAATATATATATTATACATAATAAAACATTATTTATAAATTAAAATAAAATACTAATTTTATTTAATTAAGAATTTAGAAAAGTTCTAAATGAATTTAGACCACATAGGCACAATAAAGATTCAAAAAGGTAAGAAAATTGAAATTTTCTCAATTACTCCGCTACAGGCTGCCCCTTCCGATATCAGTGTGACAACTCGCACCTCCGAATATACCGATCCAAAGCCTAGGATGACTTTAGGCCCGCGTCATTCCTATGGGTTACGGAATAATGGATCTTAAGGCTAATTTAACACTAGATGGAGGGTGGATAGTGTTAGTGAGATTTTTGTCTCACTACACCCATATGAACATGAAGCAACTTTATCAATAATTACTTCGAGGATTTAGAATTAGCAAATTTAAGTAACATTAACTTTATAGGTAGTAATTGTATTATTGGAAGCTAAAACAATTATGTTGTTGCACTTTAACTGTTTGTTAAAATGTCAGGTTGAACTAGTACTTAACTCAAATAAAGATAGGACAAAATCTGTCACTGAAATCTAGGTAAAACAAACAAAAATGTAGAAAATTAAAAGACATAGAGAAGTTATGTGGTTTGGATTTTAAGGAATCTTACTTCCACAGGGAAATCTCGCTTTCTTGTTTATATTTCTTGGTATATATTTTAATGGCAGAGTGTACCATGCTTTGCTTTCTCAACCTTAAAAATAACAAATCGGAAAAAGATCCCTTTCTTGCTATAGTGCTTTTTCTATTTATAGTATGGATATGCACATGGATTTCCACCATCCTTCTTCTGTTGTTTTGTTTCCGCCTTTTGATCATGCCATGTGTCATCCATCTGTATTATCTATTTGATGCATGTGGATTGCTGGACTGTCTTTGATGAAAAACTCTGATTTTGAGCGGTTGAATTTTCGATTTTGGCGGGAGATCTAAAATTAAAGTGGGAATGTTTGAATATGAGGCAGAAGATTCCAAAATTGAATGGGCTCTGAGTTCCCCCACTATGAAGGGCAAATGACTCGGGTATTATTTCCATTTGCGGGTGTGTGTACGGCATGTTGTTGTCCCTTGTTTCTTATAGGTGAATTATGCCGCTTTTATTACTTCTGCTTCAAAAGATGGTCGCTCCTTTGATTTACCCTGAGCATTCATTATATTTACGTGGTTGGTTAGGGTGATCAGGTCGCCATATATGAAGAAAATCGCTTTATGCGACTCCATGCCGAGCTGCTCAGAGCGATGGACAGCGTGGGTTATTGATAAGGGAGACTTATATCTTTATCGTTTATTCGTAAGAGTGGATATCTGTTGGTGCGCTTTTGAGTGGCCATATGTGCAGCCCTTAGACTACTTTTGACTCCACCTGGTACTTCTTATGTAGCCCTCAGTGAGTGTAGTGCAGATCCATTCTTGGAGATATTAGCAATGTATAAGCTCTGTGAATGATATTGGGGTTTATTCAGCCCATTTAGTGCAGTGCAGTCCTTCTCTTTATGCTTGCATTTTGATGGCGGTTTTTTTATTTTTTGACTTGGGGTGTCATTTATAGTGTCAGAAATAAGGGGCAGCGCATCTCTATTTTCCTTCAATGCAAGATTGTTAGTACAGTTCTACCATCTGTATATATTGGCTCAGTATGTCATTAATTGCGTGCGTCTTTTTCAAGTGAGGTGTGTTGTGCTTTGACACCATTTATACATCTTCTTGTGTCACATTGCAGCATTAACGCTTTGGTTACACTGCAATTTCATGTATTATAGTTGTAGAATGTTTACAGCATCCAGTGACCATATTAGGTTTTAGGATCAGTATCATGATACTAGGATTAAGGGGATCAGCGCAATTTGAACTTTCGTTGTTGTCTTACAATTTCTGAGCGCGGTATTTTCTTGATTTCGCTTCATTTTTTCCTTTCCTCCTTGTAGTTCATCTTTTATTGTGAGGGCACCCATTTCGATCTTGATGCTTACGTCATATTGCCTTCAATAGGATTCGGGGAATATAGGTGTAGCACTTTCCCTCAAGTCTCCGGTGATCGTAGATCGGTATAGACTTGTCTTTATTGGCCTTCACATCCCATCATTTCCGTCTGCTCTTTTCTTTCCTTTCACCAAAAGGATAAAGTTTTGATAGCAGAAGTCTCGCATTTAATGCACTTGCGCATGTGTCATTCTCTAACAAGCCACTTTCTTGAGTCGTTGTTACATCGCCCTCTTCCTTTTCTAGATAAATCTATCTTGATATTTACACTTGTTATATTTTCTATTAATTGGTCAACATTTCGCAAGTTTCCTTTTTATTCCAATTGTGTGGCTAGCGTTAAGATTAAGGTGCATATATATGATTTTATTGAATTTGTCATTTGACAATGTAGTTAGTGATACATGCTCTGATTGTGCTTTCAACATGTTGCATTTTGATTTTCTTTGAGTCACATTTGTAGTTGTTACTTATTAGGTTGGTTCCCATAGGCTTTCATCCAAGTTTAGTGAGGCTCTTCTATCTGGCATTATTTCTGCCCTTGTCGTTCACAGCCCTCCTAGTGCAAGTGTGCCTGAATTTATGGTTGTGGCTGCAATTTGTAACACATCGATAGGGGAAGAGAATATATGTCTTTCTCTCGCTATTGAGAGGCATGCGAGGGACTTAAAGAAGCAAAAGATGTGTTGAATCATCAATTATCAACTCAACCGTTAATTTATTTAAAGGGGTTGTGGTCGCTGAGCCAAAGCCGAGTGATCTTCAACAATCATTGAAAGATGGCAAGGTGCTTTATGGTATTTTATTTTTTGCATAGTGTGTGCAGACGGGTAGAATATATAATCATGCGCAGATCTATAGTGAGTTTGGGCAGAACTTAGTAAACTTGAATAGACCTTAGTTTCTGATGTTTACTAGGTGAGGATTAAGCAGTTTATGGAATCATACCTGATCTGTAAGTTGCAGCATGTTCCATATTCTATTTTTCCTTATCATTTTATGTATTAACTTTTTGTGCAATTCATGAATGCTGAGCTGAGCTTTTGACATGCATATTCTGCTGCATGCTGGGCTTGACCTGCCTCCTTGTTTGGAGGTGGGTTCACGTTCACGCGATTGACATAGTCTGCCTAGCTATTTGGGGGCAGACTGATATTTGACTGTGAAGTCAGGTCATGTTTTTACAACCTTCTTAATTCATGCACATAGTTTTTATGACCGGTTCACGCTATCTAATATCCTTACGTCTAGTGTGGCTATGTTAACAGAATTAAGATATGGTATTTTTATACTAGTTCAGACCGTTTAATATTCCTACGACCAGTTTGGCTATTAAAGGCGGGCTACATTTTGTGCGACTTCATTTTGATAGTTGGTTCAAGCCGTCCAATATCCTTACGTTCAGCGTGGCTATGTTAACATAATTAACGTAGAGAGACTTTAATATTGGTTAGGGCCATCTAATATCCCTACAACCAGTTTGCCTAAGAAGCCAGCCTGCGTTTTGTGCAGCTTCGTTTTGATAGCTAGTTTAGGCCTTCCCAACTGGGGTCCAAGGGTCCATCTGTTAATACTAATGGGCCTTCCTGATTTGGGACTAATGGTCTATCTACTGGGTCTTTTGTGTTGCCTAGTACCCCCCCCCAACCCCGTAGTACAAGATCCCCTTACAAAAGTTTATTTCCTTGAGCTTGTCGTTGTAGTTCTTTACCATCCTTTGTCGGTATGCGGCGGGTACTGCTTCCGCCTCATCTCTTCTTTCATGAATGAGATCTAGGGCAACTTCCTTCAGCCTTTTATTCTTCTATGTTGTGTATGATATTCTTCTAGTGATGGGATTTTTACTTCGATAGGGGGCATGGCTTCATATCCATAGGTTGGCAAAAAAGGAGTATGGCCAGTTGGGGATCTAGTCGAGGTTCGATAGGCCCATAATACTAGGGATAGCTCTTCCACCCATTTTCCATTTGCTTTATGCAGTCATTTCTTAAGTAAATTCTTAATGGTTTTGTTTACGGCTTCAATCTGTCCATTTGCTTATAGGTGTGCGATGTAGTAAAAACTGTTAGTTTTGCAATTCTTCTCATAAAGCTCTTCAAACTGCTTGCTTTCAAATTGGGTGTTGTTGTCGAAAATTATCTTGTGGGGGATTCTGAATCTAGTGATTATGTTTCTTACCGTTTGCGCCAAAATTGGTCACAAACCCCAGTAGTAGTGAAAGCACCAGTGTTTACACACAGATCCACAATATCCAAAGACAGATCTTAGATCCAGATAAAGTAGAGAATAAAAATGAAGACATAGCCAAATTAAAATGTAAGAAAGCAAGAGAGAACACAAGATTTATAGTGGTTCGGCTATCTCCGGTCTACGTCCACTTTGAATTGACTCTTTTTAATCCTTTTGTATTGAGGTTACAATTACAAGCCTATGAACATCAACCAACAAAAATGGCAGAGCTTCGGCGTAAAGAGCAGAAGAAGATCCATTTTTAGTTGCCATAGGACCTCTATTATAGGTGTAAATCCGAAAATATACACCTCAAAACCTGGAATACCTTTTCTCATTCGCAGGTGGGGCCGCCAGATCGATCAAGGGCGATTTTGGATCGATCCATGATCAATTCGTATCGATCCAAAAATGGTCCAATCGAGTTGAGATCGATCATGAACATTCTTGAGTGCACAAGAGGCTCCTGTGAAAATTTCATAACATTTGGAGTTGTAGAATGAGAGTTATGGTCGATCCAAGTTGTAGTTTTCCAACGTATGTTGCATCTTTGTATCGATGGTTTTTCATCGATCCTCTTCGTATCGATCATTCATGGATTATTGACGTGGAGCGATAATCGTGTGTAGATCCATTTTTCACACTCGCCGATCGCTTCTTTTGTTTTGACTTTGCTTCCTTCGTACCCCTCTATATCCACGTTGTTCGTATCCATCGATCCATGCAGTTTGTAACCATCATATTCCATAGCCTCATGTCCATCATTTCGTATCCATGCCTTTGTTAGTATCGGTTCAATTTTTGTTCCTTCGTAACCATTGTCTCGCATCCATCAGCTTGCTTCAATGTCTGCTCTTCGTATCAACCAATATCGATCGATACGAAGTGTTTTCCTAAACCCATGTAGCCATTAGCTCCTTGTGTCGATCCATCGCATATGCCTTTCGTATCGATCCAACACTTGACCGATACGAAATGCTCTTCCAAACTCCTGCGACCATTGCTCCATATTTCGTATTGATCCCAGCCTTGATCGATACGAAATGCTTTAACATACTTCACCACAAAATCGATACGTGCGTATCGATACGAGCTCCATGTCCATGAGCCTATTGCCTCATCCTTCGTATTGACCCCTGACCTGATCGATACAAAGCGTGTCACCTTCCTTCTGTCGTGTCCAACCAAATTGATGCACATCGCATTGATATGAAAGCCATCGATCCGAAGCAAAGCACCCTTCCCATATCCATACGGTCATGTTATCGATACGAACCAGTTTCCATGAACCTTGATCCATTCATAACTCGAGCATATGAAGTCTGTTTGACCTGAAATTTGAAACGTAGCATGTCCTAGCCTTGTTCATCATTCCCGATCGATCCCACTTTGATTGGAGCTCGGTCCAATTTTGATGGTAGTGATCATAGATTTGTTTCTGATCGATCTCCAACCTGATATCCATCCTTTTTAGCCAATTTGTTGATATCCCGGCCTTGACCAAAAGGCGGGGTAACATTTGCCCCCCAAAACATGCCTTGCAGTAGGAAGGCGTGTTTTGAATAGCTTTAAATCCGACATTCAAAGTCCATATTCCATCCAAAGCCATTCTATCCGAGTTCCACATCCTTATCCAAATCCGCGACTGCTCTGAGTCGATATCCGATTCCAAATCCAGCAACCAAATCCTAAGCCAATTCCATACCTATCCGAACCCGACAACCGAGTTCTAATCCATCCATATCCAGTGACCAATGACCAAATCCACCTCTCCGGGTCGATATCCGAATCCAGGACTGCTCTGGGCCCTTAGCCAAATCCTTAGCTGTTCATAGCCAATATCTGAATCTGTAACCTCTCTGGGCTCTTGCCAAGCGCAATCCACACTCGATGACCTGTGTCAAGCACGCCTTGCTCAACCGTGATCCTGGTTCAGTGTCCCTGAATGCTAAGCAATGTTGTGGCTTAAGTCCTTAGCCGAATCCTGGTCGCTCCGGACCCTTGCCGAGCATAGTCCATACTCGACGACCTGAATAAGCCGTCTTGCCACGTTCGGACAAAGCGACTTACCCCTTGCCAGGCATAATCCATACCCGACGATCATTTACCGAAAACCAGATAAAAATCCAGTCAAAATCCAATCTGAAATCCAGATTAAATCAGAAAACCAAAAATTCATAGCAGAAATCCAAACCGAAAAACAAGCATCCAAACCAAAGTTCAAACCAGAAAACAAACAAAACCAGGAGTTCAAACCAAACCAGAAAAAAGCTAATGTCCAAACCAAAAAAGAAATAGCAGATTTCACAAACTAGAGCGTCGTGGTTTATCATCATCTCAGAGCATGCCTAGGGGCTATCTCCATCCCCGTACATGAGTAAGTGACTTGGCCGTTTGCCCAGAGTTTGCTTCTTATTCCATATCATCCTTGTCAGTTGATAACCAATCGACCATCATTCCTAGGCCATGCGCCATCGTCGTTTGAGGTAGACGGTGGCTGCTCCTGTTCTACCACCGTATTTCGAGCCCCAACATATTGCCGCAGCTAACCAATCATTACATGCTCCTCAGTTATATCCTTTAGATGCCTGCACCTATTGGTATCATGCCCGTCCAGGTCATGAAAGAGACAGTGCCTTCCTGATGCCCTTTCACGTTCCAAGGGTTCTCTTCTTATCGGCCTTCGGTAGGGAAGGCGATCCCGGGTTTCCATGTATATCTGCTCCAACGTTTCGTTCAATCCTGTGTAAGTGGAGAATTTTGGTTCTCCCCAGCGTTTCCTTGCCCTGCCAGAATCATTATCCGACTTCCTCTTCCCTTTATCCTTATCCTTATCCGAGCTATCACCGGATGGTCCTCCATCCTTAACCACGTTTACTTCCTTTGATTTCATATCCGAACTTGCATCCTCCTTCCGAAGTAATCTCTCGGCCTCGTGAAATAATTCCCCGAGATCCATTGGTGGATCTCGTATCAATGATACCTTCAAATCCGAATTGTCCCTGACTCCTGATACTGCCGCCATTAAAACCATCGATGGATCCGGCCGATCCACCGAAGCAACCGCTGCATTGAACCGAGTTAAGAATGTCATGAGCGATTCCCATGTCCTCTGCTTCACCGATGTCAGTGTCATCACATTTTTCGGCCTCTTGATATGAACCTGAAACTGCTTCAAAAACCTATCCACCAATTCTATCCATGTCCTAATAGATCCATCTCCCAACTGCCTGAACCACATAGCAGCTATATCCATTAAGTACAGAGGGAACCACCGGGCCATAACTTCCTCTGATGCCCCCAGCACTTCCATGTGTCTCGTGTACCTCATCAAATGATCGGTAGGATCAGCCCTACCATTGTATACCTCTAGAGTAGGTAGCTTGAACTCTGGTGGATTCCGAGCCATTCTGATGTCATGGGTAAATGGACTCTTGTTTACTTCTTCCAGATCTCTGTTTTCTAAACCTCTATGCATAGTTCATCTGATAATCTCAGCTAATCCAGTGTTGTCCACCAAGGGTTGCCCCCCGAGTCCCCGAGGGAATTCTGGTACATACTCTTCATCACGTACTCTTGTGCTCCTACCGTCATCCTTTTATGTGGTGTCACATGGAATCCCTCCATGAATTGGTCTATCATTGCATGGTGGTGTTCCCCCGAGTCTGGATCCATCCAAATTGGTAATTGTGTGCTGATTAGGAGCTGCGCCATACTGAGCTGCTCCATCCACTTGCATGTTGAGTCCTTTTGTTCCAGTTCCGTGGATCTGAACTCCAGCAGCTCCAGCTGTGCCTGCTTGTCCAAACTGTCTGAGAAGGTTCTGCATTATTTCCTCCTGCCTTTTCAACAATTCTTCCTGCCTAGCTCCCATCATCATCTCCATCTCATCCCTGGTGATGAAAACTGAGGCCTGATTCACTCCTGAGGAAGCTTCTTGACTCCCCTCATGATGGCTCCTTTCTGGTAATATCCTTCTAGCTGATTGCCTAACCATAGCTTCAGATCCAATCCTTTAGCTTTCCAAATCTGAACTCCAAATCCAATGTAGCGGGTGCTAGTCTTCTCAGTGAAAGCACCAAAGTGCTTGCGCCAAAATTGGTCACAAACCCCAGAACAAGTGAAAGCACCAGTGTTTACAAACAGATCCACAATATCCAAAGACAGATCTCAGATCCAGATAAGTAGAGAATAAAAATAAAGAAATAGCAAAATTAAAATGTAAGAAAGCAAGAGAGAACACAAGATTTATAGTGGTTCGGCTATCTCTGGCCTATGTCCACTTTGAATTGACTCTTTTTATTCCTTTTGTATTGAGGTTACAATTACAAGCCTTTGAACATCAATAAACAAAAATGGCAGAGCTTCGGCGTAAAGAGCAAAAGAAGATCCATTTTTAGTTGCCATAGGACCTCTATTTATAGGTGTAAATCGAAAATATAGACCTCAAAACCTGGAATACCTTTTCTCACGCGCAAGTGGGGCCACCAGATCGATCCAGGGCAATTATGGATCGATCCATGACCAATTCGTATCGATCCTAAAATGGTCCAATCGAGTTGAGATCGGTCATGGACATTCTTGAGTGCACAAGGAGGCTCCTGTGAAAATTTCATAAAATTTGGAGTTGTAGAATGAGATTTATGGTCGATCCAAGTTGTAGTTTTCCAACGTATGCTGCATCTTCGTATTGATGGTTTTTCATCGATCCTCTTTGTATTGATCATTCCTGGATCGATGATGTGGAGCGATAATCGTGTTAAAATCCATTTTTCACGCTCGGCGACCACCTCTTTTGTTTTGACTTTGCTTCCTTCGTATCCATCTATATCCACGCTGTTCGTATCCATCGATCCAAGCAGTTCGTAACCATCATATTCCATAGCCTCATGTCCATCATTTCATATCCATGCCTCTGTTCATATCGGTTCAAGTTTCCTTCCTTCGTAGCCATTGTCTCGCATCCATCAGCTTGCTTCAATGTCTGCTCTTCGTATCAACCAATATCGATCGATACGAAGTGTTTTCCTAAACCCATTTAGCCATTAGCTCATTGTGTCGATCCATCGCATATGCCTTTCGTATCAATCCAACACTTGACCGATACGAAATGCTCTTCCACACTCCTACTTTCGTTGCTCCATATTTCGTATCGATCCCAGCCTAGATCGATACGAAATGCTTTAACATACTTCACCATCCAATCGATACGTGCGTATCGATACGAGCTCCATGTCCATGAGCTTGTTGCCTCATCCTTCGTATCGACCCCTGCCCTGATCGATACAAAGCGTGTCGCCTTCCTTCTGCCATGTCCAACCAAATTGATGCATATCGCATCGATATGAAAGCCACCGATCTGAAGCAAAGCACCCTTCCCATATCCATACTGTCATGTGATCGATACGAACCAGTTTCCATGAACCTTGATCCATCCATAACTCGAGCACATGAAGTCTGTTTGACCTGAAATTTGAAACGTAGCATGTCCTAGCCTTGTTCATCATTCCCAATCGATCCCACTTTGATTGGATCTCGGTCCAATTTTGATGGTATCGATCATAGCTTTGTTTCCGATCGATCTCCAATCCTGATATACATCCTTTTTAGCCAATTTGTTGATATCCTGGCCTTGAGCAAAAGGCGGGGTAACACTTAGTATAAAAATGACTATCGTTTTTACAATGATCATGGCTAAAGGTTTTGTCTCTACCCACTTGGTGAAGTAGTCTATTACTACTATGGCATACTTCGCCCCACCTTTCGACATAGGAAGTGGACCTATCAAATCTATGCCTCATATGTCGAACGGCCATGGACTGGTAAGTGGAACGAGCTCGTGGGATAGCTGTCTAGGGATACTTATGAATCGTTGACATCTGTCACTTCTTCTTAGTAATTCCCTCGCATCCTGAAGCGCAGAGGACCAGTAATAACCATGCCTCAATACTTTCTTTGCTAACTTGGCCCCTCCTAAATGATCCCTACATTGGCCCTCATGACCCGTACCCGTCTTCTTTGGAAACACAACTAAGATAAGGGGTTGAGTACCCTCTCTTGTATAATGTGCCATCAAAGAAGGAGTATTACA
The DNA here is from genome assembly GCA_030737815.1 of Allium fistulosum. NCBI lineage: Eukaryota > Viridiplantae > Streptophyta > Magnoliopsida > Asparagales > Amaryllidaceae > Allium > Allium fistulosum. The sequence continues at coordinate 302,220,687 of CM060901.1, read as the reverse complement.
GAGGCTGGTATCACACCTTTCGGGCTTCGTTTCCGTTTTGGGGTAGGGTCCCATTTAGCAGGAATTCTTCGATGGGAGCCATCCAATTGTTCTCCTTAGTTTGCTGAAGTATGGGTTCAATTGGGGACTGCTCCCTATTTTTTGTTGTTTCCTGATCTTGAGCCCCTTGAATTATTGCCCGTTGGGCTCGGGTTAAGATCAATATCTGATTTGATTCTGTTATACTTGGCTCTGCCTGATGCCCTATTAGTATTGCCTTCATTTCATTTACCGCTTTGGTGCTCGCAAGTCTGGCTAGCGAGCCGGCAAACGAGTTGTTTTCACTTGGAATTTGTTCTATGCTAAATTGTTTGAACTACTTTAGTAATTTCTTAAAATGTTCCACATATTTGGCCAAGGTTGGTTCCTTTGCTTGGTAATTTCCTAGCACTTGGTTCACAACTAATTGAGAATCACTGTAAATTTAATGTGGGTTACCTTCATTACCTGTGTTATTCTCAGGCCTGCGAGGAGAGCTTCATATCCTGCAACATTGTTGTTGCTTTGAAACCAGGCTGCACTGTTCCATACAACTTCTGCCTGGAGTTTTCAGTAAAAACCCAATCCCTGCCCCCATTTTCATTTGATGGTCCATCTACGAATAGTTACCAAAACCGAGGGGTTGTGGCTTCTCCCTCTGGTTGAGGTTCGGCTAGTAACGTAAATTGTGCGATGAAGCCAGTGCTTGACCTTTGATTGCCTTTCGAGGATAATAAGTGATGTCATATTGGCTAAGCTCCATTTCCCATTTTAGTAAGCGACCTGATGTTTCCAGCTTCTGCGGTATCTTCCTTAGGGGTTTGTCCATGAGAAATTTGATGGGATGTGCTTAGAAATAGGGTTGCAACTTCCTTGTTGTAAGGAGCAAGTTGTGGGCTAGCTTTTCAATGACTGAGTAGTTCATCTCTACTCCTCACAGCCGCTTGGTTGTGAAGTAGATGGGCCTTTAGGTCCCTTTGTCCTTTCATATTACTGCAGAACTAACAGCTTTATCAATTACAGCTAAAAAACATATAAGTCCTCACATGTTACCGGTTTAGGTAGTAAGAGTGTTTTGACCAGATGATGCTTTAGGTTTTGGAATGTGACTTTGCATTCCTCCATCCATTCGAAATTTTGCTCTTTCTTTACTTAGTCGAAGAACGTGATGCATTTGTTTGTTGCTTTTGATATGAATCTGATCAGTGCTACCACTCTGCCATTTGAGCTCATTAGATCCTTCGGTTTTTCTTGGATCCCAATTTGCCATATGGCTTCGATCTTGTTGGGGTTCGCTTCTATGCCATGTGCAATTACTATGTACCCCAGAAACTTCCTTGATTGAATAACGAAGGTCCATTTTAGAGGATACAACTTCATATTGTACTGCCTTAGGACTTCAAATGTTTTCTCTAGGCCTTGAACATGACTTGATGCTACCTTTGACTTGACCAGCATATCATCCACATATACTTCGACATTCTTTTCGATCTGCTCTGAGAACATTATGTTGACCGGCCTTTGGTAGGTTGCTTCGACGTTTTTGAGTCCATACAGCATGACCTTGTAGCAGTGAAATACTTTGTCAATTACGAAACTGGTATGCTCTTGGTCTGGTTCAAACATAGCTATCTGGTTGTATCTTGAGTATGAGTCCATGAATGAGAGCAGTTCATGTTTGCTGATTGCGTCTAGTAACTGATCAATTCTAGGCAAAAGGGAAGCTATCCTTCGTGCAGGCCTTGTTGAGGTTGGTATAATTAATGTAGGTTCTCCATTTTCCATTGGGTTCTTTACGTGCACTGGGTTAGCGATCCATTTTGGGTAATATACATCACTAATGAATCCATTTTTCTCCAGCTTTTTGACTTCTTTGTGCAGGGCATTGTATCTTTCTTGATTCTACGCTTTTGTCTGACTGGATAGGCATCTGGATCGATGTTAAGCGTATGGAAGATGATGGCTGGGTCTATTCCTACCATGTCTAAATGAGTCCAAGCAAATACATCCGTTGATCTCTTCAAGAAGTCTATCCGTTCAACTCACGCTTCTGCGCTAAGGTTCTTTTCTATCTTGAGTACCTTTATGGGTTCCTCTGGATCTATTTGTATGTCTTCAAGATCATCTATAGCTCTAACTCTTTCTTTGATAGCCTTAATCTTAGGTCTGTCTCACTTTCTACTTCCTCTTCTGGTTGTGAATTCACTGAGGATGCTTGTTTCTGGGCTTCTTCGGAGAAGTACAGTGCATAAATTGAATTATATTCATCAGTGCTGATCACATGCATATATGTTCTTTTCTCTTTCCTTACAGATTTTGGTATCACAAAATGGTCGTTTCATTATCGGCTTTTGTACTATGTACCAATGCAGCTCTTTGAACTGGTTTAGTCTCTTATTTATTACTATTATCGCAAATATTAGAAGAGACGGCATGGTAGTTTTGAACAATTTTATTGCTAGAGTCAAGAGTTATATTGTGTAGCTCCCTAGCTAAAGTTGTTCGCCTCTTACAGATCCAACCCCAATAGTAGTGTTGAATATTATAAGCAGGTATTTCTGAGAGAAGACAACCCCCAAATCTATCAATGCGGGTCTTCCTAGAAAGGCATTGTATGGCGATGACTGATCAATGATTAGGAAGCTTGCATAGAATGACTTATGTAGAGGAGCGATTCCAACTGTAACAAGCAGGTGTGCAGATCCTATTGGGTTGTTTGCTATGTTGTTGAATCCATAAATTGGTTCAGGGCTAGGCTTCATGATTTCTAAGGGAAGCTTCTTTTGGAATTGGGCCAGCTCGCAGAAGAAGATGTGGATAAATTTTTAATTTTTTTATCCTATAGGATTTCTAGTGGGCCTATAAAGTCTAATTTATTTAGAATATTTCCAAATTTAATTTAAACAAAATTTTTATTTCATTTAAATTTATAATTAATGGATTGAATTTTATTTAATTTATTTTAAAGTAAGTATAATTGTACACATATGTATCATATACATATATGTATGTGTGTGCATGTGTAACATAATAGTCCGTGTAAGGTATAATATGCATGTATATAAACGTAAGGATTTTCATCGCAACGGACATGTTACTCATCTTATATGTATTGTATGTTATCCAAATATATGCATGTATATATGTATAAACTTGTTATTTTAAATAAGTATTAAAACAATATAAATATTTACTTTTATATATATATATATATATGTGTGTGTGTGTGTGTGTGTGTATTGCATAAATGCAATACACACATACACACACATAATATACAAAGTTTTTTTTAAATGCAATATACATGTATATTTTATAACAATAAAATAACATATATATATATATGTATGTATGTATGTATGTATGTATGTATGTATGTATGTATTCGTATATAATTATATTTATAAAATCTGAAATGTTTACAAATATGTGTATTTAAACGTATATTTATATTATATAATTATATCAATTATGAAAATTAAATATTTATTTTTATAGCATTTCAGATCCAACACACAACATATAAAATATTTTACTATAATTTTGTATTATTAAATTATATATATATATTAGCCGAAAGAATTAAAATATTGTTAAAATATTTTCATAAAATATTTTTTAAAATTTTAATTTTTATGAAATTCCAATACTATATTATAAGGTCATAAAAAAATTCCATAATTTTCTGAGTCAATTTTTTTATTATTCAATTAATTTCGACCACATAATTAAATGATTTTAAAAAAATAATAATTTTGATTTTTTAATTTCGGGATTTTGGATGAGAGGTAATGGTGATGAAGAATTTTTATAAAATTTGAAATATAATTTTAAAAACATATTTTATTTTGTTTGAATTATTCAACTTATATTTCGATTTAAATAATATTCAAACTAGTAATTAGTTATTAAAAATACTTTTCCACTATCTAAAATTGTATTTAGTATTAAATTTGCATATATAAAAATATAACATCAATTTTAACATGATATGATGGCATAATTAATTATAAGCCTTTTAATTTATGTAATATGACATATTAATATAAATATAATTAATTAATAAAATATTAAAAATTAAAATAAATTTTATTTGGCTATGTATATACAAGATTTATATAAAAAAATTATTATACATACAAACAACCATTTATTATGTGACAACATTCATACAATAGGAATCCCACCTAACTAATAATATAATTATGATATATATATATATATATAAGAAGCAATAGAATATTATATATTAATTATTAGTCATATGAAATAATAAGACCATACCAAAACTTATGCTTTGAAGTACACCTTGTTATAATGAATATCTCTCCTTAGAATTCTTCTCAATTCGACAGATTGCTAATCCTTGAATCGTAGACCCTTTGCTATCAAATAATTGTAGATTAGAATTGATCTGATTGAATATAAATGGAGCACTTAGAGGCATGGATTGGCCAGCAAAAAAGTGATAAAAGGCAGCCAAAAGTCTTTTAAAGGTTGAGAATAGAGATGCTTATATAAAGGAAAAGTTGGAGATATTTTAGGATCAATATCCTACATCATCTCTTACCAATTCTCTTCCATCTTAGCCCTCTATCTCAAACCCTTTGTTTCACCATCTTATGGGTGCATATTGCCCTCATTTTCAGTCGAAATTTCCATCCCCGTTCATGGGCTTTAAACCCATTTTAAGCCCGAATAAATATTATTAATTAATTCTAATTTAAATGCTTATCGATATCGCATATCGATCAATATATTTATAATTATATAAACATAAACAATAATATATACTCCACAAATCATAATCAAAGTTTTACAATTAATATTTCATTAATATTAATTAATGTGATTAATTTATAACAACTATAAACTATTAAATCTTTTGGTCTAAAGAGAAATCATCATATCGGTTACGTGACTCGTTAGGTGTAAATTTGGTCAGCGATTAACATCAAACTATTCGAATGTTAACGTTCACACGTCACTTAGTAGGTGGTATGGCATTTTGGCTAAATTTATCGCTTACTTTGTTTCTATAAAATCCAATTCCACTTTATTAAGTGTTACCCGGTTGTGACATTTATTTACACCAATTCTCTTCGTCAAAACTATATCACTTTGGACTTATGGAATTTGATAATGGTCAAAATTCAAATATCAATCATATTCAACTCTATAGTCCAAACACAAAGTCCTTGGTTCAATAATAACAATTATTATTAACCGAAATGATCTGGTCAAAGATTTTGAGTTAACTTGAGTTGACGGGATACTATAACTGAGGAGAGGAATCCTCTCTTGAATAGTGCTTCACTTCTAATACTTCCACTCGACCCAACTGAGGAGACAAAATGCCATGCCATGATTGACTATAATTAAAGTAGAGCTTTCATATTGAAGATTTATAGTATTATTAAGTCGAGAGAACTGTGTAAATCGGTCACATTGATATTTTCTGTTTGACCTTAGTTATACTAACGAACAAAAAACTATCGAGTGAGTCATTCCATAGTTATCCAATAACTATCAGTGCAAAACCTCTAGGTGCCCCCAACAGCCATGAGTAATACATTACCCAATATTTGGAGAGCGTTACGTGCTCCAGTCTCAATAGATACATCGATATCCCATTTCGATGCATCTTGACTATGAACATTTAAAATGGTATATTAATTTTCATTATGATAAATTACTCACGGTTAAAACATCTTGTAACCACTATTACAAAATGTACCATCTATGGATTTTCTATTAATATACTTTTAATTTTGGCAAAGCCAGCGGGGTTAACTGGTCCCCTACCAGTTTATTGCAAATACAATAAAAAGACTCAAAACAGACTTTGAGTCAAAAAAGAAAGTACAGGGAAAAACAAAGAAAACATCATAGTAACATGGAACAGAAACAAAATTACTTCCAGCATTCAATCATGATGCCAGGGATATGGCACTCCTTTCTTTTCAGATGCATATCAAAGACTATAGAGTTTCTCTCCTTCCATATCACATCCATATAAATTTTAATACATATGAACAAAACTCTGCTAGCACTATTCTTCCACTTCGTAGCCATCAGAATAATATTCCAATCAATAGATGAGAAGGTAACAGCAACAGATCTCTGAAGACAACTCACGATCATTAAAAGCAGGTCATTTAATCTTGGGCATTCAAAGAAAATATGTTCAACTGTTTCATCATATTGCTCACAAAATACACATTCAGGGATACTACTTATACCGTACCTGTTTAAAACATGTCTGGTAAGGAGTGCATTGCTAACAACCTTCCAGAACATAAGATTTTCTCTCGGCAGGGAATCATTGTTCCAAAGCACAGTGCACCATTTAGCAGCAGGGTAGACATTGTCATTGCTTAAGAGTTTGTAAACCCATTTAACACAATGGGGTTTTTTATTCCATGTCACATAGGAAAGATGGTCAGGGCTAAAACTGATGCTCTGGATTGTGTTCCACAGTTGCCTAACAACTTGGCTACTATTGTAAGGAAGAATGATTCTTCCAACATTAAGATACTCATTGACTTTTGCTTCACGATTAACGCCAGATTGAACTATCATTGCATGATCGAAGTATGAGGATAGAATCATACCCGGTCTAACCCAGGGTTCATCCCAAAAACTTGTTTCAGTGTTTTCGCGGACATGGTACTGAATCATGGGCAGAAACACTTCCCTAAGCTTAAGGATATTCCTCCATGTCCAACTGCTGTTTTGAGGAATATCCATCACCCAAAACTTCCTATGCTTGATATTGTAAGTCCATGTCCAATTGACCCAAAGACTATTTTTCTTGGATATAACATCCTGGAAATGTTTACTAAAAGCAGCTCTGTTCCAATTCTTTGTGTTTATAATGCCCAGGCCTCCTAACTGAAGCGTAGTTTCACAATTTGCAAATGAGCAGGGCAGAAGTTTCTTATTGAAAATGGAGCCTGTCCAGAAAAATCTGATCATAGCAGAGCGAACAAGCCCAAGCAGCTTGCTTGGAAGAATAACAGAACGAGCCCAGTATACCAAGGAAGGGAAAACAACAGCTTTAATGAGCACAAGCCTTGCACTTTGGGACAGTCTACGATTTTCCCAAGCATACATAACAGACGTAATTTTATTATAAAGAGGGATACAGTCTACTATGGAAATTCTTTTAGTAATGATAGGTAGGCCTAGGTACTTCATGTCAGTATGCATACTAGAGAATCCACTTTGCTGATACAAGTTAGCTGCTTGTACATCATTGATACCTGCAAAAAGCAAGGAGGACTTGGTTTTGTTGATGGACAATCCAGTCATAAGGTAAAAGGAATGGAGAGCACACAGGATTGCACTTATAGAGGAAGCTTCCGGTTTGGAAAAGATCATCACATCATCAGCAAACATAATGGAAGATAGGTTGAGCAGTGAACACTTCGGGTGGAACTTTATGAGTCTTTGAGAGTATTTGTTCTGCAGTATAACATTGAGCACTTCCATTACTAAAAGAAAAATATAAGATGAAATTGGGTCACCCTGCCTTATTCCTTTTTGGCTACCAAAATAGCCAACAGGCCTCCCATTGACCATAACAGAGAAAGTAGAGGATGAAATACAGGTATATATCCAAGACACAAAGATTTTGGGGAACCCCATCATCGCCATAATCCTAACAATTGATTCCCAGAAAATGGAATCATAAGCTTTTGATATGTCGATTTTAAGTGCAGCAGCAGGAGTGGCATTACAATTACCATAACCTTTCATTAGTTCATGTGCAATTAGAACATTGTCGAGGATGTTCCTAGATGGGATGAAAGCTGCTTGATTGTGTGACACAATTGTAGGGAGTACACAGACTAACCTAGTAGCAAGAATTTTTGAAATACATTTGTATAGAACATTGCAACATGATATTGGCCTAAAAGATGAAACTTTGTCTGGAGGAGTAACTTTAGGGATTAAGGCTATATTCGTAGCATTGATCTCTCTGAGCATTTTGCATTTATTAAAAAAATTGTGGATAGCAGTACAAAAGTCTTGACCAATCACGGACCATGTTGCAATAAAGAAGTTAACATTAAGACCATCAGGTCCAGCAGATGAGTGTTGGTTCATGGAGAAGAGGGAAGACTTAATTTCTTCATCCGTAACAGGTTTTATTAGATCTTCAGACTGGAGAACAGTAATACACGGCAGCGTGAGTGAAGAGATAAGGCTAAGGTCAGGAGTGAAATTCAAGGAATTGCTAAAAATTTTACTGAAATAGTCAACAAAGGCTTTATCAACAGTTTCAGGGGAAGAGAATTCATTACCATGTTCATCCATAATTTTGTATATGTTTTCTCTGGAATGCTTGACCCTTAGGGAGTCATGGAAAAATTTTGTGTTTTTATCACCTTCAACAAACCATTTGTTGCGAAGTTGCTGGCTTTTCATACTTGCTTCCAGCTGCAGGGCTTTATTCACATCCCGGAATAACCTACTTTCTTCATTTGCAGCATTGATGTCATCAGGAAATTCCATCATGTGTTCCTGTAGAGCCTTGAGTTGTCCAATGAGAGTAGTTGAGAGCAGACTACCATGTCCAAAGGTGGAGGAAGCCCAAGTTTTGAGTGTTAGCTTAATTCTTTTCAATTTCCTGCAAAACTTGAACATTGGATTACCAAAACAGCAGTAAGTATTGTGGACATTTGTTATTAAATCAAGAAAGTCAGCGTGTTTTGCCCAAGCATTAAAAAATTTAAAACTTCTTTTGACTCTTCTTAAATGGGGATCAAGTGATAGGATGAGAGGGGAGTGGTCTGACATAATAGGGTGAGGAAGAAAAACAGTTAAGGAAGGCCATTGTTGTAAGGAAGGAATATTACAGAAAGCATGATCGATAGTAGTGTAAGTACGAACTCCACTACGGGTTCGATTGTTCCAGGAAAATTTAGCACCAGTTTTGTTAATTAAGAACAGGTCAGAGTCAGAAATTGCAAGATTGATTGGGGCAATGTCATTAGGAAGAAGGGGAGTTCCTCCTAATTTATCATCAATGCTGTAACAAGAGTTAAAATCACCGAGAACAACCCAGGGATGAGTGTTCTGACGAAGAGGAGGAAGGGAGTTGAAAAGAGCATTTCTGGAGAGGGATGAATTGTCAGCATAAACTATGGTAAGGTAGAAAGAAGTTTGATTTTGAGAGAGGAGGACATGGTAATGGATAGATTGTCTAGTGGCGAAGATAGGAGATAAGGATAAGACAGCAGGGTCATATACAACTAGTATTCGACCATAGGTTGCTGAGTCAAGGTTATGGTGGTAATCCCACGTAGGATTTATGTAATTAGCAGCTTTTATAGATAAAGGCAGGTTGAGCTTGGTTTCTAGTATTGCAAATAGGCAAATATCATGCATGTTGATAAGGCTTTTAACTTGGTCAAGTTTCAATGTAGAATGAGCACCCCTCACATTCCAGGAAGCTATTTTTTTATACATAGACGGATTAAAGGGATTGTAGTGTTCTGTTTCCTCTCTTTGCTGAAAGAGATCTTGTGACAATTCCTGTTTTGGATTTAGAGGGGTGGGATGATGTTTCAGGAGTTTTGAGAACTTTGGTGGGGGGACCTGGTAAAGCAAGATGAACAGAATTGAGATCACTGTCAGGCCAACCAGGTAGATCAATATTGAAATTGTAACCAGGGTGTCCTATGGGGGGGTTTTCCACAATTGATTGGCGCTTGCTTAGGATTATTTGCTTTATAAGTTGCTCAAAGGAATGACACCAGATTTTGTCAATGTCTGTTTCACCTGTGTGCACGTGCACAGTTTGCTCAGGAGACACAGTTTCCACACCACTTTTACTTGCAGTTTCCTTTGTACTAGTAGATGTATGTTGCTCCATCCCATCTTTTGTCTGACATAATTCAATGTTTTTTACAGCATAACTTTCAACTAAATTACCATTACACAAAGACAGGGCTACATCAGTTTCTAAAGAGTTGTCATCTTTATTTATCTCTCCTTCCTCAACCTCCACTATCTCAATTAAGCCTTGGTCATTTTCATTGTCTTGGAGCAGACTATACCTGTTGTTGTTGGTACATTGGGTTAAATCCTTGATACCATCACTGCAAGGCAAGTTAACAACTAAAGAAGTAATATTTTCTTCCTTGTCCAGGTTAGATAGAAGCATCCCTTTTCCACTGGACTTATTCATTGTTTTTGATTTGTCATCCACAGTTTCATTTCTTTTTTTCCCTCTGTTATTTATCACTTTTTGCCATACTTGCTTCACTTTATTTTCCTTCTCCAACTTTTTCCCTTGTGGCTCCTTTCTCTGAATATACTCACTGTGTATTTGTTCACCATCACTTCCCCTCCTATTGGTTATCACTTCACTTTCTATTTCCATTTTATTGCATCCAGATATCATATGACCAAACTCTTTACAGTTAGAACAGATAGCAGGTCTCCACAAATATTCCACTTCAACTATTTGCTCTGTACCATCAAGAAGCTTGACAGCAAAGGAATCAGGAAGTTCAGTAAGAGGGGATACCTCAACCATACATTTAGCGTACGAGATTCTTTCAAATTTTTCAGTTGAAGCATCCAGACATAAGAGTTTCCCCACCCTGGAAGCAAGCCAGTTGATCCCTACTGCGGACCAAGCAAACAATGGGATTTTGGATAGTTTGATCCAAACAGGTACAGCTTTAATGGTACTACAGGAGTTTCCAACATTCTCGTCCCACGGTTTCACAATAAATAATTTATTCTTCATGACAATTGGGTCAGACTCAACAATTCTTTTCTTATCTTCATCATTTGAAAACTTGAATAAGAAAAGAAAGCCGTCAGATTTCACACTAATAGTTCCCTGCAATTTCCAAGATCTCTTGAGATGAAAAAGGACAGCAGTATAAGGCAGTGGGTTATCAAGAAAAAAACCAACTAGAAAATCTTTCCACTTCAAATTGCCAGCCTGTAAAACTTCAGGTGGGGGGACAATAGCATCACCATCATACACTAACTTGATAGAACGCGGAACATACTTACCAGCGTTGTTAGGTCTGGACTTAAACAGGGAGGACCAGGCAACTGGAGGGGAAGGAGGAGACGGTAGGATGTGGGACGAGTGAGGAGAAGGGGCTACTGTAGGTTGAATCTGGGAAGATAGGCCATGGGTTTGAAAAGACGCCAAGGATGAAGAAGAAGGATCAGGAATAGATGATGGAATGGGTGTGGAAGATGATTGTAAGGACGATGGGTCAAAAGGAAGTATGGTTGACGATGAAGGAACTGCAGGAGAAGGTACAGGAGTAGGGGATAAAGGACGGGATTGATAAGAAGTGGAAGGAAAAGATGGTTTGGCGGGAGGAAGAATTGAAGGGGGAATGGTCCCCATTAAAGAAGAGTAGTGTAATGTCAAGTTCTGTGATATACTTTTAATTAAATTAATTAATTAATATAACATATTATATTAAGTATATAATAGAAAGAAAAGACCTTTTATTTCGAACAAGGTTGGTCAATGAGTTAGATATATATGTAACAAATTACATAATTGCCCCTAGGGCATACCCCTAACTCTATCAATCTCCCACTTGCACTTGGGGTCTATTATGGAATCTTATTCCAACTTCTCCAATCGGTTTCCTCTAAATCGATCGGGTCAGTCCATCAGTGAACGAGTAAGCTATCACGTTTCAATTATCTACTTTGTCAATCAACTGTCTCGGATGTTGATAAACTACTTTATCATGTGGAACGATATAGAGTATGTCTCTTAACTTCCAGTGAACTTTAAGTTCTGATATGAACTATCGTGACATTGTTATCATATAATAGTGTTATGAGGTTCTCAACATTTGAAATTACCCTTAGCTTAGTTATAATTTATGCATTTATATTTATATACATCGTTTCATTGCTGCCAATTCAAGGCGATGTACTTAGCCTTTTCAATTAAATCAGCTACAGTCTTTCATTTTAAATATTTTTCAATTTAAAGATTCTTAACTTGAATTTATTATCAATATCACTTATGAAGTTTGAGTCCAAATATTCCTTCATAAAAAGTTTGTTGTTTCTGTAAACAATTCTACATTATTTTATAAATACACGAGAACATTTCAAACAACCATTTAATGATATCAATTTAGATTTGATATTTGCTTAATGTATCAAATACATAAACAAATCACGATATTATAGACGACATAACACGTATGATAATTTCTATTGCCTTTCATAAAGAATTCATCTTACATATTCCGTATTAAACAATTTAATAAGGTGTCTTTGCATCTCGATTTGGGACATCCCCAACATCTTTTATACTCACTATAAAAGACATCATTTACAACCCAACGTTGAGTATTAAATCAATGAAGGCTAATTTCAATACAAGTACATCGTTAAAATCAGCAATCTGTTGTTTACTTAGTGTTTATAAAATGTCAATGCACCTTTTAACGTTCTTTCTTATGAACACACGCTTGCTCTACATTTTGATGGATAATCAAACTGTTTGATATTTCTATCAAAATATTTATTCAATTCTGATGCTTATAAAATGGTACTTTATATCATTTCTCGAATCATATCCAAAGACTCACAAACTCAATATCGCTCTCATTGACTTCGAGATATTTTGGTTATTATGTGTAAACAACTTACTCTAAATCATTATTTTAAATTTTATGTTTTAATACATACATACCAAACATAAAGTTACACTAAGTGATAATTTTGTGAGTAAATCTGAATTAATTTGAGCACGCTAAATATTGAATCTATTAAACCAATTTCAACAATTGAAATTTGCGATGTTATTTTTATTAATGTTGCTTATTAAATTCCAACTGCATTAGTCTTGCTCTCGAAACACATTCACGGTCAATAAACCATATCCTTTTCGGGTACATCTACCAAATCATATTTTGATCATGTACATGGAATCTATTTTGGATCTACACATCATACTATATCATAGAGTCAACACTCTTAATGGTTTAAATAATAAGAATTGGTTCGCGTAGGAATGGGCGTATTGGTTTACGTAAGACTGGACGTAGAATACCAAAAAGAGTTATTCATGTTTAAGCCAGTTTCAACAATACCATTGTCACTGTTATAGATGTACGGGAATACCCTATGATATTTGTTCAGGTGCAATGAGCTTATGAGAGACGCTCTTAGTATGGTTCGACAGGACAGTCAGCATTGGTCTTCTGTCCCCGCTCAAGCCATGGAAATCGTTAAGAAACTTATGGTTATTTATTCTTGACATTGAGAAGAAACTCACAGTTTCTCTTTAATTTACAAGAATACTCATTACTTGTTCTAATGTATTTGTGTTCATTTAGGTTCTATCAATTTCATTTCATCTCTTGTAATCAGTTTTATTATTGGATCGTATCTAATTCCCTTTTACTACCAATAATTTCTCAAATAAATTCCTTCGCTATGAAGCTGGTATTTCTTGAAACAACAATTGTTTCTCAATGCAATGGAACATGTATTCATAAACACTTTATGAATTTCCTTTTATATAAAACTGATTGAGTTTTAGTTTAGAAAACTTATGTTCAAAACATAAATATGTCATCCAATGACAGTCATTCCCAAACTGCTTTTGGGGAAATTTATACAAGGTCCCCCACGAACAATTATTATGTGCAGACTTTCGACTGGCACAACCTGCCAACTCCCTGGCCTAGGATATGATGGGGTTTCTTATAAACCCTTATCTTGTATAATTTCATAAACTATTATTTAGATGAACTAATATTAACCTCGTGTAGTATTCTTAAGTACATGACTTTATAAAAAGAAATTAACTCAACTTCACTCATAATTAATCGTACTTTGTCCAACAAAGTTCGATCATGCCTTATCAATATATCATTATGTATCCATAGAGGAGTGACTTTTGAGACTGAACCTTTATTCATTTCTAGGTATATTCGGAACTCTTTCCAATATACTCACCCATTTGATCAAATCGAATCATTTCTATTGCATGTTATATTATTTACTTTCATTTTATACTTTATGAGTCTATCTTAGACATACTACATATGTATAAAATACACATGTCCGCGTCAATGATAACTCATCGATGAATATAAAAAAGTATGTTGAACCATTTTGGTATTTATAGACATACGATTCCATACATATATATGTATCAATCCAAAGAGTTCATCAACACTTATGACGCTCCTACTAAATTTGGTGTCCCATAATTGTTTGAGATATAATTAACCAATATTATATCATTCTTAATCATATAATAGAATTATTTCTCAAAATACGACTTAGTCTATAATTCAAAAATAATTTTAGATGCTTCTATATTTTTTTATGCGTCACTTTTATTATGAATACAAATACCATATTATAGTTGTATTTCATTATGAATATTCACAATATTCACACTGAATATAACTGTCTATTTTTCAGTCGGCACCGAAAAATAGTCATTATTTCATAAATAATGTTAAGTATGTTTTTGAAAATAATTTTCGTAACTTGATGCATTCAATAAGTGCTATATGTCATGCTTGCATTATTTCTGCCATTACTATAACAGTGTACTGAATTCAGAAGGCCATCATTCACTTAACATCGATTTTGATTACATATATTATAACTATATTACATCGGAGAGTTCTTTGATCAAATATCTTGAACTCAAAGAAATAAATCTTATAGAAAACTATTTTTTATATGAAAATACATTTCGGAATAGAATAATATTTCTTATTCCAATATTAAGTATCAATTATTATTACAATTCTCATTTTTGATGTTTCTTTATGAAGAAAAAGTGACCATCCACTCTCTTCATCCCAACTATACCTTAAATCACATATGCTCTTGTACATTCGTTATTCTTTCTAAAGGTTGAACCGTTCAAAAGAATGTCCTTACTACAATATCATAATGAACTCTTTACAAAAGCACACTCGATTATCCTTAACATTTAAGGACATCAAATATGTTGCACTTTGCGTAAACCGAATAGACTGACATTTCATTGATCAAGTTCTTAGATCTATATTATAGTTTTGGTCTTGAGTTACTTTTAACGCAATATGATCTTTATTGTAATCGATCAAATTGAATACTTGATCTCAGACTATGGTTTATTTACTTATTTCAGATGAACTAATTTCATCGCAGTATCATACATTATGAACTACGACTATTTCCCATATAACATTTATATGCAATGATATATGGATCAAATATTCATAGTCTTGTATTGCTTTTAGAGTTCAAAACTAATAGAATGCAATACATGGTCTCGACCAAATAAACAAGTAAGTAACCAAATTACGAATATATTTAGTAGTTGTAAAATCAGGCGCTAGCATGCGTATTGAAACATTAACATGCAAGAAGCATTTATTAGTAAGTATATGTTATATTTCTACTTATCAATCTTCAACTCGGTTCATTTGTATATCTTAATTGATAAATATTTCATCAATCATATTATGCATAAACTTATCAATTGGATTACTATTCCATTGTATAGCATATGCTTTTACAATATTAGAAAGGTTAAATGTTATCATTTCATTTTTCTAATAAGGCTCCCACTAATCTTTTATGTTTCACCAAACCCTTAGCGAAACATAGAAGTCTTTCGACTTCACTACTGGGTGTTAGGACTTGTTTGTTTTGGGATTCTGAGCTTGAGTCTAGTCAACAAATCATAGCCCAAACAATGATGGATAACTCCTTGTCGGTTGTATCATATGCAACTCCTAACCCTTTGGTACCTTGTCCTAATTCTGCTTCGACCTTGAGTCTGCATAACAAACCAAAACGAAATTATTCACCCGTACCTACCATAACAAAGCAAATACGTATAGTTATCTTACATCGTCTATTCAATATATTAATAATACTACACATAACATGCCCAGCTTGAGTCTACTCAACAACTGAGGAGTATGCAAGTATTTTTTTAATATATATATATGGTAGAGGACAACATTATATTGAAGATTCATAATCTTCAATATATTATATTGAGTGATATTGATTTATGGAATAATGTATTTTTTATGGAATACTCTCGTGATTCAAGTGTTGGATACATCGGAAATAACTGTATACGTACATTTAAATATTTATTAATTCCTTAAGTCTAATTAGGGTTTCTTTACTGTTCCACCTTTAATTTATACACTCATATTATGTAAGTTCTATTATTATAATACTCTTTGTTATTTGACATTTTGACCCGGCAATATCTGAATTGACTGGACAAGTTAGACTCGACTGTCATCAAGGCCAGTAGCCCTGAGCGATGATTGTGAAGTCTAGAAATCAAGTGCAGGCAATGATATAAGGTGACGATCAACCGAGACCAAGCGATAGACTCTCTAGGATATTCTAAGTACGAATTAGTACCTCCCCTAGGCAGGGGATTGGTGCCTATCCCTTCCCTTAGGGGATCGGTGCATATCCTCAATTTTTGTCCCAAACTGGGTGAGATCGATATAAAGTGACAAGGCTGGCTCCATGAGGCTACATTTCAAATTTCAAGTCGTTTGAAGTTTTTATGCTCAAGTTATGGACAAATTACTTTACCTAAGAAAGGGATCGTACACAAGGGATCAGATTGTATTCAGCACAACAATGCAACTCAATGGAAAACAATCGATATCTCAAAATCTAAAAGTCCAATACACTTGAAACTTTAGGAACAAGAAGAGAGGATCCTAGGGAGTCCACCCTAGGAATCACACTCCAAAATGCACAAGAAAGAGGGATTGGCCCTCTTCCCTCTAAAAGGATCGGCCTAAATCAGACAATAGCACATATTGCAACGAAGATTAATCAATAACTCAAGTTTTACTAATTCAATTGGCAGGAAACTTGGAGGCTAAGCATAATACAACGTAGAGAAGCTTTTATTGGGATCGCACCCCCAAAATCATCAATCATAGGGATCGGCCCCGGTCCCTATTTCTTGGGATTTGGGCCATGTGATCCCTCCTTTGGGACCCTATGGATCTGGAGAGCCTTCTGCTGAATTTTCAGGGAGATATTTCGATGCCTTCCTCTATAAATACAGACTTGATTGTTCATATTCAGTATCTTTACGCTACTTGTTGCTTTGTACTCTTTTGTAACTAAGGATTTTCATCTGATCCCTATTGTACTCAGTTTGAAAAGTGATTAATAAAGCTATCTCTTCAAAGTGGACGTTGGCAAACAATGCCAAACCACTATAGATTGCTTTATCTCTGTTATTTGCTTATTTCTTATTGCTTTACTTCTATATTCTCTCCATTTACATTTATTATTCTTCATTTATTCCTCTACAAAATCTCTACTGGGTGTTTGTGCCAATTTTTGGTGCAAACACTCTTATATTTTATATTACTTAGATAATAGTCTTATGTAAAACATTATACCAATTAAATATTTATTTAATTAATTTTAATTAATTAACGTTTTAATTAATTTCATATTAATATAACATTATATTCATTATTTGTTATATTCTGTAACTTTTATAGTATAACACATATATCATATACATGTGTATATTATTTAATTAATTAACCTTATAATTAATTTATTTAATTAATTTATTTAATTAAATTATATTAATTTCAAAATTTAGCTGATATACATACATGTATACTTATGTTATTTCAAACATTTTAAATAACATAACATATATCATAATATATAATACATGTATTCATTTATTAGTTAACTTATTTAATTAATTAATTTTATTAATCTTATTAATAAATTTTTAAATTTTTAAATCAATTTCTATTATTTTCAAACATTTTGAAAAGCTTTATTTCGCTATAACTTTTATAATATGTTTATGTTTTATTTTAAATTTAGCTTTTAAATTTAAAATATTATACTTTTAATCTTCAAAACAATTTGAAAAACTATATTATAAAATTTATAATATTTTTCTTATTTTAAGTTTAACTTTTAAATTTAAAACATTTATGTTTAATTTCAAATTAATTTTGAAAGTTAGCCCAAAGCACAATTCAAATTGGGCCTTTTTCTATTAGGGATGACCTTTTGAGCTTACCTCATCATTTCGGGCCAAGCTAGTAGCCAGGTAAGGCAGCGTACTTGATTACCCAAGCCTAACCTTAGAAACTACTTTTCTAGACACCCTACTATATGGATATACATTAATTAGATAATCCTAACATGACTAATTAGACTGCATAGGCTATTAAGCTCGGATACTATTGTTGAAACTTGCCAAGCATCCGAACCCGTGCCGCAGCGCAGTGCCCACGCATTCTGGATTCGGAACTCAACTTAAAGATGGTGCATTCTATACACTTCCCTTATGTCCTGTGACTGACTGGGGTATAGGGGATCAAGCGGTAGTTGTTGAATTACAGCCAAGGAATGGACAAGGAGCTGCTACTCAAATGGTACTCCCGAAGACTGAGAACCAAGGTGATATGATACGAACTAGGATCGGTTATCGGATCAAGCTTCCAGGGTAGATTATGACTGCTCTCAGCTGACCAACTACCAAACGCCTAATTTGGCAGCAATGATATGATGGCTTGTGTGACAACCGCCCTACGTCGCTTATTATACCATCTTAAAGTATAGTTATCCTTCATCAAAGTCATCACTTACCATTATGGAATCTCCATCACCGAGTCATGAGTGGTAGTCGTCAAAAACCATCAAAAACCTTTGAACGTTTGTCAAAAAACTCCCTTCAAGGCTGACCCGAAGTCGGACTTGAAGTAATCACTTATATGACTTGAAGCAGACTCTATATGTTCCGACCCAAAGTCGAACTTGGGTAATCACTCATTCGACTCAAAGCAAACCCAGGAAATTCTGGCCCAAAGTCAAACTCGAGTAAATCTTAGATTTTCTTCAAGAAAACACCAATATGACTCCAAGAACAGTTCGTCACCAACCCAGCACTTCAAATTCAGTGACTCCAAGCGATCCAAGGGTTGACTCCAAGCAAATAGCAAATTTTCTCAAGTTGGACTCCAAGTAAATTATCACCAATCCATCAATACTGGTCCATCTTGTTTTGGTCATAACTCGGGCATATGGACTCCAAGTAACTAGAAACTTGGTGTGCAACCTTAAGAGGCCTTCTTACTGCTTATATGGATGGCACCCCAATTGGGTGAAAGTTTGGAGATCATCATCGATCCGCGGCCCCATCCTAACCGATTCGCCATTCGGTCGGCGTTCTCAACCATCAAAGGTTGGACGATCATGCATACAACATTCACAAGCATTACAAGCAGCCGTAACTTGAAAATGGCCCAGACTGACGAAGATTGGAGCATCTCCCCCAGTCGAAACTAATTCATCGAAGCCGTTCAGCATGCAAAATATCTGAGGAGATTAAATGTGCCGACCGTGCCAGCATATTCTATGAATATAGGACCCCGACAACATCTCATGAAGTACGAGTGTCACATGGATCTCGCTAGAGTGATGGATGCCATCGAATGCAGATGTTTTCCCAGATTCCTTAAAGAAATAACGATTATGTGGTTTAGGCGGTTACCACCCAGGTCCATCTCCTCATCCGATCAACTGGATCAGAAGTTTTTCGAGCAATTCAAGATGCATATGGCTCACACCATGGATGTGATGTCATTATCCAATTTATTCCAAGTGCCAAACGAGTCGCTCAAAGACTTCTAATAGAGATTCAACATCGCCATCACTAAAGTGAGCAATCCCAATGAGAATATCATACTGATGGCATTGATAAGGGGAATCGACCCTAAGATAAACTTTGGCAACTGGTAAGCTGGAGAGCCTCCTACGACCTTGGATCATTTCAGTTACAAAGTAAACCAAAACCTGAGAAAGGAGGAATCCAATACAAAGTGGACACGACCGACCGTCCACTCATCAACTTCCGCGCTTCACTTGAAGATCGGAGAAACACTTGGAGTGGATGCAACCTAACCATCCACTCCCCAGCTCATACTTGAAGTTCGCCAAAATACCTATTCCTCTCTTGAAGCTCAGCAAGACCGAGGTCCAACTAAAGTGGACGTGATTTGACCATCCACACATTAACTCTTGCCCTGGACACAGGAGGCAGTCTAGGAGCTTGACTTAAAGTAGGCATGATTGACCGTCTACTCATCAGTCGTTGCCCTTGACACGAGGACACGACTGCAACATGAGGTGGATGTGACTTGACCGTCCACCCAAAAATTCTCTCCTTTGACTTGTCGGGAGAAGTACAAAGCAAATTGGACAAGACTTGTCTATCCAACCCAAGCATGGACTATGGATGTGATCCAACCATCCGTCGCTTAATTACCAAGTGGACATGAATCAACCGTCCACTTGCCAACTTTATTCCTCGATATTGGTGACAGAATTCCTTCCCATGAATGAACATGACTCGTCTGTTCATTTGAAAACTCTTATCTTGACGTGACGGGTGGAGTATAAACACCAAATGGGTGCGACTGACCGCCCATCAACAAACTTTGGTCCCCGGAGCGCAGATAAGAGTATAGGTAGAAAATGGGCATTGTTCAAACATTCAACCATTAACTCTCCCCTATAAACCAATGGGCTGAGTATAAAACAAAGAACGGGTGTGACTTGACCATCTGTTAATCGGCTCCTTCACATGATTCGACGTGAAGAACTCCAAGTAAGAGTGAATGTGATACGACCGAACACTCTTCGACTTCTACCCCTGACATAGGGGAAGAATAAATGACTAAGGAAAATGTGGTTCGACCATTTTTCGAAATAAATCTAAGTCCCTAGAGTGTAAACTGGAGTATAAACACAAATTGGGTGCAATTTGACCACCGGCCAACAAACTCTTGACCCTAGAGTGCGGATATGAGTATAAACAAATAGATGAGTGTGGTTCGACCACTCACTATTCAATAAACTCTGACCTAAACTCGACAGGAGGAGTATAAACTGAAAGTCTATATGAGTGGATCGTATAGATTATATGCAAGTATAAACAGCTAACTATATAATATAACTCTATAAACGATAGTAGCAAAGTAAATGAAAATAATCACACCGGTATTTTATACTAGTTCGGACCTCCCGTCCTACGTCCAGTCCCGAAGCTCCTCTTCGGAATTTCCTTTCAACTAACCCTCGCTTAACCCGGAGGAACAGGTTTACAATAGCAGAGTTTCGTTGTCAAGAATGTGTTCTGTAACACGGATGTTGACTATTGAGTACAAAAGTGCTTCCAATATATATCTATCTAGAGAATATCTGAATGAGGAGTTCTGTATATATGGAAGGGTTAATTACAGGTAGTTGATTGCTTATAGATCAGGAATAAATCAGAGTACAAGAGATAAGAGTGTAAGTAAGTCAGGTTGGTTCTTCTCTTGAATTCCTGATGCTATTTATAGTGATGAAGAGTTTTCTTATATAGTTGCATCTGTTGTAATCTCCATAAAGTCACTTCTGATGGTGATGAAGAGTTGCAACAAAGAGAAGTGGATGTGTCTTTTCGAATGTGGCAGTTGAGCTTTGAAAATGCACAGTCGAGTCTCGAATCAGACGTCTGGAAAGTAACCTCAGACGTCTGGTCTTCATATCTGTTATAAGCCTGGGTACTTTTCAGACGTCTGACGTTGGTAACCAGACGTCTAATTGCTTCTGAATTATGAAACAGAGGAATCATTCAGACGTCTGGATAGTGCTCTCAAACGTTTGAAAGTGTGCATGTTGCTTTATCTTTTGCATGTCCTATTTCTCTTCAATCTCTACTGATTTGACGTCTTTTGATTCTTCTCTTGAGTGTTGCTTTAGTCTCTTTGGTGACGTTACTCTATCAACTATCTGTAAATATAGATATATATGTACATTCGATTTCTATTGTATAGTTGTTATCATCGAAACCATAGAATTGGTTTCCTAACAATCTCCCCCTTTTTGATGATGACAACTATTCAATGTACTTATATATATATTTCAAATCTCCCCCTGAATATGTGCTTAGTTTTGTTGATAAGATTATATATATATTTCTCCCCCTTTGACATTATCAAAAAGAATATATAAAAGATCAAGTCAAAAAGAAATTTTCATTAAAGCTGGAGAGGAAGTACATACAAAGATTTTTACACAAAATACAAACAACTAAAAGACCTAAGTTCTAGTGGTATTTTGGATTTGGATCGTCTTGTTTTGGTGAAGCTTGTTTTGGATCTCCTTCCTTTGGTGAAGCTTGATTTGTATTATCTTCCTTTTGCTCATCTTTTGTAGAAGTTCTAGCTTTTAAGGGAGATGTCAAAGCTTCCTTTGAAGGTTCATCGTCAAAGAATTTGGAATGTTTCGAAGGAGGAGAGGGTACAGGAGTAGGCCAATCGTCAGAAGGTGGTGAAGGACCACGAACTCGCTGTAGAACCTCTTTCAGAACTGATAGGACAGTGGAGAGAGACTCTTCGACTTTGGCTAGTCGTGTGGAAAATGAAGTTTCAAATTTGTCGATTCGCCTAGCCAAGTACTTTTGATTTTGAGATAGTATATGTTGATTTTTGAGTGTAGGATCTCGAATACTTTCATTAGGATCTGTTTCTAGTCGAGTCTCTATAACGTCTTCTTGTCCTGGATAATCAAATGGAGCGGGAGGAGGAGGAGTGATTTCTCTATGTTGTTCTGGCTGTTGAGATGAAACAGCAGATGGTTGAGGAGGATTTTCAGCTCTTCTAGATTGTCGATGATTCGTCCAATCTTCAAAAGACATGAATTCCGAAGGAGTTTCAGGTAAATGCATCAAAGAAAAGAATTTTGTGGAAGCATATTTTGGTGAAATTTCTTCGAACGTTGAGAGATATGAAGGAATATTATGTGCACGAAGAAGTCTCATAATGTAGGTAGGATAGATAATCGATGGACTTGATCGATTCCAAAATTGTTTGAGCTCGTCAAATATGAACTTCGCCCAATTTACCCTTGTTCCACTAAAAAGAGCATAAAGTGCTTTGTGCTCCATTTCCGTTATTTGCTCGTGACTCCCCATCCGCGGAACAATTGTATTGATTATCATCCTTGTGAGCAATCGAGCTTTAGGACGCAAATATTTTGAGCAAATTTGGGCATTTCGTCCCCCCATATTTGATGGGTGATGTTATTCCTTGGCTTAAAACGCATATCTGGGATATTGTGAAGATCTTCACCGGTGTCGGAGCATCCCAAGGTTCTTCCGGTTAATCCCGGAGTTAAACGTATGGTATTTCCATAAACACTTGACCACAACCAATTGTCCTCGTCTTCAGTATTCCAGATAGCAGTGCTATCTAGATTGGCGTAGAATAAGAAAATAGCAAGTTGATCTATCTGAACATCATTCGGTGTGAAAGAAATTAAAGTCTCCAATCCAGCATTTTCGCAAAGTTCATCGAGGTCGTACATAGTAAACTTAAGTAAATTATAGAAAGGTCCTATATGAAGTTTTTTCTTTTGAATTTCTTGATACCTTTTCATCGAATGGGGTGCCTTGAGCATCCATCGTTCAATCTGCTCGTTTGAGCATACTTGAGGATTTGAAGATGTCGATTGTTGGTCTAGTTTGCGTTTTGGAGCTTTGATTTTTTTGTACGAGGAGGCATCTTGGTTTCGTTTGAAAATGTTTAGGATTTGGTAATATAATTGGAAATCGGCAGAGAGAAAATATGATATGAGGTTTGAAAAGTGAAAAGCAACTGTCGTTATTTTGGGGTTATAATAACGGTCGATTGAATTCCAGAAGTCTGAGTTTGAAAGTAGACGTCTGGTTTGCCCTAAAAATTGTACAGAAAAAGCGAACAGACGTCTGTTTGGTATATGTCAAACGTCTGGTTTGGCAAAGTTTGAAAAATTTAGAGACAGTAAGACTAATCAGACGTCTGGAGCTTAACACAGACGTCTGTTTTCTGTTTATTTGTGAAACAGATAAGTCAGTCAGACGTCTGGAAATTAGTTCAGACGTCTGAATTATTCTAAATGTGTTTTGGAGAAGACAGAGCTTTATTCCAGACGTCTGGGGACTATATCAGACGTCTGACATATGCACAGTGCTTAAAGTTGTGACATATATCAGTGAATCAGACGTCTGAATACAATAGTCAGACGTCTAAAAGGATTAATTTTGTTAAAAAATAGTATAAAATTGATGGTTTTATTCATTTATCAATTGTTGACAATAAAAGTCTTTATTATTGGAAAATGTATAACAACTTACAAAATACATACAATAATTAATTTTGATTTTATTTATTTAGAAGGCGATGGTGTTTTCGGATTTCCTGAGTCATTATCCTTCCATGGTCTAAGTGGAGACCATATATTCCTTCGTTCGTGGGTCCTTGGGGAGCCAGAATATCGTCTTGGGGAAGGATCAGAAGAAGTGCGATACGAAGAAGATGGATCTAATGAACTACAAGGTTTTGGTAGTGGTTCAAGTACATCTTTCTTTCGGGACGAGCAAAACTTCATCGCCACTTGTTCCCGAAAACTAAGCCTTCGTGCTGTAACTTTCTGTTCAAAATAAAGTTCTCATTGAAGATCCATCTGTTGTTTTTGGTAATGATGAATTTCATCAATTTTCTCCTTTGTATTAGGAGGAGTAAACAAGGATCTTTTCGTCTTTTTAGTCTCTGGAGTAAACCCCGTATGATACGAGGACCACCTGTTTGTCGGTTCTTGTGGTGTAGGTGTCGGAAGACGTTGTGGTGTATCTACTGCGCTGTCCGTCGATGGTGTGGAGACAGAGATAGATATATAGGAACTTCCAAAAGACATTATTTTTCTAAATTATAAGAATTTGATACTTTGTATATATTTGTGATATAACCATGTGTATTTATATATGCTGAAAGGGTTATTTATAGGAAAACTAATTTTCTAAAATTTTAATGGTTTAAAATTTCAATAATTTGTGGTAATGAAAAGGTGAACTAAATTTAGTTTTTAATTCAATTTATTTGAAAACCTTTATCATATAATTGACTAATGCTTAATAAGTTGTGTTTTAGATTTTCTACTAGTAAAACATTTGTAATAACAGGAGAGTTAGATATACCAGAGTTGATGACTTCTCCAATGCCTATGACAAATCCCTTTGAATTGTCCCCAAATGTTACCGTTCCACCATCGATGTATGTTATATTTGATAATATTTTTGAATTTCCAGTCATATGTTTGGAGCAACCGCTATCTAGTATCCATTTCTCCTTATTTTTTATTTTGGGTACCTGCAAGATAAAAAATATTTTAATTGGTACCCACATATTTGATTAGGGTCCTAATTGTTAGAGGGAGGTAGCCATACCCAAGATGGTTTAGTACCTTTATAAATATAATTTTTATTATAAACTACATTTTCTAAGTAATTATTGATATGCTTTTGTCTAATCAATTTATTATTTGTGTTAGGAACCCAAATTTTCATATTTTTGGTATTCAATTTTTGTTTAGATAAACTAATATTTTTAGCATTATTTTCTTTTTGTTTAGAGCATTTTTCAAATCCTATTCCATTTCTATTACATGATGGTTTTGATGTTTTGATAAGATTTTCCAAATCTTGTTTTCCTTTGTTGAATTTTGACACATTATTGGTAATTTTATCTAATTTTTCTTTTAATTCTCTATTTTCTTTTTTCAATAATTCAATATCCTTTTTAAAATCAACATTTTCTTTTAGCAAATTTTCTTTTTCTAGAGTAATGTTCTCACTTTCTATCACATTATCTCTTAATTTTTCTTGAGATATTTCAAGTTCTTCTTCTAAAATAGTTTTTTCATCTTTCAACATTCCTACTTCAAGTTCTAATCTATTTACTTTTACTATATATTCTTTGTTCAATTTTTTATTTGTCTAAATTTATCATCTAATTCTATGCTAAGTTCAAGTAATTCTTCATAGCTAAGTTTCGGACATACCTCATCTTTTTGTGCCATAAAACACACATTAGCTTGTTCTCCGTCACTATCGCTATCACTTTCTGAAGATGAAGAATCGGAATCATCCCATGTTACCTTGAAAGCTTTCTTCTTTTTGAGTTTTTCAAATTTGCTTTTCTTTTTATCATTGTTAAGTTTTGGGCAATCCTTTTTCATGTGTCCGTATTGATCACATTCATAGCACTTAATTTGAGATAGATTTATTGAGTTGGTTTTTCCTTCTTTTTGAAACTTGGTCATCTTTCTAAATTTCTTGAATCTATTATAGTTTTTGGCAATGAATACTATCTCATTTTCATCTAAATCTGAGTCATCATTCTTTATTGATGGAAATGCTATGTTCTTCGTCTCCGAATTTAATTCTTTACGTGCCTGCAAATTAGCTTCATAGGGCATCAAATTTCCTATCAACTCTTCAACTTTGAGAGTGGAGAGATCATTAGCTTCTTCAATAGATAATACCTTTCTTTCCCAATCAGGTGTTAAAGAATTGAGTATTCGAGAAACTAAATCAAAATCAGTAAACTTAACTCCTAATGCCATAAGATCATGTTGAATAGTTTGAAATCTAGAATACATGTCTACTATAGTTTCATTTTGTTTCATTTTAAATGATGAAAATTGATTTTGCAAAATTCAAATTTTAGTTTGTTTGACCTTTGTTGTACCTTCATGTGTAATTTGTAAGGTACGCCAAATATCAAATGCAGTAGTACATAACATGACACGTGAAAATTCATTTTTGTCAAGTGAGCAAAACAAAACATTCATAGCTTTAGCATTATTTGATGCTAAGGTCTTTTGTGCATCGGTCCATGTGTTCATAGCAGTAGTTGGAGCTTCATATTTATCTTGAGTGGCTGACCAAATTTCTAAACCATTAGCTTCCATAAAAATTCTCATACGTGTAGACCGATATGAATAATTAGAGCCATTAAAAAGTGGGGGTCGTGCTGTGGATTGTCCTTCTTGAAAAATACTTGCCATATTAGAATGATTTAAAAAACGTGTTACTGTTCTTTTAAACGAACCTTGCTCCGATACCAATTGAAAGTCTATATGAGTGGATCGTATAGATTATATGCAAGTATAAACAACTAACTATATAATATAACTCTATAAATGATGGTAGCAAAGTAAATGAAAATAATCACACCGGTATTTTATACTGGTTTGGACCTCCCGTCCTATGTCCAGTCCCGAAGCTCCTCTTCGGAATTTCCTTTCAACTAACCCTCGCTTAACCCGGAGGAACAGGTTTACAATAGCAGAGTTTCTTTGTCAAGAATGTGTTCTGTAACACAGATGTTGACTATTGAGTACAAAAGTGCTTCCAATATATATCTATCTAGAGAATATCTGAATGAGGAGTTCTG
This sequence comes from Allium fistulosum, assembly GCA_030737815.1. Lineage (NCBI taxonomy): Eukaryota > Viridiplantae > Streptophyta > Magnoliopsida > Asparagales > Amaryllidaceae > Allium > Allium fistulosum. The sequence continues at coordinate 302,193,349 of CM060901.1, read as the reverse complement.
TATTTATGGAAGGGTTAATTACAGGTAGTTGATTGCTTATAGATCAGGAATAAATCAGAGTACAAGAGATAAGAGTGTAAGTAAGTCAGGTTGGTTCTTCTCTTGAATTCCTGATGCTATTTATAGTGATGAAGAGTTTTCTTGTATAGTTGCATCTGTTGTAATCTCCATAAAGTCACTTCTGATGGTGATGAAGAGTTGCAACAAAGAGAAGTGGATGTGTCTTTTCGAATGTGGCAGTTGAGCTTTGTAAATGCACAGTCGAGTCTCGAATCAGACGTCTGGAAAGTAACCTCAGACGTCTAGTCTTCATATCTGTTATAAGCCTGGGTACTTTTCAGACGTCTGACGTTGGTAACCAGACGTCTAATTGCTTCTGAATTATGAAACAGAGGAATCATTCAGACGTCTGGATAGTGCTCTCAAACGTTTGAAAGTGTGCATGTTGCTTTATCTTTTGCATGTCCTATTTCTCTTCAATCTCTACTGATTTGACGTCTTTTGATTCTTCTCTTGAGTGTTGCTTTAGTCTCTTTGGTGACGTTACTCTATCAACTATCTGTAAATATAGATATATATGTACATTCGATTTCTATTGTATAGTTGTTATCATCGAAACCATAGAATTGGTTTCCTAACATAAACTCACTACGGATGGAATTCAACCATCTACAAACTAAATCCGCTAACCTAAGACCGGGGCAAGAGTACAAACTACTGAAAGCTGAATACGACAGCTCATTATAGCTCCGGCTTGGTGTTCTTTATGACTCAAGGCAACAACCGCGGGAAGGCCTTAATACAAAACCAATCGGAACGACATCTGAAGTTACGGGTAACCGACTTTATTGTGCCATTGGATCGACAGGCAATATTGATCCAAAATTTCTACATTATACCACTGGATTGAAGGTCAGTATCGATCTGCACCAACCGCAAATGGATGTGACCCAAACGTCCATTGAATAGCTCCGGTCACCAGAGCATGGATAGGATAATAAACCACGAATGAGTGTGACTTGACCATTCATTATCCATCACCTTCCATTGATCCATCAGGAGGAGTATGAAACCAGATGAGCATGACTCGACCGCTCCTGAGCTAATTTTATCCCTTGGTCCGATAGGTGAACATAAATCAAAACAAACGTGACTTAACTGTCTACACACTGATCCTTTCCCTTTGTTTGACAGGGGAAGCAAAAGTCATAGATTGAATGTGACTTAACCATCCATTCTTTGGTCGTTGCCTAGAGTATGGAGACATTTGCATCAAAAGTGAACGTGATTGACTGTCCAGTACTCAGCTCATGCCCGAAATCCAATATGGCATTGAAGTCTTCCCATGGGAAGGAAAAGCCAGAATACAATCCAGAATAGGCACGGCTCATCCATCCATCAACTAACTTGATCCCAAGAATCAACGGGAAATAGTGTAAAGCCAAAACAGATATGACATACCCGTCCACTTATTGCAATTTACCTCTGACTTAGGGGGCACGAGTGAGAATTAAGATGAATATGAATAGACCATCCATCGATCAAATCTAATTCTTTGGAGCTCAGGTAGGAGTATAAACATGACTAGGATGAGATTCGACCGTCCATGTAGTACATTTATCAACCCAAGACAAGGGGTAGAAGTGTGGTCATCCAAAATAATGACTACGATTTCTTAATACCGTGACTCATACCTAGTGTTTACAACGACTCAAGGCTATAACCGAAAGGATGCATAGAGACAGAATCATCGGATCGATGCCTAAGCTCATGGGCGACTGACTATCATTCCAACCTAAACGGTGAGCAACATATCACGAGCACATTGAATGGAAAGTGCGTTACTCGAATACACAAGCAGATTCAAACTCAAAGCAAGAGCCAGCTATGCAACTGCATGCAGCACGAGGATGAACCCTACTTGACATTTGATTCGACGTCCTTCTAAGCCCGATCTTCGACCATTTGGAGATAATCGCTTAGAGCATCTAGAGCCCTTCACTATCGGACTCATCAGCTCATTATGAGATCTGGAAGTTCAACCAGAGTGACCGCAATCACATGTCATCCTAATCGACTTTCATGCCAATGACAATGCATTACAGAAATGATCGAACATGGGGACCGACATCTAATCCAACTACCGTTCTCCGTGCCTACCTACGCCACCAAACTGTTGAAGTTATAAGACTTTCCTAGGCAAGGGGCCGGTACTTATTTCATCGCCTAGGAAACTTTGCAAACCAAATTCAAACATCCCACGTGCTAACTATGGTTTAGTGTGGTGGTGTAAAGTGTAATATAGTTCAGTACAGTACGTTAGTTATGGCGAAACTCAGGAGTTCGACCGGACTGATCGTCATCGCTGACCGTTCCAATCAGATTGCACATCGATGGTTACGCAAAACAGTTACATTCAAATTCAGGAATTGGCTATCGGCGTATAAGAATCTAACGTTCATATTCAAGTTCATTCAGGGCACGTATTACAATCTGTACAAGTATAAATTTGCTAATCTATTCAAGTCTGAAGTGGTAAACATCTTATCAAGGCCATATGCTAGTTCAAGTATGCAAGTCATATATGGAATATCCCATTGTTCGATTTTGAGTTCATATGGTCTATTATATTCATGTTAAACCAAAAACTGCTTAAGTCCCACTAATATAAGGGATCAGAACTGATCCCACTGCTTATCCAAATCCACTTAAGCATTTTTCAGCTTACAACATAATGTCAATATCAAGCAACAACACCACGGTCGGCTCTATAAAGATATAGACCCGAAAGACGAAGAAGAGGGGCCTAAAGAATCCAAGGCTGCACCCGTTGAGCTAACGACCGACATTACGGTTAGCCACAATGACCAATCACGGGTCCTAAAGATCGGACCAAAGCTCAGTGCAACGATGATGAAGGAATTGGCTGGCTTTCTCCGAGCGAATCTTGATGTGTTCACTTGGACCCATTTTGACATGTGTGTGATCTTACTGACTATAACAAGCCATGCATTGAATATCGACCCGAGGGATGCCCCGGTGAAACAAAAGCAATGCGGCATGGGTCCGGAGATATCTGCCGCACTTAAAGAGGAAGTGGACAAACTCAAAAAAAATGGGTTTATCTGTAAAGCCCTTTACCCGAAATGGGTATCCAATCCAGTTCTTATGAGAAAAGCTAATGGAAATTGGCGGACATGCGTCGACTATTCAGACCTGAACAAGGCATGCTTGAAAGACGGCTTTCCACTTCTGAGGGTCGACTAGATGGTAGACTTAACCGCTGGATATGAACTACTTTCATTTATGGATGCGTACTCCGGATACAACCAGATCCCAATGTACATCTCCGACTAGGAGCACACCAGCTTCATTACCGATCTAGGGCTATATTGTTATGTTGTGATGCCGTTTGAACTAAATACCGCTGAAGCTATTTACCAGAGACTAGTCGAACAGATGTTCATAGATCAGATCGGGCGATTGATGAAAGTGTATGTGGATGATATGCTCGTGGAGTCATGGTGATCAAATGACCACATCGATGACTTGGCGAAGATGTTCACTATTCTCCAAAATTATGGAATGAAACTCAATCCCTTGAAATGCTCTTTCGGGGTTGTATTAAGGAAATTTCTGGGTTTCATTGTTAACTATTGTGGAATCGAGGTAAATCCCAAGAAGATACAAGAAATTCGAAATATCCAAGTGCGAAAGATGATTAAGCAGGTACAAAGCCTTAATGGGAAGGTCGCCGCCTTAAGCATATTCAACTCCAAGGCCACCAATAAGTGTATTCCCTTCTCTGATTTGATTAGGAGAGGGAAGAGGAACTTTGAGTGGATGCAGGATTGCATAGATACATTTTAAGCACTGGTAAATCACTTAAAGGGACCTCCCATCTTATCCAAGCCACTGGATCGTGAAGACTTATACATCTATTTAGCGGTGTCGGTACACGGCATAAGTGCTGCACTATCACGCGAAGAGGATCAGATCTAGAGGTCAATATATTATGTTAGCCGGTGATTGACAGGTGCTGAGAGAAACTACCCGAAGCTGGAAAAGCTCGCATATTGCCTATTGATTGTGTCATGAAAGCTTCGCCCTTACTTCCAGGCTTACCCTATCAACGTTTAAACTGACCAACCATTACGCCGGGTCCTATAGCGACCTAAGACGTCTGCTCAAATGGAATATCAAGCTAAGCCAATTCGATATCACTTATCTCCCTCGGAGAGCTATCTAGGGACAGATATTGGCGGACTTCATAGCTAAATTCAGTGCACCGGAGGACTCTTCAGAGAGCAGTGGAGAACCGACCAACTGGTGGAAAATGTACATGGATGGAGCATCCAACGATCAGTGTTCTGACGCCAAAGTTGTGTTAATGACTCCTAAGGAACAATCGATCTGCTATGCCCTGAAAGTCAACTTTCCTACAACAAATAACGAAGCTGAGTATGAAGCCTTAATCGCCGGGCTCAAATTAGCCAGAGAACTGGGAGTAAAAATTTACAACTCTTTTATGATTCTTGGTTAGTAGTATGCCAAGTCAGGGGAGATTATCAGGCTAGGGGGCAGCAACTTGCTCCTTATCTCGGTCGAGTCCAAGAACTACTAGTAGACTTCGAGCATTACACCATTACACACACCCCTAGAGAACGAAATGAGAAATTCGACTCATTGGCCAAGCTGGGCAGTTCCGGGGATATGCAACAAACGGACTTGGTCCCGGTTGAAGTACTAAATGCTCCGAGCATCAACAGATGGAGATTGATTGGGTTCTGGAGATGGACCCAGAATAGGAGTCATGGATGACTACTGTCAAAGGTTATCTACAATGAGGGATCCTTTCTGGATGGAGGAATGAAAAACGACAGATCCTCCTTAAAGCTTCACGCTGCATCATCCAAGAAGGAGCCATGTACAGAAAGGGTTTCTCTGTTCCCCTGCTTCGGTGTATCGCCCATTATGAAATTAAATAAGCCTTGAGGGAAGTCCATGAAGGAGAATGTGACAATCACACCGGGGGGCAAACCCTGACAAAAAATACTCCGCTGCGGGTATTACTGGCCAAGTGTCAATCGAGATGCAGTTGTTCACGCTAGACAATGCGATGAGTGCTAGATGTTTATAAAAATTGCGAGAGCCCCGTCGATGGAAATTACTCAAATGGTCAATCTATAGCCGTTCGCCACTTGGGGTATTGACATCATCAGCTCCTTGCTAATTTTTAAAGGTGGTGTGAAATAGGCCATCGTAATAGTTGATTACTTAATCAAATGGGCTGAAGCTGAACCTTTAACTGCGATCACAACGAAAAAATGCTGAATTCAAAGACTTCTACCATCGGCATCGTATTGAGAAAAAATTTGTGGTGGTTGCACACCCTCAAGCTAATAGACAAGTCAAAGCTGTTAACAAAATCATAAAGTCCACTCTGAAGAAGCATTTGGAAAAGGATGGAGGAAAGTGGGTCGACGAACACCCATCAACATTATGGGCATACAGAACCACCCATAAGTCAACGACTGGCTATACACCATTCGCCTTTGCTTATATCTCCGAGGTCATCATCCCTGTAGAACATGAAGTCCCTTCTCATCGAGTGACTTATTACAACCCATATTTCGTTATAAAAAAAATATAAATAAGGAATTTCAATCCAATTGCAATTAAACTACAAGGAATTGGTGACTACCCATGAGCATACGATCACGTCCAGGAGCCAATGACAAAGACATGTACCTGACCGTGCATGTGTATATTCTAAACATTCAATTTTTGAAATCGACAGAAACTGAATTCTGGCCTGAAGCTTTCAAAAATGAAACCAAATTGGATAGCCAAAGCTTACTAGGTCCGTAGAACCGGACACAGATAGCAACTGATGGAATACAATCTTGAATTTATACTATTGGAAATCGATCAAGCATCATGACGATCAAAGAGAGATAAGACACTTTGGGAAAATAATTCAATGGAATGATAGCCACTATTCAGAAAATTGAATGGATTTCTTTACAACGATTATAACTTGCTACAATTCAAAGCACGTCATGTTCGACATAAGACATACTTTGGGGGGCAAGTGTTATCTGGCATTTTTACCCGGCTATATCCGAACTGACTGGACAAGTTAGACTCCACTGTCGTCAAGGCCAGTAGCCTAGAGTGATGATTGTGAGGCCTAGAAATCATTGTGAGGCAATGATATTAGGTGATGATCAACCGAGACCAAGAGATAGACTCTCCATAATACTCCAAGTATGGATTAGTACCTCCCCCAAGCAAGGGATCAGTGCTTATCACTTCCCTTAGGGGATCGGTACATATCCTTAATTTTTGTCCTAAACTGGATGAGACCGATATAAAGTGATAAGGAAGGCCCCACGAGGCTACATTTCAAATCTCAAGTCGTTTGGAGTTTGTGTGCTCAAGTTATAGGCAAATTACTTCACCTAAGAAAGGGATTGTATAAAAGGGATTGGATCGTATTCAGCCCAACAATGCAACCCAACGGAAAACGATCGATATCTCAAAATCCAGAAGTCCAATACACTTGAAACTTTGGAAACAAGAAGAGGGGACCCTAGGGAGTCCACCCTAGGGATCATACCCAAATAGCACAAGAAAGAGGGATCGGCCTTCTTCCCTCTAGAGGGATCGGCCTAAATCAGACAACATCACATGTTGCAACAAAGATAGATTAATAAATCAGGTTCTACTAATCCAATTTGCATGAAACTTGGAGGCTAAGCATAATACAACATACAGAAGCTCCCGTAGGGATCACACCCTCAAAATCATCAGTTATAGGGATCGGCCCTGATCCCTATTTCTTAGGATTTGGGCCATGCGATCCCTCCCGTGAGCCTCTATGGATCTGGAAAGCCTTTTGCCAAATTTTCAGGGAGATATTTCGATGCCTTCCTCTATAACAGTCTTGATTGTTCATTTTCAGGACCTTTACGCTACCTTTTGCTTTGTACTCTTTGTAACTAAGAATTTTCGTCTGATCCCTATTGTACTCAGTTTGAAAAGTGATTAATAAAGCTATCTCTTCAAAGTGGACGTAGGCAAACAATGCCAAACCACTATAAATCGATGTGTCTCTTTTATTTGCTTATTTTTTACTGCTTTACTATTATATTCTCTCTATTTACATTTATTATTCTTTATTTATTCCTCTATAAAATCTCTACTGGGTGTTTGTGCCAATTTTTGGTGCAAACACTCTTATATTTTATATTACTTATATAATAGTCTTATGTATAACATTATATCAATTAAATATTTATTTAATTAATTTTAATTAATTAACATTTTAATTAATTTCATATTAATATAACATTATATTCATTATTTATTATATTCTATAACTTTTATAGTATAACACATACATCATGTACATGTGTATCTTATTTAATTAATTAACTTTTTAATTAATTAATTTAAACTATTTTAATTAAATTATATTAATTTCAAAATTTATCTGATATACATACATGTATACTTATGTTATTTTAAACATTTTAAATAACGTAACATATATCATAATATATAATACATGTATTCATTTATTAATTAAGTTATTTAATTAAGTTATTTTATTAATCTTATTAATAAATTGATAAATTTTTAAATCAATTTCTATTATTTTTCAAACATTTTGAAAAGACTTTATTATATTATATGTAACAACCCGTATATTTGGACCATTTAAATTGACAATAATCCACACATGTCAACTTAAATAGTACAAAACACGAATCATAAATGGAGTATAAGTATATAAATGAGAATCATCACAGAATCACAGAAATATAACATAACAGAATAGTGCAGCGGAATTACAACAATGTCATAATAGTAGTTCATGAAGCTACTAAGAAAATACAACAATGTCTCAAATAAAAGAAGTACAACAACATAGATGTCCAAATGGAAAGAACAATACTGATAAAAATAAGATAGTCTTCAAGTCTTCAGCTCCAATAAGCAGCAGCAGCAATCCTCAGTCTGATCCGAGCATATGCACAAACAAACACTCGAATCAGGACATATATTCTTATACAGATAATAGGGTTAGAAATTTTGAAATAACAATAACTCAAAGATGATTGGAATAAGCATCTTTCAGGATCCGATAAACTATCTATATATAGTAGAGTACGATAAGTAGATAATGTCTATCAGTAATAATAAAGGTATCAAAATAGTGTTAAGTCATGGCCCATTCCACCCTTAACACATTTTTATTCCCAAAAGCATATACAAGACCGTAGTTTCCCCAAAACCGGAAGTCACCAGAGGGCAATACATATACTAAAGGTACAAATCAAAATCGTAGTGGTCGCGCATAAATGGAATACAAGTATGACAAGGCACATGAGGCTATACCCAAGATAGTGATACTACCGTTCGCCTGATCCGGGCTGGTGAGAACGCAACGCCGCAGCGCCCGCAACACCGTGAGACAACACTCCCAATTCAAGGGTGCGCACCAATCAATCACAAAGTAAAAGAATAGTTTACGAAGAAGTGTGTCCACTTGAGGTAGCTAATCCTCCATTGGCCCGGCACAGCTCCTGTTTTAGTCATTTCCAATTTGACACAAGTGTCAAGGCTATCCATTATCGTTCACTTTCTTCGATCATCAACGTTCGCCAATCCAACCACTTCATTCTGGATCATCACTTCGCGTATAGTTATTAAAGTGGTTTCCGGTTTAGACAGTGAGTATGTCCCAAACCGACTCCGGTTCCTTTAATAACTTTTCGTGATTATAACACCGATTGGTCGTTATTATATTTCAAAACCATTTCAATTTAAATTCGTAAATCGACAATTCGTTAGTCTTTGGAATCAATTTCCAAAACTACGTTTTAACTTTCCAATTCCAATTTCCACATTTCCATAATTCAATTTCAAAGTTTCAATTTAACAATTCAAATATTCATTTCATTTCGTATATAAGTTCATTCCAAAATCATTTAACTAAATTTACGTTCAAAACGATTTAAATCAATTATCGCTTTCATTCGATATTCATTAGATTAATTTAACATTAATCCATTTCAATTCAATTTCTAATTCATTTCGTTACGTTTTAAGTTCGATTACATTATCAAAGTTTACAACTTATTTACAATTTACACTTATCAAATCCAATTCTTTAAATTACAATTATTTCATTTGTTTCGATAAAGCGCATTCAATTTCTTATCAAAGATATTTCTTTCAATTTCAAACTTATTTTCACTTGTTCAAAAATTCAATTTTTCTTAATAAAGATATTCAATTCAATTTAATTTAAAATTCGATCTCATCAAAATTTCAATAATTTTCAAATCTTAATTATTAATTTTTCAAACTCATTCATTAATAATTTCAACTTAATTGTTAATAAATTCAAAAATTCAATTATTAATTATTTCAACTTCGTTATTAACAATTTCACACTTAACTATTTATAATTTCAAAAGTTAATTTATTAATAATTTCAAAACTTAATTATTAATAAATTTCAAATTTATTTTCAACTAATTCTAAATTTAATTATTAAATAATTAAATTTTAAACAATATTCCTTTGTCAATTACTACTTTAATATTCGTTCCAAATTCAAATATTCACATTTACATTTATTCCAATTTAAATTCCAAATTATCCAAAACTTTGTTATTCGTCAAATAAAACTTTATTTTTATTTAAATCAAAAATTTGACCAATCGGGTTTTTATTTTAATTTTCTATCCTAAGTCAAAATTATTTGGGTATTTATCATTTCAACCCGATTCCATTTAAATTCAAAATCAAAACATACAAAGGGAACTTGCAGTGTGATAGCTGGGATGGTGTCAAAGTAAATAAACAAGCAATAGCATCCATTCACAACAATTCAACAATTTCAAATAATCCCGAAATAATCGTATTAATTCGCGTTTGTTATTTACGCCAATTAATATAACTATTTCTAGAATCTACTCTATCATTTCAAGTAGATTAAAGATTATAATATTTCAGTTTCACTTGTCGTTCAATTTCAATTACAGCAGTTAATTCAATACGTTCAATAGTCCAAAGTGACATTTATCAAATTCTACGTGTAAATTAACTTAACAATTTAAAGGTCAATTCAAGTAATCAATATTCATCATATATAAAGGGGTCAAGTTAACAATCAAAATTCGACATATATAATTCTTTTTAAATCGTAAATAATCCTATATCCAATTTTTAACTTGCAATTAATTTATCACTTAACAATAACAATTTACATCCGATCAACATCACATAGCAATCATTTATCAATTCAAACTTGTATAAGAATATAGTCGTGAAAATTAATTCACCTTCCGTGGATAAGAAAATTGACGGCGAAGCACGAAGAAGCAGAAAAGAGTCGGTATATCACGGACAACGAACACTGTAATATCGACAAAAGAAAACGATATTAATACAATGAACATTGTATATAATTTATAAATTTATATAAATGCGCTTACCGAAGACGGAGAAAAGAACAAAAGCTGAAGATCAGTGCTGCCGCAAAAGAAACTCAGTCGGTTGCTGCAACAATAGAGAAAGAAAATTTTGGTTACTGATTAGCAGCCAAAAATAGATATTGTCGAAAATAATATACTGCAAAATCCAACGCTATTTTTCCAAATTTCAGTTTCTTTTTTTTTTTTCGTCGAGACCAAAATGCATCCAACCACAATGTTGTAAGCATGCATCCAACCTCTTCTCTATTCCTCCATGCTGCAACTCCAACTCACAATATACTTGCATTCCATTTCATGCATGCAACTTATACGTATACAATCCATCACCTCATAAATTCATGCAACTCTCTTACAATACAACCAACATCTCACAACACTCATACCCAAGTACCTATCAGCCCACAGCCACTACGCCCTGCATGATGCAACACTCCTTCCCTCAGCATGTTATAACACTCACGCAACTTGTTTTTTTTTTTTTTATACAAGCAACTTCATGCTCACACGTGTACATCTTGTACACACGCCCACATGCTCACATCTCACCACATACATGCACGCATACCCTCTAGCTATGCAAGGACTGTAAGGGATGGACGGAGGAATTCAGGGAGGAGCGGTGTTGGGTGTTTAATGGAGAGGGCCAACCGGAGCTGCCGCGTGACGTCGTGCGGTGGTGGATGGGTTGTTGATGTGGAGGGTAGGCTTGGCAGTGGTTTTGAGGAATTGGCCGAAAGGCGTCAGGGGTGGTCGAAGTGGAGTGGAACGTGGTGGAGGTCACGCGTGCGTATGCGTGTAGGAGGAGGGGCAGGCCGAGGTAAGTGAAATTAGGAATTTGGAGAGTGTACGCAAATTTGGAGAAGCCTGTAAACTTGGTAGTCAGGGAGGTGGATGGTGGTCGGCGCGTGAACTGAGGGCAGTTGGAGGGGGTCGGCGACGTGGTGTATGGAGATGGTGGTTGTAGCGTGGCCGGTTGTGGCGGTGGCGAAGGGAGCAAAGGACTGCAGGGGAAAAGTGACGCTAGGTGGAACGAACAGCCCAGAGGCCACGCGTGAACCATTTTTTGACAAGGAAGAGATGATTTTTTTGATTTACAGTGGAGGATAAGCTTTGATATAAAGTTCTTCTTTTTTTTAGAATGAATCATGGAGAAGAGAAAGAGGAATAGATGATTACCTGCAGATTGCAAATGGGAATGGGAATAGTGAACGGAAATGCAATGTTGCTTCACCTTTACTTAAATTTGAGTACCGTGAATCAATGTTTAGCTTTCCCAAAAGCCTTGTGCGTTTCCAAAGTTGACCCCCCAGCTTCCAACTACCCCATTAATTACACCAGCCAATCAAAAGTCTTTTTTTTTTAAGTGAATACGGGCTAAAATGTGGGCTGGAATTTGTTACCCGGTCCGTTCGGAACGGTAAATTTTAACGCAACGTTTTGCGACTGATTGCGATTAACCCGAATAAATATATCGTTTTGGTCAGCGCGACGACGCGATCACAACGGTATAAAAATATTGGTGATACGACGATTTTATAAAATTTGCATTTATGCCGCTTAAGTTGTGCGTTTTGCAAAATAATATAAACGGAGCAGGCGATGACAGTTTTAGACGAAACGAATCATAAAATCTTGATCAGAATAATTTTTACAAGCGGACTGTGTAAAAATATTTGGATTTGGAAGATAAATTTTACGCAGCTTTATATGGACTGATATACAGTAAAACGCGAACGGACTTTACTGTAATATTTTTCAACGAAACTTTTTCTATGTCCATATCTAACTAGACGTATGTCACAAAATAAGTTTGGACGTAAATTGAGATCGTTTAAAATTTCAAAATTTTTATTGAAACGATGAATTTAAAATTTTAAATTGGGTTGAAAATTTAGGGTCGTTACAATCTCCCCCACTCAAAACTTTTCGTCCTCGAAAAGGAACGAGACGAGTGAAGTAGAAATGAAATAAGTAGGAAGGTCAAGATAGATTTCGAGAAATTTGAATAATACCTGAAATTAATAGTTCGGGGTTTGAATCCCGAATACTATCCTCAGTTTCCCATGTGCAATCCCGCTCATCTGCGCTCCACTGTACTTTGACGAGATTTACCGACTTCCTTCTGAGTTGTTTTGTCTCACGATCGACTATCCGAAGCGGCTTCCGCTCAATAGTCAAGTCAGGCTCAATAACTATTTCTTCCAACTGAGCAGTAGGGATGGTCATAGATGGATCGTGTACAACTTTGCGAAGATGTGAGACGTGGAACACGTTGTGAACACCAGCGAACTTCTCTGGTAATGCAACTCTATATGCCAATGTTCCAACTCTTTCCGTAATCTCAAACGGACCAACAAATCTGGGAGCTAGCTTTCCCTTCCTTCCAAATCGAACAATATTCTTCAAAGGCGACACTTTCAGAAATACTTTGTCTCCTACACTGAATTCGAGATCTCTTCTCCTTTTGTCAGCATAGCTCTTCTGTCTATCCTGTGCCGTTTTTATCTTTTCCCTGATTTCTTCGACTTTTTCAGAAGCTTCCATAATCATTTCTGGTCCAAGCACTAATCGATCTCCAGACTCAATCCAACAAGCTGGCGATTTGCACGGCCGTCCATATAAGGCTTCGAACGGTGCCATGCCAATGCTTGCCTGGTTTATAAAGGATAATTAATTCAAATTCAAATATACTTATTCAAATTTGAAATTCAAATTCTTTACCTGGTAACTATTATTATAAGTGAATTCAACCAAGTGAAGATGGTCTTCCCAAGATCCACCAAAGTCAATAATACAAGCCCGGAGAAGATCTTCTAAAATCTGATTTACCCTCTCAGTTTGGCCATCTGTCTGAGGATGATAAGCGGTGCTCAGATTCAGTTTGGTGCCCAAGGTATCCTGAAATGCCTTCCAGAATTTACTGGTGAAAATAGGATCTCGATCGCATACAATACTAGATGGTACACCATGAAGTTTAACAACTTCCCTCATGTATATCTCGGCCAAACTCGAAGCTGTACGAGTGGTCTTGACTGGAATAAAGTGAGCGGACTTCGTCAGTCTGTCGACAATCACCCATATGCTTTCGTTACCCTTTCTAGTCCTTGGTAGCCCATCAATAAAGTCCATAGAAATCTGCTCCCATTTCCAACCTGGAATCTCTAGCGGTTGGAGCAATCCTGCTGTCTTTCTGTGATCAGCTTTAACTTGTTGGCAAGTGGTGCACCTGCTAACATAGATAGAAATATCGCGCTTCATCCCACTCCACCAATATAACTTCTTCATATTTTGGTACATTTTAGTGACACCGGGATGAAATGAAAGCGAAGACTTATGATTTTCTCGCAGTACTTCCTGTCTAAGACCATCAACATTAGGAACACAAATTCGATTATCAATCCACAAGATTCCATTACTATCAACATGTGCACCCACTTTATTATCAGCATTTTCAATTCTGCCAAGCACTATTTCTTTGATGCGATAAAGCAAAGTGTCCTCATACTGCTTGGCTATAATACGATCCATAAGAGCTGGGGAGACGGAAAGTTGGAATAACATTCCTTCAACAAGATTACAACAGATCATAGCTTGATTTCTGCTCAAAGCATCGGCTACGGCATTTGCTTTCCCCGGAGTGTAGTTGATATCAAGATCATATGCAGCTAGAAATTCGAGCCATCGGACTTGTCTCTGATTCAAATCCTTTTGCGAGAAGATATATCTTAATGACTTATGGTCAGTGAATAACTCGAATTTTGTTCCCAATAGATAGTGCCTCCATAGCTTAAGAGCAAATACAACCGCAAGAAGCTCTAAATCGTGGGTTGCGTAGTTTGTCTCATGGGTCTTTAATTGGCGACCAGCATAAGCAATAACTTTTCCTTTTTGCATTAAAACTGCTCCAAGTCCATCTCGACAGGCATCTGTATAGACGGTCAATCCTTCGCTACCATCGATAACTGTAAGAACCGGGGCAGAGGTCAACTTTCGCTTCATCTCATTGAAAGCTGCTTCGCACTTTTCGCTCCAAATAAATTTCACATTCTTCCTGGTCAGTGCAGTAAGTGGTGCGGCAATACGGGCAAAGTTTTCTATAAATCTGCGGTAATAGCCGGCTAAACCCAAGAAACTGCGGATATCTGTAGGAGTTTTGGGAGTCTCCCAATCCTGCAAATTCCAAAGATTCGAATTAAGAAATTTGATAAGTTGTTTTGATAGAATTGACGAGTAAGAATAGAACTTACATTGATTACGGCGATCTTAGCTGGATCGACCGAAATCCCATTCTCTGAAACAATATGGCCGAGAAATCGAACTTCATCTTTCCAAAAATGGCATTTTGAAAACTTGGCTTTAAGCTGATGACTGCGTAGAGTTTCAAGAACAAAAGCCAAATGCGACCTATGCTCTTCCTCATCCTTAGAGAAGACGAGAATGTCATCGATGAAAACAAGAACAAACTTGTTAAGAACATCCCGGAAAACTCTATTCATCAAATCGACGAAATAAGCTGGAGCATTAGTAAGACCGAACGGCATAACCAACCATTCAAAGAAACCAGTCTCAGTGCGGAATGCTGTCTTAGGAATACTCTCCTCGGCAATTCTGAGTTGGTGAAAGCCAGTAGCCAGATCGAGTTGAGAGAATACTTTAGCTCCATGAAGCTGGTCGAATAGATCATTGATGCGGGGCATTGGATATCTGTTCTTGTGTGTGAGCTTGTTCAGCTCTCTATAGTCCACACACATTCTGAGAGAACCATCAGATTTTGTGACGAACACTACTGCAGCACCCCATTCTGAATGACTTCGCCGAATCAAGCCTTTAGAAAATAAGTCTTCAATTTGAGCATTCAGTTCAGCTTTTTCTTTTGGAGCCATTCTCCGAGGAGGGAGAACTACTGGTCGGGCGCCAGGAATAAGGTCAATGCGGAATTCGATTTCCCGCGGTGGTGGTAGAGAATTGACTTCTCCAAATACATCAGAAAAAGATTGGACCACTGGAGTAGAGCTTAGTTCATTTGGATGGGAGTCAAGTGAAAATATAAAACTCCCAGCATATTCTTGAGGTGACTTGCCTTCTATAACCAAAGACATACCCTGGTTATCGATGAGAGAGACTGTTCGAGCTTTACATGAGATATTGGCTTCGAATTTCCGTAGCCAATCAATGCCCAATAGTATATCGAATGCTTCAAATCCGAGGACATAGAAATCCCAAGTGAAGTGGTGAATGCCATGCATAAGAGTGACATATTTACAAACCCTTTTAAGATTAGCGGGCCCTCCAATAGGGTTTGATACACATAAGAAGGTAGATGAAAGAATGGGTTCCAAACCAAGTTTATTGCACAAATCAATCGATATGAAACTATGTGTTGCTCCGGTATCAAATAGAACTTTAACTGGTAAAGTATGCAACATAAAAAGACCCTGTAAAGTACCTTGGTTATCAGTAGGAGCAGGTGGGGTAGGTGGATCATGAGCTGAAGAAGTCATAGCAAAAACCCCGGCCGTCTTTCCCTTTTTATACATAGGACAATCCTTCTTGAAATGGCCTGGCTGCAGACATACGTGACAGAGATCGTTCCTAGTATTCTGAGGAGGCGGAACAGCAGCACCGGCAGATGTTGGACAGCTGTTGGCGTAGTGACCCCTCTGGTCGCACTTGAAGCAAGTGATGGAGGATATGTCAATAGGCTTCTTCTGAGAATAGCCAATCCCAGATTTCTGCTGCCAATTCTTCTTCTGTTGCTCAAAATTTTGCTTCCTCTTTCCCGACTGATTAGCTGGTGTCTGAGTAACTGGGGCCTTAGGGACAGATGTTCCTTTAGGCTTTCCCTCGTATCGAAGAGCGAAATCCATCAACTCAGTGAAAGTTCCATGGACATGAGCGGTGAGGAGCTCGTAATACTCTGGGCGTGCGCCATGTATGAACTTCTCGTTCTTCAGTAGAGGTGTGTCAATCAGGCCAGGTCCGAACTTGGAGAGTTCGTTAAACCTCCTTTCGTACTCAGTAAAGGTCATGCTACCCTGCTTGAGATCCATGAAAGACCGGTAGAGTTGGGCCTTCCCAGCAGCTGGCATCCACTGAGCCATGAAAGAATCCCTATTTCAAGTGATATGAAACGAATCAAAATTATGACGAGATAAGATAGAAATTTTATTTAGTAGGAATTTAGATAGATTACTACCTAAACTGGGCCCAAGTGATGGTTTCCTCATCAGTTCGAGAAGTGACTGATTCCCACCAATCCTGAGCAGCATCCTGAAGCTGCCAAGCGGCCAACTTGCGCTTTTGAGCATCTGCGATCTCTAAGCCAGAAAAGATCCTCTCCAAACTCTTTAGCCATTGTTGTGCTTCAATAATACTTTCGGAGCCAGTAAATTTGACTCCTCCAAGCTGAGTATACTCCTTGCTAAGAGTGGAGAATCGGATAGCGGGAGCTGGAGCATGTGGACCAGGAGCGTTTCCACCCCTGCCTCTAACATTTCTTCTGTTAGCCATCCTGGAATACCAAAAGTGATTTAGAATCAAAGATAGAAATTTATAGAACTTAAGGAAATTCTATTCAACAAATTCAATAAGAAAGATGAATCAAAGGAGGTGATTCTGAAATGATTCTCCTCATACTAGGGTATGTTTACCCTATCTCTAATGAGCTTTAAACTCCACAGGCTAAGGTTATCGGGAACCAAAGCTCTGATACCAACTGTAACAACCCGTATATTTGGACCATTTAAATTGACAATAATCCACACATGTCAACTTAAATAGTACAAAACACGAATCATAAATGGAGTATAAGTATATAAATGAGAATCATCACAGAATCACAGAAATATAACATAACAGAATAGTGCAGCGGAATTACAACAATGTCATAATAGTAGTTCATGAAGCTACTAAGAAAATACAACAATGTCTCAAATAAAAGAAGTACAACAACATAGATGTCCAAATGGAAAGAACAATACTGATAAAAATAAGATAGTCTTCAAGTCTTCAGCTCCAATAAGCAGCAGCAGCAATCCTCAGTCTGATCCGAGCATATGCACAAACAAACACTCGAATCAGGACATATATTCTTATACAGATAATAGGGTTAGAAATTTTGAAATAACAATAACTCAAAGATGATTGGAATAAGCATCTTTCAGGATCCGATAAACTATCTATATATAGTAGAGTACGATAAGTAGATAATGTCTATCAGTAATAATAAAGGTATCAAAATAGTGTTAAGTCATGGCCCATTCCACCCTTAACACATTTTTATTCCCAAAAGCATATACAAGACCGTAGTTTCCCCAAAACCGGAAGTCACCAGAGGGCAATACATATACTAAAGGTACAAATCAAAAACGTAGTGGTCGCGCATAAATGGAATACAAGTATGACAAGGCACATGAGGCTATACCCAAGATAGTGATACTACCGTTCGCCTGATCCGGGCTGGTGAGAACGCAACGCCGCAGCGCCCGCAACACCGTGAGACAACACTCCCAATTCAAGGGTGCGCACCAATCAATCACAAAGTAAAAGAATAGTTTACGAAGAAGTGTGTCCACTTGAGGTAGCTAATCCTCCATTGGCCCGGCACAGCTCCTGTTTTAGTCATTTCCAATTTGACACAAGTGTCAAGGCTATCCATTATCGTTCACTTTCTTCGATCATCAACGTTCGCCAATCCAACCACTTCATTCTGGATCATCACTTCGCGTATAGTTATTAAAGTGGTTTCCGGTTTAGACAGTGAGTATGTCCCAAACCGACTCCGGTTCCTTTAATAACTTTTCGTGATTATAACACCGATTGGTCGTTATTATATTTCAAAACCATTTCAATTTAAATTCGTAAATCGACAATTCGTTAGTCTTTGGAATCAATTTCCAAAACTACGTTTTAACTTTCCAATTCCAATTTCCACATTTCCATAATTCAATTTCAAAGTTTCAATTTAACAATTCAAATATTCATTTCATTTCGTATATAAGTTCATTCCAAAATCATTTAACTAAATTTACGTTCAAAACGATTTAAATCAATTATCGCTTTCATTCGATATTCATTAGATTAATTTAACATTAATCCATTTCAATTCAATTTCTAATTCATTTCGTTACGTTTTAAGTTCGATTACATTATCAAAGTTTACAACTTATTTACAATTTACACTTATCAAATCCAATTCTTTAAATTACAATTATTTCATTTGTTTCGATAAAGCGCATTCAATTTCTTATCAAAGATATTTCTTTCAATTTCAAACTTATTTTCACTTGTTCAAAAATTCAATTTTTCTTAATAAAGATATTCAATTCAATTTAATTTAAAATTCGATCTCATCAAAATTTCAATAATTTTCAAATCTTAATTATTAATTTTTCAAACTCATTCATTAATAATTTCAACTTAATTGTTAATAAATTCAAAAATTCAATTATTAATTATTTCAACTTCGTTATTAACAATTTCACACTTAACTATTTATAATTTCAAAAGTTAATTTATTAATAATTTCAAAACTTAATTATTAATAAATTTCAAATTTATTTTCAACTAATTCTAAATTTAATTATTAAATAATTAAATTTTAAACAATATTCCTTTGTCAATTACTACTTTAATATTCGTTCCAAATTCAAATATTCACATTTACATTTATTCCAATTTAAATTCCAAATTATCCAAAACTTTGTTATTCGTCAAATAAAACTTTATTTTTATTTAAATCAAAAATTTGACCAATCGGGTTTTTATTTTAATTTTCTATCCTAAGTCAAAATTATTTGGGTATTTATCATTTCAACCCGATTCCATTTAAATTCAAAATCAAAACATACAAAGGGAACTTGCAGTGTGATAGCTGGGATGGTGTCAAAGTAAATAAACAAGCAATAGCATCCATTCACAACAATTCAACAATTTCAAATAATCCCGAAATAATCGTATTAATTCGCGTTTGTTATTTACGCCAATTAATATAACTATTTCTAGAATCTACTCTATCATTTCAAGTAGATTAAAGATTATAATATTTCAGTTTCACTTGTCGTTCAATTTCAATTACAGCAGTTAATTCAATACGTTCAATAGTCCAAAGTGACATTTATCAAATTCTACGTGTAAATTAACTTAACAATTTAAAGGTCAATTCAAGTAATCAATATTCATCATATATAAAGGGGTCAAGTTAACAATCAAAATTCGACATATATAATTCTTTTTAAATCGTAAATAATCCTATATCCAATTTTTAACTTGCAATTAATTTATCACTTAACAATAACAATTTACATCCGATCAACATCACATAGCAATCATTTATCAATTCAAACTTGTATAAGAATATAGTCGTGAAAATTAATTCACCTTCCGTGGATAAGAAAATTGACGGCGAAGCACGAAGAAGCAGAAAAGAGTCGGTATAGCACGGACAACGAACACTGTAATATCGACAAAAGAAAACGATATTAATACAATGAACATTGTATATAATTTATAAATTTATATAAATGCGCTTACCGAAGACGGAGAAAAGAACAAAAGCTGAAGATCAGTGCTGCCGCAAAAGAAACTCAGTCGGTTGCTGCAACAATAGAGAAAGAAAATTTTGGTTACTGATTAGCAGCCAAAAATAGATATTGTCGAAAATAATATACTGCAAAATCCAACGCTATTTTTCCAAATTTCAGTTTCTTTTTTTTTTTTCGTCGAGACCAAAATGCATCCAACCACAATGTTGTAAGCATGCATCCAACCTCTTCTCTATTCCTCCATGCTGCAACTCCAACTCACAATATACTTGCATTCCATTTCATGCATGCAACTTATACGTATACAATCCATCACCTCATAAATTCATGCAACTCTCTTACAATACAACCAACATCTCACAACACTCATACCCAAGTACCTATCAGCCCACAGCCACTACGCCCTGCATGATGCAACACTCCTTCCCTCAGCATGTTATAACACTCACGCAACTTGTTTTTTTTTTTTTTATACAAGCAACTTCATGCTCACACGTGTACATCTTGTACACACGCCCACATGCTCACATCTCACCACATACATGCACGCATACCCTCTAGCTATGCAAGGACTGTAAGGGATGGACGGAGGAATTCAGGGAGGAGCGGTGTTGGGTGTTTAATGGAGAGGGCCAACCGGAGCTGCCGCGTGACGTCGTGCGGTGGTGGATGGGTTGTTGATGTGGAGGGTAGGCTTGGCAGTGGTTTTGAGGAATTGGCCGAAAGGCGTCAGGGGTGGTCGAAGTGGAGTGGAACGTGGTGGAGGTCACGCGTGCGTATGCGTGTAGGAGGAGGGGCAGGCCGAGGTAAGTGAAATTAGGAATTTGGAGAGTGTACGCAAATTTGGAGAAGCCTGTAAACTTGGTAGTCAGGGAGGTGGATGGTGGTCGGCGCGTGAACTGAGGGCAGTTGGAGGGGGTCGGCGACGTGGTGTATGGAGATGGTGGTTGTAGCGTGGCCGGTTGTGGCGGTGGCGAAGGGAGCAAAGGACTGCAGGGGAAAAGTGACGCTAGGTGGAACGAACAGCCCAGAGGCCACGCGTGAACCATTTTTTGACAAGGAAGAGATGATTTTTTTGATTTACAGTGGAGGATAAGCTTTGATATAAAGTTCTTCTTTTTTTTTAGAATGAATCATGGAGAAGAGAAAGAGGAATAGATGATTACCTGCAGATTGCAAATGGGAATGGGAATAGTGAACGGAAATGCAATGTTGCTTCACCTTTACTTAAATTTGAGTACCGTGAATCAATGTTTAGCTTTCCCAAAAGCCTTGTGCGTTTCCAAAGTTGACCCCCCAGCTTCCAACTACCCCATTAATTACACCAGCCAATCAAAAGTCTTTTTTTTTTTTTTAAGTGAATACGGGCTAAAATGTGGGCTGGAATTTGTTACCCGGTCCGTTCGGAACGGTAAATTTTAACGCAACGTTTTGCGACTGATTGCGATTAACCCGAATAAATATATCGTTTTGGTCAGCGCGACGACGCGATCACAACGGTATAAAAATATTGGTGATACGAAGATTTTATAAAATTTGCATTTATGCCGCTTAAGTTGTGCGTTTTGCAAAATAATATAAACGGAGCAGGCGATGACAGTTTTAGACGAAACGAATCATAAAATCTTGATCAGAATAATTTTTACAAGCGGACTGTGTAAAAATATTTGGATTTGGAAGATAAATTTTACGCAGCTTTATATGGACTGATATACAGTAAAACGCGAACGGACTTTACTGTAATATTTTTCAACGAAACTTTTTCTATGTCCATATCTAACTAGACGTATGTCACAAAATAAGTTTGGACGTAAATTGAGATCGTTTAAAATTTCAAAATTTTTATTGAAACGATGAATTTAAAATTTTAAATTGGGTTGAAAATTTAGGGTCGTTACATTATAACTTTTATAATATGTTTATATTTTATTTTAAATTTAACTTTTAGATTAATGAAAGGATTAATTAAAGAGGCTAATAGGTGCTTTGTGCTTTACCAACATTATTTTCCTTTAGAAATTAATTCTCTGGTTGAATTATTTGTTATTTGATAGTTAGATAACCGACTATTAAATGTTGGTCTATTTTAAACTATCATTGTCGGTTCGGATAGACTGGAATCAGATATATTAACCAAAAACACTTCGAAAAGGTATAAGCGCTTCAATGATAGAGCTTCTTGAAGTGCAAGGGCTACTTGCTACTAATCCCGAGGGTGATTCCAAAAGGATGTAGTAGAAGTAGTGCCTTCGGTTTGTTCATATCCTAAACAACTTGTATGGATTAATCCTGGCACTACATTTCTGCCTGGAGGGCAGTGTTAGCATTCCAAGTGGGATTGCTATCTAAAAGGTAAAACATAGCCTCTAGCCTCATCAACCGATAATGAAAATAACAGGGGATACGCAGCAAGGCTAAGTAGGTCGCACCCGTTAGGGTATTGCCATCGCCTTTCTAGATATATATATGTATGTATGTATGTATGTATTTATTTATTTATTTATGGATTTGGTTGTGCATGAGAGCTCTCAGAAAGGTTGCAAAAGCAACTAGGGGGATGAAATATTCAATAGTATCCAGTAAGAGGTAGGCCGATCCTGTGTTGGCAGGGAGTCCATGTGTGACTCTCGGTACATTTTATTTAGAGGTGTACTGTAGCAGGTGGTACCCCAAATGCCTTGTCATTGTATGGAAATCCATTCTCCAATAAGTGCCTCACAGACTTAGTTGTATACCTATTATGCTAGAATTTAATTAATGTGACAATTTCAACTAAGATTCAATATTTATTTTTAACCCTAGACATTATATATCAGAAGATTTCCTATGAAATGGTAAGGTTATCATAAGGTAAAAACCCATCCGTGTTTGTGTGCGGTGTGGTCTTACGAGATACCTTTATTTTGAAAAGTTTTTATAACACTAAAACTCATTTGAGATGTGTTTCTCATGCTGGTTTACCAGACTGATCTGGGTGTTATTTTCTAATAATGCTCGGGTCGGACCAAGCATATTTACAGATCTAGTTTGGATGCTTTGGAGCTTTAGGAGATAAGCTGGAGGCCCCGAGACGTATTCACGTATATGTTATTTTTTGCTGCATTGGTTGTCTATATTTATCAACGTTTGTGAGGATAGAATATTATAACTATCTAAGCTGATAAATTATATAGTGTACTCTGATTTGATGGTATGTATATTATAGTTTTCTTTTGTAAAGATCTGTTGTATATTATATATTACTTATCACAATGAGAGATTATGTTCTGTCTTTCTTTCTTTTTCCCCAACATCTATCTTTTCGGTACTTGGATGCTCGGCACGTGAATACTGTGGATGTATTAGTGTCGACTTCTGAGGATCGTAGGGGCGGTCATTACAACGTGGTATCAGAGCTTAGGCTGAGCGAGCACTTAGACTTTGGTGGGGTTAACTCATTTGAGATAGGGTAAGTGAGACTCTAGGATGAGTGTGAGTGTATTATATATATAAGCGCGTATTTGTTAGTGATATAAAAATATTTTATATTGTGTCGATTTATCAGTTGAGTGATTTATGAATCTCGGTACAAATGGAACAACTATATCGATAGGGGTCTCTAAACTCTTGAACAAGGTAGAACGACATAGTATTGTTTTGAAATTAGGTAAATGAAATAAATTTACCTAGATTATATTTTATATATAAAAAGAATAATTTTCAGAAATTGGTATAGTTATATATGGTGTGTTTGGATGGTATAGAATGATAATATTCGATTATTATCATTTATTGTTGATTATTTATGCTCAGGTAGTTTATGAGCATTTATTATTAGGCTGAACTAAATACGAACACCTTGTGATTTCAGTTTCACAATTTAATATAAGGCATTCGGTAATAATGTTGAGTTAAAATTTAAATTATAATAGAAGTTATTTATTATAATCTATACATAAT
Source organism: Allium fistulosum (assembly GCA_030737815.1). Classification (NCBI taxonomy): domain Eukaryota; kingdom Viridiplantae; phylum Streptophyta; class Magnoliopsida; order Asparagales; family Amaryllidaceae; genus Allium; species Allium fistulosum. The sequence continues at coordinate 302,169,354 of CM060901.1, read as the reverse complement.
GAAACAATTGTGAATTGATCATATATATGAAAGTGAAATTATATAAGTATGATTTAATAGAAATAGTTTATAAGTAAAATGAATTTAAACTGAGAATTTGAAACTTAAATCCCGGTTGTTTTAGAAATTGTATTTCAAAGTTTTAGAGAAAATAATAATGTATTATTTTGAAAGTATTTATGAATAGAGATACTCAAAAAGGGATTTTAATTAAGATAAAAAGCATTGAACTCACTTCGATTGTTGGAATATAATTCTAGTGATGACTGCAGCATCATCGGTGTTCATTTTCGAATTTCTAAGTGGCGGATTGCTACCATAATAGAAATTGGTTATAGAGTTGTTTGGTAAAACAAGTTTTTCTTTAAAAATTCCAAAAGTATGATTTAAAATATACAAAGGGGATATGCATATTACATTATTATTATTATTTCAAAATGATTTGACGTAAAAACCTGGTATTTAAATTTTGAAATTTTTGGTTTAGAGATATTATAGGCTCATATATCTTATCTATTTGGATAGTTTGGTTTATACATCTCATTTTAAGATGTTGTTTGATAATTTTTATTTATTAAAATGAATGGAATTTTCGGCGATTTTGGATGGTCGAAAAGTAGCAAGTTAAATTGGAAATAAAAGCTAAGTGTTTTTGGTGAAAATATAAGATAATAAGTTTTTATAACTTATAAATTTGAAAAATAGTAAGTTAAAACAAAATTTAATCTATTGGACATTTGAGTTAAGTAAAAGAAAATCTGAAATTTGTATATATAATCTTAGATTGTAGCGGAGTGTTATACAAATATGGACTTAAGTTTAAAGTGGATAATGAACATATGTGTACTTTATAAAATATTTATAATAAACTTAAGTATGGAAGGGCTTTAAAGATGAAGTTATGGCTTTTTCAAATGTGTATAAACTAAAGTTTTATAATTGTGTATATATTCTTAAGTTGTCATGAAGTAGTATATGAATACATACTTGAGTTATGGAATGAAATTTAACTTAAGTACAGTTAAATGAAATTATTATATGAAATGTTTAGTAAGTAATTTCATTACTAAATGAAATAATATTGGTGCAATAAACTGGGACTTAAAATGAATGAGAATAAAAAGAATTTGGTACAATTAAGAAACCAATTGGAATAAATATGTAAGTTGTATGTAGATCATTTTATTCAGATAACTTTTGATCTAGATTCGAGTACACGGTTTCAAGGTGATTTACACCTAATCGAGTTAGGATTTTTCACTAGATTCTTGACAGCGAACACTAGATACATATTTTTGATTTGATTCCAAAGTTTTCTATCATAGTATATGGCTATGCAAGGAGAATGGAGGTTTCTGATTAAGGAACCGGATCGAAGTCCGCACTAGAGTGGTCGAGTGATCGATACTAGTTCAGAAGTGCAATTGCATGATCGAGTGAGCGATCAGACTTCATATTGCGTACAGATGATATATGCACATCGTAAGGGCTTTAATAAATTATCTTCCTTTGTCACGAGAAATGCAAGATATATAGTTGGATATTATTTGTAAGTAAGATGCAGGTTCATGGAAACAAATGCTAGTCTGATGCTTTTGGTTTCATGGGTAGAGTTGTTTTCCCAAACAAATAGGTACATGTTTATATTTTTATTTTGTTTGATGGTTTTATGCCACAAATATGGGAGACCACTTGGCTTTTTTTTTCTTTTGTTGGTTTGGGCCATATTTGGTAATTTGTAGTTTTTCCGATCGAGCCGAGCAAAGAAGAAACTAGCGAAATTTTTATAACATTAAAGATTTAGAGATTTATTAATCCTTTTCAACTAATTGATTTTGGAAAGTTTATGGGTTGGAGGCATTTTTCTTACTTTTGAGATTTCGGGGATGAAATTCTTTTAAAGGGGGAAGAATGTACCACCCCGATTTTTGTCCCTTAATTTTGAATATTTAATTAATTTTAAATATTGAAATATTGGTTTAAAAAGTTTTAAAACTTGAATTCAAATATAGGAATTATTTAAATATTTGAATTGTGAATTTAATATTTGAATGGTGAATTAAATATTTGGATTTTAAATTAAATATTAATTTAATAGATTTAAAGGTCTAGTTTAATTTCTTTTAACTAATAAATAATAATGGTGAATTCAGTATGTAAATTTATTTGCAATAATAAATAATAAGAAAATCAATTTTTAAAATAACAGCTCGATTTTTATTGACGTATTTCTAATTTAATTTTTTTGATTTTTCCATAACTTTAATTTGGAAAATATTTAATTTTATCGATTTACGATTTATCGGGTAAACAACAGTTTTTTTGTGATTCTACAGAATCAGTAAACCAGTGTATATTATTATTGTTTTGAGATCACGTCGTTGTTTTGAGTGCGACCATATTTTTATTTTATCGTTCGGAGTTCATACATGCGGTGTCAGAAATATCAATAAAATAAAGCAAACACTTAACTTCTTCAACACCACACGTTTTCATCCTTTCATTCATTGTACTCTTCCATCCATTTCTCTGAACAAAGGGAAAAAGACAATCAACTTTCTTTTTAAATCCATAACAAATAAAAGAAAATTCAAATAAAATCTAAAGCTTTAATCTTTGGTTTCATAAGGCTCAGATCTACATATGGATTGATTTTTAGGGGTTGCAGCCGTAGTTTTAGGGTGCATGACAGTTTTAGGTAGAGGCTTGGCTAACTAGGGTTTTGATTTGGAGCAAATTGAGTTGGAGTTGAGTGAATCGAAGCTAGTATTTGGGTTCATAAGAGGGAATGGCACCTCATGGCCGATTTTGGCAAGGCGCGGTGAAGAAGTAGGGACCGGAACCTATAGGGGTGTGGAAAGGAAAGCTCGAGTCGCGATTCACTTTAGGCGATCGAGTTGGGTTATGATAGGTCGAGAGTGATGCCCATGGGGAGAGAAGATCGTAGGTAGTGTCGGTTCATCGGACGATTGGCTGGAATGGGAGGAGGAGTGCACTGGTATCGCATGTACAAGGGATCGTTACTTTAGGGAAGAAAGGATGAGGTAGTGGATTAGGAGGGTAATTATTTTAATAGTGTAATTGAGTTGCCATTAATTAATATTTAAATTTCGATTCTTATAAATTGCATAACTTGTTTATACAATGTCCAAATCGAATGCAATCAGTTGCATTGGATTCGTAATGATGTTAACTACATCTTGGAATTGGATTGGTTGAGATGGGAGCTATTGGAATGTTGCGCTAAAATCGAACACTGTTCAATTTTAGATGAAACTGAAACGCTTTGGTGCCAACTAGAATTTCAGTGAGTTAAACTCACCTCTTTGGATAAATTGGTATATTATATAATAGGTAGGATTTTACTGTTGTGTTTGGTTGAAATTATTGGCTGATCGATTAAAATATCTGCTTTGAATAGCAATTAGTATTTAAAATTGAAATACATAAAAAATTTGTTGAGAAATCCATATTTCTCGATATTGTCAATTTTAATTTCCTATTATATACCTATTGATTGATTTCAGTTATATTCCTGTTAAATAGATTGTTAAATACTGAAATTTGATTGTTTGACCATATTGGATATGACACTGACACTTGTGAAAAGTTAAACATTTTTAGTGAAAAAGGAAGTAATAGCATTTGTTAAGTGCTATAGTAACTATGGCCTCGAATAGTATTTTGGAAATAATGTTAAGTGATGTTTGACTTTGGAAATGATTTTCGATTTGGAAAACGATTTAAATTTGAATTTTTGGGTTTCTGTGATATTTTATTTTAAAAATGAGTTTTTGAACTTTCCTATTTTAATTCAACTTCTTTATTTATTCTTTTTTTAAACTATATATATAAATGTTTTAAATAATTATTTTGAAGTATTGGTTTTATGGAAATTTTTATAATAATATATGTTTATTTTCAAAAGGAAAATAAAAAGGATTATCTTTTATTTAAAGTGATTGTGTGATTAAATAAGGTAGAAGTATTTTGGTAATAAATATTTGTGAGATATTTTGTATAAAATGTTGAAATAAAAGAATAGATTTATGAAAAGGAAATTTTATAAATTTAAAAGAGAGATATATAAGCAGAATTTTTATAAATAAAAGAATAAACGGTATCTTATATATAAATAAAAAGGAAATCAATACCATTTTGATAAATTGGAAAAAATAATTCTGTTTGTGAATTTATGGAAATATATGGAATGACCGGCTATGGGAAGTATATGAGTTTTATAATTATATATTGGAGTTGTGCTTATATTTAGAATATTTGTTTTATGAAAGGGAGTTTGTAATTCCATTAGAAAATTATAAAAGAAGCTGTAAATGAATATGGAAGTTGTAAAGAGCTGCAATAAGTTTGGAAATTTATAAAAGGAGGATGTAATTATGTCATATATATTTATAAAGGAATTTATAAATGATATTTTATGAAAGGAATTCTAAAATGAATTTAGAGCTTATACTTATAAAAGGGTTTTATAAATTGTTTTAGAGATTAATAAGAGAGTCTTATAACTTGGAAGGAGATCTTGAAATTTGGGAAGAAGTTTTATAAAGGATTTTGGATATCAATAAAAGAAGTTTTATAAAGGATTTTGGATATTTATAAAAGAAGTTTTATAAATGGCTTTGGATATTTATAAAAGAGTTTTATAAATAAACTTGGAGATTTATTAGGAGTTTTTTAAATGAATTTGGAATTTTAGTAAAGGAGATGTTCATAAATGAAAGAGATTTATTGAAGAAAATTATAAAAGAAATTGAGATTGGATTTCCCCCAAATTGACCTTCTTAATTTTGGTGGTGTGGACATTCGTTCCATGCTTAACACCAAAGGAATAGTGCTTGGGTTTATCCTTATCTTTGTTTCTAAAGCAATATTTGTTTTAATCATTTTGATATGATTTTGAAATAAGAAATCTTTCATAATGTTTGGTGAATATACTTTTATCGTTGAGATAAGTATATAAATACATTTTCTAAGCAGGGAAAGTGCAGTGTTTTGTGAATATACTTATACCATTGAGATAAGTATATGGATATTTTTTCAAGTATTGAAAGGAGTATAAAGGGTTTGTGAATATATCTTTGTAAAAGTATTTTGATACAAGTATTTATAAAATGATTTTGCTTAATGAAAGGATTAATTAAAGAGGCTAATAGGTGCTTTGGGCTTAACCATCATTATTTTCCTTTAGAAATTAAATCCCTCGTTGAATTGTTTGTTATTTGATAGTTAGATAACCGACTGTCAAATGTTGGCATGTTTTAAACTATCGTTGTCGGTTCGGAGAGACCGGGATCGGATATATTATCCGAATACTACTTCGAACTGGTACAAGCATTTCAAATTGGAATATCTTGAATATGACCGAAGACGGAGCTTTTTGAAGTGCAAGGGCTGCTTGCTACTAATCCTAAGGGTGATTCCAAATGGAAGTAGTAGAAGTAGTGCCTTCGGTTTGTTCATATCCTGAACAACTTGTATGGACGAATGCTGGCATTGCATTTTGGCCTGGAGGGCAGTGTTAGCATTCCAAGTGGGATTTCTACCAAAATGGTAAGACGTAGCCTCTAGCCTCATCAATTGGGAGTGCCAAAACTAGGGGAAATGCAGTAGGGCTAAGTGGGTCGCACCCATTAGGGTATTGTCATCACCCTTCTAGATACATATTTATAGATTTGGTTGTGTATGAGAACTCTCGAAAAGGTTGCAAAAACAATCGAGGTGATGAAATATTCGGTATTATCCAGTAGGGGTAGGCCGGTCCTGTGTTGGCACGGAGTCCATGTGTGGCTCTTGGTTCATTTTACCTTGAGGTGTACTATGGTAGGCGGTAGCCTGGTAGCCTTGTCATTGTATGAAAATCCATTTTCGAATAAGTGCCTCGCGGAATAAGTTGTATGCCTATTATGCTAGAATTTAATTAATGTAACAATTTCAGTTATGATTCAATATTTATTTTAATCCCTGGACATTATTATAATATCAAAAGATTTCCTATAAAATGGTTTGTTTATTGTGAGGTAAAAACTCGTCCATGTTTATGTGTGGCATGGTCTTAAGAGATACCGTTACTTTGAAAAGTTTTTATAACATTAAAACTCATTTGAGGTGTGTTTCTCACATTGGTTTACTAGACTGATTCGGGTGTTATTTTCTAATAATGCTCGGGCCAGACCGAGTGTATTTGCAGATCTAGTCTAGATGCGTTGGAGCTTCAGGAGATAAGCTGGAGGCCCTGAGACATATTCGCGTATATGTTATTTTCTGCTGCATTGGTTGTCTATATTTATCAGCGTTTGTGAAGACAGCTTGTAATAACCATCCAGGCTGATTAATTGTATAGTGTACTCTGATTTGATGGTATGTATATTACAGTTTTCTTTTGTAAAGATCTACTGTATATTATATATTACTTGTCATAATGTGAGATTCGGTTCTGTCTCTCTTTCTTTTTCCCCAATAATCTATCTTTCCGACACTTGGATTCTCGGCATGTGAATACCATAGATGTATTAGTGTCAACTTCTAAGGATTGTAGGGGCGGGTTGTTACACATCCATACATATAACCATTCAATATTTGACAACATTCATACATATAAGAATCTCACCTAACTAACAATATAATTATAATATATATAAACAAGCAATAGAATATTATACATTAATTATAATTCATATGAAATAATTAAACCATATCAAAACCTATGTCTTGAAGTATACCTTGCTATGATGAATATATCTCCTTAGAACTCTTCTCAATTCGGCAGATTGCTAATTCTTGAATCGTAGACCCTTTTCTATCAAATAGCTATAGCTTTGAATTGATTTGATTTGAATATTAATGGAGCCCTTAGAGGCATAGATCGGCCAGCAAAAAAGAGATAGAAGGCAGCCAAAAGTCTTTTAAAGGTTGAGAATAGAGATGCTTATATAGAGGATAAGTTGGAGATATTTTAGAATCAATATCCTACATCATCTCTTACTAATTCTCTTCCATCTTAGCCCTCTGTCTAAAAGCCTTTGTTGCACCACCTTATGGTTACTTATTGCCCTCATTTTTAGTTTAAATTTCTAGCCCCTTTCATGGGCTTTAAATCCATTTTAAGCCCAAACAAATATTATTAATTAAGTCTAATAGAATTACTTATCGATATCGCATATCAATCGATATATTTATAATTATTATAAATATAAAAAATAATATTTATTCCTCATATCATAATCAAAGTTTTATAATTAATATTTCATAAATATTAACTAATTTATAACAACTATAAACTAATTAAATCGTTTGGTCTAAAGAGAAATCATTATATCGGTTGCGTGACTCATCAGGTGTGAATTTTGTCAGCGATTAACATCGAACTATTCGAATGTTAATAGTCACATGTCACTTAGCAAGTGGTGTTACATTTTAGCTAAATTTATTACTTACTTAGTTTCGGTAAAATCCAATTTTACTTTATTAAGTATTACCCGATTATGACATTCATTTACACCAATTCTCTTCGTCAAAACTATATCACTTTGGACTTATGAAATTTGATAATGACCAAAATTCCAATATCAACCATATTCAACTCTATAGTCCAAACACAAAGTCCTTGGTTCGATAATAACAATTGTCATTAACTTAAATGCTCTGGTCAGAGAGTTTGACTTTGAGTTGACTTGAGTTGACCGTGATACCAACCCCATATAACTGAGGAGACGGATCCTCACTTTAATAGTGCTTCACTTCTAATACTTTCGGTTAGCCCAACTATAGTCACTCGATGGAATGCCACACCATGATTTGACTATAATCAAAGCGGAGCTTTCATATTGAAGATCTACACTATTCTCAAGTCGAGAGAACTGTGCAAATCTGTCACATTGATATTTTCTATTTGACCTTATTTATAATAAACTACAGAAAACTATCGAGTGATTCATTCCATAGTTATCCAATAACTATCAGTATGTAACCTCTAGGTGCCCCCAGCAGCCATGAGTAATACTGGAGAGCGTTACGTACTCTAGTCTCAATATATACATCGATATCCAGTTTCGATGCATCTTGACTATGAACATTTAAAATGGTATATCAATGTTCATATAAATTACTCACGATTTCAAGTCTTCATTTTTACTCATCTTGTTGTTAGCTTCATGGTTCCATAGTTGTTTGCACCGATATTAACTTGTTTCTGGATCCAAATGATGGAGTTGTGAAAGAATAGAGTTGCAGCTTCAAGTGTTCATGGAGATTGATGGAGAATTGCATTGAATCAACAAATCGACATTAGAAATAGGCTTCTAACATCGAGCAGAGGTCACAAGCAGAAGATAAGGTTCACCTGAGGTGGAGATAGGACTCGGTACCGACCCGTAGGGTGGGGTCAGTATCGACCTCAATTTTAGGTGATCCCACTGTTTTCTTGGTTTGAGTGCTTTTGGTATTGGTCTTGCGACTTTGTCTGTGCTTGGTTTCTAGACCCCTCGGTCATCTCTCTAGGCTTCCTGCCTAGACAACTCGACATTCAACACGTCCAATCTGTCCGAATATGGCCTGGTCAAAAGGCTAGATAACCTTGCTCCCCAAAGTACATCTCATTTCGAACGTGATGTGTTTTGAATCGAGATAAGTTAGAGTTGCTACGAAGGACTCCACCATGTGTTTCGAATGGTCATTATCCTTTTTGTGAACCGTTCCATGAAAAGTTATGTCCAAAGTGATCAGTCGCAATGCTCAACCAGCATCCGGGATTATAAAACCGGAACATATTCTTCTGATTTGGTATTCAAAGTTTGATGACCTTAGACCGGTTCCGTCCATGGATTTCTCAAGTTTGAATTCGATTTCCCTTTGATTCTTGTCATCATGTATTGGATATACATACGTACACACATTCCATCACATGATTATACATGCACGTACATTCATATACATATGTATATAACATACATATGTTTATATGTATATATATAGATATTATTAGGACTCGGTACGACCCATAGCTTAGGGGTCGGTACCGACTCTAGACTTGGACAATTTTCCAAGTCTTATTCCCAAGACTTTGGGTATAGGATGCTATAAAACCAAATCCTATTCCATTCTATTTCTTCTCTTATCCACTGCCTTTGCTAATCCAAGAATTCAAGCTGCCATTAAAAACTCTCAACTCTGAATTGAATCTTGCCTCTACCCAAGCCTTAGACGATCGTCGCATATCCTTGCTTGAATCTATGATCGCCCGCTTCTCCTTTGTCAGACCTCTCTCCATCAACTCGTGCCTGAATCTCCATCTTGCAATTTAACCCTATCCCAAAACATATCTCCACATTTTGCCTTTAACTAGGTAGGTGGTGAACTTGGCTTTGGGCATAGATGAGGATGAATGGACGTGGGTGAACATGGTGATGGCAGCCGTGGTTTTGGATTGGTGAAGGTGGAAGGAGAAAGGGTGGAATTTCTTTTGAGTTTCAAGGTTGTTCAACTCCGACACTTAGGAAATTTTCCATATTTCTTCTATTTACATGACACTCATCCCTTGTGAACTCGAGATCTCTCCTTAGATTTGAGCCCTTCCCAAACATAGCTAGTGATGTAAAACTTATCGAGATGGTCAGCGATGACGGTCACGTCGAGTGATATATAGAATTTAAAGTGAACTGTTAAATAATAACGGAAAATTGAACTGCACGACGCTGCATGACACCGTACTAGGATCCATGTTAGCACAGAGGGCATAGCTTATAAATAATCTAATGTTGATTGCATTTCGAGATTTCTTTATAGAAATGGATCAGAGACATTCCAAATGTCTTGCTGCTCAAGCCACAGGTACATCAACTTCCAAATATATTGAATCTGATGCCAAATCAAGTTCGACTACAACTCCACATGCCCAACAAACTCCAACTCGGCGGGAACAACAACAAGAGATTCCATAGGCATAGCAAAATCTAGAAAATCCTAAAGTCGAGCAACAAGTTCCTGAAAATCTGGTAGGGTCGGTAGGCGGGCCAAAGATAAATCCAGCACTCGACACTCTTGAGGATGCCGTGATATTATAAGATCCCACTGATTCTCTAGATTCTAAAATTGATTAAGGATCTCTTCGGACGATATGTGATAAGCAAGGGATTTCGTTTGAAGATTGTTATCCCGCCTTTTGGCAAGGCCGTGACACCAAGAACTTGACTAGAAACCAAGAACAGTTCGTCCTGGAGATCGGTTATACATGGGTTCACTATGGATACTGGTAAATTTTGCCCGAGTCCGGATCGAGCTAAAATTGATATGACATGACAAGCAAAGCTATGAAAGCCAACGTTCCAATTTCAAGTCAATCGGAGTTCGTATGCTCAAGATATTGATTGATCACGGTTGAGAAATCCAACTCTATTCATATTCATCCAATTTCGTAGCCATTCCCCAAGAGAGATTCAGTTTGTATCCATCGCCTACTGACTTCCTTCGTATCCAAAAAATGAAGCTACTTCGTATCCATCATGTTAACAGCACTTCATATCCATCAACAAATGCTTATTTCGTATCGGTCTCCCTCCATCCATCTCGTATCGATCTCCCGCCATTGATACGAACAACAAAAACCACCAATCGATACGAAGAAAGCAGCATGAAGCATTGATACGAAGGCAACCTCCAACCATCGATATGAAGTAGCATGCAAGCATCGATATGAATAGGGCCACGCATAATCGATGCGAACTGGTATCGATACGAAGGCGACAATGTCATACGAATCCAAACTTGCATCGATCATAACTCGAGATCTACAAGTCCAAATGCCACCAAATTTTCACAGGAGCTTACGTACCACCTAAAGAACGTCCATGCCAAATTTTGACTCGATTGGACCAAATCTTGATCGATACAAAATTCGTTCGTATCGATCATGGACCGAGTGCAAATCACGTGGGATCGATCACGTGGGCCCACCCACATGCCAGAAGAGGTCTCCCGAGATCTGAGCAAGATATTTGCAGCCTACGCCTATAAATAGCACCCCAGAGCCTAAAGAAAAAGGGACTTTTGGCCTCTCTATGCCGATATTCTATCGAAATGATTATCAAACTTCAGTTATACTATTGTAATCTTTTGTAAACAGCGAGTGAAATTCAATAAATATCAATCATTTCATAGTGGACGTAAGCACTTCGCCGAACCACTCTAAATCTGTGTGTTTCTGTGCATTTTCTTATCTGTTTATTGGTGTGTTTGTTAGATCTGCTTCGTTTTACATTTATTTTCTTCATTTTATCTCTTCAAACACATCCGAAGAGTGTTGTGCCCAATTTTGGTACAAACAAAGATGTTTTAGCTCCTTCCCAATATCAAAGACCGCTCAACCGTCTAGAAGTGTACACTGCCTGCATTAGATATATGTGTTTGGCGGGTTGCATCCCACCATTCAACCAGTTTATGCAATGAGTTCTCAACTTCATGTGATTGGCTCCGACGCAGCTGCATCCAAACAGCTACGCTTTCCTCCTTAGCACATACATGGTCTTCTACGAGCACTTGAACCAAGTACCTAGAGATGAGGAGATCCGGTATATTTATAGCTTCAAGAGCCAAAAAGAGAGTTTGTATCTGATCTACTTGGAACCGATCGGAGGTTGTATAGTAGTTACTAGGGCATGGAACAAGTTGTGCTACTTCAAGAGTGACTGGTTCTGCATTCGTTGTTAACCCGGTTTTGCTCAAAGATGGATGTCTAGACGTAAGTTCCATCTCCTTTATATTGTATGAATTTGCCTTATACTATGTAAACTTAACTCTCATCCTTGCTTTACTATCCAGATATTCCAGCAAGACTCGGTAGCTCAGTGCTTTCAGATGCCGTTAACATTCTTATAGCAGTTCCGGCAGAAGATAGAGATATCAAAACTCTTCTTTCAGATGAAAATATTCTTGCCTACGGCTTGTTAGAAGAGGGTCGCAGCACTGACATTGTCCAAGTAGCTTCCAGTGTTGATGATGACAATGATGATAATAACCTGCTCGGAGGAGGCAAGGCTGATCCAGATTTGTTCCCAAGCCCAAGTCCTAGGGCTGGAGTTAAATAAAATATTGAGCAAGTATCGAAGGATGCCGAGGAAAGGGAAATCATTAGTGAAAGTGGTGAGGCTGGTCTAGGTGACAATGATGCAGGTCATGAGCCTTAGCCTAAACAATCTAGGGACGATCAACTGCCTGCTCTAATGAAGAGGTTAATCATGTAATCTCTAAGGCGTAAACTTCTACCCAGCCTCCGTTAGTCACAGATGCAAAGAAAAACCCTTCTCTTCCTTCAACTGGCACATTTGACAACTTAGGGCCATTTCCTACCGAGTTTGGCTCTTTCGATGTTAGCAATATTAGTATTGAGGGCATCGACTCCCCTATCTGCGTCGATAAGGACTGCAACCCTACCAATATGGGAGAGGGTACTCCCATGAGTAAAGCTCCAGCTCATGGTCCGTTGGGGGGACACTAGGACACTCACACGCATTTGTGCACTTTACAACACTAGCACTTGACCTGTGTCCTTGCTTGTTGGATCTAACTTGTTCTTGTTTTCCTTGAAGAATCAATGGAGAAAAGGAAATACATATATCGATCTCTGGAGGAGAAAGCATCCTAAGCACAAAGGCATCGGTGGAGTTCATACCGTTGGGGAAGTGGTCGTGATTATGAGTTAGGCTATCATTCTAGCCGAGATAGAGATGACTGAGATAGAAGCAGTTACGACAGAGATCGCTCATCACATGACTCTACTTCCAAACATCGCCCTAGGTCCATATCACCTCCTCCTAGAGGTCCAGACAAGCAACCCGATTGTTGCAATGACACCCTACCTAGTGACACTTCTCGTGCTCAACCTCCGGCTTCTATCCCTATACAACCTCTAATGCCATCTCACTCCAGGCGATCCACCAACTGTAGGCATCACAAGGGTGGCTCTTAAACTTCCTAGCACAGGTCTGCCAAAGAAACTGCTATAATCCCACCGGTCTCTTTGGAGGAATAGCTTGTGGCCAATGCCCGAATAGCCAAACTAAAGAAAGAATTTCCAAGTATTTGGGTTGATGGTCTTATGTTAGTGCCTAATTTTAAAAGGATCCCGGCCGACGTCCAAAAGATGGCTATCGATTGCGTAATCGACATTCACAACCAGTATAATGAATGGACGAAGGTAGGTGAGAAAATTTCCAAAGTCTTCAGGGATAGGCAGCTAGGGATTAACAATTAGAAACTCATCAAAGATGACAATAAGAGAATCATCACTAATCTCGATGCTGAGGTCGAGAAACTGAGAACATCCCAAGCCAAAGTTGAGAAGGTAGCCGAGGAGGTCATCGGGCACTCGAAGAGGAGTGGATTAAGCATCAAGATGAAATGGAGAAAGTTTTCCAATAAAACAATGCTTTGGTAATGGAGAGTGATACCGCAAACAGAAATGCAGTTAAGCTAAAAACCAAGCTGGAGCGTGAAACAAAAGAAAATGATAAAGCACTCTAACATATTATGATGAGTTGCTCCATGCAGAAAGAAAGAGACAAAGCGCTCGAGCATGCTAAGAATGTTAACGCACTCTTCAAAAGAGAAGTTGAGGCTATGGAACATCAGGCAGAAGATCATGTGATGGAAAAGTTTGAACCATTGCGGAACCATTATAATGCCAACGTGCTCAAATTCCGAAACTTGGAGTTATTCAAAGATGATTATCCTAGAATCCTCGCCCTCGCTTGGGGGCGGATCCTTGAAGAAGTGAAAACTTTCCTCAAAGGTGGTGAGGTGGATTTGGAGCAGCTAGAGAAAGAAGTCTTGGTAGGAGATGAGCCAAAGATTCAGAAGGATGGCCAGCTTGTCCTTCATCCTTAGCTTGTCTTGACGACGCATAAAGACTTGGGCGAAGGCTCCGGATCAATGCCACATGATGCTACTACAAGCCAAACACTTGGATCCTAAGTTGATCTGACACCTGGGTATGATCCCGAGAGGCATGAGATCTACATGCCTACCATTCTCTTTCTCCGATTCTTGAGGGGAACTCCGGCAGCACTCCGGCCTGTATAGAACTCCAAAGCACAAAAGTATCTCGTTGACTTCTCCTGTATTTTGGAAATTTAATGTGTCATCGATTAACATAGTTAATCTCTCTCTCTCTCTTTGTTTCTCAAGCCTCAGGTCAACCTCACATTTCTTTGCTTCCCAACAAGGACTCTCAACCGACACTACAAGTGCCTGTAACAGAATCAATTACTGCTACCACTTCAACAATGATTCCAACCATCCCAGTTGAAGATACTCCTAGCCTTGATGAGTAGATGATTGATGCTTTGTTGTATGAAGGAGCTGGTGGGACTCAGGAAACTCAGATTGATGAAGATGTTGTTATTACTGGGGTCCAAGCCCCTGTCGGGTCCCACCATGCATGATCTTAAGCAGGAACTTGGGAAAGATATCCTCCTTGCCACGGAGGTCAAGCAGGGGAATATGGAAGTCATTCCTCCTCTATCCATCGCCTTGCCCTTGCTCTAGTCCATATTCCTCTACCCGAGAGCACTCAAAGCACACCCACAAAATCCTCGCAAAGCATTCCGACCTCCATTCCTCCACCTGGGAGTGCTCAAATCATGTCGGCTGGATCATCGCACAGCACCCCATCCAAAGGCAAAGGAAGCGAGGGAAAAAGAGGAAAATGACAGGGTGAATGCTTGAGCGATGTTTCACTCAGCTCTAAGAAGAAACAAAGGAGAACGAAATCGAAGAAGTAAGCACCGGTTTGTTTGGTTTAGATGGACTTGTTTTTTAATAATAGTTGTAGCCTATTTTGGTTTTTGGCCTGCTTTGTGCGGGTTCGGCCCCCGATTTTGCTTTTCATTTTTAGTGTCAATAACAGTTGCACTTAGCTTTCCAGATATCATGTGAATAACAAAGGTTTTTTGTTTTGTCAACTCTGTTTGGATTTTTCTAAGTACTTAAGAAATACGATTTCTATTTAATGTACTTGCGATCTATTCCTTTGAGTTATTAGTGTCAAACCAAATCCTTCGTCCGTTTTGTAATTATCGGCCTTTCATCGTTCTTTCGAACGTAAAGTAATTGTTGAAGTGCCAAACTCTAGGCATTAGTTTGAGTTAACCACTTAGAACGGCAGTTCGGGTATCCTTTTCCAGGATCACGATATCCAATTGCGTCAAACTCTAAACACTAATTTGAATTAACTTATCGTAGTTCGCACATCCTCGTCCAGGATGTACACTTCTAATCACGCCTAACTCTGGCATCGATTCAAAGTTCATAGCCAAGATCCCCCTTTATGCCAGGCATAAATCTTTGGTTTCGCCTACTCTGGGCAAAGTGTTAAGAGTTGGACGGTCTTGTCACGTCCACTTTAGTTTATACTCCTGCTCCAGTCTAAGCATAAGAGTTAAGCAAGTGAACGGTCGTATCATGTTCGTTTTGAATTTATACTCCTGCACCCACACCAAGGGTAAGAGCTAGTGTATGAACGGTCATGTCACATCCGGTTTGAGTTTATACTCCTATCCTATATCCTAGGATAAGAGTTAGTTGGTATCCATCAACGAACACCGAGAAGAACTTTGAGGGTTCGATCATAAACTATAGAAGTTTTGGTCGGCACCTGACAACGGGTACCTCCACACCTGCATTATTCACATGCAAATTCATTTGAATCGGTCAAGTCACAACTCTTATGTAATGGAAAGACAGAGTCCTGGTCTCAAAAAGCCATTTTATTCCATAAAAGATGGGAAATGAAAGAATCTACCTTATTACACGGCTCCAACCAATTATTTACGAATTTATTTCTAAGTGAAATAGAATTGTAAGCGCTCGCTATTTCATGCCTTTGGGAGAAAAATCTCATCTATCGTTGCAAGCCCGAAAGTTCCATCTCCAAGCTTCCACTCTATTATGTACGGAGCTTCCGAGGTCAGGCCCAAGTTTCTAAGGCTAGGGAATATTTGTTTGAATCAGGTCGCTAACTTCGAAGGTATGATTCCTGACCTTAGTGATGTAATACCGTGCAACTTGGTGTCGACGCGCAGCTGCCCTCAACTCAGCTATGTCGCACTTCTCATCGATCATATCAAGAGACTCTGGCAGGAGTTGCTCATTAGTCCGTGGATTGTAGTGAATCGCTCGAGGAGAAGGCACTTCCAGCTCAACCGGAATCATAGCCTATGATCCAAGGCTAGGGCGAATAGAGAATGGCCAGTTGCTAACTTGTGAGTAGTTCGATAAGCCCACAATACTAATGGAAGTTCATCGACCCACTTGCCCTTGGCCTTTTCCAACTGCTTCTTAAGAATAGACTTGATAATCTTACTCATGGCTTCAACCTATCCATTCGCCTGAGGATGCACCACCACAGCAAATCTTGTCTATATCGATGTCGATGGAAGAAATCTGTGAAGTTGGTACTGTCGAATTGGGTCCCGTTATCAATAATAATTGCCTATGGAACTCCAAAATGACATATGATATTTCAAACAACAAAGTTGATTAGTTTCTTTATGGTGATTGTGTCCAATGGCTCTGCCTCAGCCCACTTGATGAAGTAATCAACTGCAACGATGGTGTACTTCACATCACCTTTAGATATCGATGACATATCGACAACATCAATCCCTCAGACTACAAATGGCCAAGGGCTGACCATCTGAGTAATCTTCATCGAAAGGGTCTCTTGGTATTTTAGCAAAACTCTGGCACTTGTCGCATCTATGAGTGTAATCAGCTGCATGTCGGTTGGAAGTTGGGAAGAAGTATCTGTAACGGAGGATCTTCTTTGTTAGGGTTTGCCCTTCGGTGTGATCGCTGCAAGCCCCTTCATAAACTTCTCTTAGGACTCATTTGGCCTCGTCATGAGCGACACACTAAAGCATGGGGACAGAGAACCCCTTCCTGTATAGTACTCCTTCCTCCATGATATACGTCAATGCTTGTCGAAGGATTTTTCGTCGCTCGTTCCTTCTCTCCGGAGGGATTCCTTTCTATAAATAATCTCTTATCGGAGTCATCCATGACTCCCTATCGGGTTCAACTTCCAAGATTCCATCGACGTACATCTGGTTGATGCTCGGAGTTAATAGTACTTCCATTGGAACCAAGCCAGGAGTTGTGCATATCCAGAACTGGCCAGTTTAGCCAGTGAATCAGCCTTCTCATTCTCTTCTCTAGGAATATGAGTGATTATGTAATATTCAATGTCAACGAGCAGCTCGACGACTCGGTTTAGATAAGGAGCTAGTCTTGCCACTTTCGCTTGAAACTCTTTTCGTACTTGGAAAATCACCAGCTGGGAGTCGTGGAAATGTGCAAAGACTTTATTCCCAGTTCTTTAGCAACTTTCTACAATCAAGGCCTCATATTCAGCTTTGTTATTCGTCGCTAGGAAGTCGAATTTCAACGTGTAGCATATTGGATGTTCTTCCGGAGTAACAAGTACAACTCCAGCACCGAACATCGTTCATTGGACGAGCCATCCATGTACACCTTCCATCCAGTATCTTTCTGACCACTACTCTCTGTAGGATCATCTCATGCAGTGAATTCAGCTATGAAATCCACCAAAGCCTGACCCTGGATCGCTCTCCGAGGGTGATAAGTTATGTTGTATTGGCTCAACTCAATGTTCCATTTCAACAGCCTTCCAGAAGTCTCAGGTCGTTGCAAGACTTGTCGCAAAGGCTGGTCGGTAAGAACTTTGATCGGATGTGCTTGAAAATAAGGGCGGAGCTTTCTTGAAGCGATCAAAAGGCAGTATGCGAGCTTTTCCAGCTTTAGGTAGTTACGTTCTGTGCCCGTCAACTGCTTACTGACGTAATAGACCGGTCGTTGGATGTGAGATTTCTCATGTACAACGCTCAAAGCATGCACCTACATCGCTAGGTATATAAACAAGTCCTCGTCATCCACCAGCTTTGAAAGGATGGGGGGTCTCTCCAAGTGATCCACCAGAGCTTGGAATATATCTTTACACCCGTGATTCCATTCGAAGTTCCTTTTTCCCTTCTTAATCACCTCGAAGAAAGGGATGCATTTATCTGTGGCTTTGGAAATGAACTGACTTAAGGAGGC
The DNA here is from genome assembly GCA_030737815.1 of Allium fistulosum. Lineage (NCBI taxonomy): Eukaryota > Viridiplantae > Streptophyta > Magnoliopsida > Asparagales > Amaryllidaceae > Allium > Allium fistulosum. The sequence goes on along the minus strand of CM060901.1, from coordinate 302,151,228 downwards.
AACCTTCCTATTTAAGCTTTGGACCTCCTTAATTGACTTGGGGCTTCGATTTTTCTCACTGCCTCGATCTTCTCTGGATTGGCTTCAATCCCGTGGGAGTTCACAACAAAACCTAAGAATTTCCTTAACCCTACGCCAAAAGAGAATTTCAAGGGATTAAGCTTCATCTCGTATTTTCGGAGGACGCCAAACATCTCTACCAGATCTTCAACGTGGTTTCTTGAACATCGTGACTTCCTAATCTTGTCATCCATATAGACTTCTATCAAACGTTCGATTCGGTCTTTGAACATCTTGTTCACGAGCCTCTGGTAAGTTGCTCCTACATATTTTAGTCCAAAGGGCATGATCAGATAGCAATACAGTCTGAGGTCAGTAATGAAGCTAGTGTGCTCCTGATTTGGGACGTGCATCATGATTTGATTGTATCTAGAGTACGCGTCCATAAATAAAGTAGTTCGTGTCCAGCAGTTGAGTCTACCAGCTGATCGATCCTCGGGAACGGAAAGCTATCATTTGGGCGTGTCTTATTCAAGTCTGAATAATTGATGCTTGTCCTCCACTTCCCGTTAGCTTTTCTCACCAAGATAGGATTAAATACCCAATTCGGGGAAAAGGCGTCATGGATGAAACTGTTATCCTTCAGCTTATCACCTCTTCTTTGAGTGCAGTGGATCTCTACCAACCCAGGCTGCGGTGTTTCTATTTCATAGGAACACATTTGGGATTTATAATTAATGCATGGCTCACTATCTCCGGTGAGATCCCACATAGGTCCGAGTGTGTCCAAGAGAACACATCCAAGTTTGCTCGAAGAAAACTAACCAACTCCTTCATCACCCTTGCGTCGAGCTGAGATCCGACCATTAGGACCCGATTTGGATCATCCTGGCAAACTTGAACGGAAGTTGTCAACTCAGCTGGAACTGCTCATCCACCTTCTGGCTCTTTTTGTCGGTCCATATCATCATGGAACCGACTAGGATGCCATGCCGGGGCTCAATCTATAGTTACTATGCATCCAAAGCTTTTATGTGGAGGATCCCTTCCACATTTTTTCCTTTCTCACTTCACCTTGCCTCTTTCAGTTTGGCGACATAGCATTCGCAGTCAGTCACCTGATCCACTTGCATGATGCCCACTCCATTCTCTATAGGGAACTCATAGCTAAGCACTAAGGAGGGACTGCCGCTCTGAACTCAACCAAGGCTGGTCGGCCTAGAAAAGTGTTGTAGGTTGAATAAATGTCCAACACCAGAAAAAGGCACGACCCACACTCGCCTACGGTCACCCTCGCCAAGTACCACCAGTAATTCAACAAATCCTACAACCTTAGTAGTCATCCCATTGAACCCCTATATTCGATATTTACAAGGTTTCAAATCCTTCTCTCCAGCATCATTTAACCATAAGCTCTCTTGAACAAGATATTGATCGAACTTCCATAGTCAACCAGCACCTTCTGAACAGTAGCATGACCAATCATGGTTGTGATCATGAGTGGGTCAATCATTGGAGCTTCCACTCTATTGGCATCTCTATTTTGGAAGATAATATCATCATTCATCATTCTACATTGTTTTGCTGGAGTCCTGTCCTCAATAGCATAGCAACTTTCACTCTCCACATGTTTAATAGCACCAATATACCTATCCATCTCCGCTAGAATTTTATAAGTAGGGTGTGGCCTACCGATGATAGTATTAATCACCAGTAATTTTTATGGCCGCTTGAATGTATCAGCTCGAGCCTCAGCTTGCCCTTGTTGGGAAGACGACCCATGGGAAATAGAGTTTCACTGCCCGCCATCCTACGGAGCTTTCACATACTGCTATAACTTTTTCTTACGGACTAGCTCTTCAATCATATCCCACAAGTGTCTGAATTTTTTGGTATTGTGACCGTGAGTTTCATGGAATCTGTAGAACTTGATTAACTTTCTTTCCTTCTCATTCAACTCTCTTGGAGTCGGCTTTCTATACTGGTCAGTGTTTTGAGTCACCAGGTAGATGTTTTCTATCGAGTTTTTCAGTTCAGTATAGCTATCATACTTAGGAGTCCTAATACGATTCATGTTATCTGGCTTCTAATTTTTAGCCCCATCATCATTTCATTTCCGGCTATTGTTTCGATTACCAACATTCACATCTACACTCTCATAGCTTCCTCTAGATTAGTTTACGACAACGTTGCTTTGTATTACCTCGTTCAAATTTCCAACACCAGTCCTCCGTGGACATTTCTTCGCTTTCTTGAAGCGTAAGTATTCATTAGCCTTTCTATAGAAAGCATCCATACTTGATGGGGGCTTCCTTTCCAATCATTCCCCGAACTCCGTATTGGGGTGAATCCCCCTGATCAACGCCATCAGCACTATGTCATCCTTAGGATCTATAAATTCTGTCATGGATATATGGAATTGATTCAAGAAATCCTTCGGTGACTCTCCCTCAACTTGGAAGAGGTTCGAATAACCATCATATGCTTCGAATATGTAGTATGTAAACAAAATTGTTCTATAAACTTCTTTGATAATTGAGCGAAAGGTGATATGGACCTCAGTGGAAGTCGTGTAAACTACATTGTAGCTACTCCTTCTAAAAAAGGGAAACAATGGCATTTCATAGCATTAAAAGCTCTAGCTGAATCCATATGCCATTCATATCTCATTAAGTGTTGCCGAGGGTCCGTAGTTCCTCCGTACAATGGCATAGTTGGCATTGTGAATCTCCAGGGGTATCTCCTACATGGAATGTTCTCTTTAAATGGATTTCAACTGGGAGAGGTATCCCATTCATCATTACTTCTGAAACAATTTTCACTAACAAGTCTCCAGACCATATTCTCCAAGTAGTCTGGGTCAACAGGTTCGACTGAATGGTGGCAATCGGGCTCCACTCCGAGTGTTCGGCCCGACGAATGCTCTCGGTTTGTTTCTGGATACCTAGGTTCTCCAACCTCCGGGAGATCTATTCGTCCAGCAGTTCTCCCTGTTTGATTCGCGTGAGCAATATCATCAACAACAGCACAATTCTCTATATTCTAACCACCAGCGGCGCATCCTGAAGCCAAGTCCATACCACATTCCAAAGGATGGGCTCTAGGCCCACCATTGGAGGAGTTGGTAGCGACCCCTAATCTTGGGTTGGTATCGACCCCTAAACTTGAGCCTGAGGCTCGTCTTTCCCCTGGTACAATGTTTCAGCAGCATTCTGAGTCCTTTTCTGCTTCCTGCCCCTTCGTCTTTGTTCGGATGATGAGGAACTTTCAGATGAAGAACTAGAGTCTCTTCTACTCCTTCTACGGCTGTTTTGAGTTAGCTCATTCAACATTCTCAAGCTCTGTTTCATCGTCTGATTCATCTCATTCTGACCAGCCTAGAATCTATCTTCCATCTACTTCATCATGCTATCCATCTCCATTTTGGTCACGACATCAGTTGGAGTCTAGATCTCCGTTTGAGTAGGTTGGACAACTCCATCGCCTTTTGAGGATTCTGATTCTCAGCTTTAGTAGTAGCTGTGGAATTGGTAGAACGTCTCTTCTTGATGGGGCCATGGCAGCAAGCTTTTAGTAGATCTTTGCAAATATGAGTTGTAGAATTAAAAGGTTGATAAATTGGATCTATCTCTTGGATATCGAAAATCCAATAGTAGATGATGGATCCAAGTACCCTGAGAATCTAGGGCTCTTAGTGAAAACATCAAAATGTTTGAACCAAAAATGGCACAAATACCCAGAAGTTTATGTAGAGAATTAAATATAAAGAAATATAAATGAAAATGAGAAATAAACAAGCTAAAACCATTTATAGTGGTTCGGCAAAGAAAGGCCTACGTCCACTTCAAGATTTTATTGCTTATATATGACTTGAAAGCAAAATTTCTTAGAGGTTGGTACAATCCTGACACTTAGATTTTCAGAATTACAAGAATATATAGTAGGGAAGAACTAGAGCCAAAAGATCCCTAAAAATGAACCATACCCTTCTATTTATAGAGGTAGAGGGCCTAATATCTCGCATAAAATATCTCCAGGCCGTTATCCATGACCTAGACCAATTCTTCTACAAAAGTATGTGCCACATCATTAGGAAGTAGGGGTCGATACTGATCCATAGGTAGGGGTCAATACCGTTCTCTAAGATGGCCATATTGGTTGCCTTCAAGTCTTCACCTTGACTTGTCTTATTGTTAGCTTCGTGATTCCATAGTTTTTTGCACCAATATTAGCTTGCTTCTAGATCTAAATGATGGAGTTGTGCAAGAACAAAATTGCAGCTTCAAGTGTTCATGGATATCGATGAGGAATTGTATTGAATCAACAAATCGACATTGGAAATAGGCTTATGGCATCGAGCAGAGGTCATAGGCAGAAGATAGGGTCCACCTGAGGTGGAGTTAGGACTCGATACCGACCCATAATGTGGGGTCGGTACCGACCCCTATTTTGGGTTATCCCATTGTTGTCTTAGTTTGAGTGCTTTTGGTATTGGTCTTGTGACTTTGTCTGTGTTTGGTTTCTAGGCTCCTAGACTATCTCTTTGGGCTTCCTGCTTGGATAACTCGAAGTTCAACTCATCCAATCTGTTCGAATATGGCCCGGTCAAAAGGCTGGATAACAACCAAGAGTGAGGTTTCCACTTCTATTTTCATTGTCGGCCTTCTGAAAGCTGCCCAGATACTCTTTTTAGATTATTCTTTCTATTTCATTCTTCAAATGTCTGTAGTTGTCAGTGTGATGACCGATTGCTCTATGGAAGTGGTAGTATGCTCTACCCCGATTATGCTCTGCTTTCTTCCCTTTATTCGGTATGTTGTATGCGAGCTTAGCCTTGGTCATCTCGTATATCTCCCCAAGAGTGTGGGTGAAGGGATTTTTGGTGGTGAGATTCAATTTCCTTTGTCGCTTCGTAGGTGGGTGGTATCCTTCTGCCCCTCTTTTCTTATCATAGCTGGAGCGGAAGTTCTCTAAGGTTGCGCTGTAGATCTGGCTTCCTCGATCCTGACATAGTCGGCTGCTCTTTCGTAGAAAACCTTCATGCTATGGCATGAATTTCTTTTTCTTATCCCATATAGCAGTTCCTCTTCTAATTTCGAGGTGCACCACTATTAACATTGCTTCTTCACTAGTCACTCCAATCCGGAGTGCCTCAACTTTGAAGCATTTAATGAAATTGCATAGGCTTTCATTTTCATCCTGCTTTATACATCACATGTATTGACATATGAGGAAGCTTCTCTCCCCGAATTGAATTGACTTAGAAACTCGCCAGACAGTTGTCTCTAAGATTGGACCTCCTTTAGTCCATACCTCCTGAACCATCGGGATGCTGCGACGGTAAAGTAAATGGGGAACAACTTACATCGGGCCATTCTTCTTATCTTCGAGATGTCCATGTAATACTCAAAGGTACAGAGGTGGTCGTTAGGGTTGGTAGTTCCATATAACTTATCAATTGAAGGGGTTTTGAAGTTATCAGGAAAATCTGCCTCAATGGCAGTCTCACTAAATGAGGAAACCCCTTCCCTTATTTTTTTCTCTGATGCTTTATTGGTAGATTTTTGCTAGCTGCTCTACTCTAGCCTTTAGTTGACGGATTTCGCTCTCTCTCGGGTCAATCTGAGATAACTTACCCTTAGAAGCAGTGTCTTCATCATCCAACGTAGATTGGGTTTGTTTTTCGAGCAACAGTAGGTTAATATTGGCCGGTTTTGTTTTGATTTAAGGATTGGCCTGGATCTTGCTTTTCAGCTTGGTGTTAGCTTTTGGCCAGCGTCACCGTTCCTATCTCTGGGAGTGTCATTATCATTCCCTCATTGAACAACCAGCCCAGTGGGTGTGTAACATCCCGACATTTTCAACCATTCACATCCAAACATGTCGGACTTGAATTGCTCAAAATATCATATTGTTAATTTAAATTTGGCAAAACTCAACATATACAGAAAATAAAATAATCACAGAATCACAGACACAGAGTATTATAACAATAGTGCAGCGGAATAGATAAATAGTAGCTCATGAAGCTACTTTATAAACAACAGAGTTTGAAATAAAATACAACAAAATATCTCAAATACAAACTGATGACATCTCTGGAAAAATCAACTTGAAAAGCTGAAAGCTGAATCGATAGTTGGATCTCCAAGCGAAGCTCCAAACTCCTAAGGTGAGTCTCAAATGCCGTATCACTCAGTCTGACCCGAGCGTAAAGCAAAACACAAAACACTCGAGTTAGGATTAACATTCTTATATCAATAAATCCAACTTAAGTGAAATATCAACTGAAATACAAGTAACTTAAAGGATGTTTGGGATAACCATCCTCAAAGGATCCGTGGAACTATCTACTATGCAGTAATATATGCTAATAACAACCAAACGTTATTATGACACCGTGGTCATTTCAAAATAATTTATCTTCAAAACCAAAATATCATTCTCATTTCAAATATATATATTCCAAATTATAGCACTTTCAAAACTGAATTGATAATTTCATATATATCTTATTTTAACTTTATTATTATTTAGTTTGAAATATTCACTTAATAAATCCATTATCATTTAAATAATCTTAAATTACATTAAACTAAATATTTCCTTCGATTTATTTAAAACTTGAAATATCCATTTAAATCACTCTAAATAAAAATCAAGTTATAAAATCATATCTTAAAACCTCAAATTTAATAAGTTTCAAATCGATTTAATTAAACAAAATTCTTAATTAAATACAATTTCAAATAAATTCAAATTTATCTTCCCAACCTTAACTTATTCAGATTATTCCAAAAATCTATTATTATATTTTTGAAATATAAATTTTAATAAATACTTAATCATAATATATATTAATCAAATCAATCTTAGTTAAATTAAATATTATTATTAAATCTATATATAAAATAACATTTATATATAATATTCCAAGAATCAATATTTATTAAAACCCTATATTTCTTTCCAAAATCATAGAAATCATTTCAAAATATTTATATCTATAGACCAACGGTGTCTGTATATAATTTTCTATACTATGGTCAAATGATACGGATTTTTATCATTTCAATCCGTAGTTTAAATATATACGGGTATATATCATTTCAACCCGCAATCCCAAATTCAATTCAATGAAAATCGCTTGGGTTTATCATTTCAACCCATAACGATTTTCTCCTATTCTATAGATCGTTCGGGTATGTATCATTTCAACCCATAGGGAATTCTATACTAACAGGGAACTTGCAGAGTGATAACAGATATGATAAAAATATAACAACAAGCATATATTATAAATAACATATAAACAACAGGATATGGTGTCATATCCCACGGGTGAACAGTTACAGATAATAGCATATATATAACAATTTAAATAACTAATAGCAGAATATTTCAATTATCGTTTCAATTGAAATCAAATTTAATAAATATAAGAACATTAAATCGTGAGTGATTGCTCACCTTTCGAGGCTAGATAGAATAGGCAATGAGATTGAGTTACGAAATGCAAGCACGACTTCCAAATCAAAGCTAGAGGGATACGATTCGACGAACAAATCTGATAGTTTGAATAGACGAAATCAAATCAAACCGGATCAATAAAGATAATTGGTAAAAGTGAATTTGTATATATATATATATAACTATATGTAACTATTTACGTATATAAAACATATTCTAAATTCAAGCCATTTTAAATCAAATATATATATACTAATCAAAATCATTGTTTTAAATTAAACCCATATGTAATTAAATTTAGAATCAAACTCAATTATATTTATGAGTAATATATAAAATCTATCGTTATAATTTATATAGCAAATGTCAATGGTCCAAATTCACCTTATACAACAAATATAGTACTACATATAACTTATATATATTTATATAAACCGACAAATATAAATATTAGAATTTGTACGTTATAAACTGTTTAAACTATACATGTATACGAAATTTTTAAACATATTATATGTATATAAAACATACGTCTCTTATTAATATAATTACTATATAAACAATGTAACATATATAAGCAGAAATGAATGTAATATATATATCATTCAGACTTATATACTTGGCGAACAACAGGTTACATACCATACATATATATATATATAAGGTTTAAATCTCAACTCCAACCATACGTAACTCATAATATGTGAAATTGTAATATACGAACCCATACACATTATATAAAACATACCGCAGATTCCCAGGCAACAACTATATAATATATTATAGATATAATACTCTATATATAATATACATACGGTAATAGGTAAACTTAAAATATACTATACCGAAATATAATAGAATAAAATATAATATAAGATATATAAACGTACACATAACACTACAAAAAGAAGAAGGCTTGGTGCTATGCTGTTGTGGTCGAAACAACTTATATAAATATTTATATATAAAAAAATGGAATCACTGCCTCCACAAAGTATAACTTAGCAAACTAACGTATGGAAATTATTATAACAGCAATACTTAGTATAACACATATCTATATATATAATTTATACAAACTAACCAAAATATATCTTAAAATCTTAAAACTTTATGTATATAATATATAAAATCTGACACGTTGTAATATAACTGTAATATAAACATTTATATTATAACTAAATACATAAACTAGCTCTAGACGGCAATCCATATTATATATATATATATATGTTCGCATATAAAACTGTAAAAGTAGAATATAAATCAATGGACCAAAATATGCAGTCTTCATATATCTTTCATATATACTTTAAAATAACACAACAATATAACTTTATATATAACAGACTATATATTATAACTGTTATAAATTAACCTATATATAAATGGTATATATATAGTTTACCTTATAGAGATGAAGGAGAGCTGCTGTTGTCGAGGAGGGAGACGAACAGCAGGAAAACGAACCAATTAGTCGGTTGTGAGCATGGGTTGCGTGGGTATTTCTCACGTGAAAAGTGAATAGGAAGAGGAAGGCGGAGGAATAAGTGGCCGCTGTTGCCAAGGGAAGGTGCTTGGATAGACTGCCTCGCATGGGTTCGGCACTAGGTAGGCTTCGGCCTGGGTTTCGGCAATGGAAGGAACTTCGGCTAGTGTTGGGTCATGCTCGGCGTTTGAGGGTGGAGAAGGATCTGGAGGTTGTGAAGGGGATGGGATGGTTTCTTGGCTTGGGGTGGCCTACGTGGTGGGTTTTGTTGGAGATGAAGTCGCATACTGTTAGACAGTGGAGGAGTAAGGGAAAAAATGGTGAAGTGTGAAAGGGAGATAGCATGGGGAAAAGAAGATGGGAGGAGGAAGACAAATGCAGATCAATATTTCTAAAAGATGGACAGTTTATTTTTATATACTTTTTCAAAACGTAAGGAACGAATTAATATTAAGGGAAAGAAATGTCAATGGTCGCCGTCTTTTTAGCTGAATAATTAAGGCAATTTATTGCTTTCGTGGGCTGTACGTTTCAATTTGAAACTGAAGGAAAGGGTAAAGTCGCAATTCACGGTACCGTTACAACAAACAGCTTATTGTTTCTGTTGCGTACCGAACCTCAAAATACAGAAATAAATATACCGCAGAGATCAGCACGACGAGACGATCAAAATGGTATACAGATATCAATGGTACAATCATCCTTTCAAAAGTCGATAATGGGTTCCGATATACGTTGTTATTCCGTACGGAAAAATCCAAACGGAGCTAGAAATGTCCGAATTTCACGAAACGAATTTCGCAGTCTGATTCAGAGTGTTCTAAATAAATTTTCTCATGTTGACATATTTAGGTTTCAGAATACTTTTAAATTCAACTGTTATTAACTGATTTAAATTGAAATAAAATTCATAATAAAATAAACTTCAATATTCTCAGATGAAAATTTACCAGTTGCTATGTTTAAATAATGTATTACAAATATTAAATTTTCAATTCAAAATTTTATTATTTAAAATTTCACAAAATTCAGTTAAATACGTTATTAAAACAATTAAAAAATTTGGGTCGTTACACTCTCCCCCACTCAAAACTTTTCGTTCCCGAAAAGGAAGAAGGTAGGAGAATAGAAACAACCAGAAAAAAAATAGATTGAAAGACAAGGATAAACAATTTATTTAAAATATATAAATTTTCTTGAAATATTCATTTGAAAACTTCATTTGCAATTCAATTATCTTTAATACTTTAAAACTTTTCAAAACCCATTTGTAAAATTTCTTGCTTCCTTTATAAATACCATTTATATGTTTAAATCACACCTTTATAATTATATGAAAAACTATTTGAAAACAATTATTTATATCATTGCTTATATTTACAAAGAAGCTATTGAAAACATTAAATCCATAATTCATAAATTTATTAATCTATCTCAAGATAATTTTCAAATATTATTAATAAATCAATAATCATTTACTTTAAATATGTTTTATTAATTAATAACTTCTAAAATATTTATAACACTAAAAATTTTCTTTTAAACCATGTAGTATATAAATAAACCATATTTTACACATTATATTCAAAAAGGAAAAGAAGGTAGATTCGAAAAACAGAATGTAGGTGAATAAATAAAGCTGAGCAGATAAGGTAGATTCAAAAGAATAGCATCGGGCACGAATAATTAATTTAGAACCATAAGAATTTCAATTTTAAATATTAGTACGAAATTTCTTTGTTGGAAATACTTCTATAATAAAATACCTTTAAAATAAAATACTTTTATAACAAAACACTTTTATATCGAAACAAATTTTCCTTTCGAAAATACTTTTATAACTCGATGTCTAACAGGTTTATCCTCGTGCTTGCAGACTCTGGCCATGCGTTGATCAGGCACAAAGCTAGAATTCTTCAAGTGCTTAGTAGACTTGTTTCAATACCCAGTGAAAATACTGGAAAAATCTTCAAACACCGATATGGAAAGTACAATCCAAACAAATCAACTGAATCATGGATCGCAGATACACAATGGTTACGCCTGGATCCCCCGGGAAACATCCGTACCTTTAAGCAATCGCTGCCTTGCGAATTTCGCCATGATAACCAAAACTGTGGACCGCAGGATACATAACAATGGTTACGCCTGGATCCCCCAGGAAACATCCGTACCCTTTAAGCAATCTCTACCTTGCAGATTACGCCACCACAACAAAACTACAGACCGCATGATACATAACAATGGTTACGCCTAGATCCTCCAGGAAACATCCATACCCTTTAAGCAATCTCTGCCTTGCAGATTACGCTACTAACACAACCATAGATCGCAGATACACAATGGTTACGCCTAGATCCCCCAGGAAACATCCGTACCTTTTAAGCAATCACTGCCTTGCGAATTACGCTATGCAGTCGAGTTTGTAAGACCATGGGTAATGCCATGGAATTCGAAGTACACTCGTGTATAATATCCGAAAAACCAAAAATCAGAGAGAATAATATCGATAGAATGAATCCAAGATGTGGCCACAAATCGGATATCAAGCAGAAGGCACTTTCCATATCTTTACTTCGAAAATATGTATCATATAGTACCTTTCAAATCAATTTCAAATATCATACTTATATAAAGTCCATTATATATAAGATTTCATTTCAAATAAAATACTTTCCAAAATCAAGAGTATAGCAAATCACACTTATATAGACTTTGATTATATAAGATTTCACTTTTCAAATTGAGTACCTTTCCAAATTAATAGTTTCAAATCAACATCATACTTATACAGATTAGCTTTATATAAGTTCGATAACTCTCAAATCAAGTATTTAGTAAAATAAGGTTCTAAATTCAATTCGTTTCAATATCAGTTCAGTTTCAAAATCATATACAATTCCACCAAATTATCTCTTCTCAATTTAAATATCTTCAGTTTCAAAGTTTCCAAAATAATAGGTTTGGAGAATAATCCAAGTTTCTAAATCAATATAATTTAAGTCAAACAATTCATTTCCAAAATCAATGGTTTTCAAAATCATCTTATATTTACATAAGGTCCATCTTATATCAGAATCAAAATTTTCCAAAATCAGTTACACCGTATGAAGAGCCATATGGGATTGAACATCTTTGCTTTATAAAATGTTTGAATTTAGAATAGTTTTGTATATAAAATAGTCTGTAAAATAGTTTTGTAAATACAATAGTTTGTAAAATAGTTTGTATGTAAAATAGAATAAAATAGTTTGTTTAAGAAAAATAAAAGAAAAATAGTTTTGAAAAATGGTTTTAAATTGATAGTAGTTTTGCATAAAAGAAAAATTCCAATTAAATTACAAAGATATCCAACCCAATAACTTCCAATTTCAGCGTCAAAGTATATCAATGATATTAGAACATAAGATGTACATATGTCATCATTTCGCAACATCACATTCGATCATTCGCTCGATCACACAAGTTCGCTTTCGAACTAGTATTATCCATTCGACTTCCCTAATGCGGACTTCGATATGGTTTCTCGACTAGAAGCCATTGGCCTCCTTGCATAGCCATATACTATGATAGAGAATTCTAGAATCAAGCCCAAAATCCATATCAAATATTCGCCATCAAGAATCAAATGAAAAATCCTAACACGAAATGGTGTAATTCACTTTGAACTTGTGTACTCAAACCTGGATCAAATTAATTATGCGAATAAAACAGTATACATACAACTTATGTATCTATTCCCACTACAACAAAAAGTGTCTTTTATAGCGGCATATAGCCGCTATTAATCACAACCATAGCGGTTTGATAAGCGCTGTATATCGACATGTTATAAAAAACTGTTGAATATTTATAACACAAAATATGTCGCTATGGTTGAGCTTAGTTTTATAACGCAAATTCGCCGCTATGGTACGTTAATTCAATAGCTCATTATAGCCGCTATAATACAGCTAAATCTCAACGGAACTGGAAATCTTTATAACACCATTTTTCCGCTATAAAATATTTATTCAATAGCGGTCATTTCACGCTATTAAATCAACATGTTATAGTATTGATAAATTCTTTTACAGCTCATATATGCCGCTATAAAAATCGTAGATACACTTTTCAAAAGCTATGCCTATATATTACATTTTAATAATAGCAATCAAACTAAATCTTCATAAACGAATAAAGATTATAATCAACAAATATAACACAAGAGCATGCTCAGAAAGAAATGTGATATATTTTTCATTACAGTGTACAAACATTAAAGCAAGTGCATAACCATTGAATAAAACATAAGCCTGCAGCCAAGTTAACATAGAGAAACAGAAAATAATGTCAATTTAATAAGTGTACAAACATTACAGAGTACAAACATTAAAGCAATCCTTCCAAATATTACAAAGTACAAACATTACAGAGTTCCAACATGCAAGATCTGATCTAGTTGCGTACTAAGGACCTTGCTTCCTTCCAAATAAGCCTGCGAAGTTAACACAAAGAAACAGAAAATGTTAAAACAAGTGCATGCTCAGATAGAAATGTGATATATATTTTTCATTACAGTGTACAGACATTAAAGCAAGTGCATGAACTGCATGAACTAGAAACTACAATTGATTATTTCTACTGATCTATTTTCCCAATATGGAAAATAGATTAAAGCAATGTTAACCTCACTTTTCTTAGTTGCAGCAACCATCTGTTGAAGCATTTCTAACACTCCAACATTTTTCCATACATTTCTCCAACCATCTGCTGTAGCAACCGCTCCAACAGCCACCAGTGACTACAACTCATTCAACTGCCACAACTCATAAAATCACTGCCTTTTGTTGTCAGAATGTTTAGATAGAAAGTAATGCAAGTTATGTATTATTCACAAGCACACAAAATCTGGAAAAAAATAAAATCAGTCTTATAAATTATGGAAGGCTAACAATCTATAAACAATTGCAAATTCGACATTGAGGTTATAAGAATCTTTCAAATTGATTTTTATTTATTTACTTAATTTTCAGTTAATATTTCAATTAATTTTATTTTTTAAATTGATTTGAAGCATAAGTGTATATCTTTCTCGTTGAAGTACAGATACATTTTTTTAGATTGATTTAAAGCATAAGTGCATACCTTGTTAACTTGAAGCATAAGCATAAGTGTGTACCTTTCATATGTACAAAAGCATATTTGTATTTTCATATCTTATCAATTTTTTTATTTTTAAATGTTGGTTTGCTAGAGAATATTTTGACTTGCATCAATGTGGCTTTACATTTGCCATGTCAAAATCATTGAATTGATACAAGTTCCAAATACATTAAAGAAGGAAAAAGAACATTTTAATATTCTTTTACATATTCAATGAAATCTGAATATGCAAGGTGCAGTTTGATTTTGTATGATAATACAAAATCATTAATACATAAATCCTAATCTTAAAAGATTACCTCGTATTCAGCCTCATTACTCTTTTAAAAATATGTTAAGCCCACCATTACAAATTAAAGTCTTTCTATGCTTATTGTTCTTTGTGGGTTCTTAGTCATACTTTGAAAATGGAGCAAATGCCCAGTTTTGAATTAATGATTAGTGTAATCTTTTTTCTTATCAAAATATATTCCTTGATAGCTAACAAATGGCCACAAAATGATGTATATCCTTCATTTTATCAGTATCTGTTGAACATCAAACAAACAACCACTTCCTCATAATGATATAAATATAAAATAGTAATTTGGAAAAAGAAGAAAAAACTAATCTTAGCAACTCAACAGGATCATGGCCAGGGTAAACTTTACTAACTGGTTAGCAAGTCCCATCGTAGGATTAAGATAATGGACCACCCAACAATTAAGTTAAACAAAAACTACTAATTTTAGACAAACTAAGAACTCATTTTAATGAACTAAACTCAAAATGCAGGTTTAAAAGAGCAACAATATGGCTTTCAGATTTTCCCACTATTTTCTCAGTATTTCAGATTTTAGACGAATTAAATTTACGATTAATTTATGCTGAAGCAAGCAAATTCAAATCAATGTTGTAGAAGGCAGCAAGCATTAAACAGTAAGCTTAAGGAAAGTTCGTATGTTATGTGAAAAAAAAATTTACTTAGTGAATTTTAAAATTGCTGAACTACAAAATTTCCAAGTTCAATTTTTTTTTAGAAGTATAAATATTTAAAACTACAAATATTTTAATCTTTCTAAAATTTTGCTCCATGGTTCAGCTCTTATAGATTTATGTATCCTAATTAAGATATCCAATATATAATTTTAATAGTTGATTTCAGGAATATCATTTTAAGAAGAAAGGAATCTTTTAGTAATGAGTTATCAAGCTACTCCAAAATGTTTCAATGAACGGTATTTATTTTTCACGTTAATAGGAATTTCAGCCATATTTTTAGATTATTCCGCACATGTTCCATAATGATCATTAACATCTCAATTTTATTTACACTTTCACATAAACTGAACCCTACAATTTAGTGTGTAATTCTCTTACTATTTTTTCAAATCATATAGCATTGGGAAAAAAACTTCCCAAACATACATATAGCTATAATTAATCAATCATCAGTACACCTATCTTATATGTGTAAACACTGGGCTTCCAAGAGGAAAAATATTAGTCGGTCAAAATGTTCTAAAGCAAGTACAAATGATAGCTAAAATATGTTAAAAATAGATATTTTCTACAAGTACTTTACAGTAAATAGTAGCTTTTCAGTTGACACTTGAAAGCCCATGCTGATCTCAGTACTTTATAGTTCACAGTAAACTATCAGATCAACATGGATCGTAAAACTAATGGAATGTTAATTAAACCCAGCTTTTACAAATATCATAGTAAATGGTAAAAACGTCACAGTAAATAACAATTTTAAGATTTTAATAGACTATCAAAAAGTAGCTAATCTAGTGAAAGCACTGAGGTAGAATTATACCTTAATTTCTGAACTCAACTTTCTCCCTCTCCTTCCTAATCCTTTACTCGATCAACATAAAGCATGAGAATAAATTTTCATTTACCTGCATAGTTAAAACAAGCAAACAGATATAATGCATTAGTTTGGATACATTTTATATAAAATAAAATAAAAATAAAGAATGTACCTTTCAGATATATCAATACATGGTGTAATATTGAAGGATATCAGCAATGTGTATTAGAGGGGCATAAAGCTACAACATGAGGGGATTTCACTCATAATCTTATTGCAAATATTAAACAAGTAAATGAAAATCTACAAGTCTAGAACATGAATCTCAAGGAATCTGATGTGGTAAAAGGGCTGCATGAAGCATATAATCAAGTATCTGGACAAATTGATGCAAATCATGAAGACATAAGCTTATATGAAACATGATGCAAATTTACTTAGAATTAATAAAACAAGTTAAACTGCAATATTAACAACTGATGTAAAAAAAAATATTATGCCTGTAGGAGGGAGAAACAAATTCAAAATTCTTGTGGATTATTTACCATGGCTACTTAAAATCAAATATATTTGAAATAAATTTGTCAAATACTGGTCTATTTATAACACGCTTGTGGATTATTTACCAAATAAAAGAACACTAAAAATTCATTTGACAATTTCTGCAAACCAGGATTTTTGGTCTTAAATTACTAAGCAAAGCTTAAGCATGATGAATTGAAAATGTAAAAAAATACAGAAGCGCATGCAATTTCATTATGATTATGTACTTGAGTAAACAAAACTAATTAATGTATAGGATCAAGCATCTAGGAATATAAAGGATTAAATGTTTTTTGTAGACGGTTTGAACAACAACTTAAGCACTTCGATATGTCAGTTTCTTATATTACTTATACATGTTGCACACAACCTCATACACACACATTAAATCTTAAGAAGTACGACGAACTCAGGGTACCATTTGCATCTGACAAGTCCATGTTTTGGAAATTGGCTTGATTTACTTGTTATTTTTGAAAGCGGACATATATATTACAAAAAACACCTTTTATTAGCACTTGAGATACACTAATTAGCTAAGTGAAATGCTTGTGGCGATCAAATATCTCCAGAAGAAAGATAATTATGAAATCAGACTTATATATTATGAAAGCACTTTTTATCACTAGCACTTGAGATACACTAATTAGCAAAATGGAACCAACATGGCTATTGGGATCAGAGCTTGTTGCAAATCCAAATTATTATGAAATCAAAACTTCTTCAGTCCAAATCTGAACTAAGGCCTTCTTGAAATATATGAGGATTCAGATTACCCCATTTAGTGAAACAAGGATAGTTGAAATCCAAATAACAAACACTCAATGATTTTAAATTTATGAAAATAAATTCTGTGGCCTAAATTGCAGAACTAGTTTGGTTCACAAAATAAAACAAAATAAGCAAGTTATGAGGTGCTTGCTTTATTGGTTTTACCATTTTTTTAAATAACATAAATATTGACATATGTCACACATCAATTGCTAATAAGATTATGACGTGCTCGAGGTAAAACTCTATAGCAAAAAAATTGAGAAATGTTCAGATCACCATAATAAAAATACGAAATAATTTCCAAAATGAAACAAAATAATCTTGCATCGAGAATGAGCTTTTACAATCCAGAATCCACTTATCATGATCATAACCAATTCAACCATAACACAACTAATTATCAATAAGTTGATGTTGGTAAACATCACATAGAATTTCAAATAATATTTCACCTTATATTGTAAAAAGTGGTTATTCTTGTTCTTACAAAAATCAGTAATATGACCAAGTGTACATTGCAAAATCCCTAAATTATGCTCTACCATCCCAAGCACATAAACATCACAAGTAATAATACCCAATCTCTCAAAGAATTGCTATACTTTACAATTAAGAATATAACAATAAGAAGTAAATTACCATAAAAGCTAAGCCTCTGCTTTCTCCTCTGCTACCAAAACAACCTCAACAGTAGCAACGTTCTCTTCCTTGGACTCCTCCTTTTCCTTCTCCGCTTTCTCCAACTCTTCTTCTTCAGTGACGGCGAAATCGAAGATCGGCGATTAGGGTTCCAGACGCCATCGAGTTGACTACTGAGGAGTGAACTATTGAAGTGGAGGAGAACGACTGTGAAGGTCTGAGATGGAGCGAACAGTTTTGATTAGGGTTATTTCGTTGGAGACGAAAATTGACAGCGCTATTTTGGGAGGGATATGAAAATGGTTAAGTTTTTTTGGGAGGGAGATGAAACTACTGTTTTTCTGGAGGGCAGACGAAAATTTTGGAGCCAAGAGCGTTACACAGCACGGTACAAAACAAAATGAGTTAAAAAAGAAATGATTAAATGTAAACAATAACGCTTTAGAATAACGCGTTATTAAATGACGTTATTAATAACATCTTTTCTTGTAGTGTCCAACTTGTTATATATATAGTTTTATAAAAGATGTTACTAAGTTAAAACATTTAAAACTAAATTTTATTCAAAATATTTTTTTAAAACTAAATTTCATATTAGTATAATTCAATATAGTCTTATTCATTTACTTAACAAAACAGTTTCCAACTTATTTAAATCATATTACTTCACACTTTACACATACAAAACTAACTTATATACTTTATCAAATAATTTATACTTTTCAAAATTACTTAGCTTTGAAAAAATTAAACCTTGATTTGGAAGTGTTCGAACATTCACAATAGTCGGAGAAATCAAATTCACATCCAAGAGTTAGAAATCATCAACAACTCAGTAAATCAATTCCTAAAGATAGAGTTATACCAAATCAAATCCAAAACTCGAGGACTGAACACCGGGCTCACTTCAAATCGTTTCAAATATATATACATATATCTTTCGAATATCAAATCATACTTTGGAATTTGAAATCAAAATTGGTTTCACAAAATCAATCGCATAGCAAAGCTACTAAAGTGGCCTATCCCCCACTATGAAACTTGAGAATCAATGTCGATGATGCGTGCAATCATCACCGAAATTATTCTCCAGCGACATAAGTGAGTTCTGGACTTCTATTTTATTAAAAACTTCATTGAAATTTCTTCGAAATCATTGGAACTCACTTTAAGTCATTTGAAACATTTCTTATTCGGAAATACTTTCAAATCATATTATTATATATTTTCAAAATCTTAAAACCAATTTCAAAATACCGGAGTTCAATCTCTCAAATTTCAAATTCAAAACCTTTAGTTATAAATCCTATTTATATAAATCCATTTCTTATATAAAATTTTCAAAATTTCAAATCTTTTCGAAACTTCAAATTCTCGTTTTTAAAAGGTATATATATAATCCTTACCGAAAACATTTTCACTTATATATATAGAATATGATCATACTTATCAAAGTAATACTTTCGATATATAAAACAATTTCTAAAATACAAACAAGCCCGATTTTTTTCAAAGGATGATTCAAAAATGGACTTCAAAACAAAGATAGAGATTCAAATTAGAGGAACTCTAATCAAATAGAATTCTGATTCGAATATAGGCTCGAACGAAGATGAGATAATTAAATTTCAAAATAGAAGATGGATATACTTATATAAATCGCGGGCGACCTTAACCGGGTCAACCGTGACTTCAGGAATATGATCGATGCGAAAATCTAAGGCAAATCGACATTCGATCGCCAGAGATATAATTCAGGCATAACAGGAGGTAGATAGCATCGTAAACTGAGGATACAGAAATCTCCGGTGAATCAATGCCTATTGTAAAGGAGTTTCACCCCTTCAAAATCATTCTAAGATTGGCGGATTCGCCGATTTTTATAGAGATCATTCGAAGTGGAGTTATGGGATACTCCAGAAACAAAAGAATACAAAGAGGGGAGACAAGAATGAATTTCAGAACACGTGGAAGCGTTCCAAAATTCAAAGGAAACCGAATCAAAGAGGAAGAGGTTCAAGCACGAACGAAAGTAATTCTGTAATTAAATTTGCTACATATGCTAAGTTTTGCCTAAAACCTGGCTATGATACCAACTGTAACATCCCGACATTTTCAACCATTTGCATCCAAACATGTCGGACTTGAATTGCTCAAAATATCATATTGTTAATTTAAATTTGTCAAAACTCAGCATATACAGCAAATAAAATAATCATAGAATCACAGACACAGAGTATTATAACAATAGTGCAGCGGAATAGATAAACAGTAGCTCATGAAGCTATTGTATAAACAACAGAGTTTGAAATAAAATACAACAGAATATCTTAAATACAAACTGATGACATCTCTAGAAAAATCAACTAGAAAAGCTGAAAGCTGAATCGATAGTTGGATCTCCAAGCGAAGCTCCAAACTCCAAAGGTGAGTCTCAAATGTTGTATCACTCAGTCTGACCCGAGCGTAAAGCAAAACACAAAACACTCGAGTCAGGATTAACATTCTTATATCAATAAATCCAACTCAAGTGAAATATCAACTGAAATACAAGTAACTTAAAGGATGTTTAAGGTAACCATCCTCTAAGGATCCGTGGAACTATCTACTATGCAGTAATATATGCTAATAACAACCAAACGTTATTATAACACCGTGGTCATTTCAAAATAATTTATCTTCAAAACCAAAATATCATTTTCATTTCAAATATATATATATATATTCCAAATTATAGCACTTTCAAAACTGAATTGATAATTTCATATATATCTTATTTTAACTTTATTATTATTTAGTTTGAAATATTCACTTAATAAATCCATTATCATTTAAATAACCTTAAATTACATTAAACTAAATATTTCCTTCGATTTATTTAAAACTTGAAATATCCATTTAAATCACTTTAAATCAAAATCAAGTTATAAAATCATATCTTAAAACCTCAAATTTAATAAGTTTCAAATCGATTTAATTAAACAAAATTCTTAATTAAATACAATTTCAAATAAATTCAAATTTATCTTCCCAACCTTAACTTATTCAAATTATTCCAAAAATTTATTATTTTTTTTGAAATATAAATTTTAATAAATACTTAATCATAATATATATTAATCAAATCAATCTTAGTTAAATTAAATATTATTATTAAATCTATATATAAAATAACATTTATATATAATATTCCAAGAATTGATATTTATTAAAACCCTATATTTCTTTCCAAAATCATAGAAATCATTTCAAAATATTTATATCTATAGACCAACGGTGTCTGTAAATAATTTTCTATACTACGGTCAAATGATACAGATATTTATCTTTTCAATTTGTAGTTTAAATATATACGGTATATATCAGTTCAACCCGCAATCCCAAATTCAATTCAATGAAAATCGCTTAGATTTATCATTTCAACCCATAACGATTTTCTCCTATTCTACAGATCGTTCGGGTATGTATCATTTCAACCCATAGGGAATTCTATACTAATAGGGAACTTGCAGAGTGATAACAGATATGATAAAAATATAACAACAGGCATATATTATAAATAACATATAAACAACAGGATATGGTGTCATATCCCACAGGTGAACAGTTATAGATAATAGCATATATATAACAACTTAAATAACTAATAGCAGAATATTTCAATTGTCGTTTCAATTGAAATCAAATTTAATAAATATAAGAATGTTAAATCATGAGAGATTGCTCACCTTTCGAGGCTAGATAGAATAGGTAATGAGATTGAGTTACGAAATGCAAGCACGACTTCCAAATCAAAGCTAGAGGGATACGATTCGACGAACAAATCTGATAGTTTAAATAGACGAAATCAAATCAAACCGGATCGATGAAGATAATTGGTAAAAGTGAATTTATATATATATATATATATATAACTATATGTAACTGTTTACGTATATAAAACATATTCTAAATTCAAGCCATTTTAAATCAAATATATATATATATACACACATTTCAAAATCATTGTTTTAAATTAAACCCATATATAATTAAATTTAGAATCAAACTCAATTATATTTATGAGTAATATATAAAATCTATCATTATAATTTATATAGCAATGTCAATGGTCCAAATTCACCTTATATAACAAATATAATACTAACATATAACTTATATATATTTATATAAACCGACAAATATAACTATTAGAACTTGTACGTTATAAACTATTTAAACTATACATGTATACAAAAATTTTAAACATATTATATGTATATAAAACATACGTCTCTTATGAATATAATTACTATATAAACACTATAACATATATAAGCAGAAATGAATGTAATATATATATTATTCAGACTTATATACTTGGCGAACAACAGGTTACATACCATACATATATATATAAGGTTTAAATCTCAACTCCAACCATACGCAACTCATAATATGTGAACTTGTAATATACGAACCCATACACGTTATATAAAACATACCGCAGATTCCCAAGCAACAACTATATAATATATTATAGATATAATACTCTATATATAATATACATACGGTAATAAGTAAACTTAAAATATACTATACCAAAATATAATAGAATAAAATATAATATAAGATATATAAACGTACACATAACACTACAAAAAGAAGAAGGCTTAGTGCTATGCTGTTGTGGTCGAAACAACTTATATAAATATTTATATATAAAAAAAATGGAATCACTGCCTCCACAAAGTATAGCTTAGCAAACTAACATATGGAAATTATTATAACAACAATACTTAGTATAACACATATCTATATATATAATTTATACAAACTAACCAAAATATATCTTAAAATCTGACACGTTGTAATATAACTGTAATATAAACATTTATATTATAACTAAATACATAAACTAGCTCTAGACGGCAATCCATATTATATATATATATATATATGATCGCATATAAAACTGTAAAAGTAGAATATAAATCAATGGACCAAAATATGCAGTCTTCATATATCTTTCATATATACTTTAAAATAACGCAACAATATAACTTCATATATAACAGACTATATATTATAACTTTTATACATTAACCTATATATAAATGGTATATATATATATAGTTTACCTTATAGAGATGAAGGAGAGCTGCTGTTGTCGAGGAGGGAGACGAACAGAAGGAAAACGAACCAATTAGTCGGCTATGAGCATGGGTTGCGTGGGTATTTGCTCACGTGAAAAGTGAATAGGAAGAGGAAGGCGAAGGAAGAAGTGGCCGCTGTTGCCAAGAGAAGGTACTCGGATAGACTGCCTCGCATGGGTTCGGCATTAGGTAGGCTTTGGCCTGGGTTTTGGTAATGGAAGGAACTTCGGCTAGTGCTGGGTCATGCTCGGCGTTTGAGGGTGGAGAAGGATCTGGAGGTTGTGAAGGGGATGGGATGGTTTCTTGGCTTGGGGTGGCCTGCGTGGTGGGTTTTGTTGGAGATGAAGTCGCATACTGTTAGACAGTGGAGGAGTAAGGGAAAAAATGGTGAAGTGTGAAAGGGAGATAGCATGGGGAAAAGAAGATGGGAGGAGGAAGACAAATGCAGATCAATATTTCTAAAAGATGGATAGTTTATTTTTATATACTTTTTCAAAATGTAAGGAACGAATTAATATTGAGGGAAAGAAATGTCAACGGTCACCATCTTTTTAGCTGAATAATTAAGGCAATTTATTGCTTTCGTGGGCTGCACGTTTCAATTTGAAACTGAAGGAAAGGGGTAAAGTCGCAATTCACGGTACCGTTACAACGAACAGCTTATTGTTTCTGTTGCGTACCGAACCTCAAAATACAAAAATAAATATACCGCAGAGATCAGCATGACGAGACGATCAAAACGGTATACAGATATCAATGGTACGATCATCCTATCAAAGTCGATAATCGGTACCGATATACATTGTTATTCCATACGAAAAAATCCAAACGGAGCTAGAAACGTTCAAATTTCGCGAAACGAATTTCGCAGTCTGATTCAGAGTGTTCTAAATAATTTTCTCATGTTGACATATTTAGGTTTCGGAATACTTTTAAATTCAACTGTTATTAACTGATTTAAATTGAAATAAAATTCATAATAAAATAAACTTCAATATTCTCAGATGAAAATTTACCAGTTGCTATGTTTAAATAAACGTATTACAATAATTTTCAATTCAAAATTTTATTATTTAAAATTTCACAAAATTCAGTTAAATACATTATTAAAACAATTAAAAAATTTGGGTCATTACAGGGCGGGCGATGGCGGTGAGTTGTGGACTATAGAGGTGAGGATAGTCTGTGAGTAACATGTTGGGGCTTTATTTTCTCCAACCCCTACATGCATTGGTTCATTTGGTTTTTGAAAGATTGGAATGCAATCAGGATGGGGTCATTGGGGACCTTAGCTATGGCTCCCACCTTCGTTGCACCTTTGAAGTTATAAATGGCTTCTTTGTATTTTTTGAAGCTAGGTATAATTGTTCTCGAGCAAGAGGGATAGGTGAATCGGTGGGATCTATGGTATGTGAAATAAATGTGGGCAAAATTTTACTAAATGCAGGAAATGAACGGAGGTTCAGACCCTCCTTCTAGCGCCAAAATGTTAGTGAGAATTTTTGTCTCACCGCACCCGTATGAACGTGAAGCAACTTTATCAATAATTACTTCAAGGATTTAGAACTAGTACTTAACTCAAATAAAGACAGGACAAAATCTATCACTGAAATCTAGGTAAAAACAAATTAAAATACAAAAAAGTAAAAGACATAGAGAATTTACATGTTTGGATATTAAGGAATCCTACATCTATGGGGAAATGTCACTTTCTTCTTTATATTTCTTGGTACAGATTTTGATGGTAGAGAGTATAATGATTTTTCTTTCTCAACCTTAAAAATAACAAATCGAAAAAAGATCCTTTCTTGCTACAGTGCTTTTTCTATTTATAGTATAGAGATGCACATGGATCGCCACCATCCTTATTCCATCGTTTTGTTTTCGTCTTTTGATCATGCCATGTGTCATCCATCCATATTATCTATTCGATGCATGTGGATTGCTTGCGTGTCTTTGGTGGTAAAATTTGATTTAAGCGGTTGAATTTCGATTTTGGCAAGAGATCTGAAGTTGAAGCGGGAATGTTTGAATTTGAGGCGGGAGGTTCAAAATTTGAATGGGCTCTAAGTTTCCCCTCTATAAAGGGCGAATAACTCAGGTATTACTTCCTTTTGTAGATGTGTGTGCGGCAAGCTGCTGTACCTTTTTTCTTTGGGGTGAATTACGCTGCTTTTATTACTTCTGCCTCAAAGAATGGTTGATCCTCTGATCTGCCCTGAGAATTGATGATATTTGTAACGACCCAAAATTTTTGATAATTAAAATTTGAATATTTAATTAATTTTAAATATTAACAAGTGGAATTAAGAAGTCGAATGATTTATTTTTCGAATATTGGATTTAATTTGATAATTAAATCGATAAATTAATAATTGAAATTCCAGAGATAAT
The DNA here is from genome assembly GCA_030737815.1 of Allium fistulosum. NCBI lineage: Eukaryota > Viridiplantae > Streptophyta > Magnoliopsida > Asparagales > Amaryllidaceae > Allium > Allium fistulosum. The sequence continues at coordinate 302,125,841 of CM060901.1, read as the reverse complement.
TGAAAATCGAGTTTAAAATGATTGAAAATGATTTGGGAAATTTTATTTAATCATACTGGAGTTATAGAAATATTTTAGAACTCTTAAAATTGAATTTGGAGTTAATCTGTGAAAATTGAATATTTTAATATTTAATTATCGACTGAAAAATAGCCAATTTTCGAACAGTCTCAGAATTGAACGAGACCAGTTCCATTGGATCCGTAATAGTTAGTTATTATCGGATTTCAATTTTCGTAGCAATCGAAGTTATCATTTGACCGTGGCAGCTTCAAACGCATCGATATCGTTTTAAATTTAATTCGGCGAGTTAAAAATAGTCATTTTTCAGAAGGTCTCGGATTTCGACGAAACCAGTTTCATCGGATCCGTAATGTGATATTATTGCATGGTTTCAAATTTCATAATTTTTGGATTTACCATTTGTCCGGTGCAAATTAAAACGCCTCGAAATCGATTTAAATCGGTTTAATTTAAATTGATCGTTTAATTTCATATCTCGTACAGACGATCGAATTAGTTTCTGAAACCTGTTCCATTGTGTCCGGAACGCGGGATAAACCCTAGAAACGATAGTGACCGCGCGTAAATCGGATTCCGGAAAACCGGAATGAATAGTGTCGGTTTATTCTTTATAAATACCCCCCCTTGTTATCACAAAATAAGAAAAATAAAAATTAGGGTTTCATCACGTCTCAGCCGCCACTTCATAACCGAACGGCCAGAAATGCACGCCCTTCTCCCTCAAATTTCTCTCAATCTGTCGACATTCACGCGAAGTGGTCAACTGCAATTACGTAGAGGACGAAGAGATCTTGCTACCCAACGGTGGAGATGGGATATGATGGAGCGTGGAGGCCGGAAATTGCTCGCGTTCCTTGACAGTTCGCCTTCGTTTTGCACGCCATGGGGGTGGCCGAGTGCCACGTGGCTCTGGGCGGTGGGTCATCTCGCATAGGCGCTTCGAATGGAGGCAAGATGATCGAGTTTCATCGTTGTTTGGGGGATGCGGCCATTCGAAATTTCGAACGATGATGGGTTCGAGCTCGCGAACGATACCTGGGAGGGAAGAAGCAAGGGATCTGGGCAGTGGAAACGTGCGGGCCAGATTCTCATCAAGGAAACGAACGGCTATGATAAAAGGGTGAAAATTTATAAAAGAAATGTTATTTAAATTTTGTAATATAAATTCGTTTGAAGTTTAAAATGTTGTAACTCTATGATACGAGGTCGGATTGAGACGAAACAAAATGCGTTGGAATCGTATCGTCGAATACTACGCGATGCAACTGGATTGGAAGCGATCGGGGTCAGTGAAAATTTTGAGTGAAATTAAACGTTCGTTTAATTTCATTCGAAATAAATCGCTACAAATTGCTATCAGAAAATCACGGTGAGATTTTCTCACTCAAATTGAATGTGGAATTTTTACAGTTATTGATTGATGATTGACTGTTTGGATGTGATATTAGATATAGTAGGATATATATCTATATATAGCAATATATACATATTGGCATATGTATATATTGAATTGATTGATTTCCCGCCTCGTATAGCGGATGAGACCCTATTGCGCCGTTAGTAAGCGGATTTTTTATAAAACCCATATACCGCGATAATTCCGTACTGGAGCGGAATTGGTATTGTGCTAACATCTTTGGATGCAGGGAAACAGGTTGGAGGGATCCAACTGGATTCCTCAACTGTATTTACTTATTTATAGATATTGATATTTATTCTGTTATCATATTGATATATGATATTGACTGTTGTGATGGACTGATTGGTGTTGTTGCATCATCGGATTCAGTTTTGAAATGTAAAAATAACGACTTTTACTTTAAAAGGGGTTTTTTTAAAGTGATTTTTGAAAATATACGTTTTATGAAATTTTTGAATCGATTTATAAACGTAAAATTTTAAAGTTATAAAAGTTATAATTTTTAGTGAAATATAACCGAAGTGTCGTTTTTGAAATAAAAGTCGATTTATTTATAAAGTGGTTTAAGTTGGGATTTTTGAATAACTATAAACGATTTGTATAGAAAGATTTATAAAATTGATATTTTATAAATCAAAATATTGGACTTATAAAACGAATTTTATAAGTGTTAAAAAGAAGTATAAATGGATTTCATAAGCGAATGAAATTAATAGATTTATATTGTGAAGTTAAAAATGAATGAAGTTGTAGAATAAAGGATTTATAAGTAATTTACTTATAACTTGGATTGTTGCCTTTAAATGGAATATTGATCGAATTTGTTCATAAATGATTCTTTTAAAAATTGAAATCGTTATAAAGTACAAATGCGATTTATAAACGTTGTTTATAAATCCGAAATCACTTATTCTTATAAGTGAATTTTAGAAGTTAATAAAATGAGATTTATAAACCGGAGTTGTTATAGAAAATAGAAAATGGAATTTATAAACGTTGTTTTATAAATTCGGAAATCAATAAATCAAATTTGATGAATTTAATATAGAAGGTTATTAAGGAAATTTTATCCACGATTTTGGATAGTGGATAATTCTTGGAATAAATGTGAAAAAAAGATTGAAATTTGGTTATTGAAGTATATTCACGATTTTGGACAGTGAATATATTATTAAATAAAATGGATATGTTTTGGGAAAGCGATATTATAAAATGAAGTAATTGTTTTAAAAGATATTTTAAAACGTGTGAAATATCGAAATCATAGATTTCAACATTCATTGTTGAAATAGACGTTTTCGAGAAAATAAGGAAATGATGGACTATAACACTGTTGTTATAGTAAATGGTTTCCGAAAGGAAATATTTTGTATAGTATTGGGATTTATATATCTATCTAAATTTCGAATCCCTATACTAGTGATTTTGAGTCGTCGTAACGATGTTTTACGTAACATTCGTTTTGACTCAAATAAAATGCGTTTAAAGAATGATTTCCTTAAAGAATGAAATATATACTGAATTTTGATTTAGTATATCGAATATTTTCCAAGTGTTGAAAATAAATGATTTGTGAATTACTTATTTTTAAATAAGTATGGAATTACTTTCCCAATATGAAACGAAGGGTTTGAAATTTTATCTTTTAAAGATAGATTGAAAAGTGAATATTGGAAGATTGTTTTCAAATGATTAAGTGTGGAAATTTTATATCTAGTAAAAGATATTTTGGAAGGTAAAATAATTTGGGAAAATTATTTGGAATCTGATGATGTTGCGCATCTTTATTGATAGTTAAATAACCGACTATCAATAATTACCTTTAGATAGGTATCTGTTGTGAATTGGATGAAATTGAATGCCACACTTATTTTTGAATAATCGCTCACTATTCGGGTTAACCGGGAAAGGACCATGGGGTCGTATAACCCATTCCGAATACGTGATACGTCGTTATGAATCGCATTTGCTGACCGGTGTTGAAGACCGGATATTTTTTGAAAACGGAAGGATTACCGTCGAGTTACTCTACATCGGTTGATCTCCGATTTAGAGGTTTTATCACCCTTAGTGACGGGAAGTCCGGACGTGATTGGAAATTATCCGGATTTGCAAGGGCTTCGTGAGAAGTGCCTTCGGTTCTGTTCGATCCCGGAACAGACTTGTATGGATTGTATGTCTGACGTTACAATTTGAGATATAAAGCTGATTTCTTTCAAATACATTTCTGTTGGTGGCGGAGAATTTATTCTCTTAGCTTAACACCCTTCTCTGAGACGTACGAGCTCAGAGGTTATGTGGTTGAAATTTATCAGCGATATATCCCAATTTGGTAACGTGGCATACTGAGTGTTGCTGTGAAATGATCAGTGTTTGATCATTTGTGATATGATCATTTGTTTGATCTTATATCTTTGTGATCATAGGTTGATCATTTTGTTTGACCCGAAGCAGGGCTTTTTGAGAAAGCGTAGCTTTGTGGACGAGACTTCGTCAGGGCCTCAACAACCCGGAAATGGTCGAAACAGGAATGTTGCGGCAAGGTTATGAGGGTCGCGCCCTTTAGGGTATGTCATTTCCTTCTGGAAAGGGGTGGTATCATGGTATGGAGCCCAGATACTTACTCATGTGGATACACTTTCTTTATGATGTGTGATGTTGGATATCGAGCGCTCGGATAAAGGTCCCAAAGGACCGGGTGATGACATATTCGTGAGTTACCTGTTACAGGGGTAACCCGGCCTTGTTTGGCAGAGAGTAGTTTGTCTCTCGGGACGTCCAGCCAGAGGCGATCCTATTCGGCAGAAGGAAAGGAAGTTCCTTAGCCTGACCATTTGTTGGAAATCCATCTTCCAAATACGAACTTTGTACGGTATTAGTTGTAGAACCTGCCATTTACTTATGGTGGCGCCCCACTGTTTAGATGGTAGCTATAGTAGGCATAGTTCGGAATGTCTATGCTGGCTAAGATTAATATTATACTTTCGAAATGTTTTTCACACTAGACATTAATAATAATATCCAATGATTGGCGTAGTAAGCATCTTTGACTATCATAAGAAGAAATCTCCTCCAATTCTGCGTTTGCATTGTGTGTGTGGTGGGAGGTCTTATGGTAGTTTCATTTTCCAAAAGCATTGCGAATCTGTTTTATTTTCTTTGTGAAAATAACTGTTTTACGATCTCACACCAGTCACCATGACTGACTCGGAGTTTATTGTTTCCCTTCTAAACTCTGGGTGCCCACAAATTTTCCACACGGGCAGTCTAGAGTTAGGTTATCAGGATATTCTGGAGCTTTGGAGATAAGCTGGATGACGAGACGTAGTATTTGTATCTGATGGTATTTATTCCGCTGTGTATTCTGTATGAGGACAATTTTTTTATAACTGTCCATTGTTGTATATTGACTCTGATTGATGTATGTATAAACTGATGTAGTTCTTTGTTTTAAAAGACTAGTGATTATCTATTATATTTTGTTCCGCTGCGATATGTGAGATTCTGATATTGTTTCTGTTTCTGATGTTGTTCTTTTGTTTCTTCTTTCTCTTTTCTTCTATCTTTTCTTCTACCTCTTCTTTTAAAAACCCTAATGGTTCGGTTTTTCATTCACCTTGAGTAAATAGATGGAGATTAGTGTCTATTCAAGGGGTACGGAAAAGCGGTCTATTACATTTGGTATCAGAGCATATGGTTAAGCGACAACCCTGCTCTGTTGGGTGTTACTCATTAGAGATAGAGTCAGTAGTACTCTAGAATGAGTTGAGTGTAATAATAGATACGAGTGCGTATTTGTTAGTGAATATTAAATTGTTTTATATTGTGATGATTGGTTTGTTGAGTGGTATATGGATTCTGGTCGGTATTGTCCGTACAACTCTATCGATAGGGATCTCTAAACACTTATATAGAACAATTCGGCACAGTATTGTTTTAAATTGGGTAAATGGAATAATTTTACCTCGATTATATTTTATATATAAAGAAATAATTTTTCAGTGTTAAAGTGTATATAATTGATTATTTGATAGTTTGAAAATGTAAATATATACAAGTTAGTTAAAGTTGTTTGAATAAGTAAATGAAAACAACAATTGTGAAAGAGTAAATTGTATAAACCAATGAATTATAATGTATGAAGTTATAATTAAAATGATTTACAATGGTAAAATAATCTTATATGTAAGAAGTGAAATTATGTGCAAAGAGATTTATAAATGTGATTTATGAATAAAAGGAAATTTTTGAAAGAATTTAAGCACTGATTTCACTATTGTTGCTGGGAAATAATAAGGGTGATGACTGCAGCATCATCAGTATCATTTTCGAGTTTCTGTGTGATTGATTTGCTACCATAGTAAATTGGAAATTGAGGTTTTGTTGTGATAAACAAATTTGAAAATTAAAGTCCAAATTTAAATATGGTAAATATAAGTGAAATAAGATTTATACTTATGATATGAGATAATAGATTTAACTTTGGTAAAGTTAATGAATTTGAGTAGCATAATGAAATATGATGTGAAATTTAACTAAAAGAAAGTCAAATGTGATATAAATTTGAATGATTGATGAAATTTGATTTTGGTAAAAGGTTAAATGAATTTTGTTAAGAAAAACAAAATCTGAATTGGATTTATAAGTGGAAACTTAAGTTAAGTTGAACAAATGATGTTTGAAATGGAAAATAACTTAAGTGATGTTGAAGTGAAGTTTATTTTGATATCAAAGAAATTAATAAAGTGAATTTATTAAATGAATGTGAACTTGAGTTATATAAAATTCAATTTTATTTGTTAAAATGAATTAGCAATTGAATTAATAAATGGATTGAATGTCAATCAATTGAATATAAATAATTGATATGAAGCAATGAATATAAGTGTTAATTCATTAGAAGCTAAAGGAATTGAATAATTGAATGGAAATCAATTTAATATCAACAAATTGAAACTTAAAGTGTTGAACCAAATTGAATGTAAAGAAATGTAAATTGAATAAATTTGGTTATGATTGGTTATACATTGGTTGTTAGATTGATTGTTAGTTGATTTCGTGTAATTCATTAAGGGTTAATGAAATTGAATCGACAAATTGGAAGCAAAGTGATTAAATTCAAATTGATAATATGTAAATTTGAATAGAAATGAATTTGATTCAAATTGAAAATGAACCAACATGAATGTAAATTAGTGAATGTAAACTAATTGGAAACAAATGAATGAATGTTAGTTAAATCCAATATTAGCAAATCAAATGTGAGTAAACTGAAAACCAATTCAATGAATATTAATGAGAAATGAATGAATATTGATTCGGTATGGATTTGTTGGATGTTTATTGGATGATGATGGTTTGATGGTTGCATTGTTGCTTCTGAATGCATTTGTTGTTTGTTGCATTTGCTATGTTGACATATGTAGTATTATGTTGCTATATGATGTATATTGACTATATTTTCATATCTACATGTTCTCATATGGTTTGTTGAGTGTTTAGTAGGTGCGGATGGCGTTGCTTCGCATTTGGAGCTCGCTTTCGCGCTATATTAGCCGTATACGCTCGCTAAAAATATAATAAGGTACATATCTCGGATTAAATATCGTACTTTTACACTTTTTCCCTACGGGATGCCTCATCACTTGATGGGATGTATATTTGTGATATATATACACTGTCATTTTTTTTCGGATCGAGCCGCGCAAAGGAGACGCTGGCGAAATTTTCTGAAAATTTAAGGCGTTAGAATATTTTTGAGAAATTTGAAAATTTTGAAAACTAAGTTATGATTTGAAAACTTAGTAAAGATTTTGTGAGAAGTTAACTATGAATTTTGGAGAAGTTAAACACTTAACAGATTTGAAAATCTAATTTGAACGGTTTGTTTTGGAAAGTTAACGGATTTTGTATCTTTTCCTTACTTGGTAATTTCGAGGACGAAATTCTTTTAAGGGGGGAAATTTGTAACGACCCAAAATTTTTGATAATTAAAATTTGAATATTTAATTAATTTTAAATATTAACAAGTGGAATTAAGAAGTCGAATGATTTATTTTTCGAATATTGGATTTAATTTGATAATTAAATCGATAAATTAATAATTGAAATTCCAAAGATAATTGAAAATCGAGTTTAAAATGATTGAAAATGATTTGGGAAATTTTATTTAATCATACTGGAGTTATAGAAATATTTTAGAACTCTTAAAATTGAATTTGGAGTTAATCTGTGAAAATTGAATATTTTAATATTTAATTATCGACTGAAAAATAGCCAATTTTCGAACAGTCTCAGAATTGAACGAGACCAGTTCCATTGGATCCGTAATAGTTAGTTATTATCGGATTTCAATTTTCGTAGCAATCGAAGTTATCATTTGACCGTGGCAGCTTCAAACGCATCGATATCGTTTTAAATTTAATTCGGCGAGTTAAAAATAGTCATTTTTCAGAAGGTCTCGGATTTCGACGAAACCAGTTTCATCGGATCCGTAATGTGATATTATTGCATGGTTTCAAATTTCATAATTTTTGGATTTACCATTTGTCCGGTGCAAATTAAAACGCCTCGAAATCGATTTAAATCGGTTTAATTTAAATTGATCGTTTAATTTCATATCTCGCACAGACGATCGAATTAGTTTCTGAAACCTGTTCCATTGTGTCCGGAACGCGGGATAAACCCTAGAAACGATAGTGACCGCGCGTAAATCGGATTCCGAAAAACCGGAATGAATAGTGTCGTTTTATTCTTTATAAATACCCCCCCTTGTTATCACAAAATAAGAAAAATAAAAATTAGGGTTTCATCACGTCTCAGCCGCCACTTCATAACCGAACGACTAGAAATGCACGCCCTTCTCCCTCAAATTTCTCTCAATCTGTCGACATTCACGCGAAGTGGTCAACTGCAATTACGTAGAGGACGAAGAGATCTTGCTACCCAACGGTGGAGATGGGATATGATGGAGCGTGGAGGCCGGAAATTGCTCGCGTTCCTTGACAGTTCACCTTCGTTTTGCACGCCAAGGGGGTGGCCGAGTGCCACGTGGCTCTGGGCGGTGGGTCATCTCGCATAGGCGCTTCGAATGGAGGCAAGATGATCGAGTTTCATCGTTGTTTGGGGGATGCGGCCATTCGAAATTTCGAACGATGATGGGTTCGAGCTCGCGAACGATACCTGGGAGGGAAGAAGCAAGGGATCTGGGCAGTGGAAACGTGCGGGCCAGATTCTCATCAAGGAAACGAACGGCTATGATAAAAGGGTGAAAATTTATAAAAGAAATGTTATTTAAATTTTGTAATATAAATTCGTTTGAAGTTTAAAATGTTGTAACTCTATGATACGAGGTCGGATTGAGACGAAACAAAATGCATTGGAATCGTATCGTCGAATACTACGCGATGCAACTGGATTGGAAGCGATCGGGGTCAGTGAAAATTTTGAGTGAAATTAAACGTTCGTTTAATTTCATTCGAAATAAATCGCTACAAATTGCTATCAGAAAATCACGGTGAGATTTTCTCACTCAAATTGAATGTGGAATTTTTACAGTTATTGATTGATGATTGACTGTTTGGATGTGATATTAGATATAGTAGGATATATATCTATATATAGCAATATATACATATTGGCATATGTATATATTGAATTGATTGATTTCCCGCCTCGTATAGCGGATGAGACCCTATTGCGCCGTTAGTAAGCGGATTTTTTATAAAACCCATATACCGCGATAATTCCGTACTGGAGCGGAATTGGTATTGTGCTAACATCTTTGGATGCAGGGAAACAGGTTGGAGGGATCCAACTGGATTCCTCAACTGTATTTACTTATTTACAGATATTGATATATATTCTGTTATCATATTGATATATGATATTGACTGTTGTGATGGACTGATTGGTGTTGTTGCATCATCGGATTCAGTTTTGAAATGTAAAAATAACGACTTTTACTTTAAAAGGGGTTTTTTTTAAAGTGATTTTTGAAAATATACGTTTTATGGAATTTTTGAATCGATTTATAAACGTAAAATTTTAAAGTTATAAAAGTTATAATTTTTAGTGAAATATAACCGAAGTGTCGTTTTTGAAATAAAAGTCGATTTATTTATAAAGTGGTTTAAGTTGGGATTTTTGAATAACTATAAACGATTTGTATAGAAAGATTTATAAAATTGATATTTTATAAATCAAAATATTGGACTTATAAAACGAATTTTATAAGTGTTAAAAAGAAGTATAAATGGATTTCATAAGCGAATGAAATTAATAGATTTATATTGTGAAGTTAAAAATGAATGAAGTTGTAGAATAAAGGATTTATAAGTAATTTACTTATAACTTGGATTGTTGCCTTTAAATGGAATATTGATCGAATTTGTTCATAAATGATTCTTTTAAAAATTGAAATCGTTATAAAGTACAAATGCGATTTATAAACGTTGTTTATAAATCCGAAATCACTTATTCTTATAAGTGAATTTTAGAAGTTAATAAAATGAGATTTATAAACCGGAGTTGTTATAGAAAATAGAAAATGGAATTTATAAACGTTGTTTTATAAATTCGGAAATCAATAAATCAAATTTGATGAATTTAATATAGAAGGTTATTAAGGAAATTTTATCCACGATTTTGGATAGTGGATAATTCTTGGAATAAATGTGAAAAAAAGATTGAAATTTGGTTATTGAAGTATATTCACGATTTTGGACAGTGAATATATTATTAAATAAAATGGATATGTTTTGGGAAAGCGATATTATAAAATGAAGTAATTGTTTTAAAAGATATTTTAAAACGTGTGAAATATCGAAATCATAGATTTCAACATTCATTGTTGAAATAGACGTTTTCGAGAAAATAAGGAAATGATGGACTATAACACTGTTGTTATAGTAAATGGTTTCCGAAAGGAAATATTTTGTATAGTATTGGGATTTATATATCTATCTAAATTTCGAATCCCTATACTAGTGATTTTGAGTCGTCGTAACGATGTTTTACGTAACATTCGTTTTGACTCAAATAAAATGCGTTTAAAGAATGATTTCCTTAAAGAATGAAATATATACTGAATTTTGATTTAGTATATCGAATATTTTCCAAGTGTTGAAAATAAATGATTTGTGAATTACTTATTTTTAAATAAGTATGGAATTACTTTCCCAATATGAAACGAAGGGTTTGAAATTTTATCTTTTAAAGATAGATTGAAAAGTGAATATTGGAAGATTGTTTTCAAATGATTAAGTGTGGAAATTTTATATCTAGTAAAAGATATTTTGGAAGGTAAAATAATTTGGGAAAATTATTTGGAATCTGATGATGTTGCGCATCTTTATTGATAGTTAAATAACCGACTATCAATAATTACCTTTAGATAGGTATCTGTTGTGAATTGGATGAAATTGAATGCCACACTTATTTTTGAATAATCGCTCACTATTCGGGTTAACCGGGAAAGGACCATGGGGTCGTATAACCCATTCCGAATACGTGATACGTCGTTATGAATCGCATTTGCTGACCGGTGTTGAAGACCGGATATTTTTTGAAAACGGAAGGATTACCGTCGAGTTACTCTACATCGGTTGATCTCCGATTTAGAGGTTTTATCACCCTTAGTGACGGGAAGTCCGGACGTGATTGGAAATTATCCGGATTTGCAAGGGCTTCGTGAGAAGTGCCTTCGGTTCTGTTCGATCCCGGAACAGACTTGTATGGATTGTATGTCTGACGTTACAATTTGAGATATAAAGATGATTTCTTTCAAATACATTTCTGTTGGTGGCGGAGAATTTATTCTCTTAGCTTAACACCCTTCTCTGAGACGTACGAGCTCAGAGGTTATGTGGTTGAAATTTATCAGCGATATATCCCAATTTGGTAACGTGGCATACTGAGTGTTGCTGTGAAATGATCAGTGTTTGATCATTTGTGATATGATCATTTGTTTGATCTTATATCTTTGTGATCATAGGTTGATAATTTTGTTTGACCCAAAGCAGGGCTTTTTGAGAAAGCGTAGCTTTGTGGACGAGACTTCGTCAGGGCCTCAACAACCCGGAAATGGTCGAAACAGGAATGTTGCGGCAAGGTTATGAGGGTCGCGCCCTTTAGGGTATGTCATTTCCTTCTGGAAAGGGGTGGTATCATGGTATGGAGCCCAGATACTTACTCATGTGGATACACTTTCTTTATGATGTGTGATGTTGGATATCGAGCGCTAGGATAAAGGTCCCAAAGGACCGGGTGATGACATATTCGTGAGTTACCTGTTACAGGGGTAACCCGGCCTTGTTTGGCAGAGAGCAGTTTGTCTCTCGGGACGTCCAGCCAGAGGCGATCCTATTCGGCAGAAGGAAAGGAAGTTCCTTAGCCTGACCATTTGTTGGAAATCCATCTTCCAAATACGAACTTTGTACGGTATTAGTTGTAGAACCTGCCATTTACTTATGGTGGCACCCCACTGTTTAGATGGTAGCTATAGTAGGCATAGTTCGGAATGTCTATGCTGGCTAAGATTAATATTATACTTTCGAAATGTTTTTCACACTAGACATTAATAATAATATCCAATGATTGGCGTAGTAAGCATCTTTGACTATCATAAGAAGAAATCTCCTCCAATTCTGCATTTGCATTGTGTGTGTGGTGGGAGGTCTTATGGTAGTTTCATTTTCCAAAAGCATTGCGAATCTGTTTTATTTTCTTTGTGAAAATAACTGTTTTACGATCTCACACCAGTCACCATGACTGACTCGGAGTTTATTGTTTCCCTTCTAAACTCTGGGTGCCCACAAATTTTCCACACGGGCAGTCTAGAGTTAGGTTATCAGGATATTCTGGATATTCTGGAGCTTTGGAGATAAGCTGGATGATGAGACGTAGTATTTGTATCTGATGGTATTTATTCCGCTGTGTATTCTGTATGAGGACAATTTTTTTATAACTGTCCATTGTTGTATATTGATTCTGATTGATGTATGTATAAACTGATGTAGTTCTTTGTTTTAAAAGACTAGTGATTATCTATTATATTTTGTTCCGCTGCGATATGTGAGATTCTGATATTGTTTCTGTTTCTGATGTTGTTCTTTTGTTTCTTCTTTCTCTTTTCTTCTATCTTTTCTTCTACCTCTTCTTTTAAAAACCCTAATGGTTCGGTTTTTCGTTCACCTTGAGTAAATAGATGGAGATTAGTGTCTATTCAAGGGGTACGGAAAAGCGGTCTATTACAATATTTACGAGGTTGGTTAGGGCGATCGGGCCCCCATGTGTGAAGACAACGCTTTATGTGATTCTGTGTCAAACTACTCTAAGCGATGGACTATGTGAGTTATTGATGAGGGGGACTTATATCTTTGTCGTTTATTCGTGAGCATGTATCTTTGTTTGTACATTGTTTGAGTGGCCTTGTGTGCAACCCTTGGATTACTTTTGACTCTACATGGTACTGCTTAGGTAGCCCTCAATGAGTGCAGTGCAGATCCGTTCTGGGAGATATTAATAATTTATAAGCTATGGGAATGATATTGGGGTTTATTCAACCCTTTGAGTGTAGCGTAGTCCTTCTCTTTATACTTACGTTTCGATGGCGGTTCGTTTCTTTTTTGAGTTATCCTAGTGTCATTTCTAGTGTCAAAAATATAGGGCAGCGCATCTTTATTTTCATCATGCAAGATTGTTAGTACAGTTCTACTACCTGTATATGTTGTCTCGGTATGTCATTAATTTCGTGCGTCTTTTTCAAGTGAGGTGTGTTATGCTTTGACGCCATTTATACACTTCTAGTGTCACAGTGCAACATTAACGCTTTGGTTACGCTGCAGTTTCATGTATTATAGTTGTAGACTGTTTACTACACCCTGTGACCTTATTTGGTTTTGGTCTCAGTATCGTGATGTAACACTGGGATTAACGGGATCGGTGCTCTTTGAACTTTTGATGATGTCTTACAATTTCTGAGTGCAGTATTTTATTGACTTCGCTTCATTTTTGCCTTTCCTCCCTGTAGTTCATCTTTTATTGTAAGGGCATCCCGTTTCGATCTTGATGCTTATGTCATATTGCCTTCAATAGGATTCGGGGAATACAGGTGTCACAAATAGTATTTTCTAACTTATGTAAATCTTTTTAAAATTCTTTCTAGATTAATATCAAATCATATATTAACAGCATAGGTTTATACTAACAACAGTCACAGATGCAATCACAGATAAATAAAAAAGCAATAAAGTAAAGTGAGAGAGAAGATATCAGGAATTTTATACTGGTTTGGATTAACCAATCCTACATCCAGTCCCATACAATTGCTTGTCTAGATTTATTCCGATCGCCAACTTTAAACCAAGTAGAAGGCAAACCAAAATACAATCTTGATTTCAAGGCTATAAGTCATACCCCCATATATCATGAGTCCGGGGCAAACTCTCTTGATTTGATTGGGTAACAAGATCATGCACTAGATTCACCATGTAACAACCCGCATATTTTACGATTCGTATATTTAAATGTTTAATTTAAATATAGCATCGTTAGTCGGATTTTAGTCCGAAAAAGTCACTATTCGTAGAAGAACAGTCGAATTAGTGAAAAGTCTATGTGGATAGTGCTATTTGGAAGTGCCTATTTGAAAACACCTTCAAACAGAAATTCAGACGTCTGAAATGGGTCGTTTAGACGTCTGAAATTGCTCGAGTCAAACCAGAAAGGAAATAGGCTAAAATTGCCATTTTCAAACGTCTGAAATAAATGATTCAGACGTCTGAATATTGTTCTAGACAACTTCTGTTTTTCCAGATTCAGACGTTTGAATCGTTCATTTCAGACGTCTGAATGAAGTTAGAAAACTCATATTTTTCCAGATTCAGACGTCTGGTTTGTAAATTTCAGATGTTTGAATGAAGATTGAAATTGAGATTCAACAATTTGGACTCGAGACCACTTCCATTGAGTTCAAATTGGTGTTTGCGACTTTTTTGAGTATAAACATCGATATGTTTTGAGTTGGGAAAAATTTCGAGATTTTCACTTAGGGCTTTGGGTTTGGGTTTCAGCCCATTAACCCAACTTATCTTATATCCTAACTCCACCCCCTCTCCTCTTCATACACTATCATTTCCTAACACTTCAAGCTTTAGAAAAATGGGGGAAGAGAAAAGGAATTAGAAATTCCTAAGCCCTAGATTCATTTGCAAACTCAAGTTCTAGCTCCAAATTCTAAGAGAAGCTTAGGTAAGCATCCTCTTCATCTTCTCCATCTCATTTCCTCTTCAATTTCAAAAATTTCCTAAACCCTAACTTAGGAAATGTTTTTCTTTTGAGCTTAGATTGAAGTTTCTTGGGTTAAAATTGAAGAGTGGTTGTTCTTGCCTTGCTCTATAGCTTCTCTCTTGTGTTTTTGGGTTTAAAGGTGAGTTTTTGGAACTCACGTCTATGTCATATCTTTGATAGTCGTTGGGTATGAATTCCTAACATCTATTTCTTCTCCATTGCCTTTGAATTGAATTGGTTTGATGAATATTCCAATTTTTGGTGTTTTGAAATCAAAATCTACGAAAATCCTTGTATGGATGTTTGGACATGTTGGTCGGAGTGTACTGGTGAGTCTTTAAGGTTGGGTAGTCGTTTGGCGTAAACCCCTAGCAATCGTCACTCATCTGATCGCTTCCGATATGATTTGGCCATCATTGGCCTAGGAAAAATACTGCCGGAGCTTCAGGTTCAGACGTCTGAAATATCCAATTCAGACGTCTGAATCTGCTTGTCTCGGCCCAATTTGCCTAATTTGTGTGGGTTTCCAATTTTTAATCGATTCTTGTTTCTCCAATTTGTTGTTATCACATTTGTTGACTTTGATGACTTCTTTTTCGGGATTTTGGGGAATGTCCATTTTGATGGATTCAGTATCGATTTCCATGGATTTGATTCACGTCTTTGTATGTGAATTTTTGGTGATTGATTGTTTCTACAATCATTTTTGTGACTTGTCACTTTAAATTACAAAGGTTTCTATACTAGTACTAAATATTCAAACTCTTTTACAAAGATGATTTCAACTCTATTTTTAATACAAAGCTCGTTTATAAAACCGTTTTCTAATCTTTTAGTATATACAAACCTTTACCTCATTCGTATGAGAAATCTAATTAAACGACTTAGTAAAACAAGTGGTATGAAACGCTTGCGTTTACTTCTTCGGTTAATTTTTGGACTTGTTCGATTGAAAATCTTGTGACAATTTTCGAGTGGAAATCTACAATTTGTTCGTAAATATTTAAGTTAAGCTAGTGGTTATGGGACATGAAGCTAAACTCATATATTTACTATCTTAGTGTAATCGACACTTCATGATGATCGATGATGATCATTTTATGATTTAGACTAGCGATGTGCGATGTCTCTTTGTCCGCATGGGGGACTGTACCCTGTTCTGTTGAGCTTCGTCTCATTTTTATAGGCTAGCGACCTATGGTTTTATACAGTTCGGTCCATCGGGCGTTCGCTGTACTACGTCGTTGTTCCGTATTATTTGTGTTTAGGTTCATCGGGCATTCGTTGTACTACGTCGTTGTTCCGTATTATTTGTGTTCAGGTTCATCGGGCGTTCGCTGTACTACGTCGTTGTGCCTGATTATTTGAGTTTGGTTCATCAGGCGTAACGATGTACTACGTCGATGTTCTGGATTATTTGAGTTTGGTTCCTCGGGCGTTAGCTGTACTACGCCGTGGCACCGGCTCTATGGTTAGCGACCCATTTGTGATACACGTGTTGGTGAGTTTTCATGCTCCCGTTTGTGATAGGCCTCCCCCTTTTTTTGATTTCTGGATTTCTAGTTGATGATTTCTAGAATTTATGTTTCACCAATTTGATGATAGGCATTGATAGGCTCTATCAATGTTTGTGTTTTGGGTGAATAATTTAAAGAATGCGATTCTTTTTAGTGCTTTGAGATATTTGAGATTTTGTATGATTTTTGTTGTTACCTTATGTATACTTGTCGCAGTATGGCATTATTGTTATCATACGTTTTTGTCATATCTCTTATCCTATCTCATTTTATCTGATATTTATAGCTAGACTGATCCGTTTATTATTTCCTTCTTAAATAATACTCGAGGCAGACCGAGGTATTTCAGGTGCTCCTGCTTGACTTCTTATCAGGGTCCTTCACCTGACTTTTAGCTAACTACTTTAGCATAGTAGTTTTTGTTAGTATACATTTGAGATAGAGACTCCTTGATGTATACTTATTCTTTTGTCTAGCACTTGTTACCATTCTTTTGTGGTGAAGTGGATCTAGTTTGACCACTACTTTAATGTACACTTCTATGTGTTATATTCATATATGTTTCCGCCTTTGTGATATGAATATCTGTGACTGATTTGTGTTATGTTTATTTCTATATTTGTTTCCGAAGTCCACATAGCCACTGTGTGGTAGCTTTGAGTTTGTATTTGATATGTCGGGTTTCCTATGAAATGTAAGTTATATTATCTGACATATCGGTACTCGCACAAAGCAATTACATAGATGATCGCTCCTCAACAGCCTTATTCTTCGTGCTAGTCGACGGCATTACCCCGTAGTGTCCTTGGCTAGCGAGAGTATAGAGGTGGGGCGTCACAGCAAGGTATCAAAGCCAAACTTCAGAACAATGTAGAATAATCTAGCAAGGATCATTGTCCTAAGTCTTTCTTAGGAATCGTGCCATAGAATTTAATTCGAGTCTTCGTACCGTTTTATCCTATTTTCTTTTGTGATGCCTTGTCTTATTAATCAAGTTTGTTTGATATTCATTCTGAGAATAACCTTTTTTCTCTTCTTTCTTCCTTTCTTAGAAAAGAGAAATGGTTAGACCAGGCCATCCCAGAGTCGGTCAATCTAGTGCTACTTCTCAGGATGGAGTATTTATGTCAGCTCGACCTTGCCACCGGTTTTCATTAGCTACGAGTTGCGGAGGGTAGCATTTCCCTTACCGCATTCCGCACTCGTTATGATTCTTGTGAGTGGTTCGTTACGTCATTCGGTTTGACGAACCTTCTGCCTTACTTCATCCATCTTATGAATCGAGTATTCTACGAATATCTTGATGAGTTTATCCTTGTATTTATTGGTTATGGATGAAAACAACGATTTAAAGTTTGCAAATCTTTTTAATAAGATGTTTATAAGTGTGATTGGATTTTGTTCTTAAACGAGCAAAGAATATTTGAAAAATTTTTAAGAGACAAGTTTATCATATAGAAGATGATTTTGTGTTGTTTTGCCCATTGAGTGCTTTAAGAATTCTGGTCGATGCGCTTGATCAACCTTATCGATAAGAATCTCCTAAACGCTATGATGAGACAGTCAGACACGGTAAATTGACTTGTAAAAAGTAATTTTTTTCTAAAAAGACGATTACACAAAGTTAATTATAATTTTGAAGGTCTTAGCTTTTCGGGAAAGAGAATCAATTAAAAGAACTCTTTTCTGATTTTATTCTTGCGATTCCCGAAGGGAACCAAGACTTCACTTTTTGTACCGATGCTTGTCGTATTGGTTTGGGTGCCATTCTCTTGTAAAGGGAATGTGTTATCACATATGCTTCTTGATAATTAAAGCTTGTCGAAACTAGGTATGCCATTCATGATCTGGTGCTCGCGGCTATTGTTTTCGCTCTTAGAATTTGGTGTCGTTATCTTTTGGGAGAGGAATTTGTTCTCTACACCGATCATAAATCTTTGAAATATTTATTTTCTCAAAAGGAAATTAATTTGCGTCAACAACGTTGGCTTGAGTTCCTTACATCTTATGATCTTGATATTCTTTGTACTCCGGAAAAGGGTAATCGTGTTGCCGATGCCCTTAGCCGAAAGCAACAAGCAGTTGTTTCAATGATGATATCTGAATGGAATGATCTTGAGACTTTATCCACTTGTGAGATTCGAGATCGTGAATCCAATTTATGTTCATCTCTTGTTTTGTGTAGCCTTGAGGCTCGTCCTTCTCTTTTGGACCGTTCCTCCTTTGGCTAGACTCTATGTCAAAGAAATTGTTAAATTACATAGAGTTCCTACTTCTATTGTTAGCGATCGTGATCCATTATTTTACTAGTGGATTTGGTAAGGTCTTCAAAAGCTTTGGGAACAAAGCTTAATTTTTGCACCGCTTATCGCCCTCAATCCGATGGACAAATAGAGCGTGTGAGTCAAATTCTTGAAGATCTTCTTCGTGCATGTGTTCTTGATTTTGGTGGAAGTTGGGAAGATCATATTTCTCTTGTTGAGTTTTCTTCCAATAATAGCTTCCAATCTTGTATTGGTATCGTACCTTTCGAGGCACTCTTCGGAAGTCCGTGCCGATCTCCTTCGTGTTGGCTTGAAGCCGGTGTAATTGAAGAAATTGAAGTTTCACCAAATTTGACTTATGAGCAACATTATATTCGTATCATTACTTCGGAGGTTAAACGCCTTCGAAATAAAGATGTTCCTCTTGTGAAAGTTCAATGGTCCTCAAATCCTAAGGATTGCTCTTGGGAATCTAGAGAATTCATCGAGCGAACACATCCGGACTTACTCCCTCGTGCTCATTAAGGTGAACTTCTTATTTCAAATTTTCTTCTCTTTGTATTGATATGCTTTTATAGTTGTTACTCTTTAATTACTTCTTAATTATTGCGAGGACGCAATTTCTTTAGGGAGGGGAGTCTGTAACAACCTGCATATTTTACGATTCGTATATTTAAATGTTTAATTTAAATATAGCATCGTTAGTCGGATTTTAGTCCGAAAAAGTCACTATTCGTAGAAGAACAGTCGAATTAGTGAAAAGTCTATGTGGATAGTGCTATTTGGAAGTGCCTATTTGAAAACACCTTCAAACAGAAATTCAGACGTCTGAAATGGGTCATTCAGACGTCTGAAATTGCTCGAGTCAAACCAGAAAGGAAATAGGCTAAAATTGCCATTTTCAGACGTCTGAAATAAACGATTCAGACGTCTGAATATTATTCTAGACAACTTCTGTTTTTCCAGATTCAGACGTCTGAATCGTTCATTTCAGACGTCTGAATGAAGTTAGAAAACCCATATTTTTCCAGATTCAGACGTCTGGTTTGTAAATTTCAGAAGTCTGAATGAAGATTGAAATTGAGATTCAATAATTTGGACTCGAGACCACTTCCATTGAGTTCAAAATGGTGTCTATGACTTTTTTGAGTATAAACATCGATATGTTTTGAGTTGGGAAAAATTTCGAGATTTTCACTTAAGGCTTTGGGTTTGGGTTTCATCCCATTAACCCAACTCATCTTATATCCTAACTCCACCCCCTCTCCACTTCATACACTATCATTTCCTAACACTTCAAGCTTTAGAAAAATGGGGGAAGAGAAAAGAAATTAAAAATTCCTAAGTCCTAGATTCATTTGCAAACTCAAGTTCTAGCTCCAAAATCTAAGAGAAGCTTAGGTAAGCATCCTCTTCATCTTCTCCATCTCATTTCCTCTTCAATTTCAGAAATTTCCTAAACCCAAACTTAGGAAATGTTTTTCTTTTGAGCTTAGATTGAAGCTTCTTGGGTTAAAATTGAAGAGTGATTGTTCTTGCCTTGCTCTATAGCTTCTCTCTTGTGTTTTTGGGTTTAAAGGTGAGTTTTTGGAACTCAAATCTATGTCTATATCTTTGATAGTCATTGGGTATGAATTCCTAACATCTATTTCTTCTCCATTGCCTTTGAGTTGAATTGGTTTGATGAATATTCCAATTTTTGGTGTTTTGAAATCAAAATCTATGAAAATCCTTATATGGATGTTTAGACATGTTGGTCGGAGTGTATTGGTGAGTCTTTAAGGTTGGGTAGTCGTTTGGCGTAAACCCCTAGCAATCGTCACTCATTCGATCGCTTCCGATACGATTTGGCCATCATTAGCCTAGGCAAAATACTGCCGGAGCTTCAAGTTCAGACGTTTGAAATATCCAATTCAGACGTCTAAATCTGCTAGTCTCGGCCCAATTTGCCTAATTTGTGTGGGTTTCCAATTTTTAATCGATTCTTGTTTCTCCAATTTGTTGTTATCACATTTGTTGACTTTGATAACTTCTTTTTCGGGATTTTGGGGAATGTCCATTTTGATGGATTCGGTATCGATTTACATGGATTTGATTCACGTCTTCGTATGTGAATTTTTGGTGATTGATTGTTTCTACAATCATTTCTGTGACTTGTCACTTTAAATTACAAAGGTTTCTATACTAGTAGTAAATATTCAAACTCTTTTATAAAGATGATTTCAACTCTATTTTTAATACAAAGCTCGTTTATAAAACCGTTTTCTAATCTATTAGTATATACAAACCTTTACCTCATTCGTATGAGAAATCTAATTAAACGACTTAGTAAAACAAGTGGTATGAAATGCTTGCGTTTACTTCATCGGTTAATTTTTGGACTTGTTCGATTGAAAATCTTGTGACAATTTTCGAGTGGAAATCTAAAATTTGTTCGTAAATATTTAAGTTCAGCTACTAGTTATGGGACATGAAGCTAAACTCATATATTTACTAGCTTAGTGTAATCGACACTTCTTGATGATCGATGATGATCATTTTATGATTTAGACTAGCGATGTGCGATGTCTCTTTGTCCGCGGGGGGACTGTACCCTGTTCTGTTGAGCTTTGTCTCATTTTTATAGGCTACCGACCTATGGTTTTATGGAGTTCGGTTCATCGGGTGTTCATTGTACTACGTCGTTGTTCCGTATTATTTGTGTTTAGGTTCATCAGGCGTTCGCTGTACTATGTCGTTGTTCCGTATTATTTGTGTTCATGTTCATCGGGCGTTCGCTGTACTACGTCGTTGTGCCTGATTATTTGAGTTTGGTTCATCGGGCGTAACGCTGTACTACGTCGATGTTCTGGATTATTTGAGTTTGGTTCCTCGGGCGTTCGCTGTACTACGTCGTGGCACCGGCTCTATGGTTAGCGACCCGTTTGTGATACACGTGTTGGTGAGTTTTCATGCTCCCGTTTGTGATAGGCCTCCCCCTTTTTTTGATTTCTGGATTTCTAGTTGATGATTTCTAGAATTTATGTTTCACCAATTTGATGATAGGCATTGATAGGCTCTATCAATGTTTGTGTTTTGGGTGAATAATTTAAAGAATGCGATTCTTTTTAGTGCTTTGAGATATTTGAGATTTTGTATGATTTTTGTTGTTACCTTATGTATACTTGTCGCAGTATGGCATTATTGTTATCATACGTTTTTGTCATATCTCTTATCCTATCTCATTTTATCTGATATTTATAGCTAGACTGATCCGTTTATTATTTCCTTCTTAAATAATACTCGGGGCAGACCGAGGTATTTCAGGTGCTCCTGCTTGACTTCTTATCAGGGTCCTTCACCTGACTTTTGGCTAACTACTTTAGCATAGTAGTTTTTGTTAGTATACATTTGAGATAGAGACTCCTTGATGTATACTTATTATTTTGTCTAGCACTTGTAACCATTCTTTTGTGGTGAAGTGGATCTAGTTTGACCACTACTTTAATGTACACTTCTATGTGTTATATTCATATATGTTTCCGCCTTTGTGATATGAATATCTGTGACTGATTTGTGTTATGTTTATTTCTATATTTGTTTCCGAAGTCCACATAGCCACTGTGTGGTAGCTTTGAGTTTGTATTTGATATGCCGGGTTTCCTATGAAATGTAAGTTATATTATCTGACATATCGGTACTCGCACAAAGCAATTACATAGATGGTCGCTCCTCAACAGCCTTATTCTTCGTGCTAGTCGACGGCATTACCCCGTAGTGTCCTTGGCTAGCGTGAGTATAGAGGTGGGGCGTCACACACACCTTACTAAGTACACCCTCTTGATTTGAACGGGCTACAAGCACACCTACACAAGAGTAGAGTCAATGATTTTCCAAAGACAAATAATTGTACTTTGAATACAATGGATCCTATATCCATTTCGATAGCGCTTTGATCTTTGAAATGAGAGAGAGATGCTTGCAAAACAGTAAGCAAGTGGTTGTAAATCAATACAATGGATTATGAATTGATTCTATATGATTTTGAAGAGTGTAGAGTATATTTTCCATGAGAATTTCAAGCGAGTAAGGAGTGAGAAGAAAGTAATTATTAATTGATTAAAAATTCGTTCGCACTCACTTTTATATAGTGAATGAACAGATGTATCCATTTATAAAGATTTGTGTCCAAACGACACCCCCATTCAAAATTTTAAAAAAACTAACGGTCAATATGTCGACATATGCTAGTTACATTTAAAAATGCTTTTCTTTTTAAATTGTTTTGAAAATCCTATACTTTGTAAAATAACTTGAACATAGTTTTTACATATTTTTGAACTCTTAAAAACTTTTATAAGATATCTAAAAATATATTTTGAAATAAAAATAATTTATTTTTGTTTAAAATATCAAAGACTATAAATAGGAGAAAGGATCATAAATTGCGATAAAGGACTTTAACAATATATTATAATGACTCTAAACACTAAATTAAGTGAAGTCTATTTCAAGAAAGTACATGTATATGTGTATATGACAGAGAATCATGTATTTTTATTGAAAAGTACATGTAAATTTATATTTATATTGATGTTTTGCACCTTTATTATTGTTGAATACGATAGAGAATTGTGTATTTGTATTCAAAAGTACATGTGTATGTGTATGTATATATGTATGTATGCATGCATGTATGTATATTTATTTGTATTTTATTTATGGATGGAAATTAAGTGAAGTCTATTTCTGAAAAAACCATTCCTTCATTCATATTCTCTTACCCTTACATACATATAATGTTATTTCCCTTTCCCTTTGTTAACATAACGATCACATTACCTTAATCAATGCTGCTAATTATAATTTAAGTCAATTAGTTACAATTTAAATATATGTTTATAATCATAATTCCAATCAACGTTCTTAATTGATATTCTACACACATACACATGTGTATGTGTTTATTTGTTTATATTAATTGTGTTTATTTGTTTATATTAATTGAAAACTATATCCCTTACCATACAAGTTATCTAGGATAAGGACAAACCAAAGGCACTACTTCTACTACATCCATTTTGGAATCACCCTCAGGACTAGTAGCAAGCAGCCCTTGCACTCAATGCTCCATCTTCGATTCCATGTTACGTAAGATGTCTTCAGTTCGAAACGCTTGAGTTGGATCGAAGTGGTTTTTGGATAACATATTCGATCCAGGTCTCTTCGAAATAACTTTCAATATTTTCTGTTAAACTCAACCCCGGTTCTTTAGGAAATAAACAAACAAAGATAAGAGCGGAGTTCACCTCCTAATCGTTTGTGGAAGGATTTCCTTATCATTTATCCTAGAAGAATGAAACAAGATTTATAGGCACAGTACAGCATTATTGGGGATGGTTGTGCCATATAACTCACGTGTTTCTCCTAGATATTTTCAAAGTTACATTTAGGTCCAGATTTGATAGTCGGTCAAATAAACAATCATTCAACATTGATTTGATTCCATATGGGATCCACTAAGCATTTATTAATTAATCTTTAATTAATTAAAATCACTTTATAAACATTTGATCAAAAGGTCTTTTTGAAACACTATTCCTAAACCCCTTACATCACTTTTATACTTGGAAAACATTTATACTTATCCTAGGGGTATAAGTATAATATAAAACATTTGGAAAATTCCTCCTTTTAAATTTCTTTTTGAAAACATTACTTACTATAAACCGATCCACTTATCCTTTATAAAAAGTTCCCTTTTAAAAGCTCACTTCACATTTAAATACCTTTATAAATTTCCAAAATCAATTTATAAAAACACTTTTATAAGTCTACAAGTTAATTTACAAAACCTCTTTAAAAACCTCTAAATTATTTATAAAACATTTCCTATTTATAACTTCTTTGATAAATCTTCTTTAAGAAAAATCCTTAACAAAATATCCTTTGCAACTCATCCTTTTTATTCACTTTAAATAAAAAAATTTACTTAGTAAAACCCATTTTTATAAATAAGTTATTATTTATAATTACCTTTATAAAATAATAATATAACTTGAAAATCATTTGTAAAACTTAAACCCCAAAATTGATTGAAGAATTAAAATTAATTCAAAACCACACTTTATAATTTCAAAAGGAGCTTAGCAATCCCAATGGTAGTAATTTAAGTTACCATTTAACATCAATTTCAGTTCCAAGTCACTTAACCATTTATTTACATAAGTCAACATATATGTAAATGCAATTAATATTCAAGTCAGGGAATAACATGTCAATACAACTCAACTAGCATATACATGTCCAAATAACATAATAGCAAGATGGTGATTTGTCCTGCCAAATAGGCGTCCAACAATCAAACAATTAACTTATAGCAGAATGAGGATTTATTATGCTGATACATATGTCCATACAATCAAACAACCAATCTATAGCAGAACTGCGATTTATTCTACTAATACATATCCACACAATCAAACCACTCACATAACTCATTCACAATTGTTTGTCTACTTAATGGTATCGACACTTGAATCCCTTGTATTCAAAACCATACCTTTAAAACAACTTGGTTCTTAAAACAAAGGATTTAAAATTTAAAGCACCCTTTTAAAATGATTAATTACTAGTTAAACTCTTTATTTAATCATAATTAATCTTTATTAAATTTGAACTTAATTTAATTATAATTTAATAAAAAATTAAACCTTTAATAAATAATTTATTTATAAATTAAACCCTTAATAATCCTTTATTTATTATTAAGTAATAATGTAAAACCTTTATTAATAATTAACTATTAATTAATCTTAATTAATTAAATAAATAATATTTTGATTAATTTATTTATTTATAAATTAAACTCTTAATTAATCCATTATTGATTATTAAATAATAATATAAAACCTTTATTAATAATTAACTATTAATTAATCTTAATTAATTAATCTTTGGATTAAAACTTAAATAATAAATTAAATCTTTAATATATAAGTTATTTAAAAATTAAACCTTAATTAATTTATCATTAAAAATAATTAACAATTGATTTATTAAATAAATAAATAGTTGACTTTATATTTCATTAATAATTAATTAAAAATAAATTATGTACTTAACTCATAGTTGATTAAAAATTAATCTTGCTTAATAAAAAATAAAAAATTAATCTTACTTTTAAAACATAATTAATTAGTAGTTAATCTTCACTTAATTATAATTAATAAAACCTGTTTAATATTTAATTAATTAGTAATTATCAAAACTTAATTAATTAAAAATAAATTATTAAACACCATTAGTAAGTTTACAAAACATTTTCAAGACACTTTTAAGTATGATAACTAAATTTTCAAAAATCCAATTTTTTTTATCGAAACTGCATCCATAGCGATTATCGCTACGGATGCAGTAACTCGAGTTTGTTTTTCCAAGTTACCAACTTTCCAATTCTCCACTTCTAACTTTGTTTTATTTTAAACCATAAGGAAAAGTTTAGAAACTAAAACAAGGTATAAAACCATTTCCTTCCAAAGAATCCAAATCTCCTTTAAACATCTCAATGTTAACTTATAAGCATACCACATCACAACCAAGTTCACATTCATGTCATATCCAAACTTACAACCAACATTAAATCCAAAGTTTGTAAGCTATATCATAACCAAAGTTTACAAATTTACAACAATATTAAGGTAGAGTTCGTTTCAAGTCCACTTTTTCCACCTTGAATCATCCATATCCCCAAATAACCAAACATATAAAAACCCAAACATATTTCACACACATCATAAAGAAATTTATGCAACATATATCAAGTAAAAAACTTTGAAATTTAAGACTAACGTTTACTCACCGAAAGCTTGGAAATCACAAAAATCCACTGGAAAAAAGGTTATCTTCTCACTGATTTTTGATAATGTTACTCTCAAATTTTAGATAAATGAAAAGTTTTAGGAAATTATTTTCTCTACAATTTGAAAAAAAAATAATCGCTTAATTTGGATTTGTTTTAAGGGAGATATGGTCAAAAGAAGTGGTATTTTCGGCCATGGTAATATGGGTCCAAAAATGAGTCAGAAAGAAATGCAATTTTGACCCAAAAATATTCGAAATTTGAAAAAGTCATTCAAATGAAAGTTGTAGGCACTGAAATTCTATATGGTTTGAGGAAAAGAAAATCTTGATTTGGAGTAGTATGTAGGAAGTTATGGTCGAATGAAATGGGAGGAAAAATGGAGAAAGTGGAGATGAAAACAAGTGATTTAAAACTAAGTTTTTTAAAACTTTTAAAGTAAGAATTTGATTTTTTTTTACTTTAAAACCTAAAAAATAAATAGAGAAGCCATGGAAGTTTTGCTTCCAAGCTTAGGAAAGTTTTGCAAATGGAGAGAATGAGAAAGTGAAATAAAAAATAGGAAATTAGTTTATATATTATGTTAGCATGTTAAATTACCAAACTACCCCTCGTACTTTGCCCTCCTCTCTCCTTATGCCACCTCACCACCTCCTCCCACCTCATGAACCAATGCCCCCCCTTTGTCCCTCCATGACAAAACATGCATTAGTACCTTAATGTAATTATGTTTCCAAAGAAAAGACATTTACTTTTCCATTTATTTATTTATTTAAGGAAAATGTCACATCACTACTTATATAAACTTATATAAATGCATATATATTTCTATATATATATATATATATATATGTAATTCTAACTAATAATTGTGTAAATGTGTGTGAATATATTTCATTAGAGTTCACAACGTTTGTGACAACTTTTAGCCGACAAAAAATTGAAAATTCGGAAAACAAATTCCGGTCACATTTTCAATCTTTCTTCGAACTAAATATTTTTTAAACCAAATTTAAGAATTATTTCACCATCATTATTTATTATTTAAAAGATTTTTATTTTCATTATAAAACCTATATATTGAATATTTAAAATTAATTAAATATTCGCGAATCAAATTAGTGAAATTCCGGGTCGTTACAAGTATCCTACACACAGAGATTTATATATATATATATATATATATATATATATATATTATAACATTTATGGAGAATCCTGGATTTATATTCAAACGTATATATATGTGTGTGTATTAATAAGAAACTTTATTCTTTATTATTAATTTCCAATCAATTACATTAATTGATTGTTGTTTATGTTTTTAAATTCAAACACAAAACTTACTTTTATTCTTTAGTAATAAGAAATAGCGTATTTTATCTTTCTTTTAAAAATAATGATTTATTTTCATATTTTGTTCTCTTTATTTCTACAACATTACATGCATCCTTATTCTCTTTAAATATATTTTTGCATCTCTCTTCGAACATAAGCAACATATATTTAGTAATAAATTCCACAATTAACCCAGTAATTAAAGTCTTTATCTCTATGCATGCAAATATATTTCTTTTAAGATAACCATTTGCTTTCATATATATTCACTTTTAGAACATTCAACATTAGATGTATCCTTTTCTTTTAAAATATATTGCTACATTCTCTTTCTAAGACATGTAACATATATTTCCATTTAATCATAGCAATAAATTCCATAACATGGTAATTAATGTTTTCTTCCTTTGCATTAAATACCTTCTTCATTTTCTTTTAATGTACATTAACAAGATTATACTCCTTTTGAAACAATCCATACATATCTAATTCATTACTTAATAGCTAAGTTAATTTATTATCGTAATTGATTCTTATACTTAATTTCAAAAATAGGTATAACACACATAATGCGCGTTACAGTAAACAATCCATATTGTATTCATACAATATCTATTTATAACAACTTATATGTGAATTTGGGCTAGAAAAATCAACTTGGAACAATGAAAAAGTTAGATACCCCAAATTCTTTCACTTGTAAAAATTTACTATTTTGTTCCTTTACGTAAAATTATATTTTAACCCTTATTAAAATTTTAATTTGTAATTAAAAATTTTGGGATGCTATGTTCTCCCCTTAAATGGATTTCGTTTCCAAGATCTCCAAGGACGGAAAAATGTAATTCATATATACAAAAACCAATATCCACAACCATCTACTCAACCATCAACCACTTACAACCATTGTCCTTAGTTTAAAATTTCTAATGAAACATGCACATATAGGTATGGAATGCATGTGAACCTATAACTAATGCAAAATTAGACGGTCTTTTGAACTAGTCGACCTCCTGAAATGCAAGTGCTTATACCATGTGTCCAAGACATGTGCAACGTCCTATGCTTGTATTTCTATATGGATGAGCAACCATTCAATACATATGCGATGCAACAACCACTATAAATATAACTGATAAAATAAAATAGATAAGGTGATGTGTGTCGTAGGCCAACATTAACAAATTGACTCATATGTGCAATTCTAATTAATAAAATACATCCATTACCAACCATTGTCCAAAACATGTCCTAGTGACATGTTCACAACCATTCCTATCAGCTGAACATTTCTACCTATGGAATGTACTAAGCTAAACACTATGTGCATAAGCAATTATACTAAATAAAATGGAAACGTACCAGAAAAGAGCTCTATATGGGTAGCTCGAATTTCCTTCTAGGACTCTCAAATACTCTTAGCTGGATCATTCTTCCATCTTAAATTATCGACTTTACCACTGTCATGTAAACTCAATCCAAACCACTACATATGCATGTGCATAGGTAAACCTTCGTAATCCTTACTACCAACTCACCTAAAATGACATTGATGTTCTACATAGTTGATAACTTGAGCACAAGTATGCCCTTAACGAAATGTAGTCTTATGCAACCCTCAATACACATACGCATTATCATAAATCTTCCCATTAGTATATCGAAAATGGACGGTGTCTTACCTAGCATCAAATGACTTAATTTCTTACTATTCTTCATTTTTAGTTAAGGACATCAAAACCTGGTGATCTCTTAAATTGGTCAAGATAGCGTAACTTCTTCTCTAATTTTGATTCAACTTAGCCATCTCATTTCACTTAATATTTCCTTCTCCAATCTGTAAGAAATTTTCTTTTATAAGTTTCATAGCAGACGAGCAGTGATCATTCAAGCATCCAAGTAGGGTAATCCTAACCTTATTATTCTATTCAAACCTAGCAATTAAAATTCTAATTCTAAGTGAAGTCTTAAATTTAATATAAATCCTAACCTAAATTGTTTTAGAACTAAAGATTATCGGTTGGGTGATATACGCACAACTATTATTTAAGTCAATGATCCATGACAGCTTTATTAAATAAATAATCTCCTTTTTATCTAGGAGATGATTGAAAGGTATCCTACCATTTTCTTCTCAAAATCATATGAAAATCTTCCAAATCTCATTTTCCATAAAAGTCTAATGTGCATCCTTAATGCGTGCAAACTGTAATATATTTTACTTAATGGAACCCAAATCCTTGAATTAACCATCCTTTGCACAATCTTAACTCCAACTTCATCTAGGGTATCTTTTGTAGTTTGAACTTCCAAAATTTACCATTCCTTAATACAATCTTACCAATGGAATTTTTTTTCCAACATAACTTCTTTTCCTTTTATTCTGACTATCTTATCGGCGAGACAACTCAAGATGGAAGGTGCCTTATCATTTTAATCTAATAGACATAATGTTCAATATGGTATAAATATCGTCATATAACGTATACTATAAGACGACAACCTACTTACTTGATTACCTATAATTCACCAAGTCAAAACAACATGTTTGGTACCTATAACTTCCCAAACCAAAAGCAACATGTGTAGCATAATTTTTCCCGAAATGTTGGATCAACGTCACCCATCCACAAATAACCAAATCGTCTTCCTCTTCTGACGATGTTAAAACAATTAATACTTGGATAGAAAAATACAAAGTGGTATTTATTTCTTTATTATTATGAGAAGTTTGATTTAGTACTCTACCATTTTAATTCAATGCTTTAGAATTCCATAGCCAATTTAGTCCTTGTAGGTTGTGTAATTCTATTAATCTAACCCAAATTTAATTCTTTTCTTTTTAAGTTTAAGTGATAAACATACTTTCAATTTAGCGTTTTAAATCAAAAGCTTTGATTTTAACATCATTGCCACAAGATTAGTATATTTCTAAAACCTTAAAATACTCTGTTAATTTTAGGAAATGTTTTCTTTTTTACCAAAAATTATAAAAAAATTAATTTAAATGTTTTTTTCCTTCTGAATTTTTCAATAGAAAAGAAGATATGTAAAGAGTATTCCTTTTAAAATACTACTTTTATAAATAAGAATTTTTTCACAAAAGGGTATTGTAACATATTTTGTTTAAAGTTCATCAAAATATTATAAAGATATTCTAAAAGTATAATAGTATAGAATACTATAAAAAAATTCATGCATTCTAATTTACTTTTCAAATGTTTCATTGTCCAAAAACAAATATATGTTGAAAGATAGGTGCAACTATGTGCTCTACATTAATTTTTAAAAAATAAAAGCTTTTAAAGCAGTTGTGGAAAATCGATTTTTCTTCTTAACATATCAAATATCTAATTTTTCTAACTTATTAGAAAACATTTATATTGGTTTAACACTTAAATTGGAGTAGATAAAAACAACCCAAATTACGCAAGCCCGGTTACACCTAACAATGCTTTAACTGTATAGGGTTTATGTTCCTCTTCTTCAAAGATGGTTAACTTAAGTTTATCTTACGATATAGTATCCCACTCCAATATTGAACACTCTAACTATAAATGTAAGTTAAAAGGAGTTTTTGCAACTACTGTCGATATAAGAATAGGATTTTCATTTTAACTAGGGAAATTTGCACTAAGTTTATGAACTCCTTCCTTTATGTTCCCATTACGTCTTATCACATTATACTTTTATTATATGGGTTCAATAGTACTAATCTTCTTCTGTTCACCCTCAAAATCCATAATTTAGTTACCCCTGCTAGTTGGTACAGTAAACCTTTATTAGTATTTCTTCATGAAGTAAATTATAATAAATGTGAAGCATTTGTTTTTCTACCTCAACTGTTATAATCTTAACTTTAACTCACAGTTGTTTGCTAGTATAAGGGAAAAGCCAATAACTACCTTACGAGTCAAAATGTATAGGGTGTTGCGTGTATATAAATATTTAATAAAAAATTATAAATATGCTCATTTTCTCTATCTGTGATTAGGACTTATTAGCAACTTTCCCACATACAGTACTAAATACGAATAGAGTGAATGCGTTTTTTGTGTTATACGTTTATATGTATAAAATCTTTGAAAAAAAATTCAAATATATATATGGAAACCTTTGGAAAAAAAATTTGAAAAACTTCTCCAAAATATATAAGTACGTTCTCTTAATACGTACCTAATCTCTAAATAATCCTGAACCCAAGCTCCGACACCACATGTGACAACCCGCACCTCCGGACACACCGATTCAAAGCCTAGGGTAACTTTTGGACTCGTGTCGTACCAAGAAGATATGCTATCGGGTTTTAAAGCAATAAAGAGACTAAGATAAAATCTAAAACATTCTACACTTTCAGATCTCACAACGGAAGAAATTAAAATATAAGTACTCAAAATTGACATTTTAGAAAAACGGTTTCCATAAATACTTAGTTCATATACAATGTTTCTAAAATACAATATAAAGTCCGAAAGACATTTAATACAATAAATAGCTACATAAGGAAAAACAAAAAATAATGAAACTCCAACGCTTAGCTCCTTCCTCCATGTATTATGCCTAAACGAAATGTCTTCCTAGGGATGAAGTAAAATGAAAAGAGTGGATCAGACAAAAGTCTAGTGAATGAGTTGCATCTTTAATATATGGTGATCACATGCAATTGACTTCATTCTAATCTATGTGACCTAGTGTTCCCTACTTGTTTTTGTGAATTACTTACTAATGTTGGTCATATTAACCTAAGAAATTTAGTTTTAAATATACGTATACCCAACATCTTATAAAGTTTTACACTTAGGGTCGAACAACTAATCGAACCTCAAGTTAGCTATGGATCGAACTGGTAGTCTCTAGTACTACTCCTAATATAAGATTGCATACAATCTAGCCCTTGGCACAACATTTTCCGAAGTACGATGACACGTATCTTATTTTGCATATTGGGAGGAACCCGCAATGCCGACACATGCCAAGGATGTCACAAGGTCGTTGAATCCGTTTTTGAGCTCAATGGTAACATCACGCCACTTAGTGCACCATGTCGGGAATCTCCCGTTAGTGTCGGGCCCCACACTTCTACAGTCATCCATCAATAGTGTTGTGCATCCACTGGGAAATCTTCTGTGAGTGCTTCCAACAATTGAATTGCCTTTGTAGAACGGATAGTGTCTAGGCCAGTCGAATAGCCTGCGTACACTACCTCACAAGTTTCATAATGTCCGAAAGTCGAGGATTTGGGAATTAATTTTCCTAATAACGTACTAACATCCATATACATGAACTTGGGCCTTAGGTTGAGGTTCAAATCGCACCTAAAAGTCGATGACCGATCGACCGCCCGTTACCGGAGCGGTCGACCGACTCCAGTAAACCTGTCGATCACGATGTTAATTATCCTTAATTTTTATTCTAAATCATTCATTTGTTAATTAATTACCCTTCTTCTTCCTGTACAATTTCATTAATAAACCCTATTTTATTAAATCTACAATTCCAACGATTTCCGTAATTATTTTGGTATATTTGTATTTCATATTAATTCAGGGTAAAATCAACATCAAAAGGGTATAGTTTTACAAAAGGGTGAACAAAAAGGGGGTTCATATTACAATTAAAGTAAATCAACTAATATCTTCAATTTACTTTAATCGTTAAATAGGGATCATGTTCATATAATTTAGATTTTCAATCAAATTCCAAATTAGTTGCAATTTCTAAATAAACAGTATTCCAAATCAAATTGGACAAATTCAACAATCGGTATTCAATGTTCAACATTCAGTAATTAGGATTCAGCATTTTAAACAAACGATAGCATAGTCTGATTAATTTTTTCTACCCTTTTAGGTTCTGCTTGGTGCATCAAACTAAAACAGTATACTACACATGGCTATTTGTATGATGAAGGAAATAAATTTGAGGTAATACAGTTATGGTATATTCTTTGGCATTATGAGATACTTTAGTGTGGTTATATATTCGAATTTTTGCCTAAATTTATGATCATATTGTCATTACATGATGGAGCTTTGGTTTTATTGTTTATTTTGAATTGTTTTTAAAATGAACTGTGTAATGATGTCTCATGGTTGTGTATTGTTCATCATAAACTCTCAGGCTAATCATTACCTTTTTGCAGATAGGCGTTATGCATGACCTAAAAATAGAAGGATTCATGCTTGCAAGTTATGCACAAAACGATCTATTTAAACTACATAATTTTTTAAAGTTATTAGTGTTCGAGACTTACCTAAAGGATAAACTAGAATTACAAAATGCTTATGAAAAGAAGAAGGCAGAGATTACTAAGCACGCAAGATTTTTGTAAGAAGATTGAAATTGTTGTTCTTTATTCAAAATTTTATATGTATTGAATTGGATGTGTGATCTTTGTTCTGTTGTTTAAATGATAATACTCATTGTTTGCACATTAATTGATTTGTTTGGAATTTAGTTTAAATCTTATTGGGATTGTCCAGTGGTGCACACTTATAATTCTCTCTTTTTAGCATGCTATTATTGTTACGTATGTATTTAAATGATCATACTTGGTCTTTGTATTATCTTCCAAAAAACAAAAACAAAAATCAAATTTTGTTTGATATTAATAATAACCCATTTATGCGTGTGTTTTTCATACATATTTATGTATCTGTAATTTAGATAGATCAAATAAATGTTATAAATTTATCGAAGCGTGTGGTCAGAAGTAGATGTTAGAACGTCTAGACCATGTACAATAAATAGATTTGTGCTAAAATGATTATAAAGATTAATATATTTCCAACATAAATGCGTACTTCCAACCAAACAGAAATGTGTTTTTGGACAAAACTAATACAATAAATAAATGTATATTAATCTTAGAAGATACGCTTACACAACAAACAAACACCTGAATTCTTTAATGAGCTATCGTTAGTGAAGTATATATCCTCAAATATACTAATAAACCACCTAAAAAACTGTCTTGCCATTTCCACATAGGATATTGCATTTACTATTGAATTGAAGTAAAGTAGATAAGAAAGATATTTCACTGAAAAATAGAACATACTATAAGAAAAGAAAGATTACTTTTTACTGTACATTCTATTAATCTTTTATTTTGTAATTGACAATGCAAATAAATTTTGATGAAAGTTTACGTATTTGATTAAAAGAACGAAAATTTATATAAAAGAAAAATTAAATTATACAATATAACGATCAATTTCTCATTTTATCTTATTTCTCGTTATGCTATGGTACCAGCATTATGTTTTCACACTGTTATCATTGATCAAGGTCCACTTTCATGTTGGTTCGGTCAGACCTGCAAAAGAAAACGTATAAATACAATTGTTCCGTGGCTGTACAGCTATAACGGAATTTCATTTTTGGAAGTGATTTGACTTTGATGCGAGAGGTCGTCAGTTTAAAACTTGCTTAGCGCGATTTGTAGATTTTTTCTGCATTTTCCTTACTATCGTTTATGTAGGAAACCAATTCGTGGCTGAACGATGCGATCTGTGGAATAACAATGGAAAACGTTTTTTTTTTCTCCTTCCTCCCATTTTAACGTCAAATTCGTAGGAACGAAGGTCCGCAAACTCGAACTTGCTAATACACTCTTGCTCTTCCAGTTACAGGTAACCAAAACTTCCTAGCAGCGCTCTCAGATACTTTATTTATCCATCTTTTGCATTCACCTTTATTTATGCTGCTTTGATCTTAGTATTTATCTTAATCATATCTTAACATATTGTCCAATCAATTTGATTTAACTTATATATATAAAATGATTCTCTATTTCTGTTCTGATATGCCGTGTGTGACTGTGAGTCAAGCTTTTACGCTAATCGGTTTTTTTCCTACACATTTTGGAGGCATCTCGAGT
This sequence comes from Allium fistulosum, assembly GCA_030737815.1. NCBI lineage: Eukaryota > Viridiplantae > Streptophyta > Magnoliopsida > Asparagales > Amaryllidaceae > Allium > Allium fistulosum. Next base: position 302,090,266 of record CM060901.1, on the reverse strand, counting down.
TGTGTATTCATAGTTATTTATGCACATGTGAATTTATATGACGTAATACAGTGGCGAAAACATGGAAACTTCAAATTCCCTCATCATTGGAGAAAGACACAATTATGTCCAACCGAGAAACTAAATTCAACATATGTATTAGTCACAAGTTTCCCTTGAGTAGTTGCACCTTTTGCTTTCCTTCGAAGCTACAACAATGGACTCTAGCAATTCATCCAAGCCTCACAAGCCCTGGCCTCTGTGTATATACATAAACTATACTCAAGCGGGCTTATACTTTTAATCCTTTTTATTCAAGGCTCCTTAAAACTTGCACAAGTTGGTGGTTCGTTGCATCTTCAATGTTACACTATATCTATATATGCTCGTACTACCTATAATACATCAGCAACATCATTTTCTTTCTAATTTTCATCCCTTCAGTTCTACCTTCTCCATCTTATCCATTTTCCACACATTCTAATTCTGACTATATATTTCACAACAAATATGCCTATGAAATTTGGCATTTTCACCCGAAGCTGCATTCATCAAGATCGATCACAAGGTACTATCTTATTTACTGGAACATATCTCATGTGATTTCACTTTATCATTATAATCATTTCACATGTTGATTCATTTCTAAAATGAAAAAAGAGTTAATTTGTGAAACTGTGCTCTAAGCTAAACTAAATCATTATTAGAATACTACAAGCAATAAACTAACCAGTCGATCATTTGTTTACCAGAGAAAAGGGACACTGTGGCACCATTATCATACTCAAGCGTCAACTTGCGTGAAGAATATGCTAACGCATTCCGTACAGAGTCGTACAACGAGTTCTGGGCTCGGGTCATGGGCCTGACCTCACCCAACGGATCCAATCTCAAGCCTGTGTCAGCCAACGCCCGCCTTCCATCCTACCGTCTTTTCACCGAAAACCTCCTCGACCCTGACCAACCTACAGTCACCAGAATTCTCACCCAGTCACGCATCATCTCGAGCAGTGAGACCTACACACTTTTGACCAACTTCTTTACGGAGACGGCCAATGCATCCCTCCTCTGCGGTCTTCTATTGAAAAACATCGATCATATCCGAACCTGTTACAGCCCGCTTAAACCCGCTATCCGGTCCAACAACTTGAAACCAGTTGCGCAAATCTTGACGGGCTTAAACCCATTTAATTCGTTGACCTCAGCCCAATTGAAATTAGTCCAGGCTGGTTCGGCCCACTTGTTCAAACAACTAGAGCAGAACCGGAAGAAGACCAGAAGCAAATTACGATTCATTACGCGTGCGAAGCAGGGGCTAGCTGTACTTTTCGTTGTGCTTGTGACTTCAACTTCTATTATGGGTGCATTCTTTCATGGGCTAGCTGCATTGGTTGTGATTCCAGGCCTGGTAATTGGGTCGGGTAGGTTGAACCGGGTATTGGCCCAGTTAGATGCGGCGACTAAAGGAATGTATATTTTGAATAGAGACTTGGATACGATCAGTAGGCTGGTTGAAAGAATGCATGATGAAGTTGAACACATAGTGGGACTGGTTAGGTTTTCGATGGAGAAGAGCGCCGTAGTTGATGATGTTGTGAAAGAAATACTAAGGAATGATGTGAGTTTCGATCAGAAATTGGATGAATTGGAGGAGCATTTATTTCTGTGTTTTATGACTATCAATAAAGCTAGAGGCATTGTGATGAAAGAAGTGGATAACAAGTGGAATCAAAGTACATAAAATAGTTGTTAGAAAGCGTATTAATGTAGATATGTACATTATAAATATGTAAACATTGCATCTTTTGTATAGGGCAATTTAACCGTGGTGTAACCGTGAATTGATCGTAACAACCAATAGAACAGTCCAAACTGTGTTTTTTCTTTTATATCCAATGATTTATATTATATCATCTTTAAATAAAGTTATTCACATAATTGATTCTCCCTTATATATCTTAATTTACTATTAAATAGCGGTATAGACATTGAGGATGCGATATTTATAGCAATTTTACCATAAGGGGTGAATTACTACGTCTTTATCATACTCAAGTGTCCGTTGTCCGGCTCGATTCGAAATCGAAAAACGTCCGTCTGTATTCATCTGTTCTCATTTAAAATATGAATAAGGACAAGAAAATTTATATTACATTTCATCCGTACAAATTATTCAATGAATTTTCTATTGTCTGTACATCATCAATCCACTGTCCGACTCGTATGAAGGGTGTTCGAGCAAAAATCTCGTCCAGTCTGTGTCCGTCCAAAACTCTTATAGAACAGAACATGAACACACCTATGTCCAGTCTGGTCCATCAGATTAACACCCCTACTCAAAGGCTTTCAAACGCAGATCAACTTCCGATTAGAAGGTCTAGCCTCTGGTATGAAGGTTCATGTGTTGGTTTTTCTAGATAAGAGCTTTAGTTCATCTCTCGATCGATGTAGTCTAATCGACGTAGTAGGTTTTTGGAGACCAAACCATATGTATTATTGAGTTACATGTAGTGGTTTTTGATATAAAATAAAGAGATATACTATTAATACTAAGTAGGGCTACTTCTAAAATCAAATTTGTCCTCTAACACTTCGAAATTTTACGTAATTAATTAAATTAAAAGAGTAAAATAGCACGTTAAAGACAAAATAATAAATTTCTACAGAAGATGAAATTATGCCTTAGACCTATCTCATTGCATCTGAAATGTCATTTAAAATCAGAAAACATGTATAACCTTTTGAATTTGGTTAATAGGACAAAAAATTAGAAGAAGTCAAAACCAATGATATTTCCGTAATATCTCGATTTCGAAAATTTGGGCTAAAGATGTATTATTTCCAGCCTATAAATAGAAATATAAACCCTAATTTCTAATCCAATTTGAACCTAGACACCTTAGCACTAATCTCCATCATCTTTCTCATCCAATCTCCAAACAAAATCAAATCAACTTCACATGAATCAAAAAGCAATAATAAAACATTACAAAACAAACAACTTTGAAAGAAATCAACGTGAATCGAGGAGGAAACACATCAGATCAACGAGGAAGAAGAAGGACTCTAATCGGATCAGAAAAGAAAAGCGGCTAATCGATGAGTGGGGCTCTTCCTATTTGCATATATATTGATAAAGACGTAGTAATTTACCCATTATGATCTTAAATCAAATTATAAATGATGAAATATAATAGTAATTACATTAAACTGCAATCAATCATTATTAGGATATAATATCTCATGGCTATACATTTTAAAAAGTGATTTTTAATTGTAATTAGACAAAACATAGTCTCTCTCTAATCAAAAAATTGCAAACCACAAAAGTGCTTTAAATTAGATATATTATGTATTAAAATTGTAGTTTTCAACAACACAAATCCACTTGTGGCGTTCGTTCGTCGATTGGTATACAGATTGATTAGTAAATGCATCAGAAGTTTGATAGACGTGAACCGTCCATTTCGATCCAATGGTGAAATGGAGGTGATACGATGATCGTGAAGCATAAATGTGTAGTGTAGGTTGAGGAGGTCCTGGCGATGGTCGTCGATCAACACAAACCGACGTGAGGTGGCCGGATTTTTCCATAAAAGACAGCGGTGGTGGTGGATAAAGTGGATACCCGAGTGATGGCCAGAGGGTGCATCAGGGTCGGTGTGGAGCAGGAAGTGCACCAACGAAGTTGGATTGGCAACACGGCAGCTATAGCGTTGGTGGTGTGAAGTTTTGAGGCAGATGGTCGAGGATAATCGCATGCTGTAGTCGAAAACATGTAAGAGAAAAAAATCAACTAATTACGGAAATGGACTTCAACTTCAAACAATTATAACTCTCGCATAAGACCTATGTTTCATGCACGGTTCACGGTATATGAATTATGGCAAGACGAGAAATGTTTTGGTATGTTTTTTAATGTGTTTCGAGATACTTAAGAAAATTTCCTTATTTGAGTAGATTTGTCATAAAGGGGGTTCTATTAGGGCGTTACGGTATTCTTATGAGGAAATTGATCCTCAGTTGTACAAGTGGCATTTGGCAAGAACGGGTTAGGGCTTGATCCGTAGACGGTGGGGTGATAATGAGTTCTGAGCTCGATCAACAGTATCATAGACCATTTATGTAACACCCTGCAATTTGAACAATAATTATAAAGAAATTAATTAATGAATAGTAACATCGAAAAATATATTTTTACAAACATCTGAATTTGACTATAAAACTTGCACTGTGGGATTCATGGAGATTTTCCGATCAATTTTCATTTATAAAGTTTTACGATCGGAGTTCAAACGAAAAAGTTATTAATATTTAAATATTTTAGATTATAAATAATTATATGTAATTAAGGAAATAAAATATAATTAATAAAATTAATTAACATTTGTTTAATCTAACGATTACTTAACTATTAAGAAGGGTTAAAATAAATCAAATCTGCTAAAATTATAGACAAAATAATGTAATTAAGAAAGAAATTATCGTCAGCCGTAATTGACAACTGGTCGACCTGTTACATTCCTAATTTTTGTTAAACATTACTCAGCATATTTAATTGGATAGATTAAATAGAATAACGTAAATGGTTAAAGAGAATGAGATTTAGTTATTAACAAGGTCGTACCTTAATAAATTAAGCAATGAGATTGTTTTGAAAAACTTAACATATAAGAGAACATATGAGAGGGGCAAAATAGGTAGATCCATCTTTTAAACCATAAACCTCTCCTCCTGATATCATCCTCGTTTTACATAACATTAAAACCACCAAAGAAAAAGAGCCGAGGCCGACCATTAAATAAGGGAAAAGAGGGATGAAATCAAGGAAACTCAAGGAAGAGATCAAGGGAAGCTAAAGCAATATCAAATCTCATTTCCAACAACAAATCTAAGGTGGATTATATATGAACCATCTCTATTTTTGTTCTTGAATTCGACTATGGGTAGTACCCGAATTACTTTGATTGTTTTTGCCAAGATATGGTTATCTAATCATTGTTTGGATAGAATAGTGATTTATGGGCTTTTATGGAATTATTTGAATGTGTTTTAAGGGTAAAACCTAAGTTTTAAATTGGCAAATGATTTGATTTCCTGATATGTTATATAAAACATTAATTTGAAGATGATTTTTTAATTTCATAATTTTTTGAATTTAAATAAATATTTTACGAATTTCCTATGAAGGAAATGATGTTTATTCGGGTTTTAACTATTTAAAATAAATAAAAAACAATTTTTGACCCAAAATTTTGATATGGTGAAGAATAAAGTATTTTCGAATTTCTGTGGTTTTTTGGGATTTTTCCAAGTGATTATGAATTATTATGAATTTAATATGCTAGAAAAGCATTTAAATTATTAATTAATTAAGGCTATTAATTAATTAAGTTGGAAAATGTTTTGGAAATGTAAAACTGATGTGCGGCAGATTTTCAGAAAAGAATTGAGTAAAGTAATGTGATATCCAATAGAAATTGAATATGTAACGAACCGGAATTTTTCGACCTTCGAAATTCAACACCAATACGTTCACTATATAGCATGCCCAAAAATCGAGTGTCAGAAATATCAGATCATTAGGGGTGATGAAGAAAAGGTAGAAGAAAAGAAACAACAACATAGAATCTCACAATCGCAGTAGAACAAATATAATATACAATAACATATTTTTATACAAGAGAATCTGTAACTGTCAATATATATATACAACCATTAGAGTACAACAATCAATATATCAATATGGACAGTTATCTACAACTTGTCCTCACCAGTGTTGACTATACAGTCTACACACACAGCGGAAGATAACCAAGTATGTGAAATATGCCTGAGACTTCTCCAGCTCGTCTCCTGAGCTCCATAACATCCTAACCTAAACCTATAATACTCGGTCTGACCCGAGCATTATAATAAAATAAAACCCGAGTCAGTCTGAAAAACCAGCGTGAGAAAACACACTCAACTTGAATCATTAAAGTTATCAAAATCCTTTGAAAAACAAAGGTATCTCGTAAGACCACGTCGCACATAAACACGACGGGTTTTTACCTTACGATAACCAAAACATTTTATATCAAAGTCATCTGGTATTATAATAGTGTCTATAGAAAGTAAATTAGAAAATAGCTGAAAGCTTACATCTCATGTTTTAGCATAGTTAGGCACAATCAAAACCGTACAGCGCTTATTGGAGAATGGTTTTCATACAATGACTGGGCTACTGGGGTACCGTCCGTCACAGTACACCTCTAGAAAAATGTACCGAGGATCTCGCCAGGATCCCCAGCCAACACAAGACCGGCCTACCCTTAACCTGGATAGTACTGAATATGTTATCACCCCGGGTGTTCCCACCCTTAAAATCGAGCACTCACTTTCCATGCACAACCATATTCATAATTTATAATATATCCGAGGGTATCTAGAAAGGTGATAACATACCATAATTGGATGCTACCCACTTAGCCTTGCTGCATCTACCCTGTTTTAGTCATTCCCGGTTGATGAAGCTTGAGGCTACGTTTACCTTTAGAATAGCATTCATACTTGGAATGCTAACACTGCCTTTCCGGCAATGATGCAATGATAGCATTCATCCATACAAGTTGTTCTGGATCTGAACAAATCGAATCATCGTCTTTACTATCTTCACGATATCTAATCGTACGCTCAAATCAGATCGAAGTGGTTTTCGGATAATTAAATCTGATCCCGGTCTCTTCGAAACGATTAACGAAATTGGCCAATATTTGATAGTCGTTTATTTAACTATCAATATAACATCCATAAGCAGTCACTAGGCTCATAATATAATTTTCCAAAATTTATTTTCAAATTATCTTGATAAGATATATATTCAAATCCCTTTCAAATTTTCAATATTTGAGACAACTCAAATACTTATATCCATATCAGGATATTTCAAACCATCTCTTATTCCAACACTTAGAAAAATATTTAAAAATATACTTTTTCTAAACCCCTTACTTCTTAACACTTAGGAACATTCCATTTATTTCTCCTTTCTCAAAATCCTTCACAATTTATATTGTAAATTCCTTAACTCGTTTATAACGAATTCTATAAGTTCCGGGGTTCCTTAATTAATTTCCTTTAATATTTCCAAAGTCAAAAACACTTGTTTATAATTCCAAATATTCATTTCTAACTTCTTTTATGAATCCTAATTCATTTTTCGAAGTTCACTTTTATTTAAATACTTCGGAAATTTTCCTTACATTTCCCCAAATTCCATGTTGAGAATTTCTCTTATAAACCCCATCCGTTGAATAAACCTCGTTTCCAAACCTCGAGAAGATTTAAAATTAAATGTAAATCATTACAAAACTCTATATATATATATATATGTAATAAGTATTTAAAGAATAATAATTTATTTTTAAAACATGTTCAAGTAATTATTTAAAATACCGAAACTCTTTTTATAATCATCAATAACTCATTTTAGATAAATAAATCAATTTTCAAAGCTAATTATAAAAATTAGAATTAAGTTTCAATTAACATTAAATATCTGAAAAATTCACTACCGAAGTATTTCATAGTTAAATAAATAAAATTTCCCTTTTTCTTTTAAATCAAAACTTAACTTCTTAAAAAAAATTAAAATCCAAACAACCAATTCAAATTTATAGATCCTCTCGATTTACAACACATCGATCCCATTCCAATTCCCTAACTATTTCACTTTCCAAAAATAGACTTTACTATTTTCCCAAAAAACTATTTTCATATCTTGACATAAATTCGCACCGTGAAATCTATACTCTCGATTTATCACTGATATCATTTCCTTTATTCATAAACATCGTTTATAAATTTACAAACTCCCTTGGTTTTACTTGTTTATAAAAATTAATCTTATTTATAAAATCCAATTTTATAAATCCATTTTTTATAAATTCCATTTACTTTGCAGATCTATTTAAAATATCGATTCCAACTCCTTTCCATATCTTCAGGGTATCATTTAAAAATCCATCGTTTAAAAATCCTCTATATAAATTATTTTTAAATCTCTATTTAAAATATACTTTACCGAATAGATAAGTACAACCCAAAAATCAATTTATCATTTTATCCAAATCAATTTCTTTTAAAATAATCCAACTTCGATATACATATTTTTATATTCAAAATCTTCTTTTAATTCCTTCAAATTGAAAAAAATAATTATGGTATTTAAAATATCAAAATTCAGGCCAGTGCTACTATAACATCCAATAATTCAAATCACAACAATAATCTATAACGGATTATTCTAACACATCATATATTACTATATATGGAAAACAATCAATATAAATTTAAGGAATCCAGTTGGATCCCTCCAGCCTGTTTCCCTACATCCACAGATGTTAATACAACATAAAAATACCAATCCCATTTCGAGGGGGATATCGCGGTATATAGGATTATCCGCTATTATGCGGGGCGCATAGGGTCTTATCTGCTTGAATATGCGAGAAGTATATCCAACTACTAATATATAATATAACATCTAATTGATAAATAAAATTTATCAATCCATTCAATTAGCCAATAAATAATTTATAACACTTTAAAATAAACTAGTCATCCAAATGAGTGGGATTTACTCACCTTGATTTTTAATTTGCAAACCGTTCCAATTTTGATTCTATTGCGTAGATTCCGCAGCTACGAATCCATATGACTGATTCCGTTCGATTGAACCTCGTATAAGCAAGTTAAGGTATAAAGGAGAAAGCAGCTTTTCACGCACACTATCAGGTTTTAGGGGCTCGAGATTTTGACTTTTGATTGATTTTTATAATGTTATATTTAAATATCTCGTTTTATATACCATGAAATTCCAAACTCCTATCGTGGTGTGCCGCCTGGCATTTCTAATGTTATACCGCTATTTCGAACCTAATGAAACAAGTCTCGAGCCCCAATTTGATTGTATATGGAAGATAGCTTTTTAAATCGACTATTTTAAATTAAATTCAATTAAATTATTTACAGGCGTTTCCAAATCGTACGACCCAATGGTACATCCAAACGCTACGAAATTTGAAATCCAATAATAATATACTGTTACGGATCCAATGGAACTAGTTTCGTCGAATTCCGAGACCGTGGATCGCTATTTTAATGCATCAATTAAATCGATGATTTCTAAAATTGACAAAATCAGTTGAAATTTTCAGTTTTAAAAACTCGTTAACTCAATTATAAATTTTAAAACCAATATTTAAACTATTTAAATATTCAAAATTAATCGTCGTATACTCATGGGAGCATGATGATAAAGCTATTGTTGCCTATGTAAATATATTATAATCAAGTTAAAAGTTATCAGTTAAATAATTAAGTACACATTTCAATTTTTTGTCAATTAGTATAGTGATTAGTCTACTAAATTGTATTCTGTATTTTGCATTACAGCAAAAGTTTCAGAAAAGCATGGGCACAACTACTGGCCGAGACAGGACGGGATGAGTTGATAGTTGATGAGGAGGACACTATTTTCGAGTCTGTCATGGATCCACCACCCCGCAGCAGACGCTAGGGTTTTGGAAACCAAGCGGTAATTTTCATAAAATAAACTAAATTCAAATACTGCATTTTTTTTCAATTAATGTTATGTAAATTACGTTTATGATGTTGGAGGAAGTATAACAATTTATTTATATTCGTAGGCTAGGACATCGCATAAGTCGTATAAGATGGCTCAAGAAAAAGAAGAAATTGCAGAGCTACGAGCCCAGATCATCGAGCTGCGGGAGCATGATCACCGTCATGTTGCACGGATGGAGCAGCAGAAACAGTGCTTGGCGGAGTATATGGAGCAGCATGGGAGGTTTCCTTCGTCGGGTGGTTCTGTAGGGGATGATGACCAGTGATGTTAGGTATGTTCTATTATTATTTTTTGTATGTATATATACGCTTCGAGTGGGTAAGGATGTGTGATACATTTTGATGGATTGTATATTGTTTTATGTGGATTTGGATGTTAAGTTTGTGGATTTGGATGTTGATTTTGTGGATTATGTTGGATTTGGATATGGATTTTATGGATGGAATATCATGTATGCTTATCTATATGATTATTGGCTTATATATGCTCAAAAATGAGCTGATATTGATGGATGTGGGGTGGCTGGAAGGCAGCAGATTCAAATGCATAAAAAAATCACCTAGATTACCGACGGCTTGCAACAGCTTCCAACGGCATATTGGTCATATTTTCCAACGGCTTCCAACGGCATTTTCCGACCATTACTGACGGCTTCGGACGACTATTTGGTTATTCAGGATTGCTACGTGTTTTTTTGCCATTGGAAACCGTTGGAGGCCATCGGAAAGCTACCGTTGGTGCCATTGGAAATCGTTGCAAAACGAAATTCGTATTCCAATGGCTATCCCTACGGTTTCCGACGGTCTTCCAACGGCCGCCGACGGCTCTGGACCGTCAGGGTTGTTCTTGTAGTGATTACTACAGTGTAAAAATAACACTTGAAGAATGAAATATTATAATAACATAAATATTAATTATGCAAAATACTGTGACTAAAAAAATCATTTTCAAAAGAACAATTTTATTTTAAAAACTAATAATAGGATTAAAATATATAAATAATTTAAATATGATACAGTAACGTATATATGTTGAATTGACATAAAACAACTTTGTTAAGAAACTTCTACAAGTCTAATATTTTAAAATTGATACAATAATGTATAGTATTTCAAACTGATACAATAATGTATCGTTTTTCAAACTAATACAATAATGTACTGTTTGCAAAACTGATACGGTACTATATCATTTTAAAAATTGATACATTAAAATTTTATTTCAAGAACATTACTATAGTGTAACAATAAATAATTTAAATATAATACGGGAACGTATAAGTGTTTATTGATATAAAACAACTTTGTTTAAAAAAACTTCTAAAAGTACAATATTTTAAAACCGGTACAGTACTATATCGTTTGAAAAAACCAATACAGTAATGTAGTGTTTTCAAACTGATACAATAATATCATTTTCAAAACTTATACATTATTATATTATTTTAAAACTGACACATTAAAATTTTGTTTCAAGAACATTATTACAATTTATAAATAACACTTGAAGAATGAAATATTGTAGATATTATAATAACATAAATAATTAATTAGGCAAAATGCATGATTTAAAAAAATCATTTTTAAATGATCGATTTTATTTTAAAGACTAATAATAGAATTAAAATATATAAATAATATAAATATGATCCAATAACGTATAAGTGTTGAAATGATATAAAACAACTTTGTTTAAAAAACTTCTAAATGTCTAATATTTTAAAGATGATGCAATACTGTATCATTTTCAAAATGATATAACAATGTATCGTTTTTCAAATTGATACAATAATGTATTATTTTTAAAACCGATACAGTATTGTATCATTTCAAAAAAAACTGATACATTAAAATTTATTTCAAGAACATTACTATAATGTAAACAGATAATTGAAATATGATACAGTAACGTATAAGTGTTGAATTGATATAAAACAATTTTGTTTTAAAAAGTTATGAAAGTTTAATATTTCAAAACTGATACAATACTATATCATTTGAAGAAAAAAAATGATACAATAATATAGCATTTTCAAACTGATACAATAATATATCTTTTTCAAAACTGATACAGTATTGTATCAATTTTGAAAACCGATATATTAAAGCTTTGTTTAAAAAACATTAATACAGCGTGAGATTCAAATGTTTCTTAAATGTTAAGCAATTGGCAATGTTTCTTAAATGGAGATGTTATTTAAATTATTAACGATATTTTTAATTGATTTAATCAATGTTTTATAAATGAACGATATAACTGCATTTCCAAATATATAATGTTTAGATATTTTTTAATTATAAAGTCTCAGTTTATGAAAGATGTCTTTTTTTAATCTATACTATACTATTATTAGTGAGTTGAATTTCAAGCTCACACAGGCCCCCTTGAAATTTGGCAACTGAAAGGTCGTGTATTCTTTTTATTCTGTTACTCTCCCATTTCCGTACATACTCTTTTCTTCCATGATTTTCCTTTTCCCCAACCTAAATCAATTTTGCTCTAACCTAAATCGCATTCTTCAATTTTACAACCACAACCACCTAATCTCGATGAAGAAGATTTTGTTGCTTGAGTGAAGCTTGGATCTGCCTTCATGCCATAAACCCTTTGTTCGGTATCTAGGGTTTCATCTTTTCCCTTCCTCAGCAAAATGGGAACGATGTCGAAAATTCTAACTTTCCTATCAACGTCAGTGTTTCCTAACCTCCTCTACCGACACTCCTCCTCCCACTTCGTCCACCTATCCCGTCGGCCGCCACACTATTCTCTCATCTACTAATAGTTTTTGAATTTCCCATTCTTCTCCTCACAGAATACCTCTGTTTAGATCATCATTGTGGCTTTATTCTCAGTCTAGCTCCTCAAATTCCGACGTGTCTGGTACTGTCAGTTTTTTTGCGAGGGGATTCTCCATTCGTGAGCGAGATTTTGAAGCTGGTGGAAGGGTTGAGACTTTAAGTAATCGTAAAGAAGGGTCCTTTGGATATTATTGTCAAAGTGGTTTTGGAATACAGGAGATTGAGCTTTTAGTGAATAAAGAAGCGGCTGGGAGTGATTTTTTGAAGGCATTTGATGTGTGTTTGAAGATTTGTTTTGGACTCTATTTCCATCGACCTGATTTACCTGGTACATGTAATTCTTATGAAATTATGTGAATTTTTTACTTTTACATTCTTCTCTAGATTAGTTGTGTCAACTGAATATTATGTATGTTTTGAATCATGTCAGTTCTGATCGTCTGCTTTGGCTTTTAATATGTAGTTTAGCAACTCTTGCTGATAAGACATGTAACAAGCATTGTTATGCTTCATGATCTAACTACATAAACAATACCGATATTTTTTTATGACAAACAGTATAATATTGTTCAGTCTTAAAAGGTTTCTTCATGTTATGTTGATTATTTAACAGTGCTTTATAAGTTGAACACCGAATTTTTGTGTGTTGTTTGGTTTAGGTATTCAACCTAACTTTGCTACACATGTAAATATATATCTATTTTTCTTTTTTGTTTATTCCTGCTTATTCTTCATGAACAACACTAACTGCTAAATATACTTTGAGAAATCAATTTTGTTCGATGTGTAATATTTCTTTCATGCATAGTTTTGTATCTTACAATTGGATGAGATAAGTTCATACTACTTTGTACTAATGCACGACCTGCTATTTTGCACCACAATGTGTTTTATATGTGAGTAATTTTTCATAGTGCTTAGGTTACAGAAAACTAATTGTTGTCTTCTAAACTTTATTTTTTGCAAGAGGATTCTCCTTTGATGTGTATGCAAATATATAGAGTGTTAACGATTTTACGATAATCTGGTATATTTCAACATGTATAATGGCTTTACTATTTTTTTTCCTAATTATTACAATAGCAATATATGTTTTTCATAACGTATTAGGTTTATTTTATGTTCTTTCAATTACAGTTTGGCGTGTTTTCCAAAATAATTCTGGATCATTTGTGAGTGTTTATAAAATATTAAGTTTATGTTGCATGTTTGTTTACACTATATGGGAAAATTTCCCAATGGTTAATGAATTTTTTAAATAAAATTTATTGTTTTTCATTATGCAATTTCAGAAAGGTAATAAATTATTTGCACAAAATAGATGCCATCATGTTATCGAACGTAAATTGGTTATTAAACAATATATGTAAATCTTAAATATTCAGTTCTATCCAGATTTTCAGTTTTAAGCTATTTAAAAAGATTATCCATTTTGCTACTCATTTGATTGTACTAAGATTATTTATCAAATGTCATGTTATCGGACGTAAATTGGTTATTAAACAATATATGTTAATCTTAAATATTCAGTGCTACCTAGATTTTCAGTTTTAAGCTATTTAAAAAGATTATCCATTTTGCTACCCATTTGTTTATACTAAAATTATTTATCAAATGTCAATTACATTTGAAATCTTTTGTTCAATTTTCAAATAAAACTGGATAAGAATACGTGTACATGTTTTAAGTAGAAATATTGATTGATTTTATTATGTAATATCTCGAATTGTCTATCAAAGGACACGATGCACAGGGTCTTTGGATAAGAGATTCCTTCTAATTTTTTTATATGAATTGATGTTGTTGATACATCTAATATATCCCCCACCAAAGTGCTAGCACAACCCATAACTCTTAATTCTTTGCAAGAATGAGTTACAAAGTTAGTTGTTAGATATATGGGGTGATGAAAAATTGAAAAGCTAAACAATGTGGTTACAAAATGTGTTGAGGATCCATAGGCCAAGGTGGCTTGATAGGTCCTTCCTCAACCACCATTTCTTCCAAGTGCATGCAGTGACTGTTTTTTTAACAAAAGTCGCTAAGATTGATTTCCCTTTTCATGGTTAATCTCTCCACCAATTTAGTATCTTCCGCTTCCCCTGCAATTAGGGAATAATATCTTAAGCTGTTATCCACTCCTTTAAATTTAGTTGATTCCAAGTTGAATTTCTTTATAAAAACCTTGAGGGTTTCTTCCTCCTTTTACTTTATGTCATCTAGAAATATTCATATTTTTTGTGTATCCAAAATTGATGTTTGAATGGGTCAACAAGATGTTGCCATGAGTTCACAGTTATAGGCTTTCAAATATAATTTTAGTTAAAAGCAAGTCCTCCAACTGTTGTCTAGAATATTATAAACCGCATAGAATTTGGACCATGCACTACCTTGATAGAAATTATATCACTTCTAAGATGTTTAATAGAATCTGAATTTGCATACCATACTAAGGCAATTGGGATCTTTGTATCCCAAAATCCTCAAAATATGAGCTACTAAATCATGATTTTAATCATGGAAAACTCATATAGCAAAGTTTCACCCGATGAATTTTTTATTTATTTAATAAAACACCATTTGAAAAGAATAAATAATTTCTTTTAACAATATATTTTGAATTATGTTTTGTTCGTCTTGACTTGGCTAGAATGATGATGTATGAAAAATATATAATAATAAAATGATTATATTCACAATTATTTATACATTATTTTGTAGTTTT
Source organism: Allium fistulosum (assembly GCA_030737815.1). NCBI lineage: Eukaryota > Viridiplantae > Streptophyta > Magnoliopsida > Asparagales > Amaryllidaceae > Allium > Allium fistulosum. The sequence continues at coordinate 302,075,133 of CM060901.1, read as the reverse complement.
TTCACAGTGTTGCTTTGCTGTATTTGATTTATACATTACTCATAAACCCAATAGTGAACTGCAAATTTTGAATATGTTCTGAATTTAACTACTTCACGTATAAAATTATGGAAAAAAATATGCACTTACACAAAAACTTTATTTTTGAACATGAAAATATTTTGTTCTATGTATGTATGAAAGTTCACCTGGACTTATTTGTTGTTTGCTATTAAAATTCATTCTCTACCTTTGTCTTGAAAATATACAGCCATGACCACTGAAGTAGATCACCATAGCGACCCAATCATGGCTTTTTTTTGTGGTGGTCTGATTTTGACTTCTTTCTTCAGTCCAATTCATACAATATCAACACGAAATTATATACTTTCTCCAACGATAGAGTTTGGTCAATTTTTAGAGTGGAAACTATATACTTTCTCCAAATTATTATTGTAAGAAACACGAAACTATGTTTGTACGCACTATTCTTATTATGATCAATTTTTATGCAACTATTCTGACGTTTAACCAATTGATTTCATAAAGTAACTGATTTTCGGCTTTCATATGTTGATGAGTGCAAACCCGTGCTACGCACACGATAGTTGTGTACATATAGTAAAACAATATAATTAGTTTTTGTATCGCTTGCATTTCTTAATTTACTTAGCATATCCTATTTTAGTTACTCGGTTTTCATCACATACCATGAAACCTGAAATGAATTTATTTGTTGATTTTTATTAAAATAAAACGAGCTTAGTTATGGCTTTATATATCATTTTTTATGTTCTTTAATAGAGTGTTCGATTTAATACTTGCATCACGTATATTTGTGACACGAAGTTCAGTTCCCACAAAAGAGTACAATGTTATCGTGATATGATTCCTTTTTCACTACAAGTTTTAATTTGTATTATAGTTCAACATTCTTTTCTTCATATTTATGCATTTCCATGATTTCAAAAATAATTATTTATGATGAATTAGGTATGTATTCAAGAGCTGTTTTTTTGTAGGCTAATTGAACAAGTTCTGTAAATATTAGATCGAATCGGTGTTTTTAGATGTATTTCAAGAACCAACCTTTTGGCTTCTTATTTTTTAAAGTTATTTAATTATGAGGTGGGGAAGAGGTATTTGCATACATACCGCAGAAATAGTGCACTGGCCATCACATTTTCAATAATACATAAAAGAAATGATGCAATGTATCAAATGTGTCTTAATGTTTCGGATGAAAAATAACTGCATATACATGGTCAAAAGACAACAAAGATTTTTTGCTTTATGAAAAAATGTAACAATCATAATATTTTCCCATAACTCTTTTTTTTCTATTTTATTGTGCAGATTTGAGATGAAGTGGCTATCAACATACCGTATGCATGGAGTTAAGAAAAAGTGAAGAGGATAGTCGCTGGCCTATGGTAATCAGTTTCTTGGCAAAGGTACGTAGTTATCATATGAAAATTACTGATAGAACATCATTCGTATACTGCAATTTAACTTAGGAAATATCAAATACTTTTTTGTTTTTTGATGATTCTAATAGTGATTTTTAAAAGCATATGATGTCATTACATAATACTAGCCATGAGTGATTAAATTAAAGGCATAAAGGACGTGATTGGTGATGGTGCTTGGAAGCTAATTTGTTTTTCATCTATAGTTTAAGTTTTGGCAATATTCCATATCGTGTTTCAAAAAATATCACTTTTAATTTGGCTCATTTTAAAGCTTTCATAGCAGGAAAACATTAAATTGACAATCTCATTTTGAATCTTTTATACAAGTGGTTTGAAATTAATTGCTACACAATTGAACTTGCTTTGGCAAGTCTTATCTAACAAAACCTCTCAAAAAATGTCTTATATGAAACTATATTCGTATGACAAATATTATGAATGCACGGAGAGAGTAAAGAGGGGAAAACAATTACAATCACTAAAGCATTGTTAATGAAAATACTTTTACTTAATTGTTCATAAATTTATGAAGTGGAAGCTGTTGTAGATACATTCCTACAATATAACTGTAAAATCATAATGGCTGAAATCAATACTTGAGTTGAAACTACTTTATTTGAAATTAATCTTAGACTAATTCTATAGTTCCATTGTAAACAAATGATTTAATCAGGTGTAATACATTAATGTAGCATTTTTGATTAAGAGATTTAAACATAGCACATGTGCAACACCATATTTAATTGAAAACTTTGACATTTTAATGTTCAATACATATATTTTTAGTGGATATTTGTTTCAAGAACGAAATTGTTTTCTTTTTTTATTTCAAAGAACAACTACTTTCTGTTATTCACATCAAGGACAACTGTCAAGATTTAATTAAATAAAACCCAAATATTTCAAATTAAGGACACATATCGGCATTTCACAAATTATAAAAATTAACTATAGAAAGTTTTTGTGAAATAATAAGAATTAATTACAAAGATGTTTTTTTGTGAATATGAGAAGAAGAAAAAAGGAAAAACAACATGGAAAGCTAAAGGCATATAGCTTTATTATTTACGACTAACATTTTTTCAACTGCTAAACGGGAATAGCGTTCCTAATTGCTTAGTTATATATTTAAGTGATATACACTATTTTTTAAATTATAAAGCTATATTTATTTAGCTTTCAGAGCTGCTTACTTATACATTCTATGATAACATTAACCAATTAAAATGTTTTTGAAATCACTTTTGTCTTTGAATTTCGAGCTTCATTTTTTTAATTAATTTAGTGAAGATGAGTAATTAACTAAACTTGAGATTTACATAATCTAATATGGTCGTTTGTTTTTAATTTAATTATTAAAGTTCGTTGCTCTTGGATATACTTTTTCCTACAGTGTGTCCTAAAAATTAAATACTCCTATTTTTTAATACATATGGTCCTACTTAATTAAAGAAAAGCATTTAAGTATGCATTAGCTATAACTGTTGTTTTTATATTTATGTTTATACGCATTCTACTTAACAAATGCACAATGTATTGCAATTTAGTAGCCTTAGCAATGGGTTGAATAATAAAGATCTCATGGAAATTAATTGCTAATAGCAGCCAAAATGAAAAGAAGAATAGTTGGTTAAGTTATCAATATCGATTTAGAGCTGGGCTCTGAATTCTGTTTCTTTTGCAAAAGAGATTTTGGCTTGGAATGGGTTATGTCTAGCATTTATGGTGATGCTAGGCTGACATTTTGTTGGAGATGTTATGGGGTACAGGTTGGGCGTTATTATAGTTATTTTTGTCATTGCTTTTGGTTATATAACAGTGTTTTTTGCTTAGGTTTCAAATTAAGTGTAGAGCGGTCATACAACTGATCTACATATTTACTGGAGGTAGCATTGATCTGTGAGTTCTTTTAATTTGCAAATGAAATGTATCAGAGGTGTTGAAAACTGAACCAAATTATAAACCGCAAGGAACAAAATGTCAACCCCTAAAGAGTAGCCAATTGTTCCATTGTACTATATGTTACCATGTAAATGTTGTTTTGCATTCCAATAAATGAACATCCACTAACACATGCTTTTGTTTTCTTTTTTACTTTCTATACTGCAAGCGTACAGAAAATTAACGGTTAAGTCCAGCTTTAAAATGTTGCTTTTGTTTTTTATCCAAAATAAAAAACAAACACTGTTTTTGCTTTTTGATGATTTGTAACAGCTTCCATCACTCCTGCAACTGTTACTGACTTTACCTAATTTAAATTGCAGGAACACAATGAATGAGACCAAATGACTATAAATAAATAAAAAATTATTACTCCCTGCTCACTTGCTTGATTCTGACATTAGGGCTTTCCTATAAACTGCATTATTACTTTTCGAATTTATGGTTCTGCAGTAATAATAACATGAATAAACCTTTTTTCCACCGCTATTGTAGTGTTAACAAAGAATGTTATCTTTTTCGCTGCTATAGTCGATCTTCTTTGTTACCTTTTAATTCATTAATGTGTTCACGCTCTATATTACTATTGTATGATTGTGCATACATACTTTTCCAACTAAATTGTTTAAAGGGGAGAAGTTATTTTAATTCTTATTTACCTATTAAATGTTGTGATACTGTCTTAGTCTACATAGTGTTTTTCTCATTTCATCATCACCACTTAACATGTATGTCAACGGTATCATGTACCGATTCCTCTGTTTGTTTTATGTACTCATTTATAAAGATAGGCTTGCACAACCTATTATACAACACATTTCCTATGTCCCATTGTATTACGATTCTACTAAAATAACTATATACTTTGCAGTGGAAACATTTTTTTCTTATTCACCGTTAATCCTATTTTATAGGGCACATGTTTCTTAAACTGTTTTACTCTATGCTTTCGTATTTCACCATTATTTTCTTATACAACTTTATTTTCCCATTCCCGTGTTCGAAGCACGGGTTTACACATATTGTTGCAATTTTATTATATTTGTAGAAACATACAAAAATCTACACAGACACGTTTGTGTTTATATATGCATATGCATATATATGTATGTATGTGTGTGCACGTGTTGTTCATATATACATATTCGCGCCCATTACCCACTTATTTATTATGATACTCTTTTCTTTTTGATGCACCACTAAAATACACGCTTTGCAATCGCGCAGGGTAGCACGTTTGCATTTGAATCAAAAATTGCTGATGTCAATCTGAGCAACGATTGGGAATACTCATCCTGTAACATTTGCAAAATAAGTGCTGGTAATGCCTATTTTGTTTTACAGTTGCTCGAGAACATGTACTGTCTCATTTTTACAAAAATCCACTAGATAAATTTTTCTGGATATAGACTGTTTCTATATTTTGCCATATGTGGCAAATCATATTATTTTACTATGTCACCAAACAATAATAAAAAATCAAAAATTTCATCCAGTGCACTCACAATATTTTCTACAATTCATAGTTATTTTGCCTTTCTTAATTACTAAATTTGATACTGGATCCACTGTACAAAAAAACATTAGGCACTTGGTTGGATATTTTAATGATAATAATTATTATCATTACAATAACATTTGTCCAAATATTCCCAAAGATTGTAAAAAGTGGCTACTAAATTGACATTTGATCGTGTTTATATAAACGATCAGTGGCAGAGCTTTATAGTTGATTCGAACAGAGTAGGATTTTTTTCTCCTTGAAAAGTAAATTTAGTAACTGGTGAAATTATTGATCAATCTTCTTAAAATGGAGAATGATTAGCCTACTATATATGGAAATATATTGATTGCAGTTATGACAATGAGTCAAATTTCAAAAAATGCATCTAATATTATAAAATATCAAATGAGTACACTGCCATACGAAGCAGCACCTGGCCTGTGCTCTTTGTAATGGTTACATGTTATCTATGTTAATCATTTTAAGGGTAATTTTTTGTGTCTTTTTGACTGAAATTATAGTAGTATATTACTTTAAATATTGAACGTATCGTATTTACAAAGCTCCAGTCTGTAATGATCAGATGTAGCATTCTTATCGTATTTTAACGTTATACTTTGTTCAAATTGTAGCACTAATCATACCAATCATGCATTCTTCCTTACAAATTTTGGACATACAATTTATACACTGGAAATTTTTGTTATATAAATTTATGTTGATGGAAATTGTCGCTCTTAACATTTTAAGACTTTGAAGATATGAGTTTAGAATTGCAAAACCAAGAGCCTTCGTATTGTATATAAATACTTAAATTTCAAATTTGTAGAAGTTCAGTTATGCCATAAAATATATTGTAATTATATAGGAGAGAAAATGGCTATGGTACAGAAATTACACTACCAATGTGAGAACGATTTTATCATTGCATATAAGAGAAAATAGTTATGACCAAAATATATTTTGAATTTAATTTGCATCTTCCATCATTCTGTTGGTTATATATTTTGTAGGTATTTCTAAATTTAATTTCACCTTTTGCAATTTAACAGTGTTGCCTTTTTGGTTGCAGGTACAAAATCCTACATCGCCGAAAAAGTTTACCCACTTTAATGCATCATTTCAGGGCATGATAAAAGCAGCTACATCCACTCAAGACCAACTTGATAAGCACAGTACCGACAATATTTTCCAAGGCTAAACAATATATCAGAGTTAGCACAATTGCTCTGTTCCGTCACTTTTCAAATTAGGGGTTAATGCCGCCAATTATATGTCATATTTTGTACTTGACTTGGAATCCTATTCAATGAACATTAGTAATCTGTATTGGAACCCTTATTATTTTCATATTACATCTTCGGTTCTATTTCAGATGAATCTTGCAATTTACTTCTTCCTCCCTTCACTGTAGTGCATCTCCTGGTTTTTTTCCCTCTTATGTTGACAAATACAGTTCAAATCCATTCAATGCTTTTGGTCCTACTATTATATAGCCGCACATGACTAAAAACTTTTGGTTCTGTTATTTTATTGAAACAAATTGAAGTGTTTATTTATATTTGCAGTTCACAGTGACTACTTCAAATATATCTATATACATTGCATCAACTATATAATTGCGAAAGCAGCAACATTATCATTATACGCCATAGTGACTATATTTATGTACTACTGGATAAATTTTTCATACATACTTTATCCTCTAACAAATATGTGAATTTTAATATATTCACTATAATTATTTCAGTTAATTTCAATTATAATTATAAAAATCATATATATCTTTGCATTATTTTTCCTTGATCATGGCTTATAAATGATGTCGCACTGTTGTTCAATAATGTTTTTTCATTATTATTATATTAAAATCCTTATATATTTGAATATGGTCTATGCAACTACAATATTCTGAAAGCATCCGTGTGCGAAGCACGGGTTCACACTAGTAAAATAAATAATAGGACCTTCATTTTAAGTAAATACTACATGTAAGGCATCTTTACAAATTCCCACTATATTCGCTTTTGTTTAGCATTCTAACTTCATCCTCTTTGTATTTAAATATTTTCAAATTTTAGCTTCACCTTCTACCCTTAAATCTCATATCAATTGTGAGGGTACCAACATGTACCTTTTAGGTATTTCAAGGCATTACTGATATGACATACAAGAGGAAGATGAGACACGATTAAACTAAGATCTAAATACACAACAAAAAATGGGTAAATTCGCATAATTAAGAGAGGAGATGATGTATTTCTATTTCATTGATCATTCAGAGCAGATATTCCATTACATTCGGTTCCACTCATAGATAACTACTTGCTTGTACATTAGTATACATCAGAATCTATCCGGACTGGTTTCCATTACACAGAATTCATAGTTTGTGGCACCTGCCTTGAACCATTAACTATTTCCATAACTAGTTACAGCAATTGACAATACCGTAACCAATTAAAACAAACATTATTTAACCACACATACAGAATCAGCGGTTCTTCCCTGGCACATGTTCCTGATGTTACATTATCCCATTTATTCTTAAGCAGAAGAATCGCTACATAAAACAGATCAATATATAATTCTAACATAAGATGAAACAATGAAGCATTCAAACATATGCTACAATGATTGACATGCAAAGTCAAGATAAACATCAAAGAGCGTACATCTTCTTTTTAAATTCACTATCAATTATCAGCATCTCAGGATCAGAACCAGCACTCAAATTAAAAGACTCGGATCGACTAGCCTTCTTCCCAATCTTCAAGTTCTTTACCTCGATCCTATGAACAATGATACAATAGCACATAGACCCAATCGTCGAAACCATAGCACTCGTCCCGATCGCCATCGTACACCAAGCCAACCAAAGATCATGTTTCCCAACCACAATATAAGTGAGTGAAACAAAAGAAACGGATATACAAACGCAAGCCAACCACATGAGCTTGTTCATCACAAACACCATAACCTTCTTCGCCTTCTGCTCCACAACCACAACCGAAGTCTGCACCACCACCACGGCCAAAGATATAAACAATGCAAGAGAGTCAAAAACTAGAAATACGATGAAGGATGTGTTGTTTGCGATGTAGGCTTCGCCAAGGGTAAAGTCGGAAGTGGGGGAGTCGACGTATTGACCGGGCAGGGTGAAGATGGCGGCGAAGGCGACAGTGGAGATGAGGACGGCAACGATGGTGTTGGAGTTGATGGCATTGTTGAGTCCTCCCATGTGGAGTTTCTTGAGGTGCTTTTTGATGTTTTGGACGCGTATGTTCGTTTGGGTTGATTGCTTGGTGTGGGAATTCACGTCTTGTTTGATGGCGGTTATGGTTTGGTTGAGTTGTTTTGTGGAGGTTTTGGGGCTTTGAGGGGTGGTAAGAGTGGCGCCGAGTTCTAGGAGGGTGGTGGAGGTTTCTTGGAGGCAGAGCTTGTTGGATAGGGAAAGAGGGGTCTCCTTTGCTCGGTTGACGCAGTTTACTTTTATGTTTGGGACAGATAGTAAGAATTTCACAATCTGTAATGCAACATTTGTTTTGTTTGTCACTGTAAAAGATAAACTTACAATTGAAAACCAATATATGGTATGAACACAAACAAATGAGACAAATTGATGCACGGACACGAAAATATGATAATACCTACTTTAAAAAAGACAAAAAAGAAACTAATTTAACATAGTTTGAAAATATTAAAAATGATATATAAAAAAGAAAGAAATAAAAGAACAAATTTTACTGAACAGAGGATTGCTCAAATTTATTTAAATTTAAGAAAGAGAAAGAGAGAAGAATCAAAACTCTTTCTGTATATTCACTGTTTACTTATTACAAGAAAGTAAAGCCCTTAATGAATTAGTGAAACCTGTCACATTTGATGAATTAATGATGATACAAAATGAGTTGCTCACCTTGTATAGAATATTGAGCAAAGCAAGGTGTCACTAATTAAATTATTACTCTAAACACAACTACCATATAATTGCTTTCCCCTCGTTTTGATCTTTCTTTATTCTTGGAAGAAACCAAGTTCATCTTACCCTTCAACCGACTGAAAAATCGAGTAGACAACGCTTTGGCAAGCACATCGGCAATCTGTTCAATTGCTGGTACATGATTAACACTAACTTGTTGGAACGGGATTTCAACTGGAGACCACTCAAATCGAAACCCCACAAGCACAGCGGAAGACGGGATCGTGGTAAGAAGTGTAAAAACAACCAATCAATAACTCAATTCCAATCTCAACCAATCCAATGACCAATCACAATCCGAAACAAGAATTCAGAAATCAAAACAATAACGAAAAATAAATCACACAACGATTTATAGGGGTTCCACTAACGTTGTGTTAGTGTACATCCACTTTAAGAGAGAGCTTTATTAATATTGATGAGAAAAGTACAAGAGATTGGTTACAATGATCGCAATTCTAATTAGAAATTGATTTGTGGAGAAGGAACTGAAGAAAAATTAGGTTTTGATAAACCCTAATTGGTGGAGGCTAATCTCTTGCAGTTGTTTGCATCCATCGATCAGAAACCTGAAGCTAGCTTATATAGGAGAAGAGAAACCCTAGGCAATGTTCCGAAATTTCCTCTGTAGTTGTCACAAATTTTCACGCCGAGCCCACAGAGCAAAAACAGGCGATAGACGTCTCAGACGTCTGGCCAAAATGGTCAGACGTCTGACTGAAGTCTCTGGAAAACGATCTGCTTCAGACCAGACGTCTGACCATTTGGTCAGACGTCTAACAGAATGCTCTGGAAGCAATTCTGCCCAGACTCAGACGTCTGACCCTTTTGATCAGACGTCTGAGCTTGTTCTCTGGAACAATGGTGCGGTTTTTCTGAAGGGCCAGACGTCTGGCCATTTTCCTCAGACGTCTGACCCTGCCAAAACAGCCTACTTCACATTTTCTCTTATAATTTCCACCTCCGAACTCCAATTTGCGAACCGTTTTCTCCGTTGCGAAGCTACTTCCGACCTCTACAATTCTCCATGTAGTGTCGCCAGAATTTAACACTCCACCTCGACACTATATCTATCTCCAACTCTAATGGTATCATACCATCAACAACAACTGATAGCACCGACTATCACTTCTACCTTCAACCAAACATGAATGCTTTTCCAATGAGCTCCGGCAAAGCCACCGCTCATTGCACTCCACCAACGAGCTCAGGCAAAGCCCCCGCCCGCTAATGAAATGTTGAAAACATCCAAATCTTAAGCTATCTCACCAAAGACTAGCACTTACCAAGAAGATAGAACCTCAATCTCTCACCGATACTCTTCCTCATCTACCACCAAGCTCCTCCCTTAACCGTGCCACCCCGTGACACCTAGCACTTCTCCAAGCGAATCAAGTTCGAGCAATGCTCGAACTTCCCAACCGGCAATGCCTTAGTGAACATATACGCCGCGTTATCCTGTGTGTGCACTTTCCGAAGATATACTTGTTTATCATCATCCATGGCTACTAGAAATGGCTCTCTCACCTCAATATGCTTAGTCCGTGAGCTAAACGTCAAATTCTCTGCCAAGTGAATAACACTCTGGCTATCACATCGAACATCAATACTATCATGCTCGAAACCCAAGTCACACAACAATCACTTCAAATAGTGCCTTATTTGCCGCCTCCACCGTGGCTATCAACTCCGCCTCCGTAGTGGATAAAGCAACTACGGTCTGCAATCTAGATCTTCAACTTATGGCTGTACCCCCAAATGTGAAGACATATCTGGATGTTGATTTTCTACGATCTCTATCACTGGCGTAGTCCGAATCACAATAACCAACCAACTTGCAATCCATCGTCTTACTACCGCAAAAAACAAGACCATGAGATGATGTGCCTCTAAGGTATCTCAATATAAGCTTCACAGCTTTCCAATGCGATTTCCCCGGATTAGCCATGTATCGACTAACCATCCCGACGACATTTGCAATATTGGACCTTGTACACACCATAGCATACATAAGACTTCCAACCGCACTAGCATATGACACCTTTGCCATATAAGCCTTGTCTTCCTCCAAGATAGTTGATCCTTTACTCGAAAGCTTCTTATTCAAAGGTAAAGGTGTATTTTACGCCTTTGCATTCTCCATGCTAAACCGACAGAACACTTTCTCAATGTATTCATTTTGAGTTAGTTTCAACTCAAAATGCTTTCGATCCCATACAATTTTCATGCCCAATATCCTTCTTGTTTCTCCAAAATCCTTCATTTCGAACTTCGATTTCAAACTCAGTTTTAGCTTGTTGATTTCATTCTTATCCTTAGAAGCAATGAGCATATCGTCCACATACAAGAGTAAATACACCCAACAATCATTCTTCAACTTCTTGAAATAAACACAAGCATCTTTGATGCTTCTATCAAAACCATTTTCAAGCATAAAATGATCAAATCTCTTGTACCATTGTCTAGGTGACTGCTTTAATCCATATAGTGATTTCTTCAACTAGCAAACCAAATTTGACTTACCATCCACAACAAAACCTTCTGGTTGCTCCATGTAGATGTCTTCATCCAAGTCACCATGCAAGAAGGCGGTTTTCACATCAAGTTGCTCCAACTTCAAGTCGTGAATAGCAACTATAGCAAGTAATATCCAGATAGAAGTATGACGCACAACCGGTGCGAATATCTCATCATACTCTTTCCCCTTCCTTTGTGCAAACCCCTTAGCCACTAGTCTAGTTTTGTATCTGCCATCGTCATTCATCTTGTATATCCATTTGCATCCAATAGCACGGTTTCCTTTAGGAAGTGGAACCAAATCCCAAGTTTGATTCTTCAACAATGATTGCATCTCTTCCTCCATGGCACAAATCCATTTCGAGCTATCATTCGACTTTATGACATCATCAAGGTCCATCGGCTCATCTTGGACAACATAAAGAGCATAGTTCAAATTATCACAAAAGCTAAGATAGTTCCAATCACCATATCTTTCGGGTGGCCTTATAGTACGACGACCAACCCGAGTAGCAATACCATCACTCAAACTCCCTTCGGCTACACCTTGAACCGAATCTTCTCTAGAATCATGCACATCACCAACAGTACTAGAGGCATCCTATGGACTATGTGATGTAACATCAACCGCTATCTCCTCACAAGCATCTCCAACAACTCTACTCTCTCTACTCCTTGGACAAAATGTGGAAATAATTTCATTCTCCTTTGATTCATCATGAACCAAGTCCGGAATATCCGATGAGCTTCCATTCTCCTTGAACATCGCTGACTCATCAAAAGTAACATGACAAGAATTCACTACCTTCTTTGTTTTCGGATTCCAAATTCGATAGCCTTTTACTCCATCCGTATAGCCAAGCAAAATCTACTTGAAAGCTCTTGGTTCAAGCTTATCATTTCCTGGATCATGCACATTAACCGAACTGCCAAAGACACGAAGATAACTCAAGTCAATGCTCTTTCCCTTCCATACTTCCTCCGGAATTTTGTTACCAATAGCTGAGCACGAAATTCGATTAATAATATTGTAACGACCCAGAATTTCGAACGAATTAAATTGAGAATATTTAATTTATTTTAAATATTTGAACGATGATTTGATTGGAATCCCCGATATAATTTTGAAATTGGCGATTAAATTATAAAATTTAATAGATTGAATGCTGAATAAAAATGTGAATCTTCAGTTTTAAGCTGAAGAAAAATATTTCGAAAACTTTTAAAATTCGTATTAATGATACTGAAGATAATCGAAGCTTCATAATTGAATTTGAAAACTGTTTATTCAGTTTTGAAATTAAATCGTTCGAATCGATATTTAAAAATAGCCGTCCGAGGCACAGTCTCGGAATTCGACGAAACCAGTTCCATTGGGTCCGTAATATTGTATTATTACCGGATTTCAATTTTCGTATTTTTCGGAGCTAATACGTAACCGTACGGAGAGCAAACGCGTTAAGCTTAAATCGAATTCAAATTTAAAATTTTGATTTTTAAAATTTAACTGGGTCAATATCATCCACTTTCGTTCCTAAATTCTCGCCTAAAATCATGCAGGGAATCACGCAAAAGAAAATCGTGTAACCCCTACCCCATTCCAATTTTAAATATCCCTTTTCCGTTCGATTCAAAAGCAAAGACTAAACGAAGTCTTTCGTTCAGAAAGAAGATAAAAAAAAAACAACCGAAGTCTTCCTCTCCCTCATTCATTTCTTCAAAATCGAGCCTCCTCATTAACTACGAACAGAACAAAAAAATTCGAGCCTCTCTATTTTAAATCGAGTCGAGCCCGGTTTTGAATCAAAGCCTAAACCCTTGAAGCTCGATCTGAATTAGGCTCGCGGGGAGGGGAATCTCGAAATCGAGTCGTGATGTTTGAGGTCGCGTGTTCCCTTCAGGCTATCGTAGGGCGGCAGGAGGCGATTCGAGGGCATCGGCGTTCGCGTGAAGGCATGGGTCGCGACGCGATGGCAGGTGCGAGATGCGACATTCTAGGGTTGCGATTGCTTTTCTGGAAAGGGCTATCGCGAGATGGGTAGGCGGCGAAGACTGCGGCGTCGTAAATGGGAGCGAGGTTCATTGATAGTCAAGCTCGCGATTGGGGAAGCAACTGGAAAGGAAATCGGGGCCAAGTACGGCGATGGAGGAGATCGCGATGCCTGGGTTCAGCGAGGTTCGGTGATGGTACGATTTCTCTTTTTGTATACGTATGCAGGTTATTTCAATTTATATAAGTATGCAGAATAAAAAAAAAAGGGAAAAAAAATGATGAACTGCAAATAAAGAAATGATTTTCGGTAAGGTATATTACACTTTTTGAAATGCATATATGTATATGTGGATAAATTTATAGTGAAAGAAATGTTTGCAGTAAAGAGAAAAAATTAGCTTGTTTAAGAATAATGAATAAAGATTTGATTTTTAATATATATACTAGTTGGTTTAAAACAAAACCATTGAATAATTTTAGTTACCAAACGAAAGATTTATTTTTCGATTGTTTCGAATGATGATGAATTGTATAAATTATTTATACCAGGTAAAAAATCGAGAAAATGAAACTGAAATGGAAACGGATTGCCAATAAAAACTAAGGTGAGATTTTCTCACTCAATTGAAAAGTGGAAATTTTCAGTTATTGATTTGATTGACTGTTTGATTGCTATTGAATGTGCTATTAGATATTTTAGGATATATCTATATATATAGCAGTATATACATATTGGCATATGTATATATTGGATTGATTGATTTCCCGCCTCGTATAGCGGATGAGACCCTATTGCGCCGTTAGTAAGCGGATTTATAAAAACCTATATACCGCGATAATTCCGTACTGGAGCGGAATTGGTATTGTGCTGACGTCTTTGGATGCAGGGAAACAGGTTGGAGGGATCCAACTGGATTCCTCAACTGTATTTATTTATTTACAGATGTTGATATATATTCTGTCATCATATGATGATATATGATGTTTGATGTTGTGATGGACTAATTGATGCGTTACATCATCGGGTTCAATTTTTAAAGTTTAAAAATAAACGATTTTTACTTTAAAAGGGATTTTGAAGTGATTTTTGGAAAGTATACGATTTATTAAAATTTGGAATTTATTTATCTTAAATAAATAAATGTTATAAATTTAAAGTTATGAAAAATTTTAAATTGTGAAATATACCTGAAAGGTGATTTTGAAATAAATAGCCAAGTAATTTATAAAATAGTTTAAGTTGGATTTCTTTTGAATTACTAAAAATGATGTATATAAAAGATGTACAGAATTGATATTTATTAATTTAAAGTGTTGGAATTTTAAAACGAGTGTTTATAAGTGTTAGAGATTTATAGAATTATAAATTGTGAAAATATGAATTTTATAGATTTATAAAGTATGAAGTTATAAAATGGATGAAACGGTAGCATAAAAGATTTATAAGAGATTAACTTATAAAATTTGATTTTTGCCTTTAAATGGAATATTGATCGAATTTGTAAATAAAAGGAGATTTATTAAATCGAAGTTGTTATAAAATAGAAATAGAATTTATAAACGTTGTTTTATAAATTCGAAATCAATGGGATTTGAGAAATTAAATATAGAAGATTTTTAAAGAAGATATATTCACGATTTTGGACAGTGAATATATATTGTTAAGTAAAATGGATAGTTTTGGAAAAGTGGCATTGAAAATGAAGTTAAACAATTTAGAGATGTTTTTAAAATGTATTGTGAATCGAAAACATAGATTTCAATATTGTTATTGTTGAAATAGGCGTTTTCGAAAATATAAGGAAATAATGGACTATTGCACTGTTGTTATAGTAAATGATTTCCGAAAGGAAATGTTTTTATCTAGTATTGGGATTTACATATCTATATTAATTTCGAATCCCTATACTAGTGATTTTTGAGTCGTCGTAACGATGTTTTACGTAACATTCGTTTTTGACTCAAATTGATGTCGTTATAGAAAATAGATTTCTTTAAAGAATGAATGTATACTTAATTTGATTTTAAGTATATCGAGTATTTTCAAATGTTGAAAATAAATGGATTTGTGAATTACTGACTTATTTTTAAATAAGTATGGGAATGTTTTCCAAAACGAAATGAAATGTTTTTGAGGATTTATCTTCTTAAAGATAAATCAAAAATTTAATATTGAAATCGATTTGAAAAATCGAATATCGGTAGATATTCGATAAGTATAAATTCACTATGGAATTTATAAAAGAAATGGGGATTCGTTTTAAAAATAAATATCGATTTATTTTAGAAGTGTGGAAATTTTATATCTAGTAAAGATATTTTTGAAGATGAAATAATTTGGAAAATTATCTGGAATCTGATGATGTTGCGCATCTTTATTGATAGTTAAATAACCGACTATCGATAATTACCTTTAGGTAGGTATTTGTTGTGAATTGGATGAATTTGGATGCCACACTTATTTTTGAATTTACGCTCACTATTCGGGTTAGCCGGGAAAGGACCATGGGGTCGTATAACCCATTCCGAATATGTGATACGTCGTTATGAATTGCATTCGAAGACCGGTGTTGAAGACCGGATATTTTTGAAAACGGAAGGATTACCGTCGAGTTACTCTACATCGACTGATCTTCGATTTAGAGGTTTTATCACCCTTAGTGACGGGAAGTCCTGACGTGATTGAAAATTATCCGGATGTGCAAGGGCTTCGTGAGAAGTGCCTTCGGTTCTGTTCGATCCCGGGACAGACTTGTATGGATTGTGTGTCTGACGTTACAATTTGAGATATAAAGCTGATTTCTTTCAAATACATTTCTGTTGGTGGCGGAGAATTTATTCTCTTAGCTTAACACCCTTCTCTGAGACGTACGAGCTCAGAGGTTATGTAGTTGAAATTTATCAGCGATATATCCCAATTTGGTAACGTGGCATACTGAGTGTTGCTGTGAAATGATCAGTGTTTGATCATTGGTGATATGATCATTTGTTTGATCTTATATCTTTGTGATCATAGGTTGATCATTTCGTTTGACCCGAAGCAGGGCTTTTTGAGAAAGCGTAGCTTTGTGGACGAGACTTCGTCGAGCCTCACACCCCGGAAATGGTCGAAACAGGACGAATGCGGCAAGGTTCTAGGGAGTAGCGCCCCTTAGTGTATGTCATTCCTTCTGGATAAAGGTGGTATCATGGTATGGAGCCCAGATACTTAACCTCTGTGGTTACTGCATTATTATTATCTATGTGGTTTGTTGCGAATCGGGGATCCTCGGGAAGATCGGTGACGATCGGGGGATGGCATACGCGTGTCAGTAGTTACCTACTTTTGCAGAGGTAACCCGGCCTTGTGTTGGCAGAGATCTAACCGTAATGTTAGGTTATTTCTCGGGTCGTCTATTCCAGGGACGTACCCATCGTGGATAGGAAGTTCCTTAGCCTGACCATTTGTTGGAAATCCAAAGAAACAATACGCGACTGTACGGTTTTAGTTGTATTACCTGCTATGGAATGTGGCGGTAACCTGCTATTGAACATAGTAGCTATAGTAGGCATAAGTGCGGAATGCCTATGCTGGCTAAGATTAATATTTTACTTTCGAAATGTTTTCTACACAATGCACTAATAATAATATCAAAAAGAATTTGATTTTTGCGTAGTAAGCATCTTTGATTATCATAAGAAGAAATCTCCTCCAATTCTGCGTTTGCATTGTGTGTGTGGTGGGAGGTCTTATGGTAGTTTCATTTTCCAAAAGCATTGCGAATTGACTTTAAAATTATCCTGTTGTTTATTTTAAAGAATAACTGTTTTACGATCTCACACCAGTCACCATGACTGACTCGGAGTTTATTGTTCCCTTCTAAACTCTGGGTGCCCACAAATTTTCCACACGGGCAGCCTAGAGTTATATTATCAGGATATTCTGGATATTCTGGAGCTTTGGAGATAAGCTGGAGGACGAGACGTAGTATTTGTATCTGATAGTATTTATTCCGCTGTGTATTCTGTATGAGGACAAGTTATATAACTGTCCATTGTTGTATTAAGTCGTATATTGACTCTGATTGATGTATGTATAAAACTGATATAATTCTTTGTTTTAAAAGACTAGTGTTTATCTATTATATATTGTTCCGCTGCGATGTGTAAGATTCTGATATTGATTTCTGTTTCTGTTCTGTGTGTTCTGTTGTTCTTCTTCCTTTTCTTTTTCTTCTTTTTCTTCTATCTTCTTCTTCTACCTTTTTCTTCTTTCTTAAAACCATAACTTTTCGGGTTTCCGGCATTCAATTTCTCGACAGTCGATAAAGTGAGTATCGATGTTGAATTTTCGAAAGTCGAAAATTTTCGGGATGTTACAAGTGGTATCAGAGCATATGGTTAAGCGACAACCCTGCTCTGTTGGGTGTTACTCATTAGAGATAGAGTCAGTAGTACTCTAGAATGAGTTGAGTGTAATAATAGATATGAGCGCGTATTTGTTATTGAATATAAAAATTGTTTTATATTGTGATGATTGATTTATTGAGTGGTATATGGATTCTGGTCAATACGAGTAATTAACGATCATTGATAGGGATCTCTAAACGCTCGAATAGAACAATTCGGCACAGTATTGTTTTAAAATAGGGTGAATGAAATAATTTTGCCCAAAATTATTTTTGTATATAAAAGAATTGATTTTCTGTAAATTATTACAGTATATGGTTGCATGGATGTTAGGAAAGTGATAATATTGAAAGTTATCATTTTTATATGAAATCGAATAAGAAATTGAAATCGTAACTCTAAAGTTAAAGAAATAAATTCACATGCAAATGAAATTTGAGAATGTAAATTATAAATGTAATTTGTAATTTAAAATGAGATTCCAGAGAAGTTTTTGGAAATGTTTTGAAAGGAATTCGTAAATTTTGGAGATTCGAAAAGTTTAAAATCTTTTTGGAGTTGGAAATGTATTTCAAAGGTTTGAAAAGTATTTTAGAGAGATGAAAAGCTCTAAACTCTTTTCGGTCGCTGGAAAATAATCCTGATGATGATGGCCACATCATTAGAATTCATTTTCGGGTTTCCAAAAGAGGAAATTGCTGCTAAATTATTTTAAATGGAGGTGTTTGGAAAATTTGGGTTTTTGTTTTGGAAATTCAAAGGATAATTTGAATTGTTTTCAAAATGGCTTTGAAAGGTTGGAAAGACTCTGGAATACTGTATAAGAATATTTATGGAATATGATTTAATTTATAACTTATACAAATAGAAATTGTTAAGGTAAATTATGTAATTGTGATTGGAATTAAAGTTCATTAACAAATGAAATCTATAAATGTGAATTGAAAGTATAAGGAAATAAATTCATATATGAATAAAATGGTGGATATAAATTGTAAATGAATTTATAATTGAAAATAAAATTCCTTAATGAAATGAAATTAGTAATATGAATGTACAAATGACTTTATAAATCAAATTGTAAATAAGTCGAAGACTTATAAAGTATTTGAAATTCGATTGAAATGAGAATTTGAATTGAAAATGGATAAAATTACGAATGATGATATAAGCAGTTTATATTGAAAATTTTGTAATCAGAATTACAAAATGTTTTGAATATGTAACTAGATATTATGGCTAGTAGGATATACAGGTGTAAAGGAATTGGAATTGAATTGCTCGACAAAAAGGTAAGTATTTGAATTATAATATGAGATTTTGATGATTTCTTGTCTAGCCGCTTGGCTTTTTCTTTTTCTTTTTGAAATCTGAGAGTCCGTAGGGACGTTTTGTAGTCGTACCGTATTAGCCGCGCAAAGGAGACGCTGGCGAAATTTTTCGAAAATTCCGAGTGTTAGAAAATTTTTGAGAAATTTTTGAAAGTTTAAATTTGAATTTGAATTTGAATTTTGAAGTAAAACAATGTTGTTTGAAATCTGTAATTGAAGTTGGAAATTTAGTTGAATTGATAACGAATCTTTAATAGAAAAATTTGTTTTGAAAAAAATTTGATAAAACTATTGAATTGTGAAAAATAGTAGACGAGTTAAGGACATTTTTCCTAACTTGTAATTTCGAGGACGAAATTCTTTTAAGGAGGGAAGTCTGTAACGACCCAGAATTTCGAACGAATTAAATTGAGAATATTTAATTTATTTTAAATATTTGAACGATGATTTGATTGGAATCCCCGATATAATTTTGAAATTGGCGATTAAATTATAAAATTTAATAGATTGAATGCTGAATAAAAATGTGAATCTTCAGTTTTAAGCTGAAGAAAAATATTTCGAAAACTTTTAAAATTCGTATTAATGATACTGAAGATAATCGAAGCTTCATAATTGAATTTGAAAACTGTTTATTCAGTTTTGAAATTAAATCGTTCGAATCGATATTTAAAAATAGCCGTCCGAGGCACAGTCTCGGAATTCGACGAAACCAGTTCCATTGGGTCCGTAATATTGTATTATTACCGGATTTCAATTTTCGTATTTTTCGGAGCTAATACGTAACCGTACGGAGAGCAAACGCGTTAAGCTTAAATCGAATTCAAATTTAAAATTTTGATTTTTAAAATTTAACTGGGTCAATATCATCCACTTTCGTTCCTAAATTCTCGCCTAAAATCATGCAGGGAATCACGCAAAAGAAAATCGTGTAACCCCTACCCCATTCCAATTTTAAATATCCCTTTTCCGTTCGATTCAAAAGCAAAGACTAAACGAAGTCTTTCGTTCAGAAAGAAGATAAAAAAAAAACAACCGAAGTCTTCCTCTCCCTCATTCATTTCTTCAAAATCGAGCCTCCTCATTAACTACGAACAGAACAAAAAAATTCGAGCCTCTCTATTTTAAATCGAGTCGAGCCCGATTTTGAATCAAAGCCTAAACCCTTGAAGCTCGATCTGAATTAGGCTCGCGGGGAGGGGAATCTCGAAATCGAGTCGTGATGTTTGAGGTCGCGTGTTCCCTTCAGGCTATCGTAGGGCGGCAGGAGGCGATTCGAGGGCATCGGCGTTCGCGTGAAGGCATGGGTCGCGACGCGATGGCAGGTGCGAGATGCGACATTCTAGGGTTGCGATTGCTTTTCTGGAAAGGGCTATCGCGAGATGGGTAGGCGGCGAAGACTGCGGCGTCGTAAATGGGAGCGAGGTTCATTGATAGTCAAGCTCGCGATTGGGGAAGCAACTGGAAAGGAAATCGGGGCCAAGTACGGCGATGGAGGAGATCGCGATGCCTGGGTTCAGCGAGGTTCGGTGATGGTACGATTTCTCTTTTTGTATACGTATGCAGGTTATTTCAATTTATATAAGTATGCAGAATAAAAAAAAAAGGGAAAAAAAATGATGAACTGCAAATAAAGAAATGATTTTCGGTAAGGTATATTACACTTTTTGAAATGCATATATGTATATGTGGATAAATTTATAGTGAAAGAAATGTTTGCAGTAAAGAGAAAAAATTAGCTTGTTTAAGAATAATGAATAAAGATTTGATTTTTAATATATATACTAGTTGGTTTAAAACAAAACCATTGAATAATTTTAGTTACCAAACGAAAGATTTATTTTTCGATTGTTTCGAATGATGATGAATTGTATAAATTATTTATACCAGGTAAAAAATCGAGAAAATGAAACTGAAATGGAAACGGATTGCCAATAAAAACTAAGGTGAGATTTTCTCACTCAATTGAAAAGTGGAAATTTTCAGTTATTGATTTGATTGACTGTTTGATTGCTATTGAATGTGCTATTAGATATTTTAGGATATATCTATATATATAGCAGTATATACATATTGGCATATGTATATATTGGATTGATTGATTTCCCGCCTCGTATAGCGGATGAGACCCTATTGCGCCGTTAGTAAGCGGATTTATAAAAACCTATATACCGCGATAATTCCGTACTGGAGCGGAATTGGTATTGTGCTGACGTCTTTGGATGCAGGGAAACAGGTTGGAGGGATCCAACTGGATTCCTCAACTGTATTTATTTATTTACAGATGTTGATATATATTCTGTCATCATATGATGATATATGATGTTTGATGTTGTGATGGACTAATTGATGCGTTACATCATCGGGTTCAATTTTTAAAGTTTAAAAATAAACGATTTTTACTTTAAAAGGGATTTTGAAGTGATTTTTGGAAAGTATACGATTTATTAAAATTTGGAATTTATTTATCTTAAATAAATAAATGTTATAAATTTAAAGTTATGAAAAATTTTAAATTGTGAAATATACCTGAAAGGTGATTTTGAAATAAATAGCCAAGTAATTTATAAAATAGTTTAAGTTGGATTTCTTTTGAATTACTAAAAATGATGTATATAAAAGATGTACAGAATTGATATTTATTAATTTAAAGTGTTGGAATTTTAAAACGAGTGTTTATAAGTGTTAGAGATTTATAGAATTATAAATTGTGAAAATATGAATTTTATAGATTTATAAAGTATGAAGTTATAAAATGGATGAAACGGTAGCATAAAAGATTTATAAGAGATTAACTTATAAAATTTGATTTTTGCCTTTAAATGGAATATTGATCGAATTTGTAAATAAAAGGAGATTTATTAAATCGAAGTTGTTATAAAATAGAAATAGAATTTATAAACGTTGTTTTATAAATTCGAAATCAATGGGATTTGAGAAATTAAATATAGAAGATTTTTAAAGAAGATATATTCACGATTTTGGACAGTGAATATATATTGTTAAGTAAAATGGATAGTTTTGGAAAAGTGGCATTGAAAATGAAGTTAAACAATTTAGAGATGTTTTTAAAATGTATTGTGAATCGAAAACATAGATTTCAATATTGTTATTGTTGAAATAGGCGTTTTCGAAAATATAAGGAAATAATGGACTATTGCACTGTTGTTATAGTAAATGATTTCCGAAAGGAAATGTTTTTATCTAGTATTGGGATTTACATATCTATATTAATTTCGAATCCCTATACTAGTGATTTTTGAGTCGTCGTAACGATGTTTTACGTAACATTCGTTTTTGACTCAAATTGATGTCGTTATAGAAAATAGATTTCTTTAAAGAATGAATGTATACTTAATTTGATTTTAAGTATATCGAGTATTTTCAAATGTTGAAAATAAATGGATTTGTGAATTACTGACTTATTTTTAAATAAGTATGGGAATGTTTTCCAAAACGAAATGAAATGTTTTTGAGGATTTATCTTCTTAAAGATAAATCAAAAATTTAATATTGAAATCGATTTGAAAAATCGAATATCGGTAGATATTCGATAAGTATAAATTCACTATGGAATTTATAAAAGAAATGGGGATTCGTTTTAAAAATAAATATCGATTTATTTTAGAAGTGTGGAAATTTTATATCTAGTAAAGATATTTTTGAAGATGAAATAATTTGGAAAATTATCTGGAATCTGATGATGTTGCGCATCTTTATTGATAGTTAAATAACCGACTATCGATAATTACCTTTAGGTAGGTATTTGTTGTGAATTGGATGAATTTGGATGCCACACTTATTTTTGAATTTACGCTCACTATTCGGGTTAGCCGGGAAAGGACCATGGGGTCGTATAACCCATTCCGAATATGTGATACGTCGTTATGAATTGCATTCGAAGACCGGTGTTGAAGACCGGATATTTTTGAAAACGGAAGGATTACCGTCGAGTTACTCTACATCGACTGATCTTCGATTTAGAGGTTTTATCACCCTTAGTGACGGGAAGTCCTGACGTGATTGAAAATTATCCGGATGTGCAAGGGCTTCGTGAGAAGTGCCTTCGGTTCTGTTCGATCCCGGGACAGACTTGTATGGATTGTGTGTCTGACGTTACAATTTGAGATATAAAGCTGATTTCTTTCAAATACATTTCTGTTGGTGGCGGAGAATTTATTCTCTTAGCTTAACACCCTTCTCTGAGACGTACGAGCTCAGAGGTTATGTAGTTGAAATTTATCAGCGATATATCCCAATTTGGTAACGTGGCATACTGAGTGTTGCTGTGAAATGATCAGTGTTTGATCATTGGTGATATGATCATTTGTTTGATCTTATATCTTTGTGATCATAGGTTGATCATTTCGTTTGACCCGAAGCAGGGCTTTTTGAGAAAGCGTAGCTTTGTGGACGAGACTTCGTCGAGCCTCACACCCCGGAAATGGTCGAAACAGGACGAATGCGGCAAGGTTCTAGGGAGTAGCGCCCCTTAGTGTATGTCATTCCTTCTGGATAAAGGTGGTATCATGGTATGGAGCCCAGATACTTAACCTCTGTGGTTACTGCATTATTATTATCTATGTGGTTTGTTGCGAATCGGGGATCCTCGGGAAGATCGGTGACGATCGGGGGATGGCATACGCGTGTCAGTAGTTACCTACTTTTGCAGAGGTAACCCGGCCTTGTGTTGGCAGAGATCTAACCGTAATGTTAGGTTATTTCTCGGGTCGTCTATTCCAGGGACGTACCCATCGTGGATAGGAAGTTCCTTAGCCTGACCATTTGTTGGAAATCCAAAGAAACAATACGCGACTGTACGGTTTTAGTTGTATTACCTGCTATGGAATGTGGCGGTAACCTGCTATTGAACATAGTAGCTATAGTAGGCATAAGTGCGGAATGCCTATGCTGGCTAAGATTAATATTTTACTTTCGAAATGTTTTCTACACAATGCACTAATAATAATATCAAAAAGAATTTGATTTTTGCGTAGTAAGCATCTTTGATTATCATAAGAAGAAATCTCCTCCAATTCTGCGTTTGCATTGTGTGTGTGGTGGGAGGTCTTATGGTAGTTTCATTTTCCAAAAGCATTGCGAATTGACTTTAAAATTATCCTGTTGTTTATTTTAAAGAATAACTGTTTTACGATCTCACACCAGTCACCATGACTGACTCGGAGTTTATTGTTCCCTTCTAAACTCTGGGTGCCCACAAATTTTCCACACGGGCAGCCTAGAGTTATATTATCAGGATATTCTGGATATTCTGGAGCTTTGGAGATAAGCTGGAGGACGAGACGTAGTATTTGTATCTGATAGTATTTATTCCGCTGTGTATTCTGTATGAGGACAAGTTATATAACTGTCCATTGTTGTATTAAGTCGTATATTGACTCTGATTGATGTATGTATAAAACTGATATAATTCTTTGTTTTAAAAGACTAGTGTTTATCTATTATATATTGTTCCGCTGCGATGTGTAAGATTCTGATATTGATTTCTGTTTCTGTTCTGTGTGTTCTGTTGTTCTTCTTCCTTTTCTTTTTCTTCTTTTTCTTCTATCTTCTTCTTCTACCTTTTTCTTCTTTCTTAAAACCATAACTTTTCGGGTTTCCGGCATTCAATTTCTCGACAGTCGATAAAGTGAGTATCGATGTTGAATTTTCGAAAGTCGAAAATTTTCGGGATGTTACAAATATGCACTGCGGTTGACAAAGCTTCAGCCCAAAATCCCTTCGCCAAACCCGATGTAATTCTCAAGCATCGAGCTTTCTCAAGTAGAGTACGATTCATCCTCTCCGCAACACCATTCGACTGCGGATCTCCAGGTGTACTAAAATACCTCCGGATACCATGATGCTTGCAAAACTCCAAAAATTCTCCGGAAACATACTATCCGCCATTGTCAGACCTTAGAACCTTCAAAGACTTTCCACTCTCATTTTCAACAAGAGCCTTCCATGCTTTGAACTCTGCAAATGCCTCCGACTTGACCTTCATTACATACACCCAAACTTTCCGAGAAAAGTCATTTATAAAGGAAATATAATAGCGAGCTCCACCTAAAGAAGCTGCATGTGCCGGTCCCCAAACATCCGTGTGAACATACTCAAGAACCCTTCTCGAATCATGTTTTCCCTCACCGAATGAAACTTTTGTTTGCTTCCTCATGACGTATTCTTCGCAAAACTCTTACTTATTGAAACTTTCTCCATCGATCATCTCCCTCTTCCGAAGAATGTCCAAACTCCTCTTCGAGACATGACCTAACCTCAAATGCCACAACCTAGTCGCATCCAAGCCACGAGAACTATCAACTTCTATACAAGTTTCGCCTTACACAGTCACTCCTTGAAGAAAATAAATACCATGAGTCCTAGCACCCTTCATCACCACAAGCGCCCCCTTCGAAACCCGCAAGCTATCACTCTCAATAGTGATCTTACAACCTAAAGAATCCAGCTGCCCCAAAGAGATAAGAGACTTCCGAAGTCCCGGAACATAGCGCACATTAGTGAGAGTACGAACCATTCCGTCAAACATCTAAATTTGCACGGAACCAATGCCTTTCGACTTGCAAATAGCACCATTTCCCATAACAATTGAATTTCCTTCTTTATCGATGTAAGAAGAAAAACAATTCTTAGTTGGCGTCATATGATAAGACGCCCCCGAATCGAGCACCCAATCGCTACCTGAAACATCTGATGCTACTACCGACAAAACATATACATCTCCCTCACCAACTTCACTCTCCACCGCTACAGATGAAGATGCTACTTCCTTCTTTGCCTTCTCCTTGTCCGGACACTCATTCTTTCAATGATCGGGCTTCTTGCAAATATAGCACCTGTCTTTTCTTTCTTTCGACTTTCCTCCCCAACCGGGGTTCCTTGATTTAGAACGCCCTCGGTTCTCCTTCTTCACATACCTCTCCTTCTCCACAAACAAACCATGACCATTACTAGCACCACTACCTCCATCACGTAACTCCTTCATTTGATCCCGCAACTTCTCGCTAAGAAGACTCGTCTTGACATCATCAAGAGTCAATGTATCCCGGTTATAGATCAAACTATTTGAGAAACCTGTATAGCGATCTGGCAACGAACACAACAATATCATCGCCTTTTGCTATTCCTCAATCTTCAAATCTACCGTCTTCATCTTCATTAGCAAATCATCAAAAGTATTCAAGTGCGCCTTAAGCGAAGTACTTCCTTCATCTTATAGGTGAAGAACGTTCGCAATAAGATAAAACGATTTGTCAGTGACTTCTTCATATACAACTCTTCCAACTTGTCCCAAATACTCTTAGCGGTTGTCTCACCACTAATTTCAAAATAACATTATTTCCTATAACAAGTTGAAGTGTAGTGAATGCCCACTCTTCCATCTCCTCTCTCTCAACATCCGAGATGTCCGCTGGCAACAAATGTGTGTCAAACACTACCCGATGTATCCGATTCCTTCTTAGAACCGCTTTCATCTTCCATTGCCATTTTTCAAAATCATTATCGCCATTCCACTTGTCTATAACCAATTGTGATCCTGAAGCTGCGCACGAACCACGTACATAAGGAGCTACACCACTTGGATTACCCATTGAGGAACTACTTGAGGTATTATCTGATTCTGGCATTTCTACAACCACCTACCAACACCAATGCTCTGATACCAAATGTTGGAGCGGGATTCCAACTGGAGACCACTCAAATCGAAACTCCACAAGCACAGCGAAAGACGAGATCGGGGTAAGAGGTGTAAAAACAACCAATCAATAACTCAATTCCAATCTCAACCAATCCAATGACCAATCACAATCCAAAACAAGAATTCAGAAATCAAAGCAATAACGAAAAATAAATCACACAGCAATTTATAGTGGTTCTACTAACGTTGTGTCAGTGTACATCCACTTTAAGAGAGAGCTTTATTAATATTGATGAGAAGAGTACAAGAGATTGATTACAATGATCACAATTCTAATTAGAAATTGATTTGTGGAGAAGATAATTGAAGAAAAATTAGGTTTTGATAAACCCTAATTGGTGGAGGCTAATCTCTTGCAGTTGTTTGCATCCATCGATTTGGAACCTGAAGCCAGCTTATATAGGAGAAGAGAAACCCTAGGAAATGTTCCGAAATTGCTCATGTAGTTGTCACAAATCTTCACGCCGAGTCCACAGAGCAAAAACAGGCGATAGACGCCTCAGACGTTTGGCCAAAATGGTCAGACGTCTGACTGAAGTCTCTGGAAAACGATCTGCTTCAGACCAGACGTCTGACCATTTGGTCAGACGTCTGACAGAATGCTCTGGAAGCAATTCTGCCCAGACTCAGACGTCTGACCCTTTTGATCAAACGTCTGAGCTTGTTCTTTGGAACAATGGTGCGGTTTTTCTTAAGAGCCAAACGTCTGGCAATTTTCCTCAGACGTCTGACCCTGCCAAAACAGCCTACTTCGCATTTTCTCTTATAACTTTCACCTCCGAACTCCGATTTGCGAACCGTTTTCTCCATTGCGAAGCTACTTCCGACCTCTACAATTCTCCATATATTGTCGCCAGAATTTAACATAACTTTCATAAGTTTGACTAATTGAGTCAAGCATTTAAGAGGATCTACTATGTTGAATTTTGGAATCCGTCCACACATATTTCTGTGGAATAACATAGAGTTTGGTCAACATCTTTAAACAAAAAAATTATTCATTGTTACATGCGACCAAACTCATATATGCACCACTCTACATCTATTATTTTCACGACATGAGACTATTATTTTCAATTAACGGCCATTAAATGCATACAATGCGAGACACCTCAACATTTTCAATGTGTGTCTAGAGATCTTTGCATAAATTGGCAAATCTTATTAACACTAAAGCATTTTGTAATCGTGATGCACTGTAAAGCATAAATCGACATAAATTCCCTTGATTAGTATGTTGCGGGGTATGATGCATCATATATTGATAAGGTAGAAAGTGTTTGATTTACTTATTATTTAAAAAAAACTTAGCAGTTGAGCTCTCCTAACAGCCATAAGATATCTGGTTGTGAACTAATACCTAAACATATAGGCACAACTTGTTTAAAATGCTAAATTCTAATTGATGAACTCTGAATTCTAAATGCTGATTGTTGAATTCTGAATTCTAAATGTTAAAGAATATTGCAGAAGATCTCACTATTTATTATTTATCAATTATATTTGTGTTATTGAAACGTTACAGAAGTGTTACAAATCTGATATTAGTAACAGTGCAAAAGCGTTTCAAAATGGTGCTTTAAAAGGATTACCAATCTGTTACAACAGAATCAAATGTTAGAATATAATCAGTAAATAGATTACCAATCTGTTTTTCCGAGTGCAGCGGTGGCTGTTTCCTTGAAACAATATTGCTCCCTATATGCACCAAAGGATATGAGCAATTTGATTTCCCAGGATGAAACGGACGAACTCCGCGGTGCGGTGCTTGCAGGCGGAGTGACGGCGAACCAAAGAGAATACAGTAAAATAACAGAGTTGTTGGGGAAGAAGATTGAAAGAAAAAATAAGTACCAACTTCGTTTTCTGTCTGCCTATTTATAGGCTCGGGAAGATGCTTGAAACGGATGTGACTGTTGGAAAGTTTGCGACCCTTTACCAACAGACGCGACCGTTTTATAGCCGTTATATTTTGAACGGACAAAAATAAAAACTGCTTTGATCGGAACAACCAACCAAGCCAAGCCAACCGCCAATTGCAAAGTGCTAAGTGCCTCTAATACGCCTTAAACGTCCACGCCGCGGATGCGGGTGCGGGTTCGGGCACAGACGCGGGCGTGCGGGGTGGTGCGTTGCACCACCCACTAAGATGGCTAAGCTCTCAAGTCTTTCTTGTCTCATTGTAACTATAAAGCTTACTATTGGCCCTTCCAATAGCTGATTGGCTGTCGCAATGTATGTTTATTGGAGGTACAGGTTTTTCCCAATTAGGAATACCGTCTAAGAAACCTCGAAGCCAATATGCTTCTTCTGCGGCTTTGTCTAAGGCAATGAATTCTGATTCCATGGTAGATCTTGCTATACAAGTTTGTTTAGAAGATCTCCAAGATATTGCCTCATTTGCTAAGGTAAACACATATCCACTGGTAGATTTTGTATCTGATGATCCAGTTATCCAGTTTGCATCACAATACCCTTCTATTACAGATGAGTACCTACCATAGTGTAGTCCATGACCTTGTGTATACCTTAGGTATCCTAGTACTCGAATTATTGCTTTCCAATGATTCTTTCCTGGATTGCTCGTATATCTACTGAGTTTACTCACAGCATATGCTATATCAGGTCTAGTGCAGTTCATTACGTACATAATGCTGCCTAGTATGCGAGAATACTCAAGTTGATAAATACTATCACCGGTATTTTTAACCCAATTTTGGTTCATATCAACGGATGATTTTGCTGATATTATGTTGTGTTGTTTAAAATTTTCAAGTATTTTTCCAATATAGTGTGATTGGGACAACACATATCCTTGGTCAGTTTTATGTATTTTTACACCAAGTATTACATCAGCAATTCCTAGATCTTTTATGTCAAATCTGGCGGAGAGCATATCTTTTGTAGATTTTATTATCTCCTTGTTACTACCAAATATTAGTAAATCATCTACATATAAGCATATAATGACATATCCCATATTTGTATGTTTAGAATAGACACATTTGTCACATTCATTTATATGAAATCCATTCGATATCATATTTTCATCAAATTTTTCATGCCATTGTTTAGGCACTTGTTTAAGCCCGTACAATGATTTTCGTAATCTACAAACCTTACTTTCATTCCCTGATTTTAGGAAACCTTCAGGTTGTTTCATGTATATTTCTTCTTCTAGTTCACCATTCAAAAATGCTGTCTTTACATCCATTTGATGTATTTTTAAATCAAGTGTGGATGCAATTGCTATTAGCATTATAATTGACGTTATCCTAGTTACAGGAGAATATGTGTCAAAATAGTCCAAGTCTTGTTTTTGTCTGAATCCTTGAACCACAAGTCGGGCTTTATATTTGTCTATTGAACCATCAGGTTTCAATTTTTTCTTAAATATCAATTTATTACCTAAGGTCTTACATCCCTTTGGTAAATCGACCAATTCCCATGTATGGTTTGACACGATGGATTCAATCTCGTTGTAAACGGCCTCCTTTCAATAAGGGGCATCTGCAGAGGACATAGCTTGTTTGTATGTTAATGGATCGTCTTCTAACATAAATGTAAAGAAATCTGGTCCAAAGGTTTTTGAGATCCTTGATCTTTTGCTTCTCCTTGGTTCTTCCTCTACTTGTTGATCAATATCAGTTTGCTGAATATTGTCAATGCTTTGTTCAGTATCCTCAAGTGAGTTAGGGACTTCGGTTTCTCTTGGTCTCTTTTGAGCATAAGTTTCAATATCTTGTTTTAAAGGATATATATATTCGAAAAATCTAACATTTCTCGACTCAATGATGGTATTTGTGTGGATATCATCAATTTCGGATTTGTGTACCGAGAAACGATAAGCAGCACTATTATGTGCATATTCAATGAATACACAATCAACTGTTTTTGGTCCTATTTGACTTTCTTTGGTTTAGGTACCTCCACTTCCACAAGACACCCCCACACTTTTAAGTATTTGTAGGATGGTGGTCTATTTTTCCATAGTTCGTAGGGAGTTTTAGACGTCTTCTTTCGTGGTATCTTATTTAAAATGTGATTTGCAAAAAGAATAGCTTCTCCCCAGAAGTTATCTGGCAAGCCAGAACTGATCAGTAACGCATTCATCATTTCTTTTAGAGTTCTATTTTTCCTTTCGGTTATGCCGTTGGATTGAGGTGAATGTAGTTTGGTGTATAATACCATGTTCGGCGCAGAACTCCTCGAAGGGGAATTCATATTCTCATCCTTTATCACTTCGTAAAGCTTTTATTTTCTTGTTGAGTTGGTTCTCAACTTCTGCTTTATACTGTTTAAACATGTCGAATGCATCGTCCTTTCTTCTAAGGAGATACACATAACAATACCTTGTACAATCATCAATAAAGGTAATAAAATACCTTTTTCCACCTCTAGTTTGACACATTTTTAAGTCGCATACATCTGTGTGTATTAGATCTAGAGGTTCAGTTTCTCGTTCAATATGGTGAAACGAGGTTCTTGTCAATTTTGCTTTTGTACAAACTTGACATTTATAATTGGAGTCTATTTTACATTTTGGTATAAATTCTAGATTGATCAATTTCCGTAATGAATCAAAATTTACAAGACCTAATCTAGAATGTCATAAGTTAGAAGAGTCAATCAAATAAACAGAAGATTCAGTTTTATTTATATCATTGTTTGGTACAATAGTGGTTACATTTTCTTTAAATAAACCATCACACACATAATCTCTTCCCACATACACTCCATTCTTTGATAACACAAATTTATCAGCCACAAAGGTTAGTTTGAAGCCATGCTTGCTAAGCAACAACCATGAAATTAAGTTCTTGCGGATTTCTAGAACGTGGAGAACGTCACTCAAGGTAAGTTCTTTTTCAGAAGTCAATTTTAGTACAACTTTTCTCTTGCCTTCAACCTTTGATGAGGATGAATTGCCCATGAATAGCTGTTCATCATCAGTAGCGGTTTTGTAGGTTGTAAACATCCACTTATTAGCACATATGTGACGAGTGGCTCCGGTGTCTACAAACCATTCCTTTGAGTTACCAACAAGATTGCATTCCGATATTACTGCACATAAATCCATATCAGAAACATCGTCTGAGATTTCAGCCAAGTTTGCTTCTGATTTCTTCTTAGGTGCGCGACATTCGGCTGCTTTGTGGCCTTTCTTTCCGCAGTTATGGCATGAACCCTGAAATTTCTTTGAATTCTTTGGGTTATGTTCACGTTTCCTCTTGTTGGGTTTCTCTGACTCGACTACATTTGCCTTGGCAACCATGGTGTTCGAAGTCTTCTTCTCGGAGTTTCTGTTGTCTTCTTCAATCCTTAATCGAACTATAAGTTCTTCCATTGTCATCTCCTTACGCTTATGCTTAAGGTAGTTCTTGAAGTCTTTCCACGAAAGAGGAAGCTTTTCTATTGCTGCGGCAACTTGAAATGATTCACTTAGGATCATTCATTCATCATGCAATGCGTGAATGATGACTTGAAGTTCTTGAATCTGACTAATTACGGTCTTCGCATCTACCATTTTAAAGTCCAGAAACTTTCATGCGATGAACTTCTTCATACCCGCATCTTCGGTTTTATACTTCTTGTCCAATGCCGTCCATAATTCTTTAGAAGTTTGAGCAGTACAATACACATTGTAAAGGTTGTTGTCGAGTCCATTTAAAATGTAATTCTTGCACATGAAATCTGCACTTTTCCAAATATTCACGGCCTCCACTTTAGTGGCATCAGTCTCCAGTTCTTCCACTTTAGGAACATCTTCGGCAAGATACTTTGCAAGACCCAATGTTGTTAAATAAAACAACATCTTTTGCTGCCAACGTTTGAAATCTGCCCCATTGAACTTTTCTGGGCTTTCTCCATGAGATAGTGTCATTGGTGGAACCACTGGCGCAGGCAGGGTGTTGGTCACCGTTTGTGTTGGCACTGAGTTGTTGTTGTTGCTATTTTCAGACATCGCCGTCTACAAAGATAGCCAACAATCAATATTGTTTCAAGATTGTTATTGAAACGTTACATAAGTGTTACAAATCTGATATTAGTAACAGTACAAAAGCGTTTCAAAATAGTGCTTTAAAAGGATTACCAATCTATTACAACAGAATCAAATGTTAGAATATAATCAGTAAATAGATTACCAATCTGTTTGTCCGAGTGCAGCGGTGGCTGTTTTCTTGAAACAATATTGCTTCCTATATGCACCAAAGGATATGAGCAAATTGATTTCCCAGGATGAAACGGACGAACTCCACGGTGCGGTGCTTGTAGGCAGAGTGACGGCGGGCGGGCGCGCGCTTGCGCGGGGGCGCGCGCGCGGGCGTGCGGGGTCCCGCTAAGATGACTAAGCTCTCAAGTCTTTCTTGTCTCATTGTAACTATAATAGTGTCCACATCTTAGTATATAAACACCAAATGTTTATTATATTTTAAGATGTGGGACTATTCATAGTCACACTTCCCAATGCATAATAATTGCATTTCTCTTTCTTCAATAAATGCCTCTTTCTCATTCATTATTTCCAACAATTTGTACTTTTTTTTATAATATATTTTCCTATTATACAATTACTTAGGCTTCAAGTCATGCATTGTTGAATTATCAATTAAATGTAGCCTTTAATAGTCATATGTTTCTTGTTCTCTCTCCCCGTGTTCTTCTTTTCTATTATTTTGTTTTATTCAATAATTTTAACATGGTATCGAGCTTGATTTAATATTCCAACGGTTAGGTTTTGGAAATTTGAGACTTCTAAAATTTGATATTTCAAATGTTAATATAAAAGTTTGAATTCGCATTACATTTGTAGATTTCAATAGAAGTACAAAGTGAACAAAGTATCGTTCAACATTCAGAACTACTAATAAACAAGAGAAAAGTTCTCCGAATGTTTTCGTCTGATTGGTTTTGATCAGAATACTGAACAAAAACAAACAACTAAAAAGGTTCAGATTTAAAAATCATAAGTTTGACTCAGAACTTTTTTATAAAAACAAACCCAGCCCTATAATACCTTAGTTTAAAAGAAAACTACACTTTAGTCAGATTGGTTTTATCAAATGTAACAGTTAATTGTAGCAAGCAAAATTAAATTTCGAACACGGTTCAAAGTCCAAATGAATACCAAAATGACCTAGAATGAAGCCACAGTAAATTCTTGATTGCATACCTCAGGTCGACCCTTTCTAATCGCAATATGCAAAGCTGTGTTTCCCTTGCCATCTTCAACATTAACTATAGACATGTCAGGCTCTAGAAGCTCTCGGACAATGTCAACATTGTTACCCTTTACAGCCATGTGAAATGCAGTTTGACCCTTCTTGTCGGTTCTGAAGCCGATGCTTGGATCTTTCTTTATTATCGCTTTTACTACTTCTACATGTCCCATTCTTGCAGCAGAGTGAAGTACAGTCTTGCCATTGTTGCGCGCTATTTTGGCAAGGTCAACTCCTGTGTCCAGAAGAAAGTTGACTATGTTTAAGTGGCCTTGTGTTGCAGCAGTGTCCAAAGCAGTTGAATTGGATGAATTTGTTGTCATCGCCAGAGCAGGGAAGAATTGATATAGTTCTTTTACAATCTCTGCAATTCAAGGGCAATCTGAGTTTCACTGGAGAACTACTCACCTTATCCAAATAGAGATAAAATGCTATGAAATCTTCTCCACTTGTTTCAGTTTAAAATGCTAAGAAATTTTCTCAACTCCGTCTACACAATTGAATTAATAAAAAAATAGGGATAAATAAACAATGGTAATAAATACAAATAACCAACTTATTTGCTTTATTCTATTCCTAACCCGATCAAAAAATGTACTGTAGGGTCTTCATGCTCTATTCACTCTCATCCCAATTCAATTATTCTTGGTTAAAATTTATCTGAAACACTCAAATTCAATTCTCCATTATTGAATTCTCGTGTTTCTCTTATGTCATGTTGAAACCTCTCCATGGGGTCTCTCCATGGGTTATCTACCTATAAATTCAGGAATTGGATAAGATTGATCGGGATTCTGACGCGTCAACTTAATATCAAATCAGCAAGAGGTGTAAATAAAAAGATGCAGATTCATACTCGATCAAAAAGCTAAAGATAAATATGAATATTTGTTAATGTAACCCAAAAACTAAACCAAAAGTCCACTAATCACAATAAACATCACATCATTTATTCTAATAGAACATAATGAATAAAATATACGTAATTACGTATGAAATCTAGGGATAAAAAATATTATCAATCATCATTATAAATTTATAGTTTTGAGGTCATGATATTTTTTTAGCATCATCTGGGTTAAAATAAAAATTGTGCACTAGTTTATCATCTTCAGGTTACTTAGACCTAGTCCAAGATAGTGAATGCAGGTTGGCAGTAAAAGGACCACAGGTTGTAAAACACCTCATTCTGATTTTATTCCTCTAAAATTATAAAATTAGCACGTCAAGCCCTTATAGCTCAGTGGTAGAGCGCCAGTCTTGTAAACTGGAGGTCCGTAGTTCAATCCTGCGTGAGGGCATATTTCCACCACTATAAATCGTTCGTTTTAAAAAAGTTTGGAGTGCAAGTGCCATTTCACCATTGTTTTTACCACAAGCCACCACTTGCAAAAAGGATTGATGATGCGTCCTGCCCCGTTATGCGTATTCCCTACTGAACTGCCATACTTTTACACTTAACCAGCACGCAAATAAGCCAAAATGACCATGATGACATGTACTTTATCCTCTTCATGCTTTGATAAACTGTAATCATAGATACTACAGGCTACTAACCACGTAGTAGTGAAACAGTCACACTCAAACAATGACCACCTTGGCTACTAACCACACCACACATAGTAGTGAAACAGTCACACTCAAACAATCACCAACTTTTGCCAAAATTGACTACTTTATAAGTACCATGGCAAATTTATATGCTTGTTTCTATAAACTATAGATTTAGTTCAGAGTCCTCGGACAAGGAGTTAAATGGGTGTGAAGCTAAAAAAAAAAGGAAAAATGCATACCAAAATGGCCTTGCTTGGCAGCAATGTGAAATGAATCGTATGAGCTCTTTGCCTTAATGGAGGCCAACTGTACATCCAGAACCTTCAATAGCTCCTTCACTATTCCACGAAACCCTTTCTCACAAGCAACATATAACGCTGTCTCTCCATCTTGATTTTGTTTACACATCAACCCCTTCAGCTGAACTTCATCAGAATCGCAAATGATTTTCTCAACGCCGCTTAGATTTCCGGCTCTTGCAGCTAAATGAAGTTCCGTGTCGCCTTTTTTCCCCGTACTGTCTTTGAGCTTCTTCTCATTTGAACTTTCTTGCATCACATTCTTTTGCTTCTCCATTGCTCCTAATCTAAAACTCTTCGTTCTTAAACTTTGTAGTCTTTCTAGTGCCCCCAATCCGAAACTCTTTTGCTTCTCCATCTCAATGGTTTCAGCTACTCAACTCCAAACTGAAAAGGAATACAAATTTAGCACCACCAAATGGAAAGGAGGGAAAGAAGAAAAAAAAAAACACTCTCGTTGCAGCATTCTTTTAATTAGGCTTCAATAAAAACCCAAATGTTATTTAATGCATCTAAGTCATTTCTAATATAAAAAGCTCAAATTTTGATGGGGGATTTCAGAAGCTAAAACGCCTGCAATTGATATAAGCGCTAAACTAGAACATGATTTCCTCAGAAAAGCATAAAATTAATAAATGAAAAAAAGATAAATTGTAATGTTGTAATGGGCAATGCAACATTACATACCATTCGCTTTATTTGCGAGAAAGAAAGTGTTGATAGAAGCGACTTAGATTCAGCCCATCTTTCGTATGATATGTAGCATTTTTAATCTGGTATTGTTTTGCTAAAATAATATGAAAAAGGAAGATTGATAATGGTGTGAGCATCCAAGGAGAAACTGATGAGATTAGTTGGTCAAGGCTCATGGAAAAGCAAATCTCGCCTGCATAACAGAGCAATAATGAAGTTAAATATTATTATACAGACAAATAAAAGTGGGCTTTCTCATCTCCGCATTAGCATCATTTTAGCATTTTATATTTTCACATGTTTATGTTAATATATTCGACAACTTTCGTAAAATATCTTAAATATATGTGATTTTCGGTGGATTGTCCAATGGGTCTGAATCGAAATGATTAGGAAATTTATGTTGATTTGAATATCTGCTATTTAAAATTTAACCTCCACGCAAGACAGGGTGCACTTCTTATTAAGTACTCCCAATGTATCCAAACTGATTGCACTAAAAGCATTTTTTTTAAAATTTAATTTCTGTGGAGCATTGCTCTTTTTAAATAAGCACAGACTCTAACCATAGTTCTTTTTGGTCTTCCTTTTGGCTTTTAAGTCTCTCTCTTTTTTTTTGTCCCTTCAGTTTCTTTCAATAACGTTGAAATCAATCTCATTCTGTTTGAGTTTTCTCATTGTGCAGATTAATCGTTAGCTCGTCTTCAAGCCCCTCAAATTTTAAACTAAATTCATCGCCTTATTAAAAGCTTGTTTTTAAGAGCTTGGTCTCCTTCCTCAAGTCCATGGCATACTTTTCATTCGTCTTGTCAGGGCATCAACTAAACAAAATCCACAAGGAATCAACTAATGGAAACGATGAGTATAGTCGAGCATCATGATTGACATGTTAGGTTCGTGTTAAAACTCGACAAAAGCTCTAAACAACTCAGCTCTTAGGGCTTATGGAACGAAACGACTTTTAAACCTTTGTCTAAAATTTTACAAGTAAAGTCACGTTGATGAGCAACAATAGAATTGCCTCTTACCATCAAACGATAAGACCTTGAGGTGTCCTTGTTTCTAACCTCTTTGACGGGCATCAGTCAGGCCCGGCCCTGGCCCACCTAGGCGGTGGCGTGTGGCCCCAAATTTTGTAGGGCTTCAAATTTTAAAAATTTGTTATATACTATACGCTATTAGTAAGCTATTAAAAGGTTGCATGGTTGAATGTTTAAGTGCAGGTTCATGATACATGGACAACTAGAGTTCGAATTCCAGCCTGTGTTGTAAATTTTGCTTTGACTTTTACTACTTTAAGGCTCCATAAAACTTATTTTATCGAATTTCCAGTAAAAGCTTCCTTGGGCCTTCGACTACTTAAGGCCGGCCCTGGCATCTGCCAATCTCACATCACCAAGTATACTTTCATAAGTTCGGACTTAGCCTTACACGTCAAGAATAGACTCGGTTCACAAAATAATTTCTCATCGAACTCAAGAAAGATCCTACTCAGCCTAGAAAGCTTTTTTTCTTCACATACAACTGCTCCAAGTCGCTCTTTGAGAATTTGTGTTAAACCCGCGAAATATTCACATGTTCGACCGAGGAAGATTCACTACTGACCCATTTTCGTCCGCAGTTCCATCTCTTCTTCTCCAGTTGCACCTGATCTCAACGCCTTTGGGTCTACTTATCAACTAATCAATTAAGAACGATGAAAATACGAAGAAAAAGACAAGTACATATAAAAGAAATAGGAATATCAATAAGTACAGTGTGATGTAAGGGAGTTAGCTTTATGACGGGACTACCAACTTTTTTTAAATTTACACTACGGTCGACGGACAACCGTCGACCAAACGATGTTCGGTCGACGGTTGCGGTAGCCCCAGGATAAAGCTGGGTGCCCTTAACATTACACTAAGTATAAAACAAGCAACAAATATGTTTGTTCATGATATGCATAACCCTCGTTGGCTCGTTCAACTTTATGTATTTAATTGAGAATTTTCATTCTGACAAGATCAAAATGAAGTATTAGTATCGTTGTATGCTTACACAACTATGAATTAGTAGGTTATGTAGGAACAAGACCAGTCGAAAGTGAATTAAATGAGTGAATTTCAAAAAAAAAAATCGACCATTATTGGACGTATGAAGTCTGAATGAATTTTAGATCCAATCTAAAATATTTATTTATTCAATTTGTTTAAAAGAGTTCAAATTTAAATGTATGTTGTAATGAGTATATAAAATATACCCATGTGTGTAAAGTGCACGTGCAATATACAAGTAGTGTACATGGCTTATGTGACTGTATATATGTGCTGATATTTACACTACAATAAGCACATTTGTCCTTTTATATATGCCTTTATTGTCCAGAGTTTTTTTTTGAAATTGTATAAAATAAAAATATGTGTATATTTTTTTTACTTATACACAGACATATTATGTTATAAAGTTATTTTAACCAATCAAAAGTTTACTTATATTCAAAAGGTGGAGGATTTATCTCCTTTTATTTACTCATCCTTTAATCCCTTAATGCCGTTTCAAAACAATTTTGAACACTCAAATACATCATAATTTTGAATATTATGTTTTGAAACCTAAAAATACAATTTCAAAGCTAGTTTTAATTTACAAAAGATTTAAAATTAAACTGAAGAGTTTACACAAAAGCCTCTTTTTTTAAAACTTTGAGATGAAATTATATATATATATATATATATATATATATAAGTACATATATAAATAATTGTAAATTATATTCTATATTTAGAATAACATATGTACATGAATTTTATAGTTTTAATATGTTTTAAAACTTGGATCTAACAAATTGAAACTAGCTTTAAATTAAGGAGGAATCAAAGTAGGTTTGGAATTCTTCATAAAAATCCACTTATAACTTTTAAATCAAAACAACCTTTAAACATATGCAAACAATAACCAAAATAATTTACCTTCAAAACCAACAAACATGCAAAACATTAAATCAACTTTCAAGATGGTTTCAGTACTTATGTTTGTATATGTTATAAGTACAAAAATACAACAAATATTTGTATTTACTTTCAGTCAAAAAGTTTGTTTTCTGTTTTATAAACATCAATAAAAAGACCGGACAACTTAGACATATATAAATTCGTTGAAGAATGATAGGAATCAAAACTGTATATACAAGATGTAAAATAATCAAAAGAGATATAACATGTATGGGATATAGTTGTAATATCCTCATATATTTTATAATCAAATAAAATTATAAATTACCTCATAGATGTAGCCTAAAATTGCATCTTGAATGAAGAATAGAACTTCCCGATCTGATTAGACCATCTTTAGATTTTGCAACGATCTGAAGCACCACAGTTTATTCATTTTGTTTTGATTTATTTTTGGAATAGGAAGCCATTAATTTTTTTTCCATGAGGGGAGAGGGGTAGAGGAGGAGAGGAAGAAAAATGAATTGTCAAGAGAGTGAATGAATGATAGGAATTTTTGCTTTAAAGAAATTGTTGAAATGTGAAGACCCAAATTATTGAGATAAAAATAATTTTAAAATGAGAATATTTAAGAAAAGAAAATATAGTCTGACAATAATAATATTAGGAGTAAGTGAAATGAATAAATAAGAGGATAGAGATTTTTCAATAAAATATAATGGGAAGAAAATGATCAAATATGAGTGAGATTTTATATACAGATATCTCCTGTATATATATATACACACACATATATATATATATATATGTATTAGATGTGAGTAGCCAAAGAAGTATAAAATGATAAAGTCCTTTTGATAACTAAATTGCATGAAAACCAGTTTAGTACTATTGTGCATAAATACCTTCTTAAAAATAAATCAGGAAATAAATGGTTTGAAATAATATAAGAGAACCATTCAGGCCTAACAAGGTATACAATGTATCTGAGTCATACAAAGATGATGTGTAGATGGATCATGCAAATA
This sequence comes from Allium fistulosum, assembly GCA_030737815.1. NCBI lineage: Eukaryota > Viridiplantae > Streptophyta > Magnoliopsida > Asparagales > Amaryllidaceae > Allium > Allium fistulosum. Next base: position 302,034,578 of record CM060901.1, on the reverse strand, counting down.
GCATGTGCACAGGAAAGCAGAGAAGCAACTGCTTTTACTAGAAATAGAAATCAAGAGAAAATGGCACATTTAGCCATAACAACACACACATAATTCTCTGAGTAATGTGAGGATAAAATGGGTTTTTCCTTTAGTAAAACCCTAGCAAAATGATTTAAATCAAGAGGGAAGCAGAGGTTTTCTCTGAGGGAAAACAGAAACACACTAAAAAAATAGAAAGGAGAGCTCACCCTGTTTTCAAGCTTAGGCATTCTCGGGGAAGAGAGGAGGAAGGTGAGTGATTAATCACTTATGATCTGTAAGGCATTAAGACCCATGATTAAGGGCAGCCAAGTTATTTTATATAAACATTACATTATGTTTTTCTGTTTGATTCTATTCTCTGGATGAAAATATGTTGATCATGGATGGTATTCTGGTTGAGTTTTTGGATGAGGTTTTAATCTGTTTTGACTTGTTGTGATGGTTTCTGTTTTTGTTTTAAAATATAGATAATCAAACAAATACACTAATCACAGGAATAGATTTTATATATGCTAGATTTGATATGAAAAATGAATCAAATATTTTACTGTGGAATAGGGTATCAATGAAAGAAAAGAATTAGGCAGTGTGAATATTGAGATTTATGCTTATGTCTAGTCTATATTAAAAATGATATGAACAATGCAATATTACAAATATGTGCTGATTTGTTCAAATCATAAACCAATAAGTTTTTATGGGTTTTTCTCAAAAACCATTCCCTATGTTCATAGTAAAAGAATAAATATAGTTTTGCAAATGACTTCTTCATATTTGTGTAAGGAATGGAAAATTTCTAGAAATAAAAATATAAGTAGGTTTTAGAAAAATGTGATTAAAGCAAAAATGACTTTGAAATAAGGTGTGCAATTTTACATGAATGCTTTGTATGTCTGGATATGATCTTTGGGTGATTTTAATAATTCTTGACCTATATAAGGAAGGAAAGAATACGAGTATCTCTGGAATCAAAAGAAAAATTCCCCAGAAAGAAATAAATAAGCATGGTCTCTAAATTATAAAATAATTTAGGAGTAGTGCCTTGATCTACTCATCAGCAGGTGGTTGATGGGTATGTGCATGACTTGTTTAAGTCCCGTAGGCCTCTGTGTAAAGGGTTAACAGAACTGAGCCCCTTTGCAATGCACACATGGTGTTCAATGGCAAGAGTTCAGACCAAACAAAATGAAAAGATGAGAAGGAGAAATTATGCTATGGAATTTAGAAAGTTAATCCATAGGAGTTTTGTACTTGTACAACTGAATGAAGTGAATGGATGAATGCTTGGATGTATGTTTGTAGATAAAACTTAAAAATACAGAGAAATTATGCTATGGAATTCAGGGAGTTAATCCATAAGAGTTTTGTACTTGTACAACTGAATGAAGTAAGTGGATGAATGCTTGGGTGTATGTTTATAGATAAACTTAAATATACACATTCTCAGATTTTAATTGGGATTTGAATAGCATTTAATAGAAAAGTTCTCTATATAGCCTTAAGAATTTACAAGATATTTTGCATACTTGATTTCACTCACACCAGAATTTATTTCTGACCCTATTTGTTGCCTTTGCAATACTTGGGGTGTCTCATTTTATTGGGGCAGTTCAAAGTTTTGCTGCAGGGAAAGATGCATGAATTGCTTGCTTGCATGGATATTTGGAGATCTTGAGGAATTTAAAGTGTTTAAGAGAAGTAGCAGTGTCTTTGTAATAATTAAGTTAGGCAAACTCTAATATGTTCTAAGTATTTTCATGAGTGTCTTTTGCTTTGATATCTGGAAAACAGTATGTAAGAAGAAAAAGAAACTTAAATGTTATATGTGTTTGTGAGCTGTGGACTTAAGTAACAAGTTCTGAAATAATTTTAGTAAATAATGCTGAAGGAGAAGATGCCATTTAATCTGATATGTGAACATGTTTTTCTAGACAGTCTTGAGGCACTTCAGTTATGAAATTAAAACTGATACTAAGTAGGAGAGATCTGATACTATAAAACTGATACTAAGTAGGAGAGATCTGATACTATAAAACTGATACTAAGTAGGAGAGATCTGATACTATAAAACTGATACTAAGTAGGAGAGATCTGATACTATAAAACTGATACTAAGTAGGAGAAATTTGATACTATAAAACTGATACTAGGTAGGAAATTTCTGATACTATAACTACTGATCTAATACTAGGTTGGGAAAATCTGATACTATAGCTTCAAAACTGATGCTAAGTGGTAAGACACCAGATTCAACACTTTTCTAGCTCCAGATATAAGAAGTTGTGTGATTTATAAAGTATATCACAACACCATCACTCATGTGATGACTATTTGCTCAGTTAACCAGGAAATATGCATTTTGTCTGTCATGATTGGTTTGTGCTTGTGGTGTCTAAACCTTGATTACATGTGTTGTTTTTCTCTGCTTAGACTTCAACCTAGTTTATCACCTCAGTATTCATATGATAAGTACCAAATCACAAAAGAATTCCGGAATTTAAAAGTATGGCTAGTAAACCAAGAAACCAATTAATTTCAGAAGTAAGCAAGAAAATTATAAGTGGCAATGTTCGAATTTAATATTAATCAAGCTTGAGATCAAAAAGGGGAATGTAAAAAATAGAAATGGCTATGTGACACCAATTCTCTGAAAAATGAGAAATATTGTGTGATTGAATTTTCCTTGTTAATTTTTAATACTCTGATAAGCAAGGAAACATTTATATATCTTCATATATATAAATGACTTGAATTTGACTTATATACTAATATTTTTATATTGGTAAGAATTTGGATCTTGGGGGAAATGAAATTAAAGAAGTGATCACTTGGTTTGGAATAATAAAAAAAAATCTCAACAGTAAATTACTGAAAAATAAGAATCCAAAAGAAGTGGGTCACTTCAGTTGGTATCAGAGCTATGTTATTAAAACATAGCATAAATATATTATCCAATTTTCTTGTATGGATAAAATTCTAAAAAAAAATATATAAAAATATAGTAATGATAGAAATAAACATCCACAGTAGAAATAAATTTCAGAAAATAATTAATTTAGAAATATGACTGACTAGCTATGCAATTGAATAGTGAATCATGGTAGGAAGACCACCAAGTCATGGAGCAGGACCCTCCAATACAACACCAATGGTTAACTTGCAAGATTTGGTGAGGGCATTTAGAGAAGGAGTAGTGCAGAGGGAAGAGAATCCTCATGAGGAATTAGCTAAGTTATTGAAGACATTTTCAAATTTAGGAGGCAAGGATTTTGAAGGCACTGAGGGAGTTATGGGAGTGCAGACATGGTTGAGAACTTTGGAAAGGATATTTGCAGATATGCAAATTAATGACCAAAGAAAGAGGCAGATAGCTTCTAGGAGACTCAAAGGAGCAGCATTAGATTGGTGGGAGGTGATCATCACAGGAAGGCCAGAAAATGAGATAACATGGGATCAATTCAAGGAAATGCTTGAAGCAAGGTTTGTTCCAGCAACAGCTAAGGCAACATTGCTTGAAGAATTCATAAGGCTGAGGCAAGGACCAATGAGTGTGACTTAATACACTCAAAAATTTGAGAGTTTGTCCAAGTATGGAACTATGCTCATAGGAGATGAAGAATCAAAGAATTCAAGATTTATCCAAGGATTAAATGCAGGTCTGAGTAGAGCAATGTTACCATACAAGGATAAAACATTTGATCAAGTCATAGACCTTGCTCTTTCTTTTGAACAACATGACAATGCAAGGGAAAATTTTAGGAGCATGAGGGCTAATAATCAAAAGAAGGGGAAAAATAGAGCACATCCCTATGACAAAAAGAATATGGATAAGAAAATGGAGGGAGCAGCCACTAGGGAAGCTAAGAAGAAGGTTACTTGTTATAATTGTGGCAAAGAAGGACACTTGAGTAATAGGTGTCAAGCAGCCAAGAAGGCATTGTTTAGTTGCTATAACTGTGGGAAGGAAGGCCATATTAAAAGAAACTGCCTAGAGTTCAAAAAGGGAGCAAAGGTAGGAGCACTTGAGGGCAAAGCAAAAGCAACTGCAGTGGGGAGTTCTGGACAATTGGAAGGTATACTTCTAATTAAAGATCACCCCATCTCAGTTATATATGACACTGGAGCAACACATTCACTAATATCCCAAGACATAGTGAATAAATTAACTCTCACATGCTATTTAGTTGATAATCCCTTGTTTATTCAGAGCCCACTAGGTAATTCTTGCATGCTAGGGATTAAATGTTTGGGAGTAGAGTTAAACATAGGTGGAGATATGTTTAGTTCTGATTTGTTTGTGCTAAAATATCCTGGAATAGGAATTATTCTAGGAGTAGATTGGCTAAGAAAATACAAAGCAATTTTAAACTTAGAAAATCTTACTATTTCTCTGAAAACAGAAAATGGTAAAAATATTATAGTTATGAGTGAAATTGCTAAAATCAATTACTGTAACCACATATGTAGCATGACTGAGAAAGAATTAACACTGGAGGACATAAAAATTATAAATGAATACCCAGATGTCTTTGGTGAAGTCATAGGTGTTCCAGAAAATAGGCAAGTAGAATTTCAAATAAGGCTAATCCCAGGAGCCAGCCCAATCATCAAGAAGCCAACTAGAATGGGTCCTAAAGAACTTGTGGAATTGAAACATCAGTTGGAAGAACTGGAGTAGAAAGGCTTCATAAGGCCTAGTAGTTCAAACTGGGGTTCTCCAATTGTATTTGTAAAGAAGCAAGATGGTACTTTGAGAATGTGCATTGATTATAGGGAATTAAACAAAGTCACCATTAAAAACAAATATCCACTTCCTAGGATTGATGATCTATTCGATCAATTAAATGGAGCAAAGGTCTTTTCAAGGCTAGATTTAGCCTCTGGCTTTCATCAGATGAAGGTGGAGGAAGAGAGTATTAAGTATACTGCCTTCAACACAAGGTATGGATTATATGAATTTTTGGTGATGCCTTTTGGATTGACAAATGCACCATCATATTTTGTAGATTTAATGAATAGAACATTTAGAGATTTTCTAGACAAATTTGTGATTGTCTTTATTGATGACACATTAGTGTATTCTAAATCAGAAGAAGATCATGCAAAGCACTTGCATCTGGTTTTGTCTAGACTGAGGGCACATGATTTAAAGGACAAATTCTCTAAATGTACATTTTGGCAGAAGGAAGTAAAATTTTTGGGGCACATTGTATCACAACAAGGGGTTAGTGTAGACCCAAATAAGGTGATGGCAGTGCAATCTTGGAGTAGACCCAAATCAGTAACTGAGGTGAGGTCATTTTTGGGAATGGCAGGCTATTATAGGAGATTTATAAAAGATTTTGCAAGGATAGCTATCCCATTGACCAAGTTAACTAAAAAGGAGCAACCATATGTGTGGACAGAGAAGTGTGAACAAGCTTTTATATCACTAAAGAAGGCACTGGTGGAAGCTCCAGTCTTACAGGTTCCAGAGGGTAATGAAGGGCTAGTGGTTTACACAGATGCTAGTGGATCTGGATTGGGGGCAGTGCTTATGCAACATGGTAGAGTCATAGCTTATGCATCAAGGCAACTCAAGCCAAATGAAACTAGGTATGCTACACATGACTTAGAACTAGCTGCTGTGGTGTATGCATTGAAGCTTTGAAGACATTATTTATTGGGTGCTAAGTTTGAATTGTTTACTGATCACAAGTCACTTAAATATTTGTTTTCCCAAAAAGACTTGAACATGAGGCAACATAGGTGGGTAGAATTCCTAGCTGCCTATGATCTTGATATATTGTATACCCCTGGAAAAGCTAATAAAGTAGCAGATGCATTAAGTAGACATCAAGCTAAATTGGCAAGCTTAATGATGGCAGAGTTCAAGGATTTGACAATTCTTAGTGAGGTGAAAGTGAAAGAAGAAGCTAGTGTATCAGATAAGACACACAGTAAGATGATTGAATATGGTAAATTAAGCCTCTTATCCTTAAAATCAACACTGGTTGATAAAATAGGACAAATGCAAAATCAAGATATAAATTTGAAGGAGAAAAAGAACATGATATCCCAAGGCATGACAGTGGAGAACTATGAGGTAGATGGTAAAGGATACTTAAGGAAAAAGGGGAAACTCTGCATACCAAATGTAGAGGAACTAAAGCAAGAAGTTATGGATGAGCATCACAAAACAAAGTATACTATCCATCCAGGTGGTACAAAAATGTACCATGATCTCAAGAGAAACTATTGGTGGCCAGGAATGAAAGGAGCAGTAGCAAAATATGTGGCAAATTGCTTGACATGCCAACAAGTAAAGGCAGACTATCAAAGACCCTCAGGCCTATTGCAACCTTTGGAAGTGCCTACTTGGAAATGGGAGAGTATATCAATGGATTTTGTGGATGGTTTGCCAAGAACAAGGAGGGGAAATGATAGTATTTGGGTAGTGGTTGATAGACTCACAAAAACAGCACACTTCATCCCAATAGGTTCAAACAGAAATGCTCACAAGCTAGCTCAATTGTTTGTGAAGGAGATAGTGAGATTGCATGGCATCCCCAAGACTATCATTAGTGATAGAGATACTTTGTTTACTTCAAGGTTTTGGAGTAGCTTTCAAGAAGCTATGGGGACAGAACTAAGCCTAAGCACAGCCTACCACCCCCAAACAGATGGGCAAACTGAGATTGTTAATAAAGTTTTAGAGGATTTGCTGAGAGCATGCATACTTGATTTTGGAGGCAACTGGGAAGATCATATTTATTTAGCTGAATTTGCTTATAATAATAGCTACCAGTCCACCATAGGAATGGCTCCATTTGAGGCTTTGTATGGAAAGCCTTGTTTATCTCCTGCATGTTGGATGGAGGCTGGTGAAAGGGTGTTGCTTGGACCAGACCATGTACAAGAAACTTCTGCAAGAATTGAATTAGTGAGGCAAAGAATGAGAGTAGCTCAAGAGAGACAGAAAGCTTATGCAGATAAAAAGAGAAGGCCAGTAGAATTTGAGGAGGGAGACTATGTGTTTCTCAAAGTTTCACCAATGAGGAAAATATTGAGATTTGGAAAAGCAGGGAAACTGTCACCAAGGTATGTAGGACCATATGAAATTGTTCAAAGAATAGGGACTTTAGCTTATAGGTTGAAGTTACCAGAGGAATTGAGCAAAATACATGATGTATTTCATGTATCCCAATTGAGAAAATGGGTGCATGATAAAGAGTCCATTCTTGAATCTCCTACACATGTCGAAATTCAAGAAAATCTGGTTTATAAAAAGGAACCAGTAGGCATTGTGGCTAGAGAAGAAAAGAAACTGAGAAATAAAATAATTAAACTAGTTAAAATCCAATGGAGTTTGGATGGGAATGATTGCACTTGGGAGGCTGAAGAGAGGATAAAGGATAAATATCCTAATCTGTTTTCTACTTAAAGGTATGTTTAAAATTATGATGAGACCTTAAAATTATTTATTTATGTTTGATTGATTTGGAATGAATGAGTTTCTGAAATTTCATTCAATTGAAATTATGCTTTGTATACATTTGGATGGAAATGTATGAGAGAATAATTGTGGGACACAATTCCTTTTAGGAGGAGAGTATGTGAAGACCCAAATTATTGAGATAAAAATAATTTTAAAATGAGAATATTTAAGAAAAGAAAATATAGTCTGACAATAATAATATTAGGAGTAAGTGAAATGAATAAATAAGAGGATAGAGATTTTTCAATAAAATATAATGGGAAGAAAATGATCAAATATGAGTGAGATTTTATATACAGATATCTCCTGTATATATATACACACATATATATATATATATATGTATTAGATGTGAGTAGCCAAAGAAGTATAAAATGATAAAGTCCTTTTGATAACTAAATTGCATGAAAACCAGTTTAGTACTATTGTGCATAAATACCTTCTTAAAAATAAATCAGGAAATAAATGGTTTGAAATAATATAAGAGAACCATTCAGGCCTAACAAGGTATACAATGTATCTGAGTCATACAAAGATGATGTGTAGATGGATCATGCAAATAGCATGTGCACAGAAAAGCAGAGAAGCAACTGCTTTTACTAGAAATAGAAATCAAGAGAAAATGGCACATTTAGCCATAACAACACACACATAATTCTCTGAGTAATGTGAGGATAAAATGGGTTTTTCCTTTAGTAAAACCCTAGCAAAATGATTTAAATCAAGAGGGAAGCAGAGGTTTTCTCTGAGGGAAAACAGAAACACACTAAAAAAATAGAAAGGAGAGCTCACCCTGTTTTCAAGCTTAGGCATTCTCGGGGAAGAGAGGAGGAAGGTGAGTGATTAATCACTTATGATCTGTAAGGCATTAAGACCCATGATTAAGGGCAGCCAAGTTATTTTATATAAACATTACATTATGTTTTTCTGTTTGATTCTATTCTCTGGATGAAAATATGTTGATCATGGATGGTATTCTGGTTGAGTTTTTGGATGAGGTTTTAATCTGTTTTGACTTGTTGTGATGGTTTCAGTTTTTGTTTTAAAATATAGATAATCAAACAAATACACTAATCACAGGAATAGATTTTATATATGCTAGATTTGATATGAAAAATGAATCAAATATTTTACTGTGGAATAGGGTATCAATGAAAGAAAAGAATTAGGCAGTGTGAATATTGAGATTTATGCTTATGTCTAGTCTATATTAAAAATGATATGAACAATGCAATATTACAAATATGTGCTGATTTGTTCAAATCATAAACCAATAAGTTTTTATGGGTTTTTCTCAAAAACCATTCCCTATGTTCACAGTAAAAGAATAAATATAGTTTTGCAAATGACTTCTTCATATTTGTGTAAGGAATGGAAAATTTCTAGAAATAAAAATATAAGTAGGTTTTAGAAAAATGTGATTAAAGCAAAAATGACTTTGAAATAAGGTGTGCAATTTTACATGAATGCTTTGTATGTCTGGATATGATCTTTGGGTGATTTTAATAATTCTTGACCTATATAAGGAAGGAAAGAATACGAGTATCTCTGGAATCAAAAGAAAAATTCCCCAGAAAGAAATAAATAAGCATGGTCTCTAAATTATAAAATAATTTAGGAGTAGTGCCTTGATCTACTCATCAGCAGGTGGTTGATGGGTATGTGCATGACTTGTTTAAGTCCCGTAGGCCTCTGTGTAAAGGGTTAACAGAACTGAGCCCCTTTGCAATGCACACATGGTGTTCAATGGCAAGAGTTCAGACCAAACAAAATGAAAAGATGAGAAGGAGAAATTATGCTATGGAATTTAGAAAGTTAATCCATAGGAGTTTTGTACTTGTACAACTGAATGAAGTGAATGGATGAATGCTTGGATGTATGTTTGTAGATAAAACTTAAAAATACAGAGAAATTATGCTATGGAATTCAGGGAGTTAATCCATAGGAGTTTTGTACTTGTACAACTGAATGAAGTAAGTGGATGAATGCTTGGGTGTATGTTTATAGATAAACTTAAATATACACATTCTCAGATTTTAATTGGGATTTGAATAGCATTTAATAGAAAAGTTCTCTATACAGCCTTAAGAATTTACAAGATATTTTGCATACTTGATTTCACTCACACCAGAATTTATTTCTGACCCTATTTGTTGCCTTTGCAATACTTGGGGTGTCTCATTTTATTGGGGCAGTTCAAAGTTTTGCTGCAGGGAAAGATGCATGAATTGCTTGCTTGCATGGATATTTGGAGATCTTGAGGAATTTAAAGTGTTTAAGAGAAGTAGCAGTGTCTTTGTAATAATTAAGTTAGGCAAACTCTAATATGTTCTAAGTATTTTCATGAGTGTCTTTTGCTTTGATATCTGGAAAACAGTATGTAAGAAGAAAAAGAAACTTAAATGTTATATGTGTTTGTGAGCTGTGGACTTAAGTAACAAGTTCTGAAATAATTTTAGTAAATAATGCTGAAGGAGAAGATGCCATTTAATCTGATATGTGAACATGTTTTTCTATACAGTCTTGAGGCACTTCAGTTATGAAATTAAAACTGATACTAAGTAGGAGAGATCTGATACTATAAAACTGATACTAAGTAGGAGAGATCTGATACTATAAAACTGATACTAAGTAGGAGAGATCTGATACTATAAAACTGATACTAAGTAGGAGAAATTTGATACTATAAAACTGATACTAGGTAGGAAATTTCTGATACTATAACTACTGATCTAATACTAGGTTGGGAAAATCTGATACTATAGCTTCAAAACTGATGCTAAGTGGTAAGACACCAGATTCAACACTTTTCTAGCTCCAGATATAAGAAGTTGTGTGATTTATAAAGTATATCACAACACCATCACTCATGTGATGACTATTTGCTCAGTTAACCAGGAAATATGCATTTTGTCTGTCATGATTGGTTTGTGCTTGTGGTGTCTAAACCTTGATTACATGTGTTGTTTTTCTCTGCTTAGACTTCAACCTAGTTTATCACCTCAGTATTCATATGATAAGTACCAAATCACAAAAGAATTCCGGAATTTAAAAGTATGGCTAGTAAACCAAGAAACCAATTAATTTGAGAAGTAAGCAAGAAAATTATAAGTGGCAATGTTCGAATTTAATATTAATCAAGCTTGAGATCAAAAAGGGGAATGTAAAAAATAGAAATGGCTATGTGACACCAATTCTCTGAAAAATGAGAAATATTGTGTGATTGAATTTTCCTTGTTAATTTTTAATACTCTGATAAGCAAGGAAACATTTATATATCTTCATATATATAAATGACTTGAATTTGACTTATATACTAATATTTTTATATTGGTAAGAATTTGGATCTTGGGGGAAATGAAATTAAAGAAGTGATCACTTGGTTTGGAATAAAAAAAAAATCTCAACAGTAAATTACTGAAAAATAAGAATCCAAAAGAAGTGGGTCACTTCATGAAATCTTTCCAATTCCTTCCTTAAAACATTCTCTCTTTAGTTCTTCATTAAATTTCGGTTAAATCAAACCAAATCCCCCCTTTAACATGCATGGCCAACCATAGATGGAGGCTACTTAAGGCCTCAAAAATTCCAAAAACACTTAGTAATTAATTGATTTAAATCAATAATTTTAAATGGTTGTCAATATTGTATATCGATACGCACATATATAACCTTTATATGTGCATTTGATTAAATACTAAGGGCATTCAAAAAAATAAAAATAAAATTATTAACTAAAATTTTACAAATATTAATCAATTTAGTTAATTTATAATAATTTAGTTAATTTACAATGATTATAAATAATTAAACAGTGTGGTTTTTTGGAGTATTCATCATTACGGTTGTGTGAATCAAAGGTGTAAACTGTATCAGCGATTGATATCGCATAATTCGAATATTAACGTTCACATGTCACCTTAGCTAGTAATGTGATGTTTTCACTGAATTTTGCACCTTACACATCTTTTCGGTAAAATCCAGTTTTACTATTATAAGCGGTACCAGGAAGCAACGACTATTTATACCAATTTTATTCATCAATATTATATCATATTAGGACTTGTGGAATTTGGTTTTAGTCAAAATTCTAACATCGTCCACATTCAACTCAGTTGGTCCAAATACAAAATTCTTGATTTAATAATAACAATTATTATTAACCATACTGCTCTGGCTAAGGACTTTGATTTTGAGTTGCCTACAGTTGACCATGATACTAACCTCATATAACCGAGTAGACGAATTCTCCATCGAATAGTGTTTTACTTCCAATGCTTCAACTCAGACCCAACTACAGTCGTTCGATGAATGGCATGCCATGATTTAAATATAATAAAAGTGGACTGTCCACATTGAAGTTTAACGGTATTTTAAAGTCGAGGGAACTATGTAATATCATCACTTCAATATTCTCTGTTTGACCTTAGTTATATTAATCAGCAGAAAACACTGAGTCATTCCATAGTAATCCAGTAACTATAAGTACGTAACCCCTTGGTACCCTAGCAGTCATGAGTAATACACTGCCCAACATTTGAAGAGCATTAGGTACTCTAGTCTTAAGGGATATATCGCTATCCTGTCTCGAAACACCTTAACTGGGAATATTTAAAACAGTACGTTATTTCAATGTGATAAATTTCTCATGATTATGAAATAATCTATTTACTATCACATAACATATAATTTAAGGATTTCCTATTTAATATACTTTAAATTAAGTATTTAACTAATTATATCATAGTATAACAAGTATATAGAAAACTCCTTTTATTTTGAACAAGATTGGTTATTGAGATAGATACTTGTAACAAATTACATAATCTTATTTCAGCTCCTTTGATTAGTTTTATTGAAACTAATTGGGCTTGTCGCGTAGTGAATGAGTATGCTATGTTGTTTTATTTATCTACTACACCAGTCAACTCTTTCTATTGCTGATAACATACCTTTATCATGTGGAACCTTTGGAGTATGTTTTTGAAATCTAGTGAGCTCCAAGTTCTTTTACAGACTATACTGTAGCATTGTTATCATATAATAATAGGACTCTCAACATTTTGAATCGCTCCTAGCTTAGTTATAAATTTATGCATTTATTTATTCTTTTGTTGTAGTGTTATTCAAGTCATTGTGCTTAGATTTTTTGTTTGAATCAGCCACAACCTTTTATTTGGAACAATTCCTACTTAAAGTTCTTAGCTTAAGTTCTAACATGAAATTAGGATTGACATACTATACTCGATATCACTTATAAGGTTCGAGTCTGCACACTCCTTCATAAGGATTCTCTAAACAATTCTTTAGTATTACGTAAACACCCGAAGACACACTCAATACTATCATATAGTGACTTTAATTTGGATTTGACTTACTCTATGTTTCAAATACATAAGATAAATACAATATTCTAGACAATACAGTATATATGATAATTCATATTGTCAATGCATAAGGAATCCATCTTTCATGCTCCATATTAAACAATTTAATATAGTGTATGTATATATCCTCGGTTCCCACATTCTTTTATACTAATTATAAAAGAAGTCCTTTTAAAATCCTACACTGAGAATTAAATACTCAAACTAAAACGATTTTAACACGGGTACATCATTAATAATCATAAGTTTGTTGTTTACCTATAATGCTTGAAATATTTTAGTACATATTAGTATTCTTTTTTATAGCCATATACTTCATCTCCATTTTGAATTAAGTTAAAACTGTTCGATTTCTCTATCAAAATGCTTGCTTAACCTGATGCTTATTGAATAACATGTTTGTATCATTACTTGGATCATATTTAATGCTCACTAACTTAGTTATTGCTTCCACTAACTTCTTGGTATTTTAGTTGTTATGTGAAAATGATTTATTCTAAATCATCATTTAAAATTACTATTTCAATATATACCAAAACTTAAAATCGTACCGGATGATAAACTTTGTGAATAAAATTTGAATTTACTTAAGAACGTTGAATGATAAATCGGTTATGTCAATTTCAACAATTGAAATTTATGACATTATTCTATCAACATAGCTTATCATATTCCAACTGCATTGGTCTTCTTCTCGAAGATACATTTGCGTTCTATGGATCATGTCCCTTCGGGTATAACTATAAAAATCATATTTTGATAATATACTTGGAATTCATTCCCGATTTGTGCATAATGTCATATGGTAGAGTCAATTCTCTTAATGGCTTATTGATTATTGAGAAAATTCTTTTTTCGACATCAATGAAAAAATAATAGTTTCTCTCTAACGTGCGAGAGTTATTATTAGACATTCTAATTATTTGCATTCGTTTAAGCTTGGTTAATTTCATTTCATCCTTTATGATCAGTTTTATTTTTGGATCGTATCCAAATCCATTTTACGACCAATAATTTCTAAAGGAGATTCGTTCATCGCGAAGTTAGGGTTTCTTAAAATAATAGTTGTTCCTTAGTGCAATGGAATAAGTATCCGTAAACATTTATGAACTACCTGTATAAGACCAATTTAGTTATAAGTTTATAAAACTTATGTTCATAACATAAATAGGTCAATAAATATATATATCGATCCCAATCTCCTTTGGTGGTGGTCCACCACAAGATCTCTCACGAGCAAGTATTACGCGTAGCCTCTCATCTCACATAACATATCAACTCCTTGACTTATAATATGTAGGGGTTTCCACATACTCTTATCTTGTATGATCTCGTATACTATACTTTAGATGAAATTAATTTTAACCTTATGCACTTACTCTTTGATAGAGTTTGGGGTATGCCCTAGGGCAATTCTGTAATTTATTGTAAATTAATTAACCCTGTAATCAATTCTCGTTCATAATAAAGGTATTTTATTTTTGTTATATTTATTATAATGTGTTATAAATAATTAAGTGTTTAACTAAAATATATTTAACAGAAAATCCAAAAGTGTGTTTGCGATAGTAATTACAAATAGTTTTAATCTTGAGTATTATATCACAATATAATAAACAAATCATTTTAAATATTTCTAGCCAAAATACATCAAGACTGGATATCGATGTATCAATTGAGACTAGAGTATGTAAAGCTCTCCAAATGTTGGACAATGTATTACTTATGACTACTGCGGGCACCAAGAGGTTACGTACTTATAGTTATTGGATAACTATGCAATGAATCATTCGATAATTTTTTGTTTGTTAATATAACTAAGGTCAAAAAATATATTAATGTGACTGATTTACAAAGTTCTCTCGACTTGAGAATACTGTTATTTGCACCAAAATTGGTCACAAAAACTCAACTAATACGATAACACCACCGATCCAATGTCCAAATCCAAATAGAATGAAGTAGAGAATAAAATATTAAGAAAGAAAATTCAAACGATAAGAAAATGAACACAAGGGAATTTATAGTGGTACGGCTGACTCCGACCTACGTCCACTCTAAAAGTTTTTCTTTTATTTATACTTCCGATTACAGTTACAATCCGTGAAATTCAAGAATAAAAACGACAGAGTTCAACCAAAAGAGAAGACTATGGAGGTGTATGTGGACGATATGCTCGTGAAGTCGCGACTATCCATCAACCATGTCAGTGATTTGGAAACAGTGTTTAACATACTCCGACAGTACAGAATGAAGCTCAATCTGTTGAAGTGTCATTTCGAAGTTGCATCAGGAAAGTTCCTTAGATTCATCATCAACGCCAAAGCAATTGAAGCCAATCCTGAAAAAATCTTGGCGATTCAGAATCTCGAAACTCCTAGAACCATAAAGCAGGTGCAAAGCCTCAATGGGAAGGTGACAGCCTTGAGCAGGTTCATTTCAAGATCTACAGACAAGTGCATTCCTTTCTTCAATCTGATTAGAAAAGGAAAACGGAATTTCGAGTAGACAAAGGAGCATGACGGCGCATTCCAAGCACCAGTTCAACATCTGGCGACACCACCTATCTTGTCGAAGCCGGTTGATCATGAGAGATTGTATGTCTATCTGGCGGTTTCAGCAAACGCAATCAGTGCTGCTTAGTTTTAAGAAGAGGATCGAATCCAACGACCAGTCTGTTATATCAGCAAAAGATTAACTAGGGCAGAAAGAAACTATCTGAAGGTGGAAAAGCTGGCTTATTGTCTCATCATAACCTCGAGGAAGCTCCGTCCATATTTCTAGGCTCATCCGATCACTATCTACACCGACCAGCCGTTACGATAGATCCTTACACGACCTGAGACGTCTGGTAGATTGCTTAAGTGGAACATCAAGTTGAGTCAATTTAATGTCACTTATACACCAAGGTGAGCCATTCAAGGACAAGTTCTGGCAGACTTCATAGCTGAATTCACCATACCGGAGGATTTGCCCAAAGCCAGTGAATCTCCCAAGTGTGCATGGAAGCTATACACTGATGGTGCGTCGAACGACTGTTGCTCAGGTGCTGGAGTGGTACTCGAAACCCCAAAAGGCCAATCCATGTGCTATGCTTTGAAGTTTGACTTCCGAGCAACTAACAATGAAGCCGAGTACGAAGTTTTACTTACTGGACTTAGGCTTGCCAGAGACTTAGGAGTTATTACTATGGAAATTTACTATGATTCGCAATTGGTCGTATGCCAGGTTCGAGGGGAGTATCAAGCCAGAGACTAGAGATTGGCTACCTACCTTACTCGGGTTCAAGAAGTATTGAATCAGTGCGACTATTATGCTATCCACTATATACCCCGAGAGCAAAATCAGAAAGCCGATTCTTTAGCGAAACTAGTCAGCACCAGCGAAGCACAGCAGATGGGACTTGTCCCGGTGGAGACACTTACTGCTCCAAGTATCGATCAGATGGAGACCGACCGAGTGCATGAGACATCACCTAAGAGGGAGTCTTGGATGACTCCAATCAGAAATTATCTTGAGCACGGAGCATTACCCGAACGCAGAAGTGAGAGAAAACAAGTTCTCCGAAAAGCTTCGCGATTTATTATCTAGAGTGGAGTCTTGTACAGGAGGGGACATTCTATTCCTTTACTTTGGTGTATCACCCACGACGAGATCAAACGAGTGTTACGTGATGTGCATGAAGGAGAGTGTGGCGATCACACTAGGGGGCAAGCCCTTGCAAAGAAAATACTTAGATGCGGATATTACTGACCAACCATAAATCGAGACGCATTAGATTATGCCAAGAAATGTGATAGGTGCTAGAAACATGCCAGAATTCCAAGAGCCTTGCCAACCGAAATTACTCAAATGGTCAGTCCATGTGTAACGACCCGAAATTTTTGACATTATAAAGTTTGCATACATCTATTTATATATTTATTAATTTGCTATAAGATTTATCATTTCCAGATATTCACAATTCAACATTTATTATAGTTTCAAATCCACATATACATCCCGATATTTTTAATTATCAGAATTTTATTTGTTCAACTTACCAATCAGTTCTAAAATCAGTTAATTACCAATTAACAGATGTCCAAAAATCCGGGTTATCACATTTCTTCCCCCTTTAAATCTTTTCGTCCTCGAAAAGGAACAGAGGAAGAATTTTAATAAAATGTTTATTATTAGTTAAATTATTCTTAAACATCTTAACTCTTAACCCTTTTTATTTAAATTTTTAAAAGACTTTAAAAATCTACATAGTATTGCCAAAATAGCTTTATAACTCGATGTTTCAACAAGTCCATCCTTGTTCTCATAGAAATTCGGTCATACGTTGATCAGGCGTAGGACTAAAAATCTATAAATACTTGGTAAACCCGTTTTCAACGCCTAGTGAAAATATTTGGAAAACATTTTGGTGAAAATATAGAAAACATTTTTGGTGAGAATGCTCTGGAAATCATCACCCTCTTCATGGTCGCAGTTAGACCGAGTATTACAGATTTTCAGGATTGGACGTTCTGGAGCTCAGGTGGCAAGCTGGATGGCAGAAACGTATGGAGTATATTCCGCTGTGTATTGGAGTTGTATTGATTGTTTTCTGGGACAAGTTGTTACAACTGTCCAGTTTGTTTGTGAATGGTTGTACTCTGATATATTGTATGTAAATTGACATTTACAGCTTCTTTATGTAAATGTTGTTATTTGATATTATATTTGTTCCGCTGCGATTGTGAGATTCTATGCTTCTGTTTTTTTTCTGTTTCTTCTTCTATCTCATTTTCTTCTTAACCCTAACAGTCTGGGTTTTCCGGCACTCGATTGCTCGGCACTCTATATAGTGAACGTATTAGTGTCGATTTTCGGGGTCGAAAATTTTGGGTCGTTACACCATGGCCATTTTCCACATGGGGCATTGACATAATAGGATCTTTACCTTTAGCCAAGGGTGGTGCGAAGTACGCCATCGTTGCAGTTGACTATTTTACTAAATGGGCGGAAGCGGAGCCCCTTGCTACTATCACGACGAAGAAAGTAATAAACTTTGTTGTACGCAACATCATCTGTCGCTTTGGCCTCTCACGAACGATTATAACTGATAACGGAGCCCAATTCGATAGTGTCGAGCTCAAAGATTTCTGTCAATGCTACCGCATCCAGAAGAAGTTCTCAGCAGTGGCTCACCCTCAAGGGAATGGACAAGTCGAAGCTGTAAATAAAGGTATCAAGTCCATTTTTAAGAAACGAATGGAGAAGACTGGAGGTAAGTGGGTCGATGAGCTCCCCATGGCCTTATGGGCATATCGAACTACCCACAAGTCCGCGACCGACCATACTCCGTTTGCACTTTCCTACGGTTCTGAAGCCATTATTCCAGTTGAATTAGAAGTACCTTCTCACCCTGTCACCTATTATGATCCAAAGATGAATGCCATCCTACTCGCAGAATCACTAGACTTATTGGATGAAAAGCATGAAGAGGCTGATTTGAGGGCAGTCGCACATCGTAGTCGAGTTGCCCGATTATACAACATTAAGGTCCGACCCAGAACCTTCGGAGTTGGCGATCTCGTACTTAAGTGAATTTATCCAGTCCCTTCACACATGAGGCCGACATGGGAAGGACCGTATGTCATTGAGCGAAGACTTAGAGACGGCACATTCAAACTATCAACTATTGATGGTCTCACTTTACAGAGGGCCTAGAACAGCGAGAGTCTCCGCTGCTATTACATATAACTGGCCTTTATTCATTTAGTCTGCTTTTCTTTTGAAATTTGTTTATGCAATTTTAGAATTTCAACTTGTAATAAGGCATCTGACTTTGCCACACTTTTTTATTTCTGCAATAAAGCACAGACTCATCAAGCCAGATTAGTGACTCTTAAAGTGCATTGTGCGACTGTCACGATGTACAAAGACCTAAGTCCCATCCTACGATGTGACTCATTCAAATAGGGAGTGACCGTGATCCGACCGGTCACTCGCTAAGTGAAACCCCGAGCTCGGGGGCAAGCAATGATAAAAGTAAAGAAGGGTTGAAACAGACGATCCTCCAATGAACTCCCACTCCTAGAGTGCGAGCTGAAGTACAAACTCCAAAATCTAGGCTCAAGGAGGATGGATCCATCCATCCATGACCTCGTCTCAATCTAGGCATGAGGAGGATGAATCCATCCATTCACAACCTCGCCTCAATCTAGGCTCAAGGAGGATGGATCTGTCCATCCATGATCTCGCCTTTATTCCTTCTAGGCTGGAGGAGGATGGATCCGTCCATCTATGACCTCGCCTCAATCTGGGCTCGAGGAGGATGGATCCATCCATCCACGACCTCGCCTCAATCCGGGCTCGAGGAGGATGGATCCATCCATCCACGACCTCGCCTCAATCCAGGCTCGAGGAGGATGGATCCGTCCATCCACGACCTCGCTTCTTTTCAAGTTCGAAGAAGATGGATCCGTCCATCTACGACTTCGCTTGCCGAATCAAGGTGGATGTGATCCGACCATCCACAACCTTGATTAACTCCTTGTTCCCGGAGTGCGAACAAAATCCTAATACTTAAACAGATGTGATTAATCATCTATCAATTGACTCTAGATTCTCGGAGAGTGAACTAGAGTATAAACATTAAAATGGGTGTGATCGACCACTCGTAAAATAACTTATGTCTCCGTAGTGTGGATATAATTCTAAACATTAAAGGGGTGTAACCGACCGCCCATAAAGTAACTTATGTCCTCAGAGTGTGGATATGATTCTAAATATTAAGCAGGCATGACCGACCGCCAACATACAAGTCTAATCCCCAGAGTGTGGATGCAAATATCAGCAAGCGAGCGAGTGTGATCCGACCACCCAAACTCGTGTCACTTTAACTTTGTTCCGACCGAGTTAAGTTAAAGTTAGTGAAGGCAGAGGACGACTGCCAACTGACTACTTCAATTCTCTCTAGAACTGGGGGGCATAACTCAAGTACCAGCCGCTGACCGAGACAGCACAACGTTGGGACTTGACTCAACATTTGATTATGACTCGAAGCCATGACTTTAGGACTTAGTGACTAGACTCAAGTTCGACTCAAAGAATTAAGCCTCACAAGTACATTGAATGGAAATGCGAGTGCTAAAGTACTTAGATAAATGGACACAGAGTTATGCTGAAAACAAAAAAGGAATTTTATTCATAATATTCCTTGAGAAAGTAAGTACAAAATCTATTTAAAGAATTCCTATAAGCGGGGGCCAAGCCTGCATCTATACATGGCCTACAAAAAGCAAAAGAAAAGCTTATTCTAGCCATCTTAAAAGAGAGGAAATAAAAATGCAAGTCTACTCCTTCGGTTTTCTATCCTTCTTGCTTTTCTTTGGCGTGGACCCGCTCGAGCTGCCACTCAGAACCCTCTTTGAATCTTTACCTCCCCGGCCTGCTCCAGCTGGCTTGTCTCCAACTGGGGGAACTGAAGCAATCTCTTCTTGAGAACTGACAGGACTGAAGTATCCTCTATGTGCGGAACCGACGAAATGGTGGCACTCTCGACACCAAAAGAATGAGGTGCTCCAGTTTCAATTATGGTGCCACCCGGAGAAAGCATGAAGATCGGGACTGAACCAGGACTCGCCATACCTCTGCCAGCTCTATGAGCCTTCTCAGCTTGCTCGATCTCGGCCTTGATTTTCTCCATTATCTGCTCTGCCCGGTCTACACGTATACCCATCGGAATGCTGCTGGTCGGACCCGAGGAGCCCGTTATGACTACGTCTTCATCAATATTAAAGGGCGCTTCGATACTTGAATCACTTTGATGGCTAAAGATTGCTTCCATTAATTGCTCATCAAGCATGCAGTTGCTATCGTGCATCTCCCCAGCCGAAGTGGTGACCATCGCGATTGTAGCCTCTATTGTAAGCGCCTCCTGCTTGTGATGAATTTCTTGAGTTGTAGGAGGGTCAACCGGTGCATAATTTAAGACTGAATAAAGATAAGAGAATATATTAGGAATATCATCTGATAGTGCTCCTGCATTTTGAGGAATATGAGAAGTATCCAGAATACCTTTTTCAAGTTGGCTCCCAGGTTGGGCCTACGGGCCTTCCGAGCTATGCTCGGTGATCGAAGAGAGATGCGGCCTATCAAGATCATACTCCGGGACAACCAGGGGATCAACAGAGGAAGTAGGCTCAATCTGAGTCGCTGGAGGCACTTCGGAACCAACTTCGCGATGTTCACTCTCGGATCCTTCTCCGGCCCCCGGATACTTAGCCGCTAGATCCTCTCTCTGAAGCGCGATCGCCGTCTCATGGAGGACTTTAGGCTCATCTCCGATTAGCACTTGAGTTTCTAGTTCGAACTCGTCGACGGTTGCAGTATTGCGGATCACCTTCTCGTCCTCAAGCAAGTGATTCCAAGCTTTATATAGTTGGAAAGGATAGTCTTCGTCGAGCCAGTTAAGGTTGCGGTTTCTCAAGACATTAGCATTGTAAGTAAGCAGGAGATCTTCAAATTCGCTCTCCATCCTGGCCTCAACCGCTTTGACTTCCCTTATAATCCTGGCATCGGCCTCCTTGGCCTTTAGATTTGATGCATCCCTCTCTCCCCTGAGCCTTACCGTCTCCTCACATGCCTCTTAGGCCACTTTAGTAGCATCATCCTTCTCTTTAAGGGCCTCGGTCAGCTTTGGCCTTAGCTCCTCAACTTCTTTCCGTGCCTCATCTCTTTCCCAGATGATAACAGTGTTACGGTGACCCATCTCCTGCACCAGCTCAGTCTTTCTCATATTTTCCATGGACTGCCTAGCCTCATCGGCTCTCTGGTCAGCCTCCTTCTCCATTTTCCTTGAAGATTCAAGGTCATTGGTGAGCGTCGTTATTATTCTGCCATTTTGAGAAAGGTCGCTCTCCAGTTTCTCGATCGTTTTAGCCCGCTCGAGAGATACCATCGAAACCCTTTCAGCCGTCTTAACCCACTCCCGATACTGGTTGTACATGTCATGCATGTAATCTTGTACCAGTTTTTCTATGTCGTTTGGGATTCGTTTCAGGTTTGGAGGGAAGTGGAAGCCATCAAAACAAATATTCGGGAAGTCTTTCTTCAACTTGGCAATTCGGATGGCTCCCTCCCCTGTGGGCTCTATAGGAGTTTGTTCGGTGATGACGGGAGCTTCTGCTTCAGTTCTACGATGCTGATCGTCGGATTTGGGAGTATGGCACGGCGCTATTTGATGTGCAGTTTCAGAAGATCGCCTACCGGAGCCGGATGGTTTTGAAGGTCCTTTTGATGGTGGAGATCGTGATCGAGAGCAACGCCTGCTTTGGTATGACCTTTCCTTTTCCCTATCATGGCGTTCGTGCTCTTGGCTGGAGTGATAGCCACGACCGTAGTCTCTCTCACTTTCATGCCGATGTGATTCAGAGTATGAACCGGAAGAATGGCATGAAGAGTGAAGCTTGCTAAGCATAGACCCTTGTTTCACCATCGCATCTGTAAAATGAAAAGAGAAGCAAAATTAGTTATCTCCAAAAATTAAGGAGCATGTGATTAGAAGTTGTGTGGTGCCGTGAAGTGTGTATGCATGTGCAAACCCCCCAACCGACCTATTGTGGTAGCCTTGCTCGTTGGAGTTGGCTCCCCTATGTCTAAAGAAGTTAGGCCTACGCCAGTTCATGATGGGGAGTGGAGCTCCTCTAATCCAAGATCATGGAATGAAGATATGTCATCTGGGATAGGAACATCCGACAATTCTTTCAATGAACCTTCTGTTTGCGGAGAGGAGGTCTCCGGACCAGTAGAAGTCGCAATAGGTTAAGCTATTACAACAGTCTTGTGCCTCTTGGCTTTGTGAACGAGAGTCTTGCCCTTTATTTTTTATTCTGATGATCGAAGGCCCTGCGGAGGCGCGACTGCGGGCTCATGTCTAGCTGCTATAATCTCATCGTCGCCCCCTTTCGATGATGGTAACTCCAGGTGCACTTTGAGCTCCCTCGACTGGGGGCACGATAGGAGCCCGTCTTCCATGGTGCCTTACTGGGACCGCTCTAGGAATTCCTATCAGCCCAATCCTCTGACCTCTCTCTATGAGGCCGCCGGCGATCAAGTTATCATCACTAAGGACTTCGTTTATTCCTCTAAGTTCAGCGGGCACCGCCTGGAGCATTCTTACTATCTCCTTGAACTATGCTCCTTCGGGCCATGGAATGGAAGCTATAATAAAATGCAGTGATGGATTCAACATCGATTTATATTACCCAGTTAATTGATGAATAAGTTAAAGCACTTACGTCTAACCAACCATCGCCTAGCAAACCCCAGTGGGCATCTCACGAAGAACCACTTAGTCTTGAAGTAGCTCAACTTACTCCAAGCACCTGCCACGACTTGGCAGTTTCTGACCGCTTCTAGAAAAGTGAATGTGGGATTATCCCCCGACTCTTGACATTAAATAAGTATCTGATCTCCTCGACGATCAGCGGTCGTAAGAGATGCTCCATGATTATGATATATAAGCTATTGAGAAGCGCGTATCCATTCGGATGCAGTTGAGAAGGCGCGATCCTCAAGAAAAATAACACATACCAAATGAATTGGTTAAACAGGGGCAACGTTCCAGCTGCGCACATGAATCTTTTACATGCAGTAAACCCTTCCGGGGGATTTTGTGCTCTATCTTCTGGCCCCGGTAATAGAACGTCTTCCAAAGATAGTCCATGCCTGAGGCAAATTCTGCCTAGCATATCTTCAGAAATCTTGGAACGGACCGAGTCCTCCATATTTAAAACCAACACTGCACCCGGCAGTTCATCCGGAACAGGACTTACTACGTCAGCCGCGATGTATGGCCTTTCTATTCTAGGAAGTGAAGGACTCTAATCTTCCTACTGCTCGGAGCTTCAGGGATCCATAGCTATTGAACTCAGTAAAACCATTATTAGATGGTAAGAAACCCGTGTTCCCCCCGGTGTAGAGTGTGTGATCGTGTTGTGTAGTGAAGTGCTACATAATACTCTGAATTTCTACAAGCTTAAAAGAAGGTAAAGTGATAAGACTTCGAGAATTCGACCAGAGTGACCGTCATCGTTGACCATCTCAATCGTGCCATCCTGACTTCAAAGAACAATCCATGTTAAAATTGGTTATGTTTGTCAAGTTACAGTTCCATCGATGAGCTTTGAAAGGTAGTCATATAAGCAATTTTTTCAATCAAGTCCAGATATGCAAGGCTAAAACTCGTCGGAGTTAAGTGTTCAAGTATGCAAAAGGTAATTGATTTGTATCCATCATGGTTCGAGTTGGATCGTTCCCCCGAAGCCCATGTTCGTATAGATCACCCTAATTACCAGTCACTTTGTAACGATCCGAGGAGTCAGGTTTCATATCGATTACTCCAAGCATCAATGCTCTTCGTATCGATCAAAGACCTTGGCATCGGATCGATCACCACGCCTCTTCCATTGATACGAATTGCTCCATCCCTGATCGATCGGTAGACTACTACCTTCTCGCCTTGGTCATAAAAGTCGCCTATAAACTATTGCAAAACATTCTGATCGATCCACATCGAAGGAGAAACTTGGAGTCAGTGACTCCATCGATTGCTCTCCTTCTTCCCCAAGCCTCCAAGACGCCATTAATTGCTCCCTCAACCTCGCCTTAACCACGCTCTGACACCAATGATGCTGGAGATGACCATCACCATGAACGGAGTGGCGTGAATCTCAATGCTTGTCACTAGAAACGTGAATTTACTGGCCAGTTACATAGATTAGAGGAATTGGGTAAAAGGTTAATGGGTTGACTATTTTGAGGACGAAGGCTCTGTAGTTGTTTCTCTTTCACCTATCGATACAAAGTAAAAACGAAAGCAGGTGGAAAATTTTCTACGTCCAAAAACTATTTATATGTCTTCGTATCCAAGGAAAAACATTTTGTATCCCAGTCACTAAACCGAGAGAAACGGTCAACATCCATCGATACGAAGATTGACTTTCGTATCCATCAACACAAGGCAGTCCAGAACTTAACATTACGTATCCATCAATGTGAGGTCAGCACTTCGTATCCATCGATGTGAATCGATCCGAAGACCACTAGTTCGTATCTATTGATACAAAGATCACGCCTAATTATGTATGGGCTGTTCAACTCCATCGATACGAAACATCACTTTCGTATCCATCGATTCAAGAACCAATATGTTGTATCGATCGATACGTAGCACGCCGTACTCAGTCTATCTCGTATCGATAGCCATGGATACAAAGTATACCTTCATTCATCCCAGATCGATCTAGGAGAGGATCGATACGAAGGAATAAACAAAAACAACCATCGATCGTTGTTTCTACTTGTATTTCACGTCGATCCAGGAGAGGATCGATACGAAACTCGATCAAAATAAAAATAAGGAAAAAGAACTTGATAACGACCCGTGAACGTGTAAACATGAATGGGAGTCAGGTCAACATACATGCATGTATGCCATATTATCATTTGATTTTCAAAGTTAGCAGGAGTTGAATGCTTACTGGTGACAATCAAGATGATAAACAACAGATTGCTAGCACTCGACCTTCAGTTATAACAATAAACTACATGATGATTGGCAGTCTACAATCAACATTTATACTGCTAGAAATTAATCGAAGGTTACATCTCTTGATGAAAAGACAACAAGTGTTCAACGAATCGGATAGAACTTTTTTAGAATAAAGATTGCAGCTTTTCAAAGAACGTCATGTTCACACAGGACGTACTTTGGGGGGCAAATGTTATCCCACCTTTTGGCAAGGCCGTGACACCAAGGACTTGACTAGAAACTAAAGACAATCTGCCTTGGAGATCAGTTATCTACAGGTCCACGATGGATACATGCAAACTTGGTCCAAGTCCGGTCGAGCTACAATTAGTATGGTATGACAAGCAAAGCTATGAAAGGCAACATTCCAAATTTTAGGTCAATCGGAGTTCGTATGCTCAAGTTATAGATCGATCAAGATCCATGTGGAACACATCAATTTTGTATCCATCGACCTACATCCATCATTCCATATCCATCCAGATCGATACGAAATGAGCACGAGTCCATCACTTAGCATCCATCTATTTCGTAACCATCAAGCAATAGCGCCTCCTAGATCGATCATAGTTCATTTGCTCAACAATCACCCATTTCGTATTGATCGCACTTCTGCATAGTTCATATCGATCGATCGATACGAAGCGAGGGGCCAAGCATCGATACGGAACCATGAACGTAGCATCGATATGAAGAGCATGGTCTCGGATGGATACGAAGGAATAGGTCAAACCAAAGGAAGCAGTCTATAAGCATGAAATGTGGATCTCCAGTGCCAGGTTTCGACACGCAATTGATCGATACGCATTGTATCGATACGCATTGTATCGATACGAAGACCATCGATACGCATGTTTCAATACGAATCCTTCAGCCTCCTTAGCAACTTCAATCTTGGATCGTTCATATCTCTCAAACTACAAGTCCAAATGCCATGAAATTTTCATAGAAGCTTGCTTATTAACTCAAGAACGTCCATGATCGATCGCAGCTCCTTGGACCAATTCTTGATCAATACGAAGAGGGTATGGATCGGTCAGGTACGATCCCAAACAACCGCAGATCGATTTGGTCGGCCCACCTACGTGTGAGAAGAGGTATGCCGTGATTTGAGGCATATATTTCTAGATCTACTCCTATAAATAACACCCCTACGCCTACTGAAACGGGACTTTTGGAACTTCTACGCTGTTACTCTCCTAAAACTCCATTGTAACTCGAGTGATTTGTACTGTTGTAACTCAGTTGAGAATCATCAATAAACAGCAAACTCTTCAAAGTGGACGTAGGCTACAACGCCGAACCACTATAAACTCTTGTCTTTTTCTATTTGTGCTTATTTTTCTTGGTGTGATTGTTAGATTAGCCTCATTTTCCATTTAATTTCTTCATTCTAATCTCTTCAATTACATCCAAAGAGTGTTGTATCCATTTTTGCTACAAACAAGATCGATAGAAGATTACTTTAGAGCGAATATCTTGACTTTACATCCTTTTCTGCTAGCCCTTGGGTAATGGAAGGGGATTTCAACATGACTAGATTTTTAGCGGAGCGTTCACCTACAAAAGGCGACATCTCTGCTACTGAAGAATTTGTTTAGTTTATTATTAATTATAATTTGATAAAATTATTTCTCAATAACAAAAGTTTTACTTGGTAAGATACAAGAGAAACCCCTTCGATGGAGCTCCTCGATCAATTCTTTATCAGTGAGGAGCTAGAAGATAAATTCTCAATTCTTCAGGTTACCGGTCTTCCAACAGTGTTTTCAGACCACTGTGCCATTGTTCTTTCTTAAAAAAGCTAAGGGATCTTACGAATTCACTTAAAAAATGGAACAAGGACGTGTTTGCAACATTAAAAACAAAAAAGTGAAGCTACTTGCAAAAATATAAAAATTAAACAAATTAGAGGAATCTACGGCAATGTTTCCAAATGTAATGTACTTTCAAAATTTGAAATAACTTATCAAAATACTTAATCAAAAGGAAATAATGTAGAAGCAAAGGTCAGTGGATGGACGAGGGAGATAAGAGTATGTTTTTTTTTATAGAATCGCTAATGGGCGTAAGCATAGTAACACCATAAACTCAGTGCGACTTAACAACATGGAAATTTTTTGATTAAAACAAACTTAACCGTGCTTTCATAGATTATTACAAGGACATATTTGGAACTAACAGAGCTTATAAAATTAATCCAAGATGGAGCGGCCTATATCCTGAAAATATGAGAGTTGATTTAGATGATTTAGATATTTCTTTCTCTGAAGAAGAAATCCTTAAAGCCATTAATGATATGCCTAGCGATAAAACATCGAGACCGGATGGTTTCCCTACCTTGTTTTATAAGAAACTTTAGCATATCTTAAAATGCGATCTAATTAAAATGTTCGATGAATTTTATAGTAATAATTTAAAATTGGGAAGATTTAACTTTATGTTAACCCACTTTTTAGCCAAAGCATATTTCAAATGGACTTAGAAGATCAAAACAAGGATGAAATGATTCATGAACTTGGAAACATACTAAGAAGGACTAGAAAGTTGAACCTAAGAAGTTTGAGTGGAAATTTGCTAAGGGCACAACTCGGTGTTGAGTTGTTTAGGTCGACATTGACATGTTTCTTCTCCACTTTTTTGCCTCCTAAACACCATACACCTCTTACGCTACTCCAACAACACGTGGTCAAGTGGTTTTTCTAGAGTTTGGGCAAGCAATTCCAAGGATTGATGAGAAGAAAGTAAAGAACTACGTCCTAGACCTTTTCTCCAATAAAAATAGGTCGGTGCTGAGTCAAATAACTCGGTATCGTGTTATTCTTTTGGCTCATAGGCCTTCGGGTTCACGTGTGCAACATCGGGCTACGTCCTAGACCTCAATGCAAGCAGGCTTTTGACAATGTACCTCTGTTTCCTATAAATACCAACCTTATAGCAACCAAAGAAGGATCTTCACTTTGCTCTGCACTTTACATCTTCTTCACTCCTATGTTCTCCCTCCAATACTCTAGAAATTTCATTGTAAATATAAAATCCATTAGATTTTGGTCAGATCTGACACAACTAATTGTAATCCAGAGAGAGAACAACTAATAACAAAGATTAAAGTGGACGTAGGCTGGAGATTACATCGAACCACTATAAAAATTCTTGTGTCTCCTTTTACTTTTCTACTTTTTTCCTTTATTTACATAGAACTAGTGCTTTCATCTGACACTTGGGTATTTGTGCCATTTTTGGTGCAAACATTTGGTTCTTTCACCGAGGAAAGAACTAGATCTGAAGGCTTGAAGCTTGAATTTGATATTTAGAGAAGATGAAGAGACCTAACATTAGATCTAAGGCTGGGAGAAGCCAATCAGAGCATAAAGGGCAGTCAGGAGGTATCTTCAAACTCTCATCAGTCCATCTACATGACCAGAGAGAATGATGAAGGAGATGCAGGATGGAATGATAACTAGACAACATGAAATGCTGAAAGGGTTTTTTCGAAGGATGGGACAACAAGGAATAGCTGGAGCTATTGGAATTCAGAAACATGGACATGGAACTAATGCCAGAACATCTGGAGTTGGAGCAGAACAGACTGGAATGGTGCCCCCATGACCAAGACCACTAGGTACCGACCAGAATCCACTTGGTACCGAGAGGATTTTACACGGAAGGAATGTTGGATTGGACTTAGGGCAAGCTGGGATGCCGAGAACGGATGATGTTGGAACCAAAAGTGCAAGACAGAACACAAATGCACAGCAACCAGAGGAATATGTATGAGAGCTTCCCTGTAGAAACGGAGGATGGAATGAAACTAGAGGTGTGGATGAAAATGCAGATGTGTAGCCAGATGAGGATGTATCAGAATATGTTCTAGATTCCCCCATAGGAGTAGGGGAAAAATACAGCTAGTGGTCAAAAAATTTCGTTAAATGACAACAGCCGTATGGTTGAGATGATTAGAAAAATAGTTAGATGTAGAACCCTAGACCAGAGTTTGGAGGACGTAAATAGGAATCCATTTACTACTAACTCCAGAATGCGAGGAATCATCCCGATTTCAAGCTTCCGACGTTGAAAATGTAGGCAATCTAATCCAATAGTTCATTTAATGAGATACATCCGACACATGGAGGTGTTGGGTGCTTCTGAGGAGGTGATGGGGTGGTGCTTCCCATTATACTGATAGATTTAGTAGAAATGTAGTTCAGACAACTGGAAAATGAATCCATAAGCACTTGGACTGACCTAGTGAATAAGTTCATAAGACAATTCATAGTTCACATCTCCCGACCAAAGAATGTGATGACGCTATCAAGCGTAAAGCAAAGGCCCGGAGAGACCTTGAGATGCTATCTAATGAGGTTTAACACGGAAGCTGCCGTAGTAGATAAGTTGGATCTATTAATAATCTTAATGGCGGTAGTATTTGGAGTCACAAACAAGACCGACTTCAAAGTTGCACTGGAAAAGGGTCCACCTATGGATCTTGCGGAGTTTTACCATAAAGATGAGAGATTTCTACGTCAAGAGAACGCCAAACCTGATAATTATGATAGTAATGCTATGGATGGTGGAGGACTTGTTAGAGCAGGATATGATAAGGATAAAGGGAAGCGAAGAGCTAATGATAATGTTGGAGAACTAAAATGGTTGAGGAGGGAATCAAAATTCTCTTCTTACACTGATTTAACTAAAACCCCAGAGAGGATATACCTAGATACTATGGGGCATATCCCCTACCGAAAACCAACTAGGAGGGAACCACTGATTTGGAGAGAAAATTTGGAGAGTTTTGCATCTTCCATGAGCTAGATGGACATTAAACGAGCGAGTGTCGACACCTTCATGATCTGATAAAAGAGTCGGTTCAAAACATCCAATTGCAATTGTACGTGAGTAAATAAATAGCAGTGGTACTGCCGAAGCAGCCAGCATCTGTAGCAAATGCATTAAGAAACAACTAGGGATCTGGGTTGAGGATGGTAACCCATGATCGTAATGAGTAAGTGGCAGGTTCGCTTCCCGCGCTTTGCTTTTTTGCTTTGAATAATTAAGATAATGATAACCTTAGACTACTTACATGTGTACGAGGCCAAGATTAGTCTTGTGACATGCTATGAGTTGGATGTTTAGGATGACTAGTTAGGATAATAATAACCTCAGACCGCTTACACGTGTACGAGGCCTAGATTGGTCTCTAGGCATGCTCCGAGTCGGATGTCTAGGATGAACAATTAGGATTTCCATTTTCTTATTTGCCTTGATTTGAATATTTGATTTTTGAAATATCCACTTGAATGTGATAACTGATATTGATCACTTAGGTCCTAGTCGGAGAGTTGGCATCGGGGTGTAAGGTGCAAGTTCCCTTACCGAAGAGCGAGTGGATGGATTTGTACGATATTGATCGCCTTAAGTCCTGGTCGGAGAGTCAGGACTGGAGTACAGGGTGCAAGTTCCCTTATCGGAGAGCAAGTGGATGGACTTATACAAAAAACAAGTCCGCTCACTCACCGAAGAGTGAACAAACGGGCTTGCTTCGTCATTGGGTCCCCTCGCCAGAGAGCGAGTAGATTAGGCTCAACAAGGATCCAGAGAGATCGAAACTCTAGATTGAGAGACTAATGATCTGAAAAGATCAAAACCCTAGATTTGGCGATAAATGATCTAGAGAGATTGAACCCTAGAATGGAAAATGAATGGTCCAGCGAGACCAAGTCCCGAAGCTAATGCAGATTTAATAAAAGGATTGGAATGCATTGCAACCGGAGAAAGGAAGATAAACCTTAGGCGAATACAGGAGAGCTTGGATGTGAAAGGATACCCCTGGATAAAGACATCTTGATCATGATTCATGGCAGACACTTAAGCAAGGACTAGAGTCCTTAGCTATAATAGGCCCAGAACGACCTTTAATTTGTAGAGGAATCCGAAGGAACTAGATGATTCACCAAGATTAAGATCAACAGATAGTTGAAGATATTAACTATTGGAAACTAATTACTGGAACTTGTTCTTAAGTAAAGCGCACCTTACATTACAAAGGTGTACTTTGGGTGCAAGTGTTAACCTGCTTTTTAGCCAAAGCAGATTTCAACTGGACTTAAAAGATCAAAACAAGGGAAAAATGATTCACAAACTTGGAAACACACTAAGAAGGACTATAAAGTTGAACTCAAGAAGTATGAGTGGAAATTTGGATAAGGGCACAACTCAGTGCCAAGTTGTTTAGGTCGACACCGACCTATTTCTTCTCCACTTTTTGCCTCCTAAATACCATACACCTCTTACACAACTCCAACAAAATATGGTCAAGTGGTTTTTCTAGAGTTTGGGTGAGCAATCCCAAGGATTGATGAGCATAAAGTAAAGAAAACTCTTATCAAAAAAATCGCAAGAATCAACTCAAAGTCGAAGGAAAAGAGCTTAGAACACATCAAGAAAAAGATGGAAAAGAAAATAGGAGAAGGAGTTAACTTTTTCTCCAATAAAAATAGGTCGGTGTCGAGTCAAATGACTCGGTACTGAGTTATTCTTTTGGCTCATGGGCCTCCGGATTCACGTGTGCAACATCGGGCTACCTCTTGGACCTCAGTGCAAGCAGGCTTCTGACATATACTTATGTTTCCTTATAAATACCAACCTTATGGCAACTAAAGAAGGATCTTCACTTTGATCTACACTTTGCATCTTCTTCGTTCCTATCTTCTCCCCTAATACTCTAGAAACTCCATTGTAAATCCGACATCTACTAGATTGTAGTCAGATCTGATATAACTAGTTGTAATCCAGAGTGAGAACAACTAATAACAAAAATGAAAGTGGATGTAGGGCCGAGATTACGCTGAACCACTATAAAAATTCTCGTGTCTCCGTTTAATTCTTTGCTTTTTTCCTTTATTTTCATAGAACTAGTGCTTTCATCTGATACTTGGGTGTTTGTGCCATTGTTGGTGAAAACATTTTGCAAACATTGTTCTACTTCATAAGAAAGTGGGGGTCGTTGAACTTAAGGATTTTAGACCTATTTCGTTACTCAACTGTTCACTTAAAATCATCTCAAAGGTCTTGTCAAATAGATTAAGTTCCAAAATGAATAAGCTAATCAGTAATACATAATCTGCATTTGTTAAAGGTAGGAATATCATAGATGGAATAATATACATATTTTCTTTGCTATACTAAAACTTGATTTTGCTAAAGCTTTTGATTCCATTGACTAGTTTTTTCTTAAAGATCTTCTTCTTACTAGGGGATTTAGTTCTAAATGGGTTAATTGGATTATGAATTTGCTCAAAACCGGTAACTCTTGTATAATGGTCAATGGTTTTCTAGGAAACAAAATTTAATCTAAACGTAGGATTAAACAAGGCGATCACCTTTCGCCCCTATTGTTCATCTTGGCAGCAGATGTATTCTCTAGAATTATTAAACTTTCTATCGTAAATGGGATTTCAAATATCATAGGTAATGGCATCACCAGCAAAGGACTCTATGTTCTCCAATTCGCTGATGGTACCATTTTTTAGCTTGCTTTCACCTGGTCATATCACAACTCTTAAATTTATTCTATGTAGTTTTGAATGCTTTTAGGGCTAAAAATTAATTTTGAAAAGAGCTCGGTTTAGTATTAAATGATGTTCACAACATAGAAAATTAATGGCTAATACCCTTAATTGTAAAACCATAAAGTCCACAATTTACCTAGGGTTCTTGATTAGATCAACTAAGTTAAAAAAAGATGAATGGCATGTGATAATTGATAAGATTAAAAGAAAACTATCGAATTGGAACAATAGACAACTGTCCAGAGCAGGTAGTGTAACAACCCACACTAGAACATGCCTAAATTTCGGTCCAGAAAAGGCCCATCGAAACTTAGACCCATTCTAAGTTAAGTTATTGGTAGTAAAAAGAAATAATACCAAAGAGCCATAACCAAACTTTTGGAACTTACAGCGGACGTAACAAAATAGCAAAGTTTACCCATTTATTTCAAAACCATAAAGATGTTATAACACAAAATTCCATAAAAACCGTAACATAATATCTGTTACTACAATTGTCTAAATATATGGGCACACATAAAAGCAAGTAATAATAGCAAGTACTGCCACAAGCCAAGCTTCTTCATCTCTAAGCATCGTCACTGCCATCACTCCGTCCTTAACCTATGTTCTAATGAGGAGTGAGTCAGAACAACAAGTGTTTGGTGAATTAAAACCTCGAGTCATACCTTTTCAGTACTTGGGCAGTATATTTCAATATAAGAATATATTCTAAAAACATGAAACCATTAAAATCATCTAATACTTTTTTATAAGGAAAGAAGGCGGGTCCAACCACTTAATAGCTTCCATTCTAGAAGCATGTCTCTAAATCCCATATCCCAATCATACGTCATAAATAGCTAATAATGTGAGAGATGATACCCAAGCCACATAATACCTTTTATTGGAAAATAGGCAGACTCTGGTCATCTATTACCTTAATTAAGGCAGACCCCATCATTTAATATTATTTCCAAGGCGTGCTCCTCAATGGTACTATCTAGCTAACATCATATGGAATCTGTTTGGCCACTTAATGCTTCCATGTGGAAAACAGGTATACTCTGGTCATTTAATACCTTAATTATGGCAGACCCCATCATTTAATACCTATTTCCAGAAGCGGACCCTTGTAGAGATACCATCTAGCGTGTCCCCTTGGTCACTTAATACTTCATCCCGGGAAAAGAGGGAGGTTCCAACCACTTAATACCTCAAGACCCCAAAGCAGACCCTTAGTCTTATGGCCCATACTGATAATGACGTCTTACATTAGTCTGATTATACATAGGAACTGGTAGCTAGATTAGCTGGATAGATTTCCCCTATAGAATTTGGAACCAACCTTGCATCATTATAAATATTTATCATAAGGATATCTCACATCAATTAAAGTATACACAACTTTTGGTAGCCTCAAAGTGAAGTGCAGACTTCAGTCATGTAACTATATTGACCTCGCATCCCTATGACTTAGCGGCAAATCAATTACACACACACACATACACACACACACACTCTTATCATCGTTTCATAAATAAGGCCTTATAAGAAATCTTCCTTATTACGCCTTAAAATAATAATTAGTCCATATAAGAGCTTTCTTCTCTTATTTTCGCCACAGAATCAATTACCTTCCTAATGGGGGAAATAAATGTAAATAAATGCCTAATTAACTATGCCATGTACGCAATAATTATACGTTAATTACATAAATAGAAATAAATAAATATTCGTGTCTAATAAGTTCTAAATGCACAGATTTTATGCTCTAAACTAGCATTAAATGTCAAATCCGTAACCAGTTATTATTACAAGTCATTTTTCTTCAGATTCTTAAGATTTCATGGGATTCTAATATTTAAAACAGGGAATAAATATTCATAACTAATAATGTAATAACAGACTTGTAAATAAGATAGAAACACAATTTATTACACTAATTCAATCGAATATCTTGAACAATAAGAACTACAATCTAAACCCCATATTCTATTAAACTCATCTTTTACAAAAAATAGACAAGAATAAGTGGTGTAAACTACGAATAGAATTTGTAATCTAAACCTCTTATTTGATTTGAGAATCACAATTTAACCCAAAGAAGAAGAAGTGGGGTAGACTGAAATTATCAAAAATTACATAAACGAAACAAATTCCATCAAATTAATGTAAATAATTAAGAATCTCAACATAGAATTGACATATCAAAATAAAAAGGAATTTTGGGGGATTTTATATATCATATTTTCGAAATCCTAAAATCCCCAAGTCATATTCAAATCAAAAATGAAATGCACTAAATAATTGCTAAAAAGAATAAGGTTTCCACTCATGGATTGGCCTTAACTTCACTCAAATGGATTTGTAGCCTTCCGATCTCTGTCAAAATCTCTCTATACACATACAAAGGGAAGATGTATATATATTCATTAGATTCAGAATAACTGGAGAAGAATAGGATAAGAATAGATTAGAGGAAGAAGAAACAAATAAGAAATAAGTTGAATTCTTACCTGAATTCTCTACGGAGTTTCTTAATCTTATTAGAGAGAGATAGAAATGGTAGAGTTTCATCATATTCTCTAAAATAATATAAATAAAAAGTGGAGAGGATATGGTTCTGTTTATAGGGGTTGAAATGCACCAGAACCGTAGGATGGAAGTAACTAAGAAACGGGTAAATCTGGAGCGTACAACTGAATATAACATAGTTTCAAACCCTAGCCGCCATTGGCAACATTCGTTGCCAAGTGGTCGACCGCAACGATTGACCTATTGACCTATATAGGTCGACTGCTCCTTTATTTTGAGGAACATTTATTTTCTTCCATTGCACAATTATTTTATTCTTTAATTAACTTTTTAACGTTAAACGTTAATTAATTAAATATTTACTTTTCCTCCAAGCTAATTTTTTAAATTTAAACCCTAGATTTGATTTTTTATTTGAATTTGAATTCAAACTAAATTAATTTAAATTTTGAAACTTCAAATGCTCATAAATTCTTTGCTTGAGCTCCGTTTTCAGCATTTTATATATGAAAACAGATCAAAATTTCACCATGAATACAACAGAATAACTTCATGGTCAAATTACAACTTTTATAAATTTCCATATTCAACCCTTATCATATTTAATCCAATTTACTTCATTTGTTTATGGTTCATTTTACGAGGTGTTACCTTCTATCTCCGCATAAAAGGATTTCATCTCAAAATCTTTCAAGGGGCGAATAGCGTAACGTGCAATAACATTCATGTTATACAACCAAGTTCTTTACACAACAATCTACTCAACCAATAGCGCAATGTGATTATGTACCGTAGATATCCTGAAACGAGCTCAATCCTAGTGTGAGTGTGTAATCGTATCATGAAAGTGTGTATGCAAATATCCTGAACATGCATAAAAATTTCTACAAGAGTGTAAAGTGATTGTGAAACAGTGTAGCAATCGTCTCCTACATCCAATCTAGCAACTATGATGTAAAGAAAATCCTAATTTTGGAGAGAAAAATTACCAGTGAAAAGCACTGGGTGAGTCCTCTTCATCTTCTCCTCGGTCTTCCATGTGCTTTCCGCCGAACTGTTCCCCCATTAGTCTCAAACCAACCTAATTATTTTATTGTGGAGTTTCCTAGTATCATGCTCTATAATGCATGCAGTGGCACGAGGCACTATCGGCACCATCTCAAAATCCCCCAACTGATCAGGCTCTATTCAGTTAGCGGTGTCATGAAGACATTTCCTAAGGTGAGAAACGTGGAAAACATTGTGGACTCCTCCCAACTTGTTAGGAAGCTCCACATGGTATTGCCAATATTCCTATTCTTTCCAGAATTTTGAATGGCCAAACAAATCTAAGCGTCAATTTTCTAGACTTGCCAAACCTAACAACTTTTCTAAGAGGTGAGGTTTTAACATATGCCATATCTCCAATCTGAAATTCAAGCCCTTTCCTTCTTTTTCCCGCATAAGATTTCTGACGGTCTTGCGCTACCTTCACCCTTTGCCTAATCAACTCTTCTTTTTTCGTGGTATCATGGATCAAATTGGGTCCAAATAATACTTAGTTGGTTGTTTCCCACCAACAATTAGACGATTTGCATGGCCGCCCATATAGTGCTTTAAAAGGGGCCATACCAATCGTCGCTTGATAGCTATTATTATACACAAACTCAACCAAAGGTAGATCCTGTTTCCAATGTCGTTCGAAATCTAAGACACAAGCTCTCAACAAGTCCTCAAAAATCCTATTCATCCTCTATGTTTGTCCATCAGTTTGTGGTTGATATGCCATGCCAAGGTTCAAAGAAGTTCCCAAAGCTGTTTCTAGGCTCTTCCAAAACTCGCTAGTGAATAGGGGGTCCCTATCCCTGACTATACTTACAGGAATTCCATGTAGATGAACTACCTCCTTAATATAAAATTTTGTGAGAGAGGCGCTTGTCCTATTTCTCCTAATCGGAACAAAATGAGCGCTCTTAGTGAGTCTGTCCATAATAACTCAAATAGCCTCATTGCCCTTCTGGCTTTTAGACAACCCTTCCAAAATCTATTGAAATATGTTCCACTTTCAAGTTGGAATTTCCAAAGGTAATAATAATCCACCAGGCTTCCCTTACTTAGCTTTTATCTTCTGACATGTCAAACACCTAGCAACAAACTCAGCTATGCTTCTCTTCATTCCATTCCAAAAGAAAATTCTCTTCGTGTCCTTGTACATCTTATTTCCTCTGGGATGAATGATCATCCTTGAGTGGTGACACTCTATAAGCACATCTCTCATCAAATCATCAATAATTGGGACATAAAGACGTTTATCTCTTCTTAAACATCCCTTCTCATCAACTGAGTACCTCCTTGCATGGGGAAAATGCTCTCCATTTCTCAATTTTTCTAAAATCTCCACTAACTTCTCATCTTTCACTTTCTCATTCTCTATACGATCTATCAAGGCTGGTCTTATCTCCATGACCGATAGAAAAATCTTGGATGGGACTGTCTCCATTCATATATAACACCTAGGGTAGCGTGTCTCCGACTAAGGGCATCAACGACTATGTTCCCTTTTCCAAGGGTATATTGAATACTAAGTCAAAGGATGTTACATACTCCATCCACCTCTGTTGCTTAAGATTCAAATCTTTTTGAGAAAATAGGTATTTGAGTGATTTATGATCAGTGAATAACTCAAACCTTTACTTCAAGAGATAATGCCTCCACGTCTTTAATTCAAAAACAATAGCTGCCAATTCTAAGTCATGCACATGATACCTCTTCTCATGGTCCTTTAGTTGTCTACTAGCATAGACAACTACCTTCCTTTCTTTCATAAGAACTGCCCTTAAGACTATGCCATATGCATCTATGAAAACCATAAATGACTTGGTTCCATCTGGAATAGTGAGCACAGGTTCATTATTCAATGACTCCTTAAGCTTCTCAGATGCTCTGGTGCATTTATCATCCCAAACAAAAAATCGATTCTTCTTAGTCAGTCGGGTTAAAGGGGCCGCTATTCGTGCAAAGTGCCAACCCTAGAAAACTTCTAACCTCTGATGCATTACTAGGAGTCTTCCATCTTTTGGTAGCTTCCACTTTAGCAGGGTCCACAGCCAATCCTTATTCCGAAACAATATGCCCAAAGAACTTAACTTCATTCCTCCAAAAGTGGCATTTAGAAAACTTGGCTTTGAGTTGGTTTCTTCTCAAGGCCTCCAATACCTCCCTAAGGTGGTCCTCATGCTCCGTCTTGCCTTTGGAGAAAAACATGATATTATCAACAAACACCACGACAAATTTATTAAGTTTCCCTCTAAATACTCTACTCATCAAATCCACAAAGCTTGCTGGGGGCATTCGTCAGTCCAAAAGGCATTCCTTCCCACTCATAAAGCTCATTTGGAGTGCGGAATGCGGTCTTCGGGTTGCTTTACTCTGCAATCCTCAACTGATGGAATCCTGTTGCTAAATCTAATTGGGAAAAGACTTTAGCCTCGACAAGTTGGTCGAACAAGTCATCTATTCTATGTAGAGGGTACATATCACATAAATGGCTTTCCAATGAGAGATAGATTTAATGAGTATAAATCGCTTAACTCAACTAAAGCTTTGGGTGTAAAAAGAACTTCTAGGTCACGACCTCCATAACCCCTTAATCGTACCACTCTCCTATCACAGTCAAGAATGCCTCCATAATACGACAACCAATCCATACCCGTTAACATGAACCTAGAAACTATAACATGAGACAGATAGTCTGGTGAATGAGGATAGGAAATCCAGAGCATATTGCATGTTTGCATATCATCGTGATACATTTTGTTATGTTATGTCTTAAACATTATGGATGCAGATGCACAGTATATGGTTATTATCGAAAGTCTAGTGGATCGTATACTATCTAACTTGTATATAATAAGAAATTATGTAAATCTATGTAACAGCAGATAATAAATAGTAAAATATAAAAAGCATGCAAACAAGAGTTTTTATACTGGTTCTGACCTCCCGTCCTATGTTTAGTCCCGAAGCTCCCCTTCGATATTTCCTTTAAACAAACTACACTCACTTCGCCCAGAGAAATAGGCTTAATGCAAAAGTATCTTTGACAATCTTGTGTTCCAATAACATAGTTTTTGACTTATAGTACAAATCTTCCTATGATCTCCTTTGAGTATATGAATATGATTGCTTTGAGTTGTAGGAAGTGATTTAACCAAAAGGTTATAGTGGATTGAGAGTATGTAATCAGTGTATATGCAAGAGAGTGCTTTGAAATCAATAAAG
The DNA here is from genome assembly GCA_030737815.1 of Allium fistulosum. Taxonomy (NCBI): domain Eukaryota; kingdom Viridiplantae; phylum Streptophyta; class Magnoliopsida; order Asparagales; family Amaryllidaceae; genus Allium; species Allium fistulosum. The sequence continues at coordinate 301,994,777 of CM060901.1, read as the reverse complement.
AATAGATCGAATCAAGTTAAGTAACTTGTTTTACTTCTCAATCGAGATGTTATTTATAGAATCAGAGGGGGTGCAGATGAAGAGTTGTTACTCTTTGAAGAAATCTTTTTGTTTTAATGGCAGCAACCCTTCATAAAAGATGATTTTCTTTAGTTTAAAAAAGAAGTGTCTTTTCAAATATGACAGTTTTTGTCATGACAGACGTCTGTGGTATAATGACAGATATTTGTGACTAGTTTTAATTTTTAACCCAAGACTTGTCAAATTGTCTATGAGTATACCTCAGACGTCTTTGTGGTGAAAATGCAGTTTTCTACTAGTTTTTGATGTATATAAAATTGTGTATGCATATATACTCGAGGAGACTTTAACAATATTTTATCTAGGATTCCTTCACAGCAGAATAACCTTAGTATGGTCAATGAATCTTCGTTTGTCTTTGAGTCTTAATATCTTCGACAATATCTTCGATCATGGTGTCTACTTGTAGTATATACCTGCAAACTTGATAAAGTCTATATATGTATATGACTGTATAGTTGTTATCATTGAAACATAAGTTGGAGGTTCTAACAATTATAAATTGGGTTAGGATACTAGTGAGGGGAAAACCCGTTCCGCTAAGCGACGTGGTCTCACTAGATATCTATATGGTTCGAGATGGTAGATTACTATTCACACCATACTTTTTGTCTAACTTGAAGTTTATGTTTTCCCCTTAAACTCTCGGGTGCTCAATTGCTTTTGAGTAGTTTGAGAGTTGAAGTTTTTTAGGTTCTCCTTTAGACGAATAAGCTTTCGGAGACGTGCAGGAGGCAAGCTAGTTATTTAGGAGATTATATCTATTGTCCGTTGTGTTATTTGGATGCATGGGAAAATTTGTTTAATTGCCTATATTTAGACTTTGATCAACCAAGAGGGCATCTTCATATATCGCTCTTGGCATATTTTGTAATTAATTTAATTTCTCCGAACGTAGTTTACTTATAGGATTATGTAATGAATCCGAAATGCTATCTGTAATGAAATGAGAATTTTGTTTTAAAGTTGAGTTTAATTTTTTTTCATATTCATGTGTTTCTGGTATATCAATGTATCTAACATTTCCACAATTGGTCATCGAGAATTAATAGCTATGGATGACTGCAGCATCCGTAGCAGTTAGTTTTGGGCCTCCAAATAGGGAATATTACAAGTTGGTATCAAAGCATATGTTTATGTAAATTTAAAAGAAATTTGAACCTAAAACATTTTCAAAACATAACCCAATGAATCAGAAAATGAGACTGGGGTTTGAGTTAACGCTATAGTAACGTACTTGCATTTGTTATATATATATATAAGCATGTATTCCCTTTTTTCTCTTAGACCGTTCTTTTGTATCTTACTAAGGCTCGTATGTAGATATACGAGAAAGGAAAATATGGAGGTAGGAAACATAAGAGGAAATCTAGGTAGAGGAAGCACCATAACTAATGGAATGCTCGACCCAATAGCAGGAGGAACCCGGGTTGACAACCAAAAGCTAATCCAAATGCAAATGCCAATGTAGGTGCTGGAACCCCACCTGTAGATATGGGGATGATGTATAAGTTCTTCGTCAATTCAATGCAAGCTGGAGCAGCTACAAGAGTAGTTAAGGGAAATGTTGTGAATGTTGGAGGAGCTAATCCCGTGGCCCCAGTTGGCATAACTACGCCAAGCTGAGCAGGGATTACACTAGTCTTGGTGGGAAGCTGTTTTTGGGAACAGTAGATGCTGTTGAAGTAGAAAACTGGTTATTGCACTGTGAAAGGGTTTTCGCTGACTTAGGATTAGATGATGAGCAGAAGAGGAGACTTGCTTCTAGACAGTTGCAAGGGCCAGCACTTTATTGGTGGAATGGTATTACCATAGGAGTTCCCGAGGAAGAGTTGACTTGGGTTGACTTGGGTTGACTTGGGTAGTGCAAGGTAAGATGTCGGTTATTTAGTATGCTACAAAGTTTTATGAGTTGTCTAGATACAGATATGCTACCATTGACACCATCATCAAAAGAAATGAGAAGTTTATTAGAGGGTTGAAGCCTGAGATTGCTAGGGCGACTATGCCACATCCTTGTGATCCAAGTACAGTTTTAGGGGAGATGGCAATCCGGAATGAAGAGATGCTTTCCATTTTTGGGAAAGAGAAGCAGGTTGAAACCCAGAATTCTCAAGGCAAGAAGAGGAAATTCTTTAAGAAGAAAGGAGCTCAGAAAGGAGGAGCCACCAAGAAAGGGAAGCCCGATGTAGTTTGCTACAAGTGCGACAAGAAAGGACATTTTGCTCATGAATGTCAAACTGAAAAGGGAAGAAGGTTAAATATAAGAAAGGAGTGAAGTGCTTCTACTGTGACCAGATTGGGCATTACAAGAATCTTTACTTTAGAACCGTCATCTTCTAGATCAACCATTGTTGAGAAGGGAAAGACTATAATGGAAGGTACGCTTTTGATTCGTAGTATACTATTAGGGTACTATTTGATACTGGTGCATCAAATTCATTTATATCTCAGTGTTTGGCAAATAAGTCATGTCTAGAACCCTCATACCTTATTACTTCCTTAAGGGTTGCGAATCCGATAGGAGGGTATGCAACTCTAGGGATGAGATATGACTAGTTAGAACTTGATTTGTTAGGTCATAAGTTTACATGCAGTTTGTATGTTTTTGATTTCGTAGGCTTGGGGATCATTTTGGATATAGATTGATTAGATAGATATGATGCTAGGATATTTTGCCAAAATAGGGAAATATCGCTAAGACATCCTAATAGTCATAACCGAATTATATACTCGATGGAGAAGTCAGACTCAAGTGCTTGTGCTTTATTGAACGCAATGAAAGTGGAAGAAGAATTATACAAATTAGATCGGGTGTTAGTTGCAAAAGAGTTTGTAGATGTTTTTGAGCCAGTCACAGGACTACCATCGAAGCGAGCCATTGAGTTTTAGATAGATTTTATGCCAAAAGTGGAACTTGTAAGTAGGCCACCTAGTAGGATGATACCTACTGAGATGAAGGAGTTAAAGGTGCAGCTAGTGGACTTAGAGGGAAAGAATTTTATCAGGCCAAGCAGTTCGCCTTGGGGAGCGGCCGTGGTGTTCTTGAAGAAACCAGATGGGTCGTTAAGATTGTGTATTGACTATCGCAAGTTGAATGAAAGTACAATCAAGAATAAGTATCCTTTGCTGAGAATTGATGATTTATTTGATCAGTTGAGTAAAGCTAGAGTATTCTCCCAATTATATTTGGCAACAGGGTTCCATCAGCTAAGAGTGGCGGAGGATGGTACTCCGTTAACCACGTTCATGACCAGATACGGGTCATATAAGTGGTTGGTGATGCCATTCATGTTAATAAATGCGCCAACTTTCTTCATGGATTTGATGAACTGGGTTTTCTGAGAGCACTTGGATAGGTTCGTATTGGTATTCATAGATGAAATCTTACTTTAAGGATGAAAGAGAGCATGAAGTTCATCTTAGAGTGGTGCTTGAGATGCCGAGGCAGCATCAACTGAAAGCAAAGTTTTCAAAGTGTCATTTTTGGAAGAAAGAAGTTAAGTTTCTTGGTCATGTGATTTCAGAGAAGGATTTGTCAGTTGATCCGGATAAGATCGAAGCTTTTAACAACTGAAAGAGACCAAAGACAGTGACTAAGATCAGAAGTTTTCTTGGACTCGCTAGCTGTTACCGGACATTCACTAAGGATTTCTCTTGGATAGCAGTGCCTTTGACTAAGCTACCCAGGAAGGATGTAAATTTTATTTGGTCTGACAAATGTGTGGAAGCATTCCTTAAGTTAAAGCCCTTGTTGATCAACGCGCCTGTGTTAGTAGTTCTAGACGGGAATCAAGGATTAGTAGTGTATACTGATGCATGTGGAACCGAATTAGGGTCTATGTTGATGCCGAAGGGTAAGGTCATTGCCTACCTTATCGATAGCTTAGACCGCGTGAAGTGAGATATCCTACTTATGAGCTAGAGTTGGCTGCGGTGATCTTCGCATTAAAAGTATGGAGACATTATCTCTTAGGGGAGAGATTGAGTTATACACTAATCATAAATCCTTAAGGTACTTATTCTAAGGAGTTGAATATGAGACAGTAGAGGTGGCTGAAGCTTTTAGCAGCATATGATTTTGGTATAGAGTATACGCCTAGAAAAGGAATAAAGTAGCGGATGCTCTTAGCAGAAAACATCAGAAATGTGGTGTTAGCAATGTTAGCAGAGTGGAAGGACCTGGAGGCTTTGACTACTTGTAGTGTGCATTTAAGATCGATTGCTAGATCTAGTCAGAGCACTGCCATGTTATTCTGCTTGGAAGTCCAACCATTTCCGATCAAAAGGATTGCTTCTAAGTAGAAAGAGGATCCATTGTTGACCGAAAAGATTAGAAGGCTTGAGGTTGGATCAGAGATTGATGATCTAAATGATTTTAGTCTTCACCAGAGGGGTTGAAAGAAGGGACGATTGTGTGCACCGGATGTTGAAAACCTAATGAAGGAGGTCCTTAGAGAATGTCATTGATCAAAGTTTACGATTCATCCTGGGGGGACCAAGATGTATCAGGATATGAAGAGGAGTTTCTACTGGGAGGGTATGAAGAGGAATGTTGGCTTGTGGATAAAACAGTGTGTGGGCTGTCGACAAGTGAAGGCCGAACATCAGAAATTGAGTGGGTTGCTTCAACCTTTGGAGATATCGGTTTGGAAATGAGATTCGATATCCATGGATTTTATAGATGGGTGTCCAAGATCGAATCGAGGAAATGAAAGTATATGGGTCATAGCGGAAAGGTTGACTAAGAGTGCCCATTTCATACTAGTTAAGTCAATTAGGACGGCACCTGTTTTAGCTGAGTTGTTTATGAAGAACATAGTTAAACTGCATAGGATTCATAGTAGTATATTAAGTGATAGAGATACTTTGTTTACTAGCGAGTTCCAGAAGAGTCTACAGGATATGTTAGGTACCAAGCTCAAGATGAGTACTGCTTATCACCCTCAGACAGATAGGCAAACAGAGAGAGTTAAAAAAATCTTAGAGGATTTGTTGAGAGCTTGTGTGCTAGATTTTGATGGATCATGGGAAGATCACCTACACTTCGTTGAGTTTTCCTATAATAACAGTTATCAGACTAGCATAGGAATGGCGCATTTCGAAGCTTTGTATGGAAGGCTATGCAAGTCACCAGCATGTTGGTTGGAAATCGGAGACAAATTAGTCCTAGCTCCAGATCTGGTAAGAAAGGCAATAGAGAAGATTGAGTTGATCCAAAGTAGGATGAAGGACGCTCGGTCAAGATAAAAGAGTTATGGAGATAAGAGGCGTAAGGATCTAGAGTTCTCAGTTGGAGATAGGGTTTTCATTAAATTATCACCGATGAAGGGTGTGGTATTATTCGGAAAATTGGGGAAACTGGCACCGAGATATGTTGGACCGTTCTTAGTTATAGAGAGAATAAGAAAGCTCGCATACAGAGTAGAGTTGCCGAGAAGTTTGGCAGGTGTCCATAATGTGTTTCATGTGTCTCATCTTCGTGAGTATGTGCGTGATCCAGAGGCTACTATTTCTCCGACTACATTGAAAGACTTAATAGTAGAACCAGATCTGACAATTGTTAGGTTGTAGCGAAAGATGAGAAGAGGTTACTAAAAAAAGACAGTCAAGTTGGTGAAAGTTCAGTGGAGCGACAAAGAGAAGGACTATACTTGGGAGACAGAAGACAGGATTAGAGATACTTATCTTGATCTATTATAAGGGCATGTTCTACTTCTGTTATATATATAGACTGTTTGCTAGTCAGGTAGGCTAGTATGGTAGTTAAGAGATGTGACAGATGATTGCTATGATTAGTATTTAGTCCTTGCTGAATTTCGAGGATGAAATTCTTTAAGGAGGGGAGCCTGTAACACCCCTAATTCTAAATAGCATTATTCAGGAGATTTAGTTAGATAAATTAAACAGAATAATATAGAGACTAGAGTGATAAGGGAATTGAGATTTCAAAACTAGTGCTTTAACTAAATGAATCTATAAGAATGGTTTATAAGTTAAATGCTTAAGAGATAAGGTAAGGGCAATATGGGAAAGGTCGAACCCCATAACTCCTAAAAACTCTACAATATTCTCATTCTCATTTACATTCTTACAAAAACAAAAACATAAACAAAAGGAAAAACAAGGCCTGCCATAACCCTAGGTGAAGAGGAGCTCAAAATTCATTTAGAGGCTAAAGATTCAAGCTACGAAGATTAAATCAAGAACAAATCTCAAGTTCCTTATCCAAGCAAGGTGAATAATGATCTAAACCATCTCATATAAGTCATCTTGAATGTTTTATTTCGGGTTTGAGGTTTAGAACTGTATGATTGGATGAATGATGATATGTTTTGACAGAATAAATGGAAATATATGCTTGTTGATGATTTATATAATTCAATATGAATTTTATGATAGGTTTTAGATTGGAAAACTTATCATATGGATCCAAAAGTGTTGCGTTTTTTTATATATGGTCAAAAATGTTATTTTAATAGTGGGTTTCAAGTTTTATGAATTTCTAAGAGAGAAAGTAGTTAATTTCAGATTTAAATTATTTAAGGCCACTAAATAACGTTTTCGGGTCTGAAATTTATATATGTTAAAAAACATATTTTTATGAATTATGGTGATTTTGGGGGATTTTTCCTAAGTGTATTACTATGGATAATAAAGACTTAAATGTTTTATCAAGGAGAATGGCTTAAGTGTTAAGTTATTTTCAATCCAAATTTGATTTCGGCAGCAAATTCTGAAAAAGGAAATTGATAAAGTTTCCTAAACCAATAAGATTGAGAAAAATATTGATGGTAGGTTAAAAGTATTTTCTTTAATAAGCAAAAATGCCATTTTATCCAAATTACATCTTTGCCACTTAACCCTACTGGCTTTCCACTTCATACACACCCACCTCTAACCCTTCCGCATCCATTCGGTTTTAATATACATGGTATCAAGCTAATGGTACGAAGTCTATTGGACCTATGCGAAAGGTAGCAAAGGTGTTGAAAGTATGCAAGCGTAAGTGGCTTAAAAGCGTAAGTGGCTTAAACCCTCAACCCAAACTCATTTTCAAAGTAAACACATGGCAATATAAAAGAGTTTTGAAATGGCATTTAACATTGAAATTTTAGAGGAAGCTTTCCTTGCTAAAAATAATGGGTTAAGGGTATTAACCATATTTCATTTGAAAATGATTATGAGGAATAAAACCATGGATGTTATGCTGTTGGGTTATTTGATCAGTTATCATGTATACTTGTGTAATCATATTCACTTCATTATTAACCCTTAACTGCATTTTGGGTTGTTAAGGGCAGAATAACAGGCTAAGTTGACCCAGTAGTGAATATACATTAAATTAACTCCTATGTGAGTAGGATTTAATTCAGGAGGTCAGACAGACCAGAATATAGGATGCACAAGACTAATCAAAAGATTATCGATTTCGACAGGTCTTAGTAAACCCATAAAAACTATGTTATGAAAATTGTTATTGGCAGGGGCTAATAGATCCTATGAAAACTATGTCTGGAACATGTTGATAGAGATCAATAGGTTTATAGTCAGCCCATGAAAACTATGACATGAGAGATTTTATTGGAGAATCCAATAGGTTCATAGTGACCCCATAAAAAATATGATTGGATGATGTTATTAGTAGACACCAATAGGTACGTGGTGATTCCATAAAAACTATGAAACCAGACAGATAGTCTGTAAGCTTGGAACAGATTATTAGTCGGACCATGAAAACTAATAGATTAAAAGTGACCTTAGAAACTATAACATAAGACAAATAGTCAAGTGAATGGAGATGCGAAATCCAGAGCATATTTCATGTTTGCATATCATCATGATACATTTTATTATGTTATGTATTAACCATTGTGGATGCAAGTGCACAATATATGGTTAATATAAATTGGGTTAAGATACTAGTGAGGGGAAAACCCATTACGCTAAGCAGCATGGTCTCACTAGATATCTATATGGTTTGTGATGGTAGATTATTATTCACACCAGAATTTTTGTCTGACTCAAAGTTTGTGTTTTTCCCCTTAAACTCTCGGGTGCTCAATTGATTTTGAGTAGTTTGAAAGTTGAGGTTTTTCAGGTTCTCCTTTAGACAAATAAGCTTCCAGAGACGTGCAGGAGGCAAGCTAGTTATTTAAGAGATTATATCTATTGTCCGCCGTGTTATTTCGATGTAAGGGCAAATTTGTTTAATTACCTATATTTAGACTTTGATCAACCAAGGGGGCGTCTTCATATGTCGCTCTTGGTGTTGTAATAAATTGTAATTTCTCTGAACGTGGTTTACGTATGAGATTATGTAATGAATCTGAAATGCTATCTGTAATGAGATGAGAAATTTGTTTTAAAATTGAGTTCAAAAGTTTTCATATTCATGTGTTTCTAGTATATCATTGTATCTAACATTTCCGCATTTGGTCATCGAGAATTAATAACTATGGATGACTGCAGCATCCATTGTAGTTAGTTTTGGGCCTCCAAATGGGGGATGTTGCACTGCTTCCATATTCCGAAGGGTGGACGAAGCAACTATGAGTTGGAAAATAAATAGAGTTAAATTTATACTTATTTGTAGGACCTAGATTTCCTTATCATTGCAGGCCCTATAAGTATTAAGGTAAGAGGGATATGAATAGTAGAGGAAAGGTTGATAAGAAATAAATAACCTTAAGGAAACGTCCGTTAAGCTGACAATTAATACAAATAAATTATCATTTATGAAGGTAACGAATGAAGGTCTTGTGTATTAATAAAATATGGAAGTAAGGAAAGAAACAAATTTCTGTAAGAAGGTATATATTTATCACCACAAAGGAGGAAATTAGATTTTTAAAGGGTAGAGTATATAGGTTTAAAAGAAAGAATGGATTTTAATCCTACCTTTTGGGTCATAATTTTATAAAAAAGTTTCTTTGAAAACCCCTTGAAAATTTTGAAAGTGCCTTTCAAAAGATTTTGAAATAAAAAACTTATAAGTTAGAACATTTTGATAAAAAGTTATTCAGATGACTTTTAAATTATTCCACCGTTTGTTTTGTAAAAAATTTGAAAAGAGGTTGTACATTTAAAAAGGGTGGTGAAACAATTTTGGTAGGTGATTTTAATTTAAAAATTTGGTGACTTGGGAAGTTGAAAAAAAATGTTTCCATTTATTAACTTCTCAATTTAAAATTTGATTGGATTAGAAAAACTTTCAAATACCTTGTTTTTGTATTCTTCTATTTTTCTATGTTATATTTCCTATGCAATAAATTTGAAAGTTACTCCCTCTACAAATTCTTAGAGGACTGTATAAGTTGGAAATTTTTGAAAATATAAATATGGTTTTAGACAGCTTTGGAAATATACCACCATTAGTTTATAAAATTTGGAAAGGTAATGCAATTTTTAAAAGCAATGAATTTCTTTAAGACAAAATGGTGGATGGTTTTAATTGTAAATTAATGACTTGAAAAGTTTTCATTTGTTAACATTTTTAATTTGATTAAAAACATTTCAATTTTTGGTTCTTTAATTCTTCTATTTTTCCTTGTTTATAAACCTAAAAGTTCTTTCTTTAGTACTCTTTTTAGGGGTTTGTAGATAGAATAACACCCATTTTGCGATAGAGAAAGAGAAAATAGAAAGAAAGAAATGTCCAATTGCATAAGAAGGAGAGCATTCCCATATAAGGTGATGAAGAAAATAATGGATGGAATTTAGGTAATAATAGCATTGTGAATTCTGATAGATGAAAGGAGTAATAGATAAGATAGAGGTTACCTTTGTCTACTCCTTTCTATCGTATAAAGTTATAAAAGGTATCTTTGACCATTGATTGGATTTAAATGATGATTGATAAATAAGTTAGATGTTTTGTATATGGAGAAGCATTTATGTAAAGATGACAATTTTATGTGTTTTTCCTAATTTAAATACAAAAGTTATTTGAATAATAGCAATATTGGATTTGATAAAGAAAAGCGTTGCCAGAGATTTTAAGAGTTTTTTAGCAATGTTACGAGATATATTTCATCGAATAATAGCATGTTTTGAGTGATAAGATAATAAATATAATTGTATGCTTTAGAATGAAATAACTATTATTTTGAAATGATAATTGCAGAAAATTTACTATTTTGTAAACGATAGTTCTTGTAGCTAGAAAACTCTTTGAAACAAAAATGATCTAACATATAATTTTGGAAAGTTAATTAAGTTTTGAATCTTTTGTGAAAAAAATATATCCTATTTTAAAAATGGAGTAAATCTTTAATTTAGTTTGAAAGGAAAGTTTTTCACAGGTTTCTTTTTGAAAAACCAAGAAAATTTTGACTGCCATAAATTAGAAAGTCTAACTTTTAAGGAAAAAAAGAAGTTTTGATAAGGAAAGTTTTAAAAAGGAAGATTATTTTATTCCTATTTGGGAACAAAGGAATTTTGAATCTTTGATAAAGGTTATTATTAAAGTTTAAATCTTCAAAGATGGCGATATTGAATTTGATACTTCATATTTTAAGTATTGCAAGAAATGAAGTAATAAATGCTTATTTTTAAATAAGTTTATTTCTATAAGATATTTTATTTTGTGTGAGAAAGTTATGATCTTATAAAAAGTTTATGGAGTAGATATGGATCATGAACTAGGTAGGATAGACTAAGGTTTTTTTTTTGGATATGAATAATATAAAAATAGAATGTACACCTAATCTGGAAATTTGAAGTCAGTCCCAAATCTCTGTTTGAAGAAGGTTGTAAGGTGTAAAGATATTCCAGATCTGTAATTAGGTTGTGAATTAAGTTCCCCATAGGATATGAATTTCTATATTTTAATTTTGGAGTAATTTCCGTGTAATTTTCATAAATTATCCAATTCCAAAATATATATAAAAGTGCATTGTTTGAAGTAACAAGGAATACACTAAAAATGAAAGAGATGTGCAAGAGATAGATATTCTATTCCATTGTTTACACTGTCTATTTCAGTTAATATAAATAATGTTGAGGTCCTAACACTCCTTTCTAAATTAAGATGAGCTATCTTTAATATTCCATTCCATTGCTACCCATTTTCTTAATTTCCTTTTTTTCGATCTTTAATAGATGTGGTCCATTTATTGCTTCAATTAATATCCATAGCAGCTGATCATTATTGTCAGAATTGGATCATTTCCAATTAATCATTCTTCAATCTTTTAACCTTCTTCAAGTTTCCAAAATCCATTCATTGCTCAAATTTCTTTCTTCCTCAAATGCAATATCAAGTTTCCTTAATCAGTCCTCATTATATTACTTTTCCTCTCATTAATTACAAATTTATTACATGTTAAATTTGTAATTAGCATCTATAAATCCTAATTCGTCAATTACTAACTAAGACACATATAGTGGTAATCTATGCTACCTATATATATTCTGGTCGTTTAGCATAGCAGTACGATATCTATATCTAACTACTAATTCTACAACTAGAATGCTCATTTTCATATTTTAATTTATTGAAGTAATCCTTGCAAAAAGATTACTGTCATAATTTAACTACAGTTGATATTTTTGCTTTGTTTGAAATTATAAGAATTTTTTTTATTATTGAAATAGAAAGTGTAAACTATGGAAAAGAATATTCATTCTTGCACATCTCTTTCCTTTTTAGTGTATTCTTTGTTACTTCAAACAATGCACTTTTATATGTATTTTGGAATTGAATAATTTATGGAAATTACATGGAAATTGCTCCAAAATTAAAATATAAAAATTCATATCCTATGGGGAACTTAATTCACAACCCAATTATAGATTTGGAATATCTTTACACTTTACCAACTTCTTCAAATAGAGATTTTGGACTGACTTCAAATCTCCAGATTAGGTGTACATTCTATTTATATTTTATTCGTATCCTAAAGAAAAAGCTTAGTCTACTGCCTAGGTCATGATCCGTATCTACTCTATAACACTTTTATAAAATCATAACTTTCTCACACAAAATAAAATAACTTCATACAAATAAATGTATTTAAAAATAAGCATTTATTACTTCATTTCTTGCAATACTTATAACATGAAGTTTCAAATTCAATATCTTCATCTTTGAAAATTTAAACTTTAATAAAAAGCTTTATCAAAGATCTACAATTCCTTTGTTCCCAAATAAGAATAAAATAATCTCCATTTTTAAAAATTTTCTTATTAAAACTTTTTTCCTCAAAAGTTAGACTTTCTAATTATTAGCATTCAAAATTTTCCAGGTTTTTTTAAAAGGAACTTATGAAAATCTTTCCTTTCAATAACTTACTAAAACAAGGATTTACTCCTTTTTGAAAACATGATTTTTTTCACACAATAGATTCAAAACTTACTCATCTTTCCAAAATAATATGTTAGACCATTTTTGTTTCAAAGAGTTTTCTAGCTACAAGAATTATCGTTTACAAAATAGTAAATTTTTAATAATTATCATTTCAAAATAACAATTATTTCTTTCTAAAGTATGTAATATTTATTACCCTATCACTAAATCATATTGTTATTTGATGAAATATATCTCGTAACTTTGCTAAAAAACTCTTAAAATCTCTTGCAACACTTTTCTTTATCAAATCCAATATTGCTATGATTCAAATAACTTTTATACTCAAATTAGAAAATATATATAATTCTCATCTTTACATAAATGCTTCTCCTTATACAAAAACTACTAACTTATTTATCCATCATCATTTAAATCCAATCAATAGTCAAAGATACCTTTTATAACTTTATACGATAGAAAAATAGATGGAGTAGACAAAGATAACTTCTACCTATGAATCACAAGGGTATTTCATAAAAAAATATTATTCCATAAGTCGATAACACTTAATATAATATATTGAAAATTATGAATCTTCAATATAATGTTGTCCTCTACCATTTATATATTAATGGATTGCTTGCATACTCTTTATTGTTGAGCTTTCCTCAAGATAAGGATGTTATGTGTAGTACTACTAAAATATTTAATAGAAGAGGTAAGGTAATTGCACATATTTGTTGAGCTTTCCTCAAGGTATGTGCATTATACTTAGGCCATCGCGAAATGGTAGGTCCGAGTGGGTAATCCTACTTTATTTGTTAAGCTTTCCTCAAGGTAAGGGCCGGATTAGGACAAAGTACCATGGTTCGGAGTTGTATATGTTATAACCAATAAGAAGTTCTCCATTGTATGTGGGTGTTTGATTTGTTGAGCTTTCCTCAAGATTAGAATATTAAGACATACGAGTTCCGACACCTACTAGTGAAGTCGAAAAACTTCTATGATTCGACTTAGGGTTTGGCAAAACATAAAATACCGATGGGAGCTTATTAATAAAATGAAACGTAAAGTTTAACCTTGTTAATATTATAAGAATATTTACTATGCTAATGTCCTAACAATTTACCCATTAAAACTTGTAGATAATGTCAAATCCAAGACTCTTTAATGAAAGCAATCGATTAACTCAACCAAACAACTATGTTGATTGGCTATGAGCTATAAAGATAGCACTAACATATGAGCGAATTTGGTTATATGTAACTTATGCTCCGCTAACAAGACCCACTGATGACGATCACGAAGATCTGCACATTACTTATACTAAGTGGGTGGCTGACCTCCAAGTCGCCTAAGTATTCATGTTGTCTACTCTAGACAAACAGTTGCAAAGGAAACACGAGTCTATGTCTGTCCATGAGATATTTAATAGTCTCAAGGCATTTTTTGGTGAACAGTCTCATTCCAAAAGGTACAATACTACTAAGAAATTGTTCAACACAAAAATGCAAAAAGAACAAAAGGTGGATGATTATGTGCTAATGATGAAGGGATAGTAATAAGCTTGCATCATTGGACCTGACTATAAGCAATGAGCTATAGGTTGATTTGATACTAGGTTCATTGACCCCTCAGTATGGACCATTCATACTGAAGTATAATATAAACAATATGAGTGTGACTCTTGTGGAGCTCCTCAATATGTTGAGGTCAGTCGAGTCACAATCCATGGATCAATCGAATTTGCTTGTAGTTAAATGTGATGCATCATCTTTGAACAGTTCGAAGAAATGAAAGAGAGATGGTAAAAAGAAAAGTAAGAAAGGAAAAAAGGTGCTGACAACAAGGGTGAATGTCACTACTGCTATAAGAAATGACATTGGAAGAGAAACTATCTCGAGTACCTCAAGATTGTGAAAGAAAGAAAGAAGAATAGTTCTATAGATCCATTGGGTACATTTATGATTAAAATAGTTTTGTAATCAATAAAGTGTCTTAGGTTTTAGATACAGGATCTGAAACTCACATTTATAATTCATTGTAGGGGCTTAGGTACTAGCATCGCATGGCCAAGGGCGAAATGAGACACTAAGTTGCTGATGGGTCTATCGTAGATGCATCAGTAGTGGGATATTTTTATTTATTTTTGTCTAGTGCTTTTGTTTTGATATTAAATAAATTTTATTATGTAAAAGACTTTATTTGTGAAATTATTTCTATTTCTATATTGTTTGAGACTGAATATATATTTCACTACGCAAATAATGTTATGAACATCAGTTTGAATGGAAATAAAGTTTGCGATGGTTCTCTTGAAGATGGAATTTATGTGATTAATACAAATTATGTATGTTCTGTAGGTAATTCGAATAACAATATTGTTCGACAACGGAATTTCTATCGAGTTAGAAAACCGTTGATAAATTTTGAAATAAAAATAACCGCAAGTGCATAACGTATAATTCTAGTACGTGGCGAGTATGGGTCGATCCGTAGGGAATTGTTGATTTTAAGTTTCCTATTCAATCAAATTATACCCAAGTCGAGAGTGAATTAAACTAGAAAATGAGAAAATTAACAAAAAGAAAGTGATAAAGAATATGAGAGTAGAAGACAATTTAGAGGTAATTTATACTCTCTAGATTACATAAATCAACAAAATGAAGTTATGATCTCTCTTTAGGTCATTAGTGTGATTAGTTGATGTGCTTATCATAAGTATGGTATATTTGTGCTATTAATTAGCCCAATATAAACCATCAAACTATAACATAACCACTAATACACATTTAAATCTCATGAAATATGACAACAAAGTTGAAAGCAAAATCTATTTTAAGCATGACCTATTAACTATTGTTTAGAAGTATAGGCCATCAAATTTTAATTTCAACAATCACTTCTTTGCCATAATCATATTTAGATGAAGAGGCAATTTGTGTTATGTTTTTTTAAGCATAGCCTATTTGGTGTCAACAATATAGACTATCAAATTCAAAGCTAAACAACAACATTAAACCACTTCAAATGTTTCCACTAAGCACTAAAAGAGAACATAAACATCAAAATGTCACATCTACATACTAGAGAGCTTCATTACCCCTAAATTGAAGGGATTAGGCTCTCATATTTGTTATCAAATCAACAAATGTAGAAAACAACATGGAACAAAAAGAAGAGGAAAAAGAGAGCCAAATGAAAAGCAAAACTAATCTACTTGCATAAAATAAAATCTACTCTACTTGCATGAAAAATAAACTGACTACTAACAAGAAAGGAAAAGAAGCATGTAAAAGAAAAGAGAGCACTAATTAACATTGCATAAAAAAAGGTAAGTTACATGAAAATAAAAATGGCTAAGTAGCCATGGGAAAGAGAAAAAGAGCTTTCTTTTATTTGATCATAAACTAAACTAAAGAGAAGAGGGCTTAAAGAAGAGGAGAGAAGGGTACATGAAGCATAATGGGTATTTATATATGTTTGGAAACCCTAATTCATTTTTTTGGAACTACCCATACTACCCTTGAGGTAGTGTGGCCACCAAGTAATCATTAGCATGTCTTAATCCCCCACTTAAATGTACATGTAACTTTAATTTCCATTGGCATAAGTATTATCTCCTAAGTGTACATGAAGGTATATGGGTAGGTGGGGTCCTCCATGATCCATGAAATGAATTATTTCCATCTCCATTCCTTTGTATTCACTCTTATGCATGCATATATCTTCATGAAACCACTTGTATTTGAATTTAAATTCCTACAAAATAACATAGAAATTTTCAATTAAATTTTTGAAAATTAATATATGCACAAAAATGACCATTTTGCCCTTGGATGAAGATGAATATGTGACGATCTGAAATAATTTGAATTTGGTTTAAACAAGTTAAAATACCCAATATGATCATTTATTTAATTTAAACAGATTAAATATGGTGGTAAAAATATGCACATTTACGTGCACATCAAATATAAATGATAATTATTTTTGGCATTGTAGTCTAGGTCATATTAGTGAGAAATGGCCACACAAACTTAAAACCAAAGGTTTTCTACCGTTAATTGATTCTGAATCATTTGACATATGTGAGTCATATCTTAAGGGAAAAATGACCAAGCACCCCTTAAGTGGAAGCAATGAAAGAGCTGATGAACTCTTAGATTTAGTACATAGTGATGATGTAGCCTAGTGCCTGTAGTAACCAAAGATAATAGTTATTAATTTGGTACCTTTACAGATGATTTCTCAAGACTAGTATATGTTTATCTTATGAAGAACAAATCCAATGTCTGCGAGAAATTTAAGAAGTATAAAAATGAAGTTGAAAATCAGAAGAACCAAAAGATTAAAATTCTACGATTTGATCTAGGAGGTGAGTACATTGGAAAAGAGCTCCAAAAGTACTTAAAACATAATGAGATTATCTCTCATGTTACGCCACCCTATACTCCATAACCTAACGGTGTGTCAGAGCAAAGTAATTGAACATTATTAGATATGGTTCGTTCCATGATGAGTAAAGCTGAGTTGCATATAGACATTAAATTTGCATCTCAGATGCCATATGAGATATGGCATGGGAAGAAACCCTACTTTAATTATTTGAAGGTGTAGGGTTGTCCGACCTATGTTAAGCACATTGGGCCTAATAAGCTTGAGGTGAGATCATCTTTGTGTAAGTTTATAGGGTATCCCAAGAATTTCAGGTGATATATTTTCTACAACACAGAGAAAAAAAAGTGATCGTTTCCACACACACACTGTCTTTTTAAAAATGGAATTTCCTTTAAAAGAAGTTAAGAACGAAGTTGTAGACTTGGATGAGACCCGAGAGACTAACATTGAGACTGAAACAGTAGGAGAACCGAGTTCACCAATATACGATAATACGCAACCTATTAGAAGGCCTAGTATGGAATCCCATGCACTAGAGAAATACTATAGTTTCCTTGTGGTTGGCGAGAAGGAGGACCGTGTCTTAGATGAGGACACTTCTCTTCTTTCCAATAAGCACTGCAGAGTAAAGACCTCTACACTATGGCTTAGAGCAATGAAATCCGAGATTGATTCCATGTACGAAAAAAAGCATGCACTTTGTTGTACGTACTCGAAGGAATAAAATCCATCGACTGAAAATGGATTTAAAAAAAAGCTAAATGCAGATAGAGAAGTAGAGACTACAAAGCTAGGCTAGTTGCGAAAGGATTTTGTTAAATTCAGGGTGTGGATTATGATGAAACTTTTTCCCTCCTAGCCATGCTTAAGTCTATTCAGATAATGCTGGCTG
Source organism: Allium fistulosum (assembly GCA_030737815.1). Taxonomy (NCBI): domain Eukaryota; kingdom Viridiplantae; phylum Streptophyta; class Magnoliopsida; order Asparagales; family Amaryllidaceae; genus Allium; species Allium fistulosum. The sequence goes on along the minus strand of CM060901.1, from coordinate 301,977,111 downwards.
TTGCAACATTCTATGAGTATGAAATTTGGAAAATGGATGTGAAGACGACATTTCTAAATGGTGATTTAGAAGGGACCGTATATATGTCATAGCCCGAGGGTTTTGTGGTTAATGGAAGTGATGGCAAGGCTTGCAAGTTTTTAAAGTCTATTTATGGACTTAAACCAGCTTCAAGGAGTCCGAATAACTGTTTTGATAAGGTAATCAAGTAGTTTGGTTTTCATCAGAACATGAAGGAATCATGCATATACAAAGGGAATAGGACAAAGCCATCGTATTTTTAGTGCTATATGTTGACGATCTATTATTGGTTGGCAAAGACACTACATTATTACAATAAGTGAAAGCTTGGCTTTTCAAGAACTTCTCAATGAAGGATTGGTGAGAAGCAGCCTGTATACTAGGTATAAAAATCTATAGAGATAGATCTAAGAGTCTGGTGGATTGTCTCAATCCCTGCACATAGGCACTATACTTAAGAGGTACAGTATGGAGAATTCCAAGTGTGGAAACGTTCCAACGCTGTTTGGAATTATCTTTTCTAAGAAGGACGCTCCTCATACCGATGAGGAGAAAGTGCATATGAAGAGGATCTCATATGCTTCAGCTATAGGATCCATAATGTACGTTATGCTATGTACTAGACCAGATGTGGCATTCACATTAGGATGTGTAAGCTGATACTAGTCTAAACCTGGAGAAAAACATTGGACAACAGTAAAATGTATACTTAAGTATTTAATAAATATTAAGCGGTTATTCCTCATATACGGGAATGGTGACCTCCTTATGAAGGGGTATACAGATTCGGGCTTTCAAAGTGATATTGATGATAGTAAGTTAGTGTCTGGTTATTTCTTTATGCTTAATGGCGGAGCAGTTAGTTTGAAAAGTTCCAAGCAAAAAACAATAGAAGATTTGACAATGGAGGCCGAGTACATCAACCTCAGTGAAGCAGCTAAAGATGCAGTCTAGGTTTGAATGTTTTCGAGCAAAATCAAAGTGAGTCCCAATACCGAGAATCCTATAACATTGTTATGTGATAACAATGCCGCGGTGTAGATCGCAAAGGAGGCCAGAGTATACAAGAAGTCATTGCACATTCTTCGGAAGTTCCACCTCATTAGAGAATGCGTTGAGAAGAAAGAGGTCGTGATATGGAGGATATATACCAAGGACCACATAGTCGATCCATTCACTAAGGGACTGGCTTGGTCGGCTCTCGAGATACCGATCGAAGGGCTAGGATTGAGTTTCCATAATTGGCCCCAAGTGCAAGTAGGAGATTGATAGAGTTAGGGGTATGCCCTAGGGGAAATTCTATAATTTATTTTAAATTAATTAACTCTGTAATCAATCTCGTTCAAAATAAAGGCGTTTCTTTCCATTATACGTTTTTTATAATGTGTTATAAATATTTAAATGTCTAATTAAAACATATTTAACTGAAAATCCATAAATGGTGTATTTGTGATGATAATTACTAATAGTTGTGATCATGAGTATTGTATCACAATATAATAAATATATCATTTTAAATATTCCTAGTCAAGGTACATTGAGACTGGATATCGATGTATTTTTTGAGACCAGAGTACATAACGCTCTCCAAATATTGGACATTATATTACTCATGACTACTGGGGGCATTAGAAGATTACCTACTGATAGTTATTGGATAACTATGGAATGACTCACTCAATAGTTTTCTGTTCTTTAATATACTAAAGTCAAACAAAAAATATCGATATAACTGATTTACACGGTTCTCTCGACTTGAGAATACCGTTGATCTTCAATATGAAAGCCTCACTTTGATTATAGTCAAATCATGACACGGTGTCCATAAAGTGACTATAGTTGGGTCAAGCGGAAGTATTGGAAGCAAAGTACTATTCAAGAGAGGATTCGTGTCCTCAGTTATACGGGGTTAGTATGACGGTCAACTCAAGTCGACTCAAAGTCAAAAAATGCGGTTAGAGTAGTTCGATTAATAATAATTGTTATTATTGAACCAAGGATTTTATGTTTGGAATATATAGTTAAATACGGACGATATTGGAATTTTGACCGTTACCAAATTCCTAAGTCCAAAGTGATATAGTTTTGACGAAGAGAATTGGTGTAAATAATAGTCACAATCGGGTAATTCTTAACAAAGTAAAATTGGATTTTAGCGAAACCAAGCAAGCAATAAGTTTAGCCAAAATGTCACACCACCTGCTAAGTGACATGTGGACGTTGTTGATATTCGAATAGTTCGATATCAATCACTGATCAAATTTACACCTAACGATTCACACAACCGAAACGATGAAATGCTCTTTTGACCAAAACGATTTAATTAATTTGTAATTATTATAAATTAATTAATATTTATGAATTTAAATATAAAACTTGATTTTGATTTGATGAATAAGTATTGTTAAATGTATATATAAAAGTTATAAATATATTAATCAATATACGATATATATAAACATTTAAATTAGATTTAATGTAAAATATCTCGTTCAGGCTTTAAATAGGTTTGAAGCCCATATGGCGGGTTGATTGGTTCGACCATAATGGAGCAAGAAAGGGGTGGCTATGTGTGGGTTAGAGGGTTTGATTTGGATGGTTAAGATAGAAGAGAAGTAGTAATGGATAAAGGAGAATCTAAATCCTAATTTGTCTCTAAACTCTCCCCTATATAAGCGTCTCAAATCACACCTTAAAAAAATACATTTGAAGCCTCCAAACCCTCACCATTTCTGGTCGAACCCTACCTCAATCTTCCTTCATCAATTCGAGTTTAAATCAAATAAATTACAGTTCTATTCGATAGCTAGTGGTCATCAGTTCAGGGACTAGCACTCTACTATATTGAAAATCGGTTCAAGGAGCAAATCTCATCACTTCAAGGTGTACTTTCAGGCATTGGGTGTAAGGTACATTCCTAACTAATATGTGATTGTTAATGTTTACATATAATGTTTATATATATATATATATCTGTGTGTGTGTGTGTATTTTATATTGTTAGTTAGGTGACTATTCCAATATGCAAATGTATTGTCATAATTAGATTGGTTGTCTGTTTGTATATACTTTTATATTAAAAAAAAATTTAGTCATATATACACCATATGCAGCTCGGCAAAAATAAAAAAGCATTTTTTATTTTTATTTTTAAATAATATAATATACAATATATGTAGTTTATAATTTAAATATTACATCATGGTTTATACAAATCATGGCTATATAATATTGTATATTAAGTTTAATAGGTATAATATTTTCGGCATAAATAAAATATTTTATTTATATATTATTATTATTTAAATAATATTTCAATCAATTAAACATATAAATTAATTATATTATAAATTATGTTTTATATTTTGTAAAATTATATTATCCCTTAACAAACTCTCGGCTGAAATAAAAACATTTTTTATAATTTAAAATATATAATTATAAACTATGAATTTATAAATAGATTTTAAAATTAATTTTAAATTATAAAATTATATATATTTATATTCCAAATTACAAAAATCAGTTTGAAATTTTAAAATTCAAAATCAAGTTTCAAAAATATTTTTTATTAATTTTAATAAATATCAAAATATATTTTTAAATAAAAAAAATTAATTTTCTATGCCGTGCGCAAAGTTTAAAAAATATCATATATATATATTATTTTCGGTTTTATTAAAAAGAATTAAATTTATAATTATTACAAATGATTTAAATATATAATTTATATATTTAAACATGCATCTGGACAATATATTTCTGTATTAGATGAGTTAACGTGTCCATTGCGATGTAAATCCAAGCATCTATAAACGGACACATGTTATAACTTGCACGTATTGATATGTTATGCATGCATGCATGCACATGAATTAAATTATAGAATTTTTTTTACAAATTTAAATAAAATAAAGATTTTATTTAAAAGAAATTTAGAAATGTTCTAAATTAACTAGACTTCATAAGCCCAACAAAGACCCAAAATAGTAAAAAAAAACTAAAATTGATCATCCATTACTTCTGTTGCGGGCTGGTCTAGTTCCAGCATTCTTAAGTGCACTTCCTTACAGAAAAATGTTAACTTAACTCGACTCATCATTAATCGTACTTTGTCTGACACAAAGTCCAATTATTCCTTATCAATCATTATGTATCATATGATGGAGTGACTTTTGTGACAAAATCTTATTCGTTTTAAGTACTTTTTGGAACACTTTCCAATACACTCACCTATTCGATCAAATCGAATTCTTTTATTACTTTGCATGTTATGTTTTCTACTTCTATATTAAATTCTATGAATTTGTCATAGGCATACGAGTTGTGTATTAAATACACGTGTTCATTTCTATTATAATTCATCGGTGAATTTAATTAAGTATGGGTTCGATATTATTAGACTTTGAATTACATATATTATTATGTATCAATTCAAAGATTTTACCAACTTTTTTGTCGCTCCTACCGAATGGGTGATTAACGCTTAGTCTGATTCATAATCATATAATTTAAGAACTATTCCTCCAAAATATTGCTTAGTCCATAATCCTAAAATAATTGTAAAAATTCTAGATACTTCTGTGTTATGTAGTTAATGCAACATATACAGTTATTCTAATAGATTATTTCATAATGAACATTCAAAATATCTGTACAAAAATAAAACTATATTTATTTTCAGTCAGTACTGAAAATAATTATTATTTCACAAATAATATTTGGTATATTTACAAAAATAATATTTGTATTTTGATGCATCCGCTGATAAGTATTATATGACGTACTTCCACTATTTCTTCCATAATAAATAGAGCATAAAATTTGAAGCTCCATTTAACTACTTATTATGGGTATTTTTTTTACTATAACTAGTTTATAGTCCAAAGTTTTCGATCTATTATTTTAAACCCGTAAAAATAACTTTCCTAGTATGGAATGAAAATCACATTTCTCAATCCATATTAAGTACCTTTTGGAATTTTATACAATTCTCATTTTAGATGTATCTTTACGAAGGAAAAGCGACCATTCACTCTCTTTATCCCAACCGTTCTTAAGTTACATCAACTCTCGTACATTTGCTTTCCTTTCAAAATGATCGAACCACTCAATGGAGATCCTTATTGGAATCAATTGTATTGAATACACGTTTCGTATTATGGTTTATTTGTTTATATCGAATAAACTAATTTTATCAAAGTTGTACATTACGAACCATGACTATTCACCATATAACATTTATATATGATTGAATATGGATCAAATATCCATATTTTTATATCGCTTAAGAGTTCAAAACTCATAAAAGAAAATACAAAGTTTCGTACAGATAAACTGTTAAGCGTCCGAGCCATGAATATTTTAGTGGGTTTATAAATTGGCTCTTGCATGGGTCTTGAAGTGACAACATGTCAAATTTTTTATTGATAAGTATATTTTATATTTTTATGTCAATCTTTTTATTTAGTTCATTAGTGTATCTAAACCGATAAACATTTTATCAATTTTATTAGTTGCACAAATTTAGCGATGTAGATTATTTTAAATTTATAAAACAAATGTTCATACAATATTAGAAATATTAAATATTACCATTTTAATTCTATAATATGGGAATTTTATGTTTCTCAAAACTCAAAGAAGAACATAGAAATCTTCGATTTCTCAAGTGGGCGTCAGGACTCGCTTGCCTTAGGTTTTGACCATGAGTTTGCTCGACAAATCATATGCTTGCAAGTGATGAATAACATTTTATTAATTGTATCTTATACAACTCCTAACCATTAGTCTTTGTCCTAATCTCAATCCCGACCTTAAGTTTGCTAAATAAATCGAAAGAGATTATTTACTCATACTCACCATTTCACGACGGTGTAAGTATAATGCACACACCATAAGAAAATAAAAGCATAAGGATACAACATTTTCGAGTGGGTTGCCATCAAAAATAATAATTCGACGGTAAATTACTTTGACCTAACGTTGTGCCAGCTGTGTGAAATTAGAGATGGTAAATTTATTTCCTTTCTCCATTTGTACGAACTCCCATTAAACAAAAACTTTCCCAAAATTTTAGCTCCCCCATTCAAATTAATTGTTCCTTCCTTCGAAAAATAATTTCGCCCTTCCAGATGTAGTCGATTGGCCCCGTTGTAGTTATCCCCCTTGCAGTCTCGTTCTTGTGTCCCCGTCCCCGTTGCAGTCGTCCCCATTGCAGGCTCGTCCCCGTTTGCTCTCGTCCCTGTCCTCGTTGCAGGCTCGTTAGTGGAAGTGACCATTAGCCCTAGTTCCTACTGTAGTCAGTGCATGCGAATCGGTAGCCATCATCACCAGTAGCCCTTTGTCCTCGAAGTTTCAGGGTAAGTTGCAGCCGATTGACTTTTGTCTTTGCTTTCTATTTTCAGAGTAAGCTTCAGTTATTGTATATATTCCAAGTTCTTGTTCACAGCGATTTACCGATTGCATCGTCACTGGATTATAAATCAAAGGCATCATCCGATTGTTTGTGGCCATCATCCGATTTGAAAGATCCAAAAAAACTTCACCGATGTTTGATTATTTGAAGTACAAGAGCATTTCATTTCAGTTGTTGTATTTTATGTTTTCATTTTTATAAAGGAGAATAAAATTGCATTTTTTTTATTGGAAATCAGAAAATGACTGATCTGGATTTAATTTTTGTTACCAAAATAATACTTTATCTTAATTAAAAAATAATAATACAATTATTAGTTTAATTTAGCGCGTGTTGTCAATCAGATGCCAACCCTTAAAACAATTAAAATGGACCTTTAAGCTTCACACAACAAACATACATCTTCAACTACGAAGTTTGTGTAAATTTATTCATCGGACTCAACAAATTGATCATGACATAACATATTTGAATACACTATTACCTTACATACAATGATCCAAGGAATACGCCATTACACAATGGTGATTATGATTCTATGACGGTGATGCATGCATTATAAATTAAAGTGCTGCATTATTTGAATGGTTAAAGAATGATCTTATATAGGAACTACTACGACATGAACTACGATGTTTATAAGTGACGTGTAGTTTATAAACATATCAAGACCATATGATGTATTGAAGAAACGATAAATTAGGCAAAGTAGACTTATATGCAGAAAGAAACATTTAAAAGCATTATTAAGTGATCAAGGTAAAAAAACTAAAATGTGATGCTGATGCGGAACCAAACGATATTTAAAAAATTTACGCACTCGCACGCCAAGACAAAAATATATGTCCAACGCATTTATCCCGGTCTTTGGAAACCACCATCAGTTATATATTCATCCCCTTTACCTATAGTTTTTGGAGCAATGCTGCGCTGCTACTTGGTCTATGGCCCTGGTACTTGTTCCATGCTAGTATTTGCCACTTGCTCTATGACTGTTGGTATTTGCTCTATGTTGGTACTTGCTCTATTACTTTGGTGATGCCGGTACTTGCTTTATAATTGGCGGAAATTGTGGCTTTGTTAACCGGTATCTTGGCCCGGTTACAAAACGACGGTCGAAAAAATTATCATTAGCACTAGACAAGATTCTGATCAAGGAGAGACTGGAGGTGGTAGCAAGTTGTCAGGCCCACAATAAAGCAAGAGCATTCGGCCTGCCTGGCCTGGTGCGCAGATTCACCCACTATGGGCAGAGGCACCTTGTTCCTAAGTCCATGAAGGAAGTCCAACTCATCTTCCTCTATAAATAGAAGGGCAGGGGCACAAGGAAATTGACCTTTTTTTGAAGAACAATGGGAAGACTCTGCCACTTTCAAGACTGATTATTTTCAGTTCAAACTTGTATTCAAGTCATTAATATATGGATTGTATCTGTATTCAACTACTTGTGAAAGAAATAAAGATCAAAACTCAAAGTGGATGTAGGCAGTTACGCTGAACCACTATAAATTCGGTGTTCTTACTTTCTGCATTTAAATTAGCATATTCTTTCTTGTTTAATTTAACTTCATCACTTACATCTCTACACAATCTTTTTCAACGAGGTTAGTGACCAATTTTGGTGCTAACACTTTGGTGCTTTCACCGAGAATTGAATTCTCAGCTTGATTAGATCTCATCATCTACTAGTGGATTTCCATATTCGTGAGATAGATCCAGTTGTTTACTAGAAAACTTCCTATTCTACTCAGATTTGAAAGAAATCTAAAGGAAGCTGATAGCCGTAGATTGGATTCACTGATGTACGCAAGATCTGGGGATTGGACGTTGAAGTTTGCACTCAAGTTGAATGAAGGCCGACCCTCCTCTGAAGGCAATTCGACCGATCACTCCAGAAAAGGCTTATGCCGATCGCCCCAGAAAAGGCGTATGTCGAACGCCCCAGAAAAGGCGTATGCCGAACGCCCCAGAAAAGACGTATGCCGAACGCCCCAGAAAAGGCGTATGCCGAACGCTCCAGAAAAGGGGTAGGCCGAACGCTCTTCCAGGCCGAACATACCTCTAGGCCGAACGCTCTTCCAGGCCGACCACACCTCTAGGCCGAACGCTCTTCCAGGCCGACCATACCTCTAGGCCGAACGCCCTTCCAGGCCGAACATACCTCTAGGCCGAATGCCCTTCCAGGCCGACCATACCTCTAGGCCAAACACCTCTGTAATGCCGAACGGTAGTGTATGCCGAACGACTCGGTTGTGCCGAACAAGAATGAATGTCGAGCGCCTCTGTAATGCCGAACGGTATTGTATGCCGAACGACTCGGTTGTGCCGAACAAGAATGAATGTCGAGCGCCTCTGTAATGCCGAACGGTATTGTATGCCGAACGACTCGATTGTGCCGAACAGTGTGAATGCCGAATAGTGTGAATGCCGAACAGTGTGGAATGCCGAACACGTGTGGAATGCCGAACAGTGTGAATGCCGAACAGTGTGGATGCCGAACAGTGTGGATTGCCAAACAGTGTGAATGCCGAACAGTGTGAATGCCGAACAATCTTGTATGCCGAGCAACTTTGTCATGCCGAATGGCCCTCAATGCCGATCGAAACTTAAGTTACACCGGTCTCTTATACGACCCCTATTTACAAAATTTTTTTTTTTCGGGTACGACCCAAGTTTTCGAAAATGAGGCTAAAAAAAAAGAACATTCTATCCACTTCCCTGAACCCTAGCCGCAGCGCAGTGCCTCCGGATAGTGAATTCAAAACTCAACTTAATAAAAGAACATTCTATCCACTTCCCTGACATCCCATGATCGACCAGGGCATAGAGGATCTAGCGGCAGCTTATGAACGGCATCAAGGAAACAGACAAGCAACCGCTATTCAAACGGTACTCCCAAAGGTTGGAGAACATAGATGATATGACTCTAGCAAACGCCAAGATGACTCCAAGCACCATTCTTCGCTGACCCAACACTTCGAATTTACTGACCCCAAGCAAACCAATGCTCTAAGCAATTTATTCCAAATACTAACAAGGGTATCATACTGATCGCGTTTGAGGAAAGTCGACCTCCAGATATATTTTGGCAGCTAGTTAGCTAAAGAGCCTCCTACGACTATGGATCGTTTCTTCTACAAAATGAATCAGAACTAAAGTGAGGAGGAGTGGAGCAGACTAAGAAAAATAACAATGAAGGCCCGTTGGCTAAGGATGTAGATCCCAGTAGCTGAAACAAGACTTCAGAATTCAGCTCATATGCTCTTTGAAAGATTCAATTGACAACCTCTACTTGAAGACTCACGACTCGGAGTGGTACTGGAAACCAACCTCGAGAGAGTACACCAAAGTCTAAAGAAAATAAGGGGAATGTTGTATATTCCCAGATGCTCACTGATCCTAACACGAGCGATTACAAACACCTCCGAGGTGTGATCGAAAAGATGACCTGGAAAGGAAAGCTTCAATAGTATGTACAAGTCCTGCAGAATGGCGGGCAGCGAATATCTGATGCCTATTAATAAAGGGCTATGATTATCAATTGGACGGTTGACGGCCAACATCCCTTTGAAAGGGGCCAGGGGCGGAGTCGAATAGCGAGCACACGATGCTGCTTCACATATCAATGAGATTTACCATAATCTTCTTTGAATTATTTCCATTTCCATCTCTATTTCAATTGTTCTATGAACTACGACTAGCTTGAACTAAACTACTTTCAAAACGATGCAGGTGTCCAGGTACTCAGATTTGGTTGCCAACCAATCTACGCAGACCATGATCGGACGTGTGGAGTTACATCTGGACGAGAATAATTCTATTGCTCATCATCAACCATATGCCTTTGATTTGGGGCTATGGATTAAATACAATGTACAACATCACGATGCACGGAGAGCTGAATTCCATCCTGCAAGTGGAATTTATTCAAGTAGAGAGCGGCTGCGATACGACCAGCCACTCGCTAAGTGAAACTCGAGCTCGGGGGCAAGCCATCACATCAAGGTTAAAAATGGGTTGATACCAGACGATCCTTCGCACAACTCCGTACTCCCAGAGTGCGAGACGGAGTATAAACATCTACTTAACTCCGTACTCCCAGAGTGCGAGACAGAGTATAAACATTAATCAACTCCGTACTCCCAGAGTGCGAGACAGAGTATAAATATCTACTTAACTCCGTACTCCCAGAGTGCGAGACGGAGTATAAACATTAATCAACTCTGTACTCCCAAAGTGCGAGACGGAGTATAAACATCTACTTAACTCCGTACTCCCAGAGTGCAAGACGGAGTATAAGCATTAATCAACTCCGTACTCCCAGAGTGCGAGACGGAGTATAAACATTCGCTTAACTCTGTACTCCCAGAGTGCGAGACGGAGTATAAGCATTAACCAACTCCGTATTTCCAGAGTGCGAGACGGAGTATAAACATCTACTCAAATCCGTACTCCTAGAGTGCGAGATGGAGTATAAACATACATCAACTCCATACTCATCCCCAAAACTGGGGGCAGAACCAAAGCAAAGCACGCTAGTTGAACATTTGTCTAAAAGAAGATTGCAACGAAACGATTAAAAGACGACTGTCAAGCAATCAACTGAACGGAAATATTCAGCATGAAAGACTGCGGTTTTTCAAAGCACGTCATGTTTACACAAGACGTCCTTTGGGGGGCAAATGTTATCCCGCCTTTTGGCAAGGCCGTGACACCAAGAACTTGATTAGAAACCAGTGACAGTTCGCCTTGGAGATCGGTTACACAAAGGCTCACTATGGATATCGATTGATTTTGTCCGAGTCTGGATCGAGCCACGATTAACAAGACATAACAATCAAAGCCAGGGAAGCCAATGTTCCAAGTTTCAAGATGATCCGAGTTCGTATGCTCAACTTATGATCGATTCGAACAACCGACCATCCATCCATCAACCTCCACATTTGACTTGGAGACCTAAACTGCTTGGAATGAATATGGTCCGATCATCCACTCCAATCGAGTCATAGAACAAAGTTCGACAAAATACCCCTCATGAAGCTCAGTGACGCCGGGATCCGTCTAAAGTGGACGTGATTTGATCATCTACACATCAAATCCTACCCTGAACACGAAAGGTTGTTCGAAAGCCCAACTTGAAGTAGCTACGGTAGACTGCGTACTCGCTAACCATCGCTGTCAATATATGGACACGACTGCACCTTGGAACATATGCAACTTACTTTGTCTACTCAACAATCTATTATCCTTATTTTCTAGAAGGAGATACAGAGCAAATTGTAAGAGATTTGGCTATCTAACCCAACATGGATGTGATTCAACCATCTGCCATATACCTCCTTCCTTGACTTGATTGGAAGAGCTATAATCTGTCATATACCTCCTTCCTTGACTTGATTGGAAGAGCTATAATCACCAAGCGGACGAGAATCGATCGTCCATTTTTCAAATTCCGTCCCTCATCCTGGGGGGCAGAATCCCATTCCGTGAGCAAACGTGGTTCGATTGTTCATTCGACGACATTAGCCTCGCTACAGTAGATGAATACAAATTAAAGAGTGGAAATACGACTGCTCTCAACTTAAACCTCCAAGTCCCCAGAGTGCGGACTGGAGTACTCTAAGTCCCTAGAGCGCGGACTAGAGTATAAACGACTTAAACCTCCATGTCCCCAGAGTGCGGACTGGAGTACTCTAAGTCCCCAGAGCGCGGACTAGAGTATAAATGACTAAAACCTCCAAGTCCCCAGAGTGCGGACTAGAGTACTCTAAGTCCCCAGAGTGCGGACTAGAGTATAAATGACTTAAACCTCCATGTCCCCAGAGTGCGGACTGGAGTACTCTAAGTCCCCAGAGCGCGAACTAGAGTATAAATGACTAAAACCTCCATGTCCCCAGAGTGCGGACTGGAGTACTCTAAGTCCCCAGAGCGCGGACTAGAGTATAAATGACTAAAACCTCCAAGTCTCCAGAGTGCGACTGGAGTACTCTAAGTCCCCAGAGCGCGGACTAGAGTATAAACGACTTAAACCTCCATGTCCCCAGAGTGCGGACTGGAGTACTCTAAGTCCCCAGAGCGCGAACTAGAGTATAAATGAATAAAACCTCCAAGTCCCCAGAGTGCGGACTGGAGTACTCTAAGTCCCCAGAGCGCGGACTAGAGTATAAACGACTTAAACCTCCAAGTCCCCAGAGTGCGGAATGGAGTACTCTAAGTCCCCAGAGCGCGGACTAGAGTATAAACGACTAAAACCTCCAAGTCCCCAGAGTGCGGACTGGAGTACTCTAAGTCCCCAGAGCGCGGACTAGAGTATAAATGACTAAAACCTCCAAGTCCCCAGAGTGCGGACTGGAGTACTCCAAATCCCCAGAGCGCGGACTAGAGTATAAATGACTTAAACCTCCAAGTCCCCAGAGTGCGGACTAGAGTACTCTAACTCCCCAGAGTGCAGACTCGAATATAAGCGAATCAGATCTCCAAGTTCCCTGAATATGAACTATGACACAAATGACTTGAATTTGTTAAATCCCTAACATACGGGCTAAAAAGTATTCTAAGTGCTCGAAGCACAGAATGGAAGTTCAACGACTCCCGAAGAGTTTTCGAGTTATATGAAGATGGACTGAGAAGTCTATGTTACTCACGATTGCTTGGATTAAAATCACAATCACAAAGAAAACTGAACAATAAGAGTCTTTTGTAAGACAGAAAAAGGAACTAAACCTTATTCAAAAATGAGTTTCTATTAAAACCCCTCCAAAGTTCGGAGTCGACGTTCTATTTACAAGGACTAAGGAAATAGATGAAAATAATTACATGACTTAAACTAACTCTCGTTGAACGAGGATAGTAATCACTTCTTGTGCTTCTTCAACTTCTTTCCAGACGGCTCCTCTCCAGAGCATTTACCCTTGGTACTCTTCTTTGATAGAGTGGGTAGCAACTGAAGGAGTACGGGGGCCTTCCATGGGCTTGGACCCGCCAGGAAGGATGACCTTCAACGGCTTGTTCAAAGGATCGTCCAAGTCCATAACTCGGGGCTCTACTATGACCTTGACCATCTCTTCCTTCTCTTTCTCGAGCCGCTCCTCCATGCTCAATTCAGATGTGTGCTCAGAGGCGCCTGTAATTTCTACTTCATAACCCCCGTCGGTAGGAGATGAGGTTTCAGACTTGTCTTTGTCAAGCGCTCCGATCACCTGAGCGTCTGGACCAGAAGCCTCCCCTGCATGAGTGGCTCCACTTGTTTTCTCCCCCACTTCCTTGGCGACATCGCTCCTCGGAGTGGGCTCGGGGTCAGAACAGCCTGCACAAAATCGTGGAAAACAAGAATGCAATAGTCCTGCATAAAGAATAACGACTTTCGAAATCTTAAAGAGAACCTTAAAGAGAAGGATTATCTACCAGGTTCGGGCAAACTCTCAGCCATCCGAGAGGTCTCACCCTCTGGAATGGGAGACAGAATGCGGACTAAAGTACTCTAAGTCCCTGAGTGCGGACTAGAGTATAAATGACTCAAAAACCTCTACGTCCCCAGAGTGCGGACTACAGTGCTCTCAGTCCCCAGAGCATGGACTAGATTATAGACGACTTCAGAAAAATCCCTAAATCCCAGAAGCGGACCAGATTACTCTAAGTTCCCAGAGTGCGAACTAGAGTATAAACGAGTTGACGAAAATCTCTACGTCTCGAACTGTGGACTAAAGCGTAAACCGTTCGACAAATCTCTAAGTCCCCGGAGCGTGGACCGAAGCATGAACACAAATTGGGCGTGAATAAACCGGAGGGAGAATAACACTAAGTCACCAGAATGTAGAGTGGTGTATAGACATCGATAAATAGACGAGTGGATTCCGACCATTTTCTATTCCGCAAACTTCGGCCTGGAATCGACAGAAGGATTATTAACCCGCTGAGGATGGAGTTTGACCATCCAACTAGTGACCTGGCCAAATCAATGCTGGGGGCAGGGGTACAAAACACTAAAAAGCCGAATACGACAGCTTACTATAGCTCTAGCGTGGCGTTCTTTATAACTTGAGGCAGCGACTGCATGGAGGCCTCAATACAGAACCAATCGAAACAGCATCCAAAGCTACGAGCAATCTACTATATCATACCTCAGACCAAGGGTCAATGCCGATCCGCACCAAGCACATACGAATGTGACTCGGATGTTTGTTTTTTGAAAAACTATGACCCCCAGAGTATGGAAAGGAGGGTAAACCACGAATACTTGGTCAAAAATTCTCCAGCACCCTCGTTCGATTCGTCAAGAGGAGTATGAATCTGGATGAGCATAACCCGACTGCATTTGTAGCCAACTTTACCCCGAGATCTGATTACAGAGCATGAACCAAAGTGGACGTGGATGACCATCCACTGTCCAAATTATGCCCTGAAACTTACGTGGCATCGAAGTATTCCTCTTGGAATGAAAAACCACGATAAAATCCAAGATAGGCGAGACCTAGTCTCCTATCGACTTACATGATCCCACGATTCAACGGGAAAGAGAGTAAAGCTAAAGTGGGCATGACTGGCCTTCCTACTTATCGGTATATGCCCTAGACCTAGGGGCACGAGCGAGAAGTAAGATGAATGTGAACCGACTATTCACCAATCACCTCTATGTCTTTGGAGTTTAGGTGAAAACATAAACATAGCTAGGACGAGACTCAACCGTCCATGCAATCATTTATCAACCCGAGACTGGGAGAAGACGCATGGTCATCCAAAAACTGGCCACGATAGCTTAGTATTAAAACTTATATATAGTGCTTACAGCTACTCAAGGCAACGACCGAAAGGATGCCTAGAGATAGAATCGTTAAATCGATGCCAAAGCTTGGGGGCAACTGACTGTCACTCCAACCCGAAGGGCGAGTGAAGGATCATGAATGCATTGAATAGAAAATGCGTTACTCGAATATACAAGCAAATTCAAACTCATAGCAAGATCCGGCTATGCAGTTGCACGCAACTCGAGGCTGGCCCCTACTCGACATTTCCTTCAACGTGCTTTTAAGCCTGATCTTTGGCCATTTGCAGATAATCAATTAGAGCATTCAGATGTTCTTACTTTCTGCATTTAAATTAGCATATTCTTCCTTGTTTAATTTAACTTCATCACTTACAAGCCTGATCTTTGGCTATGTAGGCAGTTACGCTGAACCACTATAAATCCGGTGTTCTTACTTTCTGCATTTAAATTAGCATATTCTTCCTTGTTTAATTTAACTTCATCACTTACATCTCTACACAATCTTTCTCAACGAGGTTAGTGACCAATTTTGGTGCTAACAGGCTTCATCAATCATTAACTAAGATCTAAGGTAGTGTTTGGTTTAAAAACGAATTTTTTATTTTTTATTTTCAATATGGATGTCAAATATGAAAAGAATGGAAGAACGACGGAGGGGACGAAAGAAAGACGGACGAGAGAACAAAGTAGATAGAGGGACGATGAAAAAATGAATTGTTTCACGTACTTGTGTTATTTTCCGAAACACGGAAAATAAGAATACGTTATTTTCTATTTTGTATGTTAACTTCACTTTCTAAATTGGTCATTTTCGACAATATACAAGCGTCGTGTGCATTTTTATATGCATGAAAATCCAAAACTAAAAATAACAAACCAAACACTAACATTCTCCATCAATCATTGAGCAAGTACGGACAGTCTCGCTAACCGATAGTGGGTTTTGTATTGTTTTGGTTTTTGATATTCCGTACTTCAAAAGGGCTAGATTTGTATTTATATAAACATCAGTTAATATTGGAAAAGAGAGGAGGCTGAAAACATGTGTGTGAAATAAAGAATCAAAGCCTTTCTCAATGGCCGCACATATAGTGACAGCTTATCTAATTGTTTTTTCTTATTCTTGTATGGCATGTGGACGTATTTAAAGCGTAAGTGAAAATTATAGATGATTGGTAGCATCTTTTATCTATTCTTCACGTACTCCGTTATAATTTTTGATTTGCATGTAAATAGTGTAGTTAGATCTTCAGTTACTTGTGAACATATAGTTTTGCATAAAACAATCATTTGTTATACTTATTCTATTTGATTTAATATACTTGTATAATGGTTATCACATTTCTTTCCGTCGACATCCGTGTAAGTATGATAAAATTAGCTTTTTAAAAAAGTTTATATTTGTAACTTTGTTATTGTTGCCTACATAACCGACCATTGTTGCGAATAAAATTTCTATTTTCATTGTATCACTATGGCATGTGTTAACTATATTGTCATTGATGATAAGTGCGATGATGTTTCTGTTAAAGTTTTATGCATTAACGGTCAATTTTTCTATTGTGTAATTGCTCACACCTGATGCATTTACACTCGCACTGTATTGTATGAATAATCACTTCTTTGTTTGGAATTAATAACTAGTTGTTACTTTGATTTTTAGATAATTGCTTGTTTTCATATTATATTGAAGATGGATGAAGACTGGAGGCATTTACATAGGTAATAGGATAATACTTAACTCAAAACATAATTTGAGAATTTAAAAAATAATATGAAAGTTAATATTTATGTTGTCTATTTTTCATCATAGAACTAGTATATAGCACCGGCAAGGAGCATGGAATTTTGTCCAAGCTGTGAAGAAAAATTTAGTAACTACGGAAAAAGAATTTGTCCTTGCATAGATCATCGAAATCTTAGTCATCATTATGACAAGGTTGTCTTTGAGCATTTGATTATAAAATGAATGAATCCTATGTACAAGTGCACTAGATGGTATGATCATGGCGAACAAATAAATATATTCGAAGAAATGAAGTTGAGTGGCATATATGACTTATTCCAATCCGTTCACTATGAAGATAAAATTTTTGTCAATCATACTTTTTTTGGTGACGATGAAGATAATGATGGCGTGCAAAGATGAGAAGATGATTTACTTAAGAATTTGGAAGATGCAGAAAGCCCATTGTACCTCGATTGTGCAGGCCAAATAAAATTATCTGATATCACTGCTTTGTATAATCTTAATGTGAGGCTGGATTATCCGATACTGGTTTTGATAAGTTGTTAAATGTGCTACAGGTGTTATTGCCTGAAGATAATGTATTTTCGAAGACTATATACGAAGTAAAAAAGTTTCTTAAACATTTGATATGAGTTTTGAGAAGATTCATGCTTGTAAAAATGATTGTTGACTTTTTCGAAAATAGTACAAAAAATTGAATAACTGTCCAAAATGCGGTTCTTCAAGATGGAAGAGAAATGAGAGTACAAAAAAAGATTATGCAAGACATTCCTGTTAAAGTATTGAGATATTTTCCGATCACTCCAAGATTTAGGAGAATGTTTAGATCTAAAAAGATGACAGAAGATATAAGATGGCATTATAGTAATAAAAGCAATGAAGGAAAAATGCGCCATCATGTGGATTCTGTATCTTGAAATGTAGTGGATGAGAAATGAAAATCATTTTCAACCGATTCACGTAATCTCAGGCTTGGTCTTACTACGGTTGGTTTCAATCCATTTGCCATTAAGAATACTAAACATAGTTGCTGGCTAGTGATGCTCATGACATACAATCTTTCGCCTATGATATACGTGAAAAAAGAAAATATTATGTTATCGTTGGTGATTCCTGATCCAAAGAATCCGGGAAACAATATTGATATACATATTGCGCTACTAGTAGAAGACTTACATCACTTGTGGAGTAATGGTGTTGATATTTATGATGCATTTAGTAAAATACTTTTTAATCTAAAGGTAATTTTACTATGGACGATAAATGACTTTTCCGCTTATGAAAATCTTGCTGGATGTTGTGTAAATGGTAAAAAGGTTTGTCCATTATGCAGTGTTAACACTCATCGTCATTGGTTGAATTATAGTTGGAAGAATGTATATATGGGTCATAGAAGAATCTTACCTCCTTCGGATCCATTGAAGAAACAAAAGACTTTGTTTGATAATACCATGGTGAAAGACGTCAAGCCTAAAATTCAAACAGGTAGAAACATTTTCGTTATTTTGAAAGATTTTTCGAATGATTTTGGAGAAGAAAGAAACAAAAAAGGAAAGAAGGTAAAGAAGAAAAGACCAAATAAAGAGCAAAGAAAAAAGAGAGTGGGTAAAGGAAGAAGAAAGTGTGTCCATAACAAAGAAGATGAATATGATGAGGATGATGACCCTGTAAAAATAGAGTCATCAAGATGGAAAAAAGATCAATTTTCATTGATTTGCCATATCGGAAGGTTAGTGTTCAATTTTTTTTTCCATATTGGTTTAATAGTTAAATATTATTATGCTAAAATATTATAATATTGATGTTTATAGGAACTTCCATTGCGAGACAATTTAAATGTAATGTATCTCGAGAAAAATATTAGAGAAAGTTTGTTAGGCACAATATTGCATGATAGCAAATCAAAAGATGAAACTAATTCCAAATTTTTTTTAAAGGGTTGGGGAATTTAACATAGTCTTTTTACATAACCTCGTGGAAAGAAAACATATCTTCCACCGGCTCCGTATACATCGTCAAATTGTGAAGAAAAAAATATGTTGCAAAAGATTATATGATTTCAAGTGGTCCGATGGTTATTGTTCAAATTCCAAAAGTTGTATATCATTAAAGGATTGCAAAGTTAGTGGATTTAAGTCTCATGATTATCATGTTTTAATGCAGCAAATGTTTTTGGTTGTAATAAGAGGATTGTTGCCAAAGAAGCCGAGGAAAACAATAATTCGTTTATGTTTATTTTCAATAAACTATCTCAATGTGTTCTTCATAAAGAAAAGTTGCAGCAACTCGATGATGAGATCGTTATAATATCATGCGAGCTTGAAAGATATTTTCCACCTTTTTTTTCGGTATAATGATACACTTAACAATTCATCTTTAAAGAGAAGCTCAATTGTGTGGACCGGTCCATTTCCGTTGGATGTGTCCCTTTGGAAGGTATATGAAGATGCTTAAAGATTTTGTAATGAACTATACACGAGCTAAAGGATGTATTGCAAATTCCTATCTATCAGAAGAATCCATGAAATTATTTGGTGAATTTATAAAAAAAATCATCACAAATAAGGGGAAAACAAGGTTGAAATGAAGATGATGAAAACCATGCAATACTCGAAGGACGTTCAATATCAAAGCTTAAGACAATCACATTGTCATCTAATAAGAAGGAAAGTGCTCATTTGGCCGTGCTGATGAATATGGCTATAGTGGAACCATTTCAGAGTAAGTAGATATTACATTCTATTTTTATTGTTTTGACATGTGTAATGCATGTGTAACTTAGCATCATTTGTTTTGTTCTAGTTTTCATTTGGAGTTGGAAAATTGAAACCAACGTATGAAAAAATGACATGTTACTTTGGAACAATCATGCAAAAAACTTTGCTGATTGGATTAAAAATAAGGTTAGTTTTAAATACTCTTTCATTGACTTCATAACAGTTTTTTTCGAAATCTATGTTAAATACATTGATTTTTTTCAGATATTTATTGAATCAAAGGATCGCGATAAATTGTTAAAATGGATTGCGTACTGGTCGAGTGGTAATGCCTTGTCCTATAAAGGATATATTATAAATGGGCAGCGTTTTCACATAGAAGGTGTCAAGAGAGAAACTCAAAATAGCGGGGTGGCTTATGATGCGACTACCACGTGTAGAGCAAGCGTGAAAGATATCCCTCATGTGGTTGATGTGGTCACATACTATGTATTTTTAACCAACATAATTTTGTCAAACTATCATATGTTTTATATTCCCATTTTTAAGTGCAGTTGAGAAAACAAAGGAAATGAATTGAAAGTTGAAGATGAGTTTACTCATTTTAATTTACATTAAAATAAAGCTTCATTTTCAAGAGATCCATATATCCTTGCATCTTAAGCGAAACAAACCAATTATTCAAGCGAAAATGTTCTTCTAATCGGTATGTTGTATTGTTGGCACCACCGTGAGGCATTCATTAGAGACATGAGTCTATTGAGGAAATCTGATTCTTGTCCAACAAATTCCTTTAGAGTCAGATGCTATGAAAATTATTATAAATATCTTGAGAAAACTAGATGTTCTTTTATGGAGGTCTCCACTTAGTTTGACATGCATTTGAAAAGTTGAAGGTGAGATAGTAGCATGGACAGTTAGTAGAATTATTTTGGCGCAACATAGATCACTTTGAGAAAGAAGATAATGAGGTAAGGTTCAAATTATTTAGCACCTAATATTTAATTTTAATACACAAAAATTTACTTTGTTAATAATATTTTTCTTTAATAGAGTAAAACAGGCAGCATAGATCTTAAATGCAAGTTGTATGATTGAAGCGGGAATGAACAAATATTTGTTGAAGGACGTTTGCATTCGAGTAACCCAACAGAACTTGTAAACAATCTTCCTCTTGGACTTTGGGTAGATAATCTAAAAAATGAAGATGCTTATTTATGGAGGCCGACTATTGGTTTGACACGAGTTGGAGAAGCTATTGGTATGAAAGTGGCATGGCCCGAATTGAGAGTAGTTGTGGAGCAGGTTAACATTGTAGGATCTTCTACTCGTAAAGTTGATGCTGATGTTGTTGTAAATGTCTACTTATAATTAATTAATTCCTTCGATTTACCAATTGTTTAAACATATAATAAAATAGTCTTTTTCTTAATTTATAGAGTGCAAATTCAGTGATAAATAACAAGTGTATGCTGATCGAATTGGAACGAAAGGGAGAAATTATAGCTGAAGGACATGTGTTTTCAACTGATCCAACTGTATTGGTTCATTTTGTTCCTATAGGAATGTATGAAGTCAAAGTTTGGGTTGATGTTGCAAATGCACGTCTACGGAGACCAACGTCCGACTTACAAAACATTGAAGATGCCATTTGCACTGCAATTTCTTGGCGTGCTGAGAAAGTTACAACATATGCATTAAAGTAAGTGTAATTTAACTTAAAATATCATCTTTGCATCTCCACCTCCTCTATGGTTTGCAATTTTTCAATAAGAAAACAAAACATGCACCTGTCACGCAAATCACAATTCTGTCCTGCTGTCATGCAAGCACTACACCTACATGAACCATGCTTGTATATAACACCAAACCAAATATCGTCCATGCCTGCACTTTGGTTGCCTATACACTGCATCTTCACGGTTATTTTTCCATGGCCTATCATCCTGCTCCAGTGCCATACCTTACTACTTTTTGTTTCTAATTTAGGGATCGCGCTTGTGATGAGAATATAATGTTTGTGAAATTGTTGGACTAGTAAGTCGGAAAATTGTTCTCCATTGTACTCATTTTTAGTGTTGTAGTTAGGCATCAAGTAGTTCTTTAAGTAGTCACTACTTCCGATCCTTACTCAAAACATTAAGCCTTCAATTGCTACTCATGAGCTTCAATTCAATGCACTAATTTCGAGTCTACTCACCATGTATCTGTTTGCTCAGTTCAGACCAATTTCCATCTAATGTTGCCTGCAACTTGCCCTTGAAATTTGACTACATGATAATTTTATTAGTAGTTTTAATAGTAAACTGGTAAAAAAAATTGAATTCCATTTTTACAGTTTATTGGGGAATTACATGTTAGTGATGTGGGACCCCAGTAAGGATGATTAGTTGTGTGGGTCTTATTTTTTTGACCAACTTTACGGAAGTGGAATTTATTTATGAGTTTTTCCCATCTTCTTTATATAAATGCAAGTTCTCCCATTTTGTTAAAATAAAATTGACATAAATGAATGTACCTTAGCAAAATGCACTATATAATGTTAGGATTTCAACATACTTTAGGGTTGTTTAATCATGAAACCCTATATCTGAATAGGTGACTCATATGGATTTGATTGAAAAGAATTCAGAGGAAGTTAAATAAACCAGCGGAATTCGTACCTGAATCCATAGTTGTTGATTGAAAGAGAAGAAAAATTGGTTTGATCTTCCAAATTGACAAACCCTAGATCTGATTTATTTCCATAGAGGAGATTAGGATAATACCTTGAGCTTATGTAGTCTGGGGACCATAACCATTTATTTATAATGTTGGCATTTTCTAATTTGACCCTTCAACAAATTAGAATCGCCCCGCTATCTACACATTAATACCATGACAATTATACCTGTAAGCCTTTTAACTTTAATTCATAATTTGATCACTTTAATTAGGCTTTACACTAAAATAGTACAACATGTTTTATTTTACATATATGGCCCACATGTTGGAAATTTCCAACAATCTCCCCCTGGCCCATATATGTAATAACCTTATAAATGTATATAACTTTATGAGCTCCAAAATATGCTATCTATAACATAAGGTGTTTCCGAAACTATCTCATCCATTAACTATGCTGGCAAAGGATCAATGCGGCTTACTTTTAGCATAACCAAATTCATCAATGGTCACATATTCCCAAAAAATCGAACGCTATAGATCAGTCATACTTCAGAGATCAAAATGTTCAATATTTGAACAAACTAGGGTGCAAACAAAACTTTATTACTTTATTTCTGATCAGAAAAAAAACTTGATATATATCTGTAATCAAAGTATAGAGTAATGTGTCATATGACGGTACCAAATGCAAACTCCCCCGAGCCAAAATATTCTTATATAAAAGTTATACCAATTGAGCAAGATGCTCATGAAAGACCTTGCGTGATGTTCCTTTTGTAAGAGGATCCCCTACAATGGAGTTTGTCACAATATGCTCTATTTATTACAATCTATTTTGCACTCTTCCTTTATTAGAAAATAATATATTGTTTATTGTCACAATATTACTTTAATGGTCTTTCTATTTCTTTATCCAATTGTCCATAATTTTGTGACAAAAATTTACAATTATTTTCTATCGTTGGATGCCCCATAACAGAAAATAGTAAAGAAGGCTATAAGTGTATGTATGACAACTTTCCTCATAAAGCTTCAACCAATTTTTTTTAACAACAACAACAATATTATTATTATCTGAAGTGGATCTTTTGTACAGTTGGCTTCCAAAATATTCAGATTGTAATGCCTTATGATCTCCAACCAATCCGATCTTTTATCTACCATCATATAATCTTTTTATTCCTTAAAGATATCCCGTAATCATTTTGGTTACTAGCCATTGATCCACTTTTAATCTCATTAAGATATCTGCCAAATAATACACACAATATCCAAATGTGTATATGCCTTAGCATGCATTAGACTCCACACCGCAAAAGCATGAGGAATCTTTTGCATTTTTTTAGCTTCAAAGATGTTCTTATATTCCTATATAAGACAATATTTGTCGATTTTAGCAAAAAAATCAATTGATTCGCAGTTTGCATACCAAAACCTTTTATTTTTATTTTAAGCCTTATCTACATAGCCCTTTTGTGATAATCCTAATATCACCTCATGAATAATAATGGTGTATTTGAATCCCTAATACAAAAGAGTAATCCATAAATGGGTTCCTTAAGTTGTTTCGTCAAAGCCTCTTTAAAAAAACTTTGTTTTCCTTTTGAGTATAGTCTTTTCTATAACGAGCCTTATACCTTCCACATTACTCACTTTATCCGTTTTTTTGAATAGATGTTCATAACCAATGATCTTGTTACCTTAAGGTGGTGGGAAAGATCTCAAACTTTATTGTCCTTATAGATTTAGACTATATATTCATACCTTAAATCCATATTTCAAATTAGTACATTATATGGATTGATGTAAGTCCAAAGAATCATCTTCACCAATCCAATATTTATTTTTATGAAAAAAAATACTACATGGTCATCCAGAATATTAATTCTTCTTTTTAAGAGGATTTCTTAGTGACTTTGTGCTTTGAGGTAGTTGAGTTTGTTTTCTTGAAACAATAACTTTAATTTGAAGAAAATTTTGTTTGACATTGTCATATTATAGTTCCTAATTTACTTCTTATTAATGAACGAAAACAAGTCCTATACATTATCCGAAGGAGTAACTGTAGTTGAATCAAAGATAATGATTATCCTTAAAGACAATGATACATACCTCAAAATTTTATTTAACATTGTCTTATTATGATTCTTAATTTACTTCTTGTTAATAAAAGGAAACAAATCCTGTACATTATCGGAAGAAATAAGTGTAGTTAAATCAAAGATAATGATTTTCTTTAAAGACAGTAATCCGTACTTTATTTCTCCCCCCAAACTCAACATCCTAAAAAATTGTTGCATTTCCCATCTTAAAACTTTTCCTTAGGAGGGTTCATAAAACTATAACTTTTAAGTCGCTTAGAATATCAATAAAATATTTTCTATCTTTAGTGCCTCAATCTAGAATTATTTAGTAAGCTAAAACAAATAGTCATATTACTCACCAAATCAAAATTTGAGACTTTTTTATAAAAGGAATTCAATATAAGTAGATATATGCTATATTTTAAACATTAGGAGCTTTAATTCCAACAATGTTTGAATTTATTCATAAATCAATCTTATTATTCTAAATTAACAATAATAACCTAATTTGTTCATATTAGAAATAGAAAACTGATTTCTGTCTAAATGACAACATAACATAAATATCAAATAAATCCGAACAATATAACTGAAATCTCAATAATAACATAAAAATATCTAGTATACTTTATTTTATATGTCTGTATATCTCATTAAAGAAACAACTATATGTATATCTATATGTTATTTCTTTTCTTCTACATCTTTAGCAACTTGTTTATTCTTATTTATACATTAATTTACAATGTATGTTAAATAAGTACTTTTAATCTTACATGCTTCAACCTCTTTTTTTCTTAACACAATGCTATGAGCTCAATAAGAGGTCATTGTATTCTTAAACAATAATAATTAATAATAATCTTAAAATAGTTATACCGTGAATAAAGAGAGTACCCAAAAAATAAAAATAACTTGAGTGCCTTTAAATTTTGAAGCAATATTTTCCATATAGTACTCATTTATATTATTTTTTATTTTGACTTTATATAATCAAGCAATGTAAAGCGTGCTTGTTTTCTCCATACCATTTTGACAGATCGCTTTTCATTCTCAACAAAGAACCCTTTAAAATTGGTTATCCCCACGGAAACCACATCCATGAAAGCTTCTAAAATTTTTTATTTTATGATCTTTTGACTCTTGCCCTTTTTTTGAAGTATCCCACCTTTGAATGTTCTTCATAACATTATAATTATAAGAGCATTCAACTATAATATGGGTGGGTGTAAACCTCCTAATTGCAAGAGCTAGATCCATAAAGTTAAGAACGAACAACATGTTTTCTTAATAATCCTTAGAGCTAGCCTCAAACAAGATGAGAGCATTAAAACTGGCAGATACTTTAGTCAAATTAGTTGAAAATTGAACAAAAATTAAGGATCGACCGTATATGCTCATATCCAATATCAGCCATAGTAAATTCAAATAATTGGTAAGTCACTTCTCAAGATATCTAGCACACCAGTAATATCAAGTCTTTGGACAACAAAATAATTGGTACTTTTGCTGTAATGATCAAATACTAACAATAAATTCAAGTTAAATAACAATCTTCCTTTGGAACGATTAGTTATTCACTTGTAAAACCTTAAATTGTCACATATTTACCATCACATGTGTAAGTTATTCAATCAAATATTAGTCTTCCTTTGGGCTGGCTAACATCCACATGAATAAATACACACAAATATCAAACATATTCATGAATAACTAAAATAAAATAGGTCACTTTGGGGGCACGTTATTTTAGTCAGCTCACTTGGAATGTAGGTTATTTACAATTAGTTTGCAAAGAGACACCAAAAATGTATTTTAATTTTTTTCTTAGTGTATGTACAATATTTCAAGTGTTAGTTCCTAAGATGAAGGTTTTGATGACAACCTTAGAACTTGTTATAAAATATAAATACTAATATTCTTGTCCAGATATATATGTATATGCAAGATATATATATATATATATATATATATATATATATATATATATATATGTAGGTACTGAGAATGAAGACTGTACAGTATAAAGATTCAAGACTGAGTATAGAGATTCAAGACTAACGAATTCAAGATTGAAGAAATCAAGACTGAAGACTCATGAGTATCAAGAGATCAAGATATCAAGAGAAGTAATAGAGTCTAGATTTATGTTAAAATTTCATAATAGCACTAAATCTTTATTCGAATTTTAATTGTGGAATGGAATCCACCTTCTCGCTTTAATAGTGGGATGGAACCCACGACCTCTTTAGTGGGATGGAACCCACAACCTTCTCTAGTAGAATGGAATCCACGAAATTTTCAAAATGATTTATTTTTTCAAAACTATCTTTTTAAAGTCATCTCTATCAATTTAAATATTTTAGCCTTAATTCAAAATCTATTTTTAATCATATTAATTTCAAAATCATCTCTTGTTTTTTAAACTATCTCTTGATTTTAATATTTTAGCTTTAATATATTTTAAAGAAATCTATACTTTGTTTTTAATATTACTTTTATATTATAGATTATATATTTTAAGATTACTTTCTAAAACTCTTTTATAAGTTTAAACTATATTCAAAATGGTTTACAAATTTTAGAAATTGTTTTGACAAGTTTTAGAATAGAAATCATTTTAAAGCAAAATCTATTTTCAAAAATAACATAGGCATATCGATATCTCTCATCCTCCTATGTCGACATGGTAGCTGTAGAATTCAAATTTCAAATTTTCAAAAGAAGTGTCTATTCGTCATAACCTTTCGCGAATGGACATGACCGTTGTTCTCCTATAAATACCAGTTGTTTTCAATGAATTTCAAGTCAGTTTTTCTTCATTTATTCACTCCTTCTTCTCCACTCAAATATTCTCTTACATTTCAAATGCTTAAAAAAACTGTGCCGAAATTCTAAGTGAATCAAACTTGATCATCTCTAGTTTGATTCTCTGCCACTCTCTCTCAAAGATCTCAGTGCTATTCAGAGTTATAAGATCATTTGTACTCAAAGATCGAAAGATCGAAGTGTATCGAGTCTCTCTATCAAAGTGTGATTGGAAACGGTGTGATTGTGGCCCGTAAATCAATTAGGTGTGATTGTAGCCCGTAAATCAATTAGGTGATCTTGTAGCCTGGTTAAATCTAGAGAGTTTACTTTGGACTCGGAGATAGGAGGGTGTACCTGGTGGCCTTGAAATTGAGGTTGTAATATCGACATTATATTTGAAAAGAAATCTGCACAAGAAATTGTGTGGGACTGGATATAGGGTAACTTCGAACCAGTATGACATTTGTTATATGCTTTCATTTACTATTTGCATCTGTGTCTGATTCTGTGATTGTCTCTGTGTTTGTGAAATTGCATCTATATGCGTTTAATTTGAAACGATTTCAAAAATTCCATAAAATCCATTAAACACTATTCACCCCCTCTAGTGTTAATCCAGCCTTAAGATCCGTAATCCGCATTTCCTACATCAAGTACTATAAAATACTCCCAAAAGCACTTTAAGTCTATATGAACTTGAAAATCTCAAAATTATAACTACGGCACAACATGTTTTAATCATAGCTGTTATAATCTTTTACTTCAAGTATGTGGTTATATTTATGACATTCCTAAATGAATATGATACAAGGAATAAATCATATAACAAATGTCATGGATGAATGCCAGGATTAAATACCATATAAAATTATACATAAATGACATAGTAAATATTTTAGTAAATAACATTAATGAATATAGTAGCTATGATGTATTTCTGAACCATAATATAGCTATACATATTGCTACCGTGTTACTTTATCTTTAGCTTATTATTTATATATTACCTTAATTCATTCACTATATTTTCCATATAAATATTAATGTCAAATTCGAACATATGTACACAAAGGAAAAATATATACTAAAATATGATTTTCATAACCGAAAAATTGACATTAATTAAAATATATAAAAACATAATATTTGCAATAAATATTGACTTTAAAATGTCCATATCTTATTAATTACTACTCGATCCAAGACATGAAAGTGAAACATGTTTTCAAGCAGCATGTGCCAAACATATAAAATATATCTGACTATTAAACATAAATGCATCAAATAATAAACCATATGTCTTTTTTTTAATTTCAAATACAAACATGCTACATCATTAAATTTATTGCAACTGACGTATTTACTGCATTTATGTTAATAAATTAATACCATAACAACCAGATTTAATGCAATTATAATCTTTATTAATAGTTGGTTTGGAAGCGCAATCTTTATACGTAGATATTTTCGTCGGTTGAAGCTTTTGATTTATATTTATCCTTATATAATTCTTAACCATGGGACCCTAATCACATGCAAATTGAATAGAAAGACCGTGAATTGAATAGAAAGACCTAATCAACAGTTATTTAAATTTGTACGTGACTAGAAGTCCGTATCAGCAAAATATGACCTAATCAAGCATAAATATCATATGACCGAATCTGGCTGCAATGACATATATATGACCGAATCTGGCTGCAATGACATATTCAAACCTTTATCATAAGAATATAGAATTCTAGAAAATCCTATAACCCCTATAAATATCATATCAAGTTTTATTTTGCTCTTCACTTTGTCATTCACAATCAATCCACCTTTCATTACCACTCCATCTCTTCCACTCCACTGTTCTCCCCACTTCACCATTCAATATTGTAGTTGGTTTCATCGAGGAAGACGAATTGCTGGTTTAGGTAAAGCATGAAATATTTTGCTACAAAATTCTTATTAGTGTAAGGGCATGTAATAATTTACAGCAAGGTAGAAAAATATGAGCAATCATTATACGCGGCTAACTAAACTACACATATACAAACCCCACCTTCCATCGCCATAAACTATTTACTTGACAATATATAACATATAATATTATAATCCACATTTTTTCTACAATCCTCTGTCCCTGTTTACAAACATTTTATAATATCCATACACTGTTTACAAAGTTATATGTATATCAAAAATTTTCAAGGTATAAGCTACATGTATATCAAAAAATATCAAAGTATAAGCTATATGGCTCGCTCTACACAGGAAATGTAATTTGCATTAATATATTATGCTTTTTCTCTGAATTAAGTTTATATAGCATGTATATTAATATAACTTTGTATAGAGTAAGGATATATAATTTTGAATTCTCATATTAAATAGTAAATCATAGATCTGTTACATGCTTCAGACTGTATGTACACCTAATTGAAAGAGTATTATATTATGTAATTTCATGCAATAATATTTAAGTATAATTGTGTTTTTTGAGGCATACTAAATGTAAATTTGTGTCATAGAATATAATTTAGCCGTGTCACTTCTGCCCATACTTATCTATTATCAATAATCAAAACCGTTTAACTTGATTTTTCATGTTTAAACTCTATCAAATAGTTCATAATTTATGTGCCGTTTGAACTCTCATTTGATGTTGTTTGGTGGTGAAAATCATAAAGGGAATTCATGACTGAATGCAATTAAAGTTTCTGGTTCATGTGTTGTGCCATAAAGGTGAAAGCAAACTGTTTACATTATTTAAATATATATACATTTATAGTACAGATGTATGTAAAAGAAAAAAAAGTTAGGAGTAAGTTACCATTTGACTTAGTATAAGCTTGGTTGTTTTTTAACCGATATGTTATTAGTGCATATTTTCTTGAATAATTGTGTTAGAATAAGATGAATAAAACTTGCTTAGGTTATTCAAAAGCTTAACTTAATTAAGCATTTTGTGGAAATGGCATTGATATGTTAATTATAGTGATAAAGGAAATTGGGTCCGTGTCATGGAATATAATTTAGCTGTGTCACTTCTATCAATACTTATCTGCTATCAATAATACATGTAAAAAAGATTTCAGATAATTCCTTATGTTTTAGGACTACCTCAAAAATGTTAGAATAAACTATAGTTACAACTTGGCCTAGAATATATTAGATGATAGGTGTCTTACATGCATAGAAAATCATAAGCTACCTAAATATTCAGATATTAGAAAATCACATGCACATGAAATTTTGGCATATGCTTTTTATTGGGAACATATTTTTTTCCTTGGCCCACTAATTAGTTAAGCATGGTGGTGGATATAGTTGGTTTGGTTGCTGCGTAGGTTATTCTCTTTTCAGGCTAAAAGGCATACACTTTCCTGGTTCAGCTGTAAGTCAAACTCAAAATTGTTCAGATAGGAAACTATTTCCTATGATTGGACTTTTAAAGATAAGCTTATATCTTTGGTATCATGCACTTCTAGTTGCATCTTCATATATATGCCAAAGGCTAGATACTGCAATATCTAATTCATGCTTAACTTAACCCGACTAAGCTTTGTTGCATGAATATAAATATAAATATATATATATATATTGCCTTCAGTACCATATATCTTGCATTTCTATTTCTGTTATCCGCCATCTAAATTTTTAGAAAAAAAGGGCAAAGTCCAATAGTAATCCAAAACCAACACTGGAAATGGATACTAAACACCATGATAAACAAAGGTCAACCCAAAATGATGGCACATCTCCAAAAGCATCTTCAATGAAAGATAGTGCACATGTCCAACAACCGACAAATAATGATAAAAAATCTCTCTCAATAGATGATTTTTGGAATGATAAATTTACTTCTGAAGTGGTAAGTGACATATCAACCAAAAAAATTAAAAAAATAATATAATTAAATTTTATTGTCTTATCAATTTTCTCTTCATGTTTTTGCACGTAAAATTTATGGAGCAAAATGGATGGTGATAATTATGAAATAAATTTCAATAAAAAGTCACTATACAGGAATAAAAAAAATTAACATTTATTAGTGGTACTTTTTAGGTGTTGCAGCCGTTATTATTAATAAGGAAATTACTATATATTCTCTACTTTTATGCATTCCAATTTTGACATAAAATTTGATTTATATTAATGTTTGCAAATAGTATTAGTACCTTATCTTTTATGTTGTGTTGGAACTCGGTTTGATTCTAATAATTTTACTGTTATAGTTATCATTATGTTAACAGGTACTATCAACTGCTACGTGAAACAAAGTATTTAAGATTAAATTAATAACCTAACCATATTTATTTTTCAGCCGGCTGTATATCAAAGATGAATACTCAAAGAAGACAAAATAGAAGAACAAATATTTTAAATGATGAACAAAGAGAAATGCGTCATATGAGCGATAGAGAACGAAGGAGTGCTATGAGTTAAGAACAAAGAGAAAATTATCTAGCACGGCGTCGTGAAATGTATCGACAAAGAAGAGAAAGATCCCATAATGCATCTTTAGAAAGAAATATAAATACTATAAGCAATGAATCTCATAATTACCAACAAGATAGAAACCCTAGAATACAAAGAGAACCCACATCTATTGAGGAAAGAGAATATATTATAAATGACATACCACAATCTAACCAAGAGCAGAGACCATCATCACAAAATAATAATCAACTACAAAGGCGTCAAACTGTGCGAAGAAATGTTAGAACTCACAATGTTGCAAAAAATTTCAAAGATCACACTGGATTTAGAAAGCATTTATTGAAACAGCCAACATTTTGTCAACATTGTTCGGCAAAAATATTTTAACACGAGAGTGGATTATTGTGTTGTTCAAATGGATGAACCATACTCCCCTAGTGCATTCACCGAATGAGCTCTTGGAGCTCTACAAGGATACATGTGCTGATGGTATACATTTCAAAAGAAATATTCGATCATATAACCATGTATTTTCCTTCACTTCAATGAGAGTGCATATCGATGAAAACCTAACAAGTAGAAGAGCTGGTATTTACACTTTCCAAGCTCAAGGATGTATATATTCACAATATTGAAAGCCTATTTCCTAAAGAAGGAGATAGACCCAGATTTCTACAACTATATATATATATATATATGTTGTTGATCATGAAATTGAAAATCGAATGATTGAAAATGAAGACTTGAATAGAGGAATATTGGAAAAGATACAACGTATATTGGATGAGAATAATCATTTTGCTCAATACTTTCTTCGAGTTTCACAACTTCCCGAGATCCATAAGTATAAATTTTTAATTAAAGAAAAACCATTACACCAATAATATGTGCTGCCTACATCTTCACAAGTTTCCGCAATGATAGTTGATCAGGATGAGGCAAGTCTTATAAATGGTAAGGATATTATTCTACATACGACAACGGGTCAGCTTATAAGGTCTCCAAAAACACATGGTTGTTATGACCCTGTGCAGTACCCTCTCCTACTACCTTATGGAAGTTATGGTTGGGACCTTAACAGCCATAATACAAAATGGAACTCCTGTTACATGTCGTGAGTACTATGCTTATATTTTGCAGGTACAAAGTAGTTTTACATTCATAAAATTATAAATTTATAGCTAGCATCATCACATGATAAAAATCGATTAATTATTGATCATAAATTTAAATTCAATTGATAACACAATGGATTTCATTCTTTGGATTCACACTATAAGTCAAACATAAATAAAATAGGCATTAAGATCTAGCAAAGTAATTATACACACACACACACACACACACACACATACACGAGTGTTACGGTACGCGCTTTGCACGTGAATTGTTTTCCATATAAATTATATATATTTAAATCAGTCAAAAAAATAATTTTTTATTTTCAAGTGATATTAAGATTGTATATTTGTAAAAAGTATTTTGAATTTGTAAAGGTAGTTTAATTTTAGATCCAATTTTTAGAAGCATTTTGAATTTGTAAAGCATGTTTAATTGTTAGATCCTACTTTTAGGGGCGTTTGAATTTGTAAAAGAAGTTTAATATTAGATTCTATTTTTAAGTGATTAAGATTTGATAATATATGTAGAGGCGTTTTTGGTAGTTCACGTTGATACCAAAAAAGTGTGACACCAAAGCTATTATAACTATTATTAAATATATTTATATATTCCATTTGCTATTTCTAATCAACTTAAACTTTAGATTCGATATGAAGATACTTCTCTATTCTTATATGGAGGACGTTTATTACAACAATATGTCGTGGATAATTATGTGAAAATTGAAAGTGGTAGAATGAGATGGTTTCTTCAACAACAACATCATATTAGATCAGAATTGTATGCGGGACTTCAAGATGCATTAAATGCTGGAGAAAATAATGCAAGTATGACAATTTTCCCTTCTCTTTGGTTTATTTACAATATATACATATACATATACACACACATTCATATATATATATATATATATATATATAATTTTATATCAAATTAATTTTTTTGATATATGTAATATAGGTAGAAGAGCAATGGAAGTCCACGTAATATGTACCAACGTTATCAAGATGCAATGGCTTTAGTACAAAAGTTTGGAAAGTCTGATTTGTTTATTACAATGACATGCAATCCTACATGGAACGAAATCACATCAGAACTATCACATGGACAAACTTCCCAAGATCGCCCAGATCTTACTACTAGAATTTTTTGTTCCAAATATGAAGAACTAAGCATGATATCTACGACAAACAAGTTCTGGGATTGGTTGCCGCACATGTTCATGTCATCGAATTTCAAAAAAGAGAACTACCCCATGCTCATATGCTTATTATTCTAGACAACGAAGATAAATTACATAGCCCAGATGATTATGATGCCGTTGTAAAAGCTGAAATTCCGAATAGTGATGAAGAACCAGAGTTATACAATGCTGTCATTAAATGGATGCTTCATGGGCCATGTGGAAGACAACGACCAAATGCTCCATGTATGAAAGAGGGAAATTGCAAAAAAGATATCCTAAGCAATTTTCATCATGTACTATTCAAGGTAATGATTCATACCCTATTTATCGAAGGCGGGATAATGGAATAAACATTGGACTAGACAATAATGGTGATATTATAATGGATAATCGTTGGGTTGTTCCATATAACCTATGGCTGTTGAAAAAGTATGATTATCACATAAATGTTAAAGTTTCTAGTAGTATCAAATCTGTCAAATATTTATACAAGTATGTATACAAAGGTCCGGATTGTGTGACAGTGGAAATTCATCCGTCTGAAAATGATGAGATTCAAAAAAATTTAGACGCTAGGTGGATATGTCCCCAAGAGGCATTTTGGTGAATTTTTGAATTCTCATTGCATACAATATATCTTTCAGTTCAACGTCTACAGATACACCTTCCAAGTAGGCAACAAATGACTTATCATGCTAACCAAACTGTGTTTGATGTTTTATTGGATGAGAACCTCTCTACATCAATGTTAATTGAATTCTTCTACACAAACTCACAAGATTCAGATGCAAGACTTTTTTTATACCATGAATTTCTGGAGAAATACACTTGGATATCAGATATTAAAAAGTGGCGACAAAGAGCATCACATAAAAAGGTCATAGGATGAATTTACAATGTTTCTCCATTAGAAGGAGAACGTTACTTCTTGCAAATTCTTTTGAATCATGTAAAAGGACCAACATTATTTAACTAACTTCTAACCATCGATGGTATCAAATGCCCAACGTTTAGGCAAGCAATGGAAAAGATGGGATTACTTGAAGAAGACCAAAGTATAAGGGCATGTTTGGTTGAAGCATCAAACACACGAATGCTGTCATCTTTAGGAAGATTATTTGTAACAAGCTTAATTTATTATGCACCAAGGGGAGTGAGAAAATTGTGGGAAGAATTTTTTT
The DNA here is from genome assembly GCA_030737815.1 of Allium fistulosum. Classification (NCBI taxonomy): domain Eukaryota; kingdom Viridiplantae; phylum Streptophyta; class Magnoliopsida; order Asparagales; family Amaryllidaceae; genus Allium; species Allium fistulosum. The sequence goes on along the minus strand of CM060901.1, from coordinate 301,941,962 downwards.
ATCATATGGTTGAAGGTACTCCAAGTTCAAGTGCAATGGCTCGACCTATACTTGAAAATCGTCTTCTACGTGATCTTAATGATCTATTAATAAACCATTATAAACTAGTATCTGATTTTGATCTTCCAAGTATTAGGAATGATATAGATAATGATTCCCTCGCTTCAAAATTGATAGAGGAACAATATTGTATTGCAACGTCTAAAGAGGACTTTACATTTAACGAAAAGTTAAATGAATGTCAAAAATATGCATATACTGCAATTACTAATGTTGTTTACCATAAGAAGAGCATAATCTATTTCATAGATGACTCTGGTGGGATAGGAAAGACCTTTCTTTATTGAGCAATACTTGCAAAACTTAGGCAAGATGGTTTAATTGCACTTGCAACAGCTACATCGGGGATAGCCGCAACAATCTTACCACATGGTCGAACAACACATTCGCGGTTTAAAATCCCAATCAATCCAACTTCAACATCAATGTGTACGATACCTAAACAGTCTAAAGTAGTTAAACTTATGAGATTAGCGGCCGTTTATATTTAGGATGAAGCAACATTGACCCACATATATGCTTTTAAAGCACTGGATAAAACTTTGAAAGACATATTGGGAAATGACATGCCATTTGGAGGTAAAGTTATAATCATCGGAGGGGATTTTAGACAAGTTTTACCAGTTGTACAAAATGGTACAATATCGGATATTATTGATGCATGCATTGTTAAATCGTCATTATGGAAACATGTAGAAGTGACCTATCTCACTCAAAATATGAGGGCAAAAGAAGATCCATTCTATGCGGATTTCCTACTACGAGTTGGTGATGAAAATGAGCCACATATATGTGAGAACAAGATAAGACTCCCAGGCGAAATGGTTATACCGTGGAAATATGAAAAATTAGTAACTACTCTAATAAATTCAACTTTTCCAACTTATTCGTTAATGCATTCAATACAAAATATATGATTACAAGGGCTTTGATCACCCTACTTAATGAAAATGTGGATATGTTAAATGATCAAGTTTTAAATCTTTTTCCTGGTAATCACCATGTCTACTACTCTTTCGATTCTGTGGAAGATGATATAAGAAATCTATACCAGCTTGAATATTTGAATTCGATAAATTTGAGTGGTTTACCCCTACATAAATTGGTCTTGAAGAAAGGTGCACCAGTTATGCTACTAAGGAACCTCGATCCAAAAAATGGACTATGCAATTGTACGCGACTTATATGCCGTGAACTTCATAGAAACATCATAGATGCAGAGATTTCCACCGGTTACTTTGCTGTAAACTCGGGTTTTCTTACCAAGAATACCTATGAAGCCCTCTGATGATATCCGTTTACCATTTATTTTATTATATAAACAGTACCTATAAGTCTAGGTTTTGCTTTAACTATTAACAAAGCTCAAGGGCAAACAATTCCAAATGTTGGAATTTACTTACCCCAAGATGTATTAGTCATGATCAACTTTATGTTGCGTTATCAAGAGGAGTTTCATTGAAAAACACCAAAGTTTTAGTAAAAAATGGTGAAGTTCAAGGGCAATCCGGAACCTACACAAGAAATGTTGTCTACAAGGATATGCTAATATCTTCAAAAGAACAAATTTGATATCTTTTTTCATTAGTTATTTCTTTTTGGATGTTTGACACATAACTCACAATATTTATTTTTAGTTCTTTTTTAAATAATACGTGCTTATAGAATAATAATCATCAACGATGAAATGAATCTTCATTCTATTAATTATTTTATATTTAAAAGTACGCTTTCGTGCATGTCATTTGTATGTCAATTTGCACTTGCAAATCATGTATTTTCTGTTACATATACATTCTTGCATTTATGAAACATATGTCGTTTGTACTATTTAAATGCACATGCCGTGCCAATATGATTTAAATATAATAGCTTTGGTGTAATAATTTTTTACTACCAGCGTGAACTTTCTCAAACGTCTCTCTATATATATTACCAAATGTTAATATCATTTAATCTAGCAAATATTTTTTTTATAAATTCAAAATGCTCTCTAACATATATTATCAAATTTAATAGCACTTAAAAATAAGATCTAAAAATTAAACTTTTTATACATTTTCATTCTTTGTAAATTGATAACAGAAGAAAAAATTCAACCTAACAAAAAAATTAAATGTTCCAACTTAGAAACAAAGATATACACATGATTTCAAAGTAAAAACGTACCTAAATATTTATGAAAATCATTTCTCTTGAATATGTTAAATACATATAATTTGTAAAAAAAAACAAAATATCCGCGAAGCGTGTGCTATTGTCACGCGCGAAGCGCGTGTAGTAACACTTGTAATAATAAATGCAATTGACCATTATATGGTCAAAAATTAAATTAGTTTCATGTTAAAATTTATTTCAATAATAAAATGAACATAAACACATTAAATGAGCATACTTTATTTCTAATTAACCAAATTTTTTGAAATAACCAAAATACCTTGTATAAATATCCAAATTACTAATCAAAAGTTAAGTAAGGTAAAATAATCATAAAACCGAATTTATATTTCTTGCATAAATGGTTCTAAATTATACATATCTATATATACTATTTATAAACATTAAAGAAAATGACTGTACATATCAGATCTAAAACATTCCTCACATCAAAATTCACAACTTATAAAATATAAGATAATAAACATTTGAATGCGTTAACCAATATAAGTTGTTTTCGAAATTTAGAGGAAGTTAGATTATTTCTCATAATTTAGTGATTTCAAAATTCTATTTTATTTCTTAAATAACATACAGATCACTATTATATTTATTTTTCTACACCAAAATAGTTTCGCAAATCAGCCTTTCAATTTATAATACACACACACTATAAACCAAATCTAAAATCATCACCAAAAGAATCATTGATACATATATCAAGCAGATCTGAAACTTAAGTGGAATATAATGACTTCTACACGAAGTTTAATTCAAAACATACTCATAAAAAAACCATAAAAATCTCTCAATGAAATCAATAATGGGTGGCTCTGATACCACTTGTTAGGATTTCAAATAGAGTAAGTTAAATAAATTAGCGGATGTTGTACCCGAATCCATAGTTGTTGATTGAAAGAGAAGAAAAATTGGTTTGATCTTCCAAATTGACTCAAATCCTAGATCCGATTTACTTCCACAGAAGAGATTAATAAATAAAGTTATGTAAATTGGGGTCCATAACCATTTATGTATAATATTGACATTTTCTAATTTGACCCTTCAACAGATTAGAATTGCCCCGGTATCTACACGTTAATACCATGACAATTATATTTGTAAGTCTTTTAACTTTAATTCATAATTTGATCATTTTAATCAAGCTTTACACCAAAATAACACAACACATTTTATTTTATATTATGGCCAACATGTTGGAATTTTCCAACATATAAGTTATCCCGACATCATGTTTCTTATACATCATTGAATCACAAAACTAAACATAATGAAAATCCTTATATTCTATTTCTCAGTCGTCTTTCTTTTTTCAAGTTGGTTCAGTGTCACTTTATGTATTATGTAACAAGATAATGGTTAGACGTTTAATCACCACGTGTTGGCCATGTAGTGGCCGCCGTCATATGGTGCCAACAGCTATACATTTACAATTGTGGAAATTAGCCACAAAGGCCTCTTTAGCAAGTGGAATTAGTTTCTAGGACACACAACTGAAATAATTACTTTCAAGGACAAAACGTAAAATAATTAGTTTCTAGGACCTAAAAACCTATGAAATTATGTCCTTGAAAGTAATTGGACTGCCGACTTTGTTCTTGAAAGTAATTATTCCGCTGACTTTGGCCTTGAAAGTAATTTCTTTGAATGTGTGTCCAAGAAACTAATTAGACTGCAAAGTTTGTCCTTCTTGTGAAATGCCCATGTTTCACAAGAAGGACAAACTTTGCAGTCCAATTAGTTTCTAGGACACACATTCAAAGAAATTACTTTCAAGGCCAAAGTCAGCGGAATAATTACTTTCAAGGACAAAGTCGGCAATCCAATTACTTTCAAGGACATAATTTTATAGGTTTTTAGGTCCTAGAAACTTATTATTTTACGTTTTGTCCTTAAAAGAAATTATTTCAGTTGTGTGTCCTAGAAACTAATTCCACTTGCTCTAGGGGCATTTCACCAGAAGGACAAACTTTGTAGTCCAATTAGTTTCTAGGACACACATTCAAAAAAATTACTTTCAAGGCCAAAATCATCAGAATAATTACTTTCAAGGACAAAGTCAATAGTCCAATTACTTTCAAGGACATAATTTTATAGGTTTTTAGGCCCTAAAAACTAATTATTTTACGTTTTGTCCTTGAAAATAATTATTTCAGTTGTGTGTCCTATAAACTAATTCCACTTGCTAAAGAGTCCCTTGTGGCTAATTTCCACTTCATGGCCTTTGGCCAGGTGATAGTCTCATAGCAGTTGGGCATCCTGAATGTTGCAGTAACGCAACATTAAATTACAGGTCGTGATATATTTTAGGAACACAACCTTACTTTTACTTGTGCATTTCTAATTAGTGAACCATAATAAACATGATAATGGGAACGAAGTTATTGGCCACCACGTCGATCCTTTTATGTTCAGCACTGGCCACCATTATAAGCAGTACTTATAACGTTAAACAACCAATGTGCTCGGAGCTCATGGAGAAGTCACGGTGGCAATAAAATACGTGCTGCTTCTGCTTATTTTTCTTTTCGCCTTTCTTTTTTACTCGCTCTCTGTTCGCTTCATCAACCAGTTCAATTTCCTCATTAACAAGCCTTATGATAGGAGTCATGGAGTCCATGATGGAGGGGACCTTGGGTCGATCTTGACCGTTGATTATGTGAATGGGTTGTTGGAGAGGGCATGTATTTTGAATAACGTGGGGAACATGATTTTTTTATAGCGGGCTGTCTGTTTTGCTCTGGATATTTGGGCCTGTTTTGGTGTTCGTTTGCTTAGTTGCCATAGTTCCTATTTGTATAATTTGGATTTTGTTGGTGGAGATGATTGAAAAGCGGTCGGATTGGTAAACTGGAGGATGATGGTATGGAGTATTTGGACGCCTAGCTGCAATTTCATGTCATAATGTTTGCGTCTGTGCCTCAAATGTATTCTTTAAACCTTTTAATGCTTCCAGCCATTCCTCGTGCTTTTGAAGAGTTCGACCAGCCTGTCAATTATGTTTATGATCGAACTCCTATTCGAGTTTCCCCTGATGCATATGCGCAAGCTGCTGTGTTGTATATGTGTCATCAACGATGCGTGCACGGGCTGTGCATGTTCAATCTGCACATATTGTCTGTTGCTCCTTGGACACAGAATTTTGATGTTCATCAGCTCATCACTCATGTCAGTGAATCTGATACTGTGAATGATCAATCTGCTATTGATGCGCATAGAATTTCTACTACTTCTCTTGATGGTCTGACCGCACATACAATTTTGTTGCATGATAGTACAACATTCCATGTACCTGATGTGCATGTTTTTTCTCAAGCTTCTACATCAGTACATGAAACTGCTGTCTAAAACAGTGAAATTAAACCACTGTTACATAAGCATGGGCTGCATGCTTTAGTTGTTAATGCCTGTATACGCCGTTCAACGCATATCATTGATCAGGTTTTGCTACAAGTGCAAGCTGATGCTGTTCCAGTATTAGATCTTGAAGCTCCAGTCCATTTCTTTTGTAATGTGCTGCCTAAGTATGATCGTGCTACTGGTATATCATGTCCTATTGTTAGAATTCTCAAAAGTAGTGAATGAGATATATCCCACATCACATCGCCAAAAATAAGTCCATTTTCTTGTTTATATAGTGTACTCTCAATCCTTATATTGGCCCTTAGGGTCAAGTAATTTTGTGCGAGGGGAAGGACCTATGTGGCCATGGACTAACACGCGCGCTGCCGCCCGCCTGTCCAACCGGGTGCGGATCCAATAAGATTGGGCTGTGTCATATATTTTTGCTACCTAAAAAATAGACTGATTTTAAAACAGAAGTGTGTTTAAATAGATACGGATTTTCAGCAACAGTTCTGAACCATTGCAAACGAACAGACTCGGTTGTTGCAAACAACAACAGTTTTTGACGTTGCAAATGAAAGGAAGTGCCTGTTGCGAACAGTAACACTTTTTGGCGTTGCAAATGAAGGGATGCTACTTTTCTCAACGGGTGTAGCCATTGGGAATTCGATTATAAATAAGGAGGAAACCTGATCACTTTCCTCACTCAATTTTAAAAACTGAATTATCTCTTCTTTATCTTCGCTTCTTATAATCATAATCAGTCCTATCACACAGAAGATCGTACACATCACGATCTCGAGCAACTTACGTCGGCTGTATCTTGGGAGACTTTGAATAAAGTCTTAAGGAAATTGTTACGACAAGCCTCAGACGAAATTTCCTTCTTCAACCGGTTAGATTTCTAGTTGATTTATATATTTATATATATATATATCATTTTTGTTTCTACGTTGTACTATTTCTTTAAATAGTATAACGTTTGATTTAACGCTACAGTTATTATTACTATAGTTGTTAGTTTGTTGTTGTAATTAATTACAACATACTTATTGTTAAAAATAGCTAATACAGAATTCCAAAGTAGTGGAAATCTGATTTGTAAACTTGTAAAACGAGTTTATTATTGATTAGTCTCTGTTTTGGTATACTAGACGTATAACATCTTAAGACTTTCCTTTTTTCACTAAAACAGAGATGGCAACAGCTGAACTATCAACAAAGGCTACTACTCACAACAGGCCTGATCCGTTCAAAGGAGATGGTGATGACTTCATAACATGGAAAAATCAAATGCTATTTTATCTCACCACGCTAGGGATGTAGAAGTGCATCGAGGAGGATGAACCAAAGCCTAAAGACGGACAAACTAGAGAAAAAGATGCAGATGTTTTTCTCAAAATTGACTCATGGAAGCATTCAGACTTCCTGTGCCGAAACTACATTCTGAATTGTCTGGTTAAAGTACTATATAAAGTATATCAGCCGCACTAGACAGCAAAATTCTTATGGACTGCACTTGCACATAATTACAAAACGCAGATTGTCAGTTTGAAGAAGTTCATCGTAGATAAGTTTATGGAATACAAAATGGTTGACTCCAAATCCGTAACTAGTCAAGTGCAAGAACTCCAACTCATAATTCATGAACTTGAAGCAGAAGGACATAAAGTTGGAGAATCCTTCCTTGTTGAAGCGATAACAGGGAAATTACCACCATCCTGGAAAGACTACCACAATTATCTGAAACATAAGAAAAAGGAGATTTCCTTAGAAGATCTTATTGTCAGACTAAAAATTGAGGCTGATAACCGCGGAGTGATAAAACAAAGCGAAGAGGCATTTGTGGCAGAAGAGTCAAAGAACAAAGGGTATTTCAAGAAAAACAATAAGAAGAAATTCCCGTAGAAGAGAAAAGCGCCTAAAAACAAACCCAAAGAAAACAAACGAACCATGAAGTTTAATGGCGAGTGTTAGGTTTGTGGAAAAGCAGGACACGCTGCTAGAGATTGCAGACACAAGAAGGAATGCAACTCAGAGGCAAATATGGTGGATAACATGGAAGTAGACGAGTCTAATTTTTCAGCAGTTATATCTGAATGCAATTTGGTTCAGAACCCTAACCAATGGTGGGTGGACAAAGGCGCTACTCGTCATGTTTGCTCGGACAAATCCATGTTTTCTACATACCAGAAATTCGATCAGGAAGAAAAACTTTACTTGAGTAATTCTGCAGTTTCCATGATCGAAGGCAGTGGCATAGTAATCCTCAAGTTTACTTCTGGAAAAACTGTCAAGTTGAATGACGTGCTCCACGTTCCAGACATACGCAAGAATCTCATCTCTGGTCCAGTGCTATCAAAGAAAGGATTCAAAATGGTCTTCGAGTCAGACAAGATGGTTCTGTCCAAAGCTGTAATGTATATAGGAAGGGGATATTTATGTGATGGCTTATTTAAGGCAAATGTAGCCATTGTCGGCAATAAAACTATGTATTCTAATTATGCTATTAATAAAATTGAAGTTTCTTATTTGCTTGAGCATGAAATTTTACTATGGCATGATAGATTAGGACACATAAATTTCCGAAAAATGAAAAAACTATCAAACTTGGGATTAATTCTGAAATTCCAAGTAGATAAAAACTACAAATGTGAGACATGCGTAGAAGCAAAAATGGTCAAAAAACCATTTCATACAGTTGATAGAAGCACCGAACCACTAGGTTTGGTTCATACTGATTTATGTGATTTCAAATCATTACCTACAAGAGGTGGGAAAATGTACTTTATTACCTTTATTGACGATTATACACGATATTGCTATGTATATCTTTTAAATAGAAAGGATGAAGCAATTACATCGTTTATGAAGTACAAAGCTGAGGTAGAAAATCAGTTAAATAAAAAGATCAAGATATTGAGATCTGATCGAGGTGGAGAATATGAATCACCATTTGAACAATTCTGTGCCGAAAATGGTATAATTCATCAAACAACAGCACCATATTCACCACAACAAAATGGTATAGCCGAGAGAAAGAATAGAACATTAAAAGATATGATTAATGCGATACTCTTAACTTCTGGCTTACTGACGAACTTGTAGGGGAAAGCCTTAAATATGTCTAATCACATATTAAACAAGGTTCCTCACAATAAAATAGGAACAATTCCATATGAGTTATGGAAAGGACACATACCAAGTTTTAAATACCTCAAAGTGTGGGGGTGCTTGGAAAAAGTTCCAGTTCTTCCTCCCAAGAAAGTCAAACTTGGACCAAAAACAGTAGATTGTTACTATTTAGGGCCAGCCCAAAATAGTAGTGCTTACAGATTTTTGGTACTCAAGTCTGATATAACTGATATTCATGTAAATACAATCATGGAATCAAGAGACGCCTCATTCTTTGAAGATGTGTTTCCGCACAAAAGAAATGAAGGAAATAATGTCCCCAAAAAGACAAGAGAAGAATTGAGTAAATCACATGAAGATGAAACTCATTGTGAAACTGAGGAAGTTGATCCAAGAAGAAGCGTAAGGGCAAGAACTTCCAAGACATTTGGTTTGGAATTTTTAACATATATGTTAGAACACGAACCTCAAACGTACAAGGAAGCAATGTCATCTTCTGAATCCTCATGTTGGAGAGAAGCAATCCAAAGTGAAATCGATTCAATTCTGAGTAATAAAACTTGGGAAATAGTTGATCTTCCACCTGGAATAAAACCAATTGGTTGTAAATGGATCTTCAAAAAGAAGATGAAACTAGATGGCTCCATAGACAAATACAAAGCAAGATTGGTAGCCAAAGGATATCGTCAAAAAGAAGGTGTAGACTTCTTCGATACCTATTCACCAGTAACACGAATAACCTCTATAAGAATGTTAATAGCAATTGCATCCATCTATAATCTATAGATTCATCAAATGGATGTAAAGACGGCATTCTTAAATGGAAATCTCGATAAGGAGATTTATATGGAGCAACCTGAGGGTTTTATATCCAAAGGGAACGAAAACAAAGTATGTAGATTAGTCAAATCATTATACGGACTAAAACAAGCTCCAAAACAATGGCACGCAAAATTTGATAGTGTCATGATGAAAAATGGTTTTCGTATAAAAGAATGTGATAAATGTATTTATTACAAACAAATTGGACAATCATACGTGATGATTTGTCTATACGTAGAAGATATACTAATCTTCGGTCCAAATACTAAGGTAATAGAGACCACTAAGCAGATGTTAATCAACAATTTTGATATGAAAGACTTAGGAGTTGCAGATGTTATTTTGGGAATCAAAATAATAAGAACACCTAATGGAATTGAATTATCTCAGTCACATTATGTAGAAAAAGTGATTGAAAAATTTCAAAATTTTGGAATTAAAAGAGTACGAACGCCGTATAATCCATCGGAAGCACTGCATAAAAACACTAATGAGAGTGTAATGCAACTAGAATACTCTCGTGTAATAGGATGTCTCATGTATCTCATGATTGCACAAGACCAGATACAGCTTATGTAGTAAGTCGATTAAGCAGGTATACAAGCAACCCAAGGAAGGAACACTGGAAAGCACTAATGAGAGTGCTTGGATATTTAAAAAATACCACAAACTATTCCTTACATTATGGAAAATATCCTGCCGTCTTAGAAGGATATAGTGATGCAAACTGGATTGCTGATTCAGAGGAATCAAAATCAACGAGTGGTTATGTCTTTACCTTAGCAGGGGCAGCAGTGTCATGGAAATCTACTAAACAAACATGCATAGCTCGATCCACTAAGGAATCAGAGTTCATCTCTTCAGATAAAGCAGGCGAAGAAGCAGAATGGCTTCATCACTTTTTAGAAGATATTCCGTTTTGGCCTAAACCTATACCGGCCATATGCATACACTGTGATAACCAAGCAGCATTAAGCAGAGCGCAAAACTTTGTGTATAACGGAAAGTCACGACACATTCGTCGACGCCATAACACAGTTAGGCAGTTACTCTAAAATGGAACTATTTCCATAGATTATGTGCGAACAAATGATAACCTAGCGGATCCATTTACTAAAGGTTTATCAAGAGAGAAAATTAACTGTGCATCGAGGGGAATGAGTTTAAAAGCCTAAACCAACAAGAGTTATCTTATACGGAAACCTATCCTAGCGACCAGAGATCCCACAGACTAGGATCAATAGGCAAACCAGTTCTGAATAACTCAAGACGTAATGCATTTGTTTGGACTTAGTCCTACTCCATTCCTATGGGCTCCCTCCTTGGAATTTAATACCAAATATAAGAAGATTATTTCTAAACAATCCAAGTTGTATTAAATTTGTAAATTTGAATCTTTTATACTTGCCTCGTTTTCGATATTTTGACCTTATCTATTCCCCACCCAGGAAAAAGGCCAGGTGAGTCAGGGCACTGGTTGCTCCAGAACATCTCCTTAGCTTAAACATCTCGTATCCGGATCTCATGAATAGAAAAATCCAGTCTACTCATCATGCTTTTGGAGCCAAGATTAAATCACTTAATTATAACAGCATTTCTTTAAATCATTTACTTAAACTCTTTAAAATAAATTATAAAGCCTCCACGTTATCTTTAAAATACCTAATTATTTATTTGAAAACATTTATAAAAGATTTGAGAAAGAATACTTAAGTTTAAAGCCATATTTCAGAAGTTAATAAAAGTGTTGCAAAAGTGGTGCGAATAACGTTTTTAAGGCTTATTTGATCACAACAACTTTTCGATCATTTAGAAATCCATTTTTATAACTTAAATCTACTTTAAAGTATTTATAGAATTTATTCCATATTTTTAAGAATTAAAAATATCACTTTTAAAGAATTTATCACTTTGGTTTCGAACTGCTAAACCGCGATTATTTTGAAAACTTGATTTGCTCATATTTCAAAATCTACTAAATGAATCTCGATCGTTTTCTTTTGTTTGAAAATTATGATCATAAGAGTTTAGAAAATTCTTATTTTAAAGAATTCCGACTCCGAATCCATCTTATAAATAGATTTAAACTTTTGCAGCACGAAATCGCGAACTACCATCACGCGACACGCCTATTTTAACTCAATTTTCATATCCCTTCCAAATTTGTCGAAACACATTTAAATGTTTATAAAACATTTCTAAATTATTTTAAACTATTTTAAATAGGTTTAACAATCTCATATACACCATTTCATTTATTAGAGGAAAGTGATTTCCTTTATGATATTCGATGTGTATTAAATGTGAATTGTTTACACATCCAAACAAACATATTTTCACATCCAAACATGATTCACAATCATCATAAACAAGTGTAGCCAAACATATATATCATCCAAAATATCGTATATAAATAGAGTTTCTCACCTTCATTAGTTTCTAACTTTACAAAAATTTGCTATAACTTCGATATAGTCGTATCAAAACCTATGGAATAGAGCCTTGGACCGTTGGATAGCCACGGCCTAAGATTGCAAGTGGAGGTGGGCTCTGCCTTGGGTGGTAGGAGGTGTGGCCATGAGTTTAGAGAGAGGAGAAGAGTGGTTTGAGCTTGTTTTGAAGTGGATTGCTAATGTATATATACTTGTATAAATTTATTTTCTTTTTGCTAATTTTTCATCATAATTTTCCTAAGTAGGAAGCCATTAAAAAGGAGCATAAAGAGATGAAGAAGCCTAGGATTTTATGAAAAAATGAAGTGAAGATGAAGGGTGGTATTTATAGGCAAAAATGTGCTAAAATATCATGATATTTATGTGCATATGCATCACCATTTCATCACCACCACACCCTCCTCTTCCATCACTATGCACGGCTGAGCACCATCCCATGTGTGTAGCCATGTGTGTGAGTTGATATGTGTAAGCGTCAAGTGAAGTTTGCTTTTTAATTGTGAAAATATTTTAGATCTTTTTGTAATATATATATATATATAAGTGTATATGCATATTTGTATGTGTATGTATGTTCATGTATGTATTACGGTGTGCATGTGTATGTTATCTATGTGGATAACACATATAAATAAGGTTGCAACAACTTTGAACAATTTCCGTTCGTTAAACCGTTAAAAATCGGAAAGCCCATTCCCGAGCACATTTTCACTTATAAATTAATTTACACATAAATGAAAACAAAATTTGAAAACTAATTTCTTATCATTGTTAATTAATTAAAATGATCTCATTTGATTTATAAAACCATATAAATTAATATTAAACAATTGTTTACAAAAAGTGATATTATATCGATAAAGCGATACGAATTTTCTTATATTTCAAATCAAGTATATATCTTTATAAAACTATTATAAATGATTTACTATCACTATATAACTATTAAAATGAATTATAATCATTTTAAAACAATTATTTGAATAATTATAATAATTATTAAATCATTAAATATCAATTTAAATTCATAAATCAATATTAAATATGATGCCATTACTGATGATGTCATAAATACATTTTATTTACAAATATAAAATAAATAATTTTATTTCATATTGTTGTTTAAATGGATAAATAAGTATATATATCCAGCACCGTGCACAACTTCTGATAATTATAGAGCTGTTTATTGATAAAACGATTTTCGATTATTTTATTGATATTCCTTCAGAGCCTATATTTTTGTAATTACTTATTAAAATAAGATTACCACCATTATTGATCAAAAATCATAATCTACATTTAAAAAAAACCTTATATTTGAATATTTAAAAATAAATAAAATTTATCAAATTGATAATTTGCGGGTCGTTACATACGTCCCCCCTTAAAAGAATTTCATCCTCGAAATTACAATGCAAAATCCAAAGGTGTTTGCCCAAAATATTTATTTTTAAACCTACATCCGTACGATGTATATAGATCATTCATATGAAATATCTAATTCGATCTACTATTTGAATCCACAATTTTACTTTCAAGCTAGCATTGATCCCCCCATCCTCTAGTGCGAACTCCTATCAGGCTTTCCAATCAGAATTTTAGTTTTCCTTGCATAGCTCTCAACTATGATAGAATACTCAAGTATCCAACCACTAACCCTCATCAATGTTCGTCATCAAGAATCGAGTGATAAATCTTTTCTCGAATCGGTGTAAACACCTCAAAGTTCTGCACTCGAATCTTAGAGCAAAATCTTGCGATGAAATGATCTACTTACAACATACATACTTATTAATATTCAAAAATCTTTATGAAAAAATTCTATAAAACTTTCATCTTTTATTTTAACACTTTGATAATCATTCAAAATATTTGCCTTAAAATATTTCTATCTCCTTTTCAAAAGAAATCAATTATCCTTTACTTAGAATAATACTACTATAACTTTCTTTCAAACTTTTTTGAAATTTCTTTGTCAATAAATCTAATTTTTGATTTGCAATTTTTTTCATAACTTTTATCTTACAAAGAAAATTCTCCTTTTAAGCTTTGTTTCCTTTATCAAGAATTCTTATAAATTTTCTTAAGTGACTTGTATAATTGCAAATGATTGAAGTCTAATTGAAAGATCATAGTTATATTATACAACTTTGTATCTTAAATCCCTCATTTCTACGAAACTTGGGTCCTCCTTAAGTCATCCCAATCCTACTTGGATACATACTAAAAGTTCATAATACAAATACAAATACATGGCCAACCACAACATCACCCTATCACACGCCATACTTATAAGCTACTACTTAATACTTAATATTAGATAGATATGACTAGTCTTCAACCACAATCTCAGTCATCATTCTGAATCTGTTGCCGATGGTGCACTCCAATATCCAAACTCCAATGAAACTTTCCCAACATCCTCATCCCCACTCATTTATTCGTTGTCAGCTTCATTTCCGTCTTCATTTTCCACATATGGTAGGCAAGGCTGATTTCATGGAACCTGTCCAAGTCCGACTGGTACTTCCTGCAACATTTCCCCTTCCTCTAATTCCTCCAATCCTTGTATTCCCATATCCCCAGGATTCTCGAATTCCTCCACAGCTTCTTCCTCAGCTTCCAATTCATCATCTTCTATATTATCCCACTGAATGTATGAAATTAATGACTCCTCATGCCAAATAACATGATCCCCATGAATATCTCATGTGATATTGCTGCCCCACTACTATGGTTCGATTCATTTGATATTATATTATTTGGGTCCTCCTCTGGTTCAGACTCTTCCTCCATGGGTTATGTTGGAAATTCGAATTACGGATCTTCAGGCTGGATTAACACTAGCGCAGGGGGGGTGAATAATGTTTAATGGATTTTATAGAATTTTGAAAACTTTTCAAATTAAACACAAACATATGCAATTCACAAACACAGAGACAATTATAGAACCAGACACATATGCAAATAGTAAATAAAAGCAGTAAAGGAAAGAACACACCGGAATTTTATACTGGTTCGGATTTACCCTACATCCAGTCCCACATGATTTCTTGTGCAGAGTTCTTTTCAAATATAATGTTGATATTACAACCTCAATTTCAAGGCCACGAGATACACCCTCCTGTCTCAGAGCCCAGGCAAACTCTCTTGATTTAACTAGGCTACAAGATCACCTAATTGATTTACGGGCTACAAGCACACCCAATTGATTTACGGGCCACAATCACACTATTTCCAAGCACACTTTGATATGGAGAGACTCGATACACTTTGATCTTTCGATCTTTGATTACAAATAATCCTATAACTCTGAATAGCACTGAGATCTTTGAGAGAGAGTGGCAGAGAATCAACCTAGAGCGATCGAGTTTGATTCACTTAGGATTTTGGCAGAATTTTGTTAAAGCATTTTAAATATAAGAGAATATTTGAGTGGAGAAGGAGTGAAGAAATGAAGAAAAACTTACTTAATATTCGTTGACAACAACTGGTATATATAGGAGAACAATGGTCATGTCCATTCGTGAAAGGTTATGACAAATAAACACTTTTGAAAATTTGAAATTTGAAATCTACGGCTACCATGTCGACATGGGGGGTATAAGAATGTCGACATGCCTATGTTATTTTCGAAAATTGATTTTGCTTTAAAATGATTTCTATTCTAAAACTTGTCAAAACAATTTCTAAACTTTGTAAACCATTTTGAATATAGTTTAAACTTATAAAAGAGTTTTAGGAAGTAATCTTAAAATATATAATCTATAATATAAAGGTAATATTAAAAACTAAGTATAGACTTCTTTAAAACAAAAATTTAGATTTAAAGCTAAAATATTAAAATCAAGAGATAACTTAAAAAACAAGAGATAATTTTGAGATCAAAATACTAAAAGATGATAAGAATAGTATTTGAATTAAGGCTAAAATATTTAAATTGATAGAGATGACTTTTAAAAAGTAGTTTTTGAAAAAATAGTTAAAATAAATTATTTTGAATATTTCGTGGATTCCATTCCACTAGAGAAGGTCGTGGGTTCCATTCCACTATTAAAGCGAGAAGGTGGATTCCATTCCGCAATTAAACTCCGAATAAAGATTTTAGTGCTATTATGAAGTTTTAACATAAATCTAGACTCTATTACTTATCTTGATATTTTGAACTCTTGATACTCATGAGTCTTCAGTCTTGATTTCTTCAATCTTGAATTCGTCGGTCTTGAATCTCTATACTGTACAGTTTTCATTCTAAGTACGTGCATATATATATCGTGCATATATATATATATATATATCTTGACAAAGATATTAGTATTTATATTTTATAACAAGTCCTAAGGTTGTTGTCATCAAAACCATCATCTCAGGAACTAATAATCTTCCCCATTTTGATGATGACAACATTTGTTTATAAAATCTACTCCAACAAACTTCGATTCTACTCCGACTCCCCCTTAATCTACTAACTCCCTCTTAATCCAAGCCTATCTAACCTTGAAAGTCTATATGGATCGATAATATAGTTAAACTACGACTAGCAAGTGCGGAATTATAAATAATAGAAAATGGCAGTAATAAAAATGACACCAGGGATTTTTATACTGGTTCGAACTTCTCGTTCTACGTCCATTCCCAGACTGCTTCTAGAATTTCTCAAATAACCCTCACTTAACCTAGAGGAACAGGTATTACACCGCCTGAGCAACCGAACAGGACTTTTCCGCCTAAGCAACCGAATAGGACTTTTCCACCTAAGCAACCGAATAAGACTTCAATTACAATTTGGTAAATTGTTTCTTGACTTGTGTGTTCTTTGAATAACACGAATATAGTCAATGTAGTACACCCTTCCTATAATCTTCTTGATATGGTGATTTGAATGTGCAAAAGATAGGAAGTAGAGAATTGAAAATCACTTGATATTATAATAATATAAGATCAGAATAGATAGAAAGAATTGGTGATTGAAATAGTGAATTTACATCTCTATTTATAGTATTGAATAGTCTTAATTTAATAGTTGCAACTATTTGAAGAAGTGCAACTCTTGGTGAAGAATACAACTCTTCAGATTTTGATATTTCATGAAGAGATGCTTCAGTTCGTCAAGTTCAGATGTCTGAGATAAAAATGGCAGATGTCTGAATAAATTTTGAAATTCAAAAAATAAAAGAAAGACAAAAACAGTCAATTTAGACGTCTGTCTTTTAATTCAGACGTCTGTCTAGGATGACAGACGTCTGTTATTAAATTGACAGACGTCTATTTCATATAAAAATAGAGGCACTCAAAGCATAGAGTTCAGACGTCTGTTATATTAGTTTTAGACGTCTGATATTGATATCAGACGTCTGAAATAATATACAGACGTCTAATTTTGTACTGTTTTGTTCCTTCCTTTATTTTAGCACCTTTGAACTTGAGATAATATATAATTTTGAAAATACATTTTTTTATATCTTTTAAATAATAAAAGATATTTTATTTTAAAACATGATTTTCAAAAATATATTTGTGTGTGTGTGTTTCATCATCATATCAGAGATTGTACATAGATATCTTAAATAGAATTTTGAGAACTTTAATCTTGTAGATGATATGATAATAGCTTCTTTTGTAGATTCCTTTAAGAATATTTGACATTATAGTATATAGATTGAAATATATAGTTGTCGCATTAAAATCGAAGAAGGTAGGTTCCAACATTCTCCCCCTTTTTGATGATGACAACTATATAATTCAACGGTTAGTATAATCATACCTTTTTGCTCCCCCTGTCAATATGACCATATTATATAGCAGAAATGTTATTATTTCTCCCCCTTTGTCATTAACAAAAAGAATTGTTGGGGGTGTTTAGATAAAAAGAAGTAATAAAGCTGTAAATAACACAATAATTAAGAGATGTAAACAAACCAAGCATGATAATAACAAATCAATGTTTAAGACACAACATTTGTTTACCCAACACAGTTGACTAAGAAAGATAGATAAAATTATACAATCAACTTAGTAGTTTTAAACATAACAAAAAAAAAATTTATGAGAGAAAATTTGTTTGAACCAAAAGACAAACCAAAAAGAAAACCATCTTCATTCACCATTCTCCCCAAGTTGGAGAAGAAGGAGGAGAAGATCCATGAGACTTTTTCCATAATTGACGAAGAATTGTCTTGATAGTTTTCAATTCTTGTGCATTCTCTTCGACTTTGGCATCTAAATCATCGAATCTAGAATTGATGGAAGAAAAGCCTTGTGCTATTTGTTGAGAAATTTTCTTTTGATTTTTAGAGATAGTGATGTTGGATTTGAGTTTTTCACTTTTAGTATAAGTGCGTGAAGAACCAGAAATTAGTTCAATCTCGTAAGATTCCGGGATTGAATTTTGGATAAAAGCTTGCTCAAAAGCTTCGTCTTCTCCTTCATCATCTTCCCTTTCATCTTCATCATCCCTTTCTTGTTCAGTATCTCCTTTATCTCCATCATGTCCGGAACTGCCTACTTTTGATTTTCCCTTTTCTTTTTGTAAGGCTAGTTGTTCCGCTTTGTAATCATTATATGTTGGAAATGTCGGAGGAGATTCCGGTAATCCCATCAAACTAAAGAAGCGAATGTTGGATACCTTGATATTTTCAAATTCAATTGACGGACTTTGAATAGACAAGTTAGATAGAATTCGAGTAATATAAGGAGCATAGATAATAGAACGCTTCTTCGAGTCATGATAAGTATGAAATGCATCATAAAAATATTGTGCCCAATTGATTTGAGTATTAGAAAATATTGATTGAAGCGCCTTATCTTCATCATCATAGATTACCTCATGGCTTCCTTGCCGCGGAAAAATTGTTTTTATTAGCATTCTAAGCAATAATCGAGGTCGAGGACGAAGATGATTTGATCTATCTGTGGACTTTTCTGGTTCAAAAAGATAATATTCTAATTGTTTAAGTTCTTCTCCTTCTAACTTAAAATCATCTATATCGACCCCATCCGAGTTACATTTTAAAATTCGTCCAATGTCAGCAGGAGTTATTTGTAGAATGTTGCCGAATACGCTTGTCCAAAGCGTTCCTTTATCTCGATGAAGTCTAATTTTTGGATTGTTAACATTTGCAAGAAATAGTAGGATACTAAGTCTACAAATGTTGACTTGATTGTCTTTGAAATCAATGAGACTAGTAATCTGAGATCTATCAGTATAGAACCGAAGTTTGTACGTAGGAAAATGATCAAGATTATGAAAAATACCATGAAATGATGGTAGAGAAGATAAATGCTTGTAACGAGCCATACTTCGGGGTTCGTGGTATAACCAAGCTGCAATTTGATCTTCCGAAGGGAGAATATGAGGAGGTTGTTGAGAAGAATCTCTTTTTTGTTTCTTTGATTTGGGCGCCATTTATTTAATTTGAAGAAGGCTAGGGTTTTGAGTATCGCCTTTGCCGATGATGTAACCTTTTGAATTATCTCCAAAAGTGACAGATCCTCCATCTGAGTAGATAATGTTAGTTAACATATTTTTGTTGCCTGTCATGTGTTTTGAGCAACCACTGTCAAGAATCCATTTTCCTCTTTTCTTAATCGGTACCTGCAAAAAATATTAAAATTCTATTGGTACCCACTTCCTCTATAGGGTCCTAAGGGTTAAATCTTAGGAAGCCAAACCCAGTTGGGTTTAGAGTTCCCTTTAAAAATAAAATTTTCATTCTTATGTACAGACATAATAAAAGATTTAATGTAGTTTTTCCTAATCAAATTATAATTAGTTTTTGGAACCCAAATCATAATTGATTTTGGATGAATAATTTTTGAAGAAGTTTTTTGAGTAGATATAGATTCCTTTTTCTTAAAATTAGTATATAAAGAACCATTATTTTTAGAATGCTTTTGTATTGGTTTTTTATATCCTAACCCCTTTTTATTTGAACAAGTTTGAGAATTCTCAATTATTTTAGAGAGACTCTCTCTTCCACTGTTAAATTTAGAAACATTTTTAGAAATATTTTCCAGTTTTGTTTTAAGATTTGATACTTCTATATCAAGTGTTTTAATATTAGAGTTTAAATCATAATTCTCTTTTGCTAATTTAACATTCTCATATTTCTGTCTTTCTATTTCACTGCTTAAATCAGTGAATTGAGATGTTATATTAACATAAGATTCTTGAGATTTTACTAACTCTTCCTCTAATATTTTCTTTTCATCTTTTAACATGTCAGTTTCTATTTCAGTTCTATTTAATTTTCCTAAAGCATCTTTATATTTACTCTTTAGGATTCTAAGTTTATCTAACAATTCAGAGTTTATTTCTATTAAATCGTCAAAAGTTAGATCACTTACATCATCATTTGTTGCCATAAAACAAACGTTGGCTTGTTCTGAATCACTGTCATTATCACTGTCTGATGAAGAAGATTCTGTATCATCCCATGTAACTGAGAAGGCTTGTTTCTTTTTATATTTGTCCTTTTTAAGATTATTCTCTTTCTTCCGATCAGGACAATCTTTCTTTATGTGGCCCTTCTTGTGACATTCGTAGCATTCAAGAGATGAGCTTGATGGCTTATTAAAACCCTTGTTATTTCCAAATTTATTACCCTTTTTGAATTTTAAAAACTTTTTGAAATTCTTAGCTATAAATGCCATATCATCTTCTGATTCAGAGTCTTCTTTTTCTGCTTGAAAAGCGATAGTTTTCTTGTCCTGTGCTTGTGCTCGTCTTGCCTGTAAATTTACTTCATAGGACATTAGATTTCCTATTAACTCTTCTGTTTTTATGGTTGAAATATCATTAGCTTCCTCGATAGCTAAGACTTTTCGTTCCCATTCATCAGTTAAAGAGTTAAGGATTTTTGATACAACATCAGATTCAGTAAAAGTGACTTCTAAAGCTAAAAGTGAGTGATAAATATCCTGGAATCTAGAGTACATTTCACTAATACTTTCTCCTTGTTTCATCCTAAAATTTTGA
Organism: Allium fistulosum; assembly: GCA_030737815.1. Classification (NCBI taxonomy): domain Eukaryota; kingdom Viridiplantae; phylum Streptophyta; class Magnoliopsida; order Asparagales; family Amaryllidaceae; genus Allium; species Allium fistulosum. The sequence continues at coordinate 301,920,992 of CM060901.1, read as the reverse complement.
AATTGGTTTTTAAGCATAGAGATCTTGCTTTGTTTTACTTTATTTGTTCCTTCGTGTGTAACCTTAAGAGTATTCCAAATTTCATATCCAGTTTTACAGATACTAACTCGATTGAATTCATTTTTGTCTAAAGCACAAAATAACATGTTCATTGCTTTTGCATTTGCAGTAGCATCTAGTTTTTGGGTATTAGACCATGTAGCATACTCTGTAGTAGGAATATGATATTCAGTTTGAATGATATTCCAGGTTTCAAATCCACTTGCTTGCATAAAAATTCTCATTCTAGTTGACCAATAACTATAATTTAATCCGTTAAACAATGGTGGTCGTGTAGTGGCTTGTCCCTCAGTGAAACTGTTGCTAGTGTTATTGTTCATATTAAAAAAATATCAGATAACTATGTTATAGTTATGTGATGACCTCGCTCTGATACCAAATGAAAGTCTATATGGATCGATAATATAGTTAAACTACGACTAGCAAGTGCGGAATTATAAATAATAGAAAATGGCAGTAATAAAAATGACACCAGGGATTTTTATACTGGTTCGAACTTCTCGTTCTACGTCCAGTCCCAGACTGCTTCTGGAATTTCTCGAATAACCCTCACTTAACCCGGAGGAACAGGTATTACACCGCCTGAGCAACCAAACAGGACTTTTCCGCCTAAGCAACCGAATAGGACTTTTCCGCCTAAGCAACCGAATAGGACTTCAATTACAATTTGGTAAATTGTTTCTTGACTTGTGTGTTCTTTGAATAACACGAATATAGTCAATGTAGTACACCCTTCCTATAATCTTCTTGATATGGTGATTTGAATGTGCAAAAGATAGGAAGTAGAGAATTGAAAATCACTTGATATTATAATAATATAAGATCAGAATAGATAGAAAGAATTGGTGATTGAAATAGTGAATTTACATCTCTATTTATAGTATTGAATAGTCTTAATTTAATAGTTGCAACTATTTGAAGAAGTGCAACTCTTGGTGAAGAAGACAACTCTTCAGATTTTGATATTTCATGAAGAGATGCTTCAGTTCGTCAAGTTCAGATGTCTGAGATAAAAATGACAGATGTCTGAATAAATTTTGAAATTCAAAAAATAAAAGAAAGACAAAAACAGTCAATTTAGACGTCTGTCTTTTAATTCAGACGTCTGTCTAGGATGACAGACGTCTGTTATTAAATTGACAGACGTCTATTTCATATAAAAATAGAGGCACTCAAAGCATAGAGTTCAGACGTCTGTTATATTAGTTTTAGACGTCTGATATTGATATCAGACGTCTAATTTTGTACTGTTTTGTTCCTTCCTTTATTTTAGCACCTTTGAACTTGAGATAATATATAATTTTGAAAATACATTTTTTTATATCTTTTAAATAATAAAAGATATTTTATTTTAAAACATGATTTTCAAAAATATATTTATGTGTGTGTGTTTCATCATCATATCAGAGATTGTACATAGATATCTTAAATAGAATTTTGAGAACTTTAATCTTGTAGATGATATGATAATAGCTTCTTTTGTAGATTCCTGCAAGAATATTTGACATTATAGTATATAGATTGAAATATATAGTTGTCGCATTAAAATCGAAGAAGGCAGGTTCCAACAAACCTATTTTATAATTCTCCCCCTTTGTCATCAACAAAAACTAATCCTAAGCTACATAAATCCCCCTAAATCTTATACTATAGCACCGTATATGATAATAACACAGTATAGTAGAATGTAAATGAGATAGATAATAATATGAGTAAAATATAGTAAGGTAAATGTGAGAGATATGAAAATTTTAAACATAATCAATCAATATATACATCATGTTCTTATCAAACCACACCATGTTCAATCATATATTACACACCATATTCAAATCAATCCAAACCATACTAATCTAAAACAAATCAAATCAAACCAAACAATTCAAACCAAATTAAAGTAAATCAAACCACATATGTCAAATCAAACATTTCTTGGAACTTGAACCCATCCTTCTTCACCGAAGATAGGATCTGCCTTTAAAGCATCCCATTCTTCATTATCTTTGTTCAGAGTTCCTTCTGGATTCGCTTCAAGTTCTTCTTTGTTGAGGGTAGAGATCATCCATCGAATGGCATCGAAGTGCCTTTCTTGTTCCTTTATCATCTGCATTTGGCTTAATTCTAAGTGTCGTTGATTGCGAAGGGTAAAAGTAAGTATGTTCTTGAAAGAATTGAGAGTTTTTTCAAGATTCTCACTTAGATTATGAATAGAAGAGGCCATTTTTTGATAAAATATGAAGAAATTCAATGAAAAATAAAGAGAATTGAAAGTATGCATTTTTCTGGAAGAAACATATATTTAAAGAGTTAGAAAGTCGTTTGAAATGAAAAGATACAAGGTAGTTATGTAAATTTCAATTTCAAAACAAAAACAGTTTTTGGCCGTTACATGTCGACATAGGGGGTAGGGGGATGTCGACATGCCCCTGTTAATTTGGCAATTTGCTTTGTTTCTTTATATTATGTACAAGTCTATCTATATAAACTTATATAATATAATAACAAGCATTCCAGAGGTATTTTAGAGCTAATAAACAGAAATAAAAGATTTTCATTGATAATTTTAGTTAACATTATATAAAACGATACATAACATTAACTAAAGAGAGATACAAACTAATACAACATGAAATGAAACCAGTATTAGTTATAGGATGATGAAGATGATGATAATCTAAGCCTGCGACTCACTTTCCCAAATAACTTGTTCATTTTGGTGGAAAACTTGTCCAACTTTTTACTAACGGATCTTTTGAGAATCTATTGGTTTTCCACGATAATCTTTTAGTTCTTGAGAAGCGTTTTGTTGGATGGATTGGTAGGAGTGATAGGGTATTCAATGCTTTCCAATGAAGTATCTTCCTCCTCCTTTCCTTCTTCTTCAATTTCCATCTCCTCCCCTTCTTCCTCCTCCTCCTCTTTTTCTTCCCTCTCTTCATGAGCCAATCTGTCATCCTTTTCGGCAAGTGTTTCATATGGTTGAAACATAAGCGGAATTCTCATGAGAGAGATGTTAGCATGGTTAAACACTTTTCTATGAATGAACTCCTCTCTCTTATAATCAACACCAAAGTAGTTGAAAATCCGAGTGAGGTAAATTCCATGGTATAAAGTGTTTTCACCTAAAGTAAAATTTTTGGGACAAAGTTCATCCAAAATCACTTGCGCCCAATTAATGTCATAGTGCCCAAAAATAGAAAAAAGTGCCTTACAAACTTTTAAGGTCGGGTGATTGAAATTTCCCGATCTTGGAGTTATGGTATGTTGCAAAAGAAGGTTTATAATTCTAGCTTTAGGATGGAAATTTTGGTTTATAAACTCAAAGTTATCATCCCCTTCAAAAATGTGATGAAATGTCTCACGATCATGTTCGTGAATTTTAAAATCTGAAAGATCGATTCCCGTACTCTTACAACCAAGAATGTTACCCAAAATCTCACTATTTAAAACAATACACGTTCCTTTAACGCTACTCCACACTTCCCCTTCATTTCCTTCATAAAAACCACGATTCAAATTTGCATAAAACATTTTGACAAGATTCGGATAATAAACAAAATCATTTTGAGAATCATCAATTAAGCTAAGAATTTGATTTTTTTCGAAAAGAACATTGATCTCATATGAAGGAAATCACTAAAGATAGCAAATTTTCCCGTATGGACCTTTCCAAAGTTTACATAGCTAATGTAAGCTTTGATAACTTCTGAATCATTGTAGAGGAACTCTTTGGTGGCCTTGGACAGTCTCATGGTGGATGGAGTGCTTGAGGAAGCCATTTTTGAAGAAAGTAAAGAGCTTGAGAGTTTGAATTTTGAAATGAAAGTGAAAAGGTAGGATAAAGTTAAGGAGATAAATAGATATCTAAGAGCCATGTTCTCTGGTCAAGAGATACCTTTTCAGAGCTTTGGAATTGGTGAAAAGGTGGAGGGAAATTCAAAGATTTGAATTCAAATTTGAACTTCAAATTTCTGGCAGGGATGTCGACATGGGGGGTAGGGTCATGTTGACATGGGTCCCCTAAATCATGTGACTTATTTTACTACTTTATTTAATATCTATATCTATATATATATATCCTATAATCTAATTTATATTTTATCTGAAATAAAATTAAATATAATAACACTTTAATATTAATATTTTAGTATTAAAATATTATTATTTTGAAAATCAAAATTTTAAATTCAAACAAAAAGCAATTTCAAAACATGCAAACAACCAAACATTCAAACAAGCAATTTCAATCAATATAATTTAAATGCATACCTATTTTTAGATCCATATTTACGAGATCATCAGACTCATGAATAGCTGTAAAGGACATGTTTGAATTTTTCGTCTCTTGATCCTCATCACTAGAGGATGAGTCTGAATCATCTAGTGTAGCAGTATATGCTCTCTTTCTTTTCTTTGACGAATCATTACTTGGAGAAAATTTCTGTTTATACGGATGCAGACAATCTCTTTTTAAGTGGCCTGGCTCATCACAATTGTAGCATCTGACGTTGCTTTGAGTCTCATTACTATTTCCAGAATTCTTATGATCATTTCTCTTGTAATTGTTCATCTTTCTGTATTTTAGAAACTTTCTAAAATTCCTTATCATCATGGCTATTTCTTCACCATCGTCACCGTTTGAGTCTGAACCATATGTTATTGCATTGAACGCTATTGACTTCTTTACTGAGGCCTTGCTTTCTCTTCTCCCTTGCATTTGTACTTCAAACGACATCAAATTCCCAATCAATTCTTAAATTTTCAGAGTACTAATATCATTAGCCTTTCAATTGCTAGAGTCTTCTGATCCCATTCCGGAGTGAGTGAATTCAGGATTTTTCTAACTTGATCTTCTGCGGAAAAGTTCTTTCCTAATGCAATTAGTGAGTGCACAATGTCTTGAAACCTACTGTACATATCTGAAATGGACTCATTTGGATTCATCTTGAATAATTGAAACTGATTGGTCAAGATAGATATTTTGGTCTGTTTAACTTTGCTTGTTCCTTCTTGAGTAACTTGCAAAGTTTTCCAGATCTCATATGCAGACTTACAGATATACACTCTATTAAACCCATTCCTATCAAGTGAACAGAATAGAATATTTATGGCTTTGGAATTTTTTTGTGCAATAATCTTTTGCTCAGCAGTCCACTGTTCAAAATCAGTTGTGGGTTCAATGTACTCAGTTTGTGTGATATTCCAAGTGTCTAATCCTATTGATTGTAAATAGATTTTCATCCTACATGCCCAATATGCATAGTTACTGCCATTAAAAAGTGGTGGTCTGGCAGTAGACTGACCCTCTACAAATGAACTAGTGATAGTGTGGACATTACCAGTGTTGGCAGCCATTTGAAAATTTTCAAAAATCAGATTATGAAAACTTTGAAAACCTGGCTCTGATACCAAAAGTTGGAAATGTAGATTACGAATCTTAAGGCTGGATTAACACTAGAGGGGGGGTGAATAGTGTTGAATGGATTTTATGGAATTTTTGAAATCTTTTCAAATTAAACACAAACAGATGCAATTCACAAACACAGAGGCAATCACAGAACCAGACATAGATGCAAATAGTAAATAAAGTAGTAAAGGAAAAAACACACCGAAATTTTATACTGGTTTGGAGTTATCCTACATCAAGTCCCACACAATTTCTTGTGCAGATTTCTTTTCAAATATAATGTAGATATTACAACCTCGATTTCAAGACCACGAGATACACCCTCCAGTCTTCGAGTCCAGGGCAAACTCTCTTGATTTAACCAGGCTACAAGATCACCTAATTGATTTATGGGCTACAATCACACCCAATTGATTTACAGGCCATAATCATACTTTTTCCAATCACACTTTGATAGAGAGAGACTCGATACACTAAGATCTTTCGATCTTTGATTACAAATGATCCTATAACTCCGAAGGGAACTGAGATCTTTGAGAGAGAGAGTGGCAGAGAATCAAACTAGAGACGATCGAGTTTGATTCACTTAGGATTTCAGCATAATTTTGTTAAAGCATTTGAAATATGAGAGAATATTTAAGTGGAGAAGGAGTGAAGAAATGAAAAAAAACTTACTTAAAATTTGTTGAAAACAACTGGTATATATAGGAGAACAACGGTCATGTCCATTCACGAAAGGTTATGACGAATAGAAACTTCTTTTGAAAATTTGAAATTTGAAATCTACGGCTACCATGTCGACATGGGGGGTATATGGATGTCGACATGCCAATGTTATTTTTGAAAATTGATTTTGCTTTAAAATGATTTCTATTCTAAAACTTGTCAAAATAATTTCTAAACTTTGTAAACCATTTTGAATATAGTTTAAACTTATAAAAGAGTTTTAGAAAGTAATCTTAAAATATATAATATATAATATAAAAGTAATATTAAAATCAAGAGTTATTTTAAAAAACAAGAGATGATTTTGAGATCAAAATATTAAAAGATGATAAGAATAGTTTTTGAAAAACAAGAGATGATTTTGAGATCAAAATATTAAAAGATAATAAGAATAGTTTTTGAATTAAGGCTAAAATATTTAAATTGATAGAGATGACTTTTAAAAAGATAGTTTTTGGAAAAATAGTTAAAATAAATTATTTTGAATATTTCGTGGATTCCATTCCACTAGAGAAGGTCGTGGGTTCCATTTAACTATTAAAGCGAGAAGGTGGATTCCATTCCACAATTAAAATCTGAATAAAGATTTTAGTGCTATTATGAAGTTTTAACATAAATCTAGACTCTATTACTTATCTTGATATCTTGAACTCTTGAACTCTTGATACTCATGAGTCTTCAGTCTTGATTTCTTCAATCTTGAATTCACCAGTCTTGAATCTTTATACTATACAGTTTTCATTCTTAGTACCTGCACATATATATATCCTACATATACATATATATCTAGACAAAGATACTAGTATTTATATTTTATAACAAGTCCTAAGGTTGTTGTCATCAAAACCATCATCTTAGGAACTAACAGGTTCTTCTTCAGATTTGAATTCTGAACTGGCGGGGTCGGTGATCCCCCTTCCTTCTAAGGCTAGAGCGGCCTCTGTGTCACTAGATATTATGACCAGATCTGGAGTTAGGGGAGGTATAATCATTCTCGATATTGGTTAACCATCACTGTCTCTATGAGTATACAGATCATATTCCTCCTTTATGGGTTCTTCCTCATCACTTGAAAGAATGATTAGATCAACTTTCTCATCCCAATTTGATCTTGAGGTTTCTCCTTTTGAATACTTCCATCCATATTGATTCTACAAACATAAACACAAATACTTAGAAGCAGACACTAAGTATTTATCCTAACTTAACAAGTATACTGCTTTTCAAATCAAGGTTTGATTAATACTTAGGAAACAAGTCGAGATCTTTATCAAAATGTTTTATCTCTTTGCAAAAATCCTTTTGATTCTTTTAAAATGTTTTCCAAACCTTATTATCATCGACTTCCAAAATTCTTTCTAAAAAAAACTTCTAGGTAAAGTTCTCATTATCCAAATCTTAGGTTTTCCCTCTGTTATTAATCCTTTCAATACCATTAGTAAACATCTTATAGTCAAACTGTGAAATTCTAATCACAAGATGTTTATTCTTGATTTAACTAACTTGTTTTTAAAACCATTATCCAATTCATGACTTTAGTATCATAATTAACTAAATTTTCCAAAATATATTCTTTATATTTAAAATATGACCTTAGGGAAAATTATTTCAATTACCATATTTTCAAAATAAATCATTTTTTATATATCATTAACAAATACGCGCTCTTATATAATACTCTCAACTCATTCTTGGGTGTTACTTACCCTATCTCTAACGAGTCTAATGAGTTACTCATCCTAGGGTATTACTAACCCTATCTCTGATGAGACTTTACCCCTATCGGGCTCAGGTGTTCGCTCAACCTAAGCTTTGATACCAAATGTGACGACCCGCCTCCTCGACCCTCAGAAATTGACACTAATACATCCTTGGTATCAAGTGCTGCAAATCAAAGTGCCGGAGAGGTAGATCAGCCTCGACAGTTATAAATCTCTATCCTTATAAATGCCAAATACAATTAGTAAACTAATGCAACAGAAATGGAAATGTAGAACTATATGTAGGAACATCTTCAAATCCAGACTTCAAGCTCCATCATAATGCTTCAAGTTAAACCTGACTACTTGGATGCTCGAAAAAATAGGGCACCCAGAGTTTAAGGGAAATGGAAAATAAAATCCGGATCAGTCATGGGACTAGTGTGAGAAACTCAAAAAACAGATATTTGAAAACAAAGGGTATCTCATAAGACCACATCGCACATAAACACATAACACTTTTCTACCTTATGACAACCAAAATCTTTACTACGAAAAATTTGGTAATATTATTTTCAATGACATTCTTTTGAAGACACTTTTCAAGTAAACTTATATAATCTTAGCAGAAATTGTTACATTGATTAAATTCTAGCATAATAGGTTCTACAATCACATCCGAAGGCACTTATTGGAGAATGGATTTTCATACAATGGCACGTAAGGAACTACTTTCCATATAGTACATCTCTAGATGGATGTACAACACCTTTGAAACCTCTGCACCTGGCAAGACCGACCAACCCGCATATCCATCTAGTGGCGGATAGAACCAAATATGACATCATCCCGGTCGTTCCAGACTTATCCATGATCTCTCATAGCATACACATAATACCTGATATATAGAGGGTAATCGAAAAAGGTGATGACCATACCCTAATGGTTACGAACCACATAGCCTTACGACATGCCCTGTTTAAGCAATTTCCGGGTAGTGAGGCCCGAGGTAACGATTACCTTTCACATTGCACATTCCACTTTGAATGCCACATTGCCAATTCCATCACACACTATATATTTCCACAAATGTACAACCTCTGAGCTCGTATGACTTAGAGAAGGGTGTTAAGTGTAAGAGAGTTACTTCCTACACTACCAAACAGAAGTACGTTTGTAAAAATCAATGTACATGCATTTTAGAAATGCAATGTCAAACATTTGTCCATACAAGCTGTTCATAAATAAGAAAAAACAAATGAACTCTCCTACTACATCCAATCGGGAATCACTCCTAGAATTTATAGCGAGCATCCCTTGTATCGTAGATCAAATAAAGATACTACTGCCACATATACATGATATGGGAAATTTACCAAGAGGGTCAGTGATAAATATCCCTTCATTCTATTTATTATCATTCCATGTCTTCACCTCCGAATGCGTAAATTGGTTTGAAGTGGTTTTCGGATAGGAATCACCCAAATCCGACTCTGGTTCCTTCGACCCAATCATTGATAAAAAGATGTTAAGTAAATAGCTGCTTATTATTTGATTAATTACTTTCTTTTTATCAAAAAATATTTTCTAGAGATATATATCTTTTAAAAATTTCTTTCCAGTTATACAAAATCATTAAACCTCCCTTTAACTTTAGAAATACCAAATCAAAATCATTTCCCATAAATCAAATTGCTAAACCTTTTTGTGTAAAACGGGTCGATAGAATTTATACTAATTCTGCTCAATATCAATTTCCGTATTCAACCTTTACTATCCATTGAATAATAGTGGAATCTCTTTTAAATTCACATGGATAGTAGGGCTCCCTCCCCAGAATTTAATACCAAGTATAAGAAGATTATTTCTACACAATCCAAGTTATGCTAAATTTGTTAATTTGAATCTTCTATACTTGCCTCGTTTCCGACATTCTGACCTTATATATTCCTCACTCAGGTAAGAGACCAGGTGAACCGGAACTGGTTGCTCCTAAAAATCTCCTTAGTTTAAGCACCTCACATCTAGATCTCACGAATAGAAAAATCCAGTCTACTCATCGGCTTTTAGAGCAAAGATTAAATCACTTAATTATAATAGCTTTTTTTAAATCATTTATTTAAACTCTTTAAAATAAATTATAAAACTTCCATGTTATCTTTAAAATACCTAATTATTTATTTGAAAATATTTATAAAAGATTTGGGAAAGAAAACTTAAGTTTAAAGCCATATTTCAAAAGTTAATAAAAGTGCTACAAAAGTGCCGTAAATAGTGTTTTTAAAGCTTATTTGATCAAAACAACTTTTCGATCATTTACAAATCCATTTTTGTAACTTATATCTCTTTTAAAATATTTATAAAATTTATTCCATATTTTTAAAGAATGAAAAATATCACTTTTAAAGAATTTATCGCTTTGGTTTTCGAACTGCTAAACCGCGATTATTTTGAAAACTTGATTTGCTCATATTTCGAAATCTACTAAATGAAATCTCGATCATTTTATTTTGTTTGAAACCTATGATTATAAGAGTTTGGAAAGTCTTATTCCAAAGAATTCTGACTGATAATCCATCGTATAAAAGGATTTAAACTTTTACGACACGAAATCGCGAACTGCCGTTACGCAACACGCCTATTTTAACTCAATTTTCATATCCTTTCCAAGCTTTATTGAAACACTTTTAAATGTTTATAAGACATTTCTAAATCATTTTAAACCATTTTAAGGAGATTTAACAATCTCATATACACCATTTCATTTATTAAAGGAAAGTGATTTCCTTTGTGATATTCAACATGTATTAAACGTGAATTGTTTACACATCCAAACAAATATTTTATCATATCCAAACATGGTTCATATCATAACAGCCAAGTATAGCCAAACATATATATCATCCAAAATATCATAGTATAAATAGAGGTTCTCACCTTTATTGGTTTCTAACTTTATGAAAATTTGCTATAGCTTCGCTACGATCGAATCAAAGCCTGTGGAATCAAGCCTTGGACCTTTGGATAGCCACGACCTAAGCTTGCAAGTAGAGGTGAGCTCGGCCTTGGGTGGTAGGAGGTGTGGCCGTGGGTGTAGAGAGAGGAGAGGAGTGGTTTGAGCTTGTTTTGAAGTGGATTGCTAATGTATATATACTTTTATAAATTTATTTTCTTTTTGCTAATTTTTCTTCGTAATTTTCCTAAGGTAGGATGCCATTAACGTGATGTATGAAGCGGTGAAGAAGCTTAGGAATTTATGGACAAATGAAGTGAAGATGGATGGTGGTATTTATAGGCAAAGAAGTGAGTAAAAATATCATGATATTTATGTGCACACACATCACCATTTCATCACCACCACACCCTCCTCCTCCATCACCACTCACGGTCGAACACTCCCCCTATGTGGCTCTATGTGTGTGAGTTGATGTATGTAAGAGTGAATTGAAGTTTTCTTTTTTAAGTGTGAAAATATCTTAAATATTTTTGTAATATATATATATATATATATACACACACACACACACATATATATATAAGTGTATATGTATATTTGTATGTATATACATGTTCATGTATATATTAGCGTGTGTATGTATATGTTATATTAGTGCACAAGGCATATAAATAAGGTTGCAACAGATTTAAACAACTTCCATTCGTTAAACCATTGAAAATCGGAAAGCCGATTCCCAGTCACATTTTCACTTATAAATTAATTTACATATAAATGAAAAAAAAATTTGAAAACTAATTTCTTATCATTATTAATTAATTAAAACGATCTCATTTGATTTATAAAACTATATATATTAATATTAAATAATTGTTTACAAAAAGTGCTATTATATCGATAAAGCGATACAAATTTTCTTATATTTTCAAATCAAGTATATATATCTTTATAAAACTGTTATAAATGATTTACTATCACTATATAACTAATTAAATGAATTATATTCAGTTTAAAATAATTATTTAAATAATTATAATAATTACTAAATCATTAAATCTCAATTTGAATTCATAAATCAATAATTAAATATAATGCCATTATTGATGATGTCATAAATATATTTTATTTCCAAAAATAAAATAAATAATTTTATTTCATATTCTTATTTAAATGGATAAATAACTGTATATATCCAGCTCCGTGCGCAACTTCTGAAAATTATAGAGCTGTTTATTGATAAAACGATTTTCAACCATTTTATCGATATTCCCTCAAAGTTTATATTTTTGTAAATACTTGTTCAAATTAAGATTACCATCATTATTGTTCTAAACATCATAATCTATGTTTTTAAAAAGCTTATATTTGAATATATAAAATAAATAAAATTTATCACATTGATAAATTTGCGGGTCGTTACACATCATGTATTTCGTAACCAAATAAAATTAGTAGTTACCTTATAGATGTATTTTACAATCAAATAAAATTAGAAATCACCTTATAGATGTAGCTAAAAATGCACCTTGAATGAAGAATAGAACTCCTAGATCAGATTGAATCATCTCCAGAGTTTACAATGATTGGAAGCGCCCCCTTTTATTTATCTTGTTTTGATTTTGTTTTGGAAATTTTATTGCTGGAAAGCCATAATTTTTGGCCATGGAGGAGAGGAGTAGAGGAAGAAAAATTGAATTGTCAGGATAGTGAATGAATGAATGAAAGGAATTTTTGCTTTGAATAAACAATTCAAACTTTACCAAGTTCGTCCTTAAAATTTTCCCTCTTTAATTGTTCATTATATATCAATTAAATCAAATCAAATACCCTCCTTTAACAAGCATGGATGACCATAGATGGAGGCTATTTTAGCCTTTAAATTTTCTAAAAACACCTAGTAATTAATCGATTAAATCAGATTTATAGTTTTATCGATATCATATGTCGGTATGTACAAATATAAATTTTATATACACATATTATTAAATATTACTAGCATTTAGTCAAATCAAATAAAATTTAATAATTATTATTTTATAAATATTAATTAATTTAATTAACTTACAGTGATTATAAATTACTTAAATCGTGTGATTTTTTGAAGTATTCATTGTAGGATCGATTTCACCCTAGAGAGGAGGGTGAATAAGGTGATACTAATAATTATAAAAATTAATCGGAAATATATAAAATAATTGTAGCACAGATATTAGTAGAATAATAAAAGCAGAAATAGAATAACACAGATTTACCCAGCTTCGGCAAAACCCTACCTACGTGCTGCCCCCAAGGTTTCTACTAGAAATTAAGTAGTCAGACGCTTACACACGTAAACTTGCGACACCCACTATCGACTAACCTAACTCTATGCTCAAAACCTTGCCACAACTCAGCCACTGAGTTGCGAATTCTCGAACTACACCGCCGTAGTTTGTCCCCTAGTCACACGACTAGAATTTTATAAAAGTTTAAAAATAAATTACAAATTAAAAATAACTAAAAACTAGAAACCCTAATTTAAAGTTAAAAGCCCAAAAACAATTATATGCCGGCCCAAAAGAAAATAACACAGTGATAAAACAATTTCCCTTTTCATTTTTATATTATCTCTTCGGCTCGTATGCTCTGTGAAAATGGCTGCCTCGTTATTCCTCTTTCTTTCTTAAAATTAGGGCTTCTATGAAATTGGAACCACCGATTGATTGTTGATCGATTGAATTGATATTCTCGCATTGATTGCTTTGTTGATCGATCGTCTTCCTTTTACCACACTCGACCGCTTCAATTTGTCAAGTTTGAATTGAATAACACTGGTATGTGATTTCCTTTAATACTCTCATTGATATGCTTGAACTCGATGCTTTTTGATTGACGATGATGTTGATGGTATTTATAGGGAATAAAACCCTAAATTATCGTTCACTTGAATTTGTCTGATAATTTTTCTCTACCGTTCGATTTTTCTTGAATACATATGATTTGTTTAGACTGGTTCAATTCATATATTTCTTTGCTTGATTATCATGGCTTGCATTTGCTTTGGATTTTGTTCCATTCTTTTCTAGGATTTGACTTCGGCCATTTGAAATTGTGATAATCTGGACTCTTTCGATTTTTGTTATTACCTGGTTTTGACTCTGACTTGTTCGATTCTTGTTATCCCTTGGCCACCACGGCTTTGACTTTGTTATTTAAAATCTGACATGTTCAGATTGAAATTCTTGCGACATTGACTTTGTTCATTGAAGTATGTTGACATGGTCTTTGCATTGAGTTGATCTGGTCGCACTTCATTTCGATGTTGTTACCACTGCCTGTTACATACGGCTTCACTCAGTTCATATTGTCAGTTGTTTGTTGCTTCATTGTGAGCTTGTTTGATTTTCACATATGCATATGTATATACTATGTATATACATGTGCTAGTTGCTGTTTTTGGACATGCATTCTTGTACCTTTGGTGTGATGCTTTCTGAACTATATACATGTATATATATGTATATATGTATACATGTGTATATGACACTGCATATAAACTTGTAAATGTTGAGGCTTGCTTGGATATTGAACTGCATCTTTGATTGCTGTGCACTACATATGTATGTATACATGTGTGTAGCCTTTATCTCATGCTTTGTGTACATTGATTTGAAAAACTGCCTTGTATTTGCATGCTCAATATGCATTGTTTTGGTCTTTGTATGGTTGAGTTCATTTGTTTGGAGTCTAGTCTGGTTACACTGGCTTCATCTTGATTTTGGAATTTGTCTGCACTTTGAATGCTGGTCATCTCCACTTGTATACATACATACATACATTTATGTATGTATATATGTGTGTGTACGTGGAGTCTGGTTTCATATATACTTTGAACTTGTTCCACATGAGTCTGGTTGTATTGTTTGTTGGTTTATGTGGTCAGTGGACTAGGCACAACTGTGTTCACACTTGAATTTGGTATGGAGTTTATCATGTAGTCTGCTTGGAGCTTGTTGACAGGTTGGGTTCCATATGAAGTCTTTTTATGCATAGCTTATATATGTATACAGTGTTGCTCCTTAGTGTTGATATCTGACTGCATTTTGTTGTTGCACATTTGAGTTTAAGTTTGTGCTTTTCTCTGCTGCCTTCTTTCTTGTGTTTGGTCTTGGCCATTCACTTGTTTCTCCTTTGTGTGCTGTCCACCACTTTTTGTCCTTTTGAACTGGTTCATTGTTGATTTGAGTTGTTTTCATGTGTACACAATTGTGCACTTGTTCGCATGGTCTGGTTTTGGCCTCTTGTTGCATGAGAACTTGTACTCGACAATTTTGTTATGTTTTTGTATTGCACCTGAGTTGAACCTAGCTTTGGCTCGGGTTTGATCTTGTGCTCATGTCGTGACTTTATTTGTATTGCACTTGATTTAAACCTAGCTTTTGGTTGGGTTTGACCTTGTGCTCACCTGTCCCTGCAGTTTTATCAAGTGTATATCGGTGTGCATGGCCTTGTGGCATGTACAGTGATACTCTGTACATGTCACAAGCTGTTCGTGTAAGATGAATTCAAAATAAATGATGACGAACAACCCAAATAACTGAGGCAAATAATATTTTCAAAATACACATTTTATTTTACACTGCAAAAAATATTTCTTTTTCAATTTGACTGTGTCAGTGTTTATTTTGCAGAAAGCTCAAATGCTGGATTTAGGCTGGAGCAAAGTTTGAAGATAAAATACGAGTGAATGAGTGATATGTAGTGAGGTGAACAATGCAAAGTGAAATTTGTGATGTAATTGATATTCTATTATAATTGAAAAATGTATATATGTAGCGAGAGCTCAAATTTTACTGTTCAAAATTGTAATAAAATATTTGTTTGAATAAAATATTTGTTTGAATTTAAATTCTGTGTTATTTATTTTATTCAGCAAATATTTATTTAATTATGTGAAAAATAAAATAGTACAATAAAAAATACATTTAAATGAATATATGTATATATATATATGTTTATTATCATCAAACAAAAATCATATACTAGCATATTCAACATTCATCATTAAGGCTGTGCGACTTAAAGGCGTAAATTCAGTCGACCATTGATATTAAATAATTCAAATATTATTTTTTACATGCCACCTTAGCTAGTGGTGTGACATTTTGGCTTAATTTATCACTCACACATCTTTTCGGTAAAAATCCAGATTTATTGTTATAAGCGGTACCCTATGGCAACAATTACTTACACCA
This sequence comes from Allium fistulosum, assembly GCA_030737815.1. Taxonomy (NCBI): domain Eukaryota; kingdom Viridiplantae; phylum Streptophyta; class Magnoliopsida; order Asparagales; family Amaryllidaceae; genus Allium; species Allium fistulosum. The sequence continues at coordinate 301,904,909 of CM060901.1, read as the reverse complement.
ATTATATTCGCCAACACTATATCATATTATGACTTATGGAATTTGGTTTTCTTCAAAATTCCAACATCATCCACATTTAACTCAATTGGTCCAAACAAAAAATCCTTTATTCGGTAATAACAATTATTATTAACCGTACTGCTCTAGGAAGAGACTTCGATTTTAAGTTGATTATAGTTGACCATGATACTCACCTTATATAACCGAGAAGATGAATTCTCAATTGAACAATGTTTCACTTCTAATTCTTCAATTCAAATCCAACTATAATCGTTCGATGGACGCCTTACCACAATTTAACTATAATCAAAGTTGAGTGTTCACATTAAAGTTCAATAGTACTCTTAAGTGAAGATAACTATGTAATATCATCACTTCGAAATTCTCTATTTGAGCTTAGTTATATTTGACAAAGTTAGGGGCATGCCACAGGGGCAATGAAGTAATTGTTACATATATCTAACTTGATAACCGATCCTATTCGAAATAAAAGGTATTTTCTTTCAATTATATACTTGATATAATGTGTTGTATTAATTAACAATATACATTGAATAGAAAATTCTTAAATGGTATGTTTTGTGATAGTATTTACAATGTGTTGTAATCATCGATGATTTATCACAATAAAATAAACATATCGTTTTAAATATTCCTAGTCAAGATGTATCGATAATGGATATCGATACATCGTTTGAGATTAGAGTATATAATGCTCTCTAAATGTTGGACAGTGTATTACTCAAGGCTGTTGGAGGCAGTAGGGGTTACATACTGATGGCTATTGGATAACTATGAAATGACCCACTCGATAGCTTTTTATTTATTAATATAACTAAAGTCAAATAGAAATATCGATGTGACAATATCATACAATTCCCTCGACTTGAGAATACTGCCGAGCTTCAGTGTGGAAACTCCACTTTGATTATAGTTAAATCATGGCATGACGTTCATCAAAAGACTATAGTTAGATCGAGTCTAAGCATTGGAAGTGATACACTATTCAAAAGAGAATTCGTCTCCTTATTTATACGGGGTTAGTGTCATGGTCAACTGAAGTAAACTCAAAGCCAAATTCTCTTACCAGTGTAGTTCAGTTAATAATAATTATTATTATTGAACTAAGGACTTTGTTTTGGACTATAGAGTAGAATATGGATGATATTGGAATTTCAACGATTAATAAGTTTCATAAGTCCTATTGTGATATAGTTTTGATATAAAGAAATTGGTATATATAATTATCACTATCGGGCAAGGTTGTAGAAATCGCTAGGTGGATGTTAGACGGTTAATGCAGACTGGGGATTAATCGTTTAGGCGGGGATTAATCGAGGATTAATCGAAGTTAGGAATTTTTGATGACTCATGTATTTTAGATATAATTGTAGTGTTTTGTTTAGTGTCAATTGATATAAATTAGAATTTTAGGATATTGAATGTGCTTAGGATTGGCCAATGAGGCAAAACCGCCTAAAACCAGTACATTGATTCTTCTATGTGGCATTAAACCTTAAATAATTTCTAACTAGTGCCTAAATACATATTTTGGTTCTTACATGAGGCGATAAACCTTGTTTGGACAGGTTAGGAAAATCGCTAAGCGTTAAGCCTCGCCCAACGCCTAGGCGAGGCCAGGCGGAGGCCTAGAAGTATATTTACAACAGTGCTACAGAGTAACACTTAATAAAATAAAATTGGATTCTACCGAAACCAAGTAAGCGGTAAATTTGATCATAATGGCACATTACCTGCTAAGTGATGTGTGAATGTTAATATTCAAATTATTCGATATTAATCGCTAGTCGAATTTACACCTAAGGGTCACACAACTGAAACGTTGAATACTGCTGTTAGTACTCGATTTAATTAATTTATGATTGTTACAAATTTATTGAATTAATTAATATTATGAAATGTTAATTATAAAATATTATTTTATGTTTATTGATCAATATTAAATGTGTGTGTGTATAATAGTTATAAATACACTAATCGATATACGGTATCGATACGTGTTTAAATTGGATTTATATATGCTAATTATTAATTAGGCTTGAAATGATTTTGAGGCCCATATGGGGGTTTATAGAGTGCAGCCACAATTAGCATAGGGGAGGCAAGCTATATGATGGCTATAGGTGGGTTAGATTTTGGATTAAAAATAGGAGAAAAGGTAAGATAAAAATAGGGATCTGGATTACAATTTTCTCCTTAGTATCTCCTTTATTAAAGACTCTCCAATCCTCACTTTATTTTTTTAATTTTTCCACTCCTCTAGACCAAATTAGGCTGACCTCTCCCTCTCCTTATATCACGAATTTTCAACCTTTAAAAGATCAAGCAAAATTCAGTTCATTTATCAGTGGTAACTACGTTCAGAAGGCAGCATTTTCTGGATTCAGGATTAAATCAAGGGGTGATTATATTGAACATTTCTAGGTGTATCAATTAGGCTTTGGTGAAAGGTAATAATATATTTTAATATCATATACTAATCTACGTATATGTTTATTATGTCATATATGTGATTTAATAACTGTTGAATATATAACTAATCCCTATATGTCATTACCGTTAACATTTGGATGAATGTGTTTTGTTATATATATAATTTGTAAACAAATGTGTACATATTGCATTTGTCAGCATAATAATAATATTATTATAATTCATTTCTTTTGATTTTGAAAATAAAAGATAAATAATATTTAAAACTAGTTTAGTTAAAAACATATGCATAATGCGCGCCCGCGCACACACATGTATATTGTTAAACCAAAAACTAGTATAACACCTACGAAGCGAAGTACGATAAGCTTAAACTTGGTTTTTGCCCCTTGATCACATGACTAAGCATAACTTAGTTGATGAGATCAAGTAGTGGTAAGAAATCAAGAGTTATCCCACCATTCAAGACTTAGCATACGATAATGCCATTTATAGTTGGCTCCACAATGCCCATGAACTTTGATAAAGTTATTTGAAAGCTCATGTCATATGTTCAATAGAAGAGAAATGATAAGTTGCAAGTATGTGAAATAGATCATTAAGCATTTGTTAATGAACTAGGTTAGCAATCTCATGATTCATAATCCGTTGTCCATATATAGAAAGCAAAATAGAGGTTATGTATATAAACACTAGTTTAGACCGAAGTTCATGTGAGATAAAATCAAGATGAGACTTAGGGCCCAAAGAGCTTTATTACATGCATATTCATTTCAAAGTTGCACAATCAAGGTAGACAGGTTATGCTATATTTTTTTTCAAGTCCTTACTCATATCAAATTATAAGGTTTATAATTAATTCAAGATTTTCCAAAATTCGATTTAGGGTTACAATTGTTTAATTTTGAGAAGAGAGAAAAGAAACGATTGCCCCTCCTCCACACCCTTAGGTGCGCATTTATAGGGGTAGAAAGGTACGACATGGACGCCATGTGTCAATGTGGCATGCTTGATCTTCGGTATCAAGGTCCATCTCGATGGCAATTGGGATATTTCTTTGATTTGATGATTCACGGTATTCTTTGTTGTATGAAGGATTACGACATCATCATCCTGATTGCATGCGGCTTGATTGCTTTTGACATCACCCCCAAAAATGAAGGCATTCGGCATCCTTTATCATATAGGCAACATGCGATATGGTCTTATATACTACCTTGATTGGTAAAGGGCAACATTATTATGACACGACATTAGTGGTAGGCGACGTTGCTTGAATGGCGATTTTCTTTTTGTACACTGTTAGTAGGCGACAACTTCATATATATGATTTTTTAGACCCAAAACTCTTCAACTAGTTACTGATGACATGCAACATTAATAGGATGCGGCATTGATCAAGCGCGGCATGGATGATATGCGGTGTTGATAAAATGCGACATTGATTAATTGAGGCATGGATGGTATGCGGCATCAACTTTTACCTTTCTTACCGATAACACGCAGCATCGATAATATACGACATTGAAGAGAGGCGACAACCTCATATTTGTTGTTCCTTGACACTTGAAGTATCTTTGCTCATTTTCCTTCGGCATTTGATATTGAAGAGATGAGGCATCAATGTTTGATCATGCTGCTATAACATTGATGGCTTACAATATAGTGTTATTTGATTTCACTTTCCTAATGATATGCAATATCAATGCTGTACAACATCGATTATTGGCTTCATATGATATCATCTACTTTATTGATGATAGGCGGCGTCAATGGTATGTGGCATCATTGTAGGCCTTCGCCATTGGGTTGGATGACCTGCTTTTCTTTAATTTAGCACTTCCTTTATCTACAAGATCTTTCGAGTTCGACATTCTTGTCGTCGTCATGCCTTTATGTCTTTATTTTTATTCCCTTTGGAAAGTATGTGGATAACATTTGTCCCCTTCTTGCATAAAATAAGTTTTTTACACTTTAGTTCAAAACCAAGAATTTCCTCACTTTTCTAGTTCTTTGTAAGGTTTCCTTTCTAACCTTGTTTTCCTGCAAAACAGAAAGCGAACTATGATTTTCATTATTAACTTTTAAATTTGATTTTGGGCAAACCTTTCTGGATTTTGACAAGCTCACAAAGGATTTTTCATTTGTAACTCAATGTTGCTTTTGGATGATATAGACTCGCTTGAAGAGATCAAAAATCTATCTGGCAGCAATTTCACTTAAATAGAATCCCATAGAATCAAGATTAGAAAATTATCTGGAAAGTCATTTCAAGAATTATAATTTCCTGAATAGAAAACTAGAAAACCATCCGAAAAAGTTATAGGAGGTAGGACTAGAAACTCTTCTGGCAATATCATGAATCAAAAATTGATCTCTTGATTAGAAGACCAGAATATTCATCTAAATAAAGGACTAGAAAATCCATCTTGCTAAAATAACTTTTGAATAGAGGATCGGAAAACCATTTGGCAATAATAATATATGAATAGAAGACCAGAAAATCTATCTGACAATAATACAAATAGAAGACTAAAAATCCATTTTGGTAATAATAATCTGAATAGAAAACCAAAAAATCCATTTGGCAATAATATGAATAGAGGACAAAAAAATTCATCTGATAATAATATTTTCTTTTGTGTTAATGGAGAATTCCAGCTCTCTTTGAGTCATGTCAGTTTGTATTTGATAGATCTTTCTCTAGAAGACTACTTTTACTCATTTTCGATTGATCTTCCTCTAGAAGACTGACTTAATCCTTCTTTAGGATTGAGTTTAATTTGCTTTTGTATTTAATCTTCCTCTAGAAGACTGCCTTTAATACTCTTCGGGTAGCGATTTTGGCTTTGATTGATCTCTTTATTACCATCTTTAGGCAATGATCTCAACTTGGATTGCACCCCTTATCATAGTCTTAGGGGATGATTTAGGTCTTTGGTTCGGTGCATTTGGTTAGCTACCTTAAGCAGAACCAAAGTCTTACCCGACCTCCCTCTAGGAGACGTTTCTACCAGGCTTTATAGACGGGACCGAAGACTTGTTCGGTTCTTTAGCCAGGCCATCTTAAATGGGACCAAAGGCTTACTCCGTCCTCCCTCTAGGAGGCTCTACAAACAGACCTTATGGGCGGGACTGAAGGTTGGTCGGTGCTCTAGCAAGGCCATTTTAGGCGGGACTAAAGGCTTACTCCATCCTCCCTCCAGGAGGTGCTCCGGCCAGACCATATAGGCGGGACCGAAGGCTTGAAATGCTCTAGCTAGGCCTTATAAGCGGGACCAGAGGCTTACTATAACCTCCCTCTAGGAGGTGCTTTGACCAGGCCGTTATGGTGGGATCAAAGGCTTTATTCGCCCCTTATTACCTTATAGGTAATGATTTAGGCTTTTCCTTTTAATTCTTTCCTTTTATTAGACTGTCGATTCCGTTAACATACTTGGTCTTAACTTCTCTATTCATCCATTGTAGGAAAATATGGCCTTAGATGTTCGGCATTCCAAGTTCTTACTATGAAGTTACCATTTGGTCGACATAATCGATAGGTCCCTGGTGGGATTACTTCGTGGATAACAAGGGGTCCTTTCCAATTTGGCCTAAGCGGTTCATCTGTTATATTTTTAGTATTTGTCATGACTTTTCAGAGTACCAAAGCTCCTTTTTGAAATGATCTTTCCTTGACTTTGGAATTTTAGTACCTGGTTATTCTACGCTAATATTTAGCTGTTCATCTGGATGCTTTGCCTCTTAACTCATTGATTAGGTCTAAGGATTCTATTTTCAATTCTTAATTCGGATTAAATGCATATGCATTCCTTTGATAAGAGGTTACTTCAACCTCGATTGGAAGCGTAGCTTCACATCCTTATGTTAAAGAAAATGGGGTATGTCCCATTGTAGTTTTGGCAGAAGTCCTATATGCTCATAACACAAGTTGCAGTTCTTCTACCCAATTCTTTTCACTTTGTCCAACCATTTCGTTAGGATGGTCTTAATGGTTTTATTGGCAGCTCCAACGGCTCCATTAGCCTTGGGATGTGCTACAGATGAAAAGCTCTTGATAATCCCATTTCTATTGAAGAATCGGGTAAATTCCTCGCTTTCAAACCAAGTTCCATTGTTAGATATTATCTTATGTTGAATTCCAAACCTGGTGACAATATTCTTGATCAGGAATTTAAGTACTTTTCCTGATGTGATATTTGGTATCAGTGGCTACCACTGCAAATTTAGCTCCTTCTTTAGATATAAGTAGTGCCCCTATCAAGTCGATTCCCCATAAATTGAATAGCCATGGACTTAAGATCAATATTAATTCACTTGGTGGCAAGTGTGGGATTTGAGAGATCTTTTGGCCTTTTACGCATCGCTTCACTTAATCTATAGCTTGATTAGTCATCTGAGGCCAATAGAAACCTTGCTTCATAACCTTTTTGGCTAGCTTTATGCCATTAAAATGGTCCCCATAAAATCCCTTCATGGGCTTCTTTTAATAATTTTTATCATTTTTCTGGACTAACATATCTTAAGTAAGGGAGTGAATAACCTCTCTTATAAATTATCCAATTTATCATAATGAACGTTGGGGCTTGATATTTATCCTTCTTGCTTCCTTTTTATCTGTTGGCAATTTCTCTTTCATCGTATATTCGACGATAGACGTCATGCAATTATCCTCATATTAATCATTAGTTTCTGTATAAGAGGATTTTTCATGAAGGGTTTCATTTCCATTTTCTTTTCCTTTTCTTTGTGGATTAGGGCTTGAGATCTGGTCAATATCAATGACTCTTTTTCTGGCTCAAGGCCTTTTCCTTTATACTAGGATTTGATTAGTAGCCTACTGGCACAATTTGGGGTTCTGGTCCTCCTCATGAGCTAGCTAACTTAGCTATAGAATCACTTGGGAGTTCTTCCCTCTCGACACTTGGTGTATTGAGGAATCCTCAAATTGGGTCAACGTTTTTAACACCTTCTTGATATATAAGACCAACTTAGCATCCTTTGTCCGATATGTTTGGTTCAACTGATTTACCATTAATTGGGAATCACTGAAAATCTCAATCCAGGGGATTTTCAATTGTAGGGCCAAGGTGAGTCCTGCCACCATCGACTCGTATTTTGCCACATTATTAGTGGCCAAAAATTCCAATTTCATTGCATAATGTAAATAGTGTCCATAGGGGGTAATAATTACATATCCTGCTCCAGCGCCTTATTTGTTTGAAGCCCCATCTATGAACAGTTGCCATTTGGCTTTGGATCCTTTTTCTTCTCTAATTACTCCTTGATGAATCCTATACATTCGTTAACAAAGTCGGCTAGAGCTTGTTCATTAATTGCCACTCGTGGTTGATATGCACGTAAATGTGCATATATTTACATCCATATTTTATCTCCTTTTATTTAAATAAACATCATATTTGGGCATTTTTACATGTTAAAACCAAAATTCAATTATTTTCAAACCATCATATTTTCATCTTCATTCAAGGGCAAACTGGTCATTTTTGTGCATGTCTAAATTTGAGAATTTTTACTTGGACATTTTTGATGATTTTTATAGGAATTTGAATGCATATGGAAGTGGCTTATATGAAGATACATGCATGCACAAATGAATACAAAGGAAAGAAGAGGGAAATAATTCAAAGTGAAGATCATGGAGGACCCCACCTACCCACCTACCTTAATGTACAAATTAGAGGCTAATGAACATGCTTATGGAATTAATGGCTTCATGTACACTTAAATGATGATTAGTAGAAGCTAATGATTACTTGGCCTCCACACTTCCTAAGGGGTATTTTGGGAACTCCCCTAAAACTAGAATTAGGGTTTTATGCATGTATAAATAGCCCTCTTATATACATGTAGATCATCTACTCTTTCATTTTACTTAGGAAATTAAGAGATCAAATAGTAAGCTCAATGTTATATGAAATAAAAATGGCTTCCAAGCCTCCTATTCCTCTTTTTTCTTCATGCTTCTCTTTGTTTTCATGTTAATGCTTTTATTTATGTTCCTTTCTTTTCTTTGCTAGTAGATTAAATTTACATTCATGCAAGTACTGTAGTTTATATTTTTATGCAAGTAGTTAGTAGCTAATCTCTTTTTCTTTCTTTGCTTATTCTCTATTTTCTTCTCTTTTTAATGTTGAAATTTACTTGTGTTTCTTCAATGCCACAAATGAGTAGCTAAACCCCTTCAATTTAGGGGTAATGAAGCTCTCAAATATTATGTAATTTCAACATTTCTTTGATTTATGATCTCTTTAGCTTGTGCTTCATGAAAGTAAATTTTGATGTAAGTTTATACAAGTGGGTTTGATAGCTTATATTGCTTATGAAAATGAGCTATTCTTATTCAACATAAACACAATTTACATCATCATTTGCTAACTAATTTTTGATTTTTAAATGAAAGTAAAAATGAAATTTGATAATCTATATTACTAGTTACAATAGTAAATAGATCATACTTAAAATAGCTTTTGCTTTGGCTTCATTTTCATGAGAATACTAAGGGGTATAATTGTTGTATTATAGTTTGATGGTTTGAGTTATCAATAACATAAACAAACCATACTTATGATAAATGCAACTATTATTTCACTTAAAACTAGAGATCATAAATTATTGTTTGTTGATTTACAAAAATATGAGAGTGGATTTATCCCTAAATTGTTCTCTAGTCTAATAGATTTTTAAAACACATTTTAATTCTAGTTTAGCTTCATTTTGCTTTTAGTTCGGAAATTTCTCCTCCATTTGGTCTAATTTGATTGAATAGATTTTTAAACTCTAACAATTCCCTATGGATCGACCCATATTCGCCACGTACTACAAGTGTACGCCGTGCGCTTGCGGTTATATTTTATTTCGAAACTTTTTGACGGTTTTCTAACTCGATAGAAATTCTATCGATTAACAAGTTTTTGGCGCCATTGCCGGGGAATTGTTTTGATTTTTATTTTCTATTCTTCGAATTATTTTTGTTTGATTTTATAGTGTGTGTATTTTGTGTATTTGTTTGTAAATCAAAAAAAAATTGTTGTGTTTTTGTGATTTTTGTTTGTGTTTTGTTTTTTTGTTTGTTGTTGTTTTGGTTTCCTTGGCATTTGCATTTCCATATATATATTAATATAAAAAATATATACAAAAAATTAAAAAAAAAAAGAGAATTCATTTCCATTTTCATTTTACAATTTTTGCTTTATTTTACAAACTTTAACTTTCATTTACAAGACAGTTCTTTCCACCCTCACTGTTCACTTCAGACTCCCCCCCAATTTCAAACCGATTCAAAAAAAAATTTTCGAAACCCAAAAACAAAAACAAACTTCATTTTAGTTGCATTGTAAATTCTCGTTTAATTTTTGTTTTGCATTCATCTCATCTTATTTTCTTTTCTAAGGGCAATACCCCAATTCACATAAGGTGAGAGATTTCATCACCCTTTCCTTGGCCCACAAACGCATTTCATCGTAGAATTGGACTAATAATATAGGTTAGACATTCAACTTAAGGGTGTCACGAGCTCATCTAGGGCTTAATTGTATCTTCACAATTGTTTTCTTTGGACAATTTTATTTCTTGGTATCTAGGCTACGGCAGAGTAATAACCAGTTATAAAAATTACGGTGATACGTAAATATTATACTGGTTGTTCCTCTGAAGGTACTTGAACCTTCGGTTGCATCGCTACGTTGATTCGTGGTGCACCGATAACTCCCGCCCATTACCTAGCTGAGAAATTTTTTTGTTGAATTAAGACAAAGTGTGATTATACAATTTTGGGTTAGGAGCTGCTAAGGACAGAAAACTGTAATTAAGTCCTTTGCATTCATTTAGTTGCATTACTTCATGCATATTTAAAAAAAATCTAAAAAATCTAAAATCCAAAAAAAAATTTAATTTTTTCATAGCTTAGTTTTTAATTCCAAAAAAAATAACAAAAAATCTTCATTTTTCTTTCCTTTGAAATTTTTCAATCAAAAAAATATATATATAATATAAAACCTTTACAAAAAGAAAAAAAAATTTAAAATTCAAAAAAATATATATATATATAAATATAAAACTCAAAAAAGAAAAAAAAACACAAAAAACAAAAATCAAATTTCCATTTTCTAAAAAAAAATTCCTTTTGGTAAATATTTGAAAATTTGAAAATTCAACAACAAAAACAAAAACATATAAAAAATTTGAAAAACCAAAAACAAAACAAAAATCAAACTTCTCTTCTGAAAATAAATTTCACTTGTTAAATATTTTTCTTCCTCTAAAAAAAAACAAAAACAAAAACAATTTTTCACTTCGTTTTTCAAATCTTCTTTCTCTTCTCAACGTTCACTTGTGCATGAGTACTTGGACTCATGACACAATAACAAATCGTTGGACTCGTGACCCTTCTACTAATCATTTAACTCGAATAGACGATCCTCCCGAAATGGCGAACGAAAACGCCCCTCGAACTCTTATGGATAGAATCTTTCCCGATAGAGTTTCTATTCCATCTTGCATCACGTTATCCGCCCCTACGGAAACCATTTCGAAATTCACTCAAACCATATTGCCACTCTTCCGAAATTTGGCAATTTTGAGCACGATGACCCATACATTTTCTTGACTAAATTCAAACAAGTTTGCGCAACCATTAAACTCCAATAACTTTCCAATGACGGAATTAAACTTCGATTAATCCCATTCGCTCTTACGGATTATGCTGAAAAATGGTTGTACAGCTTACCATCGAACTCGATTAAAACTTGGGAAGAATTTGTAAAAGCTTTCTTAAAAAAGTTTTACTCCTTGGAAAAAACGAGTAGAATCCGAAACGAAATTGTAAATTTTCATCAATTCAAACGAGAACCATTTGGAAAATATTTTGAAAGATTCAAAGAGCTTTTGATAAAATGTCCACACCATAACTTCGAAAAATGGACGATTTGCCAAATTTTATACGATGGACTCGAAAATAGTTCATGTACCATGCTCGAATCAATGTGCCAAGGCAACTTTCTTGCTTAACATCACGACGATGCTTGGCAATTTCTTGAAAACCTCGTCGAAAAATCATCCCAATGGGAACATTCAAACGAAAAATCAATCTACTCACGATCGAGTGCACACTCGATAGGATCTTCTATTGATTTGGAAGCTAAGATCAATGTGTTATAAATGCAACGATCCTAATCATATAGCCGATTAATATCCCAATTCTGTCGAACAAATCAATGCTTTCAATAAAGCCAAAAACGACCCGTTTTCTCCAACGTACAACCCTAGTGGGAGAAATTATTCGAATTTTGCGTGGAACCAAAATAATCCCAACACGAATACGATTCGTCTCAATTTTCAAGCATTTTCAAATAATGCTTCGAATCCTCCCTTTCAACCCAACAATTTTCAACCAAACTTTGCGGGTCCGTCTCATAATCAACCGCAACAATCAAATTTTCAACCAAATTCGGCTCATCTTCCCCAAGACGATAAACGTTTAACTTCTCTTGAGAAAACTCTTGAAACGTTGGCTAAAGCAACTACTCAAAGTCTTCAATCAAACAGCAATTTGCAAAATTTATTGACTTCATATATGCAAAACACAAACCAATCGATTGCAAAACTCGAAATGCAAATGAGTCAATTAGCCACATCTGTAAGTGAACGCGAACGAGGAACATTCCCAAGCCAGCCCCTTCCAAATCCCAGAAATCAAAACGCAAATTCAAATCAAGCCCATGTTGTTCAAGAAAGCAACGTCACCGAATTGAATTCTATCACAACTCTTCGTTCCGGGAAACAAATCGATGATCAAGTCGTTAATTCGAACGATTTACCGAAAACTTCTCTCGATACTTCTAAAACAACGAATGAATCTGAACAGAACGTGGAGCCAAACGTTGAATCGAATGCCAATCAAAACTCTTCTTCTTCTACTCGAGTAGACCCGCCTACCGAGTATTGTGTCCCATTTCCACATCGTCTTCGACCAAAGAAACATTCGGACCAAATGGAAAAGATGTTGGAAATTTTTAAACAAGTCAAAGTTAACATTCCGCTTCTTGACATTGTTCAACAAGTTCCCACTTACGCGAAATTTCTTAAGGACTTGTGCACCTAAAAATAACACACTCAAGGGCCCAAAAAAGTCTTCTTAGCTGCCAGTTTGAGTGAAGTCTTGTCCCAATCCATGCCCGTCAAATACAAAGATCCTGGCTCTCCTACGATTTCGTGTACAATTGGAGACAAAACGATTAACAAATGTTTGATAGACTTAGGTGCGAGTGTCAACTTGATTCCATACTCCGTGTACGAACAATTAGGCTTAGGCGAGCTTAAACCTACAAAAGTAACGCTTCAATTCGCCGATCGTTCCATTAAGAAGCCCGTGGGAGAAATCGAGGACGTGCTCATTCGAGTAGGACAATTCATATTCCCCGTTGGTTTTATAGTTCTCGAAACACAACCCGTGTCAAATCCCGTAAGTCAAATTCCACTGATTTTAGGTCGACCATTCTTAGCTACCTCGAACGCCTTAATCAATTGTCATAACGGATTGATGAAAATTTCTTTTGAAAACATGACTTTGGATCTCAACATTTTCAATCTTGAAAGCCAATCGAACGAACCTCATGACCAAACGTTGGAAGTTAGTGCCATTCACGAAAAATTTGGAAATGAAACACTTGATCTTAACGATGAACGCGAGGCCGAGTATGAAAAATTGTTTCATGAAATTCCCAACGAGATTGAATACACTCTTCCCTTTGAATCGCTTCAAGTTGAGTCCGAATCTCAACCCAACTCTTTGATCGAAAAACTCCTGAAGTTGGACCTCAAACCACTTCCCGTTCACCTTAAGTACACATACTTAGGTGAAAACGAAACTTGTCATGTCATCATTTCTAACAATCTTTCTCTTGACCAAGAAGCTTCTCTTCTCTCTATTCTTTCGAAAAATAAGGAAGCGTTGGGATGGTCGATTTCCAATATAAAGGGAATTAGTCCCGCTCTTGTTCAACATCGCATCCATTTAATCGACGATGCCAAGCCTGTTCGTGACGCGCAACGAAGGCTTAATCCAAAAATAAAAGATGCGGTGCGTGATGAAATTCTTAAACTTCTCGACAACATAATCATTTACTCAATCTCCAATAGTTCATGGGTTAGCCCAATTCACGTTGTATCGAAAAAGTCTGGGCTAACCGTTGTCAAGAACGATTCAAACGAGCTTATTCCAACTCGTACTTAAACGGGTTGGTGTGTTTGCATTGACTATCGAAAACTAAATGCCGCAACACGTAAAGATCACTTTCCTCTTCCTTTCATTAACCAAATGCTCAAACGTTTAGCCGGCCACGAATTTTACTGCTTCCTTGATGGTTATTCCGGCTATAACCAAATTCCAATCACTCCCGAAGATCAAGAGAAAACGACTTTCACGTGTTTATTCGGTACCTTTGCTTATCGACGTATGCCATTCGGACTTTGCAACGCTTCTGCGACTTTTGAACGATGCATGGTTGGCATCTTTTATGACATGATTGAACGCTTTCTAGAATTTTTTATGGACGATTTCTCTATCTTTAGCGATTCTTTTTCCCAATGTTTACATCATCTCGAGTTGGTTCTAAATCGATGTAAAGAAAAACATTTGACTTTGAATTGGGAAAAAAATGCCACTTTATGGTCAAACAAGGCATAGTCCTTGGACATATCATCTCAAATAAAGGCATCGAGGTAGACAAAGCAAAAATTGATGTCATTGCTAATCTACCCATTCCCAAATCTGTTAAGGACATTCGATCATTTCTAGGACACGCTGGCTTTTTCCGACGCTTTGTGAAAGACTTTAGTAAAATCGCTCGTCCTTTGACGACTCTTCTCGGAAAAGACGTTCCGTTCGATTTCAACTCTGATTGTATCTCTTCTTTTGAACGTCTTAAGAACGAACTCATTTATGCTCCAATCATTTGCGCACCCAATTGGGATCTTCCTTTCGAAATCAAGTGTGATGCTTCGAACTTTGCCGTCGGTGCTGTCTTAGAACAACACATCAACAAGATCCTTCACGTCATTTACTACGCGAGTATGACTTTGAACGACACTCAACTAACCTACACAACAACCGAAAAAGAGTTTCTAGCTGTCGTTTTTGCGCTCGAAAAGTTTCGACCTTACTTGATAGGTTCACACATTACTGTGTATACGGATCACTCTGCGATTCATTATCTCTTCGCTAAAAAGGATGCTAAATCCCATTTGATTCGTTGGATCCTTTTACTTCAAGAATTTGACCTTACAATTAAAGACAAAAAAGAATCTGATAACGTCATAGCCGATCACTTGTCTCGTCTTCCAAACGCACCATCTTCTTTGCCGATCAATGTAAACTTCCCTGATAAACAACTTCTTTCAATCTCTATCGATCCATGGTACGCTGACATAGTGAACTACTTAGTCACTAAAGAAACTCCCTCATCTTGGTCTAAACAGGACAAATACAAATTCATGTCCCAAATGAAATATTTCTATTGGGACGATCCATACTTGGTCAAATATAGTCCTGACCAAATCATCCGACGTTGCATTCCGAATAATGAGATCAGGAGTGTTCTTTCATTTTGCCACGATCAAGCGTGTGGTGGACATTTTGGTCCTCGAAAAACTGCGGAAAAAGTGCTTCAGTGTGGTTTCTATTAGCCTTCTCTTTTCAAAGACTCATTTGAATTTTTCAAAACTTGCGATCGATGTCAAATGCTTGGAAGAATTTCTCGACGAGATATGATGTCTCTAAACCCCATTCTTACGATCGAAATCTTTGATGTTTGGGGTATAGACTTTATGGGACCTTTTCCCAATTCTTTTGGGAACTTGTATATCCTTCTCGCCGTCGATTACATTTCAAAATAGGTCGAAGCCGTTTCTTGCAAAACCAATGACCATAAAATTGTTGTGAAATTTCTCAAAGAAAATGTCTTTTTGAGGTTAGGCACACCTCGCACAATAATCAGGGATAACGGGACCCATTTTTGCAACCGTTCTTTTGAAACTTTAATGAAAAAATACTCAATAACCCACAAGTTATCTACTCTGTATCATCCTCAGACTTGTTGCCAAGTTGAAGTTTCAAATCGACAAATAAAACAAATCTTGGAGAAAACTGTCAATAAAAATCGAAAAGATTGGTCTCAGAAATTAACCGACGCGCTTTGGTCTTACCGTACTGCATTTTAAACTAACATTGGGATGTCCCTATTTCGTTTAGTTTACGGTAAAGCTTGCCATTTACCCGTTGAAATCGAACAAAGAGCGCTGTGGGCAATTAAGAACTTAAACTTTGATCTTGAGAAAGCTGGCGAAAACCAAAAACTATAACTCAAAGAACTAGAAGAACTTAGGAACGACGCGTATGAAAACGAGAAAATTTACAAAGAAAGAACCAAAGTTTTTCATGACAAGTCAATCCTAAGGAAAACATTTTCGCCTAACCAAAAAGTTCTTTTATATGACTCAAGACTTCATTTATTCCCTAGGAAACTTAAGTCGAGACGGACCAGACCATTTGTAGTACGAACTGTTTTTCCACATAGTGCCACAGAAATAGAAAACCCCAGGGATGGATCGATTTTCAAAGTCAACGGTCATCGTCTGAAACCCTTCTTGGAATTGCCAAATAACCAAGAGGAGGAGCTCATGATCCTTCATGAGCCAAGCTACGTCTAGTAAGAATTTTAACCCTCTTTTGTAAATATGTACAAAGTTTTCCCCATTACACTCATTATATCATGCATTGACTGTGGGGACACAGTCAAAATTAAGTGGGGGGGGGAGTCTCATTTTCATTTTTTAATTTCATGGCATTTTTGAATTTTCATTTTTCTTTTGACTTTAAAAAAAATCTCAAAATTTCAAAATCTCAAAAACATTTTCTTTTTAGCATTTTGATTTATTTTTGAGGAAACACTATGGGATAAGTATAAGTTTTGGTTAATAAATTGAAATTTTAAAAAATTTATTTGTCTTAACAAAAATAAAAATGAAGTTTGATTACAAATAACAATGGTTTAACTAGTATATAGGAAGGTTCATATGTGTTAATTATGTAGTATGTTCTAATTGAAAATCTTTGTTTAAAAAAATGGTAAATTTAAAGTAAAGGATATAACATTTTTATCTTCTAAGTTAAATGGTGCTAAGATGATTTTGCAAAACTCTCTCTTTCTAAAAAAAAGAAGAAAAAAAAAGAAAAAAAACATTTGTATATATGTATTTTTAACACCTAGAGTCATGTGTTCACACTCGTGTGTTCACTCACCATGCTCTGTACCCTTCTCACGTAAGCCCGAAAGGCAGTGCATGATCGGTATATCTGGCCTCAGTTTATCTGAGTTAGGTGTATGTATATAAAAATTCTTTTTAATAACGCCTATAGTCGATAAGTGTTCACACTTGTGTGTTCACTCGCCACGCTCTGTATTCCCCTTACATCAGTCCGCAAGGCAGTGCATGGGTAATATATCTGGCCTCAATTTACCTGAGTTAGGCATATGTAAATATTGTTAATATCAATAAAATTTTCAAATAAGAGAGAATAAGCAATTGAAATCCAAGCACTATTTTTACTTATTTGATTTAACTTGTTATTGAAAAGAAATGAAAGTACCACTTTGATAAACTTTGATAATCAACTAAGGATCCATTTCATAGTTACACTTTGTTATCAACCGAAACAACGAGTTAAACTATTGTCTATTTGCTATGATAACTTGATTTTTGTTGGAAGTTTTGACGAGCAAATGACTTAAATTTTCAATACAATGACCAAAACCTATATTTAACTTATGAGTGTCGAATTGAAAGTGAATCCTTCATTTGTAATTATTTTCAAGAACTTGCATTCATCCCATTGTAAATAAATCTTGCACTTTGTAAATTTTTTCACTTTGCACTTGGATTTTGTGGGTAGTATCCGCTGAAAACCCTCACGAGACAACACTCGTCCTACTGGGGACACCCAGAGGTTTAACGGCTTGTTGCATATGCTCAATGCAATCGTGCTCCCTACGAAAACAGATTTATCTTAGTTTTACTTTATTCGAGGACGAATAAAAATATAAGTGTGGGGGTATTTGATATGCACGTAAATGTGCATATATTTACATCCATATTTTATCTCTTTTTATTTAAATAAACATCATATTTGGGTATTTTTACATGTTAAAACCAAAATTCAATTATTTTCAAACCATCATATTTTCATCTTCATTCAAGCACAAAATTGTCATTTTTGTGCATGTCTAAATTTGAGAATTTTTACTTGGACATTTTTGATGATTTTTATAGGAATTTGGATGCATATGGAAGAGGCTTATATGAAGATACATGCATGCACAAATGAATACAAAGGAAAGAAGAGGGAAATAATTCAAAGTGAAGATCATGGAGGACCCCACCTACCCACATACCTTAATGTACAAATTAGAGGCTAATGAACATGCTTATGGAATTAATGGCTTCATGTACACTTAAATGATGATTAGTAGAAGCTAATGATTACTTGGCCTCCACACTTCCTAATGGGTATTTTGGGAACTCCCCTAAAAATAGAATTAGGGTTTTATGCATGTATAAATAGCCCTCTTATGTACATGTAAATCATCTACTCTTTCATTTTACTTAGGAAATTAAGAGATCAAATTGTAAGCTCAATGTTATATGAAATAAAAATGGCTTCCAAGCCTCCTATTCCTCTCTTTTCTTCATGCTTCTCTTTGTTTTCATGTTAATGCTTTTATTTATGTTCCTTTCTTTTCTTTGCTAGTAGATTAAATTTACATTCATGCAAGTAGTGTAGTTTATATTTTTATGCAAGTAGTTAGTAGCTAATCTTTTTTGCTTTCTTTGCTTATTCTCTATTTTCTTCTCTTTTTAATGTTGAAATTTACTTGTGTTGCTTCAATGCCACAAATGAGTAGCTAAACCCCTTCAATTTAGGGGTAATGAAGCTCTTAAATATTATGTAATTTCAACATTTCTTTGATTTATGATCTCTTTAGCTTGTGCTTCATGAAAGTAAATTTTGATGTAAGTTTATACAAGTGGGTTTGATAGCTTATATTGCTTATCCAAATGAGCTATTCTTATTCAACATAAACACAATTTACATCATCATTTGCTAAATAATTTTTTATTTTGAAATGAAAGTAAAAATGAAATTTGATGATCTATATTACTAGTTACAATAGTAAATAGATCATACTTAAAATAGCTTTTGCTTTGGCTTCATTTTCATGAGAATACTAAGGGGTTTAATTGTTGTATTATAGTTTGATGGTTCTAGTTATGTTAATCAATAACATAAACAAACCATACTTATGATAAATGCAACTATTATTTCACCTAAAACTAGAGATCATAAATTATTGTCTGTTTATTTACAAAAATATGAGAGTGGATTTATCCCTAAATTGTTCTCTAGTCTAATAGTTTTTTAAAACACATTTTAATTCTAGTTTAGCTTCATTTTGCTTTTAGTTCACAAATTTCTCCTCCATTTGGTCTAATTTGATTGAATATATTTTTAAACTCAAACAATTCCCTGCGGATCGACCCGTATTCGCCACGTACTACAAGTGTACGCCGTGCGCTTGCGGTTATATTTTATTTCGAAATTTTTCGACGGTTTTCTAACTCGATAGAAATTCCGTCGATTAACAGTGGTAGAAATTCAGTATCATGTTGGCTAAGTTATATTCCCCATTTTACTAATCTTCCCGAAGCTTCGGGTTTACTAAAGACTTGCTTGAGTGGAAAGTTGGTTAGAATCTTAAATGGATGTGCTTGAAAGTAAGCTCTCAATTTTTGTACTATAAGCATCAAATAGTATGTCAGTTTTTCTAAGATCGAAAATCTAGTTTTTGCATCTTTAAGCCTTTTGCCAGTATAATACACTAGAAGCTGAGTTCCTTTCACATCTCTTTTTAGAACAGAGCTAACTGCATGTTCTGAAATTGCCATATAAAGATAAAGGTTTTTCCCTTCTATAGGATTGGATAGAATTGGTGGTTTCTTGAGATGATCTTTTAGTTCCTTAAATGCTTTTCGACAATCCTCCCCTCTTCGTAGTTTTTCTTATTTTTAATCACATCAAAGAATGGAATGCATTTTTCAGTGGCCTTGGAAATGAATCTATTTAATGTTGCGACTCTTCCATTTAAGCTCCTTACATCTTTGCTTGTCCGAGGCTCCGCCATGTCTTTAATAGCTTGGATCTGATCAGGGTTAACTTCTATTCCCTGAGCACTAACAATATACCCCAAGAATTTTCTAACATGGATTCTGAAAGAATATTTCCATAGGTTGAGCTTCATCTGATATCTACATAATACCCCGAACATCTCTTTAAGATCGCTTAGATGGTTGCTTTCTATTTGAGATTTAACCGGCATATCGTCGACGTATACTTCCATGTTTCGGCTGATCTATTCTCTAAACATTCTATTTACCAACCTTTTTTTAGGTGGATTCGGCATTTTTTAATCCAAATGGTATTACTTTATAACAAAATGTTCCCCAGTCTATTATAAAGCTTGTGTTCTCCTCATCCGGCTTGAATATCGAAGTTTGATTGTAACTGGAGTATGCGTCCATGAAAGTTAAGAGTTTGTGTCCACTTGTTGCATCGACCAATTGGACCATTCTTGGAAGGGGGTAGCAATCATCTGGGCATGCCTTGTTTAAATCGGTATAATCAACACATGTCCTCCATTTTCCATTAGGCTTTTTGACTAATACTGGATTGGCCAACCATTTAGGATAAAGCACTTCTCTGATGCACCCATTTTCAAGCATCCCTTGACCTCCTCTTTCAAAGTGTTAGATCAAAATATATTGAATTGTTTCTTCTTTTGCTAGATGGGTGTAATACTCGGGTCTATTTTTAAGGCATGACACGTGATGGTTGGATCTATTCCAACCATATCTGAACGAGTCCAAGCAAACATGTCTTTGCTGGATTAAAGCAATTATACTAACTCCCCTTTGAGTTTCCATCCAGCACTTTCTCGATTTTCACTGTCTTTGTTGGGTCAACTGAGTCCAAGCATATCTCTTCAAGATCTTTAATGGGCTTTATCCTCTCTTGCTTGCCTCTACATTCTAGTTTAGTGATAATTTTTTCACCATCTATTTCTTCGTCTATAAGATTTGCTTCCTTCCTCTTTCTCTTTCTTTCAGAGAAGTTAAATCTTCTTAACACATTCTTCTTATTTGCCTCAGATGGTTGGCCTGGACGACCATCATCTAGGGGATTTGTAATTTCAACTTTGGCTGACTTGTCTTTGTCCGAATCATAACAAGAATGATTATCTCTTTTGTATTGATCGAGAGTAGCAAAATACAATTCTTAAGAGCTAAATTACTCCCCCTTATCATCCCCCATCCATTTTTAGTTAGAAATTTCACCATCATGTATTTTAGTGATGCAGAAGCATCTACTTCATCCAGGGTTGGCCTCCCAATGAAGGCATCGTAGTAGGAAGGTTGATCCATTATGACGAACAAAGTTTCAAAATTTCTTGAGTAGGGTGGAATTCCCATTTGCACTAGAAGCTTAATCTGCCCCACCGTAGTAGACCCTTTTTTATTGAACCCGAAGATGGGCTCGAATCTTGGTTCTAACTTCTCTTCTAGAATCTCCATCCGATCAAATTCATGTTTGAAAATAACATTTACCGCACTTTCGGTATCAGCTAGAATATTGGTCACCATAGAAAGCCCGATCTATGTAGTTATCATTAGAAAATCATTGTGTGGATGGTGGACTGCCCTTGGCTTCTGTGGAGTTATGGTTAGGTCGTGCATCTGAAGTTGATATTTTCGATTTTTGAGTGGTGGTTCCTCCTAAATAGAGAAGATTCCATCCCTTGCATCTCTTTTGTATCTGCCTCTAGCCTCCTTGCTACTTCCTGCTAGATATGGAATTCCATGAATAATATCTATCCGATTAATTGGTGGAATAAAATCTGGCTGAGAATCATTTTCCATAAGGTTTGAAGTGTTGCTTGGGAGCTCTTGGTTGCTTCCTTCAAGATGAGTAAGCTTTTGACTCCCCTTAATGAATTATTTCAAAAGTCCAGACCGAATCATATTTTGAGGTACTCCTGCCAATGCATGACATTCATCGGTCTTATGTCCATTAGCATTGTAATAGGCATAATAATCTCTCACTCTTCTTGGTTCAGGGTTGTTTCTTGCTTTATAAGGTATAAGGAAGTTGCCACCGCCTTTTGCCATAGCGTAAATGTAAGAAATTGTTTTATTTAGGGCCACGTAATTGGACTTCGGGATCACTTCCCACCTTCCCCATCTACTCTCATCCTTCCTCGGTCTCTTGTTAGGATGGTCGAAGCCTGATTTTCCTATTTCTTTCTTCGGTTAAGATTTATTCTTTGCATGGTACATTTCATCCATATGGATGAACTTGTCAGCTTGAAAGTGGAAGTCTTGCAAATCTCTACATCCATGAATGTAGATTTCCTTCTAGAATGGAGTTTTCTCAACTAATCCTAATTGTACAGCCATCAACTTCTTCTCGTCAGTCATATTTTTAGCTTTTAACACTTTTGTATTAAATATCTTCAAGTATTCACCAAGAAATCCCTCAGCCTTTGTTTAACATTAGCTAATCCACTAGAATCAATAGTGGGAATCTTTGTAGATACAAAATTATGCCGAGAATTTATAGAAAAATTGCTCCAAGGAATATATAGTTCTTTCCTGATAGTTTCTACACCATTTAGCTATGACTCCTTGAAAGTTAGTAGGAAAAAGTTTGCAACGAACTACTCCGGATGCATTCTGTAGATCCATCTGGCTTTCAAAAGCTAGCAAGTGATCATCTGGATCAGTGCTTCCATTATACTTTAGTGTGGAAACCTTTATGTGGGATGGGACTTTGATAGCCATTATCACTTCCATGAATGGGGTGTCGTGAGGATTATTGTTCACCCTTAAGTGAAGGGTTCTTTTTCCCTTGAGATGGAGCATATCCTTCACAATCTAGTTAGCAATGTCCTTCAAGTATGCTTGATCATCATAATAGTCCTTCCTGTTGGGCTTATACTCCTTGTCTAAATATGAGCTGCTGATCTGCTTGGAAGATCGTTTTACCATTCTTTCTTGATTGTCTCTTCGCCGATTCACCTTAATTTGATTGGCTTGCGAGTTTGGGGAAAGTAATATTAATCCTACATTTTCAGATCCTCTCTCTTTTGGCAGGCCCATGGTACTTTTTCCTCTCTCCTTGCTTTTGAGCATTGAGTCATCAAGGTTTCTTCTTGGAGATCTGCCTCTTCTCCTTCAGTGAGCTTTGTTGTTTTGGAAGACTTATGTTAAAGGACCTTCTCTAGTAATTCTTACATTATTGCCATTTGCTATGTTAAATCTTTTATTTTGACTTCTCTATCCACTAGTTTGCTTGTTCTGAAGGTTGACCAGTTTCCAAGTTTTCTAGATTGAAGGTAGGAGTAACATTATTCTCCAACATTGTGCATTGCACTATTTCCTCATTCGAAATTCTCCTAGTTTTCACCATTTCCCTAAAAAGGAAAAATAAACCACATGATTAGAGGTTTAAATCCTCCTTCTGGCACCAAAATGTTAAACCAAAAATTGGTATAACACCCATGAAGCCAAGTATGATGAGCTTAAACTTGATTTTTGCCCCCTTGATCACATGACTAAGCATAACTTAGTTGATGAGATCAAGTAGTGGTAAGAAATCAAGAGCTAGCTCACCATTCAAAGCTTAGCATACGATAATGCCATTTAGAGATGACTCCACAATGCCCACGGACTTTGATAAAGTTATTTGAAAGCACATGTCATATGTTCAATAGAAGAGAAAGGATAAGTTGCAAGTATGTGAAATACTTCATTAAGCATTTGTTAATGAACTAAGCAAGTAATCCTCATGGTTTATAATCCGTTGTCCATATGTAGCAAGCAAATTAGAGGTTATGCACCTAAACACTAGTTTAGGTCGAAGTTCATGCGATTTTATGTGAGATAAAATAAAAATGAGACTATGGGCCCAAAGAGCTTTATTATACGCGTATTCTTTTCAAAGTTGCACAATTAAGGTAGACGAGTTACGCTAGATTTTTTTTCAAGTCCATGCTCATATCAAACTATATGGTTTACAACTAACTCAAGATTTTTCCCAATTCGATTTAGGGTTACAATTGTTTAATTTTGAGAAGAGAGAAAATAAATGATCGCCCTTCCTCCATGCCATTAGGTCTATATTTATAAGAGTAGAAATGTACGGCATGGACGCCACGTGTCAATGCGGCATGCTTGGTCTTCGACATCAAGGTCCATCTCGATGGCGCTTGGGATATTGCTTTGATTTGATGATTCATAGCATTCTTTGGTGTATGAAGGATTACGGCATCATCATCCTGATTGCATGCGGCATGATTGCTTTTGACATCACCCCTAGAAACGAAGGCATTCGGCATCCTTTATCATATAGGCAACATGCGATATGCTCTTGTATATTGCCTTGGTTGGTAAAGGGCGACATCACTATGACACGACATTGGTGGGGGGATGAAATACTTGAATAGCGATGTAGTTTTTGTACACTGTTAGTAGGCGGCAGCTTCATGTTTATGATTTTTTAGACCCAAAACTCTTCAACTGGTTACTTACGACATGCGGCATTAATAGGACGTGGCATTGATCGAGCGCGACATGGATGATATGTGGTGTTGATAAATGCGATATTGATTAAGTACGCCATGGATGATATGCGACATCCTCTTTTAGCTTTATTGATGGAGCACAACATCATTATGGTAATAGGCTTTCGATGTTTTTCCACTTGCTAGTCTTCAACATTGACTTTCTTACTGATAAGGTGTGGCATCAATGATATACGACATTGAAGAGAGGCGACAACCTCATATCTGTTGTTCCTTGACACTTGAAATCTCTTTCATTTACCTTTGACATTCGACATTAAAGAGATGTGAGATCGATGTTAGACCATGCCGCTATAACATTGATGACTTACAATATAGTGTTATTTGATTTCATTGCCCTGATGATATGCGATATCAATGGTGTACGACATCGATTATTGGCTTCATATGATATCATCTACTTTATTGATGATATGCGACATCAATGGTATGCGGCCTCGTTGTAGGCCTTCACTGTTGGCTTTGATGACCTGCTTTCTTTAATTTAACACTTTCTTTGTCTACGAGATCCTTCAACTTCAATATTCTTGTTGTCGTCTTGCCTTCATGCCTTCATTTTTATTCTCGTTGGAAATTATACAAATAACATACATACATACATACATACATATATTTATAACTACATATAAATTATATTAATATTTTTTTCATAACATGCTTTTAGACTTAAAAAAATCAAAAAAAAAATTAATATATAAATATATTTAAATACAAAACTTATGTTTTACAACATTTGTATATATGTATAAAGTAAATAAAAAATATGCAAAATTTATATAGTAAAATTTTATACATTTTATATGTTACTTCCAAAAAAAATTAATCCTTTTACTTAAAATTATTTTCATGCGGAAATCATAATTAATAAAATATTTTTTTCATTAAAACCAAAAAAATTCGTTTGTTGGCCGAATGTTTATGGTTATTATATAGGTATATATATAAATATTAATTTATATCAAAATGAATTTATGAATATATATATGTATGTATATACATGCATATTTTAAAGTATATATATTTTATCATTTACATATATAATTCTACTATTTTGATATGGATGTGTATATATATAAACTTTTATAAAAAAAATTAACATTCAAAATATATATATTTATTTATTTAAAATTATTATATTAGTATAAATTTGAATTTATTATATTTAAATAAAATTTATTATAATATTAAGTAATTATATATATATTTTTATATTAAATGCATATATTTTACTATCGTCTTTTATAACAAATATTAATATATACATATTTACACATATATACAGTTACACATTAGACGACAAATATGTATGCAGAGGGGCAAATATACCTTTTACAATATAAATTTTAACATCCATGCACAAGCATTTAAACCATGTACATCTTTTATGTTGCATGTGCACGTGCACACATAGATGTATATGATACACATATTATACTATATATTAATCATAATATTAATACAATAATACGTTAATACAAATAAAATAAAATATTGATTTTATTTAAAATAAATTTAGATAAGGTCTAAATAAATTTAGACTTCATCGGTCCAATAAGATCCAAAATGAAATAATGTTTTTGAAATTTACTTATTTACCCTGCTACGTGCTGACCCAGTTCCAATAATATTAACCAGCACAAAACACTCAATTGAGTCATTATATAGTTATCCAATAACTATCAGTACGTAACCCCTTATGCCCTCAACAGCCATGAGAAATACATTGCCAAACATTTAGAGAGCTTATGTACTCTATTCCCAATGGATGTGTCGATATCCCATCTTGAAACATCTTGACTAGGAATATTTAAAATAAATATACCATGTGATAAATTTTCCATGATTACACATAACATATCATCTAAGGATTTTCAATTTAATATACTTTAAATTAATTATATCAAAATACAAGCATATAATAGAAAGAGAACATCTTCTATTTTGAATGAGATTGGTTGAGTTAGATACATGTAACAAATTATAGACCCTAGCTCTATTAAGTTAATCATTTGTTAAAATGCCATTTAAAGTAGTAATTATATTATGGAATGCTTACACAATTAGGAGTACTTTAATGTGCTACTCATAGTGGACTTGGGGCAACACATTTAAATGAGGTATTGCTCTGGTTAGTAGCTTGTAAATCTTCAGATGCGTGATAGTGTGGTATTGTGTTCTGAGAGAGTTTGAGGTGTGCCCTAGGGGCAATTATATAATTTGTAACATATATTTAACTATATAACCAATCTTGTTCATAAGAAATGTGTTTATTTCTAATATATACTTTATATTGTGATATATTAATTAAGTAACTAATTTAGGTATATTAAATAGAAAATCCTTAAATGATATGTTATGCGATAATAATTACAAGGATTTATGATTATGAGATGATTATCACAAAATAAAATAACATATTATTTTAAATATTTTTAGTCAAGATGTTTTAACGAAGGATACCGATATATCCACTAAGACCAGAATATGTGAAGCTTTCCAAATGTTGGGCAGTATATTTATCATGGCTACTGGGGGGTACCAAGGGTTTATGTACTGATAGTTATTAGATTGCTATGGAATGAATCATCTAAGAATTTCCTGTTGGTTAATAACAACTTGATAAATTGTATGTCTTGGAGCGACGATATTACATAATTTCTTTAGAGTTGAGAATACTGTTGAGCTTCAATATAGATACTCCACTTTGATTATAGTTAAATAATGACATAGCGACCATCGAGCGACTGTAGTTGGATTTGAGTTGAAGCATTGGAATTCAACAGAGAATCCGTCCCCTGGTTATATGAGGTTAGTATCTCGGTCAACTATAGTAAACTCAAAGTCAAAATATTTAGCCACATTAGTATAGTTAATAAGAAATGTTGTAATTGAACCAAGGACATTGTTTATGGACTAACCGAGTTAAATGTGGATGATAGTAGAATTTTGATCAAAACAAAATCCATAAATCCTTAAGTGATATGGTGTTGACGTAGAGAACAGTTATAGATAGTCGTTGCTAAAAGGTACCGCTTAAATTTGTAAAATTGAATATTCCTAATGAGATTTATAAGCGATGAGTTCAGCCAAATTGTTACACCGCTAATTAAGATGACATGTGAACATTAGTACTATAATTCTTCAAATACCAATCGTTGACTAAATTCACATTTGTGAGTCACACACCGAATATATTTTAATTTTTGAATCGCCTATCGATTTAATTAGTTTATAAAGTGTTGTAAGATAATTAAATGAAGTAATATCTTTAAAGAAATATTAATTATTTTTGTATTTAATATTTGGGTATATTTAGCAAATAGGATAACCTCTTAAAATATTCTGGGTGTTATTAGTAATTGAAAGAGTTAAGGTATGCCCTGGGGGCAATTATGTAATTTGTTAATAAATCCAACTCTATAACAAATCTTGTTCATAATAAAGGTATTTATTCTTTATTATATTGCTATATAGTGGTGTAACAAATTAAATTAATTAATTTAAAGTATACTAAAATAGAAAATCATTAAATGATATGTTATGTGATAATAATCAGAAGTTGTAATGATGAGAAAATTATCATAATATAAAATTACATATTATTTTAAATATTCCATGTTCAGATGTTTCAAGAAGGGATATCGATACATCCATAAAGATTAGAGTATGTAACACTCTTCAATTTTTGGGCAGGGTATTAATCATGGGTGCTGGAGGCAGCAAGGGGTTATGTACTAATGGTTATTGAAAGAGTTAGGGGTACGCCCTAGGGACAATTATGTAATTTATTATAAGTTACTAACTCTATAATTAAACCTCATTCAAAATAAAGAGATGGTTTTCTTCCTATTATATATTTGATATTGTTGAATATGGGCTATATGTAGTGGGTTAAATGGGTAAATAAAAAAAATCCAATTTGGGTTTTATTAGCCAATGAAGACTAAATTTATTTGAATCTAATCTAATTAATTTAAATAAAATCATTACTGTATTAAATTTGTAGAGTTTTATTTTGATATTATTTTTATGTTATATAATATGAAAATGTGTATCATATACACATGTGTGTACATGTGCACGTGCAACATACCTGGTTTAACATGCCCATACGTAAGTGCTGGGATTTACACCGTAAGGTACTTGTTCTCCTCCTTACACATATGTGATGTCTAATATATATATATATAATTCAATGTGATATAAAGTTATATTTATAGTAGCACAAATATGTATAAGTGTATATATATATATATATTACATTATAGAATAATAATATTTATAAATACAAATATAAATTAATTTAAAATTTAAATATGAATTAAAATTACAAATTCCAGAACAAATCTAGATCTGGATTTAAAATATCATTTATTTTATGACTTAAACCAATAAATTATAGTTTAGTAAAATAAATAAATACATATACTATAACGACTTGCATTTTCGACCCTCGAAAGTTAGCACTTAATACATCCACGGTATTCAATTGCCGAGCATCAAAGTGCCGGAAAGGTAGATTGTTAGGGTAAAAAGAAAAAGAACAAAGAAAATAGAATCTCACAGTATAACGACAACATATAATATATGCAACGACCCGTATTTTTAGATAATTAAACTATTAAATTTAATATGATTTTAGAATTTAATATTGGGAGAAATTAAAATTTATGATTTATAAATGGAAAGGATTATTAGAATGTAATTTAATAATGTTGATTTAATGTAATTGATAAATATTTTAATTTAAACTCAATCAATTGGAATAATTGTAAAGTTAATTTGGTTAAATTGGTAAATAAGGAATAAAATAACGGTTGGAATCAATTGTTGTAATTAATGTAATTAAATAATGGAATTAAAATGGTAAAAGATGTTAACAATAAAATATGAATGTAATAAAATGTAAACGAGTGTTAATTATATTCATAAGATAATAATTGATTAAATAATAAGAGATTTAATCGAAATAAAAGAATTTGATTGAATTTAAAATATGATTAACTAGAATTTTATTACAATTGCAATTAAACGTTGAAATTTATGCAATAGTTACATATTGGATTTAACATGGAAAATTCATTTTAAAAGATTAAAAATTCCTTGTTAATTAAGAATGATGAAAACTGCTCAGTTTTAATGCAGAATTTAAAAGTGATTAAATTTATTTAATAATAATTTGTTTAAACGTGAAAATTAGCCATTTTAACCACTGTCTCGGATTTCGATGAAACCAGTTTCATCGGATCCGTAAAAGTGAATTATTGTAGGATTTCAAGTTTCGTAGCGATTAGACTTGTCGTTTGATCGTGCGGGCTCGAAACGCGTAGAAATCAATTAAAAGATTTTAAATGAATATAATTTGATTTTTAAAACTAACTTCTAAATACAATGGAATTAGGGTTTGAAACTAGTTCCATTGAGTTTAAAAATATCGAAAACCTATATTTCGATATATTGGACGACATATTTTCGTTTAAAAAAAACGGGCTTTTCGGGTCGTCTTTATCGTTTCGACCCAATTCGATATGTCCATTCATTCTATCTATCTTTATATATATAAATAGTTTTTCCTAACCCTAGCAGCCTTTTTTTTTGTTATTCCTGCAATTACAATTCTATCTCTCTGTTCCTTCCCTCTTTCTCAATTGTAGAACATCAAAACCCTAAATTACCAAATTCAAACTCAAATTGAAAATTCAAGCTCTCCAAACTATGTCAAATTATATATCGTTGGAAAGCTCTCGACGAACGCAATCTACTACTTTAATTCGTTTTTGCAATCGAATCATGATTTGGCCAGAAATTGGCGATCTTTCTCAGCCGTCCATAGGCCATGGTTTCGTTCAACGGTGAATCATCGACCGTTTGATGATCGGGAAGCGCCCCTGGGTAGAGGAGGAAAATCAGTGTCGATTCATGCGGTTGGTTGTCGCATTCGTCATGGTAGATCACCAGAAATTGATGATGTACGGTCAGTTTCACTCGCGTCATGATGGTTGGCGGCGGCTCATGGGGAGGCCGGTCGGAGGGTGGAGGGTCGGCCGGAGGTGGCCATCGCGATGGTGAGGTCTGATCTTGTTGTAGCAGCGTGAATCGGCGGCGGCAGGCTTATGTTCGTGGCGGCTGTGGGGCTTAGGTCGTGGTCGCGTTCATCTGCTAGGGTTTGAGGTAATGTTATTTACGATAATGCCATTCTGTTTTATTTTTAATTTTAATTTTCCAAACTTTTAACTATCGTAACTTTCTCATACGAACTCGGATTTGGGTGTGGTTTTCTTCGTTGCGATCGTATCGAAATTTCGGACAACATGGAACTAGTTTGGTAGAATTTTGAGATTGTTAGAATTTTGGGCCTTATTTGGATTTTAAATCGACGACAAATCAAAGGTTAGTGTTTTAACCCACTCACAAATGCTAAATCATCTTATATTGGTTAAATTAAATTTATGGTGTGATTAGAAATTTATTGATTGCTGTTTGATATATTTGAATTGTCGTTCGAGTTTAATTTTAATTTATATTGAATTTAATTGTCATTTGAATTAATATTGTAATTGAATTGTTAGTTAATTACCTGGTAATGATAACCAGTTAATTGTTGTGATTTATTGGTTGATTTGAATGATGATTGTGATGGATGCTTAATTGTTGACATTTTGCATGATGCGATGTTATGTTTATTTAATATGCCATTATCACACTACAAGTTCCCTTAGTTATTGTTAGGAAAATCACTATGGGTTGAAATGATACATACCCGAACGATCTTATATATTAGGGAAAAATCGTTATGGGTTAAAATGATAAACCCGAGTGATTTTATGGATTTGCAAATTGTGATTCAGGATACAGGTTGAAATGATATATATTTGGTAACTTAAATTATTGCGGGTTAAAATGATATATATCCGTATCACTTGACCATAGAGTAGAAAATTATATACGGACACCAGATTGGTTAAATTAAACGATTTTAAATCCTTAATTTTTGAATCCAATTAAATGATATTATGAACTAAAATTAGATTTATATGAACTGAATTATTTCAAAATCCAAGCTTTTAAAATGTTGAAATTGCAATTGGTTTATATGAATTGTTTAAAGAATTTAAATTGTAATCTTAAAGTTGAATTTTGAAATATAAATGAAATTTATCAAAAATTGAGTTATTGTAAACGTTTGAATATTTAAATTTTTGAGACCTATTGTGTAACAACCCGCATCTCACTTAACGCAGATATTGTCCCCAACTTAGTCACCTCCGCCTCATGGGCCAAGCCAAGGTGTGGGGTTTTGTTCCTCAAAAGGCCTCGACGTTGTTATGAGGTGAATGCTTTGGTATATAAGCACCCACTTCATAGTGTTTTTCCACGATGTGGGACTATTATTCCCAATCTCCCCCCCTTTTGGCTAAGATCAAGTGTAGTATCTGTCCTTATCAGTTTAATATCTGATACGTGGTCCAATGGGCCACAACAATATTAAATTAACCTTTTAGCAGGGGAAAGCCCATCACGGTAGCTTGCTACTGGGCTTTTAGGTGTCTCTTATGTTTTGCACTACCGCATGAGATGGCTCGCCCCTAGAAAAGAAAAAATAATAGAAAAAAATGAAAAGGAAACAAATTGGGAATATAGTCCCACATCGCGGAAAAACACTATGAAGTGGGTGCTTATATACCAAAGCCTTCACCTCATAACAACGTCGAGGCCTTTTGAGGAACAAAACCCCACACCTTGGCTTGGCCCATGAGGCGGAGGTGACTAAGTTGGGGACAATATCTACGTTAAGTGAGGTGCGGGCTGTTACAATGGTATCAGAGCCATTCCCAGCCGGAATTGTAGTCTGTACATGTTACAGCCACGATGCCTAGGTTGTATTCATGAGCCAACGAGGGCGTTGGGCTCTAAAGGGGGGAGATTGGGAATAATAGTCCCACATCGCAGAAAAACACTATAAAGTGGGTGCTTATATACCAAAGCCTTCACCTCATAACAATGTTGAGGCCTTTTGAGGAACAAAACCCCACACCTTGGCTTGGCCTATGAGGCGGAGGTGACTAAGTTGGGGACAATATCTGTATTAAGTGAGGTGCGGGCTGTTACATATTGAATTTGAAGTGGTTTAAATTTGTAGTTCAAATATGGATTTGAAATTGATATAAATTGAAATGGTTTTAATGAGAATTTAAATCGAAACCTTTAGCCTTTTGAAGTGAAATCGTTGAACTTAGATTGATTTAAACTGAATTTTTGGAACTAAAAGTTGATTTGAATTGATTTGTGAAATTGGGAGAAACAATTCTAGTTTGAAACAATTTTCGATATAAACTCTTTTAATATACAAACTCTTTTAACGTATAAACTATTTTCTCATATAAACCATTTTAATATATAAACTATTTTTAATATATAAACTATTTAATCTATAACCTAGTTTAATATATAAACTATTTTTAATATATAAACTACTTTAATCTATAACCTATTTTAATATATAAACTATTTTTAATATATAAACTACTTTAATCTATAACCTATTTTAATATATAAACTATTTCTAATATATAAACTATTTTAATCTATAACCTATTTTTAAAATATAATCTATTTTAATATATATTATTTTAAACTTATAAACAACTTTTAATATATATATTTTAATATATAAACTATTTCTAATATATAAACTATTTTAATCTATAACCTATTCTTAAAAATATAAACTATTTTTAATGTATAACTATTCCAATTTATAAACTACTTTTAATATTCAAACTGTTTAAAGTTGGAACTGTTATGATTTAGTTTTAATTGATTTAAATTCGAATATTTTGATATGAGGGTTTAACCTATTTTGTGGTTATGATTTTGAAATGAATATGATTTAAAGTGAATAATGATTTCGAAAGTGAATATGATTTCGAAAGTGATATGATTTTGAAGTGAATATGATATTTTGATAACAATTATGAATCGGTTTTGGAAATGTAAAATAACCAACCGGTGTGAAATAAGCGTTTGGTTGTTAAAGTGACCAGGATCAGATATTGTCATACTCTCTGCCAATACCGAAAACCACTTTAACAACTGTGCACGTGGTGGAGAATCCAGAACGAAGTAGGATGGTTTGGAGAACGTTACTGTATGAGGTATGAATGCAGCCCTAACACCCTCGGGTCAGCTTAATATGACAAAAACAGGAGCTATACGTAGGCCAAGTGAGGTCGCTCCTTCGATCGAACATGCTTCTTCGATACCATATCTATTACTTTGTGATTGATTTAATGGCCACCTTCGATTTGATTATGGGAGTGTGTTCCGAGGTTGGCGGTAGTAGCTGCTATGCGTTACCACCAGCCCGATTCTGCAAAACGATACTATCCTACCCTGGGCACTGCCTCGTGTGCCTTGCCATATGCCTTATCGAAATCACTACGAGTTTGGTTTGTGTCATACACTATGGAGTGCCCTCTGATAGCCCTCTAGTTTACAGAGGAATTATGGTACTGTATAGACTACGACATTTATATAAAATGTGTTAAGGGTGATATGGGTAACGCCTTAATGCTATTTTAATACTTTACTTTACTGTAGACATATTACAATAGCGTATTGTACAATGTATGCAGATAGTTTAACGTATCCCTAGGAGATGAAATCCCGAACATCTCTTAAGTTATTGCACGCACTTTATACACTGGATAGGTGATGTAAAATCCCGTAAACATCTCTGAAGTCGTTACACTCATATTTACTTATTTTGATTAACTTGCATAAGTTCTTTTAGTTCCGACTCGAGTGTTTTATCTTTCCATTACGCTCGGGTCAGCCTGAGTATTTCAGTACATTGAAGATTATCTTTCTAGAGGACGAAGACAAAGATTTAATATATTATTACTATTTATCATATTTATTCCACTGCATCATGCTGTTCCACTGCATTATTTATTTATTCCTGCAGTATGTATAACTCTGATCTGTACTGTAAAAGTGTAATCAAATGGTATTTATAAATAGCTTCATGAACTGTTTATTTGATTATTATATTTTGTCATTCCGTCGTGAGATTATGTGTATTGTTTTTCTTTCTTTATCTTATTTTTTTCTTATTTACCCCATCAATAGTCCTCCCTTTTGAATGGTTTGAGTTGACATGTGTGGTTATTGTCGATTTAAACTGTCCAAAAAAGGAAGTCGTTACAGTTGGTATCAGAGCTTTGGTTTAGCGACAACCTTAGTTTTGTGGGGTCTGACTCATTAGAGATAGAGTAGGAATACCCTAGGATTAGTTTGTTTGAGTGTATATATATGAGAGAGCGTACTTGTTAGTGTTATAAAATGTTTTTATATTGTATTAATTTGTTCTGTTTAGTATTTATAAATTCTAGTCGGTACATAGGACGCTATGGCATCGATAGGGATTTCTAAACACTTAATAGGGCAGAGCGACACAATATTGTTTTTGAAATATGGGTAAATGAAATAATTTTTCCTAGTATTATATTTTGTATATACAAGAATAATTATTATAAATGGATATAGATATAGTTGTATGTGATATGTTTGTTTGTTAGTAAGTGGAATTTTATAAATATTTGTTGCAAAATGGGATTTATAAATAAAGTGAATATAAATTGGAAATTTGAGAACTTAAGTTCTGAGGTTTTGAAATTGGTTTTCAAAGATTTTTTAATATAATATTAGTATTATTTGGAAGTATTTTCGAATATAAATATTTCCAATGTGATTTAAAAGAAATGTTTAAAAGGAATTTTAAAAGGAAATAAGTTATGTACTCCCCTAGGGACAATTATGTAATTTATTATAAATTACTAACTCTATAATTAAACCTCATTCAAAATAAAAGATGGTTTTCTTCCTATTATATATTTGATATTGTTGAATATGGGCTATATGTAGTGGGTTAAATGGGTAAATTAAAAAAAATCCAATTTGGGTTTTATTAGGCCAATGAAGACTAAATTTATTTGAATCTAATCTAATTAATTGTAACAACCCGCAAATTCGTAGCAATTAATTATCACCATTAGGTGATTAAATCGTTCGTAAATTTTTATTGAAATTAAAAATCAATTTGAAATTCTTTTATAAACATGGTTAAAAGTATTTGGGCTTTAAATAAATATACCTTTTTATTTTATAGCGGCCCATTGGTTTTGATGAAGAGATGATACCAGTACCATTCTTTATCTGGCATTCATTCGAACCCGTTCCCCCTTTTTCATTTTTGAGAACCCTAAAATCAAATCGAGAGAGGGAAATAAAAATGGCGTCCACGATTTCTTTTCTTCGTTCGTTCTTTCGATGCTTGCTAGGGCTTTCGTTCCTCTTGCGCTCTGATCTGTGGGCTTTGTATGTCGAAACACGTGACTGTTTCGATCGATTGTTGGATGTTTCTGACGTTGCCTGGTTCGATCGATTTCGAGATGAATTCTTTGATTGGCTGCTTCGATGAGTTCGACAACTGCTTCGTGATTCGTTACCCTTGAATTCCGTTCATCTGATTGTTCCAAAATTTATGCTGCTCGTTCTCGTCATCGTCGTTCAAAACTAGGGGTTCACGATTCTTCGAATCGCGACCGATTAAAGGTGAGTGTTTCCTTCACTCACATCTTTAATTCAACACTCAAGTTTGTTTAGGGTGTTTATATATCGTTCGAAATCCCTGAATTTCGTTCGTATATATATTTTTACTTCGTCTGATAATTTTTCTTTGCCGTTTGATTTTGATTGATTGGTTGAGATGTTTTCTGACCTTTTCCCATAATCGTATATACTCGTATATTTTATACGTGTTCTCCACGGCTTTGAATCTGGACTTGATTTTGGTTCCTTGATTGCTTGGTTATCACGGTACTGTTTGATTTTGTGTAGACTTCGGCTTGTGGTGATTTTTGACTTTATTTTGAAACACGGCTTCGATCTTCTTTCTTGTTGACTTTGTCACACCCGGCTTCACCCAGATGCTTCACTTGTTCTTCACTTACCTGTTGGATACATTGATGTTGTAGTTGTTCGACTTGGCATTTTTAGTTGTCTGATCTGTATCGAATTCGAACTTGATTTACTGAGTTGCCACTGTCTCGGCCTCTGTTCTTTGCTTGCACATTGATACATTTGCCTGCAGTGTTCACGTGATCTTGTTCATGCTGTGCATATGCTTGTTGAGTTTGTTAGTTGTGTAGCTTGCATTTTATGTTGGGTTTGGTCTGCATCCCTTTGTTTATTGGTAGCTGGTCTCGACTCAAGTCTGGTTCATGTAGTTGTTCACTAGCTTATTGTATGGTCTACATTGCATATTGGCATGTATACAGTTGTGAAACTTCGATTGTGTGATGTTGCATTACTAGTTGTTGTCACTGTGTTATGTTGTGTAGTCTGGTGCATTCAATTTTAGTCTACATTGCACTGCCTTCATCTTGTAGACGATTACTTTGTTGTTGAGGTCTTTGTCTTGTTGCAGTTTGTTTATGTGATGTTGCCTCTAGGTATTTGTAGTAGCAGCATGTTGTTGATCTGATTTGTACATATATGCTCTGCCATTAGTTGTCACAATTATGGTCATGGATGTGTGCTTGTTTTACTTCATTACTTGAACTTTGTTTGGGTTCACTGCACTTCTAGTTGGATATGTTGAATCATTCACTGTTGCACTTCACTTATGAATTGAGTTTCACTTATGGTTCCAGTATAGCCAAAACATGATGTTTACTTTGCTCACTTGTGAGTCAGTTTGATACTGTTTTGGGCACTGTGTTGTATTGGTCTCGAGTCTCACTGTTGCATGCACTTGTTGTATGTGTTGTTTCATGTTGCCTTGGCACTCATTGTTGTCCAGTCTGTTATACCTTTTGACCTTGTGCTCGTCTGTGGGCTTTTGTTGATCTTTTATGTATTTCATCACTGTAGTGGCGGGGCAGTGCACGTCAGCGTGTACTACAGCCACTCAGTATAAATTTTAATTGATATTTTCTCTGTTTTGAAGAGTCAGATAGACGGGAATTATTGTGACTGTCGTCTATTTGACTGTTTGATTATTATTGCCTCTAAGCACTAATAACTGAGTTTTAATTAGACTGACCCGTGTATTATTTTCTTTTGAATGTAATACTCGGGTCAGACCCGAGTTATTTCAGGTTGTAGATTTTCTTCTTTGAGTTGCTGTTCAGGATATGAAGACTTTTCACATCTTCTGAAGTTGTCAGTGTCATTTTGTAGTAGTCGTTTCATTGTATAGAACGATATGTATTCATGTATATTAGTCGATAATGTACTTGTATATATAACTTCTAGAGTCGACAGTTGTAGTTGTATCATATGTATCGTGTCAACTATATTGTAACTGACATCGGTTATATATATATGAGATTTTTGTTAATCTGTGTTCCGCATTTATATTATCTGTGTTATTGTTATATCTAATGTCCTAACCTATTATGAACTATCGTAGTTTGTTTTATACTGATAATTGGGTGTGTCGATGGGAGTAAATAAATAATAGATGAAAAATAAAAAGTATATACCACTCCTATCGAGATAACCAATATTAGTGTAAGGCCAACTACGGATGGTCGCTCCTATCCAGCCTTATTCTTCGTAATAATAGACAATATTTCTTTTAATACTCTTTGTTATTATGAGCATAGAGGTGGGGCGTCACAGTTGGTATCAGAGCTTGGGGTTTATGGACATAATATAAAACTTAACTCGGAAGGAACATATGTTACAACTATGGGTCGATGTTTTATTTGTGCTTGAGTCAAAACTAAAGTTTTGAAATTTGGATGAAATTTTTAAATAACTTTATTTAAAAATAATAGTGAAATTGTGTTCTGATGATTTGATTTATTTGTGTTCTGTTTATCAGAGTGCGCAGCGGAAACAGTAAAACTGTCTTCGCTGAGTACAACTGATAATCTTTTTGATTTAAAAATCAAAATACGAAATTGATATGAATTTCATTTGTTGTTTACATAGTTGTAATTATTTTGTTTCTTTGAGAATTTTGAATCCGAATTGAGGATTCGAAGAAATTGCAGATATGTGATTTTTGTTGAAATTTCCGCTGGCTTTCTTTTGTACTAATCATCTATTGATTAGATTTTGCTGTTTTAAATTATCTTCATTGAAGATACATTTGAATGATTCTTTGTTCATTTTGTAGTACGTGCAAAAATTTAAATTGCACGTTATTGCATTTATTTTACGTTGAACTGATGCTTGGTTATGAAACGTATTTTGTTGCCGTTATTTTTACAACGGAATTTTACACCAATGCTATATTTTGAAGCACGGTGTTTTGTGGCATTTTGATGAATGAAAATTCACTGATATTACATTTTGATGTAAATTATTTTGATGAGATTTTGACGTTTAAGAATTACTGTCACCTTGGCTTCAGTAACCGTCAACTTTTAAAAAGTGGATTTTCAAGCGGTTATTCCGCAATGCTGATTTGTAACCGTTTTTACGGTATTTTGAGAAGTACAATTTCCTTATCGAAATTGTTACTGATTTGCTGTTTTATTCACGTGATTGGAAAATCGTTTTAAAATGAAAATTGTTTTATAAAATTTTAGCAGTTTGCGTTTTCAAAAGAATGAGAAAGCGACTTAAACGATTCAGCAAAATCGAGGATTATGACCCCTTTCTTTTACTGTTTCGCTTAACTCCGGACTTGTTCAGTTGAGAATGCGAATTGTTATTTTTACAAAATAAATAAAATTGTTTTCAAAAATTTTACAGTTTGCGATTTCAAAAGAATGAGGAAGCGATTTAAACGTTTCAGCAAAATCGAGGACTATGACCCCTTTCTTTTACTGATTCGCTTAATTCCGGACTTGTCCG
The DNA here is from genome assembly GCA_030737815.1 of Allium fistulosum. Taxonomy (NCBI): domain Eukaryota; kingdom Viridiplantae; phylum Streptophyta; class Magnoliopsida; order Asparagales; family Amaryllidaceae; genus Allium; species Allium fistulosum. The sequence goes on along the minus strand of CM060901.1, from coordinate 301,865,808 downwards.
TTTGAGAATGTGAAATGTATTTTTACAAAATACACAATTTTGCACTTTCAAGGAAACGATGAAGAGAATCAAACGATTTAGTAAAACACGTGGTATGGGACATGTGCGTTTGCTATTTCGGTTAATTCCGGACTCGTTAATTGAAATATTTGATGATTTTGTGTGCTTTCGAGCCACTATGAGGACCTTCGGGTCATTTGTTGGACCTTCGGGTCATTTGTTGGGCTTTCGGGCCACTCTGCGGACCTTCGGGTCAAATACCAGTACTAGACCTTCGGGTCACTCTGCGGACCTTCGGGTCAATCTGATGGGCGCCAAAATTATGTTGAGTACTTGGTAGGCTTCGGCCACTCTGAGATGCACGTGCGGCGAATTAAAAACTCGCCATCTGATGGGATCGATCCAAGCTTTTATGTTGATTTTCTAGTCTTCTTAATTGATTTCTAGATATTTGTTGCTTCCAATTATCTGCAGGTAATTGGATATTTGTTGATATGAGTTCTGATTATCGTTTTTGATAATCAGATATTTGTTGTTTCTAATTATCGCTTGTGATAATTAGATATTTGTTGATATGAGTTCTGATTATCGTTTTTGATAATCAGATATTTGTTGTTTCTAATTATCGCTTGTGATAATTAGATATTTGTTGATATGAGTTCTGATTATCGTTTTTGATAATCAGATATTTGTTGTTTCTAATTATCGCTTGTGATAATTAGATATTTGTTGATATGAGTTCTGATTATCGTTTTTGATAATCAGATATTTGTTGTTTCTAATTATCGCTTGTGATAATTAGATATTTGTTGATATGAGTTCTGATTATCGTTTTTGATAATCAGATATTTGTTGTTTCTAATTATCGCTTGTGATAATTAGATATTTGTTGTTTCTAATTATCGCTTTAGATAATTAAATATTTGCTGATTTCGAATTTAATTATCGCTTTAGATAATTAAATATTTGTTGATTTGAGATTTAATTATCGCTTTAGATAATTAAATATTTGTTGCTTTGAGATTTAATTATCGCTTTAGATAATTAAATATTTGTTGCTTTGAGATTTAATTATCGCTTTAGATAATTAAATATTTGCTGATTTCGAATTTAATTATCGCTTTAGATAATTAAATATTTGTTGATTTGAGATTTAATTATCGCTTTAGATAATTAAATATTTGTTGCTTTGAGATTTAATTATCGCTTTAGATAATTAAATATTTGCTGATTTCGAATTTAATTATCGCTTTAGATAATTAAATATTTGTTGATATGAGATTTAATTATCGCTTTTGATAATTAAATATTTGCTGATTTGAGATTTAATTATCGCTTTAGATAATTAAATATTTGCTGATTTCGAATTTAATTATCGCTTTAGATAATTAAATATTTGTTGATTTGAGATTTAATTATCGCTTTAGATAATTAAATATTTGTTGCTTTGAGATTTAATTATCGCTTTAGATAATTAAATATTTGCTGATTTCGAATTTAATTATCGCTTTAGATAATTAAATATTTGTTGATTTGAGATTTAATTATCGCTTTAGATAATTAAATATTTGTTGCTTTGAGATTTAATTAACGCTTTAGATAATTAAATATTTGTTGATTTCGAATTTAATTATCGCTTTAGATAATTAAATATTTGTTGATATGAGATTTAATTATCGCTTTTGATAATTAAATATTTGCTGATTTGAGATTTAAGTATCGCTTTTGATAATTAAATATTTGTTGAATTTGAAATTTGATTATCGTTTGTGATAATCGAATATTTGTTGATTTGAGAAATTTGATTATCGTTTTTGATAATTGAATAATTGTTTTCTGACTATCGTATGAGATAATCAGATATTTGTTTTGTCTTCTGATTATCGTTTGAGATAAGTAAATATTTGCGATTTGAAAATTCAATTATCGTTTTTTATGATTGAATATTTGCGACTTTTGAGATTTGAGCTTCGTCTTTTTCTCTGGCAATTCAGGTGAGTAATTTGATTTACTCACATTCAATTCGTGCAGTACGTGAATTCTGCTCTGTTTTTCCTTTTCTTTTAAATGCTGGAACTCGATTGATTCTTGCTTTTGTTAGTCGATGATGATGTCTGGGGTTGTTCATATAGTCATCTGATTTTGATTCCTTGATCCCCACGATGTTGTTTTTTTGATTTGAATCAATCGAACCTTTTGATTTCATATCTAATACTTCCCCTGCTGACATTTGCTTATGCATTCGACATTGCCATGCTCTTATGGTTGTTACCTTTTGTCCATTTATTCCTTATGATTGCGAGGACGCAATTTCTTTAAGGAGGGGAGTCTGTAACAACCCGCAAATTCGTAGCAATTAATTATCGCCATTAGGTGATTAAATCGTTCGTAAATTTTTATTGAAATTAAAAATCAATTTGAAATTCTTTTATAAACATGGTTAAAAGTATTTGGGCTTTAAATAAATATACCTTTTTATTTTATAGCGGCCCATTGGTTTTGATGAAGAGATGATACCAGTACCATTCTTTATCTGGCATTCATTCGAACCCGTTCCCCCTTTTTCATTTTTGAGAACCCTAAAATCAAATCGAGAGAGGGAAATAAAAATGGCGTCCATGATTTCTTTTCTTCGTTCGTTCTTTCGATGCTTGCTACGGCTTTCGTTCCTCTTGCGCTCTGATCTGTGGGCTTTGTATGTCGAAACACGTGACTGTTTCGATCGATTGTTGGATGTTTCTGACGTTGCCTGGTTCGATCGATTTCGAGATGAATTCTTTGATTGGCTGCTTCGATGAGTTCGACAACTGCTTCGTGATTCGTTACCCTTGAATTCCGTTCATCTGATTGTTCCAAAATTTATGCTGCTCGTTCTCGTCATCGTCGTTCGAAACTAGGGCTTCACGATTCTTCGAATTGCGACCGATTAAAGGTGAGTGTTTCCTTCACTCACATCTTTAATTCAACACTCAAGTTTGTTTAGGGTGTTTATATATCGTTCGAAATCCCTGAATTTCGTTCGTATATATATTTTTACTTCGTCTGATAATTTTTCTTTGCCGTTTGATTTTGATTGATTGGTTGAGATGTTTTCTGACCTTTTCCCATAATCGTATATACTCGTATATTTTATACGTGTTCTCCACGGCTTTGAATCTGGACTTGATTTTGGTTCCTTGATTGCTTGGTTATCACGGTACTGTTTGATTTTGTGTAGACTTCGGCTTGTGGTGATTTTTGACTTTATTTTGAAACACGGCTTCGATCTTCTTTCTTGTTGACTTTGTCACACCCGGCTTCACCCAGATGCTTCACTTGTTCTTCACTTACCTGTTGGATACATTGATGTTGTAGTTGTTCGACTTGGCATTTTTAGTTGTCTGATCTGTATCGAATTCGAACTTGATTTATTGAGTTGCCACTGTCTCGGCCTCTGTTCTTTGCTTGCACATTGATACATTTGCCTGCAATGTTCACGTGATCTTGTTCATGCTGTGCATATGCTTGTTGAGTTTGTTAGTTGTGTAGCTTGCATTTTATGTTGGGTTTGGTCTGCATCCCTTTGTTTATTGGTAGCTGGTCTCGACTCAAGTCTGGTTCATGTAGTTGTTCACTAGCTTATTGTATGGTCTACATTGCATATTGGCATGTATACAGTTGTGAAACTTCGATTGTGTGATGTTGCATTACTAGTTGTTGTCACTGTTGTCACTGTGTTATGTTGTGTAGTCTGGTGCATTCAATTTTAGTCTGCATTGCACTGCCTTCATCTTGTAGACGATTACTTTGTTGTTGAGGTCTTTGTCTTGTTGCAGTTTGTTTATGTGATGTTGCCTCTAGGTATTTGTAGTAACAGCATGTTGTTGATCTGATTTGTACATATATGCTCTGCCATTAGTTGTCACAATTATGGTCATGGATGTGTGCTTGTTTTACTTCATTACTTGAACTTTGTTTGGGTTCACTGCACTTCTAGTTGGATATGTTGAATCATTCACTGTTGCACTTCACTTCTGAATTGAGTTTCACTTATGGTTCCAGTATAGCCGAAACATGATGTTTACTTTGCTCACTTGTGAGTCAGTTTGATACTGTTTTGGGCACTGTGTTGTATTGGTCTCGAGTCTCACTGTTGCATGCACTTGTTGTATGTGTTGTTTCATGTTGCCTTGGCACTCATTGTTGTCCAGTCTGTTATACCTTTTGACCTTGTGCTCGTCTGTGGGCTTTTGTTGATCTTTTATGTATTTCATCACTGTAGTGGCGGGGCAGTGCACGTCAGCGTGTACTGCAGCCACTCAGTATAAATTTCAATTGATATTTTCTCTGTTTTGAAGAGTCAGATAGACGGGAATTATTGTGACTGTAGTCTATTTGACTGTTTGATTATTATTGCCTCTAAGCACTAATAACTGAGTTTTAATTAGACTGACCCGTGTATTATTTTCTTTTGAATGTAATACTCAGGTCAGACCCGAGTTATTTCAGGTTGTAGATTTTCTTCTTTGAGTTGCTGTTCAGGATATGAAGACTTTTCACATCTTCTGAAGTTGTCAGTGTCATTTTGTAGTAGTCGTGTCATTGTATAGAACGATATGTATTCATGTATATTAGTCGATAATGTACTTATATATATAACTTCTAGAGTCGACAGTTGTAGTTGTATCATATGTATCGTGTCAACTATATTGTAACTGACATCGGTTATATATATATATGAGATTTTTGTTAATCTGTGTTCCGCATTTATATTATCTGTGTTATTGTTATATCTAATGTCCTAAACTATTATGAACTATCGTAGTTTGTTTTATACTGATAATTGGGTGTGTCGATGGGAGTAAATAAATAATAGATGAAAAATAAAAAGTATATACCACTCCTATCGAGATAACCAATATTAGTGTAAGGCCAACTACGGATGGTCGCTCCTATCCAGCCTTATTCTTCGTAATAATAGACAGTATTTCTTTTAATACTCTTTGTTATTATGAGCATAGAGGTGGGGCGTCACATTAATTTAAATAAAATCATTACTGTATTAAATTTGTAGATTTTTATTTTGATATTATTTTTATGTTATATAAAATGAAAATGCGTATCATATACACATGTGTGTGCATGTGCACGTGCAACATACCTGGTTTAACATGCCCGTACGTAAGTGCTGAGATTTACACCACAACGAACATGTTTTCCCCTCCTTATACATATGCGATGTCTAATTTATATATATATATATATATATATATAATTCGATGTAATATAAAGTTATATTTATAATAGCACAAATATGTATAAGTGTGTGTGTGTATATATATTACATTATATAATAATAATATATACAAATACAAATATAAATTAATTTAAAATTTAAATATGAATTAAAATTACAAATTCCAGAACAAATCTAGATCTGGATTTAAAATATCATTTAATTTAAGACTTAAACCAATAAATTATAGTTTAGTAAAATAAATAAATATATATACTGTAACGACCTACATTTTCGACCCTCGAAAGTTGGCACTTAATACATTTACGATATTCAAATGCCGAGCATCCAAGTGCCGGAAAGGTAGATTGTTAGAGTAAAAAGAAAAAGAACAGGGAAAATAGAATCTCACAATAGAATGACAACATATAATATAACAAAGAAAGTAAAAGCTGGCACTCCTTGATACAAGGTATATCAGAGTTAATAACAAACCTCATCGGTCTGGATAGTTATACCTTCCTAACCTTATAATTGTTGATGGGTATACATAATAATATAGCAGAAAATAAAAATACTATGGCAGATGAACTTCCAACTCACTCCATGGGTTCCATGTCTAACTAGTAAAATAACACCCAGATTAGTCTGGATAACCAACGTGAGAAAACTCAAGAAATATGGGGAACGTATAATAAATCTTTGAGACCACGCCGCTATACACGGAATGATTTTTTACCTCACAAGAACAAAATCCATACATGAAGAAATGGAAAACAAATCAGAACAACGAAAAGATCAAAATCCAAACTTAAACAACGGATAAAAGTAATTAAACATCGAGAAGATCTCAAGGCACTTCTCGATAAAATTAAGAAAGGATTAACTCTAAGGTTCGAATCAAACAAGGAGAATGAATTTATCCAATGTGACTAGGAGGGTGTACCCCCTACACCGAAAGTATACCTCTAGATAAAATATGCTTGAGAGCACACACTTCACTGTCGGGAACTTCCAAGATGTACCTTGTAAAACTTTTACGGGCATCCGAATATTTCACATTAATGCATGCATACCGAAACCTCTTTAGATAGACGTGAACATACCCTAATGGGTGCGACCCACATGGCTTGGCTCCCACTAGCGCTTTGGTTTTAGTTCTCTGGTGTTGGATACCAACGCTCAAAACGAGCCACAAACCGTCTTAGATTGACGAAGCACAAAGAAGGATATCAAAATCGATAGTCGGTGAATCAAATATCAGAAAAAAACTTGTACTACCTCGAGGAAAACAATGAAGCTAGACAAGTTAGGGTAGTTTTGCTTCCTATCTTAACTCGACAACATTCTTAACTTTAAGAATAGTAAGAGTTCCGTCAACATTAGTGCTAAGTGTAAGACTAAATATTTTTAATGAACGAATCGAACTTTTAAAACATTTGACTCACACATGTGCTTGATTGTCACGTCCCAAATATTTGCAAAACACTTTAAATACAATCTTTAAAATATTTTTTTAAAGCGCAAATTATATTTCTAGGTGTATTAAAAAAGAGTCAAAAACAAATGTCATTAAAACATCGTTCACTATAAACCCAAAACTATTTACACTTAGCTTTATTTTTAAACATTCCTTTTTTAAGATTTTCTCATTTATAAACTATCATTTATAACTTTAAAACAACATTTATTATCCCAGAAGATAATTGATATAACTCTTATAACTCCTTTATAAGCAGTTTAAAACAACATTTATTATCCTGAAAGATAATTAATCAATTAAAATACTTTTATAAATTCAAAACAATGTTAATCATTCTGAAAGATAATTGATATAACTCTTTTATAAATTCAAAATCACATTAATTATTCCGAAATAAAATTAATCAAATTTATAATCTTTTTATAAATTTTAAAAAATATTAATTATCCCAAAAGATAATAAATAAGATTTATAATCTTTTTTAAATTTACAACAACATTAATTATCCCAAAAGATAATTAATTAAATTTATAACTCCTTTTATAAATTTTAAGCAATACCTATCCTTTATTTCAAAAGTTCTCAAAAATACTTGATCATATAGTTTAAACAACTTTTAAAGTACACAAACACGACCAAACATTTATTTTGTAAAAATACAAGTACAAGTTCAACACACACAAATGTTTAAGGAGATGACATTTCGTAAGTGTCGGTATAGCGATAATTGCTATAACGACACTTACACAAATCAAACTATATGTCACGAATATTCCTACCAAACATCAATATAAGCAATATAAGAATACAAGTAAATTAATATCGGCGAGAAACCCCTTTGGGTCTCACTACAAAAGTCCCCTGTAAATCAAACATATGAATGTGTATTTTGAAGTGTTCCGAGCGACCTATTTGCTACATACATTTTGACTTTCCTCTTGCTTTGTTCCATGCAAAACAACGGTTTTTTTTACCATCGGCTTCCAAGCAGGAATCAAATCCAAAAATAACCAAACAAGAATATATACAATAATATATAGCAACACAGTTATCATATAGTTTAATTAGAGGTGAGTAAACTTGTCAAAATTCCAGTTGACACTTAAGTGTTCTAGATTGATCAGATCAAACGGCGTTCAATTTTGGCTCAAACTTTCACTTGCTCCAAACTCGACGAAATCAATTTCAGCATGTAGATAGTGTTCCTATAAGCACAACGCATAGGACCGCGTCTCGATTAGACCTCGTATGAGTGAGATATTGATTTTATAATATTTGGTATAAATCAAATTAGTTAATTCACAAATTAGCAAACAAATTACCAATTTAAATAAATCCCTCTTCTTCCCAAATCAAACGTGTACACAGTGATACATGCACACCTGTACATGAAATCGAACAAACTGTGGCTTCAATTGCCAATTTCTCCATCCTCGCTTGATGATTCGACCAACTGTCTTCGCTAACGCAACACACATCGCAAGCAGTACTCTCCGGCCACCATCATTCAGAGCTCGATCTCCTATATTGTATCACGACTTGTAGCTAGTCACCGCATAATCCTAGACCTCGATGCCTACCAAGCGATCGCTCACCACTAAAGCACCACCTCTCCCTACACCTTCGTCCTCTGAATCCATCCCCGCCCTCAAATCTGCCTAACTTTGCCTCCATCGCTGTCGAATTGGAATCCAAGCACGCGACCATGAAAATGGCATTATCCGAAGTATAGTCGCTTCCAACAAAATGCATATGGATTAGAAGCCTACGACCATGTGAGCACAACGGATCAAACGATATTCGGTTTCATTACCTAAATCTTTGGGGAAAATTAAAAATGTGGAGGCAGCTTGTTTTCGTTTACAGGAAAAGGAAATAAAAGAGAAGAGAGGAAAACGATAAGTGTTGAAATTTTTAGGTTAAGTGCTAAGATTATTAAATTTTAAAATTTTTGGTATCTCGCTACACATCATTTCGTTCACGTACAAACCGCGAATGACAGAAACAAGATGTTAGGAAATCAAATCCATGGTTTTAATGACAACAACTATACAATGAAGATCAAATGTACATATATATGTATATATACAGGAACTTGCTAGAACAACATCACTAGAAAGACAAGAACAAGGTGCAAAGAACAATACAAGAGACTACAAGTCGATAAGATCAAAGAAGCAACAAGAAACATGCACAAAAAGGACATGCACAGTTTTCAGACGTCTGAGTGCACAAGTCAGACGTCTGAAAATATCCTCTGGAACAACAAAACAGACAAGACCAGACGTCTAGTAGATGCACCAGACGTTTGGAAATCTACCCTATACAAAAATTATATACTACCAGACGTCTGATACAAATACCAGACGTCTGATTTCAAACTCGAGAACGAAAATTATACAAGCTCAGACGTCTGATACAAACATCCAGACGTCTGAATTCAAATTCGGATTGAAATTAAAACTTCAACTGCCAGATTGAATAGACGTCTTCGCTTCTCTTCGCTGCAACTCTTCATCATCAACAGAAGCAACAATAGAGCACTCATTAATGGATGCAACTACTCAACATACCTATCTACAACTATATATAGCATCAGGAATCAAGAGAAAGAACACACCTGACTACCTGACAACTCGACTCTCTATCTTGATCATCTCTTATTCTAATCATCTACTTGCTATCCAATCTGAAAATCTAAGATCATACACTTCTATATTCTCTCAAACAATATTGTATTTAATCATCCAAGAGATATAGGAAGTTCAATTGTACTATATAGTCAAAATTCGTGTAATAGAGAACACATAATTGACAAAGAAACTCTACTATTGTAAACCCGTTCCTCCGGGTGAAGTGAGGGTTATTTGGTGAAAGGAAATTCCAAAGAGGAGCTTCGGGACTGGACGTAGGACGGGAGGTCCGAACCAGTATAAAATCCTGGTGTGCTTATTCTATATCTACTTAGATTAGTATTGGTTTAGTTGCATTATATATTTTTCCACATATACTTGCATATACACTACACGATCCACCCCGTAGAACTAACACAAGATACGATCGTGCATGAAAATGCAACACGATCACAAAACAACAGCAAAATACACTAGTTATCTTATTCTGTGAAATTTCAAAAATATCATCATTCACCGAAATATACGTCAAACGAAAATTTAAATATTTTTCAAATTAAAAATTATGGAAAAATCCTATAAATTCATTTAAAAATACATCATTAAAAATCAAGTAGTTTTATTAACAATTGATTTTCTTGTTATTTATTCAAACTATTTATTATTGAAAATAAATTTACAAAATGAGTTCACCATTATTATTTATTAATTAAAAAGAGTTAAATAAGGGTATTAAATCCATTCAATTAATATTTTAATTCACAATTCAAATATTTAAATAATCTCTATATTTGAATATAAGTTATTTATATCTTTTGAGATGTTACATTCTCCCCTTATTGAAAGAATTTCATCCTCGAAATTCCCAAAGGAAGAAAATGTCCTCTCACCTTTAGGCTTTTAAAGTTCCTTATATTATGGAAAATTTCGACAACACCTCCTTTGTGTGGCTAGATTCGGAAAAACTATAACTCGCCACAGCTAGCCCAAATTAACAAAGAACAAAAGCAAAGTGGCCTCCTATATCTGGGGCATAAAATCATCAACTAGTCACCAATTTCAAAATCTACTACATACCTCTTTTGCGTTTGATTTTTAGTAAGCAACTTACTATCTTGATGTGAATGCAGGTGTGCAAGAAATCAATTAGTAATCTCTTGCTTCCCTGTACCTATCTTGTACTTACAAAATCCAAAAGAGAATCATGCTGACAAAAGAACAATACCTAGCTATTTCTATCATAAGCATAAGAACCATAAATAATATAACAACCATATGCAACAAGTCAATATGATGCAACTAATAATAATGATGCAACTGTACATATCAAAATCTAGCATGATATAAATCTACATGCAACTCTAGTGTGACATAAAGCCACATGCAACCAAAAGCAATATAACAACCAAATGCAACAGAAGTACAGAGAATACTCTGTAATAAAATATTAAACATCCAATATTTTCAAAAGATAAATTTAGACCTAAATGCCTAGGTTTTTATATTCAAAGGTATATTTTCAAATTTCTCCAAAGATAAATATATCAAAACACAAATCAACTATGACAAGGAGAGGGCTCCTCCTACCGAAGCATGGTATAACTTTAGAATCAAAACAACATGGAGCATCCAGTGGTATTCCGGTTCCTCCTAAAATAATAAATAAAGTAAACAAATATACCCGGCGAGTCTTCCAAGTCGGAAAACCCCCAATAGTCCAACTTTAGTCATAACCATTTTTTTTTGAAAAACCACTTTAGAAAAACTCTTTTCAAATATCCTGAAAGAATAATACTTCAGAAAAGTTTTCAAAATAATAATATTATTTATTTCACAAATTCTTTCGAAATCACTTTTTCAAAGCACTGGGATTTAAGTCCTAATAAACAACAACTTTAAAATCCTTTTCTTAGAAAATCATACCTTATAAACCATAGTATATAAAATCACACTATCAATCAAATCAAATTCCATAAAGGAATAAAATAACACTTAACATTATTTAAAATGTTAAATGACTAACAAATAAGATTTGGAATTTTGCTTAGGTTCACAACTTTCTCGATCGTCCAAGGATATAGCCCTAAGCATATCACTATGCTCATTAGCTTTCAGTTATTGCTTAGAAGATTATCTAAGCTTCCTCAAACAAATTTGAAAGTCACTCTCCAAAATTTACTAAGCTACACAACAAAGCATACGAATATACTTAAGCCTGTATGATGTATATAAATCACCGTACACAATATCTGATCCGACCACTTGCTCGGATACATGAACTTTACTTGCGAACTAGTATTATAACGACCCGCTATTTTGGACCATTCGCATCCGCACATGTCGGACTTGAATAATTCAAAATACCGCGTTGTTAATTTAAATTTGGCAAAACTGAACATATACAGTAAATAAATAATCACAGATCACAGACACAGAGTAATAATTGCAGTGGAAATAAAAGATAGTAGTTCATGAAGCTACTATGTACATATCAGAGTTAAATAAGGTACAACAGATGTCTCGAATACAATAGTCAAATACAAGAATCAGAATACAATCACTTGAATCAACTGGATATCTGAAAGCTGGATAGATAGCTGGATCTCCAAGCGAAGCTTCAACTCCAAAGATGAGTCTCGAATACTGGTACACTCAGTCAGACCAGAGCGTAAAGCAAAACACAAAACACTCGAGTCAGGATTAACATTCTTATATCAATAAATCCAACTCAAGTGAAATAACAATTGAAATACCAGTAACTCAAAGGATGTTTGGAATAACCATCCTTTAAGGATCCGTTAAACTATCTACTATGTAGTAGTGTACGGTAAGTAGATAATGTCTATCAGTAATATAAAGTATCAAAATAGTGTTAAGGCGTTACCATTATCCCCCTTAACACATTTTATATAAGCGTTATAGTCTATACAGCACTGTAAACTCCACCGTAAACTAGTGGGATATCAGGGAATACTCCATAGGTATAACACAAAACAAATCGTAGTGGTCGCGTATAGGGATACAAGTATGACAAGGCACATGAGGCAATACCCAAGGTAGTGAAACTACCGTTTGCCTGATCCGGACTGGTGAAAACGCATCACTGCAGCGATCGCAACACCGCAAAACAACACTCCCAAAAACAAGGGTGCACCAATCGACAACAAATAATGAGTAGTTTCGAAGAAGTGTGTTCGCTCGAGGCAGCTAACCCCCATTTGGCCCAGCACGACTCCTGTTTTAGTCATTTCTAATTTGACACAAGTGTCAAGGCTATCCATTATCGTTCTCTTTCTTCAGTCACCACGAACATCATTCCAACCACTTCATTCTGGATCACACTCCCCGTATAGTTATCAAAGTGGGTTTCGGTTTAGACAATGAGTATGTCCCTAACTGATTCCGGTCTCTTTAATAACTTTCGTGATTATTACACCGATTGGTCATTTATTTATTTCAAAACCAAATCAATTTCAATCTCAATTAGAATTTGTAAATCAACACTTCATTTGTCTTTCTAATCAATTTCTATAACTTACGTTTCAAAACTTCCAAATTACCATTTAAAAATCTTATAATACAATTTCGATTTCTATTTAAAACAATTCAAATATTGATTCAAGTTCGTAAATAAGTTTCATTCCAAATCATTTAAATTAATTTAATTTAACATTCAAATCAATTTAACTTCATTGATCGATTTTATTCAGTATTCATTAAGTAAATTTATCCATCAAAACAATTTCTATTTAACTTCCAATTCATTAAATCAATTATTTAAGTTCAACTCCATTATATCAAAACTTACAAATTTGAATTAAATTAAATTCGTCAAATCAATTCTTTCAATTACAAGTCTTACATTAATTTCAAAAATCACATTTGCATTTCTTAATAAAGAAATTCAATTTCACATATTTATTTACTTAGTTACAATTTCAAAACTCAATTAATAAAAAACTAAATTTCACTAATTAAAAATTCAATTTTAATTATCAAAGGGTTCAATTTTATTTAATTATTAAATAATTCAATCTCATTAAATTATTAAATAATTTAAAAACTTAATTCATTCATTTCCTAAATTTAACAACATTCTTTCATCAATTTCTTTGTTAATATTTTGTTTCAGATTATTAAATATTCACATTTAAATTTCATAAAAATTCAATTTCCAACTTCGTTTCAAAACCATATTATTCATTCAAATAAAATCTTTATTTTATTTTTAAATCAAATTATTGACCAATCGGGTTTTATTTAATTCTCTATCCTAAGTCAAAGTTTTTATTTTGGGTATTTATCATTTCAACCCGATTCCATTTCAATTTAAAAATCGAAGCATAACAAAGGGAACTTGCAGTGTGATAACTGGGATGGTGTCAAAGTAAATAAACAAGCAATAACAACAATCAATATCAATCCAATAATCAATTCAAATAATCCCAAAATAATCGTATTAATTCACATTGTTGTTTGTGCGAATTAATATAATTATTTCTAGAATCTACACTATCATTTCATGTAGATTAAAGATTATTATACTAATTATTCTATGCAATTCTATACTTGACATCAATTATTAAATTTCATACTTCATCAATTAATACAACATAAATTCAAATGGTTCAAGTATAATTAACCATTTTTCTACGTGTCAATGATTAAACATTTAAGGGGTCATATTGTACAAATTTAACTAATCAAATTCAACTCATATGTCAATTCAAATTTTTAACTATCCTACGTCAAATTCAATTTCATGCTATTTATCACTTTATACATTACAATTTTAACGTCCAATTGTAATCATCAAACAATCAATCATTTAACAACCAAACTGGATTATCATTGCATATATAACAGATAATGGTGTCAGATGTCACAGGTGAACTGATACAGGTAATAACAGTGTAAATATCTAACAGCAGCATATTTCAATTGTCGTTTCAATTAAAATAAAATTTAATAAATAAAAGAACATTAATCGTAAGTGATTGCTCACCTTTCTAGGCTAGAGAGTTTGACACAGAACAAGCTACGAATTCCAAATCAAAGCTAGATGGACACGATTCGACGATCCAAGCTGATAATAGGAATAGGCGAAGTCAATCAGAATTGAATCGATGATGATAAATGGTATAAGTGAACATATATGCATAACTATATTCCGAATTTAAACCCATAAAAGTTATATAAATAGTTCAAAAATCAATTTTAACATATATTTGCAAATCAATATTTAATTCAAGTACAGATAAAATTTCATATATATGTATTTCAAACGCCATCTTTAAATTAAATAACATATATTAAATTCAAACATATTATTATTATTATTTTAAAAGAATCTTCATTAAAATTAAAAACGTGTACAGCTTAAAATCTCAATACATATTTACACCATATACTTTACATACTACCAATAGCTAAAATATTTTGACACAACAGTTGCTAAGAAAATGCAGACCAAAAAAATAATGCAACACTACTTATGCAAAACCCAATACATGTGTGCCCTCCCAACATGGCCCAATATGCCGACAAACCTTTCTACTAACAGGTTTACACAACTTAATATATATATATATATATACAATATATGAAACATATCATATATTGCCACTTCAAAGTGTCAACTTTATATAATTATGTACATATACAGCCGAACAATATATGCATGCTTTCATCTTAAATACAACCACATAAAAATGTTTAGACAAACATTTTAAAAGAAGACAAACTTACATAAGCACCCAACCTATATACATACAACACATACTCAACATTATACGCTAATATATATAAACTGTTTTAAGCAGTATAAAATACTGAACGATGGTATATATAAAAATATATAAACCAAACCAATTTATCAAAACTTTGTTAATATGCACAATACAATATGTATGTACTGCCGAGAATTATCACTTTTTTTTGTTAGACCAAAACATTGTTTACATACCAAAACGCCTAACAGTTTTCATATACTGACTATACTTATACACCTACAAACGGACCGACCAAACTACCCAATATGTATACTGTACTCTTATATAACGGAGATAACAACTATCATATATGTTTAAACATATAAGAGACATAAGTTTATACATATAAATCACGGGTTGACTCATAAATACAAAAGAAAATGTAAGTTATACCGAACCAACCAGGTAGAGGGGCTAAGTTTTCAGCAGAGGCAGTAAGCTGATCATGAAGGCGCGCATATATATAACATAGTATATATATATTTCTAAACATGAATCGGCAAAATGAAGAAATGAAGGTGATGCATCATTCCAGAAGCAAAGTCCATGGTGGGCGCTGGCAATAGGTGACAGTTATTGAGGTTGGTGGTCGGAAAAGCGGAGCATTAGGCGGACGGTGGCGGATGCGGTTTTCAGAGTCGATGCGGTGCTCGGGTTGGAGATGGGAAGAGAAGAGAAGGCCTTAGTGTCATAGAAGGTGGAAAAACGGCAGGGGCTGTGGTAGGTGGTTAAGGGTGAGGTTGAGGCCGAAGCTTCTGGTTGGGTGGCGGCTTCTGGAGGGAGGCGTGGAATAGTGGGATGAAGAATGTTGTGAGGAGAGGAGAGGCCAAGCTGATGTACACGTTCCAGGCAACAAATATGAATAAAACTTGGTTATGAAAGTGAGGATGAAGGAATGCAAGCAACTTTATATGCGGTCACCCTTTTTTTTTCAAAGTGAAGCAACAGAGAACAAAATAGGAATGTTGTTTTTTTTTTAATTTTTTTCCAATTTGAACCTTCTCCACAATGCACGGTTACGGTCAAATGCTTGGATTTGATGAATAACTTGAAGCAATTTATTGCTGCTTGAACGACACGTCTGAAAGGTGAAAGAAAGCAAAACGTCACGGATCCCGTACCGATACGGTAGGCGTTTTTCGGATTGCACCGCACAACGGGCTCCGAAATAGAGAAATAAATATACCATAGAGATCGGCATGACGAGACGATCAAAACAGTATACGGATATAAGTGATTTGATCAAATTATAAAAATTCGAATTTTCTACTACGGAAAATGCAGCAAAAACGCAGAAAAATAAGATCGACGGAGCTAAAGAAGTCCGAATTTGGAAAAACTAAAAATGATGTCTTGCTCAGAAGATGGTTTAGAATTTTTCTATGTAAAAATATTTGGGTTTCGAAAACGTTTTATTTTCATCATTTTTTAACTGATTAAATTGAAGTAAATTTACGCACGAAATAAACTTTCATATTTTCGGACGAAAATTTACCAGTTGCTATGTTTAACTAGACGCATTTCAAATATTCAATTTTTATTTTAAAATTTTATCGTTTAAAATTTTACAAAATTTCAACTAATTACGTTATTAAAACGGTTTAAAATTTACGGGTCGTTACAAGTATCACTCACTTGACCTCCCTAGTGTGGACTAAGGTTTCTTGATTAGAAACCTCCGTTCTCCTGATATAGCCATATACTATGATAGAAAACCTCAATATCATATTAAGAATCTGAATCAAGTGATCGCCGACATGAATCAAGTGAGAAATCCTATTTCAGACTGGTGTGAGTTACCCCGAAGTTATGTATTTGAATCCTAGATCAAGAACCATACGAATGAAATGGTCTACATATAACTTACTTACTTAATCTAATTGGTTTCTTAACTACACCAATTTATTTCTAAATCACTTCCACTTTCATTCATAGTATTTCATTAAATACTAAAATTATTTATGAATTACTCCATAAATGTTTCATTTAAGTTTATAGATATTTTATAAAGACACGTCTTTATAAAATGTTAAATTAAAAACTTACTCCACGCTTATTACTTATATAATACTCTTCTACATCCTAACAGTATATACAGAATGTCAATTTCATTTTACTTTTCAAAAATTCGGATGGTAGCCCAAATATAATAGTGGTCATAATACTGAATCAACTACTTCGACATCTATACCTATCTGGTTCGATAAGTAGCTAAGAAGAGTAGAATGCTAGTATTCAAACTCAATCCTAGAGCCTACTGTCCTTAGACATCCCTAAGGTAAAGATATTTATTAGTCACCCTAATAACATCAAATAGTTTATATGACTTAGATGTTTAAACAGAGATATGGTTTTGATAAATAAAGTTCATTAAAACCTTATTATCCAATTCAACCCATTAAAAACTTGAGTTAAATTATCTCTTTTCTATCCAAGAGTTACGAATTTCATTCGTCAAAATATTCTTTTATCAAGGTACCTTTTATTTTAAATCAATTTCCTTTAAGGAAACTTAAGAACTAAACACCCGATTTTTATTTCAAAACCCCTTTTGAAATCATACTACATATATTTCTATATAGAAAATAACTTTTACAATTTATTTACTAACACTCACTTTGGGTTTGCTCGGATTAGAACTCATTTCGATCGCACAATGATAAAGTGAATAATTTAGTAAGTGCACTATAACGTTCGCCTAAGCAACATTCGATTGTCACTTAGAAGATTATTCAGATTACTACAAAACTAATCAAGATGTTTCCCCGAACTATCCAAAGAAAATGTATCTTTCTTTAAAATTCTCTTCGAAATATTTGTTCTTATAAATATTTCTAAGTAATACCACTATTACTTTCTCAAAATCTTTTTGAAATCATTTCAAGCAGTACCAGGATTTAAATTCTCAAAAACTCATTTTACTTATAAAACGCCTTTTATAAATAATATAAATCATTTTATATACCATAATAATATAAAATGTACCTTTTAAAATCATCTTATATTATAACAACTTTTCCTTTATTATAATTTAAATGTCTTATCATTCCATTTGGATTAGATCAAACAATTTTATTAAAAAAATGTCTTTTAACTTAACATTTTCACTTAACACCTTATTGTCAAATTGAGAAACTCAATTCACAAGGGGTTTGTTTTAATG
Source organism: Allium fistulosum (assembly GCA_030737815.1). Taxonomy (NCBI): domain Eukaryota; kingdom Viridiplantae; phylum Streptophyta; class Magnoliopsida; order Asparagales; family Amaryllidaceae; genus Allium; species Allium fistulosum. The sequence goes on along the minus strand of CM060901.1, from coordinate 301,847,543 downwards.
CACTTACAATTATCAAAACAATAAATGCCCATACCAGTCAAGCATAAATCAACAATCAACAATCAATAAACAATAGTAATGGTCCTAAACTATCTGAGCATGACAAGTCAAACAACAATGATAATAAAGAAATATTATCATTAACAAACAAACACCAAAATAACTATATAAATTTGAAAATTATTCCTATATATATATAAAATATGTAATCGTAGGTAAAATATTTCATTTACCAAATTTTGAAAAATCAATATCGTGTCTGTTTGCCTTGTTCAAGTGTTTAGAAATCTCTATCGACACCGTGGCATCACACATCTTGACCAGAATTCATAAACTACTCAATAGACCAATTAACACAATACATATTTATAGCAATAATAAATACGCTCTCGTATATATAATACTCACTCAAACTCATTCTAGGTTGTCACTTACCCTATCTCAAATGAGTTTACCACACCAAAGCCAAGATTCTCACTTAACCTCCAGCTCTGATACCATTCTATAATGACTTGCCCTTTCGATCCTCGAAAGTCGACACTTAATACATCACGATATTCAAAAGTCAAGCATCCAAGTGTAAAAAAGGCAGATTGTTAGGGTAAAAAGAAAAAGAATAGGGGAAATAGAATCTCACAGCGGAACGACAACATATAATATAATAAAGACAGTAAAAGCTGTCACTCTAAGATACAAGGTATATCAGAGTTAAAAACAAACCTTATCAACATGGACAATTATAACTTCTTGCCCTTACCATTTCTAATTAGTATACATAATAATACATCAAATAATAAAAATACTACGATAGGTGAACTTCCACTCTCTCCATGAGCTCCATGTCCAACCAACGAAAACCTAGAAAAATGCGGTCTGATCTGAGCATTATAATAAAATAACACCTGGATCAGTCTGGAAAAACAGCGTGAGAAAACTCAAGAAATATGGGGAATACATAATAATTTTGTGAGACCATGCCACTAAACAAGGAATAGGGTTTTACCTCACAAGAACAAGATCCATATACGAAGAAATGGAAAACAATCAAAACAACAATCCAAACAAGAAAGGATGGATACAAACAAGATCAAAATCCAAACTTAAAGAATTGAAAAAAGTAATTAAACATAAAGAAGAGCTCAAGGCACTTATCAATGTAGTTAAGAAAGGATTAACTCCAAGGTTCGAATCAAACAAGAAGAATGAATTTATCCAACATTACTAAGAGGGTGCACCCCCAGCAGCGAAAGTATACCTCTAGACAAAATATACAAGGGAGCATACGTGTCACTCTGGGAACTTCCAAGCTGGACCTCATTAAACTTTTGTGGACATCCGAATATTTCACATCAATGCATGCATGTCAAAACCTCTAGTGACAGATGTGAACATACCCTGATGTGTGCGACCCATATGGCTTGTCTCCAACTCGAGCTTTGGTTTTAGTTCTCCGATGTTGGATACCGACGCTCAAGACGAGCCACAAATAATCTTAGATTAACAAAGAACAAAGAAGGATATCAAAATCGATAGTCAATGAATCAACTATTGGAAAAAAAACTAGTACAACCTCGATGAAAACAACGAAGCCGACTAAGTTAGGGCAGTGTCGCTTCCTATCATGACTCGACAACATTCTTAACTTTAAGAATAGCAGGAGTTCCTTCAATGTTTAGTGCTAAGTGTAAGACTAAATATTTTCAATGAACGAATCAGAATTTTAAAACATTTGACCGACACTTGTGTTGGATTGTCACATCATAAATATTTGCAAAACACTATAAAAACTTTCTTTAAATATTCTTTTGATGCGAAAATTAAATTTCGATGTGTATTAAAAAAATGGGTAAAAAACAAATGTCATTAAAAGATTATTCATTATATACCCAAAAAAATTTACCCTTAGCTTTATTTTTAAACATTCCTTTTTAATGATTTTCTCATTTATAAACTATCATTTATAACTTTAAAACAACATTTATTATCCCTGAAGATAATTGATGTAACTCTTATAACCCTTAATCAATTTAAAACAACATGTATTTTCCCGAAAGATTATAAATTAATTAAAATACTTTTATAAATTCAAAACAATGTTAATCATTCCGAAAGATAATTGATATAACTCTTTTATAAATTTAAAACCACATTAATTATTCCGAAAGAAAACTAATCAAATTTATAATCTTTTTCTTAATTTAAAACAACATTAATTATCCCAAATGATATTAAATCAAATTTATAATATTTTATAAATGTAAAACAACATTAATTATCCCGAAAGATATTCAATCAAATTTTAACTTTTATAAATTTTAAACAATGCATATCCTTTATTTCAAAAATTCTCAAAAGTACTCGAAGATATAGGTTAAACAACTTTCAAAGTTTATAAACACGACCAAACATATATTTTGTAAAAGTACAATCACAAGTTCAACACACATAAAGTTTTAAGGAGATAACATTTCATAAGTGTCGGCATAGCGATAATTGCTATAACGTCACTTACACAAATCAAACTATATGTCACAAATATTCCTACCAACCATCAATATAAACAATATAAGAATATAAGTAAATCAATATCAACGAAAAACCCCTCAGGGTCTTGGTTACTTGGTGGATTTAATGATGGATTAATTAGTGGCTAATGGTTACTTGGTGGTCATACTTCCTAAAGGACATTTTAGGAAGCACCCCAAAAATTGAATTAGGGTTTTATGCATGTATAAATAGCCCTCTTATGTACATGTAAATATATTCTACTCTCTTATTTTACTTAGGAAAATTAGCAAGAAAGTTGTAAACAAAATGTTTTATGAAATAAAAATGGCTTCCTAGCCTCTTTCTCTTCTCTTTTCTACTTGTTTTTCTTTACTTTATGTTGATGTTTATTTCTATGCTTTCTCTCATTTCATGTTTATAGCTTAGATTTACATTCATGCAAGTAGTGTAGCTTTAATTTTTATGCAGGTAGTTAGTGGTTAATCTCTTTTTCTTCCTTTGCTTAGTTTCATTTCTTTGCTTTTTGATGTTGAAATTTACAAGTGTTGATTTGATAACGCAAATGAGTAGCTAAACCCCTTTAATTTAAGGGTAATGAAGCTCTCTAACTTTATGTAATTTCAACATTTCTATGATCTATGATCTCTTTTATTTGTGCTTCATGAGAGTAGATTTTGATGTAAGTTTATACAAGTGGGTTTGATAGCTTATGTTGCATTTGCAAATGAGCTATTCTTATTCAACATAAACACAATTTACATCATCATTTGCTAATTGATTTTTGATTTTGAAATGAAAGTAAAAACAAATTTGATGATCTATATTACTAATTACAATAGTAAATAGATCATACTTAAAATAGCTTTTGCTTTGGCTTCATTTTCCTGAGATTTTATAAGTGATTTATTTGTTGTATTATAGTTTATTGGTTTAAGTTATATTAATGAATAACATAAATAAACCATACTTATGATAAATGCAAAAACTATTTCACTTAATATCAAAAATAGAGATCATAAATTATTTGTTTGTTGATTTAGAAAAATATGAGAGTGGATTTGCCTCTAAGTTGTTCTCTAATCTCATAGTTTTTAATCTCATTTTAATTCTAGTTTTAGCTTAATTTGCTTATAGTTAACAATTTCCTCTCCATCTGGTATAATTTGATTGAATAGATTTTTAAAATCTAACAATTCCCTGTGGATCGACCCGTACTCGCCACGTACTAACTTTTGTACGCCGTGCGCTTGCGGTTAATTTTTATTTGAAATTTATCGACGATTTTCTAAACCGATAGAAAATTCATCGTTAAACAAGTTTTTGGCGCCGTTGTCGGGGAATTGTTTTGATTTTATTTTTCTATTTCTTTGAATTATTTTCGTTTGATTTTTGTGTGTATTTATTTTGTGTATGTTTGCATTTAAAAAAAATATTTGTGTTTGATTTTTGTGTGCATTAGTTTTTGTGCTTGTTGTTCTAGTTTTCACTTCCATTTGCATTTTCATTATTAAAAAAAAGCATATACAATATAAAAAAACAGTATATATATTTTATTTCATTTGCATTTTTTTCCTTTACACTTTACTTTTTTTTACATTGCTTTTCTTTTTCAAAAAAAAACAAAGAATTGCTCTATTGCCAAAACCCCCGTCTGTGCACATTTGTGCATCTGTTTGTGCAATCATCAGTGCTGTCTTCCACTGCCTGAAAATCCACTTCTACCTTGCTTCAACTTCAACTCCTACGACTCTCCACTGCCTGTCTTCTTACAATCTCATCCTCTTCAACAATCACTACTACAACAGCATAATCCACTCTCACAACATTGCTAGCCCTTTCAACCTCCTCTGCTTACCGACACAACCCCCTATCCCTCATTTCAGTTCAAGTGCATATCACTTCTGACTCCCCACTTTCAACAACCTAACAGCAACAGCTCACCATCCACAGCAAGAACCACCCATCACTGATCATCATTGACAACCACCTTCCTCAACTATACAAACTGTCAGCTCATACAAACTTCCCACCACACTGTCACTAGCACTTACTTCACTGTTGCCTCTCTTCACCCTGCCATTACTCCTCTTTACATCCATTAAACATCAACATCGAGGACCATCCATATCTCTGTGCACATCCAAAATAGTGCGCTACAACATTCACCAAACCATATAACTTCCCTTAATAATCCAAACTGTCACCATACAATTCAGTTCATCTCCCACAACCTCCACTACAAACTCCACTACAACCTGTCACCATTCATACAACACTCTCCTCTGCCTTATTACAACACTAACCACCACTTCATTCACTTCTCATGACTATAACTGCCACACTACCATCATAGATAACATTCACCAATTTTCACCCATCTCCCTATACAAACAAAACCAGACCCACCATACTTCACAACACTTATCAATCATCAGCATATTTGCACTTCAACCTTACTACCATTCCATCTTCCAGCCTCGACCAAAACACTGTTCACTGACCACCAAGATTCCCCATTGCATCAAATACAACATACATGAACCATCAGTACATGTCAACATACAACATACATACCTGACCGCAAACACCAATCAAACACTGCACACTACAAACCAAACCACCATATTTCTTTTTACTGTCAACTGCTCACTTCTTCGTCACAATCCACTTCATCCACCATATAGCACTGCCTACATCCACAACCCCACGAAACTCAACTCCATTGCCTGCACATACCAATATTCCACTGTCATCTCTGTCACACATTCAACCACCTGCTGATACTGCTACATTACTCAAAACTGAAGCTCGAGCATCACCATGAAGGCCACAAAATCGAGAACAAAAAACTGCTAACTGCCCTTTAAAAATCACCCGCCCTCTGCTCAACTGCCCGTCATTTGACTCAACATCACCATTATGCCATTCCTCGATCTCTAACAACAATCACAACAACTCATTGCCCCAATCCCACTAGACTCAAGCACCTCGAACACTTCATCACTCACGACCTCTGCAATCCATACATGCAACAACATCACAACCCAAATCAAACGCCTAAACCCCCATCGCTATCGGCTCCAATCCGCATCTTCAGATCGCGACCATAACCAGAGCAACCCACCTCAATTTGTGAATTCGATTAGGTTTGTCTTCAGAAAGAGGCGATCTTCAATTTCATTTTGTGAAGTGATTTCGTGTGTAATCGTGAATGTTATTTGTTCTGATATTTGTTTAAGCCACAGTTTTAATTGGGCCGGGTGGGTTGTTCATTTGTTTTTTAAAAGTTCTTGTGTCATTCTTTTTTACTTACTTTTTTTAGTCAATTTTCTATTTAGTTTTTTTTCTTTTTATTGAAAAAAACTAGTTAAGCAATTACAATAGTATACTTTGTTTGTTTATTTGTTTTGTTTATTTTGTTTTCACTTATTTGTTTTGTTTCGATTTAGTTGCTTCTTTCATATAAATATTTAAAAAGAAAAAAAGGAAAAAAAACTGTATATATTTTGTGTTTAATTTCTTTTCAGGTTGGCAAAGCAGAATATCAAACAAAAGAAGTGCTTGCCAAAAATAATTGCTTGCCTATTTGCTTTGAAATAAAAGAAGAAAAAAATCGACGCTTAAAAATAAATTGCTAATAAATTATGCACGCTCTGGTATCGTGCCCCTATCTCCTTTTTTTTGCTTTGCATTGTTGGTTGCTTGCATTTGCATTTATATATAAATAAATAAATAAAATTCAAAATCCAAAAACAAAAACAAGCTTTATTTTAGTTGCATTGTAAATTCACGTTTAATTTTTGCTTTGCATTCATCTCATCTTGTTTTATTTTCTAAGGGCAATACCCTAATTCACATAAGGTGAGGGATTTCATCACCCTTTCCTTAGCCCACAAATCGCATTTCATCGTAGAATTTGACTAATAATAAAAGTTAGGCATTCGACTTAAGGGTGTCGCGAGATCATCTGGGGCTTAATTGTATCTTCACAATTGTTTTCTTTGAACAATTTTATTTCTTGGTGTCTAGGCTTACGATAGAGTAATAACCATTTATAAATATTACGGTGATTCGTAAATATTATAGTGGTTGTTCCTCTGAAGGTACTTAAACCTTCGGTTGCATTGCTACCGTGATTCATGGTGCACCGATAACCTCTGCCCGTTACCTAGCTGAGAAATATTTTTGTTGATTTAATACAAAGTGTGATTATACAATTTTGGGTTATGAGCTACTAAGGACAGAAAATTGTAATTAAGTCCTTTGGATTCATTTAGTTGCATTAGTTCATGCATATTTAAAAAACAAAAAAAATCCAAAATAAAAAAAAACAAAATTTTGTAAATTTTACTTAACTTAAATTTTAATCCCAAAAAAAATCCTTTTTCCTTTCCTTTGAAAATTTTCAATCAAAAACAAAAATCCAAAAAAAAATTCAAAATCTTTTCAAAAAGCGAAAAAAAATTTAAAATTCAAAAACAAAAACAAAAAAAATTCCTTTTGGTAAATATTTGAAAGTCTAAAAATTCAAAAAAAAATTACAAAATAAAAACATATAAAAATTTGAAAAACCAAGAAAAACAAAAATCAAATTTCTCTTTTGAAAAGTAAATTTAACTTGGTAAATATTTTTCTTCCTAAAAAAAAAGAAAACAAAAACAATTTTTCACTTCATTTTCCAAATCATGTTTCATTTTTCAAACTCGATTCTAACTTCCTTCTCTTCTCGAATTTCTCTTGTGCATGAGTGCTTGGACTTGTGACACAACAACAAATCGTTTGACTCGCGACTCAACAACTAACCGTTTAACTCGAACAAACGATCCTCCAGAAATGGCGAACGAGAACGCCCCTCGAACTCTTATTGATAGAATCTTTCCCGATAGAGTTTCTATTCCATCTTGCATCACGTTACCCGCCCCTACGGGTAACCATTTTGAAATTCACTCGAACCATATTGCCACGCTTTCAAAATTTGGCAATTTTGAACAGGATGACCCATACATCTTTTTGACGAAATTTGAACAAGTTTGCGCAACAATGAAACTCCAACAACTTTCCGATGACGGAATCAAACTTTGATTAATTCCATTTGCTCTTACGGATTACGCTGAAAAATGGTTGTATAGCTTACCATCAAACTCGATTACAACTTGGGAAGAATTCATAAAAGCTTTCTTAAAAAAGTTCTACCCCTTGGAAAAACGAGTAGAATATGAAACGAAATTGTAAATTTTCATCAATTCAAGGGAGAACCATTCGGAAAATACTTTGAAAGATTCAAAGAGCTTTTGATAAAATGTCCACACCATAACTTCGAAAAATGGACGATTTGCCAAATCTTATACGATGGACTCAAAAACAGCTCACGAACCATGCTCGAGTCAATGTGCCAAGGCAACTTTCTTGCCCAACATCACGACGATGCTTGGCAATTTCTTGAAAACCTCGCTGAAAAGTCGTCCTAATGGGAACGTTCAAACGAGAAATCAATTTACTCATGATCGAGCGCACACTCGATAGGATCATGTTTGGCCTTGGAAGCTAAAATTGACGCAATGATTAACAAATTCGACAACGTTTTCTCATCAAATCAAATGAATCAAGCTTCCCAACCGATGTATTATAAATGCAACGATCCTAATCATATAGCCAATCAGTGTCCTAATTCTGTCGAACAAATCAATGCTTTCAATAAAGCCAAAAATGACCCGTTTTCTTCAACGTACAATCCTGGTTGGAGAAATCATCCGAATTTTGCTTGGAACCAAAACAATCCCAACACGAATACGGTTCGTCCTAATTTTCAAGCATTTTCGAACAATGCTTCGAATCCTCCCTTTCAGCCCAACCATTTTCAACCAAACTTTGCGGGTTCGTCTCATAATCAACCGTAACAATCAAATTTTCAACCAAATTCTGCTCATCCTCTCGAAGACGGTAAACGTTTAAGTTCACTTGAGAAAACTCTTGAAACGTTGGCTAAAGCAACTACTCAAAGCCTTCAATCAAACATCAATTTGCAAAATTTATTGACCTCATATATGCAAAACACAAACCAGTCGATTGCAAAACTTGAAATGCAAATAAGTCAATTAGCCACGTCTGTGAGCGAACGTGAACGAGGTACATTCCCAAGCCAGCCAATTCCAAATCCCAAAAATCAAAACGCAAATTCAAATCAAGCCCATGTTGTTCAAGATAGCAACGTCACCAATTGAATGCTATCACAACTTTACGTTCCGGTAAACAAATCGATAACCAAGTCGTTAACCCAAACGATTTACTGGAAACCTCTGTCGACACTTCAAACGAATCGGAACAGAACGTGGAGCCAAACGTTGAATCAAATGCCGATCAAAATTCTTCTTCTACTCGAGTAGACCCGCCTACCGAGTATCGTGTTCCATTTACACATCGTCTCCGGCCCAAGAAACACTCGGACCAAATGGAAAAGATGTTGGAAATTTTTAAACAAGTGAAAGTTAACATCCCGCTTCTTAACATCGTTCAGCAAGTCCCCACGTACGCAAAATTTCTTAAGGACTTATGCACCCAAAAGCGACACGCTTAAGTGCCCAAAAAAGTCTTCTTAGCTGCCAGTTTGAGTGAAGTATTATCCAAATCCCTGCCCATAAAATACAAAGATCCCGGCTGCCCTACGATTTCATGTACAATTGGAGACAAGACGATTAACAAATGTTTGATTGACTTAGGCGCGAGTGTCAACTTGATTGCATACTCCGTGTACGAACAATTAGGCTTAAGCGAGCTCAAACCCACAAAGGTCATGCTTCAATTTGCCGATCGTTCTATTAAGAAGCCTGTAGGAGAAATCGAGGATGTGCTCATTCGAGTAGGGCAATTCATATTCCCAGTTGATTTTACGTTCTCGAAACACAACCCATGACAAATCAAACGAGTCAAATTCCATTAATTTTAGGTCGACCATTCTTAGACACTTCAAATGCCTTAATCAATTGTCATAACGGTTCGATGAAAATCTCTTTTGGAAACATGACTTTGGATCTCAACATATTCAATCTTGAAAGCCAATCAAATGAATCTCGCGACCAAACATTGGAAGTTAGTGCCATTCACGAAAATTTTGAAAACGAGACACTTGACCTTAACGACGAACGCGAAGCTGAATACGAAAAATTGTTTCACGAAATCCCCAACGAGATTGAATATACTCTTCCCTTTGAATTGCTTCAAGTTGAGTCCGAGTCTCAACCCAATTCTTTGATCGAGAAACTCCTTAAGTTGGACCTCAAACCACTTCCCGATCACCTTAAGTATGCATACTTAGGTGAAAACGAAACTTGTTCTGTCATAATTTCTAACGATCTTTCTCTTGACCAAGAAGCTTCTCTTCTCTCTATTCTTTCGAAAAACAAGGAAGCGATTGGATGGTCGATTACCGATATTAAAGGAATTAATCCCGCTCTTGTTCAACATCGCATCCATTAAATCAACGATGCCAAGCCTGTTCGTGACGTGCAATGAAGGCTTAATCCAAAAATGAAAGATGCGGTGCGTGATGAAATTCTTAAACTTCTTGACAACGGAATCATTTACCCAATCTCTGATAGTTCATGGGTTAGCCCAATTCACGTTATACCGAAAAAGTCTGGGCTAACCATTGTCAAGAACGATTCAAACGAACTTATTCCAACTCGTACTCAAACGGGTTGGCGTGTTTGCATTGACTATCGAAAACTAAATTCTGCAACACGTAAGGATCACTTCCCTCTTCCATTTATCGACCAAATGCTCGAACGTTTAGCCAGCCACGAATTCTACTGCTTCCTTGATGGTTATTCCGGCTATAACCAAATTCCAATCGCTCCCGAAGATCAAGAGAAAACGACTTTCACATGTCCATTGGGCACCTTTTCTTATCGACGTATGCCATTCGGACTTTGTAACGCTCCTGCTACTTTCCAACGATGCATGATTGGCATTTTGTCCGACATGATTGAACGCTTTCTAGAAGTTTTTATGGACGATTTCTCTATCTTTGGCGATTCTTTTTCTTAATATTTACATCATCTCGAGTTGGTTCTAAATCGATGCAAAGAAAAACATTTGACTTTGAATTGGGAAAAATGCCACTTTATGGTCAAATAAGGCATAGTCCTTGGACATATCATCTCAAATAAAGGAATTGAGGTAGATAAAGCGAAAATCGATGTCATTGCAAACCTACCCATTTCCAAATCTGGTAAGGACATTCGATCATTTCTAGGACACGCTGGCTTTTACCGACGCTTAGTGAAAGACTTTAGCAAAATCGATCGTCCTTTAACGACTCTCCTCGGAAAAGACGTTCCATTCGATTTCAACTCTGAGTGTATCTCTTCTTTTGAACGTCTTAAGAACGAACTCATTTCTGCTCCAATCATTTGCGCACCCATTTGGGATCTTCCTTTTGAAATAATATGTGATGCTTCGAACTTTGCAGTTGGTGCTGTCTTAAGACAACGCATCAACAAGATCCTTCACGTTATCTACTACGCTAGCATGACTCTGAATGACGCTCAACATGACTACACAACCACTGAAAAAGAGCTTCTAACGGTAGTTTTTGCCCTCGAAAAATTCCAACAATATTTGATCGGGTCACACATTACTGTGTACACGGACCATTCTACTCTTCGACATCTCTTCGCTAAAAAGGATGCTAAATCCCGTTTGATTCGTTGGATCCTTTTACTTTAAGAATTTGACCTTATAATCAAAGACAAAAAAGGATCCGATAATGTCATAGCCGATCACTTATCTCGTCTTCCGAATGCACCATATTCTTTGCCAATCAATGAAAACTTCCCCGATGAACAACTTCTTTCAATTTCTATCGATCCATGGTATACTGATATAGTGAACTACTTAGTTACTAAAGAAACTCCCTCATCTTGGTCTAAACAGGACAAATACAAATTCATGTTCCAAGTGAAATATTTCTATTGGGATGATCCATACTTGTTCAAATATTACCCCGACCAAATCATCGACGTTGCATTCCGGATAATGAGATCAGGAGTGTTCTTTCATTTTGCCACGATCAAGCGTGCGGTGGACATTTCGGTCCTCGAAAAACTGCGAAAAAGGTGCTTCAGTGTGGTTTCTATTGGTCTTCTCTTTTCAAAGACTCATTTTAATTTTGCAAAACTTGTGATCGATGTCAAATGCTTGGATGAATTTCTCGATGAGATATGATGCCTCTAAACCCCATTCTTACGATCAAAATCTTTGATGTTTGGGGTATCGACTTTATGGGACCTTTTCCCAATTCTTTTGGAAACTTGTATATCCTTCTCGCTGTCGATTATGTCTCAAAATGGGTCGAAGTCGTTCCTTGCAAAACCAACGACCATAGAATTGTTGTGGAATTTCTCAAAGAAAACATCTTTTCGAGGTTCGGCACACCTCGCACAATAATCAGTGATAACGGGACCCATTTCTGCAACCGTTCTTTTGAAACTTTAATGAAAAAATACTCGATAACCTACAAGTTATCCACTCCGTATCATCCTCAGACTTGTGGCCAAGTTGAAGTTTCAAATCGACAAATAAAACAAATCTTGGAGAAAACTGTTAACAAAAATCGAAAAGATTGGTCTCAGAAATTGACCGATGCGCTTTGGGCTTACCGTACCATTTTTAATACTAACCTTGGGATGTCCCCATTTCATTTAGTTTACGGTAAAGCTTGCCATTTACCTGTTGAAATCGAACACAAAGCGTTGTGGGCGATAAAAACTTAAACTTTGATCTCGAGAAAGCTGGTGAAAATAGAAATTGCAACTCAACGAACGAGAAGAACTTAGGAACAATGCGTATGAAAACGAAAAAATTTACAAGGAAAGAACGAAAGTTTTTCATGACAAGTCAATCCTACGAAAATCGTTTTCGCCTAACCAAAAAGTTCTTTTATATGACTCAAGACTTCATTTATTCCCTGGGAAACTTAAATCGAGCTGGACAAGACCATTTGTGGTACGAACTATTTTTCCACATGGTGCCATAGAAATACAAAACCCTCGGGATGGATCGATTTTCAAAGTCAACGATCATCGTTTAAAACCTTTCTTGGAATTGTCAAGCAACCAAGAGGAGGAGCTCATGATTCTTCATGAGCTAAGCTACGTCTAGTAAGAATGTTAACCCTCTTCTGTAAATATGTACATATTTTTCCCCATTACACTCATTATATCATGCACTTACTGTGGGGACACAGTCAAAATTAAGTGTAGGGTGAAGTCTCATTTTCATTTTTTTTAAGGTTCATGGCATTTTCGAATTTTCATTTTCCTTAAACTCAAAAAAAAATCTCAAAATTTCTAAATCTCAAAAATATTTTATTTTTAGCATTTTGATTTATTTTTGAAGAAACACTATGGGATAAGTATAAGTTTTGGTTAATAAATTGAAATTTTTGAAAATTTATTTATCTTAACAAAAATAAAAATGAAGTTTGATTACAAATAACAATGGTTTAACTAGTATATAGGAAGGTTCATATGTGTTAATTATGAAGTATGTTCTAATTGAAAATATCTGTTTAAAAAAGTGGTAAATTTAAAGTAAAAGATATAACATTTTTATCTTCTAAGTTAAATGGTGCTAAGATGATTTTGCAAAACTCTATCTTTCTAAAAAAATAGAAAAAAAAACACAAAAAAATATATAAGTAAATTTTTTTGTATATATGTATATATTTTTAACACCTAGAGTCATGTGTTCACACTCGTGTGTTCACTCGCCATGCTCTGTACCCTTCTCACGTAAGCTCGAAAGGCAGTGCACGATCGGTATATCTGGCCTCAGTTTATCTGAGTTAGGTGTATGTATATAAAAATTCTTTTTAATTACGCCTACAGTCGATAAGTGTTCACACTTGTTTGTTCACTCGCCACGCTCTGTATTCCCCTTACATCAGTCTGCAAGGTAGTGCACTAGTAATATATTTGGCCTCAATTTACCTGAGTTAGGCATATGTAAATATTGTTAATATCAACAAAATTTTCAAATAAGAGAGAGTAAGAAATTGAAATCCAAATACTATTTTGACTTGATTGATTTAACTTATTATTGAAAAGAAATGAAAATACCACTTTGATAAACTTTGATAATCAACTAAGGATCCATTTCATAATTACATTGTTTTATCAACCGAAACAACTAGCCAAACTATAGTCTATTTGTTATGACAACTTAATTTTTGTTTGAAATTTTGACAAGTAAAAGGACTTAAATTTCTTGATAATGACCCGAACTTATATTTAACTTATTAGTGTCAAGTTGAAAGTAACTCCTTCATTTGAAAATACTTTCAAAAACTTGCATTCATCCGATTGTAATTAAATCTTGCATTTTGTAAATGTTTTCACTTTGCATTTGGATTTTGTGGGTAGTATCCACTGAAAACCCTCACGAGACAACAGTCATCCTACTGGGGACACCTAAAAGTTTAACGGCTTGTTACATATGCTCAATGCAATCGTGCTCCCAACGAAAACAGATTTATCTTAATTATCCTTTATTCAAGAACGAATAAAAAGATAAGTGTGGGGGTATTTGATGTGCACGTAAATGTGCATATATCTACATCCATATTCTACCTATTTTTATTTAAATAAATGTCATATTTGGGTATTTAAACATGTTTAAAACCAAAATTCAATTATTTTCAAATCATCATATATTCATCTACATACAGGGGAAAAATAGTCATTTTTGTGCATGTGTTAATTTGTGACTTTTTACTTGGACATTTTTTATAATTTTTATAGGAATTTGGATGCATATGGACAAGGGAATGCAAAGGAATGAAGAGGAAATAATTCAAGCTCATGATAATGGAGGACCCCACCCACTTACCTAAATCTACAATTAGAAGCTAATGGACAACTAAGTGGAGGTTAAAGCTTCATGCACATTTAATGATGGATTAATTAGTAGCTAATGGTTACTTGGTGGCCACACTTCCTAAAGGGCATTTTGGGAAGCACCCTAAAAATTGAATTAGGGTTTTATGCATGTATAAATAGCCCTCTTATGTACATGTAAATATCTTCTGCTCTCTTATTTTACTTAGGAAAATTATCAAGCAAGTCGTAAACAAAATGTTTCATGAAATAAAAATGTCTTCCTAGCCTCTTTCTCTTCTCTTTTCTACTTATTTTTTTACTTTATGTTGATGTTTATTTCTATGCCTTCTCTCATTTCATGTTTATAGCTTAGATTTACATTCATGTTAGTAGTGTAGCTTTAATTTTTATGCAAGTAGTTAGTGGTTAACCTCTTTTTCTTCCTTTTCTTAGTTTCATTTCTTTGCTTTTTAATGTTAAAATTTACAAGTGTTGATTTGATAATACAAATGAGTAGCTAAACCCCTTCAATTTAGGTGTAATGAAGCTCTCTAACTTTATGTAATTTCAACATTTCTATGATTTATTATCTCTTTTATTTGTGCTTCATGAGAGTAGATTTTGATGTAAGTTTATACAAGTGGATTTGATAGCTTATGTTGCGTTTGCAAATGAGCTATTCTTATTCTACATAAACACAATTTACATCATCATTTGCTAATTGATTTTTGATTTTGAAATGAAAGTAAAAAAAGTCCCATGTAAATCACACATATGTATGTGTATTTCTAAGTGTTCCGTAGCGTTCTATTCACTACGAACACTTTAACTTTCCTCTTGCTTCGTTCCTTGCAAAATAATGGTTATTTATCATCCAAGCATTCAACAATAATCTATAGCAACATAGATATCATATAATTTAATTAGAGGTGAGTAAACTCACCAAAATTCCAGTTGATGCTTTTGTGTTCCAGTTTGATCTAAAATAGAACAATGTTCGATTTTAAGTTAAAATTTTACTTGCTTGAACTCAATGAAATTAATTCCAGCATGTAGATAATGCTTCTACGAGCACAACATAAAAGACCGTGTCTCGATTGGACCTCATATGAGTGAGATAATGATTTTATAAGATTTGGTATAAATCAAATTAATTAATTCACAAATTAGGAAAATAATTATGAATTTAAATAAATCCCACTTCTTCCCAAATCAAACATGCACTCAGTGATACACGCACACCTATACACGAAACCAAACACGTCATGACTTCCCTTGCCGATTTTTCATTCCTTGCTTGACGATTCGACTAATTGTATTTGCCAATGCAACACACATCGCAAGCACTACGCCCGGGCCACCAATATTCAAAGCTCGATCCCCTATATTGTATCGCGACCTATAGCTAGTCACCTCCAAACCCTAGAGACGCGATGCCTGACAGGCGATCGCTTATCACTAGAGCACTACCTCTCCCCACATCATCTCCCTAAATCCATCCCCGCCCTCAAATCTACCTAACTTTGCCTCCATCGCTGTCGAATTGGAACTCTACCACGCGACCATGAACAACATTACCCATATATAGTCACTTCTAGCAAAATGCATTTAGATTTGATGCCTACGACCACTCGAGCACAACAGATCTAACTATATTCGCTTTCTTGCCTAAATCTCCGATAAAAACTAAAAATACGGAGGTGGCTCATTTTCATTTATAGGAAAAGGAAATAAAAGAGAAGAGAGGGAAAAAGACAAGTGTTGAAATTTTTAGGTTAGGTGTTAAGGTTATTGAAATTTAAAATTTCCGGAAATCTCATTACATAGCATTTCGTTCGCGTGCAAACCACGAATGACAGAAACAAAAATGTGATATGATCACAAAACAACAATAAAATGCACTGGTTATCTTATTTTGTGAAATTTCAAAAATACCATCGTTTGTCGAAATATTCGTCAAATGCAAAATTAAATATTTTCCAAATTAAAAATTCTAGAAAAATCAAGTAAATTCATTTAAAAATACGTCATTAAAAATCAAGTCAGTTTATTAACAATTGATTTTCTTGTTATTTATTCGAACTATTTATTATTGTAAATAAATTTACAAAATGAGTTCACCATTATTATTTATTAGTTAAAAGGAGTTAAATAAGGCTATTAAATCCATTTAATTAATATTTTATAAACAATTCAAATATTTAAATAATCCCTATATTTGAATATAAGATATTTATATTTTCCGCGATGTTACATATACACTTGCAAAATAATTTTTTTAATAAATATGGACACACACACCTGTTAAAATCTATATTTATAAATTAAATATAAAATAATTGTATATCTTTAAAATGTAAATGTATAAAAAATATAAATGTATAAATTTATTTATAAGTATACATTAACACATATATTTTCGGCTACAAAATATATTAGCAAAATCAGATAGTTTTTAATATTTAAAACCTTGAAGTTTTAATTAAACTTTTTTAATTAAATAAGTTTAGTACAGAATTTTTTTTTATTTTTTTTTTGAAAATAAATTTCATGGCACAGATAATTTATTTATATTAAAATTATATATATATATCTGTATATATATATATGTATGTATGTATTTTATAATATATATATATCAAAATAATGTATTACATTTTAAATGATTTTTATACATATGGATTTTAGAATTGTATATATATATATATTGTTTTTTGGAAATACTATAATATATATGACTTAACAAAAAATATATGTATATTATGTATTTATACTTATATGTTAAAATAAATTTTGTTTTGAAAATCCTTTTTAAACATTATTAAATTTAAAAAAAATTGAATTTTCTGACCGAAAGTTTACATATCAATATACATTAAAAAGTTATTGCAATATATGTGTGTGTGTTCACATCTAATGCTAACAACACACATATATAGGAATCTGTGACTATACAATCAATCTAACCACACATGAATTATATGATGAAGAAATATATATGTGAATAAATTGTATGCAACAATACTACCTTACTATAGCCTAGAGAATACACCTCGAATGCTAAATCAGTTGACTACGTTTGAATTAGAATTTATACCCTTCCAGAAAGAGCTATCGGACTGAGAGTATTATACACTAATCTCTTGTTTTTTTTGAATTTGTGTTCTTTGATGCTTGAATTAATGAAGAAGGAGGGGAGGTGGGTTCATCCTGATATGGATAGAGGAGATGGAAAAAAGAGAGAGCAAGAAATGAGGGATCAATGGTGTTAAAATAGAATAGAGAGTGGAGCTAAAAGTGGATCTGGATCCACTATTTTCCCTTTTCATTTCAAACCTTATGAATCAAATTCAACCCCTATTTCGCACCATCTTTGGCCAGCCACACCTTCCCCATATATGGGCCTCCTAATCACTTCAAATCTGATCAAATAAAATACATTTAAATCTAGTGTAAATGTACATATATAGTGTGTATACAATTTTATATATGCACTATTTTCAGCACATAGAATAAAATTTTATAATTATTATTTCATAAATATTAACTAATTTAATTAATTTATAACAATCATAATTTATTAAATCAAGTGGTAGTCGGAATATTCAACATTTCGGTGTATGACTCTTAGGTGTAAATTCAATCAGCGATTAATTTTGAGCAATTCGAATATTTACGTTCACATGTCACCTTAGCTGGTAGCTTGACATTATGGCCAAATTTATCACTTACATAGCTTCAGTAAAATCAAATTTTACTTATTTTAAGCTTTACCCTACGGTGATAATTATTTACACCAATTCTCTTCGTCAAAACCATGTCACATTAGGACTTATGGAATTTGGTAATGGTAAAAATTCCAATATTGTCCATATTCAACTTTATAGTCCAAGCACGAAGTCCTTCATTCAATAATAACAATTATTATTAACTGAACTGCTCTAGCTAAAGACTTTGACTTTGAGAATCGACCATGACATTAACTCCATATAATTGAGAAGACAAATTATCTTTTGAATAGTGTTTCACTTCCAATAATTCCACTCGACCCAACTATGGTTGTTTGATGGATGTCGTCCCATGATTTAACTATAACCACAGTGGAGTTTCCACATTGAAGCTCGATAGTATTCTCAAGTCGAGAGAATTATGTAGTATTGTCACATCGATATTTTTTGTTTTCCCTAAGTTACATTAACCAATAAAAAACTATCGAATGAGTCATTGCATATTTATCCAATAACTATTAGTACGTAACCACTTGATGCCCCAAGCAGCCATGAGTAATACACTGCCCAATATTTGGAGAGCGTTACATACTCTAGTCTTAATGGATGCACTGATGTCTAATCTTAATACATCTTAATTAGGAATATTTAAGACGATAAGTTTATTATATTGTGATATATTGCTCATGATTACATCACCTTATAATAACTATCACAAAATACGCCATTCATAAATTTTCTACTAAATATACTTAAATTAAATAATTAACTAATTATAACATATTATAACAAGTGTATAACAGAAAGAAAACGCCTTTTATTTCGAATTAGATTTTTATTACAGAGTTAATAATTTACAATAAATTACAAAATTGCCCCTAGGACATACGCAACTCTATCAGTCTTCCACTTGCATTTGGGGAAAATTACGGAATCTCAATCCCATCCCTTTAATCTGCTTGATGAGAATCAAGCGACACAGTCCCTTTGTGAATGGATTGCTATGTTTTCCTTGGTATCTACCTTTTATATTACGACCTCTTTCTTCCAACGCATTCTCTAATTAGATGGAAGTTTTGAAGAATATGTCATGATTTCTTATCTGCTCTAGACTTCTTTGTGGTCTGTATAGCCGCTTTGTTGTCACAAAACAATGCCATTTGTTCTCCGTGTTGGGAATCACTCCTACCTCACTTACAAATTTGTGCATCCATACCACTTCTTTAGCTGCTTCAATGAGGGTGATGTACTCGGCATCCATCATGGAATCTGCTACTGTTACCGATTTGGAACTTTTCCAACTGAAAGCTCCAAAATTAATAGTAAAGACATAACCCGACGCTGACTTACTATCGTCAATATCACTTTGAAAGCTAGAGTCAGCATACCCTTCGTAAGGAGGTCTTCATTCCCATATATCAGGAATAAGTCCCAAGTATTTCTTATATACTTAAGTATACATTTTGTAGCCGTCCAATGCTTTTATCTAGGATTAGAGTGGTATTGGCTTACGCATCCAAATGCTTATGCCACATCTCATCTAATACATAACATAGTGTACAATATGGATATGACTGTTGAAGCATATGACACCCTATTCATAAGATCTTTCTCCTCATCGGCTTGAGGAGCATTCTTCCTAGAAAGGACAATTAAAAACTGCATTGGAACATTTCCATGCTTGGAATACTCAATACTAAACCTTTTCAGTATGTATCTATGTACAAAGATTGGGACAATCCCGATAGCCTTTTAAATCTATCTCTATAGATCTTTATACCTAGTGTATAAGCCACTTCTCCCAAAACCTTCGTGGAGAAATTCTTAGAAAGTCAAGATTTCACCGATTTCAATAAAGAAACATCATTTCCAATCAACATAAGATCATCAACGTATAATACTAAGAACACGATAACATTTCCCTATTCCTTTCGGTATATGCATGCTTCCTCTGTATTTTAATGAAAACCAACATGTTTGATAACCTTATCAAAAACACATATTCCAATTTCTTGAAGCTTGTTTAAGTCGATAAATGGACTTTAATAACTTGGAAGCCTTACCTTCACTCTCACTGACCTCGAAACCTTCAAGCTACTATATATATATGATCTCTTCTAGGGCTGTCAATTTCCTACATGACCCGAAACACGACTCGAAACCCGCATGGAAATTAGCAGGTTAACCCGACCCGTTTAAGTTGGCGGGTCATTTTCGGGTCAACCCGAATTTGACCCGTTTATAAAGGGTGGGTTTCGGGTTGACCCGCTAACCCGAAATTGACCCATTAACAACCCGTTTATACTTATATAGTTTGACCCGACCCGTTTACGCCTCGACCCCACCCGTTTATGACCCGTTTGTACCTTATATGGGTTATACGGGTTGACCCATCCCATTTACGACCCGTTCCGACCCAATTATACCTTATACGGGTTGACCCGACTCGTTTACGACCCGTTTACATCTTATACGAGTTAACCCAACCCATTTACGACTCGAACCAACCCGACCCGTTTATAATTGGTTACATGGGTCGGGTCGGGTCAACCCGTTTATAAACGGGTCGGGTTCGGGTTGAGCTTTTTCTGACCCGTTTAATAAACGGGTTGACCCGACCCATTTAAAATCAACCCAAACCCGACTTGACCCAACCCAAACCCGACCCAACCCGACCCATTGACAGCCCTAATCTCTTCTAAATCACCATTTAGAAATGTTGTCTTTACATCCAATTCCCATATTTAGTAGTCATAGAATACAACAATAACTAGTATTATCCGAATGGACTTAAGCATTGTACGGATGAAAACATCTCGTCATAATCAATAGCTTGAATTTGATGAAATCCTTTCGTAATTAAACTTGCTTTATAAGTCTCCACTTGTTCATCCTCATTTAGCTTTTTAGTAAAAATACATTTGCAGTCGATGGGTTTTATTCCTTCGGGTATGTTGGACAAAGTACACACTTTGTTTTCATACATGTAATCTATCTTAGACTTCATTGCTCCAAGCCAAAGTGCAGTGTCTTTACTCTATAGTGCTTGCTAGAATGGAACGATAGACGAGTGTCATCATCTAAAACACAATCCTCCTTCTCATCATCCATGAGAAAATCATAGTATCTTTTGGGTGCACAAGGTTCCCTAATAGATCTTCTAATAGGTTGCGTGTTTTCATATATGGATAAACTTGGTTCTCCTACTGGTTTTCCATGTTAGTTTCTTAGATCTTATCTAAGTTTACAACTTCACTAATAATTTCTTTTGATGGAAATTCCTTTTCTAAAAGACAACGTGTGTGAAATCAATAATATTTTGTTCCTTTGTGTTGTACAAAATATATCCACTAGAATTCTTAGGTTATCCTATAAACAAACACAAGGCGGATCTTACCTCAAGTTTGTTGGGACTAACATTCTTAAAATAGGCCAGAAAACCCCACACCTTCAAATAATTTCTTCCTGTGCCACATCTTATATGGTGTATGGTAACAAATTCAATGTATGAACTATAGTTTCTATCGCGTATCCCCAATAGGATAGAGGTAACCCAGCCTTATTCATCATTAAACGACCATACCTAATAAGGTTCGGCTACTTCACTTCGAAAAACCATTGTGTTGCAGAGTATACAGTGGGGTAACCTGAGAAATAATCCCATTATATTTCAACTATTATTGGAGTTCTTGTCCAACGTACCCATCTTCTCGATTGGGTCGAAGTATTTTAATCTTTTGCTTCATCTGATTTTCAACCTCGTTTTTAAATTCAATAATTTCTCACATGCTTTGGATTTGTTCTTCGTAAGATACGCATATCCTAGTCTTGAGAAATATTTTGTAAATGTTATAAAATAAGAACAATACCTTTAGCAACTATTGTCATCGAGGCATATACATCACTATGTACAAGACCCAAGAGTTCATTAACTCTTTCATTGCTCCCACAAAAGGGGTGTTTGGCCATTTTACATTTGGGACACACACATATCAAATGATTCAGAATCAAATGGCAATAGAAAACAAAAGAAGCCTCATCTCTCCCTTTTCCACATGACGCTTGTTTCGAAGCCCTTGGAACGAATTAAGACGTGAGATCCAGATCTAGTATCTAAAACCGAAGGTAATTTATTGATTGCAAAACAATTTTGATTCATAAATATACATGCAGGAGAAGCAGAACCTTGTTCCTTCTCTCTAACAATCTTCAAGTACACCGGATAGTTTCATTTCTAGAGACTCTTCTAATGATAGTGATGACATTCAAACTTTCAATTGGAGCGGTCTTATTGTTCTTCTTGTTAACCCTCTTTTGCCTCTTCGAACCTTTCAAAGATGACGCGCTCATCCTTTGATCCTTGGATGAATACTCGACCGACCTCTACATATTGAGGAGCTCCACGAGACTTATGTTCACTATTTCATATTATAATTTAATATGAACGAATCATACTCGGGAGTAAGGTACCTAAGAATCAAATCTACTTGCAACTTATTGCCTATCATTACGTCTAACCGAGAAAGTATATCAAAAAATCCTTTCATAATTAGAATGTATTCATCCACTTTTTGTCACTTACTCATTTTCGTATTGAATAGTTTCTTCGTAAGTTCGTACCTTGCGGAATGAGACTATTCCCCAAACAAAGTTTTGAGACTCGAAAATTTCATGGACATATATGTTTTCATGTTGCTTTCGTAACGGCTTGTCTAACGTAAACAACACAAAAAATTGGACAATTTTAAGGTCTGAAACCCATTTGCTATAGGCTAATCTTAGCTCGGGGTCCGCTTCATCAACGAGACTACCCTTAGGAGGTTTGGTTATCGATGACCAAAGACATTCATTAGTTAATGCATTCTTTATTGCTCTTAGCCATTCAATGCAATTAAGTTCAGTGAGGTTTTCAGTTTAAGAAAACAACTTGGGTGTAGGCATTTTTCTGCAAATTTTAACTTAAAATAGCCGTTACATCCATATTTTCCAAACGTTGACAAAGTGGAATTAATAACAACACCAAGCCCAGATGAACTGCCCCCACAATAGGAGTTGAAATATGGAAAGGAAGTAAAAATGAAATCCAGATAGTACTGCATCCAAAATCCTTAATAGTGGTATAATATAAGGACTGCACCCATCAATTTAACGTAGCATCGACACTATAGCTTGAAATGGCTATAAGATGCAGGAACCAAAGTGCAACTTTCACACTCGCTTCAACAGTTAGAACAGTGGCATAGTTTCTAAGTAACAATGAGATGTAGAAACTGTGCTGTGGCCCCAAAGGCAACACTACTACATAGGACTACAGCACCACTCCATAATTGACTATACACAAACGAGGATGTGCTGCAATCTTGAACTAACATCTAGAAGTGGAAGGTTTGCACCGCAATTTAGTATCAAAAAGCTAAAAGGATGAGCCTCTATTCGATGTTGATGTGACTGAACAGTGCCATAATCCTATGTTAATATCAAATTAGTAAATAATGCGCAACCATCTTGATATGACCAAAAAGTGTTGTAATCCTAAAAACACTAATTGCAAACATAAAGAATCATAGGATGAGGCAATGGGAAAAAACTGCTCCGTGACCAAGAGCCGAACCTCAATCCTCTAAGGCAAGCCAAGAGATCCCAACTTTGCCCCTAAGGTAACTAAATCTGGTTTAAGGACAAAGACGATAGCGCAGTCCTCAAATGTTGAGAGCAGCTCATAACAGGTGCACACAAGGCAATCATCCTCCAAAACAGCAGCTCAATCTCTTCTACTAAGTCCAGCAACTCAAACCATCCCCAACACTATGTTATACTAATATCGCAAATTGGATAGTGCGGTATCTTTCTAGAAGTGTTGGTGCAAAGGCTATACAACATTACAACCCCATGCATAATGAAGGCACAAACACCAAACAAAGTAAAGCGAAGTTCTAAAGCGCTGATAATGATATGGCTCTCCCCAAAAAC
Source organism: Allium fistulosum (assembly GCA_030737815.1). NCBI lineage: Eukaryota > Viridiplantae > Streptophyta > Magnoliopsida > Asparagales > Amaryllidaceae > Allium > Allium fistulosum. The sequence goes on along the minus strand of CM060901.1, from coordinate 301,823,461 downwards.
AAAAGGGGTAGTTCCTCATGCAACTTCATCTACATGTATGTGAAATCCATGGGCCTACAGCTTTGTAGAATTGGAAAAGTACATTCTATTTAAATTTGGGATTTCGCGCCTCAATTCTAGACATTCTCGTTTCACTTTCAAGCTTCCCACCAAAATTCAAAATCCAACCATTCTAATCACAATTTTCTACCAAAAGCTACGTTAACAATCCATGCATACCAAACAAGTAAGGTGGATGTCCGACATGTGGCGCAATCCAACGACAAAAATCAAGGAAGTGGAAGAACGACGTTGGCAATCCATATGAATCCTTGTGTATAATATAAATGAATAAGGCATTGTAGTAGGAAAAGGAAGAAATTTTATTTTACTCTTTTTGGGACACATGAATCAAAATTTGTATACCTGCCATTTTTTTTGTACAAAGAAATCAAGAAAGAAGAACAAACATTTTACCCATGGACGTAGGATCCCTTAACATTCGAACCATGTAAATTACCCGTGTCTTTCCTATTTTCAAAACTTTACTTTAGTGTAAATTTGCTAAAGTGGATCACCAACCCTGTTCTTGTGAAGAAGCCTAGTGGAAAATGGAGAACCTGCATAGATTACGTCAATATCAAATTAATAAATAATGTGTTTCCATCTTCATGTGAAAAATTAGTAAGGCAATCCTAAAAACACTGACCGCAATTATAAAAAATCAAGGGATGAGGCGATGGGAAAAACATCACTCAAATCATCCTTGATACTTTGCTATGCTAATATCGCAAATTGGACAGTGTAGTAGCACTCCAGAAGTGTTGGTGCAGTCCAAAGGCTACACGGCATCACAAACCCAAGATAATGAAGGCACAAACCCCCAACAAAGTAAAGCGAAGTTCTAAAGTGCCGATAATGGTACGGATCTCCCTAAGTAGAAGGGGCAATTCCTCATTGCATCTTCATCTACATGTATGTGAAGTCCATAGGCCTGTAGCTTTGCAGAATCGGAAACGTTTTCGCGACTCAATTCAGACATTTCTGCTTTACTTTCAAGCTTTCCACCAAAGTATAAAATCCAACCGCTCAAATCATAATTTTCTGCCAAAAAGCCACGTTAGCAATCCGTGCATACCAAACAAGTGAGGTGGATGTCTGATACGTGGTGCAATCTAATGGAAGAAATCAAGGGAGCAGAAGGATGATGTTGGCAATCCACGTGAATAGCTATGGACTAAAAATGAATAAGGCACCGTAGCAAGAAAAGGAGGAATTTTTTACTTTACTCTTTTTACGGCACACGAATCAAAATTTGTACTCTCTTCTATTTTTCTTTTACTAAGAAATCAAGAAAAAAGAATAGACATTTTACCCATGGACGTAGGATTTCTTAACATCCGAATTACGTAAATTCCCTGTATCTTTCCTATTGTCGGTACTTTACATTACTGTTTGAATTTGCTAGCAATAAAGTCGAGATATATTCCCTCCAACAGACTGATATTATGATCATCTTTCCTTGTAATTGTGTATGCAATAATGCAATATAATTACTCATCCTAAAAGCAATTTTAATGTTACTTAAAATTTTTGATTCATAATCATGAAAGCATTCATCTTCGTGATTCCTACAGAAAAGAATATTTGGGTGTTTCTGATATGAATAATCCCATTAAGTTTTTTGGCGCTATAAGGAGGGCCATATTTCCCTCTCTAGCAAAACTTACCTACGCTTTCTTCAAAATATCATTACAATTCCATGAATCCCACAGATTCCACTATTACTCCTCCCCAAGAAAACCTTTACCTTACCTCAGAAATATCCAAAAAAATCACTCCTCGCCTTTATAACCTAATTTGAGGTAGGTGCCTCTGCAAAGCCTACCTTAGACACTATCCTAGTAGCTCTTCAAGCCTTCATAATCCAAATGAACCAATGCATGGAGGGATTAGAGAGATATATGGACCAACATATCGCTCTAAGGCCGACCTCCCCTCAACCATCCATAGCTCGTGTAAGGACCCGTTTCTTCGACTCTTAAAATCGACACTAATACATCTCGGTATTCACGTGTCGTAAATCCAAGTGATGGAGAAGTATATTCTCAAGGGTAAGAAAGAAAAATAAGACAGAACAGAATCTCACATATATTATTTCAACAAATAATCTTTACAGTGGAAATTTAAAATACATTTATCAGAGTTAAACATGGACAGTTATAATTCATGTCCTTACAAATTTGTGGAATACTATAGTATAAGAGTGTGGTGGAAATAGATAAAAATCTCCAGAAAATCTTCAGACTCCATGCTTCGAGCTCCATCCAGCTTTCTTCTAAACTAAACCTGACTACTAGGCTGCCCGGGGAAAATTAGGGCACCCGGAGTTTAAGGATAAGGAAAATAAACTCCGAGTCAGTCATGGGACTGGAGTTAAAACTCAAAATACGTGTTTTGAAAACAAAAAGGTATCTCATAAGATCACGCCGCACATAAACACGGAACGGGTTTTTACCTTATGATACCAAAATATTTTACGTCAAAACACTTGATATTATTTTTAATGACATATCTTTGGAAACATTTGCAAGTAAACATATCAATCTTAGCCGAAATTGTTATATTATTAAATTCCAGCATACCACCTTGTAATACAAGGCTTTCTACATTCAAAATCATATGGGCTCTTACTAGAGAATGGATTCCATACAAATGACCAAGTGAAGGGACTACCTTCCAGTAGTACATCTCTAGAGGAATGTTCCGAGGTTAACAGAACTTCTGCACCTCTACCAACACAAGACCGGCCTACCATTCCTTAGGTAGTACCGAATATGTCATCACCTTGGTCGTTACCGACCAATCCGAGCTCTCGATTACCACACACCACATTAATTTACATCCCGAACGTCATAGTGGGAAGAAATATATCTAGAAGGGGATGATTGTACCCAAATGGTTGCGAAGCACATAGCCTTGCTGCATCTACCATGTTTCGGTCATTTCCGGGTGTAAGATTTGAGGTAACGATTACCTTTCACATAGCACATCATCTTTCTTTGAATGCCATACTACCATTCTATCGATCACTTATTGACGTCCACAAACATACAACCTCCGAGCTCATACGTTTCAGAGAAGGGTGTTAAGCTAAGAGAAGTTGCCTTTTCCACCACCAAACAGATGCACGTTTATAAAAGCAACAATGTAAATCTCAAGAATGCAATGTCAGAAATCCATCCATACGAGTCCATTCTGGGACTAAACGAAACCGAAAGCACTCTCCCACCACATCCTATCGGGAATGAACCCTAAGATTAGTAGAGAGAAGTCCTTGCAACCCAAAGAGTTTCAGAAATGAAGGGACCACTGCTACTTTAGTATTTGGGAGCAAACCAGAATTATCAATAAGCAGTCCTTTCATCCCTAAAATCCTTGGTCTTCATTCTTCATTCTCTCTATCGGGACTTTATTTTTCAAACGCATACATTGGTTCGAAGTGGTTTTCGGATAGGGATTCTCTAGATCCGATCTCGGTTCCTTCGATCCAATCATCGATAAAAAGAGGTTTTGTGAATATGGAATTACTCTTTAATTGATTAAATTCTTTTTATCAAAATTCTCCCTCGAAGATATATATTTCTAAAACATTCTTTCCGGTATATACGAAATTATCAAACCTCACTTATCAAATCTTTGATTACTTAAAACACTTTTTAAACGGACTAATTCGAAATCATTTCTTTTTTACTTAGGAGAATATTCCCAAAATCATTTCATTTGAATCTTAACAAAGATTTCCAAATCATAACTTTAAACATAGATAAAAAATAATGTTATTCAAGACATCGTTTACTATAAATCCAAACCAATAAATTTTAAGTATTGGAATTTAATTAATTCCAAATCATCTCATTTAAATCTTAACAAAGATTTCTTAGTTTAAAACTTTGAAACCACGTTATCTAGGATGTTAATCCAAAACTAGTAAATATTAAGTGAGCAGAATCTGTTGAAATCATCTAATTCTACTCCATATCAATCCCTGTATTCAACAAATACTATGGATGAAATAACGGCGAAATCACCTTTCAAATTCCACGAATAGTACTTGTCACCTCTTCGGGCTTTAACACCGAGTACTAGAAGATCATCTCTATAAAATCAAGTTGTATTTGATTTAAAAATTAAATCTTTTATACTTAACTCGTTTCCGACATTTCGACCTTATCTATCCCTCGCCTAGGAAAAAGTCCAGGTGAGCCAGGGTAGTAGTTGCTCCTGAACATATCCTTAGTTTAAGCACCTCACATCCGGACCTCACGAATAGAAAAATCTAGTCTACTCGTCGGCTTTTAGAGCCAAGATTATACCACTTATTCATAATAGCTTTTTCTTTAAATCATTTATTTGAACTTTCTTCAATAAGGTAGAAAATCTCCAAATCATTATTAAAACTCTTAATTATCCATTTGAAAAAATTTACAAAAGATTTTGATAAAAATCGTTAAGTTTAAAACTATATTTCAAAAGTTATGGAAAACTGCTGCGGAAAGTGCATTCAAGCTATATTAATCAAAATGGCTTTTTGATTATTTGAAAATTATTTTTATTGCTCAAATCACTTTTAAAACATTTTAAAACATTTATAAGATTTATTTCACATTTTTAAAACATCATTTGTAAAGAAATCCAGTTTTGGATTCCAAAGTGCAAATCAAGATTTTTCAAAAACTTGTTTACTCATATTTCAAAATCTACTTATCGAAATCTCTATTTTCTTCCTTCATTGGAAACTTTGGACATAATAGTTCGGAAAATTCAGATTTCAAAGAATTCCAAGCTATATTCCATCTTTTACACTTATTTGACTTTTATAGCGCGAAATCGCGAACTGCAAATACGCGACGCGCTTATATTTAACTAAATTTCTCGTTTCTTTTCAAACTTCACCAAAACACTTTTAAATGTTTATAAAACATTTCAAATACATTTTAAACCATTTTTAAAGAGGTTTAACAATTCCATATACATACCATTTCATTAATTCAAGGAAAGTGATTTCCTTTGTGCTTATCGACGTGTATATTCGTGACTTGCATATATATTCAACATTCAAATGAAAACAACCAAACTTGGTGATCAAAGCATATTAAACATCCATTTCAACATCATATCATCATCCAACATATAGTATAATAAATTAGGAGTTCCCACCTTGATTCCCTATCGGAAAAAGGCTATAGCTTCACTAATTCGTGATCCAAGCTCATGAACCCCAACACCTTGCCTCCTAGTGTTCTCGGCCATTCCAAGCCAAAAGTGGTGCTCGGCCAAGTATGGGGAATGAGGTGTAGGACTTTGGATTATTATTGAATGTACCAAAAACTAGACCTAAAAATAGGTCATATTCTATGGGTTTTTGGACACTAAACTCCCTGAATTTGGAAATGTGGTCAACATGAAAGTTGTAGGAAATTCTTTTCTCTACAGTTTCAATAAAAGAATCATCTAATTTGGATTAGTTATGAGGAAGTTATGGCCAAGAGAAGAAGAAGTATTCACGAATTCGTTAAAACAAAGCCCAAAAATACACTGTAAAAAAGTTGAATTTTGACATAGTTAGGTTCAAAATTGAAAGATGTAATAAACATGAAAGTTATAGCTAGAATTTCACATGGTTGAAAAAAATAATTACCTCATTTGGATCTTTTTTGGAGGAGTTTACTCGAATGAAAAGGAGGTATTTTCGGCCATTAAAACTGGGCTCGAAAATGCTTTGGAGAAAATGATGTTTTGAGCATAGTTAACTTTGAAATGGGAAGAAGTGGTCAACTAGAAAGTTGTAGCCACTGAAATTTTGAAGGGTTTCAAATAAAGGAATTCCTCATTTCATTCAGATATGAGGAAGTTTGGCTAGAGTTAAGAAAGTGAAAAAATGTGATGAGAGGGTGAGCTATTTATAGCCAAGGGAAGAGTGCAAAGGAAGCCATACATACATCATCACTTCATGGCTTCTCCAACACACCTCCCCTCCTTCCTAGGCCAGCAAAAGCCTTTCCCCCATGTGCCCATCACTTCCATCCACTTCATGTATACACAAGGTTACTTATGAAAGCTTAAGGAAGAAGCTTTATACAAAATATCTTTGATTTTTGTCTTATGTATGTATTTGTAAGTGTATAAGTATATATGTATGTATACATATGTTCATGTGCATGGTAGTGGATGCATTTGTATTTTACACATGTATACATGACATATAAATAACGTTGCATCGATTCCGAATAACTTTCGTTCGATAAACTGTTGCCAACTGGAGAACCGATTCCCGATCACATTTTCAATTCTTAGTTAACGCACACATTTTTGTAAACAAACTTTGAAAATAAATTTCTAATCATTTTAAATTAATTGAAATGATCACATTCCATTTATAAAACCATATAAATTAATATTAACAATTGTTTACAATAATTGCAATTATACCGATAAAGCGATATCGATTTTTCCTTATATTTTCAAATCAAATATATATATCCTTATAAAATTATTATAAATGATTTATTATCACTTTATAACATTCAAAATGAATTATAACCTTTTTAAAATCATTATTTGAATAATTATAATAATTATTTAATCATTAAATCTCAATTTAATTTAATAAATCAATTATCATATTTAAGGGCATTACTATTAATGTTATAAACACATTTTATTTTCAAAAACAAACCAATTGATTTTATTTCATATTCTTGTTTAATTATAAATATTAGTGTATGTATCTTGCTCCATGCACGACATTTTACGATTATAGGGCTGGTTATTGACAAAACAATTTTCAGCCATTTTATCGATTTAGATTTCGAGGAAAATATTTTTGTAAATACTTATTCAAAATAAAATTACTATTACTTATTACCACTCAAAATGATATTATTTGAATTATCAACCTTTTATTTAAATAAATTTAAAAATAATTATAATTAATCAAAGTAATAAATTTACGGGTCGTTACAGACTCCCCCTCTTAAAAGAATTTCGTCCCCGAAATTACCCAAAAAAAACCAAAAGGTTTGCCCAAAATATTTATTTTTAACTTACATCCATATGATGTACACAGATCATCCATACACAATATCTGATTCGATCTGCTATTCGAATCCATAACTTTACTTCCGAACTAGTATTGATCCCCCGATCCTTTAGTGCGGACTTTGACCAAGCTTTCTGATCAAAACTTTAGTTCTCCTTGCACAGCTCTCAACTATGATAGAAAACTCAAGCATCCAGCCATAAACCCTCATCAATATTCGTCGCCAAGAATCGAGTGATAAATCCTCTTTTGGATAAGTATCAAGACACGTCAAAGTTCTATACTCGAACCTTAGATTAAATCGTGCGACGAAACAATCCATATACTTCATATTATATTTATTAACCTTTCCAAATTTCTTGTGAAAATATTTCATAAAACTTTCATCTTTTATTCAAACTTTTATAAAGATACTTCTTTATAAATAACCAATTTACATTTTTATTTCCAATAATTCTACTTAGAAACACATTTCATTTCAAAAGATAAACATCTTTCTATTATAATACATTTCTAAAAATATCTTAATGGTTTCTGGTAAACTTATTTTCAAAATAATTCATTAAATTGATAAATCACCATAAGCTTCCTTAGCTAATATCAAATGTGAGAACATTCTTTATTTAGTTAAATCTTCCTTTATCAATTAACACTCCTTTATCAATTAAACTTCCTTTATACATATATATTCTCTTTACTTTACAGTTTCAATATATAAAATTATTCATATACTTATTCTGTTGCTTTAAGTACATTCATAATTTACTTAATAATTTTTATTTTCTTATCTTTTCAAAGAGATTAAAACAATTTGTACCAAAACATTGTTATAGTGAACTACTTTTCTTTTATTAAATGAACATTTAACATTTACTACCTTTAAAATATAATCGAAGAGATTAAAACAATTACTACCAATACCTTGTTATAATGAACTTCTCTTTTTATAACATGCAATTATAATATTTTCCATCTTTTTTTTATAAAAGATTCCAATACTTGTTATTATATATAAAATCCCATTATTAAAGATCTAATTATACTTATAAGATTTCTTCCAAAGTATCACTCAAGGGTTTAAAAACAAATGTTGCTAAAACATCGTTTACTACGAACCCAAAACCATTCATTATTAACTTTAACCATTCCTTTTAAAGATCAAAGCATACCCATATTTATCAATTAAGATAATACACTTTGATAAAAATTGACAACCATTAATTTGTCAAATACTGATTCACATTATCCTTTTTAACTTTAGAAGAATATATTGATCAAGTAACTCAAAAGTGCTACCAAGGAACTGGGTACTACCAATAGTATCGTATATTTCCTTAACAAGAAGAGGAATACTTAAGTGAAGCATTTACTATCCGAACACATCTCCTACCCATTTTTAATTACTTTCGAGCCACTTGAATCAATTAATCAAAAGGTTGTTTTTTCCGTTTTCAAAAATCCCATTTTTTAGAAATAATACCATTATTATTCCTTTTCCAAAAATCATTTGAAATTCCTTTCGAAAATACCGAAATTTAAATTCTCACAAATTCCTTTACAAAGCACGTTTTATAAATCTAGTTTATAAAATTATGTATATAAAACGTATTCATAAGATTTATTTATCTTAAATAATTTTTTTTAATAAACATTCATTGAATACCTCATAATCAAATTGTGAAATTAAATTCACGAAGTGTTCGTACTTAAACTTTTCAATTATACAACCGATCAATTAATGATAATATCTAAGTATTATCCTTTCCTTAATCAAATAACTATATTACTTGAAAAATATTCTTTATATTCAAAATATAATCGTTGGTAAAATTATTTCATTTACCAATTTTCAAAGATAAAATAATTTGGATCTTATGTGGGTAATCTTCCTCGATCGAAAACCCACCATTTCTAGGCGGATATTCTGGTTGTTCCTCTTCGTCGCTAGAGAGAACTATGAGGCTATCCTTCTCACCCCAATACACTCTAGAGGACCCCTATTTCGCGTAATTTCCCTAATATGGTTTATACAAGGCAAATAACCATTCTTTTAGACCCAAGTAGTAGGTAATTTCTAGCGTACTCTTTGGTAGAGAGGTTTGGTCAATACTCAGTAAATGTTTCGAGGTTTCTAAAGATAGCTTTTAAAATTCTTTGTATAAGATGTTTTATTATTTCAAAAACTCTTTGAAAATTTTACCAAAAATATTATTTTCCTTTCAAATACATACATATATTTTTAGGTAAAATGATTTCATATAAAACCAAATTCATACGGGCTCATATATAATACTCTCAAACTCATTCTAGGGTGTTACTAACCCCATCTCTAATGAGTTAATTATCCTAGGGCATTACTAACCCTATCTCTGATGAGTATTTTACCCCTATCAGGCTCAGGTGTTCGCTCAACCTAAGCTCTGATACCACGTTGTAAGGACTCGTTTCTTCGACTCCTAGAAATCGACACTAATACATCCTCGGTATTCACGTGCCGTAAATCCAAGTGCCGGAGAAGCAGATTCTCAAGGGTAAGAAAGAAAAATAAGACAGAACAGAATCTCACATATATTATTTAAACAAATAATCTTTACAGCGGAAATTTAAAATACATTTATCAGCGTTAAACATGGACAGTTAATTCCTGTTCTTACAAATTTGCGGAATACTATAGTATAAGAGTGTGGTGGAAATAGATAAAAATCTCCAGAAAATATTCCGACTCCATGCTTCGAGCTCCATCTAGCTTTCTTCTAAACTAAACCTGACTACTAGGCTGCCCAGGGAAAATTTAGGCACCCGGAGTTTAAGGATAAGGAAAATAAACTCCGGGTCAGCCATGGGACTGGTGGGAAAACTCAAAATATGCGTTTTGAAAATAAAAAGGTATCTCATAAGGCCACACCGCACATAAACATAGAACGGGTTTTTACCTTATGATAACCAAAACATTTTACGTCAAAACACTTGATATTATTTTTAATGACATATCTTTGAAAATATTCGCAAGTAAGCATATCAATCTTAGCCGAAATTATTACATTTTTAAATTCTAGCATACCACCTTTTAATTCAAGGCTTCCTACTTTCAAAATCTTACGGGCTCTTATTGGAGAATGGGTTCCATACAAATGACCAGGTGAAGGGCTACCTTCCGATAGTACATCTCTAGAGGAATGTACCAAGGTCAACAGAACACCGCACATCTACCAACACAAGACCGACCTACCTTTCCTCAGATAGTACTGAACATGTCATCACCTAGGTCGTTACCGACCTATCCGAGCACTCAATTACCATACACTACATTAATTTACATTCCGAACGTCATAACGGGAAGAAATGTATCTAGAAGGGGATGATCATACCCTAATGGTTGCGAACCACATAGCCTTGCCGCATTAACCCTGTTTCGGTCATTTCCGGGTGTGAGGCCTGAGGTAACGATTACCTTTCACATAGCATATCATCTTCCTTTGAATGCCACACTACCATTCTATCGATCACTTATTGACTTCCATAAACATACAACCTCCGAGCTTATACGTCTCAGAGAAGGGTGTTAAACTAAGAGAAGTTGCCTTCTTTGCCACCAAACATATGCACATTTATAAAAGTCAACGATGTAAATCTCAAGAATGCAATGTCAGACATCCATTCATACAAGTCTGTACTGGGACTGAACGAAACCGAAGACACTCCCTTACCACATCCTATCGGGAATTGACCCTAGGATTAGTAGCGAGAAGTCCTTGCAACCTAAAGAGTTTCAAAAATGAAGGGAACACTACTACTTTAGTATTTGGGAGCTAACCAGAATGATCAACAAGCAGTCCTTTCATCCCGAATATCCCTAGTTTCATGCTTCATTCTCTCTATCGGGACTTTTTTTTCGAACGCATACATTGGTTCAAAGTGGTTTTCGGTTATGAATTTCCCTAGATCTAATCCCTGTTCCTTCGATCCAATCATCAATAAAAAGAGGTTTTGTGAATTGGGAATCATTCTTTAATTGATTAAATTCTTTTTATCAAAAATCTCCCTTGTAGATATATATTTCTAAAACATTATTTCCGGTATATACGAAAATATCAAACCTCTCTTATCAAATCTTTAATTACTTAAAACCCTTTTTAAACTTGGACTAATTCGAAATCATTTCTTTTATACTTAGGAAAATATTCCCAAAATCATTTCATTTAGATCTTTACAAAATTTCCAAATCATAACTTTTGACACGGATAAAAAACAATGTTAATCAAGACATCGTTTACTATAAATCCAAACCAAAACAATGTTATAAACAAATTTTATTTTCAAAAACAAACCAATTGGCTTTATTTCATTTTACACGACGTTTTACGATTATAGGGCTGGTTATTGACCAAACCATTTTCAGCCATTTTACCGATTTAGATTTCGAGGAAAATATTTTTGCAAATACTTATTCAAAATAAAATTACTATTACTTATTATCATTCAAAACAATATTATTGAATTATCAACCTTTTATTTAAATAAATTTAAAACTAAATATAATTTATCAAAGTGATAAATTTGTGGGTCGTTATAGCTCGCCACCGTTACTCACCGACTACACTGGCGATGCAGCGTGGGAGTGATAACGGCACTCTCAGACATGAGAACAGTAAAGCTGGTCCCAAAACCGATGCTAAACTAACTTCAATCCAGTATTACTAAAAAAGCAGCCACAAACAGCTTTCGTTGATGATGAAGTAACTTCACTGTGCAGAGACGATTATTCCTAAAGGGATCCAAGGGAAGATGAGATCCGACAACCAAAAGCTCTTGTAGGGTAGCTGCAAAACTTTGTCAGTAGAATACTAAGGAAAAATAAGGGAAGAACGATCTTCCTCGTTTAGTGAAACCATCATAGAAGCAGATTTTCTGGACAATTTCAAAGCTCTATCAATTGATAGATTCGATGGAACAACAAAGTCGGATGACTACATCTGCACCTTGGAGTACTATATGGACATCTTAAAAGTGGGGAGGATGGCACAATGCAAACTCTTCCCAGTCTACCTAGCTGGTGTAGCCTCCATATGATTCAGGAGATATGGACCAGGGAGGTCCATTCTTGGGGCAGCTATCTGTTGGTTTTCTAAGACAGTTCAACTCGGGAAGGAAAGCTTCCCCGGATGTAAACACCATGGCCTACATAAAGCAAGGTGAAACTAAGAGTCTGTGCAGCTTCATAAAATGCTTCAAATTAAGGCCCTTCGAATAGGAGTTACTTGTGAAGAAGCATTACTAATGGCAGCGCACGTCGGATTAGAATTGATACTTCCATGCAGGAAAAGAATATGAGAAAGCTGTGTCATAGCATGCAGGCCTTCTATAAAAGGGCCAGCGGCTCCATCAGAATGGAAGAAGCTGGATCAGCAGCACGGTTTGAGAGAGCTCCTGCTCCCCATAATAAGTCGAAAATAGAGGCAAAACGATACCATCAACCCGTGAAGCTATAAAGGGAATAAAACTTCATAGTGAAAACTGACCTCATCCACGCTCCTGGAGAGATACCCAAGATGATCAGGACCGAGTTGGACTATAATGTCCCAAACAAGGGAAAAAAGGCAGAGCGGAACAAAGGTGGAGCATACTGTAACTTTCAAAGGGCTAATGGCCATCACACAGATAACAACGGACATCTAAAAAAATGAGATTGAGAGACTGATCTAAAAGGGATACTTGTGCAACTCCATGTAGGAAAACAACATAGAAAGGACTAGGATCCTCATGTCGGATTCAAATGAAAACCTAGCAGGAAATTCCTCTAATTTAATAACCTCAATCCTTGAGTGACCACACCTAGTAGGAAAAAGTAAGAAAGCACAAGAGTGATATGTGCAGGAAGCGAAAGTGCAGCAAAAAATCATTTACCATGTAAAACAAGAACCGCCATAGGATATAATCTGTATAGCAGCTGATGCCACTTGAGTAGTCTTCCCACTTCCGGATCTACTCATGATCACTTTGCAGATCTCAAATTGCACCATGAAGAAAGTCTTCATTGATTATGGGAGTTTTGTGAATGTCATCTTCAAATCTGCATTTGACAAAATAAAGCTTCCAACTGAAATATTGAATCCTAGCCTAGAATCTATCTACAACTTCAGCAACACTATAACCATTCCCATTGGATCAGCAAGCCTGCTTATCACTACCAGAATAGCTCCCCTTCACAAATCCATCTACGCGACCTTCCTGATCATCGATCAGCAACACCATATAATTCAATTTTATGAAGGCCAGCTCTAATTGACTTGGACACAGCCACATCTCAGAAAGAACTGCTCATGAAGTTTCATACCTTTGTCGGGATAGGATCAATTAAGGGAGAACGGCTGTTGGCTAGGGAATTATATAACGTAAATCTCAATTCTAACAATAAAATTATTTAAAACTATTTTGTTGTCTCCTCTAATAATTGTGATGATGCTAATGAAAAAGAAATTAAACCAGTTCTAAGAAAAACGTAGGTACAAGATAGCCAGACTGATGCTAAAACAGGTCATTATGTGACCACAACATTGGTAAGAAAAGAAACGAGAAAGTATATGTATATGATTGGCATTAGTGAGTATAACTCAATATACATGTAGTACTTTTCCGAGGAAGCTCAAAAACATGCACTCTTCGCTACCTCTTAACCCAAGGAGAAAGAAGAAAGTGAAATAGACCCAAGGTTAGGGGAAATGAGAAGAGAGTTGAAGCAAGTACATGACTTTGAAGATGTACAAATAGATCCCAAAGACCTTACAAAGACTCTTAAGATATGGGAAAACCTCAACGCAGAAGCCATAATCGAGTTGATAGACTTCTTGAAAAAAATCAGTAGATGTTTTTGCTTGGGCGCACTCAAACATAGTAGGGATAGATCCAACCATCGCATGCCATACACTCAACATTTATCCCAATGCTCCTCCATTTAGGCAAAATTGCAGGATTTTGGATTAGAAAAGGTATAACACTCTATATGAAGAAGTTAAGAAGCTGAAAACAAATAGATTCATCAAAGAAGTATACTATCCAAAGTGGATCGCCAACCCTGTTCTTGTGAAGAATCCCAATGGGAAATGGAGAACCTGTATAGACTATGTCAATATCAAATTAGTAAAGAATACACCACCATCTTGATGTGACAAAACAGTGCTGTAATCCGAAAAACAGTGACCATAATCATAATGAATCAAGGGATGAGGTGATGGGAAAAAGACCGCTCCACGACTAAGAGCCAAACCTTATTCATCAAAGGCAAGCCTAGAGATCCCAACTTTGTCCCTAAGATTACCAAATATGGCCCAAGGACAAAGGTGATAGCGCAGTCCTCTAATATTGAGAGCAACTCGTAATAGGGTCATGAAGGTAATCGCCCACCAAAACAGTAGCTCAATCTCTTCTACTAAGCCATGCAACTCAAACCATCCCCGACATTGTGCTATGCCAATATCGCAAATTGGACAGTGCAGTACCACTCAAGAAGTGTTGGTGCAGTCCAAAGGCTATACGGCATCGCAAACCTAGGATAATGAAGGCACAAACCCCTAACAAAGTAAAGCAAAGTTCTAAAGCACTGAAAATAATACGGGTCTCCCTGAGAAGAAGGGGCGGTTCCTTATTGCAGCTTCATCTACATGTATGTGAAGTCCATGGGCTTGTAGCTTTGCAGAATTAGAAATGCATAATCTATTCAAATTTGGATTTTCGCGTCTAAATTCTAGACATTTTTGCTTCAATTTCAAGCTTTCCACCAAAGGTTAAAATCCAACTGCTTAAATCACAATTTTCCACTAAAAAGCCACGTTAGCAATCCGTGCATACCAAATAGGTGAGTGGATATCCGACACACAACGCAATCGAACAGCAAAAATCAAGGGAGTGCAAGGATGACGTTGGCAATCCACGTGAATACATGTGTACTATAAATGAATAAGGCATTGTACAGGAAAATGGGGAAATTTTTACTTTACCCCTTTTGGGACACACGAATCAAAATTTGTACTGTCTTCTATTTTTTTTGAACTAAGAAATCAAGAAATAATAATAGACATTTTACCCGTGGACGTAGGATTCCTTAACATCTGAACCACATAAATTCTTTGTGTCTTTTCTATTTTCAATACTTTACTTTACTGTTTAAATTTGCTAGCGATAAAGTCAAGATAGATTCCCTCTAACGAACTGATATTCTAAACATCTTTCCTCATAATTGTGTAACCATTAACACAACATAATTACTCCTCCTAAAGGAAATTTTAATGTTACTTAAATTTATTGATTCATAATCACGAAAGTGTTCATCTTCATGATTACTACATTAAAATAATTTAATTATATCTAGTACGAAAAATCTCAATAACAGTAGCTTAGGACATTTTGTAATAGATGTTCTTAGAATACTACTAAGGTTTAATGTAACATTTCATTTTACTAATAAGCTCCCCTTAATTTTATATGTTTCTAAAACCCATAATGACAAAACATAGAAATCTTTCGACTTCATTAGTGGCAATATGACTCGTATGCCTTGGGATTCTATCCTTGAGTAAAGATCAATAAATCATACTCCCACATATGATGGTTAACTCCATATCAGTTGTATCATATACAACTCCTAACTTTGTGGTCTTTTTCCTAATCTCATCTTTACCTTGAGTAAAGTTTAACAAATAAAGAGAGATTATCCACTCGTACCTACCATTTTATAATGGCCTAAGTATAATGCATATATCTTGAGGATGTCTCAATAAATATGTGTTGTTACCTTACATAATTGATATATGCTCATCATTGATATGTTATGCTATTTTATATTATTATTATATTGTTCTTACACTGCAAGTTCCCTGTTAATTTAGGAAATCACTATGGGTTGAAATGATACATAGCCGAATGATCTTATAGATTAGGGGAAAATCTTAATGGGTTGAAATGATAAACCCAAGCGATTTTCATTATTTTTGAAATTTGGGATTGCGGGTTGAAATAATATATACCCGTAAATTTAAATAATTGCGGATTGAGATGATAAATATCTATATCACTTGACCATAGGATAGAAAACTATATACGGACACCGTTGGTCTATTTTAAAAAATGATTTCCAAGGTTTGAAAGGAAATATATGGGTTTTAATAAATATTTTTTTTTTGGCATGGCAGGGTTTTAATAAATATTGATTTAAAAAATATATATATAAAGATTTTCATTTTAATATATGTGTAAACGTTTGATTTTAAAACTATATGTTTTGAATATTTTAAATTTATAAGTTAAGTTTTAAAATGAAAATTATAAAATTTTACTTATAACTTTATTATTTTTAAAATATATAAAATAAGATTTAAAATAGATTTAATAATAATAAGATTTAATTTAATGATAACTAATATAATAAAATTTAATAAGAATTTAATTTAACTAACAATATATATATATATAATATGTTAAGTATTTATTTAAATTAGAGATTTGTAATAACCTTAAGTAAATAGAGGTTGGAAAGATAAATTAAATAAGAATTGATTTATAAGTAAATTTGTTTAGAATTGAATTTAAATAAGGATTGATTTAAACTTATTGATTTCGAGATTTGAACGATATGTTTTATAACTTGATAACATGATTTTGATTAAAGAGGACTTAATGAATATATTTTTAAATTTAAATAAAATTGAATTTTAATATTTAATTTTGATTTAAATTTGTAATTTGAGATTTTATTTAATGTTTAACTAAAGATGATCAAATGAATATTTCAAATTTAAATAAAATTGAAATTGAATATTTAAATTTGATTTAAATTTGTAATCGGGATTATATTTATTGGCTATTAAAATGATTAAGTGAATATTTCAAAATTAAAATAAAATTAAAGATGAATTTGAAATATAAATTGTATTTATCAAATTGAGTTAGTGTGAATGTTTGAATATTTAAAACTTTGAAACCTATTGAAATTGAAATGGTCTAATTTTTAGTTCAAATCTATATTTGAAATCGATATGAATTAAAAATTGTTTTTATGAGAATTTGAATTGAATTGTAATTGATGAACTGAGATTGATTTAAATTGAATTTGGAACTAATTAAAGTTGATTTGGATCGATTTGTGGAATTGGACGAAACAATTCTAATTTGAAACTATTTTGATATATACTCTTTAATATTATCAATTTTTAATATAAAACTATTTTCTCTATAACCTATTTTAAATATAAACTATTTTAATATATATAAAAACTACTTTTAAATATTTAAATTGTTTAAGTGGGAACCGTTATGATTTAGATTTAATGGATTTAAATGCAAATATTTAATATGATGGTTTAAACTATTTTTTGGTTATGATTTTGAAAGTGAATACGATTTCGAAAGTGATATGATTTTGAAAAGATTATAATATTTCGATATGAATTATGAAATTGTTTGAAATACAAATTGACCACGGTGTGAAATAAGCGTTTGGTTGTTAAAGTGACCGGGATCGAATATTGTCATACTCTCTGCCAATACCGAAACCACTTTAACAACCGTGTACGTGGTGGAGAATCCAGAACGAAGTAGGATGGTTTGGCAAATGATTCTATATGAGGTATTAACGTATCCCCGACTCCCGCGAGTAAGCTTGATGTGGCTAAAACAGGAGCTATACTGGGCCAAGTGAGGTCGCACCTCCGATCGAGCATGCTTCTTCGATACCATTATATTATTTGTGATTTGATTGGGTGCACCTTTGATTTGGGAGTGTGTCTCGAGGTGGGTGGTAGTAGATGCTATGCGTTACCACTAGTCCGGGAGTGCAAACGGTAGAATCCTACCCTGGCATTGCCTCACGTGCCTTGTCACATGCCTTATCGCGCCTTCTACGAGTTTGGTTTGTACCATACCTATGGAGTACCCTCTGATAGCCCTCTAGTTTACAGAGGAATTACGGTACTGTATAGACTACGGGAATATATAAAAATGTGTTAAGGGGGATATGGGTAACGCCTTAACGCTATTTTAATAGTTTACTTTACTTTAGACATTACATATGTAGTGTATTGTACTATGTATGTAGATAGTTTAACGGATCCTTAGAGGATAAGAATCCCAAACATCCTTTGAGTTACTTTTTATTTCACTTGACATTTCACTTGAGTTGATTTACTGGTATAAGAATGTTAATCCTGACTCAAATGTTTTGTGTTTTGCTTTATGCTCGGGTCAGACTGAGTGTCATAGCATTTGACGCACCTTTGGAGTTTGGAGCTTTGCTTGAAGATCTGTCTCTTATCTATTCAGCTTTGCAGTTATCTCAGTGGTTCCCAATTGATGTTCAGACTTGTCTGTTGCTTTTGTATTTGTGACTACTTTGTATTTGAGAATTTCTGTTGTATTTTGTTTCAAACTCTGATGTTTATATAGTAGCTTCATGAACTACTATTTATATATTTCCGTTACTTATTGTTGTATTACTCCGTGTCTGTGATTCTATGATTGATTGATTTACTGTATATGCTGAGTTTTGCCAAATATAAATTAACATTCTGTTGTTTTGAGCAATTCAAGTTTGACATGAGTGGATGATTGTCGATTTGAATGGTTCGAAATACCAGGTCGTTACAGAAGTGCTTACCATCCGAACACATCCCTTCCAAACTTTTAAGTTATTTTCGAGCCACTTAAACTAGTTAACTTAAAAATATTTCTTTTATTTCAAAATCTCGTTATTGAAAAAATACTTTACATTTTCCAACAAAACATTTACCACCCACTTGCTTTGGATTCGTCCGTGTTTGAACTTGTTTCGATTGTACAATGATAAAGAGAATAATTTACTAAGTGCACTATAACGTTCACCCAGGAAAATATCTGATCGTCACTTAGAAGATTATTCCAATTATCACAAAGCAAGTCGAGACTTATTCCTCCTAACCAATCCAAAGAAAATACTTCTTACTTAACCTTTTGTCTCCCAAAAATTTAATTCTTGAACCAAAATTTCTTTCAGATAATACTATTATTACTTTTCAAAATCTTGAAATCCTTTTAAAAGGCCCCAGGATTTAGGTCCACAAGTTTCCTACTTAAATTCTTTTTAATCGAAAGACACATCTTCAAAATTCTTCTTATAAGATCAACCTTTATAAAACCATTTTTCAAATATTTATTTCAAAATATTCTAACTCTTCTTCTATAAACATCTTTCATTAAATTAATTTTTGCCCCAATATTAACATCGAACGCCTTATAGTCAAATTGTGGAACTTAATTCACACGGTGTTCGTTTCAATGTTTTTCCAATTTCTATCTATCCAACACATATCTTAAAAATGGAAGCTAGCTATGCACACTAATAATAGTCAATGCTCAAACTGGACGAGTGTGACTAAACAAACCCTAAATGATAATAATAAAATATTATTATCTCCTAACAACCTACACTTCATATAACTTTACCATCCTATACTAATTTTGAAAATCATTCTTTGTATATAAAATATATTCTATTAAAATTATTTCATTTACCCAATTTCAAAATAATACTATATCAGTTGGTCTTATTTTAAGTGTTTAGGAATCCCTATCAACAACGTTGATCAAGTGCGTCGACCAGAACTCATAAGCCACTCAACAAATCAAACAACACAATATAAAATATTTTTACATCACTAACAAATACGCGCTCACATATAATATACACTCAAACTCATAATAAGAAATTTCATTACCTTGTCTCTTAATGAGTTGCCCCACCAAAGCCAAGGTTCTCGCTTAACCTTGCGCTTTGAGACCGCATTGTAACGACTCGCTTCTTTGAATCCCAAAAGTCGACATTAATACATCCACGGTATTCATGTGTCGAACAACTAAGTGTTGGAAAGACAGATTGTTAGGGGAAAGAAAGAAGATATAAGATAAGAAGAAAGGAGAAACTAAACAATCACAAAATCTCACAATGCAACGGAATAACATATATTAATCAACATAATTCTTTACAAAGTCATTTCCAAAATGATACATCAGAGTTATACTAATACAATTCTATCGTAGGACGGTTATAACAGCCTGTACCTACCTAACAAATATAATATACTTATAATACAGCAGAAATAAGATAATAACTAGATATCGATGAAGTCTCCAGTTTCAGCTCCTCCAAAATGTATCCGTAGAAAACCTGGACTGCTTGGCTGCTCATAAAAAATTGAGCACCAAAGAGTGTTAGGGAAAGAAAATAAAACTCCAGGTCAAACATGGGTATGGTATGAGTAAACTCAAATCAACTGAATTATTACTTTTAAAACTATTTTAAAATCAAGGGTATCTCATAAGACCATGTCGCACATAAACACGAACATATTTTTATCCTATGATTACCAAAACACTTTTATTATAAAAATCCAGTAATATTACAGTAATGTCTAGGGTTTAAAGTATTTAATAACCAAGTAGCCGTGATGTGTGCACATGATAGCAATAATAGATATACAATCAAAAATCGAAGGCTCTTATTGGAGAATGGATTTCCAATAAATGGCAAGGTAAGGGACTACCTTCCAAAAATCTGTACACCTCTAGATAAAATATACAATGAGATCGAAAACCTTACGACCCCTGCCAAAATAGGACTGGCCTACCCTTGAATTGGGTAGTACCGAATATGATCATCCCTTGGTTGTGATTCAACAACCAAAAATGGGCCCGAAGCATACATAAAAATATCAACACTAGATCTTGGGATGATCATACCCTAATAAGTGCGACCCACATGGCCATGCTGTATCAACCCTGTTTTAACCATTATTAGGATGTGAGACTTGAGAGGCTATGCTCTTAACATTTAGCAATCCTTCTTGGAATGCTAACACTACCCTCCAGGAAGAAATGCAATGCTTGCATTCATCTATACAAGTTCGTTCTAGGTTTGAACGAAACCAAAGGCTCTTCAAGGAGCATCGTCTTCAATCATCTTCAAGATGTCTACCATATGAATCATATATTAGTTCGAAGTGGTTTTCGGATAACATATCTGATCCTGGTCTCTCCAAACCAAAAACGATAATTTAAGGTTGACTCATTCCAAGTTCTTTTGGAAGTATACAACAAGTATTTGAGTCCTCATTAGGAACTCGAATATGCAATCACCCTTCCTGAGTCAAAACTGGTCAAGATTTGATAGTCAGTTATTTAACTATCAAATAACCAAACAATAACAATTTAGAGATTTAATTATCCATTGCAACCACTAAGCCTCAAAACAAATCTTTCATGTATTAAATCTCTTTTCAAAATGTTTATCAAAACATTCATATAATTATCTCACTGGCATAAGTATATTCACAGAACATTTGTGAAAGATTTGTAATTTCAAAATCATATTAAAGGATAAAACAAAATGTTATTAAAATTGGAGACAAAGATAACCTCGAACAATATTTCTTTGGAGTTAAGTACGGAATGAATGTCATACCACCAGAACTAAGAATGTTAGTAAAAGGAAATCAAACCTCAAATTCTTTTATAAATTTCCTTCAATAAATCCTTTTAACAAATCTCTTTTGTTTATTAAATCCCCTTTACTTAAATTCAAAACCTACTTACAAAACTCTTTATAAACCACCAACTTAATTTACAAAAACTCTTTAATAAATATCAAAACCATTTATGTTACTCTTTATAAAACTCAAAAATCCTTTTATAGAATTCCTTTATAAATATTCAAAACCCTTTATCAAACTTCTTTTATAAATATACAAATCAGTTATAAAAATTCTTTTATAAATTATCCTTATTTAAAACAAATCTTCTTTAATACACTTATTCAAGTAGTTTCCTTTGATAAACAATATGATTATTTAAAACACCTTTACCAAAATCATTACTTAACTTAAAACAATTATTAAAAGTATGGTTGACCTTAAAAATCAAAAAGAAGCTTAGTGACCACAATGGTTCTCATTTAACGGAGTTTACTTATAAAAGATAACCGACTTAAAACATAACAAATAAAGTTTAAAATAACATTTAATAATTAAATCTTAATTTAAATAATAAATTAAAGCTTATTTATAAATGCAAGCTTAATTAAATTTTAATAAATCAAAATTAAACCATAATTAAACCTTAATTAATTATAGTTAAGTCCTAATTAATTAATGATTATACCCTAACTAATTAAAAAATAATTAAATAATAATTAATTAAATAATTAACCTCTAATTAAATAATACTTAATTAAAATAATTAAACTTGATTAATATAAAAATTAGTGCTTAATTATCTCTTAACTTTATTAACCATTAATTAAAACTTCCTTAATTAATTAATAATAAAGTTTCTTAAGTAATACTAACTAATTATTAATTACTTAACTTAATTAATATATAATTATTCTTAATTAATAAATTAATTGATTATCAAAACATACTTAATTAAGTAATAATTAACTTATATGCTTACTAATTTAGTTTGAAAATGGTTTTTTTCAACAACATTTAAAAGAAATACTTTTAAAACTTGAAAATTATCAAATTCCCCAAACTCATCTATAACGACTATCGCTATGAATGTTGTAACTTAGAATTAGTTTTATAAGTTACCATCCAAAACTTTAACTTTTCACTTTTGCTTACTTTTAAAACATAATTTAAAGGAGTTTTAAAAACTTTAACTAAAGTTAGAAACTAAAATAAACTAAAACAAAGCATTTACTAAATCAAAACTAGTAAATGATTTGAATTTCAAAATGGACCTCAAGTCCTTTTCAATATCTCAAGTTCTAACTTCCACACCATTTAATTACATATCCAAAATTATGAATACTAAATCACATCATCACCATGCATCACAATGATCGCAACTTTAAATCCAAACACATCACTTTAATCCATTGATTCAAGTCAAATGCTAAAAAACAAGCTACCACATACATATACATCCAAACCATATCATAATCCAAACATTAACATCATATATAAATAACACATAACCATCATATATGCAAAGGCAACATCTTTCCAAAAGTTAGAAGTTTACTCACCGAAAATTTGCAAAACCTTTTTGAAAACTTGAAATAGCTTTAGAACTATGCAAAACTTGACCTTTGGAATTAAAATTTGGAAAATGCTTGGCCATAGTAGAGTATGGCTCGGCCATGACATGAATAGGTGAGGTGAGGATTTGTATCGCAGAGGTGGAGGGACTTCAGATAATGTTGAATTCACAAAACTAGACCCAAAATTTAGTCATATTCTCTTGGATTTTAGCTATGTTACTCTTGGAATATGGAGAGGTTGTCAAAGAGAAAGTTCTTGTAAATTCTCTTCTCTACCATTTAAAAAAATAATTACTCAATTTGGCTTTGTTTTGAGGGAGATATGGCCAGAAGAAGAAGAAGTATTTTCGTACTTCAAAATATGGGTCTGAAAACACTCTACAAAGAAATAATATTTTGACATGGCTAAGCTCAAAATTTGAAGAAGTGGTGCAAATGAAAGTTGTATCCACTTGAATCTGCTATGGTTTAAAAAAAATTCTCCATTAGGATAAGAGATGAGGAAGATATGATAAAATAAGGAGGTGGCAAATTTTAAAGAAGTGAAGGGCTATTTATAAGCAAGAGAAAAAGTAAATTACCAAATGCCCTTGTCCTTTACCCTCCACTGCCCTCTTGCCATCTCACCTAGTCTCCTTCACCTCATGTACTAATGCCCATACCCTTGTTCCCACTTCTCATTCCCATGCAAACATGTTTAAGTACTTTTTGTACTTAATGTTCTGATGATGTGACATTTATATTTTTATTTTAAACTTTATATACTTAGGTATGAATACATATATACATATAATAATACACACATATGTACATATACTAACTTATTTACAAATGTGTATGCTTATGTTAAAGAGTTCACAACGTTTTTGATAACTTTTAGCCGACGACTCTACAAGAAAAGTTTATTACCTTAGCACAAAGGTACATCGTTTTTTATTGGATTGCCATTAGAAACAATAATTTGACGGTAAATTTCTTTTACCCTACGTTGTGTACACTGTCAAAAACGAAAGGCGCTAAATTTATTTCCTTCCCTCCATTTCTACAAATTCTGATTAAATAAAAACTTCCCCAAAATTTCAATTCTTGGATCCAAATTTAATTACAAAATATTCCTCCTTCGGAAAAACATTTCGTCGCCAGTAGCCCTAGTTCCGACTGTAGTCAATTGGCCCCGTAGCAGGCTCATCCCCGTTTGCAGTCGTCTATGTTCCCGTTGTAGTTGTCTCAATTGTAGGCTCGTCTCCTGTGCCCTCATCCCCATCCCCGTTGCAGGCTCGTCACTGGAAGCGAATGTTAGCCCTAGTTCCCACTAGTGTCCATTGTTTCGTCACTGGACGTGAATCGGCAGCCATCATCACCAACAGTCCTTTGTCCTCGAAATTTCAGAGTAAGTTGCAGCCGTGCTTTTGCCTTTATTTTATATTTTCAGAGCAAGTGATGATTGGAGTCTTAACTTCAAGTAATTGGTTATTTTTAAAAATCATAATGGAACTCGAAACTTAATTTATGTAGTCAAATTAAAACTCAACCTTAACCAATAAGTAGAATTGTGTTTGTTGATATTTAGATAATATTGCCAACTACAAATAAAACGACCTAATACAAAAACCTGTTATCCAGAAAATTCCAAAACTCTAGCAGTAAGCTATCCAAGAATATTCAGTTGAGCAATATCTTTACTATGTATTCGATACTTTTGTGTTATTTCTGGAAAAAAAATTCTAGTTGCAAAGTTCTATGAATATGTTCTGGCAATGGAAGATGTCCTAGAAGTTTTCAGGTCTTGATGGCTCTCTTTTTGTATCCTTTTGTAGATCTTAAACTTGTCCATGTCTTTATGTAATATGGAAAACAGTCTACTATTAGGTGACTGATTAATGACACTGAGAATTAATAATGACTCATGTGTTGTGCAGAGTAAAAATGAGAAAATTTAATCAAATGAATATGCATATTGTTGTGACTCTTTGCTACATATCCTTATAAAGTCAAGGGTGTATTGAAAAAATCAAAAGCTATATAGGAGTAAATGAAAAACAATACGGTCTTTATGTTTTGCAGAAAAGGGTAAAGTTTTTTAGTGTTATACCCAAAAAGTAGATATCAATAAGGCTTTTAGCACAAAAGCATTTAATGCTTTTATATTGCAATCATATTCATGTTTTGTAAAATAAAATGAACTAACATCTTTTTCATTTATAAATGATGAATAGTTATCAAGTGTAAGCACTTTTAAGGAATGTAAAAGGCGCCCTTTAGTAAATCATATCTATCTAGACTAATCTATTTACAATTTTTTCTTCAAAATATAGTACATTACATTGTCATTTATTGACATCGGATAATAGTATTCATATCCTGCTATATAAATCATCTTTGGTAAGTTCAAAAGCAACTATGATGCCAAATCAAACTTTCTGGATTTTCGTAAACATGGAATATTCTGACATGATAGCTCAAAATCTACCACTGTGAATGTCAGTGGTATCCTATTGCGTTATAGGAAATCACACATCTAAATATATGAAGACAGTGTATACACTTTCTGGTTCACTTTGCCTCCTCTAGTCAAGAAATTGTTTTAACAATATAATTGTGTTTTTGACTACTTTCTTTTCTCGTTCTAAGAAACTAAATATCACAATTATGTTTTAACAATATAATTGCATTTAGATTTTTTACTAAAATGTGCAAAAAATGGGAGGGGTTTTCGTTGATGCTTTATTTGTTCATCTTCCTTGGTAACTCAATGAGCAATGTATAAATTTATGTTTAAATACGTATTTCTATAGTTTTGTTTTTTATTCTCGTAGGCATCCAAATACACCTTTCATATATCAAAATTCTACAAAAGACATGCATTTGTAAATATATTATTTGATGTCGGAGAAGATGGTTTGTATGAATTTTGATAACTGAGTCGCTGTTAATGTTTGATTTTATTTAGCTTCATAATATTGTCCCTTTCATATCAGAGTTTCTTTTGGTTCATATTTCCAATGTTAGTTTTTTCCTAGAATTTTCAATTAATATTGTTAATCCTTACATGTTAATAATGTTTATGATGCTAAGTTGTGTGTATAGTTGTTTGTTTGGTATAATTTTACTCAATGTTAGCATATACGTGGATTAGTTGGCCAAGCTCACATTAATATCTGCAGAATTACTTAAAATACGTCTGATTTAACTTTGAATTTATATGTTTAGTTTATTTAGGCACCTTTGGATGAAAAGCACACTTAAGTTCACCAAATATGAGCATGGATCTTAGTCTTACTTTCAACAATCACATTCTCAAGACTCCTCCAAGAGGTGAAAAACAATTCTTTCTTTTTAGGTAGTGATAACATGTGGCAAATTAACTTAATTTGATCAATGTGGTCTAGAAATAATGCTTATTACAATTTTTTTTTCCTATAGTTTAAAATTTGTAATTCTTTGATTTCTCTACTCTGTAAGTTTTTATGTTTGTTTTGTTGCTTTTTTCCAAATGAACATTTTGATTTTTGCAGTTTTGTTCAATATCCAATCTTGATGAGTAGTGAGTTCTAAATGCATGTATTTTATGTTTGATATCTATTAGGCTTCCATGACAATTGTAATTAATTTCAAGGACATACCTAACTTACCTTTTATAGTCACATATTGGAAAGACAAATTGCTCTATGCATCTTACATGCATATTCAAACTCCTAGTTATTTAACTTTTCCTATGCATTTTCTTCTTTGCTTAATGCAATAGTTTTACATTTGTTAAGTAACGAAACTTTATATTTTGACTAACCAAGCTTTATATTTTGAGTAACCAAACTTCAAACATATTGAAATTACATTTTTTGTAACCTTGCAAAGATCTTTACTTTAAACATATATTTGTATTACCACAAATTTTGTATGTGTGTGTATAGCTTTGTAGTTTTGTATCAAATTATTTGTTACAACTTACGCTCCAAGTCATACATCTATAGTATATTGTTAACTTATTGGAACCACCTTTTGTGATTAGATGGTTACTTGTTATCTTGTTCTCGTTGGTACAGGTATGAAGCTTGTGAATTACGTGACTTTGAAAAGGAAAAATACTTAGTAAAAGGTGTATCCAAAGCTGTTAAAAACATAAATGAAAAGGTATCTGAGGCATTAATAGGCATGGATCCTACACTTCAATCTCAGGTTGACAAAGCAATGATAGTTGCTAAACCACTTTATAAAACCAAGAGGTATAAATTTCCGCTTGTTGCATTGTGGTCTAAAGATGTAACCACCCCAGCATTTTAGCCTTGTGAGCCTTTCTCAATAATAATCAAATTAGAGAAAACAATTATTCTGTCGTTCAGTGTAGCATGTACCTACATCAGCTACTAGCATTTCAGCAAAAAAAACCATATATTTGTAAATTTGTGTATGCTTTAATTAAGTTTAGTGTTTTGCTACTACTATTGTTCATTCCTTCAAACCTGGCTTTGATGTTGAACTCATTAGCCTAGATCAGTTGCCTATTTATGAATTAATCATTTAATTACCAATCCACTCCTAATAGGCCATTTGACAATTGACACTACCCAAGGTTCTAACTCTCTTTATTAGTGCAGTTCTGGCGACGTCCAGGGTAGCCATCGATCATGCAAGCGTTGGCGATATGAGCACTACCTCTACTTGCAATCAAAGACTGCTCCAGCTTGTACACATTCTTGTTCCAGTATTCTTCTGTAAGTTATATAAATATAACCAGGTTATACATGTTTTATATACATTACCAATGCTACTAAGTTATAACTTCTCATGATTTGTTTTAATTACCTAAGATGAGAACACATTCTTCATAAGGTGTTATACACATGATTTTGTAAACAATATTAAGGATGATTTCATAAGGTGCTAAGATTAATCTATTATAAAATAAGTAATAGGACTATTAAAATTTGTGACAAAACTAAGACGTGTACAAAACGAGAATAAAATTTCGAATTATATATATATACATTAGTCAACTATTAAACCATATTTTGTCTTTTAAAACAACCCATACACATTATATAATTTCTTTTTTGAAATGGTACTTTATATACAACATGTCACTAGGACAACATATCATATGTCAATAAACGTTTGAATCATGCTACGCAAGTTTCGAACTTGTGACCTCTCACATCAAAGTCGAATCACTTAACCACTGGGACAATGGTGCTTGTCACATTATATAAAGATTAAAACAACCCATACACATTATGAAAGGCGCGCCATGGTACATAAAGCATTTGTATTACTTGCCCTGTCTACAGATCTGTATGAATCTATTTAATACCACTTTTCTCTTACCCTTTTCAGTTCTTCCATCATATCGAAACAAATTTTCTTGTAAACTTGTTCACTGTTAGTTATTGTTGCCTGAACAATCTTATATTAATCTAGGATATAAAAATATTCTACTAAATTCTCATAGTATATATGGTCTGTAAAACTAATAGATTAAAAGTACCATTTTCTAAATTTATATAAGTCAGTAGCAATAGATACATAACGGTTTTAAAAGAATGGAATTTGCTAGTATCCTACGATGTATCTTATCCTATAATCATGTAATTAACATTAGCCACTATTTATGTTTATTGTTTAGTCATATATTTTGATTGTATGCTAAAAAAATACAACCGTAGAAAGAAAAAAAATCTAATCATATAAAATAAATTAAAAATCAATTTTAATAGAAAACCTATTAATTAGCTTAAAATGAATGCGATCAGGTTTAAAATGCATGGAGTATGGCTTTAAAATAATATACCGACATGGAAGATTATATGGTTAACCACAGAAATATGTATTAATTTGTTTGCCATATAATAGACAATTTACTATAAAATTAATTAAACATGTATTAATTAGCGAGAGCTAATGCTAGCTTAACAATTCACTGTAATTTGCTTAAAGCGGGATGACAAAATAATTGGAGTTGTGATCTTCACCAATTATCACTCACAGTGAAGAAAGTATCACTCAAAATGTATCTTCACCAATTTGAAAGGGACTACGAAGAGTAGTTGTGATCAATGTAAGTTCATGGCACTACCAACATACATGCACCAAAATAATTGGACATCTTTAGCAACAAAGCCTTCGTTTTTCTACTTGATATATTAAATAATACAAGTGTCCACTGTTGTACTGTCAGTAGGCTAATTAGCCCAGTTAAATGACCTTTTTTCTGCCTAGGTAACCTTACATACATTAGAATGCACAATAAATTCAGATTCACACGGCTAAATGATAGTTTATTAACTAAACTTGAATGGATTGCCACTTCCAGAATGTCGAGGAGATCACAGCCACTCAAATACAACCACAACCGATGTATAAATACCTCCTTGGTGTCGAGGAGATCACAGTCACCATATTGTCTATTGCTGCTTGCTGATTAGCAAGCTGGTTAAACACGGTAGGCATATGTCATGATTTTTCCATAAGCAACCAAATTTTAACTAGAGGAAGTAGGATCTATAGTTCACATAATTGGTAATTTGCTTGTAATTTACCTGCAAGAAGCATATTGTTGATCTATATGAAAAGAATGCAGATCACAATATACACACACACACTCACTCTTCCTATAGAATTCTGAACAAACCTGAACATTGCCAAACTATTTGATTAACCAATACTAAAAATAATACATGGAGATGAGAAGTATATATCATAATCAAGGACAGCTACAAGCAATTAAAAAGAAACCATAAGTTACAATAACTGCTTTATCCCCGTACTATATCAACAGGTAATTCAACATGCATATCGTGTCCAACGTCAAAATAAAGAGTTGATCGCATATGAAATGTGAGGTTTTATTCTTGCTAGAATTTGATGCATTGTGATACTATGTGTGCAAAAGTTATTGGCTGAACTAGGATGGTTTTGAAGCAACCTAATGTGGAAATGATTAACAGCTAGCAAGCAATTTGCTCCTTGAGAATTTTCATTGATACATCATATTTTGCTGGTAAGTGTCATTATCTATCTGATTGATACTACTCGTTGATTAATATATACCACTATGAATGATGTCATTTTGATGAAACGAGTATGCTCTCAGCCTTGTGTGAACGGATCCCACAATTATTGGTACTACATTATCAGTGATTTATGCATGTAAACCATACATAATAGGCTATGCCTATCGCAATTATCATACATACATACACATACATATACATACATACAGACATACATACATACATATACATATACATACACACACACACATACATATATATATATATAATCTCTATATGTGTATACACAGGCAAAATAAGAAGCTAGAGTTGCCGAGCTACAGGATGAAGGCAAGGAGATCACACAAGAAGAAGAATATCATAAATTTGAAGAGCTCGTCTCAAGTGGAGAGATGGGATCGAGTATAAAGTGGACTGGTAGGCCTAGTTTTGGCGATGCTCCCTCGGTATGAAATTTGTCTCTAACGCATGATATCAGGTAGTTAAATGGATAACGTCCATTGATAGAAGCTAGAACTAGGAAAATATAAATACTAAATAGGATGGCAACTACAACACTGCTCCATGCACAAAGGTTCAAAGATTTAACATTAGTTACTATAACAATCACAAGTAGGAAAATGGTTTCTCGATTATAAACTACTTATAGATTGCTTATTAGTTTTGATATAATTACATGTCTAATTTACCAAAATAATTTGAATTTTTATTAGATGCAGATGAAAATTATTACTCGAAAGGCATTTTAATTTGCAATTTTGGTATTTTTATTAATAAAGTAAAAGTTTACAGTTCCGGTTGGAACTCGGAGCAGTAGATGAGTTATGGCTAAAACTCGGAGCTGCAGCTTAGTTCTAGTCAGAACTCGGCACAACAGCTGAATTCTGGCCCAACTCAACCACTTGGAACTAAATGCATTGTCCTTGTAATTTTTGTATATAGCAGTTGAGGGGCATTTTATGTCAAGCTTCTCTCTACCGGTTTGTGAGACTATTTTGCCTGATGTTCTATATATATTCTTTTATCTCTTTGCTCTACAGTTCAGTCTTGTCCCTATATTACTCACATTCCAGTCTTGTTTAATTTAGCCGTATACATTACAGTTCAATACAATCCAAATGTTGTTCACATTCCAACCACTACAACAAAAGTTTATTTTCTTAGCGCCGTTAGAACATAAATTAGCACAATTGGTAGGTCACACTGATTCTCAGTGCTTGCATAGATGGAAGAAGGTTTTAAATCCTGAACTAGTTAAAGGAGCTTGGTCTAAAGAGGTATATAGATTTTCCCATATTTTAATATGATTTTGCATGAAAGAATATGCATATTAATTAAAATAAGACTATATGATGTACATTGGTAACATGTTACGTTTCTTTGTTATAATGGGTTTTGTTTCATTTACTGTTCAGGAAGACGAAGCTCTTGTTGCAATGGTAAATAAATTTGGACCAGAGAAGTGGCCAAAAATTGCAAAACATTTGCATGGACGCATTGGGAAACAATGTCGTGAGAGGTAGCACCATTCATCTAAACTTAATGTTGTTTGCTAAGCTTGTTTTTTTACTTATTACTAATATATACAGAACTTCAATTCTTACTACTGTGCACAAATGCCTCCTTAGCTATGAGTAATCATCTTTTATAATGTCGAGTTCCTTTTAAGCTACCACTACGTGATATTGTCCTGCATATCAAGGATTTAATATGATGAAAACCAGGTATAACTATAAGGACTATTGGTTAGATTCTAAATTTAATCATCACTCAATATTATTGGGAATATCTTTTGGTTTCAAGTAAAGGATAAATGGAATTATATGAATTTAAGTATCTCCTCCCCAAATCCAATTTTCTTGAAACACACAATCCATTAATCTCAGTTTTCCTTTGTTTATTCATGACGGTAATGATGATGAATATGTGTGTATGCCCGCACGTGCACGCGAGCACATGCGTGCCTATGCATGCACATTGAGTTATATTTATGTTTTTTTTGATCCTAACAATATCTAGTGCAAGGATGTAAATATT
Organism: Allium fistulosum; assembly: GCA_030737815.1. Classification (NCBI taxonomy): domain Eukaryota; kingdom Viridiplantae; phylum Streptophyta; class Magnoliopsida; order Asparagales; family Amaryllidaceae; genus Allium; species Allium fistulosum. The sequence goes on along the minus strand of CM060901.1, from coordinate 301,791,270 downwards.
GTAGTATACATTCTAAACTGTAGACAGTTGTTAAAAACAGGAGTTTGTACTGGTTCTGCAAAAATCTGTTTGTATTTTTCAAAACCTACTTTCAGTTTAGAAGGCCAATTTAGAAAAACTGATTAGAGAAACCATATCAAACAAGCCTTTTCATTTGAAAAAAAAGGAAAAAAGAAGGATTTTTTGTTTTGTTTGTTAGATATAAACTGTAAAGAAAATTTAACTACTAGTATTATGGTTCAAGCTTCCAGCCGGAATTCTAGAATCCCGGAGATTTTGTCCCGGTTCCAGCGTGGACCGGACCGTGATGCGTTATATTTTTGGCCAGATCCATCGTTTGTGGAATTGAAGAAGCAGCAGCGTTTGGGGCTTTGGGTGTTTTAGTCTAGGTTTTAAATTAGGGTGAAAATAATAAAATAAATTTACATGGCTATATAAATTTTATTAATGATTTGGATTAATAATTAAATTATAATTAGGTTAATAATTTTAGCTTAAGTTCATTTCAATAAATTTATTTTACATAATTTGTATAAATTTTGTCTAGTATTAATATTGCATATTTGTTAGCGTATGTAGAAAAATTGTACTAGAATTTAGAAACCCGAATCAAAGAGGAATTTTCAAAATGGGACCGAATTTTTTTTAATTTTCCACTGACCGGAATGGAAACTAAAGACGGAATTTCAAACCTTGACTAGTATAATTGCATATTGAGTCTATCTGTAACATAGGTTTTTATATATGCTTGGTTCTATTTACAGAGCTGTTATTCTTTTATTTACAAAAGTTGCACTGTATTTAATTATTAAAAAAATCAGTAAAGAAAATTTAACCACTCCGAAGATTTGAAAAAATTGATGTACTTCTTAAATTACTCTACTTCACTTGTAAATGCTACTTGATTTTATGGCATGTTGTATACTTTGTATTAGTCAATCGCCTAATGAAATAGTGTGATGAATATTTAGTGTTTGCATTATGAATCCGATTTAACTTTGTGTACCCTTTTTTGATGAATTGATTCTCAAGCATTACTTTTGCTTTACAGGTAGATAGATGACTGTGATGCAAAAAAAGGTTGCAACGAGTTATGGATCGAAGTTATTTTTGCTGCTAGAACTACTTTTCTGGTTTTAACGTATGTGCTACTTGCTTTTGTTTTGCTATTGCTACTTGTTCTATATTTTGTTTATGAACTATTGATGACGAACTATTTATGTTTGGTGTAAGAATATTGTGTATTTTGATTATGAAATTTCATACGTTGGTTATCAAATATGTGTCCAAAATGTGGTATGGATACAATATGTTGATTTTGAAATGTGGTATTGATATAATATGCTAATTTTGAAATGTGGTATACACACACATTGTGACTGATGTTTACTGAAATGGAATTTACAGAAAAGTAGAAAAAGCCTAATTGACTTAGCTTTGTATACAATTTAACGGCATTTTTAAAACGCTGTTAAAACATTCCATGGCATTTTTTAAACGCCGTTGAATGTTTTAACAGCGTTTTAAAAACGCCGTTAAATTGTATCTAAAAACATAAAGCACGATTTATTGCAACAGGTAGACGCTGTAAATAAATATCACAACAATGAAAAACGTTATAAAAAAGGACATCTAACAGCGTTTTTGAAACGCTGTAAAAAAAAAGACCAAACGCTGTTAAATGATTTCATGACACCATTAAAACGCTGTAAAAAAGGACATTTAACAGCGTTTATTCCTTGTCATTGTATATCTCTGACATATAATGCATGTCAATATACAACGTATGAAAAAACGTTGTTAATAGCTTTTAGCGTTTTTGAAACGCTGTTAAAGGTCCTGTTTGTTGTAGTGCTAGAAGTCAAAAACTAGGAAAACGAATTCCGGTCACATTTTCGTTCTTTCTTCGAACAAAATATTTTTGTAAACATATTTGGAAATTTATTTCACCATTATTATTCATTATTTAAACGAGTTTTATTTTCATTATAAAATTATTTATTTGAATAATTAAAATTAATTAATATTCGCAAAATCAAAGCAGTAAAATTCTGGGTCGTTACATGTATCGAGATTGGACATCGATACATCTATTAAGACTTGAGTACGTAACATTCTCCAAGAGTTGGGCAATGTATTACTCATGGCTACTGGGGGTATCAAGGGGTTAAGTCCTAATAGGTATAAGATAAACATAGAATGACTAACTCGATAGTTTTCTGTTGGTTAATATAAATAAAGTCAAACAGAAAATTTCGACATGATAATATTACACAATTGTCTCCGCTTGAAAATACTATCAAACTTAAACATGGAAACTTGACTTTGATTATAGCTAAATCGTGGCATGGAGTCCATCAAAGGACTATAGTTGGATTGAGTTGAAGCATTGGAAGTGAAAAACTATTTAATAGGGAATTCATCTCCTCATTATTTATATGAGGTTAGTATTACTGTCAACTCAAAGTAAAAGTGTCTGGCCAGAGAAGTTTGGTTAATAATAATTGTTATTATTAAATCAAGGACTTTGTGTTCGGACTATACCAGTTGAATGTAGATAATATTGGAATTTTGACCATTACCAAATTCCATAAATCCTAATGTGATATAGCTTTGGGGAAGAGAATTGGTGTAAATAATTTTCGCTACTAGGGACCGCTTAAAATAAGTAAAATTAGATTTTACCGAAACTATGTAAGCATTAATTTGACTAATGCCACAGCACTAGCTGAGGTGACGTTTGAAAGTTAATATTTGAATTGTTCAATATTAATCGCTGACCGGATTTACACCTAAGTTTCACACAATAGAATGTTAAATACTCCGACTACACATGATATAATTAAATTATAATTGTTATAAATTAATTTAATTAATTAATATAACTGTAAATTTTTATTTAGATTAATTGATCAATATTGAAAATACTACGTATTTAAAAGTTGTATACACATGTATTGATATATGATATCGATATACGTTTAAATTTAATTTAAATGTGAATTGTCTGATCGGGCTTGAATTGGAATAAAGGCTCATGTAGGGGCATTGTATGGATGGCGATAGCTTTGGGGAGAAAGCTTGTGATGATATATGTGGAGTTTGAACAAATGGAGAAAAGTGTGGATCCAAATCCACAATTAGCTCCTTTTTGCTCTCATATTTAAACCTTTTCACCCTTCATATTTGTAGCCTCTCTTTTTAGCTCTCCCCTTTCTACATCTGGCCAAATATAATACTCCCCTTCCCTCCATTATTTTCAAGTTTCAAACACAAATTCAAGTTAAACAGTGCATTTGTATATAGACCTTTCAATCAAGCAGTGCATTCTAGAAGAGATTGGATATAGACCCGAGTTTTACATATTCAACATTAAAGGTATTATTGTTAGGCTATAGTTGAGGCAATACCCTAATTTACATACATACGTGTGTATATATATATTATTTATCATGATACATATGTGGATAGATTCGATAAATATTTATATAGGATGTGTGTGAGTATAAATGTATTGTTATTATAATTAAAAATATTTTTGTAATTTGTTTGTATTATGTTTTCAACCATGTTATCAAAACAAAAAAAAATCAAATTAAATATAATATAAAATGGGAATTTTAGAAAAAAATTGATTTTAAATTAAATAAGTACATATATGTTTATATTATGTAATTTATTGTTAAATTATATGCATACTATCATTTTGAAAATTTAAAAAATAGTATACATACATATATATTATTAAATCCGATATATATATATATATATAATTTTAAGTAAAATGCATTAAATTAATTTTAACATGTTATAAATAAAAATATATGCAATTCTAATAAACACATCATTAATATGCATTGTAATGATTATTCGAGAAAAAAAATGTTTTCTTATTTTCGTACATAAATTATTTTTAAAATAAAAAAAGAATAAATCCAATTGGATTTAAAATAAAAAACTTGATTTTTTCAAAATATAAGTACAACCGAAAATACAATACATAAAAATATATATTTTACTTATTCATATACTTAATTATACAATAATATTGATGTTATAAACGATTTTGAAAATAATTACAATTTATATATATATTTAAATACACACACATACATATTTATAGAAAAATATTTTCCTTATGCATGTGTATATTTTATTAAGTATAAATATGTTACAAAAAGAATTTGAAATTTGAAATTAAAAGATATTTTCAAACTAGATCTAGTTTTAGAGTTTGAATTTTGACATTTAATTCAAATCTGAATTGTTTATTTTTACTTTTAAATATTATTTTATATAAATATAATGTGCGTGTGTATAAAAAACATTAATTTTAAATTATTATATTTATAAAATTATTCAAATATGAATATAATTCTTTATCACATTAATGTGTGGGTGTGTGTATTAGACAACACATATGTATATATAGAGACTAACAAGTCCGCTGCGGTATATATCTCAGCACTTAGATACAGAAATGTTAAACTACGCACACTGTATATATTGCACATGCACATACACATACATTTGTATATGATACGCATGTACACATTATATAATATATATATGTAATATTAAATCAAATCATTTTATTAATAAATTAAATATAATGACAAATTTATTTACATCAGATCTGAATTTATTTAGACTTCATAGGCCCAATAAAATCCAGAATGGCAATTTTTATTTTGAAATTTACTTGTTTAACCCATTACATACTGGCCCAGATCCAACAATTATTAGATAATTATGAAATGACTCATCTAGGAGTTTCTTGTTGGTAAAGAATGACTAGGTTAAACAGGAAATTTTAGTGTAATGGTATTACATGATTCTCTCGACTTGAGAATACTGTTGAGCTTCAATATGAATACTTCATTTTGGTAGTAGCTAAATCATGGCATGTCGAACACCAAGCGACTATTATTGGGTCTAAGTTGAAGCATCGGAAGTGAAACAATATTCAATAGTGAATTTGTCTCCTACAATATGAGGTTAGCATCAAAATCAACAGTAGTCAACTCAAAGTCAAAATCTCTGACCATGGTAGCGCGGTTAATAATAAATGTTATAATTAAACCAAAGACTTTATTTATGGACTAATCAAGTTGAATATGGACAATATAGGAATTTCGACCAAAACCAAATTCTATAGATCCTAAGGTGATATAGTATTGATGAAGAGAGTTGATGTAAACAATCTTACTAAAAGGTATCGCATAATTTGTAAATTTTGATTTTTATCATTGAAGAGTTATAAGCAGAATTAATAGATAACTTCTACAAAGAACCCAAAATGCTCCATGCTCTTTTGAAAAATGCTCCATACTACCTACTGGGTGGCTGCCCAAAAAATGGGGCACCTAGAGTTTAAGGGAAATGAAAAATAAACTCTTGGTCAGCCATGAGACTGTTGTGAGAAACTAATATACTGATATTTTGGAACAAAGGGTAGACCATGCCGCACATAAAAACGGAACGGGTTTTTACCTTATGATAACCAAAACATTTGCAATGCAAAATTTTGGAATATTATTTTTAATGACATTCTTTTGAAAATACTTTTCAAGTAAACTTATATAATCTTAGCCGAAATCGTTACATTGATTAAATTCCAGCATAATATGTTCTATAATTAAGTCCGAAGGCACTAATTGGAGAATGGATTTCCATACAATGGCAGGTAAAGGACTACCTTCCATACGGTATATCTCTAAAGGAATGTACCGAGGATCAACACCTTTGAAACCTCTGCACCTGGCAAGACTGGCCTACTCGAAGATCCATCTGGTGTCGAAAATAGAACCGACTATGATATCACCCCGATCGTAACCGACCTATTCGGGATCCCATAACATACGCAACATACTCGATATACAGAGAGTAATCTAGAAAGGTGATGACCATACCCTATTGGTCGCGAACCACATAGCCTTACGGCATGCCCTGTTTAAGCCATTTTTGGGTGATGTGGCTCGAGGTAACGATTACCTTTGTCATAGCACACATTTCACTTGAATGCCACGTTGCCAATTCCATCAACACACTATTTATTTCCATAAATGTACAACCTTTGAGCTTGTATGTCTCAGAAAAGGGTGTTAAGTATAGGAGAGTAACATATGTACGTTTGTAAAAATCAATGTACATGCGTAGAGTAATGCATTGTCAGACATTCGTCCATACAAGTTGTCCATGAATAGGACAAACTGAAGGAACTTTCCTACTACATCCTATTGGTAAGCACCTCTAGGATTAGTAGCGAGCAACCGTTGCATCGAAAATCAAATTAAGATACTACTGCCACATATATATGATATAGGAAATTTCACTTGAGGGTCAGTGACAAGTAGCCTTACCTCCATCTTCTAATTTATTATCATTCCATGTCTTCACTTCGTACACATATATTGGTTCAAAGTAGTTTTCAGATAGGAATCATCCAAATCTGATCCTGGTTCCTTCCAACCAATCATCGATAAAAGATGTAATGTTTAAGGGTGATTATCATTTCATTTATCAATATCTTTTATCAAATAAAATATCTCTTTTGGAGATATAAACCTATAAATCAAATTCTTTTCCACTATATACGGAATCATTAAACCTCTCTTTAACTTTGGAAATACAAAATCAAAATCATCTCTCATAAATCACATTTCAAAACTTTATTGAGTAAAAAAGGACGACAAAAATTATACTAATTCTACTCAATATCAATTTCCGTATTCAACCTTTATTATCCATCAAATATTGGTGGAATCACCTTTTAAATTCACATGGATAGTACAGGTTCCCTCCTCGGAATTTAATACCAAGCATAAGAAGATTATTTCTACACAATCCAAGTTGTATTATATTGGAAATTTGATTCTTTTATACTTGCCTCGTTTTCGACATTTCGACCTTATCTATTCCTCGCCCAGGAAAGAGGACATGTGAGCCAGGGCATTGGTTGCTCCTGAACATCTCCTTAGTTTATGCACCCTACATCCGGATCTCAAGAATAGAAAAATCCAGTCTACTCATTGGCTTTTAGAACCAATATTAAATCATTTATTTATAACAGCTTTTCTTTTAACCATTTATTTATACTCCTTTAAAAGTAACTTTAAAACTTCCAAATCATCTTTAAAATACTTAATTATTTATTTGAAAATGTTCCTAAAAGATTCGGGAAAGAATAGTTAAGTTAAAACTATTGTTTGCAAAAGTTACTACAATGTGCTGCGAAAAAATGCTGTAGATAATGTTTTTAAGGCTTCTTCGATCAAAACAACTTTTCTATCAATTGAAAGTACAGTTTTATAACTCAAATCTCTTTTAAAACATTTTAATATATTTATAGAAATTATTTCATATTTTTAAAGAAATAAAAATATCCATTTTAAGAATTTATCGTTTTGGTTTCCAACTGCCAAAGCACGACTATTTTTAAAACTTGTTTTGCACATATTTCAAAATCTACTAATTGAAATCTCGATCTCTTTCTTTTGTTTGAAAAATATGATTATAAAAGTTCGGAAAATTCTTATTCCGAAGAATTCTGACTCCGAATCCATCGTATAAATGGGTTTAAACTTACGGCGCGAAATCGCGAACTACCGTTACGCGATGCTCCTATTTTTGACTCAAAATTCATCTCTTTTCAAAACTTCACCAATCGAGTTTTAGTGGTTATAAACCAATTTAAAGAGGTTTAATCACCTTGTAACACTTTTATAATTCATTTCGGAATGTGATTTCCGTCACGTAATTTCGATGTGTATTAAACGTGAATTGTTTACACATCCAAACAAACATATTTTCACAATCAAAACACGATGATCAATACATAATAACCAATCATTCCAAACATATCATATCATCATCCATATCATAATATAAATAGAGTTTTCTCACCTTTATTGATTTCTAGCTTCACGAAAATTCGTTATAGCTTTGCTACGATCGCATTGTAGCCTAGGGAATCGACCCCTGGACATTAGGAAGGGCATGGTCCAAGCTAGAAGAGGTGGAGATCTTGGCCAATGGTGGAAGATGTGGTGGCCATGAGTTTTGGAAGTGCAAAGGAGGTGTTTGACTTGGTTTTGGAGATGGATTGACATAGTATATACATGTGTGTATATTCTACTTTATTTTGGAATATTTTGCCATAGCTTTGCTACATTTTTTTGCTATGAACTAGAAGCCATTAATGAGCTTTAAGAAGAGGAAGAAGAAGAGAATTGTGTGAATGGGCGCTTGGTGTTTATACCGAAAATTTGCACAAAAATATCAAGATATTTTCCTACCATCACATCACATCTTTCTACCACCTTCTCCCCATTATTTCACACACCGCTCCTCCTTTCATCATCACCATTACACATGCATGCATCAACCCCTATGTGCATTAACTTTAAGGATGCTTAATTAGTAAGAAATTGAAAATATCTTAGATATTTTTGTAGTGTGTGTGTGTGTGTATATGTAAGTGTTTATGTATATTTGTATGTATATATATATATATGTTCATGTATATTTTATGGTGTGCATGTGTATGTTATATACGTGCACAAGACATATAAACAAGGTTGCACCAACTTTGAACAACTTCCATTCGTTAAACCTTTGAAAGTCGGAAAGCCGATTCTCGATCACATTTTCACTTATAAATTAATATTAAACAATTATTTACAAGAAGTGCTATTATACCGGTAACGCGATATCAATTTTCATTATATTTTCAAGTTAAATATATATCTTTATAAAACTACTATAAGTGATTTATTATCACTATATAACTAATTAAAATTAATTTATATTATTTTAAAACAATTATTTGAATAATTATAATAATTATTAAATCATTAAATCTCAATTTAAATTCATTAATTAATTATTAAAAATGATGACATTATTGATGATGTCATATATACATTTTATTTTCCAAAAATAAAATAAATAATTTTATTTCATATTCTTGTTTATATGGATAAATGAGTATATGTATCCAGCTCGGTGCGCGATTTCTGATGATTATAGAGTTGTTTATTGATAAAACGGTTTTCGATTATTTTATCGATATTTATTCAAAATAAGATTACCATTATTATTTATTATTAAAAACATCATAGTTTATGTTAAAAAGCTTATATTTGAATATTTAAAAATAAATATCATTTATCAAATTGATATATATGCGTGTCATTACACACTTACCTCCTTAAAAGAATTTTGTCCTCGAAATTACAATGCAAAACCTAAAGGTGTTTGCCCAAAATATTTATTTTTAAACTTACACTTTTATAATGTATATAAATTATACGTATGCGCTAGTTGTTTCGACCTATTTTTCGAATATACAATTTTATGTCTGAACTAGTATTGATCCTTCGATTCTCTAGTGTGGACTCTGATCAGGCTCCTTGATTAGAAACCCTCGCCTCCATTACATAGCCTTGAACTATGATAGAAAACGCAAGTACCCAATCACAAATCCTCATCAACGTTCGTCGTCAAAAATCGAGTGACAAATCCTTTTTCGGATCAAAACACCTCAAAGTTTCGTACTTGAATCTTAGATCAAAATCGTGTAATGAAATGATCTATATACCTCATATGTATTTACTAACTTTCCCAAAATATTTTTATGCAAACATTTCATAAAATCTTAACTTTGATTCAAACCCTTTTATAAAGACATTTTTTGTATATAAATTTATTCTCTAACTATTTCTTCTTAAAGGAAGACATCTCATTCCAAAAGATAAATACCTTTTCCATTAAACTTATGATAAACATCTTTTATCATGACACATTTCTTTTCTATAAAAATATCTTAACAGATTCTTAAAAAAATCCATTTTCAAAATAGTTCATTAAATTGATAATTTATCTTTTATTTCTAAAATTATAATAAACTCCTTATATTATAATTTATTTCCTTTATAAAACACATTTTGTAAATCCGATTTAGAAAATCACTCATATAAAACGCATTCATAAATTTTATTTATATAAAATAAATTCCTTTAACCTTAAACCAACGTTATTATTTATCAAACATCACATAGTCAAATTGTGAAACTAAATTCATGAACTATTCGTATTTAAACTTTTAAATGAAAGAAAAAATCAATCAATGATAATAACTTAATAAAATAACTATACTATTTGAAAGATATTCTTTTATATTCAAAATATAATCCTAGGTAAAATTATTCCATTTACCAATTTTCCAAAACAAATTTATATATATCGTTAACAAATAAGCTCATATATAATACTCTCAACTCATTCTAAGGTGTTACTTAACCTATTTCAAATGAGTTCCTCACCTAGGGAATTACTAACCCTATCTTTGATGAGACTTTACCCCTATCAGGCTCAGGTGTTTGCTCAACCAAAGCTCTGATACCAAATGTGACGACCCACCACCTCGACCCTCAGAAATCAACACTAATACATCCCTAGTATTCACGTGCCGCAAATCCAAGTGTCGAAGAGGAGAATGATCATAGGGTAAAAAAATAAAGATAGAAGGCAAAACAAAATAGAATCTCACATCGCATTCAACATTTAATTATACATATGAGTAGTACATGCAATTACTCCAAATTCCTCCATCGGAGTTCTAATAAGTACTAATCCAATCGGATAGTTATAAATACATATCCTTACAAGTGCTAGTAGATACAGAATATATAATACAACAGAATTAATAGATAAATTCTACAAAGGACCCAAAATGCTCCATGCTCCATGCATCTTTGCAAAATGCTCCATACTACCTACTGCGTGGCTGCCCGAAATATGGGCACCCGGAGTTTAAGTGTAAAGAAAAATAAACTCCGGGTCAGCCATGGGACTGGTGTGAGAAACTCAAATACGGATATTTGAAACAAAGGGTATCTCATTAGACTATGCCACACATAAACACGGAACATGTTTTTACCTTATGATAACCAAAACATTTGCTACACAAAATCTGGGAATATTATTTAAAATGACATTCTTTTGAAAACACTTTTCAAGTAAACTTTTATAATCTTACCCGAAATTGTTATATTGATTAAATTCCAGCATAATAGGTTCTACAATTAAGTCTGAAGGCACTTATTGGAGAATGTATTTCCATACAATAGCAAGTAAGGGACTACCTTCCATACAGTACATCTCGATAGGGATGTACCGAGGATCAACGCTAGTAAAATCTCTACACCTGACAAGACTGACCTACCTGAAGACCCATCCAGTGTCGAAAATAGAACCGAATATGATATCACCCCGGTCGTATCCGAGATCTTATAACATACACAACATACTTGACATATAGAGTGTAATCTAGAAAGGTGATGACCATATCCTAATGGTTGCGAATCACATAGCCATACGTCATATGCCATGTTTATGCCATTTTCGGGTGATATGGCTCGAGGTAACGATTACCTTTCTCATAGCACACATTTAACTTGAATGCCACATTGCCAATTCCATCATACATTATTGATTTCCACAAATGTACAACCTCTGAGCTTGTATGTCTTAGAAAAGGGTGTTAAGTATAGGAGAGTTACCTCCTACACCATCGAACGGATGTACGTTTGTAAAAATCAATATACATGCATTTTAGTAATGCAATGTCAGACATTCATCCATATAAGTTTTCTAGGAACATGATGAACTGAAGGAACTCTCCTACTACATCATGTCGGGAATCGCCCCTAGGATTAATAGCGAGCAGCCCTTGCATCAAAGATCAAATGAAGATACTACTGCTACATATATATGATATGGGAAATTTCCCCTAGGGTTAGTGACAAGCAGACCTACATTCCATCTTCTAATTTTTTATTATTACATGTCTTCACTTTGAATGCATATATTGGTTCGAAGTGGTTTTCGAATAGGAATCACCCAAATTCGATCCCTGTTCCTTCGAACCATCATCGAAAAAAGATGTTAAGTTTGAGGGTGATTATCATTTCATTTATCAAATAAAATATCTCTTTTAGAGAATAATTCTTTAAATCATATTCTTTTCCAGTATATACGAAATCATCAAACCTCTCTGTAACTTTGGAAATACCAAATCAAAATCATCTCTCATAAATCACATTGGAAAACCTTATTGAGTAAAAAGGGATGATAGAAATTATACTAATTCTACTCAATATCAATTTCCATATTCAACCTTTATTTCATCGAATAATGGTGGAATCACCTTTTAAGTTCACATGGGTAGTACGGGTTCCCTCCTTGAAATTTAATACCAAGTATTAGAAGATTATTTCTACAAAATCTAAGTTGTATTAAATTTGTAAATTTGAATCTTTTATACTTGCCTCGTTTCTGACATTTCGACTGTATATGTTCCTCGCCCAAAAAAGAGTCCAGGTGAGCCATGGCATTGGTTGCTCCTAAATGCCTCCTTATTTTAAGCACCCCACATTTGGATCTCATGAATAAAAAAACTTAGTCTACTCATCGGCTTTTAGAGTCAAGATTAAATCATTTATTTATAAAAGATTTTCTTTTAACCGTTTATTTAAACTCCTTTAAAAGTAATTTTAAAACTTCCAAATCATCTTTAAAATACTTAATTATTTATTTTAAAATGTTCCTAAAAGATTTGAAAAAGAATAATTAAGTTAGAACCATTATTTGCAAAAGTTACTAGAAAGTGCTATGAAAAAATGCTGCAAATAATGTTTTCAAGGCTTCTTTGATCAAAACAACTTCTTTTATCAATTGAAAGTCCATATTCATAACTCAAATATCTTTTAACCATTTTAATATATTTATAGAAATTATTTCATAATTTTAAAGAATTAAATAAATCCATTTAAATAATTTATCGCTTTGGTTTCCGAACTACCAAAGCGCGACTATTTTGAGAACTTATTTTGTTCATATTTCAATCTACTAAATGAAATATCGATCTCCTTCTTTTTTTTGAAAACTATGATTATAAGAGTTCGGAAAAATCTTATTCCAATGAATTTTGACTCTGAATCCATCGTATAAATGGGTTTAAACTATTACGGTGCGAAATCGCGAACTGCCATTACGCGACGTGCCTATTTTTGACAACAAATTCAATTCTTTTCAAAACTTCACCTAATTAAGTTTTAGTGACTATAAAACATGTATAAACCAATTTAAAGAGGTTTAGTCATCTCGTAACACTTTTATAATTCATTTCGGAAAGTGATTTCCGTTGTGTAATTTCGACGTGTATTAAACGTGAATTGTTTGCATAGCCAAACAAACATATTTTCACAATCAAAACACAATGATCAAAAAATAACAACCAATCATTCCAAACATATCATATCATCCATATCATAATATAAATAGGGTTTTCTCACCTTTATTGGTTTCTAACTTTATGAAAATTCGCTATTGCTTCGCTACGATCGCATTGGAGCCAATGGAATCGACCACTAGGTCTTAGGAAGGTGTTTAACGACAAATTTTCTATCGATTAGAAAAATGTCGATAAATTTTGAAATAAAATTTACCGCAAGCGCACGGCGTACAATATTAGTACGTGGCGAGTACGGGTCGATCCGTAGGGAATTATGAGATTTTAAAATTTTCTAATCAATCAAATTAAACCAAAAGTGAAGATTGTTTTTAAAACTAGAAGCTAAGCAAATGTTGTGATTTAAAAACTATTGGACTAGAGAATAATTTAGGGATAATTCCACTCTCATATTTTTGTAAATCAACAAACAATAATTTATGATCTCTAGCTTTGATATTAAGTGAAATAATTGTTGTATTTATCATAAGTATTGTTTGTTTATGTTATTAATTAACATAACTCAAACCATCAAACTATAATACAACAACTATACCACTTAGAAATTCTCATTGAAAATGAAGCCAAAGCAAAAGCTATTTTAAGTATGATCTATTTACTATTGTAACTAGTAATATAGATCATCAAATTTCATTTTTACTTTCATTTCAAAATCAAAAATTAGTTAGAAAATGATGATGTAAATTGTGTTTATGTTGAATAAGAATAGCTCATTTGCATAAGCAATATAAGCTATCAAACCCACTTGTATAAACTTACATCAAAATTCACTTTTATGAAGCATAAACAAAGAGATCATAAACCATAAAAATGTTGAAATTACATAAAGTTAGAGAGCTTCATTACCCCTAAATTGAAGGAGTTTAGCTACTCATTTGTGTTATCAAATCAACACTTGTAAATTTCAACATTAAAAAGAAAAGGAATTAAAACTAAGCAAGGAAGAAAGAGAGATTAACTACTAACTATTTGCATAAAAATTAAAACTACACTACTTGCATAAATGTAAATCTAAACTATGAACATTAAAAGAAAAAGAGCATAGAAATAAACATTAACATAAAAGCAAATAAAAGCATGTAGAAAAGAAAAGAAGAAGAGGTTTGGAAGCTATTTTTATTTCATGAAACATTGCCATTACAACTTGCTCTTTTTAATTTCCCAACTAATGTGAAAGAGTAGAAGATATGTTCATGTACATAAGAGGGTTATTTATACATGCATAAAACCCTAATTCTATTTTTAGGGAGCTTCCCAAAATGCCCTTTAGGAAGTGTGGCCACTAAGTAACCATTAGCCACTAATTAATCCATCATTTGATGTGCATGAAGCTTTAACCTCCACTTAGTTGCCCATTAACTTCTAATTGTACATTTAGGTAAGTGGGTGGGGTCCTCCATGATCTTGAACTTGAATTATTTCCTCTTCATTCCTTTGTATTTCCTTGTGCATGCATATATCATCATGAATCCCTCTTCCATATGCATCAAAATATCCTATAAAAATCATAAAAATTGTCCGAGTAAAAATTCTCAAATGATACATGCACAAAAATGACCATTTTGCCCCTGAATGAAGATGAATATACGATGATTTGAAATTAATTGAATTTTGGTTTTAAACATGTTAAAATGACCAAATATGATATTTATTTGAATAAAAAAAGATAAAATATGGATGTGTGTGTGTGTATATATATATATATATATATGCACATTTACGTGCACATCAGAAGGGCACGGTCCAAGCTAGAAGAGGTGGAGCTCTCAGCTAATGGTGGAAGATACGGTGTCCATGAGTTGTGGAAGTGCAAAGGAGGTGTTTGACTTGGTTTTGGAGGTGAATTGACATAGTATATACATGTGTGTATTTTACTTTATTTTGCAATATATTTTGCTATAGCTTTGCTACATTTTTTACTATGAACTAGAAGCCATTAATGAGCTTCAAGAAGAGGAAGAAGAAGATGAAAATAGTGTGAATAAATGTGTGAATGGGTGCTTGGTATTTATAGGCAAAAGTTTGCACAAAAATATCATGATATTTTCCTACCATCACAGCACATCATTCTACCACCTTCTCCCTATCATTTCACACGCCACTCCCCCTACATCATCACCATTACACATGCATGCATCACCCCTCATGTGCATTGACTTTAAGGATGCTTAAGTAGTTAGAAAATGAAAATATCTTAGATATTTTTGTAATATATACATACAAATATACATATACACTTATATATATAAGTGTATAGTGTACGTATATATAAATATGTTTATATATATGTTAGGGTGTGAATGTGTATGTTATATATATGCACAAGACATATAAATAAGGTCGCAAAAACTTTGAACAACTTCTGTTCTTTAACCCTTTTTAAATCGGAAAGCCGATTACTAGTCACATTTTCACTTATAAATTAATATTAAACAGTTGTTTACAAAAAATGCTATTATATCGGTAACACGATATCAATTTTCCTTATATTTTCAAGTTAAATATATATCTTTATAAAATTACAAATGATTTATTATCACTATATAACTAATTAAAATGAATTATAATCATTTTAAAACAATTATTTGAATAATTATAATAATTATTAAATCATTAAATCTCAATCTAAATGTTAGCACCAAAATTGATCACTAACACCCTTGAATAGAGTTATGTAGAGAGATTAATGAAGAAAGTAAATTAAAACAGAGAAATAACACAATTGAGTGCAAAAAGAACAAACGAAACGAGAACACCAGATTTATAGTGGTTTGGCGTAATTGCCTACGTCCACTTTGAGTATGATCTTTATTACTTTCCCAATCACTTGAATACAGAAACAATCCGTAAACAAACCACTTGAATACAAGTTTGAATAAAAAATAGGAGAGTATAAAAAAGGGCAGAGTTTCCCTGGAGTTCTCTCAAAAGAAGGTCCCTTCAACTGTACCCCTGCCCCTCTATTTATAGACGAAGACAGGCTAGATCCATGCATAAGCCCACGACCTAGACAACTCGGCTCACAAGTGATGCCCCAGGTCGACCGACCTAGGTATACCGAGCCACTCTTAGCCGACCCGTGGGTCCCCTGAGGAAGACTCGAAGCACCTTCTCAAATGACTCGAAGCAAGTGGTAATGTGACTTGAAGCATAGAAGCGTCGATCGTATCCCTCGTGGTAACTCGTCTTCTCTAATGCATACCGGACCAAGTATGCCGAACCATGTACGATCGAGCCACATTAGCTCTCTCACCATGACCGATCGATGTATGCCGAACCACGTATGACCGAACCACCTTAGCTCTCTCACCCTGACCGATCGACGCATGCTGAAACTCGTACGACTGACCCACATTAGCTCTCCAAGGCCGAACCGCTAAAAGCCAACCCATATGAACCGATTCCTCTGAGGCCGATCCCAAATGACCGAATCATCAACACTGATCCTATCCAAGCTGAACCACCAAGGCCGATCCCAAATGACCGAACATTAACCCTGATCCTATCCAGGCCCAACCTTACTCAAACTCCCACTATTACCGACCTGCTTATGCCAAACCACCCTAACCAAACCAAGGTTGCCGACCCAACCTAGTTCACCGAAAACGATCCACTCTGCCGACCCCACATTCTCATGAGTGATTGTAAATGACCGATCGTTTATAATCGACCGACAATATCCGATCCTCACTTCAAGTGCCAACCCACAGTTTTTTGGTGACTCCATCACCCAATGCCGACCCATCATTCATTACACATCGTCCCCTATTCATCGAGTCCAACTTGGATGACCGACACATGACGTTACGCCTACTCACGCTCAATTATAACTTCTGCAGCCACCGTCTTGTAGCCGGGCAGAGGTGCTGGGTAACACTAAATTAATTAATTAATTATTAAAAATGATGACTTTATTGATGAGGTCATAAATACATTTTATTTCCTAGAAATAAAATAAATAATTTTATTTCATATTCTTGTTTATATGGATAAATGAGTGTATGTATCCAGCTCAGTGCATGATTTCTGATGATTATGGAGTTGGTTATTGATAAAACGATTTTCGATCATTTTATCGATATTTTTCCATAGTATATAATTTTGTAAATATTTATTCAAAATAAGATTACCATTATTATTTATTATTCAAAACATCATAGTTTATGTTAAAAAGCTTTTATTTGAATATTTAAAAATAAATATAATTTATCAAATTGATAAATTTGCAGGTCGTTATATTTTACATATATATAATTTTAAAATATTTATTGTACAATATATATATTGTTAATACGTATTAAAACAACGTTGTGTATTTCTGAATAAATAATAAATAATATATATATATATATATTAAATAATTTTTTTTCTAATTGGCTAGTTTTTTTACATATCTATAATTTTGAAATATATATTTTATACTTATTATATATATTCTTACTAATATATATATATATATAATTTGTATTTACTTATTAAAATAGTGTTTGTTAAATAAAATATATATGAATATATTTTAAAAATTATTATTTTCGACTATAATAATTATTTTATTTAAATATACATATTAATATACAATTAAATACATTTTAGCTGGTATTGTTAAGATCTAGTTTGAATTTTAAAATATTTTACTAAGTCTTACTTAAATGCTTAAATAAAAAATTGAAATTTAAAACTTATTGGCTTAGTAAAAATAGATTAGATATTTTATATTTTATTATATATAAATAATTTCATAAATTTATATATTTATAAATATATTAAACAATGTTTGAGACAATTAAAACACATATATATGGCCAATATTTACAATTGTGGATATAAATCCCAATATATACTTATGTAATCATTAAACATGTACACCTTGCTATGTTGCATATTACCCTTATATATAAACATAAGTAAATACTGGTATACTCAAAACATATAAATGTCAAATCGATTAACATACATTAATTAATTAAATCAAGAAAATTAAATAAAATATGATTTTATTTAAACTAACTAGATTGGACTAGCACAACCATTAGAGTTCATTGGACCATCACGATTTGATTAGGGATTTTTTTTGAAATTCACTCATTTCACCAGTTGTTGATCGGTCCCATTCCAACAAAGATATCAGAGCGTGAATGGTCTATATAGTCTTAATTTTCTACTTTATAGCCAACTAATTGAGCACACCTATACGATGTGTGTCGAGAATAGTAATATCTAGGATTGAGGTTGAATAATCAAGTATTCTCCCTTTTTTGGCTATAGGCCTGGGCTAGTTGTAAAGGCTTAAATTAATTTTGGTCCTTGGGCTAATTTTCAAAGTTCGTATTGAAAACTTTGAAATATATTAAATTTAGATGCTTTAAAATATGAAATGAAATTTTAGGAAGGTTATAAAAAAAATTTAAATTTTTCAAAAATGTTTTGAAAAATAAAATAATTAATTTCAAAATTTTTAATATATTTATTTAATTAATTTGGAGAGCGCTTTGATGTTTTGCAATGGGTCGCGATTTTGGGTGTGAGATTGCGGATGCAATTCGAGCTTTGAGTTCGACTTTGAGGTCGTTGATGAGTTTGGCGCAATTCTCGAAATCAGGTTTGACTTTTGAAGTGAATTCAAAATTTGATTATTTTGAAAACTTTGATTTGAATCATTGACCAAATATAAATTACACAAATCATTTATCTCTTGATTTTGTTGTGTAGAGATTTCAAGTAAAGACGAAATGCTCTTTTCAAGATTTGAGGGTTGGTCATCGTTTTGAAAACTTTGTTGTTCAAAATTCGAATTGTTTAAAGAATAGTTTTCGTTAATATATCCATACGAATTTGGAGTGAAATCATGTGGATTATATTGATTTTCACAACTATTGTAAAATTTAAGCGAGTGGGGAAACTCGGGCATTTTCAAGAATGTTTTTGTTTTTTTTTTGTAAAGGAAAAATATTTACAAATAAAGTTTATTTTTCAGAAGGGAAATTGATTTTTGTTTTGTTTTTTGGTTTTTCAAATTTTTCTTTGTTTTATAGAAGGTTTTAATTTTTTTTTTATTATGGTTTTTTTTTTGGATTTTTAAAATTTCAAAGAGAAAGGATTTAAAAATTTCAAAGGAAAAGGAATATATACAATTTTTTTTAATTTTGGATTTTGAATTTTTTTAATTCTCCTCCCTCTTCGCTTGAAGTGCAAAATTTTGTGTTTTTTATAGAAACTAAGGTGAAGAAAACGAGTTTTAGGAACGTTTCGAAATCACTTTAGAAATTGCCTTTGAAGTTCTCTTATTATAGAGTATATAATTTTTATACTAAAAAATAATATATAATAATAATTTCAAAAGCCCATTTATTTGGAAAACATTTTTAAAACACATTATAATACCTATGTATGAAATCCAGAAAGAAATATCAAGAAAACATCGAAATAACGGAAATTACACCAAGTATTATAATGTGTTTTAAAAATGTTTTTCAAATAAATGTGCTTTTGAAATTATTATTATATATTATTTTTTAGTATAAAAATTATATACTCTATAATAAGAGAATTTCAAAGGCAATTTATAAAGCGATTTCGAAACGTTCCTAAAACTCGTTTTCTTCAACTTAATTTCTATATAAAACACAAAATTTTGCACTTCGAGCGAAGAGGGAGGAGAATTAAATGATTAGATAAACGCACTAAATATGCATGAACTAATGCAACTAAATGAATGCAAGGATTAATTACAAATGATTTATCCTAAGTTAACCCAAAATTGTATAACCACACATTGTCTTAAATAAACAAGATAGTTCTCAGCCAGGTAACGGATAGGATTTATCGGTGCACCACGAATCACCGTAGCAATGCAGCCGAAGGTTTAAGTACCTTCAAAGAAACAACCACTATAATATTTACGAATCACCGTAATATTTATAAATGGTTATTGCTCTGCCATAGCCTAGACACCGAGAAATTAAATTGTTCAAAGAAGACAATTTGCCAATATACAATTAAGTGTTATTGATGTCTAACCATTATTATTAATCAAAATGAAATGCAAAGCAGAAATTAAACGTGTATTAACAATGCAACTACGAATGGATTTTTGTTTTTGAATTTTTTTAATAAAATACAAATGCAAGTAACCAACAATGCAATTCAAATAAAACTAGAGATGAGGTTAAATGGAGCAAATTTTCTTATATAAGTAAGCTAGCAATTTATTTTTGGAAAGCGGAGCGGCAGTTTTTAGCAAGCTATTCTTCCTTTATTTCCTGCTTTGGCAACCTGAAAATTAAAAACAAGATATATACAATTGTTATTATTATTATTATTATTTTTTGGTTGTATTTTTTCTTTTATAAACGAAAAGTTTTGGAAAGAAAACTACTCAAAACAAAATTTCTTATTTTTTTCCTTTTTTTTGAAAAAATCATGTATTAAATTGCATAAAAAAGAAAAATTACATGAAGATAAAAAATGGCTAAGTAACCATGAAAAGAGAAAGAGAAGAGCTTGTTTATTTATGAGCCTAAACTAAACTAAAGAGAGACTAAGAAGAGGGAGCTATATGAAACATAAGGGGTATTTAAACAAGTTAGAAACCCTAATCCATATTTTTGGGGAATGCCCAAAATGCCCTTGAGGTAGTGTGGTGGCCAAGTAATCATTAACATCCACTAATCCCCCACTTAAATGTACATGAAACTTTAATGTCCTTTTATCATGTGCTTAGCTCCTAATTAAAAATCAAGGTAAGTGGGTGGGTTCCTCCATGATCATCACTTTGAATTATTTATATCTTCATTTGTTCTCTTCACTCTTGTGCATGCATATATTATCATGAAGCCACTGGTAAAATTCACCAAATTTCCTACAAAACAACATAGAAAATTCCAAGTAAATTTTCACATTTTAATAAATGCATAAAAATGACCATTTTACCCCTATATGAAGATGAATATGTGACAATTTAAAAGAAATTTGAATTTTGGTTTAAACAAGTTAAAATATCCGATATGACCATTTATTTAATTTAAATTGATTAAATATGGTGGTAAAAATATGCACATTAACGTGCACATCAATTAACTAAACAAATTAAATAATCAATTAAAAGGTTAATTAATTATATATATATATACACACACATATTGATATATACACACACATATAAGACACACACACCTATAAGTTTTATAGTTATATATATTTATCTAAAATTTGATTAAGATAAATTCTATTAATTTTTTTGAATTAGTTTAATATTTATTTAAAATTTTTAATTGATTAAATGAATTTATTAAATAAAATGAATTAAAGTTAATTAATTAACATGTACACATATATTGATATATATATATATGAACAAACTATAAATGTTATAGTTAATTATTTATCTTAAATAGTTTAAGATGAATAATATAAAATTCCAGAAATTTTAAGGAAACAAAATTAATTAAATATGATTAAATTGATTAATTACATAAATTAAACATGATTTGATTAATTTGATTAATTACATAAATTAAATAATTAACTAAAAGGTTAGTTTTATATATATTTAACTATAACTTTTATAGTTATATACATTTATCTTAAATATTTTTAAGTTACCCTATGATAAAATTTTCGAATTAATTTTCTATTTAATTAAAAAAATTAATTGAATAAATGAATTTATCAAATAAAATTAATTAAAGCTAATTAATTAAAATGTATACATATATTAATATGTATTTATAAACAAACTATAAATGTTACAGTTAATTATTTATCTTCAATAATTTAAGATGAATAATATAAAATTTTAGAAATTTTATGTAAATTAAATTAATTAAATACGAAATAGTTAATAAGAATTAAAATCAACTAAATATGATTTAATCAATATAACTGTTATATACAAATTAAACTTATATTAACTGTTATCACCAATATTAACCTTGAAGATATGCGATATGCAGTATGATCGTGATGCCGCACCAGTAATCAACGTCGAGGGAATGGAAAACGTCGCATTTTAACAACAAGGAGATATATGTAATGCCGCTTGTTGTTAAGGATATCACACATCATCCATGTTGATTATTGTCGATACCACCTATTAGCTACGTCGACCTTCATTGGTATAGCCATAGATGCATGTGACTAATGCCGCGTCTACTCAAGGAAGTAGTGGTGTCACATGTGTTCAACACTGTAAGCCATTAATGAATGTCAACATAGCCTACATCACATTTTATTGATGCCATGTCTAGTCAATGCAGCCATCCACTAGATAAATGATATCATGCACCATCGTTGTCGAAAGAAGTTGACGGCCGATGTTGCTTCAATAATGTTGCTCGAAGTTACTAACATCGTTGCCAACGTCACCACTATTCCATATCTCTATTCATCTATGATATTAACTAATGATGTCACATCTCTTTGATGTTGCTTCCACTCTAATGTTGTTGCTCCATAGAGTCGTCTTCCAGATAAGACCATCCATCATTGACGTCGCCAATGTTTCAACGTCGCACATCATCTTTTATACAACACATTTCATCAATAGTTAGAGGACGCCGCATACCTATGCAAGTGATGTTGATGGCAAACTTCATCAATGTCCATAGAAATTAACAATGCCGACACTAAATTGGATGAAATTGCTCTTTCTCAGTACTGACATATATCAATGCTGCTCTTCATCAATGCTTGGTGCCACCTTCAACAAATGTTGCCGACAATCAATTAACGATGCCGAAAGCCATCACAATTCAAAAGACCTATTAAGGTTGATGTTCTGAAGAATGATATAGCTTCATCGCACCATAGCAATGTCGTTCCTTATTAATGCCAAATACCACTGAAGCAACACAAAAGCTCAACTATGCAACATCGAAGCTAAAGCCGTTTGACATTGTTGACGCCAAAAACCGACAATGCCAACTCCAAGCAGCTATGCCGCTTATCCATTCCTATAAATACAGACCTAAGGGTATTGGAGTGAGGGAGAGTCATTTTGACTTCTCTTCTTACATTTTTCACTTTGTAACCCTAAATCAATTTGGGATTTTGGCCGATTGTAACACTCAAACTTTATACACATAAGAGATTGAATATTGAACTATGGCATAACATATTTGAGATAATTTGTGACTTGCATATCATCTTGGCTTTAATTTATGACTTGCATATCGACTTGGCTTTGACTTATTACTTGCATATCGACTTGGCTTTGACTTATAATTTGCATATCGACTTGGTTCTCACATGACTTTCGACATGATTACAACTTTGTTATTTATCGCACAATTGAATTTTATGGACTTGACATTGGACATACTTCGTCCTAGTTATTTAGCCTAGCATTTCCTTATCCATCCCTCAACCACGACAAATTTCCCTACACTTTTGGGGTTAACGAAGAAATTCGTTAACATATTGACACTAGAAGGAGGGCTCGAACCTCCAACTCCATTAAAACCCTATGTGGAACTACCTTAGCTTGCATATATATATGTGTTAAAATACTTTCCCCTACCAAGCATATAACATTGTAATCTAACTTACCTTTGATTTTCAACACCAATTAATTGCACCAATGAAGTTTTGCTTAGTCGTGCCAATTAACGGTGTTAAAATCTTCGAATAAGGATCCTCCATGCCTCAAGTGATTAGGCCAACTTACCAAATTACTAATAATCCCCGGCTTCATGAAGAACAAGTGCTAAGACTTATGGCATTACAAGTTATAGAAGAGAAGAAAAGATAAGTGGCTCCATACAATCCCGAGAAATGGAGTTTAAATCCCTTCCATATTGGGCCAACACCAATCTTTGCCCTGGGTAGGCAATACAAAAAGGATCGCATATTCTTGAAATAAGGAAAGAGATCCAAATCAAGGCCAAGGGGACCATTTTTGGAAAGAAAATATAAAGGGACTTCAATCAATTCACTAGCAAGTGGAGAGGTGTGCTCAATCAATCCTATGAAACAAACGAAGCACAAGACTCAATAAAAAGAAAACAAACCATCGAGAGTAAAGGGTCTATCATAAGCAGCAAAAGAGTTAAGCCATGACTAAGAGGGTCATTTCCTAGTAAACTATGACTTCCTAAAAGCTATTTTCTTACCACATCTTATGACAATATATATATCTTGACTAAAGGCAAGCTCAACTATTGGCCTTCACAAAAGAAGCATCCAAAAAATGAAAGGAATCTCGGAGGGCTATATTGTTATTACCAACGAGCAAATCGACACGACACAATTCAATGCCGAAGCTTAGAGGGCTTGTTAAGTTATTTCCTAGGGCAAGGGAAGCTCAATGAATTTGTACAAAGATGTTAAATCATCCATCAATAAAATAAGATATTCTGAATGAAATAAGTGTATCTACATGGTTGGGGAGTAGAACTCTTCTAAAAATAATGGAAAGCCTAAACCACTACCTAAGATAGTAATAAGGGGTTAAGCCTTTGACCCCACCAAGTTGGCTTGGTCAAATCACCTCCTAGAGGGATGTCAGGATAAGCCTTCGGTCCCGTCTATAAGGGCTCGACTAAAGTATCTGCAAGCCTTCAACCCCTGCTTACGTGGCTTGGTTGGGGCATCTCCTTGAGGGAGGACGGGTAAGACTTTGGCCAGTTCAAAGGGTTGAACTAACCTTCAATACTGCTATTAGATGCCTCGCTGAAGCGCCTCCTATTGGGAGGCCGGTAAGTCTTTGGTTCAACTTAAAGAAAGCTAGCCAAACACATCGAACAAGCCTTTAGTACCATCTCCATGGCCCTACTGAAGCACCTTCTAGAGGGAGGTCGGCGAAGTCTATGGTTGAACTAAAAGAAAGCTAGCCAAACACACCAGACAACATACCTAAATCATCACCTAAGATGGTGATAAGGGGTCCGAGCCAAGAAGCGCTCCAAATCAATCAATCTTCTAGAGGAAGATCTATAAAAAATTAAAGCCAGTTAGTATACCTAATCAAGCAATCTTTTGAAGGAATATCCATCAGATATGAGCTCTTTATGCTCCTCCACAAACACAATTTTCTGTTGCCAGATAAGTTCCCTAGCCTTCCACTTCTTCTTTTACCAGATAAGGTTTTCTTGTCTTCCTTCTATTGTCAGGTTGGGTTTTCTGGTCTTCTATCTATTACCAGATTGGTTTTCTGGTCTTCTATTACTATTACCAAACAGGTGTTCTGGTCTTTCATTACCATGGTCAGATAGGTGTTCTAGATTTCTACTACTATTGCCGGACATGTGTTCTGGTCTTCCATTACCATTGCCAGACAGGTGTTCTGGACTTCTATTACTATTGCCAGATAAGGTTTTCTGGTCTTCTATCTATTGCCGGATTGGTTTTCAGGTCTTCTATCCATTATTGAATTAGTTTTCTAGCCTTCTATTAATTAGTGTTGAATGTGTTCTTCAATTATCAATTGACAGACATGATACTTCAAGAAATTATTCAAAGAATTTATCACTTTAACGACAGAGTTTCACCAAATAAATTTTCAATTCAAATTCATTTAACGAGAATCTCTGTTACTAGACAAGCTACTGAATATTATGGGAAAGCAACTTCTTGCATCAAGTTCTAAAGAGCTAAATAAGCAAGGTTCTTAGTTCCCTTAACAAGCAGAAAATTGATTTATACATCAAAATCTCAAAATGCAAAAAGCAAGATACTAATTGCCAAGAAATTTCATGTAAGAGCCAGTATTTGATTTGAAGCTACAAACCTAACATTTGAGGTAACATTCATTCGAATACAAATTCATTTATTGTTTAATATACTATATGCAAAGTTGTAGGTACAAAAATCAGGCAAAAAGAAAATTCTATTTAAAGAATTTTTTTGCTAAAGATCAAAGATCCATGCCAGCTTGTCCAAATCTTTAGCCATTAAAGGGCTGGTAATGTGATAAATGGCCACGTCCGAAAGCTCTTTGAATTTCTTTTCCTTCTTTCGAATGGTATCTGCATTGTCGACTGAATCAATTTGAGTTTTAAAAGCATTTTGGAGTGTCTTGTTGGCTGCTCTCAAAGTTTGAACCATGCTCTTTAACTCTTCAATCTCTTATTTAAAAACGTATTTCTCGCACTTAAGCTTTTGAGCTTTGCTTTCATATTCATTAAGACGTTGAGATACATTTTCGTTCCACTTGCTACTAAAATGTTACACACATTCAAATTTAGCATGTCTAATCCATTTTGAGATCGTCTTATCGTTTAAGCCCGGATATGATAAGGTAGGAAATTCTTGATTGGCCAAAGATCGAGATTCAGTCATTCTACCGGAAGTAGGGGTAGGAAGGCCAAATTCGCCTTCACTCACAATAAGCTCTAACGACTGACACTAGACTTTAATTTTCATTAGCTCTACTTCGAGATCATTTATTCGTTAATGTAATTTGGCCATCTCGGCTTCGATCTCAATTGAGAGCTAGGAATCTAGAACCATGTCAATCTTTTCTCTCAATGCTTGAGATTCTTTGATCTTCTCGTTAACCTGATCCTCTAAGCTCGAGGTTACTTCTTTATGCTTTCCAAATATCAACTTTAATTGATAGTATGTCTAGTGCCACTGCAGTGCATCTGGGTTGTTCGGAAACCGTAAAGTTGAGGCATCCAGGGAAGAACGCCTCTTTTCAATATCAGTAATTAATCTATCTTTAATCTCGATTACATGTGAATGAACATCCATGGGATCAGGTGCCTGTGCTAGTTAGTTTTCCTAATCAAAATAAACAAAAATCAGAACATGGAAAACAAGCTCTTTCATTGATAAAAACAAAGTTTACAAACAAGAAGGAAAATCAAATTACATCACAACTCTATTTTTAAACATTCAGTTAACTCTTAAAGTTTTGAAACTACGGTTTTGGCCATTTCAAATGACCTAGCCGATAAGGTAAGGATAGAATAAAAGGAAGCTTTAATTCCTTCCTGGGTATAAACTGGAGGGAATCGTTGATAATCCCATTCCCCAATCGGAGAGCTAGCATGATCACATATTAATTTGGCATGATAGGTTCGAATTTCATTGAGTATTTGTTTTTCTTATCACCCAAGAAGTCAAAGCAGAAATGAGGGAATTGCATGTAAACTTCTTGAAGATCTCTAAGTAAATACTGTCTTACTAACCGAGACGTCCTGAGACTTGAAGAATTCTCCTTTAAATCCTTCTTTAGCTTAACAAACTTATTCATCAGTTTCATAGAAACAGGACTACTCGAGTATTCCTTAATATGTGCAATATGTGAAGATTAGACTAAACAAAAGAAAAATGAAGGCAGATGAGTTTATAAGCTACTTGACTTACATAATACAATTATACAATCACTTGGGTTCATACAATATTGATTTCTTATACAATTATGAAATGAATCTTTCTTATTGTATTTGATTTTCGGAGGAAAGAGAATGGGAAGAAAGATGAATATTGGCGTCTCTTGGGAGATTCCAACACACCTCGGGATGATGGTTGAACCCATGCTCATCCAAGTATTTGCAATGAAGGCGTCTGAGCAAACCCCCACAGTTGCTGCCTAAATAGGAGAAATCAACAAATATGCCCCTAGGGTAAACTTTGTAGAGAAATTCTTCCAAAGCACTCCTATCATCAACCAACATCAAAAAGAAGATCATTAACTCTACATTCTCCGCTTAGAGTCTCTCCCGATGAAAGCGTGCTCTCTTCATCCATGGACCAACTTCTTTTGAAAAACCTTAATTTCGACGCACTTATAGCAAGGCTCTCGTATTTCTTGGATAGTTTACTATATTCTTTCAATTGTCTATCCAACTCCCTATTCAATCGGTCTATCTCCATTTGTTTCTTTTCAAGCATTACTTCATAATGGTATTTTGATTTTCTCCTTGACTAAAATAATTAATGTATTAAGTAGGAATTGCTGGATAGTTCAAAACATTTAAATACAGAAACCCATACTTCAGAGAGTGGGATTGGAGAGAAAGAAATTTTCCCTTTCCCTTTAGACTTGTGGCTTTGAGAAACACTGACTTTCCAGGAAGAATCTCTAGTGATGGGATCAGGAGTTTTAGTAGCTTCCATACCCTGGGCCGCTAGGTCTGGGTTAGCATCTCCTAATCCATCCTTATCATCTAGCGATCTAGAGAGACCCTCTCCGTCGCCTACACTATTGCCATCATTGTTAACATCATTATCGTCATTACCATCACCATGGTCATCATCGCCCTTAAACTCATCATCCTCCTCATCATCATCAGACTCAGTCTCCTCGTCGGTCGGAGGATCATCGAAGGTCAATAGCATCTTAGCATCAATCTCTTCCTCTTCCTTAGAAGGTCCCTCTCCAGGTGCCTGAGTTTTATGTAGCATGACTTTGAATTTCTCCATAAACTTCTTATTCCAAGCTGGAGGAAGAGAAGGGAAGTCGAAATCTGAACATTTGTGGGAGTTGTCGATATATGCTATGAAAAGAACTTTCTTATAAGAACTATCGATGGTGGAATCGAGGATCGTGTTGAGAAAATGAGACTCCTTATGCCTTGCGTCGTTGGTTACGCGACTCGATTTTTTTAAGAGGGCTCTTTTCTTTCCTAACCTTTTCTTGGGAGATGCATTCTCTTCCACAAGCTTGGTCTTCCTCATGCCGGCCTCCTCAAGTGCTATTTCCAAAGCTTTTGCCTTATCATTTGAAATTTGTCTGGCATTTATTTCTTTATATGTAAAGGTTCAATTTCCTTAAGGGAGGTGGCATGCTTTTCTTTTATGGCCTCATCTCTGGCTATTGAGATATCAAATATGTGATCATTAAGTGAAGAAACCTGCTCTTTAAGCTTGGACAATTCACTAGAAGATTCAGAGGCATCCTTTTGAAGCATAAACATATGTTTAGAGGCCTACAATAAGCAACAAACACGGATGACGATGTTATAAATGAAAGGTTAAGAACTTGAAATGGTCAAGCAGGAAAAGTACGTACTGACAAAAATTGTTTAAGAATAGTGAATCGATGATCTTGAATATTAGAGGAAGGCTATGGCGGCTTAAGGGCAATGAAAGACGGGGATTGAATAACTGATTGGAGAAGTTCATAAAACTTACTAATAGGAGTTCGAGATTGAGATTTGGAAGGAAGCGCGTCTTCAGAAGAGATACACAATCCAAGCTCCTCATAAAGGCGATTTATTCCCTTAGGAGTACCCGAAAGAGTAATATAAAGAAGTGGGTCTTGAGACTGCTCCTTTTTAGTTTTTTGATGAGTTCTTTCCCTAGAAGGGCCATGGTTTAGGGCCTCAGTGCTTGAATCTATATCTATAAATGGTTCTTCCTCCACAATAACGAGGGAAAACATACCCCTAACCTTAAGCTTCTTATGAGGGGTGGAAGCAGTAATGGAATCATCGCTCAGTTTCCCCTTTATGGATTTAAATGAGTTAGCAATAACATCCCTGAGAGATTGAGATTCAAGAGCTTGGGTCAAGGCGAAAGTGCCATTTTTACCTTTCTTTTCTTTAGAAACTTCATTTATGATCTCCTTTTGTATAGAGGCAGCTACTAAGGCGGACGAGCCTAAAACGAAAACAAAAGTTAATTAAACTGTAGTATTAAGAACTCTATATTACTATATTGAAACTTGTCGGTGGACTCAAGTTGAACTGGGGAAGAAGTCAAGAAAGTATTACAGTTATTAATAACCAACGAACGCTTCCCCTGGGCATTTCATTTCATCATTGGAGGCTCTCCAAGTATTATATGATTGTCTTAAATCAACGAGTAACGACGAAGGTTCACATCCGTTATGAGAATAAGCATGTCACCTATTTTCTTAGATGCTAGAGTTAGGGAATCGATGATCTCGCATATCAGTGGGGCTTAACTTCTTAAGGGCCGGATCTAAAAGAAAAACGTTTATTGTAAGGAAGCAATAAATATAATATAAGTAACAGAAAATATGAACTTACAAACAACAGAGAAAATTCCCCTGATCTTCGAGTAGCACCTAACATAGAAAAACTGGTTTTCCCATCCTTTAACCTTATTTACTACATTAATGATCAGGCTTTTGGATGGGGATGAATGTGGTATAAAGGTTTACCTTGCTGCTCGCCTAACTTTGCAAGGCTAGCTATGGCGTAGAGAATTCCAGCACTAAGGGAGCGAAGCTTAGCTTCCCTAACAAGATTCTCTAAACAAATCAAATAAGTATATGAATTGGGTGTTAATTGGATTAGGGAAATATTTAGGTGTTCCAAGAATCTTAAAAGAAAGCCTGGGAAAGGAAGATATGCTGAGTGTTATATGTGAATCAATGTAAAAGCGAAAAATCCTTTTAAAGGATTGTTGATTCTGTCAGAAGGACCGACTACAATAGCTTCAATACCTGTGATGC
Organism: Allium fistulosum; assembly: GCA_030737815.1. Classification (NCBI taxonomy): domain Eukaryota; kingdom Viridiplantae; phylum Streptophyta; class Magnoliopsida; order Asparagales; family Amaryllidaceae; genus Allium; species Allium fistulosum. The sequence continues at coordinate 301,760,590 of CM060901.1, read as the reverse complement.
CAAATTTCTTAAGAATAGAATCCACTTCTACTTGAGTGGTAATATATGACGGATGAAGACGATGATCTTCTTTCTTGGTAGAAGAGGAAGTGTTGGAATTTGTACTAGCCTTTTTGGAGGACTCCTGGCTTATCTTTGAGCCTTCCATCTATCTGTCATGTGATGTCATTCCAAATTTAAGAAATAATAATACTCATATTATATGAAAGAATCACTGCATGATGAACTGAAATTATTATTTAACTAATCTTCCAATTAATGGTATCAAAATGTTTTAAGTGTAATATAATACCATCTTTGCTACGAGTCAATAACCCTTAAATAGTATATATCAAATTTGTTAAAAGATTTGAACTTTAATAATGAAATTCCTTAAGAAAGTGTATAAAAATTGAATACGAGTTAACATGTAGCATCAATAAGTCCACATCGACAGCTACATTAGTGTTAAATGTCACGTAGCTATATGTTAAAACACTAGTCAACACCGCAAGTATGACCAATGCTGAAGTAATAAGGATGTCGGCATTAATGAATGGTGGCAACATGACTTGGTAATGCGCTAATCAGTTAAATAACTTGTAATATGTTAAGTCAATAAGGTCATTAGCAATGATATTGAATGAGGCTCAATTTATAGTGTTAAAAGTTGCTATAGAACAATAGCAACGAACAGTAGGATTGTCAATATCAAATCATAGCTTTCCAGATCAATGTAAAAAATAAGCGACCTCATTTGTAATTATTGTCAATGTCAATGTCAACGTCAGGTAATGTTGCATATAGTCAGTGTAAATTTTAAGAGGTTTGTCATACCTTATCTAAGTCATTAACAATGTAAGAGTCTCATGGCATAAATGCCGAGCTATTAGGATAACAAGATGATGTAGAGTCGTCATGATGGTGAGTATCATAGCAATACCAAAATCCATTAGCGCCAATCATATTGATAATGTCATAAACGATCTGTGTCAACATAGTGAATCTGTATTAGTCTTCGGGTCTAATAGATTGACTTCTTTATCAATAAGCCTAGGATATGCCATATTTTATATTCACGCCAATTGACATCGAAACCCATACACATAAAATAAAGATCTATTGATAATTTAATCCAAATTGATTATCATCTTGGTTAATAATTATCAAAACTTTATGATTAAACCTAACGCCAATCTAAAATCGAGAAAAACCTAAATTAAACTCTAATAACAACCTTAATACCCAATCATTTGGATCAACTTGGTAACTAGATCAATATAAAATCATACTTGAATGAAAAATCGGTTGCTTGAGAATTAGAAAAGTTGTAATTTCCTTGGAATTTCTGATTTCTTGCTAGAACTCTCGATTGAAGGTAAAAGAAAAAAGGAGAAGAGGTTTGGATATTTATAGAAAGAAATAGATGCACGAAAGCCGTTGGATTTATTTTAAATGAACGGTTAGATCAACGTAAGAAGACCAATAGGCAGCAAAAAACGATGCTGAAACTATTGACTTGTAAAGTCAATGCTTCCTTTATACAAGGGGCCAAATGTTATCACCAATCTTAACCTTGAAGACACGCTACATGTAGTATGATCGTGATGCCGCACTAGTAATCAACGCCGAGGGAATGAAGAACTTCACATTTCAACAACATGGAGATATATGCAAAGCCGCATGTTGTTAAGGATATCAAACGTCATCCATGTTAATTATTGTCAATACCGCCTAACATCTACGTCGACTTTCATTGGTAGAGCTGTGGATTGATACCGCATATGACCAATGATGTATCTCTTCAAGTAAGTGGTGGTGTTGAATGTGCTCAACACAGTAAGCCATCAATGAATGTCAACATATCCTACGTCCCGTCTCATTAATGCCATGCCTAATCAATGCCGCTGTCAACTTAATAAGTGATGCAGTGCACCATAATCATCGAAAGAAGTTTATAACTGATGTTGCTTCAATAATGTTGCTCGAAGTTAATAAAGACATCGCCAACGTCGCCACTATTCCATGTCGCTATTCATCTATAATGTTAAGTAATGATGTCACATCTCTTTGATGTTGCTTCCACTCCAACATCCTCGCTCCTTAGAGTCGTCTTTCAGATAACACCATCCATCATTGACATCGTCAATGGTCAACGCTGCACATCATATTTTATACTGGATATTTCATTAACACTTGGAGGATGCCGCATACCTATGCATGTGATGTTGATGGAGAACGTCGTCAATGTCCATAGAAATTAACAACGATGATACTAAATTGGATGAAGTTGCTCTTTCTAATACTGCCATATATCAACGCCGCTCTTCATCAATGCTTAATGCCGCCTTCAACTGATGCTACCGACAATCAATCAAGAATGTCTCAGTACATAAGGTTGACAATGCAAAAAACCATCAACATTCACAATATCTATTAAGGCCGATGTTCTGAAGAATGATATAGCTTCATTGCTCCATAGCAATGTCGTTCCTTATTGATGCCAAATACCACTGAAGCAATACCAGAGCTCAACTGTGCAACGTCGAAGCTAATGCCATGTGACATTATTGACGCTTATCTACCTCTATAAATATGAACCTAAGGGTCTTGGAGTGGGAGCGAATCATTCTTACTTCTCTTCTTACATTTGTCACTTTGTAATACTAAATCAATTTAGGGATTTTGGTCGATTTTAACAATCAAACTTTATACACATAAGGGGTTGAATATTGAACTATGGCATAACATATTTGATGTAATTTATGACTTACATATCGACTTGGCTTTAATTTATGACTTTCATATTGACTTGATTTGACTTATGACTTGCATATCGACTTAGTTCTTGTATGACTTTAGTCATGATCACAACCTTGTTATTTGGTGCACATTTGAATTATTATGGACTTGACATTGGACATACTTCGTCCTAATTACTTAGCCTAGAATTGCCTTAACCATCCTTCGACCAAGACAACTTTCCCTACACTCTTGGGGTTAACGAAGAAATTCGTTAACAATAACTATATATATATAATAATGTAAGTGGAACTTAAAAAACCCAAAAAAGATTTTAGGAATAAGTATATACGTAAACTATGTATGATGTAATGTCAGATGTGTCCATAACTTGAATCATAAGGGTTTTTCACAAGAAACGCATTATTCCTTACATCAATATCACTCAACCTATAAATATATTAAAGGTTATGATTCTTTAATATATATAGTTGCCCTATACTATTTCTATGTTAATATATTATCTTCATATGCACCAGTTGTTAAGAAAACTCAAGCTTAGTCTATTATATACAATACTATTAATATATTGCCTAGATGTGGCAAGATACGTACATGTAGTTGTTGAGCAAACTTAAGGTACATGCATTATATATAGTCCTTCACGAAATGGTAGGTAAGAGCGAATAATCTCTATCGATTTTTTGAGTGAACCCAAGGTCGAGGACAAGATTAGGGTAAAGACCAAGGTTAGGAGTTATATGTGATACAACCGCTAAGGAGTTATCCATCGCTTGTAGGCCTATGATTTTGCGGAGCAAACTCAAGGTCATAATCCTAAGATAAGTGAATCCTAACAGTCACTAGGGGATCCAAAAGATTTCTATGTTTCTCTTAAGGTTTTGAGGAATATTAAAAACTAGTAGGAGCCTTATTATAAAAATGAAACGAACACATTTAACCTTCTAAATATTTTAAGAATATAAGCTACAAAAGTTAAAATAATCTACTCCGATAAATTTATACAACCAATTTAACTGGTAAAATGTTTATTAGTTAAAATATCAAATGAACCAAATTAAGATTGATGTAGAAATATAAAATATACATACCAATCAATCTTTTCCATGTTGTCAATTCATGACCCTTGCAATAACCAAATTATACAACTATTAAATACATTCGTACCTGGGTTAGTTAGGTGTTTATTTGCCCGAGAATTTATATTATCTTCTATAGTTTGAAGTCTTAAGCGATACTAGAATATGGATATTTGTTCCATATTCGATCACATATAAATGTCACATGGTGAACTGTTCTGATTCATAACGTACAAAACCTCAATGAAATTATTTAAATTGAAATGGGCAAGTAAACCATGATGTGATTCATGCATTCAATATGAATAATTGCATTTAGATCTTTTTGTGTTAAGTGTTGCACTACACCAAGAGCTTGGTCTATGAATTTGATTGCTGAATCGGCAATTTGATTATTTTGTGTAAAGTGCAATATATTAATATCTTTAATTGTTAAGGATAATGAAATGCATTTTCTTAAAGATATTGTCTAATAGAAAGGGTTTCCTTAAATGGTTCGATTTTTTGAAAAGGAAAATGAATGTATGAGAGAGAAAATAACTTAGCGACAATTGGGATAAAGAGAGCGAATGACCACCTCCGCTTCATAAAGAGAAATTGGAAACGATAATTGTTTAAAATACTAATAGATGCTTAACATAGAATAAGAAATGTGATTTCCATTCCAAATGTATTTTTATATATATAAAAAATATTTTCTATTATAATTTTTTTTTGATTTTATGATATTTTATCTGAAACTCTTGATTGTAAACTAGTTAAAGTGGATAAAATAGAATACCTTATTAAATGGCTGAATGGAGCTTCATATTTCATACGCCTTTATAGTAATGGTACAAATAGTAGGGGCATACCATATGACACTTAATTATAGTCGCATCGAGTTATAAAAGAATGTCTTCGTAAATATAGAAAGTATTATTTATTAAATAATAATTGTTTTTAGTAATGACTGAAAATAAGTATAGTTTTACTTTAAGATGAATACTATGAATATTCCCGGTAAGGTAATTCTATAATAATGGTATTTCTTTTTATAACAAAATGGTGCATTAGCTATAGAAAAATACATAAGTATATAAAAAATTTACAACTATTTTGGAGTTACCGACCAAGCCATATCTTTGAGAGATAATTCAATGCTCACATGATTATGAACCATGTGGTACTTGTGAATTGCATCGCGAACGATTAAGGGCAAAACACTCATTTAGTGGAAGAGACAAAAGAGTTGGTGAACTCTTTGGATTGACATGTATAGATATATATAGTACAAAATCTAATGATACCAAAACAATCCACTTTGATCTTTAAATATTCACAGATGGATTATCATAGAAATGAATATGTGGTGTATTTATGATAGGTTCAATGTATATAAAACCAAGTATAAAACTTAGCACGCAATCGAAATAAAGGAAATCAATTTGATCAAATAGGTGAGTGTATTGGAAAATGGTTCCAAAAGTACTTAAAAACAAATAAAAATCAGTCTCAAAAGTCACCCTCCCTAGATACATAATGTTATTTCAATAGGGAGAAATCGGATTTTGTTGGAAAAGGTACGATTGTTGATTAGTAAAGTAGAGTTAAATTCTTCTATAAGGACATGTATTCAAGAGTACGTACATAAGTTAAATTTAATTTCATCCAATGTCTAGTTTACGAGGTCATAAAGATAAGAGTTGATAAGAAATCCTTACATATCCCAGAGTTGATGTTTGTGTGAGTCGAAAAGCCACAAATAAAATTCGTTCATGTGGGATTTTATATGGACAACCTTAAAGGAGTTTGGGACCGATCAACCAACTTTAGTTATGAACAAAAGTTTCATATACTAAAAACCAAATCAGTTTTATAGACATATAAAAAGGCAATTTATAAAATGTTTATCAATACCTATTACATTGTACTGATATACAATTATTATTTCAAGAAAATCTAACTTTACGACGAAGGAATTTCTTTTAGAAATCACCGATGGTAAGATGGATTTCGATATTTATCCAATGATTAAATGATTACGTAAGATAAAATGAAATTTACCAAGCCAAAATAGACAAAAATCATTGGAATGTATAATAAGAACTCTCACTTATTGAAGAGAAACTTTGAGTTTCATACCAATGTCGTGAAATAAACTTCTTTAGTTATCATAAGCCATAAAGAGTATTGACTCTACCATAAGGCATAATGCACGAATCCAGAATAGATTCCAAGTGCCTTATCAATTTGATAGTTGCAACTGAAGGGATATGATCCATCGGCAACACATGTTTCTTCAAGAAAAGGTCAAGTGCATTTGGAATATAGTAAGCAACGTTGAAAAGAATAAAACCATAAATTTTAATTGTTGAATTAACATACAAGATTCATCATTCGACGTGCTTAAATTCATTCGCATTTTATTCACAAAATTATCAGTTTATATGATTTTGATTTTTGGTACATATATGTTAAAAAATTCTAAATGATGATTTAGAATACACTATTTTCACTTAACAACCAAATTATCTCGATGTCACAAGGAGCGATATCGATATTGAGGGTTTAGGATAAGATCCAAGAACTAATACAAAAGTATTGTTTGATAAGCATCAAAATTATGCAAATATTTTGATAGAGAAATAAAAATGTTTGTATTTTTAGTCAAAATGTAGAGAAAGCACGTGTCTGTAAGAAATAACATTATAAGGTACTAATATGTTTCTAAACTATAAGTAAGCAAATACTACACCGATTGTTAATGATGTACCTATGTTAAAATTAGTTTTGGTTTTGTTGTTTGATTCTCGTTGTAGCATTTGAAAACATTTGTTAACTTGGTTTTTAACCAAGCAGAATTCAACATGAGTTAGAACATCCGGATTAAGCCAGAATAACTTGAAACTTGAACAAGGCATTCAAAAGAACAAACCAATGGAACTTAAGAGAAACAAGCCAAAATCCACTAAGTAGATGGATCGTTGGCGAACCATCATTTATAAATCGCTGGAGATCCAAAAGGAAGCATTATGAGTTGTCAAAGCCTCTTGCATCATGATCTACTACCTCTTCTAAGAATATTTACCAAGTTTCATAGCATTCCAAGTAGTATAGTTCAAGAAGTAAAGACTCTTCCGATTCAAGCTGTTTTGACCAAAGCAGCTAGCTTAAACTGGACCTAAAGAACTCACACGGAATCAGATTGACTTGAAATTTGGAGGGAACACTTGGAAGACATAAAAAATGGCTCACAAAAAAATGAGCATGACTGGAGAAGATTTGATGGATCGTTGGCGATCCATCTTGATGGGTTGCTAGCGACCCATGTAGGGTGAGCCCCTCCACCTGAAATTCATACGATGACCCATGAAAATGGATGATCAAACTAACTCCAAACAACTTGATACTTGGACAACCCACTCAAAAGAAAAAGTGAATCGACCTTAGGAAAATTGAGCCAAAAATATGCTAAGTGGATGGATTGCTAGCATTCCATCCCCTATGGAGAGCTAGCAATCCATCATGATAGGTCGGATCACCCTCAAACTTTCCAAGCTCCTTCGTAACACTAAGTAAAGGCTTCTTGCAGAAAAATATGCTTAGTTGATGGATAACTAACGATCCATCCCATATGGATAGCTAGCGATCCATCCCATATGGATAGCTAGCGATCCATAGAAATGACTTAGATTGCTTTGAGATTTTCGGTGATGGCTTAGCATAACAACTGGACTTTTCTGCACTTGGACTTCTGATTCAATATTCACCGAATTTCCCTATAAATACTCACATATCTGCAACGTAAAAAGGATCTTCTAGACTAGCTGTTCGAACTCTACAGAGATTATTCTTCACTCTTCTCCTCCTACATAATAGTCATCTATGGGTTCACCGTGATTATCTAGTGAATCTTGTACTTGTAACTTGATCTAGCTTAGAGGATTCAATCATATTGTAATCCGATTCAACTTGTAATAGCAGTCAGTGAATAGAAAGTCAAAAAGTGACCGTAGGCTTTATTAATAGCCAAACCACTATAAAATCTTCTTGTCTTTTTACTATTTCTGTTCTTTTTACATTTATTTTCTATATTATTGCTCTGTAAGAACAGGGCTGGTGCTTTCACACTCAATCCAGGGTGTTGATCCAATTTTTGGGTTAACATTTTGGTGCTTTCATTAGGAGCCCATCTCAGCCTTAGATCTAGCTATCTACTTTTGATCAGATAGGTTCAGAAGTTAGATCCTCAATCTCTGCTTAGATGATTTGCTATTGAGAATCAATGGCAGCAGGAAGAAAGAGAACTACCTTCGAAAGATCCATAGGAGCTACCATTGCTGGAGAAGAAACAAACCCTCAGCAAATTGAAGTCAACAATCCCAACAACCTACTGTTATAAGCTAACTCTGGAGATCAGGTTCCAGGATCCTCCACATAGCATGAAGTTGTGACTAAAGGAGAATTGAACAAGTTGGTTAATGAAATTAACCAGAAAATGCCAAATAGTCAAAAGGCTCTTATAGAGAAGATAGATGCTCTCTTAGTGCTCCAATCACTAACTACTCCCAGAACGGTGCCTGAAGTTATGGCTGCAACGGAGCAAGAGAATTCTTCTGTTTCTAGCTTGAATGGAAGAAACAGAAGGCAAAAGCAAAAGGAATTAGTTGGCTGAGCTCCAAGAATCATGACAAAAAAAAACATTAACGCTCCACCCAATGCAAAAGCACCTGCTACAATCCCAAACTTAAGGGTGAAAACCCCACGGGGAGATATAACGATGGCTCTCTCTAGCTCTGAAGATGCCAAAAAACTGTGGAAGACAAATTGGATGAAAACGCTAATGTGCAAAATTCTAGAAGAAGCTTAAAACCCATGTCGCAGCATAGTGCTAAGCAATGGATGAGGAACTGCTACTCAAATGGTACTCCCAAAGGCAGGAGAACCAAGAAGATACGAAACAAATCGAGATCGATTGAAAGGCCAAGCTCCCGTAGTATATTGCGACCACTCCCAACTGACCAGCTTCCAATCCCATCATAGAGCTCCCATCGTCGAATCATGAATGGTTGTCGTCGAAAATCATCAAAATGGTCGTTGAAAAACTCACTTCAGGTTTGACTCAAAGTCAAACTCAGGTTATCGCCTATTTGACTTGAAGTAGATTCTGGCAGTCCTGACTCAAAATCAAACTCGGATAATCACTCATTTGACTCAAAGTAAACCTAGGAAATTCTGGCCTGAAATCAAACTCGGGTAAAACCAAGATTTTATCCAAGCAACTATGCAAATGGCATCAAGCACCGTTCATTACCAACCCAGCACTTCAAAACCTATAACTCCAAGCGAACCATGTGCTGACTCCTAGCAAATAACAAATTTTCTCTGGTCGGACTCCAAGTAAAATACCACTGATCCATCTTATTTTGCCCATAACTCGAACATGCGAACTCCAAATGCCTTAAAATTTGGAATGCAACCTTATGGGACCTTTCTTGTCACCCTAGACCGATCTCACCTAGTTTGAAATTTTCTAGGGATCATCACTGATCCATGACCCCATCCTAAGTGATTTCCCATTCAATTGGTATTTTCAATCATTCAAGCATAGGACAATCATGCATATATCATTCTCAAGCATTATAAAAAGCCGTAACTTGAAACCGGACCTGACTGACGATGATTAAAGCATCTTCCCCAATCAAAACCCATTCGCCGAAGCGGTTCAGCAAGCAGAAATATCCAAATAAGTTTATCATGCCAACTATACCTTCCTACAACTGTACAATTGATTCGAAATTGCTTTGTTACAGGTAAGACTAGCATATGGATGAAGCGAGGGCGACAGATGCAGCTTAATGCAAGGCTGTAACGACCCAGAATTTCAGTCAATTGAATTTGAAATATTTAATTTATTTTAAATATTGAAAAGTTATTTTTATACGTTAAATAACTTGAATTTCAAATATAACAATTTATTTGTTAATTAAATTTTAAAAATTAATATTTGGGAATATTTAAGATAATTGGATCTTGAATTTATTAGGAATGAAAATGATTTCAAAGATTGATTTAAAGTCTATTTGAATAATAATAGAGATAGTAAACTTTTAAATTTGATTTAAAAGTGATTTGATTGATTTTTGAAATTATTCATTTTAATCAACGAGGAAAAATAGCGTTTTGGGGCACTGTCTCGGATTTCGATGAAATCAGTTTCATCGGATCCGTAATAATGAAATATAGTATGTAGTCAAATGTCATAGCGATTGGACGTATCGTTTGGTCATGCGAGTTCGAAATGCGTAGAAATTAATTTTAGAAATCTATTAAATAGTTGGGTTTGAATAGCTATCTTCTGTATATGATCGAATTAGGTCTCGAGACTAGTTCCATTGCGTTCGGAATAGGGGTATAACATATGGAATGCTAGGCGGCATGCCTCATTTGGAGTTCGAGATTTTCTAACATTTAGAGATGAATATTTTGAAATTTAATAATATATACTTGTACTAAGTTCACCCATGCTTTATCCTATACCCAAGCCCATACAAGCCATACCAACCTATGTCCAAAACTATACCTATCGTTTCTTTTATCATCATATTCAACCAGATAAAAGAAAAGAAAAAATATATAAAAGAAGTTCGCCATTTTTCTTCATTTAAACCAACCCCAAATCTTACGGCCCTCATCGATTTGGACCAACACAAGCAAAATCTGACGAAGGCGTCAACTAGAGATATGGGCGGCATGACATAGGGAAGAGGGATGGATGGTTAGATCTAGTTGATTTGGGTCGTGGAGGCAGAAAAGCGGTCGTGTTCGTCATGGTTGTGGGGTTGTTTTCCATCATTAGGCGATGAGGCGGGGGCACGACGAGGGGAGGTCGGTGACGGTGCTGCAGCATGCATGCACGAGCGGAGGGAATGTCGGTAGTGATTGGTGATCAAATCGCGATCGATTTCATGCGTGACCTGGGCGAACGAGTGAATAAAATAGGGAAGGTAGTAATTAAGTTTTAAAAGTTATTAATTTAAATTAATTATCAATTAATTATTTCAAAGTTCATTTATTCATATTTAACTCGTACGAGGTCCAAATTGAACGCGATGAGTCACGTTGTGATCGTATCGTCGAAGGACACACTGTGGGAATGGATTGAACGAATTCAGAGCTAGTTGAAATTTTGGATTAAAATTGGATGTTCGTTCAATTTTAATTCAAAATAGAATGTTTTGACGAATAAAAATCAATGTGTGTTAATCTCACCTTTTGGTTAATTGGAAATTTTTTATAGTCAATAAAAATTATTTATTCTTAATGATTGTTGACTGTTTGGATAATTTACTAATTATTTTAGTTGGATAAGATATATTCCCGCCTATTGGAGCGGATGAGACCCTATTACGTTCCCATGTAAGAGCGGATGACCCTTTGTATATGAATGCCACCTCGAAGCGGTTGATTTTTATTTTTTGTGATTATATACTGTATGTGATGCAGAGGGACAGGTTGGAGGGATCCAATAGGATTCCTCACACTGTTGATTTTATTTTGCAAATATATAGTGATATATGATATGTTGGATGTTATATTGGATGACATTGACATGATTTTTCTTATTAGTGCTTTAGTGGCATTGGGCCTTATATTTTGGTATTTTAAGATACTATAAAATAGTGATTAATTTAAAAAGGGGATTTCCAACCGATTTTGGAAATTTTATATGTTTTAAATTATTAAACCTGAATTATTTGAAGGAGTAATTTATATTAAAATCAAAGGTAAGGTTTTTAGATATTACAAATTTATAGTTTTAAAACAAGATAAATATTTCTAAATAGAAATTTTGAATTGTGGATGAAGATTTTAAATCTTAAATTAAGTTCGTCTTTTAAAATAAAAGGATATGGTTTTAAAAGAAATTAGGAAATATTTAATATAAATATTAATCATTTTGGATAAACTGATGTTTTACAGATGAAGTAAAGATTTGCAAAATCATGTTTAGTTAATAAAAGAGTAGATTTATAAATGGGGTTATAAATCGAAGGAAATTATTATTATTTAACAAATGGGTGAAATAAATCAAATAACGGATTAATGATAAGATATGGAAGTTTATTTTAGAAAATAATTGACTCTATTTTGGAAATTGAAAGTGAGGGTGAATTGAGATTTTTTAATGATACTTTATAAATTGAAAGGAATTTATCCATCTGGGAACAACGTCAAAAAAACGAATGGTGATTGATGTTTTTAATGGAATTTATGAATAAGTGAGATTTATAAAGGAATGAAGTTATAAATGGAGTTCATAAATAAAGAGAGTTATAAATATAGCTTTATAAACATGGAAACGATTATGTGGAAAGTTAAGTAAGAATTTTTATCAAGGAAATATGCTTATGATTTAAAGGTTGTTTATTTATATTAATATCGTTTAAAAGTTGTTTATCAATATTCTAAATATTTTGAGGGATTAATTATTTAAATTATTAATATGGTTTGAAATTAATTTTAATTATTTGTCAGTAAAGTTTGAAAATCAATTATTAGTATTTATAAAAATGTTGAAGATAAATTATTATTATTGTTTATTTAAGAATATTTTGCAATTAATAATTTATTATTTTAAGATGTTTTAAGAATTAATATTTATTTATTTATAATGTTTATTATTTTAAAATAGTGTTTTAAAGTAAAAGAATAGATTTGTTTATAATTATTTTTGAGATTTATAAATGGAGTTTTATAAACAGATGAGGTTTTTATAAGAGGAATCTTATGACATGTTTTGAAAATTGTAAAGAAAGATTAGTTAAAAAGGTAAGATAGTTTTATAAATGGTTTTTAAATATGTATAAATGAAAATTATAAACGGGTTTTATAGGTTTATAAGAAGAGCCTTATAAATAGTTGCATGGTTTTATAAAAAAAGGTTTATAAATGATTTAAGAAATGATATTTATAAATGGTTTTTAAGTTTATAAATGGTTTTATAAATTTTTTAGATTGGTAAGGGATTTGTAAATGATTTTTCAATCGTATAGGAAGGAAATCTTTCTCAGTTTTTTTGAATATACTTATAGTGTTGAGATAAGTGTATGGTTATTTTTCTAAGTATTGAGAAATAAGGATTTGTGGATATATATATATGGGGCATTTCACCAGAAGGACAAACTTTGCAGTCCAATTAATTTCTAGGACACGCATCTGAAATAATTACTTTCAAGGCCAAAGTCAGCAGAATAATTACTTTCAAGGACAAAGTCAGCTGTTCAATTACTTTCAAGGACATAATTTCATAGGTTTTTAGGCACTAGAAACTAATTATTTTGCGTATTGTCCTTAAAAGTAAATATTTTAGTTATGTGTCCTAGAGATTAATTTCACTTGCTAAAGAGGCCCTTGTGGCTAATTCCCACTATATATATCTTGGTAAAAGGATTTTGTGACGAATATTTACAAAGTGAATTTAATTAATAAAAGATTAATTAATAGAGGCCTAGTGTTGCATGGTGCTTAACCAATTTTGGTTTTTCCCTATGGAATTAAATCCCTGATTGAATGTTAGTTATTCGATAGTAAAATAGCCGACTATCGGAAATGGACCCAAAAACTGAGATGACCCACTTTTTTTCCAAAAAAAAAATTTTCAACTAGTTTTATTCAGTGATCATCTACTCAAGAGAACATCCTTTCTCATTTCTCTACTATCCAGGATCTTTCAACCAATATAAAAATATTGTTGTAATCAAATCATCTAACTCACATATATGGAACCATATATAGATGATACTTTGAGTTTTTCTCTTCCTCTTTCAATCAGAGTAGAAGAGTTTTGGAAGCAGAGAATTCATTTTGGAATTCGCTATATAATTTCCCCATGGCAAAATAATTTCCAAAGGAGTTTTTCTGTCTTACTTAATTTTGGGCAAATTCTAGATGTTATTTCTCTAGTTTTAGAGTTTGTTTACACTTCCATGACTTTAGATCTACTGAACCCTTAGTTATCCCTTGTGCAAGTGTGTATACGTATTCTGTGTGCATGTGTGTATCTGGATGATTTCAGGTAACTATTTTTTTTTCCATAAGTTCTTACAACAGATATCAGGTTAATCTTTTTAATTCCAACCTACAAATCATTTCAGATTTTTCTTAGCATTGCACATTTTTGTTAAGCATTCCAGAGATTACTACTAGAAATTGTATTACTTAATAAGACATTCTCAAAAGCATCTCAAAACTTTCAACAGAAATCTCATGATTAGTTCAATACTTGCAAACAGAAAATAGCATTACATTAGTTTCCTCCCAAACAACTTAACTAACATTTCATAAGATAAGTTCAATTTAACATCTATTTTAATATCCTTGAGTTTGTAACTATTATATCCAATTCCTTAGCAGCTAATTCATCCAATTCTTGATCAAGAAAATGCCTATTTACCTGCACAATCACCACGAGCTGCCTCATAAAAATATGAGACACCCAATGGTGTACAAATACACAAAGGGTCAGACTAAATTGTCTGGTATGAATAATCTTACTGAAAATCTAAATTTAGATAATTTTTCTCATTCTTAAATAACTTTTAAAACAGATAAGGTAAAGCAATATTTCTCTTGTATACTTTCCCCTACCACTTGTGCATGTTCATTAATGCATAATATAATAATACATAATTCAATGGATTGTATCAGGGAGCACAAACATATAATTTCCCAATAGAATACTCTAAACCAACCAATATGATCATCATTTAATTATTTTCCTTATCTCTAACTTTCTGGCTATCAGGGATTTTACCCAAACCTACCTGTGAACTTATTCTCAGAATTCAATCTCAGGTATTTTGTGATGGACTTTAGCTACTTTCCTTCTATTAAAACACACATTGTCTGGGGCATATTCACTGTTAACCCAGCACACTCAGGCCCCTGGGTATAATCATACCATGTGTGAGCTTGCAATATTTCCCTTGCCAAGCCATACTTTGTAGCCCTAAGATCCACAATCCTTAGTTAAATTACTAAGTGTTCATTTTCCCTCTTTCCCCCATTTATGCTAATCCCTTCTGCATCTCATAAATTAATCAGAGAAAATAAATAACTCAACCATCATGCATGTGTTCAAAGAATAACAGATCATGTTTTCATAATCATAGATTTATTCTTACAAGCTAGTCTGATTTCTCAGTGTACATATTATTAAATCATGGGTTTTAAGGAATCATGCTTATAAATATATGGTCATATATAGTTTGCTCTAATGCATCCATTTACCTCTGGCTTAATCAGATACTCATAGATTCATAAGATCTGACTAAACCACAAGCCTTTATTCTTATCTGGATTTATTTGTAATCATAGAAGTTCAGCACAAGTATAACATTGCACTTCTATGTTACCATATGTTTAATCTTGAGACTTAAGCAGCAACCACTTTATGCTACAGCCCCATTTTTCTATTTTTATACCATAGATTTATAACATATATCCCTGGAATTTCCATGAATTAATCTATATGCAGAAGTCACATAAAGAGAGCATCTCATCTCAAAGATAATTCATGACACAATGATCATTTAAACATGAAAGCCATAAACATATTTTCTTGGTATATTAACACAAGAAGGGTTAAATATTTAAACAGATCATCAACACACCAAGATCATAAAATAAGCACAGATTAAATAAAGATATAAAACCATTTAGGCTGCCTCAATATTCAGGACTTAATGCCAATTTTTAGTGAGGTTACTCACCTTAATCCTTTTCCTTTGATCTGATATTTCCTACTTGTCTCTAGTGGCCAATGCTTCTCATTTTTTTTCTTTTACTAGCTATCTATATTTCTGTTTTTTTTTAAGAAAATGGTGACAGATCCTTTCACCCTTAAACCTTTTTATACAAGACCTTGGCTGCCTCTAGGGTTTTAAAATTTACCCAATGTCAATTTTACCCTACCACTTGTGATTAGCCTCTCTTTCTATTCCAAGAGAAAATGGGTAAGTGGTCCCTGTTTCTATTAACAGAAATTATACCTTATTACCCCGGTCAGCTTATTTGCATGATCTCTGGTTTTTTTTTAAAACTAAGAAAATTGCTAAAAGTGGATAAAGTATTTATTCAACAACTCATACTATTTCCATGCAATTTCTAATAATTTTTCTTCAGCCAGCATTTGTTTAAAATACTTGTATAATACCTATATTTCTATCCTTGCCTAAGCCTTTATTTTCCTTATTCTAGACTTGTTTCAATGGCACATTCATATTTATAAGAATCATGTCATGTTCATGTATTTATAGTTTACTCTAGCTTACAAATAAATTTCTACTTCTTTTTTTTCAGAGAAGTATGTACATATGTATTATACCATCTTGCATACATATCAATACTTACCCAATGCATTTATGGTCAACTTATCATATATATTTTTCCTAGGCAACCAAACTTTCAAACAAGTATACTAAATTAAATTATAAAACTTGTTCATAAAATCAGGGTTATCACAAAAACGTAACTTTGGAAATATCTAGGAGAAACATGTAAGTTATATGGCACAGTCATCTTCGATGATGTTGTACTATGTGTATAAATCTCATTTCGTTCTCTTAGGACAATGGTAAGGAAATTCGTCCACTAATGGTTAGGAGGTCACCTCCGATCTTATCTTTGACTATTTATTTCCTAAAAACCGACGTTGAGTTTGCGGAAACTACCGGATATTGTTTCGAAGAGAATGGGATCAGATATGTTATCTGAAAACCACTTCGATCCAAAAAATGCGTTTCGAAGTGAAGACATCTTGAAAATGATGGAATTTGGAGACCGAGCTCTCAAGTGTTTCGTTCAGTCCCAGAATGTACTTGTATGGATGAATGTTGATATTGCATTGTTGCCTGGAGGGCATTATTAGCATTCCAAGTGGGAAGTGCTATATAAAAGGTAAAACGTAGCCTCAAGCCTCATTAACCAGGAATGACTAAAACAAGGGAGATGCAGTAGGGCTAAGTGGGTCGCTCCCAAGTAGGGTACGATTATCCCTATTTAGAGTCGCTATTATCTCTTATTTGTATGCTTCGGGGCTTATTAATAGAGGTGTGATAATATTTGTTACTATCCAGTGAAGGGTAGGCTGGTTCTGTGTTGGCAGGGGTCGATTGGTTCTACCTCGGAGTTATTTTATCTAGAGATGCACCGTGATGGGTGGTAGCCCAATAGCCCAGCCATTGTATGGAATCCATACTCCAATAAGCGCCGTACGGAATTAGTTGTGCCCAACTATGCTGAAACGTGAGATGCAAGCATTTCAGCTATATTCATATTTTACTTTGATCCCTAGACATTATTATAATATAAATGTATTTTCTATAGAAAATGTTTTGGTTATCGTAAGGTAAAAACCCGTCCGGGTTTACGTGCGTCGTGGTCTAACGAGATACTTTTGATTTTCAAATGGTTTTCAAATCCAGTTGGGCGTGTTTTCTCACGCTGGTTTTCCAGACTGACTCTGGTGTTATTTTATTATAATGCTCCTGTCAGACCGAGTATATTTATAGATTACTTAGGATGCATTAGAGTTTAGGAGACGAGTGAGAGGCCTGCATGACGTATTCACGTATATGTTTATTTCCGCTGCTTTGTTGTTGAAAATCATCAGCAATTGTGAGGACAGGTTGTTATAATCATCCAGGCTGATGATTGTGATTGTTGTTGTACTCCGATGGATGTATGTATAGAACAGTTTCTCTTTTGTAAAGATCATTGATATATTATATATTGTTCCGCTGCGATTGTGAGATTCTGTTGTTTAGTTTCCTGTTCTTCTTCTCTACTTCTTTCTTCTTTCTTTCCCTTAACTATCCATCTTTCCATTCAATTTGGGTTGGACAAGTGTGGTTTATTGTCAGCTTGAATTGTATGGATTGGCGGGTTGTTACACGTGGTATCAAAGCTTAGGTTGAGCGAACACCTAGGCTTTGCTGAGAATTTTCTTATTTGAGACAAGGTAAGTTAGACCCTAGGATGAGTTTGAGCGCATATATATGAGTGTGTATTTGTTAGTGATATAAAAAGGTTTTATATTGTGTTAATTTATCTATTGGGTGGCTTATGAATCTTGGTCAATACGTGGGATGCCACGATATTGATAGGGGTTCCTAAATGCTAGAACAAGGCAAACCGACACAATGTTGTTTTGAAAACTGAGTAAACGAGATAATTTTACCTAAATTATATTTTGTATATAAAAGAATAATTTTTCAGAAATTATTATAGTTATATATGGTGTGTTTGGTTGTTAGTAATATTTGATTATATAACTATGAATTATAAATATGGTTCATAAATGTGATTTATAAATAGAAAGGAAATGAGATTGCATAAGTATATTTATAAATATGATTTGTAAATGGAAATGGATATTAAACAATAAATTTACGAATTTAAATCCTAGTGGTTTGAAAATTGTTTTTCAAATGGTTCAGAAAATAGTAATAGTATTATTTTGGTAAAATGTTTTAACTGGAAATATTTTAAATGGAATTTAAAAGAAATGGAAAGCACTAAACTCACTTCAATCGCTGGAAAATAATTCTGGTGATGACGGTCGCTTCATCTGTATTCATTTTCAAGTTTCTAAGTGAGAAATGGCTACCATTGAAGTTTTGTTTTGGTAAAACAAATTTGTTTTAGATTCCAGAAGTGTAATTTGAAATATAAAGGTGATATGTATATATATTGATTTCAAAATGCTTTGAAATAAATCCGGGTGTTTAAAATTCCTGGATTTTTTTATCTAAATGTTTTGATAAAACATAAGATAATAAGTTTTTGAACTTAAAATTTGGAAATGGTATAGATAGAAAAGAAAATTTGGAAGTGAGATATGAAATTAAAAATTTAACTTAAATAAATTGGAAAAAAAGAGTAATGGATTAAATAAAGTTTGACTTAAGAAAGATTAAATGAAGTTGAATTGGATTGAAATGGATTAGATGAAGTATTAAAGTGAATGAATGAAATGGATAATGAAATGAATATGAAATTGAGTTATAAATGAAATCTAACTTAAGTTAAAGAAAATAAATTTTGAAGTGAAATAAAAATAAAGATAAGTAAAGTGGGATGAAACGAGTTGAATAAATTAGAATTTGGCTTTCGAAATGAAGGTGAACTTAAATTATAAAATGAAACGTAATTTGAGTTGTTGATAGAATTGTTTATGAAATTAAGTGTTGAATGATAATGAAAATAAGAAGGGTTGGATAAAATATTTGAAATAAACTTAGGAAATTGTTTTATGGGAATGGTCCATAAACGAGTTGCTATGAAAATGAATTGTTGTTATCCTTAAATTGAAATTAAAGTGAATGTAAGTAAAGTAAATGAGAATAAAATGAATGTTAACTAATTGAATATGAAATAAATGAATGGTAAATAAAGGAATGTAAATTAATTGGATGCAAATCAATTGAAAGTAAATGAATTGAATCAGAATCAATTTAATGTGAATAGATGAGTGTAAGTCAAATTAATGCGAATAATTGAATTTGGTTTAAATCGAATGTAAATTAATTAAATGAAAATGGATTGAATGTTAATTAATTGAATGTTAGTAAAATAAAGGTGAATAAATTGAAAGTGATTCAATTGAATGTTAATAAGAGATGGAAGTGTATAAGTATAATTTTGACATTTGAAAATGCGAACTTATACGTTGATAAATAAATTGGATGGATGTTATTCATTTAATGAGTTCGCTTGTTACATTCACTAAAATTGCATATAGTTAGGGTATAGTCTATGTTATACAGTGATATTACTTCCTATACACTCGTTCTAATTTTTTTTGAGTGATTAGACGGTGCGGATGGTGTATGCTCGCATTTGGAGCTCGCTTTCGCGTTATATTGGTTCTAAATGCTTGCTAATACTAAACAAGGTACACATCTCGAATTACATATCATATTCTTATATTTTTCCCTACGGGATGCCTCATCCTCGAAGATGAGCTGTATATTTGTGATTATATATACATTGTAAATTTTTACGATCGAGCCGCGCAAAGGAGACACTGATGATTTTTTTCGTAAATTTATGGCGTTACAAAAATTTTGAGAATTTTGAAAAAAAAATTGTTAACTAAAATTTATTTTTTGGTTTTATAACTTGGAATGCTATTAGTTTGTTTTGAGAATTTTAATTATGAATTGAAAGATTTAGAGGAATTGATGACAAAGTTTCAACTTATTGACTTCGGAAAAGTTAAAAGGTTTAAAAGAATTTGGTAATCCATTTCAACTAATTGTTTTGGAAAGTTAATGGTTTATTTTTCTTACCTTGGAAATTTCGGGGACGACATTCTTTTAAGAGGATGGGGGGAATGTAACGACCCAGAATTTCAGTCAATTGAATTTGAATAATTTAATTGATTTTAAATATTGAAAAGTTATTTTTATAAGTTGAATAACTTGAATTTCAAATATAGTGAATTATTTGATAATTAAATTTTTAAAATTAATATTTAGGAATATTTAAGATAATTGAATCTTGAATTTATTAGGAATGAAAATGATTTCAAATGTGGATTTAAATTTTATTTGAATAATAATAGAGATAGTAAACTTTTAAATTTGATTTAAATGTGATTTAACTAATTTTCGAAATTATTCGTTTCAATTAACGAGTAAAAATAGCCTTTTGGTACACCGTCTCTCATTTTGACGAAACCAGTTTCATCGGATCCGTAATAGTGAAGTATAGTACACTGTCAAATTTCATGGCGATTGGACGTATCGTTTGGTCGTGCGAGTTCGAAACGCATAAAAATTAATTTTAGAAATATATTAAATAATTGGGTTTGAAAGCTTTCTTTTGTATATGATCCAATTAGGTCTCGAGATTAGTTCCATTGCGTTCGGAATAGGGGTATAACATATAGAACGCCAGGCGGCACGCATCATTTGGAGTACGAGATTTTCGGACGTTTAGAGATGAATATTTTAAAATTTAATAATATATATTTGTACTAAGTTCACCTATGCTTTATCCAATGCCCAAGCCCATATAGGCCATACCAACTCACGTCCTAAACCATACCTCCACGTTCTTTTTATCATTGCATTCAACCAGATAAAAGAAAAGAAAAATAAATAAATAAATAAATAAAAGAAGTTCGCCATTTCTTTTCATTTAAACTAATCCCAAATCCTACGACCCTCATCGATTTGGACCACTACGAGCGAAACCTGACGAAGGCGTCAACTAGAGATATGGGCGGCACGACATAGGGAAGAGGATGGACGGTTGGATCGTGTTGATTTGGGTCGTGGAGGCCAAAAAGTGGTCGCATTTGTGGCGGCTGTGGGGTTGTTTTCCGTCATTTGGCGATGAGGCAGGAGGCGCAGTAAGGGGAGGGGGTGTCGGCGACGGTTTTGCAGGATGGGCGCACGAGCGGAGGGAATGTCGACAGTGATAAGTGGTCCAATCGCGATCGATTTCTTGCTTGACTTGGGCGAACGAGTGAATAAAGAAGGGAAGGTAGTAATTAAGTTTCAAAAGTTATTAATTTAAATTAATTATCAATTAATTATTTCAAAGTTCATTTATTCATAACTCGTACGAGGTCCAAATTGAAAGCGACGAGTCGCGTTGCGATCGTATTGACGAAGGCTACACTTTTGGATTGGATTGAACGAATTCAGAGCTAGTTGTAATTTCTGATTAAAATTGGACGTTCATTCAATTTTAATTCTAAACGGAATTTTTTGACGAATAAAAATCAATGTGAGTTAATCTCACCTTTTTGGTTAATCGAAAATTTTATATAGTCAATAAAAATAATCTATTGGATGTTTGGATATTTATTCTTGATAGTTATTGAATTTTTTGATAATTTACTAATTATTATTAGTTGGATTGGATATTCCTGCCTATTGGAGCGGATGAGACCCTATTACGTTCCCGTGTAAGAGCGGATGACCCTTTGTATATGAATGCCAGCTCGAAGCGGTTGATTTTTATTTTTTGTGATTATATAATGTATGTGATGCAGAGGGATAGGTTGGAGTGATCCAATAGGATTCCTCACACTTCTAATTTTATTTTTCATATATATAGTGATATATGATATATTGGATGTTATATTGGATGACATGGACATGATTTTGCTTATTGGTGCTTTGGTAGCATTGGGCCTTATATTTTGGTATTTTAAGATACCTTAAAATAGTGATTAAATTAAAAAAGGGATTTCCAAGTGATTTAGGAAATTTTATATGTTTAAATAATTAAACCTGAATTATTTGAAGGAGTAATTTATTTTAAAATCAAAGGCAAGGTTTTTAGATATTATAAATTTATAGTTTTTAAAAAAGAAAAATATTTTTAAATATAAATTTTGAATTGCGGATGAAGATTTTTAAATCTTAAATTAAGGCCGTCTTTTAAAATAAAAGGATATGGTTTTAAAAGAAATTAGAAAATATTTGATATAAATATTATTAATCATTTTGTATAAAGTGATGTTTTACAAATGAAGTAAAGATTTGCAAAATCATGTTTTGTTAATAAAAAAGTAGATTTAAAAACGATGTTATAAATCAAAGAAAATTATTACTATTTAACAAATGGGTGAAATAAATCAAATGATGGATTTATTATAAGATATGGAAGTTTGTTTTAGAAAATAGTTGACTCTATTTTGGAAATTGAAAGTGAGGGTGAATTGGGATTGTTAAATGATATTTTATAAATTGAAAGGAATTTATCCCTCTGGGAACAACGTTAACAACGAATGGTGATTGATGTTTCCAATGGAATTTATGAATAAATGAGATTTATAAAGGAATGGAGTTATAAATGGAGTTCATAAATAAAGAGATTTAAAAATATAGCTTTATAAATATGGAAACAGTTATGTAGAAAGTAAAGTAAAAAAATTTATCAAGGAAATATACTTATGTTTTAAAGGTTGTTTATTAATATTAATATTGTTTAAAAGTTGTTTATCAATATTCCGAATATTTTGAGGGATTAATTATTTAAATTATTAATATGGTTTGAAATTAATTTTAATTATTTGTCATTAAATTTCGGAAATTAATTATTAGTATTTATAAAAATGTTGAAGATAAATTATTATTACTGTTTATTTAAGAATGTTTTGAAATTAATTAATTATTATTTTAAGATGTTTTAAGAATTAATATTTATTTATTTATAAGGTTTATTATTTTAAAATAGTGTTTTAAAGTAAAAGAATAGAATTTGTATAATTATTTCCGAGATTTATAAATGGAGTTTTATAAACAAATGGGGTTTTTAGAAGAGGAATCTTATAACATGTTTGGAAAGTGTAAAGAAAGATTGGTTAAAAAGGGTAAGATAGTTTTATAAATGATTTTAAATATCTATAAAGTAAAATTATAAATAGGTTTTATAGGTTTATAAGAAGAGCCTTATAAATAGTTGCATGGATTTATAAAAAAAAGGTTTATAAATGATTTGAGAAATGATATTTATAAATGGTTTTATAAATGTTTTAAATTGGTAAGGGATTTGTAAATGATTTTTAATCGTATAGGAAGAAAATCTTTCTCAGTATTTCTAAATATGCTTATAGTGTTGAGATAAGTGTATGTATATTTTTCTAAGTATTGAGAAATAAGGATTTGTAGATATATATATATATATATATATATATATATCTTTGTAAAGGGATTTTGCGATGAATATTTACAAAGTGAATTTAATTAATAAAAGATTAATTAATAGAGGCCTAGTGTTGCTTGGTGCTTAAGCAATGTTGGTTTTTCCCTATGGAATTAAATCCCTGATTAAATGTTTGTTATTCGATAGTTAAATAACCGACTATTGGAGTTGGACCCAAAAACGTAACTTTGAAAATATCTAGGAGAAACATGTGAGTTATATGGTACAGTCATCTTCGGTGATGTTGTACTATGCGTATAAATCTCGTTTCGTTCTCCAAGGACAATGATAAGGAAATTTGTCCACTAACGGTTAGGAGGTAATCTCCGATCTTATCTTTGATTGTTTATTTCCTAAAGAACCGGGGTTGAGTTTTCGAAAACTATCGGATGTTGTTTCGAAGAGATTGGGATCGAATATGTTATCCGAAAACCACTTCGATCCAACAAATGTGTTTCGAAGTGAAGACAACTTGAAGATGATGGAATTTGGATACGGAGCTCTCAAGTGTTTCATTCAGTCCCAAAACGAACTTGTATGGATGAATGCAAATATTGCATTGTTGCCTAGAGGGTAGTATTAGCATTCTAAGTGGGAAGTGCTATATAAAAGGTGAAACGTAGCCTCAAGCCTCATCAACCGGGAATGACTAAAACATGGGAGATGCAGCAGGGCTAATTGGGTCGCTCCCAAGTAGGGTATGATCATCCCTATCTAGAGTTGCTATTATCTCTCATTTGCATGCTTCGGGCCTATTAATGGAAGGGTGATCATATTCGGTACTATCCAGTGAAGGGTAGGCCAGTTCTATGTTGGCATGGATCGATTGGTTCGACCTCGGTGTTATTTTATCTCGAGATGCACCGTGATAGGCGGTACCCCAGTAGCCCAGTCATTGTATGGAATCCATTCTCCAATAAGCGCCGTACGAACTTAGTTCTGCCCAACTTTGCTGAAACGTGAGATGCAAGCATTTTAGCTATATTCATATTTTACTTTGACCCCTAGACATTATGAGGATATAAATGGATTTTCTATAGAAAATTTTTTGTTTATCGTATGGTAAAAACCCGTTCGTGTTTATGTGTGGCGTGGTCTTACGAGATGTTTTAATTTTCAAATGGTTTTCTAGAACTTTAAAATCCCATTGGGTGTGTTTTCTCACGATGGTTTTCCAGACTGACTCGGGTGTTATTTTATTATAATGCTCAAGTCAGACCGAGTATATTTACAAATTACTTTGGA
The DNA here is from genome assembly GCA_030737815.1 of Allium fistulosum. Taxonomy (NCBI): domain Eukaryota; kingdom Viridiplantae; phylum Streptophyta; class Magnoliopsida; order Asparagales; family Amaryllidaceae; genus Allium; species Allium fistulosum. The sequence goes on along the minus strand of CM060901.1, from coordinate 301,735,814 downwards.
CGCATTAGAGTTCAGGAGATGTGTGAGAGGATTGCATGAGGTATTCATGTATATATTTATTTCCGCTGCTATATTGTTGAAAATCATTAGCAATTGTGCGAACAGGTTGTTATAATTGTCCAGGCTAATGATTGTGATTGTTGTTGTACTTTGATGGATGTATGTATATAACAGTTTCTCTTTTGTAAAGATCATTGATATTATATTATATATTGTTCCACTGCGATTGTGAGATTCTATTGCTGTTTAGTTTTATGTTCTTCTTCTCTTCTCTCCTTCTTTCTTCTTTCTTTCCCTTAACTATCCGTCTTTCCGCTCGATTTGGGTTAGACATGTGTGGTTTATTGTCAGCTTGAATTGTACGGATTGGCAGGTTGTTACAAAGGCCCTTAGGAATTATTAAAGGATGAAACAACCTACTACCCTGAAAGAATTCTATTGGAAGGAAAACCTGTACTAGAGACTAGAGGTAGTGCAATTGGCAGAAGGCAAACCCAACAATTTTCCAAAGAACATACCAAACGGTGAAGGAGGTACAAGACCTCACAGACCTTCTACCCAACCAACGCCACTAAGACCCAGTAGAAAAGCGCCTCGGCTAACTGACAAAATCGGACGAAAGGAAGATTATCAAATAACACTCTGGCTAGCTAGCTATTAAGGAATGGGGCAGCAGCCTTATGTGATGATGCCTTCTCATCCATCCTCGTCTACTTTTCTTTTCGAAATGAGCCATACCGGGACACTAGGGGCATTGAAGATAGCACGACAAAAGAAATGCTTCTATGCCCTCGACGAGTCATGTCGATCCCCCTTCCAAGAACTGGCGTTGCTTTGGTAGCGTCGAGAAATCTTCTTAAAGTCGATGGATTATCGTTCAAGGTCGTCTGGTCGCTGGGCATATAAACCAAAATTTCCCTTGAAGTCGATGAATCTTTACTTTAAGACCGCCGGGCTGTCAAACACATGGCCCAAAACTCTTCTTGGAGTCGATGAATTATTGCTCCAAGGCCGTCTGGTCACCGGACATCCGACCCAAATTCCTCTTGAAGTCGATGAATCATTGCTTTAAGACCGTCGGGCCATCGAACACACGACCCAAAAATCTTCTTAGAGTCAATGAATAATTGCTCAAGGGCCGTCTGGTCGCTGGACATCCTACCTAAATTCCTCTCGGAATCGATAAATTATTGTTCCAAGGCCGTCTGGTCGCTGGACATTCGACCATAAAAACTCCTTCACGAACTAAAGTGTCGTGAAGGTCCTTCACGAACTAAAGTGTCGTGAAGGCGAACCGGTAGAACAGTAGTCATCTGATCCAAAAATCCTTCACAAACTAAAGCATCGCGAAGGCCAAATGAAGTTCAGCTGTCATCTCATCCAGAACTGCTCGAAGTCAGTGAAGTCATGCTCCGGGGCTATGAATCGACAATCACATCAGTTACTCCGCAAAATTAACACAATCACTTCCAACGACCAATGAGACAAACAGTGCTGAATTCCAGAGCATCAAAGTCTCTTAAAGAAACTAAGCCAAAACTGAACCAACCTTATGATCAATTAGAGGACGACTCGAATCAAGCCAAGATTCAGCACCTAGGAGAACCAAGTATCTCGAATCCCTAATATATAAGTCTCTGAAGGTAGAGGCTTTCCCATGCTTTAATCATCTAGAAGACACAGTTGCATCCACTGGACAACGTGCAACCAAACGGGTTATGGAGAAACCTAGGATATAGTTTAAGCGCGCGAACAGCCATGTGGCATAAGGGGCACCACACATAATTGAATTGCTACAAGGAAAACCAAGACTAATCATACCATAGTTCTGTTATGCCCGATCGAAAATTCTGGCATTCTAACAACTACGGACTTAACGACCTAGCTAGCATAACAAATGGAATAGAAGCATAATACTTGCTTACTTCTTCCCAACTCCTCCTTTACTACCTTTGGTAACCTGTTCCTTTTCCTCTTAGACTGTATGCCAGTTGAAGACCAATTCTTTAAAGGCAGTTTGGAGAAAAAATTGAGAGTCTTGCACTGAACTCCCACAAGCTCTTTCTTCATGACCATCTCATGCGGTCGGCTATAATCTCTCCACCATGGCAACCTTATCTGTTTGGCCATGCACATCTTCACAAAAAGGGAGGATCGTCAGAGCCATGGTTTCCCGATCCAAAATCCACTTCTCTCTTAGAATCGACGAAATTGCGTTCCAGCGAAGTCAAATCGCCGGATTGATAGGGAAACTCGATCCTTACCTTCTAAGAACTGGTATTGCTCCTCCAGCACCGGGAAGGCCCAAACCATTATGCACATCTAGTATGCCATGCCTAGCTTCTTGAACCAATAAAACAATGTTCAAGCAAATAACCTACCGAGTCAATGGGGTCAAATCAACTCAAACCGCTGGATCGATGGAACTCGATCCCTGTCTCCTCCAAAACTGATGTCACTCCGGCAGCACCAAGAAGTTCCTAACCATTTTGGATCGACGAGTCATATCTCATAAACCGCGCACTGCCATAAGCCATGCAACACTTCTTAAACCGTGGAACCATGCTCTCGAAACATGAACTCCTCACGTTACTCGAAGATTGGCAATGTCAAGAAGTTCCAAACCATTCTGGACCGATGGGTTGTATTGATCCCATAAGCCGCGCACTACCATAAGCCGCGCATCACTTCTTGAGCCATGGAACCATGCTTTCGAAGCACGAACTCCTCAAGTTACCGGTAGATTGGCAACGTCGAGAAGTTCCAACCCGTTTCGGATCAATAGGTCGTGTCGATCTCATAAGCCATGCACTCTCAAAAGCCGTGCATCGCTTCTTAAGCCGTGGAACTATTCTCAAAGCACGAACTCCTTACGTTGATTGAAGATTAGCAACGTCGAGAAGTTCCAAACCATTCTGGATCGACGGGTCGTATCGATATCATAAGCTGTGCACTCCCATAAGCTATGCATCACTTCTTGAGCCATGGAACCATGCTCTCAAAGCACGAACTCCTCACATTTCCCAAGATTGGCAACGTCAAGAAGTTCCAAATTGTTCTGGATCGACGGGTCGTATCGATCCCATAAGCCATGCATTTCATAACCTGCGCACTCTCAAAAGTTGCGCAATTCGTAAGCCGCGCACTCTCAAAAGCCATGCATTTCGTTTAGGCACTCTCAAAAGTTGTGCATTTCCTAAGTCGCGCACTCTCAAAAGCCACGCATTTCGTAAGCCGTGCATTTTCATAAGCCGCACATCTGATAAGCCGTGCAAACACTTCTTGATGTTGCTCTGGCATCATCAATGAACTGTTAAAATTTGCTAAGTACCGATGTTGTCCCGGAAACACCAGGAAACTTATCTATTGCAGGATTAACAGGGGTCAACTCCTGTTACCCAAAGAACCGGCATTTCCCCGGTAGTGCCGCAAAGTTCACAAACCAAGAAGTCGACAAAGAATTCTGATCTTTAACCAAAGTTAATGTAGAAAATGTCTAAATTCAAGACATCCAAGTCATGAGTTCCCAGAGATAGGAGCTGCGATGCACCTTTGACTGGAGGCATCCAGGAGCCGCCCAGAACATCGTCTCACATCAATTGTTCAGAATAATCAGCCTTGTGGACTGAGGGGCAGAAAACACCTAACACTTGGTCAAGATAAAAAATCGCTCCAACTTGCAATAAAAGGAGGAACTTACCGTCATCTAGAGATAGACGATGATGGAATACATTTCCAAAATCAAATCATCAACGCACCAGTTTCCAAAGATAGAAGCAGGTGCTCGACTGAGGTCTCAAACCCCAACTTGTAGAAAACCAGCTGTTATCCGAATTCAAGACAACGGCAATGAGAGAACGCTTGAAATCGAGTAGCTAAACCGTCGATTCCCGAAGATTGGAACCAACGAAAAACAATGCTATCAGCCTAGCATAATGCATATGGTCTGAAACAAGTAAGGTTAAGTGTCACAGATTCAAGACAAACACTACCGAACTCTACTGGTTCGTGATCAGGATAGGAATGAGCGCGGTCGTACCGAGGGCAATGTGATGAATCGCTCCACAATTTCTAATTTTCTATAAGAACCTGGAATTTGACACCTAGAAATGAAGGGTTCTGCTTAAAACTGAAGGGTTTCTTATATACAAGTCAGATCATAAAAAAACCCGGTTGGAGGAAATCTGATTTTTCATGAATAAGAATAACCATGAAATTGGTTAAGCAACAACCCTGCATTTCTAAGGGTAACATCTAACGGTGATAAATAAGGCTAGGCAACGAAAACGCCTGGGACTCCCATCCTTCCCGAACATGGCGTATCCCGAAGTTAACCAACATTGTGAAAAACAGCCACAATGGGTTGAAAGGGATCTACTCAACTATATAGGATCGGATGAATGATTCAATCCTAACCAACATGGCTTTAACATTGCTCGAAGACAGGCAGCACTAAGAAAAGACATCTACAATCCAATCATCGAAGTGTAAGTTTACAAAGACCAAAACAAGTGTCCACCTGGATTAAAAGCATTGTCGGTTCAGCGAGGAAAATCAATCCCAACCTCTTGAGTGTCGATTTTGCCCCGACAATGCTAAGGCCTTTTCTCATTTCCCAAGTACCGATGTTGCCCTAGCAACGTCGAGAAACTTTCTATTTCATAAGTATCGATGTTCCCCTTGCAACGCTGGGAAATCCTCTATTTCCTAAGTACCGACATTGCCGGGAAATTTGTTATTCACTATGTACCAGTGTTGCCTTGGCACTGCTAGGAAAACTTTAATCTACAGGTTCGATGAGAAACACTCATCATAGTAAACCATCAATGCACTAGCTTTCGGAGATAGAAGTTGGTGCTCAATTGAGATTCTACCCTTGTCTTCAGAAAAATACCATTGCCTAAAAATGGGCAACAACAGGAAGACATAACCTTACAAAGGTCAGCTGGATGGTTTGACCTTTCATCATAGGAATCGGCCATTGCGCTGGAATAAAGCAGCACCGAAAGGAAATCCTAGGATTGAATTGTTCGTGTGCTAACTTCTAGGGATGAAAGCTGGTGCACAACCAAATTTCTTGAATTCAACTTAGAAAGAATTTAGATATTGCTAGAAGATAGGCAGCCTCGAGGAAATGTTGCTTAGAACCAAATAGCTAGGTTATCAATTCCCGAAGGAAGGAATTGGCGTATAAACAGAACTTTCGTGACGACATTAATCAAGAAAAGCATGCACAACTAAGGATATGTAGGGACAATCACGGAAGGTCGAAACTAAAACCATCGGACCTCCTCAATCCTAGAATAGGATTGAGAGCTAGACCAGGGGCAATCGAATCATTTGTCCCAAACCTCTCCATCTCTCACAATCGTCCAAATAAAGGCATTCGAAATAGCTAGTCCCTCGAGTGGGGATAGATGCATAGATACTTGATTGAAAGAAATGTTGCAAAGTCTAAACATGAATAATCGCAATGTTGATTAGATGACGGTTCTATATTGCAAAACAGAGCATTTTGGCAACAAAATCGCCAACAAATGAAATGAAGGATTTAATGTTCAGAAATCTGTCGCTCGCAGTCTACCGACAACTAGAAGGATCAATGACCTACTTATGATCTAACTAGATCATTTAGTTCCGAATTTTAGGAATATGACATTACCCAAAGTTTGGTGATGCTAAGAAGAAACCCTTAGAATGAAACTATCGATACATCGACTTTCGAAAACAGAAGCAAGAGTTTGATTGAATATTCATCCCTACCTTCTAGCATCTTGTGTTATCTGAAGATTCACAACATCAAGAAAAAATCCATAGAGTTAAGTCATCTGCACACGAGTATCTAGAGATAGAAACCGATACATGATTAGGGTCTAAACATTAGACTTGGATGAATTCACTCTAGCAAAAGATGACGGCGACGCGTCTTTCCAGCACATGTAACCAGAATGACATTGGATGCGCTGTTAACTTGGAGGAATTTAATTATAGTCAGAAAACAGATGTCATTGAAAAAATCAGAGCTTGTAATCAAGCAGCAAAGTCCGTAGTTCCTGGAGATAGGAGCTATCGTGTTAATCAAACTGGGGTAATCGAACGTATTGCCCAGGAGACCTAGTCTCCTGAAAACATATATAGTATTTAGAGAAATTAGCCCTATGGACTAGGGAAGATACACCAACACTTTGTTGAAACAAACTCAATTGAGCATAAGTAGGGATTAGCTACAGAACTGGTTAGACCAAGCTACCTCATAGTTCTGAACAAAGCTATGAAAAAGAATATGGCGAAATGACCGCAGGAAAGTATTACTTACATGTATAGAATTATAGTAAACGAGTATACTGCACATGAACATAAGAGGTGCAACAATGAGAAAAGGCAATGCTCGGAATTCAGCAATTAAACCAATAGTCCTCGGAGAGAGAGGCTGGTGGGCAAGCTGAATTTCGAAAAACGCAAGGAAGGATAATAGTAATTGAACAAGTCATGCGCTAGTTTTCGAAGACTGAAACTGTGCCTAATTGAACTTCAATTACAACTATACAAGAGCAGTTGTGCCTTGTAGTTTAACTGTAATCAATCATCCCAATATGACCGAAATAATAAGCAAAGCCTAAGTTGCTAAGGACCCAGCTTCTGGAGGATTGGGAGTCCCTCCGCCAGACTAAAGATTGGATGACTGGAAAGTCATTTTCAACAATAAAGCTTGGCATTCAACCCTGTCGGGTGTGTTTAACTTTAAATAATATCCTCGTATAACCAACGGCTGGATCCAAGAGAAGTCGGCGTATGTTAACCAGCAGGGTCTGAGCGTTAATTGGGGCAGATGCAGTGTGTTATCTACATGAGAAGAGTCCAGTATCTTGAATACTGCAAATGGACAATCTAGTGTAAATAGATGTCTTACATTTGAAAAACAATCCATATCGTTATACACTTACCCATTATCGATCAATGATCGATAACAGAGCCGCTGTTTGACGCGATGTGGGAAGATTTTCTTTTCAAGATTCCTAGAGTATAGAAACGGGAAGAGGGATACGATTGAATCATACACTTTATCCGATTTTAGAATAAATTGTTGCATTAGAATTCAAAACGGTGATAGGAACGTAACCAAGTCCTCAGAAAGAAACAGTTAAAGACAAAGAGCAAGACTTCGCTCCAGAACGACTTACAATCGGTCGAAACAAAACTTAGCTTCACTGCCAGCCAACTTAGAACTATATAGGTCGACTCCAAACCTACGTCGTGCACCCACTTATCGACCAAACCCCTTGTATAAAATACGGAGCAAAGATTGCATCATCAATACCAGGAATTGAAATTCAGACCGAAATCAAAATACGAATGGCTATCAAAAGTCAGTCAATTAAAAACAACATCTTGAGATGGACTTTGACGATTCACTAAAATTCGCATAATAGTAATCCAAAACTTTTTTTGTTCCAGAGCACACTTTGTTTCCAACGAAAGTATACTCTAGGGGCAAATGTTAACTAGATTTTTAACCCAACAGAATTCAACAGGAGTTAGAATTAAGCCAGACTAAGCCAGAATGACTTGAAACTTGAACAAGGCATCTAAAACAACAAGTCAATGGAACTTAAGAGAAACAAACCAAAAATCCACTAAGTAGATGGATCGCTGGCGATCCATCATCCATGGATCAGTAGCGATCCAAAAGGAAGCATCATGAGTTGTCAAAGCCACTTGTATCACGATCTACTACCTCTTTTGAGAATACTTACCAAATTTCATAGCATTCTAAGCAGCGTAGTTCAAGAAGTAAAGACTTATCTGATTCAAGCTATTTTGACCAAAGAAGCTAGCTTAAACTGGACCTAGAGAACTCATATTGAATCGGATTGACTTGAAATTTGGAGGGAAAAATTAGAAGACATAAAGGAAGGCTTACAGTAAAAATGAGCATGACTGGAGAAGATTTGATGGATCATTGGCGATCCATCTTGATGGGTCACTAGCGACCCATGTAGGGTGAGCCCCAACACCTGAAATTCTTATGATGACCCATGAAGATGGATGATCAAACTAACTCCATATGACTTGAACTTGGACAACACACTCAAAAGAAAAAGTGAATCAACCTCAGGAAAATTGAGCCAAAAATAAGCTAAGTGGATGGGTAGCTGGCGATCCATCCCTTATGGATAGCTAGCAATCCATCATGATAAGTCGGATCCCTCTCAAACTTTCCAAGCTCCTTCATAGCACAAGTAAAGGCTTCTGATAGAAAAATATTTTAAGTTGATGGATAGCTAACGATCCATCCTCTATGGATAGCTAGCAATTCATCCCATATGGATAGCTAGCGATCCATTGAAATGACTCAGATTGATTTGAGATTTTCGGTAATGACTTGGCATAATAACTGGATGCTTCTGCACTTGGACTTCTGGCCTAATACTCACTGAATGCACCTATAAACACTCATCTATCTGCAACATAAAGAGGATCTTCTGAAATGGCTACTGGAACGCTGCAGAGATTATTCTTCACTCTTCTCCTTCCACACAATAGTCATCTAGGAGTTCATTGTGATTCTCCAGTGAACTCTTGTATTTTTGACTTCATCTAACTTAGAAGATTCAATCATATTGTAATCCAATTCAACTTGAAATAGGAGTTAGTTAATAGAAAGTTATAAAGTGAACGTAGGCTTCTTTAAGAGCCGAACCACTTTAAAAATCTTCTTTTCTTTTTTACTATTTCTGCTCTTTTTACATTTATTTTCTATATTATTGCTCTGTAAGAATAGGGCTAGTGCTTTCACACTCAATCTAGAGTGTTGATCCATTTTTTGGGTTAACAACATATATTTTAGAATTAGTATAAAAGGATGTTAGGAATGTCGCAAATGATATACAAAAACACGATATTAAAATGTTTAATATGGAACGTGTAAGTGGGTTTCTTATGTATTGGCAATAGGAATTATCATACATGCTATATTGTCTATAATATCGCATTTCTCTTATGTATTTGATACGTAAAGCAAGTATCAAATCTGAATTAAGATCACTAAATGATAGTTTTGAGTTTTATCAAGTATTTATGAAATACTAGATAATTGTTCACAGAAACAACAAACTCCTTATGAAGGAGTATTCACACTCTAACTTCATAAGTGATATCGAGTGTACTATATCAATTCTAAATTCATGGTCAATCTTAGTTAAGAAGCTTTAAGTTGGAAATGTTCCAAACAAAAGGTTGTGGCTAATTTAGCAATTAGGCTATGTACATCACCTTGGATAAGCACAACAATAAACCAATGTATATGCATAAATGCACTAATATATAGCCGAGCTAGGGATAAATTCAAATATTGAGAATCTCATGACATTGTTATGTGATAACAATGTCGTGATGCAGTTCCCAAAAGAACCTAGAGCTCGCGGAAGTCGAGAAACATACTCCAAAAAGTTCCACATGATAAAGGCAGTTTATCAACATCAGAGAGAATTGATTAACAGAGTCAAAATTAAAACAATATAGCATACACATTCACTAGGTTACTAACTCGATTAGTTTTGAGAAAAATGCATGAAACGATGGGATTAAGATTCCATAATTGACCCTAAGTGCAAGTGGGAGATTGAGAGAGTAAGAGGTATGCCCTTGGAGCAATTATTTTGTGACATGTTAGTTAACTAATTAATTTAAGTATATTAAGTTGAAATCCTTAAATGATATGGTATGTGATAATAATTACAAAGAGTTCTAATCATGATAAAATTATCACAAAATAAAATAACATATTATTTTAGATATTCCTAGTGAATATGTGTTGAGAATGGATATCGATACATCCGTTGAGATAAGCGTACATAACACTCTCCAAATGTCGGACAGTGTATTAGTAATGGATGCCATAGGCACCAAGAGTTACGTATTAATAGTTATTGGATAAATATGGAATGACTCATTCGGGAGGGAAACAACTCGTCCTGCGTAGAATACGCTATCAGGACCATAAAATAACACTAATACGTTAGATAGACAAGTACTACTACAATATCAAGTATATATCCAAAGTATCAACTTTGCCTCCAAAGTGCTCCAACTGTCCTGAAAGTGTATTCGAGAGTCAAATGTTGTCGTTTGATGTTGATTTTAGAGGACTATGAATGATGGGTTGTTACAAAGAATTTCCTTTTGGTTAATAACAACTAAGTCAAACTGGAAACCTCCGAGTGACAATATTACCCAATTCTCTCAACTTGAGAATATCATTGAGCTTTATGTGAATACTCTACTTTGATTATATCATGGCATGACGACCATCGAGCAACTATAGTGGGATTTGATTGAAGCATTGGAAGTGAAACACTATTCAATAGAGAATTCGTCTCCTTATTTGTATGAGGTTAGTATCATGGTCAACTGTAGTCAACAGTCAAAATCTTCGACCAGAGTAGTATGGTTCTAATAAATATTATAATTAAACCAAGGACTATGTTTATATACTAAGCGAGTTGAATGTGCATGATATTGGAATTTTGACCAAAACCAAATTCCATAAATCCTAAAGTGATATTGTGTTGATGAAGAAAATTAGTGTAGATAATCGTTGCTAAAAGGTATCTCTTAAATACTAAAAATTGGATTCTATTGATGAGATTTGTAAGTGATGAGTCACACAACTGAATTCATTTCAGTCTTTGAATATCACTCAATTTGATCAGTTTATAAAGTGTTGTAAATTAATTAAATAAATTTAATTAATTAATATTTAGAAATAAATATTAACTATTGTTTTATTTAATATTTGGGATGTATTTATTAAATGGGGTAGCCTTTAGAAATGTTCTGGGTGCTATTAGTAATTAATTGGGTATGTATATAAAATTTGTATATGTCTATATCGATATAAGATATCGACAAGAATTTAAAATTGATTCAGATTGAATTAATTGTCATTAATTAGGTTTTATTTGTTCGATCCATTATTGACCAAAACTTGGCTGGCCGAAAATGAGAAGGGAGAGGGGGGTGTTAGGGCATGACTTGGTAAGAGGAGACAGTGGAAAGATATTTCTACCATAACTCATATTTAAGAAAACCTAAGCCTCCTCATTTTATTTTACTTTTTGCTTCATCTCTCCTATTATTTGGCCATCCATAACCCTATATATTTCAGCCCATAGCAGAGCTCTAGCACACTCTAAATCAACTACAAAACTCTTTTAAGTGGTGGCACTCCGAAGCTCAAACCTTTGGACAAGGACCTAGGAGACAATTTGAATCAACATGTGTATCAAAAGATACTTCTCTTAGCTATATTCTTTTATGTTATATATATTTCTCATTATATGTTGTTCATTTCATTATAACTATTTTATATATATGTGACATTGTCTCGCCTATATATAAATCACATTAAATAATTAAACCTATATGAAAATATCTGTAAATATTTTAAATTATGAAACTGTCAATTTAAATTCAAAGTTTAAAATTAAAAATATATGTAAATATTTTAAATTTGGCCATGTATGTATGCTAAAATATAGACAAGCAGACATACATATATGAATTTTCTAAATATTATAAATATTTACTTATAATTTTAAATGATTATTTACTAATCTTAAAACCTAAAATGCCTTAAAACTATTTTTGATGGGCAAAACCTAAAATACCTTAAAACTATTTTAAAACTATATAAATATATAATTGAATTATTAAATTATTTCCAGTTATTAAAATATATAAAAAATAGTTCTCTGGTCAAAAATGTAATTTTATTTAATTATAATATATGTATATATTTTGACTGTTATTTAATACAGTGTTTACTTTTAATGTTATTATATATATATATATATACATTCTTTGAATAAAACTAGTTTTGTTCTTAAAAAATTATTTTTTTCTTTCTACCCAAATAATGTTTTACTGGTATATAATTAAAAAAAATATTTTATAATATACATGTATATATTGTTTATACATATTAAAATTGTGTTGTGTATTTTAAATAAATAAACCATATACAAAAATAAAATATTAAAATTTTTTCCTTGTTGGCAAAATAAAATTTTAAAATATTTATTTTGTAATATATATTTTAATGCGTATTAAATAGTGTTGGGCATTTTAAATAAATAAAATATACATAAATGTAGATAAATTAAAAAAAAATTATGTTGTACAAATTATTTTATATAAATATAAATATCTAAATTAAATATATTTAAGATCTAGTTTTGCATTTTAAAATGTTTTACAAGCCTTGATTAGATGCTTTAGATACAAAATTTAATATAAATTTTATTCACTTACTAAATATTGGATTAGATATTTGATATTTTATTATATGTAAATAATTTATAAAAATTTTGTTCATATTTTTAGATAAATTAAACAATGTTTGAGACAATTAACATACATAAATGGCCAATGTTCATAAAATGGATATTAATTTCAATATCTACTTATGTAATCATTAACCATGTACACCTTGCTATGCTGCACATTACACTTATATATACACATGAGTATTTATTAATATACTCAAAATATATAAATGTTAAACTAATTAATATATATTAATTAAATCAAGAAAATTAAATAAAACATGATTTTATTTACACTATCTAGAATGGATATAGTATAACTATTAGACTTCATATGCCCATTAAGATCCAATTAAGGGATTTTTTTTTAATTCATTTTATCCATTGCTGACTGGCCCGGTTCCAACCAATTGATGGTATCCTGGATGTCGTATATGGAACATTTTTAGTTCCAGTTTGATGAAGCTTCAAATTCAGTTCTTTCTTTACTATGTTGATCCCACACATCGAAGAATCTGTGTACTTATAACCTACACTGACCTGGTGGCATGTTTGTAATGTTCTTTGCTTATCTCATTTGCATTTACACTTTAGGTGAAAAACGGGTATAACACTTTCCCACTAAGTCCACACTAATGCGTATTGGGACAAAATTGTAATTCTACACCCACTTTTCAACAATCTAGCTAGTCGCTTTCACATTAAATGCTCTTTACACATGTCATACCATGGTTTCTTATCGCTTTCAATCCACATCAATTCGTATTCCATGAAATCCGCTTTATATTCCAGGAATTATTTTGCCCATCATTATTTTACAACAGTTTATATTTGAGCACTATTTTAATTTCAACAAATGAGATTTCTTCCTCTTTTCTATATATACTTGCCTTCCTCCTTCATTTTCCTTTATAAACTTCTGCTATTTACAAAGATAATCCCTTCTTAGTTTACTACTCTTACTTTTCAATTCTTTGACTCCTAATAAAAGAACTCTATAAATATTCCTTTCTTCATTTTTTGTATATACATATTTTGGCTTTCTTCTTCGTCTTTCCCCTCTCTCATTTTTTCTGTGTTGCGAATTATTATGTGGACTCTCCCAATTTTTGTTGTCCCCCCTAAGTTTTTGATCAAATGCCTAGTTCGACACCGATCACTTGTTTGATCAATGTTTCCAATAATTCCCTACGCAAAAATATATACCCTTTTTGGGAAGTAATATTTATATTTAAATGATTGTAGATAAGTAAACAAAACTTAATTTTATAAGGGATTTGCAACTTTGATTATATTTCACTATAACCCCTTTAATTATAGTTAACCTTATCTTCCGATGATGCACCAAACACCTCGAGTTGGGTTATAGCTTTTCAAAAAAAATGCTATTTTCATACTTTGCTCTCATGATGATATTGCTTATATTCTTGAAAACATTGACATAATAAAATATCCATTCTAATTCCCCTCTTTATCTACAATGTTTGCATGTCCATGCATTGTTTTGATAATGGATGGACATCACATTTGAAACTGATTGGAAGGGGGAGATTTTGGAGTTAAATACTTTTGGAAGTATTTAGAAAATAAGAATTTGCTTGAATTATAGTACCTTTGAAACAAATGATTTTAAAATTAGATTATATAAAGGAATTTTATAAAATAAGAGGATATATATATATATATATTAAAACGAAATATATATTTTAAAATAAAATTTTGGAATTTTGATTGGAAATTAATATTTAGAAGTTGGAATTGTGTTCTTTATTTTATAAGTCATTTTTGAATAAATATTTTGTTTATCTATGTTTATTAAAAATTTGATGGATCTTTATAAAAAAAGGGTTTAAAATTTATATTCCAAAGGTGATAAATTTATTTTTATCAAATAGAAAAGAAGTTAATGTTTACATAACAATGTTTTTGAATTAATAAAAAGTTGCTTATGGTTTATGATTAAATAAAACTTTCGCATAAGCAACATTTGAGGATGGTGCTTGGGATGTTAAGGAAGTACCAGCTAAGGGCAAAGTTTTTAAAGTTTCATTTTTGGAGAACTGCAGTGGATCCTGCCAAGGTAGAAACAGTCTAAGATTGGTGAAGATCTAAGAACTCTGTGGATGTGAGGAGCTTTCTTGGATTAGCGGGTTACTATAGATGTCTCATAAAGGACTTCTCAAAGGTAGCCACACCATTAACTAATTTTACGAAAAAGAATCAGACCTTTACTTGGGACGCAGGGTGCGACCACGCGTTCAATTATTTGAAAAAAAGGTTTTTGAGTGCCCTAGCATTAGAAATTCTAAGTGGGAATGAGGAGGTTTTAGTATACATAGATGTTTGTAGTACTAGATTAACAGTGGTATTGATAGGGAAGGTAAGTTTGCTACTTATGCTAGTCGGCAACTGAAATTGCATAAGAAGAAGTACCCTACCCATGATTTAGAGTTAGTAGGATTTTCTTACATTAAATAAATGAAGGCATTACTTGTTTGGGAAGAGGTTTGAGCTATTCGCTGACCACAAATTGCTGAAGTATCTTTTCTCACAAAAGGACATTAACCTTCGATAGTATAGATGGTTAGAGTTCTTGGTCGCTTATGACTTTGGCATTTCCTATATGCTTGGTAAAGGAAATATAGTCATTGATGCATTGAATAGGAGATATCCTACCTTGGGAGCTAAATTCCTAAGTGGATGTTGCTAGAGTATATTGCTGGTCATTGCTTCCGACCTAGATGTAAGTTGGAACTGGAAGTATTGGCAAGTTTGACGGTTAGATCTATTGGAACATAGCCAGCACGCAATAGGGTAGATGAGTAAATTTCAAAAAATTTATTCCATTTTGGATCTTATTGGCCTATGGAGTTTAAATTTACTTAGATCTTATCTAAGTTTATTTTTTAATCAAAATCAATATTTCATTTAATTTATAATAAAGTATTATTATATAAATATTACGATTAATATATATAGTATAATATGTGTATTATATACACATATATGTGTACTTGCACGTGCAATATAAAAGGTGTAAACATTAGATTGACCTTCTCTGAATCCTTACTTCTTTTCACTAGTCCATGTCATCCTTTCTTCTCTGAACCCTTACCATCACTCGTCCTTCTGTATCACCACCATATCGCCTGACAATCTGCCCTTGCTCCCTGTCCCACCGTCCGTTCCTCCAGACTCGTTGTCCCACCCACCTCCTCCTCTACCTCCTTCTCTCTCTCCACCCATCCCTTCTCATTTATCCATTCCAAGCTACCCCTCCTCCTCCAATCCTTTTGTTCCTCCTCCCTTTCTGTGTCCTTCATCTTCCCCTCTTGTTGCTTCTGCTGAATGGTCCTCTCTGTTTAAAACCAAACCAAGGAACTCTGGGAAATATAAACCCATTCACCTTAACCTCGTGTTCAATGGTGATGCAATTGTGCCTCCTGATGAAGTCATCAAAGATAGCGCCTCTGTGTGGAGTGAATATGTAGTCGGTTTCTTTCTAGATAAATCGTTATCCTTCACTACTGTTGTAGACCACCTCAAAAGAGTTTGGAGACACAAAGGCTCTGAAAAAGTTAAGTTCGATAGTATGTTATTTTTATTCCTTTTGTCATGTGAGGAGGATAGAACTAGAATTCTTAGTGTTGATCCAATTATTATGCGAAACAAATTATCATAATCCAAGCATGGAGGCCAGATCTAGGAAATATACGTGGTAATGTTAAAGTAGTTCCAGTTTGGTTACAAATGACAAATATTCTGATTTATGCATGGTCACATTTAGGATTGAACTGGTTAGTTTAACGTATAGGTAGATTACTTTTCCTAGATGAATCCACTGAAAGACTAGAAAGAATTTCATATGCTAAATGTTTGGTGGAGGTTAAGCCTGACCAACTACTAGTTGATCAATTTCCTGTAAAATTGCTTGATGGAAGTGAACAAATGATATATATAAGTTACTTGTGGAAACCAGATGTGTGTATGAAATGTAAAGTATTTGAGCATGTAGTAGGGGAATGTGAGAAGAAAAATGGCAATGTGGATGTTGAGAATAATCAGCAGAAAAAGGAAATGGATAAAACGGTGAACAAGGGCAATGATAAAGTAGTGGAACCTACTGCCACACAAAACAACAAAAAACAATGGCGGAAGGTTATAAGGAAAAGGTATATTATAAGAAGAGAGAAGGTTAATGGAACTAAAGAGGAGATGTATGAAAATAGATCGAAGCAAAAAGAAAGTGTATCTCGCAATGGCGTAAATGAAGAACACGTGGCAATTGATAAAATAAATACTGAAGTGGGAGTTGACTTGACTGTGCTTGACGTGGCGTGTGGTCCCACTTTGATTACGAAATGCAGCATGAATTCTAACCCCTTTAGTGTATTAATGGAGGAGTATAGAGATACTTCTAGCAGTGTGCATGACTTGCACACTGATTCTGAAATGCATGCACATGCAAATAATATTGAAGAACTACGCACTGCAGTTGATAATGAAATGCATACCCATGCAAGTATAAGTGATGAACCACCCACTGCACATTTTGTGAATAGGAATAACAATTGCTTTGATATTGTTCGGCCTATCACACTCTCTTGAACCTCTTACTGTCCTTCCCCATGACCAAAGCCCAATGCCCCCCCTTAAACCTTCCTGTGCATGCCAGTGACCCCCCTCACAATTGTAGCTTGGACTCAAACACTTCAACTGTGCAAAATCCTTTATCTGACACTCCACATCAATCTCACTCTAACTTTCATCCAAGTATGGAACATGATGACATTATTAGGAACGTTTTACCATCAACTCCTGATCCTTACGAACATATACTACCTCCACCAGGATACCCATCACATGAATCTACAAGACACAACAACCAACCAGGAAACAATCGATCCAATAAATCTTCAATCATTTCAAATCCAACCAACAATATAAATCAAAAGCAGAAAAAGAAAAACAAGTAGCATAAAGATTTCAATGAGCCAAATATCCAAAAAAACTACCAGTATACTCCTAGAATCAAATTCCACACCCTCTTCTTCAACAAGAAGCAAGCAAAGCAATTTTCAAAAAACCACAATATAATATGATGATACAAAAATTAGGTGTATGGAATATCGGAGGAGCACATCAAAATATCAAGTTATTTCAAGCAAAAGACATCATTCAAAAACACAAATTAGATCTTCTAGCAATTTTAGAAACCAAGTTAAACTACACCCTAACTTCTAAAGCAGCAAGAATGGTTAATCCAAGCTGGAAGCTACATCACAACCTGCATGAAGCTCCTTATGGTAGGATAATGATCATTTCTGATCCTAAAAGCTTCATAGTAACCCCAATTCTTTCCCACAAGTAATTCATTCACTCCCACCTCATTCATATTCCCTCATCTACTTCCTTATACCTAACCATTATCTATGCTGATAATACCCCATCATCTAGACAGCTGCTTTATGATTACTTGCATCATCTAGCCCAAGACACACATCCTTGGATCTTGTCTGGAGACTTCAACAGTCTTATTCAACTTGGTGATAGAATTGGTGGAGCCCATGTCACTCTAAATGACATCTCCCTTTTGAATTGTGCCATAAGTTCTTCTAATCTAATCCATGTACCTTTTTCTGGAGCAAGGTACTCATGGAATAATATGAGTCGATCAGGTAGACGTATATACAGTAAAATTGATCATACCCTATGCAACTTCCCTGCCATTTCCTTATGGCCTCATTTATCCACTCATCTTCCTCCTCCTCTCCTTTCTGACCACTCCCCTCAAATCATTTCCCTAGCTGTGGATGCCGTGAAAAGAAGATCCTCATTTAAATTTCTTAATGCATGGATCAAGGAACCAAAAAATTTTACTATTGTTAACAGTGCTTGGATTACTAACTTTTTTGGTTCACATATGTTTATTTTTCAACAGAGACTGAAGCAGGTTAAGAAGACTCTTAGGAGCTGGGCTTATCAGAAATTCGGTAATGGCAACATGTTGTCTACAAATATTAAGAGTGCTCTTGCCCTTGCTCAAAAACTTGCAATGGAAAACCCAGATAATGGAATGCTAGCTAAAGAGGAATATGAGCTTCAAGATCAATATAAGAATGCCCTAAAAACTGAAGAAGAATTTTATAGACAAAAAATGAGAATTAAGTGGAATATGGATGGTGGTAGGAACACTAGACTATTTCATGATAGCCTGAAGATCAAACAAACAAAATCCAATATTCAAAACATCAATGACCAGCATGGATGTCATGCTGATAATCCAGAAGCAATTGATAGAGCCTTCATTGAATACTTCATGCAACTATTTGGTAACTCAGACAATTTCAGTCCTGATTTGACCTTATTTGATGACCTTCCTATTCCCACACTAACCCTAGAGCAGAAAGCATCATTATCAACTAAGATATCTAACAGTGAGATCAAGGAGTGTAACTTCAATATGAATAAGGAGGCATGTGGTGGGCCAGACGGATTTAACGTGACTTTTTACACTGCATGCTAGGAGATAATTGAATTTGACTTAATTAAAGCTATCAATGGCTTTTTCTCGAGCAATAAGATGTTATCTGGGATTAATACAACTCATCTGGTTCTAATACCTAAATATGATCAACCTAATTCTATCAACGACTTTAGATCGATTGCTTGTTGTAATATAATATATAAATGCATATCTAAAATCATTGCAACTAGGCTAAAGTCAGTGCTTCCTTCTCTAATTTCTGATAATCAGGCTGCATTTCTTCCACGCATAAGTATTTTAGACAATGTCCTATTATCTCATGAGCTATTGAAAGATTACAACAAAGCAAACATTTCCCCTAGAGCCATGATCAAACTAGACCTAAGAAAAGCCTATGACTCCTTGCACTGGAACACAATCACCAGAGTACTTTACAGTATGGATTTCCTGTCCACTTTGGTGCGTCCATATATACCTGTATATCCACAGTTAATTTTTCACTATGTTATAATGGTACAAATTCTGGTTGCTTTAAGAGCTATCAAGGGATAAGGCAAGGAGATCTGATGTCTTCTTACCTTTTCATATTAGTTATGGAAGTGCTGACTAGAATAATCAAACGTGAAGTTGCAAAAAGAAACATATGTCTTCATCCTAAATGTCGTGAGCCATTTATAACTTCCCTCATGTTTGCAGATGATTTGATTATCTTTACTAAGCCTACAATCCAATCCATAACCAATACTCTAAAAGTATTGTCCTCCTTCCATAAATTCTCTGGTCTGGCAGTTAATTATAACAAGTACAGTATCTTGGTTGCTGGTGTTCCCTGTGCAATAGCCTCTGAATTATCAAGTCTAATTGGTCTACCTCAAGGAAATGACTCTACAACTTACCTTGGAATCCCACTTGTTACCTCTAAAATTACAACCTCTGACTGCTTGTGCTTGTATGAAAAAATAACTAAAGCAATGCAAGGTTGGTCAAATAAGAGCCTTTCTCAAGTAGGCAGGCTAATTTTAATTAAATCGGTCATATTCTCCTTTTCTTCTTATTGGTGTAGAACCTTCATATTCCCTAAGAAGCTTAAACTTATGATAAGAAGAGCTTTTTGTAACTTCTTATGGACTGGAACTATGCACTCCAAAAATCTAAAATCGATTAGCTTTCTAAAAGTTGAGAAAATGAAAAAGAAGAGAGGGTTGGGTGTCTTAAACTTGAATTCCTGGAACAAAGCGGCCTTTAGCACTCATTTCAACAATCTGATTTCAAAAAGAAATAATATTTGTGTCCAATGGACACTTAAGCACAACTTAAAAGGAAAATACTTTTGGTCCATGGATATTCCTAACGGTTGCAGTTGGACTTGGCGGTCTCTCCTTAAACTAAGACAAGATTTGCTTCCATATATACGTGTAATTGCATCTCAGGATGGTGAGCCTAGCTTTTGGCATGAACCCTCGTCAGGGAAAGAAGTTATTATTGGAAAAATTTTATCATACAATCAACAGCTACAAAGTGGAATAAATAGGGATGCAAAGGCCAAGCTTTATATTCACAATGGTATTATCTCATTACCTTATTGCTCAAATCAAAATATCAAAAGACTTTAGAATGAAATTATGTTACAACACTACCCTATAGAGCAACATGATATGGTAGTCTGGTCGCATGATTTCAAGCAACTTTCTATCACTTTGGTATATAAATGCTTAAATAGTCATGTGCAAACTTAATTTGCATGGAACAGAAGGGTGTGGAACCAAAACTGTAAAGAAGCTGATAATTTGTTGATATGGAAAGTGTTGAGGAATGCTCTAAAAACCAAAGGAAATCTCTATATGATGGGTCTGCATATTGATCCTCTATGTAATTTCTATAATGAAGAAATGGAGATCAGTACTCACCATTCTTTAACTGCATCAAACTGTGGGAGAAACTTATGATAAAGACTGGAAGAAATAATTCGACGCGAATAAGTATAGTTGAATGGTGCAACATATATCGAGCTACGAGATGGAAGGATGATATAGGTATGTTGATGCTTGTAATTCTCAAGAAATTTATTTCTGTTATGTGGTGGTAGAGAAATGATAGAGTGTTCAATGGCAAAACTAAAAATGAGAACGAATTAATGGTAGAGCTCATGCATGCAATTAAATTTGGAATTCATAGTGGCATGTACTATTATGTTAGTCCAATTGCAAGCAATTGGCAGTAATTGCCCTTTTGTAATAGCTTTTGTTTTTTGTTTTTTTCTTTTTTCTCTATCCTGTATCCCTCTATATATCGTAGCATGTTACGATGTATATTCCCCTTATTGTTTCTTGCAATAAACTGGTAGGGGCCCAGTTAACCCCGCTTAGCATTGATAAAAAAAATATAAAAGGTGCAAATGGTTTAGCATGCTCATGTATAAATGCTGAGATTTACACTGCACGGACATAATAGCCCCTCTATATACACATGTGTCATCTAATATGTGTATATATACATATACATATACATATATAAATAGTTAACATTATAATATGTTGTGATTGCTATCTAATATAAATTATTATAAATTCAAGTTGAAATTTAAAATTCAAATGCTGGATCTTAGATCTAGATCTACATAGTAAATATCTTACAAATTAAATTTAAGTTAGTATATTAATTTTAAATAAATAATATATTATATTATATAAGTTTGTTTCAAAAGCTAAAAATTAATTTTTTTTTTAATTTTAGATATATATACACACAAACACACACATTATCATATAAACACATAAAAAATTATTATTAGGAAATCTATATAATATATATATATATATATGAAATATATTTTGATGTAAATGTATGATTAAATATATATACATTCGGCAAAATGATAATATGTTTTTTTAATTTAAATTTTATGGGTTAAACATTTCATTTTTTAAATTTTAATTTATCGATTTCAGCATGGAAATCGTTTGAATATATATTTAAAAGAAATTTCAAAGCAATTTAAAACATGTGTAAATTTTACTAAATAAATATTTGCATATTACACACACACACACTATAGATATATAAATATTGTAAAACTTAGGTTTATGTTTAAATTAATTATATGTACATAATATATGTATATATATATATGACTTTTTTAAATTTGAAATCATATTTGGTCTATTGATAAAATTTATTTATACATTAAAAATACAAATATATATATGTATGTATATGTGTGTATATATATATATATATGTTTGTATACAAGTATATCTTAAAATCAAATTTGTTTAAAAATTATTAGATTATATTTTCAAAATATTAAAATAAACAAAATCAATTTTTTTAAATATTCCTTACCGCAGGATATATGAATATATATATATATATATGTACGTATATGTATGTATGTATTTATGTAGGAATGTATTTATGTATGAATGAATTTTTTTTAATCAACACACATGTAAACAAACATATACATCCAATTTTGATGTCACCAACGTATATGAATTCATGATAGTATATATTAACTAACCATATAGGCAACATAATACACAATTATTTTGTTAACCCGCCTTTTGGCAAGGCAGTATATAAGCGGATTTAACCCAATCGACTGCATGGTTATCGAGACTAGAGTATTATGGATTTGGCCCAAATGGATAGATGGATATTCATTTACGGATAATAAATATAAATATGAAGCCGGGATTCAGCATGGTCGATAGGCGAATGATGCAGGGTACTTGGAATATGGATTTGGCAAGAGATGAGTTGCTTAGAGTTTCCTTCGAGTCACCATAGGGTTTTCTTCGGGTCAGGAAAGGGTTTACTCTAGGTCTCCATCTGATTAGCTTCGGGTTGGCAAGGGACAACTTTGGTCAGTATGTTGCCTGGGTCGGCATATGGAGGTGCTTCGGGTCGGCGTAGCTCCAACTTCGAGTCGGCATTGCTTTGGTAAAGGGGTCGTCATTTGGTTGAAGGTGGTATTGCTTTGAGGGATCGACATTGCTCTTGCTTCAGGTCGGATTGGCATCTACTTCGGGTTGGCATTGGAAATGCTTTGGGTCGACATTAAGTGGAGGTCGCATCAACATGGGGTTGGCATTAAGGAGAGGATCGGGTCGGCATTACTTCGGCTCGGCTGTGATACAACTTCGGGTCGGCTATAGGAGCAAGGGGTAGGCTATTGGAGCAAGGGGTCGTCTGTTTGCAAGAGGTCGACATATTGAAGTTACTTCGGGTCGACAATAATTTGGCTTCGGGTCGGCATTGCGTGGGCTTCGGGTCGGAAAAACATCAGGTCGGCAAAGCATCAGGTCGGCATATTAGAGCTGCTTCGGGTCGGTAGCAAGCTTGCTTCGGGTCGTCATCAAGAATACTTCGGGTCACCATCAAGGTCACTTCGGGTTCGACTTTGGGTTAGCATAGGATGGACGCTATGGCCTCGACTATGGCTATGGTGGGCCTACGTAGGTGCGAAGGCCCTGTAGCCGGAGTTTCACCTATAAATACATTAATTGTGGCTTCAAAAAAGGGGATCTTCACTCTACTTCTCTTCATCTTCCACAGAGAGGCAGCTCTGCCATTTTTGTTTCAGAAATTCAAGATTGTAACTGTAATCAAATTCCAGTATAAATAAAAAGGAAACTTCTGGAAAGGACGTAGGCCGGAGTTAGCCGAACCACTATAAATCTTGTCTTTTTTACTTGCTTTCATTTTAATTTTGATTATTCTTCATATTATACTCTCTACATATACTCTATCTGTGATCTGTGACTAGATATTGGTGCTTTCGCTTGTAATTGGGTGTTGGTAGCCAATTTTGACTCCAACATTTTGGTGCTTTCACTGAGAAAGCTAGCACTCAGGGATTTGGAAGTTTGGAACTTGGATTTGAAAGCTTGGACTTGGATTTAGGAAGCTATGGTTAGGCAATCATCAGGGAGACAGAGAACAGAGAGGTGCCATCGTGAAGGAAGTCAAGAGGCTTCGTCAAGAGCTAATCAGACCTCAATCTTCATTACTAGGGTGCAGATGGAGATGAAGATTGATGCTATGTAGGAAAGAATGCTAAAAAGGCAAGAGGAAAGGATGCAGAACTTATCCTGACAAATTCGACAAGCTGGAATGTAAAACTAAGGGAATGAAGTAGCAGTAAATGCTTAGAATGTTGATCACAGCATTGGGGCAGCAGTAGTAGAGGAAGTTTAGAACCAGAACCAAGGAAATGGAGCATCCAGGATATGGGATAGAGTGGAGCCATCGGGAGTAGCCATTGAACTCAGGGTCATTCCCCCGGATCATATTGGCTCAACTCCAACCAGGATACCATGCAGTGCTATGCAGTTTGGCGTTGATCAAGATATGGAGCTCGTCCAGAAGGGCAGGTTTCAGGATTCCCTCGCGGACTCGGGGGCAGGATGGAAATGACAATCAGAGACCACTTATGGATGCTAGAACAGCTAGAAATTGGAACCCATGACTTGGAGTGGAAATTAGCAGGCTTAGATATGGATTGGATCAGCCAGGGGCAAAACCCGTCCAAGGAGAATGGATCAACACAACTCCCCATGGAACTGGGCGCATGGATTTGGATGGCTTTGTTTGGAAATGGATAGCTGTAATGGAACAGGAGCAGCCATCATCCGCCACAAATCGGAGCTAGGCCGGCTTAAAGGCACAGGTCGTCGTCTCTTGATGGCATGGAAAAAGTAATAAACCCCATAGTAATGCGGCTAAGTCACTTACACATGTACAGGATCGAGGACGGTCCCTAGGCATGCTCTGAGATGATGATGAACCGTGGTGCTTGGGTTTATGAAATCTTGTTTTTTCTATTTACTACAAACTTTGGTTTTTCAGGTCATGGTTACGGTCCCGACCGGAGAGACGGGGCAATAACCGCGAGTAGTGGGTCCCTTCGCCGGAGAGCGACTAGATGGACTCGAACACGGATTAAGTCCTCGACTGGGGATCGAGGGTGGAGTAGGATACCCCAAAGATTAAGTCTTCGGCTGGGGATCGAGGCCAGAGAAGGATACCCCACGGATTAAGTCCTCGACCGGGGATCTAGGCCGGAGTAGGATACCCCATGGATTAAGTCCTCGACCAGAGAGTCGAGGCTGGAGAAGGATATTCATGGGTTAAGTCCTCGATTAGGGATTGAGGCCAGAGTAGGAAACCCCACAGATTAAGTCCTTGACCGGAGAGTCGAGGCTGGAGAAGAAAAACCATGGATAAGCCTTCGACCGGAGAGTCGAGGTCAAAGTAGAATAAAACGACTCGGAGAGGTCTATGGATTTGGATTTGGACTTGGAGAGGTCCCGGATTTGGATATGAACCCGGAGAGGTCTTGCCTTAGGATATGGACCCGGTGAGGTCCCGGATTTGGATACAGGACCCGGAGAGGTCTCGGATTTGGATATGGACCCGGAGAGGTCCTGGATTTGGATATGTAACCGGTGAGGTCCCAGATTTAGATTATAGGACCAGAAGAGGTCCCGAACTTGGATAAAATGATCTGAAGGGATCGTGGATTTGGTTAATGGATTCGATATTGATTCGAAACTGGATATCGACTTAGAATAGTTGTGGATTTCGCTGATAATCCGAAGAGATCAAGGAATCGGATTGGCAATGGATTGGACTTTAGGTTGGATGATATGGCAACCAATGGATTATGGTCTTTGGATTTTGGACTTATGGTAATACAAAACACGTCTTCCTATCGCAAGGCATGTTTTGGGGGGCAAAGTGTTAACCTGCCTTTTGGCAAGGCAGTATACAGGCGGATTTAAACTAATCGACTGCATGGTTATCGAGACTGGAGCATTATGGATTTGGTTCAAACGGATGGATGGATACTCAATTACGGATAATAAATATAAATATGAAGTCGGGATTCAGCATGGTCGATAGGCGAACGACGCAGGGAACTTGGAATATGGATTTTGGCAAGAGATGAGTTGCTTAGAGTTTGCTTCGAATCACCATAGGGTTTGCTTCGGGTAAGGAAAGGGTTTACTTCGGGTCTCCATCTGATTAGCTTCGGGCCAGCAAGGGACAGCTTGGGGTCAGTATGTTGCTTGGGGTCGGCATATGGAGGTGCTTTGGCTCGTTGTAGCTCCAACTTTGGGTCGGCATTGCTTTGGTAAAGAGGTCGGCAATTGGTTTAAGGTGGTATTGCTTTGAGGGATCGGCATTGCTCTTGCTTCGGGTCGGATTGGCATCTACTTCGGGTTGGCGTTGGAAATGCTTCGGGTCGGCATTGAAGTGGATGTCGCATCAACATGGGGTTGGCATTGAGGAGAGGATTGGGTCGGCATTACTTCGGGTCGGCTGTGATACAACTTCGGGTCGGCTATAGGAGCAAGGGGTCGGCAGTTTGCAAGAGGTTGGCATATTGAAGTTACTTCGGGTCGGCAGCAATTTGGCTTTAGGTCGGCATATTGAAGTTACTTCAGGTCGGCAGCAATTTGGCTTCAGGTCGGCATTGCGTGGGCTTCGGGTCGGCAAAGCATCAGGTCGGCATATTAGAGCTGCTTCGGGTCGACAGTAAGCTTGCTTCGGGTCGTCATCAAGAATACTTCGGTTCACCATCAAGGTCACTTTGGGTTCCACTTTAGGTCAGCATAGGATGGACGCTATGGGCTCGACTATGGTTATGGTGGGCCCGCTTAGGTGAGAAGGCACTGTAGCCAGAGTTTCACCTATAAATACACCAGGTGTGGCTTCAAAAAAGGGGATCTTCACTCTGCTTCTCTTCATCTTCCATAGAGAGGCTACTCTGCCATTTTTGTTTCAAAAATTCCGGATTGTAACTGTAATCAAATTCCAGTATAAATAAAAAGGAAATTAATAGGGTGGACGTAGGCCAGAGTTAGCCGAACAACTATAAATCTTGTCTTTTTTACTTGCTTTCATTTTAATTATGATTATTCTTCATATTATACTCTTTGCATATACTCTATCTTTGATTTGTGACTAGATATTTGTGCTTTCGCTTATAATTGGATGTTGGTGGCCAATTTTGACGCCAACATATTTATACATATATAAATGTAAAATATGGATTATTAACTTTCACCAAAGCCTAAATAAGACGACTTGAGATGTTGAATATGATCACTCCTTAAATTGATATTCGAGCCTTCAGATAAAGCTACAAATCCGATAGCAACTACCTTCAATCTTCCAATTTGATCTAATTTTTTATTTGGAAGCTTGAAAATAAGGATAAGGGCTGGTATAGGGGTTGGCCAAATCAGATTTTAAGAGGAGCAAAAAGAAGATCCAGTAAAGTAGGGTTTAGAGATGAATATATAAAGAGATACTAAGGAGCAAAAAGAGGATACATATCCACCTTTTTCTCTTACCATTTCATCTCGTTTGGAATCAAATTTAACCACTTTCTTCCTGTTACGGCCGGCCATAATAGCCGCTATTTGGGCCTCCTAATTACTTTAAGTCGGATCAAATAAATATGCATTTGAATCCAATTCAAAAGCACATCGATATCATATATCAATATGTGTTTATATCTATTATATACACACTGTTTAATATTGATGAACACAAATTAAATAAAATTTTATAATTAATATTTCATAAATATAATTTAATTTATAATAATTACAATTAATTAATCATGTGCTAATAGGAGTATTCAACATTTCAGCCGTGTAACTCTTAGGTTTAAAGTCGGTCAACGATTAATAACGAACAATTTGAACATTAATGTTCACATATCACTTAGCCTATGGTTTGATAGTATGGCCAAATATACCGCTCATTTAATTTCGGTAAAATCTAGTTTTACTTTATTTAAATGTTACCGATAGTGACAATTATTTACACCAATTCTCTTCCTCAAAACTATACCACATTAAGACTTAAGGAATTCGATAATGGTCAAAATTCCAATATCGTCCATATTCAACTTTATAGTCCAAATAGAAAGTCTTTGGTTCAATAATAACAATTATATTAACCGAACTGCTCTGGCCAGAGACTTTAATTTTAAGTTGACTTCAGTTGATCGTGATACCAACCTCGTATAACCGAGGAGATGAATTCTCTCCGGAACAATGTCTCACTTCCAATGCTTCCACGACCCAACTATAGTCATTCGATGGATTTCATGCCACAATTTAGCTATAACCGAACCGGAATCTTCATATTGAAGCTTGACAGTATTCTCAAGTCAATAGAATTGTGCAATATTGTCCGATCGATATTTTTTGTTTGCCCTTAGTTATATTAACAATAGAAAAGTATAAAGTGAGTCATTCCATAGTTATCCAATAATTATCAGCACATAACCCCTTGGTGCCTTCAGTAGCCATGAGTAATACACTTCCCAATGTTTGGAGAGCCTTACATACTCTAGTCTCAAATGATGTATCGATATTCAGCCTTGATACATCTTGACTAGAAATATTTAAAATGGTATTCTTATTTTATTATGACAAATCACTCATGATTAAAACACATTGTAACTACTATCAAAAATATATCATTTATAGATTTTCTATTAAATATACTTTTAATTAAATTAATTATTTAACATAACATATTATATCAAGTATATAATAGAAAGAAACACCTTTTATTTTAAACAAGATTGGTTATTGAGTTGGATATATGTAACAATAATATATTTCTCATAGAGCATATCTTTAACTCTATCAAGACCAACTACGATAGAGTGGATTAATACTAGTCAGAGGCGTGATGCCAGTGACGACCGCTCTACACCACTGGCATCCAATACAACTAAAAGTGTGCTTTTGGGATACCCGATCAATATAGGAAAGCTATCAAAGGTTAGAAAGAAATAAAACATCACAGAATTTGTCATATATCTCATAGTGCTTCGAATTAAATATAATAGTCATCACAAATATAAAACTGGAGAGATAGTAATAACTTACTGAACCAAATATCATGGTACAGATCCATAGAGATATAAAACATAGCAATGGGGTTTATATAAAGTGGAAATAAACTCAACTAAACTATCTCATAATAGTATAGCAAAGAATGTCAAGGCTCCATAGTGTTGCACAATAAAATAAGCAACAGTTTATCTATATATAATACGGAAAGCATCATCCAGCTCGTGCTCTGCACAGCCACCGCGTATCACCTAGATCTGCTATCTAGAATACACATTAAGAGTACCCGAGATAATAAGAAGCAAAGCATAAACCTCGAGTCAGACAACTGTCTGGCTTGAGCGATAAATGAATCTCAAACTATAATACAAATTGATATAGTAAGGGACAAGGGGATATGCACTATACCTAACATGTCCTTGAAACCAAAGAGTTAGCACACAATGAACATAATATGTTACTCTACAAACATCGTAAAGGTGTACTACAACCTAAGTACAATGATGGGTGTTTAGGTATCCTAATCTACAATACCTATCTCAAGTGACATCCCTAGGGTGATAGACTATGGGAGAAAGAAACCAAAAAAAACATAACATCTATCAAAAAATCCTCACTATCACAAAATGTGCCCTGGATATATGATAACTCATACAGCCATTCCTCTGCAAGGGAATAATGAATAAACCCCAGTTTTCAGTGTACTTGTTCACATCCCGAAGCAAACACTAGACTCATTCTACCGGTCTAGGGTATACAGATCCATTCCATCGACCCGTGGTAGACATTCAAAGTACCTAATGAGCGTCCTAACAATACCCAGCTTTCAAGTACATCGGAAAACACCCCAAGTATCTTCGACCCCTTAGCACGCATATCCGAGCCACTTCCTTACTCCATCTAGTTTTCATTATCCTCAAGGAACCATTCAACATTCCTTTCTTTCCATGGTAGAACCATTCAACATTCTATCCACGGGTCACCCTTCTAAGAACCCACCCTTGTGGATATCATTTCACGACTCCATTCACCGTTGAGCCGTCCTCATCGAAACACAACCCCATCACCCTCGAGTCCAACATTCTGTTCTCATCCCTCAACACGCTGCCACATCGCCATCGAACCCCAAACAACAAGGCAAACACCTATAGCATGACCTGTAGGACATTACTTCCCCCTTCTAGAAGATTCACCCCATTGGAGTCAATTTTTCAGATCCGCATTAACCTAAAATGGGGTCGATACCGACCCGAATCTTTGACCAAATTCTAGTCCTTTAGCCTTCTTTTGAACTCATCTTCCCAAAGCCTAAGTCTCGAAGCCTAAAATTAAACTCCACTTCTCCCAAGTAAGGTCAGCACCGACCTGACACTTAGTCAAATTTTTGCTCCAAACTTCTTAGGACTCCACCCCATTACATTCATGAAGTTCAGCCCGAAGTCCCCATGCATTTGTCTCGAAGCACCATCCTACACGGACTTATTTTGGTGTTTACCTTCACAAAAATTTCAAACTGAAGTTTGCCCCTAGATCTCCTCATGCCCGATCGAAGCATGACCCAAAGTAGAATTCCACTAACCTAAACTCCTTGGCCTTTTTCCTAAAATCATTCAACGATCGACCCGAAGCCCAACCTAAGTTTCCCACCCCTAAGCTTGAAGCATGACTCGAAGTCTTCAAACTCCGAACTGAAGCAAATCTTCCGATCAGATTTAGATTGCCACCAACTTGAATTCCTTCACCTCAACCTCCTACGACCTAAAGTACAAAATCCGCACATCCTCCAAAGTCTCTCCTCCAAGTTTCATCCAATTCCAATCACTTTTGCCTTCGATTTGCCCAACTCGATGAGCTCTTTCATAACTACCTAAAAGCACTAGCAAACCATTTTAAACCACAACGTAGAAAATTGAAATATCATCCATCTACATCCATACACACATGCAATTCATCATAATTATCATACAAATTCTGGTCTAGATCTAACTTTTACGCTGGCATGTCAAGATAATCAAAAGGAGTTGCAAAACCATTTCAAACCATTTTGAGTCTTATTAACTTCAATCATAAACATGTATAAAGATGTGATTAAACTTAGAAAATGTTTTAATATCAAAATCATGTTAAAAAAACCTATTTTAACTATATTGACAAACATGAGATAGTGAGAGATCAAGAATCACTCATCTAATACCCAAATTACCACTTTAGATCCCCAAATCTGATATGGACTGCCGAAAGCATGAATCTTCAAGCACCAAAATGATGAATCTACAATCCCCTTTGCTAATTACCCTTCTAACAATGGATTTGGCTACGATTAGTAAGGAAAAGATGTGTTTTTGATGAAATCGGGGTTAATGGAGGGTTTGGTCTAATATGGGAAGAAGAGAAATGATTTGGGGACTGTTATTTCCACCACTATTGGCACAAATCTCGAGTTAGGCCTTGGACTTAGCCCCTAAACCTCTCTTATTATCCATTGATCAATCTAGCAGCAAATAGAATTTAAAATGGCTGCATCTTCTAAATGATAAGTATGTTCTCCTATTATGACCACTCTATGGAAAGACAAACCACAATACCGGTCTAATAGAAGTATTTTTAGAACCTAATTCCACTCTTATAAAAAATTATAAGCTTTAGAAGCAGTTTTGGGTCCGAAATGTCAAATAAAATTCAAAAAGTGGAAAATGTCCTTGATAGTCATTTCCTAAAGTTTTAGAGTCATACGACCGCATGGGAATTAAATAATAATATTTTATGATCCTTTGATACGTAAAGTACATGGTCGTTACACACTTTCCCTTTTTGGAATTTTGCCCTCGAAATCCCAAAACAAATTAAAGAATAGTCAACCATAGTTAACTCGCATGCTTAACAATCATATGCAACCATCAAACTTATCGAACAGATAGCCATGCAATTAATAATGTAGGTAAACCTATCATTGCATGCGAGATACTAAACTATCCTATATGAAATCAAATGTGAAAGTAAATACGATAAGTAGTAAGCCTTACAAAGGAAAGAGCTCCGGGTATGCAGCCCTCATTCTCTCCTCATTTTTCCACCTACAATCGCTTTCACTTCCGCCCCATTGAACCTTCACTAACTCCACCGTCTCTATCCTAAGATGTTTTATATCGCATCCAACAATACAAAGTAGCCTACGAGGTCTCGAAGCTTCTGGTTCAATCTCGATATCATCAAGTTGGTCCGGTGCAATCATCATGCCTGAGTAATACACAAACTTCCACAAGTGAGAGACGTGGAATACGTTGTGCTCGCCCACCATCTTTTGAGTTAAATCGATCTTATATGCTAGGTTCCTAATCCTCTCTGCTATCGGAAAAGGACCTACGAATCTCGATGCCAAGTTCCCCTAACTACCGAATCGAATAACTTTTCTCAATATAGAAATCTTCATAAACACCATATCACTGACAGATAACTCTAAATCTCAATGTCTCCTATCAACCTAGCGCTTCTACCTATTCTAAGCATGTAATGACCCGGAATTTCAAACGCTTCGTACTTAAACATCTGAATTTTTAAAATATTTAGATCCAAGATTTAATGTGATTAAATATGATTTTTTAACCTTGTTAAACACTTTTTAATTAATAACTAATTATAGAAAACTTATTTTTGAAATAGTTTTACAAAAACACACACTTTAATTAAAAATGGAAAATGTGACTGAAAAATATTTTATGAAAAATCAATATTTTATTAAGTAAAATTTGTTGAAATAATTTTACACAATAGGCTATCATATGAACACATTAATTAGCGCTTAAAATACACTTAAAACTAATGGTAATTATTTAGTATAAAGGCTTCTAGAAAGGAAAATACTTAAGGACTAAAAGGACGCTTAAACCACTCTTTGATTTAAGGAAGGTAAGGTGTTGTAAGAGCATGTTTGTCCATCACTTTGTGGCATCCCAAATGAGGATATGGAGCGTAATTTTACCACCTTCCTAAAGCCTATAAATATCCATTCTTAGCTCCTTAGATTCTTACAAATCCATTTGAAAGAAATCACTCTATTCTCACTCTTATCTCATCACAAAATTATTTAAATTATAGCAACTCTTGCCAAACTTTTCCAAACTTATTCTAACATCCTAACATATCATATGACATCACTCCATCACCTCAAATCCAAATGAAGTTGAGCCATCCACCTTATTCCTCCTTAGGCCGTGTAATTCTACCCCTCTCCTCTCTTGTTTTGCTTGATTCTTGGCTTGAAGGAAGTGTAGAGTGGTTTTAGTGAATGTCGGTAGGAAGAAAATGAAATTTGATTCAAACAAAAGTGAGTTAATCTCACTTTGATTACACCCCAATTGGTTGCAAGTTAACTAGAAATATTGCTTGATATTTGCTTGCTTAATCTCTTGATAATTGTTGTTAAATTACACGTTAATATGGTTGCTTTATGTTAATAATAATAGACATTAACTACTTAAAGTTAAACCCTCGATTATATACTTTAAAAAGTACATAAATTGTTAAAGTAGTTGCTTACAAAACCATTGAATTGTGATAAGTTCATTTGAATATTTAAAATGGATATATTGATGTGTGTATATGTTAATGCATGTTTAGTAGTAGTATGGTTGGAACTTGGAATCATACATCAGTATAAAATAACATGACACCAAATATTGGATACGGAAGTGTCCATATAACGATAGTCGCTATAAAAGCACTTTGAATCCCTTAAACTATAACTTGTGAAAATGGTGATTTAATAACATATCTTAATAATAACTTGTTTGGTTATTATTTACACTTTCATAAGTGTTTGAAAAGAAAAGAATATGTTTTAAAAGTTATATAAGAAGTAAATCAAAGTAACAAAATATAGAAGTAAAAAGGTCGCTATAGCAATAGTTTTAAAATAACCTGTTTTTGAAAATAACACTTATTTTTATGGAAATTTTTTTAGGGATTTCTTTACCAATTAATCAAGTGAATAATATATTATTCTTATTGGGAAATCTTTGAAGCCTAATTCATTTGATAGTTAGTTGAACTAAATGCAAAAAATTATAGCGAAATAGTCACTATAAGTGTAGTTCGGTAAAATACCCTGTTTTTGGGAAATTCTCTAAAATAATTAAAAGATATTCTTAGAGATTTTTCTTTGTGGTTTCCAAGTACCCAAAGTATACTAACAATCATAAAAATAATTGATCTAAAGTCATTTGTTAAGGTATTTAAAACTAGACACAAAGTTGTAGCTAAAATGCGATAAAACTAGCAACATAACTTTAGGCTACACTTTTAGAAGTGCTATCATTGTGAATTGAAGATATAAATTGTTTTAAAACGATATTTAAATTTAATATTTTTTCTAATCTTTTTAGCGTTGTTTTCTAACTTATAAAAGAGTGTTTTAAAATTGCTTTCAAGTTTAAATATATCTTTAACAATTAATTATGAATTTCTAAACTATGTAGCTTTTAAAATTAAAAATTGTTTTTTATTTATTTCAAAATTCCTTATTTTTACATAATATTCTATATAATTAATTATCATATATTTTAAGTAGTTTTAAAAGTGTTTTAACATATTAATTAGTATTTTAAAGATATTTCTATATATATAAGTTATAAATATTAAATTAAGTATTAAAAGAATAAATGAATAGTTAAATTTAAAAAAGACAAGTATATGTCTTCTATAAAGAGAAATCCAATATATTTATACAAGTATGTAAATGAAGTTTTAATTAATAAAAGAGTATTAATTAATAAAGGAAGTCTTGATTTATAAAAGAGGTTGTATTAGATAAAAAGATGTTTTACTAATAAAAAGGGTTTTAATTAATAAAGGATAAATTAATTATAAAATGATTAAAAGTCGTTTATGTGACTTGATTATACTTGGATGATAAGTAACAACTATGTAATGACCTTAGTTTGATTGTTTATGGGATGTTAGTACTAATATGCTTAACACAAAAATCCGAATGAGTAAGCTTCTCTATTTGTGAGAGTCAAGACTGATGTCTAGGTATGGACAGAGCAATAGAGCTCTAACCTATCGCCATTCTTCTAGGCCGAGGAATAGTTAAGCAGAAAGGTCGGAAACGTGCAAAGTGTGAAACCTTGATTCCCATAAGCAAGCGTTCAAGACTTGATAGTTGATTAGTCGACTACCGATTTTGACCAAACTTAACTTAGGAAGTATATGGGATACTTCGTGGATTTATACCAATAAGAATCCCTTGGGAGGAGTATTGGTACAAAATGCCTCTAGCTTTAGATTACTTTTAAAAGAACCGGAATTGAGTTAACTGGAAATTTATCGATTGGTTTTAGGGAGTCCGGGATCGATAAGTGTTTTACTTGCCGAATACCACTTCAAAACTATTATACGGGTTCTATGTTTTGGAAGTGAATGATGGAAACCATGTGTGTTTCAAAATCTGTTGAGATAACATAATCCATGTGTGATTCATGATTTGATCAAGTATTGGAGACTCGTATGAAGATGTTGACCATAGCCTCGACATAGGGAAAATGACTAAAGACGGAGTAGGGTGCACAATCCTATGGTTTAGCTGACCCATGGGGGTACGACAACTCCAAATCTAGAGTATGCTTATAGATGTTGCTAGCGGGGAGTTGTTGATACTTGGTACACATTGTTCACGCGATTGTTCAGATGATGATCTAGTTGTGTTTAGTTATTGTATATTTTATCTAGAGATATACGGTGCTCGGAATGTATTTTCTGATCCTTGTCATAGGAGATAGGTCTCATTGAGGAGGTCTTCGTGGAAAATCCATTTATATGAATGTACCATAGCGGTTTTGCTTGTATACCTAAATATGCTGTCAAATGTAACCAATGTAACCATTTCAGCTATGATTTATATTTATATTGAACACCCTAGACATTATTATAATATCACTAAATTTTCCTATAAAATGGTTCGGTTATCGTAAGGTAAAAACTTGTTTGTGTTTATTTGCGGCGTGGTCTTACGAGAGTATATTATTTTCCTATAAATTACTTGAGTCTTCTCATGCTGGTTTACCAGACTGTTCCGGGTGTTATTTTTCTCAAAATGCTTGAGTTAGCCTCGTGTATATTTCCAAATTTCATTGATGATCATTGGTGCTCTTAGAGAGAGGAGCTGGATGGTTCCCTATCATAGGTTTTATATCCGCTGCATTACTTCGTTTATTTTTATATCAGCAATTATGAGGACAAGTTGTTATAACTGTCCAGGCTGATGATATGTTAGTTTACTCTGATTATTGTATCTATATAGTTTTCCTTTGTAAAAGTATCATTTTGATATTATATGTTATCATTCCGTTGTGTGATTCTGATATTGTGTTCTGTTCTTTCTTGTTCGTTTTCTTTTCTTCTTTTATTTTACCCTAACATTCTGCCTTTTCGGCACTTGGGTGCTCAACACATGAATATTGTGGATGTATTACCATCGACATTTGGGGGTAGAAAACACGCTCATTATAGCTTTCATTCATTGCCGAATGATCTCAATCTTCTCCGAGGTCTCTCTAATCATATCTAGCCCATCAACACATAGGAGAGTTATATAGTCGGCCATGCAATGTTTCGTACGGTGCCATACCGATACCAAACTGATAACTATTGATGTTGCAAACTCCATCAAATGCAAATGATCGTCTCACGAGCCACTACAATCGAGTATGCAAGCTCGTAAGAGATCCTCCAATATACACTTTATACTCTCGGTCTATTCATCAATTTACGGATGATAAGCTATATTGAAATGCAGCTCTATCCCCAATACCTCTTGTAAGCTCTTCCAAAACCCACAAGTGAAAAACGGGTCTTGGTCATTCACAATGCTTTTCGGCACACCATGGAATCACACTACCCATTTCACATACAACTCGTCTAATCCGGATGCCGTTCTATCAGACTTAATGGGTATGAATCGGGTACTCTTCATCAATCTATCGATTATGACGCAAATTATATCGTAACCTGCTATGATCCTCGAAAATCCATCTACGAAATTCATCGAAACTTGCTCCCATTTCCACTTAGGAACTTCAAGTGGTTGCATTAATCCACTTGGCTTCTTCTACTCTGCCATCACCAACTTCCAGTTCATACACTTGGCGTTGAATGTCCCAACATCCTTCTTCATCCCTTCCTAATAATATGTTTGCTTCATATCATATTACATCTTATTATCATCGGGATGTATAGTCAATCTAGAATGATGGCACCCTCATAGTACCTCATCTTTTAATCCATCTACATCGGGAACAAACAATCACTCATTCTTACGGAGCCAACCATCTTAGTCGAGTCTGTATTGCATCATCTTTTCAAATTCCACTCCTTCTATTTTCATCATGATCTATGCTAGTCTAGCGTCTTACCTCTAACTAATACCGATATGCTCCTTCAAAGTAGCTCTGATGGCCAAACTCGGCCACATCACTGGCTCTTACTCGCGACAAGGTCTGAAGTTATAACCATCGATATACTCTAACTACTTCCATTCTTAGCACATCACTCTCAAACTGGCATGTCTTCTACTCAATGCATCTCCGGCTGCATTCCCCTTACCAGGGGTATAGGAAATGCCAAAGTTGTAGAAGGCCAAGAATTCTAACCATCGCTGTTAGCGAAGGTTGAGATCCTTCTGGGAGAAAAGACACTTCAACAACTTATGGTCAGTGAATAGCTCAAACCTCTCCTAATAGGTAGTGCCTCAAAATCTTCAAAGAAAATACTAACACTGCCAACTCCAAATCATAAGTCAAATGCTTTTCCTCAGGCAGTTTTAGCTATCGACTATCGTAGATGACAACTTTTCCCCAATACATCAACACCATACCCATTCTAGTACTACAGACATCTATGTATATTGTTTAGCTACTCATTCCCACTCAGAATAGTCAATACTGGTACACTCATCAACCTCTCTTTCAGACTTACAAACACATGTTCACACTTCGCGTCCCAAATAAAAGTCAGATTATTCTTCATCAAATTGATCAACGATGCTGCTACCTTTGATAATTTCTTAATAAAATGTTTGTAGTATCCCACCAATCCTAGGAAACTCCTTATATCAGCATCATTCTTAGATTGGTTCCAATCCTGAACAGCTATCACCTTCGCAGCATCCACTGCGATGCCCTGCGACTGAAATCAAGAAACTCACTTCCTTCCTCTAGAAGTGACACTTAGCTTTCAAATTGTGCTTCCTTGACAATTCAAGCACAATACTCAAGTGCGTCTTGTGTTCCTTCTCTATCCTAGAATAAACCAAAATATCATCCACAACCATAAGCATAAACTTGTTCAACTGATCCCTGAAGACATGGTTCACGAAATCAATAAATTATGCATTCTTAGCCCGAATAGCATAACAATCCACTTACAAAAACAACACGGCGTACGAAACACGGTGTTCGACGCACTCCTTTTCTCCTTTAAATTGGACAAATCCAGTTGCCAAATCCAATTGAGAGAACATCTTCCTACTATGGAGCTGATTGAACAAGCCATCAACATACGGGAGTAGATATTTGTTCTTCCTCATCACCTTATTCAGCTTACGATAGTCTACACACAGCCTCAGAAAGCCATTCGCCTTATTTGCGAATACTACAAGTATGCCCATTCAGATATACCCTTACGAGTGAACCCTCGCCTCAACAGGTTATTCACTTGCACCTCGAACTACTTCTGCTCTGTGGGTGCCATACGCATCAAAGGCATAAATTTCAGTGTGGCGAATTAGACCATCAGAGCCATAAATCTGGCATCCTTCACTAAGTCTATGCCAAAATCAATCTCTCAGCATGGCGGTAATTCGGTCACCTCCTGAAACTAGTTCGAATGCACTCTAACGATAAGCACAGATGACAACCCATACCTTGAAATCTCGAGCAAATAACATAACCTCATCCTTTGGTAGACGGTCAATCACTACCATCCTCCCCTACACAGCCCTGATTTTCACGAACAGCTTCTTGCAATTCATCACTACCACATACATCCTCAACAAGTCCATCCTTAAGATAATACTGAACCAACGAAATTCAAAACAAAGCAATCATAACAAAAGTGCATACATGACTTGATAAGACCAAACCATGACAAACCATACACAAACTAGTGGAGCCTCCAAAAGGAATCGTCACAATAAAAGGTCGGTCAACAGTTTTTGGTTTCAATCCAAATCTACCTACCAGGCCATTAGATGTGAAGGAATGTGAAGCTCTGGTATCGGACAATACACATATGGAAACATTATTAACAGGAAGCATACCTTGAATAATGATACTCTTCCCCTTCTCCATCGTTAAGGGAGCACTCAATTAAGTCGGGAAGGCATCCAAAGCATATGCCTTCACTACTTGCTTCTGTTGCACTGGTTCTAGGCAACTCTTCTGCATATGTCCAAACTTACCATAGTAATAGCACTTCTTCTTTCCATCAGGTTTGCAGTCTCTAATTAAGTGACCCTTATCTCCATGTCCATAACAAACACGACCCATTTAGCCTTCTTCTGAGAATTCATTCCTTGAAACTACTTTCTCTTACTGTTCCATTTCTTCTTCCCTTCACCGCCTTGTTGCGGTTTTGGCCCTTCTTTAACCATAACAGCTAATTTGGACTTGGAATACAAACTCTCTTTATGAAGAGCTTTCTCGACGAGTCTCTTAAATGGCTCATTGATGTGACTGCCAACTTCTCCTCTAAATAGTTGGCTAAACCCATAAGAAACTACTCATTCTTCCTTAGCGGAGTGCCGATGAAAGACATCTCGTATTATGACAAGGAGTCAAACTTAGCAACATACTCAAAGACAGACTTGTCTCCCTGCGTCAAATCAGCAAATTTTTTGAATAGCACCAACTTCTGAGTAGCCTGGATGAATTTCTCCTAGAATCGGGTTCTATACTGGTCCCAAGTAATTTGATCCTTGGGTATAGAAACTCTAATGGCATTCCACCAGTTCATGTCTCTCACTTGAAGCTGTCGGGAAACCAACCTTCTCTTCATCGCACCATCCAATTCAAGGTCATCAAAAATCCTTTTGCATGTGTCCAACCAATCATGCACTTCCATAGCTGATTCCATTCCATAGAATGGTTTTCTAGCAAGACTGGCAAAATCCTTATTTAGCATAGCGAAATCGAATCTGGGTACCTACACTTGAGTACCACGACAAACAGCAACATTCGGATCGTCTGCTTGGGCATTTTGTAGCATGCCCGCCATCATCGTGTTGAACATCGCTTGCAAATCAGGGTTAGCAACCGTGGGAAACGGTATAGAACTAACGTGAATGGATCTTAAGGCTATTTTAACACTTAATGAGGGGTGAATAGTGTTTTATAACTTATATGGAACTTTTTTACTTATTTCAAGGTTTGAATCAAACACAGATAATCAATCACAGATATAAATAAATGCAATAAAAGTAAAGTAATGAGTTAGATAGATGACATCGGGAGTTTTATACTAGTTCGGATTTCTCCTACATCCAGTCCTATACAATTTCCTGTATAGATTTCTTTTCAGTCGCCTGCTTTAACCAGGTAACAAGCAAACCAGAATACAGTCTCGATTTCAAGGCTACGAGATACACCCGCTTGTCGTACGAGTCCATTCTCTTAATTTGTAGGGCAACAAGATCTCGCACTAGATTTAGACGGGCTACTAAGCACACCCACATGATTTGAACAGACAACAAGCATACCCAAATAAATAAGAGCAGAGTTATTAGTTTCCAATACAGACAGCTGTATTTGGGATAAAAATATCTTATAGCCCTTCTGATAGCGGTTTGATATTTAAGTTTGTAGAGAGAATGCTTTCAAAATAGTAGATAGTTTGTAAAAAATCAATCTAGTTGAGTATGGTTGATTCTATGTTGATTTTGAAGAATATAGAAAGTAGTTTTCAAGAAATAGAACAAGAGAGTAAGGATAAGAAGAAAGTGAAAAATTAATTAACAAAATTCATTTGCACTTCTCTTTATATAGTGAATGAACAGAAGTATCCATTCATGAAGAGGTGCATCCAAAGGATACTTCTTTTCAAAATTTAAAAAACAATCCAACGATCACTGTATCGATATATCTATGAGTGGTATGTTGACATACCCTTGTTAATTTTGAAAAATGACTTTTCTTTTAAATTGTTTTCAAACTTCAATATTTTTATAAAATAATTTAAAACATAATTTTTAAATACTTTGAACATATAAATTCTTTTATAAAGTATTTATAAAATTATATTCTGAATTTAAAAAAAATACTTTGGTTAAAATATCAAAGATCATAAATTTGTGATAAAGATCGGAATCTGCTATCAAGGACTTTAACAATTTGTTCTAATGACTCATACTAAACACTATAGTCTAAAGCTTTTCAAGTCTTTTGTCTCTAAACTCATGAGTCTTGATCATCATCTCTAAATCTTTATTCTACATCTTTATACTGATCAGTCTTCAAGTTTAATCATTCTGTACCTATGTCATATTCTACAACATATACTATACAACTTGATAAAACCTTAGTATCTATATTTATATGGTTGTTGTCATCACAATCAATATATGAGGTATTAATAGCCGCCCGGAACCCGCTCCCCTGACTCCAGAGACAGAGTTCCTTGCAGCGTTTCTTGTATGCCGGCTCATTCTTGACCTGTTACAAGAATGATCAATCTCTTATAAAGAAAACTGTATCAATGGTACTCGTGTGTGTGCATTCGACTTATATACCATATATATACACTATTTATTTTTGAAAACCGGAATGTATATAACAAGTACGCTCTCTCTTATCTATACTCTCGATCTAGTCTAGGGTGATAACTACTTTCCTATCTCTACCGGACCATGGTATCAACTCAGATTAATCATGTAACCTAGGCTCTAATGCCAAATGTGATGACCTCCCTTCAACATTGGCACCCAATATAACTAAACATTGCACTGCTGGGATGCTCGGCCGATGTAGGATGGTTGTCGAGGGTTGGAAAGAAATAAAACATCACAGAACCTGTCATATATCTCACAACGCTTTGAATAAATATAATAGTCGTCACAGATATAAAACAAGAGAGACGGTAATAACTATATGAACCAAATATCAGAGTACAGATCCACATAGTTATACAACATAGCAATAGAGTTTATACAAAGTGGAAATAAACTCAAACAAACAGTCTCATAATAGTAAAGCAAACAAAGTCTAGGCTCCACAGTGTTGCACAGTAGAATAAGACAGTATATCCATATATAATATGAGAAAACTCAATCCAGCTTGTCCTTTGCACAACAACCGCGTATCACCTAGACCTGCTATCTAGTCTTCTCGTTTAAGAGTACCCAAGATAATAAGAAGAAAATCATAAAACCTCGAGTCAAATAGCAATCTTGTATGAACGATAAATGAATCTTAACATACTGTACAAGTCGACATAGTAACGAACAAGGGTATACGAACCGCACCTAACATGTCCCTACAACCATAGAATTAGCACATAACGAACATAATATGCTACTCAACAATTTTCATAAAGGTGTACTGCAACCTAAGTATAATGATGGGTGTCCAGATATCCCTATCTACAATACCTATCATAAGTGACATTCCTAGACTTATAGACTACAAGAGAAACAACTAAAACAAACATAGCATCCATCAAACAATCCTTACTATCACTCAATGTGGCCTAGATATATGATAACTCGTAAGACCATTACTATGCTAGGGTTTAATGGATAAATCACAGTTTTCAGTGTACCCACTCATAGCCCGAAGCGGACACCAGACCCATTCCACCGGTCTAGGATATATGGATCCATTCCATCGACTTAGTGTAGCCATTCCAAGTTCCCAGTAACTGTCCTGACAATACCCCTATTTTTGAGTGCATTAGAAAACACTCTGAGTATCAACGACCTCTTAGCACGTATATCTGAGCCCTTTCCTTGCTCCATATAGTTTCCATTATCCTCAAGGAAGCATTCAACATTCATTTTTTTCATGATAAAACCATTTAACATTCTATCTAC
Organism: Allium fistulosum; assembly: GCA_030737815.1. Taxonomy (NCBI): domain Eukaryota; kingdom Viridiplantae; phylum Streptophyta; class Magnoliopsida; order Asparagales; family Amaryllidaceae; genus Allium; species Allium fistulosum. The sequence continues at coordinate 301,693,040 of CM060901.1, read as the reverse complement.
AGGTCACCCTTCCAAGAACCCGCCATTGTGTATATCATTTCATGACTCCATTCACCGTCGATCCGCCCTCATTGGAACACAACCCCATCACCCTCGAGTCCAATGTTTTGTTCTCATCCCTCATTATTGTAACAACCCACCTCAAAATGGGCTAAAATTCCAACCCATAGGAGGACCATGAAAACTTAGACCCATATCAAAGCTAGCTGTTGGTTGGTAAAACGAACAATACAGAGCAATTTATCTACGTATTTAGAATCTCACAACATAAGGATAAAATATAATAATAACAACAGTATCCATTTTATTTAAACTTCAAAATGTCATTAAAAACCATAACAAAATATCCATATCACTATTACATATCCATATCACTGTTACATATCCAGACGTAAATAGATTGCTTCTACCTGTCTCATTAACGTCTCCGTCTTCAGCATCGTCCTTCCTAACCTATGTTGTAATAAGGAGGGAGTAAGAATAACTTAAGTCCGGTGAATAAAAATCTTGAGCTTTACTATCTTAATACTTGGGTAGTATAATTTAAATAAGAATATGTCTTACATTTTTCTACCTACATCGTAAGTCTTTTCAAATATAAGCCCAAGAGCTTTTCTCAAACTTAAATAAAAGGCTTTCCAAATACAAGCCCATAACCAATTTGCTATCAACCTAATAACCCATATCTATCGTCCAGGATGTCCTATCAATAAGAGATAGTACTTAAGTCACTTAATACCTTTTAATGGGAATTAGGCAGACTCTGGCCATTTAATACCTTATTTAAGGTAGGTCCATGTCATTTAATATGTATAATCCCAAGGCGGACTCCTCACTAGTAACTATCTAGTTGACATTGCACGGAATCTCTTTAGCCACTTAATACTTCCAATTGAAGCGGGGCCTTTCCCGAGATATCCATTACCGTGCCCAACCCATAATCTCGACCATTTACTACCTCCTACATAGAGAAGAGACACCCCTCACACAACCACTTATGACCTTCAATCTCTAAAGCAGGTCCTTTGTATTATAATCTGTACCCCACGGTGATGTCTCAAATTAGTCCGACTATTCATAGGTACTGGTAGCCAGATTAGCTAGGAAGATTTACCCTATAGAATTTGGCATTAACCTTGTGCCATCGTAGTTACTTATTATAGGTGATCTATCGCATCAACCCCAAAGTCACACTGTTGGTAGCCAGATTAGCCGGGCAAATTTCCATGTGCTTTCGGCTGAACTCACATCCTCATAACTAGTCATGATCTATATCACACTCTACATATATTATCACACATCTCACCAGTTCAATAATGAAGGCCTTATAAGAAATCTTTCTTATTTCGCCTTTAACATTTATTACTTGCTTAAGAGGGATTTAATAAAATTAATAACATATTTAACTACGCAATTATATGTTTTAATTATACGTTAATTATGCATATATGTATATATGCGCCTAGTAATTTCTAAGCATGTGGAAAATACGTCCTAAACTAGTGTTTAAATGCCAACTCTTTCAACAATTATACAAGTCTCATCCCATATTATCAACAATAACAGAATTCCAAAATTCATATCAAAAATTACAATCAATGACATATACAATAAAAATTTAAACCCAACTTATTACATCAAAATAATGGAATATATTGAAATAAAAACTTACAATTTCAATTTTACACCCTATTTAACTCCTTTTTCACATAAAAATAAAAAAATGAATTTCTATTTAATTCATGGGAATAAGCAGTGTAAACTACGAATAAAATTTGTATCCTTCATACTATTCCTTAATCAAAACCCTTTAATCAAATTTAAAGAAAAAGAAAAAGAAGTGGAATAGAAGGTAAAATGATCAAAACTGCAAATCTACACAATTCCCATTATTTTGACATAAATAATTGAAATTTCAACCTAGAAACGACATTTGGCATTGAAGGAGTTTTGGGCATTATAATATGATGTTTTCACAAACCAAAACTCTCCAAGGTGTATTCAAACTCAAATTATACTAATCAAGTACAAAAATAGAAAAGCTAAGATTTCCACTCACACTATATCCTTAAATTTGCCTCCTTTGGATTTGACACCCCTTTAACAATCTCTTCCAGATCTCTTCTTTTTGATATATACAACAAGAGATTTGTATATGTATAGATTAGATTCAGAAATTTAGGGATTGAAGGAGAAAAGAATTAGAAATAAAGTAATAAACATCTAGAATTTGTTACCTGAAAACCTATAAAACCTTTTTTTGAATCTCAAAAGAGAGACTGATAGAGCTTTGTTTGGTTTCCAAAATAATTTGTGAATAAAAGTAAAGGGTCTAGGCTCCTATTTATAGTGGTTGAAATGCGCTAGAACCATCAGATTTAAGTCGGTTTAAAATAAAATAATCCAGTACGTTCAAAATGCACAAAACCTTAGCCGCCATTCATCTTCACCGGTCGACCGTTGGTACCCACCGGTCGGCCGTTAGCAGTCGACAGGTCCTAGTGGAGTGGTCGATTGGTTCTCTTATTTTGGGGTGATTTATTATTTGCCGTTGTATATTTATTTTATTCCGTAATTGATAATTGATGTTAACGTTAATTTTAATGTTTATTTAACCCCAAGTCTAATTATTGTTAACTTTCAAATTTCAAATTTAAGAATTATAATTATTTGAATTTGAATTCTATTTAAATTATTTTAAATCTAAAAACTTCAAATGTCTATAGCGTTTTCAATTGAGCTCCATTTTCAGAACATTATATATGGAAATTGACCGGAATTTCGCCACGAACGCAATGACATAACTTTTGTGGTCAAACTCTGACTTTGCAAAATTACCATTTTTAACCCTAACTTATTTAAATTAATTTATCCAATTTATTTATTTTTGGTTGATTTTACGAGGTAATACATTCTCCCCCTTCAAAAGGATTTCATTTCCGAAATATTTCCAAGGAGCGAACAACGTAATGCACAATAAGCATCGATGCTATACACCTAAGTTATCTACACAACCATCTTCTCAACCAAAAGTGCAATGTGATTATGTACTGTAGACATTCTATAAGTGAGCTCAATCATAGAGTGAATACAAGTGTCATGACATATAGATATGTATGCAAACATCCTAAACATGCAAAAAGTGTTCTATATGAGTTCAAAAGTGATAGTAAATGTTTAGCAATCATCTCCTATTATCCAATCTAGCAACCACGATGCAATCAAAACCTAATTTTGGAGAGAAAAGTTTCCCAGTGAAAAGCTTCGAATTATAAGTCCTCATGCTTTCCGCCGAATTCTCCCCCCATTATACTCGAATCAGCCTAAAATTCTTTATTGCGGAGTTTCCTAGTTCCATGCTCCACACTACTTACGGTGGCATGGGATGCTATTTGCTCCATCTTCATATCCTCCAATTGATCCAGCTCAACAACAGTAGTTGTGCCATGAAGGCATTTCCATAAGTGCAAAACGTAAAAACATAATGGACTTCTATCAATTTATCTGATGGCTCCACACGATAAGAAAGTCTTTCTATTCTTTTTAAATATTGGGAGAGGCCCAATAAATCTTTACTGTCGATTTTCCAAATCCCACGATCTTCCTAAGAGGGAAAACTTCAACAACCACCATGTCCCCTACTTGAAACTCTAACTCTATTCTTCAATTGTCCACATAGGATTTCTGGCATCCTACATTCGTTGCCTAATTAACTCTATCGTTTTATTTTTGGCATGCTAGACGCCTGTTGGAAAATTCTACCACCTTCTTCTTCATCCATGTCCAATAGACAATTCTGTTCATATTCCTATTCACCTTATCCCCTCCAGGGTAAAGGGTCGTCCTTGAATGGTGCCTCTTTGTAAGCTAAGATTTTTTTTCCACAATCCTAAATTTTTGGACTCGATTAAAATAGACATTTCTAATATGTCATTCCATTATCACCTACGATTTTACAAATAATTTAAAGTTGAATAGTTTATGTAACTTACACAGAACTCGCTTCAAATAAATCAAAACATATAAATTCACATTCCAAGTCAACTAGGGCAACCTAACTAACAACCCAATTATAAATCTGGAATATCTTAACAAATTTATCAATATTCTATAATAAAATATCTGGGACCAATTTCCGAATCAATTTGTACATACTATACCTAATTTATTCATATCTTAAAAACTTTACACTGCCTTACCTAGGTAGTGGTCCATATCTACTCCATAAAATAAATTTGTTTAGTTCTCACCATTCTTAAAACTAAAATTTCACAATTATAAAGTACCTTATTCGAAACCTTTATCTTTAAAATTATAAACCTGAAAACCCTTTTTGTCAATTTTCAAAAATTGCGTGGTTCCCAAAAGGAACCATGAAAAAATTTCCTTTTCTAGCCATCTTTTCCATTTTAAGGACCTTCTACAACAGAGATTTATTTCTTTAAAAGTTGGACGTTTAGTTCAAAACATTTAAAACTCAATTATTAAAACAAACTATTATTAAATCAAAAATTCAAAAATTTCTTAGTTCCATAAAGGAGCAAAATAGTTTCTCTTCTTAAAAACATTCACCAACATACAAAATAATTTTCAATGAATTATTTCCATACGAATAAACTTATCACATTAAATTTGAAATCAGTATTTATTACTCCATGTAATTATGGCCTATACTCATGAAATGTTCATTGACCACCAATTTAAGGATATATTATTAATATTTTCCAAATTTAACTCCCTTTAAATCCATTACAAAGATAACATTTCAAAATAGTAGATTTTCCTTTATTTGACATTTCTTATTTCAAAGATATTCTTAGTTACAAGACAATTATTTTATTAGATCACATGCATGCCAAATTTTTAATTTCAAGTTGTTCTATTATCCAAAAAATATACATCATCTATTGCTTTATTACTCAAAATGAACTGTCACTTAACAAAATACTTTTACAACTTTGTTTAAGCCTCATTTAAACCCCTATAATCTTTCTCAATCCTTTTTTTACCAACACAATTTATTTCTCTTTTATTACCATTTTCTATTCTTATTCGAACCAATTCTAAATGGACATATATATATATATAAAATTCTCGTCCTCACATTAATGCTTTTCCTTATAACATTCACAAATTATTCCAACTCATTTATAAATTATCATCATTAAATTCCATCCAATTGTAAAACAAATTTAGAAACATCTTCTATAACCTTAAACAACGAAAGGTAGAGTAGACAAGGATAACTTCTATATTATTAATTTCTAACTAAGTTACATATCTTATTTTATATAAATTTCTAATGCTATTTCTATCCAACTCTCCTAATATTGCCTTTATTTATGTTTCTCCTCACAACACCAGAAAGGCAATTTCCTCACGGTTATAAGCGTGACAAAACTAATTTGTCACGTTTATAACCGTGAAAATAGGTACCGTGGGCAAATTCAGTCACACTTTTGCTCACGGTTATAACCGTGATAAAATAGTAATTTCTCACGCTTATAACCGTGACAGAACAATGGTTTCTAACATTTATAACCGTTACCAAAAAGAAAACTCTAACACTTATAACCGTGACAAATGCAAATTATATCACAGTTATAACCATTACGAAAGGTTATTTTCTAACACTTATAACCGTGATAACTAAAACAGTATCAAACAAACTATATAGCACCAATATTTTATTACAGCTACAAACAATCTATACAAAAAATATAAAGTATTAACATTAAGAAAACATACGATCAATAATTAGAACACCACCAAACATTTATGTTTCATTCAAACACCACAAAGGATACTTCATACCAACACCACAAATTATAGCATACAAGCATAGTATATATAACAAACTTTAAAACACAGTTTCAGAATATAACTACATAGTGTTCATTAACTTACTAATAACGCAAACGATACTCGGGCCAAATCACAAAACCCCCTTCAACCAATTCGGATAGTGTGTAATGGCCATTTTGTGGTGCTTCACAAATTGAAGCTTCTGGATCATAAACATTCTCCACCTAAACAACTTGCTCTCCTTCAACCACCTTTCTACCATGACATATCTTTTGCGTCCCAATGTGTCCTTTTGCTACTTCCATCAAATCCACTGACAATAGTGTTACTGGTTGTTTCTCTCTCGTAGAAGATCCCATTATTCCATTTAGTGGAGCACCTAAGCTATCTCCAGGACTGTTGAGATTTTGCTCTGTATTAGAAGCGGCTTCTCCTCTTGGTGTCGACACATTTCCTCCAATATGATTTACAAGCATCTTTATACATTGTCTCATATCATTTATAGCTAAACTCATTGTTTTCATCTCTTCGCGCATTTCTGTTTTCCATTGTTGATTTGCATTCTCTTTGTAATTGGTAATGGCTTTTGAAGCTTGAGAGAGTCTTACTTGCTTTACAGTAGACGTAGAGCTAATAGCTCGGCAATAGCTTCTCTTTTTATCATCCCGAAAAGCTTCGGCAACAGGATCTTTTTCAAAATCTTCTAAACTTCTTATTCCATCTTCTCCATTAACACTAGCTTCCGATTTTTGTCTTTCTTCGGCTGCTTCTATCAATGCCTACACAATTCATAAATTGACAGTGTCATATTTATGCATTGAAGATCCATATATTGAACTTTGAACATATATAAAGTTTTCAGGTTTCACATGAACACGATATGAAAAACTGGGCATAAATAATGATATTGTTCATGCTTTTTACATCTATGCTGCATGGACTAGACTACATGTTTGGAACTCGTAACAGATGAAGATAAATTTCAATGACAGACTATTTGACAAATACTCATAAGCCACTTAAAGAATATAATTTAGCAGCACTAAGTCATTTCTAAAGATACAATAATGTGTTATAAATTAGCTAACGAAGCAAAACGACAGGAAAAAAACATGAATAAACAAACTAAAAAAATTATATAGCTCATCCTGATAGAAGTACACGTGAAGTGATACTGCTTTCATCAAAATTTATTATGTCTACTATGACATTATCCTGTTCTAAAATCTGAAAGGGATATCCAGCATAATACCTGAACCAACTTTTGGCAAAGTTGAGAAATTTCTCAAAGTGTTCAGCACATTACAACTTTGCTAAATACTAGAGGGGTGCTCAATTTGTCAATACTATGACATTATCACGTGCATGCTAGTCACCTCACCAACTGACCACCACTGCACATACGTTCAACAGCAACTGCATTTCATCTACCACTGCTGCAGTTACCATCACTGCTAATACTTCACATTACTGCCCTTCTCAGGTCACCACCTCCTGGGCCCCTACATATCAGAACCCATTATCAACCTTCAATTCACTGCCCTTCTCAGGTCCACCCCACCTGAACACTTCATACAACAACTAGGTTAATTGCTTTGTCAACTGCTGCCATCCATATCAACATTGAAACTTCCTCAAACACCCAAACCATTTAAATTCAACCATAATCACCCAGCAACCCCAACACTGCACATCAACATTGAAACAACATACCCTGCACATCAAAAACATCAACAACAAACCCTGCACAGTGATACTAACAGTGCACTTCACTAGTAAACCATAACCTCACCCACTGTGAATTCACAAAAACTATTAGAAACCCCATTGCCTTGTTACTTCCATCTACATACATCATTAGCTTTTACCAATAGAGCTACCACTATCGCAAACATCCCCTTTGCCCAATCAAAATTTCTCTGCCCAGTGCTTCACCATGCCACTACATTCAACACATCACAATATTATTTACGTGCACCTATTCCACTACTCCCTCCATCAAAACTCCCACTTCCATTCAACCACCATCCATTTGCTTCAAACACCCCTGCACACACATTTTTTATCTAGGCTATAAGCGCATCTCCTACATGGTTCTGTTCTTGAAATTGATTAGAGTTGTAAGCCTCATAGGTATTATGTCGCGTAGTATTGACCACCACATCATTATCGCTTCTCTCGCCATGGAAAAACCATTCGTCGTATGTTGGATCCATACCATGAATGATCAAGTGTTTTTCTACTAATTTAAAAGCCAACTTTTTTGAATTCCTACACTTTATACAAGGACAGCTGCATAGTCCAAAGTCCGGTGGTGAATGACTCTTCGCGAATTCCATAAAATATCGAACTCCTTGTATATATTCATTGGTATTCCTATGCCGAATTCTAATCCACTCTCTCGATGTAGGCTTCGACATTAGCAAGAAAATTTATTTGTTCCTACAATTTTATGTAAATACAACATTAATACATAAACGAAGCATTAATCAACATGCTAACATAACATTTCGCTAAAAAATAATGTATACAAAGGCAAAATAAGACCTATATTTAAAAGGTTATATATTTCATTTTGAACGAAGCAAATAATGTCTTATACCTAGTCAAGTAAACTGAACCCTTATCATCCAAATAATGTTTGCCACCCGCTGCATGGCATGTTCATGCTAGAAAGTCAAAACTTATACCTAATCATAGTTAATTCGTGCCAGTATTCACATCACATGCCTCTATTAATCCAACATGCTTCAATCATACTTCCAATCTAATATTTGTCTTAAATACCATCCTTCTTAAAGAATCAGCATCAGAGAGGGCTGATTACGTTTCTTTATATACATGTAAATATCACTTTCAACAATGCATTTAACATAAATATCCTATTCTTTTAAATGAAATTTGCACAATAGATCTTAATATTATAAATTCATACTACTTTGATGATGCCCTTAGGTTAATCATAACATATGCTCTTACAAAATTCATTTTGGGATACACTTGTTGGCCGGATCGATGACGGTGTCCGGAACCATGGTTAAGAAGATGAAATAGATTCATTAATCCCACTTTTAACAAAAGCAAGTATATACTGAATTAAGCTGGAAGCAGACTGGCACCTGCTGTTGCATGGCATGTTCAGAGTAAAAAGTAGTACAAATAATTAATCGTAGTTAATTCATGTCAGTATTCACAACACATGCTTCAATCTACTTCCAATCCAAATTTGCCTCGATTAATAACAGTATCTCCCTAATGAATCAGCAACAGATTACTTACTGATCACGTTTCGTATATATTTAATTATTATTTTTAAAAATATCACTCTACTACTTCATCACAAGTATCAGCAAACCGATTCATGTTCATTTTTCCCCACTGTCGAGAATTATGTAGTTACAAACCTTGATATTACTATTACAGATTCTTAATCTATTCAACGTCGCCTTACAAATTACTTAACAAAATAACATAAATCTTTTGAAATGTATGATTAACATGAACAGAAACTCAAAATATTTTCACCAACTTTATTATTTGTTCCTAAATTCTAGGTCCAACAGTGCTGCTGCTACACAACCCAAACAAACTACAAGGTAAACACCAAAATTCAATTCACCCAGTCAAGTAAACTGAACCCTTATCATCATCACTCAACAGGCTGCTAAACAAAATTTGTAATCCCTTTTGTTACTTGCTTAATAACCGAACCTAAAACTATTTCAAAGCTAACAAATCAAACTCCAAAACATATATAGCAACGAATTATTGCTCCTTAATTTCAAAAATCAACCGAAGATGGTAAAGTTCACTCACCTAAAGAGAACGCAGAAAACCCCAATAAACTAAGAGGAGCTGTTGTTATAAGAAAATTCAACCAAATACATATGTATTGTAAGAGATTAAACATTATAGAAGAAGAGAAAGTGCTCACCTCACTGCAGCTTTGCTTTGGATAGCTTTCTGGTTTTCACATTTTGCCTACAGTAAGAGAATCGTAATATCACTAAAGAATGATAAACGTCGATAGGGCGAATCGCAATGGAGGAAGGCTGCGACGACTTTACCCTAATTAGATTTTAGGAAGAAAGATACAAGCCAGAACCGTGACAAACATCTGAAGCAAGGATGGGAACGTAAATGACAACTCTGCCCAATGTCTTCTAATTATTTACGAAAAACCCAAATTTTGTCATGGAAATAACCGTGACAAAATAATATAACAATAATAAGAGTTACAAATTTCCAACAATAATAACCGTGACAAAATGAAACGAAAAAAATGTGACAAAATGGCCTGTTTGGTGTAGTGCCTACCAAATTGACTTCTACTTCAGCTGTTATTCTCCATATTTTCTTTATATGAAATTTTCCTTTTATCTAAGTTATTCTCTATTCCTTAATTTAAATAAGTTCCATTTCCATTTATTCCCTTTGTTAGATATAATTTTTTTTAAAGAATCTTCCGAATATATGTAATAGAAGAAAAATCATCAAGTCCAACCTACACTCTATTTTACACATTCAAAAAATGAAGAATCCAAATATTGAAACAATTTAACTCAACAAATTTTAAACTAAGAAATTCACAATTGAAAACCCCTTTTTTAAACTCTTTAAATCATCAGATTTACAAATTTCTTTTTAGAATTCATCCACCATTTTGTTTTTAAAACATTTTACCACTTTTAAAATTACATCCTCTTTCAAACTTTTCACAAAACAACTGGTAGCATATTTCCAAAGCCAACTGAAATAACTTTCTTTTAAAAATACTTTCAACTTATGATACATAAGATCTTCATTTAATAATCCATCGAAAAGCCTTTCAAAACATTAAAGAAGTTCTCAAAAATCTTATTATCAAATTCTTTCTCATGGGGTTGGGTTTAGAAACTAAATTTAATTGTTCCTTCTTTTGAACTTTCCTACTCAACCTTTAAAATTCTGGTTCTCTTCTTGTGGTGATTAATGTATACCTTCTTATGGAAGCTTGTTTCACTCCTTCTTCACATCATCCTTTCGGATGTTTACAAATATATTACCTTATAATATTTAATTACTACCTAACATGTTTATTTTTTATTTCTATAGATGTCAACTGTCCGTAATAAATGATTATTTCCTAATGGACAATTTTTTTTAAAGGCATTTATTTATTCATTCCAAATTTTCAATTATGCATTCCTTATCCCTCCATAATTACCCTAATAATCTCTTTAATTGGTCCACATATATCCTTATTAAATTATTGTAGCTCTATGTTTATTGCATGTTTATTGCCTTATTAACTCTGTAATTACAATGCTTTCCTTCTACATTTCCTAAGATAGTATTATATGTTAAAGTAAAAGTTTGCCTAGTGTTTTCGTGTACGTTTAAAGTATATATATTTATATATAGTAGGATTTTTGAAAAGCATATCCAAAAATAACAAGTATGCCTCTCGTACGTATACCTATCCCCGTTGATCGGGTAACCAAGCTCCTATACAAAATGTAACAACCTATTTAGTAATGGACCTAAATCCAATCAAGAAAAGGTCCATCGAAACTTAGATCCATCTCAAAGCTGGCTATTGGTTGGTAAAAAGAACAATGCAGAGCTATTTATCTACACATTCAGAATCTTACAACCGAGGGATAAAATATAATAATAACAACAGTACTCATTTTATTCAAACTTCAAAATGTCATTGAAAACCATACAAAATATCCATATCACTGTTACATCTCCAGACATAAATGGACTACTGCCACCGGTCTCATTAACGTCTTCGCCTTCAGCATCGTCCTTCCTAACCTATGTTGTAATAAGAAGGGAGTCAGAATAACATATGTCTAGTGAATAAAAATCTCAAGCTTTACTATCTTAGTACTTGGGTAGTATAATTTAAATAAGAATATATCTTACATTTTTCTACCTACATCGTAAGTCATTTCAAATATAAGCTCGAGGGCTTTTCTCAAACTTAAATAAAAGGCTTTCAAAATACAAGCCCATAACCAATTTGCTATCAACCCAATAACCCATATCTATCGTCCAGAATGTCCTATCAATGTAAGAGATAGTACTCAAGTCACTTAATACCTTTTAATGGGAATTAGGCAGACTCTGACCATTTAATACCTTATTTAAGGCAGGTCCATGTCATTTACTATGTATAATCCAAAGGTGGACTCCTCACTAGTAACTATCAAGTTGATATTGCATGGAATCTCTTCACTACTTAATACTTCCAATTGAAGTGGGCTCTTTCTCGAGATATCCTTTACCGTGCCTAACCCATAATCTCGACCATTTACTACCACCTACACAGAGAAGAGACAGCCCTCACACAACCATTTATTACCTTCAATCTCTAAAGTAGGTCCTTCGTATTATAATCCATACCCAACGGTGATGTCTCACATTAGTCCAACTATTCATGGCTACTGGTAGCCAGATTAACTCGGCAGATTTATCCTGTAGAATTTTGCATTAACCTCGTGCTATCGTAGTTTCATATTATAGGCGATCTCTCACATCAACCCCAAAGTCACACAGTTGGTAGCCAGATTAGCCGAGCAGATTTCCGTGTGCTTTTGGCTGACTTCACATCCTAATAACTTAGTCATAATCTATATCACACTCCACATATATTATCACACATCTCACCAGTTCCATAATGAAGGCCTTATAAGAAATCTTTCTTATTTCGCCTTTAACATTTATAACTAGCTTAAGGGGGATTTAATAAAATTAATAACATATTAAACTATGCAATTATATGTTTTAATTATACGTTAATTTCGCATATATATATATATATATATATATATGCGCCTAGTAATTTATAAGCATGTGGAAAATACGCCCTAAACTAGTGTTTAAATGCCAACTCTTTCAACAATTAAACAAGTCTTATCACATATTTTCAACAATAACAGTATTCCGAAATTCATATCAAAAATTCCAATCAATGGACATATAAAATAAAATTTAAACTCAACTTATTACATTAAAATAATGGAATATATTGAAATAGAAACTTATAACTTCAATTTTACACCCTATTCAACTCCTTTTTCACATAAAAATAAACAAATGAATTTCCATTTAATTCATGGGAATTAGAAGAGTGAACTACGAATAAAATTTGTATCCTACATACTATTCCTTAATAAAAACCCTAATCAAATTTAAAGAAAAAGAATAAGAAGTGGAATAGAAGGTAAAATGATCAAAACTGCAAATCTGCACAATTCCCATTATTTTGACATAAACAATTGAAATTTCAACCTAGAACCGACATTAGGCATTGAAGTAGTTTCGGGCTTTATAATATGATGTTTTCGCAAACCAATATTCTCTAAGGTGTATTCAAACTCAAACTGTACTAATCAAATACCAAAAAGAAAAGCTATGATTTCCACTCACAGTATATCTCTAGCTTTGCCTCCTTTGGATTTGACACCCCTTTAACGGTCTCTTTCAAATCTCTTCCTTTTGATATATTTAACAAGAGATTTGTATATGTATAGATTAGATTTAGAAATTTAGGGATTAAAGAAGAATAGAATTAGAAATAAATTAATAAACATCTAGAATTTCTTACCTGAAAACCTAAAAAACTTTTTTCTGAATCTCAAAAGAGAGACTGATAGAGCTACGCAAGGTTTCCAAAATAGTTTGTGAATTAAAGTAAGTGGTCTAGGCTCCTATTTATAGTGGTTGAAATGCGCTTGAACCATCGGATTTAAGTGAGTTTAAAATAATATAATCTGGTACGTTCAAAAGGAACAAAACCATAGCCGCATCCATCTTCACCGATTGACCGCTACTACCCACCGGTCTTGCAGTCGGACGGTCCTAGTGGAGCGGTCGACTGGTTCTCTTATTTTGGGGTCGTTTATTAATTGTCGTTGTATATTTATTTTATTCCATAATTGATAATTAACGTTAACGTTAATTTTAATGTTTATTTAACCCCCAAGTCTAATTATTGTTAACTTTCAAATTTCAAATTTAAGAATTATAATTATTTGAATTTGAATTCTATTTAAATTATTTTAAATCTAAAACTTCAAATGTCTAAAGCTTTTTCAATTGAGCTCCAATTTCCGAACATTATATATGGAAATTGATCGGAATTTCGCCACGAACGCAATGACATAACTTTTGAGGTCAAATTAGGACTTTCCAATATTACCATTTTTAACCCTAACTTATTTAAATTTATTTATCTAATTTATTTATTTTTGGTTGATTTTACGAGGTGTTACATTTTCCCCCTTTAAAAGGATTTCATCCCCTAAATCTTTCCAAGGGGCGAACAGTGTAATGCGCAATAAACATCCATGTTATACACCTAAGTTATCTACAACCATCTTCTCAATCAAAAGTGCAATGTGATTATATACTGTAGACATACTATAAGTGAGCTCAATTCTAGAGTGAATGCAAGTGTCGTGACATATAGGTATGTATGCAAACATCCTAAACATGCAAAAAGTCTTCGATATGAGTTCAAAAGTGATAGTATAAGTTTAGCAACCATCTCCTACTATCCAGTCTAGCAACCACGATGCAATCAAAACCTAATTTTGGAGAGAAAAGTTTACCAGTGAAAAGCTTCGGATTATAAGTCCTCATGCTTTCCGTTAAATTCTCCCCTCATTATACTCGAATCAGCATAATTTCTTGCGAAGTTTCCTAGTTCCATGCTCCACACTACTTATGGTAGCATGGGATGCTATTGGCTCTGTCTTAATATCCCCCAATTAATCAGGCTCAACAATAGTAGTTGTGCCACGAAGTCATTTCCATAAGTGCAAAATGTAATAACATCATGGACTCCTTTCAATTTATCCGATAGCTCCACACAATAAGCAAGTCTTTCTATTCTTTCCAAATATTGGGAGAGGCCAAATAAATCTTTGGTGTCAACTTTCCAAATCTCACGATCTTCCTAAGAGGGAAAACTTCATCAAACACCATGTCCCCTACTTCAAACTCTAACTCTTTTCTTTACTTGTCCACATAGTATTCTGGCATCCAACATTCGCTGCCTAATTAATTCTATCGTTTTCTTTTTGGCATGCTAAATGCCTATTGGCAAATTTTACCACCTTCTTCTTCATCCCTGTCCAATAGAAAATTCTCTTCATATTCCTATTCATCGTATCCCCTTCGAGGTGAAGGGTTGTCCTTGAATGGTGTCTCTCTATAAGCTAAGATTTTTTTCCACATTCCTAAATTTTTGGACTCGATTAAAATGGACATTTCTAATGTGTCATTCCATTATTACCTACGCTTTTATAAATAATTTGGAGTTGAATAGTTTATGTAACTTACATAGGACTCCCTTCAAATAAATCAAAACATATAAATTCACATTCCAAGTCAACTAGGGCAACCTTACTAACAACCCAATTATAAATTTGGAATACCTTCACAAATTTATACATATTCTATAATTAAATATCTGGGACTGATTTCTGAATCAGTTTGTACGTACTATTCCTAATTTATTCATATCTTAAAACCTTTACACTATCTTACCTAGGTAGTAGTCCGTATCTACTCCATAAAATAAATAAATTTAGTTCCCACCATTCTTAATACTAAAATTTCACAATTATAAAGTACCTTATCCGAAACTTTTATCTTTAAAATTATAAATTTGAAAACCATTTTTGTCAATTTTCAAAAATTGCATGGTTCCCAAAAGGAACCATGAAAAAAAATCCTTTTCTAACCATCTTTTCCTTTTAAAGGACCTTCTACAACAGAGATTTATTTCTTTAAAAGTTAGACTTTTAGTTCAAAACATTTATAGCTTAATTATTAAACCAAACTATTATTAAATCAAAAATTCAAAAAAAATTTAATTCCATAAAGGAGCAAAATAATTTCTCTTCTTCAAAACTTTCTACAACATAAAAAATAAATTATTTTCATACCAATAAACTTATTACATTAAATTTCCAAAAAAAATTGAAAGTACTCAAGAAACATTTCACATTTAAGTTAAGATTTCATGGCCGCTCCCGCCCACTCCCCACCTTTTCCCCCAGCTTTTCGTACTATCCTTCTTCCTGCTCCCCCCACGCCTTCTCCTATTCACTCTCCATTATCCCGTCCTTGTCCCCTCCCAAACTCTGCTTCAGCCTTACCTCCGCCTGTTCCTCCACCCCTTGGTTCCTCTCAACCGCCTGTTTCTTCTTCCTCTTGGTCATCTCTCTTCAAAGCCAAACCCCGCAACGCAGGTCAGTACTCTCCTATTGATTTTTCCCTTGTTTTTGATGGAAATGCTCTGGCTCCTCCGGATGTTGTCATCAAGGCCGGCAGTGATATCTGGAGTGAATGGATTGTTGGGTTCTTTCTTGACAAACCTCTATCCTACCTCACCGTTATAAGTCATCTCAAGAAATTATGGAAGTTGAAAGGTGAAATTGTAGTCAAATCTGATGGAAACTTGTTCCTTTTCAATTTGTCTTGCCCTGAGGACAGAAGGAGAATTTTAGAATCTGATCCCATATTCTTAAGGAACAAAATTTTCATCTTGAAAGCGTGGGATCCTTCTATTGGTAACAGTTGCAGTACCATTAAATCCGTTCCTGTTTGGCTAAAACTCTCCAATATACCAATCTTTGCATGGTCTCATTTAGGCATAAATTGGTTAGCTTCCAGAATTGGAAGGCTCATATGTATGGATTCGTCTACAGAGAAACTTGAGAGGATTGGGTTTGCTAAATGCTTGGTTGATGTTTCTCCTGACTGTCAATTATTTGATGAGTTTCCTGTCAAATTGCTTGATGGTTCTATCCAGTTTTTTCAAGTCAGTTACTTATGGAAGCCTGACATATGTACTGAATGTAAGGTGTTTGGTCATTCAATCAACTCATGTCTGAAAGTTAGTGGTGTTAGTGTCAATAGCAAAGATGAAACTATCATGAAGCAGTATGATCATGAAGGAACAAAAGCAGATATTGGTGTAAGCAAAGCACAAAGTAAAGGCAAACAAGTCTGGCAGAAAGTTGCTAATAGGAAAACTAATCCTAGAAATGTCCCTTCTCGCAAACTGATGGGGCTGAATGGTAGCAAGTTGATTGATACTTATAATGGCAATTCTATTGATAAACAGTTAAATGAAGAAACAGAAAATGCTGGTGTTGTTATACTATCTGATAGTAATATTCAAAGTTGTATTACTGACAAGGAGCATAATGCTCGTCTGAACCACAATAAATTTGCAGCGTTAAATGAGTTAAATGATGATGCTCTTGTATGCAATCAAGTAATATGTAATGATAATAATGTCGATGAGGATATTACTCTTCTTGAGGAATTTAGCATTGATCAGCAGGTAACCATTTCAAACAAAGGTGACGAGAATGTTGATGCTACAAGTGTTTTGCCCGCTGACACTGTTTTTAGTGATGCACAAAGCAAGAGCAGTATTTCCTTTGTGCATGGTATTCACCCATTGCCTTCTGGAATGGCTTCTCAGTTGGTAGCACAGCAATCTGATCAAAACATCAATAATAAAGAAACAGTTGCTGGTGTTGTTATACTATCTGATAGTAATATTCAAAGTTGTATTAATGACAAGGAGCAAAATGCTCGTCTGAACCACAATAAATTTGCAGTGTTAAATGAGTTAAACGATGATGCTCTTGTATGCAATCAAGTAATATGTAATGATAATAATGTCGAGGAGGATAATACTCTTCTTGAGGAATTTAGCATTGATCGGCAGGTAACCATTTCAAACAAAGGTGAGGAGAATGGTGATGCTACAAGTGTTTTGCCTGCTGGCTCTATTTTTTGTGATGCACAAAGCAAGAGCAGTTCATCCTATATGCATGGTATTCACTCTTTGCCTTCTGGTATGGCATCTCAGTTGGTAGCACAACAATCTGATCAAAACATCAATAATCAAGAAACAGTTGTATCATTGAATAACTCCAAGTCCTCAACCAAACTCAATTCCCCTACCATCCATTTTTCTGATCCTGATATTCTATTTTGTAATATTTTGCAAAGGCAAATCACAAACTTAGTTATATCAATGAATTCTTCCTCTCTTCCTTCTTCAATCCCCACCTCATCTGCATTTTCTCCCTCTGATCAAACTTCTCCAAGTCAACCTTATGTTTTCACTGGCAACATTCCTGGATGGAAATCTCCTCCCCCATCTCCAACTGATGATAATCAAGACAACAGTGCCCCCTGCTCAGGAGCCAATTTCAGAAAAAAAAAGAAAATCTTTGAAACAAAACCACGTCTCATCTAGAACTGAGTCTCCTGTTACTAGGAGCATGAAAGATCCTACCCACCAATCATTAGTTTAATTAATGTCGCACAACTTCGGTGCTTGGAACATTAGAGGATCTCATAATTTCAACAAACTTGACCATGTTAAGCAATTAATCTCAACTCATCAGCTGTCTATTTTTTCCATCCTTGAAACTAAATTAAATCTTCCTCTTACCATTTCTGCTGCCAATTATGTCAACCCTTCCTGGTCTCTGTCTCATAATCTATTTCAAGCAAGCTATGGTCGCATTATGGTTCTTCACAATCCTTCTGTCCTTTCCCTTGTTCTCCAACATGCTACTCCCCAGCTTATGCACTTTCACGCCAAGTATTTCTATCCTCCCTCCTCCTTTTACATAACTTTTGTGTATGCGTCCAATTCTCAAGCCTCAAGACAATCTCTCTTCAACTTCATTCCTGCCTTACGTCAGGAATCTCATCCTTGGATAATAGTTGGTGATTTCAACAGCTATTTTACGTTGTCTGGCAAGCATGGGGGAAGGTCTTTACTGCCTAAGGACATTTTTCCCTTAAGCACTGCCATCTTTGATTCTGCTCTCATTCCAATTCATAGGGAGGGTGCACTCTTTTCTTGGAACAATCGTTCAAGAAGTGGAGTCAGGACCTTCTCTAACATTGATCACTCCTTTTCCAATTTCAAAGCCCTTTCTTCTTGGCCTGAGCTCTCTACCTTCCTTCTGTAACGACCCGGAATTTTGAACGAATTAAATTGAGAATATTTAATTAATTTTAAATATTTGAACGATGATTTAATTTGAATCCCCGATTCAAATTTGAAATTTGCGGTTAGACTTTAAAATTTAATCGATTGAATGCTGAATAAAAAATTTGAATCTTCAATTTTAAGTTTAAGAAAAATATTTCGAACGCTTGTAAAATTTATATTGATAACAGCAGTTTCAGAATTGAATTTTAAACCGTTTTGCTCAGTTTTTAATTTAAATCGTTCGAATCGATATTTAAAAATAGTGTTCCGGGGCGCAGTCTCGGAATTCGACGAAACTAGTTCCATTGGGTCCGTAACGTTGAATTATTGTCGGGTTTCAATTTTCGTATTTTTCGAAGCTAATACGTAACCGTACGACACATAAACGCGTTGGAAATTGTCAAATTTGAATTCAATTTAAAATTGGTAATTATATCAGTTCACATCACCACGATCCTTCCCTTTATTTCAGCCTTTAATCAAGCCGAGAATCACGAAAATAAATCGTGTACACCATGCCTCCTTTCATTTGTATAATCTCCCTCTCTGATATTCAAAATCGAAATCTTCTCGAGATAAAAGAAAAATGGCGACAGAAGCTAGAGCCAAAGCCATCTCGTTCGAACTCAATGCTCGAACACGTGAAACAATCGCGTATCATCTTCAAATCGAACTGAGGGAGGGAGGAGTTTCGCGAGTTCAGTTCGAAGGGCAGTAGGGGATCGCGATTTAATCGCGACTGAGCGGAGGGTTTCGACAGGGCGTTCGCAAAAAGGGGATGTCGCGATTTCGTTTTCGCGTGAGCTCGAACTCGAGCACGTGGAAGTCGAGGCCGAAGTTGGTTAGCCTGGGAATGGATCGCGAGTAGGATATTGGGGTTCGTGGCGAATCGAGGCAGTTCGAAATCGAGGTGGGGTCGCGTCGCGAGTTGCTCGCGTGGAGGCTGGAGGCGAAGGCGCTCGTGGGCGTGGGACAGTGGCTATGGGGGACTGCAATGTCGAGCGCGAGGTCAGGGGACAATCGCGATGGCGTAGCGTGAGCGTGGTAGGTGATGTGCTGCTCTCGGCGGCGGCATTTGGGAGGGTGACTCGAGCAAGATTCGCGTGCAGGTGAAGGTGGTAGTCTCGTGTAGTTTGAATGGAGAGATCGATGACTTTGAGTTCAAGCAGATTAAGGTAATTTTATTTCAAAACGTTTTAGATTTAATATTAGTTAAGTTTAAACTTGTAAATAAACTGTTGTTTATTATTCACCTATCGGAATTTAACAGCGAAGTATAAAACAGTTTCGTTTAAATTAAATCAGATATACCCATATATGTAAACAATATATATATATATATATATATACAAGGTTGGAAATATAGGAATATAGGAATTTTGAATTTATGGAAGTTCATATGAAAATTTGATTTTTGGAATCTATGAGTTGATTTAAAAATACAAATTATTAGTTAGTTAAATTAAATTAAAAGCGAATTTAATTATTCGTTGGTTCGAATATTAACCAATTATCAAATGTTATACAAGGTTAAAAAAATCGAGAAAAACAAACTGGATTGGAAAAGTAGACGGATTGCAAAATAAAAAGCTAAGGTGAGATCTCCTCACTCAGATTTAAATTTGTATTGCAGTTATTGATTTATATGATTGCTATTGGATGTGATATTAGATTATCAGGATATTCTGGAGCTTTGGAGATAAGCTGGAGGACGAGACGTAGTATTTGTATCTGATAGTATTTATTCCGCTGTGTATTTTGTATGAGGACAAGTTTATTTAACTGTCCATTGTTGTATGTTGACTCTGATGATTGATGTATGTATAAAACGATATAGTTCTTTGTTTTAAAAGACTAGTAGTTATCTATTGTATATTGTTCCGCTGCGATGTGTAAGATTCTGATATTGTTTTATGTTCTGATGTGTTTCCTGTTGTTCTTCTTCTTTCTTTCTTCTCTTTTTCTTCTATCTTCTTCTTCTTCTACTTTTTCTTTTTCTTAAAACCCTCACTATTGGAGTTTCCGGCACTCGATTGCTCGGCAGTCGATAAAGTGAGTATCGATGTCGAATTTTCGAAAGTCGAAAATTTCGGTATGTGACAAAGTGGTATCAGAGCATATGGTTAAGCGACAACCCTGCTCTGTTGGGTATTACTCATTAGAGATAGAGTCAGTAGTACTCTAGAATGAGTTGAGTGTAATAATAGATACGAGCACGTATTTGTTAGTGATTATTAAAAAATGTTTTATATTTTGTTTGCTTATCCGTTGAGATGTTTGTGAATTTTGGTCGGTATATGGGACGCCATATTATCGATAGGGATTTCTAAACACTTAAACGAGGCAAGACGACACAGTATTGTTTTAAAATAGGGCGAATGAAATAATTTTGCCCAAAACTATTTTTGTATAGAAATGAATTGAATTGAATAATTATAAATGAAAGATGAATAAAAGATAAAATTCATAATGGAATGTAAATAAGTTAATAACTTATAGAATATTTGGTAATTTGATAGAAATGAGATTCAAATTGAAAATGAATGAATAATTTGCAATTGTAAATGAAATTGAAGACAAATTTGAAATTGTAAGTGAATTGGAATTTGTAATGAGTTAGTAATTGAAACTAAGCTAAAAGAGCAATTATGAATGAAAGTTGTTTGGTTAATAGAATAAACCGAATGAAAATATGAAATGCAAATTAAATTGAATGGAATCAATTGCAAATGAAGTAGAATTAAAATAAATTGAATTTTTATCAATTTGAATTGGTTATAAACTAGAATGGATATGAATTCATTTTTGTTTAAAAACGAATGTAACTTCAACCGTAAATATATAAGCAGTTATATTGAAATTTTTGTAATTGAATGTACGAAATGGTTTGAATATATGCAACTAGATATTATGGCTAGTAGGATATACAGGTGTATAAAGGGATTGGAAAATTTATTTCACAGATAATTCGAATTGCTCGAAAAAGGTATGTATTTGAATTATAATATGAGATTTGCTGATTTCTTGTCTAGCCGCTTGGCTTTTTCTTTTTCTTTTTGAAATCTGAGAGTCCGTAGGGACGTTTTGTAGTCGTGCTGTATTAGCCGCGCAAAGGAGACGCTGGCGAAATTTTTCGGAAATTTAGAGTGTTAGAAAATTTTTGAGAAATTTTGAAAGTTTAAAATTTGAATTTAAACTCGAATTTGAATTTTGAAGTAAACAATGTTGTTTAAAACTCATAATTGAAGTTAGAAAGTTAGTTGAAGTAATAACGAATCTTTAGTAGAAGATTTGTTTTGATAAATTTATAAAACTATTAGATGTTGAAAGATAGTAGACGAGTTAAGGACCACTTTTCCCTGACTTGTAAATTTCGAGGACGAAATTCTTTTAAGGGGGGAAGTCTGTAACGACCCGGAATTTTGAACGAATTAAATTGAGAATATTTAATTAATTTTAAATATTTGAACGATGATTTAATTTGAATCCCCGATTCAAATTTGAAATTTGCGGTTAGACTTTAAAATTTAATCGATTGAATGCTGAATAAAAAATTTGAATCTTCAATTTTAAGTTGAAGAAAAATATTTCGAACGCTTGTAAAATTTATATTGATAACAGCAGTTTCAGAATTGAATTTTAAACCGTTTTGCTCAGTTTTTAATTTAAATCGTTCGAATCGATATTTAAAAATAGTGTTCCGGGGCGCAGTCTCGGAATTCGACGAAACCAGTTCCATTGGGTCCGTAACGTTGAATTATTGTCGGGTTTCAATTTTCGTATTTTTCGAAGCTAATACGTAACCGTACGACACATAAACGCGTTGGAAATTGTCAAATTGAATTCAATTTAAAATTGGTAATTATATCAGTTCACATCACCACGATCCTTCCCTTTATTTCAGCCTTTAATCAAGCCGAGAATCACGAAAATAAATCGTGTACACCATGCCTCCTTTCATTTGTATAATCTCCCAATCTGATATTCAAAATCGAAATCTTCTCGAGATAAAAGAAAAATGGCGACAGAAGCTAGAGCCAAAGCCATCTCGTTCGAACTCAATGCTCGAACACGTGAAACAATCGCGTATCATCTTCAAATCGAACTGAGGGAGGGAGGAGTTTCGCGAGTTCAGTTCGAAGGGCAGTAGGGGATCGCGATTTAATCGCGACTGAGCGGAGGGTTTCGACAGGGCGTTCGCAAAAAGGGGATGTCGCGATTTCGTTTTCGCGTGAGCTCGAACTCGAGCACGTGGAAGTCGAGGCCGAAGTTGGTCAGCCTGGGAATGGATCGCGAGTAGGATATTGGGGTTCGTGGCGAATCGAGGCAGTTCGAAATCGAGGTGGGGTCGCGTCGCGAGTTGCTCGCGTGGAGGCTGGAGGCGGAGGCGCTCGTGGGCGTGGGACAGTGGCTATGGGGGACTGCAATGTCGAGCGCGAGGTCAGGGGACAATCGCGATGGCGTAGCGTGAGCGTGGTAGGTGATGTGCTGCTCTCGGCGGCGGCATTTGGGAGGGTGACTCGAGCAAGATTCGCGTGCAGGTGAAGGTGGTAGTCTCGTGTAGTTTGAATGGAGAGATCGATGACTTTGAGTTCAAGCAGATTAAGGTAATTTTATTTCAAAACGTTTTAGATTTAATATTAGTTAAGTTTAAACTTGTAAATAAACTGTTGTTTATTATTCACCTATCGGAATTTAACAGCGAAGTATAAAACAGTTTCGTTTAAATTAAATCAGATATACCCATATATGTAAACAATATATATATATATATATATACAAGGTTGGAAATATAGGAATATAGGAATTTTGAATTTATGGAAGTTCATATGAAAATTTGATTTTTGGAATCTATGAGTTGATTTAAAAATACAAATTATTAGTTAGTTAAATTAAATTAAAAGCGAATTTAATTATTCGTTGGTTCGAATATTAACCAATTATCAAATGTTATACAAGGTTAAAAAAATCGAGAAAAACAAACTGGATTGGAAAAGTAGACGGATTGCAAAATAAAAAGCTAAGGTGAGATCTCCTCACTCAGATTTAAATTTGTATTGCAGTTATTGATTTATATGATTGCTATTGGATGTGATATTAGATTATCAGGATATTCTGGAGCTTTGGAGATAAGCTGGAGGACGAGACGTAGTATTTGTATCTGATAGTATTTATTCCGCTGTGTATTTTGTATGAGGACAAGTTTATTTAACTGTCCATTGTTGTATGTTGACTCTGATGATTGATGTATGTATAAAACGATATAGTTCTTTGTTTTAAAAGACTAGTAGTTATCTATTGTATATTGTTCCGCTGCGATGTGTAAGATTCTGATATTGTTTTATGTTCTGATGTGTTTCCTGTTGTTCTTCTTCTTTCTTTCTTCTCTTTTTCTTCTATCTTCTTCTTCTTCTACTTTTTCTTTTTCTTAAAACCCTCACTATTGGAGTTTCCGGCACTCGATTGCTCGGCAGTCGATAAAGTGAGTATCGATGTCGAATTTTCGAAAGTCGAAAATTTCGGTATGTGACACCTTCCTCCTTCGGTTTTGTCTGACCACTCTCCTCTCATCACTACCACTAGGAGGAAGCTCCATGTTGTCAAAAGAAGGTTCAAATTTTATAATTCCTGGATCCTTGATCCTGAATATAATACTATATTACAATCTGCTTGGGCTAATATTTTTTTTGGAAACCCTATGTTTATTTTTTGCAGTAAAGTCAAGGCAATTAAAGGTGCCTTAAGGAGCTGGGCTAAAAACAAGTTTGGTAATGGCAATCTCAGATCAACTGTTCTCAAGGAAAGTCATAGGGTGGCTCAAGAGTTGATGATGACTCATCCTGATGACGCTGATCTAGCATCCAAGGAAGCTGCTCTATTCCATGAGCTTAGTCTTGCTTTAGATGTTGAAAGTGAAATGAAAAAGCAATAATTGAGAATTAAGTGGGCTTCTGATGGGGACAGGAACACTTAATTTTTCCATGCCTCTCTAAAGGCTAAGCAGTCCAATAATAATATTTTTTCTATTCATGATGAAGCTGGGAACTTGCATTCCTCCCTTGAAACTGTTAACATTGCTTTTCAGCAACACTTTTCTGGTCTTCTTGGTAATGACAAAAATTTTATTCCCCAATTGGACGACATCTCGTCTGTTTCTCTACCAAAAATTA
Organism: Allium fistulosum; assembly: GCA_030737815.1. Taxonomy (NCBI): domain Eukaryota; kingdom Viridiplantae; phylum Streptophyta; class Magnoliopsida; order Asparagales; family Amaryllidaceae; genus Allium; species Allium fistulosum. The sequence goes on along the minus strand of CM060901.1, from coordinate 301,668,035 downwards.
GTGGTGATGAGGCTGCTAGGCTTGTTGAGAAAGTTACTGATGCCGAAATAAAGAATACTCTCTTCTCGATGAACAAGAACTCGAGTGGTGGTCCTGACGGGTTCAATGTTCAGTTTTTCATTTCTTCTTGGGATACTGTTGGTGTGCTTTTCTGCAAGGCCGTGCATAACTTCTTTGACAAGTTTCTCCTTCTTAAATCGGTTAATGCTACTAATTTGGTTCTCATTCCCAAATGCTTGCACCCTACATCTGTCACCTCCTTTAGACCTATCTCCTGTTGTAACGTTTTTTACAAGTGCATTTCATTGCCACGAGACTTGTTGCTGTGCTTGGGAGAATCATCTCCAAGAACCAAGTTGCTTTTCTGCCAAAAAGAAACATCCTTGATAATGTGATGCTAGCTCATGAGCTATTAAAGGGGTACAACAGTGCTAATGCCACCCATGGTGCAATGCTAAAACTTGATCTCAAGAAAGCTTTTGATAGTATCCAGTGGTCTTCTATTGTCAGAACTATGTCCCTTATGGGGTTCCCGAAGGTCTTTGTTGCATGGATTTATCAATGCATCTCCACCCCTACATTCTCTCTGATTATTAATGGAGCTAACTCTGGATACTTTCCTTCCAAGCAAGGGATTAGGCAGGGGGACCCGCTATCAGCCTATGCTTTCATACTTCTGATGGAAGTATTCACTTGTTCCCTGAAGCCTTTATATCTGTCCAAGCAAATCCACTATCATCCAAAGTGTAAAAACATTCAGCTAACTTCTCTGCTTTTTGCTGACGATATCATGCTATTTACCAAGCCCAACCTCCAGTCATTTGAAACCATTAAAAAAGCTCTGCATAGCTTCGACTTGATGTCTGGGCTTGAACTTAATTTACAGAAATCCAGTATCTTGTTTGCTGGTATCCCACCCTTACAGAGGCAAGTTCTTTCTTCTTCTGTAGGGATGCAAATCATGAATCAAGACATGACTTACCTTGGAATGCCACTTTGTACTTCTAGAGTGACTCTCTTTAGTTGTCTTCCTCTATATTAAAAAATTACTGCTACTATGGAAAGGTGGCCTACAAGATTTTTGTCCCAATCTGGCAGACTCGTTCTCACCAAATCTGTGTGTTTTTCTATGATGGTCTACTGGGCTAGGGCCTTTATTCTTCCTTCAAAGCTTCTGAAAATGGTCAGATCTGCTTTGTTTAGATTTTTCTGGTTTGGCTCTGTTCATGCTAAGAAGGTCTTCCCTTGTTCATTCTCTGTTTTTGAAAAACCATTATGCAATGGTGGATTAGGCTTGATCAACATTTCTGTTTGGAATAGAGCAGCCTATAGTGTTCACTTGAATGCACTATTGCTCAGAAAAGACTCTCTTTGGGTTAATTGGACTCTTCATCACTGTGTCGGTTCCAAGAATCTTTGGCAGATGGATGCTCCTCAAAATTGCAATTGGATTTGGAGGTGCATTTTGAATTTAAGGACCACCTTTAGGCCATTAATCCAAATTAAGCTTACTGAATCTACTAGCTTCTGGCATGATCCTTGGATAAGCCAAGGCTTGATTCTTGATCAAATCTTCTCTTCTCAGCAGAAATACCAATCTGTTGTTGGTGCTAATGCCAGGGCTGTTGACTACATTGTGAATGGAGGACTATTGCTGCCATATTCCAGCAATTAAACTGTCAGGTCACTCTGGAGCCTTCTTGCTTCAAAAAAGTTTGTCATACATGATCTACATTCTGTGCTGTGGAATGGTAAACCTCACTCTATATCAGGTGTCTTTGATTCTCTCCTTGGTTTTGCCTCCTTGCCTGGTTGTAAATGGCTCAGGGTCTCGAGCAATAATGTTTCACCTAGTTCTGACAATCTGATGTTCTGGAAAGTTGTTAACAATGCTCTGCTAACCAGGGACAAATTGCTTTCATATGGGATGGTTGTGCCTGCAACCTGTATTCTTTGCAATAGTAATGATGAATCTCCCCTGCATATATACTTTGAATGTCCTTTAACTCTCAAACTATGGTCTGAGTTGTTGAGAAACTTGGGGATGTCTGTTATTCCTCAATCTTCTGCTGCTCAATGGGTTCTGATTGAGGATGCAACTAAGTGGGATGATGTTTCAAGAATTCCTTTTTTCTTCAGTTTAAAGAAGCTCATGAAATTGGTGTGGCGGGAAAGAAATGGTAGGATTTTTGAAGGTCAAACCAGGACTGGAATTACGCTATGGGCAGTTCTAAAGCATGATATCTTTAATGGCATGAGAGATAGCATGCATGAATTTACGGATCATCAGATTGAGCCTTGGATTCCTTAGCTTCTCTTGTTTTCCCTTATGTTTTCTTGTTTTTTTCTTTTTTTCCTTTCTTCTTCGTCTGTACTTTGTTTTTCTTTTTCAATAAACCTGGTAGGGGGCCAGTTTAACCCCGCTTGCTCTACAAAAAAAATTTTCAAATCAGCGTTTGAAATTTTGGCCTATACTTATGAAAAGTTCATCGACCACCAATTTAAGGATATATTGTTATTGTTTTCCAAATTTAACTCACTTTAAATCCATTACAAAGATAACATTTCAAAATAATAGATTTTCCTTTATTGGACATTTCTTATTTCAAAGATATTCTTAGTTACAAGACAATTATTTTAGTAGATCACATGCATGCCAAACTTTTAATTTCAAGTTGTTCTATTATCCAAAAAATTTACATCAACATCTATTGCTTTATTACTCAAAATGAACAGTCAATTAACTAAATACTTTTACAACTTTGTTTAATCCTTATTTAAACTCCTATAATCTTTCTCAATCCTTTTCTTACCAACACCAATTTATTTCTCTTTTACTACCATTTTCAATTCTTATTCAATCCAATTCTAAATGGATATATATATATATATAATCCTCGTCCACACATTAATGCTTTTCCTTATAACATTCACAAAATTATGCCAACTCGTTTACAATTATCATCGTTTAATTCCATCCAATTGTAAAAAAAATTTAGAAACATCTTCTATAACCTTAAACAATGAAAGGTAGAGTAGATAAGGATAAATTTTATATTATCAATTTCTAACTAGGTTACTGATCTTATTTTATATAAATTTGTAATGCTATTTCTTTCCAAATATCAAAATAGTGCCTTTATTTATATTACTCCTAACAAATTGACTTCTACTTCAGCAGTTATTTTCCATATTCTCTTTATACGAAATTTTCCTTTTATCCAAGTTATTCTTATCCTTTTATTCTCTATTTCTTAATTTAAATAAGTTCCATTTCCATTTATTCCCCTTTTTAGATAGAATTTTTTTAAAAGAATCTTCCGAATTTATAAAATAGAAGAAAATTCATCAAGTCCAACCTACGCTTTATTTTACACTTATTAAAAAAACGAACAATCCAAAAATTGAAAACTTTTTAACTCAACAAATTTTAAACTAAGATATTCACAATTGAAAACCCCCCTTTTCAACTCTTCAAATCATCATATTTACAAATTTCTTTTTAAAATTCATCCACCATTTTGTTTTTAAAACATGTCACCACTTTTAAAATTACATCCTCTTTCAAACTATTCGCAAAACAATTGGTAGTATATTTCCAAAGCCAACTAAAATTACTTTCTTTTTTAAGAAAAATCAACTTAAGATACATAAGATCTTCATTTAATAATCCTTTGAAAAGCCTTTCAAAACATTAAAGAAATTCTCAAAAATCTTGTTATCATATTCTTTCTCATGGAGTTGGGTTTAGAAACTAACTTTAATTGTTCCTTCTTTTGAACTTTCCTACTCAATCTTTAAAATTTTGGTTATCTTCTTGTGGTGATTAATGTATGCCTTCTTATGGAAGCTCGTTTCACTCCTTCTTCACATCTTAATTTCGGATGTTTACAAATATATTACTTTATAATATTTGATTACTACCTAACATGTTTGTTTGTTATTTCAATAGATGTCAAATGTCTGTAATAAATGATTATTTTCCTAATTGATAGTTTTTTTAAAGGCATTTTTTATTCATTCCAATTTTTCTATTATGCCTTCCTTATCCCTCCATAATTACCCTAATAATCTCTTTAATTGGTCCACAAATATCCTTATTAAATTCTTGTAGCTCCATGTTTATTGCATATTTATTGCCTTATTAACTCTCTAATTACAATGCTTTCCTTCTACATTTCCTAAGATAGTATTATATGGTAAAGTAAAGATTTGCCTAGTGTTTTCGTGTACGTTTAAAGTATATATATTTATATATAGTAGGATTTTTGAAAAACAAATTTAAAAATAACAAGTATGCCTCTCATACGTATACCTATCCCCGTTGATCGGATAACCAAGCTTCGATACAAAATGTAACAGCCCACTTAGTAATGGACCTAAATTCCAATCCAGAAAAGATCTATCGAAACTTAGATCCTTCTCAAAGCTGGCTATTGGTTGGTAAAAAGAACAATGAAGAGCTATTTATCTACACATTCAAAATCTTACAGTAGAGGGATAACATATAATGATAACAAAAGTACTCATTTTATTCAAACTTCAAAATGTCATTGAAAACCGTAACAAAATATCCATATCATTGTTACATATCCAGACATAAATGGACTGCTGCCACCGGTCTCATTAATGTCACCGCCTTCCGCATCGTCCTTCATAACATGTGTTATAATAAGGTGGGAGTCAGAATAACATGCGTCTAGTGAATAAGAATATCAAGCTTTACTATCTTAGTACTTGGGTAGTATAATTTAAATAAGAATATGTCTTACATTTTTCTACCTACATTGCAAGTCTTTTCAAATATAAGCCCAAGGGCATTTCTCAAACTAAAATAAAAGGCAATTAAAATACAAGCCCATAACCAATTTGCTATCAAACCAATAACCCATGTATATTGTCCAGAATGTCCTATCAACATAAGAGATAGTACTCAAGTCACTTAATACCTTTTAATGGGAATTAGGCATACTCCGACCATTTAATACCTTATTTAAGGCAGGTCCATGTCATTTACTATGTATAATACCAATGCGGACTCCTCACTAATAACTATTTAGTTGACATTGCACGGAATCTCTTCAGCCACTTAATACCTCCAATTGAAGTGGGCCCTTTCTCGAGATATCCTTTACTATGCCTAACCCATAATCTCGACCATTTACTACCTCCTACACAGAGAAGAGACAACCCTCACACAACCACTTATTATCTTCAATCTCTAAAGCAGGTCCTTCGTATTATAATCTATACCCCACGGTGATATCTCACACTAGTCCGATTATTCATAGGTATTGGTAGCCAGATTAGCTGGGCAGATTTACCCTGTAGAATTTGGCATTAACCTTGTGCCATCGTAGTTACTTATTATAGGTGATCTCTCACATCAACCCTAAAGTCACACTGTTGGTAGCAGATTAGTCGGGCAGACTTCCATGTGCTTTTGGCTGAACTCACATCCTGATAACTTAGACATAATCTATATCACACTCTACATATATTATCACACATCTCACCAGTTCCACAATGAAGGCCTTATAAGAAATCTTTCTTATTGCGCCTCTAACATTTATTACTTTCTTAAGGAGGATTTAAAAAAAATAATAACATATTTTACTACACAATTATATGTTTAATTATACGTTAATTACGCTATATATATGCGCCTAGTGATTTCTAAGCATGCGGAAAATACACCCTAAACTAGTGTTTAAATGCCAACTCTTTCAACAATTATACAAGTCTCGTCCCAAATTATCAACAATACTTGAATTTCAAAATTCATATCAAAAATTCCAATCAATGGTTATATAAAATAAAAAATTAAATTCAACTTATTACATCAAAATAATGGAATATATTGAAATTGAACTTATAATTTCAACTTTACACCATATTCAACTCTTTTTCACATAAAAATAAATAAAGAAATTTCTATTTAATTCATGGGAATAAACAGTGTAAACTACGAATAAAATTTGTATCTAACATACTATTTCTTAATCAAAACCCTTTAATCAAATTCAAAGAAAAAGAATAAGAAGTTTAATAGAAGGTAAAATGATCAAAACTGCAAATCTACACAATTCCCATTATTTTGACATAAACAATTGAAATTTCAACCTAGAATCGACCTTTGGCATTAAAGGAGTTTTGGGCTTCATAGTATGATGTTTTCGCAAACCAAAACTCTTCAAGGTGTATTCAAACTCAAACTATACTAGTCAAATACCAAAATAGAAAAGCTAAGATTTCCACTCACAGTATATCCTTAGCTTTGCCTCCTTTGGATTTGACACCCCTTTAACAATCTCTTTCAGATCTCTTCTTTTTGATATATACAACAAGAGATTTGTATATGTATAGATTAGATTCAGAAATTTAGGGACTGAAGGAGTATAGAGTTGGAAATAAAGTAATAAGCATCTAGAATTTTTTACTTGTAAACCTAAAAAACCTTTTTCTAAATCTCAAAAGAGAGACTGATAGAGCTTCGCATGATTTCCAAAATAATTTGTGAATAAAAGTAAGGGGTCTAGGCTCCAATTTATAGTGGTTGAAATGCGCTAGATCCATCAGATTTAAGTTGGTTTAAAATAATATAATCTGCTACGTTCAAATTGCACAAAACATTACTCGCCATCCATCTTCACTGGTCGACTACTTCTACCCATCAGTCGGCCGTTAGGAGTCGACCGGTCCTAGTGGAGCGGTCGATTGGTTCTCTTATTTTGGGGTCGTTTATTAATTGTTGTTGTATATTTATTTTATTCCGTAATTGATAATTAATGTTAACGTTAATTTCAATGTTTATTTAACTCCCAAGTCTAATTATTGTTAACTTTCAAATTTAAAATTTAAGAATTATAATTATTTGAATTTTAATTCTATTTAAATTATTTTAAATCTAAAAATTTCAAATGTCTATAGCATTTTTAATTGAGCTCCGTTTTTAGAACATTAAATATGGAAATTAATCGGAATTTTTCCATGAACGCAATGACATAACTTTTGTGGTCAAATTATAACTTGGCAAAATTACCATTTTACCCTAGCTTATTTAAATTAATTTATCTAATTTATTTATTTTTGGTTGATTTTACAAGGTGTTACATTCTCCCTCATTAAAAAGATTTCATCCCTGAAATCTTTCCAAGGGGCGAACAGCATAATGCACAATAAGCATCCATGTTATATAAGTTATCTACACAACCATCTTATCAACCAAAAGTGCAATGTGATTATGTACTATAGACATACTATAAGTGAACTCAATCCTAGAGTGAATGCAAGTGTCATGACATATAAGTATGTATGTAAACATCCTAAACATGCAAAAAGTCTTCTATATGAGTTCGAAAGTGATAGTAAAAGTTTAGCAACCATCTCCTACTATCCAATCTAGCAACCACAATGCAATCAAAACCTAATTTTGGAGAGAATAGTTTATCTGTGAAAAGCTTCGGATTATAATTCCTCATGCTTTCCTTTGAATTCTCCCCCCATTGTACTCGAACTAGCCTAATTTCTTTATTGTAGAGTTTCCTAGTTCCATGCTCCACACTACTTATGGTGGCATGGGATGCTATTGGCTCCATCTAAATACCCCCAATTGATCAGGCCCAAAAATAGTAGTTGTGTCATGAAGGCATTTCCATAAGTGCAAAACATAAAAACATCATGACTCCTGTCAATTTATCTGATAGCTCCACATGATAAGAGAGTCTTTCAATTCTTTCTAAATATTGGGAGAGGCCCAAAAAATCTTTAGTGTCGACTTTCCAAATCTCACGATCTTCCTAAGAGATAAAACTTTAATAAACACCATGTCCCATACTTCAAACTCTAACTCTTTTCTTCACTTGTCCACATAGGATCTGGCATCCTACATTCGCTGCATAATTAATTCTATCGTTTTCTTTTTGGCATGCTAAACACCTATAGAGAAATTCTACCACCTTCTTCTTCATCCCTGTCCAATAGAAAATTCTCTTCATATACCTATTCATCGTATCCCCTCTGGGGTGAAGGGTCGTCCTTGAATGGTGTCTCTCTGCAAGCTAAGATTTTTTTTCCAAAATCCTAAAATTTTGGACTTGATTGAAATGGACATTTCTAATATGTCATTCCATTATCACCTACGCTTTTATAAATAATTTGGAGTTGAATAGTTCATGGAACTTACATAGAACTCGCTTCAAATAAATCAAAACATATAAATTCACATTCCAAGTCAACTAGGGCAACCTAACTAACAACCCAATTATAAATCTGGAATATCTTCACAAATTTGTCTATATTCTATAATTAAATATATGAGACTAATTTCCAAATCAGGTTGTCCATACTATTCCAAATTTATTCATACCTTAAAACTTTTACATTGCCATACCTAGGTAGTGGACCATATCTACTCCATAAAATAAATTTGTTTAGTTCTCATCATTTTAAAACTAAAATTTCACAATTATAAAGTACCTTATCTGAAACCTTTATCTTTAAAATTATAAACTTGAAAACCCTTTTTGTCAATTTTCAAAAATTGCGTAGTTCCCAAAAGGAACCATAAAAAAATTTCCTTTCCTAACCATCTTTTCCTTTTTAAGGACCTTCTATAATAGAGATTTATCTTTAAAAGTTAGACTTTTGGTTCAAAACATTTAAAACTCAATTATTAAACCAAACAATTATTAAATCAAAAATTCAAAAATTTCTTAATTCCATAAAGGAGCAAAATAATTTCTCTTCTTAAAAACTTTCAACAACATACAAAATAATTTTCAATGAATTATTTTCATACGAATAAACTTATTACATTAAATTTGAAATCGGCATTTATTACTCCATGAAATTATGGCCTATACTTATGAAAAGTTCATTGACCACCAATTTAAGGATATATTATTATTATTTTCCAAATTTAATTCCCTTTAAATCCATTACAAAGATAACATTTCAAAATAATAGATTTTCCTTTATTAGACATTTCTTATTTCAAAGATATTCTTAGTTACAAGACAATTATTTTAGTAGATCACATGCATGCCAAATTTTTAATTTCAAGTTGTTCTACTATCTAAAAAATATACATCAACATCTATTGCTTATTACTCAAAATAAACTATCACTTAACTAAATACTTTTACAAACTTTTTTAAGCCTTATTTAAACTCCTATATTATATCTCAATCCTTTTCTTACTAATACTAATTTATTTCTCTTTTATTACCATTTTCAATTCTTATTCCAACCAATTCTAAATGGATATATATATATATGTATGTATGTATGTAAATATATATATATATATAATTCTCGTCCTCACATTAATGCTTTTCCTTGTAACATTCACAAAATTATCCCAACTCATTTATTAATTATCATAATTTAATTCCATATGATTGTGAAAAAATTTTAGAAACATCTTCTATAACCTTAAACAACGAAAGGTAGAGTAGACAAGGATAACTTCTATACTATTAATTTCTAACTAGGTTACTGATCTTATTTTATATAAATTTCTAATGTTATTTCTATCCAAATCTCATAATATTGCCTTTATTTTATATTTCTCCTAACAAATTAACTTCTACTTCAGCTGATATTCTCCGTATTTTCTTTATAAGAAATTTCCCTCTTATCCAAGTTATTCTTATTCTTTTATTCTCTATTCCTTAATTTAAATAAGTTCCATTTCCATTTATTCCCCTTTTTAGATAGAATTCTATTTAAAAGAATCTTCCGAATTTATGAAATAGAAGAAAAATCATCAAGTCCAACCAACACTCTATTTTGCACTTATTAAAAAATTTAAGAATCCAAAAATTGAAAACTTTTTAACTCAACAAATTTTAAACTATGAAATTCACAATTGAAAAATCCTTTTTTCAACTCTCAAATCATCAGATTTACAAATTTCTTTTTAAAATTCGTCCACCATTTTGTCTTTAAAACATTTCACCACTTTTAAAATTACATCCTCTTTCAAACTTTTCACAAAACAATCGGTAGCATATTTCCAAAGCCAACTAAAATCACTTTCATTTAAAAAATATTTCAACTTATGATACATAAGATCTTCATTTAATAGTCCTTCGAAAAGCCTTTCAAAACATTAAAGAAGTTCTCAAAAATCTTGTTATCAAATTCTTTCTCATGGAGTTGGGTTTAGAAACTGAATTTAATTGCTCCATCTTTTGAACTTTCCTACTCAAACTTTAAAATTCTGGTTATCTTCTTGTGGTGATTAACGTATACCTTCTTATGGAAGCTTGTTTCACTCCTTCACATCTTACTTTTGGATGTTTACAAATATATTGCCTTATAATATTTAATTACTACCTAACATATTTATTTGTTATTTCTATAAATGTCAACTGTCTATAATAAATGATTATTTTCCTAATGGACAATTTTTTTAAAGGCATTTATTTATTCATTCCAATTTTTCTATTATGCCTTCCTTATTCCTCTATAATTACCCTAATAATCTCTTTAATTGGTCCACATATATCCTTATTAAATTCTTGTAGCTCCATGTTTATTGCATATTTATTGCCTTATTAACTCTGTAATTACAATGCCTTCCTTATACATTTCCAAAGATAGTATTATATGTTAAAGTAAAGATTTGCCTAGTGTTTTTGTGTACGTGTACAGTATATATATTTATATATAGTAGGATTTTTGAAAAACATATTCAAAAATAACAAGTATGTCTCTCATACGTGTACCTATCACCATTGATCGGGTAACCAAGCTCCGATACAAAATGTAACAACCCACTTAGTAATGGACCTAAGTTCCAATCCAGAAAAGGTCCATCGAAACTCAAATCCATCTCAAAGCTGGCTATTGGTTGGTAAAAAGAACAATGCAGAGCTATTTATCCACGCATTCAGAATCTTACAACCGAGGAATAAAATATAATGATAACAACAGTACTCATTTTATTCAAACTTCAAAATGTCAATGAAAACAATAACAAAATACCCATATTACTGTTACATATCCAAACATAAATGGACTGCTGCCACCGGTCTCATTAACGTCTCTACCTTTAGCATCGTCCTTCCTAACCTATGTTGTAATAAGGAGGGAGTCGGAATAACATATGTCTGTTGAATAAAAATCTCGAGCTTTACAATCTTAGTACTTGGGTAGTATAATTTAAATAAGAATATGTCTTACATTTTTCTACCTACATCATAAGTCTTTTCAAATATAAACCTGAGGGCTTTTCTCAAACTTAAATAAAAGGCTTTCCAAATACAAGCCTATAACCAATTTGCTATCAACCCAATAACCCATATCTATCGTCCGGAATGTCCTATCAATGTAAGAGATAGTACTCAAGTCACTTAATACCTTTTAATGGCAATTAGGCAGACTCCGACCATTTAATACCTTATTTAAGGCAGGTCCATGTCATTTACTATGTATAATCCCAAGGCGGACTCCTCACTTGTAACTATCAAGTTGATATTGCATGAAATCTCTTCAGCCATTTAATACTTCCAATTGAAGCATGCCCTTTCCCCAGATATCCTTTACCATGCCTAACCCATAATCTCAACCATTTACTACCTCCTATACAGAGAAGAGACAACCCTCACACAACCACTTATTACCTTTAATCTTTAAAGTAGGTCTTTCGTATTATAATCTGTATCCCCATGGTGATGTCTTACATTAGTCCGACGATTCATAGGTACTGATAGCCAGATTAGCTGTGTAGATTTACCCTGTAGAATTTGGCATTAACCTCGTGCCATCGTAGTTACTTATTATAGGCGATCTCTTACATCAGCCCCAAAGTCACACTGTTGGTAGCCAGATTAGCAGGGCGAACTTCAGTGTTCTTTTGGCCGACCTCACATCTTGATAACTTAGTCATAATCTATATCACATTCTACATATATTATCACACATCTCACTAGTTCCATAATCAAGGCCTTATAAGAAATCTTTCTTATTTCGCCTTTAACATTTATTACTTCTTAAGGGCGATTTAATAAAATCAATAACATATTTAACTACGTAATTATATGTTTTAATTATACGTTAATTATGCATATATGTATATATGCGCCTAGTAATTTCTAAGCATGTGGAAAATACATCCTAAACTAGTGTTTAAATGCCAACTCTTTCAACAATTATACAAGTCTCATCCCATATTATCAACAATACCAGAATTCCAAAATTATATCAAAATTTCCAATCAATGGACATAAACAATAAAAATTTAAACTCAACTTATTACATCAAAATAATGGAATATATTGATAATAGAAACTTACAATTTCAATTTTACACCCTATTCAACTCCTTTTTCACATAAGAATAAAAAAAGGAATCTTTATTTAATTCATGGGAATAAGTAGTGTAAACTATGAATAAAATTTGTATCTTACATACTATTCCTCATTCAAAACCCTTTAATAGAATTTAAAGAAAAAGAAAAGGAAGTGAAATGGAAGGTAAAATGATCAAAACTGAAAATCTACACAATTCCTACTATTTTGACATAAACAATTGAAATTTCAACCTAGAATCGACATTTGGCATCGAAGGAGTTTTGGGCTTTATAATATGATGTTTTTGCAAACCAAAACTCTCCAAGGTGTATTCAAACTGAAACTATACTAATCAACTACCAAAATAGAAAACCTAAGATTTTCACTCACAGTATATCCTTAGCTTTGCCTCCTTTAGATTTGACACCCCTTTAACAATCTCTTTCGGATTTCTTCTTTTTGATATATACAACAAGAGATTTGTATACGTATAGATTAGATTCAGAAATTTAGGGATTAAACTATAATAGAATTAGAAATAAAGTAATAAACATCTAGAAGTTGTTATCTGAAAACTTAAAAATCCTTTTTCTGTATCTCAAAAGAGAAATAGACAGAGCTTCCCTAGGTTTCCAAAATAATTTATAAATAAAAGTAAGGGTGCTAGGCTCCTATTTATAGTGGTTGAAATGTGCTAGAACTATCAGATTTAAGTCGGTTTAAAATAATATAATCCCGTACGTTCAAAATGCACAAAACCTTGGTTGTCGTTCATCTACGCCGGTCAACCGCTGCTATCTACTGGTCGGCCGTTAGCCGTCGACCGGTCCTAGTAGAGCGGTCGACTAGTTCTCTTATTTTGGTGCCGTTTAATTTTTGTCGTTGTATGTTTATTTTATTCCGTAATTGATAATTAATGTTAACATTAATTTTAATCTTTATTTAACCCCCAAGTCAAATTATTGTTAACTTTCAAATTTAAGAATTATAATTACTTGAATTTGAATTCTATTTAAATTATTTTAAATCTAAAAATTTCAAATGTCTATAGCTTTTTCAATTGGTCTCCGTTTTCAGAACATTATATATGGAGATTGATCGGTGTTTGCCATGAACACAAAGACATAACTTTTATTGTCAAATTATGACTTTGCAAAATTACCATTTTAACCTTAACTTATTTAAATTAATTTGTCGAATTTATTTATTTATGGTTGATTTTACGAGGTTTTACATTCTCTCTCTTTAAAAGGATATCATCCCCAAAATCTTTCCAAGGGGCGAACAGCGTAATGCACAATAAACATCCATGTTATACACCTAAGTTATCAACACAACCATCTTCTCAACCAAAAGTACAATGTGATTATGTACTGTAGACATACTATAAGTGAGCTCAATCCTAGAGTGAATGCAAGTGTCATGACATATAGATATGTATGCAAACATCCTAAACATGCAAAAAGTGTTCAATATGAGTTCAAAAGTGATAGTAAAAGTTTGGCAACCATTTTTGCTATCCTATCTAGCAACCATGATACAGTCAAAACCTAATTTTGGAGAGAAAAGTTTACCAGTGAAAAGTTTCGGATTATAAGTCCTCATGCTTTCCGCTGAATTCTCCCCTATTGTACTCTAATCGGCCTAGTTTCTTTATTGCGTAGTTTTCTAGTTCCATGCTCCACACTACTTATGGTGGCATGGGATGCTATTGGCTCCATCTTAATATCCCCTAATTTATCAGGCTCAACAACCGTAGTTGTGCCATGAAGGCATTTCCATAAGTGAAAAATGTAAAAACATCATAGTCTCCTGTCAATTTATCCAATACCTCCACATGATAAGCAAGTCTTTCTATTCTCTCTAAATATTGGGTGAGGCCCAAAAAATCTTTGGTGTCGACTTTCCAAATCTCACGATCTTCCTAAGAGGGAAAACTTCAACAAACACCATGTCCCCTATTCAAACTATAACTCTTTTCTTCACTTGCCTACATAGGATTTCTGGCATCCTACATTCGCAGCCTAATTAATTCTATTGTTTTTTTATGGCATGCTAAACGCCTATTGGAAAATTCTACCACCTTCTTCTTCATCTCTGTCCAATAGAAAATTCTCTTCATATTCATATTCATCGTATCCCCTCTGGGGTGAAGGGTTGTTCTTGAATGGTGTCTTTGTAAGCTAAGATTTATTTTTTCCAAAATCCTAAATTTTTGGACTTGATTAAAATGGACATTTCTAATATGTCATTCCATTATCACCAACGCTTTTATACATAATTTGGAGTTAAATAGTTTATGGAACTTACATAGTACTCGCTTCAAATAAATCCAAACATATAAATTCACATTTCGAGTCAAACTAGGGCAACCTAACAAACAACCCAATTATAAATCTGGATTATCTTCACAACTTTATCAATATTCTATAATTAAATATCTGGGACTGATTTCCAAATCAAGTTGTAAGTTATACATACTATTCCTAATTTATTCATACCTTAAAACCTTTACACTGCCGTACCTAGGTAGTGGTTCATATCTACTCCATAAAATAAATTTGTTTAGTTCTCGCCATTCTTAAAACTAAAATTTCACAATTATAAAGTACCTTACCCGAAACCTTTATCTTCAAAATTATAAACTTGAAAACTCGTTTTGTCAATTTTCAAAAATTGCGTAGTTCCCAAAAGGAATCCTGAAAAAAATTCCTTTTCTAACCATCTTTTCCTTTTTAAGGACCTTCTACAACAGAGATTTATTTCTTTAAAAGTTAAACTTTTAGTTCAAAACATTTATAGCTCAATTATTAAACCAAACTATTATTAAATCAAAAATTCAAAAATTTCTTAATTCCATAAAGGAGCAAAATAATTTATCTTCTTCAAAACTTTCTACAACATACAAATAATTTTCAATAAATTATTTTCATACGAATAAACTTATTACATTAAATTTGAAATCAGCATTTGAAATTAATGCCTATACTTATGAAAAGTTCATCGACCACCAATTTAAGGATATATTGTTATTATTTTCCAAATTTAACTCCCTTAAATCCATTACAAAGATAACATTTTAAAATAATAGATTTTCTTTTATCGGACATTTCTTATTTCAAAGATATTCTTAGTTACAAGATAATTATTTTAGTAGATCACATGCATGCCAAATTTTTAATTTCAAGTTATTATATTATCCAAAAAATATACATCAACATCTATTGCTTTATTACTCAAAATGAATTGTCACTTAACTAAATACTTTTACAACTTTGTTTAAGCCTTATTTAAACTCCTAAAATCTTTCTCAATCCTTTTCTTACTAATACCAATTTATTTCTCTTTTATTACCATTTTCAATTCTTATTCAAACAAATTCTAAATGGAAATATATAATTGTATATATATATATATAATTCTCGTCCTCACATGAATGTTTTTCCTTATAACATTCACAAAATTATCCCAACTCATTTATTAATTATCATCATTTAATTCCATCCGATTATAAAACCTTAAACAACGAAAGGTAGAGTAGATAAGGATAACTTCTATAATATTAATTTATAACTAGGTTACTAATCTTATCTTATATAAATTTATAATGTTATTTCTACCCAAATCTCCTAATATTTCCTTTATTTATATTTCTTCTAACAAATTGACTTCTACTATAGCTGTTATTCTCCCTATTTTCTTTATACGGAAATTTTCCTTTTATCCAAGTATTCTTATCCTTTTATTCTCTATTCCTTAATTTAAATAAGTTCCATTTCCATTTATTCCCCTTTTTAGATAGAAATTTCTTTAGAAGAATCTTCCGAATTTATGAAATAGAAGAAAATTATCAAGTCCAACCTACGCTCTATTTTACACTTATTAAAAAACAAATAATCCAAAAATTAAAAACTTTTTAACTCAACAAATTTTAAATTAAGAAATTCACAATTGAAAACACCTTTTTTCGACTCTTCAAATCATCAGATTTACAAATTTCTTTTTAAAATTCACCCACCATTTTGTTCTTAAAACATTCCATCACTTTTAAATTACATCCTCTTTCAAACTTTTCACAAAACAATTGGTAGCATATTTCCAAAGCCAACTAAAATCACTTTCTTTTTTAAGAAAAATCAACTTATGATACATAAGATCTTCATTTAATAATCCTTCGAAAAGCCTTTCAAAACATTAAAGAAATTCTCAAAAATCTTGTTATCATATTCTTTCTCATGGTTGGGTTTAGAAATTGAATTTAATTGTTCCATCTTTTGAACTTTCCTACTCAAACTTTAAAATTCTGGTTATCTTCTTGTGGTGATTAACGTATACCTTCTTATGGAAGCTTGTTTCACTCCTTCACATCTTACTTTTGGATGTTTACAAATATATTGCCTTATAATATTTAATTACTACCTAACATATTTATTTTTTATTTCTATAGATGCCAACTGTCCGTAATAAATGATTGTTTTCCTAATGGACAATTTTTTAAAGGCATTTATTTATTCATTCCAATATTTCTATTATGCCTTCCTTATCCCTCCATACTCTTTAATTGGTCCACTTACATCCTTATTAAATTCTTGTAGCTCCATGTTTATTGAATATTTATTGCCTTACTAGCTTTGTAACTACAATGCTTTCATTCTACATTCCCTAAGATAGTATTATATGTTAAAGTAAACATTTGCCTAGTGTTTTTGTGTACGTTTAAAGTATATGTATTTATGTACAGTAGGATTTTTGAAAAACATATTCAGAAATAACAAGTATGCCTCTCATACGTATACCTATCCCTGTTGATTGGGTAACCAAGCTCCGATACCAAATGTAACAACCCATTTAGTAATGGACCTAAATTCCAATTCAGAAAAGACCCATCGAAACTTAGATCCATCTCAAAGCTGGCTATTAGTTGGTAAAAAGAACAATGTAGAACTATTTATTTACGCATTTAGAATCTTATAACTGAGGGATAAAATATAATAATAACAGTAGTACTCATTTTATTCAAACTTCAAAATGTCATTGAAAACCATAACAAAATATCCATATCATTGTTACATATCCGTGGTACAATATTCCAAAATTACAACATCGTTTTTATTTCATGGGCATCAAAAAATAACAGGTAAATAAATAGACTACTGCCAAAAGTCTCATCTGTTGAATATGCGTCTATACGATTTTTGTTTGATGATAATAAACATATATACATTCATTTAAATGTATTTGATATTGTACTACTTTATATATCACAGATTAAATAAATATTTGCTGGATAAAATAAATAACACATTATTTTGAATTCAAACGAATATTTTATTCAAACAAATATTTATTACAATTTTGATAGTACAATTTCAAGCTCTCACTATACAAATTCAATTTCTGATTACATCACAATCATTTTTACATTCGTAACCTCACTACATATCACTCACACTCGTATTTTATCTCCAACTTCACTTCAGTCTGAATCCAGCATCTGAGCAATCTGCAAAAATATATACTGACGCAGTAAAATTGAAAAAGAAATATTTTTGCAATATAAAATAAAAATGTGATTTTGAAAATTTGATTTGCCTCAGTTATTTGGGTTGTTCGTCATCATTTATATTTGAGTTCATCACACACGAACAGCTTGTGACATGCACAGTGTATCACTGTACATGCCACAAGGCCATGCACACCGATATATGTATATACACTTGATCGATTTACAGGGACAGGTGAGCACAAGGTCAAACCCAAATATACAGACAGGTTCAACTCAGGTGCAATATATTCAAAGTCACATCGCTTAGCACAAGGTCAAATCCAAATCGGATTCAACTCAGGTGTAATTCGAAAATCAAATTCGAATGCATCAAGACAGCTACATACAATCAACACAAATCCAGACCAGGCAGACCAAAGAATAGCCATATACAAAGACAAAGTCAATGCATGTACAAAGCTGCAGGAGTATACAAATACTCAAGGCAAAAGCAACAATCCAAAACAAAGAATCACATCACTGAAACAAGGATGCACCAGTAAAACAGCATATCAAATGCCAAAGTCAAAGCAGCATACAAAATGAAACCAGTCAACTTAACATGAATGCAAAACTACCACCAGACCAGAATTAAGAGCTCCAACATGTATATGCAGACAACCAAATACAAGCACTTACACAAGTATCAGACTAAAGTACATAATGAAGCAAACCATTGACTCAAGTACACCAATGACAGCAATAGGCCATAACAGTACAGAGCAAGGTACAAAGCAAGTACATAGCCGGGTGTGACAAAGTCAACAAGAAAAAAAGATCGAAGCCGTGTTTCAAAATAAAGTCAAAAATCACCACAAGCCGAAGCCTACACGAAATCAAACAGTACCGTGATAACCAAGCAATCAAGGAACCAAAATCAAGTCCAGATTCAAAGCCGTGGAAAACAAGTTTCACCATATACGAAAGTATATTCGCATATGAATTGGTCAAGGAAAATCGCAAGCATCCAAGCATAAATGATCGGTAGAGATAAATTCAAATATATTATTATGCGAACGAAAATATAGGAACTGGAATCCTATATAAACAATGCTAACATCATCGGCAAAATCATTAGATTCGAGTACAAGCAAAAACAGTAAACCGATAAAATACAATTCCAAAATCATCTTCCAACTCGAATCAAAAATCGGAGTTCAATTGAGCATAACTGAAAAGCACAAATAGAAATTCACATACCAAATCGAAATCGAACTCCAGAGAAGCAGCCAGAAGAGAGCAACAAGTATCGATCGACCAAGGCATCTCTTGAAACAACCAGAGAATCGATCGAAGAAAATAGGCGCTTCGCAAAGCCCAAAGACCAGAGCGCAAGAGGAACAAAAGCCCCAATCTTTCATAAACACAAAACCCTAATTTGGGTAAAGAGGAACAAAGGAAGAATTGCGGCCGCCATTTATTTTCTCAGAGCAAAGAAAAAGATCGGGACTAATAAAATAAAGGGCCGGCTAAATTATTAAAGAAGAAAGGGGGTTTTAGTTATAAAAGGGTTTTTGTTTTTAAATAGGGCTTTGTTTATAATTTGTTTTTTAAATCGTTTTTAAATTTGTATTTAAATCTCAAATTGCTATTTTTCTAGTCGTGTGACTAGGGGACAATCTACGGGGCGTAGATTGAGAATTCGCAACTCAGTGGCTGAGTTGTGGCAGGGTTTTGAGCGTAGAGTTAGGATTAGTCGGTAGCGGGTGTCGCGAGTTTACGTGTGTAAGCGTCTGACTATCTAATTTCTAGTAGAAACCTTGGGGGCAGCACGTAGGCAGGGTTTTGCCGAAGCTGGGTAAATTCTGTGTTGTTCTGTTCTGTTATTCTGCAATATCTGTGCTGTTATTCTGCTGTGTTGAAATCTGTGTTGATATTTATTAGCTTCCGCAATTAATTTATATAATTGATAGTATCACCCTATTCACCCCCCCTCTAGGGTGAAATCGATCCTACAAGTGGTATCAGAGCTAGGAATAGGAGTTAATTATTTGCTGTTTATAAAAATTCGATTTTTTTTTCAAAAATCAATTTTTGTTTTAAAAATTTGAATTTTTAAAAAATGGCGTCTTTTAATAATGCTTTTGCTGAGGGTCAGTCGATAGTTAGACCACCAATGTTCAATGGTGAATATGCTTATTGGAAAAATAGGATGAAAATTTTTCTAGAAACCATTGACGCTTGGAATATAGTTGAGACTGGATATAACAAACCAACCATAACAGTGAACAATCAGGAAATAGAAAAACCAAAGGATCAATGGACAGAGTTAGAAAACAAATTACAAATTACTAACGCAAAAGCAATGAATTCTATTATTTGTTCATTAGATCAAATTGAATTTAATCGTGTTTCACATTGTTCATCTGCGCAGGAAATATGGCACACTCTCGAAGTGACTCACGAAGGAACATCTCAAGTCAAAGAATCTCGCCTTGCTATGCTAAGCAGCGAATATGAGAACTTTACAATGGCGAAGGAAGAAAATGTCAAAGAGATGTACGGACGACTTTCCAATATCGTATACAAATCGAAAGCTCTCGGAAAATCATACACCGAACTGGAAATAGTCCGAAAAATCCTCAGAGTCCTTCCACGAAGCTTTGAAGCCAAAGTGACTGCAATTCAAGAATCAAAAGATTTGAAACAGTTGAAAGTTGAAGAACTCATCGGAAATCTCACCACATATGAGCTAGAGATGAAATTCAAAGAAGAGCGTGAAGGAGGAGATACTCGGAAGAAATCGATAGCTCTTAAAGGAACAACTGAAAGTGATGATGATGACGATGATGATGGTGCAAAAGAACTAGAGCTGTTAATAAGAAAATTCAAAAAGTGGAATCAGAAACACGGAAATCCAGCTCTAAACCAAAAGTTAAAAAGCAGAATAGCAAAAGTATTTGACAGCCCAGACAAACAGAAGATCATCTGTTACGAGTGCAACAAACCCGGTCATATCAGTCCCGACTGTCCACAAAATAAATTCAGCCGTGGAAAGAAACAGAAAAAGAAAAGTTTTGCAGCCACTTGGGATGAAACGGATGAGGATGATAAAAGCACTGGCAGTGAAAGCGAAAAAGCGGATTTGTGCCTTCAAGGTAATATAACTGACAGTGACGATGACGAGCCAAGTGAGGTATCAAAACTTACCCATTCTGAGTTGCTTATTTATTTCCATGAAGTAAACGGCCGTTTTGAACGACTTAGGGAAAGATACGCTAAACTTGAATCACAAAGAGATAGTTTAATAGAATCAAATGAACAACTTGAGCAGTTAGTTAAAAACTATCAAAGTAGAATCCCTAAGTGTGATAAGTGTCCAACATTTGAAGATGAGATTAAAAAATCAGAAATTAATATAAAATCACTTGAAAATGAAATTCTGATTTTAAAAGAAAGTGAAAATATGAGAAGAGAAAATTCTATCAAAAAGTGCACACAATTGTTAAATGAAAACGAATCACTCAAATCACAAGTCCAACAATTGTCTACTACTTTAGATAAGTTTTCCAAAAGTAAAAAATCATTGAATATGCTATTAGGGAAACAATCGGTCAATATTGATAGACAAGGACTTGGGTATACTCAAAAAGAACGATATAAAAGTGAAATTAAGCAAGACAATTCAATGTGCACTATTTGTAGAAAATTTGGACACAATCAGAATAATTGTTGGTATAGGCCCAAACACAAGAAAACAATTCCAATTTGGGTTCCGAAAGGCACAAAAATAGAATCTCTCAAAATTAAACAAATCTGGATGCCAAAAGGAACATATACAAATAGTTATGGGTCTCCACAAAATTATTTTTCAAATTATTCTGCCACTAACAACCATGGACCTATAAAAACAAATAGGTCACAAAAATATTCTACCGTGTAGGTGTGGTGGCAGGCTAAGGAACAACATCGGTGTTATTTGGATTCTGGCTGTTCCAGAAACACAACAGGCGACAATTCAAAGTTCCTTAGCCTAGTATAAAGGTGACAGATTCACAAGGACAACAACGAAAGATTATCGTACAGGTAAAACAGGTAATTGTATTTATTATCAAACGATAAATTAAATGTGATAATCTGCACCATAATCTGAATTAAATCAGCCAGTTATATGAAATAATTGATGATGTTAATTCCGACTTATTCAAAATGTTGACCAATTATCATTGAATTTAAATTTTGGATTAATTAATTGATTGATTACTGATTACTCATGCTACAAGTGGATATATTTGCTTATCTGTTTTGACACTATGATTATTGCTTGTATATTTCAACGGCTTCAATTCAAAAAGGATGTTACAAATGATTTTATGAAATTTGTTGAATTTTCACAGTCTGGTCTATAACATTGAAAATGATGAGTGAAAGAAAAATTTAGATGCAGATTACACTGGCAATCTAGTTGATGAAAAATTACTAGTGGAACGTGATTTAACATTCAGTAATTGCATCATATCTGCATATTTTTCATTTCAAATAATTTTCAATTAACAGATATTTTTTGGTTAAACCCTTCAAGAAAATCATTTTTGACCTTGTTCCAGATTAGTTATTTCAGAAAAATTATTTTTATAATTATTTTTGAAATTGATTTTAAATCACTACAATAACTAATCTGGTCCCCTACTAATTATCGAAAAGATAAATAGTGATTGAAAAAGTGATGAGTGTTGATATTAATCATATATTATAACTCAAGACGGTATATTTAATAAAATTCTTTAGAAAATTTAAACAAGAGTTATAAAAATTTTGTTTGGCAAAAATTTCACGACCATTTCTATTTCTATCATTTTTCTATCACCTATCACTCATCAAAATCCAATATAGTAAGTCAATATGTGGTATTTTAAACGGGAATCATTCATCTTTCATATTTTTAACAAATAAAAAACATCCAAAGTATTCACTCTCATTTAAAAGTCCTCACGGTTATGCATGGGTGAATTACTTTGAATTTGTTATGTGCTTCCATGCTCATTTAAAAGTCCTCGCGGTTATGCATGTATGGAACGCATACCAAAAATTAATTGATTAAATAGACAAGTTGATTCTAATCCCATTTAAAAGTCCTCACGGTTATGCGTGGTTAGAAGATACTTAAATTCATTTTTTTTAAATTTTGGAATACTACTAATCTCATTTAAAAGTCCTAACGGTTATGCATGATTAGTAGATATTCAAATTCCTGTTGTAAATATACCACAAATAGACCCAACTATTTGGTTTTATATGATGACATTATCCCTATCATTCTAAAGTGAAATATGCGTCAAACAGAGTATTTATGATTTTTGTTTGATTTTTTATTGAACTTTAATATTTATACTCGATTGGGAATTAATATTGTTTTAATGTCAATCACCTTATCTCTATTTTTCTAACACTATTACTCTTTTGCTAATAACAAAAGGGGGAGAGAAAAGTTAAGATTTTGAAAATAAAGGTCAATTATTTTCTAATTGCATCAAAGCTCATTTGAATATTTTTCTCATGCATATATGTAGGGGGAGTATTGTGTAGAGAGGGAGCATTCAAATAGGGGGAGCAAACTGAATAATCAAATACATTTTGTATAAGTCAAAATCTTAAATATATGTTTGTTATCATCAAAAGGGGGAGATTGTTGAATATGCGTCTATACGATTTTTGTTTGATGATAATAAACATATATACATTCATTTAAATGTATTTGATATTGTACTACTTTATATATCACAGATTAAATAAATATTTACTGGATAAAATAAATAACACAGAATTTTGAATTCAAACGAATATTTTATTCAAACAAATATTTATTACAATTTTGATAGTACAATTTCAAGCTCTCACTATACAAATTCAATTTCTGATTACATCACAATCATTTTTACATTCGTAACCTCACTACATATCACTCACACTCGTATTTTATCTCCAACTTCACTTCAGTCTGAATCCAGCATCTGAGCAATCTGCAAAAATATATACTGACGCAGTAAAATTGAAAAAGAAATATTTTTGCAATATAAAATAAAAATGTGATTTTGAAAATTTGATTTGCCTCAGTTATTTGGGTTGTTCGTCATCGTTTATATTTGAGTTCATCACACACGAACAGCTTGTGACATGCACAGTGTATCACTGTACATGCCACAAGGCCATGCACACCGATATATGTATATACACTTGATCGATTTACAGGGACAGGTGAGCACAAGGTCAAACCCAAATATACAGACAGGTTCAACTCAGGTGCAATATATTCAAAGTCACATCGCTTAGCACAAGGTCAAATCCAAATCGGATTCAACTCAGGTGTAATTCGAAAATCAAATTCGAATGCATCAAGACAGCTACATACAATCAACACAAATCCAGACCAGGCAGACCAAAGAATAGCCATATACAAAGACAAAGTCAATGCATGTACAAAGCTGCAGGAGTATACAAATACTCAAGGCAAAAGCAACAATCCAAAACAAAGAATCACATCACTGAAACAAGGATGCACCAGTAAAACAGCATATCAAATGCCAAAGTCAAAGCAGCATACAAAATGAAACCAGTCAACTTAACATGAATGCAAAACTACCACCAGACCAGAATTAAGAGCTCCAACATGTATATGCAGACAACCAAATACAAGCACTTACACAAGTATCAGACTAAAGTACATAATGAAGCAAACCATTGACTCAAGTACACCAATGACAGCAATAGGCCATAACAGTACAGAGCAAGGTACAAAGCAAGTACATAGCCGGGTGTGACAAAGTCAACAAGAAAAAAAGATCGAAGCCGTGTTTCAAAATAAAGTCAAAAATCACCACAAGCCGAAGCCTACACGAAATCAAACAGTACCGTGATAACCAAGCAATCAAGGAACCAAAATCAAGTCCAGATTCAAAGCCGTGGAAAACAAGTTTCACCATATACGAAAGTATATTCGCATATGAATTGGTCAAGGAAAATCGCAAGCATCCAAGCATAAATGATCGGTAGAGATAAATTCAAATATATTATTATGCGAACGAAAATATAGGAACTGGAATCCTATATAAACAATGCTAACATCATCGGCAAAATCATTAGATTCGAGTACAAGCAAAAACAGTAAACCGATAAAATACAATTCCAAAATCATCTTCCAACTCGAATCAAAAATCGGAGTTCAATTGAGCATAACTGAAAAGCACAAACAGAAATTCACATACCAAATCGAAATCGAACTCCAGAGAAGCAGCCAGAAGAGAGCAACAAGTATCGATCGACCAAGGCATCTCTTGAAACAACCAGAGAATCGATCGAAGAAAATAGGCGCTTCGCAAAGCCCAAAGACCAGAGCGCAAGAGGAACAAAAGCCCCAATCTTTCATAAACACAAAACCCTAATTTGGGTAAAGAGGAACAAAGGAAGAATCGCGGCCGCCATTTATTTTCTCAGAGCAAAGAAAAAGATCGGGACTAATAAAATAAAGGGCCGGCTAAATTATTAAAGAAGAAAGGGGGTTTTAGTTATAAAAGGGTTTTTGTTTTTAAATAGGGCTTTGTTTATAATTTGTTTTTTAAATCGTTTTTAAATTTGTATTTAAATCTCAAATTGCTATTTTTCTAGTCGTGTGACTAGGGGACAATCTACGGGGCGTAGATTGAGAATTCGCAACTCAGTGGCTGAGTTGTGGCAGGGTTTTGAGCGTAGAGTTAGGATTAGTCGGTAGCGGGTATCGCGAGTTTACGTGTGTAAGCGTCTGACTATCTAATTTCTAGTAGAAACCTTGGGGACAGCACGTAGGCAGGGTTTTGCCGAAGCTGGGTAAATTCTGTGTTGTTCTGTTCTGTTATTCTGCAATATCTGTGCTGTTATTCTGCTGTGTTGAAATCTGTGTTGATATTTATTAGCTTCCGCAATTAATTTATATAATTGATAGTATCACCCTATTCACCCCCCCTCTAGGGTGAAATCGATCCTACATCATCAACGTCTCCACCCTCAACATTGTCCTTTCTAACATGTGTTGTAATGAGGAATGTAACAACCCTGTTGTTAATTACTTTATTAATTACGGTTAATTATTGGTAATTAATATTAATTTAGACTTTTAATTTTATTGTGAAATTAAATTTAGTTTTTAGTAATTGATTTGAATTATCAAAAGAAATGGGTTATCATTTCTTAAGATAAATTTCAATTTAGTTTGAAATATTATTTAAATCAATTATTGGAATTTTCAAATATAGTGTTAATGAGAAAAATAAGTTTAGTATTGGTTAAATTTGATTTATTTTCATCATAAAATAAATTGAGATATTATTTCTTTAAGCGTGGATTTTGGTTTAAAAGAGATAATATCAATAATTTGTGAATGTGTAAAATAGAGTTTTACATTTGGATTCTTTTTTCATTTTCTTTAGAATTAATATAGGGTTTAAAAAGGGATAAATATATAACTTAGCTTTGGTTATTTAAATTCTACTAACTAATGTAAGAAATAAATAAAGCGAAGTATTTGAATTAATTCATTTTGTCGGGCCTTAAGTAATAACAAGTCCATCAGTATACCATAACTCCAAAACCTAACCCTTCGCCTATTCTACACAAACTTCCTGTAAACAAACTCATTCACGTTTCCTCTTCTAAACCTAAATGAAAATGGTGAAAAGAAGAAATCAACAAAATCCCTAGTTATATTCATAGAAATTCAAATCAATTGCCATAAATCAAAAGGAGGATAGGTATGAACTCCTTATCATCTATTCTACCTTATCATATAATCAATTTGGCATTTTGATTAACTAGTAATTTCTAAAAAAAAATTGATTAGGAAAGGGCTATTTGATTTAGGGAAATTAGAGAAGAAAGATTATAGTAAGAGTCATAGAAGATGATTGCTAGTATTCAATCCAATCAAATTCATATCTTTCTTCATATGAATCAAGGCGAGTTAACCCACACACAGCTATTTTTAAATTTCATGTTTGCATATAATTGTCGTGTGATGAAAGATTGTTAATTTGGATGATTGTTTGGTTGTTTTTTGCTGAAAAGTGTTTGTGAAAATCGCTGCAGTAAAACAACGATATCTTAGTGCAAAATTATCCAAAATAGCTCGATCTTTTTACATTTGAAAGAACTTTATGTTAGCTACAAATTCTCTTGTGATTACTTTATGAAATACTACATTTTAGAGGGTCGAAATTGAGTTTGAAACTAATGTACACAGCTTTGCTCTGTGCAATTTTCTTAGTTGAAACTTGATATTAAAATCACCATAACTTTTGAATGGTAGATCAAAATTGAGTGAGGTTTGTTTCCGTTGAAAGGTACATTTATAAAAAACAACTTTTATGTTTATCATTTTCTGTAAATCTATATTTTGCTAATCGT
Source organism: Allium fistulosum (assembly GCA_030737815.1). NCBI lineage: Eukaryota > Viridiplantae > Streptophyta > Magnoliopsida > Asparagales > Amaryllidaceae > Allium > Allium fistulosum. The sequence goes on along the minus strand of CM060901.1, from coordinate 301,640,819 downwards.
AATATGTGTTTGAAGAGCAGGTAACCTCTCTGTCCTGTGTTTTTAATTTTAACTTTGAAACACATAATTGTTTTGGCCATATATTTTTCGTCATTGATCGGAATTTGATAATTTTTAATGCTCTAGAAAGCTTATACTTTTAGCTACAATTTTCATGTTTTATGTTTTGCTAAATTTTGAGGTTTAAATAGTCGAAATCATATTATTTTTTGTCGCTGCCTTGAGAATAAACGACAGCGAAAATGAATTTAAAGTCTAAGAATTATTTCGGTCATACCTTTTGAACGGTAAATCCAAATTGGATGATCTCTTACTGGTTCAAATTTTGAAATTTTTATCTACAACTTTCATGTTTAAAGTTTTGTAAAATTATGAGATTTATGTGGTCGAAACTGCAGATCTTTAAACCATAAATTCGAGTTAAATGAAATAAATAGATAAGCTTCGTATACAAGTAATTTTACGAAAGAGAATTATTTATATTTATAAATCTTAGAATTATTTCTAAATTAAGTTATTAAATATTAAAAGTGGTTTTTAGCAAGTTATTATATATATTAAGCACATTTAGTAAAATATTTATGGATTTGGAAATATTACTTTGGAAATACAAATCTAATTTATTTTTACATAAAAGTGATTATGGATTTGGAATATAGGTATTATTGTTTTATTACATAAATAATTTAGGATTCATGGTATTTGGAAATGTACTTATGAAAAGTATAAAGTTAGTTTATTTCTAAATAGACTTGTTATATTCTAATAGGATTTAGAAGAGTAATTAAATATGGTTTTAAAATATAGTTTTGTTAATAATACAACTATATGGAAATTTGAGACAACCTTGTGTATATAAGTGAAATCTTGGAAAACTTCGGGTTTATGGAATATTTTATCAAATAAGTTAAAATTTATTTTAGTCTAAATAATAAATAAACTTATGGAAATTTATAACAAGTGTTTTTAAACAATAAAATCAAAGAGAGAAAAAATGTTTTGAGAAACTTAATTCTATAATTTGAGGAGTACTAATAATCGACTTAGCGTTATCAATTGGTTTAAATGCTTTCGAATAACACTTCGTCGAATCATCGACTTAGCGTCATCAATTGGTTAGATGACTGTAACGACCCAGAATTTTTATTATTTGAAATTGGAATATTTAATTGTTTTTAAATATTTAAAAGTAAAATTTTAACTTGAATTTCAAATTTAATGATTTATTGGATAATTTAATAATTGGAGTCTACTTAAATAATTGAATCTTGAGTTTTAAGCTTGATAAAATAATTTAAAGGCTTATTAAATTTATATTAATAAGAATGAAGGTAATGGAACTTTTATATTGAATTTAAAAGTGATTTGTTCGATTTTAAAAATAGCTCATTTGAATTAACGAGTAAAAATAGCCTTCTGAGGCATAGTCTCGGAATTCGACGAAACCTATTCCATTAGATCCATAATAGTGTATTATTATCGGGTTTCAAATTTCATAGCATTTAGAGTTATCGTTTGGTCGTACGGGATATAAACACGTTGAAATTAATATCGAAAATTCAGTATAATAATTGGATCCAAAAAACTATCTTCTCTATACGCTCAAATTAGGACTCGAAATCTTTTCCATTACATTCGGAATAGGGGTATAACATTATAAACGCCTAGCGGCGTGCCTCGTTAGGGATTCAAAATTTTAAGTTACGTAAATCTAGACTGTTTGAAAATTTAAATAGTATATATTTACTTATTTATTTTATTGACCATATTCACATCAGCCTTTTTTCTTTCACTTCAAAACACCGTAGATGGCCACCAACACGCTAACATCACGTCTCCCTCCCCTTTTAAAATGCACGCAACAGACAGTGAAAGCAAGAAAAATGGCAAAACTTCAAAAATTCATTTCTCCACTTATACACACTTAAAAATCATGAAACAAATTCCTAAAATCCTATTTCATCCTCCTCTTCAATCTAGTATGCTCGTTGGTGGGTTCGGTTGCATTGTATCGAGCTCAACGTTGCATAGTAAAGCTAGGGTTGGGATTTGTGTCTGATTCGAAGAGCGTTTGTCAATTTGGAGGGTGGAGTGGTGATCGAGATGGAGAGGCGCATCTAGGTGGCAATTTGGGTGGAGGCTGGTCGTGTTTTGGAGGGCGCGACACTTGCGTGGTCGAGCCTTTCACAATGGCAGGTCGTGATTATTGGAAGGACTTCGAGCTCGGAGTTTGTGGTATGGGATGTGGAGATTCCAGTGCGAAGAACGATGGCGAAGTTGGAATTTGTTTTCGAGTGGTGGAGCTTGGTATCAGTGTTGCGTGCATTCGTTCGTGTACAGGGAGTATCTGCGTGCAAGAGGATTAGGGAAAGAGGCCTTTGCGTGTTGGGCTGGGTCATGTAAGTGGTAGTGGGCTTTTGATTTATTTAAAAATTAAGTTAGTAATTAATTTAATTATATTATCGACAAACTTAAAAAATTTATAACTCCTACATGCGAGGTCGAATTTGAACGAGACTTTTTGCGTTCCGATCATGATGATGAGTGCTTCGAAATGAAGCTGGTTTGGACGGATTTGGAGACAATGAAATTTGGGCTAAAATTGGGCGTCGTCCGGTTTTAGTTCCAAACCGGAATGCCCCGGCGACAACAGAAAATCAAAGTGAGTAAATCTCACTCATCTTGGATAATTAGTTGAATTTTTAAATAGTTAAAATTAATTATTGGATGATTGGTTGAATTGATAAAATTATTATCAGTTGAATGTGATATTATATATAGTAGTATATATATTAGTAGTTGGATTTATATTCTGGCATATTTTTAGCAGATGAGACCTTATGCGCCCCGCATAATTGCGGATGACCCTATATTATCGCGATATCTCACCTCGAAGTGGGATTGGTATTTTTATGTTGTATTGACATCTCTGGTTGCAGGGAAACAAGTTGGAGGGATCCAACCGGATTCCTCAAAAATGTTGAATTTAATTTCATATATAGTGATATATGATATGTTGAATAATCTGTGATATATTATAGTGTGATTTGAATTTATTGGATGCTACGGTAGCATTGACCAAGATTTTTGTGACGCCCCACCTCTATACCCACGCCAGCCAAGGACACTACGATGTAGTGCCGTCAACTAGCACGGAGAATAAGGCTGTTGAGGAGCGACCATCTGTATAATTTCTTTGTGCGAGCACCGATATGTCAGATAGAATAGAATGCCTATCTTTTAAAGAGGAAATCCAACATACCGATACAAACACAAAGCTATCACACAGTGGCTATATATAATCTTCGAAAACAAATATAGAAATAAACGTAACACAAATCAGTCACAGACAATTCATATCACAAAGGCGGAAATAGATATGAATATAACACATGAAAGTGTACATCAGAGTAGTGGTCAAATAAGATCCACAATAACACAAAAGAATAGATACAAGTGCTAGACAAAAGATTAGTTATACAACATGGAGTCTACATCTCAAATGTGTACAACCAAAAACTACTAAACTAAAGTAGTTAGCCAAAAGTCAGATGATGGTTCCAGATAGGAAGTCAAGAGGAAGCACCTGTAAAATCTCAGTCTGACCCGAGTATTATTTAAGAAGAAAATAATAAACGGATCGGTCTAGCTATAATTATCAGATAAAGTGATATAGAATAAGAGATATGACAAAAATGTATCATAACCATAATACCATACTGTGATAAGTACGTAATTGAAAATCAACAAGAGATTAATCAATACCACAAGAATCTTCTCAAAGATTAAAAAGAATGTCATATTCTTTATTTAATTCACCAAGCCACAATAATGACATACATATTAATGCCAATTGTAAAAGTTGGTGAAACATTAAATTCCAGAAATCAATATCCAGAAATCACAAAAGTTAACGACACACGAATTCTAGAAATCATCAACAAGAAATCCAGAAAACACAAGAAAGAGGATGGCCAATCCCCTAAAAATGAGCCGAAGCTCCTCCTGACTGGGTATAGTCCCCCATTGCGGACTTTGAGCCGAAGCTCCTCCTGATGAGCCGAAGCTCCTCCTGACTGGGTATAGTCCCCCATTGCGGACTTTGAGTCGAAGCTCCTCCTGACTGGGTATAGTCCCCCAATGCGGACTTTGAGCCGAAGCTCCTCCTGACTGGGTATAGTCCCCCATTGCGGACTTTGAGCCGAAGCTCCTCCTGATGAGCCGAAGCTCAATAAAATGAAGTACAGTCCTTCACATGGAAAAAGAGACATCGCACATTGCTAGTCTAAACCATAAAATGATCGTCATCGATCATTAGGAAGTGTCAATTACACTAAGCCAGTAAATATAAGAGTTTAGCTTCATGTCCCATAACCACTTGCTTAACTCAAATATTTACGGACAAACTGTAGATCTCCACTAGAAAATTGTCACAAGAGAGTTTCAATATGTGTGAATCGAAATCACACCAATGAGGTATACACTAACTTGAAGATAAAGAGATATGTGTGAATCGAAATCACACAAATGGTGTCTAGTCTAACCTCGCAAACAAAGAGACATCGCTCAATCGCTAGTCTAAATCACAAGAATGATCGTCATGATCATAAGGAAGTGTCGATTACACTAAGCTAGTAAATATAAGAGTTTAGCTTCATGTCCCATAACCACTTGCTTAACTCAAATATTTACGAACAGATTGTAGATCTCCACTAGAAAATTGTCACAAGAGTCTCAATCGAACAAGTCCATAAATTAACCGACGAAGTAAACGCAAGCGTTTCATACCACTTGTTTTGCTAAGCCATTTAATTATATTTTCTCATACGAATGAGGTAAAGGTTTGTATATACTAGTAGATTGGAAAACAGTTTTATAAACGAGTTTGATATTGAAAATAGAGTTGAAATCGTTTTGATGAAAGAGTTTTGATATTTACTACTAGTATTGAAACCTTTATATTTTTAAAGTGACAAGTCACAAAACGATTGTTGAAACAAATCGAATCACATAAAATTCACATTCGAAGACGTGAGAAAAATCCAAAGAAATCAATTCCCAAAACCATCAAAGTAAGAAGTTCTGTTGAATGTTTTTCGGATAAGATCGCCTACGCAGAGGTGTACGGGGTTCGACCTAGTGAAGACAAAATGAAGTCTAACGACCTAAAGGGGATAGGGTCGAGCGACCTAACGAGGTACCATCCCGAAAGAAGAGTCATCAAAGTCTTAAGAAATGATAACAATAAATAGGAGACAACATGAATCGATTAAAGTTGGAAGTTCAAACAAAATAGGAAATATATGCAAAATTGGCAAATAGGAGCAGGTCGGTCAACCGGACTCCCTGAGTCGGCTGACCGGACCAGAGACAGAAGTGTTCGGGTAGCAGGTCGGTCGACCGGACCCTGAGTTCGGTCGGCCGAAGCTTGTAACCTGCACTTCCAAACAGAGGCAGGGAGATGCTAGAGTAGCAGGTCGGTCGACCGGACTCTGAGGTCGGTCGACCGGAGCCTGTTTCCAGCACTCCCATGCCAATCAAATGAATGACAATCCCTTCCGAAATGAAATCGATCGAGCAACGGCACTAAGGGTTTACGCCAATCGACTACCCGGCTATATACGCTCTTCGATTCATCACCAAAAACATGATCAAAACATCAAAGTTAGGATTTTCAAAGAATTGAACTCAAAACACTAAAAATTGGAATATTCACCAAATCAATCCAAACCAAAAGCAATTGCACAAGAATAAGTGTTAGGAATTCATACCTAACAATCGAAGATAAATATAGATTAAGATGTGAGATAGAAATCTCACCTTTATGCACAAGAACAAGTATGAAGAAGTTTGAAAGCAAAGGGAGAATCAACCACTCTTCAACACAACCCAAATGAGCTTGAATCTATGCTCAAAAAAAACATTCCTAAAGTTAGGTTTAGGAATTTCTGAAATTGAAAGGAGAAAGGGTTGGAGAAGAAGAAGGAGATGCTTACCAATAGCTTCTTCTAGAATTTGGAGATAAAACTAGGATTTGCAAATGAAATTAGGGCTTAGGAATTTCCATTTCCCATCTCTCCCACCATTGTTGCAAAAGCTTGAATATTAGGGTTTAGAAATGAAGTAATGAAGAGGAGAGGGGTTGGAACTGAGTTAGTAAGTGATTAATGGGTTCAGCCCAAACCAAAGCCCCAAGAGAAAAAGTAGCAAATTTTGACTTTCTCCAAACATATCGAAGCTTATACTTAAAAAAGTCGCAAACGGCATTTTGAACTCAATGGAAGTGGTCTCGAGTCCTAATTCGACTGTTTGCAAAAAGTAGCTTTTCGGACCAAAATCCGACGAACGACGAAATATTTAAATATAAAAATCGATAAATATGCGGGTTGTTACAATTTTAGTATTTTAAAATACCATAAATATATATTTGATTTTGAAAATAAATTAAAATGGGATTTTAGAAGTGAAGTATTTATATAGGATTTTGGATTAATTAAAAAGAAATTTATTTGAATAAAATAAATGGTTTGACTTTAAATTTGTACTTAACTGTTTTGGGATATTGTAAATAGTGATTTTGGAATAATGAATATAAAGGATTTTAAATAAAAATTCTTGAGTGATACTTGTTTGAATATAAGATTTTAAATAGATTTGAAAAATAGAAGTGAATTTGGGAATAAATATAAAATTGGTTATACTGGATCTTAAATAAGATTCTAAATTACGAGATGGAAGCAGGATCAGAATTTGGTTTGTTTTGGAATAAGTTGGGTTATTTAAGAAATTGATTATAAAATGGGTTTAATTTAGAAATCGATTTTAATGGTTTAATGATGTGAAACCGTTGTAAACTGGAAATGAGACTATGGGATTTATAAACAATGTTTATAAATAAAGTGAAATGATTATCATTTGATAAATTGAAGGTATTAATTCATGGTGAGAATTTATAATGAGATGGGCAAAATGGTTTAAAAAGAAATGATAGATTTTACTTTTGGAAACGTGGAAAAGGGGATTTATGATTGGGAACGTAAGTCAATTGGTGATAAATCGAGAGAGATTTATAAATATTAGATTGGTTTTATTGGAATTGAAAGATATATATATATATATATATATATATATATATATATTATCGAGAGGTTGAGTTTTTCTTAAAAAGAGGATTTTAATTATTAAACTAGGTAATTTAAAAATGTTTTAACATAAGAATATTTTAAAAAGTTTGTTATTTAAATATTTTAAATTGTCAAAATGTATTATAAGTTTATAAACAAGTCTTGTAAATGATTAGAATTTTATTAATTAATCAAAATTAATTAATGTTTTCAAAGTTATGTAATTATTCTTGTTATCCCGCCTTTTGGCAAGGCCGTGACACCAAGGACTTAATCGGAAACCGAGAACAGTTCGTCCCCAAGATCGGTTATACACAGATTCACTATGGATACTGGCGAATTTTATCCAAGTCCAGATCGAGCTACAATTGATGTGGCATGACAAGAAAAGCAATGAAAGCCAACGTTCCAAATTTCAAGTCAATCCAAGTTCATATGCTCAAGATACGATCGATGCAAACCAAGGAAATCAACTCACACACATCCATCATTTCACATCCATTTGTTCGTATCCATCATTTCGCATCCATCTGTTCGTATCCATCAAGCATCCATCTATTCGGATCCATCATTTACACTCAACTTCATGTCCACTTGGCCTGGTTCTACTTCGTATCCATCAAATTGGCTCGACTTCATATCCATCAATTGGAGTCAATTCGTATCGATTCCAATTGCACAGCTCGTATCGATCGATCAACGATCGATACGAATGAAACATCGAACGAACGATACGAAAATGACCTCCAACTATCGATATGAAATGGCCCCCAGTCATCGATACGAAGTGAGATGCAATCGATCGATAGGAACAGAGCAAAGACAGCCGATACGAACAGAACAGTTGCGATCGATACGAACAAGGCTCAATTGGATCGATACGAACAGGATACGTCTCTATGAAAGACTCAATCACTCAGCATGAAAAGTGGATCGATCCGAGGAGTTAGCGCCACATCAACATGCAGGCACGTGCTCGGATCGATATGGACAAAGAAATGCGAAACAGATCGATGCAAATTCAGCAACCTTTAATAAATTCAAACTTGCATCGAATCATCGATCATAACTCAAAATCTACTAGTCCAAATGCCACCAAATTTTCACAGGAGCTTGCGTACATCCTCAAGAATGTACATGATCGATTTCGACTCGATTGGATGAAATTTTAATTGATATGAAATTCGATCGTATCGATCATAGATCGAGTGCAAATCACATGGGATCGATCGTGTGGGCCCACCTACATGCAGGAAGAGGTCTCCCGAGATCTGAGCAAGATATTTGCAGCCTATGCCTATAAATGGCATCCCAGGACCTACATAAAAGGGACTTTTTGGCTCTTTGATGTCCAGACTCTGCGGAAATCACTGTTGCACTCGAAAATCACTGTTGTACTCGAAATTTATTGTTGTAATCCGCTGTAACCAGCAAGCAAAAGTTAATAAAGTCAATCATTTCATAGTAGACGTAGGCAACATGCTGAACCACTCTAAATCTCTGTGTTCTTTTGTTGTTTTTCTGATTATTGTTTGGAGTGTTTGTTAGATAATCTTCTTTTTACATTTACTTTCTTCATTTTATCTCTTCAAACACTTCCGAAGAGTGTTGTGCCCAATTTTGGTACAAACACTTTGGTGCTTTCACCGAGAAAAACTCAGTTTTTCTCCTGCTCGTTGGATCTACTATAGATATCAGATTGCATAAATCCAAGAAGAAGATCCAGATTTCAAGTTTAAAGTTCTTCCATCCAATTCAGATTTGCATCAAGTTAGGAAAGAGCTTCGCTATCTATCGTGGTTAACACTAGGACCACTTCAGCTACCGTAGATCCAAAAGGATGGGACAGACAGAATCCCGTACAGCTACCTCCTGCCAATCAGAATGCAGTCGGACCATCAGATCCGCAAGGCCCTATCACCAGGGAAGAGTTTCAGTTATTAATGCAAGAGCTTATTCAGAGCCGACAACAGCTCACTCAGCAGCTCCGTGCTAATGCGGAATTGACCAACCGACTAAACCGTCAAAGACGAAGGAGATCCAGAAGGGATCAGGCTTCCTATTCATCCACCGAAAGTTCAGCCTCTTTTGACTACCATCATAGATCCATGCGCTCGTGACTGGACGGAAGTTACACACAGGCCTCTGGGCATTAGCATACATAGAATCTTGGGCAACCGAGAGTTGGCCCATCAACCAGCCATCAGACTGGACCGTCCTCCCGAGGAGGTGATGCCCTATATCATATTACTGACAACCGCACTACCACTGCTACCGATTTGGGAGTTGACGCTCGGAACCGAATGGATCCGACCCACCACCAACGCAACCATACTCCTAAGCCTTATGTCCTCGAAGACATAGAACCAAGGAGGCGAGACATGGACCGTCAATAGCGACCGGCACCTCCTCGCATTGTGGAACCCGACCACACCTTTTCCTAACATGCTCAAAATGTCCATATGCCCAACATTCCGACAATGATCCGTCAAATGATCTGTGAAAGTCAGGGTCTTACCAATGACGACTGGAAAATATCCCATAGTCATACCCCTTTTACTGATGTGATACTCTATGATGAACCACCTCGGTGATTCAGGATGCCGACTTTACCCGTTTATAAAGGGAGCTCTGATCTGAATCAACACATCTTAAAGTATGAGTGGTTGATGAATGCTGCATGAGCTGATGATGCAGTTAAGTGCCGAAGCTTCCTGATTACCACCTCGATCTATCTCTTGTTTTGACCAATTGGCAACCAAGTTTATTGAGCAGTTTCGCATGCATTTCGCAAGACCGAAAGATGTTAATACTTTGTCTAGTGTCACTCAAGCCCTGGAGAGACACTCAGACGTTATCTGGAGAGGTTTCATGCTGCATGCGCTGAAATTAGTAACCCTAATGATAATTCGATTCTGATGGCACTGACTAAGAGGATTGATCCCGATTCTGAGTTCGGTAACTGGTTGGCTGTAAAACCTTCTGCGTCATTGGATCGTTTCTATTCCAAGGCAGCCCAATTCTTGAGAAGGGAGGATGCAAAACAGTCTAGGAAAAAGGATGATGCAGGGCCTAGTATGGAAGGAGTTTAGAGCAATGTTGCTGTTAAACAAACCAGGGAGAGTTCCGGGAAAGTGCAATTGAACATACAGAATGACAAAATCAGCAAAAAGGCAATGGTAATCAAAATAGGAAACGGGATCAGAATTGTGGTCCACGACATAGGGCTCCTATGTTTGATAATTATACTCCTTTGAATACGTCGCTGGAAAATGTATATTTACCGACCTACAGTACTATTCAGTATAAGAAGCCTGCTCCGAAACAGTAATCAGAAAAACAGATTTAGACAGGAAAATTTTGTAGATTCCATAAAAGCTACGGCCATAACACGAATGAGTGCCATCACTTGCAGGATCTCATTGAAAAGTTGATAAGAGAGAGAAAGTTGGAGCAGTTTGTACGGGCGCCGCAGTCTGGTGGCGTGGGCCCATCAAATTAGAATCATGTACCGAATCAGGCAAAACAAGAGGAACCCGCACGTACTGGCGGGAGGTTAGTGATAAATACTGTTAGTGGTGGTCCTCATCCAGCAGACCGAAGCTGGAAGGAAATGGAGTCGTATGCAAGTTCTATTAGGCATGCAAGCTTCGAGTGTTGTAGTAGTTTGGAAGATGGGGCTTCGACCAAGCAATAGAAGATGATGACTGATGACATCGTCTTCCGAGACAGAGATGTCGATAGGATGGAAGCCCCAACCATCGATCCACTTGTCATATCAGCTCAAGTAGGTCCTGCTTGGATGAAGAGGATCTTGGTAGACAGTGGAAGTTCTGTCAATATATTGTTCAAGCGAGCCTATGACTAGATGAAAATGGAGACTAAAGATTTGAAGCCTTGTCGGTACCATATCCATGGTTTCAACAGGAGTGCGACTATACCCACTGGAGTGGTGGAATTGCCAGTGGAGTTAGGAATTGGAGAATGCCGGAGAGTCCGGATGTTACAATTTGTGGTGTTGGATATAGCCTCGCCATATAATGCTTTCTTGGGCCGACCGACCCTAGCTGAGATCCGGGCTGCTATTGTCCCATGGTGTTTGACTCTAAAGTTCCCCACCGATCATGGGGTTGGAGTCGTTCAAGGAGATCAGGCCACTGGACGAGCCTGTTATGTTGCCGAGCTGCAAAATGCGCAACGAAGAGAAAAAGGAAAGGGCGTCGAGGAATCTCTCTGCGTCCACTTTGTTGAAAATTGACAATTGATGCCTGGGCCTAGGCCCGGGCACCCCAACCAATTCCAAAGAGATCTTGACCCGAGATATACCGAAAGTGACGATGAAGGTAAAGACAGTCAAGCTTCTCCGTCCGAGCTAACGATCAATGTCCCGATCGATGATAGCGACGATTCTAAAATGATAAAGATTGGATCTCAGTTAAGCCAACAAATGCAAGAGGAATTGGTTGAATTTCTCCAAGCAAACCTCGACGTGTTTGCTTGGACACATTCTGACATGTGTGGAATCTCCCCGGACATCGCGAGCCACACATTGAACATTGACCCGCGGCACGTCCTGTTCAAACAAAAAAGGCGTGGTATGGATCCAGAGAGATCTTCCGCCCTTAAGGAAGAGGTAGACAAGCTTAAATCGAATGGATTTATTCGAGATGCATTATACCCGGAATGGGTATCCAACCCTGTACTTGTCTGAAAGCCAAATGGGAAATGGAGGACGTGTGTTGACTACTCAGACTTGAATAAAGCTTGCCCCAAAGACAGTTTTCCACTTCCTCGAATCGATCAGCTCGTAGATTCAACGGCTGGACATGAACTCCTATCCTTCATGGACGCGTATTCAGGTTACAACCAAATACCCATGCACTTGCCCGACCAGGAGCATACCAGCTTTGTAACCAATATGGGGCATTACTGCTACAAAGTTATGCCTTTTGGACTCAAGAACGTCGGGTCAACTTATCAACGGTTAGTTAATCGAATGTTCGCTAACCAGATTGGGAGAACCATGGAGTTATATGTGGACGACATGCTAGTCAAGACACGATTCTCCACTGATCACATTAGAGACCTGGAGTCAATGTTTAATATCCTCCGAGAATACATAATGAAGCTTAATCCGTTGAAATGTCACTTTGGGGTCGCATCAGGAAAATTCATTGGTTAATCGTCAACGCTCGAGGAATCGAAGCCAATCCCGAAAAGATCTGGGCGATTAGAAATCTCGAGACTCCAAGAACTATAAAGCAAGTCCAGAGCCTCAACTGGAAAGTAGCAGCACTGAGCAGGTTAATTTCAAAATCAACTGACAAATGCGTTCCCTTCTTCGAATTGATCCGAAAAGGGAAACGAAACTTTGAATGGACTACGGAATGTGAGTGCGCATTCCGAGCGCTAATTCAACACCTCTCCACACCGCCAATTTTGCCAAAGCCTATTGATCACGAGACATTGTACATTTACTTGGCGGTATCAGAAAACGTAATCAGCGCTGCCCTAATTCGGGAAGAGGACCGAATACAAAAACCGGTCAACTATATTAGCAAACGACTAACCGGAGCTAAGAGAAATTATTCAAAGCTAGAGAAGTTGGCTTATTGTCTTGTTATTGCCTCAAGGAAGCTCCGTCCGTATTTCCAGGCTCATCCTATCACCGTTTACGCCGACCAGCCGTTACGACAGGTCCTTACGTGGCTTGAGACGTTTGGTAGGTTACTCAAATGGAATATCGAGTTAAGTCAGTTTGACATTACTTACACTCCATGGCGAGCCATTCATGGAAAAGTCCTATCAGATTTCATAGCTGAATTTACCATCCCAGAGGACTTGCCTGAAACTAGTGAATCTCCCAAGTATATCTGGAAGTTGCACACTGATGGTGCATCAAATAACCGTTGCTCAGGTGCTGGAGTTGTACTTGAAACTCCTGAAGGTCGATCTATATGCTATGCTTTAAAGTTTGATTTTTGCATAACCAACAACGAAGCCGAATATGAAGCCCTGCTTGCCGGATTGAGACTTGCCAGAGATTTGAGAATCATTGCTGTGGAGATTTATTGTGATTCACAATTGGTCATGTATCAAGTTCGGGGGAAATACCAGGCCAAAGACTGAAGGCTAGCTGCTTATTTAGCTCGAGTCCAGGAGATACTAAATCAGTTCGATTATTATGCCATCTACTGCATACCCCGAGAGCGCAATCAGAAAGCCGATTCATTAGCAAAGTTTGCCGTTACAGGCGAGGCACAACAAATGGGACTCATTCCTGTAGAGACGTAAGCTTCCCCGAGCATCGACCGAATGGAGACAGACAGGATATTTGAGGTTATTCCCGATAAGGTGTCATGGATGACTCCGTTCAGAAATTATCTCGAGTGCGGGACCCTGCCATAGCGCAGGAGTGAAAAGAGACAGATTCTTCGAAAAGCTTTGCGGTTCACTATTCAGAATGGAGTCATGTATAGAAGATGATACTCTGTTCCTTTACTCTGGTGTATTGCTCACGATGAAATCAAACGCGTATTGCATGATGTGCACGAAGGAGAATGTGGCGATCACACCGGGAGGCAAGCCCTTGCCAAGAAAGTGCTCCGATATGGATACTATTGGCCAACCGTAAATCGTGATGCATCAGATTACGCTAGAAAATGTGACAAATGCCAAAAGCATGCTCGGATTCCAAGAGCCCCACCTACCGAAATAACTCAGATGGTCAGCCCATGGCCGTTTGCAGTATGGTGCATCGACATTATTGGCTCTCTACCTCTAGCCAAAGGTGGTGCGAAATACGCAATCATAGCAGTTGATTACTTTACCAAGTGGGCGGAAGCTGAACCCCTTGTTATAATCACAACAAAGAAGGTGATCGACTTTGTAGTGCGCAACATCATCTGTTGATTTGATCTCCCACATACTATCATCACTGATAACGAGACCTAATTCGATAGTGTTGAATTTAAGGATTTCTATCAACGATTCCACATTCAGAAGAAGTTCTCCGTAGTTGCACACCCTTAGGCGAATGGACAAGTCGAAGCTATTAATAAAGTTATAAAGTCTATTCTGAAGAAACGACTGGAAAAGGCCGGGGGCAAGTGGGTCGATGAACTTCCTATGGCTTTATGGGCTTACCAGACAACCCACAAGTCCATAACCGGCCACACTCCGTTTTCTCTTTCTTATGGTTTAGAAGCTGTTATTCCAGTTGAATTAGAAGTGCCTTCTCATCGTGTGACATACTATGATCCAAAGACAAATGCTATACTACTTGCCGAATCTCTGGATTTATTGGATGAGAAGCGTGAAGAGGCTGATTTGAGGGCAGCCGCATATCGAAGTCGAGTCGCCCGATTATACAATGCCAAGGTCCGACCCTGAACCTTTGAACTCGGCGATCTCATCCTTAAGAGAATTTACCCGGTCCCTTCACACATGAAGCCAACTTGGGAAGGGTCGTATGTTATTGCATGAAAGCTTGGAGATGGCACATTCAAATTATCTACCGTTGACGGTCTCACTCTTCCGAGAGCCTGGAACAGTGAAAGTCTTCGTGCTACTACACATGATAGGCTCTGTTTATTTATTCAGTCTACTTTTCATTCGCAATTTGTTTCTGCATTTTGAAATTTGAATTTGTAATAAGGCAGCTGATTTTGCCGTATTTTCTTATTTCAGCAATAAGATGCAATCTCTTCGAGCTAGAGCTGTGATTTATTGAATGCTTCATACAACTATCACAATGCACGGAGAGCTAAATTCCACCCGACGGTGGAATTTATTCAAATAGTGAGTGACTGTGATACGACCGGTTACTTGCTAAGTGAAACCCAAGCTCGGGGACAAGTCATCACACTGAAGTCAAGAAAGGATTGATACACGACAATCCTTTAACCAACTCCAGATTCCTAGAGTGTGAACTGGAGTATAAACTTACAAATACAGTCTCGAAGAGGGTTGATCTGTCCACCCAACGACTTTGCCCGTATCTTGACCAAGGATGAGGAGGATGGATCCATCCATCTAATGACCTCGCTTGTTAACACAGGGTGGATGTGAACCGACCATCCACGATCCTGATAGATTCGCCGTTCCCGGAGTGCGAACGAAATCCTAAAGCCTGAACATATGTGACTGACCATTTTTTAGCCAACTCCAAGTTCCCAGAGTGCGAATTGGAGTATAAACATCAACTAACTCCGGATTCCCAGAGTGCAAACCGGAGTGTCAACATAAACACCAACTCCAAATTCCCAGAGTGTGAATTGGAGCATAAACACCAACTCCAAATTCCCAGAGTGCGAATTGGGGTATAAACGTTAACTCTAAATCCCCGGAGAGTGGATTGGAGTTTAAACACAAACCGGGTGTAAATCGACCAACCATAGGACAACTCCGAATCCCCGGAGCATGTATTGCACTGTAAACGCAAATCTGGTGTGACTGACCACCCACAAACTAATTTAAGTCCTTAGAGTACGGACGAAATGCTAAGTATGAAGCGGGTGTGACTGACCGCCTATAAAATAACTTAAGTCCCTGGAGCGTGGACATATCCTTGAAACTTAAGCAGGCGTGACCGACCATCGACATACAAATTCAAATCCCCCGAGTGTGGATGCAATCGTCAATAGATGAGCAAGTGTGATTTGACCACTCAAATTTCCTTGTTTCAGCATCAATTCAACGACATTAAGCTCGATGTCTTAAAGGTGAAATACAATTGCCACCTGATCTTTACAATTCGTCCCTGAAACTGGGGGCAGAACTTAAGCGCCAATCACTGACTGAGACAGTGCAGCATCGGAGTCTGGCTTAACATTCGGTTATGACTCATAGTTGTGATTTCAGGACTTAACAAATAAACTCAGATCCAAACCAAATGTCGAAACTTCACAGGCGTACCGAACTGGAGTAAAATGCTGAAACGCTTAAGCAAATAAATGAAAATTGAGTTGAAGGAAAAATGGAATTTCATTTCAACTATTTGTGGAAGAAAATTAAGTACAAGTTTATCCCAAAAAATCCTACTAGCAGGGGCCGAACCTGCATCTATACACGGCCAACAAAAGCTAAAGAAATTCCTATCTACTCAAAAGTAAGCCGAAAAGATGTATCTACTCTTTTTTCTTTCTTGGTTTCTTCTTCGGCGTGGACCCGCTGGAGCTGTCACTTGGTTTTCTCTTTGAGCCCTTGCCTTTCGGCGGCCAATCTTCAGTCGGGGGCATTATATCAATTTCCTAATCCGAACTCAAATGTATTGGAACGCTTCCTGAAGGCGGAGTCGGAGGGACAGGATCAACAGTAGGAGGCGGGATAGGCACACTTGTCTCAATGACCGTTCCTCCCGGAGATATCATCCGCAAAGGGGCTGGACCAGGTCCCGCCATTCCACCTCCAAAGCCACTGCCCCGCACAGCTTCCTCCATCTCAACGTTGATTTCAGCTATAATTTCCTCTTTATGAAGTGTTTGTGCATCGCCGGGGACTCCCGTAGTTGGGGCCGAAGAACTTGTCATTGGTGCGCTTCCACCCAAAACGAACGGCAAATCTGCAAAGGGGTCACTATGATGACCGAGAAGTTCCTCCATCATCTGCTCATAAAAAATAAGTGTGCTTCCCTGTGCTTCATCAGTTGGTGTCGTGGTCGTTGTGGTGGTCGCTTCTGTTATAATGGCCTCCTGCACATGATGTGATTCTTGAGTTGTAGGAGGCATGACCGATGTTGCTCCGATCACTGGATAAAAGTAAAGGGAGGACTGTTAGTAATTATTTCAAGTGATGCTTCCAATTTCAGATAAGCATGGAAAATGTTCAAAGTACCTTCCTCAGTGTGGCTCGTGGGTGGTGGAGCAGCTTCAGAAACTTGCTCGTGAGCTGGAGACAACTGCGGTTGATCTGGGTTATAAGTAGGAACGGGTTGAGGATCAACCGTAGGTGTGGATTTAGGCTGAGTTGGCATGAGAGTTTCAGAACTTATATCATGATGCTCGACACCAGAGCCTTCTCTAACTTCCGAATGCTGAGCGCCAAGCTTCTCCTTTTCATACGATACCATTGCATCATGGAGAACTTTCCGTTCATCTTCGCTCAACACCCTGTTCTCGAGCTCGAACTCATCGATCGGTTCAGCTTGATGAGCAACCTTTTCATCTCCTACCAATCGGCCCCAAGCATTGAACAGATGTGTTGGATAGTTATCAAGCCAGGCCAGGTTTCTATGCTTCAAAAAATTGCCATTGTAAGTAACGAGAAGATCTTTAATATCTACCTCTAGCCTGGCTTCAGCCATTTTAACTTCCTCCTCAACCTTGGCCTCGGCCTCCCGAACTTTAAGTACAGCCGCATCCATTTCACCCCGAAGCACCACAGCCTGTTCACACGCCTCATGGGCTGCTTTATTTGCATCATCCTTTTCCTTGATGATTTCGGAAAATTTTGCTTTAAGCCCATTAAGTTCTTTCAGAGCAGCGTCCCTTTCGGCTGTGACGGTGGTGTTTCGGTGGCCATCTCTTCCACCAAGGCGCGTTTGTCGCATTCTTTCCATAGATTGAGTTGCCTCATCAGCTTTTTGGGTGGCCTCTATTTCAGATTTCCGAGAGGATTCAGCTTCATCATTGAGCACTTGGATAATACGATCTTTTTGAGCGAGGTCGGTTTCTAACTTCTCAATTATTTTCGCTCGCTCAAAAGCCACCACCGATGCTTTATCTGCGGCTTTCATCCACTCCTTGTATTGGGTATAAATATAATGGATGTAGTCGTGCATCGTTTGTTCAGCTTCATATGGAATTTTCTTTAAGTGAGGAGGGAAGATAAAGCCATCGAAGCAAATGTTCGGAAAATCTTTTCTCAACTGGGCAATTTTGATCGCCCCTTCCCCCGTAGGCTCGGTAATAGCCTGCTCAGTAATAGTGGGAGATGTAGATTCGGTCCTGCGGTGTTGAGACTCAGACCTCGGAGCGTGAGAAGATGGTTTTTGGCGTAGAGGCTCCAGGGGATGTGTGCTGTGAGTAGAAGGTTGTGTAGGGAATCGAGGAGGTGGAGAACGCGATCGGAATCGATATCTATTTTCTCTGTCTCTATCTCTATCCCTCTCATAACGCTCTTGGCTGGAATAACCGCGATCACGGTTTCTACCATCCTCCCTCCGGCGGGACTCATAACACGAACTCGATAGTTGGCACGATGAACAGAGACTTCCAAGCATAGAATCTCGCCTATTCATCGTATCTGCAAAGTAAAAGAAAAACGAAGTTACTAATCTCTCGAAGCAGACAACTTAAGGCTGGAAACTGTGTAGTGCCATGAAGTGTATATGTGCGTGCTACCCCCCGACCAACCGGTAATGTCGACCGCACTTGTGGGAAGAGACTCGCTTAAATCTAGAGCACTTTGAAGCCCCTCCAATCCGGTGTCGTATTGAAGTGACACATAGTCCGGAATCGGAATATCAGTAAGTCCTTCAAAAGGATTCTCTACTTGCGAGGGAGGAGCCTCCGAAATTCTAACACTGGAGGCTGGTAGAGACACTATTACGGATTTCCATCTCGACGATTTGTGACGCTTGTATGCAACTGCCTTGCCTTTTCTCCTTCCCTCTGAACCCTGGAAACTGTAAGAAGGCCCGGCCACGGGTTCATCGTTTGTAGGTGTGTTTTCTTCATCACCCTCGTCAGCTATTACGACCCCAGGCGCTTTACGCTTCACCCGCTTTGTCAGGACTGCCCTAAGCGCTCCTTCAAGTCTTATGCTTTGTTTTCGTTCGATCAGCCCAACGATCCTCAAGTTTCTGTCTGTTAGCAACGAGTCCAAATCTCTCATTTTGCCCGACACTTCCTGAAGAATTCGCACTATTTATTTGACGTGAGCACCTTCGGGTCGCGGAATTGCAGCTGTAAAGGAAAAAATATGTTAGTTTCAACATCAAATTATGTCCATCCCATTAACCACTGGAAAAATTGCAGCACTTACGTTTGGCTAACCATCGACTGGCAAACCCTGGAGGGCATCGAACATAGAACCACTCGATTTTGAAGTAGCTCAATCTAGTCCAGGCACCAGTCACAAATTGGCAGTTCCTAACCGCCTCTAAGAACGTGAAGGAAGGGCTATCTCCCCGACTCTTAACATTAAAAAGGTATCGAATTTCGATCGGAGTCGGGGGTCAGAAAAGATGCTCCATGAATACAATGAATAGACTGTTCAGCAGCGCGTATCCATTGGGATGTAATTGTGATGGGGCAATTCCAAAGAAAGCCAGCGCTTCTCTAATATATTGATTGAAGGGAGGAAGTGTTCCCGCTATACACGCATGACGATTAAAAGCAGTAAACCCTTCCGGGGAAGCATGCGGTCTGTCATTCGGTCCCGGTAATAAGACGTCGTCCAACGGCAGACCGTGCCTTAGGCATATCCTCCCCAACATATCTTCGGAGAGAGTAGATGGCACAGAATCTTATGGGTTCTCGATAAACCTGGCACCTGGCAGCTCGTCCGGAGCTGGATCTATAACTTCGGCCGCGATGACCGGTATCTCTATTACTAAGGGAGCTAGACTTTGAACCTCCTTCTGCTGTGAACTTGTAGCTTCCATAGCTAATCAACTTATCAAAAACCATCATTAGATGATAATAAGCCGGTGTGTTCCCTAGTGTGAAGTGCATGAAGGTGTTGTGCAGTGCAGTGCTACATATTACTCAAGAAACTTCATGAAAATAAAAGAGAAATGTTCAAACGACAAGGCTTTGAGATTCGACCGGAGTGACCGTCATCGCTGCCCGTCACAACCGTGCCATCCAAACTTTAAAGACCGATCTGAGTTAAAGTTTGTCAAAATTCTATCAAGTTACAGTTCCGTCGACGAGCTTCGAAAGGCAGTCAAATATGCAGTTTAGTGGTTATGCCCAGTTATGCAAGGGAGAAGCTCGTCGGAGTCAAGTATTTAAGTATGCGAGAGAGTTTACATCGGTTGAAAATTTGAATTCGAATTGATCACTGAAATTCCCTTCGTATCGATCCAGACACCATCGCTTCGTATCGATCATAGAGCAACAGTTCGTATCGATCACCCAAGGTCATTTCGTATCGATCAAGATTTCTTACTTCGTATTGGTCATCAGCGGCGTTTTCGTAACAAAGATTTCATATCGATCGATCGATACGAAACAAGACTTTCCCTCGATATGAAATCACACTTCAACCTGATCGATACGAGCTTCTTCCTTTAACCCCTCATTTTCGGATCGATAGGAATCCACTCCCCGGATCGATACGAACGTCCTCTTCGTGTCCTCACACTCTTTCTTCTCCAAATCCACTCAGGGGTCATCTCCTCCTTCTCCAAACCTATTCTGACCTTCCATGGCTATCACCTCACCCGAATCGGCAACAAAGTCGAATGGAACGGCATTGAATCTCAAGCCTCATCGTTTTTAACATAGTTCATTGCCAAGTTACCTAGATCTAACAAGCTAGTTCGAGGGATTAGGAGCTCGACTCGGTTTGAGGGCGAAAGCAACTTCGATTTCCTTTGTTCAAAGCGATACGAAGGCTAGAGAGGAAAGGCAAACAAATGGAAAAAATTCTAAGTACCAAGATATTTATACTTGGAAAGTGACTATTCGTCTCCTAGTACAAGCTAACCGGTTGAGGCGATCTACTTCCTCAAGCGATGTGAGGTAGCCATTCGTGTCCATGTGCCATCCATCCAAAGTAACGCTTGGTCGTATCCATCAGACAATTGACACGAAGCGCAAAGCAAAGACCGATTGGACTATTCGAATCCATTGAAATGCATCGATATGAACTGCTCTGTTCGTATCCATCAACATATAGCCCACGAAGACTAGTATCCATCGATACGAAACACTTTGAAATACCAACTAATTCGTGATGATCGACATCGATACGAAAACAATTTTTCGACCTTTTACATCGATCTAGGAGAGGAACAATACGAAGGGACATTCCAAAACAACCATCAAGCGTTGTTACGAATCGAATTTCACATTGATTCAGGAGAGGGTCACTACGGAATTCGATACAAAAAAACTGAAAAACTGACAACGACTCATGAATGTGTGAACGTTAACAGGAGTCAGGCTAACATACATTCATGTATAACGGACTAACATCTAATTTTTAAAATTCATAGGAATTGAATATTCGTCTGGTGACGATTACAACAACAAACAACAGATCACTATCATACGATACTCAGTTGCAACAATGCATAGTACAACAATTGGCAGTCAATAGTTCATTATTTGTATTGCTGAAGAATAATCAAACGTTACAACTTTCAACGAAAAGATAACAACCGTTCAGATAAGTCGGATAAAAATGTTCAGGATGAAGATTGCAACTTTCCAAAGCATGTCATGTTCTCATAAGACGTACTTTGGTGGGAAAATGTTATCCCGCCTTTTGGCAAGGCCGTGACACCAAGGACTTAATCGAAAACCGAGGACAGTTCATCCTGAAGATCGGTTATACACAGATTCACTAAGGATACTGGCCTAGTCATTGTATGGAATCCATTCTCCAATACGTGCCTTTACGGTTTTGGTTATAGAGCCTAGTATGCTGGAATTTAATAATGTAACAATTTCGGTTATTTGAATAAGTACTTGTACTTAGACACTATTATAATATCAGGTGATTTTGATATAAAATGTTTTGGTTATCGTAAGGTAAAAACCCACCGTGCTTATGTGTGACGTGGTCTTACGAGATACCTTTGTTTTTCAAAGGATTTTTGACAACAGTAATAATCCAAATTGAGTGTGTTTTCTCACGCTGGTTATCCAGACTGACTCGGGTGTTATTTTATTATAATGTTCGGGTCAGACCGAGTATTACAGATTCAAGTTAGGATGCTATGGAGCTCAGGAGACGAGCTGTAAGACGAAGACGTATTACACGTACTTGATTATATTCCGCTGTGTATTGTAGGCTGTATAGTTAGCACTAGAGAGGACAAGTTATTATAACTGTCCAGTATTGAGTTATTGATTTGTTGTACTCTGATGATGTAATGTATAAATAACAGTTGTAGTTTTTTTTGTATAAAGACATGTTATTGTCTATTATATATTGTTCCACTGCGATTGTGAGATTCTGTGTTGTTGTTTCTCTTTTCTTCTACCTCTTCTTTATCTTTTCCCTTAACTATTGGGTTTTCCGACATTTGATTTCTCGGCATGTAATACAGTGGACGTATTAGTGTCGATTATTGAGGGTCGAAAATCCCGGTTGTTACAATGAATTAAAGTCCTATCCCCTAGGGCGTATGGTAGATAGTTATATTAATTATCTAACTAGGGATAGGAATATAAAATGATTATCGGGATAATCATTTGTGGCATAGATTGGTTTAAAAAATTTAAATTGATAAATTGGAATTTGTGACATTAAAACCTTTAGTGAATAATGGGTAAAATCTTTCAGTATTGAGAAATTTTGGAATTAAATTGGAATGAATTAAATTAAAGTGAACTATTTTCTTTTAATAAAAAATTTATGAAATTTGAGTAAATAACTTAAATATTTAAATGATCTAGGAATAATCAGAGTTGTGCGGTAGAATTTAAGACATCGAATTGCTCTGCTGTAAGTGATTATGTATGTTTTTGTTGATTGGTTACTGGAAATAGATTGCTTGGTTGCATTTATTTAAAATTGGATGCATGGATGTTAGTGGTAATAAAATAAATGCATCTAAACTTGTGATTATCTATTGTGTTGACTTATCTGGACGTTGTTTAAGGATTCTGATCGATTTGTGGGACGCCATGCTATCGATATGGGTTCCTAAACATTGAATGTGACATTTTGACATAAGTAATAATTAAAACCTTGAAATTTAAGAACGAATTTCTTTTATTATGGAATATTATTATGATGTCAATCTAATTAAAGTGTAATCATGAATTGTCAATATCTCCTATATGATATGAATTTGATATTAAACACTAATATGAATTTTTGAGATAGGTGCAGGTATCTGAAGTTAAATAGATATCGTTTAAAAGATCATAAATTGTTTGTTTAAGGAATATTAGTGGGCTAGCTAATATTTCAAATATAAGGTATGTATCTTGGATTACATATCGCATTTTTGTGTTTTCCCTACGGGATGCCTCATCTTTAAGATGAGATGTATATTATGTAATTATATTCATATCGTAAATTTTCGAAACGCTAGCCGCGCAAATGAGACGCTGGCAAAATTTTCTGTAAATTTAAGACGTTAGAAAATTTTTGAGAATTTTGATAACTAAAAAAATTGATTTTTAGCATTATAATTTGGAGTGGTATTAATTGAATGCTTTGGAAATGAAATTAGAAACTAGTTAACATATAATTGTTTTAAGAGGAAATTTATATTATGGATTTCTTTCATTAAGGAAATTACGGGGATGCAATTTTCTTAAGGGGTGGAGTCTATAACAACCCTGCTGTTAGTTACTTTATTAATTACTGTTAATTATTGGTAATTAATATTAATTTAGAACTTTTAATTTTATTGTGAAATTAAATATTGTTTTGAGTAATTGATTTGAATTATCAAAAGAAATGGGTTATCATTTCTTAAGATAAATTTTAATTTATTTTGAAATATTAGTTAAATCAGTTATTGGAATTTTCAAATATTGTGTTAATGAGAAAAATAAGTTTAGTATTGATTAAATTTGATTTATTTTGATCATCAAATAAATTGAGTTATTATTTCTTTAAGCATAGATTTTGGTTTAAAAGAGGTAATATCAATAATTTGTGAATGTGTAAAATAGAGTTTTACATTTGGATTCTTTTTTCGTTTTCTTTAGTATTAATATAGGGTTTAAAAGGGGCTAAATATATAACTTAGCTTTGGTTGTTTAAATTCAATTAATTAATGTAAGAAATAAATAAAGCTAAGTATTTAAATTAATTCATTTTGTTGGGCCTTAAGTAATAATAAACCCATCAGTATATCATAACTCCAAAACCTAACCCTTAGCCTATTCTACACAAACTTCCTGTAAACAAACTCACTCACGTTTCCTCTTCTAAACCTAAAAGAAAATGGGCCCTAGTTATATTCTTAGAAATTCAAATCAATTGTCATAAATCAAAAGGAGGATAGGTATGAACTCCTTATCATCTATTCTACCTTATCATATAATCAATATGGTGTTTTGATTAGCCAGTAATTTCTGAAATTTTTGATTGGGAAAGGGCTATTTGATTTAGGGAAATTATAGAAGAAAGATTAGAGTAAGAGTCGTAGAAGACGATTGCTAGTATTCAATCTAATCAAATTCATATCTTTCTTCATATGAATCAAGGTGAGTTAACCCTCACACACCTATATTTAAATTTCATGTTTGCATATAATTGTTGTGTGATGAAAGAATGTGAATTTGGATGATTGTTTGGATGTTGTTCGCTGAAAATTGTTTATGAAAATCGCTGTAGTAAAACTACAATATTTTAGTGCAAAATTATCCAAAATAGCTCAATCAGTTTGCAGTTGAAAGAACTTTCTGTTAGCTACAAATTCTCTTTTAATTAATTTATGAATATATGCAGTTTAGACGGTCGAAATTGAGTTTGAAACTGATGTACATAGCTATGCTCTTTGCAATTTTCTTAGTTAAAACCTGATATTAAAATCACCATAACTTTTGAATGGTAGATCGAAATTGAGTGTGGTTTTTTAAAGTTAAAAGGTATATTTGTAAGGAATAACTTTTATGTTTATCATTTTCTATAAAACTACATTTTGCTAACCATAATATGTGTTTGAAAAGCAGGTAACCTCTCTGTCCTATGTTTTTAATTTTAACTTTGAAACACATAATTGTTTTGGCCATATCTATTTCGTCATTGGTCAGAATTTAATAATCTTTAATGTTTTGGAAAGCTTATACATTTAGCTACAATTTTCATGTTTTATGTTTTGCTAAATTTTGAGTTTTAAATAGTCGAAATCATTTTTTTTGTCGCTGCCCTGAGAATAAACGACAACGATAGTGAATATAAAATCTGAGAATTATTTCGGTCATAACTATTGAAATGTAAATCCAAATTGGATGATCTTTTTCTTGTTTGAAAGCTAAAATTTTTATCTACAACTTTCATGTTTTAAGTTTTGTAAAATTATGCGATTCAAGTGGTCGAAACTACAGATCTTTAAACCATAAATTTGAGTTAAATGAAATAAATAGATAAGCTTCGTATACAAGTAATTTTACGAAAGAGAATTATTTATATTTATAAATATTAGAATTATTTCTAGATTAAGTTAATAAATATTAAAAATGATTTTTAACAAGTTATTTTATATATTAAGCATGTTTACTAAAATATTTATGAATTTGGAAATATGACCTTTGAAATACAAATCTAATTTATTTTTACATAAAAGTTATTATGGATTTGGAATATAGGTATTATAGTTTTATTACATAAATAATTAGGATTCATGGAATTTGGAAATGTAGTTTTAAAAAGTATAACCTTAGTTTATTTCTAAATAGACTTGTTATATTTTAATAGGATTTAGAAGAGTATTTAAATATAGTTTTAAAATATAGTTTTGTGAATAATACAACTATATGGATATTCAAGAAAACCTTGTACATATAAGCGAAATCTTGGAAAACTTCAGGTTTATGGAATATTTTATGAAATGAGTGAAATTTTATTTTAATCTAAATAATAAATAAACTTATGGAAATTTATAACAAGTGTTTTTAAACAATAAAATCAAGGAGAACAAAAATGTTTTGAGAACCTTAATTCTATAATTTGAGGAGTACTAATAATCGACTTAGTGTCATCGATTGGTTTAAATGCTTTTGAATAACGCTTCATCGGATATGTTATAACTCATTGAATAGAATGTTTGAGTGGAACTTACTAGCCCATTAGCGAATACTCGAATTTCACCGAGTAGTATGGGATGCCTTGGTTAAATTCGTGTGATTGCTATCAGGAAGTATTTTACACTTTAGAGTTGTATTCTGTAACGACCCTAGATTTTAATTTAATTTAAATTAATAATTTATTGAATTTTGGAGTTAAATTAATAATTAAATGAATTTTTGAATAAAAATTGTGAAATTAAATTGATTAAATGGAGCGAGTTTCCCCGATATCCAAGTATATTCTGTATAAATCATTTGAGATTAAAATTTGAAAATAGTGTACATATATGTGAATATATATGTATACGTGATATATGAGAAAATTTGAAGTTAATATATATGTATATTGAATTCAAGTTTAAATCTAAATCTAAATAGTTTAAAAGTATAACGTAAATACATTGAATAAAATTTTAATAAAATAGAATCTCACTTATATTATAAAGTGATAAAAATAAGCAAAAGAAAAAAGTATAAGCATGAAACAATGCAGGCAAGACACAATGTAAAAATAAACAAGAAAACATATATATGTATGAGCTTTTACAAAAGGAAACAGCAAATGGGTAAGTATAAACAAGACAGTAAATATCTTTGTATAAATGAATATAAGCAAGAACAAAGTTTAAAAGAAATAAGACAACTTTATCTACATATATTTAGCTTTCAAGTAAAAGAAGCACACCAAAACAAATCTCTCAACCGAAATGCAAAGCTTATTAAACAAGACTTAGGCAAGAATAGGATGTACACTTGGAAAAAATACATGTACCAAGATATAAGTACATTCGAGATTTAAAATATAGGAAGTTGTAGACATAAGGACATAGGCATTTAATGTTAAAACATCTTAGTACATTGTGTAGATCTATCAGCCTCCAAAAGAGATAAAAAAATCTCTGATCAATTCTTGTACCAGTGAAATAGCCTGTAAACATTTTTATATATCAATCTACCTCTTCTCGTTTACAAAGACTTAGCGTTTTCATTCTTTCAAAACTGAAGCAAGCTACAACTCAACTATAAACAACAATTCAAACTTAAACAAATTTCTCAGTTTAAACCTCAATAAAAATCAGAGATCTAGAGAAGAAGATTTAAAAGAGGATTAAGTAGCAGCTTCCAGATGTGTTCTCTGTTCAAATCCTTACGGTGAGCAACTTTGTTTTTCCCAGACTCCTTTGTTTTCACCAGTGAGTAAACATATTTTCTTTGAAAATTTAATCATGATAATTAGTTCGTGAAAGTTTGTGTTGCTATATATTGTAGTATGTGGTTCTGGAATGCCTTCTGGGAATTTACATATGTGATGATCTCCAGTATTCTTAAAGCTATGAGCAAAGAAGTGAAAGAAAATTAATAATTTCTACATTTAAACCAATTTAAAACGTAGGAATTGAAGCTAATTAAGTTTGTTTATCTTAGATCAAAGGACTGGAAATTTGTTTGAAGTTTTACAGTATGATATATACATACTGTTTATCAAGTTCCAGTAAAGAAGAAATCATAAGCTAAAATTCGAATGTTTTAATTTGATTATTTAATCCCATATTTTGATTTAACACATAAAGTTGAGATTTTTAACATAAAAATCATAATTTTTAAGTAAGAATTATAGGTGCAGTTTTAAGAAGGAACCGAAATTGATTTCTATCAATATCTGTAGATTCAACAAAATTTAATTGTTGAAATTTATTGTGAAGTAAGCTTGTTGATCTATTAATACAGGAAAAATGCTTAAAGATTTTTCGAATGCAAGGATTTTGAGGTTGAAATAAAAGTAGGGTTTGAGTTCATGATTTTCTATGCTCTGTAAATTGATGATCGCGTCGCTATCGCTCGATCGAGTTGCGCGTGGTTCTGAGTGAAGGTCGAGGAGGATATGGCCATGGCGTGGACGAAGAGGCTTGGCCTCCGGTGATGGATGATGGCGGAACGTGGTGGTTTTCCGGTGGGGTGTTCGAGTGGTTGTTCAAGCTCCAGGCATTTTTTCGATTCGCCCATTCTTGTGAAGATCTGGGTTTTGTTTTCGATTATTGGGTCGATATGTGGTTTGTGGGTGGCAGCGAGGGTCGCCGGAGGGGCGGCGAACCACCGTGCACGTGCACGGTGGCGTGGGTGTGCAGCGACTTCGTAAATTCTTGAGCATAAAGGGTAATGGGCTCGAAGTCCTCTCGCGTTCGAATGGGGTTATTTCCAGTAGCAAATAACTTAACAAAGAAGAAAAAAAAACAGAGAGAAAAAGGAAGACGAGGAAAACAGGGACGAGGGGAGGAGAGAAAAGTCTCGGGGAAATTCGAGTTTTTCTCGAAGTAGGTGGGAACGTGATTTTACCCGGGGAGTAGCTCGGGTAGAACGAGATTAGACTCGGGTTTTGACTCGGGTAGGTATAATAATAGTTTTCGAACTTTAAAACAAAATTCAAGTTTAAACATTTTTCACTCATTCTTTTAAATAATTGTTTTTATTTAAGTATGGGATTAGTTAAAGATTTTGATAATAATTACTTAATAATTAATGAAGGTGATTAAGGATAATTAAGTAATATAAGTAATTGAGGGTAATTAATTACTTAAAGATGATTACCTAATGGAAGTAATTTAAAGGAATTAATTATTGATTAAAGGTTGATAAATCAAGTGATTGAACAATAATTAATTAAAGGATAATTAATTAATGTGATAAATTAATTAAGGTGATTAATTTGAGAATAACTAATAAAAGGTTAATTAATCAAAATAATTTGTAATTAACCAGTAATTAACCAGGATTAGAGACTAATCTGATTTAAGTTAGTCAGATAATTAATTGACTTTACTTATGATGTTTGGATTTCGTTGAATGCTGCATATTGGATTGATATCTCTGTTATGTGATTATGATGCTATGAATTGCTTTATGCTGAACTGTGATACCTGTGATGAATATATTGCTATGTGAATATGAAACCCTTGACCCGTAAACGACATTTGAATTTCGATGCGACAGGGAGTCGGATTCCAGTTGGTTATCCGAAACCCACATCGAATTGTAATAGTGAATCTTTGTGACTGATAAATTTATTTTATCTATGAATCTGTGAATGAAGATAAGCGTTATCGATTATACCGCTTATCAATATATCTGTGATGATTGATGTTGTGCACTATTGTGTAAAACCCCTGGACTACACTTTTACACACACAAATATGGATTTCACGGGGAAATCGGTTAAGTCACAGATGATTTAAATTTAATGTTTTTGAAATTGAAAATTTTAATTTCAATTGATTTTGAAATTTGAAATTTGGGTTTAAAGTGAAAAGCTTTTGAAATGGAATTTCAAAGATAAAAGTTATTTCGAATAACTTAATAGAGTTTTGAAAATTTAAATAATTTGATTTGAATTTGAATTCAAGTTTTAAATTGAATTCTATGATTTGAAACTAGGGATTAAAGATGCTATACAAGTTATATACGGGTTAAACCATTTTAAAGGTATTGATTTGGGAATTTGAATTTAATTCAAGGGTCTTAACTCGTGTAAATATAACTGGGTTTTTTTTGAAAACGAAACTATTTATTTCAAATAGTAGAAGCTTTCGCATAAGTAATGAACTTCCAATTTGTGTTGAAAGAATTTCAAGTTCGAAATGGAATTGAAATGTTTTGAGAACTATGAAATGAGTCTTTGATTTCAAAGGCCGGGTGAGTTAATCTAACTTGAAATGGAATTGAAATGTTTTGGAAGGCTATGAATGAATCTTTGGAAACGAATTTTGAAAGCTATAAGTTAAATCTTGATTTAAAGATTTAACGAGTTAGTTCAATTGAAATAGAATTGTTTTGAAATCTATGAATGAATCTTTGTGAATGGGGTGAATTTTGTGAAATAAATCTTTTTGTTTAAAAGATTAAAAGTGTGGAATTTGTTTAAACCATTGAAGGTTTTTGAAATGAATCTTTTTGTTTAAAAGATTGGAAATGGTAATTTGTTTTACCATTCGAATGAAAAGTTTTGGGCTTTTAAGCTGTGATTTAACTGAGACCCCAGTATCCATATGATTTTTTAATTTGCGCTCGTTATTCGGTTTAGCCGGGAGAGGACCTTTGTGTCATATAACCCATTCTGAATAATGATACGACGATATGGATAGCATTTGAAGACCGGTGGTGAAGACCGGGTATTTGCGAGAGCGATATGATGACCTATCGATTTTCTCTGCATCATGGCTCCGGTATAGAGATTCCCTAAGTGATGGGAAGTCCGATCGAGATTGTGAATACCCGGAATTGCAAGGGCTTCTTCGGAAGTGCCTTCGGTTCTGTTCGAACCCGGAACAGACTTGTATGGATGTGTGTCTGACGTTACACTTTGAGATGTAAAGCTGGTTTCTATCAAATACATTTCTGTTGGTGGCGGAGAATTTATTCTCTTAGCTTAACACCCTTCTCTGAGACGTACGAGCTCAGAGGTTATGTAGTTGATGGTTACTAGTGATACATTCCCAATTTGGTAATGTGGCATACGAAGTGCTGCTGATCATTTGTTGATCGAAGCGTGGCTTTGTGAAAAAGCGTGGCTTTGTGGACGAGACTTCGTCGAGCCTCACAACCCGGTAATGGTCGAAACAGGAATGTTGCGACAAAGGTTTGTAGGTGTAGCGCCCCTAGGGTATGTCATTTCCTTCTGGATAAAGGGTGGTATCATGGTATGGAGCCCAGATACTTACTCATGTGGATACACTTTATTTATTATGTGTGATGTTGGTTATCGAGCGCTCGGATAAAGGTCGGTAACGACCGGGGGATGACATGACTCGTGTGTTAGTTACCTAGTTACAGCTCGGTTAGAGCGTGAGGTAGCGTCGGCCTTTTGTTTGCAGAGATCCGGTTAGGATCCGGGGCGTCTTTCCAGAGGCGTTTCTATTTCGGTAAGGAAGTTCCTTAGCCTGATCATTTTTTGGAAATCCAAAGAAACAATACGAACCCTGTACGGTTTTAGTTGTATTACCTGCCATGGAATGTGGCGGTAACCTGCTATTGAACATGGTAGCTATAGTAGGCATACGATGAAATGTCGTATGTTGGCTAAGATTAATATTATATTTTCGAAATGGTTTTCGACACTATGCACTAATGATAATAATATCGAATGATTTTGCGTAGTAAGCATTTTTGACTATCATAAGAAGAAATCTCCTCCAATTCTGCGATTGCATTGTGTGTGTGGCGGGAGGTCTTATGGTAGTTTCATTTTCCAAAAGCATTGCGGGTTTCAATGTTTAAAACCTTTTGTTGTTGTTTAAAGATAAACTGTTTTTGTTGCTCACACCAGTCCCATGACTGATCCGGAGTTTATTGTTCCCTTCCTAAACTCTGGGTGCCCACTATTTTCCACACGGGCAGTCTAGAGTTGGGTTTTTCCAGATATTCAGGTTTAGTAGATTATCTGGAGCTAGTTCAGTTCTTGGAGTTCATGGATTGACGTTGCTTATCTTGGAGCATTCTATTGGAGACATTCTATCCGCTGCTGGTCTTATCTATTTTCTTTCCGCTGCTATTTCTTGTATCATATCTCTGATGTATATAGATATTCATTGTATCATCATTGTATCTGGATATTGTATTCATTGGAGTTGTATATGATATCATGTATTATTCTTTTCTTCCACTGTGTTATTTACTTAATGTTGTTATAGCTCCGGCGAATCGGATTTGAACGGTCGAATCTGCGGCATTCTAGTACAATGTGAAGTACGGATGTTGATTTTCGAACGCGAAAATCCGAGTCGTTACATGTGGTATCAGAGCTAAGGTTGAACTTTAGCTCAGGAGTATAACACATTAAGTAGCTCATTAGAGATAGAGTGAAGTAAACTCTAGAATGAGTATTCCTCAGATATCCGTTCGAACGCCTCAGTAAATTTTCTTGCTATTCACTGATAGTGAGTATGAGTGTAAGAAGAGGATGAGATAGGGGACAGGAGAATACGACTATAAATGGTCAATATCCTGTAGCAACAAGGAAACAATCTTTTCTCTATCGATCTATTTTGTTCGTCATCTCTTCTCAATTCTTTGATAGTTTCTGGTAAATCCAGGAAGGAATTCGATATATCAATATGGGACGTAAACTCCGGGTGGATCAAAATTGTTTGTTTGGATGAATTGGTTGCTTTGATTGCTATGGTTGATAGATATGTTTTAGTTTCTAAACTGAAAGTTTTTGAAATTGTATCCATATATTTGTCTATTCTTTGGGTCCGGAAATATTCTCCGAATGGTTAGTTATCCTTTCGAACTGACCGATGTCACTCCATATTTCGTAGATCTGGATAACCCGAGTATTTTGTTGATTGTTAAACAGATTCGTTCTCGTATCTGATTTTGATATTCTGATTTGGTAAGCCAAATGCAGAATAAATGTTCAGTTTGATTAGATGAAACATTCTTCATCTGTCTTTGTTTTCGTGCCTGTGAATTTCGAGGACGAAATTCTTTTAAGGGGGGAAGTTTGTAACGACCCTAGATTTTAATTTAATTTAAATTAATAATTTATTGAATTTTGGAGTTAAATTAATAATTAAATGAATTTTTGAATAAAAATTGTGAAATTAAATTGATTAAATGGAGCGAGTTTCCCCGATATCCAAGTATATTCTGTATAAATCATTTGAGATTAAAATTTGAAAATAGTGTACATATATGTGAATATATATGTATACGTGATATATGAGAAAATTTGAAGTTAATATATATGTATATTGAATTCAAGTTTAAATCTAAATCTAAATAGTTTAAAAGTATAACGTAAATACATTGAATAAAATTTTAATAAAATAGAATCTCACTTATATTATAAAGTGATAAAAATAAGCAAAAGAAAAAAAGTATAAGCATGAAACAATGCAGGCAAGACACAATGTAAAAATAAACAAGAAAACATATATATGTATGAGCTTTTACAAAAGGAAACAGCAAATGGGTAAGTATAAACAAGACAGTAAATATCTTTGTATAAATGAATATAAGCAAGAACAAAGTTTAAAAGAAATAAGACAACTTTATCTACATATATTTAGCTTTCAAGTAAAAGAAGCACACCAAAACAAATCTCTCAGCCGAAATGCAAAGCTTATTAAACAAGACTTAGGCAAGAATAGGATGTACACTTGGAAAAAATACATGTACCAAGATATAAGTACATTCGAGATTTAAAATATAGGAAGTTGTAGACATAAGGACATAGGCATTTAATGTTAAAACATCTTAGTACATTGTGTAGATCTATCAGCCTCCAAAAGAGATAAAAAAATCTCTGATCAATTCTTGTACCAGTGAAATAGCCTGTAAACATTTTTATATATCAATCTACCTCTTCTCGTTTACAAAGACTTAGCGTTTTCATTCTTTCAAAACTGAAGCAAGCTACAACTCAACTATAAACAACAATTCAAACTTAAACAAATTTCTCAGTTTAAACCTCAATAAAAATCAGAGATCTAGAGAAGAAGATTTAAAAGAGGATTAAGTAGCAGCTTCCAGATGTGTTCTCTGTTCAAATCCTTACGGTGAGCAACTTTGTTTTTCCCAGACTCCTTTGTTTTCACCAGTGAGTAAACATATTTTCTTTGAAAATTTAATCATGATAATTAGTTCGTGAAAGTTTGTGTTGCTATATATTGTAGTATGTGGTTCTGGAATGCCTTCTGGGAATTTACATATGTGATGATCTCCAGTATTCTTAAAGCTATGAGCAAAGAAGTGAAAGAAAATTAATAATTTCTACATTTAAACCAATTTAAAACGTAGGAATTGAAGCTAATTAAGTTTGTTTATCTTAGATCAAAGGACTGGAAATTTGTTTGAAGTTTTACAGTATGATATATACATACTGTTTATCAAGTTCCAGTAAAGAAGAAATCATAAGCTAAAATTCGAATGTTTTAATTTGATTATTTAATCCCATATTTTGATTTAACACATAAAGTTGAGATTTTTAACATAAAAATCATAATTTTTAAGTAAGAATTATAGGTGCAGTTTTAAGAAGGAACCGAAATTGATTTCTATCAATATCTGTAGATTCAACAAAATTTAATTGTTGAAATTTATTGTGAAGTAAGCTTGTTGATCTATTAATACAGGAAAAATGCTTAAAGATTTTTCGAATGCAAGGATTTTGAGGTTGAAATAAAAGTAGGGTTTGAGTTCATGATTTTCTATGCTCTGTAAATTGATGATCGCGTCGCTATCGCTCGATCGAGTTGCGCGTGGTTCTGAGTGAAGGTCGAGGAGGATATGGCCATGGCGTGGACGAAGAGGCTTGGCCTCCGGTGATGGATGATGGCGGAACGTGGTGGTTTTCCGGTGGGGTGTTCGAGTGGTTGTTCAAGCTCCAGGCATTTTTTCGATTCGCCCATTCTTGTGAAGATCTGGGTTTTGTTTTCGATTATTGGGTCGATATGTGGTTTGTGGGTGGCAGCGAGGGTCGCCGGAGGGGCGGCGAACCACCGTGCACGTGCACGGTGGCGTGGGTGTGCAGCGACTTCGTAAATTCTTGAGCATAAAGGGTAATGGGCTCGAAGTCCTCTCGCGTTCGAATGGGGTTATTTCCAGTAGCAAATAACTTAACAAAGAAGAAAAAAAAACAGAGAGAAAAAGGAAGAAGAGGAAAACAGGGACGAGGGGAGGAGAGAAAAGTCTCGGGGAAATTCGAGTTTTTCTCGAAGTAGGTGGGAACGTGATTTTACCCGGGGAGTAGCTCGGGTAGAACGAGATTAGACTCGGGTTTTGACTCGGGTAGGTATAATAATAGTTTTCGAACTTTAAAACAAAATTCAAGTTTAAACATTTTTCACTCATTCTTTTAAATAATTGTTTTTATTTAAGTATGGGATTAGTTAAAGATTTTGATAATAATTACTTAATAATTAATGAAGGTGATTAAGGATAATTAAGTAATATAAGTAATTGAGGGTAATTAATTACTTAAAGATGATTACCTAATGGAAGTAATTTAAAGGAATTAATTATTGATTAAAGGTTGATAAATCAAGTGATTGAACAATAATTAATTAAAGGATAATTAATTAATGTGATAAATTAATTAAGGTGATTAATTTGAGAATAACTAATAAAAGGTTAATTAATCAAAATAATTTGTAATTAACCAGTAATTAACCAGGATTAGAGACTAATCTGATTTAAGTTAGTCAGATAATTAATTGACTTTACTTATGATGTTTGGATTTCGTTGAATGCTGCATATTGGATTGATATCTCTGTTATGTGATTATGATGCTATGAATTGCTTTATGCTGAACTGTGATACCTGTGATGAATATATTGCTATGTGAATATGAAACCCTTGACCCGTAAACGACATTTGAATTTCGATGCGACAGGGAGTCGGATTCCAGTTGGTTATCCGAAACCCACATCGAATTGTAATAGTGAATCTTTGTGACTGATAAATTTATTTTATCTATGAATCTGTGAATGAAGATAAGCGTTATCGATTATACCGCTTATCAATATATCTGTGATGATTGATGTTGTGCACTATTGTGTAAAACCCCTGGACTACACTTTTACACACACAAATATGGATTTCACGGGGAAATCGGTTAAGTCACAGATGATTTAAATTTAATGTTTTTGAAATTGAAAATTTTAATTTCAATTGATTTTGAAATTTGAAATTTGGGTTTAAAGTGAAAAGCTTTTGAAATGGAATTTCAAAGATAAAAGTTATTTCGAATAACTTAATAGAGTTTTGAAAATTTAAATAATTTGATTTGAATTTGAATTCAAGTTTTAAATTGAATTCTATGATTTGAAACTAGGGATTAAAGATGCTATACAAGTTATATACGGGTTAAACCATTTTAAAGGTATTGATTTGGGAATTTGAATTTAATTCAAGGGTCTTAACTCGTG
The DNA here is from genome assembly GCA_030737815.1 of Allium fistulosum. NCBI lineage: Eukaryota > Viridiplantae > Streptophyta > Magnoliopsida > Asparagales > Amaryllidaceae > Allium > Allium fistulosum. Next base: position 301,604,842 of record CM060901.1, on the reverse strand, counting down.
TAAATATAACTGGGTTTTTTCTGAAAACGAAACTATTTATTTCAAATAGTAGAAGCTTTCGCATAAGTAATGAATCCAATTTGTGTTGAAAGAATTTCAAGTTCGAAATGGAATTGAAATGTTTTGAGAACTATGAAATGAGTCTTTGATTTCAAAGGCCGGGTGAGTTAATCTAACTTGAAATGGAATTGAAATGTTTTGGAAGGCTATGAATGAATCTTTGGAAACGAATTTTGAAAGCTATAAGTTAAATCTTGATTTAAAGATTTAACGAGTTAGTTCAATTGAAATAGAATTGTTTTGAAATCTATGAATGAATCTTTGTGAATGGGGTGAATTTTGTGAAATAAATCTTTTTGTTTAAAAGATTAAAAGTGTGGAATTTGTTTAAACCATTGAAGGTTTTTGAAATGAATCTTTTTGTTTAAAAGATTGGAAATGGTAATTTGTTTTACCATTCGAATGAAAAGTTTTGGGCTTTTAAGCTGTGATTTAACTGAGACCCCAGTATCCATATGATTTTTTAATTTGCGCTCGTTATTCGGTTTAGCCGGGAGAGGACCTTTGTGTCATATAACCCATTCCGAATAATGATACGACGATATGGATAGCATTTGAAGACCGGTGGTGAAGACCGGGTATTTGCGAGAGCGATATGATGACCTATCGATTTTCTCTGCATCATGGCTCCGGTATAGAGATTCCCTAAGTGATGGGAAGTCCGATCGAGATTGTGAATACCCGGAATTGCAAGGGCTTCTTCGGAAGTGCCTTCGGTTCTGTTCGAACCCGGAACAGACTTGTATGGATGTGTGTCTGACGTTACACTTTGAGATGTAAAGCTGGTTTCTATCAAATACATTTCTGTTGGTGGCGGAGAATTTATTCTCTTAGCTTAACACCCTTCTCTGAGACGTACGAGCTCAGAGGTTATGTAGTTGATGGTTACTAGTGATACATTCCCAATTTGGTAATGTGGCATACGAAGTGCTGCTGATCATTTGTTGATCGAAGCGTGGCTTTGTGAAAAAGCGTGGCTTTGTGGACGAGACTTCGTCGAGCCTCACAACCCGGTAATGGTCGAAACAGGAATGTTGCGACAAAGGTTTGTAGGGGTAGCGCCCCTAGGGTATGTCATTTCCTTCTGGATAAAGGGTGGTATCATGGTATGGAGCCCAGATACTTACTCATGTGGATACACTTTATTTATTATGTGTGATGTTGGTTATCGAGCGCTCGGATAAAGGTCGGTAACGACCGGGGGATGACATGACTCGTGTGTTAGTTACCTAGTTACAGCTCGGTTAGAGCGTGAGGTAGCGTCGGCCTTTTGTTTGCAGAGATCCGGTTAGGATCCGGGGCGTCTTTCCAGAGGCGTTTCTATTTCGGTAAGGAAGTTCCTTAGCCTGATCATTTTTTGGAAATCCAAAGAAACAATACGAACCCTGTACGGTTTTAGTTGTATTACCTGCCATGGAATGTGGCGGTAACCTGCTATTGAACATGGTAGCTATAGTAGGCATACGATGAAATGTCGTATGTTGGCTAAGATTAATATTATATTTTCGAAATGGTTTTCGACACTATGCACTAATGATAATAATATCGAATGATTTTGCGTAGTAAGCATTTTTGACTATCATAAGAAGAAATCTCCTCCAATTCTGCGATTGCATTGTGTGTGTGGCGGGAGGTCTTATGGTAGTTTCATTTTCCAAAAGCATTGCGGGTTTCAATGTTTAAAACCTTTTGTTGTTGTTTAAAGATAAACTGTTTTTGTTGCTCACACCAGTCCCATGACTGATCCGGAGTTTATTGTTCCCTTCCTAAACTCTGGGTGCCCACTATTTTCCACACGGGCAGTCTAGAGTTGGGTTTTTCCAGATATTCAGGTTTAGTAGATTATCTGGAGCTAGTTCAGTTCTTGGAGTTCATGGATTGACGTTGCTTATCTTGGAGCATTCTATTGGAGACATTCTATCCGCTGCTGGTCTTATCTATTTTCTTTCCGCTGCTATTTCTTGTATCATATCTCTGATGTATATAGATATTCATTGTATCATCATTGTATCTGGATATTGTATTCATTGGAGTTGTATATGATATCATGTATTATTCTTTTCTTCCGCTGTGTTATTTACTTAATGTTGTTATAGCTCCGGCGAATCGGATTTGAACGGTCGAATCTGCGGCATTCTAGTACAATGTGAAGTACGGATGTTGATTTTCGAACGCGAAAATCCGAGTCGTTACATATTCTCTTCTAGTGTGCAACAAGTGGTTACTAAATCCTTAAGAGAATGTAGTTCAGATTTACCGGTGGTATCCATAATAAGTGATATTTACTAGCTTTAGTAAATACTTGGATTTCACCATATGGTATGGGACGCATTTGTTAATTTATAGTGATTACTAAAGGTGATGGTATTTGGAACTTTAGAGTTTACTCTCTTTTTGTGTGCGACAAGTGGCTTCTAGATCCTTAAGAAGTTTATTCCAAGATTTCTTTTCGAACATAATAATATAATAATATTAAATAAATGTAGATTTATCGAGTCATGGTTTCTACGATCACCTTGATCGGTATAGACTATCCTTGAGATCATTCTGTGATTTTGTATTCCTGGTCTTAGTATGATCCTTAGTATCGGATCGGTTCGAGTGCACTAATTTGTTTGTTTGTTTACCACGGGTTTTGAGTACAATCATTGCGATTGTTTTGGATGATCATTACGATCGGTTAAGATCCCTTGCATTCTAGATATTTGGATTTTGTGACTATTCTGTGTTCGTGAAATAAATAAATATATTTTTTCTATTTTGTGTTAGTGAAATAAATATGTATTCTTATGTCTTGTGTTAGTGAAATGAATATATATTCTTGTGTCATGTGTTCGTGAAATAAATATATGTTCTTGTGTCTTATGATGGATGTTAAGTTAATTCTGTTATTCTATGTTTAGGGACTAGTTCGTGTTTGTGACTTAAACTTATAACCCTGTTCTGTGTTAATCATTGATATTTGCGTGCTTAGAGATATTGTGTTTTGTTCGGTGAATTCAGTGTTTAGTGACTAATATGAGTTCGTGACTTAAATGTATAACCATGTGCCTTGTTATGAACTCTAAGTTAAATTAATTCCCGGGCTCGCTATTTGATGGACATCTATATTTACTTATATGTTGTTTATTCTTGTTTTATATTCTATTCTCACCCTATTGGATATTTAGAGATAGTCTAACTTGGGTGTTATTTTGCTCGGGTCAGGCCGAGACTTTTCAGGTTACAGGACAAGTTGACCTTTGGATGTTTGGGCTAGTAAGGAGATAAACACTTTTGACTTTTTAGTTTATTTCATTTAGGAAATTTGTCAATATGTTTATAAGATGTACAATTGAGATTAGAGAATTGTAAAATTTGTATAACAATCGAGTTTAGCATTTCATTTTGTAAACTAAATAATTTGTATATGTATAAGTTGAGATTTATTCCACTGTGATCTATGACTGTTATTTATATGATATATTTTTCTGATTTTGAGAAATTGGTGTGTCTGTATTAATACTGTACATGTCAAATTCAGTTCAGATATTAACTGAAAAAGGTATAAATGATGTGTCAGTGTTAGTAGAAAGATATATTCACATTTGATCGCCCCTAACAAGCCATATTCTCCAGAATAGCAGACAACATTACTTGTATTGTTCTTTGCTAAACTGGGCATCATGGTGGGGTCGTTACAAGGAAGGAGTCAAAACAACATATATCTAGTAAATAAAAATCTCGAGTCTTACTATCTTACAACTTTGGCAATATAATTTACATAGAAATATGTATTACGTTTTCTACCTACATCGTAAGTCTTTCCAAGTATAAGCCCGAGGGCATTTCTAAAACTTAAATAAAAGGCTTTCCAAATATAAGCCCATAACCAATTTGTTATCAATCCAATAAGCATATTTACCGTCCAGAATGTCTGATCAATGCAAGAGATAGTACTCAAGTCATTTAATACCGTTTAATGGGAATTAGGTAGACTCTGACCGTTTAATACCTTATTTAAGGCAGGTCTACGTCATTTACTACCTATAATCCCAAGGCAGACTCCTTACTATTAACCATCTAGCTGACACTGCACATAATCTCTTTAGCTATTTAATACTTCCTATTGAATCAGACCCTTTCTCGAGATATCCTCTATCGTGCCTAACCCGTTGTAACAACCCGCCTTTTCGATCCTCAGAAGTCAATACTAATGCATCCACGGTATTAACATGCCAAACATCTAAGTGTCGGAATGGCAGATCGTTGGGGTGAAAGAAAAGAAAAGAAAGAATAGAATCTCACAATATGACGAGTAATCTATAATATATCAATGAATCTTTACAAAAAGAAATTTTTTATATATATACATCAATCAGAGTACAATTATCCTATCATTAGACCTTGGATAGTTATAACAACATGTCCTTATAATTTCTGATAAATATAGAACAATAACAATGCATCAGAAATAAAGAAATACGAAAATACATCTTCGAGGATCCAGCTTGTCTCTTAAAGCTCCAAAGTGTTCAGCTAAATCTGGAAAATATGCTTGGGCTGATCCGAGCATTATACGAAAAATAACGTCCAAATCGGTCTGGTAAAACTAGCATGAGAAACACAATCAACTAGAATTTTAGATATTTTAAAAATCCTATCACAATATAGGTATCTCGTAATATCACGCCGCACATAAACACAGATCAGATTTTAACCTTACGATAACCAAACCATTTATATGAAATCCTGTGTGATATTATAATAATGTCTAGGTAAAATAATTAGTAATCATAGCCGAAATTGTTACATTGACTAAATTTCAACATAATAAGCATATAACTAAATCCGCGCGGGGCACATATTGGAGATGGATTTCCATCAATGACAAGGCTATTAGGGGTACCGCCTACTATAGTACACCTCTAGAAAAATTTATCGAGGGCCAAACATAGACCCTCTGCCAACACAGAGCCGGTTGCCCCTTTAACATGATAGGCCAGATTACATTATTCTCCAGGACCAAGGCTCTAAAATCAATGTGCACAAGCCATGGCCCCACTGCTGTGCGCATACCAAATCCATAAATAACGATCCTATATCGAGGAATGACTGCTCTTGATGGTAGCAAACCACATAGCTCTACCGTATATCTCTTATTTTAGTCATTACCGGGTTGTGAGGCTTGTAAGGTCACAATTACCTTTTTCCACTTTAGAAGTTTCCACCTGGAATGATTACACTACCCTCCAAGCAACAATGCAATGCTAGTATTCATCAATACAAGTTGTTCAGGATAAGAACAAACGGAAGGTGCTACTTTTACTACATCCATTTTTGGAATCACCATCGGGATTAGTATTAAATAGCCGTTACAATTCAAAGAATCCCATCTTTGATTCCTTTATCTTGAACCCATTTTGAACCTCTTCCAAAGCAATGCGCATATGGTTTTGTAGTGGTTACGGTTTCGAGTCATCTCATATAAGTACACCCCCTCACTTACCGGTCGTTCCAAAACCAAATCGATAGTTCCGGCAAACTCATCTACGGTTCTTTTAGAAAGTCATATAATGAATAAAAGCGGAGATCACCTACTAACCGTTTAAGTGGACAAATTTTCTTATCATTTGTCCTGGGAGAACAAAATGAGATTTATACATACAATATAGCATAACCGAAGATGACTGTGTCATACAACCCCCGTGTTTCTCCTAGATATTTTCAGGGTTATGTTTTGGCCAAGATTTGATAGTTGATTATTTAACTATCAAATAAAACAATCCATCAAACATAGATTTAATTCCATGGATCCACTAAGCCTCTATTAATTAATCTTTCATTAACTAAAATCTCTTTCAATTATTTGATTCAAAATACATTCACAAAAGATATATTCACAAACCACTTATACTCTTTTCAATACTTGGGAAAGCATTTATATACTTAACTCAGTGGTATAAGTATATTATCACAACATTATGCGTTCAATCCTTATAAAATATCCATATACTTATCTCAGTGGTATAAGTATGTTATCACAACATTATACTTTCAATCCTTAGAAATATCCACATACTTATCTTAACGGTATAAGTATATTAACAAAACTTTGAGGAAGATTTCCTCTTTTCCAAAATCATATTTAATAGGGCCAAAACAAATATTATGTAAAATATTTCTTACTATAAACTAAACCACTATCCTTCGATGTTAAGTTTGCAAAGAACGTTTCGATACCACCATAATTAAGAAGGATTAATTGCCAAAATCAAATCTCAATCCTTTATAAAATTCCCTTTTTATAAGCCTATTTCATACTTCAAATCCTTTTATAAATCTCCAAATTAATTTAGAAAACTTCTTTTATAAATCTCAAATTGATTTATAAAATTCCTTTCTATTTATAAAAACTCTTTTATGATTCTTCCTTTATAAGCTATTTTATTAAAATTCTTTATAAAATCTCTTTATTAAATATCGCTTATAAATCCCCTTTACAAAATATCATTTGTAAATCTCCTTCAAATAAACCCTTTTATTTAATATAATCTCCTTTATAAAACAATTTATCAATTATATACTCCCTTTATTAAATAACTTAAAACATCTTTAATAAAATAATTAACTAACTTACTTTAAAACATCATAATATAAATAATTAATTTACTCTAAATATTATTAATAAAAAAATTAAATTTTTTAAACATCATTAATATAATAATTAAACACTTTTAAACAACTTAAATAAAATGATTAATAAACTTTAAACAACTTTAATTAAGATAATTAACAAACTTTAAACATTATTCAAATGGAGGCTTAGCGACCCCAATAGTACTTAGACAAGCTACCATTAATTTCAATCCAACTTTTCAATTCACATAACTTGTATTTACATAAGCAACATATATGTAAATAAATAATTAGCAATTACTAGCTAATCCGTCACTTATTCAACAATGATTAATCCACATATTAATTTATTGACATATGAATAAATGTCCAAATTAATATAATAGTAGAATAGAGATTTATTCTGCTAAACAAATGTCATCAAAAATCTACACAATTCACTTATAGCAGAATGGTTTTTTATTCTGCTCGATATATGCTCAAAATAATCTATTCAATTTAATTTAATCGAGTAGTGTTTTATTTGTCCAAATAGATGTCATCAATAAGGTATAATTAATTTAATGACGTTACTATTTAAAATAACATAATTAAATTCAGTCCCTATCATTTTATCAATATTTTAAACATCATCAAATCAAACAACAAGTTATACTACAATGTCATACTCAAGTATATGAGCCCAACGCAAAAATCCATAGGTCAATCGGATTTTATTGAGAGATATTACATTTCAAAGTTAACTAAATTAATTTAATACTTAATCAAAATAAAACATGAGATACATACATACATATGCTCCTTACCCAAACCTGAATGGGCCAAGCCCGCTATCCACCAAATCAAACCTGGAAGCAGCTCCTACCCTCCCTTCATTCGCATGCAAGTGGCCATATTGTGAAGGAATTAAAGTGCAAAATCCTTTATAAACTACAGTAGCACTCCAAAAACATTTGCTCCTAGGTTTCTCTTCTTCTACTTTTTTCTTCTGTTGATGCACGCAACCTTCTCATGCACCCTCTCCTCTCCATTTCCAATGCCTACCTTCCTCTCTTCCTCACATTACAAGCCTGCACGCGTCTACTACCTTCTTCACAAGAATATATATACTACACGTCCCAACATATATAAACACGCACATATAAAAGACAGCCATGCAAACACACGTCCACACATAAGCTACAACACCAAGAAACACACATGCTAGAATAAGACACATCCAAGGTCGAAACTTCCATCCTCCACATCTCCCTCTCGGCTTGACAATATGGAGTACAACGTGAATGAAAGATGTAGATCTCTACGCCCTCTACAACTTTTATGTTAACACTTTTGGCTAAGATTTAGTGTATGCGGAGTTGTTGAATTAATTAAAATGAAAGGTGAAAGTGAAAATATGTTCTGTGAGCTTTCGTTTTGCAAAAAGAAAAATGAATATGTTAACATGCTAAGTCTTATTTTCATGCATATGAAATGTATGTATTTATAAAAAAATATAATTCAATTGCTGATAAGACAAGAAAACCGAAGATTCTAGGATAATTAAAAACAACACGCAAGGCAAAGAAAAGATATGAAGTGAGCTGTTGCATGCGTGTGTGGGTGCTTGTATTTGTGTAACTTTTAATTTGTTTTATAAAAGTTTTGGGGCACCACTAAGTAATATCTCATTCGTGTATGAGCCACGAATGACATAAATAAAAATACGATCGCACATAACAAAGGGAGACGATCATAAAACAACAATAAAATACACTGGTTAACTTATTCTGTACAGTTTTAAAAATATACTGACTTTTGCCGTAAAATGCGTCAAGAAAAAATTTAATTATTTTCCAAATTAAAACTAATAAAAAAATCTCATAAATTAAATTAATAATACGTCCTAAAAAACTGGACAGTTATTTGAAACATATATTATTTTAAATTCAAACTCGAATACTTAAACAAATTAAATATTCAAATTCAAAGACTTAAAATTTATAGGTTACATTCTTCCTCCCTTAAAAGAATTTCATCCCTAAAATTCCATCACTGTACCACTAGGATACAATCCCCTCCTACATACTTAACATTTCCATAAGCCCATACGATGTATATAGATCATCCGTACACAATATCTGATTCGATCACTTATTCGAATACATAGCTTCACTTCCGAACTAGTATTGCTCGTTTGACTTCTCTAGTGGAGACTCTGATCAGCTTCCTTGATTAGGAACCCCCGTTCTCCTTCTAACCATAAATTATGATAGAAAACTTCGATAACATATCGAGAACTCTCATCAAGTGTTCACCGTCACTACAGAGATCACTTGTCACTGGAGCGATCGACCACTTGTTGTTAATTAGCTGCAGTAAACAATCGACCGGTCGTTGTTGTTTACTGTTTTTAATTAATCACTTTCATTTCCCATTATAGTAAACTTAAATTATAATTTCATGTATAGAACCCAAATTTATAAATTACAATTCATAATCGTCCAAATTTCACATGTAGTATTTTAAACTTTCAGTAAATCAAATTAACCTAAGTTTAGCATCAATAGGGTTACCAACCATATTAATTTGACCAAAAATGGTGTGTTAAATCTTAAACAAATTATTAATTAACAGGTTTACATTAGCTAGATCTAGTTTAAAAGAAAGGGTTCATGTTCATATAGGTTTTAGTCATTGTTAAATTTCCAATCTAATTTAAAAACCATTTCTATTTTGATTTAACACAATTCTAGATCAAATAAGGTATACTGAAATTAATTATATGTAAATCATCTAACTAACAATGAACCCACTCGCCTTAAAAAAGCTGTACTTTTTTTCCTAGCACGCTTGGAATCTGGGCCGTTCGGCTACTCAAAACCCTAGTCGATTAACTACGATCGGTCGACCTTTATAGATTGAAGTGGTCGACCGCTAGGGGTCGATATGTCCCAATCTAGGTGTCGACCGGTGGGTTTTCTAAATATTTATTTTCAAATTTGTTTATTTATTTATTTTCGACTACAAATTTTCAAACATTTATAACTTTCTCATACTAGCTCGAATTTCAAAACATTAAATATGAAAGTTGCCCAAAAAATTGCTATGAATGCAATGGTGCAAGTTTCTAAGCCAAATTCGGATGTTTATGAAAATTCCATTTTTCCCTTATTATATTTAAATTTAATTCTTATATTAAATTTTCTGGTTAATTTTTGGGATGTTACAGCAACTATTGTTCAAATTAGATATACTTACTTTCGATGATTTTTGGTTTAGTCTACACCATAAGTGAGTGATTCTATTTAATACAATTGTAGGAATATGATGATACATGTTTAAAACTTGTTTTTAAAATGTTTTTCAGCTTAAAAATATGATTTTTGAACTGATCTAAACTTAATATGATTTATGGATGAATTTAGAAGGATTTAAATTAATTGTTTTCCTTATAGATCAATGATCTGAATGTTGATATAACTACCAGAATAGGTTATGTATGTTATATTTGATCTCACTGGATGTATGTAATGTTGTTTGATTGTACGGATGTATGATTGCATGTTTGTATTATTTGTAAATGTATATCGATGGCAATTTTTGGATGGGATGTTCTTTGAGATTGGATCTCATGCATATAGATTTGCCAAATGATGGGTCATTTAAACATGGTTGCATAAATTATAGGAGATTCAAATCGATGGAAAAAGGTTGGATGAATTAGTTATGGAGTTGGAAACAGTGTATCGATTATAACTGGAAATTGCATGCAAAATGGAGCAGCAAGACAAATGACGACTAAAGGAGAAGCTCAGAAAATCACTTAACCAAATTTTTTGGCTAAGTGGATCGGTCGGCACTGACCCATATGGGTTGGCACTGACCAATCATGGAGGGTGCCAGGTGTAAAAGTGCACCAAAGTGGAAACTTAGAAGTGACTTCAGGCTATCTGAAGACTTGCACGGTGATGACTTTGAGGAAGTGAAGGAAAAACACGGTAAATATTTGTCACTAATGGATTAAGATGACGACACTATCGATCGATCTAGGCATGGGCAAACACAATGCAAACTTCAGGCTAGGGAGTTGGTTATATGGATATGACTTTGGGGCAAGCCTATGTGGATGAGGGAAGTTGGTACTTACCAAATTTTTGGCTAAGTACTTAACAAGATTTGTCGGTACCGACCCATATTGGAGGGTGCTGATCTAGGCAAATTTTGGCATGTTGCAGGGGATGTCTCGGGGAGTATGCGTGATCGATCGCAATTTAAATGGATTTATGATATGAGAGATATGGTTCCTATATGGTCTTGTTCTTGAGCCTTTAAACATGTTAAGGTGTTAGCCAAAAAATTGGTCTAACACCCTTAAATTATAAGGATTTTAGGCTCTAAGAGCATTCCCAATAGCGGGTCGGTCACCATTGCTACATTGGCAATTTTTAGGTGACTGACCCCTATGGTAGTCCACTAGGAAAAAAATCAAAGCATTTATAATCCTGGATAAGAGTACAACAAATAAAACAACCCCTGGCAATCCACGTGGGGTTTGAAAGCAAATCTTGAAAGCTAGTTTATCCGGCATTATAAATGTCAGATAAACTAGTATAGAATAACCAGCCTTCTTCTTCGGCCGTCTATTCTTCCTCCTCAAGATTTCAACCTAAACTCACTTTCAATTCGAAAATTACCACAATCACATCCATTTTCTGTTAAAAGAGATTCTACGGGTTTTACCACAATCACCTTCCTATTCTATGTGTTTTACCAGGGACACGATAACAATAACTTTCAATTCGAAAATAATCCTTAAGATTTCTTTGTTTCCATCAGTATAATCTCTTTTTATGGCTATTTGTATGTGGTATCGTGGTGAGCGATGTTTGCGCCAGATCTGTGCAGTTAATGCCCTGCTATAACCCCGCTATATCCTATAGCGGATTTCTACCGCTATGATTTTCCCAATTAACCTCAAAATTAGCCTTTTCGCTTTAAACCCAGTTATTTCCGCTATATACCGTTGTTCCCGCTATATCCCGCTATTCTTGCTAGATCTTCTTTTAACAAAAAGAATTAAAAAATGACATTTATACATTATAAAAATTATGAAATTATTTTTTTTTAATTTGAATTTTTTAACATATTTTCATAAAAGAAAAGCACTCCAATATTCTATTAAATTTAGTTATGTTAAATATCAGTTTATGTTTATTTACAATATTTCTGCACACATGTTTTTAGTTAAAATTAAATATGTATTAATTGTAACTAAATTCAATGTTAATTGTGCATTTAATTACCATTTATATATTTGTAAAAACATTAAGTACAAGTTTTTATATGTTATTTTAGAGTCATACCGCTATATCCCTGCTATATCTTCATTATATCTCCGCTATAACTTTTTGCACCTCCGCCGCATTGAATCCACTGAGTGCTTTAACTACACAGTGCCAGATATACGGAGGAGGCAAGGTTCTTGATGATCTTTATCATGATACACCTTTTCTCAAAGTGTATTCCTTGGCCTCTTTACAGCTTATAGCGGCGAACGGCTGGTGGGAAGTGAGTTACTTCATTATTCCTCACTTGGATTATCTTCAGTTTGGCATAGACTCTACAATGCACCGCCATCTACGGATTTTACACATGGAGGAGCTATCGATTTAGTCAGGACATCTACCATCCGTCCTGGTATTGCATCCTCGGTTGTGCGAGACTAATCTTAGCCTACTTAGAGGTTTGTTGTTCCACCACCTAAGATTCCGGATGGAGTATATGAATGGTCTGTTGCTATATCACTAGTTCATCAGGCTAGGATCAGTATGTTGACTTACCACATTTGTCCATCACTGATTATCCTAATCCAACATCGTTTCCATACAAAAATTTATTTCAGATGCAGGTTGGACTTAGGGATGTTGCATACAGAGAGCACAGATCTAGCATAAATGAGTACGAGCAAAGAGTTCAAGATCTTACGAGACGTGTTCAGGAGATGACCATTGAGGATGATGCTAGATACCAACATTAACCAAGACACATTCCTCGTCCAGATATGATAGTTGATTTGGGTGGTGCTTCAGATTTCAGGCATGATGGAATTAGTGGTGATGACCTTGATAGTGAGATTCCATATTTTGACAACGACGACGATGATGATGGGGATAATTACGACGATGATGAGTAGTTAATTATTTGGTTTGTTATTTTATTACGGACTCGTGTTTGAGAATTGTTTCCTTTGTTCCATGCATGAGACTATATTTTTGATGTATTTTTATTAGACTATGTTATATCGTACTGGACTCTGTTGCACTTGTTTTGGAGTATCATGTGTTATTCATGGTGTACTCTGCTTGTTTATGATTATGTTATTCATGTGTATGTGTTTTAGATTATATTCTATTGATTGTCTATGATTAATATTACAGTACTGCCATATAAGTGTGCCAACTTAACCATTAACTAGAATCCAAATTAATCCTCATTATAGCATACATAAGTTTCAATCAAAATTAAACATAACGAATACAACATAAACAATGTTACACTTACTCATAAACATACAACATATGACTAACAGTCTGATGCACCCCTAGACTAGCATGATATTATCTTATTTTTCTCTGCATTACGTCACGTTGTTCATGTTCAAGCTTAGAGAGGTTGTAAGTGATCGTAGCCAAAATGGATTCTTCTTTCAATTGCCTCATTTCACTCTTTTGAGCTTCAAATACTGTTCTTGCAGACGAAGATCCACCCTTCTTTATTCTTCTTTCTCCGCCTTGCGTTCATTCCATTTCTGCATTATCCATTGCTCCTTTTCTTCCTCCTGCAGTCTTGCGTTGTTACATACTGAAGACATAGTTTCAACTATGTTATCGCAATGGACATGGTAATCAATTTTATTCTTCAATCTCCGATTTTCCCTCCCTGTATTGTTACTATGAAATGGTGGGGGTTCTTGTTTTTCAGCCCCCTCCAAGACTTCAGAATCTTCCGTACTGGAATGAGGATTCATTCTTCTTGGTGCAAACTGAAATCCAGTGTGTTTCTTTTTAATTGTGCTCCATTCGTCTTCATCTTTGAGAAGATTGTAAACGTGCAAAAGATTGAAAGCAGCTCCCTTGTCTTGATATACATAGGCCCCATGAGCCAGCTGAAAATTAACATAAAATATTAGTGAATTGTAGTAATAAATAATTTAGTACAATGATGGCTGATGGGCAAAACTCGTCAAGTTAGCATCTATAGCCCCACTTTGTTTTCTCGTCTCCATAACTACCATTATTCATTCTATTTTTGACAAGCTCCGTTCATACATCTCCATCGAGCTTTTAAAGAATCAAGCGATCTAGGAATACTATTAGGTAGACGAGCATGGAAAAGGTTTGAAATAGACGTCCAAAAACCAAACTCCGTTTAAGACGTACCTTTCCTTTCATCAATAGAACGCTGTAACCGATAAACAGCAAGTTCATCTTGTTCGTCCTTTGACCATTTCATTGAGTGGAAGCAACACTCTAAGATAGAATTTTATTTACTTCTGCAGTTGAAGACTCGTTTATGTTGATTCCTCCTAGATTTGTCATTTTTTGATTCCATTGGGATTGTTGACTTAGATCATTATTTCCAACCCATAAAATTTGATCTTCAAATAATTCTCCATAATCATTCGATTTTGATTGAAACCGCCGTCAGCTGCTTTAAAATTAGAATTTAAATTCCTGCTAGAGTTGTTACTTTGTATGAAATTACCTCGCGTGCCGCCTTTAAAATTAAGTGATCGATATTGTGGACTGATGTCGAGTAGTGGTTGCTAAATTGATCGTTGTAGCCTTAACTCATATGCCGCGACTGTTGTTGCGAACGATATCGAAATGCATATTGAGAGTTTTACTGATAATTCTGATTGTTTTGTCGATTTGATGGCGAATTGCTATAGATATCAAAATTTTGATTATATTCTTGAAATCGTTGTAATGAGAATGATAGTAGGCTTTTTCCTCTTTGATTGTTTGACCTTATTTTGCGGATAGTAGCGAATGTGTTTTGTGTAGTTTAAGAGAGAAAGAAGAAGAAAGTTTGTAAGTTCCATTTTTGGACTTACCGACCTTCCATTGGAGGTCCATCATTCTAACTACGTATAATTTTGAACATGATTCTCAAACATTTCCAAAGAAAATGGTTGTAATATGTAATGCTAACAAAAGAAAAAAAAAGTAAGCAAAGGTAAACACACCAGATTTGGGTTCAGCGGAAGAACAGAGGTTAAAAATGTCAGCGCTTCCTATGAGAAGCAAGATCAAGTTCGTTTTTTCCACTGCAAGTACACCTATGTTGATAGGTTTAGAAACAAGAAACAAAGAAAATACTGATGTCACATCATTAAGCTTACTTGGTTTCCTTTTTTTTTTTTTTTAAGAAACAGAAATGCCAAAAAGTTTGTACTCGACATTCCTGTTCATCAAAAGAGATGGAAAATGATGAATTTGACGGCACATATGCCCTACGAACCCAAAAACATGCAAATATACTAACAAGTTGTTCGATTAAACTTGTCTACTCTTTATGCATAATAATAGAATTTTATTCATATGATTACTTGAACGACTACAATCGCTGATTCTCGATCACTTACACAGCTCGTCAATAAACTCCAAGATACCAGCATACGAACTACCACCTTCACTAACAGCATCCTTGGCCAACTCCTTCCACCTCCTAATATTCTTCAAAATCTCCTCCCTCCTTCCCACCATCACTTCCTCCACCGCCTTCTCAAACTCCTCCCTCTTCACAATTCCGTCCTCCTCCACCCTTGCACGAACCCCCACCTTCCACACCTCCTCCACATATTTGGCATCTACCGGTTGATCTGTCCACTGCGGCATCCCAACCATCGCAACCCCGATCCCGATCCCTTCCATCACCGAATTCCATCCACAGTGCGTCACAAAACACCTGACCGACTCATGCTTCAAAACCTCAAGCTGGTTGCACCATGTCACGATAAGACCTCGTCCTTTCGTACTCTCCACGAAATCCGAGGGTATTTTAGGAAGTTCCACCGAGCGGACGACCCAGAGAAAATTGTAGGACGCTATTAGGTTCTTCAATGCCGACATGATGCGTTGCATTTGGATTGATGTGAGGGTGGCCATACTTCCAAAGGAGATGTAGATGACCGATGAAGCCGGTTTCGAGGAAAGGAATGAGACGTAGGGTTGGGAGTCCGGTGGGTGGAGGTTAAATGCATAGTCGGTGTCTGTGGGGATGTTTTGGTCCATGTATGTGGAGGGGATGGTAGGACCGATTGATTTGATTCGGTACTTTGATTTCATTATGTTGAATTCCTGCATTGTACGTCAAATTACAGATCAATTTTAAAATGTTTAAAATCAATTTCATTAGGCAAAGTTTTGTGCTAAATCGTAAAGTTTTGGCTAGCAATTTCTTGTTAAAATGTGCTACTAACTATAAGAGATGCAAATTCTTAAACTCTCAAGCATTGGCTGTTTTGTTCACTTTTAGCACTTGGTATAAATTCAATGATCTTCTATAACTATAAATGTTTACATAACGCATGTTACAGAATGTTTAGTGGCACTAGACAGTTTTCTCATAACTAAAAAAAACATGTTCTCAAGTTTTTTAAAGCAGAAAATGTGATATAAATTTACCTCGGGTTCTAACTCGTAAAAGGAATTAACCAACACCAAATCAGCTTTCTCCAAATTCTTATACTGATTTAAAACCAAGTGCAAATAAGCCGGGTATGGGCCAGGCACTGGATCCGATAAGAACGACGGCAAGTCCCTTGGTTCGAATAGGGGCATACCGGGTTTAACAAGAACCGGTTCGGTAACAGGATATTTTATCCGGCCTGACCAAACTTCACTGTATATCAAGTTAACCGCACATGCCTGCGTAAAAAAGCTGGCCGTCTTCAAACCAAATTTGCTACCCACATCATAAGCCCACGGCAAAAACGCATCATAAACCAACACATGAACTGGTTTGTTATCGGACCGGAATGACTCAATCAACTCGGCTAAGGTGTTGGAACCGACGTTTTCAAAACGAACGAGGTAGTCATGGATGTTCGAAGCGGATGCGAACCCGAATTGATCAAACCCGTCCGAGATGGACACGATGGAAACCGAGCTGGGTTTGGGCCGGGTTGAGCTGGATATGTACCGGGTTACAGCTAGAGTGGTTTTTATGCCGTGAAAAGATAGACGTTTGGCGAATTGGAGCATTGGATTTATGTGACCTTGGCTTGGATAAGGGAGGAGAAGGACATGTGGTTCTTGATTTTGCTCCATTGGTACAAGTTTTTGTTGTAGAGTATATGCATTGTCATTGAGGGTTACGTGCATATATAGAGGATAATCGGTAGGAAACAAATTAAATTGTATTTGAGATGATGCATTTTTATATTCAAGTAGAATTGTTGTATGGGACAAGTATGTTTTGCATGACCATATGCTGTGGCAAAATAGGAAGTAGCGAAAATAGAACTATAAATCTTCGACAAAAATACATTAACATTGCATTTGATAATTATATTCCAAGCAGAAGTTCAGATTTAAACCTTAGTTTAAACTTTAAACGTTTTAAATATTTTTCTCATAACTGATTTGTCAAATTTCTTTTTAGTTTTGTTACCTAAGTTGGGCCACACAAAGAATGATTGATTCAAGTTGTTATTGTGAGATCAGCTAATGATAGAGAGCGACTAAATGGAAAAGAAAACGACCACACATTTGTTGTATATTAGAAAGAAAAACATGTAACGGCAATAGAGAAATGGGCGGGAAAAAAGGGTTCAACCATTCATCCACCACACATGCCTCTTGGCTGTTTTCATATGACATAATATCTGAAGCATTCATTTTGTATAATCAACCATTCATCGAATATGATGAACCAACTCATTGATTTGCTGTTACAAATGGTTGAAATTGTTTGTGGTACAGAAGGATAGAAAAAAAACACAAAGAATTTGTTTCGAAGAAAAGAAAAGGCGGACCACAAAATGGTTCAACTTCAATGATTAAAAGTAACAGTAGAGATTGATCCATGATTACTTTCAAGTGCTAGAAGTTTAACGGGTTCAATTTCTCAATGCTCAATTTAATGTATTCCATGTTTTCATAAAATTTGAACCATTTATTGTTTATTATTTAAGTAGCCATTTATTATTCATTAATTAAACAAAGTAATTAGATAGGTTAATAAAATAAAGGGTTGTGATTGTATAAGAACATGAGTTAGAAGGAATTTAAAGACAGAGGAGTTCATATTTAGTTTAATGGTGCAAACCGGTACACATTTTTTAATAAATATCATTTTCTAGAGGCAAAATATCTCATGTTCCATAGGTGATTTTAAACAAAGCATTTACAATCCGCTGATTTGGAAGGGGGCATTTCAGTTTACGATTCAAAATTGTATTTTAGAATGTAAGAGAAATGATAAAATATTGAAAAACGGTTGACTTGAACAAATAGTTTTAACATGTAAACTTGTAAACTAAATTATCTTAAAAGAACTTTTTATCATATATGATATCTAATATTAAAAACTCAAAACTTATTTTCAAAGCAACCTGAACCTAAATCTTAGGTTCTAAGGCCGTGACATCAATCCAATATCATGAGGGAGAGAGGTCTTCCTTGATTTATTTTTGGAAAGCTTAGGTTTATGTTTCTTATCCAAGCGGATCGATCAAAATAGTTAATAATGTAATAACAAATAAACCGATTAATTCAATTGGACAGAGAAATATGCATGTCCATGTATGTCTTTTGGTTTGGAAGTACTCTTTTGTTTATTCTTAATATTTATTTTCTTTGCGAAATGTGATTTATTTAACAGCAACAAACATCTGTTATCTTGCTTTAGCATGTATTTTTTAACAAAATTGCCAGCATGCAGACGGTTTAACAGTGGATAATAGCCATGTTACAACAGAAACAAAAATAATATTATACATGCCTACTATGCATACAAACAAAGTAAATTATAGCTATTCATGGTGCATGTGACCTCTACTTCCAAGTCTAGCAGATATCAGACACGATATTACGTAAGGCATGCAGTCATAAGTTGAAACATACGTAAGCTATAGCGTCATTGTACAAAATTAATGTTCGCCCACCTCGTAAAATTTGAAACTGTTCGGCGTTTTCCTTTTAACAGCGGTGTAGCACTAGGGTGTTTGAAATTTAATACCCAAAACTAATAGCAAGAATAATAACGTAACCGGGGGTGCCGATTAAATTTACAAATTATAAGTGTAATAATGTCATTGGTCCAAAAGCATCAAAACTAAGCATCAAATGAGTATATATACTAGTACCCTCGGATAACATACTATTATTTCTAGTATAAAATCAAAATGCTAACACCATTAAGATGCTAGCTCTTACGCAAAATTTGAGAAAGAGACAATACATTATTTCTAGTGTCCAAGTAGGATATGCAAAATTTGAACACATTCCAATTCAGATACTTTATCTATCTAGGTGTTCTTCCTAGTACCATTTAAATCTAAACAAATTTAATATAATTGTATTCTACCCAATAGCATAATGTATTTCAATGCTCAACACAATTATCAAACAATTAAACATAATCTCACAAATTTAAATTGATAGGCTATTTTCCACTTACCATAAGCACGTTTTTGATAGGATTCAGATTCATTTGGTACAAATCTGTTGAGACTCGGTAATTTCTACATATTCTTTGAAATAATAATAAAAATAATTGTGCAAATAATTCTATTTAAAATAGGTAAATCACAACATATTTCAAAGTTATTTTTCTAAAATAATAGCGAACTTTCGAAAATACAATTTTAATTTTTTTTTATTCAAAAAACTAAGATGAAATACTTTATTTCACAAAAATACATATGATGATTTAGATGATTATTTGAAGTCAAATCTTTATCGTACCATTTCCTTTAATTTGATTTGTTAACAATAATTGAGTGGATTAATCGAATTTATGACAAATTTAGTCTTTTTTTTTACGAATATTTTGCATTTTTGAATTTTTTTTATAAGTATTGATAGCTTCTATAGCATTAATGGTACTATGAAGCATAACATGTACATTTAGTGGTATTTTCTATATATGATATTAGAAGAATACATCAAGTTGCTCTTAGCAGTTCACTTTCAATATTGAAATCCTATGTTAGAGCACAACCTTTAATGACTTGTTCAGTCAAAAAGTTGAACTAAACTAACCACTATGCAACATGATGTGCATTGTTCACTTTTCCATTGCTATTTCAACTCATCTTCATGGCTAGTGAACTGAACAAGAAGATTGGTGATCAAAACAACAAAGAGTTTAATGTTTTATTGTAGAAACAAATTAAAACGGTAAAGTCAAATACTTTGCCATTTCAATTGACTTTTGCAATAAAACAACAAAGTTGTTGAATTTGGGGATCAGTTCTCACAACTCCGCGGAATATTATAGAGTTTGGTAAACATCTTTTAACCAAAACAATCCATGATTGTTACATGTGACCACACACATACACAAATCCACTCACATACACTGCACCCCCACTCCACCACTATTATTTGTCACGATGCGAGACTATTCTTTCCAATCCATGACTATTACCACATACAATGCGAGGCACCTCGTAAAATCTCCATCTTGACTCGCATCCTTTCATGCTTCTTCTGCTATGCCAAATTTGATGTCTACACAGTATCAAGACTTATTTACGTGTTACTTTCAGACCCTACGTATCATGTTCTAGCTCCACCTTAAGTCTAATCAATTACAAATATACTAACCACTATGATTTATCAATCTCTTGTGCATTACTACTTTCCTATGCATTACCATCAGCTCTGACTATATTGAAATTCAAGATCTGTCTGCACATCTCTCTATGGGACAACATAGAGTTTGGTCAACATCTATTAACATAAGGAATCTCTTATTAGTACATGCGAACAAACTCATATATATATATATATATATATATATACCACTACAACTCTATTAGTTCTCATGATGTGAGACCATTCTTGTCCAATTTAAGGCTATTGCTTACATACAATGCAAGACGGCCCAAGAACCACTCATCACATTGCCAACTGGTTTTGTGATAATACATGGTTCTTTAATATGGTATCAGAGCCGATGTTAGCACCGTGATGCACAAAAGATCTGAAAATCGTGATGGTTAGCAGTGTAGGGTTAAGTAGTCAGACTTAAGGTGAAGCTAGATCATGTTATGTGAGGTCCGGGAGAATGACACGTGAACAAAATCTCAATATGACGAAGACATCAACGTTGACATAGCGGAAGACCCATGAATGGATTGGAGCCAAGATGAACATTTGTTAGGGTATCTCACATTGTGTATAGCTAATAGACCAGGATTAGAAAAAAGTAGTTCCACATCATGAAAAATAATAGAGATGGAGGTGTATGTGGAGTATGCATCTTGTTTAATGATAACAAATGTATATTTATGTTTGATTTTTTTATATAGAGTGCGTTATAGGCAAAATATCAATAAATCAAAATTTTTGTTTTCAATCAACTTGTCGCCTATTATTTTTGTCGCATATCAAACACTTCTGCCCTTTATTTATAAATCTTAATATATGTTTGTGATTATCAAAATAGAGAGATTGTAATATATTGCAATCGATGATTTCTGTCTGATGTTAATAAATATATGTTTGTATTTAATGTGTTTATTTGGTATTATGTATTTACATAAAACAACAGATATTAGGTTCGAAGAAATTTTGGATACAAATATAATGGATAACACATTTGAAATAATTATTTTCCAATGATATTTTGACTGAGAGTGTCACAAACACGAGAAGCGAAAGTTGTATGGAGTAGTTTTATAGGATACATTTTTTATTAGCTATAACATTCCAGGAGTTAGGTACATAAATATGCAAGTACAAAATGATGCTCATTCAAGTGTCACTTGATGGATAAAGCGCATACTAACAAGTCTCCTACAAAAGAATAATTCAACAAATATAAAGTGTCACATGATATTAATTTTCAAATTTGTAAGAATTTTTTCAACACTCCCACATTTTACTAAAGATTTTTTTTTGCTCCTTCGTTATAAACTCTCTCGCTCTTCTTCTTTCATCTTTATCAGATTGTAATATCATTTTGATTTCAAATCTTCTCAAATCATATGTAAAATTTATATTTCTTTATCCGATCATCTTTAACATCAAATTCACTCAAGCTGCATCATTACAAATTCATTTACTTTCAAACTTCATTACAGCCTCATAAAAATTAATGTTTTGTTCTCAAGCGTAGCTTTCCACCGTATCACAGACATCATCATCATCTAAGCACCATTAAATGACAAGGTTAACTACAACCAGTAAACTACAAACTCTCTATGTAACACCCCTGATTTTTGTAACACGTTATTCCAAATATTTAATTGAAAGATAATTAAATAAATAATCTGGGTAAGTAAGGAAATAGAGATTTTCCATAACAGAAATAATTCGGCCATAATTTAATTAATAAATAGATTCTTTTATTAAAGAAAAAGGAACTTAATTATATTAACTAATGAAAGAGGCAAAGATGGAATGAAAACTCTCTCATATCATCATCTTCCCCTCATTCATTTTCATTCTTAAAACTTAAAACAAAACACAAGATAGCTAGATCGAATTCTACAATTGATCAAAGAAGAAGAAAACGCTAAGGGAAAGAAGAAAAAAGAAACCAAAGTCCAAATCACTTCATTTCAACAAATCTAACATGAATAATATTTCCATCTCAATAATTTTTTTGTCCTTAAATTCAGATTTAATGTGCCAAATGGATATGCAGTGAAATCATGCATATGACTTAGATAATTTTTTAGGTGAATTATGGTTACCATTTGTTATTTTTGAGGAGTTTTCCTAAAGGGTTTTTTGTTTAAAAACTATGTTTTTGATCTCCAAATGCTTGGAATTTTTGATATGATGTCTAGAAAAAATGGAAATGTGTTTTAAATTTCATAATTTTCTAAATTATTATGAATTTAACATGAATTTCTAAGTTAAGAAAATTGATAAATTTGGGATTTTAATTATTTAAAATATGAAAAAAATTATTTTGCTCCAAAACTTTTATATGTTGAAAATGGTTAAATTCTTATTTTTTAGTGATTCTTCCCATACATTTTTGATTTACTACGAATTATTTAGTAAAGGAAAGAATCAATTATTAAGTGTAATAGTAAATTATATATTGTAATAAATCAAGTTTTAAAAGATAGAGAAATTTTCACTTAGGTTTTACAGCAAGATTTCTGAAAAGATAGCTATAAATTTCTGGTATGTGATAAAATTATGTTTCAAAAGCCTTATGCTTTGAATTTATGACATTAGATAGGTTTTTGAAGATTTAAGATACGTTAGCATCATGTTTTATGATACTCGATTCTACTCTAGAAAACACAACAAAATTAAATAGATGAACTTCCTCTCACTCTAATCTTAAAAGGGTAGACTAATAAGCAACTTGCCTTCCCTTCCCGATTGATAGCAACAAAGAACCATCCGTAAAGGAATTTTGCCCATAATAGTGCGAAAAGAAGGTTCAGCTCCAAGTTGTTCAAGAATAGTGGCCTTGAGTTTCTCGACCATTTGCCTTTAGATTAGTTAGTTCTTCGCGATGGGGTCGGGAAGGGATATAACTCAGCGGTAGAGTGTCATATTGACTTTCTTAGCTCTCCATATCTACATTAGACTTGATACGCGATAGCTATGATTTATTTGGTACTCAATAGCTCCATATTAGTTAGCACTCGACAACTTTATAGTTGACACTCGATAGCTTAATGTAATATGTGTATGTGATGGACTATATTTTAACACGTGACAGCATGAGATTTTAAAGTGCGGTAGCATGAGATTTTGGCATGTGATAGCCTAAGTTTTCGAAGCTCGATAGCTATATCTTTGGCATGCGATAGCATGTGTTTATGAACTGCGATAGCCTAAAGTTTTGAGAAATGAGATAGCCTATTTTTATGATACTTGGTAGCTTTTAATTCTTAGTTCGGCAATGCTTTCCATAACAAAAATGTAGTTTTTATTAGGTTTTTGGACAAGGTTTTAAAAGGAAAGAAAAGATGTTTTAGCCTATTTTTATAAAAAGCTTGTGAAAGAAATTATTACTTAAGTATAAGTAATTTTTATATAAAATGGCTATCATATGAACATATATTATAATGGATGATGATGTGTTATATGTTTAATTTTGTATCTTGATCAGTATTGCTGAATATGCTAATTGTTGACATGCTCACATATATTGTTATATGCTATCACTCAATATTTATGACTTTGGGGGTTGGGAACTGATGACCAGCCACTAACCTTTCAACCTCACTTGTTGTTACGCTTAAACCACCCAAACACCACCTAACACTGCATTGCATTCCTGGTTACCTCACCTTCTTCTTCTCCAAACTCCACCCTCACTGACAATATTAACACCTCAAACCGCCAACATCAACTGCCTTCACAATTCTGCAACCCTCAACAATACCCCGTTCGCCTTCCCCAAACCCATAAATCCATCACTACAGTGATCACCATCATCACGACTCCCCAATCGCAACCACCTCGTCCACCATCAACCAGAAAACAACCTCCTCCATCAACCAATCACAACAAATGACCGCAATCGACAAAACACCAAACTAGCAATCCACGAACAGCCAATTCGAACTGTGCCTTCACAATCACTACGACCCAAACCCACAGCAACACAAACAATGTCTCAATATCTCTAACCTGCCACACCACCAACAGCAGTCCCCACATCATCTTTACCCAAATCGCGACCTGCCACTAATTCCAAAATTGCAGTCAATCCACTTTCTCGAATTTTGATTTCTCAAACTCGAGCTAGAAGGATTTTGATTAACGTCAACCTTTTAGTCGAATTTTTATTATCTTTGGTTTGAGGATTTGGTTCTGAAAAAAAATTTAGGTTAAATATTTTGATTAGTTGGGTTGTGTTGATTAATTGGGTTCATAATTTTTGAGGATTAAAAAAAACAAACTTGTGTGTTGTGTGAGTAGTAGTTTACTTCTTTTTAGTTTCTTTTTTTATTTTAAGTTTTTCTTAAAAAAAAGTAGTTTGCTGTTGTTTTAGGTCAACCCTTATTAAAAAAATTCTCTTGTTCAAATTTTCAGGTTGCAAAAAGGAGAAGAACCGCTCTGCTCTGCTACTTCAAAAAAATCGTTGCTTTTAAAATAAAATTGCAAATAATCCTTCACGCTCTAGTATCGTGTTCTTAACTCTTGTTTATATTTCTCTTGCATTGTTGGTTGCTTGTATTTAAAAAAAAAATCTCATTTGTAGTTGCATTGTTAACACAAGTTTAATTTTTGTTTTGCATTCATTTCATCTTATTTTCTTTTCTAAAGGCAATACCCAACTTCACATAAGGTGAGAGATTTCATCACCTCTTCCTTGGCCCAAAAATTGCATATCATCTTAGAACTTGACTAATAATAACGGTTAGATGTTGGACTTAAGAGAGTCACGAGCTCATATAGAGCAAAATTGTACATTGACAAGTTGATTTCTTTTTATAATTTATTTCTGGGTGTTTAGGTTACGGTAGAGCAATAATTATTTATAAATATTATGGTGATTCGTAAATATTATAGTGATTGTTTCTTTGAAGATACTTAAACCTTCGGCCGTATTGCTACGAGGTTCATGGTGCACCGATAACTCATGTCCGTTGCCTTGCTAAGAACTATTTTGTTGAATTAAATCAATGTGTGATTATACAGTTTTGGGTTAGGGGCAACTAAGGACATAAAATTTATAATTAAGTCCTTACATTCATTTAGTTGAATTAGTTCATGCATATATAAAAAACATAAAATACAACAACAAAAAATCCAAAATTAAAAAAAATCACATTTCCCTAAACTTAGTTTTTAAACAAAAATAAAAAATCTTTTCAAGAATAAAAACTAAAAAAATCAAAAACATTTTAAAAAGGAAAAAAAATTAAAATCCAAAAAAACTAAAATAAATCTTTCTTTTGAAAATAATTTCCTTTTTGTAAATATTTTTCTTTTAAGAAAAACAAAAGAAAAGAATTTTTCACTTCATTCATTCTCTAAATCTTGTTTCATTCTCTTAACCTTGATTTCCACGTCTTTTTCTCCTTGATCTTTTCACTTGTGCATGAATGCCTGGACTCGTGGCACAACAACGAATCATTTAACTCGAATGAACGAACCTCCAATGATGTCTAATGAAACACCTCCTCGAACTCTCATGGATAGAATCTTTCCTGATAGAGTTTCTATTCCTTCCTGTATCACCTTACGGGTAATCACTTCGAAATTCATTCAAATCATATTGCCACGTTCCCAAAATTTGGCAATTTTAAACATGATGAACCATACATCTTCTTAACAAAATTCGAACAAGTCTATGCAACCATTAAACTTCAATAATTATGTGACGATGGAATCAAACTTAGGTTAATTCCATTCGCCCTAATCGATTATGCATAAAAATAGTTGTATAGCTTGCCTTCGAATTCAATCAAAACTTGGGACAAATTCGTTAATGTTTTCTTAAAAAAATCTAACCCTTGGAAAAAATGACCAAAATACGAAACGAAATTGTAATATTTCATCAATTCAGGGGCGAACCTTTCAGAAAATACTTTACAAGATTTAAAGAGCTTTTGATATAATGTCCACACCATAATTTTGAAGAATGACTCTTTGCCAAATCTTATACGATGGACCTAAAAATAGTTCATGAACCATGCTTGAATCGATGTGCCAAGGCAATTTTCTCGCCCAACATCATGATGATGCTTGACAATTCCTTAAGAACTTGGTCGAAAAATCATCCCAATGGGAAAGTTCGAACGAGAAATCCATCTATTCACGATTGAAGGCACACTCAATAGGATCATCATTGGCTTTGGAAGCAAAAATCGATGCAATGATCAATAAATTTGATAATGTTTTCTCATCCAATCAAATGAACCAAGCTTCCCAACCATTAATGTGTTACAAATGTGACGATCCGAATCACATCGCTGATCAATGCTCTCAATCGTTAGAACAACTCAGCGCTTTTAACAAAGTTAAGAATGACCCGTTTTCTCCAACGTACAATCCCGGTTGGAGAAATCATCTTAACTTTGTATAAAACCAAAATAATTCTAACACGAATTTGGTTTGACCTAATTTTCAAGCATGTCTGAACAATGCTTCGAATCCTCCTTCTCAACCCAACCACTTTCAACAAAATTTTGCGCTTCCATCTCAAAATCAATCGCAACAACCTTTCGCGCCCCAAGATGATAAACGAATGACTTCATTTGAGAAAAGCCCTGAAACTTTGGCTAAAGCGACCACTCAAAACCTCCAATCAAATAACAATTTGCAAAATTTGTTAACCTCGTACATGAAAAATACGGATCAATCAAATGGTAAACTAGAAATGAAAATGAGTCAATTATCCACTTCTATGAGTGAACGTGAACAAGGCACTTCCCAAGTTAGCCAGTTCCGAACCCTGGAAATCAAAACGCAAACTCGAATCAAGCCAATGTCATTCAAGGTAGCAATGTGAACCAAATGAATGCTATCATGACTTTTTGTTCCAGTAAACTAATGGATAACCAAGTTGTCAATCCAAACGAGTTACCAAAAGCTCCTTTTGACACTTCGAAAACGACAAGCGATTCTGGATAAAACTTCAGTCAAATATCGAATCAAATTCCAATCCAAATTCTTCTTCTACTCAAATAGATCAACCTACCGATTATTGAATTCCATTTCCACATCAACTTCGACCTAAGAAACATTCCAATCAAATGGAAAAGATGTTGGAAATTTTCAAACAAGTTAAAGTGAACATCCCTCTCCTTGATATCATTCAACAAGTCCCAACTTATGCTAAGTTTCTAAAGGACTTGTGTACTCAAAAACGAAACACTCATGTACCTAAGAAAGTTTTCTTAGCCGCCAGTCTTAGCAAAGACTTGTCTCAATCAATTCTCGTAAAATACAAAGATCCTGAATGTTCGACGATCTCATGCACGATAGGAGATAAAACGGTTAATAAATGCTTATTAGACTTGGGTGCAAGTGTCAATTTGATTCCTTATTCTGTTTACCAGCAACGTGGCTTGGGTGAACTAAAACCGATGAAAGTAGCTCTTCAATTTACCGATCGTTGGATAAAGAAACCCATGGAAGAAATCGAGGATGTACTCATAAAAATCAGTCAAATCATATTCCCCGTCGATTTATTCATTCTAGAGACACAACTTGTGAATAATTCGATGAGTCAAATTCCACTTATTATGGGATGACCTTTCTTAGCCACTTCGAATGCCCTAATCAATTGTCGAAATGGTTCGATGAAAAATTCTTTTGGTAACATGACTTTGGATTTTAACATCTTCGTTCTCGAAAATCAATCGAACAAACCACTTGACCAAACATTGGAAGTTAGCTCCATTCAAGAAAATTTTGACAACGAAACAGTTGAACTTAACAACGAACATGAGACCAAATATGAAAAACTATTTCAAGACAAACTTAACGAGATCGAAAATTCGCTTCCGTTTGAACCCTTCATGGTTGAATCAGAACTTCTACCAAATTCTTTGATTGAGCAACCTCCTAGGTTGGAACTCAAACCTCTTTCTGACCACCTTAAGTATGCATACTTGGGTGACAATGAAATGTTTCCTGTAATAATCACTTCAAATCTTTCTCTTGATTAAGAAGCCTCCCTTCTTTCAATTCTGTCAAAAACGAAGAGGCAATTGGATGGTCAATTATCGATATTAAGGGAATTAGTCCCGCTCTTGTTCAACATCGCATCCACTTAGTTGACGAAGCTAAGCCTATGCGCGATGGGCAATGAAGGCTTAACCCAAAAATGAAGGATGTAGTTCGAGACAAAATTCTTAGGCTCCTCGGTAATGGAATCATATATCTCATCTCTGATGGTTCGTGGGTTAGCCCAATTCATGCCGTGCCTAAAAAGTCCGGGCTTACCATTATCACAAACTACGCTAACGAACTCATTCCAACTCGTACTCAAATAGGTTGGCGTGTTTGTATTGATTATCGAAAATTAAATGCCACAACATATAAAGATCACTTTCCTCTTCCTTTCATTGGCCAAATGCTCGAACGTTTAGCCAGCCATGAATTCTATTGCTTTCTTGATGGTTATTCCGGTTATAACCAAATTCTGATCGCTCCCGAAGATCAAGACAAACGACTTTCACGAGTTCCTTTGGCACCTTTGCGTATCGACATATGCTATTTGGCCTTTGCAACGCTCCTACTACTTTACAAAGATGCATGGTCAGCATCTTTTCCGACATGATCAAACACTTTCCGGAAGTGTTTGTGGATGATTTCTCCATCTTTGGAAACTCTTTTTTTGAGTGCTTATACCATCTCGAGATGGTTCTAAGTCGATGCATAGAAAAACAGTTAACATTAATTGGAAAAAATGTCATTTCATTGTCAAGCATGGCATTGTCATAGGACATGTCTTTTCAAACAAAGGCATTGAGGTGGATAAAGCAAAAGTTAACGTAATTGCAAATCTACCCATTCCCAAATATGTTAAGAACATTCGTTCCTTTCTTTGACATGTTGGCTTCTATTGACGTTTTATAAAGGATTTTAGTAAAATCGCTCGACCTCTAACTGCTCTTCTTGGAAAAGATGTTCTATTTGACTTTAATTCTGACCATGTTTCTACTTTCGAACGTCTCAAAAATGAACTCATTTCTGCTCCCATCATTTGCTCACCCAACTGGGATCTTCCTTTTGAAATAATGTATGATACCTCCAACTTCGTAGTTGGTGCTGTCTTAGGACAACGCATCAACAAAAATCTTTGTATCATCTACTACGCTAGTATGACTTTAAATGATGCTCAACTCAACTACACCACCACTGAAAAAGAGCTTCTAGCGGTAGTCTTTGTGCTCAAAAAGTTCCGACCTTATTTTATTGGCTCACACATTATGGTTTACACTGACCACTCCGTTCTTAGGTACCTTTTCGCTAAAAATGATACTAGGTCTCGTTTGATTCGTTGGATCCTTTACTCCAAGAATTTGACCTTATCAAAGAAAAAAGGATCCGACAACGTCATTGCTGATCATCTGTTGCATTTTCCAAACGCACCATCTTCTTTACCAGTCAACGAGAACTTTCCTGATGAACAACTCCTTTCTGTTTCCCTCGATCCATGGTATGCCAATATAGTGAACTATTTAGTCACTAAGGAGACTCCTTCATTTTGGTAAAAAAAAGATAAATACAAATTTCTTTCCCAAGTGAAATATTTCTATTAGGACGATCCATACTTATTTAAGTACTGTCCAACAAAATCATTCGACGTTGCATCCCAAATTGCAAAATTAAGAGTGTCCATTTGTTTTGTCATGACCAAGCTTGTGGTGGTCATTTCGGTCCTAAGAAAACAGCGGAAAATGTACTCCAGTGTGGTTTTTACTGGCCTACACTTTTCAAAGATGCATTCGAGTTCTGTAAAACTTGTGATCACTGCCAAATGTTAGGAAAAATCTCTCAACAAAACATGATGCCTTTGAACCTCATTCTTATGATCGAAATCTTTGACGTTTGGGGTATTGACTTTATGGGACCTGTAACAACCCAAAATTTAAGCTATAATAATTAACAAATTAATTAAATAATAAAATAAGTTTGTGAAATTATCAAAATCGAGCTACGCGAGTTGCACCAATGTGTTTGTGGCGATTTTATGATCAATTTTTATATATAGTTTGTCAAAATCCGAGCTAAAATGAAGAAGATACGAATTATAGAAGAATCGAATTAAAAAGAAGAAAACAAAAATATAAGGGTCAGGTCAACCCAAACTATGGCCAGGTCGACCATAGGGTCGACCCTCACCATAGCCAGGTCGACTCTCACAATATAAAGGTCGATCCACCTTTGTTTTGTATGTAGATTCACCCAAATTTGTTCGAACACGTCATTTTGCAACTTTTCTTCAATCTTGTGCATTCGTGCTTCCATCCGACGATTCCCAGCAAGCCTATGACATGGTTGCACCAGATTTAATCTTCAAATCCAATGGTTTGAGATCCTTAAACTACACTATAAATAAGACCTTAGGCCTAGCTATTTTTCTCATTCAGATTTTTTCCTATTTGGGTTCATTGCAAGAGGCTGGACCCTAAATAAATTTTTTTTCTGAGAAAATCATTTTGATAAAAATATTATACGCTCTAGAAGTGGATCAAGGAAGACCAAGGACTAGAGCTAAGGACCACAGGTGAGTGTTTAGTAATTATTTTAGATTTTTAAGTAATTTAAAATAATAGGGTTCTCAATAGTTGTAGCTTTTCTGCAATTTTGAGACAATTTTTATAAAGTTTTTTACCGTTAATTTTTAAAGTTCTTTTTCAGTCTATTTTATTCAGCTATTTTTATTCAGCTATTTTATTCAGTTATTTACATTTATTTACATCTATTATACGTTAGAATTCAGCCTGTAAATGTTAGTTTCTTTTTATTTCTTCTTACGCGAATAAAATAATAAAAGAATAATTTGCAAATATGGATTAAATAGAATTAAACACTAAATTTACAGAAACTAGATGTAAAATAAGAAAGACTGTAATAAAAAGAAGATAGACTGAAATAGGAAAATTTGAGACATTTGCAAGCATGTTTATAACTAGTGGTTATAACTAAAAAGATAGAAAAGAAGAATAATAATTATAACGTAGGTTATAATTAAGCAAAAAGAACATTAAAGGCTTATTTTAAAACTTACATTAAGTTAATAAGCAAATATAACAGAGATAACAGAAAAAGGCTTATTTTAAAACTTGGATTAAGTTAATAAGTAAACAGAGCAGAAATAACAGAAGAGACTTATTTTAAAACTTACACTAATTCAATAAGCAAGAACAGAAATAAGGCCCATACCAATAACATTCCCTTTCAAAATAGGACTGATGGTCTCATAATAGTATGTGAGGCTGGGCAGGCCCCTTTCAGACTAGGACTGATGGTCTCACAATAGTTAGGTGAGGCTGGGACATAGGGTAAAGAAGTGGCCAATAGATAGAAGCTCAAATTGGGTGATTTGGGTAAGGGGCACAACTAGATTTTGTTTGTTAGGACCCGTACCAACAGCATTCCCTTTCATACTAGTACTGATGGTCTCACAAAACACTTAGGTGAGGCTGGGTAGGACCCTTTCAGGCTAGGACTGATGGTCTCACAATAGATTAGGTAAGGCTGGGCACGCTTATGCCGACAGGGTGAGTAAGAGGTCACAAGATGGGGGCGACAGTGAGTATGTACCAACGGTGATCGAGCGTGCGACATCGATTAGGGTTGTAATTTGCTACTGCGTTCCAAGCGCTAAACATGTGTCTTTGCTGTGGGACCCATAGGATGAGACTAGCTCACAGTGGAACAACAGAGATAGAAGGCCGATCAACGGGTAGAATTAGGATTCGGCCTAATTAAAATAGGATTAGGATTTTAGCCTAATCACAACAATCTAAGACAAGTGCAAACAATCACAATCAAAGCAAATAGTTAAACAATATTTTATTCCAGTTTTATCTTTCCTTTATTTCCTTTTTATACTAGAACTGTTACTAAGTCTATTATCTTTATCTTGCTTAAAAATACTAGTAGTTACTTTCACTCACCAGACTTATAGTTTGACCCACTCCTCTATGTCCCCTTTTCCCCCAAAGACCAGTAGAGGCAAGGATAGTAGACCCGGATTTTGTGAAGACCCATTTGTAGAGCTTTCTCATTCTTCATGTATTCTTCTTCTTTTTAGTTTTCTTTTCATTTGACTTTGGATGTACTGGTACTTTGTGAGAGGGATGATTTTTATTATGTACTCTGATGATGTGACTAAGATGGTGTTTTTCACGAGACATGCGTATTTGGTTTTTAAGACATATTCTGTTTTTATGACTTATTTTATGGAGTAATAAAGTTTAATTTTAAATGTTTCCGCTGTTAGTATTTATCTGTCTTGTGAATCTTAGTCTCTGTAAAGTTTCAGCTATACCTACAATGCACCACATCTTTTAGTGTGCCCTTTTTGGGTATACTAAGGGGTGTGAAGTGTTTCACTTGGTATCAGAGCCTAAGGTTATAGGATTCCTAAAAACTTGTTTTAAAAGTAAAGTATTTTTCAGAAATAACTTGTCTTCAAACTAAAATTATTTTTCAGAAAGAAACTCTTATTATAGAAATGGTTTTCAAGTATGAAAGAGTTTTTATAAAAATCCCCTCAAAGTTCAATTCAACCTTCTTTCGATTCTTCCAGGCCTAAATTTTCTTTTCTTTGCATAGAATGGCGGACGCCCCAAACCTTCCAAAGGGTGTCCAAGTCCCTTGCTGGTTTCGTAGATATCTCCAAGCTACGACACCAGAAGTGCAAAGGCAAGCGCCTAATTCAGCACCAGCGGGTGGAGATCACACTAATCCACCTGCAGCAGCCAATTTTTCTAAGCTATGCAATGACTTCGCTAATTTAGAAGGCAAGACGTTTTTTGGCATGGAAGATTTCATTGAGGCACGAGCTTGGTTGAGTATGGAGTGGATATTTGGGCTCTTAGGATTGGAGGATCGCTAGAGAGTTCAACTTGCATCTTGGCAGCTAAAAGGAGAAGCTTCTTATTGGTGTAGAGTTGGAAGGTAGAGACATTGGTTGGTTTGGATTTAGGGAAAGATTTGAGAGAAAGTTCTTGTCACAAGCTGAGGAAAGCATGCAATTGGAGAAGTTTATTAATCTGAAGCAAGGGAGTCTTTAGGTGAAGGAGTATATAAATAAGTTTAATGAGTTGTCATGGTTTGGGATGGAGCTTGTTAATACACCGCACAAGAAGGCTATGAAGTTTGCTAAGGGTTTGAATCAGCCCCTCCAAGGGTTGTTATTGACTCATGTACCGATGGGAGCGACATATGAGTCACTTGTGGAGATGGCGCTCGTGGCTGATGCTGTTAAGGAAGGAGAGCTTAAGGAGGTTCCTAAGTAAGAGAATTCTAAGAAGCAATGGTGGAAGAATAAGAAGGGTAAAGATAAGAGGAAAGGAGGAGGCCCTTAAAAGCAGATCAAGAAAGGCGAGAAATGCAATAGCTGTGGATTGGTTGGTTATTTCGCAAAGGACTGCATGAAGGATACAAAGAAGGAGAGGTGTTACAATTATGGGTAGCCTGGTCATCTTAGCAGAGCTTGTCCTCAAAGGACGGGGCAGAGAGCAGGCGCACCTACAGCGCAAGTGCAGGCTTTGGATGCAGCACCTTATAGCAGTGGATCAGATAGAGGTAGGAAAGTCTCTGTAGAAGGTTTGATCTCTATTTCGGATTTTCCTATTCGGACTCTTTTTGACTTCGAAGCATCGCATTCTTTCATTTCTAGTTCCTTAGTTGATTGTTTGCACTTAGATATTTCTCTAGTAGTAGACCCTATAGTTGTTTAAAACCCCATAGAAGGATTGGCACATTTATCTATGATTTGTAGGGGTTTGATTTATACTAGGCGTAGAGTTTGATTGCGACGCCTATGTACTGGGATTTTCGGGATATGGGATGATTGTGGGTATGGATTGGCTATCCACTTATGGAGCGATATTAGACTGCGAGAGGAGAGTCATCAGACTAGAGACATGTAGCGGAAGGACTCTCGAGGTTTCTTTCGACCCACAGGGGTCAGTCATGTTGAGCTTCCTTTATTCCCATGATTCAGTAGATTATGTTCCAATCGTTAGAGATTTCCCAGACGTTTTTGAGGAAGTTAGGGGACTACCCCCTAAGAGAGAGATCGACTTTAGGATCTATCTGAATGACAAAGCTAAGCCAGTGGCATTGCCCGTGAGACATATGGCCTCTAGGGAGAGGAAGGAGTTAAGTAAGCGGATTGGTGAGTTATTGGAGAAAGGCTTAATTAGATGGAGCATATCTGAGTGGGGAGTGCCAGTTGTCTTCGCTACAAAGGCGGATGGTTCCCTTCGACTTTGTGTAGACTATAAAGAGTTGAATAAGCTCACGAAGAAGAACCGTTACCCACTTCCTAGGATAGATGATCTTTTCAATCAGTTAATTGACTTTTCAGGATTTTCTCACCTTGATTTGGCTATTGGATTTCATCAGCTCAGGGTCGCTGACGATAGCATTGATAAGACAACATTTATGACACTTGACGGATTCTTTGAGTGGTTGGTTATGCCATTTGGGCTGACCAATGCCCCAGCCTATTTCGTAGATTTGATGAGCCGTGTTTTTCGAGATGTCCTAAATAAGTTCGTAGTAGTATTCATGGACGGCATTTTGGTGTTTTCCAAGAGTATGGAAGAGCATGCTATTCATCTAGAGGAGGTTCTTCGCACACTTCATGTTCATCAGTTGAAGGCAAAATTCTTGAAGTGTCACTTTTGGCATGAGGAGGTGCATTTCTTGGGGCATGTAGTCTCAAGAGAGGGTTTAGCTGTTGATCCCACTAAGGTAGTAGCAGTGCAAGATTGGAAGGCCCCCAAGAACGTTACCGAAGTTAGAAGCTTCCTAGGTTTGGCTGGCTATTATAGGAAGTTTATCATAGATTTCGCTAAGATTTCAGTACCGCTTACTCGCCTCACTAAGAAGAATACATCATTCGTGTGGGACGTAGATTGTGAGGATTCCTTCACGATGCTAAAGAGGGCCCTTGCTAGTGCACTAGTGTTAGTTTTATCTGATGGAGCTAAGGCTTTTACAGTATACACTGATATGCATGTGGGAATGGTCTTGAAGCGGTATTGATGCAAAAAGGGAGGGTAGTATGCTATGGAAGTAGACAGTTGAGAACTCATGAGAAGAACTACCCTACCCATGATTTGGTGTTAGCTGCTATTGTTTTCGCACTCATGTCTTGGAGACATTACTTGCTAGGAGAGAGGTTCGAGCTTTTCACTGACTATAATTCATTGAAGTACTTGTTCTCACAAAAAG
Source organism: Allium fistulosum (assembly GCA_030737815.1). NCBI lineage: Eukaryota > Viridiplantae > Streptophyta > Magnoliopsida > Asparagales > Amaryllidaceae > Allium > Allium fistulosum. The sequence continues at coordinate 301,569,089 of CM060901.1, read as the reverse complement.
GATTTAAACTTGAGGCAGCATCGTTGGATGGAGTTTTTGGCATCTTACAACTTTGAGATAACTTACACCCCTGGTAAAGGGAACGTAGTTGCAGACGCGCTAAGTAGGAAGAGAGCAACCTTTAGCCCAATGTTCGTGGAATGGAAAAACTTAGAGTTTATTTCCGCCTTTTATTTTAAGCCCTCTATGGACATTACCCCTGGTTTATTGGCAGCACTTGAGGTTAAGCCTACCCTCATAGATCAGATTGGCTCAAGGCAGCGAAAGGATTCAAAGCTTATGGATATTTTGGATAGGATAAGTGGAGGAGAGGTCTCTAGATATCTCCAACGCTATTCCATTGATAGTAAAGGGTGGCTAAGGAGAGATGGAAGACTTTGTGTCCCCCGCACTGGTGATTTGACGAGAGCAGTTCTAGCAGAAGCACGCCATTCTCAGATGACTATTCATCCGGGTGGTGATAAGATGTATATGGACATGAAAAGAGTGTTTTATTGGAGTGACATGAAGAAGGATGTTGCAGAGTTTGTAGCTAAGTGTCGTATATGCCAAAGAGTTAAGGTAGAGCAATAGAAGCCCGATGGATTGCTTCAACCATTGGATGTACCCGAATGGAAGTGGAATAGTATTTCAATGGACTTCATAGATGGTTTACCCCGATCTAGGAAGGGGAATACCAATGTTTGGGTGATTGTAGATCGTTTGACTAAGAGCGCCCACTTCATTCCGGTCAAGAGTAAGAGGACAGCACCTTATTTGGCATCCTTATATGTTCATGAGATAGTCTGACTTCATGGAGTTCCCTCTAGCATAGTGAGTGATAGAGACCCTATCTTTACTAACGAATTTTGGAGGAGCTTGCAAGAGGCTTTAGGGACGCAGCTTAGATTGAGTATGGCCTATCACCCTTAGACGGATGGCCAAACAGAGAGAGTTAATAGAATTCTTGAGGGTTTGTTGAGGATGTGCATTCTTGATTTTGGAGGAACTTGGGAGGAGCATCTTCCTTTAGTGGAATTCGCTTATAATAATAGTTTTCAAGCTAGCATTGGGATGGCACCTTTTGAAGCTTTTTATGGAAGATCTTGCAAGTCGCCTTCGTGTTCGTTGGAATCTACAGAGAGATTGCTACTTGGTCCCGACATGGTTAGAAAGACTTCGGAAAAGATTAATTTGATTAGAAGGAGAATGAAGACTGCCCAAGATAGACAGAAATCCTATGCAAATTAGTGGAGAAGGGATATTGAGTTTGAAGTAGTAGACTTGGTTTTCATTAAGGTATCTCCGCTAAAAAAGGTAGTGAGATTTGGATCAAGTGGGAAACTTGCTCCCAGATTCGTAGGACCGTTCCCTATTGTGGAAAGAGTAGAGAAGATGGCGTATCGGATAAATCTACGAGAGAGGCTCGCGGGAGTTCATGATGTTTTTCATGTTTTGCGCTTGAGAAAGTGCTTACACGATTCAGGCAGAGGTAGTGGAACCTAGCCAACTTGAGGAAGTTGAAGTGGAGAGAGAAGCATCGGTTCGTCGCATTCCTACCAAGATCATTGGACGTGATATCAAAAAGCTTAGGAATAAGGAAGTACCTTTGGTTAAGGTGCAATAGGGAGGCAACATTGAAGACGCTAGGTGGGAGGCTGAAGAGAAAATACGTACCTCTTATCCGTTTCTTTTCGATGGTACGTTTTGAATTTCCTATTTCCATCTTTAGTTTTGAATAGGTTCTTTCCTTTAGTATCCTTTAGGAGGGTAGATCTTAGTATTTAACCTATGGATGGTAGGACTGAATGTAAACATGTTACTAGAACATGTTATGTATGATGGACGCTAGTGGTTGCAAGTGTTTGCTAGTGGATGCTAATGGACGTATATATACACTAGGCACTATTTATCTCTTAGGGATCGGCCTAACTAGGTCACTAAAGCATATGCATATGGATGTGTGCGCATTTGCATTTTATTTTTATTTTTCATGGTTGCTATTAATGGATGGTTATCATATGATTGTTGCATTTAGATGATGATTGTAGCACGCATATAGAACTATCAGTTATCATTAAGGAATTTGCATTCATTTGGATACATGGCACAGACATGATTGCATAAAAGGAGGTCGACTGAATCAGTAGACTGTCTAATCTTTTGCATTAGTTAGGGACATCGACACTACACTATTGCATATAACATAAATTGCATTAGAAAGCTTAAGGACAATGGATGTAATGGATGATGGTTGAATATATGGTTGTAGAATTTGGACGAAAGTATTTATTTCACTCTTCTGTCCTTGGTGATTTTAGGGACCAAATCCCTTAAGGAGGGGAGAATGTAACAACCCAAAATTTAAGCTATAATAATTAACAAATTATTGAATTAAAAAGAAGAAGAAAAATATAAGGGTCAGGTCGACCCAAACTAAGGCCAGGTCGACCCAAACTAAGCCAGGCCGACCATAGGGTCGACCCTCCCGATAGCCAGGTCGACCTTTAGGTCGACCCTCACAATATAAAGGTCGACCCACCTTTATTTTGTACGTAGATTCACCCAGTTTTGTTCGAACACGTCATTTTGCAACTTTTCTTCATCTTATGCGTTCGTGCTTCCATCCGATGGTTCCCAGCGAGCCTATGATGTGGTTGCACCAGATTTAATCTTCAAATCCAACGGTCTAAGATCCCTAAACTACACGATAAATAAGACACTGGCCCAGCTATTTTTCCCATTCAGATTTCCTCCTATTTGGGTTCATTGCCAGAGGCAGGACCCTAAATAGAAAAATTTTCTAAGGAGGAAATCTTTTTGATAAAAATATTCTACGCTCTAGAAGTGGATCAAGGAAGACCAAGGACTAGAGCTAAGGACCACGGGTGAGTGTTTAGTAATTATTTTAGATTTTTAAGTAATTTAAAATAATAAGATTCTCAATAGTTGTAGTTTTTCTGCAATTTTGAGACAATTTTTATATAAGTTATTTACAGTTAATTTTTAAAGTTCTTTTCAGTCTATTTTATTTAGCTATTTTTAATTACCTATTTTATTCAGTTATTTACATCTATTTTACGTTAGAATTTAGCCTGTAAATGTTAGTTTCTTTTTTATTCTTTTTTACGCGAATCAAATAATAAAAGAATAATTCACAAATTTGGATTAAATAGAATTAAACACTAATTTTATAGAAACTAGATGTAAAATAAGAAAGACTGTAATAAAAAGAAGATAGACTGAAATAGGCAAATTTGAGACATTTGCAAGCATGTTTATAACTAGTGGTTATAACTAAAAAGACAGAAAAGAAGAATAACAATTATAACATAGGTTATAATTAAGCAGAAAGAACAGTAAAGGCTTATTTTAAAACCTACATTAAGTTAATAAGCAAATATAGCAGAGATAACAGAAAAAGGCTTATTTTAAGACTTAGATTAAGTTAATAAGCAAACAGAGTAGATTAACAGAAGAGGCTTATTTTAAAACTTACACTACGTTAATAAGATAGAACAGAAATATGGCCCATACCAATAGATCCCTTTCAGACTAGGACTGATGGTCTCACAATAGTTAGGTGAGGCTGGGCAGGACTCTTTCAGACTAGGACTGATGGTCTCACAATAGTTAGGTGAGGCTGGGACACAGGGTAAATAAGTGGCCAATAGATCGAAGCTCAAATTGGGGGATTTGGGTAAGGGGCGCAACTAGATTTTGTTTGTTAGGACCTGTACCAGCAGCATTCCCTTTCAGACTAGTACCGATGGTCTCACAAAACACTTAGGTGAGGCTGGACAGGACCCTTTCAGGCTAGGACTGATGGTGTCACAATAGATTAGGTGAGGCTAGGTATGCTTATGCTGACAGGGTGAGTAAGTGGTCACAAGAGGGGGGCGACAGTGAGTGTGTACCAATGGTGATCGAGCGTACGACATCGATTAGGGTTGTAATTCGCTACCGCGTTCCAAGTGCTAAACAGATTTCTTTTGTTGTGGAACCCGCAAGATGGGACTAGCTCACAGTGACACAATAGAGATAGAAGGCCGATCAATGGGTAGAATTATGATTCAGCCTAATTAAAATAAAATTAGGATTTTAGCCTAATCACAGCAATCTAAAACAAGTGCAAACAATCACAATCACAATCAAAGAAAACAGTTAAACAGTATCTTAACTCAGTTTTATCTTTCCTTTATTTCCTTTTTATACTAGAATTGTTGTTAATTCTATTATCTTTATCTTGCTTAAAAATACTAGTAGTTACTTTCACTCACCAGACTTATAGTCTAACCCACTCCTCTATTTCATCTTTTCCCATATAGGCCAGTAGAGGCAAGGACAATAGACCCGGATTTCGTGAAGACCCATTTGCAGAGCTTTCTCATTCTTCATGTATTCTTCTTCTTTTTAGTTTTCTTTTCATTTGACTTTGGATGTACTGGTACTTTGTGAGAGGGATGATTTTTATTATGTACTCTGATGATGTGACTTAGATGGTGTTTTTCACGAGACACGTGTATTTGGTTTTTAAGACATATTCTATTTTTATGACTTATTTTATGGAGTAATGAAGTTTAATTTTAAATGTTTCCGCTGTTAGTATTTATTTGTCTTGTAAATCTTAGTCTCTGTAAATTTTCAGCTATACCTACAACACACCACATCTTTTAGTGTGCCTTTTTTTGGGTATACTAAGGGGTGTGGGGTGTTTCAGGACCTTTTCCCAACTCTTTCGGAAATTTGTACATTCTTCTTACTGTTGATTAGGTCTCTAAATTAGTTGAAGCCATTCCATGTAAAACAAATGACCATAATTTGTTGTGAAATTCATAAAAAACATCTTTTCGAGGTTTGGAACACCTCGCAATAATAAGCGATAATGGAACCCATTTCTGTAATCGATCAATTGAAACTCTAATGAAGAAATACTCGATAACCCACAAGTTATCCACTCCTTATCATCCTCAAACTTGTGGTTAAGTTAAAGTTTTAAATCGCCAAATCAAGAAAATTTTGGAGAAAACTGTAAATAAATTTCGAAAAGATTGGTCACAAAAATTGACAGATGCGCTTTGGGCTTATAGAACTACATATAAAACTAACCTAGGGATGTCTCCTTTTAGGATAGCATATGGCAAAGCATGCCATTTACTTGTCAAACTTGAACATAAAGCGTTGTGGATGATTAAGAACATAAACTTTGATCTTGCAAAAGCTGGCGAAAACAGGAAATTACAAATCAACGAGTTAGAGGAAATTAGGAACGACGCGTATGAAAATGAGAAAATTTACAAAGAAAAAATAAAAGTTTTTCATGACAAGTCAATCCTAAGTAAAACATTTTTGTCAAATCAAAGAGTTCTTTTGTATGACTCTTGACTTCATTTGTTCCCAAGGAAATTAAAATCAAGGTGGATAGGACCATACGTGGTACGTACTGTTTTTCCACACAATGCCATAGAAATAGAAAATCCTAGTGATTGATCGATTTTCAAAGTCATTGGTCATCATTTAAAACCTTACTTGGAGTTGGCAAGTGATCGAGAGGAAGAGCTCATGATTCTTCATGAGCCACACTATGTTTAGTAAGAAATTTTAACCCTTTCTTGTAAATATGTACATACTTTTCTCTATTACACTCATTATATCATGCATTGACTGTGGGGACACAGTTAAAATCAAGTATGGAGGGGAATCTCATGTTTATTTTGATTTTTCATGGTTTATTTTTTTGCATTTTCATTCCAAAATCAAACAAGAAAAAAAATTCGCACAACAATTTTTTTTAGCATATTGATTTACTTTTGATGAAACACGATAGAATAAGTATATGTTTTTGATTATTAAATTCAAATTTTTGAAAAATTACTTGTCTCAACAAAAATAAAAAGAAAACTTTGATTATAAGTAATTATTGTGTAACTAGTATATAGGAAGGTTCATAGGTGTAATTATGAAGTATATACTAATTGTAATCTTTGTTTAAAAGGGTGGTTGATTTAAAGTAAAGGCGATAACATTTTTGATCTTCTAAGTTAAGTGGTACTAAGATGATTTTCCATAACTCTCTCTTTTCAAAAACAAAAATTTACATAATAATAAGAAACACCTAGAGTTATGTGTTCATACGTAAGTGTGTACATTCGCCACGCTTTATACTCTTCTCACATAAGCCCGAAAGGCAGTGCATGATCAATATATATGTTCTCAGTATATCTGAGTTAGGTGTAGGTAAATAAAATAAAAATAAAAATAATAAACACCTAGAGATATGTATTCATACGCAAGTGTTTACACATGCCACGCTCTGTACTCTTCTCACGTAAGCCCGTAAGGCAGTGCATGATCGGTATATATGGCCTCATGATATCTGAGTTAGGCGTGTAAACAATAATAATGTTAATATTTTTCAAAATAGAGAGAGACCAAGTAATTGAAAACCAAGCACTTTCTTTACTTAACTGAGTTGACTTGTTATTCAAAAGAAATAAAAATGCCACTTTGCAAAACTTTGATTATCAACTAAAGGATTCATTTCATAGTTTCGTTATGTTATCAACCGAAACAACTAGCCAAATTAGAGTCCAATTGTGATGATAATTTAATTTTTGTTGGACGTTTTGATGAGTAGAAAGACTAAAATTTCTTGATGATAACCAAAACTTATATCTAACTTGCTCGTGTCAATATAAAAGTAAATTCTTCAGTTGTAAATATTTTCGAAAACTTGCATCATGTAGTCGCATTAGAATTTTCATATCACATTTGGATTTTGTGGGTAGTATCTACTGAAAACCCTCACGAGCAACACTCGTCCTACTAGAGACACCTCGAGGTTTAACGGCTTGTTGCATACGCTTAATGCAATCGTGTTTCCTATGAAAACGGATTTATCCTAGTTTTAGTTTATTCGAGGACGAATAAAAGATAAGTGTAGGGGTATTGATGTGCATGTAAAAACGTATATTTATATTCTCATATTTAATCTTATTTGTTAAAATAAAAGGCATATTAGGGTGATTTTACATGTCGAAACCAAAAATACAAAGGTATTTTCAAATATTATTCATATATTAACATGTGGGCAAAATGGTAAATTTTATGTAAATTAATTTGAAGAAAATTTACTTGCACATTTTTTTTGTAGGAATTTGAGTGCATATTGGAAGTGGCTTCGTTGATGTATGCATGCACGAGTGTTCAAAGCCGAAGAAAGAAGGAAATAAAAGAATTCAAGCAAATGGAGGAGCCCACATGCCCACTAACTAATGGACCATAATTAAAAGCAAAAGCACATGTTAGTGGAGGATTAATTAAGTGCTAATGATGACTTGGAGGCTACACATTCACAAGGACATTTTTGGTAGTTCCCTAAAAAGGGAATTAGGGTTTTAGGCATGTATAAATACCCCTTTATGTTTCATGTAATGGTCCTCTTCTTTTATGCAAATTGTAGCCACAAAATCAATGATAAATAAATTGGCTTCTTAAGCCTCTTCTTATTTTCTTTTATTATCTACATTCTTTTCCTCCTTTCATGCTATTTTATTTCATGCTCTTTTATTTAATTTATGCTTCTTTATTTCATGTTAGTAGCTAGTTTTAATTAGTTTAGTTTCATTTCATGCAAGTAGTTAGTTCTCTTTTCTTTGAATTAGCTCTCATATCCTTCATGTTTATGTTGAAATCACTTTATGTTAACATGTATTCAAATATGAGAAGCTAAACGCCTTCGATTTAGGAGTAATGAAGCTCTCATAAGGCATATAAAGTTAACATATGGATTTCATTTATGCTCTCTCTTTTGTGCTTAATGGAAATTTTGATGTTTATGATTTTGTTGTTTAATATTGAATTTGATAGCCTATGTTGTTCATAACAAATTGGCTATACTTAATCAAACATAAACACAAGTTTCTCTTTCATCCAAATATGATTTTGGTAATGAAAGTGAAACTAGAATCAAACTTTGGTGCTCTAATTTACTAATTCATAGTAAATAGATCATACTTAAAATAGATTTTATTTTTATTTTCATACCGAATTCATGCCAATTTCATGAGAGTTGATAAGTAGGTTAGAGGGTGTGTTAGAGTTTGATGGTTTAAGTGTGTTAGTTAATAACACAATTAGGCCATACTTATAATAAAGGGACAGTTTGGCACAGGTCCCTAATAAGTTTCAAAATACACAAAAACCCCAGTAAAATAAAGTTTGTAAATTAGGTCCCTAGAATTAAGTTACTGAATAATGACATACACTTATGCAATTATTCAGTGAATAATTGCAGACATTTATGCAATTATATCAAAAAATTGCGGAAAATTCTGCAATTATTCATCCAAAAAATTGCGGAAATTTACGCAATTTTTTGAAAAAATTGCGGAAAATTCCGTAATTATTCATCCAAAAAATTGCGGAAATTTACGCAATTTTTTCAAAAAGTTGCGAAAAATTCCGCAATTATTCACCAAAAAAATTGCATAACTATATGCAATTACTTAGTAACTTAATTCTAGGGACCTAATTTACACACTTTTTTTACTGGGGTTTTTGTGTATTTTGAAACTTACTAGGGACCTGAGCCTAATATTCACTATAATAAATACATCCACTAATTCCACAAATGATTAAAAAGAGAGATTACAAATTTATCGTGTGTTGCTTTTTTTGAACATGAGAGTGGATTTGCCTCAAAATTTCCCTTTAATCTCATAGTTTTATTCACTTTTGTTTTAGTTTGTTTTCCACAATTTTCTTAGTTTAAAGCAATTTCAAAACCTTGGGCTAATTTGATTGAGTAATTTTAGAATTTTTGCTTTCTCCATGGATCAACCTGTACTTGCATACGTACTATGATTGTACGCTGTGTGCTTGCGGTTTTATTATGATATATTTTCGATGGTATTCTAATTGATAGAATTTTCCGAACGAATAATAGGGCATTTCAAGGGAAAGTGTTATGAACTAGCCAAAGCTAAACGAGGAAAGGTTTTTTCTTTAGAACCAATAGCATTCAAACACACTACTGAAAAGAAGGGAAAGGCTATGTTAGGAAGTACACTTCTTATGCATAACATTCTTGTTAAAGTGTTGTTTGATACTGGAGCATCAAATTTTTTATCGTTAAATGTTTTGTAGATAGGTTAGGTCTAATACTGACATACCTTGGTGCTTCTCTAAGGGTGGCAAACCCATTAGGTGGCTATGCAACTCGAATGAGATGTGACCATTTAGAATTTGATTCCTTAGGTCATATGTTTGCCTGGAATTTGCATGTGTTTGATTTTGTAGGTTTTGGGATTATTTTGGGTATGGATTGGTCAGGTCTATATGATGCTAGGATATTTTTCCAAGATAGAGTGGTATCCTTTAGATAACCCAAGGGCCGTAATCATATTAGACACTCACTGAAAGAATCAAGTTTCTATATATGTGCATTGTTTGATGTTATGGAAGGCGTGGATGATGAAATAAATCTTGTTTTCGTAGAAGAGAGTACATTGATATTTTTGAGATAGTTATGAGACTGTCGCTGAAACATGCCATAGAATCTCAAATAGATCTCATACCAGGAGCAGAACCTATAAGTAGACCATTTAGCAGGATGACACCTACTGAAGTGAAAGAGTTAAAGGTGCAGTTAGTGGATTTGAAAGGAAAGAATTGTATTCGATCAAGTGGTTCTCCTTAGGGAGTTGCAACTATGTTCATAAACTAACCGAATGGATTGTCGAGACTGTGTATTGATTAGAGAAAGATGAATGAGAAGAAGAAAAAGAATCGGTATCATTTGCCTAGAATAGATGATTTGTTTGATCAATTGAGTAGAGCCAAGGTGTTTTCATGGTTCGACTTAGCAATGGGTTTCCATCAGTTGAGAACGACAAAGGAAAGTATATCATTAAAGACGTATCAGATATGGTACGATTCATTTGAATGATTAGTCATGCCCTTTGGACCGACCAACGTGCCTGCTTTCTTTATAGACTTAATGAACTTAATATTTCAAAAACATTTGGATAGATTTATATTGGTTTTTATCAATGATATATCGATACATTTTAAGAATGAATAAGACCATAATGTTCATCTCAGAATAGTGCACGATATGGCGAGATAACATCACCTAAAGGCAAAATTTTCAAAATGTAATTTCTGGGAAAGAGAATTGAAGTTTTTTTGGACATATAGTTTCGAAAAATGGATTGTCCATGAAACCATGAAAGATCGAAGTTATTAATAGCTGGAAAAGACTTGAGGCCATAACCAAGATTATATGTTTCTTAGGGATAGCTGGCGGCTACTAGAGATATTAAAGATTTCTCTCGTATAGTAACATTGACGATTAAACTAAAGGAAGAACGTAAAGTTTATATTGACCGATAAATATGAAGAAGTTTTTAAAAAGCAAAAGCTTTTATTGACCAATTGCCTATGTTAGTTGCTCCGGATGGGAATCAAGATTTGGTGGTATATAGCGATGCATATGGAACTGGTTAGGAGCTATATTGATGGAAAGAGGTAGAGTCATTGCCTTTGCTTCTTGATAGCTTGGACCGCATGAAGTTCGATATCCTACTCATGATTTGGAGTTAGGGGTAGTAATCTTTGTGTTGAAGCTATGGAGATACTATATTTTGGAGGACGGTTCAAATTGTCTAAGGATCATAAGTTCTTGAAGTATTTATTCTCTCGGAAAGAGTTGAATATGAGATAGCAAATATGGCTAGAGATTTTAGCAAAGTATGACTATAGAATTGAGTATACGCCGAGAAATGGATATAAAGTTGCTGATGCACTTAGTAAAACACATCAAAATGTGGTATTTGCAATGTTAGTCGAATGGAACAATTAAGAGGCATTGGCTTCCTATGGAGTAGGATGAGACCGACGGCTTGTTCTAGTCATAGTACCACAATGATCTCTTGTTTAGTAGTATAACTAGTATTGATAGGAAGAATTGTTGTAAGGCAAGGAGATGATATAGTACTAACCGATCGGATTAAGAGACTAGAAGTTGGAAGTAAGGTTGATGATTTGAAAGACTTAAGAGGATGGTTGAAAAGAGGGGAAGACTGTTTGTTCCAAATGTAGATAATGTATGGAAGAAGTTTTTAGAGAATGTCGCCGATCGAACTTTACTGTAACGACCCGAGAATTTTAACGGTTTTAATAAATTAATTAACTGGAATTTTCATGAAATTTAAACAATAAAATTTAACAATGAAAATTTGATTTTTGGTATGCGTCCATTTAATCATAGCAAATGGCGAATTTTCATAGAAAATATGAAAGTTAGTTCTATTGTGTAATTTTCAATTTTAATTTGAAATCAGTTAATTTGATGAAAAAAATATTTTCGAAAACCGAATATTTTTCATAGTAAAAATGTAGACCATTTTCTAAATGTGACGTCATATTTCATTTCGTCAAATTTGGACTGCTCTAGCCCCGTTTATCTTATTTTCGGTAGATTTGCAATAGTTTGGCAGCGAAATATCGACTTTTGATAGGATGGTCGTATCGCTGATATCTATGTACCATTTTGTTCGTCTTGTCATGCTGATCTCCACAGTATATTCAGTTTTGTGTTTCGGCGTCTTGTACATGGCAAAATCGGCACACTCATCAGCCTCGTGCTCGAACCGACCGTGCATCATCACCACGCATGTATACTGAGAAACTTAGTTGCCTATATCTGTTTTGGGAAAGCTTGAACTTGCTCGTGCTCGAACCGGTCTGCGCACTCATCAGCCTCTTCGCACATGAGCCGAGCTGACACCCTGCACTTCCCTGACCCGACAGCTAACCTCTCTTCCTCTATGTATTTTTTTTTACAAAAAGGAGATATTTTGATTTTTAAATATATGTGTTTGGAAATATTGATTTTTTTAATATTGATTTCAAATTATAATGAATATATATATATATATTGATGAAAATAAATAAATATGTGTTTTAAGAAACAATGATTTTGAAATAGAATATATATAGATTTTATTTTAATAAGTGTTTTAAATTAAATATTGATTTTAATATAAAATTTAAATAGTTATATAAATGTTTCATACAAATATGTATATGTTTTGTTTCGTCAATTCATGTCCGTCGTGTTTTCCTTTGTTTATCGAATTCATGTTCATTGTGTCGTGCTTTGGAATTTGTATGGACCATTATAATGAATTTGATATTATTTATTTCCACGTTGTTAAATTTTTATCTGAAATTTTCCAAATCCTTTTACATAGCAAAGAAATATTCATATTTTTTAGGTTATCCTTTTAATATTTAGGTTTGCGGAGCTGGTTCCAAATAGTGAGGTAGCTTAAGTTTGAGTTTTCCGAACCACTTTCATAAAAAGCCCCTTCCGATTTTATCAATTTTATTGATTATCAAATTAGAAAATCTACAATATGAAACCTTGTAAATTGGGGTGGACTATAAGACTGAGTTAATTATTATTATTATGCCCTTTCTAGATAAACAATTATCTAATGTAACAATTCATTTTACTAAAATTATCAATTGTGATATACTAATCTCCTTTTTTGTTTGGTTTGTCTAATAAGAATACCTATATAGTTTATGGTGTATTTCATAGTATACATCCTAGCATTTTAGCCACATAGCTTCTGCTGTTTAGATTATCATTCACTAACAAAATTAAACTTTTATGAAAGTTAATACTAAGACCAAATGGTAGTTCAAAGTTATACAAGAATAATTTTAATGAATCAATTTGGCGGGCTAAGTGAGAATAAAATATTAGCGTGTTGTCGGCATATCGATGGGTAGAAATGCCTCCATGAGCAAACTTAACCCCCAATTTCAGAAGAATATTATTATGCAATGCTAATTTAATAACTTCATTTAATAGGTTGACAACTAGGTTAAACAGTAAGGGCGAGAGAGGATCACCGTGTTAAAGGCTATGTTTAACTTGAATTTTGTTATCTTCTTCTCCATTGACAATGAAAATGTATATATAGGTTTTTAGGACAAGATTTGTGCAAGTAATCCATTTTTAGTAAATCCCCTAGCTTTTGAAATATCTAACAAACACCCCCAATCTAGTCAAATGCTTTGAAAAAGGCTAGTTTAAGAAGCGCATATGTACTTTTATTATTTTGGTAGTAGTTAATGAACTCTTATGTAGTAGCTACTCCATTCAATATGTATCTAATATGAATAATAGCAGTTTGTGTTGCGCATTGAATGTCATATTTAGCACCACAAGTTAAAAGAAAACAATGAAGATTTTGAAATGTTGGTTTCCCTTTTGAACAGTCTACGACAACAATTTTATGTTTGAGAAACCATGCGTCCACTCAAGGAAATGTAAGCAAAGCAGGCGGTTTACATATGTGTTTATGTATTTTGTGTTTGAACGTTATGAAACGAATGGTTTGTAGGAGTACTACTCTCTTTAATTTATCTCTTCACTTATATTCTAGCTGAATGTTAAAAAAGAAGATACATGATTAATAGACGAAAGAAAAAATAGGTATATATTTGAAATATTTGCAGCAAAAACCACAAATATTCAAAATACATTTAATTTGTCAATGGTTTTTGTGACCAAATGCTCGTAGAGTTCAAGGAATTTGATAGGTAATAGCTAAAAACACTGAAATAATTTAGGTGGTTAATTAAAAGGTTTTATTGAGAGGGTGATTTGTGTATTACGTGATAGAATTCAAGGTATGCCCTAGGGTAATTATGTAATTGTTACATATATCTAACTCGATAACCAACTTTGTTCGAAATAAAAGATGTTTTCTATCTATTATATACTTCATATAATGTGATATATACTTTATATAATGTGATGTATAAATTAATTAATTTAATTAAAAGTATATTTAATAGAAAATCCATAAATGGAATGTTTTGCGATAGTAGATATAATGTGTTATAACCATGAGTGATTTATCATAATAAAATAAACATACCATTTTAAATATTCCTAGTCAAGGTGTATCAAGGCTGAATATGAGTGCATCTGTTTAGACTAGAGTACATAACGCTCTCCAAATGTTGGACAGTGTATTACTCATAGTTACTGGGGCACCAAGGGGTTACGTACCAATAATTATTGGATAACTATAGAATGACTCACTCGATAGTTTTCTATTGGTTAACATAATTAAGATCAAACGGAAAATATCAATGTTATAAATTACACAGTTCTCCCAATTTGCAATACTATTGATCTTCAATGTGGAAGCTTCGCTTTGATTATAGTTAAATCGTAGCACGATGCCCATCGGACGATTATAGTTGGGTTGAGTGGAAGCATTTGAAGTGGAACGCTATTCAAGTGAGGATTCGTCTCCTTGGTTATATGAGGTTAGTATCAGAGTCAAATGTAGTAAACACAAAGACAAAATCTTTGGCCTAAGCAGTTTGATTAATAATAATTGTTATTATTGAACAAAGAACTTTGTGCTTGGACTATAAAATTGAATATGGAAGATATTGGAATTTTGATGATTACCAAAGTCCATAAGTTCAAAGTGATATAGTTTTGATGAAGAGAATGAGTGTAAATAATCGTCACTACCACGTAACGCTTAACAAAGTAAAATTGGATTTTTTTCGAAACTAAGCAAGCGATAAATTTGACCAAAATGTCACATGACCTGCTAAGTGACGCATGAACGTTAATATTTGAATTGTTCGATATTAATCGTTGACAAAATTTACATCTAAGATCACACAATCAAAATGTTGAATACTCCATTGACCATATGATTTAATTAATTTATAATTGTTATAAATTAATTGAATTAATTAATGTCTATAAAATATTAATTATAAAGTTTATATTTGATATGTTGAACAATATTAAAAATTTATGTTTATAATACTTATAAATATATTAATCGATATACGATATTGATACACGTTTAAATTGGATTTAAATGCAATAAATATTATTTGGGCTTGAAATGTGTTTGAAGCTAATATGGCACTTGAGATATTTGGCCATGATTAGATCATGGTTTGGCCGGCCATAAGATGGTCTTAAGGGTAGGATTTTGATGTGCTATAAGGTAGAGAATGGGTAAGAGAAAAATAAGGATCTAGATAATATATTTTCTCTCTGGTCTCTCCTATATATAAGGATCATAACCCTTGTGCTAGAATTAGTTTTAGTGCCTCAATTCTTATCTTTTGCTGGCAGATACCATACCCATCCCTCTTCCAAATTTTCAAGCATTAAATCAAAAAAAATTCAAAGCTATACATTAGTCGGCAGTCAGCAATTCGAAGCTAGCACCTTCTAAATTGTTATAAGATTCAAGAAGATCATTTCAATGCCTCAACGTGTGAACCCTTGGCTTTGGTGAAAAGTATTCATCTTGTTTATTGATTCATTTAATATTATAACCAATTATTGCATTATATGTATGTTGTTAGATTATATTACGAATCTAGCATATCGATGTTTTGCCATATAATAGATGGTTGAATATGTTGGTGCATCTATATAAGAATATATATGTTAAAAAAATTGTATGCTTACTGGTATTAAAATTACAGCCAATTTTTTTTTGTAATTGAATAATATTTTATATGATTATATTAAATAATAAATTAAACTCTAATGATTAAAATCATATAATAAACTTCTAAAAAATTATAAAATTTATTTTTGCACAATAATAATTCGACAGCAAAGAGTACTTCATTTTACTACATATTTATATTTATTATATATTTAGATATTAATATAACTATTTATTTAACTATAAATTGATTATATATATATATAAATATATTTAATATAATATAATTCGAAATTAAATTTGAAAATTTATATAATAATAGTAAATAATTTTCATATTTCAAAAATGATTTTTTAAATAATTTTAATAATTAATTTTGATAGATTTTTAAATTACTTAATAATTTTTTATTTAAAAATTATTTTATAAATCCAAAAAAAATTGTGTCGTGAGCTTAAAGTCAATTTGCATCAACTTTACAAAATTAATACATACATACGTATGTATGTATATATGTATGAATATGTATGTATGTATAGATATATGTATGTATGTGCACATGTGTTTATATAATTATAAATATTTATAATTGAACAAAAAAAATTAATGTTCTTTCTAGTTTGCAGCAACAATTAAAAAAATTATTTTATATTAATTATTAAATGCTGTTGTCATTTAATATAAATTAACATTTGAATAAATACACCCTAAATATTTTATATAAATTATTACAATTATTATTTCTATATATATTTATGATTGTATTATATACATATAACATTTGATGTGCACGCGATATATATATATACATATATTCATTTAGACAACACATAGAAACTATATGGGCAAACATGTCTGTTGTAGTGTAAATCCTAATGCATATACACGGGCATGTCAAACCATGCGCACTTTATTATGTTGCATGTGCATGTACACACATATATGTATATGATACACATATTCAGACATAATACAAAATAATATAAAGTAAAACTTTATTTATAAAATAAAATAATGATTTTCTTTAAAAGAAATTTAGAAAATTTCTAAATAAATTAGACTTCATAGGCCCAATTGTTTGCGCCAAAATTGTTCACAAACACCCAATAGTAGATGAAAGCACCAAATCACAGTCACAAGTCACATATAGAATGTATGTAGTTGAAATAAATATGAATAACGCTCAAAATTTAAAAGGAAAGCAGTAAAAAGAGAAGATTTATAGTGGTTCGGTGTTGTAGCCTACGTCTACTTTGGAAGATGTGCTGTTTTATTGATGATTCTCAACTGATTTACAACGGCACAAGTGATAGTATTCAAGTTACAATAGAGTTCCAGCAGAGTAACAGCGCAGAAGAGCCAGAAGATCCCATTTCTATTGGCATTGGAGTTCTAATTATAAGTGCAGTCTACAAATATCTGACTTAGATCTCGGAATACTCCTTCTCTCACATGGGTGGGCCCAGCAGATCGATCCAAGATCATTTTAGATCGATCCATGATCGATCCACAATCACTTCGTATCGATCAAAAATGATCCAATGATTATGGGATCGATCACGAACGTTCCTCTGGTGGTATGAAAGTTGTGGTGAAAATTTGAAGGCGTATGGACTTGTAGATCATGAGTTATGATCGATCCAAAATGGAATTTATAAGCTGGTTGAATTGTTCATACCGATAGCTTGGTATCGATCTGAATCGATCATATGTGTATTGATCAAGAGCTCTACATCCATCACTCTTCTTATCCATGCCATTCGTATAGATCAGGGTGATATGGCGCGTTGTTCCAGAAGCGATCCACTTTTCATGCCGAGCGACTGTTTCTTCCTCTTGACTATGTTCCTTCGTATCGTTCTAATGCAACCTCATTCATATCATTGCTTTGCACTCCACTTCGTATCGATCCTTGCTTATACCTTTTGTATCGATGATTGACTAACTTTCGTATCGATCATTTGTAGCCGCTTAGTATCGATACAAACTTATGTTTTTCGTATCGATGATTTAGAGGCTATTTCGTACCGACCATTGTATGCGTTCTACATATCGATCATTTTAGTGGTGTGTTTCGTATCGATCGTTGGCCAATCGATACGAACTGTGTAGAGGGGAAATCGATACGAAGCACGTGTGAATGGAATCGATACGAAACGTTAACTGTTGATGGATACAAATGGGATTGAGAATGATGGAAAAGAAGAGGAACTGCCTTTGACGGGTACGAACCGAGGCTTTCTTCATGATTCTTGATCGATCCATGACCCTGACTCGAAGTAGCCACCTCCTTGATTCGAAGTAGACCCTCCAGTGACCCGAAGTAAGTGCTGTGGTGACTTGAAGCAGCTTGTAAATGTGCTAATCCATCAAAGACTCGAAGCAAGCCCTTCTCTGACCCAAAGTAAACTGCCTATAAACCCGAAGCAAACATAAAGGTGACTCGGAGTAGACTCCAAGCAACTTGAAGCGACTCGTTCTTTGTCGAAACCATATTTTAAACATCTTGCGTGGTTTATTCATCGACTATGCTATGTCTTGTGCAGTTGATTGGGTTAAATCCGCATGTATGTTGCCTTGCCAAAAGGCGGGTTAACACTTTGCTCCCAAAAACATGCCTTGCGATAGGAAGGTGTGTTTTGTAGTGCCATAAGTTGGATGTTCGTATCTTATTAATGACCTGTAAAGAGACTGATAATCTTACCTGATTGTGAATAGCGATCGTTCGAGATCATATGCCATTCGGGGCGGTATGTGACCGTTCGAGATTATATGCCGTTCGTGGCGAATTATGACCGTTCGAGGTCGGTGCCATTCGTGGCGAATGGTGACCGTTCGTGGTCGGGTGTCGTTCGTGGCGAATGGTGACCGTTCGTGGTCGGGTACCATTCATGGCAAATAGTGACCGTTTGCGGTCGTATTTTGAAATCATAAACATCAGAATTACATTAAAATGAGTCTTACATTAGAAATTTCCAACTAAATCAAGTCTAAGTGCAAAAAACAGAAAGCAAAAGCAAAACAGAAACGTCAAAGTGCAAACACCTACACTGTTGCGGTTTATAGTCGTCTTAGAGCATGCTTGAAGACCGTTCGTGATCTTGTACATGTGTAAGTGACCTAACCGTGTTAGTGTGGGATTCGCTACTTATTCGTCATTATTCTAGTTAATTGATGATAAGGTGATGATGCCTAGATCTAGAGCCATCCTCATTTGGTGCAGTTGGTGGTTGCTCCTGCTCCACCGTCGCTGCTCGCTTTTTCATGTACTACAACAGCATGCCATTCCGGATATGTCCTTCAATCTCATCCTTCAAGTGCATGCAATCATTTGTACTATAGCCGCTTAGTTCGTGGAATAGGAAGTACTTGTCTGATTTTCTTTCATTATTGGTAGGATCCCTCCTGATTGGCCTTCGATAGGGAACCTGCCCCCTAGTGTCTTGGTAGATTCGTTCCAAAGTCTCATTCAACTCCGTATAAGAGGTAAATCTCGATTCCTTTCACGGCCGCTTTGGCTCGTCATAGCTGTTCTCTACTTTCCATTTCCCTTTATCCTTGCCTGAATCCTTTCCGGGCGGATCTCCGCTTTTGACTGCATAAACATCAACCTCATCTCCTTCCTCTCTCTCAGCCTTCACATCTTCCTGCCGTAGAAACCTTTCTACTTCATGGTAAAATACTCTAAGATCCATAGGTGGATCATGGTAAAATACTATGGACTTGCCCTATTAATGGTATTAGAGCTAAATATCCTATATGGTCTAAATCAGTCGAATTAGAGCAAACTAATTAAACTTACAACCAAGTTAATAGGGTGTCTAAGAAAGGTAGTGTTTAGGTTTACAATAATAGAAAAGGCCCAATTTGAATTAGGTTTGGACTAATTTCAAAATTATTTTAAAATGATAATACAAGTTTTAAATTCAAAAATTAAATTTAAAATAAGAAAAATATTATAAATGTTATAATATAGATTTTCAAATTGTTTTGAAAATTAATTTAAAAGTTAAATGTAAATAAAACACATATTATAAAAGTTATAATATAATTTTTCAAAATGATTGAAAAAGTTATAAAATTAATTTCAAAAATATTATTTATTAATAAGATAAATACAATAAATAAATTAACTAAATAATTTAATTCATTAAATATATACATATGTATAGTATATATAATGACATATGTTATGTTGTCTTGAATTGTTTGAGACAATATAAGTATACATTCGTGTATAAAAGAATATTTGAAATTTATAAAATTGTTTAATTAAATAAATTAACTAAAAGTTAATTAACAAATTAAAATGCATATATATATATAATATGCGCGTGTATTACTATTAAGGTTATAGTATATATATTCAATATAATATGTTATAATTAAATAATATAATAATTAATTAAAGTGTTAATTAATTAGATTAATTAAATAAGATTTAATTAGTATAACGTTACATAGAAAATATTATATAAGTTAAATAAAGTATAAAAGCTATATAATAATAAAAAAATTATATAATATAAATGTATAACCTGAATGTGGAATAGTAAGAAACCCAATTAGACTTAAGGAATAAATACATATGTACAATACATATACCATGATTTATGATGTGTTTGACACTTGAATCACAAGGATATTTCGTAAGACATACATTATTCCATAAGTCGATATCACTCGATTACATATAATACAGATTATGAATCTTTAATATAAGTGTTGTCATCTACCATTTATATGTTAACAAATTACTTGCATACTCCGTGATTGTTGAGAAAACACAAGTTAGAGATGTTATGTGTAGTATAATCAATATATTGAACAAATGTGGTAAGATAACTATATGTATTTGTTGAGCAAATTCAAGGTACATATACTATACTTAGGCCATCGCGAAATGGTAGGTGTGAGCGAATAATCTCTTTTGATTTGTTGAGCCAACCCAAGGCCGAAATGAAATTAGAACAAGGAACCATGAGTTAGGAGTTGTATATGATACAACCGATAAGGAGTTATCTATTGTTCATCGGGCTATAACTGGTTGAGCAAATTCAAGATCGAAATCCCAAGACAAACGAGTCCTAACACCCACTAGTAAAGTCAAAAGCCTTCTATGTTTTGTCTTTGGGTTTGGGGAAGCATAAAAGACTAGTGGAAGTCTTATTAGAAAAATGAAACGCTAACATTTGACCTTTCTAATATTGTAAGAACATCTGCCATATAAAATTATAATATTTTACATTGATAAATTTGTGCAATTAGTACAATTGAGAAAATGTTTATGAATAAAAATATACAAATGGAATGAATTGATATTGACAAATAGAAATATAAAATATATAAACCAATAAATTTTTGCATGTTGATCCATGCAAGCACCTTTGTAGCGAATCGGGATTTTCGACCCTCGAAAATCGACATCAATACGTTCACTATATAACATGCCGAATATTCAAGTGGCGGAAATACCGATTGCTAGGGGTAAAGAAGAAGAAGAGAACATAAACAGCAATACAGAATCTCACAATCGCAGCGGGACAAAATATAATATATAATAACGAATCTTTATACAAAGAAACTGTAACAGTAATATACATACATTCATTAGAGTACAACAGTCAACAATCAATCTGGACAGTTATAATAACTTGCCCTCAAATGTACAGAATATACAGCAACACACACTGCGGAAATATAATTGAGTGCGTGGAATATGCCTGAGAATCCTCCAGCTCGTCTTTTGAGCTCCATAGCATCCTAACCTAAATCTATAATACTCGGTATGACCCGAGCATTATAATAAAATAACACTCGAGTCAGTTTGGAAAACCAGCGTGAGAAAACAGACTCAATTTGAATTTAATTATTTTCAAAAATCATTTCAACGCCACACATAAATACGATAGGTTTTTACCTTACGATAACCAAAACACTTTTATATAAAAATCCAGTGATATTATAATAGTGTCTAAGTACAAATACTTATTAAATAGCAGAAATTGTTGCATTAATTAAATTCCAACATACTAGGGTCTACAATTAAAACCGTAAAGGCACGTATTGGAGAATGGATTCCATACAATGACTGGGATACTGGGGTACCGCCCATCACAGTACACCTCTAGAAAAAATGTACCGAGGTCGTACCTAACGATCCCTACCAAACACAGGACCGGCCTACCCCTTGCTGGATAGTACCGAATATGTTATCACCCTGGGTGTTCTCACCCTATCACGCGCTCTCTTTTCCATACACAACCATATTCATAATTATAATATATCCAAGGGTATCTAGAAAAGTGATAACATATCCTACTTGGGTGCGACCCACTTAGTCCTGCTGCATCTCCCCTGTTTTAGTCATTCCTGGTTGATGAGGCATGAGGCTACCTTAGATTTAGCATTTGTATATTTGGAATGCTAACACCGCCTTCCAGGCAAGCAATGCAATGATGTTATATAACATAAAATACTAATCCCGCTTCGAGGCGAGATATCGCAGTAATATAGGGTCATCCACTATTATGCAGAACGCATAGTGTCTCATCCGCTCCAATCGGCGGGAAATATAACCAAATACTAATATATATACTAATATATGTATATAATTGCATTCAACTGATAAATATATATCCATTCAAACAATCATCTAATAATTTTTTTAATTATTATAAATTAATCCAGTTATCCAAATTGAGTGAGGTTTACTCACCTTGATTTTCCAAAATTTGTTAATCGTTCCAATTCCAAATTTATTCCATTGCGTAGTATTTGCCGCTACGAATCCAACGTGACTCGTTACGTTAATTTTGGACCTCGTATAAAAGGGTTACGAATTTTTATAAGTTAATGAATTTAAATTTAATTTCGATTTGCTAAGTACATTTATTAATAACTAATTACCATATTAAAATACAAATTACCTTCTTCCTTATATAAATCTGCTCCTCCCCACTATCACCACAGATCAGCACCTGCCCCTCCCTATACGACTTCCTCCACCTCGACTATAGCCATGTCGGACACCCAATATGAAAAAGCACGTCACCAAAAACTGCTACTATATGCCAAATGTCACGCTAAACCCGAATCCATCATCCAAAATTTTCTAATTTGCCTTAAATCGAGTTTAATGTGGTCTTGAGTAATAGTTGGAAATAGGTAAATCCATAATGTTTTAGGTTGAGTAAAATAGTTCCAGATAAACCGATCATCCAAATTTCAATTTACCTGAAACATTTACAATTTTAAACATTGTGGATTTACAATTCGAATCCATCATCCCCTAATGATTTTCTACCCACTGCTTATCATTGCACTCAAAACTGGAAGCCGCGACCTCCCCATTGCCTTCATCTTCCTCCACTTGCGCCACCCTTACCGAAGCACCTCTTCGTCGCAAGCCTAGACGAATGCCATTAACGCCACCCAAAACCCAAGTCGCAACTGGATGAACTCGACCTCCCCCAAACCTCCACCACACTCAACGAGATCAATACCAGATTGAAGAGCGCTGAGATTCGAGAATTTTACAATTGATTTCGTGGAATTTGGTTTCGATTTCGATTTTTTAATCGAATTTTTTTTTGGAGTTCGACATTTTGTTGGAGATGAAGAAGGAGAACGTGATTTTTAACCTAGGTTTAAGGCGGTTCATATCAGCTATAGGTGGCACGTTCAGTCTACTAGGGTGGCGTTGGTACATAATAGGGGGCTCGATGACTTGACAAATATATATAATTTTATTTAAAAATATCTCATTAACCTACTTGAAAATCTCGAACCCCTATCGAGGCTTTTCTCCTGGCGTTTTATATGTTATACCTCTACTCCGAACCCTATGGAACTAGTCTTGAGGCCTAATTCGATCGTATATGGAAGGTAGCTTTTTAAATCGACTATTTAAATTAAATTTCTAGGCGTTTTCAGTTCATACGACCAAACGGTAAATCCAAACGCTACGAAATTTGAAATCCTGTAATAACAAGCTATTACGGAACTAATGGAACTAGTTTCATTGAATTTTGAGATTGTGTCCCGGATCGCTATTTTAACACGTCGATTAATCGAGCGATTTTCAAAATTTACGAAATCACTTGAAATTTCAGTTTTAAAAACTTACTAATTCAATTATAATCCATATAGAATTTACATTCACATTAGAAATCGTTTTGATTCATATTCAATCCAAATTTCAATTATTCATTGTTTCTGTTTTACAATAATTGCTATATTTGAAATTAAATGCTATTTCTTGAATTCAACCCATAATTCCATATTAAAAATCCATTTTTATATTTCAAACTCAATATTTAAAATAAAATAAATATTCAAAATCAAACGACTAAAAATTCGGGTCGTTACATTCCTCCCTCCTTAAAAGATTTTCTTCCCCGAAATTGCTAAAGTAGGCCGAATGATCCAAACCCATTACTTTTCAAAAATCCACTTAGTTAACTTACTATTTCACTTTCCTAATTCCTTTAGTTCAATTCAAACAATTAGTTTCCATTTCTAAAACAAAATCCCTTATTTCAATTACAATTCGAAATCAAATTTTTGGCTAACAAAAATTTTCAAACTTTTTCTAACACCATAAATTTCCAAATTTTTTTGGCAGAATCTCCCTTGTACGGGGAGCCTTTTGCAATATGATGAATATGATAAAAAGATATACATCGGCTCTCATGGCCGAAAAACGCAATATATATCAATATTTTATTTTTCACGCGCTAAATTCGTAAGCGTACTTTATTTTAGCGTGATTAAGTAAGCTCGCTTAATTTATATGCAATCGCGCAACCAAAATATAGCCAAATGGTCTTCTTGTACTTGTTCTTACTCACTTTAAACACTTAAGTCCCCAAAAATATGAAATCTAACAACATTTCTTTCATTTAACTAGTTAAACACAATATTTGTATAAACCAACATTTTTACATGTATTCTAAAACTTACAGGGTTCAAACATTAATTTAGTTACTATCAATCGATTTATATACCATTTTATTCAATTCGAATGATTCATAATCAAATTTATTTGCATCCATTTTATATCGCACTTAATATATTCATATTCATTTCAAATGGATTCTAAACTAATTTATTCACAAAATCTTGTTTTCTCAATTTTATATCTAACAACGAAGCAATCCAGGCCAATTTATTTATGAATCGTTTCATAAATTAGTTACTTAAGTCGAATTCCATTCTTATCAATAATATTTCCAACCATATTCAACTTCAATTGATTTCATTCATAATCCACGTTATCACCACTTCAATCCATTTCTATTTTATTCGATAACATTTCAAAATATATTTAATTCGCTTACGCATAAGTCGAATTCCATTTATTACTCAAGTTTCACATTCAATTTCAGTCCACAATCCATTTTACTTAACCAAGTTAAGTTCCATTTCTATATTCGATTAACTAATATATTTATTTAATTAGTTCACTTCCATTTATAATTCAAAATCTGGTTTTTATTTCAAAAATCACTTCAATTGGTTTGACTTGAGTTTAACCTTATTTTATAATCCAAATTTGGATTTTCATCTCTTCACCAAAATATCAAACCATTTTCATTTTGGTTTTTACATTCCACAATTCCAATTGTATAACTTATTATTTTACCATTTCATAATTTCTATACTTAGGTTTCTTCATTCAAAAATTATAACTTATAGTTACATAATCACTTCACAATTCATATTTTTTATATCCAATGCAATTTGATATTATTTCAATTTCAATTCAATTTTATTTAACTTATCTTAAGTTAAATCTCAATTCATTGAATCCATTTAAACTTACTTAAGTAAAATTTTAAATACCAAAATTCAATTTTCACACTTTCTCTCCTTATTAATATCATTCTCAACTTATAAGTTCAAAATTTTATTTCCTGATATATATATATATATTATATTATATATTTAGGGTTCCAAAATTCAAACACCCGGTTTCATTTCAACTCATTTTGAAATCATATATATATATATATACCAAATCACATTTTTTTAAATTTAAACCAAACCTGGTTTTTATCCAAAACAAATTCCCTTCGGAATTCCAAAACAACCTTTATTTCCAAACAAAAATCCTCATATCCAATTACTATGGTAGTAATCCATCACATAGAAACTCGAAAATGAAGACTGATGATGCGACCATCATTACCAGAATTATTTTCCAGCGACTGTAGTGAGTTCAGTGCTTTATCACCTTCAAAATCCATTTAAAAACATTTTCAATTCAAATACATTTCAACAATAGTATTACCATTATTTATTTCAAAACACTTGGAAAACATTTTCAAAATTTCTGGGATTTAAATTTCCAAATTCTAGTTTGAATCAAGTTTTAGTTTTAACTCATTTGCATAATTCGTACTTATACCTTTTAATTTGGTTATATATAACCATTCCAATTTATAATCTTGTTTTGATTATAATAATAACAACCAAACACATCAATATACTATAATAATTTCAGAAAATTATTTCTTTTAAATCAAAATATAATTTGGGTAAATTACTTCATTTACCCACTTTTAAAATAATATTGTGTCGATTTGCCTAGTTTAAGAGTTTAGAAATCCTTATCGATACAGTTATCCAGACTGTACCAACCAGAATTTATAAACACTCAACCGATAAGTCAACACAATATAAAACAATTTATATTCACTAACAAACACGCGCTCATATCTATAATACACTCAAACTCATTCTAGGGTACTTGTAAAGGCTCGCAAATCCATACCCCTTTGAGCTGACAAAATTCCACCACAATTCAGCTCAAAGTGGAACAAAAGTGCGAATCTAGGGTTAAAAAGAAGAGGTAGAAGAAGACAGAAGAAAAGAAACAGAAACAACAACAGAATCTCACATTCGCAGTGGAACAATATATAATAGATGAATGAATAATCTTTAAACAAAGAACTATATCGGTTTATACAATACATCATCAGAGTTTACAACAACAACACAGATCACTGGACAGTTATATAAACTTGTCCACATAACACAATATACAGCGGAATAATACATAATATAAGTGATACGTCTGGCCATCCAGCTCGCCTCCAGATCTCCACATCATATTTCTGAATTCCAGAATGACCTGATAACCTGACTCTAGGCTGCCCATGTGGAAAATTATGGGCACCTAGAGTTTAGAAAGGGAACAATAAACTCCAGGTCAGTCGTGGGACTGGTGTGAGATCTTAAAAGCAATTATTTTCACAAAAAAAATAAAAGAAATTCGCAATGCTTTTGGGAAATGAAACTACCATAAGGCCTCCAACACACACAATGCAATCGCACACATGGGGGAGATTTCTCCTTATGATAGTCAAACATGCTTAATACGAGAAAACTCTTATTAATATTATCATTCGTGCATAGTGTGGAAAAAATTTCGAAAGTATAATATTAATCTTAGCCAGCATAGGTACCATTATATTATGCCTGCTATAGCTGCCACCTGAGGTGACAGGTTATACAAATTGCAATCGTAAAGGGCTCGTATTGTTTCTTTGGATTTCCAACAAATGGTCAGGCTAAGGAACTTCCTATGCCACATGGAAACGCCTCTGGAGGGAGGTCCCGAGAACTAACTAGCTCTCTGCCAACACAAGGCCGGGTTACCTCTTACTAGGTAACTACTACACGAATATGCCACCCCCCGGTCTTTTGGGACCTTTATCCGAGGCGCCTCAATCACAAAGCAACAATCACACAGATGTTAGCATAACAATTAAATACCCATTCCACTTCGAGGTGGAATATCGCGGTATATGGGATTTATAAAATATCATCCGCTATTATGCGGCGCATAGGGTCTCATCCGCTATATAATGCGGGAAATCAACAACTCCATATATATATATATAATACCACATCCAAACAATCAATCAATAACTGCAATACCAATTTAATTTGAGTGAGAAGATCTCACCTTTTCTTTTAAATTGTCGAGCGTTCAATTTTTACATTAAATCGAACACGTTCGATTTAACGCAAAATTTTCACTTGCTCGAAATGATTCCACGTCTGCACCACAGCGAGCTGCTCATCGCTGCGATTCCGGCGCCGCCAGTTTCGCTTGATTCCGACCTCATATGACAATGATATGGATTTTTAAAGGTTGGAATATAATTTATATAAATAATTTTACAAATTTTCTTTTTATTTTTACAACCTTCAAATCTGGCCATCG
Source organism: Allium fistulosum (assembly GCA_030737815.1). Lineage (NCBI taxonomy): Eukaryota > Viridiplantae > Streptophyta > Magnoliopsida > Asparagales > Amaryllidaceae > Allium > Allium fistulosum. The sequence goes on along the minus strand of CM060901.1, from coordinate 301,541,354 downwards.
GATTGCTTGAGAAAATCAAGGCCACGCATTCTATTTCTTCCTCGTTCCAGGAAATCACGTACGCGAACCCATTGCCACCGTTTTGCTCGAACTATCGTGGCCACCACGATCCACTTGAAGACGATCGGACCACCTCACATCGAAGCCCCCTATACGTGCCACCATCGGCTAGAAGATTGCCAAGCTCGGTCGCTCACACGCGCGACTTTGATTCACTAGTCCATCGCGAAACCCTAGTTTGCCGTTGAATTTTTTTTTGTCTACCGCTGAGCTTCGATTTGATTACTGCAGCCACCATCGATCGCGACATCATCGCTACCTTCGCCGTGTTCATGCGTGCAATCTCGAGACTCCCACCTTGCTGACGAGCAACACCCCACGTGAACGAGCCATTGCTTCCATCGATTAGCCACTGAAGAACGCGCGCTCGCCATCATCTCAACAAAGACGAACCGTAAGCCCTCCTCGATTTTGATTTCTGATTCGAACTGAATTTAGGTTTTCTAGAGGAAGAAAGGGTTTGGCAATTTCTTGAATTTGATTATTGTTGAGTGAATTTGAAAAATTTGGGAATGGCGGAGGAAAGGGGAACAAACGAATTGAATTATAGTGGATAGGTGCTCGGCCATTATTATTATTATCTCCACTGAAGATCTGCTGCGCAAATGGGAGACAAGATTTGATATTAGCGTGCTCGAGTTAACAAGCTACAGTGTTTTGAATGGAAAGGAAAAAAAGCTGAAGCGATATAATTTCAACTGCAGCTGACTAGTATAAATATTCAATTTAAATTCAAATTCAAACCGTTCGATAAATGCAACTTAAAAACTTGACCTCCTATCGAGGCGTGCCGCTAGGCGTTTATAATGTTATACGCCTATTCCGAACGCAATGGAAAAAGTTTCGAGTCCTAATTCTATCGTATGGAGAAGATAGCTTTTTTTTGGACCAGTTATTATATTGAATTTTCGATATAAATTTCAGTGCGTATATATATCGTACGCTCACACAACACTCCAATCACTACGAAAATTGAAATCCGATAATAATACAATATTACGGATCCAATGGAACTGGTTTCATCGAATTCCGAGACTGTGCCTCGGAAAGCTTTTTAAATTCAATTTAAACAATAAAATTCAAAACTGAACAAAACAGTTTCAAATTCAATTCTGAAGCTTCCATTATCTTCAGTATTATCAATATAAATTTTCTAAGCCCTCAAATTATTTTTAATCTGCTTAAAACCGAAGATTCAAATTTTTTACCCAACTACAATAAATTAAATTCAATAATTAAATTGCCAAATTCATTCTGATATTTGAATTTCAGATTAAACTGACTTCCAGATATTTAAAATCAATTAAATATTCTAATTTCCAATGTCAAAAATTCAGGGTCGTTACAGTACTACTGATCCTATCTCTAATGAGTAATCCCCACCAAAGCCAAGGTTCTCGCTTAACCTTGCACTCTGATACCAACTGTAGCCAACCGGGATTTTCGACCCTCGAAAATCGACATTAATACGTTCTCTATATAATATGCCGAATATTCAAGTGCCGGAAATACCGATTGCTAGGTGTAAAGAAGAAGAAGAGAATAGAAACAACAATACAGAATCTCACAATCGCAGCGGGACAAAATACAATATATAATAATAGATCTTTATACAAAGAAACTGTAACTGTAATATACGTACAATCATCAGAGTACAACGGTCAACAATAAATTCGGACAGTTAAGATAACTTGTCCTCGAATGTATTGAATATACAACGTAACACACACAGTGGAAATATAATCAAGTACGTGGAATACGCCTGAGAATCCTCCAGCTCATCTCCTGAGCTCCATAGCATCCTAACCTAAATCTGTAATACTCGGTCTAACCCGAGCATTATAATAAATAACACCCGAGTTAGTCTGGAAAACCAGCGTGAGAAAACACACTCAATTTGAATTTAATTATTTTCAAATCCTTTTGAAAATCATAGATATCTCGTAAGACCACGCCACACATAAATACAATGGGTTTCTACCTTACGATAACCAAAACACTTTTATATAAAAATCCTATGATACTATATTAGTGTATAAGTACAAATACTTATTAAAATAGCCGAAACTGTTACATTAATTAAATTCCAGCATACTAGGTTCTACAATCAAAACCGTAAAGGCACGTATTGGAGATTCCATACAATGACTGGGCTATTGAGGTACCACCCATCACGGTACTCCTCTAAAAAAATGTACCGAGATCGTACCAAAATATCCCTGCCAACATAGGAATGGCATACCCCTTGCTGGATAGTAACGAATATGTTATCTCCCCGGGTGTTCCCACCCTATCGAGCGCTCTCTTTTCCATACACAACCATAACCACAATTATAATATATTCGAGAGTATCTAGAAAAGTGATAACATATCCTACTTAGGTGCGACCCACTTAGCCCTGCTGCATCTCCCATGTTTTAGTCATTCCAGGTTGATGAGGCTTAAGTCTACGTATTACCTTAGATTTAGCATTCATATACTTGGAATGCTTACACCGCCTTCCAAGAAAGCAATACAATGATAACATTCATCCATACAAGTTGTTCTGGGTCTGAACAAACTGAATTTCCCAAATAACCGTCTTCATTATCTTCACGATATCACAATTCGTAATGCATAAATCAGATCGAAGTGGTTTTCAGATAATTAAATTTGATCCCGGTCTCTTCGAAACGATTAACGAATTTGGCCAGATTTGATAGTCGGTTATTTAACTATCAAATAACACACATAAGTAGTCACTAGGCCCATATTATAAATTTTCCAAAATATTTATTTCAAAATATCTTAACAAAGATATACATATCCAAATCTCTTCCAATATTTCAATATCCGAAAACAAATTCAAATACTTATATCCATAACAGGATATTTTCGAACTATTTCAATACTTAGAAATATTTCCAAATTCCATTTTATAACTCATTACTTAAAAAATATTTCTATATAAACCAATCCGTAGTTAAAATATTTCCAAAACCTTTCATTCCAATACTTAGGAATTATTCGTAACTTATCGATTTTATAGGTATATTCACAAATGAGGAAATCTCTCCTTATTCCAACTTCATAACACCATTTACAACCCTTTTTGTAAAGTCACAACTCATTAAAACTCATTTCATAAATCTCTGGAATTTTTAATAATCCCTTCTACCATTTCCAAAATCGATTTCACTTATTTAAAATCTCATTCACCAATTTATAACTTCTTTTATGAATTCAGATTCATTTTTTTTCGAAGTTCACATATTTAACCATTTCGAAAATCCCTTAAGTTCCAAAATTCTGTTATAAGATTTCTTTTATAAAATCACATCCGTTCGATAAACTCCGGTCACAATCTCGAGAGAATTTATAAATAAAAATCCAATCACTTACTTTTAAATTCTATATATATAATAATACATTTCAAAAGTATGGTTAAATAATTATTAAAAATATCAAAGCACTTTTAAAATAAACGGCAATAACTAATTCCAATTCCTTTATAAAATTTCTAATCGATTTCCCAAACTTGTTTATAAAACTTAGAATTTATTTCAACAAATTTAAATATTTAAATAACTAACTTCCTGAAATATTTACTCTAATTAATAGTTTTTAAAAGTACATAATTTAATAAATAAAAATCCTTTTTATTTTATTTTACAAAACTTAACTTCTCGATAATAATTTATTTTTAAAATTTAACATAAACATTTTTATATTTATAAATCTCTCTTGATTTATCACAACTTGATTTTTATTTCCGATTTCCCACTATTTCCAAGTTCCAAGATAGAATCCACTATTTCTTTCTAACCCGATTTCCATATCTCATGTTAAATCAACATGGTGAATTTATATTCTCGATTTATCAAACGATAATCATTTTTCTTTATTTATAAACATAGTTTATAAATTTTATAAATTCATTTTCAGTTTTACAACAGATTTATATTACTAAAATCCAATTATAAATCGCTTTCTATTATAAATTCCATTTGAAAATCTATTCCTTAAATAATCCAACTTTACTCAAAAACCATTCAAATCTTGATTTTGGACTTCCATTTCATATTTAAAGAAATCTCATTTAATAATCATCATTTTTAAAATACTCAATTTAAAATTTTCCATTTGAAAACATTTTACGAAATAGTTAATTAAATATCCAAATCAAAATATTTATTTTATCCAATCAATTCCCTTTTTGAAAAACAATTCCAAAATTCTATATAAATATTTCCATTTCAAAATCGCCTTTGAATTTCCTTTTTATAACTCAAAAATATTAATTATGGTATTTATAATACTAAAATTAAGGCTAGTGCTACTATAGTATTCAATATATCAAATCACACAACAATCCATAACAGATTATTCAATCACATCATATATCATTATATATGAAACAATCAATATATTTTTGAGGAATCCAGTTGGATCCCTCCAACATGTTTCCCTGCATCCATATATGTTATATATTACATAAAATACCAATCCTGCTTCGAGGCGAGATATCGCAGTAATATATGGTTATCCGCTATTATGCGGGACGCATAGTGTCTCATCCGCTCCAATCGGTGGGAAATATAACCAAATACTAACATATACTAATATATATATAATAGCATTCAACTGATAAATATATATCCATTCAAACAATCATCCAATAATTTTTTTTAATTATTATAAATTAATCCAGTTATCCAAATTGAGTGAGGTTTACTCACCTTGATTTTTCGAAATTTGTTAATCGTTCCAATTCCAAATTTATTCCATTGCGTAGTATTTGCCGCTGCGAATCCAACTTGACTAATTACGTTAATTTTGGACCTCGTATAAAAGGGTTATGAATTTTTAAAAGTTAACGAATTTAAATTTGATTTGCTAAGTACATTTATTAATAACTAATTACCATATTAAAATACAAATTACCTTCTTCCTTATTCAAATCTGCTCCTCCCGCTATCACCACAGATCAGCACCTACCCCTCCCTATACGACTTCCTCCACCTCGATTATAGCTATATCAGACACCCAATATGAAAAAGCCCATCACCAAAAAATGCTACTAGATGCCAAATGTCGCACTAAACCCAAATCCATCATCCAAAATTTTCTAATTCGCCTTAAATCGAGTTTAATGTGGTCTTGAGTAATAGTTGGAAATAGGTAAATCCACAATGTTTTAGGTTGAGTAAATAGTTCCAGATAAATCGATCATCCAAATTTCAATTTACCTGAAACATTTACAATTTTCTAAACATTGTGGATTTACAATTCAAATCCATCATCCCCTAATGATTTGCTACCCACTACTTATCATCGCACTCAAAACTGGAAGCCATGACCTTCCTATTGCCTTCATCTTCCTCCACTTGCACAACCCTTGTCGAAGCACCACTTCGTCGCTAGCCTAGACGAATGCCATTAATGCCGCCCAAAACCCAAGTTGCGACTGGATGAACTCGACCTCCCCCAAACCTCCACCACACTCGACGAGATCAATATCAGATTGAAGAGCGCCGAGATTCGAGAATTTTGCAATAGATTTCGTGGAATTTGGTTTTGATTTTGATTTTTTAATTGAATTTTTTTTCGAGTTCGACATTCTGTTGGAGATGAAGAAGGAGAAAGCGATTTTTAACCTGGGTTTTAGGTGGCTCATATCAGCTATAGGTGGCGCGTTTAGTCTACTAAGGTGGCATTGGTACACAATAGGGTGGCTCGATGACTTGACAAATATATATAATTTTATATAAAAATATCTCATTAACCTACTTGAAAATCTCGAACCCCTATCGAGGCATGCTGCTTAGCGTTCTATATGTTATACCCCTATTCCGAACCCAATGGAACTAGTCTCTTGGCCTAATTCGATCGTTTGTGGAAGGTAGCTTTTTAAATCGACTATTTAAATTAATTTCTAGGCGCTTTCAGTTTGCACGACCAAACGGTAAATTCAAACGTTACAAAATTTGGAATCCTGTAATAACAATCTATTACAAATCTAATAAAACTGGTTTTGTTGAATTTCGAGACTGTGTCCCGGATCGCTTTTTAACGTGTCGAATAATCGAGTGATTTTTAAAATTTACGAAATCGCTTGAAATTTCAGTTTTAAAAACTTACTGATTCGAATATAATCCAGATAGAATTTACATTCCCATTAGAAATCATTTTCATTCATATTCAATCCAAATTTCAATTATTCACCATTTTCGTTTTCGATAATCGCTATATTTGAAATTAAACGCTATTTCTCGAATTCAACCCATAATTCCATATTAAAAATCCATTTTTTTATTTCAAATTCAACATTTAAAATAAAATAAATATTCAAAATCAAACGACTAAAAATCCTGTTTGTTACATCCTAGTTATACCACCACTAAATACATTTGTAACTTGGTCACTTGCGAGTTTACTTGCCCGAGACTATGTATTGTCTTCAATGAATTTCGAGCTCTAAAAGCAATATAAGAATATGGATATTTGATCTATATACGATCACATATAGATGTTATATTGTAAACGATCATAATTTGTAATGTACGAAACCTCGATGAAAGTAGTTCATTGAAATAAGCAAGTAAACTATAGTGTGAGATCGTGTGTTAAATACGATTGATTACAATCATGATCTTGTTGTGTTAAATGTAACACTGGACCGAAGACTACAAGATTGATCTATGAATTCGGTCATTGAAATATCAGTTTGATCAGTTTACGTAAAGTGTAATTTATTATATATCCTTAAAAAGTAAGGATAACCAAATGCACTTTTGTAAAGAGTTCGTTATTATATTGCAGTAAGGATTTCCTTTGAATGGTTCGACCAATTAGCAAGAAAATCAAATGTATAAGAGTAGATACAATCTAAGGCACAGTTAGGATGAATAGAGTGAATGATCACTTCTGCTTCATAAAGAAACATCAGCAATGAAAATTGTAAAATAATAGTCGATACTTAACATTGGAATGTGAAATATGATTTCTAGTCCAGAATGAATATTCACATAGAAAATTGTTTTCTATGAAGTTTATTTCTTTGAATTTAAGATTCTTGATCTAAAAATTCTCGACTGTAAACCAGTTATATTAAATGAAATAAAATGCCTATATTAAGTGAGTGAGTGGAGCTTCATATTTCAAATGTTATTACTGTAGTGGCAAAAATAGTGGAAGCATGCTATATAACACTTATCGGTCACATCAAATTACGAAAATTGTTTTCATAAAACGTACCGAACAATATTTATGAAATAATAATTATTTTTCAGTATTAACTGGAAAATAGACATGGTTTTATTTCAGTATTAATGTTATGAATATTAGTTATAAAATAAAACTACAAAACTGGTATTCGTGATGCATTAGAAAATACATAAGTATCTAAATTTATTTACAACTACTTTGAAATTACGGACTAAGTAACGGTTTAGAGAAATAATTCTTTTGAGTATATGATTATGAATCATATGATACTAGTGAATTATATCTCAAACAATAAAAGGCAAAGCGCCTATTCAATGAGAGCGTAATAAGAGTTGATGAACTCTTCGGATTGAAACAAATAAATGTATGTGATCGCAAGTCTATTAATACTATAACTGTTCTGCATACTTCATTATATTCACCGATGAGTTATCACTGATATGGATATATGTATTTGATACACATGTAGTATGTCTATGATAAACTCATAAAGTATAAAAAGGAGGTAAACAATATAACGTGCAATAGAAAATATAATTGATTCAATTTGATCGAATGGGTCGGTTTATTGGAAAGACTTCCGAACGTACCTAAAATGAATAAATATTCAATCTCAAAAGTCACTCCTCCTTATGATACATAATGATGTATCGATAAGGAGTAACTAAACTTTGTTAAACAAAGTATGATTGATAGGGAGTGAAGTTCAGTTAACTTTTTTCTAAGGTTGTATACTTAAGAGTAGTACACAAGGGTAAAATTAATTTCAACTAAAGGAAACTTTACAAAACCATACAAGGTAAGGATTTATTAGAAACTGTAACATATCCTAGGCTAAGGAGTTGATAGGTTGTGCGAGTCGAAAGACTACATGTAAGAATTGCAAATGAGGGATCTTATAAACCACCCAAAATGAATTTTAGGAACGATTTTCATTGGATGACTACTTATGTTTTGAATATAAGTATCGTAAACTAAAAACAATTCAGTTTTAATATAAGGCAATTCATAAAGTGTTTATGATACCAATTCTGTTGCACTGTGAAACAATTGTTATTTTAAGAAGTACCAACTTCATAGTGAAGGAATTTCCTTTAGAAATCTTAGTTAGTAAAATAGATTTGGATACGATCCAAAAATAAAATTGATTATGTAGGATGAAATGAAATTAACCTAAACTAAGCGAACACATCGCATTAGGGTGTCTAATAAGTATTCTCACATATTGAGGAGAAACTATGAGCTTCTTATCAATATCGAGAATAGATAATCTTTAGTTGTCAATTAAACCATTAAGAGTATTTCCTCTTCCATATGGTATGATGCACAAATCCGAAATGATTCTAAGTATGTTATCATAATATGATTTCGGTAGTTGTACCCTAAAGGATATGATCCATTAGCTGTGAATGTGCCTTCAAGAGCAAGACTAATGTAGTTTGAATCAACTAAGCTACATCAAAAAGAATAAAATCTTAAATTTCGATTGTTAACATTATATGTAATATATTAGTTATTCAACGTGCCCAAGTTAATTCGGATTTACTCAAAAATTTATCGATTGGTATGACGTTGTGCTTTGGTACTTATGTGTTGAAATGGAAAATTATAAATAATGATATAGAATAGACTAATTTCACATAAATACCAAAGTGTATCAAAGTTAGAGGGAGCGATATTGAATTTATAGGTTTTGGATATGATCCAAGAAATGATACAAAAGTATCATTCCATATGCATTAGAATTTAATAAGTATTTTGGTAGAAATATCGATTAGTTTAATTTTACATCAAAATGTAGAGGAAGCATGTGTCCATAAGAAAGAACACTAAAAGGTACATAGATGTTTCTAGATTATAAATAAACACCATACTGCTTATTTTTAACAATGCACCTATGTTAAAATCAGTAATAGTTTGGTTGTTTAATACTTAATATTTGATTTGTAAATTATATCTTTTGTAATAAGTATAAAGGATGTTGGGAATGTCCTAGACGATATGAAAAATCACCACATTAAATGTTTAATATGGAACATGTAAGATGGATTCCTTATGTACTGACAATATGAATTATCATACATGTTGTATTGTCCACAATATCGTATTGTTGCTTATGTATATGATGCATGAAGAAAATATAAAATCCAAATTAAGGTCACTAAATTGTTATTTAGAGTGTTCTCGAGTATTTACAAAATACTAGACAATTGTTTACAAAACAACAAACCCTTAATGAAAGAGTGTTCAGACTCGAACTTTATAAGTGCTATCAAGTATAATATGTCAATATTAAATTCATGTTTCAAACCTTGATTAAGAAGGTTTAAGTTAGAAATGTTCCAAACGAAACATTGTGGTTAACTCAATGAAAAGGCTAAGCATATCGCATTGAATAACACCATAATAAAAGCAATGTATATATAAATGCACCAATTTATAATTGAGCTGGGGGTGGTTCCAAGTATTACGAATACTAATCATTGTAATATGATAACAATGTAATAATAACAACTCATTAAAAGTCGAGAAATATTCACTAAATGGCTGCACATGATGAACTATCGGCATCAGAGAGAGTTGATTGACAGAGTAGACAATTAGGTAACATAGCAGATCCATTCATGATGGATCTAACTCGATCAGTTCTCATCTAACTGATCAAAGGGATGGGATTGATATTCCATAATTGGCCCTAATTGCAAGTGGGAGATTAATAGAGTTATAATATGTCTTCGGGGCAATTATGTAATTGTTACATATATCCAACTCAATAGCCAATCTTGTTAGAAATAAAAAAGTATTTTCATTCTATTATATACATAATATAATGTGTTATATACTAATTAATTAATTTAATTAAAAGTATATTTAATTGAAAGTCCATAAATGGTATGTTTGTGATAGTAGTTACAATGGGTTGTAACCATGAGTGCTTTATCACAATAAAATAAACGTACCATCTTAAATATTTTCTAGTCAAGATGTATCGAGGCTGGATATTGATGCATCTATTGGGACTAAAGTATGTAACGCTCTCCAAATGTTGGGTAGCGTATTACTCATGGATGTTGGGAGCACTAAAGGGTTATGTACTAGTAGTTATTAGATGACTAACGAATGACTCACTGGATAATTTTCTCTTGGTAAACATAACTAAGGTCAAACAAAAAATATCGATGTGACAAAACTACATAGTTCTCTCGACTTGAGAATACTGTTGATCTTCAATATGGAAGCTCCGCTTTGATTATAGTTATATTATGGTAGATGTCCATCAAACGACTATAGTTGGGTCGAGTGGAAGCATTGGAAGTGAAACACTATTCAAGAGAGAATTCATCTCCGCGATTATATAAGGTTTGTATCACGGTCAACTAAAGTCAACTCAAAGTCAAAGTCTCTAGCCAAAGTAGTTCGGTTAGTAATAATCAGTATTATTGAACCAAGGACATTGTGTTTGAATTATATTGTTGAATATGGACGATACTGAAATTTTGACCATTACCAAATTTCATAAGTTAAAATGATATAGTTTTGATGAAGAGAATTGGTGTAAATAAGCGTCATCACTAGGTAACGCTTAACAAAGTAAAATTGGATTTTATTGAAACCAAGTAAACAATAAATTTAGCCAAAATGTCACACCACCTGCTAAGTGATGTGTAAATGTTAATATTTGAATTGTTCAATATAAATTGCTGATGAAATTTACACCTAAGTGTCACACAACAGAAACGTTGAATATTCATTTGATCGCATAATTTAATCAATTTATATTGTTATAAATTAATAGAATTAATTAATATTTATAAAATATTAACTATAAAGTTTTTATTAGATATGTTGAACAATATTAAAAAAAATTGTAATAGTTATAAATATATTAATCGATATATGATTTCGATATGCATTCCAATTGGATGTAAATGTAATAAATATTGTTCGAACTTGAAATGGGTTTGAAGCTCATATAGGGCTTGAGATATTCGGCCATGATTAGATCATGGTATGGCTAGCCATATGATGGTCTTAAGGAGCATAGCCCTCATTCTAAAATTAGTTTTAGAGCCTCCATTCGTATCTTTTGTCGGCCAAAACCATACCCACCTCTCCAAATTTCAAACTTCAAATCAATTAAAATTGATGTTATACGATTGTCGGTAGTCAGCAATTCGAAGCTAGCACCTTTAAGATTACGATAAGATTCAAAGAGATCATTTCAACACCTCAACATGTGAATCTTAGGCTTTGGTGAAAGGTATTCATCTTGCATATTCATTCATTTAATATGATAATCAATTATTGCGTTGTATTGTAGGTTGTTAGATTATATTATGAATCTACTATATCGATGTTTTATCACATAATAGATGGTTGAATATTTTAGGGCGCCTATATAAGAATATATATGTTAAAAAATTATATGCTTGTTGGCATTATACTCATGGCCTAAAATAACAAAAAGCAAATTTTCTAGTAATTAAATAATATTTTACCTGATATTATTAGTTATTATATTATATCCTAAAGATTAAAATCATATAATAAAATTCTAAAAATTTATAAAATTTAATTTTTACATAATAATAATTCGGCAGAAAAGATTACTTTATTTTAATATATATTTATATTTATTATATATTTGTATAACTATTTATTTAATTTAAAATGGATTATATATATTTTTTATTTGTTTAATATATTCAAAATTAAATATAAAATTTTATATAATAACATTACATAATTTTCAGATTTCGAAAATGATTTTTTAATAATTAATTTTGACCTTTTATAAATTATCTAGCAATTGTTTGTTTAAAAATTGTTTTATAAATCCAAAAATTTTGTGATGCGAGCTTAAAGTCAGTTTACATCAACTTTACAAATTATATATATATATACACACACACACACTTGTATGTGTGTGTGTACACTCGTGCACATGTGTTTATGTATTATAAATATTTATGATCAAATAAAAAATAATAATTTTTTTCCAGGTTAGTGGCAGAAATTAAAAAAAAATTATTAAATGGTTTTATCATTTAATATAAATGAACATTTAATGTTTTATATCAATTATTACATTATTAGTTTCACATAAGCGCGCACACGCATGCGCGCGCACACACACACACATATATATATATATGATTATATTTACATGGGTATAATTTTATGTGTGTGTATGTATATATAACATTCTACAATTATTACAGTTATCATTTTCACATTCATTTAGTCAACACATAGAACAGTAGAGATGCTAACATGTTCGTTGTAGTGTAAATCAGAACATATATACATACATACATATATATATATGGGCATGTCAAACCATGCACACTTTTTTATGTTGCATGTGCATGTACACACAAATGTATATATGGTACATTTATTCAAACTTAATGTAAAATAATATAAAGTAAAACTTTATTTATAAAATTAAATAAAATACTTTAAAGAAATTTAAAAAGTTTTAAATGAATTAGACTTCATAGACACAATAAAGATCCAAAATGGTAAACTTATTTTAAATTTACCCATATCTTCCGCTGCATGCTGACCATGTTCAAAAATTATGTCTTTCACATGTTTATTATCACTTTATCTTTTAGCTATATAATTAAGGCGAAGACGTATTACGATTATGTACTTAAATGTTATATGTTTGTAACATCATGTAATTTGGCGTTAGTTATTTAATTAGTTAGTTAATTAATTTAGCTCCAAAAATGAAATTTGTGCAAATGATCAAATTTGACTACAAATCTTTCATCATTGCATTCATGGCAAAATTCTAAGCAACTTTTATATTTGGAGTTTTGCGATCGGAGTCCAAACGAAGAAGTTATGGACAATAATGAATTCGGAATGGTAATAATTCTAATAAGACAATTAACGTTTTATATTCATTAACCCAGGCCCATAGGTCGACCCCTAGGTAGGGGGCGGTAGACCGCTCCCTGTGTGTCAGCTAGGGTTAGCCTAGGCCCAATGGCCCGGATTTAATAGATTTTGATCTGACGGTTGAGATTGATTCTTATGCCTATAAATTCAGGCCTAAGCCTCCCTTCTCTTCTCATATTTTTCTGGATGCAGTAGCGAAGCTCTGTCATTTCTTCTTCTCCACTTTCTTTCTAAATTATAAAAATAAAATATTTTATCCATATTCATACAAATTGGAGAAGAATAGAAATTTAATATAAATAAGAAGAGAAGAGAAGAAAATAAACTATATGTGTATTTGAGGTAATTTATATATTTATACATTTGCTTCTATTTTCTCACCTAATCCCAAATCTCTTCTTAGATCTGTAACTCTAATGTATGTATATACTCTTTTATACATATTTCTTAGATTAAAAAGATTTGGAGATGAATTTAAGGTTCTACAGGAGACTTGGAGATTTTGATTGCTTTTAAAAAGTGAGTGGGAAATTTTATATGGCATACGTTTTGATTTTTATGCCTAAATCAATTTTATTCGTGAATTGTAGGATTAAATTAGTGTAGAAAACTATTGGCTACATATTCTTGTATCAGATCTAATTTGAAATACGTTTACACCTAGATCTAGAAATCAGTCTCAAAGATATTAGAATTTGAATGTTTTATATTTTTATTCCAGATGTAAACTTGGGTGTAAAATAGAAATTTTGGATTATTTCCCAATTTGTGCTAGGTTGTAGATTTTCCATAGTTTAATTTATGGGAAGAACATCCGTTTGATTTTTATAAATTTGTTTACTTATTCCACTTTTGATTCAAAAGGGCGACGTTTGATTTAACAAGGAATACCCATAAACAAAAAGGGAAGAGATGTGTAAACGACAGATTTATTCTCTATAGTTTACACTGTTTATTTCAAATAAAAAGAAATTACCCATTCCTTGTACTTTCTAATATAGTGAATCTTTCCTTTTGTGTCAAACCAATTTATGGAAATCATAGCAGAAAATCTTCCTAAGGAATTAAAGTCCAGCAAATTAAATATGGAAAGTATATTCAAGTTACATATTTGTGACAGAATATATTTGGCTATGAATAGGTAGTTTTATTAGGCAGTTTATATGTATCTATTGTGTTAACAAAGAAGTAAAATGTTTATTCATGCGTTATTTATGCGTAATGTTCGTTAGTTATTATTATATTTAGGAAAACAAATAGGTTAAATTAAGAAATGTAATAACTCCTATTAATTGGCAATAAATTAGTAATAGCCAATAATTAATAGGAAATAAAAGATTACAACCCTAATTCACGGGCAACTAATGGGAAATAATGGATAGGATTAGATTAAGGGTTACAATTGGTTAGTATGGAAGTTAAAGACTGTAACTCCAATTAATTGGCAATTAATGGAAATGAGTTAGGAGTTACAATTAATAGAGACAAGTGTATTAATGAGACCGATTAAAATGGAATAGATATAAAAATGTTACTAATTTGAAATTGGTAATCATACATAAATGTCTTAGGAAATGTCCATTAGGATTTTATTGACAAATTGACATTTATGAGTATAAAAGGAGATTTATGGATAGATATGTATTTAAGGTAAATCTTATTACCTTAAATAAAAAGGGAGTAAGTAAGCTAAGTCCAATGTCAACCTAAGATAGTATAAATAAAGGTTTAGGATAGTTAATTGGACTTAGTAGGTGTTATCCAGTATCCAGACTCGGTTATATTAGACTAATTGCAAAAATAAATTCGACTGTTATCAAGAACGATGACCACGGAGCAATGGCTGTAGGACCCAGAAGTAAAGTACAGATGGCTATATGTGTTATCCCACCTTTTGGCAAGGCCGTGACACCAAGAACTTGACTAGAAACCAATGACAGTTCGTCTTGGATATCGGGTATACGCAGGCTCACTATGGATATTGACGAATTTTTTCCGAGTCTGGATCAAGCTAAAATTGATATGACATGACAAGCAAAAATATGAGAGCCAACATTCCAAATTTCAAGTCAATCGGAGTTCATATGCTCCAGATATTGATGGATCACGGTTGAGAAACTCCAACTTGCATCGATCATATCTCGAGATCCACAAGTCCAAATGCCACCAAATTTGGACAGGAGCTTACTGGCAACCTAAGGAATGTTCCTACCAAATTTCGTCTTGATCGGAGCAAATCTTGATCGATACGAAATTCGTTCGTATCGATCACGGAACGAAAAACTCCAGCTTGCATCGATCATATCTTGAGATCCACAGATCCAAATGCTATGAAATTTTCACAGGAGCTTGCGTTCGACCTAAGAAAGGTTCATGCCAAATTTCAGCTCGATTAGATCAAATCTTGATCGATACGAAATTCGTTCGTATCGATCACGGATCGGGCCGAAACTTGGTAGGGTCGGTCGCGTGGGCCCACTCACGTGCCAGAAAAAGTCTCCTGAAGTTTGAGCGCGATCTCAGCCTCCTACGCCTATAAATGGCCCCCTGAGGCCTTCAGAACAGGGATCTTTTTGCTCTCCTACGTCCATACTCTACCGAATCCATTTTTGTACTCCATAGTTGCTGTTGTATACGAATTTCAACATTATAATCCGCTGTAATCAGTTGGAATCAGTTGGAATCAGCAAGTGAATATCAATAAAATCATCAACTTCATAGTGGACGTAGGCCATACGCCGAACCACTCTAAAACTCTGTGTTTCCATACATTTTCTTATATGTTTACTGGTGTGTTTGTTAGATCTGCTTAATTTTACATTTATTCTCTTCATTTTATCTCTTCAAACACATCCGAAGAGTGTGGTTCCCAATTTTGGTACAAACAATATGAAGCTAGAAATGAAGGGAATTGGTAGATAAACAATGCATGATACTTGATATATGGATATTAGTTTGGACAGTGAAGGGATCGGCATGGTCGAAGCAAAGGAGGGATCGACGTAGATGGAAGTGTATGGATTGGCATGGTCAAGACAAGATGGATCAGCATAACATATAAGAGGGGTCGGCAGAGTTTGATAGGTAGTAAGGGATCGACATACTTGAATCTTTTGTGAAGGGATCGCCGCATACCAAAAACTAAGTTCATCCTTGATTCTAACGATCAATATCTTGGGATCTAGAAGTCCAAAGAAAATGAAATTTCGAGAGCAAGGTATATGATCCCTAGGGTTCACGTGTCAAATGGCCTAAGAATGAGGGATCGACATATGTCAATTTGGAGGGTTTGGTAGAAAATAGCTTGCAAAGGGAAGTTGAGCCAAAGATCAATCAAAAGCATGAGCTCCACTAGTCCAAATGGTTTGATATTTGAAGAGCCAACATATCTAAGCATGAAGAAGCCACAATAGGGATCACTGCCCAAGAATAGACCAATGAAAGGATCGGTACCGATCCCTCTTCACTTGGATTTGGGCCTAGCAACCCCTATGGTGGGCCCATATGGATAAGAAGGTCCTATAGCCGAAGTTACAGAGAGATTGGTGGTCACCTTCACCTATAAATACTGGTCTAGGGGGTCATTTTGAGGATCTGTACGCTGCTAGTTACATTAGTCTTTATTGTATTCGGGTTTTTTCTTACTTCTTGTTGTTTGCTGCTGTAATCAATTTGTTAGTGAATAAATAAAGATAATCTTCAAAGTGGACATAGGCATACAACGCCGAACCACTACAAATTCTTGTGTTCTTGATTATTGCTTTGATTTGCTTGTTAGGTTATTTTGTTCCTCTATTTTAATTTTACTTTCTTCATTTACTTCTCTACATAAATCTATTCTTGGGTGCTTGTGACCAATTTGGTTGCAAACATTTTGGTGCTTTCACTAAGAACCTGATTCTTAGCCTGTTAGGATCCCCTTTGTTGCTACTGGATTGGGCAAATCCCCCAAAGGAGATCCATAGTTATCTTCATAAAGTTGCATATACTACTCGGATTGACTGAAACCTAAGAAAGGAGATCGATAATGGTGAGACATACTAGATCTACTTCACAGAATGTGGATGGAAATGAGACTGCTAGCATTCAATAAGGAGGCCCAAGCAACCAACCTATAAATTTAAATGCTGATCCGGTTGAAGTTCAAAACCCTACTGATTCTAAAACCAGAGCTGAACTTCATAATCTAATGAGTGAGTTGATGGGAAGCCATCGACAACTAAATGAGCAAATTCAGACCAATATTAGCTTGGTGAACCAGGTTACTCAACAACAGCGTGGGAAGGCCAGAAGGGATCCCACTCCTTACTCGGCATCAGAAAGTTCAAGCTCATCAGATGAATACCACAGGCTTAGGTGTCGCAGAGTTGAAGGAGATCACGCAGAAACATCGAAGCGCCACTTGGCAGACCAATATGGTCTACCAAGACCGATCGGTGCCGATCCATCCCTAGGGATCGATACTGATCCCTCTTCCAAAGGCGGAATTCCCCCATTACACTTGTCGAATCATGCTGGAGTTATTCTCGGAAGTTTGGATGGTGGAGTTCGATCGAATTATAACCAGGTACCCCACCGAAATGACGATGAGACAAATGTTCAAGGTGCACGTTAAGAGGATGGTGAACCAAGAAGGCGTGAAACGGCCCGCAGACATCGACCGGACTATTCACGTGAGGTGGAGCACGACCACCGCTTGGCACCTCCCATCCAGCCTCCAGACTTATCAGCAATGGTCAAATAGTTGGTGAGAGAGAACCAATGCTTGACTAATGATGACTGGGAATTTTGAGAAGCCATACCTCGTTTACTGACAACATTTTGCATGCAGAATATCCAAGAAGGTTCAACATGTCATCAATGCCTGCCTACGAGGGAAAAACCGATTCCAGGCAGCACATTATGAGATACGAATAGCTGATGGATTCTGCAAGAGCCAATGAGGTGACTAAGTATAGATGCTTTCCCATAACTCTTGCTGGGATAGCAATGATGTGGCTCACGAGACTATCTCCGTAGTCAATTTCGAGATTCGATGAGTTGGCCACCAAGTTTGTAGAGCAATTACGAATGCACGCGACTCGTCCTAACGACGTGATGTCCCTTTCCAGCGTGATCCCGACCCTAGGGGAATCGTTGAAATATTACTTGGAAAGATTTCATACCGCCGCCACGGAGGTCAGTAACCCAAATGATCATGCTATACTTATGGTCGTGACGAGAGGGGTTGATCCAGAATCTGAGTTTAGTGACTGGCTGGCTGGAAAACGCCTGCTACGTTGAAGCGCTTCTATTCAAAGGCAGATCGGTTTCTGAGGAAGGAGGTAGCCATGTCCTCCAGGAAAAAGGGCGTTGCAGGCCCGAGTGGAGAAGCAGTGCGGAGTAATATTGCAATAAAACAGTCTAATGACAGTTCCGGGAAAGTTCAAGTGAATGTTCAGAATAAGCCGAATCAACAAAAGAAAGACGGAGATAGGAACCGAGAGTGGAAGAGGGATTTAGAAGGCTAAAGCCTAGGATTCCAATGTATGACAACCACACACTGCTAAACACATCCCTGGATAATATTTATCTATCCACTTGCAATACTATGTACTACAGGAAGCCGCCTCCAAAAGAGTCATCAGAGAGACAGAAGCAGACCAGGAAATATTGTCGATTTCACGAGTGTTATGGGCACAATACAATGAATGTAGGCATCTCCATGATTTTATAGAAAAATTGATTCGGGAAAATAAGTTACAACAGTTTGTGAAAACTCCGCAGGATGGCGAACAAGGGACATCTGACCCCAATCGAGGACAAGCTCTGCGTGGGGTTGAGGAGCATGCACGGACCTGTGGAAGACTGGTGATAAATACGATAGTCGGAGGACCGCACCCGGTGGATAGGAGTTGGCAAGAAATGGAGCGCTGCGTTAGCACGATCAGGCATGTAGGTTTTGAATGTTGTTCAAATATGGAAGATGGGACTCCGGAAAAATAGCAGCGCACCATGGAGGATGATATTGTGTTTAGAAACAGGAATGCAGATGAAGTAGAGGCTCCAACAATTGACTTAATGGTCATTTCGGCTATGATTGGTCCTGCGTTGGTGAGAAGGATTTTGATTGATCGTGGAAGTTTAGTGAACTTAATTTTCAAAAAGGCATATGATTAGATGAGAATGGAAGCTAAATACTTAAAACCATCTAAAGCTTGTATTCGTGGTTTTAATGGCATGGCGACCGAGACTGTAGGATAAGTGGAATTACCTGTTGAATTGGGGGAAGGTGAACGAAGGAGAGCATGAATCTTACCGTTTATTGTTTTGGATGTTGACTCTCCATACAATGTTTTTCTGGGTAGACTAGCCCTGGCTGAATTCCGTGCAGCTCTTGCCCCATGGTGTTTAACTTTGAAATTTCAGAGGAGTTGTTCATGGTGATCAGGCGACCGGACGTGCCTGTTATGTAGCTGAGTTGAGGGAAGCTCAACGTAAGAAGAAGGGAAAGGGTGTGGGCAAAGCCGTTCACATCCAAACCACTGAAGATTGACAACCGACGCTTGAGCCTTGGCTCGGGCACCACAGTTGGTTCTATAAAGATAGAGATCCAAGAGATGATGAAGAGGAGCCCAAAGAGACCAAGGCTACACCGGTTGAGTTGACGATTGATATCACGGTCAGCCATGACGACCCATCACGAGTCTTGAAGATTGGGTCACTTCTCAGACCCCCGATGATGAAAGAACTTGTTGAGCGAATCTAGATGTATTCGCTTGGACTCACTCTGACATGTGTGGAATCTCACCTGCCATTGGGAGCCATGCATTGAATATTGATCTGAAGTATGTTCCGGTGAAGCAAAAAAGATGAGGCATGGATCCGGAGAGATCAGCCACTCTAAAAAAGGAGGTGGATAAACTAAAAGTCAATGGGTTTATCCGTGACGCCCTCTATCCAAAATGGGTATATAATCCCGTACTTGTTAAGAAGGCAAATGGAAAATGGAGAACGTGCATTAATTATTCAGATTTGAATAAAGCATGTCCAAAAAACAGTTTCCCCTTCCAAGGATTGATCAACTGGTTGATTCAAATGTAGGACATGAATTGCTATCTTTTATGGATGCGTATTCGGGATATAACCAAATCTTGAAGCATATCCCCGATTAGGAGCATACCGATTTTGTTACAGATGTTGGGCTGTATTGTTACGTAGTAATGCCATTGGGATTGAAGAATGCCAGAGCAACCTATCAGTGCTTAGTTAATAGGATGTTTAAAGATCGGATTGGAAAAACAATGGAAGTGTATGTGGATGATATGCTCGTGAAGTCACGACGATCAAGCGACCACATCAGAGACTTGGCTGAAATGTTTGACATTCTCCGATATTACAAGATGAAAATCAATCCTCTGAAGTGTTCATTTGGTGTTGCATTAGGAAAGTTCTATAACATCCCCCTACTTGGAGGCCCAAAACTAACGGTTACGGATGCTGCAGTCATCTATAATTATTAATCCTCGACGACCAAATACAGCGATGCTAGATACATTGATATACAGATCAGAGAAATATGGAAAATTTTAACAATTCAAAAACACATTTCCAAATTCCATTCAAAACCTTCGATGTTCATTACATAACCCCAAAGCATTAACCAAGTTGAGCAAAATATAATTATTACAAATACGCTAAGAGCGACATATGAAGATACCTCCTTGGTAGATCAGAGTATAGAGTAAGGCTAATAAATCTGCCTTTACAACAAATCATACAGCGGAAAAGGAAAATTCTAATAACTATTTGTCTCATGCACGCCTCTGGAAGCTTTATTCGTCTAAGAAGAAAACCTGTAAACCTTAAATCTCAAACTACTCAAAATCAATTGAGTACCCGAGAGTTTAAGGGGAAAACAAAAACTTCGAGTCAGACATAAATCCTAGTATGAATAATAATCTAACATCTCAATCCATTTTAGATATCTATGAGACCACGCCGCTTAGCGGAACGAGTTTTCCCCTCACTAGTATTCTAAAACCTTTTTAAAACTCTATACTATGCTCCTACATCCACAACGGTTAAAACATACATTTTCAAAATATTATGATGATATGCATACTTGAAAACAATTAGGATTTCTCAACCCCCGTTTAATATGACACCCTGTCCTATCCATAGTTTTCATGGGATCACTAAGAACCTATAAGCTCCTGCCAGTTAACTTAATCAATTCATAGGTTCCCCTGAACCTATTAGCCAATTCACTAACAATCACCTTATCCTAGTTTTCATGGGTTGACTAGGAACCTATGGATTTATCCAGTTTCTCATTTCACATCCTAATTTTCATGGATTGACTAGTAACCCACTGATACTTCCATTAACCACTTTCTTATCCTAGTTTTCATGGGTTTACTATGAACCTATTGACTGATGTCAATTCTTAATCTGGATATAGTTTTCATGGGTTCACTATAAACTAATTAGCTCCTGCTAACTATCTGTAATACATAGTTTCATGGGTTATCTATGAACCTTTTGGTTTACTCCAATAACTACTTAATCATAGTTTTCATGGGTTTACTATGGACCTTTTGGTTTACTCCAATAACTATAGAGTTTAGGCATCCTATATTACTGGGTCACCCTGATTCCTTGGATGTAATTCTACTCATTCAGAAGTTTAAGCAATATATATTCACTAATGAGTTACCCTACCTAGTTCTTCTACCCCCTTTCCCCCAAAATATAGTTATGGGTTATCATGTGAATATATTCCTATTTGAAGAAGCAAAACAACAATTTTCAACTATACCACTCCTGTGGGTTTAGGGTCCTTGAAATATATTTCATAAAACATAGTTAACACCTTTAACTTATATTTTTATCAAGGCAATACTTCTTCAAAATTTCAAACTTAAAGCCATTACAAACTCCTTTATATAAGTCGTGGGTTTTCCTTAAAAATTTAGAGTATATGTCTTAAAACCTTTCGACAACGTCGAAAGCTACTATTTTCAACCCCTTCGAAGGGTTTTAATCATATCATTTTAAAATAATAGGCTCCAGCCCTTTTTATACTTTAAAACACTTCTTTCCAAACCCTTAGACCCCATTGAAACTCAAACCTTTTGAAAGCATTGGAAAACCTTTCGAAACCATTAAAACTCAAACCTTTCAAAAGCATAGGAAAACCTTTCAAAACCATTAAAATTCAAACCTCGAAAGCATTGGAAAACCTTTCGAAATCATTAAAACTCAAATTTTTCGAAAGCATTGGAAAACCTTTCGAAAACTCACTGGGTTCTATTTAAAATATGTGGAGAACCTTCTTTGAAAACCTTTCGACTTCATTGGAAGCAACCTTTCGACCTTGTTGAAAGCTCTGCTTCGAAAGCTTTAAAACCTATCATTTAAAACAGCAGGACTCTGCCTTTAAAACAACTCCTTCGAAAGCTTTGGGTTATACTTTAATTATAAAATAGGGGTAAATCATCTAAGTCGAAAACTTTGATACCTTTCGAAAGAATTGGAGAAGCGGCTGGTTTTGAAACAAGTAAACCTTTCGACTTTGTCGAAAGCAACGACTTCGAAAGGTTGGAAAAAGCGGCAGTAACCTTTTGACTGTGTCGAGAGGTTCAAAACAAAACAATGATAAAGTAGCAGTAACCTTTCAACTGTGTCGAAAGGTTTAAAACCTTTATTTTGAATAATTGACCTGGTTGAAAGTAACCAAGTCAAAAGCTCCTTTTTGAAAGCAAGTAGGTGTAAGATTTTGGTTTGTAAAACAAACATACCCTAACCTCTTTGGCAACCAACCTTTCGACTAAGTACCCTTCAACCTTGTACCAAGTAACTGGATACCATATGCATTGGTTTGACCTAGTCGAAAGCTATAATCTTTCGACTGTGTCGGAAGGTCAGGGTCGGAAGATTTGATGCTTAGAATGGCTGAAACATGCTAAAAGCAAGATTTTCTTGTTTTTAACTTAAAGAAGATAACTTTTCAATTAACCTGCCTTTGTTTATCAAATTCTCAATGGTTAACAATTACTTTTCAAAAAAATGCTGCCACTAATTTCAGAATTAAATAATAATTTTATTTTATAAAATGCCCCTTCTCCTTAATTAAATATATAAAACATTTAAGTCCCATACCTTAAATAATTTTATATATTCATCAAATCACTTAGGAAAAATATGGAAAAATCCCAGAAAATCTATTTTAATATGTTTTCCAACATATAAAAATTTCAAACTCAAATAATTAATAATTTAGCCGTAAATAATTTACAACCCAATAAATCATTTTTTTACTAGAAAATTAATATATAATCCACATTAATTCAGAAAATTATGAAAATTGAAACTCATCTCCAAAATCATGTTTTCTACAATATATAATTTTACTATGGCATTAAAAAATCTTTTCATCTCAGTTTTACCCTAAAACCGTGTATATTTCCTTTTTAACAAACTTGTTTAATCCATAATAATTATAATTCAAGCATATCATCATTCAATATATCATAAAATAGATTTAAACTAAAATCTGAAACCATATGGTCATAAAACTAAAATAGAGATGTAGAAATTATATTCACCTTAGATTAGATAGGGAAATTGAAGTTTGTTTGAGATCGATTTCTTCTAGCTTGAATCCTAAGCTTTAAGTTGATTTTCTCTTCTCTTCCTTCTTCCAAATGGCCGGCCTTGCTTCCTTACGGTTATAAATTTTTGTTTTAGTAAAATGAACGTGTATGACTAAGGAAGATAGTATAAGGGTGGGAAATATGGGCGGCTATTTACCCTAATGCACATATGTTTAGTATCTTAACCATTTATAAGTTCAGTTGGTTAGATAAGCACGACCACTTAATTCATTAATCAACCTCAATCTCCTTATCTACATTATTCTATTTAATTTATTCTAATTAAATTACCTAAATAATGTTAATAAAATTAAGGGTGTTACATAACCCCAAAGGTGCTAGACACATTGATATATAGATCATAAAAATATGAAAATTTTAACAATTCAAAAACACATTTCCAAATTTCATTCAAAACCTTCGATGTTCATTACATAACCCCAAAAGTTAACCACGTTCAGCAAAATATAATTATTACAAATACACCTAGAGAGACATATTAAGATGCCCCATTGGTAGATCAGAGTATATAGTATGGCTAATAAATCTGCCTTTACAACAAATCACACAGCGGAAAAGAAAAACTCGAATAACTATCTGCCTCCTTCATGCCTTCGGAAGCTTTATTCATCTAAGAAGAAAACCTATAAACCTTAAATCTCAAACTACACAAAATCAATTGAGTACCCCAGAGTTTAAGGGGAAAACAAAAACTTCGAGTCAGACATAAAGCCTGGTATGAATAATAATCTAACATCTCAATCCTTTTTAGATATCTAGTGAGACCACGCCGCTTAGCGGAACGGGTTTTCCCCTCACTAGTATCCTAAAACCTTTTTAAAACCCTAAACTGTGCTCCTTCATCCACAA
Source organism: Allium fistulosum (assembly GCA_030737815.1). Classification (NCBI taxonomy): domain Eukaryota; kingdom Viridiplantae; phylum Streptophyta; class Magnoliopsida; order Asparagales; family Amaryllidaceae; genus Allium; species Allium fistulosum. The sequence continues at coordinate 301,516,668 of CM060901.1, read as the reverse complement.
TAGTTAAAACATACATTTTCAAAATATTATGATGATATGCATACTTGAAAACAATTAGGATTTTACAACCCCCGTTTAATATGACACCCTGTCCTACCTATAGTTTTCATAGGATCACTAAGAACCTATAGGCTCCTTCCAGTTAACTTAATCAATTCATGGGTTCCCCTGAACCTATTTGTCATTTCGCTAACAATCACCTTATCCTAGTTTTCATGGGTTGACTAGGAACCTATGGATTTATCCAGAACTCACTTCACATCTTAGTTTTCATGGGTTGACTAGGAACCTATTGATACTTCCATTAACTATTTTCTTATCCTAGTTTTCATGGGTTTACTAGGAACCTATTGACTGATGTCAATTCTTTATCCTGATATAGTTTTCATGGGTTCACTATAAACCAATTAGCCCCTACTAACTATCCTTAATACATAGTTTTCATGGGTTATCTACGAACCTTTTGGTTTACTCCAATAACTACTTAATCATAGTTTTCATGGGTTTACAATGAACCTTTTGGTTTACTCCAATAATTACATAGTTTAAGCATCTTATATTATTGGGTCACCCTGACTCCTTGGATGTAATTTTACTTATTCAAGAGTTTAAGCAATATATATCCACTAATGAGTTACCCTAGCTAGTTCTTTTACCCCATTTTCCCCAAAATACAGTCATGGGTTATCATGTGAATATATTCCTATTTGAAGAAGAAAAACAACAATTTTTAACTATACCATTCCTATGGGTTTAGGGTCCATGAAATATATTTCATAAAACATAGTTAACACCTTTAACTTATATTTTTATTAAGGCAATACTACTTCATAATTTCATACTTAAAGCCATTACAAACCCCTTTATATAAGTTGTGGGTTTTCCTTAAAAATTTAGAGTATGGGTCTTAAAACCTTTCGATAATGTCGAAAACTACTATTTTCAACCCTTTCGAAGGGTTTTAATAATATCTTTTTAAAATAATAAGCTCTAGCCCTTTTTATACTTTAGAACACTTCTTTCCAAACCCTTCGACCCCATTGAAACTCAAACCTTTCGAAAGAATTGGAAAACCTTCTAAAACCATTATAACTCAAACCTTTCGAAAGCATTGGAAAACCTTTTGAAACCATTAAAACTCAAACCTTTCGAGAGCATTGGAAAACTTTTTGAAAACTCACTGGGTCTAATTTAAAACATGGAGAGAACCTTCTTTGAAAACCTTTCGACTTCATTGGATGCAACTTTTCGACCTTTTCGAAAGCTCTGCTTCGAAAGCTTTAAAACATATCATTTAAAACAATAGGCCTCTACCTTTAAAATAACTCCTTCGAAAGCTTTGGGTTATACTTCAATTATAAAACAAGGGTAAATCATCTAAGTCAAAAGCTTTGATACCTTTCCAAAGCATTGGAGAAGCAGCTGGTTTTAAAACAAGTAAATCTTTCGACTTTGTTGAATGCAACGACTTCGAATGGTTGGAAAAAGCGAAAGCCACCTTTCGACTATGTCGGAAGGTTCAAAACAAAACAATGATAAAGCGGCAGTAACCTTTCGACTATGTCGAAAGGTTTAAAACCTTTATTTTGAATAATTGACCCGGTCGAAAGCAACCAAGTCGAAAGCTCCTTTTTGAAAGCAAGCAGGTGTAAGCTTTTGGTTTGTAAAACAAACATACCCCAACCTCTTTGGCAACCAACCTTTTGACTAAGTACCCTTCGACCTTATGTAATTCATTACATACCAAGTAACTTAATACCATATGCATTGGTTTGACCTTGTCGAAAGCTACAAACTTTCGACTGTATCGAAAGGTCTGCATTGGTAGGTTTGATGCCTAAAATGGCTGAAAGATGCTAAAAGCATGATTTTCTTGTTTTTAACTTAAAGAAGATAACTTTTCAACTAACCTGCCTTTGTTTATCAAATCCTCATTGGTTAACAATTACTTTTAAAAAAATGCTGCCACTAATTTCAGAATTAAATAATAATTTTATTTTATAAAATGTCCCTTCTCATTAATTAAACATATAAAACATTTAAGTCTCATACCTTAAATAATTTTATATATTCATCAAATCACTTAGGAAAAATCTGGAAAAATCCCAGAAAAACTAGTTTAATATGTTTTCGAACATATAAATATTTCAAACCCAAATAATTATTAGCCGTAAATAATTTATAACCCAATAAATCATTTTCTTCACTAGAAAATTAATATAAAATCCACATTAATTCGGAAAATTATGGAAATTGAAATGCATCTCCAAAATCATGTTTTCTACAATATATAATTTCCCCGTGGCATTAAAAAATCATTTCATCTCGGTTTTACCCTAAAGTCGTGTATATCTCCTTTTTAACAAACTTGTTTAATCCATAATAATCATAATTCAAGCATATCGTCATTTAATATATCATAAAACAGATTTACACTAAAATCCAAAACCATATGATCATAAAACTAAAATAAAGATGTAGAAATTATTATTCACCTTAGATTAGATAAGGAAATTGAAGTTTGTTTGAGATTGATTTCTTCTACCTTGAATCCTAAGCTTTAAGTTGATTTTCTCTTCTCTTCCTTCTTCCTAATGGCTGGCCTTGCTTCCTTAGGGTTATAAATTTTTGTTTTGATAAAATGAACATGTATGACTAAGGGAGATAGTATAAGGGTGGGAAATATGGGCGGCTATTTACCCTAATGCCCTTATGTTTAGTATCTTAACCATTTATAAGTTCATTTGGTTAGATAAGCACGGCCACTTAATTCATTAATCAACCTCAATCTCCATGTCTACATTATTCTAATTAAATCTCATGAATAATGTTAATAAAATTAGGGGTGTTACAAGTTCTTGGGCTTTATTGTCAATGCTCGTGGAATAGAAGCTAATCCAGAGAAGATTCAGGCTATCCAGATATCCAAGCACCAAGAACCATTAGACAAGTGCAGAGTCCTAATGGGAAGGTTGTTGCTTTAAGTCGATTTGTCTCCAGAGCTACCGAGAAATGCATTCCTTTCATTGATTTGATTAGGAAAGGAAAAAGGAACATCGAATGGACACAGTATTGTAAAGACGTGTTCCAAGCTCTGGTGATACATTTGGAGAGACCACATATCTTGTCAAAGCTGGTAGATCATGAGGAGTTGTATGTTTATTTGGCTGTATCAGTATACGCTATAAGTGCCACCTTTGTTCGCTAGGACAGTCGGATCTAGAAGCCAGTGTATTACGTCAGTAGATGATTGACAGGAGTAGAAAGGAATTATCCGAAAATAGAAAAATTGGTGTATTTCTTGCTAATTGCATCATGGTTCGTCCATACTTTCAGGCACATCCATTACGACAGGTCCTACAGCGACCTGAGACATCTGGGAGGTTACTCAAATGGAACATAGAGCTCATCTAAATCGACATTACTTATCTCCATTGAAGAGCTATCCAGGGATAGGCTTTGGCGGACATTATAGCAAAGTTTACTATGCTGGATGATCTTCCAGAAGAAAGTGAAATCCTTATTGTACGATGGAATTTATATACTGATGGAGCGTCTAATGATCTTTGTTCTGGAGCTAGGATTGTGCTTGTAATTCCTGAAAACTGGTCGATTTGTTATGCTTTGAAGCTTGATTTCCTAGAAACAAACAACGAAGCTGAGTATGAAGCCTTGATTGCTGGACTTCAAACTCGCTAAAGAACTTAACGTTAAATCTCTTGGAATCTTTTGTGATTCGCAGTTAGTGGTGTATCAAGTTAGAGGAGACTATCAAGCTAAGGGACATTGTCTTGCCCCATATCTTACCCGAGTTCAAGAGTTGTTGACAGAATTTGAATACTATGACATTTCACATATTCCACGCGATCAAAATAGAGAGGTTTGTTGTTGGTCGAGGTATTAGATACCCCAAGTATAAACATGATGGAAATTGATCAAATACTAGAGGCGGAATTTGAAAGGGAATCGTGGATGACCCCAATTAAAGATTAATTATTGCATGGAGTCTTGCCTGATAAAAGAAATGAAAAGCGATAGGTCCTTCGCAAAGCTTTACGCTATATTATGCAAGAAGGAATCATGTATATGAGGGGTTTGTCAGTCCCTCTACTTTGGTGTATCGTTCATGATGAGATAAAGCGTGTTTTAAAAGAAGTTCATGAAGGAGAATGTGGCGATCACACTGGGGGACAAATTTTGGCAAAGAAAATACTTAGTTATGGGTATTATTGGCCAACCGTACCGATGATTACGTAAGACGATGTGCTAAATGCCAAATATATCCAAAATTCCTAAGAGCTCCTCTTATAGAAATTACGCAAATGGTCAACCCATGATCGTTCGCTATGTGGGGGTATAGACACCATCGGTTCATTACCAATCTCTGAAGGTGGCGCGAAGTATGCTATTGTTGTAGTTGATTACTTCACCAAATGGGCCGAGGCAGAACCTTTAGCTATGATTATAACCGAGAAAGTAATCAACTTTATCGTTTGAACCATCATATGTTGTTTCGGTCTCCCATAGACTAGTGTAACTGATAATGGAACTCAATTCGATAGTACTGAGTTTAAAAACTTTTATCGAAGATACCATTTTGAAAAGATATTTGCAACAGTCACTCACCCTCAGGCAAATGGACAGGTTGAAGTTGTAAATAAAATCATCAAGTCTATGCTGAAGAAGCATTTGGAGAAGGCTAGAGGCAAGTGGGTGGATGAACTCCCTACGACACTTTCGGGCCTACGGAACCTCTCATAAGTCCGCGACTGGCCATACTCCATTCGCCGTTGCTTACGGTCCCGAAGCCGTAATTCCTATTGAGCTCAATGTCCCTTCTCATCGAGTGACTTACTATAATCCAAAAACAAATCAAGGTCCCCTTTTGGAATCTCTAGACTTTATAGGCGAGAAGCACGAGGAAGCTGATCTGAGGGCAGCCACACACCAACATCGGGTTGCCCGGTATTACCACACTAAAGTTCGACCGAGAACCTTTGAAATTGGTGATCGCGTCCTAAAACAGGTTTTTCATACCCCGTCACACATGAATTCAATTTGTGAAGGACCATATGTCATTGAACAGAGGCTTAGAGAAGGAACTTTCAAGCTAGCAACTGTCGATGGCATTACACTCCCAAGAGCGTGGAATAGCGAACATTTACGATGCTATTTTACTTAGCATATTTCCTTCACATTTCAGTTGTATTTATTTTCAGAATTTTCTTTAGCATTTGATTTTTCAAATATGTAATAAGACAGTTTATGTTGTTCCTTTCCATTTAACGAATAAATTTTTAGGCTTCCTTTGTATTTATGTTTGCTATTGCATTGCATGATAAATACATAACGAAACCAATCGATATCGATGTGTATTAACAGGCTCCTAGAGTTTGGAATCAATCAATCAATCATGCTAACTCCCAATGGGATCAAACAAAATGAGATCAATCAACTTGTTCGTTTAATAATTCTCATTCATAATCTGAAGACTGGGATACGCTATGAGGAACGAATGTGGCCGACAATCTAGAGATTGAAAAACTCCTGCCTGGACTGTGGGACTGAAATAAAAATCAAAACGACCGAGATGAGTCCGATTGCTCGCTAAATCAAAACCCCAAATTCTAGAGGGCAAATTAATCAACCAAAAAAGAGTGCAACCTAACTGCTCTTCAAATAACTTTGAGACCCCAGAGTGCGGACCGGAGTGTAAATATAAATCAGTTGGAAACCGACTGCCTGCAAAACAACTTTGAGTCCCCAGAGTGTGGCCTGGAGTATAAACATAAATCGGGTGGAAACCGACTACCCGCAAAACAACTCTGAGTCCCTAGAGTGCGGACTGGAGTATAAACATAAATCGGGTGGAAACCGACTGGCGGCAAAACAACTCTGAGTCCCCAAAGTGCAGACTGGAATATAAACATTAATCGGGTGGAGACTGACTGCTCGCGAGAAACTCTAGGTCCCCAAAGTGCGGACTAGAGTATAAACATGAAATTGGTGTGAACCAACCACCCATCAACCGAACCTTATCCCTAGAGTGTGGATAAAACTATGAATGAATAGATGAGTGGATTTCGACCGTTCTATATTCCATAAACTCTAGCCTGAAACCAACATGAGGAGTATAAACTCGCTAAGGATGGAATTAGACCATTCGACTTCTAGCCTCGCTAGATCAATGTCGGGGGAAGAATCATAGCCATTCAAAAAACCGTTGAATTCGATAGCATAACACTAGAGCCCAAGCCTGGTGTTTTATACAATTCGAGGCCACGACCACTTGGAGGCCTTAGGATGGAGTTGGTGAATTGTTACCAGAATTTACAAGCAACGAATTACAAGTACATTGAATGGAAAGTAATCGTCCAACTACTTAAATAACAAGTCACATAAAGCATAACAGAAAACAAAAGCTTTTATTTACATAACATGTATCGAAATTTCAGTACAAGTTATTCCAAAAGATCGGGATTAATACCTGTACAACTACGACGAGTGAAAGAAAAGATTATTCAAACAAGATACATTGAGCTGAAGCAACAACTACTTCTTCGACTTCCTCTCTCTTTTGGATTTCTCAGGGGTAGAACCACTCGTGCTTCTCTTTCGGGACCCTTTGCTGCCTTTGGCCGAAGAGCTTGAGGAGGTAGGAGGTAGGAGGAAGTTCATCAGGGAATGACCCAACCAGTGGAATAATTTGCAATGGTACAAGATGAGGATCATCGACGTCCACCTTGACGGGTTCAATTTTAATCTTTCTTTTCAATAGTTCCTCCTTTTTGATCTGCTCCTTCATGTTGGTCTTATCAGTGTGTTCTGAGGCACCAATAATTATTATGTCATCAAATTCGTCGATCGAAAGTGGATCCTCGGTTTTACCTTCATCAAGGGCATCGATGACTTGAGCATCAGGTCCCAGAACATTAGCAGCAGTTGAGTCTTGAGCCATTTTCTCATGTTATTCTGCAACAGCACCACTTCTGAGGGTTTGACTGGGGCCTGGAAGACCTATGAAATTTGGTAAAACTAGAAGATTAGCTTAGAGCCATTGTGCATGAAGAACAAAAACTTTTCATATACTAAGGAGGAAAGCAAGATACCAGCATCTAGTTGACTCTCCATCGTTGTCGGAATGCCTCCTTCTAAAATGGGGGATAACGTCTTGGATTTGAAGTCGGGCCTATCTGGATCATAGCCAAGGTCCTACTCCGCATCAAGAGAAATTGATGTTTAGGCTACTCGGGATGGAGAAGGACCTTTAGGATCAGTCCTTGAAGATCCGGCAATATTCTCTCCTCCTTCAGTAGGTGCAGAAGCATTGAAAAATTGAAGTTTTGTGGCAACTAGATCTGAAGGCTTGTTCCTGCAAAGAATTTCCCTCACTAATGCTTCCTTGTTGAGTTCAGCTTCATCCAGCTCTTTATTCTTCATCTCGACAATGTGCTCCCAAGCTTCAACGAGCGATTCGAGGTAACCCTCACCGAGAAAGCTTAAGTTGCGATGGATCGAGACTTTGGCATTGTATTCAATAATCAACGGATCGAATAAGTCCTTAATCCCATTCCTACCGGACTCCATGGTAGCTTCCACTTGGGAATTAACTTGTTCGGTCATCTCTCTTCGGCCCTCTTCTCGAGCTTCTTCTTTAAGAGCTTTGATTCTGGCGAATCGCTCGTCGAGTTTAGTCTTTAAGCTTCTAGCTCAACAACTTCCTCGTAGTATTTCTGTGATTCCTCTCGAGCTTCGATATTTTCCTCCCTTTCCTTCTTTAAAAGTTCTTCGAGTTCCTCGACACGGCTAGCAAGAGCGTCTTTCTCCTTATGCAAAGAATCCTTTTCTAAAGTGAGTGTCCTGCTACGATGAAGTGCCGCATTGAGTTCCTTTTTATGAGTAACTTCCAAACGGCTTACTTCCTCTGTCGTTTCCTTAGCGTTCTTCTTTGCTTCAGCAAGTTGGGTTTTAGATTCTAACAATTCAGCGTCTTGATGCTTGATTATATCTTTTTCGTGTATAGCTTCCAACTTGAGGAGGTCTGTCTCATGTTGATGCTTAATAGAAACTTCGGATAATTTTTCTACCAAGTGTATAAATGATTCTTGCTGCATAAATACATCATTCACGCACGCGAGAGAACTTTCCTTGGCATGCCCCAAAACTATGTGAATGGAAGGAAGAAATTTGAGAACATCAAAACAATCTTTGGAAAAGTGGCCTTAAGCTTGACCAACTTCTCTACTGTGGAAACATCGAGAGTAGTGGCTGGCAAAGGTGGATTAGAGGTAGCCAGTGGATGTTTGCTCGATCGACGTTCATGAGATTGTCTGGACCTTGAGGAGCCGGAGTGTTGCTCGTGAGATGCAGCGATATGAGGACCACGATAGGAAGGCTGGTCTCTACTTTGAGAAGAAAAGTCAGACTGTTCACCTTGACGAGATGTTTGGGATTGGGTTTGTGTTTGGAAGATGAAGAGGATTCCCTTGAATGATAATTCTTATCCCGTCCCTCGTCCTTCTCCCTGTGCTGGGTAGATTCTGATTCTCGTCTTGACCGATGGTATGCTGAAGAATTTCTGAGGCGATCGAAGGCTCTTGATTGAGACATTGCACCTGTAAAGACCAAATGAGAGCATATTAGTAATTGTCGCACAAAAGATTAAGGAAAAGTGTATCGTGAAGTGCATATTGATGTGAGTGTCCTAGTGTTCCCCCCAATAGACCGGTAACTATAGCCTTGCTTATCGACATTTTCTCTCCTTTATCAGAAGGTCGAATGCCTTCAGCACTTCTGGTGGGAGAGTTGAGTCCTTCAATGCTAATGTCTGGAAAGTCGTAGGACGTGATGTTGTCCGGAATTTGAAGATTAGAAAATCCATTTAACGAGTTTTCCAAGAGGATGATTCCTCTTCTACCGGAGTAATAACAAACTCTGGGTTCAAGGCAGTTTTTCTTCTATGAAGCTTGTACGCCAACCTCTTCTTTCTTTTTGTAGGTGTTTGGGATTGTCCGACTTGCGACGGTTCAACCATTGGCACTTTTCCGAGGCCTGCATCAACATCTCTCGGTTTTTTGGTTTGAGAATCCTTAATCTCTCCCTCCTGGTATCATCCCGAGTCCCCTCGGCAAGGGGTAGGATGGGATTGACAGTATCCCTCCTTTGTTCTACAACATTCCTTAATAATGTCATGCTCCCAGGAAGTCTGATACTACGACCATCTTCCAACAGCCCATACAAAGATAGTAACTCATCAGTTATAGGGAGTTTGATGTCCCTATCCTCAATGGGAGTAGCACAGATGGCAGCAACTGCTCTTGAAACATCAGCGCCTACGGACAGTGGGCGAACACTTGAAAGAACTCTGGATGTTAGTTGATTCAAAGGAAAAGTTGTGACTTGGATTAGTGTACTCGAGAAAGAAGTGAAGGTAATACTTATGTCCTTCTAACCATCATCTCGCAAATCCAGGAAGGCATTGAACGTAGAACCATTCATGCTTAAATAGTGAGAGTTTGTTCCAAGGGCCCGTTAAAACTCGGCAATTTGGCGAAGGCTCGAGATAGACATAAAAAGGGCTTCCCGATCATTGTTTGAAATTGTAGATAAATCTTATATCTTCGGGAGTAGGCAGAAGAAATAGGACATTCATGAACAACAGGAAGGCTCCATGTATAAAAGCATAAATATTGGAATGAACTTGTGTAGGAGCTATCCCAAGATATTTCAGCATTTCTCAGACAAACGAATTGAAGGGCGGTACGCATCCAACCCAACACATAAACTTGTTGCATGCTATATACATTGTTGGGGGCAAGTGAGGCCTATCCTATCGTGAAGGAACCAAGATGTCCCCAACTGGGATTATGTGAATGGAGCATAGCCGGTGGAGAGCGGCCTCGCCAATACGAGAAGTATGGGATCCATTGGATTGTCTAGAAGAATAGCGCCCCCAACGGCATCAGGAGCATGGATTTTGTTTTCCGTCAGAAGGATTGGGATGTCAGAAAAAAGCTCGGCTTGTGAGTTAGAAACTTCTATTTGTTTCATATGATGGCTAGGAGAAAGCCTGCTAGATATAGTTGCGGAACTTTACTTTGCTTCAGAACCAGTGTGTCGCATTGCTGAATCAGAAGACATGTCAGCTGAATGCTTCGAGCATCGGGAATCTATATCAGCTATACTCAGTAGATAATCGAGATTAGAAAAAACAACATGTTCCCCCCGTGCGAAGTGTGAACTAGTGTAGTGCAGTGCGGTATATAGTAGACATAAACAGTTTGAAATCAGAAAAGCGAAATAAAACGACGAGACTTGGGAGTTTGCCTAGAGAGACCGTCATCACTGGCCGTCTCAACAGACAAAAAGGATTAATCGATTGTGAGAGCTTTGGGATCGACTATCGGCATATCGATGTATGAAGTTTGTTGCTTAAGTTCATTTGCAAGTTTGTCGCTTAGTCCGTATTGAAAGTCCTAGAAATTTGATTGTTCAATCTCAAGTTTGACAGTTTAAGTATGCATGTTAGATTATGCATTGTCATCATATGTTCAAGGTCAGCAAGGAAAACTAGTGGTGATTGTTTGAACAAGTTAAGTTGGAATTAATTTATAAAGTGCATGCCGATCCCTAAGATTCAAATAATGATCCCTTTCCCATGAACTCCTATACTGATCCATCTACTTAACCACAACCACCGATCCCTCCACCAAAAGCCTTTATACCGAACTCTCACTTTTCTTATCCTTCTCTACTCTCAACTCCTGACTCAATTACCGATCCCTCCATCAGAGCCTATCCTACCGATCCCTCTCCTCAGCTAAATTACTGATCCCTTCCTCAACTGAAACAACCAACCCCTTGCCTAGCCGATCCCTGTCACTACCATGCTGTCGTGTACTGACCCCTACATTTCCTTACTCCTAACTTTTCCTCCATCAAAACCCTTCGCCGAACCCTCATTCTATCTCCCCATCTCTTTTTCCTATGCCTAATTTAACTTACAAGACCTTTGTTCCATTAATCATCAGCTACTCCAAGATCGTTCGCCACCTTACACACACATTAGAAACTCAAGGTTGATAACCTAATCGTGTAATTGAAAGAAGGATTACATAGCCATGCCTATATGCAAAGGTGGAGGTTCGAATCGAGTTAGGGATGTGCGTTTGAGGATTGTTGAATCGAAAACAAAGGAAATATGAGTTTGTGGAATGGTTGGAATCGTAGAAAGATTTAAAGTCGAAAGTTGGAGAGCTTGGGTTCGTCGAGAAGGTTTTGTGCAAAGACAAGTGAAATGGAAAAGGTGAGAAAGCAAAGAAGGAAGGCTTGTATATATATGAATGGGAGAGGGTTCGGTAGCAAGGATGTTGAACGAGTCATAAAAGGAAAGGGGTCGCTATAGAAACCTACTGATCCCTATTTGCGTAGCCACAAATATGGATCGACATAATGAATGTCGATCCCTATAGACAATAAGAAAAATGATCGTAAAGGCTTGGTTATAAAAGTGAGCATACAAAATATTATAGAAATTGGCAACGACCCATGAGCATTTGAACACGTCCTGGAGCTAACAACAGAAACGTGTATATGAATATGCACGTGAGTGGTTTAAAAGTTCAACTTTTTGAAATCAATGAAAATTGAAATCAAACCTAAAACCTTCAAGTTTGAGGTCGAAGCAGATAATAAAAAAAGTTTATACGTCTCGCATAACCGGATTTGTATCTGTTGACGGAATATGGCTTTCGATTTATATTATTGGGAATCGATCAAGCGTTATGGAAATCAATGAAAAATTCAATGCCTTGGAAAATTCAAAGCATGTCATGTTACTCACAAGACGTACTTTGGGAGGCAAGTGTTACCCGGTATCCTAACCTGGCTATATTGGACTGATTGTAGAAATAGATTCGACTGTTATCAAGAACGATGACCATGGAGCAATGGCTGTAGGACCCGGACGTAAAGTATAAATGACTATACGAAGCCAGAAATGAAAGGAATTGGTAGATAAACGATGCAGGATGCTTGAAATATGGATATTAGTTTAGACAATAAAGGGATCGACATGGTTGAAGCAAAGGAGGGATCGGCGTAGATGGAATTGTATGGATTGGCCTGATTGGATTGGCAAGGGATCGGCATGGTCAAGGTAAGATGGATCGACATAGCATGTAAGAGGGATCGACAGAGTTTGATAGGTAGTAAGGGATCAGCATACTTGAATCTACTGTGAAGGGATCGGCGCATACCAAAAACTAAGTTCATCCTTGATTCTAACGATCAATATCTTAGGATCTAAATGTCCAAAGCAAATGAAATTTGGAGAGCAAGGTATATGATCCCTAGGGAACCTACCCTAGGGATCGCGTATCAAATGGCCTAAGAATGAGGGATCAGCATATGTCCATTTGGAGGGTTCGGTAGAAAATAGCTTGCAAAGGGAAGTTGAGCCAAAGATTAATCAAAAGCATGAGCTCCACTAGTCCAAATGGCTTGATATTTGAAGAGCCAACATATATAAGCATGAAGAAGCCACCATAGGGATCGCTACCCAAGAATCGACCAATGAAGGGATCGATATCGATCCCTCTTCGTTGGGATTTAGGCCTAGCGACCCCTATGGTGGGTCCATATGGATAATAAGGTCCTATAGCCGAAGTTCAGAGGGATTGGTGGTCACCTTCACCTATAAATACAAGCCTAGAGGGTCATTCTGAGGATTATTATGCTTCTGATTATATTAGCCTTTATTGTACTTAAGTTTTTTCTTACTTCTTGTTGTTTGCTGCTGTAATCAAACTGTTAGTGAATCAATAAAGATAATCTTCAAAGTGGACGTAGACATACAATGTCGAACCACTATAAATTCTTATGTTCTTGATTATTGCTTTGATTTTCTTGTTAGTTAATTCTATTCCTCTGTTTTAATTTCACTTTCTTCATTTACTTCTCTGCACAAATCTATTATTGGGTGCTTGTGACAAATTTGGTTGCAAATAGTAGGTTAGTGATGCAAGGTCAGTAGAGTCACTCGACGAAAGACCGCCCTTCACTTTGAGGCCACAGCAATCGGGTGCACTTACTACCCGATGTGAGATATCAGTAATCCTAGGACCCATGACTTTACGAGAGATAGGATCTTCTTTAGGGTCAGAGATATTAAGTAGTTGTTTGAGGGCCGGCCTTTTTCCCAATTAAAAGTACTAAATAATCCAAATTTGGAATTAAGAGTGGTGAGAGATATCTCTATAAGGGTTCGCTTCTGGTTTGAGGTATTAAGTGGCTATAGGGTCCACCTCTCTTCTAAAAGGACGAATTAAGTAATCTAGTGAGATTCCGAATAAATTAGGATGTCTCTAAAAAGGTTTTACTTTAGTATTGATATATTAAGTGACTATCTTGGCCCACTTACCTACCGAAAGAAGCAACCTAATAATATTCCATATTTATAATCAAGAGTGATGACGGATATCTCGGGAAGGGTTCCTTTTGGGTTTGAGGTACTAAGTGGCTTATCTAGGGTTCGAATCTCTCCTATAAAAGAAGTACTAAGTAGCCTAATAAGCTTTCCAAGCAATGTCAGCCAGTAGTACCAGTGAGGATTCCACCTTAGGGTTAGGCATTAAATGGCAAAGGCCTACCTATAAATAGGTGTTAAATGGTCGAATGCCTTCCTAGTCCATATTAATGAGGTATTAAGTGGCTTGGGTACAATTTTCTCACATTGCTAAGACTTTAATAACGATAGATGCGCTAGTAGTATGGATATTATAAATTATAAAGCCATATATAATGGTCAAAAGTCTGTATAGATATGACCAATAGATCAATAATGATGATGCTAGAAGTCCACCTTGGGAATAGGTCTTAAATGACGGGGTCTACCTCGATTGAAATCTTAAATGGCAGAATCTGCCTATTTTTCATTGAAAAGTATTATGTAGTGATAGTAGAAGCCTGCTTCATATTTATAAGTATTAAGTAGCAAATGGGTATGGAAGTATTCAGTGGTTGATAAGGCTTCATCAGTATTTTGTACCATGGAAATGGGTAGGTAAGTAATCGTGTGTGCAATGCAAGGTTAGCTTAGAATTGCTAACCTTAATATACATAGCTATTAAATGGAAACCAATCGGTATAAATTTATGTTATGGATGGTTTATTTATTTTCTAGTCACCAAAACATTGTTTTGACCCCCTCCTCATTACAACCCACATGATAGATTTAGAGGAATAGGTCATTGGAGTTGGATGTGTTTAGTTGTTGGAGAAGTCTCCTTTTCTCTCATGCTCGATGTCGATGTCACAATCTGCTATCCAAGGAATACCAATAATTCCAAGGTAGTAATCATAATTATTATTCTTATCCTATTATTGTTTCCACTGTGAGTTTAAATTTCTATCAATCTCTGATAATGCCCATGCTTATTTGCAGGTGTTGGAACTGGTTCAGCTCGCAGTGGAAGAAATGGGTGAATTTCAAAAATTTTACCACTTTTGGATCTTATAAGCTTATGAAGTTTAAAGATATATTAGATCCAATCTAATAAAGTTTCAAATAAAATTGTATTTTATTTGAAATTGAATAAAAGAAGTTTTTAATTAATTTAAACTTAAAAAAACAGTGTATCAAATAAACCGAATAATTGCAAATAAGAGTAAACTAAGAGTAAGAAATTATTCGTTTCTTTCTCCAAAACTTATGTAATTTAAAGAAGGAAACTTCTATCTCTTTCTCCAAATGTTATAAAGTTAATTAAAGACATGCTATGCTTTATATGGAGAGAGAAACCCTTCATTTCTCTCTCTTTTAATTGAATTAATTGATACACTAAATGCCACTAATTAGAAATTAATACATGGCATAAAATGTAAGTTTGTCTAAATATATTCCAGTGTGAACTATGAATGTACAACATTGTGGTGTTATAATGAATGTATCAAATACATCCATTTGTGTGCATATATAAATAGTGTTAAGATAAGAAAGAGGTTTGAGTATATCAAATATATTCTTTCCTTAATTGTGTGACATAATAATTAAACATAGGCAAGTATGCTTAATTGATAACTGGACATATGTGAATGAATCAGAATCAATTTAAAGGCAATCACAAAAGGGACAAATAGGAAAGAATTAAGAGATAAAAAAGATGATTGATTCATCGTTCCTCTTTGGCAAACTAAATAAATACAACATTCAATTAGTAATCAATGAATCATTATGACACAATAATAAGAACAGCCAACAATAATTGATATGCATATACTATTGTCTCATTTTAAATTGTTTATCAAAAATAATGCAATTAAACTGTACAATTTGAAATATGAACAATAAATGTTATATATACACATACATATAAATGTAATTATGTGTATTTAAAGATTAAACCAAAACTTCTTAATTAATTCAAAATAAATTTCCATAGTACATTAAAATTTTCAAATGTATTTGTGAACTTATGTAAACTTAAATAATTAACAAAATACATATATGTCCAATTAAATCAAGAGATACAACCTATATGAATAAATTTTTCTTTTCCCTTTTTATAAAACAAAAGTGAAACATACTAAACTAAACGATATATTAACAATCCTTTAAATATTTAAAAAAGGATATTTGAGATATCAAATAGGGTAAACAATTTAGAAAATGATTGTAATCAATTTGTCATCAAAACATACTTTAATCATATGTAAGTTTCTATTACATTATAGATGCAAAATATAAGAATACACAAACTTTCAAATCTAAAATATATACTTTGACTTAGGTGCTTAAAACATAAATTTACAATTAAAACATTATACTAATCATATACAAATCATTGTTTTGATTTATCAAAATGAAATTAAATCAATCAATATGCGTACACAAACTTTCAAATCTAAAGAATTACACTTTGATTTGAAAGTTTAAAACATAGATCTACGATTCAAACATTGTAAAATTATACATACAAAATTTTCTTTTGATTCACCTTGATAAAGCTCCAATCAATTCATATAATAAACAAGTCAAACCACATAAAACATTTTCAAATGAAATGAGACAAAATTATACGCATATAAATTATGATATTCAATTTTATTCACTGAAGCAATATATCAAAATCATTAGAATAAAAAGATCATACCTTAATTCCAAAGCCTTGAATCACAACTTGAAGCAATGAATTCACCATTAGATGTAGGCAATATATCACACCTTGAACGATAAATCAAATCTCCTAGATTCAAAATCAGCCTCTAGATGTTGCAAGGATCAAGAGGAATAAACCACTTTTCATAATTGATTTTATTTGTATTTGATTTTAGGAATAATTGAAGCCATCAAAGATATCATATTTTAAGCTATTAGAGAAGAAGGAGAGAACCAGAAAACTTACAGAAAGAAGAATGAAAATGAGAAAGTCAATTGTCCGTACAGAATGAATTAGAGAATATGTTTTATTTAAAAGAAGGAAACCCTTTCCATTCTTTAGTTAAAACTTCCTTAATTAATTCTATTGGTTAACTTACTATTTTCACTCCTATTTCTTAACATGGTATGGCTGAAAATTACATGCTATCAAATGACATAAGATTCCATAAATCTATGCATGTAATTATCTTTTATTTAATAACATTGATATCATATATCAATGCGCGCAAATTTAACTTTTATAAATGCATTCAAATAATTACAAATAAATCCCAAACATCAAATAAAATATATAATAATAAATATTTCTCAAATACTAATTAATTTAATTAATTAATAGTTTCTTATTAATTAATTAAATAATGTGGTTTTTCAGAGAATTCATCATTATGGTTGTGCGACTCAAAGCTGTAAATTCAGTCGGCGATTAATATTGAATAATTCGAAAATTAATATTCGCACGTCACTTAGCAGGTGGTGTGGCATTTTAGCTGAATTCATCGCTTATAGATCTTTTGGGAAAAACCAATTTTACTTATCATAAATGGTACCTAATAGTGACAATTATTTACACCAATTCTCCTCGTCAAAACTATATCACATTAGGACTTTTGGAATTTGGTTATGGTCAAAATTCCAATATCGTCCATATTTAACTTTATAGTCCAACCACAAAATCCTTGGTTCAATGATAATGATTATTACTAACCGAACTGATATGGCCAGAGACTTTGACTTTGAGTTGACATCAGTTGACCGTGATACTAACCTCATATAACTAAGGAAACGAATCCTCTCTTGAATAGTGTTTCACTTCCAATGCTTTCACTTGAACTAACTATAGTCATTCGATGGACAACATGCCATGATTTAACTATAATCAAAGCGAAGCTTGAACATTGAAGACCAACAGTATCCTCAAGTGAAGAGAACTGTGTAAATTAGTCACATCGATATTTTCTGTTTAAGCTAGGTAAATTAATCAATAGAAAGCTATCGAGTGAGTTGTTCCATATTTATCCAATAACTATCAATACGTAACCCCTAGATGCCCCCAGCAGTCATGAGTATTAAAATTTCCAACATTTGAAGAGCGTTATGTACTCTAGTCTCAACGAATACATCGATATCCAGTCTCGATGCATCTTGACTAGGAACATTTAAAATGGTATATTTGTTTCATTGTGATAAATTACTCACGGTTACAACTCTTTGTAAATAATATCATAAAATATATCATTTTTTGATTTTCTATTAAATATTCATTTAATTAAATTGATTAATTAATATAACCACATTATATCAAGTATATAATAGAAAGAAATACCTTTATTGCGAACAAGATTGGTCAACGAGTTAGATATATGTAACAAAATCCATATTTCCCCTAGGGCATACTCCTAACTCTATCAATCTCCCACTAGGACTTAAGGTCTATTATGGAATCTTATTTCAACTTCTCCAATCGGTTTCTCTAAACCGATTGGGTCAGTTGCTTTGTGAACGGGTATACTATTATGTTCCAATTATCTACTCTATTAATCAACTCTCTCCAACGATGATAAACCGCTTTATCATGTAGAACAATTTAGAGTATGTCTCTTGACCTCTACTAAGCTCTAAGTTCTATTATAAAACATATCGCGACATTGGTATCATATAACAATGTTATGAGATTCTCAACATTTGGAACCAGCTCAGTTATAAATTTGTGCACTTATAATTTTATATACATTATTTTTATTGCAACAATATTCAAGTCGGTGTACTTAGCCTTTTCATTTAATCAGTCACGGTCTTTCATTTGGAATATTTCCAACTAAGATTCTTAACTTGAATTTATTATTGTCATACTATACTTATATCACTTATGAAGTTTGAATTTGGATACTCCTTTAGAAGGATATTTTTGTTTCTATAAACAATTCTCTAGTATTTCACAAATACACAAAAACATTTCAAACAACCATTTACTGATATCAATTTGGACTTGATAATTGCTCCATGTATCAAATACATAAACAAATCATGATATCATAGACAACATAACATATATGATAATTCCTATTGCCAATGCATAAGGAACTTATCTCACATATTCCGTATAAAACAATTTAATAAGGTGTCTTTGCATTTCATTTTGGGACAGTCCCTATATCTCTTATACTTTCTATAAAAGCATTATTTACAAATCCAAAGTTGAGTACTAAAACAATCAAGGTTGATTTTAACACAAATACATTACTAAAAATCAATAATGTGTTGTTTTATAGTTTAGAAATATCAATGTACCATTTAACGTTCTTTCTTATGAACACACGCTTCCTCTGCATTTTGATTGAAAATCAAACTATTTGATGTTTCTATCAGAATACTTATTCAATCTTGATGCTTATAAAATGATACTTTCATATCATTTCTTGGATCATATCCAAAGACTCACAAACTCAATATCGCTCACACTGTCTTCGAGACATTTTTGGTTAATATGTGTAAACAGCTTACTCTAAATCATTATTTAGAATTTTCTGTTTCAATACATATGTACCAAAACACTAGGACTTATCAAGCGATAATTTTGTTATTAAATCCAAATTGACTTGAGCATGTTTAATATCGAATCTATTACGCTAATTTCAACAATTGAAATTTGCAATATTATTATTATCAACATTGCTCATTTAATTCCAATTGCATTAGTCTTTCTCATAAAGACACAATCTCAGCTGATGGATTACATCCATACGGTTACAACCACCAAAATCATATTTTGATAGTGTACTTGGAATTCTTTTGGATCTGCGCATCATACTATATAGATTCAACTGTAACGAACGCGATTTTTCGTCGCTCGAAAATCGACATTAATACATTCACTGTATCAACTGCCGAGCAATCGAATGCCGAAAAACCGAATTGTTATGGAGAAAAAGAAGAGGTAGAAGAAAACAGAAGAAAAAGAAAGAGGAAACAACAGAAAACACAGAAACAGAAACAATATCAGAATCTCACATTCGCAGCGGAACAACATATAATAGATAAATGAATAATCTTTTAAATCAAAGAACTATATCATTTTATACATTACATCATCATCAGAGTTTACAACAACAATACAACACTGGACAGTTATATGAACTTGTCCACATACAGAATACACAGCGGAATAATACATAGTATACATGATACGTCTCGCCATCCAGCTCGCCACTTGAGCTCCATATCATCTCCTGAATCCCGAATGACCTGATAACCTAACTCTAGACTGCCCGTGTGGAAATTGGTGGGCACCCAGAGTTTAGGAAGGGAACAATAAACTCCAGGTCAGTCATGGTGACTAGTGTGAGAACTAAAACAGTTATTTATCTTTAAAAACAAACAATAGAATTTTAACATTGAAGCCCGCAATGCTTTTGGAAAATGAAACTACCATAAGACCTCCCGCCACACACACAATGCAAACGCGGAATTGGAGGAGATTTCTTCTTATGATAATCAAACATGCTTACTACGCAAAATCATTTGATTTTATTATTATTAGTGCATAGTGAAGAAAACATTTCGAAAGTATAATATTAATCTTAGCCAGCATAGGCATTTCACACTTATGCCTACTATAGCTACTATGTTCAATAGCAGGTTACCGCCACATTCCATAGCAGGTAATACAACTAAAACCGTACAAGTTTCATATTGTTTCTTTGGATTTTCCAACAAATGGTCAGGCTAAGGAACTTCCTTTCCTATTGCCGAATGGGATCGCCTCTGGCTGGACGTCCCGAGAGACAAACTGCTCTCTGCCAACAAAGCCGGGTTACCCCTGTAACTAGGTAACTCACGAATATGCCATTCCCCGGTCCTTTGGGACCTTTATCCGAGCGCTCGGTAACATCATCACACATAATAAATAAAGTGTGTCCACATGAGTAAGTATCTGGGCTCCATACCATGATACCACCCCTTTCTAGAAGGAAATGACATACCCTAAAGGGTGCGACCCTCATAACCTTGCCGCAACATTCCTGTTTCGACCATTTCCGGGTTGTGAGGCCCTGACGAAGTCTCGTCCACAAAGCTACGCTTTGTTACAAAGCCATGCTTTGGGTCAACAGATGATCAAAGTAATGATCACAAAGATAAGTGATCAAACAAATGATCAAACAATGATCATTTCACAGCAACACTCAGCATGTCACATTACCAAATTGGGAATATATCGCTGATAAATTTCAACTACATAACCTCTGAGCTCATACGTCTCAAAGAAGGGTGTTAAGCTAAGAGAATAAATTCTCCGCCACCAACAGAAATGTATTTGAAAGAAATCAGCTTTACATCTCAAAATGTAATGTCAGACATGTAACCATACAAGTCTGTTCCGGGTTCGAACAGAACCGAAGGCACTTCCAAAGAAGCCCTTGCAATCCGGATATTCACAATCCCGATAAAACTTCCCATCACAAAGGAAATCTCTATACCGTAGCTAACGGTGCAGAGACAATCGATAGGTCATCCTATCGTTTTCACAAATACCCGGTCTTCACCACCGGTCTTCAATACGATCCATATCGTCGTATCACAAATTCGGAATGGGTTATACGACACAAAGGTCCTTTCCCGGCTAACCCAAATAGTGAGCGCTTATTCAAAAATAAGTGTGGCATTCAAATTCAAGCAAATCACAACAAATACTCATTCAAGGTAATTATTGATAGTCGGTTATTTAACTATCAATAGGTTTGCACAGCATCATCAGATTCCAAATAATTTTCCAAATTATTTATCTTCCAAAAATATCTTTACAAGATATATAATTTCCACACTTCAACTATTTGAAACCAAATTTCAAATCACTTTCAAATATTCATTTTCAATTTATCTTTAAAAGATAAAATCTCAAACCTTGCATTTCATATTGGAAAAGCATTTCCGTACTTATTTAATAATAAGTAATTCACAAATCATTTATTTTCAACACTTGGAAAATATTCGATATACTTAAATCATAATTAAGTATATATTTCATTCTTTAAGGAAACATTCTTTTAAACACATTTATTTGAGTCAAAACGAATGTTGCGTAGAACATCGTTACGACGACCCAAAATCACTAGTATAGGGATTCAAAATTTAGATAGATATATAAATCCCAATACTATATAAAACATTTCCTTTCGGAAACCATTTACTATAACAACAGTGTTATAGTCCACCATTTCCTTATTCCTCGAAACGTCTATTTCAATAATAACTGTTGAAATCTATGTTTCGATACTTAACACGTTTTAAAACATCTTTTTAAAACACTTACTTCATTTCGTAATATCACTTCTCCAAAACATATCCATTTTATCTAATAATATATTCACTGTCCAAAATCGTGAATATACTTTATTTACCCAATTCAATGTTTCTACACATTTATTAAAAGATTATCCATCGTCTACAATCGTGGATATAATTCCTTTAATTAACTTCTAAAATTCACTTATCAAAATAAATGATTTCAGATTTATAAACAACGTTTATAAATCACAATTATATTTTATAACTTCAACTTACAAAATCAATTTGTTAACAAATTCTATTTATACCTCATTTAAATGCCAAAATCTAATTTATAAGTTAATTACTTATAAATCCGTTATTTTACAAACTCTATTCGTTTATAACTTCACATTATAAATCTATTAATTTCATTCACTTATGAAATCCATTTATACTTCCTTTTAACACTTATAAAAACTCATTTTTATAATTCCAATGTTTTAATTTATAAATATCAATTTTATAAATCTTTTATATAAACCGTTTATAATTATTCCAAAAATCTCAATTTAAATAAACCAATTCTATAAAACGTATACTTTCAAAAATCACTTTAAAAATCCCTTTAAAATCAAAATCGTTATCTTAAACTTCAAAAATGGATCCGATGATGCAACAACACCAAATAGTCAATCACAACATCCAAACATCATATATCATCATATGATAACAGAATATACAACAATATCTGTAAATAGATCACTACGGTGAGGAATCCAGTTGGATCCCTCCAACCTGTTTCCCTGCATCCACAGATGTTAGCACAATACCAATTTCACTTCAATGTGAAATTATCGCGGTATATGGGATTTATAAATATTATCCGCTATTATGCGGCGCAATAGGGTCTCATCCGCTATACAATGCGGGAAATCAACTCCAATATATACATATTCCAATATATATATATTGCTACATACATATATAATACCAATTCCACTTAAATGTGAAATTATCGCGGTATATGTTTTTTATAAATAACCTCCGCTTAATAACGGCGTATAATGTCTATTTATCACAATTAATAGCAATCATCATTCAATCCACACAATCAACAATTTTAAATCTTAACTATTTAAAATTTAAATCGAAACAAAACATTCGATTGAGCGAGGAGTTCTCACCTTTGCTTTTAAAATAGTTGCAGCGTTTTATTACGAATAAAATTAAACGTACGTTTAATTTTACCCGAAATTTTCACTTACTCCAATCAACTCCAAATCAGCTCCATTGCGTAGTGCTCGTCAAAATGAAGCCAACGCAATTCGTTTCGTGCGAAACGGACCTCGAATGAAAAGTTATGCTATTTTAAAGTTTACACGAATTTAAATAAAACAATTTCAGTTTTTTTTTTCTAACACAGAATGATCCTGGCCATTGATTTTCCTTGCTCAATAGCAGGCCGCCCCTCTCTATCTTCTTCCCAACGTGATATTCACGTTCATGAAACCCATCTTGGCCGCCCTCTAGGGTTTGAAACCACGGCCACCACAACGCACGAGATCCCATCACTCCACCACCAAATCGAAGCCAACACTCGACTCCACCCTCACCCTCATTTGCTTGAAGCTCGGCTATCACATGGCCTGAGAAAACGTGCCCAACTGCAGCGCAAACGCGCCCCCCTAGCGACCACCACACAGCTCCGATTTCGATCTCCACCGTTGAGATCATAGATCTCGACAAGCTCTCCGACTTTCGTGTTGGAAGCTATTTGCCCTAGCTAGGGTTTGGGCAAACGTGTGTGTGTGTGTGTGTGTGTGTGTGTGTGTATACGTATTAAATTAATATTAAATTCATTTTAAAACGACTTTTTCAAAAGATCTCCAAATCACACGTGCCGCCTGGCGTTCGTAAGGTTTACCCCACGTTCCGAACACAACGGAACGTGTTTCGGGAGCTAATTCGGTCATATATGAGAGTTACG
This sequence comes from Allium fistulosum, assembly GCA_030737815.1. NCBI lineage: Eukaryota > Viridiplantae > Streptophyta > Magnoliopsida > Asparagales > Amaryllidaceae > Allium > Allium fistulosum. The sequence continues at coordinate 301,492,975 of CM060901.1, read as the reverse complement.
GAAATAAACAATCAAATTTAAATTAAACCGATTTCGATGCGTTTTCACTTGCCTCGGACAAACGGTAAATCCAATTGACACGAAATTTGAAACCTTACAATAATTTCATATTACGGATCCGATGAAACTAGTTTCGTCGAAATCCGAGACTTTTTGAAAAATGACTATTTTAACTCGCCAAATTAATATTAAAACAATTTCAATGCGTTTCGAGCTACCACGGTCAAACGACAACTCTGATTGCTACAAAAATTGAAATCCGGTAATAACAAACTATTACGGATCCAATGGAACTAGTTTCGTCCAATTCTGAGACTGTCCCAAAAATGGCTAATTTCACTAGTCGATTAAATATTAAAATATTCAATTTTCACAAATTTACTTTAAATTCAAATTAAAAAGTTTTATAACATCACTATAACTTCAATATGATTTAATATAACTTTATAAATCATTTTCATTCACATTAAATCCAAATTTCAATTATTTCTGCAATTTCAGATATTCAATTATCGATTTAATTATCCAATTAAATCCAGATATTCGAAAATTAAATTATTCGATTTATTAGTTCTACTTGTTAATATTTAAAATCAATTAAATATTCGAATTTCAAATGTCAGAAATTCTGGGTCGTTACAAACTTCCCCCCTTAAAAGAATTTAGTCCTCGAAATTACCAAGTAAGTAAAATGCCCAAATCCATTAACTTTTCAAAATCCACTTAGTGAAAATTTTAAATTCACTTTTTTCAAAACCTTTAACTTCAACCAAAACAATGGTTTCCATTTTCTAGTTCAATTCCTACGGTTTCATTACACTTTAGAAATTGACTTTTCATTAACAAAAAATTTCCAAAATTTCCCGAAAATTTTCTAACGCCTTAAATTTTCAGAAAAATTCGCCAGCGTCTCCTTTGCGCGGTTCGATCGTAGTAGGATCACAATTGACATAAATATATATACATCGACCCACCCGGTCGGAAAAGCAGAAAAACAGTTCATATTTTCTATTTTTATTGCGTAGGCGTACCTTTTTAGCATTTTTAAGCAAAGCAGTTATTTATTTAGCATTTTTGCGCAACCAAATCAACCGAACGGTAGCCACCGCACTTGTACTTACTCAATTTAAACATGTAAGTGACATGTATATAAGGTTATTAACAATTTACTCTTTTAAACAACTACAACACTTGCATATCAAAGAAATGCATACTAAACAAGTTTCATAAGCACTTATAAAATTTCAACATAACTTGCAATTGTTTACAACCAATTCATTAACAATGACATTCAATTATTCATTTTCAATTAGTTTACATCCACTAGTTTACATTCAAGTTGATTCACTTTCAATTCAAATCAATTTCTATTTAAATTTACTTCACTTTATATTTAAATCAAATTACATAGCTTCCAATTCCATTTATTCAATTTCATTAACACTAATGAATTATACTACAATCAACCAACAATCATATAACATCCAATATATATTCTACACAACCAAATTATTAAATTTTTACATTCAATTTGGTTCAACACCTTTAATTCAATTGGTTTGATATTAAATTGACTTCCATTCAATTATTCAACTTCCAATAACATTAGCTTCTAATGAATTAACACTTACATTCATTTTTCCATATCAATTTATTTACATTCGATTGATTAGCATTCAATCCATTTATTAATTCAATTGCTAATTCATTTTACAAATAAAGTTGAATTTTATTTATATAGCTCAAGTTCACATTCATTTAATAAATTCACTTTATTAATTTACTTTGATATCAAAATCAACTTCGTTTAACATTACTTAAGTTATATTCCATTTCAAACATCATTTGTTTAACTTAACTTAAGTTTCCACTTATAAATCCAATTCAGATTCAAATTCTAAATAAATTCTATTCAACTTTTACCAAAGTTAATTTTATTTCATATTATAAGTATAAACTCGTTTCACTTATATTTATCAACTTCAACTTGGATTTTAAATAAAATCTGTTTACCACAACAAAACTTCAATTTCAATTTACTATGGTAACAAATCCATCACACAGAAACTCGGAAATGATACTGATGATGCTGCAGTCATCACTGTACTATTTCCTAGCAACAATAGTGAATTCAGTGCTTTAAATTCTTTCAAAATTTTCCTTTTTATTTATAAACCACATTTATAAATCTTTTATTATAGAATTCCACTTTATATATATAAGATCATTTCACAATTTTAAATCATATTAATTTTAACTTCATACTTATAATTCATTTGCTTATACAATTTATTCTTTTACAATTGTTGTTTTATTTAATTTATTCAAACAACTTTTAATTAACTTATATTTATTTACATTTTTAACAACCAAACAATCAATTTATTGTATACACTTTAATAATTTCTAGAAAATTATTTCTTTATATACAAAATATAATCGAGGTAAAATTATTTCATTTACCCAATTTCTTTTAAAACAATATCGTGTCGAATTGTTCTATACAAGTGTTTAGAGATCCCTATCGATAGAGTTGTACTGACTATACCGACCAGAATCCATATACCACTCAACAAACCAATCATCACAATATAAAACAATTTTATATTCACTAACAAATACGCGCTCATATCTATTATTACACTCAACTCATTCTAGAGTACTACTAACTCTATCTCTAACGAGTAATACCCAACAAAGCCATGGTTGTCGCTTAACCATATGATCTGATACAAGATGTAACGAACGCGATTTTTCGTCGCTCGAAAATCGACATTAATACATTCACCGTATCAACTCCCGAGCAATCGAATGCCGGAAAACCGAATTGTTATGGAGAAAAAGAAGAGGTAGAGAAGAAAAAGAAAGAGGAAACAATAGAAAACACAGAAATAGAAACAATATCAGAATCTCACATTCGCAGTGGAGCAACATATAATAGATAAATGAATAATCTTTTAAATCAAAGAACTATATCATTTTATACATTACATCATCATCAGAGTTTACAACAACAATACAACACTGGACAGTTATATGAACTTGTCCACATACAGAATACACAGCGGAATAATACATAGTATACATGATACGTCTCGCCATCCAGCTCGCCACTTGAGCTCCATATCATCTCCTAAATCCAGAATGACCAGATAACCTAACTCTAGACTAGCCGTGTGGAAATTGGTGGGCACCCAGAGTTTAGGAAGGGAACAATAAACTCCAGGTCAGTCATGGTGACTGGTGTGAGAACTAAAACAGTTATTTATCTTTAAAAACAAACAATAGAATTTTAACATTAAAACCCGCAATGCTTTTGGAAAATGAAACTACCATAAGACCTCGCGCCACACACACAATGCAAACGCAGAATTGGAGGAGATTTCTTCTTATGATAATCAAACATGCTTACTACGCAAAATCATTTGATTTTATTATTATTAGTGCATAGTGAAGAAAACATTTCGAAAGCATAATATTAATCTTAGCCAGCATAGGCATTTCGCACTTATGCCTACTATAGCTACTATGTTCAATAGCAGGTTACCGCCACATTCCATAGCAGGTAATATGACTAAAACCGTACAAGGTTCGTATTGTTTCTTTGGATTTTCCAACAAATGGTCAGGCTAAGGAACTTCCTTTCCTACTGCCGAATGGGATCGCCTCTGGCTGGACGTCCCGAGAGCCAAACTGCTCTCTGCCAACAAAGCTGGGTTACCCCTGTAACTAGGTAACTCACGAATATGCCATTCCCCGGTCCTTTGGGACCTTTATCCGAGCGCTCGGTAACATCATCACACATAATAAATAAAGTGTGTCCACATGAGTAAGTATCTGGGCTCCATACCATGATACCACCCCTTTCCAAAAGGAAATGACATACCCTAAAGGGCGCGATCCTCATAACCTTGCCGCAACATTCCTGTTTCGACCATTTCCGGGTTGTGAGGCCCTGACGAAGTCTCGTCCACAAAGCTACGCTTTGTTACAAATCCATGCTTTGGGTCAACAGATGATCAAAGTAATGATCACAAAGATAAATGATCAAACAAATGATCATATCACAAATGATCATTTCACAGCAACACTCAGCATGTCACATTACCAAATTGGGAATATATCACTGATAAATTTCAACTACATAACCTCTGAGCTCGTACGTCTCAGAGAAGGGTGTTAAGCTAAGAGAATAAATTCTCCGCCACCAACAGAAATGTATTTGAAAGAAATCAGCTTTACATCTCAAAATGTAATGTCAGACATGTAACCATACAAGTCTGTTCCGGGTTCGAACAGAACCGCAGGCACTTCCAAAGAAGCCCTTGCAATCCGGATATTCACAATCCCGATAAAACTTCCCATCACAAAGGAAATCTCTATACCGTAGCTAACGGTGCAGAGACAATCGATAGGTCATCCTATCGTTTTCACAAATACCCGGTCTTCACCACCGGTCTTCAATACGATCCATATCGTCGTATCACAAATTCGGAATGGGTTATATGACACAAAGGTCCTTTCCCGGCTAACCCAAATAGTGAGCGCTTATTCAAAAATAAGTGTGGCATTCAAATTCAAGCAAATCACAACAAATACCCATTCAAGTAATTATTGATAGTCGATTATTTAACTATCAATAGGTTTGCACAGCATCATCAGATTCCAAATAATTTTCCAAATTATTTATCTTCCAATAATATCTTTACAAGATATATAATTTCCACACTTCAACTATTTGAAACCAAATTTCAAATCACTTTCAAATATTCATTTTCAATTTATCTTTAAAAGATAAAATCTCAAACCTTTCATTTCATATTGGAAAAGCATTTCCGTACTTATTTAATAATAAGTAATTCACAAATCATTTATTTTCAACACTTGGAAAATATTCGATATACTTAAATCATAATTAAGTATATATTTCATTCTTTAAGGAAACATTCTTTTAAACACATTTATTTGAATCAAAACGAATGTTGCGTAAAACATCGTTACGACGACCCAAAATCACTAGTATAGGGATTCGAAATTTAGATAGATATATAAATCCCAATACTATATAAAACATTTCCTTTCGGAAACCATTTACTATAACAACAGTGTTATAGTCCACCATTTCCTTATTCCTCGAAACGTCTATTTCAACAATAACTGTTGAAATCTATGTTTCGATACTTAACACGTTTTAAAACATCTTTTTAAAACACTTACTTCATTTCGTAATATCACTTCTCCAAAACATATCCATTTTATCTAATAATATATTCACTGTCCAAAATCGTGAATATACTTTATTTACCCAATTCAATGTTTCTACACATTTATTAAAAGATTATCCATCGTCTAAAATCGTGGATATAATTCCTTTAATTAACTTCTAAAATTCACTTATCAAAATAAATGATTTTGGATTTATAAATAACGTTTATAAATCACAATTATATTTTATAACTTCAACTTACAAAATCAATTTGTTAACAAATTCTATTTATACCTCATTTAAATGCCAAAATCTGATTTATAAGTTAATTACTTATAAATCCGTTATTTTACAAACTCTATTCGTTTATAACTTCACATTATAAATCTATTAATTTCATTCACTTATGAAATCCATTTATACTTCCTTTTAACACTTATAAAAACTCATTTTTATAATTCCAATGTTTTAATTTATAAATATCAATTTTATAAATCTTTTATATAAACCGTTTATAATTATTCCAAAAATCTCAATTTAAATAAACCAATTCTATAAAACGTATACTTTCAAAAATCACTTTAAAAATCCCTTTAAAATCAAAATCGTTATCTTAAACTTCAAAAATGGATCCGATGATGCAACAGCACCAAATAGTCAATCACAGCATCCAAACATCATATATCATCATATGATAACAGAATATACAACAATATTTGTAAATAGATCGCTACGGTGAGGAATCCAGTTGGATCCCTCCAACATGTTTCCCTGCATCCATAGATGTTAGCACAATACCAATTTCACTTCAATGTGAAATTATCGCGGTATATGGGATTTATAAATATTATCCGCTATTATGCGGCGCAATAGGGTCTCATCCGCTATACAATGCGGGAAATCAACTCCAATATATACATATTCCAATATATATATATATTGCTACATACATATATAATACCAATTCCACTTAAATGTGAAATTATCGCGGTATATGTTTTTAATAAATAACCTCCGCTTAATAACGGCGTATAATGTCTATTTATCACAATTAATAGCAATCATCATTCAATCCACACAATCAACACTATAAACAATTTTAAATCTTAACTATTTAAAATTTAAATCGAAACAAAACATTCGATTGAGTGAGGAGTTCTCACCTTTGCTTTTAAAACAGTTGCAGCGTTTTATTTCGAATAAAATTAAACGTACGTTTAATTTTACTCGAAATTTTCACTGACTCTAATCATCTCCATTGTGTAGTGCTCGTCAAAATGAAGCCAACGCAATTCATTTCGTGCGAAACGGACCTCGTATGAAAAAGTTATGCTATTTTAAAGTTTACACGAATTTAAATAAAACAATTTCAGATTTTTTTTTTCTAACCCAGAATGATCCTGGCCGTTGATTTTCCTTGCTCAACATCAGGCCACCCCACTCTATCTTCTTCCCAACGTGATATTCACGTTCATGAAACCCATCTTGGCCGCCCTCTAGGGTTTGAAACCACGGCCACCACAACGCACGGGATCCCATCACTCCACCACCAAATCGAAGCCAACACTTGACTCCACCCTCACCCTCATTTGCTTGAAGCTCGGCTATCACATGGCCTGGGAAAACGTGCCCAACTGCATTGCAAACGCACCGCCCTAGCGACCACCACACAGCTCCGATTTCGATCTCCACCGTTGAGATCGTAGATCTCGACAAGCTCTCCGACTTTCGTGTTGGAAGTTTCGTCTAATTAGTGATGGATCGAGTGGAATCGAGAGGAAAAAGTTGAGCATTTCTGGCCATTGAATATATTAGTGGTGGCTGAAGCTATTTGCCCTAGCTAGGGTTTGGGCAAATGTGTGTGTGTGTGTATATATATATACGTATTAAATTAATATTAAATTCATTTTAAAATGACTTTTTCAAACGATCTCCAAATCACACGTGCCGCCTGGCGTTCGTAAGGTTTACCCCGCATTCCGAACACAATGGAACGTGTTTCGGGAGCTAATTCGGTCATATGTGAGAGTTACGGAAATAAAAAGTCAAATTTAAATTAAACCGATTTTAACCGATTTCGATGCGTTTTCACTTGCCCCGGACAAACGGTAAATCCAATTGACACAAAATTTGATACCTTACAATAATTTCACATTACGAATCCGATGAAACTGGTTTCGTCGAAATCCGAGACTTTTTGAAAAATGACTATTTTAACTCGCCAAATTAATATTAAAACAATTTCAATGCGTTTCGAGCTGCCACGGTCAAACGACAACTCTGATTGCTACGAAAATTGAAATCCGATAATAAAAAACTATTACGGATCCAATGAAACTAGTTTCGTCCAATTCTGAGACTGTCCCAAAAATGGCTAATTTCACTAGTCGATTAAATATTAAAATATTCAATTTTCACAAATTTACTTTAAATTCAAATTTAAAAGTTTTATAACATCACTATAACTTCAACATGATTTAATATAACTTTATAAATCATTTTCATTCACATTAAACCCAAATTTCAATAATTTCTGCAATTTAAGATATTCAATTATCGATTTAATTATCCAATTAAATCCAGATATTCGAAAATTAAATTATTCGACTTATTAATTCTACTTGTTAATATTTAAAATCAATTAAATATTCGAATTTCAAATGTCAGAAATTCTGGGTCGTTACAAACTTCCCCCCTTAAAAGAATTTCGTCCTCGAAATTACCAAGTAAGAAAAATGCCCAAATTCATTAACTTTTCAAAATCCACTTAGTGAAAATTTTATATTCACTTTTTTCAAAACCTTTAACTTCAACCAAAACAATGGTTTCCATTTTCTAGTTCAATTCCTACGGTTTCATTACACTTTAGAAATTGACTTTTCATTAACAAAAATTTTCCAAAATTTCCCGAAAATTTTCTAACGCCTTAAATTTTCAAAAAAATTCGCCAGCGTCTCCTTTGCATGGTTCGATCGTAGTAGGATCACAATTGACATAAATATGTATACATCGACCCACCCGGTCGGAAAAGCAGAAAAACAGTTCATATTTCCTATTTTTATTGCGTAGGCGTACATTTTTAAGCAAAGCAGTTATTTATTTAGCATTTTTGCGCAACCAAATCAACCGAACGGTAGCCACCACACCTGTACTTACTCAATTTAAACATGTAAGTGACATATATATAAGGTTATTAACAATTTACTCTTTTAAACAACTACAACACTTGCATATCAAAGAAATGCATACTAAACAAGTTTTATAAGCACTTATAAAATTTCAACATAACTTGCAATTGTTTACAACCAATTCATATACAATGACATTCAATTATTCATTTTCAATTAGTTTACATCCACTAATTTACATTCAAGTTGATTCACTTTCAATTCAAATCAATTTCTATTTAAATTTACTTCACTTTCAATTTAAATCAAATTACATAGCTTCCAATTCCATTTATCAATTTCATTAACACTAATGAATTATACTACAATCAACCAACAATCATATAACATCCAATATATATTCTACACAACCAAATTATTAAATTTTTACATTCAATTTGGTTCAACACCTTTAATTCAATTGGTTTAATATTAAAATGACTTCCATTCAATTATTCAACTTCCAATAACATTAGCTTCTAATGAATTAACACTTACATTCATTTTTCCATATCAATTTATTTACATTCGATTGATTAGCATTCAATCCATTTATTAATTCAATTGCTAATTCAATTTACAAATAAAGTTGAATTTTATTTATATAGCTCAAGTTCACATTCATTTAATAAATTCACTTTATTAATTTACTTTGATATCAAAATCAACTTCGTTTAACATTACTTAAGTTATATTCCATTTCAAACATCATTTGTTTAACTTAACTTAAGTTTCCACTTATAAATCCAATTCAGATTCAAATTCTAAATAAATTCTATTCAACTTTTACCAAAGTTAATTTTATTTCATATTATAAGTATAAACTCGTTTCACTTATATTTATCAACTTCAACTTGGATTTTAAATAAAATCTGTTTACCACAACAAAACTTCAATTTCAATTTACTATGGTAACAAATCCATCACACAGAAACTCGGAAATGATACTGATGATGCTGCAGTCATCACTGTACTATTTCCTAGCAACAATAGTGAATTCAGTGCTTTAAATTCTTTCAAAATTTTCCTTTTTATTTATAAACCACATTTATAAATCTTTTATTATAGAATCCCACTTTATATATATAAGATCATTTCACAATTTTAAATCATATTAATTTTAACTTCATACTTATAATTCATTTGCTTATACAATTTATTCTTTTACAATTGTTGTTTTATTTAATTTATTCAAACAACTTTTAATTAACTTATATTTATTTACATTTTTAACAACCAAACAATCAATTTATTGTATACACTTCAATAATTTCCGGAAAATTATTTCTTTATATACAAAATATAATCGAGGTAAAATTATTTCATTTACCCAATTTCTTTTAAAACAATATAGTGCCGAATTGTTCTATACAAGTGTTTAGAGATCCCTATCGATAGAGTTGTACTGACTATACCGACCAGAATCCATATACCACTTAACAAACCAATCATCACAATATAAAACAATTTTATATTCACTAACAAATACGCGCTCATATCTATTATTACACTCAACTCATTCTAGAGTACTACTGACTCTATCTCTAATGAGTAATACCCAACAGAGCCATGGTTGTCGCTTAACCATATGCTCTGATACCAAATGTAACGAACGCGATTTTTCGTTGGTCGAAAATCGACATTAATACATTCACTGTATCAACTCCCGAGCAATCGAGTGCCGGAAAACCGAATTGTTATGGAGAAAAAGAAGAGGTAGAAGAAAACAGAAGAAAAAGAAAGAGGAAACAACAGAAAACACAGAAACAGAAACAATATCAGAATCTCACATTCGCAGCGGAACAACATATAATAGATAAATGAATAATCTTTTAAATCAAAGAACTATATCATTTTATACATTACATCATCATCATAGTTTACAACAACAATACAACACTGGACAATTATATGAACTTGTCCACATACAGAATACACAACGGAATAATACATAGTATACATGATACGTCTCGCCATCCAGCTTGCCACTTGAGCTCCATATCATCTCCTGAATCCTGAATGACCTGATAACCTAACTCTAGACTGCCCGTGTGGAAATTGGTGGGCACCCAGAGTTTAGGAAGGGAACAATAAACTCCAGGTCAGTCATGGTGACTGGTATGAGAACTAAAACAGTTATTTATCTTTAAAAACAAACAATAGAATTTTAACATTGAAACCCGCAATGCTTTTGGAAAATGAAACTACCATAAGACCTCCCGCCACACACACAATGCAAACGCAGAATTGGAGGAGATTTCTTCTTATGATAATCAAACATGCTTACTACGCAAAATCATTTGATTTTATTATTATTAGTGCATAGTGAAGAAAACATTTCGAAAGTATAATATTAATCTTAGCCAGCATAGGCATTTCGCACTTATGCCTACTATAGCTACTATGTTCAATAGCAGGTTACCGCCACATTCCATAGCAGGTAATACCACTAAAACCGTATAAGGTTCGTATTGTTTCTTTGGATTTTCCAACAAATGGTCAGGCTAAGGAACTTCCTTTCCTACTGCCGAATGGGATCGCCTCTGGCTGGACGTCCCGAGAGACAAACTGCTCTCTGCCAACAAAGCCGGGTTACCCCTGTAACTAGGTAACTCACGAATATGCCATTCCCCGGTCCTTTGGGACCTTTATCCGAGCGCTCGGTAACATCATCACACATAATAAATAAAGTGTGTCCACATGAGTAAGTATCTGGGCTCCATACCATGATACCACCCCTTTCTAGAAGGAAATGACATACCCTAAAGGGCGCGACCCTCATAACCTTGCCGCAACATTCCTGTTTCGACCATTTCCGGGTTGTGAGGCCCTGACAAAGTCTCGTCCACAAAGCTACGCTTTGTTACAAAGCCATGCTTTAGGTCAACAGATGATCAAAGTAATGATCACAAAGATAAATGATCAAACAAATGATCATATCACAAATGATCAAACAATGATCATTTCACAGCAACACTCAGCATGTCACATTACCAAATTGGGAATATATCGCTGATAAATTTCAACTACATAACCTCTGAGCTCGTACGTCTCAGAGAAGGGTGTTAAGCTAAGAGAATAAATTCTCCGCCACCAACAGAAATGTATTTGAAAGAAATCAGCTTTACATCTCAAAATGTAATGTCAGACATGTAACCATACAAGTCTGTTCCGGGTTCGAACAGAACCGAAGGCACTTCCAAAGAAGCCCTTGCAATCCGGATATTCACAATCCCGATAAAACTTCCCATCACAAATGAAATCTCTATACCGTAGCTAACGGTGCAGAGACAATCGATAGGTCATCCTATCGTTTTCACAAATACCCGGTCTTCACCACCGGTCTTCAATACGATCCATATCGTCGTATCACAAATTCGGAATGGGTTATACGACACAAAGGTCCTTTCCCGGCTAACCCAAATAGTGAGCGCTTATTCAAAAATAAGTGTGGCATTCAAATTCAAGCAAATCACAACAAATACCCATTCAAGTAATTATTGATAGTCGGTTATTTAACTATCAATAGGTTTGCACAGCATCATCAGATTCCAAATAATTTTCCAAATTATTTATCTTCCAATAATATCTTTACAAGATATATAATTTCCACACTTCAACTATTTGAAACCAAATTTCAAATCACTTTCAAATATTCATTTTCAATTTATCTTTAAAAGATAAAATCTTAAACCTTTCATTTCATATTGGAAAAGCATTTCCGTACTTATTTAATAATAAGTAATTCACAAATCATTTATTTTCAACACTTGGAAAATATTCGATATACTTAAATCATAATTAAGTATATATTTCATTCTTTAAGGAAACATTCTTTTAAATGCATTTATTTGAGTCAAAACGAATGTTGCGTAAAACATCGTTACGACGACCCAAAATCACTAGTATAGGGATTCAAAATTTAGATAGATATATAAATCCCAATACTATATAAAACATTTCCTTTCGGAAACCATTTACTATAACAACAGTGTTATAGTCCACCATTTCCTTATTCCTCGAAACGTCTATTTCAACAATAACTGTTGAAATCTATGTTTCGATACTTAACACATTTTAAAACATCTTTTTAAAACACTTACTTCATTTCGTAATATCACTTCTCCAAAACATATCCATTTTATCTAATAATATATTCACTGTCCAAAATCGTGAATATACTTTATTTACCCAATTCAATGTTTCTACACATTTATTAAAAGATTATCCATCATCTAAAATCGTGGATATAATTCCTTTAATTAACTTCTAAAATTCACTTATCAAAATAAATGATTTCGGATTTATAAACAACATTTATAAATCACAATTATATTTTATAACTTCAACTTACAAAATCAATTTGTTAACAAATTCTATTTATACCTCATTTAAATGCCAAAATCTGATTTATAAGTTAATTACTTATAAATCCGTTATTTTACAAACTCTATTCGTTTATAACTTCACATTATAAATCTATTAATTTCATTCACTTATGAAATCCATTTATACTTCCTTTTAACACTTATAAAAACTCATTTTTATAATTCCAATGTTTTAATTTATAAATATCAATTTTATAAATCTTTTATATAAACCGTGTATAATTATTCCAAAAATCTCAATTTAAATAAACCAATTCTATAAAACGTATACTTTCAAAAATCACTTTAAAAATCCCTTTAAAATCAAAATCGTTATCTTAAACTTCAAAAATGGATCCGATGATGCAACAGCACCAAATAGTCAATCACAACATCCAAACATCATATATCATCATATGATAACAGAATATACAACAATATCTGTAAATAGATCACTACGGTGAGGAATCCAGTTGGATCCCTCCAACCTGTTTCCCTGCATCCACAGATGTTAGCACAATACCAATTTCACTTCAATGTGAAATTATCGCGGTATATGGGATTTATAAATATTATCCACTATTATGCGGCGCAATAGGGTCTCATCCGTTATACAATGCGGGAAATCAACTCCAATATATACATATTCTAATATATATATATTGCTACATATATAATACCAATTCCACTTAAATGTGAAATTATTGCGGTATATGTTTTTAATAAATAACCTCCGCTTAATAACGGCGTATAATGTCTATTTATCACAATTAATAGCAATCATCATTCAATCCACACAATCAACACTATCAACAATTTTAAATCTTAAATATTTAAAAGTTAAATCGAAACAAAACATTCGATTGAGTGAGGAGTTCTCACCTTTGCTTTTAAAACAGTTGCAGCGTTTTATTTCGAATAAAATTAAACGTACGTTAAGTACCTTGAATCGGTTGATTCACGTTTGTACATTTCTATAAACAGCCTCAACTCATGGTCACTTTTTCTCAATCTTTGGACCTGGAAAACAGCATACATATATTTTCAAAAGAACTTTTCTTTAGCCGAACTAAGTTTGAGTGTGGCAAAAATGACCGTTATAAAATCATGAATAAAATGTAAGTATCAAAACTTTACTGTATATAAGGATTTCATCAGAACAACTTCTAGAATTTGGAAGCCTAAAAACTAGATTTTATATATATAAACTACTCCATTATGAAACATGTTAAAGAACTTAAAATCAATAACTACCTAAAAGTGCAACTGATAACTGCATTTAAGAACTGGATCCTACAAGTAAAACTAAAGCATGCTTGAATAAGAGCCATGTTTGTCCGAAGTTCTTTGATCAAATCAGGGTTACTGCCCTTACCAACCAATAAGTATAAACTAATCCACATGCATCATTGACAAAGGTAACAGGATGTTTAAAGAAAAATTCAAAAACAAAACAACAAATAAATAACCATGATTCTTAAACACCAAATGGAAGAATATACATGAAATCAGTTTTGACACGACAAAAGATTGCTTAAGTTATCAAAAAATATTTGTAAAACCAAACCAGTTTATCCTTCCCTTAATTTCCACGGCAAAAGATTGCAATAAGCATATAGAATATTGAACTGTATGATGTTTGCTCGAAATTCTGTCTGAAATAATATAAAATATTTGTACCGCTGATTATAGGACCAAAAACATTTAAGTACTCTGAAAAGCAAATTAAGGTATTGTTGCACTGATTATTATTCCTAGAACATGATGAAAAAAGTATAAGTTGAAGCATATAAAATCCAACAAAACTATTAACTTAAATTAGCAGCAGAGAAGGAAATTACCTGGCTCTTTCGAAGCTTGTTCAAGCTTGCTTTCTATAACAGTCCATCCTTCCTGTAATTTCTATAAATCCAGTTCCAGATGAGCTCTATGAGATTCTGAGAAAGTAGAGAGTCTCTGATAAACATCAACCAAATTAGCTTTTAAAGTAACTTCATTTTCATGCCAGATTATAGTATCCTTTTCGACCTATCATGATAAAATTGAACTAGCATCAACCAACTAAGATACACATGTCGAAAGAATAATAAAGATTACAGAGGCTACAATCATTTCTTGAACAGTTATCACCTGTAGTTTCTCTATGGAGGTCAGTGTAGATCCATTTCCGCTTTTGATTTATCTAGCCGTTCGCATAGTGACAAGAAAGTTGGAGATAAAATGATGCTATGTACATCAGTCACAGCATTCTGCAAATATGTTTATACAAATACATCTATTTAGACAAATTCAAATGCTTAGCAATTGAGTAAATAAAGCAAACAAAAGAGGATATCCATTTAAACACACCTTTATATCAGCTAGTTTCTTTAAATATCGATTCTTCCTTCATGCAGGTTTCTTATTTCAACAAGCCTGCTTGATGCAAGATCCTGTTCAGAGGAACGGATATCAGAACACAAAAATAAAGATATAGGAGAAAACTACTATAAGTTGAAAATGTGTACCTTCATATTTTTAGTGAGGACTCCAAATCTTTCGATTCAGTTTCCTTATCTCTAAACTTATCTCTGCCCGATGGCTTACTTCCCAACATAGGAAAAAGGATTGGAGACTGAAATGCTGCAGCATCTTTTTGCGTCTTAAGGTGTGCTATTTTACAGTTGATTTCATCCAACTCTGAAATAGCAGATGCTAATTCACCTAAACAAACAAATAGATAATATATTAGAAAGCAAGAACAGGGGCATTCATAAAATAAACTATGCAACATAAAGAACATAAGGCGTTTGTTGATAAAAATGGCTTAATCTATTTATTAACAGTTAGAATTCTTGTGAGAATTGATATGATGGATATTGTAGAAATTAATGAGAGAAGAATGATAACAAAGAGAGTTTTGAAATATTGTATTACTTCTCTGTTTTACTATTGAATACAGTTCTATACAAATTGATTGGAATATATAATACAAGTATTGGGCTAGTCAGATACTTAAAGCCCATTACCGAAGCACAGTTTAACAAAGATAAAACTAAAACAAGGGTTACAGTCTTTCATATTCTAACTCCCCTGTTCAATTTTATCTAGGGTTTTCTTCTTTCTTCCCCATTTCTGCGCCGTTGTCTTCAACTCTTAGATCCTCCTTTAATCGAGTGAAATTCTTTGTTGATAGAGCCTTCGTCAATATATCCGCTCTTTGAAACTGTGCTGGAACATGGTTAACTCTCAGCTTTCCCTCTAGAACCTTCTCACGAAGGAAGTGCAGGTCTATCTCAATGTGCTTCGTTCGTGAGTGTAGGACAGGATTTGATGAGAGGGAGACTGGGCTTAAGTTATCGCACCAGATTATTGGGGTATTCGTAGGATTAACTTGAATTTCGCTGAGAAGAGACATAATCCAAGTGATTTCTGCTTTGGTGCTAGCGATTGCTCTATACTGGGCTTCAGTACTGGAGCGTGAGATTGTGGCTTGTTTCTTCGAGCTCCATGAAATTTGGTTGCTGCCTAGATAAACACAGAAACCCGTGGTTGACCTTCTGTCATCAGGATCGGAGGCCCAATCTGCATCACTGTAAGCTTGTATGTTTAGACCTTTTTTGTTGTTGAGATGCAGTCCATGATTCATTGTTCCCCTCAGGTACCTTAATATATGTTTTACTACTTTCCAATGATAGCTGAGTGGATTGTGCATGAATTGGCAGACTTTGTTTACACTGTAACTTAAGTCTGGTCTTGTTATTGTAATGTATTGTAGTGCCCCTACAATACTTCTGTATTCTTTTTCATTTGTAATAGCTTCTCCAGAGTCTCTTGATAATCTAAGACTACTGACCATAGGAGTGGGAAGTGTTTTTGCCTGATCCATATTAGCTCTTTTTAGAAGATCCTGTATATATCGTTTTTGGCATAGAAACATTTCTGAATCAGTTTTCCTAGTGACTTCAATTCCAAGGAAGTAGTGTAAATCACCTAGATCCTTTATAGCGAACATTTTGTCCAGATGATCAACTGTTTGATTCATAGTTTGACTGTCATTTCCAGTGATGATAATGTCATCCACATATACCAAAATGTAAGTGGCCCTTTCCTGTTTGCAATGCATGTATAAGGAGCTGTCAGATTTTGTTGATGTAAATCCCAGAACCATTAATGTTGATTTAAGTTTTTCATTCCATACACGAGGAGCTTGTTTCAGTCCATAGATGGCTTTATGTAGCTTGCATACTAGATTGTTGATGTCCTCCTTTTTGTAACCCTCTGGTTGCTCCATGTATACATTTTCCTTTAGTTCTCCATTGAGAAATGCATTATTTACATCGAGTTGTCTAATTTTCCACCCTCTGTGAAGAGCTATGGTTAGCATAATTCTTATTGTGGTTGGTTTGACAACTGGGGAGAATGTTTCATTGAAGTCAAAAACATATTGTTGATTATAGCCCTTAGCTACCAGCCTTGCTTTATATTTTGCAATACTTCCATCTGGTTTTCTTTTGACTTTGTAGGTCCACTTACATCCAACGATGTTTTCATCTTTGGGTGGTGGTACTAGACTCCACGTCTTATTTTTGATAAGAGCACCATATTCATTATCCATGGCTTGTTTCCAGTTGCTATTTGTGATGGCTTCACTGTAGTTTCTTGGTTCTGTTGAATCAAGTTGAACATTGTATATTTTTGGTTTGAATATTCCACTTTTTGATATTGTAATCATTTGATGTCCTGAAATTTCAGGTGGTGGCTCTTGAATAGGTGTACTTTCGTTGGTATGTTTAGATGTAGATGATGAGGGCTCTCCTTGACATGGATTGATGTCACTCTGTCATTGTGGAAGGAGCTAGAGGAATCTTATGAGTTATGACCTGATCCAGTGTCACTGCTGGGTAGAGTGTGTTGTGACCGTTGGTCTCTCTGCACACTTCCATTTGCTTTATTCCATTCTGGTATGACAGGTATAGGATGCATTGTGAAGCTGTCTTTGTTGTGCACTTTCCCAGTTGCTTTTATATTTTTATCTGCAAATGGAAAAATACTCTCATTAAATACCACATGTCTTGAGACATAGATCCTACCATCATTGCTTAAGCATCTGTATCCCTTCTGATTATTTCCATATCCTATAAAAGTGCATGGGGCAGACCTGAGACTCAGTTTATGCTTATTGTATGGTCTCAGATATGGGAGCATAAGCAACCAAATGTCTTCAGGTCCTTATAGTCAGGTTTTACCCCAAATAGCACTTCTATGGGACTAAGATGCTTAAGAATTTTAGTAGGTAGTCTATTAATTAAGTATACTGCAGTGTTGAAGGCTTCTGGCCAGAACTTCATGGGTAAAGAAGCCTGTGCCAGTAGATTCAAGCCTGTTTCCATTATATGTCTGTGTTTTCTTTCTGCTATTCCATTTTGCTCGGATGTATATGGGCAGGTTGTTCTGTGAACAATGCCTTTTCTCTGAAAATATTCCTTTAGTGGTTTATATTCACTGCCACCATCAGTTTGCATAATCTTGACCTCATTGCATAGTTGTTTTTCTACTTGAGTTATAAATTATATAACAGCTTTTTGTGCATCTGATTTAGACTTTAGAAAATATATCCAAGTGTATCTACAGAATAAGTCAACAAAAGATATGTAGTACCTGTAGTTGTAGTCTGAACCTATAGGAGCTGGTCCCCATAAGTCTGTTGCTACTAATTGTAGTGGTTTACTAATGATAGTGGTTGAATCTGCAAATGGCAATTTATGGCTCTTGCCTAATTGACAGTAAGTGCAAACATATGGTAGAGATACATCAACAGAGATATTATTGCTCATAAGAATTTGCTTTACAGTGTTTACATTGGGATGTCCTAATCTATAATGCCACCGAGTAAATGTTTCCTGATTTATAACATGTGACTCAGTGCTATTACACCACATATTCCTAATATTGCTCTTTCTTGTATTCCCAAGATTGAGTTTGTATAATCCTTTGTCCAATTTACCCTGTAACAATATGTCTTGATTTAGTAAATCCCTAACTAAGCAGAATTTAGGGTGAAAATCAAAATACACATTGTTGTCATTAGCAAATTGAGATACACTCAATAGATTCTTCTTAATTTGTGGCACTCTCAATAAGTTATTGAGATAAAGAAGTCTTTTACCTGGAACACTACTGTTTCCAACATGTGTGATTTTTAGAGCTTCACCATTCCCCATATGAATGGAATGCATACCTATATATTCTTTATTGCCAATATTGAGATTCTGTAGGTTGCTTGCGAGATGGTTGGTTGCACCTGAATCTGGATACCAATCCTCTTCTGCTATCTCCTCAGGTCTAGTAAGTCTTTATGTGTTTAGGTTCTGTGTTCTTGAATTTTTTGAATGACTGTCTTGCCTTTGATCTATTTGTGCTACATTTGCACTGGAATTATAATTTCTCTGATTTGCTTGATTCTGTTGATTTGGGTAGTAATTAGTGTTGAGTCTAAAGTAGCACTATCTTGCTGTATGTCCAGGTTTTTCACAGATCTGACACTTTGTTCTGTTGCTATTCCATCTTCCACTTCTCCCTCTACCTCTCTATGTAGTATTACCTCTTTGATTGAAGTTTTCTTGCCTGATATTTTGACTTTCTTGCTTCTTCCCTTGATTTCTGTTCCTTGAATTTGATGCATAATTGAGAGATAATTCTGTATTGTTTTCTTTTCTTTGCTCAATTCTTCCTTCATGTGATAGTAATATTGAACTAACATATTTCATATTGGGTAGATCTTGTTGTGATGAAATAATTGCTACTACTGACTCATATTCACTATCCAGACCATTCAGAATGGTTAGTATCTGCTCAGTGTCAGATACTTTGTGCCCTGCAGTATCAAGAATATCATAGTATGATTTCACCTTAGTTAGATATTCCCTCATTGACATTTTTTCTTTCTTGAGATTCTGTAATTGCCTCTTATAGTACATAATTCTTGCAGCTGACTGTGTGTTGAAGTTCTGTTGTATTGCAGACCATATCTCAAATGATGTTTTACATCTGACAATTTGTGAGAGAAGCCCTGAACTGATGGATGACAGTAGCCATGGTGCCAGCAGGCTATCCTGTCTCTGATAGTTGATGAACTCCTTGTTGACAACTCTTTCTCCTGTGGTGTCTGTTACAATTCTTGCAGGAACAGTGGTTGTTCCATACAGAAAGTCTTCTAATCCATACCCTCTTATACTGGTTTCAACTTGATATTTCCATAATACGAAGGTATTTTCATCAAGAGTTGTTGTTACTAACTTATCCTTTGGCTTTATGATCTTGCAGGAGATTATTTCACTGGCTGATGAATCTTGATTTCTTGATCTTGACCCTTCCTGACTTTTGGATCCACTTGTTGCTGATGATGTAGTGTCATCATCTCCAGCCATGTTGGATTATGAGGAAGTGCTGTTGAGAGTTCTGATATGATCGTCTTATGGTGCAGCCAACTTTCTTGGTACAAGAATATTAGCGGGGCACTTTTAATGAGAGTTCTTGATTCAGAAGCGGGTAATCTTTATCTCTCAGATGATGAGATAGCAGAAAAATCTAAGAGCAACTAGGATGGTGAATGATGATACTTATCTGACACCTCCTTGGATGGCTCTGTGATGATGCAGTGATTCTCTGATGAGAATCTGACAAAGATCTGACTTTGTTACTGTCGCTTGACAGATTTCTTTGCTCTGATACCAAGTTAGAATTCTTGTGAGAATTGATATGATGGATATTGTAGAAATTAATGAGAGAAGAATGATAATAAAGAGAGTTTTGAAATATTGTATTACTTCTCTGTTTTACTATTGAATACAGTTCTGTACAAATTGATTGGAATATATAATACAAGTATTAGGCTGGTCAGATACTTAAAGCCCATTACCGAAGCACAGTTTAACAAAGATAAAACTAAAACTAGGGTTACAGTCTTTCATATTCTAACTTTAACTTGTGTAAAAATCGTACTGCCCAATTCTTTATGTTCGGCTTTGTTTTTGGAATCCATGTCACAATTGTCATAGCACACATATCTTAGTCATGAATAATAACCAAAACAAGGACGTTATAAAAACAGCATCATAAAACTCATATGTTGACTTTGTAAAAGAATGAAATCCTACCATTAATCGTCTGAGAGCTTTCCATATCATATCTATCATTTTCATACCCATGAGTAATCCTACAATGTTTTTCCAGATTATCGACTAGCTGTTGAAACAATCAAGAATATCTGTTCAACCAAATAAAGAGAATTGGACAGCATAATGATGACAGATTAACAGGCACTTACTTGCTCCCAAGACTTATTAATCACACTTATAGTATCGTCATATGCTATCCGTTTATCTTCCAGATAACTAATTTTGCTCTGAAGAATGGAATACTCAACTTTCAAAGTCTCCATTTACTGTTTCAGCTTTCTATTCGATACCCAAGCACACCAACATCAAGCTACATAGCTCAACCACCAAAAAAGAAGGGAGAAATCACACAGTTAGTGAAAAGAATTGATAAAATCGATTAATATAATGCATATGTCTAATGTAAAATTAACATCAATTGATACTAAAACAACACTATCATACCTGGAACAATTTTAAATCTTGAAATGATATAGAGATAAAATTACGGAGTGTAGGATTCTAGGTATGCGATAATAGAGGCAGATTGATTCGAACAAGTTAGGATTTGATGGGCGCTGAAAAGGGGGATTTTTTGTGGTTTAGGTCTTGGACTGGTGAAAAAGGAATTTCGTGAAAAAGGGAGGGAGACCGCCAATTTTTTTATTGTAATGCGGAAACATGTAACAGCATGGATAGTGAGCTATGTTTAACTCTAACCAACGGATAGTTAAGCAAATTACAGCAATCCTTGTTCCAATGCAATCCCTCCTTGCAATAAATATACCATTTTGTTGTAGTGTGTGAAAAGTCTTATTTTAAATTGATAAATAACAATGAGTTTATTCTGATGTAATGTTCTAACAAGAATTACTTGTTAATATGTATGATATATATATTTTTGGTGAAAGAGTGGTCCTCTTAAGATGAGAGCACTCATATTTTATTAATCGTAAATCAAAGTCCATACATAAGTTCGTTGGGAATTACTTATTATAATTGGAGATGATCATCACTATGATGATCAATTAAGAGTAAAGATAAAGAGAATAGAAATTGTGATTACAATTTTATTGACAACATCCACCAACAATAACCTAGAGGTGAACAACAATTCAGGGTACTGCTGTTGAGAAGTCGGGTGCAAAGAGGCGCTGAAGTTGCGATTCAGGATACTCCATAATATGGACAGGGGCTGCAGCTTGCTAATGAGACATGTTGAGTGCCAAAATAGTAAGCGTGAAATAAAGGCAGCAGATGCAACTGGATAGACTTTCAGAGGTGATACTTTGATCATGAGCATGCATAAAATTGATACTACTGTTGAGAAAAAATAGGTGTTGTAATATGGTCTCTATTGTATGGTTCAGGTCACTTTGTTGCAGCCAGAGATGTTGTAAAGTGCAGTTTGGAATGTGCCATTCGCTGAAGGAGAACTAAAGGCTACCAATAGAGCGAAATGTAGGTGAATTGAAATGAGGGTTGAGCTGAAATGGTAGTAGTATGCTATGAGTGAGACTTGGTACAGTGCACATATGAGGTGATACAGATAAATAATGCACTGGTGGGCAGAAACGAGATAATTGATTGCCTTTGTGTATGTGTTTATATGTATATATGCATATATACATATATATGGTGACATGAAAAAATTAAAAAAGAAAATGGTTGTGGACAAATTAGAGTTATGGCGATTTATAGGTTTGGAGAGTGGATATGGGAATTAGTATAAACCTAACGAGTTTTAGCTTATCGCTATCACTCTATTTTGCATATTGCGATGCTAACTTTTTAATGAAAACTTTTATGAACTTATAATTATACACACGAAACTGAATATATGTAATTAGTAGGTTAAGCTTTATAAAAGTTATGGAAAATGCTATGCGGAGCTAATATTATATATAGACATGCACTTCCTGATGATCTGATCCTTATAGAATTGTTAAATGGCCCAATATATCATCGTCAATGATCATTAGTTATAGGAATTGCTAAATGTCTTCAGTTTCATCAAGTGGAAGAATTCTTAAATTGATTATGCGAGAAAAAGGACAGCATGTTTTTCAAATATATTTTACATGGAATATGAATTCTCCCATGTAGCGAAACTAACACTTAAAAATGTATGGGATGCCAATGAACCTCTCACTTATATTTAGGATATTTTTGATCCTCTAGTAGTTATTTTTTCTATTACTAACTACATTTTTAGCATTATTTACACATGAAAACTCCATGGACAGGGCACATGTGCTACAAAGATGCGTAAACAAATACCCAAGGTGGTGAGGACAAGAATAAGAAGCCATGTGGCATACCACATAGAGAGTGGTGTATAGTTGTAGATTCATCACTATCATTTTGAGTTTTTGCAGGTTTATTAACTATTTAAACTTCAGAAATATCATTTTTTATGGTTTAATTATAAGCTTTGCCTATGTTCGTTTTATTAAATGAGACTAGAAATGGACATCCATGAGTTTATATGTTTCGTCCAATGTGACATAATGTTATTTGCAATGAAATCAAATACACCTCGAGAACATTGTGTAAACAATATAAAAATAAATTCCAAAATATAAATTATTTTCTTTTCGCATGTTAACAAGTTGCATCTTCAAACTTTGTTCATAAGGAATTTACATCTAAGGAACTCTTAAGAAGCACACCGATAAATTATGCAGATATGTTTTGTTTATTTGATATATTAAGGTGCGTTTTTCTCAAGTTTATAATATATTGTTAACATTACCCAAATAACTATTTATGAATTGTCCATAAACAACTTTCAATGGCCAGGTAACCATATAACTTCATTTGCCTTTTAGTTGATTAGCTTAATTTTTGTGGCTATGGATCGCTATTCAAATCTTGAATCATTTTGGATTCTCAACGATTCACGGATTTTTGATTAGTGTATTAATATTAGTTTGTTTTGTACATTAATTATATATAGTCCACATTATAAATGATAATCACATCACGATTAAGTTTCATAATCTTCAAAATTCATCAGGTAGACTTTAATTTTTACTTTGCAATTCTCATTGAAATATTTTATAAAAGATCCCCTCTCAAAAACACTTACTAATTCATGTTATTAAAGGATCCACCACTCAAGAAAACAATGAAAAGAACAAGGCTGTAGGTGCAATTTTCCTGCTTACTGTGGGAAAAAAGCTTATGTGAGCAAGAAAATCGATAATAATGTTTTTGAGTTTTATTAATATTCACCCTTTTCTATAGCTTATGTAAACTTTTACATGCTTAAAAGATAAAAGAGCCAATATTTTAGGAGTTATAGAACTATGAATTTTTTTATTGCACTATGAAATCAATTTTAGTGTAAAAGCCAATATTTAACAAGTGCCATATTTCGAAAATGATACTATTAGATCATCTTTCAGGTTGGATTTGTTGGATGCATGTGTGACCTTCAGTACAACTAGCAACATGAAGGAAATTTTTTCACCCTGATATTCACTTGTGATAGTTTTTGATGAATGCATCATTGGAATGAGAAAAGAAAAACGAGATATTTAATGGTATGTTTGAGAAGGGTGAAGTTATCATTATTTAGGCAGCTGCATAATTGCTTGAATAATTTGTAATTTTCTATTTTTTTTAAATTTCTAAACAAAAGGTTATCCTTGGATTTTTTTTAAATCTGATTGATTGAAAAAGAAAATATTTTTTCAAGAAGAAATTGAGTTCTGCTTCTTTCTTGCTTTTAGATTGTTTTTTTTTTACTTTTTTTAATGTATGTTCTTGTATAATCTGTCTCAACATCTTTTTCATTTTGTTTTTGTAAATCTAATGTACACATTGATGGAGATTAGTTATGTATGATGCACAATATTAAAATGGATTTATGTTTCAAATGAATACAATTGTCGCATGCTAAAAACTATTTTTTATGGTTTCTTTAATATTATTGGTTTAATTTGGATATTGGGTTTATGCATGTAGTGATCTAATCGGAAACACATATATAAACCATTACTGTTATATCCTATTGAAAACACTTTCTTCAACTATTTTTCTACTTTCTACAGTTCTTATGTCATAGCATTGGGCTAGATTACAAAAATTTACATTGAGCATCACAATATTTCAAGACAATATTGATCGAAATTTTAAGAATAGATTCATTAGAAAAGAAAGTCATGTACCATCGTTGAAGATGGTCCAGTTTTACTCCAAGTAAACAATGAAGCAAAGCCTATTACATGGCGATGGCAGTGCCAATCTAATTAGCAATGTCAAAACCTCCTATACAAAATTGATTGTGGCTAAAAAATTAGCGATGTCATTGTGATGCTAATTTAGTGATGCCATTGTGATACCAATAATTTTTGTGATATTATAGAGATCTAAGACATTCCAATGCATTAGAACCTTTGCTTACATCGATGTTCAAGTCAACATTGAGTTTAAATATATATTTTTCACAGAATTGAGAGCTTTAGTTAATTTGGGGATTTTAATTAGTGATTTTAATTGGTTTTGTTGTAAGTACTCACTCTTTGGTTAGTTGGATTTACGTTGTGGAACGATCTTTTTATGAATACCGTGTGCAAAGCATGAGTTCATGTTAGTATAACTAAAGAATGTGTATTACGATTATGTACTTAAACATCATATGTTAGTCTAAAAAATATTAAAAAAGACTATGTATGAATCGTAAATTGTTTAATAAATAATATAGCTTATACAAATAATTTCACTTCAGATTTCTACTTTTTTAACTCAGTCTCTTAAAAATGCAAAAGAATACAAGTTTGATTAATCATCTAGTTTATTTAAGTATCTTTCGTTCATTTTATCATGTTACACACTAGACTAAATCCCCTAATTTAAGCTTTCTCTATCATCTTCTTTTAACCATTCCAACTTTGAGATATTTTAACATATTATTTAAAATTTAGCATGTAACATATTCTTTATTAGATACTTTTGTAAAACAATCCCTTTAAGGTTCAAAAAACAATGTCGAACCTCCTTAAAACCAAAGTCTAAAAAATATCTGTGATATCCCGGAATTTCTGACAATATCAATTTAATAATCTGTATTAAATATTAAATTAATTTGGTGATTTTGATAATAAAATATGAATTTGATTTAATAATCTTCTTTTAAATAAATATTTAACTGATAATTTATCTTTTAAAAGCTAATAAATTGTTTTCTATTTATAATGTATATATATTTGTATATATTGTAAATAGATAAGCTTTGTTTTAAAGTTAATAAATAAAGATATGTTTTCTAATTTTAATATTTTTGGTAATTATAATTTGATTTAATATATATTCGTTTTAAGGCTATTTAAAATAAATAACTATATGGTTTTAAAATACTTAAGATAAATGTTTAATTAGTTTAAAAACTTATTCTAGCTTTAGTTTAAATTTAAAATGTATTAACAAAAAGATTTGTTTTATTTTCTTTTAGTATAGCTTGATAAAAATATGGTTTAAAAATATATATAAGTTTTAAATGTGATTTTGTCAAATGATACTTTAATATATTATAAAATAAGTGGTTTATAATAGAAAAAGATAATTTCTTTTATTTAATTATTTCAATTTGATAAATGTGTTTTTATAATATTAATAAATAAAAATACAAGACTATAAGATAAATTAGGAAAAAATAAAGTAAGTACATTGGATAAATTATAATAACATAACAACTATAAAATTCATTTAGAATTCAAACAACAAAACAAAAGAAATAACATTCTTTTACATTTCAAAAATATAAAACAAGTAACACATTTATTCATAAAACATGAATAGGTAAGTAGAAACAAACAAGATAACAAGGCAACAATTAAACTAGAAAACAAAATCAAAAGGTGTGCAGGCTGTAAGTAAGTAAGTAAGAAAGGCAAGAATGAAACAAAGTATAAAAGTAAAAATACTTATCTTCATGTTTGTACAGGTAGTAAAATAACTATGTACACTTAAAAATATATGTTCATGTTGCAAGGCTGTAGACTAAAGCAAGCAAAGAAAAATGAGCTCTTAAGTTAATTCTGGAAACACATGTTTCAAAGCATAAGGCTGAAGAAAGATATCTTTATGTTTGCTCAGAGATATGCCTTTGTACATCTAGAAAAAAAACATATTAGTACATACGAAATTTAGAATATGAGATAAATATATGAAGACATAGGACAACTCATTTAATGTTAAACACCCCTAGTACAAGCAAGATCATATCAGCCATAGTAGAGAAGATAAAAATCTCTGAACAAAATTTGTACAAAAAAATAAAGTAAACAAACCTGCATACTCTATTCTATATATCAATCTCTCCCCATTTCTTTTCGTTTACAAAAAAAGACTTAGCATTTTCCAGTTTTAAAGTTTTCAAAAGAATCATACAACTGAAGCATCATTCTTCAAATTCAAAACAACAAGCAAGCTTGATGATGAAAGCAAAAACATTCCCCAGTTTAAAGTTTTCAAAGACTGTTTCAAACTTTTAAAAGCTCTGTTCTTCCTTTTCTAAAGCAGGTGAGTAACATTTCTTTAAAAGGCTTAAGTTTTCTTGAATTATCTGGTTGCTTGCAAGTTTTCTGAAATGAATATGTGTTGTGTATGTATATATAAATGAAATACTGCTGAGTACTTATGGATGTCTGATTGCATGTCTGTTTATATGAGCATTCTCTGTTTATAGTTTCCAGGTGCAAATTCTAGTCAAAATTCACTTGCTTTTGATCCAGTCTTTGTTAAGACTTAAGTTTGAACAGATTATGTTTGTTATATCATAAATTGTAGATTAAAATTTGTTCAAGTTAAAAATAATGTGTATGTTCTCTGGGAAATATAAAACAACGGAGTAAGTTGAAATATGTTAAAATTCGAACATATTAATTTACTGATCTAAGTTTATAATCTGAAAACTTATTCAAATTTATGATTTTTAAAACTAAATTCACAAGTTTTAGTACGGGGATAAAGGTGCAGTTCTTGTTTGCACTGAAATGGGAAGTAGGGTGTTTTCTGGTGATCTCTGTGATCTGGGAGGTTGTAGTCTCCTATAGTGATGCACGAACGATCAGAGAGTAGTGGAAAATTATCTGGTGTTAGTAGATTTCAGCGTGGAGGAGATGATTGTGATTTGAAGGATGGAACCCTAGTTTTAACTAGGAGGAGTGAATCGATCACCACGGCGTGTAGACGTGATCGAGTTCAACGAGATGCTGGGTGGTGATTGCCTGAACGTAGACAAAGTCGATGACCGGAGTTGCGGGTATTCTCGGGGTCGGAGACGTGAGTACGCGGCGTTGACAGGGATGGGGTTGTTTGGGTTCAAGAGTTTCAGTTTTGAGCTTGAAGCTCGATTTCGATTCTGGGTGGTTGGTCGAGTTCTGATGGTCGGAGAGGGATGCGGGGTTGATCGCTGACGTGGTGAGGGCAGCGTGGTTGGTCGGAGATGATCAACGGCACGGTGCACGTGCACGGTGCACTGTTGTTCTGGTGAACGTGAGTTGAGTTTGAGCAGAGGAAATTGATCTCTGGTTTGCTCGGGTCGTTTGAGTGAATGGCTCGAAGTCGTGGGAAGTTTGACTCGAAGTAATTTCTGATTTACTCGGGTCGAATGTTTTGTCTCAGGTTTCAACATATAAGCCTGTTCTGTTTTTAAATCTAAAATAAATGATTTTTGAATTATAAGCAGAGTTTAAACCATGTTTTTAAAGCTAATTTTAAAACAGTTTTAAGTATGATTTCAAACTTAAATTTGTATTCATTTCGAAACTTAATTTTAAATGGAATGTAAAAGTAAATTGTTTCATTTCTTTGTTAATGCTAAATTAACCATTAATAAGAAATTGTTTTATCATAAAGTAAATTAAGATTTAATAATTTAGAGTAATTAAATTATTAAGGTAATTAAATGGATAATTTATTAATTTAATTAATAAATGATTAGGGATGATTAATTATGTAATTAAGAGTTGAAATCAATTGATTCAAGTTTAAGACAAATTATTTAAAGACTAATAAATTTGTAAGTAAGGATCATTAATTAAATAAGTTTAGATTTAATAAAAGGGTTAGAAATGAATTAATTAAATAATTAGTGGTTAATTAATTGGTTATTAAGAATAAATTAATTGGTAATTAATATTGATTAAATCTAAGCTAATTTCTTAAGGAAAGAAATTAAGAATGGTTAATAGTTAATGAAGATCATTAACTTAAGATTTGTTTAATAACTAATCAATGTGATAATTTTATTAAATAATTAGATTGGTTAATTAAAGATAATCAATTATTAAAATGTTAAGTATAATTACTGAATGGAAGTAATTAAGGGATTAATTGCTTAATGTAATTAATCGAGTTTAATTTGATTTATTTAAGTTGATTAATTTAGTTTAATTAATTTAAATTAATCATTGGATGATTTGATAGTATAATTACTTAAATGTAATTAATGAAGTGAAATTACTTAATGAAGTAATTAATGGTAATTACTATATGTAATTAATTGAAAATGATTTAAATAGGAAAGTAATTTGGATTAAATTACTTTGTTAAATTAATCGAGGGATTAATTAAGATAATTAATTAAGAAGTAATTAATTTATTTGATGAAGTAATTAAGGGTAGTTAATTACTAAAATGAGATTAATCAAGAGTGATTAATAATTATGATTTAAGTAAAGATTAATTTCTTAATGTAATTAATTTAAATGGAATAATAAATTAATGATGTAAATAAGGTTGATTCATTAAGATTAATTAATCAATAATAAGTGATTTTGAGAAATTAATTAATGTAATTAATTAAGGATTAATGTAATTAATTATAGTTAATTAATAAATGAAGTAATTAAAGATTAATTACTGTATTTGGTTAAGGATAATTAATTTGTGAAATTAATTAAAGAATAATTACTTGAATGTAATTAAAGGAAAATTTATCCAGGATGATTAATTAAGATGGAAATTTGAGAATGATAAATTAATTGATTTGTAATTAATTAATGGTTATGTAAGCAAGATTTATAATGATGAAGTAATTAATTTAATTTACTTTAAATTAATTAGAGATAGGTAATTAATTTAATTCACTTTAAATTAATTATAAATGGTGTGATTATTTATCCTTGCTTATATATGATGGATGATATTGATTTCCTTGAATAGTTTGAAATCTCAAATGTGAGATAAGTAATGTTGTATGATATGGTTGCTTTGGTTGAAGTATATGGATAATGTGGATTATCTATCTGTGATATTGTAGATTATCTATTTGTGATATTGTGAATTATCTATCTGTGTATATGGATAATAAAATGAATTGTTTTAACTTTAAAACAACTTGGACCTAAAAGATGGCGATTTGGATTTCGATGAGACCAGGATCGGGTTTCCAGATTTGGATATCCGAAAACCACATCGATCCAAATTAACGATAGGTCGTGAATCTCAAGTGAAGATGAAGATTCAGAGTGCAAGGGTTATTGTCGTTAACTCTGAGGATGATTCCAAAATGAGTGTAACGAGATAATGCCTTCGGTTTCGTTCGAACCCAGAACGAACTTGTATGGATTGAATGCTTTCAGAACATCGTCAGGTGGACGATGAGCATTCTAAGTGATGAGTTCTGTTAAGGTAATCGTGACCTCAAGCCTCATCAACCGGGAATGGATAAAACAGGGGAGGTGCAGCAAGGCTCCGTGGGTCGCACCCACTGGGGAGTAAGGTCATCCCTATCTAGATGTCCCTTTTTATTTCGACTTAGTGGTGCGGTTGCTGTACACAACCGTGGGGTGATTTTATTCGGAACTATCCAGTAATGGATGGTTCTGGCCTTGTGTTGTAGGGGATTGGGAGTAATCCTCGGTACGCTGATTTAGGCCAGGTACTGTGACGGGCGGTACCCCAGTAGCCCTGCCATTGTATGGAATCCAATCTCCAATAAGTGCCATACGTATTAGTTGTGCCCAACTATGTTGGAACGTGAGATGTAAGCATTCCAGCTATTTCTGTATTTTACTTGAAAACCCTAGACACTATTATAATATAACTGGATTTCCTATCAAATGTTTGGTTAGCGTAAGGTAAAAACTTTTCCATGTTTATGTGTGGGAAGTCTTACGTGATACCTTTTGTTTTCAAAGGTTTTTCAAAGTTAAGCAACTTTAACCTGTTACTCATACCAGACCCATGTCTGACCCGGAGTTTATTTTCTGTTTTTCTTAAACTCTCGGGTACTCAAATTTTTACGAGTAGCCAAGGGATTCAGGTTAGCTTTGACGATTTGTGGAGGAGCAATGGAGCAGGAGGCTTCAGCGATATAGATATGTATAGTGTTCCGCTGTATTGGTATCTCTGTGTTGTATCAAGTTGTATTAACTAGACAGGTGTTTATAACTGTCTAGTCTATGATGTATTATCTGTGTAACTCTGATTGATGTTGTATGTTATGTAATATTTATGTGATAAATATAATTTATTCGTTCCGCTGTTTGAGATTCTGATGTTGTTTCTTCTTTCTTCTTTATCTTTTCTATTTCTCACCCCTTTCTTTCTTTAAGATGATGCAACTTTCTGGTACTAGAAAGTTGGGTCGTTTCAATATCCATTTTTTCAACAAAAATGCAAATACAAATACTAACAGTTTGAAATGCAAGTATTTGCACTTTCTTGATCTACAAACGTGCAGTTTAAAGGGCATATACTTATAAATCATGAAATACTTATAAAAACAAAAAATCATGAAATGAAAATAGTTTTTCTTATAAAAACATGCGATCAAATTGACATTTGATTTTCAAGGAGCAGAAGAAAAAATGGTTGAAAATAATTCTTGCATTATAATTTAAAACATGCTTTTGAGGTGTGTTTTTGTGTGTGTACCAAGTCCAAAAATAAAGCATGGATCCAAATTTACACTTCTTTCTTTTTTCTTTTCTTTATTTTTTTCTTCTTTATTTTTATTTTTCTTGTTTATTTTTTTCCTTCTGCAAAAATGTACGTTATGTGCCAAAGTTTGATTCCGAACTAGGATTATGGAGGAATGTTGAACAAGAGGATTTTGCTCAAAAATGCACCAAGATAAGATGGACGTGCGTGACGTTGTAGCCGAAGTATCCGTTTTGGGAGAGGTTCACCTACAATTTTGCACACATACGCTATGGCTGACATATGTATCATGACTGCATGTCTTACGTATTTATATTTACCTAGAATGTTATAGTCTCGTTATAATCGCATGTTAAATAATTAAAGTATAATGTATTTTATATGTTAGCAAATCATTCAGAAGTCGTAATATTTTGTTCGTTTATATTTTGCAAATTATTCCACTAACATGTCTATTTTCTGCTGTTAAATCGTCTACTGACAGTTTGATAATGGTACTAGACCACCTAACCCAGATTAGGGAGTAACAGTAATTCGTAGTCCTACACCTCGCAATTATAAAGTTTCTATTCTTCAAAAATCTCATGGTCCCTCAACTTCATTGCTGGATTTTAACACCAAAGCAGGATTACATGATTTGTTTCCAATCACTGCGATCATAAATTTAGTACCGCATGCAGCAATCAATATCTCGCGAATTTTGTTGATCAGCTTTAGGATTTAATATGATTTAGATTTAACGGTCATTAAACCTTTGGTAATAATACATAGTCCAAACTCCACATTGAATATTCTCCACATTGAATATTATCTTCAACCTATCTAAATCCGCTAATGGTAACTTAAACAATATAATCAAAAACTAGTAATTTTAGTTAAATTAACTGAAAATATAACCAAAGTTCTTATAATTCATAATTGAATTATAATAAATTGAAAAACTAGAAAACTCTGTTCTCGGATGGCTAGCACAACAGTTATATCAAATTTTAGACGTCATAGTAGATATAAATGATATTTTAGCAGCAATGGTGAGATATTGACAATAATTAATACGGAAAAAATGAATGTGTTTTTGAATTTATTTAATATTCACTTTCAAAATCTTATAATTCAAATATGTTTACCATCGGACATGTACTATAACATATTCAGAATTTGGACCGACTAACACCTGCATAAGTGCCTCACGCAAAAATATCAAACACGTGTATGTTCAACAAACGTCAATTTGGCGACCTTATATTATATTAAATAACTCGTTAGCCATGTTAGTTAGTAAAGTGTAAATAATATGCAAAGAGATACCAATATAGTAGATTAATCATAAAACAATAATTATGTCATGTGGCCAAAGGGTGGGTTCTTGTTTATGCTTGCATGGAATCCAATCATAAAGTATACCTTAATCACATATATAAATATCACTTCAGCTTCAAGCAATGGAGCAAATGAGAGAACCACATGTGCTTCTCCTCCCATATCCAATCCAAGGTCACGTAAACCCAATGCTCCAGTTCGGCAAACGCCTATCCTTTCACGGCCTAAAAACCAGCCTAGCCGTAACCCACTACATTTCCACCTCAACCCAGCCCAGGCCCGGCCCAGTTTCCATCGTGACCATCTCGGACGGGTTTGACCAACTCGGGTTCACGACCTGGGTAGCAAACTTGGGCTGAAAACTGCAAGCTTTTTCACATTGACATGCGCAGTGGATTTGATCTTCGAAGAGGCGCAGTCCTGTAGAATTAAATATCCGGTTACTGAACCGGTTCTCATCAAGCCCGGTTTACCACTGCTTGAACCGAAAGACATGTCTTCTTTTTTATCCGATCCGGTCTGCAGTCCGTACCCAGTATATTTGGAGCTGTTTTTGAACAAGAATTTGGAGAAAGCATATATGAGTTAGAACCCCAGGTGAATTTTTGTAGTTTTCAATTCAAAAAATTGTATTGAGTTGGGTAGTTTAAAAAGAAAACAAATACTCATTTAGATTGGATGTTGGGCTGTCAGTCATCAATACATTTACCATCAAACAGACAGACAGACGCTAAAATAATATATGGGCACTGACGATGGAGGATGTTTTGATGAAGGTTTTTGATATGGTAATGAAGAAGGCCAGATTTAAGGAGAGTGATATTGCATCTGTTAAAGGCTTTCTTAAGATTCGTAAATTGGATGAAGCATTGGATGTATTTAGTGTACATTTGAAGAGTCGGCCGCCACAAAAGTTTTATAGATGAACAGTGGATGTTGGTCACCATGTTATTGTCAGTTAGCTGCAGCAGTTATGTTTGTAGTGTTTAAGTGAGAAGTTTACGGTGAAAGCATTTTAGCAGAACAGAAGATTTTGCACTGTTTGTTGTCCCATACTTGAAAAAGCATTTGATGCTTTTGTATGTACAGAGTAATGTTGTAACAATTCAATAAAATCATAACGTGCTTATCTGGATGCTGAAGAAAGCCGTGCATCTTTTGCTCGCTGTAGTCGTTGAGGATATCTGCTGATTAGGTTCTTCAATTCATAAGCGTACATCATGTTTGTTAACTTATTAGTCCCAAGCCTATCTGATACAACATGTTTGTTTGTAAATTTATAGTCGTAGCTATTTCAATACTTTATTCACCATTTCCCTTTTCTATCTTTAATTTGCTGTTCTTTTTTATATCAAATATCTGTGAAGAAACCGAAGCACCTAAGAATATATATGAGCATATTGGTATTGGTTTGTTGATTGATCCTTGCACGAGTATTGGATTGAAGTTCTTTATTGTTGCCTGAACATACCCTCTTGAATTGCATATCTTCAAGTTAACAGCATAAGTTTAACTTATCTTCCAGGGCCATCATTGCTTCGTTTAGATCGTTCCCACGAAAACACTATGGAGGAAATCATTATTATGTCAATCAATGAGTACACTAGGGTGGTGAGTAACTTACAAAATCCTAGCAATGCCATAATGACTGATATAAATTTACACTCTAGCATACTTCTTATTGAGAATATGGATATGGATTTTCTGTGATGGTTCAATCTGTGTTATTTCCCTTTACTATATTTGATAATAAAAATACATATGCATCATTTAAGAGTATATGATTCACGACTGGCCATCGATGTTGAGATATATGATTAACTTACATATCAAATTAGTTGCCTGATCACCATCTTCCACTTCATGTGGACCTAGCTCTAATTGCATATAATGTCTCAGCAAGTGCTCATATAGCTTCACTTGCATCTCCGAAGCCACCATAAAATTTGCAGCTTTTTCCATCAAGTAATGAACCGATAGTTTTATACATCCTATCACCAAATTTCTCAGCTTCTTCACAATATCAAATCTGACTCCCGTTTTGATTTCACCTTTGAATTCATCAATTAATTCAAATAAAACACGGTTTGCTTTGCTTCTTTTAAATTTCCTAAACACTCTGGGTCTGGCGTCGTACTGTTAGAGAAGAGCAGAGTATGCTGGCATCATCGGGGTTCCTAAGTTGAATCTACAAAAGAACATAGCCTTATTTATAAGCAACAAAATCAAGAATATAAGAGTATTTACAAACTGTTTACATGCAAATAAATATCTAAAAACAAAGTGCCTGAAGATATAGATGAAAACTTCCACCAAAGACCTTTAAGTTTTAACCTCGGTTATAAATATTGTTTACATTCCATACAAATGTATGATTGCATAAATAATCAATAAAGCGTTTGTGCAAGACTATTATTTAGATTGAGACTCATCAAATACAAAGGAAAACTGTGCATAACAAGTTAAAATTACTCTTTATCAAATAATAGTGTTTTGGTGACTTTCTTTTAAACATCAAACCAATTATATGTTGAACTTATGCTACAACTAAATTTAGACCGCTAACATATACCTTGAAATATATGTAGCACACAGTGCTCAGACTTCAGCTTGCTTAAATGAATTTAGAATAAATTTCATGTGTTTTATCCACTTTACCATCATAGTCTTATTATTTGCACAAATTTATTTCATTTTCAAAGGTTGATCATCAATAGTGGAAATGATTTTCTTCAATCATGTTGTTGGTGTGATATCACTATTTGGTTAAGATGAATCTTGGGTAATTTTGTCCAACAAATTATGTCAATGGCAATATTTATTGAAGATGAACCTTTGGCGATTGTTTCCCAGAGATTATCTCAATGGAGAGGTGGAAGATTCAACAGTTGGCACATCTAATTATTTGGGGTCGCAAATATTTGTACAAACAAATCAAAGTTGGTTGACCAACATTTGCAGACAACATGAGTAGGATGCAACTGCTTCACCAAATGCTAATGTTTGGTTGACCTCTTACTCTTGATTCAAATTTAAGTATGCATTTATATAATTATACCTTTGTTTTTTGTATTTTGAGGAAAATTAGAACTGTTATATTACTTAAAGTGTTAAAAATTCACATCCGTGCCATTGTATCGCAATCAGTTTCACTTCATGAATGTGGAACATTTATTATTCTATAATCAATAATCGGCCCAAATGCATATCTACAATTATCATTGTTTGTCTTCATTCCCCATTCGTCATTGGTCATTCATCCTTGATTATTTTTTTAATTATCAAAAGGCATAAATATATATTGATTCAGTAGTTTTTATGTGGATTCATAATTTATTGTTTACCGTTTGATATATAGCCGGATGTCAACGTTTAAACTTAATGTTAGCAACGATGCATTTCTTGGTACCAAAATATTATGTTCGTCGATGCAAGAGTTGAGCTGACTAGCTACTGAGCAAGTATTAAACTGTTATCTTCTTATTGTTTATCTTTTATGTTACAACAACTATCTATATTTACTCTACACTGCATACAAATATGTTGAATTAATGTATGACATTGTGATTAGAACAGATCCATCTGAACGTGCATGGATAGTAATAATAATAAATAAATAAATAAAATACAAGAGATGCTGAGCGAGGGAGAGAGAGAGAGTGTGTGTAGATAGACGCAGGTATCTGAATCGAGAGCAAATCCTCTGTATCCAAACTCTTCTGTTCCCCTGTCTCCAACCAATTGGGGATACCGATTTCCAATCATTTTGCAATTAAACCCCAACAACAGAAGAGAGAAAAAGGGTTTAATTGTAGATAGTTAAAATTGGTGCATGTTCTCAATTTTACACGCATACCTATGTCTCTCTCACATGTCTATTATATCCCCGTATACAAAGAAA
Source organism: Allium fistulosum (assembly GCA_030737815.1). Classification (NCBI taxonomy): domain Eukaryota; kingdom Viridiplantae; phylum Streptophyta; class Magnoliopsida; order Asparagales; family Amaryllidaceae; genus Allium; species Allium fistulosum. Next base: position 301,455,980 of record CM060901.1, on the reverse strand, counting down.
TGCCTGGTCATGTCTTTTCACAGTTTGCTGTGTAACAAAAACAAACAAATTACAAATTGCTTAAATCAATAAATGATTGATGTGACCAATTCATCTCACAGTAATTTAACTACCAATACTTCCATTTTACTATAAATATTGAGAACAAAAATGCATAATCTCGATTTTTGTCCTTTTTACCTCTTGTCCTCTATATATACGTAAGCTCTTAAATGACATTCCACGTATAATCCTACAACAAAAGGCTTCAAGCAATGGAGCAAAAGAGAGAACCACATGTGCTCCTCCTTCCATATCCAAACCAAGGTCACATAAACCCAATGTTCCAGTTCGCCAAACGTCTATCCTTTCACGGCATAAAAACCAGCCTCGCCATAACCCGCTACATTTCCAGCTCAACCCAGCCCAAACCCGGCCCGGTTTCCATCGTTACCATCTCGGACGGGTTCGACCAGTTCGGGTTTGCATCCGCTTCCACTATCAAAGACTACCTTGCCCGATTAGAAATTGTTGGCTCGGACACGTTAACCGAATTGATCGAGTCATTTCGGTCGGCTAATCAACCGGTTCATGCGTTGGTTTACGATGCGATGTTAACTTGGGCTTACGACGTGGGTAGCAAACTTGGGCTGAAAACTGCAAGCTTTTTTACAATGGCATGTGCAGTGGATTTGATCTTTGAAGAGGCGCGGTCCGGTAGAATTAAATATCCGGTTACTGAACCGGTTCTCATTAAGCCCGGTTTACCACTGCTTGAACCGAAAGACATGCCTTCTTTTTTATCGGATCCGGTCTGTGGTCCGTACCCGGCATATTTCGAGCTGCTTTTAAACCAGTACAAGAATTTGGAGAAAGCTGATTTGGTGTTGATCAATTCCTTTTATGAGTTAGAACCTCAGGTAAATTTTTGTAGTTTTCAATTCAAAAAATTGTATTGAATTGGGTAGTTTAAAAAGAAACCAAGTAGTCATTTAGATGGATGTCGGACTATCGGTCGATAATATATTTACATTTTACCATTAAACAGACTAACGTTAAAATAATATATGTGCTAAATTGGAGTACGCAAGATGAATAAGACCGATAAAATCAAGTCTGGATAAACTGGATATACATGACGCATTTTCAACATCCGTTTCTTTGTTATAACTAAAACTTTGAAGTATGTGTCTTGTGTTATAGCTATTAAACATCAATAGTTTTCTTTTTCTTTAGTTATTATTTCTACTTATAAATTATTGTCAAACGTCCGTAGTGTATAGTTAACAATTAAAACCAAAATTTTACTCTATTGGGAATATTGTTTGGTTTAGTAAATTTAATAAGAGGGTAGACAAACATCGATCTAGTTAAAATAGATTTTACAAAATGTAGTTAAAAGATGAATTCTTTATTTTTGTATTAACAAAACAAAACATTTCACTTTCTAAATTCATCCAAAGCCTTCTTAATGCTATTAATTATTATTATCGTTTTAGAACCATTCTATTTGTATAATCAGTTATTCATCAAATATGGTGGACTATACTAATTCATCAATTTGTTATGATAAATGACTGAGATTTTTTATGACATAGAGAAACGAGGAATAAGGAGACAGATGAACCAAACCTCCATTGGAACCACAGTGTCTTACCATTTTCCACTTGTGCTTTTGGTTGATTAAGCTCTTAATAACATCCACATGTCTACTAAATACATATAATACACACATACAAAAAACCGATTAACACTCATACTATAATGCAGGAATTCGACGTAATGAAATCTATGTATCGAATCAAATCGATTGGCCCCACAGTTCCCTCCGCATACATGGATAATCGCATTCCAACTGACACCGAGTACGCCATCAACCTCCATGCACCAGACTCCCAATCCTACATCTCATTCCTCTCCTCAAAACCACCTTCTTCCGTCATCTACATCTCCTTCGGAAGCATGGCTTCCCTCTCATCAACCCAAACACACCACATCGTGTCAGCACTGAAGAACCTAACTGCATCCTACAATTTCCTTTGGGTCGTCCGCTCATCCGAACTCTTGAAACTACCCTCAGACTTCATACCGAGTATGGATGGCCTAGGAATGGTCGTGACATGGTGCAACCAACTCGAAGTTTTGAGACATGAGTCGGTCGGATGTTTTGTGACACACTGTGGATGGAATTCGGTAATGGAAGCGATTGGGATTGGGGTTGCGATGGTTGGGATGCCGCAATGGACAGATCAAAGGACGAACGCGAAATATGTGGCTGACGTGTGGAAAGTAGGAGTTCGGTTTAATACGGATGAGGAAGGGAGTGTGATGATGGAGGAGTTTGAAAAGGCAGTGGAGGAAGTGATGGTGGGTAGGAGAGATGAGATTTTGGAGAATGTCGTGAAATGGAAGGAGTTGGCTAAGGGTGCTGTTAGCGAAGGTGGGAGTTCTGATGTTGGTTTTTTAGAGTTTATCGATGAGTTGTGTGAGTGATCCTTGATAACTGTTTCCAGTGGTTTAAGTGATTATATGAATAAAATGTAATTAAGGCTCCATTTGTTTAAATTGTTGAAAACTAAATGTTAAACACTTATCATTGAATGCTACATTTTGGTTTTTGGTTGATGAATACTGAATTATGAATAGTTGTTTGTTTATATTTTAAAACCTTTTAGTTAAAATTAAAATATACGATTGATTTGACAATATTAACTTATATTTCGGTTAGTATTTCACATTATAATATTTAGAACGAAAATTTTGAATTATGATGAACTTTTATTGTCAAAAACTTCAAAATTTAAAATTTTGGAATTTCAGCAATATTGTAATTATAAAAAAAAGTTAAAAAATGGGAAACTTTTAGGTTTTGAATGATTTAAATTTTAAATTTCTATATACCAAAATTTTTATTTTAACAAATTTGTTAAAATAAATTTTTGAAAAATTAAGTTAAAATATAAATTTAAAAAAACTAGATAACAAATTTTGAAGTTTTCAAAGATCCAGGAAACATTGTATTTCAACAGTTCGTATGTTTTAAAATTCCCTTATTTTATATTTGAACTTAAAATAATTTAATAAATATGTTTAAGGGTATAAATGGAGAAAATGTAATTAAGCATGTATGTAACAACCCGCTTTTCCATACAGTTCAAATTGACAACAAAGCACACATATCGAATCCAAATTGAACGGAAAGACAGATAGTTAGGGGAAAAGAAGAAGAGAAGAGAAAATAAACTAAAAACAACACAGAATCTCACAATCGTAGCGGAACAATATATATAATTTAATATCCATGATCTTTACAAAAGAGAAACTGTTATATACATACATCCATCAGAGTACAGCAACAAATCACAATTATCAGCCTGAACAGTTATAACAACCTATCCTCACAATTGCTGATGATTTCAATAACAATAAGCAGCGGAAATTAAACGTATGCTGGAATACGAGTTAGAGACCTTCAACTCGTCTCCTGAGCTCCAATGTATCCAAAGCTATCTGTAAAGATACTCAGTCTGACCCGAGCATTATGATAAAATAACACCCGAGTCAGTCTGGAAAACCAGCGTGAGGAAACACACCCAACTGGATTTTTAAAGTTATAAAAACCTTTGAGATTAAAAGTATCAAGTAAGACCACGCCTCACATAAACACGGATGAGTTTTTACCTTACGATGCCTAACACATTTCATATGAAATTCTCTAATATTATAATAGTGTCTAAGATACAAATAATTATTAATTACAGCCGAAATTGTTACATTAATTAAATTCCAGCATACTAGGTTCTACAATCAAAAACCGAACGCTCATTGTGGATAATGAATTCCAACTATGAAATGGTAAGGGTCTACCCGCCGAATCCGTACACCTCTAGATAAAATGTACGGAAGGCTAAAATACGTTGCACCTCTGCAACTCAGGACCAACACTATCCCTTTCTTGAGTAGCACCGAATATGATCACCCCTTGGATGCGACCAACAATCATACCATGGGATCCCCAAGCATACATGAATACACTCTAGATTTGGGATGATCATACCCTACTTGGGTGCGACCTACTTAACCCTGCCGCATGTCCTTGCTTTATTAATTTCCCTGGTGTGAGGCTCGAAGCTACGTTCTACCTTTTATATAGCACTTCCCACTTGGAATGCTAACACTGCCCTCCAAGCAACAATGTAATACCAGCATTCATCCATACAAGTTCGTTCTGGGACTGAACGAAACATTTGAGAGCTCTGTCATCAATTCCATCATCTTCAAGATGTCTTTACTTCGAAACACTTGAGTTAGATCAAAGAGGTTATCAGATAACATATCTGATCTCGGTCTCTTTAAAACAACATCCGATAGTTTCTGGTAAACTCAACCCCGGTTCTATAGGAAATAAATAGTCAAAGATACGAACAAAGATCACCTCCTAACCGTTAGCGGATAGATTTCCTTATCATTTCTCCTAGAAGAACGAAACGAGATTTACACGCACAGTACAACATCATCGGAGACGACTATGCCATATAACTCTTGTGTTTCTCCTAGATATTTTCAAAGTTACGTTTGGGTCCACATTTGATAGTCGGTTATTTAACTATCAACAAACACACATTCAAATCAGGATTTATTTCCAAAGGAAAAACCAACATTGGTTAAGCACATAAATAACCACTAGCCTTCTTAACCAATCTTTTCATTAATTACAGTCATCTTGTAAATACTTGTATCAAAATACTTTTACAAAGATATATTCACAAACCCTTATATTTTCAATTCTTAGAAAATATTCATATACTTACCTTAATGGTATAAGTATATTTACTAAACACTTTGGAAGATCTCCTTTTTACCAAATTCTAAAATCGTTTATAAACTCCATTATAAATTTCCAAAAACCCTTTATAAACCATTTATAAATTATTTCTCAAGTCACTTATATGCCCTTTATAAAACCATGCAATTATTTATAAACTCTTTTTATATATCTATAAACCCATTTATAAAAATCCCTTTATAAATATCTAAAACCATTTACAAAGTCCTCTTATTACATTGTAAATAATTCCTTTTAAGTCTCCAAAATGCTTAATAAAATTCCTTTTATAATTCTATAAACTCGTTCTTAAAATTCATTTATAAATATCTACCTATTTATAAACTTCTTTACCTTGTAAAAAAAATCTTCCTTTAAGTCTTCAAACACTTTTATAAGCTCCTCTTCTAAAATCCAAGTCTGTTTATAAAACTCTATTTATGAATCTCGAACACATCATAAATAAATCAGAATCACTTTCTTTAAAACACTATTATATAATAGTAATTATTAATAACAAACATCATAAATAAATAATGATTATTAACTTTTAACATCTTAAAAATAATAACTAATAATTCAAAACATTATAAATAAAACGATCATTAATCTTTAACATTATTATAAATAATAATAATAATAAATCACCAAAATATTATTAATAATCATCATTATTAATTTCAAATAATATTAATAATTTAAATAATTAACTTTTCAAAATATTTAAATATTAATAAACAACTTTAAATAATATTAATATAAATAACCAACTTTTAAAGCATAATATATTTCCTTGATAAAAATCCATACTTAAATTTTCAACACAATCATTCCCATATTTAAAAAACTATATTTAAAAATCTCTTTCTATTTTATAAAACTTCCTTTCATAAAACCCATTTATTTATGAACTCCATTTATAACTCTATTTCCTTTATAAATCTCACTTATTCATAAATTTCATTTTAAAACATCAATCGCCATCCGCTTTTAACGTTGCCCCCATATTGATAAATTCCTTTTATAAATTCCTTTCTATTTATAAAATATCGTTTAACATTCTAAATTTACCCTCACCTTCAATTTCCAAAATAGAGTCAACTATTTTCTAAAATATCATTTCGCGTCTTATAATGAATCCACCGTTTGATTTATTTCACCTTATTAAATGATAATAGTTTCCTTTAATTTATAAACACCGTTTATAAATCCATACTTTTATTAATAAAATAAGATTTTACAAATCTTCACTTCATTTGTAAAATATCACTTTTATAAATTATCACTCTTATAAATTTCACATTTGTAAATAATATTTAATATATGTACATATAAAGATATATATATATATATATACATACATATAATGGTTAATAAATATTTATAGCAAATATTTCTATTTCTCTTAAAAACATATCCCTTTATTATAAAAGACGGACTTATTTTAAGATTTTAAAAATCTTTAATTTATAGCTCGAAAATCTCTATTTAAAATATTTTATAAAACTATTAAATTATAATATCCAAAAATATACCTTTGATTTTAAGATAAATTATTTCTTCAAATAATTAAGAATAATTATTTAAAACATATATAATTTCCAAATCACTTTGAAACCCCTTTTTATTCAATACCATTTTATGGTATTTTAAAATACCAAAATATAAGCCACAATGCCACTAAAGCACTAAATAAGAAAAATCGTGTCCATGTCATCAATTGTAGCATCTAACATATCATATATCAAATTATATGAAAATAAAATCAACAGTGTGAGGAAACCTGTTGCATTCCTTCAACTTGTCCCTTTGCATCACAGTAGTATATAATCATAAAAATATAAATCAACTGCTTCGAGGCGTGATTCGTATACAAATTGTCATCTGCTCTTACACGAGAACGTAATAGGGTCTTATCCGCTCCTGGGGCGGGAATATATCCAAACCAACTAATTAAATAGTAAATCATTCAACAGTCAATAACAATCAACAATCAAATATCCACACATCTAATAAATAATAATTTTTTTATTGACTATATAATATTTTGGTTAACCAAAAAGGTGAGATGAACTCACATTGATTTTAATAGTCGTCAAAACGTTCCGTTTTGTATTAAAATTGAACGGACGTTCAATTTTAACCCAATTTTCTATCATCTCTAAATCCGTCCAATCCAACTCCATAGCATAGCCTTTGTCGATATGATCGCAACATGACTCATCGCTTTCAATTTCGACCTCGTACGAAAAAGTTACGAATAAATGAATGATTGAAATAATTAAAAACTAATTCACTTATAATTGATAATAGTTTAAACCTAATTAACTTTCTTCCGTCCAACAGTTTTACTCCATGCACGAAAAAAAATCGAACCCATCCTATACGCGATCTCGCCTTAACATTTGCCGCCGCTTCCTGATCGCGCACCCCCTGACCTCGCCGTTGACCGTCGTTCTGCGCCTGTCGCCGCCTCCGTTCACGTGAAAACGACCCAAATCGTTGCACCGTTCGTGCCGCCACCACGCCTCGATCTGAGTCAATCCAATCATTTACAACGTTCATCTAGTCATCGTCGTCATCTTCCCAGTTGAGGCGATCGCCTAAAAATGCTACGAGTAGCGCCTATCGAACTCGGCCATTGGATCGAGTGGGTTTTTGATTATTATTTTTTAAATTTGAATCCTTCTGCATAACACGGTTATATAAATTGAAAGGGAGGCATGGGATTGAGACATGGGGGTATGGTCTAGTACGGCCAGGGTATGGGAAAAGTATGGTTAATAAAAATATATTTTATATTATAATATCCCATTTTAAGCGCTCAAAAATCTCGAACCCCAATCGAGACGTGCCGCCTGGCATTCTATATGTTATACCCTTATTTCGAACACAATGGGACTAGTCTCGAGACCTAAATCAATCATATGCATAAGATAGTCTTTTAAACCCAATTATTAAATATCTCGAGCTTTAGTGATAATTTGATAGTTTCTTTTTCTGTTTGCTTCTTGTACCTGCCTCTTTGTGCATAATGTATTAGTTAAATAAATTTACAATTGAATGAAGGTTAACTCAAATACAGGGTATATAATCATGAATTGAATTCGGATCTTGATCTGAAATCGCTTTCACTTTTCTATATTTTAGCTTTTCGATGTGTAGATTAACTTTCTGCTTGCTTTGGAAATTAAGAGCATTGATGATTGAGCTTGATTTAAACATCCAGTGGTTTGCTTTAGTAGTGGAGAATCCCGTTAAATTTTAAACGGAAAACTTAAAGAAGCCCTAAAACTTAATCTGGAATTTAAAGAAGACTAGAAACCCGAACTTAATATCGATAATAGTAAACCAGAAATCTATATCTGACAATAATAATAGAAGACTAGAAATTTATATCTGACAAAAATAATACACGACCAAAAATCCATATCTTGACATTGTAGAAGAAGACTAAAATCTCTTGTTTAATGGTTAAGAATTGTATTTGTTGGGAGACATAAATAACCCATATTTGATGGACCTTCCTTTAAAAAACTTAATTTGATTTGAAGCGCTACTTGGTTCGGATTTTGATCGACTTGGGAGCATCACTTGGCTCTGATTTTGATTGATCTTTCATTTGAAGATTTCAGTGCTTTAATGAGGCCTTTGACGGCAGGCATTAAAAGCTTACTCCATCCTCTCTCTAGGAGGCGCTTTAACCAGGCTGTATAAGAAAAGGTTAAAGGCATTTCTGGTGCTTTAATAAGGCCTTTGATGACAACACTAAAGGCTTACCCGACCTCCCTCTAGGAGGTGCTTCAACAAGACCTTTGATGACGGTGCTGAAGGCTTTCCCAATGCTTTAGTGAGGCCATAAAATGGCAGACACTAAAAGCTTACCTGACGTCTCTCTATGAGGCGCCTAGTGAGGCCTTTGATGGCAGGCACTGAACTCTTAAGGCCTTTGATGGTCGCGACCTTTTGTGGTCAAGCCTTTGATGGCTGGGGTCTTTGATAGCCAGGACCTCTTGGGGTTAAGCCTTTGATGGTCGGGGCCTTTGATGGTCGGGACCTCTTGCGACCATGAACATTTGATGGCTAAAGCCTTTAATGGCCGGGACCTCTTGCCGTCATGAGCCTTTGATAGCCGAGGCCTTTGATGGTTGGGACCTCTTACGGTCATGCCTTTAATGGCTATATAGATACTCTTATTTTATTCAGAAAACCTTTATTGATGATTGGCTTAACATCTTTGTACAAATTGATTGATTTTTCCTTACCTTAGAAAATTGATGATCATTCCTTCTAAGCTTCGGCATTGATTGGTATCATGTCCATCTGCAAGATGATAGTGACTATATGACTTTCCATGATTCCTTTCAAATTTGGGTCTCCTTTTTTGCGAAGGCCAATAGTCAAACTCATCGTTAGTCAAGAAGTAGATATTCTCAAGGGAAGCGGCGATCTTTTCGAATAGCCTTTTTAGCCAATGAGTACCTCTTTTGTTGCTCAGTTTAGGTTCCTCATAAGTGGTGAACTTCCTTTTTAAAGAGCTTGGTACTTCATTTGTCTTGCAAGATTGATTAAGCACAGTTTTCCACTTTTTAGTGAAATGGTAAAAGTCCCTTCTTATGTCATTTTCGAAGATAGTTCCTTGAGCTTTAAGCTGGAATTCCTTTCTTAGTTTCGAGAAGGTGCCATCTTTTTTACATAGTCCTTTTAGAGAAAAGATTGGTGTCGGTCCTACATGAAATGGATTCAGACTCTATTTTTTAGGATCGTAAGGAGCTATTTGCCTTTTCTTTTCTTCCATAACTTATAATGCTACAAATTTTAGCACTATCTCTTCATGAAGCTGAAGATCACTAATGGCTGATAGATTGGCCTAGTCATTTGAGGCTCGAAAGATCCGTGTTCAGAGACTTAGCATGATCAGCTAACATGGCTAAGCAAAACTCTATTTATCAATAAACCGGTGTTGGGAATCATGGGTAGGTTGGCTTTGAATGGGATATGCTTAGTAGGGTCGAGTTCTTTAAACCCTAAATATGTAAGCTAGGGTAGTTCCACTTGGATTTTTAACGCAGTCGGAGGTTCAAGCCCTCCTTCTAGCGCCAAAAACGTTAACAAATAAATATTCTAACCCCAAAAGTATGTGAAGAATATGACAACTTTAAAGTTTGAGGCATTGTCAAGGAAAACCGAAGTCATCAAATCGAAATGTGCTTCCATGTCGGCTTCAAGTTTAGTCATTGTCATCATAGGGATCTCGAGGCAGTACGAAGGTCGATGTTCGAGTCAATATGCATGTTAAAAGTCAAGTCATTTAAAGAAATAAATAAGGCCATACAAGTCACTAGTCCAAGTCAATCAACGTACAATGTCTAACAAATATGCAAGTCATAGTCCAAATCAAGTCCAAAAGGCTATGTCCTTGTTTAATTTCACAAATCCTTTTATGTACTATTGTTCAAGTGCTACAATAGGCAAAATCCCTAATTTAGTTTAGGGTTAATAAAGTTTAAAAGGTAAGAAATGAGAAGAGAGAAATCGTCCCCTTCAACGAAGCTCCTATATCCATATTTATAGAGTTCGACAAGTGACTGGCCTCGACGTCCATTAACTTTGGCAATAGAAGCATCGTCAATCATTAAGGTTGGTATTCTATCGGCTTCAGCATTAACAACAACATCGAACATCAAAGCCAACATTCTTGCATTCACATAGCTAAACTTCAGCATCGATGTAATAGGGTCGACTCTCGGCATCTCTAAACTTAGTGTTGATAATTCCTTCTTCGTCGATCAACTTTTATTAACATCGATGAAAGGCAGCATTGGTAGAAGCGTCTTCAACATCCTACTTGGGTGTATTGATGGTTCTTAACAGGAATATCGATGATGATGACTCTACACCTTAAGACCTCCTTCGATTAATGGTTGGTAACATTGAACAGCAGCGACATTGATGACCTTCGACGCTGATGCTCACCAAATGCGGCATTAACTACGCTTGTGAATATTGATGACGACAGTCATCAACGTCGCATATGTAAATGTATGGTGTCTCCCAAGCATGTTCAGGAGAGTTGACATTGTAATAGAATTGAACCTCAGCAATGTTTATAACTTGTATTTCTCTTTACAAAGCAGTTTCGATGAACAATGACGTTGGGATGGAGAACAATATCAGTACTTAATAACTCTGATCACCAGCAGCATTAAGAATGGTTGACTTTGGCAACTTCGACATGGATAGGATATGACTTCATTTAGCATTGCTTCCAAAATCATTAGCCTTGATATCAACCATAATATTATTTTGGCAGTTGTCATGACTCATGGAAGACAACGTTCATACTTCATAGTTTTAGGTTTCTCCGAAGCTAATGAACTTCATGTGACGTCACTGTTCTTCAAGGAAATTTCCTTGAATATCTTCGACATTGGTGACGGTAGTAACAAGAAGCTTTGAGAAGAAAAACGGAAGCTCCAAGAGGATAACAATAAGTTGACCGCCAAACTGGATACCCTGCCGACTGACAAGCTTGCGAATGATATAGGGCTTATGGTTTGCCAATAAGAACTTAAAGGTCTTGAAATAACAAAGACCGAAGAACGCAAGGCAATAGCTTAGGAGAGGGAAGAGCTTAATAGCAACCTCCAACACTTCTATGCAAGCGTTATCGAGCGCGGATATTTGAAGTGGTTAGGGAACGACTATCCCAGTACCCTTGCAGAAGCACGGAAAGAAGTGCTGCGCTGTGCTGGCAACGAGCGCTGTGAAACTAGGCTGATGGTGCAATACTTAAGTGTTGAAGATATGGAGATGCTCGTTCTAGGGAAAGCAATTCTCGCTGAGGAGGATGCCAAGGCTGTTGTAACTGCTAGTGCTCTAGTTGGACCGGGTTCTTCGGGTTAGCACGAAATACCCTTTCCAAAATCTAGAGAGCTAGCGTCGGTCACTCTTACTTCGGTAGTAATGGTTGAGCCTTACACTCCTACCTCCGCGGTTGGAGAGATCGAAGTTGAAGTTAGAGAGAGAAGTCCCACTTTGGGTATTTCCCTTGTTTGTTCCATGCTCTAGCAACTCAATTTCACTCCCAAATCCCTTACTAAACTATAAAACTCTCTTCGTGAATTATAGGTCCGCTGGATCTTCCATTTTTGCTCCATGTCTCCCAGAGTTTCGGCACTGAAGCAGTTTTCATCGCTCCAACTGCTGTTTCCATAGGTTTGACTGCTTCGATCCAACCTGCCACCTTCAGACCTGGCTCTGATGCTCAACAAATTACGACCTTAGAAGGATTAGAGAACATCACCATATCATAGCAGGAGGACATCTAGATTGTCGATGCTTCTATTCCGACTGAAAAAGTGGTGTTGGCGGAGTGGATTTGGAGAGAGAACGAAGAGAAGATAATGCTAAAGATGAAGCCAAGCATTGCTAAGCCCAGAGTTCTACCATTTACGATCAAGACCGGCAAGCAGAAACTTGGAGACATGTCTGTCGGTGGATTTAAAGAACCTGACTCTAGTACCATAGAAGAACACACTCATTCTGGAAAAAAGAAGCAGAAGAAGTTCACTCCCCGCCAGGGCGATAAGAAGAGATGATGGGAGTATGCGCTCATGGAGCACTTTGGTATTTTGTATGTTTTAATCATGATCAAGTATATACTGAGTCTATACTTTTCTTTATTGTCACATAGATGGAGTTTGTATTTTGCTTTTTGATATCTAAAATAGGTCGACATTGTGCGGGTACGGTCCTGCTATCTGTTTATGTACACAAAAGGATGCTAGTAATGAAAGATTAGCTTTTCAGTTGTAATTTCTCTTTTATACTTTTCCTACATTCTATGTACCGTGCTTGCTTATTTACCACTGCATGTATATATAATACGATTACTAGTTTTGCAATTTTCTTATTATAAACTGTTGTTTTGTGTGATGTGATTGTTTACCTCAACTATGGATAAAACTATGGAGGTGTACGTTGATGACATGTTAGTAAAATCAAGGGAGGCCGTAGATCATATCTCATACCTGAACGAAATGTTTTGGATCCTATGAAAGTACGGGATGAATTTGAACCTGGTTAAATGTTCTTTTGGGGTGGCTCTAGGGAAATTCGTAGGCTTCATTGTAAATGCAAGGGGGATAGAGGCAAATCCAAAACAAGTCCATGCACTATGAGACATCAAAATCCTTGAGACACGTAAGGAAATGCAGAGCCTAAATAGGAAGGTAGCAGCCTTGAGCAGGTTCTATCCAAAGCCACAGACAAGTGCATCCCGTTCTTTATAGCACTCGAAAAAGAGAAAGGCATGCTCATGTCGACGAATGAGTGTTTTGGCTACACTCTTAAATATATTAGAGCACTTGCAAAAGCCGCCAGTCTTATCAACACCAATCAAGGGAGAAGATCTTTACATCTACTTAGTAGTGTTGCATCATGCTCTAAGCACAACCTTAGTCCAAGAGGACCGGATACAGGGTCTCGTGTATTACATAAGCAAGCGCTTCACTGGGCCAAAATCTTGGTATCCCAAGCTGGAAAAGCTGGAATACTGTCTATTTATTGCATCCAGGAAACTGAGGCATTACTTCCAATCGCATCTTGTTTGGGTACTCATTGACTAGCCTCTGCGACAAGTTCTGCATAAACTGGATACTTTAGGATGACTTACCAAATGGATCATTGAGTTAAGTCGGTATGAGATAACCTATCACCCATGGACCGCGATCATGGGGCAAGCACTTCCAGATTTCCTTGCCAAGTTTACTACTCGAAATGATAAGGTAGAACTGCTTAGAGGAGGAAGCCCTCAAGTAGCGAGTATGTAACGACCCAGAATTTTCGATCCCGAAAATCCCAGATAGTTTGGAAAGAAGAAAAGAGGTAGAAGAAGAAACAGGAAACAAAACACAGATTCTCACATTCGCAGCGGATCAAAATATAATATCAAATAATATCAGTTATACAAATAAGAACTATATCAGTCAATTTACATTTATTTACATCATAGTTACAATCAATAACACATAAACCGGACAGTTAGAATTAACTTGTCCCAAATAAACACTCTAATACACAGCGGAATACTCCATACGTTCCTGTCATCCAGCTCGCCTCCTGAGCTCCAGAACGTCCTAACCTGAAAATCTATAATACTCGGTCTAACCCGAGTATTACATCAAAGTAACACCCGGGTCAGGCTGGAAACCAGCGTGAGTAAACACATCTAACAAGAAATATCAATGCATAAAACTATTTAAAACCCGGGGTAACTCGTACCTTATTACGAGTTCTTAACTTGCCATAGTCAAAATCACATCTTACAATCATATCTAAGCATTACTACTCATATTAAATTACCAAGTTTACATCATTTATTTCATTCCAGCTTATTTATTCCAAAATAAAATCCATAAAGTATTATTGCGGATTACAAATCGAAGTGGTTTCGGATATTTACTGATACCCGACCCCGGTCTCTTCGAATCCAATGTTATTCATTAAACCAAAAGTTTAAGTTTAACAATACAACAATTCATCTCATATCACAAAGCAGCACATATCACATATCAGAGATATCACACAATCCAAGGTATTCAATATCATTCAATTATTCATAAACAAGAATTATTTGCCAAACCTTTTCTAATTAATTAAATTAAATTAATTACTTTAATCACCTTTAGATCCTGCTTACTTAACATTAATTAATTACAATTCTTTAATTAATAAAGCATTCCTTAATTACCTTATAAACCAATTAATTAATCTTTAATTACAGATTAATTATTCTTTAATTAATAATTTATAAACCCTAATTATTAATTAATAAAACTTAATTACAAATTAAGTACTTCTTAATTACCAGTTAATTAACCTCTAATTACTTAATTAATTAATCTCTAATTACTTAATTAATTAATGCTAAATTACAATTTAATTAATCCTTATTTACTTACTTAATTAATCCTTAATTATCAATTAATTTATCTCTAATTAATTAATTATAACCCTTAATTAATAAATTAATTAATCTCTCTTAATTACTTCATCAATTTAATTAATCTATAATTACCCAAAATCTTAATTAAATTCAAGATAAAACATTTATCTTTATCAATTTCTTTATTACTTCATTAAATTACATTTGGAAACACTTAAAGATTTAATTAAATAATTAACCTAATATAAAAAAATTTATTCAAATCAAAATAATAAATCCTAAAACATTTGACTTAAAAATTCGAATCTCGAAAACATGTTTGATAATTAATCTCTACCTTGCTTAAAAAAAAACTTGTTTAATAACTACCTATGTTTTATAACTTGTTAACGTTTCCTTTACATTCCATTTTATTCAAATTAATTAATTTAAAAAAAACTACGGCCCAAACGAAAAAAAAATCCTAGCCCACTCTTCTCTGCTCTTCTTTCTTTCCCCCCTTCTTTACTTCTTTCCTCAGTTCTATTTACCTACCTGCTACATCCAGATGCACGAACCCGCCGTGCATGTGCACACTCCATCGGAGTCTCTCCGATAATCGGCGACCCCACCTTACAGTCACCCTCGACGCTCACAACCTCCCATGCCATCCTGATTCCACGATGATGCTCGATATAAAAATCGAGTTAACCCACCATCACCAGCCAAGAAAACCCCTCTCCTATTTCACCTCACACCACCATTCGCGACCACTACAACCCACACCGCTTTGCCTGGAACTCCGCCTAGCACCCTACTCCCTTATCCCCCTATACCGCAGCCTCCCTGTGCCATCACGATGCCACAAATGCCATCGAAACAACATCGTCCCAAAAACCGGCCCAAACCCTATATCTCCTTCACCTCGCTGCTACGGCGATCAGAAAAATGCGTCTTCATTTTTCTCGTGACCCCCGACCTACAACCTTCCTCTGGCCACAATCCCGATGCCCATCTCCCTCCGATCGTCGGTAATCGATGAAAACCCCAATAACGTTCAACTCGTTACTTATAGACAACCAAAATACTAAAAATTATGAAACCTATATCAAAAATCATGATTTTCAAATGCAAATCAAATTATGACTTCAAAACACGAAATTTAAATGATTGATTTTCTGACTTTAATTTGCTTTTACTGAAATTTTCTCCTCCCAGTTAAACTACTTGCTGTTTATACTTAAAAACATTTTTAAAAATATAATCAAGTTATTCCAAACATAAATTCTTTAAACATCACGATCTATAATAGTTTATGTAAAGAGGAATCGAATTTCGAATGAGTTTATGGTCTTTTGAACAAAGCAGAGGCATGTACATCTATACACAGTCATACAGAAGCATATATATTTCAGGCATAACACATTTATATATACATGCAAAATATTTCATAACCATTACTACTATGATTATCATATGCAACAGAAATCTAAAGAAGATTTAGCTTTTAAGGTGAAGTTTACTCACCTTTGAACAGAGAAGTAGCTTCAGATTAGAAAACTGGAAATTTTGCTTTGATTTTTGAACTTGCTTGACTTAGTTGATGTTTGAGATGACAGTTTGATTTGCTTACTTCCAGGTTTGAAAGTTTTGAACTTGAATCAGTTTTTGAGATAATCTGATCTTGCCTTGATCTGATATTGATTTTGTTGTATGTTTTATATTTTTTGGTTTATAGTTTTTCTCCATTTTACCTTGCTTTTTCCCAAAAATGAAGAAAGAAAAGACTACTTGATATATATATGCACAAAAGTCATTTTTAAAAAGAAAGAAGTCACTTGTTAATTTTCATGCTAAATCAACTTACAAATGTTAAATTTATGATAAAATTAACTTACACTTGTTTAAGTATATTACATGATTTACACTTGTCTTTTATTCATGCATTAATATTTAAATATGTTAATAAAACTTTTATATTATATTTACCGTATGTTTATAATATTACACATGTTTAAATGAATGCTAAAATCTTTTACATTTGTAAATATGCATATATTAATGATTTTAATATGTTTTTTTAATATCAAATTCACTATAAAATTCATCATTTTAAGATATTATCAATATTCATTATAGTTCCAAATCCATTTATAGACATTTTTAATTATCAGAATTTTATTTGTTTAACATATATATAAGTGTATCCAATAGTTAAAATAAGATAATTATCCAATTTTCTGATGTCCAAAAATCCCGGTTATCGTAGAGTATATGTTGATGGCGCGTCTAATGATTACAACTCTAGTGCAAGGATAGTATTTCTGACCCCTGAAGGAAGGAAGTTGAATTATGCGATCAAATTGGGATTCAGATCAACGATGTGAAGCTTTAATAACAGGGCTAGAATTAGCAAAGGATTTAGGGATAAGGACGATGTACGTCCTTACTGACTCTCAGCTGGTGGTGAAACAAGTACTTAAGAATTCCAAGCGAAAGAAGAGCGCTTGAAATGTTAGTTGAAAAAGGTGAAGATCTGCTCATTGGGATGGAATATTACATGATCAAACACGTGCCTTGAGAGATGAATCGGGATGTAGATAGGTTTGCAATATTAGCAAGTTCGGGAGATGAAACCCTATTGGGGATAGTACCTATTACGAACTTGCACTGACCCAGTTTTGAGGAAGTGAATATGGTTGTAGCTATGGGG
This sequence comes from Allium fistulosum, assembly GCA_030737815.1. Taxonomy (NCBI): domain Eukaryota; kingdom Viridiplantae; phylum Streptophyta; class Magnoliopsida; order Asparagales; family Amaryllidaceae; genus Allium; species Allium fistulosum. The sequence continues at coordinate 301,438,535 of CM060901.1, read as the reverse complement.
GATTCAGAGACCTAGATGACTCTATTGATAAAGTATTTAAGCTAAGGAACACTACCTGATAACCGAAATGAAGCTAGAAAGATCCAACGAAAAGTTCATCGATTCATCATCCAGGAAGGGTTGTTGTATCGAGGAGGGTATTCAAACCCGCTACCAAACTGCGTCGTTGGACAGGAAGCCAAATAGGTACTAAGAGACATTCACCAAGGAAGCCGCGGAGACCTTCCTAAGGGGAAACCTTGGTAAAGAAAGTGTTGCGGTATGGATACTTCTAGCCGACATTGAACAACGATGCAATGCAATACGCGAGGAGGTGTGACAAGTGCCAGCGGTTTCTAAAGATTCCTAGGTTGCCTCCAAATGAGTTAACTCATATGGTTATCAACTGGCCCTTTGTAGTATAGGGAACAGACTTAATCGGAGAACTTCTAGTGGCACGTGGAGGAGCTAAGTATACAATAGTAGTAGTTGACTACTTTACTAAGTTGGTGGAAGCCGAGCCCCTTACTAAGGTGTCAACAACCAAGGTCACAAACTTTTTAATCAGGAATGTGATATGAAGATCTATTAAACATGTCGCTAGATTTGGTGGATGAAAGACGTGAGGAAATCGCCTTGAGGGTTGAAGAACGCAAACAAAGGATAGTTGTGCAGTATAACTCTAAGGTCAAGCACCGCCTACTCAAGGAAGGGGACTTGGTACTGAAGTGAATTTTCCCAAACTGGAGGCACTCGATCCAACCTGGGAAGGATCATATGTCATACACAAGGACCTCAGTAATAGAGCCATATTCAAGAAAGACTGGAATGCACAACATCCCCATCATTACTTTACTTGAGTTTACTTATGTATTGAAACTTTGTAATTAAAATGATTATAAGGCGGATTTTAATAAAGTGTACATTTTTCTAAAAAATTTGTCATCACAAGTAGTGGTTAGGAAACATAATTTTATTTCATCATAAATGTGCATGGGAATAAAATTAACACTACAAGGAAGCATTCTTGGACCTGGGGGGTCGGCTTCTCAACTTGGGAACAAGATGGAGTTGATGTACTACCTCCTCTAAAACATCTCCACAGGCGGTGGCGAGCCCGGTCATCCCATAGTCATGACATGATCGCCAAATGGATGCTCATCCCTGACGATCAACCCCAAACTCTTGGTCAGCAGTGGTGGACCAGAGTGATCCCTATTCCGGTGTCCATAGATGACGATTGGCCTAGAACTTCTCTATCGGCAGTGGCGAGCCAGATCGGCCCATTATCAGGATATGACCGCCAGATTGGTGCTTGCCATTAATGATCGGCCTCAAACTCTTGGGCAACAGCAGTGGACTGGAGTGATCCCTATTCAGGTGTCCACGACTAACAATTGGATCGAAACTTCTCTATCAGTAGTGGCGAGCCTGATCAGCCCATGGTCAGGACATAACCTCCAAATGGGTGCTCACCATTGACGATCAGCCCTAAACTCTTGCCCGGCGGTGGTGGACCAGATTGATCCCTATTCAGGTGTTGTCGGCTGACGATCAGCCTAAAACTTCTCTACTGGCAATGGTGAGCTCGATAAGCCCATAGTCGGGATATGGCCGCCAAATGGATGCTCGCCATTGACGATCGGCCTCAAACTCTTGGTCGGCAGCGATGAACTAGAGTGATCCATATTCGAATGTCCACAGCTGACGATTGGCCCAAAACATCTCTACTGATAGTTGCGAGTCCATTTAGTCCATGGTTAGGACATGACCGCCAAATGGGTGCTCGCCATTGACGATCGGTCTTAAACTCTTGGCCGACAACGGTGGATTGAAGTGATCCTTATTCAGGTGTCTACAATTGATGATCAGCCCAAACTTCTCTACCGGCAGTAGCGAGCCCGATCAGCCCATGGTCAGGACATAACCACCAAATGCATGCTCGCCATTTGCGATCAGCCTTAAACCCTTGACCGGCAGCGGTGGACCGGTGTGGTCCCTATTCGGGTGTCCACATCTATGATTGGCCCAAAACTTCTTTGCAGGCAGTGGCGAGCCCGATCAGCCCATGGCCAGGACATGACCGCTAAATAGGTGCTTGCCATTGACCATCGGCCTCAAACACTCCATTGGCGGCCGTGGACCAGAGCGATCCCTATTTGGGTGTCCATAGCTGATAATCAGCCCAAACTTCTCTCCCGGTAATGGCGATCCCAATCAGCCCATGGTATGGACATTGTTGCCAAGTAGGTGCTCGCCATTGATTATCAGCTCAAATTTTCCAACGGACAATGTTGTACTCAAGAAATCCCTATTCGGTTATCCACAGTCGATAATCGATCTATGTTCCTCCTTTTTTTAAAATTTAACTTAGTAAACCAGAGCAACACTATCCGAGCGTTCACCATTGTCATATAACTCTGAACGCATAGGAGCGCGACGTGAGCCCGACTTACCCGCAGCCGCCTAGTTGGTTCCCTCATCCTTTGCGTTTAATTAAAATCCACAACAATTTGCGACTGGAAACAACATGAATTTGTCTAAGGCATGATGGATGTTAGGTTATATTCGATGGAAGGAAAAACAATACTCGTAGGGACTATTAAACTATAACCCCAACATACTAACAATATTGGCTAAGCACATGATCGCTAATAAAACAATAACTACAAAGTACCAACACCTCATGATTTACTTTAACAACACATCAAAATTGGTCAACAACGAGCAATAATGTTTAATACAACAATCATCTTTGTATATATAGCAGGTTCGATATAAGCATAAAAAGGAAATGCAGGCGAGAGACAGATATGGTTATCACTTTGACTCAAACTTCGAAATGGTTTACTTGGAGTGGCGCTTTGATTCCTCGAGCTCATGCGAGCTCTTAATCTCACCTTCATTTTTACTTCTCTCCTCCTCCTTCTTAGCAGCAGCTGCGGCATCGATCTTAATTTGTTTCTTTTTCGTTGAATCTTACTCTGGCTAAATCCATAGGAAAACTTGCTACGACTTGTTGTCTCAGAGCTTCATCTCTGTCAAACTCCTTGGCGCCTATGAACTCAATATCGACGTCTTCTTGTAAGGCGGTGATCATCTCACCCCGAGCTTGGTCAATTGGAGGGCCGCTAGGGCCTAGGGGCACAGTGCCTGAAGGGGTAGCATCTGAAGTAATTGCATCACTAGTGGGGCGTATCATATGTGTATCACCTGCAGGAAAGCAAAGAAGGTTGTTTGACGGGGACCCATTTAAATACATCCGGACATACTGAACGGTAGCTTGCGGGCTGTAAAGAAAAATCGTACCTCCCTTGGGAAGCTTCGGAGCACCACCCAGTATTTAAGTATGAGGCACAAGAGGAGTAACACTCCATGGACTTGCTCCCGGCAGGTAGATCTGAAGAAAATGGAAAACGGTTAGTGGAACATCATGCATGGGCACATAAGTCACCAGGTTACGGGCCTAGCCTTCTACGATCGATTTGGAAGTCGAATCATCGTCTTTCCCTTTTCTCACCTCTTCCCATCATGCCATCTCATCCTCTACTGATTTGACATAGCCCAGGAGAATAGCCTCCATCTCTTCTGTTGAAAAAGTGAGAGTCGATGGCTTCGAGGTTGAATGGTGGACCACCTTGCTCGCTGGCGGTTTTTGCCTCTCTGGTCAGCCGCTTGTGGATGAAAGCCATGACCTCTTGGTAGTCATCCATCCATGCCAAGCTCTTATATATGAACATTCTGTAATAAATCTCCTCCAAAAGCCATTCCACTTGATCTAGCGGGCTATTTAACTCAATGCACTCCGCTTGTAGTTTTCCAGCCCTTTCAACCTTAGCAGCTTTGCTCGGATTCAAGGACTTCACTTCAGCTTGAAGAGAAGCTCTCTCAGCCTTCCACTCCCTAACTTTCACTCTTAAATCCACAACGACGGGCTCTACCCTATTAGCCCCCGCTTGCATTTCTTCCAAATTTTTAGACTACTTGTCCTTTACATTTTATAGTCCTCGAAGAAGCAATCGGCTTTCTCATTGTACATATTTTTAGATCCTTTTACATTGGTAGAGCAGTCTTTCTTCATTTGCTCCAACTTTTTGACATGATCAGCCTTAAGATCCTCGATCTCTTTAGCATCTTGGTTCGAATCATTAGTCTGAGACCACTCCAGCGCCTCAACCACCTTCTAATGGTCCAACTCCTTCTTGTGCAGCTATATTCTCAAGTCAAAGATTTTTAAGTTCAGATCAACACTCTTTTGGCCAATCTCCTCACTCGCGTTCATCAACTCAACGTGCTATTCAGATAAGGCATTGACACCACTCAGCCTATTAGGAAGAAGTTTAATTGTTCCAGCAAAAGAGAGAGGTGGTGCTTTGGTAAGTAAGCGGGCCATAGGATTCCTAGGCATGTAAGGCTGTTGGAACTCATCGAAGCACGGATCAAACAGGTCAGTGATGACGATTGCACTCACCGGCTGCTTTCGTTTGTCCACTTTCTAGGGGGCAAGGACCACTTCTCCCCTGCTATGGATTTCTCAAGTTGCTTAGAGTTTTCAAAATCATATTTAGGGAAGGGAAAAAGCCAAGGAGATTTGGAAGGTTGTGTCGGTGTCTGTGACCTTGATTTACTGCTGGGAGAACGGGACCTTTTCCCAGATTCTTTTTTGGGGTCTTGATCGCCCATGTCCCTGATTGGCCGATAGCTGCCGAACTCCCCTGTCTTCAATGTTGTTCGTAGCTGGCTGATGTCCTCGCTCAGCCCGAATGAAGACATCACTTTCTTCACCTTCTTTGGAGAGGTCAATTGTTTTATCTTAGCTACAAGCTTCTCTATCTTTGAACTCATACCTCTTGTAATAGTGTAATATAAAGAATTAGAATTGCCCAAATACCCAAGGAAATGCATGACTATGCGATCATGGTGGTGCAAGTGCATATAACTATGACACGAACCCTCGGGGTCCTGTTGGAACTCTAGCTGCTGTTGAATTTCAGCGATGATTTCTAGGCCCTCGGAAGCGAACCCCAACTCTGCATTTGTAATGTAATAAAAAACATCTATATTTCCCAGAGAGAAGGTTCCTTCCTCCTCTTTGGAACTAAATACAAAGTGCAAGGCCGCATCTGCCTATAGATTGGGCGAGGTATCTGAAACCAATTCCCTCAAGGAGTGAGCCTCATCATCATGATCTGAAGTAGTGCGATCACTGTCACAGGAGTGAGAACCTGTCTTTTTCTCCTCCTATGTGCGAATGCTATCATCTTCACACTCCCTCAAAGTTTTTAGCCGGCCACTCCTATTGGGAACTATTTTAAGGACATTTTATTTTGAACCTTTAAAGCCCGATGTCTAGGTAGGGATAATTCCGGAGACAAAAGGTTGGGAAGATGGTGCCTCACTCATTTCTTTAGTGGTTGAGTCATTTTTTTCCTTTCTAGCTTTAATGGGCTTCAGGACGAAAGGCTGCTTACCCCTCTCGATCGAACGACCAGCCGCCGACAATCTAAGCTGTGTCAAGTTATCGTTAGTGACAAGGCGAGGAACCTCTCGAAGCTCTCAGGGAATTTTCTGAAACCTTTTCAACATGGTGTCCAAGTCTTTTCCAGATGCCGCCCGTACGACACCTAGTAAAGGAACCCTGAGGAAGGAACGCTAACTAAATAAATGAAGCTAAGTCATGAGACGAATGAGAGAAGCGAACTTACATCCTAAATGCCATAGATGGAAAGACAGGGAGTCATCCCAAAGAAAGAAGTACTCCTTTTTAAACATGTTACACTTAGAGTACAAGTCCTTGTCCGGCCTAAATCCGCTTCTTATTTCAAGAAAAACGAAAGAAGAGCCCTCTTGTTTGCTTTTCATGGCATATAGGAATCTAATCTAGCAATGAGTCGGGGGCTTCTGGAACTCCTTTATAAAAATAGAATATAGGCTAGTGAGGATGGCGTAGCCGTTCGGATGTAGTTGGAATGAAGCAATTTTTAAATACACAAGAATTCACGCAACCCACTAGGGAAGAGAAGGAGGGGCACCAACAGCATAGTGATAGCAGGAGTAAGCCACATATCCCTCAAGTGGAACATGTGCACGTTGTTCTTGAATAGATAGAAGGCGGTCTTCCCTAGGAATGCCATTGTTTAACGACGGTTTTTCTATGAGTTAGAAAATCGTCAAAAAATTTATAATAAAAATTAACCGCAAGCGCACGGCGTACAATTCTAGTACATGGCGAGTACGGATCGATCCATAGGGAATTGTTTGATTTCAAATTTCTATTCAATCAAATTAACCAAAGTCGAGAGTGAATTAAACTAGAAAATGAGAAAATTAACAAAAAGGAAGTGATAAAAATATGAGAGTAGAAGACAATTTAGAGGTAATTTCCACTCTCTAGATCACATAATTCAACAAACATGAAATTATGATCTCTCTTTTTTGGTTATTAGTGAATGTAAATGATGTGTTTATTATAAGTATGACATATTTGTGCTATTATAATTAGCCCAACATAAGCCATCAAACTATAACACAACCTTTAAATCACTTTTAACTCTCATGAAAAATGACAACAAGTTGAAAATGAAATCTATTTTAAGCATGGTCTATTAACTATTGTTTAGAAATATAGGCCATCCAATTTTAATTTCAACATTCACTTCTTTGCCAAAATCATATTTAGATGAAGAGGCAATTTGTGTTTTGTTTGTTTAAGCATAGCCTATTTGTTATGAACAACATAGACTATCAAATTCAAAGCTAAACAACAAAATTAAATCACATCCAATGTTTCCATTAAGCACAAAAAGAGAGAGCAATAATTATCAAAATTTTGAAACTATATAATTAGAGAGCTTCATTACCCCTAAATTGAAGGAGGTTTAGCCTCTCATATTTGTTATCAAATCAACAAATATAGCTTGCAACATGAAACACAAAGAAGAGGAAAAAGAGCTAAATGAAAGAAAAACTAATCTACTTGCATGAAAAGTAAACTAAGCTACTAAAAAAATAAGAAAGAGAGCATGTAAATGTAAAAGAACATTAACTAACATTGCATAAAAAGAAAAGTTACTTGAAATAAAAAATGGCTAAGTAGCCATGAAAAAGAAAAGAGAAGAGCTTTGTTTATTTTTGTTCCTAAACTAAGGAGGCTAAGAGAAGAGAGCCCAAGAGAAGAGAGGGGGGTTACATGAAACATAAGGGGTATTTATACAAGTTAGAAACCCTAATCCATATTTTTTGGGAATACCCAAAATACCCTCTTAGGAAGTGTGGTGGCCAAGTTATCATTAACTTCAAATAATGATCCATTAAGTGTGCATGAAGATTTATTGGCCTTTTAGCATGTGCATTGGCTCCTAAGTGTACATTAAGGTAGGTGATTAAGTGGGGTCCTCCATGATCATCACTTTGAATTATTTCCATCTCCATTCCTTTGTATCCACTCTTGTGCATGCATATCTTCATGAAGCCAGCTGTAAAATTCACTAAAATACCAACAAAACAACATAGAAAATTCCAAGTAAATTTTTACAAAATGCACAAAAACGACCATTTTGCCCCTATATGAAGATGAATATGCGACAATTTGAAAATAATTTGAATTTTGGTTTAAACAAGTTAAAACACCCAATATGATCATTTATTTAATTTAAATAGATTAAATATGGTGGTAAAAATATACACATTTACGTGCACATCAAATACCCCCACACTTATCTTTTTATTCGTCCTCGAATAAAGAAAAACTAAGATAAATTCATTTTCGTAGGGAGCACGATTGCATTGAGCATATGCAACAAACCATTAAACCTATGGGTGTCCCCAGTAGGACGAGTGTTGTCTCGTGAGGGTTTTTAGCGGATACTATCCATAAAATCCAAATGCAAAGTGAAAATATTTATAAAATGCAAGATTTATTTACAATGGGATGAATGCAAGTTTTTGGAAATATTTACAAATGAAGAATTTACTTTTAAATCGACAAAAATAAGTTAAATATAGGTTTAGGTTATTATCTTGAAAATTTAAGCCATTTACTCATCAAAATTTCCAAAAATCAAGTTACCATAACAAATTGACTGTAGTTTAACTCGTTGTTTTGGTTGATAACACAGTGTAACTATGAAATAGATCCTTATCGATTATCAAAGTTCATCAAAGTGGTATTTTCATTTCTTTTCAATAACAAGTCAAATCAAACAAGTTAAAATAGTGCTTGAATTTCATTTGCTTACTCTCTCTATTTTTTTTTTGAAAATTTTATTGATATTTACAATATTTACATATGCCTAACTCAGATAAACTAAGGCCGGATATATTACCTATGCACTGCCTTGTGAACTGATGTGAGGGGAATACAGAGCGTGGCGAGTGAACACACAAGTGTGAACACTTATTGACAGTAGGCATTATTAGTAAAAGAATTTTTATATACACACACCTAACTCAGATAAACTGATGCTAGATATACCGATCGTGCACTACCTTGCGGGCTTATGTGAGAAGGGTACAGAGCATAGCGAGTGAACACACGAGTGTGAACACATGACTCTAGGTGTTTATTAAAAAAAAATACATATATACAAGAAATATATTTTTTTTTGTTTTTTTTTTGAATAGAGAGTTTTGCAAAATCATCTTAGCACCATTTAACTTAGAAGACAAAAAAATGTTATATCCTTTACTTTAAATCAACCACTTTTTAAAACAAAGATTTTCAATTAGGATATATTTCATAATTATCACGTATAAACCTTCCTATATACTAGTTAAACTATCGTTATTTTGTAATCAAACTTCATTTTTATTTTTGTTAAGACAAATAATTTTTCAAAAATTTCAATTTAATAACCAAAATCATATATTTATCCTATAATGTTTCTTTAAAAATAAATCAAAATGCTTAAACTTTTTTTTGAGATTTTTTTAAATTTTTTGAGTTTTTTCTTTAGTTTTGGAAAGAGAATGCAAAAATAAACCATGAAAAATTGAAAATGAAAATGATGAGACTCCCCCTACACTTGATTTTGACTGTGTCCCCACAGTCAACTCAAGTCAAAGGAGAAAAATAAAAAATAAAATAAAAAGATGACCTATATTTACATGAAAACGAAAAGATTATTATTTACAAGAGTTCGGAAAGTATATCGTCAAAAAGTAAATGAAACGGTCGTCCAAAAACCGATTCATTTGTCCCGCCAAGTATGCGAGACACAGCTTAAGCTCGAAAAACCAAACCATAAAAGATTTTAAAGTTGAATGTTGATTCGGAAAAACGAATGTCGTTTTATTAAAAATCGTACGAGTTGTTTAGTTTTCGATAATTTTTGGGGTAGATAAAACGATTGTTTGAAGTTCAAGTTTATTTTCACCAAATTGAAATTCAAGCTTATCATTGAAAACTTCTTCAGAATTATTGATTTCAAATCAAAATGGTGATTTAAATCTTTTCCTTCGGATTTCAACAACTCGTCTTTGAAAAGTCCATCAAATTCGTGTTCATTAAATTCATCTTCCTTTGTTGGATTATCAACAACTTCATAGCGTATATCTTGTTCAAAATTCAAAGTTGTTGTATTCAAAATTTCTAAATCAGAGAAAGGAAGATCGAATCTCAAATCGAATTTCTCACCCTCAAAAGAATTGAAATCCAACTCAATTACCGTATTTTCAACAACTTCGTTAAGATTTTCATTTTCAATTTCAAAAGTTGTTGTTTGAAAATCGTCTAATTGGGTAAAAGATGGATTATCACTTGACTCGTCACACGTTGGGATTTGATTTTGTTTATCACGTTGTTTCGTATATGTTTCAAACAACAAATTCATGTGATCGTTGTAGATTTCGTCCATTTGCTCAACAAAATCCAATTTATAGTTATTAACTTGAGAATTTTCAATTTGGATTTGTTGAGAACAAAAATTTCCACTCGCATCATAGTCGAGGCTATTCCCATTGCCAAAATTATTTGAAAAGTGGGTTATAATTTCGTTTTGATTTTGAAATTCATTTTGAAGTTCGAAATTGAATGGGCATGGATTATACTCGAAATCGTTTGAATTTTGAAGTGAATTCAAATCTTGATTATTTTGAAAATTTGGATTTGAGTTATCACACAAATATGAATTACACAACTCATTTATCATTTGATTTTGCTGTGTAGAAAGTTCAAGTAGAGATGAAATCATTTCAATGCTATTTTCGAGATTCGAGGGTTGATCATTGTTTTGAAAATTTTATTTGTGCAAAATTCGAATAGTTTGTACAATAGTCGTTATTAAAATATCCATAAGAATTTTGAGTGAAATTATATGGATTATATTGATTTTCACAACTATCATAAAATTCATGTGAATATAAAAATTCAGACATTTTCAAAAATGTTTTTGGTTTTTTTTATAAAGGAAAAATATTTACAAATATAATTTATTTTTCAAAAGGGAAATTGATTTTTTTTGTTTTTTCAAATTTTTCTTTGTTTTTGAAAAGGTTTTATAATAATTTTTTTTATTTTTGTTTTTCTAAAATTTATTTTTGGATTTTTGATTTTGAAAACAAAGAAAGGATTTAAAAACAAAATTAAGGAATATTTACAATTTTTTTAGTTTTGGATTTTGAAATTTTTTTGTTTTTTTTTAATTTGCATGAACTAATGCAACTAAATGAATGCAAGGGTTTAATTACAAAATAGCTCCTAACCCAAAATTGTATAATTACACTTTGTTTTAGATCAACAAGATAGTTCTCAGCCAGGTAACGTACATGATTTATCGATGTACCACGAATCACCGTAGCAATGCAGCCGAAGGTTTAAGTACCTTCAGAGGAACAACCACTATAATATTTACGAATCACCGTAATATTTATAAATGGTTATTACTCTGCCGTAGCCTAGACACTAAGAAATTAAATTGTTCAAAGAATACAACTTGTCAATATACAATTAAGTGTTAACGGTGTCTAACCATTATTATTAACAAAAATCTAAGATGAGATGCAAAGCAGAAATTAAACGTGTACTAACAATTCAACTATGAATGGAATTCTGTTTTTTTTTTGAATTTTTGAATTTTTTTAAATGCAAGCAAACAACAATGCATGGCAAATAAAAACAATATATATGGATTAAAAGCAGCAAAAAATTTATAAGCGAGCAAGCAGTTTATTTTTTTTGGCAAGCTATGCGAAGCAATTCTTCCTTTCTGAAATTTTGCTTTGGCAACCTGAAATTTCAAACAATGTATATACAATTGTTTAATTAATGTTTTTTTAAAATGAAGAAATAACTAAAACAAAAGAAAAATCAAACCAAATGAAATCGCAGAAAACGAAACTAAGAAATTCTTATTTTTTTACTCAAAGTCGAATTTTTTTTTAAATTTGGAAAAAATTCCTTTTTTTTGGATAAAACAAAACTAAACTAAAGAAAACAAACTCTTTTTTTCACTAAACAATTGGTTTTAAAAAAGAACTAAACAATTAGGTTAAAAAAATGAACTATACAAAAGACAAATTAAAAAAAAAAACAAACCCAAACATTTCAACCCAGACCAAAAAAGTAAAGCACCACACAATTTTATCTCGCCAAAACCAATCTCTATAAAAATCAGTTCCCAAATCAATTTTTTGAATTCAATTCCAAGTTCGCAAGCTCCAAAACACCGATTATTGCTCGTGTTCAATGTTTGATGTTTGATGTGTTTCAGGTGGAAGACCTGGTGGTTTGCTTTGAAGCACGGCGATGGAGTAGCAATTTAGGGAGGCGATTGTAGTGTTCAAATAGGCGATTTGGGTTGTTGAATTGAGTGTCGACGTCGAGTTCGATACGAGTTTCTGCAGTTTTTTTTTGGTTGGTGGCTGTTGTTGGTTGTTTGCGGTGACTGGTGATGGGTTGTCGGTATTGAGGTTGCGGCAATGGACAATTTTGAGTGTCACGTGGCTTGCAATGTTGGTTTGCAAATGCAATGCTTGAAGTTGAAATTGAAGTGTAGGCAATTAGCAGTGTTTGAAGTGGTTTCTTGATAAGTTGCAGTAGCGGGGGGTAGCAAGGCAGAGGCGAAGTCAAAGAGGTGATGTTTGAGGATGGTTCTGAGAGTGTTTTGAATTGTGGTGGAGATCGACTGTTGAGGCAGTGATGTGGTCAATGAGTGAACTTGGCAGTGCTGTGATCTCTGGTGGTTTGTCGGCACTGTTAGCTGTAGTGGTAAGATGGTTGTCTATGTGGTAGTGGTTGTTTGGCTGAGGAGGGGGTGTTGCAGTGTCGATGGGAAGTGGGTAGTGCTGCAACTATTTGGAAGTGAAGGTGACTAGGTGATAGAACAAAGGTAGTGTCTTGATGTTTGTTTGTGTGAAGTGTTTTGTTGTTTGTGAAGCTGGTGAACTGTGCTGGTTTGAGGCAGGAAGCGGCTACAGGCAGCAGTAGGCAAGGTATATTTGAATTAGGAATGTTATTTGTTGAAGTGGTTCGGGTTTGTATTGTATTGAAGTTTGTGGTGATCAGTGAGATAGAGGAATTTGTGCAATTGCAATAATGTGCGCAAGATAGTTAGTTGAGTAGCAGTGCAATATATGGGAAGTGAATGGTGCTGTGATGTGAAGTATGGGATGACATCGAACTGCACTGTGGCAGTGGTTTGTGGTCTAATGTGTATGTGGTCGGAGTAGGTGGTTCAGGCAACAGCTTGGAAGTCGATGGCGGTGGGTTGCTGTGATGAGTTGTTGTGGTTACTGGGATCAGTTATTGATGATAGTTTTGACAGCAATGTTGTTGTGGATCGATGAAATTGTTTATAAGTGGTGAGAATTGTGTGGAATGGTTGAAGACTATGATGTGGGGTTGCACTGTGATGTTTGCAACTAGTAGTGCAAGTGAGATTGATGTCGGATAGAGGGATGTTGTAGGCAAGTGGAGTTGGCTTGGCGAAGGCTGATGGTGAATGGCAGTTTTGTTTGAATGGTGATGGTGATGTAATGCAGCACAGTGGAGTGGTGGGTGTTTGAGGCACTGTTGCGATGTACAGGGTGGATCAGTTTGATAGAAAGGTGAATGTTGTGGAGAAGGCAATGTAGTGATGGATGCGGTGAGATGATGTTTCAGGCAGCACCAGCAGACTGTAATGATGTGGTGGGATTGATGGTCAAGGGTAGTTTGGATGTGCACTGTTGCAGTGCAAAGTTGTAATGTTGATTAACAGTGGTGAATTGGAAGTTTTGGTTAGTTGAATGAAGGAGGTTGATGAACTGTTAGGGATATTGGAATGGGAAGTATGTCGTGTCGGGTTGTGCACAGTGCAGAAGCAGGTGGTGTAGTTGAGATGTAGAGGAGTAATGTTGTAGTAGTGGAGAAGTGGAGTTAGATTGAGGAAGCAAGTGTGGTCAGTAGATGTCGTTGTGGTGAAGTGGTGAAAATATGAGGTGAGCTTGTGAAGTGGTGAGGGATAGGAGATGTAAGTGGATGGTCGGTGAAAGAGTTTGCAAGGCAGTTTAAAAGTAGCTGGTGGGTTGAACGTGAAGAACAATGGGAAGTTGCAGGAGTGAAGTATGTGGATGTTTTAACAGAGGGGAGTTGATGGATGAAATGTGTTTTTGTGGAGTGTGCAGTGGGAAGTATGGCACTGTGTTATGAACGGTGATTGTTTGATGCAGTAGTATGGTTGTGGTGGAACTTGGTTTGACAGTGAGATATTGACAACACTGTGTAATAGTGTTGTTGAACTGGGTGGTAGAAGTTGAAGAGCAGAGGAATAGAAATGACTGGTTAGGGACAGTGAACAGTAACTCAATAAAAATGAAAATGCAATGCACAGTAAATGCTATGCACAAAAAAAAATTATAATTCAATGTAAACAAGAAATTGTAAATGAGAATGAATTTTTTTTAATTGTGTATGTTTTTTTTTAAAATATGTCAATGCAATGCAAACCAAAATAAAACAAGCACATAAAAAAATGCACCCAAAAATCAAACACAAGCAATTTTCTTTTTTTAAAATGCAACACACAAAACACACACAATAAAAATTAAACGACAAATAATTCGAAGAATAGAAAATCAAAATCAAAGCAATTTCCCGGCAACGACGCCAAAAACTTGTTTAACGATGGTTTTTCTATGAGTTAGAAAATTGCCGAAAAATTTATAATAAAAATTAACTGCAAGCGCACGGCGTACAATTCTAGTACGTGGCGAGTACGGGTCGATCCGTAGGGAATTGTTAGATTTCAAATTTCTATTCAATCAAATTAACCAAAGTCGAGAGTGAATTAAACTAGAAAATGAGAAAATTAACAAAAGAAAGTGATAAAAATATGAGAGTAGAAGACAATTTAGAGGTAATTTCCACTCTCTAGATCACATAGTTCAACGCAACATAAAATTATGATCTCTCTTTTTTGGTCATTAGTGAATGTAAATGATGTGTTTATTATAAGTATGACATATTTGTGCTATTAATTAGCCCAACATAAACCATCAATCTATAACACAACCTTTAAATCACTTTTAACTCTCATGAAAAATGACAACAAGTTGAAAATGAAATCTATTTTAAGCATTACATATTAACTATTATTTAGAAATATAGGCCATCAAATTTTAATTTCAACATTCACTTCTTTGTCATAATCATATTTAGATGAAGAGGCAATTTGTGTTTTGTTTGTTTAAGCATAGCCTATTTGTTATGAATAACATAGACTATCAAATTCAAAGCTAAATAACAAAATTAAACCACATCCAATGTTTCCATTAAGCACAAAAAGAGAGAGCAATAATTATCGAAATGTTGAAGCTATATAATTAGAGAGCTTCATTACCCCTAAATTGAAGAGGGTTTAGCCTCTCATATTTGTTATCAAATCAACAAATATAGCTTGCAACATGAAACACAAAGAAGAGGAAAAAGAGCTAAATAAAAGAAAAAGTAATCTACTTGTATGAAAAGTAAACTAAGATACTAATAAAATAAGAAAGGGAGCATGTAAATGTAAAAGAACATTAACTAACATTGCATAAAAAGAAAAGTTACATGAAATAAAAAATGGCTAAGTAGCCCTGAAAAAGAAAAGGGAAGAGCTTTGTTTATTTTTGTTCCTAAACTAAGGAGGCTAAGAGAAGAGAGCCTAAGAGAGGAGAGGGGGGTTACATGAAACACAAGGGGTATTTATACAAGTTAGAAACCGTTATCCATATTTTTTGGGAATACCCAAAATACCCTCTTAGGAAGTGTGGTGGCCAAGTTATCATTAACTTCAAATAATGATCCATTAAGTGTGCATGAAGATTTAATGGCCTTTTAGCATGTGCATTAGCTCCTAAGTGTACATTAAGGTATGTGGGTAAGTGGGGTCCTCCATGATCATCACTTTGAATTATTTCCATCTCCATTCCTTTGTATTCACTCTTGTGCATGCATATCTTCATGAAGCCACTTGTAAATTTCACTAAAATTCCTACAAAACAACATAGAAAATTCGAAGTAAATTTTCACAAATTAATAAATGCACAAAAACGATCATTTTTCCCCTATATGAAGATGAATATGTGACAATTTGAAAATAATTTAAATTTTGGTTTAAACAAGTTAAAACATCCAATATGATCATTTATTTAATTTAAATAGATTAAATGTGGTGGTAAAAATATGCACATTTACGTGCATACCAGCCATGATGAGATCGAGTTGTTTAGTCGTCAAAGTTGAAGCCTCGAAGTCTACAGGATTTGCCAGCAACACCGATGGTCTATATCCATGGATAATACAATGGGTATAGCCAGGCTGGTTAAGGCGACAATCTAGCTGAATATGACCCGAAGGGGCTGAAGAAGAAGGAGCTTGGTCCTCGAATGTAGTGGAGGACCACGTTTGGAGATGTCCCGACATGCTAATCTAACATGATTAATTACCTTATGTGTTATTGTATAAGATGGAAATATCCGAGTTTAGGTGTGTGTATGCATGCTCTATAAAATAAACTTCTGCTTGGTGTCCTGAACCACCCAAATCATCATTCGGCAAGGTCCCGAACCAAGACGGCCCGAAGGAGCGGTCGAGCCAAGAGGTTTGTAGCACGGGAATCGGTGGAATGGATATTGAATTAAAGTGGAATGCTCACCTGGTTGTTGGGCAATTCTAGGCTAGAAATCGGATATGGATTTAGCGCTCAAGCAAATTGGTGCTGCAATGGCGGTCGGGAGACGAAGGGTCACGTTTCTCTGTTGAAGGTTGAAAATTGAATGAGGTTGGCTTGGTTGTTAGGTTGGGTTTGATTTTATAAGGGAAGGTTCTGGGTACCGGATCGATGTAGTGCCGACCCAACTCCAACAGCTGGACTGTAACGACCCTGAATTTTTTGATATTTAAAAAGTGAATATTTAAATGAGTTTAAATATTCGAATGATAGTTTAATTTGAAAATTCGAATATCAAAGTGAATTTGGCAATTAATTATTGAAATTAATTACTGAATCTGGGTTAAAATTTGAATTTTCAGTTTTAAGCTGATTAAAAATATTTTTCAAGGCTTAGAAAATCTATATTGATAATTCTGAAGGTACTGGAACTTTCAGAATTGTTGGAAGTGTTTTGTTCAGTTTTGAATTATATCGTTTAAATCGATATTTGAAAATAGCGTTCCAGAGCACAGTCTCGAAATCCGACGAAACTAGTTCCATTGGATCCGTAATAGTGTATTATTATCGGATTTCAATTTTAATAGCATTCGGAGTTGTTGTGTGATCGTACGATATATAAACGCCTCGATTGGAAGTTAAATTTTGAGTGGTGATATCGTTACAATTTGAATTTAAATTTAAAATTAAATAATCTAATGGAAAGTCTGCTGCAAGCAACACGTGTCTTGCTGTTTCGAGCTTGTTACGAGGTGAAGGGTGGGTCGCGACTTTGAAGCAGGAGGTGGGATTCGAGGCCAGTCTGTATAATTTGGGGAAATACCTCGCATGTGTGATTTTTGGTCGTCGTCGTGTTCTTCGTTCACGATGGTCAGTAAGGTAATTTTGATACATATATACAGTAATCTATATTTTTAAAACAGAAAAGATTACAGTGAGATATAAGCAAGTTCCATTTCTTATTTAAAGTTTAATAAAGAAAATATATTTATATATATATATATAAACAGAAAGATTTATTTCAAAAAATAAATGTTTACAGTTTAAATAAATGGAAATTAATATACATGCAAATCGATTTGATAATTGCTGAAGTTTTAATTTTGAAAAAAAAATTATTGGGATTTATCTGTAAATGAACTTATTAAATAAATCGATAAAGATACTGTATAAAATAAATGTTGGATTGAATTTGTTGAAAATAAGGATTTTTAAATGTTGAAAGGATTTATATAAAATTGATTTTTGAAATCTAGAATTTTTTTTTAAAATATATATAGGTATTTTTGAAGTAGAAAGAAATGAATAAAAAGAACATACATATATGCATTTTTAATTTAGTAGTTTATTTTAAGATATGTATGTATAGGATTTTGAAAGTATAGAAATTTTAAAAACAATATAGAGTTGTAAAGACTAGATTTTTTAAGAAAAGAATTGGTTTAGAACTAATTTTTAGTTAAGTCAAATTTTAAATGAAAATTTATTTTTCGATCTGTTCAAATATTAATGAATTTGTATAATATTTCTACAAGGGTTATAAATCGAGAAAACAAGTCAAGATGGAAAATGGATTGCAAATAAAAAGCTAAGGTGAGATCTTCTCACTCAGATTTAAAATTTAATTGCAGTTAGTGATTGTGTTGATTGCTATTTTGGATGTGATATTAGATATAGTAGGGTATATCTATATATATAGCAATATATACATATTGGCATATGTATATATTGGATTGATTGATTTCCCGCACTGTATAGCGGATGAGACCCTATTGCGCCGTTAGTAAGCGGATGATATTTATAAAATCCTATATACCGCGATATTCCACCTCGAAGTGGAATTGGTATTGTGCTAACATCTGTGGATGCAGGGAAACAGGTTGGAGGGATCCAACAGGATTCCTCAAAACATTTGAATTGATTTCATATGTTGTGTGATTAATTATTTATAATCTGTGTATGATTATATCTGTAATTGAATTTGTTGAAGGCTATAATTTAGCCGAATGTATTTTTGGTATCGTTGGATACCAGAAATAAATGGAATTGGAATTTTGAAATTAAAAGTGGAAATTTTAAATAAATTCTTTTGAAAGAATTGGTTGAATTTTCAAAGAAGGAATTTTAAAAGCATAAAGTTGATTTTTGAAATGTTATTGAATTATTTCAAAAATATTGGAAAGATTGTTATAAATGGATTTTGAATAGTATTTTTCGAAAGTTGGAAAATTTATTGAAAATGGAAATTTAAAGGGTTTGGAAAATATAAAGGAATTTATTTTTAAAGGCGATAAATTGTTGAAATCCAATTGATAATTGATTTTGTATTGAAGAAATAAATCTTTGGGAAATCAATATAAAAATCTATTTGGTGTTTGAATAAAAATCGATTTTTGGTGTTGCGAATAAATTGAAAATCGATTTGTAAAATGATTTGGGATTTGAAATAAATTTAGAAATAAATTTGAAAGTTGAATTGGTGTTGAAAATGAATATTTGGGAAACGATTTGAAAATGGTGTAAAAGTGGATTTTTGGGAATGTAAATTCAGAATAGAATTTATAAAGGAAAAGGGAACTTGTTTTAAAAATAAACATTGATTTATTTTTGAAGTGTGGAAATAAATTTACGGATTTTGAACGTAAATTTGAAATAAATCGATAAGGATTTATTAAATTGGTTTAAATGGACCGTTTTGAAGTGAAAGTGTATTTTCACTATAAAGCCGAGTATATTTTCCAAAGTGGCTTTTAAAAATATAAATTAAAAGTTCTAAGTGGATTTTTAAAAGATATATTTGGAAGTATATTCCGTGTAAAGAAATTGATTTGAAATTTATTTTCAAAAGTTGAAAGGTGAAAATTGTGATTTGAAATTGTTTTCAAATGGTTGAAGTATAAACCATATATCAGGAAGATATTTGAAAATTAATAATTTGGGAAAATTATTTAAATCTGATGATTGTTGTGAATATTATTGATAGTTAAATCACCGACTATCAATATTGCCTTTGAAATGGCACTTGAATTTGTTTTTAAAAAAACGCTTATTATTCGGTTTAGCCAGGAAAGGACCTTTGTGTCAGATAACCCATTCCGAATAATAATACGACGATATGGATCGTATTGAAGACCGGTGGTGAAGACCGGGTATTTGTGAAAACGATAGGAGGACCTATCGATTGTCTCTGCACCGTTAGCTACGGTATTGAGATTTCCTTTGTGATGGGAAGTTTTATCGGGATTGTGAATATCCGGATTTGCAAGGACTTCTTTTGGAAGTGCCTTCGGTTCCGTTCGAACCCGGAACAGACTTGTATGGTTACGTGTCTGACATTACATTTTGAGATATAGAGCTGATTTCTTTCAACTACATTTCTGTTGGTGGCGGAGAATTTATTCTCTTAGCTTAACACCCTTCTCTGAGACGTACGTGCTCAGAGGTTATGTAGTTGAAATTTATCGGCGATATATTCCCAATTTGGTAATGTGGCATGCTGAGTGTTGCTGTGATGATGATCATTTATTGATCAATTGTGATCAAAGCACGGCTTTGTGAAAAAGCATAGCTTTGTGGACGAGACTTCGTCAGGGCCTCAACAACCCGGAAATGGTCGAAACAGGAATGTTGCGGCAAGGTTATGAGGGTCGCGCCCTTTAGGGTATGTCATTTCCTTCTGAAAAGGGGTGGTATCATGGTATGGAGTCCAGATACTTACTCATGTGGACACACCTTATTTATTATGTGTGATGATGCTACCGAGCGCTCGGATAAAGGTCCCAAAGGACCGGGTGATGACATATTCATGAGTTACCTAGTTACAGGGGTAACCCGGCCTTGTTTGGCAGAGAGCAGTTTGTCTCTCGGGACGTCCAGCCAGAGGCGATCCCATTCGGCAGTAGGAAAGGAAGTTCCTTAGCCTGACCATTTGTTGGAAATCCAATTCCCAATACGAAATTGTACGGTTTTAGTTGTAGAACCTGCCATTTACTTATAGTGGTCACCACTGTTTAGATGGTAGCTATAGTAGGCATACGATACTGGTCGTATGCTGGCTAAGATTAATATTATACTTTCGAAATGTTTTCTACACTAGAGATTAATAATAATAATCCAATGATTGGCGTAGTAAGAATCTTTGACTATCATAAGAAGAAATCTCCTCCAATTCTGCGTTTGCATTGTGTGTGTGGCGGGAGGTCTTATGGTAGTTTCATTTTCCAAAAGCATTGCGAATCTGTTTTATTTTCTTTACGAAAATAACTGTTTTACGATCTCACACCAGTCACCATGACTGACTCGGAGTTTATTGTTCCCTTCTAAACTCTAGGTGCCCATAATTTTCCACACGGGCAGCCTAGAGTTATTTTTATCAGGATATTCTGGATATTCTGGAGCTTTGGGGATGAGCTGGATGACGAGACGTACTTTCGTACTTGTTACTTATTTTCGCTGTGTATTCTGTATGAGGACAGGTTTATATAACTGTCCGTTGTTGTATCGAGTTGTATATTGACTCTGATTGATGTATGTATAAACTGATATAGTTCTTTGTTTAAAAGACTAGTGATTATCTATTATATTTTGTTCCGCTGCGAAATGTGAAATTCTGTTGTTGTTTCTGTTTTTCTGTTCTTTTTCTTCTTCTGTCTTCTTCTACCTCTTCTTTTAACCCTAATGGTTCGGTTTTTCGGCATTCGATTGCGCGACATTTGATACAGTGGACGTATTAATGTCGACTTTCGAAAGTCGAAGAAACGGGTCCTTACAAGCTGGACAGAGGCACGTTGACCCATGCCGAAGAAGGACAGATGCAAGCCTGGTGAGAAGCAATTCAACAAAGCCCACCTTGCAGTCTACAAGCCAGGCTTTGGAGGGCAAGTGCTATGGGCATTTTAGCCCACGAGATTAAAGTTAGGAGGAAGCACGGGGAAGTCGAGGAACCAAGAGAGTTATCCATCATCGCCTGTCATAGGCCGGTACCCTAGGTACCGACCGGGTTTCATGGGTCGGTACCCAAGGGTACTTATTGGGTTTCGTGATGGGTACTACTGGGTTTCATGGATTAGTACCCAAGGGTATCGGCCAAGAAGTCTCTTCTGGTGCTTCTGATTGCCGAACCAGAGGTCATTCCTATTGGAGCAGTGCTGAGCCAGTATCTACTGAGTAGAGGAGGGTTGAACCAAACTGGGATACATGTATTTAGCCAGCAGCCTGTCCACATTCACCTCCACCGAGCAAACACCCACCCTTGAACCGAGTACTTAGCTGGGTCCCGCAGTGCGAATAAGGAAGGAAATCAACGTATATTATCAAACAAATAACTATAGGTTGCATATTCAGGAATATTCCATTTGACCAAGATAAACATGGAAACATCATTATTTGCTGTATTTAAGCGCACCTCGGATCTACCTCTATATATAACCGGACATTTGTCATTTGTGAGGACAACTTTTTGAGATTGAGAAGCTCCGCGCAGCATCATTAATCAATTGGAGCATCCGAATCATCAATTTCTACTATAAATCATTATATCTGGCATCACTTTCTTGTAAAAGACCGATATATAAGAAACGTAATAAAAGAAAACATTGGACGCAAACCATTACGGCTGAACCACTATAAAATCATAGTATTCTTTATTTTTTTCCTACTTTTTATTTGTTAAGTGGTTTATTACAAAAACTGATTGGAGATGTTTTCTCATTTTTTTGTGCAAACAGCTATTGTTTAAAACATGTTTTTTAATTGGGTTTTCGTGTATAAAAAGGGGGACAGATCTAAATTTTCAGTTACTTTTTATCATTTCTTTCTACTTTTTTTTTTTTCTAGTTTATTAATTTTTCTTCTTTTTGCAAAAAAACTCTGTTATGACCATTATCTGCCAAAGTTTGATTCTTAGAATAAGGACGATGAGTAATGTTGAACCGGAGGATTTTCTTTCAATATGCACCAAGGTAAGATCGACATGCGTGACGTTTTAGCCGAAGGTTCTCTTTTGGGAGAGGTACACCTTCAATTTTGCACTCATGATGCTATGGCTTACGTATGTATCATGACTACATGTTGAAACATGTTTACACCTTCTACTCATGTGCTTTTCTCGTTATAGTCGCATGTTAAATAATTAAACTTTAATGTATTTTGCATGGTTCCAAATTATTCAGAAGTTGTGATATTTTGTTCGTTATATTTTCAAATTATTCCACTGACATGTTTGTCTGTAGTTAAATCGTCTGTCGATGGATTTGTCATGGCACTAGACCACCAAACCAGACTAGGGAGTAACAGTAACTCGTAATTATGAACTTTTTCAAACAGTAGAGCACATTATAAATATGAAATGCAAATAGCTAGATTTTAACACCAGATCAAGGTTCCATTATTTGTTTTCAATCACCGCAAACAAAAATTTAGACTATGTTCGGTTTGCCCTTTTCAGTTTTAGGTTTTCATCCATACAAAAATGCGCAAGCTGCATATATATTGTCAAAAACAATTAATTTAAAAAACGAAATTAACATATAAAATAGAAAATATTTTTTTTCTTTTTTATTTTCCACGTTTTGAAAAATAATAGAAACACGAGAAACAATCCATCTTTCCGTCGTTCTTCTGCTGGGGAGCTGGAAATCCCTTCCAACTACCGTAAAGCTGCGGACTACATTAGTTAGACTTATTTAGAAAATAACATAAAATATTTAACTTTACATGTCAGGATACACATGTAAAACATTTTGGACGGTTTTTCCCTAAAGCACAATTGTAACCGGATAAACATGTTTAACTCCTTTTAATTTTATTTTATTATTTAAGTTATCTTGTAAACTTAAGAAAGTACATATCCCGTCAAACTCTTTTTTATTTTATTTTATTATGTAAGTTCTATTGTAAACTTTCTGTAGAAACATCGGATCAGCATACCGTTTTAACCAAAAAATCATAAATTTTATAATCTTTAAAATAAGATCCATTGTTGATACCAAAAAAATCATATTTGCAGTAAGGCTGCAATTATTCCATATATTTGGAGAGATTTCTGCAATTTTTGAAAAACATCAATTTTGCTTAAAATGTCACCAATTATTTCATATAATTGTAGACTTTTATGAAATTATATGGAATAATTGCAGACTTTTATGCTGTTATATGGAATAATTGCAGACTTTTCTGCAATTAGTCCATATAATTGCAGACTTTTCTGCAATTATTCCGTATACTTGCCATTTTCTTCAATTATATGAAATAATCATCAAGTTTTCTTTAAATGTCAGCAATTATTCCATATAATTTTAGATTTTTATAAAATTATATGGAATAATTGCAGACTTTTATACAATTATATGAAATAATTGCAGACTTTTCTGCTATTATTCCATATAATTGCAGACTTTTCTGCAATTATTCCGTATACTTGCCATTTTCTGCAATTATATGAAATAATCATCAATTTTTATTCAAATATCATCAATTATTCCCTATAATTGTAGACTTTTATGCAATTAAATGGAATAATTGCAGACTTTTCTGCAATTATTCTATATAATTGTAGACTTTTATGCAATTAAATGGAATAATTGCAGACTTTTCTGCAATTATAACAAATAATTGCAGAAAAGTCTGCAATTATTCCAAGTAATCACAGAAAAGTGCAACTATATCATATAATTACAGACTTTTCTGCAATTATCGCATATAATTGCAGAAAATTTGAAAAACATCAATTTATAAATGGGTTGGTGAATAACTTGGTATGCCGTTGTTTTTACATATGCATAATGTCACTCATTAGAAAGGTAATAAAATTTGCGATTTAATGGTGAAAACGGTTTGTTAATCCGTCGTTTCTACAAAAAGTTATTGCGTTTTAAAGATTGATAATTAATGAAGTGCAAATTTTAATTATGTATGTGAGAATAACATCCACATACGAA
Organism: Allium fistulosum; assembly: GCA_030737815.1. NCBI lineage: Eukaryota > Viridiplantae > Streptophyta > Magnoliopsida > Asparagales > Amaryllidaceae > Allium > Allium fistulosum. The sequence continues at coordinate 301,414,489 of CM060901.1, read as the reverse complement.
GAATCAACGTTCAGTCATGGAGCAGAGAGATATTTTAGAAAAGAAAATTGCAATAGTTGAAAATGGAGATGTAAATTATATTTTTTGGGAGAATGTTTTGTGTATTAAGTTTGATTTTAGGGATGCGTCCCTTATTTTCACTACTTATTATCATATGATTTGGAGGTTCAAACCGTGACGGTATTTAGCCTACCTACTTCCGTTAGTGGTCACTTATACTAATACAATCAAATACTAGTAATTTTTGTTAAATTAACCAAAAATATAACCTAAAAGTTCTCTAATTGAAATTTCTGATTTTGGATGCCTAACACAACCTTTATACCAAACTTTAGACACTACTAGTAGATATAAAGAATATTTTTTTCATTTTGGCCTCGTTTTTAAACTTATTATCGTAAATAGTTCAGTTTTAAAACTAATATCAAATATAACTCTGTTTTGACCAGCTCAGCGCTGAACTGGCCTAAATGCACTGGCGACTTTTCAAAAGTCGCTAGAAAAAACATTACGCCGACGACTTTTGAAAAGTCGCCAGTGCATTTTGGCCAGTTAAGCGCTGAGCTGACCAAAACAGGTCTATATTTGATATTAGTTTTAAAACGAGGCTATTTGTGATAATAAGTTTAAAAACGAGGCCAAATCGAAAAAAAAATCAGATATAAATGATATTTTAGTAGCAGTCATTAGACATTGACAATAATTAATAATGAAAAAATGAATCTATTTTTGAATTGACTTATTATTCAATTTTAGTGCCTTATAATTTAAATATGTTTACCATCATTCATGCGTTTGCATATGAAATTGACGAAATATTAATATTCATAATTTGGGCCGATTATATCTACATCAGTTCCTCACGCATAAATATCCAACATGTGCATGAATGTTCACCAAGCGTCACTTTGCGACCTTATATTAATTAGCTCATTCGCAATGTTAGTTAACTGTAAATAATATGCAAAGAGACACCGACATAGTAGATTAATTTTTTTAATCATAACACAATAACTTGTAGTTCATGTCGCCAAAGCGTGGACTCTTGTTTATTCTTGCATGGAATCCAATCATAAAAGTTTACCTTAATCACGTATTTTCTTATGATCCAAACATTTAATTATGACACCAATCGATTAAAAATAATGAATGAAAATTAGGACACATCTCAAATTTCAAAATTTATCTGTTTTAAATCCTTTCGTTTTAGAAACTATTTTATACATTTTTTTTGAATTTCTTTTTCTTACTTCTCCCATTTCAAGTTCAACATATAATAACATTAAAATAGATATAAAGGCAAATTTTGAAGAAAAATTAATCTAAAGGACCCCAAGTTTTTTTTAAGAGTTTTTCTATAGTAACTGAATATAATGCCTAAACATAAAACTAATATTTGTCCTCCAGTCTTAATTTTTTTCAAAATTTTTCATTCAACCTAAGTTATAGCTAACATTTGTTCTTTAGGTTAAAAATAAAACTTGATATCTTTCAGCCTAATCATTTTTCAAATTTTATCATTTTCCCTAATTCTTCCAGTAATATTATCCAAAGATATTTCTGAATTTCACTAACTTTTTTTAAATGGAAATGTATTTTATAAAAGAAAATTGATAGAGACATAAAAGTTTATTTTTTTAAAACCGTAAGGATGTGGGTCAGAATTTTGCTTAAAACAAAAGCAGACATAATTTGTAACTTGTAATAAAGACATTTGCGTATCCAAGCAATATAGGGAATGCATAGCTAAATTTGCATTTGTTTATTTGTCATAGTATTACTATCAAACATAAAAGTCCCTCTGGTTTCATTTTGAATTTAGGGTTTTGTTTTCAACATGCTTCACAAAATGGGAAGAAAGCGATGAAAAAAATTTGAAGGTTGTTTGGTTTTATTTTGCGTTTTGCGTTTTCAAAATCCAATGCAAAATATGGGTAGAGGGCACAAAAATATTTAAAATTTTGAATCATTGTGATGATGATGAAGAGATGAAGAAGTTGATGAAGAGATGGTGGAGGACGGCAAAGGAGATGGAAGGATGATGGAGGATTAAATCCAAAACTAAAAACGAAAAAACTATTGGGGCCTAAAATTCTAGGTACAAGTTTATGAAACGAGCTGGCAGAATTCATTATTTTTGGTAAAAATTCTAAACACAGAAAACCCAGAAAATAAAATAATTTTTTTTCAATTTTGTATGTTAACTTTATTTTTTAAATTGATTTTTTTCAAAAGCCACATTCGTAATATGTTTTTTTTTACGATAATCCAAAACTAAAAATGAAAAAACTATGCACAAGTCTATGAAACAAGCTGACAGAATTCATTATTTTCGGTAAATATTCTACGCACAAGTTTATGAAAATTGTAAGTCTTTCAGACGTTCATAAAATGAAAATATAAGAGCAAGCAGAAGCAGAAGATCCATTGGATATTCTGAAAATTGAAAATTACAAAATATAGCAAAAAATTTGTAGAAAAAATATATGTTATAAATACGAATATATAAACACAAAAATGTAATAATATACCCGAAAGATAATCGATTGGCGTGTAGAAAAAAAAGAAAAGAAGAGAGCCATTTAGAGGGGAAACGACACAATGTGTCCGACGTCAACGTGCTAATTCTCTCCTTTTGTCCCAATATTCTATCGAAGGCATTAGAATCGTTGAGGCATCGGATGCGCCGTCATCGGTAACGTGTCTAAAATTAGGGACGATCGATGCCTTTGTATTTTGTACGTGTTCATGGTATTACTATCAAAATATAGGCTTCTGAGTTAACTTAACAAACCAACGTTTGCATGAAACTATGTATAAAAGATATTCATGCAATTTGGGACAATTATATAATTTCTAAAAAAAGAAAGCAAAAAAAAAAGAGTTAGACGCCGATATTTTGAAACTGATGACCTCGCATATCTATGTCTCTCTCACTTATATATACGGAATGCCTGGTCATTATCTGGTACATTTTTTGACTTTTTTTGTATTTTCACACAGTTTTGCCCATGTAACAAAAACAGGCAAAATTACCTAAATTAATAAACGTTTGATGTGACTAATTCAGCTCACAGTAATTTAACTACCAATACTTCCATTTTACTATAAATATTGAGAACAAAAATGCATCATCTCGATTTTTGTCCTTTTAACCTCTTGTCCTCTGTATGTACGTAAGCTTTGTTGAGACTTAGTTTTGATTCATGACACAAAGCTATCACTACGACATACAGATTTGACGACTGCTACGACAAAAAGAGACAAGGAGACGAGACTTTAAAATCTAGTGCGTCAACTATGATATTTTGTTGTTTAAGTCTTAGGTCAATATTGTTAAAATCTCTCCTCGATTACGTCTACATTAGCTTATATATTTAATCATCGTATTTATCAAATATTTTATACATATATAAGCATACAATTAATTATAAAAAGTTTTAAAGTTATAGAAATTAATATATCTATGTGAACTGTGCTTACTGCACAAATTTAACCAGGTCAGTCGACTGACCCAGATAACCAGTCGACTGACACTGGGAATTTTGTGCAGCATGCACAGATACATAGATATACGAATTTAAATTTAAATAATTACTTTGATTATTCAGTCGACTGACCCAGAGGCTCGGTTGACTGAATTTCTATAACAGCCACTTTTCGAAAAGACACGACTTTTGTGAACAGTTGCGAACCTCTAACGAAAAGATTCGGACGCAACACTTCGATCGAAACTCTTCACCAACAGTCGCTGCTTTTTAACCTTTATAAATACAAACTCCATTTTGATTCCAAATTACAGAATTACAATCAAATTTTCTTATCTCTCTGAAATCTATTTGCTATTATACTTTCAATTATTCTGCATTAAAGCAATACTAAACCTTTCTATTCTTCGTATACTTCAAATATATATATTTATACTCGAGGAGAAGATTATAGGAAGGGTGTACTACAAGTGACAAATCCATGTTATTAAGAACACACAAAGTCAAAACTATTTTTGTATTTGTTGAAGTCATGTTCTGCTGCTCAGGCGTGTGAAGTCCTCTTCGGTTGTTGAGGCGAAATCCTATTCCGCTGCTCAGGTCCTTGTTCGGCTGCTCAAGGGTTGTATAGATCTGTTCCTCCGGGTTAAGTGAGGGTTATTGTTTTAGTGAAATTCCAGAAGGAGTCTGGGACTGGACGTAGGACGGTGCTCCGAACCAGTATAAAAATCTCTGGTGTCATTTTTACAATACTGCTTTTATATTCCGCACTATTTACCGTATAGCTATCATCACTACACTATGTAATATCATATATCCATATTACACGATCCATAGCACACTTTCATTCGGTATCAGAGCAAGGTCATCATATAACCGTAACACAATTATCTGATAATCTAATAATATGGACACTAACACTAGCACTAGCACTAGCATTAACACTAGCTTCATTGAAGGACAATCCACTGCACGCCCACCACTATTTAATGGCATAAATTATAACTATTGGGCAACACGAATGAGAATATATATGCAAGCAAATGGTTTTGATTCATGGAATATAACTCAGTCAGAATATACCATTCCTACTGAAGAGTATTCTACTTGGTCAAATACACAAAAAATAGATGCCACAGCAAATGCAAAAGCCATGAATATGTTGTTTTGTGCCTTAGATCAAAATGAGTTTAACCGTGTTAGCATGTGCAATACTGCATATGAAATATGGCGTACACTGAAAGTTACTCACGAAGGAACTAACAAGGTCAAACAAAGCAAAATATCCATGCTCAAAAGTCAGTTTCAAAACTTTAGGATGAAAGAAAATGAATCTATAAATGATATGTATTCAAGATTTCAGGATATCTACCATTCATTTAGTAGGACTAGGAGACAAATATTCAGACTTTGATATTGTTTCCAAAATCCTTAACTCTTTAATGGAAGAATGGGAAAGAAATGTTCTCGCTATTGAAGAAGCAAACGATATTTCCAAAGTAACTCTGGAAGAGTTAATAGGAAATCTAATGTTCTATGAAGTGAATTTGCAGGCTAAACGAGTTCAAGCTAAAGATAAAAAGAATATAGCATTCCATGCAGAACAAGAAGAATCAGATTCAGACAAAGATGACTTAGCCTTTATTGCCAAGAACTTCAAGAAATTCTTGAAATATAGAAAAGGAAACAGAAATAATGGCAAGAAAAACTCAAACAACAATAAACCACCATCTTTATCAGTTATGGAGTGTTTTAACTGTCACAAAAAGGGGCATATGCAGAAGGACTGTCCAGATCAAAAGAAAGAATATCGAAATAAAAGGAAGGACAAATTCAAAAGAAAAGCCTTTTCGGTCACATGGGATGATTCAGATTCCTCCCCTTCTTCTGGAAGTGAAAGTGACAGCGATAATGAACAAGCCAACGTATGCTTTATGGCCAAAGATAATAAGGTTAGTGATTTAACTTTTGATGATATGATAGAAATAAATTCTGAATTATTAGATACTTTAAAAGTCTCAAAAAAAATATAAAGAGGCTATAGAAAATCAGAACAAGGCAGAATTCGAAAGAGATATGCTTAAAGACGAGAAGAAAATATTGGAAGAAGAACTTGAGAAAACTCAAGAATCACTTTCAAATGTTAATTCTCAACTTATCTTATTAAGTCAAGAAATTGAAACTCAAAAAGAAAAGAATGATGGTCTTGTTTCTTAAAATCATGTTTTAAAAAAATATATTAAAATGGTAGAACTAGAAAAGTCAAGTCTAATGACCAAACTAGAAGGAATCACTAAAAACGTTTCGAATTTTAATAAAGGAAGAGAAAATTTATCTAGAATTATTGAGAATTCACAACCTGTTAACAATAAAACTGTTTTAGGATATAAGAATAAAATCAAGAATTCACAATCTAATAATTTAAACAAGGTTAAGTATGATAAAACACCTACACCTTCAAAAAGACTAGTTTCCAAAACTATAAATATATGGGTACCTAAAACTAATAACAATTTAATTAGGAAAAAGTATATTAGTACATTTATAGAAAATGTTCATAATAATAAAAATTATATTTATAAAAGGGATACTAAACCCACTTGGGTTTGGTTTCCTAAGATCTAACTCTTAGGACCCTATTAAAAAGGTGGGTACCAACGTTATCTCATATTTTTTGCAGGTCCCACTCAAGAAAAGAGGAAAATGGATACTTGACAGTGGTTGCTCAAAACACATGACAGGAGACAAAGATATGCTGATAAATATTACATATTCAGATGGAGATGAAGGTGATAGTGGTAGTGGTAGGGGTAAGCAACCAATGGCTCGAGATCTTTTTCGGTTTATGAAAAACATTAAGTTTTCAGTTCATATGGCTTGTAATAAATGGCCACTTTGGTTTATTCATTTCAAATACTCTTAATCATGGAAGTTTAATGTATAGATGATTGTATTTTTCTACGTAATATTTTCTACATTATTACTTCATATTACTTATTCCTTTTTGTCGATGACAAAGGGGGAGAAATATTATTGCTAACAAAAAGAATGCAGGATATAGAGCGTCAATGATTCAGGGGGAGTAAGTATTTATGTTATTATGTTATATATATATGTATAATCGAAATCTATATCTGTTTACAGGTTGTCATCAATCAAAAAGGGGGAGAATGCTGAGACTTGGTTTTGATTCATGACACAAAGCTATCACTACGACATACAGATTTGATGACTGCTACGACAAAAAGAGACAAGGAGACGAGACTTTAAAAACTAGTGCATCAATTATGATATTTTGTTGTTTAAGTCTTAGGTCAATATTGTTAAAATCTCTCCTCAATTACGTCTATATTAGCTTATATATTTAATCATCATTTTTATCAAATATTTTATACATATATAAGCATACAACTAATTATAAAAAGTTTTAAAGTTATAGAAATTAATATATCTATGTAAACTGTGCTTACTGCACAAATTTAACCAGGTCAGTCGACTGACCCAGATAACCAATCGACTGACACTGGGAATTTTGTGCAGCATGAACAGATACATAGATATACGAATTTAAATAATTACTTTGAATATTCAGTCGACTGACCAAGAGGCTCAGTTGACTGAATTTCTATAACAGCCACTTTTCGAAAAGACACGACTTTTTGTGAACAATTGCGAACCTCTAACAAAAAGATTCGGACGCAACACTTCGATCGAAACTCTTCACCAATAGTCGCTGCTTTTCAACCTTTATAAATACAAACTCCATTTGATTCCAAATTACAGAATTACAATCAAATTTTCTTATCTCTCCGATCTAACTCTCTGAAATCTATTTGCTATTATACTTTCAATTATTCTGCATTAAAGCAATACTAAACCTTTCTATTCTTCATATACTTCAAATATATATATTTATACTCGAGGAGAAGATTATAGGAAGGGTGTACTACAAGTGACAAATCCGTGTTATTAAGAACACATAAAGTCAAAACTATTTTTGTATTTGTTGAAGTCCTGTTCTGTTGCTCAGGCGTGTGAAGTCCTCTTCGGCTGCTGAGGCGAAATCCTGTTCCGCTGCTCAGGTCCTTGTTCGGCTGCTCAAGGGTTGTATAGACTTGATCCTCCGGGTTAAGTGAGGGTTATTGTTTTAGTGAAACTCCAGAAGGAGTCTGGGACTGGACGTAGGATGGTGCTCTGAACCAGTATAAAAATCTCTGGTGTCATTTTTACTATACTGCTTTTATATTCCGCACTATTTACCGTATAGCTATCATCACTACACTCTGTATTATCATATATCCATATTACACGATCTATAGCACACTTTCATTCAATGACATTCCATGTATAATCCTACAACAAAAGGCTTTAACCAATGAAGCAAAAGAGAGAACCACGTGTCCTCCGCTGCTAATATCCAAACCAGACTCCAAATCCTACATCTCATTCTTCTCCCCAAAACCGCCTTCTTCCGTTATCTACATCTCCTTCGGAAGCATGGCTTCCCTCACATCAATCCAAACACACCACATTGTTTCAGCACCGAAGAACCTAACCGTGTCTTACAATTTCCTTTGGGTCGTTCGCTCATCTAAACTCTCGAAACTACCCTCACACTTCATACCGAGCATGGACGGCCTAGGTCTAGTCATGACATGGTGCAACCAACTCGAGGTTCTGAGAACCAAGTCAGTTGGATGTTTTGTGACACACTGTGGATGGAGTTCTGTGATGGAAGCGATTGAGGTCGGGGTTGGGATATGTGGAGGACGTGTGAAAAGTAGAAGCTCGGGCTAATACCGATGAGGATGGGAGTGTGACAATGGAAGAGTTCAAAAAGGCGATGAAAGAAGTGATGGTGGATAGTAGAGAAGAGATTTTGGAGAATGTCGTGAAATGGAAGGAGTTGGCTAAGGGTGTTGTTAATGAAGGTGAAAGTTCTGATGTTGGTTTTTTGGAGTTTATCGATGAGTTGTGTGCATGATCGTTGATAACTGTTTCTAGTGCTTTAAGTGATTATATGAATAAAATGTATCAATTTTAGGTTTCGTTTGTTTAAATTATTGAAAACGAATGCTCAACACTTACTGTTGAATGTTTAATTCTGATTATCGGTTGCTGAATACCGAATTATGAATAATTGTTTGTTTATGTTTAAAATCTTTTGATTAAAATTAAATTATACCGTTGATTTGACAATATTACCCTATATTTTAGTTGGTTTTTGACATGATAATATTTAAAATTAAATGTTCAAATTATGACAAATTTTTATTATCAAAAAGCTCGAAATTTAAAATTTTCGAATTTTAGCAATTTTTTAATTTGGAAAAAATATATTGGAATTTTAGTTTTGAACGATTAAACCATAAATTTATATATTATAAATTATTTATTAAATGAATAAATTAAAATAAACTTTTAAAAATTAAGTTAAAATATAAATTTTAAAAAGTGAAAATTAGGCTCACGTCCCTAAAATCAAATTTAATAGCCCAAAACTCCTTCTGTTTTAAACTTGTAAATCCGATCCCTATTTTTTTTAAATATTTTGTTTCCCTAATTACCCTCGTTTATTTCATGTCGACTATTCTCGTGTGATTTTATTGGCGATCAAGATTTGAAATCTTCGTAGAGAAATCAGATTTAATTCGATCTACTATTCGATTTTTTTTTTGCGATTCATTATCGCTTCATCATCTTGCAGGTAAACGCTTGATTTAGTTTTCAATCAACTTTGTATTATTGTTTTTTGCAATTTTTTGATAATTTAGCAATGTTTTTTATATAATTATGCATAGCAAGTATAAGTTATATTAAGTTATGCATCGAAATTTTATATTTAATCTTGTATGTAAATGCAGAGTTGTATGCAGTTAAGTAAAATAACTGCATACATTGCTGCAATTATTGCAAGTAATTGCATTTAGGCTGTATTCATCAAAATCTTTAGTTATCTAAATAAATGTGTATATTTCAGCAGTTATGGAGAGTTATTGTAGAATTTTATGTGTGTTGATAATAAGAAGTCTGATTGTGACATCCCGGAATTTTTGGCAATATCAATTTAATAATCTGCATTAAAAATTAAATTTATTTGATAATATTTGAATTGATTTGATAATCTTCTTTTAAATAAATATTTAACTGATAATTTATCTTTTAAAAGCTAATAAATTGTTTTCTATTTATAATGTATATATATTTGTATATATTGTAAATAGATAAGCTTTGTTTTAAATTTAATAAATAAAGGCATGTTTTCTAATTTTAATATTTTTGGTAATTTGGAAATTTGATTTAGTTTAATATTAAATAAATAACCATATGATTTTAAAATACTCAAGATAAAAGTTTATTTGTTTAAAATGATTTTAGCCTGAGTTTAAATTTAAACAAGAAAGGTTGTTTTGTTCTTTTTAAATATAGTTTGATTAAATAAGTAATTTATTAATAAAGAGATAATTTCTTTTATAAATTATTTCAATTTAACAATGAGTTATATTTTAAATAATATTAATAATGTAATGTCTTTACAAATGGTTTTTTAATATAGAAATTGTTATTTTAAATTTATTTAAAAGGGAAGCTATGATTTGTAAATTTAAAATAAAATATTTCAAATATGTTTAAGATAAAATAAATCTTATAAATATTAAACATAAGTATAAAAATAAATAATAGTAGACTAAGTATTTAATAGTTTAAGTTTAAAAATAAAAGGGAAAGAAAGGTAAACACATGACATAAAATTCTAACATCTTGTTAAGTATAGAAACTTTTTTATATTACAAGGCAAGAAAATGAACACTTAGAGGAATTCTGGAAACAAATGTTTGCAAGGCTGTAAATAATTATGAAAGGCAAGAATAAACAAAGCATAAAAGAAAAATATATGTTCATGTTTGCACAGGAAAATGAGCATGTACACTTGAAAATGTATAAAAAAATATATACAAAGATATCTAAGTACCATACGAAATAAAGAAGGGTAAATATATGTAGACATGAAGGACAAGCATTAAATGTTAACATCTCTAGTACCTAATATAGATCATTTCAGCCCCCTAGTAAAGAAAAATCTCTGACCTGGTTGTACAAAAGAAAATAATATAACCTGTAAACTCTTTTCTATATCAATCAGCCTCTTTACAAAGAGACTTAGCAGTCCAGGAAAAGTATCTTACTACTGAAGCTTTATTCAACTCAACTTAAACAACAATTCAACTTATGTCAAACATGAAGATTAAAAAGAGATTTTTGCTAGCAGTTTCAAAGGCATGTTTTCAAAATCAAGTGCTTTGTTCTTCAACTCTCAAAAACTGGTGAGTAACATCACATTTTTAAAATATAAGTATGATTATGGTTGCATGTTATTTCTGTGATAAATATGTATGGGTGTTTATAAGTGTGTATATATAAGTGCTATTTGCTGTGAATATATATGAATGTATAGTGTGCATGCTGTTATATATATGTTATGTGTCCCAAGCACAAGATTTTGATTCAAAAATCATTTTCTCTTGACCTACTTGTTGTTTGGACTTAGGATCTAAATAAAAATTGTTTGTTTATCATAAATTAAAGTCTATTAAGTAAAAATAAATGTGGGAATTGCTTTGGGAAACCAAAGGACAGAAATACTTAAGTTTGTCAAAATTTCAAACATACTAATTTATTGATTCAGGCTTAGGATCTGAAAACTCATCCAAAAACTTAAATTTTAAAACTAAAATCACCATTTTTAGTGTTAGTTTGAGGATGCAGTTCTAGTTTGATCAGAAAATAGGAATTGAGTGATTTCTGATGATCCAAGTGATCGTGATGGTCGGGGTTTCTTCTGGTTGTAGTGGAGTGATCAGAGGCTTTGGCAAAAATGTCAAGGAGTTGATCGAAGCACGGTGGAGGTGGTGGTTGTCTTTTCTAGTCTGGAACCCTAGTTTAGTTAGGTCTGATGTTTTGGGATCGTTCGCCTGCCCTAGTTGATTGAGTTCAACAAAAATCGAGGGGAGGGTAGCAGGGAGGTAGGCGATGGTGTGGTCGGAGTAGCAAATCTTCTGGTGGTCGGAGCTTCGTGGTCGAGGCGTTTCCAGGTTGGGGAGTTTTGTTCCAATTTTTGTTTCAGGGTACTCGATTTTGATTTCGAGTATAAATCGATGGGATTGGTGTTTGGATGGTCTGATGTGATGATCGTCGACGTAGGGAAGGTCACGAAGATGATCAGAGGTGGCCTGAGCCACCGTGCATGTGCATGGTGCATTTTGGTTAATGATGGAGTTGGGTTTGACCAGAGGAATGAGATCTGGTTTTCTCGAGTAGCTCCAGTGGTTTGCTCGAAGTATTTTAGGGTTGGACTCGAAGTAAAATAGTGTGACGCCCCACCTCTATGCTCATAATAACAAAGAGTATTAAAAGAAATACTGTCTATTATTACGAAGAATAAGGCTGGATAGGAGCGACCATCCGTAATTGGCCTTACACTAATATTGGTTATCTCGGTAGGAGTGGTATATACTTTTTATTTTTCATCTATTATTTATTTACTCCCATCGACATATCCAATTATCAGTATAAAACAAACTACGATAGTTCATAATAGTTTAGGACATTAGATATAACAATAACACAGATGATATAAATGCGGAACACAGATAAAAACAAAAGTCTTATATATATATAACTGATGTCAGTTAATACATAGTTGACACAATACATATGATACAACTACAACTGTCGACTCTAGAAGTTATATATACAAGTACATTATCAACTAATATACATGAATACATATCGTTCTATATAATGACACGACTACTACAAAATGACACCGACAACTTTAGAAGATGTGAAAAGTCTTCATATCCTGAACAGCAACTCAAAGAAGAAAATCTACAACCTGAAATAACTCGGGTCTGACCCGAGTATTAAATTCAAAAGAAAATAATACACGGGTCAGTCTAATTCAAACTCAGTTATTAGTGCACAGAAGCAATAATAATCAAAGGACAAATAGACGACAGTCACAGAAATCTCGTATATCCGACTCCTTGATAAAAGAATCGGATAACGGCAGATATAACACTATACAGTGTTAAACAACAAATCAATAATCCAAATCAATTTAAATAATTGAAATGTCAATTAAAACAAACAAATCAGTGTGGCTGTAGTACACGCGCGCGTGTACTGCCTCACCACTACAGAGATGGAATAAGGGCCAGACACAAGGTCAAACCCAAGTTTTGCAACTGGGTTCAACTCAAGTAAAAATTCAGAAGTGAGGCCATGTACAAGTCGATGGCAGCCTCAACCAGATAATCAAGTGAATATATATACACATTCAGTGTAAATCAAAGAAGACAACTCAAAGTGAACCAGACTCAAAATCACAAGTACAAAGCATACTTGTGACCCAAATCAATACAGACCTGGATCGAAAAGAGCAGACTTCCTAGTGCAAGTCCAAGGGAAGTGTACAACCAATGTAGACAATGCAAGTGCAGTTTCTACATGAAAGAAATTAACGAATATGATCAAGTGAAATCTGACCATCAAGTTCAAATTATCCAAGTTCAAAGTGCAGACATGCTAATTTAAATGCAACAGTGGAACAACCCAAAATGCAGACCAGAATCAAGGCAAGAGTCTCAGACCACAAAGAGGGCAGAGCAATGAAGACTACAAGGAATTACAACACTGCTTCATATATAGATCATACCTGACAACACATGTAAATGGAAGCAAAGCCCAATTACATTAATGAACTGATATGCAATGCACCATGTATAACTAAATTCTAAATTGAAGTGCACTACACAGGCAAGCATTTGAATGAAGTCAAGTTTAAATTGGCCATATTCAAAACAAATTCGACCAACAAAGCAAGAGGTACAATTGCTACAAGATGTAACAGGCTCAATCTCAAGTCATATGTCAATCAAGTGTAGACAGAGTGAATTGGAAAACATCAGAGAAGTCGTCAACATTTCAAACAAGATATACACTGCTGAAGTCGAACCAGTAAACCAGAGTACCAATGATATATCAAAGCAATTTATCAATATCAAACAAATATAAACGAACTCAACAAAGTGCCCAAATTCATCACATAACAACCCCACAATGCCAAGCAACAGAGCTACCCAGAAACGAAACTGCAGAGAAGTCACAGTCGAAACGAAATCGTATAAACTCAGGGAAATGCAGTTTCAAATCAAAACAATGCCGAGCCCAAGCTCAAAGAAAACAACCCATAACTCGAACGATGGCCATCCTACTTTTAAAACAATCGATGCAGGAATTTCAAATGAAGCAAGACAGTGACTGAAATCATCAGAGAAATTGGAGAAAAATTCTCATCTCAAAATATTATAAGCTACAGATCAGTACCAGTATCACAAAATGATTCATGGTCGAGAGATCAACATCGCAACCAAGGCAATACGAGGTAAACAAGTTGACACACGTCTGCGACCCAAAGGTCACTACAACAAACTGCAGTTACAAGTTCGAAAGTCGAACAAAAACCAAAATCATCACGCAATCAGGGAAAGTAAAAGAGGCGACTTGAATCGAAATCAAACATTCCCAGCACAAGACAAAAATAGAACTACCGTAATCAATGAATATCGAGTTAGATGTGAGGGAATTAACCACTCACCTTATTCGAAGAAGCAGCCGCGAGCAACCTAGCGGAGTCGACGTCGTAGCATTACGAAAGCGAACGAAACCATCGGCAGAAGCCCTTAGCATTTGATCTAGCAGAGAAGCCAACGCCTTTGATTTCGCGAAGCCCTAAATTGGAAAAACGAACGAACGAAGAAATCGTGGCCTCCATTCTTCTCTATTGCTTAGATTAGGGTTTTTGACAGTGAATGGGGGAGAGGAGCGAACGAAAGATGAGAGCCGCCACCATTTTTCTTTCTTTCGACTGTTTGCTTAGGTTTTCTCGAATGAGGAAAATGAAAAGGGTGGACGGGTTTTAGCCTTAGTAAATTTTCACGGCTACCATAGAGAAGGCCAAGACAAAATGGGAAGCCCAATATCAGCTCTAACCACGAATAACAATTTTTATTAAAGAATTTTAACCCGAATAAATCTCAATTGCAATCAAACAATTTTCACATTTCAAATCCGATTCGAATTCCAATAACAATTATCAACTGAATTAAATCGTCATTTTAACGATAATTGAAATTACAAAAATCCCGGTTGTTACAGACTCCCCTCCTTAAAGAAATTGCGTCCACGCAATCATAGGGAATAAATGGATAAAAGGTAACAACCAAAAGAGCATGGCAATGTCGAATGTACAAGCAAAGCAAGTGTCAGCGGGGAAGTATTAGATAAGAAATCAAAAGGTTCGACTGCTTCAAATCAAAAGAACCAACATCGTGGGAATCAGGGATCAAAATCAGACGACTAACAAAAGCAAGAACAATCGAGTTCCAACAACTAAAAGAGAAGGAAAAACAGAGCAGAAATCCCATACAGAGCACGAATTGAATGTGAGTAAATCAAATTACTCACCTGAATCGCCAGAGAAAAAGACGAAGCTCAAATCTCAAAAATCGCAAATATTCAATCATCAAAAACGATAATTGAATTTTCAAATCGCAAATATTTACTTATCTCAAACGATAATCAGAAAACAAATATTCAATTATCAAAAACGATAATAAAATTTCTCAAATCAACAAATATTCGATTATCACAAACGATAATCAAATTTCAAATTCAACAAATATTCGATTATCAAAACAGTAATCAAATCTCAAATCAACAAATATTTAATTATCAAAAGCGATAATTAAATCTCAAATCAGCAAATATTTAATTATCAAAAGCGATAATTAAATCTCAAATCAGCAAATATTTAATTATCAAAAGCGATAATTAAATCTCATATCAACAAATATTTAATTATCTAAAGCGATAATTAAATCTCAAATCAGCAATTATTTAATTATCAAAAGCGATAATTAAATCTCAAATCAGCAAATATTTAATTATCTAAAGCGATAATTAAATCTCAAATCAACAATTATTTAATTATCAAAAGCGATAATTAAATCTCAAATCAGCAAATATTTAATTATCAAAAGCGATAATTAAATCTCAAATCAGCAAATATTTAATTATCAAAAGCGATAATTAAATCTCATATCAACAAATATTTAATTATCTAAAGCGATAGTTAAATCTCAAATCAGCAATTATTTAATTATCAAAAGCGATAATTAAATCTCAAATCAGCAAATATTTAATTATCAAAAGCGATAATTAAATCTCAAATCAGCAAATATTTAATTATCAAAAGCGATAATTAGAAACAACAAATATCCGATTATCAAAAACGATAATCAGAACTCATATCAACAAATATCTAATTATCACAAGCGATAATTAGAAACAACAAATATTTAATTACCGATACGATAATTAAATCTCATAACATCAGATATCTAATTACCTGCAGATAATTAGAAACAACAAATATCTAGAAATCAATTAAGAAGACTAGAAAATCAACATAAAAGCTTGGATCGATCCCATCAGATGGCGAGTTTTTAATTCGCCGCACGTGCATCTCAGAGTGGCCGAAGCCTACCAAGTACTCAACATAATTTTGGCGCCCATCAGATTGACCCGAAGGTCCGCAGAGTGACCCGAAGGTCTAGTACTGGTATTTGACCCGAAGGTCCGCAGAGTGGCCCGAAAGCCCAACAAATGACCCGAAGGTCCTCATAGTGGCTCGAAAGCACACAAAATCATCAAATATTTCAATTAACGAGTCCGGAATTAACCGAAATAGCAAACGCACATGTCCCATACCACGTGTTTTACTAAATCGTTTGATTCTCTTCATCGTTTCCTTGAAAGTGCAAAATTGTGTATTTTGTAAAAATACATTTCACATTCTCAAACGGACAAGTCCGGAATTAAGCGAATCAGTAAAAGAAAGGGGTCATAGTCCTCGATTTTGCTGAAACGTTTAAATCGCTTCCTCATTCTTTTGAAAGCGCAAACTGTTAAAATTTCTGAAAACAATTTTATTTATTTTGTAAAAATAACAATTCACATTCTCAACTGGACAAGTCCGGAGTTAAGCGAAACAGTAAAAGAAAGGGGTCATAATCCTCGATTTTGCTGAATCGTTTAAGTCGCTTCCTCATTCTTTTGAAAATGAAAACTGTTAAAAATTTATAAAACAATTTTCATTTTTAAAACGATTTTCCAATCACGTGATTAAAACAGCAAATCAGTAACAATTTCGATAAGGAAACTGTACTTCTCAAAATACCGTAAAAACGGTTACACATCAGTATTGCGGAATAACCGCTTGAAAATCCACTTTTAAAACATGACGGTTACTGAAGCCAAAGCGACAGTAAATTTAAAACGTCAAAATCACATCAAAACAATTTACATCAAAATGTAATATCAGTGAATTTTCATTCATCAAAATGCCATAAAACACCGTACTTCAAAATATAGCATTGGTGTAAAATTCCGTTGTAAAAATAACGGCAACAAAATACGTTTCATAACCAAACATCGGTTCAACGTAAAATAAATGCAATAACGTGCAATTTAAATTTTTGCACGTACTACAAAATGAACAAAGAATCATTCAAATGTATCTTCAATGAAGATAATTTAAAACAGCAAAAATCTAATCAATAGATGATTAGTACAAAAGAAAGCCAGCGGAAATTTCAACAAAAATCACATAACTGTAATTTCTTCGAATCCTCAATTCGGATTTGAAATTCTCAAAGAAACAAAATAATTACAGCTATGTAAACAACAAATGAAATTCATATCAATTTTGTATTTCGATTTTTAAATCAAAAGGATTATCAGTTGTACTCAGCGAAGACAGTTTCACTGTTTCCGCTGTGCACTCTGATAAACAGAATACAAATCAATCAAATCATCAGAACACAATTTCCCTATTATTTTTAAATAAAGATATTTAAAAATTTCATCCAAATTTCAAAACTTTAGTTTTGACTCAAGTACAAATAAAACATCGACCAATAGTTGTAACATATGTTCCATCCGAGTTATGTTTTATATTATGTCCATAAACCCCAAGCTCTGATACCAACTGTGACGCCCCACCTCTATGCTCATAATAACAAAGAGTATTAAAAGAAATACTGTCTATTATTACGAAGAATAAGGCTGAATAGGAGCGACCATCCGTAATTGGCCTTACACTAATATTGGTTATCTCGGTAGGAGTGGTATATACTTTTTTTTTTCATCTATTATTTATTTACTCCCATCGACATATCCAATTATCAGTATAAAACAAACTACGATAGTTCATAATAGTTTAGGACATTAGATATAACAATAACACAGATAATATAAATGCGGAACACAGATAAAAACAAAAGTCTCATATATATATATAACTGATGTCAGTTAATACATAGTTGACACAATACATATGATACAACTACAACTGTCGACTCTAGAAGTTATATATACAAGTACATTATCAACTAATATACATGAATACATATCGTTCTATATAATGACACGACTACTACAAAATGACACTGACAACTTCAGAAGATGTGAAAAGTCTTCATATCCTGAACAGCAACTCAAAGAAGAAAATCTACAACCTGAAATAACTCGGGTCTGACCCGAGTATTAAATTCAAAAGAAAATAATACACGGGTCAGTCTAATTCAAACTCAGTTATTAGTGCACAGAAGCAATAATAATCAAAGGACAAATAGAGGACAGTCACAGAAATCTCGTATATCCGACTCCTTGATAAAAGAATCGAATAACGGCAGATATAAAACTATACAGTGTTAAACAACAAATCAATAATCCAAATCAATTTAAATAATTGAAATGTCAATTAAAACAAACAAATCAGTGTGGCTGCAGTACACGCGCGCGTGTACTGCCTCACCACTACAGAGATGGAATAAGGGCCAGACACAAGGTCAAACCCAAGTTTTGCAACTGGGTTCAACTCAAGTAAAAATTCAGAAGTGAGGCCATGTACAAGTCGATGGCAGCCTCAACCAGATAATCAAGTGAATATATATACACATTCAGTGTAAATCAAAGAAGACAACTCAAAGTGAACCAGACTCAAAATCACAAGTACAAAGCATACTTGTGACCCAAATCAATACAGACCTGGATCGAAAAGAGCAGACTTCCTAGTGCAAGTCCAAGGGAAGTGTACAACCAATGTAGACAATGCAAGTGCAGTTTCTACATGAAAGAAATTAACGAATATGATCAAGTGAAATCTGACCATCAAGTTCAAATTATCCAAGTTCAAAGTGCAGACATGCTAATTTAAATGCAACAGTGGAACAACCCAAAATGCAGACCAGAATCAAGGCAAGAGTCTCAGACCACAAAGAGGGCAGAGCAATGAAGACTACAAGGAATTACAACACTGCTTCATACATAGATCATACCTGACAACACATGTAAATGGAAGCAAAGCCCAATTACATTAATGAACTGATATGCAATGCACCATGTATAACTAAATTCTAAATTGAAGTGCACTACACAGGCAAGCATTTGAATGAAGTCAAGTTTAAATTGGCCATATTCAAAACAAATTCGACCAATAAAGCAAGAGGTACAATTGCTACAAGATGTAACAGGCTCAATCTCAAGTCATATGTCAATCAAGTGTAGACAGAGTGAATTGGAAAACATCAGAGAAGTCGTCAACATTTCAAACAAGATATACACTGCTGAAGTCGAACCAGTAAACCAGAGTACCAATGATATATCAAAGCAATTTATCAATATCAAACAAATATAAACGAACTCAACAAAGTGCCCAAATTCATCACATAACAACCCCACAATGCCAAGCAACAGAGCTACCCAGAAACGAAACTGCAGAGAAGTCACAGTCGAAACGAAATCGTATAAACTCAGGGAAATGCAGTTTCAAATCAAAACAATGCCGAGCCCAAGCTCAAAGAAAACAACCCATAACTCGAACGATGGCCATCCTACTTTTAAAACAATCGATGCAGGAATTTCAAATGGAGCAAGACAATGACTGAAATCATCAGAGAAATTGGAGAAAAATTCTCATCTCAAAATATTATAAGCTACAGATCAGTACCAGTATCACAAAATGATTCATGGCCGAGAGATCAACATCGCAACCAAGGCAATACGAGGTAAACAAGTTGACACACGTCTGCGACCCAAAGGTCACTACAACAAACTGCAGTTACAAGTTCGAAAGTCGAACAAAAACCAAAATCATCACGCAATCAGGGAAAGTAAAAGAGGCGACTTGAATCGAAATCAAACATTCCCAGCACAAGAGAAAAATCGAACTACCGTAATCAATGAATATCGAGTTAGATGTGAGGGAATTAACCACTCACCTTATTCGAAGAAGCAGCCGCGAGCAACCTAGCGGAGTCGACGTCGTAGCATTACGAAAGCGAACGAAACCATCGGCAGAAGCCCTTAGCATTTGATCGAGCAGAGAAGCCAACGCCTTTGATTTCGCGAAGCCCTAAATTGGAAAAACGAACGAACGAAGAAATCGTGGCCTCCATTCTTCTCTATTGCTTAGATTAGGGTTTTTGACAGTGAATGGGGTAGAGGAGCGAACGAAAGATGAGAGCCGCCACCATTTTTCTTTCTTTCGACTGTTTGCTTAGGTTTTCTCGAATGAGGAAAATGAAAAGGGTGGACGGGTTTTAGCCTTAGTAAATTTTCACGGCTACCATAGAGAAGGCCAAGACAAAATGGGAAGCCCAATATCAGCTCTAACCACGAATAACAATTTTTATTAAAGAATTTTAACCCGAATAAATCTCAATTGCAATCAAACAATTTTCACATTTCAAATCCGATTCGAATTCCAATAACAATTATCAACTGAATTAAATCGTCATTTTGACGATAATTGAAATTACAAAAATCCCGGTTGTTACAAATAGGGTCGACTTCGGGTCATTGTTGTTACAGGTTTTCTGAAACCTGTCTGTTTCAAATTTAAATTCAATTTTAAATTTGAAAGCAAGTTTAAACAAAGTTTAATTTAAATTTAAAATATGGATTCAAAACTGAATTTTGTATCCTAGTTTTAAATTTAAATTAAGTCTTATAAATTAAATTCTTTTAACAATTTTAAATGTTAAGTGTATTTAAAATGGTTTGAATTTAAAAAAGAAATTTGGATGATTAATTAAGTAATTAAGAGCTTTAAATTAATTAATTAAAGTTTAAGGCTAATTATTATAGGAATAATTAATTAGTAATTTAGGGATCATTAATTAAGTAAGATTAGATTTTAAATTAATGATTAAATGTTAATTAATCAAGTAATTAAAGGTTAATTAAGTTACAGTTAAAACTTAAATTAATTAAATAATTAGAGATTAATTAATGGGTTATTAAAGATAAATTAATTTGTAATTAATAATGGTTAATCTAAGTTTAAATTCTTAAGAAAAGAAATTAAGAATTGTTAATAGTTAATGAAGGTCATTAACTTAAGATTTGTTTAATAATTAATTGATATGATAATTTTAATAATTAATCAGATTAATTAATTAAAGATAATCATTTATGAAAATGTTTAAGTGTAATTACTTAATGAAAGTAATTAAAGGAATTAATTAATTAAGGTAATTAATTAAATAAATTTGATTAGTTTAAGTTAATTAATTAAGTTTAATTAATTTTAATTAATCATTGGATGATTTGTTAGTATAATTACTTTATGTCATAAATGAAGTAATTTATTTAATGAAGTAATTAAGGGTAGTTAATTACTGAATGAGATTAATCAAGGGTGATTAATAATTATGGTTTAAGTAAAGATTAATTTCTTAAGGTAATTAATCTAAAGATAATAATTAAATAAAATGTTATTAGGGATCATTAATTTATATAATTAATGATGTAATTAAGGATTTATTCATTAAGATTAATTAATCAATAATAAGTAATTTTGAGTAATTAATTAATGTAATTAATTAAGGATTAATGTAATTAATTATAGTTAATTAATAAATGAAGTAATTAAAGGTTAATTACTGTATTTGGTTAAGGATAATTAATTTGTAAAATTAATTAAAGGATAATTACTTGAATGTAATTAAAGGATAATTAATCAAGGATGATTAATTAAGATGGAAATTAGAGAATGATTAGTTAATTGATTTGTAATTAATTAAGGGTTATGTAAGCAGGATTTATAGAATGAAGTAATTAATTTAATTTACTTTAAATTAATTAGAGATAAGGTAATTAATTTAATTCATTTTAAATTAATTATAAATGGTGTGATTATTAATCCTTGTTTATATATGGATGGATGATATTGATTTCCTTGAATGGTTTGAAATCTCAGATATGAGATAAATAATGCTGTGTGATATGGATGCTTTGGTTGAAGTGAATTATTTGCTGTAATGATAATGTAGATTATCTATCTGTGATATTGTGAATTATCTATCTGTGTGTATATGGATAATGAAATGAATTGTTTTAACTTTAAAACAACTTGGCCTTAAAAGATACGGTTTGGATTTCGATGAGACCGGGATCGGGTTTCCAGATTTGGATATCCGAAAACCACATCGATCCAAATTAATGATAGGTCGTGAATCTGAAGTGAAGATGAAGATTCAGAGTGCAAGGGTTATTGTCGTTAACTCTGAGGGTGATTCCAAAATGAGTGTAATGAGATAATGCCTTCGGTTTCGTTCGAACCCGGAACGAACTTGTATGGATTGAATGCTTTCAGAACATCGTCAGGTGGACGATGAGCATTCTAAGTGATGTGTTCTGTTGAGGTAATCGTAGCCTCAAGCCTCACCAACCGGGAATGGCTAAAACAGGGGAGGTGCAGCAAGGCTTCGTGGGTAGCCCCCACTTGAGAGTAAGATATACCCCTGTCTAGATGTTCCTTTTATTTCGGCTTAGTGGGCAGTTGGTCTGCAGCCAACTGCGGGGTTATCTTATTTGGGACTGTTCAGTAAGGAATGGTTCCGGCCTTGTGTTGCAGGGATTTAGGGTGCATCCTCGGTACGCTGATCTAGGCCAGGTACTGTGACGGGCGGTACCCCAGTAGCCCTGCCATTGTATGGAACCCATTTTCCAATAAGTGCCCTCGGATTTCACTGTATTACCCACATGTTGGCTAGTATGCTGGAATTTAATAGATGTAACAATTTCGGCTATGATTATATTTACTTGAAAACCCTAGACCTATTATAATACCATAGAATTTCCTATCAAATGTTTGGTTAGCGTAAGGTAAAAACTTACCCATGTTTATGTGTGGGGAGTCTTACGTGATACCTTTTGTTTTCAAAGGATTTTCAAAGTTAAGCAACTTTAACCTGTTACTCATACCAGACCCATGTCTGACCCGAAGTTTATTTCTGTTTTCTTAAACTCTCGGGTACTCAAATTTTTACGAGTAGCCAAGGGATTCAGGTTAGCTTTGACGATTTATGGAGGAGCAATGGAACATGAGGCTTCAGCGTTATAGATATATAGTTTTCCGCTGTGTTGGTATCTCTGTGTTGTATTTGAGTTGTATCGAGTTGTATTAACTAGACAGGTGTTTATAACTGTCTAGTATGTGATGTATTGTCTATGTAACTCTGATTGATGTTGTATATTATGTAATATTTATGTGATTAATATAATTTATTCGTTCTGCTGTTGAGATTCTGATGTTGTTTCTTCTTTCTTCTTTATCTTTTCTCTTTCCTATCCCTTTCTTTCTTAAAGATGATGCGACTTTCTGGTGATAGAAAGTCGGGTCGTCTCACTGATCTTATTCGTTGAAGTCTGATTGTATATGTTGTGTTTTGATTTGTTAATAATAGCAGGTTTTCCAGCAATTATTGTAAATGAATTAAAGTTTTTTAATGGATTAAGAGGTTCAATTTTAACAGCATTTCAATTATACAGTTAAAAATTTATGGGCTTTTTAACTGCATATCATATATGCAGTTATAAAATACACTTTAATGGTTCAATTTTAACTGCATTTCAATTATGCAATTAAAAATTTATGGGTTTTTTAACTGCATTTTTGATGAGTGTTCATTGAATAAGTTAAATGTATCATATATGCTCTTTTATCAGTAAATATTATCAGTTGAAAATGTAAGATTTTTTTAAGTAAATATTTGCTTATTTTTATGGAGATATTTTGAATGTTTGTAGATTAAGCTGCAATTATTCTTAAAAATTACAAAAAGTTTTGACAATATTTATGTTTTTTGTTAAAAGTCTCTAAATCTTATCAATGTTTTTCAGTTAGAAATGTAATAATGTATGTTGGAGTTTCAAGGGAATTTTTGAATTGAAAAAATTGCATACATGTGTTGAATAATGTAAATTGTTTTAAGTGAATAATTGCTAATAAGTAAGCAGTTATTCAAAATAATTGCATTTTTTCTGTAATTATAGAAAATAGTTGCAGCATTTAAGTACATTTCTTAACTACATATGTTATTTGCAGTTAAAAATTTCATCTGTTAATTGCAGTGTTTAACTGCATATCATATATGCAGTTATAAAATACACTTTAATGGTTCAATTTTAATTGCATTTCAATTATACAGTTAAAAATTTATGGGTTTTTAAACTGCATATTTGATGAGTGTTCATTGAAGTGGTTAAATGTATCATATATGCTCTTATATCAACAAATGTTTTCAGTTGGAAATGTAAAAAAAATTTAAGTAAATATTTGCTTATTTTTATGGAGAGATTTTGAATGTTTGCAGATAACTCTGCAATTATTCTCAAAAAATTGCAGAATTTTTTGACAATATTGATGTTTTTTTGTAAAAAGTCTTTAAAAATTATCAATGTTTTTCAATGAGAAATGTAATAATATATGTTGAAGTTTCAATATTTTTTTGAATTGAAATAATTATATACATGTGTTGAAGAATGTAAATTGTTTTAAGTGAATAATTGCTAATAAGTAAGCAGTTATTCGAAATATTTCCATTTTTTCTGTAATTATTCAAAATAATTGCAGCATTTAAGTACATTTCTTAACTACATATGTTGTTTGCAGTTAAAGATTTCATGTGTTATTTGTAGTTTTTAAAAGCGTATCATATATGCAGTTACAAAATACACTTTATTGGTTCAATTTTAACTGCATTTCATTTATGCAGTTAAAAGTTTATGGGTTTTTAACTACATATTTGATGAGTGTTCATTGAAGTGGTTAAATGTATCATATACGCTATTTTATCAGCAAATATAATAAGTTAAAATATTTTTATGGAGAGATTTTGAATGTTTGGAGATAACGCTGCAATTATTCTTAAAAATTGCAGAAATTTTTGACAATATTGATTTTTTTTGTTAAAACTCTTTAAATATTATCAATGTTTTTCAGTGAGAAATGTAATAATGTATGTTGGAGTTTCAAGAGTTTTTTGAATTGAAATAATTGCATACATGTGTTGAAGAATGTAAATCGTTTTAAGTGAATAATTGCTATTAAGTAAGCAATTATTTAAAATAGTTCCATTTTTCTGTAATTATTCAAAATAATTGCAGCATTTAAGTACATTTCTCAACTACACATGTTGCATGCAGTTAAAGATTTCATTTGTTAATTGCAGTTTTTAACTGCATATCTTATATGCAGTTATAAAATACACTCTAATGGTTCAATTTTAACTGCATTTCAATTATGCGGTTAAAAATTTATGAATTTTTTGACTGCATATTTGATAAATGTTCATTGAAGTGGTTAAATGTATATATATGCTCTTTTATCAGCAAATATTTTCAGTTGGAAGTGTAAGAATTTTTTAAGTAAATATTTGCTTATTTTTATGGAGAGATTTTGAATGATTGCAGACAACGCTGCAATTATTCTTAAAAATTACAGAAATTTTTGACAATTTTGATGTTTTTTTGTTAAAAGTCTTTAAATATTATCAATGTTTTTCAGTGAGAAATGTAATAACGTATGTTGGAGTTTCAAGAGTTTTTTGAATTGAAATAACTGCATACATGTGTTGAGAAATGTAAATTTCTTTAAGTGAATAATTGCAAATAAGTAAGCAATTATTCAAAATAATTCCATTTTTTCTGTAATTATTCAAAATAATTGCAGCATTTAAGTACATTTCTTAACTACATATGTTGTTTGCAGTTAAAGATTTCATGTGTTATTTTCAGTTTTTAACTACATATCATATATGCAGTTATAAAATACGCTTTAATAGTTCAATTTTAACCGCATTTCAATTACGCAGTTAAAAATTTATGGGTTTTTTAACTGCATATTTGATGAGTGTTTATTGAATAGGTTAAATGTATCATATATGCTCTTTTGTCAGCAAATATTACCAGTTAAAATATTTTTATGGAGAGATTTTGAATGTTTGCGGATAACGCTGCAATTATTCTTAAAAATTGCAGAAATTTTTGACAATATTGATGTTTTTTTTTGTTAAAACTCTTTAAATATTATCAATGTTTTTCAGTGAGAAATGTAATAATGTATGTTGGAGTTTCAAGTGTTTTTTGAATTGAAATAATTGCATACATGTGTTGAAGAATGTAAATTGTTTTAAGTGAATAATTGCTAATAAGTAAGCAATTATTCAAAATAATTGCATTTTTCCTGTAATTATTCAAAATAATTGCAGCATTTAAGTACATTTCTTAACTACATATGTTTTTTGCAGTTAAAGATTTTACCTGTTAAATGCAATTTTTAACTGCATATCTTATGTAACAACCCGAGATTTCGCAATTTTTTTGTTATCGTCAAATGACAATTAAAATTGTTGGCTAATTGCTGTGGAAGTTTTAATCGGATGCATTCTTTTAAAAATTGAGTTGAAACTCTTTTGATAATTTGATAAAGGGTATGTGGGCTTTCAAATTAATTCGGGCCATTCCCTTTTCAATTAATTCGACCCGTTCCTTTTGGTGAGATAAGGGATGTACTCGCTCCTCTATTCATTCCTGGAGCCAAAACTCTAAAACTAAATGAGTGAAACAAATGGTGGCTGCCTCGTTCTAAAATTGGGCGTGCGTATCGCTCATTCTTCCGCCACAATTAGGGCTTTATGAAGCGTCGTTTTCCTTCGATCGAACCAATGATGGGGTATTCGCCTATCGCCTTGCTCAAACCAAAGATCGTCGCTCGCAGCTCCTTGATTTGCGTCGAAAATGGTGAGTTCTACTCACATCTAATTCACTCAAACCCTGTGATTTTCGTTCGTTTCTGTTTCGTAGTTATCGTGGTTTTGATTTTTTGCTGTTCGATTTTCTATTGTCCAATTTTATTCACTTGGACTTTGTTCGAATGCATATATTCTCGTGATGTTGGGTTTCACAGTTTGGTTTTTTGGGAATTCCTGGTGACGTCGGGCTTAACTTTGATTTTTGTGAAAGTATTTTGGGTTTGTTGGCTTGATTGTTTACACTGCTTGCATATCCATTCATACTTGTTGTACCATACTTGACTATCTCGATTGTCTCGACCACACTTGAGTTTGCCTTCGAGGCAGCCTGTAGTTGTCCTCATGATGCAGAGTGTTCATGTAGCCTTATATAGTCTTCGACTTGTGATAAAAATTGACTTCGGTGACCAGTGACTTCGAGTTTGAAATGCGTATTTCGTTTTGGCTTTAGCTTTGAACATTTTTCACTGCTCTGCCCACTTTGAGTTGAAACTGTAGTTCCATTACCTCTGTGGCATACCGTGGTATAACTTCACATATATACGTGCATTCATGTTATATATATATATATCTGACCGTCTGTCACACTGTTTCATATACATGGGTTTTGTCTCCTGTGATTAGCATATTGAACTATGCTTGAGACTTTTCCTGACTTTGTCTTGCTCGTATACTCGTAGTATATATTCTTTGAAATACTCTCGTGTTTAATTCTGAGTCATTCAATTTGCTTGATCATCACAGTAGTGTTTTCTGGTGTACTGCGTTGATTTATCTGGCCAAGTGTTTATTGCTTTGTATTCTTTGCCACTTGACTTGGTCACTGCTATTCTGTTCTCTGCTATACATTGTTCTGCTTTTCTGGGAATTATTCTTATTGTTTCATTTGAACTGGTCGAGTACATTGCTATATTGTTTTCACTTGATTTGGAACTCCAATTGTTAGTTCCTGACTTTACTCTCTGATTTCATGAGTTTCCGCTAGCTTTGGCCTTAACACTGATAATGTTTATTTCAGTCATTTTGATTAGAAGCTGGTGATTTGTTGAATTGATATATATAGTCCCTCGTTGCACTTTTGTTCATTTTGTTTTGTTCCTGGGAGTTGTATTTCGTTTGTTACTGTGTGCCTTAGTTTGGGTACACATGCTTATTTCACTTTTTAGTGGCATTAGAGATGCAGCCGTTAACATGTTCCACTTGCTGTTTCAACTTGAGATTGCACTGTTATTGTTTAGTGCACTTGCCATTCGAATTGATGATGCTCTTTTTAGTTGCTTATGAGTCATGTATAGTTTGTGACATTTTGTTCCACTGGTGTCCGTATCTGGAATACGTGATGCAGTACATTTGTTTGAGTATTGAGTCACATCTGTGCGTCCATTTGTTCGGTTGTGGGTATCACTTGGATTTGGGTTGTTTTTTTGACTGCACTTGATTTTGTGTGGTCTTGACTCTGTATATACACTTCATGTAGTGTAGTGTGCAGACATTTACTTGTGCTAACCAATCGAGTTCGACACTTGAGTTGTCGTTGTTTGATTGTTTAGTTTCCTGGTTAATCGTTGTTTCAATTGAAATTTTATTGTGCAGTGTTTCTTGCTTCCTTTTGTGCAGTTTCGCCTTAGTGATCTTGTGGTGACTGCAGTCTTGTTGCAGATTGCCCTTGTAATCATTTATGACTGCAGTTTCGTTTTATATGCAGTTTTGTTCCTTGTTGTTTTGCATTGCATTAATGCATTTGGGTCTGTTTTCAAATTCACTTGAGTTGAACCCGATTTCGGGGTTTGACCTTGTGATCATTTGTGACTTTCACTGAGCTTTTGTGTATCTCCTGCGATAGTGGCGAGGCAGTACACGCGTGCGTGTACTGCAGCCCTATCAGATTTGACAGTTTTAAATTGATGTTTCGATTTGTTGAATCGTTTCGTTGGTTAATTTCAATGTTTTGGAGTTGTACTCTGATTTGGATTGTGGATTTGTTGTTTAACACTGTTTAGTGTTATATCTGCCGTTATCCAATTCTCGTATCGAGAATTGGATATACGAGATTTCTGTGACTGTCGTCTATTTGATGTTGATTATTATTGCTTCTATGCACTAATAACTGAGTTTGAATTAGACCGACCCGTGTATTATTTTCTTTTGAATGTAATACTCGGGTCAGACCCGAGTTATTTCAGGTTGTAGATTTCCTGCTTTGAGTTGCTGTTGAGCTTTGAAGACTTTTCATATCATTTGAAGTGGTCTGCGTCTTTTTGTAGTAGTCAGTGTGTCTGTTTTAAGTTGATATGTATTCATGTATATTAGTCGATAATGTACTTGTATATATAACTTCTTGAGTCGACAGTTGTAGTTGTATCATATGTATTGTGTCAACTGTATTGTAACTGACATCAGTTATATATATATATATACGAGACTTTTGTTTTATCTGTGTTCCGCATTTATATTATCTGTGTTATTATTATATCTAATGTCCTAAACTATTATGAACCATCGTAGTTTGTTATATACTGATAATTGGGTATGTCGATGGGAGTAAATAAATAAGATGAAAAATGAAAAGTATATACCACTCCTATCGAGGTAACCAATATTAGTGTAAGGCCAACTACGGATGGCCGCTCCTATCCAGCCTTATTCTTCGTAATAATAGACAGTATTTTTTTTATACTCTTTGTTATTATGAGCATAGAGGTGGGGCGTCACAGTTGGTATCAGAGCTTGAGGTTTATGGACATAATATAAAACATAACTTGGATGGAACATATGTTACAACTAATTGTCGATGTTTTAGTGTGCTTTGAGTCAAAACTAGTTTAAAATTTTGATGAAAGTTTTTAAATATCATTATTTAAAAATAAAGAGTAAATTTGTGTTCTGATGATTTGATTGATTTGAGTACTGTTTATCAGAGTGCGCAGCGGAAACAGTGAAGTTGTCTTCGCGGAGTACAACTGATAATCTATTTGATTTAAAAAAATTGAAATATGAAATTTAAAATTTCATTGGTTGTTTAGATAGCTGTAATTATTTTGTTTCTTTGAGAATTTCGAATCCGATTTGAGGATTCGAAACGAATGCAGTTATGTGATTTTTGCTGAGATTTTGACTGGTTTTCTTTTATGCTAATCATATATTGATTAGATTTTTGCTGTTTGGAATTATCTTCATTGAAGATATATTCGAATGATTTCTTTGTTCATTGGGTAGTACGTGCAAATTTTAATTGCACGTTACTGCATTTATTTTACGTTGAACCGATGTTTGGTTATGAAACGTATTTTGTTGTCGTTATTTTTATAATGGGATTTTTACACCAATGCTATATTTTGAAGCACGGTGTTTTGTGACATTTTTGATGAATGAAAATTCGCTGTTGTTACATTTTGATGTAAATTATTTTGATAAGGTTTTGATGTTTAAAAATTACTGTCGCTTTGGCTTCAGTAACAGTCAAATTTTTAAAAGTGGATTTTCAAGCGGTTATTCCGCAATGCTGATTCTGCGATTCGTTTTACGATGTTCTGGAGAAGTACAATTTCCCTTTTGAAATTGTTACTAATATTGCTGCTTTAATCACGTGATTGGAAAATCGTTTTAAAATGAAAATTATTTTATAAAATTTTTAACAGTTTGCGCTTTCAAAAGAATGAGGAAGCGATTTAAACGTTTCAGCAAAATCGAGGACTATGACCTCTTTCATTTACTGATTCGCTTAACTCCGGACTTGTTCAGTTGAGAATGTGAATTATTATTTGTATAAAATAAATAAAATTGTTTTCAGAAATTTTACAGTTTGCGATTTCAAAAGAATGAGGAAGCGATTTAAACGTTTCAGCAAAATCGAGGATTATGACCCCTTTCTTTTACTGATTCGCTTAATTCCGGACTTGTCCGTTTGAGAATGTGAAATGTATTTTTACAAAATACACCATTTTTCACTTTCAAGGAAATGATGAAGAGAATCAAACGATTTAGTAAAACACGTGGTATGGGACATGTGCGTTTGCTATTTCGGTTAATTCCGGACTCGTTAATTGAAATATCTTCTGTTTTGATGATTTTGACAATTTTGCACTTCCAAGGAAACGATGAAGAGAATCAAACGATTTAGTAAAACACGTGGTATGAGACATGTGCGTTTGCTATTTCGGTTAATTCCGGACTCGTTAATTGAAATATTTGATGATTTCTTGTGCTTTCGAGCCACTTTGTTGGACCTTCGGGTCATTTATTGGACCTTCGGGTCATTTGTTGGACCTTCGGGCCACTCTGCGGACCTTCGGGTCAATCTGATGGGCGCCAAAATTATGTTGAGTACTTGGTAGGCTTCGGCCATTTGTTGATGCACGTGCGGCGACTTAAAAACTCGCCATCTGATGGGATCGATCCAAGCTTTTATGTTGATTTTTTAGTCTTCTTAATTGATTTATAGATATTTGTTGTTTCTAATTATCGCTTGTGATAATTAGATATTTGTTGATATGAGTTCTGATTATCGTTTTTGATAATCGGATATTTGTTGTTTCTAATTATCGCTTGTGATAATTAGATATTTGTTGATATGAGTTCTGATTATCGTTTTTGATAATCGGATATTTGTTGTTTCTAATTATCGCTTGTGATAATTAGATATTTGTTGATATGAGTTCTGATTATCGTTTTTGATAATCAGATATTTGTTGTTTCTAATTATCGCTTGTGATAATTAGATATTTGTTGATATGAGTTCTGATTATCGTTTTTGATAATCGGATATTTGTTGCTTTTAATTATCACTTTTGATAATTAAATATTTGCTGAATTGAGATTTAATTATCGCTTTTGATAATTAAATATTTGCTGATTTGAGATTTGATTATCACTTTTGATAATTAAATATTTGCTGATTTGAGATTTGATTATCGTTTTTGATAATTAAATATTTGCTGATTTGAGATTTAATTATCGCTTTTGATAATTAAATATTTGCTGATTTGAGAATTAATTATCACTTTTGATAATTAAATATTTGTTGATTTGAGATTTTATTATCGTTTTTGATAATCGAATATTTGTGATTTGAAATTTGATTATTGTTTTTGATAATTGAATATTTGTTGTCATTTTTGATAAGTAGATAATTGATAATTTGATAATTGTTGATTTGTTTTCTGACTATCGTTTGGATAATTGGATGTTTGCTGATTTTATTGAATCGTTGTTTCTATCTATTTCTGGTAATAGTTAGAGTTTGTTGATCATGGAGTTTGTGTTTTCTAGTTAATTGCTGGGTAACCAGATATTTGCTGCTTTGCGAATTGTGATTTGTGTTTTATAATTATCCTTGTTGATAATTAAATTTTGTTGTTTTCTAATTATCGTATCGATAATTAGATATTGCTGTTTTGTGATTCTGTATTTCTGATCATCTAATTGGTAATTGAATATTGCTGATGATTGCATTTATTCAGTTTTGCTACTTTCTGACTATCTATTGATAGTTAGATTTTGTCGAAAATTTGTGAATCTCTTTTATTGGAATTAAAAGATTACTTTGGCATTAGAATTCTCGACTTTTATTTTTCTAGCTTAACCAGTTTATGTTAGAAAAGTAATTGTTATTGACGACCTTAATTATGAAAATTGCGGGGACGCAATTTTTATAAGGAGGGGAGTCTGTAACAACCCGAGATTTCGTAATTTTTTTGTTATTGTCAAATGACGATTAAAATTGTTGGCTAATTGCCGTGGAAGTTTTAATCGGATGCATTCTTTTAAAAATTGAGTTGAAACTCTTTTGATAATTTGATAAAGGGTATGTGGGCTTTCAAATTAATTCGGGCCATTCCCTTTTCAATTAATTCGACCCGTTCCTTTTGGTGAGATAAGGGATGTACTCGCTCCTCTTTTCATTCCTGGAGCCAAAACCCTAAAACTAAATGAGCGAAACAAATGGTGGCTGCCTCGTTCTAAAATTGGGCGTGCGTATCGCTCATTCTTCCGCCACAATTAGGGCTTTATGAAGCGTCGTTTTCCTTCGATCGAACCAATGATGGGGTATTCGCCTGTCGCCTTGCTCAAACCAGAGATCGTCGCTCGTAGCTCCTTGATTTGCGTCGAAAATGGTGAGTTCTACTCACATCTAATTCACTCAAACCCTATGATTTTCATTTGTTTCTGTTTCGTAGTTATCGTGGTTTCGATTTTTTGCTGTTCGATTTTATGTTGTCCAATTTTATTCACTTGGACTTTGTTCGAATGCATATATTCTCGTGATGTTGGGTTTCACAGTTTGGTTTTTTGGGAATTCCTGGTGATGTCGGGCTTGACTTTGATTTTTGTGAAAGTATTTTGGGTTTGTTGGCTTGATTGTTTACACTGCTTGCATATCCATTCATACTTGCTGTACCATACTTAACTATCTCGATTGTCTCGACCACACTTGAGTTTGCCTTCGAGACAGCCTGTAGTTGTTCTCATGATGCAGAGTGTTCATGTAGCCTTATATAGTCTTCGACTTGTGATAAAAATTGACTTCGGTGACCAGTGACTTCGAGTTTGAAATGCGTATTTCATTTTGGCTTTAGCTTTGAACATTTTTCACTGCTCTGCCCACTTTGAGTTGAAACTGTAGTTCCATTACCTCTGTGGCATACCGTGGTATAACTTCACATATATACGTGCATTCATGTTATATATATATATATATCTGACCGTCTGTCACACTGTTTCATATACATGGGTTTTGTCTCCTGTGATTAGCATATTGAACTATGCTTGAGACTTTTCCTGACTTTGTCTTGCTCGTATACTCGTAGTATATATTCTTTGAAATACTCTCGTGTTTAATTCTGAGTCATTCAATTTGCTTGATCATCACAGTAGTGTTTTCTGGTGTACTGCGTTGATTTATCTGGCCAAGTGTTTATTGCTTTGTATTCTTTGCCACTTGACTTGGTCACTGCTATTCTGTTCTCTGCTATACATTGTTCTGCTTTTCTGGGAATTATTCTTATTGTTTCATTTGAACTGGTCGAGTTCATTGCTATATTGTTTTCACTTGATTTGGAACTGCAATTGTTAGTTCCTGACTTTACTCTCTGATTTCATGAGTTTCCGCTAGCTTTGGCCTTAACACTGATAGTGTTTATTTCAGTCATTTTGATTAGAAGCTGGTGATTTGTTGAATTGATATATATAGTCCCTCGTTGCACTTTTGTTCATTTTGTTTTGTTCCTGGGAGTTGTATTTCGTTTGTTACTGTGTGCCTTAGTTTGGGTACACATGCTTATTTCACTTTTTAGTGGCATTAGAGATGCAGCCGTTAACATGTTCCACTTGCTGTTTCAACTTGAGATTGCACTATTATTGTTTAGTGCACTTGCCATTCGAATTGATGATGCTCTTTTTAGTTGCTTATGAGTCATGTATAGTTTGTGACATTTTGTTCCACTGGTGTCCGTATCTGGAATACGTGATGCAGTACATTTGTTTGAGTATTGAGTCACATCTGTGCGTCCATTTGTTCGGTTGTGGGTATCACTTGGCTTTGGGTTGTTTTTTTGACTGCACTTGATTTTGTGTGGTCTTGACTCTGTATATACACTTCATGTAGTGTAGTGTGCAGACATTTACTTGTGCTAACCAGTCGAGTTCGACACTTGAGTTGTCGTTGTTTGATTGTTTAGTTTCCTGGTTAATCGTTGTTTCAATTGCAATTTTATTGTGCAGTGTTTCTTGCTTCCTTTTGTGCAGTTTCGCCTTAGTGATCTTGTGGTGACTGCAGTCTTGTTGCAGATTGCCCTTGTAATCATTTATGACTGCAGTTTCGTTTTATATGCAGTTTTGTTCCTTGTTGTTTTGCATTGCATTAATGCATTTGGGTCTGTTTTCAAATTCACTTGAGTTGAACCCGATTTCGGGGTTTGACCTTGTGATCATTTGTGACTTTCACTGAGCTTTTGTGTATCTCCTGCGATAGTGGCGAGGCAGTACACGTGTGCGTGTACTGTAGCCCTATCAGATTTGACAGTTTTAAATTGATGTTTCGATTTGTTGAATCGTTTCGTTGGTTAATTTCAATGTTTTGGAGTTGTACTCTGATTTGGATTGTGGATTTGTTGTTTAACACTGTTTAGTGTTATATCTGCCGTTGTCCAATTCTCGTATCGAGAATTGGATATACGAGATTTCTGTGACTGTCGTCTATTTGATGTTGATTATTATTGCTTCTATGCACTAATAACTGAGTTTGAATTAGACTGACCCGTGTATTATTTTCTTTTGAATGTAATACTCGGGTCAGACCCGAGTTATTTCAGGTTGTAGATTTCCTGCTTTGAGTTGCTGTTGAGCTTTGAAGACTTTTCATATCATTTGAAGTGGTCTGCGTCTTTTTGTAGTAGTCAGTGTGTCTGTTTTAAGTTGATATGTATTCATGTATATTAGTCGATAATGTACTTGTATATATAACTTCTTGAGTCGACAGTTGTAGTTGTATCATATGTATTGTGTCAACTGTATTGTAACTGACATCAGTTATATATATATATATATATATATGAGACTTTTGTTTTATCTGTGTTCCGCATTTATATTATCTGTGTTATTATTATATCTAATGTCCTAAACTATTATGAACCATCGTAGTTTGTTATATACTGATAATTGGGTATGTCGATGGGAGTAAATAAATAAGATGAAAAATGAAAAGTATATACCACTCCTATCGAGGTAACCAATATTAGTGTAAGGCCAACTACGGATGGCCGCTCCTATCCAGCCTTATTCTTCGTAATAATAGACAGTATTTTTTTTATACTCTTTGTTATTATGAGCATAGAGGTGGGGCGTCACATCTTATATGCAGTTATAAAAAACACTTTAATGGTTCAATTTTAACTGCATTTCATTTATGCAGTTAAAAATTTATGGGTTTTTAACTGCATATTTGATGAGTGTTCATTGAAGTGGTTAAATGTATCATATATGCTCTTTTATCAGCAAATATAATCAGTTGAAAATTTAAGAATTTTTTAAGTAAATATTTGCTTAATTTTAGGGAGATATTTTGAATGTTTGTAGATAACGCTGCAATTATTCTTAAAAATTAGAATAATTACATAAATCTGTGAAATTATTAGAAGTAAATCTGTATATATTTGCGATTATTATTAATAATTAAATTCTTAACTATATTTCATTTATGAATTTATTTCTTCATTTCAGTGTATTTGTTAACTGCACATATGGAATGTAGTAAAAATTACAGTTGTTAAATACAATTTTTAACTGCATATAACATATGCAGCTAAAAAATGCATTTAGTTGGTGCAATTTTTAACTACATATAAGATATGCAGCTAAAAAATGCATTTAGTTGGTGCAATTTTTAACTGCATTTAACATATGCAGCTAAAAAAAGCATTTAATTGGTGCAATTTTTAACTGCATATAACATATGCAGTTAAAAAATGCATTTAGTTAGTGCAAATTTTAAGTGCGTTTCACTTTTGTATTTAGTTGGTGCAATTTTTAACTACATTTCACATATGCCATAATAATTTAACAGCAAACATAGAATCATGCTCAACTGTAGTTAATAAAATCTAAAAACATCAACATATAGTTATAGCAATGTAAAACCTGAATAATACAACAAGTTATTATTATACATTATTTTAGAATGATTCGACAATATTCTCAGAATCGTGTTTGACTTCAGTTATGGTCTTGTAATAGCTATGTACAATCTAGATAATGCAATCAGTACTTGTTGAAAATGCCATAATGATTTTTATGTGTGAATTTTTAAGTTGGTCATCACTATACTTTAGAACAAATAAATCTCCAACCATCATAGTGTCGAATGGACGAAAAGATTACTTTAATCTTTCATTTGAAATCAGAGACAAGAGTATTGAATTTTTTTTATCTTCTAACTCGTCTTCATCTCTTAAGTGCAGTAACTATCAAGTTGGCACTCATTTTAGTTTGAGTACTGATGGAATAATTTGTAAAAATCACCATCAGTACCCAAACTAAAAAGGATTGCCAAGAAGATAAGAAAAAACAAAATATAATTGTAAATAGCCATTAAATAAATACCGAAGATATGATTTTTCTTAAAGAAGAAGATGTAGAGAAAAGAAGAAGGAAAGATAGAATATATAGACACAGAAAAGAAATCTCGACGTAGATATAATTGGTTAAGGTATATAACCTTGGTCAAGATGTTGGACTAAAAGCTGACAGAATCACATGAATACTGGATGTTTTTGTCATATTATAACAAAAAAAACAAAGATGTATCTTCTTTTTATAACTCATGAATGACATGAAAGTTGAATGATTCATAAAATGCATTTAAAGTA
This sequence comes from Allium fistulosum, assembly GCA_030737815.1. Lineage (NCBI taxonomy): Eukaryota > Viridiplantae > Streptophyta > Magnoliopsida > Asparagales > Amaryllidaceae > Allium > Allium fistulosum. The sequence goes on along the minus strand of CM060901.1, from coordinate 301,377,415 downwards.
TTTTAAGTCTTATTCATTCCCCAAAATTCTAAGGCTGTAGTATTAAAATGAAGTTAAAATTCATACAACAATGAGCTATAAATAAAATACAATTAATATAATTAAAATAAATTTTATTCTGAATTATTAGCATATAAAAAGTGTTTAATTTCTTAACTACATCTGCAATATGCAATTGAAAATCTAATGAATTTTGAACTATAATATTTTAGAATATGCATGAACTGTGTATGTAACGACCCACCTTTTTGGACAGTTTAAATTGACAATCAAACACTCTTGTCAACTCAAACCATTCAAAAGGGAGGATTGTTAATGGGGTAAATAAGAAAAGAAGAGAAAAGAAACAAGAACAACCACAGAATCTCGCAGCGGAAAGATAAAATATAATAATCAAATAAACAGTTCATGAAGCTGTTTAATATACTTTTGATCATCATTTATACAACATTTATCAGAGTTATACATATACAACAGAACAAATAAAATAATGCAGCAGACAACATGATGCATGGATAATAATAGTAATAGTATACCAAATCCTCGTCTTCGTCCTCCAGAATAGATCTTCAATAAGCTGAAAAACTCAGGACTGACCCGAGCGTAATGAAAAGACAAAACACTCGAGTCAGGACTAAAATATCCTTATGTAAGTTAAATCAATCGTAAGTAAAGATGAGTGTAACGGCGTCAGAGATGTTTACGGGGTTTGACATCTCCTATCCAGTGTCGACGTGCGTGCAATAACTCAAGAGATGTTACGGGATTTTCCATCTCTTAAGGATCCGTTAAACTATCTACTATATAGTACAATACGCTATTATAATATGTCTACAGTAAAGTAAAAGTATTAAAATAGCGTTAAGGCGTTACCCATATCCCCCTTAACACATTTTTATAAATATTCCCATAGTCTATACAGTACCGTAATTCCTCCGTAAACTGGAGGGCTATCAGAGGGCACTCCATAGGTATGGTACAAAACAAACTCGTAGAAGGCGCTCTAGGGCATGTGAACACGGCACACGAGGAAATGCCAGGGTAGATATACCATTTGCGGATCCGGACTGGTGGTGACGCATAGCAGCTACTACCGCCCACCTCGGACACACTCCCAAACAATCGAGGGGTGGCCACCAAAACAATCACAAAAGTAATAGAATGGTATCGAAGAAATATGTCCGATAAGAGGAATGACCTCACATTGGCCCAGCGTGGCTCCTGATTTTAGTCACATCTAAGCTGACTCACGGGAGTCAGGGTCACGTCATACCATATAGAATCGTCGCCAAACCATCCTACTTCATTTCTGGAATCTCCACCACGTACACAGTTGTTAAAGTGGTTTTCGGTATCGACAGAGAGTATGCCCATATCCGATCCCGGTCTCTTTAACAACCAAACGCTTATTACACACCGGATGGTTATTTTACATTTTCAAAATCAATTCATAATTGATATCAAAATATCAAGTTCGCTTCCAAAATCAAACCCATTTCAAAATCATCGTATCTACGCAAAATATACGATTTCATTTCAAAAAATCATTTCGCCCTAATATCTCATTTCAATTTCAAAAATCGTCACATTTCAATTTAGGTTGTAACTTCATTTAGCCCACTTCGTATTTAAATCCAATATTTAAATATAAACCTTTCACTTTATTGACCAGCTAGAAATTTTGGAAAATAGTTTTGAATAGTTTAAAGTAGCTTAAATAATTGAAAATAGTTAAAATACTCTAAATATTAAAGATAGATTTCAAAATAGTTTTAAATTGATTTAATATAGTTAAATAGATTTAAAATAGATTTGATATAATTAAATAGGTTAAATAGCTTTAAATAGATTAAATATGATTAAAATAAATTAAAATAGGTAAATTTCTTTAAATAAATTAAATTGGGTTAAGTAGATTTAAAATAGATTAAAATAAGTTAATATGTTTAAATAAGTTAAAATAACTTAATATAATTAATATAGGTTAAAATAGTTTAGTATAAAATAGTTTAAGTATTTAAAATAGTTTATATAGCAGAATAACTTAAGAAAACCAAATTTGAAATAGCTTCAAAGTCAACCATTTTAATTTCCAACCTACCAATCTGAATCAAATTCAAATTCCATTCAGTCGATCTAAATCTCAATTTCAGTTCAAATCAATTTCGATTTCAATCTAATTCAATTCTATCCCAAATCCAATTTCCTCAAATTTAAAAATGTGGTCTTTATCACACTTTTACTTAATAATATTCAAAATCCGAATAAAAGTTGAATCCTTAAAAATCAAATCAATTTACGAAATTCAATCATCTCACAATTTTAATTTCAAAGTCTTAACTTCAATTATTAACCAATTTGTTTAACAAAAATTTATTTCAACATCTAAACCTCCAATTCGCAATAAATTCAATTTCTATAAAATTGATTTTTATTCCTTCAAATCAAACCATTTAAGGTAATTCCAAATCAAAGAATTTAAAAATTATTTAATTTAACCAATCCGGTGCCCGTATATAATTTTCTACCCTCTGGCCAAGTGATCAGTTATTTCAATTAAATTTCAGGAATAGCTATATATCACTTCAAATCAAATCATAGTGTCATAGGTATATATCATTTCAACCTATTTCTCAATTTATTCAAAATGATTTAATTTACAACTGTAAATAATACACAGGGTGATGACAGAATATATACAACAAATAAACATCCAAACATTCAAACATCAATCAATAGCATCCATCGCAACCAATCATACAAACAGACAATATAAATCACAGAAATTTCATAGTTATAAATGTTCGGTAATTTACTTGCGATTAAATTTCAATTCTAATTAGACTGTCGATTTCAATTCCTAACATTTAATTCGACGACATCAAGATGACAGTTAAATTTTATCAACAACGACTAATAAAAATCATATCACTTCACAATATTAAATTTAACTAGCATCAGAATATTCTAGTACATTGTGAGCGTTATAAAACACTCACCTTGAGTTTACGTTGCCAATCGTTCAAATTTCAAATTAAATCGAGCGCGTTCGATTTAACCAAAAATTTTAACGAGTTCGAAACAGCCCCGGATCTGCACTGCAGCGTAGCTCTCGTCTCTGCGATTCCGGCGTCGCCGGTTTCGTTTGATTCTGATAACGAATGAAGGAGATACGACTTGTTAAAGATTTCATATATATATTTTTATAATTAAAACAAATTCTTTTTATTAATTTTATAACCTATCAGCAAATAGGCCATTAGATCTGAGCCAAAGAAAATCTCAACCGCAAATCCTATCCCTCTTCCCCTTCGTTCTTCCAGGGTTTAAATCGAACCCATGCCGCCACTACAACATCGAATAGCCGCGCCTCCTCCCCCATCGACTACACGATCAGCCACCACCCTTGTCTTCGCTTACCAATGCCGCCCCCACACCATCAACTAAGTGAAGCTCGGTGCCCTAACTTGCTCGAAAAACACGATCGAATGGCGACGCTTCAGGCTTCGATCCCTCCTTCCTCGTGGCGCCGCGTCTCAGTCCACCTATGGATCTGGTAGATCTCGCTGAGATCTACAATTTCCTAGTTGGAAATTTTTACTAAAAGTTGATGGATTTCGATTTATTAAGGGAGAAAGTCTCGAGTGATATCGGCCTTGAAATGAATAGAGGCGGCCAAGAAAGAAAATAGCTAGGGTTACGGGAATGAATGCGTATATACGCGTATAACTAATTATTTTAATATTATTATCCACAATAACATGATTTTCGAACGAACTCCAATTTAGACGTGCCGACAGGCGTTTGTAAGGTTTTACCCGCATTCCGAACACAATGGAACGTGTTTCGGAAGCCAATTTGATCGTCTGTGCGAGTTATAGAAATAAACGATCGATTTTAAATTAAACCGATTAAATGAATTTCTAAGCGTTTTCAGCTGCCACGGTCAAATGGCAACTCCGATTGCTCCGAAATTTGAAATCCGATAATAATAAACTATTACGGATCCAATGGAACTGGTTTCATCGAATTCCGAGACTGTGCCTCTGAAGGCTATTTTTTTTTCTCGTCGATTAAATCGACGACTTTTCAAAATTTACAGAATTTCTTACAAATCCTATTTTAAATGTTAACAAATTCATTGTTGTTTAAATAAAATTTTATATCAATCTTCGATATCATTTTCAATCATATTATATTCAAAATTCAATTATTCTAATATTTGCGAATTTAAATTTTAAACAATTTAGATTATCCGAAATTCATTATCTTGAAATAATTGAAAATGAACTTATAAAATTTAACTTTAAAACGAATTCAAATTATGGAACAATTATTTCCGTTATACAGTTATTCAATTCCCGTTATTCAATTTTATTCAATTATTCAATTAATTCCCAATATTAAATTTAAACAATTTAATTGTTCGATATTCAACAAATTCCAATATTGGATTTTTAATTGAATTGTACTTATCAATCAATTACTCTATTTACATCTAATGAATTCAGCATTATTATCGAATCCAACTATTGATCGTAAACTCATTCAATAAGTAGCATTTATATCTCAATATTGGATTTTTAAATAAATTTCCGTTATTAGTCAATTACCTTATTCACATCCAGTGCATCCAACATTTGTTATTCAACTCCAGTTATTGATTGCAAACCCAGTTAATATATAAAATTTCATTTCATTTACAATTGGTTTTCAAATTCAATTCAACTGATAAATAAACCGGTAACTTATAATAATTATCACCATTACTTTAAATCACAGTTATAAATATATTATTACAAATAAGTGTCACAATTACCTATACAATACAAATTAGATTTCATTACCATTGACTAAATATTATTTCATTAGTTAACCCAAAGTTTACATTTGTTTTCTTATATTCCCTCATACCCAAGTTATAACATTTGAGTCATTTTACGATTGGAATATCATTTAATTCATTAATAATTAACTCAGATAACTATTGCTGCAATTCATTCTAGTTATTATTATCATAAATAAATTACAAATTTTTAATTCTTTCAACATTAACCCATGAAATCTTATTAAATTAACTATTTTAATTATCGAAAATTTACGGGTTGTTACACTCTCCCCCACTCAAAACTTTTCGTCCTCGAAAAGGAAAAAGAAGGGAAAAGGAACTAAGTCAAGAGTTCAACAGTTGAAATATTTTATTCGAAGTTATCAACTTATAAAACAAAGAAATTTCATTTATAAAGTCGTTACTACACTTCCTCTACGCTACTCCGATTGGCTTACGAAATTCAAGTTGGTTATCCAAACGAGTTATAAAAATTTAAAACCTGAAAATTTTCTAACACCCGGATTTACGGAAAATTTCGGCAGCGTCTCCTTTGCACGGCTCGATCGGTACAGCTACAAAAAGCCTCTACGGGCCCCAAACCAATAAAAGAAAAAAAAAGCCAAGTGGCCCCATCCAAAAATCACCAAATCCAATGACAAAATAAACACATACCTTTTTGTCGGGCAATCCAAATTTCCTTGATTTGAAATACCTGCATCTTATTTCTCAATGATATCAAATCATATAATTTAAAATCAATTTAAAATTTGCATTTTAAATTTTCAATATTAGTTTTACTTAAACCTGTACGAAGTACATATATCATCCGTACGCAATATCAAATCTGATCATTCATTCGATCACAAAATTTCACTTTCAAATTGGTATCGTTCACACGACTCTCTAGTGCGGACTCAGATTTGGTTCCTTGATCGGAAACTGTTATTCTCCTTGCATAGCCAAATACTATGATAGAGAATTCTAGAATCAAATCAAAAATCCATATCCAGGGTTCGCCGTCGGGAATCGGGTGAAAAATCCTAACTTGGATCGATATAAATTATCTCGAAATTCTGTGCTCGAATCCAGATCAAATTGTTATGCGAATAAAACAATATACGTACAACTTACGTATTACCTTCTAATATATTCCTATACAATTCATCTATATTCAAATAAATTTTCTTATCTTCATTTCATTTACAATTTATTATTCACAATGCCTTATTCATATCCCTTAATTAATTAGTATATCCCTTCTTTATATAACATGTTCTTTTATACTATCATATCTTATGCATCATTTCATACAATTTGCTTAGTTAAGTTCATTTTAACCATTCCATGTAATTTAATTAAATTCAATTTCATTCTTCAATTGATTCTTAGCTATACCAAATTCATTTGTAAATTTTTACTTCATTTTCATAATTTCAGTTAATAATGTACTTCATTTTCATAATTTCAGTTAATAACAAATTTATTGGTGGAACATTTTATTAATCATCACTTAGTTTATAATTATTCTATAAATGGCATATATAAGAAGTTGGACTTCATCTAAGTTTATAATTATCTCAAAAGCTACAAATTTCAATTTCACAATTTCTTTGCAAATTTATATTCAATTCTATAACAAATTTACAAAGATATTATTTTGTTCATTGGCCGGTTTTCTTAAGTTCTACTTACTTATTCCATTTAGCCATTCATCATTTCATATTATACTTAAGTATATAACATTTTTTTTTATCACAATCAAATTTCCATTTATACACATTTCAATTACCTTTTAAGTTTTGCTTACTTGTATATTTCAGTTACTTTTAGGTTTGATTTACTTGTATAATATCTCCTGTACATATCCAAAACATCATTTTAACTTTTAACATTTGGTAAGTCATATTATATGTTATTAGAATGCAATTTGGTACAATACAAATTTTATAGGATTCATTTTACTTAATTAGAAAGTTCACAATTTCACTTACTTAAATTTTCTTTACTTTTCAATACCTTTCAATTTTTAAGAGTTACACTTCAACTCTAAAGTTTCTCAAAACATTTAGCTTAGAGTTTTTAATCCCTTTATTACATAAGTTCTGGTTATTCACATTTAATTCAGATAACTTGAAAATATCAATTAACAGAACTTAGAAATTTAAATGCCCGGTTCATTTCAAATCAATTTGAAATAAAGATAAAATCATTTATATCTTATATATATATATCAAATCATACTTTCGGAGTTTAAACCAAAATGCATTTTTTTTTTCAAAACAGTTTCGAAGCAAAGCTTCGCAGAAGTCTCCTCCACTTTGAGACTCGAAAATGAACGTCGATGATGCTGCGCAGTCATCACCGAAATTATTTTCCAGCGACATAAGGGAGGATTACTGAATTTATTCCTTAAAGTCCTTTCAAAGATATTTCCCATAAATATTTTTCAACAAATATCAGTACATATTTTTCTTCAAAGTTTTGAAAACCATTTTCAAAATTCCCGGGTCTTAAATTCAATATTTCTCAATTTAGATTCAATTTAATTTATAGGTCACATTTATAATTTATTCTTACAAAATTTTTACCTCCTTAAAACATTCCACAAGTTGTTTTATCATTGTTTATTTTGTAATAAACCTTATTTATTAAAACACAATATCCAATTTATGATAACCATCCATATTATCATTTCTAGCAATCAAACAAACTGGATGAATCATAATAATTTCTGAAAATTATTTCTTTATATACAAAATATAATTGGGGCAAAATTATTTCATTTACCCAATTTCAAAACAATACTATGTCGAATTGTTCTGTTCAAGTGTTTAGAGATCCCTATCAATGACGTTAATTACTCGTATTGACCAGAATCCATATGCCACTCAACAAATCAACCAACACAATATAAAACAATTTTATATCACTAACAAATACGCTCTCTCATACATATGCACTCAGCGACTCATCATAGGGTATTACTACCCTATTTATAAAGAGTCTGACCCCGCAAAGCTAAGGTTATCGCTAAACCAAAGCTCTGATACCAACTGTAACGACCCACCTTTTTGGACAGTTTAAATTGACAATCAAACACTCTTGTCAACTCAAACCATTCAAAAGGGAGGATTGTTAATGGGGTAAATAAGAAAAGAAGAGAAAAGAAACAAGAACAACCACAGAATCTCGCAGCGGAAAGATAAAATATAATAATCAAATAAACAGTTCATGAAGCTGTTTAATATACTTTTGATCATCATTTATACAACATTTATCAGAGTTATACATATACAACAGAACAAATAAAATAATGCAGCAGACAACATGATGCATGGATAATAATAGTAATAATATACCAAATCCTCGTCTTCGTCCTCCAGAATAGATCTTCAATAAGCTGAAAAACTCAGGACTGACCCGAGCGTAATGAAAAGACAAAACACTCGAGTCAGGACTAAAATATCCTTATGTAAGTTAAATCAATCGTAAGTAAAGATGAGTGTAACGGCGTCAGAGATGTTTACGGGGTTTGACATCTCCTATCCAGTGTCGACGTGCGTGCAATAACTCAAGAGATGTTACGGGATTTTCCATCTCTTAAGGATCCGTTAAACTATCTACTATATAGTACAATACGCTATTATAATATGTCTACAGTAAAGTAAAAGTATTAAAATAGCGTTAAGGCGTTACCCATATCCCCCTTAACACATTTTTATAAATATTCCCATAGTCTATACAGTACCGTAATTCCTCCGTAAACTGGAGGGCTATCAGAGGGCACTCCATAGGTATGGTACAAAACAAACTCGTAGAAGGCGCTCTAGGGCATGTGAACACGGCACACGAGGAAATGCCAGGGTAGATATACCATTTGCGGATCCGGACTGGTGGTGACGCATAGCAGCTACTACCGCCCACCTCGGACACACTCCCAAATAATCGAGGGGTGGCCACCAAAACAATCACAAAAGTAATAGAATGGTATCGAAGAAATATGTCCGATAAGAGGAATGACCTCACATTGGCCCAGCGTGGCTCCTGATTTTAGTCACATCTAAGCTGACTCACGGGAGTCAGGGTCACGTCATACCATATAGAATCGTCGCCAAACCATCCTACTTCATTTCTAGAATCTCCACCACGTACACAGTTGTTAAAGTGGTTTTCGGTATCGACAGAGAGTATGCCCATATCCGATCCCGGTCTCTTTAACAACCAAACGCTTATTACACACCGGATGGTTATTTTACATTTTCAAAATCAATTCATAATTGATATCAAAATATCAAGTTCGCTTCAAAAATCAAATCCATTTCAAAATCATCGTATCTACGCAAAATATACGATTTCATTTCAAAAAATCATTTCGCCCTAATATCTCATTTCAATTTCAAAAATCGTCACATTTCAATTTAGGTTGTAACTTCATTTAGCCCACTTCGTATTTAAATCCAATATTTAAATATAAACCTTTCACTTTATTGACCAGCTAGAAATTTTGGAAAATAGTTTTGAATAGTTTAAAGTAGCTTAAATAATTGAAAATAGTTAAAATACTCTAAATATTAAAGATAGATTTCAAAATAGTTTTAAATTGATTTAATATAGTTAAATAGATTTAAAATAGATTTCATATAATTAAATAGGTTAAATAGCTTTAAATAGATTAAATATGATTAAAATAAATTAAAATAGGTAAATTTCTTTAAATAAATTAAATTGGGTTAAGTAGATTTAAAATAGATTAAAATAAGTTAATATGTTTAAATAAGTTAAAATAACTTAATATAATTAATATAGGTTAAAATAGTTTAGTATAAAATAGTTTAAGTATTTAAAATAGTTTATATAGCAGAATAACTTAAGAAAACCAAATTTGAAATAGCTTAAAAGTCAACCATTTTAATTTCCAACCTACCAATCTGAATCAAATTCAAATTCCATTCAGTCGATCTAAATCTCAATTTCAGTTCAAATCAATTTCGATTTCAATCTAATTCAATTCTATCCCAAATCCAATTTCCTCAAATTTAAAAATGTGGTCTTTATCACACTTTTACTTAATAATATTCAAAATCCGAATAAAAGTTGAATCCTTAAAAATCAAATCAATTTACGAAATTTAATCATCTCACAATTTTAATTTCAAAGTCTTAACTTCAATTATTAACCAATTTGTTTAACAAAAATTTATTTCAACATCTAAACCTCCAATTCGCAATAAATTCAATTTCTATAAAATTGATTTTTATTCCTTCAAATCAAACCATTTAAGGTAATTCCAAATCAAAGAATTTAAAAATTATTTAATTTAACCAATCCGGTGCCCGTATATAATTTTCTACCCTATGGCCAAGTGATCAGTTATTTCAATTAAATTCCAGGAATAGCTATATATCACTTCAAATCAAATCATAGTGTCATAGGTATATATCATTTCAACCTATTTCTCAATTTATTCAAAATGATTTAATTTACAACTGTAAATAATACACAGGGTGATGACAGAATATATACAACAAATAAACATCCAAACATTCAAACATCAATCAATAGCATCCATCGCAACCAATCATACAAATAGACAATATAAATCACAGAAATTTCATAGTTATAAATGTTCGGTAATTTACTTGCGATTAAATTTCAATTCTAATTAGACTGTCGATTTCAATTCCTAACATTTAATTCGACGACATCAAGATGACAGTTAAATTTTATCAACAACGACTAATAAAAATCATATCACTTCACAATATTAAATTTAACTAGCATCAGAATATTCTAGTACATTGTGAGCGTTATAAAACACTCACCTTGAGTTTACGTTGCCAATCGTTCAAATTTCAAATTAAATCGAGCGCGTTCGATTTAACCAAAAATTTTAACGAGTTCGAAACAGCCCCGGATCTGCACTGCAGCGTAGCTCTCGTCTCTGCGATTCCGGCGTCGCCGGTTTCGTTTGATTCTGATAACGAATGAAGGAGATACGACTTGTTAAAGATTTCATATATATATTTTTATAATTAAAACAAATTCTTTTTATTAATTTTATAACCTATCAGCAAATAGGCCATTAGATCTGAGCCAAAGAAAATCTCAACCGCAAATCCTATCCCTCTTCCCCTTCGTTCTTCCAGGGTTTAAATCGAACCCATGCCGCCACTACAACATCGAATAGCCGCGCCTCCTCCCCCATCGACTACACGATCAGCCACCACCCTTGTCTTCGCTTACCAATGCCGCCCCCACACCATCAACTAAGTGAAGCTCGGTGCCCTAACTTGCTCGAAAAACACGATCGAATGGCGACGCTTCAGGCTTCGATCCCTCCTTCCTCGTGGCGCCGCGTCTCAGTCCACCTATGGATCTGGTAGATCTCGCTGAGATCTACAATTTCCTAGTTGGAAATTTTTACTAAAAGTTGATGGATTTCGATTTATTAAGGGAGAAAGTCTCGATTGATATCGGCCTTGAAATGAATAGAGGCGGCCACGAAAGAAAATAGCTAGGGTTACGGGAATGAATGCGTATATACGCGTATAACTAATTATTTTAATATTATTATCCACAATAACATGATTTTCGAACGAACTCCAATTTAGACGTGCCGACAGGCGTTTGTAAGGTTTTACCCGCATTCCGAACACAATGGAACGTGTTTCGGAAGCCAATTTGATCGTCTGTGCGAGTTATAGAAATAAACGATCGATTTTAAATTAAACCGATTAAATGAATTTCTAAGCGTTTTCAGCTGCCACGGTCAAATGGCAACTCCGATTGCTCCGAAATTTGAAATCTGATAATAATAAACTATTACGGATCCAATGGAACTGGTTTTATCGAATTCCGAGACTGTGCCTCTGAAGGCTATTTTTTTTTCTCGTCGATTAAATCGACGACTTTTCAAAATTTACAGAATTTCTTACAAATCCTATTTTAAATGTTAACAAATTCATTGTTGTTTAAATAAAATTTTATATCAATCTTCGATATCATTTTCAATCATATTATATTCAAAATTCAATTATTCTAATATTTGCGAATTTAAATTTTAAACAATTTAGATTATCCGAAATTCATTATCTTGAAATAATTGAAAATGAACTTATAAAATTTAACTTTAAAACGAATTCAAATTATGGAACAATTATTTCCGTTATACAGTTATTTAATTCCCGTTATTCAATTTTATTCAATTATTCAATTAATTCCCAATATTAAATTTAAACAATTTAATTGTTCGATATTCAACAAATTCCAATATTGGATTTTTAATTGAATTGTACTTATCAATCAATTACTCTATTTACATCTAATGAATTCAGCATTATTATCGAATCCAACTATTGATCGTAAACTCATTCAATAAGTAGCATTTATATCTCAATATTGGATTTTTAAATAAATTTCCGTTATTAGTCAATTACCTTATTCACATCCAGTGCATCCAACATTTGTTATTCAACTCCAGTTATTGATTGCAAACCCAGTTAATATATAAAATTTCATTTCATTTACAATTGGTTTTCAAATTCAATTCAACTGATAAATAAACCGGTAACTTATAATAATTATCACCATTACTTTAAATCACAGTTATAAATATATTATTACAAATAAGTGTCACAATTACCTATACAATACAAATTAGATTTCATTACCATTGACTAAATATTATTTCATTAGTTAACCCAAAGTTTACATTTGTTTTCTTATATTCCCTCATACCCAAGTTATAACATTTGAGTCATTTTACGATTGGAATATCATTTAATTCATTAATAATTAACTCAGATAACTATTGCTGCAATTCATTCTAGTTATTATTATCATAAATAAATTACAAATTTTTAATTCTTTCAACATTAACCCATGAAATCTTATTAAATTAACTATTTTAATTATCGAAAATTTACGGGTTGTTACAGTGTATTTGTATTAAGGTTTAGAACCTTATGTAGTTGTTCATAAGTGAAATTCATGAAATTTGATGTTTTAACTACATAAGTGAAATGCATTTAAAAATGCAGTTGTTCATAGTAATTGCAACCATGTATGCAACTATTAATAATAAGTGCATATATGTCTGCAACTTTTCAATATATTTGCATATAACTAAAAATAATTAACTTATTTGCATATAAATGAGCAAATATTTGCTTAACATTTTTTATGTTTTTATTTGCAAAATTGAACATTACTTTTGCATTATTGTATGCATTTATTTTCAATATTTGCGGATATGACTGCAAAAATTATACTACAGTTGTGATTTGCAATATTTACAGATTTGTCTACAAATATTGCATGTAATTGCATAAAAGGGTACAATTATTTAAAACTTCTACTAAATTGCAGCAATATGTGTGCAATTGTTTCAATAAATTGGATGAGTGTTCATTGAAGTGGTTAAATGTATCATATATGCTCTTTTATCAACAAATATTTTCAGCTGAAAATGTAAGAATTTTTTAAGTAAATAATTGCTTATTTTATGGAGAGATTTTGAATGTTTGCAGATAACTCTGCAATTATTCTTAAAAATTGCAGAAATTTTTGACAATATTGATGTTTTTTTTAAAAGTCTTTAAATATTTTCAATGTTTTTCAATGAGAAATGTAATAATGTATGTTGGAGTTTCAAGAGTTTTATGAATTAAAAATATTGCATACATGTGTTGAAGAATGTAAATTGTTTTAAGTGAATGATTGCTAATAAGTAAGCAATTATTCAAAATAGTTCCATTTTTCTGTAATTATTCAAAATAATTGCAGCATTTAAGTACATTTCCCAACTACACATGTTGCTTGTAGTTAAAGATTTCATTTGTTAATTGCAGTTTTTAACTGCATATCTTATATGCAGTTATAAAATACACTCTAATGGTTCAATTTTAACTGCATTTCAATTATGCGGTTAAAAATTTATGGATTTTTTAACTGCATATTTGATAAATGTTCATTGAAGTGGTTAAATGTATATATATGCTCTTTTATCAGCAAATATTTTCAGTTGGAAATGTAAGAATTTTTTAAGTAAATATTTGCTTATTTTTATGGAGAGATTTTGAATGATTGTAGATAACGCTGCAATTATTCTTAAAAATTACAGAAATTTTTGACAATTTTGATGTTTTTTTGTTAAAAAAGCCTTTAAATATTATCAATGTTTTTCAGTGAGAAATGTAATAACGTATGTTGGAGTTTCAAGAGTTTTTTGAATTGAAATAACTGCATACATGTGTTGAGAAATGTAAATTGCTTTAAGTGAATAATTGCAAATAAGTAAGCAATTATTCAAAATAATTCCATTTTTTCAGTAATTATTCAAAATAATTGCAACAATTAAGTACATTTCTTAACTACATATGTTGTTTGCAGTTAAAGATTTCATGTGTTATTTGCAGTTTTTAACTACATATCATATATGCAGTTATAAAATACACTTTAATAGTTCAATTTTAACCGCATTTCAATTATGCAGTTAAAAATTCATGGGTTTTTTAACTGCATATTTGATGAGTGTTTATTGAATAGGTTAAATGTATCATATATGCTCTTTTATCAGCAAATATTATCAGTTAAAAATGTAAGAATTTTTAAGTAAATATTTTCTTATTTTTATGGAGATATTTTGAATGTTTGCAGATTAAGCTGCAATTATTCTTAAAAATTGTAGAAAGTTTTGACAATATTTATGTTTTCTTGTTAAAAGTCTTTAAATATTATCAATGTTTTTCAGTTAGAAATATAATAATGTATGTTGGAGTTTCAAGAGTTTTTTGAATTGAAATAATTGCATACATGTGTTGAAGAATGTAAATTGTTTCAAGTAAATAACGGCTAATAAGTAAGCAATTATTCAAAATAATTCCATTTTTTCTGTAATTATCCAAAATAATTGCAACATTTAAGTACATTTCTTAACTACATATGTTGTTTGTAGTTAAAGATTTCATGTGTTATTTGCAGTTTTTAACTGCATATCATTTGTGCAGTTATAAAATACACTTTAATGGTTCAATTTTAACTGCATTTCAACTATGTAGTAAAAATTTACGGGTTTTTTAACTGCATATTTGATGAGTGTTCAATGAATTGGTTAAATGTATCATATATGCTATTTTATCAGCAAATATTATCAGTTGAAAATGTAAGAACTTTTTAAGTAAATATTTGCTTATTTTTATGGAGATATTTTGAATGTTTGCAGATTAAGCTGTAATTATTCTTAAAAATTGCAGAATGTTTTGACAATATTTGTGTTTTTTTGTTAAAAGTCTTTAAATATTATCAATGTTTTTCAGTTAGAAATGTAATAATGTATGTTGGAGTTTCAAGAGTTTTTTGAATTGAAATAATTGCATACATGTGTTGAAGAATGTAAATTGCTTTAAGTGAATAATTGCAAATAAGTAAGCAATTATTCAAAATAATTCTATTTTTTCTGTAATTATTCAAAATAATTGCTGCATTTAAGTACATTTCTTAACTACATATGTTGTTTGCATTTAAAGATTTCATCTGTTAATTGCAGTTTTTGATAATTAAAATTCGAATATTTAATTGATTTTAAATATTTATAAATGGAATTTAGAAGTCGAATGATTTATTTTTCGAATATTTGATTTAATTTGATAATTAAATCGATAAATTAAATAGTGACATTCCAGAGATAATTGTAAATCGAGTTTAAAGTGATTGAAAATGATTTGTAAAGTTATATTAAATCATACTGGAGTTATAGAAATATTTTTGAACTCTTAAAAGTGAATTTGGAGTTAAATTGTGAAAATCGATATTTTAATATTTAATTATCGACTGTAAAAATAGCCAATTTTCGGACAGTCTCAGAATTGAACGAGACCAGTTCCATTGGATCCGTAATAGTTAGTTATTATCGGATTTCAATTTTCGGATCAATCGGAGTTGTCGTTTGACCGTGGCAGCTCGAAACGCATCGATATCGTTTTAATTTTAATTCGGCGAGTTAAAATAGTCATTTTTCAAACGGTCTCGGATTTCGACGAAACCAGTTTCATCGGATCCGTAATGTGATATTATTGTAAGATTCCAAATTTCGTAATTTTTGGATGTGCCGTTTGTCCGGTACAAATTAAAACGCCTCGAAATCGATTTAAATCGGTTTAATTTAAATTGATCGTTTTTTTGTCATATCTCACACAGACGATCGAATTAGCTTCCGAAACCTGTTCCATTGCGTTCGGAACGCGGGGTAAACCTTAGAAACGTCAGCCGGCACGCTCGATTTCGAGTTCGGAAAATCCGGAGTGAATAGTGTTCGTCGTTTTTTCTATAAAAGCCCTTTAGTTTTCATTTTTGCAAATTAAAACAACCCTAGGGTTTCTAAATGTCTCAGCCGCCACCTATGGAATCAATGGCCGAAACGCAACGCACTCTCTTCCCCAAAATCTCTTCATCCATTAATTTTCGAGCTTCGACTTCTAAAGGGAAAATGTAGGGCTCTCCGAGCTCTACGATATTGACGGTGGAGATGGGAATCGGAGGAGTAGGGAGGCCAGGAGGACGCCGCGTTCGTGCGTTCTTAGGGTACGAATTACGAGGCGATGGCGCGACCGAGTCTGACATGGCTGGGCGCGGTCAACGAGGCAAGGTGGGGCTTCACTTCGGCAAAGCCTGATCGTCTTCGAGATGACTAAAGGAGGGGCGTTAGCTAGGGTTTGGAGGCGGCCAGTTTGGGTTCTCGTGTTCGCGTGATGAACGAAGGAAGGAGAAAGCATTCGGTGGCCTTGATCTGCTGTTAAGGAATTGAACGGTCCAGATTTGCTAGGTTTAGAATTTTAAAAGAAAAATGTAAATTTAATTATATTATAATCGTATAAACTTTGAAATGGCATATCTTTTTGCTGCGAGGTCGGAATGAAACGAAACGAATTGCGTTGGCTTCGTTTTGTCGAGCACTACGCAATGCAACTAATTTGGAGTCGATTGGAGCTAGTGAAAATTTTGGATAAAATTAAACGGCTGTTTAATTTATTCGAAATAAAACGCTGGAATCAGAATTAAAATCACGGTGAGATCTTCTCACTCAAATTTGAATGTGGAATTATTTACAGTTATTGATTGATGATTGACTGTTTGAATGTGCTATTAGATATGATAGGATATATCTATATATATAGCAGTATATACATATTGGCATATGTATATATTGGATTGATTGATTTCCCGCCTCGTATAGCGGATGAGACCCTATTGCGCCGTTAGTAAGCGGATTTATAAAAACCTATATACCGCGATAATTCCGTACTGGAGCGGAATTGGTATTGTGCTAACGTCTTTGGATGCAGGGAAACAGGTTGGAGGGATCCAACTGGATTCCTCACCAGTAGTTATTTATTTACAGATATTGTGATATATTCTGTTATCATATTGATATATGATATTGACTGTTGTGATGGACTGATTGGTGTTGTTGCATCATCGGATTCAGTTTTGAAATGTAAAAATAACGACTTTTAAATTTAAAAGGATTTTTAAAGTGATTTTTGAAAATATACGTTTTATGGAATTTTTGAATCGATTTATAACGTAAAATTTTAAAGTTATAAAAGTTATAATTTTTAGTGAAATATAACCGATGTGTCGTTTTTGAAAATAAAAGTCGATTTATTTATAAAATGGTTTAAGTTGGGATTTTTGAATAACTATAAACGATTTGTATAAAAAGATTTATAAAATTGATATTTTATAAATCGAAATATCGGACTTATAAAACGAATTTTTATAAGTGTTAAAAAGAAGTATAAAAAGGATTTCATAAGTGAATGAAATAAATAGATGTATAACGTGAAGTTATAAAGTGAATAGATGTTGTAGAATAAACGATTTATAAGTAATTTACTTATAAATTTGACTTTTGCACTTAGATGGGATATAAATAGAAATTGCAAAATGAAATGATTTTGTAAGTTGAAATCGTTATAAAGTACAAATGTGATTTATAAACGTTGTTTTATAAATCCGAAATCACTCATTCTTATAAGTGAATTTTTGAAGATTAATAAAATGAGATTATAAACCGGAGTTGTTATAGAAAATAGAAAATGGAATTTATGAACGTTGTTTTATAAATTCGAAAACAAATCGATTGAATTTGATAAATTAAATATAGAAGATTATCAAAGGAGATATATTCGCGATTTTGGATAGCGAATTATTATCAAAATAAAACGTGTAGAAAATAGTGAAATGTAAATAGTAAAGTATATTCACGATTTTGGATAGTGAATATATCGTTAAGTAAAATGGATAGTTTTGGAAAAGGGATATTAAAAATGAAGTTAAACATTTTAGAGATGGTTTTAAAATGTATTATGATATCGAATACATAGATTTCAACATTTTTATTGTTGAAATAGACGTTTCGAAGAATAAGGAAATGATGGACTATAACACTGTTGTTATAGTAAATGATTTCCGAAAGGAAATGTTTTGATGTAGTATTGGGATTTATATATCTATTTAAATTCCGAATCCCTATACTAGTGATTTCGAGTCGTCGTAACGATGTTTTACGCAACATTCGTTTTGACTCAAATAGATGTTGAAATTTATGATTTCCTTAAAGAATGAATATATACTTAATTTGATTTAAGTATATCGAATATTTTCAAGTGTTGAAAATGAATAGATTTGTGAAACACTTATTTTTAAATAAGTATGGAAATGCTTTTCCAAATGAAATGAACGTTTTGAGAATTTATCTTTGTAAAAGATAAATTGAAATTGAATATTGAAAAACGATTGGAAAATCGTATATCAGAAGATATTTTGAAATATAAATTCAATATGGAATTTATAAAGGAATGGGAATTCGTTTTAAAAATAAACGTTGATTTATTTTTGAAGTGTGGAAAAATTATGTATCTAGTAAAGATATTTTGGAAGATAAAATAATTTGGGAAAATTATTTGGAATCTGATGATGTTGCGCATCTTTATTGATAGTTAAATAACCGACTATCAATAATTACCTTTAGATAGGTATTTGTTGTGAATTGTATGAATTTGAATGCCACACTTGTTTTTAAATATACGCTCACTATTCGGGTTAACCGGGAAAGGACCATGGGGTCGTATAACCCATTCCGAATATGTGATACGTCGTTATGAATCGCATTTGAAGACCGGTGTTGAAGACCGGATATTTTTGAAAACGGAAGGATTACCGTCGAGTTACTCTACATCGACTGATCTTCGATTTAGAGGTTTTATCACCCTTAGTGACGGGAAGTCCTGACGTGATTGAAAACTATCCGGATGTGCAAGGGCTTCGTGAGAAGTGCCTTCGGTTCTGTTCGATCCCGGAACAGACTTGTATGGATTGTGTGTCTGACGTTACAATTTGAGATATAAAGCTGATTTCTTTCAAATACATTTCTGTTGGTGGCGGAGAATTTATTCTCTTAGCTTAACACCCTTCTCTGAGACGTACGAGCTCAGAGGTTATGTAGTTGAAATTCATCAGCGATATATCCCAATTTGGTAACGTGGCATACTGAGTGTTGTTGTGAAATGATCAGTGTTTGATCATTTGCGATATGATCATTTGTTTGATCTTATATCTTTGTGATCATAGGTTGATCATTTTGTTTGACCCGAAGCAGGGCTTTTTGAGAAAGCGTAGCTTTGTGGACGAGACTTCGTCGAGCCTCACACCCCGGAAATGGTCGAAACAGGAAGGATGCGGCAAGGTTCTAGGGAGTAGCGCCCCTTAGTGTATGTCATTCCTTCTGGATAAAGGTGGTATCATGGTATGGAGCCCAGATACTTAACCTCTGTGGTTACTGCATTATTATTATCTATGTGGTTTGTTGGAAATCGGGGATCCTCGGGAAGATCGGTGACGATCGGGGGATGGCATACGCGTGTCAGTAGTTACCTATTTTTGCAGAGGTAACCCGGCCTTGTGTTGGCAGAGATCTAACCGTAATGTTAGGTTATTTCTCGGGTCGTCTATTCCAGGGACGTACCCATCGTGGATAGGAAGTTCCTTGGCCTGACCATTTGTTGGAAATCCAAAGAAACAATACGCGACGTGTACGGCTTTAGTTGTATTACCTGCTATGGAATGTGGCGGTAACCTGCTATTGAACATAGTAGCTATAGTAGGCATACGATACTGGTCGTATGTTGGCTAAGATTAATATTATACTTTCGAAATGATTTCTACACTATGCACTAATAATAATATCAAAATGATTTGATTTTGCGTAGTAAGCATCTTTGACTATCATAAGAAGAAATCTCCTCCAATTCTGCGTTTGCATTGTGTGTGTGGTGGGAGGTCTTATGGTAGTTTCATTTTCCAAAAGCATTGCGAATTGACTTTAAAATTCTCTGCTGTTTATTTTTAAAGATAACTGTTTTACGATCTCACACCAGTCACCATGACTGACTCGGAGTTTATTGTTCCCTTCTAAACTCTGGGTGCCCACAAATTTTCCACACGGGCAGCCTAGAGTTATATTATCAGGATATTCTGGATATTCTGGAGCTTTGGAAGCAAGCTGGATGGCGAGACGTAGTATTTGTATCTGATAGTATTTATTCCGCTGTGTATTCTGTATGAGGACAAGTTTATATAACTGTCCATTGTTGTATATTGACTCTGATGATTGATGTATGTATAAAATGATATAGTTCTTTGTTTTAAAGATTATTCATTTATCTATTATATATTGTTCCGCTGCGATATGTGAGATTCTGATATTGTTTTCTGTTTCTGTTCTTGTTCTGTTGTTGTTCTTCTTTCTTTTTCTTCTATCTTCTTCTTCTACCTCTTCTTTTAACCCTAAAGTTTCGCGTTTCCGCCATTCGATTTTTCGACATTTGGTACAGTGGACGTATCGGTGTCGAGTTTTCAGAAGACGGATTTGCGGGTCTTTACAGTTGGTATCAGAGCATATGGTTAAGCGACAACCCTGCTCTGTTGGGTGTTACTCATTAGAGATAGAGTCAGTAGTACTCTAGAATGAGTTGAGTGTAATAATAAATATGAGTGCGTATTTGTTATTTGAATATAAAATTGTTTTATATTGTGATGATTGGTTTGTTGAGTGGTATATGGATTCTGGTCGGTATTGTCCGTACAACTCTATCGATAGGGATCTCTAAACACTTGTATAGAACAATTCGGCACGGTATTGTTTTAAAATAGGGTAAATGAAATAATTTTACCCAAAACTATTTTTTTGTATATAAAAGAAATGATTTTCTGTAAATTATAGTATATGGTTGCATGGATGTTAGAAAAGTGATAATATAGAAATGTTATCATTTTTATATGAAATTGAATAAGAAAGTCAAATCGTAACTCCAAAGTTAAGAAAATTTATTCACATACGAATGAAATCTGAGAATGAAAATTATAAATGTGATTTGTAATTTGAAATGGAATTCCAGAGAAGTTTTTGGAAATGTTTGAAAAGAATTCGAAAATTTTGGAGATTTGTAAAGTTTAAATTCCTTTTTGATTTGAAAATGAATTTCAAAGGGTTTGAAAAGTATTTTGAAGAGATGAAAAGCTCTAAACTCTTTTCGGTCGCTGGAAAATAATTCCGATGATGATCGCGACATCACCGGTGTTCATTTTCGGGTTTCCAAAAGAGAAATTGCTGCCAAATTGTTTTAAATAGAAGTTGTTTGAAAAATTTGGATTTTGTTTTGAAATTCAAATGGAATTTGAATTGTTTTCAAAATGGCTTTGAAATATTGGTAAGACTCTGGGATACCATATTTATGAAATATTATCAAGTTGATAACTTATACAATTTGAAAGGTTGATAGAATAAATTTAACTTAAAGAATGAAGTTAAATCAAAGCAAGTATAAGTGAATCAATTAAATGAAAATGAAATTGAAAGTTGAAATTCATTTCGAATTCGTAAGCAAATGAATTGAATTGAATAATGTAAATTGAAAGATGAATTAAAATTCATATGCTATTGGAAATCCAGTTTAATATGAGTGGTTATGAACCAAAATAGTGAATTGAAAATAAATTTTGGAAATGAACGAAAGAATAAAACAAGAATTTAAACTGAATATTGAAAACGAATTTGAATAAGTAGATTAGAATTTGTAATGAATTAGTAATTGAAACTAATTTAAAATAAGCAGTTGTAAATGAAAGTTAATCGATGAAATTCAATATTTCAGAATTGAAGATGAATAGAATTCAAATTGAATTGAAATTGTGAATTGAATTCAAATGAATTTGAAATGTAAACTTGAATGGATATGAATATGTAACTTCAACAGTGAAGTAAGCTAAAGGTATATAAGCAGTTATATTGAAAATTTTGTAATTGAATGTACGAAATGGTTTGAATATATGCAACTAGATATTATGGCTAGTAGGATATACAGGTTATAAAGGAAATTGGAATTTTGATTTCGAAGATAAATTTGAATTGCTCGACTAAAGGTATGTATTTAAATTTGAATATGAGTTTTTGATGGTTTCTTGTCTAGCCGTTTGGCTTTTTCTTTTTCTTTTTCTTTTTGAAATCTGAGGGTCCGTAGAGACGTTTTGTAGTCGTGCCGTATTAGCCGCGCAAAGGAGACGCTGGCGAAATTTTTCGGAAATTTAAGGCGTTAGAAATTTTTGAGAAAATTTTGAAAGTTTAAAATTTGAATTTAAACTCGAATTTGAATTTTGAAGTAAACAATGTTGTTTGAAACTTATAATTGAAGTTGGAAAACGAGATTGAATGATAACGAATCTTTAATAGAAAGATTTGTTTTGATAAATTGATAAAACTATTAGATGTTGAAAAATAGTAGACGAGTTAAGGACCATTTTTCCTAACTTGTAATTTCGAGGACGAAATTCTTTTAAGGGGGGAAGTCTGTAACGACCCAGAATTTTTGATAATAAAAATTCGAATATTTAATTGATTTTAAATATTTATAAATGGAATTTAGAAGTCGAATGATTTATTTTTCGAATATTTGATTTAATTTGATAATTAAATCGATAAATTAAATAGTGACATTCCAGAGATAATTGTAAATCGAGTTTAAAGTGATTGAAAATGATTTGTAAAGTTATATTAAATCATACTGGAGTTATAGAAATATTTTTGAACTCTTAAAAGTGAATTTGGAGTTAAATTGTGAAAATCGATATTTTAATATTTAATTATCGACTGTAAAAATAGCCAATTTTCGGACAGTCTCAGAATTGAACGAGACCAGTTCCATTGGATCCGTAATAGTTAGTTATTATCGGATTTCAATTTTCGGATCAATCGGAGTTGTCGTTTGACCGTGGCAGCTCGAAACGCATCGATATCGTTTTAATTTTAATTCGGCGAGTTAAAATAGTCATTTTTCAAACGGTCTCGGATTTCGACGAAACCAGTTTCATCGGATCCGTAATGTGATATTATTGTAAGATTCCAAATTTCGTAATTTTTGGATGTGCCATTTGTCCGGTACAAATTAAAACGCCTCGAAATCGATTTAAATCGGTTTAATTTAAATTGATCGTTTTTTTGTCATATCTCACACAGACGATCGAATTAGCTTCCGAAACCTGTTCCATTGCGTTCGGAACGCGGGGTAAACCTTAGAAACGTCAGCCGGCACGCTCGATTTCGAGTTCGGAAAATCCGGAGTGAATAGTGTTCGTCGTTTTTTCTATAAAAGCCCTTTAGTTTTCATTTTTGCAAATTAAAACAACCCTAGGGTTTCTAAATGTCTCAGCCGCCACCTATGGAATCAATGGCCGAAACGCAACGCACTCTCTTCCCCAAAATCTCTTCATCCATTAATTTTCGAGCTTCGACTTCTAAAGGGAAAATGTAGGGCTCTCCGAGCTCTACGATATTGACGGTGGAGATGGGAATCGGAGGAGTAGGGAGGCCAGGAGGACGCCGCGTTCGTGCGTTCTTAGGGTACGAATTACGAGGCGATGGCGCGACCGAGTCTGACATGGCTGGGCGCGGTCAACGAGGCAAGGTGGGGCTTCACTTCGGCAAAGCCTGATCGTCTTCGAGATGACTAAAGGAGGGGCGTTAGCTAGGGTTTGGAGGCGGCCAGTTTGGGTTCTCGTGTTCGCGTGATGAACGAAGGAAGGAGAAAGCATTCGGTGGCCTTGATCTGCTGTTAAGGAATTGAACGGTCCAGATTTGCTAGGTTTAGAATTTTAAAAGAAAAATGTAAATTTAATTATATTATAATCGTATAAACTTTGAAATGGCATATCTTTTTGCTGCGAGGTCGGAATGAAACGAAACGAATTGCGTTGGCTTCGTTTTGTCGAGCACTACGCAATGCAACTAATTTGGAGTCGATTGGAGCTAGTGAAAATTTTGGATAAAATTAAACGGCTGTTTAATTTATTCGAAATAAAACGCTGGAATCAGAATTAAAATCACGGTGAGATCTTCTCACTCAAATTTGAATGTGGAATTATTTACAGTTATTGATTGATGATTGACTGTTTGAATGTGCTATTAGATATGATAGGATATATCTATATATATAGCAGTATATACATATTGGCATATGTATATATTGGATTGATTGATTTCCCGCCTCGTATAGCGGATGAGACCCTATTGCGCCGTTAGTAAGCGGATTTATAAAAACCTATATACCGCGATAATTCCGTACTGGAGCGGAATTGGTATTGTGCTAACGTCTTTGGATGCAGGGAAACAGGTTGGAGGGATCCAACTGGATTCCTCACCAGTAGTTATTTATTTACAGATATTGTGATATATTCTGTTATCATATTGATATATGATATTGACTGTTGTGATGGACTGATTGGTGTTGTTGCATCATCGGATTCAGTTTTGAAATGTAAAAATAACGACTTTTAAATTTAAAAGGATTTTTAAAGTGATTTTTGAAAATATACGTTTTATGGAATTTTTGAATCGATTTATAACGTAAAATTTTAAAGTTATAAAAGTTATAATTTTTAGTGAAATATAACCGATGTGTCGTTTTTGAAAATAAAAGTCGATTTATTTATAAAATGGTTTAAGTTGGGATTTTTGAATAACTATAAACGATTTGTATAAAAAGATTTATAAAATTGATATTTTATAAATCGAAATATCGGACTTATAAAACGAATTTTTATAAGTGTTAAAAAGAAGTATAAAAAGGATTTCATAAGTGAATGAAATAAATAGATGTATAACGTGAAGTTATAAAGTGAATAGATGTTGTAGAATAAACGATTTATAAGTAATTTACTTATAAATTTGACTTTTGCACTTAGATGGGATATAAATAGAAATTGCAAAATGAAATGATTTTGTAAGTTGAAATCGTTATAAAGTACAAATGTGATTTATAAACGTTGTTTTATAAATCCGAAATCACTCATTCTTATAAGTGAATTTTTGAAGATTAATAAAATGAGATTATAAACCGGAGTTGTTATAGAAAATAGAAAATGGAATTTATGAACGTTGTTTTATAAATTCGAAAACAAATCGATTGAATTTGATAAATTAAATATAGAAGATTATCAAAGGAGATATATTCGCGATTTTGGATAGCGAATTATTATCAAAATAAAACGTGTAGAAAATAGTGAAATGTAAATAGTAAAGTATATTCACGATTTTGGATAGTGAATATATCGTTAAGTAAAATGGATAGTTTTGGAAAAGGGATATTAAAAATGAAGTTAAACATTTTAGAGATGGTTTTAAAATGTATTATGATATCGAATACATAGATTTCAACATTTTTATTGTTGAAATAGACGTTTCGAAGAATAAGGAAATGATGGACTATAACACTGTTGTTATAGTAAATGATTTCCGAAAGGAAATGTTTTGATGTAGTATTGGGATTTATATATCTATTTAAATTCCGAATCCCTATACTAGTGATTTCGAGTCGTCGTAACGATGTTTTACGCAACATTCGTTTTGACTCAAATAGATGTTGAAATTTATGATTTCCTTAAAGAATGAATATATACTTAATTTGATTTAAGTATATCGAATATTTTCAAGTGTTGAAAATGAATAGATTTGTGAAACACTTATTTTTAAATAAGTATGGAAATGCTTTTCCAAATGAAATGAACGTTTTGAGAATTTATCTTTGTAAAAGATAAATTGAAATTGAATATTGAAAAACGATTGGAAAATCGTATATCAGAAGATATTTTGAAATATAAATTCAATATGGAATTTATAAAGGAATGGGAATTCGTTTTAAAAATAAACGTTGATTTATTTTTGAAGTGTGGAAAAATTATGTATCTAGTAAAGATATTTTGGAAGATAAAATAATTTGGGAAAATTATTTGGAATCTGATGATGTTGCGCATCTTTATTGATAGTTAAATAACCGACTATCAATAATTACCTTTAGATAGGTATTTGTTGTGAATTGTATGAATTTGAATGCCACACTTGTTTTTAAATATACGCTCACTATTCGGGTTAACCGGGAAAGGACCATGGGGTCGTATAACCCATTCCGAATATGTGATACGTCGTTATGAATCGCATTTGAAGACCGGTGTTGAAGACCGGATATTTTTGAAAACGGAAGGATTACCGTCGAGTTACTCTACATCGACTGATCTTCGATTTAGAGGTTTTATCACCCTTAGTGACGGGAAGTCCTGACGTGATTGAAAACTATCCGGATGTGCAAGGGCTTCGTGAGAAGTGCCTTCGGTTCTGTTCGATCCCGGAACAGACTTGTATGGATTGTGTGTCTGACGTTACAATTTGAGATATAAAGCTGATTTCTTTCAAATACATTTCTGTTGGTGGCGGAGAATTTATTCTCTTAGCTTAACACCCTTCTCTGAGACGTACGAGCTCAGAGGTTATGTAGTTGAAATTCATCAGCGATATATCCCAATTTGGTAACGTGGCATACTGAGTGTTGCTGTGAAATGATCAGTGTTTGATCATTTGCGATATGATCATTTGTTTGATCTTATATCTTTGTGATCATAGGTTGATCATTTTGTTTGACCCGAAGCAGGGCTTTTTGAGAAAGCGTAGCTTTGTGGACGAGACTTCGTCGAGCCTCACACCCCGGAAATGGTCGAAACAGGAAGGATGCGGCAAGGTTCTAGGGAGTAGCGCCCCTTAGTGTATGTCATTCCTTCTGGATAAAGGTGGTATCATGGTATGGAGCCCAGATACTTAACCTCTGTGGTTACTGCATTATTATTATCTATGTGGTTTGTTGGAAATCGGGGATCCTCGGGAAGATCGGTGACGATCGGGGGATGGCATACGCGTGTCAGTAGTTACCTATTTTTGCAGAGGTAACCCGGCCTTGTGTTGGCAGAGATCTAACCGTAATGTTAGGTTATTTCTCGGGTCGTCTATTCCAGGGACGTACCCATCGTGGATAGGAAGTTCCTTGGCCTGACCATTTGTTGGAAATCCAAAGAAACAATACGCGACGTGTACGGCTTTAGTTGTATTACCTGCTATGGAATGTGGCGGTAACCTGCTATTGAACATAGTAGCTATAGTAGGCATACGATACTGGTCGTATGTTGGCTAAGATTAATATTATACTTTCGAAATGATTTCTACACTATGCACTAATAATAATATCAAAATGATTTGATTTTGCGTAGTAAGCATCTTTGACTATCATAAGAAGAAATCTCCTCCAATTCTGCGTTTGCATTGTGTGTGTGGTGGGAGGTCTTATGGTAGTTTCATTTTCCAAAAGCATTGCGAATTGACTTTAAAATTCTCTGCTGTTTATTTTTAAAGATAACTGTTTTACGATCTCACACCAGTCACCATGACTGACTCGGAGTTTATTGTTCCCTTCTAAACTCTGGGTGCCCACAAATTTTCCACACGGGCAGCCTAGAGTTATATTATCAGGATATTCTGGATATTCTGGAGCTTTGGAAGCAAGCTGGATGGCGAGACGTAGTATTTGTATCTGATAGTATTTATTCCGCTGTGTATTCTGTATGAGGACAAGTTTATATAACTGTCCATTGTTGTATATTGACTCTGATGATTGATGTATGTATAAAATGATATAGTTCTTTGTTTTAAAGATTATTCATTTATCTATTATATATTGTTCCGCTGCGATATGTGAGATTCTGATATTGTTTTCTGTTTCTGTTCTTGTTCTGTTGTTGTTCTTCTTTCTTTTTCTTCTATCTTCTTCTTCTACCTCTTCTTTTAACCCTAAAGTTTCGCGTTTCCGCCATTCGATTTTTCGACATTTGGTACAGTGGACGTATCGGTGTCGAGTTTTCAGAAGACGGATTTGCGGGTCTTTACATTTTAACTGCATATCATTACTGCGATTTTAATTTAAAATAATAGTAGAGTCATATGCAATTATTTAGAATTGTTGCAGACTTTTATGCAGTTATCTTAATCATCTTTGTCTTTAACACTTTATTGATTGTGATCATTATCGGTATGATTGTCTTGATCTTTCTTTTTACTATTATCTTTTTTCTTGAATAATTTTTTTATCCTTCTCAATATCTTCATTTTTTTCCTCACCATAATTTTTGTTTTCCTATACTTCATATTTCTCAACTTCATCACTATCACTATTTCAAATTCTTCATGATTTTGATTTATAGACAAAACTTGCCCAGCAAATTTCAGCTCTAGTTTGAGAATTCGAGTTTGGAAACTAATACATACAATGTGTGAACATGTATTATTTAACTAATGCTTGAAAGGTTGAGATTGTGGAACAAGCTTCCTACGCTTGATCTTTTTGCTTCTATATGTGTCTTCAGTTTTTCCTTCTATATGAGTCTTCTGTTTATAAGGGACCAGTAGGTTCACAGTCAAAGTCACATTTGTTATAGTTGGCATCAGTGCGAGGATTCTAGAGTGTTTCAGTGAATCGAAAGCATATCAAATTGTTGTTGAAGAGCATGCAGCAGAATTTGCTCTATGGTATCTCAACCATCTGGATTATTCTTCTTAACTATAGTTCCATCTTGCAATATCCTGGAGTTGTTTTTTGTAAGGAGCTTTTCTTCTAGATACTCCTCAATTTCAACGTGTATTTATCGTATCTTCTAAAAGCTTGCTTGATACTAAGGAATTAAGACTTGATAAGCATGCAAGTAGACCTGATGATATAGAAACTGATTATGGAGAACTATGAATTACGTTTTACTTTTAATGTCTCATTTGAAATCAAAGATAAGATTGTTGAATTTTATGTTGTAACTCATCGTCTTCATCTCTTACATGCAGCAACTATCAAGTTGGCACTCATTTTAGTTTGAGTACTGATGGAATAATTTGTAAAAATCACCTTCAGTACTCAAACTAAAAAGGATTGCTAAGTAGATAAGAAAAACCAAATATAATTGTAAATAGCCATTGAATAAATACTAAAGATACGATTTGTCATTAAAGAAGATGTAGAGCAAAGAAGAAGGAAAGATAGAATATATAGACATAGAAAAAAAATCTCAACCGTAGATATAATTGGTCAAGGAATATAACTTTGGTCAAGATGTTGGATTAAAAGGTGAAAGAATCACATGTATACTGAATGTTTTTGTCCTTTTATAACAAACAAAAAAAGATACATCTTCTTTTTATAACTCATGAATGATATGAAAGCTGAATGATTCATAAAATGCAATTAAAGTATTTTAAGTCTTATTCATTCCTCAAAATTCTAAGGCTTTAGTTTTAACATGCAGTTAAATTCATACAACAATGAGCTATAAATAAAATACAACTAATATAACTAAAATAAATTTTATTCTGAATTATTAGAGTGTTAAAAGTTTTACCTGCATATCATATATGCAGTTATAAAATACACTTTAATGGTTCAATTTTAACTGCATTTAAATTATGCAGTTAAAAATTTATGGGTTTTTTAACTGCATATTTTATGAGTGTTCATTGAATAGTTAAATGTATCATATATGCTCTTTTATAAGCAAATATTTTCAGTTGAAAATGTAAGAATTTTTTAAGTAAAGATTTACTTATTTTTATGGAGAGATTTTGAATATTTGTAGATAACACTACAATTATTCTTAAAAATTACAGAAATTTATGAGAATATTAATGTTTTTTGTTAAAGTCTTTAAATATTATCAATTTTTTCAGTCAGAAATGTAATAATGTATGTTGGAGTTTCAAGAGTTTTTTGAATTGAAATAATTGCATACATGTGTTGAAGAATGTAAATTGTTTTAAGTGAATAATTGTTAATAAGTAAGCAATTATTCAAAATAATTGCATTTATTCTTTAATCATTCAAAATAATTGCAGCATTTAAGTACATTTCTTAACTACATATGTTGTTTGCAGGTAAATATTTCATCTGTTAATTGCAGTTTTTTACTGCATATCATATGTGCAGTTATAAAAAACACTTAAATGGTTCAATTTTAACTGCATTTCAATTATGCAATTAAAAATTTATGGGCTTTTAACTGCATATTTGATGAGTTTTCATTAAGTGGTTAAATGTATCATATATGCTCTTTTATCAGCAAATATTTTTAGTTGAAAATGTAAGAAATTTTTACGTATATATTTGCTTATTTTTATGGAGAGATTTTGAATGTTTGTAGATAACGCTGCAGTTATTCTAAAAAATTGCAGAAAATTTTGAGAACATTGATGTTTTTTTGTTAAAAGTCTTCAAATATTATCAATGTTTTTCAGTGAGAAATGTAATAATGTATTTTGGAGTTTAAAGAGTTTTTTGAATTGAAATAATTGCATACATGTGTTGAAAAATGAAAATTATTTTAAGTGAATAATTGCTAATAAGTAAGCAATTATTCAAAATAATTGCATTTTTTCTGTAATTATTCAAAATAATTGCAGCATTTAAGTACATTTCTTAACTACATATGTTTTTTGCGGTTAAAGATTTCATGTTTTATTTGCTGTTTTAACTGCATATCATATATGCAGTTATAAAATACACTTTAATGGTTCAATTTTAACTGCATTTCAATTATGCAGTTAAAAATTATGGGTTTTTTAACTGCATATTTGATGAGTGTTCATTGAAGTGGTTAAATGTATCATATATGCTCTTTTATCAGCAAATATTTTCATTTGAAAATGTAAGAATTTTTTAAGTAAATATTTGCTTATTTTTATGGAGAGATTTGAATGTTTGCAGACAACGCTGCAATTATTCTTAAAAATTGTAGAAAATTTTGACAATATTGATGTTTTTTGTTAAAATTCTCTAAATATTATTAATGTTTTTCATTGAGAAATGTAATAACATGTTGGAGTTTCAAGAGTTTTTTGAATTGAAATTATTGCATACATGTGTTGAAGAATATAAATTGTTTTAAGTGAATAATTGCTAATAAGTAAGCAATTATTCAAAATAATTCCATTTTTTGTGTAATTATTCAAAAAAATTGCAGCATTTAAGTACATTTCTTAACTACATATGTTATTTGCAGTTAAAGATTTCATGTGTTGTTTGCAGTTTTTAACTGCATATCATATATGCAGTTATAAAATACACTTTAATGGTTCAATTTTAATTGCATTTCAATTATGCAGTTAATATTTTATGGGTTTTTTTTAACTGCATATTTGATATGCAGTTAACTATATTCATGTGTCAGTGACTATTGGTGATGATGAACTCCGGATGTGCATTCAGAGATCATTTAATCATACTAAAGAGAGATAATAAAGCGATTTTTATACCAGTTTGGGCTGTCTAATATACCTGCATTCACTTTAATACATTAGTGCATATATTTCCTTTTTACAATGCTTATCATGTAAGTAGTACAGTCTGTTTTGGGTGAGGTTTTGTGTCCCTAGTGTGGCTGCCAAACTTGATTTTCCTTCTAGTCGTAATATCTTGCTTGCTTGGGATTCTTCAAACCAGTATGCACCTTAACAACTTTTCTCGTTGCTTCATTTGGAAGGGGATTGTTGCTGAAGGCGCAACAACTGATTTTCCTAGTCTTTGGACAGGATGCACGAGATAGCCTGGATCGTCGAGCCTTTACTACTTGTTTTCTTTCTCTCTTCTTTTCAACAAGCAACTTCATATCCAAACTATGCACATTTATTTTCTAGGATAAGCACCAACGTTGCCGCCCTTAGTGGTAGATTGAGTCAGTCTATTAAGTAGTAGTGGGTTGGTTACAGGTGACATGACGATGACTCATGGGACAATCTGGCCGTCTCAATTCTGAGAGCGTCATTATCACTCACCCATCGTATTCTTAGCATAAACAGTGAGCGATGGCGGTGGGCTATTCTATTCTATGGGCTTCGTTTTCCTTCTCAATTTGTACCATTAGCTCGTCTATGATAACCTTCTTTTCTTCAATTTGCTCCACGATCTGTTCAATTTAGACATTGAATTTTCTAAAAGCTTATTTGACATCTAAGAAATTAACATTTGATAACCGTACAAGTAGACCTGAAGATAAAGAAACAGATTGTGGAGAACTAGTAATTACAAAGGCTATCAAGGTTGCATTCATTTTAGTTTGAGTACTGAAGGAATAATATATAAAAATTACCATCAATATTCAAACTAAAAAGGATTGTTAAACAAACAAGAAAACATAGAATAAAATTGTAGACAAACATTGAAGAAAATATGAAGATATGACTTTTTATTAAAGAACAATATATAGAGTAAAGAAGAATAGAAAGAAGTATATATAAACATACAAAAAAATCTCAACCGTAGATGTAACTGGTCAAATTATATAAGTTTGGTCAAAATATAGAATTGAAGACTGGGTCGATCACATGAATACTGGACATTTTTGTCTGTTTATTACAAATAGATAAGGATGTAACTACTTTTTATGAGTCAATCCCATGCACTTTTGACCATAACTTTTACTACAATGAATTATCCTTTAAAACATAATTTCTTAAAATTTTGTAAGTATGAGATTTTCTTAAAATTCTGTAAATATGTTCTATATTTTTAGTAAAAAATATTACAATATATGTTGGAGTTGCAACAGTTTTTTGAATTAAAATTAATGTAGATATGCATTGAAGAATATAAATGGTTTTAAGTGAATAATAAGTCATAAGTAAACAATTATTCAAAATAATTATTGTGTTTTCTCTAATTATTCTTAATAATAGTAGAGAAATCTGCAAATATTAAAAATGTTCAAATTTGTAGAACAATTTACTATTTAAAAAGGTAGCTGTTAATGCAATTTTTAATTGCCTATGACGTATGCAGTAAAAAAATGCATTTAAATGGTGAAATTTTTTGTTGCATTTTAATTACGAAGTTAGAAATTCGTACGATTTTTATCATAATTGGAGAGATACATGCAATTATTCAGAATAAATGCATACATTTTTGCAATTATTATGAATAGTTGCATACATCTTTTCAATTATCAAGAATAATTGCACCTTTAACTACATTTTATTTATAAAGTTATAAATTGCACCATTTAAATGCATTTTTCAACTGCATATTTGATATGCAGTTTAAAAATAAAGCTGTTTAATGCAATTTTTAACTGCATTATCGAAATGCAGTTATAACTGTTTTACCATAATGAAGTTAAAAAATATATTTATACAGTTTGTTTGAAATGCAGTCATAACTTCATTGTTTGTAATATGTTTAAAATAAGTTAAATAACAACTACAATAGAACAGCAATTATGAACAATAGTTAATTGTAGAAGATTTGATTCCATATGTAGCATTGTGATTTTAACTGTTCTGTATTGATTTGCATATAGTTGCAGTGTTGTTCGCAATTATTGTAAATGATTGAAGATTTCTCTGCAATCGTTGTGAATAATTGTAGTTGAGTTTCCCATTATATATGATTATATTTTTTTTGTTTTATTTTAAGGGAATTGGTTATTATTTTGTTTTTGTACTGATGTTTTAATATTTTATTTTACAGTATTGCTGACAAGAATGGTATTCTAGTGCTGTTGAAGTTTAGACACAATAGCTTTTCTTTACGTGTTCATTTTGATAATTCAGTTGTTATGCTGAGAAAAGCTATTTGTGAAAAGTGGTCTGATTTAGGTTTACAAACATTTGACTTATATCATATTAGAGATAGTATGAGAAGAAATATTGAAACTAATTCTGATCTTCAATCTATCTTGTTACTCTCCGCTCATAATCACGAGGATTACTTAGTTATTTTTATTGACGTAGTTCTCCCTAGTTCTTCAGCAAACAATGTTGATAGTATTAGATCAGATGTTGTTAGTTGTTATAGTGATTCATCAATTGGTACCACTGGTGATTCTAATATTCAATTTAGGCAGTTACTGAGAAATGATTCCAATCGATCTGTCTTTATGGGTATTGGCCAACAGTTTGCAAGTGGTGCTACTGAATTTAGGCTTCATTTGATGATATATAGGATTGAGAATGGGTACAAGCTTAATTTGATAAAGAATGACAGGGAAAGAGTTACTGTTGTTTGTTCTCGATCTAAATGTGGCTTTAGGATACATGCTTCTCTTAAGTTTAATCTTCCTGGTATTTTGTTATAAAGAGATTTCAACTTGAGCATTCTTATGGTGCTGGAATTTCAGATATAAATGATCCTCCTGTGTTAGGAAATCAAATTCATGGTTTTAATGACAACAAGTATACAATGAAAATCAAATGTACATTTATATATATATATATATATATATATATACAAGAACTTGCTAAATTAAAATGACTAGAGAGACAAGAACAAGGCTCAAAGAACGTATCAAGAGGCTACAAGTCGATAGAATCGGAAGAGCAATAACACAGATACAAGAAAAGCAACATGCACAAGATCAGACGTCTGGGTGCACTAGCCAAACGTCTGAATAAATCCTCTGGATTACAAACCAGACAGAATCAGACGTCTGGTTAATGTACTCAGACGTCTGAAAGTCTACTATATACAAAAAATATAAAGAGCCAGATGTCTGAGACATATTCCAGACGTCTGAAACTGAACTCGGTTGTTGACATTCAAATTACAACTGCTGCAATTGAAAAGGCACCTAATTCGCTTCTCTTTGTTGCAACTCTTCATCACCATCAGAAGCGACCATAGAACACTTGTTAATGGATGCAACTATCAAGGAATCTATCTACAACTATATATAGCATCAGGAATCAAGAGAAAGAACGGCTGACAACTCGACTCTCTATCTTGATCATCTCTTGTTCTAATCATCTACTTGCTATCCAATCTGAAAATCTGAGATCATACACTTCTATATTCTCTCGAACAATATTGTATTCAATCATCCAAGAGATATAGGAAGTTCAATTGTACTATATAGTCAAAATCCGTGTAATAGAGAACACACAATTGACAAAGAAACTCTGCTATTGTAAACCTGTTCCTTCGGGTAAAGTGAGGGTTATTTGGTGAAAGGAAATTCCAAAGAGGAGCTTCGGGACTGGACGTAGGACGGGAGGTCCGAACCAGTATAAAATCCTAGTGTGCTTATTCTATAGTTAAATCGATTATTATTGTTTTAGTTGCATCATATATTTTGTCACATATACTTGCATATACACTTCACGATCCACCCTATAGACTCTCATCCTATTGGTAGTAAATTGATTAAATTGTTGGTTTATGATCATATTCAAGCAAATCCATTGATGAAGACTAAGGACATTATTAATCTTTTTCAAACTGAGTATTGTATTATTTTGAAGTATTATTTTGCTTATAGTGGGAAAAGGTTGGCTTTTGAGGATTTACATGGCAGCGATATGACATCTTATCATCATTTGAAGTCCTTATGTGATTCTGTTCTTGAAACTAATCCTGGTAGTAAAGTTGTTTTGGAACAAAACTATAGTACTCGTCAAGTTGAGAGAGTTTTCATCGGTTTTGAAGCTTGTGCTTATGGTTTCCAATTTTGTCGGCCATTAATATTTGTTGATGCTACTTTTATGAAGGGAAGAGCTCATGGTTGTTAAATGCCTTCTACTGGTAAAAATGGTAATGAAGGTATGTTTTTTGCTTTAAGTTTATTATTTATGTGTAATATTATGTGCAGTTATTCTAATTTATTGCTGATATGTGTGTATTTAGTTTAAAATTTGCTGTTTTATTTCAATTCAAAAAACTCTTTCTGCTCCAACGTATATTTTTACATTTTTTGTTGCAAAATTTGATAATATTTGCACAAACTTTAGAAAAATTCTCTATATTTTCAGATTTCTGCAATTTTAACAATAATTGCAGCAATAACTACAAATATTCAGAATCTTTGCATAGAAATAAAATATTTTTTTGAAAAAATTCTTACATTTTTACATGTTCAACTAGATGTTTTACCGCAAGCGTTGACAATATTTGAAATGATTTATACAAATATTTTCTACATTTACAGACATTTCTGCAAATATTAAGAATAATTGCAGGAAAAACTGCAATTATTTACAATTATATGCTTTACTGCAAATATTGACAATATTTGCAGTATTTATGCAACTATTCTCAATTTTTGCAGATTTTTTTGCAAAAATCATTTATGTAGTAAAAAAATTATGAGATTCTAATTATAATTGCATAAATAAATGGCTTTATTCAGAATAGTTGCATATCAGAATTGTATACATACATGCAATTATTCAGAATAGATGCATACATCTTTATAATTATTTGATATTTGATATGCGATTATAAATTGCATCATGTAAGTGAAGTTTTAAACTGCATATTTGATATGCAGTTAATAAATACAGCATATCATTTATGTAATTTTTAACCGCATATCACATGTTCAGTATAATGCTCTTAGATCGTGTAATTTTTATTTGCATTTCATTCATGCAATTAGAAATTTTTTTGATTCTTATGAAATGTTGATAGAGAGCTGTTGATTTTCAAAACTGCATATGTGTTATGTTGTTTAAAAATTCATGAGATACTTAACTGCATATACCATATGCAGTTTGAAAATGATTTAAAAGGTGCAATATTTAACTGCATAAATATAATGCAGTAAAAAATGCACTTAGATGATGCAATATTTGCAGTTTGTATGTAATTATTTTAAGTAAATACAAGCAAGTTTGTATTAATTGTAAATAAACGTATATTATAAATTGTTTTATATTATTTTGTACTTGTTGACAATTATTTCTTTTTTACTCTGACCAATAATTTTTTTTTACTTAATTATTTATTTTGTTTATTATTTTATCAGGTTTCTTCCCTATAGCTATTGCAATTGTTTATGGAGAAGATGAAAATAATTGGATTTGGTATTGTGAACAGCTTAAAGACTTTTTGAAAGATGATCTTAGAAATTTTGTTTTCATCTCTGACCGTCATCCTGGTCTTCTTATTGCTGTTCCAAAAGTGTTTCCCAATTTAGCTCATGGTTCCTG
Source organism: Allium fistulosum (assembly GCA_030737815.1). Lineage (NCBI taxonomy): Eukaryota > Viridiplantae > Streptophyta > Magnoliopsida > Asparagales > Amaryllidaceae > Allium > Allium fistulosum. Next base: position 301,340,201 of record CM060901.1, on the reverse strand, counting down.
TTTCTATCATTTGAGCAATAATTTGATAGATCTATTTGCATGCGTTGCTTATGCTTCTAATTTGGATGATTTCAATATAGCATTAAGAACTTTTAAGGATGTTGGTGGTCATACTGTTGCAAATTTTTTGAATGGAATTCCTTTCGATAAGTTTGCTAATGTATTTTTTCCTCAATGTCGTTATGTTGAAATGTCATCTAATTACTTTGAGAGTTTTAACAAATGGATTTTGGAAGAAAGGCATTTACCAATCACTTCTTGTTTGGATAAAATTAGAGTCAAGTTAATGAATCTTATGTGTGAACGTCGAGAACTTGCTGATAGTTGGAATAGTATTTTATGTCCAGTGAATGAGACTCGGCTAAGAAATTTTCATTTGGAGGGATCTAAATGGTTTGTTATTAAATCCGGTGAACATATATTTGAAGTTCATTCACCAGTTCATCAAGTTGTTGACTTATATAAACGGGTTTGTTCTTGTAATATGTGGCAAGTTTATGGCTTTCCTTGTGCTCATGCTGTTAACTGTATCTTGAGTTGTGAAAAGTTGAATGTGTATGATTACATTGAAGATTATTACAAAGTGGTGTATTTTCGATCAGCTTATTCTCGTCCAATCAATCCAATTATAAACTTAATGAAGGAAAATGTCTTGCCTGAAGATGTTGATATAGCACCACCTAAAGGTAGAAGAATGCATGGTCGTCCATCTGCTTCTAATAGAATTAAATCCGCTGGTGAAATTACAAAGACAATTAGATGTAGTTTATGCAAGATGTTGGGACACAATAAAAGGACTTGACCTTTGAAACATATGTAGCAATTTTGTTTTTTTAATGTAATAATTAAACACCAAATTTTAGTATCATAAATGCAGAATATTTTACAATTACTCAGTATTATTGCTCTTATATATGCATATTTTCTTGAATGATTGTATGTTGTTTGTTTTCTACTAGTCTGATGTATTATTATGAAGTTTACATTAATAATTTAGAAATAATATATGTTATTTGCCGACTTATGTGCTGTTTTTATAAGCTATTGTGTATATTAGTTACAAGAATTAAAGCAGACAACTACGCAAGTTTTTAGAATAATATCAAAAATGTCTGCAGTTATTTATGATACAACTTTTTTTTGTAAATTTAGTCTGTGTGACGTAAATTTACTTATTTGCCCTCGTTTTTCGCCTGCACGTATACACTTTCTCGTTTATGTAATACGAATAGTCTTTTTTTCAACTTGTTTTCTTTTAAATGAAAAACTCTTTTTAAAACCTAGGAATTTCCATTCAATCTCATTTATCGGCAATTTGTAATATGTTGAAATGAAAATTAAAGTCGAAATGAAGGTGACAAAGAATAAGGGTGCTGAGGCTACATGTGAAGTTGAAAGTTCTTAGAATAGTGTTTCGAAATGTAAGATTAAAAAATGTGATGAAAAAACAGAAGAAGGTTCTTTGTTCTATGCGCGGCATGTAAAACTTTACGATTCTAAGAAGGTATGTTTGTTCTGTATTTCGTTTATTTTATGCATATTTTTTTCCGATGTTGTTATTATTTTATGTAGTATGATCAATTTTAGTCATACGTTTGTTTTTTAGTTAAATAGGGATATGATTTTGCAGTTATTTTAAGTTTTTTATAATTTTTTTGTTCGTTTAGGTTATGTAGTCAGTTAAATTGGTTTATTTGTTTATGTTTATCTGCTTTATCGTTATACAGTTATGATGACGGTTTTTATTATAAAATTATATGGTGCATGTCATATATGCAGTTAAACTGTTAATCTATATGGTGCAATATTTATCTGCATAATCTTCATATCACATATGTAGTTAAAACGTGAATGTATATGGTGCAATATTTAACTGCATAAATGAAATGCAGTTAAAATTTTATTCTAATAGTGCAATATTTTGACTACATAACTGAAATGCAATTAAAAATTGCACATATTAATGCAGTTATTTAACTACATTTTGGTTATGCGGTCAGGGTTGTTGTTTTTCATGTTTGACCGCATTGTGGTTAGACATTTATGGTTTGTAATAGTTTGTGTAGTTATTGTTACACAGTTATGTTTATTATTAGTTTATGCAGTTATAGTTATGTGATTGTGTTAATTATGTTGTTGTGCCGTTGTGCTTTTGTATGTGTGTTTGCTAACTTTGAAATCTGAATATGTCATATGTATTTAAATATTTAATATATAATTCATATGCAATTAAAAAAAATCAATCTAAATGGTGCAATATTTAACTACATAAATGAGATAAAGTTAAAAAAATTATTCAAATGGTGCAATTTAACGTCAATCTACATGATGCAATATTTAACTTCATAAGTGAAATGCAGTTAAATTTTTTTTCAAGTAGTGTAGTATCTTGACTACATAATTGAAATGCAGTTAAAAATTACACTTATTAATGCAATTATTTAACTGCATTTTGGTTATGCAGTCATGGTTATTGTTGTTCGTGTTTGAGTGTGTTATGGTTACACAGTTATGGTTTGTAATAGTTTATGAAGTTATTGTTATGCACTTATGTTTAATGTTAGTTTATGTAATTATAGTTATGTGATTCCATTAACGATTATAGAAAAATTGAATTAAAATTTGATGAGCGAAATTTTAAAAATTCAATGATTCATTGTTGTGTGGCATATAATTTAAAGACAAATTTATGTATGGCAAATATTTTAATGTGCATTGCTATTAATATTTAACTGCGTTATTATAGTAACTATTATAAGTGTATTAGTTTTGAGTGTTGTATTAAATTTATGAGGGGTATTAATTGGTTTATTGCTTTATTTTATAGGAAGCATCCAAGAAAGTTGTTCAGAGATCTATTGTTGAAGATTTTGAACATGGCATACATTCTAAAAAAGATATGCATCAAGATTATGTTAAAGGAATTGAAGAAATTAAAAAACAAAGTCTTAAAACAAAACAAGCTTATAGATGTAGTTTGAAGCCTATTCTAGATGTTTTCATTCATTTAAAAAAAATAGAAGTAAAAATGACCAGTTATTAGATGTTGTTAAAAAATCTTGTTTTTGGAATTTTGTAGAAGGTTTTTTTGGAAATCAATATGATTGTGGTGGTAGAAAATTTAGTGATGATATTGATCAAATTATTCACTATTATGAAGACGATGGTTTATTTGATTTTAAAGTTCAGAAAGTATTATTGCTGCAAGGTGACATATCAGATATTTTTGGTTTGAACAATGAAGGTTTGGTTGTTTATAAATATGGTTATCTTATTTTTTTATATTAATTTACATAATAATGTTTATCTTTTTTTATAGGGTCGCATATTTATCCTTTGTAAGAGAAAGTTAGGGCCGAGAAATTTTCTATTGCTACTATGGCTTTTATGCAGACACATAACATATTAAAGAAGGGTTTCATTGAGAAGTTCATTTATCAGGCTCTTATAAGTCTTATAAATAAATAAAAAGACTATTGTTGATGATGCTTTAGATTTTTTTAGGCTTATAGTTATGTATATGTTTGGCACATTTTTTTTTGCCAATAGCACAAATTGTGTTCATAATAACCTTGTTCCTCTTATAATGGACTTTGAAAGATTTAACAATCAGTGCTGGGCTCAAGCTATTTATTTTAAACTCATTGAGTAGTTAAACAAATATAAGAATGATCCAAGAAAAATGCAGGCTTGTTCAATTGCTTTATTGGTAATTTTTTGCTTTGTTGTAAAGTTTTGTTCTACATTAGTAAATGTTGTTTCTATTTTTTTTTTCTTCAGTACTGGTTTTGAAATAAATTTGATGTAGTTAAAGCTAAGCCAGATTATTGTGAAGGTCGTCCATTGGTTGAAAAGTGGGATTTGGTTGATATTCATAATGCATTTTGTGCTAAAATTGTTGTGCGGAAAATTGATAAGGTATGAATGAAGTTCTTAATCTGTTCTTTTTATATATAATGTTTTGTTAAAATTATTTTTATATGTATTAAATAATGGATATACAGTTATTTGTGTATGTTTTTAAGTTCATTTGAATTTAAATTTGTATTTTGTTTATATGCTGATGTTTTTGATTTATATGCATATCTGCATTTTAAAAAATATGGTTTTTATGGTATTTTTTGTAGCTTATATCTTCAGGAGAAAGATTATCAAATGAAGATGTAGATACAGGTGTGGATAATTTGCAAACAAATAGTGTTTCTGAAGAAAATCAAGTCATTCAAGGAACTGAAAAGGAGAAGGAAGAAGTTGAAAAGGTATTCATTACATTATTAGATAATCAAATTTCAAAAGTGTAGTAGATTTAAACAAATGACAATTTTGCATTTTGTTGTCTTGATATAATTTATTGAATATTAAGTAGAGATACAAATAATTAAATTTAACTGCATAAGTTGTTCACGGTTAAAAATTTCATTTAAGCAGTGCAAATTTTTTAACTACATAACTGAAATGGAAATAAAAATTGAACACATTATAACAGTTATATAATTGCATTTGATTATGCAGTTATAGTTATAAATTTCATTTTTATTTTATTTTGATATGCAATTGTGTTTGTTATAACTGATTTATTGTTAATATTTGATTTCATTTTGGTTACACGGTTCAGGTTTGTAATAGTGAATGTTGTTATATATTTATGTTTATTATTAGTTTACGCAGTTATGGTCATGTGGTATAGTTATGCAGTTGTGATAATTATGTGGTTGTGCAGTTGTGTTTTTGTATTTATGTTCACATATTTTGAAAAATAAATATGTTTCATGCATTTAAAGATTTAGTTCATATAAGATATGCAGTTAAAATATCAATCTACATGATGCAATATTTAACTGCATAAGTGAAATGCAGTTAAAATATTCATTGAAATGGTGCAATATTTAACTGCATAACTAAAATGCAGTTCAAAGTTGCACTTATTAGTGTAATTATTTTACTACATTTAGGTTATGCAGTCATGCTTACAAATATTTTTTGATTGTTACATTTAACTTTTATGCATTTAATTGTGGTAGCAATATTTTTTTGTTTAAATCGTATTTTATAATTTTTAGTCTAATAGTTTAATTTCAATTTTTGCAGGTCGCTTGTTCTTATGAAGAAATTTTGAAAGAAAGAGATTTTCTAAAGAATGAGATTTTAAATATTAACAAGAAGAATGATGAACTTAAAAAGGTTTAGATAGTGTTTTTTTTAAAAAAAATTAGTAATTGAAATAATATATATTAATATGTTTTTTTATTTGTAGAAAATTATTTTTCAAAATGAAGAATTTACACAAGAGAGAGTTATATTTGGGATGGAGAAAGATGTTTTGGAAAGAGAAATAGAAAATTTGAGGAAAATAAATGAAGATTTGAGAAAATAAATTTCTCAATTTGAGAAAAATAAAGGATTGAGTACAGAGTTTGATATGGAAGCTTTGAAAGTAAAAGAAACTCTTGATGAAGAAATTAAAAAGTTGAAAATGGAAAATGAAAGGAAAAAAATCGAAGAATTGAAAAAGGAATTGGAGTTACAGATCATTAATCTTAAAAATGAAAATGAACAGAAGAAGAAGCTGCAAGAAGAATATGAAAATAGAATCAAATTTCTTGTTGATGAAAAAGATTTGTTGAAAAAGAATTGGAAACCATGAAATATAATATTATGACACCTCCAACTTATAGTCTTGGTTTGTCTGATATTCATGTAGATTCTACTTGTGAAATTCAGAATGTAGTTTCTAATGTTGGAGATGTTCAAAATGATGGTAAAAATGAGAAAAGTAAATTGAAGAAGAACCAGAAAAGAAAAATAACTATTAGAGAATCTATTGTTAAGAAAGTAAAATTGGCAAATAGGAAAGGAAAATTAATCCTGATTATGAATATGATGATAAAAATGAGAAAATTGAGAGAAGAAGAGAATTGCAAAAAAGAAGAAAGTGGTTGAGGATAAAGTTCTTGAAACTATTGAAAATTCTGACCAAAGTATTGTTGAAAAATTATCACAGTGAAATAAAAAGTCGATGGAGTCATTTGTAAAGAATGTTTTAGTTCAACGTTTGCCTGAAGATATGAAGAAAGTTGTTCAAACTTATTTGTACTTGGCTTGTTGCACGTAAGTTCATTTTTATTGATCTAAAAAATATAGTATTATATGCATTTTAATTATAAAATTATTTATATTAATCTATATGTTATTTGTAGGGAAACTGTTTGGCACAGTGATGACTTTGAAGTTTTGATTGATGGAAATTAGTGGCGGAATTGCTTGATGGCAATCAATATATAGATTCTACTGTGAGTTTTTTTAAAGTTATTTTTTGTAGTATATTTGAGTATATATTTTTATTTTTTGTTAGATTATTGATTGGTATGGAAGACATTTATCTGATTTATACAGTGGACATATTCTTTTTTCAACTTATGCCACGGTGTGTTTATTTTTATAATTTGTTTTGTTTCTTTATTATAAGTGATGATATTAATATCTTATATATATATACATAAATATTTATTTATGTGTTATTAATTTTTTTTAATTTTTTTTTGCAGTATGATATTCTACATAATGGCATGGGTTATAAGAAGAAATATTTTGAAGATGTCATTGATCAAATTGATAATTCAATTGAAATTCTTAGTTTGTTTTTTCCACTTTTGAATTCTTGTCATTATACATTGTTGGTTTATGATAATATTGCTGGAAAATGGTTTTTTTCAATTCATTAAAAGGACCGATTCAAGGAATTCATGAAGAAGCAGCAAATAAAATTGTAAGTTTTTGTTGTAATTAATTTTTTTTTGTTTGTTTAGTGTACTTCAGTAAAATGTGTTAAAATATAAATAAATATAGTGTACTTAGGTGCTTATTCATTAACATTATTTTTTTTCTTAGAAATCTTTTTGTGAATTTGCAATGACGAAGAAGGCAAAAGAAAAGACAAATTTGTTTGTACCAAAAAAACCAACAATTATAAAGTTTATAAAATGTCCTCAACAAAAAAATAGGTAATAATTTTTTTATGTATGTATTTATTTATTGAATTTTAGTTAATGTTTATTTTGTTTTTTTAAACGCAGTTATGGTTGTGCTTTATATTTTATGAGGTTCATTGCTCAGTTAACAGAGTTCGGAAAAGTTGACGAAGAAATAGAAGCACAGGATATTTGTTTAGATATAAGTAAAATTTTGTATTAGTTACTTTGTGATCCTCCAAGAAGTTAGAGCATTACAAAAAGTAGTTGTGAGTGGAAATTATAATTTTATGTAAATATATATATATATATATATATATGACATAAGTTGTTTGTTTGTAATACTGATGTAATGTTGATAAAAAAATGCATATGATAAGCTGATTATATATTAGTAATGGCTTGAATTTATGTTTTTATGCTGAATTTGTGATTTTATGATTTTATACAGTCATGTTACTAATAGTCGACTAGATATTTAGCTGTGTAATATTTAAACTCCATATTGGTTATGAATTTATGATTTTATGCAGTCTTGTTAATAATGTTTTATGAATTTATACATTTATGTTATGCAATGTTGTTAACAACGTTTTATGAATATAGCCATGTAATAGATATGCAGTCTTAAAATTCAGCAGTATACTACCAATATTTCTGAAGAATGTCATTAGTTTTTAACTGCATATGTAAAATGCAGTTAAAATTTGCATTTAACAGCTGCAATATTTACTGAATATGATATATGTTTTAACTGCATAAGTGAAATTCACTTTAAAATTTGCATAATTCAAGTATGTGTTTTAACTTCATACATTATATGCAATTTAAAATTTCATAATAGATGCTATTTTTAACTGCATAAAAGATATGTAGTTAAAAATAGTGCAATTCATAAATGCATACGCAAAATGTAGTTAAAAATGCAGTTGTTCATAATAATTGCAAATATGTATTCAACTATTCATAATAACTGCATATTTGAAATGCACTTAAAATTTGCATCATTTAACTGTATGTTTTAACTGAATATTTCATACATGTGTTGAAGAATACTCCTTTATATGCAGAGATTTTGAATATTTGCAGTTATTGCAGCAATTATATTTAAAAACTGCAGAATTATCTGCAAATATTGAGAATTAAACTGGCCAATAAATCCAGCGACTATCATTCTTGCAACAGTAACATCATTATTACCATTATTTTTGCAAACCGTACTATACATTAGCATACGATGAGCTACATTAAATATTTGTTTTTCACTAAATGTGTCAATATTCCATTCATATATAATTTTCCCATTGTAACTATTTTTACTAATAAAATCTGGTTCTTCAGGTAAAGTATCCATAGGAGAAGGTCTCCTATAGTAAAATAATTTTTGAGAAGGCTTATGTGCATATTTTTCAAGTTTATTTATCTCATCTTGGACTGTGTGGTAGCTATTATTTTGTTGAGAAGATTCTTCTTCAAGAGTATTTAATCTGAGATTTTCCATTCTTTCTTTTAGGAATCTCCCTAAGTCGGATTCGGATTTTAATTTAAAAACCTTTTCTAATTTCGATTCTGTTTTGAACTTAAAACCTTTAATTTCAAGGGGAGGTTGAAGACTTGAAGTTGCAATTACTTCGCTTACTTCTTCAGTTGTAATTGAAATAGTATGTTTTATATTATTAATAGCAGAAAATATTTTTTCTATTTTGTTATGTAATGAAGTAATTTGTTCACCAACAACAGCTAAATAAAGATTTGCATAATTTTGTTGTTCAAATATTTGGTTTATTTGTCTTACAGTAATTTGTAATGTATCATTTTCTAATATTTTAAAAAATGCATTAAAACTTAAGTACTTTCCATTTTTTCTATTTGAAAAGATTGTTGAGGAGGATATATTGCCTTTAGCAGATTTCCATTTGACAGTTTATAATCTCTTTCTATTACAGAAATATATTGTTTAATATAATTTGCTGTAAACCAAGGAATAAAGGGAAACATTATATTTCTTTCAGTTGTGAATTTATAAAATTCTTCTTGAAAATATTTCTGTTCTTCTTTTGAATTTTTTTCAAAAAACCATTTCCTAAATGGTTCCCATTTTGGAAGATTAAATTCAAATTTAATTTTTTGTCTAGTCTGAGAGCCAGGGCTAAAATCTATTTTAGTCATATAATCCATTAAATAGAGAAATTCATTTCTAGCTCGATTATATCCGCTTCTTGATTGTTGTAAATACCTTTTACAATATTATTTCTATTTACATACAATTTTTCTACAGTGTTATCTTTTAAAGATCCATCATTAGACGATTTTCTTTCAGTTTCTCTAATTTGAGATGTGGACAATCTTGATGGAGATTCAACAGTATAATCAAAAGGTGGAATATGAGAGTGAAAAGATTTTGTTCTTGATAAATATGTGTTACTAGAACTAGGTTTAGAAAGATTATTATCCATTTGTATTTAAATAGTTCCTTCAGAGGTTTGTATAATATTAGTAATAGTATTATTTGTTATTGGTTGTGAAGGAATGACTCTTTCTATTTTCCAATTTTCTGGAAGAGGAATTTCAAAATTAATTTAATTACGCAATACACTAAGACAGATTACAGAGTAAAGGGTTGTTTTAGCATACTGCTACAGTACGAATTTTGCTACAATGTTTTCAGGATCTTACAGATTAAAATGAAAAGACCAGAACAAATATGTAAACATTTTACAAGTCAAGTATTGATCTAACAATAATTTTTGGTTTAAAGAAAGTCCTGAAACGTATAACGACCCGTAAATTTCAACTGTTTTAATAACGTAATTAGTTAAAATTTTGTGAAATTTTAAACGATAAAATTTTGAAATAAAAATTTAATATTTGGAATACGTCTAGTTAAACATAGCGACTGGCAAATTTTCGTCCGGAAATATGAAAGTTTATTTCGCGCGTAAATTTACTTCAATTCAATCAGTTAAAAAGCGATGAAAATGAAATATTTCCGAAACCTAAATATTTTTACATAGAAAAATTCTAAATCATCTTCTGAGCAAGATGTCAGTTTGTCGTTTTTCCAAATTCGGACATCTTTGGCTCCGTCGATCTTATTTTTCAGCGTTTTTCTTGCATTTTCCGCTATTAAAAAAAATTCGAATTTTATAATTCAATCAAACCGCTGATATTTTTATACCGTTTTGATCGTCTCGTCGTGCTGATCCTTACGGTATACTTGATTTTAAAATTCGAAGTCCGATGGACATTGCACTTTACGTAACGCCTACCGTATCGGCATCCGTTTTAAACTCTTCGTTTCCCGGTTCTTTCGTTGTTCCCGGTGTTAATCTACAGCTCGTTGCCATAAATATTCCTAAAATTCAGCTTTTGACCGTTGTTTTTCTATTAGTTCAATTAAGGTCGGTCCATTTCTTCCATTCATTTGATCTGTGGAGAGAATAACTATATCACAAAAGTTTTGTTTTATTAATTACTGTTTGGATGCGTGAGCTTTTCCTCTTCACCACTCTTCCCTTTCCCTGTAGCTTGCCCTCCCACTTTTCCCTTAGCTTGCCCTCCCACCTTTCCCTTAGCCGAAGTAGCCCCTCCCTCCGGCCAGACCGCCTACGTGTCCTCCACCGCCATGACGAGATCGGCTCATACAAACCCAGTGACTGCCCCTCTGCTCGTCCTCCATGGCTCCCCACCTCGCCCATCCCAGGCCAAAAGCTTCGCAAGGCATCACCATGCTCGGCCTCCCTTTCGCAGCCCACGTTCATCTTCCTCTGCAACCACCACCGAGCCATCCGTTGTCTGACTCCCACCACTCCACCTTGCACGACTACAGTACAACCTCCGCCAAGCTGCCACCTCCCTCTCACTTTCACCCAACCTGGAACCCATTACTCCATAGTCGACCAAGCTTCGTCCTCGTCATCCCACTGCGATAGCCGCATCGACAACCCAGCCTCCGCCTTTACCCCGCCTCTCAAACAGCGCTCCGCCAGTAGCTCCTCCACGGGAACCAACGCGGTACCTTTCCCTACCTGTAGCCGAGTGCATCCATGCGTATATATATTGTAAGATGTATATTTTGTTTTCTGTTGTTTATATTGGTTTTAAAACATGCATGCATATGAGTTATAAAGGTGTAAGTTTATTTATTTATATAAATTGCTTGTAGATATATATTTTTCAGTTTACTTTATATGTTTAGCAAATGTATTTTGTTTAAATCTGTTTACAGTCTATATAAGAGTTTATATATAAGATTTATATTCTAGTTAAATATATATAATGGGTTTACAATAAGTGTAGTTTATACAAGTTGTTTTTTTTAATAAATATAAAGACATATATATTCATTATCATATAGAAACAACATAGTTTGGTTGATGCATTCAATTTGAACATAAATATTAGCGCTAGTAATGTACGAGGCTTAATGCTACATACACACATAACCTGGATTCTGTATTCCTAATGCAAGTGGAGTCTGCACATCACATTACACTCAAGATTGGAGATAGTACAATATAAGTTTATGAATAGAATATAGAAATAAGGCTAAAATGCAATATATGGAGGAAATTACTACCCATATTTAGAAGCTTGCACTACATTTATTTGTGCTGAGGTTGGCGCAATTGCAGGTTCATATCTAAACTCTTTTGTCCCTTAGATCCGCATACCTTCTTTTGTAATTCCATGTTTTCATGGCATGCAAGGTTAAATTTCTTGTGAAGTTCGATATTTTCTTGATAAATAAGATAGCCCTTTTGATTGATCTCCTGAATTTCATTGGAAAGTAACAGATCCTTTTGTTTTCTGACATTGAGCAGGCTGATTTCTAGCTTAGCTTCTAAATTTTTGAGATCTGTTATGCGTAAATCCATACAGCCCCTCTCCCGACAACATCTACATTTAGTCAAGGTCAATATAGGTTGTTTATCATATACGATGGTTTTCTTGTAAGCTCTGCAATTGTTGTCTCAAGCTCGCTGTCTCATTTTCCCAATACTTAACCTGTGGCAGTCTGTATATAATTGACTTGAATTTTATGTTACATTCTGGGGTTATGAGTATAAGTAATATCATGTTGTATAAGCCTATATAAACTTATGTATCAGTTATATTTTTATGACAGTGATAACGTTATGTTAGATTTTAAATTTCTCAATGTACTGTCTAAGTTATATATATATTATTTTAAAAATATGAAAAAAAACTATATCAATTATTAGCGATATATGTGATAGTTTATAATATATTCAGGTTTTGTCAGTTATAATATAATGTTGGTATATAATATATAGTATATTAGACAGTTTTGGACAGCAGATTTATATAAAGTAAGAAAGGTTGATTCTAAAATTTTTAATTAGATTGAGTATTTGATTTAATAAAAATATTAGCATAATATATGTTTTGTTCCAATTGTATCAAACTGATTCTGATCTGTTCCCATCAATTTCTATTATCAGCTCTATCAGTCGAATTCGTGCCAATTATGCTTTGCTTTAAAATTCATGCTTGGATTCGTAGCTCGTTTCATTTGTCGAACCTCTCTAGCCTCGAAAGGTGAGCACTCACTCACGATTAACGTTCTTTTATTTATTAAATTAGATTTCAATTGAAACGACAATTGAAATATGCTGCTGTTAGTTAATTATACTGTTATATATGCTATTACCTGTATCAGTTCACCTGTGACAATTGACACTATTATCTGTTATTTATGAAATGATAATCCTGTTTGATTGATAATTGATTGATTGTTGATGTTTATATTGGACGTTAAATTGTTAATGTTAAAATGATAAATAGTATACAATTGAACTTGATATAGGATAGTTAAATGTTAAATTTGATTAACTGACATTTGTATAATATGACCCTTTTAACTGTTAACTTTATTGACACGTAGGATTTGTTTAATTACACTTTGAACCACTGAATGTATGTTGTTAAATTGATGATGTATGAAATTGTAAATTGAATGACAAGTGAAAACCGTAATGTAATAATCTTTAATCTACATGAAATGATAGTGTAGATTCTAGAAATAATTATATTAATTCGTACAAATAAAAATGCGAATTAATACGGTTATTTCGGGATTATTTGAATTGATTATTGGATTGTTATTGTTTGTTGTTATTGCTTGTTTATTTACTTTGACACCATCCCAGTTATCACACTGCAAGTTCCCTTTTCTATGCTTTGATTTTTGAATTGAATTGGAATCGGGTTGAAATGATAAATACCCAAATTGAACTTTGACCTAGGATAGGAAATTAAATAAAACCCGATTGGTCAATAATTTGATTTAAAATAAAACGAAGATTTTATTTGAATAAATAATATGGTTTGAAATGAAGTTGAAATTTGAATTTTAATGAAATGAAATGTTAATATTTAATAATCTGAAACAAAATATTAACAATGTAATTGATGGAAGAATGTTGTTAATTTGAGAAATGATTGAATTAAGTTTGAAATGATTTAATAATTAAGTTTGAAATTATAACTAAGTTTGAAATTATTAAACTTTGAAATGATTTAATAATTAAGTTTGAAATTATAATTAAGTTTGAAATTATTAAACTTTGAAATTATTTAATAATTAAGTTTTGAATTATTTAATAATTAAATAAGATTGAATTGTTTAATGATTAAATTGAATTGAATTCTTTAATAAGAAAATTTGAACTTTTGAATACGTGAATTTTACTTCGTAAATAATTGATATTGAGTTTTCTTTATTAAGTAAGTTTTGGAAAATTATTTAAGTAAGTAAATAAGTGAAATTGAATTTCTTTAACAGGAAATGAAAATGTGATAATTTTGGAATTAATGTAAGACTTGTAATTGAAAGAATTGATTTGACGAATTTAATTTAATTCAAAATTGTAAGTTTTGATTTAATGAAGTTGAACTTAAGAAATTGATTTAATGATTTGGAAATTTAATAGAAATTTTTTTGAATGACAAATTTACTTAACGAATATTAAATGAAATCAATAAATGAATTTAAATTGATTTGAATGTTAAATTTAGTTAATTCAAATGATTTCGGAATGAAACTTATATACGAACTTGAATCAATATTTGAATGGTTTTAAATAGATATTGAAATTGAATTATAAGATTTTGAAATGGTAATTTGGAAGTTTTGAAACGGAAATTTGGAAATTGGTTTAGACAAACGAAATGTTGATTTATAAACTCTGATTTAAATTGAATTGATTTGGATTTGAAATAAATAAACGACCAATCGGTGTAATAATTACGAAAGTTATTAAAGAGACCGGAATTGGTTATGGATATACTCTCTATCTAAACCAAAAACCACTTTAATAACTATACGCGGAGTGATGATCCAGAATGAAGTGGTTGGATTGATGTACGTGATGACTGAAGAAAGAGAACGATAATGGATAGCCTTGACACTTGTGTCAAATTGGAAATGACTAAAACAGGAGCCGTGCCGGGCCAATGGAGGATTAGCTACCTCAAGTGGACACACTTCTTCGAACTACTCATTACTTGTTGTCGATTGGTGCACCCTTGATTTTGGGAGTGTTGTTTCACGGTGTTGCGGGCGCTGCGGCGTTGCGTTCTCACCAGTCCGGATCAGGCGAACGGTAGTATCACTACCTTGGGTATTGCCTCATGTGCCTTGTCATACTTGTATTCCATTTATACGCGACCACTACGATTTTGATTTGTACCTTTAGTATATGGATTGCCCTCTGGTGACTTTCGGTTTTGGGGAAACTACGGTCTTGTATATGCTTTTGGGAATAAAAATGTGTTAAGGGTGGAATGGGCCATGACTTAACGCTATTTTGATATCTTTACATATTACTGATAGACATTATCTACTTAGCGTATATTACTACATAGTAGATAGTTTAACGGATCCTTAAAGGATGGTTATTCCAAACATCCTTTGAGTTACTTGTATTTCAATTGCTATTTCACTTGAGTTGGATTTATTAATATAAGAATGTTAATCCTGACTCGAGTGTCTTGTGTTTTGCTTTACGCTCGGGTCAGACTGAGTGTACCAGTATTCGAGACTCACCTTTGAAGTTGGAGCTTTGATTGAAGATCCAGCCATCTATTCTGCTTTCAGTATTCGATGATTCCAGTGATGCATTCTGATTTGTATCTGATGTATCGTGTTACTCTTCCGTTGTATCTGGTTTAACTCAGATGTATCGTATTACTCTTCTGTTGTAAACTCTGATGTATTTTATATATTCATATAGTAGCTTCATGAACTACTATCTCTTTTATTTCCGCTGCACTTATTACTCTGTGTCTGTGTTCTGTGATTATTTATTTACTGTATATGTTCAGTTTTGCCAAATTTAAATTAACAACGCGGTAATTTGAGCAATTCAACTCCGGCATGAGTGTCTACCTATACACTTATAATGGATGCGAATGGTCCAAAATATCGGGTCGTTACAAAACGCCTTACCATGGCTCTAAAATGGACTTGGAAGATAGCCAGAAATTACTATCCTCTGATACTGTTCTTAACCCATGAATGATGTTTTCAGTTTATTATGTATTCCTTAAACATTTGGACACATGAAAACATACATACAGAACAGAAGTAATTCAACACACAACTAAATTAACCTGCCATTCAGGCTATATTCAATATATTAATACAAATTTAAAACTTGAAAATAAAAACTTACAAAAGATAGCACAAGTGGAAGTAGCAAGTTCTTCCTTATTTTACACACTTTAATATTACACACTTATATAATGGCAGAAAGTTTTTAAGTAGAGCAGAGAATGGAAGAATGAAGTCTGCCTCCTTCACAAGAAGCACCTCTCTTTTTATAGTTGAGGTTGGAACTGAAATGGAATTCAAATCCATTTTTCTTTGTACTTCAAAATTTTTGAATTCGAAAAGGAATCTTTAGAGTAGCTTATCTGTCTTGAATTAGCTAGCCACCTGTGTTTCTTTTTATAAAAGGATTTAGCCACCTGTTTTACTTTATAAAAGATTAGCCACCTGTGTTGCTTTTTATAAAAGCATTTATTCACATGTTCCACTTTATAAAAGATTGTCTTAATCAATTATCATTTAGCCAGATCATTATTAATCCAGAGTCATTTAGCCTTTGTCTTTTCCCATATTGTGGGCCTCCTTTTCCAGTTTGCTGAATATTTCCGCAAAATCTTCATCATTTAGATCTGAGAATTGGTCTTCCTTAGCTATGTCTTTAGCTTTTGATGAAGCCATTGATGTATCTGAATTTGCATCTTCCTTACCAATGTTTTTAATTAAATCTTTCTTTTTTCTGCAATATAGGCATAAAGAGTATCTTCTTTAGTGACTGTACCTTTCTGCATTTTCAATTTTCTGATAATATGTTGGAACGGGCTTGGAGCTTCCTTATGCTGAATTATAGATTCCTGTTCCCGATAAAATTCTATCTTTTTCTCTATTTCTAATATCATTTCTTGGCCAAATATTTGACCTGTACTATTGTCAATTCTGGTTAATTTATCCCAAAATTTTGTAAAGAAACATCTGTGTAAACAAGGAATTTCTTTGTTGGTATATCCAATTTCCGGTTTCCATTTCCAAATCCAAGGGAATGGAAAACTCAATGAAGAAATATTGTGGGTCTGCTCCTGATATCATTTGATATTGTTCAAGATTACTTAATCTTGGTGAAACATCTACCCATTCTGAATATAATTCTTTTAATTTTCCTGGGAGAATATCAAGTGGTGGTTCATATTTTGTCCACCAGTCCATAAACCAATTTGGTATTAGTCGTTTATAAACTTCCTCACAAATTTTTATAAACCATGAATGTTTCCGTTTATTATTTTCATAGAGAAGTACTTTATGTCGTGCTTCTACATAATCCCAGTAGTTATACCTAATAGAAATTTTCTTATCAGGTAAAAACATTTCCTTTTCTTTGAGGGTAGATAATCCCCATTCTTGAGGCATTATTAGCCTTTTAACAATTATTTTTTACTGAAATTATAAACATTCGGGTCACTTGCATTGAAATGGGTTATTTCATAAGTTTCAGAGGCTTTTATTATTGCCTCGTAATATGCCCTTTGCTTATATGCCGTGACAGTAAATGATGAAGTATCAAGGTACCTTTGTAGTAGGTTCCAGGGATCATTCTCCCTTTTTACATCATCAAATTCTAAGAGCGGTATGATTTCTTTATGTGGGTTTTCAGCATAAGTAGTTATATTTTCCTTAACTTCTTTATTACCAGTTATGTTGGCATATGATGACGAACCAGATTGGCTATTAGCCCCTTGTCTCTTTTTAAATTCTAAAAATTCCTTGAACAAATGATCATTGGAATTATTACTCCCTGAAGTGGTTGTTAAATTTTCAACAAATAGCTTTTTATTGCCATGTTGGGCCAAGAGGATATTTCCTCTACCCTTTCCTCTGTAAGAGGAATTACCCTTCCTTTGGGGATCATTGTCCTGCAAAAATTTATGAGTTAAAAAATCAGGAAGACTATTTTCTTTACCTTTTTTATAAAGGATTTCAAAATCAAAAGGTGCTAGATGAGCTTGCCATCTGGCAAACATCTGTTTTGATACATCGTGTTTAAAATCTTTATTAAACATATATTTAGACGATTTACAGTCAGTTTTTATAATAAAATTTTGATTATATAAATCATCTTAAAATTTTAAAACACATTTAACTATAGCAAGAATTTCCTTGGCTATGGTTGCATAGTTCTTTTGACTATTAGTCCATTTACCTGAGTGGAACCTGACAAGATATTCTTGTTTTATTTTTGGACATGTTTGTTTTAAAATTCCACCAAATCCTAGATCTGATGCATCTATCTCTATTATCTTTTCCCAATTTGGATTTGAAAGCATAAAACAAGGCAAATTTTTTACCTTTTCTTTTATCATTTTAACAGCTTTAGTATGCTGTTCTATCCATGGACCTGGATTCTTTTTTAATCTATCATATAAGATATCAACATCTGTAGCTAAATTAATATAATAAGAGGATATATAATTTAAGCTACCCAAAAACCTTTGTAATTGTGTTTTATCATTATTATATTAGAAAATTTTGAAGCAAATTCTATACTTCTATTTATAGGAATTATTTTTCCCTTTTTGATATTATGGCCTAAAAATCTCACATTTGTCTGAAACAAAGACATTTTTGCTTTTGATATTACTAAGCCATTATGAATAATGATTTTTCTAAAAACATCTAAGTGTTTAAAATGTGTTTCACTATCTTTTGGAAATATTAGGATGTCATAGATATAAACTTTAATAAATTCACTATATGGAATAAAAATGTCATTCATTATTTTCTGAAATTCTAAGGGTGCATTTTTCAAACCAAAAGGCATTACTGTCCATTCATAATGTCCAATTGGAACATTAAAAATAGTTTTGTATTGGTCAGATTTTGAAATTTGGATCTGCCAATAGCCAGATTTTAAATTAAACTTAGAAAATATGATAGAATCATATAACCTATCTAATAAATCCTTTTTATTATGAATTGGATGCCTAATCCATTTCAAAACCTTATTAAGAGGCTTGTAATTTATTACTAACCTAGGTACCCCTCTTTTATGTTCTTTATGTTTATTTACATAAAATGCAGTACATGACCAGGGTGATTGGGATGGATTTATTAAACCTTTTTGTAATAATAATTCAATTTCTTTTTTACACAACTCTAGATATTCAGAATTCATTTGACATGGTCTTGCTTTAGTAGGGATTTTTCTTTCATCAAAATTCTCTTCATATGAAAGATTAACAATATGTTTCTTTCTATCCCAAAAGGCATTTGGATAGTCATTACAGATTTCTATAGAAAATTTGTTATAAATCATTTTAATTTTTTCTTGTAATTTTTGATTTTGGAGTTTTTCTTCTATATTAAGAGAAATAACCTCTTGTTTTAGATAATTTAAGTGATAAGCCTTTTGTGTCAAAAGATCTTTTATTTCATGTAAGATCTTTGTAAAGGATTTAGTTATAAATTCAAAAGTAATAGGCTTATTCTCAAAAATACTTGTTATTCCATTTTTATCAATATTTGTTATAGGATAAACTTTATCTATAAATGGTGTTTCAAGTATGACTTGATTAGTAATATTTTTTACTAGTAAAAAGTTTGTAGGAATATAAGTCTTATTTTTACATATATAAGTATGTGGTAATTTAAATTTAATATCATTTTTTCCTCCACCTGCATGACTTAATGAATTAGCGGTTTTATGAAAATACCTAGTTGGAATTATTCCTTCTTGAATTACATTCATGTCTGCACCACTATCTATAAGCACAGTTAATTCCTTTTTAAAATGGTTATCAATCAAAAGAGTTATTTTGATAAACCATTTTTGAGATATTTCAATATTCAATTTTGAAAGAAATCCTTCTTGTTCTGGAAGTTTTACTTGAGAACAATTTATTTGATTGTTTTCAATAGGGATAATTTGTTTTGACTGTTCTAGAAAAGAGAGTCTATAATCAAGATTTCTGTTTTCATTTTTTATGATTTGGATTTCCTTTTTAAGGTTTTGGATCTCATTATTAAGGTCTTCTACCATAGTAGGATATTCAATTCTTTGTCGCTCTTTTAAAAGTTTATGAACTTCATTCATAGAACATGGATTTTTAGAACTTCCAATATATTGAAATCTCTCTGTTAATGATTCATTATTTTTTCTTGTTTCTGTAATATCTTCCATTTGATCTATCATTTCTTATCTTAATTCCGGGTCTTTAACTAATTTTAAAAATTCTATAATATTATTATTGGTTAATACATTTATATTTAAATATTGAAATTGTGAGAGGATTTTATAAAATTCATCCTTTTCATCTTCACTTCCTATTATTAAGTTTAGACAAGGTTTTCCTTGTCCACATGGTTCACAACATCCATCAGATTTTGATGATTCCTCATCAAGAACTTTAAGTTTTTCAGAAGTAACCGAATAGTCTGAATCATTTTCACATTCTGTTTATGAACTATTTTCAGAGCTAGAGTCTAACAGAAGTTTTGATAATGTTTCTTTTAATTCATTATCAGCCTGTAAATTATTAATTTTGTTTTTTAGTTTGCATCTATTAGCATAATGTCCAACTTTTCCACATTTATAGCAGTGGGTAATTTTATTTTTCTTTTTATTTAATCTTTCCTCTTTTATTTAAGCTTTTTGTTCTATCTTTTTATGAGAATAAAATTTCTTCTTTTTTCAAAAAGATTCCTTAAATTTATTATCTTTTCTTTGAGGTTTTTATGTTTGGAACATCCATTCCAAATTGACTACACAATTGTCCTAATTGATTCCTTTCAGTTAAATTTTGGCATTTTATTTATTGATTTAATTTTATTTCATTACACAATGATAAGCTTTCTTGGATGCATGTTCCAACAAGCTTACCATAAGTATAACTTGCGTAAGGAATATTTATTTTACAAGATAAGAGTCTCAGGTCCCTGTTTTCGATGTTGTTATAGGAAAAGTCCCTGCATAAATGAATATGTAAATTTGGTCCCTATTTTTGAAAAATAAAAAACGCAAGCTGCCTTGCACTTTTCTGACAGAAAATGCAAGGTAACCTGCACTTATCTGATTTTCGAATCTTTTTCGAAATTTTGAAATTTTTTAAAAATTTTCAAAATTTTGAAAAGCGCAAGTTAACTTGCACTTTTTATCGGAAAAGCGCAAGCTAGTTTGCGCTTTCTGATTTTGAAATTTTTGAACATTTTGAAATTTTTGAAAAGTGCAGGGTAACTTGCGCTTTCGGATTTTGAAATATTTTTAAAAATTTTGATTTTTTTTTTTTAAATTTAATGTTTAAAAAGCGCAAGCTAACTTGCGTTTTTTGATTTAAAAAAAACAGGGACCTAATTTACATACTCATTTCTACAGGGACTTTTCTTATAACAACAACAGAAATAGGGACCTTTCGTGCAAAGCCCCTTTATTTTATCCTTTCTTACAGACTTTCTTACCCTTTCTGCAAATAAGGAGGGGAGTCCATCAATAAATTTTGATTTCCAATGAGAGCTATTACTCTTTGGTAATTCCATTAGTCTATTTAAAAACGTATCTTTGTACCATATGAAATCGTTAATGTTTTACACCTTAAATTTTGTAGAAGTGTACGAACACTTTCATTATTATCTGATACTCTTCCAGTAAAATGTTCTAGAATAGTAACTATTAAAGTATATACAGCATTTTGGACCATTTGTCCATCTTCTTGTTTTACTGTGTTGTAAATTTCATTTTTAAGAGACGTAGGAAGATGATTTCCCACCATCCTTTAAACTGGCCAGTAAAACCAGCGACTATCATTCTTGCAACAGTAACATCATTATTACCATTATTTTTGCAAACCGTACTATACATTAGCATACGATGAGCTACTTAAATATTTGTTTTTCACTGAATGTGTCAATATTCCATTCATATATACTTTTACCATTGTAACTATTATTACTAATAAAATCTGATTCTTTAGGTAAAGTATCCAAAGGAGAAGGTCTCCTATAGTAAAATAATTTATGAGAAGGCTTATATGCATATTTTTCAAGTTTATTTATCTCATCTTGGACTGTGTGGTAGCTATTATTTTGTTGAGAATATTCTTTTTCAAGAGTATTTAATCTGAGATTTTCCATTCTTTCTTTTAGGAATCTCTCTAAGTCGGATTCGGATTTTAATTTAAAAACCTTTTCTAATTCTGATTCTATTTTTAACTTAAAACCTTTAATTTCAAGGAGAGGTTGAAGACTTGAAGTTGCAATTACTTCGCTTACTTCTTCAGTTGTAATTGAAATAGTATGTTTTATATTATTAATAGCAGAAAATATTTTTTTTATTTTGTTATGTAATGAAGTAATTTGTTCACCAACAACAGCTAAATAAAGATTTGCATAATTTTGTTGTTCAAATATTTGGTTTATTTGTCTTACAGTAATTTGTAATGTATCATTTTCTAATATTTTAGAAAATGCATTAAAACTTAAGTACTTTCCATTTTTTCTATTTGAAAAGATTGTTGAGGAGGATATACTGCCTTTAGCAAATTTCCATTTGACAGTTTATAATCTCTTTCTATTACAGAAATATATTGTTCAATATAATTTGCTTTAAACCAAGGAATAAAGGGAAACATTATATTTCTTTCAATTGTGAATTTATAATATTCTTCTTGAAAATATTTCTGTTCTTCTTTTGAAAAATTTCAAAAAACCATTTCCTAAATGGTTCCCATTTTGGAAGATTAAATTCAAATTTAATTCTTTGTCTGGCCTGAGAGCCAGGGATAAAATCTATTTTAGTCATATAATCCATTAAATAGAGAAATTCATTTCTGATTCGGTTATATTCGCTTCTTGATTGTTGTAAATACCTTTTACAATATTATTTCTATTTACATACAATTTTTCTACAGTGTTATTTTTTAAAGATCCATCATTAGACGATTTTCTTTCAGTTTCTCTAATTTGAGATGAGGACATTCTTGATGGAGATTCAACAGTATAATCAAAAGGTGAAATATGAGAGTTAAAATATTTTGTTCTCGATAAATATGTGTTACTAGAACTAGGTCTAGAAAGATTATTATCCATTTGTATTTGAATAATTCCTTCAGGGGTTTGTATAATATTAGTAATATTATTATTTGTTATTGGTTGTGAAAGAATGGCTCTTTCTATTTTCCAATTTTCTGGAAGAGGAATTTCCTCCCATTTTACTGACCTTCTTGTAGTTATGCTAAAACAATATGCTAAAACAATCCTTTACTCTGTAATCTGTCTTAGTGTATTGCGTAATTAAATTAATTTTGCCCAGCGTTTTTAGATAGAATACTTGGTTAATTTTTATAAACTTATTAAATTTTTATAAAACTTAGTTAATTTTTATAAACTTTGTTATTTTTTTTGTTATTATTATTATAATAGGCTCGTTTAATTTTTTTTAAACATAGTTAACTGGTTATTTATAAACTTGTTATATTTGGATGCTCTTACAAGTGCAAATTTATAAACTTGTTAGCTTATAAAAATTAAATTTGTTAGTATAAACATGTTATTTATATATTTGTTATATTGGGATGCCCCAAAAGAATAATGACAGCTAGAAAAGAACTGCAAAAAATATCCTCACTTTGTTTGTGAATCTAAACAGCACCACTAGCACGCATGTAATATATGCATGATTCACTTAGTTAAATTCAGCATAATTAAAGATTATTCAACACACTTGTTTCAAATACACGACGACTTAGTATGTTAGTTCATATTGCATTAGTGACATTTTCCAATACACCTGTAAGCCGTTATTATATGCAGTAACTACCTCATGCAGTTTATGGGACAGTGTAGAATGATTCGTTAATTTTTTAACTAAGAGGTCTGCTATAGAAAAGTAAACTTTATTAAAAAGGACTAGATTCGGATTGCACATTAATACAGTTGTTAATTTGAAACAAGTGGTTCTTGGCACTTGTAAGAGCATCCCAATATAACAAGTTTATAGAAATTAAACGAGTTTTATAAGCTAACAAGTTTACAAATAACTAGTTTATAAAAATTAAACTAGTTATCCCAAGAAGAAAACATAGCAAAGCAATGCAAATTTAACCTCGGCTTCATATAGAACTGGAACAATATCACCAAATAGCTCAATTTCAATTAACTGAGCATATGCTCAATTTCCTCAACTGCGTTGTGCTCAGTTTGCACAAGTAAGCACAGAGCCTTTCCTCGATGTCATCTTCGAATTTTATTCCCTTTTAAGCTTACAGAAGTCAACATCAAAAATTATTTAGTGGAAATTAGCCAGAAGGGCCTCTTTAGTAAGTGAAATTAGTTTCTAGGACACACAATTGAAATAATTACTTTCAAGGACAAAATTGTAAAATAATTAGTTTCTAGGGTTTAAAAACCTATGAAATTATGTCCTTGAAAGTAATTAAATCACCGATTTTGTCCTTGAAAGTAATTATTCTGCTGACTTTGGCCTTGAAAGTAATTTCTTTGAATGTGTGTCCTAGAAACTAATTGGACTGCAAAGTTTATCCTTCTGGTGAAATGCCCCAATTATTTATGTGTTTATTTTCTGTGTAATTATATCGATTTTTAGTCTAAAATGTTCATCATTAATAAACATTTCTAAAATACATCAACCAGGAAGAAGCACCATGCACAAATATTTAGTCTAAAATTAACTTTGACAGTGGTTAAAATAATGAGCACACTAGTAAATCATTAATTGATAAACTTGTGAGACGAGTTTATAATTGATTATTCTCTGTTTTGGTATAATAGACGTATAACAACTACAACAAAACTTGCTATTAACTGCATTGATTGGTGGACTTTCAATCCTAAGTGCTACCGCAGGTCGTTCAGAAAAATTAAAAGTAAATAACAAACGCAACCGTGCTATCCCGCCAACCATCGCCAAAAGATTATATTTTTCTTTGCCCCTTATATATCGTTTTCTTCTCCCTTAGCAGTCTTATTCAACTTCTTTTCCTCCCACATAAGAAAACCCAAAAAATCACCTTCGATTCGCTGTCCTTCATCGCGCAGTTCCACCTAGATTTTTTCTCCGAACCCCTGCGCCTCAAGCGACAATTTCCAGACTCTGCTTCATACCTCCAAGGGTAATCCGCAATCTAAAAATAAACTTCATTTTACGTTTTTTGTTTAAATTGAGTATTTACTCATAACCCTTATCATGCTTTCCAGTTTATAGGCCGCATCTTCCCTAGACAAATTTTTCTAGGGCAAAACGTTCTCAAGCGACATTTTCTTGAGCAAAATCAGTGACTTTGCAAAGGTATTTCTATCTACTTTTGGTAATTTCACTTCAAGGAATCGATCTAAATTTCAAGCATGTTGTTTTTATATTAATTTTTGATCGAGTATTGTTTAGTTTTGGAATAAGCATGCAAAAAGATTTCCAATTTAAAAATCATGTGCAAAGAGTAACAAAGTATTCAAAAGTAACATAAGATTTGTTCTTTAAGATTGTTAATTATAATAGAAAGATAATATTGAGGATATAGTAAAATTTGTAATATGCATCAGACCATAAAATCTCTTTAAGTTCCAGTTGATCTAAGGATTGAACTAGGTTGAATTTGAATCTTGACAAAATTTCCACTGGTCCATTTAATCTTTCTATACAGTTTGTATGATCGGACTGGTGGTCTTCCACAATCTGCAATCTGAAAAATAACAATGTATGTGTGTCAGAAATAGTACAAAATAACAACATCATATTCATATATTGTTAAAGAGCTTACTTTGATGGCGGTTGATTAGCCTTGGAATCATCTAGTGAACGCTTGGGGTATGAAATAGTATTCATAGGTTTAATTTTAGCCCCAGCCAGACCAAGTGTTAGCTCTGTGGCCTTAAGGTTTTCAAATTCCATACTGAAACATCTTGTTCCTTCCATTTGAAAAGATATAAGTTTGAATGGTGTGCATATGTATAAAGGGTATGAAAAATGTTGAGGTTTTATACAATAGCGTTGAAGTGGAGGAGAATTGTTATTTGTAAAGCAGAAGATGCATTGCTATTTATTAGGTTACACAGTGCATTAATTTTAGCTTCAAGGAACGTAGGGCTTGAAAAGAAGTCATGTTAGCAGACTAGGGAGCTTGCACCAGACAAGTTAATAACTGTGAAAATGCATTATTTTTGTTCCATAGGAAACGTTTATAATGATTACTTTGGTGATCCTAATTTTCTGTTTTCTACCTAATTTAATATCACCGTTTGTTTGTCCAAGACTTTTCCTATAGGTTTCTCTTTTAATAATGACACGAGTATGACATTGTAATAAAGTATAACTATGATGATGGTTAATACTTAATATTTTGTAAAACCATAAGAAAAGTAGCATAAAAAGTAGAGTATGAACAACGAAATTCATACAACATGGATACAGTCGTGGTCACGTGAAATCCTAGAACAATAGTTCCAGGTTTAGAGCATCTGAAAATGTATTTCGATTTCGACGTTGATGCTGCAAGATGCATTTTGAAGAATACGATTTACAAGACGTTACGGTTTCGATTGGTGGAACGGTAACTAATGCAAGTTGGAGTGCTGCGGAAGACTATTATCTTTGCTACATTTACTGTGCACTCTCAGTCGATCCTATTCGAGGTGCCGATCAAAGTGGTAAGACTTTTTGGGACAAAATTACTAATTGCTACAATCGGAAGAACATCGATCGGAAAAGAACGTAATCTTCAATCAAAGGTCGTTATGGAAAAATTAATCGTCAAACACAAACATTTGATTCTCAAATTTTCAATTTAAAGCAAACGAATCCTATTGGATTTGAAAATGAAATGCATTTGGTAAGATTTAATATAATTTTATTGTTCTAATTTTTATCATAGTTCTCTAATTATACTAGTGTTTTTTATTACAGAGAATGGTCGCAAACAAGTTGTTTAAACAAATCTATAAACCTGATAGTAAACAAACACCACATTTTTATCAGTTCATGCATGTTTATGACATGTTGGTTGAGCATGTTAAATGAAAATCATCACTTTAGAAAATCGTCCAAGACGTCCAATCAAACAGTGGTCATGGTAAAACGCCTAGAGTTGGAGAAAGC
The DNA here is from genome assembly GCA_030737815.1 of Allium fistulosum. Taxonomy (NCBI): domain Eukaryota; kingdom Viridiplantae; phylum Streptophyta; class Magnoliopsida; order Asparagales; family Amaryllidaceae; genus Allium; species Allium fistulosum. Next base: position 301,313,569 of record CM060901.1, on the reverse strand, counting down.
TCTAGTCCTAGGAAATCGCTATGAAGCTATGGTTTAGGATCAAAAGAAGACCCAACCCCTACCGAAGGTCATTTTGTTAGGCCACGGGGAGCAAAAGCGGCAAAAAAGAAGCAGGCTGTTAGAGCGGATCAGACAGAAATTAAACAACTCCTACTTGAATCTGAAGATAGATGTAACCGTGAAATGAAGACTCGAGCAATTCAACACCAAGAAAGATTGTCAAGAATAGATCAACTTCTTGCTGGAAACCAACAAAGAGTTGAAGATGCAATAATGTTCATGGATACATCGCACATGTCTGAAGAACAACTGGAGTATATAGAGCATAGAAGGAGAGAAATTATGAGACTTAGACGTGAAGAGGGTCATTAACTGTTTCTGTTTTTCTAGAACCTTTGTATCTTTGAATTACCATTAGTTGTATTGTATTATGAACGTAAGCAATTATTTTTATAAGTACTATCATTGAAATTGCGTTACATTGAGAAAAGATTATAACAACATTACGTTAATTAAACATAAACAAATTATAATAACAATAATAAGTAACAACAACATAAACAACAGTAGCAAAAGTAACAACAGAAATATAGTTTCACTGATTTCCAAAAAAGTTCCAAAGATGATCTATGAGATCATTTTGCAGTCTTCGATGCAGTTGAACACTACGGTAGGACATTTGGTTTTCTACATGAAACTCGAGTTCTAGTGCGTTTCCAATCATATCGTTGCACCAAACAGACGGTGGTATTGGAGCACCCTCGTAAAAGTAATTTTCTTTCATGTCTCTTTCATCCTCTATAATCATATAAAATAACACAAGTGTACATTATTTCTGTCATTTTAACTGGTGACCAAAGTCTGCATGGATTACTGACTATGGCAAATCTGGATCGAAGAACCCCAAATGCTCTTTCAACGTTCTTCCTCTGGCCTTCTTGCATTGATGCAAACTTTGATTGTCTATTATTTTGTGGGTTAGGAATTGTCTTGATAATGGTACTCCATTTAGGATATATACCATCGTCAAGATAATATCCATGACCGTACGTGTTACCTCTTAAAGTAAAGGTACAAGGAGTTGATCTACCATTTGCTAAATCATTGCACAACGTAGATCGTTCGACTACGTTAAGATCATCGTTCGAACCCGGCATTCCGAAAAATACATGCCATATCCATAAGTCATACGACGCTACGGCTTCAAGAATAATAGTGGATCTACGTGACTTACCCTGATAAGCTCCGGCATACGCCTTTGGACAATTCTTCCACTCCCAATGCATGCAGTCTATACTATCTAACATTCCGGGTTATCCTCTACTACCATGCATATTCATTAACATCGCTATACCCGTCTCGTTTGGTCTGCGTAAGTATTGATCACCATAAATGTCCACGATAGCTTGACAGAAATGCTCCAAACACTCTAATACCATGCTTTCCACCACTTTCGAATTTTCATCAAGAGCGTCTGCCGGTCCCGCATATGCAAGCATTAGTGCAGCTGTCATTTTCTTAATTCCAGTCAATCCCATTGTACGATATGCATTGGGTTTGAAGACAAACTATTTATCATGTTGCTTGATACATTGTAGGATTCTAAGAAACAGAGGTCGTTGCATGCGGAATCTTCTCCTAAAATCTCCATCTATGTAAATAGGATTTGGAACAAAATAGTCTTCCACCGGTCTGTCATTGTACCATGAATGTCTATGATTTTTGTACCGACGACCAACAACCGATCCACCATGTTGCCCGCTGGATTGACCAACTTGTAGTGCAGCCATAGTTATTAGCTCTGTTTCACGACGAAAATGATCTTCCATCATTTCATCAAATTCGTCGTCGCTATCATCGAAAAAAATATAATCTTCAGCAGCTTTTTTTATTTTTGAAATTGTATGAGATGTGACTGAGTAAGAAAACTTCTAGCATTTAACAAGCTTTTTATAGCTTAGATCACATGCTGGCCTTCATAACAAAACAAGCAAACATGACTAGTTGGCAGGTAGCATTAATTCAATTCGACTACTATCTATAAAGTAGATTCCATTTATGTCACGTCTGTAGTGTCCCGTCCCATCTACACACTGTTGACTGTTGGTGCAGTGTCTCATCCCATCTAAACACTGTATCCACGTCTTCAACCACAAGCCAACAAGGAGATATGACTGAGCAATAAAACTTATAGCATTTAACAAGTTTTTTATAGCTTAGATCACATGCTAGCCTTCAAAAAAAAAACAAGCAATCATGACTAGTTGGCAGGTAGCACTAATTCAATTCTACCACTATCTATAAAGTAGATTCCATTATGTCACGTCTGCAGTGTCCCGTCCCATCTACACACCGTTGACTATTGGTGCAGTGTCTCGTCCCATCATACAACTGTAGTTATATTCTTAACGACTTTATGACACTACCAAACAATAATACACTGAAAACTTTCTACGACAATAATACAGGAAGAAACAAGACAATATTACTGAAACACACAAACATTAATACAGTCAACAATAATACATCAACAAACAATAATACAATCAACAATAATACACTCAACAATAATACAACCAACAATAATACCCTCACTAGTACTTAGAACTGACACAAAGAAACTACTGGTTACGGTCAAATTGCAAGTTTTGCAGGATATTTCTGAGACGTCTTATTTCTTGTTCAAGCTCGTTGGTATATGTTATGGCCCTTGGGCACAGACGTTCATCAACTCATTCTGCGTAATTGCACCCTTCAAGCCAGAAGGGACACAACTGGATTCAACGATCAATATTTTCACCATCAGCTCTAACCACAACTTCAACCTTATAACCACAGTGGAAGCATACCGCGTAAGAATCAACCTCTTGTTCAACTGAAGGTTGCAAATTTGGCACTTGATCAACCTCCTGTTCTTGTGGTCGTTGATGAACCAACTGTTCATGTAGAGGTTGGACAACCGCACATTCATACAGTGGTTGAACATCTTCCTGAAGTGTGAGTTCGTCAAGATTTGGAAATTCACGAGCAACGTCCTCGTAATGCTGGTCTTGATAATTGATATTCCAATCTTCATCGGTGTGTTCGCTTTCCATTGGAACGTAGCCGAAATTAAAGTCGATGGATGATGGCCAGGAAGGCATTGGTATGAGGAATAGAAGAATGAAGGAGTGGAGGACTAAATTGTGTGTTTGGGAAGAAAAGCTCTTATGTATATATAGATGTGTGTGAATGCTTAAATTTTTTAATGTTGAAATGTGAGCATTGTTTTTTATTTGACAGTACACTAGAATCTGAGTACTGTTTTTGATATGTGTGTGAAATCTAAGCATTGATTTTGATTTGACATTACAATGAAATTGTTTTTATTAGACACAAACAAACAAGACAATAATACATATGCGTACACAGAAACAATAATACACTCAACAATAATACACTCACCATAAGCCTCATTACATAACTCAAATAAAGGTTATAACTAAACGTGTCATTACAGAACTCAAATTATGGATATCCAAATCGTTCTAACCAATTTTGACGTACGATATAAGCCTCATGTCCAGAGAATGTGGTGTAATATTTGAGAAAGTAACGACCTTCAAATGTGGAACGAGTTGGTTCAAACAAATTTTCAAATATAATACCATTAATAACCGTACTGTATCGCGTACAGACGTTGCAGAAGTTGCCATAAGCAGTCCTCAACTCTTCCTTCGTACGTCTACTGTTACCTCAACATTGCTATTGTATAGTTGAGCAATAGTGTCCCAAAAATGAGTTACCATTATCTCCTCATCGTCGTACATCTGATCAGTTTGTATACAAGAATTTACTACCAGTTTCAATTCTTTACAACAACAACAAAGCCATTATTCTCGAACAGCAGTTTCAATTCTTTAGCTGAAAATATTACGTTGGACATTGATTGAATTTACCGAAGTTTTAAATGCTGTGACATTTGAATATAACACTTTCTCTTAAATAGAGAGGTCGTAATCCGCGTCAAAAAATGAAGCATGAGATGAACGTCCACGTGTCAAACATCCATAAACTTTACGAAAAACAAACACAACTGTGTTTGTTACTCCAAAAATTTTGCATCATATAAGTTTAATAATAAATATGCATAAAATATAATCAACACAATGCCATACTCAACACAAATAATGAACACAATGCCATACTCAACATAAAATATAATCAACACAATGCCATACTCAACATAAAATATAGACAAGCACATATAACAATAGCATCATTACCAACATAATATGCAACCAACTAACGTAATGCATGAAAAATAATAACATAAACTGAAACATCTATATGCAGCACATCAATCTATGTGATCGGAACCACTATCAATCTCCTCGTCGTTGCCACTGTCATCGTTGACGTCATTAAAGTGGTGAGGCTCAGGTCCCGCCTGGAGCTGCTTCTAAAGCTGCTGAATCTGGGTCTGTAATCCCTGTATCTGCGCATCATACTGAGTCTGCTGTTGCTGGATCGCAGTCTGGTAACTCTGATACATCATCTGTGTATAATCAAGCGTCATACGCTTAAATGTAGCAATCATCCGTCTATCATAATTCATGTACCGAGAAAACTGATATGTGCACAAGAAAAATTATACATAGGTGGAGAATATAAGGACAAGTAATTTAAATGAAATTTAAAATTCGTACAAACCTGATGAGGCTGATACAATCCGACGGATGGTACACCCATAATAGCGTCTTTTGGAGGATACTGTAAGGGATACTCCACTACCTGACCATATATATCATACGCTCTAAATGAATGAGGAGGGGGTCAAACGTAGGAGGCTGCGTGTACTAAGACGATGTAGGCTCAAAGGTGGCAGGCGGTAATGGAACTCTACCAGAAGAGGTACACTGACCAATATGATCGGAGTTCAAACCCCGAATATAATCAGGTAATGCGTAAGCACGTGGGGCTACTCGAGCCCAATATGAATCAAAGTCTCCCGGAACTGTAAAAGGCTCACCATCCACCCATCCCGCACCCCTCATCAGAAGAATATAAGCTGGTCCAACTCTAATATCACCATACATATCATCCCATGGTAGCGGATCTGATGGAATGCGAACTATACCATACAACTGTAGCTAACACCGCTCTCCTAAATACCATATGAATAGACATGTAGGAACCTGGAAGCAAATCCTTCGTCACGACATAGCAAACTTAAAAGTGAGTGGATGATCGGGATCGGGACCGGGCTCTAGGAACTATAAGTACTGATCCAAGGGACGAACGATAATGTTACCGCGCCGCCTCATATCCATCTCCTGCCTAGCCTCCATTAGCTCATTATGCGCCCCTTGTGCAACACGAGACAAATGCATAGGAGGACCCCAACGACGTAATCTAGGGAAGTAAACATAAGCTGTAGCATTCGCTTCTGCAATAAGTTGGAGATGCATATTGAAAGTATACTCGTAGTACCAAAACAGAAGATGTACCAAAATCCGTACATCTGTCTAGACTGTTGTAGCGCATAAGTATCCAATGCTACATACAAATAACCAAGAATGGCAGTACCGTAATCATATATATGCAGTCTATCCACATCTAATAATCCAACCAAAAAACCAAGTCTAATAGTACCCTTATTGTTACTAAAAAATATAGATCCAAAAAGGTATAATATAAAGGCATGGATAACCGGAGTGGGCATATCCTCGACGGTCATGTACTCTACTATATATCGCTATAGACACGGGAGAGTAACAACACCTCCTCTAACCTCCTCATCGGCCAAAGCCGGTAAATAAGCTGAATATGACTCGAACTCCTCAAATGAACTATCAAATGGAACAGGGAGACAGTCCGATCGACCAACCTCTATGCCAGTGAGCATATAAAAATCTAAAGGAGTCAGTCTTAACTCAAAATCAGGAGAATGAAATATGTGAGTGGTAGGCCATCATCTCTCAGTGAGGGCCTCTACAAGGCAGCGGTCTACGTGTGCAAATCTAGGTAAATCTAGAAATTCACCAAAAGGTGACGCATGTAGCCTAGCCAAAATCGACTGTGATAACTGATCAAAATACTCAGACATACACCTATACCAACTACCCTGCATAGCTACGCGAAGAACCTAAATATATGATTATTTAATGTTAAAATAAACAAAAAATTAACATTCATATACACTTAAATGGTTCATCAAATAATAAAAAATTAAATGTATACATGTGGTCGCTATAGCTGTAGTAAGTCGATGCGAAACAGTGGGGGGAAAGTCGTGCAAGGATCGAAGAACGTCTGCAGTCATGGTAGCATCGGGAGGGACATGAGTAGGACCGATATTGGCATCTGTCGCATATCGAACGGTCCGTCTACCAGTTTTGACCGGACGGGGCGGCATTTCGACGCAAACTTAATTAAAAAAATATTAAAAGGAGAAGTTTAAACGTGCGAAAAATGAGCGAGGGGGTTTTGCGTCTCATATAGGTGTTTGGGTCAGGCGCCTGTTCAACAGACACCTGTTGAACATGCGTCTGGCCTGATCTCTGTTGGAGAATATTGCTCTCCAACAATTCACAGTGTGAAAAATTGTATATCCACACTCCGAACGGTTGGAGATGCCATTAGGATTATAATAAATTAACACATGATACATTAACTTCACACGTGTTGTTAGAAATTGTAAGAAACATAAATATCTGGCTAAATGAAACAATTGGCATATATATGTACAGACCAAGTAAAAGAGTCGGGCCACAAAAGAGGGACATTTGAATAGAAAAACGAGGCCATTTAAATCTCTTCCATGCAAACTTGAAGCAACACGTGTACCTCATAATTAAGAAATTATTCAATGTTTTGCTGTTCATGTTGATCATCAATGTCAGAATGCATGACCTTTTCTCTCTGACCCTTTCTACGGAGTCATCACTCATGCATATGTGTATAGTTAGTGTTGGAATTCTCAAAAATAGTGAATGAGATATATCCTACATCGCCAAAAATAAGTATATTTCCTTGTTTATATAGTGTACTCTCAATCCCTATATTGGCCCTTAGGGTCAGGTAATTTTGTACGAGGGGGAGGACCTATATGGCCATGGACTAACATGCGCACGCGCCGCCGCCCACTCGGACCGGGCCGGGCCGGGTGCGGGTCCAATAAGATTGGGCTGTGTCATATATTTTTGCTACTTGAAAATGAATTGATTTTAAAACAGAAGTGTGTTTAAATAGATACGGATTTTCCAATGGTTGTGACCGTTGCAAATGAAGAGACGCGACTGTTGCAAACCGCGATAGTATTTTGCCGTTGCAAATGAAGAGACGCGATTGTTGCAAACAGCAACAGTTCTGAACCGTTGCAAATGAACTGACGCGGCTGTTGCGAACAGTAACACTTTTTGGCGTTGCAAATGAAGGGATGCTACTTTTCTCAATGGGTGTAGCCATTGGGAATTCGGCTATAAATAAGGAGGAAACCTGATCACTTTCCTCACTCAGTTTTAAAACCGAATTATCCCCTTTATCTTCATTGCTTAAAATCATAATCAGTCCTATCACACAGAAGATCATACACATCACGATCACGAGCAGCTTACGTCTGTTGTATCTTGGGAGACTTTGAATAAAGTCTTAAGGAAATTGTTACGACAAGCCTCAGACGAAATTTCCTTCTTCAATCGGTTATATTTCAGGTTTATATATATATATATATATCATTTTCGTTTCTACGTTGTACTATTTCTTTAAACAGTATAACGTTTGATTACTCGCTATAGTTATTATTACTATAGTTGTTAGTTTGTTGTTGTAATTAATTACAACATACTTATCGTTATAAATACCTAATACAGAATTCCAAAGTAGTGGAAATCTGATTTGTAAACTTGTGAGATGAGTTTATTATTGATAAGTCTCTGTTTTGGTATACTAGACGTATAACATCTTAAGACTTTCCTGTTTTCACTAAAACAGAGATGGCAACAATTGAACTATCAACAAAGGCTACTACTCACAACAGGCCTGATCCGTTTAAAGGAGATGGTGATGACTTCATAACATGGCAAAATCAAATGTTGTTTTATCTCACCACGCTAGAGCTGTAGAAGTGCATCAAGGAGGATGAACCAAAGCCTAAAAACGGACAAACTAGAGAAAAAGATGCAGCTGTTTTTCTCGGAATTGACTCATGGAAGCATTCAGACTTCCTGTGCCGAAACTACATTCTGAATTGTCTGGATAAAGTACTGTATAAAGTATAGCAGCCACGCCAGACAACAAAATCCTTATGGACTACACTTGCACATAAATACAAAACGCAGAATGTCAGTTTGAAGAAGTTCATCGTAGATAAGTTTATGGAATACAAAATGGTTGACTCCAACCCGTATTTGCTGTTTTTCTATATCTGTAAAGGACAGCTTTGTTAGGCCTACAATACAGATATTCTAGTTGGTCTGTCTCTTTTCTCATCGTGGTTATGGCTCCACGCTTCCACCCCTCAACTAATCGAAAGACTTTTAAAGAGTTAAGTGGCCATGCCCTACCGCAAACAATCTAACATCCAATTGGCGGTGCCCCCCATCCAATGTCTCAATAGTGAAAGAATCATTGGCCTGTTGGTTTAATTCTAGTCTTTCCCGAAATCGCTCTTGGTCTTGATGCTGGCCGATATCCCCATGCGACTATCCTTAAACTTACTAGCAAGTACTGGACATACGAATACCCTATTTTGAACACCAAGCCCTTCTGACTGCCTACAAAGGCCCGCTTCGTTAGGACTATAATGCAAATGCAGTCAAGGCATACTCTCTTGATGGAACACCTATAGACCTGCCTCCAGGGATACAACTTCGTTAGGCCTACCCAGAGGGCCATCCTAGAGTATCCTCACGTCCCGTTGAAGTCTCGTACTTCTTTGAAACCCAAAAATACTAAGTTGGACGTGCTTCTCCATTGCTGAAGTCTATGATGAACTGCTTCGTTAGGTGCTTCATCCTTTGGGCTGCTCCAAACGCTTTTCGATTCTTTTATTAGACCCTAAGTCTAATATTTTAATTTGCGTTTAGTTTGCTTTCTTATACCGTTGGCTACTTATTTTAATTTAATTAGCATATTCTTGCCCTCGTCTCACTTCTAACTATTGTGAGATAACCATAGGTCTAATAGGGAATGTTGTTAGTATGAGCCACATTCATTATCTTGCTTATTTAACTTAATATATAAATCCTTAAGTTTAATAAAATAAGTCTCTTTTATTATTTCTATGCTATTTGCTTATCTACTTAGTATAAGTTGTTTAAATAAGCTTCTATCATTATTTCTCTACTATCATTGCTTACCAATTTATTATAAGTCTCACGATAAACTTTTCCGTTCTTATTTCATAATTATAACTTATGTTATAATTCTACTCGTAATTGTTACTTTTTCTTCTTTTATAGTCCGTTATGTAATTACAAGCGTTTCTTATCTGCTCTAGTCTTCCTTCTTTTATTATGATATAGAATATTCTTTAATTCTCTAATATTACATAATTCACTTATCATAATAGTTGCCTAGTTAAATAGCCTGTGCGTAAATGCAGACTTAGGCTCCTTAATTTTTTTAGCTCAAATTCTTAAATTAATAATTTTCTTGTTTCGAATCATACTTTACTTTATTGTCCGCTATTTTAGGAAGTAATTCTATTTTATTTGGTTGGTTATGAAAACTATATAATCCATTTCCATATCTTAATATTGGATAATACTATAAACAATAATCCGTAACTACAAGATATCTCTTTTACTATTTTAGAGTAGTGTAAAATACAGCGGTTTCTCTATTCTACACTAATTCCCCCTTTTATTTCTTTTATTCTTGTAGTTACGTTTATCGTTATCTTTTAGATATTAAGTTAATGAAATGTATCCTATTTTCTAAACTAACCAATTAATCTAATAATTACTCCCAAATTAACTTTTTCCGTTTTAATATAATTTATTACAGTAATTCTATTTCTCAACTTTTATTATTTTACATCTAAGTTTCTTCATTTCAATTTTCTTTATTATTTAATCCATATTCGTGTTTAATCTATTCTAATCCATACGCGAAGAAAAAGGAGGGGATAGAAGAAAACCGACGCTTGCATAAAAATCCAAAACGTAGAAAAAGATGTAAATAAGGCATAGAAAAAGTGTATAAATACTTATACTGTAAATAAACTGCAAGTCTTCTTATAGTTCAGCCTAATTTAATTAATATGATTTATTACTGAATAAAATTTTCTAAACAGGAATCTAACGATAATATATCTTAAACTTAAAAGATATATAAATAAATCCACTCACCTGTCGTCCTTAGCTTCGCTTGTGCTCCGCTTGGCTCCACAGTCTTTTTGGATCCCCTTCTTCCAAGGTGTATAATATTTTAATTTAGAAGATCTTCTCCCTAGAAATTATTTTCTTTTTAGGGTTCAGCCTTAGGCCAAGAACTCAAAGAAATATTTTCTATTTAGGGTTCAGCCTTGGGCAACGAACCCATGGGAGAAAATCTACTTGTGAGAAGATAGATAGGCCTAGGGTCCTATTTATATTGGAGGTTAGGGATCTCAGACCGTCGGATTCTTGGATTGAACCTGGAGCCACTACGTCATTGGGTCGTTCGGAGCCACAGGATCGAAGAACCTATGGCTCAGATCGCTCAAAAACGAGAAAACACATCACTGTATGTTCCTGGATGAAAATTTGTCCAGGTCGTACGCGGGTCGACCGGGCGGTCGACCGCCTCTATGCACCGGTCGACCGTGCGGTCGACCTGCGTGCCCACTGGGTCGACTTACGGTCTGCCCATATGCATGTGTGTGTGTGTATATATATATATATATTTATTTATTTATCATTTTGTTTCTTGCTTTTGTTTCGTTCATAACTTCTTCATATTGGTTCAGATTTTGACAAGTTATATATGGAAACTGATCATAAAATCGCCCTGGACGCAATGGTACAAGTTCCAGAGCCATATTCCGATAATTCCAAAATTATTTATTTTCATTACTTATCGTTATACGTTACATTTTAACTATATAAAAATACGGGGTGTTACATTGACATCGTTACCATCAATTTCAACAGTAGGGAACATTGAACGTGTTGCATCTTCAACCATATCTTCAATGAGATTCATTAAAACAATTTCAATATCCACCTCCTTCTCTGAATGTATGGGATTAGGTGCTATAAGTTCTCCATGACGATCCCACACCAATAATTCGGCATGAAATCATATTGGCGTAAATGAACTATTACCATATCCGGTATCAAATGCTTCAATAATTTGCACCTACTACTTGGACAACAAATTTCTTCGTCGTTCCCATTATTACTTAAAGTGAATTTAATAAAGACGTGTACACTATTTTGAAACTGTTCACTTATTGAATCTTCAATTTCTCTTCTTTGTTGGTACATCCAGCTCTGATTGGTAAAATAATCGACCATTTTTCCAACTTTAAGGCATAAAAACGTATTAATCATTTACTATTGATATTTTATTTTTCAATTTAATCATACATTTAAATTTTCACAAATATATAATATTATTCTATTTAATTGTATTTTCAGATGGATCTACACAAATTATATGAATATAATCTACAATTTTTAAGTTTTTGTTTTACACTTTGATGGTTGATCATCCTACTTCTCATTACAAACATGGTAGTAGTTATATTTTGTAAATCATTTCATTTTAATTGATTCAACAAAATTTGGGCAGCACTTCCCCTTTGTTCCCTGTATCGTACGCATATGCATGTACACAGGGAACAAAAAGAAAGTGTTGTCGAAATTTTGTGAACCATTTAAAATGAAATGATTTGCAAAATATAATTACTTTATTGTGTTTGTAACTTGTCCAATACAGGGACAAATCTGACAAATATTATATCGGATGAATATAAATGTATATTCTGTGATAAAACCGAATATCCATATAACGATCATATACAATACTTGTCAGACGGGGCCAAAAACTATCTAAGTGATTTATAAAAAGTAAAACGTATTATACAATAATTTATTTACATTCTAAGAAACACATACACTAAATCGTCATTTTCGTCATCTTAAAAACGAACACTAAATCATGAGCATCGACTCTAATTAATCCAAACTAACCCTAATGCGTGTTTGCACTAATTAATCAACACATATAAACCAATTAACACACATATACACTAAACAAATTATTTTTCTCAACATTTAAATGATAAACAATTATAATAGCAACCTAATTAGCATTCGGTAGGGTATAACAAACAATCAATGCGGTATTATAAACAACTATAACAACAAATTAACCCTAATTTACCATATCAAAATTAAATAGGGTTTATAAATTAAATCTTCTTACCGAGAAATAGCGAATGGAGAGAGTTGAAAATTGAAGATGGAGACTTGCTTACGGCGTGGAGGAGGGGTTGGAGGAGCTGAAACTGATTTGGGGAGGAAGATGATAATGAATGAAACTGTTGGCCTGAGGTTAAAATATTCACGACTTTGTGACGGCTTTCGACGGCTTCATTTGCGACAGCTTCCAACAGCTTTCGTTGGCTAGTTTAGTTATTTTCATTTATGCCACGACAATTGTTTGCCGTCGACAGCCGTTGTAAAGAAATCGACGAGCCGTCGGCGGCCGTCGGAAAATGGCGTCGTAATTAACAGTGTTCCTAGTAGTGTAATTAAATTCTCTTGAGTTCGTCGTTACTCTGTGATTGTTGCACAACATCTCAGAGAGAGGTCTGTTTCATCTTGGAAAACAATTGTTCGCTATCCTTAAGCGCCGTAGAGGGAGCAACATTGTTTCAAGGAAATAGATTATTCTGGACTCAGACAATCTAAAATGGTACTATATTTTGTCACATATGCTATTCTTTGTAACATCGAGTTTACTGCAGTTCTATATGCATAATAATAAACGACAACGAGTAATGCTTTGTCACTTGTTAACAAGCTTGGTTTAAGATATTAGTTAATTAATATGTGTTAGTACGGTGGATGAATGTAAATTGTATGCAAGGTCAAAAGTAAGGGCTTTTGCAGGATTGGTTGGGTGACGAGCTAATAGGGATAAGGCCAGCGTAAGGAAGGAGATTGCCGTTGGCGACCGCCTAGATGATTGGGTGCTGTTATGATAAGCATTGAAGACAAATGATTAGGTGCTGAAGTCTGCAGTTTGAGGTGAGGTGGAGGAGACGGGAGAAGTGGATGGGGCTGAGAAATAAAATATGTCAAAGGGTAATTGTGTGGAATGGGTTGGGACTGGAAGAGTGTGGATATTAGGGGAGTGGACTGGTATTCTGGGTGAGATGAATTGGGTTGAGCATTGGACGGATAGGGTTCTCGTGTGGAGGAAGTTTGTCGAGGAGTGTAGTTAAGCCTAAGCAATTGGGATTAGAAAGTGAATTGGGCTTAGATGAGTATAGAGGATGGTGTTAGTAAATAAAGCATGTTCACTGTTGGAATTTAGTTGCAGGTCAGGTTAATGATCTACGTTAGAATTTGGTTGGAAGTTGGGGTAAGGGTAACTTACCGGGCTTTGGACTGAGCTCGAGCCCACGTTTGAGAAAATATTTTTAAACTATTGTTGGAGTAGCTGCTCTTAGAGCTTAATCGTTTCCTCCATGCTAGGCGGCCAACCACCTGAGAAAGCTGAGGTAGACACTGTTGGCATTGGAGCGATCGATGTTTTGGTGGTGGGGGGGAGGTGGTTTATGGTCGTAGGTTGGGTTGATGATGTTGATGGTGAGGTGGTAGAAGGCGGAAATGCAGGCTGACAGTTGGACTGCTAGCTGCTGGTGGGGATTATTTTGGGCTTCCTTGCATTGAAATCTGCTATATTTTTGTTAGGGGACTTGTATGAATTACAATCAGTTTTCTTGGTTAATAAAAGTGTGCATGAATAGTCCTTGTTACTGTAGATGGCACCCCAGTAATTCTTGATGGCAACATCTTCTTTCTTATAAGATATACCTATATGGTGTGATGTGCGCAGGTTTATATATCCACGATACATATTACTATCGCACCGATTAGCACAATTTTGAAATTAGCATAAGTTTATTAATGTGTGTGTGTTGAAAAGGATTAATCTTATTATTATCCAGATTCATTATCTGTTTAATTAGAATTTCTCATAGGGATAAGGTTGATTTTGATCAGTTTATGATATCAAATGTTTTCTACATATTATATAAGCTTTTTAACGGTTTTTATTATTCAACCTTGCCTTTTTTCAAGATTTGTATATCCGAATGCAAATTGGTTCTTGTATGTATGTATGCAATTTATACTAGTTGCATGCCGTATTTGTGCGAAGATTTTGTTCACAAAAAATGTGTTGTTAGTGTGATGGTGCTTTATCAACAACTTTGATTCAACAAATTCAAACACGCCTTTTCCATGAATCCCGGTTAACACCTTAGAATCCAGGTTCAGATGTTGCTATAGAAACCGTGGCAGCATTGGCAGCAGCTTCTATTGTTTTCAAGAACTCGAGCAATACATATCCTATGAAGTTACTTCAAATTTCTATGAAAGCAAGTGAATCTTTTGTCCATGAAACCTGATGGCATATTAGATTAGAAGACACTTTTGTCAAGCAAGTATTTGAATTTGCTGATAAACACCAAGGAAGTTATAGTGATTCTTTAAACTCTGTTGTCTTTTCTTTGTACTGCTCCTATTCTTGTTACAACATAAGTTCAAAATCATCCACTGGTATAACTCTATGGTTTAATATAAGTTCCTTATAGTAGATCAATTCATTATTAAAATGATCAACTGCAGCAATGAATTGATATTTGCCTTTAGTCATCATCTACATCATAACATTTTGTTAGCGCTAGTTGTGTAAACTTCTCTATGTACAGTTATGGATTTTAGGTTAACTTGGTTGTCTTGATATTACTGTATCTATATGGTTATGGATTTTATGTGAACGTGGTTATTTTGTTTAAAATATATTTTTATCGAATTGTTAGTATATCTTATTTCATTATGTGATTAATGTGTTTGTTTGAATGTGATAGTTGTATGAGTAATTGTTGGTTTTGGTTTCATACTGAAATATGTTATCCATTACTACATAATATATATTGTGAACAAAACGAAGTGAAAACTGAACGAGCTACGACAACGAGAAAAATCTGCATAGAAAATTAACAACTTTTAGCAGCGTTTAATAAACGCTACCAAAATATGTATAGTGGTAGACAAAAACGCTATTATAATATTTTGTAGTAGCTTCAACATACTTAACAATGATATTTATACAGAGCTGCGATAAAAAAAATTGGTTGCGTTTGTAGAACGTTGCAATATGTTGTTTTTGGAAGTGTTTCTGAAAACGCAATAGAAAATCTTGTACTTTTAGTTGCATATCGTATAAAGTGTTATCTAAAACGCTACTGTAACTTATGGTACCCTTTTTTGGGCGCTACTAAATCTATTTTTTGTAGTGGTGCATCTTAATTTCTCAATACTCGAATCCATTTCACTTTAAAGCCTAGAAATTACACCTACAAGTAAAAGGTCCCTTTAAAGCCTAGGAAACTACACCTACAAGTAAAAGGTCCAAAGTAAACAGATCATAATCAACATCCATGATACGATCAAATATAGGTAAGCATCTTCATATATCCCTCTCTTTACAAGCATACATCGAAACCTCTGAGTCACCAACAATACCTTAGTACATGTCCTTATAGCAAACGCATCATACCTTCCATTCCACAAGCTCATATCAACTAACTTTCCTTCTTGGGTCATTATAACAACTCCCATCATTGAGTTGTTGAAGTTCAAAACATCATTGAACCTATGCAATTAAAGCCCCACTGAAGCCCCGCAAAATCCCCGCTATAGCGTATAGCACTCTTCAGTTGCTATGCTATTTAAATTTAACACTATTAAACAGTAGATCCGCTTTAAGCGCCGCTATTTTCCACTACATCCGCTAAATCAAGTCTTTTTAGCACTCGCTTTAGCCACACTAATATACAAAGGATGATTTGGGTGGTTTTTTTAAAATTAAATCAACAAAGTTTGGTTAAAGATCTAATTTTAAGGCATAAGTGTTCAATATAAGTTAGAAATCTATTGTAGTCACCAAATTTACTCTACATAATCATGATATCTTTTAGTTTTGTTATGTAAGATTAAAACATTTCTTTTTTCTACACAAATGGTGTGAGAACGAGAATAAATTAACTTTAAGTATTTGATTTTATATATGATGAAGCTTTTTGCACCTCCATTATTTTCCGCTATATCCCTGCTTTATCCTTGCCATAACCTTTTTCTCATCCACTGCTTATAGAACTGCTAAGCGCTTTAACTGCATAGCATTGGACACTCTTTAGAATTCTTAAAGTGTCCTTGCATCGGCCCAAAGTCATCTTACTACTTCCCTACGTCAAGCCTGAAGTAGAACTCATGTTGTCTCATGTAGAACCCACGATGCTTCATCCGTTACCAGATTAATTGATGGTAGCTATATCTCTCAAGCCACATGTCCATTTAACTTGCGATCGATTGAGCACACCCCTATAGAGATCTTGTTCAAGATGCCAAAGTGGCATTGTTCGGTATCGAACCATATGGGTCCATACCGAACCATTTTGTTGAGTACTTAGCAAAAATTTGGCTAAGTACCAACTTCCTTGCTTCACCTACACATGCCCAAAGTTTTCCCCATGAACCCTACTGCTTCGCCTAAAGGTTCTAGCCCATTGCCTCACTCCTTGATCAATCGATAGTGCTTCCACCTTTGTCGTTCGGTGCTAGGTACTTGGCGCATTTTCTGTTCAAATGCCCAAAGTCTCCATTGCATCTGCCTTGAAGCCACTCCATCTCCTTCACTTAAGTGCTACTTTGCAACTTGCACCTTGCACCTTACACCCATATGATCGGTTGGTACTGATCCATATGGGTTGGTGCCGACCGATACACTTAGATAAAAAATTTGGCTAAGATATTCTTCTAAGTTTCTGGATCGATACATTATATGTTTGCTACTTTGTTTGATGTGCAGTCTCAAGTTCTGGTCGATATTCCATTTGCAATTCTAGAGCTAATCCATCCAATTTTGTTCCATCGATTTGAATTTCCCATTGTTTGTCCAACCATCCTTAGATTACCCATCATTTAGCCAATCATATGCACGAGATTAAATCCCATAGAATAATTCTAAACTAATTCCGCCATCGTAGTGATTTTCAAACAATACAAACATGCAATCATACACCCATACAATCAAACAATATTACATACACCCAATAAAGTCATACATAACATACACAACCTATTCTAGCAATTATATCAACTTTCAAATCATTGACTAAGAAGGAAAATCAATTAAATCCTTTTTAAATTTGTCCATTAATCATAAATTCAGATATGATCAGAAATCAAAATTTTAAGTCAAAAAACATTTTAAAACAAGGTTTAAACATATATCATCATAATATAGTAAAGTGAGGGAATAGAATCACTCATCTAGGGGTGTAGAATCAACAAAAACCACCAAAATAAGAGTAGATCGAAACTCGATAGCGGCGTTATGTTTTCCAAGGAACAAATTTCGAAATCCCCAAAGCCCATTTCTAATTTTTATGCTAATTACTTGTTAATTAATTTATTAAGGTGGATTTAATTAAGATAAAATGGAGTTTTGGTAGAAGAAGGTCTAATTGAAGTTACGAGATGTTTATAGAAGAGAAAAGTGATTAATGGCTGCTAAGGCTGCTGTAGTTAACCTTAATCCTAAAATAATTAGCATGCATAATTATAGGTTGAGTTAATTGCTCATTAATATATCTTAAAAACAGTCCAAACTTAAAACATCTCTATCTTCTAAACTGCAAGTCCAAAAATCTATTATGACCACTCTAAGAAAAGATAAACCATTATATCTTTCATTTGGAAGTGCTTTCAGACCCTAATTCAGCTCCTAAAGTTATAGTCCTTAAAATATTTTCAGGGTTAAGCTCATCCATTATTTATTCTAGGGGTCAAGAATGTCAATATTCAACATTCCCTAATATTGTATTTAATTTGGGACAAATTTGATTATAAAAATAATATTTTTATGATTTGTCGAAAGATAGAAATGAGGCTCGTTCATTATTTATCGATACCATAACGGGAGGACCCTACATTGAACATAAGAGATGAACTTAAATGGAAAGTTATGACAGCCTTTGAAGATTGTTAAAGGGTTCGTGTATGCTATTGGCTAAGAGCGCGAGGCTAAGGTCCCTCATCGAGAACAATCCAAAATAATTTTTAATGACAATGACATGCAGGGAAAGTAGTACCCATACATGGACCCACTGGTAATATTAGCCATGCTTGGTCCTGTAGAAGTCCATCACGTATTGTAGATAATGGGAGCTTAGTCAATATCCTATTCAATGCAACAAACAACTACATTGATGTATTAGAGTAGGAAACATTCCCATAGAAAAGTTGGATTTATTTGTAGAGCTTGGACATGGTCCTAGATTAGCCATAAAAAAGCATGCACCCATTTTGGTGGATGGTTTCTCAACTAATATTCGTTCCTAGAATGACTGGCTTTGTAGGACTTAACACGTAATTGTAGCCTAGTGGTGCTTGAAAATGAAAAACCTTACAACTAACGAAGTTAAAACGATTGGGAAATAAAGATAATGTTAGGGAGTGCTATGTAGCAAAGCTTAGTGAGAATATGTGTACGTAGAAAGGAAAACATGTAGAGACTACTCTATGCATCAAAAACTCGATCGCATAGCAATTAAGTAAAGGCCCCTGCTCGGGTATACCTATGATCCTTCCGGTGAACTGGAACTAAGGGATGGAGAAGAGGGAGTAGTAGTGGAGTTTGTAAAGTCCTACGAACATGATCCAATAAAGCTAACGAAGATTGGATCCTAGTTGGAGCGGGACCTAAAGGCACAAATGGTGGGTTTCTTACAGAATAACCAAGACGTGTTCGCATGGTCTCATATCGACATGTGTGGAATCTCTCCAAAACATCTCATGCCTTGTATTGAACATTGATCCAAGGAAGCCTTCAGTGAAATAGAAGAAAATGGCATGAGCCCCGAGCGATCGGCGGCCCTACATGAGCATGTTGGGACATTCTTGACTAGGGCAGTAAATCGAACGGACCAGACTGGATGAAAAAAATACCGAATTCAGACCGAAGTATAATTCGAATGGACGAGTGCCCGACTCGATTAAATACGGGCTATCCCTTATTTGTTTGAACTCGGCCTATAAAAATTTTGCATAGCCCGTGTCCTTCCCGTTTAACTGATTCAGACATAACGAGCTCGAACGGTGTCAGATGGACTACATGGTTTCAAAGGAAAAATGTTTATTTGGCAACAAAAGAGCTACAATATAGCATAAGTTAACAGTAATAGTTCTGTTAGTTTTCTGATTCTCCAGCCTTGGTTATTCAATAATAAAAACTAGTACTGTAACTCTATGAAATGCATGTGAAGTAATGTCAACCAAAAAAGATTTGTTTCAGCAAGAAAATATCAGTTTCAAAATATCAAAAGATTTGTAATTGTTTATATTAAACAAAAAAGGTTAGTTTTAGTAAGCAAACATACCATATTTCAGCAAGAAAACTATAATAAAAAACATTACTGGATACACATTCTGGACATGGAATGAAATGCATGCATGCAGCATGCTTAAGCCAAACAAAAAACATGTTTCGGTAAGAAAATATCAATTTTAAAGCCAACTAATGTTTTCAGCAAGCAAACTACAATAAAAATATTTAAAGCTTACTAATGTCTTTTCCATTACAAAAAGCTCAAAATGTCAAAAGATTTGTTTCAGCAAGCAAATATCAGTTAATCTTCTAGCCAACAAAATGTCGAAAAACTTGCTTCAGCAAAGCAAATATCATTCCAAAATAGCCTCCCAAGTATATCCAATAATAAATTCTACTACCTGAGCAAGAAAACAAAAAAGAGATGCCATTAGTACAATTTATATTAAACATTTTATATGCAGTTTTACCACGGTACCATTCAAACTAGCAAAACTGAAAATTTTGCACATGTGAAGCAATAAAAAGATGCAGAACTTGTATTACCGGTGACCTTGTTTTCATTTTCATTCAATCAAATGTGACAGTGTTGGATACCCCTTCTTCATGTTGCTCCTTATCACAAAACATGAAGAAATAGATAGTAATTAGTAAAACATGTTTATCATATTTCAAAATTTTGAGCAGCTCTATGATTATAACAACATGAACATTATGTATTTAGCTAAATATTTGTATGTAAACAACTACATTTTACCTCTTTAAGTGAATATTTTGATCTTAACCAGTTGCCGCTACATATTAAAGCTTCGATTGTTTTGGGATACAATGAACTCCTAAACTGATCAAGAACTCTACCACCAGTAGTAAATGCATATTAAGAAGCAACACCGTTGATTGGAATAGGAAGTATATCCCGTGCCATGCTTAACAATATTTTATACTTTGAAGCATTCAATTTCCACCAATACAAGATATTAAAATCTAAATCAGTACATTTATGATGAGTTTCCTTCAGATATACATCCAACTTCGATTCAGTTGGTTCTACAATGTCTGACTCTTCAGCCCAAATCTCAAACTCAGATCTACTTTTGGTCATCAATCTATCATTGTATTTAGAGATAATAACTTTTTTTCTTGTAGAATTCATGTTCATTGTAGCAGTCAACACATACTTTGAATATAATTCTTATAAGGAAGAAATAATATATTTAATGTTTTGGCATTATTCAGCGTTCGGGTAGATCTTTGGAAAGCAAAACTCAATTAATTTCATTTTATATCTATGATCTAGGATGGCAGCAATTGACATTAATAGATTACATTCACCCCAATATTTGTCAAATTTGATCTTCATTTTGTTCACCATTTCACTCATATAAGAACAACCTTCAAATTCAACCACTTTATCATTCAAGGTTTGCTTAGTTCTCCAAAGTTCGGGAAGAAATAGGTTTGAAGTGGGATAAGAAGTGCCATAAAAAATATTGGAAACTTCACTAAGAATTTCTAAAATTTTACATACCGACTCGGCTTTCTCCCAGTCTAATTCGGAAGGAAGCCAAGTATAAGACGGATCTCTTTCTTGATACATAGAAAACACCTTTTTAAATTGAATGGCACATTCTAGTATTTCATATGTTGAGTTCCAACGGGTAGGAACATTGAGGACTAAGCATTTGGAGACCGGAAGTTGTAGCTGTTTAACAATATCCATAAACTTGTTCAGTCGTTTAGGGGACATTTTAAAATACTTCACACTTTCTCGAATATTTTGTAACACACACTTTATTTCACTTAATCCATCCTACACCATTAGCTTCAAAATATGTGCACAAAATCTAACATGAAAAATCTTTCCCTTGAAATAGAGTCTACCCTTTACTGAAAAATTCTCTTTAAGTGTTCTCACGGCTAAATCATTAGAAGTTGCACTATCAAGTGTTATGGAAGATACTTTATTTTCTATCTCCCAATCCAAAAGGTATGCAAAAATAGTATCAGGGATTGCAAGACCAGTATGTGGTGGAGGTAAACTACCAAAGTTTAAAATACGCTTTTGTAACTTCCAATTCGAGTCTAAAAAATGACATGTAAGACACATATATCCTATAGTTTAATTTGATGTCCATAAGTCGGTGGTCAAACTAACCCTACCCGTATCCCTTAGCAATTATTTCAAAATCTTCTTCTCATTTTCATATACTTTCATGCATTCACCTTTTCTGGTTACTCTTGATATTTTCTCAAATTCAGGATTCAACATTTGAGAATACAAGATAAAAAATTCGTGTTCAACCATTCTAAATGGATATTCATGCACAATAATCATTGTAGCTATTATTTCCTTAATCTTTGTCTTGTCATATTTATAAAGAGCCAATTTTTCAATCAAACCACTATCATTGGATGCTTTCTCTTTGAATATATCTTTACCTAAAATTTTTTGCTGTTTTTGTTTCACAATGCGAACATGACACTTGTTTAAATGTCTTTTAAATGTAGTTGTACTTCCATCTTTAGTAATTGTTATTTTTTGTTCACAATGGATACACATACCATATTTTCTTATCGTGTCATCTTTAGCTTCCTCTATATGTCGTTCAAACTCAAGCCAAACTTCTGATTTTCTTTTTCATTCTTTTTCTTCAATCTCTTTAACATCTCTCCCATCTTTAAGATTTGCTTATTCTCCATCTCCTTATTTCATAGGTTGTCCATCATCATTACCGATGAGTATTTCTTGTGGTTGTTTGTCATTCATGTCATCATTATCACTTAAAAATAATGCAAAATTAAGGATGAAACGATACTAAAGTAATTCGTGATAGCTAAATTATGAAACTGCAGTTGAATGGAAAGTTAGTAATCACTATGTTGAATGGATGAAGATTATCATGCTTTGTTTTGATGTTTAATTTTTTAGTTTAATACTACATACCCTTGTATTAAATATAACTGTATCTAATATTAAGGAATGAGTATCAAACTATCAAAACCTGGAATAAAGATAATAAACAATGAAATTTTATTGTTAAACTATTATCTCATCATATCTGTAATTAACGATCGGAGAATAAACATGTTCATAGTTACAAGCTATTAATTAGGAAATGGTAAAATTTTGTAACCAAACATGTTCATATGTAAGAATGATTACCAAAGTTATACAAACCTCAAACAAAGATGACTAAAATTTTAAATTTTTTTACCAGACTACAATTTCATCATATCCATTATTAACAGATATAAAATATGCATGTTCATATTTATCTTTTAGCAGAAAATGACTATTAACTTTAATGGGAAAAAATAGTAAGAAAATTAGCATTATTAGCAACTAAAATAATAAATGAAACAACTATAAAGAAGTGCAAAAATTCTGCGCATAAAAACTATTAACATCAACAATTACCAAAACTTTACATGTATGATTTGTTTTCAATGTACTACAGTAATCCAATACCATATGGATACTCATTATTATACTATATGACAGAACAAAAAGAAAATAAAACAATCTTTTTTTGTTTAAATTTTGAAATAAAAAATGAAATATTATGCTTACCAGTAGGTTGTGATGAAGAAGCCATGAAATCACAGTTAGAATTAAGGGAGAAGGCACTTTTAACTTGATTATCTTATTGATTCTCTAATTGAGAATATTTATAATGCTGAATTGAATTAGGGTTAAGAATCAAGACTGATTTCAAACAGTAGATGGAATCAATAAAATTGACGATTCATATAGAGAAGAACATGCGTTTTTTCTTGGGAAAGATGGAATTAGATTAATTTTGTGTGGGAATTGAAAGATAATTGTTTTGATGGATTTTCGCATATCTTTCTATGGGAAGAAGAAAGGTCAAAAGTTTATTGCTGCATTTAGATATGTGATTGTGACGTGAGCTAACAGTTTGACTTTTCAAATTATATATTTGTATCTGTTCACGGACTAATTCCGGTTCGGACATGCCTTATTCGAGCTCGAATTAGAATTTTCGAGTGGATGGAGAAATCTGTTTGAATCCAGCCCGTCATTTATACGGACAGTCTAACGATCGAACCAATTTTGGGACGAATACGGACGAACGTCGGGCTGTCTAGTTTGATTTACAGCCCTATTCTTGAATAATAGTTCTTAGGGAATCTCACTACCTAGAGTGGGTAAATAACCCGGTGTTGGTCAAGATGCCGAATAGGAAATGGTGAACATGCATCAACTTCTCAAACTTGAACGATGCTTGCCCCAAGATTTGTCTCTTGCTTTTGAGATTTGACAAATTGATAGATTAAATAGCAGGGCATGAGCTACAATCTTTTATGGATATTTACTCTGGATACAATTAAATAGTTATGTATGTCCCCGACTAGGATCATCCTAGCCTTATTATTATGTTAGGCTTATACTAGTGCCTTTTGGATTGAAAAACATTGGAACTACGTATCAACGTCTACTGAACAAGATGTTGGCTAGTTAGATCGGAAGAACCATGGAAGTACATGTGGATGACACGCTTGTGAAGTCCAAGAAAGCAAAAGATGACATCGACCACCTAGATGAGTTATTTCAGGTACTTTGGAGTTTGGGATGGAGCTAAACTCCTTGAAGTGTTCTTTTGGAGTTTCCTTCGTGAAATTCCTTGGATTCATTTTGCATGCAAGGGGAATAGAGGCCAACCAGGAGCAAAGCGTTAAAGGACATCATGATCCCAAAGACATGAAAATAAATGCAAAGCTTAAATGGAAAGGTAGCAACACTAAGTAGATTTATATCTAAGGCAATGGATAAATGTAATCCATTCTTTGAAGAAATGAAAAACGAGAAGGGCAAATCCATTTGGATGGACTAGTGTTTAGCCAATTTCTTAAACCCTATGGAGTATCTGTAGAAATCGCCTGGCTTTTCTGCACTAGTAGAAGGGGAGGATCTGTACTTATAACTGAAACTGTAGGCTCATGCCTTGAGGGCGACATTAGTTTAGGAAGACGATAAGATTCAACGCCCAGGGTATTACATGAGCAAGCATTTACCGGATCGAGTCAAGGTAACCGAAGTCTGAGAAGCTAACTTATTGCTTGCCGATTGCCTCCAAGAAACTAAGACACAAATTCCAATATCATCCTATTCAGGCTCTAACAGGTTAACCGCTAAGACAAGTCATATATTGCCTAGATACTTCTGGGTGACTGCTAAAATGCAGCGTCAAGCTGAGCCAACATTAAATCACTACTACCTCCCAAACAGCAATCAAAGGATAGGACTTGGTAGATTTTATCATGGAATTCATCATCAAGGACGATAAAGTAGGAAACAGAAAGGGAGAAGATTTCAAGTGGAAAATGTTCCTGGATAGAACTTCGAACGTACACAATTTTGGAGTTGGAAAAGTTTTGATCACACCCGAAGGGTGGAAACAATGCTATGCTTTAAGATTAGGATGTAGAGCAACAAATAACGAAGTAAAGTATGAAGCACTGATAGCAGGACTAGAAATTACAAAGGAGCTGGGAATCAGATCGTTGTATGTTCACAGTGATTCATAGCTAGTAGTCAACCAAGTGCTTGGAGAGTTCCAAACCAAAGGAGAATGTTCAGCGTCTTATCTTAAGAAGGAAAAAGCTTTACTCAATGAATTGGAATACTATATTGTAAAACACATCAATTTGGAGGAAAATCAAGATGCGTATGACTTGGAAAAATTGGCAATTCCTGGAAATGGACCACTTCCCGGATCGGTACCAACACTGAGTTTTGAGGAGGCAAATATTGTTGCATCTATCGATGGGGAAGAGACTAGGATGACTCCGATAATCAAGTATTTGACTAGTGGAGTCTTACTAACTATACAAATTAAAGCTTAATATGTATTGCAGTAGGTGCCTAGCTTTACAATCCAAGATG
Source organism: Allium fistulosum (assembly GCA_030737815.1). NCBI lineage: Eukaryota > Viridiplantae > Streptophyta > Magnoliopsida > Asparagales > Amaryllidaceae > Allium > Allium fistulosum. The sequence goes on along the minus strand of CM060901.1, from coordinate 301,288,065 downwards.
TTGTTTTGTACCATAGTGGATTCTCTAATTCGCTGTAAAGATGTGTTACTGGCAGGGAAGCTCGTGAAGTGTTGAGTGACATGCATTAAGGTAGTTGCAAAGACCACACTAAGGAGAAAACCTTGGAAAAGAAGGTGTTACGGGATAGATACTTTTGGTTAACATTGAACCGTGATGTAGTGGAGTATGAAAAAAGATATGATAAGTGTCAAGATTTGCAAAGATCCCATGAATACCTCCAACCGAACTAACTCATATGGTCAGCCCTTGTCCTTTGTGTCTAGAGAATCGACTTGGGAGGAGAGCTTCCTATGGCTGTGGGTGGTGTTGTATGCGGTAATGGTGGTAGATTATTTTATTAAGTAGGTAGAGGCATAATCACTCGCAAAAGCGTCCTCCATTAAGGTTATCGACTTTTTGGTCAAGAATTTCATATGCGGGTGCAGAGTCTCACTTCAGATCGTCTCGGACGATGGTTTACAAATTGATAATGAGGAGTTCTTTGATTTCTGTCAGCAACATAGAATCAAGGAAATATTTTCTGTAATGGCACACCTGTTGGCCAATGGATAAGTGGAAGCAGTCAGTAAGGTTTTAAGACCCACATAAAGAAACATCTGGAAAAGGCTAAGGGATTTAAGGCGGACGAGCTTCCATTGGCACTTGGGCTTACCGTGATTCTTACAAGACTGTAATGAGGTATACCCATTTTTCTCTAACTTATGGAATGAATACTACGATTCCTGTTGAAACTATAGTCCCATCAGATAGGCGGATTCACTATGATTCGGATGAGAACGAGGAGTTACTGTATATGTCTCTGGATCTAATTAAGGAAAAGCAGGATGAAGCCGCTCTGAAGGCTTCAAAACAGAAGCAGAAGGTAGCAAAGCCATAAAAATTTAAAGTCAATCATCGCCCGCTTAAGGAAGGAGATCTAGTCCTAAAGCTGTCCGAAGGCACTTAAACCAATTTAGGGAGGATGGTATGTTATTGATAAGGACTTGGACAACGGAGCTTACATTCTTAACATGGTAGACTGGGGGTATTTAGAAAAGCATGGAATGCTCAAACCTCCATCGTCATTTTTCTTACTTTATGTCATTTTCATTTGAATGTTGTTATCGTGTAGTAAAAGCAATTTTGCTGCAATTATTAATAAATGTGCATTTTATGAAATATGTTCGTGTTTGGTTTCATCTTTGCGCAGGATTATTATGACTACTCAGATTATGACTTTGGACGTTGCCAATCGTCAAGGTTTTACCAAACCCCATTGATAGGTGTGTAAAACCATGGTAAGCAATTGACACTACCTAAACGCCACCGTGATCACTTGCCCATACCGACTAACGTCGTTGATTACTAGAACTGTGCAGGCTGGATCTTTACAAGTTAAGGGCACATAATGCCTCTCCATCATAAGGATCTGCTATAAATTCTGACCGACAACAGTGAACCAATTCACTTGTGATCAAAATACAATCGCCGACTAAGTAGTTCGTTGTTGACGATCGACCGATAAACCCTAGTTAGCAAATGTGCGATTTACCCACGATCAGAATATGATCGCCAAATGCTTTGTTTACTATTAATGATTGACCGATAAACCTTGGCCAACAATAATGAACCAATTTACCCATGATTTGAACATTCGTCGATTAGATGGTTAGTAGTTGATGACCGGTCGATAAACCTTGGTTGGTAATGACAAACCGATTTACCTATAATTAAAATATGATTTCCAACCAGCCAGTTTAACTATTGAAGATTGGCTTCTTGACTCAAGCAATTTGGGCATAGTGCCTATTCCCACCTTAGGCATGGACAAACTCACTCGAACCCAGAACAAAGAAATTGAAAGCATTTTCCCAAACCTAAGATTTCGTTCACCCCGTTGAACTTAACAGGGATCGATCCTGTGCAAGTATACGGGGGTAGAAATGGGAAAATTATCAAAGGAATAAACAAGGCAAAAAAGTGTGATGCCATAAAGACTACTTTTTGACCAAACTTGTTAGTGTTTGATCATGTACAAGTGTGTCGGACAACACAAAAAGAATTGTTGGCGAGATCATAATAAGCAATGGCTGTATACCCATAGAAATGTTCAAACGATGAAACTAGTAAGGTTTGAGCGTTTCATTGGAAACTTCCATGAAACATACATATGATTTTATAAGTATTTATGCTGAATAATATAAAACAAAAGAAAATAGCAATCATAGAACAAGAAAACATTTAAAATCATCCAAACGACTGCCGTCCTATCTCATAAATAAATCTAGTAGTCACTAAAGTTACTGTTAACCCAAAAATTGGTTTAACATCCATGATGCCCATATTGAACCAATAAACTGGTTTAACTCCCTTGGGATTTTTAAAGTAGAGTCATTTGATAGGTTCATTAAGGTGTTATTAAACCAAAGATTGGCTTATCATCCAAGACATAGCACAAGATGATGTTATTTTAAATGGATCTATGTTGCCAATGGACTCTTGGATGAATTATTAATTTACCTAAGAGCATACGTCATATGTTCAAGGGAAAATTGCATAAAGGTGCAATAGTCTATTGAACATTGGTTAGTAGACAAAATAGACAATCTGTAAACCATAATCCATTATTTATGTGAAGATAGGCAAGATGGTTATTATGCAAAATAACTTTAATTCAATCAAGGGCTTAAGTGCCTTGTTTAACAGTAGAGCCTAAACATCACGTCCAAAAATTAGTCATATGCATATCGATGTTAAATAATAATCAAATTTGCATAATCAAGGCAATAGGCTATGTAAATCCATCGGTCCATATCCTTGTTCACAAGTTTCAAGAGTTACAAATCAAATCTTAATTTTGCCTCAATTCAATTTAAGGTTACAACTTTTGAAATTTAAGAAGGAAGGAAAGAAATGATTCGCCCCTTCTTCATTACCATGGGGTCCATATTTATAGGGGTGGAATTGGGCGGCATGGTTGTTATGTGGCTCTCAGCATCATTGTTATTCGACATCCTTCACTAAGTTGTTGACATGTGGCAATAGTCTTGACATTGATGGCTTATGGCATCCCACTCCACATTGATGACTTACGATATTACTTTAAGCACTAATGACTCACGACATCCTTTTATTGATTGATGATTTATGGCATAATGATTTACGGTATTGGTAAAACATGGTATCCTCACTTGCATTGTCGATTTTCGACATCTTTGATAGCACTGATGATATGCGACATCGTTGATAGTTGTGGATATCTGGTGTCTTTCATAACCTTTGAAGCCTGACATCCTTTGCCGCTTATTCATGCTTTACAACAGATATAATTGTAAAGGCCCAATATCTACAGAGTTCTGATATACCCTTCTTATGGTTATAAATGTGATCCCTTTCAACGCTACCGTATGCGGTATCTCCTTTTATCTACCTTCAAATTTGATAACCTCTTTGCTATAGCTTTTCGACATGTTTCCATTTGATATCACTTTGGGTTGGCACAATATCTCTTCATTTTCATGCATTCGACAACTCCTAAGGTCGTTGAGGACTTCAATCATCTCTTAGTAATGCTTGAAGTGCAACATCCCTTGAACCTGTCTGGAGATATGATATCTCCCAACCTTCACATTTTCAGTAACCCCCCCACACCCGAGGTTGTTGAAGTTTGACATCTTAAAATGTTTGAAAGACGACATCCTTTGTTGAGTGGTTCCCTATTTTCCTTCAACATCTTTATATATAAGTTTTGACATCTTTTTTGGAGTTGCTTGAAGTTCGATATCCCTTCCTATCTTTAATTTCAACATTCTTTGTGCCATGACATCTTCAAGTTGAATTAAAATTACATTCCCTTGCTTCCATGTTTATTCCTCTTAGAAAATATTTAGATAATAGTTACAATATTGGGATTATTCCCTTACAAGATCAAAGTCATCAAAAATGGACTTATGTTGTTACAATCAATCTTAACATTTTTGAATAAAAAACTAAGAGATGTCATATCACTTAGGTGGACGGGGATGCTCTTTGCCCGGAGCCTTAGGTTGGGAGGTTCCCACACTTTGTTTATCTTCCTTGGTCTTAGATTGGGCCATGGAATTCATCTCCTTTTTTATTTTTCTCTATCAACTCTATTTCTTCGGCAACCTCATGACCCTCGCTATGTCTGCTAGAAGGCTAGCTAAAATGTTGGACCTGAGTAGTTCCCTTCTATCAACACCTTGTCCTGAGATGTCATTATAGCCGGTTATCTCAACATTAGTATCGCCATCCAAGGCTATAGTCATTTCATGATGCTCCTCCTCTTCTTCAACGGGCTTAGAGGGACCTAAGGGCATAGGCATTACCTTGACTGAGGAAGAAGTCATCACTACTCCTATGGGATCCAACATAGTCATCTCACCTACATAAAGACAAGGAGGAGTGTTAAGTACTGGTCTTCCTCGATAAGATCATATTAGTTGAGTAGTTTCCCTAGGATTATAAAAGATAATCCTACCTTCCTAAGGAACCGTTGGAGCATTTACTAGGGGTCGACCTCTACTGCCAACATTTATACTGGAAACATTTAGTACAGTTAGCGGGACCTCCTGCATTAGAGTATAAAGAACCAGCTATAAGGTCTGACCTGGGGGTAAATCTTTAGAACCAAGACCTCCTTCGGTTTCCTCTTTCCTTTCTTCCTCTTCCAGGGCAGCTAGGAATAGGTATTCTTCACAAATAGCTACTCTTTCTTGATAAGTGGATTTGGCGTCAATGGCATCCAAATTAGAAGTCGACTCGACTTCTTGGTCATTGGCATCTTTAGCCTCCCTCATAATCCTCTTTTGTATTGAGGCCATCACCACTTTATAATCAGCCATCCACTTCAAGTTGCCATAGGTGTACAGTCGATGGTATACAGTGTCTAAAAGGAAGTCCACCTTATCTAGTTGACCATCCATTTTATCAGCCTTGTCATAGAGGGTGGCAAAAAGAGCTTCTAAGGCGGCTTTATTAGTTTGCCAAGTGTTTTTCTCAACCGATAAGGCTGCAATCTCAACCTTAGGAGTCACTCTTCCTTTTTCCATTCCCGAATTGATTTCTTAAGCTCATGCTAGTCTTTCTCCATCTTCATGATTTTAGCCATGAGCCCATTTTCATCCTCTTGCTTTAGTTTCTTTATCTCATTTAGGCGTTCCACCTTGAGCATAGCCAACTCATCAGCATTGGATCATTCTAAAGCCTCCATCACATCCCCGTCAGACTTGAGCAGATTATATTTCTCTTAAATCTCCTTGTAGAGCCCAAAGATCTTCATGTTTCATTCGCTATTTTTCCTCCAAATCTCCTTGTCAGCTTACACCACCTCGCCCTCATATCATCAACGATCTTACCTAAATTGCCAATGATCTTTGAGAACTGAGCTGGTGGAGCACCTAACAACGGCCTAGCTAATAGATTACAGGGATGATACACCTGGTCACACTTATTATAATCTAGATGGCTTGGATCGGTGATCACCGGGCTCTCTCTTTCTCCTCGCGTGTAGATGATTTCCTCTTCTTAGCAGTGGAAGCCTTAACGATCACCCCAGAATTAGAGTTTGTTTGAGAATCTTCAGTAGAACCTCGTTCATCAATCCTCTCTTGCTGCTTAGAAGTATCAAAGCCCAAATTACATGAAACGAAATTACTTAAGTGATTTGGAGGGCGGTGGTGTCCTGGACTTCGACTTGAATTTCCCAAGAGATCAAGATCATTTTCGGGAATCTTTATGATCCCACTTATTCCTGTCTTTTTCCATGGTAGGGCGATATACGACTATTTACCCAGACTTGAGTTATCTGGTAGACTAGCCCACGTTTTGGCTATGTTCAAAGAACAAGGCTACATCTCTAACTTTCTTTGTGTCATTGATGTGCACGTAAATGTGCATATTTTTACCACCATATTTAATCTAATTAAATAAAATAAATGATCATATTGGGTATTTTAACATGTTTAAACCAAAATTCAAATTATTTCAAATCGTCATATATACATCTTCATCCAGGGGTAAAATGGTCATTTTTGTGCACATATTAAATTTCTAAAATTTAATTGTAAATTTTTATGTTGTTTTGTAGGAATTTAAATTCATATACAAGTGGTTTCATGAAGATATATGCATGCACAAGAGTGAATATAAAGGAATGGAGATGGAAATAATTCATTTCATGGATCATGTAGGACCCCACTTACCCACCCATCTTCATGTACAAATTAGAAGCTAATCCACATGCTAATGGCCATTACACTTTCATGCACACTTAATGGGTGATTATTGAAGCTAATGAATACTTGGCCACCACACTTCCTAGAGGGGTAGTTTAGGCATTCCCCAAAAATATGGATTAGGGTTTCTAATTTGTATAAATACCCCTTATGTTTCATGTAACTCTCTTCCTCTTAGTTAGTTTTTTGCCTCCGTTGTGCATCTTTCATTTTTGTGTTAAGCCTCCGTTGTGCATCACGAGTGGGTTTGGCTTCGTCAATTAAGTGAATGCGTTGTTGGACAATAGCAGGACTAATTCCCTTAATATCGGTAATGGACCACCCAATTGTTTCTCTATTTTTCGAAAGAATAGAGAGAAGAGAAGCTTCTTGGTCAAGAGAAAGATGATTAGAAATGATGACAGGACAAGTTTCATTTTCACCTAAGTATGCGTACTTAAGGTGATCGGGAAGTGGTTTGAGGTCCAACTTCGGGAGTTTCTCGATCGAAGAATTAGGTTGAGATTCGGGCTCAACTGGAAGTGATTCAAAAGGAAGAGTGTATTCAATATCGTTGGGAATTTCGTGAAACAATTTTTTGTACTCGGCCTCGCGTTCATCATTAAGATCAAGTGTCTGGTTTTCAAAGTTTTCGTGAATGGCACTAACTTCCAACGTTTGGTCACAAGGTTCATTCGATTGGCTTTCAAGATTGAAAATGTTGAGATCCAAAGTCATGTTTCCAAAAGAGATTTTCATTGATCTGTTACGACAATTGATTAAGGCATTTGAGGTGGCTAAGAATGGTCGTCCTGAATTCAATGGAATTTGACTCGCGGGATTTGTCACGGGTTGTGTTTCGAGAACGATAAAATCAATGGGGAATATGAATTGCGCTACTCGAATGAGCACGTCCTCGATTTCTCCCATAGGCTTCGTAATGGAACGATCGACGAATTGAAGCGTGACTTTTGTGGGTTTGAGCTCACCTAAGCCTAATTGTTTGTACATGGAATATGGAATCAAATTGACACTCGTGCCTAAGTCTATCAAACATTTGTTAATTGTCTTGTCTCCAATTGTACACGAAATAGTAGGGCAGCCAGGATCTTTGTATTTGACGGGCATGGATTGGGACAAGACTTCACTCAAACTAGCGGCTAAGAAGACTTTTTTGGGCACTTGAGTGTGTCGCTTTTGGGTGCACAAGTCCTTAAGAAATTTTGCGTACGTGGGGGCTTGCTGAACAATGTCAAGAAGCGGGATGTTTACTTTCACCTGTTTAAAAATTTCCAACATCTTTTTCATTTGGTCCGAGTGTTTCTTGGATCGAAGACGATGTGGAAATGGAACATGATACTCGGTATGCGGGTCTACTCGAGTAGAAGAAGAATTTTGATTGGCATTCGATTCGACGATTGGCTCCACGTTCTGTTCAAATTCGTTCATCGTGTTAGAAGTGTCGAGAGAGGTTTCCGGTAAATCGTTTGGGTTAACGACTTGGTTATCGATTTGTTTACCGGAACATAAAGTTGTGATAGCATTCAATTGGGTGACGTTGCTATCTTGAACAACATGGGCTTGATTTGAATTTGCGTTTTGATTTCTGGGATTTGGAAGGGGCTGGCTTGGGAATGTTCCTCGTTCACGTTCACTTACAGACGTGGCTAATTGACTCATTTGCATTTCAAGTTTTGCAATCGATTGGTTTGTGTTTTGCATATATGAAGTCAATAAATTTTGCAAATTGCTGTTTGATTGATGGCTTTGAGTAGTTGCCTTAGTCAACGTTTCAAGAGTTTTCTCAAGTGAAGTTAAACATTTATTGTCTTGGGGAGGATGAGCAGCATTTGGTTGAAAATTTGATTGTTGCGGTTGATTATGGGACGGACCCGCAAAGTTTGGTTGAAAATTGTTGGGATGAAAGGGAGGATTCGAAGCATTATTCGGAAATGCTTGAAAATTGGGACGAACCGTATTCGTGTTGGGATTGTTTTGGTTCCAAGCAAAATTTGGGTGATTTCTCCAACCAGGGTTGTACTTTGGAGAAAATGGGTCGTTTTTGGCTTTATTGAAAGCGTTGATTTGTTCGACAGAATTGGGACACCGATTGGCTATATGAATAGGATCGTTGCATTTATAACACATCGGTTGGGAAGCTTGGTTCATTTGATTCGATGAGAAAACGTTATCGACTTTTTTAATCATTGCGTCGATCTTAGCTTCCAAAGCAAAATAAGATCTTATCGAGTGTGCACTCAATCGTGAGTAAATTGATTTTTCGTTCGAACGTTCCCATTGGGACGACTTTTTAGCGAGGTTTTCAAGAAATTGCCAAGCATCGTCGTGAGGTTGGGAAAGAAAGTTGCCTTGGCACATTGATTCGAGCATGGTTCGTGAGCTGTTTTCGAGTCCATCGTATAAGATTTGGCAAATCGTCCATTTTTCGAAGTTATGGTGTGGACATTTTATTAAAAGCTCTTTGAATCTTTCAAAATATTTTCCGAATGGTTCTCCCTTGAATTGATGAAAATTTACAATTTTGTTTCGGATTCTACTCGTCTTTTCCAAGGGGTACAACTTTTTTAAGAAAGCTTTTAGAAATTCTTCCCACGTTTTAATCGAGTTCGATGGTAAGCTGTACAACCATTTTTTGGCGTAATCCGTAAGAACAAATGAGATTAATCGAAGTTTGATTCCGTCATCGGAAAGTTGTTGGAGTTTAATGGTTGCGCAAACTTGTTCGAATTTTGTCAAAAAGATATAAGGATCATTGTGTTCAAAATTGCCAAATTTTGGAAGCGTGGCATTATGGTTCGAGTGAATTTCGAAATGGTTACCCGTAGGGGCGGGTAACGTGATGCTAGATGGAATAGAAACTCTATCGGGAAAGATTCTATCCATAAGAGTTCGAAGGGCGTTGTAACAACCCGCTATTTTGGACTATTCGCATCCGCACATGTCGGACTTGAATAATTCAAAATACCGAATTGTTAATTTAAATTTGGCAAAACTGAGCATATACAGTAAATAAATAATCACAGATCACAGACACAGAGTAATAATTTGCAGTGGAAACAAAAGATAGTAGTTCATGAAGCTACTATATACATATCAGAGTTAAATAAGGTACAATAGATGTCTCGGATACAATAATCAAATACAATATCAGAATACATCACTGGAATCAACTGAATATCTGAAAGCTGGATAGATAGCTGGATCTCCAAGCGAAGCTCCAACTCCAAAGGTGAGTCTCGAATACTGGTACACTCAGTCTGACCCGAGCGTAAAGCAAAACACAAAACACTCGAGTCAGGATTAACATTCTTATATCAATAAATCCAACTCAAGTGAAATAGCAACTGAAATACAAGTAACTCAAAGGATGTTTGGAATAACCATCCTTTAAGGATCCGTTAAACTATCTACTATGTAGTAGTGTACGATAAGTAGATAATGCCTATCAGTAATATAAAACAACAAAATAGTGTTAAGGCGTTACCATTATCCCCTTTAACACATTTTATATAAGCGTTATAGTCTATACAGCACTGTAAACTCCACCGTAAACTAGTGGGATATCAGGGAGTACTCCATAGGTATAACACAAAACAAATCGTAGTGGTCGCGTATAAAGGGATACAAGTATGACAAGGCACATGAGGCAATACTCAAGGTAGTGAAACTACCGTTTGCCTGATTCGGACTGGTGAGAACGCATCGCCGCAGCGATCGCAACACCGCGAAACAACACTCCCAAATCAAGGGTGCACCAATCGACAACAAGTAATGAGTAGTTTTCGAAGAAGTGTGTTCGCTCGAGGTAGCTAACCCCCCATTTGGCCCGGCACGGCTCCTGTTTTAGTCATTTCCAATTTGACACAAGTGTCAAGGCTATCCATTATCGTTCTCTTTCTTCAGTCATCACATACATCATTCCAACCACTTCATTCTGGATCACACTCCGCGTATAGTTATTAAAGTGGTTTTCGGTTTAGATAGTGAGTATGTCCCTAACCGATTCCGGTCTCTTTAATAACTTTCATAATTATTACACCGATTGGTCGTTTATATATTTCAAAAACCAAATCAATTACAATTTCAATTAGAATTTGTAAACCAACATTTCATTTCCCTTTCTAAATCAATTTCCAAAATTTACGTTTCAAAACTTCCAAATTACCATTTCAAAATCTTATCATACAATTTCAATTTTTATGTAAAACAATTCAAATATTGATTCAAGTTCATATATAAGTTTCATTCTGAAATCATTTAAATTAATTTAATCTATATTCAAATCAATTTAAATTCATTAATCGATTTCATTCAATATTTGTTAAGATAATTTATCATTCAAAACAATTTCTATTTAATTTCCAATTTATTAAATCAATTATTTAAGTTCAACTCTATTGTATCAAAACTTACAAATTTGAATTAAATTAAATTCATCAAATTAATTCTTTAAATTACAAGTCTTACATTAATTTCAATAAACACATTTTATTTCTTGTTAAAGAAAATTCAATTTCACTTATTTATTTACTTAGTTACAATTTCAAAACTCAATTTATAAAGAAACTTAATTTCACTTATTCAAGAAGTTCATTTTCACTTAACAAAGAATTCAATTTTATTTCATTATTAAATAATTCAATCATATTTAATTATTAAATAATTTCAAAACTTAATTATTAAATAATTTCAAACTTTAAAACAACGTTCTTTCATCAACTACTATGTTAATATTTTGATTCAGATTATTAAATTTTAACATTTCCTTTCATTAAAATTCAAATTCCAACTTCGTTTCAAAACCATATTATTTATTAAAATAAAATCTTCATTTTATTTTTAAATCAAAGTATTGACCAATCGGTTTTATTTAATTCTCTATCCTAGGTCAAAGTTTAATTTGGGTATTTATCATTTCAACCCGATTCCAATTCAATTCAAAAATCAAAGTATAGCAAAGGGAACTTGCAGTGTGATAACTGGGATGGTGTCAAAGTAAATAAACAAGCAATAACAACAACCAATATCAATCCAATAATCAATTCAAATAATCCCGAAATAATCGTCTTAATTCACATTGTTGTTTGTGCAAATTAATATAATTATTTCTAGAATCTACACTATCATTTCATGTAGGTTAAAGATTATTACACTAATAATTATACGGTTCTTCACTTGATATCTATTGTTCAATTTCAAACTTCATCAATTTAAGCAACAAACATTTAAATGGTTCAAGGTGTATTTTACCAAATTTCAACGTGTCAATTAATTCAACATTAAAAGGGTCATATTATGCAAATGTCATCTAATCAAATTTAACATATATCAAATCTAACTATTCTACGTCAATTTTAATTTCAAATTATTTATCATTTACTATATTAACAATTTAACGTCAAATGTCAATATCTACAATCAATCATTTATCAACCAAACTGGATTATCATTTCATAAATAACAGATAATGGTGTCAGATGTCACAGGTGAACTGATATAGGTAATAGCATATATAACAGTGTAAATAGCTAATAACAGCATATTTCAATTGTCGTTTCAATTGAAATCAAATTTAATAAATAAAAGAACGTTAATCGTGAGTGATTGCTCACAGATACGGATACAAACACAGATACGGACACTGAAATTGAGTCACGAATCCAAGTAACGCTAGATGGACACGATTCGATGAATGAACTGGCACGACAGACAAAGTTGATAAATGGGAAAACGCTGAGAATAAGATATATTACATCAATTTATATTTTCTAGAATCAGTATTTAACTTACACAAATCAAAAATAAAAAAATAAAAATCTATATTTATACATATATTTTAAACCAATATACAGCAAAATCTTTATTTTTAAAATTCAAAACCAATGTCCCTATTAATATTAATATAACTTACTTATATATAAAATAAGACAGTACAAAACAACATTTTAAACAGTGATTGTATATGTACACGTTAAACACCTAATACTTCATAAAAAGCGTATATATGAAGTCAAACAGCTAATGAATTTAAATACAAATATATATAATAAAATTTATACAACAAATACATTGAAACTACAATATATATAAAACACATTGTAAACTTGAAAGTCTGAAGGTAATCATATGCAAACAAGTGTACATATATAATTGGAAAATAAAGGTTGATATAAACTTTATAACTTTTAAAATAATATGTATATATAATATTACAGTTCAATACCGCTATTTATATAAGCTTGTACAAACATATGTAAATTTTCGAAACATATCATATATACTATCATACTGGCGCAAGGGCTGCCTGCGTATTCATCTATATAACAACATACAAAGCTTTATATATATCCTAAATAAAATACGAACAACAGATTCAAGTATACTGCCTCGAACCTTATATAAAAACTATATATCTTATATAATTCAATTAAATCATATGTATATCTAACAAACAATATCTCATACGCAACCTATACTGTATAATAAACTTTAGAATAAAATATATAATGTATGTAACAACATAACAGAGCAGTTATAAAATAGCCCATACAAGAGCAAATGAAACTGTTAACGACTTATACTTTTTTTTTATAAAACCGAAAGAAATGCAAAACAGAGAAACCAATATATATAATAACCTCTTATACTAACATGTTATAATATAAACAGACACATATAACATATATGTAAAGACTGTAATAAATATAGAGAGGAAAAATCTAGGCAACAACAAAATATATATAAGAGCCGACTTCCCAGAAACATATATATACGTTAAAACAACATATCTAAGTTGATATAAATTTAGGTAACAGTGTACATATAGACTTATATTTTATACTGTAAACACTATCTTAAACCCATATATATAAATGCTATACCCGATCGAGAATTGAACAATATATACAAGTTTATATGCATAAACTGCTATCACAAAAAAAATAGAATATATAAACACTAACATATATTTATAATAAAATTTGTATATACTATATAATAGACAATATATGCTCATGCAATTATATACTACCCAGAGCAAGCAAATGAAAGCACCTTACCGAGATGCGTGTTGTGGGAGGATGAACGAGGGAGGAGAGGTTGTTTGCGGCGTGTGTGGTGGTTGAGGGGGAAAAGTGGCTGTGAGCTGGAAAGAGAGAGGGTGGACTTGTCGGCAAAATGTTGATGGCGTTGGGAGGGAGGACGAGGTGGCCGGTGGGGAAGATTGGCCTGCGGCACTTGCGAGGGTAGATGAGGCGTACGGGTGAGGATGGAGCAGTTGCGTGCGTTGCTTTCTCCTCTTTTTTTATATATAACCGAAGGTGGTAGATGATAAATAATGGATAGAAGTGGAAAGGAAATGGCAATCTGAAATGGAAGAGGAATTTAAAGCAAATGAATTGCTTAGCTACACAAAACAGATGGTTAGCAAGGAGGTGGATGGGCTTCTAATTTGAGGGGAGAAGATGAACGGGAAGACGTGGCCAAAAGTAGGAATGAGTTGTCATCTTCTTTGCTTTGGAACCAATGATACCTTAGTTTTAGGCTATTGGGAACATATAAATCGAAAGGTCACAATAATGATTCTTGAAAAATATTGAATGCAGACCATTGCAATCACCTAGTAAATCTAAATGGTCACAGAAACTAAATGGTAAAGATTTGAATACCAATACGGTCATCCGTTTTACGTATTCGCCGCTTACCGGGTACTGAAACACAGATACGAATATACTACGGAGATCAGCACTACGAGACGATCAATACGGTATACAAATATCGGTGGTACGATTTAATTATAAAGATTCGAATTTTCTACTAACGGAAAATGCAGTAAAAATGCAGAAAAATAAGATCGACGGAGCTAAAGAAGTCCGAATTTTGAAAAACGAAAAATGCCGTCTTGCTCAGAAGATGGTTTAGAATTTTTCTATATAAAAATATTTAGGTTTCGAAAACGTTTTATTTTCATCGCTTTTTAACTGATTAAATTAAAGTAAATTTACGCACGAAAAAAACTTTTATATTTTCGGACGAAAATTTACCAGTTGCTATGTTTAACTAGACGCGTTTCAAATATTAAATTTTTATTTCAAATTTTTTTTTATTATTAAAAATTTCACAAAAATTTAATTAATTAAATAAATAAAACGACTAAAATTTACGGGTCGTTACAAGCGTTCTCGTTCGCCATTTCGAAAGGATCGTCTGTTCGAGTTAAACGATTAGTTGTCGAATCACGAGTCCAACGATTTGTTGTTGTGTCACGAGTCCAAGTACTCATGCACAAGTGAAAATCGAGAAGAGAAAGAAGTTAGAAACGAGTTTAGAGAATGAAAGAAGATTTGGAAAACGAAGCGAAAAATTGTTTTTGTTTTTTTTTAAAGGAAGAAAACTATTTACCAAGTGAAATTTATTTTCAAAAGAGAAATTTGACTTTTTTTTTTGAATTTTCAAATTTTCAAATATTTACCAAAAGGATTTTTGATGATTTTAGAAAATGGAAATTTTGTTTTTGTTTTTGAATTTTCAAATTCTTTTGTTTGTTTTTGAAAAGATTATATTTTTTTTCGATTTTTTTTCGATTGAAAAGTTTCAAAGGAAAGGAAAAAGGATTTTTTTTTTGAATTAAAAACTAAATTAAGTAAAATTTACAATTTTTTTTTGGATTTTTGAGTTTTTTTTAAATATGCATGAACTAATGCAACTAAATGAATGCAAAGGACTTAATTACAGTTTTCTATCCTTAGTAGCTCCTAACCCAAAATGTCTAATCACACTTTGTCTTAAATCAACAAAAATATTTCTCAGTCAGGTAACGGGCAGGGGTTATCGGTGCACCACGAATCACCATAGCAATGCAACCGACGGCTTAAGTACCTTCAGAGGAACAACAGTATAATATTTACGAATCACCGTAATTTTTATAACTGGTTATCACTCTGCCGTAGCCTAGACACCGAGAAATAAAATTGTTCAAAGAAAACAATTGTGAAGATACAACTAAGCCCTAAGTGAGCTCGTGACACCCTTAAGTCAAATGTCTAACCTTTATTATTAGTCAAATTCTACGATGAAATGCGTTTGTGGGCTAAGGAAAGGGTGATGAAATCCCTCACCTTATGTGAATTGGGGTATTGCCCTTAGAAAATAAAAATAATATGAGATGAATGCAAAACAGAAATTAAACGTGAATTTACAATGCAACTAAAATGAATTTGTTTTTGTTTTTGGATTTTGAATTTTTTTTATATAAATGCAAATGCAAACAACCAACTATGCAAGACAAATAAAAACAATAGATATAGCAAAGCAAGCAGTTTTTTTTGGCAAGCAAAGCGAAGCAATTATTTTTGGCAAGCGGTTTTCTTTTGAGTCTTTGCTTCTACAACCTGGAAAATAAAAATGAGATATATACAAGTTATATATATATATATATGTCAAAGAAAAACTAAACAGATGAAAAACTAGAACAAACTAAATCAAAACATATTCAAAACAACCCCTTATTTTTTTTAACACACTACAAAGTTTTTCTTTTTTTTGTTTTTTTTACGAACAAAAAAAAATGAGTCTAAATCAAATCATGATAAAACAAACGAAATCAAAATGACCCATTTTTTTCTAGTAGAAATGAATTTAGAAACAAAATAAAGCGAACTAATTTTTTTTTAACTAAAGAAGAATTACACTCTATCAAAGCCCAGCCCAAATATCACTAGCAAAAACAAACAATTATTCTCTTCTCTTTGTTAAAAATGCAATATCTTCTCTATTTTTTTTAAATCACCCCAGCCCACAGCCCTAAAACTAAATCTCCAACACAAACTACTACTCACGCAAATTTTCAAATGAAGATTAACACCAGACATTTTTGAAACATCAGAAATCAAAGCAATTCAATCCTCAAAACAAATGTCAGAATGCTCAAAGCAAACTAAGTCAGAATTTGATTCAGGTGCTTGGTTGGAGGAGTCGCGATTTGGGCGATGTAGTTGATTGTAGTAGATGTGGTCACGATGGCTTGTATGTTGTTGGTGAGGTCAATTTTCGAGAGGCTATGGAGGTGGAGCAGTTGGCGATTGTAACGACCCATAAATTTTGATTGTTTTAATAACGTATTTAACTGAATTTTGTGAAATTTTAAACAATAAAAAAAATTTGAAAATAAAAATTTATTATTTGGAATACGTCTATTTAAACATAGCAACTGGTAAATTTTCATCTGATAATATTGAAATTTATTTTATGATGTAATTTTCAATTCAAATAAGTTAAAATTTGATGATGATAAAATGTTTTTCAAACTTGAATATTTTTATACAATAAATTTGTAAATCATCTTCTGAGTGAGACGTCATCTTTCGATTTTTCAAATTTGGACTGCTATTGCTCAGTTTATCTTATTTTCGGGAAAATAGCAGCATTTTCGGTACCGATTATCGACTTTTGATCGGATGATCGTACCACCAATATCTGTATACCGTTTTGATCGTCTCGTCTTGTTGATCTCTACGGTATATTTATTTCTGTATTTTGAGGTCCGGTACGCGACGGATATAATAAACTGTTCATCGTATCGGTACCCTAAATTGTGACTTTATGGCTTCCGTCGGTTTCAAAATTCGAAACGTGTTGTCCAATCAAATTTATTGCTTTTTTCCGGAATCAATGCTTGTAGCCGTTGCTATTTCTTTACTCGCATGTATCGATGACTTTTCATTTGGCTGCAAGGTTCGTTTCAGAAGAAGAATATATAAGTTCTTGACTATAGCTCTCTCACTCCTTTATTTGCCTAGCTCTTCTTCTCTTTCCTAGATCCATCAAAGCCGCACACGCATCCACGTCTGTCTTTCGCCACTGACCAAAAGCAAGCCCAGCCAATGACTTCACCTCCTCTTCCCTAGATCCGAGCTCCGCCTACCAATCAGCGGCCACTCCTCTCTTCCTCTTGCCTTGCCGTTCACCCACCTCCGCCTTTGTCTACTCGATTTCCTGCTCTCGACAATAGCCGAATATATATATAGGTATATTGTTGTTATTGTTTTAAATATAGTTCATATATATATATATATATATATATATATTATAATCTGCAGTACTAGGTTGCTGTTTTATATAGAGTTATGCATTAAAATCTTTAGTCTAAAGTTGTATATATATAGTACAAGTCTGTAGTGATTTTTTTTATGATCTGCTATGAAAAGAAATATACATATAAACTATAAAAACAATTTCTTTGTAAAGGTTGATAATATTATATATGAGTATATTAGCTGTATGGTGCGTTGACATATATTAAGTTATATAAACTTGGTGTAGGTCTCTGTTATGGGTAGTACAGTACATTTGGTTGTATATTTAGTTTACCACAGAAAAGGAGACGTGCATATTTGATTTAATATAGGTTAGTTGATATAAACTTATTAGTTTAGACAGTGCGTCAGGGTGTGAGTATATGTAGTTTAAAAGTAATCTACTGATTTTTCTAAACATTGATTTTAAAATTATTATTTATAGCATGCGTGAGTTATAATATTGTACTGGAAGTTAAGTGTGTTCTGTTTTATATGTATGGTATACTATTTAGGCGTGAAGCTCTATATATTTTACACTGTATATATATGTGTTTTCCAGGATTTTTGTATTTGAGTGTTATAGATTTTAATCTACAGTTAGTTCTTGTGTACATCATGTGGCAATGAAGTATCATATATTATATTATAAAGTTATTTATATACGTATTATAAGTGGTTGGTTATATAATATGTGGGTCGTATGTTGATTGGGCTTTACACGTTAGTCATATTTTGTCTGCATATATTTTATAATAGTATCTATATTAAGACCAATATGCGTGCAAAGTGAATTTAAGGATCTGCATATAAGTTATAGATATGTTCACAAATTTAAAATTGAATATGTGTTAGTTATATAGAGGATTTTCATCTGGGTACATTTATATCTAATATATGTTAGAAAAATATTGTATGTAGTTATCTATATTGATTTTATGAAGTATTGATTTTATAACAAAGTAACTATTTCATACTTTCATTTGAATGAATATACTACAGTAAAGTAAGTTATACGTATGTGTTTTAAAATTTTACATTGATTTTGAGAAATATATATATAACTATATAACATTCATTTCGTCTCAGTATATCAAAACTGATTTGATCTGTTTCATCGATTTCTGTTTATCAGCTTTGTCCATTGTGTTTTGCTTTGAAATTCGTGCTTGGATTCGTAACTCATCTCAATCTCGTTCGTCTCTAGCCTCGAAAGGTGAGCAATCACTCACGATTAACGTTCTTATATTTATTAAATTTGATTTCAATTGAAACGACAATTGAAATATGCTGTTGTTAGTTATTTACATTGTTATATATGCCATTATCTGTTATTTATATTAATGATATATGCCTGCTATGTTATTATCATATCTGTTATCACTCTGCAAGTTCCCTGCTAATATAGAATTCACTATGGGTTGAAATGATACATACCCGAACGGACTTTAGAATAGGAGAAAATCGTTATGGTTTGAAATGATAGACCCAAGCGATTTTCATTTGATTGAATTTGGGATTACGGGTCGAAATGATATCTACCCATATATATTTAAATTACGGAATGAAATGATAAATATCCGTATCACTTGACCATAGGATATGAAATTATATACACACACCGTTGGTCCATATATAAATATTTTGAAAATAAATTCCATGGTTTTGGAAAGAAATATATGGTTTTAATAAATGTTGATTCTTAATTTTTTATATGTAAATGGTAATGATATATATAGATTTAATAACAATATTTAATTTAATTAAGATTGATTTAATACATATAATATGGTTAAGTATTTAAAAATATATTTCAAAATAGATTTTGGTAATAATTTGAATAAGTTAAGGTTGGGAAGATAATTTGAATTTAGTTGAAATTGTATTCAATAAAGAATTTTATTTAATTAAACCGATTTGAAACTTATTGAAATTGAGATGTAAGATATGATTTATAACTTGGGTTTGATTTATAAGTAAGTTAATGAATATTTCTTGTTTAAAATAAATTTAAGGAAATATTTAGTAAAAATGTAATTTATGGCTAGTAAATGATATTGAATCTATTAAGTGAATACTCCCTGATTAAATAATAATGAAGTTAAATCAAGAGCTATATGAAACTGTTAAATTTAACTTTGATAGTGTTGAATATTAAAGCTTTGAAATATATTGAAATTTAAATGGTCTATTGAGAACTGAATTGAATTGATGAATTGAGCATTGAATAAATTTGAATTTGGAATTTGAGTTGATTTGAATCGATTTGTGAGACTTAAGGAAACTATAAATACTTTACTTTATAAATTATTTAACCTATATATATTATTTTGGAAAATAGATATATTTGAAATAAAAATGATATCTTGGTTTTGAAGTATAAATTTATTTGAAAGGGCCACAGTGTTAGAGTGTATATTTCTACATTGTAGATAGTTCCACAGATCCTTAGAGGATGGTTATCCCAAACATCCTTTAAGTTACATGTATTTCAGTTGATATTTCACTTGAGTTGGATTTATTGATATAAGAATGTTAATCTTGACTCGAGTGTTTTGTTTTGCTTTACGCTCGGGTCAGACCGAGTGATACAGCAATTGAGACTCACCTTTGGAGTTTGGAGCTTCGTTTGGAGATCCAACCATCGACTCAGCTTTTAGTTCTTCCAGTTGATTTGTTCAGAGAAGTCATCTGTCTGTATTGGAGACTTCACTATATTTGAGATATTCTGCTGTATTTTATTTCTAACTCTAATGTTTATGTAGTAGCTTCATGAACTACTATTTATCTATTCCGCTGCATTTTTAAATACTCTGTGTCTGTGATCTGTGATTATTTATTTACTGTATATTCTGAGATTTGCAAATTTCTATTTACAACGCGGTATTTTGAGCAATTCAATTCCGACATGTGCGGATGCGGATGGTTGAAAATATCGGGACGTTACAGCGATTTAGGTTGTTCGGTTTCCAGAAGTTGCGGTAGTTGATGAAGATGCTCGATTTAAAGTCGCGATAGAGGTTGCAGCTTTGAGGAGATGAGGCAATTTGGATGGTCGTGGTGATGTTAAGAGGTTGGTGGCAGTTTTGGGATGAATGTTGAGGATTTTATTGTGGTTCAAGGAGGGCAGTTGCAAGGCAGTAGTGGATAGGCAGTTGCAACCGTTGATTTGATTTGGTCGAAGTGCAGATTGGTCGTGATTTGTTTTTGTTGATTGGCAGTTGAATGACAGTGGAGTGTGTGGTCGATGAGGGTGCAGTAATGGTTGCGGTGGTTTGCAGCTGTGGGAGGAATGCTTGTTGTCTAGAATGGTAGAGGGGGTTTGGTAAGTGTTGCAAGCAGGCGATTAGCAGAGGATATTGTTGAATAGCAGCAGCAGTAGAAAACTGTTGAGTTAGGGCCAGTGGATGATGAAGTTTAAGGTGGTGAATGCAGTGGCTGTATTGGCTGCAGTGAATGTATTGGCTACAGTGAAGGTATTGGCTGGAGTTTTTCGATTGGGGGATTGTTTGTGAAGTTCGATTGGTGACTTGCTGTGAAATATAGTCTGAAGTTGATGTATTATAAGCAGAGGGTGGTGTGAGGTTGTTGACAGAGTTTGGTTAATGTCACAGTTTTGTGCACTGGTTTCGTGCAGGAGGTGGAAGGCAGTGAGGTAGAAAATGGTGGGAAGGTGGTTAGTAGAGGTTCTGTGATGTTCAGTTTGCAACAATGTGATGATGTGGGTATAAGGAGGTGATAGCAGACTGTCTTGCTGATGGGTTCAGTGGTGATTGAAAGCTGTGATATATTCAGTGAATGGTTGACAGTGGAAGGGGGAGAAGTTGCAGTGAGAGATGGAAGTGAATGGTCTACGTGAAGAAGTAGGTCCGAGGTGGGGATTGTTGTAGATGGTAATTGCTTGGGGTTGTATGCATAGGTTGAAGCAGAAGTATTTGGTTGATGGAGGCAAGTGCTGCTATGGTGGTTGATGAAAAATGGTAGTTTTATGAAGTTTATCAAGCAATAGTGTGTGGTCAAGAGGAGATGTAAATGGAGTTGTAGTTGTATTTGTTGTTGTAGAGGGATGGGGTGTTCAGAGATGATGGGGATGACTGTTTGTTTTAGTGGAAAGATAGTAATGTGGGAGGGTTGACAGTAGTGTGATCAGTGGAGGATATGTGGTGGTAGAGACACTTGCTGGTTGTTTGGATGTGTAGGAGTATAATGTTGTTCTGCTGGACAGAGCAGTAAACAGAGAGGCATAGAGCAAATAGTGGCAATGCAATGTTTTTTTTCTTTCGTTTATGTAAATTGTAAAATGTAATGGAAATAAAATATTTGTGTTTTTGTTTTGAAATTGTGAATGTTTTTTTTATAATAGAAGAGCAAATGCAAGTGAAAATAAACAATAAGCACACAAACAAAAATTGCAAATAAAAATCACACAAACACACACACAAAATGGAAACAAAAATCACTCAAACACACAACACATCACAACTCTTTTTTTTAATGCAAACAAACAGAACAAACACACAAAATAAAAACACACAAAAAATCAAAATAAAATAATTCAAAGAATAGAAAATCAAAATCAAAACTATTCCCCAGCAACGGCGCCAAAAACTTATTTAACGGCAATGTTTCTATCGGATTAGACAATTGCTGAAAAATATTGAATTAAATTACCGCAAGCGCACGGCGTACAATTCTAGTACGTGGCGAGTACGGGTCGATCCATAGGGAATTGTTGATTTTAAATCTCTATTCAATCAAATTAACCAAAGTTGAAAGTGATTAGCTAGAAAATGTAAGAAAAATGAAAAAAAGAAAGTGATAAAAATATGAGAGTAGAAAAATAATTTAGAGATAAATTCACTCTCTAGATCACATAGTTCAACAAAAATGAAATTATGATCTCTCTTTTTTGGTCATTAGTGAATTTAAACAATGTGTTTATCATAAGTATGGCTTATTTGTGCTATTAATTAGTTCAACTTAAGCCATCAAACTATAACACAACCTTTAAACCACTTTTAATTCTCATGAAAAATAACAAGAAGTTGAAATTGAAACCTATTTTAAGCATGGCCTATTAACTATTGTTTAGAAATATAAGCCATCAAATTTTGATTTAAACATTCACTTCTTTGACATAATCATATATAGATGAAGAGGCAATTTGTGATTCATATGACTAAGCATAGCCTATTTGTTTTGAACAACATAAGCTATCAAGCTCAATACTAAACACAAAATTACATAAACATCATTTTTCCATGAAGCACAAAAAGAGAGCATAACATCAAAATATTGCATCTACATACTAGAGAGCTTCATTACCCCTAAATTGAAGCGATTAGGCTCTCATATTTGTTATCAAATCAACAAATGTAGCTTGCAACATTGAACAAAAAGAAGAGGAAAAGGAGAGAAAAATGAAAAGAAAAGCTAAGTAAAAAAGAAGTAAACACTAATCTACTTGCATGAATAATAAACTACACTACTAACATAAGAAGAGAAGCATGTAAATGAAGAGAAAGCATTAATTAACATTGCATAAAAAAAAGGAAAGTTACATGAAAGAAATGGCTAAGTAGCCATGAAAAGAAAAGAGAAGCTTTCTTTTATTTCTAAGCTAAAAACTAACTAAGAGGAAGAGGGTTGCATGAAACATAAGGGGTATTTATACAAGTTAGAAACCCTAATCCATATTTTTGGGGAATGCCTAAACTACCCCTCTAGGAAGTGTGGTAGCCAAGTATTCATTAGCTTCAATAATCACCCATTAACTGTGCATGAAAGTGTAATGGCCATTAGCATGTGGATTAGCTTCTAATTTGTACATGAAGGTGGGTGGGTAAGTGGGATCCTCTATGATCCATGAAATGAATTATTTCCATCTTCATTCCTTTGTATTCACTCTTGTGCATGCATATATCTTCATGAAACCACTTGTATATGAATTTAAATTCCTACAAAATAACATAGAAATTTTCAATTAAATTTTAGAAAATTAATATGTGCACAAAAATGACCATTTTGCCCTGGATGAAGATGAATATGTGACGATTTGAAATAATTTGAATTTTGGTTTAAACAAGTTAAACTACCCAATATGATCATTTATTTTATTTTATTAGATTAAATATGGTGGTAAAAATATGCACATTTACGTGCACATCAAACACCCCCACACCTATCTTTTTATTTGTCCTCGAATAAAGAAAAAAAACTAAGATAAATCCATTTTCATAGGGAGCACGATTGCATTGAGCGTATGCAACAAGCCGTTAAACCTCTGGGTGTCCCCAGTAGGACGAGTGTTGTCTCGTGAGGGTTTTCAGCGGATACTACCCACAAAATCTAAATGCAGGATGAAAATATTTACAAAATGCAAGATTTATTTACAAAGACGTGAATGCAAGTTTTTGAAAATATTTACGAATGAAGGATTTACTTTTAAATTAACACAAATAAGTTAAATATAGGTTTGGTTATTATCTTGAAAATTTAAGTCATTTACTTGTCAAAATTTCCAACAGAAATGAAGTTATCAAAGCAAATATACTATAGTTTAACTCGTTGTTTCGGTTGATAACACAGTGTAACTATGAAATAGATCCTTAGTTGATTATCAAAGTTTATCAAAGTGGTATTTCATTTCATTTCAATAACAAATCAAATCAAATAAGTTAAAATAGTGCTTAGATTTTAATTGCTTACTCTCTCTTATTTTATTTTATTTTTGAAAATTTTATGGATATTAACAATATATACATAAGAGGGCTATTTATACATGCATAAAACCCTAATTCCATTTTTAGGGAGCTTCCCAAAATGTCCTTTAGGAAGTGTGGCCACCAAGTAACCATTAGCCACTAATTAATCCATCATTTAATGTGCATGAAGCTTTAACCTCCACTTAGTTTTCCATTAGCTTCTAATTGTAGATTTAGGCAAGTGGGTGGGGTCCTCCATGATCTTGGACTTGAATTATTTCCTTCTTCTTTCCTTTGTATTCATTTGTGCATGCATATATCTTCATGAATCACTCCTCCATATGCATTAAAATTTCCTATAAAAATCATAAAAAATGTCCAAGTAAAAATTCTCAAATTGACACATGCACAAAAATGACCATTTTGCCCCTGAATGAAGATGAATATATGATGATTTGAAAACAATTGAATTTTTGTTTTAAACATGTTAAAATGCCCAAATATGATATTTATTTAAATAAAAAGAAATAAAATATGGATGTATATATATATATATATATATGCACATTTACGTGCACATTAGTCATCCTCCCGTCCAATTACTTAAGCTTAGCATCAAGTCTTATCCTAGAACCCATGTGCTATATAAAGAAAAAGAATTTAGGCACTAAGACTGTTCACTAGGAGGTGGCAGGTGAAAATGGAACGGGTATGAATATGCATGCATGAAGTGTACCTAACTATGGAATGAACCATTAGGTTCATCTAGTAGCCCTAGTTGTCATTAGATTTCATCCAAGGACTTTGTATCCCTTATTTTAATCCAAAGCTCCAATTCTTATCGATAATCCGAAGCTGAGGTGTATCTTGGAAAAAATTCTTCTTCTTCATCGAACCTAAATGCCTTGTGCATCGCTTTGCCCATCTAAACACTGGTTAATCAATTTAGGCCAACCACATCAAATGGCTCATCCCTATCCAAGACTAATGCTTCACTATCATGAGGATGTGATCCCTCCCTGGGGCTGTAATGTCTAGGCCATAATCTTTCCACTCTCTAATGGACTTCATTCGATTAGCCTAGTGAATAGGAGCCTTTTTGTCTTCAACCTCTACATCCACCTCTATGTTTATGTCGGATCAAGGCACATCCACATTGATGGAAGCTCTGGAAGCTTGGATTGGCAGTTCACCCTAGTTTCCCCGGCCTTAGAAGTTTTTATTTTTCCCTTTCACACCTGCCTTTGGGCTAAAGGGGCTCTAGCCCTTCCAATCAAATGGCCCTCCATTGGTAACCTATATGGACCAAGAACCTCGTCAGTCAATAGATGGCAGCCCCCCTGGCCTTTAGCGGGATCCCTCTTAACCTCCCCAACATCTCCTCTAAGTCTATTCCAGGCGATGTCTAAACAACACCTAAATAATGAGAAGATATGCAATTGGAATAGGAACTCTAAGATAAAAAGGACATAGCAGCAAAATCTGGTTTCAATTACATCCAAAATTCCATCAATGAAAGCATGAGGACTTATCCCTAGTGAAGAATTATTCACACTTGATACTATTCTTTGAATACAAGTCCTCCACATGCTTAAGTTTATTGCCCTACCCAAGATGAAAGAAGGAGTTCTCTGTTTTGCTCATGACCGCATATAAGTATCTAAGTTTTTTGTGAGTCAAAGGAGTCTGGAATTCCCTCATAACATAATATGGAGGCTTGATAGGATGGCATAGCCCCTAGGATGGAGCTAGAATGGAGCAATCTTTAGATGCACTTGATAGAGATAGGAGTATTGCCTTGGGGAAATTCTGTAATTTAATGTAAATTATTAGCTCCATAATAAAACATCGTTCAAAATAAAAGGTGTTTTTTACTTTTTTATTATATATTTGTCATATTATGTTATGTTAATTAATTATTTAATTGTAATATATTAAATAGAAAATCCTTAAATAATATATTATGTGACAGTAATTACAATGTGTTGTAATCATAAAAAATTTATCACATAAAAAATAACATACTATTTTAAACTTTCTTAGTTGAGATGTTTTGAAGTAGGATATCGTTACATCCTTTAAGATTAGAGTATGTAACGCTTTTTAAATGTTGGGCAGTGCATTACTCATGGCCTCTGAGGACACCAAGTGTTACATACTAATAGTTATTGGATAACAATGGAACAACTCACTTGAGAGTTTTCTGTTGGTTAACATAACTAAGGTTAAACAGAGATCTCAAAGTGACGATATTGCACAGTTCCCTCGACTTGAGAATACTGTCGAACTTTAATGTGGACATTCCACTTTGATTATAGTTAAACGGTGGCATCGCATGCATCAAATGACTATGTTAGGGTCTGAGTTGAAGCATTATAAGTGAAACTCTATTCAACAGAAAATTCATCTCCATAGATATAGGAGGTTAGTATTATGGTCAATCGTAGTTAACTCAAAGTAAAAGTCTTCGGCCAAAGCAGTATGGTTAACAATAATTGTTATTATTGAACCAAAGACTTTGTGTTGGGATTAAATACATTGAATGTGGACGATATTGGAATTTTGGCCAAAACAAAATTCCATTAATCCTAAAGTGATATAGTTTTGATGAAGAGAATTAGTGTAATTAATCATCACCAGATTTTTTTGAAAAATATGTAAGCGATAAATTCGATCAAATTATTACAATACTGGCAAAGGTGATGTGTGAACGTTAATATTCGAATTGTTCGATATTAATCCCTGATTGAATTCGCACTTTTGAGTTGCATAATCATAATGTTGTACTCCGAAATACCACACGATTAATTGACTTATAGGTTTTGTAAATTAATTAGATTAATTAATATTTGTGAAATTTTAATTACTACATTTTATTTGATATTTAGGTTCCATTAGTAACTAATTGGTTGGATATATAAACGTTATATATGTACGTATTTATATACGATACCAATAAATATTTAAATATAATTTAAATTAATTAATTACAAAGTAGGTTTGGAAAATTTTATGGGCCCATTATTCCCTAATATGAATGGCCATAGGAGAACAAGGGGGTGGTTTTAATGATCAAATATTGATTTGAATTAGCATAAATAGACTGAGTAAAAGGAGGAGCACCTTTTCCTCTATCTATATATCTATTTAAACCTCTCTTTCTCATTCAGTTTTGCTCCTCCTCTTACACTATTTTAGCTACAAGTATCAAGACTATATTGCCTTTCATTTCTAAAACAAATTGAAATAAAATCAATTATATAATAGTATGGTGTTCATCTCTAATCTATTGTAATTTCTAGAGATGGTTCAATTGGATCTACGACTTAGTTCTCCATTCAAGGCGCTAATCATAGACTACTAGTTTCGATAATATTTTAATTTAATATTAATAATAATCATGTATGTTGACCATTATGTTTATGCAATTCAGATCCAAATAATTATAATGAATAAGTATATACTTTATGATGTCCTATCTTATGTATATATATTAAAAATTATTTTAAAAAAAACCACAAGAAAACAACATTAAAATACTTATTTTATTTTTAGCTATACTTTAAAATTTTAAATATATTTTTCACTTTAAAACTATTTTTGAGTAGCATTAATAATTTTATAATGTAAAATATGTAATTATATACATATAAATAGTTATAACGCACATTAAATTATTTAAACTGGTTTATAGATATATACTTTCAGATTTTAAAAAACAAGTTTTTATTTCTGAATAATAAATATTTATATATATTTTAAAATTCTTTTAAATGCATTAATGTATGAGTAAATAAAAATTCTTATACCAAATCCATACGGATTTGGTATAAATAAATAAAGCCACTTCAATCAAGAATAAGATAAATAAATTATACATATATTTATATAAATGGAAAATTTATTAGGACATAAAATGGTAATACAATTGGTGACACAAGGAATCTCAATCATTGGATTGCCCCCTAATTTCAACCCTATGTGTGAACATAATGAGATCCAGTGGTCTAGATCTATTATCTCACAAATTATATTTAATTTTGTGTCCAAATAGTCGGCCCTTATATAAACTTATAATTTATAAATAAATGTATTTTAAATTAAATATAAAACATATATGTATGCCTTTTTGAATTAAATTTTTTAAATATATATATTAATATTTTATTTGTAATTTGAATTTAAAATGTAAAATTGATATTTACTTAGATCTAGATCTGTATTTGAATTTTAAATTAACATAAGTTTTTTAATATATTAATTCAAAATATTTTGAGTAGTCAAAACCACTTAAATAAAAATCTATAATATTATTTATATATATAAATAAATTATGTACAACAAAGACATATAGATAAGGAAAAATGTGTCAGTTGCAGTGTAAATCCCAATATCTATATACGTACAAATTAACCATGTACACTACTTTTATATTGCATGTACACTATACACATACAAGTGTACACTTATAAAATATAACATATATAAATTAAATAATATCTTTTATAAACAAATAAAATAAAACAAAGATTTTATTTAAAATATTTTAGATCGGATCTAAAATCAATTAAACTTCGTAAGCTCAACAAAGATCTAAATATGGAGAATTTTTTTTTGAAATTCACTCATTTAAACCACTGCAACTAGGCTCAGTTCACCCAATGTTACAAGAGCCTAATGGCCTATATGGTCTAAAGTAGCAGTATTATGGCTAAATGATTAAAGTTTAACCATTTAGTAGGGTGTCTAGAATGGTAGTCTCTAAGGTTGGAAATCAAGTACTCCATCCTACCTGTCTACTGGCATGACCTGAAGGATGAAATAAGCTCAAAGGTTATCCCCGATATAAAAGCCCGAATTAATTTTGGGTCTTCAAAATCTGTTTTGAAATTTTAAATAATATTTTAAAGTTAAAATCTAAGTTTAAAATAAAAATGAGATTTTATAAATGTAATAAAATATTATTTAAAAAATTAATTAATTATTTTGGAAATTTAAATTAATTAATTGGATTAATTAATTGATAAAAAGTTAATTAATTAAATTAATACATATATAACCATATATGTATATTTATCTTAAAATGTTTAAGGTTAATAATAATAAAATTTGGAAATTAATTATATTTTAATTAAAATTGTTTTGATTAATTAAATTAATTAAATAATAATTAGTAAATAACATACATGTATAATGATATATGTATATATTATTACTATAAATATTTACTCAATATTCAATTTTTAAATGCTTAAAATGAATAAAATTAAATTATTGAAAGTGTTAGTTAAATAATTAATTAAATTTAATTTAATTAATGAAACTGAAATTAAAATTAAATAAAATATAGTTTAATTAAATAGAGTGGAACTATAAGAAACCTAAACTAGGTTTAAGGAATAAATTCATAAGTATAGTATATATATTGTGATTTCTGATGTGTCTGACACTTGAATCACAAGGGTTTCAATAAGAAATACATTATTCTATAAGTTGATATTACTCAAATAAACATATAATAAAAATTATGAATCTATAATATAAATGTTGTCCTCTACCACTTATATAGTAATAAATTTCTTGCATACTCTCTATTTGAGCAAACTCAAGCTAACGATTTTATGTAGTATTAATAATATATTGCTAGATATGGTAACATATATGTACGTATTTGTTGAGCAAACTGAAGGTACGTACATTTATACTTAAGCCGTCATGAAATGATGGGTAAGAGTGAATAATATACTTGAATTTGTTGAGCATACTCACGGTCGAAATAAGATTAGGACAAAGACCATGAGTTAGGAGTTGTATATGATGCAACCGATAATGTGTTATCAATCATTATGGGCTTATGGTCTATTGATATTCCTCAAGGTTAGAATCTCAAGGCAAGTGAGTCCTAACACTCACTAGAGAAGTCAAAAGACTTTTATATTTCTCTTTGGGTTTTGAGAAATATAAAAATCTAATGGAAGCTTTTTCATAAAATGAAATAATATATTTAACTTTACTAATAATATAAAAACATTTTCTATGTATAAATGTCCTAATCTACGTAATTAAATTTAAAGAAAAATGTCCACACCAAAGTTTTTTTAGAAAATGAAAAGCTCGTTGGACCTAACTACAATGACGGCTAAGAGCAGCAAAAATTGCACTAACCTATGAACTCTTATGGTGATTAATACACAAACTTCCAAAAGAAAAACCCGCTGAAGATACGGATCCTAAATCAATAATTGCTTATAACAAATGGATGGCAGATTTTGAAATCATCCAAATTTACGTGATGTCTTTATTAGACAAACCAATTAAGAAAACAAAAAAATATGACTGCCCATCAAATCTTCGATAGCCTGAAAGCATTGTTTGGGGAGCAATATCATTCTACAAGGCAATATCATTCTACAAGGTACGAGATTACTAAGAAGTTGCTCAATACAAAGATGACGGAGGACATGCATGTAGACGAATGAATCTTATTAATGAAAGGCTATAATGATAAGCTTTCCTAATTATACATTAACATAAGCAATGAGCTGCAAGTGGACTTGATCCTAGGGTCCCTTGCTGCATAGTTCAAACCGTTCATATTGAATTACAATATAAACCTAATGAATGTAGGCCTTGTGGAACTACCCAATATATTGAGATCAGCCGAGTCTTCATCCAAAGGTCAAGGTACAGTGCTTGCTATAAAGGGAAAGGAATTTTCAT
The DNA here is from genome assembly GCA_030737815.1 of Allium fistulosum. Taxonomy (NCBI): domain Eukaryota; kingdom Viridiplantae; phylum Streptophyta; class Magnoliopsida; order Asparagales; family Amaryllidaceae; genus Allium; species Allium fistulosum. The sequence continues at coordinate 301,257,312 of CM060901.1, read as the reverse complement.
CGAATGGTTTGAAGAAGAGAATACAAGTTAATAAGAAGAGTAGCTAGAGTGCTCCTAAGGAAAAGAGTGAATGTCATCATTGTCACAAGAAGAGGCATTGGAAACGGAATTTTCTAGACTACCTAAAACATGTCAAAGAGAAGAAAGTGAATTATTCCTCTGCTCTTATAGGTATATTTATGATTCATTATTGTTTTGCAATCAATAAATTATCTTAGGTTTTAGATATTGGACTCATATCTATAATTCATTACAGGGACTTAGGAACATGTGGCATGTGGCAAAAGGTGAAATAAGGCTTCAAATTGTTGATGGATCTCTAATAGATACAATTGTAGTGGAGACTATCACTTGGCTTTGCCGAATGGAATAGTTTAATATTAAATAGTCTCTATTATGTGAAAATAAATATTTGTGGAATAATTTCAATGTCTGGATAGTCTAAGAGTGGATATGTTTTTCGTTGTGTTGATAATGTTCTGAACATTATGTTTGACAGAAATAAAATCTACAATGGTCTTTTGGATAATGGCATTTATATACTCAATTTTAATCATAATTGTGCCGTGTTCTAATGTTGACATTAATAGTAATTATCTATGGCATTGTAGAGTAGGTCGTATTAGTGACAAACGACTACACAAATTGCAAACTGAAGGTTTTCTACCATTATTTGATTCTGGGTCATTTGTATTTCTGAGTCATGTCTTAATGGAAAAATGACCAAGCACCCCTTTAGTGAGAGCAATGAAAGAGTTAATGTACTCTTCGGTCTTGCACATAGTGATGTATATGGCTAAATGCCTATAGTTACCAAAGGTAATTCTTCTTACTTTGTAACTTTCACTGATGATTTCTCAAGACTAGGATATGTATATCTTATAAAGAATAAAGCCGATGTCTATGAGAAATTTAAGGAATATAAGAAAGAGGTTGGAAATTGAATGAACCATAAGATTAAATACTTCGATTTGATCAAGGAGGAAAGTATGTTAGACAAGAGCTCCGACAGTTCTTAAAAGATAATGGGATTAGCTCTCAGTTTACTCCGCAATACAATGGTGTTCAGGAAAGAAAGAATTGAACTCTATTAGATATGGTTTGTTCCAAGATGAGTAAAGCTAAGTTACCTCTTTCCTATTGGGGATATGCGCTGGAAACCGCGGCGCATATGTTGAATTTGATGCCTACTAATATGTGTGTAAGGCCCCATATGGGATGTGGTGTGGGAAGTAACCCCAACGCAAATATTTGAAGGTATGGGATTATCCAGCCTACGCTAAGAACCTTGGCCCTAATAAACTCAAGGTGAGATCGACATTTTGTCAATTAATAGGATATCCTAAGAATTCTATGGTATATATTTTCTACAATACTGCAAATCAAAAGGTTATTGTTTTGCAGCAAGCTATCTTTTTGGAATAGGAATTTCTTACAAAAGAAATTAACAATGAGATTATAGATTTGGTGAGATTTGAGAAATTAACACAGAGGCTGAACTGGTAGATATATCAAATTCACCACTATATGAAAACACACAACCTATTATAAGTCTAATAGGAATCATGTGCACTAGAGAGATACTATGGTTTTATCATGGATGGCAAGAAAGAGGACTACGTCTTAGAAGATGATACTTCTATCTCATTTCAATAAGCACTACATAGTAACAACTCTGCACTTTGGCCTGAAGCTATGAAATCCAAAATGGATTCCATGTATAATAACAAACAATGGACTTTGACTACATACCCGAAGAGATTAAACCCATCGACTATAAACGGATTTCTAAGAAAAAGCTAAATGCAGATGGATAAGTAGATACTTATAAAGTAAGATTAGCTGCATAGGGTTTTATCAAAATCTAGTTGTTGATTATGACACTTGATTTTGACGATATGTATTCGCTTGTAGCCATGCTTAAGTTCATTACGATAATGCTAGCCATTGGGTCATTCTATGACTTCAAAATATGGGAAATGGATGTAAAAATGGCATTTCTAAATGGTGATTTAGAAAAGGTCGTTTACATGTCGCAGTCCGAGGGTTTCTATAACAACCCATATTTTACGTATCAGAACGTAAAATATTTTTATTTTATTCATATAAAGTCGTATGGTTCTATAATTTTGGGATATAACTCTTAAGGACATTTTATACACCTATGATTTTTTTCCGAATTTCTATGTGACCATTTTGTTCCTACAAATCTTGTTTAGACTATAACTTTTGATAGATGTCTAATTAGGGCCTCAAACCAGTTCCATTGCTTCAAAATGATGGTTTCCTATTTCGTAGAGTGGTCATAATAGAAAAACGGACTTACGCTTAGAGAGTTTTATCTATTTCAAGTTTTGGAAACTACTGGTCAAAATTCGTGTGTAATTAGTGAAGCTCATTAGTTGGCCCATTAGTCTAATTAGAGAATTACTATAAATAGGGGCTATATGAGCCAAATGAAAACTTTCCCTCTCATTTTATATTATGTCTAAAACCTAATTTGCCCCAAATCCATCCTAATTCATCCAAATTTCTTTCAAAATCGAACTAGACTGTTGATTAGTGATTAGATCATCAATTAGAAGATGGATATCTTCGATTTTCTTGATTTGAGGTGCTTTTCTTCGCTATCCAGATACATATAAATTGGTTGAATTTGGTAATTAGTGAGTGGTTTATGCCTTCCCACTATCCACTACATGTTTATATGGTAGAATTGCATGATTTAACATGATTTTTATAGTAAAACCTTTTGTAAAACCCTAATTACATGTTAACTATGCATATGATCGAAATTGAGTTAGAATTCATCTTATTCATGTTCATATATTCATGATTATATGTAGATCTATGATAGAGATTAACTTGTTTGTCTTATTTCTATGAATTGAATGTTTAAATGGATAAAATTAGTTGTTATGCTATGATTGGATGTTATGCTTTCATATTGTTTGTTAGTGTTGTGGATGCATAGGAAGATAGGTTGGTGATTTGGGCAAATTAGAGGCAAAATTTGGTCGAATTGGATGAAACTTGGAGGGGAAGCTCTGAAGTATGGGAGAACTTGGGGTTCAAGTCGCAGGTCTAGATTCTTTAAGCATAGAAGCCAGTACCTACATGAAAGGTCGACGCTGAGTTATGTGGGTTTGTCCAGTAAGTCGGCGGTTTTGGGGAATTTAAGAGGAAGGCTAATAGAGGTGATTCAAGTCAAGAATAGGTGATTGGCTAGGGTTAAAGGCTATACCGATTTATTTTCTAGAATTTGAAGTAGGTGCTTTGGAGTGAGAACCAAGTTGTTTGGATGGATAAGTCAGGGTCAAAACATCTAAGCATGGAGTACTAGAAGCAAGAAAGGGGAGGAAAGAAACTTGGCCAATAATTAGCTAAAGGGAGAGGTTGGTACCTACATGAAAGGTCGGTGCCGACTTCCTATGGTGAGTCTAATGAGGGTGAAACTTCTAGGAGGTGAAGTGAGGTCTTGTAAATCGTGTTGGAGGTGTTGGCTCGTTTGCATCAAGGTTGGACTGCGGTGGAATAGCATGATGAAAAGTTAGAGTCTTTGGATGTTGGCTCGTGTTGGGAGTAGGTACCAAAGATAGCGGCTCGTAAAAGGAGTGAGCCGTAGGTCGTGGAATGTGGAAGGGTTCCTCATGAATAATGGAAACTAGATTGAGCAAGAAGGGCTCGGTGTCCAAATGTAGCAAATATGGGCTCGTGAGTATGTGCTAAGGAATCGTTGATGCTCGGAGTGTTTTCTGTTATACTTGAAGTAGGGGTATTATAAGTGGGGACGCCGATGGATTAGTAGCGAGGATCATACCCTGGACCTATGGTTTTGGGTCTAGTGTCCAGCTTTGGGCTACGAGACACGTATCCGGCTTTGGGCTACGAGCTACAACAGTACAATAAAGATTTGGGATTTCCATTAGTCCCTGGTAGAAAGGAGACTATACGAGCTATCATATATTCAGAGTACAAGGTGTGATAGTTAGGATTGTTGATGGATGCTATGGATGCTTTAGTTGTTTTCTTTAGTACGCTATCACTCATGGGTATCAAGAAAAGTATGTATTGGAGATAGGAATACCTGGAAGATTGATATCATTTATTTGATTTGTGATATATCTTTTGATATTGTAGTGTAGCATATTATAATGTTATATGCTAACTCTTTGGTTGCAGGGACAAGTTAGGTATGGTTCATATACTCTTGTTCCTTACTATATTTACCTGTATAGTATTTTGAGACCCATTTACTACTCAAACTAGACCGTTTTCTGATCCAAGCTTTTATGCTTTGTTTCTTATCATCTCGGGTACTCTTAAATGAGTAGACTAGACAACAAGTCTAGGTGATGCAGTAGCTATTCGAAGGATGAGCTAGATATAGCTATCTCGTATTATGTACAAATACAGAGTCTATGCTTATTCCACTGTGCAGCACTGGGGAGCCTTGGCAGTGTCTGCTTACTATTTGTATTTGAGATAGTTATTGAGTTTGTTTTCATTGTATAAACTCTATTATTGGTGTATGATTCTGTGGATATTATACTCTGATCATGATGATCCGTTCACATTGTTATTAGTGTCTCTTCTGTTGTATATGTGATACTGAATTTTGTCCATGCATTGTGAGATATATGATAGGTTATATGCCATATTGACTTATTTAAACCTTTATGATTGTCCTATATCAGCCGAGCATGATAGCAGCGTACTATTTCTATACTATTAGTGCTGGTGGTATAAGGCGGTCGACACAGTTTTGAAGTCAGTTGGAGCAAGAGCAAGGCTTACAGATTGTTAAGGTCAATTTATGGTCTTAAACAAGCTTTAAGAAATTGGAATATGTGTTTTGATAAAGTAATCAAACAATTTGGTTTTCAATAGAACATAGAGGAAGCATGGGTATATCAAAAATAAAAGGGAAGCGTTATGGTGTTCTTACTCCTACGTGTCAATGATTTACCACTTATTGGCAATGGCAATGCGTTATTGCAATCAGTGAAAGTGTGATTATCCAAAAACATCTCCATAAAAGTTCCAGGAGAAACAACCTATATACTACATATTAAGATCTATAGAGAAAGATCTAAGAGGCTATTGGGACTATCACAATCCCGGTGTATAATACTGAAAAGTTTCAATAAGGAGAATTCCAAGAGCATAATTGTTCTGACATAATCTGGAATCGTCCTTTTTGATGAGGAGAAAGAGTGCATGAAGGGGATAACGTATGCATCTGAAATTGGAAATATAATGTATATTATGCTATATACCAGATCAAATGTGGCTTATACATTAGGATGCGTAAGCCGATACCAGTCTAATCCTAGTGAGAAGCATTGGACTGCTGTAAAATGCATACTTAAGAATTTGACAAATACTAAGGACTTGTTCATTATATATGCGAATGAAGACCTCCTTATGATTGGGTATATAGATTCCAACTTTCAGAGTATTATGGATGATGGTAAGTCTGTATCAGGTTGTGTCTTTACATTAGACGGTGGGTCCATTATTTGGAGAAGTTCCAAATATAAACCTTAGCCGATTCAATAATGGAGGCTGAATACGTCACCCTTAAGAAGTAGCCAAAGAAGCGGTATGGGGGCCCAAATTTATGGTTGAGCTAGGAGTGATTCCGAACATTGCAAATCTAATGAAATTGTTTTTGACAACAATGTTGCGATGTAGATTACAAAGGAACCAAGAACTGATAAGAAATTAAGTTACGTTCTTTGTCATTTCCACCTTGTTAGAGAGTTCGTCGTTAATAAAGAAGTTGTGATTGATAGAGTAGATACTAAGGACAACATAGCAGATACATTCTCGAAGGGACTAGCTCGGTCAATTCTCATCAAATTGGTCGAACAGATGGGATAGAGATTCCATAATTGTCCCCAAGTGCAAGTGGGAGATTTATATAATTAGTGGTATGCCCTATGGGCAATTATGTAATTTATTATAAATTATTAACTCTGTAATAAAACCTCGTTCAAAATAAAAGGTGTTTCTCTTTCTATCATATACTTATCATACTTTGTTATGTTAATAATTATTTAATTTAAGTATGTTAAATAGAAAATCCTTAAATAATGTGTTATTTGATAGTAATTGCAACATGTTGTAATCATGAGAAATTTATCACATTAAAATAACTTATTGTTTTAAATATTGATAGTCGAGATGTTTCGAGATAGGATATTGATACATCCATTGAGACTAAAGTACATAATGCTCTTCAAATTTTGGGCAGTATATTACTTATGGTTGTTTGGAGCACCAAGGGGTTATGTAATAATAGTTATTGGATAACTATGGAATGACTAACTCAAGATTTTTTTATTAATACAACTAAGGTCAAACAGAGAATTTCAAAGTGACGACATTACACTATTGTCTAGATTTGAGAATACTGTTGAACTTCAACGTGGACACACTACTTTGATTATAGTTAAATCATGGCAAGACATCCATCGAAAAATTATAGTTTAGTCTGAGTTGAAGCATTAGAAGTGAAACACTATTAGATAGAGAATTTGTCTCCTAAATCATATGAGGATGGTATCATGGTAAACTTTTTTCAACACAAAGTCAAAGTCTCGAGCCAAAGTAGTACGGTTATTGATAATTGTTATTATTGATTCAAGGACTTTGTTTAAATTAATAAGTTGAAGTGGGCGATATTGGAATTTTAACCAAAACCATATTCCATAAGTCCTAAGTGATATAGTTTTGACTAAGAGAATTAGTGTAAATAATCGTTGCTATCAAGTAATGCTTAAAATGGTAAAATTGGGTTTTACAGAAAAAGTGCAAGCGATAAATTTGGTCAAACTGTTTGTAACACTCCTAATTTTTGTTTAACATTATTCAGGTGATTTAATTAGATAAATTAAATAGAATAATGTGAGGTGGTAAGGAGAATATGATTTGTTAACTAACTAGGTCGTGCCATAAGTAATTAATTTCAAAGATTGTTTTAAACATAGAATAGAAATAATTAATGAGAGGGCATAATGGAAATAACCCTTATTATTCATTCCCTAAACCTTTCCTCTCTCATTCATTCTCGTTTTCATTTTTATAAATCAAAACAAGCATAAACAAGGACATCCATTACCTAAGAAGAAAAGAAGGGGAAATCTAAAGGGACTCAAAGGGAAAAGCTTAGGGAAACTAATCTACCTCGAATCTCAATCTCTCTTATCCAATCTAAGGTGAATAATAGAATCCATCTCATTTGTTTATGGTTGTTTTTGGATCTATGATCTATTTCCAAACTGATTGTGATAATATGTCATGCTTGGATTGATTATATCATTTGGTTGAATGATGATTTATTGAAATTTTTATGGAATAGTTGTAAGGGATTTTAAATGTAAAAACATAGGCTTTGATCTCTAATTGAATTGAAATTTGAATATGTTGTGTAAAGCATTATTTTGGAGAAGGGTTTTCAATTTCATAATTTTCCAAGCTCATATGAATATTTTATGAATTTCCTAAGAAGGAAAAGGTGTTTATTTTGGGTTTTAATTATTAGAAATAATTAGATTAATATTTTAGTCCCAAAATTTTTATATAAAGAAAAGGATGGAAATTCGGATTTTTGGTAATTTTTAGTGATTTTTCCCTAATGGTTATGATTTACTTTGAATTTATTTTTCTAAAAAAGTGTTTAATTGGTATAAGATAAATATATTAATTATAAGGGTTTGTAAAGATATTTGAGAAGGTAAAATAGATCCACTAATAATTTCTAAAAAGAATATGTAAAGCATTTTATTATCCAATGATAACTTGATATGAGGCAAGAGTTAGTGGAAAGTATTGGATTTGAAAGGAAATAAAATTGTTTTTATTTTAATTATAGTAATGCCATTGTAGATACTTAACACCCCTGTTATGTCAATATTCGACATCCATAAAGGTCGATACATGGAATAGCTATCTGATAGTAATATGATGTATCGAATTTATAGACTCGGCGTCTATATAGGATGATGCATGCGATATCTACTTAGTAGATATGTGATGTATCTGCTTGTATATAAGTTTGGCACTAGGTATTGTAGGGGTTCGTTATCAGAAGGTTATAGAGGCTTAGCACCCTATGGTTTTGAGAGTCAATATTAATCTTTTAAAAGTTTGGCACCTCTTTTGTTATAAGGGTTTGACGCCCCTAAATGTTTTAAAACTCGAGGCCTTTTGTCTGCTATTTATTCGACACAAATGTTTTCAACGGCATAGTAGCCGCATGTTTACAAACTCAATAGCCCATATATTCTAGAAACTGGATAACCGTATATTAGCGGTATTATGGCTGTATGTTTTATAAACCAAACCATATTATATTTTAGAGGCTCGACAACCCTATTTGAGTGGCATAGTGGCCATATGTTTTATAACTAAATAGCATTGTTTATTGGCTCGATGGCCTTGTGTTTTAGAGACTCGAAAACCTCGTCTTTGATACCGGATGATTTAAAAAGCTATTTAAAGATGATTGTATTTTAGCATAAGATTTTGACTAAATAATGGGCTATGTTTTCGTTGTTTTAAAGAAAGATTTTGAATAAGTAATTATCTATGAAGATAAATGTTTACAAGGAAATAAAATTGTATTTTAGCCCAAGTTACATGGATTTTGCCAGAGAAGTTATTACTTAAATTAAGTAATTTTGGGACGCCAATGACTACTGATTGAGCATATGTTGTTGAATAATGTTATATATTCTTGTTATCATTGATCAACTAAAGTTGCATATTTATCATTGTCATACTCACATTTTCATGATCCAACATTGCATCTTGGGATTTGGAAATATAATTACCAATTAGGTTTATTCAATAGTGAGTATGGTCAGACTAAACTCCTGAGTGAGTAGAATTACCTCTAGGAGATTGGATAGATTCATTGTGTTAGGATGCCCTGAACTGATCAAAAGATACGACTCATGGATTTAAACCAAATAAGATTGTAGGTGGGACTGGCGTAGGGTCGCAAGTTATGCTTTAGCCATTAGCCCCCGGTTGGTAAAGATCCACGATTCCAGTGCATAGGGCTTGTCAATAGTGAAACGAAAGAATGTTTACACATAGAAAGGAACTCGTAGCTCTATATGCTCACCAGAATATTTAAGTTGTTTTACTCCTAACCGTATTTGGAGACTTCTAACCGTATCTGGAGATTTTGGAATATATGGTTAAAGTTTTATCCCGAGTCAGCCTAGTAGGTTATTGGTTGGCCTACAAAACCATTTAGTTCATAGTAAACCTAGGAAAATTATGATTTAAGACATACAGTCTATTTTTGGGTAGCGTAAACCTTGGGTATGCATAGCCCTAGGATGACAGACTAGTCAGACTCACCCTTGTTGCATGAATGCATATGATTATGTTCTGTTCCGTTCTAACCATTATGGTTGTAGGTGCATGATTTATGAATGATATATTTTGGTAAGATACTGGTGAGGTGGTCTCACTGGATATCTATTTTGGTTCAAGATGGTACATTATTATTCAGACTAGACTTTTTGTCTGATCCGAAGTTTTTGTTTTTCCCCCTACACTCTTAGGTACTCATTTGAGTAGGTCGGAAGTATGGATTTTCAAGTTGGACGAATAAGCTTCTGAAGACGTGCAAGAGGCAAGCTAGTTAATGTTAGGATTTTATTTCCATTGTGTTTTTTAAAGCTTATGTTTTGTTTGAATGGATGAAATGACAGGACATGTAACTGTCAAGTAGATAGACTCTGATCATCCAAGAGGGCATCTTCATATGTCGCTCTTGGAATATATTTGTAATTATTATATTTTCACTGAATGAGGAATCGATGAGATTATGTAATTAATATGAAAGTTTATTAACGAAATATGTTTTTAAAATTTTCATATGCATGTGATTTTGATTTTATAAATACAACTAAGTGATCTCATTTTTTCATCGAGAAATAATACTATTGATGATTGCAGTATCTGTAGCACTTATTTTCAGGTCTCAAAATGGAGGATGTTACAACTTGGTATCAGAGCATAGGTTTATGTAAAAATTATAAGATTTTGATGAAATAAAGCTTAATAGATTTTGAAACATAATCTTAATACTTCAAAGAATAAAATTCGGGTATGGCATAATGATATAGTAACATACTTGTTATTTGCTATATATAAGTATGTATTCTATCTCCATTCTCCCCCCCTCTCTTAGACCATTCTTCTGCATCTTATAAAGACTCGTATGCAGATTATGAAAAGTGAGATATGGAAGCAGGAAATGGAAGAGTGAATCTAGGTGGAGGAAGCACCACAACTAATGGAAATGTTTGACCCAATACTAGAAGGAATTCGGGTTGAAAAGCAAATGCTAATCCAAATGCAAATGCTAATGTAAGTGTTGGAACTCCACCAGTAGATATGGGGACTATGTACTAGTTTTTCGTGAATATGATGCAAGCTAGCGGTGCAGCTGGTTTGGCCGGAGGAAACATTGGCAATTCGAAAGATGCTAATCCCAAGGTACATGCCCATAACAATTATGCCAAGTTGAGCCGTGTTTATACCAGTCTTGGAGGAAAGCCTGTTCTAGGAATGGAAAGTGTTATTGAAGTGGAGAATTGGTTATTGCACTATGAAAGAAATTTTGCTGACTTAGGTTTGGATGATGAGAAGAGGAGGAGGTTGGCATCTATACAGTTGCAAAGAGCAGCTATGTATTGGTGGAACAGTGTAACTGTAGGAGTACCAGAGGATAACTTGACTTAGGCTTAATTTAGAAGAAAATTTTAGGAAAGGTTTTTGTTTGAGATAGCTAAGCCAACTTTGCTTAGGAAGTTCATGGAATCCGAGTAGGGAGAGATGTCTATAATGGAGCATGAAACTAAGTTTGTTGATTTGTTCGGATAAAGATATGTTACTATCGATACTATGATCCAAAGGAATGAGAAGTCCATTCGTGGAATGAAGCTCGAGATTGCCTAGGCAACAATGCCGCATCTCAAAGATCCATGTGATGTGGTGATAGAGATGGCGTTAAGGAACAAGGAAATGCTTTGCATTTAGAAGTGACAAGCATGTGGAGACTAAAGGTTTTCAAGGCAAGAATGGGAAGTTCTTTAATAAGAAGGGAACTTAGAAGGGCGGAGCTGCCAAGAAAGGGAAGGCTAATGTTGTTTGCTACAAGTGTGATAAGAAATAGCACTTTGTTGATGTGTGTCGATCTAGTGATGGAAAGAAGGCTGGGGGAAAGAAGGGCGTGAAGTGTTATAACTGCAACTAGATAGAGCATTATAAGAATGAATGTCTAGAACCGGCCAAGTATGATAAAGAGAAATTTTTTGCTTTGGATCCATCAGCTTCTAGACCGACTACAATAGAGAAAGGAAAGTCCGTGATTTGAGGTGTGCTTTTGATTCATGGCATACATGTTAAAGTATTGTTTGATATTGGCATATCACATTCTTTCATCTCGCAATGTTTGATAGATAAGTTAAATCTAGAACCATAAACCTTATTACTTCCTTAAAGGTTGCGAATCCACTAGCAGGTTATGAAACTCTTAGGATGAGATGCAACCATTTAGAAATTGACCTGTTAGGTCTTGCATTTACCTGCAATTTACAGGTGTTTAATTTTGTGGGTTTTCGGATTATTTTGGGTATGGATTGGTTAAGCAGATATGATGCTAGGATATTTTGCCAGGATACGGGATATCATTAAGATACCCTAATAGCGGTGATCGAATTATATACTCGGTAGAGAATTCAAGTTTAGATGTATGTGCTTTATTAGGTGCAATGAAAGTGGAAGATGAGGTAAATCAGGTTTTCACTGTAAGAGAGTATGCAAATGTTTTTGAGCCTGTTATAAGAAAATCAATGACACGAGCCAATGAGTTTCGAACAAATTTTGTACATAAAGCTGAACCCATGAGTAGACTGCCCAGTAGAGTAACGCCTACTGATATCAAAGAGTTAAAGGTGCAAGTGGTGGACTTAGAAGAAAAGAATTTTATTAGACCAAGCAATTCGCTTTGGGAAGCGATCGCGATGTTCGTGAAGAAACCAAGCGGGTCGTTGAGAATGTGTATTGAGTATCGTAAGTTGAATGAGAAGATGATAAAGAATCAGTATTCTTTGCTGAGAATAGATGATTTGTTTGATTAGTTGAGTGAAGCCAAGGTATTTTCCCAATTAGATTTAGTAACAAGGTTCCATCAATTGAGAGTGGCAGAGGACAGCATTAAATTAATGGCATTTTGAACAAGATATGGTTCGTATGAATGGTTAGTCATGCCCCTTGGACTGACCAATGCACTTGCTTTCTTTATGGATTTGATGAATCCAAGAGCATTTGGACAGATTCGTGTTAGCGTTTATAGATGATATTCTGGTATATTCTAAGAATGAACGAGATTATGAGATTCATCTTAGAATAGTGCTAGAAACGTTGAGGCGGCATCAACTAAAAGCGAAGTTTTCAAATGTCATTTTTGGAAGAAAGTAGTGAAGTTCCTTAGTCATGTAGTTTCAAAAAAAGGGTTATCAGTAGACCTAGCTAAGAATGAAGCTGTTAATAATTGGAAAAGACCCTAGGATGTGACCGAGACAAGAAGTTTTCTAGAGTTAGCTGGCGATTATCGAAGGTTCATCAAGGATTTCCCTTGTGTAGCGGCGCCTACGACTAAACTAACAAGGACGTAAACTTTGTTTGGACCGATAAATGTGAAGAAGCATTCTTAAAAGGCTAAAAGATTTATTGACCAAAGCACCCGTGTTAGTCGTTCCAAGTGGAAATCATGACGTAGTAGTGTACTGATGCATGTGAGACAGGGTTAGCAGTTGTGTTCATGCAAAGAGGTAAAGTGATTGCCTTTGCTTCTCAACAACTTCGACCACATGAAGTTAGATTCCGACTCATGATTTAAGTTGGCGGTAGTGATCTTTGCTTTGAAAGTGTGGAGCCACTATCTTTTGGGAGAATGATTCGAGTTATTTATGGATCATAAGTCCTTGAAATATTTATTCTCTCAGAAGGAGTTGAATATGAGACGGTAGAGATAGCTAGAGTTTTTGGCGGCTTATGATTTCGGTATTGAGTATACGCTAGGGAAAGGAAATAAAGCTTCTTATGTACTTAGTAAAAAACATCAGGGTGTGTTGTTAACTATGTTAGCAGAATGGAAAGATTTAGAGGCATTGACTACTTGTGGTGTGTAGTTAAGATCGACGGCTAGTTCTAGTTGGAATACTGCAATGTTGTCATGTTTGGAAGCTCGACCGGTAATGATCAAAAGAATTGCTTCTAAACAGGGAGTTGATCCATTACTAGTTGAACGGATAGAAGACTTGAAGAGGGAACTAAAATTGGTGATTTAAAAGTTTTAGTCTTGACTAGAACGGATGGTTGAGGAAGAAGGGATGGTTGTGTGTTCCAATGTTTATAACCTAAGAAAGGAAGTTCTTAAGGAGTATCATCGATCGAAGTTTACTATTCATCAAGGAGGAACAAATATGTATCAAGATATGAAGAGGAGTACTTTTGGGAAGGAATGAAAAGAGATGTAGGATTATGGGTGAAACAATGTTTGAATAGCCAATAAGTTAAAGCTGAATATCAAAAACCAAGTGGATTGCTTCAACCTTTAGAAGTGCCACTTTGGAAATTGGATTCTATATTAATGGATTTTATTGATGGGTTGCTAAGGTCGAATATGGGAAATGAAAGCATCTAGGTCGTTGTAAATAAACTGACCAAAAGTGCACACTTTATTCTCGTTAGGTCGACAAGGATAGCGCCTACTTTGGCAAAGTTGTTCATGAAGAATATTGTAAGACTGCATGGAATTCCTAGTAGTATAGTCAGTGAAAGAGATACTTTGTTCACTAGTGAATTCTGGAAGAGTCTGCAAGAAGTGTTAGGTACCAAGATAAAGATGAGTATAGCTTACCATCCACAAACGGATGGGAAAACGAAAAGAGTTAACAAAGTTCTTGAAGATTTGTTAAAGGCTTGTGTACTAGACTTTAGAGGGTCGTGGGAGGACCATTGCACTTACTCAAGTTTTCCTATAATAATAGTTAACAAACTAATATAGGAATGGAGCCTTTCGAAGCTCTCTACGGTAGGCCGTGCAAATCACCAGCATATTTGTTGGAGACTGGAGATAGACCGATTCTTGGTCTAGATATGGTGAGAGAAGCCACAAAAAAGATTGATTAAATCGAGCAAGGATGAAGGAAGCTCGATCTAGGCAGAAAAGTTACATAAATAAGAGGCGTAAGGATCTAGAGGAGGCTATGTTTTTTTAAGGTATCACCGATGAAGGGTATGGTACGGTTTGGGAAGTCGGAGAAATTGGTACCAAGATATGCTGGTCCATTTCCTATCATAGGAAAGATCAGGAAACTCGCTTATCGGATAGATTTACCGAATAGTTTGGAAGGGGTCCATAATGTTTTTCATGTTTCTCATCTTAGGAAGTGTGTGCATGATCCAGTGACTACTATTACACCAACTGCATTAGAAGATTTAGTAGTGAAAACAGATATGACTTTTGTTAGACAACTAGTTTGTGTTGTAGCAAGATATGAGAAGAGACAAGGAACAAGACAGTCAAGTTAGTGAAAGTCCAGTGGAGTGACAATGAGAAATATTGTACTTAGGAGACAGAAGACCGGATTAGAGATACTTATCTTGAGTTGTTTTGATGGTATGTTCTATATATGTCATATGGACCGTTTGCTATTAGGATATACTAGTAGTGTTATTGTGTGTTGTCGCACATATTTGCATGATTAGTATGCATGTTGATTTACTTACCATAATTTCAAGGACAAATTTTTTAAGGGGGAAGCTTGTAACATCCTTAATTTTTATTTAACATTATCCAGGAGATTTAATTAGATAAATTAAATAGAATAATGTGAGGTGATAAGGGGAATGGGTTTTTTAACTAACTAGGTCGTGCCTTAAGTAACTAATTAAAATTTTGTTTTTAACATAGAATAGAAAGAATTAATGGGAGGGACATAATAGGAATAACCATTATTATTAATTCATTAAACCCTTCCTCTCTCATTCATTCTCGTTTTGTTTTCCTAAATCAAAACAAGAATAAACAAGGTCGGCCATTACCTAAGAAGAAAATAAGGGGAAATCTAAAGGGACTCAAAGGGAAAAGCATAGGAGACTACCTCAAATCTCAATCTCTCATATCTAATCAAAGGTGAATAATAATATCCATCTCATTCGTTTATGGTTGTCTTTGGATATATGGTTGATTTCTGAATTGATTGTGATAATACGTCATGCTTGGATTGTTATATCATTATTTGGTTGAATGATGATTTATTGAAATTATTATGAAATTGTTTTAGTGGGTTTTAAAGGTAAAAACCTCGTCTTTGATATTTAATTGACTTGCAATTTCAATATGTTGTGTAAAACATTATTTGGTGATTGGTTTTCAATTTCATAATTTTCCAAGTTCATGTGAATATTTTATGAATTTAATAAGAAGGAAAAGGTGTTTACTTTGAGTTTTAATTAATAAAATAATTAAATTAATATTTTGGTCTTGAAATTTTTATATGAGGAAAAAGATGGAAATTCGAAATTTTGGTGATTTTTGGGGATTTTTTCCAATGGTTATGATTTTCTATGAATTTATTATTCTAGAAAAGTGTTTAATTAATACGAGATAAATATATTAATTATAAGGGTTTGTAAAGATATATGAGAATGTAGATTAGATCTACCAGTAATTTATGTAAAGACTATGTAAAGCATTTAGTTATCCAATGATAATTTGACATGAGGCAAGAGTTGGTGGAAAGTATTGGCTTTAAAAGGAAATAGAACGGTTTTTATTTTAATTACAGTAATGCCATTGTAGATACTCGACACCCTTGTTATGTCGATATTCGACATCCATGAAAGTCGATACATGGAATAACTATCCGATAGTTATATGATGTATCGAATTTATAGACTCGGCGTCTCTATGGGATGATGCATTCGATATCTACTTAGTAGATATGTTATATATTTGCTTGTATAGAAGTTCGGCACTAGGTAATGCAGGGGTTCGATATCACAAGGATGTAGAGGCTCGACACCCTATAGTTTCGAGAATTAATATTAATCTTTTAAAAGCTAGACACCTCCGTTGTTTTAAGGGTCCAACACCCTTAAATATTTTAAAACTCAAAGCTTCTTATCTCCTATTTGTTCGACACCAATGTTTTCAGTTGCATAGTAGTCGAATGTTTACAAACTCGATATCCTATATATTCTAAAAACTCGATAATCATATATTAGCGGCATGATGGCCGTATATTTTATAAACCAAACCATATTATATCTTAGAGGCTCAACCTAGAGACTCGACACCCTTATTTGAGACGCATGGTGGTCGTATATTTTATAACTAAATAGCCCTGTTTAGTGGCTCGATAGCCTTGTGTTTTAGAGGCTCGACAACCTCATTTTTCATACCGAACGATTTAAAATGCTATTTAAAGATGGTTGTATTTTGGCACAAGATTTTTGCTAAGCAATGGGCTATGAATTCCTTATTTTAAAGAAAGATTTTAAGTGAGTAATTATCTATGAAGATAAAAGTTTCAAGGAAATAAAATTGTGTTTAGGCCAAGTTTTACATGGATTTTGCCAAAGGAATTATTACTTAAATTAAGTAATTTCGGGATGCTAATGACTATTGATTAAGAATATGTTGTTGAATGATGTTATATGTTATTATTATCATTGATCAGTTAAAGTTGCATATCTATCATTGTCATACTCATATTTTCATGATCCAACATTGCATCTTGAGATTTAGGAATAGAATTACCAGTTAGATTGTTCCAGTAGTAAGTATGGTCAGACTAAACTCCCGGGCGAGTAGAATTGCATCTAGGATATCAGATAGATCAATTGTATTATGATGCCCTGAACTGATCAAAAGATATGACTTATGGATTTAAAACCAGATAAAATTGTGGTGGGACTAGTGTAGGATTGCACCCTATGCTTCAGCCATTAGTCCCCAGCAGGTAAAGGTCCGCGATTCCAGTGTGTAAGGCTTGTCGGTGGTGAGATGAAAGGATGTTTACGCACAAAAAATGACTCATAGCTCTATATGCTCACCATAATATTTAAGTTATTTTACTCCTAACCATATCCGGAGATTTTGGAATATCTGGTTAAAGTTTTGGCCCGAGTCAGCCCGATAGGTTATTGGATGGCTTGCAAAACCATTATCTTCATAGTAACCCCAAGAAAACTATGATTTTAGACAATCAGTCTATTTTTGGGAAGGGTAAACTTTAGGTATGCATACCCTTGGATGACAAACTAGTCCGACTTACCCATGTTGCATGCATTCATATGATCATGTTATATTTTGTTCTAAACATTGTGGTTGCAAAGTGCATGATTTATGAATGATATATTTAAGTAAGATACTAGTGAGGGGGAAACCCGTTTCGGTCGATGGCGTGGTCTCACTAGATATTTATTTTTGTTAGGGATGGTATATTATTATTCACGTCAGGCTTTTTGTCTGATCCGAAGTTTTTGTTTTTCCCCCTAAACTCTCGGTTACTCATTTGAATAGGTCAGGAGTATGGATTTTCAGGTTAGACGAATAAACTTCCAAAGACGTGCAGGAGGCAAGCTAGTTAATGTCAGGAGTTTATTTCCCTTTGTTGTTTAAAGCTTATGTTTTGTTTGAATGGATGAAATGACAGGACCTATAACTATCAAGCGGTTAAAATATGATCATCTAATGGAATATATTTGTAATTATTATATTTTCCTTGAACGAGAAATCAATGGGATTATGTAAAGAATATGAAAGTTTATTAATGAAATGTTTTTTGAAAAATTTCACATTCGTGTGCTCTTGATGTTATAGATACAACCGACTAATCTCTTTTGGTCACCAAAAAATAATACTGTTGATGACTGCAGCATCAGTGACGATTATTTTTGGACCTCAAATGGTGGATGTTGCACTATCACACCACTAATTAAGATGACGTATGAACGTCAATATTCGAATTATTTGATATTAATTTTGATTGAATTTACACATTTGAGTCGCACAACTGTAACATTAAATACTTTTAAATACCACACGATTTAGTTAATTGATAATTTATTATAAATTAATTAATATATATGAAATATTAATTATTAAATTTTATTTAATTTTTGGGTGTCATTGATAATCAATTGGGTGCATATATAAAAGTTTTATATGCACATATCGGTATACCATATCAATAAATATTTAAATTTGATTTAAATAAATTAGTTATAAAGTGGATTTGGAAAAAAAATTAGGCTTTATGCCTAAGTATGGTTGGCCATAGGTGAGCGATGAGGGTTGGTTTAAATGATCAAATACCGAATTGAATTGGCACAGAATGACTGAGTAAATGAAGGAGATTAGATCTCCACGTTTTCTTCTTTCTGGGTGTCTACTTAAACCTCTCTTTCCTATTCAATTTTGCTTCTCCTCCTACCCTATCTTGGCCGCAAGTATCAAGGCTATATTCTATCTTTATTTCTTAAACAAATTCAAATAAAATCAATTATATAATAGTGTGGTGTTCATCTTTGGTCTATTGCAATTTCTGAAGGTGGTTCGATTGGATCTAGGAATTAGTTCTCCATTTAAGGTGCTAATCACAAGCTACTGGTTTTGGTAATATTTTAATTTAATATTGACTATAATCATGCATGTTGATCATTATGTTCATGTTCTTTCGATCACAATAATTATAATAAATTTGTATATATCTTATGTTGTCCACTCTTATGTGTGTGTATTTAAAATTGTTTTAAAAATAACCACATGAAAACATCATTAAAAGGCTTATTTTATTTTGGCCACATTTTTAAATTTTAGATATATTTTTTAAATAGCTTTAATAATTTTATAATGTGATATATGTAATTATATACATTAAAAATAGCTATAATATATATATATATATATATATATATATATATTGCATTATTTAAACCAATATATATGTAAGCTTTAAAAAAATTATTTTCGAATAATAAATATTAATATGTATTGAATTATTTTAAATGCATTAATGTATATATTGATAATATAATTCTTGAACTAAACCCGTACGGTTTTCATAAGAAAATTTAAACCATTTTGACAGAGAATAAAAAAATTGAATTTTTAAATACATATATTTATATATTTACTAATTAATTGTTTATAAATATATGTATTTTTAATTAAAATATAAAACATATACATATGCCATTTGGGATTTTAAAAAATTAAGTTTATACGTGTGTGTTTACTTTTTTGATAGAAGAGTGGTCCTCGATTAAGGGGAGCACTCTTAGTTTTATTAAAATATTAACCAAAAACCATAGACATGTCTAATGGGTAGTAGCGCGTACAAATGTAAGATCATCACATAAATGACTAACTAAGGAGGAAAGTATAAGTAAAAAAATAAGAATATATACAGAGATTTCTATGAAGTAAATACTAATGGATTATGATATGCTAAAAGATGCATGCTCATATGTCGGGTGCCAATCTGCAAGAACAATGCAACATGAAAAAGTGTGTATATGATACTACATTGCTACATGTAACAAAGGCATGTGCAGGTGCAGGTGCATGCTATGGGACTGGAGTGTGGGACATGCACGGAGAGAAGTGCGTTGAGGCTGGAGCAAAATTCACTGCAACTGTTGCGTGTGGTTTGATGTTGTTGAATGAAGGAAAGCTGCTACATATGAACTGGAATGAGCTGTTGTGTGATAAGAGAGGAGAGTACTTAGAGTTGGGACATGCTGAAGTAGATATAACCGACCATAGGTTGACAAGTTACACTGCAAGAATTTTTGATGTGCAAGTAGACCTAGGATAAGGTGTTACTATGCAAGTGGAGCTTGCACGTTGGAGAAGAGTTAAAGTATGCTGCTTGCGTGCAAGGCTTATTTGACAGTGCAGATGTTGACAAGACCGGAGAATGCAATGTTGACAGGACATGAGAATGCAATGCTGACAGTGCAATGTTGATAGTGTACAGGTTAGTTGTATAGTATATAACAATGTTGACAGTGTACAGTGCAATGCAAAGTACAAGCGATTTCCAAGAATGTGATGTCGAAGAGCAAGCCTGAAACTACCATCTGAGAGGGAGACCAGAAAGGTACGAGACCGTAGCAACTTGTATTAAGACTGGACGATGAGCATGCTGGTGCTGAAACATAATCTGATGTGGTTGTTTACTCCCTGAGCTATTGTGTGATAGAGGTTGCTTTGAGAGATTTAGTTGCGTTGTAATTTAGCGTAAGAAGCGGATAGCCTGAGAAAGTCACAAACTCTTCCCTGATGTTGTTTAAGTGCATCTTCCAATTTGTTGTTGGAATTCATAAATTGAATGAAAATAACATAGTCCCACATCGCCAAAATTGCAAAACTATTCTATTATATTAATAGCTTTGCAATGAAGGGAATGGGGCCTTGGGGCACCCAAATGTTTGCTTTGTTGTGAGGAGGGAGATCATGCATCACTACCATACGCGCGCGCGCCGCCCCGTCCGTCCGACCGAACTGGGCTCGGGTTTGGGTCTAATATGATCCTATTTTTACTGCAAAACCGGGCCAAGTTTTCTGATAGTTGCAGGCTATACGACCAGGTGCGGATCTGTTCGGAAGCGGATTGACTGAAGAAGCACGGGCGAAATTATAAATAGGAGAGAATACTAATCACATTCTCATTCCATTTTCAATTCTGTTTCTTCTGCCTCTTCTTCTCTACTTCTCTATACAATAAATCACAGAGTTGACATACTCATTACAGTCTCGTGCAGATTACGTCTATTGTATCTTGGGAGAATTTGAATGAAAATTGTTTCGACAAGCCTCAGACGGAATTTCCTTAGTTAACCAGTCAGGTTCTAGTCTATTTGTATATTCTTATACATCATTCTTTTATCTTTTCGGTTTCTACGTTGTGCTATTTTTTACGATAGTATAACGTTGTTGTTGTAATTTAACTACGACATACCTATTGCTTAAATTAGCTAATACAGACTTCCAAAGTAGTGGAAATCTAATTGATAAACTTGTGAGACGAGTTTATAATTGATTATTCTCTGTTTTGGTATACTAGACGTATAACATCTTAAGAATTTTTACTGTTTTCACTAAAACAGTGATGGCAACAGTAGAACTCTCAACAAAGGCTACTACACACAACAGGCCCGACCCTTTTAAAGGAGATGGTGATGACTTTCTAACATGGCAGAATCAGATGTTATTTTATCTCACCACACTTGGTCTGCAACGGTATCTCGACGAGGAGGAACCGATTCCTACACCAGGCAAGGAATCAAATGTTGATACGTGGAAGCATTCTGATTTTCTATGCAGAAACTATATTCTGAATTGTCTCGACAAGGTGCTATACAAAGTATATCAACCTCTAAAGACAACAAAAGCACTCTGGAATGCACTTGCCACGAAGTACAAGATGCAGAATATCAGTCTTAAGAAATTCATTGTAGACAAATTCATGGACTACAAGATGGTTGACTCCAAACCGGTGACTGCTCAACTGCATGAACTACAAATCATCATTCATGAACTCGAAGCGGAAGGTCATAAGGTTGGAGAATCGTTTTTGGTTGAAGCCATCACGGGAAAACTGCCACCGTCATGGAAAGACTACCGCAATTATCTAAAGCATAAAAAGAAAGAGATTTCTTTGCAGGACCTCATCGTACGATTAAAGATTGAGGCAGATAACCTTGGAATTACCAAACAAAGCGATTAGGCGTTGGTAACAGAAGGGTCGAAGAACAAGAATAAAGGCCACTTCAACAAAAAGAAGAACTTCTCAAAGAAGAGGAAAGCTCCTGAAAACAAACCCAAAGATAATAAAACCAAGAAGTTTAATGGCAAATGTTGGGTTTGTGGCAAAATGGGACACGCCGCTAGAGATTGCAGACACAAGAAGGAACGCAACTCAGAGGCAAATATAGTTGACAACATGGAAGTGGACGAGTCCAATTTTTCAGCAGTATATCTGAATGCAATTTGGTTCATAATCCTAACCAATGGTGCATGGACACAGGAGCTACTCGTCCTGTCTGCTATGACAAATCCATGTTTTCTACATATCAGAAATTTGATCAGAAAGAAAAACTCTACATGGGTAATTCTGTTGTTTCCATGATTGAAGGCAGTGGCACAGTAATCCTCAAGTTTACTTCTGGAAAAACTATCAAGTTGAATGACGTGCTCCATGTTCCAGACATACGCAAGAATCTGATCTCTGGCTCAGTACTATCAAAGAAAGGATTCAAAATGGTGTTCGAGTCAGACAAGATGGTTCTGTCCAAAGCTGGAATGTATATCGGTAGGGGATATTTATGTGATGGCCTATTTAAGGCAAATGTAGCCGTTATCGGCAATAAAACTATGTATTCTGATTGTGTTATTAATCAAATTGAACTTTCTTACTTGCTTGAGCACGAAATTTTACTATGGCATGATAGATTGGGACACATAAATTTCCGAAAAATGAAAACATTATCAAACTTGGGATTAATTCTGAAATTCCAAGTAGATAAAAACTACAAATGTGAGACATGTGTAGAAGCAAAAATGGTTAAAAAACCATTTCAATCTGTTGATAGAAGCACCGAACCACTAGGTTTGCTTCATATAGATTTATGTGATTTTAAATCGTTACCTACAAGAGGTGGGAAAAAGTACTTTATCACGTTTATTGACGATTATACGCGATATTGCTATGTCTATCTTTTGAATAGTAAAGATGAAGCGATTACATCATTTATAAAGTACAAGGCTGAGGTAGAAAATCAGTTAAATAAAAAGATCAAGATATTGAGATCTGATCAAGGTGGAGAATATGAATCACCATTTGAACAGTTCTGTGCCGAAAATGGTATAATTCATCAAACAACAGCTCGTATTCACCACAATAAAATGGTGTAGCCGAGAGGAAGAACAAAACGTTCAAAGACATGATTAATGCCATGCTTTTAACCTCTGGTCTACCGACGAACTTGTGGGGGGAAGCCTTAAATATGTATAATCACATATTAAACAAAGTCCCTCACAATAAAACAGGAACAATTCCATATGAGTTATGGAAAGGACACAAACCAAGTTTTAAATACCTCAAAGTGTGGGGGTGCTTGGCAAAAGTTCCAGTTCTGCCTCCCAAGAAAGTCAAACTTGGACCAAAAACAGTAGATTGTTACTATCTAGGGCCAGCCCAAAATAGCAGTGCTTACAGATTTTTGGTATTCAAGTCTGATATAGCTGATGTTCATGTAAATACAATCATGGAATCAAGAGATGCCTCGTTCTTTGAAGATGTGTTCCCACATAAAAGAAACGATGGAAACCTTGTCCCAAAGAGGACAAGAGATAACAGAGATGAGACATATGAAGATGAAACTCATCAGGACAAAGATGAAGTTGAACCAAGAAGAAGTGTAAGGGAAAGAACTTCCAAGACATTTGGTTTGGATTTTTTAACTTATATGTTAGAACACGAACCTCAAACGTACAAGGAAGCAATGTCATCTTCTGAATCTTCATGTTGGAAAGAAGAAATCCAAAGTGAGATTGATTCAATTCTAAGTAATAAAACTTGGGAAATAGTTGATATTCCACCTGGAATAAAACCAACTGGCTGCAAATGAATTTTTAAGAAGAAAATGAAACCAGATGGCTCTATTGATAAATATAAAGCCAGATTAGTAGCCAAAGGATATCATCAAAAAGAAGGTGTAGATTTCTTTGATACCTATTCACCGGTTACACGAATAACCTCTATAAGAATGTTAATAGCAATTGCATCCATATATAATCTAGATATTCATCAGATGGATGTAAAAACAGCATTCTTAAATGGAGATCTCGATGAGGAGATTTACATGGAGCAACCTGAGGGTTTTATTTCCAAAGGAAATGAAAACAAAGTATGTCGGTTAGTAAAATCACTATACGGACTCAAACAAGCTCCAAAACAATGGCACGAAAAATTCGATAGTGTCATGATGAAAAATGGTTTTCGTATTAATGAATGTGATAAATGTGTTTATTACAAACAAGTTGGACAATCATACGTTATGATTTGTTTATATGTAGATGATATGCTAATCTTTGGTCCTAACATTAAAGTAATAGAGACCATAAAGAAGATGTTAATCAACAATTTCGATATGAAAGACTTAGGAGTTGCAGACGTTATTTTGGGAATCAAAATAATAAGAACACCTACTGGAATTGAATTGTCTCAGTCACACTATGTAGACAAAGTGATTGAATAATTCCAAGACTATGGAATTAAAGGAGTGAGAACACCTTTTAATCCATCAGAAGTACTGCATAAAAACACTAATGATAGTGTAATGCAACTGGAATACTCTCGTGTAATAGGATGCTTAATGTATCTCATGAATTGCACTAGACCAGATATCGCTTACGCGGTAAGTCGATTAAGCAGATATACAAGTAACCCAGGGAAGGAACACTGGAAAGCACTAATGAGAGTGTTGGGATATTTAAAGAATACCACTAATTTTTCTTTACATTATGGAAAATATCCTGCAGTCTTAGAAGGATATAGTGATGCAAACTGGATCGCAGATTCAGAGGAATCAAAATCCACAAGTGGTTATGTCTTTACCCTTGCAGGAGTAGCAGTGTCATGGAAATCTACTAAATAAACATGCATAGCTCGATCCACTATGAAATCTGAGTTTATCGCATTAGATAAAGCAGGCGAAGAAGTAGAATGGCTTCGTCAATTCTTAGAAGATATTCCATTTTGGCCCAAACCTGTAACGGCCATATGTATTCACTGCGATAATCAAGCAGCGCTAAGAGCGAAAAACTTTGTGTATAATGGCAAATCCCGACACATTCATCGTCGCTATAACACAATTAGGCAGTTACTCTCTAATGGAACTATTTCCATTGATTATGTGAGAACAAATGATAACCTAGCGGATCCATTTACTAAAGGTTTATCAAGAGAAAAAATTGACTGCGCATCGAGGGGAATGGGTTTAAAAGCCTAAACAAACAAGAGTTACCTTATACAGAAACCTATCCTAGCAACTGGAGATCCCACGGACTAGGATCAATAGGCAAATCAGTTATGAGTAACTCAAGAAGCAATGCATTTGTTTGGACTTAGTCCTACTCCATTCCTATGGTGCAAAATATAATGCATGCCTACAGAAGTAGTTAAAGTTTAAAACTATGTTTTTTAATGATGACCATATCTTGGAAATAACAAGTGGGGTATATGTAGGATACTCTTAATGGTTACGATCACCTATGTTAGTGTGAGCTGGGTCGGCTCTATGAGAATATTAAAGGCTTAAATTCTCTATAACACTCACAGAACAAAAATGTGCTCAGGACCGAAATGAACACAACCAAGAGATTAGATGAGAAGGGAATCAATGCTTCGTAAAGCTTATTGTCTGGATATACAATAAAGGTCGACGGTTCAAGATGAAATAATTCACCGGTTAGCCAAGTAGATCCGATAAGTTTTAACTAGGGAAAGTTCAAAGTGAAATATCTACTTATCCACGATAAAGCATTATCCCATATGTACTCTGTGATATTTCGCTTTGTGTAGGGGATATGTATATTATCATTCATGTGGGGGATTGTTAGAATTCCTAAATTGAATGAAAATAACATAGTCCCACATCGCCAAAATTGCAAAACTATTCTAGTATATTAATAGCTTTGCAATGAAGGGGTTGGGGCCTTGGGGCACCCAAATGTTTGCTTCGTTGTGAGGAGCGAGATCATGCATCACCACCACATACGCGCGCCCCCGCCGTCCGTCCGACCGAACCGAGCCGGGCCGGGCTCAGGTTTTGGTTTGGATCTAATATGATCCTATTTTTACTGCAAAACTGGGCCGGGTTTTCTGACAGTTGCAGGCTATACGAACATGTGCGGATCTGTTCGGAAGCGGACGCGGATTGCTTGAAGAGACACGGGTGAACATATGCGAGTAGCAGGCGGGTGCGACCCGACTGAAGATGCGTGGGCGAACAGAAGCAGGTGCGACACGAGCGGATGCGAGTAGCAGGCGGGTGCGACCCGTTAACAAACAGTAGCAGTTAAAAAGGCAACGGGTGCGACCCGTCAAGCGGACGTGACTGTTTGAATGGATGCATACGGAATTATAAATAAGAGAGAATACTGATCACATTCTCATTCCATTTTCAATTCTGTTTCTTCTGCCTCTTCTTCTCTACTGCTCTATACAATAAATCACAGAGTTGACATACTCATTATAGTCTCGTGCAGATTATGTCTGTTGTATCTTGGGAGAATTTGAATAAAAAAATTTCGACAAGCCTCAGACGGAATTTCCTTAGTTAACCAGTCAGGTTCTAGTCTATTTGTATATTCTTATACATCATTCTTTTATCTTTCCGGTTTCTACGTTGTGCTACTTTTTACGATAGTATAACGTTGTTGTTGTAATTTAACTACGACATACTTATTGCTTAAATTAGCTAATACAGACTTCCAAAGTAGTGGAAATCTAATTGATAAACTTGTGAGATGAGTTTATAATTGATTATTCTCTGTTTTGTTATACTAGACGTATAACATTTGTATGGTCACTGCGAACGCTGACAAGTAGAAATTTGTCAAGCAATAAAATATAAAATACATAATGAATTTTTGTAAGAGTTATTAAATATCATTTTATTACATTTGTATCAAAGACCCCAACACGTGGTAGAGTATGAGGTGTCTAGAAATTTTCTAATAGTTTTATTATAGGGTACTTTTGGCACAGGTCTTAAAACTTTATAAATTAGGTCCTTGTTTTTCGAAAATCAACAAAAAAACAACAAAAAACATCATAAATAATTGCCAAACTTCAAAACTTATTTCAACATATAATCTCGTCTTCATATCAATGCAAGAAAAACACAAAAAATTCATCAAAACTCAAAAAGACAACAAAATTCGCACTTCAGGAAATTCTGCAATTTTTCTTGAAATTGCCGATATTTCAGCAACTTTAGTAAAAAATTACGTTGTTTCATTCAATTTTTTCTGTTTAGTTCAATCTTCCAAATTTACTATCTACATTTATTCAAACAACACATTATTGCACAACAATCAAGGAAAAAATGATGAAATTGCGTATAATTGAAAAACAATCAATATTGCATAGAACACATAGCTTATTCCCAATAATTGCAGCGAAAAAAGCAATAATTCATAAAAGTTGCATACAAATTAGTAATAATAAGCCAAAAGTACCTTATTTTATGCAATAGCTGCGCATATATCAGCAACAATGTAGAATAATTGCACATATTGTTGCACTAATATAAATTTTAGTTGATATATAATTATTCAGCAACAATTGCATGATTATCAGCAATAATATTCAATTATTGCTGACATTTCAGCAAAAATATTTACTATCAGCAAGTATTCCTGAATAGTTGCTGAAATGTTAGTAATTATTCTACAGCAAAAACAGGGACCCGCTTTATAATGAAACTTACATAGGGACCCGCTTTGCAATATTCTTCCGTTTTAAGGATGCGATCTAAATTTCCACTTTATTATATTTGAATCTAAATTTCGTCCAATATTCATATGGAGATGGTATATTCATGTTTAAGTCAAATCCAAAAATATAAAAGATTTTGCGAATTATATATTAAGTGCACCGACAATCGTAAAAAAGGTTCATATTAGATTCAGGGGATAATATACAAAAAAAGCAAGAATTATGGTTTAGATTGTTGCTTAGTTTAAAATTTTAAGTTGCTAACAGTATTTAATTTGTCATGAACAGAGATCCACATATGAATTTTAATCCTGGGAGCTGCGTTCATCTTCCAAATAAGATCAAAACAATTAGATGTGGAGGTGCCAGAATAAATTAAGAATTTGTACATAGATTTGGATGAATATGTTTCATTTTTATCCCAGGTCCAGAAGATTTAATATGATTGTTCATCCATACTAATTCTATCAATAATGTCAATAAGCTTCATGTATTAACTTAAAACATTTCCAATCAAGTTTTGATTAAAGAAAATGTTCCATTTAAATATCTCAAGCGGCTTAAAGATGTCGATGATAAGGTTGCTTTTATTATTTCAGGCGGAATATAGATCAGGGAATGCATATTTTATTGCAATAGGAGTAGCCCATCGATCGTTCCAGAATGAAATTTTATTCCCGAAGCGAACATTAAGGCGAAGACCAATCTTAAAAATATAATAAAGCTTGGTTATGCCTTTCTAAAGAAATGATAACAAAAGGTTGTTGGGCTTATATAGATTCTTTGACCTATTTTAATAAAAATTTATAATAATTTCTTTTCATATTGTATTGTCATCTTTTAGAAATTTCCAAATCCACTTACATAATAAGGAGATATTTATAATTTTTAAATTTTTAGTACCTAGCCCAACTTGTGATATGGTTTTGCATACAAGATCCCAGTTAATTAGACAGTTTAAATTAGAGCATTTTGAATTTCCTTTACAAATAAATTTCCATCAACTCCTATCAATTTTTTAAATAATCCAAGAAGGAAAATGGTAGAAGGAAAGCCAATAAATCAACATTGCGGATAATACCGAGTGTAGCTATTCCTGCTTTTAAGAGACAATTGGCTTTCCAAGAGGGTAATCCCCTGTTAACTTTATTGATGACGATGTTCCAATCTTCTTTTTTCGGTTTCGTCGGTCTAATGAGAATTCCTAAATAGTTTATTGGGAAGTTCATGATTTTGAAGTTAAGCTTTAGGCTAACTTGGATGTTATGTTAGATACGTCCTCAGTGATCAAAACCGAGCTCTTCTGGAAATTAATTTTGAGTCCCGAAAGAAGTTCAAAGTTATAAAGAATTAGTTTAAGGGAAGCGATCTGATGAGGAAGATGGGATATGAAAAGCAGCGTGTCATCGGCATATTGAAGGATATGGACCCCATCGCTAGCAATATGACCCTCGATTTTAGGAAGAATGTTATTATTAAGAGCTAATTTAATTATTTTGTCAAATACATTAACCACTAAGTCGAATAGCAAGGGAGAAAGGGATCCCCTTGGCGAAGACCCCTCGTGGATTGAGTTTTATTGCCTTTAATTCCATTTACTAAGATCGAGGATGTGCTGAATTTTAGGATCTCAAATTAGTCCAAGAAATCCATTTTTTGGAGAATCCCCTAGCTTTTAAGGTTTCTATTAGAAAACCCCGGTCGATTTAGTCAATGGCCTTGGTAAAGTCAAGTTTAGTGATGACGCACGTAATATTTTCTTTCTGGCAGAAGTTAATGAATTCTTGTGCAGTAGCGATACCATCTACAATGTGTTTACCTTGAATGAAGTCTGTTTGAGATTTATCAATTAGCTTGTCCATTTTATTCCTTAATATGTTAGCTAGAACCTTAGTGATAATTTTTATTGAACAGTTAATCAGTGAGATAGGTCTAAAGTTAGACATCTCACAAGAATTCTCCTTTTTTTGGAATGAGAATAAAATCCGCAAAATTAATTCTTCCTAGTTGGGGTCTACCATTGTAAAATTCAATAAATAAATCCATAATGTCATCTTTAATGGTATGCCAAATTTTTGATA
Source organism: Allium fistulosum (assembly GCA_030737815.1). NCBI lineage: Eukaryota > Viridiplantae > Streptophyta > Magnoliopsida > Asparagales > Amaryllidaceae > Allium > Allium fistulosum. Next base: position 301,227,614 of record CM060901.1, on the reverse strand, counting down.
GAAAAACGTAGGAAAACTGTTTGGACCAGGGGCTTTGTCACTGGCAAGACCATTAATGGCCAATAAAGTTTCCTCTTCGAAGAAAGGCGAGTCTGAATCTGACATGGAGATATCCATCATTGGATATAGAGTCGAGCAATCAGTGCGAATTCTACAGCTGCATCTAGTGCCGAATATTTCAGTATAATGATTGGTGAAAGCATTGTTTGAATCAGATTGTTTAGAAATTTTTGTATCATTCATTTTAATGTATATGACGGTGTTTTTACGTCGTCTACCGTTAGCCATGCGATGAAAGAAACTAGTGTTTTTGTATCCTTCATTGATTCAGTTAATGCGAGAATACTATTTCCACATAATTTCTTCCCGATCCAATATTTTTTCATTTCTGTTTTAAGTTGTTCAGTTTGTCCTTTTCATCTAAGTTCAGTCTTATGTTCTCTTGTGTTCTTTCTAAGTTTAAAATTTCAGTTAAGATCTTATCTTCTTTAATAGTTATATTGCCAAAAACATTATTGTTCTAGTTCTTTAAGAATTTTCTTAATTCCATAATTTAAAGACTATTTTTTTGCTGCATTATTTAGGACCTGATTATTCATCGAGTTCCATTTCGTTATGATGAGGTTCTCAAAATTTTCCTCTTTGAGCCACACTTTTTTGAATTTAAAAGATTTAGTTTTAGGAAGATGATCGTGCGAATTTAAAAGAATAGAGAGTGATCGAAGATGAAGTTGCTAGGTCATCAGCTTTAGTGAGGGGTAAATTGTCTTTCCATTCCCCATTGATGAAAAATCTATCCAATAATGCCATCGACGGTTCCCCTGTAGAATTAGATCAGGTAAATTTCTTTCCAATGAGTGGTATTTAATAAGGCTGTTATAGTTAATAAAATCATTAAATTCACCATTATCAACAAAATTTTCTTCTGTTGGAGTTCTTTCTCCAATGTTCCTAGTCATATTGAAGTCTCCACTAACCATTCAAGGTCCATACAAAAGGTTTCTGAATTCGGAACATTCAGACCATTATATTCATCTCTTATGTCTGTCATTAGAGGCGTACACATTTGTGATGTTAATAATATTATTTTCTTGTAAATTTTAAAGAATGACATGCACATAATAACAGTTAGGTATTGTTTGTAATAGCTTGAATTTATCGTCCCTCCACACCAATTGATCTAATAAAGAATTGATTAGGAAGTTCTATTTTAGTTTCCTGAATTAATAATATATATATCAAACAGTCTATTATAAATCTTTTAGTTCTTGATCTTTATAGAGGTATTCCTAAACCTTTTACATTCCAACTTAGAATCTTCTTCTACTTATGTGGTTAGCCCTTTCAATTTCTACATTTTTAATATATTCAATATCAGAATTAATCTAATTATAAATAAAACCGATCTTTTTTAGCAATTTGATATGCTTGAATTTAAAAGTTAAATTGTGTGTGTTTATATTATTTGTAAATTGAATTTAAAAGTTAAAATTGATATTTAATGTAGATCGGTATTTGAATTTTAAATTAACACAAGTTTTTTTAAGATATTAATTAAAAATATTTTGAATTAGTCAAGACTACTTAAATAAAAATCTATAATTGTTATATATATAATTTTAAAAATAAATACTAGATAATAAGGCATAGACAAAGGAACAAATGTATCTGTTTCGGTGTTAATCCCAACACATATATACATATATATTAACCATCTACACTACTTATATACACACACATATACATACATACATACATATATGCATACATACATATATATATATATATATATATATGTATGTATATATATTAAAAGGCAAGCAAGGTTAAATTGTCCCCGACCATCTTTATTATTAACAAGAGAAAATACAAACATTAAACTAAAAACAAAGGGTTACAGAGAGAACTAGGGCAGAAAGAAAAAAGAGGAAAAACATAAGCATGTACATAGGTTCAAAAATCATCATTAATTCACCATCTAAATAACGAATTAAGAATGTTATAAGTTCTATGCCTAGCTAGAGTAATTCTACTTCTGCGCCAAATATATTTTCATAAAGAGAATAATCAGGTATAGCAGTTGCACTAAAAATTCGACTATTTCTTTCCCGCCATGTTTGTTGTATAAAGACTTTAAGTACTAAGAGAAGCATTATCGAATCACAATCCTTCTTTTTGTTTTGTTGAAAATCCAACGCTATTGATCTGCTGCTTGATTCATATTGAAACAGTATGCACCTTTATCAAATAGTTTTTTCCATATGCCATTGATGACCAGACATTCAAAATAAAGATGATTCATGGTTTCAATATGAAGATCACACTTTGCACAATTAGGGTTTATATCCATACCTCTAGACAGCAGCTTATCTCGAGTCAAGCAAGCATTATGTACCATTTTCCATAGCATGAAGTTTTGTTTTTTGTGCCAATATTTATTACAAACCTTCTTGAACCATGGATCATCGCTAGGAGCTTTGATGCTGATTTGCAGTAAATAACATGAATTGAGTGTTGAGAATAATTGCTTCCCTGTGTTATTCTACTATATCTATCTTGACAATTATTCTTTCCAAGTGTTCTCCACAGCTATATGATTTGTGCATTGCTAGAGTATGGTAAGACTATTCGATTACCTTGCATGTATGCATTGGCATATGCATTTTCAAGAATGCCAGTCTGCAGCTTTTGATTGTGTGTTAGAATTTCATTGAGTATAAGACCTCTAGCTGGCCAAGGAGTGTGTCAAAACATGTGCTTGCTATTAATATCAATGTTGTACTTAATGAGAAGGAGATAGTATTTCCTAAGATTCAAAATGCTCCTAAGTATCCAGCTTGAAGAGAATGAGACAGTCATAGTCCAGAAGTTATTATTCTTCAGATGATGTTTGTGCATCCACATGCCCTAAAGGGAAGCTCGTTTATCTAACAAGTTGTTAACATGTCTGGTGGCAGCAGATATGTTCCAAACCCTGAGGTTGATAATGCCTAGCCCTCCTTTAGAAATGGGTAGATTAATTCTTTTAAAGCCTATAGGAATGGGTTTCTTGGAGAAGAAGCTTCCAGACCATAAATAGTAATTGAAGGCACTGTTAAGCATTGAAATAAGCTTTAATGGTAACATAAAGGTCCTAGAAATATAGGATACCATAGATATAGCTATCAAACTTACCATTGTTAATCTGCTAGATTTGAGACAGCAAGTATAATGTTATCAAACATAGGAAGGCATTGGTTAGTAGTTATTCTCAATGTGGTAAGTAGTATTCCAAGTTACATGGAGTTTGGATGCATATGAGCAAGAGTTGATCGTGATACACAGGTGTTCCTTTGAGCATCATTAAGGCGTGTAATGAAGATATTGGATTTTGCTTTAGTGACAACAAGACCAGTTGACAATTCAAGGGTGGATAGACACTATAGTATGGTGAGGATGGATTGTTGATTGGGTTTGGTGAAGATCACTACATCATCACCAAATAGAAGACAAGTGATTTGGAGGTTTTTATATTTGGGGTGTAAACTGAGAGTTTTCAGTTGCACCTATTTATTGAGCATATCACTGAACAGTTCTATGGCTATAATTTAGAGGTAAGATGATATAGGGTCTCCTTGCCTCAAGCCATGGGTTGATTTAAAGTATCCAGTAACTTTGCCATTCAATATGATTGAATATTGAGGCATAGAAATACATGTTTATATCCAAGCAATAAATGGTTCAGGAAACTTCATCTTAATAAGCATGGCAATAATTGAGGTCTATTTACTGCTATCGAAAGCCTTCCATATATCTAATTTGAACATACATCTCAGGGATATGTTTTTTTTATATATCCTTAGAGCAACTCATGAGCGATTAGGATGTTTTCTGTGATACTTCTATTAGGTAGGAAGGCTGTTTGATTAAGTGAGAAAACTCTATCAAGACAGGGTTTCGTTCTTAAGGCAAGAATTTTTGTTATGGTTTTGTATATAATAGAGCAACATGAAATAGGTCTGAAGTGAAAAATAAAAGGGTTTTCAGTTTTGGGTATCATTTCTAGATTAGTAGCATTTATACCTCCTAGCATGGTGTTAGTATTGAAGAAGTTATGTATAGATTTAATGTAAGTCTTAGTAATTACACCCTAGTAGCATTTGAAGAAGTGTGCATTAAATCCATCTGGTCCTCATGTGCTAGTAGACTTCAAGCTGAAGACAACAGTAGTTATCTCTTCATCAGTGATTCTCTTAATCTGGTTTAATGACTCATCTTGATTGATAAGGGAAAGGTTTGACCCAGTGATGTGGCTCTGGTTAATAGGAAGCGAGGGCTTGTTGAAAGTATATGTGAAGTAGTCCAACAGTGCATTGTATATGTCTTCGACCTTTGTGTGAGTTACTCCATCCATATCAGTGATTCTATTGATATGTGCCTTATCATGTTGCAGCTTCAGAGATGTGTAGAATGTTAAATTTTGGCAACACTATATGGAGAATTGTAGAGGTCCGAAGAAGCTTCGTAGCGGAGAAAACGGTTCGCAAATCGGAGTTCGGAGGTGGAAGTTATAAGGAAAAAGGTGAAGTGGACTGAATTGACAGCGTCAGACGTCTGACGCTTCAGCAATTTTGCACCAGACCTGTTCCAGAGAGTTTGGTCAGACGTCTGACCAAATGGGCAGACATCCGACACTTCAGCAAATTTACACTAGACCTGTTCCAGAGAGTTAGGTCCCAAATGAGTCAGACGTCTGAGTCTGTGCAGAATTTCATCAGACACTTAAGTTAGACGTCTGACCAAAATAGTCAGACATCTGACCAAAATAGTCAGACGTCTGAGCCTGTAGAGAACTTTTTCTAGAGAATATGGACAGACGTCCATCCCTTTATGACAGACGTCTGAGGCGACTTCCGCCTGTTTTCAGGCGTGGGCTTGACGTTAAGATTTATGATATTTGCAGAGGAAATTTTGAAACATTGCCTAGGGTTTCTATTCTCCTATATAAGCTAGCTTCGGGTTCCAGATCTAGGCGCGTGCAAGCGATGAAAAGCGACTGTAAGAGATTAGCCTCCACTAATTAGGGTTTATCAAAACCTAATTTTCTTCAATTCTCTTCTCCACAAATCAATTTCTAATTACAATTTTGATCGTTATATTCAATCTCTTGTACTCTTCTCATCAATATTAATAAAAGCACTCTCTTAAAGTGGATGTACACTAACACAACATTAGTGGAACCACTATAAATCGCTGTGTGATTTATTTTTCGTTATTTCTTTGATTTCTATATTGCTTGTTTGGGATTGTGATTGCTTTTGGATTGGTTGAGATTGGAATTCAGTTATTGATCGGTTCCCGTCTTCCGCTGTGCTTATGGGGTTTCGATTTGAGTGGTCTCCAGTTGGAATCTCATCCCAACATTTGGTATCAGAGCATTGGTGTTGGTAGGTGGTTGTAGAAATGCCGGAATCAGATAATACCTCAAGTAGTTCCTCAGTGGGTAATCAAAGTGGTATAGCTCCTTATGTATGTGGTTCGTACGCAACTTCAGGATCACAATTGGTAATAGACAAGTGGAATAGTGATAATGATTTTGAAAAATGGCAATGGAAGATGAAAGCGGTTTAAAGAAGGAATCGGGTGCATCGGGTAGTGTTTGACACACATTTGTTGCCAGTGGACATCTCGGATGTTGAGAGAGAGGAGATGGAAGAGTGGGCATTCACTACACTTCAACTTGCTATGGAAGATAATGTTATCTCTGAAATTAGTGGTGAAACAACCGCTAAGGGTATTTGAGACAAGTTGAAGGAGTTGTATATGAAGAAGTCACTGACAAATCGTTTGATCTTATTGCGAACATTCTTCACCTATAAGATGAAAGAAGGTACTTCGCTAAAGGCGCACTTGAATACTTTTGATGATTTTCTAATGAAGATGAAGGCAGTAGATTTGAAGATTGAGGAAGAGCAAAAGACGATGATATTATTGTGTTCATTGTCAGACCGCTATACAGGTTTCTCAAATAGTTTGATCTATAGCCGGGATACATTGACTCTTGATGATGTCAAGACGCGTCTTCTTAGCGAGAAGTTGCAGGATCAAATGAAGGAGTTAGGTGATGGAAGTAGTGGTGCTAGTAATGGTTTGTTTGTGGAGAAGGAGAACCGGGAGCGTTCTAAATCAAGGAATCCCGATTGGAGAGGAAAGTCGAAGGAAAGAAAAGGCAAGTGCTATATTTGCAAGAAGCCTAGTCATTGGAAGAATAAGTGTCCGGAAAAGGAGATGTACATGTTTAGTCGGCGGTAGAATCGGATGTTTCGAGTAGCGAATGGGTGCTCGATTCGGGGGCGTCTTATCATATGATGCCAAATAGGAATTGTTTTTCTTCATACGTCGACAAAGAAGGAAATTCAATTGTTATGGGAAATGGTGCTATTTGTAAGTCGAAAGGCATTGGTTCCGTGCAAATTCGGATGTTTGACGGAGTGGTTCGTACTCTCTCAAATGTACACTATGTTCCAGGACTTAGGAAGTCTCTTATCTCTTTGGGGCAACCGGATTGTTAGGTTGTAAGATCACTATTGAGAGTGATAGCTTGCGGGTTTCAAAGGGTGCGCTCGTGGTGATGAAGGGTGCTAGGAATCATGGTATTTATTTGCTTCAAGGCGTGACCGTGGAAGGCAAAACTTGTATAGGAGTTGATAGTTCTCGTGGCTTGGATGCGACTAGATTGTGGCATTTGAGGTTAGGTCATGTCTCGAAGAGGAATTTGGATGTTCTTCGGAAGAGGAAGATGATCGATGGAGAAAGTTTCAACATGTTTCATTCGGTGAGGGAAAGCATGATTCGAGAAGGGTTCTTGAGTATGTTCACACGGATGATTGGGGATCTGCACCGGTAGCTTCTTTGGGTGGAGCTCGTTATTATATTTCTTTCATAGATGATTTTTCTCGGAAAGTTTGGGTGTATGTAATGAAGGCCAAGTCGGAGGCATTTGCAAAGTTCAAAGCATAGAAGGCTCTTGTTGAGAATGAGAGTGGCAAGTCTTTGAAGGTTTTAAGGTCTGACAATGGCGGAGAGTATGTTTCCAGAGATTTTTTGGAGTTTTGCAAGCATCATGGTATTCGAAGGCATTTTACTACACCTGGAGATCCGCAGTCGAATGGTGTTGCGGAAAGGATGAATCGTACTCTACTTGAGAAAGCTCGATGCTTGAGATTGACATCGGGTTTGGCGAAGAGATTTTGGGCTGAAGCTTTGTCAACTGCAGTGCATATTATTAATCGAATTCCATGCTCAGCTATTGGTAACAAAATTTCGAAGGAAGTGTGGAAGGAAAAGAGCATTGACTTGAGTTATCTTCGTGTCTTTGGTAGTCTGGTTTATGTGAATGATCCGGGAAATGATAAGCTTGAACCTAGAGCTTTCAAGGGGATTTTGCTTGGTTATACGGATGGAGTAAAAGGCTATCAGATTTGGAATCCGGAAATAAAGAAGGTAGTAAATTCTCGTCATGTTACTTTGGATGAGTCGGCATTGTTCAAGGAGAATAGAAGGTCATCGGATGTTCCGGATTTGGTTCATGGTGAATCAAAGAAGAAGGAAATTATTTCTACATTCTGTCCAAGGAGTAGAGAGAGTAGAGTAGTTGGAGATGCTTGCGAGAAGGTAGCGGTTGATGTTACATCACATAGTCCACTGGGTTCCTCTAGTAGTGTTAGTGATGTACATGATTCTAGAGAAGATTCGGTTCAAGGTGGAGCTAAAGGGAGTTTGGGTGATGGTATTGCTACTCGGGTTGGTCATCGTACTATAAGACCACCCAAAAGATATGGTGATTGGAACTATCTTAGCTTTTGTAATAATTTGGACTATGCTCTTCATGTAGTCCAAGATGAGCCGATGGACCTTGATGACGTCATGGAGTCAAGTGATAACTCGAAATGGATTTGTGCCATGGGGGAAGAGATGCAATCATTGTTGAAGAATCAAACTTGGGATTTGGTTCCACTTCCTAAAGGAAACCGTGCTATTGGGTGCAAATGGATATATAAGGTGAAGGACGATGGGAGATACAAAGCTAGGTTAGTGGCTAAGGGGTTTGCACAAAGGAAGGGGAAGGAGTATGATGAGATATTCGCACCGGTTGTGCGCCATACTTCTATCCGGATATTACTTGCTATAGTTGCTTTTCACGACTTAGAGTTGGAGCAACTTGATGTAAAAACTGCCTTCTTGCATGGTGACTTGGATAAAGACATCTACATGGAGCAACCAGAAGGTTTTGTTGTGGATGGTAAGTCAAATTTGCTTTGCAAGTTGAAGAAATCACTATATGGATTAAAGCAATCACCTAGACAATGGTACAAGAGATTTGATCATTTTATGCTTGAAAATGGTTTTGATAGAAGCATCAAAGATGCTTGTGTTTATTTCAAGAAGTTGAGAAATGATTGTTGGGTGTATTTACTCTTTTATGTGGACGACATGCTCATTACTTCTAAGGATAAGAATGAAATCAACAAGCTAAAACTGAGTTTGAAATTGGAGTTCGAAATGAAGGATCTTGGAGAAGCAAGAAGGATATTGGGCATAGAAATTGTAAGGGATCGAAAGCATTTTGAATTGAAACTAACTCAAAAGGAGTACACTGAGAAAGTGCTTTGCTGGTTTAGCATGGAAAATGCAAAGGCGTCAAATACACCTTTACCTTTGTATTTGAAGCTTTCGAGTAAAGGATCACCTATCTTGGAGGAAGACAAGGCTTATATGGCAAAGGTGCCATATGCTAGTGCGGTTGGAAGTCTAATGTATGCTATGGTGTGCACAAGGCCCGATATTGCAAATGCCATCGGGATGGTTAGTCGATATACGGCTAATCCGAGGAAATCGCATTGGGAAGCTATGAAGCTTATATTGAGATACCTTAGAGGCACATCATCTCATGGTCTTGTTTTTGGCGGTAGTAAGGTGATGGATTGCAAGTTGGTTGGTTATTGTGATTCGGACTACGCCGGTGATAGGGATCGAAGAAAATCAACTTCCGAATATGTCTTCACATTTGGGGGTACAGCCATAAGTTGGAGATCGAGATTGCAGACCGTAGTTGCTTTATCCACTACGGAGGCGGAGTTGATAGCCGCAGTGGAGGCGGCAAAGGAGGCACTCTATTTAAAGAAATTGTTGTGTGACTTGGGATTCGGGCATGATAGTATTGATGTTCAATGTGATAGCCAGAGTGCTATTCACTTGGCAGAGAATTTGGCGTTTAGCTCACGGACTAAGCATATTGAGGTGAGAGAGTCATTTCTAGTAGCCATGGATGAGGATAAGCAAGTATATCTTTGGAAAGTACACGCAAAGGATAAAGCAACGGACATGTTCACTAAGGCATTGCCGATTGGGAAGTTCGACCATTGCTCGAACTTGATTCACTTGGAGAAGTGCTAGGTGCCATGGGGTGGCACAGTTAAGGGAGGAGCTTGGTGGTAGATGAGGAAGAGTACCGGTGAGAGATTGAGGCTCTATCTTCTTGGTAAGTGGTAATCTTTGGTGAGATAGCTTAGGATTTGGATGTTTTCAATATTTCATTAGCGGGGAAGGGCTTTGCCTGAGCTCGATGGTGGAGTGCAATGGGCGGTGGCTATGCTGGAGCTCATTGGGAAAGCATTCATGTTTGGTTGAAGGTAGAAGAAGTGATAGTTGGTGCTATCGGTTGTCATTGATGGTATGATACCATTGGAGTTGGAGATGGATATAGAGTCAAGGTGGAGTGTTAAATTTTGGCGACACTATATGGGGAATTGTAGAGGTCGGAAGTAGCTTCGTAACGGAGAAAACGGTTCGCAAATCGGAGTTCGAAGGTGGAAGATATAAGGGAAAAGGTGAAGTGGGCTGAAGTGATAGCGTCAGAAGTCTGAGGAAAAAATTCAGACGTCTGACGCTTCAGCAAATTTGCACCATATCTGTTCCAGAGAGTTAGGTCAGACGTCTGACCAAATGGGTCAGATGTCTGAGTCTGTGCAGAATTTCTTCAGAGGCTTAAGTCTGACGTCTGACCAAAATGGTCAGACGTCTGAGCCTATAGAGAACTTTTTCCAGAGGATATGGACATACGTCTGTCCCTTTATGACAGATGTCTAAGGCGACTTCCGCCTATTTTCAGGCGTGGGCTTTGAAAGTGAATACTGTGTGGCTAGTTATCACTTAGGATCGTATAATATGGAATGTATTATAATCTAAATGCGGAAACAGATAATAATAATAAAGCAAATAAGAATAAGCACACCAGGAGTTTTTATACTGGTTCGAACTTCCAGTTCTACGTCCAGTCCCAGACTTCCCTCTGGAATTTCAACTCAATAACCCCTCACTTAACCCGGAGGAATAGGTATACAACACCTGAGCAGCCAAATAGGATTTTTCCGCCTCTAACAACCGAAAGAGGAATTTTACCGCCTGAACAACCGAACAGGACTTTTACTGGTATAAGAAAATAGTTGACAATTGTGTTCTGAATAACACTGATATGTCTTTAAGTATACAACCTTCCTATAATCAAATCCTCAAGTATATATTGTGTGTGTGAAGATATGAAAGGAAGATATTGCTTAGAATCAAAGAATATATTGATTAGTTCAGAGATTCAAGCAATATAAAGATTGTGATTGCTTTTAGAATGCAAGGATAGAAAGTAGAGAGTATGATCAGAAAGCAAAATGAAATTCGGTAATTTGGAAAATGATTTTGATGTGTTTATATAGTAGACAAACAGCTACAACTATTCACGAAGAGTTTTGATCAAAAGATGCAGCCATATCTCTTCAATTTGGATCGTAACTCTTCGCAAATGGAAGTGTCTCTTTAGAAAAAATAGCGGTTAGAATCGTTCAGTCGACTGAGCAAAATCGACAAGTCAACTGAATATTCAAAGACTATGTAAAACAGAGTATATCTGCGCAACTAAACAGGTTCAGTCGACTGGTCGTTTTCGGTCAGTCGGCTGAATTTGAAAATATAAACGTGTATACATATGTGCACAAGTTCAATAGGCTGTTTATAGATATTCAGTCGACTGGTCGATTTTGTTCAGTCGACTGAATTCTATTGATAATCAAAAATCACCATAGCTCATTTGTTTAGAGCACTTGCCTTCTAAACTAGTGACCCGGGTTCGAGCCCCGCTCCATGCATTTTTTTAAAACTTGATTTTGATTAAAATATGCATGCAAGTTTATTTGAATGTGAATGATGATTCTTGAGGAAAGATTTTAACAAAGCACTAAACTAGACTCTATATACATATATGAACCATACTTTGAGTCGTTGAGTCCGGATGTTGTCGTAGTCGTAGATTCGTGAATTGTTGTGTCTTGTCAGCAATCAAAACCTATGATCCAACATTCTCCCCCTTTTTGATGATGACAACTTCATTTGCTATGAACGAATCTTCGACAAGCTTTGTTGACTTATCTCTCCCCCTGAATATATTCCTGTAATTGTGCTATAGATTTCTCCCCTTGAATCTATGCTATATATTCCTGTAAATAATTAAGCTTTTCTCCCCCTTAATCTGTGCTTGCATCGTTTATTCCTGCAAATAGTGATAGAGCAATATCTTTCTCCCCCTTTGTCATCGACAAAAAGGAGAGTTTATATGATGACATAAATTATATTCCTCATAAGTGTTAACATAGAACAATATAGAACAAAATAACTACTACTTATAATGTAAGGTATCAAAAAAAATAACATTTAAAGCATTTGATACCCAAGGTTCTTATAATTTCCTAATTTTTAAGAAACCATACCCATTTGGGTGTGGTTGAACCTTTATAAATATAATTTTCATTACTAACTACCATATGAAAATAATCATCAATGTATTTTTCTCTATTTTTCCAATTAACAAGAACACAAATACTTAGATAATTTTTATTCATATTTCCCGTCAATGATTTTGTACTTCTAGAGAAATTATAAACATAATTGGTCATAGCTGTATTTGAATTTCTATTAAAATTGGATTTAGACTTTACTCGAAATTTAGTACTAGCACTAACATTTTTACTATACATGAAAGCGTATCTAGTGCTATTTCTACGATTAGTTTTATTATATCCTAAACCACTTTTATCATGTAAAGGTCTAGAACTAGATAAAATCATGTTTAAATTGTTATGACCTTTATTAAATTTTCTGACTTCAGTATTAAGTTTATCAAATTTAGCTTTAAAGTCATAATTATTATTTTCAAAAGAAATATCTATGTTTTTCAAAATATCAATTTGCTTGTTTAATTCAGAATTCTCCTTTTTTAACGTACAGTTCTCATTTTCGTGAAGAAAACTTCGAGATTCTGAATTATCTAAAGATGATTGTAATAAATCATTTTGTCTTTTCAAATCCGTGATTTCTTTTGAAAAAATTTCGTTTTCTTTTTTAAACATAGTATTTTGTTCATCTAGAAAATCTTTAAGAGCCTCAAAATTATTTTTCAAAATACCATGTTGATTTTCTAAATCTAATTTCTCATTTTCAATTTTGATTGATTTCATCTTTTCTAAAATAAGAAAATTATGTTTTGAGATTTTATCGCATATACTAACTAATTCATTATTACCATTTACTGAAATTTGTAAATCAGAAAGTACCTTTTTGTAGTCCTCACTGGTGGCTTTGACAGGGATTTTGCCTGTTGTATTTCGACTGGATCGTTTTCTGGCCATTATTCTATGATGTTGTGACGATCAATAGAATTCCAGGCTGTGATACCAAATGAAAGTGACTACTGTGTGGCTAGTTATCACTTAGGATCGTGTAATATGGAATGTATTATAATCTAAATGCGAAAACATATAATAATATTAAAGCAAATAAGAATAAGCACACCAGGAATTTTTATACTGGTTCAAACTTCCCAGTTCTACGTCCAGTCCCAGACTTCCCTCTGGAATTTCAACTCAATAACCCCTCACTTAACCCGGAGGAATAGGTATACAACACCTGAGCAGTCGAATAGGATTTTTCCGCCTCTAACAACCGAAAGAGGAATTTTACCGCCTGAACAACCGAACAGGACTTTTACTGGTATAAGAAAATAGTTGACAATTGTGTTCTGAATAACACTGATATGTCTTTAAGTATACAACCTTCCTATAATCAAATCCTCAAGTATATATTGTGTGTGTGAAGATATGAAAGGAAGATATTGCTTAGAATCAAAGAATATATTGATTAGTTCAGAGATTCAAGCAATATAAAGATTGTGATTGCTTTTAGAATGCAAGGATAGAAAGTAGAGAGTATGATCAGAAAGCAAAATGAAATTCGGTAATTTGGAAAATGATTTTGATGTGTTTATATAGTAGACAAACAGCTACAACTATTCACGAAGAGTTTTGATCAAAAGATGCAGCCATATCTCTTCAATTTGGATCGTAACTCTTCGCAAATGGAAGTGTCTCTTTAGAAAAAATAGCGGTTAGAATCGTTCAGTCGACTGAGCAAAATCGACAAGTCAACTGAATATTCAAAGACTATGTAAAACAGAGTATATCTGCGCAACTAAACAGGTTCAGTCGACTGGTCGTTTTCGGTCAGTCGGCTGAATTTGAAAATATAAACGTGTATACATATGTGCACAAGTTCAATAGGCTGTTTATAGATATTCAGTCGACTGGTCGATTTTGTTCAGTCGACTGAATTCTATTAATAATCAAAAATCACCATAGCTCATTTGTTTAGAGCACTTGCCTTCTAAACTAGTGACCCGGGTTCGAGCCCCGCTCCATGCATTTTTTTAAAACTTGATTTTGATTAAAATATGCATGCAAGTTTATTTGAATGTGAATGATGATTCTTGAGGAAAGATTTTAACAAAGCACTAAACTAGACTCTATATACATATATGAACCATACTTTGAGTCGTTGAGTCCGGATGTTGTCGTAGTCGTAGATTCGTGAATTGTTGTGTCTTGTCAGCAATCAAAACCTATGATCCAACATTCTTCCCCTTTTTGATGATGACAACTCCATTTGCTATGAACGAATCTTCGACATGATTTGTTGACTTATCTCTCCCCCTGAATATATTCCTGTAATTGTGCTATAGATTTCTCCCCTTGAATCTATGCTATATATTCCTGTAAATAATTAAGCTTTTCTCCCCCTTAATCTGTGCTTGCATCGTTTATTCCTGTAAATAGTGATAGAGCAATATCTTTCTCCCCCTTTGTCATCGACAAAAAGGAGAGTTTATATGATGACATAAATTATATTCCTCATAAGTGTTAACATAGAACAATATAGAACAAAATAACTACTACTTATAATGTAAGGTATCAAAAAAAAATAACATTTAAAGCATTTGATACCCAAGGTTCTTATAATTTCCTAATTTTTAGGAAACCATACCCATTTGGGTGTGGTTGAACCTTTATAAATATAATTTTCATTATTAACTACCATATGAAAATAATCATCAATGTATTTTTCTCTATTTTTCCAATTAACAAGAACCCAAATACTTAGATAATTTTTATTCATATTTCCCGTCAATGATTTTGTACTTCTAGAGAAATTATAAACATAATTGGTCATAGCTGTATTTGAATTTCTATTAAAATTGGATTTAGACTTTACTCGAAATTTAGTACTAGCACTAACATTTTTACTATACATGAAAGCGTATCTAGTGCTATTTCTACGATTAGTTTTATTATATCCTAAACCACTTTTATCATGTAAAGGTCTAGAACTAGATAAAATCATGTTTAAATTGTTATGACCTTTATTAAATTTTCTGACTTCAGTATTAAGTTTATCAAATTTAGCTTTAAAGTCATAATTATTATTTTCAAAAGAAATATCTATGTTTTTCAAAATATCAATTTGCTTGTTTAATTCAGAATTCTCCTTTTTTAACGTACAGTTCTCATTTTCGTGAAGAAAACTTCGAGATTCTGAATTATCTAAAGATGATTGTAATAAATCATTTTGTCTTTTCAAATCCGTGATTTCTTTTGAAAAAATTTCGTTTTCTTTTTGAAACATAGTATTTTGTTCATCTAGAAAATCTTTAAGAGCCTCAAAATTATTTTTCAAAATACCATGTTGATTTTCTAAATCTAATTTCTCATTTTCAATTTTGATTGATTTCATCTTTTCTAAAATAAGAAAATTATGTTTTGAGATTTTATCGCATATACTAACTAATTCATTATTACCATTTACTGAAATTTTTAAATCAGAAAGTACCTTTTTATAGTCCTCACTGGTGGCTTTGACAAGGATTTTGCCTGTTGTATTTCGACTGGATCGTTTTCTGGCCATTATTCTATGATGTTGTGACGATCAATAGAATTCCAGGCTGTGATACCAAATGAAAGTGACTACCGTGTGGCTAGTTATCACTTAGGATCGTGTAATATGGAATGTATTATAATCTAAATGCGAAAACATATAATAATATTAAAGCAAATAAGAATAAGCACACCAGGAATTTTTATACTGGTTCAAACTTCCCAGTTCTACGTCCAGTCCCAGACTTCCCTCTGGAATTTCAACTCAATAACCCCTCACTTAACCCGGAGGAATAGGTATACAACACCTGAGCAGTCGAATAGGATTTTTCCGCCTCTAACAACCGAAAGAGGAATTTTACCGCCTGAACAACCGAACAGGACTTTTACTGGTATAAGAAAATAGTTGACAATTGTGTTCTGAATAACACTGATATGTCTTTAAGTATACAACCTTCCTATAATCAAATCCTCAAGTATATATTGTGTGTGTGAAGATATGAAAGGAAGATATTGCTTAGAATCAAAGAATATATTGATTAGTTCAGAGATTCAAGCAATATAAAGATTGTGATTGCTTTTAGAATGCAAGGATAGAAAGTAGAGAGTATGATCAGAAAGCAAAATGAAATTCGGTAATTTGGAAAATGATTTTGATGTGTTTATATAGTAGACAAACAGCTACAACTATTCACGAAGAGTTTTAATCAAAAGATGCATCCATATCTCTTCAATTTGGATTGTAACCCTTCGCAAATGGAAGTGTCTCTTCAGAAAAATAGCTGTTAGAATCGTTCAGTCGACTGAGCAAAATCGACCAGTCAACTGAATATTCAAAGACTGTGTAAAACAGAGTATATCTGTGGCACTGAACAGGTTCAGTCGACTGGTCATTTTTGGTCAGTCGATTGAATTTGAAAATATAAACGTGTATACATATGTGCATAAGTTCAATAGGCTATTTATAGATATTCAGTCGACTGGTCGATTTTGTTCAGTCGACTGAATTCTGTTGATAATCAAAAATCATCATAGCTCATTTGGTTAGAGCACTTGCCTTCTAAACTAGTGACCCGGGTTCGAGCCCCGCTCCATGCATTTTTTGAAAACTTGATTTTGATTAAAATATGCATGCAAGTTTATTTGAATGTGAATGATGATTCTTAAGGAAAGATTTTAACAAAGCACTAAACCAGACTCTATATACATATATGAACCATACTTTAAGTCGTTGAGTCTGGATGTTGTCGTAGTCGTAGATTCGTGAATTGTTGTATCTTGTCAGCAATCAAAACCTATGATCCAACAGGCTTGATGTGAAGATTTGTGATATTCGCAGGGGAAATTTTGGAACATTGCCTAGGGTTTCTATTCTCCTATATAAGCTAGCTTCGGGTTCCAGATCCAGGCGCGTGCAAGCGACGAAAAGCGACTGCAAGAGATTAGCCTCCACTAATTAGGGTTTATCAAAACCTAATTTTATTCAATTCTCTTCTCCACAAATCAATTTCTAATTAGAATTTTGATTGTTATATTCAATCTCTTGTACTCTTCTCATCAATATTAATAAAAGCTCTCTCTTAAAGTGGATGTACACTAACACAACGTTAGTGGAACCACTATAAATCACTATGTGATTTATTTTTCGTTATTGCTTTGATTTCTATATTTCTTGTTTGGGATTGTGATTGATTTTGGATTGGTTGATATTGGAATTGAGTTATTGATCGGTTGTTTTTACACTTCTTGCCACGATCCCGTCTTCCGCTGTGCTTGTGGGGTTTCGATTTGAGTGGTCTCTAGTTGGAATCCCATCCCAACATAGAAGAAGGAAGTATTTCTGTCCACTATGAAAAACTTTTCCCTTCCAAGCTTTAGCTTTATCATGTTGTTTTCAATGGAACTTACATCAATAAGAAGAGCATTAAGTTCATGTTCTTTAGCAGATAGTGTCATGTTGAGAGGATCCACCATCATCTATTTTTGTGTTTGTAGAAGCTATTGTCTAAGGTCATTTGATGCTTTACACCCTTGACCAAAACTTGTCTCTAGATCGTTCTCTAAGTGCCATCTTGGTGTTCTTTAGTCTTTCTTATAGTATGTACATTGGGTTGCCGAAAACAGTCTCATTCGAACCTTGTAAAACAACATCTAGAAAATCATTTTGATTAGTCCAAATATTAAAAAATTTAAAAGGAGATTTACTTTCTAATGGTTGTCCTAGGGAGAAGAGGATAATTGGGCTATGGTCCAATAGTATCAGTGAAGGTATGTTTATATGGAGGTTAGGCCATAGGTTGAAGGCTTCAATATTGGCAAAGGAGTGATAAAGCTTGTAGAAAGTTCTAGGGCCAGTCTTACGTTTGTTGTTCCATATATATGGCAACCAGCGCTACTGATTTCATATAGGGATGTTTGGAAAAGAGTTTGATTCAAAGGGGTTATTTCAGATAGAGATAGTAGGTTACCACCATATTTATGTGAGGATTGTGACATGCAGTTGAAATATCTCATACAAATCCATAGGCAGTTATAGGGTTTGAGTTGAGGTAAACTATTGTGAAGATGCATCCTTCTCTCTTTCTGGTTGAATGCATATATTAAGGAGATGTAGAAGTTGGTGGAAGTGGAGGTATGTATTGCTTGGAGGTGTATGTACTGAGGATCAAAATAGATAGGGGGTAAGTATGTAAATCTTTAGGTCCCACATGATTAAAATCCTACCATTGGGGTTATTGATATTATTGTCAATGTAATTCCAGTTGGCATTGATAGAAATTTCTGTTTTTTTGGTGACGGAAGAGTCAAGCTTGTGTTCAAGTATAGCTATCATACCATTCTATTGGTTAATGTTAATCTTCTAATTTCATCTTGCTTAGAAAGCAAGTGTGCACCCTTGATATTCCAACATGCTATTTGAAAGTCTACGGGGTAGATAGTGTAGTGTATATGCAAGTATATGTAACAAAATATATGATGCAACTAAAATAATATTAATCTAAGTAAATATAGAATAAGCACACCAGAATTTTATACTGGTTCGGACCTCCCATCCTACGTCCAGTCCCGAAGCTCCCCTTCGGAATTCGACTATCAATAACCCTCGCTTCGCCCGGAGGAATAGGCTTGGTTATAATGAGTTGTTCTTGTCAAATGTGTATTCTAATATAACACGGATGTTGACTAATTAGTACAATTGCTTCCAATATATTTCTAAGGAATATTGTCTATGAAGAACTGAGTATATGGAAGAGTGAATACAAGTAAAGATTGCTAGAGTGCAATGATCAAGAATAGAGTATAGAATTAGAAAGCATAAGTAAGTGAAGTAGTTTTTTCTCTCTTGATTCTTGATGCTATATATAGTTGTAGATAGGTATCTTGAGTAGTTACATCCATTAATGAATGCTCTATAGTTGCTTTTGTTGATGATGAAGAGTTGCGGCGAAGAGAAGCGGAGATGTCTATTCATATATAGCACTCTAAGTTCATTTCTGAAGTTCGAGTTTGAATTCAGACGTCTGGTATTTGTATCAGACGTCTGATACTATATATTTTTTGAATATAGTAGAAGATCGGACATCTGAGTGCTATTACCAGACGTCTAGTTTAGCCTGATAGTTGTTCCAGAGAACTATTTCAGACGTCTGGCTTGTGCACCCAGACGTTTGATATGGTGCATGTCAGTTTTTGTGCATTCTTTCTTTTGCTTCTTTGTACCTATCGACTTGTAGTCTCTTGTAGTGTCCTTTGAGCCTCGTTCTTGTCTTTCTAGTGATGTTGTTCTAGCAAGTACCTGTATATATAAATATATATATATATGTATATTTGATTTCCATTGTATAGTTGTTGTCATCGAAACCGTAGATTGAATTTCCTAACATTCTCCCCCTTTTTGATGATGACAACTATACAATGTACTTAGATATAATTTTTATAGCTCTCCCCCTGAATATGTGCTTACCATTATTCTCCCCCTTTGGCATTATCAAAAAGTATGAAAATCTATAATTTAGATATCATGTATACATTATTAATCTCTAATTTTTACCAATCATCGGAAGGTTATATCAATTATAATTACGCAGAAGTATCAAACCAAAAAACACTTTTTATAATCATTAAACACAGTAATTACATGAGTAGATTTTTGATTACAATACAAAAGAATATCCTAAAAAATATCTAAGAATCTTTTGGGGAAGCATTAGTGTGAGCATTTCCTTCATCTTCATCCTTGGAAGGACTAGCTTGTTTTCTAGGAGATGTTGGAGTATGTTCGAAAGGTTCTTTTTCCTCTTCAAAAAGTTTAGAGTGTTTTGAAGGAGGAGGAGAAGGCACTGGGGTTGGCCAATCTTCCGAAGGTGGTGTAGGACCACGAACTCGTTGAAGAACCTCTTTTAGAATAGATAATGTAGTTGAAAGCGACGTTTCAACTGTGGCTAGGCGAGAAGCAAATGTTGTTTCAAATCTATCAATACGTTTAGCCAATAATTTTTGATTTCTTGATAAAATGAGTTGATTTTGGAGAGTTAAGTCTCGAACACTTTCATTTGGATTAGTCTCAGTGCGAGTCTCCAAAATGTCATCTTGGCAAGAATAATCAAAAGGTGCAGGAGGAGGAGGAGTATGCTCGCGATGTTGCTCTACCTCTTGTGATGGTTCAGGATGTTGTTGGGGTGGAGGGATAGCTTGGCTATCTTGTTGATGACGTTCCGTCCATTCTTCAAATGACATAAAATCCGAAGGATTTTTTGGTAAGTGCATAAGAGAGAAGAATTTTGTGGAGGCATACTTGGGAGATATCTCTTCAAAAGTTGTTAAGTATGAAGGAATGTTGTGAGCTCACAGAAGACGCATGATGTAGGTAGGGTAGATGATGGATGGGCGTGATCGAGTCCAATAATGTTTGAGCTCGTCAAATATGAATTTCGCCCAATTAACCCTTGTACCACTAAAGATAGCATATAGAGCTTTGTGCTCTAACTCTGTTATTTGCTCATGGCTACCAAGGCGAGGAATGATTGTGTTGATAATCATCCTAGTGAGAAGTCTTGTAACGACCCTGAATTTTTAACAATTTAAATTGAAAATATTTAATAAATCTTAAAGATTTGAATGATGGTTTGACTTGAATTTCAAATTATCAGAATGAATTTGGCGATAAAATTTTAGAATTTAGTCTATTGAAAGTTGAATAAAAATTTGAATCTTCAATTTTAAGCCGGTTAAAAATAATTTAAAGGCTTGTAAAATTCGCATTGATAATACTGAAGAAAATAGAACCTTCAGAATTGAATTTGAAAGCGATTTGTTCAGTTTTGAAATTGTATCGTTTAAATTGAATTTAAAAATAGCCTTCCGAGGCACAATCTCGGAATTCGACGAAACCAGTTCCATTGGATCCGGAATATTGAATTATTACCGGGTTTCAAATTTCGTATTTATCGGGATTGTTGTGTGAACAGACGATGTATAAACGCATGGAGATTTAATCGAATTTAATTTAATTTTAAAATTTAAATTTTTTTGCCGACATCAGAAGTAAGGCAGACACGATCTTTCCTCTGCAAACCCACGCACTCGCCTTAGTTCACGCCTAAAATCATGATTTCTCTCTGTAAAACCACGAACCCGTCTCCTTTTCATTCCTCGTTCATTCGAAAACCTAATTAAAAACAAACGAACAAAAATTAATGGCGGCCTAAAATCGTTCATTCCTCTTCTCAAACTAGGACTCGTTCAATTCATGGGTGCCGACCTCAATTGCTTGGTCGATCGATGATCTCGTGCTCGACTCCTTAAAATTTCGTCGAAATCTAAGGTGAGTAATTTTTATTGCTCGCATCTAATTTGATCTCCATGATTCTGCTGTTTTTCGTATAATTTTGTTGCTGATTTTTGGCGACTTCGGTCATTTTGATTTTTGTTTAAATATTGATGATTTTTCTGACTTGGACTTTACTCGAATTCGTATTGCTCGAATTCGTATAAGTGTGATCTTAAGTTTCACAGTTTTAGTTGGAGTGAATTTCCTTGTTGACTTCACTGTGAATTATTGCTTTGGTTTTCCGGCCCCTGTGAGCTTCGTCTCTGGCCATTGGATGCGTCTTGACACTGTAGCATTGTTGTTGACACTGTAGTTTATTTTCATCTGTATACATTTTGTTTACCACTGAAGTGGTCATTCTGCAGCCTTCATTGTTTTTGTTTATCACAGCTGCTTCATTCTGCACACTTCATGCTTGGGTCTGGCCCTGTTGCATTTGGTATTGTATTTTAATTTAATTGGACTCTTATGGTACTTCCACTTTGAACTGTTTCCAACTGTTATGTTGGTATTTTGTGGTGCTCTTGTGGTCGAGTCTGCATATGTATATTTAGTAGCAACTTGGTCTGGCGTTTGTATCTAGTCTGGATTCTTTTGGAGTCCAGTTCCATTCCGGTTCATGTTGAGCACTATTACACTGTCATTTTGGCTTGTCTGCATTGCACTACTTCATGTATGGCTTGCTCTCGGTCTTGAGCATTGCGGAGTCTTTGCCTGTGCATATCTGTAGTTTGATAATCATGTCTGCATTTGAGCTCTTTTGATTTTGCACTGCTTCATCAGGACACTTGATCCACTTTGATGGCTACTGTACACTCCGGTTTCCAGATGCATGTTTGTAGTTTCATTCTTCATTTAGCTTTGGTGATTGTTACTGCATTCATATCTTAGTAGTGCATTTGCTTGCACTGTCACTTTTTCATATTGCTGGTTCATTGTAGTAGATGTTAGAATTGGCTTGTGGTCTTGGTTTGGTGAAATTGCTAGCATCCCTGATTCGTTTTAAGTTGCAGCTCTTCATTACTAAGGTGCATTCATATTTGCATTGTGGTTTCATGCATTATGTTTGCATACTGCTACTGGTATACTTCATATGCACAATTCAGAGTTTATCTTGCAGTCTGTTTGACAGACTTCAAGTGGTCTTCATATATACTTGTTTATGTCTCCACTGCATAGCTTTTAACTTAAGTTGCACTTTACATTCGTGGGCTTGCTGTCCCACTTACTCGTACACAGTTGCATTCGTTAGTTGTTTTGTGTACACTACTTCATTTAGTTCACCTGAACTTTGAACCGATCTAGTGCGTTGTTAAATACTTTTGCAACTGCTATCAAAATTTTTGGCACTGCCAACATTGCATATGTGCACTTATATGTGTCCTCATTTGTATACATGAATTTGTATGACTCGAGCATTGCCTCTACACTGCATATGTTTTGAGTCACTGTTGCATCCATTAGACTTTGCATTTGTTGCATTTATATGCATTCTTGAAGACTTTGACTATCCTATATGCTTACTGTCGGTTTTGGTGCATTTTGCCTCGGTTGCTCGCCATTTTAAACTGCGATACTATTTTGTCCACTGCCTTATATCACCGGCTAGTTAATAAGTTGGCCACTTCATGTTGTATGGATTAGTGCAGTTGTAATTTTTTTTGGATTTGCCATGTTGCATCAGTTTTGTTGTAGTTGCATTTTTGCAGTGCCCTTGAATTCATGTGGTGGCTGCATTTTCGTTGCAGTCTTACCCTTGTTCCTTATGGTGGCTGCAGTTCCATTTTGTTGTATTTTTGGATTGCACTGCTTTGAGCTCGAGTACTTGTATCCATCGATAGTATTTGGTCGACATTCCTTTGGTTTTGTTGTTATCTCTGGCTTGGCTTCGCAGTTGTGTTGAGTCTTGATAACAATGACTTGACCCCTGCATTTTGTAAATATTTTGACCTCTGCAGTATTGATGTGCTGTTAATAGTTGGAGTTGTGATGACATTTTATACGTATTGGCGAGGCAGTGCACGCGTGCGTGTACTGCAGCCACTCAGTAAACATTTTAATTGATATTTCTTTGGTTTTTGATTTGTTGAACTTTTTGCGTATTTCATATGCCGTATTGGCGAGGCCGTACACGCGTGCGTGTATTGCAGCCAATCAATATTGATGTTTTAAAGTGACAATTTCAATTGTTTAAATTGATTTGGTTGATTTGATGATTTTTGTTGTTAATCGCCGTTTCGGCAATTCTGTTCTTTTCTAAAATCACCTTCATTTAAAAATCTTTTCATTTATCTCTGCTGATATTTTTAAATCTGCTGATTTGTTGTTTAACACTGTTAAGTGTTATAATTAACATCATCCGATTTCTTTGTTAAAAGGGTCGGATAGACGAGAATTATTGTGACTATCGTCTATTTGATTATTATTGCATCTATGCACTAATAACTGAGTTTGAATTAGACTGACCTGTGTATTATTTTCTTTTGAATGTAATACTCGGGTCAGACCGAGTATTTTACAGCTTGAAAATTTTCGAGCAGCGAAGTTAGAGAGAGGGGGTAAAACGCTCACTTTAGTTTTCAAGAAATTTTGTATTTTAAAATATTCCGTTGTAAAAATGTAATACATTGTATAAACTCTGATATTTGTAAAGAAATTCAGTTTTGCAAAATATTATTATCCTATGATTCTGTGGCTGATTTTGTTTTAACTCTATAAACTAAATAACAATCCGTCATTTTGAACGTTTTAAGTTGGTTTAATTACCGACTAGGGGCAGTTAGAAGGGCGGGATGTTACAAAGTGGTATCAGAGCTTTGGTTTATACAAAGCTTAGTTTATGGCGTTTAATATGAATAGTTACTAGAATCACTTTAAAGAAAGCGTTTTTCAAATCTAAAGAAGTATAAAATTGTTTTTGAAAATAAAAAAGTATTTTGAAAATTCAAATCCTTTTCGGAAATACCCCTCTCTAAATGTAGGTTTGAGATAGTTTCTCTT
The DNA here is from genome assembly GCA_030737815.1 of Allium fistulosum. Classification (NCBI taxonomy): domain Eukaryota; kingdom Viridiplantae; phylum Streptophyta; class Magnoliopsida; order Asparagales; family Amaryllidaceae; genus Allium; species Allium fistulosum. Next base: position 301,203,497 of record CM060901.1, on the reverse strand, counting down.
CGGTAAGGTCTCCATAGATTTGAGTCCCGATCATTCGAAAACCCATTATCGAATTGCTGAGATTTATGAAAAATAAAATATAAGTTAAGTGAATTAATGAATTGGTTTAAATCAAATAATTTTGAATCTTAAACTGATCAATATATTTGAAGAAATCAGTATATTTTGTAATACTATCTTTTGTAATCCAAAGTCTTCTATGTTCGTGTTTTAAAAGTATTAAGCTATGTATAGTTTTGTACGGAAAGAATTATTTTAATGAAATAGCGTTTTGGGAAGGAAATTTATTTGTTGACTTAACTGTATGAATCAAACCAGTTGTTAAAATGGTTAAACAGTTTTGTTAAGTAAAACAAAATCTGAATTTTGAATAGTGGTATGAATTTGACTTTAGTAAAAGTTAAACAAAATGACTTTAGAAATGAAATCTAAGTTAAGTTAAATAAAATAGAATTTCAAATAAATTAGAAACGAACTTAAGTTGTATAGTGAAGATAAAATGAAACATAGCTTAAGTAATATTGAATGAGGTTAAATTTGATATCAAAATGAATTAATAAAGTGAAGTAATGAATATGAATTTGAGTTATATAAAGGAAATTCAACTTTAATTGTAAAAGTGAATTAGTGAATAAACATGGATTAGAAATGTTGTTAAGAGTTGAATAAAACTTAAGTTAAGAAGTTATAAAATGAATCGATGTTGTGAAATAAAAGGATTATAAGTAATTTACTTATAAATTAAATTTTTGATATAAGAAAAAAAAACTGAGTTATAAAAAGAATGGGTTAATAAAGTGATTTTTATAAATTGAAGTCTTTATAAATAGAAATAGAATTTATAAACGATGTTTATAAATCCGGAATGACTTAGTTTGATAAGTGAATTATTATAGCTTGTTAAAGGAAGTATATCCACAATTTTGGACAGTGGATAACCTTTTAAAAATATATAGAAATGTTGTGAATATATTATTGAATAAAATGGACATGTTTTGGGAAAGTGATATTTTAAAACGAAGTTAATTGTTTTAAAGATGTTTTAAAAGGCATTAAATATTGAAACCATAGATTTCAACAGTTATTGTTGAAATAGACGTTTTCGAATAAAGGGAAATAGTGGACTATAACATTATTGTTATAGTAAATGATTTCCGAAAGGAAATGTTTTGTATAGTATTGGGATTTATACATCTATCTAAATTTTGAATCCCTATACTAGTGATTTTGAGTTGTCGTAACGATGTTTTACATAACATTCGTTTTAACTCAAATAAATGTGTGAAAGATTTCCTTACAAGATGAAATATATACTTAATTATGATTTAAGTATATCGAATATTTTCAAATGTTAAAAATAAATTAGATTTGTGAATTACTTATTTTTAAATAAGTATGGAAATGTTTTTCCAAATATGAAATGAAATGTTGTGAATATATCCCGTGAGTGATAAATGATTTGAAATTCATTTTCAAAGTCGAAGTTGAAAAGTTAAATGAGAAATTTGAACAATTAGTTCAATTTGAAATTTTTCAAAAAGATTGAATCGTTGAGTTAAATTGAGTTTAACTTCGACACCAAAGACAATATAAGTTGAGTTTTGAATTTCAGATGATCGGTTTGGATTGTATGTCTAACATTGTGAATTGATGACATAGCAATTGATCTCTATTAAATATATATCTGTTGGTGGCGGAGAATTTATTCTCTTAGCTTAACACCCTTCTTTGAGACGTACGAGCTCAGAGGTTATATATCGATAAACATCAATTCTGTGTTGAGAATTGACAAAGTAACGTGTGATCCAAATCAAATGTGAAGTCGATAATAAATGGAATTATGAATATGAATTGGGTTTGAGATAACCTTAAAATTCCAAATCGACTTAGAGGAAAATTTTGAAATCCTCTATTTGTTATGGATATAGGATATGTAGGTTTTCAGAACTTATATATATGAATGCGGTAAATTGAAAACCGTCAGTTTGGAAAGTAATTGTTATGGAAATCTTATGTAAGTTTACATAGATATGATATGTACGAAATGTGAAATGAAGTACTACATATATATGACATTATGTTTTCTAAACTGAGGATATGGAAAAGTACCCTCCATTTAAAATTTGTGAAAGTGTTGGAACTCGTTATAAGTGTCCATTTGAAATTCGTAGCTACGTAGAATTTCCATTAGTCGGAATGACTATTTGAATCGGAATACCTCGGGATGGATCATGTCGAAGGGATCATATTGATTGATTAGCGTAATTTGAGGGGCGAGATGCCTACAGTTACAAGCGATTCCACTGGGATAGTGGCGTAACCGCCGGGTAAACTGCAATCTAGATGCCAAGCGAAATTTGAGGGGCATGATGCCTACTGTCACAAGCGATTCTACTGGGATAGTAGCATAACCGCCGTGTGAACTGCGATATATGGCGACAACCATGGCGAAATTTAAGAGATGTGAAATCTACAGATTACAAGCGATTCTACTGGGATAGTAGCGTAACCGCCGGGTAACTGTGATCCATGGGGGAACGTGCTTTCCATATCCATTTTTAAAAGAATTTTTAAGTATTTTCACTGGGAGTTGAAGCAAGTATATTTAGTACTTGGAGATTTTTAGTCCTACGCCTGGCCAGCGTATGCCTAATGTCTGTAAGAACGACGATAGACTTGTTAAATTTCGAGTTAGTAAGTATTTTCAAACTGTAAATATCAAATTAATAATTTGAAATTAAAATTACATAATTCCTACCTAATAAACTAAAGAAGAGGATCTTTGAAATGTCTTGAAAAGTCCACAGTTTTGGAAAAGATATAATATGCAAATCTCTAACATGAATAATTTCAAGTAAATCTGAGTTTTGTAATCGAAAAAATTTGGTAAAAGACTTTTGCGTTTTGATTGTAGAAATCAATGAACAAAGCTAGTGAGATTAAAACAAATGGAATGAACTCTATATTTATTTATTTTTAATAAGTTTCGAATTTGGTAAAATTGTGTAGGATATAAATATCGGTGAGATTTTAACAATCATTTTTCCTAACTTTTAAATTCGGGACGAAATTCTTTTAAGGAGGGAAGATTGTAACGACCCTGAATTTTTAACAATTTAAATTGAAAATATTTAATAAATCTTAAAGATTTGAATGATGGTTTGACTTGAATTTCAAATTATCAGAATGAATTTGGCGATAAAATTTTAGAATTTAGTCTATTGAAAGTTGAATAAAAATTTGAATCTTCAATTTTAAGCCGGTTAAAAATAATTTAAAGGCTTGTAAAATTCACATTGATAATACTGAAGATAATAGAAGCTTTAGAATTGAATTTGAAAGCGATTTGTTCAGTTTGAAATTGTATCGTTTAAATTGAATTTAAAAATAGCCTTCCGAGGCACAGTCTCGGAATTCGACGAAACTAGTTCCATTGGATCCGGAATATTGAATTATTACCGGGTTTCAAATTTCGTATTATCGGGATTGTTGTGTGAATAGACGATGTATAAACGCGTGGAGATTTAATCGAATTTAATTTAATTTTAAAATTTAAATTTTTTTGCCGACATCAGAAGTAAGGCAGACACGATCTTTCCTCTGCAAACCCACGCACTCGCCTTAGTTCACGCCTAAAATCACGGTTTCTCTCTGTAAAACCACGAACCCGTCTCCTTTTCATTCCTCGTTCATTCGAAAACCTAATTAAAAACAAACGAACAAAAATTAATGGCGGCCTAAAATCGTTCGTTCCTCTTCTCAAACTAGGGCTCGTTCAATTCATGGGTGCCGACCTCAATTGCTTGGTCGATCGATGATCTCGTGCTCGGCTCCTTAAAATTTCGTCGAAATCTAAGGTGAGTAATTTTTATTGCTCATATCTAATTTGATCTCCATGATTCTGCTGTTTTTCGTATAATTTTGTTGCTGATTTTTGGCGACTTCGGTCATTTTGATTTTTGTTTAAATATTGATGATTTTTCTGACTTGGACTTTACTCGAATTCGTATTGCTCGAATTCGTATAAGTGTGATCTTAAGTTTCACAGTTTTAGTTGGAGTGAATTTCCTTGTTGACTTCACTGTGAATTATTGCTTTGGTTTTCCGGCCCCTGTGAGCTTCGTCTCTGGCCATTGGATGCATCTTGACACTGTAGCATTGTTGTTGACACTGTAGTTTATTTTCATCTGTATACATTTTGTTTACCACTGAAGTGGTCATTCTGCAGCCTTCATTGTTTTTGTTTATCACAGCTGCTTCATTCTGCACACTTCATGCTTGGGTCTGGCCCTGTTGCATTTGGTATTGTATTTTAATTTAATTGGACTCTGATGGTACTTCCACTTTGAACTGTTTCCAACTGTTCTGTTGGTATTTTGTGGTGCTCTTGTGGTCGAGTCTGCATATGTATATTTAGTAGCAACTTGGTCTGGCGTTTGTATCTAGTCTGGATTCTTTTGGAGTCCAGTTCCATTCCGGTTCATGTTGAGCACTGTTACACTGTCATTTTGGCTTGTCTGCATTGCACTACTTCATGTATGGCTTGCTCTCGGTCTTGAGCATTGCGGAGTCTTTGCCTGTGCATATCTGTAGTTTGATAATCATGTCTGCATTTGAGCTCTTTTGATTTTGCACTGCTTCATCAGGACACTTGATCCACTTTGATGGCTACTGTACACTCCGGTTTCCAGATGCATGTTTGTAGTTTCATTCTTCATTTAGCTTTGGTGATTGTTACTGCATTCATATCTTAGTAGTGCATTTGCTTGCACTGTCACTTTTTCATATTGCTGGTTCATTGTAGTAGATGTTAGAATTGGCTTGTGGTCTTGGTTTGGTGAAATTGCTAGCATCCCTGATTCGTTTTAAGTTGCAGCTCTTCATTACTAAGGTGCATTCATATTTGCATTGTGGTTTCATGCATTATGTTTGCATACTGCTACTGGTATACTTCATATGCACAATTCAGAGTTTATCTTGCAGTCTGTTTGACAGACTTCAAGTGGTCTTCATATATACTTGTTTATGTCTCCACTGCATAGCTTTTAACTTAAGTTGCACTTTACATTCGTGGGCTTGCTGTCCCACTTACTCGTACACAGTTGCATTCGTTAGTTGTTTTGTGTACACTACTTCATTTAGTTCACCTGAACTTTGAACCGATCTAGTGCGTTGTTAAATACTTTTGCAACTGCTATCAAAATTTTTGGCACTACCAACATTGCATATGTGCACTTATATGTGTCCTCATTTGTATACATGAATTTGTATGACTCGAGCATTGCCTCTACACTGCATATGTTTTGAGTCACTGTTGCATCCATTAGACTTTGCATTTGTTGCATTTATATGCATTCTTGAAGACTTTGACTATCCTATATGCTTACTGTCGGTTTTGGTGCATTTTGCCTCGGTTGCTCGCCATTTTAAACTGCGATACTATTTTGTCCACTGCCTTATATCACCGGCTAGTTAATAAGTTGGCCACTTCATGTTGTATGGATTAGTGCAGTTGTAATTTTTTTTGGATTTGCCATGTTGCATCAGTTTTGTTGTAGTTGCATTTTTGCAGTGCCCTTGAATTCATGTGGTGGCTGCATTTTCGTTGCAGTCTTACCCTTGTTCCTTGTGGTGGCTGCAGTTCCATTTTGTTGTATTTTTGGATTGCACTGCTTTGAGCTCGAGTACTTGTATCCATCGATAGTATTTGGTCGACATTCCTTTGGTTTTGTTGTTATCTCTGGCTTGGCTTCGCAGTTGTGTTGAGTCTTGATAACAATGACTTGACCCCTGCATTTTGTAAATATTTTGACCTCTGCAGTATTGATGTGCTGTTAATAGTTGGAGTTGTGATGACATTTTATACGTATTGGCGAGGCAGTGCACGCGTGCGTGTACTGCAGCCACTCAGTAAACATTTTAATTGATATTTCTTTGGTTTTTGATTTGTTGAACTTTTTGCGTATTTCATATGCCGTATTGGCGAGGCCGTACACGCGTGCGTGTATTGCAGCCAATCAATATTGATGTTTTAAAGTGACAATTTCAATTGTTTAAATTGATTTGGTTGATTTGATGATTTTTTTTGTTAATCGCCGTTTCGGCAATTCTGTTCTTTTCTAAAATCACCTTCATTTAAAAATCTTTTCATTTATCTCTGCTGATATTTTTAAATCTGCTGATTTGTTGTTTAACACTGTTAAGTGTTATAATTAACGTCATCCGATTTCTTTGTTAAAAGGGTCGGATAGACGAGAATTATTGTGACTATCGTCTATTTGATTATTATTGCATCTATGCACTAATAACTGAGTTTGAATTAGACTGACCTGTGTATTATTTTCTTTTGAATGTAATACTCGGGTCAGACCGAGTATTTTACAGCTTGAAGATTTTCGAGCAGCGAAGTTAGAGAGAGGGGGTAAAACGCTCACTTTAGTTTTCAAGAAATTTTGTATTTTAAAATATTCCGTTGTAAAAATGTAATACATTGTATAAACTCTGATATTTGTAAAGAAATTCAGTTTTGCGAAATATTATTATCCTATGATTTTGTGGCTGATTTTGTTTAAACTCTATAAACTAAATAACAATCTGTCATTTTGAACGTTTTAAGTTGGTTTAATTACCGACTAGGGGCGGTTAGAAGGGCGGGATGTTACAAAGTGGTATCAGAGCTTTGGTTTATACAAAGCTTAGTTTATGGTGTTTAATATGAATAGTTACTAGAATCACTTTAAAGAAAGCGTTTTTCAAATCTAAAGAAGTATAAAATTGTTTTTGAAAATAAAAAAGTATTTTGAAAATTCAAATCCTTTTCGGAAATACCCCTCTCTAATTGTAGGTTTGAGATAGTTTCTCTTCGGTAAGGTCTCCTTAGATTTGAATCCCGATCATTCGAAAACCCATTATCGAATTGCTGAGATTTATGAAAAATATAATATAAGTTAAGTGAATTAATGAATTGGTTTAAATCAAATAATTATGAATCTTAAACCGATCAATATATTTGAAGAAATCAGTATATTTTGTAATACTATCTTTTGTAATCCAAAGTCTTCTATGTTCGTGTTTTAAAAGTATTAAGCTATGTATAGTTTTGTACGGAAAGAATTATTTTAATGAAATAGCGTTTTGGGAAGGAAATTTATTTGTTGACTTAACTGTATGAATCAAACCAGTTGTTAAAATGGTTAAACAGTTTTGTTAAGTAAAACAAAATCTGAATTTTGAATAGTGGTATGAATTTGACTTTAGTAAAAGTTAAACAAAATGACTTTAGAAATGAAATCTAAGTTAAGTTAAATAAAATAGAATTTCAAATAAATTAGAAACGAACTTAAGTTGTATAGTGAAAATAAATGCAAGTGAAGATAAAATGAAACATAGCTTAAGTAATGTTGAATGAGGTTAAATTTGATATCAAAATGAATTAATAAAGTGAAGTAATGAATATGAATTTGAGTTATATAAAGGAAATTCAACTTTAATTGTAAAAGTGAATTAGTGAATAAACATGGATTAGAAATGTTGTTAAGAGTTGAATAAAACTTAAGTTAAGAAGTTATAAAACGAATCGATGTTGCGAAATAAAAGGATTATAAGTAATTTACTTATAAATTAAATTTTTGATATAAGAAAAAAAACCGAGTTATAAAAAGAATGGGTTAATAAAGTGATTTTTATAAATTGAAGTCTTTATAAATAGAAGTAGAATTTATAAACGATGTTTATAAATCCGGAAATGACTTATTTTGATAAGTGAATTCTTATAGCTTGTTAAAGGAAGTATATCCACAATTTTGTAATAGGTCTACCTTATTTTACAACGGACAATGAACGTTGTAATAGGTCTACCGTATTTTACAACGGACAATGAACATTGTAATATACCTTTTTACAATGGTCATCGGCCATTGCAATAGACTCTATGACAACAATTAAAGCCCGTTGTAAAAGACTATAATACAACTGGCATAGCCCGTTGTAATACAGGATATTGCAACGGTTTCTGACCGTTGCAAAATAAATGCTTAAAAAAAATTACAGCAGCATCCATGCACTACATCCATACCAATAATGAATAATTTAACGGGTAATAAATATTATCATAAAACAATCAAAATCACATACGAAAAGACTAAAAGCTAGAGTCATAAAATTCCAACACATTCCAAAAAGTTAGCTAGATAAGTTTACATCGACATAGTTCTAATATACACATGACAACTAGTTACGTAACAGCCCAATACTGCATAATTACTTCATTTATAATTACGTAACAGCCCAATATCACTTCCTCTCAACTACTGCAACCTCCTCCATCAACTATTCCATTACAATTACCACTCTCCAACCCTTCTCTGTACATCAATCTGCTACCACCAGCTACCTCCTCTACCAATCACTAGTATGACTCGAATGGTTTGCTTCTTCTTGAGCTGTATTGTACGATGCAACCAAAAGCTTCCAGTCTTTTTGCAACTCTTAACCCGATGCTTCCAAGTCCAACAATGCCTACTCTTTTCCCACCCAACTTAAAAAGATCATATGCAGGTACAACAAATAAGTATCTTCATAAAATCAGGGTTGGCAACCCAGTTCCCACCCCTAACAAACAGATCAGCTGCAGAAAGTCTCCTGAAAACATCAATCAATAACCCAACAGCATAATCTGCCACATCGTCAGAGAAAACCTATCCAGCGTTACAGACTTTAATATTCCTCTTCCTACACTCTGCCATATTTATATGATTAACCCCAATGCTTGCAGCAACTATGCACTCCAGATGAGCTAATGATAGCATTTTGTAATCCATACACCGTTATATTAAGATTAACAACATCGCTTCCGTAGTTCACAACCTGTATATTTAACATATTTTTGGAAATCAGTTATTCAATTTATTCCAAACTCTGAAGAAGGCAAAGGCATCCCTAAGAAACTGGTCTAAATCATTAGATAATCCATACAAAGTTGGGGATGAACTAAGACAAAAATGAGCACAACTGTGGTTTTACTTAAAAAGTACCCTACTGATGCCAATGCTGCAAAATACTATGAAACCCACATGGAGTTATTCTTGTTGTAGATATCATATAAAGGTCAAAAACAGACTGGCTAAAGTTTGATGATGATACCACTAAATTCTTTAATGCTAAGACGACATCAAGGAAACTAGCAACAATTTAATATAAATTACATTATGTCCTATAACTCTTGAAGGTGATATGAAAAATAAGTTTAAATACAGGACCCTCTGTTGGATTAACCGAGCTACCGTACTATTTTAGCAACTCCACTCATATAACTTTTATCATGGTGAAAATTGAAATGATGTCAAAATTGTAAAATGTGCCGTGACATCATTTCAATTTATAGGATTTTTAATTTAATTTGTTACTAGATGTTTTGGGTGTGTCCGGTTGGATACACGTACCCAAAAAGTGCATCGAGTCCACCATGAAAAAATAATTATGCACCATGCAAGCAATAGCTTGAAGATGATGAACTAGGTACACATTACTTGTGCACCTTTGGAAAAGAAGGGTAGCTACCTACCCATTACGTAGATTAAGTTATCGGTTATATTCATCGAACTGGTAGGGCAATTATCATTATTCAAGAAACCAAAGGCGTACATAGAGAGATGACTGTTGAGATTAGTGGAACTTCTACACAAATTCAAACTGCTCAACAATTGATACAGAATTACATAGCTGGAGCCTGTGCTACATTAGCGCATAGTACAGTGCTACTGTCTTATGCAGCTGCATATAACAATGCCTTAACTTATGCATCTTCAGGTTACACATCATCACTAGTACATGGAGCATCTCTTCCGCTTATGGGTCTGGCTATGGCTATTAACTAAACTGAACCATCCCTCTCTTTTTTTACTTGCACTGCGAACTTCATATTGTGTGATATATGCTGATTGTTTGGTCCAACTAATCGTTAGAAAGATATAATTCGGTCGTTGTGAAGATGTCAGAAAACTGGGAAGACATCTTGTGGTAGCTATTAGTTCAGAATCCTTTTAAGTGCTCTCAATAATGCAATATATTAAGTGCTCTTTAATGCGTAACAATATTGATAAACCACATTCAGTTATTTTCAACAGCCGATTGTTTTCCTAATGCAATGCTTAGCTTAACCACATTGCCAACAGCCTAACTAAGATTACAGTGCTATTATGCAATTGAACCCATCATCCATTTCCTAATGCAATGCTTGGTTTAACCACATTCAGTTATTTTCAGCACCTATTGTTTTCTATTTAGCTTGAAAACCGATAGTCCTTGGGCATAGTTAGCCTTTGTACTGATAATAACAATATTCGAAGGTGATTGAAATTTGTAATTCAAGCATAACACTTTAACACTAAATATGCATCAAAAAATAAAAAACTAACAAGTTTTTTATATAATTAATACACCATTAACTTGCTGGAAATAAAAGAAGTGACCAAAATATGCATCAACCTTAAATTCTGACATTCCAAGCAACAATATCTCTCTTACCCATTTCGTCGAACATCAAGCTAGCATTCCAAACACACTCTCGCCTCCCTTCTACACCTCGACCATCACGATGGCAATGACCATTCACCCGCCTGTAAAACTCGCACCCAAATTGGCCGCATTTGTTGTTCCCAATTTACGTCACCAGAGCTACTTGCCTGAGCCAGGTTGCGACACTGCCTCATCTAGCTTAACGTCACAAACCACCTCCATGCTCATCCTTCAAGTCACGCAATCCTACCATCGCGGCCATGCCCAATGAGCGAATCAGCTCCGACAACATGTTTTACTCGCAGGTGCATCCCCTCCCCTCCAGCACCAAACTCGCGTCATTTTCTTCCGAATGGCATGCCGTTTTTATTTTTTTGGTTTGCGTTATTATTCGGGGATTAGGATTTTATATTGTTTGCATTTTCCTGTGATGAATGGAGGGAAAGGGCCAAATCTTTAGATTGGAGCCAAAATTTGATGAATGGAGGCAAAAGTTGAGGAGCCAAAATTTGATGAATGGAGGCAAAAGTTGAGGAGCCAATATTTGAGCAATGGAGCCAAAGGTTGAAGTGGAGCCAATATTTTTATTTGAAACATTAATTATAATTAAATATTAAATGCTAAAAGGTAAATTCTTGATTCTTAAATATTACATGTTAATTATTAAATATTAAATGATAATCGTAATTATTAATTATTAATCATTTAATAGTAATTATTAATTTCAAATTACTATGTATTAATTTTTATATATTAATAACTATTTATTACTTATTACTGCTTATTTATAATTGAATATTAATTATTAAATGTTAATTATTAATTATTAAATTTTCGTCGAAATTTGTAAAATATATATTATAAGTTAGATATAATAAGCGAAATTTATATTAAATATGACATGAATTTCTTGAAAATTAATTTTTATTAAAATGTTTAACATTACGTCTTAATTATTATTAATTATTACTATATTACTTCTTAGTTGTAATTGAATATAAATTATTAAAATTTAATTACTATATACAGGTTACCAATTATTTTTTAAGTATTATATATTTAATTATTATTTGCTATTAGTTTTTTTATTAATTAGCAATTATTATAAATTAATTTTAATAGATCATTATTATTATTTAATATTAATTTTTACTTTCGATTATTATTATTTAGTTAATTACCATTTATTATAAAAGTTTTATTATTGATTATTACCTATTGCTATTTAATAGTGAATATCATTTATAAATTAATATTTAATAATTAAATATTTATTATTATTCATTTATTGTTGACATCTATTACAACGGACATGAAAGGGCCGTTGTAATAGCATTCTATTACAACGGGCAGTCATTGCCCGTTGTAAAAAGGGTGTTGTATAAGGCATTTATTACAACAGTTTTGAATGGACCGTTGTAATAGCCTTCTATTACAACGGGCAGCAAATGCCCGTTGTAAAAAGGGTGTTGTATAGGGCATCTATTACAACGGTCCTGAATGGACTGTTGTAATAGCCTTCTATTACAACGGGCAGCAAATGCCCGTTGTAAAAAGGGCGTTGTAATAGGGTATTTTTGTTGTAGTGATAGTGTTGCCATAAACACTTGACCAAAGCCAATTATCATCATTTTCGGTATTCCAAACGGCAGTGCTATCTAAATTAGCATAGAAAAGGAATATTGCAAGCTGGTCGATTTGGATATTATTTGAATTGAAGGAAATCAACTGATGTAACCCTGCATTTTCACATATCTCATCCAAATCATACATAGGAAATTTGAGAAAATTATAGAAAGGACCTGTATGTAGCTTCTTCTTCTGAATGTCTTCATATCTTTTGATTGAATAAGGTACTCGATTCATCCATCTCTCAATTTGATCATCAGAGCACACTTGCAGGTTGGATGAAGTAGCTTGGTCTTGCTTGCGTTTAGAAATTTTAGGGTTTTTAGTTTTGGGCTCCATGAGATTCGAGTGAAATTAAGCAGATAGTGATTTTGAGAATTAGAGTTTTGGATTTGAAAGAGGAAACAAATTGAAAAGTGAATTGGAAATTTGGATTTTGAAAAGTGGTTTTGAGGTCACGAATAGCTGTCGTTTGAATTTCAGACGTCTAGGAAGTGAATCAGACGTCTGATTTAACCCTATTATAAAGACAGTAAATATGTTCAGACGTCTGGTTGTTGGTGGTAGACGTCTGGAAAAGATAGAGTTGTAAATTTCGAAAGACAGAGAGTTTTGTCAGACGTCTGGATGTAGAATCAGAAGTCTGAATTTGACCGTGTTGTTATGTTCAGACGTCTGGTAACAATTTAAGACGTCTGAAATAGATCATTGTGTATTTTTATGAGGCAGAAACAATTTTCAGACGTCTGGTTGGTTATTTCAGACGTCTGATACATGCACAGAGTTGAAAAATTGTGTGATACAAGGGTGTCAGACGTCTGATGGTATTGATTAGACGTCTGAAAACTTTAGTATGTCTAAAAATAGTCTTATTATGGAAGGTTTTGCTTGATTTTTGTGGGATCGATTTTATTGAACCAAAATATTATTATTTTTGAAAATAATTACAAATTTAATTAGATGAAAATACAGTTAAAATAAACAAATTTATTTAGATGAAGATGGAGCATTGCGATCTTCAAAGCTGCTATCCTTCCATGGCTTGAGTGGAGACCAAATATTTCCACGTTCGTTGGTTCTTGGGGAACCAGAGAATTGCCTAGGTGGAGGATCCCAAGGTGTTCGATAAGAGGCAGAAGGATCCAGAGGATTGCAAGGAATCTGAAGCGGTTCTTGTACATCCTTTTTTCATGAATTGCAAAATTTGATCTCTACTTACTCTAGAAAACTCAGTCGTCTTGCCGTGACTTTTTGTTCGAAGTATAATTCTCGTTGTAAATCCATTTGTTGCTTTTGGTAATGATGTATATCATCGATTTTATCCTTGGTGTTAGGAGAGCCAAATAGAGATCGTTTGGACCGTTTTTTGTCGGGAGTGAAACCTGTGTGGTAGGAGGACCACTTATAGGTCGGCTCTTGACCTTGTGTAGGAGTAGGAAGTCGATGAGGGGTTCTTGCATTTGGTAGGAAGTCGATGAGGGGTTCTTTCATTTGGGTTTGGTAGCGAGCGGATGACTCTTACTCCTACATGTCCCGCGGGGTTGGTGCAGTCGAGAGGCTGGCCGTAAAAGCAGAACACAGGTACTATTGTATGCTACGGTGGGCGTTACCCTGTATAACTAAGATGTCATTATTTTCTCGTTTGATAAATAAAGTCGTATCTATTTTACCTATTTGAAAACCAGATGTAATTAAATGATTCTTAAGACGTTCATACCAGGCACGGGGGGCTTGCTTTAAACCATATAGGGCTTTGTGCAATTTAAAAACATGATCGGGATATTTTTCATGAACAAATAAAGGAGGTTGTTCAACATATACATTTTCTTTAATAAACCATATAAAAAAGCACTTTTGACGTCCATTTGAAATAATTTAAAATTGTGATGACTTGCAAAAGCAAGTAATGTACGTATGGCTTCGAGTCTTGCTACTGGAGCAAAAGTTTCGTCATAGTCGATACCTTCTTCTTGATTATAACCCTAAGCGACTAAACGTGCTTTATTCCTAACTATATTTTTGTTTTCATCTGCTTTGTTTTTAAATACCCATTTTATTCCAATAACTGATTGATTTTCTGGTCTTGGTACTAATTCCCAAACATTATTACGTTCAAATTGATTTAATTCTTCTTACATGGCTATTATCCAAAAATCATCGTTTGAAGCTTCTTTATACTTCTTTGGTTCAAAATTTGACACAAATGCAATATCATTTATTTGATTAAGTTGATTTCTAGTTACTCTGGAATTAAGATCCCCAATAATATTATCATTTGGATGATCTTTTAGAATTTTAGGGGGTGACACTAGAGTATTATTTTGTGCATTTGTCTCATTATTACATGAGTTTGTCGTATTTGATATAGGAATAATTTCTTCATCGTCATTAGTATGATTGTTAAGGAAATTTTCATCAAATGAAATATGTAAACTTTCTTCAATTATGTTAGTACGTTTATTAAAAATTCTATATGCCTTGCTACGATCTGAATATCCAACAAAGATTCCTTCATTGACCTTCGGGTCGAATTTTCCTAAATTATCTTTTGTATTTAATATAAAACATTTTGATCCGAAAGTTTTAAAGTATGATACTTTAGGTTTTCTTCCAAAAAAACATTTCGAAGCAAGTATGTTTAGTCATAGGTCATATGATTACTCGATTCAAAACATAACAAGCCGTAGCAATAGCTTCAGCCCAAAAATGTTTTGGTAAACCACTACCATTTAATAGTGTTCGTGCACATTCTTGTAACGAACGATTTTTTCTTTCTACTACACCATTTTGTTGTGGTGTGTGGGGAAAAGAGAAATTATGACTTATGCCCTTTTTATTACAAAAATTAGTAAAAAGATCATTTTCGAATTCTCCACCGTGATCACTTCGAATATTCTTAATTCTCAAATCCATTTGAGCTTTAATTTTTTTAGCAAAAATTTTAAACATACCAAAAGTGTCACTTTTATGTTTTAAAAATAAGGTCCAGGTATATCTTGAAAAATCATCAACTATTACGAAAACATATTTGTTGTGATTTATAGATCGAACTTGAGTTGGATCAAATAAATCTAAATGTAATAATTCTAACGGTTGTTTTGTAGAAATATTATTTTTAGATTTAAAAGAGCTTTTCTTTAGTTTACCGATTTGACAGGCGTTGCATAAATTTTCTACTTTATAATTTATTTTAGGTAAACCTCTAACTAGCTCATATTTTGCTAATTTATTAATATATTTAAAATTAATATGACAGAATCGTTTATGCCACAACCATGGATCGTCATGTTTAGCGGTTAAGCATAAGTTTGAATTTCGATTTATATTCATATTTAAGACATAAATATTTTTGTTTCTAAAACCCTCAAAGATAAGTTGCTTGTTATTGTCGAAAATATTACATCTATCTTTTTTGAAATTAATTTGAAAACCTTTATCGCATAATTGACTAATGCTGAGTAGGTTGTGTTTTAAATTTTCTACTGACAAAACATTTGTAATAATAGGAGAGTTAGAAATACCAGAGTTGATGACTTCTCCGATGCCAACGACGTATCCTTTTGAGTTATCTCCAAAAGTTACCGTTCCACCATCGATATGTGTTATATTCGATAGCATTTTTGCATTTCCGTTCATATGCTTAGAGCATCCACTATCAAGTATCCATATCTCCTTATTTTTTATTTTGGGTACCTGCAAGATAAAAATGATTTAATTGGTACCCATATACATTGTTAGGGTCCTAGATGTTCGGAGGAGCAGGTAGCCACACCCAAGAAGATTTGGTACCTTTATGAACATAATTTTTATTATAGACAACATTATCTAGAAAATTATTAATATGTTTTTATCTAATCAAATTATTATTTGTCTTAGGAATCCAAATTTGTATGTTTTTGGTATTTGTATTAGACTTAGGTGATCATTTAGTTTTTTGATAAATAAAACTATGCTTCTTAATATTATTCCCTTTTTGTTTAGGAATATTTCTAAATCCTATTCCATTTCTATTACCTGAAGGTTTTGAAGTTTTGATAAGATTTTCCAAATCTTGTTTTCCTTTATTAAATTTTGAAACATTATTTGTAATTTTATCTAATTTTTCTTTTAATTCAAAATTTTCAATTTTCAATGTTTCTATATTACTTTTCAAGTTGATATTTTCTTTTAACAAGTTATCCTTTTCTAGTTTAACTTTTCCAAAGTCAATAGATATAGTCTCATATTCAACTAAACTACTTTTTTTTGAGATAATTATAGTTCCTCCTCTAAAATAATTTTTTCATCTTTTAACATTCCTATATCAAGTTCTAATCAATTTATTTTGGCTATGTGTTCTTTGTTCAATTTTTTAATTTGTCTAAATTTATCATCTAATTCTATGCTAAGCTCTAATAATTCATCATAGCTAAGTTCGAGACATACCTCATCAGTTTGTGCCATAAAACATATATTAGCTTGTTCTCCGTCACTATCGCTGTCACTATCTGATGATGATGAAGAATCTGAGTCATCCCATGATAGTGTAGTGTATATGCAAGTATATGTAACAAAATATATGATGCAACTAAAATAATATTAATCTAAGTGAATATAGAATAAGAACACCAGAATTTTATACTAGTTCGGACCTCCCGTCCTACGTCCAGTCCCGAAGCTCCCCTTCGGAATTCGACTATCAATAACCCTCGCTTTGCCCGAAGGAATAGGCTTGGTTACAATGAGTTGTTCTTGTCAAATGTGTGTACTAATATAACATGGATGTTGACTAATTAGTACAATTGCTTCCAATATATTTCTAAGGAATATTGTCTATGAAGAACTGAGTATATGGAAGAGTGAATACAAGAAAAGATGCTAGAGTGTAGAGATCAAGAATAGAGTATAGAATTAGAAAGCATAAGTAAGTGAAGTAGTTTTTTCTCTCTTGATTCTTGATGCTATATATAGTTGTAGATAGGTATCTTGAGTAGTTACATCCATTAATGAATGCTCTATAGTTGCTTATGTCGATGATGAAGAGTTGCGGCGAAGAGAAGCGGAGATGTCCATTCGTATATGGCAGTTGAAGTTCATTTCTGAAGTTTGAGTTTGAATTTAAACGTCTGGTATTTGTATCAAACGTCTGATACTATATATTTTTGAATATAGTAGAAGATCGGACGTCTGAGTGCTATTACCAGACGTCTGGTTTAGCCTGATAGTTGTTCCAGAGAACTATTTCAGACGTCTGGCTTGTGCACCCAGACGTCTGATATGGTGCATGTCAGTTTTTGTGCATTCTTTCTTTTGCTTCTTTATACCTATCGACTTGTAGTCTTTTGTAGTGTCCTTTGAGCCTCGTTCTTGTCTTTCTAGTGATGTTGTTCTAGCAAGTACTTGTATATATAAATATATATGTATATTTGATTTCCATTGTATAGTTGTTGTCATCGAAACCGTAGATTGAATTTCCTAACACTATCATATCTAACATTGATATTTTTTTGCTTTTATTTTGGTCTTGCTCTTGGAGCATCGCCTAGATCACCTATGGTTTGTACTTTATCTGCTGATGGTATTGTGCTTACAGTTTTAGTAAAGAGAAGGTTGAGTTTATATTCATCTGCATTCCAAAGTCGGAATCATTGAGGGTAGGTGATATGTTGGTTTGCTTTATTGAGTTCTTTTCCCTTCTTTTTTGGTTATCATGTGGTGTTTTAATGGATGTATGAGGTAAGGAGTTGTGACAAAGATGTTATTGTGAGGAGGAGGGAGTTGGAGTAGTAAAGGGAGAGTGGGTGGAAATATAGTTATCAGGTGGAAGATGGTTTAGCTATAAAGGGAGGTAAATGTAAAGATATGGTGATTCATGTTATGAGAGGTGGTCAACAGAATTGGACTGAATAGTGGTTGTGGTTTGGGATGTAGTAGGAAGTGTTGATTGGTCAGCAATGGCAGTTAGATTAAGAGGGAGGGGAGTAACATGAGAAATAATTTCATCTTGTATTTAAGATAGGGGAAGAACATGTTATATGAAGCATGTTTGGTAAGAGAATTGAAAGCTGATTAGAGGTAATTTGCTTGAGATTTGTTGTATTTGGGTTGAGTGATTAAGTGAGTGTGTTGTGTATGAGGTTGTTTCAAAGTTTGAATGTGTGGGAGTATTGGCTTGCTTTGTGCATGCATGTTTCCAGTTGTACGTGCATTTACATGCACATTTTGTTTTGGTAAAACAGCAGTTGTTTTGGTAGCTTATGTGTGTTTGGTTTGATCAATATAGTGGGTGGTTGAGCAAATTTGAGGTATTGTCTACATGTTAGTTATATTGATACCTGCTTTTTCTTGTGTATGCTTGCATGTTTCAATTTGTGTTTGAGATGAGTGTGTTTTAGTTGAGTCATTCACTTGGCTGTTTTGTGTATTAGGTTGCACAACAAATTTTCTTGTCCACTTCATTTGTTTCCTTCTATGCCCATACAACACATTATTTTTAACCTTCTCCTTGGCAAGTATTTTGTCACTAACTGTTGTTTAATCAGTGTTTATTCAGTAGTTTTAAAACCTTGTGTACATGACTTCACGCAGTCAATGGTTTTATGTCCAAATGTCTTACAGTTGGTACAGATATCAGGTTTTCAGTCATAGTAACATTCAACAACAGCAACATCTTCTCCTTGACCACATTGTATGAATTTAGGCAACTCCTTTTCACTCCCAATCTCGATAAGGCATTTAGCATATTCAAATCTAGCTAGTTTTTCAGTTGCTTCATTCATATAAATGAGTTTACCAACATGACATGAGATTCAATTAATTCCAACAAGTGTCCATGTCATAAGTGGAATTTTGTGAAAATGTATCCAAATAGGAACTCTTTTAACAGTTGAGTGTATGTTCCTAAAAGAAGCATCCCATGGTTTGATAATGAACATCTTACCCTTAATAAAAAGTGGGTCTGCCTCTAATACTTTTTTCTTATCATCATCACAAGCAAATTTAAAAAATAAATTATTAGAGTTGGATATAAACTTGTAGGAGCCTTTAAGCTTCCATGTCATGTTTAGATGGTTGATGACAGCTATGTACGAAAGGTTTCCATCAAGGAAAAAGTCAACTGGATGGTCATACCAGTATCGAATGCTAGTAGTGGTAACTTTGGTAGAAACAGGGAGAGGGGTGCCTGTGTAGTCAAGTTTGAAGTCATGTAATGTGAAACTACTCGCTTTCCTAGGTTTGGTTTTGAATAAGGAAGTCCATGGTAAAGTTGGTGTGGGGTTAGAGGGTTGTTGGGTTTGGTCAGGGAGGATGTTAGGTGGGTCAGGTGGCGGCTGAGGTTTAAAGAGTGGTATGGGTGGTGGAGAAGTGGTGTGTTGTGAACAGATGGTGGTACGGTTGGTGGTATTTAGTTTAGAAGTGGTACAGGGGGTAGGGTTGGTGGTACAGGAGGTACAGAAGGTACGATTGTACAATGATGTTGAGTTGAAGTGGTAAAGGGGGAGGTACAAAAGGTAAGGTTAAAAGTGACGGGGGGGTTGAAAAGGAAGCTATTAGAAAGTATGTGGTAAAGGATGATATCCTTTATAATTGAATTTGATACACCTATAAAATATAACATGTATAAATTAAATAATACCCTTTATAAACAAACTAAATAATTTTATGATTTTATTTAAAATATTTTAGATTAGATCTAAACTCTATTAGACTTCATAGGCTGAACAAAGATCTAAAAATGGAAAAAAAATTGAAATTCACTTATTTAACTCGCAATGACCCAACTTAGTTCCTTCACACTAGAACTCTCATTATCAAGGATCTGCCACTAAATAATTTTACCCAATATAAGCCAAATATCCCTCCAGGAGTATGGGATGGAAAGAACATGTCCCCCATAGGCAACCCATAAGTAACAGTAATGATATCCAGCTTTCTAAGGGTCGGTGTAGTAGCATTTCAGTATGCCAGGTTTCGATTGCGTCGGAAGGGTCCTTTCGGTTTAAGCGACACCTGAAATACAAGGTTAAGCCTGATAAAAGCTTTAAAAACAGTAAAGTAATCTCAAAGATTTAAGACTTCCCTTTCACAACCCAAAGACGACTTTATTACTCGAAATCCCCAATTTGATTTAGAAATTATGGTTTTACAACACTTTGAATTCAGAAAGTACAAGTTAGAATGACTAGAATCGGATCCCCAAAACCTGACCCCCTTGGGTCTTATTTATAGATGCGGGTCGGTACATTTCGACCCCAATGCCTTCGAATTGGTCGAAAAGTGGTTGCCGAAATGATTCTTGAATGCTTCCACCTTTGTCGGAAGGAACGGTTGCACTTCTCTTCTTTGTGTTGCCTTGCCAGAGCTATGGACTCTATCGATAGGCTTTGTTTGGTTGTTTCGATGGTGTTGAAATGCTGATGGTTTCGACACTGTTGGTTGCTTCTGAACTCTTGCCTGTGACTTGATGTGGAACCACCCTAGATGATAATGGCTTCGACCAGTTCAAAAGGCTTGGTATAGCTTTCGAAAGGGTTGTTTAAGCCGATACATGCTTTCAAGTGATTTGAAAGAAGGTGAAACTTTTGTTCTCGAAAGGTTTGGCACATATACAAAGAGTTGTTCTTCATTGTCTTCGAAAGGTGTTGCTTTGACTCATTCAAAAGGTCCTTATGCACATGGAATCACCTAGTCGAAAGGTGGTTACTGAGGGCGGAAGGGTGCTTTCGACTCCCTTAATTCCTTTGAAAGGTAAGAACCTTATGGATCTTGATTATAGTATCCTTTCGACACTTTCAAAAGGTTCTGAAGCTTTCAGACTTCGGCTGTAGCATTCCTTCGACTCCTTCGAAAGGTCTTGTTGGAGCCTTTTCCTCTTGTTCTCCTTTGCCTTCTACTCAAGCTGGTTTCGACTAAGTCAAAAGGAATTTTAGGTAGTAGCATTTGCCCCCTCCCCCCGTGAAGGGATGCGCTTGACTTTCCATGTCAACTACGTCGAAACCTAGGAACTTCCCGCCTTTTGGCATTCCTGCATGAATCTGGATCGTTCATTTAAATATGATCCAATGACCATCAGCCTTTTCTGGCTTTTCTTATAAAGTACGCTCCCTTCTTCTTCTTCTTCATTTATCTCCAGTTAAATCAATTTCAAGAAATACTAGAGAGATTTCAAAATCGTGAGTAAAACTTTATTTCAATCTGCAAATTTCTTTTTCCATTTATTACTTTTTATGTTTCATGGTGAATTCTCATCTCTTAGTTCTCATAATCGGGATTTCGACTTTGAATTTTGTAATCGAGATTTTGAATTCCGCTTCGGTTTTGTGGGAATTGTTTAAGTTTTAAAGTTTAATTCGCTCGAGAGAATTTTGTGATTCGGTTTCATGAATCGATGAAATTCATCTCTCATTTTAAACTCAGATTCAGTGTTCATGACTTTCATTATTTTTAAGTGAATTTATTCTCATTTGCGAAATTTAAGAGGGTTAATTCATGTTGAAATATATTGGTTTGATGGTTTTGACTTGTTTGTTTATTAATTTTCTTTTATTTTCTAGATTTGCAATCGGGTTTGGGAAAGAAATTGGTTTCTGTTTTCTTCGCCCGGAAGCTTTGAGATGCATGGATGAAATATTGGCGCCACAAAAATTACCTTTTTACCCCTTCGAAAGGGGTTGAGGCGGCAACAATGATTTTTGCTTTCTTAGCCTTTTTCGATGGGGTCGAAAGTTATTATGGTGTAAATTTGACTGTCTTTGTCGAAAGGTTTCATAGTGAAGCAGAATACAGTCACCCCCTCGAAAGCAAAACGTTTCAACCTAGTCGAAACCTTTTGTGTCGATTGACATCCTTTTTCTTTAGTATGCCTTTGAAACCATAATGCCCCTTTGACCTTTTCAAAACCTTTTGTGTCTAATGAGTCAAAACCCCCTATAATCACCTTCCTCGAGCTTTGTCAAAACATTCCTAGTTCATATAATTTTAACTTAGGACCTTCCGACTCAATGGTTATAGAAGCTTTCAACGGCATTCACATTTTTCTTAGAAAAATTAAGTCATTGGTTTCGACAGTGTCGAAGGGTCTTGTTATCTTATCTATTGAATATTAGTTGTATGCACTTTGTTCAAGTTTTCAAGTTAACATTATCTATTTGCTTCTAACAAACTGGTTCTTACTGAGCTTTCGACATTGTTGAAGGGTATCGATATGATATATACTCCAACCTTCCCTTTTGACCTCATTGAAAGCTTGGCAGATGTTCATACTTAAGCTTTTGACATTGTCGAAAGGTGTCTGCTAAATGTTAACTTTTTATTCCTTTCGACTCTGTCGAAAGCTCTTAATTTCTGACTTTCTTTAACTATAACATTCTTCAAAGAACTTGAAGTTTCATGTTTAAGTTGCCATGGTAGGTTTTTTCAAATTCTTGAAAGAATGTTAAGTTCATAATAAACTGGAAATTTTAACTGAAACATTTTCACCTGGCAAAACCATGAGCTCTCCGAAGAAGGTCGAAGCCACTTCCAAGCATTCACTTATATCTACTCAAGACGAAGTAGATGCTATCCTTAGTGACTACGGCATTACTAGTATAGAAGCCATTCCTCTTAGGGAAACAGGTACCATCAACAACCCTCCCAAAGGGTTTTTTGCCTATACAGCCATCCATATATGGCATGGAGGATTTCTCCCCTTCCCAGAATTCTTGTCCAATCTTCTTTCTTATCTCGAGATCGCTCCCATCCAACTGTCCTCGAATGTTTACACCTACCTCCTATCTCTGGAGATGGTAGCATTGGAGTCTGGCCTCCCCTCTCTAAATGCTGATGTGTTGAACCACTTGATCTGGCTGGTCAAGTTTAGCAAATCTTAACAGCCAAATACTCAGAGCAAACCCCCAGAAGAAGCTAATATCAGACGGGGTTAACAAATTTAGAGACTGGGAGAACCTGTTCTTCTTTGTCAAGTGTTTCCCAAACATCAGTGGAACTTTTTCTACCCCCGTAAGTCTAGATTTTCATTATTTCCCTTCTATTCGGCAGTTTTTCTTGTTTAATCTTTTCTTTTGTCTGGTGTCCTTGCTAAAGAGCTCAATGAAGAAGATAAGAGAATAGTTGAATCTCTGATTGCGGCCTCAAGCCAAATTGGGAGTAGATTGACGCTGTTAACTCCAACAAATTTACGAAAGCACTCTCTTCTACCGGCAGGCCAAAAGATCCTAGGCAATCCTCCTTCTATCCAACATACCCCCCAAAGCAAACGCTTGTTCTCTCTGGATGATCTTTCAAACTTCTCTCCTATGTCACACATCTGTGCTGACCACTTCGGTAAGCGATAAACGCTGCACTTGTTATGTATCGTTGTGTTGTTTTTTTTCAAATTATTCCGCTGATTTATAACCTGCTTGAATTCTTTTCAGTTGCTCCTCAAATTAAAAAGCCTGTTGGTGGTCCAGCTCCTCCTCTTACTACCTCTCATGCGCCCTCTATTGCTCAGTCCCTTGCTAGAACCAAAATAGCAATCAAGGGGAAGTTGGTGCAATCAACTAAAGTGGAACCACCTTTGAAGATAGCTAAGGTAGTTAATGTTTCTAATTTAGAAGAGGAGGAGTAATTATCTCTTGATAAAGCACCAAAGGGCCCGACTATTGAATCTCCTAAAGAAAAATTCGAGTAGTCTCCTTCCGCAGTCAATCTTCTTTCATGTATCACAGTCTCAAGCTCTCCAGCTTCTCCTGAACAAATGTGTCAAGCTTTGGAAGTGACTCCCACTCAAAAGTGCATTGTTCCGAAACTGTCATCTTCTTCTCCTTCCATTAATTTCGAAGAGATAACCCAGTATATCTTAAATTCTGAGTCCTTTTCCTCCATCAACCCGCCTTCTTCCATTCCTGGCTTGGCGGGTCATTACCGTTCCTTGCTAGAACAACAATTCTTGGTAAGCTTCTTTTCCATTAAATTTATCATTGTTGTTCTTCTTTAAATTTCTGACTTGTGCTGTATTTCTTCTTTCAGATTTCCAAGAGTTGGCTATTTGCACGAGCAGGTTTCCAAATCTTTCGTTGAATCCTCCAAGTCTTAGAGGACATTTCTGCTCTAATGAATCAAGTGTCTTCTTTTTCTGCGGCAAAAGATGAGGCAACCTCAGAATTGGAGCAATTAAGAACTTCTCTTGCATGGTTAGAATATGCTCTTTTGGAAGAAAGAAGGGCTTGTCAACTCCTTGTCGATGAGAAATTTGCAATGCAACTAATCGCTAAAGAACTCGACGAGGAGAAGGCCCGAATGGCCACGGAAAATGCATTTTTGAAAGAGAAGTTAAAGAAGAATAAAGCTTCCTTAAAACTGGCGGTCAATACGATTTCAGATGCCAAACATCGAGTATCCCAATTTCTTGATTCTACCCTCGAACAGATCATGTTGAGCTCCTTTGAAGATGCTTTGATGCTTTCCAATGCAGATAATATCGGTAAATGCCCCAAGCTCAGTTTTCCTTCACTCGACTCAGGCCTCGTAGATAGAGTTATGGGCAAAATAAACCAAATGAAGCGGGGAATTGAGGTTGTTGAAAAGGAAGAAATTAATGCCTCCCAAATTCTCTCTTTCGAATTCCCTTCTTTCGAGGTCGAATCTTACTTGGAGGATGAAGGCGACAAGGACGATTTTGCCGAAGAGGAGAGCGATAATGATGATGATGGCCATGATGACAATAATGATGATGAGGATGACAACAATAATAATGGTGGCCAAGGCTCAGGTGGTGATGGAGGAGGCCATACTGAAGCCTCTGATAAAGACAGAGATGGTAATGCAACTTTCTAAAAAAAAGCCATCTCCTCACGAAGCTATCCCGCCTGAATCTGCTGCCCATTCTGATCCTCAAGAAGAAGAGCCTGCTCCTATTAATATTGAAGAACCAAAAGAAAAAGAGTAGGTTTCTCAAACTTTTGTCTCGATATCTCAGGTATGGGATTCTGTGTCTAAACACCTTTTAATTCAAAGATATTAACTGTGTAAATCATTCATTCTAGATAAGGAAGAAACCCGTCCTTCCCTATAAAACCAAACTCGAGAGAAAACAAGCTGAGATAAACAGATTATATAGGGAGTTAGACAAGCAAATAAGGGAGCATAATGTACTTTCCAATAAATATCATAGGCTTGATAGAAGTGCATCAATGCTGGCGTCTTTTAAGCATCAAAAGGCTGCCCCTACTAAAGAGAGCGCGCCTTTGCTACGACGCTCTCTTAAAAGAAAACCGGGAGTTGATCACCTTATTTTGGATGCTGATTGAAGAGAGAGATATTTTAATCAACTTCTTATATAAGGCCTACTGTAGATACCCAATTGTTTATTTTTCATATTTAGGCGAATTTAGTGCTGGTCTACTTAGGCGTTTTCATAAGAGATACTTGGATGAATTTGGATCTGACCCACATCCTGGAGCTTGTTGGAACTTACCACGGGTCAGATCCATTCCCCAAGATCTCCCTCCCAAAAAATTTAAGTATTGTAAAGATAAATTTGTTTCTGAATTATTTTCTAAGTCTATTTTGTATGAACCAAATGAATAATTGTAAACATGCAATAATATATTGATTCTGTAAACATTTGCTTTAGTTTTGCTTTTTATGCTTAGCTTCATTTTATTATATTATCACAGAGTGACTATTCATCAGTTCAACTTGTTTTTAGAGACCATTTAAGTCATTATGTTAAACTGAGAAGATTTTATCTTGAAAAGGCATCAATTTTATTGTCTTCAAAATTAGCAAGATATTGTTTCCTTAGAGACTTACAAAAACTTTACTTGGAATTTCCTCATCTCCGCTTTGACTTTCTTAGTGATGAGAAAGAAAAGCTTCTTAAGGAGATCAGAACATTTCATACGAAATTAATTTGTGGTCGCGATAGTCCTCCAGCAGGGAAGTGGGACTGTAGCAAATGTCCACCAGTTATTACTCTAGAAGGAGTCAATATTCCTTTTGATTCGATAGTTAGCCTCTCCGCACATTCATTAGATAAAGTTAGAAATGCAATTTCCCAACTTTAGGTATAAAACAATTGTCTATTGTATATTTTAGTTTCGTTGTTGCTTGAGTTGTAATCTGTTATCATGATAATAAAGAGACTTTTCATTCTGATTTTGAATTTATTTTGTTTCCTTTTCTATTTAACTAGGAGTTACAATTATCAAATAGTTCCTCTCTCGCTTGAATCATCTTCGTGCCTTTCTAATCTTAAAGATAAGCTATTGACAAAATTTGAAAGGAGCAAACTCCTTGATGATACTTTACTTACACACTTTCATGGCAATGCTGAAGCTTTAAAATGGCATAAAAGATATCTACTTCAGAAAACTATTGTTAACAACCTTAAGGATCACGTTGCCAGTTCGGAGGCTGATATCAAAAGCAAAGATGAAATGACTTTTGCACTAAAGCGACAAGTAAAGTCGAACCCTTCAATCGACTTTGATTAGAAAATGTGGGAACTCCCTCAACAAACAAGTGACTTAGAGATCAAACTGAGGGATAGCCAAGCCCAATGCGAATCACTTGAATATATTATGGGAGATAATATTCAGAGTATCGATTTACCGGCTCCCCGCGCTACTCCTTCTATTACTAGACCTACAAGATCTGCTTCCCTTGCTGCTCATGAATTCCCTACAATGACTAATCCTCCTCCTGGCTTTGACGAAAGGATTGTGGGTGAATGGTGTAGGAAAGTCAAGTTTGAAGTAGCTAAGTATTTTGATGAACGGCAAAGGGTTAAATACTCGCAACGTATGAACGAGTATGCTACCAGAATTCAAGAGCTCGAGCGCGGAAACTACTTCCTTCAAAAGCGCGTTGCGGAATTAGAAAGAGAGCACAAAACCCTTATATGCACAAATAGAGCTTTCAACTGTGCTCTGAAAACTAACATCGATGCAATCGACGATGCAGATAGGATAAGGAAGAAAGAAAAGAAACTCAAGGAAGTCCTCTACATCGCAATTTGTCACCTAGTTGATCCTTTGATTGCTGAAAATCTGAACAAAGCTACTCAAGAATTGTGATGGAATTGTATTCGTAGAATGTATATACTTTTTTGTATGTTTATAAATAGTTCCATAAATCATGTAAATCATATATAAATTTTGTAAATATCACCTAATTTGTGATTTTTTTCAGTAATGTCATTTCTGAAACGCTTGTTTGATAGCTCATACTATTATTTTTGTATCTGCTAAATATTTTTACTCTTCATTGCTGCCTGGATTTCCCTGAAAAGTATGAAGCAAACAATATTTCCAATTGTTAGCTTTAAATTGACATATAAGTCTATGTGTACCATTTGTATAGATTAACAAATCATCATGTTAATCGCATGCAATGTAGTCTATACCAAATGTCTAACTTTCATCCTTAATCATGATGAGAAATAATTAAGAATTTACTTTAACCATTTTTCTAAAATGTCTGAACTCTATTGATAGGAAATCCTACCCTGAAGTGGGAGTATAAATGTGAGTGAGTCATTCTCTCAAGAGCTTAATATTGAAGAGTCAAAGATCATTATCTGAATATTTGCAGTAGAAACCCGATAACCCGTTCTTGGGTAAAATTTGAAGATTTTGAAATCTAAAACCCAGATTTAGGCATTAGCGGAAACTCATAATAGTGATCTTCTTGAGAATATTCTTTGATCCAGATTCGGGCATTTGTGATAAAAATTCATAATAGAAATCCATAATAGCAATTCCAACCAAGACCAGATCAGGGCATTAGTAAGTAGTAGCCTCGCAACTCAGATTTGGGTACGATGAAGATAATTGCTGATTGATAAAGACCCGAGACCCAGATTCAGGTATTAATAAATGAAGTCGAGAAATAAAAGTCCTGAAACCCAGATTCGGGTATAATAAAGATTATAAGTGATTGATAATGACCCGAACCCCAGATTCGGGTATTAATAGATGAAATCCCGAAATGAGAAACCCGAAACCTAGATTCGGGTATTTAATGGACGGAGTTCGGCTTTACTCCTTAGATTGCATCTTTTTTGACATGTGTGAACCCTTCATGTCTTGTATGTAGTTGTAATTCGATCAATTGCTCCTTGGGCTTGGACGTCTTAATCCATTGAAGACATACCTCTTCTCAGGTTTGGACATCTTAGACCATGATTTGAAGAGCCTCTTCTTGGGCTTGGATGTCTTAGTCCATTGATGAGCCTCCTCTTAGACTTGGACATCTTAGTCCATTATTGGATGAGCCTCTTCTTGGGCTTGGACATCTTAGTCCATTGTTGTCTGGTGCTCTTGGTTAGCTCATCTTATAGGCTAGAACCAAGGACTTACCCGACCTTCCTCCAGGAGGCGCCTTGACCTGGCCATAGATGCAGTCAAGGGCTTGTCTGGTGCTTTAACCTTGCCATAGCATGACATAGATAAAGGCTTACTCCGACCTCCCTCCAGGAAGCGCCCTACCCTGGCCATAGCATGGCGCGAACAGGGGCTTATTTGGTGCTTTACCCTGACCATCTTATGGCGCGGACAAAGGCTTACTCTGACCTCCCTCTAGGAGGCACCTTGACCTGACCTGAGGTGCGGCTAAGGGCTTGTCCGGTGCTTTAACCTGGCCATCTTATGGTGCGGATAAAGGCTTATTCCGCCCTTCCTCCAAGAGGTGCTCTGCCCTGGTCAACTCGGCACGGACAAAGGCTTTCTACCATCTTAGGTAGAATCCAAATTTAAGGAGTATTTCACTCCCAACCTGTAGATCTTTCTTAGAAAAGTAACTCTTTATTGATCTTTCTCATGTTCTCTTTACAAATTCATTGATCTTTCCCTGACGAAAGAAATTGATTATCATTCCCTCTAGGGCTCTGCAATGATTGGTCTCATGTCCGTTCATTATGTGAAAGTGATAGTAGGATCTCCCCGGATTCCTTTCATGTTTTGGCTTCTTTTTCTGTGATGGCCAATAGTTAAGCTCATCATTAGTTAGCAAGTAGACATTCTCTATTGACGTTGTCAAGTTGCATTCTTTAGGAAGTCTAGATTTGAAGCTTGATTCTTGAGGACTACTTTTTGACTTTTTGTTTTTTAGCCTTGTAGTTTCACATTCCTTGATCGCTTTTCTTTTTGCCACCCTTTGTAGTTCTTATGTTGGAAGAGTTCTTGTTGTAGTTGGTTGCCATTTATGTGCGAAGGTGTTTGTTTGCGCCAAAATTGGTCACAAACCCCGAATGTTGTGAAAGCACCAGTGTATGAATATAAATCGACAATATTCACACACAAATCTCAAATCTAAGCAAACAGGGTATCACAATTCAGAAATAATGAACATAAACATGAGATTTATAGTGGTTCGGCGATCTTGCCTACGTCCACTCTGAAGTTGATGATTTTATTGATTTTCACTTGATGATTACAATTTCTTCTGATGTAGTACAACTGATTATATGATTACAATCTGAATCTAAGGAAGCAGTGGTAATTCTGAGTAAATTTGGCAGAGTCTGGGCGCTCTTTAGCTCCTCAAATTCTTCGACCCCTTTTCTGAATGACCAGGGGCTCTATTTATAGGTGTAGGAGGCTGATATTTCACCTAAATTGAAGGAAGACCAGTTCTGGCACGTGAGGGGGCCCACATGGCCGAAATCTGGAGATCTGGGCCCACTTTGGGATCGATTCGACCCTTGGTTCGAATCGATCAAGAAATTGTCCGATCGAGCTGAAATTTGGTGTGGACATTCTTCAACATGTGCTCAAGCTTCTGTGAAAATTTCATAGCATTTGGACTTGTAGATCTCAAGTTATGATCGATTCAAGTGATGATCTTCGTCATATGGATTCGAACTATGGCTCAGCCTATGGATTCGAACTAAGGCTCGGCCTATGGATTCGAACTAAGGCTCGTTCTATGGATTCGAACTAAGGCTCAGCCTATGGATTCGAACTAAGGCTCAGCCTATGGATTCGAACTAAGGCTCGGCTTATGGATTCGAACTAAGGTTCGTTCTATGGATTCGAACTGAGGCTCAGCCTATGGATTCGAACTAAGGCTCGTTCTATGGATTCGAACTAAGGCTCAGCCTATGGATTCGAACTAAGGCTCGGCCTATGGATTCGAACTAAGGTTCGTTCTATGGATTCGAAGTAAGGTCATAGGATGGATTCATAGGATGGATTCGAAGTAAGGTCATTTTCTCTATCTTGAATCGATGATATCTTGAGCGTACGAACTCGGATTGACTTGAAACTTGGAACGTTGGTTTGCATGGCTTTACTTGTCATGTCTTATCAATTGTAGCCTGATCCGGACTCGGACAAAATTCATTGATATCCATGGTGAAACAGTGTATAACGAACTTTAACGACGAACTGTCTTTAGTTTTCCAGTCAACTTTTTGGTGTCACGGCCTTGCCAAAAGGTGGGATAACATTTGCCCCCCAAAACATGCCTTGCGATAGGAAGGTGTGTTTTGTAGTTTCATAAGTTGGATGTTCATATCCTGTTGATGACCTGCAAAGACATTGATAGTTTTATCTGATCACAAATGACGATCGTTCGGGATCGTATGTCATTTGAGGTGATATGTGACCGTTTGTGGTCGAATGTAGTTCATGGAAAATAATGAAATGGGACCGTTCGTGGTCGGATGCCGTTCGCGGAAAATAAAGAAATGGGACCGTCCGCGGTCGGATGTCGTTCTAGACGAGTTGCGACCGTTCGTGATCGTGTGTCGTTTTAGGCGAACTATGACCGTTCGCATTCAGGTGACGTGGAAAGAGGAATGTGATCGTTCGTGATCGTGTGCCGTACGGGGCAAAAATGTGATCGTTCGCGATCGAGTGTCATATTAGGTGAATTGTGACCGTTCGTGGTCGAGTGTTATACTAGATGAAGTGTGACCGTTCACGGTCGGGTGCCGTTCGAGGCAAATGGTGACCGTTCGAGGTCAGGTGTCGTTCGAGGCTAATGGCGACCGTTCGAGGTCGGGTGCCATTCGTGGCGAAGTGTGATCGTTCGCGATCGAATTGTGACCGTTCGCGGTCGGGTGCCGTTCGAGACGAATTGTGACCGTTCGTGGTCGGGTGCCGTTCGAGGCGAATTGAGTGTGCCCGGGGAGGGACTTAGTATCATCAATACCAGGATTCACGTTCGGGTGAATTCCCGGATTGTTTCTTGCAACGGTTTATCGCCATCTTAGAGCATGCCTAGGGACCGTTCGTGATCCCGTACATGTGTAAGTGGCTTAGCCGTTATGAAATCACAAGTAGCATTTTTTCATTGAAAATAAGTCTTTAGCAGAAATGTTAAACAAAATCAAGTTCAAATATTCAAATCAAGATGAAACAAAAGCAAAGCAAGGATGTCAAAGTGTAAACTCCCACAACGATAGGGTTAGTAGTCATTCACGGCATGCCTATGGACCGTTCGTGATCTCGCACATGTGTAAATGACTTACCCGTGTTGGTGAGAGGTTTACGACTTGTTCATCGTTATTTCAATTAATTGATAATCATACGGTGTCCCGGCTTGGGGGCACCCCTAGCTGATGTAGATGGTGGTTGCTCTGGCTCTACTGCTGGAGCTCGCCTCCTCACATACTGAAGTAGCATACCGTTCCTGATGTGGCCTTCCACCTCATCCTTCAGATGTCTACAGTCGTTAGTGTTATGACCATTCAGTTCGTGGAATAAGCAATATCTATCTGCTTTCCTTTCGTCGACAGTGGGGTCCCTTCGTATTGGCCTACGGTAGGGGACTTGCTCTCGGGTATCTTGGTAGATTCGCTCCAAACTCTCATTCAACTCTGAGTAGGTAGTGAATCGTGGCTCTCTCCGCAGTCGCTTTGGCCCGTCACCACTATCCTCAGCCTTTTGTTTTCTTTTATCCTGGTCTGAATCCTTTTCAAAAGGCTTTTTGTCTTTAAGTGCATAAACTTCTATTCCCTCTCCTTCTTCTCTTTCAGCATTAGCGTCTTCCAATCGTAAAAACTTTTCTGCCTCGTGATAGAATTCTCCTAGATCCATAGGCGGATCCTTAGTTAATGAATTTTTGAATTCTGTGCCGTCAGCTATTCCGGACACAGCTGCCATCATAACCATGGATGGATCTGGCCGATACACCGATGTTGCTGCCGCATTGAACCGCGTCAGGAAATTCCTCAGAGACTCCCCAACTCTCTGCTTTAGCGTTGCCAAACTCATCACATTCTTGGGTCTTGAAATATGAACCCTGAATTGCCTCATAAATTTCTCAATCAAATCGGTCCATGTCCCAATGGAGCCGCTCTCTAGCTGTCTGAACCATAAAGCTGCTATGTCTGTCAAATACAATGGGAAGCACCGGGCCATGACTTCCTGTGATTCCCCCAGCACTTCCATGTGCCTTATATACCTCGTTAGATGGACCGCAGGGTCCGTCCTCCCATCATACCTTTCTACTGTTGGTAGTTTGAATTCGGGTGGGTTCCTCGCCAACCTAATCGCAGGAGAAAAGGGACTCATGTTCACATCTTCAAGATCTCTGTTTACTAATCCTCCTCTCATGGCTCGCCTGACCATCTCTGCCAATCTATCATTGTCTCCAAGATGTAGTCCTCGTTCACTACCTTCGATCTGCCCCCCGAGTCCTTGTGAGCTTTCGGGTGTCTGCCCCCCTGGCTGGGCGTTCATCCCTTTATCGCTGCCAGGTTGCTCGGATGTCCTTGTCTCTCTTCCCGGGTTCGGATCAACATGTCCTAAGTGTGTGCCCCCCAGCTCCGGCGCTGCGTTGGATGGTCCTGCTTCGTTCTGGACTCTGGTTGTTCCTTGATTTTTCTCTCCAAGTTGCCCAATCCGTTGAAGCAAGTTCTGTATCATTTCTTCTTGTCTTCTCATCATTGCCTCTATCTCGTCCCTGGTGACGAAGGCTGAAGCTTGGTTTGCTCCTGAGGAAGCCTCTTGACTCCCTTCGTGCTGACTTCTCTCAGCTCTTTGCCTTCTACTTGTTTGTCGAGTCATTGTCTTTCAAATTTTCAAATCTTGTGTAGCGGGTGCTAGTCCTTCTCAGTGAAAGCACCAAAGTGTTTGCGCCAAAATTGGTCACAAACCCTGAATGTTGTGAAAGCACCAGTGTATGAATATAAATCGACAATATTCGCACACAAATCTCAAATCTAAGCAAACAGGGTATCACAATTCAGAAATAATGAACATAAACACGAGATTTATAGTGGTTCGGCGATCTTGCCTACGTCCACTCTGAAGTTGATGATTTTATTGATTTTCACTTGATGATTACAATTTCTTCTGATGTAGTACAACTGATTATATGATTACAATCTGAATCTAAGGAAGCAATGGTAATTCTGAGTAAATCTGGCAGAGTCTGGGCGCTCTTTAGCTCCTCAAATTCTTCGACCCCTTTTCTGAATGACCAGGGGCTCTATTTATAGGTGTAGGAGGCTGATATTTCACCTAAATTGAAGGAAGACCAGTTCTGGCACGTGAGGGGGCCCACATGGCCGAAATCTGGAGATCTGGGCCCACTTTGGGATCGATTCGACCCTTGGTTCGAATCGATCAAGAAATTGTCCGATCGAGCTGAAATTTGGTGTGGACATTCTTCAACATGTGCTCAAGCTTCTGTGAAAATTTCATAGCATTTGGACTTGTAGATCTCAAGTTATGATCGATTCAAGTGATGATCTTCGTCATATGGATTCGAACTATGGCTCAGCCTATGGATTCGAACTAAGGCTCGGCCTATGGATTCGAACTAAGGCTCGTTCTATGGATTCGAACTAAGGCTCAGCCTATGGATTCGAACTAAGGCTCAGCCTATGGATTCGAACTAAGGCTCGGCTTATGGATTCGAACTAAGGTTCGTTCTATGGATTCGAACTGAGGCTCAGCCTATGGATTCGAACTAAGGCTCGTTCTATGGATTCGAACTAAGGCTCAGCCTATGGATTCGAACTAAGGCTCGGCCTATGGATTCGAACTAAGGTTCGTTCTATGGATTCGAAGTAAGGTCATAGGATGGATTCATAGGATGGATTCGAAGTAAGGTCATTTTCTCTATCTTGAATCGATGATATCTTGAGCGTACGAACTCGGATTGACTTGAAACTTGGAATGTTGGTTTGCATGGCTTTACTTGTCATGTCTTATCAATTGTAGCCTGATCCGGACTCGGACAAAATTCATTGATATCCATGGTGAAACAGTGTATAACGAACTTTAACGACGAACTGTCTTTAGTTTTCCAGTCAACTTTTTGGTGTCACGGCCTTGCCAAAAGGCGGGATAACAGTGTTGTAGTCAGCCATTATTTCTTCTTCAAAGATTGTGCCTTTGGAATAACATTGAATGGTTTTTCTCATTTGGTTGAATAAATTGTCGCTTTCATTTGTCCTTCTTCCTAAGGCAAAGATAGGGGTGGGGCCAATATGAAAGGGGTTTAAGCTCCATTTCTCAGGATTATATGATTCTGCTTTTTTCTTGTTTATAATTCTTAGAGCTTCTAGTCTTAGCCTTTGCTCTTCATTTTGGTTGGAATCCTTGATGGCTTTTGAGGGGAATCTATCTCATGTGGTTCAGAGGATCCTTGTTCGGATCTTATGATTCTTCTAGCCATGATTAGACCGAAGTAGATGAACTTGAGATTGAGTTAAGTGGGGTTAGATACAAGTAGTGTTGGGTGTTCAACCAAGTCGGAGGTTCAGGCCCCTCCCTCTAGCACCAAAAATGTTAATAAGAAATCTTGTCAACACCACAAAGTTGTATTAAAGAGCAAGGTTTTTCCCTTAGGTTAATGGAGAAGAGTGGAATGTGTAAATCCTCCTTGAATAGATTGCTTTGGTAAAAAGTTGCTTAGGTCGTCCTTTCGACTCATTCGAAACGGTTGGATTCTTCCTTTATCAATCTTTTGACCTTGTTGAGATGGTTAGGTTTCCTCTTCAAAAGCTCTCCCTTTGAAGCAGTTGAGATACCCAGAATGGATTACTTTAGCAACCTCTTGATAGTGTTTATCTTTAGAGGATTTCAACCCAGTCAAAGGCTCTTATTGTTAAGGGGTTATGACTTTGACCTTGAATCTGAGACTGAGGTTTCGACCTTGTCAAAAGCTGAATCCTTAGGCACCTTGTTAGGTTTGGGTTTCTTAAGGTTTAAATGCATTGTGGTTGGGTTTCGAGCTCGTCGAAAGCTGTAACCTTTAAAAGTCTTGGCTTGGGTCGAGAGTTAAAGGCCAAAATAAGTTGGTATGGGATTTCGACCTAGTCAAACGATGAAGGCTTGTGAAAGGTAGCTTGGAGTATATGACTGAAGTTATTTGAATATGCCAAGTTTCGATTCTGTTGAATGGGTCCTTTCGGTTTAAGCGACACCTGAAATATAAGGTTAAACCTTACAAAAGCTTTAAAAATAGTAAAGTAATCTCAAAGATTGAAGACTTCCCTTTCACAACCCAAAGATGACTTTATTACTCGATCCCCAATTTGATTTAGAAATTAGGGTTTTACAGCACCTTGAATTTAGAAAGTACAAGTTAGAATGACTAGAATCGGATCCCCAAAACCTGAACCCTTGGGTCTTATTTATAGATGCGGGTTAGCACCTTTCGACCCTAATGCCTTCGACTTGGTCGAAAGGTGGCTGCCGAAATGATTCTTGAATGCTTCCGCCTTTGTTGGAACGAACAATTGCGCTTCTCTACTTTGTATTGCCTTGTAAGGGCTTTCAACTCTATCGATGGATTTTGTTTGGTTGTTTCGATGGTGTTGAAATGCTGATGGTTTCGACACTGTTGGTTGCTTCTGAACTCTTGCATGTGACTTGATGCGGAACCACCCTAGATGATAATGGCTTAGACTAGTTCAAAAGGCTTGGTATAGCTTTTGAAAGGGTTGTTCAAGCCGATACATGCTTTTGAGTGAATTGAATGAAGGCGAAACCTTTGGTCTTGAAAGGTTTGGCACATATACAAAGAGCTGTTCTTCATTGTCTTCGAAAGGTGTTGCTTTGACTCATTCGAAAGGTTCTCATGCATATGGAATCACCTAGTCGAAAGGTGGTTACAGAGGGTGGAAGGGTGCTTTCGACTCCCTCGACTCCTTCGAAAGGTAAGAACCTTCTGGACCTTGATTATAGCATCCTTTCGACGCCTTCGAAAGGTTCTAAAGCTTTCAGACTTTGGTTGTATCATCTCTTCGACTCCTTCGAAAGGTCTTGTTAGAGCCTTTTCCTCTTGTTCTCCTTTGCCTTCTACTCAAGCTGGTTTCAACTAAGTCGAAAAGAATTTTAGGTAGTAACACTTGGCCAAACCCGGCAACCCCATGATAGAAACAATTACAAAGCAATGTCATCAAAGTTGTTAACTCTTCAATTACATTTGGTAATTTCAGCAAAATCGTTTACTAGACAAGACAAAGCTCCATTTTGTTGGTTCAACACCCTAGCTTAGCCAAATAGTCAAGACCAATAACCTAATTTCAGCAAAAAAATCTTCCATTCTAATTCAATCCTAGATTCAATGTTTTATATAATACAGTGATAATCCCTTGCACTAACCCAATTCAACCATGGGCCCTCTAACCTATTTGGTTGGCCATCAAATCCTAAGGCTAGGAAACTTGCAAATCCTTAAAAACTGATAAATGAAAAGCATAATTTGATGGATTAAATTCTCAACTTGAGCTAACTATGAAAGAAACACACGGATTTGATGTTTGGCAATGTTAGGATGCGTATATGATGGCCCAGTAAGAAGGGGATGAAGAGTTTTTCTCTTGCTGAGTTGAAGTGGCAAAGTAATGTGGGTTTAAGGAGAAAAGAAAATTTATAGCCCAGACATGGTGGTCAGTACGAAGCTCACTAACATCGAACACACAACCATCTAAACTAACGAAGGACGAGTAAAACCACACTCGAGTAGGAAAAATAGAGAATGTAAACCCCGTAAAATCAACCATAAATGGATAAATTGGATAAATTAATTCAAATAAGATAGGGGTAAAATGAAAATTTTATAAAAGTTAGAATTTGACCACGAAAGTTATGTCATTGCATTCATGGAAATTTTCTGATCGATTTCCATATATAATATGTTGGAAATCAAGCTCAAACGAGGAAGTTATGGACGTTTAAAGTTTTGAATTCAAATTAATTTAAATAGAATTCAAATTCAAATAAATAATCCGTTCTTAAATTTGAAATTTGAAATTTGAAATTTAATAGTAACTAGACTTAGGGGTTAATTAAATGTTAAAATTAACGTTAATGTTAAATTATAATCAAGGAAGAAAATAATTGCAAAGCAACGACAACAAAATTCTTTCCAAAACAACAAAACCGGTCGACCGCTAGTGGACGACAAGTGGGTAGTGATAATCGATCGTGAATAACGGTGGCAGTTAGGGTTTTGCTGCAATGAATGTTCTAGATTTTTATAATTTTAAACCAATTTAGTCTGACGGTTTTAGTGCATTTCAACCACTATAAATAGGAGCTTAGCCCCCTCACTTTCATTCACAAAATATTTGGGGAACTTAGTGAAGTTTTGTCAGCTCATCTCTTCAAAGAATCAAAATACTCCTTTAGGTTTTTAGGTAAGAAATCTTATTGTTTATTTTGTTGTTATTTATTTTCTAAACCTATTCTCCTCCAAACCTCTAATTTTCCGAGTCTAACGTATATATAAATCCCTTGTTGTATATATCTTACAAATCCCTTGTTGTATATATCAAAAAGAAGAGATCTGAAAGAGATTATTGAAGGCGTGTCAAATCTTAAAAGAAGCAAAGCTAATGACCTAAAGCGAGTGGAAATCTTAGTTTTTCAATCTTAATAAATGAATAGTGTGTTTGGATTTGATATATGCCTTGGGGAGTTCTGTATTACGAAAACATCACATTAAAAATGCCTAAAATCCTCCAAAGTGAAATATCAATTCTTAGGCTGGAATCTTAATTGTTTTGTATTAAAATAACAGAGTTTGTGTGGATTTTGCAATTTAAGTGTTTTACCTTCTGTTCAACTTCTTATTCTTTTTCTTTGGATCTAACTAAGGGATTTGATTCAGAAATGGTGTGTAAGGTATGAATTCTTATTCATAGTTTGCACTGCCTATTTCCACAAATTGAATAGAAATTCTCTTGTCTAATTTCATATAAAAGAAGTTGAATAGAGCGTAAATTTAATTAAATTGTAAGTTTCTATTCTTGATTCATTCCATTGTTTTAATATGAAATAATTTGGATTTGGATTCTATATACAAGTCTATTGATTGATTTTGGAATATTGGGTTTATGGTATATATGTTATTGTGGAAACGAGACTTGTATACTTTCGGGAGGTTTGATAGTTAAAATGTTAGTTTGAGGCGTAATCTCTACACGCACAGAAATCGATATATATATATATATATAAACTTGCATTTTATATATAAACTAGCGTAAATAGCATACAATTATAATGTATTAATGGCGTAGTTAATTAGGTTAATAATTATCATTTAAATCCTCATGAGGAAAGTAATTAATTATAGAGGCGAAATACGAATTCTTATAAGGCCTAAATAATTGATACGGTCAGATGTGTGATAATATACCTAGAGAGTGTTATGAAATATGATTAATCAGAATAATATACAATATCAGTCACAGAATCACAGATCACAACGAAATAATATACATCCTATACAACTACAAAAGTATGACTCTACAAAATGATAGTACTAGACTCACATATCTAATATATACAAAACATCCCATATGAGATATATCCATACATATATATATACATAAGATAAACTCAAACTATCAAAATTAATTTATGCTAGCATACATATCCAAGATCAGCAAGTCCTAGTACATGTACAGTCTTGGCCTGACATGAGTATTTTGAAAGTAAACGGATCAGACTATCTCTAATTTAAAAATGTGAGGGTAATATATCACAATAATATATGATTACACATAATTACCAAGTCATATAAAATATGCCAATCCAAATAATCACCATTTCATAAAATATTCAGGTCTATCATAGACATTCATATGTAAATATGGCGATTCACATATATCCATTTGAAATCAATGAAACTAAAATAAATCCATATAAGGATATCACTAAATCAAAGGTACTATCCCTTTTTTGGACAAACATAGAGGTACGGTCCCCTCTTGGACAAATCATAGAAACAATAATATAGCTATTAGAAAGCTACCAATAATTTCTATCTCTTCGTGGGCAACCAAAAAAATGTAGCCACCGGTAAGCTACTAAGTGTACAACCCCAAAAATATGCATAAAAAGAGGTGCAGTCCTCTTATGGACAGAGGTACAATCCCTTAATGGATTAGTGATAGCCAATCACCCTCAAAAGCCTATGGATGCCATCAATTGATCTCTAGAAGAGGATAGCATCCTGTAACCGCCTAGTAAGTACCACGATCAAGAACGATCTAACAGATCGTTAACAGTCATCATGATCATCAAAACCATGAGTTATATTTTTATTAGGGATCTATCAACCCATATAAGCCAAACACCCCAAAATAGTTCAACTCTAAAGTGTTAATCGCTGTCACTTTAGTAATTAATAGAATTTCACTAAATGACCTATACAACCTAGTGATATTCAAGTACTTACTAAAAGTTAGTAAATTCCACTCAGTATACTCTATTCAACAAGTTATAAAAATAAACGGAAGAATTGTACAAAAAGTCTCATACCAATCTGTACAATTCGACAGTTTATTAAAATTCATCATTTCATAGAGAAGCATGAAATCTCAATAAAATCTCAAATCCATAATAAACAAACTAAAAGAATTTTAAATAAATTTTATATACACAAAGATATAATTTCCTAAAATTACTTTTAAATCCTTAAATTCATTATAGGGAAAAGTTGTTTATTTACAAAGGCTTTTGAACACTTTCAAAATCATTTAGACATATTTTATAACCAAAATCACTTGAAACTAAAATTATTACTTTTATAACAGCTTTTATAAAATAATACTATATTTTATCTTTTGCCTCTAAAACATTTTCAAAATTATAATATACTTATAATAGTAAATTTTAAAAGGTTTTATGAATAAAGATTACTCATATTCAAAAGCTTTGATTAGAAATTTTGAAATAGGAAATAAGTAGAGAATATAATATAACTTAATTATATTCTATAAACTAAATTCCAATAAGGATCAAAATAGATAAAATCCCATCTTGAAAATCTTTTAAAAAGATTTAAACAATTCAAACAATAAACCCATTAAGAATGCAACTTTTTGAGCCAATAATACTCTATAAAATGTCATTCCAAACATGAAATTATTTATCAATCCGAGTTGCTTTCCAACAACTCTGTTCATACGATGAAATATAGGTATCAACATACCATAAAATTTAATTCACAACGGATGGAGTTCTGTTTTTAAATTCACACCATCAATCCACACAATAATTCGTTTATCACCCAACAATCAACCAAACGCTAGTATGTAACAATATTTCATTCAATTCAATCATCAACACTTAAGTATTATCACACAAACTACCATATCAAGGCATGCAAAAGGAATTCATATTGGTAAAGGTGGAAGTGTGAGTTAAAAATAACTCATTGATTCGAAGAGCAAGAAAACATTTACGTGGCCATTAAGCTCTAGCCATCACCACGAAGCATGCACCCTTCTACTCAATCGATCATTCGCCCATAAAATAATCATGCGCAACCCTAGTTCTCACGTTCGCCACTCGAGCCACCTTTGCCTTTTCCAAGACGCATGACCTCATGTCACATATGTGCCTCCCCTATCTCGCATTGGCCGCCATCGTGATTTCGTTCGTTGTTTTTTTCTTTTCGCAAATCGATTTGGGAATTAGGGCTGAAGGTCATAGTAGGGGTAGAGTTATAGGGATGCGAGGTCAGTCAAAAGCACATGGAAGTCTGCCCAGCTAATCTGACTACCAACAGTGTGACTTTGGGGCTGATGTGAGACATCGCCTATAATAAGTAAATACGGATGATGCGAGGTTAGTCCCGATTCTATAGGGTAAATTTTCCCAACTAATCTGGCTACCATATCCTATGAATAGTTAGAGTAATGTGAGACGTCTCCCTGAGGTACGGGTTATAATACGAAGGACCTACTTCGGGGA
This sequence comes from Allium fistulosum, assembly GCA_030737815.1. Lineage (NCBI taxonomy): Eukaryota > Viridiplantae > Streptophyta > Magnoliopsida > Asparagales > Amaryllidaceae > Allium > Allium fistulosum. The sequence goes on along the minus strand of CM060901.1, from coordinate 301,162,218 downwards.
TTGAAGATATTATGTAGTTGTTTGAGGGCCTGCCTCTTTCCCTTATATGAAGTATTAAATGGTCGGGATTGGGTTTAGGCATCGTTGAGGATATCTTAGAAAGGTCCTCTTCAATGGAAGTAGTAAGTGTCTGAAGAGATTTCCGTGCAATATCAGCTAGATAGATACCTGTGTGGAGTCTGTCTTGGGAATATGCATTAAATAATGGGGGCCTACCTCAATTGAGGTCTTAAATGGTCAAAGTCTGCCTATGTTCCATTAAAAGGTACTATGTAGCTTGGGTACTATCTCTCGTATTGGTGGACATTAATAACGATGGTTATCAGATATGGAATTGGATAATACGAAGGACCTACTTTGGAGATTGATGGTATTAAGTTGTTAATATGATATGAGTCTATCATTTGGCCATCATACGTTATGTTGTCACGTCATATCTAAATGTCATACATATCTAACCATATCGCATCATACAAACTCATGCTTCGTTCCGAGCCCCATGCCCTACAAAGTCGCATGTTGCCAGTCTCCTAGTACATCGTATAAATATAAATCTAATTGAATCTAATCAACTTTTTTAGAATTACCATGACATAATAGATTAGTGACTCGATATTTGTAGAAATAGAGAGGAGAGATTCTCAATTATGGAAAAATCGATAGACAAAAAAGACGACTATCGGACTCGAACCGATGATAATCGCATTATTACAAATGTGATGCTCTAACCTCTGAGCTACGGGCTCACATAACAGAAATAATGCATAGGAATTCAAGAGACTACCGAATCCCTGCTAATCTGCTTTTAAAAGAAATCGAAGAATTTTTTAAGAATCCTACAAGATCAATTCATCTTTTTTCTCTGACTGATGGTTAGAACTTCATCTGGGTTCGAGTGCTGCTGGGAGGTCCACTAGAGATCAGAAATTTTTGAAGAAAAAACAAGATGATTCTTTTGTCCCTTCCAGGCGATTGGAAAATAAAGAAATGGTTGATATATTCAAGATAATTATGTATTTACAAAATACCATCTTGATTCATCCTATTTCATTAGATCACCCCAAAAAATTACAAGGCCAAGGTCAGCAAGTGAGACGATGGGTGATAAGCTTCATCGTCGGGAGGGGAACGGCTCGGATCACCAGCTAAGGCCCCTAAATGACCACTCAGTGATAAAGGAGGTAGGGGTACAGAGACAGCCATGAGGTTTTCCTAGAAGGAGCTACCCTTGAAAGAGTGCGTAATAGCTCACTGATCGAGCGCTCTTGCGCCGAAGATGAACGGTGTTAATCGATCTACCGAAGCTGTGGGATGTCAAAATACATCGGTAGGGGATCCCTTAAGTAAAATAAGAGCAACCCCCACGTTCAAAGACCCTTTTTACCATTAGCAAGGACTTGTTTCACTTGCATATCATAAGGAATTCGAACAACTGCTTCAAAAACAGTATCAGGAAGTACAACTTGTGGAACTTCAATACCCACAGGCTTATTAGCTAAATGGCAATTAGCGCATGCAATTTGCCTGGTTGCTTCTCGTGGATTTTCGTAACTTCTTTGTGCAAAAATGGGATAAGCATTTGAAATAGATGCCATATCCATGAGTCTTCCATTGTACTGAAAAGATTCGACGAAAAAAGGACGAAGGCTATGAAAAGTATAAAGAATGAGAAAAATAAAAAATGCCCTTTTTACGTGAATTTTTTTTGATTGATATCAGGAAATCAAATAAGTTTATTATTCATTCCCCTTTCCATCCTTTCCCTCTGGTCAAATGGGAGCGAGCCTTGGAAGGCAAACATCTCATTTTCATTGTGGAAGTTTTACTTTGGGGCCTCGATGATTTCATCAATGAATTGGCAAGGAAGCACAAGTAATAAGAGTGAAAGGAATCCCGAAAGGATAAAGTCGGATACAAAGGGCAAGGAAGGCCTCCTAACGTGGGTCAACCCCATTTAAACCTCCTCTTTTTTATGAGGAGAATGAATCTTTTTATCAAAGGATCAAAAAAATTGGTCCGGATCCACTACGGGAATGATTTGGAAGATCCAAAACGTTGAGTCGCTATTTTATGCTCTAGACCGCCCAGAGCCTATAGGGTCACATATTGTCCTCATGCTACCTAGTTGGACTCATGCCATGGGCCACCCGTAGCCTAGAGGGTCGCATACCATCCACTCTGTTCCACTAGTCCATCAAAGCACTACAAGGAAGCAAAAATCATCAAGCCTGGACCATTTAAGTTAAGTGTTATAGGACCGTATTCGCATCGCGTACACATTTTAGGGCATCTATCCTTCTAGACTCATTCCCGTCTATGTTCATTAGCACATCACAATATTATTTCATAACACACAAGTATGTATATTTATATTCTCTATACATAATATCCTAGCCATTCAATATTAATTCATTTTGTGACATCACACATTCCATACATATATTTCGTTCTATATCAGCATCACGTTCCATACATCCCTTCATCTTGTAGCACCATCACTCATCTTGTCAAGTTTCAGATCACCTTCTAGAATATAGGAGAGAACATGAATCAAATTATATATTATATATTTATATTAGGCCATTTGGCCAAGGTTCATTTAGACAAAAATAACATTCATCGGTGCTCCAATCGATGGCCGCCGATCCACCGATCCATCGGCGTACGTTTCAGTTATAGGTTATATAATTGGGGTTTTTATGTTTTTCGATGTTGTTTTCTATTCCGAACATCATCGCTTCACTTTAGATCATCAGAGAATGTTTTTAGACCCTAGTGTTGTATTCTTCAGTCTAATTTCATCAGTTATTTCACGGATTTGTGGGTTTCATTTTAGATTTCTAGAATTCACTTAAACCTAGTTCGAATACTTAATATTAACCCAAATCCCTCCAAAACCATATTTAATTCAAGATTAATTGTATATATATTAATTACAACACTAAACATAGCCTATAGATCATCTTATAATGTTAAAATTGCATTATAAGAAGGATAAAGTGTAGATCACTCGCAGTTACTTATAAATTGCTTCTACCTTCAATGTTCCTCCTTTTTCCGACCAGAAATATTCAAATTTCATTTCAACTACTTTTCCAAATCACAAATCTTGTCCATATGACCGTTTTGAAGGATAGAACGTCGGATTCCATCAAGAAACAAAGGAGATATGTTGATTTGAAGTTTGACGTTAAACTCTGAAAACTATGCATGGAAATCCTTCGCTGTCTGGGTTTTCTACACTCCCATACTCTAGAATTTCTCCTCCCAACCTCCGTAGATTTTTATCCATTTTTGTAGCTTTAATTTTCCATTGGTTTAATGAATAATCGTTGAGAAATGAAGGAGATATGTCATCTTGAAGATTGACATGGAAAGAAGAACCGACATATGAATTTCATCTCTGTCCCTCGCTGTTCGGAGTTGCTACACCATCTATCTTTGAGTTTCCACCTCCAAATCATTACTGGGTCATATCCCTTCATCATGCATGGCCAACCATAAAATAAGCACATAGGCTTTATAAATTTCTCAAAACCACTTATCAATTATTCTACTTAAATCTAATTTAACATTCTATCGATATCGTATATCGATACACATGTTTATAACTTTTATAACGCACTTTATTAAATACTAAAAGAATTCAAAAAAATTATTAAATGATATTTCAAAAATATTAATTAATTTACAATGATTATAGATTACTTAAATCGTGTGGTTTTTCAAAGTATTCATCGTTACAGTTGTGCGAATCAAATGTGTAAATTCAGTCAGCGATTAATATCAAATTCGAATATCAACATTTACACATCACCTTAGCTAGTGGTGTAACATTTGGCTGAATTTATCACTTATACAACTTTTTGATAAAACCCTATTTTACTTATTATAAGTGGTACCTAGTAGGAACAATTATTTACACCAATTCTCTTTGTCAATGCTATATCATTTTATGACTTAGGAATTTGGTTTTGGTAAAAAAAATCCAACATCGTCCATGCTAACCTTGGTTAGTCCAAACACAAAATATTTGGTTCAATAATAATAATTACTATTAATTGTACTTCTCTGGTTAAAGATTTTGGCTTTGAGTTGACTGCAGTTGACTGTAATACTAACCTCATATAATATAGGAGGTGAATTCTCTGTTGAATAGAGTTTCACTTCCGATGCTTTAACTCAGACCCAACTATAGTTGTTCAATGGATACCAAGAATGATTTAACCGTATTCCTAATGGAGTGTCTACATTGAAGTTCAGCAGTATTCTCAAGTTGAGAGAACTTCGTAATATCGCCACTTCGAGGTTCTCTATTTGATCTTGGTTATATTAACCAACAGAAAACTCTCATGTGAGTCATTTGTAACGACCTAACTTGAATATCATGTATGAGAAGTTTATAGAAACCATAATAAAAACCATGTTTCTGTATATGGTTCATGCACGGACATAAAATTATATAGTGGAGTACCACATTTTTGAATCTTATTTTAACAACTCCTCTTAGAAGCTTAGTTTTGGCTTCTCTTAGAAGCCTAGTCTTAATAGCTTCTCATGGAAACTTTATTCTAATAAGGATCTTTTAGCTTCTCATATAAGCTTGGCTTTGGCTTCACTTAGAAGCTTGGGTTTGGCTTCTATAAGAAGCTTGATTTTGGGAAGTTTAGTTCAGTAGATTCCTTTGTAAGCTTTCTCAACCTATAAATACATATCCATGCATAAGGAAGGAAGCACATCAATTCTTGCATCTTTTCTTCTTCTTCTCCTTTCCTGAATCACCTTCTATTCAAACAAAATATTATCTTTAGTAAAGGCAAACGAAGCTAATAAAGAGGATCAAGGGGATTAAATTAAGAACTACACAACATTTGGGGTGAGAAAAGCTATTTTAATATATATGTTTATGTCATTCCATTATGTGGTAATCAAAATTGTTTAGCGTTGATAAAATGGGTTCGAAATTGTTAAACACCTTTTAGTAATTTGGCCATAACTTTTGCATATCAAATCGAAATTTAGATTTCTGTAATGTCCTTGAAATATAAAACATAGAGCTACAACTTTACAGTTTATAACTTTTCCAAATTAAAATATCTTAATAGCCGAAAACAAGGAGCGGAGTCGAGATTATACTTAGGTCGAAATGATTAAAAGGTTCATTCAAAAACACCTTATGGTATATGGACCATAACTTCCAATTCCTTGAATGGATTTGGTCGTAATTTATCTTAATGGAAAGCTAGTTTAATTATCTACAACATTTAATCTATATACTTTTTAAATTTCAAAAGTTTACTATACTAAAAACCTATTGCAAAATGACTTATGTTTTGGATATAATCCATAATTTAAAATTTGACACCTTTCCAATGCAAGTCCTAAATCTTTTGACTCATAAAATATTTTTGAGATCTATCAAATAATTTTAAAAAAGATAATTATGTTGGATAAAATTTTCATAATTAATACATCCAAGATGATTTCCTAAGTTGAAAGTTTGGATTTTTCTAAAAGGAAAGAGTTATCTATGATGGAATAATGATTTAAAAAGTATAATAGTATTTTGAGAGAATATTTATACTTATATTTATGAAAGAGTTTTTATTTATAGATCATTTCATTACTGATGGTTACCTTCGAATGATGAATGTGTGGTATAAGACTTTAGATCTTAGGTAGTGTACTATTACTCTATGTTGGTAATGAATCGAGTAGAGTACGTTCTTACTTAGTGTTTGGATGTCGACCGCAATAGGATAAAATATCCTAGATTGAGTGTGTGGTTTAGATTCATTTATTAGATGAATATGATCCTGCTTTCTGACAAAAGAATTTCTTATCAAAGTTACTATTACTTAATTATTTGATTTATTTATAGATAATATTTGGAAGTCTATCATGAATATCATCTTGAGTTTTGGTATAGTATTTTTTATGATAAAATTTCTTGATAATAAACTTGAAAATCCTTATAATACGACCCATTATGACATGACTTGAAAACTATAGATTATATAGCTTTCTCACTGGGACAGTGTTGCTTATGATGCTACACTTAAAAAATTTAGGTTTAGATGGTTAATAGTTCGACCATAGAAGTTAGATGGATGCACTAAAGTAAAGATTTATATTGTGTATATTATCTCTTTTGTATTTTTATGTATAAGTATAAAGATGGCTAGACCTTTGGATTTTATGTAATCATGATGTATGTAGATATGATTGTATAATACTACTTCCACCTAAAATCATGTACTCTGAATGATTAATATACTTATGTTAAGTTGCGATACTATTGGTAGTACCATGCTTGTATGTAGCATCCTTGGCTCTAGATAAGGGGCCGAAGTGGGGTGTTACAGTAAGTGGTATCAGAGCCTAGGTTTAAGGGGTGCTTTTTAGGAAACTTTATAGTATCACAACTTACTTTATCGAGATAGGTAGTTTATACATTTCATTAACATATGTATAACTATCTGCAATTATAAATTATAGCAAGCCAACAAACCTGGGAAACGGGAGATTCATAGGGTGGTGTTTAGTGCACAACTAAACCTAATGAACGACTGACTACTACTAATCCAATGATGGAAAAATAAGTACTCAATAGGAGGGCGTAGAGGATTCTCCTCGACAGGATGTATGAAATATTTTATAGGGTAAACAATTATGAAGAAGCTTTACAAAAGGATTTAGTTATTTATCATCTCGTCGGAAGAAGAAGCAATTAGAGAAGTTTGTTGGAGACGCTGGTCCAGTTAAAGCAGAGCAATAGGTCCAACATTTGGAAGATATTTTTGAAGTTTAGGAGTGTAGCGAAGTTGACAAAAGGAAGCTAGCAGTTTTTCAATTATTAGAAGAAGCTCGAAATCGGTGGGAACTACTTTGAACCACCACTAATCCAGAAAAGGTGGAAGGGATGAAATAGGGAAGTTTTAAGGAAAATTCTTGGATAAATATTTACCAAAAAATGAAAGAGAGAAAATGGAAAAAAAATTCCAAAGACTTACACAAGAAGGTATGATATTGGTTCAATACCAGAATAAATTTGATGCATTATCCCAATTTGGAAATCATTTGATCGATACGCCTAAAAAGTGAGCAAGAAGGTTTGACAAAGGACCGATCCCTCTAATAAGAAGGCATGTTATTGGTGATTGGCGCAAAACATATGAGATGATAATCGCTGAAGCTTTAAATATGAAAGAAGATCATATTAAGTATCAAAAAGAAAGAAACAATTCAAATAAGAGGAAATCGAATAGTCAAAGGTGGTCTAGCAATCAAAAGAAACCAGATTGGAAGAAGAAACAAATGAAGAAAGTAAAGGATCGGCGGGACAAGAAAAGGAACCTGACAAATTCAGGAAATGTTACCAGTGTAATGAAACATGACATATTGCTCCAAATTGTCCAAAGGCGATTGTGTGTTACAATTGCAGTGAACCTGAGCACATTAGTCGAAACTGCAAGAAGTCAAAGAAGGACGATAGGATGCAACAAAGAAATCAAGGAAGAGTATATGCAGTGGTTTCTGAACAAGCACAAGTGGAAGGTACCATACTTCTTTTTTACTTTCAAACTTAAGTTTTATTTGATACTGGTGCTACACATTCTCGTATACCTGTAATGTTTGCTACTAAGTTAGAAGTACCCCTTTTAATAACTACTTAGCCCTTTAGTAGTAGACCATTTAGTAGGAGGAAATACTAAACTTGAAGTATATGTAAAAACTTTTCCTTAGCATTGGGGGTAAGGAAATGATGGCCAATTTAATTATCTTTCCAATGGTACATTTTGATATCATCCTTGGGATGGATTGACTTTTCATGGGCCATCTTGAATTGCAACGATAAAACCATGAGTTTTTCTATTTGCCCACATGAAATCTTTGTTTGCTTATGTGAAAATTTTAGAGATGCCTTTATATTTGGATATTTATCTCATATCATTAATGAGGATAAAGGTCAATTGGTAGACCAAATCCCTGTGGTGAAGGAAATCAAAGAAATCTTTCTGGATGTACCAGGATTACCACCAAAAAAAAGAAATTGATTTTTGTATCGACTTAGTCTCTGGTGCTAACCCTATTACTAAAGCAGCTATCATATGGCTCCTACAAAACATTAGGACTTAAAAAACAAATTAAGGAGATGGAGGATCAATGATTTATAAGACCTAGTAAATCTCCTTGGGGAGCATTGGTGTTATTTGTAAAGAAACATGATGGGACCTTCTGCATGTGTGTTGATTATTGAGAGCTTAATAAGGTAACAATTAAAAACCAATACCCATTACCTCGAATCGATGATTTATTTGACCAACTCCAAGGAGCTACAGTATTTTCAAAGCTTGATTTAAGGTCTGGATATCATCCATTAAGAATAAAGGAGGAAGATATTTCAAAGACTGCTTTCCAAATGTGTTATGGACACTATGAATTCTTGGTGATGCCTTTTGGTCTTACCAATGCCCCAACGGTACTTATGGATTTAATGAACCATGTGTTCCGCCCATATCTTGACCAATTTATCATTGTATTTATCGATGATATCCTAATTTACTCAAAGAAAAAGAAGGAACATGAATACCATTTGTGTTCATTTCTCCAAACATTAAAAGAGCATCGACTCTATGCAAAATTAAGTAAATGTGAATTCTGGTTGGAGAAAGTGAAATTTCTTGGACATGTTGTCTCAAAGGATGGGATAGGAGTAGACCCATCAAAAGTTGAAGCTGTGTTGAAATGGAATCATCTGACAACACCATCAGAGGTTCGACGTTTTCTAGGATTAGCTTGTTATTATCGAAGATTCATTCAAGATTTTTCAAAGATAACATCTCCACTAACCAAGTTAACTCGTAAGGAAACCAAGTTTACATGGAATGAAAAAATGTGAGATGGCATTTGAAACACTAAAGAATAGGTTGGCAGAGGCACCAATCTTGTCCTTGCCAAGGAGTGGAGTCTTATATAATGTATATTCTGATGCTTGTGGACAAGGATTGGGATATTTGCTAATGTAGGAGGACAAAATTATCGCTTATGGCTCTCGCTATCTAAAGCCACATGAAGTAAATTATCCACCTCATGACTTGGAATTGGCTGCAATTGTATTTGCTTAAAATTTTGGAGGCATTATCTTTATAGGGATCGATTTCATGTTTACTCAGACCATAAGAGCTTAAAATATTTATTTTCCCGAAAAACATATGTAACAAAGGAGATAGTTGGAATTTCTAAAGGATTATGAATTTACATTGCATTTCATCCAGGAAAGGCAAACGTAGTTGCAGATGCATTAAGTTGAAAACCCTATGGTTTAGTAGCTAGTTTAATGATAAGGGAGTGGATAGCTCTAGAGACCCTAGCTGAAATGAATGCTTGCACAAGAATGATTAATGGAGCAATGGTTAACAAAGTAGGCTTTTTATGTAGCTTATTTATTATTCAACTAACTTTAGTAAGTAGAATAATACAAGCCAAAGAGCGGAACAAGGAGTTGAAGGAATTATTTATGAAAATGATGGACAAAGAACATGTAGATTGGAACATTGATATAGATGGATGTTTTAGATTCAGGAATCAACTTTATGTTCTAAATCAAACTGAATTGAAAAATGAAATTCTAAGTGAAGCGCATAGCTCAAGGCTTACGTGCATACTGGAAGCATAAAGATGTTTATGGATCTTAAGCGTCGATTTTGGTGGAATAGAATAAAAAGGATGTGGCTTAATTTGTGGCTAGATGTTTTACATGCCAACAAATAAAAGCTGAGCAACAGTGATCGGCGGGACTTCCACAACCACTTCTTATCGCTGAATGGAAATGGGAAAATATAACAATGGATTTTGTCGTTGGATTACCAATGACAAAGCAAGGTCATTATGCAATATGGGTAATTGTGGATTGTCTAACAAAGTCAGCACATTTCATACCTTATAACATGACTTACTCAATGGAGAAACTGAGTAGAATATATATAAAAGAAACTGTTCGACTACATGGTATACCAGTCACCATTATTTCAGACTGGGACTCACAATTCACTTCAAGAGTTTGGAGAAGTCTTCAAAAAGCATTAGGTACATCACTAAATTTGAGCACAACCTTTCATCCACAAACAAATGGATAAACTAAAAGGGTAAACCGAGTTATAGAAGATATGTTAAGATCTTGTATAATGGAATTTGAAAATACATGAGAAACTCACATACCACTAATAGAATTTGCATATAACAATAGTTATCACGCAAATATTGGTATGGCCTCATACGAAGCTCTATATGGAAGACCTTGCCATTCGCTAGTATGTTGGGTAGAAGTTGGAGACAGGGAACTACTCGGCCCAGATTTAGTAAAAGAAACAACAAAGAAAATTTCAGTCATAAGGGAACGATTGCAAGCTGCACAATATAGGTAAAAGAGTTATGTGGATCATAGGAGAAAGAATTTGGAATTCGAAGTGGGGAATCAAGTTCTTCTAAAGGTTTCTCCAGTACGAGGGGTGATGCGATTTGGAAGAAGAAGGCAAAGTTATCACCTAGATTTATCGGACCATTTCATATTACCGAGAGAGTTGGTAAAGTTGCATACCGACTCAATTTACCTGAGAAATTATCAGATACTCATAATTTTTTTCATATATCAATGTTGCGGAAGTATATTCCTGATCCATCTCATGTGATTAATTTGAGTGGCATTGAAGTTAAAAAGGGTACCAAGTACATTGAAGAACCAATTCGAATTCTTGATAGAAAAGTTAGGAAGTTACGAACGAAGGAAATTCCTTTAGTAAAAGTACAATGGAATCATTATAATGAAGAAGAAGTACCTTGGGAACCAGAGTCAGAAATCCGTAGAGATTATCCTGAATTATTTGAAACCTAGATTTCGAGGATGAAATCTTTTTCTAAAGGAGTTGAATGTAACGACCTAGTTTGAATATCATTTATGAGAAGTTTCTAGAAACTTTTATAATGACCATGCTTCTGTATGTGCTTGATGTGCGGACACAAAATTATATAGTGGAGTACTGCATTAGTGAATCTTATTTTAACAGCTCTTCTTAGAAGCTTAGTTATGGCTTCTCTTAGAAACCTAGGCTTTGTAGCTTTTCATGGAAGCTTTATTCTAATAAGGATCTTTTGGCTTCTCTTAGAAGCTTGGCTTTGGCTTCTCTAATACGCTTGATTTTGGAAAGCTTAGTTTAGTAGCTTCCTTTGTAAGCTTTCTCAACCTATAAATACATATCCGTGCATAAGGAAGGAAGCACATCAATTCTAGCATCTTTTCTTCTTCTCCTCCTCTCCTAAATCACCTTCTATTCAAACAAAATATTATCTTTAATAAAGGCAAACAAAGCCAATAAAGAGGATCAAGGGGATTAAATCAAGGACTACACAACATTTGGGGTGAGAAAAGCAATTTTAGTATATGTATTTATGTCATTCCATGATGTGGTAATTAACTTGTTTAGCGTTGATAATATGGGTTTGAAATTGTTAAATACCTTTCAGTAATTCGGCCATAACTATTGTGTATCAATTGAAATTTAGATTTCTTTAACATTTTGGAAACTTAACTCAAAGAGCTACAGCTTCCATGTTTATAAATTTCCCAAATTCGAATATCTTAATAGCTGAAAATGAGGAGCAAAGTCGAGCTTATACTTAGGCCGAAATGATTAAAAGGTCCATTCAAAAACACCTTGTAGTATATAGACCATAACTTCTGATCCCTTAAATGGATTTGGTCAAAATATATCTTGATGGAAAGCTAGTTTAATTACCTACAACATTTATTTTATACTTTTTGAATTTGAAAAGTTTACTATACCAACCTATTGCAAAATGACCTATGATTTGGATATAATCTATAATTTAAAATTTGACACATTTCCAATGTAAGTCCTAAATTTTTGACTCATAAAATATTTCTGATATCCATAAAATAATTTAAAAAAGATAATTATGTTGGACAAAATTTTCATAATTAATACCTCCAAGATGATTTCCTAAGTTGAAGGTTTGGATTTTTCCAAAAGGAAAGACTTATCATGATGGAATTATGATTTACAAAGTATAAGAGTATTTTGAGAGAATATTTATGCTTATACTTATGAAAGAGTTTTTATTTATGGATCATTTCATTACAGATGGTTACCTTCATATGATGGATGTGCGGTATAAGACTGTAGATCTTAAGTGGTGCACTATTACTCTATGTTGGTAATGAATCAAGTATAGTACATCTTTACTTGATGTTTGGATGCCGGCCGCAATATGATAAAATATCCTAGATTGATTGTGTGGTTTAGATTCATTTAGATGAATATGATCCTGCTTTTTGACAGAAGAATTTCTTATCAAAGTAACTATTGCTTAATTATTTGATTTATTCATAAATAATATTTGGAAGCCTATCGTGATAACATCTTAAGTTTTGATATAGTATTGTCTATGATAAAATTTCTTGATAATAAACTTGAAAATCCTTATAGTACGACCCATTATGACATGACTTGAAAACTATAGATTATATAGCTTTTTCACTGGGTCAGTGTTGCTCATGATGCTACACTAAACATTTCAGGTTTAGATGGCTAAAAGTTCGACTATAGAAGTTAAATGGATGTACTAAATTGAAGATTTATATTATGTATATTATCTCTTTTGTATTTTTATGTATAAGTATAAAGATGGCTAGACCTTTGGATTTTATGTAATCATGATGTATGAGATATAAATGTATAATACTACTTCCATTTAAAACCATGTACTCTGAATGATTTTACATTCTGATATACTCATGTTAAGTTGCGATACTATTGATAGAACCATGTTTTGTATATAGCATCCTTGGCTCCGGACAAGGGGCCGAAGCGGGGTGTTACATCATTCTATAGTTATCCAATAACTATCAGTACGTAACACTTTGGTGCTCTCAGTAGTCATGATTATTACACTGCCTAATATTTGGAGAGCGTTACACACTCTAGTCTTAATGGATGTATCGATATCTCATCTGGTAACATCTTGACTAGGAATATTAGAAGTAGTATGTTATTATTAATGTGATAAATTTCTCATCACTACAATACATTGTAATTATTATCACATAACATATCATGTCAGGATTTTCCATATAATATTCTTTAAATTAATTATCTAATTAATTAAAAGTATACATATCACAATATAACGAGCATATAATAGAAAGAAAATACCTTTTATTTTGAATAAGATTGGTTATCTAGTTAGATTTATGTAACAAATTATATCATTTCCACTAGGGCATACCTATAACTCTATCAGTCTCCTGGAATTAACAATATTTACAATACATAGCAGATTAAAGCCACTATAATAGATAATAAAAATATGGCCTCTTGCATGTCTTCATCTTACACAAAGTCTTAGTAAATGTCCTACCTTTGCCTAATATATATAATCTGAAATCCTATAAACTCAATCTCCTCAAAAGATTACCCATGATTTTATAAGGGATAACAATAAACACACGGGCAAACATAAGTTTCGTATGAATAATATCATTTTCCATCTAAGTTCCTCTACTGGTGGGACCACGCTGCAAGGTACAACCCCAGACGGTTTTGGTTATTCTTTTCTTAATATACCATAAGGTACATCGCCCCTTGTTCTCGGTAATTCATTTACTAATTCTTTTATACTGCAAGGTACAACCCAAAGTAGTTTTGGTTCATTAAGTTTTATACTGCAAGGTACATCCCCAAATAGTCTTTTATCTTTATCTTTGTACCACAAAGAACATCCCTAAGTAGTCTTGGTAAATTTCATTTAATTACACTTAAACTTTGTAAGAGAGTTACATCCACTCTTGCAAAAGCATACAGTCTACTTGTACATACCATGTCCCTTCAGAAGTCGAATGTCGAACCCTACATCTCAAAGTAGGCGCATTCGAGTGAGCATCCTCACTCCGCGTCAATAGCCCTTTCAATCCGTGTATTATTAGGCTCTTACTTTAACTTTTTAGTTATTTTTAACTATCATTACCAAACTAATCATTCATTATGTCTCAGATTTATCTATTCGTTAGGCTTCCAGCCTACCTGTGGCTATCTTAAACTTGGAACTACTTTTGTAATTTATCATTCTTTTATAGAACTCTAAGTGCTTCCTTCAGTCATCTTAAGCCTTGGGTTTCGGTGTTATCGTTTCTCCGAAAGCTAATGGGTCTCGGTATTAACTCTCTATCATAAGTTAATAAATCTCAACTTGCTTCTCTCTGAAAGTTAATGCATCTTGGCAAGTTAAAAGCTACATTTGGGTTTCATTTTAGGACAGCCTTGTTTGCACACTCTTATAGGAACGCCTTCGATAATCTTCTATTGCGATCGCCTATTTTGGAGCCCTCATCTGGGACCCTCGGTCATTGCCCACGGCTTTATATTTATTTGGTTCATTATCTTAGAACTTTTCTGAGTCTTTCTTAGTTTATTACTATGTTTCAAGTGTTATACCCCTGGAATAGCACCTTTGGCTTAGCCACTTCAACTTTGATACATGTAGTAAAGCCTGCATATATGCTCATGCATGTATATCTGTAACCACATATGTATATATTTCCATGTGTCGCCTCCTTATTCATTTCATCTCTCTCTTTTTCAGTTGCCAATATTACTATTAACTACTTTCCAACACCTAAGTTGAATCTTGTCTCTTATCTATTTATTGAACATTTTATTACTATAAAATATCCTTCAACTTACTTATATAAGTTTCGGTACTTGTGTTTTATGCTTTCAGTCCCTATAATTTTGTTTTGGAAAAAGCATATTCTACATGGCAAATAAGCTATGAAAATCCCAGAAAATTCATGAATGTATTCTAAGTGCATTTTATCTAAAATTCCGTATTTTGGCTACTTTCCCTATTCCAAAATAAGTGGATCCTTTAAAATTTTAGAGTACATCAGTTAACATGGGAAAATTCTCTGAATTAAACCACATCTCTAAAAATGTGTTTAAAATATCATAATGAATTTTCATCTCATTTAGAAATCGTTAAGGTAGGGAATAATAGTTAAACATATAGAAAGCTATCTCATCCTAAAAAAATCTTTAAGTCGCAATCTATCATACGTAAAAAGTATAATATATGAACTTTATCATAATAAATCAAAGTTGTGATCAACATAGATGAACACGACCAAAACGGGAGTGATATTACTCACTTCACTCTTTGGTTATCTTTGATCTTTAGGAGCTTTAAATTTTCCTAACTTTTATCTTCTTCTTCTCCGTTTTATCTTCATAGGCCATTGCTACCATCAACAAGTTCTCAAAACTTTTGTTTTGTATTGTTTTTTTAGAGTAATGAATGAATAAATGGAAGATAGGTTATTTTCATTATCCCATAATGAGTTGGATCGCCAACCCTTATAACCCTCTTTTATTTAATTCATTTTCATAAATCAGATTGCAATATGGTACATGAATGTACACCAAACTACTTATCATACTAAATTATTTCTCATTTTAATTTAAGCGGAAACTAGTAAATAAATGTCACCAAATATTTAAACTATTGATTGCTATTTTACTTCACATGCTAGCTTATTTAATCCCAAGATCAAATCACCTAAAATTGTATTCCTTAATTAATTAATTAATTATTAGTTTATGGGTGTTATTGGCTTATCTCCTTATAGGAATTTCATTTCCGAAAATCAAATAAGGTACGGTAGTGATTCTCAATCTTTACCATGTCTACAATAGCATAAACACATAAGTTTCCAACCCATGCGTCAGAAAAAAATGTACTACTGCATCTACTAATGCAAAACCAAATCAACCATCTTAACTTGCACACACACACACATATATATATATATATACATAAATATATGGTCCATAACAAAATGTAGAAAACATGCATGCTAAGTATAAATAACTCAGGATAGGTCCTCCTAGCTTTATCTTCTATTTCTTACGTACAATCATCTCAGTCCTCACTCCCCTGGACTCACACAACCTTCACGACTTTATTCTAAAGCTTCTTCATGTCTCGGTCTACTATTCGAAATGGTTTCATTATGTAAGTCAGTTTGGTTCAACAACCAAGTCATCCAAAGCTCTTGGATTTACCACCGCATCTGGGTCTCTGACATACTTTCTCAAATGTGATACATGAAATGCATTATGGACCCTGCAAAAGCTCTTAGCAACTCAACCCTATAGGCTACTTTACTAATTCTATCTTCTATCAAAAATTGGCCAACATATCTCATTGCTAACTTTCCAACCTTTCCAAACCTCATACTGCCATTTATCGGTGAAACCATAAAAAATACATGACCCTCATATCAAGCTCATATATTTCTACCTCCCATCAGTGTAGCTCTTCTACCTCGATTGAGGTTCCTTCATTCTTTTTCGAATCATATCAACCTTCTCTGAAGCTTCTCTTACAAGATCTGGTCTAGTATGAGCCTATCTCCTATCTCACACGAAAATATTGGTGACTTACAGGGTCTTCCATATGACACCTCGAATGGTGCCATCCTAATACTAGATTTGTTACCATTATTGTACGAAAATTCTACTAATTAGAAGTGATCTTCCCAAAATCCATTGAAACCTAATACACATTCTTGTAACAAGTCTTCTATTACTTTGTTGACTCTCTCAGCGTGTCCGTCCATCTAAGAGTGGTAAGTTGTACTCATACACAACTCCAAACCTAAAGCACTCTATAAGCTATGCCAAAAATTACTGGCAAACAATTGGTATTGGCTATTATATCTAGTACTTGGAACTCCATATAGACTTACTATAGTTTTCACATATATCTCAGCTAACTTTGATATCCTCCTCATAGTCCTCACTGGAATAAAAATGAGTACTATTAGTCAACCTATCTGCTATGAACTGTATACTCTCGTTCCCATCCCTTGTTCATGGCAAGCCATCTTGAAATTCATATAAATTGAGTCCCACTTTCATACCGGAACTTTTAAAGGCTGTGAAAGTCAACTCGGCTTTGGATGTTAAACCTTAACCTGTTGGTATCTGAAACATCTCTTCACACATTCCCTGACATCTCTCTTCATTCCTTCCCAGTAGAAACTTCTCTTCATATCTTAGCACATCTTAGTACCTTTTAGGTAAATAGAAAACTTTGAATGATGGCATTCCTTCAAGACTTCCTTCTGATGGTCTCCGATATCTGGAACATACATCTTCCCCTTCTTCCAAAGCCAATATTTTTCATCAACTTCAAAGTCTCTCAACTCTTCTGTCTTGGCACCATTCCTTAGGAACCTAATCCTTTAAGCACAAAATGGATCTTCTCTTTGCTTCTCGATAATTCTTTCCATAAGAGCAGGCCAAACTTCCAAGCATGATGGTGTCTCGAAAGGTTTATTCGACCCAACACTCGACCAAAAGTGTACATCGAAGAAGCTAATGTTTATGTAGCATTCCACTCTTCAATCATAGCCAAAACACAACTCTATTGCCTTTGGCTTAAAGAATCACCAACCTTATTTCCTTTCCCTAGGGTATACTCTATCTCAAAATCATAAGATGCCAAAAACTCTAACCATCTCTAATGTCTAATGTTAAATTCCCTTTGAGAGTACAAGTATCTCGAGGACCTGTGGAAGTAAATAGTTCAACCCATTCTCCAAAAAGGTAATATCTCTAAATTTTCAATGCGAAGATAATAACTGAAAACTCTAATTCATGAGTCAGATTCGAACCTCACACAGTTGCAATTGCCAAGATGCATAAGCTATTACATTGCCTCTTTGCATCGACACTACTCCTAACCCCAAACCTGAAGCTTATCTCGATTACCTTCAGGTATAACCAATTCCAGGGCATTTGTTAACTGAAGCTTCAACTCTTGGAATAATGCCTTGTATTCCTTATTCCAGACATACTTCTTGTTCTTTTGAGTAAGTCTCGTCATTAGCTCTACTATTTAGGAGAAGTCCTTAATGAAACTATGATGGTATCCTGTCAATTCTAACAAACTCCAAACCTCTATAACAGTCTCGGGTCTCTTCCAACCATTCACTACCTCAACCTTTGAAGGGCTTATATCTAAGCCTCTTTTCTAAACTACATGACCTAGGAACTTAAATTCCCTTCTCCAAAAATGACACTTATAAAATTTTGCCTCTAACTTATATTGTCTAAATGTCTATAAAACTAGCCTTAGGAGAATCGCTTGGTCTCTCTCATTTTTTGAGCACACCATGATGTCATTTATAAAAACCAACACATATCGGTCTATCTGGTCCTAGAATATCTGATTCATTAAGTTCACAAAGAACGTAGGTGCAATATTTAGTTCGAATGGCATCACTAACCATTCATACGAACCATGGCTCATTTTAAAAGTATTTAAAGGAACACCTTCCCTTACAACTCTCGGTTGATGGAACTCTAAGGCCAAGTATAACTATGAGAATACCTTAGCCCCATTTAACTAATCAAACAAATCATCAATCCCCAACAAGGGATATCCTTTCTTCACGGTCCTTTCATTCAGCTTTTGATAGTCAATACACGGTCTTAGTGAACCATCGGACTTCTTCACAAACATGGTCGAAGCACCATCATGGTAGGTTGATTGGCCTTACAAAGTGCTACTCAAATTTTACGTAAATAAGAAGATAAGCTGTTCAAGGTTTCTTACCTTAATCCTCTCCAGCCCAGGCCGGCCAAGGCCCAGGATAGCCCAGCCTACCACAGGCTACTCAAGAATCAGAAATGGACTAGCAAGCCCCCTCAACTGCCATCTAGGTTGAACCCCTGACAGCCCATCCTCTCTATGGCACTTCAGGTCGGCTCCCCGACCATTGCACCCCAAAGCAACGACCAACAGCTAGCTCGTCAAGCAAAGTAAGGCATCTTCACTACTCGATTTGGTCCCCATCGTCTGGCCCTCCTCCTACGATCAACTGGCTCCTAGATAGCACGTTTACTTGAGCGCCTCCATCGGACTGCTCGTCGATCAATGCATCTCTAGATTGCCTCAGGAATGGCCTGCCATCCCGACTCTGGTGCAGCCCCTACAAGCAACCTTATAGTCGATCCTCTATACTATTCTGAGCAGTGTAGCCAAACCTACCTGGCTCGACCTTCTCATTTCAGCACTGCCCCTAGAGATTTCCTACCTCTTTCCATATCCTTTTGAAATGGTCGGCTTGCCCGGTCTGCCTCGCCAGACCAGCATATAGGTCAGGCCAAAAAAGAAGTACAGCCAAGTGCATCCTCTTCTGACACAGAACATGCTGCCATTGTACATGAATTGTACCTGAACAGTAAGGATGGGGCATGGTTTTCCATGTTGATGTTGACCACCGCTGTTGGCACCATTCACTTCGCCAGCTATCCCTCATTAATTAAATCTATGATGTAGCATCGTTCCAGCTGATTATACAGCATCAACCATTCTAGCATTAGTTTCAATAACTATAAATACCCTATACATGGAAACCTCAAAAGGGGTTATTGATCACCACCCGCCAAGGGTAGACTGCTTAATTATTTGTCGCCATCCTCCATGGGTCGACTATTTGGTTGTTGGTCGCCACCCGCCAAGGTTCGACTATTCGGTTGTTGGCTGCCACCCACTAAGGGTCGGCTATTCAGTTGATCTATTAGTCACTCACGATCCCACGTCCTCGGCTTAACATCAAGTAGTAGATTCTCACAGCAACTCACCATCTCCGATTCTAAGCTCAGAAATCCCTCAAGATTAGCAGCATCCTTGGTCTTGGGCCACCCCATTTTGTCTTATTGCATATCTTGTAATTTCCCATATTTGTAAGAGAGCTATATAATAGGAGGAATTTACAATGGACATAGGCAGCTCTACCGAACA
This sequence comes from Allium fistulosum, assembly GCA_030737815.1. Classification (NCBI taxonomy): domain Eukaryota; kingdom Viridiplantae; phylum Streptophyta; class Magnoliopsida; order Asparagales; family Amaryllidaceae; genus Allium; species Allium fistulosum. The sequence continues at coordinate 301,142,331 of CM060901.1, read as the reverse complement.
ACTCTACATCTTATGTTATTTACGTGTTGATGCTCATTTTAGCTCTTAAATCGGATGATTAGCAAGTAATTTTTGCTTTTCATGGTGCAACTCTAAGGTTGACAAAAATACAGTCAACATTCTGGCGCTAGAAGGAGGATCGAACCTTCGGCCTTGGGTTAGTAGCCTTCTATGCAAACTCTTTTCACACTTGGAATCCCACGTCCAGTATGATGTATAGCAACCGCGAGTGTGGTCCCGCTCTCCCCTCCAATCATCGTAAAGCCCCCTTAGCACAGGGAACGAGCCTCCCACCACTCTCAAGCGTGTCCCTATGAGATGTCCTGGTAAATCGGCCTCGTAACATCAGTAATTTTGATCTTTGCCTCCCCCCTTCTTAGAAAATCCCGGAGATTTGACACTCATGTCAATATCTGAAGTAGCTCCCATAGGCCGCCAAATGAATCCCTCCTCCGTCTTTGCCCTCAAAGATTCCCAAGAGCAACAAGGTTCCCGTCTACATATCCGGGGGCATCCGAGATATGCAGCCAATAACTCTCTAAAGCTTAGTCCCAAGTCCACCATCTCCTACGAAGAGAGCATTGAGGTCTTTAGAGCCCACATCTTTCAGCACTTCTGCCAAGGCTATCCAATGAGGATGATTTTTCATGTGCTCATTGCCTTGTTTGGAGACCTCCGCCCTATGCCACCCAGGACCATGCGAGCTATCACTTCCCTCTTGGTCGATAGGTTATCCATGAAGTTGAATTGTTAAGAATTCATTTTCTTATCATGGAATACTTAGGATATCCAACGAGGATGAGTTTTTATGTGCTCATTACCTTATTTGGTGACGTTATCCTTTGCCACCTAGGACCGTGTGAGCGTCGCTCCCCTTTGGCCAGCAGGCTATTCGCGAGGATGAAATGTTTAGAATTCATTTCCATGTCGAGGAATGCCTAGGATATCCAATAAGGATGAGTTTGTATGTGCTCACTACGTTGTTTGGGGACCACCACCCAAAACCGCATGAGCCATCACTCTCCTCTTAGTAGGCTATCTGCGAGGATGAATTGCTGAGAATTCATTTCCATGCATACGAATGCCTAGGCTATAAAACAAGATTGAATTTTATATGCTCGGTACCTTGTTTGGGGACCGCAGCCCAGCATCGCATGAGATGTCGCTCTTCTTCTGGCCCATAGGCTATCCACGAGGATGAATTATGAGAATTCATTTCCTTGTCGGGGAATGCCCAGGCTATCCAACGAGGATGAATTTTCATGTGCTTATTACCTAGTTTGGGGTCTGCGAACGTTCACCATCTAGGACCACACGAGCTGTCACTCCCCATCTGGCCGGTAGGTTATCCATGAGGATGAAGTACTAAGAATTCATTTCCTTATCGGGGACTATCAAGCTATCCATTGAATCACCACACATCCATTTCTTTATTTAAATATTGCCCCTACCCCGAGGGATGGGTGAGACATCTCTCCTTCAAATACCAGGGCGCATCGGCAACTGGGTGCCCGAGTGTAATGGTCCATACCCTTGTCCATGATCTCATTCATCCTTTGAATGGGATGGGACTTTGTTGTCTAGAATGAAGCTGTTACTACGAGTGGTGCCGAAGTCATGACATCTGTAGTGTGCCTTTATGAGAATAGGCCAAGTCAGCCTCCGCTTATAGTATGTCATCCAGGGAAGACTTTAAGTTTCCCAACACTTAGGTTCGATCTGGGACCGCCTACTATGAAAGTAATGTATAGACAAGTTCACTTTTAACAATTTATATCTGTAAAGTTCTTATGAATGATGGCGCCAGCCGCCCATCTCAATATTATTACCCCATCATACAAGAGTACCTGAGCCAATCATGCACCCCCGATTGAGCTGGGCCCTAGTCCTCTGAACAACAGATGACGTGTCAATCTAAAAAATCCTTGAGGTATGCACGCTCTGGTTCAAACCAAGACCCATTCGCTGCTATGCACACAACTGCTTGTCACCCAGGAGAACCCTTGGGCAAGCATGTGCTCCCACGCTAGTGCTGCCCACCACTTGACAATTAGCAAGCATTGGGCTTGTATGAGCAAACAACCGAGTTCAGCCCATCGCATGACAGTCTTGATATTTAGCACATTTTAAACAGTTTTTTTACTAAAAATTATACAGGAATGCCTCAAGAGGCACATCACCAAGGAGAACCTCCAAGCCTCATAGTGTTTAGGTTCGGACTGGGATTGCCCATCGACAAAGATCCACAGTGAGGCTGAACTACCGCACACCAGCCTTATCACCCGAGGGGCACTCAAGTAGCATAGTCAATACTTGCTTCAGAGCCCCTCAACTTGCCAGGGCAGGCAATCGAAGAAATTTGGTCAAACCAGCACTAAAGACTGCGAGCTATTTGAGACACGCTACCCTAAAAGTCAAAAGCAAGAACAAACTACTATAACTATTTTCTAAAATAAAAAGGTTTGCAACAAGAATCTATTTTATTCAGTTCAATAGTGCACGGGGGCAAATTGCCACCCCGCTAGGCTTACAACAGTTTTCAATCACTAATTAGTTGAAAAGAAGAAAAAGAGCAGGAACGAAGAAGCACATCAACTGTGCTCTTCCGAGCCAGCTAGCCTACACTCTTATCACTGCCTAGAAAGTGCCCAGTAGGGAAAATGATTAAGAACTTGCCGACGAAAACTAAGCGAGCTCTCGTCGTCCAAGCACTTCAAATGCTTCAAACAATCAGACCTTGTTGAAGAAGGAGTGTGCTGCCACAAACAACGCCTTCAACATTGATTCTTTCAAGAGATCGCGAAGAGCTCCCAAGCAACCTTGTCAAAGAGTAGACCAAGTCCTTGGTGGGGACATCCGAATCAAAGGCACCAGCCCCTACTCCTTCCAAAGGAGTGCAGAAGCTTCTAAACCAACCCGAAGTCGGGAAGATAGGAGCATAAGAGCAAGGAAGCACCCAAGCCCCATCTAAATCCATAGCTCAAGACCGGCGTTCGATTAATGTCAGAACTTTGGCTAGGGGACATAGGTCCCAGCCAAAGGTAAGGTCCATCTCAAGTAGCCAAAATCTAAGAGCAGTGGTCCAAACCGCCATCGACAAACACAGTTCGGCACCTAAGAAGTCTACCTCGTTTCTAAACCCTGCTAAATCCGAGAAAAATCCTAGACAAGTTTTACAAAAAGCCAAAAACTCAAGAGCAATGGGAAAGGAAGAGGATGACGAAGCTATCTATTTTTTACAAAGAGAAAACTGTGCAAAGTTCAAATCCGTAGAAGGAATTACATGGCCAAATGTAACATCCCCTATCTAGAGGCCCAAAGCTAAGCGCTACAGATGTTGCGGTCATCCATAGTATTAACTTCCGACGACTAAATATGGCTATGTTAATGGTATTCATAATATCAAAAGCATATGGATATGAAACAAAATAACAGATTTCAAAAAAAAATTGATACATATTCAAAACATGTTCAATATTCAAATTACATAATCCCATCGCTTTCTCAGGTTCAGATAAAATATAGTTATTACAACATTACGCCAATAGCGACATATGAGGATGCCCCCTTGGTTGACCAGAGTACTATATATACAATACAGCGGAATCAATCCCAAAATATAACAGCAACTCCTAATTAGCTATCCGTCAGCCACCTACTCATCTCTAGAAGCTTTATTCGCCAACCTACTAAAACCTGTAAACCTCAACTCTCAACCTACTCAAATCAATTTTGAGCACCCGAGAGTTTTAAGGAAAATAAACTTCGAGTCAGACATAAAGCCTGGCGTGAATAATACTATACATCTCGGTTATCTGGTATTAAGCGAGACCATGCCGCTTAGCGGAATGGGTTTCCCCTCACTAATATCCTTTTTAAAACCTATCTTTTGCAAATTATAATCCTGCAATCAAAACTGGTTAAATCTATAAAGCATTATCATGTATACGTACATATCAGTATCGTATGGACTATTTGTCCATACATTGTAGTTTTATTTGGCTAACTACTAACTCTTAGCTGGCTCGGGCCTACCAGAAAACATAAAAAATCTAACATCTATTAGATACTCTTCTTTTGGACAGTGTGTCCTTACTCACTTCTCCAGATCCAACTAATCCTAATGGTTTTGCGGGCTTACCAATAATCTGCCTTTCCTTTTTAGATTCCTTTCTGTGTGTAACATAATTTTAGTCTTACTTGTGATAAGGCCCTACACACTGGAATTTCTGGACTAAATTATCTAGAGGCTAATAGCTAATGGGTATAGGGTGCCACCCTACACCAGTCCCATCTAGTCTTCTAATCTGAGTCATTTTCTTAAGGTTAACTACCCTTTAAATTTTTCCTTGAAAACTTTTCAAAACTATTTAAACCTTTAAATCATACATATACAAGGAAAGTATACTCTTTGCTTTATGCTAAACTATTTTCCATGTTATATATACTTTACCCAAAATAATGTTGATGAAATTATTATTGATTTCCTATCCCTCCAAAATAAGTTAAAACCCTTTTTTTAACTTAAAAGCACATAAACATTGCCTTTCGAAACCATTGGAAAACCTTTTCTTTTAGACCTTTCGAAACCATTGGAAAACCTTTCCTCAAAACCTTTCGAATGCATTAAAACATCAAGCTTTTCGAAAGCATATGGGTTCAATTTATAACATGTGGAAACACCTTTCGGAACCTTTAAAACCATCTCTTTTGAAACCATTTGGGTTCTACCTTTTATAGAGCAAAAGGGTCAGTAAAACATTTAAGTCGAAAGCATCTCTTTCGAAAGCATTCATAAGTAAAGAAGTGATGGTGTCGAAACCATCCCTTCGAAAGCATTGGAGAAACGGCATGGTTTTAAAAACAAGGTAACCCTTCGAAACCTTTCTGGGTCGAAAGGTAAAAAGCGGTAGTCAAGAGCTTCGACCTAGTCGAAAGCTATTATTTAAAAATAAAGGCGCAACTTCTCAAAACCATTCTTTTTAAAGTCATCAACCCAGTCGAAAGTAGACCAAAGTTGAAAGTTATTTAGTCAAAAGCAAAGCAGGCGCATTTTCATTTAAAAGCAAAGTAGCACTTGAACCCCTTCGAAACCCCTTGCTTCGACCCTATACCTTCCGCCTATATCGAATTCACTATGTACCAGATATCTGATACCATGTGCATTGGTTTCGATGGAGTCAGAGGTGGAGGTAAGGAGTCGAAACCTGGTGCCGAAAGCATTGAAACAGGAACAAGCATGTAGATTTGACTTTTTAAACTATTTCTTTGTACCTAACATGCCTTGTTTGTCAAATTGTGATTGGTTGCACTTTTTTCTTTTCTAAAAGTACAATTGATTTTCAGAAATAAAGATGTGAATTATTTACAAAATACCCAATCTCCTTTTTATAAATATATAAAACATTTAAGTCCTATACCTTAAATAATTTTATATATCCATTAAAACACTTGGGAAAATTTACAAAAATTCTAGAAAATCATTTTAATATGTTTTCTAACATATATAAATTTCAGACCCTAAGCTAGTATAATTTGACCGTAATTAATTTCTAACCCAAAATAACATTTTCTTCACTAGAAAATTCATATAAAATCCACATTAATTCAGAAAATTATAAAAATTGAAACCCATTTCTAAATTATCATTTTTGATCTAAATCTAAATTCAAAAGGCAATTGGATGTCATTTAATAGGTTTTCTAAATCAATTCTCATCATAAAATGTATACAAAATAGCCTAAATCATCAACAAGTATATAAATCCATTTATCATTCAAAACATGGCAAAACAATTGCAAATACTTTCAGAATTTATCTAAAACCGAAATCAATCAAAAATATGAGATGTAGTCATTATTCACCTTAGTTTTTTGATTAAGGATGTGAGATTTGTTCTTGATTAAGTGATTTGATTCTTCCTCTTGAATTCTTCTTCTTTGCTCTTCCTAATGGTGGCCAGCCTTAGCTTGTATTTTTGAATTGTGAAAAATGAAGTGAACGTGAGTGTTGAGGGGTTAAGGGTTTAGGGTATAAAGATATGCTTTGTTCCTACTTTGCCCTTGCATATCTCCTAACCTTTTTTATTCTCTTTTTATTCTTTAGTTCACTTATTTAACATAGCACGGCTACCCTTTATTTAATCACAAATCTCAATCCACTAATCAACTTACATTATTTTATTTTATTTAACTAATTAAATTTCCTAAATAATGTAACTAAAAATATGGGGTGTTACAGACTCCCCTCCTTAAAGAATTTCGTCCTCGAAATTACGATAAGGTACACATCAAAACAATCAAAGGTAAAACATACCATCAACAAATCAGGATAAGTATCTCTCGTCCCGTTCTTAATCTCCCAAGTACTGTCTCTTTCATCGTCGCTCCACTTGACTTTAACTAATCTGACTACCTTGTTCCTGAGCCTCTTCTCATCTCTCACGACTACGCGAACTGGCTTTCTAACTATAGTCAAATTCGGCTCTACAACTAAGTCATCTAACACAATCGGTGATATTGTAGTATCCAGATCTCGAATACACTTCCTTAGATGAGAAACATGGAAAACATCATGGACTCCTGCCAAACTGCTCGTTAACTCTACTTTATATGCGAGTTTCTGAATCCTCTCAATAATAGGAAATGGACCAACGAACCTTGGTGCTAACTTCCCTAATTTCCCAAATCGAATCACACCGTTCGTTGGTGACACATTGGTGAAAACATGCTCTCCAACAGAAAATTCTAAGTCTTTCCATCTTTTATTCGCATAACTCTTCTGCCTAGATTGAGCTTCCTTTATTCTAGCTCGAATTAACTTAACCTTTTCTGCAGCTTCTCTAACCAAATCCGGACCAAGACCCAACCTATCCCCGGACTCTAACCAACAAACTGGAGATTTACATGGCCTTCCATACAAAGCTTCAAATGGTGCCATCCCTATGCTAGCCTAATAACTGTTGTTATACGAAAACTCGACTAGATGTAGATGGCCTTCCGATGATCCCCCAAAATCTAGCACATAAGCTCGTAACAAATCCCCCAAGACTTTGTTAACTCTCTCTGTTTACCCATCAATCCGTGGATGGTAAGCGGTACTCATCTTGAGCCTGGTACCTAAGGTATTCTATAGACTCTTCCAGAACTCGCTAGTGAATAAAGATACTCTATCACTCACTATACTACTAGGAATTTCGTGCGGTCTAACTACATTCTTCATAAACAACTTCGCTAACACAGTTGCGGTTCTGGTTGACTTAATTGGAATGAAATGGGCACTCTTGGTTAGCCTATCCACAATGACCCATATGCTTTCATTTCCTCTATTAGACCTTAGCAACCCGTCAATGAAATCCATAGAAATAGAATCCCACTTCCACACTGGAACACCCAAAGGCTGAAGCAACCAACTTGGCTTCTGATGTTCGGCTTTTACCCATTAGCAGTTCAAACACTACTTCACCCATAAGCCTACGTCCCTCTTCATACCTTCCCAGAAGAAACTTCTCTTCATGTCCTAATACATCTTAGTTCCTCCGGGATGAATAGTGAACTTTGAACGATGGCATTCCTCCAAAACTTCCTTCCTAATGTCTCCCACATTCGGAACACACAATCTTCCTTTCTTTCTCAACCACCCATTCTGGTCAAGACTAAAATTCTTCAAGTCATCGCTCTCTGTTCCATCTCTCAGCTTTCTGATCCGTTCAGCCAACATTGAATCCTCTAGCTATTTAGAAGCAACCTTTTCAATCATAACTGGTCGAACTTCCAAACATGATAACAAAGCAGTTTTTGTACTTGAACTACTCTTAGTTCTCCACTGTACCCTGCAAGTTTCTAACGCTTCCAAATCTTTCCACTCAGATATCATAGCTAACACCACATTCTGATGTTTTCTGCTAAGCTCATCTGCAACCTTGTTGCCTTTCCCCAATGTGTACTCAATACTGAAATCATAAGCAGCTAAGAACTCTAACCACCTCTGTTGTCTCATGTTCAGCTCCTTTTGAGAGAACAAATACTTCAACGACTTATGATCCGTATACAATTCGAATCTTTCTCCTAAAAGATAATGTCTCCACACCTTCAACGCAAAAATCACCGCAACTAACTCCAAGTCATGGGTTGGGTATATAACTTCATGCGGTCCAAACTGTCAAGAAGCATAAGCAATTTTTCTACCCCACTGCATTAACACAGCTCCTAACCCAGTCCCAATGGCATCCGTGTACACCACCAAATCCTGATTCCCTTCTGGGACAACCAACATAGGTGTATTAGTCAATAAGTGTTTCAGCTTCTGGAATGCCTCCTCACACTTATCGGTCCAAACGAACTTCACATCCTTTCGAGTTAGCAGTGCCACTATCCACGAAAAATCCTTAATAAAGCTCCGATGGTAACCAGCTAATCCCAAAAAACTTCTTATCTCAATCACAGTTTCTGGTCTCTTCGAACTATTTACAGCCTCGATCTTAGTTGGATCTACTGATAATCCATTCTTTGAAACTACATGGCCAATAAACTTCACTTCTTTCTTCCAAAAATGACATTTCGAGAACTTCGCCTTTAGCTGATGCTACCTTAGCATTTCAAGCACTACTTTAAGATGAACTTCATGCTCTCTTTCATCCTTAGAGTACACCAAAATATCGCCTATGAAAACCAATACGAACCTATCCAGGTGCACTTGGAAAATCCGCTTCATCAAATCTACAAAGAAAGCTGGTGCATTTGTCAGTCCAGACGGCATCACTAACCATTCATATGATCCATATCTGGTTCTAAATGTCGTTGAAGGAATACTATCCTCTACCACTATAAGTTGATGGAAACCTGTTGCTAAATCCAACTACGAAAATATCTTGGCTCCACTCAACTGATCGAACAAATCGTCTATCGTAGGCAACAGATATCGATTCTTTGTCGTTTTCTCATTTAACTTACGATAATCGATATATAACCTTAAATATCCGTTTGGCTTCTTAGCAAACACTACGGCTGCTCCCCAAGGTGGACTACTAGGTCTGATAAAACTCTTGCCTTCCAAATCCACCAACTGCACCTTGAGCTCCCTTATTTCGGTAAGTGTCATCCTGCTTGGCGGTCTACTCACCGGTTCTGCGCCAAGCACCAAATCTATCCAAAACTCAATGGCCTGTTTGGGTGGCAATCCTACCACGGGTTCAAAAATATCTGCGAATTCTCTAACCAAAAAAACTCGATTCAACTCGTCTTCTATCCCCACAACACCGAACAAAGTATTCACCTCACAGCTAGGGTTTTCTACGGTATATATAATTCGCTCCCTACGGTCTGGGTGCCTAAGTGATATTTTCCCATCATGGCAAAATATCCTAGCATCGTACTTACTTAACCAATCCATACCAAAAATAATTTCAAATCCTACGAAATCAAACACATGCAAATTGCAAACAAAAGTATGACCTAACAAGTCAAACTTTAGGCGGTCACATCTCATCCCAAGTGTTGCATACCCTCCTATCGGATTTGCAACCCTTAAGGAAGTAACTAAGTATGAGGGTTCTAGGTTAAACTCATCTACCAAACAACGACATATAAAAGAATGTGATGCACCAGTATCAAATAGAACACTAACTGCCATACTAAGAATCATAAGCGTACCTTCCAACACTGCTTTTCCTTTTTCCCCTACCGTGGGTCTCGAGGTAGCTGGCTCCAATGCATATACTTTGCCCTTTCCATCCTTAGCAGGCTCCTTGCATTGGTTCTCGTAATGACCAATCTGATCGTAGTAGAAGCATTTGATACTCTTCTTCCTAGTCACCTTCTTTGCCTCTCCAAAACGACATTCAGTCGCACAATGCCCTTTCTTGTCACACTTAAAACAGACAATTTCCAACTTTCCTTTCTTCACTGCTCCACCCTTTTGGGCTCCCTTCTTAGGAAAGAACTTCTTTTTCTGACTCTACCCTACCTAGACCTCCTTCACCTTATTCTTTTCCACAGAAGCAATAATTTCCTCGTGTCTTAGAGTCATCTCTACTACAACATCATAAGGATCCCTGATATGAGGTAATGTAAACCTGGCCAATTCAGGCTTCAACCCCATAATGAACTTCTTGTTTCTCTTAATCACGGTATCCACAGTGGCATGGCCATACCTTGCCAACTCCTCAAACCTTGTAGCATACTCCAACACAGTCATCTCTCCCTGCTCTAAGTTAGCAAACTTTTTGAGCAAGGTAGAGTTTGCCATCACAGACATGGACACCCGGGCCTACTAGAAAACATAAAAAATCTAACATCTATTAGATACTCCTCTTATGGATGGTCTGTCCTTACTTCTTCAGGTCCAACTGATCCTAAAGGTTTTTCGGGCTTACCAATAACCTTCCTTTCCTTTTTAGATTCCTTTCTGCGTGTAATATAATTTTACTCTTACTTGTGACAAAACCCTACACATTAGAATTTCTGGACTAAATTAGCTAGGAGCTAATAGTAAATAGGTATAGGGCGCGACCTTACACCAATCCCATCTGGTCTTCTAATCTGAATCATTTTCTTAGGGTTAACTACCCTTTAAAATTTTCCTTGAAAACATTTTCAAAATAATTTAAACCTTTAAATCATACATATACAAGGAAAGTATACTCTTCGCTTTACTCTAAACTAGTTGCCATGTTATATATACTTCAACCAAAATAATTTTGATGAAATTAATAAGGATTTCCCATCCCTCCAAAATAAGTTAAACCCCTTTTTTAACTTAAAGACACTTAAACATTGCCTTTCGAAACCAATGGAAAATCTTTCCTTTTATACCTTTTGAAACCATTGTAAAACCTTTCGAACGCATTAAAACATCAAGCCTTTCGAAAGCATTTGGGTTCAATTTATAACATGTGGAAGCACCTTTCGTAACCTTTAAAACCATCTCTTTCAAAACCATTTGGGTTCTATCTTTTATAGAGCAAAAGGGTCATTAAAACATTTAAGTCGAAAGCATCTCTTTTGAAAGCATTCCTAAGTAAAGAAGTGATGGTGTCAAAACCATCCCTTCAAAAGCATTGGAGAAACGATTTGGTTTTAAAAACAAGGCAACTCTTTCGAAACCTTTCTGGTTCGAAAGGTAAAAAGAAGCGGTCAAGGGCTTCGGCCTAGTCAAAAGCAGTTATTTAAAAATAAAGATGCAACCTCTTAAAACCATTCTTTTTAAAGTCATTGAACTAGTCGAAAGCAAACCAAGTCGAAAGCTATTCAGTTGAAAGTAAAGCAGGCGCATTTTCATTTAAAAGCAAAGTAGCACTTCAACCCCTTCAGAACCCCTTGCTTCAACCCTATACCTTCCGCTTAAATCCAATTCACTACGCACCAGATATCTGATACCATGTGCATTGGTTTCGATGGAGACGGAGGCAGAGGTAAGGAGTCAGAACCTGGTGCCGAGCATTGAAACAGGAAAAAGCATGTAGATTTGACTTTTTAAACTATTTCTTTGTAACTAACCTGCCTTATTTGTCAAATTATGATTGGTTGTACATTTTTCTTTTCTAAAAGTACTGCCAATTTTCGAAAATAAAGATTTGAATTATTTACAAAATACCCCTTCTCCTTTTTATAAATATATAAAACATTTAAGTCTCGTACCTTAAATAATTTGATATATCCATTAAACACTTGGGAAAGTTTTACAAAAATTCCAAAAAATCATTTTTAATATGTTTTCTAACATATATAAATTTCAGACCCTAAGCCGATATAATTTGGCCGTAATTAATTTTTAATCCAAAATAACATTTTCTTCACTAGAAAATTCATATAAAATCCACATTAATTCAGAAAATTATAAAAATTGAAACCCATTTCTAAATTATCATTTCTCATCTAAATCTAAATTCGCAAGGCAATTGGATGTCATATTATAGGTTTTCTAAATCAATTCTCACCATAAAATGTATACAAAATAGCCTAAATCATCAACAAGTATATATATATATATCCATTTATCATTCAAAACATGGCAAAACAATTGCAAATATTTTCAAAATTTATCTAAAACCAAAATCAATCAAACATATGAGATGAAGTCATTATTCACCTTAGTTTTTTGATTAAGGATGTGAGATTTGTTCTTGATTAAGTGATTTGATTCTTCCCCTTGAATTCTTCTTCTTTGCTCTTCCTAATGGTGGTCGGCCTTAGCTTGTATTTTTGAATTGTGAAAAATGAAGTGAACGTGAGTGTTGAGGGGTTAAGGGTTTAATGTATAAGGATATGCCTTGTTCCTATTTTGCCCTTGCATATCTCCTAACCCTTTTTATTCTCTTTGTATTCTTTAGTTCACTTATTTAACATGGCACGACTACCCCTTATTTAATCAAAAATCTCAATCCACTAATCAACTTACATTATTTTATTTTATTTAAATAATTAAATATCCTATATAATATTATGGAGTGTTACACCAAAGCTCTATGGTTTTGAAGTGAAAGGGTAAGGGCTTATTTATATACCTCTCCCTTCAATTGTAGCCGCTGCAATCGAAAAGGCAAAAGAAATCTCAACTGTTTAAAGGTGATAAGTGTTATGTCACACCTTTCACGTGGGCGAAGAGACATCTTTCTAGTACATCTCGAGAAGCACAACCGTCAAGACTAATGGCGCAAGGCTACATGGATGGTGCACTAATTACATAGTAGAATCGTCAATCAATGAAAGACTTCTAGATTTTACAAGCCCACACCCGATTATGGGCATAGACTTGGGGTGCCTAATGTTACTCAAATTTTTTGTAAATAAGATGATAGGCTGATCAATATTTCTTAGCATAATCCACTCTGACCCGGGCAGGCCTGAGCCTAGGCCAGCCTACCATAAACTACGCAAAAATAAGAAACATGCCAGCAAGTCCCGCTCAGCTGCCATCCGGGTCGGACCCCTGTCAACCCGTCCTCTCTAAAGAACTTTAGGTCAGCCCCCGGGCTAGGTTTTCCCCATGACCAAGTCAACCCCTCGGCTAGGTCTGCTCCTTGGCCAGGTCGTCACCCCAGCTAGTGCACCTCGAAACAATGACCAATGACCAACTCGTCAAGCAAAGAAAGGCATCCACACTACTCAATCGAATCCCCATCATCCAACCCCCTCTTATGACTAGTTGGATCCTAGAAAGCCCGTCTACTCAAGCGCCCCCTTGGTCCGTCCGTCGATCAATGTGTTTCCAGATTGCCTCAAGCATAGCCTGCCAACCCAGCTCCAGTGTAGCCCCTGTAAGCAACCTTACAGTCGGTCCTTTATATCATTCTTAGCAGTGCAGCCAAATCTACCCAGCTTGGCCCGTTCCTTCAGCAATACCCTTAGCTGTATCCTACTCTTTCCATATCCTTAGGAAATGGCTAGCATGCTCAGTCCTCCTCTCCACACCAACATATGGGAAAGGCTGACAAAGAAGTACAACCAATTATGTCATCTTCTAACACTAACATGTTCTACCACATGCTGCCCCTGTGCATGAGCAGAAAGGGAAAGGCATTTTTTCCTTGTTGATGCTAACCTCTACCGCTGACTCCCTTCACTTTGTCAATAGTCCCTCATTAATCAGATCTACATGTAGTGTCTTTCTAGTTGGTTTTACGACATTATCTCAGCCGTCCCAATATTAGTTTCAACCACTATAAATACTCTATATTTGGAAACTTCAAAATGGTTTATTGGTTGCCACCTGCCAAGGGTCGACTATTCGATTTTTGGTTGCCACACTCCGAGGGTCGACTATCCAATTGTTGGTCACACCCTCCAAGGGTCGATTACTCGATTGTTGGTTTTGCACCACCAAGGGTCAACTATTCAGTTGATCTATCGGTCACTCACGGTCCCTATATCTTATAATTTTATATAATTGTAAGAGAGCCGTATGATAAGAGGCATTTATAGTGGACGTAGGCAGCTCTGCCAAACTACTCTACATCTTATATCATTTATCCATTAAATGCGCATTTTAGCTATTATGCTGGACGATTAGCAAGTAATATTTTCTTTTTATGGTGCAATTCCGAGGTTTATGAAAAATATAGCCAATACATAGCTCTTACTCACCAACTACATTAGTTGCTTTTTTAGGCCCTCCATCTCCTTTAATGACATTCTACTAGGGGGGTCGACTAAATGGCTCAGCCTCCCGTATCAACTCAATCCAAAACTCAATAGATATCGGGGGTGGCAATCTCGAAACTATTTCAAACACATCAATGAAGTCTCTAACTACTCGCACTTCTCTGATACCTTCCTCTTTCGAGGCTAGAGAAAACAATGCACCCTTGCGCCCAGGTTTCGACTTTTCTGAAGCTACAAGAACTCTTGTGTTTCATTCTAAGTGACTCGATGCTTTCAGAATAATATATTATAACGCCATAATGTAATGACCTATATTTTACATATTGAAAGATCGTAAAATATTATTTTCAAATTCATATAAGATTGTATGAGTATATAACTTTGGGAAATGCCAATTAGAGACATTTCCTACATTTAGAATTTTCCAGACGATTTTACCCCTAGAAATTTGCATTGGCTATTGCTTTGATAGGAGCCAAAACTATCATTCAAAATCATTTCATTGGAAAGATATAATAGTTCCTTTTCGTAGAGTGGTTAGAATAGCGATTTGGACTTTCTAGCTAAGAGATATGGCTGTTTGAAGATTGACAGTTTTTTAAGCAGCTTAGTGGGTAATTAGTGAGTTTGGGGGCAAGTCCACTAATCCATTTCAGATATGGAGACCTTATTAGGCTGAACCATCTTCTCCAAATCACTTTTACACATTCTCAAATAGATTTAAGCCTCCACTAACCCATTCTCCACCCAAAACCTTCTCTTTTCTCCGCTAAATCAAGTCTAAATCATATATTAAGGATAGCTAAGCAAGGGGATTAATTAGAGATCTTAAAATTTGCTTAGGAAGGGAAAATTTCATCTTTGCTGTTGATTCTCGGATTTGCCTCGATTTACATACAAATCTTCACTTTTTTGTTGTTTAGTGAGTGAGTAACTATCTCTCACAATATTATATATGTATATATAGGTTTTAACATGTTTTGAATCCATTTTTAAAGTTTAATTTAAATTTTAATATTGTTTTAAAACCCAACCTATAGTGAAAACATGGGTAAATTGATTTATTGTGTTCTAGACATGTTGTTAGGGTATGTGATTGCCTAGACAGATGTTAGGATGTGTTGTATACACCTTGTATAATGATTGTTATGATTGATTGTGTGTTTTACATGTTTGAATGTTGTTTGGTGCATGTATGTGTTTATTTGTATGCTTGTATGGTTGAAACGCTCATTGGAGCGAAATAGAGGTAGGAACTGTGGAGACGAACTTTCATGGATTGGCTTTAGAGCGTTTAGAGTCATATCGTTGCATAGACAATGCATGAGAGTCGAAGCGTTAAGTGTAGTGATGGAATCAACATGATGTTGAAGTGATGAAAGAGCTACAAGTTTCAGTTCGGTAGGGCTTGATCTGGTATGGGATAGCTTGGTGGGGCTTGGTCCAGTATGGATAGCTCGATGGTTGACTACAAGAGGAGAAGGCATTGGCTTAGCACATGGTGGTTCAATAGTGGAAGACCAGATGGAAATTCATGTCTGGTGGTTGATTAGTTCGGCTAGTGGAGAGGACGAACTAGAGATGTTGTTCTGTAGTTGATTGGTTCGGCTAGTGGAAAGGCTGAACGGGAAATGTCATTCTGTAGTTGATTTATTTGGCTAATAGAAAGGCTGAATAGGAAATGTCATTCGGTAGGTGATTGGTTCGGCCAGTAGAGTACCCGAATAGGGAATGTCGTTTGGTGGTTGTTGGTTCAACTAGTGGGGTACCCAATAGGAAACCCTATTTGGTGTTGTTTGGTCCAGTGGTGCTATGGTAGGGTGCCGAATGAAATAGGGGTGAAGTTTTGGGATTTTGGCTTCATGGCAAGATGTGGGGTTACTTGGAGGTCTTGGGGGTTGGCTTGAGGTAGGAAGGAAGACCCCAAGGTGACTCTGGGTGACTTTGGGATAGCAACCAAACGAAGTATGATGACTTCGATGACTTGATGTAGTGAGTGATTATGGCATTTGGTGGTCCCATTAGAAGGTATTAAGTGACTTAAGTACTATCTCTTACATTGATAGGACATTTTGGACGATAGATATAGGTTATGGAATTGATAACAAGTTGGCTATGGCCATATATTTGGAAAGCCGTTTTATTTATGTTTGATAAAAGCCTTTAGGCTTATATTGAAAAGATGATGTAGGTAGAATACGTAAGACATATTCCTATTTAAATTATAATGCCCAAGTACTAATATATTAAATCTAGAAATTTTTATTCACCAGACATATGTTGTTTTGACTCCCTCCTCATTACAACATAGGTTAAGAAGGGTAATGCTGAAGGCAGAGACATCGATGAGACTTGTGGCAGTAATCTATTTATTTACTTGTTATTTTTTGTACTATCTGATGTACCTATAAAATAAAAATGATGTTGTAATTTTGGAATATTGTACCATAGATATGTAATGGTGATTATAGATATTTTGTTATGGTTTTCAATGGTGTTTTGAAGTTTAAATAAAATGGGTATTGTTGTTATTATTATATTTTATCCTTCCGCTGTAAGATTCAAAATATGTAGATAAATATCCTTGTATTATTCTTTTTACCCACCAATAACCAGCTTTGAGATAGGTCTAATTTTCAATGGGCCTTTTCTGGTTCGGAATTCTAGTCCATCTCAGGGCGGGTTGTTACATTTGGTATCAGAGCCTAGGTTATTCGATCAACAAGGATAATATACGTGTGAGAGGAGTACTTATTATTTTAGAAAGTATTTTTCAAAAATCATCCTATATATGTATATGTATATGTATATGTGTATGTATGTACATATACACACACACACACACTTATTTTAAACAAAAAAACAATATGCAAATCTTTACTTCAGTACATAACACATTCTTAGTAAATGTAAATAGAAAAGATTGTAACTCCAAAGTTATTAAGGCAACAGATAGGGAGTTACAAGAATTTAATAAGAATATACATAGACCAATTAAAGAGATTATTAAGGTAATTATGGAGAGATAAGGAAGCCATAATAGAAAATAATTAGAATGAATAAATAACTGCTTTAAAAAAATTGTCCATTAGAATAATAATCATATATTATGGACAATTGACATTTATAATAGCAAATATACATATTAGATAGTAATTAAATATTATAAGCCGGTATAATTATCGTTAGGGTAAACTATATAGCCTTAATTATACAGATGAATGTTAGTAGGCATAGCCCAATACATAAAAATACATGGAAGATAAGAATCTATGTGTTGTAAACAATCGAAAGTAAGGAATAGCGTAAGGTCTGAAGAAAGGGTGGAGCAAGTTCCCACAAGAAGGTATACATTAATCACCACAAGAAGATAATCAGATTTTTATGAAGATTGAGTAGGGAAGAAGGAAAGTTTAATAGAAAGGACAATTAAATTCAATTTCTAAATCCAACTCTGTGTGAAATAATTTGATAAAAAGTTTTTTTTGGAAAATTCCCTGAAATGTTTTGAATAAATTTTCAAAGGTTTTATTGGGAAGTTATTTTGAAAAAGCAAAGGAAATTTGGAAACTCGTAATTTTAAAAATAAAAATTGTTGAGTCAAAATTTCTGATTAAAAGGGTATTTGGTATAAAAAAAGATTTTTCATTTTTAAAATACTAGTTTAAAATTGGAAGAGTCAAAAAGTTTTCAATGTTAAGAAAAATGGATTCTTCGTTTTTAAATAAATGTAAAATACAGCGTAGGTTGGGCTTAATGATTTTTCTTCTATTTCATAAATTTGTAAGTTCGTTTTTTAAAAAAAATCTTTCTAAAAGGATGAATAAATTAAATTAAGGAATAGAGAATAGAAGGATAAGAATAACTATGATAGGAGGAACATTTCAGTATAAGGAAAATATGGAGAATATTAGCTGAAGTAGGAGCCACTTAGTTAGGAGAAATATAAATATAGGCAATATTGGGAGATTTGGATAGAAATAACATTAGGAATTTACAGGATCAGTAATCTAGTTAGAAATTAATAGGATAAAAGTTATCCTTATCTACTCCACTTTTCATTGTTTAAGATTATAGAAGATGTTTTTGAGATTTTTTTTACAATTGGATGGAATTAAATAATGATGGTTAATAAATGAGTTGGGATAATTTTATGAATGTTATAAGAAAAAGCATTTATGTGAGGATAAGAATTTTATAATTTCATTTTTCTATTTAGAATATGTTTTAATAAGGACAAAATATTAGTGAATTTAAAATGGTAGTTAAAGAGGAATAAATTAGGATTGATAGGAAAAGAATTGCGAAAGATTATAAGAGTTAAATTTAGAAAATAATAATAACATATCCTTAAAATGGTAGCCAATGAATTTTTCATAAGTATTGGCCATAATTTCATGGAGTAATAAATGCTGATTTTGGATTTAATGTAATAAGTCCATTTGTATGTAAACAATTTATTGAAAATTATTTTTATGTTGTAGAGGGTTTTTGAGAAGTGAAATTATTTTACTCCTTTATGGAATTAAGCAATTTTAAATTTTTTTATTTAATAATAGTTTGGTTTGATAATTGAGTTTTAAATGTTTTGAATTAAAAGTCCAACTTTAAAAAAAATCCCTTGTTGTAGAAAAACCTTAAAAAGGAAGAGTTTGTTTGAAAAGGGAAAATTTTCCATGACTCTTTTTGGGAATTAAGCAATTTTAGAAATCGACAAAAAATGTTTCCAAGTTCATATGTTTAAAGATAAAGGTTTCAAATAAGGTACTTTATAATTGTAAAATTTTGGTTTTAAGAATGGTGAGAACTAAACCAAATTTTTTTAAGGAGTAGATATGTGTCGCTACCTAGGTAAGGCAATGTAAAGATTTAGGATATGAATAAAAGAGGAATAATATATACAACCTGATCTGGAAATTTTAAATCAGTCTTAGGTATTTAATTATACGGTATTGATAAAGTTGCAAAAATATTCCAGATTTATACTTGGGTTGTAAGTAAGGTTGCCCTAGTTGACTTGGAATGTGAATTTCCATGTTTTGATTTATTTGGGGTGGTTTCTGTATATCTTTCATAAATTTTCTAATTCCAAAATATGTATAAAAATGCAATGTTTGAATTAATAAGAAATATACCAAAGAGGGAAAGAGATGTGTAAGGTATGGATATTCTTTTTCGTAGTTTACACTGTCAATTTCGTTAAAAGAAAAGAAATAATTCCTTGTAATTTTAAACGCAGCAAAGATCTCACTTTGGTTAATTTATGGAAAAATTATAATGGAAATCTATTTTAGAATAATAGCTTTGATAAATTAAAATGTGGAAATGAATGTTCTAGTTTAGATATAAGAAATATATATACACATGTATAACCGCGCTTAACGTATAAAAATAAAAATATTTAAATAGCGTAATTTACAACGATATTCGTTTTAGTTATTATAGGACTAGGATTTATGGACATTAAATACAGATTTAATGGACAATAAATTTGTAATTAATAGAGAATAAAAAGGAATTGAATGAGGACTGATTAAGGAATTTAATATGGCATTGATGGAGGAATTGGATCGACATAATAAATGGATTTTAAAACTGGTAAAAAGTTTAAAAGGATTTAAATGAGGGTTGATTAGAGATGGTCCAACTTTAACATTACTGATTAATTATTACGAATATATTAACTGAAGTAATGGATGGATCGTGTTTATTAGAAACCAAGAAGGAGGATTATGGAAGAAGGAGAGTTAAGGAAGATGGAGAATTAAGTGGAATGACATATTAGGAATGTTCATCTTAATTTAGTAAGGAGTGTTAGCAACAGTTAATGATAAATGACACTTCCAACAAAATTTTCTTTTGGAGTTTTTGATTTTATCACTAGTTGTATTCCTTAGGTTATTGCAAAAGTGTATGACCTTGTATAAGGTATGTTCCTATTTAATTATTGAGTTTATATTATGGATGAGAGTAGAGCATCAGGTAAATACCTATATATATTGAAAAACAGCACAAATAAAGAAATTCATAAGGACACTTAACTAGTGATAAACTATAGGTAAGACTGGAAGTTAATGAGGAAATTAGGTTAGCTACCAGAAATAAAAGAATGCTTCGATCTTGAATCTTTTAGGATTTTGAAAAGAAAAAAATTAGCTTGCCAAGTGACACCATTCAAGGATGACCATTCACTCCGGAGGAGATAAGATAAATAAGGATATGAAGAGAATTTTCTATTGGACGGGGATGAAGAAGAAGGTGGCAGAATTTGCCACTAGGCGTTTGGCATGCCAAAAAGAAAACGATAGAATTAATTAGGCAACGAACATAGGACGCTAAAAACCCTATGTGGACAGGCAAAGGAAAGAATTAGAGTTTGAAATAGGGGACATGGTGTTTGTTGAAGAATTAGAGTTTGAAATAGGAAAGAATTAGAGTTTTAAATATAAGATAAGATAAGGTAAATGCATTATATAAGATAAGATTAAAAATGGAAATTTTGCAAAAGTCAAAATTTGACCGCGAAAGTTATGTCGTCGTGTTCGTGGTGAAATTCTGATCAATTTCCATATAAAACATATTGAAAACGGAGTTCAAACGAAAAAGTTATGAACGTTTGAAGTTTTTGGATTCAAAATAACTTAGATAGAATTCAAATTCAAATAATTCAATATTTCTTAAATTTGAAATTTGAAAGTTAATAGTAATTAGAATAGCTTATATTTAGTTAATAACTGGTTTTATTTCGGAATTGGAAAATCCATAGGGTCGTTCTTTTTAGATTTAGAATTTATTTATTGGCGAAGAATTTTTTCCATAATTTAACATAACATCTCGAATGATCTGTTGAAGATTTTAATTAGAATTAAGGAAATGTATTCACTTTTCTTTTTTTAGAAATTTCTTTCACCCCTTTGGAGGTTAAGTAAACATTAAAAATAACGGTAATGTTAAATTGCAATTAAAGTGGAAAATAAATATACAATGAAAACTAATAAACGGTCCTAGAATAAGAGAACCGGTCGACCGCTCCCGTAGGACCGGTCGACCGCTTCCACCGATGCGTAGTAGAGGTCGACCATTGAAGGTAAATGACGGCTAGGGTTTTGTGCATTTTGAATGAACTATATTATATTATTTTAAACCGACTTAAATCTGACAGTTCTGGCGCATTTCAACCACTATAAATAGGAGCCTAGGCCCCTCACTTTTATTCACAAATTATTTTAGAAGTCTAGCGAAGCTCTGTCAGTCTCTCTCTTCAAATTCAGAAAAATTCCTTTAGGATTTCAAGTAACAAATTATAGAAGTTTATAACTTTATTTTCTAATTCTATTCTCCTCCACTCCCTTAATTTCTGAATCTAATATATATATAAACACAAATCTAGTTGTATATCTAAAAGGGGAAATCTGAAAGAGATTATCGAAGGCGTGTCAAATCCAAAAGGAGGAAGAACTAAGGACCTACAGTGAATGGAAATCTTAGATTTTCTATATTAGTAGTTGATAGTATAGTTTGGTTTTGAAGATGCCTTGGGGAGTTTTGGTTTGCGAAAACATCATATTATATACCTCAAAACTCCTCCAACGCGAAATGTCAATTCTAGGTTGAAATCTCAATTGTTTATGTCAAAATAATGGGAGTTGTGTAGATTTGTAGTTTTTATAATTTTAACTTCTATTCCACTTCTTATTCTTTTTCTTTGAATTTAATTAAAGGGATTGATTTGGGAATAGTCTGTAAGGTATGAGTTTTATTCGTAGTTTGCACTGTTTATTTCCATGAATTAAATATAAATTCTCTTTTTATTTTTATGTGAAAAAGGAGTTAAATAGAGCATAAAATTGAAATTGTAAGTTTCTATTATCAATATATTCCATTATTTTGATGTAATAAGTTGAGTTTAAATTATAGTGGTACACAAGTCTATTAATTGGAATTTTTGGATATGAATATTGGAATTTTGGCATCGTTGATAATATGGAATGAGAACTGTATAATTATTGAAAGAGTTGATATTTAAATGCTAGTTTAGGGCATACATTACGCATGCTTAGAAATTTCTAGGTATGTATGTGTGTGTGTATTAGTGTAGTTAACATATAATTATACCATATAATGACATAGTTAAATATGTTATTAATTTTATTAAATCCCCCCTAGAAAAGTAATTAATGTTAAAGGAGAAATAAGAAAGATTTCTTATAAGGCCTTAATTATGGAAACGACGAGATGTGTATAATATATGTAGAGTGTGATATAAATTATGACTATGTTATAGGGATGCAAGGTCAGTCAAAAGCACACAGAAGTCTGCCCAGCTAATCTGGCCACCAGCAGTGTAACTTTGGGGCTAATGCGAGACATCGTCTATAATAAGTAACTACGATGACATGAGGTTAGTCCCAAATTCTGCAGTGTAAATCTGCCCAACTAATCTAGTTACTGATACCTACAAATAGTCGGACTAATATGAGACATCACCATGGGATATGGGTCATAAATACAAAGTACTTGCTTACCTCTTCTCTATGTAAGAAGAAGCAAATGGTCAAGATTATGGGTTAGGCATGGTAGTGGATATCTCGAGAAAAGACCGCTTCAATAGGAAGTATTAAGTGGTTGAAGAGATTTTGTGCAGTGTCGGCTAGATAGTTACTGGTGAGGAATCCGTCTTGGGATAGGTAGTAAATGATGTGACCTGCCTCAAATAAGGTATTAAATGGTCAGAGTCAGCCTAATTCCCATTAGAAGGAATTGAGTGACTTGAGTACTATCTCTTACATTGATAGTACATTATGGACGATAGATTTGGATTATGGGGTTGATAGCAAGTTGGCCATGGGCTTATATTTGGAAAGTCTTTTTATTTATGCTTGAGAAAAGCCTTTGGGCTTATATTGAAAAGATGATGAAGGAAGAATACTTAAGACATATTCCTATTTAAATTATACTGCCCAAGTACTAATATAGCAAGGCTCGAGATTTTTATTCACTAGACTTATGTTGTTCTGAGTCCCTCCTCATTACAACATAGGTTAAGAAAGGCGATGCTGAAGGCGGAGACGTTGATGAGACTTGTGGTAGTAGCCTATTTATTTACTTGCTATTTTATGTAGTTTTCGGTGTACCCATAAAATAAAAATGATGCTGTAATTTTGGAATATTGTACCATGGATATGTAACAGTGATTATAGATATTTTGTTATGGTTTTCAATGACGTTTTAAAGTTTGAATAAAATGGGTACTGTTGTTATTATTATATTTTATGCTTCCACTGTGAGATTTTGCATGCGTAGATAATAGCCTTGTATTTTTCTTTTTACCAACCAACAGCCAGTTTTGAGATGTGTCTAAGTTTCGATGGGCCTTTTCTGGGTCAGATTTAGGTCCATTTCAAGGCAGGTTGTTATATTACCGGTCTCCTACCCCAAAGAGAACACGAGTTTTGGATTTATCTTATGGAGAATGCTAGACCCGTTGTCTTACCTTTGAGACATATGGCTCCGAAGGAAAAACGCGAGTTGAATAAGCGAGTGAATGAGCTGTTGGAGAAGGGCCTCATCAGGAGTATTTCAGAGTAGGGAGCAACAGTTGTCTTTGCTATCAATGCAGATGGTTCTCTAAGACTTTGCATTGACTATCGGGAGCTGAACAAGCTGACAAAGAAGAATCGTCACCCGTTGCCCCGCATGGACGATCTCTTTGATTAGTTGGTTAGAGTGAAACTATTCTCACAGCTTGACTTAACTACCGGATTCCACCAGTTGCGTGTAGCTGATGACAGTATTCAGAACACTGCTTTTTGTACACCTAACAGACTATATGAGTGGTTAGTCATGCCCTTCAGACTAACCAATGCACCCTCCCACTTTGTTGATTTGATGATTCAAGTTTTTAGAGGGTTGCTTAATAAGTTTATGGTGGTACTTGTGGACGACATATTAGTCTATTTGAAAAGCGAGGAGGAGCATAGGTTGCATTTAGAAGAAGTGCTCAATACACTCCATGAGCATAAGTTGAAGGCGAAGTTTTCTAAGTGTCACTTTTGGTGTGAGGAGGTATGCTTTTTGGGACACGTTATCTCGAAAAGTGGGCTGGCAGTCGATTCCAGTAAAGTAGCTACAATATAGGATTGGCATTTGCCGAAGAATACCATGGAAGTGAGGAGTTTTCTTGGTTTGATCGGCTACTATAGAAAGTTCATTAAGGATTTTGCTAAAATCTCTACCTCTCTAACCTACCTTACCAAGAATAATTTGGCTTTATTGTGGGACGCGAAGTGTGAAGGTGCTTTTGTTAAGCTAAAGGAGGCGTTGACTATGATGGCACGAAGGCATTGGCAGTATATACCAATGCTCGTGGTACGGGATTGAGTGCGGTGTTGATGCAGGAAAGGAGAGTGGTGAGCCATGTTAGTCAACAGTTGAAGATCCATAAGAGAAACCAACCTACCCATGATCTTGAGTTAGCAGCTATTGTCTTTGCACTTAGGTCATGGAGATACTATCTATTAGGAGAGTGTTTTGAGCTGTATACGGATCATAAGCCTCTAAAGTATATATTCTCCTAGAAGTATTTGAACTTAAGGCAATAGAGGTGGATGGAGAATTTGGCATCATATGATTTCGATATTTTATATACTCCAGGCATGGGCAATGTTGTAGCCGATGCCTTAAGTAGGCAGCATAAAGTGTTGACTCCTTTGTTCTTAGAATGGAAACATTTGGAGTTCATTTCTATGTTCAATTTTTGACCATCGTTAGATATCACTCCGGGATTATTAGCAGGTTTGGATGTGTAGCTTACACTTATGGACCAAATTAGTTTGAGTTAGAAGCAAGATAGGGAGCTCTTGGATATTTTCGAGAGGGTTAGTAGAGGAGAGCAGTCGAGTCATTTGAGGTGTTATGCCATTGACTCGAAGGGATGATTACGGAGAGATGGTAGATTATATGTTCCTCTCATTATAGATTTGATTGACATAGTAGTAGCTAAATCTCATTATTCTAGGATGATCATTTATCCTGGTGGAGATAAAATATACCATGACATAAAAAGAGTCTTTTATTAGCTAGGTATGAAGAAGCATGTGGAGGAGTATGTGGCCCGATGTATGACTTGATAAATGGTAAAGGCAGAGCAGAAAAAGCCGGGAGGATTGTTGCAGCTGTTGGATATTCCTCAGTGGAAGTGGGAGAGTATATCTATGGACTTCATCGATGGACTACTTTGGAGTAGAAGTGGGAATGAGAGTATTTCGGTAATAGTCAACCGACTGACTGAATGCACTCGTTTCATTCCGGTCAGGAATACAAGGACTGCTGCGTTTTTAGTGACACTATATATGAGAGAGGTAGTTAGGTTACATAGAGTTCCTTCTAGCATCGTTAGCGATAGAGATCCGCTTTTTACCCGTGAGTTTTGGAGGAGTCTACAGGACGCTATGGGAACCAAGTTGAGCTTGAGTACCGCGTATCACCCGCAGACGAACGAACAGAAGCAAAGGGTAAACAGAGTATTGGAGGACCTACTTTAGATGTGCATATTGGATTTTGGAGGCTCTTGGAAGGACCACTTGCCACTAATGGAGTTCACCAACAATAATAGCTATCAGGAAAGTATTGGGATGGCGACATTTAAGGCGTTATACGGTAGGCCCTATAAATCACCGTCATGTTGGTGTGACACTACAGATAGGATTATTCTTGTACCTGATATGGTGAGGGAGACATCAAAGAAGGTAGACTTGATATGTAGGAGGATGAAAACCACATAGGATAAACATAAGTCTTACACTAACAGGAGACGCATGGAGTTACAGTTTGTAGTGGACGACATGGTTTTTGTGAAGGTCTCACTGCTTAGGCATGTTATGAGATTTGATAGTTTGATAAAGCTAGCACCGGGTTTGTAGGGCCTTTTCTGATTATTGGTAGAGTTGGGAAGTTAGCTTATAGAGTGAAGCTTCCTGAGAAGTCAGTAGAAGCACATGACGTTATCCATGTGTCACACTTACGAAAGCGCCTACATGATACACTCATTGTAGTCAAGTCGGATCAGCTGGAGGAAGCAGAAGTTGAGATGGAGTCACTTGTTCACCATGCACCTACTTGTGTTCTTGAGCATGGTACAAAGCGACCCAAGGTTATCAAGCTTATTAAGATCCAGTGGGGAGACGATCCAGCATAAAGTACATGGGAGCCTAAGGAAAGGATCTGAGCTACCCACCTACAACTCTTTTCTGATACGTTTCCATTTTAGTCTAATAAGTATAAACTACTTAAGTGTTAGGTTCTAGCTTAGTATACCCCATAGATAAGGACCACTAGATGTTAATAATGGTTGCGAATGTGTCAATTGGACATGTTTTGGATGATGGACGCTAATGGATGCATTTGTTCTTTACACACATACGCAAATATATTTGTGAGATAGCATACATATGCACACACCATCACTTGTTTTATTTCATTCAATTATAGCCATATGGTTGCAGCATATGAATTGAATGGTTGTGCATACATATAGAATTGCTAGTATATTTATATAGGATGTTGCACATATTTGGATACATGTCATAGGCACTTGCATTTCACGATGTCGATTAGATCAGATGATCGCCTAATTTTTACATTAGTATAGGTTCATATGTACTCCAGCCTACATGTACATATGCATTAGAAATTTAACTAAGGACAATGATTCCCAAAGAATGATGGATGAGTAGATGGTTGTAGTTATTAATTTTTGTACGCATCCCATCCTTGGAGATTTAGGAGACGAAATTCTTTTAAGGAGGGAGAATGCAACACCCCGAAAATTTAAGCAGAAAATTTAAATAAAAGGATTAAACTAAATATAAAAAGGGTAAAAAAGGAATATTTGAAAATATCTGAATCTGGATACGAAACTTACACCATTGCATTCATAGCGATTTTCTGCACAATTTTCATATATAACTTTTGGAAACTGGAGCTAGTATGAAGAAGTTATGAACATTTGAATGTCGAGAAGAGAAATTAAGTAAATAAACAATTAAAGAAATAAATATCCTAAAATTAGAAAGCTCCACCGGTCGACAGCATTACCCTGACCGGTCGACCCCTAGTGGTCGACCGCCTCAAGGTAAGAGGTCGATCGATCGATGATAAAACGGTTAGGGTTTGGTTAGACTAACGACCTGGATTTAATCTTATATTTTTATCACCACTTCAGATTTGACCGTATATTTTGAAAAGTCGGTGTCAATTTGTACCCCCATAAATGGATAGCTAATGTAATCCCTAATTCACAAATTTTCATACTTACGTCCAAACACCGCTCCTTTTAAAACTGAATCTTCTCTTCCTCAAACCTCAAAAATTTTCAAATTAGATTAAGAATAAAAGTAGAGAGATTGAAGAAGAGTAAATCAAACGAAGATCTAGCGAACAAAGGAGATTCCAAGCGTAGTTCGGAGGCGATAGCTTTGGTTTGAGGTGAGTGAGTTCATTGTTAGTAAGATGATTTACATACAGTTAATGTTAGTGTACCCTATTTAATTTAGATTGTTCAAAAATTAAAATTGATAATTATTTTTATTTAGATTTGAGATTTAACAGTAAATATAAATTGATGTTAACCTCTAGATAAAGAAATTGATAAATCTGTATACACTCCTTTTTGTCAAATTAATAAGAATTGATATTGTTACAAAATTTAACAAAGGTAAACAAGACTTGGAGAATTTAATTAAAATTTCCAAGCCATTAAAAAATCGAAATGGAATAGGATTTGAGAATTAAAAAAATTACAAAGTATAGTAAGATTTATACTAAGATAAAGCCTTCTTCCAAAAATAAGAAATTAATCACAAATTCAAAAATGATTAAAATATGGGTTCCTAAAACAAATAACAACCTAATTAAACAAAAATATATAGGTAATTATATGAAAGAAGTGATTTGCAATAATAATTACATTTCTAAAAGAACCAAACCATCTTGGGTATGGTTACCCTCGCAAACTAACACTTAGGACCCAAAAATAAAATGGGTACCAATTTAAATATTTTTATTTTTTGCAGGTATTTAAATACAAAAATTCAAAAGGAAATGATAGGAAATGCTCACATGCTGTCAAATATAAAATACATTGATGGTGGCACTATAACTTTTGGCAATAATTCAAAAGGGTTCGTCATTGGTATTGGAGAAGTCATTAATATCGGTATCTCTAACTCTCCTATTATTACAAATGTTTTATTAGTAGAAAACCTAAAACATAATCTTCTTAGTATAAGTCAGTTGTGTGATAAAGAGTTTGAAATAAAATTTGATAAAGATAAATGTAAAAAATTTGATCAAGGCAAAAATTTACTCTTTGAAGGATTTAGAAATCGTAATATATATATCCTAAACATGAACATTAAAAATAATTCAGATTTATGCCTATCCATAAATCATGATGATCCTTGGATTTGGCACAAACGTTTTTGTCATATAAATTTTAAATATATCAACAAACTAGCAAAACATGATCTAGTTAGAGGTCTACCTAAAATTAATTATAAAATTAAAAATTATGTGACGCTTGTCAAATGGGCAAGTTAAAGAAAAGTTCTTTCAAATCTAAAAATAAAATATCTACTAAGCAACCATTAGAATTACTTCATTTAGATTTATTTGGACCAACACAATACACAAGTACATAGTATAAATCAAAACAAATATGTGTTTGTAATTGTAGATGATTTCTCAAGATATACGTGGACGTTATTTTTAAAACATAAAAGTGACACTTTTGGAATGTTTAAAATCTCTGCAAAACGGATTACTAACTTAATGGATTTAAAAATAAAAAATATACGCAGTGATCATGGAGGAGAATTCGAAAATGAATTTTTCACTAATTTTTGTAACAAAAAGGGAATTAGTCATAATTTTTCGATTCCATGAACACCACAACAAAATGGTGTAGTTGAAAGGAAAAACAGAACTTTACAGGAATGTGCACGAACACTACTAAATAGTAGTAATCTACCCAAACGTTTCTGGGCTGAAGCCATTGCCACTGCCTGTTATGTATTAAATTGTGTCACACTTCGACCTATGAATAAAAATACATGTTATGAAATATTTTATGGAAGGAAACCAAAATATTTGTATTTCAGAACTTTTGGGTCAAATGTTTTATTTTAAATACTAAAGATAATCTTGGAAAATTTGATCCCAAAGCCGACGAAGGAATTTTCATTGGTTATTCAGAACATAGTAAAGCTTATAGAATTTATAATAAACGAACAAATATTATAGAAGAAAGCTTACATGTGTCTTTTGATGAAAATTTCCAAAAAAAACTATTAAAGAAGAAGAAGATGAAATTTTAACTCAAAATCAAATTGAAAATATAAATAATATGAATAAGTCATCCTCTGATAATAATGAAAATGTTTTAAGATCACCCACACGAATATTAAAAAATCATCCTTTGGATAATATAATTGGAGACTTAAATTCTCGAGTCACTAGAAATAACTTAAATCAAATGAGTCACGTTGCTTTTATCTCAAATACAAAACCTAAAAATTATAAAGAAGCATCTAAAGATGATTCTTGGATCTTAGTAATGCAAGAAGAATTAAATCGATTTGAACGTAATAATGTATGGGAACTCGTTCCTAGACCATCAGATCAATCTGTAATAGGAACAAAATGAGTTTTTCAAAAACAAAGAAGATGAAAATGGAAATATTATTCGTAACAAAGCAAGATTAGTGGCTCAAGGCTACAACCAAGAAGAGGGAATTGATTAGGAAGAGACGTTTGCTCCCGTAGCTCGTCTCAAAGCAATTCGTACTCTACTTGCTTTTGCATGTAATCACAACTTTAAATTATTTCAAATGGATGTTAAGAGTGCCTTCTTAAATGGTTTTATCAAAGAAAAAGTTTTTGTAGAACAACCACCATTATTTATTCATGAAAAATATCCAAATCATGTTTTTAAACTCAAAAAGGCTTTATACGGCTTAAAACAAGCACCACGTGCTTGGTACGATCGACTAAAAACTCATCTACAAAATTCTAGATTTCAGATAGGCAAAATAGACACTACACTATTTATAAAACATAAAAATAATGATATATTAGTTGTACAAATATATGTTGACGACATCATATTTGGATCAACTAATGAAAGTTTATGTAATGAATTTTCTGAAATAATGAAAAATGAGTTTGAAATGTCACACATGGGCGAATTAAATTTTTTCCTAGGATTACAAATAAAACAATTGGACAATGGTATTTTTATAAATCAAGAAAAATATTATAAAGATTTACTTAAACGTTTCGGAATGGAGAACACCACTAGTAAACCAACTCCTATGAGCACAACTTTATATTTAGATAAAGATGAAAAGGGAAAAGACTGTGACCAAAAATCTTATCGTAGTATGATCGGCTCTCTATTATATTTAACAGCTAGTAGACCTGATATAATGATGAGTGTCTGTCTGTGTGCTCGATTTCAAGCTCAACCTAAGGAATCACATCATCGAGCAGTCAAACGAATTTTACGGTACTTAACTAACACCACAGATTACGGCTTATTTTATCCTAAAGGTACGGCTTTCCAACTCATATCATATAGCGATGTAGACTTCGGAGGATGTAAAACAGACAGAAAAAGCACAAGTGGTACATGTCATTTTATCGGTCGATTTTTAGTTTCATGGTTTAGCAAAAAGCAAAATTGTGTTTCCCTCTCGACATGTGAAGCAGAATATATCTCTGCCGCCTTAGCTTGTGCTCAAGTCATCAATATGCAACAAACACTTAGAGATTTTGATAAAATAATTGAAAAATCTCCAATATACTGCGACAATACTAGTGCTATCAATTTATCTAAAAATCCAATTAACCATTCTCGAACTAAACATATAGACATACGACACCATTTTCTTAGAGATAACGTAGAAAAAGGAGTAATATCTTTAGAATTCATTAACACCGACAACCAGATAGCAGACATTTTTACAAAACCATTATGTGAAAAATCATTTATAAGACTTAGAAGAGAACTCGGAATATGCTCCTTATCTGAACTTTAAGAAACACAAGAATAAAATTCAGAATTCTTTTTACCTCTCAACATTAGTGGTTAACAGGTCATCTAATTTCTATACCAAGTTTTTCTGCAAACCACTAATATTTTATCAAATAAAACAAACAAATGTTTAAAACAGAAAATCCTACTCTTATATATATATATCAAATTATTTTTTAACCAAATCACAGTAAAAAATATATTAATACATACCTTTGTAACTGAATATTGAAGTTATTCAACATGTCATCTGACCACGACTCCACTTACTCTACCATTGATTTTTCATCACCATCGTCAGGTAGTACATATACATCTCCTGCAAAAAACAACTCCTAAATCATCTCCATCCCTAAACATTGTTCCTTCGCCTACATATCATATTGGTTATTCTCCAAAAGGAAAGAAAGCCAAGCATGGTGTTAATCTTCTACAATCCTCTCTTTCTGACAAAGCCGACGAAATCCATCACTATCAAAAAGAGATGATGGATGTGCAAAGGGAAATGTATTATGAACAAAGGCGCCAAGGAGCTCATCTCAATTTTTTGGAGAAATGCATTCTTGCCATATGTGGACATTCTCCTACAAAGGATTGTGTTCATGTACGATCTCCTCGTCTGATTGAAACTCCTTCACGTGCTCATCAAATAACACCACGTAAACTATGGGGAGAAGGAACATCTGAAGCCCAATTCAGTCTAGTACCTCCTTCTTGGTCTCTAATACGAGCATTGAAAAAGGATACAAAAGGAGCAACCAAATTCGTGGGAGAAAAAATAACTCTGTTCTTCTAAGAATCGTATATCATATATATATATATAATATACATATATAATATTTATATTCTACATTGTACGACTCAACCCATTCAAGCATATACCTTATATCTTGTTCCTAAAGGAAAAGTTATATCTATATTAACAATCCAAAAATCTTTAAATACAAACAAACTTGCCACTATTCTACCACAACAAGTTGTGATATAGAACTATAATATTGACCATAATAAGATAGTTTGTTCATACTTATGTTTGTAATAAAAAAACATTAACAGTCAGGCGTTTGGAATATCAAACAGACGTCTACTTATATACTTAATTTTTTTTGCATGTTTCAACTCAAACGTCTGCGACTTCCATCAGACGTTTGTATATTGTTTCTGGAAAAATTTACTACACTCAACTCAAACGTCTATGACTTCCACCAGACGTCTGTATCATGTTTCTGGAAAAATTAACTAACTCAGCTCAGACATCTGATATTATTCTCAGACATCTGATTCTAGTCTCTGCCTCAAAATTCCTAAACGACCAGACGTCTGATTAACATCACAGACGTCTGACTGTACTCCACAGTCACATTTTCAAGCCCCATCTATAAATCATCATCTTCATTCTTTTACAATTTTTACCAAACCTTACAGCAAAAACCCTAAGCCCCAAATTAATCTGCTCTCTTCTTCCAAAAACTTCTACTCGATGGCACCCAAAGCTAAGAAACCTTTCCCCAAGCGTAAAAAGACAGGGCAAAGCTCTCAACAACCTTCTCAACAATTTTGTAACTGACGAAATCATTGATGACTAGATGGTGGAACAAGATGGTAGGCAAAAGCTTCAAGAATTGGAAAAGAAAAGAATTCATTGTGGTCCATTTTACCCGTTGAGGAGATTCTTCAACTACGAAATCGATGATTTGGTGAGTGATGCTGAGATTCACCATCTCATTAATTATGATTCTAAATCGGGTCAAATTGATCAATTAGTTGTCTTTTTATTCTTCATAAATTTATGTTCGCTTCATACTTGGAACCCCACTGATCCCAAAAATTGGATTTGGACAAGTGTTTATGGGGAAATTATCGAATTCAACGTTGAAATGCTTGGACAAATTTTGCAGTGCTCATATACAGGAATTAGATTACAAGATATACCTGATATGAGATACCAGCCAAGAGATGCAATTACACATCTCATTTGGGAAGATGACATGAAAAATTATCACCAACCTATTTTCGTCCATAAGCTACACTACTTAATCGAATGCTTGTCAATACCATACTCCCTAGATTAGGTAGCCATGAGCAAGTATATGACCATGACCATAAAGCCTTATATGCTATTTTCGGTCATACAAAAGTAAATTGGTCTCAATATATTTTTGACCAAATTAAAAGCTTCTGGACTCATCAAACAATCATTTATGCTCCATATATTATGCGAATTCTTCGAGCGCACAACGTGCCTTCTTTCTTATCACAATATAAAGAACTTCCCGTTGAGGAAAGTGGAATTCGCTTCCTATCTTTAATGCATCTTCCCGAGAATCCTCCAAGTATTACACCATTTGTTGAGTATTAACACCAACAACGCCAACCCCAACCTCAACAGTCTACTCCTATACAACCTAACTCTACATCAAGACCCTCTGAATCAATAGGTTATCACTCTGATTCCAAAATCTAAGAGGCTCGAATTGCAGCAGGATAAGGAGAAAGTATTAGAGATGTAGCACTTCAAAACCAACGTATTCTATCTCTGAATCAAAAGTCTTGGATAAGAAAGTTTCTCGCCTTGAACGATCTTTTTCTACACGAATGACTAAGGTCAAAAAGACTTTATAAAAAGTCGTCTCAACTCTGGGAAAGGTTTTGCGGAAAGTTCGCGAACGATCATCTTCATGATCTTCATCATCTCCGTCTCCTACACCACCACCACCACCTCATACACATCAATCCAGAACTCGAACAGTCGAAGAGCCTTTACAGAGCCATGCTCCTGAAAAAGCTCCAATCACTGTCGACACTGAGGAAAGTGAAGATATCTCATGGCCTCCACAAGAAGCCCAACATCACAAACACTTTTCATCATTTCAAGGACTTTATATTCAAGAAAATGAAGAATATCATGATCAGTCGCAATGGCAACATAACGACTATGATGACACTGCGTCTAATCTTAGGGATTATTTTTCTTCTCAATAAGTAGCTACTAATTTTTTCCTACTTGTATAAAGTATGATAATTTGCTTTCTAATTATTAACATTATGATATTGCCCTATTATTTCATTAACTCTTTTTCAATAATGACAAAGGGGGAGAGGATATATTACAAAAGAAAAGGGGAGCCTCTTTTAAAATAAATTGTATAGTTGTCATCATCAAAAAGGAGGAGTATGTTACAACCTCGATTTCGATGACAACAACTATACAAGCACTTGCATTCAATATACATAGATATATATATCATCCATATGCAGGTAGACTTTCGCGTTTAAGACTTGAAGACCGACAGAAGGATTATTATATTGAGAAATATTAGTACATTCGGTTAATGTCGTAAATAGATGATATGCACAATCTCCTTGAGTAATCTTTACAAGCATTTGCACATACAAATTACTTAAAAAGGAAGATAACAGAATATACATGTGTCGGACGTCTGGCGTATGTGCTCAGATGTCTGGCAACATGTTCTGGTTTTAAATTTTTAAACAAACCAGACGTCTGGCACAAATGGCCAGACGTCTGACCTGGGTAATGGCCATTTTTCTCCAAAAGTCATCTTCTTCAATCAAAGAGTTGCATCCTCCTGTTTTGGTCATAACTCTTTCTTCACAAACATTGTAACTCTTGGACTGAAATAGAGTGAACCAAAAGTCATTACTCCTCAAACAAACTCTTCACCGTCTATAAATAAACATGAAATTGAGAGTTACAACTTAACTTGCTATTCTGAACTTTCTTTCTTTATTTTCCAATATTTCTGTGATTTCCAAAAGCACTCCAAAATACACTTTTATCTCTTCCTTATATTTAAGCTTAAACTACATACTACTCAAGGAGATTATAGGAAGAAGCTATACTTGTAGTCAAAATCAGTGTTGCATAGAACACACATTTGTCAAAGAAATACTCTTGTGTAAAAGCTTATTCCTTCGAGCAAAGCGAGGGCAATTGGTTAGTGTATTTCCGAAGGGGAGCTTCGGGACTGGATGTAGGACGGGAGGTCCGAACCAGTATAAAAACTCTAGTGTGATTACTTTTAATTTTACCTGCATTATTACTCTGTGCAATTCATACTATCATACACGCACTTGTCATATATTATATACATATACGATCCACATAGACTTTCAGATATAACCTATCGATGATGATACTAAACTAGGTTAATTTTTTATATTATATATCGAAATTGAACATGCAGTTTGACAATTGCAAATCATAGATTTACAAGTTGGGTTAACTGTAATCGATGTTAGAAGTTTATCATAATCGATTTGGGAACAACAATAATTAACAAACCAAAAATGAATGAAAAACCCTAATTAAAAACACTAAACATCGACGACTAGTCGACCACGCTTATTAGGGCGGTCGACCGCTCCAGAAGCAAACAGTCGATAGGTTAGCATTTTTAGCACAATATGAACCTCGGCCTAAGGCCCGAGTTAGAAATAAAAATAGTAGTGTGTGCGTGTGTGTATATATATATATATTATACATATATGGTATGGATGTTGTATAAGTAGGGAAGCCAGTTCCCTATGTGGCAAACTAGGATGTTGCGGGACTGGGTAAATGCTATTTATCCAAAGGGGTCAATTTTTGACTGGGGTGATTCTACAGCAAATTGCACTCACAAGAGGTTCTACAATGGACACGCAACACTGATGATGCCTGATAGAGTGTGTGACCCAGCACTAACGGGAGTTCCTTGGTATTCACAGTAACGCGACGTGATATTGTATTGTTTATGGATCACGAC
This sequence comes from Allium fistulosum, assembly GCA_030737815.1. NCBI lineage: Eukaryota > Viridiplantae > Streptophyta > Magnoliopsida > Asparagales > Amaryllidaceae > Allium > Allium fistulosum. The sequence continues at coordinate 301,106,371 of CM060901.1, read as the reverse complement.
GCGGTGCAATAAGAGGCGTTACATTACCATTGAGAGATGGATACGGATGCAACGACAATGAGATACTTTAGCAAGTTGGCATTGCGAGCTCCCCCTCAATGCATAACAAGGATACTTGTAGTCGTAGTTGTGGGAATATAGTCCTATGGTGGAAATTATAAGGAAACCTATATTGGATTAGTTACGTGTAGTCGTAGTTGTGGGAAATGTAGTCGCGTAGTTGGAAATTGTAGGGAAACCTATGTAGAATAGTTCTAGTAGCTATTAGTCGATCGTTAATTATTTTGAGGTTCGATTAGTTGTCCGACCCTAAGTATGAGCCTGCACAATTCATTAGTGTAGGTGTGTGTTGAACTAAATCTCTTAAGTAGGAAAACAAGTAATTCACGGACACTTGTAAGACATCCTAGATCACATAGAGTATCACTAAAGTCAATTGCTTGTGATTACCATATAATAACGATGTACTCACTCACCAGGTTTTTGTCTGACCCACCCCTTTTCCCTTTTTTCCCCCACCGTAGGAGGATAGGGCAACATGGGATAGGCCTAGCGATAGTACTTAGGGAGGCAAGCTTAACATTAGAGTTTCTTTTTATTTCCTATTACTCTCCATGTACTGTTTATCATATCTAGTACTATCATACCATTTGATGTATTTCTATACACTGTGGATTTGACTATATACTGTTTTGAGGCTGTGTTTAGGATATTTTTTGTGATGACTATTTTCAGAATTTATATTTTTCTATCTTCCGTTGTGATATCTGAAAGTGTAATATAACTTAGATTGTATCCATGAATCTTTAGTTTCTAAAATGTTTAAAAACCCTGATAGCTCGTACTTGGCACCGATGCGAGTCCAAAAGTCGCCCTAGATTTTGGATCAATGTGTCCGGAGCTATGGGTTGTCACACATGAACATCCACGATCGACGTTTTAGGCACCACTCTACCTTGGACCTCGGCAGTGTTCATGAGGTCATAGGCATTGTAGGGACAAGTTAGAGAGGAGTCAGTTCGACCATTAGAGGGGGTGGTGGAACAAAGTTCACAGTTGTTTGGGTGTCCAACCTCATCCTTAATTCATTTACCTTGCGAGCTAGGGTTCCCATATTGATCAAGCTTTGGAGCACACTTTGCTTTATGTTATTGTTGAGCCTGACTAACAGCGTTGGCGACCGTGTTATCGTTAGTTTCATGGTCAGTAGAGTTAATGAGTTCATTCTCACTATTAGGATTTTTCATAGTGAAACGTGAAAAGAGTGTATAGAGTAGAAAAAGCGAAGAAAGGTGAGAGCTTTTAAGAGAGGTCCTCCTTCTAGCACGAAAATATTAATTAATAAATTAGTCAACTCAGAATTAGACTAACGAGTTCATGAAAGTAAAGGTTACTTGCTAACACTTGGCTTAAAAATGTAAAATAAGGAGAAATACAAGCAAATTAAAGTAAATAACACAAATGTAGAGTGGTTTTCCTAAGCTTGCCTATGTCCACTATGAAGATCTCACTATGTTTCTCTTTTACAATTACAAGGAATTACAAAAAAATACACACTTAAGACTAAAAATTTGCTAATCTTAAGAGCTTAAAGAGGATTTGCTTGTAGGAAACGTGTATTTTGAGCAAAAAAATCAACCTTCAATCCCTTTGATGTTGCGTTCCATAGGTTATTTATAGTAGTTAAGATGGATGATGGATGACTGAGACTACGCATTAAAAAAATAAGGGAAACATGCTTGTTCATCAACCTAATCGCATGGGCTGATGGGAGACAGCGGTAATGGTGGTATGGAATGTGTAGTCGAGAAGTATGCCAACTATCACCCCGTACCAAGCACGTGTCTTGAATTTAATGCACATTTAATATTGGTGGCATACTATATGAGTAGGCATGCTTTTGACAGATCTTGTGCAGCACCTAGTACAGCTGGCTTTACGGACTATCATTTCCTTTTGCATACCTATGCGCAAGGTGGATGAATAGTTTCTTTCGGGTTGTGCTGGCCAATCGCTTGTTGAAGAAAACTGAATATTGCTAAGGACCAAGCTGCTAAGGACGTGTCGAGTTGGTTGTGGGATGACGAGATGGACTGTTTGGGACCGGTCAAAGGTGGATGGTGATAAAGTGGACCAAAGAGGGGTCATGCTTGAGTCGGGCCTTATTTAATGATTTGATTATTGAAGCCGTCTTAAGTTGAGTCATCTAGCAATTAAACCAAAGGGTTGTTGAGTAAATGGGGTGGCTTGGGACCAAACTGAGTTTGGACCGACATGAACTGGCCTGGCTAAGATGTGATAGGATAGCTTGGATTGGGTCGGGCTGAGTCAAACCGGCTTGCTAATTATACTTGCGAGAAATTTGACCAACGATCACTTTGTTACGAAATCATATGGTAGCTCTAAATCGAGTTATTACAACTTGCTTTTGGAAAACTCTTTTTTAATTCCAATAAGTGCATCTCTTGATGGTACGCCAACCATCATCATATTTGATAACATTTTTTCTCCTCCATGGTCATGCTAGCAGCAAATGACTGACTAATCAAACAACTTGATAATGAATGACTATGTCGACAATAATAAACATTTACACCATATCCGTCTTTACCTTTGTAAATGCTTTTGGTTAAAAATGGACATCCGTCTTTCCTTGTACTAGTTCAAACACATCTTTTCACATTTCCTTTCAAAGGCTTATAAGGTTTAAACTCTCCACTTCTTTCACAAGCGCGCCAAACTCTAGGCTTTGTTCTTTTTTTATTGCCTCCATTCAACACCAATGAAAAAAATTATCACAAGAAGGAAAATTTTGCAACAAATTATATTATTAATAAAATGCTACATATTAAGAAAACTAATATTTATTAAACAATTTAACATACTTGCTTTATAGAAAATGATGAATATGGTCTATTTCAATATTTTCATATTTAGTAAATTAATCATCTTCCCCTTGTTTGTTCAATATTTCTTAAAATTTATCCAGTTGAAAATCATTTTTCTTCTACGTTCAACCCATTTTCCTCCACCTTAACATTGTCAAATATTATGTCGCACAACTCATTACCACAAACAACTGCATTTGCGCTCAAATCAACATTTACATCCTATAAGAGAAAAATAAAAATAAAAACAGAATCAACAAAGAATAATTTAAATCAACAATACAGAATATGTCACACTGATGCATTTAACGAAGTTAACATGTCGTGTACGACAAATGGTTGTCGATTGATCTCGATCAAACTATGCTAATTTTCTATCGATATCCTTAATATTTATGTCATTATTACACTTTATTTTATTAAATCCATGAATCAAATTCTTAAAATGCTGAAAAAATATGTATTAAAATGATTATACCTTTGAAATATTACTCCCCTCTTCTTCTTGCTCCTCGATAACCATTTAAAAAATTTAATTTTTTTCGTTTAGCTAGCGATTTATTAGGATGTTTGTATTTTTGGGTTTTAAAGAGAGTGGAAAAATATATGTTTGTCATTAGAGATTTAAATGGAAATTTGTTGTAATATATACTGGTAATAAGGGTGAATATGTTAACTATTAAAGAACATTATTATGATCTTCATTCTATATAGAGTCTATAAATAGAACTCATTTGTATTGTATTATAGATATGAATGAATAAAAATGTCTTCTCACTCTAATGGCTTGTACTCTTGTTTATTTATAACACGTTATCAGCACGATGCTCCTTGAATTTTTTTTCTTTTATCTTTCATTATAGATTTGATCCCATCCTTCCTTCTTTTGTTTATTTGAACGTGGAGCTCAATTTACTCATTCCTTTCACTTTATGAAAATAAAGTTTAAAAATCTAGTAATACCTATTCTACAGTAATATCTATTCTATATCTAAATATTTAGTGCCCTTATGTCTTCATCACCTATATATGCTAGCTCTTACTGACACAATTTTATACCATTCTACAACCAATATTTTCTTTACACAAAGGTATATTTCAGCAAGTTTCCTTTTTCTTCTTTCCATGTACCGTCCTTTAATATATGGCTGCAAATATTTTACTTTTCAATTAGCAAGGGCCATTTTCTTTTGTCAATTCCAACATTGCATGTTTAGTTGCAATTACTTTTAAAAGTTCCATGCACGATTCAATATATTTTTATTGTGGTATTCAAATATACATTCAGTTATTTAAGTATACATTTTTTTGGGTTTGTGTACAATTTATTTTGGGTTTGTGTACAATTTATTTAAGTATATATGAGCTATAATTTGTTTATATTTATACTGCATTCAAATCTAAAGACACTTCCATGAATTTGTGTTGTATTTTTTTTAAGGGGCTTTGCACGAAAGATCCCTATTTCTGATGGTGTTACAAGAAAAGTCCCCGTAGAAATAAGTATGTAAATTAAGTCCCTGTTTTTTCTAAATCAGAAAACGCAAGTTAGCTTGCGCTTTTTAAAATTTCAAAATTTTCAAAATCAGAAAGCGCAAACTAGCTTGCGCTTTCCTGATAGAAAGCGCAAGTTACCTTGCGCTTTTCAAAATTTTAAAAGTTTTTAAATTTTCAAAAAAAAATTCAAAATTAGAAAGCGCAAACTAGCTTGTGCTTTTCTGATAGAAAGTGCAAGTTAACTTGCGCTTTTCAAAATTTTCGAAAATTTCGAAAAATATTTCAAAATTAGAAAAGTGCAAGATATCTTGCATTTTCTGTCAAAAAAGTGCAAGACACTTTGCGTTTTTTTATTTTTGAAAAATAGGGACCAAATTTACATATTCATTTCTGTAGGGACTTTTTGTATAACAACATCAAAAACAGGGACTTGTGACCCTTTTCTTGTTTTTTTAATTTCAGTTCGTTTCAAGCTAGCAATAACTACCTACTATATTATATAGTTCAAAGGATAATGGTATGTTTATTAATTAATTGTATTCGTAAACTAAGCCATATTATATAGTTCAAATTTTGTTATATGCACATTAGTATTATACCATATGCACGTTTGCGTTAGAATAAAATAGAGCTCGGATGCGCCATTTTCCCCCAATTGTTAATGAAAGGTGCAGGAAACCAATCCCACACAAGTAATGGTTTATTTTTATATAAAGTTTACGATATGTACATTAGTATGTTTATGCGGTTTTATTTTAATTTTAAGTTTATTATATCCAGTGACATTTACTTTGAGTATTTTAATATTTACTTCATGGCCAACTAGCCTCTATTTGCAGTCATTTTTCTCCCTCGGTAAAATCAAAGTTACTGCATACTTTCTCTATGCTCTTACTATATCATAGTAAAAGTACGAAAGATATAATTTTATGTATGTACATTGTTAGATTTTCTCTAAACTAATTTAATGTTTACATTTATTGACTATGCTAGTTATATACAATTTTTTTTCTTGCCATTAGACCGAACTCATAACATTGCATACATAAGTAAGCTTGAATTCAAATCTCTGAACTGTTGTAGTATTATACAGATATATTCCTCCAGGGCACGATTGAATCGCTTGCTTTCAAGAATGTTTTCGCCTTTCTCAGATCACAAAGGCTTTCAGAAAACCTTCTTTCAGGATACAATGGAGTATGTTTTGTGCAAATTGTGATTACTTACACAAATCAGAAGAACACTCGTATTTGATCAGATGATGCAATAAAGATATTGATTCAGAAAAAACAGAAAAGTATGTTTTGAAAACGAAGGCGGTCAAGTATATATAGGGGAAAACATCTGTTGGTGGTGACTGTTTGAATGAACAGACATCTTCTCAACAGTCATACCCGTTTGCGTTTTGAATTCAAATTCAAACAGTAAACTAAATGTACTGTTTGAATGAACAGACATCTTCTCAACAGTCGACCGCCGTTAGCGGGGGCGTTGCCACCCCCCTGGACCCCCCTCGTAGTGGCAATCAATTTAAATAATTTTATGAAAAACTTCCAACATGAACATATCCGAAGACAATTATTTGTCATGGATATTGGATGCTGAGGTCCACTTACAATCTCAATGCTTAGAAAATGTCATTAAAAATTGTAATAATATGTCCTAGCAGAATAAAGCAAAAGCTCTCATATTCTTAAGACGTCATACCACGACGATCTTATAACCGTATATTTAATTGAAAAGGGTCATCTCCACTTATGAAACTCCCTGAATGAGCATTATGACCACCAGAAGACAATCATACTTCCAAACACTAGGAAAGAGTGGTTGAACCTGAGGTTTCAAGACTTTAAATCTATAAGGAAATACAATTCCGCTATGTTTAGAATTACTTCTAAATGAAATTGTGAAGAGAAAAGGTAGATGAGGCACAAATGCTTGAAAAGACATTTTCAATGTTTCGTGTCTCAAACATATTCCTACAACAGCAATATCGAGAGCGTTATTTTATAAAATATTCTAACCTCATAGGATGTTTATTAATTGCTAAGCAAAATAATGAATTGCTTATGAAAAATCACTCCTTGGGACCAACTGGTTCAGCTGCATTAGCAGAAGTTAATGCTGATTTTTCCCACTCCATAAGAGGTCGAGGTAGAGGACGTAGACGTAGATATAGCTCCAGCAAAGGTGGTTATGGTGGTTTTAGAGGTAAAAAAACTACCAACTTTAAAAGGCAACGAAAGAAAATTGAGCCCGAAAAGAATAATGATTCGGCTTTAGAAAATAAAAGGCACCATGAGGAAGTTTGTTATAAATGTGGACACTCTCGCCACTGGCCACGTACATGCAGATCATCAAAGAAAACAATTGAAGAATACCAACGTTCGAAGATTATTGAGACAAATAATACTGAAGGATTGTTTAATAACACGAGCTTGAAGTCAGATGATTTCTTCAAAGATGATGATGAAAATTTCATAAATGATAAAATTCTCAATGCAATGGTTGTTGATATGACCGTTCTGATCAACCAAAAGTAGCCTAAAGCTTGTTGTGTGGTTTTCCATTTTATTTTACTTTATTTTATTATCTTGTATTAATAAGTTAGTTTGAAGTTGATGTTTGTTTTTTAGAACTAGTTGAAATAATGTGTATTGATGGATGTTGGTCTTAATTAGTAGTTTGTTTTGAAATCCTTTTTAAAAAGTATTAGCATTTATTTATGTTCACAAATTATCTTAATAATTGGCTAACCACATTGTCTTTAATTTTTAAGGTATGGACCAAAAATATTTGAGTGATGATATATGCCTACTAGATAGTGTAACCACTCATAAACCAGAAGTTTTTTGCTGAATTATCTAAAAATATTTCAGCTAAAGTTTCTACCATAATTGGATCTGCTAATATAATTGAAGGATCTAGAAGAGCCCATATAGTACTACCAAATGGTGTACATATCTTCATTCAATAAGCATTATACTCAAGCAATTCTAAAAGAAATCTGCTAAGTTTTAAGGATATAAGAATGAGTGGTTACCATATTAAAACTATAAATGAAAACAAAAAAGAATATCTTTGTGTTATTTCTAGAATTAAAAGCCAAAAGCTTATTTTAGAAAAAATTGGTACAGTTTCAAGTGGATTATATTTCACGAAAATTGGCATAGTTGAATCCCACTCTATAAACATGAGTCATAAGCTCACAAATACAAAGACACTGATTCTTTAGCGTGATCACTTGGGTCATCCTAGGTCAACTATAATGCGTAAAAATCGCTAAAAACTTAAATGGGCATGATTTATCAAACCTATTAATTTACCAAGTGATTAATTATGTGTCCCGTGTGCACAAGGAAAATTAATCACTCGACCTTCATATAGTAAAATCACTTCAAAATCTCCAACATTTCCACAAAGAATTCAAGGTGATATATATGGACTAATCCATGCTAAATATGGACCATTTAAATATTTTATGTTATTAATTGATGCATCAACTCATTGGTCACATGTATGTTTGTTTTCTTTAAGAAATATAACATTTGCAAATTAGTTGCTTTGATTAAATCAATTCGACTAGATAATGTAGGAGAATTTATTTCCGAATTATCTGATGCCTATTGCTTATCATTGTGAATTGAAGTTGAACATCAAGTAGCTCATGTTCACACTCAAAATGATCTAGCATAATCATTAATTAAACATTTGTAGCTTATTGCAAGACCATCGCTTATGCAGTCAAAGTTACCCATTTCAGCTTGGGGACATGCAATTTTTGCATGCATCAAAATAGGTTAAAATTAGACCAACACCTTATCCTCCATTTTCACCATCACATCTTTTAACTGGATCCCAACCAAATATTTCACATTTACAAAAATTTGGTTGCACTGTGCATGTGCCCATTAGTCTCCCACTTCGTACGAAAATGGGCCCTCGACATAAGTTGGGAATTTATGTAGGGTTTGACTCACCCTCGATAATTCGTTATCTTGAACCTCTCACAAGTGATGTCTTCATTGCAAGATTTTTAGATTGTAATTTGATGAGACAATTTTCCCACCGTTAGGAAGAGAAAAGACCTTTCCAGTAGAACGACGTGAAATATCATGAAATAATCCATTTATGTCTCATTTGGATCCACACACCAAATAAAGCCAATATGAGGTACAAAGAATTTTGCATCTTCAGAACATTGCAAATCAAATGCCAGATGCATTTAGTGGTGTTGCAAAAATAACTAAATCTCTCATTCCAACAGCAAATGCACCGGCTATAATTGAAGTCCCAAAAGGACCAAAGTTGAATATAACAGCAAATGAATCTAATTAAAGTAGGACAAAAGCGTGGAAGACACATTGGTTCAAAAGACTTGACGCCTAGAAAATGAAAATCTAATAAAAAAATCATCAATTGATAAACCTCCCGAAGAGGTTATAAATGATCCTAAAGGTCACTTAAATGAAAATTCCAATTCTTCTAAAAATGTTGATGGAACTATTATCCCAAAAGAAATAATAGAAGCTTCCAAAAATAAAATGGTACCTAATAATAATGAGATCCCAACATTTATACGAACTATGGAGAAATGCGGAGCCAAAGTAAAATAATAATTGATGATGTATTCTCATTCACAGTAGCTATTGAAATAACTAAAAGCCATGACGATAATGAGAATAATGATACCAAACCAACTAGCATAAATGAATGTCGTAAAAGATATGATTGGCCAAAATGGAAAGATGTTATCAAGTTGAGCTAGATTCACTTGAAAAATATGGTGTATTTGGATCGACGGAGAAAACAATAAAAAATGTCAAACCAGTAGGTTATAAATGGGTATTTATTAGAAATTGAAATGAAAAAAATTAAATCATGAGATACAAGGCACTACTTGTCGCACAAGGTTTCCTTTAGAGACCGGGTTTTGACTTAAAAAAACACACTCTTTATTTTATGGATGTCATAACATTTTGATATTTGATAAATCTTGTATTTTTCAAAAAACTTAATACAAGATTAACTGATTTTGTGACAACTTATCTTTATGGTGAACTAGATACCGATATATGCATGAAAATTCCAAATGGATATAAATTGCCTGAAGCAAAATTAAAGTCGATGTACTCATTAAAACTGAGACAATCACTATATGCTTTAAAAAAAAGCTCGAAGAATGTGGTATAAATGCCTTGGTGAATATTTGATAAAAGCCAGATATAAAAACAATCTCATTTGTCCATGTGTCTTTATAAAGAAATCGGTAAAGGGATTTTCCATTTTAGCAGTTTACGTCGATGATATAAATTTAATTGGGACTCTAGAAGAGACTGATGAAACAATAAATTATTTTAAAAAATAATTTTAAATGAAAGATTTTGGCAAAACTAAATACTATATCGGTCTACAGATCGAGTATAATACTAATGACATACCGATCCATCAGTCAAACTACATTGAGAAATCCTAAAGCATTTTCAAATGGATAAAGCATACCCACTTAGTATGTTTATGGTTGTCAAATCTTTGGATATTAAAAAGGACCCTTACTGCCCAAATGAAGAAGATAAAAATGTGTTTTGTCCAGAAGTACCATATCTCGGTGCCATTAGTGCATGAGACTGAATATTGCATTCTCATTAAATCTTCTAGCAAGATACAATTCATCACCAACGAAAAAACACTGAAATATAAAATATATCATGAGATATCTCCATGGAATGACAAATTTATGCTTGTTTTATTCCGACATAGGTAATAATATGAATCTAGTTGGTTATGCTGATGTAGGTTATTTTTCTGACCCACACAAAGCAAGGTCGCAAACTGGGTATGTGTTTAGTAATAGTAATGCAGCTATTTCATGGTGATCTATGAAGCAAACGTTAGTACCAACATCATCCAATCATTCTGAAGTACTAACACTACATGAAGCAAGTCGAGAATGTATTTGGTCAAAATCATTAATTGAGCATATTTGAAATACATGTCAACTTTCCTCGGCTAAAGAAGGATCAACTATTATATATTAAGATAATGCAGCTCGTGTAGCTCAGATTCAGGCAGGTTACATCAAGGGTGATAGAACAAAGCATATTTCTCCTCAAATTTTCTTCACACATAAACTACAAAAGGATAATAAGATAGAGGTGAAACAAATCTAGCTCCAAGAAAATCCGGCAGATCTATTTAAAATGGCACTTCCAAAATCAACTTTTCAGAAGATGGTGTATAACATTGGTATGTGTTGGCTGCATCAACAGATTATTTGAATAATTCTGTAATAGCCCACATTTTTAGATAATTAAATAATCAAATAACGATGAACATCGAAAATAAGCATTTTTAGAATTGTCAGAATATGGCCTTGAAACTTATACCACTATATTCATGGCGATTTTCTGATCAATTTTCATATATAACTTGTCGAAATCCGAGTTAATTTGAAATAGTTACGAGAAGAATAAGAAATCAGAATTAAATGAAAAGAAAATAGTAAGACCCTACGGGTCGACCCGCAAAGCACAAGGGTCGACCAATAGGTTGACCCGCAAAAGACACAGGTTGACCCATAGGTCGACCCGCGTATAGCCCTGGACGAGAAATCATCTAAGGACATGCCGAAGTCTTGTAAACTGATTTTCGTGCGATTTGAGCCGTTGTTTTCTGGATCCAAAAAGGGTTGCAAAAAGGAAGGCTATGGATAATAGAACTGGACTAAAAATCAGATCTGGAATTTGGAGTGTTTTCATTTCAGGTGAGTGGATTTAAATTATATATCTTTTATGTTGGTGATATATAATATCTTTAGATTCCCATTAAATATTTTAATTCAGCATTTGAACTAATTTCAGTAATTAGTTCTACTAGTTAGTTATGTTGAAACTGTAAATTTTATAAGAGAAGTGTACTTATATTTAAATGTTATTTATATGAAAAAAGAAAGGAATCCAATTAAATATAAGTAATATTAGGCTTAAAAATTATAGAGAAAGGCATAAGCCTAAAAGTGAGAAATTTACAGTAAATTATGATAAAACTTGGGGAATGAAATAAAAAGGGGAAATCTAATAACTTGATTTGGAAGTTAGTGATAGATTAGTTGGCTGGTTTAGAAAAGGGAATACATTTCCATAGTTTAATATTGAAAATGGAATTAGTGAAAAATAGAGACATTACTGTATTTTGCATTATCCAATAATTAAATAAACAATAAAAGAAATATCTTGCAGTTACGAGTTATTGTTTATGACATTATTTAGTATTAAAACATGGAAATGAATTTTAGTACAGTTTTTGTATCCAACCAAATAGAATAGAACTACTTCCTAGAATAAAAAAGAATAACGTGAAGCGTTAAAGAAATTAAAGAAGAGGAAATAATCAATTTAAATATTTGACAAGACTAGAAATAATAAACATAAAATGTGACTAGATCTGCATTTACTGCGTAGATAGTAGAATAAAAAGTAAAGCAATTATTATGATAAGTAATTTGTGACAGTTGGACGTAGTCCCAAGCTAAAACTGTCATATAATATAAGAGAACTAAAGATAATTTAGTATCTGTTTGTACCAAAAATGGGCACAACACTCTTCGGGAGTTGTTTGAAGAGATAAAATGAAGATTATAAATGTAAAACAGAGATTATCTAACAAAAACTCCAACAAATAGGAATGTAAAATGCACAGACAAGCAGTTTAGAGTGGTTCGGCGTATAGCCTACGTCCACTATGAAGTTTTGATGATTTTATTGATTCTCTTTCAATGATTACAAGCGTTTACAGCGATGAACAGCGGATTACAGTTTAGAATTCGAAATTGACAGCAAAAGTATGGTGCAAATCTCAATCCGGCAGAGTCTGGACGCTTCAGAGAAAAAAGATCCTTTTTCCGTTGATTCTGGGGCTCTATTTATAGGCGTAGGAAGCTTGGATTTCGCTCAAACTCCGGGAGACTTGGCCTGACACGTGAGGGGACCCATTCGACCACTTCCAGAGAGTTTCAAGCCAATCTGTGATCGATACGAAATCATTTCGTATCGATCAAGATTACTTCCAATTGAGCTCAAAATTGGTGGAGATGTTCCTTGTTATGTGTGCAACCTTCAGTTAAAATTTCATCATGTTTGGATCAGTGGATTATGAGATATGGTCGATACGAAATGGAATTCCTCATAGGCTGTCTGGTTCGTATCCATGATTTCGACTCCATCCGTTCGTCTCGCTGGCTGCACGTGTTCTTGAGGTGAGGTGGCGCGCGCGCTTCGTTTCGATCCGGTCTTCGTGCCGCATTGACTGTTTCGACTCCACATATCTCGCCTCGTTTTACTTTGATGGAAGACACGTCATCCCTGGTCAGTTGACTCGTGGGTACGAACGAGTCATTAGGCATGGATTCGAAGTGAGGTCCTCTGATGGATACGAAGCAAGCATCGAGTGATGGATACGAAGCGAGCACCGAGTGATGGATACGAAATAAGCATCGAGTGATGGATACGAAGCGAGCACCGAGTGATGGATACGAAGTAGACGCTGAACGATGGATACGAAGCAGACGTTGGCTGAAGGATACGAAGCAGACGTTGGCTGAAGGATACGAAGTCCTTCAATTGCTGGTATGTGTGAAGTCCATCGATACGAGTTCGATGGATACGAAGAAAATCGAGTCGAACCTGGGTACCTCGATGGATCCGGAGCTGATCGGTACGAAGCATGATGGATTCGAACTGGGGCTTCGGTGATGGATACGAAATCGCCCAGAGTGATGGATACGAAATCTGGGCTCTTTCCCTCCAATTTGACTCGATCATAACTTGAGTGTATGAGTCCGGATTGACTTGAAATTTGAGGTGCTGATCTCTATGGCCTTTCTTGTCGTGTCCTATCAATTGTAGCTCACTCTGGGCTCGGACAAAATTCAGTGATATCCATGGCGTGCTGTCCTTGTTCCCTAGTCGGCCTCTTGGTGTCCTGGCCTTGCCAAAAGGCGGGATAACATTTGCCCCCCAAAGTACGTCTTGTGAAAACATGACGTGCTTTGAAAAGTTGTATGTCTTCTTTGGATAATGTTGAAAGTCGTACCCCTTAGCCATTCTCTCGTATCGGTCCTCTTATGAATCGATGCTCAAAGTCGAAAAGCCTTCTTTCGTATCGATGTGGGTTGACTTGATGGATACGAAAACAATCATTCGTATCGATGGTCACAAATCGCGGTGAATCCTGATTCGAATTGGTGATATCTGATGGATATGAAATGGATGTTCGCATCGATAGATTCCGATGGATACGAAATGGATGTTCGCATCGATAGATTCTGATGGATACGAAATGGACGCTCGTATTAACAGGTCTGCTCTGTTTCGAATCGATGGCCCATACTCTGGATGTTTCGTAACGATGGTGTTTGGTGAACATTTCGCCTCTACGAATGTATAGCTTGATGGATACGAGGAAAGCGCGTGCATCTACCCATCGTATTCACCTGGCCTCCCTGTGCGCTTCGAACCGATAAAGGTTAGTGGGTTCGATACGAATGCTCGCATCGATGTGCTGTTTGACTGGTTGCGACCGGTCAGATTGACTGGGAGTCGAATCGACTCGGTTCCGTCCTAGGCTTCATATAAATATCTGGTACTTTGCCGTTTCTCACTTTTTTACCTTTTACTTTTACTGTTGTCTTCTGCCTTCTCGTATCGATTCACAGACAAGCAGGAGAGAAGAATTACTCCAATCTTCGAATCGATCAAACATCATCTTATTATTTCCCCAAACTCCAATTCGATTCAGGTAAATAAGTAATCACGGCTATACTCGAGCGACGAAGTTCAGATCTCAGATCCATCGTGCCTTCACTGATTATCGATTTTGGTGGTGCCAAGGCCAGATCTGGACCAGAGCTTGGTCGAGGATGGCCATGGCTATGCTCGCTTCAATCGGAGAAGAAAGAGTTCTGGAGTAGCTGTTTCACCACTAGTTCGTGTCGATCCGGGACAGGAGGATTCGACTCGATCCAGATTTCATGATTTCGCATCGATTGATGGGTTAAAGGGGATGCAGAGGTTCGCATCGATCTAAGGTGGTAGGGGCTTGTGTTGAACTGAGATGATCGATGTAAGCGCTTGGCCAGCGTGATCGATGCGAAAATCTATCTCTCTTGATCGATACGAAGACCAAGAGATCTCATCGATCCCATATCGATAACCACAGATCGATGCGAAGTTATTGCATTTGGTTGTCTCACAGCCGTTACTCTTGGCCGATGCGAAGTAAACCTACTTGATCGATACGAAATCTCCTCCTCCGGTCGATACGAACTGACATCGATACGAAAGGTATCGAGTTGACTTGATCGATACGAAAGTATCGATTCGAACTTGATCGATACGAAAGACATCACGCCTCCGAATGAATTTGAACTTGAACTACGATCGATTCCATGCTGAAATTCGACGAACTTAGCGAACTTTTGCACGTTCTTACATTCGATTCCGACGAGCTTCTGCCTTGCATAATTGGACTTGATTACAGGATTGCATATTTGACTGACTTTCGAAGCTCGTCGATGGAACTGCCTTTTAATAGAAAAGTACAACGAACTCTTTAATCTTGAATCGATCGTTATCATCTGGATGGCGCAGTCATGACGGTTAGCGATGACGGTCATGTTTGTCTGACTTCCAGAATCTCGTCGCTCGCACATTTTCTTTAATTCTGCAGAATTTGCTCAAGTCACGCACAGCACTTGCACTACACTACACATTCATGCACTTTACACTGGGGAATGCACGGGCTTTTTGTCACCTAATGATGGTTTCTCGTGAGTTAGCTAGTGATGGAACCGTCAAGTTCGCAGCAGCAAGAAACTCAGAACCTATCCTTCCCAGAATTGAGATTCCGGTCATCGAGACCGAAGCTATTGGCCCGGCTCCGGATGAGTTGCCCAACGCGTCCTTCATTAACAGTCCACCTGATTCCGTCTCATCCAATATCTCCGAAGACATGCTGGGGAGGATATGCTTAAGGCATGGTTTATCTTTGGATGAGGTATTGTTGCCTGGACCGGATGATAGGCCACATAATCCCCCGGAGGGGTATACTGCTTTTAATCGGCATGCGTGCGCAGCCGGCACACTTCCTCCATTCAACGACTATATAAGAGAAGTGTTGGCTTATCTGGACATCGCTCCGTCTCAATTGCATCCAAACGGATATGCCTCACTCAACAGCTTGTTCGTTGTATTCATGGAGTACCTCCATCGTCCTCCCTGTATGACCGACATAAGATACTTGTTCAACTTCAAGAGTCGGACTGACAGCCCATCTTACACGTTCTTGGAGTCTGTAAGGAACTGCCAAGTTGTCGTGGGGTCGTGGACTAGGCTAAGCTATTTTAAGTCGGAGTGGTTCTATGTCCGATGCCCTCCGGGGTTTGCCAGAAGATGGTTATTCAGACGTGAGTATCGTCTTTTTTCCCAAGTAATTGACAGGGCAATTTTCGGAGTGAAATTAAACTTACGTCTTCTTCTCTTTTTCTTTCAGCTATCATCCAGCGGCCTGAGGGTGGCTATTATAAAGAGATAGTTCGGGTCCTCCAAGAGATTCCTAGCGAAGAAAGGAATATTGAGCTGGTATTGACAGATCGGAATCTCAGAGTCCTTGGGCTGATCGGTCGGAGGCAGAGCATAAGACTCGACGGTGCATTAAAGACCGTTTCCAGGAAAAAGGTCAAGCAGATGAAGCCCAGGGTCGTGATAATCGAGGAACCCGACTCCGAGAAAACCCACACTGACGAAGAACCGTTGGTCGGATCTGTTGATGCAACCCCAGAGTCCGATGCTAAGAGGAAGGGCAAAGCTGTGGCTTCGAAACAGCCTAAGTCTGGGAGGCGGAAGTCTGTGGTTTTGCACCGTCCTTCGCCAGGAGTTAAGATTATGGAGGCGTCCTCCCCGCAAGCTGGAGATCAATTCGAAGGGCCTGCTGACCCTCCAGTCCCTGACATCGAGCCGGAGCAACACGATGTTGGGTCGGGTGGACCGCGACACATCGTCGATGTTAGCGAGTCTGAGTTTGCCGATGCGACTGACACTTCTGGTTGGTCCGGGGGGTTACACATTCACACACTCCTCACGGCACAACACATTTTCCTAACCACAATCAACACATCGCAAACGGTTACTGATTCTTTGTGGTTTTCTTTTCAGGTACGATGTCTGGGAAAGGTTCCGTGCTTGGTAGTT
This sequence comes from Allium fistulosum, assembly GCA_030737815.1. Taxonomy (NCBI): domain Eukaryota; kingdom Viridiplantae; phylum Streptophyta; class Magnoliopsida; order Asparagales; family Amaryllidaceae; genus Allium; species Allium fistulosum. Next base: position 301,089,741 of record CM060901.1, on the reverse strand, counting down.
TGCGTAAGCGCCGTTATCACGAGCCACGCAGAAGAGAGGGCGAGAGGGATTATGACACGGGACACTCTGGTCAGGAGAAGTCTGACAGAGATAGAGGACATGTTCACCGATCCCGATCTCGTTCTCCTCCCCCCAGGACCTCTGCACCTCCTGTGGTCGCAGTTACACGTCCTCCCGAGACTTCACGGTCTAGGCCGCCTTCTCAAGCTTTAAGGTCCGACCCTCCGCGCAGGACCGAAATAGCCACCTCTTCGGCTACTGTGTCGATCCCGACCGAGGCGTCTAGCGAAGGAGCGCTCAAACTGGCACAGATGAGGAAGGAATTTCCTGACATCTGTTTTGATGGGTATGTCTTCCCCCCGCATCTGAAGAGAATCCCGCCAACCGCGGAGACCACTATCCATGATTATGTCGCGGACATCTTTTTCCAGTATAGGGAGTGGGGACGGGCCGCGAGGAAGGCATCTAAAGTAGCATTTGAGCGGGGCGTCACCATCGAGAAACTTGAGAAGGAGCTGGGTCGCAATGACCAAATCATAAAAGCGCTCAACTCAGAGGCCGAGTCTTCTCGTAAGTCTGAAATGGAGGCTTTAAAGAAAGTTGATGAGGTGACCGCTGCCATGGTCAGGATGAAGCAAGAACATTACACTGCCATCGAGGACATGGGTCACAGGAACACTTCCATTACTGCCGAAAGGGATGCCGCTCTCAAGGAGCTTAATGAGCTAAAGTCAAAGTTTTCAGAGATGGCTAAGGAAAAAGACGCAGCTAATGTCTCTGCGCAGGAAGCCTGTGACCAGGCAGTGACACTCCAAAAAGAGAAGGAAGCGGCTGTACAACAAGCCCGTGAGGCTGAGGCTGGAGTTGATGAGAAAGTACGGCAGGCGGAGGCCAGGATCGAGGCCGAGGTGGAAGAGCTACTCGTCACTTACAACGCCAATGTGCTAAGGCATCGAGACTTGACATGGCTTGACGATTACCCCACACATCTCTATAACGCCTGGAGCCTACTGGTTGATGAGGAGAGATCTGGGCACCCTGATGAAGCCCCTGATGAGTTTGAGCTGGAGAACCGCATCCTTAATGATGACGAAAAGAAGGTTCTCCATGACTCCATGATTTCCCATGACAAGGTGAGGCTTGGTGCTCAGATTCAGGAAGTCGGAGAGAGCTCTGGTGCAGAACACCATGTTACGAGTTCTGAGATAGTCGTGTCATCTCAGTCTGAGCCAACTTCAATGATCTACTCCCAGCCTATCCCAGCGTATGACCCAGATCAACCGCACTTATCTCCTATTAAGGAACATCCTTCTGAAGTGGTTCAGACGACCTCGAGCCAAACCGAGGAAGGTACTTTGAACTAACTTCCAGTATACTTGGATTGAAGAACCCGTGTTGAAATGTTGCTAATGACATGTCTTTTCCTTTGATCAGTGACAGGAGTCGCACCAGCCGCGCCTCTTACCACCCAAGTATTAGGTCAAGCGCCAGGAGCCATCGTTTCTGAGGCGACCTCCGTCGCAGCAATGGCACCAGTTGGAGTGACGGAGGGGAGCTCACTTTCTTTCGATGAGCAGATGATAAACGAGCTCCTTGGCCGTCAAAGTGATCCTTTCGCGGACTTGCCATTTGGCTTGGGTGGATTCACGGCTACTTCCGACACCTTGTCCCAAACTACTACGGCTCCTAGCGAGGCCAGGGCACGGCGGGAAGCGGCGATGTTAGCCGAGATCAATGCCGAGATGGCGGCTGCGGCGCACGGCGGTGAAGTAGAAGGCGGAGCGACAGCACAGTGCCCCATTCCTCTCATGACTGTCTCTCCTGGGGGCACACTTACTGATACTGATGCACCAGCCCCTCCTCCGGCTGCGGAGTCCGTTCCTCCCACTCCTCCCGCAGGAAGCATCCCTATAGAGTCCAGCTCAGACGAGGACGTTGACATTATGCCTTCACCCGAAGGGAGCTTGCCTAGGGAGAAAGGCTCCAAGCGAAAGGGTACTGGCGGCTCCAGTAGTTCCTCGAAGAAGAAGAAAAAGTTGAGGAAGCAGAAGGATTAGACATCCTTTTCATAGGCAGTTAGGGACTTTTGTTATTTTTTCTGTCTTTTTCCTTTTGTAGGCCGTGTTTAGATGCGGGTTCGGCCCCTGCTAGTAGGAACATTTTAGGAAAGATCTCATGTATGAAGCATTGTTTTTGAGTTTAGTTGGAATAAAATTTTGTCTTTTAGCTTCTGCTTGCGTTCCTCTCTATGCTTGAATATTGCAGTGTTCGGACTTTGGTCCAGTGTATTTGCATTTTTTGATTGCTTCAAGAATAGCTCATTTTTACTTGTTAAGTATGGAACTTTCGGACTCGAGTTGTGATAGGGAATCGCATCGGAGCCGAACATCGTATAGTTTCGGGCAATGACTAACATTTGCTTCTGCCTCCAGCTTCGGGGTCAAGTTGTGATGATCAGCTTGCGATGGCACCGAGCGAGGACCGAGTGGTCGAACTACGCTCGTTCTCTTATGAATTGTTCCATCCACACTCCGGGGATATGCGTCATCTCGTAAGTGGTTGTTCGCACTCTGGGAACATGGAGTTGAATGTTTATACTCCATTTCGCACTCTGGGAATATGGAGTTAGATGTTTTATTCTCCGCTTCGCACTCTGGGAATACGGAGTTGGATGTTTATACTCCATTTTGCACTCTGGGAATATGGAGTTAGATGTTTTATACTCCGCTTCGCACTCCGGGAATACGGAGTTGAATGTTTATACTCCATTTCGCACTCTGGGAATATGGAGTTAGATGTTTTATACTCCGCTTCGCACTCTGGGAATACGGAGTTGGATGTTTATACTCCATTTCGCACTCTGGGAATATGGAGTTAGATGTTTTATACTCCGCTTCGCACTCCGGGAATACGGAGTTGAATGTTTATACTCCATTTCGCACTCTGGGAATATGGAGTTAGATGTTTTATACTCCGCTTCGCACTCCGGGAATACGGAGTTGAATGTTTATACTCCATTTCGCACTCTGGGAATATGGAGTTAGATGTTTTATACTCCGCTTCGCACTCCGGGAATACGGAGTTGAATGTTTATACTCCATTTCGCACTCTGGGAATATGGAGTTAAGTGTTTATACTCCGCTTCGCACTCTGGGAATACGGAGTTGGATGTTTATACTCCATTTCGCACTCTGGGAATATGGAGTTAATTGTAGGATTGTCGTGTGTCAATCCTATTAGTATCGGTGTCATGGCTTGCCCCCGAGCTCGGGTTTCGCCTAGTGAGTGGCCGGTCGTATCACAGCCACTCTCCATTTGAATAAGTCCCATTGTGTGATGGGATTTAGCTCTTCGTGCATCGTGATGTTGTATATCGTACATAATGAATCACAGCTCTGGCTCGAAGAAGTGGCATTTTATTGCTGAAATAAGAAAATGCGGCAAAGTCAGTTGCCTTATTACAAAATTCAAATTTCGAAATGCAGAAACAAATTGCTAAATAGAATGAAATAAATAAAGCCTGTCATATGTAGTAGCGGCGGAGACTTTTGCTGTTCCAAGCCCTCGGTAAATCGAGACCGTCAACAGTCGACAGCTTGAATGTACCATCTCCGAGCTTTCGTGTAATTACATACGGCCCTCCCCAGTTCGGTTTCATGTGTGAAGGAACTGGGTAAATTCTCTTGAGCACGAGGTCGCCGAGTTCAAAGGTTCGAGGTCGAACTCTGGTGTTGTACAATCGGGCGACCCGACTTCGATGTGCGGCTGCTCTCAAATCAGCCTCCTCCCGTTTTTCATCCAATAGATCCAAAGACTCGGCTAGGAGTATAGCGTTTGTTTTTGGATCATAATAAGTCACGCGATGAGAGAGCACTTCTGTCTCGACCGGAATAACGGCCTCTGAGCCATAAGATAGGGAAAACGGAGTGTGTCCGGTCGCGGTTTTGTGGGTCGTTCGATAGGCCCATAATGCCATAGGAAGTTCATCGACCCACTTGCCCACAGCCTTCTCTAGTCGTTTCTTCAGGATCGATTTTATAACTTTGTTGACAGCTTCAACCTGCCCATTCGCTTGGGGGTGTGCGACAGCCGAGAACCTTTTGCGGATATGAAACCGTTGACAGAAATCCTTGAATTCTGCGCTCTCGAATTGGGTTCCGTTATCAGTGATGATAGTATGCGGGAGTCCAAATCGACAGATGATGTTGCGAACCACGAAATTTATCACCTTCTTTGTCGTAATGGTTGCTAGGGCTTCGGCCTCAGCCCACTTTGTGAAGTAATCAACTGCGACGATGGCGTATTTCGCACCGCCTTTTGCTAAAGGCAAAGCGCCGATGATGTCAATGCCCCACATTGCGAATGGCCAGGGACTGACCATTTGGGTTATTTCAGTTGGCGGAGCTCTCGGAATTCGGGCATGTATCTGGCATTTATCGCACTTTCGGGCATAGTTTGCCGCATCTCGGTTCACTGTCGGCCAGTAGTATCCATATCGAAGTATCTTTTTAGCGAGAGCTTGCCCGCCGGTATGATCGCCGCACTCCCCTTCGTGCACGTCATGTAGCACTCGCTTGACTTCCTCGTGGGCGATACATCTGAGGAGAGGAACGGAATAACCTCTCCTGTACATGACTCCGTTTTGGATAACGAACCGCGAGGCTTTTCGCTGAATCTGTCTCTTCTCATTTCTAGGTTCAGGTAGCACCCCATTCTCAATGTAATTCCGATACGGAGTCATCCAGGACTCTCTACTGGGAGCGGCTTCAAATACAGAGTTCATTTCTATCCGATCGATGCTCGGAGTGGCCAAAGTTTCAACGGGGACAAGTCCCATTTGTTGCGCTTTGCCTGTGCTGGCTAACTTCGCCAGTGAATCGGCTTTCTGATTGCGTTCCCGAGGCACATAATAGATGGCATAATAATCAAACTGGTTTAGGATTTCCTGAACTCGTGCTAAGTATGCGGCCAGTCTTCGGTCTCTTGCCTGGTATTCTCCTCGCACCTGGCATACCACTAACTGCGAATCGCAATAAACTTCTACATCGATAATCCTCAAATCTCTGGCAAGCCTTAGGCCGGTTAGGAGGGCTTCATATTCGGCTTCATTATTAGTTGCACGAAAGTCGAATTTAAGAGCGTAACATATGGATCGGCCCTCGGGAGTCTCAAGTACAACCCCAGCGCCCGAACACCGGTCATTTGACGCACCATCAGTATACAGCTTCCAGATGTATTCGGGAGATTCACTGGTTTCGGGTAAGTCTTCCGGAACGGTGAATTCGGCTATGAAATCAGCTAGGACTTGTCCTTGAATGGCCCTCCGCGGAGCGTATGCGATATCAAATTGGCTTAGCTCAATGTTCCACTTGAGTAACCTACCGGACGTCTCAGGCCGCGTAAGGACCTGTCGTAACGGCTGGTCGGTGTACACAGTAAGCGGATGAGCTTGGAAGTAGGGACGGAGCTTCCTTGAGGCAATGACCAAACAATAAGCCAGTTTCTCCAGCCTTGGATAATTTCTTTCAGCTCCTGTTAGTCGCTTACTAACATAGTAGACCGGGTTTTGCACTTTGTCTTCTTCCCGGACCAGAGCAGCGCTAATCGCGTGTTCTGATACTGCCAGGTAGAGGTATAGTTGCTCGTGGTCAACCGGTTTTGACAAGATCGGAGGTGTGGAGAGATGTTGAACTAACGATCGGAACGCGCCTTCACACTCTGTGGTCCATTCAAAGTTTCGTTTGCCCTTCCGAATCAAGTCGAAGAAAGGAATGCATTTGTCAGTGGACTTTGAAATGAACCTGCTTAATGCTGCGACCTTCCCGTTAAGACTCTGGACTTGCTTTATAGTTTTAGGGGTTTGCAAATTTCTAATAGCCCAGATCTTCTCAGGATTCGCCTCTATTCCTCGAGCGTTGACAATGAACCCAAGGAATTTTCCGGATGCAACGCCAAAGTGACATTTGAGTGGGTTGAGCTTCATTCCGTACTCCCGGAGGATGCTGAACATTGAATTCAAATCTCTGACGTGATCGGTGGAGAATCGGGACTTCACCAGCATGTCATCCACGTAAACCTCCATGGTCTTCCCAATCTGATCAGCGAACATTCGGTTGACTAAGCGTTGGTATGTTGCTCCAGCGTTCTTTAGACCAAACAGCATGACTTTGTAACAATAGAGTCCCAGGTCGGTCACGAAGCTGGTATGTTCCTGATCAGGCAGATGCATGGGTATCTGATTGTAGCCGGAATAAGCGTCCATAAAGGATAGTAGTTCATGTCCGGCCGTCGAATCTACGAGTTGATCGATTCGCGGAAGCGGGAAGCTATCTTTTGGACAGGCCTTGTTTAGGTCAGAGTAGTCAACACAGGTTCTCCACTTCCCGTTTGGTTTTCGAACTAGTACAGGGTTGGACACCCATTCTGGATACAAGGCATCCCGAATGAACCCATTCGATTGTAGTTTGTCAACTTCTTCCTTAAGGGCGGAAGATCTCTCTGGATCCATACCGCGCCTCTTCTGCTTTACTGGGACATGTCGCGGATCTATATTCAGGGAGTGACTTGCAATGCTCGGCGAGATCCCGCACATGTCAGAGTGCGTCCAGGCGAAGACGTCGAGATTCGCCCGAAGAAATTCGACCAACTCCTGCTGTGTCTGCTTGTTTAGTTGGGACCCAACTTTCAGCATCTTCGAATCATCATCCTCACTGATTGGGACGTCCACAGTCAGTTCGGCTGGAGAGGCTTGACTCTCCGTTGATTCGTCTCTATCCTCGTTGTCTCTGGGGTCCAGGTCTTTCAGGAATTGGTCGTGGTGCCCGGGCCGAGGCCCAGGCACCAATTGTCAATTATCGATAGAACGGACGCAGAGAGATTCCTCTACGCCCTTCCCTTTCTCTTTACGTTGCGCCCCGCGCAGCTCAGCAACATAACAGGCCCTTCCCGAGGCCTGATCTCCTTGAACAACTCCAATCCCATGATCAGTGGGAAATTTCAGAGTCAGACACCATGGGGCGATCGCCGCCCTGAACTCGGCTAAAGCTGGTCGACCCAGAAACGCATTGTATGGCGAATCTATTTCTAGCACAACAAATTGTAACATGCGGACCCTCCGGCGTTCTCCAACACCTAACTCGACTGGGAGTTCAGTTATTCCGATAGGTATCGTGGCACTTCCGTTGAAACCATGGATTCTGAATAAACAGGGTTTCAAATCCTTCGTTTCCATCTTCATTAGATCGTAAGCCCGTTTGAGCAAGATGTTTACAGAGCTCCCACTGTCAACCAGGATCCTCTTCATCCAAGCAGGACCTACCTGGGCAGATATGACTAGTGGGTCGATAGTAGGGGCTTCGACTTTATCGGCGTCTCGGCTCCTAAACACGATATCATCGGACATTATCTTTTGTTGTTTTGCCGGGGTTCCATCCTCGCAATTACTATAACACTCGAAGTCCGCATGCCTGATAGAACTGGCATACAACTCCATTTCCCCCCAGCTTCTGTCTGCCGGATGGGGGCCACCACTTATTGTGTTGATAACTAATCTCCCGCCCGCACGAGCGGGTTCATCCTCTCTTTCCTGATTTTGTGAACGATTTTGATTCGAGGGGCCCGCTCCGCCAGGCTGCGGCGCCCGTACAAACTGATCTAGCTTCCTCTCTCTAATCAGCTTTTCGATGAGGTCCTGTAAGTGCCGACACTCATTGGTGTTATGTCCATAGCTCTCATGGAACCTACAGAATTTTCCTATCTGAATCTGTCTCTCCGATGAGGGCTTCGGAGCAGGTTTCTTATACTGTACAGTGTTGCAAGTCTGTAAGTATACGTTTTCCAATGACGTGTTCAGCGGCGTATAACTGTCAAACATCTGAGCTCTACGTCGCGGACCTCGGTTTTCGTCCCTCTTCTTATTCTGGCCATTGTTTCCTCTCTGCTGGGTTTGCTTGTTTTGTATATTCAGCTGAACTTTCCCGGAACTCTCGCCGGACTGTTTAACTGCCACATTGCTCTGTATTCCTTCAATGATGGGCCCCGCATCGTCCTGCTTCCTAGACTGTTTTGCATCCTCCTGCCGCAGGAATTGAGCGGCCTTGGAGTAAAAACGGTCCAACGACGCGGGCGGTTTTCCAGCCAGCCAGTTTCCGAATTCAGAATCGGGATCAATCCCCTTGGTCAGAGCCATTAAGATTGAATTATCGTTGGGATTGGTGATCTCGACGCATGCTGCGTGGAACCTCTCCAAGTAACGCCTGAGTGTTTCTCCAGGAGCTTGAGTGACGCTGGACAAGGTGTTGACGTCTTTTGGCCTAGCAGCATGCATCCGGAATTGTTCCACAAACTTCTTGGCCAATTGATCGAACGAAGAAATTGATCTAGGTGGTAGGCGGGTAAACCACATTGTCGCGATTCCTCCCAGAGAGATGGGGAAACTCCGACACTTCACTGCGTCGTCGGCCCTCGCAGCGCTCATCGACCATTCATACTTCAGAATATGCTGGTTGGGGTCACTATTCCCTTCATACATCGGGAGATTCGGCATTCTGAATCGCCTAGGGGGCTCGGCATGCAACACTTCATCTGTGAAAGGGGTATGACTGCGGGAAATCCCCCAGTCATCATTAGTGAGCCCCTGACTCTCGCGGATCATTTGACGTATCATGGTTGATATATCCGAAACAGGCGGATTCGGAGCGTGATGAGCTAAGGCGTGGTCGGGTTCCACGGCGCGAGTAGGGATCGGGCGTTGTCGACGATCCGTATTTCGCCTCCTTGGCTCAACGTCCTCTGGGACATAAGGTTCAGGAGTATGTCCTCGCTGTTGATTGATCGGCTCAGATTGATTTCGGGTATCGACCCTTGTCTCTGCTGCGGCGGTTGTGGCGCGGTTATCGGTGGTGTACTGTGGGGCAGTACCTCCTCGTGTTGAGGGACCGGTTTGGAAACTAGTCGACGGTCCTACCCTCAGTTGCCCAACAGTTAAGGCAGGCTGATATTCAGCAGCTTGAGCGCGATTCCCCTCTAGTCGAGGACGGGTAGTTTGGCGGTGGTAATCAGATGAAGCTGAGCTTTCGGTAGACGCTCTGGAGACATCATCTCTCCTGGACCTTCTGTGCCCCCGGCGGTTTAACTGGTTGGTCAGCTCGATATTGGCGCGTAATTGTTCTGCCAACTGCTGACGGCTTTGGGTCAGCTCCTGGAGCAATACTTGAAACTCCTGTCGGGTGACTAGCCCCGTTGAGTCTGACTGAGTGGCATTGTCTTGGTTGGAAGAAGGCGGCTGTGTGGGATTTTGCCTGTCTTTGCCTTCTTGCTCTGTTGCGGTGGCGCCAGTTCTTGTGCTGACCATTGTCGGTGGTGGAGTCCTTTCCTAGATTTTGAGCAAATCTGAATAGAATGGAAGGATTCCGGACTGGATATTTGGATCTTCCTCTTGGATTTGTGCAATCCGGTATCGACGGCAGATCCAACGAGCAGGAGAAAAAGCTGGTTTTCTCGGTGAAAGCACCAAAGTGTTTGTACCAAAAATGGGCACAACACTCTTCGGGAGTTGTTTGAAGAGATAAAATGAAGATTATAAATGTAAAACAGAGATTATCTAACAAAAACTCCAACAAATAGGAATGTAAAATGCACAGACAAGCAGTTTAGAGTGGTTCGGCGTATAGCCTACGTCCACTATGAAGTTTTGATGATTTTATTGATTCTCTTTCAATGATTACAAGCGTTTACAGCGATGAACAGCGGATTACAGTTTAGAATTCGAAATTGACAGCAAAAGTATGGTGCAAATCTCAATCCGGCAGAGTCTGGACGCTTCAGAGAAAAAAGATCCTTTTTCCGTTGATTCTGGGGCTCTATTTATAGGCGTAGGAAGCTTGGATTTCGCTCAAACTCCGGGAGACTTGGCCTGACACGTGAGGGGACCCATTCGACCACTTCCAGAGAGTTTCAAGCCAATCTGTGATCGATACGAAATCATTTCGTATCGATCAAGATTACTTCCAATTGAGCTCAAAATTGGTGGAGATGTTCCTTGTTATGTGTGCAACCTTCAGTTAAAATTTCATCATGTTTGGATCAGTGGATTATGAGATATGGTCGATACGAAATGGAATTCCTCATAGGCTGTCTGGTTCGTATCCATGATTTCGACTCCATCCGTTCGTCTCGCTGGCTGCACGTGTTCTTGAGGTGAGGTGGCGCGCGCGCTTCGTTTCGATCCGGTCTTCGTGCCGCATTGACTGTTTCGACTCCACATATCTCGCCTCGTTTTACTTTGATGGAAGACACGTCATCCCTGGTCAGTTGACTCGTGGGTACGAACGAGTCATTAGGCATGGATTCGAAGTGAGGTCCTCTGATGGATACGAAGCAAGCATCGAGTGATGGATACGAAGCGAGCACCGAGTGATGGATACGAAATAAGCATCGAGTGATGGATACGAAGCGAGCACCGAGTGATGGATACGAAGTAGACGCTGAACGATGGATACGAAGCAGACGTTGGCTGAAGGATACGAAGCAGACGTTGGCTGAAGGATACGAAGTCCTTCAATTGCTGGTATGTGTGAAGTCCATCGATACGAGTTCGATGGATACGAAGAAAATCGAGTCGAACCTGGGTACCTCGATGGATCCGGAGCTGATCGGTACGAAGCATGATGGATTCGAACTGGGGCTTCGGTGATGGATACGAAATCGCCCAGAGTGATGGATACGAAATCTGGGCTCTTTCCCTCCAATTTGACTCGATCATAACTTGAGTGTATGAGTCCGGATTGACTTGAAATTTGAGGTGCTGATCTCTATGGCCTTTCTTGTCGTGTCCTATCAATTGTAGCTCACTCTGGGCTCGGACAAAATTCAGTGATATCCATGGCGTGCTGTCCTTGTTCCCTAGTCGGCCTCTTGGTGTCCTGGCCTTGCCAAAAGGCGGGATAACAGTATCATAATAAAAGAAGACGGACTAGAATAGAAAAGAGACACTTGCAATTACATTTATAACGTGTAGGTTATAAAAGAAAGAAAAGAATATAAAAGTGACAATTGCAAGTATAATTGTAACACGTAGGTTATAATTAAAAAGAAAGAAATAGAAGAGGCTTATTTTATCAAACTTAGATCTTGGATTAAGTTAATAAGCAAAAAAAAATAACAGTGGCCCGTACCAGCAGCATTCCCTTTCAGATATAGGACTAATGGTCTCACACGTGGGTGGGGCTGGGCATACCGATTAAGGCAAATAAGTAGCCAATAGAACAAGAAAAGTAAACTAAATGCATAATAAAAGATCAGACGTAGGGTCTAATAAAATGGTAAGGTGCGTTTGGAGTAGCCCAAAGAGAATCTGGATAAAGAGCCTAACGAAGCAGTTCGTCGTAGGTTTTTAGTACAGAAAGAGCACGTCCAACTTAGTTATTCTGGGCTAGAAGGAAGTACGAGACTTCAACGGGACGTGAGGATACTCTAGGATGACCCTCTGGGGTAGGCCTAACAAAGCCGCACCCCCGGAGGCAGGTCTGTAGGTGTTCCATCAATAGAATATGCCTTGACTGCTTTTGCATTGCAAGCCTAACGAAGCGGACCTTTGTATACAGTCAAAAGGTTGATGATGGAGTACGATATTTGTATGACACTGTACTCTAGTTTGCGAGTAGGTTACAGTGGGCATGACCCATAAAGATAGTCGCATGCGGGTATTAACCATCATCAGTCAGAGCGAGTTCGGGAAAGACTAGAGTTAAACCAACATGCCAATGATTCTTTCACTATCGAGACATTGGATGAGGGGCACAACCAATTGGATGTTTAGATTGTTTGCAGTAGGGCACAACCACTTAGCTCTTGAAAGGTCTTTCGATTAGTTGAGGGGAGGACTGCGTGTGGCCATAGCCACGATGAGAAAAGAGACAGACCATGTAGAATATCTGTATTGTCGGCCTAACGAAGCGGACCTTTACAGATATAGAAAATCCTCGACCGAGTTTCATACAAGGTAGACCTTGTTGGCGGAATTCAGGGAGTAGACAGAACGATTACGTGTAGTCCTCAAGGTACGCACTGGGTGGTACATTGTGGATGTCCGAGCACTAGTATAAGCTAGTGCGGATGCAGTTTCACGTTTTCATAGTAGACGACGGAACATCTGTATTGTAGGCCTCATGTCCTTTACAGATATAGTTACAGTACGCTATAGTAGCGAGACGATGGAGTCCTTTTCGAGGAGGATACGAAAGGTACTATGGATAGTACCTAGGACCGATGCGGTCTTTGGGCATGTAGCTATATATATATATATATATATATATATATATTGGTTATTAGGTTTTAATCTACTAGGGAGTAGATGAGTATGATTCACGCATAGAGGTGAGAGTATTATAAACCCAATAAACATAATATAATAGAAAATGGAAATAGAACAGTATATGTAGAATTATGCTTAGAAGTATATAATTTTTCCATTCACTAGAACTTTAGTTCTGATCCCTTCCTCATATCATCTCACAGGTTAGATAGATGGCAAAGATTTTCCAGCTTCGAGACACTTGTTTAGAAAATGTTATTACCTTGATGAGTATTTACTTATTGCTATATTTTACTCAGTTCCGCTGTGAGATATTTCTTTGAGATCTGATATATTTATCTTTGCCTATTTGCCAGACACCCAACTCGGGCTTTGGTGGATTTGGATTTTAGCAATTTTGCGAAAAATCCGGACCCACTGGAACTAGGGTTGTTACAAATTCATTATAAATAAGGGGGAACATCCAAAAGTATGCTATAATATACTCTTTTCCTTCACTAATATTTTTCCCAGTACTGGCTTTTGTTAGTAAGGTTTTATTGAGACCTTAGGCATTATCTTGATCCAGAAGTATCAACCCTCATAATTACATTATAAAACACGTTACCTAAAGATGAAATAAAGTTGCACTATTTTCCTTATTTATGATTCTTTTCCCATCGAATTTTTCATAATATAGATTTTTGATGAGGTAATTATTCGTATCGTTTTTACATATGCATATTCAAGGAGGAGTACTATAATATGTACTAGTAATAAGGGCGAACATGTTAAGTGTTAAAAGATATTATTGTAATCTTCATTCCATATAGAGTCTATAAATAAAACTCATTTGTATTGTATTATAGATCCGAATGAATAAAAATGTCTTCTCTCTAAGGATACCGGTACGAATGGCACGTGTGATGCACATGCGCAAAGAAAATATAAATGTTAAGAGTTTATTTCACACTGCAAATTAAAAACTTTTAAGTGCATTATATCTATAGTTTTTCTAACCACTTTCTTTGATTCAAACATCAGTTATAAAGAAATGCACTGAAATGCTAGGGGGAAACCTCGTAAATAATAAGAAACTGATTTCCTACTTTTCAACAGTGTAACAATTAGTGAGTGTATTCTCTTTTTGTCACAACTTTTGAAACAAACATGGATACAGATGAAAGAAAAAATCTTTCAACATCATTGTTGAAAACAAAGTAGAATGACATAAATGTATAATGAAATATAAAAAATAAATATTTTCATTATGTCAATAAAGCTAATACAGTAAGTAGACCACCGCCAATCATTCTTTACTCACTATATATTATCCAAGAGAACATCATTTCTCTAGAAACTATATATCATCCAAGAGAATTATTATCCCCCTAAATTGAGCTCTTTTGAAATATTCAGTGGCAAAGGAAACCTTCTACCTTGCACAAATAAAACACAATTTCATTTCAAATGTGAAGTTATTCGATAAACATCTTAACAAGTCGATTCCAAACCTAACATGCTACAAAGGTTTTCATTATATCATATGAAAATCATGCTCATTCAGTAATTTGAAGATCAATATTTGAAATAATTCGCCAAACATTAATGTTATTGGCTTTCACAGGGTCAAATTTTGTAATCAACCTCTACACCTTTTGTTTTTGGAATATCATTAGTATAACACATTACAACACTGACCCAAAAAATTTGAAATAACACTTGTATTTTTTTATAAAGATCTGTATAAAGAGTTGTAAGTTGTGTAAACAATTCTCACTAAATTACATAATGTAGTTTAAAAAAAATAAAATGCAAAAAATATGATACCTCTGAGATAATATATATGTATGTATCTTCTCTCCCACCTCTTTTGCACCAATCTGGTAAAGAATTTCAAATCTAGCAATGAACACTTGGGTCAAAAGTTAAAAGAAAAAATAAATAGGGAGAAAGAGACACCTACCTGTGTTTATGAAGGTTATAGGTCTGTTTCAAACATGTGCGCCATAGAGGAAAAGATTTCTTATAAATATTAGTTCTTTGAGGAAAAGATTTCGTATAAATCGTATTTGTGTAAGGAAGGAATCACAAAGCTAGAAAAATGAAACTTCAATAGCCTAATATGAGTTAAAAATAACTTTACTTGAGATAGTTAGATTTCACCAAGAAACTGTTATTTTAATATGTAATAAACAATTTTAAAGCTCAAATTAATAACAGTAAAAGAAAAAAGGTCTTTGGTATATGTCATTTAGAGCTTTGAGCTTATGATTGAGCAATAGGAGTATCGATAATCCAAGTTTATAGATCTCAATTTTGATAGTATATGGAGGCTTTTCTATTGCCTAATAGTGTCATGACTACTGCAAAAGTTGGATATTTTTATCAAGGAACTGTTTAGTAGAAATGTGTGACAAATTTTAAAAGCTAATTTGGATATGTTAGTTATGACTAACTAGCATCTAGAAAATATTGTGTTAAGCTTTTAAGATTACTACACTTTTAAGTAGTGATAAATATAAGCTTTAACATAATTTATCAATCAAATATATTTCTCAATTGACTACGATGGTACTAGTGTGGTAGATATGCATGGTACATGAACACTTATAAATGGTCAGTAGTCATTACAAGACTTGATTCAGATTAGTTTTTGCAATGTATAATTTGAGTCAGGCTACCTCATAATAACGTTACAAAACACGTTACTTAAAGATAAAATAAAGTTGCACTATTTTCCTTATTTATGATTTTTTTTCCACTTTCATAATATAAATTTTTAATGAGGCAATTATTCTTATCGTCTTTACATACGCATATTCAAGGGGAAGTGTTGTAATATGTACCGGTAATAAGAGTGAACATGTTAAATGTTAAAAGACATTATTGTAATCTTCTTTGCATATAAAATCTATAAATAAAACTCATTTGCATTGTAATATAGATCCGAATGAATAAAAATGTTTCTCTCTAAGGACATTATTGTATTATTTATAACAAAATTAAGAAAGTGGGTAAGTTTAAGTATGTTACAATGTTCGAGTTTTTTTTTTTTTTTTTTCAATTGCTCCTGGAAGAAAGTTGCCAAATTCCTAGTCACCTATCTCTAATCAAACTCCCAGCCATCTTCCTCATGAAAAAGTTTCCATTTAAAACCCTAATTCAGCATTCCAAATCGAAATCCAAGCCCAAATTATTTTCCTCCTCTTCTAAAATGGATCCACCAAATTCAAAACCAATCTCAGTTTCCTCCACTTTCTCTCCCGATCCCAGCAACATAAACGCATCATCCTCACTCCGCAAACCTTTGAGCTTATGGCCAGGAATGTACCACTCTCCAGTTACAAATGCACTGTGGGAAGCGAGATCAAACATCTTTGAGAAGCTTCTTGACGCTTCTAAAGGGGAGGATGGGAGGCCGCAGATGGAGTTGTTGACTCGGACCCCTAGTCAGAGTAGGACGGTTATTTTGTACGGTTTTGAAAATGATTTTATATTGAGGGAGCAATATAGGGATCCATGGAATGAGGTAAGGGTTGGGAAATTGTTGGAGGATCTTGATGCTCTTGCTGGAACTATTGCTGTTAAGGTGAATTTTTATTAGGTAAATTCTATTTATACACCGTAAATTACTTTGCTAGACCAGTAAATTTCTTAATAAATTTGGGGCAAAACCATCCTTATATTTTTATAGTTTTAAATTCAAAGTTCATATTTTAATAGTTATAAATTCAAAGTTTGAATTCCATTCAAACTATTTTAACCATCAAGTTTTAATAGTTTTAAATTTCTATAGTTTAAATTCAAAGTTAAACTTGAAGCTTTAACTTGTAATCAGATTTTAATTCAAAATTTAAACTTCAGTGTCATAATTTATCTCGACTTAAAATCAAAACCTATATCTACATAACATCAAAATTTGAATTCAAAGTTCAAAATCATAGTCTTAAATTAAAAATATAAAACTTGACATATTGTTATTACTTCACAATCAAATTCATTCATAAACTATGTGTTAAGTAAGCGAAATTTGGCAACTATAAAACTGAATTTAGAAAACTTGGGAATTAGGGTTCTTAGGTTCGATTGATAGAAGAGAGAAAAGACAGGTGCTTCATTTTAGTTTTAAATTATAGTAGTTTGTAATATGCCTGGTGTATATTAAGTAAAACGTGCTTTGTATAATTTTGATAAATTTTTTGGTATATGTACAGTACTTTATGGTGTATGAATATAATTTTCCTTTTTGTTATACAGTGCTTTCAGTGTTATTTATTTGTTGTGATTATTGATTGTTGTATATTCTTCTCAAGAGCATCTTCTCGCTTCATTAAGTTTAAAATCATCTAGTTTTGTTGACGGGCATTCAAGACAACCTATTCTTAATAACAAAAATAAAAATTACATTCTCTTGTACACTATTTGCACAATAATTCCAAACAGAAAAAAGAAGAAAAAACCATTGTCGATTGTTTAACTAACTATCATTATTTAATTTAATTTAATGAACTAAATAAATAACAATTATTTAACTTAATTAAGTAAATAACATAACCTTACTTGCCATCTCAAATCTATTGTTCAAGCGCCCAAAGCCACCATTCACTAGACCATTGTGGGTTCATTAACCCTGTGGCTAAGGACGTGGTCTTGTATTAGTGTAGTGAGTACTGACTAGAGAGATTTTTTCTTCAAGTCTGGTACATAAAATAAACTGGAACCAAGAGCAGCTTTAATGTTTTGAGCTCAGGTTGACTATGAAAAATTAAATTGTTACTATTAGGATTTCAATATACTTTAACATCAATTAATTATTAAACTCTAGATTCAAATAAATAACCCATGTTGATTTAATTGAAAAAAAACTAGAGGAAATTAAATAAATTAATGAAAGCCATACCTGAATCTATAGTTGGTTATTGAAAGAGAAGAAAGATTGATTTGGTCTTTCAAATTGACACAAACGCCAGATATGATATAATCTCTATAGAAGACTGCATGAGAAGAACTAGAGCTTGTATAATTTGGGGATCATAACCGCTTATTTGTAACGCCAGCATTATCTAATGTGGTTCTTCAACAAATTAGAATGCCTCGGTACCCGCACATTGTTTACATGATAATTATACCCTTAAGTCTTAAACATTTTTCTTTAAATCGATCACTTCAATTAGACTTAGTCAATGAAAGATAGCATAATACATTTTAAATATACATGTGCGATCCATATGTTGAATTATTCCAACAATCTCTCCCAGCCACATATGTAAAATGTGTTTTAACTTTATGAGCCTTTGAATTTCTATCTTACAGTGTGAGGTATATGCAAAACAGTCTCGTTCATTAATCGTGTTAACATAGAATCAAAACGGCTTCTGTTACTTTCAGCATAACCAAACCCATAATGGTCACATATATCAATACAATAAAATGACATATATCAATGATGCGCAACATGGAAATTATATGAAATGTGATCAATGCATGTGTATTTTCGCATGTGTATTTTCAGCTGGACCTGCTTAAGTGAGGTTAAAAGTTCAATAAATGAACTAACTAGAGTGCAAGAATAATACTTTATTACTTTATTCAGATATAAAAATATTGAATATATCCATAACCAAAATATAAAGCAATGTCATATGACTGCCAAATATAATCATCCCGAACCAACATATTCTTACATAAAGGGTACAACCATTTGAGCAACATGCTTATAAAAAACCTTGGATGATAATCCTTTTATAAGTGAATCCGCTATGATAGAGCTTGTCATAATATACTTTATGGATTACAATTTATTTTGCACTCTTCCCTCATTGGAAAAATAATACTGCTATTTATTGTCACAATATATACTTTAATGATCTTTCAATTTCTTTCTCGATAGTTCACAACATTGTGACAAAGTTTCTAACTTATTTTCCATATTTGGATGTCTCATAACCAACCATAAACAATATATTTTCATAGTGGAGGAATCTATAAGCTTTTGCATTTTATATTTTTCCTTATGTAGCTCCATCATCTTATGACAAGATGTACCCTAAAGTGGATTTTTGGTCCTTTATCATCCAACGAATTCGAATCATAATACCTTATGATATCCAACTGATTCGATCTTTTTTTTGAATTATACTATGGAGAATCTGACAGGCTGGTAAACCCTTGAGGAAGAATTAAGTTGCGCCTGTTCGCTTCAACTCATGACGTCTATAACATTTGAATACTATTTTTTGCGAGAAATGTGTGCAAAGCAATGTTCGAACGTGGGCTGTTAATGTAACGACCCAGAATTTCACTACTAGAATTTGTGAATATTTAATTAATTTTAAATATTCAAATAATAGGTTTATAACTAAAATAAAACCCTTTTAGATAAATAAATAATGATGGTAAAAGAGTTTTCTAATTTAGTTTACAAAAATATTTTGTTCGATGTAAGATTGAAAATATGACGGAATTCATTTTTCGAATTTTCAACCTTTCGTCGGCTAAAAATTATCAGAAATGTCATAACTCTTTTGTATGCACCAACACATATTTATAAATTACTTAGGCATATTTGAATGCATGTGCATAAATGTATATATGTTTAAGGAAGTATATATAATAAGGAAGCTTCGAACATACCCACCGAAATAAGTTAAATAAAGAAGCTTCACATGCAAGCTAAGCAAATATAATTAAATAAAGAAGCTTCTCATACAAGCTAAACAAATATAATTAAATAAAGAAGCTTCCTATATAATCTACGCAAATATAATTAAATAAAGAAGCTTCCCATGTAAGCTAAGCAAATATAATTAAATAAAAAAGCTTCACATGTAAGCTACCGAATTAAATTAAAATAATGAAGCTTCCTATATAAGCTACCAACATAAATTAAATAAAGAAGCTTCTTTTGGAAGCCTTGTATTCTTATAAAACTAATTCTTCCTAATTCTTTTCACTTCTCATTCTTATCTTCATTTTGAACTTCCTAAGCTTGGAAAAGAAAAATCCATGGCTTCCAAATCCTTAGAAACTTGTTTAAAAATTCACAATATCTTCTCTATTTTACCTTATTTTCTTACGGCCATAACCTCCTCCATAATACTTCAAATCAAGTTATTTTTTTTTAAACAGCAGATAATTCCAGTGGCTACAACTTTCTTTTGTACCAATTCCTTAAATTTTAAGCTTAGCTATGTCAAAATATCAATTCTTTACAGAGTGTTTTCGAACACAGAATTTCAAGTCCTAAAATGGTCCTTCTTCCGACCATATCTTCTTCAAAAATAATCCAAAGTGATTTTTTTTGAAATGATAGAGAAAAGAATTTTCTAAAACTTTTTTCTTTATCACTATTTCAAAATCGGAGAGTAAATAGTCAAAAAACCAATAGAAAAATGATCTATTTTCGGGTTCATTTTTGAGAATTCAATGATTATCTAAAGTCACTCCACCTTACCAAAACATGTTTCACTTCCTTCTTTCAAGGCCGAGCCTAACTAGTGCATTAAGGGTCCAAAACTCCATCTTTTGCTTAAGAATGGAAGTGCTAGGTTGTACCCTAATTTAGTAAGAGTTTGGATAGCTTTTCGGTGAGTAAAACTCTTAATTTTTTTTGGAAATATTTTTCTTAAGTTATATTATGATATATATTGCTTGCTTGGCTTGGATATGTTGTGAATTTGCTCATGTTTGGTTTGGAAATGTATATATTGTGATGGATACAAACATGTTAAGTAAATGCTAGTTAGCAAACTAATTAGTAAGTAAAATTTTACCCTAAAAAACCAAAGCTTTAAAACTATATTCATGTTCATATTTATTGCCTATGAATGCTTGTTGTATGTATGCTTAAACTATTGCTGTGTGATGTTTGGTTGTGTTGATAATATTATAAACTTGTTTACCGAACTGTCCGTATAGCGATAGTCGCTATATCAACACTTTCGGAAAATCACTTCTTATCGAAACCGTTTGGTTTCATCTTCATACTTGGAATTGTTTTACAAGTTAAGCAAGATTTTGATTAATGACATTTTCAAAAATAATTAATTATTTTAATAATGCTTATTTAATTTAATTAATAAGGATTAAGATTAATTAATCAACTGCTTTAAATTTAACTAATTAGTTAATGATGATTTAAATTTGGTTAATCATCTTATTTAATGATGTTTAAGGCTAATTAATCTTTTGATAATGATGGATTAAAGTTAATTAATCAATTAACTAATGATGTTTTTAAAGTTAATTAATCTTTTTTAATAATGACTTTGAAAAGAAATCAACTTGTTTTAACTTCAATTAATCTTTCCTTAATGATGGTTTAAATTGATTAATCATTTTAAAATAATGATATTTAATTATTAATTTAATTTAATTAATTATATTAAAATTTCTTAATTAATTGAATTAATGATGTTTTAACGGTGATTTACCCTTTTTAATTAAAGGTTATTGGAGTTAATTAATAAACTTAATTTATGAAGTTTCAAAGAGAATGTATCAAAGTAATATGGATGTTTTGACTTTGTTATTCATTCTAAATAATGATAATTAATTATTTATTAATTTAATTAATTATATTTTACTAATTAATTGAATTAATAAGGTTTAAAAGTGGTTTACCCTTTTTATTATTTAAAGACATTCGCAATTCAAAAATCTAATTGTGTGATGAAGTTTAAAGTTAATTAATCAATGTAATAAGGATGTTTTAAGATATTAAATCCTTTTTAAATTGAGGTTTTAAAGTTAGTAAACTCTTTTAACAGAGTGTTTAAAAGCTAATACTTGTAATGTGAGGCTAAGCACGAATTTGAGTTTTTAAAAGAAAAGGTTTGATTTGTTTATGAAAATGAATTAATTTCCATAAAGCGATTCACTTATATGGGAACGATTTATTTGTATACTTAGCACTAAACGTCGAAAAAGTAGACTTGTCGCTATTTTGAAAGTTAAGAATAATCGCGAGACATGACTTTGAGGTAACATTACCTTGACTTGTCCGATATTATTGTTAACCAAGAAATAGTACTAGTTGGAATTCGATGAGTGGGTGATAAGTATACAAGACTTAATTTCCATATATGATCGTTTCTCGATGGTTTCTTAGCTATCGGTTACTTCAGCTTCTCTATTATCGTCACTCTAAGACGATGTGTAGCTTATTTGAGTTTTGTTATCCTTTGTCGGAAAGGACTAAACCCAAAGAGCAAGTGGAAGCCAAGCTATGTGGGGTTGCTTCCATTAGGGTATTTTCACATTCACTCTAGATTGGATTCGGTGTTGCGCATTAAGATGTGAAAGACTCGGATACTCGGTAACCGTTGGCGGGGTCCGGCTTGGACGTGTCCGAGACCCATCAGAGTTCTCAAGTATATTTTTGAGGCAAACTTTCGGTAAGGGGGGCGCACCCTCATAGTCATTGTTGGAGATTTTTCTTTTCTTATTTGATTCGAACCTTTAAATCTGTTTACTTTAATTGTAACGGGAAGAGTCAACCACTCTTCGCAGTGTTAATTATTGATTTAGTCCATTATATCGAGTTTGGACTGTTATCCCGTTTAGTCCATTCTATCGTGTTTGGACTGATATCTTGTTTTATCTATTCTGTTCAGTTTGGATTTCTATTCAGACTGTTTCCATTCTTTCAAGTCTGGATGTATATTAATTATGCCCATCATCTATGTTTGGATTTGTTCCTTATTGTTCATTTTCATTTTTGTTATGTTTGGTTATTGTTTATGTGGGAGAAAACCTGTTCCGCGTTAGCGGCGTGGTCCCACCTGATATTGATTAAATACACCCCATTTGTTTTATAGTTTTACTCATACCAGACAAAATGTCTGACCCGAGTTGTTTATTTTCCCTAAACTTTCGGATACTCAATTATATTTCAGTAGTTCGAGAATAGCAGGTTTCTCTTTGGAGCTCTTTGAAGATGATGTTTGAGCAGGCGGCTCCTTAATTATCTAGTTATTTATTTTCGTGGTATGATTATGTATGTGTATATTGTATCTAAAAATGACAAGTCAGAATGTATAACTGCAAATCTATTAGATGTAGTACTTTTGTATAACTCTGACAACTCCATATAAGGAGTAATCTTTTGTACTAGGTCATTTTGTATTATATGTAACCATTCCGTTGTGAGGTTTATCTATTCTGTCTTGTTCTGTTTTTTATTTTACCCAAGACAACTTGCCTTTTGGATGCTTGGGCAATGACACATGAATATCATTGATGTACTAAGTGTCGTTCCTAGGGGTTAGAAAGGCGGGTCGTCACAGTTACCAAACCTAGGCACCTTTTTTCCATTGTGCCACATCCGCGGACTTGATCCGATCTTTATTCGCGGACTTGATCCGATCTTTTATATATGAACATATAATTTTATTTTATTTTTGTTTCTTGAAAATATCTCATAATCGCCGTAGCTTCTAACCAAGATCCACATTCAGGTCCACTAAAATATCTACCAAATAAAACAATAATGCACGCAATATTCGGATGCATTCATGCCTTAGCATGCGTTGGACTCCCTGCCACAAATGCATGAGGAATTTTTGCATTTAGCTTTAAAAATGTTCTTATATCTCTATTTGAGACAAAATTTGCCTCTTTTACGAAAAAAGGGTGTCGACTGATTTGCATTCATGCATGCCAAAGCATTTTTCAGCACTTATCCATATAGCCCTTTTGTGACAATCCAAATATCATCACATGAATAATAACGGTATATTTGGATTCGTGATACAAAAGAACTATCATCAAGATCTTTCATTTCAAAAAAGGTCACCGGAAAGAAATATCTTGATGTCGTTGAATTTGAATATACCTAAATAAATGTTGACAAGCGATATATCATCAATATACAAAATAAATTATTATTTTTGCTCTTACTGAACTTTACACACAACTATGTGTAATGTTTTAACTCGAAGCTAAATGAGATGATTGCATAATAAAATTTGTGGTATCATTGATGAGAAGCTTATTTTGAGCACATAAGTGGATTTCTTAAGTTGTTTCATTAATGTATCCATTTACAAACGCTGCTTTAACATCCATTTAATGTTGCTCAAGATTAAAATATGCAACAAGCCACAAAATAATAATTATAAAAGAGACTTCCAATGAGGCCGCTAAGAAGTCTTTATTAAAATAAATACTAAGCACTTTTGAGTATAGTCATTATTACAAGATAAGCCTTATATCTTTCCACACCGTCTAATGACCCCTTCTTGGTTTTGAATAATCATTCATAACTATGGACTTTTTACCTTGATGTATGGAAAAAGATCTCAAACTTTATTATCTTATATAGAATTATACCATATATTTAATATTTATATCTTAGATTCACTTTTAAAATTGACATCTTGCGTGGAGTGATGTAATTTGACTTAATCATTTTTCACAGTTCATTGCTTCTGTATGGAAAAATACTAAATAATCAACCAAAATAGTATCTCTTCCTCTCTAGTGGATCTCCTTAGTGACTGTGTATCATGAGGTTGGTTAGTTTGTTCTTTCGAAATGTTGATCTCGACTTTAAGAGAAATTTGCTTACCATTGTCTTATTATGACTTTTGATATCTTTCTTAAAGAAAAGAAATATAATCTATACATTGTCAGAAAAGTAACTGTAGCTTAAATCAAAGGTAATGATTCATATTTAAAAACAATGACCCTTACTTTATTTCTCCTCCAAACCCAACATTCTTAGAATGTTGGCCTATTAAAAACCAACACGTTCAGAAGATAAGCGTAGCAGAGATACGTATGCTGCGATGGAGTTGCGGTCATACAAGAAGAGACCGAATTAGAAATGATGGTATACGTGAAAAACTTGGAGTAACACCAGTTGATGAGAAGCTAATTCAATATCGCTTAAGATGGTTTGGACATCTCCAACGAAGGCTGTCTGAAGCACCTGTGCACGTTGGAATTATAGGTCACGTCGTATGCTCAAAGAGAGGTAGAGGTCGACCAAGGTTGACATGCGAGGAAGTAGTAAAAAGAGACTTGAAGGATTGTAATATATTCGAAGAGCTGGTAACGGATAGGAGCGCGTGGAAGTTAGCGATTCATGTACTAGAACCATGAGCTATGAGTTTTATAAGTTTTAGAACATAGGACTAGTAAAAAGAGCGTTTGGTCTTTCATCAATATTACTATCAACACCATTATTACTATTTATACTATTATCATCATTTATTTGTTTTTTTACATATATATGTATTTTTATCTTTATTTTTACTTTACTTAGTTCCTATTATTATTAATTTACTTATTTGACTTTATTTTATTATTGCTATTGCTATTGCTATTGTTATAACCTTTAAATTAGCGTTGTCTTTTAGTTTTGGGTTCCATCTCTAACCGACCCCAACTTGTTTGGGAATAATGGCTTTGTTGTTGTTGTTGAGCATGAGTTCATAAAACTTTATAGTCTTTAAATCGCTTAGAATATCAATGAAGTGTTTGCTGTCTTTAGTGCATCATTCTAGATGTTATATAGTAAGATTGAATAAATAATATTATTAATCACCATATGTAAATTTGATCATCAAAGGTATTTAGCATCAAGCAAATATAAGTTATAATAAACATGAAGAGATTTAATTTCAACAATGTTTAAATTTATTGATAAAGTAATCTTATTATTTCTAAAAGAACAATAGTAATCTAATTTGTTCATATAGAAATAAAAACTAAAATCTGTCTAAATGACAGCACAACAAAGAAATATTAAACAAATTTAAAAATAACAATTTAAATCTTAATAATAACTTGAAAATGTCTAGTATACTTTGCTTTTACCCGCTTTCTGTTATCTAAATAAAATGTCTTTCAACATTTTTGGATTTCAGTAGCTTAAGAAATTAGGTCTTCATAGAAACACTTGCATGAGTAGTTGCACCAATATCTAACCATCAACCGTTTTTAGGTACTAAAGTCAAATTTACCTTTGAAAATACTAAAGTAAGATGTACATCTTTCTTGATTCGACATGCGTGATATCTGATACAATTTTCTTTATTTATTCATACATTTCATGAAAGAAACAATTATCAACATCCTTATTTTTTTTCTTTTAGTCCCTTAGCAACTTCTCTATTTTTAATTTTTAATTTTTATTTACCATGTATGTTAAATATGTACTTTCTATCTTCGTATGTTTCAACCTCTTTTCTTCCTACACACAATTCGAATTGAGCTCAATAAGAGATCATTTTATTCTTAATAATAATTTTAAACTAGTTATACTGTGAATAAAGAGAGTATCCAAAAAAAAGCTCGAGCGTCTTTAATTTTTGTAGCAATATCTGACATCTCCATATAGTACTCAATTTTTGTTCCTTTACTTTGACTTTATAACATCAAGTACGGTAAAACATGTTTGTTTTCTCTTATCGTTTTTGGCAAAATGCTTTTTAATCTCAGTAAAGAACTCCTTAAATTGGTTATCTCTACGGATACCACACCCTTGGAAACCTTAGAATTTTTTTACTTTATGATCTTTTGACTCATGAAGTTTGAATTGTTCCACCTCTCAATGTTCTTCATAACATTATAAGAACATTCAATCGTAATGTGGGTGGATCTGATTCTTCTAAATGCAAGATCTAGATGCACATAGTCAAGAACAAACAACACATTCTCTTTCTAATTCTTAAAGCTGATCCCAAGCTAGATGTGAGTATTATTAAAATTGACAAATATTATGGTCAAATTAATTCAAAATGGAACATAAATATAGATTAACTATATATGCTCATATCCAAAAATCAACCGTAATAAATTCAAGTAATTGGTAAGTCTCTTCATAGATATCTAACACAATATTAATATCAAGTCTTTAGACAATACGTTAACTGTAAGTGATACTGTTGCTGTAATGATCAAACACTGACAATAAATTCAAATCAAATAACAATCTTCCTTTGAACCACTTAATTATTTACTTGTAAAATATTATAATTGTCACATATTTATCATCATACGTGGAAATTATTCGGCCAAATATCAAATTTCCTTTGGACTGATTAATATTTGCATGAATAAACGCATACAAATATTAAACATCCTAGTTCATGAATAATCGAAACAAGAGATGACACTTTGGTGACATACATCAATTATCTCATTTAGAATGTAAGATAATTATAACTGATGTATAAAGACACACCAAAAAATATTTGAATTTGTGTGGTTTATTCCTTTATGGATGTATAATATATATCGAGTGTTATAAAACACTATCGAAAAATGCTTTAGGTCTATATGACACTTTCAATTCTCAAAATTATAATTGTGGCACAACGTGATTTAATCGCAGCTGTTATAGTTTTTTGCTTTAAACATGTTGTTATATTCTTGACATTCTCTAAGTAAATATGATATAAGGCATAATAAATAGATCACGTAATAAATGACACAAATAAATGCCATATTAATCATGTATAAATGACATTGTAAACGTCATAATGAATAACATGAATGAATATAGTAGCTATGATTTATATCCACACCATAATATAGCTATATAAAATACTACCGTGCCACTTCATTTTTTAATTTATTGTTTGAATATTTAAAGGGTACTTAATTCTTGCTACCATGTATTTTGGTGAAATATGAAAATTTGATTTTCTATTGACCCAGTGCTAATTGAATCATTAAATCTAATTGTAAGGGGTTAAGTTTTCAGTGTTCAGTTTTCCACATCACATCATTAAATCATCAAATCGTTAAATTTAATCAAAGGATTAAGTTTTCAATGTTCCACGTTACATATTAAAAGTTTCTATTGTAAATATTAGAGCTGAAACGCAAAAAATAAACGATTTAAGTCTTAACATCTCAGTAGGATTATGACAAAGAGTCCTGTACCAAAAACAAAGTTTACTAAGAAACTCAACCCTTAAATATTCAGTAAATGCGACTATATCAGCATATTATCACACGTCTGCATTCGTTATGGCTATCTTTTTTATTGTAAAACTCAAATATTGATTGAAACAAATAAATCTGGCTGGACCTGATCCGAATAAGATAAATAACCAATGATCTTTTTTTATAATTCCAACTCATGCACTTATAAGCATATGCATGACATCCAAGCTTCTGAATCCATAGTGTTAGACATCAAAAGAATGCTAAAAATAAATGTAACTGCTAACTTAGTTTAGCTACAAATTTAAGAAAAAATACGTTTTTTGGATCGTACCACATGGGACTACGTTAGTTCATATAGATATTTTCGTTTACAATCAGAAAATCCCAATAAAATCACGTATAGGTGGCTTTGATACCACTTGTTATGATTTCAATATAATTTAGCATCAATTAATCATTAAGCCCTAGATCCGAATAAATTACCCATATTATTTGAGAAGAAACTAGAGAAAATTAAATAGTGGATGCTATACCTGAATCTATAGTTGGTGATTGAAAGGGAAAAAAAATGGTTTGATCTTCCAAATGGACACAAATCCTAAATTTAATATAATCTTCATAGAAGACGGTAAGAGAATAACTAGAACTTGTATGATTTAATATAACCCTTATTTGTAACGTTGGCATTTTTTAATTTGGTATTTTAACAAATTAGAACGCCCCTGTATCCACACATAGTTACATGACAATTATACTCTTCTTAAGCCTTAAACTTTATGAGTTAGGCTTAGTCAATGAAAGATAGCATAACACATTTTAAATATACATGTGTGGCCCCACATGTTGAATTTTTTCAACAGTTACAACTTACAAATGTCTTGCTTTTTTGGATTGACACATCTCCTCATTTTATTACCATCATGAAAATCTTGAAGCTTCAATAACCACATGATTATATTTATGCATCTTATCATCTTTGGTGCATACAATAAATTAGAACCAAGAGTAGTTTCGATGTTTGAGCATAGGTTAACCTTGAAAAGTTCAACTTGGCATTGTTATATTTGTCGTGCATATTTAGGTTTGGTGCTACATTTCTCGTTATTTTCTTGCCATCATGAAAACCTTGAAGCTGTATTAAGCATGAATTTATATTTGTGCAAAGCACAAACTCTTGCACCCTATTTGATCCTGAATATATTCAGGTGATAGTTTGAGATATAAATGTTTGAATATGGTAGTTCTTTTGAAGGCTTGCCGTATGAAATATGGTGATCAAGAATAAGAATGGCAAAGGCAAAAGGATTCATTTGATACCAAATGGTTTATTGTGATTACATGGACAAGCAATAAAGTGCTCAACTTTCTTACGTCAAATTAAGTGATACTATTAAATTTCTTTGGGTATATCTTATGGCCAACTCATTTAATCTTTCTTATGATAATATATATGAAAAAAAAGGATCTACTTAACTTTCTTTCTGCTTAGGCGATATTCAATAATATCATACACGCTACCCACACATTTGTATATATCCCATCCTTCTAATACAATCTAATATACATTGATTGGTTTTTTGGGCTTTTTGTTAAAATTCCTTGCTAAATTTGCAATTCCTCATGCAACCCAACTCCTTTAATGTCAAAAATCATCTCATGCGTCAAATTTTTTTCGAGACAATTGACGAGGACTTCAAACAGTTGTAAGAAGCAAATTTCAACCTTCTAAATCATGTAAAATTCTAAAAATATCTCACCAACCCTCAAGTTTTTATAAACCTTGGTTCATAATGTGCAAAAAGTAATTGATCCTAAAACATCCTTTTGATGGTTGTACTGTCTCTTCGCTATTCTCACCAAAATCTCTTTCCACATATTATATTATGTTTTTTTTTTCACAAAATAATGGTTCGATCTCCATTTCATTTGCAATATTTATGGCATCAACTATCAAGGATTCAAACCCATATTTTTAGAAAAAGTTTCCTAAAAGCAAATTAGTCATTTTATCATCACAACATCGATGTCCATGTTATTTACATGTAACTTTTTGTTTGTTTTTAGAAGTAGAAGATGTGTATATTGGATGTTATGATGACCATAACTAGTAAGCAATGTAAGTAACATCTTTTGTAAAAGAAAACATCGTTTAGTAAAATCAGAAATGGACAGGTTAGCATGGTTACTAAATTTGATTTCAGAATCGATTTGATGAACTTGATTTACATAATCCCTCTCTTTGTTTAGTAAATTTTTTGCCCTTTAGTCTTCAGACCTTTTTCTAGTGCAATAGTTCTTGCATTCAATGAAATTAAGGACTAAGTTGGATGAAAATTTCGACAAAACTGAATAAAATTCGGAACTTTTATTAACGTAATCTTAGGGAAAAAGAACAATTTTTTTATTTTATTCTTACAATAATAAATCATATAAATTTACGGTATGGGATCCTAAATGTTGTTGGTGCAAAGCTGATCTGAAGTAATTTGATTCAAATGATTGTGGTGATTCATATTTGGGCCAATTCTATTCGTACTCGCCAAATCTACTTCCACAACTCTTAAAACCAACAAATTCACATGACTCATATTTTCTCTTTCCACACCCCAAACAATTCCAAATTTACACTTTGACATATAACTTCACTTTGGAGTCCCTCTTTATTCCATAACTCCTTTTCCATTCCAAGATAACTCAAATCCCTAATCTACATTACATAAGCCTTCTTTGTTGTTCGGATTTGTTGGATTTTGGTATGTTGATGGTTAGTTTAACTGAAACAATCATTCGGGGATAAAGTCAGGGAAGACAATACCACGCTAGTAGTGGACGTGATCGCCGTTGTTCCCTATATAGAAAGAGCATGGGTTTAGTTGTTCCCCACTCCAAGAACATTTTAGGAATCAAATCAACGGTTTCCACGCTCAACCCTAACATGAAATTGAGATTGTCCATGGTGCCCTGTACGTGGGTGGTGACTTTCTTTCTTCTTTCAAAATTTGGGGAAATGAGAAATTTTTTTGTGTGCATTCCTTACCCCCATCGACATCTCTGGGCTAGCTTCCATTCTCAGAGTAAAATTTGTGCATTTTGGCGAGTTTTAGGGAAGAGAATTAAGAGGTTTTGGTTGAGTTTGGGCAGAAAGAAGAATAAGAGAATGTGAGAACAAGAGTGGAATGGGAAGGAAAATATTAAATAAGATTGTAATATTTGGTGGGGTGTTGTAAGAGATTTGGTGATTACGAACAAAATTTGCCTTATAATCGATTTCCAATTCTTTGAAATAAAATTGAAAATTTTCCCAACATTTATAGAAAGAAATATGATGGTTGAGAGAAAACGCAGAACAACGACATGGATGAGAGATAAGCGGCAGTGGCTGAGAGAAAAAACCGATGTTTCAAAGAAAAATCAGAAGCATTGATGGAAATTGAAGAAAGATATTGATGTTCTATTTCTTTTATACTTATAGAGTTAATTTTCTAGGGGCTGCTCAATTTTGAGATCCTAGATCGCTGGCTTACCACCCTTATGTCTAGGCGGGGCCTTAAACACTACCAAACCCACAATACATAAATTCTGATATGTTGATAGTATATTTTAATATCATTACAAGATAATCCTTCTGCTGAGTAGTTATATTGCTTTGTTTTAGCACTGTTCTGATGATGATAGCACAACCAGGCCTCTTCTTTTGGTCACTGCATCTGTAGATAAGATGGTGCTAAAAAAGCCAATTCGTGTAGATACAGATCTAAAAATAAGCGGTGCAGTTACATGGGTTGGACGCTCTTCGATTGATATCCAAATTGAAGTTACTCAGTTAGATGAAGGTATTATTTTTTTGAAATTGAGTACTTAGATGGTAGTATATAATTGTACTACAAGTCTTAGACAATATATAGCATACTATAAGTCAACATATGTCCAATGGTTTGAATCACGCGCTACGCAAGATTTGAACATGTGACATCATGAACCAAAGCAATAGCGCCTAAACACTGGGACTGTGATGCTTTGACTATTGTTATTATTTCACTGTGGTTCATTGTCTCCCTCTTATGTTTGATGCCAGGTAGCTCGAAAGCATTGGATCCTGTAGCTTTGACTGCAAATTTCACGTTTGTTGCACGAGACTCAAAAACCAGAAAGTCAGCTCCTGTAAATCGCCTTTCTCCAGAAACCGAACAAGAGAAAATTCTTTTTGAAGAAGGTGAAAAGAGAGATAGAATTCGGAAGAAGAAGAGAGAAGAACAGAAAAGGGAATTTGAAGGAGGTGGACGTAGTTTTCATGGTGAAATTGAAAGGCTAAAAACTTTATTGGCTGAAGGGCGAGTATTTTGTGATTTACCAGCTTTAGCTGATAGAGATAGCATACTTATAAGGGATACATGTCTTGAAAATTCTCTTATTTGCCAGCCTCAACAAAGAAATCTTCATGGGAGAATTTTTGGAGGGTTCCTAATGCATAGAGCATTTGAGTTGGCATTTTCTACTGCTTATGCATTTGTTGGGCAGGTGCCTCGCTTTCTTGAAGTAGATCATGTGGATTTCTTAAAGCCTGTAAGTAAGCTCGAACACTATGCTAGGTTTTGATTCTCCTTTCCTTTGTTTTATAGAGTATAAATGATCAGTATGATATTCATTTAGGTTTGCTGTTCAAAATTTGTTTGAATCCATCTATATTTATACTTGTCCGCAAATATAATGTCTGCCTGGTTGATATTCAGGTAATTGCCATATTTACAGCGACAAACCTTTATTTCCACTTGATTTATATCATACTAATACGCAGTGGAATTGAAAGATCTAATAGCGAAAACTATTAAATTAGTTGCTTTCAGTTGAAAGCCACAACAGTAATGTATTCTCTGTTCAAGAGTTGTATAACAAGGACTTGAACATTATATAATGTTTTCTGCTGAATCCTTGAAAAATACAAACTTTTCAACCCCACAACCAGCTTCGCAGCTAGCCAACAAAGTCAGATATGGCATCAATTTTATAACATCTACAAACCATAGTTTTCATTCTAAACAAATGCTTGAACTTAACATATCTTTAGCCTGCAAGAATGTTGGATGTTATTGCTGAAAAACAAAAGGTTAGGTTAGCTTGCAGTTAGCTTGCAATTCTAAAGTTGGCTCGCAAAATAAAAGAATCGACAATGTGTAACAATCATTGATGTGGTACAGATTGGATAATTAGATTGTGTGACTAGTTAGAACAGTAAGGTTGGCCGGTGGATAGACTGTTATGATGAGTTAGCAATATTTTATTTTGGATATGGCCATAGTTGTCTTCAGTATGGCAAGAATATTATTGTGCATCGTTTGCAAAGGATTAGGCTATTCAGATGCCACAGCTGGGCCAAACCTAGATGATAGATCCACCCCTCCCACCGACCCATCATTTTAATGGGAATTTATCATGTTTTATTGATCTCATCAATGGACTGAAAATCAAGTTGAATGAAAAAGCAGCATCCATGCCACAACTCATGCACCTTTTACATGGTTAGAAACCAGTCAGTTTTAAATTCTACCCTATTGATTTGCAAATTAAGCTTGAATAATTAAAGTTGTTGTCTGCAACTAATTGATTGTTGTAGATCAACTTGAACGGGCAGGATCAACCATAGAAAGATCCTTTTGATAGAGGTCACGTGGTAATTACTCGAAGAGTTGGAATGGATTTATATGCACATACGCATGCACACAATTTATAACCCTAGTACAAAAATATTTAACCAAGTATACCATGTATATTTTGTGCATATGCCAGTGCAAATTTAACAACTATATGGTTGTGCTAACATGTTTCCGCTGGGTACACGTTAAGGTTCAGTTACTACACAAAAGTAGCATCCATGCCACAAGTCATGCACCTTTTACATGGTGATCTGGACACTCAGGTTCGAGTCCGGAAACAGCCTCTTCGCAATGCGAGGGAAAGGCTGCGTACATTATCGACCTCCCCAGAGCCCGCTATCATGCGGGAGCCTCGTGCACTGGGTTTCATCTTTTATGTTTAAACTTTAAATACAACTCTAGTGTTTATATTGAAATTTATTCTTTGTATTTAATAATGGTATTAAAGTATAAGAATCCTTGTCATGTGCCCAGTTGGCATATGTTAACATTCCCTATATATGTGTGTATGCACTTGTATATTTATCATAAAAAACTATAAATTGAACAGACTTTGCTTCTCTGTCATCATACATCAGAAGCTCTAACTAGTAGCCAAATAACTGCTAACCCAGTCGTAAGACACTTAAGATGAGTTATTGGTGGTGGTCTTGGGTTCGAGGCCCAAAACATAAATATATTTACCGAGTTAAAAAAAAACATCTTAACCAATACGTTCATGAAATTTTACCTCCTAAAAACTTGCATAAAAACAATCATCATATATTTTAATATATCGTTACCAAAAATACCCTTTGCCTTCTATGTTGCTTCCAAATTGAAACCAAAATCAGAAATGGTTCCATTTTTAATTTGACAACCAAGTATCAACAAAAAAAAACAGTTTCAATTGAATTTGGATCGATTGAGCACAAACTGTGGAAGTTGAATAAGCTAAAGAAGGAGAGGGAATTGCTTACGTTGAAATAGAGAAGACAAATCAAATGAATTTTATAATGTCGAGCATGGTCGATAGATTGAAAAAGGTGACAGATATCAAAGCTCACCAAATAATTTAAAACGATATTTAAAAATAAGTTTTCAAATAAATTTTTAGAAAAAAAAATGTTTTGTTTTCCAAAGATGAATTTGGAAAAGGATTGAATCGCGAAATAGAATAGAACATTGGGAGAACATTTAATTTTGAGAATAATACTGAATTTACGAAGTTGGTTGTGTTTGGAGAATATTTGGGGAGTTGCTTATGTTTAGTGTGGCGTTGGAAGTTGGTTGGTTGGATAGTAAGAACTGGGATAAGCGTGTTGTTCTTTTTGCTTTTTTGGTTTATGTTCAGTAAAAATGGATAGAGATAAATACATAATTATTGAAAAAGTGTTTGGATGGAGATAATTAGCTTACATCAGAGTTGCACGGTGGATCAGGTCCAATGAATTTAAGTGAACATTGATCAGCTTCAATTTGTGGTTGGATCTTTAATACTTGATCTCCATTAGATTCCCTTGAACTTTAAACTCAATTCGATCAGGTTCAAATATTATTGGAGTGCGTTGGGTATTGGTTATCCTTCAATTAGAGATACGGTTTATTGTTTAAAAAACGTTTTGTTTTCCACTAATTAGTCATATCATTATCACAAATGTTTGTCTGTCTTGAGAGTTTCATTTTTAATTAGATGATATTTGTTAATTAGAGCAATAAATTCGTCTTTTCATCACCAGTTGGAGACAATTTAAATAAAGTGAAAATTAGTCACACATCCTTAAAACGGAACTTAATTTCAAAGCGGATCCCTGTCATAAAAAGTATATATTCTACGTCCCTGTTTCTGTTTTCAGCCAATTTATTCCCCAAATTACCCCTGCGTTTCACTGCGAGCTCTAATTCTTCTTCTTATTTTTCGATTTAAATGGAAAACTGCAATTAAATTGAAGACGAATCAAGTTTTTTTTATGAAATATGATATTTTTAATATTTGCAGTTATAAATAATCGCAACAAATTTCTGCAAATATATGCGATAGTTGCAGAAATTTCTGCAACTATACGCAATAGTTGCAGACATTTCTGCAACTATACGCAATAGTTGCATTTGTGCAACTATATGCAATAGTTGCAGAAATGTCTGCAACTATACGCAATAGTTGCAGAAATATCTGCAACTATTGCAAATAGTTGCAAACAATTCTGCAATTATTTGCAATAGTTGCATTTCTGCAACTATTTGCAATAGTTGCAGAAATGTCTGCAACTATACGCAATAGTTGCAGTTATTTCTGCAACTATACGCAATAGTTGCAGAAATTTCTGCAACTATAAGCAATAGTTGCAGACATTTCTGCAAGTATTTGCTATTTGCAATAGTTGCAGAAATGTCTGCAACTATATGCAATAGTTGCAGATATTTCTGCAACTATACCCAATAGTTGCAGACATTTCTGCAACTATACCATATAGTTGCAGAAATATCTGCAATTTTGTGCAATTTTTATAAATTTGAAAAAAAATCGAAATGTTCAATATTTGCTGAATTGTCTGCAAATATTTGAAATAATTGCACCTTTAATACAAATATAAATTTTTGGTATCAACAATGGATCTCATTTTAAAGATCATAAAATTTGTGTTTTTTTGGTGAAAACGGTATGTTGATCCGGTTTTTGTAAATAAAGTTATACACGTTTGAAAAGTTTAAAACATAAAGGGTATTTGGGACTTTTTGCGTGCGTGAATTTGAAAATAGGGAGCGGAAACGTAAATGTTGGTTGTGAAGGATGTTTTATCTATTTTAAAACTTGTTAGGGATGTGAGCCAAACTATCCCTAAAGTGAAACATATATTGTAACTTGCATATATCTTTTTTAGCCTTCAAGTCAATTAGATTTGATGGGATATATACATCATTTTTTATTTTATCCACATCCACTTCTCTTTAGATATAAAACAAATGAACCGTTAATGAACGGATCAAACAAAAAAATAATATAATATTAAACTATTGAAAACAAATACATTTTTAAAGAAAAAAAACAAATATATTCTAAGCATTTAAATTACAAACAAATCAACTAGTTAATCACAAGCTCACGAAGTTCAAGCCTTCAAATATTATAATGAATTTTGAAATCCAAATTAAAGCATTTTGGAACAATACAAAGTAAAACTAAGTGAAACCTAAGTGGAAGAGATTTTGCTTCGTGATCAATCAAATTTGTCGATGTTAAAACCTATGGCTATTTAGTTTGCAAAATTCCAATTGGTTTTGAGTATAAAGATTCACCAATCAATGCATGACAACTGGATTTCTAAATTATGAATTTTATTCGATCTATCTTTCAAATTATTTTTGGATTGGATTGAGTGGATAACCAATCCATATGTACCCATAAATTATATACAAACTGTTAAATAACAAGTAAAATGTTAGAGAGCAATTCAACCATTGGATGTTATATTCTAAAAAACACCCATCCTTAGCATATACTTATAAGAGCACGGGAAAGTGATACTTGGATAATTGTGACCATGATTTTGGATATAGGTGGATGTTGGAGACTTTCTTCGCTTCAAATCATGTGTTTTGTACACACAACTTGAAAATCCTCAGCAGCCTCTTGTCAATATTGAAGTTGTAGCTCATGTAACACGGCCTGAACTTCGTACCAGTGAGGTATGTACTGCTTATAATTTAAGGGATTTACGGTTTGATACAAGCCTGACATTTAAACTTTTAATCTTTTGCTGGAACAGGTTTCAAACACATTTTATTTCACTTTCACCGTCAATCCCGATGCTTTGAAAAATGGATTGAGGATTCGTAACGTGGTTCCTGCAACTGAAGAGGAAGCACGTCGCGTAATTGAACGTATGGATGCAGAAAACACTTTTCCTTAACATACTTATATTTTCGACTATGTGACTGTTCTTAAATATTCACAAGTCTTAATTGATTCATATATAGCATGTACTGTAGAATTTGTAATAATATAATCTGCGAAAGTACGATTCATTCAAATTTGAGATTCCCATTCTGAATCTCTATATGTTTCTCTGTAATTGGAATTCGAGCTTGTAATGAAGCAGTTCGTAAATTCTGATATATTGTCGTTCTTAATTGTACCCGCATTCTTCAAAGTGCCAGATTTGATCGCTTTTCAATTTCTTCTTTCATACATGCTCCACTCATTTAATTAGGTTTGTAATAAAATTACATCATAAAAATTACTTCAAAAGCTCAGCTTAAACTTAAAAAAAAAAGGTTTCGTAAACAAGATTGGTTAGGTTATGTATAACTGAACAACATAAAAATAAATTACACGTAAACTTAAACATGATTACTTTTAATCCTCTCAACTATGGACGACACCAAAAAAAGGGTATCCTTCTTCGTAAAGAAATAAAAATTTCCTCTATCTTTATTTTAAAGATTGGTTATTTTTATTTACCAATAAAATAAAAAAGTGGAAATTAGGGAAGCATCCCTATCATACTTTCATATTGTAAAGCGGGTCCCTGTCAAAGTTTCATTGTAAAGCGGGTCCCTGTTTTCTGAAAACGAAGAAAAATTATTGCTGAAATGTCAGCAACTTTTATAAATAAGTGCTGATATTTTAGCAACTATTTGTGTCAAAGTTTTATTGTAAAAACAAAGAAAAATTATTGCTGAAATATCAGCAACTTTTATAAATAAGTGTTGATATTTCAGCAACTTTCATAAACTGTGTTCACAGTGTACATAAATGTTGCTGAAATATCAGCAACTTTTATAAATAAGTGTTGATATTTCAGCAACTTTCATACACTATGTTCACAGTGTACAGAAATGTTGCGGAAATGTCAGCAACTTTTATGAAATGTTGCATCATGCTCTGCAATAATCGTGAATAAAAAACAGGGACCTAATTTACACTTAAATTTAATGAAGGACTTTTCGTGAATTTTGAAACTTAATAAGGACCTGTGCCAAAAGTACCCAATAAAAAATCACTAGATACAATACAACAAATTATAAGATGGGGCTTGCAAAGCAAGTTCAAAAAAAAAAATTGGTGCGAGAGGTTACAAGTTCGAAACTTGCGTAGCGTGATTCGAACATATATTCATAAGTGATTTGTAATATGTTGTCTGAGTAACATGTTGTATCTAAGTACCATTTAAAAAAAAAAAAAAACTATATAAGGTAATTTCTGTAAAGACCAGAATCTACAACACTCAAGGCACGAAACATCAGCTTTTCCACTAATTCACACAAAGCTATGTTACAAATTGGTAAAGTAATTTTAGTACTGTTTTTATTTTTAGTATTGTTTTTGAAACATGAGTAAAAAAAATTGGACCCCTTCCACAAATTGGTAGGGCTGTTATGATAACGGTAAATTTATCATTACCATACCATTACCAGTCAATCGGCTACCATTTTAAAGTAAAGTCGGTATACCAGTATAATCGGTATGCTAACGGTAAATTTACCATTTTCTACGATAAAACGTCGGTAATATTTTTTCAAAACCAACGGTAACGGTAATTTACCAGTCCGTTCGTAATATATTGATATTTATGTAAGATGTTATATTACAGACATTTAAAAGCAAGAAAATATTTCAATTTATTTTAGTAATTCAACTCAAATGATCATAAATA
Source organism: Allium fistulosum (assembly GCA_030737815.1). Taxonomy (NCBI): domain Eukaryota; kingdom Viridiplantae; phylum Streptophyta; class Magnoliopsida; order Asparagales; family Amaryllidaceae; genus Allium; species Allium fistulosum. The sequence continues at coordinate 301,051,258 of CM060901.1, read as the reverse complement.
CACTTCTTTTCCATGTCCTTAATTAAGTGACTCAACGAGATATATAATGAAGCATAGTTTAATGTAAAAATATATCAACTTATTATTTTTCTAGACAAACGGTAATTTATCATTACCAGTGTAACGGTTATCAGCTTATCTGTATACCAGTCATCGGTATACCGGTCAATCGATAACGGTAAATAATTTTAGTTTACCAGTAAAAACGGTACGGTAACGGTATTTATAAAATGGTAACGGTAAGCATTACCATAACAGCCCTACAAATTGGGTCCTGGGCCATCGCTCGGCGAGCCCAAGCCCTCTACACTGAAGCCCGTTTTTATGATGATATAATATAAATAGATTTTAGGAAAGACTATAATTTTTTTTCTTAAAATCCGAGTCTAACCCAAATCAAATTAGCATAATAGGAATGAAGCAAAAAACCTCGATTATTAATTTAATCATAGGTAATAATTGATTCTCGCCATTTATTTCATTTTTTTTTGAAATAAATGGGTTGAATCAATTCCAGAATGAAATTAAAAGCTGAGATTGAAAATCTTAATATACAAAAATTTCTAAGAGGCACCTCATTTTTACTACTTGAATAAAAGAATATATAAACGTAAGTAAAAATATTTCATCAATTTCATATCAAGAGTTGACGAGTTACGGTATTTAATTATTTTTCTTGAAACAAAAAAACAAAAATAATGATTGACATTTTTGATTGACGTAGTAATGAAGTTTCTTTATTATGTTATACAGTAGCATCAAATTTGAATTATAAGTTATTATTTACTATGTTAGTCTTAGTTAGGCTTGCACAATTTACAAAAATAAAATAAAAATATACCGTACAATTAAAGTCTATAACATTATAATCAAAAGCAAATTAGGTGGATTCATATGTGTTGATAAAGTATTAGTTGGAAAAAAGATTGGTTGTGGAAAAATTGGATGAAATTTTTTATTATTGTTTGGAGAGAGGGGGAGGAGTACGAGGAGAAGTTGAGTTATGATTATGAACTTTTTTTAAAACACACGTGCAAATGAATGAGTGAAGTATTCGATTGGGTGAAATGATAGATGATGAAAGAAGTGCTTAGCGAATGTAAATAGTAGCTCCATTTGATTATTATACCAAGTTAACTTTTTTTTTTCTACCTTTAATGATCACAAGTTTCATAGTTAGCTAGTTAAACAGTAGAGCAAGGAAAATTTCCTCAAGGAAATCATGCACGCAGCCCGCTAATAATTTTCTCTAAAGGACAAATTATCGTTTTTTCTTTCCAGCCCACTTTCGCGCGCTTCTTCTTCTTCCTTTCGATCAAATTTTTCAGTTGCGATCAAATATCTCTCTCGCAATAAAATTATCGATCTACTTCGTTCGGTTATTTCAATTTCGTCCTTTCGAAAATTGTAGTTTATCGATCATTTTTTTCTTACGCGCGTTTTGTTGATCTCGTTCTTTTCATATTTGTACCGTGATCTCGTTTTTCTTCAAATTGTATTAATTAGGTATGCTTATATTACTCTATTTTTTTTTGTTTTTCTATTCGAGTTAAAAATTTTTGGCCGTGATTTCTAATTGTGTTCATTTTTACAACTGATATGCAGTGTTGTTGTTCTCATTGTTTGTTCGTTTGTCTATGACAAATTGTGGAAGTAGCAGCATGTTTTTTATTATTATTCGTTTCTTTATGCAGTGTTGTATTTTAATTTGTTTTTCATTTAATTATCTTGCATTTTCTTGCATTAATGTTGGGATGATTGGAAAAGTATTATTGCTTGGGTTGTATATAAAGTTGTGATAGAGTGAAAAAGTATTATATTTTAGGTTCAGTTTTTGGGTATCATTTTTATTTTTTCTTAGTATCATTTTTATTATTATCAGTAACTAGGTATCAGTTTTGTATACGGTAGGTATCAGTTTTGTGAAATTGAATAATTAATGTTCTATATTGAACATATTTTTGCTAATGTTTATTTTTTTTTGGCAGTGGGGATAACAGTCTTCTTTGTCTGTTTGTGTTGAATAATAACTCTTTTAGCACTTGATTGTCTATCGATTGCTCTTTGTATGATTTGAAGAATGAGATATCAAGCCACCAAAGGAGAAAGGAGAAACGTGACGCTGGTAGACCATCAGTCAAGCGCAAAGGAGGATTTTATTATTTTCAGAACAAGTAAAACAGATGGGCGAGTGCAAGCAGTTTGGTCATAATAAACGGAATTGTCAAGCTTCGAATAGGATATGATTTGATTTTACATTTTGAATTTGTTCAGATTAATAAGTGGATGTGTGACTTGTTTTGGTGGTTTATTGTAATTGAACCTTTTGATATAATTTGTATTCAGTATAGCATATTATCAAATTGATTTTAATTTCAGGTATTTAGTATAAGTGATAGTATCAGTTTTAGTATAAGTTATATGTTTTTACAGTATCAGTTCTGGTGTTTGTTTTTACAAGTTTTGGTATCAGTATTAGTTTTTACAGTATTAGTTTTTACAGTATCAGTTTTTATAAGTTTTTACAAGTATCAGTTTTTACAAGTTTTGGTATCAGTTTATACAGTATTAGTTAGCTTGGTTGTAGATAATGTTTGTTTGATTGGATATAAACGACTTTAGTATTATTTTTGGTTTGTTTTTAGTATCAGTTTCGTGTATTATAATACGTGCTAGAATTGACACCATTACTAATAAATAATTAGAATGATATCTAGTGTTAGCAAAAACTAACATCAACACTAATTGTTGTTTCATAAAGTATGTTGAGTGTCAATTTTAGCAAAACTGATACTATTAGTCATAAGAACTGATACTCAGTTACTGTTTTGTATTGAAATATGATATGAAATTTGATAATATCATTATACAACCGATAGTTGCATCATAAAACTGATAATACTATGTGGGATCCATAGCTGCATGATAGAACTTACACTATACAATCTTGTTATAATATAAACAACAGGAAAAGAAAAGAACACCAACCACAACATATCATTCCAGGAGATCAATATTGTTTTTACAAGTAAGAGCAGCATTGTTTTTTGAACAGAACATCATTACTTCATAAGTACCAAATTGCAACTGAGGTAACTGAAATTACAAAATTATGAAACTAACACTAACAATTATTAGAAATTGAGGTAACTGAAATTGAGAACATCATTAGAAACTGAGGTAACTGAAATTACAAAATTATGAAACTAATACTAACAATTTCATATTTTTAAATGTATTCTAATATTATAAAAAAGGTTAAACAGGAAAAATCTCAGAAAGAAGAAGGCAAAAAAGTTGCAGATGAAGAGTCAGAAGAAGAACAACTAAATTCGGTAAAATTAAAAGCATTAGAACTTTATAACATAATAGATATTGCAAAATAATACCTGTAAATCATTTGGTAAAAGAAAGACCGATAATTACAACAAAGTGATACCTACTTACAACAAATAATAGTCAGTATCATTTAGTGTAAATCGTTTGGTAAAATAGTAGTCAATATCATTTAGTTGCAATCTGGTACTTACAAAAAATTGATACCTACTTACAAAAAAATGATACCTACTTGAAAAAAATGATACCTACTTACAGAAAACTGATACCTACTTACAGAAAACTGATACCTACTTAGTACAAACTGATACCTAGTTACTGCAAACTGATACCTAGTTACTGCAAACTTAAAATCGTTATATATTTCACTGAAAATATTTCACTGCAGCTAATACCCAACCTATTGTTACGTTTCAACATAATTTGTTTCACAAATTCCTTATAGTCTTTATTTTGAAATAATGTTTTGATTTTAGAGAGATAGTCTCTCATAGGCATGCCATTTTTCTTTAAGTTTTGTAATTGTCTTTTATAGTGCATCACTCTTGCTGCTGATTGAGAACTGAACACTTGTTCAACATCAGACTGTATTTGATTTGCATTCTTGCATCCTATAAGTTGTGGCAACAAATTTGCACTTATTGTTGATAATATCCAAGAACATAACATGCTATCTTGCCTTTGATAAATTGTGTATTCTCTGTTTAATATTGAACCTCCTTCATTGTTTGAAATGTACTGCTCTCGCACTTGTTTAGTTCCAAGAATGTATTCTTCCAAGCCATAACCCCTTACTTCTGTTTGAACTTGAAATTTCCATAGTAAATAGTTTGTTTCATCCAGTTGGGTTTGAATTAACTGAGGCTGTGGACTTACTATGATCTTTGATATATTTTCTGCAGTATTTAAGGGTGCAGGTTCCAATCTTGGGTTTGCAGAAGTTGATGAACTATTGTTTATATCCCCTTCGGCCAGGATCAAAATTCAAGAAAGATTAAATGATAAGACATTCACTGAAAGAGATAATCAAGAACCCGATTCACTGATGAGTGCAGACTGAAAATGAATGAAAGCAACTTTTCAGGTGAACTTGCCCAATTTCTTGCAATGGATCTGAGAGCAGCCAGTGGTCTTGATCACTAGCGAGGCTTGATGATGATCCTAGTTTCAATTTTCTTGATTTTCTTTAAAAAACTGAAAGCAGCCGAGGAGTTGAATGATGATGATTTTCTGACAACTCTTCTTGGCAAGGCTTGATGATGAATTTTATGATTTAATGAAATCATATAACTGAAACTCTCACTACAAGAAAATCTATTTTTAGTTGCATTAATTGGTGGCATTTTAAATTTTGTGCAACTGTTGGTAATTTTACAATATAAAAATAAACAAAGAAACGCGACTAATTCTCCCGCCTGTTATTTGTGGAATTTTTCGCTAAAGTTTTCCGTGGCCGCTCAAATTTCCTTTACCCCTTTTTCTTTCCCAAACGCTCCACTTAAAACAAATTATTCGTCTCTAACCTAAAATCATGCCGCTGCTTGATGGAAATGCCCACTGCCATCGAAAAATTTATTCACTTCGGCCAATTAATTCAACGTCGCAATCAAAAACCGGCCATAGTTCAACCTCGCCATCATCTAAAAGCTTATAGCACCCGCCTAGAGTTTTAACGCGTTCGCTTGAGGAATAATCGCTTGAGATTGAAAGCCGCCGCCGCCGTGATCTGAAATTCGAAGATATCATCTATTGGAAATCGCTTAGTTGGAGATGCGGTCCTGGCCAGAATATTGTCGTCGAGATCTGAATGATGTTGCTCGTGTCTTATCGAAGTTCGTTGTTCCAAAGATGTGATGTGACATTGCTTGAATATGAAGCCGATTAGACGTGGCTGTGGCTGGAGTTCGCTGAAAATCGTCATCGCCGTGTTTGAAATCCAACTATCTCTCTTCTAAGCAGGCATGTTTTCCTTATTTCTCCTTCTTTTGGAATTTTCTGTAAACTTCTTTAGTCTCATTCATATTTGCAATTACTTCTCTAGTAGAAGTATGAAAATTATCTCATAGTCTCAAGTCAAATTGAAAAGGGAAAGAATATTGTTTAGAATGCTTAAGAGTTTCTGATATAATTTTTATTTTTTGTATTTGTTTTTCTGCACAATTATTTGCAGGATAATGCTGCACAACTTAGCACAATGGTAGCTGAACATGTATAGTATTTCTCTCTTGGTCATCAACAACATGAACTTATGTTTACCAACCATCAAATTTACATCATGCCTCTGCCGCACTGATTTCTCACTTTTTCATGTGGTTATGATTATCGGTTAATGCTCTAAATACTTAATTTTTTAGGATGTTGGTGGTATAATGTCTATTTCAGTTGAAGCAGCCGCAGCGCATGATTCTTTAAGTGATGGAAGAGAGCTAATCCACACATATAAGGTACCTCAGTTTGTACCATCTTGTTATATTACAATCTCAGTTTTTCTTTGATAAATGTCATGATAACGAGTACAATGTTAAGCTTTTATGCCTTTTGTAAATTTCAGAAATTGACAGTGCTTGATGGTGAAAGGCAGGTTTGCATTAGCAATTAAATCATTACACAAAGAAGAGGTTGGCAGAATAAGGTTATTACAATTGCACTTACATTCAGTGTTTCATACTTTAGCTATATAAAATAAAATTTTAAGAAATCATGGTAATTTAAGTAAACTAATCCGCTGTTCCAGTATACTTTGTTGGGACTTACTTATCGGTTTTTTCCCTAGAGTAAACTATGTTTGTTATTACCATTTCTTAAATGGATAGTTGAATACCATATCAGATTCAAATCCAAAGTTTTTTCAGGCTTTGTCATTGTGAAATTTTTACGCAGGCGATACAAATAAGAGTCCAATATTGAACTGATATGATTTCAAATCGATTTAAAAAAGCTTGAAAATGACATAATAAGTTTATTGCAATCTTCCATAATTTTTTTTAATCTCTGTTAAATGTAAACTCATTTTATCCATTTATTAAACCTTCTATATAATAATTACTTGGAATAACAGAATACATTATAATGTGTCAGATAGTAGAAACTCCTACCTCTGCTTTCTATTCCATACAGCAAACATTCATAAATTATTAATAGTAAAAAAACAAAAATAATATTATAGTATGTGTGATTAAAGGGAGTCCTATCACTAAGTGCGCAACGCCGAGTCAACTCTAAAGATCTAATAGCTGGTTTCAGAATTGAAAATCACCATTGATAAAGGTAAACTCTATGTTCCAAGAGATGAGTAAATATAATCTTTTAGATGTTTTCCTAAGAATTTTTTGATTGAGTTTTGTATAAATGTAATTTCATAATATTTTACCTCGCATCAATTTAGATGATTTAATATGAATTGTGGATCATAAATTTGAGTCCTAATGAAGTTAATTTATACAGAATAATGTACACGGACCCTTCGTAATATGAAAAACAGTCGAGATGGAGGTTGCTATTGCAGACAAAAGAACCTAAGCAAAATCAGCCAGATATGGGATCCTCTATGGCTTCATCATAATTTTTCATTTCCACTCTAGGTGAAATTATTATATTTATGAAATTTTTGTTAAGAATAGGATGTGAACCTTACTATTTGAATCTTGAAGTTGAAGTATGTTTATAACTAGTGATAGAAACGAGAAAGAAGCAACTTATATTAAAGCATGTAGATTACTATTCATGGTAGCTAATTTAGATTACTTGATATTTTGTGATCAAGATATCGTCTCTTTTGAATATCACTTATCCTTTAACAAAATTTTAGCAATGAAATACTTAACATTTGGAAATAGTTAACTATCTAGCTATTGATATTCTAATTCGCCAAAGACAAACATAGAGCTAACTGTCACTAATCCAGCTATAGATAAATACATATTTTTAATTGAGTTAACTGTCACAAACATATGCCTCTATGCTGATAAGAATCATATTGTTATTGAGTTTAAGGTTTCTTTTAAAATAAAAGTTTATCACTCGAACATCAATAACAATGGCAGCATCTACCTGAATACTCTCAAAGAGCAGTGGAGCCTTCCTGCACATCTCTAAGGTATGTATTATTTTTCAAACATGCATGCTTTCTACTAAAAGTAGTACATATGACTAGCTAGCCTCACTACAAGTCTAACATAAATGGAACACTGAACAAAATTGTGGCTAGTTAGCCTCACTACCACCTATACACAATAATTTGGGTATAAGTCTATCCATTATAATAAAGAGCCATCATAGTCAGGTAAATATATTGCTCTAATTTGAGATGCAAACAAAGTTTAAGTATAAAGTAGGATTCCATATATGAAATGTAAAGTAGTTTAGACTTATCCTTTAATTTTGTCCCTATTCTATACTCCAAAGTTGCTACTTTTTATTGACAAGGTTAAGCTTATCATTTGCTTTCAATTTACAAACATATATTTTTACAGAGCTAATGAATTAGTTCCATCAACAAAGTCGAATTGATGCTTCTGGTTGTTTCTTCACGCTTCTAAATCTTCCCTGATTGTTCTGAAACCTCTTTACTTGTTTCAGCTGCTTGTGATGGTATGTCGAGCTTTATTTACCAACCTGTTTGATGAAATTCATTTCCAACTTGATGCACTCCAGGTGTATGGTGGTATTTGCTCTGTGTATGTAGTTGGTGAGGGAGGCACAGTTTTGTGGTGAATTGTGTATGGTGGTATTATGGTATTGTGGCAGTTTGGTGGCCTAGCTGCAGTGAAGCGGTGGTGCAATAGTGGGATTGGGGGGAATGTTATAGTAGTGGATGGTGAAGGTGAATGAAAGTGGGGATGTTGCAGCAGTTAGGTGTGATGAAGCAATGGTATTTGTTTGATGGGGTAGATGAAATGTACAGGCAGATGGGCTGTTATGGCAGGGAGGGGTGGTGATACCGGCTGTTGTTATTGCTGATGATGGAGTATAAATATGGTCACAATTGTAAGTATTGGTGAGAAGTTCAATGATGGTGGGAAGTTCAAGTTGTACTATAGTTGATGTGAGTGAAGTATGATAGTTGGCAGTGTATGTAGTTTAAGAGTAGGAGTGGTTGCACTGGAGATGTACTGTGGTTGTTGATGTGGTTGTAGTGGATATGAAGTCACTAGGAGTTTGGTGTGGTCAGTTTGAAGTGTAGTTGCAGGTGATAGCTGCTGTGATGGATTTGCACTAGAAGTTGGAGTTAGAGAAGGGTATGTAATAGGATGTAGTCCTACGAATTAACATAATTGTTTATCTATACGTTGTGCTTTCACTTGTGCAGGCATTGGACTTTCGAAGAGAGCAAGGTTGAACTTTTATGGTGCTAGCTTTCACTTGTGTATGCAACAAAGAATTATGGGTAATCAAACGTTTTGTTAGCACTAGTTAGATATAACATTTATTAGTACCCGATGTGTAAATTTGTATGCAAATGGTTATTGTATGTGAGTTAGGTCATTTTGTCGAAAAACTATTGTATTGGAATGGTTATGGATATTTTATTTGATTATATGGTTAATGTGTTTTTTAACTTATTTGAATATGATGATTATGTGAGTGATTGTTGATTGATATAATAGAACCAAAATAGACCATTAACAGGAAATAATAGCATGAAAAAATGGTGTAAAATAATAAACAACTTTTAGTAGCGTTTCAAAAACGCTACCGAAATATATATAGTGGCGTTGAGTAAATGCAACCGTAAAACAGGGGTAAAGTTGGAAATTCTATTAGTAGCGCCAAAAAATCTTTTGATGGCGTTTTTTAAACGCTACAAAAAGATTTATGGTAGCGTTTAAAAAACGCTGCCAAAAATGCATTTATAGTGGCGTTAAAATAAATGCAACAAAAAATCATGGATTTTTAGTGACATGTTTTCTCGTAACGATTATCAAAACCCACCAAAAGTTTTTGTAGCATTTTTTGAGCGCTACAAAAAATAAAATTTCTTGTAGTGTCTAGCAGTTTTCAGATGATGAGATCAATACTCTACAGCCAATCCAAATGATGAGACAATCTATGATGGATTTTGGCAAAAAGATGACCTGTTGTTAAACAGTTTTTGATTGCTCTGATACCATATTTGAATTTGAGATAAAGTGTTGATAAAATGAAAAACTGATTGTAACATTATTCAGTCAATTGATGCTTGATACATAAGGCTATGTTACTGTATATATAAGGACTGTGAATATTGGTACATGGGTAATTGGGCTTATATGAGATACAACCCGTTACCCAAATATTACATAAAACCCTATTACAGGTTTATGTGGTCGCTCAATACTTCATTTCTTCTGATACCATGTCCTTTTTAATCATTCCATGAGCACGTTCTTTTGGCACATGAAAGAGACATGAAAAAGAGATGTTTGAAAGAGGCACGAAAGAGGAATAGTTGACAAAAGAATAATATGTTCTTATGTTGCGAAATAGATATTTAAAAGATGCATGAAAGAAGATTATTAATTTTTTTATTTACTAATTATATTGTTAATGTATTTGTATTGTTTTTTAAAAAATAAGAATGACATTTTATTCAAACAGAGTAATCATTTTGATGATTCTACATCAATGATATAAGTATAGTTACAATAGTACAATAATTTCGAATTATACCTACAATAATAATAAAAGTGCAATTACAAAATACAAATTACCAATTCCTAATGTAGTGCAGCAGCAATTAGTTCATTCATATGTTATCTCAAACGATTGTCATGATATTTATTGCATTTCTTTCAAGATTTACAATCGTTATTCCCGGACGTTTAAATATTATCGTACTCTTCTGGAAATTCTTCCGAAACTAAATCAGTATCATCATCATAAACCATAAATTCAGGGTCTCCTTCGTTGTATCTTTGTATGAAATTATGAATATCACTACAATGGTCAAATTCATTACTTAAACGTTATATTTGTATGTGAGCATATTGTGTAAGATTGCAAACATTTCTTTTAAATTCCAAGAGTTCTTTCGATTGCCATACATAAACTTGAATGGTAATAGTTAAAATTTTTATTTTCGATCTTTGGCTAGTTGTGTGTTCTATTAAAATTTAAGATATGCTATCTAACATCATGGTAAGTAGTCTTCCATTAGTGGATGACCCGAATCAACTAAATAATACTGTCTTGCTAGTGGATGATGAAAATTCAAATTTCTACAATTTAAAACTGGACGAAAAACTTTAACGTCGTGTGCAGTTCGCTTCCATGCTACCATTACAAATGTAAATTTTCTACATAGTAAAACATTTAGACATATTCTATTCATACACCGTAAATTACTTTACTTACACTATAAAATTTTAAATAAAACTTTAGACCAAAATGCCATTATTAAAAAGATAGAATCAATATTAAAGAACAAAAATGGTATACAATTTCTCTTTGCATGCATTGTGTATAATCAATATTACTACTTTCTAATGTAATTAAAATTACCATACATCATCGATTGAATTAAATTTAAATTTCTTTTGGGTATTAAAGTATATTCATATCATTTCAAGCTGTATTTATACATAGTCAATTTAGCAATTTTCACTATAATTAAATATAAAAAATAAAAAATAAAAATTAACTACTAAAATTAATACGATTCAAAGTATTAAAATCTTCAGTCTTATATATGAATCAAATTATGGCTAAGTTTAACATAAAAAATTAAATAGTTTAGCATTTAATATCCAAAATTAAATTCAGATTGCTATATATATATATATGTTAACCCAAAAAATGGATCAACACTCTGGTTTGAGTGTGAAAGCACCAGCTCTGTTTCTCAGAGCAAACAATATAGAAAATAAATGTAAAAAGAGCAGAAATAATAAAGAGCTAAGAAGATTTTTATAGTAGTTCGGTTGTTAACGAAGCCTTCGTCCACTTTATAGTTTCTTTTATCGATCAACTTCTATTACACATGAGTTTATATTGCAATATAATTCTCCTTTCCTAGATTAGATCAAGCCACCGTTGTTAGAGACAAAAGGATGATCTCAATTGTCCATTAATGGTTGTTGTGTGGGATAAGAAGAGTGAAGAAATAATGGCAGAGCTTCAGTAGAGATTCCATCCCCTTTACTGTTGTAGATAGGATGGTATTTATAGGAGTTAGAGAGCACTTGGGCCAGAGCCACTTTACCCAAAGCCTGTAGTCATCATGCAGAGGTTGGTCAGGAAGTTTGGGAGTGTGTGGAGCTAACTTTTCAGATCTTTACCGATCCGATTGGCGAAATGTTGTGCAACTTTTGAGTCTTCTCAGTTTAGTTGTCTACCTATCACATAATTAAATGCCTTGTCTGAATATCAAGTCATTTGGAGTTAGTGTTATCATCCATCTTCATAGATCATCCAATCCATCCCTTCGTAGAAGATCCATCCATAACTCACTTAATACTTCGTCAAATGACAAAAAACTTAATACATGCAATGCACATGAATATGAGAGCCTCCAAATTGGATTTCAGGTGGATCGAAGCTAATTATTTGGATTGGCAGTGACCCAATTGAGTCGGATCGGTGACGAGTCAAACACTTAGCTTCTTTTTGAATCTTTTCTTCTGGGTCGTAGGAGATCCAACCTTAACTCACTCAATACTTAACCAAATGATGTGAAACTTCATATATGCAATTTACACGAGTAAGAGAGCTTCAAATCGGATCTCATGAAGTGGGGCCCATCCTAGGTGGGTCGGACCTGATCCATCAAACCGACTCAATTTGAAGGAGATCCATCCATAACTCGCTCGATACTTATCATAATCAGATGAAACTCTATAGGTAGCTTGTAGAGGATGTGTGGGACCTACACAATGAATCTCAAGTGGTGGGGCCCACCTTTGATGGATCGGTATCGACCCAAATGGGTGGTCCAAATGCACTCAATTTTGGTGTGAGCCTTCTTCCATGTCTTCTAAGTGTTCTCTCCAAATTTCAATTCAACCCGAGTTTGTATGAGTTCTGTAGTTCAATTTTAAGTTGCTCCAGTTTAAAAGCGGGTACGTATTTGATTGAGTCTTCACTTCTTGAACTAGGTTGCTTGGAATGTTACCAAACTTGATAGGTGAGCTTAGTAGATACTTGAAATTTGGAAGATAATGAACATGTACCAACCACTGATCGGATTCCAAGTATTAACCGTGTGTGCGCGCGATGTGTAATCTAAGTGAGGATGGGTCCGACGTCCTAAACGCTGTGAACGAACCATTCCGTGTAGATGGCTCACTCACACCAAAAAGAGCGATCTGTATAACTTGTTAATGTCTTTTCTTCTATACTTACCCATTATCGACCAATGGTCGACGACGGATCCATTATCCGAAGCGACACAGAAAGCTCTTCCTATTTCAGGTACACTGGTCGTGCTATGACAGGACCAATCCAAAGTGAGCAACTATAGATTGGTAGGTCCAAATTGGAAAGAGAATTCTTAGCAAGAGTCGATTTTAGTTATCTGGAAAATGATAACAACCTGAGATGCATACAAGATGCTACTCTAAGCTATTATCACTTTCCAGAAAAACCAAAATCAATCCACAAGACGTCGTGTCGGGACTGACTGTGTAACTCGATGCAAGTTAACTCTGACTCTGTGGATGAAGATAGCAAAACATGTCATGCACCAAGGAAAAACCCTAGCTTCGTTCCGTGAAGAACTTAAGACTCAATTTACTATCTTCTTCCACAAAGTCACAATCAGCTCGAATCTTCCACTGTATCTGTCGCCAACACAACTTCATCGCTAATCGCTGATAACACGCCAAAATCTGCATCACTAACCTTCAAAATGGAGAGAAGTGGGCTGATCTCTGATGCAAAGATACCCAAATTAGGGTATTGATGGATCGGATCGGTGACGACTGGAAACGGAGAAGGGCATGACTGTGATACGCGGCGACTAGTGGCGCTAGAGGCGAAGATCAACAGCGGCGGCTCTCTGGCGATGACAGGCGTTGGATCGACGGCACCTCAGGATGCTTGGATTAGTTCGGCTCGAAAAGGTAAAGTGAGAGAATGGGAGATCCGATCCCACATATATATAAAAATGATGAAGGCAAAAAATTGAAAAATTTGCGAAGTACTTGGATCGGCACTGATCCGATCCAATTGGATCGGTACCGATCCAAATATTCTCTTCCAAATGATATCGAATTTTCCCTATTTGATCTACTCGATGTTCGTACTTGCCCTGGGAGTTATCAAGGATCACTCCATAATTACGAACAATGAAGATTCACAACTAAGGACTAGACAGTTAGCTGGTATGCCATAAACAACTATTTAAGATAGCGAGATATGTCTAATGAGACTCCATAAAACAGAAACCGAAAGATGAACAATTCTAGAGCACACGTTGTTTTCAATGAAAGCATGCTCTGGAGGGAAAATGTTAACCGGGTTTTTGACCCAGCAGAATTCAAAAGAAGTTAGAGCATTCAGATTAAGCCAGAATGACTCGATACTTGACCGGAAGGGCTAAAAGGACAAGACAAAGGAACATAAGAAGTTTAAGTCAAAAATACACCAACTCTTTGGATCGGTACCAATCCGATCCAATTGGATCAGTACCGATCCAAAAGGTTGGCTTTGGTTTCTTCTAACCACTTGCATTATGATCTTATATCTCTTCTAAGCATATCTATCAAGTTTGGTGATATTCTAAGCATCCGAGTTCAAGAAGAAAAAACTTATCTAATTCAGACTACAATCCAGTCAAGTCCATAGATGAATCATCATCAAAACAAGTCAAAAAGCTACGAAATTACATGGAGGGCATCGCAATCACGCAAGGAAGCCAACTGAATGAAAGTTATGCAAAAATTGCACACCTATTCGGATCGATACCGATCTGATCCACTTGGATCGGTACCGATCCAAATACTTAACTTAAAATTGCTCTAAACTTTCTATGTTGCTTCCTCGGCTACATGCTTCTAGTGCAATGGTTCTGGACCAGGTGCTCCCTAAGTCCTATAAATACCATCTTACCTCCAACAGAAAAATGGTACGAACTTGATCTCTGAAGAAGCTTTGCTATTCTTTCTTCATTCCTCTTCTCACACACAATAGCCATTAAGAGACAATTGAGATCCTCCTTTTGTCTCTAACAATGATGGCTTGACCTAACTTAAGAAAGAAGAACCATACTGTAATTCAAACTCTCTTGTAACTGCAGTTGATCAAATAAAAACTATAAAGTGAACGTAGGCTTCGTTAACAGCCGAACCACTATAAAAATCCCTTGTCATTTTACTTTTTCTGCAATTTATTATTGTTTTTCCTATTTTGTTTGCCTTGATAAACAGAGCTGGTGTTTTCACACTCAATACAGGACGTTGATCCATTTTTTGGGTTAACACTTAAGTTAAATGAATAGTTTGTACATTAATAATATGTTAATTCATGAACTAATAACATGTGTATGCATATTGGTCGTTTTATAAATAAATAAATGAATTTGCAAAAAAATAGTTAGAGCTATATGAATTTATCATCAATGATGCATATAATTGAAAATATAGGTACAACATGGTTCAAAATTTAAAATATGACGGTTAATCATCATAAACGGTTGCAATAATGGTTATAAGAATTTATAATCGTCAACAACGGTTACGGCTACGGTTGGTGGTAATAACAACGGTTACTACAACCATAACACCCCTAATTAATATTGCTACCGTATTCAGATGATTTCCCCTTTTATGCTAGAATTATGTGTCGATTCATGGTAATAGCAAAGCCAACGACGCAGCTTGCGACTAACATTAATACATCAGGCTGTATCTTGCTCACTGCACCTTATATGCATTCGCTCGTCCCGCAGTATAGTTGTTCTTGCACTCTCGGCAACAGAAGTCTATCTTATCTTGCTCGCATCACACTCAACTTAGCAGTAGTAGCCTTTGTTCTGTCCTTTCAGCTTATATATTCTATCCTGGGTTGGTCTAATTACCAATGCACAATTTAGATTCTCTTCAATTGGTGGCACATGCAATTCCGCTTACAGCACTTCTGAACTATCAGTTCATTTTCGTTTTTGCTTCGGCCATTAAGCTCATGGGCTTTGATAATTATGCTACTCATTTGCTTCAGTTTGGATCAGAGCTTCATACATTTACAATAGGCTAGCATACTTCCGTTTTATTTTTAGCTCTTTTATTGCTAGCTTTGCTGTTTTTGGTTTTTTTAGGTGATCATTTATCCCATGATCCATTTAAGGTTTTAACTAATGGGTAACTTTGATATCTAAGCATACCTTAGTATATCTTTGCATGTATTTCTTCTCATAATTTTTTTTTTCTAATAATAAGACTATAAGAGTGATCCTCATAGGAGAGCAGCACTCAATTACTCGATTTCAAAATTTTATTTTTTCTAACTCAACAAATAAATGCAGAATTTTCAATTTTAATTTTCAAATATAAACTCAAATTTTCAAAATTCAAACTGTTGTTAAATTTCTGTACGATTATTTAAAAACAAACGAGTCGTTGAGGTATTGTTCAACTCAAAATTTAGATGTGGGGCGTAGCCAGTTATTTACTAAATAAAACTGTTAATCACCATTGTTAGTCATCAAGAAGAGCTACAACGTACGTTGATACAAATTCATTTATCAAAGTCTTGCCTGATTCCGATTCAGTATATAAAATTACTGAATTTAAACAAAAATATAACGATTTCTGTCTAGTTATTCCGGTACAAATTATAAAATTTTCAGTCTTTCAAATTTTAAACCTCCAATATTCAAATTTTCAAATTGCAAATTTTTTTAAATATAGTATTTAAAATTTTCATCTACAATTTCAAATTTTTAATAAATGAGTTACTCATTTATAATCATTTTAATGAAATGGATAATGGATAATTTAATGCATATTCTACAATATCAAATAATCTGCCAATTGACATTTCAGTGTTGACAAAACAAAATTTGGAATAAAGTGCATCATTCCATCAATGGTCTAACAAAATAAAAAATGCTTCAAACAATACAAAAAATTTCTGTGCCCACCCTACTATCCCTATCAACCTAACCTCAAAATCCCTCGCACCAAGAAAATTCGTATCAGCCTCATTGATCCTTAAACGAAAATACTGTTTGACTAATATCCCAACGCCACAAGAACCATACCTACCATATAAACCATTTTCATGTGATACTAAAAGAAATTGGATTTTTTTCACTTTAGCCCTATTTTTTAAACTTATTATAGTTATAGTCTTTTTTCTAAACTTATTACACTTATGGTCCGTTTTGGCCAGCTCAGCGTTGAGCTGGCCATAGTATACTGACGGCATTTCAAATGCCGTCAGTTTGTAATTTCGTTTTATTTTGTGAACGTAGCTGGCAGCTTTTCAAAAGCCGTCCACCATGTTATATGTAACGACCCGCCTTTTTGACCATTGAAAGTCGACACCAAACACTACCACTGTGCTCGAATGCCGTGCATCCAATCGACAAAAGGACAGATTGTTAGGATAAATAAAAGAAAACGAACAGAGAACAGAGAAAAACAGAATCTCACGGCGGAATCGACAACATACGATATAACAAGGATAGTAGAAAATGTCACTCCAAAAATACAGAGTATATCAGAGTTAAAAACAAACCTTATCAACTGGACAGCTTACAAATGCTGATAGGTATACTATATAATGCAGCGAAAAATAAAATACTACGGTGGGTGAATCTTCAGCTCCCCTCCAAGATATCCATATCACCAAAGCCAACCTGGAAAAATACTCTGTCTTACCCGAGCATTATAATAAAATAACACTTGGTCTGGAAATATCAGCGTGAGATAACTCGAATAACGTGGATCATATAAAATGTTCTGTGAGACCACGCCGCTAATGCAGAACGAGGTTTTACCACACAAGAATAGCATCCATACAGGCAAGAGCGCAAATAAATATCAGGAAATAAACCCAAATAAGAATGGGCATATATAATATTAAAATCAAACTTAGCAGAATGAAAATAATCCGAGCAAAATCCAAACTCATAATGGATAAAACAAGATAACTGTCCAAACTTGATAGAATGGACAAAACAAGATAACTTTCCAAACGTGATTGAATGGACAAAAAACTATCATCAAACATCGTGAAGAGTGATTAACTCTTCCCGTTGCAATACAGAAAAACTGATTCAAAGGTTCGAATCAAATAGGGAAAATGAATTTATCCAACGTAACTAGGAAGGTGCTCCCTCCTTCCACGAAAGTATACCTCTAGATAAAATATACTTGAGTGCACACGCGTCACTCTCGGAAACTTTCAAGTTGGACCCCATTTCACATGAACACCCGAATATTTCACATCAATGCAGGCATGTCGACACCACTCTAGATGATGTGAACATAACCTGACTTGACTCCCACTTGCGCTTTAGTTTTAGTTTTTCCTGTGTTGGATACTAATGCTCAAAACGAGCGATAAATCGTCTTAGAATGAGAAGCACAACAATGACTTGGAGGGTGCGCCCCCCTTTTTTCGCGCCTTGGTTTTAGTTATTTTCGATAAAGGATAACAATGATCAACGGAGCAATAAAGCGTCTTAGAATGACAATAATAAAGAAGTTGAAGTAACCGATAGCAGAGAAACTGACTATCGGAGATATAAAACGATCGTATATGGAAATTAAGTCTTGTATACTTACCACCACTCATTGAATTTAAACTTGTACTATTTCTTGGTTAACAATAATACCGGACAAGTTAAGGTAGTGTTACCTCAAAGTCATATCTCACAATTATTCTTAACTTTCAAAATAACGACAAGTCTATTTCTTCCATGATTAGTACTAATTATACAAATAAATCGTTTCCATATAAGTGATTCGCTTTATGAAAATAATTCATTTCCATAAACGAATCAAACGTTTTCTTTCTAAAAAAGAACTGAACTTGTGCTTGTTTTCCGTATTTCCATATTGGTAAAATACTTTTAGAAATACTCTTTCAAAAACGTTCTTTTATAAGACAAAATTTATAATACTAAGTATATTAAAAAACGGGTCAAAACAAATGTCGTTAAATCATTGTTTATTTACAAATCCAAAAACAATTCACACTTAGCTTTATTTATAAATAATCCATTTTAGAGGATTTTCTCATTTATATATCGTTATTTATAAATTTTAAAACAATATTTATTATCTCAAATGTATACAGAATTGTTAAGCCTCATTCAATTAATTGCTTAATCCCTTACTTTCCCATTAGAATTAGTTCCTGATTGTAAAACGTTAAGAGAATAATTTTTCCAAGTGCTCGACCCCGAAGGCCTAAACCAACATCAGACCGACACCCGGAAGATTATCCAACTTAACATCCCAATAATCGAGTTCCAATTCCTTTTTAACTTACCCAATATTTTACCTTATCTTGTCAAAAAATTTATGTGATCTTTGACAGGTATCCGGATTTTCTTTTAATAAAAAAATCATTTATCTTTATATAAATTATAATTATTTTCAAAACACTTTCATTAAATTAGTAATTTATCTTTAAAACAAATCAGTTAATTTACTTTAAACTCATTTATTAAATCAATTAATTAACTTGAATATTATATGTTAAAAGATTTATTAAATATGAATAATCATTAATTAAAATGAATAATTACTTTGAAATATCATTAAAATGATTTAACTAAATTCTAAATATCATTAGTTAAACAATTAGTTAAATTTAAACAATCATTAATTAAATGATTAATTAAATTTAAATATCATTATTTAAAATGATTAATTACTTTTAAATACCATTAATTGAAATGATTATTAATTTCAATTATCATTAATTAAAATAATTAATTAAACTCAAGTAATAATTAGTTAAAATGATTAATTAAATCCAGTCTCACTTAAATCAAAAGATAACCAATTTTAAACATCGTCAATTAAATTGGTGAATTAATTTCAAAATCATTAGTTAAAATGATTAATTAATTTAAATTATCATTAATCAAACTGATTATTGAATTTTTAATATTCTGTTTAGCGGAAACACAAGCTCAAGTTCATACGATAGGGTTTAGGGATGAAATTTAATACATAACGATATAGCGAAATCACTATAATGACACTTAACAAATTAGATGGAATATCAGGATTTTATTTCAATTACTATCAATATAACAACATAAGGATGTACATAAATAATTATTGGCGAGAAACCCTTTTGGGTCTTTTTACAGATTTTCCTACAAAACAATAATTATGGACAATATATAGATAATCTATAGGTTTATAATGACCAAATCAATATGTCATCCAATTTCCAAACGGAAATTCAACCAAACAAGCGATCAAACAATTTAACTAATATTCAAACAATCAATAAACATTTTTAACATCATAGATATGATATAATAGAATTTAATATGAGTTAAACTCACATTGATTTTCGTTTTTGTCGAAACGTTCCAATTTGGATTAAAATCAAACGGTCATCCGATCTTAGCGTAAATTTTTACTTACTCCAAATCCAACCAAACCAATTACATCATGAAGATCTCGACGACATGAGTCCAACACAAAAATGGCATTCAAATCCGACCTCGTATGAGTGAGATACACAATTTATAATTTATCGATAAAATTAAAATTAAAATTAACAACTTCATATTAATTTACAACTTTACCCTCTCCACTATCTTTCCCAGTCTAAGAACGTGCACAAAGACACAACCAAGAACCCATCATCAAACATGCATGACAAGAATTACTCAACGAAATTCGATTCCGACTTCACTATTGAGCTTCTCTCGACGAACCGCACTCGCCCGTCACCTCACTTCTCGTCACGACCTACACCCCACTTCTCGTCGCCACTGTGCACGCGCGACCAAAATCGACGCGGAGCTCAACCAAACCTCGGCACTAGCTGCCGTTTGCAACGTCGAACCCTAATCAAAACTCCAATCGCTGAATCGATGCTCACGAACTCTGAAAACCTAAGCCCTAACCTAAAAAGTAATGACCATGGCTAAGTCGTGCTCCAAGAACCAATGCCGCACCTTTTATAAAGCATACTGGATCGAAGCTCTCATCAAAATGAGATTTTTAATGCTTGTTTTAAGATTTTTAGCTGTTTATTTTATTTGATTTTGAATTTTAAACTTTCCATTTTCAAAGAAAAGCCCCATTTTTACTTCTCAAGTAAGTTTAAATAGAGAGAAGAGGGGTATGGGCCTGAAAAGATGGGGTATGAGCTAATGGTAAGGCAGCATGGCCTAATAAAATGAATATATATATATATATATATATTATAATTTTTTAAATATTCTACAAAACATATCCAAAAATCTCGAACTTCAAACGAGACATGCTAACCGGCATTCTATATGTTATACCCCTATTCCGAATGCAATGGAACTAGTCTCGAGGCCTAATTCGATCATATGCAGAAGATAGCTTTTTAAACCCAGTTATTATATTAAGTTTTCGAAATAAATTTCTACGCGTTTCAAACTCGCACGACCAAACGATTCGTCTGATCGTCATGAAATTCGATGACATATTATAATTCACCATTACGAATCCAATGAAATTGGTTTCATTGAAATCCAATACTATGCCCCGAAAGGCTAATTTCACATATTTAAATATTGTTTTATATTTAATTATCGATATTTATCCGATCTATTTATATCTGTAAATAAATTTACAAATTAATTTCACCAATATTATTTATTAATTAAAATAAGCTTAATAATATAATTAAATCCATTTAATTAACATTAAATTTCATAATTCAAATATTTATACATTCCCTATATTTAAATTATTAAATTCTAAAAATACAATTATTTAAATATTTGAAATTAACTAAACATTTAAAATCAAATAATCAAAATTTTGGGTTGTTACATTATAAAAAAAAATAGATGAGCGACTTTTGGAAAGTCGTCAGTGGACGACTTTTCAAAAGTCGCCTAATAGTTTTACTAATGTAAAAAAGAACCCATTCCCCCCTTTTGTTTTCTCACTTTACCCATTCCACAAACCAGTAAAAAAATAAAAGCTTTCCTCAATTTTTCCCCAAGGCCAAAATTTTATTGCAAATATCATAGATTTCTTAGTCAATTTGAAGCATGGCTTGCTCTTCATGGCAGGAAGCTCCTACAGGTATAATTTCAACTCTCAATCTCCAAATTCCAAATATTTGGCAATTTAGGGTTTTGTGACATATGATAAATTCCTTGTTGTGAATTTGTATAACTAGGTTTATGAGCATATAATTCACAAATTCATCCCTTTTACCTTTTTAAGTAGATATTGGACATTGTTAATTATAGTTAAATTAGATTTTGTGTTTAGCAAAAGGTTGTATTTTGTGTAGAGTACTTTGAGATGGTATCGAGATCGATAAACGGTAGCATATTATACTTACAAGAATGTCATCGAACAAGCAACCACATTTGAATGGACGTAATACACTTTCTTATGGAATAGAAATATATATCGATGTTGGTTATACGTAGTGCTTATATTTGTTTTTTTTGATAGTGCAATACTCCAGATGGGACTATTGATCACTCGTCTAAAGTGAAGAAAGCGGATTCATCTTATCCCGCCATGCTAGAGCTGATAGATTGAGCTGCCTTTTCACTTATCATGCAGTTGGGGTACATCCAATTGGATCATCATCTTATCACCGCTTTGGTGGATAGTTGGAGGCCGGAGACATCTACATTCCACCTTCGGGTTGGGGAGATGACCATCACGTTGGCCGTTGTTGCTGTTTTTCTTGGTTCACCTATAGATGGTGTTCCGTTGAGCAACCCAAAACTAGTAGATTATATGGAGTTGTGTGAGACGCTCTTAGGTCTATCTCCTCCTACTGAACAGAGGTGGGGTAATGAGATGATAGTTTCTGCATGGTTTAGGAAGCAACTTGCCGACGACATTCTAGCAGACGCCTTCGAGATTCTGATTGCTCAGCGCGCTCGAGCCATTATATTGCATATCATCACTTCACATTTAATTTACGATCATTCGAAAATCTATATCTGGCTCAGATGACTTTCATTTCTTGAGGACTTTGATGTTTATCATCAGTATTCGTGGGGTAGTGCGGTTCTAGCCTATACATACACGGAGCTGACGAGGCTTGCTTTGGTAGAGAACACATCTATTGCTGGTTGTTTGACTCTAGTACATGTATTAGTATTATTACTCTTCATATGCATTTATTTCGTATGTTCATATATATTGCAATCTTATGTGTTTACACGTTCGCAGTTATGGTGTTGGACGTACCTTCCGGTCGGGAGAATAGCGATGAAGAGGACGGATGTCGACTCTCTATTATATGGTGCTTGGTATATTTATTACGTTATTTGATTACATACATATGTGGGTGAAACCGAAGAGCACCACGAAGTCTTCTAGGCGCAATGTTATGTTCTACCGAAACGAGTTCAATGTACTCGATTACGCTTCTGTGACATGGATCTCATACACACATGTGCTTGGAGACCTTCCAAACTTATGCACTGCTTCTATTCATTTATGGACAACACGGGTGCCACTCATTTGTTTGAGAGATTAGCCCATCATCTACTTAACAGAGTGATGCGACAATTTGGTATGCAACAACATTTGACAGAACAAGCTCCTAATTACAAGATTGATCTAGCATCTGGGGAGTATGATATGGTGGTTGAGACATGGAATCATCGCCATCTGCACACGCAACAAGAAATGGACCTCACGTTAATGGACGAATAATATTATACTTGGTACTAGAACATCACACGCCGCTATGTACTTCGTGCCAAAGAACCTCCCGTTGTAACATACCGGTACACTCCTAGAGCTCCTTTTGAGAGGAATGGGGTATGTACAGTCGTTGATTAACTAAGCTGACGCAACACGGAAGTAGATCTGAACCAGCGGTCAAATCTATCCCGGATCCAATCACGAATTGCGGAAACAATGAATCGATGAAACAAGATAAGTTGATGAATTGATGATACCCAAATGCCCAAATCCATTGATCTCTCGAGATACCGGATTCTAGCTATCTTCAACACGTTGATCGCATACGATACCGTGCTAGAAGATCTATGATTCTTCGACGTTGATCTCGCGCACGAGATTCCGTGAATCGGCTTCAAAATCGTTGATTCGAGCGCACTCGAATATCCGAAGATGGAGAAAGGAAATCACACTCAACTTCCAATTTTTAAAGAGGCACAAAGCTCTCAATAAATTTTATTCAAAATCAACCCCCTTTAAATGATACAACTCACCCGCTATTTATAGGAGCTTACAACTCAACACACGTTACAACACTTCACACGACTTAAGAAAAATACATCACAAACAGTACAAACGACTTACAAAAACACACAGTCGACCTAAAGAAACAACGCACACGACTTAAAAATCAAACAGCAACGACCTAAACAATACGACCTATCATCATACAGGAGTTCACAACTTAAAATCAACATACGACTTATGGAAGAAGACGATCTACCAGAAGCGGTCGATATATGGAGTCGCGACTTAACATCCAGGCAGATTCACAACTTCGGCTTCAAAGATTTCGCGCTTTGGATCTCACGACTTAAGGATAAGTCGGCAATCATCTTAGGAATCTCACGATCTACTGTTAAGTCGTCAAACGAGTTATGGTCCTCATGACTTAGGGTTAGGTCGGAGTTTGACTTATAGAAGCTTGCGGAACGACCTATGGTGCAGCGACCTATGGTTAGGTCGTCGTACGACCTAAGGGTAAGTCGAGGCGGGTTCTGTGTGTATGCGCTGCATCATCCTCCCCTTGTTGGAAAGAATTCGACCTCGAATTCACACTCTCCTCTTCTTCGACAAGCTTCTCCCCATAATACAGAATTAAGTGTTTGACATTGAAAACATCAGAAGTATGAACATTTTCCGACAACCTTAACTGATACGCATTATCATTGATCTTCTTCAAGATATCTATTGGACCAATCTTTCGAGCTTTCAACTTGTTGTAAGTTCCAACTGGAAAACGATCTTTCGTCAATACTGCGTAAACAAAATCACCCTCTTTGAAGTCCACACTCCTTCGCTTCTTATCTGCCAATTGCTTATACTTCTCATTTTACTTAAGCAATCGTTCATGAACAATCCTGTGACACTCCTGCAACTCATTCACGAAATCACAAGCTCGTTCAACAACCCCTTTCTGAAGTGGAACTGTCGACAAATCCAACGGTCCCTTCAGAATTGCTGAATATACCACTTGAAATGGACTGAATCCAGTACTTCGATTAACGGCATAATTATGTGCGAATTCTGCCTGACACAATTTCACATCCCAGCTCTTCAAATTATCCTTCATAAGACATCTTAACAAGTTTCCCAAAGATCTGTTCACCACTTCCGTTTTCCCATCCGTTTATGGATGATAGGCGCTACTAAAATTCAGCTTAGTCCCAACCATCTTCTACAGACTCAACCAAAAATGACTTAGAAATCGAGTATCCCAGTCAGAAACAATAGACTCAGGTAGCCCATGTAGTCGATAAACCTCTTTAAAGAACAATTGAGCAACACGGACTGCATCGGCGGTCTTCTTACAAGCTATGAAATGTGCCATCTTCGAAAATCTATCCACCACAACATATATAGAATCATTCCCTCATTGAGTTCTTGGCAAACCCAAAATGAAATCCATGCTAACATCAACCCATGGTCTAGTAGGCACGGGCAATGGCATATACAATCCTGCATTCGTAGCTGTCCCTTTGGAAACTTGACATATGTGACATCTCTGCATAAATCTTTCAACTTCTTTCCTTATGGAAGGCCAAAAATATGATTGAGAAATCAACTGCAAGGTACGATCTCTTCCCACATGACATTCTTCATGCAATTCCTTTACAATCTTCATTCGCAAACTGCACTCTGGTATACACAACCGATTTCCCTTAAATAGAAAACCTTCTACCAACACATACTCATCCGTCCTCCCTTTCTCGACTTCATCTACAATCTTGGCAAAGTAAGGATCCTCAACAAACAAATCTGGAAATACATCAAACCCCGTCACTTCAACTCTCATCGTAGTCAACAAATGATTTCTTCTACTCAATGCGTCTGCCACACGATTTGTAACTCCCGACTTATGCTTTACAACAAGTATAAACTGTTGCAAGTATGCGATCCATGAAGCATGCCTGGCTGCTATCTTATCATGTCCCTGCAAATGTTTCAATGCTTCATGGTCAGTATACAACACAAAATCTTTATGAAACAAATAGTGTCTCCAATGCTTTATGGCTTGGACAATAGCATAGAACTCCAAGTCATAGGTATTGTATCTTGTCTTGGCTCCAGAAAGTTTCTCGCTAAAATAAGAAATTGGACGACCCTTTTGACTTAATACTCCACCAATTCCAACCTTAGACGCATCAGTATCTAGCTCAAAGAGCAACTGAAAGTCCGGGTATCTAAGAATCGGTGTTGTAGTCAAGAGTGTCTTGATCTGTTGGAAAGCAGAATCAACCTCTTCAGTCCACACAAACTGCTTTCCTTTCATACAATCTGTCACTGGTGCCATCATGCTACTGAAATGTGGAATAAACCTTCGGTAGAATGATGCTAAACCATGGAAACTTCTCACTTCAGTTACAATCCTGGGTTGTGGCCAATCCTTGATTGCTTCAACTTTACTTTGATCCACCTGGATACCTTCCTTGGACAATACATACCCCAAGAACAAAACACTGTGCGTCATGAACATGCACTTCTTTATTGCCGCGTAAAATTGCTCCTGACAAAGTATCATCAACACTTCCCGCAAGTGTTGTAGATGCTCTTCTGTGCTTCCACTGTATATCAATATATCATCAAAGTATACCACCACGAACTTCCCAATAAACGGTCGAAAGATCTGATTCATTACTCGCATAAAAGTACTAGGTGCATTCGAAAGACCAAATGGCATGACCAGCCATTCATACAACCCCTCCCGTGTCTTGAAGGTTGTCTTCCATTCATCCCCTGGTCGAATTCGAATCTGATGATACCCACTCTTCAGATCAATCTTTGAAAATATAGCAGCTCCACTCAACTGATCTAACAAGTCGTCCAATCTTGGCATCGGGAATCTGTACCTCACCGTAATCTTGTTTAGTGCTCGACTATTTGTACACATTCTCCAAGTTCCATCCTTCTTTGGCACTAACAAGGCTGGTACTGCACAAGGACTTAAACTTTCTTGTACGCGCCCTTGTTTAAGTAACTCTTCCACCTGCCTTCTCAACTCTTTGTGCTCCTTTGGACTCATTCTATAATGTGGTCTATGTGGTAACACAGCTCCCGGAACAAGATCAATCTGGTGTTGTATGTCTCTCAACGGTGGTAACTCGTTTGGTAATTCTTCAGGAAACACATCTTCAAATTCCTTCAACACTGGCTTAACTTCCTCAGGAATTTCAACCGCTTCACTACTTTCACGTCCGATCAACAGAAATACTTCAGGGCTATCCTTTACTTCTTTGACAAATTCCTTCAACGATAACAGAGTCTTTAGTTCCTCGATTTCCTCCAACTTGCTTTCACTTTGTTGTCGCCTTTTAGGAACTAAAGTGATTCTAGTGCCATCGAACATGAAACTATAGCAGTTAGTCCTACCATCGTGTTGCACGGCTCTATCGAACTGCCACGGTCTTCCCAACAACAAATGACATACATCCATATCCACCACGTCACACCAAATTTCATCCTTATACTTCTTTCCGATGGAAAAAGTTACACAAGCTCTTCGACCAACCTTCACTTCCCCACCTTTCCTCAGCCAAGCCAATTTGTAGGGTTTGGGATGCTTCTCTGTCTTTAACGCCAACTTCTTTACAGCTTCTGTAGAGATGATGTTATCACAACTCCCTGCATCGATAACAAACTTACAAACTTTTCCCAAAATAGTGCATGTCGACTAAAAAATATTACTCCTCAACCAACTAGTCTCCTCTTCCTGCTTTGGCGTCAAGAAAGATCTCCTCATCATTAAAGAATATCCCTCGTCTCCCGTCAATAATTATTCTTCCTCCTCAACCTGTGGTGAATTGGAAAATTCTACTTTTGCATCCTCATCCTCAACCTCAGCAACCATCGCTCGCTTCTTAGGCTTCGGACATTCATTGCTCTTATGACCAAACTCCTGACAGTTATAACACTTGAAATTGTTGTTGACCTTGGTCTTAGAAGCTTCATTGACAACCTATTTACTAACAGCCTTGGAAACATTAGTATTGTTACTAGCCCCCTTCACTTGATTGCTCGAACTTGTAAACGCACCACCTCCTCTTCTACCTTGCTTCTCCCAAGCTAGAGCCTTCTGGTGTGCTTCAGTAACGGATCTCGGATCAAACATATTTACCATATCCTGAATTTGCATTCCCAATCCTCCAACAAATCTGGATGTCAACTGTTCCTCCGTTTCCATGATATCGTTTCTAGCAATCAGTTGATAAAACTCATCTGCATAATCATTTATCGACTTTGTCCCTTGTCTCAAATTCTATAAGCGCTAATACATAAGAGACTGATAATTATAAGGCAAGAAAGTAGCCTTCATCAACTTCTTCATCTTTTCCCATGAAACAATCTTCGACTTTCCCATTCTTTCCCGTATAAGTTTAGTTTGTTGCCACCATGCCATAGCTCTTCCCCTCAACCGTGTAGCAACCAACTTAACTCTACGATGCTCGGGTATTTCCTTGAAGTCAAAAATTTCTTCAACATTTGATAACCAATCCAGAAACTCTTCCGCTAGCATTCACCCTTTGAATTCTGGAATCTCTGTTTTCATCCCCGACTCCCGATCATCTTCGGAATCTCTATTTCGATTTCGCCCTTGGCCACGGTTTCGACAAGAGCTACTACCACCATCACTGGATTCCTCCAAATCTGACGTATGTCGATGTCGATTCTGACCATTAACATTTCTGCTACCACGCACGTCTCTTTCTCCCGAAACTGACGGTTCTCTTCTTTCCTGATCCGATGGTGGTGACATTCTTCTCCTCTCGGAATTTGACGGCGAAATTCTATGTCCACCTTGATTTGAACTTGGCGATGCTCTTTGTCGAGTTTGATTCATATCCATCATGAGCCTTTCCAATCTACCAATTCCCTCATCAAACTTCTCATTGAATTTATCACTAATTCGTTGCTCCATTTGTTCAGCATCTTCTCTTCGATACACATCTGCAACATTCTGATGACGATTAACTCTTCTTGGAGGCATTGTCAAATCTTCAACAAATCCAAACACACACTTCGCTTCGATTAAAAAAATCTCGAATCAAACTTCACCAACTTGTTGGAATCTTCAAAATGAACACTTCAACTAGTGGAACTTTCAATGATGCAGAATCTACGCACAAACTCCTAGCTCACGACTTGAACAAATCTCGCACAAACTTGAACAAGCTCGCTTCTAGCTCTGATACCAAATGACGCAGCACGGAAGTTGATCTGAACCAGCGGTCATATCTATCCCGGATCCAATCACGAATTGCGGAAACAATGAATCGATGAAACAAGATAAGTTGATGAATTGATGATACCCAAATGCCCAAATCCGTTGATCTCTCGAGATACCGGATTCTAGCTATCTTCAACACGTTGATCGCGTACGATACCACGCTAGAAGATCTACGATTCTTCGACGTTGATCTCGCGCACGAGATTCCGTGAATCGGCTTCAAAATCGTTGATTCGAGCGCACTCGAATATCCGAAGGTGGAGAAAGGAGATCACACTCAACTTCCAATTTTTAAAGAGGCACAAAGCTCTCAACAAATTTTATTCAAAATCAACCCCCCTTTAAATGATACAACTCACCCGCTATTTATAGGAGCTTACAATTCAAAACAAGTTACAACACTTCACACGACTTAAGAAAAATACATCACAAACAGTACAAACGACTTACAAAAACACACAGTCGACCTAAAGAAACAACGCACGTGACTTAAAAATCAAACAGCAACAACCTAAACAATACGACCTATCATCATACAGGAGTTCACGACTTAAAATCAACATACGACTTATGGAAGAAGACGATCTACCAGAAGCGGTCGATCTATGGAGTCGCGACTTAACATCCAAGCAGATTCACAACTTCGGCTTCAAAGATTTCGCGCTTTGGATCTCACGACTTAAGGATAAGTCGGCAATCATCTTAGGAATCTCACGATCTATTGTTAAGTCGTCAAACGAGTTATGGTCCTCACGACTTAGGGTTAGGTCGGAGTTTGACTTATAGAAGCTTGCGGAACGACCTATGGTGGAGCGACCTATGGTTAGGTCATCGTACGACCTAAGGGTAAGTCGAGGCGGCTTCTGTGTGTATGCGCTGCATCATAAGCATAGTTAATTTATATACATTTTAATTACTTTGTTTTGGCAGGCGGATGGCATTTATCATGCACTGGAGTTGGTTGATGAGCTATCCGAAGAAGTACCGAAGCGTTTGAAGGGTAAATGCTTAGTGTGAAGCATTACAAGCAATCTTGAGGAAGAACAAGCTATCATGACCCGCACCGCCTCCTACTCCTGCTGATGCGCTCATAGAAGCACCGCCAGCAAAGTTCGAGCCTTTTTCTACGACTCTCACATACCAAAGACATAGCCATCGACAAGGTACTTCATCCTCGCAACCTTTGCAAACGTAATTTGGACCCGGGCCTTCACAACCTTTGGGGACGATGGAACCAAGCAAGGATGTGGATTCGCCAGACAATGTTCCATTATCACGGAGGAAGCCAAAAAGAATATCTTGGGAAGTCCGCAACCTACGAGATTAGGTTTGATGTTATGGATTTAATGTTATTTGTAGTATATTGGTATTATGGATTTATTGGTTTATCGAATGTTGTGTCGGATTAGAATGTTTTATCGGATTTTACAGATTTATTGTTATTTATTGATGTATCGAATGCTAAATTTAATATCGAAAACACGTTGTTGTTGCTTTTGTGATTTGGTTGATTAAACATGGATTGTCAATGTCGGAAATTGTTGTTGTGTATGATTAGAATTTCCAGGTTTCTGTTTGAAACTTGGAAGTATTGGGGCGATCTTTCAAAAAGCGCCAATAGGTGACTTTTGAAAAGTCGTTTATTGGCGCTTTTTGAAAGCTCGCCCCAGAATGTTACTTTTACTACATAACATCATCCCTTTCTCTCTTTCTCCCTTCATTCTTTACTTTACCAAACTCTAAACAAAAAACTCAAAACCAGAACCACCCTTCCCTTCTACAATTTGTCTTTTCTCATCTAAATTGTGTAATTTTTGTAGATTTGCATCATAATCTAAGGTAATTTTCAATTCTTAAAGTTGATTTTCAATTTTTTTACATTTGTTGATAAAAGTTCTTATATACCTTCAGTTGCAATGGATCAATGGGAAATTGATAATGATAATGAAATATTGTGGTCATTTGGAGTTTGATTCTAATGTAAATGTGGCTAATGTTGAATATGTACCGGCAACTCAATTATCACCACAATCTCAACATTATGGATTTTTACCCAAAACTCAAATAAATATTGAATCAAATCAGCGTAGGTCGGATAAAAAAGTTTGCTTTAAATCCAAATTAGTTATTGGAGAATCGGAACATGTCAATGACAATTTGCAACAATATTTCCCCACTATACATGGTGGGAAGTGGAAGAATCGCAATAAGGCACTAGATATTGTAGAGTCCCTCCCTACCCTCCCCCTCCCCTACCCCTGAACTGAAAATATGTCACTATAGAGTTACGTGTGATGTGATCGTGGAAGGAAATAAAATGAATGCAAGTCGTAGGTTCTACGCATGTGCACGTTATAGGTTGAGCAGAGAAATGCCTAACTCGTTCGACTGTTGTAATTTTTATCTGTAAATAGACCCTCCAATGTGTCGTCGAGGACTTGAGTATGCTCTTGAGATGTTGGCTGAAGTTCATGGTTGGAGAGAATCTTCGATTACTAAAACACAATTCTTACTTACAGTCGAAAGTCACTTTAGAAGCACGGTTTGATCATGCTGCTGGGTATCCTAACGAGTAATTTATGGTAATTTGATGTATGTTGTATCGTATATTGTTAGAGCTATCAATGAATACCCAAAAAAATCCTAAATCCATCCGCATTCATATCCAAAAAGCGGATAAATATCCAATATTCGAAAAAATGGATACGGATGTGAATACAAAGATATTCGCATCCAAAAATTATCCATTCGCTTTTTTTTCAAGATTATAGTTTAAATTATATATATTTTAGTAAAATAAAATATATTCAATAAGTGTTTTATTAAGTTAGAAAGTCATATTATAAATGCTAAATGCATATTAACTGCTCAAAACTTTTTATTATCATCGTATTTGTTTATTTTTAACACTTTAATAATCAATGAGATTGAAAAAAATTATATTAAATTAAAATTTTCCATTTATATTTCTTGATTAATCGAT
The DNA here is from genome assembly GCA_030737815.1 of Allium fistulosum. Classification (NCBI taxonomy): domain Eukaryota; kingdom Viridiplantae; phylum Streptophyta; class Magnoliopsida; order Asparagales; family Amaryllidaceae; genus Allium; species Allium fistulosum. Next base: position 301,019,400 of record CM060901.1, on the reverse strand, counting down.
TGTTAGCAGATATGATAATTACTTAATATCCATCTGTATCCACGGATGTGGATATTCGATATTCGAAATTGATTTCAGATGCGGATACGGATATGACATTATCCGCATCCGAAAGTATCCAGGCCTATATATTATATCGTATGTTGTATCGTATGTTGTATTGTATGTTATTGCATGGTAATTTTATGTATGTTGTATTGTATGTTGTATCGTATGTTGTATTGTATGGTAATTTGGTGTATGTTGTATCGTATGGTAACTTGGTGTATGTTGTATCGTATGTCGAATTGACATTAGTATTGTATATCATATGGTAATTTAATATGTTGATTTGGTTGCTTTAGGTTTGTGCTTGAAACCTGTTTTAACATCGGCGGGTTTTTAGATAACGCATGTTGGCGATGTTTGAAATACCACCAATGTTAAAACATGTTTCAAGCACAAACCTGGAACTTGGAACAGCAAATACATCAACACAAACGACATACATCTCATCCATGGTTCCAACAAAAACAGCGCTCTACAAACAACACAAACAACGCGCTTCAAATAACATGAATAACAAGTAATATTACAAACGTGCATGATATAACAGGTTCTTAAACAAACATATCTAATACCAACACAAACAAAATGAGTTATTACCAACACTAATAAAAGCTAAGTTGCTAAAGTACGACGATTCTTCTTATGGTCGTGCACTCCACATCAGTTGCACCTATTTGCCTTTGGAGCCTACATCTCGTCCATGATGCCTTTAATTCTCGTAGACCTAGGTCTTTCGGGTGCTTTACGAACTGTTGGAGGTAGATCAATAGTCCTTCATGTGCACTCCATTAACGTTTATCACGAACGGGATGAAATTTTTGTGTGCAAGCCGTCAGGTAGTTATGAACCGTGTACAAAGGTGATGCAAAGTCATGATGAGCTCTATTTGTATCATTAGCAACTGACGAACAAGCAGCCATAACATGCGCACAAAGCAGCTATTGAGGTAACTGGATGTTGCATGTACAAGAACAAATGTTACCATCGATTGTTACTTTAAATTCATCACTAAAGTAGTATATTACTTGCCATTCGACCTGACCGAATCGGACAATCCTTGAACGTCTTGCTTCACTTGCTCTCTTGGCTATCTTTGCTTACCATTTTGGAGTTAAACGACATGTCGAAGTTTTAGCAAACTCTCTTCTTTGACAAAATAATCCACCGATTGAAAGAAGGTATGGACAACTAAAGATTTAACAGGTAACGATCGTGTACCTCTAAGCACACCGTTAAAACTTTCTGAGCATTAGTTGTTATAACATGAAAATGACCACCATCATCCTTACACAGATCCCAATTTTCCTCTTTCCCACCCAAACTTCTCTCTATCCAATTGTGCGTTCTAATATTGGTGGTCTTAATTTTCTCTCAGATTTTTTGATACTCAACTTCCTCCGAAGCACATGTTGCAGTATAAAATAAACCTGTCAAGCGTTTGTCTCTAAATCCAACGGCTTGAAAATTTGCTTTTAAATGTCTAGCACATAATCTATGCTTATGAGGTAAACCCCAATGGCTCTCTAATGCTGTTGGTATTCATTTCATTCTATCGAAAATGAAGGTAATACGTCGATTGTTAACACTATGAATGAACATTCGCATGCAAGCTAAAAAACCAACCCCCACTATCACATGATTCCGACTCAACAATCGCATAAGCCAAAAGATAAAGCTGATCATTTGCATCCACTGCAGTTGCAACAAGTATACATCTGTATTTTCCATACAGATGTATGACATCAATACTAAGCAAAGACAGAAAATGTAAAAAACTATCGGTACAAGGCCCAAAAGCCCAAAAAACACGATCGAAAACTCCATACTCATCGGTTGTTACGTGTCTAACACAACCTAGATTCGTTCTAGCAATTTCGATAAAATATTTTCGTTGGTTGGAATATGACTCTGCCCAATCACCATATATCCATTCAATTGTCTTGCTCAATACTCTCCACGCTTTCATATAACTGATTATAATAAAAAGTTGTTCCTTCATTAAAATCTACACCATTCCACCTGTTATTTTCAAATCCGCTTTCATGAAAGACATGATCTTCGAAACCAAAAAGGTATATGTTGCTTGCTTATGATTAGAGTTAACTGTTAGGTTAACGCATGTATGATCGCTTGGATATTTTTTAATAACACACCATCTCGGATTGTGATTTTTTAGAATCTATAGCATGTATTATCCACGGACAATTTGAACCGACGTTGCAAATGGCGGTGTATTTTGCTTTGTTTGACCTAATTGGCTTAAAAAAACTACATGTAAAATGGACCATTCACTTATCTATTGCAGAAATTTTCTTTTGCTCTCACATACCATACCAACTTTGAAACCGTTTTGAATACTACACGATGAGAATATTTCATCGTTGAATTGCAGATCCGCGACGACGGACCTAGCCATCATTTGTGCATTACACAAGTCATCATCCAAAGGTATCTCCATGCCCGGATCGTCACTATCCCCACAAGCATCGTCTTCGCCTCCAAAACCATAGTTTAGTGGATCATTGTTTACTTTTATGTTATCGATTCACGTTGTATCATTCTCTGATCTGGTTACAACAGTCATACTATCAAGAGCAGGAACATCATGTACTTGTATATCTACATTAGTATCTATATCCATATCGTCATCGGATACATTAGGAACCCCTAATTCGGCTGTTGGTTGAATGTTCGATTGTGTATCAATATCATGTGTCGGAAAACTGCAATATGTTTATAAGACTTTTTTAATATGGTTATAAGATGCAATACAATTCATTAGCATTGCAAAACGTAACGTGCTTTTGGCTCATATGATATAATTTTGAAGATGTGGACTGCATCGGACAAGGCCTACGACTATTCGATGGTCCAGCGCTATTTTGCGTCGGATGTTGCTGCGGAGTAAAGCTACACATGAAAAAAAAAATTATCACATCTAATACAATGAATAATATACGATTTAAGGAGATTATCAAATATGTGTTACCTTTAACTCACGTGTGCAAAACTATCATTCGTCGGATATGCATAGCTAAATTGTAAGTTTTGCTGAAAATTCGTGAAAGGAGGATATCCGAAGAACATTTATTGTTGTCCATATTGCACTACATTCATAGGCGGGCTACTATAACCAGGAGATGGAATTTCTTGTGAAGTATTCAGTCCCCAACATTCTAGAATAATCTTCAACGCCATAATTAACTACATGTGCCGGTACAGGTTGTTCTACCACCAACTTTCTACCTTTTCCAACAAACAATTCTATGGATTTAGATATGGCAGAAAACATTAATTCAACGTCGTCGTCATCGACAATTTTTATTGTTTTAGATCCAGAATCGGTTGGCCAATTGCAAACCAAATCAATATCAAACTCTTTGGATTTTATCTTAGTTGTTTTGTAAACCAATTCTTTTAACTGTTCAAAGTTAGATCATTTACGAACTTTTGCCGGTTTGTAAGGTCCACCAACATACTTGCCACACATTTGATTATCAATAACCAGTTCATCATCAAAATAACATATAGTTGAAATAAAATTAGGAGTCGTTTTAAAATAATAATTGATACAACATTACGCAATTTTCATTTACAAATCTACCAAAAAACTAGGGTTTATAAATTCATATCTTGATTGATCCGAAGCAACGAGATGGTGTTATTGTTGAAGTAGATCTTTTAAAACATAAGTTATGATTGTATTTAATGCAAACGGTTAAAGATTTAAGAAAAAGATAACGGGAAGGGTCCTGGGTTTTTTGTTTAGACTTTGGTAAAGTAAAGAATTTAAAGAGGAGAGTAGGAGCTGTTGCCTTTTACATGTCAGGAAAATGGACGATTTTTCAAAACCGTCCACTGACAACATTTGAAAAGTCATCCATCTATTTTTTTAGAACACAGTGAACAGCTTTTGAAAAACCATCCATCATGTTCACAGAATAAAGCTGAAACACGAGGCTTCCGCACGATAGCAGGCTCTGAGAAAGATGACAATGTACACAGTCTTTCTCTTGCATTGCGAAAAGGCTGTTTCTGAACTCAAATCTAGACGCCCAAATCACCACGCAGATAATCTAACATTTACATCAAGCCTCCACCTCAGTACGTTCACAGACTAAATAAATACATAGCATTAAAATGCCATCAGTATGCTATAGCCAACTTAACGCTGAACTAATCAAAAATAAACTATAAATGTGATAAGTTTAAAAACAAGACTACAATTGGAATAAGTTTAAAAAATGATTAAAAAATGATGCTAAAGTGAAAAAAAATCCATAGGAATTCCCAATAAGTTGCCTCACAATAATAATGTGCATCCTAAAAAAACAGTAACGACACTGTCACACTAAATAACAAAGCATAAAAATACCAATTGAACATCCCAGGATTGAAGGCAACTGCCAAATTTGAAATGTCAAGAAACAAAACACTAACAGTCTCATGTTCATCACATCCATACCCAGGTCAAAAACACAGCAGCAGAGAAGCAAAATATAGGTATATTACTAATTATAGTTCTCAAAATAAATCAAATACGAATTCAATTTCACTCGTCGTCCTCTTCATCGTCGTCCATATCATCATCGGCGGCAGCTCTTGAATTGAGAGCATTCAATCGCTCAACAAGCTTGCTCTTCCTCTCCTCATAAGTCAACTTCTTCAGGTTATACCTACAAAATATCCAAAATGTTACACAGACACATCAAAACATTTTTCATGATGTACAACCAAAAAAACATAGGAAAATCTACTATACAATTTCAAAATTACCTTTTATGCTCCTTTGGAGGTTGCTTGGTAGACTTAACAGAGTTGGGGTCAGCTCTAATAGCAGCATGGACCTTCTTGAGAAGCTCTTCCATTCCATCTGCATCAATACCCTTCTTTATGTACACACTGAAATGTGATTGGTATTTTTCAGGCTCCTCTTCAGCAAGGTACTGAACCAAACAAAATAACAAATTTAACATATATTCACATACATACTGAATGCTGTAGAGATATTTATATGGTTATGGATGAAAAATTAAAGCATTACCCTCATGTAGTCACCAACATGTCCACCAAAGATGTATTTGCGGTGAACCTCTGCATCGAGTTGCTTCTCTTCCTTCTTGTAACCTGCAAACCTTTTATCGCTGTGGGGAATGTCAAGACCGCCATCAAGTGCTCCCTGCATTTAAATGTGTTTAGGATCAGGATATCATAATTAAGTGAAGCATGTCGTTGTTATTTTAAAATGTACCAAAATCAACAAGAAATATTTATATGCTGGAAATTCTAAACATGCGATACATCATACAATGGAGGGAAAAACTATTTTTTTGAGCAATTTTGTTTGTGATCAAGACCTGCACAAATGTAAAGTGGCTTGCCAACCTGTATCATAATTTTATATTACACCATAGAAGCTGGAACCTTTTTTGACGTAATTATTTCTTAGTTAAAACTAGGGTTGTTATGGTAACGGTAAATTTACCATTACCATACCATTACCAGTCAATCGGTTACCATTTTAAAGGAAAGTCGGTATACCAGTATAATCGATATGGTAACGGTAAATTTACCATTTTTTACGGTAAAACATCGGTAATATTTTTTCAAAACCAGCGGTAACGGTAATTTGCCAGTTCATTCTTAATATATTAATATTCATGTAAGATGTTGTATTACGGACATTTAGAAGCAAGAAAATAGATCAATTTATTTCGGTAATTCAACTCAAATGATGATAAATACACTTCTTTTCCATGTCTTTTATTAAGTGACCCAATGAAATATATAATGATTCATCGTTCGATGTAAAAATATATCAACTTATTATTTTTCTAGACAAACGGTAAATTACCATTACCAGTGTAACGGTTACCAGTTTATCGGTACACCGGTCAATCGGTAACGGTAAACAATTTTAGTTTACCAGTAAAAACGGTACGGTAACGGTATTTACAAAATGGTAATGGTAACCATTACCATAACAGCCCTAGTTAAAACTTAAAACTACAGTTCATGGATATCCCTAGAAGACCTGACAGAAACACATTTTTAATTGTGAATGTTGTTTGTGATCAAGACCTGCACAAATGTAAAGTGGCTTGCCAACCTGTATCATAAATTTACATTACACCATAGAAGTTGGAACCGTTTTGGACGTAATTATTTCTTAGTTAAAACTTAAAACTACAGTTTCATGGATATCCCTTGAAGACCTGACAGAAACACATTTTTAATTGTGAACGGTAAAACTTCTCTCTTTTGAGGAAACCACTTTTGCTATATATATATATATAGAAGAGCGTTCAACTGGACCCCAAACAGTGCAGCGTCCCTACAAACCCAGATATCCACCTCAAGTTTCCATTTCTCTCTCTTCCAACTGACTCTCTCTCCACTCACCCAATTATTTAAATAGAAATTTTTGGTTGAAAATAAGGAGCAATTGATGTGTACCAAACAGGTCCTCATATATATATAATTCAAAGGAGAAGAAAGAAAACAGCTTTATTTTCTAAGAGTGATACTAGAACATATAACAGTGGCACTTATGTTTCCAGTGAGAAAAATAACACGTACAAAGTACAAACATATGCATATTAGTCTAAATTTCTGCTGAAATATTAGATATTTCTGTACTTTTTTACAAAAAAAAAGATGTTTTGCTATTTTCAACAATACTGGCATAAAATATTCGTCTAATATCATCGATACATCAGAAAATGTCTCTGATAAATCATAAATATATCAACAAATAATAGCAGTACTCAACCAATATATCACTGAATGATAGTTGAACTGGTATTTCAAAGGAGAAAAATACCACTTGAAGTATGATATGCAATATATCAGTGATATATTACTAATATTATAGGATATTAACTACTTAGTATAAATTTAGCCTAATAACTTGGACATTAACAAGAGTCCAAGTCTATCAAACAAGTGTGTGAACATTATATTACAATATTTACATGCATTACTCACCAAGTCTGAATTATTATCCTAAAAGCACAAGTTCTCTAAACAAACAAATGTATTAAGGCATAAAAGACCCGAATTAAATTATAATCGGCAAACCAACTGAATATTTATGAAATTCAAAATGTGATCAAGCAATAATTTTATGTTTCAAATAAAGATATATAGCCAGCGCTCTTAACTAAATCATAAGCCTTGCAAGGAAATAGGAAGACATTTACTTGTAATAATGATGTCGACCAACAGGAATACACATAAAAAATAATATTGCAATGAAAAGTAAAACCTAATATAAATAAGAATAATATACACTATAAAGATAGCTCATGAAAAGTGGGATTCACTTGTAAAAACTAAATCATTTTCAAACATAGGATTGTTCACATATCCAAAATATATCTGATTCTGAACATTAAAAAGCAATACCATCTCAAAGACATTAAGAAAATACAATTATTATGTGCTAAATGTAATCGTACTCCTGTTATATACTAAACATGCCACAAACTGTTTGGGATTTAGTAGTTCAATTTGCAGATTAAACAAAGCAAATGCTTCAAATAACATAGTACAATTTGCAGTATTAAAAACCATGTTGAAAGATAACTGGCATCTAGTGATGCAAAATACAACAAGAAATTGGCAGGTGGTGGTAGAAAGCTCACTCTATACAAAATTAATGTAGAATTTTTTTTTAACAAAATACTTATATATTTAATAATCATGATTTGAAGCTACAGAGTAGCAAATACAAATATTATTAAGCATAACGGTGTTTCTCACTACTTGTGCAGCAATCAACTATAACTGCTCTGATAAAGTAACAAGGTGATATCACAATATTCACGTTAACCATGTTAAATTTAGGTATGTAACATTGTAAATTAATTAAATCAGTATGTACCTTAAGAGCACCAAAAATTCGGTTGCCTGTGGTGGTTCTAATAAGACCAACATCAAGAACAGCACGGAAAGGCCTCCTGCTCTCAGTTGGCTCAACCGAGTAGTCCTCCCCAGATGCCTATATAATTTGTATGTTCAGAAAATTATTTGAGGCAACAAAACCAATGCACATGTACACAACAAAACTTAAGTAGGAGCATCCACATTTATATCGGCACTTAAATATGCAATGTGTATGTTAGTTAAGTGTATTTATCAGTATTACATTCAGTAAAAAAAAAAGATTCTCAGAACCTTACTGCAAACTTTTTTGTAGACTATACTATGGTTCAAGTAAAGTGAATGAAACCTAACGGAAAAGACAATCTATAGCAGCTGAAATCTTCATAAAAATGAATGGGTGACAGATAAAAATAAAGGCAATACAGCTATGTATTATAACAAACCTCGAGATTTCCCTCGTACTCCTGGTCCATTTCAAGTTTCTTCAAAACTCGACGAGCCAACAGAAGTCCAGTGCAATAAGCTAAGCATCAAATGTATATGTTAGAACATGTTTCATTTTAACATAATCTAATCCAAAACAATATATAATCCACTACCTGCTGCATAGTTGGTTAGACCAACTTCAAGACCATAGCGAGGCAGTTCATGTGAGTATGCAGCAGATAAAACCATATCACCAGTAATAGTTGAAGATATGATTTGTGCAATAATATCTTTGTTGGTGAATCTAACAACAAAGCAGTATTTTGGGGTATTGTACTTGTTTTTGTCTTGGTTAATTAGACGAATCCTGGCTCGATAATCAGTCTTTCCCTCACGTCTTCTCTTATACTTAACTTGAAAACGCTTGAAGTAGGACCTTGTCTTCTGCGCTTTGACGAATGCCTGAGAATCATGCTCGGGTTAGACATCAAACACCAGAAATTGTAAACAATGAGGCGTTCTATTATTGATTTATGAGTAAACTAACAGTGTGATATATACATAACACCTGCATTAAAATGCATAAGCTACTTCATAGAGCTCTCATGATTCATCGGTATTCAATGTGGGATTAGCGATATTGACAAATGTATAAGTTTGATATTTCCCAATTTATAAGTTTAAGTATTACGAAAATCATATATAAACGAAAATCAAACGAAAATCTATGAATTGATTCATCACCTACGCGGGATACAGCACAGAATTATGAGATCAACGATAATAATCAGATTTATTTTTTTAACACAATTGGCAAAATAGCAGTTTTCAAAAAATGCTTTGACTACCAATACAAAAATGATCAAATATATTTAAACAAGTGAATAACAAACAACCATAGAAGTGAAAATTGATATGGAATTCAATACCATTTTTTCCCTTCCTGCGTCTTCTGCTTCCTGCTAGAGAGAAAGGGTCGGCGGCTGCTTATATAAATCTTGGTCAGAACTAGGGTTTGGTACATTTGATTGAATCCGACGATCGAAGTTTATTGGATTGTTGGGTTTTTGGGCTGCTTGTTGGACCAGTTAATAATTTTTTGTTTTTCTTGTTTTTTTATTGTTTGAAATTCAAGCGGTTCGAATCGAAGAGCTTTCCAGATAACTTGTATAGTAAGCAACCTGTGATTACAATCTAATGCTTAGCTTAACCTTTTTTTACAATGATTTTGATTAGCTTTTTATTGTTACATATTTCTCTTACTTGTAATTTTTTTTTGTCCGTTTCCTCTCAGTCATAAAACATGAAAAACCCATTATAACGTAATTTCGATGGCAATTTTAACTTAAAATGAATGTAGTTTTATTTTAATATGAATATTCGTCGTGTTAAGGACCACTAGGTTAAGTGCTAAGTGGTGTGATGTTTCATGGTTGAGGTCCTAAGTGTATGGGTTTGAATCTGCGAAACATTAAAATGAGTAATCTATGTGAATAAAGTATCACTCTAATTTTAAATAAAAGATATGAATATTCATCATGAAATAGACCTAGTTTGTTATTTTGATGCAGCACTTGCATTCTTAATAAAATCTATGTGTAAGCTATAGAATATACAAAAATATCTAAAATAATTACAATTACCTTTAACATCGTATGCTAAGCCATATCAATGAGAAACTTTTTTCAATCATGTGATTATGAATCATGTAATACTTATGAATTTTATCTTAAAGGATTAATGAAAAAGCATGGAGCAAACAAAGATTTAACAAACTATTGGGTTGATATGTAATGATGTCTGCAGTCTGTAACTCCGTCATTTTCGACCTTTTGATTTAGCACAACTCACGATATGCAAACCCCGAAAGTCGAGAACGACGTGTCATTAGGTCAAGATAACAAAAGATAAAACAAGATAAAACAAGATCATAAAGCCTATCTATTTCTTTCCGAATTCATAGCGGAAGGAAATAATATATCAAATCAAATATCACTTCCAGATTTAATGTATATACATAGTCAAATATAACCAAATCCAAATCTAGGTCTGATACACACAATATTAATGTCAGGTGATTTATTATGTACATATCTATACACAACAATAACGCTTTCGTCATTTGCACCATCCAGCGTCACTCGGTACAACACTCTAGTTTCCATCGGCCTAATGATGAAACAAAAAGGGAAAAACATAGGGAGAGGGTCAGACTACAGTCTGGTGAGTGATGTATGTTTACTCTACAACATACTCTAGACATTCCCAAATAATACCGAGATAATTATGGTAATCATCATACTTTAATCATGTTTCACATGCGTACAACAAGTTAGTCAAACAATACAATGATACATGGCTAACTTCATGAAACAATGTTTTAATCCAATACATTTAAATGGTCGATGGTATGGTCTAATCAATACTCAAATCCAGTACATTACAATGGTCCATGGTATGGTCTAACTCATACTCAAAGCCAAGCCCGCCCTATTGCATTAACGCATGGCTAAATCATCGAATGTACGCAGTTCCATACATGGCTTACGGACCCATTTCCGTACAACAACATGCATCTCAGATTTTCTACACATATTGAGCGGTCGTGTTACCATGATAAGCAACGGAGGTCTCATAATCAATAGTCAAAATGTCAATAACTGTCGACTATTCATACGTACATATTTATACAAATTCATCCATGTATACGTCCAAAACATTACATTTAAATAAGGTCAAAAGGCCACTTCAAAACATCACTAATCAATGTCCAAAATCCAAAGGAAAAACCCTGAATCGATTTAAGTTATTAAACTTGGCCTTATTGGCCTAAATTTATTGCGCAGTTTTCCTCACATGGGTGCACCGGCGTACTATACACAGGTGGACCGATGTACATGAAAATTTCGAAATCCTGACAATTTCCATAAAGTTATATATTTATTATCAGTTTTTGTATCGATCATAACTTCTTCATTTTTCATTCAATTTCGAAATCGTTTTCTTCTATATTCAAATTGAAGTCTCTAATATCTATATACTTCAAATTCATTAGAAGTTCTAGTTGAAATCATTTTAGAAATCATTGCGAAAGTCAGTGAATACAAAACTAGTTTTCAGGTTCTATAAATATACTTTCTTGTATACATATACACACCAAAATATACTTTAAAATCAAGGTAAATTCGTATTAAAAATCAGATTATCACCTGAAATAACATTTGGCACTTTGCCAACATTTTTATAATACATACATACATATATGTATGTATGTATATTACATATATATTTTCAATATACTCCACTTTTAGTGCAAAAAGTGAAATTCTTGCATGCATCTTTAAATATTCCATAATAAATCATATAAAAATACATTTTACAATTCATATATTTTCTGAAACTTATAAACATCTTTCTGAAAATTATTTTATAAAGTTTTATCATGATTTAAATCAGCAATTTAAATAAACTGTATACTTACATATGTCAAAAACATGATTTTAAACATTCCTTTTTACAATATCCATACACATATACAATATAATATGTAAATAAATCATAATTTAGAATTTAATTCTCTTTTCTATGAAGTTATTTACCATAAACCCGAGTTTACATTATCTCCTTTATTTTATATGAATATTGATCATATAACAATCATATTCAATTTCAATTTCAATCTTCATTATTTTGCATTGTTTGGCCAAACACTACCAAATTCTCTTTCTATATTGAATCTATCACTAAGTTTAATTTTATTTCAGATTATATTACTACTGATCTATGTCATATTTTAGTAATTACTTTCATAATCCAATTTTTCTAATCCTAAACCATATTTAGTTAGAACTATTCAAGATTGAAGAGAGTATATTGCAAATTAGGCCTAAACCACTCGCAATAACCCAAAAGCCTCTGAATTGCACGTTGTCCGAAATTGGGTTTGCCTCCAAATTTGATAATTGGCGACCTTATTTGGTGTTTGAGAATAGGCCTCTACTCGCTCTTCGATTCGGTACTTAAATTGTTGATTTTGGTGAAGAATTTGGGGATAATTTGATGTTGTAATTGAAAGAGGGTTTTCTGTTTCCGAAAGAAGAGAAGAGGAAGAGAGAATTGTACTTAAGAAAGTAAGTGAGAAAGTTTTAAATGGAATAACTAATCGTGTGTGTGTGTGTGTGTATAACATAGGGTGTTAATTCAAGTTTGCTAAGTCGTTGCATTTTAATTTTCAAATTCTCGAAACACAAAAATCGCGATATCCCTCGTATTCAGACTTTGATTCAGACAAATGAATATACAACGCACATCAGAAAAATGAGACATTCGCAATGGCTCTAGTTTCATTTTCAAATTCAAAAGTTTGAAGGATGATGATTTTGCCCTTCGATCAAAGTTATTAAATTTATTTTATTATTTTAAATTATAGAAAAATACGGGTTTTTACACCCTCCCCCTCCCCTCCTTAAATGGAATTTCGTCCCTGAAATTACAAACACAACATCCAGGCCAATCAATTCACACCGATTCAACCAAAATCAAATTAGTACACACACAGATATATATATATATATAACATAATTGAACAAATAGTAATGCATAATCATGACCTACAATACTTGACTAATGCAAAAATGAAATTCGGTAGTCGGTCTCTTGAACTAGTCAATCTCTTGGATGCATGCAATATCGATGGCATATAGGCATGATGCAATATAGTCCTATTATATTATCATAAATGAAATCTATACGAATGCAACTGTTTATACCATATCACAAGTCAAAGTTTCAAATATGCCAATATACTAATCTATGTCAACCACGAAGCAACCAATTCCTAAGCATCCAAAATCTAACATCCAAAACTAAATCTTAACTAAACTCACAATCAAGTAAATGGAAAACATTCCGGAAAGGAGTCAAATTGAGAAGATCAAATCCACTTCTCCACTTTTTAAATACCCCTAACCAAATCGTTATCCCTGATTAAATCTAGCAAAATTTACCATTGGCATAAACTCATTCGGAAACATTAATCACAAATGTACGTGCATGTCTATAACTTATTTAATCCATGCTACCATCTCAAATAAATGATACCACAATGCATAACAACGGGTAGTCTTAACACAAACATGCCCACACAAATTGCAATCTATTATTCCATTCCTAAATGCACATACTCAATGCTTAAATCAACCAGTATTACTTTCCTCAATTCATCTTTCAGATTGCTAAGGTAAGGCAACTCAAAGTGAATGGTGTCTTACCCAAACAAATCCAAACAACTTGATCACCATATCATTCCTTCATTCACCTAAGAACATCCAAAATGATCGATGTATTAACCTGGTGAACATAACATACATCTCATTCAAATTTCTAATCTAACTTAAGTGGTATCATTACCCTTACGATATCACTTCTGCAAATATTCAATAAGTTTGATACTTAAAGTATCACCTCCTTAATTATCCAAATATTCCATTCTAAGTTCTACAACAAACAACCAAGCAAGCATCCAAATAAGAGAAATCATATTCTATTCGAACAATACAACCATAATAATAAAAATCCTAAATCCAAGTGGAATTCTAACCTACAAAAAATGCTAACCTAATATAGAGATAGAGTTAACAGAATCGACTATATAATACATTGTCTACATGCATCTCACATGGAACGTAAACTCTACACCTTTAAGTCGCTACTTCGAAAGAGTTTCTTTGAATAGACAATTTATCTTCAATCTGAAGAATGATTAAAAAGAATCCATAGACTCATCACTCAAAGTCATATCTTGAACCTTACAAATTCCATTTCCATATAATCGCTTCTGCATCATTTATGTGTGCAAACTATATACCTTTTCCTCAATCTCCCTAATCAATTTTTTCCTTCAATTGTAAAGGAACACTTAAATCCACAACACTCGGTGGTACTTTCTTATTTTACTTTAGTATCCAGTTAATCTAGTTCATCTTTTTTTAATTTACCAAATCAAGTTTTATTTCAATAGCTTAAAATCCATTATCAAAATCTCTTATCTAAATTCTTTATCCAAACTAATCAAAAATACTTCTTATATAATTCTTGCTGCCGATCCAGATTGGAATATCATTTATAAACAGAGGTCAAAACTCTACTCGATTTTTTATTCTCCAAATCATATCTATCTATAAACTCTGAATACTTTATCATGTTCATAGATTACACCAACTCATAGTGTGACAGCCATCCTACACCTTCAGGACCCAATATACCTGTAGAATGCGATGTGGAGGTACCCGACCGATCCAGGACGGTAGCCAAGGGTGTAAAGTAACAAAAATCCAAGAAAAGAACCTATAGAACATCTCATAGCGCATAGAGGTTCAAAAGATCATGGATTCGAGTCCTAAGATATCAGAAAGAGTGCTCTGTTTTAATATAGTATCACTCATTGTAGACTACAATGATTTATGATTTTTGTTTAATGATAATAAACATATATATTCGTTAAATATGTTTGTTATGGTATTATTGCAATTTCACAAAATAGAACAAATATTTGCAGAATGAAATAAATGAATAGCAATTTTATATGAAAAAATATTTTATTCAAACAATTTTTTTATTTCACATTCAAATAGTACTTTTTCTTAAGGATAGTCGATTGCTATGCTAGGTAGAAAAAATTCACTTTTTTAACTATGTCTAGTTTTAATAATGCTTTTTCTAAAGGACAATCGATTGCTAGGTCATCCATGTTTAACGAAACTGATTATTCTTATTGGAAAACTAGGATAAAAAATTTTCTAGATACTATAGATGCATGGGATATAGTTAAAACTGGATATAATCTACCAAAGGTAATTATAGATGGTCATGAATTTCCTAAGCCAAAAGATAAGTGGAATGAAAATGAGCTTAGTTCACGTCATCCTAATGCTAAGGTTATGAATTCTATTATTTGTGCATTGGATAAAATTGAATACAATCGTGTTTCTCACTATGAAACTGGACAAGAAATTTGGCTTACTCTTGAAATGACTCATGAAGGTAAATTGCATGTCAAGGAATCTCATATATTTATGTTCAGCAATGAATATGAGAATTTTGTGATGATGAAGGATGAGAATATAAAGAAGATGTATGGATGATTTTCAAATATAGTGTTCAAATCCAAGATGTTGGGAAAAACTTACACATAATTGGGGATGGTCCGTAAAATCCTATGAACCCTCCTAAGGAATTTCGAAGCAAAAGTAACTACAATTCATGAATCCAAAGATTTGGAACAGCTCAAATTGGAGGAACTAATAGGAAATCTCATCACTTATGAAATGGAATTGAAGGTTAGAGAAGAACGTGAAGCAGAAACTTGAAAAAGAAATCAATCGCTCTAAAAAGTACAACCGATAGTGATGATGATGACAATGCCATAGCTGAGCTAGCACTATTTATGAAGCAATTCAAGAAGTGTACCCGAAAGCATGTAAATCCAACAATAGATCAATAGATAAAAACTAAAATTGTCAAAGTTTTGGATGATTCTAAAGAGGAAGAGATTATATGCCACAATCGTAAGACGCCGGGTCACATTAAGCCAAATTGTTCCCAAAATCGAATCGACAAAGGAAAGAAGAAGAAGCAAAGGAGTTTCGCAGCCACTTTGGATGATAGTAAAGGAGAAGGGAGAACACCGATAGTGAGAAAGAAGAAGCAAATAAGTGTCTTATGATGGGAGAATTTAGCGACAACGACGATGAACCGAGTAAGGTATCAAAATTATCACATATTGATTTATTATTATCATATCATGATTTAAACTCAAAACCGTATAGATTTCAACAACGATACGATAAACTTGAATTGGAGAAAAATAATCTACATGGGATAAATAATGAGTTAGATTCCATAGTAGAACACATTAAAAAGTTTAACTCAAACTGTGAGAAGTGTCAGTCTTTAGAAGAAGAAATTAATAGGTCTAAAACAAAATTGACACTCTCCAAAATGAAATTTTGATTTTGAAAATAAAGACGACACAAAATCAAATAAAAGATGTACCTCACTTTTGAATGAAAATAATATCCTTAGAGATAAGGTTCAACAACTTGAATCAACAATAAAGAAATTTTCAAATGGAGAAAAATCATTGAATATTTTGCTAAGAAATCAAACTTTTGTTGAAAATAGAAAAGAACTTGGATTTGATAAAGATGAACTAATCAAGAAAAGAAATTCTAATAATGTCAGAGATTTTTCAAAATGCTTAACCTGTGGAAAAAGATGGCATAATCAGAATAAACTTTAGAATAAAAACAAAAACAAAACCGTTAGACATTTACTGTTCAGGAATCGCATGTCAGTAGTGATTGACCGGGTTTCCCTAGTTCCAAAAAAAAAACCGTTAGACATTTTTGGGTTCCAAAAGGTACAATGCAAATGTTTTGAAATTTTAAAAAAATTGGTTTCCCAAGGGTATAATTATAGATGCTAACGGTCTTTTATATAGACGAGTTTGGATACCAAAGGCTATGAACGAATATAAGAGTGGTCCTACATCATTTGTTAAACCACTAGACTCTTTTACCACTTATGTACAAAAGCGAGCAAAGGAACAGCTTCAATAGAGACAGATTTTGAGTTGTTCAATATGATTGATGAGCTGAACATTCAAATGTTCCTTAGCCCAGAAAAGTGAGATGTAGATCTACACATTTTGGATATCACGACATCAAAGGTAAGAAAGATATGATCTCTAAAACTCTATTTCGTTCTCTTATTATTAATTCTGTTTTTATTAACACTGCTTTAGTATATTTGCCATCTCTTAAGCTTCGTAACTCCGATTTACAAAACTCAAGATGTTTTGGAAAATATATTGAAAACTCTATAAGTTTTGTATTTCGTGTTTCTCCAAAATCTGAACTTAAATAGGTGAAAAACTACAAATCATTTGAAGTATTGTTTGAAAACAGTTCTAGAATTTCTTGGTACAGCTGTAGTAATTTGATCCTAACTTGAACATTTTTACTCCGATTTTTGAATTTCATGAAGTTTTGAAAAGATAACTGATAATTCTACAACTTTACTGTTTTGAGTTTTTGCTAATCCATTTTGAAAAATATTGAATACATGCAATCATTTCAGCACATTACTTGAAACATATTTCTGATTTACTCAAACAGGATGTAGTATTTCAGTTATAACATTTGATTGGTTTATTATTTTGATGTGAAACCAATTTTGATAAGTGGCATTTTTGAATATCTAAAATTTTCATGTTTTGTGCTAAATCAAATTACGGACTTAAAGCCAAATAGTGGTTTCAAATGAACTAATTTTCAAAAAAATGGAATTGTTTGATACTTTGGGTCAATGATCGAATTTATTGCCTTTTTTCACGTCTATAAAAACATTGACTGAAAATTTTCAAAATGTGTGTGCTTTCACCTAATATATATATGATTTCTTTTCGCTTGATATAAATGGATTTGTTGAAATTTTGAAAAACAATCCATGTGATTTTGAGGAGTTCGTTGTTTGCTTGTTTTCTTATATACCACTATATGTCACCTTGGGTAGTCCGAATATAAGTGGTATCAAACATCATGTTGAAATCATTTTTGCATTCATTTGATTATTCAACTAAATTTCAACTGGCAAACATTTTCACAAAACCTCCTACAAAAAATTGATTTTCACATATTTAATTTTTTTAAAATAACTTGAGTTTTTACTTTAATGAAAATACTCTAGTAAAGATAATCTTTGACTAACTGAACCTTTTTTAACTTATCAAAATTATTAATAGTGTTTGAGAAAGTGATGGATGGTGATTAAATTATATTTCATAACAAGAGAAAGTATAATTTAAAATTTCATGAAAATTAAACAAATTTTATAATATTTTTTAATTAGTGCTTATTCCATGACCACCTCTATCACTACCACACTTCTTTCAATCCATACATCACAATTTAATATAGTGTGTAGAAGTTGGTATTTCAAAATAGGAAAACATTTCTTTTGTAAAATATTCTATCCTAAAGTATTCACTCTCATTTAAAAGTCCTCGCGGTTATGCATGGGTGAGTTACTTGAATCTCCATATATGTACTTTCATTCTCATTTAAAGGTCCTCACGGTTATGCATGGATGTGACTCATATAAGAAAGGTATAAATATTCAAGTAGATTCTAATCTCATTTAAAATTCCTCATGGTAATGCATGGTTAGAAAATACTTGACATTCATTTTTAAGTAAATGCTAACCTCATTTAAAAGTCCTAACGGTTATGCATGGTTAGAAAGTGCTTGATTTTGTGTTGTACAATATTTAAAAGGGAGATTCATAAATTTCTCCTTTATTGAAATACCAAACTGATGTCACTATATAAAATTTTCCTAAATCATAATCCTATCATTTCTCTAAAGTGGAATTTGTTTCTAATAAATAAAATATTATGATTTTTGTTTAATTAATTGGAATTTGTGCTATATATATATATATATATTCCCACTTGATTTGATTTTATAATTTTAATCAAATTCATTGCTATTTCAATTACTATAATTATTTTCGATGATAACAAAAGGGGAGAGAGGTTAAGATTTTGATAATTGAGTAATAACCTTATTGATGTTCAAGAATGTTTTTATTATTCAAAAGTTGTTTTGAAATTATTTTTGAAAAATCAATTTCTCATTTTCAACTACATGCATCTGTGTAGAGGCATGTTAGTTGCAGAAGGGGTATCTAAATAGGGGGAGCTTGAACACATCGTACCATACACATTTATTTAATTCAAAATCTTAATATATGTTTGTTATCATCAAAAAGGGGAGATTGGAGAATAAAATGATTTATGATTTTTGTTTGATGATAATAAACATATATATTCGTTAAATGTGTTTGTTATAGTATTATTACAATTTCGTAGAATGAAATAAATATTTGCAGAATGAAATAAATGAATCATCGAATATTTTATTTTAAATTCAAATAGTACACATTTAGCTTCCACTATATTTACATTTTCAAAGACAACACAATCTGTCACCATGCACAATTTCTCAACACACTTATATATAACACTTTGTTTCCTCACTCACTCACACTCGAATTTTTTTTTGATTATCTTCTTATGTCAGTGCCAACTTGTGTCCACTCGTCTGATTATGATATACCTGTCAAATAAATAACACGGTAAACTGGAAAAAGAAACGAACCTAAATTGCAGAAATAAAACTGAATTTGAATATTAGTATTGCCTCGTTTTATGGGTTTGTTTTTCTTTTCATATTTTAGATGGGGATCAAAAACAAATGTGCATGAGCAACATATGACATGTACAATGTATCATTGCACATGCCATAAGGTTGTACACATATGCAAAACGTGCTTGCATTGTTCAAATTTCAGGGACAACTGAAAAGGTCAAGCCCGAAGGCTCATCATAGTACAAGTGTACACAAGGTCATGCCAAGCAAGTTTCAGCCCAACTCAGGTGCACTATATAAAAGTATCAGCCAAGCAGTGTTTATAATTATAGGGTCAGCAAGTGCACAAATAAGTAAAGGCACAAGCACATGAATGAATTGAAAGTCTATATGGATCGATAGTATGCAGTAAGACTAGTCTAGCAAGTGCGGAATTATAAATAATAGTAAATAGCAGTAATAAAAATGACACCATGGATTTTTATACTGGTTCGAACTTCTCGTTCTACGTCCAGTCCCAGACTGCTTCTGGAATTTCTCGAATAACCCTCACTTAACCCGGAGGAACAGATATTACACCGCCTGAGCAACCGAACAGGACTTTTCCGCCTAAGCAACCGAATAGGACTTTTCCGCCTAAGCAACCGAATAGGACTTCAAATACAATTTGGTAAATTGTTTCTCGACTTTGTGTGTTCTTTGAATAACACGAATATAGTCAATGTAGTACACCCTTCCTATAATCTTCTTGATATGATGATTTGAATGTGCAAAGATAGGAAGTATAGATTGAAAAAATCGCTTGTGATTATGATAATACAAAGCAAGTATAGATAGAAAGAATTAGTTAATGAAATAGTGGATTTTCATCTCTATTTATAGTATTGAATAGTTTTAATTCAATAGTTGCAACTATTAGAAGGAGTGCAACTGTTGGTGAATAAGACAACTCTTCAAAATTTGAATTTTCATGAAGAGATGCTTCAGTTCGTCAAGTTTAGATGTCTGAGAAAAAGTGACAGATGGCTAAGTAAGTTTAAACAGTCAAATAGGCAGAAGAAACAAATTTCTGTGAATTTAGATGTCTGTTCATTTAATTTAGACGTCTGTTTTTATGACAGACGTCTGTATTAAAGTGACAGACGTCTGTTTTTATGACAGATGGCTAAATAAAAGTGACAGATGTCTGAATTTGTACTGATTTGTTCCTCTTCTTTATTTTAGTGATTCTGAACTTGAGAAACTTTTGAAAATACTTTTATGTCTATAAAAAGATATTTTATATTTGTAGAACATGTTTTCCAAAAACTATTTGTGTGTGTGTTGTTATCATCATATCAAAGATTTTACAAAAATATCTAACCGGAAATAATAATCAGTATACTAGAAAGCTTGAGCTTAGTTTGTTGACGATATGATAATAACTTTTCTTTGTAGATTCCTGCAAGAATATTTGACATCATAGTATATAGTTTGAAATATATAGTTGTCACATTAAAATCGAAGAAGGCAGGTTCCAACATTCTCCCCCTTTTTGATGATGACAACTATATAATTCAACGGTTAGTATAACCATACCTTTTTCTCCCCCTGTCAACATGACCATATTATATTGCTCTGATACCAAATGAAAGTCTATATGGATCGATAGTATGCAGTAAGACTAGTCTAGCAAGTGCGGAATTATAAATAATAGTAAATAGCAGTAATAAAAATGACACCAGGGATTTTTATACTGGTTCGGACTTCTCGTTCTACGTCCAGTCCCAGACTGCTTCTGGAATTTCTCGAATAACCCTCACTTAACCCGGAGGAACAGGTATTACACCGCCTGAGCAACCGAACATGACTTTTCCGCCTAAGAAACCGAATAGGACTTTTCCGCCTAAGCAACCGAATAGGACTTCAAATACAATTTGGTAAATTGTTTCTCGACTTTGTGTGTTCTTTGAATAACACGAATATAGTCAATGTAGTACACCCTTCCTATAATCTTCTTGATATGATGATTTGAATGTGCAAAGATAGGAAGTATAGATTGAAAAAATCGCTTGTGATTATGATAATACAAAGCAAGTATAGATAGAAAGAATTAGTTAATGAAATAGTGGATTTTCATCTCTATTTATAGTATTGAATAGTTTTAATTCAATAGTTGCAACTATTAGAAGGAGTGCAACTGTTGGTGAAGAAGACAACTCTTCAAAATTTGAATTTTCATGAAGAGATGCTTCAGTTCGTCAAGTTCAGATGTCTGAGAAAAAGTGACAGATGGCTAAGTAAGTTTAAACAGTCAAATAGGCAGAAGAAACAAATTTCTGTGAATTTAGACGTCTGTTCATTTAATTTAGACGTCTGTTTTTATGACAGACGTCTGTATTAAAGTGACAGACGTCTGTTTTTATGACAGATGGCTAAATAAAAGTGATAGATGTCTGAATTTGTACTGATTTGTTCCTCTTCTTTATTTTAGTGATTCTGAACTTGAGAAACTTTTGAAAATACTTTTATGTCTATAAAAAGATATTTTATATTTGTAGAACATGTTTTCCAAAAACTATTTGTGTGTGTGTTGTTATCATCATATCAGAGATTGTACAAAAATATCTAACCGGAAATAATAATCAGCATACTAGAAAGCTTGAGCTTAGTTTGTTGACGATATGATAATAGCTTTTCTTTGTAGATTCCTGCAAGAATATTTGACATCATAGTATATAGTTTGAAATATATAGTTGTCACATTAAAATCGAAGAAGGCAGGTTCCAACATGAATAATGACCATCATACATGTAGGCACATTCAAACCAGACTAAAGGCGTAGCATATGCAACACAATGGTCAAGCCACAAGAAACATAAAGCATATGTATAATTGTACATTCTCACACATATATACATACATATGTATGTATATACAAGGAGAATAATGCATCATTTCATTTCAGTTCAAGACAAACTGCCAAACCATCGAGCATACAAGGTAGCAAAACAAAACAAATGCACATGGTCAGGTAACAACAAAGACAAAGTGGACATATACATATCAACAATCAGAGCATCTCAAAGCAACCAAATTCAAGTTTTCACCATCACAACAAAATAATAACAATGGCATTCAGTGGCAACAAGGACGTATTCAACCAAGCACAAAGATACTCGAACCAGTGAAACAATGAAGTGAACAAATCAGGTAACTCAAGATACAGTAAAAAATGTAACAAGATGGTAACATATCAATCATCATCAAATGCTAATGCACATGGAAGGGTCAAGAGCACAAATAAGCACCCAGGCAAAAGTGAATATGCATACAGCTAAACAACCAATACATGCATGGAGCAATGGTGCAGCTAATCGGAAATATACACGTGTACAAACTAGAAAAGAAACACATCAATCAAGCACCAACATACCCAATCAGAAATCATTTCAAAAAAGTTTTAGAACAAGTCAAAAGCATGTAGAGAACAGATTGATATCCTAAAGAACAGGATTTATGAAGACGAGGATAATAAATTGGAACAGCAGATTAGTGATTTGAACAAGTAATACCGAAATAAGAAAATCAACATATAGTCAACATATATTTCGAAAATATACCACAATATATTCGAACGATGAACGGGTCAGAAAATATCAAGGCATCCACGACTAAAGTAAAGTCTCTAAAAAATTCAAACCAAAAGTATATACGAAAATATAGGAAATCGATTACTATAAATATCACCCAAAATCATCATTATCAAGTCAGTCAAGTTAAAAACAACAGAATCTAAATCAGGAAATTCGAAACCATGCCAAAGCCTCAATTGAAGAATTCCTTGACTTAGTGAAGCGGCCGCAACCATCAAACGCCAGCAAACTAAAGAGCACAATCAACGAAGAAGTAAAGGCAATTCGATTTGAAGCTTCAAATTCAAAAGTGGCGGCTTCAATTTGTAGAAGCCCTAATTTCAGAATGAAGCAAAAAAGAAGACAGCATGGAAAATGAATATGGGCTAACAAAGATAAGGAAATTGTTTTAATTTTGGGTCGCATTTCTTCTTTGATATAGATAGAGCCAAATTATATTTAGGGTTTCTTTTATTTCTTTTGTATTTTTTGTTTTTAAAACTTGTTAAATTATAGTGTTAACTAGGTTACGAACTATGTGGTATAGTTCAAGAATTCATAACTCAGTGGTTGAGTTTTAGTAGGGTTTTGAGCGTAGGGTTAGAACAATTAGGTTAGCGAGGGTCGTGAGTTTACAGGGTTTGTAGGCATCAGATTGTTTAATTCCTAATAGAAATCTTGGGGGCAACAGTAGGCAAGTTTTGCCGAAGCTAGGTAAATTTCTGTGTCGTTTTTACTTCTGCATTTACTTCGTTATTATCTGTGCTGCAATTCTTATTTATCTTTGAATTTTTTATTAACCCTATTCACCCCCTTCTAGGGTTAATTCGATCCTACACTCATGCTATCAAAAGAGTACTATATTGAATAAAGTATCAATCTTATTAAAATAAAACAATATAAACATTCGTTATGAAATAAACTTATTTTGCTATTTTGTTGAAAGCACTTATATTCTTAGCCAAATTGATGTGTTAGCTACAGAAAATATAAAAACATTTATGATATTTACAATTACTTTTAAAACCGTATATTAAGCCATATCATTTATAAACTTTTCTTCAGTCATATGATTGAATTATATATACTTGTGAATTGTATCTTAAAGGATTAATGGAAAAATATCCATCCATAGGAGAGACCAAATGTTTAACGAACTATTGGGTTGATACATAATCATGAGTGTCATCCAAGGTATGAAAATACCGAAAGTGAATCCACTTACTTGGTTCAAATTCGCCAATTGGTTATCTAAGATATGAACATTTGTATTTTGATGTAAAAGTTAGATGTTTATGGTAAGTTCATATATTATAAAATAGAAGTAGAAAATAAAACATGCAAAAGAATTAAAATAATTCAATTTGATCAGATAGGTGAGTACCTTGGATACGAGGTCCCGTAATACATAAAAAGAATAAGGTTTTCTCTTAAACCACTCCTCCTTATGCTACATGCATCGGTAAGGGGTAATCGAACTTTATTAGAAATAATACAATTGATAACGAGTGAAGTTAACTCTTTCTTTTAAGGGATATACGTTTAAGAGAAAACACGTATGTCGAAGTCGGGTTCATCTAGAGCTAAGTTTACAATTCTACATAAGATGTGGATTTGAAAAGAAAGCTCGTCTTA
The DNA here is from genome assembly GCA_030737815.1 of Allium fistulosum. Classification (NCBI taxonomy): domain Eukaryota; kingdom Viridiplantae; phylum Streptophyta; class Magnoliopsida; order Asparagales; family Amaryllidaceae; genus Allium; species Allium fistulosum. The sequence goes on along the minus strand of CM060901.1, from coordinate 300,994,579 downwards.
AATAGTCTAAGATATGCGATCTACGTTGAGACTGTAGACCCTTGAACTCAAACTTAGGATTGTTTTGTGTAAGTCTATAGATAGTCCATATCTTCGGATGTTCATTTAAGCACATCGAGAGAAAAAATGTTGTTTCATGACATGTCACTTTTCATCGAAAGAATTACTTTCTAGAGAATTTAATGGTAGCTAAGAGACCTGGATGCAATGAAGATTCTAACATAGAAACTTGTCATATAAATGATCAGATCTTGCCAATCCTAGAAGATATGGTTTATTAGAATGTCTAATAGAAAATTTTACACATCAAAGAGAAACCATGGTATCTTATTAATGGTAGAAAAGTGAATTATTCATGGCAATTCCCTCACTTACCAATAAGTCATGAAGAGTATGGACTCTGCCATTTGTCATAATACCCAATGCAGTTTTTTAAATAGTGCCCTTTATGATAGGAAATCGCTCAATGCGACTAAATAAAATTCTTATTCATATGTAATCATATTTTTGGAAACTCAACACAACAATGTAAATATAACCTCTTAAATTAATATAAGATTAAACGTTATGTAGCTAATGTATGAATGAAGTACCTAGTACTTTATTAACCAATAGTGCAAACAAGGCTAAAATTCATTTTTCAAAAATCTAATGTAAAAAAACAATAATAATAAGTTTTACTCTAGAAATTTTATGTGTGTTATCCCGCTTTTGAACCAATAATATCTCGGCGAATCAGAGCCATTGAATGATCATGAAATAGACTATAAGTCTAGAAGTGAAAGCCTGAAACCAGAATTCAAATGAAGTCCCAAGAATTGACATTGAGTCTTGCTTTGCACTAAAGATACTTAGCCAACCTCAACAAATCAAGTGACAAGAAGCAGAAGTGAAAAACGCAACTCCAACTTATGACTCGGTAATGAGTCTAGAAGCCCTGGATATGACTCAGCAAAACAAGTTCCATAAGATTAAAGACAAAACAAGACATACCATGTCAAGAAATTTCATAACTTGGCACCAAGTTATGAAGCAAAACTCAGTACTGTGTTGATAAGTAATGCTGATATGACCATGATCTTCATCTAGGACTTCAGGCCTGGCATGGAGAACGTGGGGAGAAAGTCTTGGAGCCTATTTCAATGATCTTCGTCTATAAATAGGAGGAGTGCATTTGAAAAAAAAAATCTTCTTTTTTACTTTCTAAATTAACCGACTTTAACCTCGATACTTTATTTGATTCTTACCCGAGTTGTAAAATCATTCTTGTAAAAGAAAGATATAATCAATAACAAAGTTGACAGTGGACGTAGGCTACTGATTTTGTCCAAACCACTACAAATTCTTATGTGTTCTACTTCGTTTTAATTTCCTTATTTCTATAACAATCCCTTATTAATCGATTGGGCATTTGTCCCACTTTTAGTACAAACATTTTGGTGCTTTCACTGAGAGTTTGAAGTTCTCACTCATAGATCTATCTTTAAACTTTAGATTTATGAGAAGTCTATCAATGAAATCTAGAAGAGTTATGGCACCTAGGAAGGAAAAAGTCAATCATCTCAAGACTCGCCAATGACGCTGAAAACAAAGGCCCTCAACATGGAGAAGAGATAAATCAACCCACTCTAATTGAAGTTCTAAGTGCAGCAGAAATGGTGACTAGGGTGGATTTGGACATAATGATGACTAAGATGAATAAAAAGATGTTAGAGGGTCAAACTGTCATCCTAATGTAGATAAAGAGGAACATTGCTTTGATGTCTCAGTTCCCCAAGAGCAAAGGAAGATTCATCGAGAGTCATCATCTTTTAACTGGAAGAATATAATTCCTCTTCATCGGACAGGAATTAAAGAGATGGAAATCAGAAGGTGAGAAGAGGAGAATTTGGGACATCAAAAGTGCAACTTGGAAAAGCCCTAGCTCAAAAACTACAACTCGAGGTTGAACCTTTACAACTTGGTATTGAGTTGACCAACCGAGTTGTGATTGATGGGTCAGATGATGAACTTGATGCGAGGGTTGATGCTGGTGTTGAGCAGGTTGCCGGTGGTCAGAGTGATGGTGTTCAAACAAATGCAACTGAACCATCAAGGAGAGAACGTAGACAATAAAGGACTGAACGAATGGTTCTTCCAAAGCAAGAAGAGTCCATATGTCATGGAATTAACCAAGAGCATTTGTAGAGCCAAACACTTGGACAGTCCTCGATGATCACCATCCAGTCGATCTGACTAACCTAGATTACATAGTTAAAATGGTAAGAAGGCCGATGAATGAGAATCGGCAGAGAAATAATAATGATTGGAGTTCATCACCTAGCGGGACCTCGTTCACCGATGATGTGTTGTAGGAAAGCTATCCCGAGGGTTAGTTAAGCCAACAATTCCATCTTACAAAGGAACGACGGATCCGAGGCAACATCTTTTGAAATATGAATGGCATATGGATGGTTCTAGAGCTACTAATGTAGTGAGATGTAGGTGCTACCTTATATTTCTTGAAGGGGTGGCTGCGATATAGTTTACTCGGCTCACACCGAGGTCTAGATCTTCCTTTGACCAATTAGCAAGAAAATTTATGGAGTAGTTTAGGCTATACATGACTCAACCAAAGAATGTAATGTCCTTGTCAAACTACTATCAAAGGCTTAGAGTGACTCTGAAAGATTTTCTGACATGATTCAATGTTGTTGTAACCGAAGTCAGCAATCCGAAGGGAGATATAGTTTTGATTGCATTGATTCAAGGAGTCCACCCTAATATGGAGTTTAGTAAATGGCTTAAGAGGAAGCAGCCACCTGCCATGGAAGAATTTTATCGAAAAGCATCCTAGTACTGCGCTCGCAAGAGGAAGACCTGGCTGAGGGATTGATTGACGATAGAGTATTGAATGATGTAGTAAAAAGCAATGTTGTGATTAGGTAAACTAATGAGAGTATTAGGAATGTTGTAGTCAATATTGGAAATAATAATAATAAACAAAAAAGAAGGAACCAAGGTGATGGTGGAAAGAAACCGGTTTTCAAGAAGTGTTTGAGATATATGAAACCCGAAGGTTATAACCAACTGAACGAGAATGTTGAGAACATTTACCTTGCTATGCAAGGAAGTGAATTATAAAAAGTCGCCCTAGAGGGAGGCAACCGAACAAGAATGAAGCTCGTGGAGGTATTGCCACTTCCATGAGATACAAACACAATACCAATGAGCGTCCTCATTTGAAGGATACAATCAAGGACCAAATCAAAAAAGAACTATAGTAGTATGTGAAAGATCCGCAGGTCGGCGGATGGGTGGATAATAGTCCTTAGGGGAAGATAGCCTAACAGAATCAGGTTGCGCCTAATAATGATGGACCTAGGCGGCCTGAAAAAAGAATTATGATAAACGTTATTACTGGTAGACTGCATCTGATCCAAGAAAGCTAGAATAGGATTAAGAGGTATGGTACTTCTTTGAAGCATGTTGTTCATGAGACCTGTTTCTTTGTGGAAGTTGGGGCTCCGATAAAACAATTAGAGATGACGAATGATGATATTGTGTTCAGAAACAAAGATGCGAATGAGATAGAAGCATTGACGCTTGACCCTTAGCGATTACAGCTGTGGTTGGGCCGGCAACTATGCACCAAGTCCTGGTCGATTATGGAAGCTTGGTTTATATTTTGTTTAAAAAATATTTGACCAGATGAGGATGAGTGGGAAGGGCTTGAAGCCATGTAAATCCCATATCTAAGGATTTACCGAAGAGGCTCGAGAGCTCGTCGGTTATGTTGATTTATCGGTTAAGCTGGGTAAGGAAGACCGCAAGATGGTGCAGATTCAGACATTTGTTGTGATTGATACGTATTCAGGTTATAATGCTTTCCTCGGCTGACAGGCCCTTGCCAGTTTCAGAATAGCTCTTGCCTCATGGTGCTCAATGTCGAAGTTCCCCATCAAGAATGAGGTAGGAGTTATCCAGGGAGACTAAAGTATTGGTCGTGAGTATTAGGTTGCCGAGCTCAGAGAGACGAAGTGACGTGAGAAAGGAAAAGGTGTAGAGAAGGCTCTTTGCATCAAGGCAGTTATCACATAACAACCACCACCTAAGCCTTAACTTGGGAGTCATAGTGAATTTCACAAGTCTATAGATTCACAGAAAGAGCAAGAGGACGCGAGGGTGGCAACGGCAGAGATGGCGATCAATATCCTAGTCGATAAGGATGACCCCACTCAGTTCCTAAAGATCGGGTCTTAGCTGGAGTAAAGATGAAGAAGGAGTTGATAGGGTTTCTTTAGGAAAATATGGATGTGTTTTCCTAGACACATACCGAAATGTGTGGAATATCATAGAAGATAACATGCCATGCATTGAATGTGGACCCACGACACCCTCCCGCGAGGAGCGGATTGAGTTTGTAGCGATCTGCTGCATTGAAAGAAGAAGTGGATAAGTTAAAGGCGAGTGACTTTATCCGTGATGCTATATACTCTGAACAGGTATTGAATCATGTGTTGTCAAGAAGCCTAATGGAAAATGGCAGACATGCATTGATTATTCGGATCTGAATAAGGCATGCCCAAGGGACATCTTCTCATTGCCTAGAATTGACTAGCTCATTGATAGAACCGCCAGACATGAACTATTATCCTTCATGGATGCATACTCCAGCTACAACCAAATAACAATGCACATTCCAAATCAAGAGCACACCAGTTTCATCATAGATTTGGGACTGTATTGTTATCAAGTGAGGTTATTCGGTCTGAAGAACAATGAACCTACCCACCAATGATTGGTAAACTTGATGTTCAAAGATAAGATCAGAGAAACTATAGAGGCCTACGTGGAAAATAGGCTAGTGAAATCACAGCGATCGATGAACAATATGCATGACCTCTCAAAGATGTTTGATGTGCTTCAGAAGTATGAGATGCGGCTTAATTCACTGAAATGCTCTTTCAGGGTCGTATCAGGCATGTCTTTGGGTTTCATAGTAAACTCAAGGAGCATAAATGCTAATCCAGAGTTGATAAAAGCACTGAAAGATGCTGCTACCCTAAAATTGAGGAGGGAAATGCACAACTTAAATGAAAAAGTGTGCCATTCTTTGGTTCCCTTAAGAAAGAAAAAGTAAAGTTTTTCTGGATAAAGGAATGTCAAAAAGCTTTCTTGGACTTACTTGATTACATGGAGAGACCACCAGCCTTGCCAAAGCCTTTAGAATGGTATGACTTATTTATTTACTTAGCAGTATCTGTTCATGCATTGAGTGCAGCCATTGTCTGTGAGGAATCCAAAATACAATGGCCCGTATATTATATTAGCTCGCAAGAGGGGGAATAATTATCCAAAGTTAGAGAAGCTAGTGTATTGCTTGTTAATCTCTTCGAGGAAGTAGCGGCCATACTTCTAGGATCTTCCGATAAATGTACCGACTAATCCACCTCCATGTCAAGTGCTGCTGTGACGCCCCACCTCTATACTCACACTAGCCAAGGACACTACGGGGTAATGCCGTCGACTAGCACGAAGAATAAGGCTGTTGAGGAGCGACCATCTGTGTAATTTCTTTGTGCGAGTACCGATATGTCAGATAATATGACTTGCATTTCACTTCAAGAGGAAATCCGACATATCAAATACAAACTCAAAGCTACTACACAGTAGCTATGTGGGCTTCGGAAATAAATATAGAAATAAGCATAACACAAATCAGTCATAGATATTCATATCACAAAGGCGGAAATAGATATGAATATAACACATAGAAGTGTACATCAAAGTAGTGGTCATACAAGATCCACTACATCACAAAGGACTAGGTACAAGTGCTAGACAAAAGAATAAGTATACATCAAGGAGTCTTTATCTCGAATGTATAAAAGCAAAAACTACTAATCTAAAGTAGTTAGCCAAAAATCAGATGATGGTCCCTAATAAGAAGTCAAGTAGAAGCACCTGAAATACCTCGGTCTGACCCGAGTATTATTTAAGAAGAAAATAATAAACGGATCGGTCTAGCTATAAGTATCATATAAAATGAGATAGGGTAAGAGATATGATAAAAACGTATGATAACAATAATGCCACACGGTGACAAGTATACATCAGGTAACAACAAAAATCATACAATATCTCAAATATTCTCAAACACCAAAAAGAATGTCATATTCTTTAAATTATTCACCAAAACACAAATATTGATAGAGCTTATCAATGCAAACCATGAAAATTGGTGAAACACAAATTCTAGAAATCAACAACCAGAAATCCAAAAAACACAAAGGGGGGGCCTATCACAAACGGGAGCATGAAAAACTCACCAACACGTGTGTCACAAGCGGAATGATATTCCATGGTCGCTAACCCATCAAATTTGAGCCGAAGCTCCACAAACGGCCCGAAGACCATGGATCGCTACCCCACCAATTTGAGCCGAAGCTCCACAAACGGAGTTCAATCCCCCACACAAACAAAGAGACATCGCACATCGCTAGTCTAAATCACAAAATGATCATCATTGATCGATAAGTGTAAATTACACTAAGCTAGTAAATAAATGAGTTAGGCTTCATGTCCCATAACCACTGGCTTAACTTAAATATTTACGAACAAATTGTAGACTTCCACTCGAAAATAAGTGTAAATTACACTAAGCTAGTAAATAAATGAGTTAGGCTTCATGTCCCATAACCACCGGCTTAACTTAAATATTTACGACAAATAGTAGATTTCCACTCGAAAATTGTCACGAGAGTTCAATCGAACAAGTCCAAGAATTAACCGACGAAGAAAACGCAAGCATTTCATACCACTTGTTTTGCTAAGCCGTTTAATTAGATTTCTCATACGAAAGAGGTAAAGGTTTGTATATACTAATAGATTGGAAAACGGTTTTAAAAGCGAGCTTTATATTTAAAATAGTGTCGAAATCGTTTTAATGAAAGAGTTTTAGTATTTACTACTAGTATCGAAACCTTTGTATTTTAAAGTGACAAATAACAAAATGATTGTAAAAACAATCAATCACCAAAAATTCACATACGACAATGTGAATTAAATCCATAAAAATCGATATCAAATACATCAAATGGATATTCCCAAAAATCCTAAGAAAGAAGTCATCAAAGTCGATAAAAAGTGATAACAACTAATCAGATCGACAAAAATCGATTAAAATTGGAAATCCAATAAAAAACAGCCAAAATAAGCTAAATGAACAGTTCCATACGTCTGGTTGAAAATCCAGACGTCTGGATTTAAGTTCTGGAAATTTTCAGAAACCTTCTAGACGTTTGGTAGACTTTCCCAGACGTTTGATAGACTTCCCAAACGTCTGGTTGGTGTGGACCAGACGTCTGGTCCAAGTTTCTGCCATTTTCCTTTTTCTGCCGTATATTTTTCTTTTCTCCAGGTCTATAACCAGACGTCTGGTCTTGACCAACCAGACGTCTGGTCACCTGGTCTGGGCACAGTTTGCCTAGGCCATGACGGCCAAAACAATTCGGGAGCGATCAGACAAGCAACAAAGACTAGGGATTTATGCCAAGCGACAACCCAGCCTTATAGGCTCTTCGATACACCCCAAATATCATGTCCAAACATCCATAGTAGTATTTTCATAGAATTGAACTTAGAAACCAAAAATTGGAAATTTCACCAAATCAATTCAAATCAAAAGCAAATGAACATGAATAGATGTTAGGAATTCATACCTAACAACAATGGAAAGTTATAGACGTAGAAGTGAGTTCAAAAACTCACCTTTAAACCCAAAAACAACGAATGAGAAGCTTTTAAAAAAAAGGAAAGATCAACCACTCTTCAACTTCAATTCTAGAAGCTCCAATCTAAGATCATAAGCAAATATTTCCTAAGTTAGGTTATAGGAAATTTCTGAAATTGGAGAGAGATTGAGGTGGAGAAGAAGAAGAGGATGCTTACCTAAGCTTCCCTTTGATTTTGTATTTCCTAATCAAACTAGGGTTTAGGAATTTTAATTTCCTATCTTCCCCCATTTTTACTTTAGCTTGAGAGTGTTAGGAAATGAGGAGTAGAATGAATGAAGAGTAGAGGAGTTAGGGTATTAAGTTGGGTTAGTGGGCTGAAACCCAAACCCAAAGCCCAAAATAGAAAAATAGCAAAATTCTACTCAACTCCAATCATATCGATGTTTATACTCAAAAAAGTTGTAAACGCCATTTTGGACTCAATGGAAGTGGTCTCGAGTCCCAATTCTACTGTTTACAAAAAGTAACATTTCAGACTTTAATCCGATTAACGATGCTATATTTAAATAAAATAGTTAAATATACAATCGTGAAATATGCGGGTTGTTATAGACTCCCCTCCTTAAAGAAATTGCGTCCTCGCAATAATTAAGAGGAAAATAAAAAGTAACAACCATACTAAGGCATAACAACACAAAAGAAGAAATTTTGTAATGAGAAGTTCACCTTAAGGAGAAAGAGAGAGTAAGTCCGGATGTGTTCATTCGATGAATTCTCTGGATTCCCAAGAACAATCCTTAGGATTTGAGGACCATTGAACTTTCACAAGCGGAACATCTTTATTTCGAAGGCGTTTAACCTCCGAAGCAATAATACGAATAGGATGTTGCTTATAAGTCATATTAGGTGAAACCTCAATTTCTTCAATAACACCGGGCTCAATAATAGAATCAGAATCCCTAAGGCATTTCCGTAGTTGAGAAACGTGGAACACGTCATGAATAGCAGAAAATTGAGTCGGTAATAAAAGGCGATAAGCCACAGAACCAATACGTTCGGTGATGGAAAATGGACCAATATATCGAGGTGCTAATTTCCCCGAACGACTGAAATGTACAACACCCTTCATAGGTGAAACACGAATGAACACCAAATCTCCCACAAAAAATTCTAATTTCCTTCGTCGGTTATCGACATAGGATTTTTGCCTACTTTGAGCTTCTTTCATCCTATGACGAATAATGTCAATCTTTTCTGTGGAATCACGAATAAAATCTGGACCTAAAACCAGCATCTCACTGGCTTCAAGCTAACACGAAGGAGATCGGCATGGCCTTCCATAGAGCGCCTCAAAAGGTGCCATACTAATACTAGATTGGAAGCTATTATTATGAGAAAACTCAACAAGAGAAATATGATCTTCCCAACTTCCACCAAAATCTAGAACACATGCACGAAGAAGATCTTCAAGAGTTTGATTCACACACTCCGTTTGTCAATCGGACTGAGGATGATAAGCGGTGCTAAAATTAAGCTTCGTTCCCAAAGCTTTTTGAAGACCCTTTCAAAATCCACTAGTAAATAATGTATCACGATCGCTAACAATAGAAGTAGGAACTCCATGCAATTTAACAATTTCTTTGACATAGAGTTTAGCCAAAAGAGGTACGGTCCGATTGGACCGAACGGGAAGAAAATGGATGGATTTTGTAAGTCTATCTACTATCACCCATAGGCTATCATGACCCGAACGAGAACGGATAAGACCGTCAATAAAGTCCATGGAGACTTGATCCCACTTCCAAACGGGAACGTCCAAAGGTTGCAATAACCCACCGGGCCTTTATGAGTTGGCAAGTCATGCAACGCTTAATTAAAGTTAGCAATATCAGATTTCATTCCATCCCAATAATAAAGTCGCTTCATGTCCGCATACATTTTACTACTACTGGGATGAATGGTAAATTTAGAATGATGAGAATCTTCTAAAATGTCTTTACGAAGATCAATAATATTTGGCACGATAAGTCTACCAAATTTTCGAATGCCTCCACGAGCATCAATATCAAAGTCTTTCAAACCATCAACATTATTTTGATCCCTACAACTTTGGCTAAGAAAAGCCAATTCAGGATCTTGCTTTTGAGCTTCAAGGATGCGGTCTAAAAGAGAAGGACGAGCCTCAAGGCTAAACAAAACAAGAGATGAACATAAATTGGATTCACGATCTCGAATCTCACAAGTGGACAAAGTCTCGAGATCATTCCATTCAGATATCATCATGGAAACAACCTTTTGTTACTTACGACTAAGGGCATCGGCAACACGATTTCCCTTTCCGGGAGTATAAAGAATATCAAGATCATAAGATGCAAGGAATTCGAGCCAACGTTGTTAACGCAAATTAAGTTCCTTTTGAGAAAATAAATACTTAAAAGATTTATGATCGGTGTAGAGAACAATTTTCTCTCCCAAAGGATAATGACGCCAAATTCTAAGAGCGAAAACAATGGTTGTGAGCACCAGATCATGAATGGCATATATGGTCTCGATAAGCTTTAATTGTCAAGAAGCATATGTGATAACACATTCCCTTTGCAAGAGAATGGCACCCAAACCAATACGACTAGCATCAGTACAAACAGTGAAGTCTTGGTTCCCTTCGGGAATCACAAGAATAGAAGTATCGGAAAGGAGTTCTTTTAAATGATCCTCTTTCCTGAAAAGCTAAGACATTCAAAATTATAATTAACTTTATGTAATCATCTTTTTAGAAAAATTTACTTATTACAAGTCAATTTACTGTGTCTGATTGTCTCATCATAGCGTTTAGGAGATTCCTATTGATAACGTTGATCAAACGCATCAACCAGAATTCTTAAAGCACTCAATGGGCAAAACAACACAAAATCATCTTCTATATGATAAACATGTCTCTTAAAAATTTTACGAATATTCTTTGCTTGTTTTAAGAACAAAATCCAAATATACTTATAAATATCTTATTAAAAAGATTTGCAAATTTTAAATTCTTGTTTTCATCCATAATCAATGAATACAAGGATGGTCTCATCGAGATATTTGCAGAATACTTGATTCATAAGATGGATGAAATAAGCTGGACAAATCATCACGAGTCACTCATAAGAATCAGAACGAGTGCGGAATGCGGTAAGTGGAATGCTACCCTCCACAACTCGTAGCTGATGGAAACCGGTGGTAAGGTCGAGCTGAAAAGACCTTAGCACCACTCAATAGATCGCTTAGGTGGTAATCCTAAGACAAGCTCAAAAATACCGGAAAATTCACAAACTACTTGAATGAGAGAAATAACATTTTCCTCATCATGTGGGTTTAAAGGATAAAATGATGCCACCGAATTGGAAATCGAAATCATTAAGAAAAAAATTAAAAACCTGCTTAACAGATTGATAATGTCGAAGATGGATAGTCCCCTCGGGACATAGGATATGGGCTTCATAATGATTAAGCCAATCCTTTCCCAAAAATCATTCCGAAACCTAAGTAGCACATAACATGCAAATTGGATCGGAAAGCATAATCACATAAAATTATCTCGACATCTCCATAAAGTAAATTGAGTGTTGCGGATCCTCCAACCGGATTCGCAATTCTCAATGAAGTCATCAAGCCCATAATATTTAAAGACAAAGCATCAACAAGTTCTTTTGATATAAAAGAGTGAGTTGCACCTGTATCAAAAAGAACTCGAATAGGAAGATCACGAAACAAAATAATGCCATCAAGGACAGAATGAGAAATACCTTGACCAAGAGAAGTGTTAATAGAAGCTTGCGCAACATTCAGCTTTCCCTCTCTCCTACTTTGAAGTTTGGGACATGAAGATAAAAGATGACCCAAACCTTTGCAATAGCGACAAGTAAGAGGCTTCAGACACTTGTTTGCATAGTGGTTCTTAGAACTACAATTGTAGCATACTCCACGATTAGGGTTTGGAATCTTTGCTACCGAAGTTGCTTACTTCCCTTTCTTGTTGGGATTAGGATTTTTGAACTTAATATGCCTCTTCTTGTTGTAATCGGGGCTCTTTTTGGAACCTCCAACATCACTATCACTACCTTTATCGACCTCTTCTAGTCGAAAAGTGATATCTACAAGCTGATCGAAAGGAACTTCTAGTTTCAGAGGTAAAACCTTTTTGGGGTTTTTACTCAAAGCACGGATAAACCTTTGATTCTTTACCAGATCCAAAAGTTGTTGGGCAGACATGAATACGCCATCCAGAGAAGGACTACTGGATTGACCAGCGCTAGGACTGCCAGATCTAACCATTTCTCTTCTTTAAGAAAGAAAGAAAGAAGAGGAAAAAAGGTTATTCTCAGAATGAATATCAAACAAAATTGATTGATAAAACAAGGCATCATAACAGAAAATAGGATAGAACAGGTACTATGATTTGAATTAAATCCTAAGGCACGATTCCTAAGAGTGACTTAGGACAATGATCCTTGCTAGTTTATTCTACATTGTTCCGAAGTTTGGCTCTGATACCAAGCTGTGACGCCCCACCTCTATACTCACACTAGCCAAGGACACTACGGGGTAATGCCATCGACTAGCATGAAGAATAAGCCTGTTGAGGAGCGACCATCTGTGTAATTGCTTTGTGCGAGTAACGATATGTCAGATAATATGACTTGCATTTCATTTCAAGAGGAAATCCGACATATCAAATACAAACTCAAAGCTACTACACAGTGGCTATGTGGGCTTCGGAAACAAATATAGAAATAAGCATAACACAAATCAGTCACAGATATTCATATCACAAAGGCGGAAACAGATATGAATATAACACATAGAAGTGTACATCAAAGTAGTGGTCATACAAGATCCACTACATCACAAAAGAATAGGTACAAGTGCTAGACAAAAGAATAAGTATACATCAAGGAGTCTCTATCTCGAATGTATAAAAGCAAAAACTACTAATCTAAAGTAGTTAGCCAAAAACCAGATGATGGTCCCTGATAAGAAGTCAAGTAGAAGCACCTGAAATACCTCGGTCTGACCGGAGTATTATTTAAGAAGTAAATAAAAAACAGATCGATCAAGCTATAAATATCATATAAAATGAGATAGGGTAAGAGATATGACAAAAACGTTTGATAACAATAATGCCACACTATGACAAGTATACATCATGTAACGACAAAAATCATACAATATCTCAAATATTCTCAAACACCAAAAAGAATGTCATATTCTTTAAATTATTCACCAAAACACAAATATTGATAGAGCTTATCAATGCAAACCACGAAAATTGCTGAAACACAAATTCTAGAAATAAACAACCAGAAATCCAGAAAACACAAAGGGGGAGGCCTATCACAAACGGGAGCATGAAAACTCACCAACACGTGTGTCACAAACGGAACGCTATTCCATGGTCGCTAACCCATCAAATTTGAGCTGAAGCTCCACAAACGGCCCGAAGACCATGGGTCGCTACCCCACCAATTTGAGCTGAAGCTCCACAAATGGGGTTCAATCCTTCACACAAACAAAGAGACATCGCACATCGCTAGTCTAAATCACAAAATGATCATCATTGATCGATAAGTGTAAATTACACTAAGCTAGTAAACAAATGAGTTAGGATTCATGTCCCATAACCACTGGCTTAACTTAAATATTTACGAACAAATTGTAGACTTCCACTCGAAAATAAGTGTAAATTACACTAAGCTAGTAAATAAACGAGTTAGGCTTCATATCCCATAACCATTGGCATAACTTAAATATTTATGAACAAATTGTACATTTCCACTCAAAAATTGTCACGAGAGTTCAATCGAACAAGTCCAAGAATTAACCGACGAAGTAAACGCAAGTCTTTCATACCACTTGTTTTGCTAAGCCGTTTAATTAGATTTCTCATACGAATGAGGTAAAGGTTTGTATATACTAATAGATTGGAAAATGGTTTTAAAAGCGAGCTTTATATTTAAAATATTGTCAGAATCGTTTTAATGAAAGAGTTTTAGTATTTACTACTAGTATCGAAACCTTTGTATTTTAAAGTGACAAATCGCAAAATGATTGTAAAAACAATCAATCACCAAAAATTCACATACGACAATGTGAATTAAATCCATAAAAATCGATATCAAATCCATCAAATGGATATTCCCAAAAATCCTAAGTAAGAAGTCATCAAAGTCGATAAAAAGTGATAACAACTAACCGGATCGACAAAAATCGATTAAAATTGGAAATCCAATCAAAACAGCCAAAATAGGCTAAATGAACAGTTCCAAACGTCTGGTTGAAAATCCAGACATCTGGATTTAGGTTCTGGAAATTTTCAGAAACCTTCCAGACGTTTGGTAGACTTTCCCAGATGTCTGATAGACTTCCCAGACGTTTGGTTGGTTTGGACCAGACGTCTGGTCTGCCATTTTCCTTTTTCTACCGTATATTTTTCTTTTCTCCAAGTCTATAACCAGATGTCTGGTCTTGACCAACCAGACGTCTGGTCTTGACCAACCAGACGTCTGGTCACCTGGTCTGGGCACAGTTTGCCTAGGCCATGATGGCCAAAATGATTCGGGAGCGATCGGACGAGCAACAAAGACTAGGGATTTATGCCAAGCGACAACCTAGCCTTATAGGCTCTTCGTTACACCCCAAATATCATGTCCAAACATCCATAGTAGGATTTTCATAGAATTGGACTTAAAAACCAAAAATTGGAAAATTCACCAAATCAATTCAAATCAAAATCAAATGAACATGAATAGATGTTAGGAATTCATACCTAACAACAATGAAAGTTATAGACGTAGATGTGAGTTCAAAAACTCACCTTTAAAACCAAAAACAACGAATGAGAAGCTTTTAAAACAAAGGAAAGATCAACTACTCTTCAACTTCAACTCTAGAAGCTCCAATCTAAGATCATAAGCAAATATTTCCTAAGTTAGGTTATAGGAAATTTCTAAAATTGGAGAGAGATTGAGGTAGAGAAGGAGAAGAGGATGCTTACCTAAGCTTCCCTTTGATTTTGGACTTGAATTTGTATTTCCTAATCAAACTAGGGTTTATGAATTTTAATTTCCTATCTTTTTCCCCATTTTTACTTTAGCTTGAGAGTGTTAGGAAATAGGGAGTAGAATGAATGAAGAGTAGAGGAGTTAGGGTATTAAGTTGGGTTAGTGGGATGAAATCCAAACCCAAAGCCCAAAATAGAAAAATAGCAAAATTCTACTCAACTCCAATCATATCGATGTTTATACTCAAAAAAGTTGTAAATGCTATTTTGAACTCAATGGAAGTGGTCTCGAGTCCCAATTCGACTGTTTACAAAAAGTAACATTTCGGACTTTAATCCGATTAACGATGCTATATTAAATAAAACATTTAAATATACAATCGTGAAATATGCGGGTTGTTACAGCTGCATTGGCCCGAGACTTTAGGGAGATTATTGAAGTGGAATATCGAGCTAATAAAATATGATATAACCTACCTTCCTAGGACGATGATATGAGGACATACATTGGTTGATTTCATTGTCGAGTTCATCATTCAGGATGGCGAAGTGGAGGAAAATGTGATCTTGCTTGTTTAACAGAAGTTATATACTGACGGAGCATCTAATGAACATAGCTCTGAGGCAAAAGTGATCTTGGTGATCCCGAAGGAACGAACGATGTGCTACGCTTTGAAGCTAGAGTTCTCGACAACAAATAACAAAGCCGAATATGAAGCATTGATCGTGGGACTCGAGATATAAAATGAATTGGGAGTCAAAACATTACATATATTCAACGATTCATAATTGGTGGTATATCAGGTAAAGAATGAATTTCAGGCTAATGGAGTAAGACTTGCCCCCTAACTGATAAAGGCTGTAGAGCTGTTGAAAAATATTGAATACTATAGGATAACGCACATTCCTATATAAGAGAATGAAATCCGATTCATTTGACAAATTGGCCAACTCTAGGGATATGCAACTTATGAGACATGTTTCGATGGAGGTCTTGTCAGCTCCAAGCATCGAACAAATGAATGTCGATTGGATCATGGAGACCAAGGAGGAAAAGAAGTCATGGAGGACTCCTATAAAGGAGTATTTACTGAAGGGAACCCAACTGCATGGAAGAAACAAGCGACGAAAACTCCTACGTGAAGTACCACGGTTTATCATTCAAGGAGTGTTATATAGGAGAGGATTCTTTGATCCCTTACTATGATGTGTCATCGAAGAGGAACCCAATTAGATCCTTATTGATATGCATGAAGGAAGCTGTGGTGATAACACTACGGGTAGACTCTAGCAAGAAAGATTCTTTGTTATGGATACTTTTAGCCAACGATCAAATATGATGCGACTGGTTACACTATAAAGTGCTATAGATGCAAAAGGTTTGCGAAGATCCCTGGAATCTAATCCATATAGCTTACACAAATGGCTAGCCCATGGCTATTTGTAGTTTGGGGACTTGACATAATCAATGTGCTATCGATGCCGAAGGATGGAGCAAAATATGCCATCTTAGTTGTGGATCATGTCACAAAGTAGGCTGAAGCAGGACCACTAGCCACGATCACTACGAAGAAGTGATCAACTTTGTGGTGAAGAATGTTATATGTTAATTTGGAGTTTCACTGAAGATTATAACCGACAACGAAACTCAGTTCGAAAGTGTCAAATTCAAAGATTTCTAAAATCGGTATCGAACTGAGAAAAAATTTGCGATGGTAGTACACCCATAAGCGAATGGACAGGTAGAGGCAGTGAGTAAGATTATCAAATCCATCCTAAAGAAGCGACTAATGAAGGCTAAGGGCATCTGGGTTTATGAACTACCACTAGCATTGTGGGCTTACTGAACGACCAACAAGTTCGCGACCGGCTATACTCCATTCGCTATAACCTACGGATAAGAGGCTATGATTCCAATTAAAATGGAAGTCCCTTCTTACTAAATAATTCAATATGATCCGAAGATGAACGAGGAACAATTGCATGAGTCCTTCGACTTGGTTAATGAGAAGCAGGAAGAAGCGGATTGTAGAGTAGCTGCTCACCAAAAGAGTATAGCACAAAAATTCATCGACAAGGTCAAGATCCATACCTTTGAGATAGGCGATCTTGTTTTGAAATGAGTCTTTCCCGGTCCAGTGGAAATTGACCTAAATTAGGAAGGTCCTTATGCGATTGAACATAAACTCGAAGATAGTACTTTTAAGCTACTAATTATTGATGGAATCTCAATTCTGAGAGCGTGGAATAGCGAGCACCTGAGATGATATTTCATGTAGACTCATTTCTGCAAATAGTTGACTAGACTCTAATGCAATAAGGCAAAGTCCGCCATTCTTGTGTTTGTAAATAGAATTGTCTTTTGGGGACCAATGGAACTGTATTCTAAAGATCCCGACTACATGTCATGTGAATAAATACAATATTGAACATTTTGTGTTTTAAAAGCACTGATATCAAGGTATTCGGAGATAGGTACCGATAAACTCCTTAGATCCATGATCAGGTCATTGTAGTATTATCTAATTGGGATCAGTCACACGATTCACCCCCATGCATCTAATCTAAGACCAACCCCCATATATCGACAAGGTCTAAAATAGGCGCGTGGAGATAGGCACTATCGAACTCCTTTGATCCATGATCGGGTCGCTAGAATATAATCGTACCAAGATCGATCGGATGATTTTCCCTGCACATTTGATCTTTAACCAAAGCCCGAAGATAGGCACGGTCTAAGTTCGATGCCTGGAGATGGGCATCCGAAACACTGTTTCCTAGAGATGGGGACTGGAATGTAAATAAACCTTTTGCAGATACGACCATGCTTATAGCCCAGTGAGATACGCTCGGCTAATGATAAGCGATGATAGTTAATGAATACTTTTTATCCATGTTTGAAGATAGACGAGATCAAAGATGGATATCTAGAGATAAACATCCAAAACACTGTTTCTCAGAGATAGGAAACAATGTGGGGCTAGAAGCTTTTGTGACTACATCGTATTTATGGTCAAACAGAACCTGACTGAAGGTAAACAAGATAGGCCATGAAGTTGGCTAAACCACCATTGTTTTATTTAGCCAAGAAAGAAATACTTTGGCAGCAACAAAGGGAATTGAATAACAAAGCAAAAATAAGCAATTGCATTGATTCAGATATGATCACCACAAACTTAATTAATCCAAGTATATAGGCGCATAGATGCAAAGATAGAAAAATAAAGTAAGACAAAAGTCTGAAAGAGAAACAAATTTATTAACATCTAAACTTTCAAAACCAAAAGTGGGGGACGTACCTATACGACAGTGGCCTATATACACTAAACAAAACAGGAACTAAAATAAACATTGCATAAGAAAAGGAATCAAATCATTCATCTTCTTCCTCCTAATCTTTCTCTTGCCTTGTGGAGAAGATGAAGCGACCTTTTCTTAGATTCCACATCCTTCCTTACAGATAGACGGCCTTTAGGATCCTCGTCCCAATTATAATCACTTTTCGAGGTTTGGGGACCTCGACATGAATGTCAGTCGATGCATTGGTAGAGGTCAGAACGATGAATGATGGGATTGGCAAAGCTACTAAGAGTGGAGGTAGAACATCATCAAATCCTTTCTACTTTTTGATATTCTTTATTATGGTTAGTAAGTAGTTTGCAGTTCTGACATTAACGATCTAGAACCATAATCCTTATCCTCAGTTTATCTTCATCGATCTCCATGATATCAAGATCATCCATAACCTCTTTGTTAAGTGCATGAATCTTTTCGATGTCGAGCCCCGGAGCAGACCGGTTGAGGAGGTTAGAATTGAAGGTAGGGCATAGACAATGATAGATTCATTCATTGAAGCTTGAGTGCTTATAGCTAGATTCACTTTTGGTGGGAGGGGCAAGGGCAAGTGGGTCAAAAACTTGAGAAAGTGAAAAATAAAGATTGGAAACATCTATAGGTGTCATCTGAGCCATCTCAAACACATGAGAAATTAGTGATATCTCTTTAGGAGAAACAGGTCATTTTGTCACACTTTTTTCGTTTCATTTTGTCACGGTTATTATTGTTGGAAATTTGTAACGGTTATTATTGTTATATTGTTTTGTCACGGTTATTTCCGTGACAAAATTTGGGCTTTTCGTAAATAAGTAGAAGACATTGGGCAGAGTTGTCATTTACGTTCCAATCCTTAGCTTCAGATGTTTGTCACGGTTCTGGCTTGTATCTTTCTTCCTAATATCTAATTTGGTTAAAGCCGTCGTAGCCTTCCTTCATTGCGAGTCGCCCTATCGCCCGCCGATCTTCCTAAATCTTCCGTTGCAGCCTACTTCCGTTTGTATACAAACCTACTTCCTCGTCGCAGCCTTCCTTCATTGCGATTTCTTCCAAAATCTTCCGTTGCGAGTCGCCCGTCGATCGTCAGGTAATAATTTTCGTTTTTGATTTGGTTTTGTATGTTTTAAGATTGTTTATTTAGGGTTTTGTATGTTTTAAGGATTTTGTCTTGTTAAAGCTTTTGCATACATTTGGTTTTGTATATAAAATTGGTACAATAAAATGTTCGGGTTTCAAGTGATGTCTGGGGTGATGTCGGTCGCGACGGTGGGTTGTGAGAGTTTCGGTTTCATAGTGTTCGTGGAGGCAAGGCTGTGTTGGATCGTGAATTTGGGGATGCTTCTCGTTGTGGTCGCAGTGAGGATTTGGGAATGCGATTGGGGATTGGCGACAGTTGTAAGTGGTCGTAGTTGTAAGCGATTGGGTGATTGTGGTTTGTAGCTGGCGAGTGTTTGGTGAGGTTATGATTTGAGTGGTGCTGTAGGTTGCTAATTGCATGGTTAGTGAAGGTGGGAGAGGGAGGCAGAGATTTTGATCAAAGTGTTAGGTTAAGAAATTATTGGGTTTGAGTGTGGGAGGTTTTGATGGAAGTTGTATGAGTGTGGGAGATTTCGATAGAAGTTGTATGAGTGTTGTAATGTTAGAATTAGTTCATGTGTGCAGGCAATGGTATTGAGGGGCTGTCGATATGAAGTAATGGTATGGGTGTGGTGAAGTTTGGGTTATGAAGCAGTTTGAAGGCTGTGTTTGATGGTGGATGGAAAATGTAATAGGGATGAAGTATGATGATGGGGTGTGTATGCAGTTGTGAGGAGATGTTGATGACTGTAAAGCAGGGTTGGTCAGCAAGCTGTTCTGGTCAGTGAGTTGAATGTTGTGAACAGCTTGAGTGGTTTTGAGAAGGTTGTGGTGAACAGATTTGTGATGATATTTATGAGAATGATGTTGTGAAGTATATGCAGAACGGTGTGGTACGGGGCAGTGCTTTGTTTGGTTATTCGGCACAGTAGTGAGATGATGAGGCAAGATGTATATGGAACTATGCTTTGGGTAGTTCAGGAGATGATGTAGTAGGATGGGGTTGTTGGAGATAGAAATTGTTAGTTGTATTGAAAATATTTTTGGGTTTTTTTTTCTTTTTTAATAACGGTGGGTTTTCTTGTTTCCTGTTCTTTTATGGTGATTTTTAGGGTTTATGATTTGGGGTTTAAGGGTTTGAGTTTATATTGTCATGCATGTTTGATTTGTAGATTTATGTGAATGGTTAAAATAATCCAAATCTTGTTAACAGATTTATATGTAAATTAATTTTGTAGAAACGTTTTATTTTCTTTTACTATTGGTACTGTTTTACTGCGATAACGATTAGCTAATGGAATAAGGGTAATTTTGTATGATGTACGTAAATTAAAAAAAACGATGTATATTATTTTGTACAAAAAATTGTTGTATGCATTGTAAAGTATGATGTACAAATAAAATCAGTCACGATGCGTGGAAAGCAAATTTGAAAAACAGTCCAACAGAAATTTGGTTGTACCTTTTACCAGGGACAAATAATAAATTAAATTTTCAAACAATATAATTTTTTTTAATTTTTG
This sequence comes from Allium fistulosum, assembly GCA_030737815.1. Taxonomy (NCBI): domain Eukaryota; kingdom Viridiplantae; phylum Streptophyta; class Magnoliopsida; order Asparagales; family Amaryllidaceae; genus Allium; species Allium fistulosum. The sequence goes on along the minus strand of CM060901.1, from coordinate 300,973,889 downwards.
AAGTTTAAGATTTAAAACTTTACTCTTATATATTATAAATTCGAAATTACATTCCAAAATTTGTTTTATAAACTAGATAATTAAAAAAGGAATGTCAATTTTTTTTTCTTACTTTATCAATAAAGGTTATATGCTTCCTTTTTCTCTTAGGCGATTAGTTTTCATCTGGACATTATTTCACTATTCTCCATTACTAATTCATTTGTTTTTTTAACAATCCAAAGGGTAAAATAATCTTATCTTTTCATCCTTATTTCCTTATCTTTTCATCCTTATTTCCTTGAATCTAATGTTGTATTTAATCTAGCAAACTTTTAAAAAAATTTATGACGTATAGCATATAATTCACTAAAATATTCTCTAACTATGCGTAAAGAGTAGTTAAAAAGATTTAAGAAAACAACCACCTTCATACAAGAAAGATTGAAAACAAATTTAAAAAGAAAAAAACTTAAAAAACTTAATTTGAATGTCATCATCATTTTGAATAATTAATTGTATGCTTTCAATCTTATTGTTATTATATGAAAAACATTCAAAATAAAATGTTACCATCACAATAAACCAAGGTTTGAACCAACCAAAGTAATTATAATTTATTAAACGATTTTGAATCAAAACGTATTAAAAATTTAAAACGGAGCCGATAAAGTTGTGTTTTCTGATTATTGTCTAGCTATTTTTACTAAAGAGCCGTACTAATGCTTATTTGTAAGTAAATTAAAATATAAAAAAGAAACAGAGGTGAGTGCAAGAATATCTGAATGTTCGGATCATAAGAACTGATGCAGAATGGAATACGAGACAAACGTACATGAGTGAGGGATACAAATATAATTCAGTTTAAAATGATTCCAAGTCAATGCAAATAAATGCACAATGCAAGTAGACGCACTACACAAAAAGTAAAACAACCTCAAAATAGAAAATCAGAATGGAAAAAGCAAACGAGAATGGACCTACTCATTTATGAGGCGTAAACGAGTCCTTCTATTTTCGATATCTACAAGCTTTTGCTCGCTGCAATTGCAACATGACTTGTTGGTGTTTCATTTGGAAAATTCTTTCTCGTTCTTCATTTTACCATATTTGTTCCACTGAATTATTATTCTCTACTTTCTGGTTGAATGATGTGCAGAGAGGGTTGTATTGTGTGGAAGGAAGGAGAAGTTGTTTGTTGTAGACTGCAATTGTTGTTTGTTGTATATATTATTTTTTAGCGAAATGTTATGTTAGCATGTTGTTTGTTGTAGACTGCAATTGTTGTTTGTTGTATACATTATTTTTTAGCAAAATGTTATGTTAGCATGTTGTTTAATGCTTCGTTTATGTATTAATGTTGTATAATTGTTTAATATATTTACATTTATTTATGTAGGAAACTGATAATCCCGAATGTAAAATTACATGAGCAAAGGCATGGAAAGTGGCGCACACAAGTAAAAAACTGGAGAGGTGCTTCCTTGCGCCGCTGAAAAATATGTAAGTCATTTACATTGCATTTTCTTATACAAATGATTTATAAACTGAACTCTAATAGTGTAGCATATTGTCCAAAATTAATAAGATAATCAAATAATTTGGTGGTTAAAGTTATGAAATTATTTGTTAACCTGATAATGTGGAAAAAAACAAAGAGCAAAGTGATAATGTTTTTTTTTCCTACAAATTTTAAGTAAGTTAACCATGATCAAACCATAACTAGGTCGGATCTTTAAAATACAGGCCTTTTCAAATTTCATTTACATTTTTACTTTAAAAAAAAAACAAACTACTGCCTTCTTCCATCACTTCACTGTCATATTGCTGCAACTTCATCAACTTCACCAAACTACCATCACTGACCACCCACACCTAACTTCACTTCACTAGAAAACATCTACTTATGTGCATATCACTTCTGCCTACATCTACTTCTGTGCCAAAAACAACCCTAAACTCCATTGCCATATCACTTCTGTGCATAAACTTCTGCCTACATCTACTTCTGCCTTGCATTTCTATCATACTTCTTATCATACATCAACACCATATATACATCACTGCCAACTACAGCTTCAACTCTCATCTGACATCACTGCTTTTTAACCAACCACATTCACCACCTCCCTACTTCCTCTATACCAAAACAGTGCAAACTTCCTCTTTATCACCACATACTTTATTGACAAACTGCCACCATCCCACATTTCTGGCAACCTCGAACCATAATCACCCCTGCACATTCACTATCATTGTGCCATAACATTACCCACCTCTGCTGCAACATCCATATCCAACCTCCCACTGCCCTTTGCTCATTTTTTTCCAAATTCCACAATCTCCACTGTAGTTCCATCACGAAACACATAGACAACCAAACATCACCATCCTGTCCACTTCTCCACATCATCTACCCACTTCTTTCCACTTCTACTACTCTTTATAACAAATTGTTGCACAACATCATCCAACGCTGCCATCAGTTCAAAGTACTTCTCATAGTCCTATTACCATTGCCTACAATCTGCCTGTCATACATAACATCACTCCTGCACATACATTCAACCTCTAAAACTTCTGCATATTCTCCATCCCATTCCAATTCAACTTCTTTGACCACCACAACCTGAAGCAATCCCATACAACATACCCCACTACAAAGTCTTCCACCATCTTCCCTCCCTATTACCTCACTACTCCTCTATTATCAGCAACCCCTGTGCACAACCACCCCTATACAGTGCACTGCTTCATCTGCACCCTTCCACCATCAACATACACCTACATACAACTTCCAACCATAGTATATAGGACTTTTTGTACGAGTTCAACTCTTCCAGCTATTGAAAAAAGCTTTACCGATCACGTGTTGTTTTCTTCTATCCTTCTAATGATAATTGCACTCTCACCATCCTGTATATTTTTTTACCGAGAAGGGCAGACTTACATACCAGGTTGTTGGTAGTTGCGCACGTTTTCGCCCACAGCACGACAGATACGAAGAAACATTAATTTTTTACAATTGTTTACTCTTAGAATTAATTTTTTCTTATACAATTGTTTACAAATCATTTACTATTAGAATTAATCAGCTTAACAAATTTTAAGAAACATTAATCAGCTTAACAAATCATTTACTCTTAGAATTAATTTTTTTTCTTATACATTTTTTTTTCTTATCTTGTTTTATTTAAAAAATATTTGCTATTCTTTTTCACTGTGCAAAACTGTTATTTGTGCAGTTTGTCATTTAAGCATTTCTGCAAAACTGTTTCTTCATTTCTACAACCTCTGCCACACACTTCAATAAGTTGCCAAACTTTTGCATTCTTGTTACAAATTTTGCTGTGCATTTTCTTCGTTAGTTAAAAAAGATCAAAGATTCTTTAATTTTCAGTTGTGCCTTTCATTATTCACTGCAAGTTCATACATGTTCTTCACATTGCATTGCATTGCTCTATGTTACTCTTTGTTTGTTTTATTTATGTTTGTCATTCTCTGTTCATTTGCACTTTTTTAGGTTCATAAAAAAATAAAACAAACATACTGCATTTCAACTAAAAACAGTGTGCATTTCAATTTCTCATTTCTGTTTCATTTCACCATGTTACATTTCATTTCTATTACAATTTTTTTCCTCTTTTTCTTCTCTCTCTCTCTCTTGTGCTTATCCCTTCTCAGCAGCTTGCAAATACCACCCTACTGCATTCTTCCATTCCACCAACAACACTCGAACCAATTACATCACCATCATACTCCTACGGTTCACAAAAACTCCATCAACCCAATTGCCTAAGCCTATTGTCCTCCTCCACAAACATCTCCAAACCGCAAATTGCATCACCACCTTCAACCTTCCACCAAACTGCCAACTTCCTCTACCAAATTCCAGTTCAATCATCAACACAAACAAAACCCAAAAAAAATACCATTTACAAGTCTCCCAACAACTGCAAGTTTACCCAAAATAAACTGCAGCTCTCCACCAACTTCATTCTACCATATCGTGTTCATGTGAAACCTGAAAACTTTATATATGTTCAAAGTTCATTATATGGATCTTCAATGCATTTTTGAACGAATAATTGAAAATAAAATATGACACTGTCAATTTATGAATTGTGTAGGCATTGATAGAAGAAGCCGAAGAAAGACAAAAATCGGAAGCTAGTGTTAATGGAGAAGATGGAATAAGAAGTTTAGAAGATTTTGAAAAAGATCCCGTTGCCGAAGCTTTTCGGGATGATAAAAAGTGAAGCTATTACCGAGCTATTAGCTCTACGTCTACTGTAAAGCAAGTAAGACTCTCTCAAGCTTCAAAAGCCATTACCAATTACAAAGAGAATGCAAATCAACAATGGAAAACAGAAATGCGTGAAGAGATGAAAACAATGAGTTTAGCTATAAATGATATGAGACAACGTATAAAGATGCTTGTAAATCATATTGGAGGAAATGTGCCGACACCAAGAGGGGAAGCCACTTCTAATACAGAGCAAAATCTCAACAATGCTGGAGATAGCTTAGGTGCTCCACTAAATGGAATAATGGGATCTTGTACGAGAGGGAAACAAACAGTAACGCTATTGTCAGTGGATTTGACGGAAGTAGCAAAAGGAAATACTGGGACGCAAAAGATATGTCATGGTAGAAAGGTGGTTGAAGGACACATTTGGCCCGAGTATCGTTTGCGTTATTAGTAAGTTACTGAACACTATGTAGTTATATTCTGAAACTGTGTTTTAAAGTTTGTTATATATACTATGCTTGTATGCTATAATTTGTGGTGTTGGTATGAAGTATCCTTTGTGGTGTTTGAATGAAATATAAATGTTTGGTGTTGTTCTAATTATTGATCGTATGTTTTCTTAATGTTAATACTATATATTTTTTCTATAGATTGTTTGTAGCTGTAATAAAATATTGGTGCTATATAGTTTGTTTGATACTATTTTAGTTATCACGGTTATAAGTGTTAGAGTTTCCTTTTCGGTAACGGTTATAAATGTTAGAAACCATTGTTCTGTCACGGTTATAAGTGTGAAAAAATGCTATTCTGTAACGGTTATAAGCGTGAGAAATTACTATTTTGCCACGGTTATAACCGTGAGTAAATACTATTCTATCACGGTTATAAGCGTGAGAAATTACTATTTTGTCACGTTTATAACCGTTAGTAAATACTATTCTGTCACGATTATAAGCGTGAGAAACTACTATTTTGTCACGGTTATAACCGTGAGCAAAAGTGTGACTGAATTTGCCCACGGTACCTATTTTCACGGTTATAACCGTGACAAATTAGTTTTGTCACGCTTATAACCGTGAGGAAATTGCCGTTCTGGTGTTGTGACAAAAGTTGTTTGAGAAGGATTCCCTCATATAACTTTCCTCTACAATGAGAGATAAAGCAGGTAGCTTCGGGGTGGATTTGGATAGTGTGTAACCAGGATCCTCGGAATTGTATTAAACATGAGCGTAGGATGTTGAAGAAGTTGCTGCCACTGAAGTCATTGTAGAAGTTGAAGTTCCAAAAGCCTCGAAAGAAGGAATAACGGGTTCAGAGATGAGAGACCCAGATGTGATAAAAGTGATGGCACCAAAAGTAGCCACTGCTAAGTTGGTAGGCTATACTGAGAGTCCTTAAGAAACGAGAATTGAACTTTCAACCAAATTCTTAGAGTTGGATTTAGGAAGGGCCTTGGTAGGCACCTGAACAGAACTAGAGACCTTAGAAGCTAATATCACTTGGCATAACCTATAAACTCACGCAAGAATCAAGTTTACCGGGTCTTACGTTCTTTAACATAGGCTACATAACTCTGTATCTTAAACGATTAAAGATGTGGTTTCTTCCCAATCCATATCTAGTATGGAATTGCAAGCATACATTAGATGGTAACATATTCTATGTTTGTGCTGGAATTGTTTTCACATATTCCCTAAGGAAAGAGGTAACTCAATGTTAATGAAATTTATTGGATCTCACAATACCAATATGAAGTCGATGTATTGTTGATTGCTTATGCAATTATGAGGCAGCAAGCCAACTGTTCGTTGATGCTTAGTTATGTGATAATTGTATTGCTATGTGCTTATACAACTACGAGGTCGTAGATCAACAATTTTTTAAAAATGCTTAAGTGGGTTTAATCCATTTTTTTAAGAATCAAAGTAGAAAAATATATAACTTTGCAGAAAATTAAAAGACATAGAAATTTATGTGGTTTACATGTTGAGGAATTCTATGTCCACGAGTCAATCAATCTTTCTCTTTCTATATTTTGGAAGTACAAGCACATAATTTTATAATGTCTCCAACATTTTTTTATAGCTTTTTAATATAACTCCTCTAAGTTCTATAAAAGTTTGATCCCTTTCTATTATAGTGATCCCATTATTTCATAGGTGAATGACATCACATGGGCTGATGACATCATTATCATACTCACTCATCACCATTCGATATTTCCATGTGTCATATGTCGTCGTGCCTTGGGCTGTGTGCTGTGGATTACTATTTTGATTTAGGTGGGATAATTTGGTTAAGGTAGGATAATCTAGTTTAAAAGTGTTGAATTTTGTGTGATGTCATTGGATGGTTTGCACCTATCTAAGAGTCATGCTGTGTGTTGCTCAATTTTTTTGTAAGTAGAAAGATAAACCAATCAAGGCTTCATAGCCCAGCCTGGCCTATGCCAAGCCAACACGAATCTAGTTCAATCCACCATAAAATAGCCAAGACTAGGGATAAGCCGACTAGACCTCCCTCTCAACTGTTAGGTCGAACCCAAGCTGGTCCCTACCTACCCATTTAATCAAGAAGCATCTCAAGCCAGTAGTCAGATGGCATACCCAAAGCGGATTCAATAGCCAATTCATTAACCGAAGCCAGTCATAAACCTAACCCATCATGGTCCATACCGGTCCGCCTCACTCTCAACTGACTCTCTCAAGCCGGTCCACACTTGGCATAGCTGCAGATTGGCATGTCTACTCAAGCGCCATTCCTAACCAAGTACCGATCATCATAGCTCTAGAGTGGCTTGAACATGACCCATCAATGGCTCGGCTTTAGTACAATCACCTTTGATCGATCTTAGGCAACCTGTCTCGCCTTCACGTCTGGCCCGACACCTTCCCCTTAGCCTCATCCTTAACAATATGCCTAGCTTTTAGCCCGCCACTCAACTCGGTACGGCCTCAACAGCCAACCCATCTTTGGCACGGATTCAGCACAACTGCTTCTGATCGGTCTCAAGCAAATAGTCTCGTCACCACATGCCTGACTCCGCTAATCATGCATGGCTCGCCCCGTCATGCACGGCTTGGTCCTTGGCAACCTTTCATGTTCTTTACATCTTCAACTATCCACCAAAAAGGTCGGCAATCCTTACCACATCAGCATGAAAAAGTATATGTAAAGGGCACAACCACATGTGCCTTCTTATGACAAAAAGTATGTTGTACTCCCATAGTATGCCACCATAGTACGTATGCATTAAATGCACAATAAAGACAAAGCATGTGCCTTGTACGGTTCCCCTGTTGACACATCTCTGTTAGATCCTACCTTTTGAGGTTCAATGAGACAACTATACATTATATATAGATACACACACACACACATATATATAGACACACACTGCTTTATTTTTGCAGAAATATATACAAGGAGACATGACGATCAACATTGGAATCGAGCTCAAATATTGAAGATAAAAATAGAGTTTGTCGTATGTTAGTTCTTTTAGTTATAATTTACAATTTCCTATATGATGATCACATACATACACAAATATGGTGTTGAAAATTATTTTCTCTTTTAGATTTTCAGACATCAAATTTAATTTTCAATTTTTCAGAAGCAATTTAAATTTAATAAACAGGAAAACAAACATGTGTAGAAAACAAACTATTCAGCCATCTGAAAATATATTTCAATGTCTGAAATAAAAGTCGGGCATCTAAAATATATATTCAGCCATCCCAAATAGGCAACTATTGCACTATTTTGTTTCTGCCTTTTTCTTTAAATGTTGACCATCTGACTTTTATTTTCAATTGCTAACTTGTACAGGAAGAAGTGTCTCTTTATAGAAATTCAAATTCTGGAGAGTTACTTTCTTCTCTAAAGGTTGCAATCTTTCTAATGGCTATAACCATTCAAATGGAACCTTTCAAAACTATAAACACAGTTGAGATTTGTCTTTTTAATTCACTACTTCTTACTTGCTTTTTACTCTCTATATTCTTATGAGTTACAAAGAATTTAACTTTCTACTTATGAAATCAACATGTTCAAATCATCATCTCAAGGAGATTGTAGGAAGGGTGCACTATATTAACTTATCCGTGTTTTTCAAGAGCATACAAAGTCAAACACTTTACTGCTATTTGTAGTCGAAGTCTTATTAGAAATCTTCAGGCCAAAAGTCCTGTTTATTAGCTCAGGCGATTTGTAATAGAGAGAATTAGGCAAAAGGACAAACTTTGAAAAAAAATTAGGCTGAAGGACATGAAGTTTTATTTTTAGGCTGAAGGACAAATACTAGTTATATTTAGCATTATATTCAACTTTTACACTATACAAAATGCTAGTTATAACTAGCATTATATTCAGTTTTACACTATATAAAATGCTAGTTATAACCAGCATTATATTCAGTTTTAAACTATACAAAATGCTAGTTATAACCAGCATTATATTCAGTTTTACACTATACAAAATGTTAGTTATAACTAGCATTGTCCTTCAGCCAAAAAAATAAACTTGCTGTCTTTCAGCCTAAATTTTTTTCTAAGTTTGTCCTTGTGCCTATTTTCTTGTTTGTAATATACCTATTCCTCCAAGTTAAGTTAGGGTGTTGTTTTAAATCCAGAAGGAACCTGGGACAGGACGTAGAACGGGAAGTTCGAACCAGTATAAAAATCTCCGATGCAATCGTTTTTACTTCCTCTACTTTATTTATTCCACTGCATATATATTAGTGATTAGATAGATATATATACACACACCTTATTTAAGCTATTGGTGTACAGGTTTTAATTTAGTAGAAAAATTCATATTACTCGATCCATAGCAACTTTCATTTGGTATCAGAACTAGACCATCATATAACCGTAACAAAGTTTATTGATATTCAATTAATATGGACAACACTACTATGACTTTTGTTGAAGGACAATCTATTGCACGACCACCACTATTTAACGGATTAAACTATATTATTGGTCAACTAGGATGAGAATATATATACATGCTAATAGGTCGGACACCTGGAATATTACACAACAAGAATACACTATTCCTACTATTGATTATGCACAATGGTCAAACGTTCAAAAACTAGATGCTACTAGTAATGCTAAAGCTATGAATGTGCTATTTTACTCTCTGGACAAAAATGAATTCAATAGAGTTGGTGTGTGTACATTTTCTTATGAAATTTGGCACATCTTAATTACCCATGAAGGTACAAATAAGGTTAAACAAAGCAATATTTATATGCTTAAAAATCAATTTCAAAATTTTAGAATGAAGCAACCTGAGAATATTAATGATATGTACTCTAGATTTCAAGATATTTATCATTCTCTTCTTGCAAAAGGAGAAAATATAAAGATTTTGATATTGTTCAAAAATCCTTAGCTCTTTACTTATGTCTACGAACGAAAGGTCTTAGCTATTAAAGAAGCTAATGACATTTCAACCATAAAACCAGAAAAGTTAATAGAAAATCTCATGTCCTATGAAGTGAATTTACAAGCAAAATGAGTACAAGTTCAAGATAGAAAGACAATAACATTTTAAGTAGAGAAGGAAGAATCCGATTTAGATGACGATGGTGCTGCATTTCTAGCCAAAAATTTCAGGAAATTTCTGAAGTTTAAGAAGACTAAAAAATTTGGTAGCAGCAGCAACAATAATAATCTATCATCTTCATCTCTCAAATTTTATGAATGTGACAAGATAGGCCACAAAAGAAAGATTGCCTAAATCTCAAGAAGGAGAAGAATAGCTTCAAAAATAAAAATGAGAGATTCTACAAGAAAACGAAGTAAGCATTTCTAGTCACATGGGATGACTCAGATTCATCTTCATCATCAAATAGTGAGAGCGATTCGTAACAAATGAATGTGTGCTTCATGGCTTCTAATGGCGATGTAAGTGAATTTTCTTTTGATGATCTAGTTGAAATAGATATTGAGTTGTTCGATAGACTAAAAGATTTGAAAAGAAAATAAAAGGACACTCTAGGAAAATTGAGTAGAAGTAAATTAGAAATTGATATGTTAAAAAACAAAATGAAAATATTAGAAGAAGAATCCGAAAAATCCCAAGAATCTTGTGTTAATATAACATCTAAAGTCATTATATTAGATAGTGAAATTGAAGTTCATAAAAATGAGAATGTTAAATTAACAGAAGAAAATTATGATTTGAATTCTAATATTGATATACTAGGTATAGAAGTCGAAGAACTTAAAACAAAGTTAGAAAATCTCAACAAAAATGTTTCAAACTTTAATAAAGGTAGAGAAAACTTATCTAGAATTATTAATAATTCATAATCTTCCTTTAATGAGAAAAGTTTGGGTTATAATAATACTAGTAAGGACGTAAAATCTAGTCCTAAAAAGTATTGCTCGTTATATTCAAATTTCAAAAAGAAGGATGATTGTAAAGAGAAACCGATAAAAAAGATTAAATCTATAAAGATATGGATTCCAAAGACTAACAACTATCTCATAAGAAATATGCATATAGACACATTTATATCTAGTGTACATAAAAAATTTGGTTTTATTTTCAAAGGGAACACCAAACCCTCTTAAGTATGGCTTTCTTAGACCTAAACGTAGAAAGTGGGTACCAATTCAAATTAATATTTTTTTCTTTACCATATAAGAGAAGAGGAAAATGGATACTCAACAGTGGTTGCTCAAAGCATATAACGAGAAATAAAGAAGTGCTAGCAAATATTATCTACTCGGATGGAGGATCTGTTACATTTGGTGAGAACTCCAAAGGATACGTCATTGGAAAAGGCGACATGAGCAATGATAGTATATCTAATTTACCTCTTAATACAAATGTTTCATTAGTTAAGAATTTAAAACACAATCAACTTAGTATAAGTCAACTTTGTGACAAATGTTTTCTTATTTCACTTAAAAAAGATATATGTAATATTTTTGACCAAAATAAAAATCTAATTTTTGAAGGAATTAGAAAAAGAAATATTTATGTGTTATAAAGGAAAATAAATCACAACATAGATATGTGTTTAATAATAGCTAAAGAGAATGATGCTTGGCTTTAGCACAAAAGATTCTATCACGTAAACTTTAAACCCTTAAGTAAACTATCTAAAACTAATTTAGTAAAAGGTTTACCAAAAATGAATTTCTATGCGATGCATGTCAATTAGGAAAATTAATAAATTCTTATTTTAAATATAAAAAAGTAATCTCTACTTTACAACTATTGGAATTACTTCATTTGGATCTCTTTGGTCCTACTTAAGTACAATCCATACATCATAACAACTATGTTTTTGTAATAGTAGATGATTTTCTAGATATACTTAGACGCTTTTCTTAAAAAATAAAATCGACACTTTTGAAAATTTTAAAATCTTTGCTAAAAGAATACAAAATTTAAAGAGTTTAAAATTTTAAAATATAAGAAGTGACCATGGTGGTTAATTTGAAAACGAGCAATTTAACAATTTTTGTAGCAAAAAGGGGATTAGCCACAATTTCTTCTTTCCTAGAACTCCGCAACAAAATGGCATTGTAGAAAGAAGTAGAAGGAAGAAAGAAAGAATAGAACATTACAAGAATGTATTAGAACTTTATTAATTAGTAGTCCATTACCAAAAAACTTCTGGGCAGAAGTTGTGTCTACTGCCTCTTATGTTCTAAACCGTGTCACTATAAGACCATTAACAAAACACACTCCATACGAACTGTTTCATGATAGAAAACTAAATATAGCATACTTTAAAATCTTTGGTTCAAAATGTTTTATTTTTAACACAAAAAAACAGTTAGGAAATTTCGATCCAAAATCCGATGAAGGCAAATTTATTGGACATTCAAAACAAAGTAAAGCTTACAGAATTCTTAATAAAAGATATATAAGATAATAGAAGAAAATCATGGGAACCATGGCCATTCGAAAAAGTATCTGAACCTTCCGAAAACAAATAATTTGTCATCATTCTATCATGTTATATATTTATATTATCTGTATAACTATATATAAATACATTGTAACAAACTTTGAAATAAATACATAAGATAATTGTTTTTAATCGTCAAAATGCACACTATAAGCAACATACTTAAGGAGATAGACGGACCATAAAGTCGATCTGCCTACTCAAGGTTACGATATAAATTGATTCAAATTGAAAACAAATCAAAATATGGATGAAAAGTATTGAAAATATACATATTATCTGCATAAAAGGAAGTTCAGATGTCTGATTTTTTAAATCAGTCGTCTGAATTCCTATAGGAAATTAAAGCTTGTTAATTTCATACATTTAGACATTTGAAAGTTTAAATCAGACGTCTGGATCCAAAATTAGACGTCTGATTTAAAATTTTAGACGTTTGAATGACCCTGTTTTTTCACTAAAATATTTCGGCCTTCTGCTGTACAATTTCAAACGTCTGATTTTGAAAATCAGACGGATGAAATGCTATGAAATTCGAAAATTGACAGATCACCCATCTTTTCACTCACCAACCCCTCTTTATTACCCATCTCTTCTTCATTTTTACTTCCTCTTTTCTATTACAAACGAAATTACAATCTCAAATCCCAAAACATTTCAATCTCCAAAGATCAAAAATGCCTCCTAAAACATCGAAGAAAAGACCAACCGTCGAAGAATGGCTCTATCATAATGAGAGGAGCATTGAAAGATTCAAGCTTCTCTCCAAAATGAAAATGTTTACCTGTATCTTTTATAACCTCAATGTTTTCCCATCTTATGATCTACGAGCATATACAAATCAAGCAAAAATGACAAGCTTGATAGATGTTAATGATAATAATGTAAAAATCAATATCTTAAGTGTACAACTTTTTTTAGCCAACTTAAATAGTAAACGCATTAGGTTGCATAGAGTTGAAGGCTGACTTTGGTCAAGTGTTTATGGTAATATTGTTAAAATCCACATTAACGACATAGCTCGTATATTGAAAATTGGTAGACATGGACATGATTTAGAGGATATTGACATTAAGCAGAGGTTAAGAGATGAAGTTAGTCATCATTTATGAAACGATTTTAGGGGAGAATGTAAATCAAAGGATCTACGTCCCCGACCTAGGTTATTGTTAAGAATGTTAATCAATACCGTCCTTCCATGGCTTGGAAGTCATGAGCTTATTAAGATCTAGACTATAAGACGTTATATGCAATTTTTGGCAATATAGAAGTTAATTGGGCTAGACACATCTATCACGAGCTTTGGAACTATTTCAACTATAAGAAGAACACTCTCGTATATGCTGCACATATTACTCGCCTTCTTAACAATCAAAACATTCAAGGGCTTGGATAGGATCGTATTCGTATCAAAATAGTCGGAAAAAAAATTAGCCTCATGCGCCAACCTAAGAAAGTCTCAGATTATGTTCCTTTCGAGGTACACCTTCAACATGTACAAGAACAAAGAGCTAAACAAGACAAGGGAAAGAATCTAGCTATACAAGAGGAAGAATAGAGTGATGACGATGATCATGAGAATGAAGAAGAAAGTGAGGTTGGATCGATCAAGATAATTCGTAATAACATGAAATCATATGGACAATCCGAGATGTACTCTTCATCCATCATTACAACAAGGAACCAAAAGAAGATTGAAAAACAAATTTCTACAGGCTTAATGAAAGTCAACTCAAGAATGGATTAAATGGAAAGGAAAATTGATCAAGTCTCAAATGAAGTCAAAGGGGTGAAGACTCTACTTAAGAGAATTTAGAAAATCTTTGTCGGCCGTTCTCCAACTCCCCCACCTATATGGGGAGAATGGTAAGGTACTTTTTCAATTATTATTTCTCTCTCTCTAAAATATCTTATATCATCGCCAATACTTAAACATGCATTACTCTATTGATCTTGGATAATGATTTGCTTATGTTTGGGTGGTCTTCGGTGTCATTGACTTGGATCTCATGGTGTTTGCATGCATTTTATTGGTGTTTGGATGCTTTCTGAAGAAGAAGCTTGTTTTTTATTTGCATATTGATATCTTTGTTTTTAATGTTTGTGTTTGTTATCTTAAGTTTGAAACATTTGTGATGTTGTATGTTCTTAAAACAATTGTGGACTCCAATGTTGTATAAACTTGTTATGTTGTTAAATCTGTTATGGTGATCTTTATGTTATTATTATCTCATACATATTCTTTTTATTAACGATAAAGGGGGAGAAAAATCCAAACATATTGATAGGGGGAGTTTTCGTATTTCATACTTCCTCAAAATGTATAGTTGTCATCATCAAAAAGGAAGGGAATGTTAGATCCTACCTTTTGAGTTTCAACAAGACAGCCATACATTTCCATATATATACACACTCTACTGTTATATTTGCAGAAATATATACAAGGAGACATGACGATCAACATTGGAATCGAGAATAAATATTGAAGGAAAAAATAGAGTTTGTCGTATATTAGTTGTTTTAGTTATAATGTACAATCTCCCATATGATGATCACATACACACATAAATATGGCGTTGAAATTTATTTTCTCTTTTAGATTTTCTGACATCAAATTTAATTTTCAATTTTTCCAAAGCAATTTAAATTTAATAAACAGGAAAACAAACATATGCAAAAAACAGACTATTCAACCTTCTGAAAATATATCTCAGACGTTTGAAACAAAAGTCAAACGTTTGAAATAGGCAATTTTTTCACTATTTTGTTTCTACCTTTTCCAGTAAAATTTTAGCCATCTAATTTGTATTTTCAGTCAACTGATATGTACAAGAAGAAGTGTCCCTTCATAGAATTCAAATTCCGAAGAATTGCTTTCTTCCCCAATGGTTGCAATTTTTCTACTGGTTATAACCATTCAATTGGAACCTTTCAAAACTATAAAAAAGTTGAAATTTGTCCTTTTAATTCACTAATTCTTACTTGCTTTCTACTGTCTATATTCTTGTGAATTACAAAGCATTCAACTTTATACTTCCTAAATCAGCACGTTCAAATCATCATCTCAAGGAGCTTATAGGAACGGTCTACTTTATTGACTCTTCCATGTCTTTCAAGAGCACATGAAGTCAAACACTTTACTACTATTTGTAGTCGAAGTCCTATTGGAGATCTTCAGGCATGAAGTCCTGTTTGGCAGCCCAGGCGGTTTGTAATATACATATTCCTCTAGGTTAAGTGAGGGTGCTATTTTAAATCTAGAAGGCATATGAGGAGTAGACGTAGAATGGAAAATTCGAACCTGTATAAAAATCTCCGGTATGATCGTCTTTACTTTCTTTATTCTACTGCATATCTATTAATGATCTCTCACACACACACACACACACTACATTTAAACTATTGGTGTACAAGTTTTAATTTAGTAGAACAATTCGTATTACTTGATCCATAGTGACTTTTAATCTCAACGACGCATTCCTTTCACTTTTCCGACTGTCTTCCATCTTCCTTTTTGACCAAATCAAAGGCCATGCATGCTTTCTGCCTAATTCATAGTGCAATCTCAGCCATCGAAGCATCAATTTTAGCTACTATAAATACCACATGCATTACCCCTTCAAAATGGTTGAACAACGTTGGCTTTCAAGTATCTTAGTATTATCATTATTTTGTAATCTAGGTTGTTGTAATAGAAGCACAAGTAATAATAAATTTCTCATAGTGGACGATGGTCATCTTTGATCGAACAACTATAAACTCTTGTCTCTCTACTTTCAATATAATAACATCTCTTCATTTTTTTATTTTTAACTAGGGTATTAGTAACCAAAATTTTACTAATATCATCCCTCAAACACACTTTCAAAGTTAGTAAAAATCTAGCCCACATTGTGGCTCTAGAAGGAGAGCTTTCCCTAGGTCTCTCACTTTCTCTTTTCTCCTCTGCAAACTCTTTTCATGTCGTTTGCACAATGTCTAACCCTAGTGGTAATAATGGAAAACTGTATTCCACCGCCTCCTTTGATTACTAAGTAAACTCCTTCAATGATTTGGACCATAATCCCAATTTGGCTTTGTATCATGTGCAACCACGATGCAGGCTCTTTCGCTCCTTTACGTTACTACTGCTATCAACTAAGTTATGGTAACTATGCACGTATTCTGCATGAAGATCACACCAACCGCTCGGCAAATTCATTCAGCTCCCAACTTTCACTAAGTAACAACGACCATTTTAGTGCAAGTAACGTCACCTTTTGCAAACAAGGAAAGGGTGCACTTTCATTTCCACCTAGGAGCGCTCGCACCGCAACAACACCCACACAGCTAGCGCTCGCAACAAAGCTGGAGGAAAGGCAACCGACCTGATGATCATATCTACCTATCGTGCATCTCTCTGGAAGGTCCTAAAGCCACATCACTCTGGTTTTCATCCAAGTTAGCCTCCCCTGCAGACAACGGGTGGCTAGACTAGAACAAGTTGTCCTATAGAGTTAAGACCCACCTGGGGCCGGTCTATTCCATCAACAGGCCACTGAACAGTTTCCTCATTTGTCTTCACCCTCATCCTGGTCCACCCTAACACGTAAGATATTCTAGCAGTGCTTCAATTATGTCTGCAAACAACCAGATGACCATCTACATATTTGAAGATGCCCGAGCTTAATAATTAATGCTCTTCTTGAGCTTGCTTATAAGCCCGGTCCACCACAGATAAGTTCTCATTTTTTATAACAAATTCTTCTAAGTTCTTATGGATGGGAGGAACATGCCACTCATCTTATCTTCATACACACACTTACAAGAGTGCTCGAGCAAACCATGTGGTTCAATTTGAGCCAGGCCCACGGTTTCCATACGACTGGTGGTGTGTCATCTAAGAGAACCTTTGAGCCCTCATATGCTTGAGTTCGAGCCGGGCCCGTCCACCATTCTGTGTATGCCACATGACACTCAGAAGAACTCACGAGCTAGCTTGTGCTCTAGCCTATGCTGGTGCAACTTGCCACATTGCATCCGGTCAATACCTAGCTCATGTAAACGTCTGGGCTCAACCCGTCTTATTAACATGCATTGCTATTTAATCTACCTTAAAAAGGAAACATTTCGAAAAATAATGAAGACGCGGGCTATTTGGGCTATAAGTCATACACAAACCGATAAGGAAATTTGAGCTAGCAAAATTCTTAGCCAAGATTCGCAATAAAAAATGTTTTATTCAGTCCAAAAGTGTAGGAGCACAATGCTCGCCTCGCTAGGCGTACAGAGACACTTTATCACTAACTAGTTGAAAAGAAGAAAAAGAAGAGGGAGAGGCGCCCACCATGGAACACCCTAGAGATCTAGCTTCAAATGTGCAGATGAAGCTTGTCGACCCATACACATAGCTTTGCCCTATCAGTATTTTGTAGCCGAAGTAGAGGTGCACCGCCACCCTTGCAGCTTTTCACCTCGAATCTCAAAAGAGATCTCAAAAAGCTACCAATCTACAATGCAAAGGAGCCTCCAGAGACTTTAGCTATGCCATCAGAGGCAGAGGCGACAGCCATTACTCTTTTCAGTAAGGCATTAAAGCGTCCAAGCCAACCTAGCTTCGGTACTACTAGAGTTGTATGGCGAGAAAATCCGCCAGCATCAATTGGACAATTAGCATGACAGTGATAGTTGATCTACGTCGGTAAAATGACAAAAAGCACGAGCTTAGACCAAATAATGGTGCATGATCCATCTCCAAACAATATTGTAAATAGTAGTCCGTAAATAAAAGTAAAATGAACAGTTCAGCATCAAGAAACCCTTCCTATTCAGTAAAAAAACAAGTTTGAGTTTAAAAAACATTTGAAAGCACTTGGAGAGGAAGAGGAAGTTAACAACTTTTACTAAAAGAAAACCATGGAAAGGTTGGATTTTCTAAGAGAATTTACATGGCAGAAACTTTATGGGTTCAGGGTTAAGGAAAATGAGAGTATTTATGTACCCACCCCTCCAATCACGACCGTTATGCTAAAAAGGGAAAAAAGATCTCAACCGTTTAGATGCAATCAAGTGCTATGTCACACTATTCGCGTGGGAGAAATGAAATGTCTTTGTCACATCTTGAGAAGTGAATCAACACCGCCAAAGGCATAGTGCCACGTCATGGGCACATTAAATGCATGGTAGGGTGGTAAATCGGTAGAGTTTTCGTGATTTAACAAATCCACACCGATGTACGGGCATAGATTTGGGGGGGGGATGTTGCTCAATTTTTCATAAGTAAAAAGATAAACCGATCAAGGCTTCATAACTTGGCTCCGCCTAGTAACAGCACGAATCCGGGTTAATTCACCGCAAAATAGCCAAGACTAGGGACAAGCTAGCTAGATCTACCTCTCAGCTGTCTGGCCAAACCCAAGCGGGACCCTCATCCGCTTATTTATTCAATAAGCATCTTTGGCCAGTAGCCGGATGGCATACCCCGAAGTGGCTTCAATATCCAATTCATCAACCGAAGCTAGACCTAAGCCTAACTCAGCTTAGTCCACGTCGGCCTTTCCCACTCAGAAGCGACTCTCTCAAACCGGTCCACACTTATAATAGCTTCAGATTGTTCGTCTACTCAAGCGCATCTCCCTAGCTATGTACCAATCGCCATAATTCTAAGCTGGCTCGAGCATGAACCATCAATGGACCGACTTTAGTACAACCACCTTCGACCAGTCTTAGGCAGCCCATCTCATCTTCTCACGTCCTACTCGACATCTCTCCCTTAACCTCATTCTCAACAACATGCCTAGCTTGCGGCCCACCAGTTCAACTCGGTACGACCTCAGCAGCCAGCCTATCTTTGGTTCTGCTTTAGTAAAGCTGCTTTCGATCAGTCTGAGGTAGCCCATCTCATTGCCTCATTCTTAGTTTGGCCCGTCCTGCACAGCTTGGTCCTCGGCAAACTTTTGTTTTCTTCATGTCCTTAGCTATCCACCAGAAAGCTCGGTAGTCCTTGCCACACGAGCATGCAAAAGCAAAATGGTAAGGGCACAACCAGTTGGGCCTTTGTTTAACAAAAAGTATGTCGTATTCCCATAGCATGCCACCTTGCACGGTAAAGGCAAGGCATGCGCCTTGTATGGTTCCCTATCGATGCTCATATCAGTCGCAAATTCCTTTCGCTTTTCCAACTGTCTCTCATATGCCTATTCGATCAGATCAACAACCAAGCATGCTTTCACATGATTCATAACACAATCTCAACCGTCCAAGCATCAATTTCAGCTACTATAAATACCTCATACATTACCCCTTCAAAATGGCTGAACAATGCTAGCTTTCAAGTATATTAGTATTATCACTATCTTGTGATCTAGGCTCTTATAATAGAAGCATAAGTAATATGAAATTTATCATAGTGGACATAGATCATCTTTGATTGAACCACTCTAAATTCTTGTCTCTCTACTTTTAGTATACCAGTATATCTTCATCTTTTTCATTTTTAACTAGGGTATGAGTAACCAATCTTTTGCTAAAGCCATCCCTCAAATACACTTTCGAGGTTGGCTAAAAATATAGTCAACATTGTGCATTGATGTGTGTGTCTTAGTCTTATTTCGATGGAGTAACCTAAAGCATAGTTTCCATTTGATGATGATTTGCTACTTTGGAACGCCTTGATAGAGTGACATATATCATAATTATTCTTTTGGTCATTATTTATTGCTTTGGAGTACTTAAATGTTTTGTCCCTAGTATAGATGCACTACACAATTGAATGTTGTTTTGCGCTCATGGTTAATTTGCAGCCTTTTGGTGCTTAATAGCGTAGTACGAGGTTCATGGTGCATTGTATGCTGTATCTGGGACACGTGTGGTTCTTGGTTGATGTAGCTTATGTTTGCATCTTTCAGGGGTTGCGTTGATCGCACACGTCAAAAACTTCATGCACCCTTAACCTGTACTACACATGTTATGCAGTTGTCTATAATGTTCTCTTGACTTTTCTTGTTTTACTTATACAGTATTTTTGGTGAGAAAATAGGTGTTATACTCATCTTCACTCATCATAAATCATATGATGTCTAACAAGGTTCAACTTCTCCCTTTCAAAAGACAGTTGTGTTGCGGAGTACAGGAAGAGTGGCTCACGAGGGAAGCATATCTCTTTTATGTTCTCTTTGAGTTAATCTCTTCAATTTGTTTGAAGTATCTTACTTTTTTTGCATGTTATGTTTCCTACTTCCATCATATTTTCGAATTTTCCATAGACCTCTAATTTAGTGTCTTAAGATACACATATCCATATCTATATAATCATCGGTAAATGTGATAAAGTAATTTGATCCTATTTTCGTACTCATAGACATTTGACTATATTGATATATATGTATTAGTCATAAAATTTCAACAACCCTTTTGTTTCTTCCATTGAATTGGTGCTTAAACACATTTCTTTTTAGTCACGATTCAAAATCAAACGAAGGGATATAACTTTTGTTTTTCAAATTGTACAACCATTTTCAATAATATAGTTTAGTCTACAATGCCAAAATGATTTATCATTTATTTTGATGCTTTCTCATTAAAACAAAACTATATCCACTTTCTATCAAACACAAAATGGATATTATTTGACAAATAATTTTGGCATAGCGACAATAGCTTAAAATTTGGATGTGTTCAGCAGCAAGTGTTTCGTTGTACTCTCATACTACTTCGATTGATTAACGACTCCATTTTCTTCTAATTCTAAATTTTGTTACAACTATAAAAGCGAGTTATAGATATAGTATTTGTACTTCAAGGAGTAGAATTCACAGAGAGATAATTCCCTGTAAGAAAATATTTTAGAAGAAAAATCACATCCCTTCCTCTTTAAGCATCTTCAGATAACTTGGACCATTCCTTTCCATTGACCTTTCTTTGAGTAGTTGTGACAATCTCCATTGTCTTCCTTTCTAATCATGTCTTTATTACTATCACCTTTGAACTTTCATTTCTTCCTCTTCATGGTCAAACCTTAAGAAGAAGATAATTAGTAGATCGTACTTCTTTCGTGGAAGTGCTTTTCGATTGTCCTTACCTTTTTAAGGGGATTAGCAAAATGCACTTGAGTGAGCTCATCAATGTAAACGTATCAAACTAAGCCATTAGTGATCCAAGAATAAGATCTATTTATGGGTCTTAATCTAAAGCCATGTTTTTCAACTTAGCAAGTTTCTCATTATACAATTATATTAAGCAAACAATCTTGCACTACGATTCCTTACCCATGTTCAAATAAAACAATTTCTTCAAATTTCCTTACCTTGCAGAATGAGACATTTCACTATACAAATTTTGTAAGTGATTGAATATGGAACGGACATTCATACTCTAATGTTCTCTCATGGTAGTTAATACATGAGATCAAGTAAGTTTACAGTCGAGTGATCAAGACTCGAAAGTTTTAACCTTGTTCATAGCGATCATACAACTTGGCTCTTATATGAGATTTAAAGGACAACATACTAAAATTTGGTAGGAGATTACTATATTACATTTCATAGTTAATCTTTTATGGTTCAAATTAATTAGTACGTCGTTTCAAAAAAAAATCTTATAAATTTATTAAGTATATTAGATAATAATTGAATTTGTTCCTATAATTATTAGAATGACTTAACATATTTTTCTAATAAGACTTCCACCAATTTTCCACATGTTCCAAAACCCTAAGGAGATACGTTAATTTTTAGAAATCCTTTAGTGGTGTTGTAACAGCCTAATTTTTAAGTAAAAATTAATCATAGTTAGTAATGGCAATTTAATTGATTAAATAAGAATTGGGAGATTTATTTGATAAATCGATTTAGCAATTATTTAAATAAAAGGATTTTGATCGTGAAAATGTGATATTTAAATTTAAATAAGTTAAAATGAGAAAATAGTATTCTATAGAAGTGATGAAATTACAATATAATATTAGTTTGATAAAGAAGTGATTTGAAATGTAAATTTTATTTATTTAAATTAAGTAGAAATTTGGCTTATAAGAAAAAGAGAATAAATAAATATAATTCTCTATTTTATATTAAGGCCCAATCCCAAATGAGCAAGTCCAAATATTTCTCTAGAGTTTTCCATTCTTGATATTTTCTTCATTGGCAAATTTTAACTAATGCATATATGGACCCCTTTCCATTTTCTTCCTGCGGAAGCTCATGCACAAAAATTCTCACCATATCTAAATTCAAGAATAAATCACCTAAACTAATATAAATTATCGAACTTGGATATATGAATCTTGGAGCATCTATGGTAACCAGCAAATCGGGTTGCGTTGCTGTTGGAGTGGGTGGTGTGCATGTGTGTGTAACGAGAGGTGGAAGAAGATGATGAATGCAACTTTCAGGTGAGATTTCTCACAAATCTATGCTTAATCAAAGATAATTTATGTACGTATAATGTGAGTTTGAATTGCTTTATGATTGTACATCATTTATGCATCAAATTATAAATGGAACGACTGAAATCGAAGAGGAATCGGCGGCCATAGCCACCTGAAATGGAAAACACGGCCTAGAACATGTTTGTTCCAGGCTGTGGACCGGTGGACCGGTGGAGGACCTGGAACAGAGATGTTCCGGGCCTTGTGAGTGTACATTTTCTGTGTATGCATTTGTGAGCTAGGTTCTAATGTGTGTGTGCATCTTTCATGAGTGTGACGTTGTGTGTAACTATATGTATATATTTGTTTGTGTAACGACCCAACATTTTGTTCATTTTAAAATATTAAATTTAATATAATTGTTGAATTAAGATGGTTAGAAATAAAAATTTATGATTTATTTAAGGAAAACTTGTATTAGAATTCTCAAATCACAACAAAATCTCAACTTATATTGAAAAGATAAATTGAATGATATTAGTTGTAAATAATTAACAAAAGAAATAGAATTAGTAAATGTTTATTTTTAAATAAGAAATTGAAGTATGTAAATAACAAAAGAACATGAGTTATAACATTAAACTGAAATTATAAAATGATGACAAATTGTAATATAATAAAAGGTGAAACTTATATTAAAGTTGAAATTAATGATATTGGTTTGTAATAAATTTATAACAAAAAATGAGATAGTAAATGTGACAACCCACCTTTCTGATCCTTGAGAACAACACTTAATACATCCTCGGTATTCATGTGTCATTGCCCAAGTATTCGAAGGATAAGTTATCTTAAGGTAAAATAAAGAACAGAACAAGACAAAGTAGATAAACCTCACCTCGAGATGGTTACATATAATATAAAATGATACAATACAAAAGGTTACTCCTTATAAGGAGTTATCAGAGTTATAAAAAAAAGTACATCTAACAAATTTGCAGCTATACGTTCTAACTTTACATTTTTAAGATACAAAAAACACCTACGTAATCATACAACGGAAATAAATAACTAGATAACTAAGGAGTCGTCTGCTCGATCACCGTCTTTAAAGAGCTCCAAAGAAAACCAGCTATTCTCGGACTACCCAAGTATAATTGAGTACCCGATAGTTTAGGGAAAATAAACAACTCGGGTCAGACAAAATGTCTGGTATGAGTAAAACTATGAAACAAATGGGATGTATTTAAACAATAATATGTGGGACCACGACGCTAATGCGGAACAGGTTTTCTCCCACATAACAACAACCAAAAATAACAAAAATGGAAATGAACAATAAGGAACAAATCCAAACATAGATGATGCGTACAATTAGTATAACATTTAGACTTAAAAGAATGGAAATAGTCTGAATAGAAATCCAAATTGGATAGAATGGATAAAACAAGACAACAGTCCAAACTCGATAGAATGGACTAAATAAGATAACTATTCAAACTTAATGGAATGGACAAAACCAATAATTGAACACCGCAAAGAGTAGTTGACTCTTCCCGTTGTAATTAAAGAAAACAGATTCAAAGGTTCGAATCAAATAAGAAGAGGAAATTTTTCCAACAATGACTAGGAGGGTGCTCCCCCCTTACCGAAAGTATACCTCTAGAAATATACTTGAGAACTCTGATGGCTCTCGGACACGTCCATGCCGGACCCCACTAACGGTTACCGAGAATCCGAGTATTTCACATCTCAATGCGCAAAAACCGATTCCAATCTAGAGTGGATGTGAAAATAGCCTAATGGGAGCAAACCCACATAGTTTGGCTTCCACTCGCTCTTTGGGTTTAGTCATTTCTGAAAAAGGATGACAAAGCTCAAGTGAGCAACACATCGTCTTAGAATGACGAAATACAAAGAAGGATGAGGTAACCGATAGTTGGGAACCAACTATCGAGGATATAAAATGATCGTATATGGAAATTAAGTCTTGTGTGCTTATCACAACTCATCGAATTCCAACTTGTACTATTTCTTACTTAACAATAATACCGGACAAGTCAAGATAGTGTTAACTCAAAGTCATGTCTCACGATTATTCTTAACTTTCAAAATAGCGACGAGTCTACTTCTTCGACGTTTAGTGCTAAGTATACAAATAATTTGTTCCCATATAAGTGAATCGCTTTACAGAAATTAATTCATTTCCATAAACGAATCAAACTTTTTCTTTTAAAAACTCAAATTCGCGCTTGGCCTCACATTACAAGTATTAGATTTAAAACAATTTGTTAAAAGAGTTTACTAACTTCAAAACATCAATTTAAAAAGGATTTAATAACTTAAAATATCCTTATTACATTGATTAATTAACTTTAAACTTCATCACACAATTTGATTTTTGAACTTCAAATGTCTTTAAATAATAAAAAGGGTAAACCACTTTTAAACCTTATTAATTCAATAACTAGTAAACTATAATTAATTAAATTAATAAATAATTAATTATAATTATTTAAATGAATAACAAAGTAAAAACATCCTTATTACTTTGATAAATTCACTTTGAAACTTCATAAATTAAGTTGATTAATTAACTCCAATGACCTTTAATTAAAATGGGTAAATCACCTTTAAACACCAATAATTCAATTAATTAATAAATTTAAATATAATTAAATAAATTAAATAAATAATTAATTCTCATTTTTTAAAAATGAGTTATTAATTATAAACATCAATAAAGGAAAGATTAATTTGAGTTAAAACAAGTTGATAAATTTTAAAACTCATTTATTAAAAAGATTTATTAATTTAAAAGCATCATTAGCAAATTGATTAATTAACTTTAATTCATCATTATTGAATGATTAATTATCCTTAAACATCATTAGATAAAATTATTAATTAAATTTAAACATCATTAAATAAAATGATTAATTAATGTAAACAATAATTAACCAAGTAATTAGTTAAATTTATGACGCATTATTAACTTAGTAATTAGTTAACCTTAATCCTTATTAATTAAGTAATTGATTAAATTAAATAATCATTATTAAAATGGTTAATTACTTTTGGAAACATCATTAATCAAAATCTTGCTTAACTTGTAAAACAATTCCAAGTATGAAGATGAAACCAAACGGTTTCGATAAGAAGTGATTTTCTGAAAGTGTCGATATAGCGACTATCGTTATATGGGCAGTTCGGTAAACAAGTTTATAATATTATCAACACAACCAAACATCACACAGCAATGGTTTAAGCATACATACAACAAGCATTCATAGGCAATAAATATGAACACGAATATAGTTTTAAAACATTAGATTTTTAGGGTAAAATTTTACTTACTAACTAGTTTGCTAACTAACATTTACTTAACATGTTTGCATCCATCACACATATACATTTCCAAACCAAACATGAACAAATTCCCATCATATCCGAACCAAGCAAGCAATATATAGCACAATATAACTAAAGAAAAATATTTTCCAAAAAAAAAAGTTAAGAGTTTTACTCACTTAAAGCTATCCAACCTTTGCTAACTTAGGGTATGACCTAGCAGTTCCATTCCTAAGAAAAGATGGAGTCTTGGACCCTTAATACACTAGGTAGGCTCGGCCTTGAAAGAAGAAGCAAGTGAAACTTGTTTTGGTAAGATGGAGCGACTTTGGATAATCATCGAACCCTAAAAAATAAACCCGAAAATAGGTCATTTTCCAACTAGTTTTTCGACTATTTACTCTCGGATTTTGAAAAGGTGATAAAGAGTAAAGTTTTAGAAAATTCCTTTCTCTATAATTTCAAAATTAATAATTACTCAATTTGGATTAGTTTTGAAGAAGATATGGTCAAAAGAAGAAGGACCATTTTCGGACTTGAAATTCGTGGTCCGAAAATGCTTTGTGAAGAAATGAGATTTGGACGTGGTTAAGCTCAAAATTAGAAGAAGTGTTAAAAATAAAAATTGTACCCACTGGAATTTGCTACGGTTTGAAAAAACTAAATTCTCCATTTAATTAAATTTTGAGAAAGATATGGCGGAAGTAAAAGAGGTGAAATTAAAGAAGTGAAATGGGTATTTATAAGCAAGTGAAAGTGTATATTACCTAAACACCCAATGTCCTTTACCCTCCACAATTCTCTTGCCACCTCACCTAGCCTCCTAAACCTCATGTCCTTCAGCCACCTTCTTGGCCCCCTCCTTTCTTTTCATGGTAAAACATGTTTTAACATGTTTTGTACTTAGTTGCCAAAATGTTAAATCGTTTCTCTGAAGGCATCTTTTAGTATATACATGTATATACTTAAGTATACATACTATGTATATACCAATATGTCATAACTAATTTACATTCTTAACCATTTAAATGTTGTTTCAAATATAAACAAGGCTCACAACATTTCAGACAACTTTTATACGATGAAACGTCGAAAATTCAAAAATCAGTTTCCGGTCACATTTTCGATTTTTCTTCGTACTAAATATTTTTGCAAACTAATTTTGAAAACTATTTTGTCTTCAATATTTATTATTTAAAAGATTTTTTATTTTAATTGTAAAACCTATTATTTGAATATTCAAAAGTAATTAAATATTCAAAAATTAATATTATGAAATTCCGGGTCGTTACATTAAATGTTAAGTTAAAATAAATGAATGGATGTTTATTAAAAGAAGCTTATGTTGTTATTTAAAATTTATTCTGATAAGTTTGTGTGATCAGAGTTTTAACGAATTAAGATTTAGTAAATTAAATGATAATTTCAGAATAAAAATAAATAGTGAAATTTAATTATGAAAATTTTAAATTTTGAAGTTCGTCTAATGAGTTATAATGAAAAAAATTTATTTGTTGCGAAATACATAAATTTATCAGTTTTGAATTTTAATTCAAAAATCAGTTAATATTTTAATGGGAAATATTATTTTTCGGCAGGTAAATATTTTTACATAGAAATGATCTAGAAAATTTTCCGATTAAAATGTCAAAGTTCATTTCGTCCAATTCTGATCTTTCTAGCTCCATTTATCGCAATTTGTCATTTGACGTACACTCTAATCGGGGTAGTTGACGACAACAGTGGATTTTTGACACGATTGTCGTAACACAGATATTATTAGACCATTTGATTCGTTTCATCGCACTGATCGCCATGGTATATTTACTTCTGTATTCTGATGTCCGAAGCACAACGGTAAATTATCGAATTATAGTACGTATCAGTACCTAGTTTGCCATGTTAACCATTTAAACAAATATCTCTGCCGCACCCATTCTCGTACAAATGCCGCAACCCTATCGTTTGGTCCCACAAACCTTTCCACCGCATTAAATTTGATTAGTATTGTGCACACAATTTATATAATATAAAACAAAAATAATACACCGTTCACACATTTTTATAATATCTCACACGTCTCTCTCCCTTTCCCCTCATTCTTTGGTAACGCTTTGGCAAAAAGAAAAAAAATCCCTTCCTTTACATTCGGCTATTTTTTTCACCAAGATCGTTCCCCTCCTTCCTCTATTCGGCCAACAACGCCCTCCACCTACCCACGTTGCCACAGCCGCTGCTTCACCCATCATCTCGCCAAAGCTCCGCCATCAACAGCTGCCACGGCCAGAGTTCACCCACATCTGAAGTCCTCCACAATACGGTGCCCTCTAATCACCAACCCAATCAGCCAACTCGCCACCCTTCAGCCATCCACAGCCTCGACACGGCCCCCGTGTCACCCTCCACCATATTAGCACACACGAGCTCCTCCACCGCTCACCCAAAATCGTCCAGCTCTACCTCAATTTACCCCCATCACCCGACGACCTTGATGCCACGTCACTGCAAGCACCCGAGACTGCAAGCACCCGAGACTGCCTTGCACCCATCACCGCCAACAACTGCATCATCCACACACTAGAAGTGTTGACTTCCCTCTTTCCGTTCATCAACAAAAAAGTTATGTCACCTACATTCACTCGCTCGCTGTCCGACCATGCACCGTCGCCAGAACTAAAGTTTGATTTTCATGTCCAAGTTTCGCAGCATCCCTGACTAACTGCAGTAGCTAGATTGGGTGAGTGTGTTCGCCAAATCAATGTTCGAAGCGCGTACGTGTCTTGCTGGCTGTTTAAGCGTCTTCTGATTCGCGGTATAAGGTGAGTGGTTAAACCCATTCACAAAGTACTGAATTTCTTACTTCAAGTTAAACCAATTAATGAAGTGATAAAAGTATATTGATTGTTGTTGGAAATTTAATTGATTGAATTTGAATTGATTGGATTATATTTGATAGTTAAATTTGACTGTAAAATTTGATAGTTAAATTTGACGGTTAGAATTGGTGTAACAACCCGAAGTTTTCGATCCTGAAAATGCTAGATAGTTAGGGAAAGAAGAAAGAGGTAGAAGAAAACGAAACAGAAACACAACACAGATTCTCACATTCGCAGCGGATCAAAATATAATATCAAAGGATAACCGTTTACAAAGAATACTGTATCTGTCAAATACCTTTATAATACATCAGAGTTACACTCATACACAACCACTGGACATATACCAATCACATGTCTCAGATAAACAGAAATAATATCACAGCGGAAACACTCCATACGTTCCTACCATCCAGCTCGTCTCCCGAGCTCCAGACGTCCTAACATGAAAATCTGTAATACTCGGTCTGACCCGAGCATTACATTAAAGTAACACCCGGGTCAGGCTGGAACCCAGCGTGAGTAAACTCATATAATATGAAATACCAAGCTTAAAACTTATTTGCAAACCAGGGTAACTCGTACCTTCCTACGAGTTCTTCAAAGTCCATACTTATTACAAACAATATTCGAGAATTATTGCTCAGTTAAAGTCCAAGTTACTTAATTTATTCCAATTCCAGCCTGTTGGGTTCTAAACTCAAATTATTAAGGAATCGAAGTGGTTTCGGGTATTTGCTGATACCCGACCCCGGCCTCTTCGAATCTCAAGTCATCTTAACCCAAGTTATTCAATTTAATACAATTCAACTTTAAATACAAGATGTCACTTTCTACACAGCAATTTATCATTGAAATATAGCCACATTATCACTGTCCACCCAAACATATCATATCATAAAAAAATTTATATCAGAGATATCAACCAATTCAAGGCATTTAACATCATTCAATCATTCATAAGCATGATTGATCACTTCCAAAATTAATTTAATTTTTCTCTAATTAAATTAATTACTAACTTTAATCACTTAGATTACCTTTACTTAACATTAATTAATTACAACCCAATTAATTAATCATCCTTTAATTATCCATCTTAATTAATCATCCTTGACTAATTATCCTTAATTACAATAAGTAATTTACTCTTACACAAATTAATTAGCCTTTACCCATCACATTAAATAATCCCTTAATTACTCTTATAAAGTAATTGACAATGATTTATTACATTAATCCTTAATTAATTACTCCAATTAAATATTCTTAACCATTTACAGCAATTAACCTTTAATTACTCTCATTAATGATCCTTAATTAATTACATTAATTAATTATACTTTAATTAATCACTTCCATAAATCAACCTTAATTTATCATAAACAGTAATTACCATCCTGTAATTACTTACTTTAATTAATTAACCCCTTAATTAATTATATTAATCCTTGATTAATTACACTGAGTAATTTACCCTTAATTACTTCCACTAAGTAATTATCCTTCAATTGCTTCCCATTAAGTAGTTCCTTTTTATTAATTACATCCAGTAATTATCCGTTAATTACTTACACTAAGTAATTACTCTTATCAATCTCATTAAGCATTTAAACTTAATCAACCATCAAGAGATTATCTTTAATTAATTAACAAATTAGTTAACTTAAAATAATCACATTCATTTTATTAATTACAATTGGGTAATCCATCCCTTAATTACCTTATAAACCAATTAATCAACCTCTAATTACTTAATTATATTTAAAAATCAAGCTTCCAAAAATAAATAATCATTTAACTTGCATATTTAAGTTAAACTAATTTATATAACCTCTCCATTCAAAGGTTAAAGAAAACTTTTATAAAAGAATTTTATATAAATAAAGTTTTAACACATTTCCTTGAAAAACTAATTTTATTTAAAAAAATATACTTTAAACATTTAAACTTGTTTAAACCATTTAATTTTATAAAACTTTATTTATTTCAAACTAGGATACAATATTAAATTTGAATCCATACTTTAGAACTTGATTTAAAACTTTGTTTCAAATCTTGCTTC
Organism: Allium fistulosum; assembly: GCA_030737815.1. Lineage (NCBI taxonomy): Eukaryota > Viridiplantae > Streptophyta > Magnoliopsida > Asparagales > Amaryllidaceae > Allium > Allium fistulosum. The sequence goes on along the minus strand of CM060901.1, from coordinate 300,943,079 downwards.
AAATTTTAAATTCCATTTAAAATTTAAAAACCAAACGGGTTTTAAAACCTGGCAACAACCAAATATGACCCGAGACCAACCCTATAAAACTTCGAGTCAAACTACACCAAACTTCGGGAAACACACGCGAATAACTCGAGAAAACTCGAGTACCACTTCCCTTCCAATCCAAACTTCACCAGAAATGCACCGTGCACATGCACGGTGGCTCCGACCCCTTCTGGTCATCACCAAAGCCTTTAGCAAGTCGGCGATCATCCTCTCGCCATATCCCGACCACCAGAACTTCGACAACAACTTGAAATCAAAATCGAGCATTAAGACATAAACCTAGAACCCAAAACCCAACCTGAAAAACTCTCGTGTATGCACCTCCGACCACCGGAATGTTAGATCCTCCAGCCACGACCTCGACAACACCTAGCTTCCAAACCCCAAAACCTGGTGGAACTCGATCCACCAGAGATGCTGAGAAGATCACAAACTTCCGACCTTGCCAAAACAAGGTTTACAAACTAAATCGAACAACCTCCGCCGCTACAGTGCTTAGATCACCTTCCTGACATTTTTCCCCAAGTCTCCGACCATCCTTCTACCTCCAGAAAGGACCTCGACCTTCCTGAACAAGTAGATCACCAGAAACCCAATTTCTGATCAAACTCAAACTGCTCACACATCCTGTAACGACCCGTATTTTTACGGATCGAAACATCGTAGAACAGTTGACAATTGGTCGCATTGTTGATAAGTCGTCTAGAGTCTAAGTCTTAGGTCATAGGAAGGTTTGGAGCGACCTAGGCATTGGGATAAGTCATGGGGAAATTAGGTCGTATGGGGTGGCTTAGGTCGAGTGACCGACTTAGGAAGTGTACGACCTAAGAGATAAACGATCTAAGGAACTGACCGACTTAGGAGAGATTGGGACGACTTAAGGATTTGGCGACTCAAGAATAGGCGACATAAGAAGTAAGCGACTTAAGGTTAGGACCGACCTAAGAAGACTGACCGAGTTAAGGTTTTGAGCGACCTAAGGGATAGGTCGGCAGCGACCTAAGGAGAACCAGTAGTTAGCGTGGTTAGGTCGTAGACGACCTAAGAGTTAGGTCGTAGACGACCTAAGAGTTAGGTCGAAGACGACCTAAGAGTTAGGTCGTAAGATTCTATGTTGAGGCTTAGGTCGTAGCCGACTTAAGGAAATATGCGACCTATAGGATTTAGACGACTTAAGGGAAGGAAGACTTAAGTCAGTGACGACTTAAGAGTTAGGTCGTTTGGTAGCTTGATTAGTTAGGTCGTAGACGACCTATGATAGTATACTGAGTATAGCTAGGTCGCATGGGTGTTAAGTCGGCCATAGCTAAGTCGTAAGTCGTGACAGAGTTAGGTCGTGGATGCACATTATTTTAGATCGACAATGCTGTTAAGCCGTTAGGTCGGCAATAGTTAAGTCGCGCGCATTAGGTCGTAGGTCATTGGCATATTAAGTCGCAGATGTGCATTGTTTTAAGTCGTTAGGCGTTAGGTCGTTGAACTGTTGAGTCGTAGGTCGGAGAAAGGGATAAGTCGGAGACGACTTATAGAGGCAGACGACCTAAGTTTTCAGCCTATAAATACTCGCCATTTTCTCACTTTTTGGGATCCGGATTTCAAAGCGACGAAGTGCTGCCATTTTGAGAGCTCGACTTCTACACTTCTTCACTTCTTTCCTTCACTCCAATCTAGTAATTCCTTCCATCCATATCGAAGATCAAATCGAAGATCGAAGAGCTTAGATTGAAGATCTACATTCTTCGAAGAGAGATTTCATCGTTTGAAGCAGATTGGTGATAGATCGAGCTAGATCCTTCGCTGTCCAGATCTAAAGTGTGTTGCTTTTGGGTTGTTTAGGTGATTTGGTGAGTGGTGATTATCTCTCACACGGATCCAAAGGAGTATATCGGATCGTTGGCTTGATTTGGTGTTAAAATAGTGATTTCCATGCATTTTCCTAATCCTATCCATTGTTCATGATGATTTGACATCCATTTTACTACATGTTAACCTATGCAAGTTCATTCATCAAGATTATAGAGATATTGCTCTTGTTTTCATGCTTGTTAGACTTTTGACTCTTTAATTACGAAATTGCCATTATTGTTATAATTGCCTATTTAGATCATGTTTGAATGCTTGATTACTTAGATTAATGTTTGATTTGATTGATTGCTATGAATTAGATGATTGATGATTTGATTTAGACCAAAGATGATTCAAAAGCTAAGGGAAAGGCTCTTGAATTGGAAAAGCTGCTCGTGGCATATGTAGCGGATGATGAAGCTCATATGGATAGATTTGATGATGATGTTGAGATGAAGCTTTGCTATGATGATGATGAGGCGAAGCATGAGATGAGATAGTCTTGGTCTAATCCGGACGGGGTCATTCCAAGCATGTTGATAACTCGGTGAAATGGTTCGAGTTAGAGGATAATGGTTTGCTCGAGAGGCGCTTGAGCTAGTATGGAAATAGTCGTCGAGGAGGATGACTAGAAGGCTGAGATCTCATTGTTGTTGAAGGTTCTAGCATGCTCAAAGCAAGAGTACGTTGGGCAGATTCGATAGTCCCTAAAGGCTAATGATTGATAGTCAAGTACTCTGGGCAGATTCGACAGTCCTAGGCATGGGTCACGATGACGTGCGGGAGTTATGTCTAGAACCGGGGTTTCCATTAGCCCTTGACGGACGGCTGAAAGAATGTGCCGGTCATTCAATTAAAGATGATATCGAAGCAATGTTAACAGTGATAGCCAGAGTCATGGATGTTTGGTTGTATCGTCATTCGGTCTCAAGAGCGGTATTTTCTGGGTGCTTATCTGATCTTGGTTTAGGCCTTGGGGGTTTGTACTTGGAAGACATCGCCCTTGACTCGAGTGATAATTGCTTTACTTTTAAATTGTATGCTTTGCAATGCTTGCTTCTACTTAGTGTGTGTCTGGGGGCTATCACTGTAGAAAGAGGTGGAGTGGGAGGGTTGTATTCCTATTCCTTTTCCTTTATGCTCTTTTGGTATGTTGTTAGTTAATTTACTGCTCACTAAGACTGTTGTCTGACTCAAGGCTTTATGTTTTAATTCTTATTGCCTTGGGCTGTTCGTTCATTTTGGGACGGGCAGACTAGGTAGCAGGTGACAGGTGCTGTTTTAGCTTTCCACGGTGTTGAAATCGAAGACGAGCTGGAGTATTGCATAATATTTCTTACTATATGTACTGGATGTTCCGCTGCTTTGTATTCTCTGAGTGATATGTAGTGAGGCTTGTTGTATTGACTATTCAGATGTTTGTATTCAACCATTATGAAGTTTTATTGATGAGATTCTATTCTGTGAAGCTTCACTATATATATATGTTCTATTGTATTTTGTCCATGCGCTGTGAGTAATACGATAGATTCTGTTGCTTTAATTTACCCTGGCAATCGTCCATAGTCGCCTGGCACACTTTACAGTGCACTATCTCTTCATTCGGTGCAGAGGTCATGGGCGGTCGTCACACATCCCATAACTAAAAATTGTGATCTTAGTTTTAAAAATCAAGTTTTTGGTTAATGCTTCAGATTAGATGCCTGAAACAATAAATTAAAGTGTTTGAATTTTCACTTATCTTAAGCTTACACTGATGTTTTTGGTTTCCAGTAAGATTTCAAATTTATTTAACTTAAATAAAATTTTAAGACCTACTCTATAATTAAACAAACAATTTTGTTTTAAATCCTAAATCCTAACATAAACTAGAATTTAGAGAAAATGAATTTTGTTTGAAATCTTAGCTTTGGAACTAAGAACAGTTAAGTCACAGATACAACAGCCATGTATACACCCATACATATACACAGAAATACACAAGCATATTTATTTCCAGATATTAACATGCAACCATATTTATACTTAAGTTTTTTTTATAGAAAAAGTGTTACTCACCTGTTTAAAATGAAGAACATAGCCTTCTTTTGTTTTGGAACAGCTTTTGAAACTTGAGTTGCTGGAAATGCTACTTGATTTAAAAACTTGAATTGCTTGTTATCCTTATCAAAACTGAAATGCTTGTTGTTGAAATTTGTTGCAGAGATGGTTAAGACTTAGTTGAAACAAATATGAACTGCTTAGGTTTCCAGGTTGAAGATAATGATGCAGGCTTTTGTTTCAGATTGAAGAAAATGGTTTTACAGGCTTTGATTTTGATCTTATGCTGAGTTGTTTTGTTTGATTTCCTGAACTTGAATTACTTGATTTCAAAGTGGCAGTTTGTATTATTTTTCCTTTAGTTCATTCGAACAAAAAATGAAACAAAGCAAAGGTATATATATATATATATATATATATATATATATATATATATATATATATATGGAAGTGAGGTGTGTAGAGCAAGCTACAGGTTGGGGATTTTTTTCTTCCACCTGCTTTTCATTTTATATTTTCATTTTATTTCTTTTCTTATGGTCGGCAAAGTTCCTGGTGTGAATTGTAAAACCTGAACTGATTTGATTTAAGGTTTGTAGGCTTAGATTTGATGTACTGTGAGCTTGAGAGGATATGCATTAAATGCTTGAGTTGATGTTGTCTCCCTCTTGTGTATACAAGCATACATGCATTCTTATGTATGTATATATCATACATATGTATACAAAATATCTTGCCTTGTTTGTACATATATATATATATATAGTTACGTGTACATTTATTTCAATATATATATATATATATTCCCACATATTTCATTTAATATATGTTTCTACATTTCTCTATTAACAAATTGTATGTACATTTTAGCTCATGCATATAAAACTTCTACATGTATATTTCTATATATACATATCCTGAATGTACTGTTCCACACACCTATATACATGTACATCTACATGGGTTTGTCATCCTATACATATTTATATCTAACCCCCTTAACATATACTTATACATATTTTGCCATTATTTCCCATTTACCTATATATTTGCTTCCTATGGGTATACATACATACTCGTATACCTATATACTTAAGTCCATATTATTAACACCATAAAGCTTGTACATCCCTATAGATATATATATTTATTTATTTTCTATAGGATTTATCATACCCAGATATCTTAAAAATGAAATCTCTAATATAGTTTTTAATTCAATATATATATTAAGATATTTTAATTATCAGAATTTTATTTGTTCGACTTATCTAAAGTAATATTCCAATGATTTTAAACCAGTTAATTACCAATTAACAACCGTTAAAAATCTGGGTCGTCACAATTGGTAGTTAAATTGATAGTTAAATTTTATATTTAAATTTACGTAAATTTGATATTGAAATTGCATATCACTTTTAGTTAAATACCCCAACATTTGATAACTATTGATTGTTGTGATATGGTTGAATTGGTTGATTTGGATGATGATTGACACTGTGATGGATGATATTTTGATTGGCTATATATTAGGTAGTGATTTTGTTATATCCATATTTTCATCATGTTATTATCACTATTGATATGTCGATCACTTGGACACTGAATTTTACTATGGACCCTTGGACATCCTATTTGATATGTGTATTATTGGATGCACTGTTGACTACTTTGGCAGAAATGTGATTTTATTAACGTTTGGCGATATTTAAATATCATTGATAAATTGGATTTTTAAATCTGAAAGTTTTTAATTAAACTTTTAACCTTTATAAATTTATATATCTTATAAAGAAAGTAAATTTTGTAAATCGAGTTAAATCAGATTTTTGAAAGTAAATTTGAAATTCATTTATAAAACTTTTAAATTCTAATTTTAATAATAGTATAAATAAAAGGAATAAAGGGTTGCAAAATTTTCCAAAGCTTTATTGAATAAAAAAAAATGGTTGCAAAGGAATCGATATTTTGAATTTCAACCATTCAGTGATTTTGGTATGTTTATACTTTTAAAAATGGAATTATCGTGATTATGTAAATTTGTAAAGTAACGTGAAATCTTGATACAGTAATAAGTTATTTGTATAATATTTGATAAAAGAAAGTTGACTTTATTTTGATGATTTGATAATTGGAAAATTTAAACTTTGAAGATTAGACGTGTAAATTTTGTGAAATATATCAAATCCATTTGAAGTTGATAAATTTATTAAAAACCTTGAAATGAAGTTTAAAATCGTGAAACTCTTATGTTTAAATTCGAAGTAAAAAAATGAATTTATTACAAACATATTTCACTTGATTTTTATTTAACTTACATGAGGATTTTTAGTCCTGACTCGAGTGTTTGTCTTTTCATTACGCTCGGGTCAGCCTGAGTATTTCAGTGTTTCGAAGACATTGTTTCTCGATGATGAAGATGGAGTTAAAGACCATATTTATTATTATTATTTTACTGCACTATTTATTTTGTTGATTAAAATGTATAACTCTGGCGATATTGAAGAATTGAAATCAAATGTATATTGTAAACCAGCTTCATAAACAGTTTATTTATTTATTATATTTGATCATTCTATTGTGAGATTCTGTATTTTTGTTCCTCTGTATCTTATTTCTTCGAAATAAAACCCTTTAATAATCCATCTTTTGAACGGCTTGAGTTGGACATGTATGATTTATTATCAACTTGAATCGTTTTAAAAGGTAGGTCGTCACACTTGGTATCAGAGCAGAAGGTTAAGCGAGAACCTTGACCTTGTTAGGGTAAACTCGTTAGAGATTAGGTTAATAGCACCCTAGAATGAGTTAAGAGTGTTGAGAGTGCGTATTTGTATTTTTATACAAGTATAAGTTAATACCCTTGAATTGGAGCAAAGTAATTACTATAAGAATTGAGCATATTAAAATCCTTAATTTTGTGATTAAAACAAATTGGATATGCTATCAATTTAAACTTATTTAAAATAATGAATTTGGTAAGCATTGGATTCTAAAGGAACTTCATTCAAAAGCTTGTTAAAATGCTAATAAACTTAAGAATAATAATCGAAAAATTAACCAATGAAGATTTTATCATATGACAGGAGAATCCTATTAAACGTTTAATCCGATTAGGATGAAAAGTGCAACATGGAAGGGAGCACGTAAGGCACGAAAAGAGGTGGAGTTAGAATAGGAGAAACTGATTAGGGAAAGGTCAGAACCTGACCCTTATGATAACATCATCTGTTATAGGTGTCACCAAAAGGGACATTTCGCCGCTATATGCAGCAAGAAGAGGCAGCGAAAGGAAAAGGATGACAAACGTGTTCACTCAGAGATTATATGTTTTAAGTGTCATAAAGTGGGCTATTTTCTAAGCCATTGTCCTAAGGTGAGGAAGAAGAAGCGTGTACCCATTGTATCGGTTGACGAATCCATGCTTCCATTGTAAGCGGACAGGACATATAGCCAGAAATTGTCCCGAGAGACAGCGTGGAAGGCAAACTGTGATGCGCCATGCTCGAGTGGCATGCATAAGGTTCGAAAGGGAAGATGGAAGTATAGTGTACTTTTGTAACAAATGCAAGAATTAGGGACACGTTGATGTGGAGTGCACCGGTCATTTTCAGGCAACATCGGGAAGGATAAATACTGAAGTATTGTTCTTGAAAGGATGTGAAGAAGTGGAAGAAGCCGTGTAGGACTCGTTATTTCTTAACTTCTAGCTAGTTGTGTCTAGGTCAAGGCCTTTCTTTTAGTGCAACCTTGTGTATGGGATATATGATCCTATTATATCCTTGGTTTCTGAGTAGTTGTTGATGCATCAAGGTTAATGATATGTATAATTAAGTTCTTAATGCTTTTCCGTATGATAAAAGTTTGGGAATATCCATAAGTAAAGAAGAAATCGAAAATGGATAAAAGTTGGTACGTATTTTAATCTTTCGGTAAAATGTTGGAGACAAATATATCTATAACAATATGTTGAATGAACACCATTTATTAATAAGAGGTTTGTGATAATGTAAGAAGGAAAAAAATTTGAATTAATAAAGGTTGTGTATTTAATCTAAACAGATATATACAATTATGAAATGATTTTATATTAGAAAATGACTTATATAAATATGGTTTAGACTAGGAAGAAATTGAACATGAGAATTTGAGGATTGGAATTCTGATGTTTTGAAATTGTTTTCTAAGGTGTTGGAAAAATAATAGTAGTAGTATTGTTTGAAAGTATTTTCTATATTGAAATGTTTTCAAAATGATTTCAAAATAAATAAAAGTGAAGAACTCACTTTTGTCGCTAGAAAATAAATTTGGTGATGACCGCAGCATCATCGACGTTCATTTTCGAGTTTCAAAGTGGGGGAGGCCACTATAGTAGCTTTGCTACACGATTGAATTGATGAAACAGATTTTGATTCAAATCCTCGAAGTATGATTTGATATTCAAAAGATATGTATATTTATTTCAAATGATTTTACTAAAACTCGGTATTCAGTTCTCGAATTTCGGTTGAATGGTATTATAGACACATGTATCCTATGCATTAGGATTGATTGATTGTGCATCTCGTTGAGATGATTGATTGCTGATTTCCAATTTTCTTTGAATTGGAATTTGATTTTTCCGACTATTTTGAATAGCCTGACACTTCCAAATTGAGATTTAAAATTTAAAACTTAGTATTTTAGAAAGGTATATAAAATTTCCGTTTTGTAACTCTTAAGTTAAAGGATAATATAATTTAAATAAGTTTTAAACTGTTAAATATTTTGGTAAGTAAAATGAATAAGATTATTTTGTATTATACAAATACGAAATTTAGTTTTGAAATATATTAAATGAAATTTTGTTTTAAGAAATTATAAACTTAGTAAATGTTTTATAAAGTAATTTATGTATAAATGTTTTTTTAAAAAACATATTTGATTTGGAAAGAAATTTTCATTTATAAACTTGATATAAATATTAAATTGAACTTATTTCTAAAAACTATTGATTTTGAAAATTTTGAAATTTAAATGGCATTCGATTTTGAAAAAGGAGAATGATAGTTGAAATCCTATATAAATTTGAGACCGAATTGATATTTGAAATGGATTGATTTTTGAGGACCTTTGATCCTGTAAACATATTTGATTTGAAATTTTCGATTCTTATATGAAAATGATTTTTGTATAAGTATGATATATTCGAAAATTATTGATTTGAAAGGTACTCGATTTGAAAGTGAAAATCTTATATAGAATGGAGTTTATATAAGTATGATAGTCAATGTTTATGATTTTGCAAAGGGCACTATGTATAGTATGATATACATTTTGAAATTTAAGATATGGGAAGTACCCTCCGTGATTTTCGATAATCCACTTGTGGGTTCATTCTATTGATTGATTTCGATTGTCCGGACATAAACTCATGAGTTCCTTTGAATTCCATAACGTAACCTATGGTCTTGTGATTCGATTAGCATAGCGTAATTCGAGGGGCGTGATGCCTACATTTTACTTATGGTTTCGCTGGGATAGTGATATAACCATTGTGTAGCTGCGATCTATGGTCGATGTACATGGCATAATTCGAGATGGCAGAGATTGCCTACATTTTACTATGATTTCGCTGGGATAGCGACGTAACCATATGGTGTAACCACTAAATAAACTACGATCCACATGGCGTAATTTGAGGGGCAGTGATTGCCTATAGTCTATGTTTTCTTTGGGATAGAGACGTAACCATTGGGCGTAACCGCTATTTAGACTACGATCCATTGGCGATTTGATTTTGATTTGCATGGCGTAATTCGCTGAGTAGAGATTACCCAAAGCTATAGATGTTTCCTTTGGGATAGGGGCGTAGCCATTATGTAGCTGCGATCCATGATTGGTTTTTGATTGGTACTTTCCATATCTGTTTTAAAAGTTTTCCAAGTATCTTCATTGGATGTTGAAACTGGTCTACTAAGTACTTAGAGATTTCTAGTCTTGCGCCCGATCAACGTATGGCTAGATTCTTTAAGAACGAGGATAAACTTGTTGAGACATCGAGTTATCAAACGTATTTTGATATAAAGAATTTTTGATATAAAAGTATTTTTGTTATAACAGTATTTTAAACAAAGTAAATTTTACACATTTAAAATTGAGCATAAAACCATTTAAATTATATATCGGTGAAGTTAAGTAACTATAAAAAAATGTAAGTTGTATGTAGATCATTCTATTCGTATTGACAGTTTTGATTTAGATTCGAATGCACGATTTTAAGGTAATTCACACCGGTCCGATTTAGGATTGTTCGCTCGAATCTCGATGGCGAACGCTGATACGGTTATGAAGTTCTCTATCACAGTTTATTGCTATGCAAGGTGAATGGAAGTTTCTAATCAAGGGATCAGATCAGAGTCCGCACTAGAGTGGTCGGGTTACCAATACTAGTTCGGAAGTGAAATTTTGTATTCGAGCAAGCGATTGGAATCGATATTGCATACGAATAATATATATACATCATACATACTTTAATAATTAATTTGTGTGTTATTGGCATCTATGAGAGAACAATTAGTATATTGTCCATTTATCATGTTTAATTCTCTTGAATTATATAAGTAAGATTTAGGTTATGGAAGCAAAAGCTTGCTGCTGCTTCTGGTTTTATAAATATAGTTTAGTTTGCTCGACAAATAGGTATGCTTTCGAATTACAGTTTATATTGTGATATATTATTGTTCCCCATGTTTTGGGATGCCTCATTCTTAAAATGAGATGTATACTATGTAATTATTACCATTGGAAAAAAATTCGGACCTAGCCGCGCAGAGGTGCTGCCGAAATTTTTCAAAATTTTAAGAGTTAGACATTTTAAAAAAAAAGAAGTAAAACTAAGAAATTTTGAATATTAAATATATTGATAACTTTAACATATCTAAGTGTTGATTCCTCCTTGTTCCTTTTCGGGGACGAAAAGTTCTGAGTGGGGGAGATTGTAACGACCCGAAATTGTGATCATTTTAAAATATTAAATTTAATATAATTGTTGAATTAAGATGGTAAGAAATAAAATTTTGTGATTTATTTAAGGAAAACTTGTATTAGAATTCTTAAATCACAACAAAATCCCAACTTATATTGAAAAGGTAAATTGAATGATATTAGTTGTAAATAATTATAATTAATAATAGAAATAGAATTAGTAAATGTTTATTTTTAAATAAGGAATTGATGTATGTAAATAACAGAAGAACATGAGTTATAACATTTAATTGAAATTCTAAAAAGATGACAAATTGTAATAAAATAAAACGTGTAACTTATATTAAAGTTGAAATTAATGATATTGGTTTGTAATAAATTTATAACAGAAAACGAGATAGTAAATGTTAAGTTGAAATGAATGAATGAATGTTAATTAAAAGAATCTTATGTTGTTATTTACAATTTATTCTGATAAGTTTGTGGGATCGGAGTTTTAACGAACTAGGATTTAGTAAATTAAATGATAATTTCAGACTAAAAATAAATAGTGAAATTTAATTATAAAAAATTTAAATTATGAAATGCGTCTAACTAAAGAAATTTTATTTGTTGCGAAATACGTAAATTTATCGGTTTTGAATTTTAATTCAAAAATCAGTTAATATTTTAATGGGAAATATTATTTTTCAGCATGTAAATATTTTTACATAGAAATAATATAGAAAATTTTCCGATTAAAACGTCAAAGTTCATTTTGTCCAATTCTAATCTGTCCAGCTCCGTTTATCACGATTTGTCGTTTGACGTACATTCTAATCGGGGTAGTTGACGACAACAGTGGATTTTTGACACGATTGTCGTAACACATATTTTATTACACCATTTGATTCTTCTCATCGTGCTGATCGCCGTGGTATATTTACTTCTGTATTTTGACATTCGATGCACAACTTTAAATGGTCGAATTATAGTATGTATCGGTACCCAGTTTGCCATGTTAACCATTTAAACAAATATCTCTGCCACACTCATTCTCGTACAAATGCCGCAACCTTCCCGTCGTTTGGTCGCACAAACCTTTCCACCACATTAAATTTGATTAGTATTGTGCACACAATTTATATAATATAAAACATAAATAATACACTGTTCACACGTTTTTATAGTATCTCGCATGTCTCTCTCTCTCCCCTCATTCTTTGGCAAAGCTTCAGCAAAAAGAAAAAAAAGTTTCCCGTCCTTTACATTCGGCTATTTTTTTCTTTCACCAAGATCGTTCCCCTCCTTCCTCTATTCGGCCAACAATGCCCTCCGCCTACCCACATTGTCGTAGCCGCCATTTCACCCATCGTCTCGCCGATGCTCCGCCATCACCAGCTGCCACGGCCAGAGTTCACCCATGTCTGAAGTCCTCCACAATACGCAACCCTCTAATCACCAACCCAGTCAGCCAACTCGCTACCATCTAGCCGTCCACCGCCTCAACACAGCTCCCAAGTCACCCTCCACCACATCGGCACACACGAGCTCCTCCATCGCTTACCCAAAATCGTCCAGCTCTGCCTCAGTTTTCCCCCATCACCCGACGACCTTGCTGCCACGTCTCTGCAAACACCGGAGACTGCCTTGCTCCCATCATCGCCAACAACTGCATCATCCACACACCAGAAGTGTTGCCTTCCCTCTTTCCGTTCATCAACAAAAAAAATTCTATCACCTACATTCACTCACTCGCTGTCCGACTGTGCACCGTCGCCAAAACTAAAGTTTGATTTTCGTGTCCAAGTTTCGCAGCAGCCCCAACTTACTGCAGTAGCTAGATTGGGTGAGTGTGTCCTCCAAATCAATGTTCGAAGTGCGTACGTGTCTTGCTGGCTGTTTAAGCGTCTTCTGATCCGCGGTATAAGGTTAGTGGTTAAACCCATTCACGAAGTACTGAATTTTCTACTTCAAGTTAAACCAATTAACGAAGTGATAAAAGTATATTGATTGTTGTTGGAAATTTAATTGATTGAATTTGAATTGATTGGATTATATTTGATAGTTAAATTTGACTGTAAAATTTGATAGTTAAATTTGACGGTTAGAATTGGTAGTTAAATTGATAGTTAAATTTGATTTTTAATTTACATAAATTTGATATTGAATTGCATATACTTTTAGTTAAACGCCCCGACATTTGATAACTATTGATTGTTGTGATATGGTTGAATTGGTTGATTTGGATGATGATTGACACTGTGATGGATGATATTTTTATTGGTTGTATATTGCGTAGTGATTTTGATATATCCATATTTTCACCCTGTTATTATCACTATTGATATGTCGATTACTTGGACATTGAATTTTACTATGGACCCTCGGACACCCTATTTGATATGTGTATTATTGGATACATCCGTTTGGCTATATTTAAATATCATTAATAAATTGGTTTTTAAATCTGAAAGTTTTTAATTAAACTTTTAACCTTTATAAATTTATATATCTTATAAAGAAAGTAAATTTTGTAAATTGAGTTAAACCAGATTTTTAAAAAATAAATTTGAAATTCGTTTATAAAACTTTTAAATTCTAATTTTAATAATAGTATAAAAATAGAAGTAAAGGGTTGCAAAATTTTCCAAAGTTTATTGAATAAAAGAAATGGTTGCAAAGGAATCGATATTTTGAATTTCAACCATTCAGTGATTTTGGTATGTTTATTCTTTTAAAAATGGAATTATCGTGATTATGTAAATTTGGAAAGTAACCTGAAATTTTGATATAGTAATAAGTTATTTGTATAATATTTGATAAAAGAAAGCTGACTTTATTTCGATGATCTGATAATTCGAAAATTTTAAACTTTAGCCGTGTAAATTTTGTGAAATATATCAAATCCATTTGAAGTAAATAAATTTATTAAAAACCCTGAAACGAAGTTTAAAACTGTGAAACCCTTATATGAAATTCGAAGTAAACAAAATGAAGTTATTTACAAACATATTTCACATGATTTTTATTTAACTTACATGAGGATTTTTAGTCTTGACTCGAATGTTTGTCTTTTCATTACGCTCAGGTTAGCCTGAGTATTTCAGTGTTTCGAAGACATTGTTTCTCGATGATGAAGATGGAGTTGAAAACCGTATTTATTATTATTATTATTATTTCTCCGCACTATCCATTCTGTTGATTAAAATGTATAACTCTGATGGTATTGAAGAATTGAAATCAAATGTATATCTTAAAACAGCTTCATAAACTGTTTATGTATTTATTATATTTGGTCATTCCGCTGTGAGATTCTATATTTTTGTTCCTCTGTATCTTATTTCTTCGGAATAAAACCATTTAATAATCCATCTTTTGAACGGTTTGAGTTGGGCATGTGTAGTTTATTGTTAACTTGAATCGTTTTAAAAGGTGGGTCGTCATAGTATGTATGTGTTTGCATTTATGTGTATATGTTTTTAGGTTCTGAGTGTGCTTGCATGTAATCGTGAGTCATATGTACATGAGTTAAGTGATAACGTGTGTTTTTATATGTGTGAGTGTGTGTGTGATGACTTGTGTTTATGTGCCTATTTATATATGTATAGTTCGAATACTAAATGATGACATTCTTATATATATGTGTGTGTAGTTATGTAGCGTTTATATAGCTTGTTGTGTTATCTATATGTGTGAAAGCCTGCTATGTTTATGGCACTATTTTATGTGTTTTGTATGCAAACAATGAGTGTGTGTGTGTATTAGATTGAAATTTGCATTTGTATATATGTAAATATATCAAATAAACCTAATATATATATAATAAATACACTTAAATTCTTGTATATAATTATGTATATTATTCATGAATGTAAATATAATTTAATGTTTATTATATAAACAAAGTGTAACGACCCGTACATTTTTAATAATTAAAGTTGTCGATTTAATAAGATTTTGGTAAATAAATTTGGAAGGAATAAAAAACTTTATAATTTAATAATGAAATGAATGCCAAAATGAAATGTAACAATGTATTTAAAAAAACTAATTATTAACAATTGAAATGAAATTACAATTTATTGAAGTAATGTAAATTATTATACTTGGCTATAAATTTATGTAAGAAAACAAATGTAACAACCCGCATATTTTACGATTCGTATATTTAAATGTTTAATTTAAATATAGCATCGTTAGTCGGATTTTAGTCCGAAAAAGTCACTATCCGTAGAAGAACAGTCGAATTAGTGAAAATTTTATGTGGATAATGCTATTTGGAAGTGCTATTTGAAAACACCTTCAAACAATAATTCAGACTACTGAAATGGGTCGTTCAAACGTCTGAAATTGTTTGAGTCAATCCAGAAAGGAAATAGGCTAAAATTGCCATTTTCAGACGTTTGAAATGGACGATTCAGACGTCTGAATATTATTCTAGATAACTCATATTTTTCCAGATTCAGACTTCTGAATTGGAAATTTCAGACGTCTGAATGAAGATTGAAATTGAGATTCAACAATTTGGATTCGAGACCAATTCCATTGAGTTCAAAATGGTGTTTGTGACTTTTTTGAGTATAAACATCGATATGTTTTGAGTTGGGAAATTTTTTAAAGTTTTCAACTAGGGCTTTGGGTTTGGGTTTCAGCCCATCAACCTTCTAATAACTTAACCCTTCATCCAACTCCTCTTCACTCATTCTATTATTTTCCTAACACTCAAGCTTTTAGAAAAATGGAGGAAGAGAAAAAGAATTAGAATTCCTAAGCCCTAATCTTCTTTGCAAATTCAAGTTCTAGCTCCAACATCAAAGAGAAGCTTAGGTAAGCTCCCTCTTCATCTTCTCCAACTCATTTCCTCTTCAATTTCAGAAAATTTCCTAAACCCTAACTTAGGAAATGTTTTTCTTTTGAGCTTAGATTGAAGCTCCTTGGGTTAACATTGAAGAGTGATTGTTCTTGCCTTGCTCTATAGCTTCTCTCTTGTGTTTTTGGGTTTAAAGGTGAGTTTTTGAACTCACATCTACGTCTATATCTTTAATAGTGTTAGGTAGCAATTCCTAACATATATTCAATGTCCATTTGCTTTTGAATTGAATTGGTTTAATGAATATTCCAATTTTTGGCATTTGAAGTCAAAATCTATTAAAATCCTTATATGACGTTTGGACATGTTAGTCGGAGAGTATTGGTGATTCTTTAGGGTTGGGTAGTCGTTGGGCGTCAACCCATAGCAATTGTCACTCATCCGATCGCTTTCGATATGATTTGGTCATCATTGGCCTAGGCAAAATATTGCCCAGAGCTCCAGGTTCAGACGTCTGAATTATTCATTTCAGACGTCTGAATCTACTTGTCTCAGCCTAATTTGCCTATTTTATGTGGGTTTTCAATTTTAATCGATTCGTGTTGATCCGATTTGTTGTTATCTTTTATATCAACTTTGATGACTTCTTTTTTGGGATTTTTTTTATGAATATCCATTTTAATGGATTCGGTATCGATTTCTTTGGATTTGATTCACGTCTTCGAATGTGGATTTTGGTGATTGATTGTTTCTACAATCATTTCTGCGATTTGTCACTTTAAAATATAAAGGTTTTCTATACTAGTAGTAAATATTCAAACTCTTTTTCAAAGATGATTTCAACTCTATTTTTAAATATAAAGCTTGTTTTTAAAACCGTTTTCCAATCTATTAGTATATACAAACCTTTACCTCATTCGTATGAGAAATCTAATTAAATGGCCTAGTAAAACAAGTGGTATGAAACGCTTGCGTTCACTTCGTCGGTTAATTCTTGGACTTGTTCGATTGAACTCTTGTGACAATTTTCGAGTGGAAATCTACAATTTGTTCGTAAATATTTAAGTTAAGCTAGTGGTTATGGAACATGAAGCTAAACTCTTATATTTACTAGCTTAGTGTAATCGACACTTCTTGATGATCGATGATGATCATTTTGTGATTTAGACTAGCATTATGCGATGTCTCTTTGTCCACGTGGGGGACTATACCCCGTTCTGTTGAGCTTCGTCTCATTTTTATGGGCTAGCGACCCATGGTCTTTGGACCGTTCGTGGAGCAATCGGCTCATTAAGTCGGTGCATGGGGTGTATCTTTTTAGGTGCATCAATGTTCGACTAGGCATGGGGTGTATCTTTTTAGGTGCATCGATGTTCGACTAGGCATGGGGTGTATCCTTTTAGGTGCATCGATGTTAGTTTATACATGGGGCGTATCTTTTCAGGTGCGTCGATGTTCGACTGAGCATGGGGCGTATCTTTCTTGGTGCGTCGATGTTCGGTTTATGGTTAGCGACCATGGAATAGCGTTCCGTTTGTGATACACGTGTTGGTGAGTTTTCATGCTCCCGTTTGTGATATGCCTTCCCCCTTTTGAGATTTTTGGATTTCTGGTTGTGATTTCTAAAATTTGTGTTTCACCAATTTTCGTGGATTGGCATTGATATGTTTTGTCAATATTTGTGTTTTGATGAATTATTTAAAGAATGTGATTCTTTTTGGTGCTTCGAGTTGATTTGAGATATTGTATGATTTTTGTTGTTATTTGATGTATACTTGACACAGTATGACATTTATGTTATCATACGTTTTTTGTCATATCTCTTATCCTATATTATTTTATCTGATATTTATAGCTAGAATGATCCGTTTATTATTTTCTTCTTAAATAATACTCGGGTCAGACCAAGGTATTTCAGGTGCTCCTGCTTGACTTCTTATCAAGGATTATCATCTGATTCTTTTGGCTAACTACTTTAGATTAGTAGTTTTTGCTATTATACATTTGAGATATAGACTCCTTGATGTATAATTATTCTTTTGTCTAGCCCTTTATCTATTCTCTTGTGATGTAGTGGATCTTGTTTTACCACTACTTTGATGTACACTTCTTTGTGTTATATTCATATCTGTTTCCGCCTTTGTGATATGAATGTCTGTGACTGATTTGTGTTATGTTTATTTCTATATTTGTTTCCGAGGTCCACTTAGCCTACCCTCTTTATTACTTACCCGAGCATTCACTCCTTTGCTTGCCATCCAAAACTTCTTTAGCCGTGCATTCTTACTTGTTTACACGTACAAAGATTTATTACCCACTTCTCATTTTCATTTGCATTTAAGAAATAAATTATACACAAAATTCTTTTCCTTTTTCTTACCATTCAAAACTCCTTAATTCTTGCCCTTTTGTTTTCCTAACATTTATTCCTTTTCTTGCCATCCAAACCATCTATTAGCCGTGCATTACACTCCATCAATCACGTACAAACATCTCTTCACTTTCCATTTGCGTTGAGAAAAAATATCATAAGATCCATGGCTTCCTTTCCTCCTCTTCTTTCTCTTTTCATTTTACTTTTCTCTTCTTTCTCTTATGTTTGCTCGGCCATGCCCTCCTAGCCGACCTCCTCATCATCACACCACCACCATGACCACCTCCACAACCTCTCCATCACCCATGCCTTAGACCGTGACCATCATGAAGTCTACATCACCAAAACCTATGCATAACCTTAGCCAATCTCCACCATATCACCACTTCCCTTCTTTGTAGCCTCGGCCACAACATGAAACCTCATCTCCTATTGCTTTGCCACTCCTTAGCCGTGTATTGTGATGTGCTTGACCCAAACAAAGCCATGGCCGAACCATGTTTGCCTTAGGGCCGAACCAATAGGACCCAAATGTAATGACCCAAGATTTTAGGAATTTATTTTGAAAAATATAAATAAGTTTAAAATATTTTTTAAGGGGAATTGATATAGCTTGATATGGTGTATCTGTATGTGTGTACATGTGTGCACAGGAAATACACATGAACTAAAGCTTAATCCCTGAATGACTAAGAATGAATACATGTTGATGTGTATGGAAATATTATATATATATATAGATTAAATCCTTAAAAGCTATATGCATAAGTAAATATATATATATATATGGATGCTACTGAGTATTTTTGAGTGTACATGTACATGTGTGTCAGTACAAAATAATGTATAAATATATATATGGGTGTACTAATTAATTCAGTAAGACTTATATACATATATATAGATATAGATATGTTAATAAAATACTAGAGTTCAAATCAGCAAAATAAAATATATAAACATATTTTAAATTATAGGCAGAAAGAAAAAGAATGAAGATATAAAAAGAAGAAATCCTCTTATAAATAAATAAAGGAAGTACATACTATTTAAATGAAAGCTAAAAATAGAAAAATAAGATAAAACAAAGAAGTGTTTTGTATAGACAGAATTAGGAAGAATATTTGATAAATAATAATATCAAGTCACACTTTTAGCATGATAGTAGACAAAAGGAAAAGTAATTTCTGGAAAAGAAAATCTCTGAAAATAACCAAAAGAATATAACCACTTTTCCCTTCATAAAACTCAAGCCGGGGAGGGTGAGATTTTGGGTTTAAAAACTAAATGCAAATGGCATGATTTCTGATGGGCAAAAATGACTTTAGCCAACACCTTAAACCCTAAGAAAAACCCTGCATAAATAGGCAGTGAGAGGAGAAACCTTCTTCTTCCCGGATAGCTCTTGAGAAAAGTATATTGATATTATATAAATATAATACAAGTAAAGAAAAGGGTTGAAGGCAGAAACTTACCAGTCAATTGGGAAGTGGAAGAGAGCTAGGTGAGAAAACTCACTCAAAATCTAAGGCAATAAGTCCTAATGTAGGCAGCCAGTTATAAGTTAATTTTCTTGAAAATGAATTTTCATATATGATTGTCTATCTGTGATTTTAGAGCTGAAAATGTTTTGATCCTTTTAGGTGTTCTGTTTGTTTTATTATATGAAAGTCTTAAGTATTATTGGTATATATGTATGTGTTCTATAAACCCAGATCTCTGATATGTTAATGTTTAGAAACATAAGTAAATACCTAGAAAATAAAATATTGAATAGGCAAGTAGTATTGGTTTTGGCTCAACCCAGAAAAATGAAAACATATTGAGCTGCAATATACTCATGTATAAGTGCCGAGGCTTGAGACAAAAAGGAATTAGGGGTTCAATAGGGTTTCCTATGTGCTGATGCTTCTGATTCAATGAAAATGTATAAATATTCATACACATAGCAAATAAATTTTGTAATTCAGTGAAACTTGGTCATTCTGAGTTTAACTCAAGCACAAATGTTTGCAAAGGGGAAAAACCCTCTCTCAAAAGCCATAAGCCAATGTTAGTTGCCTATACCCCTTTTAAAATACCAGAAAATATACATATACATATAGAATCTCATTTAAATAGACAACAATGTTTGCTTGCCTGTTTGTCTCTGTTTGGTTATGAATAATATGAGATATCATGACATGGATGTTTATGTTAGTGAAATGAATCACTGAATGGTTTAGTCATGAAAAATCAAAAGAGTTATTATTAACTTAAACCTGATTAGGAAATGGGGGTCAAGAACACTGCAGGAATGACTTGTTTTCTTGAGTAATACAAGTTGACACATGGCTTGTTTAAGTCCTGAGATCTTTGTGTAATGGAGTGAATTAGTCCATTACAGTGTGTCCATTGATTCAATTAATTGCAGATGAGACCAAGATAGATAAATATATCAAGGTAAGAGAATTTGATATAAAGAGGAACTAGAGTTTTCCTGGAATGAAATCTGGATAGTGAATAAATGATTTAATTCATTTTGGGTGATTTCCTTGTTTGTATGGATGTTTATTTGATTCATGATTGAATTATATGAATGTATGAATGTACCATATCTTCTTAAGGTTTCTGGAAAGGCAGACTTAAGTGTGCACCTGCACACTGACACAGAACATGCACACATGAATTACTTGTTTTCTAAAGGCAGAGTTATATACATATATCCATGTTTTAACTTTAACTTGATTTACAAATTGTTTTAGTGGATTTTCTCATACCAGACATGTGTCTGACCCTAGTGTGCTAATGGCATATGGGGTGTCTCATTTAAAATGGGGCAGCTTCAAATGAATTTTCAGGGGCTGCAGCAACTAAGTAGAAGTAGGAGCAAGGCTTTGAGAAGAAGATTATAGCATGCTAAACTTAGTTAGATAAGAGCATAAATGATGAAATATGCATGTATTGATAATTTAAATTGCTACCTGTATAAGTGTTGAATATTGGATGGATATTTTTCTAAGAGATTGACTTGTAACTGGAATTTAAAAACCTGGATATTATCTGATATGTTGAAGAAGTTAATCTAAATCTTGTAAGTGATGAGCAAGAATACTATGATAAAATTGGATGGTTACATTTTATAAATGTATTAGTCAATCTTGAGTCTTTAAAAAGGGTTTAAGTTTTGGGAAATCTGGATAGTTGAATCTCAGAAAAATTAAATGGTTTTATTTTTCTACCATGGCATATGTATACAAAAGATAATAAGCATAGGGAGAATGTATTTTATGTGTCTGTAATGTTTCCATAATTCAACTTGTTTTATACAAATGTTTTATGCCTTATTTTTAAATAAGGGAAGGGTCTGTAATATAGGAGTTGAAAGCAAGGTCCATAAAAGTTTCATATATGTGTACATTTAAACATGTTTTGTACAGATATTAACACACCAGTTACCTTTGTATTTTTAACATGAATCTGAAGTCCATTTCATTAAGGCTTTGAGCAAAAATGTATTATTCTAGACCCTATGAGTTCTACCAGAACAAAGAGTCTGGTTGAACCATGTTTTTCTGGGTACCCATAGTTATGTGAACTAACTCATGTTAGCATTTCATTTAGCTTAGCACCATGTCATCAAAGAATTAAGCTTTTGAAATATGATATCTCACTCAAAAATATTCCAGAAAATTAGTTAGTACTCTAAACAGATTTTATAAGAAAATCAAACATAGATAATGATAGAAGCTTATATCATTTTCCAGAGCAAAAACACAACACCATTAATTTATAGGTAACCATAACACAATTATCTGGTTTCTAGGAATTATACTCCATAGAGAATTTAGCAAGGAATCAGGAGTTTAAAATATATATATATACATATATATTGATACATGTATGGATGGAGTTTTATTTTATATATTGAATTGAACTATGTGTGGATTGATTAAACTTAATCAATCAAATTACCCTCTTGTTTTCCAGAACTCTGATGCAAACAAGAGAGGCACATGCATCATCACATGTATGTGCATATCCTGATGTATATACTGATATATTTATATTGGATAAGATTTTCATCCTGAATATATGTTTTTTGATAGAAAAAAAAATGACTCTAGGCTTCAGAAATATGTATATGTATATCTTATATATATATATCTCTATGTAAAAAAAATCCTTACAAATTAAGGTATAAAAGAGAGGGTCATTTCATTTGGTATCAGAGCTATGTTACTAAAACATAGTTGAAAATTAAAATCAAATCTTTCTATGAAATTAAAAACTTACGAAACAAAAGTATAAGTAAAATATTTTGTAGGGATTGATCACTGGATGATCAAGTCTGAGTTAAAAAAAAAGAAACTAACCAGCTATGTAAATTATTATTAGCAAACTATGGTAGGAAGACCACCAAATCAGGGAGCTTGATCCTCCAATGCACCACCAATGGTCAATCTGCAAGATTTGGTGAGAGCATTTAGGGATAGGGCAGGACAAAGGCAAGAAAATCCCCATGAAGAGCTCTCCAAATTACTCAAGACTTATACTCATTTAGGAGGCAAAAGCTTTGAAGGGATAGAAAGTATTATGGAAATTCAAGCATGGTTGAGAACATTGGATAGGATTTTCAATGACATGCAGCTTGATGATCAAAGGAGGAGGCAAGTGGCTTCAAGACAGCTGAAAGGAGCAGCTTTAAGCTGGTGGGAAGTAATCATTACAGGGAGAGATGAGAATGAAATCACTTGGAATCAATTCAAGGAGATGTTGGAAGCAAGATTTGTACCAGCATCAGCTAAGACCACCTTACTAGAAGAATTTATTAGACTTAGGCAAGGAACTTTAAGTGTCATTGAATACACTCAAAAGTTTGAGGGGCTTTCCACATATGGAGCAATGCTTGTGGCAGATGAAGCATCCAAGAATGATAGATACATTAAAGGTTTGAACCCAGGACTTAGCAGAGCCATGTTACCTTATGCTTACAGGACATTTGATCAAGTAATAGACTTGGCTTTGAGGTTGGAGCAGTATGACAAGGAGAGGGAGAAGTTCAGAAATTTTAAGAACAATAACACCAAGAAGGGTAAGGGGAGATATCACCCTTATGATAAGAAGAAGGAAGAGATCAATAACAAAGGCATTGGAGATATTAAAGCTAAGGAAACCAAGAAGAAAATTGTGTGCCATCAATGTGGAAAGGAAGGACATATCAAGCCTAGGTGCCCAGAATTGAAAGGAGGAGCTTTCAAGTGCTATCTATGTGGGAAAGAGGGGCATATGAAGAGGAATTGTCCTGAGTATAAACAGCAGGGAAAGTTGGCAAATTTGGAAGGCAAAGGCAAAGCCACAGTGGAAAGTAATGCTGAAAACCATAGCCAAGTGGAAGGTACATTACTTATTTGTACCATACCCATAACAGTAGTATATGATACTGGAGCAACTCACTCTTTGATTTCTTATGAATTAGTTAAAATGCTAAAATTAAGTTGCATATTGGCTGAAACTCCATTGCATATACAAAGTCCACTGGGGAGTTCTAGTGTTTTAAATATGATTTTTTGTGGACGTAGAATTAAACATAGGTGGAAACATTTTCATTTCCAATTTATATGTTTTAAACTACCCAAATATAGGTGTTATATTGGGGGTAGACTGGTTAAGGCAATTTAAAGCCATAATTAACTTAGAATCATCCACCATATCATTGCAAAATCTTAGGGGCCAGAGAATCATAATTTTATGTGAAGTGGATAAAGAAAGGAAATTATATCATTTAATTGACTTGGAGAAAGATTTCAGTGAACTTACTATTGAGGAAATTCCCATAGTCAATGAATACTTGGATGTGTTTGGGGAGGTTAAGGGTGTTCCACACCACAGATCAGTAGAGTTTCAAATTAATCTAGTTCCAGGAGCAAGCCCAGTGATTAAAAAGCCAACTAGAATGGGGCCAAATGAATTAAAAGAATTAAAGAAACAATTAGAGGAATTGGAAGAAAAGGGTTTTATTAGACCAAGTAATTCTTGCTGGGGAGCACCAGTGGTGTTTGTTAAGAAACAAGATGGTTCCTTAAGACTTTGTATAGATTACAGAGAATTGAACAAGGTAACTATTAAAAATAAATACCCATTGCCAAGAATAGATGATCTTTTTGATCAATTAGCTGGGGCAAGAGTGTTTTCTAGACTAGATTTAGCTTCTGGTTTTCATCAAATGAAGGTGGAGGAGTCAAGTGTTAAGTACACTGCCTTTAACACTAGGTATGGGTTATATGAATTTTTGGTTATGCCATTTGGTTTGACTAATGCACCATCATACTTTGTGGATTTAATGAACAGAACCTTTAGAGATTATTTAGACAAATTTGTGCTTATTTTTATAGATGACATTTTGATTTATTCCAAAACAGAGGAAGAACATAAAAATCATTTGCATCTGGTTTTGTCTAGATTAAGGGAAAAAGATTTAAAGGCAAAATTTTCAAAATGTGTATTTTGGAAAGAGGAAGTACATTTCCTTGGCCATGTCATTTCTGCCAAAGGAATTTCTGTAAACCCTAATAAAGTGGTGGCTATTCAAGCATGGAAGAGGCCTAGCACAGTGAGTGAAGTGAGATCATTTATGGGGATGGCAGGATATTATAGGAGATTTATAAAAGATTTTTCAAAAATTTCTACACCACTTACTAACTTAACTAGGAAGAACCAAGCTTTTGTTTGGTCAGAGAAGTGTGAGAAATCCTTTGAACAGTTGAAGGAGGCATTGGTGAATGCTCCAATTCTGAAAGTACCCGAGGGAAATGAAGAGTTAGTTGTATATACTGATGCTAGTGGGTTTGGCTTGGGTGTAGTGTTGATGCAACAAGGCCAAGTCATTGCATATGCATCCAGACAACTTAAATCTCATGAAGTAAGGTATGCCACACATGATCTTGAATTGGCAGCTGTGATCTATGCTTTGAAACTTTGGAGACATTATTTGTTAGGCACTAAGTTTGAACTTTACACTGACCACAAGTCTTTAAAGTATTTATTTTCACAAAAAGATTTAAACATGAGGCAACATAGATGGGTGGAGTTCTTAGCTGCTTATGACTTAGATATACTCTATACACCAGGAAAAGCAAACAAAGTTGCTGATGCTCTAAGTAGACAACATGCTAAATTAGCTATGATGATGATAGAGGAATTTAAGGACTTGTCCTTGCTTATTGAGTTAGAAATTGGAAAGAATGACTGTGTGCACATGGATGTACATGTGCATGGTGCACAGGAAAATAGAGGGAAGTTAAGCTTGATGACACTTCAATCAGATTTAATTTTGAAGGTAGGAAAAATGCAAGAACAAGACACAAACTTATTGGAGAAGAAAGTCCTCATATCAAAAGGGAGGAAGTGATAAATTACCATATTGACAAAAATGGTTATTTAAGAAACCAGAATAGAATATGTGTGCCAGAGAACATGAAGTTGAAGGAGGAAATATTGAATGAATATCATAGAAGTAAATACTCCATACACCCAGGCAGTACAAAGATGTATCAAAACTTAAAAAGAGATTTCTGGTGGAAGGGAATGAAATCAGATGTAGCCAAATATATTGCAAAATGCATGACTTGCCAACAAGTCAAGGCTGAAACACAAAAGCCATCAGGGTTGTTACAACCTCTTACCATACCACAGTGGAAATGGGAAGATATATCTATGGATTTCATAGATGGACTGCCTAGATCTAAAAGAGGAAACACAAGCATATGGGTGATAGTTGATAGGTTAACTAAAGTGGCACATTTCATCCCAGTCAAATCAGAAAGGAATGCACCAAAGTTAGCACAAGTATTTGTGAAAGAAGTGGTAAGGTTACATGGCATTCCCAAAACTATTGTGAGTGATTGGGATACCATCTTCACCTCAAGATTCTGGAGAAGTTTTCAAGAAGCCATGGGAAGTGAATTATGCTTGAGCACTGCCTACCATCCACAGTCAGATGGGCAGACTGAGGTGGTGAACAAGGTTTTAGAGGACTTGTTAAGGGCATGTGCACTGGATTTTGGAGGTAACTGGGAAGACTATCTCCATTTAGCTAAATTTACATACAATAACAGCTATCAAAGCACCATAGGAATGGCTCCATTTGAAGCCTTATATGGCAAGCCATGCTTGTCACCTGTATGTTGGGTAGAAGCAGGGGAAAGAGCTGTTCTAGGGCCTGAGTACATACAAGAAACTAAAGAGAAAATTGAGTTGGTAAGGAGAAGAATGGCAGCAGCTCAAGATAGGCAAAAGAAATTTGTAGACATAAAAAGGAAGCAGGTGGAATATGAGGTAGGAAATTTTGTTTTCATCAAAATATCACCTATGAAAAATGTACTGAGGTTTGGGAAACAAGGCAAGTTAACCCCAAGATATATTGGGCCATACAAAATTCTAGAAAGAATTGGTTCCTTGGCATATAAGCTGGAATTACCAGAAAACGTGCAAGGGATGCATGATGTTTTTCATGTATCACAATTGAGAAGATGGGTCCATGATAAGGCAGAAATCCTTGAGACCCCAACCCAAGTGCAAATAAATCCTAATTTGATTTATGAAAGGATCCAGTGGGAATTTTGGCAAAGGATGTGAAGAAGTTGAGGAATAAATCTCTGAAACTTGTGAAGGTACAATGGAGTCTTGATCCTAGTGATTGCACATGGGAATTAGAAAACAAAGTTAGGATGAATTATCCTAAGCTATTTTCAGATTAAAGGTAATTCTGATTTTTAATTTGTTTTCCTTTTTAGGTGTATATATTTTTAGTTATTATGATATAACTAAAAATCTATTTGGTTGAGAATGTACTTGTTCTCAGGATTAAGTTTAAGAATTGACTTAAGCTTAGGAAAATTATGGGACACAATTTCTAAAAGGTGGGGTGTATGTAATGACCCAAGATTTTAGGAATTTATTTTGAAAAACATAAATAAGTTTAAAATATTTTTTAAAGGGAATTGATATAGCTTGATATGGTGTATCTGTATGTGTGTACATGTGTGCACAGGAAATACACATGAACTAAAGCTTAATCCCTGAATGACTAAGAATGAATACATGTTGATGTGTATGGAAATATTATATATATATATATAGATTAAATCCTTAAAAGCTATATGCATAAGTAAATATATATATATATATGGATGCTACTGAGTATTTTTGAGTGTACATGTACATGTGTGTCAGTACAAAATAATGTATAAATATATATATGGGTGTACTAATTAATTCAGTAAGACTTATATACATATATATATATATAGATATGTTAATAAAATACTAGAGTTCAAATCAGCAAAATAAAATATATAAACATATTTTAAATTATAGGCAGAAAGAAAAAGATTGAAGATATAAAAAGAAGAAATCCTCTTATAAATAAATAAAGGAAGTACATACTATTTAAATGAAAGCTAAAAATAGAAAAATAAGATAAAACAGAGAAGTGTTTTGTATAGACAGAATTTGGAAGAATATTTGATAAATAATAATATCAAGTCACACTTTTAGCATGATAGTAGACAAAAGGAAAAGTAATTTCTGGAAAAGAAAATCTCTGAAAATAACCAAAAGAATATAACCACTTTTCTCTTCATAAAACTCAAGCCGGGGAGGGTGAGATTTTGGGTTTAAAAACTAAATGCAAATGGCATGATTTCTGATGGGCAAAAATGACTTTAGCCAACACCTTAAACCCTAAGAAAAACCCTGCATAAATAGGCAGTGAGAGGAGAAACCTTCTTCTTCCCGGATAGCTCTTGATAAAAGTATATACATATTATATAAATATAATACAAGTAAAGAAAAGGGTTGAAGGCAGAAGCTTACAGTCAACTGGGAAGTGGAAGAGAGCTAGGTGAGAAAACTCACTCAAAATCTAAGGCAATAAGTCCTAATGTAGGCAGCCAGTTATAAGTTAATTTTCTTAAAAAAT
Organism: Allium fistulosum; assembly: GCA_030737815.1. NCBI lineage: Eukaryota > Viridiplantae > Streptophyta > Magnoliopsida > Asparagales > Amaryllidaceae > Allium > Allium fistulosum. The sequence continues at coordinate 300,915,050 of CM060901.1, read as the reverse complement.
GAATTTTCATATATGATTGTCTATCTGTGATTTTAGAGCTGAAAATGTTTTGATCCTTTTGGGTGTTCTGTTTGTTTTATTATATGAAAGTCTTAAATATTATTGGTATATATGTATGTGTTCTATAAACCCAGATCTCTGATATGTTAATGTTCAGAAACATAAGTAAATACCCAGAAAATAAAATGTTGAATAGGCAAGTAGTATTGGTTTTGGCTCAACCCAGAAAAATGAAAACATATTGAGCTACAATATACTCATGTATAAGTGCTGAGGCTTGAGACAAAAAGGAATTAGGGGTTCAATAGGGTTTCCTATGTGCTGATGCTTCTGATTCAATGAAAATGTATAAATATTCATACACATAGCAAATAAATTTTGTAATTCAGTGAAACTTGGTCATTCTGAGTTTAACTCAAGCACAAATGTTTGCAAAAGGAAAAAACCCTCTCTCAAAAGCCATAAGCCAATGTTAGTTGCCTATACCCCTTTTAAAATACCATAAAATATACATATACATATAGAATCTCATTTAAATAGACAACAATGTTTGCTTGCCTGTTTGTCTCTGTTTGGTTATGAATAATATGAGATATCATGACATGGATGTTTATGTTAGTGAAATGAATCACTGAATGGTTTAGTCATGAAAAATCAAAAGAGTTATTATTAACTTAAACCTGATTAGGAAATGGGGGTCAAGAACACTGCAGGAATGACTTGTTTTCTTGAGTAATACAAGTTGACACATGGCTTGTTTAAGTCCTGAGATCTTTGTGTAATGGAGTGAATTAGTCCATTACAGTGTGTCCATTGATTCAATTAATTGCAGATGAGACTAAGATAGATAAATATATCAAGGTAAGAGAATTTGATATAAAGAGGAACTAGAGTTTTCCTGGAATGAAATCTGGATAGTGAATAAATGATTTAATTCATTTTGGGTGATTTCCTTATTTTTATGGATGTTTATTTGATTCATGATTGAATTATATGAATGTATGAATGTACCATATCTTCTTGAGGTTTCTGGAAAGGCAGACTTAAGTGTGCACCTGCACACTGACACAGAACATGCACACATGAATTACTTGTTTTCTAAAGGAAGAGTTATATACATATATCCATGTTTTAACTTTAACTTGATTTACAAATTGTTTTAGTGTATTTTCTCATACCAGACATGTGTTTGACCCTAGTGTGCTAATGGCATATGGGGTGTCTCATTTAAAATGGGGCAGCTTCAAATGCATTTTCAGGGGCTGCAGCAACTAAGTAGAAGTAGGAGCAAGGCTTTGAGAAGAAGATTATAGCATGCTAAACTTAGTTAGATAAGAGCATAAATGATGAAATCTGCATGTATTGATAATTTAAATTGCTACCTGTATTAAGTGTTGAATATTGGATGGATATTTTGCTAAGAGATTGACTTGTAACTGGAATTTAAAAATCTGGATATTATCTGATATGTTGAAGAAGTTAATCTAAATCTTGTAAGTGATGAGCAAGAATACTATGATAAGATTGGATGGTTACATTTTATAAATGTATTAGTCAATCTTGAGTCTTTAAAAAGGGTTTAAGTTTTGGGAAATCTGGATAGTTGAATCTCAGAAAAATTAAATGGTTTTATTTTTCTACCATGGCATATGTATACAAAAGATAATAAGCATAGGGAGAATGTATTTTATGTGTCTGTAATGTTTCCATAATTCAACTTGTTTTATACAAATGTTTTATGCCTTATTTTTAAATAAGGGAAGGGTCTGTAATATAGGAGTTGAAAGCAAGGTCCATAAAAGTTGCATATATGTGTACATTTAAACATGTTTTGTACAGATATTAACACACCAGTTACCTTTGTATTTTTAACATGAATCTGAAGTCCATTTCATTAAGGCTTTGAGCAAAAATGTATTATTCTAGACCCTATGAGTTCTACCAGAACAAAGAGTCTGGTTGAACCATGTTTTTCTGGGTACCCATAGTTATGTGAACTCACTCATGTTAGCATTTCATTTAGCTTAGCACCATGTCATCAAAGAATTAAGCTTTTGAAATATGATATCTCACCCAAAAATATTCCAGAAAATTAGTTAGTACTCTAAACAGATTTTATAAGAAAATCAAACATAGATAATGATAGAAGCTTATATCATTTTCCAGAGCAAAAACACAACACCATTAATTTATAGATAACCATAACACAATTATCTGGTTTCTAGGAATTATACTCCATAGAGAATTTAGCAAGGAATCAGGAGTTTAAAATATATATATACATATATATTGATACATGTATGGATGGAGTTTTATTGTATATATTGAATTGAACTATGTGTGGATTGATTAAACTTAATCAATCAAATTATCCTCTTGTTTTCCAGAACTCTGATGCAAACAAGAGAGGCACATGCATCATCACATGTATGTGCATATCCTGATGTATATACTGATATATTTATATTGGATAAGATTTTGAACCTGGATATATGTTGTTTGATAGAAAAAAATGACTCTAGGCTTCAGAAATATGTATATGTATATCTTATATATATATATATCTATGTAAAAAAAATCTTACAAATTAAGGTATAAAAGAGAGGGTCATTTCACCAAACCTCTTGCCTTTTTGCCTTCTACCACTTGTAACTTGCTTTGCCTTCCATTTTCTAAACCATAGCATGCTTGTAAACCATCATAGCCGAGCCTAGGTTGCCTTTAAACCACTTTGGCTGAGCACAACATGGTGTGGCCAAGCCTATCTACAAAGTGGCCGAGCCCATTTGAGGTTTAAAGCAAAGGTTGTGTCACTTTCTTTCATATCTTTGCATTGTTTAATCTATATTCTTTTGTATTGAATCATACTTATGTTTGGGTGTAATTATTTATGTACAAGATTGGATCTTGACTATTCATCCACTCAAAAATCTAGTCGTGCCTTTGTCGTGCTTTTCGGAGTTGGTTCTTGTTTCTTAATTTGTCAGCTCTAGCTTTAAAAAGGTGAATTTATCACTCTCGACATACGTACTTTTATAATTGTGAAACGATGGCATGTGAATTGTAGAAAATTTATATGTATGTTAATATGTTCATATATGCCTGTGATATGATTATATGATGTTAAATTCTGTTTATATATTTGTTACATCATCTGATATGATATTATATGTTCTACTGTTCATTTATTTACTGTTTCTCACACTGCAAGCTCTCTATCACTATGGGTTGAAATGATACATACCCGAACAGACATTAGAATAAGGAAAAATCATTATGGGCTAAAATGATAGGCTCGAGTGATTTTTATTGTATTTGTTTTACTTGGGATTGCGGGTTTGAAATGATAGAACCCGGGTTTTCTTTTTAAATTACGGATTGAAATGATACATATCTGTATCACTTGACCTAGGTTAGAAAATATTATACAGGCCCATGGTTATATTTTTAAATAATATTTCCTAAAAATTATTAAGTATTTTGAATGTTTAAATATATGAAATTTGAGCTGAAAGATTTGATTTAAATGACTTAAATATAAGAAGGTGTTGGTTTTCTATAAGTTAAGATTTTATAAGTCAGTAAGTGGCTTTAATGGAAATTTTAAAGATGTGTTGGTTTTAAATAGAATTTAAAGACATTTATTGATGATAAATAACTTAATAATATAATTGGACTTAATATGGAAGTTTAAATCTAACCTAGTAATTGTTATGAATTTTACTTTATGAAACGGACATGTTTTGTGTAATAAAAAATGTATTTTGAACTGATAAAATGGAATACAGTTTTAATTGGACATTTGTAATAAAATTTATTTGACTAGAAAATCATAGTTAATTGATGTCTAAATGAATAGATCTAAAAGAAAAGATTGATTGTTATATTAACTATGATAAAATATTCTTTTGTGAAATGTTATGTTTTGTAAAATAAATAGTTATGATTTTTAAATGGAAAAATGTAACTTTAATTATGACCTAACTTGATAATTGGAAATTTGGTTTTTCAGATGGAAATTTTAAGTTAAGTAAATAAATAGAAATTTAGTTTTATTTATGAAATGGGTATTTTAAAATAAAGTGTTAGGTTAGTGGTAAAAAGATAAAAGTTAAGTAAAATAGTGTATTTTGACTTAATAAATGAATTATGGTTTAAATTGGATATTTAATTATAAAATTTTATTTTTATTAAATCATAAGTTAAATGATATCCAAATGAATGTTTTCGAAGCATGAAATATGATTTTTATAAGTTAAAAATGGCCAAAATTGAAGTTTTGATGTTTCTGAAAAGTTATAATAAAATCTAGAATTTTATTGGTAGCATTTATAAAATGCTGGGGTTTTAAGATGGCATTTGTCAAGTGCTATCGTTTCTGAAATTTAACTAAGTTAAATATCTATTACAGCTTTTTATAAGTGCCGCTGTTTTGAAATTTAACTATGTTATTGAAACAACTAAATACCTATTACAGCACTTTATAAGTGCTGCTGTTTCTGAAACTAAGCTGTTTGAAAATAACTAAATATCTATTACAACACTTTATAAGTGCTGTTGTTTCTGAATTTGACAATGTTTTGAAATATTACTAATATATCTACTATAACAATTTATAAGTGTTGTGGTTAGCTGAAAATACAGTATTTTGGAAATTTTATAATTGAATGAATGAACTTAGAAATGCTACAACTTTGAAATGAATATTATTTGATGTTGATTTTAAATGGTTTAAATGAATATTATTTTAAAGGTGTTATGATTTTCTAAGTATTATGATTTTCAAAGAACAACATTTCTAAATTGTTATGATTTAAAAATATTATGGTTTCAAAGTGTTGGGTTTCAGAGTTGTTATAACTTTGAAAGGTACTATGGTTTTGAAAATGAAATTGTGTGAAATTGTATTTTATTAAGAATTGTCTTTAAATATATTAACGTGAAACTTATTGAAATTGAAGATTTAAGAATGTGACTTTATAAAGTGGTTTGGTTTAAGATGATTTAAAGGAATATTTCAAGTTTAATAAATTTAAGGAAATATTCAGTGATTTGGAAATTTGGGTTTTATTTAAATGATATATTGATTTGGTTTTTGGAATTTAAATGATATATTATTGCTTTGGGACTTGAAATGGAAATGATATATTGAGTTGGCTTTGAAATGAAATAATATAGTATTTAGTTTTGAAATAGATATGATATTTTGGGTTTTAAAGTAAATGATTTTGAAATAAATATACATGGTTTATAATAACGATTGGTTGGCAAAGAGACCGGGATCGGATATGGGCATACTCTCTGTCGATACCGAAAACCACTTTGACAACCGTGTACGCGGTGGAGATTCCAGAATGAAGTAGGATGGTGGCGATGATCCTATTGATGTATGAACGTGGACTCGACTCCCATGAGTTGGCATAAGGTGGCTAAAACAAGAGCGATTCTCGGGCCAATGAGGTAGCATCTCTGATCGGACGCATTTCTTCGATACCATTCTATTACTTTGTGATTGATTTGGTGGCCACCCTTCGATTTTTGATTTGGGAGTGTGTTCCGAGGTGGGCGGTAGTGGCTGCTATGCGTTTCCACCAGCCCGGATGCGTAATTGGTATATCTACCCTGGCATTGCCTCATTGTGCCGTGTCACCTACCATAGCGAGCTTTACTACGAGTTTGGAATTGTGCCGTAGCCTGTGGAGTATTTAGGGTAGCTCCCGATCTGGGGTACGCTGATACTGGATAGACTACTGGGACTATTATGTGTTAAGGGGGATATGGGTACTCCTTAACGCTATTTAAAAGTAAGTTTATTTTACTATTAGACATTATTATAATAGCGAATATTACTACATAGTAGATAGTTTAACGGATCCTTAAAGAATGGGTGATCCCAAGCATTCTTTAAGTTACTTGTGCATTTTATTACAGCTCACTTGAGTTGGTTTACATTGTATAAGTATGTATGTCCTGACTCGAGTGTTTTGTGTTTTGCTTTACGCTCGGGTCAGACTGAGTGATACAGCATTTGAGACTCACCTTGGAGTTGGAGTTTTCTTGGAGATCCAGCTTTCTATTTCACTTTCGGTTATCCAGTTGATTCCAGTGATGTATTCAGATCTTGTATTTGACTATTGTATTGAGACATCTTTGTATTCGTGATTTCTATTGTATCTTGTTGAACTCAGTTATTACATATATAGTATCTTCATGAACTACTATTTCTTGCTTCCGCTGCATTGTTATATTACTCTATGTCTGTGTCTGTGATATGTGATTTATTTACTTTATATTCTGAGTTTTGCCAAATTTTATTTACAATCTATTGTTTTGAATTATTCAAGTCCGACATGTGTGGATTTATTATCGATTTGAATGATCCAAAATAGTGGGTCGTTACATTTGGTATCAGAGCTTTGGCTCTAGGCAAAACTTAGCATATATGGTAAATTTATTTACAGAATCACTTTCGTTCGAGCTTGAATCTCTTCCTTTTTGACTCGACTTCTTTTGAATTTTGGAACGTTCCCTACGGTTCCAAATCCATTCTTGTCTCTCCCTATTTGTCTTCTTTTGATTCTGGAGTATCCCATAACTCCACTTCGAATGATCTTTATAATGAATAGGCGGTCTCGCCAATCTTCGAATGATTGTAAAGGGGTGAAACTCCTTTACAAGAAGCATTGATTCACCGAAGATTTCTGCATCCTCGGTTTACAAAGCTATCTATCTCTTGTTATCCCGAATTCTATCTCTTGAGATCGGATGTTGGTTTGTCCCAGAACTCTACATCAATCTTATTCTTGAAGTCATGGTCGACCCGGTTAAGGTTGCCAGTGATTTCTATAAGCTTATTCATTCCCTTATTCTGTTATTTAATCATCTTGTCTTTTGTTTCCAACTTATCTTCAAATCATTCTTGAAGTGTATTTGTAATCTAATATTTAAAATGTTTTAATATATATGGTGTTGTTTGAGTTGTTGATGTTGATTTGGGTTTCCGATCGATTCGTCTAATCAACGCTCTCGATAGGATCTCCAAAACACTTGAACAGAGCAAACTGACACCATATTGTTTCCAAACTTGGTAAATGAAATAAATTTTGTATGATTATACTATATATAAGTATAATTTTCTGAATTTTGATAGTTAATTTAATTGGTTGTTAAGAAATAATATTTGATTTTATATATAGCTTGTAAACATTGGCTATTGTTCCATATATAAATAATTGAACTATAAAATATGGTTATAAATTAATTTGGAAATTTAAATGAATTTATAATCAAGAATTTGAGGATTTAAGTTTCCGATGATTTCAAACTTTGTTTTAAAATCTTAAAGGATATATTACTTAAAATATTTTCGAATAGAAATTGTTTCTAAAGAATTTTAAAAGTTTTAAATCAGTGCTCTTCTCTTTGTCACTGGAAAATAATTTCGGTGATGACTGCAGCACCATCGACATTCATTTTCGAGTTTCGAAGTGAAGAGACCATTCTGTAGTTTTGCTACAGTTTTTCTTTGGGGAATTAAATTGATTTGCATTTTTAAAAATTGACTTGATTTATAATATATATTGATATATTATTTAAAGTTGATTTGATATATATTATGTATATATATTTATTTATCTCTAGAATAATTTGAAGCTAATCAGAAATTTAAGTCTTAAATTTTATCCTAAGGGATGATTTCAATTATAAAATGAAGCCAAAATTTGAATAAATATTTAAGCTTGAATAATTGAATTGGGAAAATTTTATTTGTACAATACTCTATTGCATTCCAATATAGCTTACCCTGATTATTCAGAAGTTAACAATGTAATTGAATAATGTACAATATAAAATGGTGTTGTAGGAATTTATATATAAATTGGTATATTTTATTTAAATCAATTAATTTTGTAAATTTATTTGTTTATAAAGTTAATGTTTTTGAATAAGATGCATTGTTTACTAAATTCTTTCTTTTCCCTTCTTTTTCCTTTTCGGGGACGAAAAGTTTTGAGTGGGGGAGAGTGTAACGACCCGTACATTTTTAATAATTAAAGTTGTCAATTTAATAAGATTTTGGTAAATAAATTTGGAAGAAATAAAAAACTTTGTAATTTAATAATGAAATGAATGCCAAAATGAAATGTAACAATGTATTTAAAAAAACTAATTATTAACAATTGAAATGAAATTACAATTTATTGAAGTAATGTAAATTGTTATACTTGGCTATAAATTTATGTAAGAAAACAAATGCAAACATTAAAATTTATAAATGATTTAGTATGAAATAAATGACCATTGAATAAAGATTAGGTATATAAGAATGGTAACATATGTTTGTGAACAATGAATTCAAAAGTGTGATTAAAAGTTATAGTAACGGTTGTAAGTTACTATTTAATTGGTCTATTAATCTAGTTGTAAATGTTGCATTTGGGTATAAAACTGAATATAAGTAAATAAGTGTTAGTGTTGTATGGATAAATGAATTAGTATATAATTTATGGTAATTGAATGAATTAAACATTATGTAAGCAATTATGATAATTAGTGGACATAATAAACTTGAGTGTAATATAAAGATAATGATAACAGTATTTGCAAGTTACATTTTATTTGGGCTGCTAAATTTAAAGTAGGAAATCAATTACATTTAAATGTAAGTAAATGTTCATTAATATGAGATAGGACAATAATTGTAAAGTGTGAATATAATGAAATAAATGGAAATGTATATTTTATTCATAGATAAAAATAAAAGAATGAAACCAAGTTGAATAAATTGATTAAGGTTGAAATAAATGGAAATGTAAAATTTGGATTTTTTTATTTATTTTCCAAATACAATAAAATAAACATTTTCTGAAAATTTTATATTTTGGTCAATTTTGGTCAAATTTTGAATTTAAGTTTAAATTTTTGAATTTTGAATTTTTAATCTTTTTCTTTGGAGCAGAATATAATGCTGATATCCGTTCTGCTTTTTGTTTCGTTAAATTCTGATTTATACCTTTAAAATTGGAAAAATTACAGCGTTTTACACGCAATAAATTTCTGTATTCTTATTTTATATATTTTCCTATATCCATCTCTTTGTTTATTTCTATATCTATTTGTCTAGACTTTTATTGTATTTATTGGGATTTATTTGTTTATATATTTTTATAAATGGCTGGAGAAAATCAAGGGGACACACATTTCATTGTTTTAATTTCTTGCTTTTATTCACCTACCCTCTTTATTACTTACCCGAGCATTCACTCCTTTGCTTGCCATCCAAAACTCTTTAGCCGTGCATTCTTACTTGTTTACACATACAAAGATTTATTACCCACTTCTCATTTTCATTTGCATTTAAGAATAAATTATACATAAAATTCTTTTCCTTTTTCTTACCATTCAAAACTCCTTAATTCTTTCCCTTTTGTTTTCCTAACATTTATTCCTTTTCTTGCCATCCAAACCATCTATTGGCCGTGCATTACACTCCATCAATCACGTACAAACATCTCTTCACTTTCCATTTGCGTTGAGAAAAAATATCACAAGATCCATGGCTTCCTTTCCTCCTCTTCTTTCTCTTTTCATTTTACTTTTCTCTTCTTTCTCTTATGTTTGCTCGGCCATGCCCTCCTAGCCTACCTCCTCATCATCACACCACCACCATGACCACCTCCACAACCTCTCCATCACCCATGCCTTAGATCGTGACCATCATGAAGTCTACATCACCAAAACCTATGCATAACCTTAGCCAATCTCCACCATATCACCACTTCCCTTCTTTGTAGCCTCGGCCACAACATGAAACCTCTTCTCCTATTGCTTTGCCACTCCTTAGCCGTGTATTGTGATGTGCTTGACCCAAACAAAGCCATAGCCGAACCATGTTTGCCTTAGGGCCGAACCAATAGGACCCAAACCTCTTGCCTTTTTGTCTTCTACCACTTGTAACTTGCTTTGCCTTCCATTTTCTAAACCATAGCATGCTTGTAAACCATCATAGCCGAGCCTAGGTTGCCTTTAAACCACTTTGGCCGAACATAACATGATGTGGCCAAGCCTATCTACAAAGTGGCCGAGCCCATTTGAGGTTTAAAGCAAAGGTTGTGTCACTTTCTTTCATATCTTTGCATTGTTTAATCTATATTCTTTTGTATTGAATCATACTTATGTTTGGGTGTAATTATTTATGTACAAGATTGGATCTTGACTATTCATCCACTCAAAAATCTAGTCGTGCCTTTGTCGTGCTTTTCGGAGTTGGTTCTTGTGTCTTAATTTGTCAGCTCTAGCTTTAAAAAGGTGAGTTTATCACTCTCGACATACGTACTTTTATAATTGTGAAACGATGGCATGTGAATTGTAGAAAATTTATATGTATGTTAATATGTTCATATATGCTTGTGATATGATTATATGATGTTAAATTCTGTTTATATATTTGTTACATCATCTGATATGATATTATATGTTCTATTGTTCATTTATTTACTGTTTCTCACACTGCATGCTCCCTATCACTATGGGTTGAAATGATACATACCCGAACGGATATTAGAATAAGGAAAAATCATTATGGGCTGAAATGATAGGATCAGGTGAGTTTTATTGTATTTGTTTTACTTGGGATTGCGGGTTTGAAATGATAGAACCCGGGTTTTCTTTTTAAATTACGGATTGAAATGATACATATCTGTATCACTTGACCTAGGTTAGAAAATATTATACAGGCCCATGGTTATATTTTTAAATAATATTTTCCTAAAAATTATTAAGTATTTTGAATGTTTAAATATATGAAATTTGAGCTGAAAGATTTGATTTAAATGACTTAAATATAAGAAGATGTTGGTTTTCTATAAGTTAAGATTTTATAAGTCAATAAGTGGCTTTAATGGAAATTTTAAAGATGTGTTGGTTTTAAATAGAATTTAAAGACATTTATTGATGATAAATAACTTAATAATATAATTGGACTTAATATGGAAGTTTAAATCTAACCTAGTAATTGTTATGAATTTTACTTTATGAAACAGACATGTTTTGTGTAATAAAAAATGTATTTTGAACTGATAAAATGGAATACAGTTTTAATTGGACATTTGTAATAAAATTTATTTGACTAGAAAATCATAGTTAATTGATGTCTAAATGAATAGATCTAAAAGAAAAGATTGATTGTTATATTAACTATGATAAAATATTCTTTTGTGAAATGTTATGTTTTGTAAAATAAATAGTTATGATTTTTAAATGGAAAAATGTAACTTTAATTATGACCTAACTTGATAATTGGAAATTTGGTTTTTCAAATGGAAATTTTAAGTTAAGTAAATAAATAGAAATTTAGTTTTATTTATGAAATGGGTATTTTAAAATAAAGTGTTAGGTTAGTGGTAAAAAGATAAAAGTTAAGTAAAATAGTGTATTTTGACTTAATAAATGAATTATGGTTTAAATTGGATATTTAATTATAAAATTTTATTTTTATTAAATCATAAGTTAAATGATATCCAAATGAATGTTTTCGAAGCATGAAATATGATTTTTATAAGTTAAAAATGGCCAAAATTGAAGTTTTGATGATTCTGAAAAGTTATAATAAAATCTAGAATTTTATTGGTAGCATTTATAAAATGCTGGGGTTTTAAGACGGCATTTGTTAAGTGCTATCATTTCTGAAATTTAACTAAGTTATGAAATAACTAAATATCTATTACAGCACTTTATAAGTGCTGCTGTTCCGAAATTTAACTATGTTATTAAAACAACTAAATACCTATTACAACACTTTATAAGTGCTGCTGTTTCTGAAACTAAGCTATTTGAAAATAAATAAATATCTATCACAACACTTTATAAGTGCTGTTGTTTCTGAATTTGACAATGTTTTGAAATATTACTAATATATCTACTATAACACTTTATAAGTGCTGTGGTTAGCTGAAAATACAATATTTTGGAAAATTTATAATTGAATGAATGAACTTAGAAAAGCTACAACTTTGAAATGAATATTATTTGACGTTGATTTTAAATGGTTTAAATGAATATTATTTTAAAGGTGTTATGATTTTCTAAGTATTATGATTTTCAATGAATAACATTTCTAAATTGTTATGATTTAAAAATATTATGGTTTCAAAGTGTTGGGTTTCAGAGTTGTTATAACTTTGAAAGGTACTATGGTTTTGAAAATGAAATTGTGTGAAATTGTATTTTATTAAGAATTGTCTTTAAATATATTAACGTGAAACTTATTGAAATTGAAGATTTAAGAATGTGACTTTATAAAGTGGTTTGGTTTACGATGATTTAAAGGAATATTTCAAGTTTAATAAATTTAAGGAAATATTCAGTGATTTGGAAATTTGGGTTTTATTTAAATGATATATTGATTTGGTTTTTGGAATTTAAATGATATATTATTGATTTGGTTTTTGGAATTTAAATGATATATTATTGCTTTGGGACTTGAAATGGAAATGATATATTGATTTGGCTTTGAAATGAAATAATATAGTAATTAGTTTTGAAATGGATATGATATTTTGGGTTTTAAAGTAAATGATTTTGAAATAAATATCCATGGGTTATAATAATGATTGGTTGGCAAAGAGACCGGGATCAGATATGGGCATACTCTCTGTCGATATCAAAAACCACTTTGACAACCGTGTACGCGGTGGAGATTCCAGAATGAAGTAGGATGGTGGCGACGATCCTATTGAGGTATGAACGTGGACCCGACTTCCGTGAGTTGGCATAAGGTAGCTAAAACAAGAGTGATTCTCGGGCCAATGAGGTCGCACCTCTGATCGAACGCATTTCTTCGATACCATTCTATTACTTTGTGATTGATTTGGTGGCCACCCTTCGATTTTTGATTTGGGAGTGTGTTCCGAGGTGGGCGGTAGTGGCCGCTATACGTTTCCACTAGCCCGGATGCGTAATTGGTATATCTACCCTGGCATTGCCTCATTGTGCCATGTCATCTACCATAGCGAGCTTTACTACGAGTTTGGATTTGTGTCGTAGCCTATGGAGTATTTAGGGTAGCTCCCGATCTGGCGGTACGCTGATACTGGATAGACTACTGGGACTATTATGTGTTAAGGGGGATATGGGTACTCCTTAACGCTATTTAAAAGTAAGTTTATTTTACTATTAGACATTATTATAATAGCAGATATTACTACATAGTAGATAGTTTAACGGATCCTTATAGAATGGGCGATCCCAATCATTCTTTAAGTTACTTGTGCATTTTATTACAGTTCACTTGAGTTGGTTTACATTGTATAAGTATGTGTGTCCTGACTCGAGTGTTTTGTGTTTTGCTTTACGCTCGGGTCAGAATGAGTGATACTACATTTGAGACTCACCTTGCAGTTGGAGCTTTCTTGGTGATCTAGCTAACTATTTCACTTTCGGTTATCCAGTTGATTCCAGTGATGTATTCAGATCTTGTATTTGACTATTGTATTGAGACATTTTTGTATTCGTGATTTCTATTGTATCTTGTTGAACTCTGTTATTATATATATAGTAGCTTCATGAACTACTATTTCTTGCTTCCGCTGCATTGTTATATTACTCTGTGTCTGTGTCTGTGTCTGAGATCTGTGATTTATTTACTATATATTCAGAGTTTTGCCAAATTTTATTTACAATCTATTGTTTTGAATTATTCAAGTCCGGCATGTGTGGATTTATTGTCGATTTGAATGGTCCAAAATAGTGGGTCGTTACACAAAGTGAATTTAATAGTGTTTTAAAGGAAAAATATAAAATGTTATTCAATTGATATGTTATAGATTTCAAAGTATATTTATAAGAAACTCTAATATATAATTAAAGTTTTGAAGATATATTTATTTGAATAGGAATAAATTAAATTACTTTGGATTATCAAATGAAAGAAAAGGACCTTCTAATGCTGTTTGTAAATACTAAATTATTATTTAATTTTATAAAAGATTGAGAAATTAGTTATTTACTATATAAAATATATTATATTTGAGTTTAGTAATTATCTAATTAAATCTGAAATATATATTTATTATCCATTTCTTGGTATTTATTTTGTTACATAAAATTATATGTTTTGAATGTTTCATTACTAAGTATTGATTCATTTATTTATATTTCTATGAATAATCTATTTTTATATCAGTTTTTAATTTTCGATTTCTTATCTCCTGTATATTGATAATGATTATATAAGTGATTCACCGTTGATATAGATTTGATTGATGATTTTAAACGATATGGTGATGACATCCTTCTGTATAACTTTATGATATTTAATTCTATGTGACGAGAAATCTGAATAAACGGAGTCATAATACCGTTTGAAATGGGGTATTCGGTAATATTTCTCGGGTTATTCTTTGGACCCATTTAAGTATCACACGGTGGTACAGGATGCTGTTGTGATATTTATTCGATTACTCATTGTAAGTAGATGAGACTCACATGACGAGAATAGAGTGGATAGTGTGAGGTGATACACATAGTGATATATGGCTTTATGCCTATATTCAGTGAGTATGGCTTTGTTCCTAATGATAACCATGACTTCGTGTCTATATGTGTTGGTTCTATATGCTATTATTACGATATACTCCTATTATGTTTATTGGAGAGGACCATATGGCCAGTATCCACCCTGGCGGCCTGATCGTGATGTTGCACCCTAAATCTGTAACACCTTTTATATAGCTTAGTGCTTTTAGCTTAGTGATTCAACTTTGTGCTACCCTGATGCATGCATTAGCCCCTTATGTCACTAGGCCAGTAGTCTATTACCTATAGGGGCATTTGTATTGTCGTGACTTATGAGTCCTCGCGTTGACGAGCACACCGGTGGATATGTGTCACAATGACTGTGGGGTTACCTGAAGACAATAGAGGTATAGTGTCTCTGGAGCTTGCTTAGTGCTATCGCTCTCCCTTCTGGTACTGATGGAGTAGTAGATTGGCATATATGACTGGTATGCCTCACTGTGACATTGATGTGGGCCAAGTGCCACACATATATATACGTATATGTATATGTGTATACATACATACATATATGACTCTACTTGGGACTCAGTGTCTATTGTATAATTATTTCCCATCATGATACTTTCAAATAGTATGTATACGAGGAGATGAGATTATACATGTGATATTTATCCAGTATATAGTGGATTCTCAGTATTTGATAGGCAGCCTATCCTTTCTTATATATATTGAGGATGATGTTCTGTTTATTAACATTGAGAGATAAATTTGGGAAATGCTTCGTGCTAGCATGATATACTTGGGGATATCTCATTTATTGTTATTTTCTGGATTTCATGATGATTTCTAGATATGTATGATCACCTATTAGTGTTGATTCTGAGATTTCTGATTTATGTATTTCTATATGGGTGATGACATCTTTTGATATCAATGTTGATTGTTTCATATTAATTTGAGTTATTTGTGAGGCGTGAAGCCTTAATGAATATCTATGGTATTATACAGTTATTTCAAACATAAATTTCTATACTTATTTACCTATATTAACATGTCGTCTGATGATTTGATTATCTATGTTAGAGTATTATATTATTATTTCTTGTTTATACTTTATTACCCATATTGTGGAATCTTAATTAGACATAGTCTGACCCATGTGTTATTTTATAATACTCGGGTCAGTCCGAGACATTTCAGGTACAAGGACGACATGACCAACATATATGTTTAGTGGACTTAGAGGAGTTACATTAGAGATTGTTATATGATATTGGTGTGACATTGATTCTTTGTACATATTTGATATAGAGTTGTATATTGATTATTTATCATATTACTTTGAGATAGTTGACATTTGTATCGAGTTGAACCCTTATTGTATATACAATATATACATTATATGTTATTACTGCGATTCTAACTCTGTGTACTCTGTATGATACTGTATATTGTGTATTGTTCTGTCCTGGAGGCATACATGTTTATTGCTTTGTACCGATACTGGGTACATATAAATAAGTTATTTATTTGATGTTTTAATACATATTCAGTGTTAGTCCAATGTAATATTCACATGTGTACCCCATATAACCTCATTCTCCGTATCATCTGACACTATTACTCTGTAACACTCTTGGACGGTATGGATATTATTCTTATTATATGATTTTGGAAATTAAGTATAAAGAGCAATCTTTGGAAATATGTATATTATAAGTATGGTATTAAGTTAAGTTTTACAGTTAATTAGTAAAAGATTTACTAAATAAATA
This sequence comes from Allium fistulosum, assembly GCA_030737815.1. Taxonomy (NCBI): domain Eukaryota; kingdom Viridiplantae; phylum Streptophyta; class Magnoliopsida; order Asparagales; family Amaryllidaceae; genus Allium; species Allium fistulosum. Next base: position 300,898,758 of record CM060901.1, on the reverse strand, counting down.
TATTGGATGAATTGTAAAAATAATATTTGTAGATACTTTTGAAATGAAATAGTGTTCATCCTTCCGTTGGGTGGTTTAAGAATTCTGGTCGATGCGTGTGGCTAACGTTATTAATAGAGATTCCTAAACATTGGAAAGAGGCATTTGGACATAATATTTTAAAAAGGTATAAATATTATTGCATTTAGAATTTTTGAATGTAAATATGACTATAATTTAAGCAGTAATTATTTTGAATTTTGGAAAAGTATAAATTCACTATTGAAGGTATGTAATATTTCTATATAATTGAATGAGGCTTAATAAATTTTTTGGAAATGTTAAAATATAATGCAATAAATGATCTAAAGAGTATAAATGAGAAATAGTGAAATCGAAAAACCAAATTAAATTGATTTGAAAACTTGTTAGAAGAGAAATTTAGGAATACAAATTATTTGTATTTTGGTCATACATGTTGTTAAATGAAAAAGAATGAACTGTTTGATTTTGGAACGTAATGAATTATTTAATTATGAATTATTTTGATAAGTAATATAGAGTTAGCTTTGGAATGTAAATTTTTTTGAAAAATAAGTTTAGAATTTCCCTCCAAGTATCAACTTGAAAGCGTTAAATATTTGTATAATTTGTTGAAAAAGTGAGTTTAGAAATAATTTTGTTATAATAAGATGTTTGGAATTAAACAATATATTGAAGAATATGTCATTAAATAAAGAAAAGAGATTTTAGTAGAAAGTTGGTTGGTAAAATTTTAGTTTTTGCTTAAATTATACAAAGTTATTTGATGAAATTTGAAATTGAATTATGTTTGAATTAAATAAAATGAAATATTGAAAGGAAATTTGTTAATGTTCAAAAAATGAATTAGTTAAAAAGTATTTTGTAATTCTAAAAAGTAAATTTTATATCTGATAAATGTTTGGAATTTAAAAGGGAAAGTTAATGAAGTTATTAAGTTAGAATAATTAGTTTGTTACAGATTCTTCCTTATGGGAAATTGCGAGGACGTAATTTTATTAAGGAGGAAGTGTGTAGCAACCCGATTTTTAAGTAATAATTGATTATAGTTAATAATGGCAATTTAATTAATTAAATTGGAATTTGAAGATTTATTTGATAAATTGGTTTAGCAATTATTTAAATAAAAGGATTTTGATCGTGAAAATGTGAATTTAGATTTAAATAAGTTAAAATGAGAAAATAGTATTTGATAGAAGTGATGAAATTAAAATATAATATTAGTTTAATAAAGAAGTGATTTGAAATGTAAATTGTATTTATTTAAATTAAGTGGAAATTTAGTTTATAAGTAAAAGAGAATAAATAAATATAGTTCTCTATTTTATCTTAAGGCCCAAGCCCAAATAACCAAGTCCAAATATTTCTCTAGAGTTTTTCTCTCTTGATATTTTCTTCATTGGCAAATTTTAACTCATGCATATATGGACTCCCTTTCCATTTTCTTCCTCCGAAAGCTTACGCACAAATACTCTCCGCATATCTAAAATCAAGAATAAATCACCTAAATTAATATAACTTATCAAACTTGGATATATGAATCTTGGCATCTTTGAGCCTCTATGGTGAGGAGCGAATTGGGTTGCGTTGTTGTTGGAGTGTGCGGTGTGCGTGCGTGTGTAACGAGAGGAGGAAGAAGATGAAGAATGCAATTTTCAGGTGAGATTTTCTCACAAATCTATACCTAATCAAAGATAACTTATGTACGTATGTTGTGAGTTTGAATTGCTTTATGATTGTACATCATCTGTGCATTAAATTATAAATGGAACAATTGAAATCTGAGGGGAATCGGGTGGCCATAGCCACCTGAAATGGCAGACATGACCTAGAACATGTTTGTTCGAGGCCGTGGACCAATGGAGCACCTGGAATAGAGATGTTTCAGGCCTTGTGAATGTACATTTTATGTGTGTGCACGTGTGAGCTTTATTCTGATGTGTGTGTATCTTACATGAGTGTGAGGGTGTGTGTATGTATATATATTTGTATGTCCGTGTTTGCATTTGTGTGTGTATTTGTTCAGCTTCTAAGTGTACTTGCTTGTGTAATTATGAGTGCTATGTGCATGAGTTAAGTGATAATGTGTGTGTTTATATGTGTGAGTATGTGTGTGATGACCTGTGCTTATGTGCCTGTTTATATATGTGTGTAGTTTGAATACTAAATGATGACATTCTTATATATGTGTGTGTAGTTATGTAGTGTTTATATGGTCTGTTGTGTTATATATATGTGTGAAATCCTGCCGGGTTTGTTGCATTATTTTGTATGTTTTTATGCAATGCTGAGTGTGCGTGTGTATAAAATGAAATTTGCATTCGCACATATGATTGTGTGTGTATGATAAATACACTTAAATTATTGTATATAATTATGTATATTATTCATGAATCTAAATATAATCTAATGTTTATTAAATAAACAAAGTGAATTTAATAGCGTTTTAATGAAATAATATGAACTGTTATTTAATTGATATTTTATAGATTTCATAGTATATTTGTATGAAACTCTAATGCATAATTCAAGTTTTGAAGGTATATTTATTTGATTAGGAATAAATTAAATTATTTTGGCTCATCAAATGAAAGAAAATGATCTTCTAATGCTATTTGTAAATACTAAATTATTATTTAATTTTATAAAAGATTGAGAAATTAGTTATTTACTATATAAAAAATATTATATTTAAGTTTAGTAATTATCAAATTAAATCTGGAATACGTATTTATTCTCCATTTCTTAGTATTTAATTTGTTACATAAAATTATATGTTTTGAATGTTTCATTATTAAGTATTGATTCATTCATTTATATTTATTTGAACAAATATATTTTTATATTAGTTTTTGATTTCTGATTTCTTATCTTCTATGTATTGATAATGATTATATGAGTGATTCACCATCGATATAAATTTGATTGATGATTTAAAATGATATGCTGATGACATCCTTCTGTGTAGTTTTATGATATTTAATTTTATGTGATAAGAAATATGAATAAATGGAGTTATAATACCATTTGGATGGGGCATTCGATAATATTTCTCATGTTATTCTTTGGACCCGTTATACAAAATATTAGATAGTTTGAGTATAATTTACAAGCAGTGAATAAACGTTTAAGTATCACACAGTGGTAAGGGATGCTGTTGTGATGTTTATTCGATTACTCATTATAAGTAGATGACACTCATGTGACAAGATAGAGTGGATTGTGTGAGGTGATACACGTAGTGATGTATGACTTTGTGCCTATATTTAACAAGTATGGCTTTGTGCCTAATGACAACCATGACTTCATGTTTATATATATATTGGTTCTATATGCCATTATTACGATGTACTCCTATTATGTTTGTTGGAGAGGAGCATATGGCTAGTATCCACCCTAGCGGCCTGATCGTGGTGTCGCACCCCAAATCCATGATACCTTTTATATAACTTAGTGCTTTTAGCTTAGTGCTACCCTTATGCATGTATTACCCCCTTGTGTCACTAGGCCAACAGTCTATTACCTATATGGGCATTTGTAGTGTCGTGACTTATGAGTCCTCGCGTTAACGAGCACACCGTGTGGATACATGTCACGATGACTGTAGGGTGACTAAAGACAATAGATGCTTAGTGTCTCTGGAGCATGCTTAGTGCTATCAGTCTTCTTTCTGGTAATGACAGAGTAGTAGATTGGAATATACGATTGATACGCCTCACTGTAGCATTGATGTTGGATGGGTGCCTCTATTATATATATATATAATTCTACTTGGGACTTCATGTCTGTCGTACAATCATCTCCCATCACGATACTTCCAAATAGTGTGTATATATATATATATATATATGAGGATACAAGATTACACTTGTGATATCTATCCAGTGTATAGTGGATTCTCAGTATTTAATAGGAAGCTTATCCTTTCTTATATATTGATGATGATGTTTTATTTATTGAGATTGAGAGATATATTTGGACATGCTTCGTGCTAACCTGATATACTTAAGGATTTCTCGTTTATTGTGGATTTGATGATGATTTCTGGATATGTATGATTCATCTATTACTGTTGTCTCTAAGATTTTTGATTTATGTATTTCTATGTGGATGATGACTGTATTACCCATATTATTGAATCTTGATTAGACATAGTCTGACCCGTGTGTTATTTTATAATACTAAGGTCAGTCCAAGACATTTCAGGTACAGAGAAGACATAACCAGCATATATGTTTAGTGGACTTAGATGAGGTACATAAGGGATTGTTATATGATATTGATGCGGATTGATTCTTTGTACATATTCGATATAAAGTTGTATATTGATTATTTATTATATTACTTTGAGACAATTGACATTTGTATCGAGTTGAACCCTTATTGTATATATAGTATATACGTTACATGTTAGCGCTGTGATTCTTACTCTGTGTACTCTGTATGATATCGTATATTGTGTGTTGTTCTGTCTTGGATGTATACATGTTTATTGCTTTGTCGATACTAATAACATATAGATAAGTTATTAATTTGATTTTTTAATACATACCGGTGTTAGTCCAAGGTAATATTTATGTATATACCTCATATAGTTTAATTCTCCATGTTATCTGAAAGTATTACTTTGTAATACTCTTGAATAGTAAGGGTATAGAGGTGGGGTGTTTATAAGTGTCGAAACCCATTTATCATGTATCCACGACCTTGGCTGTGCTCAGTAAATCATGCTATCCATAAACGGTGAATAACACATTATTGGTTAATGTTATAATCATTGCTCTTAATTAACACTGTGACCTTGAGTGTGCTCAACAAAGCACGTAGTGCATTAAACAGTCACGACCTATCATTCTACAATGCGTAAGTATAAGTATATGACCCTTGGATGTGCTCAACAAAGTCATATGGTATACCTTTCCTATTTAGGAACACACAAGGCCTCTCTATAGAATATAGACAACTTTAGTATGCCTAACAACCATCCGTATACCCTAGTACATTGAATTTGTGTTTAGTTGATAGAGAGAAACCTTTATCTATAAATGCATAATTTATAAAAATGATTTTGAACGTTATAGATGACGAAGGATGACGAGTACGTAACATCGTATGACATGTCCTAACCCGATATAAAATACACACCCCTTATAACTTAATGGATTATTTATTTTGTAATATTTAATATAATTTTAGCTCGTTAAAATTATTTATTTGTAGTTAATTAAGATATAACTTCATGACTTATATTTGTTTGAGTATTATATATAGTAAGGGATGAGTACATAGCATTATATTATATGTTATAACTCGATATAAGATGCACATCCCTTATATCATAGTGGATTATTTATTTCATAATATTTAATATAATTTTAGCTCATTAAAATTATTCATTTTAATTAATTAACTTATAACTTTTATGACTTATATTTTGTTTCAAACAATTTTGAAATTACACATATTAACGTGATAGTATATTTCTTGAGTTTATTTTAATTTAATTATGATAATTTATAGTTATTTATTTTTATATTTAAACTCATTTAAATTTCAATTTTAAATTCAAACAATTAGAATTTAATTACTATAACATTTATATTTTAATTTAAATTTAAACAATTTCAAGTTTATATTTAATTCAAATTTCAAACCATTTTAAATTTATACCAATTCAAATGTAAAACCATTTTTTACTCTAGAAAAAGCTAAAACTATTTTAAAATGGGAAAATATGAAAGAAGAAATACATTAGGGTTTTTTTGAATGAAGGATGCTACCAAAAATTTATGGCTGAAGGAAAAAATTTGACTCACGCAAGTAGGTAAGCGGTGGCGGGCGATAGTGGAGTGTAGGTAGTGGCGACGACTTCACCTTCACTTCGGTGATGACTTCGATGCCTTCGACGACTTTGGTGGTAAAGTGCAGGTGGATGGCGGTGGAATGGAGGTGGTTAAGGTGGCGGCGATGACCCACGGTTTTGAAATGTCTACGAAAACGAATGATACATTAACTTAATACTATATATGTGTAATGCTATATTAACTTAGCATTTCTTGAGTTGTGAAAATAAATGCTATTTTAGTTCATCCAATACTAGTTTAATTTAGCATTCTATTATCTGATGCTAGTTGAATCTAACATTTTTTTATTTGATGCTACTTTAATATAGCATTTCGTTATCCTTCAGATTAAAATTTGAAACTTGTATCCTTCAAACTAAATGAGATCTTAAGTTTTTCCTTTAAACCAATTCCTGCATTTTAAAATTCAAATTTATGACATTTACAAAATAAAATTAAAAAAAACAAATTTGATTCATATTTAATTCAGAACGTATTTGAATCAACCTAAGGCACAAACAATTTGGACCTTACACTTAAGTGATACCTTATAGACAGATCACCTTGATAAGCCAATTAAGGGACATGGGGAGAAAGGTTTTTAGTTTGTAAGAACGTTCCTTAATCAGAGCAATCTTCTCCTTAGTTAATCACTCTTTCATGGACATCCAGCTTAATGAAACTCTCATAAGGTTTGCCCAACGTGTTGTCAATTTATTTGCAATAAGATGTAAAGGCTCTAATGCCATTACTTGATCTAGAGGGTCACACTGCGGAGTAAAAGGGTTTATTTCAATGGAAAAAAAATCATTTTATCAAATTTACCTAAAGATCAATTTTGTATTATTACGAATAAACGTGCAAATTATATTAAATTATATTTAATATAAATTCAAATTTATTTTGATTTAAAAATTATTTTGTTAATAAATTTAATTCTTAATTTGATTTTCAATATACTCAATAATCAACATATGTATTTGTTTGATCATTAGAACATATATAACAATATGATAACAGAGGCAGCTGTATAGGTGATATAGCATATAATATAGTTATTAAGATTTATATCTATATATAAACAAACACACACACATATATATAAACGCGCGCGCGCACACACACACACACACATATATATATATATCTGTGTGTGTGTGTGTTTGTGTGTATGTGTGTGTGTCTATGTATGATATGCATGTACGTACATGTTAACAGTAAGCGCTACATTCATGTATATTTGGTATTTTTTTTAAATGCATATTACAAAGGCAACTATATATACAAATATGCATGTATAATATGTATGTATAAACCATAGATATACTAATTATATTCAACCATTATTACTATATATATATCACTACTAGAAATACGATGTTTAACCGAAGCTGGATAGTCGTCGATAAATTCTTTGCCGATGAATTGCCGAAGACTTAGTCACCGTTGGTATAAACCTCATGGCAAAATAGGCTTCAACGACTTGTGAACGACAAGCATGAGCACGATACTAATGACTTGGCGACGACTTTGTTTTCGATGACTTGCCAACGACTGTATTGTCGATGACTTGCATATGACTGTATTGTCGATGACTTGTAAATGCCTCACCCAAAATGTAAAATATGGATTTTTCGATGACATGCCGACAACTCACTGAAACCAAATTTTTATTCTGCTGCTCCTCTTTCTCTCAAACCACAACATAAAACAAGCCATTTCAGTAATGCCACATGGGCAAATATAACGCCAAACAAATACAATATCATATCCAAATATATGTAAAACCAAAAAAATAACAGTTCATGATGAAAAATAGTCATACATTCATACTAGTAGGTTTCAAAGGACAAATACATACTGACTAAACTAAAATTTATATTCATGATAGCATCAAAATACATAAAATGTCAAAAGTACATTAAAATCTTCATAATAAAATGTGCATACTATGAGTTGATATTTTCATCATCCGTGTCATTATTTACACCCTTCAACTTCAAAGTCATCTTCTTCAACTTTGACTTCAATCTCAAAGTCGGTATCATCTTCATTTCCCTGGTCATCAACTTGTTTATCTACATCAACATCTTCATCTAATTCAACTCCACCGGATACTTCAATGTTAGGTTGTCCTATATCGTCTTCATCTTTTGTGATCTGCATTACTTCATTTAGATTAGGATCATGTTGATACGGTTGATCGTCAATTATGATCATGTCCAAGTTAAATAACTATCTTGGTTTTGTTTTGACTACGGCCCACCAATCTACCTTGTTGTTGTTCATGGTAGTATAAGGTGCATAGTAGATTTGTGTTGCTTGTGTCGCCAATAAAAATGGATCGTAACCTTGATATGAATTTTGTGGTTTGGTTCAATTAGCGGATAATCTTTGTATGCACGTCAAATTTCTATACCTTTCCTAGTATCGACCAATCACATTTGAATAAAAATATTTTAAGCCCTTATGCTATCAAGTAAGTTCGATTATTTCCTGTAAAACGTTATGATAACCTTCTAAATCATCACTCTTGTTGCCGCCTATGGCACAGTTCCCACTGTTGTACGTTGTTTTATTTGCTCCAAACTTAGCCGTGTGAAATGTGAAATCGTTTATGTACAAAATTGGGCAACTTCCATATCTACTCATTGGTCCACATGCGACTGTTTGATATAAACATTTGTAACTTCATTATCAACAACCTATATTTTTATTTTTAAGTTATATCTGACAATTTACTAGGACACAGAAATATATAATGAATCATACTTGCATATTTCTTGAACCAATCCTCAAATCCGTTACTGGGGGCAATAGTTGGATTTGATTCTTCGAATTGGTTGTTGAACAATTAATAAGATAAAGAGAAATATACAACACGAAGAAAATATTACATTATATACCAAATTAGATCCGATAACTCTTCACAATTGAGGAGCAACATTGATTTGGAAAAACTGAAATCCTACTTAATCTGAAACCTCCATTCTTCCATTTAACAGATGGGTGTCCCAATTTTTGAAAAATTGTTAGAGAAATATTGGGCAAATCAACCGTTTCATCATCACTACAACTACTGTTAAAATTTAACTTAACGTGGTCTTTGAAAGAGTAACTAAAAACGTGGATAGTTCTTCTACCATGTATGCTTGACAAATATAACATTCAATACGTGCTTTTTGTTTCAATTTCTTTTTTAGGTGTCCCAGATACCTATATATGAAGATTTACAGTACTATAGTGATTAACAAAAAATTGAATTTAGTTTATATTATACATACTTTTCGAATGGATACATCTAACCGTATAATATCGGTCCTCGCAGTGAATCTTCGATTGGTAAATGTACATGCAGATGTTACATGCAATTAAAAACTCCAGAAGGAGATATTTTCTCGAATTCACATGATAGTTTTGACATAACTTTTTCTAGTTGTTTTAGATGAGTTTTGTTGAGCGCAGTTAAACAAATATCTTTGGTGAACAAAATAAGCTCGGTTATTGGCATCCAAATTTTTCATGGCAACAACTCTTTAAACACCATTAGGAATAAAGTTTTGAGAAATACATGATAGTCATGACTTTTTATACCTGATGGCTGATGGTCCTTCGTATCAACACAATGTTTCAAGTTAGAAGTAATCCCGCTTGGGAACCTTAAAGAATCAACCCATTCCAATAGTTTTCTACGATAATTGCTTTTAACTCACAACAAGCCAATCGTTCGAACTTTGGACGTTTACTATCAATATCAGCTCCGGACGATTATAGTACAATGAAATATCCTTCCTGGACGTCAAACTATCTTCCATTTTTCCTTCCTCATTCATTATCGTATTAAAGTAATCCTCAAAAACATTCTTCTCCATATGCATTACGTTCATATTATGTTGAATTATTAAATGCTTCCAATAAGTAACTCCCAAAATATACTCTTTGTTTGCACCAATTATGAATTTGTCCTTTACCATGGATTTTTGGCTCTTAATCGAGCACATACACATTTTCACTACCCAGAATGCTAAGTGGCTCTAAAGTAATAATGGTTTTTGCTCTGAAAATATTCTTACCAAATCCAAAATGATCATTTTGATGCAAAAATCGACGTGACGATCCCACCAACATTTTTTGCCACCAAATTTTAATCGAAAAGATTCTGTTGAGTCCATGCAAATGAGACAAGCAAATTTATCAGTTGTACTCCATCTAGAAAGCATCTTATATGCAGGAAAATTGCTTATCGTCCACAATAATGATGTAAAAATTCAGAATTTTTTTTGACACATCATAAATTACAACACCTTCTGTCTGTGGTCTTTTTGCTTCATCCAATAAAGACTGCAAATATACATTCATATAAGTTTTACGATTTATCGATCTTGGAACTATTACAGTTAAATACATATACGGGTTCTTCATACATATCTATGGTGGTAAATCGTAAGGTGTTAGAATAGCCAACCACGTTGAGTAAGGTTTGTTACTAAATGAAGCAAATAACGCAAATCCATCAATACACAAACCATTTCTTATATTACGGGATTCTCTAGCAAAATCAAGATATATGTTATCGAACTGCTTCCAAGCATCGCCGTCTGATAGATGACATAAAACGTCTTCAGCTCGTCATCGTTTGCTATGCTACTCACATATGTTTTGTAGCATCAGAAGATGCATACAATCTTTGTTATCTATCTCTCAACGCAAAACAATGCATATGAGTAAAATTGTAACTTTGTCAATTTATATCTTTGTTTGTTGCAAAATTTACAGCTTGTAAGGTTTTTATCTTCATTCCAATATATCATGCATCCATTTTGACACGTGCCAAACTTTTCGTATGACAGAGCAAAGACATATAGTTCTTTTTTTAGCGAATAACAATTTTCTGCCAAGATATTATTTGGTGGAAGCATTTCCTTACAAAGACTTAGAATTGAGTTCATTAGGTTTTTTGACGCGTTGTATGTGGATTTTACCGCGATCAACTTAGATGTCGCTGGCAAATGTGTCATTTTACATCCGTTATACATTGGTCTTTTTGAAGCTTCTAACAGATAGAAAAACTTTTTCGATTCTGGGTCATGTTCATCTTCTATTTTAGGTTCATTAGTTCACATACTTAGACCAACGACATCATGAATCACTTCTGTCATTTTATCTTCTATATCAGGTTCTTCAAAATCGACATTAGTGTTTTCGCGTTCATCTTCTATCACCGCCTATTCATGTCTTGTCTTGACTTCACCATGAAATTTCCACACATGATAGTCCACCATAAAACCCTTTGTATGCAAATGTAAAGCTATAGTATCATATTACCGGAGTTTCACACGACATTTAATACATGGACATCAGATTTCTTTCATATTTGTTTTATCATTAGAAGCAAACTTTAGGAATGTTTCCACACCTTGACTAGATTGCAATGGCACTTTTTTCAAACTTCTTATACATCCAACTTCAAGCTTTCAGATAATTAATTCTATACTTCATGAATATAAGAAAAAAAACAACATCATACACCATTAAGTTTTATTTTATAATATTAATACCATACAATATTGCTTTCTTTTACTAATTTTTATTACTAATACCATTTGCGGTAAATTTTATTTTACTATTAATACCCTACAATAAATTTTCCTTTCACTAATACCATATACTCTAATTTTATTACTAATATTATATACGGTTAATTTTTATTTTATTATAAATACCATACAATAAAATTTTCTTTTACTAATATCATATGCTACTATTATTAATCACTAATTTTATTATTAAATCATACAATATGATTTTATTTTAATAAAATCATATGCTTCTATTTATTCATCATTAATTTTTATTATATTATCATATATTATTATATTATGAATTTTACAATTAAGTGAATGATAATGACAAGAGCAAACCATTATTTAACTGACCGGCTATTCTACTTCTCGTTACAAATACAAAAATATATACATAATTCATAATTCAATACTTTATTACGAGTGATTCATAAAATTTTGATAGCACTTTCCCCTATTCTCCGTATCGTACGTAAAAATACGTACATAGAGAATAAAATATGAAGTGCCAAAATTCTACGAACCATCTATGATAAAATATTGATTTGTGACTTACGTATATAGTTTTGTGTTTATAACTTGTCAAATACTCGGACAAATCTGATGAATATTGTATCAGATGAATATTGATTTTCGGTTTAGTAAAAAAATGAATATCAATATATTGATCATATACAAAATTCGTCAGACAGGACCAACAAACCTATGGATTCTCGTCAATCGAATTAAAATTACCAAATTAAAATATAACGTAATTCCAAATTTCTTTTTATACACATACATTTTTAATCAAACATTTATGAAAAAAATATTTCAATCTTAGCCAATCCATATCAACCGAACCATCCTCGTTATAATCAACTAAGATTACAGAATCATAAATGAATATCATGATATAAAAGAACCATACCTTAAGCTTTGGAGGCTAAAGGAGGCTTTGAGCTTTGGAATAGACGTTGTTGGAGATGGGAACATTAGAGCAGTGTTGGAGAGGTAGGTTCGGGTCTGGAGAGATAGCAGAGCATGGTTCTGGAGATAGGGGCTTTGACGATGGGGGATTTCAGGTCTAGAGGGTTCGGGTATAGGGGTTTCTGTAGGATCGATTTCACCCTAGAGGGGGGGGGGGTGAATAGGGTGATACTAATAATTATAAAAATTTAATGCGGAAATATATAAAATAATTGAAACACATATAATAGCAGAATAATAAAAGCAGAAATAGAACAACACAGATTTACCCAACTTCGGCAAAACCCTGCCTACGTGCTGCCCCCAAGGTTTCTACTAGAAATTAAGTAGTCAGACGCTTACACACGTAAACTTGCGCCCGCTATTGACTAACCTAACTCTACGCTCAAAACCCTGCCACAACTCAACCACTAAGTTGCGAATTCTCGAACTACACCACCGTAGTTCGTCCCCTAGTCACACAACTAGAATTTAATAAAAGTTTAAAAGAAAAATACAAACTAAAAACAAATTACAAAGCCCTCTATAAAATTTAAGCCTAAATAACAATTATAAAAGAACCGACCCAATATAAAATTTCTCCCTTTTCTTTATTTCGGCCAGTATCCTTTACTTCGTAAATTAATTTATGCTTGTTTCCTTTGCTCGAGAATGTTCGTTCCTCTTTCAAAATAAATTAGGGCTTTGTTTTTCTTTGAAGCCGCCGCTTGGTCGTTGATCGATCTTACCGTCGAACCTCAATTCAATTTGATGCTTCTTCGATCTTTGTTCTTTGCTTAGCTTCAGCTGCTTCAAATTATCGAGTTCGAATGATGCTTGAATTGGTACGTGAATGCCTTTTATTGATTATTGGTTATTCTCGACTTTGATTCGAGTTTAATGATTTATTGCTATCTGTTTTGCTTGAACTGGAATGATTTTGATTTGCCGATGATGATTGGGTTTAAATAGGGTTCAATTCCCTTAATTATCATTCGAATATTTTGTTTGAATTCGTATGCTAGTTTTTGCTCGGCCGTTGATTTGTAATCAAATGTTGGTGATGTTCTCTGACTTTTTCAATATTGACTTCGGTCATTTGGAAATTGTGATAATCTTGGACTTGTTCGATTCTCTTAACTTTGTTCCAATTTTTGTTGGCTTTGACTTGTTCATTGTTTCCTTATAACTTCTGATTTTGTCCAAAAGCTTGACTCATGGCTCTATAGTTTTTACTGTATATTTATATGTCACTCCATGTATATACATACATATATGTGTGTATATGTGTGTGATGGCTCTGGTATCATTTCTGGTCGTTCATGTATATACATGGTGTATTTGAAACTGAGCTTGTACTTGTGTAGAGCTGTTGTTCTGTTCTGACCATTGCTATGTTGGTTGAAGTCCGATTTAATATGTTTGGCTGTTTTATTGCTTGTAGTTGCATATACATATGTCTGTGTGTTCGAGTAGTTCATGTTGTACTGACTTGTTTCACTTGAGTCTCCATGCATATGCTATGTCCTTGTTGCAGCCCTTGTGTGGTCTTGTTCTTTTGAAACTGCCTTTGAGCTTTGTACATGCTGAAAGTAGATTCTGTTAAGTTGCATCTCTTATGTTCATGTCTGAATCACGTTGAGTCTGGTTGCAGTGTTTGAGTTGCCTTCATGCCTTCATTCTGCCTGTTTTATGATGAACTTGTGTTGCTGGCTTCATGTATACATTTGTATATCACCATTCACTGTTTCACTGCTTATACCATCCATGCATATAATTATTGTGCCTGCAACCTTCTTGCTTAGTTGTCTTGGTTGAGATTTCACTTGCATTCTCTGACTGGTCTTTGTTGCTTATGTATGCACCGTGTATATACATGTGCTAGTTGCATTCCTGCACTTTGTCTTGGTTGAAGTGTTGCATTCATCACTTTGTACATTTGAGCATGTTGAACTTATTGTTGCGTCTATTCTTTGTTTTTCTTGACCACCATACCTAATTTTGTACATTTTGTCTCGAGCAGTTCTGAACTATATACATGCTGTGTATATGACACTGTATATATGTATGCGCACCACTGTTATCTTGATACTGCTTTGTTTTTTGGTCCATTGATGATGATGATGTCTAAAGCATTGTGACTTTGTTCTAGTTGGAGTCTTCATGTGTCTGCACTTCTATTGTCTTCATTTGGCCTTGCTCATTGATCTGGTTGAAATTTGTGGCCTTGGTTTCACTTGAGTCTGAGCTTGTGCCTTATCTGGTTCACTTTAACTTTGAACTTTGAACTTGAGAATGGTTATGTTGATTTGGTCGAGACTTATATGCACTTGAGTTGAATCCAGCCTCAGCTTGGGTTTGACCTTGTGCTCACCTGTCCCTGTAGTTTTAACAAGTGTATATTGGTGTGCACGGCCTTGTGGCATGTACAATGATACACTGTGCATGTCACAAGTTGTTCGTGTAGATAGATTCAAATAAGAAATAAATGACGAACAACCCAAGTAAACGAGGCAAACAATATTTTCAAACACACACTTTATTTTTCACTACAAAATATTTTCTTTTTCAATTCTACTGCGTCAATGTTTATTTTACAGATAATTCAGATGTGGGATACAAATTGTAATAGAGTTGAAGATCAAATACGAGTGTTGAGTGAATATGTAGTGAGGAAAGTTATGTAAATTGAAATGTAATTTAAGTTGTGTTGTAATTGAAAATTGTGTATATATAGTGAGAGCTCAAATTTGTACTATTCAAAATTGTAATAAAATATTTGTTTGAATTTAAATTCTGTGTTATTTATTTTATTCAACAAATATTTATTTAATTATGTGAAAATAAAATAGTACAATAACAAATACATTTAAATGAATATATATATGTTTATTATCATCAAACAAAAATCATATACTGGCATATTCTACAGTTTCAGATATGGAGGATTCAGGTATGGGGGTTTTGACGGAGCGTAGTGACGGAGGATGGTTCGGGTATGGAGGCAACATAAGTAAGGGTCTAGAGATGGTGGAGGAAGGGTCTCGAGGTGGTGGAGGAAGATTGGAGTCTGAAGTTTTGATTCGTGATTTTTGATTTGGAGAAAATAAAATGGAAAGTTCGACTCTAGTTGTATATTAGTGAGAATAAGCAGCCGGTAAGTCGTCAAAATTTTCGACAACATACCAACGACTACGATGATGTGGGGAAGATATTTTGTTTGCTCTTAAGTAGTCGTCGATATGGCGTCGAAAATTTCAACGACTTACCGATGACCTGTTTATTTTGACCATTTACCGAAGACTTACCGACGATACCGCCCTATGTCATCGATAACCTTTTTATGTATATTGTTTATTTTCGAGTAGTCTATAATAATAATATATTTATTATTTATTTACTTATTTATTTTGATTTATTTAAAATACATATTCAGTGAAACATAAAATATACACACACACGTATGTGGGTGCGTGTGTTCAGTTAATTATTTCCGAACACACACACGTATATATAAATATAAAAATTTTAACTCTAAAATTTTATGTTTTCTTTCGATTGTATAAGGAAGTACATTCCAACACATTATTTGTGAATTAAATGTGCACATTATATCTTATTTTGTAATCATAACATAAAACAATTTTTGTGTTGCGTTTTCAACGCGTATTTCAAAATGCATTGGAGAAAAAACAGTGAAAATGGATTAATTTAAAAAATGTTTTACGCTTAAATTTGAAAATAATTTTTCTTCTTCTTAATTTCCACCATTTGAATAATATAAAAAACCACTCTCTTCCTTCTCATTTCTTTTTTTGTTGTAATCTTAGCATTTTCCAACTTCTCATTCTCTTCAATCTATTCGGAATACATATTGTAAACACATAACAAAAAGTCATTTTCAACTTAAATAAATCCTAGCCTTATTGGACGTTTCAAATTTTATAATTTTGGCCGATAAATCCTACCCTTTTGTTGTATATTGTAGTTGAGGAAAAGACGATAAGGTATTTATTTATTGGATTAAATAATGTTTAAAGTTTTTTTAGTTCACAGGTTAAATGTCGGAATGGTTTGCACAAAATTTGTTACAATTTTCCTAGATCAAAGTTGTTCTGACCAGCAACTTGACTAAATTCGTAAAATTGTCTTTTGCTTATATAATTATTACTAAAACACCACTAAAGCTGGTGTTTTCTGAAGTTCAAATAGTGGCACAGCTGAAATATTTCCAAACAAAGCCCCGTTTTATACACACCCTTTCTATATGTCTGACCTTGACTAACACCCGATCTCATCGGTCAGAAATGGCGGAAACAAGGGTTTCTAAATCCCAATACTTCAAGTTTAAGTTCAAATCCCAGCTATTAAATTTTCTGCTTATCAGCTTACTTGTAAATTTATCCATCGGTGAAGTTATTTTTGAAGAACGATTTGAAGGTCTGCTCTACTCTCTTTAACTTCTACTTTGTTTATCTTGTCGTCTAATTTTATTATGATGCACTAGAGTTAATCTTTAAATTTGAAGCAAGTATGTTACTTTTGGATTTCAAGCTGAACGTTTAATTTGGAAGTGACATTTTACTTGGCATACACCATAAGCATTATGGAACTACCATCTCTTTGGAATAAAACAAAACAATTATCTTATTTCATTGAACTTTCCCCTTTCAAGCATTAATAAAACTAGGTTCCTAATTTTCCAAAATTCACTTTTGTAAATTTCAATCTTCGAATTCAAATATGTCAAATAAAATTCAAATTTATTTGATTATTTATATATAGCAAATCAAATCAAATTAAATTTTGATGGTAAAATGTTAAACTATTCAAATTTTGATGTTTAATTTAACTAAGAGTTAGAGAAGAACTTAGTACTCTACAAATCATAGTAATTTCAATAATGAATTTCGAAATTTAATTTTTTATATTTAATTTCGATAAAAATGTTAAAATTGACTACGAATGAATACAACTGGAACTGTATAAATAGCATTTGATACTTGAAAAGAATTTAAATCTAATTCAACCTATAGAAACTTTAGTTACTTATGAATTTTTTTATTGATTATACCATGAATTTGTGATTCTTTAATATTGCTTTTTATTTTTATTAAATAAGGGCCTTTTTGTCAAATATTTTAGCAAAAAATTGATGGTATAGGTAAAGCAATTAATGGTGTATGAATAGAATTTGCCACATTTTGAGTTATTCCTTCAGTTATCTGTTTAGTAATTATTGTATTATTTATATTATTATTACATTATTACTTTCATGAATCCACTTCACCAAGCGGACATAAATGCATGATTGACTTTTGCTTCAAATTCAGTACGATATTCTACAGTCTTATATTGCTGTGATTTGTGACCATTAACTAGTCTCATAGCATATAAATATCATCATTCAGGCGTTGAGAGCATGTTTAAAATGAATAATTTTCTTAACGACATGTTTGTAGATTTTGGCCAATTGGTATGTTATTTACGTTTGTAGATGTTGACCACGCAGCAGGCTATTCAACACTGTTCGATTTGAGGGATATAGTTGCATTTGATAACTTCTTATATGATCAGTCAGTAAACCTTTATATTCCATCACTTTCAACATATTAGGAAATAATACTACCAACCATGTTTATAAACCAAACGTTAGCAATGTAAATGTAAGAAAAGGACTGTAGCAAATGCAATGTATCTTTTCTCTAATGGTAATCACTAGGCTCTTGTTGACAACATCATGCAAAAAGTCTTAAGCACGCACAAATTGTGATACACTTTGATAAGGCTTGTGTGTTTTTGTTTGCTCTTATCTGAAATTCATATGACGATGGCTAGTGTTGGTGTTTTGTGTCTTCTGCTCACTGCTAATACTATGAATATTCACTTGCATTTTCTTAAGCTTAATAAATAAGTTTGTTTTTATTGTATTTCTTACATAATAGAGGGTTGGGAGAGCCGATGGGCCAAGTCGGATTGGAAAAGGAGTGAAGGAAAAGCTGGATCATTCAAGCATACATCAGGAAAATGGTCTGGAGATCCAGACGACAAAGGCATGCAACATACCCTTATTTGCTTATAATTTGACAATTCTGTGTTTATATTAGGATTTTCACTGTAATTGGTATTTTCTGTTAATTTTGTTGAATTAGCTTGACCACATAATTTAGTATCTTGTAGATTTTTTTATTATGCGATTTTATTGTTTTAGTAACTTCGCAGGCATTCAGACATACCCAGATGCAAAGCATTTTGCAATATCGGCAAAAATTCCTGAATTTAGTAACAAAAACAGGACATTGGTTGTTCAGTATTCTATTAGATTTGAGCAGGATATTGAATGCGGCGGGGGTTATATTAAACTCATGTCTGGTTATGTTAATCAGAAAAAATTTGGTGGTGATACTCCATACAGGTTAGTAGTCATCATTTACCAGAAAGTATAAAATGAATGGTGGGAATACTTTCACACCGTTAAATTCACCATGCCTTCATTAATTGTGTTTCCATATGTGTGTCTGTGTATGTGTTTGAGTGTGCTCTTGTTAATTACTTGTAGGCCATCATCATTACGTTCTATGTATAATAAGTGGTTATACTTTACCTATACATGTTTATGCATATTGATATATTTGACTAACTACTATTAACTTTGGTCTACACAGTTTAATGTTTGGGCCTGATATATGTGGCACTCAAACAAAGAAGCTTCATCTGATTGTTTCATACCAAGGACAGAATTATCCTATAAAGAAAGATCTGCAATGCGAGACAGACAAATTAACACATGTCTACACATTTATACTTAGGCCTGATGCCACATATAGTTTGCTTGTCGATAACCGGGAAAGAGAATCTGGAAGCTTGTACACTGACTGGGACATTCTTCCGCCACGAAAAATTAAAGATGTCAATGCCAAAAAGGTTGAAGCAACTCTCAGTTATGATAGCAGCCATCTTTGGCTAAAAATACGAATAATTAAGTTGTTGACGACAAGTATCTTTTCTCTGTATTGACAGCCTAAAGATTGGGATGACAGAGAGTACATCGATGATCCTGATGCTGTTAAACCTGAGGTAATTTGATGCAGAGATTAAATTGAAAATTAACTTGTTTATAAATTATATGCTAAGTGTCAGCTACTGCAGGGGTATGACTCGATTCCATCTGAAATTCCTGATCCAAATGCCAGAAAGGTGGGCCCAGATTTTATTTTTTATTTGTAGATGGAGAGATGTTATAATAATAATTTTATCTGAGATGATACCTTAGTATAAGAACTTTTTGTAGCCAGCTTCATGGGATGAGGATGAAGATGGCATTTGGAGAGCTCCAAAGGTTCCAAATCCAGCATATAAAGGACCATGGAAGCGTAAGGTATGTAAGGAACTGTAAAGCTTGCATGCTCATGAAACATACATTTTTTCAACTTATATATGAATGATTACAGAGGATCAAGAATCCAAATTATAGGGGAAAGTGGAGGATCCCATGGATTGACAATCCAGGTCAGTTAAGCAAACCTATATTGTAACTTATTCTGATTTAACTAAAGGTGAACGCGAATCAAGGCAAATTCATGTTTCAAGCTGTTCAATCAGGACATTCTTTTTGGAGGATTGTATGATTTTCGTAACTAATAAGTAATTTTTGTATCATAAAACTGTTTTTTGTCTTTTTGGGACAGAGTTTGAAGATGATCCTGATTTGTATGTTTTGAAACCTATCAAGTATGTGGGCATTGAAGTATGGCAGGTAATATATTTCATTAACTCACATTGTAACTATGTTCTGCAAATTTGATGGATCTGAAAGTATATCTGGTTGATCATTGATTAAATGCAGGTAAAGGCTGGTTCAGTATTTGACAACATCCTAATATGTGATGATCCAGCATATGCGAAGGAGGTTGTTGAAGAAACCGTTCTGAGAAATAGAGAAGTGAGTAGCTTGCCCTGCTTAATTCAGTACTTATATATAGCTGCAAATTGATCCAAAAAATATGTAGAATACGATAACTTGTATCGTTTCTTTAGGCTGAAAAGGAGGCTTTTGAAGAGGCAGAAAAGGAACGCCGAGCTAAAGAAGAAGAAGTATGTAAATTTAAGCTTATAGTATCTCCATTTCTCCCTTAAATATAGCCTTATCTATGTTTTTTTTTTTTCATGCTAAATTGGGTCGCAAGTGATGGCTCAGGTGCAAAATGTCATTTTATTGGTTTTGATTTGGTTTTCAACCTCATTGGTTGCATAAATAGTATAAAGAGTTGCATTTACATGCACAATGTGCCGGATGATTTGAAACCCGATTTACATGATCCTTAAATCACATATTCCCTTTACTAAATGTGCATGATCCCTATGCAGTTGTGCAGTTCTAATTATTTGGTATGTCTCAGATGATGCAGTCATACAAAGCATCATGTTTTATCTGACGTATTTGGAATATCATGTTCAGACTTCAGATTGCAGTACAAAAATTGTTGATACAATACCTGTTACATAATTTTGAGTTAATGGATCTGAAAGCGCACAATCATCTTCGTCACATAAATTTCTCTGTAATGTAACCGTGACTTGCTAAACAAAGGTTGGTAATTGTCATACAGGAGTCACGAAGGGCAAGGGAGGAAGGTGAGCGAAGGAGAAGGGAAAGAGGACATGATCGGCATCATCGTGATCGAGACCATTACAGAAATAAGTATAAAAGGGTACGCCTTTGTTGCATTTACTTGTATATCTTCATTTCTTAACCACAATCTACCCCTACAGTGGCTTATAAATTAACACTCTTTGTAAACATGTGTTACAAGAGAAACAATCAAACAATTTCGAGCGTTGTGCTCGAAAGCTGGTTTGAATTATGACTTTGCAAGAGTCATCTCTTGCTATTATTGACACTCAGATAACAAAGAAAACTCAAATATGATAAGATTGCGTTTCTCCAATTACAAATTCTTTTGCTTGTCAATAGTTGGCCCAAAAGAGCAAGTTTTTTTTCCATGATGTATGTATTACAAATGTTATATTCCGTCAAGTCTGTAGAATAAAGATTATGGGGTTAAAATTTCAGCAATCAATTGAACATAACATTTTAGTATATTCAGCCATTATTCAAAGTTAGAATGCAAGTATTTACAGCAATTATTGTTTATGCATATGCGGAAGAACATTATTCTAGTTTTTCTAAAAGTGTCATTAGTGTTAGATGATTTTAGCTACTTGATGTTAATAAAGCAATTACATGTTCTTTTAACCGTTAGTTTCAAATGCTAAATTATGCAGCGGGATCGTAGGGACTATTTGGATGATTACCATGTAAGTTTTTTATATTGCAGTCTCCTGATATTTTGTATTGTCAAATCCAATATACTTACACAATTTTCGCAAACTGTTTATATTACAGGATGAGCTATGATTACCCAGATGATCACGCCGTTCATGTTGCTTTAGCACTGCGATTAATGTTGTCATTTCATTGGAATTCTACATGTAAAACTATAATTGATAACTCATGCAATCAGTGTCAAATATGAATCGCTAGCTGTAAAATCTGCAATGCTGTTCTAATGAATTTGCTGTGAAGTTTGAAGTTTTAGGGCTCATTTGTGGTGGAATTGCTTGAAATCACTGCAGTGGACGCTGGCCTTCTAACAATATGCAGTAGATTGAAAAGGTCCAACTTCAAGGAGTGGACGTTTTCCCCTAATGTTAATTTAATCATTGGTAATGATTGATTCTCACCATTTATTTCAAATTTTTTTGAAATAAATGGTGAGAATCAATTCCAGAATGGAATTAAGAACTAAGATCGGAAATCTCGATATACAAAGATTCCTAAGAGGCACCCCATTTTGACTACTAGAATAAAAGATTATATAAAAGATTAGCATATCAAAATCTCTTAAACAATTTTTAATTTTAAGTAGCGTCTCATGATTCCGTTGGGTATTAAATTGTCTTCGAATGCAAGCTTCACGTCCAGTTTTAACTTCTTTTTTGAAAAATAGAGAAACCGTTGCCTATCCATCTTCTTTTCCCTTTATATAACTTATCAATTATAAAATTTTATTTGTACCATTTATTTTACATTTCTTACTCATCAACAAATTATCTTCAAACAATCTCATCGATATGTCGAAAAATTCAAAAAGAAAATATCAAAAATGTTCATCTTATAGATTTCTATCTCAACTCAGATCGGATAATCAGAATCCGACTTAATTTATAATCAGAATCCGACTTAATTTAATCAGAATACGTTCAATTCTCAACATGGTCAAAATCAATATCATTTTCAACAAGCTTTAAATTCGTATCATCCACAACAAAATCAAAATTTCTTTCATTCTCAACAAGATTCGTACCATTACCAAAATTTGAATTATTCGTAGAATAGTTCGTTTCAACAAAACTATAACTATGATCAAAACTACGTATCTCTCAATGGTCAACAGCTGTCAGTGCTGCCTTATCGTTTATAAAATTTATCAAGAAGTCTCAATAATTAATTTGGAGACAACAAATGTGAAAACCAAGAAACCCAATTCGATGGAAATGAAATTGCCGAAGAAGAAGATGTTTATAGGAATTCTAATTTGTCTTCCGGTCAAGCTTGGGGAAATCAAACAACGAGAATCAACATTAATGAATCTCCAAATGCGGAACCAAAAGCCGCGAAAATGGTTAAATGGTCGTCGAACGAGCAAGCTGAATTAGCATTCTATTAGGTTGAATGTTCTAGAGACAATTAGAAACGTATGAGCCAAAGTGAAACTTTGTTTTGGAATTGTAACATCCCTAATTTTTAATAATATTATTTTGGAGATTTAATTAGATAAATTAAATATAATAACGTAAATCTTAGAGTGATAAGGGAATTGAAATTTGAAAATTCAAAATAGAGGTCGAGCTTAATTAATTATATAAATGGGCTTATAAATAGCTTTGTATGTTAATTAGGAGAGTAATTAACGCAAGGGTATTTAGGGTAATCGTGCACCATAATCCCATTACCTTATATTCTCGTTTCCTATCCATTCACATTCTTTTTTCTCAAAACATAAAACGCAAACAAAAGAGAGAAGCCGACCATTACTTAGGAGAAAAGAGGAGGAAATCAAATTAAAGCTATGGATTTAAGCAAGGAGAATTAATCTCAATCAAATCTCAAAGTCCTTATCCTAATCAAGGTGAATAATAATCAAAACCATCTCTATTTTTTCTTTTATGATCATTTGATTTTCGGGTTTAAGATTAAATCCATTATGATGATATTTGATGATGATATGCTTAGATTTTATAACATATTTGATTCAAACAAAATTGTTTGATAACTGTTTATACGGTTTTAAGGGTAAAATCGTTTAAATTGAATTTCGAATGCCATGAGGAATTTATATGTTATGTAAAACATTATTTTGGAGATGAGTTTTAATTTTTATAATTTTCCAAGCTATGGAAAATTTATTATGAATTTTCAAAGGAAAATATGAATAATTAGGTTTAGAAATTAATTTCGGTTATTTATGAGGAATTTGAGTTTGAAATTTTTATATGTTAGATAACATATTGGAAGTGAACTTTTGTAATTTTGGGGGATTTTTTCTAAGTAATTTACTATGGAAATAAAATTATTTTAGATGAAGGACTTAATTGTTTTAATTATTTTGCTTAATGGAAGAGCTTATTTGTTAAACTAATCTTTGGTTAAATCTGAAATTATGCGGCAATTATTTTGGTAAAGAATTTGAAAAGTTTATGGCAACCAATTAAATGTTTACAAATAGGCAGGTTAGTTATAAAGTAATTACTTTAAATGACATTAAATCAGACTTTATTCGGAAAATATGTTCCGCCTCTTTCAGAAGCACCTTTCGACCTTATGCTTCCGCCTCGACCAAGTCGAAACCAACTAATGCCGAAACCAATACATAAGGTATCAATATGATTGGTACGTAGTGGATTGGAGAAGGACGGAAGGCATGATGTCGAAACCTTTGCTTTCGATGGGGTCGAATCCCTTGTTTTACTTTCTAAAGAAATGCGCTTGCCTGTTTTTCCTAACGCTTTCGAAGGAGTCGAAACAGATGCATTTGAAAGGATCTTTTAAATGGCTTTCAAGGGGTTGCCACCTTTTTGTTTAAGTGTAGCTTTCGAATGAGTTCCTATATTTTAAACTAATGCGTTCGAAAGGATAGTCTCAACCTAATCGAAACCTTGCTGTCGTCCCTATGTCTTTCGAATGGATTGAAGTCACCGACCAATTCGAAATGTAGCTTTTGTTTTAAACCTGTACTAAGCCACTTCCTAAAGATTTCGAAAGGGTTAACGGTTTCGAAGGCAATGGCTTCAAAAGGCGGTTTCGAAACTAACCTTCAGATGTTTTACTTAGATGTTTTGAGCTTTTGAAATGATGGTTCCGAAGCCATCAACTTTCCCCAAACAATTTTATATAAAGGTTAAAAGTTTCGAAAGGGGTATTTTCGTATATATTCACTTTGACCCAAAAGATATTATTAAAGATAAACCCAATGCTTTCAAAAGGGGTACTTTCATTGGTTTCGAAGCTATGCTTCTAAGAGTTGATAAGTAATGTTTTAATACTTTCGAAAGTTATGGATTGATGGTTTCGAAGAGATGTTTTAAAATGTTTTGAAAGACATATGCTTAGTGTTTTGAAAGGAAGATTTAAATGCATTCGAAGGAGGTTAACCAAGGGTTTCGAAAGTAAAGTTTTAAAGGTTTCGAAAGCCTTAGTTCTCCAAACAAATAACCCAATCTCATTCTAAAGGAAGACCATGGCATAATAAAGGAGTTTTAAATGGCTTTTAAGTATGAAGTTTTTGAAGAAGCTTTACTTGATAAAATAATAGGTTAAAGGGATTAACCATGTTTCATATGAAAATTATTTTAAGGATATTAAACCACAGATGTTGGTGATTATTATGTTATTGTGCTTGCTTCTTCTAATATACATATTCACTTTAAATTGGACCCATAACTGTATTTTGGGGAGAATGTACAGAATAACCAGCTAGGTTGACCCAGTAGTGAATATAAATTGAGTTAACTCCTGTATGAGTAGAATTGCATCCAGGAGGTCATGTAGACTAGAATATAGGATGTCTAAATACTGATTAAAGAAGTTGTCGGATAGACAGGTTCATAGTAAACCCATGAAAACTACGTTTAGGAAAAGTTATTGGCAGGGGTCAATAGATTCATAGTAAATCCATGAAAACTATATCCGGATTAAGTTATTGATAGAAGTCAATAGGTTCCTTGTCAACCCATGAGAACTATGATAAGGGGGAAGTTATTGGAGATACCAATAGGTTCAGGGAGAACCCATGAATGATGAAGTTATTGGCAGGGGCTAATAGGTTCTTAGTGATCCCATGAAAACTACGAAACCGGACAAGGAGTCCACAAATATTAAACAAGTTATAAATCAACGTCTGAAAACTATTAGGTTAACAGTGATCCCACAAACTATTGTTAAGACAGATAATTAAATGAATGAGGATGAGAAATCCAGAATTGATTTATTTATTTGCATATCATCATAATATTTTGAATTGCTATGTTTTAACCATTGTGGATGTAGGAGCACAGTTGTGACGCCCCACCTCTATACCCACGCTAGACAAGAACACTACGGTGTAATGCTGTCGACTAGCACGGAGAATAAGGCTGTTGAGGAGCGACCATCCGTGTAATTTCTTTGTGCGAGCACCGATATGTCAAATAGTATAGCATGCACTTCATTTAAGGAGGAAGTCCGACATACCGATACAAACTCAAAGCTATCACACAGTGGCTATATATAATCTTCGGAAACAAATATAGAAATAAACATAACACAAATCAGTCACAGACATCCATATCACAAAGGCGGAAAAAGATATGAATATATATATATATATAACACATGAAAGTGTACATCAGAGTAGTGGTCAGAAAGATCCACAATACACAAAAGAATAGCAACATGTGCTATACAAAAGAATAAGTATACATCACGGTGTCTATGTCTCAAATGTATACAACAAAAACTACTAATCTAAGTAGTTAGCCAAAAGACAGAGTAATCCCGGAAGAGAAGTCAAGCAGAAGCACCTGTAACATCTCGGTCTGACCCGAGTATTATTTCATAAGAAAATAATAAACGGATCAGTCTAGCTATAAATATCAGATGACATGATATAGAATAAAAGACATGGCATGAACATATAATAACCATAATGTCATACTATGATAAGTATGTAAATGAACATCAACAAAAGATCAATCAATATCACAAGAATCTTCTCAAAGATCCAAATCCACAAAAAGGTAATGAAACACGAATTCATCAATGCACAAAAATTGATAAAAACTTATCAATGAAAATCATGAAAATTGGTGAAGCTCAAATTCCAGAAATCAACACACGAAATCCAGAAATCACAAAAAGGGGGGAGGCCTATCACACGAACGGGAGCATGAAAGCTCACCAACATATGTATCACACGAACGAGACGCTATCTCATGGTAGCCAACCATAAATTTTGAGCCGAAACTCCACACGAACGGCCCGAAGGCCATGGGGCGCTACCCCACATATGTGAGTAGAAACATCACACAAACGGGGTCTAGTCTCCCTCGCAGACAAAGAGACATCGCTCAATTGCTAGCCTAAATCACAAAAATGATTGTCATGATCATCAAGAAGTGTCAATTACACTAAGCTAGTAAATATACGAGTTTAGCTTCATGTCCCATAACCACTAGCTTAACTTAAATATTTACGAACAAACTATAGATCTTCACTAGGAAATTGTCACAAAAGGTTCAGTCGAACAAGTCCAAGAATTAACCAACAAAGTAAACGCAAGCGTTTCATACCACCTGTTTTACTAAGCCGTTTAATTAGATTTCTCATCCGAGTGAAGTAAAGGCTAGTATATACTAATAGATTGAAAAACGGTTTAGGAAAAAGAGCTTTGTAATAAAAATAGAGTTGAAATCGTTTTGATGAAAGAGTTTTGATATTTACTACTAGTATTGAAACCTTTATATTTTTAAAGTGACAAATCACAAAAAGGATTGTAGAAACAATCTATCACAAAAATTCACATTCGAAGACGTGGATTAATTCCAAAGAAATCGATATCAAATCCATCAAAATGGATATTTCCGAAAATTCCCGAAGAAAATGTCATCAAAGTCGATAATAAATGATAACAACAAAAGGGAAACAACACGAATCGATTAAAGTTGGAAATTCAAACAAATAGGCAATATAGGCATAATTGGCAAAAGGGAGCAGGTCGGTCAACCGGCTCACTGAGTTCGGTTGACCGGACCAGAGGCAGAAATGCTCGGGTAGCAAGTCGGTCGACCGGACCCTGAGTTTGGTCGACCGGAGCCTGTTACCAGTTCTACCAAACCAGAGGCAGGGAAATGCTCGAGTAGCAGGTCGGTCGACCGGACCCTGAGTTCGGTCAACCGGAGCCTGTTACCAGCACTCCCACGCCTATCAATGAATGCCAATCCCTTCCGAATTGCAATCGGTCGAGCAACGGCACTAAGGGTTTACGCCCATCGACTACTTGGCCATATAAGCTCTTCGATTCATCACCAAAAACATGATCAAAACATCAAAGTTAGGATTTTCAAAGAATTGAACTCAAAACACTAAAAATTGGAATATTCACCAAATCAATCCAAACCAAAAGCTTTTGCACAAGAATAAGTGTTAGGAATTCATACCTAACAATCGAAGATAAATATAGATTAAGATGTGAGATAAAAATCTCACCTTTTCACAAAAACAATGAAGAAGGAGCTTGAAAGCAAAGGGAGAATCAACCACTCTTCAATGCAACCCAAATGAGCTTGAATCTATGCTCAAAAAGGAGAACATTCCCAAATTAGGTTTAGGAATTTCTGAAATTGATAAAAGAATGAGTTGGAGAAGAAGAAGAGGAGGCTTACCAAAGTTTCTTCTATTAGTTTGGAGCTAGAACTTGATTTGTAAATGGAAACTAGGGTTTGGAGTTTTAATTTCCCATTCCACTCACCATTAATCTCTTTAGAACTTTAAAGTAGAGGGGGAGGGAGTGAATGAAGAGGGGGTTTCAGTTTTGAGTATTAAGTTAGACATAGGGCTGAACCCAAACCCAAAGTGAAAATGGTCAAATTTTTGGCTAGCTCCAAACATATCAATGTTTATACTCAAAAAGATCGCAAACGTCATTTTGAACTCAATGGAAGTGGTCTCGAGTCCCAATTCGACTGTTTGCAAAAAGTAGCTTTTCGGACTATGATCCGACTAATGATTAAAATATTTAAATAAGATATTCAAATACATAATCATCGAATATGCGGGTTGTTACAACAGTATATGGTTTTATAAAATTTTGAATAAGATACTAGTGAGGGGAAAAGCCGTTCCGCTAAGCGACGTTATCTCTCTAGATATCTAAATGGTTTGAGATGGTAGATTATTATTCATACCAGGCTTTATGTCTGACTCGAAGTTTATGTTTTCCCCTTAAACTCTCGGGTGCTCAATTGATTTTGAGTAGTTTGACAGTTGAGGTTTTCAGGTACCACTTTAGACGAATAAGCTTCTGGAGACGTGCAGGAGGCATGATATATATTTAGAATTTTTTCTATTTTTGATTCCGCTGTGTTGTTTGTGTTGTAAAGGCAAAGTTGTTTAATTGCTTATATATACTCTGACCATCTAGGGGGGCATCCTCATATGTCGCTCTTGGCGTATGTTGTAATAATTATATTTTCTTTGAACGTGGTTAACGATTATGAGATTATGTAATGAATTTGAAATGCTTTGAAATGGAATGAGAAAGTTGTTTATTAATTTAATTTTTTTTCCATATCCATGTGTTTCTGTTATATCAATGTATCTAACATTACCATACTTGGTCACCGAGGATTAATAACTATAGATGACTGCAGCATCCGTAGCCGTTAGTTTTAGGCCTCCAAATGAGGGATGTAATAAGTTGGTATTAGAGCATAGGTTTATGAGAACTTAAAAGAAATTTAAACCTAAAAGATTTTTCAAAACATAATCCAATGAATCAGAAAATAAGATCAGGGTTTTGTTATAGTAACATACTTGCATTTGATACATGTAGGTATATATATAAGTACGTATTCTCCTCTCTTTTAGACCATTCTTCTGTATCTCACTAAGGCTTGTATGCAGATTTACGAGAAAAAAGATATGGAGGCAGGAAATGAAAGAGGAAATCTCGATGGAGGAAGCACCACGATCCAATGAAATGCTCGACCCTCCATGAGGAACCCGGGTCGACGGGCTAATGCTAACCAAAAGGCAGATGCCAATGTTGGTGCTGGAAATCCACCAGTGGATATGGGGACGATGTATCAGTTCTTCGTCAATCTGATGTAGGCAGGCGCAGCTGCTGGAGTTGCTGGGAATGTTGGAGGAGCTAATCCTGCGGCTCCAATTGGGAATAACTATGCTAAGTTAAGCAGAAATTACACCAGTCTTGGTGGAAAGCCGTTTATGAGAACGGAGGATGCCATAGAAGTTAAAAATTGGTTGTTGCATTATGAGAGAATCTTCGCTGATTTGGGTTTGGATGATGAGCAGAAGAGGCGGCTGGCCTCTAGGCAGTTGCAAGAGGCAGCGCTTTATTGGTGGAATAGTGTTACTGCCAGAGTTCCGAAAGAAGAGTTGACTTGGGCAGAATTCCGAAGGAGATTTGAACAGAAGTTTTTGTCTGAAGTTACCAAGTCAGCGTTGTTGAGAAAGTTTATGGATTTGGTGCAGGGAGAGATGTTGGTAATCGAGTATGCTACTAAGTTTAATGAGTTGTACTGATATAGGTA
This sequence comes from Allium fistulosum, assembly GCA_030737815.1. Lineage (NCBI taxonomy): Eukaryota > Viridiplantae > Streptophyta > Magnoliopsida > Asparagales > Amaryllidaceae > Allium > Allium fistulosum. The sequence continues at coordinate 300,868,493 of CM060901.1, read as the reverse complement.
TGCTACTATAGACACCGTCATCAGAAGGAATGAGAGGTTCATTTGAGGATTGAGGATTGAGATTGTTAGGGCGACCCTGACACATCTCCGTGATCCTTGTAATGTAGTTGTGGAAATAGCAATCTGACATGAGGAGATGCTTGCTATTTGTGCTAGAGAGAAGCCAGTTGAAACCCAGGGTTCTCAAGGAAAAAATAAAAAGTTCTTTAAGAAGAGGGGAGCCCAGAAGGGGGAGCCTGCCAAGAAGGCAAAGGCTGATTTAGTTTGCTTCAAGTGTGACAAGAAAGGTCATTATGCTCATGAGTGTCAGTCACATAAGGGGAAGAAAGCTGCAGAAAAAAGAAGGGTGTAAAGTGCTTCAACTATGACCAAGTTGGGCATTATAAGAATCAGTGTCCAGAACCAATCAGGGTAGACAAGGGAAAGGTCTTTACTGTTGGGCCATCATCTGCTAGGCCAACTGCAGGTAAAAAAGGGAAGACTGAGATGGAAGGAACGCTTTTGATTCAAAGTATACCAATTAGGGTACTATTTGATATTGGTGCATCACATTCATTTATATCTCAGTGCTTGGTTGATAGGTTATGTCTAGAACCCACATACCTTGTTACTTCCTTAAGGGTTGCGAATCCAATAGGAGGGTATGCAACTCTAGAGATGAGATGTGATTAGTTAGAACTAGGATTGTTAGGTCATAAGTTTGCATGTAGTCTGTATGTTTTTGATTTCGTAGATTTCGGGATCATCTTGGGTATGGATTGGTTGGGTAAGTATGAGGCTAGGATATTTTGCCAAGATAGGGAAATATCACTAAGACATCCTGATAGTCATAATCGAATTATATCTCAGTGGAGAATTCTGACCCGAGTAGTTGTGCTTTGTTATGTGCTATGCAAGTGGGAGAAGAGTGACGTCAGGTTCGAGTACCAAGAGAATTTGCAGATGTCTTTGAGCTGGTTACAGGACTACCACCGAAATAAGCTGTTGAGTTTTGGATAGATCTTGTGCCAGGAGCTGAACCTGTTAGTAGATCACCTACCAGGATGACACCGACCGAGATGAAGGAATTGAAGGTGCATCTAGTGGATCTAGAAGGAAGGAATTTTATTAGACCAAGCGGTTCGCCTTGGGAGCGACCGCGGTGTTTGTAAAGAAACCAAATGGGTTGTTGAGGATGTGTATCGACTATCGTAAGTTGAACGAGAGGACGATTAAGAATAAATATCCTTTGTCGAGAATTGATGTTCTATTTGATCAGTTGTGTGGAGCCAGAGTGTTTCCCAGTTGGATTTGGCGACAGGTTTCCATCAGTTAAGAGTGGCAGAGGACAGTATTCCATTAACAACATTTCGAACTAGATATGGTTCGTTTGAGTTGTTAGTACTGTCATTCGGGTTAACGAACGCACCTGCTTTCTTCGTGGATTTGATGAACTGAGTTATCCGAGAGTACTTGGATAGGTTTGTGTTGGTGTTTATAGATGGCATTTTAGTATACTCTAAGGATGAAAGAGAGCTTGATCACCTTCGAGTGGTGCTTGAGACACTGAAGGCGAAGTTTACCAAGTGACATTTTTGGAAGAAAGAGGTTAAGTTTCTTGGTCACATAGTTTTAGAGAAAGGCTTGTCAGTCGATCCAGATAAGATTGAAGCTGTTAATAATTGGAAGAGACCAGAGACGATGACTGAGATAAGGAGTTTTCTTGGACTTGCTGGCTATTACAGGAGATTCATCAAGGATTTCTCACGAATAGCAGCACCTTTGACTAAGTTAACTAGGAAGGACGTGAAGTTTATTTGGTCTGACAAATGTGAGAAAGAATTCCTTAAGTTAAAACATTTGTTGACCAATGCACTTGTGTTAGTAGTGCCAGACGGAAACAAAGGTTTGGTGGTGTACGCTGATGCATGTGGGACTGGATTAGGAGCTGTGTTGATGCTGAAGGGTAAAGTTATTGCCTATGCTTCACGATAGCTTAGGCCGCATGAAGTAAGATATCATACTCGTGATTTGGAGTTGGTTGCAGTGATCTTCACATTGAAGATTTGGAGACGTTATCTCTTAGGGGAGAGATTTGAGCTATACACTGATCATAAGTCTTTAAGGTACTTATTCTCTCAGAAGGAGTTGAATATGAAATAGTAGAGGTGGTTGGAGTTTTTAGCTCCTTGTGATTTTGATATAGAGTATACCCCTGGGAAAGGAAATAATGTAGCAGATGCTCTTAGCAGAAGATATCAGAATGTGGTGTTAGCTATGTTGGCAGAATGGAAAGATCTAGAAGCTTTAACTACTTGTAGTGTGCAGTTAAGATCGACTGCTAGTTCTAGTCATAGTACCGCCATGTTGACCTGTTTGGAAGTTCGACTAGTGTTGGTCGAATGGATTGCTTCTAAGCAGAAAGAGGATCCAGTATTAGCCGAGAGGATTAGAAGGCTTGAGGTTGGAACTGAGATCGATGATCTAAAGGATTTTAGTCTTGACTGGAGGGGATGGTTGAGAAAGAAGGGACAGTTGTATGTTCCAAATTTCGAGGACTTAAGGAATGAAGTTCTTAAGGAAAGTCATCGGTTCAAATTTACGATTCATCCTAGAGGGACCAAGATGTATCAAGATATGAAGAGAGGCTTCTCTTGAGAAAGTATGAAGAGGGATGTTAGCTTGTGTGTTAGGCAGTATGCAAACTGTCAACAAGTGAAGACCGAACATCAAAAGCCAAGTGGGTTGCTTCAACCTTTGGAGATACCAGTTTGGATATGGGATTCGATATCCATGGATTTTATAGACGGATTGCCTAGGTCAAATAGAGGCAGTATATGGGTCATAATGGATAGGTTGACCAAAAGTGCCCATTTCATTCCAGTTAAGTCTACCAGGACGACACCTGTTTTAGCTAAGTTGTTCATGAAGAACATAGTTAGACTGCATGTGATTCCTAGTAATATAGTTAGTGACAGAGATGCTTTGTTCACTAGTAAATTCTGGAAGAGTCTACAGGATGTGTTAGGTACCAAGCTTAAGATGAGCACTGGATATGGCCCTCAGACGGATGGGCAGACAGAAAGAGTCAATAAGGTACTTGAAGATTTACTAAGAGCTTGTGTATTGGACTTTGGTGGACCTTGAAAAGATCACCTACATTTAGTGGAGTTTTTCTATAATAATAGTTATTAGACTATTATAGGAATGACGCCTTTTGAAGCTTTGTATGGAAGGCCATGCAAATAACCAGCATATTGGTTGGAGACTAGAGACAGGTTAGTCTTTTATCCAGATCTGGTTAGAGAGGCGACGAAGAAGATTGAGTTGATCCGAGAAAGGATGAAGAAAGCTCAGTCCAGACAGAAGAGTTACACATATAAGAGGCATAAAGACCTAGATTCTCAGTTGGAGATAAGGTTTTCATTAAAGTATCATCGATGAAGGTGTGGTACGATTTAGAAAGTTAGAGAAACTGACACCGAGATATGTTGGTCCATTCTTAGTTATAGAGAGGATCGGGAAGCTCGCATACAGGGTAGAGTTGCCGAGAAGTATTCCAGGTATCCATAATGTGTTTCATGTGTCTCATCTTCGCAAGTATGTGCATGATCCAGAAACTACTATCCCTTAGTCAGGGTTGGAAGATTTGATAGTAGAGCCTGATTTGACTTTTTTTAGACAACCAGTCCAGGTTGTAGCAAGAGATGAGAAAAGATTGAGAAACAAGACAGTCAAGTTGGTGAAAGTTCAGTGGATGACAATGAGAATGACTGTACTTGGGAGACAGAAGACAAGATTAGAGATACTTATCTTGATCTGCATTGAGTGTATGTCTATATTAGCTTTATATAGATAGTTGCTAATCAGGTAGGCTAGTATGGTTGTTAGGAGTGGTTACAGATGATTGCTATGCTTAGTATTTATTCATTTTGAATTTTGAGGAAAAAATTCTTTAAGGAGGAGAGGCTGTAACACCCCTAATTTTTAATAACGTTATTCATTTAATTAGATAAATTAAATAAAATAATGCAAATCTTAGAGTGATAAGGGGCTTGAGATTTGAAAATTCAAAATAGAGGCCGGGCCTAATTAATTATATAAATGGGCTTATAAATGGCTTTGTATGTTAATTAGCATAGAAATTAACGCAAAGGTATTTAGGGTAATTGCGCACAATAATCCTGTCACCATATATTCTCGTTTTCTATCCATTCACGTTCATTTTTTCAAAACATAAAACGCAAACAAAAGAGAGAAGCTGGCCAATACTTAGGAGTAAACAGAAGGAAATCAAATTAAAGCCAAGAATTTAAGTAAGGGAATTGGTCTCAATCAAATTTCAAAGTCCTTATCCTAATCAAGGTGAATAATAATTAAAACCATCTCTATTTCGGTTTTTATGATCATTTGATTTTCGGGTTTAAGATTAAATCCATTATGATGATTTTCGATAATGATATGCTTAGATTTTATAACATATTTGATTCAAACAAAATTATTTGATAACTGTTTATACGGTTTTAAGGGTAAAATCGTTTAAATTGAATTTCGAATGCCATTATGAATTTATATGTTATATAAAACATTATTTTGGAGATGGGTTTTAATTTTTATAATTTTCCAAGCTATGGAAAATTTAATATGAGTTTTCAAAGGAAAATATGAATAATTGGGTTTAGGAATTAATTTCGGTTATTTTATAAGAAATTTGGGTCTGAAATTTTTATATGTTAGATAACATATTGAAAGTGAATTTCTATAATTTTTTAGGATTTTTCCTAAGTAATTTACTATGGAAATAAAATTATTTTAGATGAAGGACTTAATTGTTTTGCTTAATGTAAGGGCGTATTTGTTAAACTAGTCTCTGGTTAAATCTGAAATTATGCGGCAGTTATTTTGGTAAAAAATTTGAAAAGTTTATGGCAGCCAATTAAATGTTTACAAAAAGGTAGGTTGGTTATAAAGTAATTACTTTAAATGGAATTAAATTAGACTTTGTTAAAAAAATATGTTCCGCCTCTTTTAGTAGCACCTTTCGACCTTATGCTTCTGCCTCAACCAAGTCGAAACCAACCAATGTCGAAACCAATACACAAGGTATCAATATGATTGGTACGTAGTGGATTGGAGAAGAGCGAGAAGGCATGGTGTCGAAACCCTTGCTTTCAATGGGGTCGAACCATTTGTTTTACTTTCTAAAGAAACGAGCTTGCCTGTTTTTGCTAAATGCTTTCGAAGGAGTCGAAACCGATGCATTTGGAAGGATCTTTTAAATGACTTTCGAAGGGGTTGCCACCTTTTTGTTTAAGTGTAGCATTCGAATGAGTTCCTATGTTTTAAACTAATGCTTTCGAAAGGGTAGTCTCAACCCAATCAAAACCTTGTTGCCGTCCCTATGCCTTTCGAATGGATTGAAGTCATCAACCAATTCGAAAGGTAGATTTTGTTTTAAACCCGTACTAAGACACTTCCTAAAGCTTTCTAAAGGGTTAAGAGTTTCGAAGGCAATGGCCTCGAAAGGGGGTTTCAAAGCTAACCTTCAGATGTTTTACTTAGATGTTTTTAGCTTCCGAAAGGATGGTTCCGAAGCCATCAATTTTTCCCAAACAATTTTATATAAAATTAAAGGTTTCAAAAGGGGTACTTCGTATATATTCACTTTGATCCAAAAGATATTATTAAAAATAAACCCAATGCTTTCAAAAGGGATACTTTTATGATTTCGAAGGTATGCTTCTAAGAGTTGATAAGTGATGTTTTAATACTTTCGATAGGTATGGATTGATGGTTTCGAAAGAGATGTTTTAAAGTGTTTTGAAAGGCATATGCTTAGTGTTTTGAAGGGAAGATTTAAATGCTTTCAAAGGAGGTTATCCAAGCGTTTCGAAAGTAAAGTTTTAAAGGTTTCGAAAGCCTTAGTTTTCAAAAAAATAACCCAATCTCATTTTAAAGGAAAACCATGGCATAATAAAAGAGTTTTAAATGGCTTTTAAGTATGAAGTTTTTGAAGAAGTTTTCCTTGATAAAATAATAGGTTAAAGGGATTAACCATGTTTTATATGAAAATGATTTCAAGGCTATTAAACCACATATGCTGGTTATGTTTGCTTCTTCTAATATACATATTCACTTTAAATTGGACCCATAACTGTATTTTGGGGAGAATGGGCAGAAAAACCAGCTAGATTGACCCAGTAGTAAATTTAAATTAAGTTAACTCCTATATGAGTAGAATTCTATCTAGAAGGTCAGGTAGGCCAGAATATATGATGTCTAAATACTGATTAAAGAAGTTGTCGGATAGACATGTTCATAGTAAACCCATAAAAACTATGTTTAGGAAAAGTTATTGGCAAGAGCTAGTTGGTTCATATTAAACCCATGAAAACTATGATTAGAAAGAGTTATTGGTAGATACCAATGAGTTTGTAATGAACTCATGAAAACTATATCCGGATAAGTTATTGACAGAAGTCAATAGGTTCCTAGTCAACCCATGAAAATTAGGATAAGAGAGAAGTTATTGGAGATACCAATAGGTTCAGGGAGAACCCATGAATGATGAAGTTATTGGCAGGGGCCAATAGGTTATTTGTGATCCCATGAAAACTATGAAACCGGAAAGGGAGTCCATAAGTATTAAACAGGTTATTAGTCAGTCCATGAAAACTATTAGGTTAATAGTGACCCTAGAAACTATAATTAAGACAGATAGTCAAACGAATGGGGATGGGAAATCCAAAATTGATTTACTTATTTGCATATCATCATAATATTTTGAATTGGTATGTTTTAACCATTGTGGATGCAGGAGCACAGTATATGGTTTTATAAAGTTTTGAATAAGATACTAGTGAGAGGAAAACCCGTTCCGCTAAGCGGCATGGTCTCTCTAGATATCTAAATGGTTTGAGATGGTTGATTATTATTCATACCAGGATTTATGTCTGACTCGAAGTTTATATTTCCCCTTAAAATCTCGGGTGCTCAATTGGTTTTGAGTAGTTTGAGAGTTGAGGTTTTCAGGTAGCACTTTAGACGAATAAGCTTCCGGAGACATACATGAGGCATGATAGATATTTAGAGTTCATTTCTATTTTTGATTCCGCTTTGTTGTTTGTGTTGTAAAGGCAAAGTTGTTTAATTGCCTATATGTACTTTGATCATCCAAGGGGGCATCTTCATATGTTGCTCTTGGCGTATGTTGTAATAATTATATTTTGTCCCAACGTGGTAACGATTGTGGGATTATGTAACGAATTTGAAATGCTTTGAAATGGAATGAGAAAGTTGTTTGTTGATTTTTTTACATATCCATGTGTTTCAGTTATATCAATGTATATAACATTACTGTACTTGGTCGCTTAGGATTAATAACCATGGATGACTGCAGCATTCGTGGCCGTTAGTTTTGGGCCTCCGAGTGGGGTATGTTAAAAGAATTTTGTACGCAATTTGTTCAACCATCGAAGTCCAAATAGTCTTCTAAGAACGGTTGATTCTTTGAAGCAGTCTAGGAAACGAATAAATGCCGCTTGTCAACGTTGGAAAGAAGTAATGGCCGGACTGCATTCAAGACAATAAAGTGGGGCAAATGACATGGACCTGGTAATGATTTTAATTTTGTAGTTCAAATTATCAAGTTCTATGTTTTAATTTTCTTATAGTACTTCATCATCTACAACTCAATCATGCAAATGTAGTGTATATGTCTAAACATAATAATCAAGCATTCAACATGCACCATTGCTATGACATACTCGCAAAAGAGGAAAAATGGATTCGAGTGCGATAAGAACATTCAGTAATGCGCTTTCTTCCTAGAAAGAAGAGCGATGAACCTAGCCCTTGTATTTATGATCTACATGAAGACACCTCCTTCACAACTAGTACATGTGGCAGGCCTCTAGGGAAGTTTAAGGGGAAGAAAAAAACGCCACCGATTACAGCACACATTATGAACATATTGGTGAGCGAACGGCGGCCGTTGAAGATGCAAATAAATTACACATGGAAACAAAAGAAATGAAGAGACTTGAAAGGGCAAAGGAAAAACAACGACGTTACGATGAAAAACAAAGGTTAAGAATTGGCGAGCTAGAGTTAAGAAAACAAGAATTAGCTCGACAACAAAGAACTGATGATATGGCTCTTTTAACTTGCAAGCTAAACGAACTTAATCCAGTGCAAAGGTTGTATATAGAGAAGCAACTTGAGGAGTATCATTTCATGAGGGTTTGTAGGAAACTAGGTTTGTACTATGTATCTTAGCATTGCATCTATTGTTTGTTCTCTTAAGTGTTAGTTGTAGTGTCATTGTTAGTGTTGTTGTTACTGTGATTGTTGCTGTATCAGATGCAGTTATTGGTAATGTTATTGTTGTCAATTTTTTTGTTATTACTATTGTTATAGTTTACCATCATTCTTCTTTGTTCATTCTCAGTGTTGTTATTATTATTAACACGTCAACAACAACTTAGTACAATAGATATAACAAATTCAAACACAAACACTATTACAAAACATCAACAACAACTTATTACAATAGATAAGTAAAACACAAGCACCATCTAAACATTACTTCTACTATTGGTTTCCTATATGTTCCCAGTACTGTTCCACTAGTTCTTCTCTTAGATCAAGATGAGCTTGTGGATCTCGAATGTCTTGTATTCTTTGCAAGTATTCGACAAAAGTATTTGGTCCTAAAAAGGTTTTTTTTTCGAAATGCCACAACAATGTCTGGATAGTTTCTCAGTTGAAGTTCGTACCCACTATGTTCTTCTTCGACAATCATATTATGTAAAATAGTATAACAATATATGATATCAAATAATACCAGATCATGGTAGTATACCTCTTTTCTTATATATGAAACCTACCTTGAAGCACATTAAATGCTCGTTCGACATCTTTCCTCAAACTCTCTTGTTGTTTGGTGAACTTGGCTTCTTTAGTGTTATTTGATCTTTTGTATGCTTGCATAATATATTTTCCATTTTGGTTAGATTCCATCTACCAAATAATAACCCATGGAATGATATTTGTCTCCTATTTTGTAATTGCATGGAGGTGATATATCATTACATAAGTCATTAAATAAATATGAATGTTGTAGAACATTAATATCATTCAGTGAACCTGGTGCTCCAAAAAAGCATGCCATATATACAAATTGAACGAAGCAACAGCTTCCAATCCCAGAGTTGTCCTTTTGCAATGTACTGTGTATTAGCCCTTCAATGCAACTAGACAGTTTTTCTACCTCCAATGCATACAATCTATGCTATCTAACATACTTGGAAATCCACATTGAGATCTCATCGCTAACAATCTGCCAACATCATGAGGGGTAGGGTATGGAAGATATTCTTCACAAAACATACAAACAATGGTTTTGCAAAATTCTTTCATGCATAATATTGCCGTTGAGTCTCCAATCCTCACTTTATCATCTTGCGAGTCACCAGAAGTTCTGTATGATATCATGCGAAGTGCAGCCGTAACTTTTTGCAGTTGAGAAATGCCAAGTTCGTTGATTCCATTTCTTCTGTAGGTGAAAAAAAATGTTTGTTTCGGTTAATTTGCCGAGAACCCGATTAAAGATATTTTTCGACATACAGAATCTTTGTCTAAAATTCACATCCCCATAAACGGGGTTTGCCGTAAAATAATCCTTGATCAATTGATTATGACTGCCAGCATAGTCTCGTACATAACGCAAGTCTTTCCTTCCAACAACGCTACCTCCTTGGGTTGAAGTAGAGCTTTCAGCAATTTCACGGGCCATTAAATCCCTCGTTTCAGTAGCAAACATTCTTTGTTGAGTAATACAATGTTCAATGAAATCGTTCGAAGATGATGAAGATGACAAAGACGAGGATGAGAAGCTCCACAAACTTTTTAGAGAACTCATTTAATATAGGTAGAAGAACGGTGGTGATGAGTATGGAAGTTTGAATGGGTATGTTTTTCGACATCCTTAATTTTATTTATAAGCTCTTGTTGTTTAATGGATATAGACAGTCATATGGATTAAAGAATGGTCCGGTGTTGGGTCACATCGAACAATGTAGCCACGATGCACTGTTTTATACGGATAAAAGATTTGTCATGTGGAGACAAAATGGCAAGGGGTTGGGTCTTGTCTGATACTGTAGCCACGTTTCACTGCTTTAGACGTATTAAAGCTTTGTCATGTGGAGTCGGAATGACACAGTGTCGGGTTACATTGAACAATGTAGCCACTAAGCATTGCTTTACATGGATTAAAGCTAATAGATATGGAGTGAGAATGACAAAGTGTCAGGTCAAATTAGCAACTGTATCCACGTTGCACTGCTTTACACGGGAAATGTATTATGCTAAATAAATATCGTTTTGCTTGCCATACTTCTCTTCATTCATATCGTAACAGTAGTATATAAAAATGGTCGATTACAATCATATTTCTTTGTCCTCCTCATACTCATACAAAGGTCCATTACAACACAGTAGCCCAACAAATACATCCTCCCCTCAACCACCAACCGAGTGGTATATTGAAGTGGAGGAAAGACACAATGCCGATGTAAGAGAGCATGAGATGGAAGTGCAAGAGCGCATGCAGCTGGAAATTGTTTGACGTCAAAGAGAAGAGTGGCGTAGCCTTAACGGAATAAGAGAACGAAGGAATGAAATATGACACCTAGTACCTCGCATAGATCAAGAGGTTAATTCTTGGGAGATCTACTGTAACTGTGGGGTTTCTGTTCTATATGCTGTTGTACGAAACGGAACCGACATTGGTCGGCGCCACTATAAATGCCATAATTCTCCCGATGGTTGTGGACTTTGGCAATGGATTAATGATCCTCTTCCTCATTGAGCGGTTGTGTATGCTAACGAACTTGAAAACCAAATTCAGATGCTTCAAAGGACGTTGGGTTCAATTAACGTATCAAGTGGTCGAAAGCGGTTTTTTTAATCATCGGTTGTCTTGTTTGTTGTCTTGTCCATTTTCCATGATGTTGTCATGTTTGTTTTCTATGAAGGTGTCCGCGTTTATTATTTATTGTCTTAGTAAGTTAAGTCTTGGTTGTTAATGTTTTCCATGGGTTAAATGTTGTTATTATGTTAAGTGCATAATAGATTTTGAAAAAAAAAACAGACTTTACTTGAATTTGAAAGTACATATAACTTACTGAAAGTGCAAAGAACTAACTGAAGGTAATTAACTTAAGAAACTTACTTAACTAACCCAAACGTCATTCAAATTGTCTAGTATATCCAACCTAGAGATTACATGCAGCATGTCCAACAAAATCAACGTGATACTCCCACAAATAATGGGAATCAAACGTAGCCCGTGTTAACTGAAATAGATCTTCTTCCTTTACTATATTTATAATGATTCTATATCTTCGACAAGCTCTAGTAAATGTGAAAAAAGCGCTTCGACTTTCCAAAAGCCTTCAAATTAATCTACAATCAGGATGACTGTTAATAGTCTCGTTTAGAGTGGCCCAAAAATATTGCTCTAACTCCTCTTCCATGTGTCTATGGTCAGTTTCTATGTACGATTTGATTAGTACTAAATAATCATCGGGAGTCCAGCTTTCAGTTAACACTGAAGATTATTGAAGATGTTAAGAATTATTGAAGACGTTCTGATTTTTCAGTACAAAACTTTTTTTTAAATATAAAGTTCATGATCTACGTCTTGTGAATCAAGTGCCATCCGATCGACCATGTGGGAAGCATCCACAAACGTGAATATAAAAAAACACAACTGCGTTTGTTCCTTCACATAGTTAAGTACAAACACTCAAATAAAATAGGAAATCCAAAACTGATACACTGATGCAAACACTTGTAGTAAGTATGAACACAGATAATACACTAGTACAAACACCACTAGTAAATACAAACACTGATAATACACTGATACAAACACTGTTAGTAAATACAAACCACTAAAAATACACTGATAGAAACACCGCTAGTAAATACAAAACACTGATAATACACTAATACACCCACTGATAGGACAAACAAATACTGATAGTACATACATACACTATGGCTCATCAAACTGATACTCATCATCAAAAAGATCAACTGCATCACCACCACCATCATCATCATCTACTCTACGTGTAGGATGATATCGCTGCTTATCAGCAGTAGTAAGCTCGTTAATACGAGTAGTCAACTCATTTATGCTCCGTCGATGCTCAACGTACATGACTTGGTGGTGTCCCATTTGCATCTGAAACAAATCCTCATATGAAAACACAGCTGCATTTGGATACCGTGAAATCTCAAGCCGAGGAATATCAACATATCTATCAACTCCCGACGTTGTCGGGTATACCGACTGTCCAACCATAATCTCCTATCTGGGATAGCTATGGAGCATGATATACCTGAGTACTCTATGTAAGGTCCTATAAAACAGGGGGACAACACCACTTCAGATGCCTGAAGGCCCTACTGAATCAATGGATGCAGCATGAAAAAAAGTAGCCGTATGCGGTGGAGTGTAAAACCGATGCCAAAAAGGTGCATAATCTAAATTCATGATGATGAAGTAATTAGCGGACCACCACTCCCCAGCATACTCCTGTAAAGCGGCGCTGTCATACAACTTCAAAAAAGGTGTATCTAGATATGAATCATTAGGAACAAAATCACCATCTAACGTTTATCTCCAACTATGCTCACCGAGGAACCAATGGCATCCTAAACTGGACGGGGATGATACCAATAGAAAACGTCTAGCAGATAGAAATGAAGTGTGCACTACGATAGGGTCGGTCATAAAAGGCGAACCATTATAAGGATGCCAAACAACACTCTCTCATGTGGTCCGTAACTCGATCTAATTTCGGGCCACAACAAATATATGACGTGCCTCCCCTCCTGGCATCATTATGCGGTTATCTTAGGCCCATGCTCTAACTCGGGGAAGAAAAGGGGTAATGTGGAGTCCAATGTCGGATAAGTCATGTTGCGAAAGTACTCATAGTACCAGTACTGTAAAATCTCCCAAAAACCTATAATGGACGTGGATCTACCCCTAATGACGCACCGATGATCTAAAGAGCGACACAAATAGGCTAATATCGAAGTCCCCCAATCATATACGATTGGATTATCAAACAAAAACTCCGCTATAGCTGCAACATATCCGACCGGCAACGTGTTTGATGCATTTGTAAAGAATAATTTCCCCATCATGTACATAATAAATAGTCGAGCAATCTCCAAATGGTTATCAGTGCTACGACCATGTATCAATTCATAAATTGCTTGTCTAATGTAAGAGCATCTATGCTGCAGTCCAGATGATAGTCCATCTTGTAAGTAAAGATGTGGAAGTACACTAGATAAACGGTGAAAGTGCTGGTACTCCTCGTCATATGGTAAGGTCTCCCCTTTCCAATGCTTAAACCGATAAGCATAGTAAAGTATAATTGGGTAAAACCCAACTCTCCAAAACTAAATTGGAATGTATGAGTAGTCTTCCACCAACATGCGGCTAAAGCACCACATAATTGAACATCCGAATTTAAAAGATTATCGATACCTATTAAAGCAATTTACGATTATTGAAAGAGCTAAAAAGCATTAAATAAATAAAGAGTAATTATGTAAATACGTACTCAAGAAATCTCCAAATCCTATATCTCGAAGAAAAGCATGAATAATGCCTTTGGCATCATAAGATCAGATCACTCTATATAGGCGGATTACACTAAACCAAGAGCCACGAGTGCGCTCATGACGAGCCTGATTTAAAATAGGTCACATATTCAATTTTTATTCTACAATTTTAACTAAAAACAAATTTATAGGTAGATCACTTACAAAATTTTCAACACACATATTGACGTGTACTTCGACGTCCGGGAGTATACGAAAATTGATCAAATCCTTGTCGGGTCCTAAATTTTGGTCGATGTGGGGATCCAGAACCGTATTTGCTGTATTTCTACCGGCACGTCTTCACCTCACCACTGTGCTTCGTCGACCTCCAGTACTCATTGTTGGTACGTCTGCGTTTTCTTCGGTAGGGGTGTTTTCAATGGCTGGTGGAACATTTCCACGGCTGCGACTGCCACTGCCTCGGATTCTCCTCAATGCTCTTCTCATTTTTTTAATTTTTTTTCTTCTGAGTTCTTGGTTGTTGGAAAAAATGGGGAACATGAAGTAGAAGGAGAATTGTGGGGTGGGGAAGAAAATGGGGTAACTGGCTAATTTATATCTGGCTATCCCATGTACACTTCGCCAGCTAAATTAAAGCCGGCTAAGTGTACGTAGTGGATTGCAATCCAGCGGCTGTGGATTGCAATCTACAAATTCACCCTTAACCGGCTATAATTTAGCCGGCTAAGAAGAAGCATTTCCGTGCTTCTTTTTCTTCGCGTTGTGGGTGAGTTTTCGTTCGATCCACTTGATTAGACACGACCCACCCACATGGTTGGGAATGCTCTATAAGTACCACTTCAATGTTCCATCAAATATGCTGCTTTGCTCAAAATAGTTTCTGTTGAAAACTGGGGCAAAGAGTTAACCCACTGGGACCCTGTGAATTTTAGGTTCATATTTATTTCCTTCATCCGTGGACAATGAACAAAACCTAATTTGGTCATTGTCATATGGTTGATGTTCCATTTTTGCAACAATTTCATTTTCTTAATTTTTTATGTATAATGTTTCAGAAAATTGTTCGATACTAAGCATGATTCAAAATTCGAAGATGCACCAAATTTGAATATTTTGAGACCGTGTGCTTTTTGAAGGGTATTTTGATTCAAACACTAAAAACTACATTATCTACATTGACATTTGTAGTTTTAAATTTAATTTTAGGATAAATTTGTCTTTCTTCTTCGATACATTAGTAAAATTTGCTTTCATACCCACTAAATCAAAATCATAAGTTACATAAAAGCAAAAAACGAACACTAAGAATTTTAATTATGGATTTCAATATAATCTCGAAATAGAATGATAAACAAGATATAATCATTTTATGTTTCTGTAACAATCCTGGTTTTGTGATTACCTGTTAATAATAAAAATAATAAATTATAATGAGATTATAATTTATTAATCCAGAGATAAAATATAACTTGGGATAGATAATTCAAATAAATTATCTAAGTAAAAATCTAAAATTTGAAGTTTTGGAATTTACTTGGGGAAAATTTGAGAAAAAGGATGTTAGATTATTGAAAATGATTAAATATGGAGTTTTGGGGGAAAATACATTTAGTTTGGAGAAAACTTGAGGAAAATAGATTTAAACTATGAGTTGGGTTGAATTTGAATTAAAATAAAATAAATTGGAGATAGAAAATTTGTTAAAATAAATTGATTTGGTGTTTAATGGATTAATTAGGTGAGATAAAAAAATTTAATTCAACATTAATTTGTTGAAATAAATATAAAATGTTGAAAATAAAGTTTTAGAAACTTTATTATGTTGTTTGGAAGAAAAATGAACATTGTATGATTTTAATTTGATAAAATGCAATAATTTTGCAAATTATTGCCAAATGTGGTTTTTATTAATTTTAAATGAAGCATTTGGATTTATTATGATATGTTTTATAAATAAAAAGGTGGAATCTTGTTCTAAAATAATTTTTGGATGTAAAAATGAAGTTAATATGGTTTGTTGTATTTAATTGGACAAGAAAATAATTTTTATGCAAATTTTGATGGTAAAAATAGTGTTTTATGTAATTAGTAGAATAAATTAAAGTATTTATTTAAAAATGTTGTTTTAATAATGGAAATTAATTTTTATGGCTAAAATAACTTTTTGTATGTTGTGAAAATATTTTGTGAACATAAAAATATGCTTGTTTGATTTTATAAAGTTGAAAACTTGTAAGTATAAGTTGTTTAGATAAAAATGTAAGTTGTATTATGTAAATATAAGTGTTTTAGTGATAATTGGTATTTTAATCTATTTGTTTTCTAATTGGGTCAAGCCCAAATACATCTTTATTGAAGAAAAGAAAACATCTCCTTCTCAAAAACTTAGTATGTACAGTTTCTTCCTCAAACGGTAAGCAAAAGAAAGAAACCAGTGAAACCCTTTTCCTCTTCAAAACCAAAATTCAATTGCCTAATTGTTCAAATATTTTGCAAATTAATCAAAGTAAAGCTATTATTTCAGGTAAATAATCCAAAACCAAGAATCTAATTCATCTAATTCAGGTTTTAAGAGCTAGTATTGTCTGTAACCTCCTTCTTCCTATTTGCATGTCTGTATACTGTCTGTTTACAGGTTCCTCCCACTAAAATAAGGCCAAAGCTCTTACCTTCCTCAAGATTTGCTCTAGTTGCTCAGTGATTTTACAAAGGTGAGTTGCAAACTCACATAATCTAGCTGAAACAAAAGTCTGCAAGTTGAAAACTGCTCAAAATATCTTACTGGAAACGATTTTCTGTTGATTGATAGTTTACAGTAAATATACGTTCTGGGTTGCTTCTTTCTATGTTTATATCTCTCAACTCTGGTCATGAAATCATGCCGGAATTCTTCTGGATTGTAGTCTATGTGTTGTAGTTTATGCATATCAATTTTCATCATTTGATTCAACCTAGAAGTGCTAGAAACGATCGCTCAAAAATCGAATCGAATAAGGCAAAATTGCCTGTAGGAAGCGTGACCTACAGGTCGACCAAAGCAAAGCATAGGTCGACCCTAGGGTCGATCCTTGCCTCACATAAGTCAGCCTATGGGTCGACCTGGGCAAGTTATTTTGCGCAGGTCGATTTCTCTCTTTTCTAGTGAATTGCCTTGTTTGTTTTATTTCTTCCAGCAACTTTTGCAGCTTGTTTTTTTTTGATATTTTGGAATGATTCTGAAGGGCTTAAACCTATCAATAGGTAAGCCAACATTTTGGTTGATCCGTACTCCAGATTGATGAGTTTTTGGAGATGATTCCATATGCTGATTTTCAGCGTTTATGGTGGTTTTTGATGTTTTCGAACACTGGTTTTCTAAAACAATTTCAAAACAATTTTTATCATAAAATAGCTTTCAAATTTAATATTTTATGGTATTTATAATTATTTTTAAAAGATATTAAAAATTTATATTCTCTATAATAAAGAGAATTACAAAGTCAAAAATTTTGCAAACTGTTTTCAAAAATTGTTATAAAACTAGTTTTCTCAAAACCAATTATTTTCTATATAAATACAATATTTTGCACTCTTCGAACGTATGAGAAAGAGAATTAAATGATTTAGTAAAACATGTGGTATGGGACACATGCGTTACTTTTTCGATTAATTCTGGACTTGTTCATTTGAAGCTATGGATCTTCGGGTTGTTATTGCCAGTAATTGGACTGTTGGGTCCTATTCTGTACATTGTTTCTTTTCTAGATTTCTTTACGTTGATTTCTAGAATTTAGATGATTTGTGAATGTTTTCACCATGGTTGCCCGGTTGGGTTATTTACATAGCCTGAGCGCTATCATGTTGTTTACTACATGGTGATGGGGTTTTAAACTCTTAATTGAGTTCCATAAGTTATGAGATTTTTGAGTTTTGAACTCTTAATTGAGTTCCATGAGTTATGAGATTTCTGAGATCGGTGATTTAAATGATTTTGTTTTCTTGTGTGGCATTGAGTTACAGTTAGGAAACCGTTAAGTGAGAACGTGCGGTATGGGACGCACTGTTAACACTTTTTGGGTTCCTATCTAAGAGTTTGTGACACATTCACGAGTTATTGCCAGTACTAGACCTTCGGGTCATCATAAGATATATGTGACTTAGGTCACCACGAGATATATGCGACTTCAGTCACCACGAGACATATGTGCCTTCGGTCACCATGAGATATTATGACCTTCGGGTCTACAAGATAGGTACCTTATATTAGTACTGGACATGAGATTAGCACATGCAACATAACTTCGGCTTGCAATCGGGGATTTGGATCCAATCCGGGCATTTTTCTGAGTTATGAGTTTTATTTATGATTTCACCATTTCTAGATGTCTGTTTTATATATTTTATAGCTTGGAGCTATATGAGAATTTATACATATATGGTGATTTCATTTCTGAGTTTTGAACTTTTAACCGAGTTCCATGAGTTATTTGTGATTGCCATCTTTTGGCGTATTTCTGAGATTTGTAATTTCCTGTTTTAAGAATTATTTGAGATTGCCATTCTTTGGCGGATTTTGAGACATGTGATCTCCTATTTAGGAGTTATGGTTAATGAAAACCATTATATTGGACTTTGTACATGCCGATGATATGAGGCAAATATGTGTGATTATTTGATATTATGGTTGAATTTGCCTCTTTCGATAAACTTCTATAAGAAGCATTTTAGTGGTATTATCTCTTATATGATAGTTGACATATATTTGTGTTACTTCTTCTCTTTCGAGAAGAAATAATTCCCCTTATCCTTACATTTCATCTATCATATGCTAATCAGCTTATTTAAGCTAGACTGACCAGTGTATTTTTATATACTCGGGTCAGACCGAGTTATTTCAGGTTAGTCACCTGCTGTTTATTTCTTCTATGCTGCTTCCGCAATGGATTATCTACTAGTTATCTTCTGTATAGTCTTGTAGTCATTTTGTAAACTCTGATTTGTACTTATTCATTTAACTCGATGTATACATGGTGGTTTATGTACCACTAGTGTTGTATCACATTGTATTGTACTATGATTTATCTGTGTATATGTACGTATATGTTTGACTACTGTTCTGTGATCTATTGTGTTTGTTGTTATATTTTGTTCTGATAGATCCGTTAGCCACCATATTTTTGTATTAAGCATTTATTGAGTATGTCGATCCACTTGAGAAAGATAAAAAGAAAGAAAAATCAGAGCACTCAATAAACGTATTCAATAGATGTTTAAGACAAAGCTATGGATGGTCGTTCATATCCAGCCCTATTCTCCGCATTATCAGACATTATTACTCAGTAATACTCTTTTTTAATGTGGGTCTTGGGGTAGGGCATCACAGCTTCTTTTCATTTCTGGAAATAGTTTCTAATTAATCAAATTGAGATATGATTTTTGAAAGAGATATTGATAGTTCTCTTAGAGCTAGATGAAAAATTTACCGGTAGAGTTAAGATTTTATAATTTTGGAATTTTGTTGGAAAAGAGAAAAATATAAAATAAGGTAAATAGCATAATTTTATTGAAAGGTATGGAAAGTATTGTAATTTTTTAGGTGCATCGAAAGTAAAATTTGTGTATGTTGATTTGTTTAGATTTTTGGTGTGGTTATGGTATTTTTTTGTGTTTGGATAATTTGCCTATTTTGAATCATTTGAATTTACTTCTTTTGAGATAATCAAGATATTTTGTGATTTGAAAAGCATTAGGTATATAACTTCGTGGTTTTTCATACATAACAACAAGTTATATGGAACAAAGAAATTTTACAATAAAGGAACCATACCAATTCTTTTCATGTTATTGCACCATCGTCCCGAATTCTCATCATCTGCAGAATTCTATTTTTAATCATATACATAGTTATAGTAAAGCTTAGTTATTTTAACTAATTCTAATATTTTCTTCCAAGGCTAATTTGGATCTTCTTATTTTGTCCTTTTCCTTCTACACATGTCTCCTGATCAAGCATTAAGTTAGAATTTCGAAGATGAAATAGTTAGTACAATTTCTATTTGTTTCCATATAGTCTTAAATTTTAAATTTTAGGTAAAATAGTTCGTTTGTGCTATCAACTTATCTTAAGTCATCGTGGAAACCTACATAGGACTGACTCTAGGTGAGCTAAAACAAACTAAGTCGAATAATTGCATTTAATTTAGCACTCCATAAACAAACACATATAAAATTAAAATAAACAAAAAGTAAATAGAGTTGGAAGATTTATGGTGGTTCCATTATCACATTATACATCCATTTTGAAGGAAAGAAATTTCATTAATTATTTCAGAGACGATTACAGAAAATTGTTATATCTAGTATTTTTTTAGGCTAAGCCAATCGGGTTTATAGTGGCCCGTCCACTTTTATTGCCAACAATCAAGTTAATACAGAAGCAAGGCAGCATACCTCAACTGCTAATAAAGGGAAAATATAAAGCAGGAGTTAGGCAAAGGTGCATAAACTACTATAAATGACCTAAAGCTAGTCCCCCTCAGAGGAGGAGGAATCATTTCCATCGTCCGATGAGTCAGGGCCAAACATATAAAAAAATCCGCAAAGAGAATCACAATGTTAGTAATGAACCCAGAGTAATCCCTAAGGTATATAAAATTTCTATCTCAGCTATCATCTAGAAGAACAGACCTATTCCTAACAACACGGGCTCCATTCACTGAAAGAACAAGCCTCACTCCAACAATAGAGCAATGGATGCATTTGGATTCACCATCAACATCACTGACAAACATATGGAAATCATGCCGAATTGGGTCATATCTCATCTTAGATAGTTCATGTATTGAAGCTTTCTCAGAATAATAACATCAGCCTGGGCAGCTTAGATGACACAGTATCAATAATAACATCAAAGGAAGAAATCACATGTGTAACATTACCTACATCATAAGGAGAGGCAGGCCGAGCCTCCATCACAGGAGGAATAGAAGCAGCTTCTGAAACAGGTTAACATCCAAATGAGAGCTATTTCTAATCTTAGGAATCCACTTACGCATAGGAGGATGAGGAAGCGGAACCTTGAGCGGAGGAGGAGCCTCCAGGGTCGAGATTGAGAGGTTGCAAGAGTCAGCAAGGTGGCCAAAAATATGACAAGTATTACAAATAATAGGCGTCCAACCATATCTAACTCGAACTTCCGCTACATGGCCATCAATAAGCTGAACACTAATCGTAGATGGCAATGGCTTATTAGGGGTTACCTCTATCAATGCCTTGGCATAAACCAATCTCTCACGAGCTACGGTATTTGAATCAAAATATTTTAATTACCTATAGTGCAAGCCAACCAATCTAGCTCCAATAGCGGCTGCAAAATAGACGGAATGTGCATAAAGTGTGTCCAAACAGGAATAGATATCACTTAATCTCTAGCACAAGCCGCGGTAGAAGATCAAGTGGTGATAATGAATGGTTTTCCATCAATAAAGGATGGATCAGCTTCAAGGACACGTTGACATTCATCAATTCTAGAAAATTTGAAATAATACAAGGAGCCAATATAGGTAACGCAGAGATCACTACTAAGTTTCCATATGCGTCGACAGAGAGTTCTAGCATCTTGAATCTTTTGACTAGGGTCTAAAAAACCAACTAAGAAACCCGACCAATAGTCTACCCCAGCTTACATAACTGAAGGAGGAGGCACCATAATTCCATTATTCTCCACAATCTTAAAGTCAATCGGAGACACTACACCAAAACAGCAAATTTGGCACACCAGGAAGCGGAGATTTGATACGGCTCTTAGCCGTATCAAATTTGATACGGCTCAAAGCCGTATCAAATTTGATACGGCTCAGCCTCTGCGATCCACACCCCCCACAACACCTAAAATCTAACCCTACGTTTGAAAGGCCGCGGATCACTACATTTTGCTCGCGCTAGTTTTCATTTCCCGCACTATTTTCATTTCGCTCCATCCCTAAATTACACAATCCCTAAATTAAATCACGCCCTGCTCACAATCCCTAAATCTCATTCCAAGGCTTGAGGAAGAAATCACCTTCAACATACAGAGCAACCACTCAACGATGCTTCTCAAGATACATCGAAAACCAGTACTTCAAAACAAAATCAGCCAGCATACAAGCGAGACACGACAGTTACTTCACCACCGCATTCCTCAACGCGAGAGCACCGATTTCCAGACGTAAAGTTGTAAATACTTTTTCTTGCATCGGTGGGGACAAGGTTTGCCCTCCATTTTTCTACCGCCGCCACTTCTATTCCTAATATGTAACTCTTCAATTCTTCTACCATTTCGAGGTGAGAAACATCGGCTCTCTCAATCATCGAGAGGAGAACATGGATTTCAATTTTTGTTATAAATCATGAAACTTAATCTATTCTTGCTTGATGGGTTGTGGGTTAATAGGAATGTAGGCATCGGTCTAATAGAGAAGTTATTACATCATTCAGTGCTATTTATTGGACAAAGTGGGATGTGGAAAGAATTGGTAACAAGACGGCACAGGTAAAGCCTGGTTGTCAAGGCCACTCATTAATTGCTTAAAAGAAAGGTGTCACAAAAGAATCGGAGGCAGACAGTATGCTCGAAGAAATGCAGACCCATTGAAATCGCTAAAATAAAACCTTGGACCCATTGAAATGTTTTGACACTTTAAATAGTTTGGTTTTTTGGATGGCTTAACTGATGAGAACACTCAGTAAGGTGATGCTTTGGACTCGATGACTGGGTTGGTTGCAGCTTGGTGTGAGGGAACAATGTGTATTGCAAATGACCAGAGTGATTTACTATGTGGAACCACTAGTTTCGGGCTTAATTGATCTTCTTGTTAAGGGAGGTGAGGTTGATGATCCTTTGGGTTTAGCATCCCAGTCAGCATGCCTTGAACTACTTGGCGTAAAGGGTGCAAACATGGAGTCACCCGGGTCGAACGCAAGACTTCTAGCAACTGTAGTAGCAGGTTCAGTTCTAGCTGGCGAACTCTCTCTAATGGGTGCGCTTTCATATTTAAAGTATATTACTTTATATTTACGTTTTCATATTTAAAGTATATTACTTTATATTTCTTCATTTTTCCTTCAGTTTAATGGCCGTGG
The DNA here is from genome assembly GCA_030737815.1 of Allium fistulosum. Taxonomy (NCBI): domain Eukaryota; kingdom Viridiplantae; phylum Streptophyta; class Magnoliopsida; order Asparagales; family Amaryllidaceae; genus Allium; species Allium fistulosum. The sequence goes on along the minus strand of CM060901.1, from coordinate 300,845,756 downwards.
AGAGGAAGAACCGGTTTGAATTTTGACTATATTCTAGTTTCCTGTCATACTACATAAATACAAAAACATCACCGTCAGACAAACGTTGGAAATACACGGAGAGCACCTCCCCTCTCCACGCCACCCCCACAACAAACCCCTTTCCTTAATTTTATCAATAGTCATTGGCCAGATTAAATGTCTTATTATTAGTAATAATGGTTATTGGTACAGTTTAAACTATATGGACCAAGTATTCTGATATCGCATTAAGGATCTGGTCCGATTTCACGATAAGAATTGGTATTATTTTGAATAAATTAAGGTAGAACTTTGTTGAGTTGATTTAGAACGGATAGGAGATGTAAAAATAGTGCTACTATCTTATTATCATTTTGCTATAGTTAGCTGAGCCTAGACTGCATGGCAAGTTGCTTATTGTTGACATTAAGAAGTCGCCAAGTTTGAATTTTTGTTCAAGTAGAGGGTCATATATTCATATATCACTTAATCGTGTTCAGATTGAATAAAGTACTCAGTATTAGAACATTTTTTCTCTAGCTTTCTCATCATTCTTAATATTGTTCGATGCAGCAATGAAAAACCAGCTGAGTGTGCTAGAAGCACCAAAGCATCCACGCTGCAACTCAGAAAAGCAAACAGCAAAAACCTCAAAAAGTAAGAATAGTGCAACCAAAATAAAATATACACTGCATATGATATTGTTTGCTACTGAGTTTAATATTTATATTTGCATTTGAACAGGGAGACTGATTTGCTTAGAGAGAATCCATTGCACAACTTTCCTCTTACCAGCCTTAGATGAACTTGCGCTGAATTGAGTGTTTCTGTTATATCTGCAATTTCAATTTGATTGCTTATTTGTGCAGAGTTCGTTCTTTACTCGACCATTGTGTTCTTGTTTTACGTACCACCAGCTTTGCTTAAGCTTGTACGACCGTACAAAACTACTGGTTGGTTGATATTCTTTCTGTATTGTGTTTGATTCTGTACTTTGAAATCTCAAACTTGCAGGCCGATTTATTGTCCTGTTATATGGAAAGGCTTGTGATTCCATTTATTTTTAGTCCTGTCAACTTTTAATTTTAACTCTCTCTTTTATGAACTTAGTTGAATGTGTGATATTGTTCGGCGGTCGCTTATTATTGAACATCGACTTTAACCAAGAATGCATTTGTGTAAATGTTACCTAAAAAATTCGAATTTGAATTGAATGTGTGTGGATATTCTACTATATTAATTATCGACTTCGTCGTGAGCGACTTTGTTTAGTTTTTGGTTTTTTTCTTCTTTTTCTTCCCTTCCCAATTTTTTGGTTGAAGTTTGGTGGCTGTCATGTTGTTCAAGACTTTTGTAGAAAGGAGGATCAGTTTCTATCTGGCAGCACCTTGCTTGCCTTACTGTCAATGACAAAGTTTTTTTTTCTTTCTTTTAATGGAACCATGTGTTTAGCAATGTAAAGATTCTTGTTTCTCTGTCTTCTTCACGCTCCTTTTGCTGTTTGTTTTCTTATGGGAACATGTAATGTGAAAAATAGAGAGCAATGCATTTTTTTTACTTTAATACATTAATTTGATACGGCTCAAAGCCATATCAAATTCATGAATTTGATACGGCCCAAAGCCGTATCAAATTCATGAATTAGGCAGTGCTTTGAGCCGTATCAAATTCATGAATTAGGCAGTGCTTTAAGCCGTATCAAATTATTAACCACGCCAAAATTTGATACGGCCCAAAGCACTGCCTAATTCCATTTGATACGGCCAAAAGCACTGCCTAATTAGCATTTCTGGTGTAGTGAGAGTAGGATCCCGCATTGTGGGGTAGTGATTTAAAACAAGATGTCCAAGGCTTGGGACACACGGGAACAGACTTAGACGCAGTAGCCATTGCTCTTGGGACAATGCAACAACAATAGGCATTCCTTTTTCCACATCGAAATTTTGTCGACCACCAATAGTGCCTATAGCAGCCGAGAATGGATCCAAGACTCGACGACATCAGACATAATCCCACCCTTATTCACATTCGAATCAGCCAACGATTCAGCCTTGCCAAAATGCACAGGTGACAACCCACATCACCAGATTCGAGCAGAGCCTTGCCATCATTTTTAGTTCATAGGAACTCACCTAAAAGGAGAAGAGGCAGACGAGAAGTTTCAGAGACATTGAGATTCCGGAAGTGCAAAGGCGAACCTTGATGAGGCCGGGGAGGAGACAATGAACGGGATTGGATATGAGAATTGAAGGGGCAATCAGACCTTTTCAGGCTTGACTGGTCAGCACTAGGCTGGAGAGGGAAGAATTTTTTTGGTTTCTTCGACGTGGGTGGAGCGAAGGTGGAAGAGCGAGAGGTCAAAGGAATTAAAGTGGAAGGTGAGGGGTGGTCGTGAGTAAGAGAGAAGATGCCATTTTAACTTGCTTTAAAATGATGTTTCATGTGTATATTATTGGATTTTGTTATATCTATTTTGATGGTGGTTTAATATAAAAGAATATGGAAAAAATAAAATTTAGAGGATATATCTGTACAACTTGATTTATACAGAGATGATACCTAGGTTTGGAAAATCGGTTTATGTTAATAAATCAATGTCACACTAATTCACCATTGATTAGAAATCAATTTCATATGGAGACACAGATTTTGCAACCTTCAATTTCTTTTAGTATGCATGCACCTAATAGCATATGTCCTTTATTAATCAATTAATTAAGGACTTTAGTTACCTTTATCTCCCAAATTAATTTCTCTCCATGTAAATAAACCTAGATTTCCTTTAATGGAAATAATTGCATTTAGTTAATCAATTACAAATAAATAGGAAATTTACATTCTCTAACATATATTTGAGTGACAATTTCGAAACTCCACCTTGACAATCCCGGCAAAGCTTAGTTCAAACTTCACCTTCATCAAATACAAGATGTTAAGAACATAAATGCTTCTCCTATGAGCTATAGTAAGGCTATTGCACTTTGCAACGAGCTATGGCAAAGCCACCGTCCCCCAATGAAATGTTGAAAGCATCCAATCCAAATGTACAAACAAATAATCTCACATACACAAGATGAATACCACATCTCCTAAAACTCCAACTAAGACTCTCTCTTCTATTTTTCCACCATGTAGCACCTAACTTCCCAATAAGTGAATCAAGTTCGAGCAATGCTTGAACTTAGCAATATGCAACGACTTAGTAAAAATGTCTTTCGCCTTATCCTCTGTGTGAATTTTCTGTAGGCGAGTTCTTCATTCAGAGCTACAATAAAAAATTCTTTTACTTCTACATGCTTTGTTCTCGAGCCGAAAGCCAGATGCCAGCTAAGTGAACTGCACTTTGGGTATCGCAATTCACCACCACATTATCATATACAAAGCCAAATTTGCACAATAACCGCTTCAAATAGAGTGTCTTTTTAGTCGCTTCAACAACACCTATTAACTCAGCTTTTGTAGTAGACAATGTAACTATAATATGCTACCCCGCTCTCCAACTAATAGTAGTACAACAAATGTAAATATATATTTAGAGGTTGACTTCTTTCGATCTTTATCTTATCATTAGTAATCAAACTGCAATCCTTTACGTCACAAAAAAACAAGCTTGAAATACGGTATTCCTTTAAGATATCTCAAAATAACTTGGATAGCTTCACAATGAGATTTCCGAGGATTAGCCATTTAGGGACTAACCACTCTAACAACATGTGCAATATTAGGCACCGTACAGACCATATCATACATCAAACTTTCAACTTCTTTAGCATATGGTACATTTTCCATATCAGCATTGTCTTTATCTCATCGGATAACCTTTCTCAAAATACTTTAATTATAACGGCGTTGGTGTACTAATGACCTATGCCTTCTCTAGGCTAAACCGAATAAGCATAATGCTGATATACTTTTTCTGAGTCAGTCTTTTAATTCCAAGCTTTCTATCCATTCAAATTTCCATACATAAGATTTTCTTTGCTTTTCCAAGATCTTTCATTTTGAAATTCTGCAAACACAACTTTAATTAATTTTATTTTATTTATATCTTTAAATGCAATAAGCATGTCATCCACATATAGAAGTAAATACGTCGGATTTCCACTATTCAAATGCTTGTAATAAATACATGCGTCTTATATACTTCTATTAAAGTCAATACTCAGCATAAATAATCAAACCTTTTATACCATCGTATAGGCGACCGCTACAGACCATAAAGTGATATCTTTAATTTATAAACCATATCGGAATTTCCATCTGCATCAAACCCACTTGGTTGATTTATATAGATGGTTTCTTCCAAGTCTTCATGAAAAAAGCCGTTTTTACATCAAGTTTCTCCAACTCTATGTCCTAAGTAGCAACCATAGTAATAAAATATGGATAGAGGTATGTCAGACTACAGCGGCAAAGATCTCATCACCATTTTTCCTTTTCTCCGTGAAAACTCTTACGCTACTCATCTAGCATTGTATCTTCCATCATCCTTCACCTTGATTATCCACATGCATCATATTTCTTGGTTTCCTTGAAGTAATTTTCAAGTCTTGTTCTTCTGTAAGATTGCATCTCCTCTTCCATAGCACAAATCCATTTTTAACTGCCGCTTGACTTCAAAGCATCATCAAAGTCTTTAGGTTTGTCCTAGACGACAAGCAATTCATAGTCACACTTATCACCAAGTCTAAGTCTGCATAATGCCACTCTCCATATTTCTCTGGTACATACCTAGTATGGGGACTAACCCGAATGGTTCCAACATCACTAAATACTCCACCTTGAATTGAATCCTTTCTAATGTCATGAACACCACCCTCAGTAGTAGAAAAGTTATGTGGAATATCATGTGATGTATCACCAACTACATTATCCTTATCATCAATAGTAACAACTCTACTCATAGGATGGAAAGTGAGAACAATTCTATCTCCTTAAGCTTCTCTCCATGTAAGCGTAGGTTATCAGATAAGTCTCATAAAGGCTTGAACATAGCTGACTCATCAAAGGTAACATGCCTTGGGTGGATACCGTTCTTCATTTTAGGGTTCCAAATATGATACCTTTTAATGCTGATCAAATTTTTACGACCTAATAATTTGCTAATGCTAATATATAATTAAAATTAATTTTAAATTAAAGGATGACATGGGTATCGTATATATAGCCATTGCGCGAGTCTTTCCGGATTGATCAGTTTTAATTGTAAATTGTTAAATTTGGAGTCATGGTTTGGTGATAGGGGTTTTACAAGTTATAAACGACACACGTAACTGTTTCAGACCAAACAGGGTACATAACTTATAAGCCAGCTAAACGAATATTTAAATGAAGCCATAGAACCCTAGCCGCCATCTTTGCGTTCATTTTTCTTTCTTAATCCTAGAATCTCTTAATCACCTGATAATGACAGATAATTACCTCTAATCAAATTTTTTTTAAATTCAAAATTGTCTAATACCCATCAAGTTATATATCAAAACGATCACCTCGATGAGTCAAATCAACGACCAGTGATCATCTGTCATAAAAGTGCATAGATCAATTAGAAATCAAGTTCAAAGCTTCCAGGTGACAAACTAGGGTTTGGAATTCACGTTTCTCGTTTCGCGCACCAATTGGTGAAATTGATGATATAGATAGGTAGAGCTTGATGATATGAACTCAAAGGTAGTCGAGATTACACGAATAGCCAAATGAGGTGACCAAAATTTGGGTTTAAATGGGGTGGCGGTTGAATTAGGTGTAGCTGATTTCAACCGCCATAGGTGGCAACTCTAGCACTAGAGGGTGGCACATGGGAAGGGAAGTCGATTGCGATAGTCTACAAGGTATCAGGTGGTCGAAACAATAGTAATTTGGTGGTCAAAGTTTTGATTGTGGTGGCGGTTGAAGTGGTTAGGGAAGAAGCGTGTTGGGATGATTAAATAAACTTAACTATTAATATTTTAAAAATATTAGATAAATATCCATCGATGAAAATATACAATTGTTGATATATGCTATGTTCCATTGATGGTTGTTTGGTTGTTGCGGTGTTTTGATATGTCGTGTATTGATTTGATTATTTATTTAATTATTGTATTATTGGTTGATGGATATTTTATAGTATTTAATTGTTGATTTGAATGGAAATAATTAATTAATAGAATATGGACAAAAATTATGTAATACTGGAAGATTGGATTATTCACAATTTTTAAAGGATGTTTGTAAATAATAGTGGTTTAATAATTTACATTGAAATTGATGTTAAAAATTTGGGTAACAAAATTGATGTTAAAGTGAATTTGGAGGATTTTTTATTGTCTATAAAGAAAAATAGGTTTTAGTAAATAATAGTATGATTCTTTTTGAAAACCATGTTGTTTTGAGTAAATAATAATATTATTGTTTTTACAGAGTTTTTGGATAAAAACCTTATTATTACTATTATTATTATTTTAGCAATAGAAATAAGAGATATTTTGAGATAATAATAACAAAAAGATGCGTTTTCAAAGTTGAGTCAAATTGTTATTATTTTGAGATAAAAAGCAATAAAAGGATTTTTGGGATTTAAAGTGGAGTACTATTTTTTTGAGAAAAATACTAATATATTGATTGTGAAAGATAATAAAGTGATTTGTGTAAATACTATTATTTTGAGGTGAAGTAATATTATTATGGTTTCTAAAGTTGTGGGTTGAGGAATTATGGATCTTAAAGCTAATTTAACACTAGAAAGTGGGAGGGTGAATAGTGTTTTCTAACTTATGCAAATATTTTTAATTTTCTTTCAAGATTAATATTAAATTATAGATTAACAACACAGAATTATCATTCACAGATATAAATAAAAACAGTAAAGTAAAGTACGAGTTAGAGAGATGATACCGAAGATTTTATACTGGTTTCGATTTTTCCTACACCCAGTCCCGTACAATTGCTTGTATAAATTTCTTTTCAAATGCCAATTTTTAACCGGGTAGAAGGCAAACCTGCAATATTGATTTCGTGGCTACGAGACGCACCCTCCTATATTTCGAGTCTAGGGTAAACTCACCTGATTTGACCAGCCTACAAGAACACCTACTAGATTTGAACGGATTAATAAGCACATCCACTTGATTTGAAAAAGCCACAAGCATACCCAAGCAAACACAAATAGAGTTGATAATTTTTCCAAAGACAAATTCTTGATCTTTGGATACAATGAATCCTATAACCTCTTGGATAGCGCTTTGATATTTGAATTAAGAGAGATGTTTCAAAAACAACAAGAAAGTAGTATTGAATCAATATAATGAAATATGAATTGATTCTAATAATTTTGAAGATAATAGAGTATATTTTTCAAGAAAATTTTCAAGAAAGTAACGTGTGGGAAGAAAGCAAGTAATTATTTTAGTTAAAAATTCATTTATACTCCCCTTTATATACTAAATTAGCAGATGTGTCTATTCATGAAGAGTTGTGTCTCGACACTTCCATTCAAAATTTGAAAAATCATTGGTGGTATATATGTCGACATATCCAAGATATTTTTGTCGACATATGCTAGTGAAAAATGAAAATTGTTTCTTTTAAAATGATCCAAAAATTCTATTCTTTTATAAAATAATTTGAATATTATTTTAAAATATTTTTGGACTTCAAAAAATTTCATAAAATTTACAAAATATTTTTGTGTAATTAAAATAATTTATTTTTGTTTAAAATATCAAAGATCAAAAACTCGAGATAGAAATTAGAAACTGCTATCAAGAACTTTAAAAATATATACTAATGACTCCATATACTAAATTTTAATCTTGAGATCTTTATTTCTTTGTCTTTGAACTAATGAGTCTACATGTCTTTATTTTGAGCATTTATATTGTACATTCTTCAATTCAGCACCTGTGTAATATTCTGCACTATATACTATATAACTTGGCAAAAACATTAGTATCTATATTTTATATGATTGTTGTCATCAAAATCAATAACTAACAATCTCCCATTTTTTGACGATGATAACCATTAAATATTCCTGTACATAAAATATGATATAACTCCCCCTATATATGCATATTATTTTATATATTTTTCCCCCTTTGTCATCAAAAAATCCCCCTAAATGATATACTTATAAATTATAGGGTCAAAATCAATGATTTTGGACTAAAATATAATAATATGATTATGATGTAATATGATATGATGATTAATATATAGAGACTTAATATAAGATAATCTTTAGTATTTATTTAAATCGAACAATACAAAAACTAATAATCCAAACATACATATCTAAACAAACCAAATCAAATTAAAACCTAATAATACTAACAATCTAAACCTAGATAAGCCAGACCTAAATGTGTGAATTAATGCTTTTTGATTATGGGAGATTTATGGATGGGGCGAAAGAGATAGTGGAGATAGAAATTTCCTTTTTGTTCCACAAGATTTCCATCACGATCAAAGCAAACTTCTCCCACACCCTTTACTTCATCATCATCTTCAACAACCTCTTCCTCATTATCCATGGAATTGTGAATGAAAAGATTTGGAGTTTCCTCTTCAATCGCAATTGGATTGGCTTCATTATCCAATAGGTGCTTCTGAAGGTTGCGAATGATTCTCCCTTGCTTTTGTTATTCCTTTGAGAGGCATATTTGGACAACCTCTATTTCTGAAAGAATTTTAAGGGCATGCTTCATATCATCCTCTACTTTTATCACTTTCGCCATGGTGATGTTTTGGAAAGGGCCTAGAGTGGAGAAATTGTTGTTTAAGGGGGTAGTTTCTTCTCTTCGTCTTTTGGAACTTGAAGAATCTATTAATTTTTATTTTATTTGGAGTTTTCAAAAAGAAGAAGAGATGGAAATGAGAAAGAATTCGAAATTTGGTGGTTATATAATCATATTTCGAATGTTGAATTTAAGAGGAAAAATTAGTTTTAAGAAAACTATAATATATGTCGAAATATAGGTAGTGAGTATGTCAACATATTTAGATAAATTTTGATAATTTTATTTTCTTTTAAATTTAGAATTCCAAGGTTATTATATTTATATTTTAGAGAAAGAATGTATTCCTAATTCTCTTCTAAGTTTAATAAACGATGTTTGAGTTAACGTTTTTGTTAATATATCGGCTATTTGATTTTCAGTATTTATAAATTCGAGTGAAATCACTTCTTTATTTACATTATCTCTCAGAAAATTGTGTCTTTATCTATATGTTTGGTCCTAAGATGATGTGTCAGGTTTTTAGATAGATTTATTGCATTAGTGGTGTCACATTATATTGGAGACTTAGTAAAATTTAAACCAAAATCTTTTAAAGTTTGTTGCATATAGATAACTTGTGAACATGCTAATGCAGCAGAGATATATTCTACTTCTGTTGTAGGTAGAGACACAAAATTTTTCTTTTGGCTAAACCAAAAAAAAAGAGTTTCCTAAAAAGTGACAAGTTTCACTTGTACCTTTTCGATCTGATTTGCATCCAGCATAGTCAGCGTCACTATATGAAATTAAATTGAAGGAATCTTCCCTTGGGTAAAAGAGTCCATACAACGACCCGATTTAACATATCGGAGGATCATATAATATTTTTATTCAATTCCATGGGGTCGTATGATCCTATAATTTTGGGATATGACTATTAGGGGCATTTTACCTATATAGTATTTTGAGACTCATTTACCGCTCACACTAGACTGTTGTATGACCCAAGGTTTTATGCTTTGATTCTTATTATCTTAGATACTCTTAAATGAGTAGAATGGATAATAGGTCTAGGTGACACAATAGCTGTTCGGAGGACGAGCTGGATGGAGCTATCTCGTATTATATACTTATATGGATTCTACGCTTATTCTGTATGTAGCATTGGCGAGCTTTGGCAGCGACTGCTTATACTTGTATTCGAGATAATTATTGAGTTTGTTTCCATTGTATAAACTCTATGACATTTGATGTATAACTATGAATCTATACTCTAATGATTTTTTCACATAGTTATTACTATCTCTTTTGTTACATCTGCAATATTATATTTTATCCATGCGCTGTGAGATATGATAGGTTATATGCTATATTGGTTCATTTCAACCTTGATGATTGTCCTATATCGGTCGGGCATAACTGCGGTGCATCATTATGTACTATTAGTGCCGGTCTTCATAGTTTGTATTAAAGCCTTTGGTTAAACGATTAACTGGAGTTGATACCATGATCCAGTAGAGATAAGGAAGGTGTTATCACTTTAGACTGGATCGAGAGTATACATGTACGAGAGAGAGCGTACTTGTTATAAGTTTGGTTTTCAAAGCTTATATAATATAAGTTGCATGCACTCGAGCACTATGAATATAGTTTTCTTCATGAGACTAATCATTCTTGTTACAGATAAGAATGGGCCATCATACAGGGAATGCTGTAAGGAATTTTTCTTTAGCAATAGAGTAGGAGTGGGATCAGAAGCTGCTACGCCTAATGTCTAAGCCATGCAATGCTATGATGGCTAATATGATGAGGAATGCTCCTGGAGTGGTTATAGGTGGAGGTGCTCCCGTGCAAGCGCCTAGGGCTGATTTTCGCCAAGCTGAACAAAGATTATTCTACTCTTGAAGGGAAGTCATTTTATAGGACAGAGTCAGCCATAGAAGTGCAAGATTAGTCGGATACTTGTGAGTGCATCTTTGGTGATATGGAGATGGAAGATGCTATGAGAGAAAATTGGCTTCGAGATAGCATCAGGGCCGAGCTATGAATTGGTGGAATGCTGTCACTATTACGACTCCAAAAGACTAGTTTTCTTAGGATTAGTTTAAGACTAGGTTTGAGAAGAAGTTTATTCCGACGGCCCAAAAGTCGATGCTGTTCAGGAAATTTGCTGATTTAAAGCAAAGGGAAATGACAATATCTGAGTATATTGTAGAGTTTGATGCCTTATCGAAGTATGGAATGTCATTCGTTAATACACCCTTGAGAAAGAATGAGTAATTCATTATTGGTTTGGATTGCTACTTGGGAGAAAAGCTAGTGGACCATATATATGAGTCGTTTGAGAAGCTTGTAAAGAAGGTGCTTCGTCTTGAGAGCTTGTACCTTAAGGCTAATACTACTATTGTTGTTTCTACTGAGAAAGAAAAGCCAAAGCCACATCAAGGTAGTGAAGGAAAGAAGAAATGGAATGGAAAGAGAAAGCAGTCCTAGGGAAAGGGTTGTAAGAAGAAGGGTAAATGGGAACCTACTTGCTTTGGATGCAATGAAAATGGCTATTTGATTAAATATTGCAAGCTAAGTGAGAAGAGGAAATGTTACAACTATAACAAGCCTAGGTATTTGAAGAATTGTCCAAAACCGGTGAAGGATAAGCATGTAGTGAAAGCCTATGCCTTGGACATAGTCCCGACTTCATCGAGTGCTCCCTCGATGAAGGGGAAGGGGAAGAGAATCGTCATTCAAGGTATGCTTTTTATTAGTGATGTTCCTATTTGGGTTTTGTTTGATACCGATGCTTCTCATTCATTCATCTATAGTAACCTAATAGATAGATTGAGATTGGAACTTGAGATAGTAGACCGACCCCTAATCATGATGATGAACCTTGTTGGAGGCTCTACTAGTATTTGCATGGTTTTTCATGGCTTAGTTTTATCGAGTCATGGATGTTCTTTAGTTTGTGATTGTTTTATTTTGAACTTAGTTGGGTTCAGGATTATCTTGGGTATGGACTGACTTAGGAACTAAGCAGCCATAATGGATTATGGGAAGCTGTTGGTGACAATTAGAGATGTGGATGGGCGAATGGTAGTGCTTAGCTGCCTACAGGAGGATGGGGGTGACGGTTAGATTTCTATATTCGCTTGAGGTTCCATAAGAGGGATTGTCATCAGTGCCTATCGCTAAAGAGTATCCAGATGTCTTCAAGGAAGTGACTGGATTGCCTTCGTATAGAGAGATTGAGTTTCAGATAGACTTGGTGAAGGAAGCCAGACTGATAGTTATGCCTTTGAGGCATATAGCACCCAAAGAGTAGAAGGAATTGGAGGTGCAAGTGAAATGACCTATTGAGGAAAGGGTTCATTCGAAGAAGCATATTTAAGTTGGGTGCACTTATAGTATTCGCAAGAAAGGAGGATGACTATTTGAGATTTGTTTGTGGATTATCATGAGCTGAATAAGGTGACGAAGAAAAACAAGTATCCACTTCCTCGTATCGATGACTTGCTTAATCATCTGCACGATGCAAAGATGTTCTCCCAAAGTGATCTGACGATGAGATTTCACCAATTAAGAGTAGCAAAGGAGAGTGTGCCTATTACTGTGTTTCATACGCCATAAGGTTTTTATGAGTGGTTGGTGATGCCATTCGGGTTAACCAACGCTCGGGTTAACCAACGCTCCGACATAGTTTGTGGATCTCATGAATCAAGTTTTCAAAGACCAACGGAATATGTTCATGCTTTTATTTGTGGATGATATTTTGGTCTACTCCAAAAATGAAGAGGAGCACAAGACGCACATGAGGATTGTGTTAGAGATATTGAGAAAGCACAAGTTGAGAGCGAAGTTCTTTAAGTGTCACTTCTGGAGAGAAGAAGTGATATTCTTGGATCATGTCGTGTCGGGACAGGGTATAACAGTGGATCCTACGAAGGTGGTAGTAGTCCAAAATTGGAATCAACCCAAGAATGCTAAGGATGTGAAGAGTTTTCTTGGATTGGCGGGGTATAATAAATGCTTCATCAAAGACTTCTCAAAGATAGTAGCATCGTTGACCAATTTGACAAAGAAGAATCAGACTTTGTTTAGGACGTAAAGTATGAGCATGTGTTTGTGAGTCTAAAAGTGAGGTTGACATGTGCACCAATGTTGACAATTCTAAGTGTAAATGAAGTGATAACAGTACACACTAATGCCTATGGTACTGGATTGGGTGTGTGTTAATGCAGAAGGGAAGGGTTGTCGCTTATGCAAGTCGACATCTAAGCTGCATGAAAGGAATTATCCAACTCATGATTTGGAATTGGCAGCAATTATTTTTGCTTTGAAAACGTGGAGACCCTATTTTCTTGGAGAAAGGTTTGAGTTGTTTACGGATCACAAATCCTTGAAGTATGTTTTCTCTTAGAAGGATCTCAGCCTTCGACAGCAACGGTGGTTGAAGTTCTTGGCCTATTATGATTTCAGTATTTCCTATATTCCAGGAAAAGGGAATGTAGTCATCGATGCGTTGAGTAGAAGATATGATGGATTGGGAGAAATGTTCTTGGAATGGAAGCAAATAGAATATATTACTGGATTTAATTTCAGGCCTCACCATGAGCTAGAACCTAAAATGTTGAGAGGCTTATCGATTAGATCTACTTCGATTGAAAGGATCGATACTAGTTAGAAGCGAGATGCTAGGCTAGCAGAAATCATAGCAAAAGTTGAGGAAGGAGTAGAATATGAAGATATGGAGTAATACGAACTCGACCGAGAAGATTGTCTTTGTAAGGACGGGAGGTTGTTTGTTCCTACTGTTGATGGATTGAGAGATGAAGTGCTAAGAGAGTGTCATCATTCCATATTAACCATTCATCTTGGTGGTAAAAAGAGGTACCGAGATATGAAACGAACTTACTACTAGGAAGATATGAAACGAACTTACTATGAGGAAGGAAATATTTTATTTCTTTTCACTTAACTTATTCAATTAATGAGGGGGCATAAATTTATTTAGAGAATGAAACTTTTCATTTCCTTTCTCTTAAATTATTCAATTAATGAGGGATCATAAATTTAGTTAGAGAATGAAACTTTTCATTTCCTTCTCTTAATTAAATTAAATAATTTATTAATAAAATAACATTAATTACTAATCTAAATATGACATGAATTGTAAATATATTCACAGTAAATATTGTGCAAGTGCAACATATAGGGAGCGTGCATAACCAGTGGTAATTGATATGTATACTTAAAATAAACAAGAACAATTTGAATGGTTATTACATAGGAATTGAAATGAAAATAAATAAGGGATGACAAGGGTGATTGATACGTTTCCCTTTTAGTAAACTTAATTAATGCAAAATATTAATGACAACTAATAGGTGCAAAATTGTAATAATATAGAAGGTAAACAATGAATTGTATGTATACATTATTGTCTTAATGAAAAAAGAGAAATGATTTCATACTATGGCAATATATGTAAAGAAAAATAGATCTTATATGAACATATACAAGTTGATCCAAATATGCATATATGGAATTCAATCATAGCTTTCTAATAATATAAATTAGATAGTTATTATAGTCAATTTCATAACTTTGATTTGTTGTTAAAATTCCTTTTATTCATATGTAAATATCTAATGCAATAAAAAGCGCAAGTAATACATGCGTACATACATATAATAACATTCAAAACTAAAATTACACTTTGTTATAAAAGATTAAAACATAGATCTACAATTGAAACATTGTATTGATTCCATATAAATTTCATTTTTAACTTTAAATATAATTCAATCAATCAAAATGAAATTGTAAACCTCCAGATTTAAAGAAATGGAATTTAAATTAAATGTTAAAACATAGAATTAAATTAAAACATTGTATTTTGAAATATATAGATTTAATTTCAATTTAACAAAGTAAAGTAAAGCAGCTAAACAATTCGAACATGTAAACATTCAGATCTGAAGAATTACACTTTAATTAGAATGTTTAAAAACATAGATCTATATTGTTTTAAAACATAAACAAATTTAGTTTTGATATATCAAATGAAAACTCAATCATATCATTCAACAAATAATTCAATCTTCATAAACAATTTTTTAATTAAGCAAGACAGTAAGACATCATACAAATTATGAAAGTCAGATTAAATTTCCATCAAACATTGCAAAATCACTATCTATATACAGAAAATGACATACCAAACTGCCCAATACTTAAAATACACCTTGTTGATGTTGCCTTTGATTTGCACCTTGAATGAAGAATGCTTCTAGATCCGATTGAATCACCTTAGGATGTTGCCTAGAAATCACACCTTGAATGATGATATCTCCTCAGATCTTCAAGATCCACAGCCTATCCTTGCAAGAGGTGGATGAACCCCTTTTGTTTTATTTTATTTTATCTCTTTATTTGGAGTTGAATATTTTGGAAATTCGTTTTCCTTTTTTTTGCCATGAAATGTTCAGAGAGAGAGAGAGAAAGAATGAATGAGAAAGAACGAATTGTATGTACAGAGTGAATTAGAGAATATGTTTTATTTGAAAGATTGAAACCTTTTCCATTCTTTAATTAAAACTTCCTTAATTAATTCCCTTGATTGTTTCTCTCTGTCCAATCCTTTCTTTACACGTATGTCATCAAATGACATAAAATTCCACAAATCATGTCATCAAATGACATAAAATTTCCATAAATCATGTCATCAAATGACATAAAATTTCCATAAATAATTTCATGCAATTATCTTTAAATTACATCAACATCGTATATCAATGCACGCAAATATAACTTTTATAAATGCATTAAAATAATTACAAAAAATTTCCAAACATCAAATAAATAATAATTGATATTTCTCAAATATCAATTAATTTAATCAATTTATAACATTTTATAAATTAATTAAATCATGTGGTTTTCAAAGAATTCATCATTACGGTTGTGCACCTCAAAGGTGTAAATTTAGTCAGCGATAAATATCGAACTATTTGAAAATTAATGTTCATACGCCACTTAGCAGGTGGTGTGACATTTTGGCCAAATTTATCGCTTACACGTCTTTTGGTAAAAATTCAATTTTACTTATTATAAGAAGTACCTAATAGTGGCTATTATTTATACCAATTCTCTTCGTCAAAACTATATCACTTTGGATTTATGGAATTTGGTAATGGTCAAAATTCCAATATCATCCACATTCAACTTTATAGTCCAAACACAACGTCCTTGGTTCAATAATAACAATTATTATTAACCAAAATGCTATGGCTAGAGACTTTGAATTTGAGTAGACTTCAATTGACCGTGATACTAAACACATATAACTAAGGAGACAAATCCTCACTTGAATAGTGTTTCACTTCCAATGCTTCCACTCGACCCAACTATAGCTGTTCGATAGACACCGTGCCATGATTTAACTATAATCAAAGAGGAGCTTCCACATTGAAGATCAACAGTATTCTCAAGTCAAGAGAACCATGTAAATTAGTCACAACGATATTCTCTGCATAACCTTAGTTATATTAACCAATAGAAAACTATCGAGTGAGTCATTTCATAGTTATCCAATAACTATCAGTACGTAACCCCTTGGTGCCCCCAACAGTCATGAGTAATACACTGTCCAACATTTGGAGAGCATTACGTACTCTAGTCTCAATGGATACATCGATATCCAGTCTCGATGGATCTTGACTAGGAACATTTAAAATGGTACATTTGTTTCATTGTAATAAATTACTCACGGTTACAACACTTTGTAACTACTATCACAAAACATACCATTTATGGATTTTCTAATAAATATACTTTTAATTAAATTGATTAATTAATATAACCACATTATATCAAGTATATAATAGAAAGAAAATACTTTTTTTCGAAAGAGATTGGTCAACGAGATAGATATATGTAACAAATTACATAATTGCCCCTAGGGCATACTACTAACTCTATCATACACCACAACAATAACTAGGCATATAATCAAGAACCGCTAAGGCGCATTCACATAATTTTTTAGGATTTCCATGGAGATCTCTTTAGTTAAGCCGAATCTGACCTCCTGCACAAGGATTAGAGACATCCTTTCGAGTGAGATATCCTTCCGAGCGTCGTATATCTGTAGATAAAATATAAGGATCATTAACTCCCACTAGCAATGTTGATACCATCTTTAGATCTAGAGTTGATATACCTAATTGGGCTCGCTAAATCCCTTTACGGCTATGCAACCTACTTTGGTTTTAGTCATTTACTAATGTCGAGGCTACATTTGGAACACTCACATGAGTCTTCATTACTCGAGCAGAACATGAATCCCCAAATGGATTCCATCATCTCAAAGAGTTCACGAATCCTCAAATGGATTCCAGTATCTTGAACAGTCCATGAATCCCTACTCGGATCCCAGTATAAGTCGACCGACAAATGCTAACACTAACCTCTCCATTGGACTTAACCTTAGGATAGACAGTTCAATTCTATGGCATTAGTCTGAAATGTTAACGCTGACCTCTCCCTTGGACTTAACCTAGGATAGACAGTTCAACTCTATAACATTTCACTTCACAACCACTTCCAAAACATAGATCGCGTATATGGTTTTCAAATGGTTACGGATTCGAGTCATCTCATATAAGTAAACTCCCCCTGCTTACTGGATGCTCCAAAACCAATCGATATATTTCTGGTTAACTTAACTCCGGTTCTTTTAGAAATAAATAGACAACGCATAAGGGTAGATATCGTCTCCTATTTCGACGGATTTCCATATCATTTCTCCTAGAAGAGGAAGATGAGTTTTAACATACAGTATAGCATCTCCGAAGATAACTGTACCATGCAACTCTCATGTTTCTTCTAGATATTTCCTAAGTTATTTTTGTCAATTTCGATAGTCGACTATATGCACCGACCCGAAAATTCAAACACTTCGAGTTATCAAAACATTTTGAAACATAATTAAGTGTTATAAATATGATTTTATAACCTTGTTAGACTTTATTTAGTTAATGAATAATGATAAGAAACTTGTTTTTGAATTTTTTTTACAAAAAATATAGTCCTCGAAGAAAAATCGATAATGTGACCGAAAATCGGTTTATCGATAAACAACTTTTAAATCGATATATGTAGTTCAAACTCTTTTGCACTTATCTACTAATCAAATGAACACCATTAGCAACTAATTAACACACACATCTCTTCATAAAGTTTGGCATATTCTAGAAGCTTCCATGGATAAGAGATATTATCATGAGAGGAGTATAATGGTAATTAGCATAAAGGAGAAATGACGGGAGTTGAAGCTTCCATGGCTTGGTTTGGGGAGGGGGGTGAGTGCAAGCTTAGGCAACACAATTCTTGTGCCTATATAAGGAGAGACATACCTTAGAGTATAATCACAAATTCAAAGCTAAAGTTATCATAAAATCAACGGCTTCTTCATCTTAGGTTCTAAAAAGGAATAGTTGCAAATCAACTCCAAATCACTTCAAACTTTGTCACAAGCCTTAGTAAAATATTAGAACACCTTCTATTAGGTAATAAATTGAAGAATCAAAGCCAATCTCAACCTATCTTGAATGGCCGTGAGCTATTGGTGAGGGGAGGAAGGGCAAAAATAAGTGGATAGTATGAGAAGGAAGGAGGAAGGTGGTTACAAGGAGAGGTTGGACTTAGTTAGCTTGGATCTTGGTTATTGTGAGGTTAAAAGTGAGTTAACACTTCACTTTGAATGAAAATATACCACAATATGTTTATGTTTGATTGTATTTAAGTTGTTTGAATTGTTGTCGACATATATTAAATCATTGGTTTGAATTCTTGCTTTGAAAGTAAGTGACAATGTGTTCCATGTATATGGACTTGAACAAACCTAGAATGGACTTGAATGTACTTTTACGACTTACGACAATACCTTAAACAAAGCACATAAGTTATAGATGGACTTAGGTTTGAATATAACTCGGATTTGAAAGTGCACTTATAGCGATAGTCTCTACAGATGCAGTTCGCAATTGTCTAGTATTCAATGATTGCTATGGAACTTTGTAGAGAGATCCTTAAAGGTTTTTCACCATATTTATAATATCTTATATATATTTTTGTTGCAATTTAAATTTTAGATGGTTATAATTTAAATAACATCTCGAAAAGTGGTCAAAACTTCACTTGTGCAAATTTTTAAAGAAGCGGATTATATGATAAAACATGTTCTTTTCCAAGTTCTATATATTTTACAACATTGTTATTTTTAAGTAATATTTTGGGTAAATGTTTTAAAACCTACTATAAGTATTTTCAAATATTTTAAAGTATATACAAATGTTTTGAAAAGGATTTAGAATTGCTAAATGGCCAAATGGTTAATTGTTTAATTACTTGTTTGAAAAAGTAATTAACTATGCTTAACACTAAAAGTCTATGAAGTAAGGCTTATCTATTTTTGAGAGTTAAGATTGATGTCGAGTAGAGACAGAGCAATATAGCTCTAACCTACTTGTTTTCCTCTTGACCGAGGAATAGTAAATTGGAAAATTTCGAAAACGTGTTAATCGTGTTAATTTCTTACTTGTTCATGGAAATAATTAATACTATACTTAACCCTAAAAGCCGATGAGGTAAACTTATCTATTTGTTAGATTCAAGAATGAAGTGCCTAGGCAAGGCTTTAATGCAACCAGTGCTCTAACTTACCTAGCTTCAGTCTTGGATGAGGAATAGTTAAGTTGGAATGTCGAAAACGAGTTAAGCATACGAATCATGATTTGTATACGCAATTATTTTTTACTAGATAATCAATTAGTCGATTATTGAACTATTATTGAACTTGATCAAATATTGACTTAGGAAGTTATCAAAAGACTTCGCAATTTCATACCAATAAGAATCCCTAGGGAGGATTATTAGTATGAAATGTCTCTATCTTTCATTTACTTTTGAAATAACCAGAGTTGAGTTAGACGAAAATTCATCGAATTAGTTTTGAGGATACCGAGATTGGTAAGTGTTTTACTTATCGAATACCACTTTAAAACAATCATACAATTTCTATGTTTTGTAAGCGGTTAGGAAGTGAAATGTTATAGAGTTGAACTATCATTCCTAAGGTTAAGTCCAAAGGAGAGATAAGCGTTAGCATTTTAGATGATGCTATCGTGTGGGACTGTCTATCTTAAGGAGTATTCCAAGAGAGAGGATATCATTAGCATTCTTCGGAGGACTTATGCGGGGAACCTATATGGAGGTTTGAGATCAGTTTGAGGTGCTCGAATCCATGTAGTAATTCGTGATCTGTTCGAGATATGGGAATCCATTTGGGATTCATGTCCTGTTCGAGTAATGAAGACTAATGTGAAAGATGTCGAACGTGACCTCAACCTCGAAAATAACAGAAAGCAGAGTAGGACGCACAGCCTAGGGTTTTGCTAACCCATGACAGGGTGTATTAACTCCATATCTAGAGATACTTATCGATTGTTGGCCAATGGAAGTTGATGATACTTGGTTCACGTGGTTCTATAGTTTCGTGCATGGGATAGTTGTGTTTACCTTAATGGTATATTTTATCTAGAGATGTATGATGCTTGGAAGGTACTTTCTGACCCTTGTCAGGAGGTTGGCCTTAGTTTATCCAGGGATGTCTCCAATGGAAAATCCATATGTGAACGTGCCTTATCAGTTTTGGTTATACCCTAAATATGTTATGGTGTGACCAATGTAAGCATCACAACTATTTAATATGATTTATGTGCTACACCCTAGACATTATCTATCATATTATTGTATGCTAAACTTAATGAATGATTTGTTTCTTTGAGGGGAAAACCATTACGGGAATCCATATGATCTCAATGTTTACTATTACCTATTTCATGTTTCATGAGTTTTGTCATGCTAGTTTACCAAATTGATCCAGGTGTTATTTTCTTATCATGCTCGAGCTAGCCCCATGTATGTTTCCAGATTTAGCTACAGATGATTTAGAGATTATGGAGAAGAGCTGGATGATTATCTACCATAATATTATTATTTCTACTGCATTTCAGTATTGTATATATCAGCATTGTGAGGACATGCACTTATAATTTTCCAGGCTGATGATAGTACTTAGGTTTTAGTAACTCTGATATTTCTGTATTCAGAGCACCCCCTTGCATTGTTCCCTTGATATTATATATTACCGTCCCATTTTAGATTTTGATGTCGTGTTATCTCTTTCTTGTTCTATTTCATTTTTTACCCTAAATTTCTATCTTTCTAGCACTTGGACGCTCAACACACGAATATCATGGATGTATTTAGTATTGACATTCGAGGATCGAAAGGTTGGGTGATTGCATTTGGTATCAGAGCTCAAGGTTAAGCGAACACCTTGGCTTTGGTTGGGTATGGCTCACTAGAGATAGGGTAAGTGACACACTAGAATGAGTTAAGTGTATTATACATATGAGAGCATATTTGTATTTTGAAAACTAGACATTTAAAATTATTCCTTAGGAATATCTCTTTCTTTGTAACCCTCTCTTTGGAGTAACTCTATCCTTTAGTTTCCTAAAGTTTTTCCGCTTTGATTAGGTAGTAAGAACTATGGATGCTAGAGCTTCCAATGCTGAGAGTGATGTAATAGAAGAAGTGGTATAGGTTCGGCCTTGGAAAGACTTTGCTTCGATATGGACATAGTTTTAGGTGTTGGGCGGAAAGTGGTTTAACGACATCGAGATTATCATCGAAGTCTAGGCTTGGATTACTTTGTGCAATATGGTATGTAAGGATATGACAGATCATATCTAAGGGAGCATTCAAAGATATTATAAGTTCAACTTTTCGGTTTGAGGGTTCGACTCCAAAGCCATCTGTATCAGTACCAATCTGGAATAAAAAGCATGAGCTTTACTCGATAAAGAATAGGTCCACTCTTGGTTGCTACAAGTGTGGGAAGAAAGGTCACTTTTCTAATAAGTGTACATCGAGATGGGGAGGACTCATGGTGAGAGCACTGATCGAAGAGGCACTAAAGTTTGATATACAGTTGGAACCGAGGAGATGCTACGGTTGCCATCAACCTTTTGATTTTGTTAGAGATTGTCCTATGCTCAAGAATGAGGAGCAGCCTAGGGTTTTTGATTATTTCTGCAGCTGAGAAGGGGAAGCGGGTTCTTGAGGGTATACTATCTATTAATAGTTTACCTATTCGTGTTTGGTTTGATATTAGTGCTTCTTAAAGTTTCATATACCGTAACATTGGTTAGTCATGCTCGGCATGTTAGGGACATTGAGTATTATTTGTTGTAGATTTGTGCTCATCCAGTTTATGAGCAGTTTCATCCTTTCTACATCAGGGGTTGGGTGGATTTTGGGAATAAATATTTATGGAAAGAATTTTATATAAGTAAGTGATTCTATATAAGCATGGTTTATAAAATCTAGTTTATAAATGAAAAAGGATTTAAAAAAAGAATTTAAGAACTTAAATCCTGGTGTGTTTGAATTTTTTTTTCAAGATTTTGGAGGAAATAATATTAATATTATTTGAAAGTAAATATTTGGGAGATTGATTTAAGAAATTGAGATCATGATACTTAGTATTATTATACGAAGTATTCGCTACGGCTTTGGAATGATTTTGGTTAAATACCAAAAGTACGGTTTGGATGTACCGAATTTACTTCTATCACCTGAAAATAATTTCGGTGATGACTAGAGCATTTTCAGCGTTCATTTTGGAGTTTCTAAGTGTGGGATGCTATAAAGTTTTTTTGGTAAAATGGATTCTAATTTAATCTCAAGTAAGGTTAGATATACAAAATTTATATGTATATATTATTTTAAAATGATTTGAAATGAAAACCCGGTGTTTGGTTCTTAATTTTTCTATAAAGAAGTTTGTACTTTGTTAGGTTACGATATGTTGTTTGGGAAGTTTCCATTTATTAAAAATAAAATGGGATTTTCGGCGATTTTGGATAGTCGAGAACTTTCGAATTATTATAAAACATTTAGTTAAGTGTTCTTGAAGATATAAAGTTGAGTTTATATAACACTTGAATTGAGAAGGTAGTAAGTTAAAACAAGTTCAAATTGTTGATCATCCTTGTTAAGTAAAACAAATATGATGTTTTGCTATATACTCTTGGTATGTAGTAGAGTATTATACGAGTATGAACTTAAGTTATAAAATGTGCATAAACTTGAAGTTATGATTTGTGAAATGATGCATAATTGATTTAATATTGAATGACATACTATTTGTATAAATAAATGTGACTATAAAGATATCGGTGTAATTAAGAAACCAATAGAATAAATACGTAAGTTGTATGTAGATTGTTTTATTCACATAACTGTTCTTGATCCAGTATTCGAGTACATGTTTTCGAGGTGGTTTACATTGGTCCTAGCAAGGATTTTTCACTCGATTCTTGCCCGCGAACAGTTGATATAGGTTCATGATATGATCCTAGTGTTTTCTATCATAGTATAAGGCTATGCAAGGAGAACAGAGGTTTCTAATCAAGGAACCAAATTGAAGTCCGCACTAGAGAGGTCAAGTGATCTATACTACTTTGAAATTGAAAACTACGTGATCGAGCAATTGATCAGATCAGGTATTGTGTATAAATGATATATGTACATTATACGGACTTTAGTGCATTTGTATGATATGTTATGTTGGTTTATGAAGAGTTTGGGGAATGACTCTTCAATTTATTATAAGGTAGCATGAATAATTGTCTAAGTAAGAACCTAAGGCTATTGAGCGCAAGGTATTCTTAGTAGATTGTTTATCGTCCTTGGACGATGGGAGAGTTTTGAACCCGAGCAAACCATAAGCATTGGTTGTTAGTGATTGTGAATGCTATTTGAGTATTTTTGTGCATTGTTTCTTTGTTAAGGCTAGAAGTGCCTTGGACGGAGGGCAGTTTGAAGGAGTTCTATCCAGAGTCCCTTATAGACTAGGGTTTCCTTCTTATCTTAGTATCGTATATCCTTTGTAGTCTACTCACTACTTGAGGTGGAGTCACATAGTATGCATTTTGGTTTGGAGTTTAGTTTGTTTATATTTTCAACGGTACTATATATATATATATATCTTATTTTGTTTATCTCCTTTGATTATCGTTCTTATTTGAATTTAGAGGACGAAATGTTCTAAGTGGGGGAGAATGTCACGACCTAGAAATTCAAACACTTCATTTTCGAATATCGAAACGTTTTGAAACATAATTAAGTGTTATAAATATGATTTTATAACCTCGTTAGACTTCATTTGATTAATGAATAATGACAAAAATGTTTTTTTGAAACTTGTTTACAAAAATATAGTCTTCGAAGAAAAATCGATAATGTGATCGAAAATCGGTTTATCGATAAACAACTTTTCGATCGATTTAACTTGTTCAAACTCTTGTGCACTTATCAAATGATCAAATGGACACATTAGTAACTAATTAACACACACTTATCTTCATAAAGCTAATAATCTTCCATGTGAATAAGAGCTATTATCATGAGAGGGGTATAATGGTAATTAACATAAAGGAGATGTGACTTAAAGGAGAAGCAATGGGAGGTGAAGCTTCCATGGCATAGTGCGGGTTGAGTGCCAGCTTAGGTAACACCATTCTTATGCCTATATAAGGAGAGGCATACCTTAGAGTATAATCACAAATTCAAAGCTAAAGTTATCATAAAATCCACGACTTCTTCATCTTCTTTCTCTCTTATGTTATAAAAAGAAATAGTTGCAAATCAACTCAAATCACTTCAAACTTTGCCACAAGCCTTTGTACAATATTAGAACACCTTCCATCAAGTTAGAACTTAAAGAATTAAAGCAAATCTCACCCTATCTTGAATGGCCATGAGATATTGGTGAGGGGAGGAAGGGCAAAAATAGGGCTATCAATGGGTCGGGTCGGGTTCAGGTAGGGTCAAGTCAGGTTCGGGTTGATTTTAAATGGGTCGGGTCAACCCATTTATTAAACGGGTCAGAAATAGCTCGACCCGAACCCGACCCAATTATAAACGAATTTACCCGACTCGACCAGTTTAACCCGATTATAACTGGGTGGGGTGGGGTCGGGTCAAAAACGGGTCGGGTCAACCCGTATAAGGTATAAATGGGTTATAAACGGGTCGTAAACGGGTTATAAATGGGTCAAATTCAGGTTCACGGGCCATAATCGGGTCGGGTCAACCCACATAAGTATAAACAAGTCAAATTTGGGTTCATGGGTCATAATCGGGTTGGATGAACCCATATAAGTATAAGCAGGTTATAAATGGGTTAAATTCGGGTTCGCGGGTCAACCCGAAACCCACCCGTTTATAAACGGGTCAAATTCAGGTTTGACCTGAAAATGACCCGCCAACTTAACCGGGTTGGGTTAACCTGCTAATTTCCGTGTAATCTTCGGGTCGTGCTGGAAATTAGCAGCCCTAGGAAAAAAAACAAGTGGAAAGCAAGAGAAGGAAGGAGGAAGGTGGTTGTAAGGAGAGGTTGGACTTGTTTAGCATAACAACCCAAGATTTTGGTCATTTTATTTGAGTATTTAATTAATTTTAAATATTATAATAGTGGTTTTTAAGGTTTTAAACCTAAATTCCAAATATAGGAATTATTTATTTTATTTGAATATGTTAATTGTGAATTTAATATTAGAATATTGATTCAAAATATAGGAATTATTTGAATAACCGAATCTTGAATTTAATGTGAATAAAAATTAATTTTGAAAGCTTATTTAAATTTTGTTTAAATAAGAATGATAATAGAAAACTTTTAAATTAGAATTAAAAGTGATTAAATTTGTTTAATAATTACTCATTTTAATTAACGTGTGAAATTATCATTTCGGGGCACTATCTTGGATTTTGTCGAAACTAATGCATTAGATCCAGAATAATGAATTGTTATACGCCGACGAGTTTTGCAGTGATCAGATGTGCTATGTGGTAGTGTGAGCCCGAAACGCATAGCGATTAATTTTTATTATTAGATTTTAAAAGCTAACTTCTTTATATGATGGAATTAGATCCCAATAATAGTTCCATTGAGTTCGGAATATGAGCACTTAGCTAGGAACGCCAGTGAGCACGCATCGATTGGAGTTCATGTATTTTGGCGCATGAATAGTGTTTGTTGGAATTTCTATATAGGGTCCCTCACTCAATCATTTGTTCCCAAAATCATATATAAACCCTCGCTGCCATTTTTTACCCATCATCCAATGGCTGAAATCACGCCGGCCACTAGAGGCCGTTTAAGGCATGGGTCATAACTAGGAAAAGGTGCAGGGGGCCATGGGGAGTTCATCGGTGGAGGTAGATCACCGTGGATTGGAGCGTAGCGGCAGGGATCTATAGATGCACGCCATGCCTTCTTTTGGGTCATTTGCATAAACGACAACGAGATGGAAGAAGTGGTTTGTGGCATTGGAGGCATCATGGCTGAGGCTCCATGCGGTGAAGTTGTGACGACAACTAGGGCTCGGTGGCGGAGGTGACGAGTTAAGAATGAATGGTGCCCAGGTTCGTTCAAGCAAGATAGAGCAAGGAGATAAGTGGCCTTGATTAGCATACATGGTTATGGAATTAATGCAGTTATTAGAGATTATAATTAGTGATTATTAAATTAGTTAATGTGAAAGTCTTGTAAAATTAATATCTACTTCATATTATGTCCAAATCAAACGCTGTCAGTCGCATCACACTTTAGGAACGATAGCTACGCAATTGAATTATCAGAGTTTGGAGCTTGTAGAATTCCAAGCTAAAATTGAACGCTATTCGATTTTAGTTGAAACCAAAAACTCTTTAGCGATAAGTGGAATTTCGGTGAGTTAAACTCACCCTTTTGGTTTATCAATAAGATATATAGTAGATAAATTTTACCGTTTGTGTTAGTTGAAATTGTTGGTTGAATGCTTGGATGTTTTAATTGTTTGGTTTTGATGAATTATCACTTTTGAAAACGGTCGATATATGAAATCATTTGCAGGGAATTTATTTGATGTATAGGAAATTTGTAGAGGGATCCAACGAAATTCTTCACCGTTGTTGATCTATTTTCAATAATATTCCTGTTATATGAATTATCGAATATCAAACCTGATTGTTTGGCCTTATTGGATATGGCATTGTTATATGTTCAAACTTAACCCTTGTAGTGATAAAAATCAATCATAACATTGGTAAAGTGCTTGGTGGCTATTGGCCTTAAATTTAGTATTTTGAAATACTATTAATTGCCGTTGGGCTTAAAAATGGTTTTGATTCAGAGAATGATTTTAAATCCAATTTTTTGGTTTCTTGGAATATTTTATTTTTAAATGGATTTTTAACTTCTATTTTAGCCTAACCTCTTTTATTTTTCTTTTCTAAATCATTTAGTAATGTTTTAAAGTTGTTTAACTATTACTTAATAATGATTTAAAGTTGTTTAACTATTATTTAATACTGATTATAGTTGTTTAACTATTATTTAATAATCATTTAAAGTTGTTTAACTATTGTTTAACAATGTTATAAAAGTTGTTTATTTATATTCAATATAGTTTTAAAGTTATTCATTAATATTTTAATATCGTGAAAAGTTATTTATTTAAATAATTAAAATGATTTGGAAATAATAATAATAATTTATTCATAATGTTTTAGAATTAATGATAATTATTTATTAATAATGTTTTGGAAGTTAATCATTATTTATTATAATGATGTTTGAAGATTAATTATTATTGTTTTATTAATAATGTTTGAAATTATTAATTATTATTTTTATAATATTCTGAAGTTAATAATTATTATTTATTAATATTGTTTTGTTGTTAATAATTATTATTATATAATAATGTTTTGAAGTAAATAATCATTATTATTTATTTATAATATTTTGAAGTTATCAATCATTATATTAATAAAGTGTTTGGAGTAAAACATTTATTTTATTAATGATGTTCTGAAGGAAAATTGATTTTGTTACTAGTGTTGTTGAAAAGTAATTTATTATTTATTTATGATGTTTAAAGTTAATTAATTTATCCGATTAGTTGTTTTTATAAATAATAAACCGATTTATAAAGGAATTCATTTAATATAGAATTTATAAATGAAAATGGATTTTTGTATTTTTAAAGGATTTTTATAAAGACTTTATAAAGAATTTTTATAAAGGGATTTTAGAAAAGATTGTTATAAAGTAATTTTAGAAGGGATTTTTATAAAGGAGTTCTATAAAAGAATAAAGTTTTATAAATGGATTTAGAGATTTATAAAAGAGTTTATAAATGATTTTGAATATTTATAAAAGAATTTATAATTAGACTTGGAGATTTGTAAAGAAGTTTTATAAATAGGTTTGAGAATATATAAAAGAGACCTAGAGAGATTTATTTAAAAGGGGATTTACAAAAGTAATTTTATAAGAATGAAATAAGGTTGGATTTCCCAAATTAACCTTCTTAATTTTGGTGGTGTGGACGTTCGTTCCATGCTTAGCACTGAAGGAATAGTATTTGGGTTTATCCTTGTCTCCGTTTTTTTTAAAACAATATTTGTTTTAATCCTTTTGATATGATTTTGAAGTTAGAAATCTTTCATAATGTTTTGTGATTATGCTTATACCGTTGGGGTATGTATATAAGTACGTTTTCTAAGTAGGGAAAGTGTAGTGTTTTTGTGAATATACTTATGTTGTTGAGATAAGTACATAAATACATTTTCTAAATAGTGAAAGTGTAGTGTTTTTGTGAATATGCTTCTACCGTTGAGATAAGTATATGAATATTTTTCCAAGTATTGGAAGGAGTATAAATGGTTTGTGAATATATCTTTGTAAAAGTATTTTGATATAAGTATTTACAAAGTGATTTTTATTAATGAAAGGATTAATCAAAGAGGTTAGTGCGTGCTTATACTTAATCGACGATGATTTCTCTATGGAAATAAATCCCTGATTGGATGTTGTTTGTTTGATAGTTGGATAACCAACTGTCAAACTTAGTCAGTTTTAACTATCAAATGTTTCTTGAAGAGACCGAGATCGGATAAGTATAAATCATCTGAAAACCACTTTGATCCAACTCAAGCATTTCGAACTGAAGACATCTTCAAGATGATTGAAGACAGAGCTTTTGAAATGCAAGGGCTACTTGCTACTAATCTTGAGGGTGATTCCAAAATGGATGCAGTAGAGGTAGTGCCTTCGATTTTATCCAGACCTAGAACGAAATTGTATGGATAAATGTTGGCATTGCATTTTTGACTAGAGAGCAGTGTTAGCATTCCAAGATGGTTTGCTATATAAAAAGTAATCGTAGCCTCAAGCCTCATCAATAGGGAAATGACTAAAGAAGGGACATGTAGCAGGGCTATGTGGGTCGCTCCCTTTAGGTATGATCATTCCATATCTAGAGTCGATATTTATGTATGCTTCGGGGTCCATTATGGTTGTTCATCAACCATAGGATGATCATATTCGACGCTATCAAGTAAGGGGTAGGGCTGGTCCTAAGTAGCAGAAGTGTAACGTGTTGTAGCCTCCCGTACATTTTATCTAGAGATGTATGGATTTGGTGGGTAGAACCTTACCCTTTCATAGTTAGAATCCATTTTCCAATACGAGCCTTCGAACTTGATTGTAGACCTGTTATGCTAGAATTTAATTAATGTAACAATATCGGCTATATTCAATATTTATTTTAAAACCCTAGACACTATTATAATATCAAATGATTTCCTATGAAATGTTATGGTTATCGTAAGGTAAAAACCCGTCCGTGTTTATGTGACTCCCCACCTCTATACTCACGCTAGCCAAGGACACTACGGGGTAATGCCGTCGACTAGCACGAAGAATAAGGCTGTTGAGGAGCGACCATCTGTGTAATTGCTTTGTGCGAGTACCGATATGTCAGAAAATATAACTTACACTTCATTTCAAGAGGAAATCCGACATATCAAATACAAACTCAAAGCTACCACACAGTGGCTAAGTGGACCTCGAAAACAAATATAGAAATAAACATAACACAAATCAGTCACAGACATTCATATCACAAAGGCGGAAACAGATATGAATATAACACAAAGAAGTGTACATCAAAGTAGTGGTCAAACAAGATCCACTACATCACAAAAGAATAGATACAGGCGCTAGCTAAAGAATAAGTATACATCAAGGAGTCTCTATCTCAAATGTATACTAACAAAAACTACTATGCTAAAGTAGTTAGCCAAAAGTCAGGTGAAGGGCCCTGATAAGAAGTCAAGCAGGAGCACTTGAAACATCTCGGTCTGACCCGAGTATTATTTAAGAAGAAAATAATAAACAGATCAGTCTAGCTATAAATATCAGATAAAATGAGATAGGATAAGAGATATGACCAAAAACGTATGATCAACAATTCTTAAAGCGCACCGACCAGAATTCTTAAAGCACTCAATGGGCAAAATAACACAAAATCATCTTCTATATGATAAACATGCCTCTTACAAAATTTACAAATATTCTTTGCTCGTTTTAAGAACAAAATGCAATCATACTTATAAATATCTTATTGAACAGATTTGCAAATTTTAAATTGTTGTTTTCATCCATAATCAATAAATACAAGGATAAACTCATCAAGACATTCGTAGAATACTCGATTCATAAGATGGATGAAATAAGGTAGAAGGTTCGTCAAACCGAATGACATACCGAACCACTCACAAGAATCATAACGAGTGCGGAATGCGGTAAGTGGAATGCTACCCTCCGCAACTCATAGCAGAAAAAAAAACGGTGGCAAGGTCGAGCTGAAAAGACCTTAGCACCATTCAATAGATTGCTTAGGTGATAATCCTAAGACAAGCTCAAATATACCGGAAAATTCACAAACTACTTGAATGAGAGAAATAATATTCTCCTCATCCCGTAGGTTTAAAGAATTAAAATGATATCACCGAATTTGGAAATCAAAATCATTAAGAACAAAAGAAATCTGCTTAACAGATTGAAGATGTCGAAGATGAATAGTCCACATTGGACATAGGATATGGGCTTCATAATAATTAAGCCAATCCTTTCCCAAAAAATCAATTTTGAAGCCTAAATAACGCATAACATGCAAATCGACTCGAAAAGAATAATCACAAAAATAATCTCGACATTTTTACAAAGCAAACTGAGTGTTGCAGATCCACCAATCGGATTCGCAATTCTCAGTGAAGTCATCAAGCCCATGATATTAAAAGAGAAAGAATCATCAAGTTCTTTTGATATAAAATAATGAGATGAACCCGTATCAAAAAGAACTCGAATAAGATAATCACAAAACAAATATCGTCAAGGATAGAATGATAAATACCTTGACCAAGAGAAGTGCTAGTAGAGGCTTGCACAACCTTTAGCTTTCCCTCTTTCTTGTTTGGAAGTTTGGGGCATGAAGATAAAAGATGACCCAAACTTTTGCAATAGCGACAAGTAAGGTGCTTTGGACACTTATTCACATAGTGGTCCGTAGAACCACAATTGTAGCATCGACCACGACTAGAGGTAGGAGTCTTTGCTACCCAAATTTCATGCTTCCCTTTCTTGTTGGGATTAGGGCTTTTGAACTTAATATGCCTTTTCTTGTTGATGGTGAAGTTTTGTTTGGCATCCACAACTTCAACATCATTTTCTTTATCGACCTCTTCAAGTCGAAGAGTGATATCAACAAACTGGTCGAAAGGCACTTCTAATTTCAGGGGTAAAACCTTTTCAGGGTTCTTACTCAAAGCACAAATACACTTTTGATTCCTTACAAGATCCAAAAGCTGTTGGGCAGACATGAATATGCCATCCAGAGAAGGGCTACTGGATAGACCAGCGCTAAGACTTCCATAGCTAACCATTTCTCTTCTTTAAGAAAGGAAGAAAGAAGAGGAAAAAGGTTATTCTCAAAAATGAAAATCAAACAAACTTGATTGATAAAACAAGGCATCATAAAAAGAAATAGGATAGAATGGTACGAAGACTCGAATTAAATCCTATGGCACGATTCCTAAGAAAGACTTAGGACAATGATCCTTGCTAGATTATTCTACATTGTTTCGAAGTTTGGCTCTGATACCAAGCTATGACGCCCCACCTCTATACTCACGCCAGCCAAGGACACTACGGAGTAATGCCGTCGACTAGCACGAAGAATAAGGCTGTTGAGGAGCGACCATCTGTGTAATTGCTTTGTGCGAGTACCGATATGTCAGAAAATATAACTTACACTTCATTTCAAGAGGAAATCCGACATATCAAATGCAAACTCAAAGCTACCACACAGTGGCTAAGTGGACCTCGGAAACAAATATAGAAATAAACATAACACAAATCAGTCACAGACATCCATATCACAAAGGCGGAAACAAATATAACACAAAGAAGTGTACATCAAAGTAGTGGTCAAAACAAGATCCACTACATCACAAAAGAATAGATACATGCGCTAGCAAAAGAATAAGTATACATCAAGGAGTCTCTATCTCAAATGTATACTAAAAAAACTACTATGCTAAAGTAGTTAGCCAAAAGTCAGGTGAAGGACCCCGATAAGAAGTCAAGCAGGAGCACCTGAAACATCTCGGTCTGACCCGAGTATTATTTAAGAAGAAAATAATAAACGGATCAGTCTAGCTATAAATATTAGATAAAATGAGATAGGATAAGAGATATGACCAAAAACGTATGATAACAAGGAAATGCCATACCGTGTCAAGTATACATCAAATAACAACAAAAACCATACAATATCTCAAATCATCTCAAAGCACCAAAAAGAATCACATCTTTTAAATAATTCATCAAAACACAAATATTGACAAAACATATCAATGCCAATCCACGAAAATAGGTGAAACACAAATTCTAGAAATCACAACGAGAAAATCCGGAAATCACAAAAGGGGGAAGGCCTATCACAAAAGGGGAAGGCCTATCACAAACGGGAGCATGAAAACTCACCAACACGTGTATCACAAACGGGTTGTTAACCCATGGTCGCTAACCATAGAGCCGGTGCCACGACGTAGTACAGCGAACGACCGAGCAACCAAAAACTCAAATAATCTAGAACATCGACGTAGTACAGTGTTACGCCCGATGAATCAAGCTTAAATAATCAAGCACAACGACGTAGTACAACGAACGCCCGATGAACCTGAACACAAATAATCCAGAACAACGACGTAGTACAGCGAACGCCTGATGAACTAGAACACAAATAATATGGAACAACGATGTAATACAGCGTTACGCCCGATGAACCAAACTCCACAAAACCATAGGTCGCTAGCCTATAAAAATGAGACGAAGCTCCATAGCTAGGGGTACAGTCCCCCACGTGGACAAAGAGACATCGCAAATTGCTAGTCTAAACCATAAAATGATCATCATTGATCAATAAGAAGTGTCGATTAACTAAGCTAGTAAATAGATGAGTTTAGCTTCATGTCCCAAAACCACTGGCTTAACTTAAATATTTACGAACAAATTGTAGATTTCCACTCGAAAATTGTCACAAGAGTTTCAATCGAACAAGTCAAAGAATTAACCGACGAAGTAAACGCAAGTGTTTCATACCACTTGTTTTTCCAAGCCGTTTAATTAGATTTTCTCGTACGAATGAGGTAAAGGTTTGTATATAGTAATAGATTAGAAAATGGTTTTATAAACGAGCTTTGTATTAAAAATAGAGTTGAAATCATCTTTGTAAAAGAGTTTGAATATTTACTACTAGTATAGAAACCTTTGTATTTTAAAGTGACAAATCACAGAAATGATTGTAGAAACAATCAATCATCAAAAAATTCACATACGAAGACGTGGATCAAATCCAAAGAAATCGATATCGAATCCATCAAAATGGATGTTCTCAAAAATCCCGAAAAGAAGTCATGAAAGTCGATAATAAATGATAACAACAGATCGGATAATCACGAATCGATAAAAAATTGGAACCTCAAGCAAAATAGGCAAAATAGACTGAAACAAGTAGGTCAGTCGACTGACACAGGGATACGAAATTCTCTACCCAGGGTCAGTCGACTGATACAGACCTAGGCAAATTCCTGGGTCTTGGTTCAGTCGACTGACACACTGGTTCAGTCGACTGAACCTACTTCTAAGGCATTTTCTACCTTCTGGTTTAGTCGACTGAACCACTGGTTCAGTCGACTGAACCTGCTTCTGAAGCACATTCAGCCTAGCCCCCTTGTGGGGCAAAAGTTCTACAAACCGTGATCGGACGAGCAACGGGCGCTAGGGGTTTACGCCAATCAGCAACCCAGCCCTATAGGCTCTTCGATACGCCACCAAAAGCATGATCAAACATCAAAGCTATGATTTTTAAAGGTTTAACTTCAAAACACTAAAAAATTGGAATTTTCATAAAACCAATTCAATCCAAAAGCAAATGGACAAGGAATAGATGTTAGGAATTCATACCTAACAACAAAGATAGATATAGACCTAGATGTGAGATAAAAATCTCACCTTTAAACCCAAAAACACAAGAGAGAAACTATAGAGCAAGGCAAGAACAATCACTCTTCAATTTTAACCCAAGAAGCTTCAATCTAAGCTCAAAAGAAAAAAAAATTCTAAGTTAGGCTTTAGGAAATTCTGAAATTGAAGAGGAAATGAGATGGAGAAGATGAAGACGATGCTTACCAAAGCTTCTCCTAGAGTTTGGAGCTAGAACTTGAGTTTGCAAATGAATCTTGGGCTTAGGAATTTCTAATTCCTTTTCTCTTCCCCCATTTTTCTAAAGCTTGAAGTATTTTAGGAAATGAGAATGAATGAAGAGGAGAGGGGGCTGAGTTAGGGTATAGGTTGGGTGAAACCCAAACCCAAGCCCAAAGCCCTAAGTGAAAAATAGCAATATTCACTCAACTCCAAACATATCGATGTTTATACTCAAAAAGGTCGCAAATGACATTTTGAACTCAATGGAAGTGGTCTCGAGTCCTAATTCGACTGTTTGCAAAAAGTAGCTTTTCGGACTATAATCCGACTAACGATGATATATTTAAATAAAATATTTAAATATACAATCGTAAAATATGCGGGTTGTTACAGTTTATGTGCAACTTGGTTTTACGAGATACCTTTGTTTTCAAAAGATTTTAACAATATTAGAATCCAATTGAGGTGTGTTTTTCACGCTGGTTTACCAGACTAATCCGGGTGTTATTTTATTATAATGCTCGTGTCAGACCGAGCATATTTATAGATTCAGTTGGATACTTGGAGCTTCAGGAGACGAGAAGGATGTCTCCAAGTTGTATTTACTTATATTCTATTTTCCACTCCATTGGTTGTCTATATCTATCAACATTTGTGATGAAAGGTTGTTACATTTGTCCAGGCTGATCATTTGTTTAGTGTACTCCCATTGATGTACGTATATTACAATTTTTCTTTGTGTAAAGATCTATTATATATTATATATTACTCGTCACGATGTGAGGTTATATTCCGTGTTTTCTTTCTTTTTCCCAACAATCTGTCTTTCCGGCATTGGGATGCTCGGCACATGAATGTCGTGGTTGTATTAGTATTGACTTCTGAAGTTCAAAATGGTGGGTCATCACAATAAGCTGGGATCATGGTTATTGTGAGGTTAAAAGTGAGTTAACACCTCATTTTGAATGAAAATATAACACATATATGTTTATGTTTGATTTTGTTTAAGTTGTTTGAATTGTTGTTGACATATGTTAAAACATTGGTTTGAATTCTTGCTTTGAAAGTAAGTGACATATGTGACCCATGTTCACGGACTTGAACAAACTTGGTGTAAAGACCCGGAATTTTAGTCATTTAGTTTTGAACATTTAATTAATTTCGAATATTGAATAATTGGTTTTTAAAGGTTTTAAAACTAAATTCAAATATAGTGATTATTCAAAATCTTTGAATTGGTGAATTTTATATTTGAATATTGATTTAAATATTTGAATCCTGAGTTGAATTGTAATTTAATGGATCAAATAGTTTATTCAACTCATTTGTATTAATGAATAATAATGTTAATTCACTTGTAAATTTATTTGGAGTAATAAATTGTTCCAACAAATTATCAGAAAATATATTTTTATTTTTATGACCCAATTTGTATTAATGTATTTTCAATTTATTTTATTTGATTTTTTCATAGTTTCTAATTTTAAAAATATTAAAATTATTTGTTTGACGATTTATCGACAAGCGATAGTGTTTTTGTGATTTTATAGAATCCAATAACCAGTATATATTATTATTGTTTTGGAGTCGCATCGCTGTTCTGAGCACGACCATATTTTGTTTTATCATTCGGAGCTCATACGTAGATAAAAATCTATGAGAAGAGATGCCGTAATTTGCAAATTACACGCACACACACACACACTCAACACTTAGCACAAGAAAGCACCGCATGTTTTCATCCTTCTCAAGTGTACCATTTCATCCATTTCAATTGAAAACAAAGAGAACCTAAAATCCTCTTCTTGTATAAATCCAAAAAATTCAAATAAAATCTAGAAATTAAAAAGCTTGGATCTTTGCACTTATTTAGGGTAGATTTGGGCATATATATGAATTTGATGGGTGCGTTCATCATTTTGGCTGAAGTCAGTTTAAAATGGGAACTAGGGTTCAAAATGGAAAGTAGCATGGGGTTTGTGGTGTGGAGATGCACGTTTTGGTGGAGACCGACGAGGTCCGATGCTTGGAGATGGGATGCGACATCCACCTAGTCGAGAGCTCTCGAGTGGAGGAGTTCAACAGCGAAGGCCATGCGTCTTTTAGCGAAGCATAGAGGTAGCTAGTGTGAAGGATTGGTGATGGGTTTTCTTATTTAAGCATAAACAGTTGGGAGTGTTTGGGAGGGATTGTTTAAATGGTAATTATTAATTTAATAATGTATTTAGTTTATTTAAAGAAATCGAAATCTTATAAAATCAATAACTTGTTCATATGAGGTCCGATCGAGACGAAACTTTTTGCATTACACTCGTAATGGCGAAAGCTTCGCGATGGAACTATTTTGGTTGAATTTGGAGCTAGTGGAAATTTGGGCTAAAATCGGATGTTGTTCGATTTTAGTTCAAATCGGAATGCTTTGGCACCAACTGGAATTTCAATGAGTATAACTCACCTTTTTAGTCAATCAGTATATTATATAGTAGATAAAATTTACTACTTATCTTTGGTTAAAATTATTGGCTATTTAGTTAAAATATTCGCTTTTACAAGCGATTGGCATTTATAATTGAAATACAGGGAAAAGTGATGAGAAATCCGGATTTTTTACCGTAGTGATTTATAATTTTCAATTATTTTCCTGTTAATTTATTTCAGTTATATATCTATGATATAGATTGTTTAATGCTGAAATGTGATTGTTTGGACATATTGGATGTGACACGGACGTATGTGAAAATTGAACCTTTTTAGTAGAAAACGACAGTAATAACATTTGTTAAGTTATATAGCAATTATTGGCCTTGATAGAGTATTTTTGAAATACTATTAAGTGTTGATTTGATTTTGGAATTGATTTTAAATCTGACTGTTTTGGAATTTCTATAATATTCTAATTTAAATGATTTTTAAAACTTTTCTATTCTATTTCAAAATCTATCTATTTCTTCTTTCTAATATATATAGATATTTAAGTAAATGTTTTAAATAATTATTTTGGAAGTATTACATTTTATAGAAACTATTATAATAATAAATATTAATTTTTAAAAGCAAACTAAAAAGGATTTCCTTTATTTTAAAGGGGGTTTGAGGGTTTAAAGAAGACAGAAATATTTGAAATCATATTTGTGAATTGTTTGCATAAAATGTTGTAGATTTATAAGTATTATTTTATAAGTGGAGAACAGATTTGTAAAAAGTGTTTTTTAAATAAAAGGAAGGTTTATAAGTAGTATCTTATAAAAATGAAATTAATATCATTTTGATAAATTTAAGGAATAAATTCCATTTGGGAATTTATTAAAATTTATGAGATGGTTTATTATGGAAAGTATGAGTTTTACAATTATATTTTGGAATTGTTAATATTTGGGATTTTGGATGTTATATTTGGAGTTTTTTTTTAAAAAAAAGGGGTTTGTAATTATATTTGGAAATGTCTAAAAAGAATTTTTATAAATGAATTTTGGAGTTTTTAAAAAGAGTTGCAAATAAGCCGGGAATTTATAAGATAAGTTATAAATGATATTTGATTAAAAAATAAGTTTTATAAAAGATTTTATAAATAATATAAAGGATAATTTTAAAGAAGATATTAATTTAATTTGGGAATATATAAAAGGAAGCTGTAATTATGTTATATATATTTACAAAGAGATTTATAAATAATATTTATGAAAGAAATTCAAAAAAATGAATTTAGAGCTTATATTTATAAAAGGGAATAATTCATAAAAGAGTTTTTTTATAATAGGGATTTGATTTCCCAAATGACTTTTTTAATTATGGTGGCGGGGTAAATTCTTTTTCCCTACTTACACCGAAGGAATAGTGTGTGGGTTATTATTATCTCTACTTTAAATGACTGTTTTAACCTAATTTTAAGTGTAGTTTGAAATAAAAATCTTTCTTAAGATTTATAAATATACTTATACCGTTTAGATAAGTATTTGAGTATATTTTCTAAGTATTGAAAAGGCAAGATTTTGTGCATATACTTATACTATTATAATAAGCATATGGGAAGATTTTCCAAAGTTTTAAAATGGAATGGTATGTGAATATACTTATGCAATTGAGATAAGTATATGAATATTTTCAAGGTAGGGAAAAGTGTAGAGAAGGGTTTTATGAAATATATATCTTTTGAAAGTATTTTAATACATTGTGTTTGCAAAGTAATTTTAAATTAATGAAAGATTAATTTAAGAGGCTCGGAGTCGCTTTATGCTTAACCAGTGTTATTTCTCTTAGGGATCTATAAATCTATGTTTGAATTGTGGTTTATTTCATAGTTAAATAACCGACTATCAAATCTTGACCAGTGTTTAACTTTGGAGATATCTAGAGGAAAAATGGGAATTATATGGTATAGTTATCTTAGATGATATTACTGTACGTATAAACTCGTGTGTTCTTCTAGGACAATGATAAGGAGACCCTTCTGCTTAAATGGTTAGGGGTGATCCCTACTCTTATCTTGTCTATGTATTTTCGAAAGAACCAGAGTTGAGTTTACCGAAAACTATCGAAAGTTGGTCCGAAGATACCGGGATCCGATAAATATAAATTATCTAAAAATCACTTCGATCCAACTCAAGCGTCATATTGAAGACATCTTGAAGATGGTGGGATTGATGACGGAGCTTTTGAAGTGCAAGGGCTATATCTGCTAATCCTAAGGATGGTTCCAAAATGGATGTAGTAGAAGTAGTGTATTTGGTTTGTTCAAACCCAGAATAACTTGTATGGATGAATGCTAGCACTGCATTGCTGCCTGGAGCGTAGTGTTAGCATTCCAAGTGGGTTTGCTATATAAAAAGGTAAAATGTAGCCTCTAGCCTCAATAACCGGGAATGACTAAAGCAGGGGATATGCAGCAAGGCTAAGTGGGTCACTCCCATTAGGGTGTATCATCACCTTTCTAGATATGCATTCATTTTATGGATTGGTTAGAGCTCTGGGTAAAGGTTGCAAAGCAACCGTAGTGGTGATATATTCGGTACTATCCAGGAAGGAGTAGGCCAGTTCTGTGAGCAGGGGAGGAAGACGTTCTTATTGACCTCGGTATATTTTTCTGGAGGTGTGCCATGATAGGTAGTACTGTAACGACCCAGTATTTTGCACTAATCGCATCCGCACATGTCGGACTTAAATAATTCAAAATACCGAATTGTTAATTAATTTTGGCAAAACTAAACATATACAGTAAATAAATAATCACGGATCATAGACACAGAGTAATAAATGCAGCGGAAGCAAAAGATAGTAGTTCATGAAGCTACTATATACATATCAGAGTTAAATAAGGTACAACAGATGTCTCGAATACATAATCAAATACAATATCAGAATACATCACTAGATTCAACTGGATATCTGAAAGCTGGGTAGATAGCTGGATCTCCAAGCGAAGCTCCAACTCCAAAGGTGAGTCTCGAATACTGGTACACTCAGTCTGACTCGAGCGTAAAGCAAAACACAAAACACTCGAGTCAGGATTAATATTCTTATATCAATAAATCCAACTCAAGTGAAATAGCAATTGAAATACAAGTAACTCAAAGGATGTTTGGAATAACCATCCTCTAAGGATCCGTTAAACTATCTACTATGTAGTAGTGTACGATAAGTAGATAATGCCTATCAGTAATATAAAGTATCAAAATAGTGTTAAGGCGTTACCATTATCCCCCTTAACACATTTTATATAAGCATCATAGTCTATACAGCACTGTAAACTCCACCGTAAACTAGTGGGCTATCAGGGAGTACTCCATAGGTATAACACAAAACAAATCGTAGTGGTCGCGTATAAAGGGATCCAAGTATGACAAGGCACATGAGGCAATACCCAAGGAAGTGAAACTACAGTTTGCCTGATCCGGACTGGTGAGAACGCATCGCCGCAGCGACCGCAACACCGCGAAACAACACTCCCAAATCAAGGGTGCACCAATCGACAACAAGTAATGAGTAGTTTTCGAAGAAGTGTGTTCGCTCGAGGTAGCTAACCCCCATTTGGCCCGGCACGGCTCCTGTTTTAGTCATTTCCAATTTGACACAAGTGTCAAGGCTATCCATTATAGTTCTCTTTCTTCAGTCATCACGTACATCATTCCAACTACATCATTCTGGATCACACTCCGCGTACAGTTATTAAAGTGGTTTTCGGTTTAGACAGTGAGTATGTCCCTAACCGATTCCGGTCTCTTTAATAACTTTCGTAATTATTACACCGATTGGTCGATTTATATATTTCAAAACCAAATCAATTTCAATTTCAATTAGAATTTGTAAATTAACATTTCATTTGTCTTTTTAAACCAATTTCCATAATTTACGTTTCAAAACTTCCAAATTACCATTTCGAAATCTTATAATTCAAATTCAATTTTTATTTAAACAATTCAAATATTGGTTCAGGTTCACATATAACTTTCATTTTGAAAATCATTTAAATTAATTTAATTCAACATTCAAATCAATTTAAATTCATTTATCTATTTCATTCAATATTAAATAAATTTATCATTCAAACAATTTCTATTTAATTTCCAATTCATTAAATCAATTACTTAAGTTCAACTTCATTATATCAAAACTTATAAATTTGCATTAAATTAAATTTGTCAAATCAAGTTTTTAAATTACAAGTCTTACATTAATTCAATAAATCACATTTTTATTTCTTGTTAAAGAAATTCAATTCCACTTATTTATTTACTTAGTTACAAATTTCAAAACTCAATTAATAAAGAAACTAAATTTCACTTATTCAAGAAGTTTGTTAACCCGCCTTTTGGCAAGGCCGCAGACAGACGGATTTAACTCAAACAACTTCACAACTATCGAGACTAAAGTATGATGGGTTCGGTTTAAAATGATGATAGGCAGTTTGGCAAGTGACGTTCGGCATTGGGATGGTCCGGCGTTGAAGGCTGTTCGGCATAGAGAGATCGTCGTTCGACATAGAGGGATCGTTCGGCACTGAACGAGTGCTCGGCATTAGAAGGAGTGTTCGGCATAAATCTTGTTCGGCACTGGGCGAGCGTTCGGCATAGAGAGTTCGTCGTTCGACATTAGATGGAGCGCTCGGCATTCACCAACGTTCGGCATCTGGAGACGTTCGACATTGGATGGAGCGCTCGGCATTAACCAACGTTCGGCATCTGGAGACGTTCGGCATTGGATGGATCGTTCGGCATCAAGGAGCGTTCGGCATTGGATGGATCGTTCGGCATCAAGGAGCGTTCGGCATTGGATGGGTCGTTCGGCATACCTCACCTCGCTCGACATTGCACCTCGCACCTCCATATCTCGCACCTCCATACTCCGCACCTCCATACCTCGCACCTCCATACCTCGCACCTCCATATCTTGGTACCTCGCACCTCCATACCTCGCACCTCCATATCTTGGTACCTCGCACCTCCATACCTCGGTACCTCGCACCTCCCAACGTTCGGCATGAGGAGATCGTTCTGCATTCACACCGTGTTCGGCATTCAGCGTTCGGCATCTATGGTTCGGCATATGGAGACCACTCCATTTGGGCTGAGGTACTCGGCTACCAGGCCCACCAGGGAAGTCCAACCCATCTTTGCCTATAAATAGAGAGGCAAGGGCATAGTAAAGGGGGATCTTCTTTCTGCTCTCTTACTTTCTCTTTTCTAAGGCTAAGGCAACTCTGCCATTTTGTAACTGTAATCGATTATTACAGCAATAAAAAGCAAACTTCTGGAGTGGACGTAGGCCGAAGTTAGCCGAACCACTATAAAATCTGTTGTTCTTTACTGCTTTCATTTCAGTTTTAACTGTTCTTCACATTATTACTCTCTACATACATTCTATCTCTGAGCTGTGATTGGTATTTGGTGCTTTCATCTGGATTTTGGGGTTAGTGACCAATTTTGGCGCTAACACTTTGGTGCTTTCACTGAGAAATTGAAACAATCAGGAATTTTGGAGTTAGGAACTTGGATCTTAGAAAGCAATGGCAAGACCACCAACGAAGAGGCAAGCAGTGGAAAGGAGCAATCAGGAAGGAAGTCAAGCGGCATCTTCTGGAGCTGGAGAGGGTCATACATCCATCTACATAACTCGGGACGAGATGCAAGTGATGATGAATTCTATGCAAGAGCAGATGATGAAACGGAAAGAGGAGATGATGCAGGCTCTTCTTAGGCAATTTGGACAACCAGGAACTGCAGGAGCTCAAGTTCGTGGAACTGGACCAGAGGAACTCAACCAACGGACAGATGGAGTGAATCAGCAGGGGGCAGCTCTTAATCAACAAACAGCTAACAATCTAGATGGACCTAGACTCGGGGGCACACCACCAGGTGATGTTGGACCAGTTCATGGAGGGATACCGGATAACGCTACGCGGCCTGGCATTGATAGGAATACAGGAGGACGTGATGAAGAATATGTGCCAGAATTCCCTCGGGGACTTGGGGGGCAGTCTGGATTGGTTGGAAACACTGGATTGGCTGACATTATCAGGCGGACTATTTGCGGAGGTCTGACAAACAGGGATTCAGAGGGAGTTAACAAAAGTCCGTTTACCCGGAACATCAGGACAGCTAGGAATCCGCCCGATTTCAAACTACCCACTCTGGAAGTATACAACGGGAAGACGGATCCCACCAACCACTTGATGAGGTACACTAGGCATATGGAAGTGCTGGGGGCAACGGAGGAGGTTATGGCCCGATGTTTCCCCCTGTACTTGACTGAAATTGCTGCTATGTGGTTTAGACAGCTGGAGGATGGATCCATCGGAACATGGACAGAACTGGTGGACAAGTTCTTAAGTCAGTTTCGAGTTCACATAAAAAGGCCAAAGAACGTGATGACACTAACATCAGTCAAACAGGGGGCAGATGAATC
This sequence comes from Allium fistulosum, assembly GCA_030737815.1. Taxonomy (NCBI): domain Eukaryota; kingdom Viridiplantae; phylum Streptophyta; class Magnoliopsida; order Asparagales; family Amaryllidaceae; genus Allium; species Allium fistulosum. The sequence continues at coordinate 300,802,427 of CM060901.1, read as the reverse complement.
GCTCAGGACATTCTTAACTCGATTTAATGCGGCAGTTGCTTCGGTGGATCGGCCAGATCCATCAATGGTTCTGATGGCTGCGGTATCAGGAGTCAGAGATAATTCGGAGTTCAAAGTATCGTTGGTACGGGACCCACCGTTGGATATTGGGGAATTCTTTCATGAAGCTGAAAGATTTCTTCGACAAGAGGATGCATGTTTGGACATGAGGTCACAGGAAGTAAACATGACTAAGGATGGAAAATTACTCGGCGAAAGCTCAGGTGGGGACAAGGATAAAGGGAAAAGGAAGCGCTGGGGAGAACCAAAGTTCTCCACTTACACAGGATTGAACGCAACGTTGGAACGGATTTTCTTAGATACTCGAGATCGTCTTCCCTATCGAAGGCCATCAAGGAGGGAACCCACAGAACGTGAAAGGGCATCAGGAAGGCACTGTCTCTTTCATGACCTGGACGGGCATGATACTAACAGCTGCTGACATCTAAAGGATATAATCGAGGAGCATATAAGGAATGGTCAATTGCGACAGTATGTCGGAACTCGGAATGCGGCAGTGGAACATGAACAGCCTCCGCCTACCTTGAACGACGAGGGCGCGAGGCCCAGGAATGGTGACCGATTGGTCATCAACTAATCTTGATGGTTTGGAATAAGTAACAAACTCCGGGCAAACGGTTAAATCACTTACTCATGTACGGGGTCGGAGATAACCCTCAGGCATGCTCTGAGATGATGGCTTACCGAAACACCCGAGTTTGTGAAATTTGTTTTTTCCTTTGACTTGGACATTTGCTTTTTTTGGTTTGGTTTTGGAGTTTGGTTTGAACTCCCTGTTTTTCTCGTTTTTCTGGTTTGAATTCTGGTTTGAATGTTTTTTTTCGGACTGGATTTTGATCGGATTTTCTCTGGATTTTGGCTTAAAGGTCGTCGAGTATGGACTATGCTCGGCAAGGGTCCGGAGTGACCAGGATTCAGCTTAGGACTTATGCCACGGCATTACTTGCGTCCAGAGACACTGGACCACGGTCGTCAAGTGTGGATTGCGCTTGGCAAGAACCCGGAGAGGTTAGCTCAACGCCCAGGGACACTGGGCCACGGTCGTCAAGTGTGGATTGCGCTTGGCAACAACCCGGAGAGGTTATCTCAACGTCCAGGGACACTGGACCACGGTCGTCAAGTGTGGATTGCACTTGGCAAGAACCCGGAGAGGTTATATCAACGTCCAGGGACACTAGACCACGGTCATCAGGTGTGGATTGCGCTTGGCAAGAGCCCGTAGAGGTTATGGATTTGGATATTGACCCGAAGAGGTCCTAAAGTCCCCTATTGGTTATTGGATATGGATGAAACATGGACTTTGGATATTGGACTTGAGGCTATTCAAAACACACCTTTCACAGCAAGGCATGTTTTGGGGGGCAAGTGTTAACCCGCCTTTTGGCAAGGCCGCGGACAGACGGATTTAACTTAAACAACTTCACAACTATCGAGACTAAAGTATGATGGGTTCGGTTTAAAATGATGATAGGCAGTTTGGCAAGTGACGTTCGGCATTGGGATGGTCCGGCGTTGAAGGCTGTTCGGCATAGAGAGATCGTCGTTCGACATAGAGGGATCGTTCGGCACTGAACGAGTGCTCGGCATTAGAAGGAGTGTTCGGCATAAATCTTGTTCGGCACTGGGCGAGCGTTCGGCATAGAGAGTTCGTCGTTCGACATTAGATGGAGCGCTCGGCATTCACCAACGTTCGGCATCTAGAGACGTTCGACATTGGATGGAGCGCTCGGCATTAACCAACGTTCGGCATCTGGAGACGTTCGGCATTGGATGGATCGTTCGGCATCAAGGAGCGTTCGGCATTGGATGGGTCGTTCGGCATACCTCACCTCGCTCGACATTGCACCTCGCACCTCCATATCTCGCACCTCCATACTCCGCACCTCCATACCTCGCACCTCCATACCTCGCACCTCCATATCTTGGTACCTCGCACCTCCATACCTCGGTACCTCGCACCTCCCAACGTTCGGCATGAGGAGATCGTTCTGCATTCACACCGTGTTCGGCATTCAGCGTTCGGCATCTATGGTTCGGCATATGGAGACCACTCCATTTGGGCTGAGGTACTCGGCTACCAGGCCCACCAGGGAAGTCCAACCCATCTTTGCCTATAAATAGAGAGGCAGGGGCATAGTAAAGGGGGATCTTCTTTCTGCTCTCTTACTTTCTCTTTTCTAAGGCTAAGGCAACTCTGCCATTTTGTAACTGTAATCGATTATTACAGCAATAAAAAGCAAACTTCCGGAGTGGACGTAGGCCGAAGTTAGCTGAACCACTATAAAATCTGTTGTTCTTTACTGCTTTCATTTCAGTTTTAACTGTTCTTCACATTATTACTCTCTACATACATTCTATCTCTGAGCTGTGATTGGTATTTGGTGCTTTCATCTGGATTTTGGGGTTAGTGACCAATTTTGGCGCTAACAAAGTTCAATTTCACTTAACAAAGAATTCAATTTTTATTTAATAATTAAATAATTCAATATTATTTAATTATTAAATAATTTCAAAACTTAATTATTAAATAATTTCAAACTTAATTATTAATAATTCCAAATTTTAAAACAACGTTCATTCATCATCTACTATGTTAATATTTTGATTCAGATTGTTAAGTATTAACATTTCCTTTCATTAAAATTCAAATTCCAACTTCGTTTCAAAACTATATTATTTATTTAAATAAAATCTTCATTTTATTTTTAAAACAAATCATTGACCAATCGGGTTTTATTTAATTCTCTATCTTAAGTCAAGTTCATTTAGGTATTTATCATTTCAACCCGATTCCAATTCAATTCAAAATCAAAACATAGCAAAGGGAACTTGCAGTGTGATAACTGGGATGGTGTCAAAGTAAATAAACAAGCAATAACAACAATCAATATCAATCCAATAATCAATTCGAATAACCCCGAAATAATCGTATTAATTCGCATTGTTGTTTATGCAAATTAATATAATTATTCCTAGAATCTACACTATAATTTCATGTAGATTAAAGATTACTACACTAATATTTATACGGTTCTTCAATTGATATCTATTGTTCAATTTCAAACTACATCAATTTATACACATACATTTAAATGGTTCAAGGTGTGGTTAACACTATTTCTACGTGTCGAGTAATTAAACATTTAAAGGGGGTCATATTATACAAATTTAACAAATCAAATTCAGCATATAGATCCAATTTAAATTGTTGACTATCCTATATCAATTCAATTGCATATTATTTATCACTTTATACATTACAATTTAACATCCAATAAAAACAACAATCGATCAATTATTAACCAAACTGTATTATCATCACATAAATAATTAACAGATAATGGTGTCAGATGTTACAGGTGAACTGATACAGGTAATAGCATATCTAACAGTGTAATTAACTAACAGCAATATATTTCAATTGTCGTTTCAATTGAAATCTAATTTAATAAATAAAAGAATGTAAATCGTGAGTGATTGCTCACCTTTCGAGGCTAGGGAGCGAGAATAGACAACGAAGTTGAGTTACGCATTGCAAGCACGACTTCCGAAATAAACTAGATTGGCACGAATCGACGAGCAAAGCTGTTAAATAGGAATTGCCGAAATCAAATCAAAACATTCAACATAGCAACAAATAAAAAACATGTCCTGCATGAAAGTTTAACAATATAATTCTATGTGCTACCGAGATCGAAATGGCCTGAAATTTTGTATGAATAAAGATCAAAACTTGTATTTCAAACTACAAAAGAATCACTTGATTTGGACAAGAGACGAGAAAAGTTACGATGTCACGAACATAGACTCAGGCCATGTTGCGACTGTCAAATGTTTAGGTCTGAAAACCCCTCTGGGTCTGACTTTCAGGTAAGAAACAGAGGACTGAACCACCTCGTATGAAGCTAAAATTTTATATACAGAAAGTAGAAAACTTTATCTTTTAAACAAAAAGGTAATCACTGTATTCCGACGTAAGACGGAAGAGATACGATGCGTCAAACATGAACTCAGGTCATGTTTGCAGCAATGTAAAATAATTTCAAGTACAAAAGAACAACTGCCTGGGTCTAACTTCCAGATCCTCGACCACTAATCAAACGATGTCGGATTTTGCTGAAATTTGACAGGCATAAACTAGGTAACTTCGACTCTTTTTTAAAAATAGAATCAACCCATTCCAATAAAACATGAGTGAGATATGATATCGTGAACATGAAGTCTAACTGCTGTTCAGAAGAAAAAAAACATGCAAACACAAAAATATACGTATCCTTTAAACTTTTCATATATACCCAACTTAGTTCAAATATATAAACTAATAGTGTATAGATATATATAAACTGTAGAATATATGTATAAGACTATAATTTTAACTTAAATAAACAACCGAATATAAACAGCAACTTGTATAGCATAACATTTAAACAACAATATGTATATGCCAGATTACACAAAACACATCTAAACACTATAACAATGCATATAACCATATACTTAATGTACTGTGACAGTACAACTTATCATGTGTATATATATACGACATATGTTAATATATAAACTTATATATACTTATAAAAATCATATATATATATATATATAAATCATCAATCTAACAGGAACAGCCATTGGGAAAATAGATTTGAAGGTACAACTACATAGCTTACTGTAAACCCATAACAACACAAATCATATAGGTAAATACAACTACATATACACTTATCATAAACTGGAAACATATATACTATATGCCATATCATACAAATAAATACTTTACTATAGAGTTTTCAAAGTCAGTACAAACACAAGCCTACAAGTAAAACAAAAGTTTGTAAAGCTTACCCTATAAAACTTTATAAAACTTACCCTATAAAACTTTATAAAACTTACCCTATCATATCGACAGAGCTGCTTTGGCCAGAGATGGTTTCGAGGCCGGAGACTGGTGGAAGGGGAGGGTCGACGGGTTAGCGGGTTGCGTAGCAGGTGGAGCTTGGGTCGAGTGGCGCGAACGGGGGTCGGTCGGCTAGGTGGCTCGAAGCTGGAGATGAGACTGCATGGGTGGCAAGAAGTGATGCGCTGGAAGTGGAGGGGCGGTTGTGCGCGTGTGTATGGAGGAGTTTCTGGCAGAGGTGAGACGCGGCCGGAGGAGGTGAACGGTGTCGTTGCGCATGTGGCCGGAGTGGGGCGGTGGACGAGGTGAATGCAGGGTGGAGGAAGGTGAAGAAATGGGTTCAAGGGAAGGCGGCACAGCCTCGGCCGTGGCGGCTGATGTGGCGAGCAGGAATGATACACAAAGATGAGGCGGATTCGGTTGATTATGAAACGACAACCGTTGATGGGAAAGTGTGGAACCCGCTGCGGGGTCGGGTCGCAGAAGATGCCGGTGGAGGTCATAGAGGAGGGAGTGGCGTTGTCTGGGTGAACTGAATAAGTGAATAGGCAGTGGTTTGAAAATGGACAGAGCAGCACTTCTTTTCTAATGCAAGCTTGGATATCATATTTTTTTTTGTAGAAGAAGAATAAGAATCTCATAAGTCAAAAGGGAAGAACATTGGGAATAGAAGGTGTTCGGCCCCCAAGAAAGACAACTGGTTTCAATATATACTATTTATTCCTTTTATTTTCTTTTTAATTGAATAGTCAGATCCCATAAAAGAAAAATGAACAGTCTATAAGGAGTAAACGTGTTAGCATAAATAAATTTTTTTGGAAAATTGTAAAGCGCACAGCTGTTGAATTCAGAGAATATTAACTCAACGGCTATTAGATATTATACAGTGGATAACAAAAGGGCAAGAAACAACAAAACATAAACGGTCATCGGTACGGATACCCGTTTCGCAGATTCCACCGCGCACCGGACTCCAGCATGCACAAATAAATATACAGCGGAAATCAGCACGACGAGACGATCAAAATGGTATATAAATATCAGTGGTATGATTGAATTATAAAAATTCGAATTTTTCTACTACGAAAAATGCAAGAAAAACACAGAAAAATAAGATCGACGGAGCTAAAGAAGTCCGAATTTTGAAAAACGAAAAAAGACGTCTTGCTCAGAAGATGGTTTAGAATTTTTCTATGTAAAAATATTTGGGTTTCGAAACATTTTATTTTCATCGCTTTTTAACTGATTAAATTGAAGTAAATTTATGCACGAAATAAACTTTCATATTTTCGGACGAAAATTTACCAGTTGCCATGTTTAACTAGACGCATTCCAAATATCAAATTTATATTTCAAAATTTTATCGTTTAAAATTTCGCAAAATTTCAATTAATAACGTTATTAAAACCAGTTAAATTTACGGGTCGTTACACTCTCCCCCACTCAAAACTTTTCGTCCCCGAAAAGGTAGGAGGTAGGAGAATAGAACCAACCAGAAAGAATAAATGGCTTTGAAAACAAAATAAACAACTAATTTAAAGCCATATAAATTTCAACTTAAATTAATTAATATTCAATAATTTGATTTAATTTCATTTGATTTCACTTAAGTGAAATCTATCTTAATTATTTCTAAATTTATTATCTTATTATCCAATTATATTTAATTAACAAATTTCTAAAATCATAAATTAGAATAGTCATTAAATAAAATCATGTTTATTTAACAATTTAATTCTTCTTTATTCCAATTTATTATTAAGTTTATTTCATTTAATATATCTTATTACATATATTTAAACCATATAAATTAATTTAAACCATATAAATTTCAATTTTAAATTAATTTATATTTATCAATTTGGTTAAATCCATTTATTTTAAATCAATAAATAGTCATTCGATTTAAATTTTGTTAGTTCAACTGTTAATTCTAATCATATAAATTTCATTTTAAATCAATTAATATTCAATAATTGATCTTAATTCAAGGTATTTCATTAAGCTGATTCAATTCAATTTGTTAATTCTTTCAGAACAAAATTTACTTATTTATCTCATTCAATTAACTTATTATTCTATCATCTTTATTAGCATTTTTTAATTAAAATCTAAGTGTATAACATTTATTATAAACACTCAAATTTGATTTATAAAATTATCTTATATTGTATATTATCCAATTACATTTTAACTTATGAATAATTTAGGTAAGTTATATTGAAAAGCAATTCAGTACTATACAAATAAAATTTTCAAATTCAATTATTTCAAGTTTAAATATTTATCCAAAATTTAGCTTTACTTATAATTGTAAACATCCTTTAACATAATTTTAAGAATTAAATTTCCGTTTAATTTCAAACCCTTTAGAGATAATTACGTATATACTATATATATTAAATCAAATTAAATTTAAAATAATATACCCATATATATATATATATATATATATAAATCCAGTCATATTTAAGAAATTCAAATCAAAATATTTCCCAAACAAAACTGTAGCAAAGCTACTGAATAGTTTCTCCACTTCGAAACTCGAAAATGAATATCGATGATGCGGCCGCCATGACCGAAATTATTTTCCAGCGACAAAGAGAAGAGCACTGATTTAGACTTTAAATTCTTTGGAATGATTCTTTTTGAAGATATTTAAATACTATACACTTTAAAACTTTCAAATCAAAGTTTGAAACCACCGAATATTAAATTCTCAAATTTAGTTTAAATCCATTAAAAAATCAATTTTAACCCATTTTTATAAATTCATTTATTTATTTTATCCAATAGTCAATGGTTTATGAAATAATAAATGAAAATTAAATATTATCATTTCGGACAACAACTCATTAACAATTTAATGTTAGAAAAATTTATACTTGTATATATAATATAATCATTCAAAAATTTATTTTGTTTACCAAATTTGAAAACGATATTGTGTCGGTTTGCTCTGTTAAGGTGTTTTGGAAATCCTATCGATAGCGTTGATCAGACGAATCGATCGAAAATCCAAATCAACATCAACAACTCAAACAACAAAATATATTTTTAAAACATTTAAATATAATTTTACAAATACAATTCCTCACTCGACGATACAAGAATAGATTTCAAAACATGTATAGCGATTCAAATTTGATGGAAATCAAATCAAAGAGAATTTTGATTCGAAAATAAGTTTGAAACAGAAGATAAGATAATTCAATTACCACAATCGGGAGATGGATGAGTTTATTTAATTCACGGGCAACCTTAACTGGGTCGTCCGTAACTTTAAGAATAAGATCGATGCTGAATTCCGAGGTAAATCAACACTCGATCTCAAGAGATGGAATGCAGGTATAGCAGGTAATAGATAGCATCGTAAACTGAGGATATAGAAATCTCCAGTAAATCGATGCCTATTATAAAGGAGTTTTGCTCCTTTACGAATCATTCGAAGATTGGCGAAACCGCCGATCCATTATAAAGATCACTCAAAGTGGAGTTATGGGATATTCCAGAATTGAAAGAAGACGAATAGTGAGGGACACGAATGAAATTTGGAACCGTAGGGAACGTTCCAAAATTCAAAGGAATCGAGTCAAAGGAAGAGATTGAAACTCGAATGAGAGTGATTCTGTAAATACATTTACCCTATATGCTAAGTTTTGCCTAGAGCTACCAAAGCTCTGATACCAATTGTAACGACCCAGTATTTTGCACTATTCGCATCCGCACATGTCGGACTTAAATAATTCAAAATACCGAATTGTTAATTAATTTTGGCAAAACTGAACATATACAGTAAATAAATAATCACAGATCACAGACACAGAGTAATAAATGCAGCGGAAGCAAAAGATAGTAGTTCATGAAGCTACTATATACATATCAGAGTTAAATAAGGTACAACAGATGTCTCGAATACATAATCAAATACAATATCAGAATACATCACTAGAATCAACTGGATATCTGAAAGCTAGGTAGATAGCTGGATCTCCAAGCGAAGCTCCAACTCCAAAGGTGAGTCTCGAATACTGGTACACTCAGTCTGACCCGAGCGTAAAGCAAAACACAAAACACTCGAGTCAGGATTAATATTCTTATATCAATAAATCCAACTCAAGTGAAATAGCAATTGAAATACAAGTAACTCAAAGGATGTTTGGAATAACCATCCTCTAAGGATCCGTTAAACTATCTACTATGTAGTAGTGTACGACAACTAGATAATGCCTATCAGTAATATAAAGTATCAAAATAGTGTTAAGGCGTTACCATTATCCCCCTTAACACATTTTATATAAGCATCATAGTCTATACAGCACTGTAAACTCCACCGTAAACTAGTGGGCTATCAGGGAGTACTCCATAGGTATAACACAAAACAAATCGTAGTGGTCGCGTATAAAGGGATCCAAGTATGACAAGGCACATGAGGCAATACCCAAGGTAGTGAAACTACCGTTTGCCTGATCCGGACTGGTGAGAACGCATCGCCGCAGCGACTGCAACACCGCAAAACAACACTCCCAAATCAAGGGTGCACCAATCGACAACAAGTAATGAGTAGTTTTCGAAGAAGTGTGTTCGCTCGAGGTAGTTAACCCCCATTTGGCCCGGCACGTCTCCTGTTTTACTCATTTCCAATTTGACACAAGTGTCAAGGCTTTCCATTATCGTTCTCTTTCTTCAGTCATCACGTACATCATTCCAACCACTTCATTCTAGATCACACTCCGCGTACAGTTATAAAAGTGGTTTTCGGTTTAGACAGTGAGTATGTCCCTAACCGATTCCGGTCTCTTTAATAACTTTCGTAATTATTACACCGATTGGTCGATTTATATATTTCAAAACCAAATCAATTTCAATTTCAAATAGAATTTGTAAATTAACATTTCATTTGTCTTTTTAAACCAATTTCCATAATTTACATTTCAAAACTTCCAAATTACCATTTCGAAATCTTATAATTCAAATTCAAATATTGGTTCAGGTTCACATATAAGTTTCATTTCGAAAATCATTTAAATTAATTTAATTCAACATTCAAATCAATTTAAATTCATTTATTTATTTCATTCAATATTAAATAAATTTATCATTCAAACAATTTCTATTTAATTTCCAATTCATTAAATCAATTACTTAAGTTCAACTTCATTATATCAAAACTTATAAATTTGCATTAAATTAAATTTGTCAAATCAAGTTTTTAAATTACAAGTCTTACATTAATTCAATAAATCACATTTTTATTTCTTGTTAAAGAAATTCAATTCCACTTATTTATTTACTTAGTTACAAATTTCAAAACTCAATTAATAAAGAAACTAAATTTCACTTATTCAAGAAGTTCAATTTCACTTAACAAAGAATTCAATTTTTATTTAATTATTAAATAATTCAATCTTATTTAATTATTAAATAATTTCAAAACTTAATTATTAAATAATTTCAAACTTAATTATTAATAATTCCAAATTTTAAAACAACGTTCATTCATCATCTACTATGTTAATATTTTGATTCAGATTGTTAAGTATTAACATTTCCTTTCATTAAAATTCAAATTCCAACTTCGTTTCAAAACCATATTATTTATTTAAATAAAATCTTCATTTTATTTTTAAAACAAATCATTGACCAATCGGGTTTTATTTAATTCTCTATCCTAAGTCAAGTTCATTTGGGTATTTATCATTTCAACCCGATTCCAATTCAATTCAAAATCAAAACATAGCAAAGGGAACTTACAGTGTGATAACTGGGATGGTGTCAAAGTAAATAAACAAGTAATAACAACAATCAATATCAATCCAATAATCAATTCAAATAATCCCGAAATAATTGTATTAATTCGCATTGTTGTTTGTGCAAATTAATATAATTATTCCTAGAATCTACACTATCATTTAATGTAGATTAAAGATTTACTACACTAATATTTATACGGTTCTTCAATTGATATCTATTGTTCAATTTCAAACTACATCAATTTATACACATACATTTAAATGGTTCAAGGTGTGGTTAACACTATTTCTACATGTCGAGTAATTAAACATTTAAAGGGGGTCATATTATACAAATTTAACAAATCAAATTCAGCACACAGATCCAATTTAAATTGTTGACTATCCTATATCAATTCAATTTCATATTATTTATCACTTTATACATTACAATTTAACATCCAATAAAAACAACAATCAATCAATTATCAACCAAACTGTATTATCATCGCATAAATAATTAACAGATAATGGTGTCAGATGTTACAGGTGAACTGATACAGGTAATAACATATCTAACAGTGTAATTAACTAACAGCAATATATTTCAATTGTCGTTTCAATTGAAATCAAATTTAATAAATAAAAGAATGTAAATCGTGAGTGATTGCTCACCTTTCGAGGCTAGGGAGCGAGAATAGACAACGAAGTTGAGTTACGAATTGCAAGCACGACTTCCGAAATAAACTAGATTGGCACGAATCGACGAGAAAAGCTGTTAAATAGGAATTGCCGAAATCAAATCAAAACATTCAACATAGCAACAAATAAAAAACACGTCCTGCGTCAAAGTTTAACAATATAATTCTATGTGCTACCGAGATCGAAATGGTCTGAAATTTTGTATGAATAAAGATCAAAACTTGTATTTCAAACTGCAAAAGAATTACTTGATTTGGACAAGAGACGAGAAAAGTTACGATGTCACGAACATAGACTCAGGCCGTGTTGCGACTGTCAAATGTTTAGGTCTGAAAACCCCTCTGGGTCTGACTTTCAGGTAAAAAACAGAAGACTGAACCACCTCGTATGAAGCTAAAATTTTATATACAGAAAGTAGAAAACTTTATCTTTTAAACAAAAAGGTAATCACTGTATTCCGACGTAAGACGGAAGAGATACGATGCGTCAAACATGAACTCAGGTCCTGTTTGCAGCAGTGTAAAATAATTTCAAGTACAAAAGAACAGCTGCCTGGGTCTAACTTCCAGATCCTCGACCACTAATCAAACGATGTCGGATTTTGCTGAAATTTGACAGGCATAAACTAGGTAACTTCGACTCTTTTTTAAAAATAGAATCAACCCATTCCAATAAAACATGAGTGAGATATGATATCGTGAACATGAAGTCTAACTGCTGTTCAGAAGAAAAAAAAATAACATGCAAACACAAAAATATACGTATCCTTTAAACTTTTCATATATACCCAACTTAGTTCAAATATATAAGCTAATAGTGTATAGATATATATAAACTGTAGAATATATGTATAAGACTATAATTTTAACTTAAATAAACAACCGAATATAAACAGCAACTTGTATAGCATAACATTTAAACAACAATATGTATATGCCAGATTACACGAAACACATCTAAACACTGTAACAATGCATATAACCATATACTTAATGTACCGTGACAGTACAACTTATCATGTGTATATATATACGACATATGCTAATATATAAACTTATATATACTTATAAAAATCATATATATATATATATATATATAAATCATCAATCTAACAGGAACAACCACTGGGAAAATAGATTTGAAGGTACAACTACATAGCTTACTGTAAACCCATAACAACACAAATCATATAGGTAAATACAACTACATATACACTTATCATAAACTGGAAACATATATACTATATGCCCTATCATACAAATAAATACTTTACTGTAGAGTTTTCAAAGTCAGTACAAACACAAGCCTACAAGTAAAACAAAAGTTTGTAAAGCTTACCCTATAAAACTTTATAAAACTTACCCTATAAAACTTTATAAAACTTACCCTATCATATCGACAGAGCAGCTTTGGCCAGAGATGGTTTCGAGGCCGGAGACTGGTGGAAGGGGAGGGTCGGCGGGTTAGCGGGTTGCGTAGCAGGTGGAGCTTGGGTCGAGTGGCGCGAACGGGGGTCGGTCGGCTAGGTGGCTCGAAGCTGGAGATGAGACTGCATGGGTGGCAAGAAGTGATGCGCTGGAAGTGGAGGGGCGGTTGTGCGCGTGTGTATGGAGGAGTTTCTGGCAGAGGTGAGACGCGGCCGGAGGAGGTGAACGGCGTCGTTGCGCATGTGGCCGGATTGGGGCGGTGGACGAGGTGAATGCGGGGCGGAGGAAGGTGAAGAAATGGGTTTCACGGGAAGGCGGCACAGCCTCGGCCGTGGCGGCTGATGTGGCGAGCAGGAATGATACACAGAGATGAGGCAGATTCGATTGATTATGAAACGGCAACCGTTGATGGGAAAGTGTGGAACCCGCTGCGGGGTCGGGTCGGAGAAGATGCTGGTGGAGGTCATAGAGGAGGGAGTGGCGTTGTCTGGGTGAAGTGAATAAGTGAATAGGCAGTGGTTTGAAAATGGACAGAGCAGCACTTCTTTTCTAATGCAAGCTTGGATATCATTTTTTTTTATGTAGAAGAAGAATAAGACTCTCATAAGTCAAAAGGGAAGAACATTGGGAATAGAAGGTGTTCGGCCCCCAAGAAAGACAACTAGTTTCAAAATATACTATTTATTCCTTTTATTTTCTTTTCAACTGAATAGTCAGATCCCATAAAAGAAAAATGAACAGTCTACAAGGAGTAAACGTGTTAGCATAAATAAAATTTTTTGGAAAATTGTAAAGCGCACAGCTGTTGAATTCAGAGAATATTAACTCAACGGCTATTAGATATTATATAGTGGATAACAAAAGGGCAAGAAACAACAAAACATAAACGGTCATCGGTACGGATACCCGTTTCGCGGATTTCGCCGCGCACCGGACTCCGGCATGCACAAATAAATATACAGCGGAAATCAACACGATGAGACGATCAAAACGGTATATAAATATCAGTGGTATGATTGAATTATAAAAATTCGAATTTTTCTACTACGAAAAATACAAGATAAACACAGAAAAATAAGATCGACGGAGCTAAAGAAGTCCGAATTTTGAAAAACAAAAAATGACGTCTTGCTCAGAAGATGGTTTAGAATTTTTCTATGTAAAAATATTTGGGTTTCGAAACATTTTATTTTCATCGCTTTTTAACTGATTAAATTGAAGTAAATTTACGCGCGAAATAAACTTTCATATTTTCGGATGAAAATTTACCAGTTGCTATGTTTAACTAGATGCATTCCAAATATCAAATTTATATTTCAAAATTTTATCGTTTAAAATTTCGCAAAATTTCAATTAATAACGTTATTAAAACCAGTTAAATTTACGGGTCGTTACACCCCAGTAACCTTGTCATTGTTGGAATCCATTCTTCAAAGCGTGCCTTTGTGGACTTAGTTGTATATCTATTATGTTGTAATTTAATTAATGTAACCATTTGGCTATGATTAATATGTATTTGTATCCTAGACATTATTATAACATCATTGGATTTTGTATAAAATGGTTTAGTTATCATAAAGAAAAACCCATCTGTGTTTATGTGCGGCCATGTCTTATGAGATACCTTTGCTTCGAAAAGTTTTTTAACTTTAAAATCCAATTGAGGTGTGTTTCTCATGCTCGTTTAACAGACTGATCAGGGCATTGTTTTCTTATAATGCTTGGGTCAGACCAAGCATATTTATAGATCTAGTTTGGATGCTTTGGAGATTCAAAAGACGAGCTTGAGGCCCAAAGACGTATTCACATATATTCTATTTTTCCGCTGCATTTTTTGGTGTATTTATCAGCAATTGTGAAGGCAGGTTGTTATAATTTTCCAGGCTGATGTTTATTTAGCATACTCCGATTGATGTTTGAATGTATATGACGGTTATCTTTTTGTAAAGATATGTTCATATTATATGTTACTCATCACGCTATGAGATTATGTTATATCTTTTTGTTTCTTTCCCCAACAATCTGTCTTTCCAGTACTCGCATGCTCGGCATGTGAATACCGTGGATGTATTAATGTCGACTTCTAACAATCAAAAAGGCAGGTCATTACACTTGGAATGGACTTGAATGGACTTGTATGACTTGAGAAAAGACCTTGAACAAAGCACATAGGTTATAAATGTACTTTGGTTTGAATGTAACTCTGATTTGAAAATGCATTTATACCGATAATCGCTATTGATGCAGTTTAGAATTATCTAGTATTCGCCGATTGCTATGGAACTTTATAGAGAGATCCTTAAGGGTTTCTCACTATATTTATAATGTATTATGTATATATATGTTTGTTAATATTAAAAGCTTGGATAAGAAAACGTTAAGTAACATCTCAAAAAGTGGGCAAAACTTCACTCGTGCAAAGCTGCCTCGTTTAGACTTGACTTTGGACTTTAAAAGGTTTGAAAAGATATGTAAATTAAGGTATTTTTTTCACTCTTTTTACAGGTGTTTACAACATTATTAGAGTATTCTAAAAGTGGTTTGAGGTCTTTGTGAATTTTTAAGGATTAATTCTGAATTTTTAAACAAGAGGTTTTTATGATATATCTTTTGAAGGTTTTATAAATTTTACAAACTTGTTATTTTAAAGTAATATTTTGGATATAAAACCTATTATAAGTATTTTCAAGTATTTTAAAAGTATGTAAAAAATGTTTTTGAAAAGGGGTTAGATTTTATGGATGGCCAAATAGTTAATTATTTAATTACTTGTTTGAAAAGTAATTAACTATGCTTAACATAAAAAGTCGACGAAGTAAGGCTTATCTATTTGTGAGAGTTAAGATTGATGCCGAGTAGGGGCAGAGCAATTGAACTCGAACCTACCGATTTCCCTCTTGACTGAAGAATAGAAAGTCGAAAAATGATGAAAACGTGTTAATCATGTTGATTTCTTACTTGTTTATGGAAATCATTAATACTATACTTAACACTAAAAGCCGACGAGGTAGACTTATCTCTTTATGAGATTCAAGAATGAAGTGTCTAGGCAAGGCTTTTGATGTAACTAGTGCTCTAACTTACCTGGCTTCACTCTTGGACAAGGAATAGTTTAGTTGAAATATCAAAAATGAGTTAAGCGTACGAATCATAATTTGTATAAGCAATTTTTTTGACTAGATAATCGATTAGTTGTTTATCGAACTTGACCAAATATTTACTTAGGAAGTGATCGAAAGACTTCATGATTTCATACCAATAAAAACCCCCGGGTAGGAGTATTGGTACGGAACATCTCTAGCTTTTGTTTACTTTTGAAAGAACTGGAATTGAGTTAGCTGGAAATTCATCGAATTAGTTTTGAGGAGGCCGGGATCGGTAAGTATTTTACTTATCAAATACCACTTCAAAACTAGCATACGGCTTCTATGTTTTGAAAGCGGTTGGTGAGTGAAATGTTATAGAGTTGAACTATCATTCCTAAGGTTAAGTCAAAAGGAGAGCTTAGTGTTAACATTTCAGACGATGTTATCGTATGGGACTCTCTATCTTGAGGAGTATTTCAAGAGTGAGGACAACGTTATTATTCATCGGAGGACTTATGCAAGGAACCTATGTGGAGGTTCGAGATCTGTTCAAGATGCTCAAATCCATGTAGTGATTCATGATCTATTCATGATGTGGAAATCCATTTGGGGATCCGTGTCCTATTCGAGTAATGATGACTCATGTGAAAGATGTCGAACATGACCTCAACATCAGAAATGCAAAAAAACAGAGTAGGATGCATAGCCCAAGGTTTTGCTAACCCATGATGTAACGACCCGTAAATTTTAATAACTTTTATTTGTTTTATTTATATATTTAATTGAATTTTTGTGAAATTTTAAATAATAAAATTTTGAAATAAAATTTTTATATTTGGAATACGTCTGTTTAAGCATAGCAGATGGTAAATTTTCATCAGATGATATGGAAGTATATTTTTATTGTGCAATTCTATTTCAATTCAAATCAGTTAAAATTTGATGATAATAAAATGTTTTCCAAACCTGAATATTTTTATTCATAAAATTTGTAAATCATCTTCTGAGTGAGACGTCATTTTTCGTTTCTCCAAATTTGGACTGTTATTCCTCCGTTTATCTTATTTCTGGCAAATTAGCAGCATTTTCGGTACCGATTATCGACTTTTGATCGGATGATTGTACCACTTACATATGTATACCGTTTTGATCGTCTCGTCATGCTGATCTTTGCGGTATATTCAATTATGTATTTTGAAGTCTGGTACACGGTGGAAGCGACAAAACAGCTAGCCGTATCGGGTTCGTATTTTTGGCTTTTGGTTCTCCTTTGTCTTTTCATTTTTTTATGTGATAATCAATAGCCACCAAACATTTATATTCCCAGAAATTCAGTTTTAGACTTTTGTTATTCCCAGAGTTGTTTGCCCTTTCATTTCTGGTCACGATACTTCATTATATAGATTTATATCATATTTTATTAAAGCCTTTTATATCTTTACTTTCTGCAACTTGCTTTTCCGTTCTTCATCTTCCTTCCCTCTTTCATTTCCCAAACCCAACCGCCTCCGCCGAGCATTCTTACTCACCCAAGCCTGCACGCCATCACGCAACTTCCCTCCACATTTCTCTCGCTCAAGTTCGGCCTCCACCCCATCACCGAATCCAAAAAAAAAGTTCAGTAACCTCTTCACCTCTCCATCTCCTCCACGCCGAGCGCCTCCACCACTGCCTTTCCGCCTATCCAAGCTGCTCGGCCCATCATGCCAGATCTCCCACCTTCGCCCACTGCGCGAACCAACCCTCACCTCTCGGCGTTTCTCCTCCTTCTTTGCAGCCGAGCTGTCAAGACTAGCATGTTTTGAGGTAAGAAATATATATATATATATATATTTCTTTTATAGTCTTCGGCTGTTGAAGTTCATATATTATAAAGGATATAAGTTATAAAAGTTATATAAATCCTTATTTGATTTCAAAGTATATATACTTGTTTTGCATATAACTATCTAGGCTAGAGTAAGTAGGTTGTGTACAGATAAAATTAGTGCAGGTGTATATTTGTTCAAAAGCTTATTCGTATAATGTTTATATATGTATATTAATAAGGTAGTAATTTGCATACGTATGCTGAAGATATATATATATATATATATTAGTTTATAAAACTTTTGTTGGTTGTATTGTATAAGTTATGATATTCGCAGTTATATATATGTAGCTATACATATACAATTTTGGTTGTTATATTATATATAAATTGTATATGCACAGTTTTAAAATATATGAGTGTTAGTATATATATATACTTTTCAAATATATATGTATGTTGACTTTTACAGTTCATATAGATTTATAGTATTATAATTTATATAAGGATATGCATATTTTTATAAGTCTTCTATTAGGATACAGTACTATATATATATATATATATCTTGGTTACTATATCTCATAGGTCTGTAGTGTTTCATAGCATAAGTTATATATATTTGTTTACAACTAGTATTGGTCATGTTGCTTGGAAAAATTATGTTAGTTTATATATTATATATATATATAGATTGTATATACTTTACTTTAGTCGGCCTGATAGTTAATATGAAACAGTAATTTATGTTGTATAGTATATATAGGCTAATTTTATAATATAGTGATGTTGATTTAAACTATTGGGTTTTGATGCTTAAATTTATAATAGATTATTAATATATATACTTTGTTTTCCAGAAAAAAATCCTGGTCTGCCTTGCTCTGTTTCGATTTTTTTGCCCTAGCCCGATTGGCATGTATTGTTTATTAGGGCATATTAATATATGTAGCTTATATATATAACAATTTATTATAGTATATTACAAGGTATAGATATATTTTATGTTTAAAGAATTTCTATGTTGAATGTTGTGGTAAAAGTATGGTACTTTAATATAAACATGATACGTTATTGTCGAAATGAATATAATGTATAAGTATTGGTTGTAAATATAGTACGGATATATATATATGTTGAGTTTAATATATGTGTTTAATTTAAAACAATGATCTGAAATGTATATATATTCAATTTAAAAATGTATTTGTATTTAGAATATGATTATATATATAGATCTACAGCTATATATATATATATGTGTTCACTTATACCCATTTATCTTCATCGACCCAATTCTGTTTGATTTCGTCTGTTCCTTGTTATCAGCTTTGATCATCGAATTCGTGCTTGGATTCATAACTCAATTTCAGTGTTTGTGTCTGTGTGCGTATATGTGTCATCTCCTGTTCTCTCTAGCCTCGAAAGTTGAGAAATCACTCACGATTAACGTTCTTATATTTATTAAATTTGATTTCAATTGAAACGTCAATTGAAATATGCTGTTGTTAGTTATTTACATTGTTATATATGTTATTATCTGTATCTGTTCACCCGTGACATCTGACACCATTATCTGTTATTTATGTTGATGATATATGCCTGTTATATTATTATCGTATATGTTATCACTCTGCAAGTTCCCTGTTAGTATATGATTCACTATGGGTTGAAATGATAGATACCCGAATGATATGGAGAATAGGAGAAAATCATTATGGGTTGAAATGATAAACCCAAGCGATTTTCATTGAATTGAATTTGGGATTACGGGTTGAAAAGATATATACTCGTATATATTAAAATTATGGATTGAAATGATAAATATCCGTATCACTTGACCATAGGATAGAAAATTATATACAGACACCGTTGGTCTATATATAAATATTTTGAAAATGATTTCTATGGTTTTGAAAAGAAATATTTTGAAAATGATTTCTATGGTTTTGAAAAGAAATATATGGTTTTAATAAATATTGATTTTAAAGATTTATTTAAGTTGATTTAATAAAGTTGATATATAATATGTTTAAGTATTTATTTAAAATATATATTTTCAAATATAGAATATATATTGATTCAGGTTGTAAAGTTAAATTTGAAATTGATTTGAAATGTTATTTATTTAAGAATTTTACTTAAATAAGTTTGATTTGAAATTATTAAATTTGAAATTTAAAGATATGATTTTTAACTTGGATTTGATCAAAAGTGACTTAGATGAATATTTCAAATTTACATAATTCGAAATGGGGTATTTTGTTTATTTAAATTTGTAAATTGAAGTTTTATTTAAATGATATTGAAATGATTAAGTAAATATTTCAAAACTAAATAATAGTAAAGTGAATTTGATATATATATATATATATATGGAATTATCGAATTTAGTTTTGAAATGTTGTATATATTGACTTTGAAAATATATTGAAATGAAATGGCTTATTTCATGGTTCAAATATGTATTTGAAAATTGATAATTTGAAATGGTTTATTGAAAAACTGAATCGAGTTGAAATTGATGATTTGAGATTTGATTAAATCTGAACTTTGGAATTCGAGTTGATTTGAATCGATTTGTGAAATTTGAGGAAGCTATTTTATTATATAAAGTATTTTTAAACTATATCTAAACTATTTACATTATACTTTATAAATTATTTTAATATAAACTATTTTTAATATAAATCATTTCAATATAAATTATTTTATTATAAACTATTTTAACTTATAACTATTATATATAAACTATTTTATTTTTATAAACTATTTTATTATATATAATATTTTAATATCTAAACTGTTTAAAGGAAAGTGTTACGGATTCCAAAATGTTATGATTTCAAAGTGTTATGAATTTCAAGGTTTTGATTTCCAAAGTGTTTTGATTTAGAAAGACTATGATTTCGAAAGCGTTATAACTTTGGAAAGTGACATGATTTTTGAAAATGGATATATTTGAAGTGAAAATGATATCGTATTGATTTGGTTTTTGAAATGAAATGAAATTTTGGTTTTGAAGTACAAACTATTTTGAAATGACCATGGTGTTATAATAACGATTGGTTGTTAAAGAGACCGAGATCAGATATGGGCATACTCTCTGTCGATACCGAAAACCACTTTAACAACTATGTCGCGGTGGAGATTCCAGAATGAAGTAGGATGGTGGCGACAATCCTAAAGGTATATTTACATGAACCCAACTCCCATGAGTTGGCATAAGGTGGCTAAAACAGGAGCGATTCCTGGCCAGTGAGGTAGCTCCTCTTATCGGACACACTCCATCATATGCCATTCTATTACTTGTGATTGATTTGGTGCGAACCCTTGATTCGGTAGTGTGGCTCGAGGTGGGCGATTGCTGCGGCTCTGCGTTACCACCAGTCCGGATGCGTAATTGGTATATCTACCCTGGCATTGCCTTGTTGTGTCGTGTCACCTACCCTAGCGTACTTTACTACGAGTTTGATTTGTGTCGTACCTATGGAGTATCCTCTAGTAGCTCCAGTTTACGGGGTATAACGGTACTCTATAGACTATTGGCACACCTAAAAATGTGTTAAGGTGGAAAATGTAAAGCCTTAACGCTATTTTTAAATAGTATACTTTACTATAGACATTATTATAATAGCGTATATTACTACATAGTAGATAGTTTAACGTATCCTTAGAGGATGGTTATCCCAAATATCCTTTAAGTTACTATATTTCAGTTGATATTTCACTTGAGTTGGATTTATTGATATAAGAATGTTAATCCTGACTCAAGTGTTTTGTGTTTTGCTTTACGCTCGGGTTAGACTGAGTGGTTCAGTGTTCGAGACTCACCTTTGGAGTTGGAGCTTCACTTGGAGATCCAGCTATCTATCCAGCTTCCAGTTATTCGGTTGATTCCAGTGATGTATTCTGATCTTGTAATTGACTATTGTATTGAGACACCTATGTATTCGAGACTTCTGTTGTATCTTGTTTAACTCTGTTATATATATATATGGTAGCTTCATGAACTACTATTCTTTTATTTCCGCTGCTTATTTTTTATATTACTCCGTGTCTGTGATTCTGTGATTATTTTATTTACTGTATATGTTGAGTTTTGCCAAATATAAAAATTAACAATATGATATTTTGAGCAATTCAAATCCGACATGTATGGATGCGAATGGTTGAAAATTTCAGGATGTTACATGTGGTATCAGAGCTCTGGTTTTAGGCAAAACTTAGCATATAGAGTAAAATTCAATTACAGAATCACTTTCGTTTGAGCTTGTATTCCTTCTTCTTTGACTCGGTTTCCTTTGAATCTTGGAACTCTCCCATCGGTTCTGAAATCCATCCTTGTCTCTCCCTATTCGTGTTTTCTTAATTCTGGAGTATCCCATAACTCCACTTCGAATGATATTTATAATGAATCGGCGGTTCCACCATTCTTAGAATGATTTGTCAAAGGGTGAAACTCCTTTACAACGAGCATTGATTCACCGGAGATTCCCGTATCCTCGGTTTACGATGCTTCTATCTTTTGATATACCCGAATTCTATCTCTGGGGATCGAATGTCGATTTGCTCCAGAATTCTACCACAATCTTATTTTGAAGTCACGGTTGACCCGGTTAAGGATGCCCGTGATTTATATAAGTCTATCCAATCTTTTCTCTCTTTGAAATCTATTTATCTCCCTATTTTGTAATTCAATTATCTTATCTCCCATTCAAGCCTATCTTCTTAGTTAGAATTATTTTGATTAGAGCCCTTGAGCTTGAATCTCTATCTTTGTTTTGAAATCCATTCTGGAACCATCGAGTGAGGAAGTGTATTTATATTAATATTAAAATGTTTTATAGCATGTTGTTTAAGTAGTTGATGTTGATTTGGGTTTTCGATCGATTCGTCTGATCAGCGATATCGATAGGATTTACAAAACACTTGAACAGAGCAAACTGACACAATATTATTTTCAAATTTGGTTGTTGAGATGATAATATTTGATTATCATTTATTGTTCTATTATGGATTATAAACATAGTTTATAAATTGATTTGAAATTTAAATGAATTTAAATTAAGAATTTGAGAATTTAATTTCCGATGATTTCAACTTTGGTTTTAAAGTTTTAAAGTGTAAAAGTATTTTCAAATAAAAATCATTTCAAAGAATTTTAAAATGTTGAAATCAGTGCTCTCCTCTTTTGTCGCTGTAAAATAATTTCGGTGATGGCGGCCGCATCATCGACATTCATTTTCGAGTTTCAAAGTGAAGAGACCATTCTATAGCTTTGCTACACTTTTCTTTTGGGAATTAAATTGATTTGAATTCCTAAAATATGACTTGATTTACACATATATATTATATATAAGTGTATGATTATAAATTTGATTTGATATACAATATATATATATATATATATATATATATATTTATCTCTAAATAGTTTGAATGAAATCAGAAATTTTACTCTTAAAATTTTAATAATATTTAAACTTGAATAATTGAATTGGGAAAAATTTTCTTGTATAATACTCAATTGCATTTCAATATAACTTACCTTAATTATTCAGAAGTTAATTATGTAATTGAATAATTTAAAATGTAAATTGATGTTAAAGATGATTTTATAAATAGAATTTGAGTGGTTATAATAAATGTTATACACTTAATTTTAACTATAAAATGTTAATTGAGATAAAGAGAATAATAAGTTAATTAATAATAAATGGGATAAATAGAATAAAGTTTGTTTTGAGGGAATTAATAAATTGAAATTTTATCAACTTAATGAAATATCTTGAATTTTTAAAAGCAATTATTGAATGTTAATTAATTTAAAATTGAAATATATGGTTTAAAGTAATTGTTCTATTTTGTATTTTTTTCAAATCTATTTTCTTTTGGTTGTTCCTATTCTCCTACCGCTTTCCTTTTCGGGGATGAAAAGTTTTGAGTGGGGGAGAGTGTAACGACCCGTAAATTTTAATAACTTTTATTTGTTTTATTTATATATTTAATTGAATTTTTGTGAAATTTTAAACAATAAAATTATGAAATAAAATTTTTATATTTGGAATACGTCTGTTTAAGCATAGCAGATGGTAAATTTTCATCAGATGATATGGAAGTTTATTTTTATTGTGTAATTCTATTTCAATTCAAATCCGTTAAAATTTGATGATAATAAAATGTTTTCCAAACCTGAATATTTTTATTCAGAAAATTTGTAAATCATATTCTGAGTGAGGCGTCATTTTTCGTTTCTCCAAATTTGGACTGTTATTGCTCCGTTTATCTTATTTCTGGCAAATTAGCAGCATTTTCAGTACCGATTATCGACTTTTGATCGGATGACCGTACCATTGACATCTGTATACCATTTTGATCGTCTCGTCGTGCTGATCTCTGTGGTATATTCAATTCTGTATTTTGAAGTCCGGTACACGGCGGAAGCGACAAAACAGCTAGCCATATCGGGTTCGTATTTTTGGCTTTTGGTTCTCCTTTGTCTTTTCATTTTTCTATGTGATAATCAATAGCCACCAACCATTTATATTCCCAGAAATTCAGTTTTAGACTTTTGTGATTCCCAGAGTTATTTGCCCTTTCATTTCTGGTCACGATACTTCAATATATAGATTTATATCATATTTTATTAAAGCCTTTTATATCTTTACTTTCTGCAACTTGCTTTTCCGTTCTTCATCTTCCTTCCCTCTTTCATTTCCCAAACCCAACCGCCTCCACCGAGCATTCTTACTCACCCAAGCCTACACGCCATCACGCAACTTCCCTCCACCATTCTCTCGCTCAAGTTCGGCCTCCACCCCATCACCGTATCCAAAATAAAAAGTGTCGTACCCTCTTCACCTCTCCATCTCCTCCACGCCGAGCGCCTCCACCACTGCCTTTCCGCCTATCCAAGCTGCTCGGCCCATCATGCCAGATCTCCCACCTTCGCCCACCGCGTGAACCAACCCTCACCTCTCGGCGTTTCTCCTCCTTCTTTGCAGCCGAGTTGTCAAGACAAGCATATTTTGAGGTAAGAAGTATATATATATATTTCTTTTATAGTCTTCGGCTGTTGAAGTTCATATATTATAAAGGATATAAGTTATAAAAGTTATATAAATCCTTATTTGATTTCAAAGTATATATACTTGTTTTGCATATAACTATCTAGGCTAGAGTAAGTAGGTTGTGTACAGATAAAATTAGTGCAGGTGTATATTTGTTCAAAAGCTTATTCGTATAATGTTTATATATGTATATTAATACAGTAGTAATTTGCGTACGTATGCTGAAGGTATATATATATATATATTAGTTTATAAAACTTTTGTTGGTTGTATTGTATAAGTTATGATATTCGCAGTTATATATATGTAGTTATACATATACAAGTTTAGTTGTCATATTATATATAAATTGTATATGCACTGTTTTAAAATATATGAGTGTTAGTATATATATATATATATACTTTTCAAATATATATGTATGTTGACTTTTACAGTTCATATAGATTTATAGTATAATAATTTATATAAGGATATGCATATTTTTATAAGTCTTCTATTAGGATACAGTACTATATATATATACATATATCTTGGTTACTGTATCTTATAGGTCTGTAGTGTTTCATAGCATAAGTTATATATATTTGTTTACAACTAGTATTAGTCTTGTTGCTTGGAAAAATTATGTTAGTTTATATTATATATATATATATATAGATTGTATATACTTTACTTTAGTCGGCCTGATAGTTAATATGAAACATTAATTTATGTTGTACAGTATATATAGGCTAATTTTATAATATAGTGATGTTGATTTAAACTATTGGGTTTTGATGCTTAAATTTATAATAGATTATTAATATATATACTTTGTTTTCCAAAAAAAAAATTCTGGTCTGCCTTGCTCTGTTTCGATTTTTTTGCCCTAGCCCGATTGGCATGTATTGTTTATTAGTGCATATTTTTATATGTAGCTTATATATATATATATAACAGTTTATTATAGTATATTACAAGGTGTATATATATATTTTATGTTTAAAGAATTTCTATGTTGAATGTTGCGGTACAAGTATGGTACTTTAATATAAACATGATACTGGGTAATGCTGTCGACTAGCACGAAGAATAAGGCTGTTGAGGAGCGACCATCTGTGTAATTGCTTTGGGAGAGTATCGATATGTCAAATAAAATAACTTACATTTCATTTCAGGAGGAAATCCAACATATCAAATACAAACTCGAAGCTACCACACAGTGGCTATGAGGCCTTCGGAAACAAATATAGAAATAAATATAACACAAATCAGTCACAAACATTTATATCACAAAGGCGGAATCAGATATGAATATAGGTCATAAAAGTGTACATCAGAATAGTGGTCATATAAGATCCACTACTTTACAAAAGAATAGATACAAGTGCTAGACAAAAGAATATGTATACATTAGGGAGTCTCTATCTCAAATGTATAACAACAAAAACTACCAATCTAATGTAGTTAGACAAAAGTCAGAAGATGATCCCAGATAAGGAGTCAAGCAGAAGCACCTATAACATCTCGGTCTGACCCAAGTATTATTTAAGAAGAAAATAATAAACGGATCAGTCTAGCTATAATTATCATATATAAAATGAGATATGAGTAGAGATATAACAAAAACGTATGATAACCATAATGTCAAACTATGACAAATATACTTTAAACAACAACAAAATCATACAATATCTAAAGAATCTCAAAGCACCAAAAAGAATGTCATATTATTTATTTTATTCACCAAACCCTAAATATTGACAAACATATCATTGCCAATCACAAAAAAGGTGAAACACAAATTCTAGAAATCATCAACTAGAAATCCAGAAATCACAAATGGGGGAGGCCTATCACAAACGGGGGCATGAAAACTCACCAACACGTGTATCACAAACGGAACGCTATTCCATGGTCGCTAACCATTAATTTTAAGCCGATGCTCCATAAACGGCCCGAAGACCACGGGTCACTAGCCCGCTAAATTTGAGCCGAAGCTCCACAAACGGGGTTTTTAGTCCCCACACAAACAAATAGACATCGCACATCGCTAGTCTAAATCACAAAATGATCATCATCGATCAATAAAAAGTGTGAATTACACTAAGCCAGTAAATATAAGAGTTTAGCTTCATGTCCCATAACCACTAGCTTAACTTAAATATTTACGAACGAATTGTAGATTTCCACTCGAAAATTGTCACAAGATTTTCAATCGAACAAGTCCAAAAATTAACCGACGAAATAAATGCAAGCGTTTCATACCACTTGATTTGCTAAGCCGTTTAATTAGATTTTCTCATACGAATGAGGTAAAGGTCTGTATATACTAATAGATTAGAAAACGGTTTTATAAACGAGCTTTGTATTAAAAATAGAGTTGAAATCATCTTTGTAAAAGAGTTTGAATATTTACTATTAGTATAGAAACCTTTGTAATTAGAAGTGACAAGTCACATGAATGATTGTAGAAACAATCAATCATCAAAAATTCACATACGAAGACGTGAATCAAATCCAAAGAAATCAATACCGAATCCATCAAAATGGATATCCTAAAAAATCCCGAAAAAGAAGTCATCAGAGTAGATAATAAATGATAACAACAAATAGGATAATCACGAATCGGTAAAAAATTGGAACCTCAAGCAAAAAGGCAAAATAGACTGAAACAAGCAGGTCAGTGGACTGAACCAGGTGGTCAGTCGATTGACATAGGGACACGAATTTTGTGTCCCCATGGTCAGTCGACTGACCCAGATGGTCAGTCGACTGATGCAGACCCAGGCAAATTCCTGGGTCCTGGTTCAGTCGACTGACCCACTGGTCCAGTCGACTGAACCTGCTTCAGAAGCATTTTTCATCTACTGGTTCAGTCGACTGACCTCCTGGTTCAGTCGACTGAACCTGCTTCAAGAGCATATTCAGCCTAGCCCCCTTGTGGGGAAAAATTCAATTACACGGAACGGGAGCGAACGAGCAAGCAACATCGACTAGGGATTTACGCCAAGCGATAACCCAACCTTGTATGGCCCTTCGAAACACCCTACTAACGTGTTCAAACATCAAAGATTGGATTTTTAAAGTTTTGAAATCAAAACACCAAAAATTGGAATATTCACCAATTCAATTCAAATCAAAAGCAAATGAACATAAATAAGTGTTAGGGATTCATACCTAACAACAACGATATCTATAGAAATAGATGTGAGTTCAAAAACTCACCTTTAAACCCAAAAACAATGAATGAGAAGCTTTTAAAACAAGGCAAGAACAATTCCTCTTCAACACACCTCTAGAATCTTCAATATTATTAAAGGTGAAGTTTTTTCCTAAGTTAGGGTTAGGAATTTCAGAGAATTGAAGAGAGATTGAGATGGAGAAAAAGAAGATGATGCTTACCTTAGCTTCTCTTTGAATTTGGAGCAAGAATTTGTATTTGTAAAGGAAACTAGGGTTTTGAATTTTAATTTCCCATTCCTCTCCCCATTTTTACCGAAGCTTGAATGTTAGGAAAATAAGAATAAAGTGAAGAGGAGAGGTGGACTGAGCTAGGATGTTAAGATGGGTTAGTGGGCTGAAACCCAAACCCAAACCCAAAGTCCTAGTAGAAAAATAGCAAATTCTACTCAACTCCAAACATATCGATGTTTATACTCAAAAAAGTTGTAAACGCCATTTTGGACTCAATGGAAGTGGTCTTGAGTCCAAATTCGACTGTTTACAAAAAGTAGCTTTTTGGACTTTAATCCGATTAACGATTCTATATTTAAATAAAATATTTAAATATTCAATCGTAAAATATGCGGGTTGTTACAATATGTTAAACTTAATGATTGGTTGGTTTCTTTGAGGAGAAAACTGTTACGGGAATCCATACGGTCTCAATGGTTACTATTACATGTTTCATGTTTCATGAGTTTTCTCACGTTAGTTTACCAGACTGATCCGGGTGTTATTTTCTTATAATGCTCGGATCAGCCATGTGTATGTTTCCAGATTTAGCTACGGATGCTTTGGAGCTTCTGAGAAGAGCTGGATGATTATCTTCCGTAGTATTCTTATTTCTGCTAAATTTCTTTATTATATATATCAGCATTGTGAGGACATGTAGTTATAAATGTCCAGACTGATGATAGTACTTAGGTTTTAGTAACTTTGATATTTCTATACTAAGAGTACCCCTTTCCACTATTCCTTCGATATTATATATTACCGTTCCGTTTGAAATTCTGATGTTGTGTTCTCTCTTTCTTGTTCTATTTCTTTTTTATTTTACCCTAACTTTCCATCTTTTCGACACATGGGCTCTTGATACACGAATACCGTGGATGTATTTAGTGTCGACATTCGAGGGTCGAAAAGTCGGATCGTTACAAATCAACTATCAAGTACAAGATAGGTGATCGTAAGTAGAAACCAAGTCTCGTATACTTATCACGTTTCTTATCTTTTCATCTTACATTATCCCCAAGTCAAGAGAGGAGTTGGTAGGTTAGATCATTATTGCTTTAAACCGTACCTGAACATCATTTTTAACTCTCATAGATAGACAAGCCTACTTCATCGGCTTTTAGTGCTAAGTATACGACTAAATACTTTCCATAAACAAGAAAACAAATAAAGCATGTTTAAATCACACAAACCACGATTAAGTCACATAAAGTGTGATTGAGCTACTTAAGCAACTCTCCATCCCTTCTACTTAATCAATCCTTTTGTTAATTAGAAACTTCTTTGTAAATATGTCTATATATATTTAAGATACCTTTACAAAAGATACGTATGTATTACAATTCACTATTCATTTCTACTCTTTTTAGTTTTTAAAAATGTATTCATATTCTTATCCCAAATGGTATAAGAATATTCAAAAATCTTAAACAAGATTTCACATTTACACAAGTATACTTTGATGGTTTAAAAAAAATGCCATCAAAATATCGTTACTATAAACCCAAACCATTCCTTTATAATTATCATTAAAACATTTTTTAAAGATCTAACTTACTTTGCTAAGTATAATCAAAAGGGTTAAAGACCAATGTTATTAACACATTGTCACAACATATCCAAAAGGGCAATTTATTTTTAATGATCTAAGTTAATATTTGGTCAAGCTCGGTATTTGACTAGTTAACTATTCAGTTCTAAAAACGATCGCTTATAGAAATCAAGGTTCATATACTTATCACGTTTCCAAAATTCTCAACTTATGCTATTCCTCGATCAAGGGTGAAACAACGTAATTTAGAGTACTGGTTGCATATCAAAACCTTGCCTAGATACTTCATTCTTTACTCTCATAGATAGACAAGTCTATTTAGTTGGCTTTTAGTGCTAAGTACATGACTAAATAATTTCCATCAATGAGTAAGTAAACAACATGATTAACACATTTTCGGCATTCTCGAATTAACTATTCCTCACTCAAGAGTGAAGCCAGTAGATTAGAGCACTATTGCTTCTAAACCCTACTCAAACAACAATCTTAACTCTCAGAAATAGACAAGTTTACTTCGTTCACTTTAAGTGTTAAGCATAGTTAATTACCTTTCAAGTAAGTAATTAAAAAAATAAGATTTAACCACTAAGCAATTCATAACCCCTTTCTAAATCCTTTGTTTTTAATTTAAAACCTTTTTAGAAATGATATATAAGTAATATATATAAGCATAGTAATTTATTTATAAAACTAGATATCTAATAAAACAATTTAAAAATGTTATATTACATAAGATAGTTATAGTTTAACAAAATAGTCAACACATTTTCTAAAAACTATATATACTAAAAAGTACTTTTATAATACTTGTAATAGGTTTTAAAAAATTTACTCAAAATATTACTAGAAAATAACAAGTTTATAATTTACTTAAAAACTTGGAAAACCATGTTTTCTTTATATTTAAAAGTAAACAATCTTCTCTAAAAATTCGTAACTAAGACTTAAAAATACATAAAAATCTTAAACCACTTTTACAATACTCTAATAAGAGAGTGAAAATAATTGTAAGAAGAATGAAACAAAATACTTAAATTTATTCTCAAACCTTTAAAGTTCAAAACGAAGACTAAAATGGGGCAGTTTTGCATAAGTGAAAGTTTGACCACTTTTCGATATGTTACTTAACGTTTTGTCATCCAAACCTTTTATGGAAGCAAGCATGCATAATAAAAATTAGAAGTGGAGCAAGAAACTCCTAAAGATCCCTCTACAAAGTTTCTTAGAAATTGCGTAACATAAGGTTAAGAGCACTTTCAAATCTAAGTCCAATCTGAAACAAAGTCGAACTACAACCTAAGTATTTTGCTTCAAGACTATGCAAAAAGTCAGATAAAAGTCCATACATATGGATTACATAGGCCATTTGTTTTCAAAGCAAGAATCAAAATCAATATTGTAACATATCGCAACATCAATTCAAACAAGAAAAATACAATAAAACACAAGCATATATACACAATATTTTTATTCAAGGTGATGAGTTAGCTCACTCTTAACAAATCAAACAAGCAAGTCCTAGCTTCCACTTTCTACCTCAACCTTGCAAATACCAACTTCCTACCTCAACCTTTGCTTTGTTCAAGTCCTAGGCCCAAAAACCCCTTGAAATTGCTTACGGCCTCCAATTGTAAGGAGGATGTGCTTCACTTCTTCAAGATCTAAGTTTCTAGGAGGTGTTGTGATGTTGTCCTAAGGTCCTTGGTCAAGTTTGAGTTGATTTGGATGTGTTTTGAAATTATTTTGCTTAGGAAATTTTATGAAGAGAAGGAGAAGAAGTGTGTTGATTTTATTTGCTAAATTGGAAAAAGTGATTCAAGAGCCAAGCACCTTATTTTATAGGCTTCAAATGGCAGCCTCACCCATTCTCTCACTCCCTTGGTCTTGCAAATGGAAGGCTCACCCCTCCACATGCCCATCACTTCTCCTTTGCACCTCCTTCTTTGGCAAATTACCTTAATACCACTGACATACAAATATCTCTTATCCCTTAAAAGCTTCTAGAACATTCCACTTACTTTATGATGCAAAGTGTGTTAATTAGTCCCTAATGTGTTCATATGTTCATTAGATTAGTACAAAAGAGTTCGAACAACTTATATCGATTAAAAAGCTGTTTTTCGGTAAATCGATTTACGGTTAAATTATTGATATTTCTTTGAAGTATTTATTTTTGCAAACAAATTTCAAAAACAAGTTTGTCATCATTAGTTATTTTTAAAAAGGGGGTTAACAAGGTTGTTAAATCATTTTAATCATATTATATCTAAATTTATGATTCAAATATTTAAACAATTCAGATATTTAAATATGAAGTGTCTAAAATTCCAGATCGTTACACGGAGTGTATAAGATATGGCGCAGTCCAAACATAGTTGATCATCTTTTCCCATTATTGTATATATCTATGTATTTGTGAAGTTGCAAGAAAGAGAGAAGGAGGGAACAAAGGTCTTGATATAGGTCATTTCCATAGGTTGCTAACTCGGTATATTTCTCTTGCACCATAGTTATATTGTTTATAGATTCAATTGTTGAAATTATGCAAGCACACACAGGCTAACTAAGCGAATTTCAATATTTTTAGTTTTAAATCTTATTGGGCCTGTAAAGTATAAATGAATTTAGATCCTACCTAAATAATTTTAAATAAATATTTTGTTTTATTTAATTTATTAATATGAGATTTGATACACATACACACATACATACATATATGTATATGTATACGTATATGTAATATATGAAGTGTATACGTGCATCAAATACACACATACGTATACATGTACATGCAACATACATATGCGGACATGGTTTAATGTGCCCGTATATAAGTTTTGGAATTTACACTACAACGGACCCAATAGCCCCTTTAAGTACATATTTGGTATCAATTATTAATTTATTAATATATATATACACATATACATATACATATACTTGCATAATATATATAAATGCATAATATCTAAAATTATATATATGTATAAATTTATTTATTTAATTTGGAAATGTTGACTAATTCAAACAATTTAAATTAGTATTCATAATATCATTGGTAAATTTGAGTTTTAAAATTAGATCTAGATCTACAACTAAAACTATTTCAAATTTGAAATTCAAATTTAAAATTTAAAATATTAATATATTTAAATTAATAAATACACACACACATCTACATACAAAGATATATGTTTAATTTTAAAATTATTTATAAACTATTAGTTTCTAAATATATATAATAATAACAATATAAAATTAAGTTTTTTCAACTTTTGACCTAAACATCTTCAAAAAATTAAGTCTTTTTTCAAAATTAAGTCCATGCGGATTTAAAGCAAAACCATTTTTTAAAACTATAATCTGTACGGATTTTATGATAGTTTTTTTAAACTATAATTTTCGTAAACAATTATAATGATTACACATAGTGTTTAATATATATATATATATATATATATATATATATCTGTGTGTGTGTGTGTGCATAATGTTAAATAAGATTTTAATATATGTATATATAATTTTGGTTTAATTATATATATATATATATTTGTTATTTTTTAAAAACATACATACATACATACATATATAAGAATATATATATATATATATAAGATTTGATAAATATTTATGTGAAATATATATATGCAATCAAATTTTAATTTAAAACATTTTAAAATAATTATTACTTTTAGAATTTTTTTGTGTGTGGCCAAACAGAATTCACTTATTTTAATGTGAATGAATATATACATATAAAAATTTGATAGCAAATACATCTATAAATTCATGATGATTATGTTTCTAATATATATAAACATATATGTGTGTGTTTGTGTGTGTGTAATGACATAAATGAACACATGTATAAACAAATATTAATTAGATACTACATATATTATGGCCTTGATATTGCACCTTGAATGTTGAATTAGGAAATTTATTCGATCAAATTCTTTCTCTTCCAGGATTGCAGTTAACTGAAGAGATCATCACACATTTGTATTGTATTTGATTTTATTTTATTTGGGTTGAAAATAAAGATGGGGAGACTATGTGTTAAGGCCAGAACTAGAAGGAAGAGAAGACTAAAAAGCAAAATGAAAATGAAGGTAGAGGTTGAGTTTAAATAGACAAAAGAAAGGAGACAAAAAGGGTCTAGATCTCCCTTTTTACCTCCTCTCCTTACCAATTCTTACACCATGTTTCAAATAAATATCACACCCCTCCCCTCCAAACACGGCCAATCAAATCAATAGGTGTATGTGCACATAAACATTTTCAAACCAACTAATATTTTCACATTTTGAATCCAATTTAAATGCTTATCGATATCGTACAGCGTTACGTACATATATAACTTTTATATATGTACTTTATTAAATACCGATTCAAAAAATCAAATAAAATTCTATAATTAACATTTCAAAAATATTAATTAATTTAATTAGTTTATAATTATTATAATTTAATTAAATATGTAGTATTTTGGAGTATTCAATATTTCGATTGTATGACACATAGGTATAAATTCAGTCAGCGATTAATATCGAACAATTCGATATTAAAGTTCACACTTTACTCTAACTAGTGACATGATAGTTTGGTCGAATACAATTTTGGTAAAATCCAACTGTACTATTATAAGCAATCGCCAGTACTGACAATTATTTGCACTAATACTCTTCATCAAAGCTATATCGCATTTGAGCTTATGGAATTTGGTTTTGGTCAAAATTCCAATATCATTCACATTCAACTTGCATAATCCAAACACAAAGTCCTTGGTTTAATAATAACAATTATCATTAACCGAAGTGCTCTGGCCAAAAACTATGACATTGAGTTGACTATAGTTGACCGTAATACTAACCTCATATAACTTAAGAAAACGAATTCTCTATTGAATGGTGTTTCACTTCCAATGCTTCAACCAGACCCAACTATAATCATTCGATGGACACCATGTCATGATTAACTAAATCAAAGTGGAGTGTCCACATGGAAGTTCAACAATATTCTTAACTCAAGAGAATTGTGTGTTATTGTCAGTTTAATATTTTCTATTTGATTTTAGTTATATTAACCAATAGAAAACTATCGAGCAAGTCATTCCATAGTTATCTACTAACTATTAGTACATAAACCCTTGTTACACTGTAACATCCCGAAATTTTCGACTTTCGAAAATTCAACATCGATACTCACTTTATCGACTGCTGAGCCATCGAACGCCGGGAACTCGAAAAGTTATGGTTTTAAGAAAAAGAAAGGTAGAAGAAGAAGAAGATAGAAGAAAAAGAGAAGAAGAACAACAAAACAACAACAGATACAGAACAGAGACAGAACAATATCAGAATCTTACACATCGCAGCGGAACAATATATAATAGATAAATGAATAATCTCTAAAACAAAGAACTATATCATTTTATACATACATCAATCATCAGAGTCAATATACAACTCAGTACAACAATGGACAGTTATATAACTTGTCCTCATACAGAATACACAGCGGAATAAATATATCAGATACAAATACTACGTCTCGTCCTCCAGCTTATCTCCAAAGCTCCAGAATATCCAGAATATCCTGATAATCTAACTCTAGACTGCCCGTGTGGAAATTGGTGGGCACCCAGAGTTTAGAAGGGAAACAATAAACTCCGAGTCAGTCATGGTGACTGGTGTGAGATCGTAAAACAGTTTATCTTTAAAATAAATAGCAGAGAATTTTAAAGTCAATTCGCAATGCCTTTGGAAAATGAAATTACCATAAGACCTCCCACCACACACACAATGCAAACGCAGAATTGGAGGAGATTTCTTCTTATGATAGTCAAAGATGCTTACTACGCAAAATCAAATCATTTTTTTTGATATTATTATTAGTGCATAGTGTAGAAATCATTTCGAAAGTATAATATTAATCTTAGCCAACATACGACCAGTATCGTATGCCTACTATAGCTACTATGTTCAATAGCAGGTTACCGCCACATTCCATAGCAGGTAATACAACTAAAACCGTACACGTCGCGTATTGTTTCTTTGGATTTCCAACAAATGGTCAGGCTAAGGAACTTCCTATCCACGATGGGTACGTCCCTGGAATAGACGACCCGAGAAATAACCTAACATTACGGTTAGATCTCTGCCAACACAAGGCCGGGTTACCTCTGCAAAAATAGGTAACTACTGACACGCGTATGCCATCCCCCGATCGTCACCGATCTTCCCGAGGATCCCCGATTCGCAACAAACCACATAGATAATAATAATGCAGTAACCACAGAGGTTAAGTATCTGGGCTCCATACCATGATACCACCTTTATCCAGAAGGAATGACATACACTAAGGGGCGCTACTCCCTAGAACCTTGCCGCATCCTTCCTGTTTCGACCATTTCCGGGGTGTGAGGCTCGATGAAGTCTCGTCCACAAAGCTACGCTTTCTATAAAAAGCCCTGCTTCGGGTCAAACAAAATGATCAACCTATGATCACAAAGATATAAGATCAAACAAATGATCATATCACAAATGATCAAACACTGATCATTTCACAGCAACACTCAGTATGCCACGTTACCAAATTGGGATATATCGCTGATAAATTTCAACTACATAACCTCTGAGCTCGTACGTCTCAGAGAAGGGTGTTAAGCTAAGAGAATAAATTCTCCGCCACCAACAGAAATGTATTTGAAAAAAATCAGCTTTATATCTCAAATTGTAACGTCAGACACACAATCCATACAAGTCTGTTCCGGGATCGAACAGAACCGAAGGCACTTCTCACGAAGCCCTTGCATTTCCGGATAATTT
Source organism: Allium fistulosum (assembly GCA_030737815.1). Taxonomy (NCBI): domain Eukaryota; kingdom Viridiplantae; phylum Streptophyta; class Magnoliopsida; order Asparagales; family Amaryllidaceae; genus Allium; species Allium fistulosum. Next base: position 300,765,823 of record CM060901.1, on the reverse strand, counting down.
TCAATCACGTCAGGACTTCCCGTCACTACGGGTGATAAAACCTCTAAACCGAAGATCAGTCGGTGTAGAGTAACTTGACGGTAATCCTTCCGTTTTCAAAAATATCCGGTCTTCAACACCGGTCTTCAAATGCGATTCATAACGACGTATCACATATTCGGAATGGGTTATACGACCCCATGGTCCTTTCCCGGTTAACCCGAATAGTGAGCGATTATTCAAAAATAAGTGTGGCATTCAAATTCATCCAATTCACAACAAATACCTATCTAAAGGTAATTATTGATAGTCGGTTATTTAACTATCAATAAAGATGCGCAACATCATCATATTCCAAATAATTTTCCAAATTATTTCATCTTCAAAAATATCTTTATGAGATATAAAATTTCCACACTTCTAAAATAAATCGATATTTATTTTAAAACAGTCTTCCTTTTTATAAATTCCATAGTGAATTTATATTTTTCAAATATCTACAGATATACGATTTTCAATTCGATTTCAATATTCAATTTCAATTTATCTTTACAAAGATAAATTCTCAAAACGTTCATTTCATTTTGGAAAAGAAATTTCATACTTACTTAAAAATAAGTATTTCACAAATCATTTATTTTCAACACTTGGAAAATATTCGATATACTTAAAATCAAAATTAAGTATATATCTCATTCTTTAAGGAAATCATTCTCAAATCACATTTATTTGAGTCAAAACGAATGTTGCGTAAAACATCGTTACGACGACTCGAAATCACTAGTATAGGGATTTGGAATTTAGATAGATATATAAATCCCAATACTATAAAAAATATTTCCTTTCGGAAATCATTTACTATAACAACAGTGTTATAGTCCACCATTTCCTTAAATTTCTCGAAAACGTCTATTTCAACAAGAACTGTTGAAATCTATGTTTTCGATATTTAACACATTTTTAAAACATCGTTAAAAACAATTTAACTTCATTTTTAAAATATCACTTCTTCAAAAATGAATCCATTTTATTCAATAATATATTCACTGTCCAAAATCGTGAATATATCTTCTTTAATAACCTTCTATAATTCACTTATCAAATTTAATCGATTCTGAATTTATAAACACGGTTATAAATTCTATTTCCATTTTAATAACAACTTCGACTTATAAATCTTCTTTTATTAACTTCTATATTCAACTCATCAAAATAAGTGATTCCGGATTTATAAACAACTTTTATAAATTTCAATTCTATTCTTCTAACAACTTCGATTTATAAATTCCTTTTATTAACAAATTCAATTTATAACTCGATATAAATATCACAAGTCCATATTATAAGTTAATAACTTATCATTCATTTTCAACTTCACGATTTATAAATCTATAAATTGCAGTCACTTACGGATTCCATAATATTTCATTTTTCATGCTTACAAAAACTCATTTTATAATTTCACCATTCTTAATTTTGTAGATATCAATTTCATAAATCTTTTATATAAACCGTTTACAGAAATTTAAAAAATCTCAATTTAAACCATTTCATAAATCAGTCAACTATTTATTCCAAAAATAACTTTTCGGTTATATTTCCCAAATCTATAAATTTTTGTAACTTTAAAATTTTAACGTTTATTTATTTAAAATAAATCACTTCAAAAATCCCATAAAACGTATATTTTCAAAAATCACTTTTAAAATCTTTTTAAAGTAACAGTCGTTATTTTTACATTTCAAAACTGAATCCGATGATGCTACAGCACCAATTTGTCAATCACAACAGTCAATATCATATATCAATATGATAACAGAATATATCAAAATATCTGTAAATAATCAATACGATGAGGAATCCAGTCGGATCCCTCCAACCTGTTTCCCTGCATCCAAAGATGTTAGCACAATACCAATTCCGCTCCAGTACGGAATTATCGCGGTATATAGGTTTTTATAAATCCGCTTACTAACGGCGCAATAGGGTCTCATCCGCTATACGAGGCGGGAAATCAATCAATCCAATATATACATATGCCAATATGTATATATTGCTATATATAGATATATATCCTATCATATCTAATATCACATCAACATAGCAATCATATCATCAATCAATAACTGTAAAACACAATTTTCCTTCGAGTGAGAAAATCTCACCTTAGCTTTTTAATTTGCCATCCAATTTCCATTTTGACCATTTCTTCACGGTTTTGACCTTGTATAAACAATTTATACATTTCGTTAATATTCGAAATAAATCGAACAACCAATTACCGTTTAATAGTTTTAATCCAACTAGTAGGTATTTTTAAAATTCCCTTTCAACCTTATATATTTTTCAAAGTCCTTTCCATATATAAAATTTTCTATTTGAAAATTTTAAATTAACAAGTGATTTTATCTTAAACCACTATTCTTTATATTTTATTTTAAGATAACTTCCTTTTTAGAAATTATATAAGTATTTATAAAGACGACCCATATACTAAAATAAAATCTATGTGTATTTTAAAATATTCTATACAGATTTTTATAAATCTGGTTTTATCCAAAAGTTTCTCAACTTTTAAAATTTCTATTTCTTTTAATTCTAAACCTATTACCTTAAACCAATTTCCTTTTTATAAATTGATTTAATTAAAAGTTAAATTTAAAACTAAACCCCATTTTAACCAAATATTTTCTTTTCTGTTTATAACTGTCTGTTTATATAAAAATATATTTTTTCTATCTGTCCAATATTGGCTCAATAAAATCTAAACTACTATATTGTTAACTTTCAGGTAAAAGAATAGAAATTAACAAATTAATTTTAAGGGTTTTAAACTTGAAGTACTATAAACTTAAAAATGCTTAAAATTTAAATTACCTCAAATCGATAGAAACAAAATCAACGGCGACCCTCACTGACCAATTTCGAGCGAGCACGTCGTCACTTGCCTAATTGCCCACCCTCGTCATCGAGAAACCCTAGGAGACATGCTCGATCACGCCTCGACCTCCAGTCATCGCGACAATTGCCAAGGCGCGCGCCACCCAAATTGATCGCCATTCCCAAAAACTCGATCACGACTCGAGTTGATCATCGCCTCATCGTTCGCCTTCCGAGAACCACGCTGCCTCGAGAATCGCGTGCCGCTGTCGAACAAATCGTTGCCAGAGACCCATCGCGAACGCCTCGCTGATGCCGCCGCGTTCGCCTCCAGATCGAACACCATCGATTTGCCTGCTCGCCTTCAAGCCTAAGCCCACGCGCGAAATCGCGCTGCCTTTTGTCGAAGAAATCGCGACCTTCATCTTCGCGAACCCTAGGGATTGGGATGATTTATCGAATTGAATTCGACTCCTGCCTCTCGCGATTTGAATAAATTGAAACTGGAACGGGGAAAAATAGGATATCTCGGTCGCCATTTATAATTGGAACGAGAGCATTTCATTTTCTTTGATTTTCGAACTGCAGAATTATACAGATGGAAGAGATGTCGCCTTTTTATTTTTAAACAAACGAGAAGAGTACGCGACCATACTTGCACGATTTTCTCCCGTCATTTTAGGCAAAAATTTAGGCGCGTGATTTATGGAAGAGAACGTGTTTTTGATTTTGATCATAAATTTAAATTTAAATCTCGATAAAAACTTCAATGCGGTTTCGTGTCGTATTCTCACATACGAACTCTGAAAAATACGAAATTTGGAATCCGATAATAATTCGATATTACGGACCCAACGGCACTGGTTTCGTTGAATTCCGAGACAGTCTGAAAATTGACTGTTTTAAATATCGATTCGAACAATTAAATTCAAAACTGAACAGAACAGTTTCAAATTCAATCCTGACAGTTCGATTAGCTTCGGTATTATCAATACGAATTTTAAAAGCTTTCGAAATATTTTTCTTCAACTTTAAATTGAAGATTTAAATTTTATTCAACTTACAATAGATTAAATTCTGTAATTAAATCGCCAAAATTGAATTTATATCGAGGATTCGAATTAAATCACCGTTCAAATATTTAAAATTAATTAAATATCCTCAATTTAATTCGTTCAAAATTCTGGGTCGTTACAAACTTCCCCCCTTAAAAGAATTTCGTCCTCGAAATTACAAGTTAGGAAAAATGGTTCTTAACTCGTCTATCATTTTTCAACATCTAATAGTTTTATTAATTCGTCAAAACAAATCTTCCTATTAAAGATTTGTTATCATTCCAACTATCTTTCTAACTTCAATTATAGGTTTCAAACAACATTGCTTGACTTCAATTCAAATTTAAATTCAAATTTCAAATTTAAACTTTCAAAATTTCTCAAAAATTTTCTAACACCCGAAATTTTCGAAAAATTTCGCCAGCGTCTCCTTTGCGCGGCTAATACGGCACAACTACAAAACGTCCCTACGGACTCTCAGATTTAAAAAAGAAAAAGAAAAAGCCAAGCGGCTAGAGAGAAATCATCAAAAACTCATATTATAATTCAAATACATACCTTTTCCGAGCAATTCGCATTATCTGTGAAATAAATTTACCAATCCCATTATACACCTGTATATCCTACTAGTCATAATATCTAGTTATACATTCAAACCATTTTGTAAATTCTATTACAAAATTTTCAATGTAAACTGCTTATACATTTTTACTTCACGGTTGAAGTTACATATTCATATCCATTCAAATTTACATTTCAAATTTCTATTTGAATTCAATTTTATCTTCTGTTCTGAATATTGAATTTCTATCGATTATTTTCCATTTACTAATTCATATCACTCTATATATTAGTTTCATTCTCTAATTCATTTTAAATTTCAATATTCAGCTTGAATTACATTTACTAACAATTTCAGAACAAAGTTTCACATTCATCTTCCATTTCAGTTTTACTTACTTACAAATTCAAATTTATTTATTCATTCTGAAACTCATTCACTAATTCTTTCATTCCCAATTCGAATCTGATTTCCAAATCAAATTTCAATTATTCTATAAGTCTTCGACTTACTTACATTTCGATTAATAAAATCATTTATCCATTCACATTACTAATTCCATTATGAATTTTATCTTCGATTATCCTTTTTGAATTTTATTTTCATTTGTAAATCATATTTACAATTCATATTCATAATTTTTATTCATATATGAATTTATTTTCTTATACTTTCAATTCACATTTATAGATTTCATTTGTTAATGAACTTTAATTCCAATCACATTTACATATTTTACATTAACAATTTCTATTTGTATAAGTTATCAGCTCATTTATTTTTCCCATAAATATTTTAAATAGGATTCCAGAGTTTACCAACATTTCAAAGCCATTTTGAAAACAATTCAATTTTATCTTTTTGAATTCCAAACCAAACCCAAATTCTTCAAACACCTCCATTTAAACAATTTGGCAGCAATTTCTCTTTTGGAAACCCGAAAATGAATTCTAATGATGTGGCCACCATCATCAGGATTATTTTCCAGCGACCGAAAAGAGTTTAGAGCTTTCAACTCTCCAAAATACTTTCCAAAACCTTCGAAATCCATTTTCAAATCAAAAAGATTTAAACTTTCCAAATCTCCAAAATTTTCAAATCCTTTTCAAAACATTTCCAAAAACTTCTCTGGAATCCCGTTTTAAATTACAATTCACATTTATAATTTACCTTCTTTAAATTTCATTAGTATGTGAATTAATTTCTTAACTTTGGAGTTATAATTTCCAGTTCGTATTCAATTTCAAATTTAATGATAACATTTCAACATTATCACTTTCCTAACATCCATGCAACCATATACTATGATAATTTATAGAAAATTATTCCTTTTTCTATACAAAAATAGTTTTGGGTAAAATTATTTCATTTACCCTATTTTAAAACAATACTGTGCCGAATTGTTCTATTCAAGTGTTTAGAAACCCCTTCGATACAGTTTTGCAAGACTGTGCCGACGAAGGTTCATATACCACTCAATAAACCAATCATCACAATATAAAACAATTTTTATATTCACTAACAAATACGCGCTCATATCTATTATTACACTCAACTCATTCTAGAGTACTGCTGACTCTATCTCTAATGAGTAACACCCAACAGAGCAGGGTTGTCGCTTAACCATATGCTCTGATACCACTTGTAACATCCCGAAATTTTCGACTTTCGAAAATTCAACATCGATACTCACTTTATCGACTGCTGAGCCATCGAACGCCGGGAACTCGAAAAGTTATGGTTTTAAGAAAAAGAAAGGTAGAAGAAGAAGAAGATAGAAGAAAAAGAGAAGAAGAACAACAAAACAACAACAGATACAGAACAGAGACAGAACAATATCAGAATCTTACACATCGCAGCGGAACAATATATAATAGATAAATGAATAATCTCTAAAACAAAGAACTATATCATTTTATACATACATCAATCATCAGAGTCAATATACAACTCAGTACAACAATGGACAGTTATATAACTTGTCCTCATACAGAATACACAGCGGAATAAATATATCAGATACAAATACTACGTCTCGTCCTCCAGCTTATCTCCAAAGCTCCAGAATATCCAGAATATCCTGATAATCTAACTCTAGACTGCCCGTGTGGAAATTGGTGGGCACCCAGAGTTTAGAAGGGAAACAATAAACTCCGAGTCAGTCATGGTGACTGGTGTGAGATCGTAAAACAGTTTATCTTTAAAATAAATAGCAGAGAATTTTAAAGTCAATTCGCAATGCCTTTGGAAAATGAAATTACCATAAGACCTCCCACCACACACACAATGCAAACGCAGAATTGGAGGAGATTTCTTCTTATGATAGTCAAAGATGCTTACTACGCAAAATCAAATCATTTTTTTTGATATTATTATTAGTGCATAGTGTAGAAATCATTTCGAAAGTATAATATTAATCTTAGCCAACATACGACCAGTATCGTATGCCTACTATAGCTACTATGTTCAATAGCAGGTTACCGCCACATTCCATAGCAGGTAATACAACTAAAACCGTACACGTCGCGTATTGTTTCTTTGGATTTCCAACGAATGGTCAGGCTAAGGAACTTCCTATCCACGATGGGTACGTCCCTGGAATAGACGACTCGAGAAATAACCTAACATTACGGTTAGATCTCTGCCAACACAAGGCCGGGTTACCTCTGCAAAAATAGGTAACTACTGACACGCGTATGCCATCCCCCGATCGTCACCGATCTTCCCGAGGATCCCCGATTCGCAACAAACCACATAGATAATAATAATGCAGTAACCACAGAGGTTAAGTATCTGGGCTCCATACCATGATACCACCTTTATCCAGAAGGAATGACATACACTAAGGGGCGCTACTCCCTAGAACCTTGCCGCATCCTTCCTGTTTCGACCATTTCCGGGGTGTGAGGCTCGATGAAGTCTCGTCCACAAAGCTACGCTTTCTATAAAAAGCCCTGCTTCGGGTCAAACAAAATGATCAACCTATGATCACAAAGATATAAGATCAAACAAATGATCATATCACAAATGATCAAACACTGATCATTTCACAGCAACACTCAGTATGCCACGTTACCAAATTGGGATATATCGCTGATAAATTTCAACTACATAACCTCTGAGCTCGTACGTCTCAGAGAAGGGTGTTAAGCTAAGAGAATAAATTCTCCGCCACCAACAGAAATGTATTTGAAAAAAATCAGCTTTATATCTCAAATTGTAACGTCAGACACACAATCCATACAAGTCTGTTCCGGGATCGAACAGAACCGAAGGCACTTCTCACGAAGCCCTTGCATTTCCGGATAATTTTCAATCACGTCAGGACTTCCCGTCACTACGGGTGATAAAACCTCTAAACCGAAGATCAGTCGGTGTAGAGTAACTCGACGGTAATCCTTCCGTTTTCAAAAATATCCGGTCTTCAACACCGGTCTTCAAATGCGATTCATAACGACGTATCACATATTCGGAATGGGTTATACGACCCCATGGTCCTTTCCCGGTTAACCCGAATAGTGAGCGATTATTCAAAAATAAGTGTGGCATTCAAATTCATCCAATTCACAACAAATACCTATCTAAAGGTAATTATTGATAGTCGGTTATTTAACTATCAATAAAGATGCGCAACATCATCAGATTCCAAATAATTTTCCAAATTATTTCATCTTCAAAAATATCTTTATGAGATATAAAATTTCCACACTTCTAAAATAAATCGATATTTATTTTAAAACAGTCTCCCTTTTTATAAATTCCATAGTGAATTTATATTTTTCAAATATCTACAGATATACGATTTTCAATTCGATTTCAATATTCAATTTCAATTTATCTTTACAAAGATAAATTCTCAAAACGTTCATTTCATTTTGGAAAAGAAATTTCATACTTACTTAAAAATAAGTATTTCACAAATCATTTATTTTCAACACTTGGAAAATATTCGATATACTTAAAATCAAAATTAAGTATATATCTCATTCTTTAAGGAAATCATTCTCAAATCACATTTATTTGAGTCAAAACGAATGTTGCGTAAAACATCGTTACGACGACTCGAAATCACTAGTATAGGGATTCGGAATTTAGATAGATATATAAATCCCAATACTATAAAAAATATTTCCTTTCGGAAATCATTTACTATAACAACAGTGTTATAGTCCACCATTTCCTTAAATTTCTCGAAAACGTCTATTTCAACAAGAACTGTTGAAATCTATGTTTTCGATATTTAACACATTTTTAAAACATCGTTAAAAACAATTTAACTTCATTTTTAAAATATCACTTCTTCAAAAATGAATCCATTTTATTCAATAATATATTCACTGTCCAAAATCGTGAATATATCTTCTTTAATAACCTTCTATAATTCACTTATCAAATTTAATCGATTCTGAATTTATAAACACGGTTATAAATTCTATTTCCATTTTAATAACAACTTCGACTTATAAATCTTCTTTTATTAACTTCTATATTCAACTCATCAAAATAAGTGATTCCGGATTTATAAACAACTTTTATAAATTTCAATTCTATTCTTCTAACAACTTCGATTTATAAATTCCTTTTATTAACAAATTCAATTTATAACTCGATATAAATATCACAAGTCCATATTATAAGTTAATAACTTATCATTCATTTTCAACTTCACGATTTATAAATCTATAAATTGCAGTCACTTACGGATTCCATAATATTTCATTTTTCATGCTTACAAAAACTCATTTTATATTTTCACCATTCTTAATTTTGTAGATATCAATTTCATAAATCTTTTATATAAACCGTTTACAGAAATTTAAAAAATCTCAATTTAAACCATTTCATAAATCAGTCAACTATTTATTCCAAAAATAACTTTTCGGTTATATTTCCCAAATCTATAAATTTTTGTAACTTTAAAATTTTAACGTTTATTTATTTAAAATAAATCACTTCAAAAATCCCATAAAACGTATATTTTCAAAAATCACTTTTAAAATCTTTTTAAAGTAACAGTCGTTATTTTTACATTTCAAAACTGAATCCGATGATGCTACAGCACCAATTTGTCAATCACAACAGTCAATATCATATATCAATATGATAACAGAATATATCAAAATATCTGTAAATAATCAATACGATGAGGAATCCAGTCGGATCCCTCCAACCTGTTTCCCTGCATCCAAAGATGTTAGCACAATACCAATTCCGCTCCAGTACGGAATTATCGCGGTATATAGGTTTTTATAAATCCGCTTACTAACGGCGCAATAGGGTCTCATCCGCTATACGAGGCGGGAAATCAATCAATCCAATATATACATATGCCAATATGTATATATTGCTATATATAGATATATATCCTATCATATCTAATATCACATCAACATAGCAATCATATCATCAATCAATAACTGTAAAACACAATTTTCCTTCGAGTGAGAAAATCTCACCTTAGCTTTTTAATTTGCCATCCAATTTCCATTTTGACCATTTCTTCACGGTTTTGACCTTGTATAAACAATTTATACATTTCGTTAATATTTGAAATAAATCGAACAACCAATTACCGTTTAATAGTTTTAATCCAACTAGTAGGTATTTTTAAAATTCCCTTTCAACCTTATATATTTTTCAAAGTCCTTTCCATATATAAAATTTTCTATTTGAAAATTTTAAATTAACAAGTGATTTTATCTTAAACCACTATTCTTTATATTTTATTTTAAGATAACTTCCTTTTTAGAAATTATATAAGTATTTATAAAGACGACCCATATACTAAAATAAAATCTATGTGTATTTTAAAATATTCTATACAGATTTTTATAAATCTGGTTTTATCCAAAAGTTTCTCAACTTTTAAAATTTCTATTTCTTTTAATTCTAAACCTATTACCTTAAACCAATTTCCTTTTAATAAATTGATTTAATTAAAAGTTAAATTTAAAACTAAACCCCATTTTAACCAAATATTTTCTTTTCTGTTTATAACTGTCTGTTTATATAAAAATATATTTTTTCTATCTGTCCAATATTGGCTCAATAAAATCTAAACTACTATATTGTTAACTTTCAGGTAAAAGAATAGAAATTAACAAATTAATTTTAAGGGTTTTAAACTTGAAGTACTATAAACTTAAAAATGCTTAAAATTTAAATTACCTCAAATCGATAGAAACAAAATCAACGGCGACCCTCACTGACCAATTTCGAGCGAGCACGTCGTCACTTGCCTAATTGCCCACCCTCGTCATCGAGAAACCCTAGGAGACATGCTCGATCACGCCTCGACCTCCAGTCATCGCGACAATTGCCAAGGCGCGCGCCACCCAAATTGATCGCCATTCCCAAAAACTCGATCACGACTCGAGTTGATCATCGCCTCATCGTTCGCCTTCCGAGAACCACGCTGCCTCGAGAATCGCGTGCCGCTGTCGAACAAATCGTTGCCAGAGACCCATCGCGAACGCCTCGCTGATGCCGCCACGTTCGCCTCCAGATCGAACGCCATCGATTTGCCTGCTCGCCTTCAAGCCTAAGCCCACGCGCGAAATCGCGCTGCCTTTTGTCGAAGAAATCGCGACCTTCATCTTCGCGAACCCTAGGGATTGGGATGATTTATCGAATTGAATTCGACTCCTGCCTCTCGCGATTTGAATAAATTGAAACTGGAACGGGGAAAAATAGGATATCTCGGTCGCCATTTATAATTGGAACGAGAGCATTTCATTTTCTTTGATTTTCGAACTGCAGAATTATACAGATGGAAGAGATGTCGCCTTTTTATTTTTAAACAAACGAGAAGAGTACGCGACCATACTTGCACGATTTTCTCCCGTCATTTTAGGCAAAAATTTAGGTGCGTGATTTATGGAAGAGAACGTGTTTTTGATTTTGATCATAAATTTAAATTTAAATCTCGATAAAAACTTCAATGCGGTTTCGTGTCGTATTCTCACATACGAACTCTGAAAAATACGAAATTTGGAATCCGATAATAATTCGATATTACGGACCCAACGGCACTGGTTTCGTTGAATTCCGAGACAGTCTGAAAATTGACTGTTTTAAATATCGATTCGAACAATTAAATTCAAAACTGAACAGAACAGTTTCAAATTCAATCCTGACAGTTCGATTAGCTTTGGTATTATCAATACGAATTTTAAAAGCTTTCGAAATATTTTTCTTCAACTTTAAATTGAAGATTTAAATTTTATTCAACTTACAATAGATTAAATTCTGTAATTAAATCGCCAAAATTGAATTTATATCGAGGATTCGAATTAAATCACCGTTCAAATATTTAAAATTAATTAAATATCCTCAATTTAATTCGTTCAAAATTCTGGGTCGTTACATACACCCAACAGCCATGAGTAATACACTAAACATTTGGAGAGATTTGCATACTCTAGTCTCAACGGATGTGCCGCTATGTAGTCTCGATACATCTTGACTACGAATATTTAAAACGATATGTTTATTTTCGTTGTGATAAATTCCTAATGATTACAATACATTATGTTACTATTATATCATTTATGGATTTTCTACAAAATACTTAAATAAAATAAATAATTAATATAACACTTTATAACAAGTATATAATAGAAAGACAATACCTTTTATTTCATATAAGATTTTATTACAGAGTTAATAATTTACTATAAATTACAGAATTGTCCATAAGGCATACCCAAACTTTATCAATTCCCACTTGCACTTGGGGTCAATTATGGAATCTCAATCCCATCCCTTCAGTCAGTTTGATGAGAACTAATCGAGCTAATCCCTTTGTAAATGGATTTGCTATGTTGTCATATAACATTGACATAGTATACCCAATACTAGGAATCACCCCCAGCTTTGTTATAAATTTGTGCATTTATTTTTATTCATTGTTTTTATTATGGTGCTATTCAAGGCAATAAAATTAGCTTTTTGGTTGAATCAGCCACAACCTATCATTTGGAACATTTCCAACTTAAAGCTCCTTAACTAATGTTTGAACATGTATTTAATATCGACATATTATATTGATATCACTTATGAAGTTCGAGTCTGAGCACTCCTTTATAATGAGTTCATCATTTCTATAAAGAATCGTCTAGTATTTCACAAATACTCATGAATACTCTTAGTTATCAATCATTGAGCTTAATTCGGCTTTGACACTTGCTTTTTGTATTAAATACATAAGTGAAATATGATATTGCAGAAATACAACATGTATGATAATTCCTATTGCCAATGCATAGGGGATCCTTCTTACATGCTCTATATTAAACATTTAATATGATATCCATGTATATCGTATGGGACTATCCAAACATCCTTTTATATGTATTGTAAAAGATATCATTTTCAAATCCAGTATCGAAATTTAAACAACCAAACTAAAATGATTCTAGCACGAGTACATCGTTAACAATCATAAATTTGTTGTTTACTTATAGTTTTGAAATATCTAAGTACCTTTAATATTCTTTCTTATAGGCGTAATCTTCCTCTGCATTTAGACTGAAAATCAAAATATTTGTTATTTTTATCAAAATACTTGTTTGACTTCGATGCTCATCAAATGACATTTTCATATCAGTTCTTGGACCATATCCAAAACTCCCAAACTCAGTATCGCTCCCACTATTTCGAGCCAGTTTGGTTGCGATCTTTAAATAGTCTATTCTAAATCATTGTTTAGGATTTTCTATTTCAACGTATGCACCAAAACTAAAAGTCATATTGGACGATAATTTTGTGAGTAAAATCCAATTTAATGTAAATATGTTGAAAGGCGATTCTGTTAAGCTAATTTCAACAATTAAGATTAACAATGTTATTCTTACCAACGTTGCTCACTATATTCCAACTGCCATGACCTTCTTTTTGACAATGCATTTGCGGTCGGTGGATCATATCACTTCGGGTACTACTATCAAAATCATATTTTGATATTGTACTTTGAATCTAATCAGGATTTGCGCTTCATACCATATGACAGGGTTAATAGTCTTAATGGTTTTATTGACAATCGAGGAACGTCTACTGTTGACATTGATAAGAAACTTAAAGTTTCTTTTTAATGTGTGATGAAACTTATTAGACATTCTACTGTGTTATGTACGATTAGGTTTAGCTGTTTTCATTTCATCCATCATAATCAGTTTTATCTTTGGATCATATCCAAATCCATTTTACTACAATAATGTTCAAAAGAAATTTATTTGCCAGAAGTTAGAGGTTTTTGAAACAACAATTGTTTCTTAGTGCAATGGAATATGTATTCATAAGTGTTTTATGAACTACCTTATATATGTAAAACAAATTCGGTTTTAGTTTACGAAACTTATGTTCAAAACGTAAATTGGTCATCCAATGATGATCGGTTCCAAATTCCTTTAAGGATGTTCCACTCAAGATCCCTCACGAACAATTATTACATGCAATCTTTCGACTCGCACAACTTGTCAACTCCTTGACCTAGGATATGTAGAGGTTTTTTATATACTCTTATCTTGTATAATACATAAACTATGCTTTAGAAGAAATTAATTTTAACCTTATGTACTATTCTTAAGTACATGATCTTATAGAAAAAGTTAACTCAACTTCACTCACTATTAATCATACTTTGTCCAATGATGTTTGATTACTCCTTATCATTATATCATTATGTATCATAGGGAAAAATGACTTTTGAAATTGAATATTTATTCATTTTTAGGTACATTTGGAAATCTTTACAAAATACTCACCTATTCGATGAAACTAAATCATTTTATTTCCTTTTGCATATTACATTACTTACTTCCATTTAATGTTCTATGAATCTAATATAGACATACTGCGTGGTGTATTTGTATCAAACACACTTGTACATTTCTATGATAACTCATTGGTGAATTTTTTTAAAGTATATAGAAATATTTTGGTATTATTAGATTTTCAACCGCATATATCCATATGTACCAATCCGAAGAGTTCACCAACTCTTATGTCGCTCCCACCGAGTACTTTGCCTTTAACCATTTGAGATACTATACTAGTACCATATGATTCATAATCATATGATTAAAGAATTATATCTCAAAACCGTGGCTTAGTCCATAATTTCAAAATAATTATAAAATTTTAGATTCTTCTATGTTTTCTAATGCATCACCATTTGTTAAAATAAATACCATTATTAAAGTTTTATCGTATAATGAATATTTAAAATATTCAAGTTGAAATAAAACTATATTTATTTTCAGTCAATACTAAAAAAGTTATTGTTTCATAAATAATATTTGATATATTTACAAAAATACCTTTTCGTAACTTGATGCATCGACTAAGAAAGTGTTATATTGTATGCTTCCACTACTTCTACCATTACTATAATAGCGTATGAAACATGAAGCTCCATTCAACCATTTATTATAGAATTTAATTTCGCACACTGTAACTAGTTTACAATCGAGAGTTTCAGATCAAATATCTTATACTCAAAGATATAAATCTCATAGAAAATAATCTTCTATATGAAAGTACATTTTGGAATAGAAATCATATTTCTTATTCTTTGTTAAGCATCTATTATTATTTTATACAGCCCTCGGTTCTAATGTCTCTTCATGAGGTAGAAGTGACCATTCACTCTTTTCATCCCAACTATACCTTAAGTTACATCTACTCTCATACGTTAGCTTTCCTTTCCAAATGGTCAAACCATTCAAAATGAAACAATTACTACAAGATCATAATGAACTCTTATAAAAATGCATTCGGTCATCCGTAACATTTAAGGATTATCGAATAGGTCACACTTTATGTAAAGTGTTCTAACTTATTTTTTGGTTCTAGCAGCTCTTGGTCAAATGTTACATCTAACACAACAAGGTACTTACTATAAGCAATCATATTGAATAACCAATTTGGCACTATGGTTGCTTGCTCACTTCGAATGAACTACTTTCATCAAAGTTCTGTATATTATGAATTGTAACCATTCACCATATGACATTTATATATGATTGAATATGGATCAAATATTCATATGATTGTATTGTTTTTAGAGTTCAGAACTCATAGAAGACAATAAATAGTCTAAGGAAAATAAAGCATAAGTGATCAAGTTACGAATGTATTTAGTAATTGTATAATTAGGCGCTCATATGGGTCTTGAATTGATAACATGCAAAATTTATTTCTAAGTATATTTTAATATGTATATTTGTCAATCTCAAATTAGTTCATTTATATATTTTGATTGATAAACATTTTATCATTTGTATTAATTGCACAAATTTATCGATGTAGATTAGTTTAATCTATACATAGTAGATGTTCATATATTATTAGTAAGGTTAAACGTTATAGTTCATTTTACTAATAAGCACCCACTACACTTTTACATTTCTCAAAACCCTAAGAGGAAACATATGAATATTTCGATTTCTCTAATAGGTGTTAGGACTCGCTTGCCTCTTCTCTTTTTACCCTAGTTTACTTATTCTCTTTACTAATTCAAACTCTACATTACAAAAAATTTCACATCCTCCCTTACAAGTTTGGCAGGCTACATCAACGGGCATATAGGCACATATAAATTTCAAACTTAATCAATATTTACATAATTTAAATTAAATTAAATGCTTATCGATATCATATACCGATACATACATATATAACATTTATATCTGCACTTTACTAAGTACTGATTAAAAAATCAAACAAAATTTTATAACTAATATTGCAAAAATATTAATTAACTTAATTAATTTATAAAAATTATAATTTAATTAAATCATGTGATATTTTCGGAGTATTCAACATTTTGATTGTGTGACTCATAGGTGTAAATTCAATTATTGATTAATATCCAACAATTCAAATATTAACGTTCACACATCACCTTAGCTAATAATGTGATAATTTGGTTGAATTTATTGCTTACAAAATTTTAGCAAAAATCCAATTTTACAAATTTAAGCAGTGCCCTATAGTGACGATTATTTACACTAATTCTCTTCACCAAACCTATTTCAGTTCTGTCCACATTCAACTTGTAATATAAACAAAATGTCAGTTGGTTCAGTAATAACAATTATTATTAAGCAAACTACTCTGGATAGAGAATTTCACTTTGCGTTGACTATAGTTGACCGTGATACTAACCTCGTATAACCGAGGAGATGGATTCTTCATTGGATAGTGTTCACTTCCAATGCTTCAACTCAAACCCAACTATAGTCATTCAATAGATACCGCGCCATGATTTAACTATAATCAAAGTGGAGTTCTCACATATTTAGTAGTATTCTCAAGTCAAGATAATTGTATAATATTGTCACTTCGATATTCTCTGTTTGACTTTAGTTTTATTGACCAATAGAAAACTATTATGCAAGTCATTCCATAGTTATCCAACAACTATCAGTATATAATTCCTTGGTGACCCCAACAAGCATGAGTAATATACTTCCCAACATTTAGAGAGTTTTATGTACTCTAGTCTCAACGGTTATATTGATATCCAGTCTCGATACATCTTGACTAAGAATATTTAAAAGGACGTTTTTATTTACATTACGATAAATTTCTCATGATTATAACAAATTGTATTTATGATAACAATACATATCATTTATGGATTTTCTATTAAATATACTTAAATTAAATAAATAATTAATACAACACATTATAACAAGTATATAATAGAAAGAAAAATACCTTTTTTCAAACGAGATTTTATTATAAAGTTAACAATTTATAATAAATTACAAAATTGTCGGGCATACCCCTAACTCTATCAATCTCTCATTTGCACTTGGGGCCAATTATGGATCTCAACCCCATCCCTTTGACCGGTTTGATGAGAACTGATCGAGCTAGTCCGTCCGTAAATGGATCTGCTATGTTTTACCAGTCTACTTTATCAATCAAGTTTATCAAAATGTTATAAACCGCCTTTATCCTGTGGAACCACTCAGAGTATGTTACTCGATCTTTTGTGAGCATTTATCACAACATTGTCATCATATAATAATGACATAGTATTCTCAATACTTGGAATCACCCCTATCTCAGTTATACATTTATGCATTTATTGTTTTTATTGTGGTGCCATTCAAGGCGATATACTTAAGTCTTTTCAGTGAATCGGCCACAGCCTCATTTGGAACAGTTCCAGATTAAAGCTCTCTAATGAAGGTTTGAATACGTATTTAATGTCGGTATTTTATATCGATATCACTTATGAAGTTCGAGTCCAAGCACTCCATCATAAGTAGTTCATTGTTTCCATAAACAATTCTCTATTATTTCGAAAATACTCGAGAATACTCTTAATTATCAATTAGTGATCTTAATACAGATTTGATACCTGCTTTATATATGAAATACATAAGCGAAATATAATATGCAGACAATATAAGACGTATGATGATTCCTATTGCCAATGCATAAGAAGTCCTTCTCACTTTCTCTACATTAAACATTTTAATACGATGTTTACTTATATTGTATGAGACTATCTTAAAGTCCTTTTATATTGATTATAACATATGTCATTTTCAAATCCAATATCGAGAATTATACAGCAAAAATTGATTGCAACATGAATATATCGTTAATAATCATAAATTTGTTGTTTACTTATAGTTTTGAAATATCTAGGTACCTTTTAATGTTTTTCTTATAGACACACGCTTCTTCTACATTTTGACTGAAAATAATATTATTTGGTATTTCTGTCAAAATACTTTTTCAACTCTGATGATTATCAAATAACATTTTCATATCAGTTCTTGAATCATATACGAAACTCACAAATTAATTATCACTCCCACTGATTTCAAGACACTTTGATTGTCATATGTACACCATCTATTCTAAATCAATATTTAGAACTTTTCGTTTCAACATATATGAACCAACACTTAAAGTCATACTGTAATAACCCACCCCAGAACAGGACTAAATTTTGACCTAGAAAAGGCCTGCCGAAAATTAGATCCATTCTAAGGCAAGCTATTGGTAGTAAAAAGAAATAACATTGTAGAGCCATAACTACACTTTCAGAACTCACAACGGATGGAACAAAATATGATAGTAAAGCGTACCTATTTATTTTAAAACCATAAAAATGTCATAACACAAAATTCCATAAAAACCATAACATAATTTCTGTTACAACAATTGTCTAAGTTCATGGATACACATAAAAGCAAATAATAATAATCAATACTGCCACAAGCCAAGCTTCTCCATCTGTAATGACCCGGAATTTAATCGCTATTTAAATGAATATTTAATTATATTTTAAATAATTAATAAATGGATTTTTATTAATAAATAAAACTATTTTAAATAGTAATTAATGATGATAAAATAATTTTCAAAATTGTTTACCAAAATATATAGTTCATAGAAAAATAGAAAATGCGACCAGAAGTTATTTTCTGAAATATCGATTTTTCATTGGTTAAAAGTTGTCTTAAAAGTTATAACACTATGTTAAACATACATGCACAGAATATAAACCATTATAGCATGATAAATACATGTGTACATGTGCATGTATATGCTCTCTTTAGAGTGTATATATAAGGAAAAAAGAAAATATTTTAAAAAGGAATATATATATATATACACACACACACAGTAATCAACACAAGGACTCATGACATGGCTTGAATAGTTAAAAGCATCGAGGGAGGTAGTATGAACGGATTTTAGGGGGACAGGTAGGGTATGGTGTGCATACATATGTATTTTTAAATATAAAACACTTATTATTATTTTAATCAAATCCTAAGCCTATATATACCCCTTTATCTTCATGTTTTTCATTTTACAGACCTCCTTCTTCATTTCAATTTCCTAATAGCTTAAGAAAACATAGCATGGCTTCCTCTTCATAATTCTAAAGTGAGAAAATCCACAAAATTTTGCCAAAATACCTTTTTAATCCACAAACTCACTTCTACAAACCATTCAACACCTCCTCTTCTAAGCTACAACACCTCATCCACTCAAGAACATAAGGGCCGAGACCAAACTAGTTAAGGCCGAGCCCAAAATTCACTTGGCCGAGCCCAATTCGAGTGTTCAAGAGTCCAAAAGCTTCAAATTTGCAACATTCTTAAGCGTTTTCGAGTTCTGGCAAAAGTTGCTTTGATTTAGAAATTTTTTCGGTGAGTAAAACTTTTGTTTTAGGAAAAGAAATCAACTTGATTTTGATGGACTATATGTTGCAAAAATATGGTGATTGTTATGTTGAATTATCATGTCGTATTGATGACATATGATGATATGTTTATGTTTGAACTTTGATTTGGTGATTGGTTGATATGTTGATATGTTTGGATATGTATATGGATATTGATATGTGATATTGGGTATGATATTATGGTAGTATGTTTATGGAAACAAAACCATGTATATATGATGTTAATGTTGTGAAGTTTGCACCTTGAAAAGTCGCAAAGGACTTGAGATCCGATTTGAAAATGAAAGCTATTTTCTAGCTTTGGATTTTTGAAAATGTTTTTCCAAGTTTTTACCTCTGTTTTAAGTTTTTAAAACTTTCCCATTTGTGTTTTCAAAGATATAGTAGCTGGAGTTAAAGTGAAGATTTCACCTAGAAATCAATTCTAGCGAACTGCGTTTATAGCGAGTCGCTATGGATGTAGCTTGGAAAATTTCACGATTTCAAGTTTTAAGTGTTTTCTTTTGGATTGTTTAAGAAATCATTTTGAATTAATTAAGTAAGTCAAAAGTTTAAGTTTTTAATTATTTAATAATTTATTTATTTAATTTAAATTAATTTGGGTAACTATTAATTAATTAATTAAGTAATTAAGTTAAATAATTAAAGTTTAAGAAATTATTAACTAAGTAAATTATTTTTAATTAAGTAAGTTCTAAATAATGATTAATTAAGATAAAAAAGAAAATTAATTTTTAGTTAATCAAGGTATTTATTATAATTAATTATTTAATTAGAGTTAATTATTTAATTAAAGGTTAATTATCCACTTAACGAGGGTTTAATTTCTTAAATAAATGTTAATTAATTAAAGTATAATTAGGGTCTAATTAAAAATAAATTTTGGATTATTAATGATTTAATTAAGATTAATTAAGGTTTAATTAAGTTTTAAACTTATGATTTAGTTTATTTGTTTTTAAGGTTTCTTTTAAAACCCTATCAGTTATTTAGGTTTAACCAATTTTCTTGTTTAAGTTAATTGTTTTAAAACCAAGGATCTCTTGTCTATGTTATTAAGTAGCCAATGAATTAAAGTAGTTGTAATAAAATGGTGATGCATTTTATTGGAAGTAAGTCAACTTGTACTTATAACAAATGCCGCACTTCGGGAACTTGATGAATACAAGGGGGTTAATTTCGATAAGCGGGTCCCGATAATCTAAGCATATGGAATGTATGTCCATACGTAAATATTACACCCTGATAGTGGACTAGTCCACTATAAACAACTTGACCTTTTAAAATTATCGATTGTTGTTTGGAGAGACCGGGATCGAATACTAGTTGTTATCCGAAAACCACTTCAGACCAACGCAAACGTTCAAATTGGAAATAACAAAGGCAATGTCCAAGATGAAGGCTTTGAAGAGCAAGGGCTATTTGCTACTAACCCTGAGGGTGATTCCAAAATGGGTGTAGTGGGGATAGTGCATTTGGTTCATTCATCTCCCAAACGACTTGTATGGATGAGTGCTAACATTATATCAACATATGGAAGGCAATGCTAACATTCCAAGTGGCAATGCTATAATAAAGGTAAACGTAGCCTCAGGCCTCATCAACCGGAAATGACCAAAACAGCATATGCAGTGGGGCTATGTGGGTCGCTTCCATAAGGGTATGTCATCACCGTATCTAGAATTGATATTTGACCTATTCTGTATGCTCCGGTACAGTTGTTGATCCCAACCGTGGTGGTGATGTATTCGGTACTACTAGTCAAGTGGTAGGCCGGTTCTGTGTAGTAGGGGTACAAGATGTTCTTGTCAGACCCCAAGTGTATTTTATCAAGAGGTACACCTTCGGAAGGTAGTTCCTTACCCGGTCATGTATGGAATCCATTTCCCAATAAGTGCCTTCAGTCTTAGCTGTATACCTATTATGCTGGATTTAATTAATGTAACAATTTCAGCTATGTGAATTATTTATTTGAAAACCGTAGACATTATGATAATATCACTGGATTTCTATATAAAGTGTTTTGGTTATCGTAAGGTAAAAACCCGTTTGTTTATGTGCGGCGTGGTCTTACAAGATACTTTTGATATCAAAGCGTTCTATAAAAATAAAATTTAAGTAGTTTGATTTTTACTTACACCAGACCCATGTCTGACCCGGAGTTTTATTTTGTTTTCCTAAAACTCTTGGATACTCAAATTTTTACGAGTAGCTAAGTGATCCAGGTTTCTTACGGAAGAATTTTGAAGGAGCTATAGTAGGTGGCTTCACCGTAGCTTATTGTATTTATTTCCACTGTGTTTATGTATGATCTATGTATTTTGTATGGACGAGTAGTTATAACCGTCTAGTTGAAGTTGTAATGTAGAGACTATGATGTATTATTTTTATGGAATGACTATGTAATACCCTATGTTATCTATTATATGTTGTTATGATTCACGATGAGATTCTGTGATTGTTTAGTTTTCTTCTTACCTTTCTTTTTCTTCTACCCTTAATGGCTCGTATTTCGGTGCAAGAAAAGCGGTCATTACACCATCTCTAAGCATCGTCACCGCCATCACTCCATCCTTAACCTGTGTTGTAATGAGGAGGGAGTCAGAACAACAAGTGTCTGGTGACTAAAAACCTCGAATCTTACCTTTTTAGTACTTGGGTAGTATATTTTAAAATAAGAATATGTTTGTTAACTCGCCTTTTAGGAAGGCAGTACATAGGCAGATTTTACCAACAGACTTCATGATCACCAAGGCAGAAAGCCCAGAGAGATTGTTACCAGGATTGGAGATCGGTTA
Organism: Allium fistulosum; assembly: GCA_030737815.1. Lineage (NCBI taxonomy): Eukaryota > Viridiplantae > Streptophyta > Magnoliopsida > Asparagales > Amaryllidaceae > Allium > Allium fistulosum. The sequence goes on along the minus strand of CM060901.1, from coordinate 300,743,326 downwards.
TATTTGAAACTATGGACTATTGTCAAATGGATTTGGGTGGAAAACACTCAAAAAATGGCTGTATAGGACTAATACTTCCCCTAGAAGAGGGATTGAAATAGAGCGATCAGATTAAACAGGATGCACACAACACAACCCAACGATGATTGCTCCATAACTCAATAACCACAAGGTGAATTGAAGTGAAAAATTGAAAGAAGAAAGAGGGGACCCTACCCTAGGGATCGCATGGTATATTTGGAGAGGTTTGGAAGGATCATCCCCTATCCCCGAATAGGGAATGGCCCTCTTCCTTCTTAGGGATCGGCTAAACCTAACTTTTTAGCAAAGATCGATCAATACTCAACATCTACACTTCCAATTGACACGAAACTTGGAGCACAAGCTTACTACAACATGTGGAACAACACATCAAATGGGATACTTTGGAGGGATCGGCATAATCCCTCATAAGGAATCAATTGAAATCAGAATACATGCAACACCACTTCATAGAAAACGCAATATCCCACAAACCGTAAGTCAAAATGGCATGAAATTTTTAGGGTAAGTAGCTAACATCATGGGGAACCCCCCAGAGGGTTTGCACCCTATTTCTACACAAAATAGGGATCAGAGACGATCCCTATTATAGGCCCCAATGGGCCTAAAAATTCTTGTGTGGCCTCGTCATGGCCTGGAGGTTCTTCTGCTGAAATTTCAGCCCGATCTGTGCACGTTTTCCCATATAAATATAGCAAGCATGGCGTCAGAAAAAGGATTTCTTTCGGCTTCTCTTTATCTTCAACATAAGCTATATTCTGCCAATTTTATTCTTGGATTTCAGATTGTGACTGTAAACAAACTATAGTATAATAAAAAGAAGTATTCTGGAGTGGACGTAGGCTGGAGTAAGCCGAACCACTATAAATATTGTCTCTTTTTACATGCTTTTATTTTTATTTTTTTTGTTCTTCATATTATGTTCTCTACATTAAATACTATCTGAGATTTGTGACTGGATATTGGTGCTTTCACATAAATGGATATTGGTGGCAAATTTTGATGCTAATATTTTGGTACTTTCATTAAGAAAGCTAGCCCTTGCGAATTTGGAATTCAGATTCAAAGCTTGGAAAAGATCTAGAGCTTAGATTTAGGGCAATGGTGAAACAATCAACAAGGAGAGTGCTATCGGAAAGGAGCCACCATGGAGGGAGTCAAAAGGCTTCCTCAAGAGCTGGAACTAATCAAGCATCTATCTACATCACCAGGGATGAAATGGAAACGATGATGGATGTTATGCAGAAAAGGATGCTGAAAAGACATGAGGAGATGATTCAGAATTTACTTTGAGAGATTGGACAAGCTGGATCATAGAACCAAGGGAATAGAGTAGTAGGAGCTAATGACAACTTAGATCAAGAAGTTGAAGCAGCAAGAACCATTGGAAACCAACCGAAAACATGGAGATGGTGATATTGGACAAAGGAATGGAATAGAGTAGCCGAGGGCAGTCCTCGACCATCTTAAAGGGATCAGCTCCAATCCCCAAAGGCTAACGGGCATGCCCTCGGGTCTGGTTGATCGTGATGTTGGAGGACCTGCAGTCGATCCCATGGAGCTTGGTGAAAATCGGAATTTAGATGCATGTCCGGAGGAGTACGTTCTAGAATTCCCTCTTAGACTCAGGAGGCAGTTTAGAAATGATGATAGGATACTACAATTGGATAACAATGACAGGTTTGTAGAGATGATCAAGCGAGCTATTCATGGAGGATTGGTGAACAAGTTTCTGGAGTATGTAAATAGAAGTCCGTTCACTCCTAATATCAGAAATGCTAGAAATCCATAGGAGTTTAAACTACCAACGCTAGGAGTATATGACGGAAATTCAAATCCAACTATGAATATGATGACATATATACGGCACATGGAAGTACCGGTGGCATCAGAGGAGGTCATGGAAAGGTATTTTCCACTTTATTTGATGAAGTTAGCTGCACTCTGTTTTAGGCAACTGGAGGATGGTTCAATAAGGACATGGAGCGAGTTGGTAGATTGGTTCATGAGGCAGTTTTGGGTGCACATCACGAGCCCAAGAATGTTATGACATTAGCAGAACAGAATAAGAGGACCAGAGAGTATCTAAGGAGTTTTCTAACACGATTTAATGCCACGGCAGCAACGGTGGATCGGTCAGATCAATCCATGGTTTTGGTGGTAGGTGTATCGGGAATGCCGGTGGCGTGGATTTCAAGGATTCATTAGTGCGGGAGCCACCTATAGATCTCGGAGAGTATTATCATGAAGCAGAAAGGTTCCTATGGCAGGAAGATACACGAGCCGACAAACCGAAGGTGAACGTTGTGCAAAACTAAGGATCATCAGGAGATGTAAATAAGAATGATAAAGGAAAACGAAAACTGGATGACAATTATGATGGGACAAAAAGGCGATGGAAAGAGTGGAAGCCGAAGTTCTCCTCTTACTTGGATTTGACGGAAAGCGTAGAATGGATTTAGACACTAGGGGGCAACTCCCTTATCGGAAACTGGCAAGGAAGGATCCCATGGCGCGAGAGCGTATGTCTAGAAAGTACTGCATGTTCCACGAACTGAACGGGTACACCATTTAAAGGAAATGATGGAGGAGCACGTTAGAAATGGTAGACTGCCTCAGAACTCACAGAAACAACAACTTATCATTAATTCCGTCTCATATGCACGAATAACCTTTCCTTCCCTAAGTCAACAGAAAGGAGGAATTCTCGCTACGCACCTCCATTCCCACAGACTGATTCTCTTGCACTCTATCCCACTCAGTTCACTCGGGACTATTGATACACCGGAGCAAGAACCACTCCTCTATTCCCAATCGCTCCCTCCCGTTGGTCGCCAATGTTTATTCTGGTAATTGAGATACTGGGGTCGGATGAGATGTGGACCCAATTAATATACTAGAGGTCACCAATGTTTATAATGGGCTTGCCCTCCTGCTCCCTCCGGTCGCCTCACTTCGATCGACTGCCCCTTTGGCTAGAGTGAAAGCTTCTACGAATCACTTGAGAATAGGAGAAAACTATAATGAAAGAAAATAAAGCTCGCATTCCTCCCATACCGGCTTGCCAATAGATTCTTTTGTTTCTTTCCTCACTTCGCTCTCCTGAGCCAAGGCGTAAGGAGCCCCTTCATTCTAGACAATCCCATGTCTTAAGCTTCCGTTTGAAAGTTCAAAGAAAGAGAATAAGTACTGACATGAAAGCAAGCCAAGCAACAAGAGCATGGTTCCAGGGAGGATGAGAATGGAATATTTCAATAACAAGAAAAACCAAGTGACCAAAAAGGGGCACCTAGGCATGCTCTGAGATGATGTTGAACCCTCGTACCCGGAGAGGCATCGTTTTTGCTTTTTTAGTTTTTTGAATTTCTGGATGTACAATTGTCAGGTTATTTATGATCCGCATTACTGCAATGGATAAAAGATGATGTGATTATTGTCCCAACTAGAGTGGCGGGGCAGTAACAACAAGGTGAGAGTCCCTTCGTCGGAGAGTGACATAATGGACTCGCACATGGATTAATTCCTCGACCAAGGAGTCAAGGCCAGAGAATAAAACCGAACAGGACGCCGGGTATGGATTATGCCTGGCAAGGAGTAGGTTGCTTCATCGGAGAGCGATAGGATCAGCTTACTCAGGTCGGATTATGCTCAGTAAGGGTCCGGAGAGACCACTATCGGCCTAGGACTTAAGCCAAGACACTACTTGACGTTCAAGGACACTGAACCGAAGTACAGGAAGTAATGCTGCTTCGCTAGAGAGCGACATGATCGACTTACTTGGATGTCGACTATAGACTGTGCTCGGCAAGGACCTGGAGAGGTCATGGATTTGGATATCAGCTTTGAACAGCTATGGATATGGACAATGACTTGGAGCGGTCGCAGACTTTGATATGGGCTCGGAGCGGTCCCAGATTTGGCTAACGACTCGGTGAGTTCAAGGGTCTGGAAATACGATTCGGAGAGAACATGGATTTGCAATGGATATGGATTTGGATGAAATGATCCAGAGAGATTGCGGATTCGGAATTGGATATCGAATCGGAATGGTCATGGATTTCACTAACGATCCAGAGAGATCATGGATTTGGATTGGCAACGGATTGGATTCAGATTGGATAATATGGCTATCGATGGATTATGGGCTTCAAATCTTGGATTTATGAAAATTCAAAACATACCTTCCTATCTCAAGGCATGTTTTAGAGGGCAAAGTGTTAACCTGTCTTTTGGCAAGGCAGTACATAGGCAGATTAAACCCAACAGACTTAATGTTCATCAAGGTAGAAGCCCGGAGAGATGATTACCAGATTGGAGATCGGTTATATTTGAATCTATGGACTATAGTCGAATGGATTCAAATGGAAGCACTCAAAAAATGGTCAAATATGGAACTAATACTTCCCCTAGAAGAGGGATTGGAATAGAGGGATCGGAATAGTGGGATTGGGTTAAACAAGATGCACACAACACAACTCAATGATGATCTCTCCATAACTCAACAACCACAAGGCAATTTGAAGTGGAAATTTGGAAACATGAAGAGGGAACCCTAGGGAGTCTACCCTAGGGATCGCATGACATTTGGAGAGGTTTAGAGGGATCGGCCCTCTTTCCTCTTAGGTAACGGCTAAACCCAACTTTATAGCAAAAATTGGTCAATATCTTAATATATACACATCCAATTAACATGAAACTTGGAGCACAAGCTTACTACAACATGCGGAACACCCCATAGGGATCGCACATCAAATAGGATACTTTAAAGGATCGTCCTCTATCCCTCCAAAGGGATCGGCTGAAATCAGAACACATGCAACACCACTTTACGGAAAATATGATATCTCACAAACCGTAAGTCAGAATGGCATGAAAGTTTGAGAGCAAGTAGCTAACATCATGGGGAGCCCCACAGATGGATCTCTCCCCATTTGAACACCAAAATAGGGATCAGGGTTGATCCCTATTATGGGCCCCAATGGGTTTGAAAATTCTTGTGTGGCCTCGTCATGGCCTAGAGGTTCTTCTACCAAAATTTTAGCCCGATCCGTGCACGTCTTCCCCTATAAATACAACAGGCATAGCGTCAAAAAAAGGATCTTCTTTCTACTTCTCTTTATCTTCAACCTAGGCTACACTCTTCCAATTTTATTCCTAGATTTCGGATTGTAACTGTAAACAAACTACATTATAATAGAAAGGATTATTTTGGAGTGGACGTAGGTAGGAGTTAGCCGAACCACTATAATCTTGTCGCTTTTTACCTACTTTTATTTTTAATTTGTTTGTTCTTCATATTATAATTTCTACATTAGATATTATCTGAGATCTGTGACTGGATATTGGTGCTTTCACATAACTGGGTGTTGGTGGCCAATTTTGATGACAACAATGTCCACGAATACAAAACATTAAAGTCATTTAGTACTTCTTTATAAGAAAATGAGGCAGGTCCAACCGCTTAATACCTTCCATTCTAGAAGCAGGTTTCTAAAATCCCATATCCCAATCATACGTCATAAATAGCTAGTAATGTGTGAGAGAGTACCCAAGCCACTTAATATCTTTTATTGGAAAATAGGTAGACTCTGGTCATTTATGACCTTGATTAAGGTAGACCGCATCATTTAAGACCTATTTCCAAGGCGTGCTCCCTAATAGTACTACCTAGCTAACATCACATGGAATCTCATAGGCCGCTTAATACTTCCAAGTGGAAAATAGGTAGACTCTGGTCATTTAATACCTTAATTAATGCAAACCCCATCGTTTAAGACCTATTTCCAAAAGCAGACCCTTGTAGAGATACCACCTAACGTGTCCCTTAGGCCATTTAATACTTCATCTGGGGAAAATAGGCGGGTCTAACCACTTAATACCTCAAAACTCCAAAGTAGGTTCTTCATCTTATGATCCATACTCATATGACGTCTCACATTAGTCCGCTATTCGTAGGAACTGGTAGCTAGATAAGCAAGGCAGCTTTTCCCTATAGAATTTGGGACCAACCTCACATTGTTACAAATATTTATCATAAGGACATCTCACATCAATAAAAGTGTGCACAACTATTGGTAGCCTCAAAGTGAAAGGCAGACTTCCGTCATGACTTGGCTACAAATCAATTACTCTCCACACACACACACACACACACACACACACACACACACACACATATATATATATATATATACATACACCTTTGTAGACACACACGCTCATCTCACCGTTAAATAAGGCCTTAGAAGGAACCTTCTTTATTACGCCTTAAAATAATAATTAGGCTATACTAGAGTTTTCTCTTATTTTCGCCTCACAATAAATTACCTTCCTAATGGGGGAAATAAATGTAAATAATTGTTTAATTAACTATGCTATAAACGCAATAATTATACGTTAATTACGTAAATATAGATAAATAAATATTCGTGCCTAATAAGTTCTAAACGCACAGTTTTTACACTCTAAACTAGTGTTAAATGTCAATTCCCTAACCAATTATTATTACAAGTCCTTTTTCTTCAAATTTCCAAGACTTCATGGGATTCTAATGTCAAAAATAGGGAATAAATATTCATAACCAAAACTGCAATAGCAAACTTGTAAATAAATAGAAACTCAATTTATTACACCAATTCAATGGAATATCTTAAACAATAAGAATTGCAATCTAAACCCCATATTATATTTAACTCCTCAATTACAAATAAATGGATAAGAATTAGTGGCGTAAACTATGAGTAGAATTCGTAATCTAAACCCCTTTTTCTTTGAAGGATCACAATTTGACCCAAAGAAGAAGGAGAAGTGGAATAGACTATTAAATTATCAAAAATTGCACTAACGAAACAAATTCCATCAAATTAATGTAAATAATTGGGAATCTTAGCATATGATTGACATATCGAAATAAAAAGGAAATTTGCTGGATTTAATATATCATATTTTTTAAATTCCAAAATCCCTAAGATATATTCAAATCCAAAAAGAAATATACTAAACAATTGCTAAAAAGAAACACTAAGGTTTCCACTCATAGATTAGCCTTAGCTTCACTCAAATGGATTTGTAGCTTTTCAATCTCTTCCAAAATCTCTCTCTTTTGATATATATACACACAATTGGGAAGAGGTATATATATTCATTAGATTCAGAATAATTGGAGAAGAATAGGATAAAAATAGATTTGGAGGAAGAAGATAATAGGAAATAAGTTGAATTCTTACCTAAATTCTCTACGGAGTTTCTGAATCTTATTAGAGAGAGACAGCTATGGAAGAATTTAGTCGTATTCTCCAAAATAATTTGAATAAAAGTGGAGAGGATAATGTTATATATAGGGGTAGAAACGCACCAGAATCGTAGGATGGAAGTGGGTAGGAAACGGGTAAATCTGGAGTACACAACTGAATATAACATTGCTTCAAACCAAGCCGCCACTAGCAACTTTTGTTGCCAAGCGGTCGACCGCCTATAGGCAACCGGTCGATCTCCTAAGGGTGACCGGTCGATTGCTATGATCGACCAGTTGACCTATATAGGTCAACCGTTCCTCAATTTCGAGGAACATTTATTTTCTTTCGTTGCACAATTATTTTATTCCCTAATTAACTTTTTAACGTTAAACATTTACTTGCCCCCAAGATAATTTTTAAAATTATAACCCTAAATTTGATTTCACATTTGAATTTGAATTCAAACTAAATTAATTTAAATTTAAAAACTTCAAATGCTCATAACTTCTTTGCTTGAGCCCTATTTTCAGCTTGTTATATATGGAAACAAATCAGAATTTCACCACGAACGCAGTGGAATAACTTTCATGGTCAAATTCTAACTTTTATTAAATTTCCATATTCAACTCTTGCCATATATAATTCAGTTTTCTTCTTTTATTTATGGTTCATTTTATGGGATGTTACATTATTCCCCTCTTAAATAGGATTTTGTCTCGAAATCTTCCAAAAGGCGAACAGTGCAACGTGCAATAACATCCTTGTTATATAACCAAGTTCGCTAAACAACCATCTACTCAACCAATTGTGCAATGTGATTACGTATTGTAGACATGCTAAAATGAGCTCAATCCTATCGTGAGTGTGTAATCGTGTCATGAAAGTATGTATGCAAATATCCTAAACATGCATAAAAAAATTTACATGAGTAAAGTGACGATGAAAAAGTGTAAAACCATCTCCTACCATCCAATCTAGCAACCAAGATGCAACCAAAATCCTAATATTGAAGAGAAAAATTATCGATGAAAAGATCTGGGTGAGTTCTCTTCATCTTCTCCTCGGTCTCCCATGTGATTTCCGCTGGATTGTTCCCTCATTGTACTCGGACCAACCTAATTATTTTATTGCGGAGTCTCCTTGTATCATGCGGTGGCACGAGGCATTGTCGGTTCCATTTCAAAATCCCCCAACTGATCAGGCTCTATTCTGTTAGCGGTGTCATAAAGGTATTCCTAAGGTGAGAAATGTGGCAAACATTGTGGACTCCTGCCAACTTGTCAGGAAGCTCCACACGATATGCCAATTTTCCTATTCTTTTCAAAATTCTGGATGGCCCAACAAATCTAGGCGCCAATTTTTCAGACTTGCCAAACTTAACAACTTTTCTAAGAGGAGAGATTTTAACAAATACCATATCCCCAACCTTAAATGCAAGCTCTTTCCTTCTTTTATCCGCATAAGATTTCTGACGATCTTGCGCTGCCTTCATCCTTTGCCAGATTAACTCTACTTTTTCCATGGCATCACGGATTAAATCGAGTCCGAGCAATACTTTATCGGTGGTTTTCCAGCAACAACTAGGCGATTTGCATGGCTGCCCATACAGTGCTTCAAAAGAGGCAATACCAATCATCGTTTGATAGCTATTATTATATGCAAACTCAACCAAAGGTAGATGCTGCTCCCAATGTCCTTTGAAATCCCAAACACAAGCTCTCAACAAGTCCTCCAAAATCCTATTCACCGTCTCTATTTTTTTGTCAGTTTGTGGGTGATATGCCATGCTGCGGTTCAAAGAGATTCCCAAAACTGTTTGTAGGCTCCTCCGAAACTCGCTAATGAGCAAGGGGTTCCTATCACTGACTATGCTTACAAGAATTCAGTGTAGACAAAATACCTCCTTAATATAAATCTAGGCGAGAGAGGCGCTAGTCCTATTCCTCCAAATTGGAACAAAATGAACACTCCTGTTGAGTCTGTCCATAACAACCCAAATAGCCTCATTGCCCTTCTGACATTTAGGCAATCTTTCCACAAAATCCATTGAAATATGTTCCCACTTCAAAGTTGGAATTTCCAATGGTAATAATAATCCACTAGGCTTCCCTTACTTAGCTTTTATCTTCTGACATGTCAAACACCTTGCAACAAATTCAACTACGCTTCTCTTCATTCCATTCCAAAAGAAAATTCTCTTTATGTCCTTGTACACCTTATCTCCTCCGGGATGAATGGTCATCCTTGAGTGGTGATGCTACATAAGCACATCTCTCATCAAATCATCAATCATTGGGACACAGAGACATCCATCTTTTTTCAAACATCCATTCTCATCAAATGAATACCTCTTAGCATGGGGAAAATGCTCTCATTTTCTCAATTTTTCTAAAATCTCTACTAACTTCGCACTTTTTACTTGCTCATGCCCTATATGATCCATCAAGGCTGATCTAATCTCCATAACTGATAGAAAACCTTGGATGGGTTCTGTTAACAATTGGAGGTTAAAATTCAAGAGAAACTCCAACTGGCTCCATTCATATATAGCACCTAGGGTACCGTGTCTCTGACAAAGGGCGTCGGCGACTACATTCCCTTTTCCAGAGGTATATCGAATACTAAAGTCAAAGGATGCTACATACTCCATCCACCTCTACTACTTAAGATTTAAATCTTTTTGGGAAAATAGGTATTTGAGTGATTTATGATCAGTTAATAACTCAAACCTTCCCCCAAGAGATAATGCCTCCACATCTTTAAGGCAAAAACAATGGCTGCCAATTCTAAATCATGCACTGGATACCTCTTCTCTTAGTCCTTTAGTTGTCTACTTGCATAGGCTACTACCTTCCCTTCTTGCATAAGAACTACTGCTAATCCTGTGCCACATGCATCTGTGAAAACCATGAATGGCTTGGTTCCATCTAGAATAGTGAGCACAGGTACACTAGTCAATGACTCCTTAAGCTTCTCAAATGCCTTGGTGCATCTATCATCCCAAACAAAAACTAGATTCTTCTTAGTCAATCGGGTTAAAGGGGCTACTATTTGTGCAAAGCTCTTGATGAACTTCCTATAGTAACCTACCAACCCTAGAAAACTTTGAACCTCTGATGCATTACTAAAAGTCTTCCATCCTTGAACAGCTTCCACTTTAGCAGGGTCCACAGCCAATTTTTGTTCTGAAACAATATACCTAAGGAACCTAACCTCATTTTTCCAAAAGTGGCATTTAGAAAACTTGGCTTTGAGTTGGTTTCTCCTCAAGGTCTCCAATACCTCCCAAAGGTGGTCCTCATGCTCCTTCTTACCTTTGGAGAAAACTAAGATATCATCAACAAACACCATGATAATTTATTAAGTTTCCCTGTAAATATTCTAATCATCAAATCCACAAAGTATGTTGGGGCATTCGTCAGTCCAAAAGGCATTACTTCGCACTCATAGCGCCCATCAGGAGTACGAATGCGATCTTCGGCTAGCTTTCCTCTGCAATCCTTAACTGATGGAATCCCATTGCTTAGTCTAACTGCGAAAAGACTTTAGCCCTTACAAGTTGGTCGAACAAGTCATCTATTCTAGGTAGAGGGTACCTATTCTTCCTTGTCAACTTGTTCAACTCCTTATAATCGACGTAAAGTCTTAAAGAACTGTCTGCCTTTGTAGCAAAAACAACAGGGACTCCCCACTTAGATTTACTCCTACGGATGAATCCTTTCTTTAATAGCTTTGAGATTTGTTTATCCAATCCCCTTCTTTCTTTGGGGGCCATAAGTTTCAGAGGTAGAGCGATGGGTCTTGCATCTTTCTCCAAATTGATTCGGAACTCAATTTCCTTATGGGGTTGGAGACCCGAGACCTCCTCGAAGACATAAAGAAATTTAAAAACTATGGGCATAGATGATGGCTCTCCAACAACAGATAGATTTAGTGAGTATAAATGGCTTACTCAACTAAAGCTTTGGGTGTACAAAGAACTTCTACGTTACGACCTCCAGGACTTCTTAATTGTACTAACCTCTTATCATAGTTAAAAATGGCTCCATAATATAACAACCAATCCATACCCAAGATTAGCCCATACCCCTCGAAATTTAGAACGTACGCAGTATATATGAAATCAACGTCGCATATGTCTAACACTAGGTCTTTGCAAATAAGAGAAAGATGGATTGAACCCCCAATGGGATTGGAAACCTCTATTAGGCAGTTGACCATTTGGGTTTGAAGGTTTAAGGAATTTACTACATCCCTATCTATAAACGAATGTGATGCCTCCGAATCAAATAGGGTATGAATAGTAACCCAAAAATAAGAGTTATACCTTCTAGAGCTGCTTTTCCTTGGTCTCTTGGTGGCTTACTAGCAATAGGGACGGCTTCAATAGCATAGGCATGTCCACTTGATCCTTCCTTAGCCATCTTAGGTCATTAATCCTTGTGATGTCCTTCCTCATGGTAGTTAAAGCACCTTCCTTTAAAGGCTTTCTTTGTTATACTCACCCTACAATCTTTAGCTTCATGACCCTTCCTTTGGCATTTATTACACACCTTCACATTATTCTTAAACTTCCTATTCGACTTCTTGTTGGCCCAAAAGCTCCCCTTCTTGGACCGTTCTTACTTTTGGGTCAGTTCAGACTTCTCCTTCTCTCTTCCCTTATCTTCCTCATTGGCTACGTGCAGCATTGCCTTTTCTACCAACATCTCATAAGTGGCCCCATAGATACTTGGGTCAATACATTTCCCTTAGCGAGGAATTTAAGCCCTTCATGAACTTCATGGTCTTTTTCATAGGTGTGTCATCAGGCTCATCCCAAATTTAGCCAATTCAGTAAACTTAGTTATGTACTCCTTAAGGATAGAATCTCCTTGTCTTGGCTGAATGAACTTTTCTAATTGTAGGCTAACCTCTGCTCTAGACAAGAATATCATCTCAAATCGATCCTTGAATTCATCCCAACAGAATATCCTTCCTGGGTGCTCATCAGTTACAAAGTTCCACAATTCAAGGCTTCTTCCCTGAGGTGCCAAGCTGCTATTCTTCTTCTTAGCTGATCATCACAACTAAGCTCTCTAAATATCTTCTCGCAATTAGTAATCCAAGCTTTAGCTTCCAAATATCCTTCAGTTCTAGAGTATGTCTTCCCTCCCATACTGATAAATTCCATACACAACATAGAAAAGTCGACAGGATGGGGTGTTGCATCGGTGAGCGGGGTAGTGGGTGCTACCGGTGTAGTTGGAGGAATAGGAATCTGCTCGACAGTCCTGAAATATTGTTTAACCATTTGGCCATTCCACAAATGGGTGGTCTTCCGTGGATAGGGTTCCCTTGTTCGGAAGAAGATTAATTATTAGTCATATTAACTATATGTAGGTTAAACCTTTAATGACGATTTCCTAAGATAGTATTTACATGCTAAAAGAAAAGGGTTGCCTAGTGTACGTGCGTATGTTCAAGAAGAGAGGTATGTGTATATATATAGAAAGAATTCTTTGAAAATTATTTTTGAAAAACCTTTTTCAAAATAAAAAATGCGTTAATTATACATATATTTTTTCCTCATTGATCGAGTAACTTAGGCACTGATACAAAATGCAACAACCTACCCCAGATCAGGCCTAAATTTTGATCTAGAAAAGGCCCATCGAAACTTTGATTTATTCTAAGGCTAGCTGTTGGTAGTAAAAAGAAATAACATTGCAAAGCCATAACTAAACTTTCAAAACTCACAGCGGATGGAACAAAATATAATAGTAAAGTGTATCCATTTATTTCAAAACCATAAAAATGTTATAACACAAAATTCCATAAAAACCGTAACATAATTTTGGTTACAACAATTGTAACAACCCGCATATTTTACGATTGTATATTTAAATGTTTTATTTAAATATAGCATTGTTAATCGGATTAAATTCCGAAAAGCTACTTTTTGTAAACAGTCGAATTGGGACTCGAGACCACTTCTATTGAGTCCAAAATGGCCTTTACAACTTTTTTGAGTATAAACATCGATACGTTTGGAGTTGGGTGAATTTTGCTATTTTTCTATTGGGGTTTGGGTTTCAGCTCATTACTCATCTAATACCCTATACTCCACTCAACTTCCTTCATTCATTTTCATTTCTTATCACTCTCAAGCTTAAGAGAAAATGGGGGAAAGAATAGGAAATTAGAAATTCAAAACCCTAGTTTGATTTGGAAACACAAGTTCTTGCTCCAAAATCAAAGAGAAGCTAAGGTAAGCATCCTCTTCTTCTTCTCCATCTCAATCTCTCTTTAATTCTCAGAAATTCCTAACCCTAACTTAGGAAAAACTTCACCTTTGATAATAGATTGAAGATTCTAGCGGTGTGTTGAAGAGGAATTGTTCTTGCCTTGTTTTAAAAGCTTCTCATTCATTGTTTTTGGGTTTAAAGGTGAGTTCTTTAACTCATATCTACCTCTATAGCTATCATTGTTGTTAGGTATGAATTCCTAACATTTGTGCATATTCATTTGCTTTTGATTTGAATTGATTTGGTGAATTTTCCAAATTTTGGTGTTTTGGTCCAATTTTATGAAAATCCTTCTATGGATGTTTGGACATTGATATTTGGGGTGTATCGAAGAGCCTATAAGGCTGGGTTGTCGCTTGGCATAAATCCTTAGTCGTCGTTGCTCGTCCGATCGCTCCCGATACGTTTTGGCCACTTTGGCCTAGGCAAATTGTTGCCCAGACCAGGTGACCAGATGTCTGGTGACCAAGTCCAGACGTTTGGTTTGGACCTGGAGAAAAAATGTATGCACGCGAAATATAAAAAAAAAGTCAGAGACTAATTCCAGACGTCTGAAATTTAAGATTAGACGTCTGGATGAGTCTCAGACGTCTGACTTGGAGTTTCAGACGCCTGGGGTTCTCTGGATTATTCCAGAGAACGAAACCAGACGTCTGGATTCCAAACCAGACGTCTGGTCATGGCTCAGACGTCTACTTCGATATTCCAGACATCTGAGTGGTTTTCTGAACTATTTCCATAAAACAAATCCAGATGTTTGGATTCCAAACCATACGTCTGGAAACGTATATTTTTGCCTATTTAGGCAGTTTTGTGTGGATTTCCTATTTTAATCGATTTTTGTTGATCCGGATAGTTGTCGTCACTTATTATCGACTTGGATGACTTCTTTCTTTGGATTTTTTGGGAATATCCGTTTGACGGATTTGATATCGATTTTTATGGATTGAATTCACATTTTCGTATGCGAATCTTTGGTGATTGATTGTTTTTACAATCATTTTTGTGATTTTTCACTTTCAAATACAAAGGTTTCTATACTAGTAGTAAATATTCAAACTCTTTCACAAAGATGTTTTCAACTCTATTTTAATACAAATCTCGTTTATAAAAATCATTTTCCAATCTATTAGTATATACAAAAATTTACCTCATTCGTATGAGAAATCTAATTAAACGGCTTAGTAAAACAAGTGGTATGAAACGCTTGCGTTTACTTCATCGGTTAATTCTTGGACTTGTTCGATTGAACTCTGGTGACAATTTTCGAGTGGCAATCTATAATTTGTTCGTAAATATTTGAGTTAAGCCAGTGGTTATGGGACATGAAGCTAAACTCATTTATTTACTAGCTTAGTGTGGTTCACACATTTTATTGATCGATGATGATCATTTTGTGATTTAGACTAGCGATGTGCGATGTCTATTTGTTTGTGTGGGGACTAAAAACCCCGTTTGTGGAACTTCGGTTCAATTTGGTGGGGTAGCGACCCATAGTCTTCGGGCCGTTTGTGGAGCTTCGGCTCAAAATTGATGGTTAGCGACCATGGAATAGCGTTCCATTTGTGATACACGTGTTGGTGAGTTTTCATGCTCCCGTTTGTGATAGGCCTTCCCCACTTTTGTGATTTCTGGATTTCGAGCTGTGATTTCTAGAATTTGTGTTTCACCAATTTTCGTGGTTTGCATTGATAAGCTTTATCAATATTTGTGTTTTGGTGAATAATTTAAAGAATGTGATTCTTTTTGGTGTTTTGAGATGATTTGAGACATTGTACGATTTTTGTTGTTATTTGATGTATACTTGACACAATATGGCATTTTTGTTATCATACGTTTTTGGTCATATCTCTTATTCTATCTCATTTTATCTGATATTTATAGCTAGACTGATCCGTTTGTTATTTTCTTCTTAAATAATACTCGGGTCAGACCGAGGTATTTCAGGTGCTTCTGCTTGACTTCTTATCAGGGTCCATTATCTGATTTTTTTTTGGCTAACTACTTTAGATTAGTAGTTTTTGTTATTATACATTTGAGATAGAGACTCCTTGATGTATAATTATTCTTTTGTCTAGCACTTGTACCTATTCTTTTGTGATTTAGTGGATCTTATATGACCACTATTTTGGTGTACACTTTCATGTGATATATTCATATCTTATTCCGCCTTTGTGATATGAATATCTGTGACTAATTTGTGTTATGTTTATTTCTATATTTGTTTTTGAAGGCCATATAGCCACTGTGTGGTAGCTTTGAGTTTGTATTTGATATGTCGGATTTCCTCTTAAAATGAAATGTAAGTTATATTATCTGACATATCGGTACTCGCACAAAGCAATTACACAGATGGTCGCTCCTCAACAGCCTTATTCTTCGTGCTAGTTGACGGCATTACCCCGTAGTGTCCTTGGTTAGTGTGAGTATAGAGGTGGGGCATTACAACAATTGTCTAAATCCATAGATACACATAAAAGCAAATTATAATAATTACTACTGCCACAAGCCAAGCTTCTCCATCTCTAAGCATCGTCACTGCCATCACTCCGTACTTAACCTATGGTGTAATGAGGAGGGAGTTAGAATAACAAGTGTCTGGTTAATTGAAACCTCGAGTCTTACCTTTTCAGTACTTGAGCAGTATATTTCAAAACAAGAATATATCTACGAACAAAAAACCATTAAAATCATTTAATGCTTATAGGAAATGATGCGGGTCCAACCACTTAATACCTTCCATTCCAGAAGTAGCTTTCTAAAATTTCATATCCCAATCATACGTCATAAATAGCTAATAACGTGAGAGATGATACCCAAGCCACTTAATACCTTTTATTGGAAAATAGGCAGATTCTGGTCATTTAAAACCTTAATTATGGTTGACCCTATCATTTAAGACCTATTTCGAAGGCGTGCTCTCAATGGTACTATCTAACTAACATCGTATGGAATCTTATACGCCACTTAATACTTCGAAGTGGAAAATAAGTAGACTCTGATCATTTAATACCTTAATTAAGGCAGCCGTCATTTAAGACCTATTTCCAAAAAAGACCCCTATAGAGATACCACCTAATGTGTCCCCTTGCCATTTAATACTTCATCTGGGGAAAAGAGGCGGGTCCAACCACTTAATACCTCAAAACCCCGAAGCAGGCCCTTCGTCTTATAGCCCATACTCATAATGACGTCTCACATTAGTCTGCTATTCATAGGAACTGGTAGCCGGATTAGCTGGGCAAATTTCCCCTACAGAATTTTGGACCAACCTCGCATCATTACAATTATTTATCATAAGGTTATCTCACATCAATAAAAGTGTACACAACTGCTGGTAGCCTCAAAGTGAAGGGCAGACTTCCATTATGTAACTCTAGTGACCTCAAATCCCTATGACTTAGCCACAAATCAATTACTCTCTACATACGCACACACTCATCTCACCATTTCTTAAATAAAGCCATATAAGCAACCTTCCTTAGTACGCCTTAAAATAATAATTAGGCTATATAAGAGTTTCCTCTTATTTTCACCTCTCTGTCAATTATCTTCCTAACGGGGAAATAAATGTAGATAAATGCCTAATTAACTATGCCATATACGCAATAATTATACGTTAATTATGTAAATAGAGATAAATAAATATTCGTGCCTAATAAGTTCTAAAGGCATGGTTTTGTGCTCTAAACTAGCGTTAAATGTCAATTCCTTAACCAATTATTATTACAAGTACTTTTTCTTCAAATTCCCAAAATTTCATGGGATTCTATTATCGAAAACAGTGAATAAATATTCATAACCAAAACTGTAATAACAGAGTTGTAAATAATATAGAAACTCAATTTATTACACCAATTCAATGGAATAACTTAAACAATAAGAATTATAATCTAAATCCATATTCTATTCAACTTCTCTTTTACAAAGAAATAAATAAGAATAATTGGGGTAAACTACGAATAGAATTAGTAATTTAAACCCCTTATTTTATTGAAGGATCACAACTTGACCCAAAGAATAAGGAGAAGTGGAATAGACTATGAATTATCAAAAATTGCAGGAACGAAAAAATTCCATTAAAATAAGGTAAATAACTAGGAATCTCAACATAGAATTGACATATCGAAATAAAAAAGAATTTGAGGGATTTTATCTATCATATTTTCGAAATCCCAAAATCCCTAAGGCATATTCAAATATAAAAAGAAATACACTAAACAATTTCTGAAAAGAAATACTAAGGTTTCCACTCACAGATTTGCCTTAACTTCACTCAAATGGATTTGTAGCCTTCTAATCTCTTCCAGAATCTCTCTCTTCTGATATACACACACAATAGGGAAGAGGTGTATATATATTTATTAGCTTCAGAATAATTGGAGAAGAATAGGATAAAAACAGATGGGGGTTGAAGAAATAAATAGGAAATAAATTGAATTCTTACCTGAATTCTCTACGGAATATCTGAATATTATGAGAGAGAGATGGCAATGGAAAAATTTCATCGTATTCTCCAAAATAATATAAATAAAAATGGAGAGGAAAGGGTTATATTTATAGGGGTTAAAATGCACCAGAACCGTAGGATAGAAGTGGGTAGGAAACGGGTAAATCTAGAGCGCACAGCTGAATATAACATAGCTTCAAACCCTACCCCACATTGCCAACTTTTGTTGCCAAGCAGTCGATCACCTATGGGCAATCAGTCAATTGATTGACTTACATAGGTTGTTCGCTCCTCTATTTCGAGGAACGTTTATTTTCTTCTGTTGCACAATTATTTTATTCCCCAATTAACTTTTTAACGTTAAACGTTTACTTAGCCCCCAAGCTAATTTTTAAAATTTAAACCCTAAATATGATTTCTCATTTGAATTTGAATTCAAACTAAATTAATTTGAATCCGAAAACTTCAAATGTCTCATAACTTCTTTGCTTGAGCCCCGTTTTCAACATGTTATATATGAAATAGATCATAATTTCACAACGAATGCAACAGAATAATTTTCCTAGTCAATTTCCAACTTTTATCAAATTTCCATATTCAACCCTTATCATATTTAATTCAGTTTACTTCATTTATTTGTGGTTCATTTCATGGGGTGTTACACATACTGGAAGTTAATTTTTTGAGTAAAATTTGAATTAACTTATGCTTATTGAATAATGAATCTATTACACTAATTTTAATAATTGAAATTTATGATGCTATTCTTATCAACGTTGCCTACTATATTCCAACCGCCTTGGTCTTCTTCTTGAAAATACATTTGCATTCGATGAATCATATCCCTTTGGGTACAACTATCAAAATCAAACTTTGATACTGTAATTGGAATCAAATCAAGGTTTGTGCATCATACCATATGCAAGAGTTAATGCTCTTAATGGTTTTATTGACAACCGAGGTACGTCTATTCTCAACTTTAATAAGAAACTTATAGTTTCTTTTTAATGTGCGATGTAACTTATTACACGTTCTAATGTTGTAACGTCTACGGATTTTTCGCGTTCGGAAATCGACACCCATACTTTACATCGTACTCGAATGCCGTAGATTCGACCGTTCAAATCCGAGTCGCCGGAGCTTATAACACAATTAAGTAAATAACACAGCGGAAGAAAAAGAATAATACATTGATATACAATATCTGTTACAATAGAATGATACAATGAATATCAATATAAATCAGAGATATGATAAAAGAAATAGCAGCGGAAAAGAAAACGATAACATCAGCAGCGGATAATCTCCATCTCCAAAGCACCAATCCAGAAATAGCTTGAACTCCCAATAACGATGCACAAAGATAAGAAAGTGCAGTCCATATCCAAAGACTGAACTAGCTCCAGAAAATCTACTAATATGACTATCTGAAAAACCCAACTCTAGACTGCCCGTGTAGAAAATTTTTGAGCATCCAGAGTTTAGGAAAGAAACAATAAACTCCGGATCAGTCATGGGACTGGTGTGAGCAACAAAAACAGTTTATCTTTAAAAACAAATAGCAAGAGAATTTTAAAGTCAATTCGCAATGCTTTTAGAAAATGAAACTACCATAAGACCTCCCGCCACACACACAATGCAAACGCAGAATTGGAGGAGATTTCTTCTTATGATAGTCAAACATGCTTGATACGCAGATTCTATTCAATATTATTTTTATAAGTGCAAAGTGCAGAAAACTTTTCGAAAGTATAATATAAATCTTAACCAGCATAGACATTACGGACTATGCCTACTATAGCTACCATCTAAACAGTGGTGACCACCGTAAGTAAATGGCAGGTTCTACAACTAATACCGTACACAGTTCGTATTGGAAGATGGATTTCCAACAAATGGTCAGGCCAAGGAACTTCCCATTGCCACATAGGTACGCCTCTGGAAAGACGCCCCGAGAACCTAACCAGATCTCTGCCAACACAAGGTCGGGTTACCCCTAACTGGGTAACTACTGACAAGAGTATGCCATCCCTCGGTTGTAACCAACCTTTATCCGGGGCCCCAACAACAATCACAAAGTAAGACATAAATATGTTTGCGATATCCACATAAGTTAAGTATCTGGGCTCCATACCATGATACCAATTCTATCCAGAAGGAGATGTACATACCCTAAGGGGCGCTACCCCCAATAACCTTGCTACATCTTTCCTGTTTCGACCATTCCGGGGTGTGAGGTTCGACGAAGTCTCGTCCACAAAGCTACGCTTTTCACAAAGCCATGCTTTGGGTCAACAGATGATCAAAGTAATGATCACAAAGATAAATGATCAAACAAATGATCATATCACAAATGATCAAACAATGATCATCACACAGCAACACTCAGCATGCCACATTACCAAATTGGGAGTATATCGCTGATAACCTTCAACTACATAACCTCTGAGCTCGTACGTCTCAGAGAAAGGTGTTAAGCTAAGAGAATAAATTCTCCGCCACCAACAGAAATGTATTTGAAAGAAATCTGCTTTATATCTCAAAGTGTAATGTCAGACATGTAACCATACAAGTCTATTCCGGGTTCGAACAGAACCGAAGGCACTTCCAAAGAAGACCTTGCAATCCGGGTATTCACAATCCCGATCGAACTTCCCATCACTTAGGGAATCTCTATACCGTAGCTACTCGGTGCAGAGACAATCGATAGGTCATCCTATCGTTCTCGCAAATACCCGGTCTTCAACACCGGTCTTCAAATGCTATCCATATACGTCAAATCACATATTCGGAATGGGATATATGACACAAAGGTCCTCTCCCGGCTAAACCGAATAGTGAGCGCAATATTTACAAGAAACATATGGATATTGGGATTTCAATTAAGTCACAACTTATTACCCAAAACTTTTCTTTCAAATAGTTTAAACAAATTTCCATTTCCAAATCTTTAAACAAAAAGATTCATTTCACAAGTTCACTCGGTTTCACAAAGATTCATTCATAGATTTCAAAAAAATTTTATTTCAAGTTGGATTAACTCATTCGGTCTTTGAATCAAAGACTCATTTCATAGTTTTCAAAACATTTCAATTTTATTTCAAACTTGAAACCTTTCAACACAATTTAGAAATCCTTTCTTAAAATGAAAGCTATTATTATTTGAAAACAAGTAGTTTTCGTTTTGGAAAAATCCAGTTATATTTACATGTGTTAAAACCCTTGAATTAAATTCGAATTCCCAAATCAAAACCTTTAAAATGGTTTAACCCATATATAACTTGTACAGCATCTTTAATCCCTAGTTTCAAATCATAGGATTCAATTTCAAACTTGAATTCAAATTTAAATCCAATTATTTAAATTTCAAAACTTAATCAAGTTATTCGAAATAAGTTTTATCTTTGAAATTCCATTTCAAAAGCTTTTCACTTTAAACTCAATCCATTTCCAAAACATTTGGTTTTAAATATTCAACCTTTTAAATTATTTCAAAATCTGTGACTTAATCGATTTCCTCGTGAAATCCATATTTGTGTGTGTAAAGGTGTGGTCCAGGGGTTTAACACAATAGTGCAACATCATTCAATCATAACAGATTAAAACACAGAAATATAGTTGATAAGCGATATAACTATAACGCTTATCGCTCATACACAGATTCACAGATAATATCAGGTGTATCACAAATAATTGAATAAATTACACACAGCTCAAATCACTGAACAAAATATCACCGATCAGATAGCATAGCAATTCAAGGCATCTCATACAATACAATCATTCATAAGTAAGGTCAAGCATTCAATAATCATTTATAAGCAGGATTAATTAATGGTTTAATCCTAATCAATTCAATTTATTTCTAGTTAAATTAATAACTTATGAATTAATTATCCAATCCTGATTTATTAATTACAAATCATTTGATATAGATTAATTTATCAAACATTTTAATTAATTAAATTATTCTTGATTAATCATATTTATTAAATCAACCTTTTAATTCAATTTCATAATTAATTAACCATAATTAATCAAAATATTTAAAATTAATTACAATAAGTGATTAATCCTTAATTACTTTCATTTAGTAATTTCATTTAAACAATTTATAATTGATTATCTAAATTAATTAATCTAATTAATTATTAGAATTAATCACCTTAATCAATACTTAATAATCCTTAGTTAATTAACTTCATTAACTAATAACATTTCTTTAATTACTTTCTTAAGAAATTATCTTAGATTAAATCCTTATTAACCATTTCCAATTATAAATTAATCTAAACTGTTAATTTATAAATTAAACAAATTATTCTTTAATTATCTTACTAATTAAATCATTGAATTTCCTTAATTATCTCTAAGATAATTGATTGCTTTTATTAATGATTTCATTATCATTAAAGTGTAAAACATTACACTTTTAAATTTAGATTCAAAACTCAGTTCCAAACTGACTTGAAGTTATATTTTAAAACTTGACTTTTAAACTCAGTTTAAAACTTTGTTTTATAATTTTAAAACTAAACTTTAAATATAAAAAACAGAATAGGCTTTGCTTTGAAATCTGGACAATTGTTCCTACCCGAGCCTCACGAAAATTTCTTCGAGTCAAACTGCAGATTTCACGAGTTCGACCCCGAGACCTTCCTCTGGTTCTTCACGCACCCTTCTTCTTCCCTTTTCTTTTGTAGCTTAAGTTTAAACTTAAACCCACTGCTAAATCAAAAATCGACTCGACGCCGACGATCCCAATCACCATCGACCACGCCATCCCGACCCAAGCTTCGTCACTCACCCCCAAACCTTCCTCCCAAATTCGCGTGCAGCTCGAGGCACAAGAGAGATCGCACCGATCAAATTTTCGAACACGTACAAAACTAGGTTTAGAAACAAAAATCCACACGCCGCCGCCACCACGTTCATCTGCCGACCACCCTATTGTTTTTCTCCGACACCCCGTAGGCTCCTCCACCTCCTCGAGAAACTCCGACTTCCAAAACTCCTCCAGCCGCCTGAACTAGGTCGAAACCCTATTCGCGATCAACTCAAAACTGCTCTTCACGTACTTAATGAAAAATCAAAATTCTTGTTTTAAAAATCATATTTTTCAATGGTGATTCCAAATATATACTTGATTCAACAATCCATTATATTTGATTTTATCATGTATAAGCGAATTCATCTGTGTTATGATGTTTCAGAGCTATCTTAACTTATTTTCCTGGAAATAAATTGTTAACTCCAATTTATAATCAACAAACATGTCAAGTTTTAAATCTTTCAGCCTAACAAAGATCATAAGATTTAATATCTGGGTTTTTTTTATCAAACTTGATGCTCTGAAACTAGAAGACAGAGGTGGTTTTAATATAACAGACATTAACTTCTCTAGATAATTATACACAGAGGAGATGTACATAGGTACATGCATAATGAAGCAA
Source organism: Allium fistulosum (assembly GCA_030737815.1). Taxonomy (NCBI): domain Eukaryota; kingdom Viridiplantae; phylum Streptophyta; class Magnoliopsida; order Asparagales; family Amaryllidaceae; genus Allium; species Allium fistulosum. The sequence goes on along the minus strand of CM060901.1, from coordinate 300,719,859 downwards.
TTCCAGACCTCAGTGTTAACAAGCAACAATTAAATATACTCAGTTTAATTTAAAATTGTTTACTCACAGGATATTGAAACAGAGAAGCCTGTTAACATGCAAACCTATATATAAACAGATTAAGTTTAAAGATGAAAGTTTGCTCACCGTTGTTTTGGAAGAAGAATAGAGCTTTTCTTTATTTTGAATAGGCTTTGAATTTGCTTGCTGAAGCCTTTAATCTCTTATCTGTTTTGGTTTGAGTTGAACTGGAGTGTTGTTTTAAATTAAATTTTGTTTGAGTTTTCAAGATGATGAAGTTTACTTCAAATTTTTCTCAGCCTTTGATCATTGAACTGAGGGGGAGAAGTTGATAAATAAGGAGAAAGTGTATAGGTATATACATATAAAAGGATAGTTGTACATGTTGATATGTGTTTGTACAATAGGGTATGGCTGAAGATAATCTTGCATTAAATGCATGAGGTATGTTGCATTAATTACTTACAACTTTATGCAAGCTGATGTAAGTATATTGTGTATTTGTTTTATGCTTTGTATTCTATTTTTCTCTTGACATGTTCTTTACTTTATTTGTTTCCTCAAGCCTATACTTATCTTACAGGCAACATGATATTATGTACATCTGTTTTGCTTTTCTAACTCTATAGGCTGCATATTTTATTTTGTTTTGTCTTCACACTTATATTTAGAACTTTGTTTTGTCATTGCTTTTGTTCCATTGTCTTATTTTATTAGCTTAAGTATTTTACACAAGTGCTTATTTTTATTTCTCTTTTATTTTAACTTAAATTATCAAATATTTAAGTACTTATTTTGTAAGTATAGCATGGTTGTATTTTATTTTGCAATATTTTATTCAAAAATTCATTTAATTATCAATTTAAATTAAATTAAAATCTAGGGTCGTTACAAATGTGTTGTTCCCGATTAAGTTAGGCTATTTTCATTTCTTCCCCCGTAATCAATTTTATCATTGGATTGTATCCAAATCAATTTTACTACCAATAATTTCTAAACGAAATCCTTTGGTAGAATTTGGTGTTTCTTGAAACAACAATTATTTCTCTGTGTAACGGAATAAGTATTCATAAACATTTTATGACTACCTTATTTATATATGAATGATTTTATTTTAGTTTGCAAAACTTATGTTCAAAACATAATTTTTTCCATACAAGATCACCCACGAACAATTTTTACATGCAATCTTTCAACTTGCACAACTTATAAACTTCTTGACCTAGGACATGTAGAGATTTCCTATAATTTCATATCTTTTATGATATCGTAAACTATGCTTAGGTGAAATTAATTTTAACCTTTTGTACTACTCAAGTACATGACTTTATGAAAAGAAGTTAACTCAACTTCACTCATTATTAATTATGCTTTGTCAAACAAAGTTCGATTACTCTTTATCAATACGTCATTATATATCATAGGGAAGGGTGACTTTTGAGATTGAATCTTTAATCATTTTTAGATACATTTGGAACTCTTTCCAATATACTCACCTATTCGATCAAATTGAATCATTTTATTTCATTTTGCACATTACATTACTTCTATTTTATATTTATTGACTTATTATAGACATACTACAATATCAAATACACATGTACATTTCTATGATCAGTTATAGATGAATTCTAATGAAGTATGTAGAACCATTTTGGCATCATTAGACTTACGACTACTTACGTCTATATGCATCAATTTGAAGAGTTCACCAACTTTTATGTCGCTCTCAATGAACGGGTGATTTGCCTTTAATCGTTCGAGATTTAATTCACTAGTATCATATGATTTATAATCATATATTAAAGAATTACTTTTTAAAACTATTGCTTAGTCCATAATTTTAAATTAATTGTAAAACTTCAAATACTTCAGTATTTTCTAGTGCATCGCCTTTTGTTATGAAAACAAATACCATTGTTCGTTATAATGAATATTTATAATATTTGTGTTGAAATAAAATTATGTTTTTTAGTCAATACTGAAAATAATAATTATTTTATAAATAATATTTGGTATATTTACAAAATAATTTTTCGTAACTTGATGCATCTCCATTAAGTAGTGTTTTTTTGGCCATTGCTATAATAACGTACGAAATATGAAGCTTCATTCAATCATTTATTATGGAATTTTATTTTATTCATTGTTACTAGCTTACAATCGAGATTTTGGATCAAATATCTTATACTATAACAAAAAATCTCATAGAAAACAAATTTTTGTATGAAAATACACTTTGGAATATAAATCATATATTTTATTCCTTGCTTAGTATATATTATTATTTTATACAATTCTATTATTATTTTATACAATTCTATTATTATTTTATACAATTCTCGGTTTTGATGTCTCTTCATGAAGCAGAAGTGACCATTCACTCTCTTCATCCTAACTATCCTCAAGTTACGTCACTCTCGTACATTTGCTTTACTTTCCAATGGTCGAAAACCGTTAATACAAGATCATAATGAACTCTTTACAAAAAATGCATTCGGTCATCCTTAAATTTAAGGATTATCGAATAGGTTACACTTTACGTAAACTGATCAAAATGAACTTTCAGTGATTAAATTCTTTGATCCATTATATAGGTCTCAACCTAGTTTTACATCTAATAAAATAACATCCTTACCGTAATCAATCATATTGAGTACACGGCCTTTCACTATGGTTTACTTGCTCACGAAAAACTAATTTCATTGAAGTTTTATATATTACGAATTGCAACTATTCACCATACAACATTTATATGTGACTGAATATGGATAAAATATCCATAATTATGAATTGGTTTTAGAGTTCAAAACTCACAGAAGACAATACATAGTCCAAGATAAATAAACACATAAGTGACCAAGTTACAAATGTGTTTAGTAATTGTATAATCAGGCGCTTGTATGGATCTAGAATTGATAACATGCAAAATTTATTGGTAAATGTATTTTATATTTCTATTTGTCAATCTTAATTCAGTTCATATATATATTTTAAACAGTTTATCCATTATATTAGTTGCACAAATTTATCAATGTATATTAGTTTAATTTATACATTGCAGGTGCCCTTATATTATTAGTAAGGTTAAACATTACATTTCATTTTACTGATAAGATCCTACTATACTTTTTTTTCTTCTCTTACCCTAAGAGGAAATATAGAAATCTTTTGATTTCTCTAATGGGTGTTAGATCCCGCTTGTCTTGGGATTTTGTCCTTTATTTTGCTTAGTAAGTCATTAGACCATGATGAATAACACTTTATCAGTTGTATCATACTACAACTCCTAAATCATGGTCTTTGTCCTAATCTCATTTCGACATTGAGTTTGCTCAACAAATACATATAGTTATCTTACCTCGTCTAGTAAATTTATTAATAATACAACACATAACATCTCTAGTTTGAGTTTGCTCAACAACTAGAGAGTATGCAAGTAATTTATTAATATATAAATGGTAGAGAACAACATTTATAATAGAGATTCATAATCTTTAATATATTTATTTAACTAATATCGACTTATGAAACAATGTATTTCTTATGTAATACCATCGCGATTCAAGTGTTAGACATATTTGAAATCACGGTATACCTACTATAAGTATGTATTATTTCCTTTATCTAATTTGGGTTTATTATAGTTCCACATTTTATTATACATTCATATTAAACAAGTTTAATTCTTGTGTAAATTTAAATTAATTTATGTAATAATATTATACATGATCATATATAATTTTTCTTACTTTTATCTTAATTAATTAATTAATTAATTAACATTTTAATTAATTTAATATTGTTCATTTTAAACATTTTAAAACTGAATATATATACTATAACATCTATAGTAATACACATATATCATAACCCATGTATATTATTTTATTTATTAACTAACATTTAAATAATTTATTTAAATATAAACAATTTTAATTAATTTAAAAAACAATTTATTTATAACCTCAAACATTTTAAGATAAATTTAAATATATTATTATATGCTGCTAATCAAATTAATTAAATTTTAATTAATTATTTATTTAATTAATCCAATTAATTACTATTATTATTGCTAAAAAAATTAATTATTTTTCAATCATTTTGGAAAATGTTTTATAACATTTATAAAATTTCTTATATATTTTAAACTTACCTTTTAAATTTAGAATACAACTTATAATTTCAAAACAGATTTTGACAAGGCCTAAAATAAATTTAGGCCTTTGTATTTGAAATAACCTTTAGGCTTACCTCACCTTTTTGGCCAACCTAGTAGCCAGGGAATGCATGGTGCTATTTACCCAACAACCAAGCATAGAGACTACTTTTCTATACACCCTGTTAAATGAGTAGGCCTTAATAAGCTAGCCTTAATACTACTAGTTTACACTGCATGGGCTATTATGCTTTACCACTATTGGAACTGGCCAGCGCGTAGTGGGTTGAAAGAGTGAATTTTAAGTAAAAATTCCATTTTTAGATCTTATTGAGCCCATAAAGTCTAAATTAATTTAGATCCCATCTAAATAATTTCAAAAAAAAATCTTTATTTAATTTAATTTATTAGTATAAAGATTTGAGATTTTTTATACATACACACATGTAATATATAATGTGTATATGTGCATCAAATACACATATACGTGCAAGTGTACATGCAACATACAAATGTGTACATGATTTAATATGCCCGCATACTTGTGTTGGGATTTACACTATAGCAGATACGCTAGCCCCTTTATTTACGTATTCGTTATCTATTATTAATTTACTAATATATATATTTACATAATATATATATATATGTGTGAATAATATTTAAAAAACTTATATATACATTTAATTTGGAAATGTTGGCAAATTCAAATAGTTCAAATTAGTATTTAAAATATCTTAAGGTAAGTTTAAAGTTTAAAATAAGATCTTTATCTACAACTAGAACTATTTCAAATTTATGATTCAAATTTCAAATAATAATATGCATAAACATACAATATATAAAGAAATAATAACAAAATTTCAAAAATATATTTTATGTTTAATTTTAAAACTATTTGTAAAATATCAATTTCTAGATATACACAATAATAATATAAAATTAAGTTTTTTTCAACTTTCAACCAAAACACTTTTAACAAAATAATTTTTTTAAGTTAAATCTATATGACTTTCAAACAAAACCATTTTTTAAATTATAATCTTATGGATTTCATGGTCAAAAATATATTTTTAAACTATAATTTTTGTAATTATTATATATTTATAGAATACACACAAAGAGACACACATATATATGTATAATAAATTAGTAAGATTAGAAAAATATTAATACAAATATATTTAATTTTGGCTTTATTATAAATATAAATAAGTGTATTTAAAATTTTATTCTTTTATTTTTTGGAAACATGCATATATATACAAATATGCATATATATATATAAGATTTAATAAATATATTTATGTGAAGTATATATGCAACTACAAATTATAAAATTCAAATTTTAATTTGAAACATTTCAAAACAATTATTAGTTTTAGTTTTTTAGGTGGTCGAAAGTGAAAATTGCACATATGTAATATAAATTTATTTGTTTTAATGTGAATGAATATATATATATATATACAAATTTGACAACAAACAAATATATAAATTCATGATAATTATGTTTCTAATCTATACATATGTTATGACATAAAAGATTAAATATATAATAAATATTGATTAGATATTACCTATAATGTGGCCTTAATATTACACCTTGAATTTTGAATCAAAAAACTCCTTGGACTGTATCCTTTCTTCCAAAAATGTAGCTAATTGAATAAAACATCCCACCATTGTATTGTATTTGTTTGATTTTATTTTGGGTTTAAAATGAAGAGGAGAAGGCTATGCACTTACGACTAGAACTAGAGGAAGGGAAAACTAAAATCTAAAAAGAAAATGAAGGTGGATGTTGAGTTTAAATAGATAAAATAAAGGAGAGAAATAGAGGATTAAAATCTCCCTTTTTACATCTTCTCTTTATGTAAAGACCCGCAAATCCGTCTTCCGAAAACCCGACACTGCTACGTCCACTGTAGCAATTGCCGAACAATCGGATGGCGAAAACGCGAAACTTTAATATTTAAAAGAAGAGGAGGAAGAGAAGATAGAAGAAAAAGAGAAGAAGAACAACAAAACAACAACAGATACAGAACAGAGACAATATCAGAATCTCACATATCGCAGCGGAACAATATATAATAGATAAATGAATAATCTTTAAAACAAAGAATTTTATCAGTTTATACATACATCAGTCATCAGAGTCAATATACAACAATGGACAGTTATATAACTTGTCCTCATACAGAATACACAGCGGAATAAATACTATCAAATACAAATACTACGTCTCGAACTCCAGCTTATCTCCAAGCTCCAGAATATCCAGAATATCCTGATAATATAACTCTAGGCTGCCCGTGTGGAAATTGGTGGGCACCCAGAGTTTAGAAGGGAAACAATAAACTCCGAGTCAGTCATGGTGACTGGTGTGAGATCGTAAAACAGTTATTCTTTAAAATAAACAACAGGATAATTTTAAAGTAAATTTCGCAATGCTTTTGGAAAATGAAACTACCATAAGACCTCCCGCCACACACACAATGCAAACGCAGACTTGGAGGAGATTTCTTCTTATGATAGTCAAAGATGCTTACTACGCAAAAAAATCAAAACCTTTCTTGATATTATTATTAGTGCATAGTGGAAAACATTTCGAAAGTATAATATAAATCTTAGCCAGCATAGGTACCATTATATTATGCCTGCTATAGCTGCCTCCTGAGGAGACAGGTTATACAATTGAAATCGTAAAGGCTCGTATTGTTTCTTTGGATTTCCAACAAATGGTCAGGCTAAGGAACTTCCTTTCCACGATGGGTACGTCCCTGGAATAGACGACCCGAGAAATAACCTAACATTACGGTTAGATCTCTGCCAACACAAGGCCGGGTTACCTCTGCAAAAGTAGGTAACTACTGACACGCGTATGCCATCCCCCGATCGTCACCGATCTTCCCGAGGATCCCCGATTTCCAACAAACCACATAGATAATAATAATGCAGTAACCACAGAGGTTAAGTATCTGGGCTCCATACCATGATACCACCTTTATCCAGAAGGAATGACATACACTAAGGGGCGCTACTCCCTAGAACCTTGCTGCATTCTTCCTGTTTCGACCATTTCCGGGGTGTGAGGCTCGATGAAGTCTCGTCCACAAAGCTACGCTTTCTATAAAAAGCCCTGCTTCGGGTCAAACAAAATGATCAACCAATGATCACAAAGATATAAGATCAAACAAATGATCATATCACAAATGATCAAACACCGATCATTTCACAGCAACACTCAGTATGCCACGTTACCAAGTTGGTATATATCGCTGATAAATTTCAACTACATAACCTCTGAGCTCGTACGTCTCAGAGAAGGGTGTTAAGCTAAGAGAATAAATTCTCCGCCACCAACAGAAATGTATTTGAAAGAAATCAGCTTTATATCTCAAATTGTAACGTCAGACACACAATCCATACAAGTCTGTTCCGGGATCGAACAGAACCGAAGGCACTTCTCACGAAGCCCTTGCATTTCCGGATAATTTTCTAATCACGTCAGGACTTCCCGTCACTAAGGGTGATAAAACCTCTAAATCGAAGATCAGTCGATGTAGAGTAACTCGACGGTAATCCTTCCGTTTTCAAAAATATCCGGTCTTCAACACCGGTCTTCAAATGCGATTCATAACGACGTATCACATATTCGGAATGGGTTATACGACCCCATGGTCCTTTCCCGGTTAACCCGAATAGTGAGCGTTTATTCAAAAATAAGTGTGGCATTCAAATTTATCCAATTCACAACAAATACCTATCTAAAGGTAAATATTGATAGTCGGTTATTTAACTATCAATAAAAATGCGCAACATCATCAGATTCCAAATAATTTTCCAAATTATTTCATCTTCAAAAATATCTTTACGAGATATAAAATTTCCACACTTAACCATTTGAAAAACGATTTCAAATCAATTTCCACATTACAAAAGTAAATCAATATTTATTTCTAAACAACTTCGCTTTCTTTTATAAATCCCGTATTGAACTTATACTTTCGAATATCTACTGATATTCGATTTTCAAATCGTTTTCAATATTCAATTTCAATTTATCTTTAAGAAGATAAATTCTCAAAACGTTCATTTCATATTGGAAAAGTATTTCCTTACTTATTAAATAATAAGTATTTCACAAATCTATTTATTTTCACATTTGAAAATATTCGATATACTTAAATCAAATTAAGTATATATTCATTCTTTAAGGAAATCTATTTTCTATAACAACATCAATTTGAGTCAAAACGAATGTTACGTAAAACATCGTTACGACGACTCAAAAATCACTAGTATAGGGATTCGAAATTTTGATAGATATATAAATCCCAACACTACATTAAAAACATTTCCTTTCGGAAATCATTTACTATAACAACAGTGTTATAGTCCATCATTTCCTTATTTCTCGAAAACGTCTATTTCAACAATAAATGTTGAAATCTATGATTTCGATATTTAACACATTTTAAACATCTTTAAAGATGTTTACTTCATTTTTAATATCACTTCTTCAAAAATAAATCCATTTTATCCAATAATACATTCACTGTCCAAAATCGTGAATGTATCCCTTTTAAAAATCTTTCTATATTCAATTTATCAAATTCAATTTATTTTGAATTTATAAAACAACGTTTATAAATTCTATTTCTCTTTTTAATAACAACTTCGACTTATAAACCTTCTTTTATCAACTTCTATATTTAACTTATCAAAATAAGTGACTTTGGGTTTATAAACAACTTTTATAAATTTCAATTCTATTTATAAAAACTTCAATATCAATTCAATTTCAATATTGATTTCTGAATTTATTTTCAATCGTTTGAATAAAATTTCCATATTGATTTCTCAAAAATTCATTCTAAATATTAAATCAATTACAGATTGATTTCAAATTTTATTTATCACTACTAAGATAAATTCCTTATTTTTCTCAAATTACTCAACATCCTGTTTTTAAATGGATTCTTTAAATTGAAATCATTTCACATTGATTTCCCAAATCGTTTCAACTTACCAATTAAATTTCTAATTGGATTTCCAACTTATCTCCTTTTAAATAAATTCCTTTCAAAGAAAATATATTTCAATTGTTTCTTTCAGTCTATTTAAAAATCCAGATTTTAAATTAATTTCCTCAATTTAAAATCACTATTATACGAAATTCATTTATTTAACATTTTCACTTTATTCTGGAAATAAATTCGATAAGATTATAAAAACAGCTTTTATACTTTTAAATTCTTTTCTTCAAAATTTCTTCAATTTCAAAAATTGATTCACTTAGAAATTTTCTACTTGAATCTCAAAAATTCAATTTCATTTATCTTTGGAATCCAATGATGTCAAAACATCCATTCAGCTAAATTTTAGCTTTCAAACAATTTCCAGATATCAATATGATTAATAGCATCACTATAATCATTCACAGATTCATATCACAATAGAAATAAATTCAATCAATGTGAGGGGTCCAGTTGGATCCCTCCAACCTGTTTCCCTGCATCCAAAGATGTTAGCACAATACCAATTCCGTTCCAGTACGGAATTATCGCGGTATATAGGTTTTTATAAATCCGCTTACTAACGGCGCAATAGGGTCTCATCCGCTATACGAGGCGGGAAATCAACAATCCAGTATATACATATGCCAATATGTATATACTGCTATATATATAGATATATCCTATCATATCTAATAGCACATTCAAACAAATCAATCAATAACTGCAAATCAAAATTTTCCTTCGAGTGAGAAAATCTCACCTTAGCATTTTATTTGGCAATCTATTTCCAATCCAATTTGTTTTCTTCGTTGTATTCGACCTCAGTTGACCTTGTATAAATATTAATAATTCTCATCAATATTCCAGTCAATTGACCATTTGAATTTTTTTTTATTTGAAAATTTAATTTAAACTAATACCTTTTATTCTCTAAATGAATCACTTTTTTTTTTTATATAAATTGATTTAACTAAAAATTAAATTTTAAGACTAAATTTCTTTTAATAAATTCCATTTTGAAAATATATATATATATATCAAAACAAAAATCTATGTAAATTCAAAATTCTTTGCTACTTTTAAATCCCAACAGAAATAATCTCTTTTTCGTCTTCTGTTTCGTATACTTATAAAATCTGGAAACTGCATTTTCTTACTGTGACTTTATAATTTAATTAACCTGTCTTTCTAGTATCAAAATAAATAGAAGTAAATTTAGCTCGAATACCTCGTTTACAAACCCAGATCGAGACCCAATCTGTCGAAGCTCAGTCGACATTCGCGTGTGCTCGAGCCACCATAACTCGACTTCGATTCATTTCCTCGCAGTTGACAATCCACTGCCGAACTTCACGGCATCGCCTCAGCCTTCATTTCGACCCACCCAGCATGCCATTATTGATCGCGAGCCCACATACGAGACGACATCGCCGAGCCTCCAGATCCAAGTGAACTGCCTCCGGTCCTCGCAAAACCCCCAACCTCCTATTGCCATCGCCATTGCCTTGAACTCGATTCGAGTGCGACTCGAACTCGTCGCCGAAACCCTAGCTGCATCGTCACCTTGCCAAATCGCGATGACGTCGTCACCAGCCCACGATACTTGCTGTCGCCATCGCCACGCGAATGATCGCAAGAATCCCCCTTTGCCCTAGATCGCCACCATCCCAACGCGAATACTCCTCGCGCGCGAACAAGTCGCGAACTCCCCTTTCGACTTCCCGTGCTCGAGACTGCCGCGATCATAATCGAACGAGGCGAGCGGCTGACGAATGCGAAACCCTGTAACTATGATTGGGTTTGAACGAAGAGAAGAGGGGACTTGATTTTTTTCTTTGCCGGCCATTAAAGTTTAGATTTTTTTTTTCTTTGAACTGAGGAAGATGGTTTCGATTTAAAACTTTAAAGACAAGCTCGGCCATGCTTTGCACGATCACTTTCGTGCGTCTCTGCGTGAATCTCGGCTGAAACAAAGGGAGAACGTGCTGATGGAGACGTTATTTCCTTTTTACTTTAAATTTAAATTCAATTTGATTTCGACGCGTTTATACGCCGTACGCCCGCATATTAACTCTGATAAATACGAAATTTTGAAATCTTACAATAATATCACATTGCGGATCCGATGAAACTGGTTTCGTTCAATTCTGAGACTGTTCGAAAATTGGCTATTTTTAAATATCGGTTCAAACAATTAAATTCAAAACTGAGCAAAACAGTTTAAAAATTAAATTCTGAAAGTTCTATTATCTTCGGTATCATCAATATAAATTTTTAAAGCCTTTGAAATATTTTTCTTCAGCTTAAAATTGAAAATTTAAATTTTTATCCAGTTCAATAGATTAAATTATATAATTAAATCGTCAAATTCAAAGATATATTCGGGATACAAATTAAATCATCGTTCAATATTTAAAATAAATTAAATATTCTCAATTTAATTCGTTCAAAATTCTGGGTCGTTACAAACTTCCCCCCTTAAAAGAATTTCGTCCTCGAAATTACAAGTTAGGGAAAAAGGTCCTTAACTCGTCTACTATCTTTCACAATCCAATAGTTTTATCAATTTATCAAAACAAATCTTCCTACTAAAGACTCGTTATCATTCAATTAACTTTCCAACTTTCATAATTTTCAAACAACATTGTTTAACTTCAAAATTCAAATTCGAGTTTAAATTCAAATTTTAAACTTTCAAATTTTCTCAAAAATTTTCAAACGCCCTAAATTTTCGAAAAATTTCGCCAGCGTCTCCTTTGCGCGGCTAATACGGCACGACTACAAAACGTCCCTACGGACTCTCAGATTTCAAAAAGAAAAAGAAAAAGCCAAGCGGCTAGAGAGAAATCATCAAAAACTCATATTGAAACTCAAATACGTACCTTTTTCGAGCAATTTAAATTTATCTGTGAAATCAAAATTCCAATTCCTTTATACCTGTATATCCTACTAGCCATTATATCTAGTTACAGCATTCAATCCAATTTGCAAATTCTATTTCAAATTTTCAATATAAACTCCTTATACATTTCTAGCTTACTATTGAAGTTACATTCGTTTCTAAACAAAATGAATTCATATCCATTCAATTTTTCATTTCAATTTTATTTGAATTCACTTCACAATTTTAATTCAATTTGGATTCGGTTTATCTCCTGAATATTGAATTTTTTATCAGCTTTCATTCATTCACAACTTCACTCTTTTAAATTAGTTTCAGTTACTAATTCATTTCAATTCTAATTCATTTATTCACATTCGTTTTCAACATTCAGTTCTAATTCCAGTTTTATTCTTTTGTTCATTCCCAAAATTTATTTACAATTTACTATTTTTGGTTTACAATCACTTATATTAAACTGGATTTCAATTTGAATTCAATTTACTTTTCTTTTATAATCATTGAATTTAATTCGTTCATCTACTGTCATTTAAACTTTCATTGCACTTACAGTTGCAATTTATTCATTCATTCTGAAACTCCTTCATTGATTCTTTCATTTCCAATTGGAATCTCATTTCCAAATCAAATTTCAACCATTTTATAAGTCATCAATTTCATAATATTTCATAAATATTGTTATATAGAATTCCAGAGTCTTTTCAACCTTTTCAAAACTACTTTGAAAACAATTCAAATTATCCTGTGAATTTCAAAACCCAATTTTTTCAAACGACTTCCATTTTAAAACAATTTGACAGCAATTCCTCTTCTGGAAACCCGAAAATGAACACCAATGATGCCGCGGTCATCATCGAAGTTATTTTCCAGCGACCGAAAAGAGTTTAGAGCTTTCATCTCTCTAAAATACTTTTCAAAACCTTTGAAATTCATTTTCAAATCAAAAAGATTTAAACTTTCCAATCCTCAAAATTTTCAAATTCTTTTCAAAACATCTCCAAAAACTTCTCTGGAATTCCATTTTAAATTACAAATCACATTTATAATTTACGTTCTTTAATTTCATTTGTATGTGAATTCATCTCTTTATCTTTCATTCGTTAAATGGATTTATTTCCAAATCTTTAGTTATTATTTTAATTTCCCATTCCATTTCATATAACAATGATAATAATTCAATGTTATTATTTTATAACAACCAAACATCCATATACTATGATAATTCATAGAAAATCATTTCTTTTCTTATACAAAAATAGTTTTGGGTAAAATTATTTCATTCACCCTATTTCAAAATAATACTATGTCGTCTTGCCTCGTTTAAGTGTTTAGAAATCTCTATCGGAAATATGGCGTCCCACATACCGACCAAAATTCATAAACATCTCAACGGATAAGCAAACACAATATAAAACATTTTTATATTTACTAACAAATACGCGCTCGTATCTATTATTACACTCAACTCATTCTAGAGTACTACTGACTCTATCTCTAATGAGTAACACCCAACAGAGCAGGGTTGTCGCTTAACCATATGCTTTGATACCAACTGTAAAGACCCGCAAATCCGTCTTCCGAAAACCCGACACTGCTACGTCCACTGTAGCAATTGCCGAACAATCGGATGGCGAAAACGCGAAACTTTAATATTTAAAAGAAGAGGAGGAAGAGAAGATAGAAGAAAAAGAGAAGAAGAACAACAAAACAACAACAGATACAGAACAGAGACAATATCAGAATCTCACATATCGCAGCGGAACAATATATAATAGATAAATGAATAATCTTTAAAACAAAGAATTTTATCAGTTTATACATACATCAGTCATCAGAGTCAATATACAACAATGGACAGTTATATAACTTGTCCTCATACAGAATACACAGCGGAATAAATACTATCAAATACAAATACTACGTCTCGAACTCCAGCTTATCTCCAAGCTCCAGAATATCCAGAATATCCTGATAATATAACTCTAGGCTGCCCGTGTGGAAATTGGTGGGCACCCAGAGTTTAGAAGGGAAACAATAAACTCCGAGTCAGTCATGGTGACTGGTGTGAGATCGTAAAACAGTTATTCTTTAAAATAAACAACAGGATAATTTTAAAGTAAATTTCGCAATGCTTTTGGAAAATGAAACTACCATAAGACCTCCCGCCACACACACAATGCAAACGCAGACTTGGAGGAGATTTCTTCTTATGATAGTCAAAGATGCTTACTACGCAAAAAAATCAAAACCTTTCTTGATATTATTATTAGTGCATAGTGGAAAACATTTCGAAAGTATAATATAAATCTTAGCCAGCATAGGTACCATTATATTATGCCTGCTATAGCTGCCTCCTGAGGAGACAGGTTATACAATTGAAATCGTAAAGGCTCGTATTGTTTCTTTGGATTTCCAACAAATGGTCAGGCTAAGGAACTTCCTTTCCACGATGGGTACGTCCCTGGAATAGACGACCCGAGAAATAACCTAACATTACGGTTAGATCTCTGCCAACACAAGGCCGGGTTACCTCTGCAAAAGTAGGTAACTACTGACACGCGTATGCCATCCCCCGATCGTCACCGATCTTCCCGAGGATCCCCGATTTCCAACAAACCACATAGATAATAATAATGCAGTAACCACAGAGGTTAAGTATCTGGGCTCCATACCATGATACCACCTTTATCCAGAAGGAATGACATACACTAAGGGGCGCTACTCCCTAGAACCTTGCTGCATTCTTCCTGTTTCGACCATTTCCGGGGTGTGAGGCTCGATGAAGTCTCGTCCACAAAGCTACGCTTTCTATAAAAAGCCCTGCTTCGGGTCAAACAAAATGATCAACCAATGATCACAAAGATATAAGATCAAACAAATGATCATATCACAAATGATCAAACACCGATCATTTCACAGCAACACTCAGTATGCCACGTTACCAAGTTGGTATATATCGCTGATAAATTTCAACTACATAACCTCTGAGCTCGTACGTCTCAGAGAAGGGTGTTAAGCTAAGAGAATAAATTCTCCGCCACCAACAGAAATGTATTTGAAAGAAATCAGCTTTATATCTCAAATTGTAACGTCAGACACACAATCCATACAAGTCTGTTCCGGGATCGAACAGAACCGAAGGCACTTCTCACGAAGCCCTTGCATTTCCGGATAATTTTCTAATCACGTCAGGACTTCCCGTCACTAAGGGTGATAAAACCTCTAAATCGAAGATCAGTCGATGTAGAGTAACTCGACGGTAATCCTTCCGTTTTCAAAAATATCCGGTCTTCAACACCGGTCTTCAAATGCGATTCATAACGACGTATCACATATTCGGAATGGGTTATACGACCCCATGGTCCTTTCCCGGTTAACCCGAATAGTGAGCGTTTATTCAAAAATAAGTGTGGCATTCAAATTTATCCAATTCACAACAAATACCTATCTAAAGGTAAATATTGATAGTCGGTTATTTAACTATCAATAAAAATGCGCAACATCATCAGATTCCAAATAATTTTCCAAATTATTTCATCTTCAAAAATATCTTTACGAGATATAAAATTTCCACACTTAACCATTTGAAAAACGATTTCAAATCAATTTCCACATTACAAAAGTAAATCAATATTTATTTCTAAACAACTTCGCTTTCTTTTATAAATCCCGTATTGAACTTATACTTTCGAATATCTACTGATATTCGATTTTCAAATCGTTTTCAATATTCAATTTCAATTTATCTTTAAGAAGATAAATTCTCAAAACGTTCATTTCATATTGGAAAAGTATTTCCTTACTTATTAAATAATAAGTATTTCACAAATCTATTTATTTTCACATTTGAAAATATTCGATATACTTAAATCAAATTAAGTATATATTCATTCTTTAAGGAAATCTATTTTCTATAACAACATCAATTTGAGTCAAAACGAATGTTACGTAAAACATCGTTACGACGACTCAAAAATCACTAGTATAGGGATTCGAAATTTTGATAGATATATAAATCCCAACACTACATTAAAAACATTTCCTTTCGGAAATCATTTACTATAACAACAGTGTTATAGTCCATCATTTCCTTATTTCTCGAAAACGTCTATTTCAACAATAAATGTTGAAATCTATGATTTCGATATTTAACACATTTTAAACATCTTTAAAGATGTTTACTTCATTTTTAATATCACTTCTTCAAAAATAAATCCATTTTATCCAATAATACATTCACTGTCCAAAATCGTGAATGTATCCCTTTTAAAAATCTTTCTATATTCAATTTATCAAATTCAATTTATTTTGAATTTATAAAACAACGTTTATAAATTCTATTTCTCTTTTTAATAACAACTTCGACTTATAAACCTTCTTTTATCAACTTCTATATTTAACTTATCAAAATAAGTGACTTTGGGTTTATAAACAACTTTTATAAATTTCAATTCTATTTATAAAAACTTCAATATCAATTCAATTTCAATATTGATTTCTGAATTTATTTTCAATCGTTTGAATAAAATTTCCATATTGATTTCTCAAAAATTCATTCTAAATATTAAATCAATTACAGATTGATTTCAAATTTTATTTATCACTACTAAGATAAATTCCTTATTTTTCTCAAATTACTCAACATCCTGTTTTTAAATGGATTCTTTAAATTGAAATCATTTCACATTGATTTCCCAAATCGTTTCAACTTACCAATTAAATTTCTAATTGGATTTCCAACTTATCTCCTTTTAAATAAATTCCTTTCAAAGAAAATATATTTCAATTGTTTCTTTCAGTCTATTTAAAAATCCAGATTTTAAATTAATTTCCTCAATTTAAAATCACTATTATACGAAATTCATTTATTTAACATTTTCACTTTATTCTGGAAATAAATTCGATAAGATTATAAAAACAGCTTTTATACTTTTAAATTCTTTTCTTCAAAATTTCTTCAATTTCAAAAATTGATTCACTTAGAAATTTTCTACTTGAATCTCAAAAATTCAATTTCATTTATCTTTGGAATCCAATGATGTCAAAACATCCATTCAGCTAAATTTTAGCTTTCAAACAATTTCCAGATATCAATATGATTAATAGCATCACTATAATCATTCACAGATTCATATCACAATAGAAATAAATTCAATCAATGTGAGGGGTCCAGTTGGATCCCTCCAACCTGTTTCCCTGCATCCAAAGATGTTAGCACAATACCAATTCCGTTCCAGTACGGAATTATCGCGGTATATAGGTTTTTATAAATCCGCTTACTAACGGCGCAATAGGGTCTCATCCGCTATACGAGGCGGGAAATCAACAATCCAGTATATACATATGCCAATATGTATATACTGCTATATATATAGATATATCCTATCATATCTAATAGCACATTCAAACAAATCAATCAATAACTGCAAATCAAAATTTTCCTTCGAGTGAGAAAATCTCACCTTAGCATTTTATTTGGCAATCTATTTCCAATCCAATTTGTTTTCTTCGTTGTATTCGACCTCAGTTGACCTTGTATAAATATTAATAATTCTCATCAATATTCCAGTCAATTGACCATTTGAATTTTTTTTTTATTTGAAAATTTAATTTAAACTAATACCTTTTATTCTCTAAATGAATCACTTTTTTTTTTATATAAATTGATTTAACTAAAAATTAAATTTTAAGACTAAATTTCTTTTAATAAATTCCATTTTGAAAATATATATATATATATCAAAACAAAAATCTATGTAAATTCAAAATTCTTTGCTACTTTTAAATCCCAACAGAAATAATCTCTTTTTCGTCTTCTGTTTCGTATACTTATAAAATCTGGAAACTGCATTTTCTTACTGTGACTTTATAATTTAATTAACCTGTCTTTCTAGTATCAAAATAAATAGAAGTAAATTTAGCTCGAATACCTCGTTTACAAACCCAGATCGAGACCCAATCTGTCGAAGCTCAGTCGACATTCGCGTGTGCTCGAGCCACCATAACTCGACTTCGATTCATTTCCTCGCAGTTGACAATCCACTGCCGAACTTCACGGCATCGCCTCAGCCTTCATTTCGACCCACCCAGCATGCCATTATTGATCGCGAGCCCACATACGAGACGACATCGCCGAGCCTCCAGATCCAAGTGAACTGCCTCCGGTCCTCGCAAAACCCCCAACCTCCTATTGCCATCGCCATTGCCTTGAACTCGATTCGAGTGCGACTCGAACTCGTCGCCGAAACCCTAGCTGCATCGTCACCTTGCCAAATCGCGATGACGTCGTCACCAGCCCACGATACTTGCTGTCGCCATCGCCACGCGAATGATCGCAAGAATCCCCCTTTGCCCTAGATCGCCACCATCCCAACGCGAATACTCCTCGCGCGCGAACAAGTCGCGAACTCCCCTTTCGACTTCCCGTGCTCGAGACTGCCGCGATCATAATCGAACGAGGCGAGCGGCTGACGAATGCGAAACCCTGTAACTATGATTGGGTTTGAACGAAGAGAAGAGGGGACTTGATTTTTTTCTTTGCCGGCCATTAAAGTTTAGATTTTTTTTTTCTTTGAACTGAGGAAGATGGTTTCGATTTAAAACTTTAAAGACAAGCTCGGCCATGCTTTGCACGATCACTTTCGTGCGTCTCTGCGTGAATCTCGGCTGAAACAAAGGGAGAACGTGATGATGGAGACGTTATTTCCTTTTTACTTTAAATTTAAATTCAATTTGATTTCGACGCGTTTATACGCCGTACGCCCGCATATTAACTCTGATAAATACGAAATTTTGAAATCTTACAATAATATCACATTGCGGATCCGATGAAACTGGTTTCGTTCAATTCTGAGACTGTTCGAAAATTGGCTATTTTTAAATATCGGTTCAAACAATTAAATTCAAAACTGAGCAAAACAGTTTAAAAATTAAATTCTGAAAGTTCTATTATCTTCGGTATCATCAATATAAATTTTTAAAGCCTTTGAAATATTTTTCTTCAGCTTAAAATTGAAAATTTAAATTTTTATCCAGTTCAATAGATTAAATTATATAATTAAATCGTCAAATTCAAAGATATATTCGGGATACAAATTAAATCATCGTTCAATATTTAAAATAAATTAAATATTCTCAATTTAATTCGTTCAAAATTCTGGGTCGTTACACTTTACCAATTCAAACTCCATATTTCAAAAAAATATCACAAACCCTCACCTCCATGCATGGCCGGACACATCAATAGGCATATGAGCCCATACTCATTTTCAAACCCAATCAATATTTACAAAATTTATATCTAGTTTAAATGCTTATCAATATTGTGTATCAATGCGTACATATATAACTTTTATCTACACACTTTATTAAATACTGATTCAAAAATGAAATACAATTTAAGGATTAATATTTCACAAATATTAATCAATTTATAACAATTATAATTTAATTAAATCATATGGTATTTCAGAGTATTCAACATTTTAGTTATGCGACTTATAGGTGCAAATTCAGTTAGCTATTAATATCAAATAATTTGAATATTAATGTTCATACATCATCTTAACTATTTGTGTGACATTTTGTTGAATTTATCACTTAATTGTTTTTGGTAAAATCTATTTTTTCTATTTTAAATAGTCCTAAGTTGTGACGGTTGTTTACACCAATTCTCTTCATCAAACCTATATCATATTAGGACTTATGGAATTTGGTTTTGGTAAAAATTCCAATATCATCCAGATTCAACTTGTGTAATCCAAAGACAAAGTTCTTGGTTCAATAATAATAATAATAATTAACTGAACTATTCCAACTAAAGACTTTGACTTTGAGTTTACTACAGTTGATCGTTATGCTAACCTTATACAACTTAGGAGATGAATTCTCTATTGAATAGTGTTTCATTTCGAATTCATTAACTCGACCCAATTCAATGTATGTCATGCCGTGATTTAGCTATAATCAAAATGGTGTATGCACATTGATGTTTAACAGTATTCTCAAGTCAAGAGAACTGTGCAATATTGTCACTTCAATTTCTCTATTTGACCTTAGTTATATCAACCAATAAAAAACTATCGAGTAAGTTTTTCTATAATTATCCATAAATATCAGTACGTAACCCATTTTTGTCCCTAGCGGGCATGAGTAATACACCATCTAATATTTGGAAAGCGTTAGGTACTCTAGTCTCAATGAATGTATCGACATCCGGTCTATATACATCTTGAATAGGAATATTTAAAACGATACGTTTATTTTTTTACAATAAATGTCTCATGAATACAACATGTTGTAATTACTAACACAAAACATATCATTTTTGGATTTTCTAATAAATATACTTAAATAAAATAAATAATCAACATAACACATTAGAACAAGTATATAATAGAAAATAAAACACCTTTTACTTCGAACGAGATTTTATTATAGAGTTAATAATTTACAATAAATTACAGAATTTCCCCTAAGGAATACCTCCGACTCTATCATTAATGATGATTAATGTATTGAAAAATGTGGATGTTATTTGATGTATTGGATCTTGTATGATATTTAATTGTTGAAATATATGTGATATTGTTTAATTCCATAGTGAGGTTTACCCTTTTTGTGCATAATTTTTAAATTTTTAAATTTAATAACTAATGACTCACTATTTTTAATATCTGATATTAGTGCGCAAGTATATTCTGACAGAGTTTGTCCCTAGTTATAGATGTTAGAAATAGCGGGACATCAACCATGATATCATAGCTTAGGTTTACTGATTCTCTTACTCTTGGGTATGTGTAAAATATTTAAAGTAGGTTAATTTACACCTTATGTTGGTTAAAATAAAGGATGAGAGAGCATTCTTATTGATGAATGTATGCTTTATGCATATGGATTGTATGTGTGACCTCTATTAACACACCTTAAGATGTTATTTATTTATAATGACATTTATGTGGGGAATAAATATAGTATAAGGGGGTAGGATGAGTACTTGTAGGAGGGATTAGAGCTGGTTATGATTCGAGTGATACATACATGATGATACAAATTTTGTAACTAAAACTTAACCATAATAAATGGACTTATTCATTTTTTTTGAAGTTTTAATTAAAAAATATTTTTACTAAAAAGTTATATTAAAGTACACATTTTGAATTTTAAAAATATTTAATAAGAAAGGGAAATGTACATTTTTAGGCTTAAAGTGATATGTTCAGAAATTTTACATGGGTAAAAATAAATTATTTAATTTGGAAAATGAAATAGTTTTGTATGAAGATATTATCGTAAAGAAAAATGATTAATGTAAAATACTTTATTTAAAATAGTTCATGAAAGTATTTAGTTTGAAGTCTTTAGAGAAAGAATTTGGTAGAAAACATTTTGTTTAAAAAATGTTTTAGTTTGAAAGCATCCTTTAAAAAGAATATGCCATGAGAGATATTTTTCTAAAAATATCCTACTTTATAATGTTCCGTTTAATGTATTTTGCTACGAAATAGTTATTGATAATTCTAATTTGAAAAGAGGAAAAATGTTTTGTTGAAAAGTACTCTACAATAAATACTATATGTTTTGAGAAGTATTTGTTTCAAGGATGTTTTACGGAAAAGCTATTTTGACAAAAAGATATTTGCATTTAGAAGAACATTTTGAGAAATTATTTTATTGGACAAAATATTTAAAAAATATTTTATTGGAAATATTTTGATTTGAAAAATGTTTTATTCAAAGATTATCTTTGAATTTAGAAAACTTCTTGTTAGAAGTTAATTTTTATTGCAAGAATTTTTATTTAATGGGTACGTTCTGATGAACAATGTTTTGGAAGGAAAACATTTAAGGGTGAAGGACATTGATTTGAAAATATACAATTTGGAAAAATGTTTTATTTGGAATATATTTAAAAATATTTTATTGAGAAAGTATGTGTCATGAAATATCTAGTTTTAAAATACTTCAAGAAAATATTCTGCAGAAAAGAGAATAATTTTATTCAAAAAGTACATAGCCGAAGAAGTAAAATATTTTATTTGAGAAACAAATTTAGAGGCATTTGTTAAAATGTATTTTATTAAATGGATATTTTATTTAGAAACTCAATCAAGAACACTTTGAGGACTGTGAGACTAGAATGTGTGGCATGGGTTGTAAGACGACTGAATGATATGAGTTTTGACTTTGCCCAAATCCATTATTATGATGTGACCTTTATGCATACTTTGTGTAACTTTCTCGAATGAATTTTGGGGATGCGTAGTTTCCTCTCCATGAAGAGGGTTGGGATATGATGTAGGAACTATCCATTTTGATTTATGAGATAACAACCTTTTACTTGCATTTGCTTACTTTAATGAATTGTTTGTATTGATCTATTGTTGGTTAAGTTATTAGTTATAATTAGGAAAAAAATGTACTACTTTTTTGACTATGTTTGGTTATTAATTTATGTCATGCTTATTTGAATTAATTCCTATGTTGTAGTTAATTGCTTGTTTTGCTATGATATGTTGTTGTTAATTGCTTGTTTTGCTATGATCTATTTAATTGTTTGTTTAGTTGCTTATTTATTTTCCATATTGTGATTTTTTTCTCATGTATGCTAGGTTATATTGCTTGTTATGTATGATAATTTTATGACGAGGTAGATGTATAATATTGAATTTTAGTGGGGGTGTACATTGGAGAAACAAGTGAGTTGTTAAGGGTCATATTTGGTTTAGTCATAGAGGGATGACATAGTTTTCTAAGTTGAAGAAGACTGGATATTATGAATGGCTAAGAGATGTGATGATGTCCCATGAAGATGAGTAATAGTGATTGGAGAATTTTTGTGACTAAAGACTTGATTAGTACAACTGAGGAATCAGAATGATGGGTGAGAGGTTCATTACATATTTACTACAGTATAGAATTTTAACAGATGTTTGTTCTAAAATTTATTTTTATACAAGCAATTACCAGCTTCCATAAGTGTTTTAATTTCGACATGGACTTCTATTTTTATTTTTAAGAAGTTTATATTGTTGATATTTTATAAAATAATGTTTTCTCAAAAATTATTTTAAGTTGATTTATAGTGGTGATAATATTTTGAAAATTGTTTTATAAAACGATGATGATATTTTATGGAAGAAAATTTGGGTTCAAAAAAAAATGGAAGCTTTGATTTGAATATGAAAATTTTTTGGTAAATGTTTTGATTCCAAGATGTATTAGAACTCTCATCTCTAGCAGCAATGTGCTAGCAGATTTCTCTTTAGTATTTTGGGTGAGTCATCCTTGTCATCGAATGAAGGAATCACTATTTAAGGATTTCAAAGTTAATTTTTTTGACTAGATCCGAAGGTTGATGTGGATGTATACAAAGGGATCATTGACGAGAAAAGGCTTTGATGTATGCTTGTAAAGATGGGGTAGGCATCTAAGTGGAATTTTTTTGGGAATTCATGTAGTCAGAATGCTCTTAGGATGTTGAGTATTCGTTGACCTTACGATGGTAATTATTTGTGTCATCATACGTTTAAGAATACGATGCTCTTACGATGTTTAATATTTTGTTATCTTACGATGGTGTTCATTTGTGTTATTTAAGAGTATTTGATACAGGACCTTATTATGTGGGTCTAGGAATTGAGGATTCATGTAGTTGAAACATGGGTAGATGGCCATATTATTTTGAGCATGTTGTCATTTGTAGACATACATTATTTAGAGAATTTAATCATGGGAAATCATATACTATTTTGAGGGTGTTACCATGAGTATTTACACATGATATTTGAATGGTGTAAGTATGAGATAGTGCACGAATTATTTAGAGGATGAGACAATGAGGAAGTTCATCGATGGTTTTGGAAGATATACATATTGTGGTGGACACGTAGTCAGTGTAGGGGATCACACATATATGTTAATTATTGGTATGATAATGTGATACTGCTATTTTTATGTATGCGTGCTTTGTTTGATGAGTTATACTGATTGTTGGTTTATATATTTATTTATACATGCATTATTGAACCAACATAAATTTTTGTGAACATTTCTTGTTATGGGATATTATGTGTTTGCACCAAAAATGGTCACAAACCCCGAATGTTGTGAAAGCACCAGTGTATGAATACAAATCAGCAATATTCAAACACAAATCTCAGATCTAAACGAACAACAAACAGCAATCCAGAAATAATGAACAAAAAACACGAGATTTATAGTGGTTCGGCTATCTCCGGCCTACGTCCACTCCAAAGTTTTTATCTTTTATTGATCGATGCTTGGAGATTACAATTTCCTATCGCGTAGTACAACGGATTTTATGATTATAATCTGAATCTAAGGCAGCAATGGTGATCTGGAGTAAATCTGGCAGAGTCTGGGCACTCCTTAGCTCTCAAAATTGTCCGACCTCCTTTCTGAATGACCAGGGGCTCTATTTATAGGTGTAGGAGGCTGATATTTCGCCTAAAATGAGAGGAGACCAGTTCTGGTACGTCAGGGGGCCCACATGCCCGCTTTCTGGAAACCCAGGCTCACTTTGGGATCGATTCGAAGCTACGTTCGAATCGATCGAGAAATTGTCCGATTGACTTGAAATTTGGGGTGAGCATTCTTCAACACGTGCTCAAGCTACTGTGAAAATTTCATACCATTTGGACTTGTAGATCTCAAGATATGGTCGATTCAAGTTGTGGTTTTTCGTGTCCTGCTGCCGTTCGAATCGATCCACTCGATTCGATTGCTATTCGAATCGATGCTCTTGAGTCGACTCGATTGAGTTGATTTCTCTTCCACGCGCGTGCTTCGAGTCATACATTGCATCCCTTCGGGTTCTAGCTACGTTGCTTGGTAGACTCGTATCCTTCGAATCGATCAGACCAACGTTCATTCGAATCGATCAGGGCAAGTCACTACCGATCGATTCGAATGAGTCTCACTAGGGTGGATTCGAATCAAGGCCTGAGGGGATGGATTCGAATAAACCATTGCATGCTTGCCTAACAACCTGGGTGTGTTGCCATCGAGTCGAACCAGTGCCGATCGATACGAATCATATCGATTCGAATTGTTTCCTTCATGATGGATTCGAATACTATCGATTCGAACCATTATCCACATTCCTCAGTCCATCTCTAACTCCATCATACGAACTCTGATTGTCCTGAAATTTGAAACATAGCCTCTCCTAACCCTTGCCATCATCTCCAACCAATTTCGTCCCGATCGGAGTTCAACCAAATTTTGACGACGTCGATTGCAGCCTTGATTCCAATCGATCTCCAATCCAGATATCCGTCATTCCTTGCCAATTTGTTGATATTCCGACTTTGACCAAAAGGTGGGATAACATTTGCCCCCCAAAATATGCCTTATGATAATAAGGCGTGTTTTGTATAGTTCTGAATCCAATATCCAAAGTCCATAGCCACATCATCCAAGTGCATCATCCTTGACTGCTCGGAGTCGATGTCCAAACCCAATAACCAAAGCCTTAGCCAAATCCATGTCCGTTTGAGCCCGACGACCGAATCCTAATCCATCCTTATCCAATAGCCAATAACCGAATCCAGGACCTTTCCGGGTCGATATCCAAATCCATAACCTCTCTGGGCTTTTGCCAAGCGCAATCCGCACCTAACGACCGTGGTCCAGTGTCCCTGGACGTTGAGCTAACCTCTCCGGGCTCTTGCCAAGCGCAATCCACACTTGACGACCGTGGTCCAGTGTCCCTGGACGTAAGTAATGCCATGGCTTAAGTCCTAAGCCGAATCCTGGTCGCTCCGGACCCTTATCGAGCATAGTCCATACTCGACGACCTGAATGAGTCAATTTACCGCGTTCGGGCAAAAAGACTCACCCCTTGCCAGGCGTAATCCACACCTGACGACCGTTTATCAAAAACCAAAAAGGATCCAATCAAAATCCAATCAGAAATCCAATCCAAAGTCCAAATCAAATCGGAAAACCGGAAATCCATATCAAAAATCGAAATCATCATCCAAAACGGAGAACAATCATCCGAATGAATGCTGAAACCAGAAAAACAAGCAAAATCAAGAGTTCAATCCAAACTCCAAAAACCAAATCAGAAAACCAAGTGTCCAATCAAAAACAAAAAACAGATTTCGCAAACCATGGCTTTGCGGTTTATCACCATTCAGAGCATGCCTAGGGGCTATCTCCGTCCCCATACATGTGTAAATGGCTCAGTTGCTCGCCAATGGTTTGTTACTTATTTCATATTATCCTGGTCAATGGATGACCAATCGACCATCATTCCTGGGCCTCGCACCATCATGGCTCGAGGTAGGCGGTGGTTGCTCCTGCTCCACCGCTGCGTTCCGTACTCCAACATACTGCCTCAACTGTCCATTCCTCACATGCTCCTCAATTATGTCCTTTAAATGCCTGCAGCTGTTGGTATCATGCCCGTCCAGATCATGGAAGAGACAATGCTTTCCTGATGCCTTCTCCCGCTCGGATGGTTCTCTCCTAGCAGGCCTCCGGTAAGGAAGGCGATTCCGAGTTTCCATGTATATCCGTTCCTGCGTCTCGTTTAATTCTGTGTATGTGGAAAACTTTGGATCCTTCCATTGCTTCCTGGTTTTTCCTGAATCGTCATCCAGCTTCCTTTTTCCTTTATCTTTATCCGAGTTTCCGTTGGATGGTCCTCCACCCCCAGTCACATTCACCTCCTTTAACTTTAAGTCCATACATGCATCTTCTTGCCGAAGGAACCTTTCAGCTTCATGGAAGAATTCCCCGAGATCCAGTGGCGGGTCTCGTACTAAAGATACCTTAAAATCTGAATCCTCTCTGACTCCCGACACTGCCGCCATCAAAACCATCGATGGATCCGGCCGATCCACCGAAGCAACCGCCGCATTAAATCGAGTTAAAAATGCTCTAAGTGATTCATCCGTCCTTTGCTTTACCGATGTTAACGTCATCACGTTCTTAGGTCTTTTGATATGAACCCGAAACTGTCCCAAAAACCTATCCACCAATTCCCTCCAAGTCCTGATAGATCCTTCTTCCAGCTGCCTAAACCACATTGCCGCTAGATCTGTCAAGTATAAAGGGAAACATCTGGCCATCACTTCCTCCGATGCCCCCAGCACTTCCATGTGTCTAGTATATCTCATCAAGTGATCTGTCGGGTCAGCCTTGCCATTATATGCTTCCACGCTAGGTAACTTGAACTTAGGTGGATTTTGAGCTACCCTGATTTCCCGAGCGAACGGACTCTTGTTCACCCCTTCTAAATCCTTACTGGTCAAACCTCCACGCATAGCCTTCCTAATGATTTCCATTAATCCAGCGTTGCCTGTTAGGGGTTGCCCCCCATGCTCCCGAGGGAACTCTGGTACATATTCTTCATGTGGCTCATTAGCTGCAACGTTGGCTCTAGCCTGCTGAACTCCTTCCAAAGGTCCTTCTGCGTTGGATCCTGTGGGCCTGCCCCCAAGCCCTTGTTGATTGCCTTCCGGTTCTGTATTATGTCCTTCATTGGGTTCCGCAACCCTAGTTCCTTGTTCCACATTTGCAGTCGCTGTAGTTGGTCTAAGGTTCTGTGTTCCTGCAGCTCTCATCTGCTCGAAGAAAGTCTGCATCATATCCTGTTGACTCTTCAGCAACCTCTCATGCAATGAATTCGCCATATCTTCCATTTCGTCTCTCGTAATGTAAATCGAAGCTTGTCCTTCTCCAGCTCCGGAGGATGCCTCTTGACTTCCTCCCTGTTGGCTTCTCTCAGCTCTTTGTCTTGTTTGTCGAGTCATCGTAGAGCCAAACCTGAATCCTTAAAATTTCAAATCTAAACTTTGAATCTGGTGTAGCGGGTGCTAGTTCTTCTCAGTGAAAGCACCAAAATGTTTGCACCAAAAATGGTCACAAACCCCGAATGTTGTGAAAGCACCAGTGTATGAATACAAATCAGCAATATTCAAACACAAATCTCAGATCTAAACGAACAACAAACAGCAATCCAGAAATAATGAACAAAAAACACGAGATTTATAGTGGTTCGGCTATCTCCGGCCTACGTCCACTCCAAAGTTTTTATCTTTTATTGATCGATGCTTGGAGATTACAATTTCCTATCGCGTAGTACAACGGATTTTATGATTATAATCTGAATCTAAGGCAGCAATGGTGATCTGGAGTAAATCTGGCAGAGTCTGGGCGCTCCTTAGCTCTCAAAATTGTCCGACCTCCTTTCTGAATGACCAGGGGCTCTATTTATAGGTGTAGGAGGCTGATATTTCGCCTAAAATGAGGGGAGACCAGTTCTGGTACGTCAGGGGGCCCACATGCCCGCTTTCTGGAAACCCGGGCCCACTTTGGGATCGATTCGAAGCTACGTTCGAATCGATCGAGAAATTGTCCGATTGACTTGAAATTTGGGGTGAGCATTCTTCAACACATGCTCAAGCTACTGTGAAAATTTCATACCATTTGGACTTGTAGATCTCAAGATATGGTCGATTCAAGTTGTGGTTTTTCGTGTCCTGCTGCCGTTCGAATCGATCCACTCGATTCGATTGCTATTCGAATCGATGCTCTTGAGTCGACTCGATTGAGTTGATTTCTCTTCCACGCGCGCGCTTCGAGTCATACATTGCATCCCTTCGGGTTCTAGCTACGTTGCTTGGTAGACTCGTATCCTTCGAATCGATCAGACCAACGTTCATTCGAATCGATCAGGGCAAGTCACTACCGATCGATTCGAATGAGTCTCACTAGGGTGGATTCGAATCAAGGCCTGAGGGGATGGATTCGAATAAACCATTGCATGCTTGCCTAACAACCTGGGTGTGTTGCCATCGAGTCGAACCAGTGCCGATCGATACGAATCATATCGATTCGAATTGTTTCCTTCATGATGGATTCGAATACTATCGATTCGAACCATTATCCACATTCCTCAGTCCATCTCTAACTCCATCATACGAACTCTGATTGTCCTGAAATTTGAAACATAGCCTCTCCTAACCCTTGCCATCATCTCCAACCAATTTCGTCCCGATCGGAGTTCAACCAAATTTTGACGACGTCGATTGCAGCCTTGATTCCAATCGATCTCCAATCCAGATATCCGTCATTCCTTGCCAATTTGTTGATATTCCGACTTTGACCAAAAGGTGGGATAACATTATGGTTGGATTATTGAGATGCATGGTATGACTTGTGAATGGATTTGATCTATGGTTGAGATTATTTCACCCTTTGTTGATGGGGTGTTATTTTACATGTTATAGTTTCGGTTGCATGGTTGAAGGAACATATGAGTTACTATAGCATGTACATGTAGAAAATTGCATTTATAATTGTGAAGAGAACTAACTGTGCTATAATTAACTATATTATGTGGTTGTCATGAGCTACATTTCAAGTAGTTAGCTTATTATTTATAACGATCTGTATTTATGATAATTAAAACTATTAATTTAATAAGATTTTCGTATTTAATATTATGAGAAATTAAAATTTATGATTTATTAATGAGAAAAAAATTAGAATATAATTTAATTTTATTGTTTGAATGTTATTGACAGCTATTTTAATGTGATTTCAATCAATTGAAATAATTGTAAAGTTAATTTGGTTATAATTGTAAACAAACAATAAATTAAATGTTGGATTTAACGTTGAAATTATTTGTTATTAATTGAAATAGGTTTATTATGGAATATGAAACCAATTAATTAGTACGTAAATTTATTAGCTTTAGTTTGTAAACAGTAGACTTAGAAATGTGTTTGAATTACTGATGTGTAATAATTATTTTAATTATTATTTTATTATTTAATCCGTTGAAATAATTTGGAAATCAATGTGAATTTAATATAATTAAATATTGTCGTTAATTTGAGTTAAGATGACAATAGTAGAATATGAATGTAATAAAATGTAAACTAATGTTAATTATATTCATAAGGTATTAGTAGATTCAATAATGAGAGTTTAAATCAAAGTAAAAGAATATGATTAAAATTAAAATATAATTAACTGGGGTTTTATTACAGTTGTAATTGAACGCTGAAACTAGTGCAATATTTAAATATTGGATTTAACATAGAAAATTTATTTTAAAAGACTATAAATTTCTATGTAACCAAGAATGATAAAATCATTAACTTTTAAATTTGAATTTAAAGGTGATTAAATCAATTTAATAATAATTTATTTAATTAACGTGAAAATTAGCCATTTTGGCCACTGTCTCGGATTTCGACGAAACTAATTTCATCGGATTTGTAATAGTGAATTATTGTAGGACTTTAAGTTTCGTAGCGATCAGACTTATCGTTTGATCATGCGAGCTCGAAACGCATACAAATTGATTAAATGAATATAATTTGATTTTGAAAGCTAACTTCTATATATAAGGGAATTGGGGTTTGAAACTATTTCCATTGAGTTTACAAATATCGAAAACCTATATTTTGATATATGGGATGACCTACTTTCATTTCGGGAACGAAACGGGCTTTTCGGGTCCTTGTTATCGTTTTGACCCAATTTGATATGTCCATTCATTCTTATCCTTCTCTATCTATATAAATGGATATTTTATGAAACCCTAGCTGCCTATTCCAATTTCTATACCTACCTGTTCAATTATCTCCTTCCTTCCTTCCCAAGGTCAGACAATTCCTAAACCTTAATTCCCAAATTCAAAATCAAATCAAAAAATTCAAACTACTCAAACCCCATCGAATTTTATATCGTTGGAAAGCTCTCGATGAACATAGTCTCTCTCTATAATTCATTTTTGCAATCGAATTACGATTTGGCCAGAATTTGACGATCTTTACCAGCCATCAGTTTCTAGGGTTTTGCGATCGACGGCAGATCGTCGACTAATCGACGGCGGATCATGCACCAATCGACGATCAATGAGTTGCGTCTAGAAGAGGAGGACAAGCAGGTCTCAGATCTGGTCTTCACTCATCATATGGAGGCATGGAATTGCTAGAAATTGGCAATTATCAACGGCGGCGGCAGAGCTCGCCTGGGAAGCCGGAGGTGGCGGCGTCAGAGGCGTGGGCAGAGGGAAGGCCGGCGGTCTCGGCCGTGGTGTTTGATGGTGGCGGCGATGATCGTGGCAGTGGCAGCAATTGCGAGATGATCGGGAGCTCCTTATGTTTGGGTTCGTGGTTAGGGCTTGTGCGTACTATAGGGAGGTAGAAGGTAAGGCTATTTACCATTTTGCCCCTGAATTCTTCTAATTTCAAATTTAATTTTCAAACCTTCTAATATCCATAACTTTTCCATACGAGCTCGAATTCGGACGCGGTTTCTTCCATTGGGATCGTATCGAAATTTCGGATAATATGGAACTAGTTTGGTTGGATTTGGAGACTATTGGATTTTTGGGCTTTATTTGGATTTTTAAATCGACGATAAATCAAAGGTGAGTGATTTAACCCACTCACAAATGCTAAACCTTTTATGTTAGTTGAATTAAATTTATGATGTGATAAGAAATTTATTGATTGCTGTTTAGTAATTTAAATTGTCTGAATTAATTTACCATTTAAATTAATATTGAATTTAAATTGTTAGTTAAATACCTAATAATGATAACTAGTTAATTGTTGTGATTTATTAGCTGATTTGGATGTTGATTGTGATGGATGTTTATTCGTTGACATTTTTGGATGACTGGATGTTTATATCCCTGTTATCACTATTGGTTAAAAAGATACATGCCCGAATGATCTTATAGATTAGGGAAAACCATTATAGGTTGAAATGATAAACCCGAGCGATTTTATTGATTTGGAAATTGTTGATTCGGGATACGGGTTAAAATGATATATAACTAGGAAATTTAACTATTTGGGTTGAAATGATACATACTCAATCACTTGACCATTGGGTAGAAAATTATATATAGACACCGTTGGTTGGTTTTAAATTATTTTCTAAATGATAAAGTATGTTTGAATTATAAATTTGATTTTTAAATTTAATTTAATGATTTTATTTTAAAAAAAATCATTTGGAAAATAATTTATTTTATATGTTTTAAAGCTTCAAATTATAGGTTAATATATGGTTTTAAATGTAAATTTAAGATTTTAACTTATAATTTTATTTAGTTTTAAATATATAATTTAAATAGTTTAAAATTTAATTTAATAAAATGTTTAATATAGTTTTAGAGATTTATTTAAATTTAATCTAATATAATAAATATAGTTTAA
Organism: Allium fistulosum; assembly: GCA_030737815.1. Lineage (NCBI taxonomy): Eukaryota > Viridiplantae > Streptophyta > Magnoliopsida > Asparagales > Amaryllidaceae > Allium > Allium fistulosum. Next base: position 300,687,531 of record CM060901.1, on the reverse strand, counting down.
ACTTAATATAATAAAAATAGATTTTTATATAATAACTTTAATAAATAAAATTTAAGAAGTTAAGTAGAGAATAATCTGTAATTAAATCCGATTTAAAGGATTTTATAAAAGGTTTTTTTAAAGGATTTTATAATGGTTTTATAAAGGATTTTATAAAAGATTTTTTATAAAGGATTTTATAAAGGGTTTTATAAAAGAACTTGTGTAAGGGGATTTTGAAGCATTTCAAAGGAATTTATTAGAGGTTTATGAAAAAGGAAAGAGTTGTAAACTATTTTGGAATTTATAAATAGCTTTATAAGTGGTTTTAATGCATATAAATAGTTTATAAATGGTTTAAGAGATATTTATAAATTATTTTCGAAATTGATTAAAAGAAATCTTCCTCAGTATTTATGAATATATTTATACTTTTGGATAAGTATATTGATATCTTGATATGAAAGTATGAACTGTTTTCTGGATTTATTATTATAAATGTTTTATAAAATGACCACGGTGTGAAAAATGTAACGATTGGTTGTTAAAGAGACAGAGGTCGGATATTGTCGTACTCCCTGCCAATGCCAAAACCACTTTAACAACGTGCATGTGATGGAGAATCTAGAACGATGTAGGATGGTTTGGCGAACGCTGCTGGTATGAGGTAAGAATGTAGCCCTAACCTTCGGGTCAGCTTGACATGACTAAAATCAGGAGCAATAACCAAGCCAAGTGAGGTCGCTCCTCCGATCGAACACGCTTCTTCGATACCATATCTGTTACTTTGTGATTGATTGGTGGCCAGTTTGATTTGATTATGGGGCTGTTATTCAAGGTGGGCGGTAGCTGCGGCTATGCATTACCACCAGCTTGGTTCCGCAATTCGGTAGAATCCTACCGTGGGTATAGCCTCTTGTGCCCTGTCATATGCCTCATCGAGCCCACTAGGATTTTGGTTTATGTCGTACTTATGGAGTGCTCCTTGATATCCCACCGATTTGGTGGAGATTACAGTACTGTATAGACTATGGCATTTATAAAAATGTGTTAAGGGGGATATGGGTAACGCCTTAACGCTATTTTAATACTTTACTTTACTGATAGACATTATATATAGCGTATATTACTACATATAAATAGTTTAACGGATCCTTAGGAGATGGAGATCCCGAAACATCTCTTAAGTTATTACACGCACGTTATACACTGGATAGGAGATGTAAAATCCCGTAAACATCTCCGAAGCCATTACACTCATATTTATTTGCTTAATTTAACATACATAAGATCTTTTAATTCTGACACGAGTGTTTTGTCTTTTCATTAGGCTTGGGTCAGCCTGAGCTTTTCAGTGTTGAAGACATTATTTTTGGAGGACGAAGACGAAGTTTAGTATTATATTATTAGTTTTATTCCACTACATCATGTTGTTCCGCTGCATTATCCTATTTTACCTGCTGTATGTATAACTCTGATTGTATTGTAAAAGTGTAATCAATTGTATTTGTAAAATAACTTCATGAACTGTTTATTTGATTATTATATTTTTATCATTCCGTTATGAGATTCTATGTTTTTTTCTTCTTTCCTTTCTCTTATTTTCTTATTTACCCCATTAACAACCCTCCCTTTTGAATGGTTTGAGTTCGACATGTGTGGTTTATTATCGATTTAAACCGTCCAAAAAGGTGGGTCGTTACATTATTAGTATTTTGATTGAACCTATGATGATGTTTTATTTGGTTAAGGATTGTTTATGGGGAATTGCAGGGCTGTACTTAATTTAAGGGGGATATAAAGACCCGTATATATAACACTATTGATTTTAAGTTAATTAAAATGGATTTTTAATTAAAAGATGATCTGGGTACGATATTTATAACCGTTGCATAGGTCTTTTCGGACTGATCAGTTTACACTATAAATTTGTTAAATTTGGAGTGCAGTTTGGAAGATAGGTGTTTTACAAGTCATAAATGATGTACGTAACTGTTTCGGGTCAAACTAGGTGCACGGCTCTTAGCCCAACACAAACGGCTATTTGAACGAAACTATATAACCCTAACCATCAACTCTACCTTTAACTTTCTTCCCTAAACTCGAAGAACTTCATTTTTCTTCCCTAATCCTGAATCCCTTAGTAATCTATAGATACTTATCTCTAATCAAACTATGTTGTAACATTCATAAAAGTCCTATACCTATCAAATTAAAATGATTGTCTTGATGAGTTGAATCAATGGCAAGTGATCGTTTTTCGTGTTAAGATCAACCAGAAATCAAGGTCAAAGGTTCCAGGGGCAAACTAGGGTTTCTAATTGGGGATTTTTTATTCATTCACCAATTAGTGAAATTGATGATTAAGATTGGTAGAGCGTAATGATACAAACTTAGGGTGGTTTTAATTGCATGAATATATAATAAGGCAACCAGAATTTTGATTAAAATAGGTATAGTTATCGAATTAGGGGTGGTCGATTTCGGCCACCATAGGCACTGGCTCTGGCACTGGAAGGTGGTGCATGGGATGGGGAGTAGATTGCGGTAGGTTGTAAGGCATCAGATCGTCAAAGTAGTTGTAATTTTGCAGTTAAAATTCTTGTCGGGTGGCGGCTGAAGAGATTGGGGGAGAGGTGCATCGGCATGATAAAATAATCTCAATTAATTATATTTTTTAAATATTAAATGAAAATACGTCAATTAAAATATATAAATGTTGATATATGCTATGTTCCATTAATTATTATTTGGTTGTTGCGATGTTTTGATATGTTGTGTTTCGATTTGATTATTCATTGTTAATTGCTGTATTATTGAGTGATGGATGTTATATAGTAGTTAACTGTTGATTTGAATCAAAATAATTAATTAATAGAAAATGAGTAAAAATCATGTAAATATTGGAAGATAGTATTATTTGCAATTTTCGAGAGATATTTATAAATAGCAATGGTTTAATAATTTATACTGAAATTGATGTTAAAAATTTAATAAGATTATTATTTTTGAATTTCTGGGGAAATCCATAAGTAATAATAAAAATATATTTTAATTTAAACTGAAGGAGAACTGGGATCCAATAAATAATAATATTATTTTCTTTAAGACTGTATTGTTTTGAGAAAATAACAATGTAATAGCTTTATGGAGTTTATGGAAAAAATCTTATTTATTATTTTAGTACAGAAATTTGAGATATTTCGAAGATAATAATAATAAGAAGAAGAAAGATGTGTTTTCAAAGGTATTTTGGGTTAACTTATTGCTATTGTGTGATAAATATCAATAAAAGGACTTTTGGGATTTAAAGTGAAGTGTTATTATTTTCTATTTAAGTAGTAATAATTTGATTATGAAAGATAATAAAGTGATTTGAGTAAATAATATTATTTTGATGAAGTAAAAATATTATTCTTTTTGGAAGTATTTTGATGTAAATTACTATTTTCGATTAAATAACGACGATTTGAGGTATTTTTAGTAATAAATGTATAATGAAGGATTTTTGAGTGTATTAAAAAATTATTATTATTTTGGGATAAAATAAATAAATGTGTTTTTATAATAAACAATAATAAGATGAGTTTATACTTAAGAGGAAATAATGGGTATAATTACATTATTTGGACTGTTGTAACATAATGGGTGAAATTATCATGTATTTTTGTTGTATGACAATGGAATCGCATTAGGATGAGTATGCGATATTTTTCCATTATTACTATGTGAATGATAGGTAGTAATTATGGCTTTATTGTGTGGATGAGATTGATGTTTGTGTTACTAATATTGAGTGGTTAGTACACATTTGATGAATTTAGATGTTTGTGTTACTAATATAGAGTAGTTAGTAGTTAGTACATTGCCGAGGTTGATGTTATGTTACAGGTATGGAGTAATTAGTATACATTTATTTATTTACACTTGCATTTATAATGTTCTTGATGTGTTACTAATAGTTGATGATTATTATACATTTGAGTATATTCGTTGTGGTTGATTTATTTGATGTTTGGGGTTGACGTCGAGTATTATTGGATTTGTGTGATGTTTAATGTCTATATTGATATTATTATGGTTAGTACATATTTATGATGATTGGTTGCAATGGATGAGTAGAATATACTTGTGTCTGCTTGTATTTATCGTTGGGTTTTTGTTGTGCAATATTATGTGCTAACAAATAATTGATACAGGAGAAGAGTAGGAAACAACACTACACGAGTTTGATCCCGAAAGGGTACGTAGGTAGCCTTTCCCTATGCAATAGCTCTAGGTTCCCCTGTGGTCAGAGTGTATAGGATAAGGCATAGTCCAAACATAGTTGATCGGCTTTTCCTTTTGTTGTATATATCCATGTATTTGTGAAGTTGTAGGTAAGAGCAAAGGAGGGAACAAAGTTCTGGATATTGGTAATATTTGTAGGTTGTTAACTTAATGTATTTCTTTCACATCATAGTTACATTATTTATAGATTTAATGATGATTAATGTATTAAAAATGTAGATGTTATTTCATGTATTGGATCTTATATGATATTAATTATTGAGAATATATGCATTGTTGTTTAATTTCGCTATGCGGTTTTCTCTTTTAGTTCGCAGTTTTAGATTTTTAATTTATATAACCAATAACTCACTATTTATATATTTGAGATTAGTGTGCAAGTATATATTGACGGTATTTGTCACTATTTTAGATCTTAGAAATAGTGGGGCGTCACGCGTATAACCAATCAAAATACATTTGGAAACTCTAGGTTCCAACTTCTCATTTCCTATGTTATGACCGTATACAAGAAAATAAAAATATTTAAATAACTCAAGTTTACCTCTCCGTTTTTCTTTTGGAATCTGTAACGAACCGCCTTTCTTACTCCGAAAGACGGGTCATTAAGGGTAGAAGAAAAAGAAAGATAAGAAGAAACTTCACAATCACAAAATCTCATAGTGGAATGAAACAACATATATTAATCAATATAAGAATTTACAGAGATACTGCCATAATTGTACATTAGAGTCATAATAGTACAAGTTCCAAAACGAGACCGTCCTTACATCACTAATACAAACTACATACATGTACACATAGTGGAATAATATAGTAGCTAGCTAACGTTGAAGCCACCTGCTCTAGCTCCTCCAAAATGCAATCGTGAGAAACCTGGATCACTTGGCTACTCATAAAAATTTGAGTACCCAAGAGTTTTAGGGAAAGAAAATAAAACTCCGCGTTAGACATGGGTCTGGTGTGAGTAAACTCAAACGACTGAATTATTACTTTTAAAAAACTTCTAAAATCAAGGGTATATCGTAAGACCACGCTGCACATAAACAAAGACGGGTTTTTACCTTACGATAACCAAAATACTTTTTATAGAAAATCCAATGAAATTTATCATAATGTCTAGGGTTTTCAAGTAAATAAATAACATATCCGAAATTACTACATTAATTAAATTCCAGCATAATAGTTATACAACTAAGACCGAAGGCACTTATTGGAAGATGGATTCCATACAATGACTGGGCTACTGGGGTATCGCCATTTACGGTGCATCTCTAAATAAAATAACACAGAGGACCTCGCCTGGATCCCCTGCCAACACAAGACCGGCCTACCCCTTGCTGGATAGTACCGAATAAGATCGCCCCTCGGTTGGGATCAGCAATCGTACCAAAGCATACATGAGTTAATGGTAGGGACTCTAGATAAAGGTAACCTTACCCTAATGGGAGAGACCCACTTAGGCTTGTTGCATCTCCCCTGTTTTAGTCGTTTCTGATTGATGAGGCCTGAGGCTATTTTTACCTTTATTATAGCATTACCACTTGGAATGCTAACATTGCCTTCCAGATGTTGACACTATGTCAGCATTCATCCATACAAGTTGTTCAGGAGATGAACGAACCGAAGGCACTATTTCCACTACACCCATTTTGGAATCACCCTGAGGATTAGTGGAAAATAGCCCTTGCACTTCATAAGCTTCATCTTGGATCATGACTTTCAAAACCTTCCAATCGCATGCTTAAGTTAGTTCGAAGTGGTTTCCGAATAACTATTACTATCCAATCCCGGTCTCTTCGAACCAATGTTCGATAATATTCCAAGGTCAAGTTATTTATAGTGGACCATTCCACTATCAAGGTGTAAATATTTACATAAGGAAATACATTCCTTATGCTTACATCATCATGACCCGCTTATCGAAATTAACTTTCTTATATTCATCACGTTCCGAAGCACGTTATTTGTGACAAGTACAAGTCAACTTACTTCCAATAAAACTTGTCAACGTTTTATTCTAACCACTTTAATTTTTTGGCTACTTAATGGTATGGACAAGAGATCCTTAGTTTAAAACAATTTACTTAAAAAGAAAAGTTGAAAATAATTAACTGAAGGGTTAAAATAATCTTTTAAAATAAATCTCAATTAAATCTTAACTTAAAGCTTAATTAAACCTTATTTAATCATAATTAAAAACAAATTAAATCATATTTAAACCTTAATTAATTTTAAAATTAATTAATAATTAAACTTTAATTATATAACTTTTATTTATAATTACCTATAATTAATTAATTAATTAACTTTTAAATAAATAATAATAAATTAAATAACTAAATTCTAATTAAAATAATTAAGTTTGATTAATTAAAAATTAATTGCCATTTTAAATTAATTAATCATTAATTAAAACTATTTAACTAATTAATCATTAGCTTACTTAATTATTACTAATTAACTATTAATTACTTAACTTAATTACTAATTAATTAATAATTAATTTTTAAAAAAAATTAATTAATAATCAAAACATACTTAATTAATTTATTATTAACTTATATACTTTACTAATTAAGTTTGAAAACGATTTTCAAAAAAAACATTTGAAAAGAAACTTTGAAAACTTGGAAATCGTGAATTTTCCGAACTGCATCTATAGCGACTATCGCTATGGATGTCGTAACTTAGAATTTCTTTTCTAAGTTACATCCAAAACTTAACATTTCACATTTTCTAACCTTGAAAATATAAAGAAAAAGAGGTTTCAAAACACAAGCTAAAGTTAGAAACTAAATAAAATAAAATAAAAATAAAAACATTACTAAATCAAACTAGTAAATGAATTGATTTTTTTCCAAATGGATCTCAAGTCCATTATTTCATTTCAATTACTAACTTCCTTTTCCATTTCAAACACCTAACCAAACATGCATAATAACCAAACAATATTATTACCATAAACACATAAGTTACCATCTCTTTACAACCAAGCATAACACTTAAACTTAACAAATCCAAACCAATTGCAAAACCATAAGTTAGCATACATAAACCATCCAATGAATTCCAACATCCAACACAACATAATATATACTCATATATATAATCAAACTAACTTAAACACCAAGTTAAAAAATTAAATTTTACTCACCGAAAACAAATTGAAAACTTTGTCAACTTTTTGCAAAATGACTTGAAATCTTGGAATCCTAAAAAGAGACTTGAACCTTCCTTTAAAAACTTGGAAATAGAATTGTCTTTAGCATGGAAAGGTTCGTCCTTGACATCATATGGTTCGGCCTAGAGGGTTTAAGATGAATGTGGACTTTAACTTTGGAAGAGAAGTGGAGATATATGTGTATATATGTTTTAGCAATCTTTGAAAGTGATTTTAAAGTGAATGTTCTTCCTTTTTTTCTTTGAAATAGTTTAGGAAGCCATAAAAGATACTTAAAAGCTTTAGGAGGATTCGAAAAGTAGAAATGAAGTAAGGAAATGAAAAAAAATAAGAAAAAGTTGTTTTTATATTATGTTAATTAACAAGTAAATTTACCAAAACATCCTTTGTACTTTACCCCCCTCCAAATGCCACCACCTCACCACCCTTGTCTCCTCACCAAAACCAACATATTTTCCTTGTCCCCCCTCCATTTTTCAAGGCAAACATGTCTTAATACTTGCTTGTACTTATGTTGGAAAGAGCATCTTTTATAAAAAGGTATATGTATTTTTATATTAAAAAATCTTATCTTTTCATGTATGCATGCATATTCAAGTGTACATGCATGTACACTTGAGCATGTTCATGTATAAACATTTTTAAATATATGAATGTGTGTATACAAAACTGGCACGACATTTCCGACAACTTGTAGTCGACGAAAAATCGAAAATCAGAAAACGAATTCCGGACACATTTTCAATCTTTCTTTGAACTAATTATCTTTGTAAAGAAAATTTTAAAATGATTTCACCATCATTTATTATTATCTAAAAAGAGTTATTTTAGTTATAAAATCCATAATTTAATTATATAAAAATATATTTAAATATTCATAATTTAAGCTATCAAATTGTGGGTCATTACAGAATCTTTCCATCAATGATTGAACATGGAATTTGATTTATAATATAAACAACAGTTGAAATAGCTTCAATCCAAAAGCCTTTTGGCAAGCCTACGGTCAATTTCAAGCAATGAGCTTTTTAAAGTAGAGTTCTGTTCATTCTTTAAATAGACGGTGGGTCCCCAAATATAGTTAAATGTCTTCCAATTCTACAACGTTTGCAAAAATTAAGGAACTTCTTCGAAACATATTCACCGCCATTGTCGAACCATAAATCTTCAATTTATTCCAAGTGTAGTTTTCAAAAAGTGCTAACTAACCTTTAAATTTCTTAATCACTTCCAACCTAGCTTCCATTACATATTCCCAAAACTTGCGTATGTAGTCATTTTTAAAGAATACAAAATATAGAGCTCCCTTGAAGAAAGCTATTGAACTGGTCCTCAAAAATCTAAATGAACATAGTTAAGTACCATCCTACAACTATGATTACCAATGCCAATAGATACTCTTGTCTTCTTAGCCAATACACAATCCTAGCAGAAATTAAATTTGTTAAAGCTTTCTCTTTATTTGCCTTCCTCCTATAAAGCAACTCTAGGTTTTTCTTTGAAGGATAACCTAATCTCAAATACCAAAGCTAGTTAGCATTCAAGTATTTAGCACGATCAAATCCAACACATGACTCTCCAAGAATAGAAGTACCCTTAAGCAAATACATAATTTTGAATCATAAAACCTTTCATAGTCACAAGTGACTCCCTAGAAACCCTTAAATTATCTCCTTTAATAGTAATCTTTCATCCCAATGATGCCAACTTATCTAAAGAGTCAAAGACTTATGAAGACATGGAACATAGCGACCATTAGTTAAAGTACATATTACAGCATCATATATCCAAATCCACGCCGAACCAATTTTCAAAGACATGCATGTAGCATAATTGCCCATATGGATTAACTTCCCTCCTTATCAACATAGAAAGAGAAGTAATCCTTAAAGGACTCCCCAGAATCTAGATCAAAATTGTTAGAAACATCAAACACTAGTGCTGTCAGAACAACATTACTGTCGTTCTCCATAGCACTAAATGAAGAAATAACCACTTCCTTTTTCTTCAAATTTGTATTATCTCTCCTCTATTAGCTTGATTTCTCGCAATAATGACAGTTACCATCTCTAAACTTACTTTTCCAACAATGCTTCCTAGAATTAAAATGTCCCCTAAAGTTCTCTTTCTTTATGTTCCTACCTCTTTCAACAAACAAACCTTGACTACTACTTCCTCCACCACTGTCACCTACCTCCAACTTTATCATCTGATCACACGAATCTTAACCAAGTACACTAGTCCTTACGTCATCTAATGTTAGGGTATCCTACCATAAATGAGATTATTGGCAAACCCAGTGTATTGCTTCAAAAGTGAATACAGTAGAACCACAATCTTATGCTAATCATCAATCTTTAAGTTAGCAGACTTCATCGTCGTTAGCAAAGCATCAAACACATTTAGGTAGGATGTAACTAGAGTAACCTTTTTCATTTTGTAGGTGAAATAGAAGCACAAACGCCAATTATCCATTTTAGAGACAACTACATTGACTTCCAACACCCTTCACTGGAAGGATATACACCAAGGAAAAGAAAGAAGATCACGCTAAGGTGTACCATCAAGAAATGATCATTCTTGTTTTTGCATTTCATTTGTATTTTTATTTGTGGTAGTACTATTTTGTATGGACATGGTTCCTATTTTACATTTTAAAAATAAGTAACTATTATCTAACTTGATAACCTAAACTATACCTACCTATATATATGATTCTTGATAGAGTTTGAGTATGCTCTAGTGGAAATTACATAATTTGTAACATATATCTAACTCGATAACCAATCTTGTTTAAAGTAAAAGGAGGTTTTTTTCTTTCTATTATATATTTATTGTATTGTAATATAATCAATTAAGTAATTATTTTAAAGTATATTAAATAGAAAATCCATGAATGATACGTTATGTGATGGTAATTACATATGTGTTGTAATCATGAGAAACTTAACACATTAAAATGATATATTGTTTTGAATATTTCTAGTCAAGATGTTTTGAGACAGGATATCAATATATCCGTTGAGACTAGAATGTGTAACGCTGTCCAAATATTGGGCACTATATTACATGGCTGATAGGGACATCAAAGGGTTATGTACTAATAGTCATTTGAAAAATATGGAATGACTCACTCGAGTGTTTTCTATTAGTTAATATGACTAAGTTCAAATAGAGAATCTCGAAGTGACGATGTTACACAGTTCTCTCCACTTGAGATTATCAGAAAACTTCAATGTGGACACTTCACTTTGATTATAGTTAAATCACTACATGGAATCCATTGAATGCCTATAGTAGGGTCTGAGTTGAAGCATTAGAAGTGAAACACCGTTCAATAGAGAATTCGTCTCCTTGGTTATATGAGTTTAGTGTCATGGTCAACTATAGTCAACTCAAAAGTAAAAGTCTCTAGTTAGAGCAGTATGGTTAATACTAAATTGTTATTATTGTACCAAGTACTTTTTGTTTGGACTATTCAAGTTGAATGGGGTGATGTTCGAATTTTAACCAAGTCCTAATTCCAAAAGTTATAATGTGATACTGTGTTAATGAATAAAATTGGTGTAGATAATAGTTAATATAGGACCAATTATAATAAGTAAAATTGAATTTTACCAAAAAGATATGTAAGCGATAAATTGAGCCTAAACGTCACACCACTAGATAAGGTAGTGTGTGAACGTTAATACTCGAATTGTTCGATATTAATCGCTAACTGAACTTACGCCTTTGAGTCGCACGACATTAATGATAAATACTCCGAAAAAACCAAACGATTTATTTAATTTGTAATTGTTATAATTAACCAATCTTTATGAAATATTAATTGTTAAATTTTATTTGATTTTTTTGAATACCATTAGTATTTAATAAAATACGTATATAAAACTTAAAAACATGCGTACCGATATACAATGTCGGTAGACTATTTAAATCGTATTTAAATAAAATAAATACAAAGTGGGTTTCTAAATGAATTAAATTGATTAATATTTGTGAAGGATTATTTATTAACATTTAATTTAATTTGTTTGAATATCATTAGTATTTAATAATATGTGCATATAAAAGTTATAAATGCATGTATCGATATACGATATCGATAGAATGTTTAAATTGGATTTAAATAGATTAAATGCTAAGTAATTTTGGAAAATTTTGAGGGTCATGTGGCACCAATTATAGTCCACCGTAGATAATAAAGAGAGGGAGAGGATTTGATGATATTTAACTAGGAATTAAATAGAGAAAATTTTAAAGAAGGGAATTGAAAGATTTCGATGTTTCCTTTAAAACATATTATCTCTTATTCATTTCATTGCTCTCTATAGACAAGTCTCATTCTATCATTCTTCTTTCTCCAAGTCAAGTTATAGCTGAAATTTTAATGGGTTCCATAGTTTAGAAAATTTCCAAAACAAAATTTGAAGGTTGATTTAAGAATCTAGGAACTATTAATCATTGTTCTAGCGACTACTTTTTAGCCACATCCTAAGGTGATTTTTAACTCTATTTATTTTTATAAACCATGTTTATATGCTTTGAATCCCTTACACGTTGTACATCAGATGTTTGTATATTCATAGTGTAGCATAATTTCATATCCCCTTTTTACATCTTAATTAATTATTATTAATACAGTATGGATCCACCCTTTTGTTATTCCTTGGTTAGTTATATGAAATATATGTTAATACAGTTTAGGTCCATTATCTAAAACGATTATTTATTCATATTGTTCATATAGTTTGGTATTGTATCATTTATAACGACTTTATATGTGCCTAAATTGTCCAATCTAATTTAGCTGTTGTTTTGAAATTATTTTGATTGAATTCCCTTTAATTAAATATATGCATGTTACATGGTTGTTGTAATTTTTTTCTTGAAAATAATTTTGATTAACTCTCATTGATTTTTGGTTGAAAACAATTTTTGATTGAATCAACTTTAATTACTTAAACTTACTTTTAGAAACGAAAATGTGTATTGCATAGTTGTTATTTGAATAATTTTGTTTAGTTGTTTACTCAAGTGTAAGAGTTATTCCAATTTAAAACACACAAGTGGGATTTTATGTAAAATATTAATTTAATTGATTCCATTCCTAAATTGAAATTTGGATGTAAAATTATAAACTTTAGATTCATATATGTACATATTAAATTGCAAACTTCAAATACACATGTTGCTCTATCTATCAAAAATATTATTTACAATAAACCTATGCATGTGTGTCCTTTTTAACTTCAATTTTATAATAGACTTTATGTAAAACTATAAAATTTATTTCAAACCATTCCTTAATCACACACAGACATACACAAATACACACACATAATATGTGTGTGTGCCTACATATATACATATATATGCACATATATTTTATTAATTAAAACCTTGGACAACAAAGGCATGCGTAAATATAGTCATAAATGTCATTTAATAAATCAATAAATCCGACTATATAGAGAAATAATTGAGAGGTTTTACTCTCTTTATATATGAAGCCATATATTCTCTCAATTAATTATATAAGTTAAGGAAGAAGAACCAAAGGTTTTCTTCTTTACATTATTTTTTCATGTTACTATTACACACATACATATTGCTTATACGTTGCACTTACACCTTACACATATAAACGCGTAAGATACATTCATTAGAATACAAGCTAATTCAAATTAAGTTTATAACTAATTTTAATAATTGAAATAAACAAAGGTTTTATTTTAGGTTGGATTAAAGTTCCATTAGACTTCATAAGCCTAACATATCCAAAATCGATTTTTTTGAAATCTACCTATTTAACATGCTTTCGACTATCTCGAGTCTTCCATCCTATAGGGAGATTGAGTTCCGAATCGATTTGGAAAAGGATGCAAAACCTGTCACTCTGCCTTTGAGACATATGGTCCCTAAATAAAGAAGGGAATTGGATAAGAAAACCTTAGGGCTATTGAAGAAAGGATTCATCTGTAGGAGTAATTTTGAGTAAGGAGCCCCTGCTGTGTTTGCTTCTAAAGCAGATGGTTCTTTAAGACTCTGCGTCGATTATAGGGAGTTGAATAAGTTGACAAGGAATAATAGGTACCCTCTACCCAAAATAGATGATTTGTTTGGCCAACTTGTAGGGGCTAAAGTATTTTTCCAACTAGACTTAGCAATGGGATTCCATCAGTTGAGGATTGCAGAGATAAGCAAGTGTGACGCCCCACCTCTATACTCACACTAGCCAAGAACACTACAAGGTAATGCCGTCGACTAGCACAAAGAATAAGGCTGTTGAGGAGCGACCATCTGTGTAATTGATTTGTGCGAGTACCGATATGCCAGATAGAAGGTCATGCATTTCATTTCAATAGGAAATCTGACATATCAAATACAAACTCAAAGCTACTACACAGTGGCAATGTGGCCTCCGGAAACAAATATAAAATAAGCATAACACAAAATCAGTCGCAGATATTCATATCACTAAGGCGTAAACAGATATGAATATAACATATAGAAGTGAACATCAAAGTAGTGGTCTTACAAGATCCACTACATCACAAAAGAATAGGTACAAGTACTAGCCAAAAGAATAAGTATACATCAAGGAGTCTCTATCTCGAATGTATAAAAACAAAAACTACTGAGCTAAAGTAGTTAGCCAAAAGTTAGAAGCCAGTCCCTGCTAAGAATTCAAGTGGAAGTACCTGAAACACCTCGGTCTGACCCGAGTATTATTTAATAAGTAAAATAATAAACGGATCGGTTTAGCTATAAATATCATACAAGATGAGATAGGATAAAAGATATGACAAAAATATATGATAACAATAATGTCATATTGTGACAAGTATATATTTGATAACAATGAAAATCATATAATATCTCAAATCTCCTCAAATATCCAAAAAGAATATCATATTCTTTAGCTTATTCACCAAACCTCAAATATTGACAAAACATATCAATATAAATCGCAAAAACTGGTGAAACAAAAGTTCCAAAAATCAATAATTAGAAATCCAAAAAACACAAAGGGGGAGGCCTATCACAAACGGGAGCATGAAAACTCACCAACAAGTGTATCACAAACGGGACGCTATCCCATGGGTCGCTAACCCGTAATGAGCCGAACAACGATGTACCTAAAAAGATGCGTCCCATGGACAGAATCACGTTTGAGCCAAACATCAACGCACCTAAAAAGATACGCCCCATGCACAGACTCATTGAGCCGATTGCTCTACGAACGGTCAAAAGACCATGGGTCGCTACCCCACCAAATTGAGCCGAAGCTCTATAGAATGGGGTATAGTCCCCCACGTGGACAAAGAGACATCACATATCGCTAATCTAAACCATAAAATGATCATCATTGATCAATAAGTGTAAATTACACTAAGCTAGTAAATAAATGAGTTTAGCTTCATGTCCCATAACCACTAGCTTAACTTAAATATTTATGAACAGATTATAGATTTCCACTCGAAAATTGTCACGAGATTTCAATCGAACAAGTCCAAGAATTAACTGATGAAGTAAACGCAAGCGTTTCATACCACTTGTTTTGCTAATTCGTTTAATTAGATTTCTCATACGAATAAAGTAAAGGTTTGTGTTTACTAATAGATTGGAAAACGGCTTTAAAAACAAGCTTTGTATTAAAAGAAATATTGAAACCATTTTTGTGAAAGAGTTTGATTATTTACTACAAGTATAAAAAACTTTGTATTTTAAAGTGACAAAACATAGAAATGATTGTAAAAACAATCTATCACCAAAATCGACATTCGACAACGTGAATTAAAACCATAAAAATCGATATCAAATCCATCAAATGGATATTCCTAAAAATCCAAAAAAGAAGTCATTAAAGTCGATAATAAATAACAACAACTAACCGGATCAACAAAAATCGATAAAAATTGGAAATCCATTCAAAAATAGGCAAAATTAAATAGTACCAGACGTTTGGTAGGTTTAGCCAGACGTCTGACCTGGGGTTCTGAAAATTTATAATTTCTTTCTCCTTTTTCTTTTTCTTCGTTGAAGCCATCCAGGCGTCTGGATCTTGGCTCTGCCATTTTTTTATTTTTCTGCCATTTTAATTATTCTTCTAGGAGCCCCTACCAGACGTCTAGTTGCCTGGGCCTGGGCAGAATTTGCCTAGGCCAATGATGGCCAAATCAATTCGGAGGCGATCAGACGAGAGAGGGAGGCTAGGGATTTATTCCAAGCGACAACCCATCCCTATAGGCTCTATGATACACCCCAAACAACATGTCCAAGCATCCAAGATAGGATCTTTAAAGATTTTGAATTGAAAATACCAAAATTGGGGAATTCACCAAAAAAATTCAAATCAAAAGGCAATTGAACATGAAATAGATTAGGAATTCATACCTAACAACAAAGAAAACTATAGACATAGATGTGAGTTCAAGAACTCACCTTTAAACTCAAAACAAGGAATGGGAAGCTCTAAAACAAGGAAAGATCAACTCCACTTCAAATCTCAACTCTAGAAGCTCCAATCTATGATCATATACAAATATTTCCTATGTTAGGTTATATGAAATTATGAAAATTGGAGAGGGATTGAGATGGAGAAGATGAAGAGGATGCTTACCTAAGCTTCTCCTTGATTTTGGAACTAGAACTTGAATTCCTAAGAGAAACTAGGGCATAGGAATTTTAATTTTCTCTTCCCACCATTCTTCCTAGGGCTTGAGTGTTAGGAAATTATGAGTGGAATGAATGAATGAAGAGGAGTGGAGTGGGAGTTATTAGGTAAAAGAGTTTTGGTTCTCTTGTTGGGGTAGTGGGCTAGAACACAACCCAAAGCCCAAACAAAATACTAAAATCCTAATCAACTCCAAACATATCAATGTTTATACTTAAACAAGTTGTAAATGTCATTTTAAAATCAATGGAAGTGGTCTTGAGTCCGGATTCGACTATTTACAAAAAGTCACATTTTAGACTTTAAATTCAACTAACAATGCTATATTTAAATAAAACATTTAAATATATAATCGTAAAATATGCGGGTTGTTACAGACTCCACTCCTTAAAGAAATTGCATCCTCGCAATATTTAAGAAGAAAATAAAGAGTAACAACCACTCTAAGGCATAACAACACAAAAGAAAAATTTGAAGTGAGAAGTTCACCTTAAGGAGACGAGAGAGTAATTTCGGATGTGTTTGCTCGATGAATTCTCTGGATTCCCAAGAGCAATCCTTTGGATTTGAGGACCATTGAACTTTCACAAGTAGAACATCTTTATTTCAAAGGTGTTTAACCTCCGTAGCAATGATACGAATAGGATGTTTCTCAAAAGTCAAATTAGGTGAAACTTCAATTTCTTTAATAACACCGGGCTCAAGAATAGAATCGGAATCTCTTAGGCATTTCCGTAGTTGAGAAACGTGGAATACTTCATGAATAGCAGAAATTTGAGCCAGTAATAAAAGGCGATAAGCCACGGAACCAATGTGCTCGGTGATGGGAAATGGGCCAATATATCGAGGTGCTAATTTTCCCGATCGACTGAAATGCACAACACCCTTCATATGTGAAACACGAATGAACACCAAATCTCCCACAGAAAATTCTAAATTCCTTCTTCGGTTATCAGCATAGGATTTTGTCTACTTTGAGCTTCTTTTATCCTATGACGAATAAGGACAATCTTTTCTGTGGCATCACGAATAAAATCTGGACCTAAAACCAACTTCTCACTGGCTTCAAGCCAACACGAGGTAGACCGGCATGGCCTTCCGCAGAGTGCCTCGAAAGGTGCCATACTAATACTAGATTGGAAGCTATTATTATAAGAAAACTCGACAAGAGAAATATGATCTTCCCAACTTTCACCAAAATCAAGAACATAAGCACGAAGGAGATCTTCAAGAGTTTGATTCACACGCTTGGTTTGTCCATCAGACTGAGGATGATAAGCGATGCTAAAATTAAGCTTCGTTCCCAGAGCTTTTTGAAGACCCTTCCAAAATCCACAAGTAAATAATGGATTATGATCACTAACAATATAAGTTGGAACTCCATGCAATTTAACAATTTCTTTAACATAGAGTTTAGCCAAAAGTGGTACGGTTCGGTTGGACCGAGCGGGAAGAAAATGGATGGATTTGGTAAGTCTATCTACAATCACCCATAAACTGTCATGACCCGAACGAGAACGGGGAAGACCATCAATACAGTCCATGGAAATTTGATCCCACTTCCAAACGGGAATGTCTAAAGGTTGCAACAACCCCCCGGGCCTATGATGCCCGGCCTTAATGAGTTGGCAAGTCATGCAATGCTTAATAAAGTTAGCAATATCAGATTTCATTCCATCCCAATAATAAAGTCGTTTCATGTACGCATACATTTTACTACTTCCGGGATGAATGGTAAATTTAGAATGATGAGAATCTTCTAAAATGTCTTTACGAAGATCACTAATATTTGGCACAATAAGTCTACCAAATTTTCGAATGCCTTCACGAGCATCATTTTCAATGTCTTTCAAACCATCAATATTTCTATCCTTACAACTTTGGCTAAGATAAGCCAATTCAGGATCATGCTTTTGAGCTTCAAGAATGCGGTCTAAAAGAGATGGATGAGCCTTAAGGCTACATAAAACAAGAGATGAACATGAATCAGATTCACGATCTCGAATCTCACAAGTGGACAAAATCTCGAGATCATTCCATTCGGATATCATCATGGAAACAACCGCTTGTTGCTTACGACTAAGGGCATCGACAACATGATTTCCCTTTCCAGGAGTATAAAGAATATCAAGATCATAAGATGCAAGGAATTCGAGCCAAAGTTGTTGACGCAAATTAAGTTCCTTTTGAGAAAATAAATACTTCAAAGATTTATGATCGGTGTAGAGAATAAATTTCTCTCCCAAAAGATAATAACGCCAAATTCTAAGGGCGAAAACAATGGCCGCGAGCTCTGAATCATGAGTGGCATATCTAGTCTCGGTAGGCTTTGATTGCATAGAAGCATAAACGATCACATGTTCCCTTTGCATGAGAACGGCTCCCAAACCAACACGACTAGCATCGGTATAAACAATTAAGTCTTGGTTCCCTTCGGGAATCACAAGAATAGGAGCATCGGAAAGGAGTTCTTTTAATTTTTGAAAAGCAGCTTCACATTTGTCTGACCATATGTACTTAACACCCTTCTTTGTCAAACTAGTAAGAGGTGCGGAAATTTTAGAAAAGTCTTTTATGAACCAACGGTAATAGCCCGCCAATCCAAGAAAGCTACAAATTTCCATCATGCTCTTCGGTCTCTTCCAATTTTGAATCGCTTCAATCTTTGAAGGATCCATGGAAATTCCGGATTCGGAAATAATATGTCCTAAAAATTTCACACGGGATTGCCAAAAGTGGCACTTAGAAAATTTTGCTTTCAATTGATTGCTCCTAAGGGTTTCCAACACAATTCGAAGATGTTTTTCATGCTCTTCCTCGGTTTTAGAATAAACAAGAATATCATCAATAAAGATGAGAACAAATTGATCGAGGAAGTCTTTGAAAACTCAATTCATAAGGTCAACAAAATAAGCTGGAGCATTCGTTAAACCCAATGGCATAACAAGCCATTCATAAGATCCATAACGAGTACGGAACAATGCCAAAGGAATGTTATCCTCCGCAATACAAAGCTGATGAAAACCGATTGCTAAGTCTAACTATGAAATGAGTCTAGCACCGCTAAGTTGATCGAATAGATCATCAATCCGAGGCAAGGGATATTTATTCTTGATGGTGAGATCATTAAGCTTGCAATTCAGAAAATTGTTTACACATCTCCTCATTTTCCTTATTGGACATATGATAAGGAGGACTAGTGCTAGGTAGAGCTCTAGGGATTAGATCAATTTTGAACTCAATTGCTCGCTTAGGTGGTAATCCTAAAACGGGCTCAAATATATCGGGAAATTCATGAACAACATGAATGAGGGAAATGACATCTTCCTCATCATCATTATCGTCATGATGTGGATTTAGAGAATATAAGGATGCTCCCAAATTGGAATCTGAATCTTTAAGAACAATAGAGATCTGCTTAACAGATTGAGGATGTCGAAGATGGATAGTCCTCTCGGGATATAGGATGTGGGCTTCGTAATGGTTAAGTCAATCCATACGTAAAATCATTTCGAAACCTAAGTAACGCATAACATGCAAATTGGCTTGGAAAGCATAATCATATAAAATAATTTCAACATCCTTACAAAATAAACTGAGTGTTGCGGATCCACCAACCGGATTCGCAATTCTTAATGAAGTCATCAAGCCCATAACATTCAAAGGAAAAGCATCAACAAGTTCTTTTGATATAAAAGAGTGAGATGCACCTGTATCAAAAAGAACTCGAATAGGATGATCATGAAACATAATAATACCATCAAGGACAGAATGAGAAATACCTTGACCAAAAGAAGTGTTACTAGTGGCTTGCACACCATTCAGCTTTCCCTCTTTCTTGCTTTGAAGTTTGGGACATGAAGATATATGATGACTCGAACTTTTGCAATAGCGCAATAAAGGGGTTTCAGACACCTATTTGCATAATGGTCCTTAGAACCACAATTGTAGCATTCTCCATGACTAGAGGTAGGAGTCTTTGCTACCGAAGTTGCTTGCTTCCCTTTCTTGTTGGGATTAGGGCTTTGAACTTACTGTTGAATTGCATATTCTTGTTGTTATTGAAGTTCTGTTTAGCACCGACAACTTCAACATCACTTTCTTTATCGGCCTCTTCAAGTCGAAGAGCGATATCTACAAGCTGATCGAGAGGAACTTCTAGCTTCAGAAGTAAAGCCTTTTTGAGATTCTTATTCAACCCATAGATAAACCTCTGATTTTTCTTCAATGGGGTATTAATATACTCGACCCCATATTTAGAGAGGGATTCAAAAGATGCGACATACTCTGTCACAGAAGATTCACCTTGAACAAGGTCAATAAAGCGTCAAGCTAAAGTTAATTTTTCAGCTTCCGGCACAAACTTCAACTCGAACCTTTCCCGGAATTTCTCCCAAGTAAGATCCGCTTCAACAATTTCTGAAATCCAAAGCTCATACCAATCTAATGCTCTCTCCTGGAGCATGATAGAAGCCACTTGGACTCGATGTAGATCCATAAGATTAATGTGAGAAAAGATGCGATTGCATGTTCTAAGCCAAGCTTGGACTTCTATAATGCTTTCGGAACCCTTGAATGGCCTTCCACCCAAATTGATATAATCACTACACAAGCATGCAAACCCGGATTTATGATTAGTAGGCTCTGGAATGGGTTTGGCAGCTTGGGCATTCTTTACAAGATCCAAAAGCTGTTGGGCATACATGAATATGCCATCCTGAGATGTAGCAATGGATTGACTGACGCTGGGGCTGCCAGGTCTAACCATTTCTCTTCTTTATGAAAGAAAGAAAAAAGAGGAAAAAGGTTATTCTCAGAATGAATATCAAACAAACTTGATTGATAAAACAAGGCATCATAAAAGAAAATAGGATAGAACGGGTCCTATGACTCAATTAAATCCTAAGGCACGATTCCTAAGAGAGACTTAGGATAATGATCCTTGTTAGATTATTCTATATTATTCCGAAGTTTGGCTCTGATACCAAGCTGTGACACCTCTATACTCACACTAGCCAAGAACACTACGGGTAATGCCGTCGACTAGCACGAAGAATAAGGCTATTGAGGAGCGACCATCTGTGTAATTAATTTGTGCGAGTACCAATATGCCAGATAGAAGGTCATGCATTTTATTTCAAGAGGAAATCAGACATATCAAATACAAACTCAAAGCTACTACACAGTGGCTTTGTGGCCTTCGGAAACAAATATAAAATAAACATAACACAAAATCAGTCACAGATATTCATATCACTAAGGCGGAAACAGATATGAATATAACACATAGAAGTGAACATCAAAGTAGTGGTCTTATAAGATCCACTACATCACAAAAGAATAGGTACAATTACTAGACAAAAGAATAAGTATACATCAAGGAGTCTCTATCTCGAATGTATAAAAACAAAAACTACTGAGCTAAAGTAGTTAGCTAAAAGTCAGAAGCTAGTCCCTGCTAAGAAGTCAAGTGGAAATATCTGAAACACCTCGGTCTGACCTGAGTATTATTTAAGAAGAAAAATAATAAACGGATCAGTCTAGCTATAAATATCATACAAGATGAGATAGGATAAGAGATATGACAAAATATATGATAACAATAATGTCATACTCTGACAATTATATATTTGATAACAATGAAAATCATATAATATCTCAAATCTCCTCAAATATCCAAAAAGAATATCATATTCTTTAGCTTATTCACCAAACCTCAAATATTGACAAAACATATCAGTACAAATCGCAAAAATTGGTGAAACACAAATTCCAGAAATCAGTAATTAGAAATCCAGAAAACACAAAGGGGGAGGCCTATCACAAACGGGAGCATGAAAACTCACCAACATGTGTATCACAAATGGGACGCTATCCCATGGGTCGCTAACCTGTAATGAGCCGAACATCGACGTACCTAAAAAGATATGTCCCATGGACAGAAACTCGTTTGAGCCGAACATCGATGCACCTAAAAAGATACGCCTCATTCACTGACTCATTGAGCCGATTGCTCCACAAACGGTCAAAAGACCATGGGTCGCTACCCCTCCAAATTGTGCCGAAGCTCTACAGAAGGGGTATAGTCCCCCACGTGGACAAAGAGACATCGCATATCGCTAGTTTAAACCATAAAATGATCATCATTGATCAATAAGTGTAAATTACACTAAGCTAGTAAATAAATGAGTTTAGCTTCATGTCCCATAACCATTAGCTTAACTTAAATATTTACGAACAGATTGTAGATTTCCACTCGAAAATTGTCACGAGATTTCAATCGAACAGTTCCAAACGCAAGCGTTTCATACCACTTGTTTTGCTAATTCGTTTAATTAGATTTCTCATATGAATGAAGTAAAGGTTTGTATATACTAATAGATTGGAAAACGGTTTTAAATACAAGCTATGTATTAAAAGAAATATTGCAATCATTTTTGTGAAAGAGTTTGAGTATTTACTACTAGTAAAAAACTTTTGTATTTTAAAGTGAAAAAACACAGAAATGATTGTAAAAACAATCTATCACCAAAATCCACATTCAACCACGTGAATTAAAACCATAAAAATCGATATCAAATCCATAAAATGGATATTCCCAAAAATCCAGAAAAGAAGTCATCAAAGTCGATAATAAATGACAACAACTAACCGGGTCAACAAAAATCGATAAAAATTGGAATACACTCAAAAATAGGCGAAATAGGCAAAATTAAATAGTACCAGACGTCTGCTAGGTTTAGCCAGACATCTGACCTGGGGTTCTTGAAATTTATAATTTCTTTCTCCTATTTCTTTTTCTTCCCTGAAGCCTACCAATTAACCAGACGTTTGGATCTTGGCTCTGCCATTTTTTTATTTTTCTACCGTTTTAATTATTCTTCCAGAAGCCCATACTAGACGTCTAGATTTTTCAACCAGACGTCTGGTTGCCTGGGCCTGGGCAGAATTTTCCTAGGTCAATGATGGCCAAATCAATTCGGAGGCGATCGGACGAGCGAGGAAGGCTAGGGATTTATGCCAAGCGACAACCTAGCCCTATAGGCTCTTCGATACACCCCAAACAACATGTCCAAACATCCAAGATAGGATCTTTAAAGATTTTGAATTCAAAATACCAAAATTAGGGAATTCACCAAAACAATTCAAATCAAAAAGCAATTGAACATGAAATAGATGTTAGGAATTCATACCTAAATACAAAGAAAGCTATAGACATAGATGTGGATTCAAGAACTCACCTTTAAACTCAAAATAAGGAACGAGAAGCTCTAAAACAAGGAAAGATCAAGTCCACTTCAAATCTCAACTCTAGAAGCTCCAATCTATGATCATATACAAATATTTCCTAAGTTAGGTTATAGGAAATTATGAAAATTGGAGAAGGATTGAGATGGAGAAGATGAAAAAGATGCTTACCTAAGCTTCTCCTTGATTTTGGAACTAGAACTTGAATTCCTAAGAGAAACTAGGGCTTAAGAATTTTAATTTCCTCTTCCCACCATTCTTCCTAGGGCTTGAGTGTTAGGAAATTATGAGTGGAATGAATGAATGAAGAGGAGTGGAGTGGGAGTTATTAGGTAGAAGAGTTTGGGTTCTCTTGTTGGGTTAGTGGGCTAGAACACATCCCAAAGCCCAAACAAAATACCAAAATCCTAATCAACTCCAAACATATCAATGTTTATACTCAAACAAGTTGTAAACGTCGTTTTAAAATCAATGGAAGTGGTCTCGAGTTCGGATTCGACTGTTTACAAAAAAATCACATTTCAGATTTTAAATTCAACTAACGATGCTATATTTAAATAAAACATTCAAATATTTAATCGTAAAATATGCGGGTTGTTATAGAAGACCGAAGACCGCATTCCATACTCCAGATGGGCTCTATGAGTGGGAAGTAATTCCTTTTGGAATGATGAATGCCCCAACATACTTTATGGATTTTATGAGTATAGTATTTAAAGAACAACTTAATAAATTTATCGTGGTGTTTATTGATGATATCTTGGTTTTTTCCAAAGGCAAGAAAGAGCATGAGGACCAACTTTGGGAGGTATTGGATACCTTGAGAAGAAACCAACTCAAAGCTAAGTTTTCTAAATGCCACTTTTGGAAAAATGAATTTAGGTTCCATAGGCATATTGTTTCAGAACAAGGATTGGCTGTGGACCCTGCTAAAGTGGAAGTTGTCCAAGGATGGAAGACTTCTAGTAATGCATCAGAGGTTAGAAGTTTTCTAGGGTTTGCAGGCTACTATAGGAAGTTCATCAAGAGATTTGCACAAATAACATCCTCTTTAACCTGATTGACTAAGAAGAATCTAGTTTTTGTTTGGGATGATAGATGCACCAAGGCATTTGTGAAACTTAAGGAGTCATTGACTAGTGCACCTGTGCTCACTATTCTAGATGGAACCAAGCCGTTTGTGGTTTTTGCAGATGCATGTGGCATAGGATTAGGGGCAGTTCTTATGCAAGAAGGAAAGGTAGTTGCCTATGCTAGTAGACAACTGAAGTACCATGAGAAGAGGTATCCAGTGCATGATTTAGAATTGGCAGCCATTGTGTTTCCTTAAAGATGTGGATGCATTATCACTTGGAGGAAAGGTTTGAGTTATCCACTGAACATAAATCACTCAATACTTTTTTTTCAAAAAAGGTTTAAATCTTAGGTAGCAGAGGTGGATGGAGTATGTAGCATCCTTTGACTTTAGTGTTCAATATACCTTGGAAAAGGGAAAGTAGTCGACGACACCGTTAGTCGGAGACACGCTACCCTACGTGCTATATATGAATGGAGACAGTTGGAGTTTCTCTCGAATTTTAACCTCCAACCATCAATAAAACCCTTCCAAGGTTTTCTATCAGTTGTGGAGATTAGACCAGCCTTGATGGATCATATAGGGCAGAAGCAAGTGAATGATGAGAAGTTAGTAGAGATTTTGGAAAAATTGAGAAAAGGAGAGTATTTTCCCCATGCTAGGAGGTATTCAGTTGATGAGAAGGGATGTTTGAGAAGAGATGGATTTCTTTGTGTTCTAATGATTGATGATTTGATGAGAGATGTGCTTATGGAGTGTCACCACTGAAGGATGAACATTCATCCCTGAGGAGATAAGATGTACAAGGACATGAAGAGAATTTTATTTTGGAATAGAATGAAGAGAAGCGTAGCTGAGTTTGTTGCTAGGTGTTTAACATGTCAGAAAATAAAAGCTAAGCAAGGGTAGCTTGGTGGATTGTTATTAATTTGGAAATTTCGACTTGGAAGTGGGAACATATTTCGATGATTTTTGTGGAAGGATTGCCTAAAAGTCAGAAGGGCAATGAGGTTATTTTGGTTGTTGTGGATAGACTCACTAAGAGTGCTCATTTTATTTTGATTAAGAGAAATAAGACTAGCATATCTCTCGTACAGATATATATTAAGGAGGTAGTTCGTCTATATGGAATTCCTGTAAGCAAAGTCAGTGATAGGGACCCCTTATTCACTAGCGAGTTTTGGAGGAGCCTACAAACAACTTTGGGAACTTCTTTTTTACCTTAGCATGGCATATCACCCATAGAGTGATGGACAAACAGAGAGGGTGAATAGGATAGAGGACTTGTTGAGAGCTTGTCTCTTGGATTTCGGAGGGCATTGGGAGCAGCATCTACCTTTGGTTGAGTTTTCATATAATAATAGCTATCAAACAAAGTTTGGTATAGCCCCTTTTGAAGCACATTATGGGCGGCCATGAAAATCAACTAGTTGTTGGTGGGAAATCAGTGAAAAAGTATTCCACGAACCTGATTTGATCCGTGATACCACGGAAAAAGTAGAGATGATCAGGCAAAGGATGATGGTAGCGTGATACCATCATTAATCTTATGCAGATAGAAGAAGGAAAGAGCTTGAATTTGTGGTTGAAGATATGTTATTTGTTAAAATCTCCCCTCTTAGAAAGTCGTTTGGTTTGGAAAGTTTGAAAAATTAGCGCCTAGATTTGTTGGGTCATTTAGAATTCCAGAAAGAATATGAAAATTGGCATACCATGTGGAGCTTCCTAACAAGTTAGAAGGAGTCCACATTATTTTTCATGTTTATCACCTTAGGAAATGCCTTCATGACACCGCTAACAGAATAGAGCCTGATCGATTAGGGGACTATGAAATGGAGCTGATAGTGCCTCGTGCCACCGCATGCATTATGAAGCACGGTGCTAGGAGACTCCACAATAAAATAATTAGGTTGGTCCGAGTACAATGGGAGGACAATCTGGCGGAAAGCACATAGGAGACCGAGGAGAAGATAAAGAACACTCACCCAGAGCATTTCGTTGGTAATTGTTCTCTACAAAATTAGAATTTTGGTTGCATCGTGGTAACTAGATTAGATGGTAGGAGATGGTTGTTACACTTTTTCACAATCACTTTACACTCATGTAGAAATTTTTATGCATGTTTAGGATATTTTCATATATACTTTCATGACACGATTACATAATCATGCTAGGATTGAGCTCCTTTTAGCATGTCTATAGTACATAATCACATTACATAATTGGTTGAGTAGATGGTGGTATAACATGGATGTTACTGTACGTTACACTGTTCGCCCTTTGGAAGATTTTGGGACGAAATTTTTTTTAAGGGGGAAGAATGTAACACCCTTAAAATGAACCATAAATAAATGAAGTAAATTGAATTAAATATGATAAGGGTTAAATATAGGAATTTATAAAAGTTGGAATTTGGCCACGAAAGTTATTCCGCTGCGTTTATGGCAAAATTCTGATCTGTTTCCATATATAATATGCTCAAAATGGATCTCGAACAAAGAAGTTAAGAGCATTTGAAGTTTTCAAATTTAAGTTAATTTAGTTTGAATTCAAATTCAAATGAAAAATCAAATTTAGGGTTTAAATTTCAAAAATTAGCTTGGGGGCTAAGTAAACATTTAATTAACGTTTAATGTCAAAAAGTTAACTAGGGACTAAAATAATTGTACAATGGAACAAGGTAAACGTTCCCTGAAATAGAGGAGCGATCGACCTATATAGGTCAACCAGTTGACCGGTCGCACATAAATAGTCGACAACTTGGCAATAAATGTTGCCAGTGGTGGCAAGTGTTTGAAGCTATGTTATATCCAACTATAAGCTCCAGATTTATCCATTTCTTACCTACTTCCATCCTACTGTTCTGGTGCGTTTCAACCCCTATAAATAAAACCATATCCTCTCCACTTTTCATTTATATTATTTTGGAGAATAGAATGAAATTATGCCATTGCTATCTCTCTCTAATAAGATTTAGAAACTCAATAGAGAATTCAGATAAGAATTCAATTTAATTCTTATTTGTTTCTTTTTCCTCCAATCTATTCTTATCCTATTCTTCTCCAATTATTCTGAATCTAATAAATGTATATACCTCTTCCCTATTGTGTGTGTATATATCAAAAGAGAGGGATTCTGGAAGAGATTGGAAAGCTACAAATCCATTTAAGTGAAGCTACTGTGAGTGGAAACCTTAGTATTTCTTTTCAACAATTGTTTAGTGTATTTCTTTTTGGATTTGAATATGCCATAGGGATTTTGGAATTTCAAAAATACGATAGATAAAATCCCCCAAAATTCTTTTTTATTTTGAGATGTCAATTCTATGTTGAGATTCTCGGTTATTTACATAAATTTTATGGAATTTGTTTTTCTTATGTAATTTCTAGTAATTTCCTAATCTATTCTACTTCGCTTTATTCTTTGGGTCAAATTATGATTCTTTAATAAAATAAGGGTTTTAGATTACGAATTCTATTCATAATTTACACCTCTTATTCTAATCTATTTCTTTGTAAAAGAGGAGTTGAATAAAATATGGGGTTTAGGTAGCAATTCTTATTATTAAGGATATTCCATTGAATTAGTGTAAGAAATTGAGTTTTTATTTTACGAGTTTGTTATTGCAGTTTTGGTTATGAATATTTGTTCCCAGTTTTTTATATTAAAATCCCATGAAATCTTGGGAGTTTGAAGAAAAATGACTTGTGATAATATTTGGTTAGGGAATTGGCTTTTAACGCTAGTTTAAAGCATAAAATCTATGCGTTTAGAACTTATGAGGCACGAATATCTATTTATCTCTATTAGCATAGTTAACGTATAATTATTGCGTATATGGCGTAGTTAATTAGGCATTAATTTACATTTATTTCCTCCATTAGGAAGGTAATTGATTATGAGGTGAAAATAAGAGGAAACTCTTATATAGCCTAATTATTATTTTAAGGCGTAATAAGGAAGATTCCTTATAAGGCCTTATTTATGAAACAGTGAGATGAGTATGTGTATGTGTGTGTGTGTGTATATATATATAGAGTAATTGATGTATGGCTAAGTCATAGGGATGTGAGGTCAATAGAGTTACATGACGGAAGTCTGCCCTTCACTTTGAGGCTACCGATAGTTGTGCACTTTTATTGATGTGATAGCCTTATGATAAATATTTGTAATGACATGAGGTTGGTCCCAAATTCCGTAAGGGAAATCATTCCAGCTAATCTGGCTACCAGTTCTAGTTCCTACGAATATTGGACTAATGTGAGAAGTCATTATGAGTATGGGCCATAAGATGAAGGGCCTGCTTCGGGGTCTTGTGGTATTAAGTGGTTGGACCCACCCCTTTTCCCTAAATGTAGTATTAAATGTCCAAGGGGACACATTAGGTGGTATCTCTATAGGGGTATGCTTTTGGAAATAGGTATTAAATGATGGGGTCTGCCTTAATTAAGGTATTAAATGACCAGAGTCTGCCTATTTTCCACATGAAAGTATTAAGTGGCCTAAGTGATTCCATATGGTGTCAGCTAGATAGTACCATGTAGAAGCACACCTTGGAAATTGGTATTAAGTGATGGGGTCTAACTTAATTAAGGTATTAAATGACCAGAGTGTGCCTATTTTCTAATAAAAGGCATTAAGTGGCTTGGGTACTGTCTCCCACATTATTAGCTAATTATGACATATGATTAGGATATAGGATTTTAGAAACCTGCTTCTGGAGTGGAAGGTATTAAATGGTTGGATCTGCCTCCTTTCCTTATAAAGAAGTATTAAATGGTTTTAATGATTTGATGTTCGTAGACATATTCTTATTTGGAAATATACTCCCCAAGTAGTGAAATGGTAAGGCTCGAGGATTTTATTCACCAGACATTTGTTGTTCTGACTCCCTCCTCATTACAACACAGGTTAAGGACGGAGTGATGGCGGTGATGATGCTTAGAGATGGAGAAGCTTGGCTTATGGCAGTATTTATTATTATTATTTGCTTTTATGTGTACTTATGTATTTAGACAATTGTCGTGACGGATATTTTTTTACGGTTGTTATGGAATTTTGTGTTTTGACATTTTTACAGTTTTGAAATAAATGGGTACACTTTGCTATTATATTTTGTTTCATTCGCTATGAATTCTAAAAGTTTAGTTAGGGCTCTACAATGTTATTTCTTTTTACTATCAACAGCTTACCTTAGAATGGATCTAAGTTTCGATAGGCTTTTTTTGGGTCGAAATTTAGGCCTGTTCCAGGGTGGGTTATTATAGAAAGCACTTTTCTTAAAGTAGTATCACCTTTCTTGGTAAGGGGATGTATGATACTATTTGGTAGGACCTAGTTCCTTGGTATCATTTTGGTCTTACTCGGTCTATATGTATATTTACTATGGGTTAAAATACATTATATCATTGTAGAAAGGGTTTTGAAATAAAAATTGAGTATTTAGTTCTTAAGTTTCCTTAAAAGAAAATGGATTCAAAAAAAAAGTATTTTGATAAAGGATTGTGTTGGTAAATGATATTGTTAATATGGGTTTATATCACTCATGGTTAGAGAAGAAATAATTTAACATAAATTTTTAAATGGGTTAAATTTAATAAGAAGGTTTAATAAACTTTGTTTTATTAAACTATGTCTTTTGTTTTAACATCAAAGTTAAATAAACTATTTGATATTATTGGGTCGAGTAATAAAACATCTTTACCTTAGAGGTGTCTAAGGAAAAGTAGACTCTAGGACTGAGTTTGGATACGATCATCCTACTCTTCTTAGCTACTTACCAGACCAGATGGGAAAAGAGGTCGAAGAGGTCAACTCAATTTAAGACCCATACTTATTTTGGGCCTACATCTGAATTTAGGGAGAAAGAAAAGATAAAAGTTTAAGTCGGATAACTGTATGTATTCTCAAGATGTAGTAGGTTCTTATACAAGTTTAAAACTTAAGTAATGAAATGTTTTCATAAATAATTTTTAGGAAATAAAAAGAATTGGAATAATATAATTATCAAGTTATCCTAAAAGGGATAAAATCGTACATTGTACTTGGATCATTTTATTCGCATGACCATTCTAGATTCAGGGTTCGGGAACAGGATTTCTATGTGACATACACCAGTCCGAACTAGGTATTTTTACTCGATTTCTCGACATCGAGTACTTAGGATGGATTCTTGGGATGATGTGAGTGTTTTCAATCATAGTTTAGGACTATATAAGGAAATAATAATGGCAAAGGATAACTTAAGTGATCTATACTAGTTTGGATGAGAGATTTATGTATTCGAAAAAGTGGTTAGATATCGCATACATATATTTCATGCACATTGCATGGGCTTAAGTAAGAATGATAAGTATTAGTATGGCTTGTTTCTTTCTTGGTTTGGTTGTGATGAAATTTTGGGGTTGAAATTTTTTTAAGAGGGAAGAATGTATTGAAGTGGAATTTTATCACTTTGATTTGTGAATGTTTGATTAATTTTAAATATTCAGTTAATGATTTTTAATAATCAAATAACCCTCTTTTAACTAATAAATAATAATGATGAAATCATTTTGAATATTTGTTTACATAAATAAATAGTTCGGTGAAAAATTAAAAATGTGACCGAAATTCATTTTTCGGATTTTCGACTTTTCATCGAACAAAAGTTGTTAACTTGTTATGCACACTAGTTTACATTTTAACACACACATTTAACAAATAAGAAGTGGTTAGCACTAAAATATAATCAATAGATTAAATAAGAGGTTAACAAATATTTAAAAAGAATTAAGTAATAAAAAAGACTTTTTAAGGAGACATATTTCCATGAATATTTAAGGAGACATATTACCATGAAAGGAGGAGTAATATTGGAAACTTAGAGTGGTAATTTGGCTACGGGGTAGTGAAGGTAATTTTCCACTTTTTGGAAAATCAATATAAGTAGGTATTTGTTCTTGTTTCAACTTTGCTCATTTCATCTTTTCTACTTCTTCACCCTTTTTTTCCTCTCTTCATCCATGGTGGTAAATCCTAGCATATCAAAACCACTCCTTTCCTCCTTGAAATCAATGCAACTTTGAAACAACATTTATAATGCCACTACAACCTCAAAGTTCAAAACTTCAGTGTCATAACCCTCTTTTTCATCCTTGGTCATGCACTATAGGGGGCTTTTCATGGCATGGCCGAGCACATTGGAAGCCTATGGAGGGCTCAATCGTGTCTAGTGGAGGAAATGAGGTAGCTTGGAATTGTTATGTAGTGGTAGGAAGAGAGTAGAAACCTTGGGTAAAGTTTGGTCGATGATAAAAGTGAGATAACTCACTTTGTTTAGCTTTAAAAATGAACGTTTCTATTTTGTAAATATTATTGCTTATTTTGTGTATATAGTGGGTAATATTGTTTGATCTCCGCTTGGAAGTGGATGGCATAAATAACCATTGTTTTGTAGCCGACAAAAGCAAAGAAATGGAAGTCGAAGTGTTTTGTAGGGATTAGGTCGCTATGGAAATACTTCAAAAGATGTGATTCTTGTAGAGGGATCCAAAGGGATTCCTCAAAGACGTGACTTACATTTCATTTATATGTGTATATGAAGAAATTCTATGCTATGGTTTGGAAATATTGACTATAACTTGGAAAGTTGGATTCTTTTGGAATCGAAACATTTGTAGCACTTGATGATGTGCTAGGGTGGTCGCTAAGCCCCTTTCCGAATTTGAAAAGTTATTCTTATGGATTTTAAATTGATTTCAAACTTATAAATATTTTGAAGTAAATTTTTTCTGTACATAATAGTATAAAATATAGAATGAAATGGACTCTAAAATCTATTTGATTTTCAAAACAAAGTTTTAAAAGTTACATTCCATACAACGTCGTTATGGATGCAATTTGAAATAATATGAATTTTGTAAAGTATAAAATGTTGTTCTTTTAGATAAACTATAAAATAATTTCAAATATGGTTTATAAAAGTTATATAAGTATTTTAAAAGGATTTTGAAATTTTTAGTTTATTTTTGAATATTTAAACAAGTGGATTATTTAAAAGAAATCCCTTATTTTTTCAAAGTTGAATCATTTTTAAAAGTGATTGTTTTAAGTTATGATTTGAGTGCAAGTTTAAACTTCGTTTAAAAGAGTTTTAAAAGTGGTTTGAAATTTATATAAATGATTTCAAAAGATTATTTGATATAGTAAAGCAAATGGTACTTCTATAAAGAAAAGATCTTATTTTTTTCAAATCAAACTCGGTTTTAAGCAATGATCTTCAAGTGGTGTTTTGTATAGAAGTTTTTAAACTATAATTTTAAGAGTTTTTAAGTGAAATTTTTAAAGAGGAAAGGAATATATGGACTACGGCATCTTTGTTGTAATAAATGTCTTCGAAAAGTGAAAAGAGATTTTGGACTATAATATTCTAGTTATAGTAAAAGATTTTGGAAAGTAGAAATGAAGTCTGGTTTATAAAACTTTATTTTAAATAAATAATAATATGGAATTTTTGTAATTTTATACCTGACATTAAACTTTGAGGTAGGTAAACTTCTACCTATACCGAAAGATAAGAATGTTGTTGAGATAAGGTTTGAGAGGTAATAATACCCCAACTTGAACGACTTCGTTTTTAACCAAAGGATAGTTTAAGTTTGAAATCGTAGATTGATGTTAAGTATATGAAGTATTATTTCCGTATACAAATTCGGTTACTTATGGAAATTAAGTAGTCCTATACTTGACACTAAAAGCGGATGAGTAGATTAATTCTCTATATGTGAGATCTAGAATCGGAGTGTTTTAACCAGGTAGAAGTCAAAATATCGGAAACGTGACAAGTATAGGATATTCGATTTCTATAAATGATCTTTAAAATTTATGGTCATATGGAAAGTATTCTTTTCATACCTAACACCAAATTCTGAGGTAGGGAAACTTGTCTCTATCCGTAAGTGTTTAAGAATGTACGTCGAGGCAAGGATAGTGCGCTAACTTGTCCAACAACATTGTTAATCAAGGGATAAAACAAGTTTGATATCGGAAAGTGGTGGTAAGCATGTTCGGTCTAATTTCTATACGATCCATTTACTTACACCAAAAGTATTTGGGTTTATTATAATTAATGTTTTTAAATGACATTTGTTTTAACCGAATTAAGTACATGTTAGCGCCAAAATTGGTCACTAACCCCCAAATCCAGATGAAAGCACCAAATACCAATCACAGCTCAGAGATAGAATGTACGTAGAGAGTAATAATGTGAAGAACAGTTAAAACTGAAATGAAAGCAGTGAAGAACAACAGATTTTATAGTGGTTCGGCTCACTCCGGCCTACGTCCACTCCAGAAGTTTGCTTTTTATTACTGTAATAATCGATTACAGTTACAAAATGGCAGAGTTGCCTTAGCCTTAGAAAAGAGAAAGTAAGAGAGCCGAAAGAAGATCCCTCATTTGGAGACCCTCATGCTGTATTTATAGGCAAAAGAAGGTTGTTGGGCTTCCTGAGTAGTTTGGGCCCAACGTGGCCATAGCCAATCCCCACTTCATTATGCCGAGTGACCCTGAGCAGTTGGCATGCTGAACCAAGGGAGGTATGCCGAACGAGCGGAAGTATGCCGATCCACCATGGAGTACCGAACAACTCAAATGTCGAACATACAAATGCCGAACATACAAATGCCGAACACCCAAATGTCGAACGGTCCATCTATGCCGAATGCTCATCTAATGCCGAACGATCCACCTATGTTGAACGTTCGTCCAATGCCGAACGATCCACCTATGCCGAACGCTCGTCCAATGTCGAACGATCCCTCTATGCCGAACGCTCGTCCAGTGTCGAACGATCCTTCTATGCCGAACGTTCTTCCAATGTCGAACGATCCCTCTATGCCGAACGCTCGTCTAGTGCCGAACGATCCTTCTATGCCGAACGTTCTTCCAATGCCGAACGATCCCTCTATACCGAACGCTCGTCCAGTGTCGAACGATCCTTCTATGCCGAACGTTCTTCCAATGCCGAACGATCCTTCTAATGCCGAGCAGCCTCCAACGTCGAACCATCCCAATGCCGAGCAGCCTCCAACGCCGAACCATCCCAATGCCGAGCGACATCTGCCAAACTGCCTAAGCCGAGCCATGCAATTTCTCCACTCCTTTTCCCAACGGCATATCCAAGTGAACTTCATCATTTTGAACCGAATCCATCATACTTTAGTCTCGATAGTTGTGAAGTTGTTTAAGTTAAATCCGTCTGTCCTCGGCCTTGCCAAAAGGCGGGTTAACACTTGCCCCCCAAAACATGCCTTGCTGTGAAAGGTGTTTTGAATAGCCTCAAGTCCAATATCCCAAGTATGTATGTTATCCACATCCATACTTTCCAATTCATAATCCAATCCATTACCAAGCCATCTTATCCGAGTGCCACGGCCATATCCTGATCCATTTCCACGACTGTTCCGAGTCGATGTCTGATTCTTATCCAGTAACCAAGTCCTTACCCAATTCCAGATCCATCTGAACCCGACTACCGAGTTCCAATCCATCCATATCCAATAACCAATAACCACATCCATGACCTCTCCGAGTCGATGTCCAAATCCGGGACCGTTTATAGATAATATCCAAATCCGTAACCTCTCCGGGTTCCTGCCAAGTGCAATCCACACTCGACGACCTGTGTTAAGTAAATCCATGGTGTTCATGGTTCAGTGTACCTGAACGTCGAATAATGCCGTGGCTTAAGTCCTAAGCCGAATCCTGGTCGCTCCGGACCCTTGTCGAGCATTGTCCATACTCGACGACCTGAAATAGTAATCGATAATATGGGGGCCTAAGTCCTAGGCCGAGTCCTGATCTCTCCGGACCCTTGCCGAGCATAGTCCATACTCGACGATCTGAAATAGTAACTAATAATATATAGCCTAAGTCCTAGGCCGAATCCTGGTCTCTCCGGACCCTTGCCGAGCATAGTCCATACTCGACGACCAAAAAATAAACATCCAAACCAGAATCCAAACCAGAAAATGAGCAAAACAGGGAGTTCAAACCAAACTCCAAAACCAAACCAGAAAAAGCAAATGTCCAAGTCAAAGGAAAAAACAGATTTCACAAACCCGGGCGTCTCGGTAAGCCATCATCTCAGAGCATGCCTGAGGGTTATCTCCGACCCCGTACATGAGTAAGTGATTTAACCGTTTGCCCGGAGTTTGTTACTTATTCCAAACCATCAAGATTAGTTGATGACCAATCGGCCACCATTCCTGGGCCTCATGCCCTCGTCATTCAAGGTAGGCAGTGGCTGCTCCTGTTCCTCCGCCGCATTCCGAGTTCCGACATACTGTCGCAACTGACCATTCCTTATGTGCTCCTCGATTATGTCCTTCAAATGCCGACAGCTGTTAGTGTCATGCCCGTCCAGGTCATGAAAAAGACAGTGCCTTCCTGACGCCCTTTCTCGTTCTGAGGGTTCCCTCCTTGCTGGCCTTCGATAAGAAAGGCAATCTCGAGTATCTAAGAAAATCCGCTCCAATGTTGCGTTCAATCCTGTGTAAGTGGAGAACTTTGGTTCTCCCCAGCGCTTCCTTTTCCCTTTATCCTTGCCCCCACCCGAGCTTTCACCGGGTAGTCCTCCATCCTTAGTCGTGTTTACTTCCTTTGGCCTCATGTCCAAACATGCATCTTCTTGTCGAAGAAATCTTTCAGCTTCATGAAAGAATTCCTCAAGATCCAACGGTGGGTCCCGTATCAACGATACTTTGAAATCCGAATTATCTCTGACTCCTGATACCGCAGCCATCAAAACCATTGATGGATCTGGCCGATCCACCGAAGCAACTGCTGCATTAAATCGAGTTAAGAATGTCCTGAGCGATTCATCTGCCCCCTGTTTGACTGACGTTAGCGTCATCACGTTCTTTGGCCTTTTTATGTGAACTCGAAACTGACTTAATAACTTGTCCACCAGTTCTGTCCATGTTCCAATGGATCCATCCTCCAACTGTCTAAACCACATAGCAGCAATTTCAGTCAAGTACAGGGGGAAACATCGGGCCATAACCTCCTCCGCTGCCCCCAGCACTTCCATATGCCTAGTGTACCTCATTAAGTGGTCGGTGGGATCCGTCTTCCCGTTGTATACTTCCAGAGTGGGTAGTTTGAAATCGGACGGATTCCTAGCTGTCCTAATGTTCCGGGTAAACGGACTTTTGTTAACTCCCTCTGAATCCCTGTTTGTCAGACCTCCGCAAATAGTCCGCCTGATAATGTCAGCCAATCCAGTGTTTCCAACCAATCCAGACTGCCCCCCAAGTCCCCGAGGAAATTCTGGCACATATTCTTCATCACGTACTCCTGTATTCCTATCGATGTCAGGCCGCGTAGCATTATCCGGTATCCCTCCATGAACTGGTCCAGCATCACCTGGTGGTGTGCCCCCGAGTCTATGTCCATCTAGATTGTTAACTGTTTGTTGATTGGGAGCTGCCCCCTGCTGATTCACTCCATCTGTCCGTTGGTTGAGTTCCTCTGGTCCAGCTCCACGATCTTGAGCACCTGCAGTTCCTGGTTGTCCAAATTGCCTAAGAAGAGCCTACATCATCTCCTCTTGCCGTTTCATCATCTGCTCTTGCATAGAATTCATCATCACTTGCATCTCGTCCCGAGTTATGTAGATGGATGCATGACCCTCTCCAGCTCCAGAAGATGCCGCTTGACTTCCTTCCTGATTGCTCCTTTCCACTACTTGCCTCTTCGTTGGTTGTCTTGCCATTGCTTTCTAAGATCCAAGTTCCTAACTCCAAAATTCCTGAGTGTTTCAATTACTCAGTGAAAGCACCAAAGTGTTAGCGCCAAAATTGGTCACTAACCCCCAAATCCAGATGAAAGCAGCAAATACTAATCACAGCTCAGAGATAGAATGTATGTAGAGAGTAATAATGTGAAGAACGGTTAAAACTGAAATGAAAGCAGTGAAGAACAACAGATTTTATAGTGGTTTGGCTAACTCCGGCCTACGTCCACTCCAGAAGTTTGCTTTTTATTGCTGTAATAATCGATTACAGTTACAAAATGGCAGAGTTGCCTTAGTCTTAGAAAAGAGAAAGTAAGATAGCCGAAAGAAGATCCCTCATTTGGAGACCCTCATGCTGTATTTATAGGCAAAAGCAGGTTGTTGGGCTTCCTAAGTAGTTTGGGCCCAACGTGGCCATAACCAATCCCCACTTCATTATGCCGAGTGACCCTGAGCAGTTGGCATGCTGAACCAAGGGAGGTATGCCGAACGAGCGGAAGTATGCCGATCCACCATGGAGTGCCGAACAACTCAAATGCCAAACATACAAATGCCGAACATACAAATGCCGAACACCCAAATGTCGAACGGTCCATCTATGTCGAATGCTCATCTAATGCCGAACGATCCACCTATGCTGAACGTTCGTCCAATGCCGAACGATCCACCTATGCCGAACGCTCGTCCAATGCCGAACGATCCCTCTATGCCGAACACTCGTCCAGTGCCGAACGATCCTTCTATGCCGAACGTTCTTCCAATGCCGAACGATCCCTCTATGCCGAACGCTCGTCCAGTGCCGAACGATCCTTCTATGCCGAACGTTCTTCCAATGCCGAACGATCCCTCTATGCCGAACGCTCGTCCAGTGCCGAACGATCCTTCTATGCCGAACGTTCTTCCAATGCCGAACGATCCTTCTAATGCCGAGCAGCCTCCAACGCCGAACCATCCCAATGCCGAGCGACATCTGCCAAACTGCCTAAGCCGAGCCATGCAATTTCTCCACTCCTTTTCCAAACGGCATATCCAAGTGAACTTCATCATTTTGAACCGAATCCATCATACTTTAGTCTTGATAGTTGTGAAGTTGTTTAAGTTAAATCCGTCTGTCCGCGGCCTTGCCAAAAGGCGGGTTAACAGTACGTTTTTAGAAATGAAATTTGTCTTAAGATTTTGTGAATATACTTTTACCGGTGAGATAAGTATATGAATAATTTTTCAAGGATTGAAAAGAGTAGAAATGTTTATTTATATCTTTTGTAAAGGTATTTTAATACAAGTATTTACAAAGTGGTTTTAATTAATGAAAGGATTAATTTAAGAGGTTTAGTGGATGCTTGTGTGCTTAATCATGCTAGGTTTACATATGAAATTAAATCTCTGATTAGATTGTTTTTTATTTGATAGTTAAATAACCGACTATCAAATCTTGGCCAGTTTTGAAACTATCGATAGTTGGTTCGGAGAGACCAGGATCCGATAAGCATGAGTTATCCAAAAACTACTTCGATCCAGCATAAATGTTAAAATTCTGTTCGAACCCTGAACAAATTATATGGACGAATGCTGACGTTGCATTGTTGCCTAGAGGGCAGTGTTAGCATTCCAAGCAGGATTTTATAAAAAGGTAAAACGTAGCCTCAAACCTCACACCTGGGAATGACTAAATCAGGGGATAAGTAGCAAAGATGTGTGGTTCACTACCATTAGGGTATGATCATCCCTGATCTAGATCAATTTTTACAGAATATGTATGCCAAGCCAACGAAAATGATTTGTTAAGTTGGCAGCCAGAGTGGTGATCATATTCGGTAGTATCCAAGAAGTGGTAGGTCGGTTCTCTGTTGGCATGGTCATAAGGTTTATGACCTTTGTACATTTTCTCTAGAGATGTACTATGGCAAGTGGTACCCCAGTAGTCTTGTCATTGATGGAAACCATTTTCTAATGTTTGCCTTACGAATTTAGTTGTATACCAAATATGTTGAAATGCGAGATGCAATCATTTCAGCTATGTTATTAATTTATTTTAAGCCAAAGACATTATTATAATATCACAAGGTTTTCTAATAAAACTGGTTTATTTATCGTAAGGTAAAAACCCATTCCTGTTTATGTGCGGCATGGTCTTACGAGATAACTTTATTTCTGAAGGGTTTTGTAACATTAAAAATCCAAATGGTTTGAGTTTCTCACGCTAGTTTACGAAATTGATCTTGGTGCTATTTTCTTATAATGCACGGGTCAGACCCATGAATATTTCTAGATTTAGTTTGGATGCTTTGGAGCTTTAGGAGATGAGCTAGATGCCTCCTGGACATATTTACGTATTTTAATTTCTACTACATTTCTTATTTTGTATTTATCTGCATTTGTGAGGACAGGCTGTTATAATTATTCAGGATGACAGTTGGTTAGTTTACTCTAATGATTATATGTATCTTAAATTTTCTGCTGTAAAGATCATTTGAATATTATATATTACTCATTACAATGCGAGATTCTGTTATGTCTTCTCTTTTTTTACCCCAACAATTTGTCTTTCCAGCGCTTGGATGCTCGGTGTGTGAATATTATGGATATATTCATGTCGACTTTTGTGGATCGAAAACGCCGGCCGTTGAACAAAGTACGACTGATAATTAGTAAAGTTGAGTTAATTTCTTTCTACAAGGTCAAGTACTTAAAAGTAATTACATAAGGTTAAGTCAATTTCATCTAAAACAAAGTTTACAAAATCACACAGGATAAGAGTTGAAGAAACAACCCCTACATATCCCGGTCAAGGAGTTGACATGTTGTGTGAGTCGAGATGTCCCATGTAATATTTACCCACGACAGATCTTGTATGAACCACCCCAAAGCAGTTTGGTACATATCAATGTTGATTGACCAATTTATGTTATAAACATAAGTTCATAAACGTAAAACCAAATCAGTTTTATCCATATATAAGTAACTCATAAAATGTTTTTGAACACATATTCCATTGCACTAATAAATAATTGTTATTTCAAGAAACGCCAGCTTCATGATGAAGGAATTCCTTTTACAAATTATTGGCAGTAAAATGGATTCACATACGATCCAAAGATACAACTCATTAAAAAGGATGGAATGAAATTGGCCAAATCTAAATGGACACAACTAATTAGAATGTCTAATAAGATCTCTTGCACATTAAAGATAAAGCATGATTTCTTATCAATGATGAGAAAAGAATTTACTCGGTTATCAAAAAATCATTACGATTATTGACTGTACCCTATGACATGATGCATGGATCTAAAATGGATTCCAAGTACATTCTCAAAATATGGTTTTTATGGTTATACCTAAAAGGATGCAGTCGCAAAAGTATTTATTTAGAAAAAGATCAATGCAATTGATATATAATAAGCTATGTTGAAAATAAAAACGTAAGTTTCAATTGCTAAAATTAACGTAACAAATTCATCGTTTAGCGTACTTAAGCCAATTCAGATTTTACTCACAAAGTTATCGCTTGATACGATTTTGAGTTTTGGTATATGAAGCAAAAATTCTAAATAATGATTTAAAATGTATTGTTTACGATTAATAAACAAAGTGTCTCAAAGTCCAATTTCAATGAGAGCAATTCTTAGTTTGTGGGCTATTGGAGATGATCCAAGGAATAGTACAAAAGTATTTTTTGATTATCATCAGAATTAAGCAAGTATTTTGACAAAGAAATCAAATAGTTTGATTTTCAATCGAGGAAACGTGTGTCTGTAAGAAAGAATATTAATAAGTACAAAACATTTCTAAAACTTTAAGTAAACAAAAAATATATGATTATTAACAATGCACTAAAGTTAAAATCATGTTAGTTTGGTTGTTTTACACTTGACATTGGATTTAAGAATGGAATATTTTATGATAGGTATAAAAGATTTTGGGATTGTCCCAAAATGATATATGCAAATACGATATTAAAATTGTTTAATATGATGCATGTAAGATGGGTTCCTTATGCATTGGCAATAGGAATTATCATACATGCTATATTGTCTAAAATATTATAGTTCGCTTATGTTTTTGTTATGTAGAGAAAGTTTCTTAGTTAAGATTACTATAAGAAATTGAGAACATTCTCCAGTATTTTTGAAATACTAGAGGATTGTTTACATAAACAATGAACTCCTTATGAAGGAGAGCACGAACTCAAACTACAAAACTGATGTCGAGTATAGTATGCCAATCTTAAGTTCATGTTCAATCTTAAGTAAAGAACTTCAAGTTGGAAATCTTCCCAACAATAAATAGTGGTCGATTCAGCTAAAGGCCAAGTATTGCCTTGAATAAGCACTACACTAAAAGAAGTACAAACAAACATACAAATTTATAACCGAGCTAGGGGTGATTCCAAATGTTGAGAACCTATAACATTATCATATGACAACAATGCTACAATATAGTTCGTAAAAGAATGTAGAGCTCACCGGATGTCGAAAGACGAACTCCGGAAAGTTCCACATGATAAAGGCATTTTATCAATGTTTAAGAGAGTTGACGGATAGAGTAGATAATTAAAACAATATAGCATACCCATTCACTACGGGATCGACCCAATTAGTCTTTGAGAAAACTGGTCGAAGGAATTGGAATAAGATTCCATAATTGACCGTAAGTGTAAGTAGGATATTGATAAAGTTAGGAGTATGCCCTAGGGGCAATTATATAATTTGTTAAATATACCTAACTTAATAATCTATCTTGTCCAAAGTTAAAGGTGTTATCGTTCAATTATATACTTACTATATTGTAATATAATTAATTAAGTGATTAATTTAAAGTCTATCAAATAGAAAATTTAAATGATATGTAATGTGGTAGTAATTACAATGCATTGTAATCATGAAAAATTAATCACATTAAATGACATTTATTTTAAATATTTCTAATCAAGATGTTTTAAGATGGTACATGGATACATCCATTGAGACTAGAGTGTGTAACACTCTCTAAATTTTAGGCAGTATATTACTCATGGCTGATGAGGACACCAAGGGGTTATGCACTAATAGTTATTGGATAACTATGGATAAATCGTTTGAGAGTTTTATGTTGGTTAATATAACTAAGGTCAAACAAAGAGTTTTGAAGTTACTATGTTGCATAGTTCTCTCAACTTGAGAATATTGCTGAACTTCAAATGTGATACTCCACTTTGATTATAGTTAAACTATGGTATGAGTTCCATCAAATGATTATAGTTGGGTCGGAATTGAAGCATTGGAAGTGAAACACTATTCAATAAAGAATTCGCCTCCTTAGTTATATGGGATTAGTATCATGGTTAATCGTTGTAACGACCCGAAATTTTAACTATTTTAAATTATTAAATTTAATATGATTATTGAATAAAAATGGTTGGAAATAGAAATTTATTTTTTATTTATGTAATTTATTTATTAAGAACTTGAATAAAATTTTGAAATAACCAATTTTGAAGATTTAGGCAATAACAAATATTGAAATGAAATTCTATGTATTGAATGTGTTTATAATCAATAACTGGAATTGAATAATAAATGTTGAATTATTTGGATGAAAATAAAATAATTGTTGATAACTAAAATTCATTTGAAATTTAATGATTTATTAATATAATTTATTGGACAAATAAATTATTTAAATTTAATACTGGAAATTGTTTAAATAATTGAGTCTTGAATTTAATATGAATATGAATGATGTGACGACCGCCCATGACCCCTGCACCGAATCTAGAGATAGTGCGCTGTAAAGTATGCCAGGCGACCATGGACGATTGTC
Source organism: Allium fistulosum (assembly GCA_030737815.1). Lineage (NCBI taxonomy): Eukaryota > Viridiplantae > Streptophyta > Magnoliopsida > Asparagales > Amaryllidaceae > Allium > Allium fistulosum. The sequence continues at coordinate 300,644,494 of CM060901.1, read as the reverse complement.
AGGGTAGATTAAAACAACAGAATCTATCGTATTACTCACAGCGCATGGACAAAATACAATAGAACATACATGTAGTGAAGCTTTACAGAATAAAATGCCATCATATAAAACTTCATAATAGTTGAATACAAGCATCCAAATAGCCAATACATCAAGCCTCACTACATAACACTCAGAGAATACAAAACAGCGGAACATCCAGTACATATAATAAGAAGATAATATGCAACCCTCCAGCTCGTCTTCGATATCAGCATCGTGAGAAGAGTACAGCACCTGTCACCTGCTGCCTAGTCTGCCCGTCCCAAAAATGGACGAACAGCCCAAGGCAATAAGAATTAAAAACATAAAGCCTTGAGTCAGACAACAGTCTTAGTGAGCAGTAAATTAACTAACAACATCCCAAAAGAGCATAAAGGAAAAGGAATAGGAATACAACCCTCCCACTCCACCTCTTTCTACAGTGATAGCCCCCAGACACACACTAAACAGAAGCAACATAGCAGAGCATACAATTTAAAGTAAAGCTACTATCACTCGAGTCAAGGGCGATGCTTTCCAAGTACCAAGGCCTAAATCAGATAAGCACCCAGAAAATACCGCTCTCGAGTCCGAATGACGATACAACCAAACATCCATGACTCTGGCTATCACTGTTATCATTGCTTCGATATCACCGTTAATTGAATGACCGGCACATTCTTTCAGCCGTCCGTCGAGGGCTAATGGAAACCTCGGTTCTAGACATAACTCCCGCACGTCGTCGCAACCCGTGCCTAGGACTATCGAATCTGCCCAGAGTACTCGACCATCAACAGTTAGTCGTTGGGACTATCGAATCTGCCCAAACGTACTCTTGCTTAGAGCATGCTAGAACCTTCAACAACGATGCTATCCAAACCTCCTAGTCATCCTCCTCGACGACTATTCTCATATCCATTCATTATCCTCAACTCGAATCATATCACCGAGTTATCAACATGCTTGGAATGATCCCGTCTGGATTAGACCAAGTCTTCATCACATGATTGCCTCGCTTCATCACATCCTCGCAAAGCCTCATCTCAACATTACATCATCAAATCTATGCATAAGAGCTTCATCATCCCGCTACATATGCCACGAGCAGCTTTCCCAATTCAAGAGCCTTTCCCTTAGCTTTTGAATCATCTTCGATCTAAATCTAATCATTAATCATCTAGTTCATAACAATCAATCAAATCAAACATCAATCCAAGCAATCAAGCATTCAAAAATGATCTAAGTAGACAATTATAACAATAATGGCATTTTCGTAATTAAAGAGTTGAAAGTCCAATAAGCATGAAAACATGGATTATATCTCTACAAACTTGATGAATGAACTTGCATAGGTTAACATATGATAAAATGGATGTAACATCATCATGAACAATGGATCTATATGGATCTACACTTTGGATGAAGAAAATGCATGGAAATCTCTATTTTAACACCAAATCAAGCCAACAATCCGATATACTCCTTTGGATCTGTGTGAGAGATAATCACCACTCACCAAATCACCTAAACAACCCCAAATCGATACGCTTCAGATATGGACAGCGAAGGATCAAGCTTGATCAATCACCAATCCGCTTCAAACGATGAAATCTCTCTAGAAAAGATGAAGATCTTCAATCTAAGCTCTTGAATTTTCAATCTTGATCTTCGATTTGGATGGATGGAAGCACTAGATTAGAGTGGAGAAAAGAAGTGAAGAAGTGTAGAAGTCGAGCTCTCAAAATGGCAGCACTTCGTCGCTTCGAAATCCGGATCCCAAAAATGAAGCCAACCCCCTTCTATTTATAGCTGAAAACCCCTTAAGTCGTAACTCGTCCGCCTTCATGAGTCGTCTACGACTCATCAGAACACCACGACTTACGACTCACCAGACCCAAACCTCTAACGACTTAAGGCTCACGCGCACCTAGTGACTTACCACTAGTCACGACTTATGACTTAGCAGAAGATACGACTTAACAGATCTATGCTTCTACGACTTATCAAATAACTGGGTTACGACTTAGCAAGTCAACACGTCCTACGACTCAATACCTTAACTCGTCCACGACTTAACTAGTAGACGAGATAACCCATAGACTACGACTTAACAGTGTGCGACTTAACACAGCATTCTCCTTAACACGGCCACGACTCAACTAGGCTACGACTTAACCTATAGACTACGACTTACGACTTAGTGAACTCCTAAGTCGCTCACGACTCAACAGCTTACTGGGATACGACTCATCAGACAACTGGGATACGACTCATCAGATAACTGGGATATGACTCATCACCTTAACTCGGTCACGACTTAACTGTTACAACTTAAGCCTTATCTCGCCCAGTCCTTAAGTCGCGCCTACCCCTTAAGTCGTTCAAACGACTTATCCTTACACCCTTAACTAGCCAAATCCCTGAGTCGCTCCTATCCCCTAAGTCGTATACGACTTCGACTTACACTAAGTCGTTCACGACTTAGGACTTAGCAAATTTCATCCAAAATCTGCAACAACCTAAAATGCTGAAAATTCCAGATTTCAACGAACTTTTCGATCCGTAAAATACGGGTCGTTACATTCTCTCCCCCTTAGAAATTTCGCCCCCGAAATTCCAAACAAACAAAGCAATCAAAGACTATTCTGTACGCCTACCATCCATAACAATCAGCAAACCATGCATCCAATTCTAGCCTAGCGTACAGAATTCTAAGACTTAGAACAAGTTACAATGTTGTTAGACGATACGACACCTTAGGGTCATACCTTGAAGAGTTCGGGATGAGCTGCTTTCATCCTCTCTTCCACCTCCCATGTACATTCGTTATCATCGTCACTCCATTGTATCTTGAGCAACTTAACTACCTTCCTCCTAAGCTGTTTCGTGTCGGTTTCCACAACACGAAGCGGCTTACGAGGTCTTCTATTGACTGGATCAACTTCGAAGTCTTCACAGCTATCAGCAGAAACCACCGTATTCGAGTCATGCACATACTTCCGTAGATACGATACGTGAAAAACATTGTGCACACCCGACATCTTCTCCGGTAATTCCAATCTATAGGCGAGCTTTCCAATTCGCTCGATGATCGGGAATGGTCCAACAAATCTCGGAGTCAATTTTCCTTTCTTCCCGAATCGGATAACATTCTTCAGTGGAGAAATCTTCACAAAAACCATGTCTCCTACGTCGAATTCCAAATCCTTCCGACGCTTATCGGCATAACTCTTTTGACGGTCTTGGGCTGCCTTCATTCGTTGCCGAATGATCTCTATGCAATCTGAAGTCTGCCGAATCATCTCTGGCCCAAGCATCAGCTTTTCTCCAGTTTCCAACCAACATGTCGGAGAGTTACACGGTCTTCCATACAATGCCTCATACGGTGCCATACCAATGCTTGACTGGTAACTGTTGTTGTACGAAAACTCTACCAAATGAAGGTGATCTTCCCATGATCCTTCGAAATCCAAAACACAAGCTCTAAGGAGATCTTCCAAAACTCGGTTGACTCTCTCAGTCTGACCATCTGTTTGAGGGTGATAAGCTGTACTCAAACACAACTCGGTTCCCAAAACTTCCTGGAAGCTCTTCCAAAATCCACTAGTGAACAATGGGTCTCGATCGCTCACTATACTCTTCGGAATACCATGGAATCGAACTATCCACTTAACATACAACTCAGCCAACCGTGATGCAGTTCTAGTCGATCGAACAGGAATGAATCGTGCACTCTTAGTCAGACGATCCACAATGACCCAAATCCCTTCATTTCCCGTTCTGGTTCTAGGCAATCCATCGATAAAATCCATCGACACTTGTTCCCACTTCCATGTAGGAACTTCTAATGGCTGAAGCAATCCACTTGGCTTCTTCTGTTCGGCTTTTACCAACTGGCAGTTCATACATTTGGAAATAAAATTTCCAACATCCTTCTTCATACCTTCCCAGTAGTAGGTTCTCTTCATATCCCGATACATCTTATTTCCACCTGGATGAATTGTCAACTTCGAGTGATGACTTTCCTTCAGAACTTCACTCCTCAACTCATCTATCTCGGGAACAACTAGTCGTCCTTGCTTCCGAAGCCAACCCTCTCGATCGACCTCGAATCCTTTATCCTTTTCTGGATCCAATCCAGATTCCAAATCACGGATAATCCTGACAAGCTTATCATCTCGCTTTTGGCTCTCGCCAATCCTTTCCACAAGAGTGGGTCTTATCGATAAGTTTGCCAACATCTCAGGTTCCAATTCACATCTAGGCCTGAAGTCAAATCCAGCTAAATACTCGAGACTCTTCCATTCTGAAAACATGGCTCCCAATCCTGCATGTCTTCGACTTAACGCATCTGCCACTGCGTTACCTTTTCCCGGAGTATAAGCTATACCAAAATCATATGATGCCAAAAACTCTAGCCAACGTTGCTGCCGAAGATTCAAATCCTTTTGGGAGAAGAGATATTTCAACGACTTATGATCTGTAAACAACTCGAATCGAACTCCCAATAGATAATGTCTCCACATCTTCAGAGAAAATACAATCGCCGCTAACTCCAAATCATGAGTTGGGTAATTCCTTTCATGCGGCTTCAATTGTCGGCTGGCATACGCAACAACTTTATCCCTCTGCATCAGCACTGCTCCAAGTCCAGTACCACATGCGTCGGTGTAAACCACCATCTCATCATTCCCACTTGGAATAGTCAAAACAGGAGCACTCGTCAATCGCTCTTTCAGGATTCTGAAAGCTTGCTCGCACTTAGCATCCCAACTGAACACTTGGTTCTTCTTCGTCAATCCTGTTAACGGTGCAGCTACCTTGGAGAAGTCTTTGATAAACCGTCGATAATATCCTGCTAATCCAAGAAAACTTCTCACATCAGATGCATTCTTAGGTCTAACCCAATCCTGGATTGCTGCCACCTTAGCGGGATCAACCGCTATTCCACTTCCAGAAATCACATGGCCTAAGAACCTCACTTCACTCTTCCAGAAGTGACACTTCGAAAACTTAGCCTTCAGCTGATGTTTCCACAAGATTTCCAAAACAATACGCAAGTGCGTCTTGTGCTCCTCTTCCGTTCTGGAATAAATCAGAATATCATCCACGAACACAAGTACGAACTTGTTCAACTGATCTCTGAACACTCTATTCATAAGATCCACAAAATATGCTGGCGCGTTAGTCAATCCAAACGGCATTACCAGCCACTCAAAGAAACCAGATGGTGTCCGAAAAGCAGTCTTTGGCACACTATCCTTAGCCACTCTCAACTGGTGAAATCCCGTTGCCAAATCCATCTGAGAAAACACCTTGGCTTCGTGAAGCTGATCAAACAAGTCATCTATTCTCGGCAATGGATACTTGTTCTTCTTAGTCACCTTATTCAGCTCACGATAATCAACACACAATCTCAACGACCCATCTGCCTTGGTTGCGAACACAACTGGTGCACCCCACTCAGACACACTACGCCGAATGAATCCTTTCTTCAAAAGATCATCAACTTGCACCCTCAACTCCTGCTGTTCCCTAGGCACCATCCGCCTAAGAGGCATCACAACAGGTCTGGCTCCTTCAACTAGATCTATACGAAACTCGATCTCTCTATGCGGCGGCAACCCTTTGACTTCGTCAAAGACATCCTCGAATCCATTTGCGATTGGCACTAAAGACAGTCCATCCCGTGGAACAACTAGCGAATACATGAAGCTCATGAAGACGCCTTCCTCATGCTTACATCGTATCACAATCTTTCGCCCCTCCACATTCTCGATTGTCACCTCCAGCCTCTCACAATCAACCTTAGCCGCATACTTCCTAAGCCAGTCCATACCCAAAATAATTCCGAACCCCGCAAAGTTCAGAACAAAACAATCACAAACAAAAGAGCAACCATGACTCGATACAACTAGACCACGGCATAACATACACAAACAAGACGAACCCCCAACTGGATTAGTCACAACCAATGGCCTATCAACAATATCCGGTTCCAAACCTAACCGGTCTACGAGTTCATTACAAACAAACGAATGCGACGCTCCATTATCAAACAGAACTCTAACTGGAACACCACATAGGAAAAGAGTACCTTGAACAACCACACTCTTTCCTTTCTCTTCAGCAGTAGGAGCTTTCGAAGATGACGGAACAGCTTCCAAAGCATAAGCTTGCACAATCTGCTTGTCCCTCCTCGGATCTGGACAATTCTTCCTGATGTGCCCTGGCTTGTCACAGTTGTGACACTTCATTGGCACCTTCGGATTCTTACAATCCTTAGAGAAATGGCCCTTCTGCTGACAATTGTAGCAAGTCACCTCGCCTTTGGGCTTCTTCTGGCCATCCTTACCCTTCTGCTGCTGCTTCCTCTTCTGGTTTCCACCCTGTTGTGGTTTAGACTCTCCCCTAGTAACAGCAACAACAGGTCCTTCCTTAGGAAACAGACTCTCATGCCTAAGAGCTTTCTCCACAAGCTTCTCAAATGAATCGTCCAAATGATCCACCAACTGTCTCCCAAGATAACCATCCAAGCCGGTCACAAACTTATCATTCTTCTGATAAGCAGATTCAATATATGACCGAGCATACTTGGACAAAGCTTCAAACTCAGAAACATACTCAAGAACAGATCTTCCACCTTGCTTGAGCTCCACAAACTTCTTGAACAGAACAGACTTCTGAGCTGTAGAAATGAACTTAGCTTCAAATCTGACTTGGAATTGCTCCCAAGTAATCTCTTCCTCCGGAGTAGTGATGGTAATAGAATTCCACCAATCAGAAGCTCTCCCTTGAAGCTGTCTCGATGCCAACTTCCTCTTAGTTGCATCCTCAATTCCCAAATCACCAAAGATCCTTCTACAAGCATCCATCCACCTTTGGACCTCAATAGTTGATTCTGTTCCCAAGAAAACCTTCCCTCCAAGAGCAGTATAGTCCTTGCACAACTTAGCAAAATCCACTGGTTTCGGAGTCTGAACCTGAACTCCAACATCAACCGCCGCCCCCGGAACTGGTATCCTTCTCATGATCGAAGTCATCATAGCTTCGAACATGGCTGCATAATCAGCAGTCTCTTCAGTAGCACGGCCTTCCCTAGCAGCTGGTCTCCCTCTTCGACTCATTCTCAGTATCTATAAAAAGGAATGATTAGAACATCTAGAGAAACAACTGCATAAAGGACTCAAACTCTACTAAGCTACTATATTATATATAGTATTCATCCATCAAAATACAATAACATCTCTCATACGTAGTTACGACGGCGAGCGTTGGGTAAAATCGATTAACCAATGCTCTAATACCAAATGTGACGACCGCCCATGACCCCTGCACCGAATCTAGAGATAGTGCGCTGTAAAGTATGCCAGGCGACCATGGACGATTGTCAGGGTAGATTAAAACAACAGAATCTATCGTATTACTCACAGCGCATGGACAAAATACAATAGAACATACATGTAGTGAAGCTTTACAGAATAAAATGCCATCATATAAAACTTCATAATAGTTGAATACAAGCATCCAAATAGCCAATACATCAAGCCTCACTACATAACACTCAGAGAATACAAAACAGCGGAACATCCAGTACATATAATAAGAAGATAATATGCAACCCTCCAGCTCGTCTTCGATATCAGCATCGTGAGAAGAGTACAGCACCTGTCACCTGCTGCCTAGTCTGCCCGTCCCAAAAATGGACGAACAGCCCAAGGCAATAAGAATTAAAAACATAAAGCCTTGAGTCAGACAACAGTCTTAGTGAGCAGTAAATTAACTAACAACATCCCAAAAGAGCATAAAGGAAAAGGAATAGGAATACAACCCTCCCACTCCACCTCTTTCTACAGTGATAGCCCCCAGACACACACTAAACAGAAGCAACATAGCAGAGCATACAATTTAAAGTAAAGCTACTATCACTCGAGTCAAGGGCGATGCTTTCCAAGTACCAAGGCCTAAATCAGATAAGCACCCAGAAAATACCGCTCTCGAGTCCGAATGACGATACAACCAAACATCCATGACTCTGGCTATCACTGTTATCATTGCTTCGATATCACCGTTAATTGAATGACCGGCACATTCTTTCAGCCGTCCGTCGAGGGCTAATGGAAACCTCGGTTCTAGACATAACTCCCGCACGTCGTCGCAACCCGTGCCTAGGACTATCGAATCTGCCCAGAGTACTCGACCATCAACAGTTAGTCGTTGGGACTATCGAATCTGCCCAAACGTACTCTTGCTTAGAGCATGCTAGAACCTTCAACAACGATGCTATCCAAACCTCCTAGTCATCCTCCTCGACGACTATTCTCATATCCATTCATTATCCTCAACTCGAATCATATCACCGAGTTATCAACATGCTTGGAATGATCCCGTCTGGATTAGACCAAGTCTTCATCACATGATTGCCTCGCTTCATCACATCCTCGCAAAGCCTCATCTCAACATTACATCATCAAATCTATGCATAAGAGCTTCATCATCCCGCTACATATGCCACGAGCAGCTTTCCCAATTCAAGAGCCTTTCCCTTAGCTTTTGAATCATCTTCGATCTAAATCTAATCATCAATCATCTAGTTCATAATAATCAATCAAATCAAACATCAATCCAAGCAATCAAGCATTCAAAAATGATCTAAGTAGACAATTATAACAATAATGGCATTTTCGTAATTAAAGAGTTGAAAGTCCAATAAGCATGAAAACATGGATTATATCTCTACAAACTTGATGAATGAACTTGCATAGGTTAACATATGATAAAATGGATGTAACATCATCATGAACAATGGATCTATATGGATCTACACTTTGGATGAAGAAAATGCATGGAAATCTCTATTTTAACACCAAATCGAGCCAACAATCCGATATACTCCTTTGGATCTGTGTGAGAGATAATCACCACTCACCAAATCACCTAAACAACCCCAAATCGATACGCTTCAGATCTGGACAGCGAAGGATCAAGCTTGATCAATCACCAATCCGCTTCAAACGATGAAATCTCTCTAGAAAAGATGAAGATCTTCAATCTAAGCTCTTGAATCTTCAATCTTGATCTTCGATTTGGATGGATGGAAGCACTAGATTAGAGTGGAGAAAAGAAGTGAAGAAGTGTAGAAGTCGAGCTCTCAAAATGGCAGCACTTCGTCGCTTCGAAATCCGGATCCCAAAAATGAAGCCAACCCCCTTCTATTTATAGCTGAAAACCCCTTAAGTCGTAACTCGTCCGCCTTCATGAGTCGTCTACGACTCATCAGAACACCACGACTTACGACTCACCATACCCAAACCTCTAACGACTTAAGGTTCACGCGCACCTAGTGACTTACCACTAGTCACGACTTATGACTTAGCAGAAGATACGACTTAACAGATCTATGCTTCTACGACTTATCAAATAACTGGGTTACGACTTAGCAAGTCAACACGTCCTACGACTCAATACCTTAACTCGTCCACGACTTAACTAGTAGACGAGATAACCCATAGACTACGACTTAACAGTGTGCGACTTAACACAGCATTCTCCTTAACACGGCCACGACTCAACTAGGCTACGACTTAACCTATAGACTACGACTTACGACTTAGTGAACTCCTAAGTCGCTCACGACTCAACAGCTTACTGGGATACGACTCATCAGACAACTGGGATACGACTCATCAGATAACTGGGATACGACTCATCACCTTAACTCGGTCACGACTTAACTGTTACAACTTAAGCCTTATCTCGCCCAGTCCTTAAGTCGCGCCTACCCCTTAAGTCGTTCAAACGATTTATCCTTACACCCTTAACTAGCCAAATCCCTGAGTCGCTCCTATCCCCTAAGTCGTATACGACTTACGACTTACACTAAGTCGTTCACGACTTAGGACTTAGCAAATTTCATCCAAAATCTGCAACAACCTAAAATGCTAAAAATTCCAGATTTCAACGAACTTTTCGATCCGTAAAATACGGGTCGTTACAAATGATGTCGGAAGTTGATTGAAATTTTATTTAAATAAGAATGATGGTTGTTAACTTTTAAAATTGAATTTAAAGTGATTAAATTGATTTTGGAAATTATTTGATTTAGTTAACGGGTAAAAATAGTCTTTTTGCGCACTGTCTCGGATTTCGACGAAACCAGTTTCATCAGATCCATAATAGTGAATTTTTATAGGATTTCAACTTTAGTAGCGATCAGACTTATCGTTTGGCCGTGCGAGCTTGAAACACGTAGAAATTAATTAAAGGAATTTAATTAAAATAATATGATTTTGAAATGCTATCTTCTGAATATGATGGAATTGGCTCCCGAGACTAGTTTTGTTGTGTTCGAAATAGGGGTATAACATATAAAACGCCAGGCGGCATGCTTCGTTTGGAGTTTGGAAAATTTATGTGTTAATCGGGTCGGAAATTTATATAACAGATAAATAGGCATAAGGAAGAAGTTGCAAAAATATTTAGTCTCAGGGACAACAAGTTTGCTTTTTACTTTGAAGGACACTTTTTAGTGTAAACTGAAAATGATAGTTACAACTATCATTTTGTGATTTACACTAAAATGTGTCCTTCAGCCTAAAAAACAAACTTTTTGTCCCTGAAACTAAAATTTTCTCTAACTTTTTCCTTGAGCCTAAAACCTCTTTATATAATAGGCCATCCTTTATATCATTTCGCTAACCCTAACTCCATAAACCTTCGGCCGTTTTCTTTAAACGATTTTAATGGCCGAAAACCACTCTCCCTTCTCCCTCAATTTCTCTCTATCCGTTCAACGAAATCGAATGCCACTAAAAGGAAAAGTGTAGAGCTCGATCTCCTCTACATATCCAGCGGTTGGATCGAGCTGGAAGGGCTCGTATTCACTTCGATCTGGGTTTGAACTCGCGATAGTTTCTCGAGTTTGGTGATGCGCGCGCGCGACAGCTGGATTGGTGGTGTTATGGAGGCGACCGGGCGGCAGCTGTAACGACCGTGATTTTGAATTACTGTCGTAATAAATATTTTAAATAGAAATTTTAATTTATTAAAATTTGAAAAAAAAATGTTGCAAAGTCAGTGTATGGTGCACCTTGTAAATGACTTACTTATAGCCTTCACGTGCACATGAGGAATGGTCCATTGAAAATCAAAGTTGTGATATATTTTCTTTGCACTCACGTGTAAACAAAGTGGTCCAGTTCTGAAGCTAAGTTTACCAAATTTTAATCTATTAGGGGCATAATAAAAAGGGCAAAAAAATAATTCCGCCTCTCTTAAACAATAATTAGAGGCAATATAATTTCACGCCTTAATTAACAGCATTAAAGACGCGTAAAAAAGCCCCGTTTCTTTTCTCAGTTAAAACACAAACGCATCTGCCCCCAAAACCTAACAAAATCGAATTTGTGTCAAAAAAAATCTCAGAATTAAGAAGATGTGCGCAGAAAATTGCGGTGGAGGGAAAATCAAGTTCGTGCGCAGTAGCATTCGCTCTTCCCCGCCAGATTACCATACACCGTCTTCAACCTGCAAGATTTTTGTTGGCGAAACTCTTCTCAAAACCCTAGATAGCATATCTACAGGTATTTTAATTTGTTTATTCTGTACTTCTATTCGCGTTTCGAATTTATTCTAAATTGAGTTCGCTTGATTGAATATGTTTTTACTGTTCAAATTTAAGATCAAACCTAAATAATAGGAGGTTATTTGAACATTTCTTAAAAATGTTCTGTTTGAACAAGTCATTGTAACTTGATCTTGATTTGGTTCGTATTCAGCAGCTCGTCCCCTCTTAGTTAGGTAAACGTATAGCAGGTGGGGTTTTGTTTTAGTTTAGCCTTTTTTTTTGGGTCTATAAATATTTTTTAATTATTGTTTTATTGTATGAACTGAAGTTATCAAATAAAGTTTTTCTTCTTCTCTTTTATACATACTGTTTAATATATTTTCAACATTTGGTATCAGAGCCTTATTGCTTATACGAGTTTTTTGATCTGGAGTGTTCCAATCTGGCGGCGGTAGCCACCGTTATAGGTTGTCGTCCGCTGAATCCTGTTAATGCTAAAAGTTTGAAACGATTGGGTTTCAAGTAGAGGTGGGACTGAAAAAAATGTGCTGCAAGTGGCTGAGTATGGTAAAAACAAAATAAAAGTGGTGATGATTGTTGCTGTATGAAGCAAGGTAACGCGTCAGTTATGGCTGAAGGAATTTGGGTGTTGCCTGGAATGCTTGATTCACTAAATGAATCCACTACCCAAATATTTCTATGTTAATACACAATATGAATGTTGGTGATTGTGGGATTTGATATTTTCAACATTATCTGGTATAAGCCAAGTTATTTACTGCTTGTATTCCATAGCTTTATGTAATTTTTCACAGGATTAAACTGTTTCCTTGCCATTGTTAAACTGATACTGAATTTTGTAATGGTTAAAATGATTTTTGATAGTGTAATATATGTAGATGAAAGTGAAGTATAAAATTATATTTCCTATAGTCTGTAGCAGTGCTTGCTTACATTACAGGTTTTTTTTGTTTGACTTCTGTAAATCTGAAATAACCAGAATACCTTCTCTACTTCTATTTCTATGTTGAATAATTTGTATTTAAAAACATATTCACCTTATTTGTTGAGTACATATTACACACCAGTTTAGGGCCTTGCCTTTTGGCAGTTGAGGCATGAATGGTTTGATTTAATTCATATATTGATAAATAATAATTTTGATGGTAACATTAGTATGTTAAATAAAGGCAGCCTCTGTAATGTTAAACAAATTTAAGTGGTCTTGAGGATCTATGTTTTTTCATTTATTTTTCGACATGATATTATCAAATTTAGAAGATTGTGTTTTTATTTAAGCGGATCTCGTTTTTTGGGATTTATATAAATGTATTATGTGCGCAGGTTATTGTACTCCTATCGGAAGCATTTACACTTACAGTGGCAGCGACGGTTGAAGGTATAAAAGATGTATTTTTATTACTTTCCTAATGACTTTATTGTTAGTAATGGTCTTAGGTTTTGCGTATTTATATTTAAGTTATTCAAAATGACTTGACCACATTGCACCATGTATTAACCTCTGTGTATCTGAACCATATTAAATACTAAATACTAAATAGTTTATGCTGGGTAAGAATGTAGTTATGCACCGAGCTTCTATATTTATTTATTTTTTTAAAAAAAATTCTTTAGAAGTGGACTTTCATGACTATTATTGCACCAACTGGTCTTTATAACTAAAGTAATGACAAATTAAAAAATAACATCACAATAAATGGGGATTGAAGTAGATAATGCCTTCATCCAAGAAGCAGTTCACCGATGTAATCCAGACATACCCACCTTAGAAGGCGTTCCGCTCATCGACTTAACCCCCATCCTGACCAAAATATCACCCGCCTTTATTTCAATGTTTTTGATCGGATCAAAATATCACAAATTTCGAATCCGATTACACAGTCAAATAGTTTTATGGAATCCTAAAATAAATAATTCAATGAACCTCTCATATTGGAAGAGTTGAATTATTGACTAAAGAAATTTCATACAGCGCAAATCACCAAATATTTCTAACATATATATTTTAAATGTTTGTTTTGCAGAGAATAAATATTTGTAAAATAAATATTTGCATTGTGCATTGCATATATTTACAGTATAAACGGTCTGTTTTTACTTAAGTAATAGTAGTTTTCATGAAACATGTTTCTACGGTGGGGTAAAAGTGAATTTTGAAACTTTACAGGTGTTTGCAAAAACTCCCTATAATAATAAAAATATGTAGAAATTAGGAAATGCAAGATGAATGATATACAGTTGAAGTTTCTCCCAATTTTCAATGGATGTTGTTATATAAATGTAAATTTTCAGGCTTACTATTGTTGTCAGTAATGTTCCTATTAGAATTCATACTCGCTATGTGAAATAAACGCACGTATTGGCATGCCTAGTGCCTAAACCTAAACACGTTGCATGATTGTTTAATTACCTGTAAATACCATTTTAAGGCAAGTGCAGCTTTCAGCAAAAGCCGAACACACCTTGATCTTTTCTCCAATACAATAGCCATAGGTATGGTGTCCCTTTCATATACACATAGACATTTTGGCCTGTTTATTAGAGCATATGGAAGTCAGAGTCTGTAAAACAGTCTCGGCAATTGAACTAAATTAAATATGATTTGACGTCATTCGGTTGATTGAGGTAATCTTTTATTTGAATTATTAGCTTAAAAAACTGTAAACTGATACTCGTTAGACGCAGCCTGCACACATATACAAGCAGTAAAGCAGTTGAGAACTGTTTTTTGTCACACTGAATGACCATTTTGTGTATCTGAACCATATTAAACACTAAGTATTTTACGCTGGGTAAGGATGCAGTTATGCACCCAGCTTATATATTTAATTTTTTTTAATTTTTTTCCTCTAGAATTGGACTTTCATGACTATTATTGCACCAACTGGTCTTTATAATTAAAGTAACGACAAACCGAAAAATAATCAGTTTACTTTTGAAATGTAGTAAACATAATAAATATACTAAAATATTAAATAAAACGTTGTTATTGTTTATTGATGTGTGAACCAAATATGTTAGGCCTTTTGGCGATAATTAAACATGTAGTTGATTATGATGTTAGATAAAAAAAAATCTCATGTGTTTGATAAGCTTTTACTTTTTGACAGTCATTAACTTATGGACAAAACTTGGGTGAATTTGGAACGTAATTCAAAAGAATATAGAGATGGGATGGAATTATTTTTAAACGAAGCTTTTTCCAAATCCATTCGAAAAGATAAGATAATATGTCCTTGTAAAATGTGCTGCAATCGTTATTTTAACGATAGAATTCATGTTACTGGTCATCTCCTTTCATATGGAATGGACCCACTTTATATGACGGCTCGTTGGACGCATCATGGTGAATCGTATAATGAGGAGTCTTATGTAGAAACCGGGACTTACATCAACTTGGAAAATGATAGGCAAATGGACAGTGATCAAAGGGGGAGAGGTGAAATGCATGATTTTCTCGATGAGACATTTATGTCCTTTGTTGGACAAAGTGCAAGTTCGTCGGATCATTCTCCTATTTTTGAAGGTCAAACACCCGAGGCAGAACATTTTTCAAGTTGGTAGATGAAGCTAGTAGAGAATTGTATGTTGGCAGTAAGTATAAAAAAATGGATGCAATTGTAAAATTGTACCAGATCAAGTGTTTGGGAAATATGAGTAATTCAGCTTTCTCTATGTTCTTAGAAGTATTTAAAGATATGTTGCCTGATGGAAATTGTATGCCAAAGTCAAATGCACAGGCAAAAAAAATAATTGACGATTTGGGTCTCACTTACGAGAAGATCGATGCTTGTCCGAATGACTGTATGCTATTTTGGAAGCAAACATCACACTTGCAAACTTGCTCTCATTGTGGCGCTTCAAGATACAAAGTAAATACAGAAGATGAAAATGTTAAAAAGAAAGTATCTATTAAAGTGCTTCGCTATTTTCCTTTAATTTCTAGGCTAAAGAGGTTGTATATGTCAAAATATACAGCAGAACATATGAGATGGCATTCAAATGGTGGTTCGAATGATGGTTTCATGAAACATCCAGTAGATTCTCCAGCTTGGAAACATTTGGATTCTCTATACCCTGATTTTGCATCCGAAATTCGAAATGTTCGTTTGGGCCTTGCAAGTGATGGTTTCAATCCATTTGCGCACTTAAATAGTAAACATAGCACTTGGCCAGTGATTATCTCTGTTTATAATTTACCACCGTGGTTGTGTATGAAGCAACCTTATCTATTTATGTCTTTGTTAATTCCAGGACCTCATGAACCAGGAAAAGACATTGATATATATATATGCAACCACTAGTAGATGAGTTAAAAGAGCTATGGGAGGTTGGCACGAATACATACGATGTTTTTTCGAAACAAACATTCAATTTGAGAGCAGCTATTTTATGGACTATAAACGATTTACCTGCATATGCTAATTTATCAGGATGGAGTACATCAGGAAAGCTTGCATGTCCGCATTGTAACCACCAAACTTATTCAGTGCGTTTACCAAATAGCAAAAAGCAAGGTTATTTGGGAAGTCGTAGATTTTTACCTATTTCACATAGGTTTCGACTTGATGAATGTTTGTTTAATGGTAAGTGTGAGAAAGATCTTGCCCCTAAACCACTAACAGGAATCGAGTGTTTAAAGCAACTATCAAATTTAAGATTTACATTTGGTAAATCATCGGCCGTTGACTCTATTAGTGGTCACAAACGACAGAGGAGTATGAATGCCAATAAGGAAACTCGAGTTGTTGGACCTTGGAAGAAAAAAAGCATATTTTTTACTTTACCTTATTGGAAACATCTGTTGATACGACACAATATTGATTTGATGCATCCTGAGAAGAATGTCAGTGAAAACATTTTAGGAACTTTACTTGGAAATTCAAAAAAAGGAAAGGATGGAGTTAAGGCCCGGGCTGATTTAGAAATTTTACAAATAAGAAAATCACTTCATCCTATTCGGGAAGGCAATAGGACATATATACCTCCAGCGATATTCTTCATGACCAATGAGGAAAGAACGTTGTTTTGTAAAGCATTCTCAGTTGTACGTGTACCGGATGGATATTCAACCAATATTTCTCGATGTGTAGATGTGAAGGAAAAAAGGTTACAAGGATTAAAAAGTCACGATCATCATGTGATTATGCAACATTTGCTTCCACTTGCAATTCGAAGGGTTTTGCCTAGACCTCTTGTACTTGTTTTGCTTGAGTTATGTGCAATTTTTAGACAATTTTGTAGTAAAAAGCAACATGTTGCGTCGATGAGCCAACTAAAATATAGGGTAGCATTAGCATTATGTATGATGGAGAAAATGTTCCCTCCTTCCTTTTTCACTATATCAGTTCACCTAATAGCTCATTTAGTCGATGAAACCGCAATTGCCGGACCAGTTCAATATCGTTGGATGTATCCTATTGAAAGGTAATCAATTTTCCTTCATTACATTTTGATATTTTGTTTTCCATCTTCTTATTACTTCTTCTTATTACTTCGTAATTATGGGCGACATTTAAAATTTGAAGGTGAACTAATAATATTTAGGGTTGATGCAAGAAATTTGATAAGTATATAGTAGGAATTAGGTAAATACAACTATAAATGCATATGTAACGAAGCATTTTTCATAACATCCACATCCGAATATATTACAATTATTATAAGTATATATATGCACCTGGATTTGAGGAAAAAACTAGAGATTTCTATAATTACATGCAAAACCAATGTAGAAACTTTTGGACAATGATAAACGAATGCAAAAAAATACAATTTATTCGACAACATCACACAAGTACATTTGTTGATCCTTTTGTAAGCGTAACCACTTGTCCCGATTAGATCCTCTTATGGTAATGATATGTTATAGGAAAAATGAGTACTTATTTGTTTCTTCAGGTACTTGCAAACATTAAAAAGATATGTTCGCAATAAAAGTAACCCAGAAGGAAGTATTGCAGTAGGATATCTTGCAGAAGAATGTGTTTCGTTTTGTTCAATGTACTTGAAAGATGTAGAGACTCGTTACACACGCCATGGTCGTAATGCCGATGCATCATTGCCTCGTGTTGTTGATGGGGGTCTGTCAATATTTGCAAATTCTGGTCGTCATTTAGGAAAATGCTCAGAGATTACTCTTGAAAAGAAAATCTGGGAGCAATGTCATACTTATATCTTATTCAACTGTGGCGAAGTGACTTGTTATTTAAAGTAAGACCATTATGTTAATCTAAAGTATCTACTTTTACTTTCACCATTGAATTATAAACAATCATTTCTTCTCTAACTTATGTTTTGTTATTAGTAAAAGATTAAGAGAGCTACATAGAATGCATCATCGGAAAACTATTCGAGAAGTCGAGAGTTTGAGAAACAAGGAATTCCCTACATGGTTTAGGAACCATGTATGTGTCTTTGTATTTTAACATGCAATATTGATAACTTTTACTATAAAATGATGTATAATAATACACTGATCATATTGGCTTAGGTAAATGATCTTCATACTACCGATGATTTTGCTGTATCAAATGACTTGCTTCGATTAGCTAACGGTCCAAGCAGGATGGTGAGACAATATAAGAAGTATGTGATAAATGGTTACAGGTTTTGAATTAAAACGGTCGACGACAAATACAAAAATCAAAATTGTGGTATCTTTGTGAATGCTGAAACATCAAGTTATTCGAATGTTAGAGATTGTAATCCAATCACTGGTAATGTCGACTATTACGGTGTGTTAAAAAATATATATGAGCTTGATTATAGATTTCCTGGTGAAAGTGACAATCAAGCTTGCAAAGTTGTCCTGTTTGAGTGTGATTGGGTAAATAAGTCCGGGAAGAAAACTGACAGATACGGTTTCAATTTAGTGAACTTTAACCATGTGGCACAAAATAATGATAGGTTTATACTAGCATCACAAGCTATTCAAGTGTTTTATGTTCCTGATCCAAAACAACCGGACTGGGCTGTTGTAGTTAAAACAAAACCGAGAGATTTCTATGATTTAATTGTGGATGACAACGAAGCTGATGTCGACGATTACTATGCCACACCAAATCTTGATGATCCTAATCTTGACAGTGAAGAGCTACAAATAAGAACCGATGTTCCCGGCGTTTACGTTAACAATGTGTTACCAACGCCTAATGTGGATGTTTCCTTATGGGAAGACGATGACAGTGATGAAGAAAATATTGGGAATGAGAATGAAAATGAGAGCATCAACTAAATATAGTACTTGAACTATATTTATGTTTTTAGTAAACTTTGTTCATTTAATATTTCATTTGAAGTTGAATTGTATTCTATTTGTATTCCAGTGTTGTTTATTTCTATTTGTCATGTAAAGTTTCATATTTTTGCAGACCCATAGTACAAATTGATTGTTAGATTTATTATGTATAATCACTTATTATATTTTAGCATACATTAATTGTCATTTCCTTTTATTTATAAGTACAATATTGGTACATTACCGTTTATTTTTATTTTACACAACTACTAAGATGAGCAGCTCTGAAACTTCTCATTCGGACGAAATGAATCCTTTGGATGATGGCATGCATGAAGATTGCGACTCTCAAAACAATGGTATTTTCATATTTTATTTACTGATCACTTTAATAGAATAAGTTTACAAAGGTTGAAAGTGCTGTTTTTGGCCGTAAAGCAATAGCGTTAAGGGATCAATTGACGTGGCTAAAAAAATTCATTGTACAAGCAGCTTATGACATGTTGTTGGTTTAGTAGCCTGTTACTGTTGAAAATATTATATTATTAATTTGGCAGGGTCAAAGAGTGGAAAAGGGCGTGGCTATAATAAACCAACATGGGGAAAATCCGGAAAAGAAAAAATTGAGTTTACAAAAGATGGTTTGTGCATTGTTCCAGAAGATGCCAAATTAGCAAGATACTTAGGTAGTTTGGCGAGAAACTACAACCTTATTCCTCTTTCTCCAAAAGACTGGCGATCCCAAGACGATGCTTTTTTGGAAAACATGTGGAAAATAATATCGGTATGATGAATCTATTTAAATTTTACTTAATATTGGGAAATGGCTTTTTGTGCTTTGAATATTGGTTATTCATCTTCATATTTTATGGTAGCTTTTAAAATGTGATTAGTAAGTGATATATTCTTAAGATGAAATTTATTTCTTGACACAAAGACTAAATATGCATGAACTTGGTTGACGAAACATACTCAATGTTGCAAAACTTACAAGTTACACTATTTCAGTTAAAGAATATGGAGATGAAAAATAACAATCACAATTATTTCGATCCTACAGTTTTATATTGTTTCTACCACGACTTATTTTTTTGTAATTACAGCAGAGTTGTCACATTTGATAAAATAGGAGTTTACACCATTACCACGATAATTGGATTTTGTTGTGTTCATGTTGTAGTACGCTAGTACATGCGCATAAAATGTTTAAATTAATCGCTAAAGAATCCATTACAAAAACTAACCTCAATAACAGTGATGTACACATTACAGTAATCTGGAAAGCCAATTTCACACCTATAACATTGAAGTGTCCTACAATTTCATCAGTTGGGAGTTTTTTTCGCTGATTAAGTCAAAAAAAATAAAATTAATAGCCTAAATATAACAGTTTTGCATTATCAGAGAACAGTATACTTTCTATACAACAGTGTACTTTTCATTGTTTTAACAAACATGAACAGGATTTTGCAGTTTTGTAGCTTTTTATTATACTGCATTATTACTTCTACAATGATCTTATTCTCCATTATCAAGCTGAATTGGAATTGGTCATTTCAAATTATATTCTTGTTTTTTTGTGGCTTTGATTTCGTCAATTTTTCTATGTTTAACATAAAATATTTATATCTTAAAGGATACAATAGACTGGCGTTCTGAAGACATACCCCACATCCCCACAATTCGTCATGTATTACTAAAACGTCTAGCCAAAAGAGTGAGAAATAACAGAGCCGATCTAAAAAAAAAATAGTACACTCCATATATTGGCTCACCATCGCGTTTTATGTGTGGAGATGATCGCGTGGATTGCGAACAATGGAGGAAAATGGTAAACTATTGGGATAGCGACCATAAAAATAAAGTAACATCTCTTACTCTTATTCTTCTCTATATGTTTCAGTTTGGTACATATTACATCTATGTTGTTATTCACTATTTTTTTTACTGTTTTGTGAATCATAGATAAAGGTTGACAAAAATATTGAGAACCGCAAGAAGTTGAAAATGAGTCACACAGGCGGCTCAATGTCCTTCGTAAGACACCATGCTAGATTTGTAAGTAACCACTTCTTTACACGAACTTTATTTTCTTAGCCAAGTACATTGTTATAATTAAGAGGCAATATATTATATTATAGTACTAGTATGGAGCTCGTGCCGATGGCACCGGTAAGATCATTAGTTTATCTATAACTTGTGAAACCATACATTGCAAGAATAAGAATTTTCCTACTAGTAAATTTTTCTACATATATAAAAATGCATAGTTTGGTTGGTATCTGTTTTTTCTGTAAAAACATAATTAATCCGACGGTATAACAACTACTTTCTCATATATTAATCAATTCATATGATCGAGATTTAATGCTTACTTTCAAAACATATAGCAAATCTGTTCAAATAAAAACATATTAACATTTCTATGTAAAAAACAAAAGGTGTAGTTGAGGTAGATCTTGAAAAATACAATAATTCAGAATAATAAATGTAGAATTAAAACCAAAATTGCATATGAAAAACAATACCAAAATCTTATGTGATTTCTGTGCCTAATTGAGCTAGTTAATTAAATCAAATCATCCCTAAGTAAAATTTGAATTATTGGCAATCAAATTATGTGATTTATATTCTACTGTTACATGCTGTACATACACCTGTACATGAACATGTTATTTAGCATCTACTGCTTATCGATCTTTTATTTCAATGTCATGTGAAAAAATAAATTAAACCATCGAGGTATTTAAAAAACTCTATAGTTAGGTGTGAAGTATAAGTTAATTTGCATATAAGAGTAAGAAGGAAGTTATATGTTAATTTCAATAAGCTGGATAGTATATAAAGCCTTCAAACACCTCATCAAAATGCAAAAATCAAATTGTGTGTAAGATTAGAAACATTAGAAGGATTTTCACCACTTCATTTATCATATATTGTTATCTTTACGGCTTATGCTTTTGGATTCAAAAAAATCTGATCATTATTGCGAAGGGAAGCTACAACAATAGTGGAAGTAGTAAATTCAACTTCAGTTTCAACATCTTCTATATCAGTAGGATACTTACTGGAAGAAGGTACAATAACAATACCTGAATAAAATATACATTTTGTAATTTGATTATCCACCTAAACAAAAGTATAATAAATCAATTTGTTACTAAGTTGACTTCATATTAAATAATGTATCAAATTAGATATATTTTCTACCTAGCGTGCAACTGAGATGAGTTTGTGGGAGCTTCTCAAGTGCAACCGTACAAATTAAAGGAGAAGATGTTGAAGTCATTTGATAAGTATTGATTGAGAACACTATATAAGGATAACACTCTTTTTATTTTATGCACCTGGCCACTTTAACAACAAAACATATGATAAAGAATAACCATACGATAAATCAGATAAATTAACCTTTCTATTCTTTATTAGTGATATTGAAATGTTAATTTCATGATATAACAAAAGGAGGTAAGTATAAAAAAATTCACAAAATATAACTATAAATTCTAGGAAGAACATATAATCTATTAAGTAATAACTAAATCTTTACTGCAAATGTATAACATGTTAAATTTGTTTTAAATAAATGTTGCCAAAATTGATACTTGTTTTACGCAAGTTTCCTTGAGACTAAATAAATCAAGGAATGAACAAACTACAATTATCAAACAATATATGTTATATAATATTGGAATGACAACTGCAATTCAGCCTACTTGATGAATTTGTTTGCCAACAAAATAGCTATACCTACCAATAAATCAACTTTATTTTGAATAGGTGCATACTTTTAAGTTCCATCTGTTAGTTTTATTCCGCTGGAAGAATATTGTAAACATACATTCAACGCAAACATGATAATATAATATAATTAAACCACTGAATAATCAAACTTGACTATATAGTTCTTAAAATATATGTACAATATAGTAGTCACAATAATATTGTAATGGTAAGTATTATTCAAAGTTTTATCACTGTATAGTTATGTAAATATTAATAGATTTTATGCTGTTAGAGTAATTGAATAGGGTAAATTTGGAGACCAAAACGTATAATCTGCTCAATATTTTATCGTATATTAAATGAAAGCTTGTTAACTAAGGGTCGTTACGTTTCTGAAAAAAAGACTGCAAACAAAATTTTATAGAGAAAAACGCCTTTAATAAATTTTAATGAGAACATTAACACATCTTACATAGCAATTTAACATAAAAATAGCCAAATTAATTCATTACAACAATGTGTAAGATTTTTTTTAACTTTGGCAGCAATATTATAAGAAGAGATAAAGTTTTTTATGTCTCCAAGAAGCTGTTATTTTTTTTGTTTGGCACGAAGAATCCATTAACATGTAATTATATTATAGAAAGAGAAAGAGTTTATTCTTATCCAAAAGCCATTAAATGGTAATTATTCCAAAATATCATCTTGTTTTCAATGTCAATTAAACGGTTAAGCCTTTAGTGAGGTACACACAGGAAAGTTAAATATACGTGAAACATGCATGTATTAATTAAATTCATCGACACTAACAACACTCTTTCAAAATTTTGATTACTTCTATTTCTTAACAGATTAAAACAATAATTTATGTAGTGTAGAACATGGACAAGGTTAGCTATAGATCCATGCATATCCCACCTTAATGTTTAGTTAGCAGAATTTCAAAAATATGCAAATCAGAGAAGATTGAAACCAAAATGTGAATTGTATTGAAATTAAAATAACAAAATGAGAGTGAAGATTAATTACCTAACGGTTTTGAACAATAGAGCAACAAACCTTCATCCCCAAGTTTACCAAGTAATTTCATGAGCGTACAAATCAATAGCTAGAAATATTTTTTTAAGTTTGTTCAACTATAAATTCATGGTGAGAGAAAGAAATATTAATCATGGGTATGGAGTTTTAATTCTTCTTTATGAAAGCAAATATTAAATGCATGGTTTACTTTACAGAGAGAAAATTTTTTCGAACCGATTATCGATCGTGGAAGCAGCAGTTTAGAAGATGACGTGATTTGCATCTTAAGTGTTAATTACATTCTTAGTTGTGCATTCATTCACCATCTGATGTCTTGTTCATCAATAGATCTCATCCGTCCTTTGTCTTTTGTTTATCTACCAAGGGATTTTATTATATAGTTAAATCATATATTCTTATTAAGCTATCATATGATTTATAGGATTATAATATAATTTTTATATTCTCATTATGCTACTAACTTGAAACAGAAACAAATTTATGGTCATGAACCCGATCCTATTGAAGCATTTGATTTGGTTCATAAAAGAAAGGATAAAGATAGAAGCTGGATTGACGACACATCTGAGCATACAGGGGTAAGAGATATTAATCTAGTTATTTTTATCTTCTTCTGACAAAGTGTGATAACTAAATAATATGTATACTGCACTGTAAGTACACCATTTCCATAGAATTTGATAGTATTACTTTTTGGTCGCTCTTCCCGATAGCCTCTGTGGCTGCTTTTGGTTTGGCTATACATTTGAAAATAATTTACCGATATGAATTTTTACTAATATTATAATTAATTAAATTAAGACAAGATGCTACCATGTCTTATACTACAGATTACACTTGGCTATCCTCTGAAACTGGCAGCACATAATATTAAGCAGTCTGCACTCAACACAAGCTATTTTTACTTTCTTTTTTCTTTTTTCACCCAGTCTTTAAACCACCAAAGTGGACCAAAAATACATTTATGATTACATTATAATTGAACATTAAGGCGTTTAAATTTTAGTTGACAGTGTGAATTGTCATATTGAAATGTTTGTCTACTTTGAAAATAATAAAGATGTGTTGGAGGGCTTCTCTTGTATATGGAGTAACATGCCCAGATTGAAAAAATAATAGGGAATCATCATGAAAAATAGAGAAGAGACAAGGCTTGGTTGTTTAGCACTAATATTTTATCTTATCGCTTTGGCTAACTTTGATTGATGGCTTCTTTTACTTTTTTACTGTCAGATGATCATGTTATTTAAAAATTTCTCATTAATAATTAACTTTCGCAGGCACTTTTATCCCAAAAGCTAAGGGAATTAGTTGATATGCATGGTGAGGAGACGTCGGAATTGAGATTGCAAGCATATGTGTCTGTAAGAGGTTATGAGACGGGTGACAGAGTTCGATGCTATGGAGAAGTTGTAGCACCAAGCATGGTTCCATGGGTTGCTTGGTTCCATGGGTGCAACAAACTCAACATGTTTCATCTATTCGTAGATCCCGAAAAGGAAGAGATTATGCATCTTTGCAGTCGGAATATCTTCATCTACGGGAAATGTATGAACAACAAAAGAAGGAGATTGATGAGTTGCGGAGTTTGATTTTATCTTCACAGCATCAGCCGTCTAATCCAGATACTTCTTCCGGACAGCACTCATCTCCAGTTCATGTATCCATGCAACAACAAGCACCCATGCAACATCAATCGCCTATCCAACATCAATCGTCCGTCCAACAACAAATGCCTGTGCAAAATAATTCCTCACCACGACATCAGTCTCTCATACATCTACAGTCAGCGTATCCACAAAATGGACCTTTTTACTACCCTCATCCATATCACGCGTCTTTATATGCACCAATTTCTCGTCATGTAGGGAATTTCACATCAACTCTAAGTGATATGGATTTTCTACAACAACTCATGTCGCCACATCACGTAAGTAGTTAGTTTCAGAAAAATTGATGTTATGTTGTTATTTCCCTTGTTATGTAAGTGGTTTAGTCAAGGTACTTATGAAGCATGTATATATGGATCTCAAATTTCATGTTTTGTTTGCTGTTTGAAATGAAAATTGAATGCAGTAATGTGCTGTAATGTGCTGAAATGAGAATTGAATGCAGGAATGTGCAGTACTGTGCTGAAATGAGATTTGTTTGCCTGTAGTACACTTTTGAATATTGAACGTCCTGTACTGTGCTGCATAGGACTGTTAATTACTTGTTCTTTGTGTTCTTTATCTGTGTATATGTTGAAATGACATATTCTTCTTTTGCTTTAATTTTAATATGAAATAATTATTACATTTATAGGGCAAATTAAATATATCAATAGGGGCAGTTACAAATGTCAGTATTTTTGTTAAACTGTCCTACCTAATTTTATATCAGAGGCATTAGTATAAACCTCAATTGTTTTAAATTTTTTAGAGGCTCATGTAATTGTTTTTAATGTACTGCTGTTGATGTTTGGGTCCACATACAATAGAGGCGAATTAAAGAACAAATTTGCCTCTATTTAGCAATAGAGGCTACAGTTTTAAGGGCAGATATTCTTTTGCCTCTCATTGTTGTAGGGGCAAATATAGTTAGTTTTTGACCTCTAGTTGAAATGTAAGAGGCGTTTCTAAATGCCTGTACTGATTTGATATTTGGTAGTGTTGAACTTCTGTAAAAACAAAAGTTGGAACATTTATTCTATTACAACAATGTTTTAATAGGCAAAGTGGAGCATACATGGCCTTGCTGTCACATTCTTTGCTATGCCAAACTTTGTAAAAGCATTGTATGAACACAATTTGCAACCACTTTTCTTTACTGTAAACAATTTGCCTTGGCTGCCACTATTATGTAAAGCAAAGCTTAAATAGTTGTGTGTCATCATCCTATTAATTGCAGCATGTCCTTAGCACGTTTTCAATTTAATGCCTTGGTACCTTGCTTGCATATTTCTTTGACTTATACACAATTTTGTGGAAAAAAAGGGAAAGAATAGAGCTGCGTCATTATTTCGTCTTCTTCAAAAGGGTCAGCAAAGTTATTAATGGCAGTGCAATAAGTTGCTTCAAATATTCCTTGCTGATAACTGGTAGGAAGCAAATTAAAAGTGAGTGCCAAACTCACATTTTCTAATTTATACTTTGGTGTGTCTGTATATATATATTGTTCTATCAAATTCATTTGCGTACGAAGCTTAAAACAAGGAAATGCTTTGAAATATCAGTATGCGTGCATGTGTTGAAGTCTTGTTTTTTTATGAGTCTCAGATTATTGCGTGATCAAATCATTTTGATATTTGATTCAAAGACGTGAGTGCAGGTGAGAAAAATATTAACTTGTCTGGCCATTTTCTTCTCTTCGTGTGCATGGTAGAGAAATGAGTGCAAGTTACTCTATTTTATAATTGAATTCATTCAGACAAATGCATGTCCAGAGACCATTTTTCTTTCATTTTTAGTGTGTGCGCAGGTTCATACATTCATTCCCAAGCATTTTTGTACAAGCACATTTGTCTGCATAATGTTTTAATGAAAGGAATGCAAGTGTTCAAGTCAAGTTTTTTTTATTTTCCTACTTCGTTTATTTTGTTAAATTGTTACGTGCATGCGTGTGTGTTTTGCCAGGTCTTTTTGTTTTATTTTTTTTGTAGTGTGCATGCAAATATAAGTTGTACGTTACCGAGTCCATACCATTTTATTCGCGCGTGCAAGTTTGTGTTGCACTTTGCTAAGTTCTGGCCATCATATATTTAATGAAAATATAGTAGTACGATCTACTATTTAATTTTTTGTTGAACCGACGTTACGTTTTAAAACGTACTTTGTTGCCGTTATTTTTATAACGAAATTTTTACGCCGATATTATACTTTAGAAGCGTGTTGCTTTGGCGACATTTTTGACGAATAAAATTACTGTTGTCTTGACTTCAGTAACCGTCAATTTTAAAGTAAATTTTTATACGGTTACCCCGCAATGCTGTTTTGGTATCCGTTTTTACGGTGTTTTGTGAAGCGCAATTTCTTCGTCGAAATTGCTACAGAAGTTGCTGTTTTAATCACGTGTTTTAAAAATCATTTTCAAATAAAAATTGTTTCCAAAATTTTTACAGTTTACGCTTTCAAAAGAATGAGGAAGCGATTTAAACGCTTCAGCAAAACTAAGGACTATGAACCCATACTTTTACTGATTCGCTTAACTCCGGACTTGTCCGTTTGAGAATGAAAATTTTATTTATATAAAATACACAATTTTGCACTTTCAAGGAAACGATGAAGAGATTTAAACGATTTAGCAAAAGTGCGGAGTATGGAATCTCACTTTTACTATTTCGGTTAATTCCGGACTCGTTAATTGAAATATTTACTGAGGATTTGTTGTTTGATGATTTTTGGGCTTTCGAGCCACTATGATGGACCTTCGGGTCAACTACCAGTACTAGACCTTCGGATCATATGTTGGACCTTCGGGTCATTTGTTGGGCGCCAAAAATTATGATGACAGTACTTGGTAGGCTTCGGCCATATGTTGATGCACGTGCGGCGTAGCTTAGACTTGTCATATGATGGGATCGATCCACTTTTATGCTGATTTTTTCTAGTTATCTATTTTTGATTTCTAGATTTTGTGAATTGCTGTTTGAATTCAATTGTGAATTTAAAATTTTATTTTAATGGAGTTTGATGTGATTTCTTCATTTAAGCTGTGTAGATTTCTTATGTTGAATAGTCTCATTTGAGATTATTATTATTTTGCTTTGATGTTGTTCATGATGCATTCACTTCTAAGAATAAATTAGACTGATCCGTTTATTATTTTCTTTTAAATAATACTCGGGTCAGACCGAGTTATTTCAGGGTAATCGCTATCTTTGATTCAGTTGCAGCTTCAGCTTTTGGGATTTCACATCATCTTTTATCTAGACTTCGAGGAGTACTTTTGGGTGTATTGACTCTCATCTCATGTATGTTGATGACATGTATATGTATATTTGGTTCGTGTGAACTATCGATTGTTGTAGCATGTATCCAGACTAATCTTCCGCTATATATTTGATATTTTTGTTCTGATGTGATTATACTTGTCTGTGTTGTTGTTATTATGAGTTGTTTTGGATTTTCTTTAGCCACCGTAGTTTCGTTTTAGATTTGGATTGAATTTATATCTTTGGGAGTAATTTACACAACTCTTATCGATGTAATCAATACTCGTCTAAGGCATAACTTACGGATGGTCGCTTCTAACAAGCCTTATTCTTTGTAATAGTAGACGTTATTCCTTATAATAACCTTTGTTATTGTGAGCATAGAGGTGGGGCGTCACAGCGACGGTCTAGGCTGAGGCGAGATTCCATCGTTCGCTTATAAAAAAAATATACGAGGTCGCGAGTGTGTTGCCTGGAAAGAGTAGGTTCGTGCGCGGGCCGGGTATTGAGCAAAAAGGAGGAGGAACAGCTGTGTGGTTATAGTTAATTTTATTTAATTATGTTAATTGCATACTAATTATATCGTTGTATTAATAAAGTCATAACCTTTTCATGCGAGGTTCGTTTCGAACGAAACGAGTCGCGTTGGAATCGTATCGACGTCTTCTACGACATGGAATTGAAGTGGAATTTATTTGAAGTTGAAAAACTTTTAGTTTCAAATAAAGATGAGTGTTTTAAACCGTTCATGAAGACTAAAATATTTTTATGTTAGTTAAATTTAAAATCATGAATTGATTTATTTTATCGACTGTTGTTTGGTAGTTTAACTGACATTTAAAATTGACATATGAATTGAATTGATAGAAATTTAATTTGACAGTTCAAATTGAAATTGAAATTGAATTACTAGTTAAACACCCGATATTGATAGCTAGTTAATGGTTGTGATATTTTGATCGATATTGGATGCTGATTGTGATGGATGGCTATTGGTTGATAATTTGAATGATTGGATGTTTATTTATTTTATATATATCATGTTATCACCCTGTATATTATTGAAAGTATATAAAACTGTTATTTGAATTATTTCGAATAAATTAAGAAATAGGTTGAAATGATATATACCTATGACATTTATTTGGATTAAAATGATATATATTCATCCCTGAAATTAAATTGAAATAACTGATCACTTGGTCATAGGATAAAAAATTATATACGGATTACAAACACCGGATTGGTCAAATTAAATGATTTTAAATTTTTGAATTTTAATCTATTTAAATGATTTTGATTTAAAGAAATAAAAAGTGAATTTATAAAGATTGAATTAATTTCAAATTCGAGTTTTGAAATGTCGAATTTAAAATTAGTTAAAAGGGATTGTTTTAAAGAATTTAATTTGAAACTTGAAGTTATGATTGGAATATGACTGGAATTATAGAAATTAAATTGCTTTAAAAATTTTGAACTTTTATTCGAACTTTAAAATTTTGCTAAGTAAAAGCAATTTAAATGGATGTTTCAAAATTTGACTCGAAATTGAATTATTTTAGAAATTTGAACTGTAAATGGAACAATGAAGTTTAATTCGATTTAATTGATTTAAATCAATATTTTGAAATTGAATTTGAAATTTACTTAATTTGAAAGGGTTTAAAAATAAGAATTGAATTGAGATTAAACCATTGAATTGAATCGTTGAATTGAATTTGAAGTTAAATGAACATTTCGAAATTGAAGTTAATTCCAATTGAAATTGGAATTGAAGTTGATTTGAAATTAAATCGAAATTGAGTCGATTTGAATCGAATTGAGATTGAAAATGATTTGAATTGGAATAATTGAAATTGAGTCAGTTTGATTGGAAATTGGACTTGGGTCTAGATTTGTTGAAATAAAAAGAGACAGTTTGATTTAAAATGATTTTCAAGATAAATTATTTTAATATAAACTGTTTAAATCTATCTTTTTAAATATTCAAATTATTTTGATTTTCCAAACCATTTTACTATATAAACCATCTTTAATACTCAAATCATTTTATATCAAACTGTTTTAAATTTCTATACTATTTAAACTTTTTAAACTATATAAAAATTTCAAACTATTTTCTTAAAATTCAAACTAGTCAAAGTGGGAATTGTTTATATTTAAATCATTGATTTAAATATGAATGTGGTTAAAATGAAGTTACAACCTAAGTTGAAATTCGAAACGATTTTGGAAGTGAAATTGAGATATTGAAGTGAAAATGATTTTCAAGTGAAATTGACGTATTTGAAGTAAATATGATATTTTGAAGTGAAAAGGATATTTGAAGCGAATATGATATTTTGATATCAAGTATGAATCTTTTTCGAAATGTAAAAGAACCAACCGGTGTGTAAAACGACGTTTGGTTGTTAAAGAAACCGGGAATGATTCTTTTCTTTAAATTGATAGATAAGTAATGGTGTCCTCCTTTCCCCCCTCCTCCACCCCCCCCCCCCTCCGTACCCCCGATCTCCTTCGTCCCCAGCAAATACAACACCGTCTTGAATGGTCCACCTTCTCCTCGTGCCTCCGCGACTGCCTCCAATCCTCCTTCGATCCCATCCCATGCCCCACTGCCCACTTCCGTCCCCATCCAACCTCTTTGCATTGAGGTCCCCATCGCCAAAACCTACGCCCAGGTGGCGGGCTCGGCACCACGCTCCCCCCTTCTGCCCAACCCCCCATCCAAGCGGCGCCACCCCCTGCCGCAATTCAAAAACGTGCGTCAAACGGTTGAATTCTTGAAACTGGAAAGCCGCTGCCTTCGATGTGCGGGTTTGAGACACGTGGCAAAGTTTTGTAGAGACGCGAAGATTTGCTACAAATGTGGATTTTTTGGGCATCTACAAACCCACTGTCCCGATAAAGTCTCTAATCACACTCAGGCACGAAAAAAAAGATGTGTCCATTCCTCTCCCACTAAAGACAAACCCAACTCTGCCCAATGGGTCCCCTAGTCACATCTCCTTTCTGCTCAAATGAAACCTTCCGGCTCCCCGATGCACTCTCTCTCCCCTCCAGCTACACAAAGTCTGCCCCAATCCCCAATGCAGCATCATAACACAAGCCTAAATTCAAAAACATTCTCAATGGCAGACCCAGCATTACTCCTCACCGCTAATATCATCAGCGGCACCTGGTCAATCGACTCCCTCCATCAAGCACTCTCCTCCACCTTTCACCATCACGACTGGCCGCTTTGGCTACAGACCGACACTAGCTTTATCTTCTTCTGCCCCCACATACACAATCAGAGACCAAATCCTTCAGCGTTCAACTATTTCTTGGGCAGTTGGTGCTGTGCAATTTCAGTCTTGGTCAGATCTTGACCACCCAGCTCCATCTTTGGACCCACCATCATTGGCGCGAATTTCGGGTTTTGCAGAACTTTTGCGATTCAACTCAGAGGCCATTTCTGAAGCAGTCAAGCTAGTGGGTAGATTCCTGGCTCAAGACGATTGCGAATGGGCGGAACTCGACCATCGCTTTTTATATATCTGAATACAATTCTTCAACGGCATCAACTCTCCATCCTCCTTCGTCACAGTTTTGAACAACAGGGAGTACCTCGTGAGCATTGAAAAATGGGAGCACGAGCACCCGAACAGGCGCCCGGAAAACCACTTGCTCGGAGTAGACTATGAGAGAGACTTTCCCCTATTCGAACGTCACATCCCGATTGAAGACGTAGATTCGGAGGACAGGTTTGACGTTATGAACTACATCCTTATCTTCTCCGGTTCCCCACCGGTACTTGGCCAATACAATGATCAGTCGATTGAAGTGGTTGGTCCAAGGGGCTGGGACCCATGGCCAGTCCAGGAGCATAGATGGGACCCGTTCCCTGATTTGGACCTCTCAACCCCGCTTTTTCAGCAAATCCCAACTTCACCAGCAGCCTTATCCCCGCCTCGTCCGCCCCATAATGTTGCCCCCCAAACAGTTATTCATTCTACCCCTGATCAGTTCCAAAATGTTGCCCCTCAAACAGATATCCAATCTCCCCCCACCAGTTCCCTGTCCCCCTGCCTGAAGAACATAGCCAAGCGGACCGTCCGGCGACTGGTCAGTGGTCCCAGCTCGTCACTCCAGCGGCTGTGCGCCACAGCTCCAGACTGGATAGAGCGGAATCTCACCCTGGTAGTTTCTTTAAACATGTAGGTTTTTCCTCTCTTAACAAAAGTTTAAACAAAAAGATGGCACGTTGCATGGGCGTGAACTTGCGTGGAGAACACTACACCTCCATGCAGGCACTAGAATCGGAGCGTTTATCGTTCTCCCAATGAAGCTAATTTCCTGAAACACACGGGGGTTGGGGGACCCCAGTAAAAGACATTCTATTAGCCTTATAATAACCCCACAAAAAGTAGACATCCTTTTCCTGCAAGAATCTAAACTATCAGACCCATCCCCTAACATACTCAGACAGATTGGTGGGCCTTTCCTAACTGGGTGGGCCTACCTAAATGCTGTCGGTTCTAGTGGAGGCATTTTGACAGCCTGGAATGAATCCACGTGGTCCCATTGCCAAACTTTTTACCACATAGCAGCCCTACATGTAGCCCTTCGTCACATACAAACCGGAACGATCTTCTTCTTCTCCAATATTTATGGCCCACAAAATACTCGAGATCAAAACGAACTATGGTCGTATTGTCTCACCTTCGCCTCACACATTAATGGCCCTTGGGTGGTTGGAGGAGACTTCAACACCACTAGATCCTCAGCTGAAAGGAACTCGGGCAATCTCTCCCATGACTCCGAAGCCTTCAACCATTTCATTAATCTTGGCTCCCTGATAGATCCACCCATCTGTAACCGTCTATTCACTTGGTCTAGCCGCAGATCAGAACCTTCACTAGCCAAATTGGACCGTTTCCTTTTCAACCCGGCCTGGGAGGATTTATACCCACTTTCCTTGGTCTCGGGCCTTTCCACAATCATCTCCGACCATTGCCCTCTCCTACTCGACACTGGTTCCCCCATTTGTCCTATCCGACCCTTCCGGTTCGAGCGCCTCTGGCTCCTGGAGCCATCATTTGATAACTTCATCAAAGAAATCTGGTCTCAGCCCTCCCACACCCACTCAGCCACCGCCAGAGTTGTCTCCAAACTCCGATCTCTCCATAAGATCATCAAACCCTGGGCCAAGTCAATTTGGGGCTCTATTCGCTCGCGTATCTCTGCAATTCAAGATGAGATTTTGGACCTAAACATACTCGAAGAATCTTCCCCCTTATCGAATCGGATCGATCTCGCCTGCGAGAACTGGAAGCGGAGCTGGACAGATTGTCATTGCAAGAGGAAATAGGTTGGAAACAGCGTTCCAAAGCGAAATGGATTGAGGATGGTGATAAGAACACTGCCTATTTCCATCGTCTTGCAAACGGCAGGCGTAGATCCACTTTCATCCCCGAAATCACTCACAATGGTAACACTTTCTCTGATCAGCCCGGCATCCTAAATCTGTTCTCTGACTACTATCAAAACATCTTAGGGAAACACCACCCCCTCTACCACAAATTGACTGGAACCTGCTCTACCCAGAGTGCTCACCCATCCCTCTAGACCAACCCTTCTCAGAAGCGGAAATTTGGGCTGCGCTAAATAGCATGTCAGATGACAAAGCTCCTGGCCCAGATGGTTTCGGCCCACTATTCTTCAAGCACTATTGGGAAACAATCAAATACGACATTATCGAGATGTGTTCTGAATTCCAAGCTGATCCATCATCTGTTGCTCGCCTTAACTATGCTAATATCATCCTCCTCCCCCAAAACCCCAGGAGCCACTTCCCTTCCATCCTTCTGACCTATTAGTCTCCTGAACACCACCTTCAAAATCATAACCAAAGTTCTAGCCAACCGCCTTCAAGCTATCATCGCCCCTCTCATTGGAATTGAGCAATCCACATTCATCCTCGGTCGTAACATCATGGACTGTGTGGCGTCGACCCAAGAAGTCATCTCCTTCTGCCACCAAACTTCAACGCTAGGTATGCTCCTCAAATTAGACTTCTTGAAAGCTTTCGACACAGTTAATTGGCAATTCATTTTGGAGCTTATGAAGCATAGAGGTTTCCCCTCAAAATGGTGCAACTGGATCCATTGTATTCTTAGTTCTAGCTTGTCCTCTATCGTGATCAATGGGGCTTCAAGGGGCCTAATCAAGTCTGCTCGTGGACTGCGACAAGGAGACCCACTTTCTCCTCTGCTTTTCGTCTTGGTTGCTGACGTGTTCAACCGTATGATCAAGTTAGCTATATCGAACAACATATTTGAAGGCATCAAGCTCCCCAACTCAAATCTGTTCATATCCAACCTTCAATTCGCCGATGACACTATTCTTTTTGCATCGCCCACGGTCAACCACATCCACTGCCTTAAAGTTGCACTGTACTCATTCGAGCTCATATCCGGCCAATCCATCAACTTCAGCAAGAGCTCCATCATCATGCTTGGAAACTCCGATCACCTTAGGCAAACATTTTCCAATTTGCTCAACTGCAACATCGAGCACTTCCCTATCTCATACCTTGGTGTCCCCCTCCGTCCAACTAAACTACTCAGATCGGATTGGCTCCCCCTCATTACCAAAATCGAAAACAGACTTCTTTCCTAGAAAACACATTCCCTTTCTTCAGCGGGGCGCCTCGTCCTTGTTAAATCGGTCCTATCAACAATTCCTTCTTATTGGATGTCAATTTACAAGCTTCCAACCTGGGTAATCAAAAAAATCGACTCGATCAAAAGCTCCTTTCTTTGGAATGGAGGTAAAATAAAGAAACTCGTAAACTGGCGGACAGCTTGTCTGCGCACTGACAACGGTGGTCTTGGAATTGTTAACCTATACTACTTCAACATCGCGCTTCTCACAAAATGGCTCTGGCGGTTTCTAACCCCTGGAATCTTCCTTTGGAAATCATGGATTATCACACTTCACTACCACTCCAACCCGCACCTCGTCCTCCACTCCTCCACCAGCCTTAAACCATCCCCATTCTGGTTTGGGGTCCTCGCAACCCTCCCCCATGTCAAACCGCTCTTCCATGTCAACCTGGGTAATGGGGCAAATTGCCTCTTCTGGTTGGATATCTAGCACGGCCAGCTGCCCCTCTCCTCTATCCTCCTTAACCTCTTTTCTCACTCAGCAACTGTCCTTGCTACCACATCTGATTCTTCGAGCTTGGGCCCTGACCATCTCTTCCCAACATCATACTTCAACCTTGCCACCCTAGTCGAGCTTCACCAAGCTGCCTTCATCCTCCGAAGCACTCGTTTCCACCCCCGGCAAGATGAGTTCATCTGGGCCCCAAACCCCTCAGCTGGCTTCTCCGTCGCCTACTGCTATGATCATCTGAACAACCCCGGACGTCTCTTCAGCTTCCCCAGACTTTGGAAATGCCAGCTCCAACCTCGCATCGCTTTCTTCCAATGGTGCCTTATCCACGGGCGCATCAACATCAGAGACAGGCTCTTTCGTTACAACATCGTAGTGGATCCAAGCTGTGCCTTATGCTCTATCGCAACCGAAAGTTTACAACATCTATTCATTGAATGCGATTTTTCCTTTAGGGTTTGGGCTGCAACGTCTGTTCACATACTCGGCTACATTCCCACAATCACCTCATTTTTCGAACACTGGCAGAATAACCCCCCCAACAAACACTTAGATCTCTTCGTGGCTATATTCAGTTGGTGCATTTGGGCCGAGCGAAATGCACATGTGTCCAGTAGGCCCAAATCCAACTTCGATGGAACTTGCAGGCGTATTATTTACTATTTCTCATCTGTATCAGGTCACAGCTTCTCAGCTCAGTTCAGACTGAGATTGCCATTCTCCAGTTCATCGCCGGCTGAATCAGCAGGCAGCACAAGCGCAGCTCCTTCTAGATGGCAACACGGACACCACTGACCACTCCGCAGTACTTACCTATTTCATTTTCTGATATATGTACCAAGCTGTTTTTGTATATAAGACTCTGCCATGTAGCGACTGTTTTGCAGTATTCTCCTATTTTGGGCCAGCGATCAGGCTTGTTGATCACGCTAATTACTTACTATTATGCTATATAACCGGCTATGTAGTGTCACGCTACACAACCGTCTTGCTCAAAAAAAAAAGAAACCGGGGCCTCTTATTAGCATACTCTATGTCAATATTGAAACCACTTTAACAACTGTGTGCATGGAGGAGACTCCAGAATAAAGTGGTTGGATTTGGCATACATTTGTTGGACCTGAAGAAAGAGAATGATGATGGTATACCTCGGTACTTGTGCTAATTTCAAATGACTAAAACATGATGGCTTGACAGGGCCAAGTGGGCTAGCTACCCCTAGCGAATAACTGTTCTTCGATTTTCTTCTTGGACTTGGTCCATAATATTACATCTGATGTTGGTTTCGATTGGTGCACCTTGATTTGGGATAACCTCCCTGTGACTCAATATGGGATGGATGGATGCGGTGAGCGATCATGGCTACGAAGCGTTACCACCAGCCTTGTGACCCAAACTGGTAGTATCCTAACTTAGGCATTGCCTCACGTGCATTGTCATACTTTTATCCTTATATGAGACCACTACGAGTTTGGTTTAGTGTTGTCGTATCACGGCGCATCCCTATCCCCCGATGTGCTACTGGGGCGTTACATTCAAACTATACGACAATGCTTAAAATCGCGTTAAGAGGGATTAATGTAAAGCCTTAACGCTAAGAAAAATATTTATTTTATTGATTAGATATTACATATATAGCGTATTCTACTATATATAGATATTTCGATGGATCCTTAAGAGATGGAAAATCCCGTAACATCTCTTGAGTTATTGCACGCACGTTATACACTGGATAGGAGATGTAAAACCTCGTAAACATCTCTGACGCTATTACACTCCTGTTATATGTGATATTGATTTGACTCACATAAGGATATTTTAGTCCTGACTCGAGTGTATTGTTTTACTTTACGCTCGAGCCAACCTTGAGTTTTTCAGCGCATTAACGATTATTCTGGAGGACGAAGATGAAGGTTTGGTATATTATATTACTATTATTATTTCCTGCATCATATTGTTCTACTGCATTATTATTTTGTTCTATTGTATATATAACTCTGATAAATGTTGTATAAATTATAATCAAATGTATAGTATAAATTGCTTAATGAACTGTTTATTTGATTATTATATTTTTTCATTCTGATGCAAGATTCTGTATTTGTGTTCTTCTTTTCTTATTTTTCTTAATTAACCCCATTGATTATCCATGTTTCGAATTGTTTGAGTTGGACATGTGCGGATTATTGTCGATTTAAATCTTTTGAAATATGGGTCGTCACAATCTTAGTCAACTCAAAGTCAAGACTCTGGCTAGAGTAGTGCTATTAATAACAGTTATTATTATTGAACCAATGACTTTTTGTTTGGACTATTCAAGTTGAATGTGGGCAATGTTGGAATTTTGATCAAATTTTTTTTTCATAAGTTCTAATGTGATATAGTGTAGAAGACAAGGATTGGTATAAATCTCCGTTACTACAAGTACCGCTTATAATAAGTAAAATTGGATTTTACTAAAAGACATGTAAGCAATAGATTAAGCTAAAATGTCACATCATTAGCTAATATGACATGCGAACATTAATATTTGAATTGTTCAATATTAGTACACCTTTGAATCGCACAACCATAATAATGAATACTCTGAAAAAATCACAAAATTTAATTAATATGTAATTATCGTAAATTAATCAAGTTATTAATATTTTTGAAAAATTAATTAATAATTTGATTTGTTTGAATTCCATTTGCAATTAATAAGTATGTATAAAAAAGCATAAACGTGCGTACCGATATGATGTCGGTAGAATATTTAAATTGGATTTAAATAAAATACAAACTAAGTGGATTTTTAAATAAATTAAATTAGTTAATATTTATGAAATATTGATTATTAAAATTTTATTTGATTTGTTTAAATACCATTATTATTTAATATAAAGTGTGTATGTAAAAGTAAAAACACATGTTTCGATATAGGATATCGATAGAACATTTAAATTGGATTTACGTAGATTAAATGCTACATGATTTTGGAAATTTTTAATGGTCATGTGGCACCTATTATGTCTGGCCATAGACAGTAAAGAGAGGGAGAGGATTTGATGAGATTTAATTGAGAATTAAATAGAGAAAGTTTTAAAGGAGGATATTGAAAGGTTTCAATATTTTCTTTAAAACATATTCTCTCTTATTCGTTTCGTTGCTCTCTACAGACAATTCTCATTCCGTAATTTTGCTTCCTCCCAATCAAGTTCTGGTCAAAATTTAGATAGATTCCATGGCTAAAAAAATTCCCGAAACAAAATCAAATTAAAATAAAAAATAAAAGATGGTTTGCAT
The DNA here is from genome assembly GCA_030737815.1 of Allium fistulosum. Classification (NCBI taxonomy): domain Eukaryota; kingdom Viridiplantae; phylum Streptophyta; class Magnoliopsida; order Asparagales; family Amaryllidaceae; genus Allium; species Allium fistulosum. Next base: position 300,605,521 of record CM060901.1, on the reverse strand, counting down.
CTCTTGATTCCTGCAAAATCTGGAGGTTGATTTAAGAACCTAGGAACCATTATTCGTCGTTCAAGGTGTTACTTTTTGGCCATATCGTAAGGTGATTACAATTCTATTTATTTATGTATTAACCATGTTCATGTGCTTTGAATTCCTTACATGTTGCACATCAAATGTTTGTATATTCATATTGTAGCATAATTTCAGTTCCCCGTTTTATATCTCAATTAATTATTGTTAATACAAATTGGATCCATCCTTTTGCTATTTCTTAATTAGTTATATGAAAAATATGTTAATATAGTTTAGATCCTTCATCTCATAGGATTATTTATTCATATTGTTCATATAGTTTGGTATTGCAACATTTATAATGAACTTATACGTGCTGGCTTGTTCGATCTAATTTAATTGTTGTTTTGAAAACATTTTGATTGAAATCCCCTTAATTAAATATATGCATGTTACATGGTTGTTTAAAAAAATTCTTGAAAATAATTTTGATTAACTTTCATTTAATTTTTGATTGAAAATAATTTTTTGTTGAATCAACTTTAATTACTTGAACTTACTTTTAAAACGAAAACGTGTACTACATAGTTGTTGTATGAATAATTTTGTTCAGTTGTTGTTTGCACAAGTGTAAGAGTTATTCCAATTCAAAACACACAAGTGGATTCTTATGTAAAATCTAAATTTAATTGATTCCTTTCCAAAATTGAAAGTTGGATTTAAATTATCAACTTTAGATTCATATATGTATATATTAAATTGCAATTTTCAAATACACATGTTGTTTTATAAATCAAGAACATTGTTTGCAAATAAACATATGCATGTGTATCCTTTTTAATTTCAATTTCAAAATAAACGTTTATGTAAAAATATATAATTTATTTTAAACCCTTCCTTTTTTATGTATATATATATGTATGTATATATATTATTGATAAAAAACAAGGACAACAAATTCATGTGTAAATTTAGTCTAAATGTCATTTAATAAATTAATCAATCTAATTATAGGGAGAGAAAGGAAAGGTTTCTCTCTCTATATATAACGCCATATTTTCCTTCAATTAATTGTATAAGTTAAGGGAGAAACGAAGGTTTCTATCACTTATATTTTTCATATGGAAATGTACTAATTAAGGTTTATTAGCTTAATCTATTTCTGTTCGGGTCGGCTTGGACCCAAGCCAACCTACCACAAGCCATTTGAGTATTAGAAATAGACCAGCAAGTCTCCCTCGACCACCATCCAAGTTGGACCCCTGTCAGCCTATCCTCTTCATGGCATTTCAGGTTGGCTCCCAACCAGTGCACCTCAAACCAACGATAATAACTAGCTCTTTAGGAATAGCAAGGCATTTACACTACTCGGCCCGACCCTCATTGTTTGGCTCCTTCTTATAACCAACTAGCACTCAAATAGTCCATCTACTCGACCACCTCCCTCAGCCGTTTGCTTATCAACGCGTCTCTAGATTGCCTAGGGCACAGCTTATCACCAACTTGACTGTGATGTAGCCCCACGCAAGCAATCCTATGTTTCGTCCTTCGTATCATTCTAAGCAATGCAACCAAACCTTCCGGGCTCTTTCTTGCTCCTTTAGCATTACCCATGTTAGCTTTCTACCCCTTTCTATATCATTAGGAAAAGGCTAGCCTGCCTAGTCCGCCTTGCCACATCAGCATGCAGGCAAGGCCGATAAAGAAATATAACCAAATGTGTCCTCCTTTAACAGAGAACATGTTGTGCAACATACTATTACTATGCATGAACATTACTAGAACAGTAACAGCATGACATGTATCTTACAGATTTTTTCCTATTGATGTTAACCTTAGTCGTTGATTCCCTTTACTTGGCCAGCTCTCCCCCATCAGACTCATTTAATCAGATCTATGGCGCAATGACTTTCAAGTTGATTTTATGGAATCATCTCAGCCATTCCAGCATCAGTTTCAACCGCTATAAATACCTATGCATGGCAACATAAAAGAGATTGATGGCCACCTGCCAAGGGTCGACTATTTCAAGGTTGGTCGCCACTTGCCAAGGGTTGATAATTTCAAGGATGGTCGCCACACGCCATGGGTCGACTATTTCAAGGATAGCCACTACCCACCAAGGGTCGACTATTTCAAGATTGACCACCAACCACCAAGGGTCGACTATTTCAAGGTTGGCCGCTACCTGCCAAGGATCGACTATTTGAAGGTTGGTCGTCACCTGCTAAGGGTCGACTATTTCAAGGTTCCCGATCATGGGTCGACTATTTCAAGGTTGGTCGCCACCCACCAAGCTTCGAATATTTTAAAGTTGGTCGCCAACCACAAGGGTCAACTTATTCAAAGGATCCATCATCCACTCACGATCCCACATTCTCAACTTAACATTATGCAGCAGATTCTCACAGCAGCTCACTATTCACAGTTCAAAGATCAATAAGGCCTAAAGATTAGTAGCAGCATTAATCTTAAGCCACCACCTTTATCTTGTTATATCTCTTGTGATTCTTTATAAGTTTAAGTGTGTTGTATTATAAGAGGAATTCATAGTGGACATGGGCAGCTCTACTGAACCACTCTATATCTGGTGCCATTTACACATTGAATCGTCATTTTAGCTCTTAACTAGGATGATTAATAAGTGACCTTTGCATTTCGTGGTGCAATTCCGAGATTGGTGAAAAATACAGTTAACATTTGGCGCTAGAAGGAGGACAAGCTCCACTCTTGTGGTTAGTAAACTCCTATGAAAGCTATTTTTGTACTTGGTATTCCACATCAAGTATGAACTATGGCAATTGTTAGTGTAGTCTCGCTTGCTCCTCCGATCACCAGAAGGACCCCCAAGAAGTCTTTGTTTTACCTTGTATCGTACGCAGTCGCAGTGCATGCCTACTTTCCTCTTCACCTTACTACTGATATCGACCAAATTTCATCAGTCGTACATATGTGTACTACGTGAAGATCACACCAACTAGTTGGAAAGCTTCGCATACACGAGTTCCTAACCAGTGCAAGCTGCAACGACTCGTAATCATGGAGAACGAGCCTCCTACCGCTCACTAAGCATTCCCCTACGAGATGCCCTAATCGACCAACCTTATGACTAGACCCAACGACAGGATAACTACCGTCACTAACCTTGATCTCTGCCTCGCACTGGAAAATCCCTAAGACTCGACACTCATGTCAATATTAAGGGTAGCCCCTCACAGGCTGTTAAGTAAAATTCTCCTCCATCTTTGCCCTCAAAGGTTCATGAGAGCAATCAGATGCCCATCTACATGTTTGGAGGCATCTAAGATCAGGGGCCAATGAATTTCTCAAGCTCTCTCTTGAGCCCATGACCTTCTGTGAAGAGGGCATTGAAGTCTCAAAACCTACATTTTTCAGCGCTACTGCTAAGGGTATCCAATGAGCATGAGTTTTCATATGCATGTTGCCTTATTTAGGGACCGCTGCATAGGACCGCACGAGCTGTCGCTTCCTTCCTAACCGGCTGGCAATCCACGAGGATGAATTATCGAAAATCCATTTCCTTTTCGAAAAATCCTAAGGCTATCCAACAAGGATGAGTGTTGTCCTCATTACCTTATTTGAGGACCACCAACCTTCGCCGCCCAAGACTGTGCGAGCCATTGCTCCCTTCCTGGTCGGTAGGCTATCCACAAGAATGAATTACCAATAACTCATTTCCTTATCAGGGAATGCCTAGGCTATCCAATGAAGATGAGTTTTCATGTGCTCATTACCTTGTTTGGGGACAGTCGCCCTTCACCACCCAGGATTGTGCAAGCCATCACTCTCCTCTTGGTCAACAGAATATCCACAAGGATGAATTACCGAGAATTCATTTCTTGTTGGGGAATGCCCATGATATTCAACAAGGATAAGTTTATATGTGTTTATTAGTTATTACCTTGTTTGGAGACCACCGCCCTTCGCTACCTAAGACCGTGCAAGTCGTCGCTCCCCTCTTAGCCAGCAAGCCATCCACGAGGATGAATTATGAAGAATTCATTCCCTTAATGAGGACCACCAGGCTATTTAGTAAGGTTGAATCATGATTCATTCGTTTCTTCATTTGGGGACTGCCTTGCCTCAGAAATTTGGGTGAGACTCTCTTTCCCGTGCACTGGGGAACATCTACGACTGGATTTGTAGCCGTAATGGTTTGTACCCCTCATTCATAAAGCCTCTTATCCTCCAAACAAGATAGGACAAATTTGTCTAGACTAGCACTGTTAGCCCAAGTGACGTTGAAGTCTGACATCCGTAATGTGCCCATGTAAAATAAGCTGGGTCAGCCTCCACTTACAACATGTCACTCAAGGGAACTTTCAAGCCGCTTAACACTTAGGTTTGAACTGGGACCGCTTAACATCAAAGAAACACATAGATAAGTTCACTTTTAATCATTTTTATCCACTAAATTATTATGAACGATAGTGTAGCCCTTTGTTTCACCATTATCACTCCATCAGACAAGACTGCTTGAGCCGGCCGTGCACCCTCGGTCGACCCTGCTGTCCTATATGCAACATGCAATGTATCAACTTGGAGAACCTTGAGCCTTGTGTGCTCCGGTTCGAGCTAGGGCCCATACGCCGTTATACATACGACTGCTTGTCACCAATGAGAATCCATGGGCAAGCATGCACTCCCACTTAGCATCGGTGCCATCCACCACTCGACACTTGATAGGCACTTGACTCGTATGGATGAATAATTGGGCTTAGCTCGTCGTATGACAATCTTGCTACTTAGCATACTTTAAATAGAGTTTTTTAGTGAAAATTGTACTAGAATGCCTCAAATCGTGCATCACCTAGGAAAACTATTACCCCTTAGCACTTAACTTCGAACTATGACCACCTATTAGCAAAGCAACACACCGAGGCTCAACTTCTACACACCAGCCTTAATAACTAATAAGCACCCGGACAGCACTGTCAATGCTCGATTTCGAACCCCTCAATCACAATGGGCAGGCTACTGAAGAAAGTTGTCAGACCAGTGCAAAAGACTGCTAGCTATTTGAGATATGCTACCTTACAAGTCGAAAATAAGATCAAACTACTACAGCCAGTTTCTCAAGAGAGAAGTACTCTAAATCCTGATTTTAGAGTACTTCTCTCAACCAATTTGCAATAAAGAATCTGTTTTATTCAGTTCAATAGTGTGCGGGAGCATAACTCCCGCCCTTCTAGGTTACAATGGCTTTCAATCACCAACTAGTTGAAAAGAAGAAAACGAAAGGAAAGAAGCAGCATGCCAACAGCTCCTCCGAGGCAGGCTAGCTAGTGCTCTTATCACTATCTAAAAAGCACCCGGTAAGGAAAACAATCAAGAACTTGTTAAAGGAGTGTTTTACCAGAGCTTCCAAGCAACCTCGCCAAGGAGCAGACTAAGACTCGGCGAGGACATCAAGATGGGAGGCACTTTCCCCTACTCCTTCCAAAAGGGCGTAGAAGTATCCAAACCGACTAAAGGTCGGGAAAAGAGGAGCATCAAAGCAAGGAATCCCCTAGCCCTACCCAGATCCATAGCTTAAGACTCACGTTCAATCAATTTTACAAATTTGGCTAGGGGACGTGGGTTTTGCCAAAGGTAAGGCCCATCTCAAGCGGTTGAAACATTATGAGCAGTGGTTTGAATTGCCACTGGCAAATACAATTCGACACACAAGAAGTCTACCTCCTTTCTAAACCCCGCTAAATTGAAGAAAAATTCCAAACAATTGTGACAAAAAGCTAAATGCTTAAAACAATGGAAGAGGAAGAGAAAGGAAAAGTAATATGTTTTTACCAATAGAAAACTACGTAGAGTTCAAATCCGCAGAAGAAATTGTACGACTAAAGCTCTATGGGTCTAAAGTGGAAGGTAAAGGGGTATTTTTATGTCTCTCCCTTCAATCACAGCCGTTGTAATTGAAATGGTAAAATGAAATCTCGACCATTCAGAGATGATAAGTGTTGTTACACCATGCATATGCATATGAGAAAAAAGACACCTTTCTTCTGCATCTTGAGAAGCACAACCATCATGATTAATGGCATATGGCCATATGGATAATGCATTAATTGCATAGCAGAACAGTCAATCAATGAGGTCTTCTCGATTTTATAGGCATGCGCCCGCTCGTAGGCATGTGTTTGGGGGGCTAAAATGTTACTCAAATTTTTTGTAAGTAAGAAGATAGGTTAATCAAGATTTTTAGCTTAATCTGCCAACCCCGAGCAAGCCTATCATAAGCTACTTAAGAATCAAAAACAGACCACCAATTCTTCCTTGACTGCTGTCTAGGTTGGATTCCTGTTAGCCCATCCTCTCCATGGCACTTTAGGTCGACCCCCGACCAATGCACCCCAAAGCAATGACAACAGCCAGCTCGTTAAGCAAAGCAAGGCATCTGCACTACTCGGCCTCACCCTCGTTATCCGACCCCTCTTATAACTAGCCGACTCCCAAACAAACCATCTACTCAGCACCTAACTCAACCATTCATTGATCAACGCGTCTCATGATTGCCTCAGGATTGTCCTATCACCAACCTGACTCTGTTGCAGCTCCCCGTAAGCAAACCAACAATTGGCCCTCTATATATTTTTAAGTAGTGTACCTAGACCTGGCTGACTTGGCTCGCTCCTTTAGCACTACTCCTGGCAGTTTCCCACCACTTTCCATCTTTGGGAAAAGGGTGGCTTGTCTGATCCTCCTTGCCACATTAGTATATCGGCAAGGCCGACAAAGAAGTATAATCAATTGCATCCTCTTCTGACACAGAGCATGTTGTGCAACATGTTGCCACTATGCATGGACATTACCTAAACTATAAGAGCAGGGCATGTATCATATAGGTTTTTCCCATTGTTGTTGACCTCAGCCGCCGATGCTCTTTACTTCGTCAGTTGTCCCTCATCAAACCTGTTTAATCAAATCTATGGCACGATACCTTTCCAGCCGGTTTTACGGCATCATCTCAACCATCTCGCCATCAGTTTCGACTATTATAAATACCATATTCATGGTATGTTCAAAGAGGTTGGAGACCACCTGCGAAAAGTGGACTATTTCGAGTTTGGTCGCCACCCTCTAAGGGTCGACTATTTCGAGGTTGGTCGTCACCCGCCAGGGGTAGACAATTTCAAGGTTGGTTGCCACCCACCAGGGCTCGACAATTTCAAGGTTGGCTACCACCCTCTATGTAACGGCCTAAAATTTTCGATCGCGAAAATTCCAGATAGTTAGGAAAAGAAGAAAGAGATAGAAGAAGAAGAAACAAAAACACAGCACTGATTCTCACAAATCACAGCGGATTAAAATATAATATCAAATAATAACGGTTTACAAAAGAATACTTGTATCTGTCAATTATATATATATTTTTACATCAGAGTTACATTCATACACAAACACTAGACATATACAAATCGCATGTCTCAGATAAACAGAAATAATATCACAGCGGAAACACTCCATACGTTCTTGCCATCCAGCTCGTCTACTGAGCTCCAGAACGTCCTTACCTGGAAATCTGTAATACTCGGACTGACCCGAGCATTACATCAAAGTAACACCCGGGTCAGACTGGAAACCAGCGTGAGTAAACCCTTCTAACATAGAATACAAAAGCATACAGCTTATATAACCCGGGGTAGCTTGTATCAATTTACAACTTCACAAGTTGTTATAGACATCACTTATTCCGCACATCAATTCCTAAGTACCAAAACTTAGATTAAAAGGTCCAATTTACTTAAATCATTCCATTTCAGTCTATTGATTCCACATATCAGTTATAAAGAATCGAAGTGGTTTCGGGTATTTACTAATACCTGACTCCGGTATCTTCGAATTCAACACCATCTTAACCCAAGTTATTCAAGAGAAATACAATTAAATTTTAAATACAAGATGTCACTTTTTACACAGCAATTCATCATCGATAGATAACCACATTATCATTGTCCATCCAATCATATCATAAAACATTTCATATTAGAGATATCAATCAATTTAAGGCATTTAATCATCATTTAATCATTCATAAGCAAGATGGATCATTTCAAAAAATCAATTTACTAATTAAATTGATTACTAATCCTTTAATCACTTAGATTACCTTTACTTAACATTAATTAATTACAAACCAATTAATTAATTATCTTTTAATTATCCATCTTAATTAACCATTCTTGACTAATTATCCATTAATTACAATAAGAAATTAACTCTTAATTAATTACGCAAGTTAATTAACCTTTACCCATCCATATTACTTACATTGATCCTTAATTGATTACTCAAATTAATTATCTTATAATCACTATTGATTAATTATCCTTTAATTAATCGTACTTCTTAATTAATTTCCTTAATTAACCAATCCTTAATTAATTACACTAAGTAAATAAACCTTTTATTTGCTTTTATCAAGTAATTATCCATTGGTTAATTACCATTACTTATTTTAACCTTTAATTACAAATTAAATTCTTAATCCTTAACATATTAATTCTTAGCAAATTAATCTTTTAAATTGCTTACATTAAGTAATTATCATTTATTAAATTACATTTGGTGATTTCCCATTAATTGCCTACCTTAATTAATGATATCTAGTGATTTAAGTAGTTATCATTAATAAATTTCAATTAAGTAATTTACTTTTAATTAAATTATCATCCTTTATTTAATTGCCGAAATTAATCACATTAATAAATCAATCCCTTACATTGATTTCTCAAACTAATTAACTAATTATCTTAATAATTAAATTAATTATTTATCCCCTTAAATTGATTACATTAATCAACTTCCATCCTAATTAAATAACTTGTATTTATTCAATTGCATTATTTAAATCATCTTTAAAACCTATAGGAATTACCTACTATATAATCATCTAAACAAACAATTTCAAAACATTTAAAATTTTGAAAACTTGTTTCAACTGCTAATGCTTTGATTTAGATCGTGGTTTATACTTCTTTTGAAACTTATTTACTTAGATAAATTTTGAAACTTGATTTCTTATTTATCAACCCAGCATAATACTAGGATACTGACCCGAGCACAATCATCATTTAATCGAGCTAATCATGTTCCTACTCACGTCGAAACTCACACCACATCCTTCGAGACAAACGTGGCATTTGACTCGAGCCAAACACGAGAAGATCCATCTTCCCCAATCCCTTACCCTCCCCAGATACCACGTGCATCATGCACGCCGACCAGTACATCTCCAATCGTTGCCTCCGGCTCCAAAGCATTACCTACGACCTCGTCCTTCAGCGCGACAACCCAGAAAAAGAAAATGAGAGCCCAATCGAAAAATCGACCTTTGAACAAAATCTAGAAGGAATAGCTCGTCGAAAAATCGACCAATACCATCGATCTTGACCACGAGTTTCCCACGCCGATATCACCAGACCTTCGCCACGACTTCTCGCGCCTAATCCTCACGTCGCGATCGCCTCTCGCTACCCGTGGTCGTTGCCATTTGCTCGAATAAACAGCCTTCTCATTTCGACAATAAAACCCTACTCCATCGCCTAGCCACCACCACCGTGAACTATAAAATCATTTCCCATTTTTCCCTAACTCGCCCACCTCCTCGCCTCCCCCAGACCCAAACTCGTCACTCCTGAACTCACCGATCAGCGGCAAAGACCCAAAACCCTTTTCCTGACAAACCTCGAATATCCCATTCAATACCAACTAAAAAATTTTGATTTAGCTTTTAAAATTCCTAGTTCTCGAAAACAAATCAGACTATACTGGTGAATTCGAGAATCATCATGTTCAAGTTTTCCCATTTTTTGATTTACACTGTAATTTTTAAACTTACAGCATATTTTTCAGATAAAATCACTTAAAATTATTTTTAAAAACAAGAACACACTGTTATTAACATTTTCCTTTCAGTAATCAAAGTCTAATTTTGATTATTTAGGGAGATAGGAGTTATTTTGTGATTGAAGTTAAGCCTGTTACTAATAACAGAGCACCAGGATACATATATACAGATATTCACACATGAACAAGCATTTCCATACATATGTCCAGATAAATTAAGCATGCAAACCATATCTCAACCGTTTCACATAAGATCATCGCATGCCATACTTAAAACTGATTTAAATAAAAGTTTACTCACCTTTGAAAATGCAGAGAATTTGAAAAGAATAGGGAAGTTTCTGAAAAATTGAAAACTGCACATTGATATTTTGATTTCTGAAACTTGTATTGCTTGAACTTAAGAACTGAAATGCTTGAAACTTGATTGCATTAAGACTGGAACATGATGATATGATCAAATCTTTAAAACTTTGTTGTTTCCAGATTTCATTATGAAGCTGGAAGCTTGGTTTACAGACTTTGAAAACATCTTGATAAATCTCAGTTGATTTTATCTTCGTTTTACTTAACAAATTCTCGAATCCAGGCAAAAATGAAGAAGGAAAAGTAGAGGTATATAGGCTGCTCTTTGGTGTACACAACAAGCTTCTTTTGATTTTATATATATTTTCTTTGGTCAGCACTTGCTTGACCTGATTTGATTTTTGTGTGACTTTGATTAAAGGTTTTGTGTGCTAGGCTTTAAATGCTTGTCTCCTCTTTTGTTTACATGCATATCCATTTTGTTTTTTTTATACATATACCCATTTACATCTACTTACATGTGTATTTGTTATCATATACATACACTTACATTCATATATATACTTACTTATGCATATTATTTCATATGATCCTACATTCATATACTCATATATGTATATACTTATATATATTTTTTCAAACATCATAAAGTTTGCAAGTATATTTATCTATATATATATTTATATGTATTCGTAGTTATGGTTATTTTATCTTAATTTTAAACGATGGAGTTTATTATTTATTTTCTATGAGATTTTCATATCCAAGGATTCTATAATTCAATATTTATTATAGTTTTCAAATCAATTTATAGATATAAATATTTTTATCTTCTAGAAAAACTCATTTATTCGACTATCAAAATTAATATGCCAATGATTTAAATTAGTTAATCATCCAACTAATAGGCGTTAAAAATTCGGGTTGTCACATTCCACCCCCCTTTGAATCTTTTCGTCCTCGAAAAGGAACGAAGCCAGAATTATTAAAATGCTTAAAATCAGATAAATTTTCTTTGATTATTTTTAAAACACCTTTTAATATCTATAGAATATTATTCCATAGTAGGTTTTTTTATAAAATACTTTTATAACTCGATGTTTCAATAAGTCCGTCCTTGTTCTCATAGAACTTCGGTCATACGTTGATCAGGCGTAGGACTGAAAATTTATAAGTACTTGGTACACCCGTTTTCAACACCCAGTGAAAATACTTGGAAAATAATTTTATTAAAAATATAGAAATCATTTATTTTGAAAATAGAGGAAATATCTTGGTGAAAATGCTCTGGAAATCATCACCCCCATCCATGGTCGCAGTTAACTCGATGGTTACGTTGCCATCCCGGCAAAATCCAAAGATAACTGTAGGCCTCCACGCCTCTCAATTACGCCATGGAACCCGCTACAGATCCCAGTTATACCCGGGCTTTACGTTGCTATCACATCAAAAACCCATATAACTGTAGGCATCAGCGCCCTCGAATTTCGCTGCCAAAGAATGAAAACTTCTCCACTCGATCATAGATCGTAGTCTACTGATGTTACGTTGCCATCCCGGCAAAATCAAGTGTAGACTGTTGGCACTCATCCTCCACACGATTTTCGCTATGGTCCACACAGTAGATCGCAGCGACATCGAGTTACACTGTCGTCACAGCATAACCCAAATGCCCCTGTAGGCATCAGCGCCCTCGACTTTTGCTACCAAACAATCCTCAGGAACTTCAGTTTGTCCGGACTTCCTCACAGGATCAACTATATAGCCTCCCCCTTGGGGCTCAAGGCAGTACCACCCTGTGGTACTCCTAAGAAATCCATTCAAGGGAGCGCCTTTTTCCCCAGAGCCACTTTAAAACATTTTATACTATACACATATAGTATTTTCCAAATCATACACCTAGTATGAATTTCATAAATCTCCTTTCTCAAAATCGATTATCCCAAAATCGATAATTCACAACCAGGCTTTCCAAATTCCAAATTTGATTTTCCTCGAAAATCAAAAGCCTTTTTCAAATCCAAAGGTTCCCAAAACCTTTTCTCAAAATCATTTCCATAAAATCCTTTATATATATATGATCTTGGGAAATCTTTAAATCACTTTATACCTGTATAAGTCCCCTTTTTTTTATACTTCAAAAACTTTCAAAAACCTTTTCCTTCTGGCAATAGATTCAATAAGGGGAGATTTATCTTATATAATAAATATATATAACTTTGTTTATTCCAAATCAAATATTAAAATTTGATAAAGTCATTTACCAGTTTACTTACTTCCATAAAATAGATTTCTACCATAGAAATATCCAATTTCCACTTTATTTCATCATATTTTTCACAAAGTATACTTTCCATTTCAAAAATCATTTTACATTTCTTATTCAAAAATTTACAATATCAATTCCATTCAATCCCGTACGATGTACACATATCATCCGTACGCTATATCAATCTGATTGCTCACTTGATCACACAATTTCACTTCCGAACTAGTATTGTCCACCCACTTCCTAGTGCGACTCAGATCTGGTTTCTTGATCAGAAACTGTTATTCTCCTTGCATAGTAAAAACTATGATAGAGAATACCTAGAATCAATCAAAAATCCATATCCAGGTTCGTCGTCGAAAATCGAGTGAAAAATCCCAAATCGGATCAATAATGCTATCTCGAAATTCTGTACTCGAATCTGGATCAAATCACTATGCGAATAGAATAATATACGTACATCCTACGTATTTATTTTTCATTGATTATTCGCCAAATCAATTTCTCCTCTTCTATTCACATTCATTTTAATCTCTATCCCCTTATTCACCTCTGCTTCAATCCTCTCTTGGATTACCATTTTACTTCTTATCTAAATTGGGTATTGAATCATAAATAGTTTGTACTCTGACCGGCTTATATCTAGAAACAGCTTGAAAATTAAAAACAAATAAGTAGTTGAAAAATAATTATTAGTTTGTAAAATATCTATAAAATAGTTAAGTAATTGTAAAATAGTTGAAAAATAGTAAAATAATTGCAAAGTAGTTGTAAAATAGTACTAGTTATAAAATAGTTGGAAAAATAATAATTAGTTTATAAAATAGTTGTAAAATAGTTAAATAGTTCCAAAAGTAGTTGTTAAATAATATAAATAGTTTTGGAATTGAAAAAGAAAAGTTGTGTAGTAAATAGTTAGGAAAATAGATTTAAAACAGGTTATATCAAAATGATTTATTTAAAAATAGTCCAGAGCCAAACTGTTCAATTTCCATCAATACAATTTAAATTTCCACCTCCATTTAAATTTACTCAATTCTAATTTGAATAACTTCGATGTCCTTGAACTTGATTTATCCCCAATTCAAGTTGAATTAATCCTCAATTTCTTTCCAAATTCAAATCAATTTCCATTTGAATTTACTTATCCAACTTTAATCACAATTTTAATTAATTCAAATAAATTTCAAATTTAAACCATCCTGAATTATATAACTTCGAGTTAAATTTTTAAATGTTGATTTAATCCCTTAAATCAAATTGACCTTTATTTTTAAATCAATAATCCAAATCTTTAAACAATTTAATTCTGAGTCCAATTCTCAAAATTCCATTTTAAATTATCTATACTTAACTTATTCAAAGTTCAAACAAGAGTTCAAAACAATTTTATCTCAAAAATTCAATTTATTACCCAATTTTTATCTTCCAGTTTTGAAACCGGTTCTTAAACAATTTTAATTTACAAATTCAATTATTCAAATTTTCAATTCAAAGTAATTCCAGATCCTTAATTTGAAATCAAAGTTTAATTTCCCTTTTATCTCAATAATGGATATATTACCACACTTCATTTCTCATCCATTTAAACAAATCCAGTTCACAATTTAAAGATTATTAATAACAATGGGATGATATCATCTAATTTATTTGAAAACATCCATCAGATCTCAAACCCATTTTGAGATCACACAATCTCCCAATTCAAATTAACCATTTAACTTCCCAAGTTGAATCCCAATTTTATCTTGAAATTTCCAATTCAGGTTGTTTGTTAACTTATTTAACTTTCCCTAAGTTAAATTCAATTCATTCCTTCAGTCAACCCTACTCAAATTTGAATTCCCACTTCAAATTTTAAACTTCACATTAATAATCTTATAAGTTCAAAACTTATCCCCTTGGGCATCACATCTCATTCCAAATTTTAAAACTCAACATTTAGAGTTTGTTTCAAACTATTTTTGATATTATGTATATCCCTCATATATACATATTATTTCCTTTACATACTAAGTTATCCTTAAATTTTAAACCACCTTTGGTTTTTAATTCAAAGCAAATTTCTCTTAACATTTTGAAACAATTCAAATGTTTCTAGACTTAGGTTTTAAAATTTCACAATTTAAAACCCACTTATATTTAGAAGTTATACTCATCTTAAAAGTTTACTTCATTTGGCTTACTTATTAACAAATATATCATTATTAAACACAATAACTATTTATGATGATACCCAATATTATCATATCTGGATACCAATTCATTTTTATCTTATTCTAAAACTCCTTCCCAAATTCAAGATTTTAATTTGAGTTTGAATCCATTTCAAACTTATCTTTATTTAATTTCAATTTGGTTGTATTTCGATTACCACTTAATTTAATTCCAATAATTTAACAACCAATTACCTTAATATTTATTAGAAAGAAATATTGCTTTATATATATCAAAATATATTCTCATATAAAATCATTTAAAATCATTTAAAATCTTTATATAAGAAAATAACAAGTACGCTCTCATATATACATATACACTCAACTCATTCTAGGGTACCATCGACCCTATACTTAATGAGTATCCCCCACCAGAGCCAAGGTTCTCTCTTAACCTTTGCTCTGATGCCAAATGTAACGACCTGAAATTTTCGATCGCGAAAATTCCAGATAGTTAGGAAAAGAAGAAAGAGGTAGAAGAAGAAGAAACAGAAACACGGCACTGATTCTCACAAATTGCAGTGGATCAAAATATAATATCGAATAATAACAGTTTACAAAAGAATACCTGTATTTGTCAATTATTATTTTTTTTACATCAGAGTTACATTCATACACAAACACTAGACATATACAAATCGAATGTCTTAGATAAAAAATAATAATATCACAACGGAAACACTCCATACGTTCCTGCCATCCAGCTCGTCTCCTGAGCTCCAGAACGTCCTTACCTGGAAATCTGTAATACTCGGACTGACCCGAGCATTACATCAAAGTAACACACCCGGGTCAGACTGGAAACCAGCGTGAGTAAAACCATCTAACATGGAATACAAAAGCATACAGCTTATATAACCCGGGGTAGCTTGTATCAATTTACAACTTCACAAGTTGTTATAGACATCACTTATTCCGCACATCAATTTCTAAGTACCAAAACTTAGATTAAAAGGTCCAATTTACTTAAATCATTCCATTTCAGTCTATTGATTCCACATATCAGTTATAAAGAATCAAAGTGGTTTTAGGTATTTACTAATACCCGACTCCGGTCTCTTCGAATTCAACACCATCTTAACCCAAGTTATTCAAGTGAAATACAATTAAATTTAAATACAAGATGTCACTTTTTACACAGCAATTCATCATCGATAGATAACCACATTATCATTGTCCATCCAATCATATCATAAAACATTTCATATCAGAGATATCAATCAATTTAAGGCATTTAATCATCATTTTATCATTCATAAGCAAGATGGATTTCAAAAAATCAATTTACTAATTAAATTAATTACTAATCCTTTAATCACTAGATTACCTTTACTTAACATTAATTAATTACAAACCATTTAATTAATTGTCTTTTAATTATCCATCTTAATTAACCATTCTTGACTAATTATCCTTTAATTACAATAACAAATTAACTCTTAATTAACTACACAAATTAATTAACCTTTACCCATCCATATTACATACATTGATCCTTAATTGATTACTCAAATTAATTATCTTATAATCACTATTGATTAATTATCCTTTAATTAATCATACTTCTTAATTAATTTCTTTAATTAACCAATCCTTAATTAATTACACTAAGTAAATAATCCTTTTATTTGCTTTTATCAAGTAATTGTCCATTGGTTAATCACCCTTACTTATTTTAACCTTTAATTACAAATTAAATTCTTAATCCTTAACACATTAATTCTTAACAAATTAATCTTTTAAATTACTTACGTTAAGTAATTATCATTTATTAAATTACATTTGATGATTGCCCATTAATTACCTACCTTAATTAATGATATCTAATGATTTAAGTAGTTATCATTAATAAATTTCAATTAAGTAATTTAGTTTTAATTAAATTATCAACCTTTATTTATTTGCCGAAATTAATCACATTAATAAATCAATCCCTTACATTGATTTCTCAAACTAATTAACTAATTATCTTAATAATTAAATTAATTATTTATCCCCTTAAATTGATTGCATTAATCAACTTCCATCCTAATTAAATAACTTGTATTTATTCAATTGCATTATTTAAATCATCTTTAAAACATATAGGAATTACCTACTATATAATCATCTAAACAAACAATTTCAAAACATTTGAAAATTTGAAAACTTGTTTCAACTGCTAATGCTTTGATTTAGATCGTGGTTTATACTTCTTTTGAAACTTATTTACTTAGATAAATTTTGAAACTTGATTTCTTATTTATCAACCCAGCATAATACTAGGATACTGACCCGAGCACAATCATCATTTACTCGAGCAAATCCCGTTCCTACTCACGTCGAAACTCACACCACATCCTTCGAGATAAACGCGGCATTTGACTCGAGCCAAACACGAGAAGATCCATCTTCCCCAATCCCTTACCCTCCCTAGATACCACGTGCATACGTGCATCATGCACGCCGACCAGTCCATCTCCGATCGTCGCCTCCAGCTCCAAAGCATTACCTACGACCTTGTCCTTCAGCGCGACAACCTAGTGTGACGACCGCCCATGACCTCTGCACTAAACATAGAGATAGTGCGTTGTAAGGTGTGCCAGGCAGCCATGGACGATTGCCAAGGTTAAGTTAAAACAGCAGAATCTTTCGTATTACTCACAGCGCATGGATAAAATACAATAGAGAGAATATATATAGTGAAGCTTCACAAAATAGAATCTCATCAATTAAGCTTCATAATAGTTGAATACAAACATCTGAATAGTCAATACATCAAGCCTCACTACATATCACTCAGAGAATTATACAAGCAGCGGAACATCCAGTACATATAGTAAGAAAATAATATGCAAGCCTCCAGCTCGTCTTCGTCATCAGCATCGTCGGAAACTAAGAACAGCACCTGTCACCTGCTACCTAGTCTGCCCATCCCAAAATGGATGAACAGCCCAAGGTAATAAGAGTTGAACATAAAACCTTGAGTCAGACAACAGTCTTAGTAAGCGGTAAATTAACTAACAACATACCAAAAGAGCATAAAGGTAAAAGGAATAGGAATCCAACCCTCCCACTCCACCTCTTTCTACAGTGATAGCCCCCAGACACACTAAGCATAAATAAACATAGCAAAGCAAACATTTAAAGTAAAGCAATTATCACTCGAGTCAAGGGCGATGTTTTCCAAGCACAAACCCCCAAGGCCTAAACCAAGATCAGATAAGCACCTAGAAAATATCGCTCTTGAGACCGAATGACGATACAACCAAACATCCATGACTCCGGCTATCACTGTTATCATTGCTTCGATACCACCGTTAATTGAATGACCGACACATTCTTTCAGCTGTCCGTCAAGGGCCAATGGTAACCCCGGTTCTAGACAGAACTCCACACGTCGTCGCAGCCCATGCCTAGGACTATCGAATCTGCCCAGAGTACTCGACCACCAACTGTAGTCTTTAGGGACTATCGAATCTGCCCAGCGTACTCTTGCTTTGAGCTTGCTAGAACCTTCAACAACGATGAAATCTCAGCCTTCTAGTCATCCTCCTCGACGACTATTCTCATACTAGCTCAAGCGCCTCTCGAGCAAACCATTATCCTCAAACTCGAACCCTTTCACCGAGTCATCAACATGCTTGGAATGATCCTGTCTGGATTAAACCAAGGCTATCACACATCATACCTCGCTTCATCTCATCATAGCAAAGCCTCATCTCAACATCATCATCAAATCTATCCATATAAGCTTTATCAACCGCCACATATGCCACGAGCAGCTTTTCCAATTCAAGAGCCTTTCCCTTAGCTTCTGAATCATCTTCGACCATCTTGTCTAAGTCCAACAACTAATCAACTAGTTTATAACAATCAATCAAATCAATCATTAATCCAAGTAATCAATCATGCAAACAAGATCTAAAAGCAATTATAACTAAAATGGCAATTTTGTAAATAAAGAGTCCAAATCTAACAAGCATGAAACATGAGCAATATCTCTACAACTTGATGAATGAACTTGCATAGATTAACATGTAGTAAAATGGATGTCAAATCATCATGAACAATGGATCTATACTTAAGTTTAAGAAAATGCATGGAAATCACCATTTTAACACCAAATCAAGCCATCAATCCGATATACTCCTTTGGATCCGTGTGAGAGATAACCACCACTCACCAAAACACCTAAACACCTCAAAAGCAACACACTTCAGATCTGGACAGCAAAGGATCTAGCTCGATCCGTCAAAACTCCGCTTCAAACAATGAAATCTCTCTTCGATGGATGAAGATCTTCAATCTAAGCTCTTGGATCTTCGATTTGATCTTCGATTTGGATGGAAGGAATCACAAGATTAAAGTGGAGAAAGGAAGTGAAGAAGTGCAGCACTCGAGCTCTCAAAATGGCAGGACTTCGTCGCTTCAAAATCCGGATCCCAAAAAGTGAGGCGAGAACGTGTATTTATAGGCTGAATCCTTAGGTCGTCCGCTCCTTAAGTCGTCCACGACTTAACAAACCCCACGACTTACGACTCAACAGTATTTCCGACCTAACGACCCAACAATTTCTATGACTTAACCATCCCTTCGATCTATGACTTAACAAACCTTCCGACCTAGCACGTGCGCGACTTAACACATACACGTGACTCAACAACTCAACGACTCAACAATAATGCACGACTTAGTGACAACACAAGTACGCGACCTAATGACCCAACGACCTAAGCCTCAACACTCATGCGCACAACCTAGCGACTCAATGGCATACGACTTAGCACCTTTAGGTCGTCTAACGACCTAACTACACGCAGCATACAACATAGGTCGTCTACGACCTAACTAACATGCAAAGCGACTCAACGACATAACTTAACTTGACGACTTAACGTCCTTGCGACTTAACGACTCATCCAAGGTCGCGACCTAACAACTTAACTACTAGACTTAGGTCGCTCACAACCTAACTACAATACTCCTTAAGTCGCTCGAACGACTCAAACTCCTTAGGTCGTTAACCCGCTAACTCCTACACTGCTAATCCTTAAGCCGCTAACTACTAGGTCGTTCACTTCTAATACTAACTTCCATAGGTCGCTGTCTTTCCTTAAGTCGCCCCAATACTTAAGTCGTTAACTCTTAAGTCGTTCACTCGACCTAAGCCACCACACGACCTAACTTCTACACGACTTATCCCATAATCCTTAAATCGCCAACTTCCTTAGGTCGCCAACTCCCTTAAGTCGCTCCACCGACCTAACTACTATACGACCTAAGCTCCGAACGACCTAACTCTAGACGTTCTAACAATAGTTTACGATTTTTCGATCCGTAAAAATACAAGTCGTTGCACCTAGAAAAATAAAATGAGAGCCCAATCGAAAAATCGACCTTCGAACAAAATCTGGAAGGAATAGCTCGTCGGAAAATCGACCACTACCATCGATCTCGACCACGAGTTTCCCCCGCCGATATCACCAGACCTTCGCCACGACTTCTCGCGCCTAATCCTCACGTCGCGATCGCCTCTCACTACCCGTGGCCATTTATATTGCCATTTGCTTGAATAAACAGCCTTCTCATTTCGACAATAAAACCCTACTCCATCGCCTAGCCACCACCACCGTGAACTATAAAGTCATTTCCCATTTTTCCCTAACTCGCCCACCTCCTCGCCTCCTCCAGACCCAAACTCATCACTCCCGAACTCACCGATCATCGACAAAGACCCAAAACCCTTTTCTTGACAAACCTCGAATATCCCATTCAATACCAACTAAAAAATTTTGATTTAGCTTTTAAAATTCCTAGTTCTCGAAAACAAATCAGACTATATTGGTGAATTCGAGAATCATCATGTTCGAGTTTTCCCATTTTCTGATTTACACTATAATTTTTAAACTTACAGCATATTTTTCAGATAAAATCACTTAAAATTATTTTTAAAAACAAGAACACACTGTTATTAACATTTTCCTTTCAGTAATCAAAGTCTAATTTTGATTATTTAGGGAGATAGGAGTTATTTTGTGATTGAAGTTAAGCCTGTTACTAATAACAGAGCACCAGGATACATATATACAGATATTCACACATGAACAAGCATTTCCATACATATGTCCAGATAAATTAAGCATGCAAACCATA
The DNA here is from genome assembly GCA_030737815.1 of Allium fistulosum. Classification (NCBI taxonomy): domain Eukaryota; kingdom Viridiplantae; phylum Streptophyta; class Magnoliopsida; order Asparagales; family Amaryllidaceae; genus Allium; species Allium fistulosum. The sequence continues at coordinate 300,584,722 of CM060901.1, read as the reverse complement.
TCTCAACTGTTTCACATAAGATCATCGCATGCCATACTTAAAACTAATTTAAATAAAAGTTTACTCACCTTTGAAAATGTAGAGAATTTGAAAAGAACAAGGAAGTTTCTGAAAAATTGAAAACTGCACATTGATATTTTGATTTCTGAAACTTGTATTGCTTGAACTTAAGAACTGAAATGCTTGACACTTGATTGCATTAAGACTCGAACATGATGATATGATCAAGTCTTTAAAAATTTGTTGTTTCCAGATTGCATTATGAAGTTGGAAGCTTGGTTTACAGACTTTGAAAACATCTTGATAAATCTCAGGTGATTTTATCTTCGTTTTACTTAACAAATTCTCGAATCCAGGCAGAAATGAAGAAGGCAAAGTAGAGGTATATAGGCTGCTCTTTGGTGTACACAACAAGCTTCTTTTGATTTTATATATATTTTCTTTGGTCAGCACTTGCTTGACCTGATTTGATTTTTGTGTGACTTTGATTAAAGGTTTTGTGTGCTAGGCTTTAAATGCTTGTCTCCTCTTTTGTTTACATGCATATCCATTTTATTTTTTATACATATACCCATTTACATCTACTTACATGTGTATTTGTTATCATATACATACACTTACATTCATATATATACTTACTTATGCATATTATTTCATATGAGCCTACATTCATATACTCATATATATATATATATACTTATATTATTTTTTCAAACATCATAAAGTTTGTAAGTATATTTATCTATATATATATTTATATGTATTCGTAGTTATGGTTATTTTATCTTAATTTTAAACGATGGAGTTTATTATTTATTTTCTATGAGATTTTCATATCCAGGGATTCTATAATTCAATATTTATTGTAGTTTTCAAATCAATTTATAGATACAAATATTTTTATCTTCTAGAAAAACTCATTTATTCGACTATCAAAATTAATATGCCAATGATTTAAATTAGTTAATCATCCAACTAATAGGCGTTAAAAATCCGGGTTGTCACACTCTAAGAGTCGATTATTTCAAGGTTGGTCGCCACCCGTAAGGGTTGACTTATTTAAGGATCTATCAGCCACATACGATCCTGCATCCTTGTCTCAGTATCGAGTAACATATTCCCACAACAGCTTACCGTTCGTAGTTCTAAGCTCAACAAGACCTGAAGATTAGAAGGAGCATTAGACTTGAGCCATCTCCTTTATCTTGTTGTATCTCTTGTAATTCTCTGTAATTGTGAAAGAGCCATATAATAAGAGGAATTTATAATGGATGTAGGAAACTATGCCGAACCATTATATATTTGGTGTCATTTACCCATCGAATGCTTATTTTAGCTCTTAAACTAAACATTTAGCAAGTGACCTTTGCTTTTCCTGGTGCGATTCCGAGGTTGATGAAAAATGCAGTCAACAATTTCCTTCTTTATGTTTTTTTTCATTTTACTATTTCACACATACACGATGCTTATATGTTGCACTGACACCTTACACGTATGAATGTGTCAGATACATTAATTATAATAGAAGTAAATACAAATTAAATTTATAATTCCAATTTAACAATTTAAATAAAATAAGATTTATTTAAAATTTTATGTTAGATTGGATCTAAATCCCTTTAGACTTCATTGGCCTATTAGATCCAAAATAGATTTTTTTTTGAAATTTACCTATTTCAACCTCTTCTGACTAGCTCGGTTCCAACAATTATATGTAAAGTATCTATTTATTATAAATCTGTGCTAATAAATAAACTTTCGTAATCACACGATACATTTTACGTAGTTTTATTTACTACCGGTAAAACTTATCCCCTTCAACCATAAATACAATTGCCTTATAGTACTTGCTCTACTGGTTTTCCTCCCTCGTTTACATAAGGATCATTATAGTTTCCATTAAATGTATACTATTCTAACTAATGTTTATATATTGATGCTTAGATATGAGAATCGATGTCCTTTACTCTGGTTGTCTTTTATCTGTTGATTCCTATCTTTGGGTATTAGTCAAGGATTGAATATGCGTGTGCAAATTATCTGATCTGCCTCTAGTTAAATTAACTCCATGGACTCGGTCACAATTTGAAGGAGTTTGTTGGTACCTAAATAGGACTGTCGATGAGTGCCAATTTTTTTTTGATATCCATCTGTATCCTTACCCGAAAATATGAAAAATGTTCGATATTCGATATCCGAAAAGCTTTTCGAATATGGTTATGGTTATAGTGGTATCCGTATTCAAAAAATATCCATCAGGTGTATATATATACACATTAATACACACATATATAAATATATATTAAAATTACTAAGCTTAAATTAATATATAATTTCCCCTTAATGACTAGCTCATTCCAACTATCCAATATATCCATAGATCTATGTAAACAAAATAAAAAAATAACAAATCCAACTCCACGTACGTTTATCCCCGTTTATCCCCAAAGCAAACTTCAAAACCCCTGCACTGAGCCACATGTCGCCTTTCCTTTTTCTCCAAGATCAAATTAGGGTTTCCACTTTTCATTCATTCTTCTCTGGCTAGCATCCAAGCTCGACGCTCCTTTCGACTATATCTGACAGGACAGTTGCAAGCCTGCGACCTCCACCCTTTGATCATCAACTGTTACTACTACATGCATCTGTGCTCCTCTTGGCTGCAATCAACCTTCATCATTTGATCGTTGGTAAGCTTTTTCTTCCTTGCGGCTCTTCTCGTCCAATAATAGCAATTGCAATTTCTCATTTTTCATATGAGTTGTTTCGATTACCTTGATTATTGCTGTTTAAAGTGAGCTGTTGGAACTGAAAATAATTTTAAAGTGAGCAATCTTGATTCTTACTATTTAAACTAATAACTCGAACAAACTTAAGTAAACTTTTTCATATGAGCTGTTGGAATTGAAAATAACTTTAAAGTAAAAATTCTATAAGAAATATTTTAAAGTGAAAAGTTTATTCCTATATTAATGTCTTTTGAATGCAAAAATAATTTTATAGTGAAAACTTGGAATTAAAATTTTTATAGTCAATACTTCAGTTATATAAAAATTAAAGTGAAAATTTTCATATGTTATATGTATAGATTAAACATAAATTATATAACAATTAATGTTTTAAAAAATTTCATGTATTATGTGAATTATGCTAGATTGAATTTATTAACTGATGTCCTAATTGAACTCATACAAGAATTGGTTAATATGAAAACTTTGAATTGGATGCATTATTTTGTGAATTGTTTTGTATATTGTAGTTAGTGAATCGGCGTTCATTGATCTCATGGTTTACTTTAAAAACTTTATGTATTTTTTAGTGTATTCATATTCTATCTAGCATTGTGATGGCTAAATTTTTTGGAATTTATAATGTTTGTGATCAGTGGATGCTTTTGAATGCAAAAATAATTTTACATATTTTAATTTTGATATTGTAGACTCCCAAAATGTTGAATAAATCATTAGGTTGTAGTAGCAAGTCCATTCCATGTACTACTGCTAATGTCAAAAATAATATATCTACTGTGCGAGAAATCAAAACCTGGATAGTAGTTTGCACAAAGTCAAGAATTTTTAACAAATTTAAATAAAAATGCACCTGTAAACATGAAAGCCTTAAAATTTTAAATGCGGAAAGATTTGATAGATAAATAATATTGAAAGATGGTACTAATCGTGTTAAGGCCACATGCAAACATTGTACTATGGTATTTAATGGAGCCACATCTATGGGAACAACTCATTTGAAAAACCATATAAAATCTTGTTTAAAAAATAACACTAGTAAGAGGCTATCAAGACAACAACTTTTGATTACCAAAAAATATCCCAACAAGCCTTCCAAATTTTCAAGTTGGAAATTTGGTCAAATTAAAATCAAACAGTTAAAATATTTCTAGAAATACAGTTAAATGTGACGTTTTAACTTTTTGTTCATACGAGCAGTGAAATACAGGAGATATCGGATCGTTTATCGACTCATGTTAGTCTCATTACAGATTTATGCACATCGGAACGTCAAAATATAGGCTATTGTTGCATAATGTGTAATTATATTAACGATGATTTGAAATTACAAAAAAATTAGTACTTATCATTTGTTGCCACCTCCACACACCGGATTGGCTCTTAAATGCTGCTATAAAGCTAAAAGTGTTGTATTGGACCACTGATAAAAATTTATTTGCACTTACAGTTGATAATGTTTCAAATAACGATGTTTTGATAAGAAATTTTAAAGAATGGTTAGTTGGTAGAGATGTTTTTCTTTTAAATGGTGTATTGCTCCATATGCATTGTTGCATACATATATTAAATTTGATTGTGCAATACTATTTAAAAATTATGCATAGGCTTATTGAAAAAAATAAGAGAGTGTTAATTTTACAAAATCATCACAAGGTAGAAAACAAAGTTGGGAAAATGCATTAGTGCAAACTAGATTAACTGGAAAAGGAGTTTCTTATGATGTTCCAATACGATGGAACTCAACATATCTTATGCTTGAAAGTGCACTTCAGTTGCATCCCGCATTTGAACGATTGGTTGATTTGACCTATGATTACAAGTCATTGCCATCAAGTATATAATGAGAGGTTGGGAAAGAAATTAGTGAATGTTTTCTATGGTGTTACGCTTAAATTTTTCAGTGTTAAATATCTAACAGCTAATATATATTTCTAAAGAGTGTGTGATGTTTATGAAAAAGAATTTAGGTGGGAGTTAAATGAACTTTAGTATATTCAATCTATGGAACAAAAGATGAGAATTAAATTTGATAAGTATTGGAGCGCTTGTAATCTAACGATGAGTCTTGATATGGTTTTGGACCCCCATTATAGGATGACGTACGTAAAGTATTTCTTTTGCTTGATCTATGAAAAAAATCACATATTCATTTCGGGAAAGTAAATGAATCTTTAAATGCTTTTTTTCTTTATATGAAAAGTAAAGTACTACATCTATGAATGCGTCTACCACTCTTCTTATGATACCGTGGATTCATCTTAGTGCCCCTAAAAAGAGAACAAAAACTAATTTAAAATGGAGAAACTATGTTAAGCAAAAGTTGGAAGTTCACAAGTTTTGAAGATGGAACATGATAAGTATTTGGAAGATGAATTATTGCCAATAGCTGAGGATGAAGATAACTTTGATATTTTGATGTGGTGGAAAACTAATAGCCCCACTTTCCCCATTCTTGGAAAGATTGTTCATGATATCTTAGCAGTTCTATCTACCGTCGCATCCGAATCGGCTCTTAGTAGTGGTGGCAGGTTGATTAATAAGAGTAGATATTCATTGTCTTCGGATAAAATAAAAGCATTTATTTGTATGAAAGATTGGATACCATCTGAGATTGGTTAGTTTTATTTATTTATTTGGTTAAATGCAATAAATTTTCAATTCTCCTTCTATTTATAGGTAATATTGTTTAGCTTGTGGACGATGCATCGGCTTCACTGTAGGTAACCTTATACAATGTATGTTTTAGTTCAGTCATGTTTAGTTATATTCAAGGTATGATAGTAATGCTCCTAACAAGCTTTAAAAGCATAAACACATGCATAAATAGATATGCGCAAGCTTGTAGTTGCAAGCATGCAGGTGCAAGCTTGCCGGTGCAACCATGCATAGTAGCAAGCTTGCAGGTGCAAGTTTACAGGTGCAACCTTGCACAGTTGCAAGCTTACACATGTGTAAGCTTGTAGGTGCAAGCTTGTAGGAGCAAGCTTGCAGGTACAAGCCAGTTTATATCAGATTTCCATTTCAAGCAAGGTATGTTTTTTGTTACGTTTAGTTATATTCAAGGTGTGATAATAATGCTCCTAGCAAGCTTTAAAAGCAGAAACACATGCATAAATAGACAACTGCAAGCTTGCAGGTGCTAGCTCGCACATTTGCAAGCCGGTAGGTGCAAGCTTGCACAGCTGTAGGTATGTAGGTGCAAGCCTGCCGGTGCAACCTTGCACAGTTGTAAGCTTGCACTTGCCGGTGCAACCATGCACAGTTGCAAGCTTGTAGGCGCAAGCTTTTAAGAGCAAGCTTGCAGGTGCAAGCTTACATAGTTCAAGCTTGCAAGTATAAGCCATTTATATCAGATTTTCATTTCAAGCAAATGGCTAGCATGTGAAAAGGTTATTGTATTCATCATGAGCACTACAAATCATGGTTGCATTCATAGGTTATGGTCTTTGTCACGAAGAAATTGTAACTTATCACATTTATCTTTGCATGGTTCAGTAAAGCCACATTTCCATTCTTTCAATGCTGCTTTAACTAATTTTTGGACTTGCACCAAATGATATAACCGGTTATGCTAAATGATTTTGATATTTGAATGGTTTAATGCAAATGGAATCGCTATGTTTCCTAAAAGATAATATGATGGTTGAATGTACAATGGAATATGAAAGTAAAGTAGTTGTACGAGGGTTTAAAATTTAGTTAGCCACCAAGAATTAACAAAAATCCTCCATAACTTACAAGCTATGTATTCAACAGGTCCAAATTGGTAGGTTGTAGTCCATCAGTGTTATGGTCAAATAAGCCATGCTTTACTAAAAAAATCATTCAGATAAATTGTTTTACTAGTTGGAAGTACAGAACCATCTTGTTTCTCTTTATTTAACCATAATAAGGCGAATCCATAGCATTTGTTAATAGTTAAAATCATTACTTATACCATGTTCCTAACATTTGCTATAGTTCCTAATATTTTGAATTTGACCACTAATGCATAATTATGTTTATTTGCAGAGGTAGAATTTTGGAGAAGTTGCTCATTGCCGTATGGAAAAAAATGCAAAAATTTATGCACCGTTTGTATTTTTTTGGTGTTGGTTGTAATTTAAGACATGTATTTAATTCCGTGTTCTATGTTCTTTTTATGTTTGGAATACTCTTAGAACCTTTACTACATGGAGTTTCATGCGGCCTACATGTATTATTTTTATGTTCTGTGATTTTCATACTTTAGAGACACTTTAAAATATTTATTGTATCATTTATGGAGTTTATGTGATTTATGTGCTATTGTTGATTTCATGCATTGAGCCGTTTTTGGAATATTCTATGAATCAATCTCATGTTAATTTTTTGCCAGTTTTAGCAGTTAAAAGTGAAAAATACAGCTTTAATACTTAATTTTTAGATATTTTCGGATATCCAGAAATATCTATATTCGATATATAATTCTAAATTTTGAATATGAATATTTTTGGATATCCGAAAATACCCGTATTCGCTAAGTCGGATACTGATACTTCCGAATATCCGAAAGTATCTATAGATACAAATACGTATATGCTTTAGTAAATATCCACAGATATGGATTAGGATATGAATTTCCATTTTTGGGTATATATAAGAATACAACACTGTCCATATCAGTCAACATCCGTTTACAAGCCTATATCTAACCTGGATACCATCAATTACCTGGTCTACTTCGAGACACATGATATTTGTGTTAGTGATCTTGTAATGCAAAATTTATTTTTATGAGTATGGATCCATTAATTCAAAAAAAACAATCTTTATTAAAATCTTTATGATGAATATTGCCTTATTACATAGAATTCAATCCGATGTATGTCCTTAGGAAAAACACCTAAGAAAGTAAATAAAATGAAATAGCGACGAAGATGCTTACTATTCCATATCGATGGAATTGGGTCCTTGTTTAAGCCACTCTATTGTGGTGAGCGACTACCTTAAAATTCGTCTCCTTTTTCCTTTCCTCTAAGGGATGCAATAGCTATGCATTCATATTGGAGCCATAATGCATGCACCATAAAAAGGAACTTCAAACTTAATCAAGATCATTGCTTCAGTTACATATGATAGTGTGAATGGAGTATGTCCAATTGCAAATTTTTGTATCGTCTGATAAGCCAACAGTGCAAGTGGTAACTCATTAATCTAATTTTTTTTTGCTTATTTCAACTATTAATTGATAGTGGTTTTGATGATCTTGTTCAATGCCTCCACCTATCCATTTGCTTATGGATGTGGTACCATCTGAAAACTCTTTTGAATTCAATACCATGCACATAATTCATAAAATTCCATGCTTTCAAATTGAGTTTCATCATTGATGATTATTTTTTAAGGTACTCCTAAACGACATAAAATATTTTTAACTACAGTGTTAATCACTATCACTGAAGCAATAGTGGTGTCGGTATACCTTAACCCACTTAGTAAACAATCCGCCACAATGATAGTGTATTTTTCTCCTACTCATACCATTTACAGTACTCCACTAATGTCTATTCCCTATACCACAAATGGCCAATAGATAGTCCTTTGTGTTAGCTCATTGAAGAGTGTAATATCCTACATTTTGAGACTTAAAAATGAATGTTGATAATGATGTAGTGGTCATTAGAATTATTTTCAGGTGACAAAATGTGACCAGTTTATTCAACATTAAGTAAATATAACAGCTAAATAATTTTCATTACAAAAATTATCTTTAAATTTTCATTTCCCAATTTGTGCCTATATAGAGGTAAATATAGTAACATAACACAAATAATAGGTACATGCTCGACATATAAAGATGCTAGCATGTTCGCTAAATAAGTTATATAACCTGGTTTCACAACAGGAGAATTAAATGAAACACTTTATTATCTTCTATGCTTCCTATTACATCTTCAAAGCTTTCATCGCCTTTAGAATAACCTGGTTAATCCCATAAATTCAACCTACTCGAATGAGTATGCATTAGTTTATAGGGAAACTATAATAAATACATGGGATAAACATAAAGTTTGGTATGCATAGTACTTCTCCCTAAATCAAAAAATATAATAAGGCCATGCCACCTAGTAGAATGTGTTCCCCCTCCCCCTAAATCATCAACAATAATTACATCATATCATGTAACATCAAAACATCATATCATGAGCATAAACATATAAGCATCATTTCAATCATAATTATACCACATACTTTATATTATGTAATGAACCATGTTACTCATTCATCAATTCTAACATAAGTATAACATATGTTTACCAACATTTTATGAATCATGATATGTAATCATCACTCACATTTACACGCATCACCTAGACTCTTATTTAAGTTTTAATTCACAAGTTATCCTTTAATTTATTTAGTGATTATCACACTAGGTATATTTATCACTAATTCGTTATTCTTGAACAATATTACCAATGAATTGGCCACTCATCCACCTTAAAAGCCACCCTGACTAGAACCATCTTGACACTTCTAGGAGGTTGAATGTAAGAACTGTGAATACATTCTTGCCAGCATCCTTTTACTCGCTCTAGAGTTACTTTTCCTTAATTAAACCTAGTAGACTTCCCAAGTCTTGTCACCCTACCATATACTAATTGAATATAGACTTTACTAAGCACTAGCACCCTACCATTCAATATATCTATGAGTGGTTTATTTAAAAATCTTAGGTTCAACCCATTTCTCTGATCCGTTAGTTGTGTACCCTACACATTCCATAATACTTCATATTTAGGTCAAAATCTTTCAATACTTTAGATAAAATAGTTTTATCGTTCTTATTAAATGATACAACTTATCATTTCTTAGGCCACTCTAATCTTTAGCTAATAAGTTATTACACTTTAACTTATCATTCTTCTTTTATAATTTTAGGTGCTATGAAATTCAAATTTTACATCTTGGAAATCAGACTTCAAAAAATGCTTATAATAATTCACCTATTTTAATTAATGGGAATATGACCATTGGCTATCACAAGTATAACTATCGAGCTTTTATGCTGTCACAGGTATAGCTATCAAACTTTTAAGGTTATGTTATCGAGCTTCTAACTATTGCATGTCTAAGTACTATCAAGCCTCTTGCTACTAAATGTCTAATTGGTATCAAACCTCTAGGTTAAAGCTATCACATGTAAGGTATCGAGCCTGTAACTAAAGTTATTGCATATATAACTATCATAAATGTAAAATAATGATATTGCATCTTAGCTATCGAAATATGTAAGCCATCGCATATGCAAGCTATCACGTATGTAAGCTATCGAGTTTATGTGATGGAAGATTTGTTATTAATTAGAAAACTAATATTTTACTTCGCAAATTAACTAGTTTTGACTTTTCTTTACGTATGTCCTTTTCTCATTCATTACATTTAGAATTGTAGCAGTAAATTCAAAATTTGGTCATTATTCCCACCATTAATTATTCCTCAATCAATCTTTACCTTAATTAATTCGTTAATTAAGGACATTTTCTGCATTTTCAATTAATTATAATTAATTCTAAAAAGCATGGAGAAATTCCAAGAAATTCATAGAAAATCAAAAGCACTTCCTTTTATCTCTTGTAAAAATTTCTGATTAAAAAATTAAGTATCAATATTTATAAACATTAATTTATAGCTAAAACTACTGATTTCCGATATAGAAAAATCATAATAAATTATTCTTTGATTCAAAAATTATAATAAAATAAAACCCATCTTTGGTTTAATATTATAAACATCATATAAAATTTTCGCTTTGTTTGGAGGTGATTAATTCATGTTTTGATCTTAAACATGTCGTAAACTATGCCATCTAGCAACCAAAATTATATGAAATTAATTTATTATCACCAAAACATGTTTATCATCATTTAAAATAGAAAAAGCACATGAGTTCCAAATCTAAATGGATTTGGATATAGAATAGGGTTAGTATCACTCACGAAAGTTAAAAGCTTGATTAAAACCTCTTTCTTCTCTTTAAATGTAAAGCTTGAGTTTGCATGTAATTGATTTCTTCCTCGTTCCTTCCTCTATTAAAGTTGGTTTAGCTTGATGTTTATTTTGCTTTGCTGAAATGAAAGATAATGATACGTTTAGGGATATAAGGATTAATAATTTGGGCGTACGCCTCCTTGCCTAATCTTATTAACTCCACAACCTTTTATTATAACATTTCTTTTATTTTTGTAATCTTTCATAGTTGAAATTAATTATATTAATCACTCTTGGTTCACTCAATTAATCTTTTAAAAGTCCCACACTTGATTAATCAATTTTCATTTGAGTAATTACTTTAATTAAATTCACTTAATTACTATTTAATAACTTATTGTTATTAATTTAATCACATATTATGACGCTTCAAAATATGGGGCATTACGGTCTCTACTCCTTACTGGAATTTCATCCTTGAAATTTGAATTAGATAGAACAATGATCACTTTCATCAAGACAAGTGCACACAATTATTACAATTACACAATACCTTACTAGTGCAAAACCATATATCGTTAATCATAATGCATTAGTGTAATTACTAACACATAATCATATCATAACACAAAATATACCGGTTCCACTACTAGTTCATGTGATTAGACAATCAAAGCATACTTCTAAAATCATATATGTCCAGAGTAACTCAAGGTAGATATTCCTAATCTTATCATTTGCCTCCAAGGTACAATCATCTTTATCGTCACTCACTAAACATGAATAAGTCTAATAACTTTGTTTATTAATTCCTTCTGATCTCAACTTACTATTTATTTTGGTCATTGGACTTACATCAAATTTAGTTTTACAAGTAAATCCTCAACCATCCTCGGTTCCATAATCGTACTAGGGTCATGCACACATTTCTTCGAATGAAAAATATGAAAAACGTTATGCACTCCTACCAAAATACTAGGTAAATCGACTTGATAGGCAAGCTTACTAATCCTCTCTATTACTGGAAATGGACATACATATCTAAGGTCTAATTTCCTCACCTTCCCAAAGCGCATAACATCTCCATATCTAAGACATTCGCAAACACATGATCTCATACTGTGAACTCTAGTTCCCTTCGTCTCTTGCTGACATAACTCTTTTGTCTTGATTGTGCAACTTTCAATTTGGTGCAAACCAAATCTACCTTCTTAATAGAACCTCTCACCAAGTTGGCTCCTAAGACGAGTCCCATGTCCAACCAATAAACATGTGGCTTACACAGCCTCCTATGAAGTGCCTAAAATGATGCCATCCAGTACTCGACTGGCAACTATTATCATAGGCAAACTCTACCGAATGAAAATGGCCTTCTTATAACCCTTATAAATTTAAGACGCATGCAACGAATCCTTTAGAACTCAGTTCACCCTTTCCATTTGACCATTTATCCATGGGTGATAAGCTATACTCAAATTCAACTTTGTATTCAAAGTACTCCACAAACTTCTCTAGAACTCACTAATGAACAAAGAGTCTTTATCACTAACTATGCTACTTGGAATCTCATGGAGTCTCACAACATTCTTTATACGTAGCTTTTCTAAGCTTACTACTATCCTTATTGACTTTACCATGGTAAAATGGGAGCTCTTATTTGGTCTATTGACTCCTACCCATATACTATTGTTTCCCATTCTTGACCTTGACAGCCCATCCACAAAATCCTTGAAAACCGAGTCCCACTTCCAAGTCGGTACTTCTAAATGTTGAAGGCACTTGGCTTCTAATGCTCATCTTTCACTTGGTCACATGAGAAACACTTCTTCACACATTCACCGATATCCCTTTTCATCCCTTCCCAAAAGAACATGCGCTTTATATCATGATACACCTTTATTCCTCCAAAATGAATTGTAAACTTTGATCAATGACTCTCTACTAAGATTTCCTTCTGAATGTCTCCCATATTTGGAACACAATCTTCCTTTCTTTCAAACTATCCTTTTGAGTCAACATAAAATCTTCTTAAAGGACTTCTAAAAGGTAGTAGCACTGTTAATAAGCTTGAGAAAGAAGTATCAAACATTGAGTTAGGACGTGCAATGTGAGCATGCATTTGTGAGTATGAAGGAAAGGTTGCTGAGTGCACTAGTGTTAGTCATTCCAAGTGGAAATGAGGAGTTAAGGGTATCCACGAATGCTTACGATACCAAATTTTGTGTGGTATCAATGCAAAAGGAGTAAGGTTATCGTATATGCTAGTCAACAGCTGAAACCACATGAGAAGAAATACTCGACTCATGAGCATATGCTAGTCGACAGCTGAAACCGCATGAGAAGAAATACTCGACCCATGATTTGGAGTTGGCAGCGATTGTGTTTGCATTGAACATTTGGAGGAAATACCTATTAGAAGAGAGGTTCGAGCTATTCGCCAACCATAAATCGTTGAAACACCTCTTCTCACAGAAGGATCTTAACCTTTGCTAGTAGGGATGGTTAGAGTTACTGGCCTCTTATGACTTTGTAAATTTATTTATGCCTAGAAAAGAAAATGCGGTTGTCGATGCTTTGCATATGAGACAAGCCAGCTTCAGAGTGATGTTTCTAGCATTGAAGCATCTTGAGTATATTGCTGGTTATGATTTCCGACCTCGGTGCAAGCTAGAGTTGCATATGTTAATAAGCTTGCCATCAAACCTACTCTGATTGAGCTAATAGATACTAGTCAAAGACGTAATTCTAAGCTAGCAGAGATTATTGGTTGGGTAGAGGCTGGAGTAGAGTCTTTTGATATGAGGCAACACAGACTTGACTGTGATGGTTGGCTCCATAAGGATGGGAGATTGTTTGTACCTAATTTCGATGGGTTGAGAGATGAGTTTCTACATGAGTGCTATCATTTGGGATTGATTATACATCTTGGATGAAATAAAATGTATAAAGATATGAACAAAAAAATTTTATTGCAAGGGGATGATGAAGGACGTCAGGACATTCATCTCAAAATATATGAATTGCCAGTTAGCGAAGGCCGAGAAGAAGAAGTCAAGTAGTTTACTGCAACTGCATAAAGTTCCTAAGTGGAGTGGGAACAAACATCAACGTACTTCATCAGGTCAAGGACCAAAGGAGAGTTCGAGAACATCTAGGTCATAGTTGATAGATTAACGAAGAGTTCTTGATTCATACCTATAAAATCTAATAGGACGACATCCAAACTAGCTGAGTTGTATGTGAAGTGGATTGTATGATTCCATGTTGTGCCGAGAGCAATGTTAGCGATTGGACCCATTGTTCACCAATGGATTTTGGAAGAGCTTACAGGAGGCATTAGGGATGGAGCTACATTTGAGCATTGCTTATTATCCATAAACTAATAGGCAGACCGAGAGAGTGAATCATATCTTAGAAGATCTATTGCGAGCTTACATTCTCGACTTTGTGGGCTCATGAGACGATCAGTTACATCTTGTTGAGTTTTCATACAATAACATTTATCAGTTTAGCATGGTATGGCACCATTTAAGGCATTATATGGTAGAATATGCAATTCTCCTTCATATTATTGGGAAGTAGGAGAGAAACTAATACGTTGGCCAAATATGGTAACGAAAACTTCGAAGAAGAGAGAGATCATTTAGCTATGAATGAAATTAGCTCAAAATGGATAGAAAAATTATACTAATACGAGGAGACATACTTTGGAGTTCTTTATTTGTGATATGGTGTTTATTAAGATCTCTCCATTAAAGAATGTGTTTGAATTCGGTACTAAAAGTACGCTGGCACCAAGATTCCTTGGTCCTTTTACAATACTCAAGAGAATTAGGAATATGGCTTACAAAGTTGACTTACTTCAGCAGATGGCAAGTATGCACAATGTGTTCAATGTTTTTATTTACAAAAGTTTGTGCACAACTCAGCTATAGTAGTGACACTGGATCAACTGGATGATATTGAGATTGGACCAAAAGCTTTGAGACCTCGCATACATATTTATATATTGGGCATAATATGAAATAGCTTAGGGGGAAGCTGGTAGGTCGGTGAAGGTTCAATTGGGTCAAAGTGAGAGCGACATCAGTTGGGAGACTATGGAAAGCATGGGGACTGTTTATTCCGAAGCTCTTTACTTGTTAAGACTTCTATTTATCGCATTAACTTTCACTTTCAATATCATTTAGAGTAGATTTGTACCTTACTACTAGGGTAGGCACAGTTATATTTACTTCCTTTTGTTTGTCCATGTTTGATGAATATTACGCTTATTTGTGATTGTTAGGCATGCAGAGTAGCTATATTGTTTGACCTTTCCTTATTCGATGGGATTTCAGGGGAAAACTTCCCAAATAGGGAGAGAGTGTAAATGTAACGACCCTGAAATTTTAATAATTCAAATTGAAAATATTTAATGAATTTTAAATATTTGAAAGATGAATTGACTCGAATTTCAAATTATCAGGATAAATTGGGCGATTAAATTTTAGAATTTAATCTATTGAAAATTGAATTTGAATTGAATCGGGATTCATAAATAATGTAAAGGAGTTTGTCAATCGATTAAAATTCTTTTATAAATTTTGTTAAGTGTTAAGAGTTAAACGGGCTTTAAATTTCAATGTTGGCCCACGTTTGATATTGGTGCCGTGATTAAGTATACCCGTTTCCCCTCATTTTTTTCTCATTCAAAACCCTAGTTCTAAAAATAACGAAAGAAAAAAATGGCGGCGACGATTTCCTCTTTGTAACCGAATTAGGGCTTCATTCCCTTTGTTCCCATGAGCGCTCGGCTTTGCTTGTTCGTGCTTGGCTTCTTCTTCGCTTGCTCGTTGAGGCTTTCGAGATTAGGGCTTTTCAAAATCAAAGGTGTCGGCTTCGATTTGTCTGATCGATTCTCTGGTTTTCGTTCGTCTCTGCTTCAATTTGCAAAGGTGAGTGATTTTAGTCACTCACATCTAGTTTCGACTAGTGTTTTTAAGATTCGAATTTCTAAATTGGCATTCGTCTGTGTTTTGACTGTTTGACTCTGTGATTTCATTCGTATAAGGTCGTTTGATGTTTAACTTATTCCAATTTCGTTTACTTGGACCCTGTTCGAATTCGTATAATTTATGATTTTAAGTTGCACAGTTTTAGCTTGATTTTCTGGAACTTCAACAGGCTTCGATTCAAATTGCAGTGTTTTTAAACTTGGTTTTGAAAGCTTGATTTTGCGAAATAAATTAAGTTTGATTTTGATAAAACTAGTAATTGATTACGGTCATTCTTGAAACTTGCTGTTCGATTCTAGCCTCGACCACCTCGGCTATGAATTGATGTTAGACTTTGTTTTGATTTTTCTGGAAAGTTTGGCCTGTGAAACTCTCACTTGGGGTGTATTTGATTTTTTCCTGTTGTTCATTTTTTTGATTCAAAGCACGGTTTTGAACCCTGACTTGTACGAATTTGCACTGTTGCACTTCCTTTTGATTTTTACTGTTGCTTCACTTTGTTGTATTCCAGTTTGCATTCACATGCATTCACTTGTAGTACCATCAGTTGCATTCATGTTGAAGCTTTGCATATATGTTGAAACATGACTTATTCATTCAGTTGTATTGCTCTATGTTGCTACTCCTTATCTCTGGTCTGCACTGATGTTCATCTGTATCATGGATCATCTTTTGGTTAATTGCGTGAAGTCTGGTATTTACTTGGGGTCTTAGTAGCTTGTTTCACTGCATCTTGGTATACATCTGTGCACTGTTTCCATGCTATGTATTCTTGAATTGATACAAAATTTGGTCATTTTGTATATTCCTGTAGTCTTCGACATTGATTGACTTGATTATCTGGGGATTTTAACTTTTTTTTGATTAACTGAAGAACTTGATTTTTGTTATCACTGTCATCACTCGAGTTGGTCTGTCCTGTGATTACCACTTTCATATTGTGATTGTTTCATTTGAGTTGGTCTGATTCTCTGTTGTCTCCATATGTTCATCAATGTTGGCACCTTGGTTGTCTTTGAGTATCACTGAGTCTTTGGCATTTGGTCATTCTTTGTACTACCTGATCCTTCTGGAGTTTCATTTGGTACATTCGATCGTTGTATGTTGGCAACTTGTATTTGTGATGCCTGTTTCATTAAGCTTGATAGGTTTGTCTTCACTGTATTCATTTGATTTGGTCATTGTTGTTAGTGTGGCATTGCTTTATACATGTATATGCATTAGTGTGTGTATATATGTGACTGGTTGTCACACTACTTCCATACTGTTGCACTTAGACTCGAGCATACTTGATGTTGTTTCTTGGTTTTGAATCTGTTCATTCATGGGCTTGCTGTCTTATACGATGGCACTGGATACACTTGTGTACTTTGACTCTGGCCTGTCTGCATTTGTGATATTTGTTCATCCGATTACTGTTCTGGTCATTTGTGACTGTTTATTTGTTCATGTAGTTCCCTCTGGTCCTTTGCTTTGATATTGAACTGTTATTTGATTCTCGGACTCGGCTTCGATTAGTTTGACTTTTAGTAGCACTGTGTATGTACATTTGTTTCTTTGTAGCTCTGAACTCTCTGCTGCATATCAAATTACTCAAGTGCATGTGTACATTTATTTGATCTTTGGTCATGTTGCCATTGTATGTCTTGGTAATGGTTTAGTTCCACTTGCAGTTCATTCACTGTTTGTAGTCTTTGTATATGTGCACTGTTGTGTCTGCACTTGTAGCTCTTGTGCACTTTGTGCCTTTTTGAACTAGTGCACTGCTGTTTTGTATGTGACTGTAGCTTGGATTGTTGCTTCCTGGTTCATGTAGAAGTTTGTAACTTGTACTTGAGGTACTTCTGATTGCTCTCACTTCTGGAATTTCTTGAACTCTGATCTGTTATTTTTGACTTGAGTGTATTTGAATTACATTCATTAGTTGCCTTCACTGTAGTCTGGTTCATTTGGATTTGAACCTGACTTTGAGTTGTCTGCATTGCATACATGGTATACATTTGAAGTTGTGCATGTTACTGTTGCATAACTGACTTCAGATTTGATTCTCTACTTTGGATTTTGATCAAGGCCATTTGCACTTGTGTTGAATCATATTTTGATTTGGTTTTGATTTGATGAATTTTTATTGTTAATCGCCGTTTCGGCAATTCTATTCTTTCCTAAATCATCTTCATTTAGAAATCTTTTCATCTATCTCTGTTGATGTTTTAAATCTGCTGATTTATTGTTTAACACTGTTAAGTGTTATATTTACCGTTATCCGATTTCTTTGTTTAAAGGGTCGGATAGACGGAGAATTACTGTGACTTTCGTCTATTTGATTATTATTGCTTTTATGCACTAATAACTGGTTTGAATTAGACTGACCTGTGTATTATTTTCTTTTGAATGTAATACTCGGTTCAGACCGAGTATTTTTACAGCTTGAAGATTTTCGAGCAACGAAGTTAGAGAGAGGGTAAAAGAATCATTTTAGTTTTAGAAAAATTATGTATTTAAAAAGATATTCCGCTGTATCAATTTAATAAATTGTATAAACTCTGATGTATGTAAAAAGATTGATAGTAATGAAAGATTATTATTATTCAGTGTTTCTGTGGCTGATTTTGTTTAAACTCTATAAACTAAATAACAATCCGTCTTTTTGAACGTTTCGAGTTGGTTTAATTACCGACTGGAGGCGGTCAGAAAGGGGGAATGTTACAGAGTGGTATCAGAGCTTTTGTTTACACAAAGCTTAGTTTATGGTGTTTAATATGAATAGTTACTAGAAACACTTTAAAAGTAAATGTTTTTCAAATCTAAAGAAGTATAAAATTGTTTTTGAAAATAAAGATTTTTAACTTAAGAAAAGTTAAATTGAATTGAGTTAGCATTAATAAATATATGGATTTGGAATTTAACTAAAGGAAAGTTAAATAAATTGAACTTGATTAGTTAAACTTGAAAGATAAGTGATTATATAATATGAATTGGAAAGTTTAAAGTTTAATAAGTTGTGTAACTTATAAAAAATGAGAAAATTTAAGTAAAACCAGTTGTTAAAATGGTTAAACAGTTTTGTTAAGTAAAACAAAATTTGAATTTTGGATAGTGATATGAATTTAACTTTAGTAAAAGTTAAATAAAATGACTTTAGAAATGAAACATAGCTTAAGTAATGTTGAATGAGGTTGAATTTGATATCAAAATGAATTAATAAAGTGAAGTAATGAATATGAATTTGAGTTATAGAAAGGAAATTCAACTTTAATTGTAAAAGTGAATTAGTGAATAAACGTAAAATAGAAATGTTGTTAAGAGTTGATTGTTTAAGAAATTCATTAAGTATTAATGAAATTGAATTAATGGAAATTGGAAGCTATGTAAATTGAATTCAAATTGAAAGATAAGTAAATTTAAAGAGAATCAAATTTGATTTGAATTGAAAGTAAAACTAACTTGAATATAAATTAGTGAATGTAAACTAATTGAATATGAATGAATGTTAGTAAAATCCAATGTAAATAAATCAAATGTGATTTAATTGAAAATCAATTCAATGAAGGATTTACTAAAGAACTAATTGATTATCTTGGAAATAGAAAATTGACAAATTTATGTAATAGTTTGAATTGGAAATTTTTGAATTATTATAAACGGTTTATATAGAAGATTTGAAAAGGTTGATATTATATTGGAATTATAAAATGAAATTGTATAAGTGTTGAAAATGAAATATTAATGGATTTCATAAGTGAATGAAAATTTACAAGAAATTAAAATTGTGAAGTTATAAAATGAATCGATGTTGTAAATAAAAGGATTATAAGTAATTTACTTATAAATTAAATTTTTGATATAAAATTGAGTTATAGAAGGAATGGTTAATAAAGTAAATTTTTATAAATTGAAGTCTTTATAAATAGAAATGGAATTTATAAACGTTGTTTATAAATCCAAAAATGACTTATTTTGATAAGTAATTCTTTATAGCTTGTTAAAAGAAGTATATTCACAATTTTGGACCATGAATATATCATTGAATAAAATGGACATGTTTTAGGAAAGTGATATTTTAAAACAAAGTTAATTGTTTTAAAGATGTTTTCAAAGGCATTGAATATCGAAACCATAGATTTCAACATTCATTGTTGAAATAGACGTTTCGAATAAAAGGAAATGGTGGACTATAACACTGTTGTTATAGTAAATGATTTCCGAAAGGAAATGTTTTGTATAGTATTGGGATTTATACATCTATCTAAATTTCGAATCCCTATACTACTGATTTTGAGTTGTCGTAACGATGTTTTACGTAACATTCATTTTGACTCAAATAAATGTGTGAAAGAGAATGATTTCCTTAAAGATGAAATATATACTTAATTTTGATTAAAGTATATAGAATATTTTCAAATGTTGAAAATAAAATGGATTGTGAATTACTTATTTTTAAATAAGTATGGAAATGTTTTTTCCAAAAATGAAATGAAATGTTGTGAATATATTCCGTATGTGATAAAATGATTTGAAATTCATTTTCAAAGTCGAAGTTGAAAAGTTAAATGAGAAATTTGAACAATTAGTTCAATTTAAAATTTTTCAAAAAGATTGAATCGTTGAGTTAAAATTGAGTTTAACTTCGACACCAAAGACAATATAAGTTGAGTTTTGAATTTCAGATGATGGTTTGGATTGTATGTCTAACATTGTGAATTGATGACATAGCAATTGATTTCTATTAAATATATATCTGTTGGTGGCAGAGAATTTATTCTCTTAGCTTAACACCCTTCTCTGAGACGTACGAGCTCAGAGGTTATATATTGGTAGACATCAATTCTGTGTTGAGAATTGACGATGTAACGTGAAATCCAAATCGAATGTGAAAGTCGATAATAAATGGAATTATGAATATGAATTAGGTTTGAGATAACCTTAAATTTCCAAATCGACTTAGAGGAAAATTTTGAAATCCTCTATTTTGTTATGAATATGGAATATGTAAGTTTTTAGAACTTATATATATAAATGCGGTAAATTTGAAAACCGTCAGTTTAGAAAGTCATTGTTATGGAAATCTTATGTAAGATTACATGGATATGATATGTACGAAATGTGAAATGAAGTACTACATATATATGATATTATGTTTTCTAAACCGAGGATATGGAAAAGTACCTTCCATTTATTATTGGAGAAGGTATTGGAACTCGTGAAGAGTGTCCATTTGAAATTCGTAGCTACGTAGAATTTTCCATAAGTTGGAATGTCCATTTGGACTAGAATCCCTCGTGATGGGATCATGTTGATTGATGCTAGCGTAATTTGAGGGGCGAGATGCCCACAGTTACAAGCGATTCCACTGGGATAGTGGCGTAACCATCGGGTAAACTGCAATCTAGATGCCAAAGCGAAATTTGAGGGGCGAGATGCCTACAGTCACAAGCGATTCTACTGGGATAGTAGCGTAACCGCCGTGTGAACTGCGATCTATGGCGACAACCATGGCAAAATTTAAGAGATGAGAAATCTACGGTTACAAGCGATTCTACTGGGATAGTAGCGTAACCGCCGGGTAACTGTAATCCATGGAGGAACGTGCTTTCCATATCCATTTTTGAAAAAGAATTTTTAAGTATTTTCACTGGGAATTGAAGCAAGTATATTTAGTACTTGGAGATTTTTAGTCCTGCGCCTGGCCAGCGTATGCCTAATGTCTGTGAGAACGAAGATGGACTTGTTAAATTTCGAGTTAGCAAGTATTTTCAAACTTTAAATAGCAAATCAATAGTTTGAAATTAGAATTACATAATTCCTACCTAATAAACTAAGGAAGAAGATCTTTGAAATGTTTTGAAAGTCCACAGCTTTGGAAGAGATATATTATGCAAATCTCTGACGTGAAGAATTTTAAAGTTCGAATCTGAATTTATAAATCGAGAATTTTGGTAAAAGACTTTTGCATTTTGATTGTAGAAATCAATGAACAAAGCTAGTGTGAACAAATCATGAATATAGAGTTCACTCTATATTTATTTATTTTTAATAAGTATTGAGCTTGGAAAAATTTTTTAGTAGGGTATAAATATTAATGAAATTTTAACAACATTTCCTTTTCGTGGACGAAAAGTTTTAAGGAGGGGAGATTGTAACGACCCTGAAATTTTAATAATTCAAATTGAAAATATTTAATGAATTTTAAATATTTGAAAGATGAATTGACTCGAATTTCAAATTATCAGGATAAATTGGGCGATTAAATTTTAGAATTTAATCTATTGAAAATTGAATTTGAATTGAATCGGGATTCATAAATAATGTAAAGGAGTTTGTCAATCGATTAAAATTCTTTTATAAATTTTGTTAAGTGTTAAGAGTTAAACGGGCTTTAAATTTCAATGTTGGCCCACGTTTGATATTGGTGCCGTGATTAAGTATACCCGTTTCCCCTCATTTTTTTCTCATTCAAAACCCTAGTTCTAAAAATAACGAAAGAAAAAAAATGGCGGCGACGATTTCCTCTTTGTAACCGAATTAGGGCTTCGTTCCCTTTGTTCCCGTGAGCGCTCGGCTTTGCTTGTTCGTGCTTGGCTTCTTCTTCGCTTGCTCGTTGAGGCTTTCGAGATTAGGGCTTTTCAAAATCAAAGGTGTCGGCTTCGATTTGTCTGATCGATTCTCTGGTTTTCGTTCGTCTCTGCTTCAATTTGCAAAGGTGAGTGATTTTAGTCACTCACATCTAGTTTCGACCAGTGTTTTTAAGATTCGAATATCTAAATTGGCATTCGTATGTGTTTTGACTGTTTGACTCTGTGATTTCATTCGTATAAGGTCGTTTGATGTTTAACTTATTCCAATTTCGTTTACTTGGACCCTGTTCGAATTCGTATAATTTATGATTTAAGTTGCACAGTTTTAGCTTGATTTTCTGGAACTTCAACAGGCTTCGATTCAAATTGCAGTGTTTTTAAACTTGGTTTTGAAAGCTTGATTTTTCAAAATAAATTAAGTTTGATTTTGATAAAACTAGTAATTGATTACGGTCATTCTTGAAACTTGCTGTTCGATTCTAGCCTCGACCACCTCGGCTATGAATTGATGTTAGACTTTGGTTTTGATTTTTCTGGAAAGTTTGGCCTGTGAAACTTTCACTTGGGGTGTATTTGATTTTTTCCTGTTGTTTATTTTTTTGATTCAAAGCACGGTTTTGAACCCTGACTTGTTCGAATTTGCACTGTTGCACTTCCTTTTGATTTTTACTGTTGCTTCACTTTGTGTATTCCAGTTTGCATTCACATGCATTCACTTGTAGTACCATCAGTTGCATTCATGTTGAAGCTTTGCATATATGTTGAAACATGACTTATTCATTCAGTTGTACTGCTCTATGTTGCTACTCCTTGTCTCTGGTCTGCACTGATGTTCATCTGTATCATGGATCATCTTTTGGTTAATTGCGTGAAGTTTGGTATTTACTTGGGGTCTTAGTAGCTTGTTTCACTGCATCTTGGTATACATCTGTGCACTGTTTCCATGCTATGTATTCTTGAATTGATACAAAATTTGGTCATTTTGTATATTCCTGTAGTCTTCGACATTGATTGACTTGATTATCTGGGGATTTTAACTTTGTTTTTGATTAACTGAAGAACTTGATTTTTGTTATCACTGACATCACTCGAGTTGGTCTGTCCTGTGATTACCACTTTCATATTGTGATTGTTTCATTTGAGTTGGTCTGATTCTCTGTTGTCTCCATATGTTCATCAATGTTGGCACCTTGGTTGTCTTTGAGTATCACTGAGTCTTTGGCATTTGGTCATTCTTTGTACTACCTGATCCTTCTGGAGTTTCAGTTGGTACATTCGATCATTGTATGTTGGCAACTTGTATTTGTGATGCCTGTTTCATTAAGCTTGATAGGTTTGTCTTCACTGTATTCATTTGATTTGGTCATTGTTGTTAGTGTGGCATTGCTTTATACATATATATGCATTAGTGTGTGTATATATGTGACTGGTTGTCACACTACTTCCATACTGTTGCACTTAGACTCGAGCATACTTGATGTTGTTTCTTGGTTTTGAATCTGTTCATTCATGGGCTTGCTGTCTTATACGATGGCACTGGATACACTTGTGTACTTTGACTCTGGCCTGTCTGCATTTGTGATATTTGTTCATCCGATTACTGTTCTGGTCATTTGTGACTGTTTATTTGTTCATGTAGTTCCCTCTGGTCCTTTGCTTTGATATTGAACTGTTATTTGATTCTCGGACTCGGCTTCGATTAGTTTGACTTTTAGTAGCACTGTGTATGTACATTTGTTTCTTTGTAGCTCTGAACTCTCTGCTGCATATCAAATTACTCAAGTGCATGTGTACATTTATTTGATCTTTGGTCATGTTGCCATTGTATGTCTTGGTAATGGTTTAGTTCCACTTGCAGTTCATTCACTGTTTGTAGTCTTTGTATATGTGCACTGTTGTGTCTGCACTTGTAGCTCTTGTGCACTTTGTGCCTTTTTGAACTAGTGCACTGCTGTTTTGTATGTGACTGTAGCTTGGATTGTTGCTTCCTGGTTCATGTAGAAGTTTGTAACTTGTACTTGAGGTACTTCTGATTGCTCTCACTTCTGGAATTTCTTGAACTCTGATCTGTTATTTTTGACTTGAGTGTATTTGAATTACATTCATTAGTTGCCTTCACTGTAGTCTGGTTCATTTGGATTTGAACCTGACTTTGAGTTGTCTGCATTGCATACATGGTATACATTTGAAGTTGTGCATGTTACTGTTGCATAACTGACTTCAGATTTGATTCTCTACTTTGGATTTTGATCAAGGCCATTTGCACTTGTGTTGAATCATATTTTGATTTGGTTTTGATTTGATGAATTTTTATTGTTAATCGCCGTTTCGGCAATTCTATTCTTTCCTAAATCATCTTCATTTAGAAATCTTTTCATCTATCTCTGTTGATGTTTTAAATCTGCTGATTTATTGTTTAACACTGTTAAGTGTTATATTTACCGTTATCCGATTTCTTTGTTTAAAGGGTCAGATAGACGGAGAATTACTGTGACTTTCGTCTATTTGATTATTATTGCTTTTATGCACTAATAACTGGTTTGAATTAGACTGACCTGTGTATTATTTTCTTTTGAATGTAATACTCGGGTCAAACCGAGTATTTTTACAGCTTGAAGATTTTCGAGCAGCGAAGTTAGAGAGAGGGTAAAAGAATCATTTTAGTTTTAGAAAAATTATGTATTTAAAAAGATATTCCGCTGTATCAATTTAATAAATTGTATAAACTCTGATGTATGTAAAAAGATTGATAGTAATGAAAGATTATTATTATTCAGTGTTTCTGTGGCTGATTTTGTTTAAACTCTATAAACTAAATAACAATCCGTCTTTTTGAACGTTTCGAGTTGGTTTAATTACCGACTGGAGGCGGTCAGAAAGGGGGAATGTTACAGTAAAGATCCGTATTTTACATATTATTGGATCGTAAAATATTATTTTTAAAATCAAAATTGGATCGTATAAGGATACAACTTTAAGTAATATTGGGAAGCGACACTTTTGACCCATATGAATTTTATTAAATGATTTTGACCCTAAAAACTTGTAAGGCATATAGCTTTTGATAGAGTCGGATTTGGGTTTGAAACCACTTCCAAATGGAATATGTAATGGTTTTCTTTCCATTAAGTAGTCATAATAGATTTTTCGACTATGGTGTAGGAGATATAGTCGTTTAAAGTTACATAGTTCTTAAAGAGATTAGCACAAGTACTTAACTTAAGCTCATACTTAGTCCACTAATCCATTTTAGGATTTAAGCAAAAAAGATCTGATGGGGTAGCCCCTAAATCACTTTTCAACTTTCAAAAACTATTTTAAACCTCCATTAACCATATCCATAGCCAAAAATTATCAAAATTCCTTACTTTAATAAGCCAATTAATGATCAAATGAGTAATTTGTGAAGAAGACCATTGAATCTCCAAATTGCTACTTTGGGATTTGTGTAAGTGCTGCTAAGTTTCTTTTTACCTTGAATTTTGTGCATTTGGACCCTTCGATAAGTGATTTGTGTCTCTCACTATAATATGGTTGCTAATGTAATTTTAAAATATGTTTTTATAGATTATTTCAAATGTTGAAACATGTTTTATGATAGATCTCGACCTAACATTTATTTTAGAATGAATTTTAAAGATTAGATGTTGATTTTAATTCTTTTTTGGGTTTTTGACTAAACCGGTCATCATTTTCCTATACGATCAATTTTGGGTGTTATAGATGTTCGATTCCTAGTTATATTGGTTAGTAAAATATTTTTCTTTTATGATATGCTTGTAAATAGTTGTTGGATGTATGTATGGCTGAATAGAATGAGTCGAGTGACCGATGTGGTGGAAACTGCAAACGATGAATGGTTTCAAATCTGGGTGTTTGCACATGGATCAGAGTTAAGGGGAGATGGACAAGAGGCGCTGGAAGTTGCCAAGGAGAACTTGGCCAATTTTGGCTAAGTCTCACTGTTTGACACTTAACGGTCAATATCATTTGGTAACGCATGGTCTGTTTTAGAAGTTAAAGTGCACAAGTGTGCACACAGGCTAGACGTGGAGGACTTTGGGTTAGGAAAGACATTGCTTTGGGATCGAATTAGGTTGAGAGAAGAGGTTAGTGCCAAGTGTATTATATGAATGGAAGAGTGATTTTGGGAGGCTTAAGTGATGGAGCTTTGTGGCGCGACATGTAATACTTTGGGCTAGGTGGATGTGTTCTTCAAAATAGGTCATTTACGAATGGTTAGCACTTAGCCATTATTACTAAGTGATAGCCATATGTAGTTGGCACCTACCATAACAAAGCGGTCGGTACCAACCACCCACTTTCAAGCGTTAGGGGCTACAAGTGATTACAGGGAGTTGTGGCATCAAGAGGAGCTTATAGAATGGATTGATGGTAGATTAGGCCTATGGACCTCTAGATATAGGCCAAGAACGATCGATGGAGATAATTAAAGTTGATGCAAGGAGACTGGCTCCTTGCTTTGGGATTAACCTAGGGTAAATGGTGTGCTGTTTCGGGCTGACATAGGAAGCTCTTAGAAATTCTATATTATATTCCAAACTTTGACATATCAATGATGTTAATCATTTTGGTCAAGTACTTTAAGGAGATGGGCTCCTTGCTTTGGGACTGACCTTGGAGAAATGGTGTGCTACTTCGGACTTGACATAGGGAGCTGTTAGAAATTTTATATGATATTCCAAACTTTGACATATCAGTGATATTAATCATTTTGGTCGAGTACTT
Source organism: Allium fistulosum (assembly GCA_030737815.1). Taxonomy (NCBI): domain Eukaryota; kingdom Viridiplantae; phylum Streptophyta; class Magnoliopsida; order Asparagales; family Amaryllidaceae; genus Allium; species Allium fistulosum. The sequence continues at coordinate 300,557,698 of CM060901.1, read as the reverse complement.
CAAGTGAGAAGTGTATGTGGAATTAATGATAGTCTAAGGAGGAACATTTGACGATGTGATGTGATTGAGTGGAATGTAGTGTGTTCTACTATCAAGTCGTGTGATGATGTGATAGTCGATAACTCTTGATGTGATGTGTGTTTCGTGAGGTAGGTGTATGTGAGGACACTCACCTCTATACCCTGGACCTTAGTGATGGTCCTGTCTGCCTTAGCGAGGGAAGCAGTTGAGGATAAGTGTGTGATCAAGCACCGAATCTAACTACAATATAGTGTTTCAACGACCTTCATGATGGTCATATGAGTTATCACATTTTGATGGTGATGTGAGACCTTACCGATGATTGCTGTGATTGTTTTGACTGCTTTGTGTGCTTTGATTACTATACTTACTTTGATTCCCATGTGATTGGGATGGATGTCATGAGATGTAGGTATTACGATGCTAGACACCTGGACACCATATATAGTGATTAGTGTAGAGCACCCATACGATGATAATATAACATATATTGTGTTATATGCTAACTTGTTAGATGAAGGGAGAAGTCAGATATAATTCTCCATACTTTGTGTTCCTCTTTACTATATTAGTTTTTATAGTATCTTGAGAATGTTTATCTTTTAAACCAGATAATTATCTGACTCAAGGTTTTATGCTTTGTTTCTTATTATCTTGGATACACTTAAATGATTATACTAGATAGTAGGTCTGAGATTGCATGGAGCTATTCAAAGGATGGGTACGAGGCTAGCGTTTATTTATACTTTTGCTTTTGAGATTATTGTTATTCCATTATGTAGTATTGTGGAGCTTTGTCAATGGGTGACTATTATTAAAGACAGTTATTTAGAGTTTACTTTGATGACGTACAAACTCCATTTATGCTGGATAGATGTTGTGAACCTATCACTCTGATGTTTTCTATGGTTCATTTTAGTTATGCATATTTGTCTTGAATATTTTATATCTATATGATTATTATATGTTATCATATGTGCTGTAAGTTGTATGATAGGCTTTTCTTTGAAGATTACTACTATACCCTTAACCATCACTTTATATCGGTCGAGTACTGTTGTTGCACACTATATAAGTATATTAGGTACCAGAGGTGTAGGGCAGTCGCCACACTAGGAGTCGATTAATACATGGTGATCATGTGAGTTATCTCATATCTAATGGAATTGGAGTTGAGCGATGCAAAGATGTTTGACGGTTTCCATGTTTGTTATGTTTGCCAAGCTTGTTGAGTTCTTTAGGATGTCACATGATGTAGGAATTATCGAGTTGTATACCTAGACACCCTAGACCGTACTTAGAATTGTAGTACGCCCATGTAATTATGGTAGTTTAACATATACTATTTATGTGCTTACTTATTGGATGCAAGGGTAGATCAGGTATGGTTCCATGTACCTTATGTTCCTATTTACCTTATATGGCTTTTATATCTATTTTGAGATTATAGATCGCCCATACCATACATTTGTCTGACTTGAGATTATTTGCATTACTTATTAAATTGGATACTCTTAACTTAGTAGATTGAGAGATAGGCATGAGATAGCACATGGAGCTATGCAAAGATCAGGAGGCTACACTTTTCATATATTTATATTTGGAGCTGCTATCACTTATATTCCGTTGTGCGGTACTATGAGCTATATCACTTATTCATTATTAGAGACAATTTTCAATTTAGAGTTTATTTGATTCAGATGTATAAACTCTATTATCACTCTATTCTGTATACAATCTTATGAACCTATTGTACTTTGATATTGTTTGAACCAAAAATGGCACAAACACCTAGAAGAAAGTAGAGAAATAAAAGTGAAGAAAACAAATTAAAACAAGTAACAAATGAACACACAGAGTTGTATAGCGGTTCGATAAACTCCGACCTACGTTCACTTAATGATTTATTGCTTAACTTCTGACTCGGGGAAAAAATTCTTAGGGGTCGGTACAAATCAGACACTTATTTTCAAAATTACAAGAATATAGAGTAGATAGAGCTAGCGCTAAAAAGCCCCTAAAAAATGAGCCCTGCCTTCCTATTTATAGAGGTAGGGAGCCTAATATCTCACATAAAAATCTCCAGGCCATTACTCAAAATTTAGACCAATTCCTCCAAGAAAGTAGGTGGCACTTCATTTGCTAGCTACGGGTCGATACGACTCCATGGGTAGGGGTCGGTACCGACCCCTAAAATTGCCAAATCATCCGCCTTTAACTCTTCACTCTGGATCATCTTGTGGTTAACTTCATGATTCCATAGTCGTTTATACCAATATCAACTTGTTTCAGAATCTAAATGATGGAGTTATAGAAGAACAAAGTTGCAGATTCAGGATTTCGTGGAGATTGATAGAATATTGCATTGAGCCAATAAAACAACATTGGAAATATGTTATAGACACCAAGTGGGACCCATAGGCATAATATAGGCCCCCCCAGGAGGAGGTCCGATGGGTTAGTACCGAACCATTGGGATGGGTCGGTACCGACCCCACACTTTGGGTCCCTGGGTCCTTGTAATCTTGTAGGGATTTTTGTTTATGGTCCTGGTTGTACTTTGGATTTTGGGCTTCGTGGTCATTTCTTTGAGCATATTGCCTTAACAACTTCGAAGTTTAATTCGTCGAGTCTGTCCATATACTGCCTGGTCAAAAGGCGGGATAGCACTTGCCCTCTAAAGCATGCCTTGCGAATGGAAGGTGTGCCTTTCTCGAGAACAAATGTGAAGTCAATCTTTAATAGTTAATCTCTCTGGCTACTTCAATCTTTGTGAATCGTCTAGTTCCTTCGAACTCTCTTATTGATCAGAGGTCGTTCCAGACCTGTTGAAGCCTAAGGATCTAGACTTTGCCTAAACGTAATCTATACATCATCATCTTTTGATTTCATTAAGAGTTATTACATTACATATCCAAACCATCCCGTGTTCATTCGGGATTTACACCATTATCACCGTGATTTCATTCAGAGTTATTACATACCGAAATCTTCCCATGTTCATCTGGAATTTATCAGTTCATTTTAATTTCAAGGCGTTCAAATCCTTTTATCAAATCAGTATATGTTTCAAGGTTTGATCTCTCTGTATCAATTTAATGTCCAAGTTAAGGGGATGATCCTTCTGGATCATTAGTAAAATTCATGGCCGTTCAAGGCCGATAACTAAGTTTATGACCTTTCAGATCGTTTAATTAAATCAATGTCATTCAAGGCCATGGTTATATCCACGATCACTTTGGATCATTAGTTGAATTCATGGCTGTTCAAAGCCGATAGTTAAGTCCGCGATCTTTCCAGATCATTAATTGAGGTCATGGTCGTTCGGGACCGGTAAGTAAATCCATGGTCTCTTCGGACCGTTAACCGAGGTTATCACCGTTCTAGGCTAGTAATCAAATCCATGGTTGTTCAAAGGTCGATAATCTAGTCCATGGCCGTTCGGGGCCAATAATCAAATCCATGGCCATTCGTGGCTGATAATTAACTCCATGATCTCGTCGGACTCTTGCCAAGCCCAATTCGCTCGCTCTCTAGTGAAGGGACTCAATGATAAGCAAGCACATCCGCTCACACTCCAGTAAGGTGACTTACTTCTAGCACTCTGATCCTATAGGACTTTGAAGCGATCAATGTTGTATAAGTCCATCCGCTCGCTCTCCGATGAGGGGACTTACACCTTGCACACCGGGCTCACTCTTCTAGATGGGATTCAAAGTGATTAATTCCATACAAGTCCATCCGGTCGCTCTTTGGCAAGGGGACTTGCATCTTGCACTCCAATCTAGTCCAACCGGACGGGGTTTAAAATCGATCCATATTAGTCATCACATTAAATATGGATTTAATAATTAAAGGTTCATCTAACAGAATCAAGTTCAAACACAAAAGCATAAATCCTAATATCAAGATAGTTGCCTCTTTGGGCATTACAGCCTAGCATCAAGCTCAAAGCGTGCCTAGGGACCATATGGGATCCCATACACGAGTAAGTGCTTAGACTGTCTTATTGCTTGGTTTATTAAAAAAGGGAAAGAGAGTGTGAGAACCAAACTTGATCCCCTACTATCTCAATCAAGAGATGACTATCCTTGACCTTGATCCAAGGTCGTTTCGATTTTCCACGATCGATGGTTGCTCTTGTTCCACCGCCGCAGCTCGATTTCTCGCATACTATTGTAATCGATTATCACTGACCTATTCCGTGATCAGATCTCATAGATGTCTACAGTCATTTATGTTACGCCCATCAAGCTCATGGAATAGGCAATATTTTCCAGATGTCCTTTCACGATCTGTCGATTCTCTCCTTATTGGCTTCTGATAGGGGATCTTCCCTCCGGTATCCAGATAAATCCACTTCAGGGGTTTTATTTAAGTCTGTATAAGAAGAGAATTTTGTTTTCCTCCTCTGCCGCTTTGATCCATCAAAGCTATCACCCATCTTTCTTTTTCCTTTTCCCTTGCCGGTTCCTTTTCTGGGCGGTCCTCACCATTCACAGCATTAACCTCTACGTGATCAGCTTCTACATCCTCTTGACATATGATTCTCTCTACCTTATGATAAAATCCCTCAAGGTCCCTCAAAGGATCTCGTTCTAGTGCAATCTTAAAATCCGTCTTAGTAGCTATTCCTGCAAATACTACCATCAAAACCATTGAAGGGTCTGGCCTATTGACCGCAGCAACTACTGCGCTAAACCTTGTTTGTAGAACTTTTAAGGATCTCTCCGGCCCTCTGCTTTATACTTGCCAATGTCATTACATTCTTGGGTCATGAGATATGGCTCGAAACTACTTCACAAACCTATTTACTAACTCGGTCCATGTGCTAATGGAACCATTCTCTAGCCGTCTAAATCATTGTGTAGCCAGACCTATCAGATACAGAGGGAAACACCATCCCATAACTTCTTCAGTTGCCCCGAACACCTTAATTTGTCGGATGTATCTCATCAAATGTACTAAAGGATCTAATTTCCCATCATATATCTTCAATGTTGGTGTTTGAATTCTAGTGTATTCCTAACATATCAGATGTTTGGAATAAACGGACTTCTATTCACATCTTCCATGTTCTAGTTAGGCAATCCATCCCTCATAACTTGTCTCACCATCTCAGCAAGCCTATCTTGTCATCCAAAGGAATTCCCAAGTTTGTGTTTCCAATCTGTGCCCTCACTCTACGAGGGAATTCCGGTACGTACTCCTCCGGTCATGCTTCTGCATTCTGATTCACATTCAAACGCTCTGCAATAATTCTGATTCCCATATCATTCCTTCCAAGGCTAGGATGATCTGTGCCCCCAAGCCCTTGGGGTCGGTACTGACCCATACTTGGGGTTTGGTACCGACCCCTATACTTGGCTCGAGGATTGTCCTGGATTGTTCTACTTTGCTTCCAGCTTGCTACGCTCTGGCTTTTGGTCTCTGATTCTAAGTTGCAGCAACTCTAATTATTCCTATTCTTTTGAAGAAATTCTCCATCATTTCTTCTTGGTGTGCCATCATCCTCTCCTGAAATCCATCCATCATAGTTTCCATCTCATCTTTGATTATGTAGATTGATGGGGATGAGCTCCTGAGGATACCTCCTGGCTGCCTCCTTATTGATTTCCTCCGGCAACAGCTTCCTAGTTGATTGTCTTGTTATCTTGAATGTTTCTAAGTCTTAAACCAGAGAGTTCAAGTGTTTCTCAGTGAAAGCATGAAAATGTTTGAACCAAAAATAGCACAAACACCAAAAGAAAGAAAGTAGAGAAATAAAGCGAAGAAAAACAATTTAAAACAAGTAAGAAATGAACACATAGAGTTTTATAGTGGTTCGACAAACTTCGGCCTACATCCACTTAATGATTTTATTGCTTAACTTATGACTCGAGGGCAGAAGTTCTTTGGGGTCGGTACAACTCCGACACTTAGTTTCAAAATTACAAGAATATAGAGTAGAGTAGAGCTAGCACCAAAATGCCCCTAAAAACTGAGCCCTACCATCCTATTTATATAGGTAGGCGTCCTAATATTTCGCACAAAATATCTTTAGGCTGTTACTTAAGATTTAGATCAATTTCTCCAAGAAAGTAGGTGTCACTTCATCAGCCAGCTACGGATCGGTACGAATCCATAAGTGGGATCGGTACCGACCCTTAAAATTGCCAAATCATCTGCTTTAACTCTTCGCTTCGGATCATCTTGTGGTTAACTTTGTGGTTCCATAGTCGTTTATACCAATATCAGCTTGTTTCAGAGTCCAAATAATGGAGTTGTAGAAGAACAAAGTTGCAGATTCAGGTGTTCATGAAGATTGATAGAAAATTTCATTGAGCCAACAAAACAACATTGGAAACATGTTATAGACACCAAATAGGACCCATTGGCAGAAGATGGCCCCCTTGGAGGAGGTCCTATGGGTTGGTACCGACCCCTAGAGATGGGTTGGTACTGACCCCACACTTTGGGTCCTTGTAATATTATGGGGGATTTGTATTTGAGTTATGGTCCTGGTTGTACTTTGGTTTTTATGCTTTGTGGTCATTTCTTCAAGCGTTTTGCCTTGAAAACTCGAAGTTTGATTCGTCGAGTCTATCCGTATGCTGCCTGGTTAAAAGGCAGGATAATAGATATGATATTTTATTCTATTTCGTTTGCTTATATTACCGTCTTGCCTATTTTACATCTATGTTATTATATTTTATTTATGCTGTAATGACCCATAAATTTGACGCTTTTAATAGTAAAATAATTAAAAATGAATTTTTAATAAAAAGGCGAATTAGATGTTGTATTTATATCCTTTACGGAGGTCTCTCCAAGCTGATCAATTTGATATATAATTTTGATGGATTTGGAGTTACAATTTAGAAGATATTGACTTTAAAAGTCTAAAAGATTTGCACATATGACCAATAATTTTTAATGTTCTAATGTTGAAAACAAATTGTATGTTTAGTGTAGTTGGTTAAGAGAGTAGGCTCTACTTAAAGAGGTTATGAGTTCGATCCTGACCGATGATGCATATTTTTAAGTTTTACGGAAAACTAATAAAAGGATACATATTCAAGGAGGAAAATGTATGTGTATATGTATATGTGTTTATATATATATGGATATATATAAACGAGAGAGATATAGGAAATAGAATATATAGTAAAAATGTACAGTGGAAAATATACACATACATGTACGTGTATTTATATAGGGAAAAATATGTATGTATGTGCTCTACACACACACATGTGTGTAGTAAGTCTGAGGTAAGAGAACATGAATTTGGAAACTATGCTCCAATTTAAATTGTATGAAATTATGGATATTGTTTACGCCAAAATTGGTCACAAAACACCCAATTGTCGATGAAAGCACCAGTTCACAATCACAGATTACAGATAATAAGTATGTAGAGAATTAAAAATGAATAACACTCAGAAAATTAAAAGGAAAGCAGTAAAGAACACAGAGTTTATAGTGGTTCGGCAATCCGACCTACATCCACTTTGAAGTTGATGATTTTATTGATGTTTGCTTGCTGACTACAACGAGTTACAACTGATTACAACAACAAATTTCGAGTATAATGATGGTTCCTGCAGAGTCTGGACGTAGAATAATCAAAAGTCCCTTTTCTGTAGACTTTGGGATGCTATTTATAGGCGTAGGCTGCAAATATCTCGCTCAGATATCGGGAGACCTCTTCTGGCATGTGCACGGGCCCACACGATCGATCCCATGTGATTTTGACTCGATCCATGATCGATATGAATGAATTTCGTATCGATCAGGATCTTGCCCGATTGAGTCGAGATCGATCATGAACATTCTTTAGGTTGTACGCAAGTTCCTATGAAAATTTGGTGGCATTTGGACTTGTAGATTGTGAGATATAATCGATGCAAGTTCGTATTTTTCAAAGGCTATCTCCTTCGCATCGATCACCTCTGCCTTGTTCGTATCGATCACCATTGCACTGTTCGTATCGATCGTGATGGATACGAAATGGCGACCACTTAATGGATACGAACAAGACCTTTCAGTCGATGGATACGAACAGTTGAGGCTTGATGGATACGAACAAGACCTTTCAGTCGTTGGATACGAACAGTTGAGGCTTGATGGATACGAACAAGACCTTTCAGAAGATGGATACGAACAGTTGAGGCTTGATAGATACGAACAAGACCTTTCAGTCGATGGATACGAACAGTTGAGGCTTGATGGATACGAACAAGACCTTTCAGTCGATGGATACGAACAGTTGAGGTTTGATGGATATGAACAATGGATATGAACAGTTGAGGCTTGATGGATACGAACAAGACCTTTCAACTGATGGATACGAACAGTTGAGGCTTGATGGATACGAACAAGACCTTTCAGTTGATTGGTTGAATTGCATCGATCATATCTTGAGCATACGAACTCCGATTGACCTGAAATTTGAAACGTAGCCTCTCCTAGCCTTGTGCATCATTCCCAATCGATCCTGTCTTGATTAAAGCCTGGTCAAATTTTGACGACATCGATCGTAGCCTTGTTTCCAATTGATCTCCATTCCTGATATCCATCCTTTCTAGCCAATTTGTGGATATCCCGGCCTTGACCAAAAGGCGGGATAACATTTGCCCCCCAAAACATGCCTTGTGGTAAGGTGTGTTTTGAAAAGCTCCAAATCCGGCATCCGAAGTGCATATTTCATCCATAGCCATATCATTTGATTCTTAGTCTAATCCATTACCAAGCCATCCTATCCGAGTGCCGCAGCCATAACCTGATCCAAATTCGAAACTGCTCCGAGTTGATGTCCGATTCCGAATTCAGTAACCAAATCCTTAGCCAATTCCATAGCTATCCAAATCCATTAACCGAGCTTTAATCCATCTATATCCAATATCCAATAGCCAAATCCATAACATTTCCGAGTTGATATCCAAATTCGGGACCACTCTGAGTCCTTTGCCAAATCCAAGACCCCTCTAGGTCCATTTATCCAAAGCCGAAATCCGAATCCATGATCTCTTCGGGTTTGACTTCAAAACTATAGACCTCGCCGGGTCGCGTTGTTCTGCTCTGATCCCGACTCTCCGTTCGAGGGCTTCTATGCTCTCCGACCTTGGCCCTCCGGTCAAGCACTTTTTATATTCGCCAGCCCCGGCTTTCTGGCCAAGGACTTTTATATTCTCCAGCCTCAGCTCTCCGGCAAAGGACTTTTATATTCTCCGGCCTCGGCTCTCTGGCCAAGGACTTTTATATTCTCCAGCCTCGGCTCTCCAGCCAAGGACTTTTATATTCGCCGGCCTCGGCTCTCTGGCCAAGGACTTTTATATTCTCCGGCCTCGGCTCTTCGGCCAAGGACTTTTATATTTTGTTTGAGTCCATTCCATCGCTCTCCGGCGAAGGGACTCATAATTCGCGATTACTGCCCCGTCTCTCCGGTCGGGACTGTAATCGCGAGACCTATATTATTCATTACATCGATCCAAATCCAACCATTCAAAATAAGAGTTTTTACAGCCAAGGAAAACCAAATAAATGTTTGTACATCCAAGGAAAAAACAAAAGTTTTCAGGAAAAAAAAAAGAAAAACAGGATTTCACAGACTCGAGCAACACGGTTTATCATCGTCTCAGAGCATGCCTAGGGACCGTCCTCGATCCCGTACATGTGTAAGTGATTTAGTCACATTACTTTGAGTTCTATTACTTATTCCAAACCATAAATCTATTTAGTTGATAACAAGTTGACGTTGCCTAGGTCCAGTGCCATCCTCGTTCGAGGTGGGCGGTGGCCGTTCCTGTTCCACTGCCACAGCTCGATTCCTTACATACTGTTGTAGATGACCATTCCTTACATGCTCCTCAACGATATCCCTCAAATGCCTACGGTCGTTCGTGTTGTTCCCATCCAGCTCATGAAATAGGCAATGCCTTCCCGATGCCCGTTTGTAATCAGAAGGTTCCCTTCTTGTTGGCCTTCAATACTGGAGGCACCCTCGAGTGTCCAAATAAATCCTTTCCAGAGTTTCAGTCAGATCCGTGTAAGAAGAAAATTTTGACTCCCTCCGTGGCCTTTTTGAAGTGCTACCGTTATCATTCATTTTCTTTTTTCCTTTGTCATCTTTGTTTGGATTTTCTCTAGGTGGACTTCCATCCCTTACTACATAAGCTTCAGCCTCTCTCCCTTCTCTCTCAGCATGCACATCTTCGTGCCTTAGAAATCTCTCCGCCTCATGGTAGAACTCCCCAAGATCCCTCAGTGGGTCTCGTTCCAATGATATCTTGAAATCTGAATTGTCTGCAATTCCTGAAACCACTGCCATCAAAACCATTGACGAATCAGGTCGATCCACCGAAGCCACTGCCGCATTGAATCTGGTCAAGAAATCTCTAAGTATTCTCCTTTCCATTGTTTCATTAATGTTAAAGTCATCATGTTCTTGGGTCTGGCTATGTGGACCCGAAACTGTCTCATAAACCTTTCAATCAACTCCGTCCATGTGCCAATAGAGCCACTCTCCAGCTGTCTGAACCATAACATCGCTATATCCGTCAGATACAAAGGGAAGCATCGCGCCATGACCTCCTCTGATGCTCCTAGTACTTCCATATGCCTCATGTACGTTGGCAAGTGAATAGCGGGATTTGTTCTCCCATCATACATCTCCAGTGTTGGTAGCTTGAATTCTGTTGGATTCCTAGCTTGCCTGATCGTAGGAGCAAAGGGACTCCTATTCACATCTTCCAGATCTCTATTCGCTAGTCCGCCTCTCATGGCTCATATGACCATCTCCGCCAATCTGTCACTGTCGTCAAGCTGTAGCCCTTGTCTGTTGCTTCCGACCTGCCCTCTAAGTTAACGAGGGAATCCTAGAATCTGGTCTCCTGGAAGGGCATCCATTCCTCTACCAAAGCCATGTTGAACAGCTCCACCTGGTATCCTGCCTGATGTTGGATCAACGTCCTCCGAATGTGTGCCCTCAAGTTCCGGTGCTGCTCCTGATGGTCCTGCTCCATTCTGAACTCTGGTTGTTCCGCGCTCCTGATCTCTATCTCCAGCATCTCCTACAGCAGCGTTCCCTTAATTTTGCATTCTGGCTTGTCCAGCTTGTTGGAGTAGGTTTTGCATGATCTCCTCTTGTCTTTTCATCATTCTTTCCTGCATAGCTTCCATCATCATCTCCATCTCATCCCGGGTGATGAAGATTGAGGTGTGATTTGCTCCAGAGGAAGCCTCCTGGCTCCCTTCATGCTGACCCCTTCCAGCTCTTTGTCTTCTTGTTGATTGTCTTGCTATAGTTTTCTAGATCCAAGTCTTTAAGCTTTCAGATCCGAAGTCCTGGCTGTAGAATTCCTGAGCGCTAGCGTTCTCAGTGAAAGCACCAAAATGTTTGCGCCAAAATTGGTCACAAAACACTCAATTGTCGATGAAAGCACCAGTTCACAATCACAGATTACAGATAACAAGTATATAGAGAATTAAAAATGAAGAACACTCAGAAAATTAAAAGGAAAGTAGTAAAGAACACAGAGTTTATAGTGGTTCGGCAATCTGGCCTACATCCACTTTGAAGTTGATGATTTTATTGATGTTTTCTTGCTGACTACAACGAGTTACAACTGATTACAACAGCAAATTTCGAGTACAATGATGGTTCCTGCAGAGTTTGGACGTAGAAGAATCAAAAGTCCCTTTTATGTAGACTTTGGGATGCTATTTATAGGCATAGGCTGCAAATATCTCGCTCAGATCTCGGGAGACCTCTTCTGGCATGTGCACGGGCCCACGCGATCGATCCCATGCGATTTTGACTCGATCCGTGATCGATATGAATGAATTTCGTATCGATCAAGATCTTGCCCGATCGAGTCGAGATCGATCATGAACATTCTTTAGGTTGTACGCAAGCTCCTAAGAAAATTTGGTGGCATTTGGACTTGTAGATTGTGAGATATGATCGATGCAAGTTCGTGTTTTTTAAAGGTTGTCTCCTTCGCATCGATCACCTCTGCCTTGTTCGTATCGACCACCATTGCACTGTTCGTATCGATCGTGATGGATACGAAATGGCGACCACTTGATGGATATGATCAAGACCTTTCTGTCGATGGATATGAACAGTTGAGGCTTGATGGATACGAACAAGACCTTTCAGTTGATGGATACGAACAGTTAGGCCTGATGGATACGAACAAGACCTTTCAGTCAATGGATACGAACAGTTGAGGCTTGATGGATACGAACAAGACCTTTCAGTCGATGGATACGAATAGTTGAGGCTTGAGGGATACGAACAAGACCTTTCAGTCAATGGATACGAATAGTTGAGGTTTGATGGATATGAACAAGACCTTTCAGTTGATGGATACGAACAGTTGAGGCTTGATGGATATGAACAAGACCTTTCAGTTGATTGCTTGAATTGCATCGATCATATCTTGAGCATACGAACTCCGATTGACCTGAAATTTGGAACGTAGCCTCTCTTAGCCTTGTGCATCATTCCCAATCGATCCTGTCTTGATTGAAGCTTGGTCAAATTTTGACGACATAGATCGTAGCCTTGTTTTTAATTGATCTCCATTCCTGATATCCAACCTTTCCAGCCAATTTGTGGATATCCTGGCCTTGACCAAAAGGCGGGATAACCGATATATAAATGTATATTCAATGCGATGAATTTATTTTGTATATCCTAATTATTGCATATATACACACATACATACTTACATACATACATAATTTGAGGTATATTAATTTCATAGATTATGGGAGATTAATTACGTTGACTGGCAAATAATTAAGCATTAATTGACATATTTCCTAATTATTGAATATATATATATATAACTTGGTTGTGCAATGCCTTAGTATGCTAGGGGAAACTAGCAAATAAGATTATAGACTTCAAATTCTATATCTAATTTTTTTTGCTTATGGGGATTATATGTATGTGTATTCAGTGTAAGAATATGTGTGTGTGTGTGTATGTATGTATGTTCATATATTTATATTCTCTATATCTTAATTATGGAATTTTATCCAAAGTTTGAAATCTAAATGTATATTAATTACATATGATTAAATTTAGTTGTATAAAATAGAAATCAATTTAAATACATGAATGGGAAATAATTAAATGTAGCACATACGAGGTAATCACATTAGTATTCTAAATAGAGAGAACCTTGCAAAGGGTGAAATAAATTAATAAAATAAGGAAGCAAATCGAAACCCTTACAATATATATCACCAAACATATCTTCCTCCTCATATATTTTTCATTTCATTCTCTACAAAAGCAAAAAAAGTAAAAGAATGAAGTTTTAGAGAAAGAGAAAAAAAATTCAAAGACTGAGAAGTAGAGGAAAATAACTTTTAAAACCCATGAGTAAGGAAGGAAAGGAGATTTTCACAAAAAATTCGGAGCTAATCTAGTCGAAATTTAAGGGAAACTTTGATTGAATTTGAGGAAGGCGCTGCTTTTCACTGTTTTGAAACGGACTGAGGTAAATCTATTTTGAAGTGATTAGTTCAATACTTTAAACATGAAATTTTATTTGGATTTATATTTTAATTTGGATTTTCTGGATAGTTTATTGGATATAGTGAGTGGTACAAATCTCTTACTTGTTATAGATTTTAATATATGTTTGTTTTTATTGAATACATATGTTTTTAAAAATTTGAAATATCATGTTCATAATTGTTTTGTTTGTCATGTACACATGTTAAATATTATTTTGGATGTTTTATATGGAATTTGAACATGCATGAGAAGGTTCTTACCAGATAATTTAGGTGAAACAAAATTTGACTCTTATGTTGGCAAATTTGTGTTGGAACTACTTTTTTTAAAACATTAGCCATGCAATGAATTAATATGAATGGATTAGTAAATTCTTTATCTAGTAAAAGTATTTTATACATCTTTTTAACTAATTATATTCTTATAGATAATAAATTGTTTTCCAATGTTTTTGTGTGTGTGTGTAATTATTCATTAATAGTTGTCATCTTAAGTACGTTGAAAATTGATGTTTCAACTAATTCTTCAATTACTACATCAATGATTTAATGATTTACTTAGTGCAATAATATTTTAATTTAAATAATGTATAAATGTCAGCATTAATATGAATGATAACATTAGTTTGAATGTTAATTAATAACGATAATTTGAATGTTAATCGATGGCGTTAAGTATGATGATAATAATACTATTTAGTTTAGTGTTAATTAATAACATTAGTTTGAATGTTAGTTAATAACCTTAATTCGAAAGGTGTAGATTACTCTTTCTGATTAAATACGATTTTTCAAGGGATTTGAAGTAATGAGATTACAATAAAATACTTCTGGAGTATTCTATCATTTTAAAGGATTGTTGTTTGGAGGTAAACAAAAGTGTTTTTTTAATAAACAGTAGTAAAACAATGTTATACTTAAGGAAAAATAATTGTTGCAAATACATTGTTTGGATGGATATAAAATGTGATATGTTTATTTTATGATGATGAAATCACCTTAAGATGAGTATTGCTTCTTTTCCATTATTAGTGCAAGGCAAGGGAATTTAACCATGGTTATATGGTGATTGAGGTTGTGTTAATAATGTTGTTTGGAATAATACACATTTGATGATCGATGTTTTTTCACTATTATGGGGTGATTAGTATATATTTCATGAATACTAACATTGTTGAAGCATTACTATAATGAAAGATTATGTAACATCCCCCTACTTGGAGGCCCAAAACTAACAGCTACGGATGCTGCAACCATCCATAATTATTAACCCTCGGCGACCAAATATGGCGATATTAGATACATTGATACACAGAAACACAAGGATATGGAAAAAATTTAAACAACAAACAAATTCCACATTCTATTTCAAAATATTCCAAATTGATTGCATAATCCTAGTTCGCAGGACACATTCAGATAACATATAATTATTACAAAATACGCCAAGAGCGACATATGCAGATGCCATCTTGGTTGATCAGAGTATATAAATAAGCAAGAAACAAATTTGCCTTTACATACAAAACACACGGTGGAAATAAAAGGACTATAATAACAAGCTTGCCTCATGCACGTCCTCGGAAGTTTTATTCGTCTAAAAGAACATGTGGAAACCTTAACTCTCAACCTACTCAAAATCAATTGAGTACTCGAGAGTTTAAGGGGAAAAAAACTTTGAGTCAGAGATAAAGCCTGTATGAATAATAATTTACCATCTCAAACCATTTAGATATCTAGTGAGACCACGCCACTTAGCGGAATGGGTTTTCCCCTCACTAATATCCTAAAACATTTATAAAACCTTATACTGTGCTCCTGCATCCACAATGGTTAAAACATAGTATTTCAAAAATATTACGATGATATGCAAAACAAGTAAATTAAATCTGGATTACCTATCCCCATTCATTCAAACTATCTATCTAAATTATAATTTCTTGGATTACTATTAACTTGTTAAATGTTTATGAATTATCTACCCAATATCATAGTTTTCATGGAATCACTAAGAACCTATTGATAACTCCAATATCTTATCTCTTATCCTAGTTTTCATGGGCTAACTAGGAACCTATTGACTAACTGTCAATATCTTAATCCAGATATAGTTTTCATGGGCTAAGTACAAACCTACTGCCTCTGCCAGTATAAAATCATAGTTTCCATGGGCTGACTATGAAACTATTGCCCCCGCCAATATCTTTAATTAAGATTTTTAACATTTCTTAAGTTATATTCATTACTGGATCAACCTAACTGATTATTCTGCCCTTCTCCAAAGTACTATTATGGGTTAACTGCAATGTAAATAAGTATATGAATAAGTAATACTTCTAAAATCTTTAGTTATGCCATGGTATTTCCTTTTTAATAGTGAGAGTGGGTTATTTGTTTTGAAACTTTAAAACATCACCTTCGAAACCTCTGGATGACCTCCTTTGACAACATAGTAAACATATCTTTCAAAGTCCTTGTTGAACATTCACTTTCGAAACCAATGGTACCTTTCAAATAGTTTATAATGATAACTGCCACATTTAATCAGATCTAAATTAAGGGAATTATAATGTTTAAGCCCTTCTATTAACAAAACCAGTATTTGCAAATAAGTCCCTCTCTTGAAATAATTTATTTTCCCTAGTAAATCAACTGGGGAAAATCCCCAAAAAATCACAGAAATTCAATTTTAACATGTAATCAAACATATGAAAATTTCAGACCCAATTTCTTCTTGAAATACTCAAAATAAATTTTAAACCCAATTATATCATATTTTCCTTTAGAAATTCATAATAAATTTTCTATAGCTTGGAAAATTCTGAAAATTAAAACCCATCTCCAAAATCATGTTCTACTTAACATAAAAAATTTCCATGGCATTCTAAAATCTTAAACTCTCAGTTTTTCATCAAAACCGTGCAAATTCATATATGAATGAATTAAAATAAATCAAACATAATATTGTTCAAGCATATCATCATCCATATCATCATAAAAACGAATTTAATCATAAATCCGAAAAAACATGTAATCATAGAATAAAATAGAGATGGTATGAAATTATTATTCACCTTAGGTATGATAAGGAATTTGAGATTTGTTGTTGATTAATCCTTCCTAGCTTTGATCCTTAGCTTTAGATTGAATTTTTCCTCTTTTCCTCTTTGTTAATGGCCGGCTATATTAGTTTTTGATTTGTGTTTGTGAAGGTGAGAAATGAAATATGAATGGGCAAGGTAAGAAGTGTATAGCCGTGTATGATAAGGAGGCTATTTTACTAATATGCCCATGTTTAATTTAATAACCTAATTAAAGCCCATTTACTTTATTAATAAGCATGACCGTATATATAGTTTATTCAAATATCAATCCACTTTTCATCATTATTCTATTTAATTTATCTAATTAAATTTCCTGAATAATAGTATAAAAAATTAGGGATGTTACAGGCTCCCCTCCTTAAAGAATTTCGTCCTCGAAATTCAGTAAGGACTAACTACTAAATATAGTAATCGTCTGTAACAACTCCTAACAACCATACTAGTCTAACTGACTAGCAACTATCTATATAAATCTAACATAGACATACCCTCAAAGCAGATCAGGATAAGTATCTCTAATCATGTCCTCTGTCTCCCAAGTACAATTCTTCTCGTTGTTGCTCCACTGAACTTTCACCAACCTGACTGTCTTATTCCTTAATATTTTCTTATCTCTTGCTACAACCCGAACTGGTTATCTAACAAAAGTCAAATTAGGCTCTACTACTAAGTCTTCCAACTCTGTCGGAGGAATAGTAGTCTCTGGATCATGCACATACTTGCGAAGATGAGATACATGAAATACATTATGGATGCCTTCCATACTGCTCGGAAACTCTACTCTGTATGCGAGCTTTCCAATCCTCTCTATAATCTGGAATGGACCTACATATCTTAGGGCTAACTTCCCTGACTTTCCAAATCGTATCACACCTGTCATTGGTGATACCTTAATGAAAACCTTATTTCCAACTGAGAATTCTAAGTCCTTACACCTCTTATCTGCGTAACTCTTCTGTCTTGACTGCTTCCTTCATCCTTCCTTGGATTAACTCAATCTTTTCTGATGCCTCTCTAACCAAATATAGACCTAAGACTAATCAGTCTCTAGTCTCCAACCAACATGCTGGTGATTTGCATGGTCTTCCATACAAAGCTTCAAATGGCGCCATTCCTATACTTGTCTGATAACTATTATTATAGAAAAAATCAACCAAATGTAGGTGATCCTCCCAAGACCCACCAAAGTCCAATACACAAGCTCTTAAAAGATCCTCAAGTACTTTGTTGACTCTCTTTGTCTGCCCATCTGTCTGAGGGTGATACGTAGTACTCATGTTATGCTTGGTACCCGTCACTTCCTGTAGACTCTTCTAGAATTCACTGGTGAACAAAGCATCTCTGTCACTAACTATACTACTAGGAACTCCATGCAGTCCAACTATGTTCTTCAGGAACAACTTAGCTAAAACAGGTGCCATCCTGGTTGACCTAACTGGAATGAAATGGCCACTCTTGGTCAATCTGTCCACTATAACCCGTATACCTTCATTATTCCTATTTGTCCTTGGCAACCCATCTATAAAATCCATGGATATCGAATTCCATTTCCAAACTGGAATCTCTAAAGGCTGAAGCAACTCACTTGGTTAATGATGTTCAACTTTCACTTGGTTACAGTTTGCACACTGCCTTACCCACAAGCCAACATCACTCTTCATGCTTTCCCAATAGAAGCAACTTTTTATATCTTGATACATCTTGGTCCCTCAAGGATGAATCGTAAACTTAGACCGATGACATTCTCCAAGAACTTCTTTCCTGAAGTCCTCAATATTCGGAACACGCAATTGTCCCTTCATTCTCAACCATCCCCTTTGGTCAAGGCTAAAATCCCTTAAACCATCGATCTCAGTTCCAACCTCAAGCTTTTTGATTTTCTCAGCCAACACCGGATCCTCCCTCTACTTAGAAGCAATTTTCTCAATCAATACTGGTTGAACTTCTAAACAAAAAACCTGGAAGAACTCTGACTAGAACCAACAGTCGATCTTAACTGCGCATCACAACTGACTATAGCTTCTAAATCTTTCCACTCTGCCAGCATAACTAACACCATATTCTGATGTTTTCTGCTAAGAGCATCTGCCACCTTATTACCTTTTCCTAATGTATACTCTATACCAAAATCATATGCAGCCAAAAAATCTAGCCATCTCTACTGCCTCATATTCAACTCCTTCTAAGAGAATAAATACCATAAAGACTTATGATCAGTATAAAGCTCAAACCTCTCCCCTAGGAGATAATGTCTCCAAATCTTCAAAGCGAAGATCACAGCTGCCAACTCCAAATCATGAGTAGGATATCGAACTTCATACGGTCTAAGCTGCCTAGATGCGTAGGCGATGACTTTTCCATTCTGCATCAACACTGCTCCTAATCCAGTTCCACATGCATCAGTATACACCACCAATCCTTGGTTTCCGTCTGGAACTACTAACACGGGTGCATTGGTCAACAGATGCTTTAACTTAAGGAATGCTTCCTCACATTTGTCGGACCAAACAAACTTCACCTCCTTCCTGGTTAGCTTAGTTAAGGTGTTGCTATCTGCAAGAAATCCTTAATGAATCTCTGGTAGTAGCCAGCAAGTCCAAGAAAACTCCTGATCCCAGTCACCGTCTCCGGTCTTTTCCAATTATTCACGACTTCGATCTTATCTAGATCAACTGATAATCCTTTCTATGAAACTACGTGACCCAGAAATTTAACCTCTTTCTTCCAGAAATGACACTTGGTAAACTTATCCTTTAGCTAATTCTGCCTTAGCATCTCAAGTACCACTCTAAGATGAACTTCATGCTCTCTCATCCTTGGAGTAGACTAAAATGTCATCTATAAACACTAATACAAACTTATCCAAATACTCTTAGAAAACTTGGTTCATCAAATCCATGAAGAAAGCAGGTGCATTCGTTAACCCAAATGGCATCACCAACCACTCATAAGAACCATACCTAGTTCGAAATGCTGTCAAAGGAATACTATCCTCCGCCACTCTTAACTGATGGAAACCTGTCGCTAAGTCCAACTAGGAAAACACTCTAGCTCCACTCAACTAGTCAAACAGATCATTTATTCTTGGTAAAGGATACTTATTCTTCATTGTCCTTTCATTCAACTTATGATAGACGATACACATCCTTAATGACCCATCTGGTTTCTTCACAAACACCATGGCCCCTCCCCAAGGCGAACTACTTGGTCTAATAAAACTCCTTCCTTTAAGATCCACTAGTTGCACCTTGAATTCTTTCATCTCAGTCGGTGTCATCCTGCTAGGTGGTCTACTTATTGGTTCAGATCCTAGCACAAGATCTATTCTAAACTCAACAGCTCTTCTCGGTGGTAGTCTAGTGACTGGCTCAAAGATATCTTTGCTACCTGAACCTGACTTAACTCATTTCCTACCTCCATATCATTAATTAAAGCTCTAAAATTCCAGTCAGTATTCTCTACTGGGAATATCACTCGGTTATGAATATCAGGGTGTCTTAGTGATATCTCCCTATCCTGGCAAAATATTCTAGCCTCATACCTACACAACCACTCCATACCCAAAATGATTCTGATATCCACGAAATCAATAACATACAAATTGCAGGTAAACTTATGACCTAACAAGTCAAGTTCTAACTGGTCACATCTTAATCTTAGAGTTGCATACCCTACTATTGGATTCACAACCCTTAAGGAAGTAACAAGGTAGGTGGTACTAAACATAATCTATCAACCAAACACTAAGATATAAATGAATGTGATGCACCAGTATCAAAAAGTACTCTAACTGGAATACTTTGAATCAAAAGCATACCTTCCATCACAGTCTTTCCTTTATCAGCTGCAGTAGGCCTAGCTGGTCCTATAGAAAAAACTTTTCATTTGTCCTCCCTAACTGGCTCTGGACACTGATTATTGTAATGCCCAACTTGATCACAGTTGAAGCACTTTACATTCTTCTTACTTGCAGCTTTCTTCTCATTTCCTGACCGGCATTCATTAGCAAAGTGACCATTCTTGTCACACTTATAGCAAACTACCTCAGCCTTTGACTTCTTAGCAGTGTCTCCCTTCTGGGCTCCCTTCTTTTTAAAGAACTTCCTCTTTTTACCTTGAGAACCCTGAGTTTCCACCAGCCTTTCTTTAGAAAAATCAGCAAGTAACTCCTCATGGCGAATGTCCATCTCCACCACTATATTACAAGGATCACGGACAAGTGTCATGGTCATTCTACCAAGCTCGGGCCGCAATCCCCGAATGAACCTCTCATTCCTTTTGATGTGAGTATCTATAATAGCATATCTATATCGAGACAGCTCTTCAAACTTAGTAGCATACTCAACCACTGACATCTCTCCTTGCACTAAATCCATAAACTTCCTCATCGGCTCAGACTTAGCAAACTCAGTTACAAACTTCTGCTCAAATCTCATTTTAAAATCAGCCCAAGTTAACTACTCTTCCGGCACTCCGGAAGTGACACTTTCCACCAATGTAGTGCTGACCCTTGCAACTGTCTAGAGGCCAACCTTCTCTTTTTCCCATCATTCAGACCCAAATCAGTAAATATACGCTCATAATGCAACAGCCAATCCTGAACCTCTATGCACTCTCTATTCCCAAGAATGGCTTCGCACCAAACTAGTGTAATCTCTACTCAGCAAAGCATAATTATTCACAACCGGAGCCAGATGATTAGCTCCTCCTGCATTTCCAGCAACACCAGCACCAACTCCTGCTTGCATCAAACCAACAAAGAACTGATACATTTCCCTCCTATCTATTGGTGGATTTCCAGCACTCACATTGGCATCAACATTTTGATTACTAGCATTTGCATGTCGACCCAGGTTCCTCCTAGTATTGGGTCGAGCATTTCCATTAGTTGTGGTGCTTCCTCCACCGAGATTTCCTCTTCCGTTTCCTGTTTCCATATCTCCTTTCTCGTAAATCTGCATATGAGACTTAGTAAGACACAAAAGAATGGTCTACGAGAGTGGGGAAAATGTACTTATATATATAACTATATATAGCAAATACAAGTATGTTACTATAGCGTTAACCCAAACCTGAATCTTATTATATGATTTATTGGATTATGTTTGAAAAATCGTTTTAAGTTTAAGTTTCTTTTAAAGTTTTATAAACCTATGCTCTGATACCAACTTGTAACATCCCCCTACTTGGAGGCCCAAAACTAACGGCTACGGATGTTGCAATCATCCATAGTTATTAACCCTCGATGACCAAATATGGCGATATTAAATACATTGATACATAGAAACACAAGGATAAGGAAAAAATTTAAACAGCAAACAAATTCCTCATTCTATTTCAAAATATTCCAAATTGATTACATAATCCCAGTTCACTAGCCACGTTCAGATAACATATAATTATTACAAAATACGCCAAGAGCGACATATGCAGATGCCCACTTGGTTGATCAGAGTATATAAATAGGCAAGAAACAAATTTACCTTTACATACAAAACACACAGTTGAAATAAAAGGACTCTAATAACAAGCTTGCCTCCTACACGTCCTCGGAATCTTTATTCGTCTAAAAAAACACCTGGAAACCTTAGCTCTCAACCTACTCAAAATCAATTGAGTACTCGAGAGTTTAAGGGGAAAACAAAAACTTTGAGTCAGAGATAAAGCCTGGTATGAATAATAATTTACCATGACAAACCATTTAGATATCTAGTGAGACCATGCCGCTTAGTGGAACGGGTTTTCCACTCACTAGTATCCTAAAACATTTATAAAACCATATATTGTGCTCCTGCATCCACAATGGTTAAAACATAGTATTTCAAAACATTATGATGATATGCAAAACAAGTAAATTAAATCTAGATTGCCCATCCCCATTCATTCTAACTATCTGTCCCAATTATAGTTTCTAGGATTACTATTAACCTGTTAAATGTTTATGGATTATCTGTCCAATATCATTGTTTTCATGGGATTACTAAGAACCTATTGATAACTCCAATATCTTATCTCGTATCCTAGTTTTCATGGGCTAACTAGGAACCTACTGACTAACTCTCAATATCTTAATCCAGATATAGTTTTCATGGGCTAACTACAGACCTACTGGCCCATGCCAGTATCAAATTATAGTTTTCATGGGCTGACTATGAACCTATTGGCCCCTGCCAATATCTTTAATTAAGATTTTTAACATTTCTTAAGTTATATTCATTACTGGGTCAACCTAACTGGTTATTCTGCCCTTCCCCAAAATACTATTATCGGTTAACTACAATGTAAATAATTATCTGAAGAAGTAATACTTCTAAAAGCTTAAGTTATGCCATGGTATTTCCTTTTTAATAGTGAGAGTGGGTTATTTGTTTTGAAACTTTAAAATATCACCTTCGAAACCTTTGGATGACCTCCTTCGAAAGCACAAGCTTCTTTTCAAAACATAGTAAACATACCTTTCAAAGTCCTTGTTGAACATTCACTTTTGAAACCAGTGGTACCTTTCGATGGTATCAAAATACTCCTTAAAACATAGCTTTGGAATAAATAAAAGTACACTTTCGAAAGCATTGGGTTTACTCTTTAAAAAAATTCTTTGGGTCAAAATGATTATATACGAAAGTACCTCTTTCGAAACCAATTATAAAATTATTTTGGGGAAAAAAGTTGATAGTGTCGGAACCATCTAGTCGAAAGCAACCACCTTTTAAATTAAAACATCAAAGGATAGAGTCGAAACCACCTTTCGACTCCATTGCCTTCGAAACCCCCAACCCTTCGAAAGCATTTAGGAAAAAGCTTAGTTTAAGTTAAAACAAAGAGAACCCTTCAACAACATAAATGTCTTCAATACAGTCGAAAGGAGAAAATTTACGGTTGGGTTTTGACTTGGTCGAAACTAATCCTTTTGAAAGCTTTTAATTAAGGAGAAAGGTACCCCTTTGAAAGCTAATACTTCAACATAATAAAGCAACCTTCCCCAAAAGCTATTTGTATAAACCTTTTCGAAAGCATATGTTTCGACTGTGTCAAAAGCTTTAAGTAAAACAAAGCAAGAACTTAGCTTTTGAAATAGAATATGGTTTTGACCTAACGAAAGCATTGCTTTCGACACCCTACCTTCCGCTACCCACCAATTCACTTCGTACCAATTCCTTGATACTATGTGCATTGGTTCCGACTATGTTGGTTTCAACTAAAATGGTTTCGACTGAGATGGAGTGGAGGTAAAGGAGTCGAAAGGTACTGCTATTTGAGGCGAAACCTATTTTTTTGGATTTAAGGCTGAAATATAGCAACTTTTAGTAATTACTTTTATAACCGCTTGCTTATTTATAAACCTTTGATTGGTTGCTGTAAAACCTTTCAATTAGTTTATAAAGATAACCGCCGCATTTAATCAGATCTAAATCAAGGGAATTATAACATTTAAGCCCTTCTATTAACAAAACCAGTATTTGCAAATAAGTCCCTCTCTTGAAATAATTTATTTTCCCTAGTAAATCAACTGGGAAAAATCCCCAAAATCAAGGAAATTCAATTTTAACATGTAATCAAACATATTAAAATTTCAGACCCAATTTCTTCTTGAAATACTCAAAATAAATTTTAAACCCAATTATATCATATTTTCCTTTAGAAATTCGTAATAAATTTTCTATAGCTCGGAAAATTCTAAAAATTAAAACTCATCACCAAAATCATGTTTTACTTAACATAAAAATTTTCCATGGCATTCTAAAATCTTAAACTCTCGGTTTTTCATCAAAACCGTGCAAATTCATATGTGAATGAATGAAATAAATCAAACATAATATTGTTCATGCATATCATCATAAAAACAAATTTAATCATAAATCCAAAAAACATATAATCATAGAATAAAATAGAGATAGTATGAAATTATTATTCACCTTAGTTATGATAAAGAATTTGAGATTTGTTGTTGATTAATCCTTCATAGCTTTGATCCTTAGCTTTAGATTGAATTTTTCCTCTTTTCCTCTTTGTTAATGGTCGGCTACATTTTAGTTTTTGATTTGCGTTTGTGAAGGTGAGAAATGAAACGTGGACGGGCAAGGGTAAGAAGTGTGTAGTTGTGTATGATAAGGAGGCTATATTACTAATATGCCCATGTGTAATTTAATTAGTTTAATAACCCAATTAAAGCCCATTTACTTTGTTAATAAGCATGGCTCTATATATGGTTTATTCAAATCTCAATCCTCTTATCATCATTATTCTATTTAACTTATCTAATTAAAGTTCCTGAATAATATTATCAAAATTAGAGATGTTACAGATTAGTATGAATGTAAATATATTTATGTTGTTGTTATTTAATAAGTGAGTACTATCAAAAGTATGTGATGTTTAACAGTGAAGTGTACCATTGTTTTTGTTGCCCTATATGATGACTTTTTGAGTTGGATGAGTAGTAATACTATTTTATGCTTCTGCTATTTGCATTAGTTACATATATTGCATTGGTTATGATAGTTGGAATGGTTGCTTTAGTTGCATTGATTGTATTGGTTATGATGGTTGCAATGGTTGTATGGATGCCGCGGTTGCAATGTATTGACAAGTATTTAGATGCAAGAGAAGAGCAGGAAATAGAACTACGTGAGCTTGATCTCCAAATGGGATACGTAGACAGTCTTTTCTTATGCAATAGTTGTTGAGCCTATGGCCATAGTGTATAGAGTTAGGTGCAGTCCAAACATAGTTAAAACCTTTTTTCCTTTTTATTAAATCTGTACATGTCTGAAGTTGTAAGTAGGAGCAAAAGAGAAAATGGAAAGGTGGATGAAGGCAACATCGTTGATAACTGATTTGGTATGGTCTTTTATATTGTTTTTATGTTGTCCATAAGTTATTGATAATTAATGTATTAAATAGAGAATTAATGATAAATGTTGTAAAATAATAGCATTATGAAGTTAATGTTCGTTTATTCCGATGTCTGTTGTGAGGTTTCCATTTTTATTCATTGTTTAGAATTTTTAACTTTTATCTACCAATGGTCCACTACTTTTAATATCTGAAATTAGTTGTATGCGTATTTTGACATCCTTTATATTTGATTTCAGATTTTAAAAATAATGGGTCATCATACTTGGTATCACAACTTAGGTTTAGCGATTACTTGAGCCTTGGGTAGGTTTAAACCAATTAAGGTAGTTTATTTCATACCTTAGGTTGGGTTAAAATATAAATGAGAGAGCATTTGATTTAAAATTTGTATGCTTTGTGTGTAGGGGTTTGTTTATTTGTTTGACCATTGTTACATCATCCTCAAATGATGTTTATTTATGATGACCATTGTATGGGAAATAGATAAAGTAGGGGTGGGTAGGATGAATATTTAAAAAAAGGGTTTAGTGTTGATTATAATCAAGTGACACACACCTAATATTAAATTAATTGAAACCCGACCTTAACATAATGAAGCAACTTTTATTTTAAATGAATAAAATTTATTTGGAAAATTTATGAAGTATGGATTCCTAATTTTTAAAGATATTTTATTAAAAATGGTTTAATTTGGCGAAATTAGTTTTATGAAAATATTTTTAAAAGAAAGAGTAAACATTGTAAAAACATTTTATTTGGAAGTATTTTAGTAAAAAGGCATTTTACTTAGATATTGGAAGTTAAATTTAGCCTTTGAAGACGGATTTTAGCGTAGGAAACTTTGGTTGTTTTTAAAACATCTTTTGGAAAGTATCTTTATAACGGTATTATGGTTTTGGAACACTTTGTTAATAAAAGAAAATTTTATCCGCGGGAATAATTTTTTTGTTGAAAAGTGTTCTACTTCAAAATATTTCAAAATAATTGAAAATAGTTAATGGAAGTATCTTTATTTGAGAAGTATCTTTTTGTTGAAAGAACGTATTAAACAATTTATTTAAGAAGAAAGGTTTGATCAAAGGAGTGCGTTTGAATCCAGAAAATTTTTGTCTGAATTTTTTTTGTTAAATAGATTTTCACTTAAAAATGTACTCTTTGAAAGATGATGTTTTAAAAAATAATTGGGGTAAAGAGATTTTGATTGAAAATAGACTTAATATGAAAATTATTTTATTTAGAACATATATTAATAAGAAATGATGTATTATAAAATATCTAGTTTTACAGTACCTTAAGAAAAATATTTTACTAAGATGATGATGATTTCATTTGGAAAGTAAATGACTACAAAAGAAAATTATTTAACTAAATAACAAACAAAAGCGATGTTTGTTATAAAGGTATTTTATTAAAAAGATGTTTTATTTGAAGTTTTTAACTGAGAACTATAAAACTAGACCATGTAAGATGGGCTAGAAGATGATGGGGTAAAAGGAGTTTTTGAGTTTGCCTGACGCTCATTGTGACGATGTTATCCTTATGGTTGATTGTTGCATTTTCCCTAATGAGTTGTAGGGACGTCTAGTTATTCCATTCTATGAAGATAGTTGGGATATGAAGTAGGGACAATCCATTATATGTTTGAGAAAGTCACCTTGTTGGTTTTGTTAGTTTGCTTTAAATGAATTTTTCGTATCGTATTTTTGTTTGTTAAATTAATTGCAATTAAGACAATTTAGCTACTTATTTATCAATTATGTTATATTCATTGGAATTAATCTCTTATGCTTATATCATGTTGTTGATGGTCTGTTTTACTATGATTAGTTTTAATCGTTATTTGTTGAATGTTAATTTAATTAATCTTTGTTATGCTTGTCTGAATTATTTTTCTTAATTGAATTATGTTGTTAATTGTTTGTTATACTATGATTGATTTTTTTAAAATTACTTATTCTTACTTGTTTGTTTGATGTTCACTTATTAATTCATGTCATTATGCATGGATTAATCTCTTTTTCTTATATTGGTTGTCGTTGATTATTTGTTTACATGTTACTTGTTTGTTTTGATTAGTTGCTTACTTGTTCACTTAGTTACTTATTGTTTGACATACTGTAATTATATATACCTTGTTTGAATAAGAAATATGAGTAGGTTCCATGAAGATGAGTAATAGTGGTTAGAGGATTTTAGTGACTAAAGGCTTGGTGGATATTATTGAGGAATCAAGAATGGAAGGGATGCCCATTATTAGAATTAAAAAAAAAATTTATTTAGAAAACCTATGTTTGGCTTCCATAAATATTTTTCAAAGGACAATTTGATTTCTTATATAACACGATGTTTTGGCGAAAATTAATTTAACTAGTTTAAAATGATGGTAAATATTTTAATAAATTGTTTTATAAACTAATGGTTTACTTTTTGGAAGTAAAAGATCTTTTGTTTTAAAGGGAGGTTGAAGATTTGATTTGAAAAAAGCATTTTGGTAAATGTTTTGCTTTTAAGGAGTATTGGAACTCTCCTTCCTATCAGGTCCCTCTTTTGTATATTGGGTGAGTTCCCGGTTATTAGATGGAGAAATCACCATGGAAGGTGGAAAGAGGACGAGGACGATTTCGAGGAAGGGAGCTCGTGGGTAGAACGAGAAAGGGTTCTACCATGGAAAATTTAATGAGGATGTCTAAAAGTGTTCCAGAAATGGAATCTCGATCGATGGAGTTGTGAGGATGATTATCCTCAAGGGTGGGTTCTAGAAAAAGTGACCTGTGGATAGAATTGTAAAAAACGGCATTTTTGGCCCTCGAATGTCGACACTAATACATCCACGATACTCTCGTGTCGAACATCCAAGTGTTGGAAAGATGGAACGTTAGGATAAAAGAAAAAAGGAACAAGAAAGAAGAACACAATATCAGAATCTATCATGTGGACCGATAATATATAATATCTCAAAAGATCATTACCAAAAAGAAAACTTTAATATATATATACAACAATCAGAGTAAACTAACCTATCATCAGCCTGGACAATTATAACAATCTATCCTCACAAATGCTGATAGATACAAAACAAGTTATGCAGCGAAAGATAAATACGTGAATAGGTCTTGGAGGCATCCAGCTCATTTCCTAAAGTTCCAAAGCATCCAGCTAAATCTGGAAATATACTTGGGGCAGACTCGAGCATTATAAGAAAATAATGCACGGATCAGTCTGGTAAACCAGCGTGAAAAATACAAATCATATGAATTTTTATATTTATAAAGCCCTTAAAAAATAAAGGTATCTCGTAAGACCATATCGCAAATAAACACGGACGGGGTTTTACCTTATGATAACCAAACTATCTCTGTTTGAAAATCCAGTGATATTATAATAATGTTTAGGGTGTGAAATATAAATAATCAAGTAAGTATGATGCATGTGAATGTACACCACAACAATGATAGGTATTTAATCAAAACCGCTAAGGCGCATTCCTTAATTGTGTAGGATTCCACGAAGGTGCCATCGGTAATTCAAGAACGGTCCTCCTACACAAGGATCAGAGATATCCTCCCAAAGCATCATACATATCAAGTTGGTGTACATAGGAAATACATAGTTGGCCATAACATGAGGCCAAGTGCACCGCTCACGCATGCATAACTATAGGTATCTCTAAGGTAGAATCGCCAGCACCTTTGGGTTAGCTAAACCCCGTGTTTATGCATCCAAACTTTAGTTTTACTCATATCTACTGGTGAGGCTACGTCCGAAATTCCAACACACAAGTCACAACTTGAATAGATCTTGAAATCACACATGGATTCTTACATCCTAAATAGATCACGAACAACTACATGCATTCGAGCATCTTAATCAGATCCCAAATCTCCATATAGATTCCAGCATTTCGAATCAATCACGAACCTCTTCCAATGCATAGAACATGGATGGTTTTAGAGTGGTTATGGTTTCGAGTCATCTCATACAAGTACACTCCCCCGCTTAACGGGCGCTCGAAAAACCAATAGATCGATTTCTAATAAAATCAACTTCGGTTCTGTTGGAAATAAATAGACAATACATAAAAGCAGAGATCACCTCCTAACCGATGGGGTCGGTTTTGCTTACCATTTATCCTAGAAGAACAAAATGTGTTAATATGTACGATAAAGCATCACCGAAGATAACTGTACCGTATAGTTCATGTGTTTCTTCTAGATATCTCTAGAGTTATATTTTGGCCAATTTCAACAATAATGAGAATGATCGCATAAGGGAAATAAAGTCCCGTATAATTTCCATAAGCAAGTAACACATCAATCATGATCTACACATAAAAGCATGATCAAGTCGTATAAATGTCTTCTAATCCCTTTTTTATTTAACTAACCCTTTATTAATTAAAACCATTTTTTTAGTAAAACTCCTTATTATCTAATAAAAATTCTTTTGTTGATTAAAGCTTGTAACAATCCGCACTTTAATAAGCCTAAATTTCGACAAGAATCGAAACCCAAGTCCATCAAAGCGCAGATCGTTGGATTTGGTACCTGCAAATAAGCATGAGCACTATCAGAGATAGATAAAAATCTAAACTCACTGTGGAAACAATAATAGGATATAAATAATAACTATGGCTACTACTTTGGAATTAATGGTATTCCTTGGATATCATATTGCCACATCAACATCGAGCATGAGAGACAAGAAGACTTCTCCAACAATCAGTCACGTCCAGCTCCCGTGACTTGTTCTTCTAAATCTATCATGTGGGTTGTAATAAGGAGGGTTTAGAACAACATTCTAGTGATTGGAAAATCTATACAGTGTCCATAATACAAATTCATACCGATTGATTTCCAATTAATTATTATGTCTACTAATTTCAGGTTAACCAAATTAACCTAATATTGCACACACAATATTCCTACCTAGCATAATTCACTTACCTACCCTTCCCAAGTTACAAAATACTGACGTAAGTCTATCGGCCACTTAATACTTCCAAAATATGAAGCGGGCTCCTAGCCTCGTCATTGTTGGTTTATTGGTTCTAGCTAGAGAGACCTTTTACCACTATTTATGGCTTTATAATACATAATAGCCATATTACTAACGCATCTAATGTCATTAAAGTCTTAGCCATATGAGAGGCAGTACCCAAGCCACTTAATACCTTATTATTAAGGACTAGACAGACCAATCACCATTTAATACTTATATTCTAGGCAGGACTTTGTCATTTAATACATAACCCCAAAGCAGACTCCTCACTAGTACCATCTAGCTGACATTATTTGGGATCTCACTGGAACACTTAATACTTCTTTATAGAAGAGAGGCAGACTCTATATCAGTTGCTTAATACCTTAATTCCAAATTGGACCCTTCCTGGGATATCCACTACCGCTCCTAATTGATAATTCGGACCATTTAATACTTTTTAATTACGAAAGATGTAAGCCCTCAAACAATCACTTAATACCTCTATTCCCTAGGAAAATCCTATTATTCCCATAATTGTTTCCCATGGGTCTTTTGATTGGTGATGTCCGACTCAGTGATAAGTGTACACAATAGCTGGTGGCCTCTAAGTGAAGGACAGACTTTTGTTGTGTCACTTTACTAACCTTGCATCCCAATCTTCTAAGCCCAATTATTCTATGGATCATATAGTTAAAGGTGCCTCACATCAGTAGGAAGTGTACACAACTACCGGTAACCTCAAGGTGAAGGACAGACTTCTGTTGTGTAATTTTACGGACCTCGCATCCCAACCTACTAAGTCCAATTAACTACTCTAGGATTTACTAACGGAAGCCATAATATCCTAAGCTTTATTATTACTAAGCTTTATCATGCTAAATTGGATATTGGACTTAGCTTACTAACCTCCTTCTATTTATTTAAGGCTATATAATTTACTTTAAATTTTCAACTTTCCATAAATTCCATTTTTATCTATTTCTCCATAAATGTTAACTTGTCCATGATAAAATATTATCATCCTAAGGACATTTCCCAAGGTATTTATATATTTACTTATTTGCAACTAATAATTTCTTTCTAATTGTTCCACATTCATTAATCTAATCTTCCATATTTATCAGTCCCATTAATCCGTTTACCTTATCAATTATTTGTAACACCCAAATTCATCCACACTCATTACCCATTAATTGGAGTTACTACCTTTCCTCATTCTCCTTCCCAATTCCCATTCGCAAATTAACGTTATTACTACATAACCCTTTCTTTTTTATTAGAATAGACAGTATAAACTACGAAGAATAAATCTGTACTTTACACTTCTCTTCCTTTTTATTTCATATATTCCTTGTTAAATCAAATGCTACATTTTCTACGTAATTTGGAAGCACAAACAAATTTATAAAAATCAAATGGACGTTCTACCACAAATTAAACCATGGAAAAGTCCTAATTTAACATAATTAGGGTAATAATCCACAACCCAGTTTCAGATCTGGAATAAATTTCATATCTAATCAATATTCATATCTATGACTTTTAGGACTATTTCCAGATCAGGGTATAGCCATAATTCCTATCAGATCAAAAACAAGAATATGTATGCAATAGTTTTCTACGCTAATTTGAGCATACAATTCACAAAAATATCATTGATTTAGGCATAAAAATCAAATGTACGCCAACAGTATAAATTCAAAATCATAAACAATATATAAATTTCCCACTCACCTTCTAAAAGCGTTCAAAATCTACAGGTCTTAAGTAAAACCTTTGATTCAACTTCTTTTCCTTCTTATTCCAAGAAATATATATAAAAAGAATATATACATATATTAGAATTATAGATCCGAGAAGAGATTTGGGGTTAAAGGGAAATATAAATATATATATATATATATATATATATATATATATATATATATATATATATAACCTCGTTAACGCGTAATGTTGATTTGCTTCTCTTCTTCTCTTATTTGGTTTCTTTTCTTCTCCAATTTGTATATATATAAATATTTTATTTTATAAGTTAGAAAATAGCAAAGAAGAGAAAATGGCAGAGCTTATGTAACAACTCACCTTTTCGATTTACATAAGTCGACACTAATACCTCCATGGTATTCACATGCCGAACATTTTAACTGCTGAAAAGACGGATCATTTGGGCGAAAGAAAAAAAAGACAGAATATAATCTCGCAAAAGTGTGATGAGTAACATATAATATACAATGATCTTTACAAAGGATAAAAATTGAAATTTAATATACATACATCAATCAAAGTACAATTTATCCTATTATCATCCCCGGACAGTTATAACAACATGTCCTTACAATTGCTGATGACTACAACAAGAACAAACAATGGAAGATAATAGAAAATACGGAAGTATGTCTTTTAGTCATCCAGCTCGTCTTTTGAAAACTCAAAAGTGTCCAACTAAATCTGGATAAAATATGCTCGGTCTAATTCAAGCATTATAGGAAAACAACATCTGGGTCAGTTTGATAAAACTAGTGTGAGACACAATCAAACGGATTACTAAATGTTATAAAATCCTTTCAGATAAAGGATCTTGTAAGACCATGCTGCACATAAATACAGATGGGTTTTTACCTTATGATAACCAAATCATTTCTATAAAAATTCCAGTGATATTATAATAATGTCTTGGGGTTGAAAATATAATAATCAAGTAGTAGTGATGTCTGTGAGTGTACATCACAACAATAATATGTATATAATCAAAAACATAGTTGGTCTCCCAAAGACTGAGTGCATCGCTCCTACATGCACATCCATATAAGTATCTCTAGGAGGGAGTCACATGCACCCTATAGATTTGCCAACCCTACTGGCTATACCTCATATCCCGGGTTTTAGTCATTTTCGCTGGTAAGGCTACGTTAGGCATTCCAACACATGAGTCATCACTTGAACAGATCTCGGAACCCCACATGGATTCCCATATCTTAATAGGTTTTGGAACCACACATGGATCGCCGCATCTCAATAGATCTCGGAATCACACATGGATTCCCATACCTCAGTAGGTCTCGAAATCACACATGGATCCCCACATCTCAATAGATCACGAAACTCCTCCAAAGCATAGAACACGTATATGGTTTTAGAGTGGTTACAGTTTCGAGTCATCTCATATAAGTACGTTCCCCTGCTTATCGGGCGCTCCATAACCAATCGACGATTTTCCAGTAATCTCAACTCTGTTTCTTTTGGAAATATACAGACAATACATAGGAGCGAGGATCACCCCCTAATCTTTAAGTGGACGGATCTCCCTATTATTTATCCTAGGAGAACAGAACGAGATTTATACGCATAGTACAACATCATCAAAGATGACTGTGCCATATAACTCACGTGTTTCTCCTAGATATTTACAGAGTTATATCCTTTGGTGCTAAAATATGGAAAGAGAGTTTCCATGCCACTATAAATAAGAAGGATTATTTAGGCCAAGATTTGATAGTCGTTTATCTAACTATAAAATAAAGCAACAAACAAATCAGGGATTTAATTTGATGGGAAATAAAACTCGATTAAGCACATCAGTAACCACTGGGCCTCTTTAACTATTATTTCATTAATTAAAACACTTTGTATATACTTGCAAATCGTTTCCATATAATTATCTCAACGATATAAGTATATTCGCAAAACACTATATTTTTCAATACTTAGAAAACATAATCATATACTTATCTCAACAGTATAAGAATATTAATAAACCAGTTAACAAAGATTTCCTATTTCAAAACCATATTAAATGGTCAACAAAAACAAAAGCCATTTAAAACGCTGCTTGCTGTAAACCCAAATCCTTTATCCTTTTAAATAAAATCCTCTATACAAAACACTTAAATAATATATCATTTATAAACCTCCTTTACCAAATATTACTAAGAAAGTAAAATCCTTTTATAAAGAATTTATTATCTATAACCACTTTTATTAAAATAATTAAATATTTTAAACATCTCAAATAAAAATAATTAATCAACTCAAACACCATTAATTAAAATAATTAATTATCTTTAAACTATAACTATAATAATTAAAATCAATTATAATTAAATAAACACTTAACCTCAAATGGTTATACAATTGAAGTTATTTTAAATCCAAAATTTATCAAATTCGGAAAATCTTAATGATCATAATGGTACTAAACCAAGCTACCATTTTAGTTATTCAGGTCACATAACTGGTATTTACATAAGCAGGAAGGTAAATTAAATCAATTAGCAATCATTTGCTAATTCATTACTTATCCAATATTAATAAATCCACAAATTAAATTTCTGGCATATGAATCAATGTCCAAAGTAATATAATAGTAGAATGGGAAATTATTCTGCTAACTGATGTCATCAATAATATACATAATTTTTTATAGCATATTGGTGTTCTATTCAGCTAAATAGATGTTCAAAATAATCTATGCAATTAAATTTAACCAATTGGTATTTTATTTGGCTAAATAGATGTCACCAATAAGGTGTAATAACTTAATGACGTTATTATTTTAAATAACAATATTAAATTTTATCCCCATTATTATATCATAAATTAGAACATTACTAAATCTATCAACAAATTACACTGTAATATTGTAGTCGTCAATACGAGTCTAAAGCAAAAATCTTTTTGTCACACGGATTCCCTATGGGTGAAATATCTTATTCTATAACTAACACACATAATATATAAATATAATAACAACACTTTTCAAAAGAAATCTCACCCCATGCAATTGTCTATGTTAATATGGACTTTTATGCAAATTCATTTTATATGAATAGTACACTTCTTCTTTCCTCTGTTTATGCCTGTAGCTCGAACAGTGCACACCAAAATGCTATGTACTTCCCACTATGACATGGAGCACTGGTTAGTAAACTCAAAATATGACTTTGCCTCTAGTCCTATTTTTGCAAGCCCGACCTCCCGGACCCATCAACATCCCACTCGACCAAGCCATGGAAGTTGCGACCTGGACACAATCGCCCCTAACCTGTAGTCATGACCATCAATAAAGGATCAGACACCACCATTTTTTCTCCATCGCCTCACCTTGCCTTGAGAAACAGGAATCCACCCTTTGATTCACCAAACTCTACTTCGACAGCCACACATCCGAAACCCTAGCATGACCTAACTCATGTCTTTGCTGTCTTTTCCCCAAATCAAAGATGCATACCGCAAAACTTACACCAAAAAGAAGATCTAGGCTCAATGAGTTCAAAAAAATCTATTTTGGAAATTTAAGTAGAGTAGATTTTGAGTTTTTAATTTTAAGTTTGGTTTTTTTATTTTTATTTTGAACTTACAGAGGAAAAGTTTTAATGGAACAATAGAAATGAAGGAAAAGAAAGTGGTGTGGCGACCTGCACCCGGCACCCTCTGAATCCGACACCAAACTACACATGTCAGACCCAGAACGCACCGATTGCAGATGATCATGAGAAAGAAAAGAGACGGTGAGAAGAAAGAGAGAAGAAAGAAGAAGAGAAGAGAAGAAGAAGAGAGAGAAGCAGATACAAAACAATACAGAATCTCATATCGCAGCAGAATAACATATAATATAGATCAATAATCTTTACAAAGAGAAACTGCAATATACATAAATCAATATCAGAGTACACAATAAGTAATCATCAGCTTGGATAGTTATAATAACCTGTCCTCACAAATGCTGATAATTTACAACAACAATAATGCAAAGCAGCAGAAAAATAAACAGATATGTATATACGACATGAAGATCTCCAGCTTACCTGCTGAAGCTCTAAAAGCACCAAATCTAAACCTGTAAATATACTCGGTCTGACTCGAGCATTGAAAGGGAAGAATGCCTGGATCAATCTAGTAAACCAGTGTGAGAAAAACACACCTCAACCGAATTTATAAAGTTATCAAAACTTTTCCTTTATCAAAACAAAAGGTATCTCGTAAGACCGCGTCGCAAATAAATACCAACAAGGTTTTTACCTTACGATAACCAAAACATTTCATATCAAATTCTCTTGTATTATAATAGTCTCTATTATACAAATAATATTAAAATAGCTAAAATTGTTTCATTATTAAATTCTAGCATACACCTTGTAATACAAGGCTTTCTACAATAGAAAATGGCATGCACGTATTGGATTTTTGGATTTCCATATAAATGACTAGGTGAAGGGACTACCTTTCCGAACCAACTCAGTACACCTCTAGAGGGATATACCTAGGGAGCAGATACTGCTCGCCTAAACCAACACAAGACCGGCCTACCCATCCCTGGATAGTACCGAATATGTCATCATTCTGATCGTTACCGACCTTTATCCGTGGCCACAAGCATACATCAACAATAATCAGATACACGACATCATAGCGTGTAGATATATATCTAGAAGAGCGATGACATCTCCTGATGAGAGCAACCCACTTAGCCTTGCTGCTTCTATCCCTATTTCAGTCATTTTTCGGGGAGTGAGGCCAAAAGAGGTATCGATTACCTTTCACATATCATAATCACATCATCTTTGAATACCACATTGCCATTCCCGTTGACTACTAATTGCCTTTCACAAAAATACAACCCTTGAGATCGTACGTCTCAAGGAGGGTATTAAGCTAAGAGAAGCTGCCTTCTCCACCTCCACATGATGTACGTTTCTAAAAACCAATGTACATAATCTTAGAAATGCAATGTCAGACACTCATCCATACAAGTTGTCCGGGAACAGGAGAAACCGAAGGTACTCTCCTACCACATCCTATCAGATTAGTAGCGACAGCCTTTGCAATGGATATTTCATAACGAAGAGATTACTTCTACTATATGTATATAGGGATTTTAAACCCAAATGATCAACAAGCAGTCCTTCACTATGAAAATCCTAAATATCAATATCATCGACCAACCTGCACAATCGTCGCATATATGTTGGTCCGAAGTGGTTTTCAGATAAATCTAATCTCGGTGTCTTCGCACCAACAACACAAAAGCGTTTATCAACCTCACACAGAAACTAAGTCTCATAGACTTATCACGTCTCCAACTTTCAACTTGCTATCCTTCGACCAAGAAGGCAGCTCGATAGATTGGAGTAATCACTCTGCACTACATGAATCAACATTCTCAACACAAATGATAATCAAGCCTACACAATTAGTTACGTACTAAGTGTACGACTAATTAGTTTCTACATCAAGTTGAGAAACTAAAATGGCTAAATTTGATAGTCGGTTATTTAACTATCAAAGCAACAAACAAAATCTAGCACATAAGTAGTCACTGGGCCTGATTTTTATTAATCGTTTATAAATCAAATCATTTTCCAATTATTCACTTCAAAATATCTTTAAAAAGATAATATTCAAAACCATTTTAGTTACTGGATATTTGGAAAAACATTTTCATATACTTATTTCAATAATAAGTAAATTTACAAATCATTTTATTTTCAAACCATTTAAACTCCCTTTTATAATATCACTTTCCAAAACATTCATTTTATTTAAAGGATTATTCACAGTCCAAAATCGTGAATATAACCCTCTTATCAAATTCATTACTTCTACACGTTCAATTTAAAGGATTATTCACTATCCAAAATCGTGAATATAATTCCTTTCATAAAAATTCATATTTAGCTTATCAAATTAATTTGATTCCAAATTTATAAAACAGTGTTTATAATTCACATTTCTATTTTATAAAAACTTCCATTTATAAAATCCCTTTATTAACAAATTTCACGTTTATCTCATTTATATATCAAAATTCCATTATAAGTTTATTTACATATAAATCTCTTTTATTTGCAAATTCATTCTTTTTATAACTTCATAAATTTATAAATCTTATTTACTTATAAGATTCAATTATAACTTCATTTTAACACTTACAAAACTCGTTCATAGTTCCATTACTTTTTTATTTATAAAATAACAATTTTAAAAATCTTATAAATAAATCATTTATAATAAATTCAAAATCCTCACTTAACTTATTTTAACAAAATACTTAAATTCATATTTCAAAAATCATATTTTGATTATATTCACAAAGCCATAATTTTTATAACATAAAAATTATAACTTTTATTTATTTAAAATAAATCCATTTCTTTAACAATTCCAAAATTATTAAAACATATATATTTTCAAAATCACTTTGAAATCCTCTTTTAAATTGAAATCATCATTTTAATTTTTTAAATTTCCAAAATTTGGCTCAATGCTGCAAAAGCGCTAAATAAGGGGATTCACATCAATCATATCAATCATGGAATCCAAACATCATATATCACATGATAATAGCATATATAACAATATCTGTAAATAAACATCAACCATAGTGAGA
This sequence comes from Allium fistulosum, assembly GCA_030737815.1. Taxonomy (NCBI): domain Eukaryota; kingdom Viridiplantae; phylum Streptophyta; class Magnoliopsida; order Asparagales; family Amaryllidaceae; genus Allium; species Allium fistulosum. The sequence continues at coordinate 300,518,830 of CM060901.1, read as the reverse complement.
AATCCTATTGTATCACTCCAACCTGTCACCTGCAACAAACATACATATGAGAAAATATGTACAATGTCTGCTTCGAGGCAAACGCACGTACAAAGTGTCATCCGCTCATACACGGGAACGTATAGGGTCTCATCTGCTCCAATAGGCAGGATTATATCCAACTACTAACTACTATAGCATAACATCCAAACAATCATCAAACATCATATAATAAATTTATTCCCACTTATATAAAAATATAAGCGGGTCAAAATGAGTGAGTTTTACTCACATTGGTTGCAGTCATCGCGATAGCGATTTATTTCGATTAAAATTAAACAAGCATTTAATTTTAACCAAAATTTTCACTAGCTCAAATAAATAGCAATCCAGCTCAATCGCGTAGTGTTCGTGAATACGAATTCAACGCAATTCGTTTCGTCCAATTTCGACCTCGTATGAAGAAGTTATGATATTTATAAGATTAACGATTTTAAAACAATATAATTTTCAATTTCTTTTTTTATATAACCTTAAACAATCTCAGCCACACGTTTTTTCCAAAGAAAATCCAGGCCGCCCATCCTCCATCTACTCCATCGTTAAAACTACCAGCCTAATAACACACATGAACCCAACGTCGTCGTCCTCTTCATCCAATTGTCGCGCCCAACATCGTCAACCGGAAGACGATCAAACAACACCGCGATGAAGCCCCTGCTCCACTCCACCCACGCCCTAAAAGTGGTCATGCTCGGCCAACCCCCGGTGTAATATCCCGGAAATTTTGACAATATCAATTTAATAATCTGTTGAATAATTAAATTGATATGGATAATCTTTGATAATAAGATTTGAATTTAATTTAATAATCTGATTAAATTAGTATTTAATTGATGATTTTATCTTTTAAAAAAAAAAGATAAAAGAAAATTTTAATATAAGTGGGACGTAACCTCAGATTTCTCTCCATAGAATCTAGTTATATTGAGTCAAGACTAAATTTATAGGATCTGATGTACCAAATTTAATTCATATAGTAATTGACCCTATCCTTGTATTTTAAAAATTCCAGTGATATTTGGATACATTTATTAAGTAATAATTAATACTCAGTTATATATTATCAACTCAATTTCAGTGATTTTTAAATTGGAGTTTTAATTTAATTTAAATTTGAATTTGAATTTGATGTTGTAAAATTTAAAAGGATAAATACTTAAAGTATTTAAATAGGCTTTTATTTTGTTTTATTTTTCTATAAAAGAAAATGAAGAAATTCATTTATTTATACATAAGAAATAATAAATTAAGGTTTAAAAGCTTTTGTAAATAATTTAAATTAAAGTAAAATACTTAAATTACATGTGTAAGCCTCTTAACACCCTAAATTGACATGTGTTAAGGCCTAAACTAAATTAAGTGACAAATGTTAAAACTTAAAACAAGTGTCATGTTTTACTATTTTTTTTCTTTGATTTTTAACAAACCATAAATAAATTCATAAAGCCTATTTTTTCCATTTCCCATTTCCTTTCAGCTGTAACAAAAAGAAGGGTTAAAAACTAAAATTTTGTAAGAATTTCTCACGAACAAAATTACAAACCAGTAAACATTTTCTCAAAACCCTGTACAAACTCCTCTCATAAACAAATCTGAAAAGCAACTCCTCAAAACCTGAAATTCATTTTCAAATCAAAGCCAGTGCATTTTTCTTCAAACCTGGAAGTGCATTTTCAAAATTAAAATCCAAGCCTGCAAGTTTTCTTCAACATGAATCAAAGCCTGTATTTCTTCAAATCTGGAATTTGTTGAAGCAAGTTCAAGATCCAGAAACTTCAAAGAAAGCATGCAGTTTTAAAACAAAGATGCAACTCAAATTTTAAAGCAAAAGGCAATGCAAGTTTCAATTTTAAATCAAAGATATTTCCAGCAACAAATTTTTAAGGTCCAAAAGCTATTTTCTAATCACAGTGCTCTGTCTTCTACAGATCTGGTGAGTAACTATAAAATTTAAAATATAATTGGTTGCATGAATATAAATGTGTATTGCATGTATATATAAGTGGATGTTTGATGTGAATGTTATCTGTGTGCATCCTGTTTAAAAATTTGCTCTGTCCTGTCTTATTTTTCTCAAGTTCAATTTTTATTTAAAATCCTTACCCCATGATCTAATTCTTGTCAGGACTTGATTATCAAACAAATATTGTTTGATTTAACCTGGTGTAATTTTTAAGAATTTAAGATAGTCAAAATAAAATATGTTATCTCTGGAATTTAAAAACAATCAGTGCATGATAATTTTTATCAAAATCCAAACATGTTAATTTTGTAATTCAGTTTCGTAAATCAAATGCATTAACTAAAGCTTGATTTTTAAATCAAGAATTAGGATTTTTAGGAATAAGTTAAGGTTGCGGTTGGATATTGAACTGAAAATGGATTTTAAGCAAATTCTGGTGATCCAAGTGTTAGGAGAGATCGGGACTTTGGGTAATAATGGAGGAATGAATGTAGTTGATGGGAAAAATACTTGATGGTGATACATTTCATCAGGGGAATAGCAGCTGTGGATTTTTGTTTAGAAACCTAGTTTTGGCTGAGTGGAGTTTTGGGTCTGTTCGAATGCCACGAAGCATCGAGTTCAACGGGTGTTTGGGAATGCATAGAGGGATGGTAGGCGAAGGCGTAGCCGGTGGTGGTGGCTCTCTGGTGGTCGGAGGAGCAGAGGCGAGCTGTTGACAGGTTTGGGTTCGAGAGGGATTCAGTGTTCCAGGTTGGGTTGAAGGTTCGATTTCGTTTTCAAGTTCGTATTGGTTCTTTTGTTGATCGATTTTGGATGTGAGTGTGATCGCTGATATGGAGACATCAACGTTGATGGTCGGAGTGTCGTAGTTTGATCGTACACTTGCACGCGTGTATGTACGTCTGGGTTGGCTGTGTGTTTTGGGGAAGAAGGGCAACTCGAAGTGGTACTCGTGAATTCTGGGTGGAGACTCGAAGTAGCTCTCATGGTTTTGAAGGGGAGTCTCGAGTTAAATATTGTACAGTTTTTACCAGAGACCTGTTTCCAGTTTTTAAATTTTAAAATAAATTTAAAAGCTGAGTTTAAATATAAAAGTAAAGTTCAAAATAAGTTTTAAATCTAGTTTTTAAATCTGGAGTATAAGTTTAAAATCTCAGTTTTCAAACAAGATAATGTTTTTAAAATTTGAATTGATTTAACTATTTTAAAAGGGGTTAAGAAGTTTGAATTTTAAAAATGAAGTTTAAATTGTAAATAGGTTTCTAAATCTAAAGGTTTATCTGGAATCAAAGTTAATATGCATTTAAATTTTGAAATGAAAAGAAGTTTTTAAATTTAAAAATATTTGAATGTTAAAGTATATTTTAAATTGATTTGAATTTAAATTGAATTTGGTTTTAGATTTCTTTTAATTAAGTAAATATTTCTTTAACATGTGATTTAAAAGAATGGTTTATAAAACTTTGTTAAAGTTAAATTTGTCTTCATTTTAAATCTTAAATTTTAAAATGAAATTTAAAAGTAAATTTAAAGGTAAATTATTTTAAATACTTTATTAATGATATTTTAATCATTAATAAGAATAAAATGTTATCTTAAAGATAATTGAGATTTAATAATTTAGAATAAAATAAATTATTAAGGTAATTAAAAGTTAATTAATCAATTTAATTAATTTATGACTTGGGTTAATAAATTAGTAATTAAGGGTTTAAAATTGATTAATGAAGGATTAATTAAATTAATTTAAAGCTTAATTAATTTGAATTTAAGGATCATTAATTTTATAAGTTAAGATTATAAATTAATGGTTAGGAATAAAATTATTAAAGTAATTAAGGTTTAATTAAGTTATTGTTAAGTACTTAATTAATTAAGTAATTAGAGATTAATTTATTGATAATTAGGATGAATTAAGTTGTAATTAATAATGGTAAATTAATGTTTAATTATTTAAGAAAGATAATTAAAGAATAGTTAATGGTTAACGTAGATCATTAATTAAGGATTATTAAATAATTAATTAATGTGATTAATTTTAGTAATTAAATAGATTAATTAATTAAGGTTAATCATTTGTGAAATTGTTTAATTAAATTACTTAATGGAAGTAATTAATAAATTAATTACCCATTGTAATTAATTGAGTTTATTTTGATTAGTTAAGTTAATTAATTAAGTTTAATTAATTTAAGATAATCATTTAATGATTTTTATAATTACTTAATGTAATTTAATGAGGTATAATTACTTAGGAAAGTAATTAATAGATAATTACTAATGTAATTAATGGAGTAATTAAGGGTAGTTAATTACTTAATGGAATTAATCAAGGGATTAATTAAGAAATTAATTAAGGAATAATTAATTTATTTTAAGAAGTAATTAAGGGTAGTTAATTACTGAATGTGATTAATCAATAGTGATTAATAATTGTGGTTTAATTAAGATTAATTACTTAATGTAATTAATTTAAATAAAGTAATTAATGATGAAATGTAATTAAGGATCATTAATTAATATAATTAATGATGTAATTAAGAATTGATCAATTAAGAAATAATTAATAAATGAAGTGATTAATTAATGTAATTAATTAAGGAGTAATGAAATTAATTATAATTAATTAATAAATGTAGTAATTAAAGGTTAATTACTATAAGTGGTCAAGAATAATTAATTTGTGAAATTAATTTAAGTGCTAATTACTTGAATGTAATTAAATGTAATTAATCAAGGATGATTAATTAAAATGAATAATTGGATAAGGGTTGATTAATTAATTGATAATTAATTAATAGTGACTTAAGCAAGATTTTTAATGATGAAAGTAATTAATTTAATTTATTTTAAATTAATTAGAGATGAAGTATTTAATTTAATTATTTTAAATTAACTATATATGGTGATTAATAAATCATTGCTTAAGGATATTGAATGATATTGATTTACCTTGAATTGTTTGAGATCTCAAAGATGAGATAATTGATACTGTATGATTTGGATGCTTTGGTTGCATAATGCTGATGATATGGATTATCTGCTTTTATTGATAATGTTGATTATCTCTTGTGAATCTGTGAATTATCTATCTGTATGTAAATAGATAGTATAATTGAATTGGTTTAACTTTAAAAATAACTTGGCCTTAAAAGATACGTTTTGGATTTCGATGAGACCGGGATCGGGTTTGCTACATTACAGCGTGATAGGGGGTTCTCGCTTCGCGGTTTGGTGGCGAACGGGAGACTCTTACCCCTACATGTCCCATTGAGGGGTTGGTTGCGAGTCGAGAGGCTGGCCGTAAAAGCAAATTCGAGGTATCACTGTATGCCACGGTGGGTCTGGGATGGTTGCAAAGCCTACCGGTCGCCACTGCCTCGTTGGTCGTTACAGTGGTATCAGAGCATAGGTTGAGCGAATGCCTAAGCTTTTGGTTAAGTGAATATCAGAACACTAGGTTGAGTGAATACCTAGGTTCGGAAGGATTGTTCATTAGAGATAGGATCTGTAGCAACCTGTTTGAGTCCGAGTGTATATATATATATGAGAGCGCGTATTTGTTAGTTATATAAAATGGTTTTATATTGTGTTAATTGATCGGTTGAGTGGTATATGGATTCTGGTCAATACGAGTAGCTAACGTTATTGATAGGGATCTCTAAACACTTGAACCAGGCCAACGGACACAATATTGTTTTAAAGAGGTAAATGAAATAATTTTACCCAGAAATAATTTCTATATAAAAAGTATCATTTTAAATATATATATATTTCTACCTATTTGTTGGGTTACCTGTTCGGGTTTTCCAATATAGGATATAAAGGTAGATAGGGTGGTGGTGTGTGAAACACGACTACCAATGGTTGGAGTTTGAATGTTGAGGTTGGAAGTGTATCTGTCGAGACTGTAGACCCAATACCGTCTCGAGTAAGCTTTGCTGTGGTGAAGGATTTCATCAATCTCCGAAGGAAACTGTAATGGTTCGGAGTTTATCTTTGAAGTGTGGATGAGTAGAGTTGGATATGTCGATGAGGCAGAAGTGAGTGATGGTACCTTGATACCTCAGGTAATAGTAGCTGTATGATGAGATGCAGTGACTATGGATGTTCCTGAAGATGTTTTCTTTGGAACAAGATTAAGGAAGTGTGTCTGTTTCGGTGTTGTCGCTGAGTTCAGCATGGTGTTTCTGCTTTGGTTTGGAGTTCGAGTTTCTCGAAGATCTTTGGAATAGGAAGTCCTTGGCATCAGTGTCAGCAGTGCAGCTCGGAGTATTCTGTGATGGCAGGAAGTTTTCTGGATGAGCAGTTTTTTTCTGGAAGTGAAGTTCAGAAGCAGCAGAGTGGATCCATTTCTTCGATGGATTGGATAGTTAAGTTAAGCTGTTCTGATTGGTAAAGAGAGAACAGTCTGTTGGAATTAGGATGGGTTGATCGCAAAAGTAACTTGCGATTGCTGAGTGTTCTCTTGAGTTGTCAGAGTTTTTCTGGATGTCTTCAGAGAAGTCAGAAGTTTGTCTGCATCTGAAGGTTGAGTTTTCTTATCGACTTGGATTCTAGGAGTGATACCGGTGGTTCAGTCTAGTGGAAGGATGTTTCCTAGAGATGGAGTTGGTGAAGCAGCTCAAGTTTTGCTGGAGTATCTGAGTTTTCTTTATGGATCAGTGAACCTTATTTCTGGAATGAGTTGTCCAGTCTGTGCTTGTGTCCTACCTCATATCAGAGTTGAGCAGCGAAAGCAGTTTGGAGTGTATCTCTGGATGGGAGAAGTAAGTTTGGATCTCTTCTGTGTTCTGACCTGGATAAGTATTTGGTCTTCTGAATTGAATTGTCAGTTTGGATAACTGGAATTCATTGTGTTTTACGTATCTCTGAGGGAGTACGTATTGGATCTATCTTTGGTTTTGGAATCTGCAGTTCTGGAGGTTTGATTGTTGAGTCAGACTCGTCTGTAGTCTGATATTCTGTTTAGTTCTGTAGATCTAGATGAGTAGGAGATCTATAGCTTAGTTGTTTAGATTGTTTGTAGAGCGAGTATTCCGGTATATATATATATATATATACTTGGGGAAACTCGAGGAATTTTATCTAGAATTTAGTCTAGATAGTTTGAATTGTTTGATTGGATGATTTGGCTGCTATGGTTGCTAGCATATGGATGATAGTATATGCTTATGTTTTAAATTTAAATCTTTAATAAGATTATTAAATTACCTTTGTTTAAATTTCGGGGACGAAATTATTTTAAGAGGGGAGGAATGTAATATCCCAGAAATTTTGACAATATCAATTTAATAATCTGTTGAATAATTAAATTGATATGGATAATCTTTGATAATAAGATTTGAATTTAATTTAATAATCTGATTAAATTAGTATTTAATTGATGATTTTATCTTTTAAAAAAAAAAGATAAAAGAAAATTTTAATATAAGTGGGACGTAACCTCAGATTTCTCTCCATAGAATCTAGTTATATTGAGTCAAGACTAAATTTATAGGATCTGATGTACCAAATTTAATTCATATAGTAATTGACCCTATCCTTGTATTTTAAAAATTCCAGTGATATTTGGATACATTTATTAAGTAATAATTAATACTCAGTTATATATTATCAACTCAATTTCAGTGATTTTTAAATTGGAGTTTTAATTTAATTTAAATTTGAATTTGAATTTGATGTTGTAAAATTTAAAAGGATAAATACTTAAAGTATTTAAATAGGCTTTTATTTTGTTTTATTTTTCTATAAAAGAAAATGAAGAAATTCATTTATTTATACATAAGAAATAATAAATTAAGGTTTAAAAGCTTTTGTAAATAATTTAAATTAAAGTAAAATACTTAAATTACATGTGTAAGCCTCTTAACACCCTAAATTGACATGTGTTAAGGCCTAAACTAAATTAAGTGACAAATGTTAAAACTTAAAACAAGTGTCATGTTTTACTATTTTTTTTCTTTGATTTTTAACAAACCATAAATAAATTCATAAAGCCTATTTTTTCCATTTCCCATTTCCTTTCAGCTGTAACAAAAAGAAGGGTTAAAAACTAAAATTTTGTAAGAATTTCTCACGAACAAAATTACAAACCAGTAAACATTTTCTCAAAACCCTGTACAAACTCCTCTCATAAACAAATCTGAAAAGCAACTCCTCAAAACCTGAAATTCATTTTCAAATCAAAGCCAGTGCATTTTTCTTCAAACCTGGAAGTGCATTTTCAAAATTAAAATCCAAGCCTGCAAGTTTTCTTCAACATGAATCAAAGCCTGTATTTCTTCAAATCTGGAATTTGTTGAAGCAAGTTCAAGATCCAGAAACTTCAAAGAAAGCATGCAGTTTTAAAACAAAGATGCAACTCAAATTTTAAAGCAAAAGGCAATGCAAGTTTCAATTTTAAATCAAAGATATTTCCAGCAACAAATTTTTAAGGTCCAAAAGCTATTTTCTAATCACAGTGCTCTGTCTTCTTCAGATCTGGTGAGTAACTATAAAATTTAAAATATAATTGGTTGCATGAATATAAATGTGTATTGCATGTATATATAAGTGGATGTTTGATGTGAATGTTATCTGTGTGCATCCTGTTTAAAAATTTGCTCTGTCCTGTCTTATTTTTCTCAAGTTCAATTTTTATTTAAAATCCTTACCCCATGATCTAATTCTTGTCAGGACTTGATTATCAAACAAATATTGTTTGATTTAACCTGGTGTAATTTTTAAGAATTTAAGATAGTCAAAATAAAATATGTTATCTCTGGAATTTAAAAACAATCAGTGCATGATAATTTTTATCAAAATCCAAACATGTTAATTTTGTAATTCAGTTTCGTAAATCAAATGCATTAACTAAAGCTTGATTTTTAAATCAAGAATTAGGATTTTTAGGAATAAGTTAAGGTTGCGGTTGGATATTGAACTGAAAATGGATTTTAAGCAAATTCTGGTGATCCAAGTGTTAGGAGAGATCGGGACTTTGGGTAATAATGGAGGAATGAATGTAGTTGATGGGAAAAATACTTGATGGTGATACATTTCATCAGGGGAATAACAGCTTTGGATTTTTGTTTAGAAACCTAGTTTTGGCTGAGTGGAGTTTTGGGTCTGTTCGAATGCCACGAAGCATCGAGTTCAACGGGTGTTTGGGAATGCATAGAGGGATGGTAGGCGAAGGCGTGGCCGGTGGTGGTGGCTCTCTGGTGGTCGGAGGAGCAGAGGCGAGCTGTTGACAGGTTTGGGTTCGAGAGGGATTCAGTGTTCCAGGTTGGGTTGAAGGTTCGATTTCGTTTTCAAGTTCGTATTGGTTCTTTTGTTGATCGATTTTGGACGTGAGTGTGATCGCTGATATGGAGACATCAACGTTGATGGTCGGAGTGTCGTAGTTTGATCGTACACTTGCACGCGTGTACGTACGTCTGGGTTGGCTGTGTGTTTTGGGGAAGAAGGGCAACTCGAAGCGGTACTCGTGAATTCTGGGTGGAGACTCGAAGTAGCTCTCATGGTTTTGAAGGGGAGTCTCGAGTTAAATATTGTACAGTTTTTACCAGAGACCTGTTTCCAGTTTTTAAATTTTAAAATAAATTTAAAAGCTGAGTTTAAATATAAAAGTAAAGTTCAAAATAAGTTTTAAATCTAGTTTTTAAATCTGGAGTATAAGTATAAAATCTCAGTTTTCAAACAAGATAATGTTTTTAAAATTTGAATTGATTTAACTATTTTAAAAGGGGTTAAGAAGTTTGAATTTTAAAAATGAAGTTTAAATTGTAAATAGGTTTCTAAATCTAAAGGTTTATCTGGAATCAAAGTTAATATGCATTTAAATTTTGAAATGAAAAGAAGTTTTTAAATTTAAAAATATTTGAATGTTAAAGTATATTTTAAATTGATTTGAATTTAAATTGAATTTGGTTTTAGATTTCTTTTAATTAAGTAAATATTTCTTTAACATGTGATTTAAAAGAATGGTTTATAAAACTTTGTTAAAGTTAAATTTGTCTTCATTTTAAATCTTAAATTTTAAAATGAAATTTAAAAGTAAATTTAAAGGTAAATTATTTTAAATACTTTATTAATGATATTTTAATCATTAATAAGAATAAAATGTTATCTTAAAGATAATTGAGATTTAATAATTTAGAATAAAATAAATTATTAAGGTAATTAAAAGTTAATTAATCAATTTAATTAATTTATGACTTGGGTTAATAAATTAGTAATTAAGGGTTTAAAATTGATTAATGAAGGATTAATTAAATTAATTTAAAGCTTAATTAATTTGAATTTAAGGATCATTAATTTTATAAGTTAAGATTATAAATTAATGGTTAGGAATAAAATTATTAAAGTAATTAAGGTTTAATTAAGTTATTGTTAAGTACTTAATTAATTAAGTAATTAGAGATTAATTTATTGATAATTAGGATGAATTAAGTTGTAATTAATAATGGTAAATTAATGTTTAATTATTTAAGAAAGATAATTAAAGAATAGTTAATGGTTAACGTAGATCATTAATTAAGGATTATTAAATAATTAATTAATGTGATTAATTTTAGTAATTAAATAGATTAATTAATTAAGCTTAATCATTTGTGAAATTGTTTAATTAAATTACTTAATGGAAGTAATTAATAAATTAATTACCCATTGTAATTAATTGAGTTTATTTTGATTAGTTAAGTTAATTAATTAAGTTTAATTAATTTAAGATAATCATTTAATGATTTTTATAATTACTTAATGTAATTTAATGAGGTATAATTACTTAGGAAAGTAATTAATAGATAATTACAGATGTAATTAATGGAGTAATTAAGGGTAGTTAATTACTTAATGGAATTAATCAAGGGATTAATTAAGAAATTAATTAAGGAATAATTAATTTATTTTAAGAAGTAATTAAGGGTAGTTAATTACTGAATGTGATTAATCAATAGTGATTAATAATTGTGGTTTAATTAAGATTAATTAATTAATGTAATTAATTTAAATAAAGTAATTAATGATGAAATGTAATTAAGGATCATTAATTAATATAATTAATGATGTAATTAAGAATTGATCAATTAAGAAATAATTAATAAATGAAGTGATTAATTAATGTAATTAATTAAGGAGTAATGAAATTAATTATAATTAATTAATAAATGTAGTAATTAAAGGTTAATTACTATAAGTGGTCAAGAATAATTAATTTGTGAAATTAATTTAAGTGCTAATTACTTGAATGTAATTAAATGTAATTAATCAAGGATGATTAATTAAAATGAATAATTGGATAAGGGTTGATTAATTAATTGATAATTAATTAATAGTGACTTAAGCAAGATTTTTAATGATGAAAGTAATTAATTTAATTTATTTTAAATTAATTAGAGATGAAGTATTTAATTTAATTTATTTTAAATTAACTATATATGGTGATTAATAAATCATTGCTTAAGGATATTGAATGATATTGATTTACCTTGAATTGTTTGAGATCTCAGAGATGAGATAATTGATACTGTATGATTTGGATGCTTTGGTTGCATAATGCTGATGATATGGATTATCTGCTTTTATTGATAATGTTGATTATCTCTTGTGAATCTGTGAATTATCTATCTGTATGTAAATAGATAGTATAATTGAATTGGTTTAACTTTAAAAATAACTTGGCCTTAAAAGATACGTTTTGGATTTCGATGAGACCGGGATCGGGTTTCCGTATACCGGATTTCCAGGTCTGGAGACCCGAATACCACATCGATCCAAATTAACGATAGGTCGTGAATCAAGTGAAGATGAAGATTCAGAGTGCAAGGGTTATTGTCGTTAACTCTGAGGGTGATTCCAAAACGAGTGTAACGAGATAATGCCTTCGGTTTCGTTCGAACCCGGAACGAACTTGTATGGATTGAATGCTTTCAGAACATCGTCAGGTGGACGATGAGCATTCTAAGTGATGTGTTCTTTTCTAAGGTAATCGTGACCTCAAGCCTCACAAACCGGGAATGGCTAAAACAGGGGAGGTGCAGCAAGGTTAGTGGGTAGCACCCAAGTAGGACAAGGTTACCTCTGTCTAGATGTCCCTTTCTATTTTCGACTTAGTGGTGTGGTTGCTGATCCCAACCGTGAGGTATCTTGTGCGGGAATTATCCAGTAAGGGATGTTCCGACCTTGTGTTGCAGGGGATTGGGAGTGATCCTCGGTACGGTGATCTAGGCCACGTACTGTGACGGGCGGTACCCTAGTAGCCCTGCCATTGTATGGAATCCAAACTTCAATAAGTGCCGTACGTATTAGTTGTGCCCAACTATGTTGGAATGTGAGATGTAAGCATTTCAGCTATTTCTGTATTTTACTTGAAAACCCTAGACCCTATTATAATACAATCGAATTTCCTATCAAATGTTTTGGTTAGCGTAAGGTAAAAACTTACCCATGTTTATTTGTGGGGAGTCTTACGTGATACCTTTTCTTTCAAAAGGTTTTGAAGTTAAACAAGTTTAACCTGTTACTCACACCAGACCCATGTCTGACCCAAGTTGTTTATTTCTGTTTTATAAACTCTTGGGTACTCAAATTTTTACGAGTAGCCAAGGGATTCAGGTTAGCCTTGACGAATTATGGAGGAGCAATGGAGCAGGAGGCTTCGGCGTTGTAGATAGATAGTAGTTTCCGCTGTGTTGATCTTGTTTAGATCTTTGTTTTGTATTGAGATGTAATAACTAGACAGATGTTTATAACTGTCTAGTATATGATGTGTAATCTGTGTAACTCTGATAAGTGTTGTATATGATACTATGTAATATTTATGTGATATAATATATTTTGTTCGTTTCCGCTGTGAGATTCTGATATTGTTTAGTTCTTTCTTTCTCTTCTTTTCTCTTTCTATCCCTTTCTTTCTTATTAGCGATACGACTTTCTATGGAGAGAAAGTCGTGGTCGTTACACCCGGCCTCGTAAAATGCACACAAACATGCGTCGTTCAACCCTAGATTGTCGTCGATCCATCGCCTTGATTTTGATCATCACCGTTGGATTTATAGCTTTCGTTGAGCTCTAAAATATTGCAGTTGAAAGATTTTGGAAATAGTTGATGGATCGGGAGAAAATCAAGGGAAAAGGATTGAACATTTCTGGCCATAGATTTTAAAGTGGCGGCTAGCCTTCTATTAGGGTTAGGGTTGCAAATAATGGTCCTTATATAGGCAAGTTCAAAACACTATTCACCTAAAATATTTCCGAACTGCAAACGAAGTGTGCCGCCAAGCATTTATATTGTTTTACCCTAATTCCAAACACAATGGAATATATATCGGAGGCCAATTCCATCATATTTGAAAGATAGGTTTTCGAATCGAATTATTTTAAACTAAAATTACTTAAATAAATTTCTAGGCGTTTTAGCTTCGCACGACTAAACCGTAAGTCCAATTGACAAGAAATTTGAAATCCTATAATAACTCGCTGTTACAGATCCAATGAAACTGGTTTCGTCGAAATTTGAGATCGTGTCAAAAATGACTATTTTTACACGTTAATTAAAAATTAAAATTTCCAATTTCTGTAAATTAACTTTTAATTCAATTTTAAAAGTTTACTAATTATATTCTAACTCAAATAGAATTTAAAGCAACGTTAGAAATCATTTTTGTTCACATTAGATTCCAAAATCAATTAATTAACTGATTTAACTTATATTATTCATTTTTCAATATATAAATCCAATTAAATATTCTAAATTCAGGCGACTGGAAAATTGGGTCGTTACATTCTTCCCTTCTTAAAAGAATTTCGTCCCCGAAATTACTAAGTAAGAAAGACGCTACAACTCCATTAACTTTCAAAGCAATTTATTTGAAATAGATTACCAAATTCTTTTAAGTGTTTAACTTTTCCAAAATCAATTAGTTGTAACTTTTTAGAAAAACTTTTCTCAGTTTCTAAATTCGTTTATAGTTATTAACTAATTCCATTTCAAAAATCAACTAATATCATTTCAATTTATAACTCAAAAATCAAAACTTTTAGTTATCAAAAAGTTTTCCCAAATTTCTCAAAAAATTTCTAACGTCTTAAATTTTTAGAAAAATTTGCCAGAGTCTCCTTTACGCGATTCGATCATAGTAAAATCACAATATATATATATATATATATATATCATAAATATACATCTCGTCTTCGAGGATGAGGCATCCCGTAGGGAAAAATATAGAAGTACGATATGTAATGCGAGATATATACCTTATATATTATTAGCGAGCATATACGGCTAATATAGCGCGAAAGCGAGCTCCAAATGCGAAGCAACGCCATTTGCCTTACTAAAACACTCAGCAACCAATGAGAAACATGTATATAGCATATAATATCAATATATAACATATACTAATACAGCAACTATATGCAAATGAAACACATGCAATCATAAGCAACCCTCAAACAACTAACACCCATCTAACATTCAACAAATCAATTCATTCGTTTATTATTTAGTTTTCATCCAACTAATTCACATTCAAGTTAACTAACAGTCATTTTATTATATCCATTCTCATTTTGCTTTCATTTGATTCTCATCAAATTAGTTTAATTCACTTCCATTTCTTATTACATTTAATTGATTTGCATTCATCACTTCAATTTGTTTACTAATATCACATTAGTTTACATTCTACAAATTTACATTCATCACTTCAATTTGTTTACTAATATCCCATTAGTTTACATTCTACAAATTTACATTCATTCCAATTCATTTTTATTAATATTCATTTGTTAACATATACTTACTTTTAATTTATTAACATTCACTTTATTTTTGTTAAACTTACTTCCAATTTGTTAGCATTCAATTAATTCTCATTTAATTAATTTGTATTCAATTTCATTTTCACATTCATTATTAACATGAATTTAGAATCACGTTCATTTACTTACATTCATTCTTAAATGCCATTAACACTTAATAACCAGTCCATATTCTTACTTAAGTTCATGTTAACATTTTTATGTTTACTATCAATTCACAACTTAAGTTATATTCAAATTTTTTTAAATAACATTCACAATCATATTTATTTAACTAATTTATTTCATTAGTTCAATTCAATTTATTTTGCAATTCAAGTTGAATTTCATTTTATAACTCAAGTTCATATTCATTCCATTACTTCATTTTATTATTCAACTTTACTTCGTATATTCATTTTATTTATCACATTTAATTTAACTTTATTATACATGTGACGACCCACATTTCAAAAGGTTTAAATCGACAATAATCCACACATGTCCAACTTAAACAATCTCGAATGTAGATAATCAATGGGGTTGAATAAGAAGAATAAGAAAAGAAGAAGAAAACAAACACAGAATCTCACAGCGGAAAAGATAAAATATAATAATCAAATAACAGTTCATGAAGTTGTATATATCATACATTTGATTATAATCTATACACATTTATCAGAGTTATATATATACATCAGGGATAAATAATCAATACAACAGAATAACATGATATAGAGGATAATAATAATAGTAATATACCAAATCTTCATCGTCGTCTTCTAGAGAATAATCTTCAATACGTTGAAAACTTAGGATCGACCCGAGCATAATGAAAAGACAAAACACTCGAGTTAGGACTAAAATACTCTTATGTAAATCAAATCAATATAAATGAATATGAGTGTAATAGCGTCAGAGATGTTTACTGGATTTTAAATCTCCTATTTAGTGTATAATGTGCGTGCAATAACTTAAGAGATGTTACAGGATTTTCCATCTCCAAAGGATCCGTTAAACTATTTATATATAATAGCATACGCTATAATAGATAATGTCTATCAATAAAATAAATATCAAAATAGCGTTAAGGCTTTACATTGAACCACCTTAACACATTTTTATAGGTAAACCAAAATTGTAATGGGCTCGCATAAGGATAAATATGACATGGCACTTGAGGCAATGCCCAAGGTAGGATTCTACCTGTTTACCCTTTCTGGCTAGTCGTATCCCATCCGTGGCCGATCACGACAATCAATCCAAACAAAAAAGGTGCACCCATCAAGTACAAAATCATGATAGTAATACGAGCGATCAACGTCGCTAGAGGTAGCTAACCTCATTGGTCAGACATATGCTCCTGTTTTAGTCATTTTAATTATGACAAAAGTGTCAAGGCTATCCATCATCGTTCTCTTACTTCATTCCAATAAATGTTCGCCAATTCAACCACTACATTCTGGATATCATCCACCGCGTACATGGTTGTCAAAGTGGTTCCAATATTGACAGAGAGTATGCCAATAAGAGGCCCCGGTCTCTTTAACAACCAAAGTCATTTTACACACCAGTTAGTTTTTGTTCTTACATTTCGAAAACAGTTCATACTTGATATCAAAATATCATATTCGCTAAAAAATCAAATCCATTTCGAAATCATCATATTCGCTTCAAAATCAAATCCATTTCGAAATCATTATATTCGCTTCAAAAATCAAATCTATTTCGAAACCATCATATTCGCTTCAAAAATCAAATCCATTTCGAAATCATCATATTTGCTTCAAAAATCATATTTTACTTCAAAATGTCAATTCAGTTCGATATATCGATTTCACTTCAAAATTTGATTCGAATTACAATTTAGGTTATAACTTCACTTTAACCCAATTCACATTAAATCCAAGATTTAAATATAAACATTTCACCCTTTTGACATGTTTGAACTTTAGAAAATAGTTTTAATAGTTTTAAAATAGTTAAATAGTTAAAATAGATTAATGGAAAATAGTTTGAGTAATAAAAATGATTTATATAGTAAAATATTTTGGAAAAATCAAATAATTTGAATATTTAAAGAATATAGATTTTAAACTGTTTATACTAAAATAATTCATTTGAAAATAGTTTCAAAGTCAAGCCGATTCAATTCCAAATTTCCCAATTTAAATCAATTCCAATTTCCATTTTGATTTAATCGATTCTATTCCGATTTCAAGTCGAATTTTACTTCGATTCCAAATTAATTTCAATTTCAAATCCAAATTAATTTCACTTCCAATTCCAAATTAGTTTCAATTCCAATTCTAAATTAATTTAAATTTGTAACAACCCTAGATTTTGGCCTATATTTTAAATTTTGACTTTATTTTATTTTAAATTATTTTAAACTTGTTATATTTCAAACATTTCATTTTAAATATAAATGTTGACTATTAAGTGATTTATAGTTCAAACTAGTATAAATTGGATATTTCACTGAAAAGTGAATTTCTATTGAAACTGGTCAAACTTTGACTTTTGAACTTTAAATTTAAATATTTCAAATTCTTAAATTTTATCTTTTATTATGAAAATAGATTTAATTCCATGGATACAGCTTTTCGTTTCGTTGGAAACGGAGTTAAATTGTGAAAGTTATGTAGATTTCAATATTGTGTGTAAACTGATGTATTTAGCAATATTGTCTATTTTAAATTATATTTTATTTGTCATATTTTGTTCTAATATGTGTTAGTATTTTATTTTATGTATAATTTTGTCTTTTAAATAATTTAAAGTGATTATATAATTTTTCCAAAGCGTATTGAATTTATTTTCTATTTTTAAAGGCTAGTTTCTATTTTTCTGCTATTTTCTTCAATTAAATTATATTTAATTAAAATTTATTTATTCATTTTGTGAATGAATTTTTATTTTATGTTATTATATTTGTTTATAAATGTTTTACAAGTCCATAAACTTTTTCCAAAGTTCATTGCATTTATTTTTCATATTTTCAAGACTAGTTGCAATTTCTGCTGTTTTACTTAATTAAATTTTATATAATTAATAATTAATTAATTTATTTTTGTTTATTTACTAAATTTCGTATTTTATCTGAGTTTATATATATATTTCAGTTATATAAAACTTAAAAAGAAATTATAGGAAATATGAAAAGTTTTAAACTATTGAAATTCCTATGGCTTTTCACCTCCCGACCTTTCACTTTCTCAACTCCTCTCTTCAATGTTTTTGGCCATGCATACCCTATTCTTTTCAGCGGACTTCTTTTCATTTTTTTTCACGCAAACACTTCTCTTTCTCCTCCAAAAAAATCACGGCCATGGCTTCAAAATTTTGGGTAAAAGTTCCTTCTTTCTTCCTTGTTTTCTATGTTTTTTCTATTGAAACTGCATATGCTCTCTACCTTCATAGTTTGGTTCCTCCTCCTCCAGGCTTTGGCCGACCACCACGACCCCCTTCCTCTGACCATCACTCATCCTAGCAACCCTCCTCCTCAGGCCTAACCAATCCAAGTCCAAGATCTACACAAAATCCACCAAAAACCATCACAAACTATCACTTATGACCTAGAATTGTCATCTCCTCCTTCTACCACCTTTTGCCACCACTACCTCCACCACCACCACCTCTGACCTGACCTTCCACCACCTCTGGCCCACACTCCAGCCACCACCTGACCACCACATACCATGGCCAAGCCACATCAGCAAGGGGCCGAACCCTATGGTGCAACAAAAGCCACACTTTGCCTTGAAACCCTTTGGTATTCCATTGCCTTCAACACCTTGTAACTTCCACTCACCTTCATCACCTTGTAGCCGCACCTTTTCCAGACCATACCTGATCCAAACCATGCCTTTAGCCGTGCCATTTCATATCTGGAGCTGAAGCATAGGTGGTAGGAAGCAAGTGCAAACACTTTGACTTTGTTTATGCATCCATTTCTAGCATTGTTTATTGAATTTTTGGGTTGAAATCTTATGTTGTTTGTAATTGTTTGGTTTGAATGTGACAAGGCAATTAGCTTTGGCTCTCCCACACTCAAATAATTATCATGCTCTCGTGCCTCTGGAAATCTTTGTTGTGCGTTTGTGGTTGTCATCTCCAGCTTGAACAAGTGAGTTATTCTCACCAGACAATATGTACCTATATAACTAGTAAATTGACACCCTGTGAATCTGTAGAAATATATTATCATGTTATATATGCCTATATTATTATCATATGATGTTCACACCTGTTATTACACCTGTTATATCACATGTTACTGTTATTTAATGTTATTATGTTATTTATATCAGTTATCACCATTGCAAGTTCCCTGTAGACTAGAATCACTATGGGTTGAAATGATACATACCCGAACGGACTTTAGAATAGGGAAAAATCGTTATGGGCTGAAATGATAGGCCTGAATGGTTTTTATTTAATTTATTTTAACTTGGGATTGCGGGTTTGAAATGATAGAACCCGGATTTTTCTTTTTAAACTACGGATTGAAATGATACATATCCGTATCACCTGACCTAGGCTAGAAAACTATATACAGGCCCGTGGTTATTTTATAAGGTGTTTTGGATATTTTTAAGTATTTAAAAAAATATAAATTTATGAAATTTGATTTAAACATATTTTGAAATATTTTGAATTAAAGAAATTATGATTTTTCTATGTGTTAAAAATGTAATAAATGAATGGTTTAACTGGATTTTTGAAATATAACTCAAGTTTGGAAATTTGGAATTTTGGTTAAAAAATGATATTTAAGTTATATAAATAAAATGGAAATTTAATTATATTTGGAAAATGGTAATTATGATAATTTGATTTAATTTGAATTTAAATGATTTATTAAAGTATTATTGATTTTTCTATGAATTTAAGTGGTTAAATAAATGAATGTTTAAAAGTGATCTTTTAAAATATAACTTGACTTGGAAATGTGAAATTTAGTTTTAATTAAAGGTTTAAGTTAATTAAATAAAATTTGAAATTTAGTTAAATTTGTGAAAAGGTAATTAAACTCTGAATTTGATTTGACAGCATTTTTGAAATGTATGTAAAGGATATTACAGCATTTTGCAAATGCTGTAGTTGTTTAAATGAACTAAAAAAGTTAATTTGAAATAAAGGCCATTATAGCACTTTGTAAGTGCGGTAGTGGTTAAACTTAACATTTAAGTTTATTTTAAATTTAATGGAAATATATTACAGCATTTAAGTGTTGTCGTTTTGTTAAATGAACTATTTTAAACTATAACTTTACGTAGCATTTGTAAGTGCTACGGAAACTGTATTTTTGTTGTTTTAATAAATTTTAATGAAAAATAATCTTTGGAAAATGATAAATTTTGAAAATTAAATGTTAAATTTCTAAAGATAATGAAGAGACATTTAAATGGTTTTAAATGAAAGAATTTGATTTTAATGTGAGTTTAAAATGGTATTTAAATTTAATAAAATGAATGGATTCAAACGGTATTTAAATGAAATATAAATGAATGATGTTTTGAATAATATTTTGATATTGTGAAATGAGTTTGAAATGATACTTGATTTCTGACTTATTTAATTTATTTGATAAATGAATATTTGAAGTATATATTAATTGAGTTTATTTAAATGATATTGGATTTATGAAATGTGGGAGATATAAAGTTTTGAAATATACTAAAGATTGAATATTGTATTTTGTGGATTTAATCTATATTGGGAATTGATAAGATTTGAAACGGTTTGTTGGTAAGCTGTAATTGAATTGAAATTTGATGGTTTGAATTTAATAAGTTTGTAAATGTATAGAATTAAAAGATGATTTTAAATATATGATTTCGAAATGCTGTGATTTTCAAAGTATAATGATTTCAAATGTTTTGTTTCAAAAGAGTTATAACTTTGAAAGTATAGACTATTTGAAAGGTGAATATATGTTTGAAATGGAAATAATGTTGTTTTGAAATGAACATAGTTTTGAAATAAAATGATTTTGGTTTGGAAGTATAACTATCAAAGGTATGATATTTTGATATATAAAAATGATTTGAAATAAAGTTTGAAAAGATATAATATTTTGATGTATTAAAATGATTTGAAAAGAAGTTTGAAAGGATACGATATTTTAGAATATTGAAATGATTTGGAAATGATAAATCTTTATTTTGATAAAGACATGATTTTGAAATGATATCTTATTTTGAAGTAAAGTATTGTTTTTAAAAGTTATAACCACGGGTTATAATAACGATTGGTTGGCAAAGAGACCGGGATCGGATATGGACATACTCTCTGTCGATACCGAAAACCACTTTGACAACTGTGTACGCGGTGGAGTTTCCAGAATGAAGTAGGATGGTGGCGACGATCCTAAGGTATATACGTGGACCCAACTCCCGTGAGTTGGCATAAGGTGGCTAAAACAGGAGCGATTGACGGACCAAGGAGGTAGCACCTCTTATCGGACACACTTCTTCGATACCATTCTATTACTTGTGATTGATTTGGTGGCCACCCTTGATTGGGAGTGTTGTTCGAGGTGGGCGGTAGTGGCTGCTATGCGTCACCACTAGTCCGGATGCGTAATTGGTATATCTACCCTGGCATTGCCTAGTTGTGCCGTGTCACCTACCATATCGAGCTTTACTACGATTATGATTTTAAGATCCGACCGCGTTAAGGTTCTCCATCCCCTTAACGCTATTTTCCGATATGATTATACTTTACTTATGTAGACACTATTATAATAGCGAATATTACTACATAGTAGATATTTTAACGGATCCTTAAAGAATGGGCGATCCCAAGCATTCTTTAAGTTACTTGTACCTTTATTACAGTTCACTTGAGTTGGTTTACATTATATAAGTATATATTGTCCTGACTCGAGTGTTTTGTGTTTTGCTTTACGCTCGGGTCAGCCTGAGTTATTCACAGATTTGGATTTCCACTCTCTCGGAGATTTGAATCGCTGGAGATTGTCTGCTTGTCTGGTTCTATCTATTTCTGTTCCGTTGTTCTACTCAGCTTGTACTTGGTTATTGTATTGAGACTTCTGCTGTACTTTGTTTCTTCTATTGTATCTTATTTAACTCTGATATATTTTCATAGTAGCTTCATGAACTACTATTTCTTTTACTTCCGCTGCATTATTTTACTCTGTGTCTGTGATCTGTGATTATATTTATTTACTGTATATTCTGAGATTTGCCAAATTTTATTTACAACGCGGTATTTTGAGCAATTCAACTCCGGCATGAGTGTCTACCTATACACTTATAATGGATGCGAATGGTTGAAAATAACGGGTCGTTACAGTTGGTATCAGAGCTTTGGCTTTGAGGCAAAACTCAGCATATAGAGTAGATTTATTTACAGAATCACTTTCGTTCGAGTTTGAATCTTTTCCTCTTGATTCGAATTTCCTTTTAATTTTTGGAACGTTCCCTGCGGTTCCAAAATTCATTCTTGTCCCTCACTATTCATCTTCTTTTGATTCTGGAGTATCCCATAACTCCGCTTCGAATGAGCTTTATAGTGAATTGGTGGTCTCGCCAATATTCTAATGACTTGTAAAGGGGAAAAACTCCTTTACAAATTTGCATCGATTCACCAGAGATTTATATTTATCCTTGGTTTAGATGCTAATATCTTTTGTTATTCCAAACTCTATCTCTTGAGATCGGATGTAGATTTACCCCAGGAAAATCCACATTTGCTCTTATTCATTAAGTCACGGTTGACCCGGTTAAGGTTGCCCGCGATTTATCTAAGCTTATCCATCTTCATATTTTGTTAATTAATCATCTTGTCTTTGTTTCTAAACTATCTCCAACATTTTGAATTGTACTTTTAAATCTATATTTTATTATATATTGTGTTGTTTGAGTTGTTGATGTCGATTTGGGTTTTCGATCGATTCGTCTGATCAACGCTATCGATAGGATTTCTAAAACACTTTGACAGAACAAACCGATACAATATTATTTTAAAATTTGGTTAATGAAATAAATTTTGATATAAGTAAATTTATGGAACTTAATAAATTGGTTTAAATTGATTATTTAAAATGATAATACTTGATTTATCATTTATTGTTCTACAAAGGAATTTATAAATAGTTGTTTATAAATTTATTTGGGAACTGAAATGAATTTAAAACAAGAAATTTAAAGAGTTTAATTTCCGATGGATTTCAAACCTTGTGTTTAAAATTTTTAAAAGGATATTATTTAAAGTATTTTTGAATAAAATTTTTTTTTGTCTCTAAAGGATTTTAAAGTTTAAAAATTAAGTGCTCTTCTCTTTGTCGCTGGAAAATAATTTCGGTGATGACTGCAGCATCATCGACGTTCATTTTCGAGTTTCGAAGTGAAGAAACCATTCTGTAGTCTTGCTACAGCTTTGTTTTTGGAAACTTGATTGATATAAATTTCTAAAATATGATTGATTTATAAAATATATAGATATATGATTTAAATTTGATTTGACAAATTATGTACATACATTTATCTATCTCTAAATGGTTTGAAAGGAATCGGAGATTTTATTCTTAAATTCTATCTTAAATAATAACTTCAAGTATAAAAAGAAAATCAAAATTTTTGAATAGATGATTCAAGCTTGAAATGATTGAATTAGGATGTTTATAGTGTATATTAATTTTAGAAAGTTTTATTTGTATAATTCTCAATTGCATTCCAATATAACTTACCTTAATTTTTAGAAGTTAACAATGTAATTGGATAATATACAATATAAAAAGATTTTTATAAATAAAATTTGAGTGGTTATAATAAATATTATACACTTAAATTTTAGTTATAAAAAGATTAACACAGGTAAATAGACTAAAAGGTTAATTGAATAATTTACAATACAAATGATGTTAAGGGAATTAGGAATAAATTAAAACAGTTATAATAAGTGTAAGCATATTTAACATATGTGATAAAATATTTGAGAGGGATAAATTTAATTATAATTAGGAATAAAGAAGAATTAAATTTATTGAATGTTATACACTTAATTTTAATCAAATCATGATTTTAGAGATTGTTTGTTTAAGAAAATTTGATGATAAGATAATGAAATTAGAGATAGTTAAGATTTATTTAACTTGTGTAAAATTAATTATCAGTTAAGCTGAAACCATGGAAATTTCAAACCTATTATCTTATTTTGTTTTTCAAACTTATTACCTAATTTTGTTTTTCAAACTGTCTGTTAGTTGTCCTTATTTTTCCTTATCTTGCTACAGACTGGTATAGGCATCTATCTATAATCTTTTTGCTTAGAAATCTTTCTATAATATTTATAATCTTTGGTACTCATTTTAAATCTGAGCACTGCTTTCCACCCATAGACTGTCGGTCAAGCGGAAAGAGTGAATCAGATTCTAGAGGATCTTTTCGTACTTGTGTTCCTGATTCTGGAGAATCTTGGGAAGACCATCTCCACCTTGTTAAACTTACCTATAACCACAGTTATCAGGTATAATTTCAATCTTTTGTCATCTTGTCTTAATCTCATTTCAATTTTATCTTTCCTGTGTTTTCCCGTACTTCATTCCTTTTCGGGGACGAAAAGTTTTGAGTGAGGGAGAGTGTAACAACCCTAGATTTTGGCCTATATTTTAAATTTTGACTTTATTTTATTTTAAATTATTTTAAACTTGTTATATTTCAAACATTTCATTTTAAATATAAATGTTGACTATTAAGTGATTTATAGTTCAAACTAGTATAAATTGGATATTTCACTGAAAAGTGAATTTCTATTGAAACTGGTCAAACTTTGACTTTTGAACTTTAAATTTAAATATTTCAAATTCTTAAATTTTATCTTTTATTATGAAAATAGATTTAATTCCATGGATACAGCTTTTCGTTTCGTTGGAAACGGAGTTAAATTGTGAAAGTTATGTAGATTTCAATATTGTGTGTAAACTGATGTATTTAGCAATATTGTCTATTTTAAATTATATTTTATTTGTCATATTTTGTTCTAATATGTGTTAGTATTTTATTTTATGTATAATTTTGTCTTTTAAATAATTTAAAGTGATTATATAATTTTTCCAAAGCGTATTGAATTTATTTTCTATTTTTAAAGGCTAGTTTCTATTTTTCTGCTATTTTCTTCAATTAAATTATATTTAATTAAAATTTATTTATTCATTTTGTGAATGAATTTTTATTTTATGTTATTATATTTGTTTATAAATGTTTTACAAGTCCATAAACTTTTTCCAAAGTTCATTGCATTTATTTTTCATATTTTCAAGACTAGTTGCAATTTCTGCTGTTTTACTTAATTAAATTTTATATAATTAATAATTAATTAATTTATTTTTGTTTATTTACTAAATTTTCGTATTTTATCTGAGTTTATATATATATTTCAGTTATATAAAACTTAAAAAGAAATTATAGGAAATATGAAAAGTTTTAAACTATTGAAATTCCTATGGCTTTTCACCTCCCGACCTTTCACTTTCTCAACTCCTCTCTTCAATGTTTTTGGCCATGCATACCCTATTCTTTTCAGCGGACTTCTTTTCATTTTTTTTCACGCAAACACTTCTCTTTCTCCTCCAAAAAAATCACGGCCATGGCTTCAAAATTTTGGGTAAAAGTTCCTTCTTTCTTCCTTGTTTTCTATGTTTTTTCTATTGAAACTGCATATGCTCTCTACCTTCATAGTTTGGTTCCTCCTCCTCCAGGCTTTGGCCGACCACCACGACCCCCTTCCTCTGACCATCACTCATCCTAGCAACCCTCCTCCTCAGGCCTAACCAATCCAAGTCCAAGATCTACACAAAATCCACCAAAAACCATCACAAACTATCACTTATGACCTAGAATTGTCATCTCCTCCTTCTACCACCTTTTGCCACCACTACCTCCACCACCACCACCTCTGACCTGACCTTCCACCACCTCTGGCCCACACTCCAGCCACCACCTGACCACCACATACCATGGCCAAGCCACATCAGCAAGGGGCCGAACCCTATGGTGCAACAAAAGCCACACTTTGCCTTGAAACCCTTTGGTATTCCATTGCCTTCAACACCTTGTAACTTCCACTCACCTTCATCACCTTGTAGCCGCACCTTTTCCAGACCATACCTGATCCAAACCATGCCTTTAGCCGTGCCATTTCAGATCTGGAGCTGAAGCATAGGTGGTAGGAAGCAAGTGCAAACACTTTGACTTTGTTTATGCATCCATTTCTAGCATTGTTTATTGAATTTTTGGGTTGAAATCTTATGTTGTTTGTAATTGTTTGGTTTGAATGTGACAAGGCAATTAGCTTTGGCTCTCCCACACTCAAATAATTATCATGCTCTCGTGCCTCTGGAAATCTTTGTTGTGCGTTTGTGGTTGTCATCTCCAGCTTGAACAAGTGAGTTATTCTCACCAGACAATATGTACCTATATAACTAGTAAATTGACACCCTGTGAATCTGTAGAAATATATTATCATGTTATATATGCCTATATTATTATCATATGATGTTCACACCTGTTATTACACCTGTTATATCACATGTTACTGTTATTTAATGTTATTATGTTATTTATATCAGTTATCACCATTGCAAGTTCCCTGTAGACTAGAATCACTATGGGTTGAAATGATACATACCCGAACGGACTTTAGAATAGGGAAAAATCGTTATGGGCTGAAATGATAGGCCTGAATGGTTTTTATTTAATTTATTTTAACTTGGGATTGCGGGTTTGAAATGATAGAACCCGGATTTTTCTTTTTAAACTACGGATTGAAATGATACATATCCGTATCACCTGACCTAGGCTAGAAAACTATATACAGGCCCGTGGTTATTTTATAAGGTGTTTTGGATATTTTTAAGTATTTAAAAAAATATAAATTTATGAAATTTGATTTAAACATATTTTGAAATATTTTGAATTAAAGAAATTATGATTTTTCTATGTGTTAAAAATGTAATAAATGAATGGTTTAACTGGATTTTTGAAATATAACTCAAGTTTGGAAATTTGGAATTTTGGTTAAAAAATGATATTTAAGTTATATAAATAAAATGGAAATTTAATTATATTTGGAAAATGGTAATTATGATAATTTGATTTAATTTGAATTTAAATGATTTATTAAAGTATTATTGATTTTTCTATGAATTTAAGTGGTTAAATAAATGAATGTTTAAAAGTGATCTTTTAAAATATAACTTGACTTGGAAATGTGAAATTTAGTTTTAATTAAAGGTTTAAGTTAATTAAATAAAATTTGAAATTTAGTTAAATTTGTGAAAAGGTAATTAAACTCTGAATTTGATTTGACATCATTTTTGAAATGTATGTAAAGGATATTACAGCATTTTGCAAATGCTGTAGTTGTTTAAATGAACTAAAAAAGTTAATTTGAAATAAAGGCCATTATAGCACTTTGTAAGTGCGGTAGTGGTTAAACTTAACATTTAAGTTTATTTTAAATTTAATGGAAATATATTACAGCATTTAAGTGTTGTCGTTTTGTTAAATGAACTATTTTAAACTATAACTTTACGTAGCATTTGTAAGTGCTACGGAAACTGTATTTTTGTTGTTTTAATAAATTTTAATGAAAAATAATCTTTGGAAAATGATAAATTTTGAAAATTAAATGTTAAATTTCTAAAGATAATGAAGAGACATTTAAATGGTTTTAAATGAAAGAATTTGATTTTAATGTGAGTTTAAAATGGTATTTAAATTTAATAAAATGAATGGATTCAAACGGTATTTAAATGAAATATAAATGAATGATGTTTTGAATAATATTTTGATATTGTGAAATGAGTTTGAAATGATACTTGATTTCTGACTTATTTAATTTATTTGATAAATGAATATTTGAAGTATATATTAATTGAGTTTATTTAAATGATATTGGATTTATGAAATGTGGGAGATATAAAGTTTTGAAATATACTAAAGATTGAATATTGTATTTTGTGGATTTAATCTATATTGGGAATTGATAAGATTTGAAACGGTTTGTTGGTAAGCTGTAATTGAATTGAAATTTGATGGTTTGAATTTAATAAGTTTGTAAATGTATAGAATTAAAAGATGATTTTAAATATATGATTTCGAAATGCTGTGATTTTCAAAGTATAATGATTTCAAATGTTTTGTTTCAAAAGAGTTATAACTTTGAAAGTATAGACTATTTGAAAGGTGAATATATGTTTGAAATGGAAATAATGTTGTTTTGAAATGAACATAGTTTTGAAATAAAATGATTTTGGTTTGGAAGTATAACTATCAAAGGTATGATATTTTGATATATAAAAATGATTTGAAATAAAGTTTGAAAAGATATAATATTTTGATGTATTAAAATGATTTGAAAAGAAGTTTGAAAGGATACGATATTTTAGAATATTGAAATGATTTGGAAATGATAAATCTTTATTTTGATAAAGACATGATTTTGAAATGATATCTTATTTTGAAGTAAAGTATTGTTTTTAAAAGTTATAACCACGGGTTATAATAACGATTGGTTGGCAAAGAGACCGGGATCGGATATGGACATACTCTCTGTCGATACTGAAAACCACTTTGACAACTGTGTACGCGGTGGAGTTTCCAGAATGAAGTAGGATGGTGGCGACGATCCTAAGGTATATACGTGGACCCAACTCCCGTGAGTTGGCATAAGGTGGCTAAAACAGGAGCGATTGACGGACCAAGGAGGTAGCACCTCTTATCGGACACACTTCTTCGATACCATTCTATTACTTGTGATTGATTTGGTGGCCACCCTTGATTGGGAGTGTTGTTCGAGGTGGGCGGTAGTGGCTGCTATGCGTCACCACTAGTCCGGATGCGTAATTGGTATATCTACCCTGGCATTGCCTAGTTGTGCCGTGTCACCTACCATATCGAGCTTTACTACGATTATGATTTTAAGATCCGACCGCGTTAAGGTTCTCCATCCCCTTAACGCTATTTTCCGATATGATTATACTTTACTTATGTAGACACTATTATAATAGCGAATATTACTACATAGTAGATATTTTAACGGATCCTTAAAGAATGGGCGATCCCAAGCATTCTTTAAGTTACTTGTACCTTTATTACAGTTCACTTGAGTTGGTTTACATTATATAAGTATATATTGTCCTGACTCGAGTGTTTTGTGTTTTGCTTTACGCTCGGGTCAGCCTGAGTTATTCACAGATTTGGATTTCCACTCTCTCGGAGATTTGAATCGCTGGAGATTGTCTGCTTGTCTGGTTCTATCTATTTCTGTTCCGTTGTTCTACTCAGCTTGTACTTGGTTATTGTATTGAGACTTCTGCTGTACTTTGTTTCTTCTATTGTATCTTATTTAACTCTGATATATTTTCATAGTAGCTTCATGAACTACTATTTCTTTTACTTCCGCTGCATTATTTTACTCTGTGTCTGTGATCTGTGATTATATTTATTTACTGTATATTCTGAGATTTGCCAAATTTTATTTACAACGCGGTATTTTGAGCAATTCAACTCCGGCATGAGTGTCTACCTATACACTTATAATGGATGCGAATGGTTGAAAATAACGGGTCGTTACAAAATTCCAATTCCAAATCAATTTCAACTCAATTCTCAAATTTAAACCATTTCGATTAATATCGATTTTGAGTTTGATTTTCAAAATATCGATTCAAAACACTTAAATCAAATTTACCTCCAATATCCCAACTAAAAATTCAAATCTTCAATATAATTCAATTCCAAGCTCAATTTCAAAATATCGTTTTATATCACTTTTTCCTAGAAATATTCAAAGTTCGAATAAAAGTCCAATCTTTTAAAACAAATGAATTTCAGAAATTCAAATCATATTTTGATTATAACTTCAAAAATCTCAACTCCGATTATTTAAAAAATTTCCTTTACCAGATTTAAATTTCAACATTTTGAGCTTCAATTCAAAAATAATTCAATTTCCAATATTTCGATTTTATTTCTTAAAAATCAAAAATCAATTTAAATAATTTCAAATCAAAATTTTAAAATAAATTAATTTAACCAACTCGGTGTCCGTGTATAATTTTCTATCCTATGGCCAAGTGAATTAATTATTTCAATTTAATTCAGGAATGGATATGTATCATTTCAATCCAAATAAATGTCATAGGTATATATCATTTCAACTTATTTCTTAGTTTATTCAAAATAGTTCAATTTACTGTTTATATACTGTAAATAATATACAGTATGATAACATGATATATCAAAATAAATAAACATCCAAAATATCAACCAATAGCATCCATCACAACCAATCATCCAAACAGTCAATAAAATTCACAACAATTTCATAATTATCAGTATCGGGTATTTTACGGGCATTTAAATTCTAATTCAAATTAATTGTCAATTCAAATTCTATCAATTAATTCAGATGTCAATTTAAATGTCAATTAAACTCATCAAACAACAATCAATAAATTTCAATCACTTCACGATTTAAATTTAACTAACATAAAAATTATTTCAGTCAATTGTGAGAGTATAAACACTCACCTTTTTTATTTGAAACTGAAAAATATTTTCAGCTTCAAATAAATCTCACTTCAAAACCATGTCGTAGACGACGTCTGTAACAACCCACATATTTTACGATGGTATATTTAAATGTTTTATTTAAATATAGCCTCGTTAGTCGGATTTAAGTCTTAAACGTCACTTTTTGCAAACGATCGAATTAGGACTCGGGACCACTTCCATTGTGTCCAAAATGGCGTTTGCGATCTTTTTGAGTATAAGCATCGATATGTTTGGAGTTGAGTAGAATTTTCCTATTTTCTATTTGGGCTTTGGGTTTGGGTTTCAGCCCACTAACCCAACTTATTACCCTAACTCATTAACTCTTCATCCATTCACTCATTTCATTTCCTAAACTCTAGCTCAACTGAAAATGGGGGAAGAGAATGGGAAATAGAAATTCCAAGCCCTAGTTTCCTTTGCAAACTCAAATTCTTGCTCCAAAATCAAAGAGAAGCTTAGGTAAGCCTTCTTTTCACCTTCTCCATCTCAATCTCTCTCCAATTTCAGAAATTTCCTATAACCTAATTTAGGAAATATTTGTTTTTAATCTTAGATTGGAGCTTGTAGAATTGAAGTGAAGAGTGGTTGATCTCTTCTTTGTGTTTGAGTTTCTCATCATTGTTTTTGAGTTAAAAGGTGAGTTTTTGAACTCACATCTAAGCCTATAGCTTTTGTTGTTGTTAGGTGTGAATTCCTAACATCTATTCATGTTCATTTGCTTTTGATTTGGATTGATACGGTGAATTCTCCAAATTTTGGTGTTTTGGAGATAAAATCTTTAAAGATCCTATTGTGGATATTTGGACATGTTGTTTGGGGTGTATCAAAGAGCCTATAAGACTGGGTTATCGCTTGGCGTAATCCCCTAGTCTTCGTTGCTCGTCCAATAGCTTCCCATTTGTTTTGGCCATCAAGGCCTAGGCAAATTGTTGCCAGACCAGGTCTTCAGACGTCTGAAATGCAAGTTCAAACGTCTGGTTTTAAACTTGGAAAACAAAAATATACGGTAGAAATTTATAAAAATGGCGGAAAACAAAGTCAGACGTCTGAAACAACCTCTCAGACATCTGAAACATTGTGTCAGACGTCTGAAACAACCTCTTAGACGTTTGATGCAACATGTCAGACGTCTGAAGCCACCCTCCAGACGTCTGGAAGGTTTCTGAATTTCCAGTGAATAAATCCAGACATCTGGATTTTAAATCAGACGTCTGGAACAGCCTATTTTTGCCTATATACCTATTTTTGAGTGAATTTCCATTTTTATCGATTCTTGTCAATCCAATTAGTTGTTATCGCATTTTTGACTTTGTTGATTCTTTTTTAGATTTCGTACACGGGTTTTTATAATGTGATCTTTTTAAATAGTATTAAAAGCTCGCTTCTCCAACTTATAATTTCTATATAAACACACACTTTTGCACTTCGAGCGAAGAGGGAGGAGAATTAAATGATTAAATAAAACGTGTGCTATGAACACGTGTGTTTATCTTTTCAGTTAATTCCTAATCTATTCGTTTGACCATTTTGACCTTTGGGTCTAGTTTACCGATGAGATGAGGTGAACTTTGTACTGCTTTGAGTGTGAAATTGACTAACGGTTAGTAAACCGTTTAGTGCGAACGTGTGGTATGGGACTCACGTTAACATTTTTTGGGTTCCTTTCTGAGAGTTGTGACACATTCTGCCAGTTAGTGGTGTCCAGTACTGGGCCTCCAGACCTTCGCCACTACGGTTTGTTGCCTTCGGGGTTTGTTGCCTTCAGGATTGTGGATCCTTGTTATACAGTACTGAGCTCGAGCATCTTTTGTTTTCTTGATAATTATATTTCCCTAGTGTATCGCCTTCGGTGTAGGTCCTTTGAACCATACGATATATAGCGATTACCCTATGGAAACTTGTGTTACCTTTATTGGTATTTGTTATTTGCCTTTTTGGTTTGTTTTGGGATATTCATATCCTTTGTTTATTTGAGTTGCCGATGATATGAGGCTTGTTATGATTTATCTTTTGTTAAAAGATCTGGTTATCTCTTTTGGAGATATTTGTGGTATTTTATGACCATGTATGTTCATTATCATTTAGCTTATCTAACTGATTTGTTTAGCTAGACTGACCCATGTATTTTATACTCGGGTCAGACCGAGATGTTTCAGGTTAGGTACATTGGACTTAGCCTGTTTTGCTTCCGCATGGACTATTCTGCTAGCCCCCTTTTGTTATAGCTTTTTATGTAGTCCTTTTTGGCTGTAACTCTGACATGTATTCTTTTGACTCGCCTGTATATTGTGGTTCGCTTTACCACTCGACATGTATCATTTTGCATACTCTGTAATGTATCTGTATATATGTAAATGTATGTGATGATCTACTGTTCTGTGATGTGATTACATTTGAGTTGTTATATTTTATTCTGATGGATCCTTCAGCCACCTATGGATTTGTATTAAGTATTTATTAGATATGTCAATCCATTTGAGAAAGAAAAGAAAATGTATGGCAATTGTCGGCGTATTCAATAGATAATTAAGACAAGGCTATAGATGGTCGCTCCTATCCAGCTCTATTCTCCGTATTAGAAGACAGTGTTACCTAGTAATACTCTTTGCTAATGTGGGTCTCGGAGTAGGGCGTCACAGTGTGGTATCAGAGCTGTGTTCAGAACAAAATATGATAAACATAGAACAGAGACACATGTTACGGTACATCAAAGTGTAGTACGAATGTTACGAATCTTTGAATCATCATGCCTTTTTTCTTTCCGTGCCTTTGGGGTAGATAGAATTTTGGGAATACGTCTAGGAATGCATTTATTCTGTAGTATTCCATATTTGAATTAATGATATCTACCTTGTGAATAATCTTTATCTTATCTTAACTTTCAGCTAATGGCCGGAAGAGGCAGAGGACGACGCTCGGATGCTGGGCAATCCAGCAGCTCGCATCCGGATGGCGTTTATATGTCTTCCAAGCAGTTTTTGGAGTTATTTAGGAGCACTCAGCCTCCAACTCCTACTCGAGCATCTCCTACTCGAGCATCTCCTCCACGCAAGTCTGCCTTTGCACGCCTATGCAGTGATTTTTCTCATCTTGGAGGTAAGCCATTCAAAGGCTCCGAGCCCGTTCTTGAGGTCCAAGTTTGGATTCGCACATGCGAGCGTATCTTCTCTCGCATGGATCTTTCTGACCACGATCGAGTTCTTGTAACTTCTAGCTTATTGCAAGAGCGTGCCCTTGATTGGTACGAGCTTCTTGTAGCCGAAATTGATGAGTCTGTTCTTTCTTGGACTCAGTTTCGGGAATGATTCGAACTCAAATTCGTTCCTGAATCTGAGAAAGTTTTATTAGCCCATCGCTTCCTTGAGTTGAAGCAAGGGAAGTCCTCCGTCCCTGAGTATGTTGCATCATTCGAGGCCTTATCTAAGTATGGTCTTGAATTCATTAGCACCTCTTATAAGAAGAATATGAAGTTTGTCTCTGGTCTTAAGAAATATCTTAAGAAGTCTTTAATGCTTCAGCTTAAGCTTTCTTTTAAGGAGTTGGTTGACTCGGCACTTCATCTTGAAGCCATCGAGAAGGAGTGTGATAGTGGTGATGATGTTGAGGTTCGCAAGAACCCCAATAAGAAGAAGTTTCCATTTCATAAGCGGGAATTTTTCCCTTCCAAGAAGAAAAAGCCTGTTGAATCTGGTTCTAACTCTCAATTTGCTTGAACACCTTCCATTCGGAGTGTTTCAATTGTGGTTCTCCTGATCATATGATTCGAGCTTGTCCTAAGCCTCTTTTCTGCCGTTATTGCAAGAAGGAAGGTCATCATGTTTCCTCCTGCCCTACTGTTCCTGCTAATGCCATGTCTGGCAAGCTTTATGTTGCTAAGGCTTCTGGAGGTAATTCTCAGCCCAGAGGTATATCTCCATCTATTTTGGAAGGTTCTATTTTATTTCATGACCATAGTATTCGAGTTCTTTTCGATACGGGTGCTTCGCATTCTTTCATACTGAAAAAGCTCGTCGATGATTTGTCTTTGGATGTTTCTTTTATGGTTACTTCGTTGAGGATTGCGAATCCTATTGGTGGATCCGCAACCCTTAGCATGCTTTGTGATAATGTTGAGATTGTTTTATGTGGCTTTTCTTTTCGTGCGAATCTGTACGTTATTTCCTATCTAGGATTTGATATGATTTTGTGTATGGACTGGCTAGTGAGATACGATGCCAGGATTATTTGTTCTGAAAGAATTTTATATCTTCGACACCCAGATTCGTCTACTCAGCTATCACTTGTTCTTGGGAATGTGGATAATTCCGAAATGGCTTTATATTCTCTTGACTCACGAGATGATGATGATATATCTCGTATTCCTATTGTTTGTGACTTCTCTGACGTTTTTGAGTCAGTTTCGGGTTTTCCACCCAAGCAGGCGATCGAGTTCGGCATTGATCTCATTCCAGGCGTGCAGCCAGTTGGCCGTCCTCCTACGAGGATGTCTACAAAAGAAAATGAGGAACTCAAGAAGCAGCTTTTAGAGCTTGAGTCCAAACGGTTGATTCAGTCCAGTTTTTCACCGTGGGGTGCCGCAGTCGTCTTCATGAAGAAGTCCGATGGAACTCTTAGGCTCTGCATCGATTATCGCAAGCTTAATGAGTTGACCATCAAGAATAGGTATCCATTGCCTAGGATCGATGATATGTTCGATCTATTGAGTGGCGCTAAGGTCTTCTCTCAGCTCGACCTTGCCACTGGTTTTCACCAGCTCCGAGTCGCGGAAGATAGCATATCTCTTATAGCTTTCCGCACTCGATATAGTTCTTTCGAGTGGCTCGTTATGCCGTTCGGTTTGACGAATGCCCCTGCTTTCTTTGTTGATCTTATGAATCAAGTATTCTGGGAATATCTCGATAAGTTTGTCCTTGTGTTCATCGACTTCATTCTTGTTTATTCTAAGTCTGAAGCCGAGCATGCTAATCACTTGAGAATTGTCTTGAGTACTCTTCGTCATCATCAGCTTAAAGCCAAATTCTCCAAGTGCCATTTTTGGGAGAATAGGGTTAAGTTCTTAGGCCATGTTGTACCTTTCGACGACATTTCTGTCGACCCCTCAAAGATCGAAGCTATCCAGAATTGGAAGAGGCGTGAGAATGTTCATGAGTGTAACGACCCCAAATTTCATAAGTATTTAAATTTATAATTAATTGAGTTTTTGAATTTAAAATTGTTAATTTATTTTATTCTGAATAAAAATAGTAAAACAAATGGTTTAAAGTCAAATTAATCGATTTATTTATTGCGAGTTTCCCCGATATCCAAGTATATTCTGTATAAACCATTTGAGATTAAAATATTGTAAATTATGTGAGTATATGTGTGTATATTGAATGTATATATATATATATATATTTAGGTATATATGAGCAAATTTAAAATATATATTTGAATTGATGGTTAAAGATGGTTTGAGTTTATAAAATAAATATAAGACAATAAATATTAAGTAAATAATGATAATTTATATTTGAACTAGAAATTGAAATTAATATAAGGTAAGTTTTAATAAAAATAGAAGTAGAATATTTGTTAAAATCTAACAACAATTTAAAGTAGAACTTCTTTACATTTCAAAGTAGTAAGATAAATGGAGAAAACAAATAAACATAGAAATTGTCATTTTTAATTCTTGATAGATATATCTCTAGCATACAAAAGTATACCATAGCCTACAACACTTAGAAAACAAAAACAAATACAAGTATGCAAAACAAAGTAGACAAGTAAGTCAACAAAACAAAAGAAGTAACATGTACAGCCGAAATAAAGATGAAATATGAACAAAACAAAATTTAAATATAGGTATGCATAAGTTAGTAATAGGGAACATAAGTACTTGATCATTAAATGCAAGCATAACATAGAGTACCTTTCAGCCTCCTTAACAAAAAAAATCTCTGATCAACCTTTGTACTAATACAACTATCAGGGCCGCATTTGTTTTATTTTTATCAAGTTCCCTTTCTTTTCGTTCATTCAAACATTTGTAAAGGAAAACATCAAGCTTTGTTATCTTCTTTTCCAAAAGCCTGGAATCAAGTTCCAGTTTTATTTTAAAAAGCTTTCAGTTTTTAAGTCAATGCAAGATTTTTGTCCTCTGGAAAACAAGAACAACAAAGATGAAAGTATTCAAGTTTTCAAATTTCCAGTTTGCAAGCCTTTCCAGTTTTCAAAAGAAGCAAGCCCTCTGTTTTTTTAAGTCAGGTGAGTAAACATCTTTAATAAAATCTAAACAAGTTAATGAATATGTTGTTTGCGTAATTTCTATGGAAATGATGACTGTATGTGCATGACTAAGTGTAGAACTCTGATAGATGTTTGTATTCATGTTGTATATCCCTGTTATAATTTGTTCTTCTCTGTTTTTATTTACTTACAGAGTTTAAGTTGAATACGAATTTCACTTCTCCTTCTCCTCTAGTCTGTGATAGGCTCTAGATTTATACAAATATAGTTGTTTTAACATGAACCTTACTCTAGAATTTTATCCAAGGAAAGTAGATTTGAACTCTCCCTGAAATCAAGTAATTTAGCTGCAAATCTTAAAAATATGTTAAATTCAAGTATCATAATCTGTTAAGTCAGTTATATAATTTGAATATACTCTGAGAAACCAGATTTTTAAAACAAAAATCAAAATTTTCCATTTCACATTTCTCTGGGAAATGGAAGTCGATCAGAAAGTGAATTTTTGACAAAATCTGATGATCTAAGAAGTTATAGGCTTCGAATTCGTGGTGGCAGCAAGATTTAATATTCGAGATCACCAGAAAAATGCTACCTGAATTTATAAATCGTTGAATATTTGATTCGTGATCAAACTAGGGTTGAGAACCCAGGTTTGTTCATGTTGGAAGAACGGGTCGCAGATGATTCTGTGGTGCATCGAGTTGGACGAGGTCTGGGGGAACAGCTTCGTGGATGACCGGAGATGGTAGGGACGCGGTGGCGCGAGGTCAGGTGGACGGCGTCGTGGGGTCGAGGTGAATTTAGTAAACTGTGGGTTCCAGTTTTTGGAGTGAATGGCTCGTTTTTGTTTTGTGGCTCGAACGATTGTTCTGGTGATCGAATTTTGGTGTTTCGATGAGGAGCGACTTGCCGGGGAGTTCGTCAGAGGTCGGAGGCAACTCCGGCGATGGTGCACGTGCACGTGAATCTGTGTATCTGGATGGTTTGGGGAAGACGAGTTCTCGCATGATCGTGTTTTTGAGTGATCGACTCG
This sequence comes from Allium fistulosum, assembly GCA_030737815.1. Classification (NCBI taxonomy): domain Eukaryota; kingdom Viridiplantae; phylum Streptophyta; class Magnoliopsida; order Asparagales; family Amaryllidaceae; genus Allium; species Allium fistulosum. Next base: position 300,481,179 of record CM060901.1, on the reverse strand, counting down.
AAGATGGTCTCGGGGTCTTTGGGATATAACTCGGGTCTGCACGCGAGTGATTTGAAGATGGTAGGCCAATGTTTTTAAAACTGTAATCTAACTAAGTTTTAAAAGGAACGGGGAAAATGGGAGAAGACTCGGGAATGGTTCCGGGTATCAGTCGGGTATGACCCGAAGTGAAGGTAAAAGCCAGTTTTACAAAAGTTTTAAAATAGAGTTTTTGACATTTTAAACAAACTGTATTTAAACTTTCTTTTAAAAACACTACTTTAATAAAATCCAATGGTTTCTTAACATTTGATAAAGTGTTTTAAAATTTATTTAATCTAAAATTGTTTAAGTTAATTTTAAAGATAAAAAGGTTTTAAATGTAAATGGTAATTAGTGTATTTACAAGATAATGTATCTTAAGTTAAAAGGTGTTTTATTATCTTGGAAATTAATTAAGTTAATTAGGAGATTAAATATAATTAATTTATTAATTCAATTAAAGATAAAGGTTAATTAAGTGATTAATGCAAGGATAATTAAGTAATTTAATTAATTAATGGTTATAATTGATTAACTAATAAATTAGAGATAAATGAAATGGGAAATTTATTAATTAAGAAATTAAAGGATTAATTAATAATGGCAATTAATCGAGATTAATTTAATATCTAAAGATTAATTGATTCATTGATTTAGAAATGCTTAGTTAATAATTAAGGGTTAACTAATAAATTTGAAAGAAAGATTTTCAAATAATTTGTAATTAAATCATGATAATTAACTCGGATTAATAATTCAAACATCTGATTTAAATTAATCAGTTGATTAATAAATTCACTTGTGAATGTTTAGATTCCATTGAATGTTAGATTGTTTGATATCCCTGATATATGATGCTTTGTGATACATCCTGATTTATGTTGTGATCTGTAGTTTACTTATCTGTGACCTTTATATATCTATGATCTGTGAATGAACGATAAGCGTTGTTCTTATACCGCTTATCGAATTATATTTCTGTATTCTGATATGTGATGATTCATCGTGTTGCACTATTGTGTTAAACCCTTGGACTACACCTTTACACACACAAATATGGATTTCACGAGGAAATCGGTTAAGTCACAGATCAATTTAAATTTGATGTTTTTGAAATTGAAATTTTAATTTCAATTGATTTTGAAATTGGAAATTTGGGTTTAAAGTGAAAAGCTTTTGAAATGGAATTTCAAGGATAAAAGTTATTTTGAGTAACTTAATCGAGTTTTGAAAATTTAAATAATTTGATTTAAATTTGAATTCAAGTTTGAAATTGAATCCTATGATTTGGAACTAGGGATTTAAAGATATTATGAATGTGTTTATCTGAATTTAAACCATTTAAAATTGTAATTTTGAGAATTTGAACTTAACCCAAGGATTTCAACTCGTATGAATGAATCAGATTTTCTGAAATGAAACTGTTGTTTTAAAAGAATAAAAGCTTTCAGATAAGCAATGAAATTCCAGTTTAATTAAAGGAATTTCAATATTGAATTGAAAATGGTTTTCCAAGTTATGAATGAATTGTTTGAAAAGCTATGATTTGAATCTGTTATCTTTAACAGATTTAAAATAATGATTGGTTTAAATCATTTGAAATGGGATCGTTTTGAAAGCTATAAGTTAAATCTTGATTTAAAGGTTTAACGAGTTAAATTGAAATGGAAATTAATTTGGAAAATCTGTGAATGAATCTTTTGTTTAAAAGATTAAAGTGTGGAAACTGTTTAAACCGTAAAGATTGAATCTTTTTGTTTAAAGATTTGAAATGGTAATCGATTGAAACCATTTGAAAAGAAAAGTTTTGGGTAATAAGTTGTGACTTAATTGAAATCCCATATCCATATGTTTTTAAAATATTTCGCTCACTATTCGGTTTAGCCGGGAGAGGACCTTTGGGTCGTATAACCCATTCCGAATATGTGATACGTCGTATATGGATAGCATTTGAAGACCGGTGTTGAAGACCGGATATTTTTGAAAACGGAAGGATTACCGTCGAGTTACTCTGCATCGGCTGATCCCCGATATAGAGGTTTTATCATCCTTAGTGACGGGAAGTCCGGACGTGATTGGAAATTATCCGGAATTGCAAGGGCTTCGTGAGAAGTGCCTTCGGTTCTGTTCGATCCCGGAACAGACTTGTATGGATTGTATGTCTGACATTACACTTTGAGATATAAAGCCGATTTCTTTCAAATACATTTCTGTTGGTGGCGGAGAATTTATTCTCTTAGCTTAACACCCTTCTCTGAGACGTACGAGCTCAGAGGTTATGTAGTTGAAATTTATCAGCGATATATCCCAATTTGGTAATGTGGCATGCTGAGTGCTGCTGTGAAATGATCAGTGTTTGATCATTTGCGATATGATCATTTATTTGATTTATATCTTTGTGATCATAGGTTGATCATCTGTTGACCCGAAGCGTGGCTTTTTGAAAAAGCGTAGCTTTGTGGACGAGACTTCGTCAGGACCTCACAACCCGGAAATGGTCGAAACAGGATCGTTGCGGCAAGGTTATGAGGGTCGCGCCCTTTAGGGTATGTCATTTCCTTCTGGAAAGGGGTGGTATCATGGTATGGAGCCCAGATACTTACTCATGTGGATACACCTTCTTTATGATGTGTGATGTTGGATACCGAGCTCGGATAAAGGTCCCAAAGGACCGGGAGGTGGCATATTCGTGAGTTACCTGTTACAGGGGTAACCCGGCCTTGTTGGCAGAGAGCAGTTTGTCTCTCGGGACGTCCCGCTAGAGGCGATCCCATGCGGCGGAAGGAAGTTCCTTAGCCTGACCATTTGTTGGAAAATCCAAAGAAACAATACGAACCCTGTACGGTTTTAGTTGTATTACCTGCTATGGAATGTGGCGGTAACCTGCTATTGAACATAGTAGCTATAGTAGGCATACGATACTGGTCGTATGTTGGCTAAGATTAATATTATACTTTCGAAATGTATTCTGCACTATGCACTAATAATAATATCAAGATGATTTGGCGTAGTAAGCATCTTTGACTATCATAAGAAGAAATCTCCTCCAATTCTGCGTTTGCATTGTGTGTGTGGCGGGAGGTCTTATGGTAGTTTCATTTTCCAAAAGCATTGCGGATTTCAATGTTTAAAACCTTTTGTTGTTGTTTAAAGATAAACTGTTTTTGTTGCTCACACCAGTCCCATGACTGATCCGGAGTTTATTGTTCCCTTCCTAAACTCTGGGTGCTCATAATTTTCCACACGAGCAGTCTAGAGTTGGGTTTCTTTTCAGATATTCAGGTTTAGTAGATTATCTGGAGCTAGTTCATTCATCGGAGTTGCTTATCTTGGAGTTGTGGATTCATTCTTGTCTGAAGATCATTTTGGAGTTATCACTTCTATTGATATTGTTCCACTGCTGATGTTATCGTTTTCTTTTCCGCTGCTATTTGTTGTATCATATCTCTGATGTATATTGATATCTGTTGTATCACTCTGTTGTATCAGATATTGTATATCAATGTATTATTCTTTTCTTCCGCTGTGTTATTTACTTAATTGTGTTATAGCTCCGGCGAATCGGATTTGAACGGTCGAATCTGCGACATTCTAGTACAATGTGAAGTACGGATGTTGATTTTCGAGCGGGCAAAACCCGAGCCGTCACATGTGGTATCAGAGCTAAGATTGAACTTTAGCTCAGGAGTGTAACACGTTAAGTAGCTCATTAGAGATAGAGTGAAGTAAACTCTAGAATGAGTATCCTCAGATATCCGTTCGAATGCCTCAGTAAATTCTCTTACTATCCACTGATAGTGAGTATGAGTGAAATAAGAGGATGAGATAGGGGACAGGGGAATACGACTATAATTGGTCAATACTCTGTAACAACGAGGAAACAAATTTTCTTTATCAATCTCTTTTGTTCAGCATCTTTTCTCTATTCATCGATAATTTCTGGTAGATCCAGAAAAGAAGATTCGATATATTAATATGGGACATAAACTCCAGATAGGCCAAATTGTTTGTTTGGATGTATTGGTTGCCTTGGTTGTTTTGTTTGCTATGGTTGGTAGGTATACTTTAGTTTCTAAACTGAAAATTTAGGAAATTGTATCCATATATCTGTCTATTCTTTGGGTTCCAATATATTCTACGAATGGTTAGTTATCCATTCGAACTGACCGATGCCACTGCATACTTCGTAGACCTGGATAACCCGAGTATCTTGTGAGTGTTAAACAGATTCGTTCTTCTATATATGATATTCTGATTTGGTAAGCCAAATGCAGAATAGATGTTCAGTTTGAGTTGATGAAATATTCTTCATCTATCTTTTTGTCTCCTTGGTAATTTCGAGGACGAAATCCTTTTAAGGGGGGAAGTTTGTAACGACCCCAAATTTCATAAGTATTTAAATTTATAATTAATTGAGTTTTTGAATTTAAAATTGTTAATTTATTTTATTCTGAATAAAAATAGTAAAACAAATGGTTTAAAGTGAAATTAATCGATTTATTTATTGCGAGTTTCCCCGATATCCAAGTATATTCTGTATAAACCATTTGAGATTAAAATATTGTAAATTATGTGAGTATATGTGTGTATATTGAATGTATATATATATATATATATTTAGGTATATACGAGCAAATTTAAAATATATATTTGAATTGATGGTTAAAGATGGTTTGAGTTTATAAAATAAATATAAGACAATAAATATTAAGTAAATAATGATAATTTATATTTGAACTAGAAATTGAAATTAATATAAGGTAAGTTTTAATAAAAATAGAAGTAGAATATTTGTTAAAATCTAACAACAATTTAAAGTAGAACTTCTTTACATTTCAAAGTAGTAAGATAAATGGAGAAAACAAATAAACATAGAAATTGTCATTTTTAATTCTTGATAGATATATCTCTAGCATACAAAAGTATACCATAGCCTACAACACTTAGAAAACAAAAACAAATACAAGTATGCAAAACAAAGTAGACAAGTAAGTCAACAAAACAAAAGAAGTAACATGTACAGCCGAAATAAAGATGAAATATGAACAAAACAAAATTTAAATATAGGTATGCATAAGTTAGTAATAGGGAACATAAGTACTTGATCATTAAATGCAAGCATAACATAGAGTACCTTTCAGCCTCCTTAACAAAAAAAATCTCTGATCAACCTTTGTACTAATACAACTATCAGGGCCGCATTTGTTTTATTTTTATCAAGTTCCCTTTCTTTTCGTTCATTCAAACATTTGTAAAGGAAAACATCAAGCTTTGTTATCTTCTTTTCCAAAAGCCTGGAATCAAGTTCCAGTTTTATTTTAAAAAGCTTTCAGTTTTTAAGTCAATGCAAGATTTTTGTCCTCTGGAAAACAAGAACAACAAAGATGAAAGTATTCAAGTTTTCAAATTTCCAGTTTGCAAGCCTTTCCAGTTTTCAAAAGAAGCAAGCCCTCTGTTTTTTTAAGTCAGGTGAGTAAACATCTTTAATAAAATCTAAACAAGTTAATGAATATGTTGTTTGCGTAATTTCTATGGAAATGATGACTGTATGTGCATGACTAAGTGTAGAACTCTGATAGATGTTTGTATTCATGTTGTATATCCCTGTTATAATTTGTTCTTCTCTGTTTTTATTTACTTACAGAGTTTAAGTTGAATACGAATTTCACTTCTCCTTCTCCTCTAGTCTGTGATAGGCTCTAGATTTATACAAATATAGTTGTTTTAACATGAACCTTACTCTAGAATTTTATCCAAGGAAAGTAGATTTGAACTCTCCCTGAAATCAAGTAATTTAGCTGCAAATCTTAAAAATATGTTAAATTCAAGTATCATAATCTGTTAAGTCAGTTATATAATTTGAATATACTCTGAGAAACCAGATTTTTAAAACAAAAATCAAAATTTTCCATTTCACATTTCTCTGGGAAATGGAAGTCGATCAGAAAGTGAATTTTTGACAAAATCTGATGATCTAAGAAGTTATAGGCTTCGAATTCGTGGTGGCAGCAAGATTTAATATTCGAGATCACCAGAAAAATGCTACCTGAATTTATAAATCGTTGAATATTTGATTCGTGATCAAACTAGGGTTGAGAACCCAGGTTTGTTCATGTTGGAAGAACGGGTCGCAGATGATTCTGTGGTGCATCGAGTTGGACGAGGTCTGGGGGAACAGCTTCGTGGATGACCGGAGATGGTAGGGACGCGGTGGCGCGAGGTCAGGTGGACGGCGTCGCGGGGTCGAGGTGAATTTAGTAAACTGTGGGTTCCAGTTTTTGGAGTGAATGGCTCGTTTTTGTTTTGGGGCTCGAACGATTGTTCTGGTGATTGAATTTTGGTGTTTCGATGAGGAGCGACTTGCCGGGGAGTTCGTCAGAGGTCGGAGGCAACTCCGGCGATGGTGCACGTGCACGTGAATCTGTGTATCTGGATGGTTTGGGGAAGACGAGTTCTCGCGTGATCGTGTTTTTGAGTGATCGACTCGAAGATGGTCTCGGGGTCTTTGGGATATAACTCGGGTCTGCACGCGAGTGATTTGAAGATGGTAGGCCAATGTTTTTAAAACTGTAATCTAACTAAGTTTTAAAAGGAACGGGGAAAATGGGAGAAGACTCGGGAATGGTTCCGGGTATCAGTCGGGTATGACCCGAAGTGAAGGTAAAAGCCAGTTTTACAAAAGTTTTAAAATAGAGTTTTTGACATTTTAAACAAACTGTATTTAAACTTTCTTTTAAAAACACTACTTTAATAAAATCCAATGGTTTCTTAACATTTGATAAAGTGTTTTAAAATTTATTTAATCTAAAATTGTTTAAGTTAATTTTAAAGATAAAAAGGTTTTAAATGTAAATGGTAATTAGTGTATTTACAAGATAATGTATCTTAAGTTAAAAGGTGTTTTATTATCTTGGAAATTAATTAAGTTAATTAGGAGATTAAATATAATTAATTTATTAATTTAATTAAAGATAAAGGTTAATTAAGTGATTAATGCAAGGATAATTAAGTAATTTAATTAATTAATGGTTATAATTGATTAACTAATAAATTAGAGATAAATGAAATGGGAAATTTATTAATTAAGAAATTAAAGGATTAATTAATAATGGCAATTAATCGAGATTAATTTAATATCTAAAGATTAATTGATTCATTGATTTAGAAATGCTTAGTTAATAATTAAGGGTTAACTAATAAATTTGAAAGAAAGATTTTCAAATAATTTGTAATTAAATCATGATAATTAACTCGGATTAATAATTGAAACATCTGATTTAAATTAATCAGTTGATTAATAAATTCACTTGTGAATGTTTAGATTCCATTGAATGTTAGATTGTTTGATATCCCTGATATATGATGCTTTGTGATACATCCTGATTTATGTTGTGATCTGTAGTTTACTTATCTGTGACCTTTATATATCTATGATCTGTGAATGAACGATAAGCGTTGTTCTTATACCGCTTATCGAATTATATTTCTGTATTCTGATATGTGATGATTCATCGTGTTGCACTATTGTGTTAAACCCTTGGACTACACCTTTACACACACAAATATGGATTTCACGAGGAAATCGGTTAAGTCACAGATCAATTTAAATTTGATGTTTTTGAAATTGAAATTTTAATTTCAATTGATTTTGAAATTGGAAATTTGGGTTTAAAGTGAAAAGCTTTTGAAATGGAATTTCAAGGATAAAAGTTATTTTGAGTAACTTAATCGAGTTTTGAAAATTTAAATAATTTGATTTAAATTTGAATTCAAGTTTGAAATTGAATCCTATGATTTGGAACTAGGGATTTAAAGATATTATGAATGTGTTTATCTGAATTTAAACCATTTAAAATTGTAATTTTGAGAATTTGAACTTAACCCAAGGATTTCAACTCGTATGAATGAATCAGATTTTCTGAAATGAAACTGTTGTTTTAAAAGAATAAAAGCTTTCAGATAAGCAATGAAATTCCAGTTTAATTAAAGGAATTTCAATATTGAATTGAAAATGGTTTTCCAAGTTATGAATGAATTGTTTGAAAAGCTATGATTTGAATCTGTTATCTTTAACAGATTTAAAATAATGATTGGTTTAAATCATTTGAAATGGGATCGTTTTGAAAGCTATAAGTTAAATCTTGATTTAAAGGTTTAACGAGTTAAATTGAAATGGAAATTAATTTGGAAAATCTGTGAATGAATCTTTTGTTTAAAAGATTAAAGTGTGGAAACTGTTTAAACCGTAAAGATTGAATCTTTTTGTTTAAAGATTTGAAATGGTAATCGATTGAAACCATTTGAAAAGAAAAGTTTTGGGTAATAAGTTGTGACTTAATTGAAATCCCATATCCATATGTTTTTAAAATATTTCGCTCACTATTCGGTTTAGCCGGGAGAGGACCTTTGGGTCGTATAACCCATTCCGAATATGTGATACGTCGTATATGGATAGCATTTGAAGACCGGATATTTTTGAAAACGGAAGGATTACCGTCGAGTTACTCTGCATCGGCTGATCCCCGATATAGAGGTTTTATCATCCTTAGTGACGGGAAGTTCGGACGTGATTGGAAATTATCCGGAATTGCAAGGGCTTCGTGAGAAGTGCCTTCGGTTCTGTTCGATCCCGGAACAGACTTGTATGGATTGTATGTCTGACATTACACTTTGAGATATAAAGCCGATTTCTTTCAAATACATTTCTGTTGGTGGCGGAGAATTTATTCTCTTAGCTTAACACCCTTCTCTGAGACGTACGAGCTCAGAGGTTATGTAGTTGAAATTTATCAGCGATATATCCCAATTTGGTAATGTGGCATGCTGAGTGCTGCTGTGAAATGATCAGTGTTTGATCATTTGCGATATGATCATTTATTTGATTTATATCTTTGTGATCATAGGTTGATCATCTGTTGACCCGAAGCGTGGCTTTTTGAAAAAGCGTAGCTTTGTGGACGAGACTTCGTCAGGACCTCACAACCCGGAAATGGTCGAAACAGGATCGTTGCGGCAAGGTTATGAGGGTCGCGCCCTTTAGGGTATGTCATTTCCTTCTGGAAAGGGGTGGTATCATGGTATGGAGCCCAGATACTTACTCATGTGGATACACCTTCTTTATGATGTGTGATGTTGGATACCGAGCTCGGATAAAGGTCCCAAAGGACCGGGAGGTGGCATATTCGTGAGTTACCTGTTACAGGGGTAACCCGGCCTTGTTGGCAGAGAGCAGTTTGTCTCTCGGGACGTCCCGCCAGAGGCGATCCCATGCGGCGGAAGGAAGTTCCTTAGCCTGACCATTTGTTGGAAAATCCAAAGAAACAATACGAACCCTGTACGGTTTTAGTTGTATTACCTGCTATGGAATGTGGCGGTAACCTGCTATTGAACATAGTAGCTATAGTAGGCATACGATACTGGTCGTATGTTGGCTAAGATTAATATTATACTTTCGAAATGTTTTCTGCACTATGCACTAATAATAATATCAAGATGATTTGGCGTAGTAAGCATCTTTGACTATCATAAGAAGAAATCTCCTCCAATTCTGCGTTTGCATTGTGTGTGTGGCGGGAGGTCTTATGGTAGTTTCATTTTCCAAAAGCATTGCGGATTTCAATGTTTAAAACCTTTTGTTGTTGTTTAAAGATAAACTGTTTTTGTTGCTCACACCAGTCCCATGACTGATCCGGAGTTTATTGTTCCCTTCCTAAACTCTGGGTGCTCATAATTTTCCACACGAGCAGTCTAGAGTTGGGTTTCTTTTCAGATATTCAGGTTTAGTAGATTATCTGGAGCTAGTTCATTCATCGGAGTTGCTTATCTTGGAGTTGTGGATTCATTCTTGTCTGAAGATCATTTTGGAGTTATCACTTCTATTGATATTGTTCCACTGCTGATGTTATCATTTTCTTTTCCGCTGCTATTTGTTGTATCATATCTCTGATGTATATTGATATCTGTTGTATCACTCTGTTGTATCAGATATTGTATATCAATGTATTATTCTTTTCTTCCGCTGTGTTATTTACTTAATTGTGTTATAGCTCCGGCGAATCGGATTTGAACGGTCGAATCTGCGACATTCTAGTACAATGTGAAGTACGGATGTTGATTTTCGAGCGGGCAAAACCCGAGCCGTCACAATGAGATTCGTAGTTTCCTTGGATTGGCGGGTTATTACCATCGGTTCATTAAGGATTTTTCCCATGTTGTGCTTCCTCTCACCAGCCTTACTCGGAAAGGCATTCGTTATATTTGGTCTGATAAGTGTGAAGCTTCCTTTCAGACATTAAAGGAACTTCTCACTAATGCTCCTATTCTTGTGGTTCCCGATTGGAATCATGATCTTGTTGTCTATACCGATGCTTGTGGTAGTTGTCTCGTTGCCGTGCTTATGCAGAAGGATCGGGTAGTTGCTTATGCTTCTAGGAAACTGCGTCCGAATGAGGTTCGCTATGCCACTCATGATCTTGAGTTAGCTGCCATTGTCTTCGCCTTGAAGATTTGGCGACACTATTTATTAGGCGAGCGCTTCATTCTCTATACCGATCATAATCCTTGAAGTATTTGTTTACTCAAAAGGAACTCAATATGAGGCAACATCGTTGGCTCGAGTTTCTTGCCTCCTATGACTTTGATATCCAGTATACCCCTAGTAAGGATAATCGTGTTGCTGATGCGCTTAGTCGCAGACATTCGGCTGTCATTTCTATGATGCTTGGCGAATGGGATATTCTTGTGACTCTATCTTTTTGTGATATTCGTGATCGAGCTCCATCCTCTGATTCTCCGATAGTATTATTCAGTTTGGAAGCTTGACCCTCTCTATTTGATCATATTGCCAAAGCTCAGTGGCGTGATCCTGATCTTGTGCATCTTATTCAGCTTTGTGAGACTGAATCCCGTGATGAGGCGTTGCGGGATTTCAGCATTGATTTTCATGGGTGTCTTCGCAAGAAGAACCGTCTTGTTGTGCCTTCTGATTCTGCACTTAGGCATGACATTCTTGATGACTGTCATCGTTCTAAGTATACCATTCATCCTGGCATTAGTAAGATGTATGCCGATATGCATTGCCTTTATTATTGGGAAGGCATGAAGTGCGAGGTGGCGAGTTATGTGAGTAATTGCATGACTTGTCAACGTATTAAAGCCAAACACCAGTGCCCTTCTGGTCTCCTTCAGCCTCTAGAGATTCCATTGTGGAAATGGGATCAGATTTTGATGGATTTCATTGATGGCCTACCTCGTACGAGATCGGGCCATTCTAGCATTTGGGTTATTGTTGATCGCCTCACCAAATCAGCTCATTTTGTTCCTATAAAATCTAATAGGACCGCTTCTCTTTTGGCTAAGTTATATATCAAGGAAATCGTGAGACTTCACGGTGTTCCTAGCTTGATTGTAAGTGACCGTGATCCTTTATTCATAAGTCATTTCTAGCAGAGTCTTCAGCAAGCTTTGGGAACAAAGCTTAATTTCAGCACAGCTTATCATCCACAGTCTGATGGACAGACTGAACGGGTGAATCGTATCTTAGAGGATCTCCTCCGTATTTGTATTCTTGATTTGGGAGGTGGTTGGGAGGATCATCTACCCCTTGTAGAGTTCTCCTACAACAATAGTTTTCAGTCCAATATCGGTGTGGCTCCTTTCGAAGCCTTATACGGAAGGCCATGTCGATCACCTTCTTGTTGGTTGGAATCTGGGGAGAAGCTTATTCTTAGCCCAGATTTTGTTCATGATTCTTCTGAGAAGATTGATCTTATTCGTCAAAGAATGAAAGAGGCACAGAGCCGCCAGAAATCCTACGCGGATAATCGTAGGAAGCCTCTCGAGTTCTTGGTTGATGATCTCATCTTTATTTGTGTTTCTCCTTTGAAAGGGGTTATGCGCTTCAGTATGATAGGGAAATTGGCTCCTCGCTTTGTAGGACCATTTTCTATTACTGAACGTATTGGCCCTGTGGCTTATAGAGTTTCACTTCCAGCTCATCTATCCGGTGTTCACGACGTGTTTCACGTCTCTCAACTTCGGAAGTGTCTTCGAGAATCGGATTTTGTTATCGATTCTCCTGATTTGCAAGGGCTTGAGATCTTACCAGACTTATCTATTGTACATCAGCCTATTCGCGTACTTGCCTCGGAGGTGAGACACCTTCGAAACAAGGACGTGCCGCTCATTAAAGTTCAGTGGTCCACTAATCCCAATGACTGTACTTGGGAAACCAGAGAGTTTATCGAGCGATCCTATTCGGGTTTTCTATCTTTTCTTAGCAATGGTGAGAATATCTCTTTATCTCAAGCTTATTTTTCTTTCGTTTTTGGGAGATGTAAGTATGTAGTTGTTACAAATTCTTCTCTAGGAATTGCACGGATGAAATTTTGTTAAGGAGGGGAGATCTGTAACAACCCGCATATTTTACGATGGTATATTTAAATGTTTTATTTAAATATAGCGTCGTTAGTCGGATTTAAGTCCAAAACGTCACCTTTTGCAAATGGTCGAATTAGGACTCGGGACCACTTCCATTGAGTCCAAAATGGCGTTTGCGATCTTTTTGAGTATAAGTATCGATATGTTTGGAGTTGAATAGAATTTTGCTATTTTCTATTTGGGCTTTGGGTTTGGGTTTCAGCCCACTAACCCAACTTATTACCCTAACTCATTAACTCTTCGTCCATTCACTCATTTCATTTCCTAAACTCTATCTCAACTGAAAATGGGGGAAGAGAATGGGAAATAGAAATTCCAAGCCCTAGTTTCCTTTGCAAACTCAAATTCTTGCTCCAAAATCAAAGAGAAGCTTAGGTAAGCCTTCATTTCACCTTCTCCATCTCAATCTCTCTCCAATTTCAGAAATTTCCTATAACCTAATTTAGGAAATATTTGTTTTTGATCTTAGATTGAAGCTTGTAGAATTGAAGTGAAGAGTGGTTGATCTCTTCTTTGTGTTTGAGTTTCTCATCATTGTTTTTGAGTTAAAAGGTGAGTTTTTGAACTCACATCTAAGCCTATAGCTTTTGTTGTTGTTAGGTGTGAATTCCTAACATCTATTCATGTTCATTTGCTTTTGATTTGGATTGATACGGTGAATTCTCCAAATTTTGGTGTTTTGGAGATAAAATCTTTAAAGATCCTATTGTGGATATTTGGACATGTTGTTTGGGGTGTATCGAAGAGCCTATAAGACTGGGTTATCGCTTGGCGTAATCCCCTAGTCATCGTTGCTCGTCCAATAGCTTCCCATTCGTTTTGGCCATCAAGGCCTAGGCAAATTGTTGCCAGACCAGGTCTTCAGACTTCTGAAATGCAAGTTCAGACGTCTGGTTTTAAACCTGGAAAACAAAAATATACGGCAAAAATTTATAAAAATGGCGGAAAACAAAGTCAGACGTTTGAAACAACCTCTCAGACGTCTGAAACATTGTGTCAGTCGTCTGAAACAACCTCTTAGACGTCTGATGCAACATGTCAGACGTCTGAAGCCACCCTCCAGACGTCTGGAAGGTTTCTGAATTTCCAGTGAATAAATCCAGACGTCTGGATTTTAAATCAGACGTTTGGAACAGCCTATTTTTGCCTATTTACCTATTTTTGAGTGAATTTCCATTTTTATCGATTCTTGTCGATCCAATTAGTTGTTATCGCATTTTTGACTTTGATGATTCTTTTTTAGATTTCGTACATGGGTTTTTATAAAGTGATCTTTTTAAATAGTATTAAAAGCTCGTTTCTCCAACTTATAATTTCTATATAAAACACACACTTTTGCACTTCGAGCGAAGAGGGAGGAGAATTAAATGATTAAATAAAACGCGTGCTATGAACATGTATGTTTATCTTTTCAGTTAATTCCTAATCTATTCGTTTGACCGTTTTGACCTTTGGGTCTGGTTTACCGATGAGATGAGGTGAACTTTGTACTGCTTTGAATGTGAAATTGACTAATGGTTAGTAAACCGTTTAGTGCGAACGTGTGGTATGGGACTCACGTTAACATTTTTCGGGTTCCTTTCTGAGAGTTGTGACACTTTCTGCCAGTTAGTGGTGTCCAGTACTTGGCCTCCATACCTTCGCCACTATGGTTTGTTGCCTTCGGGGTTTGTTGCCTTCGGGCTTGTGGATCCTTGTTATACAGTACTGAGATCGAGCATCTTTTGTTTTCTTGACATTTATATTTCCCTAGTGTATCGCCTTTCGGTGTAGGTCCTTTGAACCACACGATATATAGCGATTACCCTGTGGAAACTTGTGTTACCTTTATTGGTATTTGTTATTTGACTTTTTGGCTTGTTTTGGGATATTCATATCCTTTGTTTATTTGAGTTGCCGATGATATGAGGCTTGTTATGATTCATCTTTTGTTAAAAGATCTGGTTATCTCTTTTGGAGATATTTGTAGTATTTTATGACCTTGTATGTTCATTATCATTTAGTTTATCTAACTGATTTGTTTAGCTAGACTGACCCGTGTATTTTATACTCGGGTCAGACCGAGATGTTTCAGGTTAGGTACATTGGACTTAGCCTATTTTGCTTCCGCATGGACTATTCTGCTAGCTCCTTTTTGTTATAGCTTTTTGTGTAGTCCTTTTTGGCTGTAACTCTGATATATATTCTTTTGACTCCCCAGTATATTGTGGTTTGCTTTACCACTTGACATGTATCATTTTGTATACTCTGTAATGTATCTGTATATGTGTAAATGTATGTGATGATCTACTGTTCTATGATGTGTATTACATTTGAGTTGTTATATTTTATTTTGATAGATCCTTCAGCCACCTATGGCTTTGTATTAAGTATTTATTGGATATGTCGATCCATTTGAGAAAGAAAAGAAAATGTATGGCAATTGTCGGCGTATTCAATAGATAATTAAGACAAGGCTATAGATGGTCGCTCCTATCCAGGTCTATTCTCCCTATTAGCAGACGATGTTACCTAGTAATACTCTTTGCTAATGTGAGTCTCGGAGTGGGGCGTCACAACGTCGACACGATCGCACTGCGATTCGTTTCGTCCAAAACGGACTTCGCACGCAAAAGTAACGATTTTATTAATATGCTATTTTAATTAATATTAAAATTAACAAAAACTAACTAAAAAAATTCTTTTACCTCACTGCTTAATTCACGCGTTCCCTCTTCTCTCACGCGACTTCGTCTTCCTCCCCAAACCGCTCGCGACCCACTGCCATAATCAATATTTTTTTATTGGAAAAAGAACCGCCTACTCCCTCATCGCGTCACCATCGCGCGTCCATATGTTGGTCACGCCAACCACCTTCAGTGCCGCCTCCAGCCTATCGTGCATCTCCAGGTCGTAAACAAACACTCCAAGCGCACGCGATCTACTCCTCCATGTCGTTAGGCTTCGCTCGCGATTTCTCAATCATAGTTTATTTTTTTCTTCTGGTTGTTTTGATCTCTCTCTTTTTTTATCTTCGATTTAGAATAGAAATAAAAGGGGGAAAGGAGGGGTACGTGATACGGCTAGAGAAAGGAACGTGAGTTTGAATGTAGATATTTATATTATTAGTTTATTTGAAAAATATCTGACGTTTAACGTCCGAAATTCCTCGAGCTCTAAAAGAAATGTGCCGCTAGGTGATTAGAATGTTTTATGCCCATTTCGAACACAATGGTACTAGTCTCGAGGCCTAATTCGATCGTATATGGAAGATAGCTTTTCAAATCGAATTATTTTAATTAAATTCTGAAATTAATTTCTATGCGTTTCAAGCTCGCACGGCCAAACGACAAGTCCGATCGCTACGAAACTTGAAATCCTACAATAACTCACTATTACAGATCTGATGAAACTTGTTTCGTCGAAATCCGAGACAATTGCCAAAATGACTATTTTTACTCGTTAATTAAAATATATAATTTTCTAACTCCCGGATTTACGAAAAATTTCGGCAGAGTCTCCTTTGCGCGGCTCGATCAAATTTTTTTTACAATATAATATATAATACAAATATACTAATATATATCAAATATACATCTCATCTCAATGGTGAGGCATCCTAAAGGGGAAAATATAAAATCGCGGTACGTAATTCGAGAAACGTACTTTATTATTAATAGTACGAGCGGGTTCGCTCGTATTAAGCAATCAAAAGCAACATAGTTCGCAATCAAGCTCCAAAAGCGAGCATACGCCCTTCCATACCTACTAAACAGTCAATAACCAATGAGAATATATATAAAGAGTAAAATCAATATATAACATGGATTATGCAATAACCATAAACGAATATAGCAAATGCAACAAACAAACATCCAACAAACAATATCCATCCAATCTTATCCACAACAATACCAATTCACACTTCCTAAAGTCAATATTAAGTTTATTATACTTTCATTTTCTATCAATATTAAATTGATTTACTTTTAATTCATTGACATTTATTTCATCTATATACAATTTGTTTGCTTTCAATTTATTCACATGGATTTCTTTCGAATTGAATTGGTTCACCTTAAATTTCTTCACGTTCAATTGTTACATTCATTTCCTAAATCATTCAATGGATTTATATTCAATTCATTCGCTTTTAATTTTACATTCAACTAATTTGGTTTCAATCCATTTTTATTCAATCAACCAATATTCATTGCATTCACATTTGATTGATTATAATTTAATGTATTTACATTCAATCAATTTACTTTTAATTGATTAATATTTATTTTAATGACATTCATTTTTATTTATCATCCAATGAATTTTGCATTCCATTTAACCTTGTTAAGCTAAATTTATTTCATTATCACTTAGTATGTAACAACCCAAAAATTTTAGCAATATTTTATTCTTTAATTTTAACTCTGGGGTTTTATTTTACGGAAGATGAATTTCTAAATTTAATTATAAATAATCACCCAAGATTTTTTTTTATATAAGCAAATTCTATAATTCTTATTTTGGTTAAAACTCAACATTTATTGAAGTTATAAATCTTTAAATTTCTAATTTTCCAATCTTTTAGTTTAGTTGAATATATTCATAACAAAGTTTTATTTCACTTTTGTTCTTTAAAAATGGATTATATACTTTTAAATTTAATCATTTATATTTTTCTTAGTTACGTTTAGTAATAGATTCTTAGTACATGGAATGAATAAAAACCCAATGTAAATAAATCATGTTTTATTAAGTAATAGATTGCAAAATTTATGTATAATTAAACTGTTAATTACGCATTTAAAAAAGGCGCGTTATTTGATGGAATAAATAACGTATAAATAGGAAAACGTATAAAATTTAAAACCATTGTTTTGTTATATTTTGGGCATAAACTATTGCGTCTGTTGTACGCACTTTTAAATATATTCACTTTCCTTCTGATTTAATAGAAACGTTATCCTCAAATTAAAACCGTTCACATTCAAATTATGGTCTTTGTTCCTAAATCAATTGTCGTGCACGTTTAAAGGAGGAAATTCACTGTGCCTTGCCATTTCTTCCATTTGTTTATAAATGTATATAATCTTTTGACTCTTCCAAAGAGCCGTTAATTTTATTTAAAACTAGATTAAAATCATCGGGGGTTTCCACTTTTCTTTTTGTGAATAATTGCCAATTTTTAATTCATAGACGTTTGAAAATAATAAATATATTTCTGTCCTTCACCTTAATCAACATTTAAACACGTTCGCACCAGATTTTCCATTTCCGTTTAAAGCTAATTGATTACTTGCCGTTTCTCTACCCTTCATTCACGCCAATTTCGCTGACTAGTGCAAATTATTTCTTGCCTATCTTTCACCAATCAACGCATCCTATTCCTAAGAATTTCTAAAAGAATAAAAATTGTTAGCAAATAGTTCTTGCCGTTTTTATCAATCAATGCAATAAATGTTGCCCATAACTTCTCATCTAAATCAATGCGTGATTGCATAAAGATGGTATCACGTATCAATCAGATTTGTTTGCCCTTTTGAATTTGTTTTCATGCATGAAATTTGGCTTAGTTGCCAAAATTCACGCACCCTTTAATAATGCACTAAAATCATTTATTTCTTTTAACATGCGAAATTTCAAATTTGACTTGCCATTTTCTTTCTGCATTTGATTTGTAAACGAACGGAATTCCTTGCCCATAAAACTCTTTCCTTTCTGGCCATAAAACTCGCATGCCTTGATTACGCATATCCCTATTTCTTTGCGTGCAAAGCAACCAATAGTTTTCCTATAAATTGAAGCCTCGTACCATTTCCATTTCATCTCTTTTGGCCTCCATCTCCTCTAGTACTAAACTCACGCATCCCCTTTGAAAAAAAAGAAGCATCGCGTCAAGCAATTTTCCACTTCTTTTGTTCTCTTCTTCCTTGCGTGTGCCAGTAGGTATGGCCTCTTCCTCCTCTTGTTTCCTTTTCATTTTGCTTTGTTTCTGTAGTTCCATCCTTCTATTATACGGAAAAAAAATTTGTGTCACTGCCAGGATTTTCCTGCATGCACTTATGGGCCAAGCATGGAAATGAGTTGTCAACTCTTGAACCTAAATTTGTGTCACCTTTTGCATGCTTAAAGAAAAATAAAGGTTGCGTGCACTGTTCTTGCCTTTTTAAAAATCACTGCCTGAATTTCCCACTAGGAATCACGTACATGCATATAATTTAGATGTGTCAAATTATCTCGTTCAAATTTTTATTTAAAATTTCGCTTTGATTTGTGATTCAATTCGAGTACTAAGTTTGATTTATTTATCTTGTTTCAAGATCGAGACCAGTTTGTCTCCTCTTCCAATTTTTGATCGTGCCCTCTGTTCTTCTCTTTCGGGGTAGATATTGTTGTCTGATTTGAATCTTCAGCAGCGAAAGGTGAGTAATTCTCACCAGACGATGTGTACTTATATAGTTGATAAACTGACATCACTTGAATCTGTAAATGCATATCATCCTGTTGTAACTGCTATATTATAAACATATGATGTTCACACCTGTATTTACACCTATTATACTATATGTTACTGTTATTTCATGTTTTTCTATTCATTTTTATCAGTTTATCACACTGCAAGTTCCCTGTAGATTAGGTTCATTATGGGTTGAAATGATACATACCCGAACGGACTTTAGAATAGGGAAAGATCGTTATGGGCTGAAATGATAAGCCTGAGCGACTTTTTATTTTATTTATTTAACTTGGGATTGCGGGTTTGAAATGATAGAACCTGGGTTTTTCTTTGTAAACTGCGGATTGAAAGGATACATATCTGTATCACTTGACCTAGGCTAGAAAAATTATATACAGACCCGTGGTTTATATATTTTTCTAAAATTTTAAAATATTTAAAAATGTAAATATTATGATATTTTGATTTAAATTTTATTAAAATGATTTCTATAAATATTAGTGATTTTCTACAAATTAAATAAGGGAATTAAGTAGATGGTGAAGTAGAATTTGAAATATAAGTTAATTTTGGAATTTATGATTTTGTTTATAAATGGAATTTATGTAAAGTAAGAATATATGACAAATTTGATTTAAAGATGAATTTAATTATTTTTATTAAGTAATAATAATGTTTTAAAGGTGTTGATGATTTTGTATAAATTAAAATATGGAATAAATGAATTTTAAGTAGAAATTTTTGAAATATAACTTAAATTGGGAAATTGTGAATTTTGTTAAAAGTGAAATTTTAATTAAGTAAAATAAATGTAAAAAAGTCATATTTTGGAAATTTAAACTTAGTTGTTAAGTTAAGAATTTATTTAAAGAAATGAAAATTTAATTGTTATTTAATTTGATTTTTGTATTGAAATTTGACTTTATAAAAATCATAGGAATAAAGGTATTGAAATGATTGTTTTTAAATATGGAACTATATGATTTTATAAGTTAAAATTATTTTTATTAAAAGTTAATTATGTGTGAAATTGTAAATAAAACTTGAATTTAATTTGACAGCATTTTTGAAATATAATGTAAAGATATTACAGCATTGGAAAATGCTGTAGTTGTTTTAAATGAACCAAATAGCAAATTTGAACTAAGGGTTATTACAGCACTTTGTTAGTGCTATAGTTGTTAAATTTAACTAAAATTTTAATTGAAACTAAATTAAGAAATTACAACATTTAAATGCCGTCTTTTGTTAATGAACTGTTTTTAAACATAACATTTCGTAGCATTTTCTAAGTGCTGCGAAAGTTGAATTTTTTTTGTTTAATAAATTCAAATGAATAAATGATCCTTGGAAAAAAGATTAAATTTTGGAAATTTAATATTTAATTATTAAATATAATGAATTGACTTTAAATGGTTTAAATGGAATAGTTGATTTTGGAAATACAACTATTTTGAAATATGATTAAATGGTATTTAAATATAATAGATGATGTTTTGAAATGATATTTTGATATTTTGAAATGAATTTGAATCTATATTTGAAATTTATAAGATTTGAAATGGTCTATGGAAATTTAATTGAAATAAATGATTGAATTGAATTGAAACTTTGAAAATTTTAATACTTGATTTGAAAGTATAATAATTACACTTTTAAATGGTTTAAATGAATTAATTTGTTGGAATATAAACTATTTTAAAGGCAACTTGAAAATCATAGTAAATGAATGATATCTTTAAATTTAAAAGTATTTAAAGTTTAATATTTAGATTTGAACTCAAATGATAAGTTGATATATTAAAATGATTTGAAATGAAGTTTTGGAAAGATATGATATTTTGATATATTGAAATGATTTGAAATGAAGTTTTGAAATGATATGATATTTTAAATATATTGAAATGGTTTGGAATTGATTTAATCTTTATTTTGATAAAGATTTGGATTTGAAATGATTATCTATTTTGAAGTATAAACTGTTTTTAAATTATAACCACGGGTTATAATAACGATAGGTTGTTAAAGAGACCGGGATCGGATATGGACATACTCTCTGTCGATACCGAACACCACTTTGACAACTGTGTACGCGGTGGAGTTTCCAAAATGAAGTAGGATGGTGGCGACGATCCTAAAGGTATATACGTGGACCCAACTCCCGTGAGTTGGCATAAGGTGGCTAAAACAGGAGCGATCGACGGGACAAGGAGGTAGCACCTCTGATCGGACACACTTCTTCGATACCATTCTATTACTTGTGATTGATTTGGTGCGCACCCTTGATTTGGGAGTGTTGTTCGAGGTGGGCGGTAGTGGCTGCTATGCGTCACCACCAGTCCGGATGCATAATTGGTATATCTACCCTGGCATTGCCTTGTGTGCCGTGTCACCTACCATATCGAGCCCACTACGATTTTGGTATAAAGAACCGACCGCGTTAAGGTTCACTATCCCCTTAACGCTATTTTCTATATGATTATACTTTACTAATTAGACACTAGTGTATATAGCGTATATTACTACATAATAAATAGTTTAACGGATCCTTAAAGAATGGGCGATCCCAAGCATTCTTTGAGTTACTTGTACCTTTATTACAGTTCACTTGAGTTGGTTTACATTATATAAGTATATATTGTCCTGACTCGAGTGTTTTGTGTTTTGCTTTACGCTCGGGTCAGCCTGAGTTATTCACAGATTTGGATTTCCACTATCTTGGAGATTTGAATCGCTGGAGATTATCTGCTTGTCTTGTCCTATCTACTTCAGTTCCATTGTCCTACTCAGCTTGTACTTGGTTATTTTATTGAGACTTCTGTTGTTCTCTATTTCTTTTGTTATATCTTATGTAACTCTGATATATTTATATAGTAGCTTCATGAACTACTATTTCTTTTACTTCTGCTGCATTATTTTACTCTGTGTCTGTGATCTGTGATTATATTTATTTACTGTATATTCTTAGATTTGCCAAATTTTATTTACAACGCGGTATTTTGAGCAATTCAAGTCCGACATGTGCGGATGCGAATGGTTGAAAATACCTGGTCGTTACAGTTGGTATCAGAGCTTTGGCTTTGAGGCAAAACTCAGCATATGGAGTAGATTTATTTACAGAATCACTTTCGTTCGAGTTTGAATCTTTTCCTCTTGATTCGAATTTCCTTTGAATTTTTGGAACGTTCCCTGCGGTTCCAAAATTCATTCTTGTCCCTCACTATTCCTCTTCTTTTGATTCTGGAGTATCCCATAACTCCGCTTCGAATGAGCTTTATAGTGAATTGGCGGTCTTGCCAATATTCTAATGACTTGTAAAAGGGGGAAAACTCCTTTACAAATTAGCATTGATTCACCAGAGATTTATATTTATCCTTGGTTTAGATGCTAATATCTTTTGTTATTCCAAACTCTATCTCTTGAGATCGGATGTAGATTTATCCCAGAAAAAAATTATACACATTTGATCTTATTCATTAAGTCACGGTTGACCCGGTTAAGGTTGCCCGCGATTTATCTAAGCTTATCCATCTTCATATTTTGTTAATTAATCATCTTGTCTTTTGTTTCCAAAATATCTCCAAACTTTTTGAATTGTACTTATAAATCTATGTTTGTTTTATATATTGTGTTGTTTGAGTTGTTGATGTTGATTTGGGCTTCCGATCGATTCGTCTGATCAACGCTATCGATAGGATTTCTAAAACACTTTGACAGAACAAACTGACACACTATTATTTTAAAATTTGGTTAATGAAATAAATTTTGATATAAGTAAATATTATGGAACTTAATAAATTGATTTAAATTGATTATTTGAAATGATAATACTTGATTTATCATTCTATAAATAAATTTATAAATAGTTATTTATAAATTTGATTTGGGAACTGAAATGAATTTAAATCAAGAATTTGAGAATTTAATTTCTTATGGTTTCAAACCTTGTGTTTAAAGTTTTAAAAGGACATGTTATTTAAAGTATTTTGAATAGACATTTGTTTCCAAAGAATTTTTAAAGTTTTAAAATTTTAGTGCTCTTCTCTTTGTCGCTGGAAAATAATTTCGGTGATGACCGTGGCATCATCGACGTTCATTTTCGAGTTTCGAAGTGAAGAAACCATTCTGTAGTCTTGCTACAGCTTTGTTTTGGGAAATCTAATTGATTTGAATTTCTAAAAGATGATTTGATTTATAATATATATAGATATATGATTTAAAATTTGATTTGACAAATTTTGTGCATACATTTATTTATCTCTAAATGGTTTGAAAAGAATCGGAAATTTTATTCTTAAATTCTATCTTAAATAATAACTTCAAGTATAAAAAAGAAAATAAAATTTTGAATAAATATTCAAGCTTGATATGATTGAATTAGAATGTTTAGATTGTATATTAATTTTAGAAAGTTTTATTTTTATAATTCTCAATTGCATTCCAATATAACCTACCTTAATTTTTAGAAGTTAACAATGTAATTGGATAATATACAATATAAAAAGATTTTTATAAATAAAATTTGAGTGGTTATACTAAATGTTATACACTTAAATCTTAGTTATAAAAAGATTAACAGAGGTAAATAGAATTAAAGGGTAATTGAATAACTTACAATAAAATTATGTTAAAAGAACTAAGGATAAAAGGAATCAGTTATAATAAGTGTAAGTATATTTAACATGAGTGATAAATATATTGAGAGGAATAAATTCAATTTTAATTAGGAATAAAGAAGAATTAAATTTATTGAATGTTATACACTTAATTTTAATCAAATCCATGATTTTTGAAATTGTTGGTTTAAGAAATTAGATGATAAGATAATGAAATTAGAGATAGTAAGATTTATTTAACTTGTGTAAAATTAATTATCAATTCGAGCTGAAACCATGGAAATTTCAAACCTATTATCTTATTTTGTTTTTCAATTTATTATCTTATTTTGTTTTCCAAACTATCTTTGGGTGTCCTTATTTTCCTCATATTGCTACAACTTGGTATAGGCATCTATTTATAATCTTTCTATTTAGAAATCTTTCTATAATCTTTAATAATTTTTTATACTCATTTCGAATCTGAGCACTGCTTTCATCCACAGACCGTAGGTCAAGTGGAAAGAGTGAATTAGATTCTAGAGGATCTTTTCGTGCTTGTGTTCCTAATTCTCGAGAATCTTGGGAAGATCATCTCCACCTTGTTAAACTTACCAATAACAATAGTTATCAGGTATAATTTCAATCCCTTTGTCATCTTGTCTTAATCTTGTTTCACTCTATCTTTTCTGTGCTTTCCCGTACCTCATTCCTTTTCGAGGATGAAAAGTTTTGAGTGGGGGAGAGTGTAACAGCCCAAAAATTTTAGCAATATTTTATTCTTTAATTTTAACTCTGGGGTTTTATTTTACGGAAGATGAATTTCTAAATTTAATTATAAATAATCACCCAAGATTTTTTTTATATAAGTAAATTCTATAATTCTTATTTTGGTTAAAACTCAACATTTATTGAAGTTATAAATCTTTAAATTTCTAATTTTCCAATCTTTTAGTTTAGTTGAATATATTCATAACAAAGTTTTATTTCACTTTTGTTCTTTAAAAATGGATTATATACTTTTAAATTTAATCATTTATATTTTTCTTAGTTACGTTTAGTAATAGATTCTTAGTACATGGAATGAATAAAAACCCAATGTAAACAAATCATGTTTTATTAAGTAATAGATTGCAAAATTTATGTATAATTAAACTGTTAATTACGCGTTTAAAAAAAGGCGCGTTATTTGATGGAATAAATAACATATAAATAGGAAAACGTATAAAATTTAAAACCGTTGTTTTGTTATATTTTGGGCATAAACTATTGCGTCTGTTGTACGCACTTTTAAATATATTCACTTTCCTTCTGATTTAATAGAAACGTTATCCTCAAATTAAAACCGTTCACATTCTAATTATGGTCTATGTTCCTAAATCAATTGTCGTGCACGTTTAAAGGAGGAAATTCACTGTGCCTTGCCATTTCTTCCATTTGTTTATAAATGTATATAATCTTTTGACTCTTCCAAAGAGCCGTTAATTTTTTTAAACTAGATTAAAATCATTGGGGGTTTCCACTTTTCTTTTTGTGAATAATTGCCAATTTTTAATTCATAGACGTTTCAAAATAATAAATATATTTCTGTCCTTCACCTTTATCAACATTTAAACACGTTCGCACCAGATTTTCCATTTCCGTTTAAAGCTAATTGATTACTTGCCATTTCTCTACCCTTCATTCACGCCAATTTCGCTGACCAGTGCAAATTATTTCTTGCCTATCTTTCACCAATCAACGCATCCTATTCCTAAGAATTTCTAAACGAATAAAAATTGTTAGCAAATAATTCTTTCCGTTTTTATCAATCAATGCAATAAATGTTGCCCATAACTTCTCATCTAAATCAATGCGTGATTGCATAAAGATGTTATCACGTATCAATCAGATTTGTTTGCCCTTTTGAATTTGTTTTCGTGCATGAAATTTGGCTTAGTTGCCAAAATTCACGCACCCTTTAATAATGCACTAAAATCATTTATTTCTTTTAACATGCGAAATTTCAAATTTGACTTGCCATTTTCTTTCTGCATTTGATTTGTAAACGAACGGAATTCCTTGCCCATAAAACTCTTTCCTTTCTGGCAATAAAACTCGCATGCCTTGATTACGCATATCCCTATTTCCTTGCGTGCAAAGCAACCAATATTTTTCCTATAAATTGAAGCCTCGTACCATTTCCATTTCATCTCTTTTGGCATCCATCTCCTCCAGTACTAAACTCACGCATCCCCTTTGAAAAAAAAAGAAGCATCGCGTCAAGCAATTTTCCACTTCTTTTGTTCTCTTCTTCCTTGCGTGTGCCAGTAGGTATGGCCTCTTCCTCCTCTTGTTTCCTTTTCATTTTTCTTTGTTTCTGTAGTTCCATCCTTCTATTATACGGAAAAAAAAATTTGTGTCACTGCCATGATTTACCTGCATGCACATATGGGCCAACCATGGAAATGAGTTGTCAACTCTTGAACCTAAATTTGTGTCACCTTTTGCATGCTTAAAGAAAAATAAAGGTTGCGTGCACTGTTCTTGCCTTTTTAAAAATCACTGCCTGAATTTCCCATTAGGAATCACGTACATGCATATAATTTAGATGTGTCAAATTATCTCGTTCAAATTTTTATTTAAAATTTCGCTTTGATTTGTGATTCAATTCGAGTACTAAGTTTGATTTATTTATCTTGTTTCAAGATCGAGACCAGTTTGTCTCCTCTTCCAATTTTTGATTGTGCCCTCTGTTCTTCTCTTTCGGGGTAGATATTGTTGTCTGATTTGAATCTTCAGTAGCGAAAGGTGAGTAATTCTCACCAGACGATGTGTACTTATATAGTTGATAAACTGACATCACTTGAATCTGTAAATGCATATCATCCTGTTGTAACTGCTATATTATAATCATATGATGTTCACACCTGTATTTACACCTGTTATACTATATGTTACTGTTATTTCATGTTTTTCTGTTCATTTTTATCAGTTTATCACACTGCAAGTTCCTTGTAGATTAGGTTCATTATGGGTTGAAATGATACATACCCGAATGGACTTTAGAATAGGGAAAGATCATTATGGGCTGAAATGATAAGCCTGAGCGACTTTTTATTTTATTTATTTAACTTGGGATTGCGGGTTTGAAATGATAGAACCCGGGTTTTTCTTTGTAAACTGCGGATTGAAAGGATACATATCCGTATTACTTGACCTAGGCTAGAAAAATTATATACAGACCCGTGGTTTATATATTTTTCTAAAATTTTAAAATATTTAAAAATGTAAATATTATGATATTTTGATTTAAATTTTATTAAAATGATTTCTATAAATATTAGTGATTTTCTACAAATTAAATAAGGGAATTAAGTAGATGGTGAAGTAGAATTTGAAATATAAGTTAATTTTGGAATTTATGATTTTGTTTATAAATGGAATTTATGTAAAGTAAGAATATATGACAAATTTGATTTAAAGATGAATTTAATGATTTTTATTAAGTAATAATAATGTTTTAAAGGTGTTGATGATTTTGTATAAATTAAAATATGGAATAAATGAATTTTTAGTTGAAAATTTTGAAATATAACTTAAATTGGGAAATTGTGAATTTTGTTAAAAGTGAAATTTTAATTAAGTAAAATAAATGTAAAAAAGTCATATTTTGGAAATTTAAACTTAGTTGTTAAGTTAAGAATTTATTTAAAGAAATGAAAATTTAATTGTTATTTAATTTGATTTTTGTATTGAAATTTGACTTTATAAAAATCATAGGAATAAAGGTATTGAACTGATTGTTTTTAAATATGGAAATATATGATTTTATAAGTTAAAATTATTTTTATTAAAAGTTAATTATGTGTGAAATTGTAAATAAAACTCTGAATTTAATTTGACAGCATTTTTGAAATATAATGTAAAGATATTACAACATTGGAAAATGCTGTAGTTGTTTTAAATGAACTAAATAGCAAATTTGAACTAAGGGTTATTATAGGACTTTGTTAGTGCTATAGTTGTTAAATTTAACTAAAATTTTAATTGAAACTAAATTAAGAAATTACAACATTTAAATGCCGTCTTTTGTTAATGAACTGTTTTTAAACATAACATTTCGTAGCATTTTCTAAGTGTGCGAAAGTTGAACTTTCTTTGTTTAATAAATTCAAATGAATAAATGATCTTTGGAAAAAAGATTAAATTTTGGAAATTTAATATTTAATTATTAAATATAATGAATTGACTTTAAATGGTTTAAATGGAATAGTTGATTTTGGAAATACAACTATTTTGAAATATGATTAAATGGTATTTAAATATAATAGATGATGTTTTGAAATGATATTTTGATATTTTGAAATGAATTTGAATCTATATTTGAAATTTATAAGATTTGAAATGGTCTATGGAAATTTAATTGAAATAAATGATTGAATTGAATTGGAACTTTGGAAATTTTAATACTTGATTTGAAAGTATAATAATTACACTTTTAAATGGTTTAAATGAATTAATTTGTTGGAATATAAACTATTTTAAAGGCAACTTGAAAATCATAGTAAATGAATGATATCTTTAAATTTAAAAGTATTTAAAGTTTAATATTTAGATTTGAACTCAAATGATAAGTTGATATATTAAAATGATTTGAAATGAAGTTTTGGAAAGATATGATATTTTGATATATTGAAATGATTTGAAATGAAGTTTTGAAATGATATGATATTTTAAATATATTGAAATTGTTTGGAATTAATTTAATCTTTATTTTGATAAAGATTTGGATTTGAAATGATATTCTATTTTGAAGTATAAACTGTTTTTAAATTATAACCACGGGTTGTAATAACGATTGGTTGTTAAAAAGACCGGGATCGGATATGGACATACTCTTTGTCGATACCGAAAACCACTTTGACAACTGTGTACGCAGTGGAGTTTCCAGAATGAAGTAGGATGGTAGCGACGATCCTAAAGGTATATACGTGGACCCAACTCCCGTGAGTTGGCATAAGGTGGATAAAACAGGAGCCATCGACGGGCCAAGGAGGTAGCACCTCTGATCGGACACACTTCTTCGATACCATTCTATTACTTGTGATTGATTTGGTGCGCACCCTTGATTTGGGAGTGTTGTTCGAGGTGGGAGGTAGTGGCTGCTATGCGTCACCACCAGTCCGGATGCGTAATTGGTATATCTACCCTGGCATTGCCTTGTGTGCCGTGTCACCTACCATATCGAGCCCACTACGATTTTGGTTTAAAGATCCGACCGCGTTAAGGTTCACCATACCCTTAACGCTATTTTCTATATGATTATACTTTACTAATTAGACACTAGTGTATATAGCGTATATTATACATAATAAATAGTTTAACGGATCCTTAAAGAATGGGCGATCCCAAGCATTCTTTGAGTTACTTGTACCTTTATTACAGTTCACTTGAGTTGGTTTACATTATATAAGTATATATTGTCCTGACTCGAGTGTTTTGTGTTTTGCTATACGCTCGGGTCAGCCTGAGTTATTCACAGATTTGGATTTCCACTCTCTTGGAGATTTGAATCGCTGGAGATTATCTGCTTGTCTTGTCCTATCTACTTCAGTTCCGTTGTCCTACTCAGCTTGTACTTGGTTATTTTATTGAGACTTCTGTTGTTCTCTATTTCTTTTGTTATATCTTATGTAACTCTGATATATTTATATAGTAGCTTCATGAACTACTATTTCTTTTACTTCCGCTGCATTATTTTACTCTGTGTCTATGATCTGTGATTATATTTATTTACTGTATATTCTTAGATTTGCCAAATTTTATTTACAACGCGGTATTTTGAGCAATTCAAGTCCGACATGTGCGGATGCGAATGGTTGAAAATACCGGGTCGTTACATAGTATTTTAATGCTAATACTATTTATAAACCATTTAAGTTTGTTATAAACATTTTAGAAAATTGCAACTCATTTTTATTATTATTCCATAACTTAAATTCATATTAATCCATTGATTCACTTCATTAGCTTATTTTATAAATTTAAACTCATTTTAATAATTTTACTTAAGTAAATTTTATTTTATAATTCCAATTTACATTAATAAATTCTTTCCTCACAATCAATTTCATTCAAGTTATTAAGTTAACTTCATCTTATAGTTCAGATTCAAATCCATATCATTAATTTTTCTTAAATGAAAAATCTCTTTTTTATATACTTATATTCATATTAAAAAAAATCTTTTTATCATAGTTTATTTCATTCAATTTTATTAAGTTAACTTCCATCTTTTAATTTATTTCATTAACTTACTTCATATACAATTAGCTAACATTCGATTTATTTAAAACTCATTTCATTTGTATTTAACTTATTTTCATCCAATTTTAAATTAAATCCAATAACTCACATTAATTTTTTTTACACTTATTTATTTTTATTCAATTTCTTTCACAATTGAAATTGCGTGTCAAATTATAATTCAAGTTGTATTCATTCTATTATCATTTTATAGCTTAAGTGGAATTAATTCACTCCACAAATTTATCTAGTTATAATCAAATCCAATTCAATTCAATTAATCTTTATTATAAACTTTATTTCATTATATCCACTTTTCGGTTTATTCAACTTTAATTAAGCTAAACTTTTTTTCATTAACATTCATATTCAACAAAATTTTTTTCATTAACATTCATATTCAACAAATTTAAAATTTGCTTTAGCTTAATATTTATCAAATCTATAAGTTATGCAAACTTATTCACTTAAAATTTCATTTTATTATTTTATTTAATTCATTTCAAATACAATTCTCCTTTATTTAAGCTTCTTGAGTTCAACTTCATTTTATTTTATTTTATTTCTCAAATTCAAAATTTCTTTTGTTTGCTTAACCAAAAATATTCAATAGTTTAATATTTAATTTTACCTTCCTGCTTAAATCTATAAGTTATAAACTTATTCTTATCTATACTATTTTCCATTACAAGCTCAAAATTTTATTTCATATATTTATCAAATCATATTTAGAATAATTTTCACAACAAAACTTGTTATAGTCTAAAATAGATTCCTTTTGGTAGAAATTATCACTTAGAAACTCGGAAACGAATACTGGCAATGCTGCAGTCATCCCCAGAATTTATTTCCTAGCTACTAAATGAGTTTAGTGCTTTTATTTTCTTCCAAAATCTTTTCAAAATATTTTTCTAGTTAAAACTCTTTCAAATAATATTAATATTAATTTTTAAGGCATTGAAAACAATTTTGAAAACAAAAGGATTTTAAATTGTAAAATTCTAAATTTTTAAAATCACTTCTATTTATATGCTATATTTAAATATACTCATACAATTTCATTACTTTACATTATTGTTATTCCAAACAATTTTTATTTTAATTAGATTCAATTCAATTTAATTATCAAATGCTTAATAAAATAAAATTCATTAAGTATTCGTTTTTATTTTAATTCAATAAATAATTGATGATAATTAAAAATTATCATCTCCTAACCACAATTTCATTAAAAAAATTATTATATATATAATACAATTTAGGTAAAATTATTTCATTTACCCGATTTCAAAACAATATTATGTCGACTTGCCTCGTTTAAGTGTTTAGAAATCCCTATCGATAACATGGCGTCCCACGCACCGACCAGAATTAATAAATAACTCAACGGATAAACACAATATAAAACATTTTATAACACTAACAAGTACGCTCTCTCATATATATACACTCAACTCAATAGACTCATTCTAGGGTATTACTACCCTATCTTTAATGAGTCAAACCCCACAAAGCCAAGGTTATCGCTAAAACCAAGCTCTGATACCAATTGTGACGACCCACATTTCAGAGGATTTAAATCAACAATAATCCACACTTGTCCAACTTAAACAATCCGGAACGTAGATAATCAATGGGGTTAAATAAGAAGAATAAGAAAAGAAGAAGAAAACAAACATAGAATCTCACATCGGAAACGATAAAATATAATAATCAAACAACAGTTCATGAAGCTGTTTATATCATACATTTGATTATAATCTATACACATTTATCAGATTTATATATAAATCAGGGATAAATAATCAATACAGCAGAATAGCATGATGCAGGGGATAACAATAATAGTGATATACTATATCTTCATCTTCATCTTCCAGAGAATAATCTTCAATACGTTGAAAACTCAGGACTGACCCGAGCGTAATGAAAAGACAAAACACTCGAGTCAGGACTAAAATACTCTTGTGTAAATCAAATCAATATCAATAAATATGAGTGCAACAGCGTCAGAGATGTTTATGGGATTTTACATCTCCTATCCAATGTAAAACGTGTGTGCAATAACTTAAGAGATGTTACGGGATTTTCCATCTCCTAAGGATCCGTTAAACTATATATATAATAGTATACACTATAATAGATAATGTCTATCAGTAAAATAAATATCAAAATAGCGTTAAGGCTTTACATTGATCCACTTTAACACATTTTTATAGGTAAACCAAAATCGTAATGGGCTCGAATAAGGATAAATATGACAAGGCACGTGAGGCAATGCCCAAGGTAAGATTCTACCAGTTTACCCATTCTAGTTGGTCGTAACCCATCCGTGGCCAACCGTGACAATCAATTCGAACAAAAAGGGTGCACCCATCGAGTACAAAATGATAGTAATACGAGTGATCAACGTCGCTAGAGGTAGCTAACCTCATTGGCCAGACATAGGCTCCTATTTTAGTCATTTTAATTATGACACAAGTGTCAAGGCTATCCATCATCGTTCTCTTACTTCATTCCAATAAACGTTCGCCAATTCAACCACTACATTCTGGATATCATCCATCGCATGCACGGTTGTCAAAGTGGTTCCAATATTGACAGAGAGTATGCCAATAAGAAGCCCCGGTCTCTCTAACAACCAAACGCCATTTTACACACCGGTTGGTTTTTTTACGTTTCAAAAACAGTTCGTACTTGATATCAAAATATCATGTTCACTACAAAATCAAATCCATTTCGAAATCATCATATTCACTTCAAAATCAAATCCATTTCGAAATCATCATATTCGCAATCATCATATTCGCTTCAAAAATCAAATCCATTTTAAAATCATCATATTCGCTTCAAAAATCATATTTTACTTCAAAATGTAAGTTCAGTTCGATATATCGATTTCACTTCAAAATTTGACTCGAATTACAATTTAGGTTATAACTTCACTTTAACCTAATTCGCATTTAAATCCAAAATTTAAATACAAACATTTCACCCTTTTGACCAGTTTGAACTTTAGAAAATAGTTTAAATAGTTTTAAAATAGTTAAATAGTTAAAATAGTTTAATAGAAAATAGTTTGAGTAATAAAAATGGTTTATATAGTAAAATAGTTTGGAAAAATCAAATAATTTGGATATTTAAAGAATATAGATTTTAAACTTTTTATACTAAAATAATTCATTTGAAAATAGTTTCAAAGTCAAACCGATTCAATTCCAAATTTCAAAATTTAAATCAATTCCAATTTCCATTTCGATTTAATCGATTCAATTCCGATTTCAAGTTGAATTGTACTTCGATTCCAAATTAATTTCAATTTCAATTCCAAATTAATTTCACTTCCAATTCCAAATTAGTTTCACTTCCAATTCCAAATTAATTTCAATTCCAGTTCTAAATTAATTTAAATTCTAATTCCATTAATTTAAATTCCAATTCCAAATTAATTTCAACTTAATTCTCCAATTTAAACCATCTCGATTTATATCAATTTCGTGTTCGATTTTAAAAATATCGATTCAAAATACTTAAATCAAATTTACCTTCAATATCCCAACTAAAAATCCAAATCTTCAACATAATTCAATTCCGAGCTCAATTTCGAAATATTGTTTTATATCACTTTTTCCTAACAATATTCAAAGTTCGAATAAAAGTCCAATCTTTCAAAACAAATTAATTTCATAAACTCAAATCATATTTCGATTATAACTTCAAAAATCTCAACTTCGATTATTTAAACAATTTCGTTTACTAGATTTAATTCCAAATTAATTTCAATTCCAGTTCTAAATTAATTTAAATTCTAATTCCATTAATTTAAATTCCAATTCCAAATTAATTTCAACTTAATTCTCCAATTTAAACCATCTCGATTTATATCAATTTCGTGTTCGATTTTAAAAATATCGATTCAAAATACTTAAATCAATTTTACCTTCAATATCCCAACTAAAAATCCAAATCTTCAACATAATTCAATTCCGAGCTCAATTTCGAAATATTGTTTTATATCACTTTTTCCTAACAATATTCAAAGTTCGAATAAAAGTCCAATCTTTCAAAACAAATTAATTTCATAAACTCAAATCATATTTCGATTATAACTTCAAAAATCTCAACTTCGATTATTTAAACAATTTCGTTTACTAGATTTAAATTTCTACATTTTGAGCTCCAATTCAAAAATAATTCAATTTGCATAAATTCGATTTTATTTCTTAAAAATCAAAAATCAATTTAAATAATTTCAAATCAAAATTTTAAAATCATTTAATTTAACCAACCCGGTGTCCCTATACTATTTTCTATCCTATGGCCAAGTGAATTAATTATTTCAATTTAATTCAGGAATGGATATGTATCATTCCAATCTAAATAAATGTCATAGTTATATATCATTCAACCTATTTCTTAATTTATTTGAAATAATTCAATTTATAGTTTATATACTGTAAATAATGTACAGTATGATAACATGATATATCAAAATAAATAAACATCCAAAATATCAACCAATAGCATCGATCACAACCAATCATCCAAACAGTCAATAAATTTCACAACAATTTCATAATTATCAATATCGGGTATTTTACGAGCGGTTAAATTCTAATTCAATTTAACTATCAATTCAAATTCTATCAATTCATTCAGATGTTAATTTAAATGTCAATTAAACTCATCAAACAACAATCAATAAATTTCAATCACCTCACGATATAAATTTAACTAACATAAAAATTATCTCAGTCAATTGTGAGCGTATAAACACACACCTTTTTTTGTTTGAAACTGAAAAATATTTTTGCTTCAAATAAATCCTACTTCAATCCCATGCCGTAGACGACGTCAACATGATTGCACTGCGATTTTATTAATATACGATTTTATTAATATACGATTTTATTAATATACGATTTTAACTAATATTAAAATTAATAAAAATTAACTAAAAAAATTCTTTTACCTCACTGCTTAACTCACATGTTACCTCTTTGCTCATGCGACTTCGTCTTCCTCCCCAAACCGCTCGCGACCCACTGCCATCATCAATTTTTTTTTATCAAATAAAGAATCACCTGCTCCCTCATCGCATCACCATCATGCCTCCATACATCGCCCACGCTAACCGCCTCCAGCCTATCGTGCATCTCCAGGTCATAAACGAACACTCCAGGCACATGCGATCTACTCCTCCATGTCGTTAGGTTTCGCTCGCGATTTCTCAATCGTAGTTTTTTTTCTGGTCGATTTGATCTTTCTCTTTTTTTTAGACCTTCGATTTGGAATAGAAAGAAAAGGAGGAAATAAGGAGTACGTGATATACGGCTCGAGATAGGAATGTGAGTTTGAATGTAGATATTTATATTATTAATTAATATGAAAAATATCTGACGTTTAACGTCCGAAATTCCTTGAACTCCAAAGGAAACGTGCCGCCTGGCGTTTTAATTTTTTTACGCCCATTCCAAACATAATGGAACTAGTCTCGAGGCTTGATTCGATCATGCGAAAGATGGCTTTTCAAATCGAATTATTTTAATTAAATTCTGAAATTAATTTCTACGCGTTTCAAGCTCGCACGGCCAAACGAAAAGTCCGATTACTATGAAACTTGAAATCCTACAATAACTCAATATTACGGATTCGATGAAACTAGTTTCATCGAAATCCAAGACAGTTGCCAAAATGGTTATTTTTACTCGTTAATTAAAATATAAAATTTTCAATTTTCAATTATTCACATTTAAATCCAATTTTAAATATTAACCATTTTCATTCATATTTAAGTAAAATTTAAATCAATTTTCGATACCATTTTCAATCATATTAAATCCATATTTCAATTATTCAAATAATCTTCAATATTAAATTTAAACAAATTAAATTATCCAATAAATCGATATTAACAAATCATTAAATTTCAAATAAATTTTAGTTATCAATATTATTTTATTTCAATCTAAATAATTCACATTTATTATTCAACTCCAGTTATTTATCATAAATACCATTGATACATATTATTTATTTCAATATAAATAATTCCCAAATTTCCGAAATTGTTTATTTCAAGATTTTTATCCAAATTCATATTCAATAACTACACTAATAATTCATTACATTTATTTTTAACCATTTTTAATCAATAATTATTTCAAATATTATAATTTGAAATAGTTGAAAATATGGGTCGTAACATACTCCCCCACTCAAAACTATTCGTCCTGGAAAAGGCGTTAAGTACAGAATTTAACATACAATATATTTTCTCAAAAATAATTAACTTATAAACATAACCATCTTATTTGCAAAACTATTACCACGCTTCTACTACGCTACTCCGGTACCGGTTTTACGGAAAATATAACTTATATATAAAAACAAGCTACAAAATTTTTAAAACTTCAAAAAATTTCTAACTCCCAGATTTCTGGAAAATTTCGGCAGAGTCTCCTTTACGCGGCTCGATCGAATTTTTTTTACAATATAATATATAACACTAATATACACAATATATATCAAATATACATCTCATCTCAATGATGAGGCAACCTGAAGGGAAAATATAAAATCGCAGTATGTAATCCGAGGTACGTACCTTATTATTAATAATACGAGCGAGTTCACTCGTATTAAGCAAGCAAAAGCAACCTAATGCGCAATCGAGCTCCAAAAGCGGGCATACGCCCGTCCGTACCTACTAAACACTCAATAACCAAATGAGAACATATATATAAAGAGTAAAATCAATATATAACATGGATTATGCAATAACCATAAACGAATATAGCAAATGCAACAAACAAACATCCAACAAACAATATCCATCCAATCTTATCCACAATAATACCATTTCACACTTCCTAATGTCAATATTCAGTTTATTATACTTTCATTTCCTATTAATATTGTAACGACCCAGTATTTTTGTAACAACCCGCATATCTATCGATTTTATATTTAAATATTTTATCGTTAGTCGGATGTTAGTCCGAAAAGCTACTTTTTGCATACGGTCAAATTAGGACTCGAGACCAATTCCATCGAGTTCAAAATGACGTTTGCGATCTTTTTGAGTGTAAACTTCCATATGTTTGGAGAGAGTGAAATTTTCGTCACTTTTTGGCTTAGGACTTTGGTTTGGGGCAGAACACACACTAACTCAGCCCAACCCCCTCTTCTCTTCATCACTTCATCAAATAACATTCAAGCTTCATCAAAAATGGTGGTGGGAAGTGGAAATTAAAACTCCAAACTTAAATTCTATAGCAAATCCGAGATTCAACATCAAATTCACGTGAAGAACATTGATTCAAGCTTGTTGGTGTTCTTGCTTTGCTTTCAAGTCTCATCTTCATCAATTTCGTGGAAAAGGTGAGATTTTTGATCTCACATCTTGCCTATAGTTGTCATTGGACTGTTGGGAATGGTTCCCTATCACTTTAGCTTGCACATTCGCATTTGGTTTGGATTGGATTGGTGAAAAACTCCAATTTTTAGTGTTTTTGGTGAAATACTGCACTTAGGTCGTTCTGCCTGGGCTAGGTCGTTTGCTGTTGAAAAGTCACACGGAGCTTAGGTCGTTTTCGACCTTAATTCGTTCTGGCCATAGGTCGCCACTTTTAGGTCGCACACTTCCTTAGGTCGAACACTTCCTTAGGTCGAACACTTCCTTAGGTCGCTCGGCTTGCTTGCTTAGGTCGTTCGCCTTAGGTCATGAGTCTTTAGGTCGTGAGCCTTAGGTCGCGAGTTTTAGGTCGCGTTTCCTTAGGTCGCGAGTTTTAGATCGCGTTAGGTCGCGAGTTTTAGGTTACGTGCCCTTAGGTCGCGAGTTTTAGGTCGCGTACCCCTTAGGTCGCGAACCACGTTAGGTCGTGTACCCTTAGGTCGCGAACCACCTTAAGTCGCGTACCTCTGTTAGGTCGCTCGCCCCTGTTTTGCCGTTTCACTGTTTAGCTCGGCTATGAGTTAGGTCGCTCGCGAGTTAACCCTTAGGTCGCTCGACACTTTAGATCGTTAGGTCGCTCGGAACTTTGGTGTTAGGTCGCAAGACCTTGTTTCCCTTAGGTCGTAAGGCCTTAGGTCGCGCCTCATTATTAGGTCGTGCCACACTGTTAGGTCGCGCACTTCGTTAGGTCGCTCATGAGTTAGCACTTAGGTTGTTTGACCTGTTTCCCCTAAGTCGTTCGACTTGTTCTTCTACTAGGTCGCATGGCAGCCATGGACGATTGCCAGGCAGCCATGGACGATTGCTAAGGTTAAGTTAAAACAGCAGAATCTATCGTATTACTCACAGCACATGGATAAAATACAATAGAGAATATATATAGTGAAGCTTCACAAAATAGAATCTCATCAATTAAGCTTCATAATAGTTGAATACAAACATCTGAATAGTCAATACATCAAGCCTCACTACATATCACTCAGAGAATATACAAGCAGCGGAACATCCAGTACATATAGTAAGAAACTAATACGCAAGCCTCCAGCTCGTCTTCGTCATCAGTATTGTTGGTCACTAAGAACAGCACCTGTCACCTGCTACCTAGTCTGCCCATCCGAAAGTGTAACGACCCGATATTTTGGACCATTCAAATCGACAATAAATCCACACATGTCGGACTAGAATTGCTCAAAATCTCAGATTGTTAATTTAAATTTGGCAAAACTCAACATATATAGTAAATAAATCAATCACAGAATCACAGACATAGAGTAATACAATAATACGCATCGGAATAGATAAAATAGTAGTTCATGAAGCTACTATATATAAACATTAGAGTTAGAAATAAAATACAACATAATATCTCAAATGCAGTGAAGTCTCCAGTACAACAGATGACTTCTCTGAACAAATCAACTAGAAGAGCTGAAAGCTGAGGCGATAGTTGGATCTCCAAAGGAAGCTCCAAACTCCAAAAGTGAGTCTCAATTGCTGTATCACTCGGTCTGACCCGAGCGTAAAGCAAAACACAAAACACTCGAGTCAGGATTAACATTCTTATATAAATAAATCCAACTCAAGTGAAATATCAACTGAAATACAAGTAACTTAAAGGATGTTTGGGATAACCATCCTCTAAGGATCTTCAGAACTATCTACAAGGTGGGAATATACATTATAACACCGTGGTCATTTCAATTTAATTTATACTTCAAAACCCAAATATTATTTCATTTCAAATATAACTATTTTCCAAGATAGTATATATATTAATTAAATTATAAAGTAAAGCATTTAATTTTCTCAAGTCACGCAAATTGATTCAAATCAACTTCAAATTCCAAATTCAAATTTATTCAAGCTCCATTCATCAATTCAATTCAGTTCTAAATATACCATTTAAATTTTCAATATATTTCAAGGCTTTAATATTCAACATTTTCAAAGTTAAATTTAACAGTTTCATATAGTTTTTGATTTAACTTAATTATTATTTAATGAGGGAATATTCACTTAATAGATTCAATATCATTTAACTAGCCCTAAATTTCAATTTTACTAAATACTTCCTTAAATTTATTTAAACAAGAAATATTCATCAAAATATTTAAATCAAATCCAAGTTATAAATCATATCATAAATCTCAATTTCAATAAATTTCAAATCGGTTTAATTAAATAAAATTCTTTAATGAATACAGTTTCAACTAAATTCAAATTATCTTCCCAACCTTAATTTGTTCAAATTATTACCAAAATCTATTTTGAAATATAAATTTTTTTCTTCCCAACTCCTTAGAATTTATTTTCAAAATATTTAAATATATGGACCAACGGTGTTTGTATATATTTCTATCATATGGTTAAGTGATACAGATATTTATCATTTCATTCCGTAATTTAAATATATACGGGTAGATATCATTTCAACCCGTAATCCCAATTTCAATTCAAATGAAAATCGCTTGGGTCTATCATTTCAACCCATAACGATTTTCTCCTATTCTAAAGTCCGTTCGAGTATGTATCATTTCAACCCATAGTGAATTCTATACTAACAGGGAACTTGCAGAGTGATAAGATATAATATAAAATATAACAACAGGCATATATCATCAATAACAATATAACATAAAAAATAGGATATGGTGTCATATCCCACATGTGAACAGTTACATATAATAGCATATATAACAATTTAAATAACTACAGCAGCATATTTCAATTGTCGTTTTAATTGAAATCAAATTTAATCAATATAAGAACGTTAATCGTGAGTGATTGCTCACCTTTAGAGGCTAGAGAGGATGGACATAATGAAATGAGTTACAACCCATGCACAAATTTCAAAGTAAAGCACGATAGATCCAGATTCGACGAACGCTGGTAAATTAGAATCAAATGAAACAATCAAAACTAGCTTGGGATAATCCGAAACAAGATGCATATATATGAATTTTAAAATAATATTAACTTTTAACAAATAATAAAATAAAATTGTTATATGTATTTCGAATCAATATTTAAATTAAACCTATGCAAAACAGAGTCTTTGTATTATATACATATTCATATATTATTCAAAATCAAATGAGGCCTTTATGAAATAAAATTCAATATTAAAGACAAATCGATGTATCTAATTTACAAGCCTATGTACAGATACAAAATTTTATATAGACTTACGTTATAAACAAGCCGACCTTATACTTATTTCTAAACGGACAGGCTATATGCAGACCCATATAAATTTATGCATAACTGTAGAGCAGAAATACAAGTTGACTTATTTTAAATAATACTTTTTCATGAACAGACTTGCAGACACTTTACATCACATTATATTATATACCACTAACATATTATACATTATCATTTAAGAAATCCACGGAAACACACCTATTATTTGTATACTAATATAACTGCTTGCTAATACATATGTCTAAACTCCACTGGATCTTATATATACATAGACTATGCAACCTAGATACGCTACCAGACTACACGTAACCTATATACCCATTATACTTAACCATATCTATTATAAGCAATACAACTTACTATGTTATACATCTACCAATATACATGCAGACTGGATATACATATTTATTTTAAAATCAGTTGTTACGAAAATCAATATTAACCTTCTTTACAGCCTATATGTATACACAAAACTTGCACACTTGTATACCGCCTATATATAGTACACGTCATCCAC
This sequence comes from Allium fistulosum, assembly GCA_030737815.1. Lineage (NCBI taxonomy): Eukaryota > Viridiplantae > Streptophyta > Magnoliopsida > Asparagales > Amaryllidaceae > Allium > Allium fistulosum. The sequence continues at coordinate 300,440,224 of CM060901.1, read as the reverse complement.
TTATATATAACATGAGCCGAAGATAAAATAATAAATATCATATAACTCATGACAGATCTGAAAACATATATAATGTAGCTTACGTACAACTAACGTATATATAAGATCCTTATACAAACTTACATATATTTGTGGTTGCCAATCAAATTTAAAATAGTAATATAAATTTGTAAGTATTTCAAACGTACTATATTATATAAAGTAGTAAAGTAGGCTAATATACAATCATATATATAAACTTAAGTATCGACAGACCATAAACATAAATTATAATAAAATATATAACCAAATTTATAAATATAATGTGTATAAATACTCTTAAATAATATATATAACATAACAGCTAACATGAATATTACAATCTACATAACTAAAGTAAACTATGGCATACCAAGAAGCTGAAGTGAGGACACGTACAAGAGAGCTTGCGAAGAGGAGGAAAACTGGACGAGCGGGATGGTTCGTGCTTCGAGTGGAAGAAGACGCGAAGGAACAAGGTCATGTGGCCATGGGAACTCGGTTGCTTGGGCCGGCTATGGGATCGGATCTCAGGGCAGTGGTCAGGGTCGCGGAAATGGCTGAGCTGGAGGTTGTGGGGTTTGGTGTGCTGCGGCAAGGCGAGGGTAGGTGGATCGGCCTATGGTGTGGCTAAAGGCGGTAAGGTGAAGGCGAGTGGAACGATGGGCTGTGGGCTGTCATTTGCTACTAGTGGCGGAAGTAGGTGGAGGAATGAATCAGGCATGGGAGAGGAGGGATGCGAAGCACTGACAGGTTGAGATGCAGGTGGGTGTTGTCTTGGTGGAAGGGGAAGCTGGGAATTTGTGGATCTCGTTTTGTTTGCAAAGAGGTGTTTAAATTTGAAGATATCAACTTAGTTATATACATTATCTATTTTTATAGGGAATAGACATGAAGAAGAAGGGGAGATCACTATAAGAAAATGAGTAATAAAAACGAATTATACGATGTACTTTCTTTTATCGGACCAAGGAATGGAAGGGAAGAGACCCAAAATTAAGTAACGTACCATCATAAATTAAAAGAACAGCAAAATTTATGAACGAGAATGAGGAAGCAGGAAGAAAGGGAGAAAGATGAATCATCATAGATCTGAAATAAGATGGGTAACCTGCTCGTATGCATTTATTTAATATAAAGAGGAATACCAAAAGAAGGTAAAGTTTGAAATGATCGGTGAGCAATGGGCATACGTTGATTTAGCTGATCATTCAAGGCAAATTAATTATGGTTTGGAGAGCACGTTAGAAATTTGAACTGAAGGAAGGAGTAAAGTCAGAAATTATGGTACCGTTACAACGAACCGTTTTATTGTTTCCGTCGCGTACCGGACCTCAAAGCATAGAATTGAATATACCGTAGAGGTCAGCACGACGTGACGATCAAAACGGTATACAGATACTAGTGGTACGATCATCCGATCGAAAGTCGATAATCGGTACCAGAAATGCTGCAATTTTGTCAGAATTAAGATAAACGGAGCAATAGAAGTCCGAATTTCGCGAAACGAATTTTGCAGTCTGATTCAGAATGCTCTAAATAAATTTTCTCCTGTTGACATATTTAGGTTTCGGAAACCTTTTAAATTCAACTGTTATTAACCGGTTTAAATTGAAATAAAATTTCACAGGAAAATAAACTTCAATATTATCAGATGAAAATTTACCAGTTGCTATGTTTAAATAGACGTATTCCAAATAATAAATTTTTAATTTCAAATTTTGTTGTTTAAAATTTCACAAAATTTCAATTCATTAAATAAATAAAATCACTAAAATTTTGGGTCGTTACACAAAGCGGATGAACAGCCCAAGGTAATAAGAGTTGAACATAAAACCTTGAGTCAGACAACAGTCTCAGTGAGCGGTAAATTAACTAACAACATACCAAAAGAGCATAAAGGTAAAAGGAATAGGAATCCAACCCTCCCACTCCACCTCTTTCTACAGTGATAGCCCCCAGACACACTAAGCAGAAGTAAACATAGCAAAACAGACATTTAAAGTAAAGCAATTATCACTCGAGTCAAGGTCAACATTTTCCAAGTACAAACCCCCAAGGCCTAAACCAAGATCAGATAAGCACCCAGAAAACATTGCTCTTGAGACCGAATGACGATACAACCAAACATCCATGACTCTGGCTATCACTGTTATCTTTACTTCGATACCACCGTTAATTGAATGACCGGCACATTCTTTCAGCCGTCCGTCAAGGGTTAATGGCAACCCCGGTTCTAGACAGAACTCCGCACGTCGTCGCAGCCCGTGCCTAGGACTATCGAATCTGCCCAGAGTACTCGACTACAATCATAGTCTTTAGGGACTATCGAATCTGCCCAGCGTACTCTTGCTTTGAGTCTGCTAGAACCTTCAATAACGATGAAACCTCGGCCTTCTAGTCATCCTCCTCGACGACTATTTCCATACTAGCTCAAGCGCCTCTCGAGCAAACCATTATCCTCAAACTCGAACCGTTTCACCGAGTTACCAACATGCTTGGAATGATCCCGTCTGGATTAAACCAAGGCTATCTCACATCATGCCTCGCTTCATCTAATCATAGCAAAGCCTCATCTCAACATCATCATCAAATCTATCCATATGAGCTTTATCATCCACATCATATGCCACGAGCAGCTTTCCTTATTCAAGAGCCTTTCCCTTAGCTTTTGAATCATCTTCAACCAACTTGTCCAAATCAAATCATCGATTAACTAATTTACAACAATCAATCAAGTCAAACATTAATCCAAGTAATCAAGCATTCAAACATGATCTAATAAACAATTATAACAATAATGGCAATCTTGTAAATAAAGAATCTAAATCTAACAAGCATGAATCATGAGCAATATCTCTACAACTTGATGAATGAACTTGCATAGGTTAACATGTAGTAAAATGGATGTCAAATCATCATGAACAATAGATCTATACTTAAGTTTATGAAAATGCATGGAAATCACTATTTTAACACAAAATCAAGCCACCAATCCGATATACTCCTTTGGATCCGTGTGAGAGATAACCACCACTCACCAAATCACCTAAACACCTCAAAAGCAACACACTTCAGATCTGGACAGCGAAGGATCTAACTCGATCTACCAAAATTCCGCTTCAAACGATGAAATCTCTCTTCGATGGATGAAGATCTTCAATCAAAGCTCTTGGATCTTCGATTTGATCTTCGATTTGGATGGAAGGAATCACAAGATTAAAGTGGAGAAAGGAAGTGAAGAAGTGTTGAACTCGAGCCCTCAAAATGGCATCACTTCGTCGCTTCAAAATCCGGATCCCAAAAAGTGAGGACATGGACGTGTATTTATAGGCTGAAATCCCAAAGTCGTCCGCCTCCTTAAGTCGTCCACGACTTAACAAACCCCACGACTTCCGACTCAACAGTTTCTACGACTTAACCAACCCTTCGACCTGTGACTTATCGACTTAACAAAATGAGTCCTCACGCGACTTAACAGCTCACGACCTAACACCTTAAGGTCATCTAACGACCTAACTAAACACGCCATAGCAACTCAACGACTTAACTCCTCAACTCATGCGCACAACCTAGCGACTCAATGGGATACGACTTAGCACCTTTAGGTCGTCTAACGACCTAACTACACGCAACATACAACATAGGTCGTCTACGACCTAACTAACATGCAAAGCGACTCAACGACATAACTTAACTTGACGACTTAACGTCCTTGCGACTTAACGACTCATCCAAGGTCGCGACCTAACAACTTAACTACTAGACTTAGGTCTCTCACGACCTAACTACAATACTCCTTAAGTCGCTCGAACGACTCAAACTCCCTAGGTCGTTAACCCGCTTAGTCCCTTAGGTCGTTAACTCGCTAACTCCTACACTACTAATCCTTAAGCCGCTCACTACTAGGTCGTTCACTTCTTATACTAACTTCCATAGGTCGCTGTCTTTCCTTAAGTCACCCCAATACTTAAGTCGTTAACTCTTAAGTCGTTCGCTCGACCTAAGCCACCACACGACCTAACTTCTACACGACTTATCCCATAATCCTTAAGTCGCCAACTTCCTTAGGTCGCCAACTCCATTAGGTCGCTCCACCGACCTAACTACTATACGACCTAAGCTCCGAACGACTTAACAATACTATCAATCTAATGACAACAGTTTTACGATTTTTCGATCCGTAAAAATACGGGTCGTTACATTCTCTCCCCCTTAGGAATTTCGCCCCCGAAATTCCAAACAAACCAAAGCAATCAAAAACTATTCTGCATGCCTACCATCCATAGCAATCAACAAACCATGCGTCCAATTCTAGCCTAGCTTACAGAATTCTAAAACTAGAACAAGTTACAATGTCGTGAGATGACACGACACCTTATGGCCATATCTCGAAGAGTTCTGGATGAGCTGCCTTCATCCTCGCTTCCACCTCCCATGTACAGTCGTTATCATCATCACTCCATTGTATCTTGAGCAACCTAACTACCTTCCTCCTAAGCTGTTTCGTGTCAGTTTCCATAACACGAAGCGGCTTACGAGGTCTCTCAACAACTGGATCAATCTCAAAATCTTCACAGATATCTGCAGAAACTACTGTATTCGAGTCATGCACATACTTCCGTAGATACGATACATGAAAAACATTGTGCACACTCGACATCTTTTCTGGTAACTCCAATTTATAGGCGAGCTTTCCAATTCGCTCGATGATCGGGAATGGCCCAACAAATCTCGGAGTCAATTTTCCTTTCTTCCCGAATCGAATAACATTCTTCAGTGGAGAAATCTTCACAAAAACCATATCACCTACGTCGAATTCCAAATCCTTACGACGCTTATCGGCAAAACTTTTCTGACGGTCTTGGGCTGCCTTCATTCGTTGCCGAATGATATCTATGCAATCCGAAGTCTGTCGAATCATTTCTGGCCCAAGTATCAACTTTTCCCCTGTTTCTAACCAACATGTCGGAGAGTTACACGGTCTTCCATACAATGCTTCATACGGTGCCATACCAATGCTTGACTGGTATCTGTTGTTATATGAAAATTCCACCAAATGAAGGTGATCTTCCCATGATCCTCCGAAATCTAAAACACAAGCTCTGCGGAGATCTTCCAAAACTCGGTTGACTCTCTCAGTCTGACCATCTGTTTGGGGATGATAAGCTGTACTCAAACACAACTCGATTCCCAAAACTTCCTGGAAGCTCTTCCAAAATCCACTAGTGAATAATGGGTCTCGATCGCTCACTATACTCTTCGGAATACCATGGAATCGAACTATCCACTTAACATACAGCTCAGCCAACTTTGATGCAGTCCTGGTTGATCGAACAGGAATGAATCTTGCACTCTTAGTCAAACGATCTACGATGACCCAAATCCCTTCATTTCCCGCTCTGGTTCTAGGTAGTCCATCGATAAAATCCATCGATATTTGCTCCCACTTCCATGTAGGAACTTCTAATGGCTGAAGCAATCCACTTGGCTTCTTCTGTTCGGCTTTTACCAACTGGCAGTTCATGCACTTGGAAATAAAATTTCCAACATCCTTCTTCATACCTTCCCAGTAATAGGTTCTCTTCATATCCCGATACATCTTATTTCCACCTGGATGAATTGTCAGCTTCGAGTGATGACTTTCCTTCAGAACTTCATTTCTCAATTCATCTATATCGGGAACAACTAGTCGTCCTTGCTTCCGAAGCTAACCCTCTCGATCGACCTCGAATCCTTTATCCTTTTCTGGGTCCAACCCAGATTCCAAATCACGGATAATCTTGACAAGCTTATCGTCTCGCTTTTGGCTCTCGCCAATTCTTTCCACAAGAGTCAGTCTTATCGATAAGTTTGCCAACATCTCAGGTTCCAATTCACATTTGGGCCTGAAGTCAAATCCAGCTAAATACTCGAGATTCTTCCATTCTGAAAACATGGCTCCCAATCCTGCATGCCTTCGACTTAACGCATCTTCCATTGCGTTACCCTTTCCCGGAGTATAGGCTATACCAAAATCATATGATGCCAAAAACTCTAGCCATCGTTGCTGCCTAAGATTCAAATCCTTTTGGGAGAAAAGATACTTCAACGACTTATGATCTGTAAACAACTCGAATCGAACTCCCAATAGATAATGTCTCCACATCTTCAGAGCAAATACAATCGCCGCCAACTCCAAATCATGAGTCGGATAATTCCTTTCATGCGGCTTCAATTATCGACTTGCATACGCAACAACTTTACCCTTCTGCATCAGCACTGCTCCAAGTCCAGTACCACATGCGTCGGTGTAAACCACCATCTCATCATTTCCACTTGGAATAGTCAAAACAGGAGCACTTGTCAGTCGCTCTTTCAGGATTCCGAAATCTTGCTCACACTTAGCATCCCATCTGAATACTTGATTCTTTTTCGTCAATCCTGTTAATGGTGCAGCTACCTTGGAAAAGTCTTTGATAAATCGACGGTAGTATCCTACTAATCCAAGAAAACTTCTCACATCATATGCATTCTTAGGTCTAACCCAATCCTAGATTGCTGCTATCTTGGCGGGATCAACCGCTATACCACTTCCAGAGATAATATGGCCTAAGAACCTCACTTCGCTCTTCCAGAAATGACACTTCGAAAACTTAGCCTTCAGCTGATGTTTCCGTAAGATTTCCAAAACAATATGCAAGTGCGTCTTGTGCTCTTCTTCAGTTCTGGAATAAATCAAAATATCATCCACGAACACTAGTACGAACTTGTTCAACTGATCTCTGAACACTCTATTCATAAGATCCACAAAATATGCTAGTGCATTGGTCAATCCAAACGGCATTACCAGCCACTCAAAGAAACCGGATGGTGTCCTGAAAGCAGTCTTCGGCACACTATCCTTAGCCACTCTTAACTGGTGAAATCCCGTTGCCAAATCCATCTGAGAAAACACCTTAGCTTCGTGAAGCTGATCAAACAAGTCATCTATTCTCGGCAATGGATACTTGTTCTTCTTAGTCACTTTATTCAGCTCACGATAATCCACACATAACCTCAGCGATCCATCCGCTTTGGTTACAAACACAACTAGTGCACCCCATTCGGACACACTACGCCGAATGAATCCTTTCCGTAAAAGATCATCAACTTGCACCCTCAACTCTTGTTGTTCCCTAGGCGCCATCCGCCTAAGAGGCATCACAACAGGTCTGGTTCCTTCAACTAAATCGATACGAAACTCAATCTCCCTATGCGGCGGTAACCCTTTGACCTCATCAAAGACATCCTCAAATCCATTAGCGATTGGCACTGATGACAGTCCATCCCGTGGAACAACCAGCGAATACATGAAGCTCATGAAGACGCCTTCCTCATGCTTACATCGTATCACAACCTTTCGCCCTTCCACATTCTCGACTGTCACCTCCAACCTTTCACAATCAACCTTTGCCGCATACCTCCTAAGCCAGTCCATACCCAAAATAATTCCGAACCCCGCAAAGTTTAGAACAAAACAATCACAAACAAAAGAGCAATCATGACTCGATACAATCAGACCACGGCATAGCATACACAGACAAGACGAACCCCCAACTGGATTAGTCACAACCAATGGCCTATCAACGATACCCGGTTCTAAACCCAACCGGCCTACAAGTTCATTACAAACAAAAGAATGCGATGCCCTAGTATCGAATAACACTCTAACTGAAACACCACATATGGAAAGAGTACCTTGAACCACCACACTCTTTCCTTTCTCTTCAGCGGTAGGAGCTTTTGAAGATGATGGAACAGCCCCCAAAGCATAAGCTTGCACAATCTGCTTGTCCTTCCGCGGTTCTGGACAATTCTTCCTAATATGCCCCGGCTTGTCACAGTTGTGACAGTTCACTGGCACTTTTGGATTCTTGCAATCCCTGGAAAAATGGCCCTTCTGTTGACAATTATAGCAGGTCACTTCGCCCTTCGGTTTCTTCTGGCCATCCTTACCCTTTTGCTGCTGCTGCTTCCTCTTCTTGTTTCCACCCTGCTGTGGTTTAGACTCCTCCTTGGTCACAGCAACAACAGATCCTTCTTTAGGAAACAGATTCTCGTGCCTGAGAGTTTTCTCTACAAGCTTCTCAAATGGATCGTCTAAATGATCCACCAACTGCCTCCTAAGATAACTGTCCAAGCCTGTCACAAACTTCTCGTTCTTCTGATAAGGAGATTCAATATACGACCGAGCATACTTGGACAAAGCTTCAAACTCAGAAACATACTCAAGAACTGGTCTTCCACCTTGCTTGAGCTCCACAAACTTCTTGAACAGAACAGATTTCTGAGCTGTAGAAATGAACTTAGCTTCAAATCTGGCTTGGAATTGCTCCCAAGTAATTTCTTTCTCCGGAGTATCAATGGTGATAGAGTTCCACCAATCAGAAGCTCTTCCTTGAAGCTATCTTGATGCGAGCTTCCTTTTAGTTGCATCCTCGATTCCCAAATCACCAAAGATTCTTCTACAAGCATCTATCCATCTCTGGACTTCAATGGTTGACTCCGTTCCCAAGAAAACCTTTCCTCCAAGAGCAGTAAAATCTTTACACAGCTTAGCAAAATCCACCGGTCTTGGAGTTTGAACTTGAACTCCAACATCTACTGCTGGCCCCGGTGCTGGCATCCTCCTCATGATCGAAGTCATCATAGCTTCGAACATAGCTGCATAATCAGCAGCCCCCTAAGTAGCACGGCCTTCCCTAGCAACTGGTCTCCCTCTTCGACTCATTCTTAATATCTATAAAAAGGAACGATTAATACACCTTGAGAAAAACTGCATGAGGGGTTCAAATCATTCTAAGCTACTATATTATATATAGTAATCATCCATCAAAAATACAATTACGTCTCTCATACGTAGTTACGTCAGCGAGCGTTGGGTAAAATCGATTAACCAAAGCTCTGATACCAAATGTGACGACCGCCCATGACCCCTGCACTGAACATAGAAATAGTGCGCTGTAAAGTGTGACAGGCAGCCATGGACGATTGCCAAGGTTAAGTTAAAATAGCAGAATCTATCGTATTACTCACAGCGCATGGATAAAATACAATAGAGAATATATATAGTGAAGCTTCACAAAATAGAATCTCATCAATTAAGCTTCATAATAGTTGAATACAAACATCTGAATAGTCAATACATCAAGCCTCACTACATAACACTCAGAGAATATACAAGCAGCGGAACATCAGGTACATATAGTAAGAAACTAATACGCAAACCTCCAGCTCGTCTTCGTCATCAGCATCGTTGGTCACTAAGAACAGCACCTGTCACCTGCTACTTAGTCTGCCCATCCCAAAGCGGATGAACAGCCCAAGGTAATAAGAGTTGAACATAAAACCTTGAGTCAGACAACAGTCTTAGTGAGCGGTAAATTAACTAACAACATACCAAAAGAGCATAAAGGTAAAAGGAATAGGAATCCAACCCTCCCACTCCACCTCTTTCTACAGTGATAGCCCCCAGACACACTAAGCAGAAGTAAACATAGCAAAACAGACATTTAAAGTAAAGCAATTATCACTCGAGTCAAGGTCAACATTTTCCAAGTACAAACCCCCAAGGCCTAAACCAAGATCAGATAAGCACCCAGAAAACATTGCTCTTGAGACCGAATGACGATACAACCAAACATCCATGACTCTGGCTATCACTGTTATCTTTGCTTCGATACCACCGTTAATTGAATGACCGGCACATTCTTTCAGCCGTCCGTCAAGGGTTAATGGCAACCCCGGTTCTAGACAGAACTCCGCTCGTCGCAGCCCGTGCCTAGGACTATCGAATCTGCCCAGAGTACTCGACTACAATCATAGTCTTTAGGGACTATCGAATCTGCCCAGCGTACTCTTGCTTTGAGTCTGCTAGAACCTTCAATAATGATGAAACCTCAGCCTTAAAGTCATCCTCCTCGACGACTATTTCCATACTAGCTCAAGCGCCTCTCGAGCAAACCATTATCCTCAAACTCGAACCGTTTCACCGAGTTACCAACATGCTTGGAATGATCCCGTCTGGATTAAACCAAGGCTATCTCACATCATGCCTCGCTTCATCTCATCATAGCAAAGCCTCATCTCAACATCATCATCAAATCTATCCATATGAGCTTTATCATCCACATCATATGCCGCGAGCAGCTTTCCTTATTCAAGTGCCTTTCCCTTAGCTTTTGAATCATCTTCAACCAACTTGTCCAAATCAAATCATCGATTAACTAATTTACAACAATTAATCAAGTCAAACATTAATCCAAGTAATCAAGCATTCAAACATGATCTAATAAACAATTATAACAATAATGGCAATCTTGTAAATAAAGAATCTAAATCTAACAAGCATGAATCATGAGCAATATCTCTACAACTTGATGAATGAACTTGCATAGGTTAACATGTAGTAAAATGGATGTCAAATCATCATGAACAATAGATCTATACTTAAGTTTATGAAAATACATGGAAATCACTATTTTAACACAAAATCAAGCCACCAATCCGATATACTCCTTTGAATCCGTGTGAGAGATAACCACCACTCACCAAATCACCTAAACACCTCAAAAGCAACACACTTCAGATCTGGACAGCGAAGGATCTAACTCGATCTACCAAAATTCCGCTTCAAACGATGAAATCTCTCTTCGATGGATGAAGATCTTCAATCTAAGCTCTTGGATCTTCGATTTGATCTTCGATTTGGATGGAAGGAATCACAAGATTAAAGTGGAGAAAGGAAGTGAAGAAGTGTTGAACTCGAGCCCTCAAAATGGCAGCACTTCGTCGCTTCAAAATCCGGATCCCAAAAAGTGAGGAAATGGACGTGTATTTATAGGCTGAAATCCCTAAGTTGTCTGCCTCCTTAAGTCATCCACGACTTAACAAACCCCACGACTTACGATTCAACAGTTTCTACGACTTAACCAACCCTTCGACCTATGACTTATCGACTTAACAAAATGAGTCCTCACGCGACTTAACAGCTCACGACCTAACACCTTTAGGTCATCTAACGACCTAACTAAACACGCCATAGCAACTCAACGACTTAACTCCTCAACTCATGCGCACAACCTAGCGACTCAATGGGATACGACTTAGCACCTTTAGGTCGTCTAACGACCTAACTACACGCAACATACAACATAGGTCGTCTACGACCTAACTAACATGCAAAGCGACTCAACGACATAACTTAACTTGACGACTTAACGTCCTTGCGACTTAACGACTCATCCAAGGTCGCGAACTAACAACTTAACTACTAGACTTAGGTCTCTCACGACCTAACTACAATACTCCTTAAGTCGCTCGAACGACTCAAACTCCCTAGGTCGTTAACCCGCTTAGTCCCTTAGGTCGTTAACTCGCTAACTCCTACACTACTAATCCTTAAGCCGCTAACTACTAGGTCGTTCACTTCTTATACTAACTTCCATAGGTCGCTATCTTTCCTTAAGTCGCCCCAATACTTAAGTCGTTAACTCTTAAGTCGTTCACTCGACCTAAGCCACCACACGACCTAACTTCTACACGACTTATCCCATAATCCTTAAGTCGCCAACTTCCTTAGGTCGCCAACTCCCTTAGGTCGCTCCACCAACCTAACTACTATACGACCTAAGCTCCGAACGACTTAACAATACTATCAATCTAATGACAACAGTTTTACGATTTTTCGATCCGTAAAAATACGGGTCGTTACAAACATCATATACTTATATAAACTAACAGATTTTTTTCAGACTAACCCATTATGACCACACTCCATATAAATTAGCATAATATGTATATAAACTAATACACATATATAAACAGCTTTTATATATATATATATAATTTATATAACAAATTGTACAATTTCTATTCTATATATCACACTTTAAACAAAACAAATATATGTATACTAATATATTAACTGTAAAACATATATGCCATAAACAAATAATATATATATATATATATAACGTTCATAAATTTATTCACTTTACACTGTTTATATAGCAACAACCTTAAGTACAGAATATGCGCGTATACTACCTATAACTAGGAATCGAAATTTATACAAGTTTAATATATAGAAAATAATAATTGACATCAACCTAAAATTAAAAGATAACATATCTTATATAACTTATATGCATATATTCAACAGTATCAACACTTATGCATTAAACCCAACATTTACATACTTAATATATATATAAGTTGACATAATGCACAATAAGCACCTATATTTTACTGCATATTTGAAAAATATTACAGTATATATATTACAGTAACTTTATAACTATACATCTTATAAGGTAAGACTTATATATATATAGATCAAAATATCTATGATTATATAGTATGGCTAGAGTAAACAACTACATGCGTATCCAGCTTATATGCAATGCAGACATGCCAACATACTTTATCAGATAATATTACAAATGACGTAGGCAATACATGTCTATACTAATATATTTATATGCAGACATTGAACAAATATGCAAACCATATGCAAAACAATATATCTAACATAATAGCCAAACTCAAGTCAACAGATATACAAATTTATATATCACTTATATATATACTTACCTTTTTAAATACTAATAGTTGATAAAAAATCTATAAACTCTTACAACTTTTATAAACTGTATACCTTTAAACTTATATAAACTAACGTATTTCTATAAACGAACAAGCATTTGCAAAAGTCAATTATATATAAGCAGTATACTTATATACTTTATAAACAAAATATATATATGAATACTTTATAATATAAAACTGTATGAACTTTATTTTATAACAACAGACCACTTAACTCATATACAAGCCAAACCCATATATATAAAAGTAACGGGTTATTAAAACTTACAACATAACAACCGAATATAAATTATATATATATAGACACTATTAAAATGTTATAACTTCTACATTAACCCAACAGAATATATGTGGATTAATATATATACATCTTATATAATATATAACACTTATACATATTATGATTTCTTATAAACGATTCAAAAAAAAGCAAGCAAGGTCATAATAAGATTTACCAGAAAGAAGAGGAGAAGAGCGGTCTATTGGGATGCAGAGGAGGGAAGTGGAGGTGACAAAGGTGAGGCCGGCTGAGGCATTAGGGACCGGAGAGATTGAAGAAAATAGGAGGGGACGCATGCGTGCTGAAGGAGGTTGCGTGGGGAAGAGGAAGACTTCGGCATGAAGTAAAGAAGGAAGTCTCGGGCAACAAATGTACATGTAAATTTTAATATATGGTGAGACAGTTTCAAAGTTTAGAAGTTGGAACGAAATATGAAATGTAAATGGCTTTTAGGTTTTTCACAGTTGAGAAATGAATGGTCAGAAGTTTTAAAAGTTAAAATTTTGGAACCCATACGATTGACCGTTTCACGGTTTTCACTGTGTACCAGATCTCAAAACACAGAATTGAACATACCTCAGAGATCAGCACGACGAGACGATCAAAACGGTATATAAATATCAGTGGTACAATCATCCGATCAAAAATCGATAATCGGTACCGAAATTGTTGCCAATTTGTCAGAAATAAGATAAACGGAGCAATAGAAGTCCAAATTTGAAGAAACGAATTATGACGTCTCACTCAGAAGATGATTTACAAATTTATTGCATACAAATATTTAGGTTTGGAAAACATTTTATTATCATCAATTTTTAACCGATTTAAATTGAAATAAAATTTCACAAGAAAATAAACTTTCAAATTATTTGCTGAAAATTTACTAGTTGCTATGTTAAAATAGACGCATTTCAAATATCAAATTTAAATTTCAAAATTTTATTGTTTAAAGTTTCACAAAATTTCAATTAAATATATAAATAAACAAATAAAATGATTTAAATTTTACAGGTCGTTACACTCTCCCCCACTCAAAACTTTTCGTCCCTAAAAGGGAGGAGGTAGGAGAATAAAAACAGCCAGAAAGAAAGAATAGATTTGAAATTCAAAATAAACAATAAATTTAAAACTATATAAATTTCAAATTAAACTAATTAATATTCAACATTTTGGTTTAATCCATTTGAGTTCACTTAAGTCAAATCCATCTATCTATTTCTAAATTCATTTTCTTATTACCTAGTCATCCTCAATTAAAATTTCTAAATCATCAATTTGTATAATCATTTATTATACTCCTATTTTATTCAAAAAATTTAATTCTTTTATTCCAAATTATTATTAACTTTATTCCACTTAATATATCTTATCACATATGTTTAAACCATATAAATTAATTTAAACCATATAAATTTCAATTTAAATTAATTTATATTTAATAATTGATTTTAAATTCAAAGTATTTCCACAAGCTAACCTAATTTCAATTTATTAATTCCTTCAAAACAAATTTATTTTTCTCATCTATTATTCAATTAACTTATTATTATGTTCATCTCTATTAACATCTTTATAATAAAATTTAAGTGTATAACATTTGTTATAACCACTCAAATTTTATTTATAAATTTCTTTATATTGTATATTATCCAATTATATTTTCAACTTCTGAATAATTTAGGTAAGTTATATTAGAATGAAATTGGGTATTATACAAGTAAAATTTTCCAATTTAACTATTCCAATTTAAATATTTATTCAAGAATTTAAGAGTTAAATTTCCGATTTCAATTCAAACCATTTAGATATAAGTATATATACTATATATATCAAATTAAATCTATGATCATATACCAATATATATATATATATTATAAATCAAGTCATACTTCGAAAATTCAAATCAAATTAATTTTTCCAAAACAAAAATGTAGCAAAGCTACAGAATGGTCTCTCCACTTCGAAACTCGAAAATGAATGTCGATGATGCGTCCGCCATCACCGAAATTATTTCCCAGTGACAATGTAGGAGAGTACTGATTTAAACTTTGAAAGCCATTTCTATTCGAAAATATTTTCAAATAATATACCTTTTAAAACTTTAAAACCAAAGTTTGATATCACCGGAAATTAAATTCTCAAATTCCTAATTTAAATTCATTTCAATACCAAATCAATTTATAGACCATATTTATAAATTCATTTATAAAACAATAAATGAAAATCAAATATTATCATTTCAAACAACCAATTTAATTAACTTTTTAAATTCCAGAAAAATTTACTTATATATTTATAATATAATCATATAAACTTAATTCATTTACCAAATTTGAAAATAATATTGTGTCAGTTTGCTCTGTTCAAGTGTTTTGGAAATCCTATCGATATCGCTGATGAGACGACCGCCCATGACCCCTGCACTGAACCTAGAGATAGTGCGCTGTAAAGTGTGCCAGGCGACCATGGACGATTGCCAGGGTAAATTAAAATAACAGAATCTATCGTATTACTCACAGTGCATGGACAAAATACAATAGAACATATATATAGTGAAGCTTCACAGAATAGAATCTCATCAATAAAACTTCATAATAGTTGAGTACAATCATCAGAATAGTCAATACATCAAGCCTCACTACATAACTCTCAGAGAATATACAAACAGCGGAACATCCAGTACATATAAGAAGATAATATGCAACCCTCCAGCTCGTCTTCGATATCAACATCGTAAGAAGCAAGAACAGCACCTGTCACCTGCTACCTAGTCTGCCCGTCCCAAAATGGACGAACAACCCAAGGCAATAAGAATTAAAAACATAAAGCCTTGAGTTAGACAACAGTCTTAGTGAGCAGTAAATTAACTAACAACATACCAAAAGAGCATAAAGGAAAAGGAATAGGAATACAACCCTCCCACTCCAACCTCTTTCTACAGTGATAGCCCCAGACACACACTGAGCAGAAGCAAACATAGCAGTGCATACAATTTAAAGTAAAGCAATTATCACTCGAGTCAAGGGCGGCGTTTTCCAAGCACAAACCCCCAAGGCCTAAACCAAGATCAGATAAGCACCCAGAAAATACCGCTCTTGAGACCGAATGACGATACAACCAAACATCCATGACTCTGGCTATCACTGTTATCATTTCTTCGATATCACCGTTAATTGAATGACCGGCACATTCTTTCAGCCGTCCGTCAAGGGCTAATGGAAACCCCGGTTCTAGACATAACTCCCGCACGTCATCGTGACCCGTGCCTAGGACTATCGAATCTGCCCAGAGTACTTGACTATCAATCATTAGCCTTCAGGGACTATCGAATCTGCCCAACGTACTCTTGCTTTGAGCATGCTAGAACCTTCAACAACGATGGGATCTCAGCCTTCTAGTCATCCTCCTCAACGACTATTTCCATACTAGCTCAGCGCCTCTCGAGCATCCATTATCCTCAAACTCGAACCACATCGCCGAGTTATCAACCTGCTTGGAATGATCCCGTCTGGATTAGACCAAGACTATCTCATATCATGCTTCGCTTCATCACATCCTCGCAAAGCCACATCTCAACATCATCATCATCGAATCTATGCATAAGAGCTTCACCATCTGCTACATATGCCACAAGCAGCTTTTCCAATTCAAGAGCCTTTCCCTTAGCTTTTGAATCATCTTCGGTCTAAATCAAATCATCAATCATCTAATTCATTGCAATAAATCAAATCAAACATTAATCCAAGTAAACAAGCATTCAAATATGATCTAAAAAGACAATTATAACAATAATGGCAATTTCATAATTAAAGAGTCAAAAGTCCAAAAAGCATGAAAACATGAGCAATTGTCTCTACAATCTTGATGAATGAACTTGCATAGGTTAACATGTAGTAAAATGGATGTCAAATCATCATGAACAACGAATCTACATGGATCTATACTTAGGATGAAGAAAATGCATGGAAATCACTATTTTAACACCAAATCAAGCCAATGATCCGATATACTCCTTTGGATCCGTGTGAGAGATAATCACCACTCACCAAATCACCTAAACAGCCCCAAATCAACACACTTCAGATCTGGACAGCGAAGGATCTAGCTTGATCTGTCACAAATCTGCTTCAAACGATGAAATCTCTCTTCGAAGAATGTAGATCTTCAATCTAAGCTCTTCGATCTTCGATTTGATCTTCAATATGGATGGAAGGAATCACTAGATTAGAGTGGAGAAAAGAAGTGAAGAAGTGTAGAAGTCGAGCTCTCAAAATGGCAGCACTTCGTCGCTTCGAAATCCGGATCCCAAAAAGTGAGAAATGGACAAGTATTTATAGCTGAAATCTTAGGTCGTCTGCCTCTATAAGTCGTCTCCGACTTAACTCCCTCTCTGACTTAACACTCCAGACGACCTACGACTTAACTGCTATACCAACCTACGACTTATCAAAACCCACTAGTCTACGACTTATAACTTAGCAGGGCCTCCGACTTAACAGATAACTAGGTTACGACTTAACCCCCATACGACCTAAACAACTTAGCAACTTTGCCGATCTATCAGGGTTACGACCTATCAAGATAAGACTTAACCGGGTTATGACTCAACTCCTAAGTCGTCTACGACTTAACGTACCCAGCAACCTACGACCTAAGCTCATGTGTGCCTATACGACCTAACGACTCAGCACACTCGACTCAGCAACAATACCGCCTTAACGAGTCAACTGGGATACGATCTACGACTTATAAAACCTTGCGACCTAACACTAAGCCAAAACCCAGAGACCTACGACCTAATCCCTTAAGCTTCCACGCGACCTATCATAAGTCGCGAATCAACTGGGATGCGACCTAACTACTAAGTCGTCTAGACGACTTAACTATCCAACACCCACACTTAGGTCGCTCACAACATAACTGATAGGTCGCTCACGACCTAACTACGACAACACCTTAGGTCGTTTGAACTACCTTAAACTCCCTAGGTTGTTAACCCACTTAGCTTCTTATGTCGCTGCCGACCTATTCTCCTTAGGTTGCTAACTCGCCTAGTTTTCTTAGGTCGTTGCCGACCTAACTCTACCCCACGACCTATCTCCCCTACGACCTAACCCCAGAATACTTAGGTCGCCAACTACACTACCTTAGGTCGCCTAAACCACTTAAGTCGGTCACGACTTATCACTTAGGTTGTTTACGACCTAAGACTTAAACAAAATTTTTGCCTAAAATCTGAAATGACTTAACAACGCTAAGAATTCCTGATTTTGACGAATTTGTCGATCCGTAAAAATACGGGTCGTTACAGCTGATCAGACGAATCGATCGAAAACCCAAATCAACATCAACAACTCAAACAACACAATATAAAACATTTTAATATAAATTTACAAATACACACCCTCACTCGAATGATTCCAAAATAGATTTCAAAACAAGGATAGAGATTCAAATTTTTGAGGGACCCTAATCAAAAGAATTCAAACTAGGAGTTAGGCTTGAACGAAGATAAGATTATTAAATAGCAAAAGAAAAGAGGTGGATAGACTAACATAAATCGCGGGCAACCTTCACCGGGTCAACCGTGACTTCAAGAATAAGATCGAGGTAGCATTCTGGAACAAATCGACATTCGATCGCCAGAGGTAGAATTCAGGTATAGCAAAAGATAGCAGCATCATAAACCGAGGATACAGAAATCTCTGGTGAATCAATGCTAGTTGTAAAGGAGTTTCACCCCTTTACAATCATTCAAAGGTTGGCGAGACCGCCGATTTATTATAGAGATCATTCGAAGTGGAGTTATGGGATACTCCAGAATCAGGAAGACACGAATAGGGGAGACACGAATGGACTTTGGAACCGAAGAAACGTTCCAAAATTCAAAGAAACCGAGTCAAAGAAGAAGAGATTCGAGCTAGAACGAACGTGATTCCGTAATTAAATTTACTACATATGCTGAGTTTTGCCTAAAACCAGAGCTCTGATACCACATGTATTGACCCAGTATTTTGGACCATTCAAATCGACAATAAATCCACACATGCCGGACTTGAATAATTCAAAACAATGGATTGTAAATAAAATTTGGCAAAACTCAGCATATACAGTAAATAAAATAATCACAGATCACAGATACAGAGTAATATAACCGTAATGCAGCGGAAACAAAAGAATAGTAGTTCATGAAGCTACTATGTATATATAACAGAGTTAAACAGGATACAACAAAAGTCTCGAATACATAGAGGTCTCAATACAATAGTCAAATACAAGATCTGAATACATCACTGGAATCAACTGAATAACTGGTATTAGAATCGATAGATAGCTGGATCTCCAAGCGAAGCTCCAACTCCAAAGGCGAGTCTCAAATGCTGTATCACTCAGTCTGACCCGAGCGTAAAGCAAAACACAAAACACTTGAGTCAGGATTAACATTCTTATATCAATAAATCCAACTCAAGTGAAATATCAACTGAAATACAAGTAACTCAAAGGATGTTTGGGATAACCATCCTCTAAGGATCCGTTAAACTATCTACTATGTAGTAATATTGCGCTATTATAATAATGTCTAATCATAAAATAAACATACTTTTAAATAGCATTAAGGCTTTACATTTTCCACCTTAACACGTAATAGTCCCAGTAGTCTATCCAATATTAGCGTACTCCCAAATGGGGGCTACCCTCGATACTCCCCAAGCTACGGGAGAAATCACAACTCGTAGTAAAGCTCGATATGGTAGGTGACACGGCACACAAGGCAATGCCAGGGTAGATATACCAATTACACACACAGACTGATGGAAATGCATAGCAGCCACTACCGCTCCACCTCGAACAACACTCCCAAATCGAGGGATGCACCCAAACAATCACAAAGTAATAGAATGGTATCGAAGAAGTGCGTCCGATAAGAGGTGCTACCTCACTGGTCCGAGATCGCTCCTGTTTTAGCCACCTTATGCCAACTCACGGGAGTTGGGTCCACGTATATACCTTAGGATCGTCGCCACCATCCTACTTCATTCTGGAAACTCCACCGCGTACACAGTTGTCAAAGTGGTTTTCGGTATCGACAGAGAGTATGTCCATATCCGATCCCGGACTCTTTAACAACCAATCGTTATTATAACACCGTGGTCATTTCAAAATAGTTTATACTTCAAAACCAAAATATCATTTCCATTTCAAAAATCCAAATCAATACGGTATCATATCCATTTCAAAAATATTTACTTCCAAAATCATAGTACTTTCAAAGATATAATACTTTCGAAACCAAAACAATTTGAAATAATAATACTTTGGAAATCATAATACTTTGAAATCATAACACTTTCCTTCAAATAGTTTAGATATTAATAATAGTATATAAAATAAAATAGTTTATAAAATAAAATAATTTATATAAAATAGTTATGAGTTAAAACAATTTATATTAAAATAATTAGTATATTTAAAATACTTTCTATTAAAAATAATTATATTAAAATAGTTCATATTAAAAATAGTTTATAAAATAATATAAAATAGTTTTAAATATGATTTAAAATACTTTATATAATAAAATAGTTTCCTCAAATTTCACAAATTGATTCAAAATCAACTCTAATTCCAAAATTCAAATTTTAATCAAATTTCAAATCATCAATTTCAATTCGATTTAGTTTCTAAATAAACCATTTCAAAGTATCGATTTCAAATACATATTTGAACCATAAAACAAACCATTTCAATTTTCAATATATTTCAAAGCTTTTAAATATTCAACATTTCAAAAACTAAATTCGATAATTTCATATATATATATCAAATTCACTTTACTATTATTTAGTTTTGAAATATTCACTCAATAAATCCAGTATCATTTAAAACAAACCCCAATTACAATAAACTAAATATTTCTTTCAATTTATTTAAACTTGAAATATTCATTTAAATCACTTTTAATCAATACAAGTTATAAAATCATAGCTTCAAAATTTCAAATTTTATAAATTTCAAATCAAACTTATTTAAGTAAAGTTCTTAAATAAATATAATTTCAAACCAATTTCAAATCATTATAAACTCTATATAGATATTAAATAAATACTTAAACATATTATTTATCCTTTATTAAATCAACTTAAATAAATCTTTAAAATCAATATTGATTGAAACCATATATTTCTTTTCAAAACCATAGAAATCATTTTCAAAAATATATAAATAGACCAACGGTGTCTGTATAAAATTTTCTATCCTATGGTCAAGTGATACGGATATTTATCATTTCAATCCGCAATTTAAACATATTCGGGTATATATCTTTTCAACTCGAAATCCCAAATTCAATTTAATGAAAATCGCTTGGGTTTATCATTTCAACCCATAACGATTTTCTCCTATTCTACAGATCATTCGGGTATGTATCATTTCAACCCATAGTGATTCAATACTAACAGGGAACTTGCAGAGTGATAACAGATATGATAATAAAATAACAATAGTAACAGGCACATATCATCAATATAAATAACAGATAATGGTGTCAGATGTCACAGGTGAACAGATACAGATAATGGCATATATATAACAATGTAAATAACTAGCAGCAGCATATTTCAATTGACGTTTCAATTGAAATCAAATTTAATAAATATAAGAACATTAACCGTGTGTGATTGCTCACCTTTCGAGGCTAGAGGAATTTGATAACGAAGTAAATTACGAATCCAGTCGCGAATTCCACAGCAAAATGAGATGGGCACGAATTTGACGATCAAAACTGGTAGATAGAATCGATGAAATAAATTAGAATCGGATCGATGAAGATAAATGGGTATAAGTGAACTTACATATGACTATAAATATAACTATATATATATATATATAAAATCATATTTTTAAATTCAAACACATTTGTATTGAATATATATATATGTATTTCAAATTCATTGCTTTAAATTAAAACGTATATATAAAAATCAACATATAATTAAAATAATATATGTAAGCCGATATATATCAACTCACTTATATATATACTAAATATATTTATCTACAATTTTAGAAATAACCGTATATTAACATCATATATTATATAAACTAACAGATTTTTTTCAGACTAACCCATTATGACCACACTCCATATAAATTAGCATAATATGTATATAAACTAATACACATATATAAACAGCTTTTATATATATATAACAAATTGTACAATTTCTATTCTATATATCACACTTTAAACAAAACAAATATATGTATACTAATATATTAACTGTAAAACATATATGCCATAAACAAATTATATATATATATATATATATATAACGTTCATAAATTTATTCACTTTACACTGTTTATATAGCAGCAACCTTAAGTACAGAATATGCGCGTATACTACCTATAACTAGGAATCGAAATTTATACAAGTTTAATATATAGAAAATAATAATTGACATCAACCTAAAATTAACAGATAACATATCTTATATAACTTATATGCATATATTCAACAGTATCAACACTTATGCATTAAACCCAACATTTACATACTTAATATATATATATATATAAGTTGACATAATACACAATAAGCACCTATATTTTACTGCATATTTGAAAAATATTACAGTATATATATTACAGTAACTTTATAACTATACATCTTATAAGGTAAGACTTATATATATATATATATATAGATCAAAATATCTATGATTATATAGTATGGCTAGAGTAAACAACTACATGCGTATCCAACTTATATGCAATGCAGACATGCCAACATACTTTATCAGATAATATTACAAATGACGTAGGCAATACATGTCTATACTAATATATTTATATGCAGACATTGAACAAATATGCAAACCATATGCAAAACAATATATCTAACATAATAGCCAAACTCAAGTCAATAGATATACAAATTTATATATCACTTATATATATACTTACCTTTTTAAATACTAATAGTTGATAAAAAATCTATAAACTCTTACAACTTTTATAAACTGTATACCTTTAAACTTATATAAACTAACGTATTTCTATAAACGAACAAGCATTTGCAAAAGTCAATTATATATAAGCAGTATACTTATATACTTTATAAACAAAATATATATATGAATACTTTATAATATAAAACTGTATGAACTTTATTTTATAACAACAGACCACTTAACTCATATACAAGCCAAACCCATATATATAAAAGTAACGGGTTATTAAAACTTACAACATAACAACCGAATATAAATTATATATATATAGACACTATTAAAATGTTATAACTTCTACATTAACCCAACAGAATATATGTAGATTAATATATATATACATCGTATATAATATATAACACTTATACATATTATGATTTCTTATAAACGATTCAAAAAATATATATACAAAAGCAAGCAAGGTCATAATAAGATTTACCAGAAAGAAGAGGAGAAGAGCGGTCTACTGGGCTGTGGAGGAGGGAAGTGGAGGTGACAAAGGTGAGGCCGGCTGAGGCATTGGGGACCGGAGAGATCGAAGAAAATAGGAGGGATGCATGCGTGCTGAAGGAGGTTGCGTGGGGAAGAGGAAGACTTCGGCATGAAGTAAAGAAGGAAGTCTCGGGCAACGAATGTAAATGTAAATTTTAATATATGGTGAGACAGTTTCAAAGTTTAGAAGTTGGAACGAAATATGAAATGTAAATGGCTTTTGGGTTTTTCACAGTTGATAAATGAATGGTCAGAAATTTTAAAAGTTAAAATTTTGGAACTCATACGATTGACCGTTTCACGGTTTTCACTGTGTACCAGACCTCAAAACACAGAATTGAACATACCTCAGAGATCAGCACGACGAGACGATCAAAATGGTATATAAATATCAGTGGTACGATCATTCGATCAAAAATCGATAATCGGTACCGAAAATGCTGCCAATTTGTCAGAAATAAGATAAACGGAGCAATAGAAGTCCAAATTTGAAGAAACGAATTATGACGTCTCACTCAGAAGATGGTTTACAAATTTATTGCATAAAAATATTTAGGTTTAGAAAACATTTTATTATCATCAATTTTTAACCGATTTAAATTGAAATAAAATTTCAGAAGAAAATAAACTTTCAAATTATTTGCTGAAAATTTACCAGTTGCTATGTTAAAAGAGACGCATTTCAAATATCAAATTTCAATTTCAAAATTTTATAGTTTAATGTTTCACAAAATTTCAATTAAATATATGAATAAACAAATAAAATTATTTAAATTTTACGGGTCGTTACAAATATTAAATTGATTTACTTTTAATTCATTGACATTTATTTCATCAATATACAATTTGTTTTCTTTCAATTTATTCACATGGATTTATTTCGAATTGAATTGGTTCACCTTAAATTTCTTCACGTTCAATTGATTACATTCATTTCCTTAATCATTCAATGGATTTATATTTAATTCATTCGCTTTTAATTTTACATTCAACTAATTTGGTTTCAATCCATTTTTATTCAATCAATCAATATTCATTGCATTCACATTTGATTGATTATAATTTAATGTATTTACATTCAATCGATTTACTTTCAAATGATTAATATTTATTCTAATAACATTCATTTTTATTTATCATCCAATGAATTTCCATTCCATTTAACCTTGTTAAGCTAAATTTATTTCATTATCACTTAGTATTTTAATAGTAATATTATTTATAAACTATTTAAGTTTATTATAAACATTTTACAAAATTGCGACTCATTTTTATTATTATTACATAACTTAAATTCATATAAATCCATTGATTCACTTCATTAGTTTATTTTGATAAATTTAAACTCATTTTAATAATTTTACTTAAGTAAAATTTATTTTGTAATTCCAATTTACATTAATAAATTTCTTTTCTCACAATCAATTTCATTCAAGTTATTAAGTTAACTTCATCTTATAGTTCATATTCAAATCCATATCATTAATTTTTCTTAAGTGAAAAATCTCTTTTTTATACTTATATTCATATTAACAAATTTTCTTTTTTCACAGTTTATTTCATTCAATTTTTTTTAAGTTAACTTCCATCTTTTAATTTATTTCATTAACTTACTTCATATACAATAAGCTAACATTCAATTCATTTAAAATTCATTTCATTTGTATTTAACTTATTTTCATCCAATTTTAAATTAAATCTAATTACTCACATTAATTTTTCTTACACTCATTTATTTTTATTCAATTTCTTTCACAATTCAAATTGCGTTTCAAATTATAATTCAAGTTGTATTCATTCTATTAATTCATTTTATAGCTTAAGTAGAATTAATTCACTCCGCAAATTTATCTAGTTATATTCAAATCCAATTCAATTCATTTAATCTGTATTATAAACTTTATTTCATTATATCCACTTTTCGGTTTATTCAACTTTAATTAAGCTAAACTTTTTTTTGTTATCATTCATATTCAACAAATTTAAAATTTGCTTTAGCTTAATATTTATCAAATCTATAAGTTATGCAAACTTATTCACTCCAAATTTCATTTCATTTTATTATTTTATTTAATTCATTTCAAATACAATTCTCCTTTATTTAAGCTTCTTGTGTTCAACTTCATTTTATTTTATTTCTCAAATTCAAAGTTTCTTTTATTTGCTTAACCAAAAATATTCAATAGTTTAAAATTTAATTTTACCTTCCTACTCAAATCTATAAGATATAAACTTATTCTTATCTACACTATTTTCCATTACAAGTTCAAAATTTTATTTCGTATATTTATCAAATCATATTTAGAATATTTTTCACAACAAAACTTGTTTTAGTCGAAAATAGATTCCTTTTGGTAGAAATTCTCACTTAGAAACTCGAAAACGAATACGGGCGATGCTGTAGTCATCCCCATAATTTATTTCCCAACTACTAAATGAGTTCAATGCTTTTATTTTCTTCTAAAAATATTTTCAAAATATTTTTCTAGTTAAAACTCTTTCAAATAATATTAATATTTAAGGCTTTGAAAACAATTTTGAAAACAAAAGGATTTTAAATTCTAAAATTATAAAATTTTAAAATCACTTTTATTTATATGCTATATTTAAATATACTCATACAATTTCATTACTTTACATTATTGTTATTTCAAACAATTTTTATTTTAATTAGATTCAATTCAATTTAATTATCAATGCTTCATAAAACAAAATTCATTAAGTATTCGTTTTTATTTTAATTCAACAAATAATTGATGATAATTAAATTTTATCATCTCCTAACAATAATTTCATTAAAAAAATTCATTTTATATATATAAAATACAATTTAGGTAAAATTATATCATTTACCCGATTTTAAAACAATATTATGTCGACTTGCCACTTTTAAGTGTTTAGAAATCCCTATCGATAACATGGCGTCCCACACACCGACCAAAATTAATAAACAACTCAACGGATAAGTAAACATGATATAAAACATTTTATAACACTAACAAGTACGCTCTCTCATATATATACACTCAAATCAACTGACTCATTCTAGGGTATTACTACCTATCTCTAATGAGTCAAACCCCACAAAGCCAAGGTTATCGCTAAACCTAAGCTCTGATACCAACTGTGACGACCCACATTTCGGAAGGTTTAAATCGACAATAATCCACACATGTCCAACTTAAAAAATCAAGAATGTCAATAATCAATGGGGTTAAATAAGAAGAATAAGAAAAGAAGAAGAAAACAAACACAGAATCTCACAGTGGAAACGATAACATATAATAATCAAATAACAGTTCATGAAGCTGTTTACATCATACATTTGATTATAATCTATACAGATTTATCAGAGTTATATATATATATACACATCAGGGATAAATAATCAACACAGTAGAATAGCATGATGCAAGGGATAATATTAATAGTAATATAGTAAATCTTCATCTTCGTCTTCCAAAGAATAATTTTCAATACGCTAAAAACTCAGGACTGACCCGAGTGTAATGAAAAGACAAAACACTTAAGTCAGGACTAAAATAATCTTGTGTAAATAAAATCAATATCAATAAATATGAGTGCAACAGCGTCAGAGATGTTTATGGGATTGTACATCTATTATCCAGTGTATAACGTGTGTGCAATAACTTAAGAGATGTTACGGGATTTTCCATCTCCTAAGGATCCGTTAAACTATTTATATATAATAGTATACACTATAATAGATAATGTCTATCAGTAAAAAAATATCAAAATAACGTTAAGGCTTTACATTGATCCACCTTAACACATTTTATAGGTAAACCAAAATCGTAATGGGCTCGCTTAAGGATAAATATGACAAGGCACGTGAGGCAATGCCCAAGGTAGGATTCTACTAGTTTACCCTTTCTCGCTGGTCGTAACCCATCCGTGGACGGCCGCGACAATCAATCCAAACAAGAAGGATGCACCCATCGAGTACAAAATCACGATAGTAATACAAGTGATCAATGTTGCTGGAGGTAGCTATTCTCATTGGCCTGACATAGGCTCCTGTTTAGTTATTTTAATTATGACACAAGTGTCAAGGCTATCCATCATCGTTTTCTTACTTCATTCCAATAAAGTTTTGCCAATTCAACCACTAAATTTTGGATATCATCCACCGTGTACACGGTTGTCAAAGTGGTTCCAATATTAACAGAGAGTATGCCAATAAGAGGCCCCGGTCTCTTTAACAACCAAACTTCATTTTACACACCGGTTGGTTTTTTTTTACATTTCAAAAACAGTTTGTACTTGATATGAAAATATAATATTAGCTACAAAAATAAAATCCATTACGAAATCATCATATTCGCTTCAAAATCAAATCCACTGCGAAATCATTATATTCAGTTCAAAAATCAAATCTATTTCGAAATCATCATATTCACTTCAAAAATCAAATCCATTTTGAAATCATCATATTTGCTTCAAAAATCATATTTTACTTCAAAATGTCAATTCAGTTCGATATATCGATTTCACTTCATAATTTGATTCGAATTACAATTTAGGTTATAACTTCACTTTATCCCAATTCACATTTAAATCCAAGATTTAAATATAAATAATTTCACCCTTTTGACTAGTTTGAACTTTAGAAAATAGTTTAAATAGTTTTAAAATAGTTAAATATTTAAAATAGTTTATTAGAAAATAGTTTGAGTAATAAAAATGGTTTATATAGTAAAATAGTTTGGAAAAATCAAATAATTTGAATATTTAAAGAATATAGATTTTAAACTATTTATACTAAAATAATTCATTTGAAAATAGTTTCAAAGTCAAACCGATTCAATTCCAAATTTCCTAATTTAAATCACTTCCAATTTCCATTTTGATTTAATCGATTCAATTCCGATTTCAAGTCGAATTTTACTTCTATTCCAAATTAATTTCAATTTCAATTCCAAATTAATTTCACTTCCAATTCCAAATTAATTTCAATTCCAATTCTAAATTAATTTAAATTCCAATTCTAAATTAATTTCAACTCAATTCTCAAATTTAACAATTTTGATTTATATCAATTTCGAGTTCAATTTTAGAAATATCGATTCAAAACACTTAAATCAAATTTACCTTTAATATCCCAACTAAAAATCCAAATCTTCAATATAATTCAATTCCGAGCTCAATTTCGAAATATCGTTTTATATCACTTTTTCCTAGCAATATTCAAAGTTCTAATAAAAGTCCAATCTTTTAAAACAAATCAATTTCAGAAATTCAAATCATATTTCGATTATAACTTCAAAAATCTCAACTTCAATTATTTAAACAATTTCGTTTACCAGATTTAAATTTCTACATTTTGAGCTCCAATTCGAAATAATATAATTTCCATAAATTTGATTTTATTTCTTAAAAATCAAAAATCAATTTAAATAATTTCAAATCAAAATTTTAAAAACATTTAATTTAACCAACCCGGTGTCCGTATATAATTTTCTATCCAATAGCCAAGTGAATTAATTATTTCAATTTAATTCAAGAATGGATATGTATCATTCCAATCCAAATAAATGTCATAGGTATATATCATTTCAACCTATTTCTTAATTTATTTGAAATAATTCAATTTACAGTTTATATACTGTAAATAATATATAGTATGATAACATGATATATCAAAATAAATAACATCCAAAATATCAACCAATAGCATCCATTACAACCAATCATCTAAACAGTCAATAAATTTCACAACAATTTCATAATTACCAATATCGGGTATTTTACGGGCAACTAAATTCTAATTCAATTTAACTGCCAATTCAAATTCTATCAATTAATTCAAATGTTAATTTAAATGTCAATTAAACTCATCAAACAATAATCAATAAATTTCAATCACTTCATGATATAAATTTAACTAACATAAAAATTATTTCAGTCAATTGTTAGAGTATAAACACTCACTTTTTTTATTTGAAACTGAAAAATATTTTCAGCTTCGAATAAATCTCACTTCAATCCCATGCCGTAGACGACGTCGACACGATCGCACTGCAATTCGTTTTGTTCGAAACGGACCTCGCATGCAAAAGTAACGATTTTATTAATATACGATTTTAATTAATATTAAAATTAACAAAAATTAACTTTAAAAAAATTCTTTTACCTCACTGCTTAACTCACGTGTTACCTCTTCGCTCACGCGACTTCGTCTTTAATTTCCAATTTTTAATTATTCACATTTAAATCCAATTTTAAATATTAACCATTTTCCTTCATATTTAAGTAAAATTTAAATCAATTTTCGATACCATTTTCAATCATATTAAATCCATATTTCAATTATTCAAATAATCTTCAATATTAAATTTAAACAAATTAAATTATCCAATAAATCGATATGAACAAATCATTAAATTTCAAATAAATTTTAGTTATCAACATTATTTTATTTCAATCTAAATAATTCACACTTTTTATTCAACTCCAGTTATTCATCATAAATACCATCGATACATATTATTTATTTCAATATAAATAATTCTCAAATTTCCAAAATTGTTTATTTCAAGATTTTTATCCAAATTCATATTCAATAACTACACTAATAATTCATTAAATTTATTTTTAACCATTTTTATTCAATAGTTATATCAAATCTTATAATTTGAAATAGTTAAAAATACGGGTCGTTACAATACAACATAAGTTCCCTTCCAATTCAATTAAATTCTATTTTATTTAACTCATTTCATTAGTCGATTTCTTTTTCTTTACTTGAGTTAAAGTTCATTTCAAAAATCATTTCCTTTTAACTTAACTTAGATTTCATTTTCTGAAGTCATTTTACTTAACTTTTACTTAAGTCAAATTTCATATCACCATTCAAATTCAGATTTTGTTTTGCTTAACAAAATTGTTTAACCATTTAATATTTGGTTTTACTTTACATTTTCTCATTTTATAAGTTATACAACTTATTATTTAAGATTCCATGAATATTTACTTAATTTTATTTTATTCACATGCTACTATTTCAATTTATAGTTATATAATCATTTTACCACTTAAGTGTATATTCACTTTTATTTGATTCATTTCAAATATCCATCTAATTCATTTCAAATTCAATTAGATTTATTTGACTTTTCTTAAGTTAAACTTCAATTCATATAATTCATTTTACTAACTCAATTTATTTAACTTTACTTAAGTTAAATTTTAATTTCATATTATAAGTCCAAAACTCATTTTACTTATATTTATCAAATTCAACTTGGATTTTAAATTCAAACTTGTTTATTACAACAAAACTTAAATTTTCAATTTACTAATGGTAGCAAATCCATCACCCAGAAACTCGAAAATGATACTATTGATGCTGCAGTCATCACCCTTATTATTTCCCAGCAACTGTAGTGAATTAAGTGCTTTAAATTCTTTTAAAATCCTTCTATTTATAAATCACATTTCTAAATCTATACTTATATAATTTCACTTATTCACTTTACTTATATAAGATTCATTCCAAATTTATTTATCTTATTTAGATTTATAATAATATAACCTCTTCAAACTAAAAAAACAACTGTCCAAATCAATGGGATTCAAATTCTCAAATTCTTAGTTTTAAATCCATTTTTGTTTATAACTCATATTTATAAATATACTCATGTAATTTCATTTATTATATATAAGATTGTTTTACAATTGTAAATCATTTTAATTATAATTCCATACTTTGTAATTCACTTGCTTATATAATTTATTCTTTTACACTTGTTGTCTTTGGTTAGATTATTCAAACAGCTTTTATTAACTTATATATATTTACATTTTCAAACAATAAAACAATCAATTTATATACACTATAATAATTTTTTTAAAATTGTTTCCTTTATATATAAAATATAATTTAGGTAAAATTATTTTATTTACCCAATTTAGAAACAATACTATGTCGATATGCCTTGTTCAAGTGTTTAGAAATCCCTATCGATCACATGGCGTCCCACGCACCGACCAGAATTTATAAGCCACTCAATAGATACATCAACACAATATAAAACATTTTTATATCACTAACAAATACGCGCTCATATATATATTACACTAAAACTCAATCTAGGGTGCTACCGACCCTATCTATAAGAGTACACATCAAAGTCTAGGAATATACTAAACCTAAGCTCTGATACAACCTGTGGCAACCCGCACCCCCTGAATCCGACACCAAACCACGCGTGTCCGACCCAGAGTGCACCGATTGTAGATGATCATGAGAAAAATGTAACAACCCGGAAATTTTAATGATTTTAAATAACATAATTAACTAAATTTTGCTTGAAATTAAATAATAAAATTTAGCAATGAAAATTTGATATTTGGGTTACATCTATTTAAACGTAGCAAATGTCAGATTTTTATCTGAAGATATGAAGGTTAGTTCTATTGTGTAATTTTCAATTTAAAAATTTAAATCAGTTAAAATTGATGAAAATAAAATGTTTTTGAAATCTAAATATTTTATACTATAAAAGTGTTTATCGTTTTCTGAGTAAGATTTCATATTTCGTTTGGCCAATTTGGACTGCTCTAGCTCCATTTTCTTATTTTCGGCATTTTAGCAGCATTTTGGCAGCGAATGTCGACTTTTGATAGGATGATCGTATAGCTCATATCTATGTACCATTCTGTTCGTCTCGTCATGCTGATCTCTGCAGTATATTCATTTGTTCATTTCGGCGTCCGGTACGTGGCGAAATCTGCGAAACGATTTCCGTATCGGTTCCGCATTTGGCCTTTTGGTTCCTGTGTCCATTCATCTGTCCCTGTGAGAAAACCTATGATCACTAGCCTTTTGAATTTATAATTCCTTGAATTCAACGTACTGCCTTTTGCTTTTGTCTTAGTTTTATTATATGCTGGTTCGTTTAGTTGCCTCCGGTCTCTTCTATTTCCTTTTCCTTCATTTTGATTTTTTTTATCTTTGCATTTGTAATTTAGATATTGCTCATTACCATTTTCTTGTCCATTCTATTTCTCTCCGCCTTCCCTCTCACCGGCGACCTGACAACCACCCTCTCTCCCTATCCACCTTCATCTCCTCACGCACCTGTCTTTGCTCCACCCACAACTGACCCTGCCACGACCAGCAATAGCCGTGACCATCCTTTCATCTCCATCTCCCCTTAGCCCGCCGCTAGAAGCTCCCTCAGACCCAACCACCTCCGGCAACTTTCCCCATATCCTCCAGTATCTCTTCCCACAGACCCTTCATGTGCAAACGCGACCCACAACCCACAGCACCATTCCTTCCACCAAGCAGCCCCCTGACCACCTCCTCATCCATTGCACATGACACGCAAACTCTCCATATGTACAACCAGCAGCCACTACACGTGCAAAACCACTCTACAACCCAGCCTGCCTTCTCACCACTTGCCGCACGCTGAGCACCTGAACCAGCTGCACCCTTTCCCATGCTCACCCTCCAAACCACCATGCAGACCACGGTCTTCCGCAACATTGCCCTCCTTCTCCGTTCCTACGCAACCTCCAGTTCCCCATCCACGCAGTAGATCCCAGAGACCCCACCTTATCTCCCTTTCATAGCCTCCGACCTTCCGCCTTGATCTCTTCTTACGTAAATAAAATTTACGCATATATATATTTTGATATCTGGAACCCTGCATATATATGTGTGTTATAGATTTGAAAATATGTGTTTTAATATATGTGTTTTAAGTATTGATTTTTAATGTGATATATAGATTTTGATTTTTATTATACGTGTTTTGATTTTCAAATATAAATATAAAGAATTTTATTTTTAATATGTGTTTTAAATTTAATATTGATTTTTTTATAAAAAAAATAATAAATATAATATATACCTTGTACCTTCATCAAATCCAAGTTCGGTCGCGTTGCTTTGCTTGTTTCCGTTGCTGTTTGGAGATTATTTCTGCAACTCTAGTTCGTGTCCGTATCCGCGGATCGTCACATCTTGTTCTCATTGTTTCTCTAAGCCTCCAAAGATGAGCAATCACTCACGATTAACATTCTTGTATTTAGTAAATTTAATACACATGAAATGACGATTGAAATATGATGTTAAAATTGAATTTGTTAGTAATTAAATCGTTTAAATATGATATGATATTTTTGCATTTGTTCACCTATTATAATTGACATTGTTAACACCAATAACCTGTTAGCATGTATATATCATATTTAATTTGACAATTTTGATCATAATTTCCATTAATATTGTTTGTACCAAAATTGGGCACAACACTCTTCGGAAGTATTTGAAGAGATAAAATGAAGAAAGTAAATGTAAAAAGGGGATTATCTAACAAACACTCCAAACAATAATCAGAAAAACAGCAAATGAACGTAGAGATTTAGAGTGGTTCGGCGTGTTTCCTACGTCGACTATGTAATGATTGACTTTTATTAACTTTTTCTTGCTAGTTACAGCAGATTAAAATGGAAAATTTCGAGTACAACAGTGATTTTTGAGTGCAACAGTGATTTTGGCAGAGTCCGGACGTTCAAGAGCCAAAAGTCCCTTTTCTGTAGGTCCTGGGCTGCTTTTTATAGGCGTAGGCTGAAATATCTTGCTCAGATCTCGGGAGACCTCTTCTTGCACGTTAGTGGGCCCACGTGATCGATCCCATGTGATTTGTACATGATCCGGGATCGATACGAATGAGCTTCGTATCGATCGAAACTTCATCTAATTGAGTTGGGATCGATTGTGGGTGTTGCTGAGAATGTACGCAAGCTTCTGCGAAAATTTGGTAGCATTTGGACTTGTAGATTATGAGTTATGATCGATGCAAACTTGCGTTTTCTCTAGGCTGTTGAATTTGTATCGATACCCTTCGTTTTGATTAGTTCGTATCGCTTTGTGGGCACGTGCTTGCAAGTTGACGTGGTGCTAACTCCTCGGATCGATCCACTTTTCGTGCCGAGTTGACTGCTTCCCCCTTCGTATCCATTGAGTGCTATGTCCTTCGAATCGATGCCGGCGTGTATCCTTCGTATCAATCGTTTGAGGCTTTTTTCATATCGATGCTCGCAGGTCATTTCGTACCGATGGTGTGTTGTTACTTCATATCGATCGTTTCGTATCGATCGCTTTTAGTGGTGTGTTTCGTATCGATCAATAGCCGATCGATACGAACTGGGTTGATGGAGGGACCGGTATGAAGCATGCATGAACGAGATCGATGTGAAGTGTTGTTTGTTGATGTATACGAAATGGAGAAAACATGATCGATATGAAATGAAAACTCTCCATGGATATGAAGTATTCTGGCTTTGATGGACAGGAAGAGATGCGGTGGCTGATGGATACGAACCAATTGAGTTTTGTTTTTATCGATATGAATTCTCATCGATACGAACAAGGTTCATCTGATGGATTCGAACTAGATCGATACGAAGGGAGATCTTCTCTGGTTGTTTGATGGATACGAACAACAGATAACGTTGAGGCTTGATGGATGCAAAGTGCATGGATACAAAATTGGCATGCTTTTCACGAAGCTTGATCGATCCATAACTCGAGCATACGAACTTCAATTGACTTGAAATTTGAAACGTTGGCTTTCACATCTTTGATTGTTGTGTCATGCCAATTTTAGCTTGATCCTTTCTCGGAAAAAATCCATCGATATACATAATGAGTCTGCGTATAATCGATCTTCGAGATGAACTGTCTTTGGTTTCCAATCAATTACTTGATATCACGACCTTGCCAAAAGGTGGGATAACACTTGCCCCCCAAAGTACGTCTTGTGAGGGCATGACGTGCTTTGAAAAGCTGCAATCTTCATTCTGAAAAGTTCCATCTGACTTGTTAAATGGTTGAAATCTTCTCGTCGAAAGTTGTGACCTTTGATTGATCCATAGAAGCGTAAATCATGAAATGTTGATTGCCAATTGTTGTACTGTGTACTGTTGTAACTGAGTGTTGTATGATAGTGATCTGTCGTTTGTTGTTGTAATCGTCACCAGATGAGTATTCAATTCCTCTGAATTTTAAAGATTGGATGTTAGTCCATTATACATGAATTTATGTTATCTTGACTCCCGTTAGCGTTCGTACGTTCATGAGTCGCTGTCAGTTTTTCAGTTTTTTTAGATCGAATTTCGTATCGATCCTCTCCTGAATTGATGTGAAATTCGAGTTGTAGCAACGATGATGGTTGCTTTGATCCATCTTTTCATTTCGATCCTCTCTTGGATCGATCCGAGATATTATAATACATGTTTCGTATTGATGGTCATCGAATGGTCCAGATATAATGTTGCAGTGATATTCGTATCGATGGTTATTGATTCGAAATTAGCCGGTTTCACAAAGTTTCTTCGTATCGATAGATTCGAATTCCTATGGTCTTCAAAGTGATGGATACGAACTTTTCATTCCCTATCGATAGATGTTTGATGGATGCGAATAGATTAATCAATCTTCATAGCAATCCTCGTGCTTCGTACCGATAGCTGGATGGTTGCGAGCAGGTGTTGCCTCAACTAGGTGGTTCGTGGATATGAATAGCTCTCTTTGTATCGATTAGAGGAGAAACCTATTTTAACTGGTCAAAACAACTAGGAGATGAAGTGTTTCCTTCTCTTGGTTTTGCTCCCATATAAATACACGATTTTGTACATAGAAAGATTTTTACTTGTTCACTTTTCTGCCTTGTCTTCGTATCACTTCGAGTTGAAGGAAATTAAACTGCCTTTGCTTTCGAATCGAACCAGACTCCAATCCTTCAAACCAAATGCTAAAATTAGGTAATTCATTGAACAAAATCAATGTAAAATGATGAGATTTCAATTCTCGCGTCTTTCCGTTGAACGCGAGGTTGAGGAAGGCCTAGGAGGCTTCCGTGTTTGATTGGAGAAGAAGGTGTTTGGAGGGTTATGAAAAATTTGGTAGATGGTGGTTCGGCCTTCGTTTTGTATCGATGGATTGGAGAAGAAGATGTTTAATTTCGTATCGGTTATAACGTGAGGTTTCGTATCGATCTATACCCTATGATTTCGCATCGATAGAGGGTTCCCAAACCGTAATGATCATTTTGAATTAATACGGGTACGAATCTTCCTGATCGATACGAAACTGAGTTGTTAGATGGGTACGAAATTCATGGTAGGTGATCGATACGAAGTTTCTGGACATGGATCGATACGTAGCTAACGATTCCAGATCGATACGAAATCCAATGCAAACTGATCGATGCGAAGTTAATGAATCCAGATCGATACGAAATTAAGGCTTTTGCGGAACGATCCAAGTCTGAATTTTGATGGATTTAAATCTTTGAACACTCGAACATTTAACTCCGACGAGCTCCTGCCTTGCATATTTGGAATTAACTGTTAAACTGCATACTTGACCGCCTTTCGAAGCTCGTCGATGTAACTGTAACTTGAAAAACTTAATAAACCTTAACTTGGATCGGTCTCTAAAGTCTGGGTGGCACGGTTGGGACGGTCAGCGATGACGGTCACTCCAGTTTTATTTCAAAGTCTCGTCGTTTGAATATTTCTTCAAACTCTGTAGAATTTCTCAAGTAATATGTAGCACTGCACACCACAACACATTCACGCACTTCACACCGGGGAACACACGGGCCTATTATCATCAAATGATGGTTTTCGATAAGTTGATTAGCTATGGAATCCTCAAGTTCACAACAGCAGGAGCTTCAGAGTTCAGCTCCCTTAGTCATAGAGATACTGGTCATCACGGCTGAAGTTATAGATCCGGCTCCGGATGAGCTGCCAGGTGCCAGGTTCATCGGGAACCCACAAGATTCTATGACGTCCAACATCTTCGAAGATATGCTGGGACGGATATACCTAAGGCACGATCTGCCATTGGATGACGTCCTATTACCGGGACCGAATGACAGACCGCATGATCCCCTGGAAGGGTTTACTGCTTTCAATCGACATTCGTGCACTGCTGGAACACTTCCCACATTCAACCAGTACATTCGGGAAGTGTTGGCTTTTTTCGAAATTGCTCCCTAACAATTACATCCCAATGGATACGCGCTGCTGAATAGTCATTCATTGTATTCATGGAGCATCTTTTCCAACCCCCGACTCCGATCGAAATCAGATACCTTTTTAATGTTAAGAGTCGAGGAGATAGCCCTTCTTTCACGTTCTTAGAGGCGGTCAAGAACTGCCAAGTTGTGATGGGGTCTTGGACTAGACTGGGCTACTTCAAAACCGAGTGGTTCTATGTTCGATGTCCCCCAGGGTTCGCCAATCGATGGTTGGTTAGACGTAAGTGCTTCGACTTTTCTGGTAGTTAACAATATAGTTGTAACTGGTTTTGGGACTAATACTTTCTCTCTTTTACAGCTGCAATTCCTCGACCTGAAGGTGCACACTTTAAAGAAATAGTACGGGTCCTTCAAGAAGTATCGGGCGAGATGAGAGAAATCGAGTTGGTCCTCACCGACGGGAACTTAAGAATTCTTGGGTTAATCGAACGAAAACAAAGTATAAGACTTGAAGGAGCGCTTAGGGCAGCCCCGACGAAGCAGGTAAAGCGTAAAGCGCCCGGGGTCGTAATAACTGAGGAGGGTAATGAAGAAAACACGCCTACGAATGACGAACCCATACCGGACCTTCTGACAGTTTTCAGGGTTCAGAAGGAAGGAGAAAAGGCAAGGCAGTTGCACACAAGCATCATAAATCTTCCAGATGGAAATCTGTAGTTGCGTCCCTGCCAGCCTCCGGCGTTAGAATTTCGAAGGCTCCTCCCTCGCAAGTAGAGAATCCTTTTGAAGGACTTGTTGATATTCCGATTCTGGACTATGTGTCACTTCAACACGACACTGGATTGGAGGGGCTTCAAAGTGCTCTAGATTTAAGTGAGTCTCTACCCATCAGTGCGGCCGACATTACTGGTTGGTCGGGGGGTTGCACACACATATACACTTCACGGCACTACACGATTTCCAACCTTAAGTTGTCTGCTTCGAGAGGTCACTAATTCTGTTCTTCTTTTACTTTACAGATACGATGAATAGGCGAGATTATATGCTTGGAAGTCTCCGCTCAACGCCCCAGTCATCGAGTTTGTATTCTAAGTTCCGTCAGAGGGAGGATGATAGAAACCGCGATCGTGGTTATTCCAGCCAAGAGCGTTATGAGAGGGATAGAGATAGAGACAGAGAACAGAGATATCGATCCCGATCGCGTTCTCCAGCTCCCCGACTCCCTACACAATCTTCTATTCACAGCTCACATCCCCCGGAGCCTCCATGCCAAAAACCATCTTCTCATGCTCTAAGGTCTGAATATCCGCATCGTAGGACTGAGGCCGAACCTCCCACTGTTGCTGAACAAGCCATTACTGAGCCCACTGTGGAAGAGGCTACTAGAATTGCCCAGTTAAGAAAAGATTTCCCGAACATTTGCTTCGACGGCTTTATCTTCCCTCCTCACTTAAAGAAAATTTCATCTGAGGCTGAACAAACAATGCATGACTATATGCACAATATTTATACCCAATACAAGGAGTGGATGAAAGCCACAGATAAGGCGTCGGCAGTGGCCTTTGAGCGAGCGAAGGTAATTGAGAAGCTAGAGACCGTCCTTGCCCAAAAAGATCGTATTATCCAAGTGCTTAATGTTGAAGCTGAATCCTCTCGGAAATTTGAAATGGAGGCCATCCAAAAAGCTGACGAGGCAACTCAATCTATGGAGAGAATGCGACAAACGCATTTCACTTTGGTGGAGGAGATGGGCCACCGAAACACCACAGTTACCGCTGAAAGGGATGCTGCTCTGAAAGAACTCAACGAGCTTAAAGCCAAATTTTCCGAAATCATCAAGGAGAAGGATGATGCAAATAAAGCAGCCCAGGAAGTGTGTGAGAAAGCGGTGGTGCTTCGGGATGAAAGGATGTGGCCATACTTAAAGTTCGGGAGGTCGAGGCCAAGGTTGAGGAGGAAATTAAAATGGCCGAAGCCAGGCTTGAGGCAGATATCGAAGATCTTCTCATTACTTATAATGCCAATGTTTTGAAGCACAGAAACCTGGCCTGGCTTGACAACTATCCAACACATCTGTTCAACGCTTGGGGCCGATTGGTAGGAGATGAAAAGGCTGGTCCTCAAGCTGAACCGATCGATGAGTTCGAGCTCGAGAACCGGGTGTTGAGCGAAGACGAACGGAAAGTTCTCCATGATGCAATGATCTCATATGAAAAGGAGAAGCTTAGCGCTCAGCATTCGGAAGTTGGAGAAGGCTCTGGCATCGAGCATCATGATATAAGTTTAGAAACTCCCGTACCGACTCAGCCTGAATTCACACCTGCGGTTGACCCTCAGCCCGTTCATGCTTATAACCCGGATCAACCATAGTTGTCTCCAGCTTGCGAGCAAGTCTCTGAGGCCGTTCCGCAACCCGTGAGTCAAACTGAGGAAGGTACTCTGAACATTCTCCATGCTTATCCGAAATCGGAAGTGTTACTTGAAATAATTACTAACAGTCCTTCCTTTACTCTTATCTAGTGATCGGAGAAACATCAGTCGTGCCACCTACAACTCAAGAATCACATCATGTGCAGGAGGCCATTATAATAGAAGCGACCACCACAACAACCACGGCACTGATAGATGAGGCACATGGAAGCACACTTACTATTGACGAGCAGATGATGGAGGAACTTCTCGGTCATCACAGTGACCCATTTGCCGATTTGCCGTTCATTATGGGTGGAAGCGCACCAATGACAAGTTCTTCGGCTCCAACCGCGGGAGTCCGCGGCGATGCACAAAAAATTCATGAGGAGGAAATCATAGCTAAAATCAATGCTGAGATGGAGGCAGCCGCGCGGGGCAGTAGTTTTGGCGGTGGAATGGATGGACCTGGTCCAACCCATTTGCGGATGATATATTCGGGAGGAACGGTCGTTGAGATGAGCGTGTCTATCCCACCCTTTCTGTTGATCCTGTCCCTCCGACTCCACCTTCAGGAAGCGTTTCGATACATTTGAGCTCGGAGGAGGAAATAGATATAATGCCCCCGATTGGAGATCGGTCATCGAAAGGCAAGGGCTCAAAGAGAAAACCAAGCAACAGCTCTAGTGGCTCCACACCGAAGAAGAAACCGAGAAAGAAAAAAGAATAGATACATCTCTTCGGCGTATTTTTGAGTAGCTAGGAATTCCTTTAGCTTTTGTTGGTCGTGTATAGATGCAGGTTCGGCCCATGCTAGTAGGATTTTTGGGATAAACTTGTACTTAGTTTTCTTCCACAAATAGTTGAAATGAAATCCCATTTTGTCTTCAACTCAATTTTCGTTTATTTTCATAAGTGTTTCAGCATTTGAACTCCCGTCCAGTACACTTGTTGAGTTTTGACCTTTGGATTGGATCTGAGTTTAATTGTTAAGTCCTGAAATCATGACTATGAGTTATGACCGAGTGTTAAGCCGGACTCTGATGCTGCACTGTCCCAGTCAGTGATTGACACTTAAGTTCTGCCCCCAGTTTCAGGGATGAATTATAAAGATCAGGTGGCAATTGTACTTTGCCTTCAACACATCGAGCTTAACGTCGTCGGATTGATGCTGAAACAAGGAAATTCGAGTGGACGAATCGCACTCGCTCATTTATCGACGATTGCATCCACACTCCAGGGATTTTCATTTGTACGTTGGCGGTCAGTCTCGCCTGCTTAAGTTTCAAGGATACGTCCATGCTCCGGGGACTTAAGTCATTTTCACGGGTGGTCAATCGCACCCTTTTAACGTTTGTAACCATGTCCACACTCTAGGGACTTTAGATGGATTTGCGAGTGGTCAGTAATGCCCAATTTGCATTTATACTCTGACCACGCTCTGGGGACTCAGAGTTGTTTTATGGACGATCGAGTCCAATCCGGTTTGTGTTTAAACTCCAATCCACTCTCCGAGGATGTAGAGTTAACATTTATACTCCAATTCGCACACTGGGAATTTGGAGTTGGTGTTTATATTGACACTCCAGTTCGCATTCCGGGAATCTGGAGTTAGTTGATGTTTATACTCTAGTTCGCGCTTCGAGAATCTAGAGTCAGTTGACAGATGGTCAATCACATTTGTTTAAGTATTAGGATCTCGTTCGCACCCCGGGAACGACGAATCTATCAGGATCATGGATGGTCGGTTCACATCCACCCCGAGTTAACAAGCGAGGTCGTTAGATGGACAGATCCATCCTCCTCAAACTTGGTCAAGATACGGGTGAAGTCGTTAGGTGGACGGATCCACCCTCTTCCAGACCGTATTTGTAAGTTTATACTCCAGTTCGCACTCTGGGAATCTGGAGTTAATTAAAGGACTGTCGTGTATCAATCCTTTTATTTAACTTCAGTGTGATGACCGGCCCCCGAGCTCGGGTTTCACTTAGCGAGTAACCGGTCGTATCACAGTCACTCCCTATTTGAATAAATTCCACTGTCAGATGGAATTTAGCTCTCCGTGCATAGTGATAGTTGTATGACGCATTCAATAAATCACAGCTCTGGCTCGAAGAGATTGCATTTTCTTGTTGAAATAAGAAAATACGGCAAAATCAGTTGCCTTATTACAAATTCAAATTTCGAAATGCGGAAACAAATTGCAAATGAAAAATAGACTGAATAAATAAACAGAGCCTGTCACGTGTAGTAGCGACGAAGACTTTTGCTTTTCCAGGCTCTCGGAAGAGTGAGACCGTCAACGGTCGATAATTTGAATGTACCATCTCCGAGCTTTCGTTCAATAACATACGGCCCTTCC
This sequence comes from Allium fistulosum, assembly GCA_030737815.1. Classification (NCBI taxonomy): domain Eukaryota; kingdom Viridiplantae; phylum Streptophyta; class Magnoliopsida; order Asparagales; family Amaryllidaceae; genus Allium; species Allium fistulosum. The sequence continues at coordinate 300,397,996 of CM060901.1, read as the reverse complement.
CAAGTTAGCTTCATATGCGAAGGGACCGGGTAAATCTCTTAAGGACGAGATCGCCGAGTTCAAAGGTTCGGGGTCGGACCTTGGCATTGTATAATCAGGCGACTCGACTTCGGTATGCGGCTGCCCTCAAATCAGCCTCTTCACGCTTCTCATCTAGTAGATCTAGAGATTCGGCAAGTAATATAGAATTTGTCTTTGGATCATAGTATGTCATGCGATGAGAAGGCACTTATAGTTCGACTGGAATAATAGCTTCTGAACCATAAGAAAGAGAAAACGGAGTATGGCCAGTTGTAGACTTGTGGGTGATTCGGTAAGCCCATAAAGCCATAGGAAGTTCATCGACCCACTTGCCCCCGGCCTTTTCCAGTCGTTTCTTCAAAATAGACTTTATAACTTTGTAAACAACTTCGACTTGTCCATTCGCCTGAGGGTGTGCAACTGCGGAGAATTTCTTCTGAATGTGGAATCGTTGACAAAAATCCTTAAATTCAACACTGTCGAATTGGGTCCCATTATCAATGATAAAAGTATGTGGGAGACCAAACCGGCAGATGATGTTGTGCACTACAAAGTTGATCACCTTCTTTGTTGTGATTGTAGCAAGGGGTTCAGCCTCCGCCCACTTGGTAAATTAATCAACTGCTACGATGGCGTACTTCGCACCACATTTGGCTAGAGGTAGAGAGCCAATAATGTCAATGACCCATACTGCAAACGGCCATAAACTGTCCATCTGAGTTATTTCGGTAGGTGGGGCCCTTGGAATCTGAGCATGCTTCGGGCATTTGTCACACTTTCTGGCGTAATCCGATGCATCGGGACTTACGGATGACCAATATTATCCATATCGGAGCACTTTCTTGGCAAGGGCTTGATCCCCCGGTGTGATCGCCACATTATCCTTCGTGCACATCACGCAATATGCGTTTGATTTAATCGTGAGCGATAAATTGGAGTAAAGGAATAGAATATCCTCTTCTATACATGACTCCATTCTGAATAGTGAATCGTGAAGCTTTTCGAAGAATCTGTCTCTTTTCACTCCTGCGCTCTGGCAGGGTCCTGTGCTCGAGATAATCTCTGAACGGAGTCATCCATGAAGGATGCTCGGGGAAGCTAATGTCTCCATTCGGTCGATGCTCGGGGAAGCTAATGTCTCTACGGGAACAAGTCCCATTTGTTGTGCCTCGCCTGTATTGGCTAACTTTGCTAATGAGTCTGCCTTTTGATTGCGCTCTCGGGGTATGCAGTAGATGGCATAATAATCCAATTGATTTAATATTTCCTAAACCCGAGCAAGGTAAGCAGTCAGTCTTCGGTCCTTGGCCTGGTATTCCCCCCGAACTTGACACACGACCAATTGTGAATCACAATAAATCTCCACAACAATGATTCTCAAATCCCTGGCAAGTCTCAATCCGGCAAGTAAGGCTTCATACTCAGCTTTGTTGTTGGTTGCACGAAAATCAAACTTTAAAGCATATCATATAGATCTACCTTCAAGAGTTTCAAGTACAACCCCTGCACCTGAGCAACGGTCATTTAATGCACCATCAGTATGCAGCTTCCAAATATACTTAGGAGATTCACTAGTTTCGGGCAAGTCCTCTGGGATGGTAAATTCAGCTATGAAATCTGCTAGACTTGTCCTTGAATGGCTCACCTTGGAGTGTAAGTAATGTCAAACTGACTTAACTCGATATTCCATTTGAGTAACCTACTAGACATCTCAGGCCGTGTAAGGACCTGTCGTAACGGCTAGTCGGTGTAAACGATGATAGGATGAGCCTGGAAATACGGACGGAGCTTCCTTGAGGCAATAACAAGACAATAAGCCAACTTCTATAGCTTCGGATAATTTCTCTCAGCTCCGGTTAGTCGTTTGCTAATATAGTAGACCGAGTTTTGTATTCGGTCTTCCTCCCGAATTAGGGCAGCACTGATTGCGTTTTCTGATACCGTGATGTGCATGTAAATGTGTATATTTTTACCACCATATTTAATCTATTTAAATTAAATAAATGATCATATCGGGTATTTTAACTTGTTTAAACCAAAATTCATATTATTTTAAAATCGTCACATATTCATCTTCATCCAAGGGCAAAATGGTCATTTTTTGTGCATATATTAATTTGAGAAAATTTAATTAGAAATTTATATATTTTTTTTATAGGAATTTGGCTTCATATACAAGTGGTTACATGATGATATATGCATGCACAAAGAAGATACAAAGGAATGGAGATGGAAATAATTCAAAGACATGATAATGGAGGACCCCACCTACCCACCTACCTTCATGTACAAATTAGAAGCTAATCCACATGCTAATGGTCATCAAATCTTCATGCACACTTAAATGGATGATTATGAGAGGCTAATGATTACTTGGTCACCACACTTCCTACAAGGGCATTTTGGGCATTCCCCAAAAATATGAATTAGGGTTTAACACTTGTATGAATACCTCATATCTTCATGTAACTTCCCCCTCTCTCTCCTTTAGTCTCTCTTAGTTAGTTTTAGATCAAATAAAAGAAAGCTCTCTTCTCTTTTCCATGGCTACTTAGCCATTTTTATTTTCATGTAACTTCCATTTTTTATGCAATGTTAATTAGTGCTCTCTTCTTTTACATGCTTCTTTAGTTTATTTACTTTCATGTTTGTAGTGTAGATCTTTCTTATTTCACGCAAGTAGATTAGTTTTTCCTTTCTTTTTTCTCTTTTTTTCATCTTGTTTGTTTAATGTTGCTTTCTACATTTGTTGATTTGATAACAAAAATGAGAGGCTAATCCCTACAATTTAGGGGTAATGATGCTCTCTTGAATCATGTAGATGCAACATAATTTCTCATTTATGTCTCTTTTGTGCTTAATGGAAAGTTGATTGTGTTATTTTGTGTTTAATATTGAGTTTGATAGCTTATGTTGTTCAAAACAAATAGGCTATGCTTAGTCATATGAATCATTAATTACCTCTTCATCTACATATGATCATGGTAATGGAAGTGGATTTAGAATCAAAATTTGATGGTTTATGTTTCTAATTCAATAGTTAATAAACCATGCTTAAAATAGATTCTACTTTTGATTTCATATCATTTTCATTGAAGTTAGTAAGTGGGTTAGAGGGTGCATTAAAGTTTGATGGTTTAAGTGTGTTAATCAATAACACAATTAGGCCATGCTTATGATAAATACATCAACAAAACTCACACATGACCAAAAAGAGATCATAATGTCATTATGTTGATTTATATGATCATGAGAGGGGATTTGCCTCTAAATTGCTCTTTATTCTCCTTAGTTTTAGTTTGTTTTTACTTTCTTTTAGTTAGTTAACAATCACTCGACTTTGGTTTAATTTGATTGAATAGAATTTTAAAATCATCAATTCCTTGCGGATCAATCCGTATTCGCCACATGCTACATTCGTACACCGTGCGCTTGCGGTTAATTTTATTTCTAAATTCGTCCGACGGTTTTCTAATTCGATAGAATTTCCGTCGACGAACAAGTTTTTGGCGCCGTTGCCGGGGAACTTGATTTGATTTTGATTTTCTATTCTTCGAATTATTTTTGCTTAATTTTTGTGTGTTTGTTTTGCTTGTGTTTGCACGTTTAAAAAAAAATTGTGTGTTTGTGTGCATTTTGATTTTGTAGTTTGCTAGTTTCTTTTTTTATTAGCGTTTGCATTTTCTCTATAAAAAAAATCACAAGTTCATCTCAAAAACAAAAACATTTTATTTCATTTCATTTGCATTTCATTTTACTATTCACATTTCATTTTACAATTTACAAAAAAAACAGTACATTGCCACTATTTGCTCTCTGTCTCTACTTGCACAACACACCACATACCAAAGCAAACATCACCCATACCACTTGCTTCTCTGTTTTTACAACTCACTACAATAAAACTTCTACCATCAGACCAACCTGACTACCACTTCTCCCCTGTCATCACCACCGCAAACAACATTCTTAACTGCCCCTCCCACATAACTTCTACATCCCAGCAGCCACATCAACTCCAACTGCCTTATCAACCGCTATCACCCATATCAACACTGCAATTCAGTGACCTCAACTCTCTTTCTCTATTACCATTCACTGTGACACAGCTTCACTTCAGACCAACTTCCTTTCTTGCACATTCAAACCACTGTTCCACCACTAACACAATCCACCACTTCACATAAACATTTGCCTCCTCTGCCAAACATATAATCCACCATTGACGCCTCTGTGCTCATAGACACAACAACTTTTATCCTCATCTACAATCACGAACTGCTTCAAATAATCCCATACACTTCCCTGTACAAACTTTCACCAATTCCAACTCCTCTGCTTTACATATACACCTGCATCTGTCACTACATTGCCCTACTTCTGCTACCATACCAGACTCTGTGCATCTTGCTTCCACTGTTAAACTGTTAAACAGCCCAGGGTCCTACATCTCCATCAAACATCTTCAAACACCCTGCCACAACATCTTCAAACATCAACAGATCCTTCCTCATCAACCACACGTCAACTTCTAGCAACAACACACTTCTGCCAATCATCATTAACAGCCTCCACTTACTACAAACATCACAAGCAACTTCCACATTTCAACCATGTCATACATTGATTACAGAACCACCTTGCTACCTTAATATCGTCTACAAACCATAACTTCATCTCTGCTTTCAACTTCCATACTTCATCACCATCCAATTCACTTCTACAGAACATCACTTTTAAACCACTGCTTCATTACACATCATTGCAGTCAACTTCATTCACCATTGCAAATAAACCATATCCAACTACTCTACTCTTTTACCTGACAGCACGCAACACCTCCTCGCCCACCACTGCATTGACATAGCAAACAACATTGTCTAACTGCACGTTCCTCTCTTCAATCAGCAGTTTGAATCCACCCTTCTTCACTGCCAAAACAACCTGCACTTCCATTCACTCACTTCGGCAACACCTCATTGCCCCATCACCTTTGCAAAATTCCACAACACCACAAACTTTTCGATTACAAAACAACCAAAATCCTTTCACTGTTACCCCTCCAATCAACTACTCAATCAAAGTCAAACAAACTCCAACAGTACCAGAAGTCGCACCACCTCTTCAATTCGCGACCGAAATCCCGCAAACTAGAAATCCACAATCATCACAACAGTGCAATCCACTAACAACTGCCTTAACTCCTCCCTGACCATACCAAATTGACGCGACCAACCAGCAACTTCGAAACAATCCCACCTGAAATCACAAACTCCAGAGCCAACGCAGCCACCACCCAAAAACGCGAATCACCCCGAGCAACAGAGCAACTCCGACAAACCATCGCCCCACTGCAACTTAAATCCCAATCGCCTCACCTGCAAATCCAACCTTATTCACAACCAAGAAGTCAAGAATTGTAACCTGCCTTCGCCTTCGATACTACGATTAAAACGTGAATCGAGAACTAAACTTCGATTTTTTTTTGTGTTTGATTCGAGAAAGGCGCTTTCTTTTATTTTGCTGGTGGTTGAAGTGTTTTGTTTAAACGAAAAAAAAGAGGATAAACTTTGGGCAAACCTTTTGTTTTGCGGGTTTGGTTTAAAGGGGAATAATGGGCTTTGGGTTATACGGGCCTGGCTTGTTTTGATATTGTTTTAAGTTTAAAAAGAAAAGGAGGTTTTGTTGTGGAAGCTATTTATTTTTCCAAATTTCTTAAAAAAAAGTGAATTTTTTTTTGAAGTAAAACAGTACTTTTACGTTTCCTTTCCAAAAAAAATTTAAAAAAAAACAAAGAGTCTCTTCCAAAAAAAACGAGGGTTGTTTTGAATTTGTTTTGTTTTTTTCATTTATTTTAGTTTCTTCTTCGATATAAAAAAAACTGTATATATATCTTGTTTTTACTTTTCAGGTTGCCAAAGCAGAATTGCAAAAGGAGCAGAAGTGCTTGCTAAAATAAATTGCTTGCGTGTTGAGCTTGCCAAAAAAAAACTGCTTGCTTGCTTACTTATAATTTTTTTTATTTGCCTTGCATTGTATATATCTCTTGTTTTTATTTTAGTTGCATTGTTTATTGCTTGCATTTGCATATATATATTTTAAAAAAAAATTCAAAAAAAAAACAAAACAAAAATCATTTGTAGTTGCATTGTTAATACACGTTTATTTTCTGCTTTGCATTTCATCCTAGATTTTGATTAATAATAACGGTTAGACATCGATAGCTCTTAATTGTATATTGACAAGTTGTCTTCTTTGAACAATTTACTTTCTCGGTGTCTAGGCTACGACAGAGTAATAACCATTTATAAATATTACGGTGATTCGTAAATATTATAGTGGTTGTTCCTCTGAAGGTACTTAAACCTTCGGCTGCATTGCTACGGTGATTCGTGCTGCACCGATAACCCCTGCCCGTTACCTGGCTGAGAACTATCTTATTTATTTAGGACAATTTGTGATTATACAATTTTGGGTTAACTTAGGATAAATCATTTGTAATTAACTTTGCATTCATTTAGTTGCATTAGTTCATGCATATTTAAAAAAAAATCAAAATTCAAAACTAAAAAAAATTGTAAATATTCCCTTTCTTTTGCTTTGAAATTTTTTCCTTTTCCTTTGAAATTTCAAAAATCCAAAAAATTAGAAAAACAAAAAAAAATCCAAAAAAATATAAAATCTTTTCAAAAAAAAATTTGAAAATCCAAAAACAAAACAAAAATCAATTTTTCTTTTGAAAAATAAATTTTATTTGTAAATATTTTTCCTTCAAAAAAAAACCCAAAAACATTCTTGAAAATGTCCGAGTTTCCCCACTTACGTGAATTTTACAGTAGTTGTGAAAATCAATATAATCCATATGATTTCACTCCAAATTCGTATGGATATTTTAACAACAACTATTGCTTAAACGATTCGAATTTTGAACCACAAAATTTTCAAAACATTGACCAACCCTCAAATCTTGAAAAGAGCATTTCGTCTTTACTTGAAATCTCTACACAACAAAATCAAATGATAAATGATTTGTGTAATTCATATTTGGGTAATGATTCAAATCAAAGTTTTCAAAATAATCAAAATTTGAATTCACTTCAAAATTCCAACGATTTCGAGTATAACCCATGCCAATTCAATTTTGAACTCCAAAATGAATTTCAAATTCAAAACGAAAATGTGATCCACTTTTCAAATAATTTTGGCAATGGGAATAATCTCGACTATGATGCAAGTGAACATTTTTGTTCTCAACAAATCCAAATCGAAAATCCTCAAGCTAATAATTATAAATTGGATTTTGTTGAACAAATGAACGAAATTTATGATGATCACACGGATTCGTTGTTTGAAACTTATATGAAACAACGTGAGAAACAAAATCAAATCCCAATGTGTGACGAGTCATGTGACAATCCATCTTTTATCCAAATCGACGATTTTCAGATAACAACTTTTGAAATTGAAAATAACAATCTTAATGAAGTTGTTGAAAACACGGTAATTGAGTTGGATTTCAATTCTTTTGAGGGTGAGAAACTCGATTTAAATTTTGATCTTCCTTTTTCTGAAAATTTGAATACAACAACTTTGGATTTTGTACTTGAGATATGCAATGAAGTTGTTGATAATCCAACAAAGGAAGACGAATTTAATGAATACGAATATTTTGGAATTTTCGATGACGAGTTGTTAAATTGCGACGGGGAAGATTTAAAACACCATTTTAATTTTGAAATCAATAATTTTGAAGAATATTTCAATGAAGAGCTTGAGTTAAAATTTGGTGAAAATAAACTTGAATTTCAATCAAACGTTATATCTACCCCAAACATTATCGAAAACAAAACAAGTCGTACGATTTTTAATAAAACGACATTCGTTTTTCCAAATCAACATTCAATTTTGAAATCTTTTACGATTTGGTTTTTCGAGCTTAAGTTGTGTCTCGTATACCTCACGAGACAAATGAATCGGTCTTTGGAAGACCGTTTCATTTACTTTTTAACGATATACTTTCTGATGTCACGTAAATAATCATCTTTTCATTTTCATTTAAATAAAGGTCATGTTTTTATTTTTATTTTTCTCCTTCCACTTGGGTTGACTGTGGGGACACGGTCAAAATCAAGTATGGGGGGAGACTCATCATCATTTTTCAATTTTTCTTTCCAAAATTTAAAAAAAAAACAAAAAAATCTAAAAAAAAAACAATTTTTTTAAGCATTTTAATTTATTTTTAAAGAAACACTATAAGATAAATATATGGTTTTGGTTTATTAAATTGAAATTTTTGAAAATTTATTCGTCTTAACAAAAATAAAAATGAAGTTTGATTACAAATAATAATGGTTTAACTAGGAAGATTCATACATGATAATTATGAAATATATCCTAATTGAAAATCTTTGTTTTAAAAAAGTGGTTGATTTAAAGTAAAGGATATAACATTTTTTTGTCTTCTAAGATAAGTGGTGCTAAGATGATTTTGCAAAGACTCTCTCTTTCTATAAAAATATTAAAAAAAAATCTAAAAAAAAAACATTTGTATATATGTAAATATTTTCTATTAACGCCTACGGTCGACAGGTGTGTACACTTGTGTGTACACTCGCCATGCTCTGTACCTTTCTCACGTAAGCCCGAAAGGCAGTGCATGATCGGTATATCTGGCCTCAGTTTATCTGAGCTAGGTGTATATATATGTAAATATTTTTTAATAACGCCTACAGTCAATAGGTGTTCACACTCGTGTGTTCACTCGCCACGCTCTGTATTCCCCTCACATCAGTCTGCAAGGCAGTGCATGGGTAATATATCTGGCCTCAGTTTATCTGAGTTAGGCATATGTAAATATTGTAAATATCAATAAAATTTTCAAAAAAAAATGGAGAGAGTAAGCAATTGAAATCCAAGCACTATTTTAACTTGTTTGATTTGACTTGTTATTGAAAAGAAATAAAATTACCACTTTGATAAACTTTGATAATCAACTAAGGATCCATTTTATAATTACACTTTGTTATCAACCGAAACAACGAGTTAAACTATAGTCTATTTGTTATGATAACTTAATTTTTGTTGGTAATTTTGACTAGTAAATGACTTAAATTTCAAGATAATAACCAAAACCTATATTTAACTTATTTGTGTCGATTTAAAAGTAAACCCTTTATTTGTATATATTTTCAAAAACTTGCAGTCATCTCTTTGAAAATAAATATGCATTGTGTAAATATTTTCATCCTGCATTTGGATTTTGTGGGTAGTATCCGCTGAAAACCCTCACGAGACAACACTCGTCCTACTGGGGACACTCAGAGGTTTAACGGCTTGTTGCATACGCTCAATGCAATCGTGCTACCTACGAAAAAGGATTTATCTTAGTTTTTCTTTATTCGAGGACGAATAAAAAGATAAGTGTGGGGGTATTTGATGTGCATGTAAATATGTATATTTTTACCACCATATTTAATCTATTTAAATTAAATAAATGATCATATCGGGTATTTTAACTTGTTTAAACCAAAATTCATATTATTTTCAAATCGTCACATATTCATCTTCATCCAAGGGCAAAATGGTCATTTTTTGTGCATATATTAATTTGAGAAAATTTAATTAGAAATTTATATATTTTTTTATAGGAATTTGGCTTCATATACAAGTGGTTACATGATGATATATGCATGCACAAAGAAGATACAAAGGAATGGAGATGGAAATAATTCAAAGACATGATAATGGAGGACCCCACCTACCCACCTACCTTCATGTACAAATTAGAAGCTAATCCACATGCTAATGGTCATCAAATCTTCATGCACACTTAAATGGATGATTATGAGAGGCTAATGATTACTTGGCCACCACACTTCCTACAAGGGCATTTTGGGCATTCCCCAAAAATATGAATTAGGGTTTAACACTTGTATGAATACCTCATATCTTCATGTGACTTCCCCCTCTCTCTCCTTTTGTCTCTCTTAGTTAGTATTAGATCAAATAAAAGAAAGCTCTCTTCTCTTTTCCATGGCTACTTAGCCATTTTTATTTTCATGTAACTTCCATTTTTTATGCAATGTTAATTAGTGCTCTCTTCTTTTACATGCTTCTTTAGTTTATTTACTTTCATGTTTGTAGTGTAGATCTTTCTTATTTCACGCAAGTAGATTAGTTTTTCCTTTCTTTTTTCTCTTTTTTTCATCTTGTTTGTTTAATGTTGCTTTCTACATTTGTTGATTTGATAACAAAAATGAGAGGCTAATCCCTACAATTTAGGGGTAATGATGCTCTCTTGAATATTGTAGATGCAACATAATTTCTCATTTATGTCTCTTTTGTGCTTAATGGAAAGTTGGATGTGTGTATGATTTTGTGTTTAATATTGAGTTTGATAGCTTATGTTGTTCAAAACAAATAGGCTATGCTTAGTCATATGAATCATTAATTACCTCTTTATCTACATATGATCATGGTAATGGAAGTGGATTTAGAATCAAAATTTGATGGTTTATGTTTCTAATTCAATAGTTAACAAACCATGCTTAAAATAGATTCTACTTTTGATTTCATATCATTTTCATTGAAGTTAGTAAGTGGGTTAGAGGGTGCATTAAAGTTTGATGGTTTAAGTGTGTTAATTAATAACACAATTAGGCCATGCTTATGATAAATACATCAACAAAACTCACACATGACCAAAAAGAGATCTAATGTCATTATGTTGATTTATATGATCATGAGAGGGGATTTGCCTCTAAATTGCTCTTTAATCTCATTTTTTTATTCTCCTTAGTTTTAGTTTGTTTTTACTTTCTTTTAGTTAGTTAACAATCACTCGACTTTGGTTTAATTTGATTGAATAGAATTTTAAAATCATCAATTTCCTGCGGATCGACCCGTATTCGCCACATGCTACATTCGTACACCGTGCGCTTGCGGTTAATTTTATTTCTAAATTCGTCCGACGGTTTTCTAATTCGATAGAATTTCCGTCGATGAACATACCACCAAGTAAATGTACAATTTCTTATGATCGATAGGCTTTGACAAAATTGGCGGTGTGGAGAGGTGTTGAATTAGTGCTCGGAATGCGCCCTCACATTCCGTAGTCCATTCAAAGTTTTGTTTCCCTTTTCGGATCAGATCGAAGAAGGGAATGCATTTGTCAGTAGATTTCGAAACGTACCTACTCAGTGCTGCTACTTTCCTGTTGAGGCTCTGGACTTGCTTTATAGTTCTCGGAGTTTCAAGGTTTCTAATCGCCCAGATCTTTTCAGGATTGGCTTTGATTCCTCGAGCGTTGACGATAAACCCAAGGAATTTTCCTGATGCAACCCCAAAGTGACATTTCAACGGATTAACCTTCATTTTTTATTCTCGGAGGATATTAAACATTGACTCCAGGTCTCTGATATGATGAGTGGAGAATCGTGACTTGACTAGCATTTCGTCCATGTATACCTCCATGGTTTTTCCAATCTGATTGGCGAACATTCGATTAACTAACCGTTGATAAGTTGCCCCGGTGTTCTTGAGTCCAAAAGGCATAACATTGTAGTATTAAAGTCCGATATTGGTTACGAAGCCGGTATGCTCCTGGTCGGGCAAGTGCATGGGTATTTGGTTGTAGCCCGAATACGCGTCCATGAAGGAAAGGAGTTCATGTCCAGCCGTTGAATCTACGAGCTGATCGATTCGAGGAAGTGGAAAACTGTCTTTAGGGCAAGCTTTATTCAGATCAGAGTAATCGATGCATGTTGTCCATTTCCCATTTGGCTTTCGGACAAGTACAGGGTTGGATACCCATTCTGGGTACAATGCATCTCGAATAAATCCATTCGATTTAAGCTTATCTACGTCTTCCTTAAGGGCGGAAGATCTCTTTGGATCCAAACCACGCCTTTTTGTTTGACCGGGACGTGCCGCGGGTCAATGTTCAATGCGTGGCTCGCGATGTCCGACGAGTTCCCCCACATGTCAGAGTGCGTCCAGGAAAACACGTCAAGGTTTGCCCGGAGAAATTCAACCAATTCCTCTTTTATTTGTTGGCTCAACTGAGATCCAACCTTTATCATTTTAGAATCATCGCTATCATCGATCGGGACATCAATCGTCAGTTCGGTCAGAGAAGCTTGACTGTCTTTACTTTCATCTTCACTTTCGGTATCTCTCGGGTCAAGATCTCTTTGGAATTGGTTAGGGTGCCCGGGCCTAGGCCCAGGCGTCAATTGGCAATTTTCAACAAAGCGGACGGAGAGAGATTCCTCTACGCCCTTTCCTTTTTCTCTTCGCTGCGCATCTCGCAGCTCGGCAGCATAACAGGCTCCTCCAGCTGCCTGATCTCCTTGAACGACTCCAACCCCATGATCGGTGGGGAACTTCAAAGTCAGACACCATGGGGCAATAGCAGCCCTAAACTCAGCTAGGGTCGGTCGGTCCAAGAAAGCATTATATGGCGAGTCTATATCTAACACCACAAATTGTAACATCCGGACTCTCCGACGTTCTCTAATTCCTAACTCCACTAGTAATTCCACCACTCCAGCGGGTATAGTCGCACTCCCATTAAAACCATGGATACGGTACTGACAAGGTTTCAAATCTTTAGTCTCCATTTTCATCTGGTCATAGGCTCGCTTGAACAATATATTCACAGAACTTCCACTGTCTACCAAGATCCTCTTCATCCAAGCAGGACCTACTTGAGCTGATATGACAAGTGGATCGATGGTTGGGGCTTCGATCCTGTCGGCATCTCTGTCTCGGAAGATGATGTCGTCAGTCATCATCTTCGGTTGCTTGGCCGGAGCTCCATCTTCCAAACTACTACAACACTCGAAGCTCGCATGCCTAATAGAACTGGCATACGACTCCATTTCCTTCCAACTTCGGTCGGCTGGATGAGGACCACCACTAACAGTATTTATCACTAACCTCCCGCCAGTACGAGTGGGTTCCTCCTATCTTGCCTGACTCGGTACATGATTCTGATTTGATGGGCCCGCACCTCCAGACTGCAGCGTCCATACAAACTGCTCCAACTTTCTCTCTCTTATCAACATTTTGATGAGATCCTACAAGTGACGACACTCATTCGTGTTATGGCCGTAGCTTTCGTGGAATCTGCAAAACTTCCCTGTCTAAATCTGTTTCTCCGATGATTGTTTCGGAGCAGGTTTCTTATACTGAATAGTATTGCAGGTCTATAAATACACATTTTCCAGCGACGTATTCAAAAGAGTTTAATTATCAAAAATAGGAGCCCTATGTCATGGACCACGATTCTGATCCCGTTTCCTATTTTGGTTTCCATTGCCTTTCTGCTGATTTTGTTTATTCTGAATGTTCAATTGCACTTTTCCGGAGCTCTCCCCGGATTGCTTAACAGCAACATTACTCTGAATTTCTTCCATACTGGGCCCCGCGTCATCCTTTTTCCTAGACTGTTTTGCATCCTCCCTTCTCAAGAATTGGGCTTCCTTGGAATAGAAACGGTCCAATGACGTAGGAGGTTTTCCGGCCAACCAGTTGCCGAACTCAGAATCGGGATCAATCCCTTTAGTCAATGCCATTAGAATGGAGTTATCATTAGGGTTGCTGATCTCAGCGCATGCAGCATGAAACCTTTCTAAATAACGTTTGAGTGTCTCTCTAGGAGCTTGAGTGACACTAGACAGAGTATTAACATCTTTCGGTCTTCCGACATTCATGCGAAACTGCTCAATAAACTTTGTTGCCAATTGGTCAAAACAAGAGATAGATCGAGGTGGTAAATGGGTAAACCACATAGTTGCTATGCCCCCTAGAGAGATCAAGGAAGCTTCGACACTTGACTGCATCATCAGCTTGTGCAGCATTCATCAACCATTCATACTTCAGAATATGTTGATTAGGATCAGAGCTCCCTTCATAAATGGGTAAAGTCGGCATCTTGAATGGCCGAGGTGGTTCAGCATAGAGTATCTCATCAGTAAAAGGGGTATGACTCCAAGAGATTCCCCAGTCGTCATTGCTAAGACCTTGACTTTCACGGATTATTTGACGGATCATTGTTGGAATGTCGGGCATCTGGATATTTTGAGCATGTTGGGCCAAGGTGTGGTCGGGTTCCACAATGCGAGGAGGGGACAGTCGCTGTCGACAGTCCATGTCTCTCCTCCTTGGTTCTATGTCTTCGGGGACATAAGGCTCAGGAGTATCGTTGCGTTGGCGGTGGGTCGGATCCGTTCGGTTTCGAGCGTCAACTCCCAAATCGGTAGAAATGGTAGTGCGGTTGTCAGTAATATGGTATGGGGTAGCGCCTCCTCAGGAGGAGGGTCCAGTGATGGCTGGTTGACGGCCCAATTCTTGGTTGCCCAAGACTCAATGTATGCTGATGCCTAGTGGCCTGTGTGTAACTTCCGTCTAGTCACGGGCGCGTGGATCTATGGTGGTAGTCAGAAGAGGCTGAACTTTTGGTGGATGAATAGGAAGCCTGATCCCTTCTAGATCTCCTTCGTCTTTGACGATTTAGCTAGTTGGTCAATTTCGCATTAGCACAGAGCTGTTGAGTGAGCTGTTGGCAGCTCTTAGTCAGATCTTGCATTAGCATATGGAATTCTTCCCTGGTGACAGGGCTTTGCGGACCTGATGGTCCGGTAGCATTCTGGTCGGCTGGAGGTGGTTGTACGGGGTTCTGTCTGTCCCGTCCTTCTGGATCTGCGGTAGTTGAGGTAGTCCTTGTGTTAACCATGATGAATAGCGAAGCTCTTTCCTAGACTTGATGCAAATCTAAATAGGATGGAAGAACTTTAATCTTTGAAATCTGGATCTTCTTCTTAGATTTGTGCAATCCGATATCGATAGTAGATCCAACGAGCAGGAGAAAAACTGTGTTTTCTCAATGAAAGCACCAAAGTGTTTGTACCAAAATTGGGCACAACACTCTTCGGAAGTATTTGAAGAGATAAAATGAAGAAAGTAAATGTAAAAAGGGGATTATCTAACAAACACTCCAAACAATAATCAGAAAAACAGCAAATGAACGTAGAGATTTAGAGTGGTTCGGCGTGTTGCCTACGTCGACTATGAAATGATTGACTTTTATTAACTTTTTCTTGCTAGTTACAGCAGATTAAAATGGAAAATTTTGAGTACAACAGTGATTTTTGAGTGCAACAGTGATTTTGGCAGAGTCCGTACGTTCAAGAGCCAAAAGTCCCTTTTCTGTAGGTCCTGGGCTGCTATTTATAGGCGTAGGTTTCAAATATCTCGCTCAGATCTTGGAAGAGCTCTTCTTGCAGTGAGTGGGCCCACATGATCGATCCCATATGATTTGTACACGATCCGGGATCGATACGAACGAGCTTCGTATCGATCGAAACTTCATCCAATTGAGTTGGGATCGATTGCAAGTGTTGCTGAGAATGTACGCAAGCTTCTGTGAAAATTTGGCAGCATTTGGACTTGTAGATTGTGAGTTATGATCGATGCAAACTTGCGTTTTCTCTAGGCAGTTGAATTCATATCGATACCCTTCGTATCGATCAGTTCGTATCGCTTTGTGGGCACGTGCTAGCAAGTTGACGTGGTGCTAACTCCTCGGATCGATCCACTTTTCGTGCCGAGTTGACTGCTTCCCCCTTCGTATCCATTGAGTGTTATGTCCTTCGAATCGATGCCAGAGTGTATCCTTCGTATCGATCGTTTGAGGCTTTTTTCGTATCGATGCTCGCAGGTCATTTCGTACCGATGGTGTGTTGTTACTTCTTATCGATCGTTTTGTATCGATCGCTTTTAGTGGTGTGTTTCGTATCAATCAATGGCCGATCGATATGAGCTGGGTTGATGGAGGGACCAGTACGAAGCATGTATGCATGAGATCGATGCGAAGTGTTGTTTGTTGATGGATACGAAATGGAGCAAATATGATCGATACGAAATGACAACTCTCTATGGATACGAAGTATTCTGGCTTTGAAGGACACGAAGAGATGTGGTGGCTGATGGATACAAACCAATTTATCGATACGAATTCCCATCGATACGAACAAGGTTCATCTCATGGATTCGAACCAGATCGATACGAAGGGAGATCTTCTCTAGTTGTTTGATGGATACGAACAATAGATAACGTTGAGGCTTGATGGATGCGAAGTGCATTGATGCAAAATTGGCATGCTTTTCACGAAGCTTGATCGATCCATAACTCGAGCATACGAACTCCAATTGACTTGAAATTTGAAACGTTGGCTTTCACAACTTTGATTGTTGTGTCATACCAATTGTAGCTTGATCCGGACTCGGAAAAAATCCATCGATATCCATAATGAGTCTGCGTATAATCGATCTTGGGATGAACTGTCTTTGGTTTCCAGTCAATTCCTTGATATCACGGCCTTGCCAAAAGGCGGGATAACAAATATGCTATGTTATTTTATGTTGTTATTTTATTTGTTCTCCCTATGTGTTGAAATGATACATACCCGAACGATATTTTAGAAGAGGGAAAAATCGTTATTGGTTGAAATGATAAACCCAAGCGATTTTTATTGATTTTGAAATTTTGGGATTGCGGGTTGAAATGATATATACCCGTAAATATTAAATTTAAATTGCGGATTGGAATGATAAATATCCATATCACTTGACCATAGGATATAAAACTATATACAAACACCATTGGTCTATTTTTAAATGATTTCTAGATTTTGAGAAAAGAAATATATGTGTTTTGGTTTAAAATATATTATAGAGATTTTATTTTAATTTTAATATGTATAAAAATTTATATTTTAAATTATATGTTTGGATATTTTAAATTTATAAGTTAAGTTTGAAAAATGTAAATTTTAGGATTTTACTTATAATTTTATTATTTTTAAATATATAAAATAAGATTTACTATAAAATGAATTTATAATAAGATTTAATTTAATAAAATTTAATATAATAAAATTTAATTTAATTAGTATATAATATGTTTATGTATTTTTTTTAAATTTATATTAATATTTTAAAATTAGAGTTTGTAATAACTTTAAATATATAGAGGTTGGAAAGATAAATTAAAGTTGACTTGAAATTTAAACTGGTTAATAATTGAGTTTAAATAAAAGAATGATTTGGAACTTATTGAAGATATGATTTTATAACTTGATAACTTGATTAAAGGTGATTAAATGAATATTTCAAAATGTAAATAAAATTGAAATTGAATATTTAATTTTGATTTGAATTTGAGATATTATTTAAATGTCTAAAAAGTTGATTAAGTGAATATTTCAGAATTTAATAAATGGAAGTTGTATAATTAATATTTTAATTTTGATTTAAACTTGTAAGCTAGGATTTATTTAAATGGTTATTAAAGATGATATAGCGGATATTTCAAATTTAAATAAAATTGAAATTGAATTTTTGAAATATAAATGAATTTTATCAAATTGAGTTATTGTAAATTGTTTGAATATTTAAACTTTGAGACCTATTAGATTGGAAGTGGTTTAAATTTGAAATCGATATAAATTAAATGGTTTATTGAGAATTTGAATTGAATTGTAATTAATGATCTGAAATTGATTTAAATTGAATTTTGGAACTAAAGTTGATTTGAATTGATTTGTGAAATTTGAAGAAACAATTTGAAACTATTTTCTATATAAACTCTTTTAATATATATTCTATTTTTAATATATAAACTATTCTAATCTATTACCTCTTTTTAAATATATATAAACTATTTTCAATATATAAACTGTTTAAGTTGGAACTGTTATAATTTAGATTTGATGGATTTAAATTCGAATACTTTGATATGATGGTTTAAACTATTTTATGGTTATGATTTTGAAAGTGACTATGATTTCGAAAGTGAATAAGATTTCGAAACTGATGTGATTTTAAAATGAATATGATGTTTTGATATAAAGTATGAACTGTTTAAATGATTATAAAAGCGATTTTTATAAAATGACCACGGTGTGAAATAAGCGTTTGGTTGTTATAGAGACCGGGATCGGATATTGTCATACTCTCTGCCAATACTGAAAACCACTTTAACAACTGTGCATGTGGTGAAGATTCCAGAACGAAGTAGGATGGTTTGGCAACGTCTATATGAGGTATGAACACAGCCCCGATTCTTGCAAGTCAGCTTGATGTGACTAAAACAGGATCCACCTCGGGCCAAGTGAGGTCGCACCTCCGATCGAGCATGCTTCTTCGATACCATTCTATTACTTTGTGATTTGATTGGGTGCACCTTTGATTATGGGAGTGTGTCTCGAGGTGGGCGGTAGTAGCTGCTGTGCGTTACCCCCAGTGCGGATCCATAAAACTGTAGTATCCTACCCTGGGTATTGCCTCGCGTGGCCTGTCGCATGCCTTATTGCGTCTTCTACGAGTTTGGTTTATGTCGTACCTATGGAGTGCTCCCTGATAGCCCACCGGTTTGGTGGAGTTTACAGTACTGTATAGACTACGACATTTATGTAAAATGTGTTAAGGGGGATATGGGTAACACCTTAACGCTATTTTAATAGTTTACTTTACTATGGACATTATCTATGTAGCGTATTGTACTATGTATGTAGATAGTTTAACGGATCCTTGAAGGATGGGAATCCTAAACATCCTTTAAGTTATTTTGTATTTCAGTTGACATTCCACTAGAGTTGAATTTACTTGTATAAGAATGTTAATCCTAACTCGAGTGTTTTGTGTTTTTCTTTATGCTCGGGTCAGACTGGGTGTCACAACATTTGAGACTCACCTTTGGAGCTTGAAGCTTCGCTTGAAGATCAGTCTTTATCAACTCAGCTTTCAGCTATTTCAGTTGTTTCCGGTTTATGTTCAGACTTGTCATTTGCTGGTGTTGAGACTTCCATGTATTATATTTTTATTGTACTAGACTCTGATGTTTTGTAGTAGCTTTATGAACTACTATTATCTATTCCGCTGCTTATTGGTATATTACTCCGTGTCTGTGATTTTGTGATTGATTTATTTACTGTATATGCTAAGTTTTGCCAAATATAAATTAGCAATCTGTTGATTTGAGCAATTCAAGTCTAACATGTGTGGATGATTGTCGATTTGAATGGTTCGAAATAGCGGGTTGTTACAGTAGGTATCAGAGTCAGGTTTAGGCAAACTTAGCATATGGTGTAAAAACTCATCAGATAGCGTAGTAATACCCTAGAATGAGTAAAATTAATTACAGAATCATCTTCGTGCGAGCTTGAATTCTTCGTTAGGATCCTCCTGGATTAGGATTTCTTTTGAATTTTGGAACTTTCCCTTTGTTATGAAATCCATGGCTTTTCCTATTCGTTTTCTTCTTGACTGGAGCATCCCATAGCGTCAACCTCAAACATCAACCCCATCCTTTTGTGTGACTAATCCATCGGTGGACCCGCCAACCTTAGTATGATTTGTAAAGGGGTGAAACTCCTTTACAACAGGCGTCGATTTACCGGAGATTTCTACGTCCTCGGTTTCGATGCTGTTATTTCTTGCAAAGCCCGAACCGTTTCTCTAGTGGACGACTCGGGTAATTCTCTTGTGATCGAATGTCGAATGCCTCAGGATTATACAGGCAGTTTTATCTTTTCGGTTGATTCTCAGCCTAGTGATCTTGACTCCACCTCAATAGTTAGGGATTATCCTGATGTTTTGGTGAAGTCACATCTCTCCCACCTAAGTGGGAAATTGAATTCCGCATCGATCTTATTCCTAGAGATCGACTTGTTGTCCTTCCTCCTGGACGAATGGTTTCTATGGATTAGTCACATCCTTAGGATTAACCAACGCTCCTGCCTTCTTCATTGATCTCATGAATCGTGTTTTCCATAATGTTCTCAATAAGTTTGTCTCCATTTTCTTTGATGATATTCTCGTCTTTTCTAAGTCTCGGTTGACCCGGTTAAGGTCGCCGCGATTAATATAAGTCTATCCATCTTTCCTCTTTTGTAAATTGGTTATCTTATCTTCCTTTCGAGCCTATCTTCTTAGTTAGAATTCTTTTTGATTAGGGTCCATCCAAATTTGAATCTCTATCCTTGTTTTAAAATCCATTTTTGAATCATCCTATGAGGGAACGTATTTGTAATTAATATAAAAATGTTTTATATTTTGCTGTTTGGGTTGTTAAATTTGAATTTTTGAGTTTCGATCGATTCGTCTGGCCAACGCTATCGATAGGAATACCAAAACACTTGAACAGAGCGAATTGACACAATATTGTTTTCTAAATTGGTAAATGAAATACTTTTATGGATGATTATATTATATATATATAAATATAATTTTTTGAAATTAGATAATTAATTAAATTGGTTATTAGAAATGATAATACTAGATTATCATTTATTATTTTGTCAACATTCCTAAACCATTAACTATTGTTGTATGTTATAAGGAGATGAAAATTTTAAAGCATTGTTTATAAATCTGATTTGCAAATGAATTGAATTTAAAATTAAGGATTTGAGGGTTTAAATTTTCGGTGCTTTTCAAATTTGGTTTTCAAAGGTTTGAAAAAATATATTATTTGAAAGTATTTTCGAGTGGAAATTGTTTCTAAAGAATTTTGAAAGAAGTAAGTCAATACTCTCCTCTTATGTCGTTGGAAAATAATTTCGATGATGATTGTAGCATCATCAACATTCATTTTCGAGTCTCAAAGTGGGGAGACCACTTAGTAGCTTTGCTACACTTTTGTTTTGGAAAATAGATTTGATTTGAATTTCTTGGGAATGATTTGATGTATAATATATATATATATATTTGTGTGTGTGTGTGTGTCTGTATGTATTTATTTATTTCAAAATGGTTTGAAGTGAAACCGAAAATTTAACTCTTAAGTTCTATGTTGAGTGATGGTTTTCTATTATTAAAATAAAGAATTTTTTTGAATAATTGGAGTGTCTAAAATGAGAATGGGAATTGAAACAACTTGAAACAGTTGAACTAGGATACAATTTATTTGTATAATACTCAATTGCATTCTAAAACATATATAACTTACTTGAACTATTCAAAAAGTTAAAATGTGATGTGAATATGTAATTGAGGATTATACAAGAGAAAACTTAAGTAATAAAAATGTTCAAACTAAATTTTGCTTAATTGAAATGTTGTAAATATAAGGCAAAATTGTATAGTGCTCAATTAAACTTAGAAACACTAATAAAACTTACCTGGAAAGGTTTGAATGTAATTAATAAGATGTCCAAAAATGATATTTGTTAAGGGAATTAATAAATAAATTTGAGTGGTTATAATAAATGTTTATACACTTAAACTATGCTACAAAGTAAAATAAATTGAATAATAAATAGAGAATGTTATTTCAGTAAATAAATATGAACTTAGGAATAGTTAAAAATTGAATTATAAGTGGAATTAACTTAAGTGAAGACAAATGGATTAAATAAATAAGTTGAATAAAATAAATTTGTTTTGAAAGAAATTTTTTGTAACAAATGTTAATAAATTGAAAGAAAATCAATTGAATGAAAATACATGGAATTGAAATCAACCGAAAATGAATACAGTGAATATTTATTGATTGAATAAAATGAACTGAAATCAAATTAGTTGAATATAAATCAATTTAAAAAAATTAATAAAATTTTTATGGTTTGAATTAATTGTTGTATCTAATATTATGCATTTCAAATCTATCTTTCTTTTCTGTTGCTTCTATTCTTCTATCTCGTTTCTTTTCGGGGACGAAAAGGTTTGAGTGGGGAAGAGAGTAACGACCCAGAAATTTTAACGTTTTTAAATAACATAATTAACTAACTTTTTCTTGAATTAAATAATAAAAATTTAGCAATGAAAATTTGATATTTGGCTTACATCTATTTAAACGTAGCAAATGTCAGAGTTTTATCTGAAGATATGAAGGTTAGTTCTATTGTATAATTTTCAATTTCAAAATTTAAATTAGTTAAAATTGATGAAAATAAAATGTTTTCGAAATATGAATATTTTATATAATAAATTTTTTTATCATTTTCTGAGTAAGACATTGTATTTCGTTTCGCCAAATTTGGACTGCTCTAGCTCCGTTTTCTTATTTTCGGCGTTTTAGCAGCATTTTGGCAGCGAATGTCGACTTTTGGTAGGATGATCGTATAGCTCATATTTGTGTACCCTTATGTTCATCTTGTCGTGCTGCCGCAGTATATTCATTTGTTTATTTCGGCGTTCGATACGCGGCGAAATCTACGAAACGATTTCCGTATCGGTTCCGCATTTGGCTTTTTGGTTTCCTATGTCCATTCATCTGTTTCCATGAGAAAACCTATGATCACTAGCCTTTTGCATTTATAATTCCTTGAATTCAACGTACCGCCTTTTGCTATGCTGGTTCGTTTAGTTGCCTCTGGTCTCTTCTATTTCCTTTTCTTTCGTTCTGATTTTTTTTAATCTTTGCATTTGTAATTTAGATACTGCGCATCTCCATTTTCTTGGCCATTCTATTTGTCTTTGCCTTCCCTCTCACCGGCGACCCAACAACCTGTAACGACCCTGAATTTTGGATATTTGGAATTGTAATTGATTTTAAATATTTAAAAGTTAAATTTTAACTTGAATTTCAAATATCACTATTTATTGGATGATTTAATTATTTAATTTAATAACTAGAAATTGGGTAAAATATTGAATCTGGAGTTTTAAGCTTGTTAAAAATAATTTAAAGGCTTATAAAATTTATATTAATGACACTGAAGATAATAGAAGCTTTGAAATTAAATTTAAAAGTGATGTGTTCAGTTTTGAAAATATATCGTTTAAATTGATATTTAAAAATAGTCTTCCGGGGCACGGTCTCGGATTTCGACGAAACCAGTTCCATTTAGCCTATTTGTTCATTCACAAATTTATTTCCAACTTAATAATTTTTATTTCAATACTACTTCATTTAGCCTATTTAGACTTATTTCCTCAAAATCCACTTTTATTTAACTTAATCCAATTACATTTCAATTCAATTCAAATTTTAAACTCCTATAAGTATTCCAACTTATTTACATTCCACTTGCTAATCTCTCTTAATTTACTTCATTTAATTGGCTTACTTTTCTAACTTATTTCGTTTCCACACTTACTTTAATTTAACTCTTCTTCAAGTTAAATTTTATTCTAACAAATTCCAAATTTTCACAAGTTATCAAACCATTGTATCATATCTCCAAATAACAATTTAGACCAACCCAAGAGTTTTCAACAATTACTTAATATTTCAAAATCATTTCTGAAAAGATATATATCCAAAGTCCTTTGGTATATCAAATTATTCTTTGATTCTCAAATCAAATCAATTTTGCACATAATTTCCAATTCAAAACATTCAGGTAGCAATTCCTCCCTTGGAAACTCGAAAATGAACATCGATGATGCTGCAGTCATCACCGAAATTATTTTCCAGCGACCAAAGTGAGTGCAATGCTTTTATTCCTTTAAAAACCATTTTTAAATATTTTTATTCCAAATCCCAATATATTCATTTCCGATTCAAAAATATTTTCAAATAATATCACTATTATTTTCCCAACTTTGAAAAACACTTTCAAAACCCACGGGATTCAAATTCCCATAGTTTAAAATTTCAAATACTTTTAAATTTATATTTAAATATCCCTCTGGGCTTTATTCTATTTTCAAATTATAAATCACATTTATAATTCTATATTTACAAATTCATTCTGTTATATGAATTAATTTCCTTAAGTTTTGGTTATAATTTTCAATTCCGTATTCAATTTCCACAACAACAATGATAATAGTCTAATATTATCATTTCCTAACAACCAAGCACACCATATACACTATAATAATTTATGAAAATTATTCCTTTTATATATAAAAATAATTTGGGTAAAATTATTTCATTGATCCCATTTTAAAATAATACCGAGTCGAATTGTTCTATTCAAGTGTTTAGAGATCCCTATCAATAACGTTAATTACTCGTATTGACCAGAATCCATAAACCACTTAACAAACCAATCAACACAATATAAAACAATTTTAAATTCACTAACAAATACGCGCTCATATCTATTAATAAACTCAAACTCATTCTAGGGTACTACTGACCTTATCTCTAATGAGTAATTCCCACCAGAGCCAAGGTTCTCGCTTAACCTTTAGCTCTGATACCAAAATGTCACGACCCAGTTTTTCGACGCTCGAAAATCGACATCAATACATCCACGGTATTTCATGTCGAACAATCGAATGTCGAAAATACCGAACCGTAAGGGAAAAGAAGAAAGAGGTAGAAGAAGAAATATAAAACAACATCAGAATCTCACAATCGCAGTGGAACAATATATAATAATTAACAACTGATCTTTATACAAAAAGAACTATTACTATTTTATACATTACATCACCGGAGTACAACACAAATCAATAGCACAATACTGGACAGTTATAATAACTTGTCTTCACAAAGCTGAATATACAACATACCATATACAGCGGAATATAAGTGAGATACGTGATATACGTCTCCGTCATCTAGCTCGTCTCCTGAGCTCCATAGCATCTTATCCTGTATCTGTAATACTCGGTCTGACCCGAGCGTTATAATAAAATAACACCCGAGTTAGTCTGGAAAACCAGCATGAGAAATCACACTCAATTGAATTATTAAAGTTTTCAAAGTCCTTTGAAAATCAAAGGTACCTCGTAAGACCATGCCACAAATAAACATGTCAGGATTTTACCTTACGGTAACCAAAACATTTTATATCAAAATCCTCTGATATTATAATAGTGTCTAAGTACAAATACTTATTCAAATAGCTGAAATGCTTGCATCTCACATTCCAGAATAGTTGGGCACAATCAAAACCGTACGGCGCTTATTGAAGATTGGGTTCCATACAATGGCAGGGCTATTGGGGTACCGCCCGTCACAGTACCTGGCGTAGATCAGCGTATCGAGGACCACTCCCGATCCCCTGCAACACAAACCGGACTACCCCTTACTGGATAGCTCGAATTAGATCACCCCGCATTTGGGATCAGCAACCGCCCACACAGCCGAAATAAAAGAAAGGGACTCTTGGCAGGGATGACCTTACCCTACTTGGAAGCTACCCACTTAGCCTTGCTGCACCTCCCCTGTTTTAGCCATTCCCGGTTGATGAGACTTGAGGCTACGATTACCTTTCTAGAACACATTCACTTAGAATGCTCATCATCCTCAATGACAATGTTTTGATAGCATTCATCCATACAAGTCTGTTCTCGGTCCGAACGGAACCGAAGGCACTATTCCCACTACATCCATTTTGGAATCACCCTCAGTATTAGTAGCGATTAGTCCTCGCACTTCACTGCTCCATCTTCGACTCCAAGCTCTTGTCTTCATTTCGAAAACGTACTCGTTGGATCGAAGTGGTTTTCGGATCACAAATCCAATCCCAGTCTCTTCGAAACAACGTTCGCCATTCCCGGTAAACTCAACCCCGGTTCTTTATGAAATAAATGGACGAAAATAAGATCGGAGATCACCTCCTAACCATAGTGGACGGATTTCCTTATAAATGTCCTAGAAGAACACAACGAGTTTATACGTACAGCATAGCACCTCAAGCGGTAACTGTACCATATAATTCCCGTACTTCTCCTAGATATTTCCAAAGTTATATTCGGTTCCAGATTTGATAGTCGGTTATTTAACTATCAAATAAATAATCATTCATCCAAATATTTTATTTCTACTGAAAAACACCAAGTCTTATTAAATTTATATTTTTAAATAAATTAAATCACTTTGTCCAAAAATATACACTTAGAATATTTGAAATAAAGCTACTTAAATTCTTTGTTCAAAATAATACTTATTAAATTCTATAAAAATTCTCCAAGTAAAACTTTAGCCAAAAACTACTTTTTAAAATAAAGTATAAATATTTAATAAATATCCTTTAAATCACAATACTAATTTAACCTTTAAAAATAATTAACTACTATGATTAACTTAAATAAATGTTTACTTTAACAACTTTAAAACAATTAAATAATAAATTTTTCTAAAAACATTCTTTTAAAACATCATTAAAACTTCTAATTTATACTTAAAAATCTTCTTTGAAAATATACTTAGCCTTCCAGGAAAAAATATGCTTTCCACTCCAATAAAACCGGTCTTTTCATTTATAAATCCTCCTCGATTTATTCCTAGTTTAAAATTTACGTTCCAACCCCGTAAATTTCCTTTTCCTCACTTTTCAAAAACAAAACCACTATTTATTTTTAAAACGAATTACCATCTCCTTATAAATTCCCATCGTGAATTTATAATTTCAAATTATCCACTTATAAATATTTCACTTTATTTATAAACCCAGTTTATAAATTCCATTGTCTCATTCTTCTATTAACCACTGTTTCAAAACACTTAATCGATTTTCAAATCAATTTTCTGATTTAATTCCATTTTTAAATTTATTTCTTGATTTACCCAAATTTATTCCATCCCCAAATTTTAGATTCACATCCCCTTTCTGGTTAAAAATCTTATTTAAATTTGAAACATCAATTTCATACTTTATTTCAAAATTCTCCTTTTATTTTTCCCAAACCATTTAAATCTTACAATTGAAAATATATTCCTTTGTACTTCAAAACAATATTGCTTAAGTCCTAATATTTAAAACCCCTTTAATTCACATTTATCCAAAATCTCTATTTTTCCATACTCGGAATTTATTTAATAGGATTTTAAAAATCAAACTTTCTACTTTTTTTTCCAAATTCATTCTTTTAATTTATCCAACTTCACTATAAATACTTTACTTATAAATTCCCTTTTATTTTCCTTCAAAAATACAATATTTATATTTTTGATATTTTAAAATGCCAAAAATATATCCAGCAATATCATAGCATCCATAAATTAATTTTTCCAACATAATCTATCACATGTTACTTAACATTTCATATATCACTAAAATGAAAATAAATTCAACAATTTTGAGGAATCCAGTTGGATCCCTCCAAACTATTTCCCTGCATCCACAGAAGTTAGCACAATATAAAAATACCAATCCCACTTCGAGGGGGATATCTCGGTATATAGGGTCATCCGCTATTATGCGGGGCGCATAAGGTCTCATTCGCTATATAATGCGGGAATATCAATCACTCCAATATATACATACATACATATATATATATATTACTATATATAATATCACATCCAACCGATAATAATTCATCAATTTAATCCATCAACAATAATTAATTTTAACTATTCAAAATCAACTGATGTAATCCAAAATCGAGTGAGATAAACTCACCTTGAGTTTATAATTTTTCTGAACATCCAGATTTTTGAATTATCAAAAATCCCGGCTGACCCCGATAAATTCCCAAACAGTTCTATGCGAAGGCCCTGCTACTCCAAATTGATGAAGAACAATTGATGCAGCTACTGTCACATTCAATGAAGTAGTGACAGAACCATACTTTGGAATGTACACAAAATAATAACATTACTCTAGCCTCTTATTCGACAGCCTTGTACCCTCATTTCCCTAAAGAAACGCTGCGCTCCTTTGAATGGATGATCTGCTAACGAAGATTCCCCATCAACTATCTCAACAACGAAACTGCCCTATCAACTATCTCAACCCCTACACCTTGAGATAATTTCTAGCAAGCGATAAAGCAATAGAGCGACGGAATCTCAAATGCGAAGTGGAACCATGGCTGCCAAAAGAGCTTAAGTCGCGACGACCGGCCAAGATTAGCTCGTCCATGCCAAGGGCGGTGGCGTTGCGAGCTAGGGTTCCAACATTGTCTCCTTGCTATATCGCACTACTACTGTTGCCTCAATTGCTTCTGGTTCGAACTCGAAAAGGAGAGCGGCCATTACTTCGAACGATTTCATTTTTTTTTGTTACGCAGATTCGATTTTATTCGTTTGAGAAAGAGAAATGGGAGCCACGAGCTTGAATTTGAAATGAGGATGTGAGTGAAGTATACTGGAGATAGAAATTCAAAGCTCAGGCATTTTTATTTTATTTTTTCCTTCCTTTTCTTTTTTTTCAAACTGTTGAACTGCTTGCATTTTAAAAAAGAAGAACGGGGGAACACGAAGAGATGGTTGCGTGTAGCAGATGAGCTACAGTGCTTTCGAAATGAAGGGAAAAAGTATCGATGTGAAGTTAATTGTCCAATCCAATATATATATATATATTTAAATATATATATAAATTTTGAAAATGTCTCGAATCCGCAGCTTAAAATCTTGACCTCCAATCGAGGCATGCCGCTAGGCGTTTATAATGTTATACCCCTATTCCGAACGCAA
This sequence comes from Allium fistulosum, assembly GCA_030737815.1. Taxonomy (NCBI): domain Eukaryota; kingdom Viridiplantae; phylum Streptophyta; class Magnoliopsida; order Asparagales; family Amaryllidaceae; genus Allium; species Allium fistulosum. Next base: position 300,369,645 of record CM060901.1, on the reverse strand, counting down.
TGGAAAAGGTTTCGAGTCCTAATCCGATCATATGGAGAAGATAGCTTTTTGGACCCAATAATAATATTGAATTTTCGATATAAATTTCAGCGCGTTTATATACCGTACAACCAAACGGTAACTCCAAACACTGCGAAATTTTGAAGTCCGATAATAATAAACTATTATGGATCCAATGGAACTGGTTTCGTCGAAATCCGAGACCGTGCCCCGGAAGGCTATTTTTAAATATCAATTTAAACGATATATTTTCAAAACTGAACACATAACTTTTAAATTCAATTTCAAAGCTTCTATTATATTCAGTATCATTAATATAAATTTTATAAGCCTTTAAATTATTTTTAACAAGCTTAACACTCCAGATTCAACATTTTACCCAATTTCCAATTATTAAATTAAATAATTAAATCATCCAATAAATAGTGATATTTGAAATTCAAGTTAAAAATTAACTTTTAAATATTTAAAATCAATTAAATATTCCAATTCCAAATATCCAAATTCCAGGTCGTTACATTCCTCCCCCTTATAAGAATTTCATCCCCGAAATTGCTAGTTAAGAAGAATGGTTCATAACCGGTAACTATTTTTTTCCAAAACCACACAGTTTCACAACTTCCCAAAACAATTTTTATCAAAGACACACTATCACTTTTACTAACCTTCCAAACTCATCCATAGGTTCCAAATAATATTATCCCCTTAACAATTCAAATTATAGTTTAAAACCAAATTTTAAACTACCAAAATTTTTCTAACTCCTTAAATTTTCGAAAAATTTCGCCAGCGTTTCCTTTGCACGGCTAGATCGAACAATTACAAAACTGCCTCTACGGCCCCAAATTTTCAAAAGAAAACAAAAGCCAAGTGGCTAGATCATAAAATCATCAAATTTCATACGACAATTTAAATACATACCTTTTTGTCGGGCAATTCAAATTTATCCTGAAATCAAAAACATCAATTTATCTCTTGCTTTTAAATACCTGTATCCTACTTAGCAATAGTATCCAATCACAGAATTCAAAATCATTTTATTTACCTCTCTTACAAAATTTCAATATTTGCTTTACTTAAGCCATACGATGTACATATATCATCCGTACGCAATATCAAATCTGATCGCTCGCTCGACCACACAATTCCACTTCCAAACTAGCATCGTTCACATGATTCCCTAGTACGGACTCAGATCTGGTTTCTCGATCAGAAACCGTCATTCTCCTTGCATAGCCATATACTATGATAGAGAATTTCAAGATCAATCAAAAATCCATATCCAGGGTTTGCTGTCGAAAATCAGTGAAAAATCCCAACTAGGATCGATATATTTATCTCGAAATTCTGTGCTCGAATCTGGATCAGATCGCTATGCAAATAAAATAATATACGTACATCCTACGTATTTATCTCAATTGATTTAGCTATATCAATTCTCTTTTTTATTCACATTTGTTTTGATTTCCAATCTCTTCTCAACACTTATCATTTCACACACCTTTATTAAATCTTCATTCAAATACTTAATCAGTATATTTTCCCAATACCAATTTTACTTAAGAATTTCTCCCTCAATTTTTCTTAAGTTTATTATAAATATTTTATACAACTTCCTGTATTTATTTTCCACTTCACCACTGAAGTTAATATCCATTTTTATTCAATTTACATTTTCAATTCCATTTGAATTCAATTTACCTTTCCATCACCAATTTTATTTCCAATCAAATTCAGTATTGAATTTTTATGTTTAATTCACTAATTTATCCCATTTCCCAATCAAATCTTATTCCCACTTTTGGTTTTACTTAGCCCAACTCAAACTAATTTCCTATTTCACATAATCCACATTAAATATCCTTTCAAATTTTCAATTTCAATTTTATTTCCTTACAAATTAAATTAATTTGTTCATTCACCAATTTATTTCCAGCTTAATAATTTTTATTTCAATACTACTTCATTTAGCCTATTTAGACTTATTTCCTCAAAATCCACTTTTATTTAACATAATCCAGTTACATTTCAATTCAAATTTTAAACTCCTATAGGTTTTCCAACTTATTTACATTCCATTTGTTAATCTCTCTTAATTTACTTCATTTAATTGGCTTACTTTTCTAACTTATTTCGTTTTCACACTTACTTTAATTTAACACTTCTTCAAGTTAAATTTTATTCTAACAAATTCCAAATTCTCACAAGTTATCAAACCATTTTATCATATCTCCAAATAACAATTTAGACCAACCATATAGTTTTCAACAATTACTTAATATTTCAAAATCATTTTTGAAAAGATATATATCCAAAGTCCTTTGGTATATCAAATTATTCTTTGATTCTCAAATCAAATCAGTTTTGCACATAATTTCCAATTCAAAACATTCAGGTAGCAATTCCTCCCTTGGAAACTCAAAAATGAACATCGATGATGTTGTAGTCATCGCCGAAATTATTTTCCAACGACCGAAGTTGCAATGCTTTTATTCCTTTAAAAACCATTTTTAAATATTTTTATTCCAAATCTCAATTTATTCATTTCCGATTCAAAAATATTTTCAAATAATATCACTATTATTTTCCCAACTTTGAAAGACACTTTCAAAACCCACGGGATTCAAATTCCCAAATTTCAAAATTTCAAATCCTTTTAAATTTATATTTAAATATCCCTCTAGGCTTTATACTATTTTCAAATTATAAATCACATTTATAATTCTATATTTACAAATTCATTCTGTTATATGAATTAATTTCCTTAAGTTTTGGTTATAAATTTCAATTTCGTATTCAATTTCCATAACAACAATGATAATAGTCTAATATTATCATTTCCTAACAACCAAGCACACCATATACACTATAATAATTTATGAAAATTATTCTTTTTATATATAAAAATAATTTGGGTAAAATTATTTCATTTACCCCATTTTAAAACAATACCGTGTCGAATTGCTCTATTCAAGTGTTTAGAGATCCCTATCAATAACGTTAATTACTCGTATTGACCAGAATCCATAAACCACTTAACAAACCAATCAACACGACATAAAACAATTTTACATTCACTAAAAAATATGCGCTCATATCTATTAATAAACTCAAACTCATTCTAGGGTACTACTGACCTTATCTCTAATGAGTAATTCCCACCAGAGCCAAGGTTCTCGCTTAACCTTCAGCTCTGATACCAAAATGTCACGACCTGGTTTTTCGACGCACGAAAATCGACATCAATATATCCATGGTATTTCATGCCGAACAATCGAATGCCGAAAGTACCGGACCGTAAGGGAAAAGAAGAAAGAGGTAGAAGAAGAAATAGACAACATCAGATTCTCACAATCGCAGCGGAACAATATATAATAGATAACAACTGATCTTTATACAAAAGAACTATTACTGTTTTATACATTACATCATCAGAGTACAACACAAATCAATAGCACAATACTGGACAGTTATAATAACTTGTCCTCACAAAGCTGAATATACAGCATACCATATACAGCGGAATATAAGTCAGATCGTGATATACGTCTCCGTCATCCAGCTTGTCTCCTGAGCTCCATAGCATCATATCCTGTATCTGTAATACTCGGTCTGACCCGAGCATTATAATAAAATAACACCCGAATTAGTCTAGAAAACTAGCGTGAGAAATCACACTCAATTGAATTATTAAAGTTTTCAAAGTCCTTTGAAAATCAAAGGTATCTCGTAAGACCACGCCACAAGTAAACATGTCAGGTTTTACCTTACGATAACCAAAACATTTTATATTAAAATTCTCTGATATTATAATAGTGTCTAAGTACAAATACTTATTCAAATAGCTGAAATGCTTGCATCTCACATTCCAGCATAGTTGAGCACAATCAAAACCGTACGGCGCTTATTGGAGATTGGGTTCCATACAATGGCAGGGCTACAGGGGTACCGCCCATCACAGTACCTAGCCTAGATCAGCGTATCGAGGACCACTCCTGATCCCCTGCAACACAAGGGCGGACTACCCCTTACTGGATAGCCCGAATAAGATCACCCTGCGGTTGGGATCAGCAACCGCCCACACAGCCGACATAAAAGAAAGGGACTCTAGGCAGGGATGACCTTACCCTACTTGGAAGCCACCCACTTAACCTTGCTGCACCTCCCCTGTTTTAGCCATTCCCGGTTGATGAGACTTGAGGCTACGATTACCTTTCTAGAACACATTCACTTAGAATGCTCATCGTCCTCCAATGACAATGTTTTGATAGCATTCATCCATACAAGTATGTTCCCGGTCCAGACGGAACTGAAGGCACTATTCCTACTACATCCATTTTGGAATCACCCTCGGGATTAGTAGCGATTAGCCCTTGCACTTCACTGCTCCATCTTCGACTCTAAGCTCTTGTCTTCATTTCGAAAACGTACTCGTTGGATCGAAGTGGTTTTCGGATCACAAATCTGATCCCGGTCTCTTCAAAACAACGATCGCTATTCCCGGTAAACTCAACCCCGGTTCTTTAGGAAATAAACAGACGAAAATAAGATCGGAGATCACCTCTTAACCATAGTGGACGGATTTCTTTATAAACGTCCTAGAAGAACACAACGAGTTTATACGTACAGCATTGCACCTCGAACGGTAACTGTACCATATAATTCCCGTACTTCTCCTAGATATTTCCAAAGTTATATTTCGGTCCAGATTTGATAGTCGGTTATTTAATAATCAAATAAACAATCATTCATCCAAATATTTCATTTCTACTGAAAAACACCAAGTCTTATTAAATTTAGTTTTTTAAATAAATTAAATCACTTTGTCCAAAAATATACACCAAGAATAGTTGAAATAAAGCTAATTAAATTCTTTGTTCAAAATAATACTTATGAAATTCTATAAAAATTCTCCAAGTAAAACTTTAGCCAAAAACTACTTTTTAAAATAAAGTATAAATATTTAATAATTATCCTTTAAATCACAATACTATTTAACCTTTAAAAATAATTAACTACTATGATTAACTTAAATAAATATTTACTTTAAAAATATTAAAATAATTAAATAATAAATTTTTCTAAAAAACATTCTTATAAAACATCTTTAAAACTTCTAATTTATACTTAGAAATCTTCTTTGAAAATATACTTATCCTTCCAGGAAAAAAATACACTTTCCACTCCAATAAAACCAGTCTTTTCATTTATAAATCCTCCTCGATTTATTCCTAGTTTAAAATTTACGTTCCAACCCCGTAAATTTCATTTTCCACACTTTTTAAAAACAAAACCACTATTTATTTTTAAAACGAATTACCATCTCCTTATAAATTCCCATCGTGAATTTATAATTTCAAATTATCCACTGAAATATTTCACTTTATTTATAAACCCAGGTTATAAATTCCAAAGTCTCATTCTTCTATTAACCACTATTTCAAAACACTTAATCGATTTTGAAATCTATTTTCTGAATTAATTCCATTTTGAAATTTATTTCTTGATTTACCCAAATTTATTCCATCCCCAAATTTTAGATTCACTTCCCCTTTCTGATGTAAAATCTTATTTAAATATGAAACATCAATTTCATACTTTATTTCAAAATTCTCCTTTTATTTTTCCCAAACCATTTAAATCTTACAATTGAAAATATATTCCTTTGTACTTCAAAACAATATTGCTTAAGTCCTAATATTTAAAACCCCTTTAATTCACATTTATCCAAAATCTCTATTTTTCCATACACGGAATTTATTTAATAGGATTTTAAAAATCAAACTTTCTACTTTTTTTCCAAATTCATTCTTTTAATTTATCCAACTTCACTATAAATACTTTACTTATAAATTCCCTTTTTTATTTTCCTTCAAAAATACAATATTTATATTTTTGATATTTTAAAATGCCAAAAATATATCTAGCAATATCATAGCATCCATAAATTAATTTTTCCAACATAATCTATCACAGGTTACTCAACATTTCATATATCACTAAAATGAAAATAAATTCAACATTTTTGAGGAATCCAGTTGGATCCCTCCAACCTGTTTCCCTGCATCCACAGATGTTAGCATAATATAAAAATACCAATCCCACTTCGAGGGGGATATCGCGGTATATAGGGTCATCCGCTATTATGTGGGGCACATAAGGTCTCATCCGCTATATAATGTGGGAATATCAATCACTCCAATATATATATATATATATATACATATATATATATATATTACTATATATAATATCACATCCATCCGATAATAATTCATCAATTTAATCCATCAACAATAATTAATTTTAACTATTCAAAATCAACTGATGTAATCCAAAATCTAGTGAGATAAACTCACCTTGAGTTTATAATTTTTTTGAACATCCAGATTTTTTGAATTATCAAAAATCCCGGCTGACCTCGATAAATTCCCAAACAGTTCTATGCGAAGGCCCTGCTACTCCAAATTGATGAAGAACAATTGATGCAGCCACTGTCACATTCAATGAAGTAGTGACAGAACCATACTGCGGAATGTACACAAAATAATCACATTACTCTAGCCTCTTATTCGACAGCCCTGTACCCTCGTTTCCCTAAAGAAACGTTGTGCTCCTTTGAATGGATGATCTGCCAACGAAGCTGCCCCATCAACTATCTCAACAGCGAAACTGCCCCATCAACTAACTCAACCCCTACACCTTGAGATAATTTCCAGCAAGCGATAAAGCAGTAAAGCGGCGGAATCTCAAATGCGAAGTGGAACCATGGCTGCCAAAAGAGCCGAAGTCGCGACGGCCGGCCAAGATTAGCTCGTCCATGCCAAGGGTGGTGGCGCTGCGAGCTAGGGTTCCAACATTGTCTCCTTGCTATATCACACTATTGTTACCTCGATTGCTTCTGGTTCGAACTCGAAAAGGAGAGGGGCCATTACTTCAAACGATTTCTTCTTCTTTTTTGTTACACAGATTCGATTTGATTCGTTTGAGAAAGGGAAATGGGAGCCGCGAGCTTGAATTTGAAATGAGAATTGGAGTGAAGTATACTAGAGATAGAAATTCAAAGCTCGGCCATTTTTATTTTATTTTTTTCCTTCCTTTTCTTTTTTTTTCAAACTGTTGAACTGCTTGCAATTTTAAAAAGAAGAACGGGGGAACACGAAGAGATGGTTGCGTGTAACAGAGGAGCTACAGTGCTTCCGAAATGAAGGGAAAAAGTATCGATGTGAAGTTAATTGTCTAATCCAATATATATATATATATATATATATATATATATATATATATATATATGTTATATAAATTTTGAAAACGACTCGAATCCGCAGCTTAAAATCTTGACCTCCTATCGAGGCGTGTCGCTAGGTGTTTATAATGTTATACCCCTATTTTGAATGCAATGGAAAAGGTTTCGAGTCCTAATTCGATCGTATGGAGAAGATAGCTTTTTGGATCCAATAATTATATTGAATTTTCGATATAAATTTCAGCATGTTTATATACCGTATGACCAAACGATAACTCCAAACACTATGAAATTTTGAAATCCGATAATAATACACTATTACGGATCCAATGGAACCGGTTTCGTCGAAATCCGAGACCATGCCCCGGAAGGCTATTTTTAAATATCAATTTAAACGATATATTTTCAAAACTGAACACATCACTTTAAATTCAATTTCAAAGCTTCTATTATCTTCAGTATCATTAATATAAATTTTATAAGCCTTTAAATTATTTTAACAAGCTTAAAACTCCAAATTCAATATTTTACCCAATTTCCAATTATTAAATTAAATAATTAAATCATCCAATAAATAGTGATATTTGAAATTCAAGTTAAAAATTAACTTTTAAATATTTAAAATCAATTAAATATTCCAATTCCAAATATCCAAAATTCCGGGTCGTTACACAACCGCCCTCTCTCCCTCTCCACCTTCATCTCCTCACGCACCTGTCTTTGCTCCACCCACAACTGACCCCGCAACTACCGGCAACAGCCGTGACCATCCTTTCATCTCCACTTCCCCTTAGCCCGCCGCTAGAAGCTCCCTCAAACCCAGCCACCTTCGGTAACTTTCCCCACATCCTCCTGTATCTCCTCCCGCAGCCCCTTCATATGCGAGCGCCACCTACAACACATAGCATTGTTCCTTCCACCAAGCAGCCCCCTGACCACCTCCTCAGCCATTGCACATGACACGCAAACTCTCCACAAGTACAACCAGCAGCCACTACACGTGCAAAACCACTCTACAACCTAGGGCTGGGCGCGGGTCGGTTTGGTGTGGTTTGAAGTCCAAACCGCTTCCGCGCTGCATCAAACGGTTAATCAAAAATACAAACCATTATACTAATCTTTTAAACGGTTCGGTTTCAGTTCGGTTTGAATGTAATATGGTTCGATTTCGGTCTGGTCTGGTTTGAACCCATATTAAATATGAAATAACAGAATTACTTCCATCAACAATCAATTTACGAAGGCAACTATGTGAAGCTTTTACACTTAAAGTTTAAAACACAAAATGTTATACTGAAATGAAAGATTAGTTCTTAACTGTATGAATATTTCAATTTGACATTTAGCTACAAGGGAGATTTTTTGGTTGATTAACCAAACATCAACATTAATCAATGCATAATCATCAAAGAAAATGACTAGAATAAGATTATATTTTGCATTTATCCAAAAAAAATGAGATGAAAAATATTATACCAAAACTATAACTTCTTCCTTTATGACAGCGAATATTATTAATATAATAACATACGCTAAAAATTGAATATACATCGTTAGAATCTAAAATAAGATAGGAGTTTCTTATATTTTTATCATAAGATTACTAGTGTAAATATTCGATTCGGTCCGGTTTAATATGGTTGGTTCAATCGTCCAAACCGCAACCGAACCATATCGATGCTGGTCAGTCCGGTTTGGGGTATTTACTTTGGTTAGAAGATTCGATGTGGGTTTCCGCATCGTTTTTGCGGTTCGGTACGGGCGGTTTCCGTATAGCAATGCGGTTTATGCCCACCCCTGCTACAACCCAGCCTTTCTTCTCACCACTTGTCGCATGCTGAGCACCTAAACCAGTTGCACCCTTTCCCATGCTCACCCTCCGAACCACCATGCAGACCATGGTGTTCCGCAACAGCGCCCTCCTTCTCCATTCCGACACAACCTCCAGTTCCCCACCCATGCAGCAAATCGCAGAGACCCCACCTTATCTCCCTTCCATAGCCTCCGACCATCCGCCTTGATCTCTTCTTATGTAAAATTTTTTTTTACGCATATTGTTATCCCGCCTTTTGGCAAGGCCGTGACACCAGGGACTTAACTAGAAAACAGTAACAGATCGTCTTGGAAGTCGGTTACACGTAAGGATCGCTACGGATATCGATGAAATTTGTTCGAGTCCGGATCGGGCTATAATCGATAAGGCACGTCAAGTAAAGCCGTGGGAACCAACGATCCAAGTTTCAAGACAATCCGAGTTCGTATTCTCGAGATATTGACGACAAAGGATGGAGTAGAGCTTCCTTAGTTCGAATCCATAGGCGAACTCTATGTTCGAATCCAACAGACAAGCTTTACCGCGTATCCATGAAAAAGAGACTGGTTCGAATCGATCAGAGGAGGATTGCTTCGACTCCATCAGGCGGAATCAATAGCTTCGAATCGATTGAGGCATTCACCGCGTTCGACTACATCAAGCAAGTCTTCATGTGCCTTGAGTTAGAATCCACCCTCGCATACACCGTAGTTCGAATCCATCGAAGGAAGGAACCTTCGAATCCATGCATTCGAATCCCCAGGCCAAGACAACTTCGAACCGGTCCATAGCTGCAAGTTTAAATCGATTCGAACGAGCATTAGTCTCATCGATTCGAAGGAAGAGGTCCTTCGAATCCATTACCTCGAATCCAAGCCATGGATACGACCCAGTCAATACAGAGTGCAAAGCGGACCGATGCGAAGAAGGCGCACCACGTCACCATCTTCACGAGCAGGAGGAACGATTCGAACGAATCAATTTGAGCATATCGATTCGAACGACTCCAGGATTCGAAAAACACCAACTTGAATCGATCATAACTCGAGTTCTACAAGTCCAAATGCCATGAAATTTTCACAGGAGCTTAAGCATATGATGAAGAATGTTCACACCAAATTTCAGCTCGATTGGACGATTTCTTGATCGATTCGAACCAAGGGTCGAATCGATCCCAAAGTGGGCCCCGATCTCCAGATTTCGGCCATGTGGGCCCCCTGACGTACCAGAACTGGTCTCCCCTCATTTTAGGCAAAATATCAGCCTCCTACACCTATAAATAGAGCCCATGGTCATTCAGAAAAGGGGTCGGATAATTCTAAGTACTGAAGAGCGCCCAGATTCTGCCAGATTTACTCCAGAACACCGCCGCTGCTTTAGATTGACACTTAGCATTTGAATTTAGTTGTATTACATTATTAACTATTGTAATCTTCAAGTAATCGAGCAATAAAATCATCAAACTTCACAGTGGACGTAGGCAAAACGCCGAACCACTCTAAATCGCTTGTCTTTGCAATTTACTTTCTGTTATTTGGAGTTTTTGTTAGATAATCCACAGTTTTAATTTTCATTCTTCACTTTTATCTCTTCAAAAACTTCCGAAGAGTGTTGCGCCCATTTTTGGTACAAACACTTTGGTGCTTTCACTGAGAAAAAACCAGCTTTTTTCTCCTGCTCCTTGGATCTACCATCGATACCGGATTGCACAAATCCAAGAGGAAGATCCAGATCTTCGATTCACAGTCTTTCCATTCTACTCAGATTTGCATAAAATCTAGGAAAAGGATTCATCGTTCAAAATGGTTAGCACGAGAACCACTTCTGCAGCTCCAGGGCAAGAAGGTAGGGATGGACAAAATCCTGCTCAACAGCAGCCACCCAACCAAGACAACACTGCCCACTCGGATCCGTCTGGGGCAGTCACTAGACAAGAATTTCAGATGTTACTCCAAGAGTTGACTCAGAGTCGGCAACAGTTAGCCGAACAGTTGCGAGCCAATATTGAGTTGACAAATCAACTGAATCGCCAGGGCCGTAGGAGGTCCAGGAGGGATGATGTTTCCCGCTCACCCACTGAAAGTTCTGCCTCATCTGACTATCATCGTAGATCTACCCGTCCCCGATTAGACGGAGATTATGCTCAGACTACGGGATATCAGCCCGCCCTGACTGTCGGGCAATTGAGGGTAGGACCATCAACCAGCTTCCAGGCTGGGCCATCAGCACGAGGTGGCCGCACTCCACAATATACTACGGACAATCATGTCACAGCTGCCACGGCAGAAACAAGGGTCGATACCCGATATCTTCCAGATTCGGGTAATCAACAACAAGGACGTACTTCTGAACCATACGTCCCGGAAGACGCTGAGCCAAGGAGGCGAAACTCGGACCGTCGACAGCGCCCGGTCCAAACTCGCATTGTGGAACCCGACCACACCTTAGCTCAGCATGCTTAAAATGTAGCAATGCCAGACATCTCGACTATGATACGTCAGATGATCCGTGAAAGCCAAGGGCTTACCAATGACGATTGGGGAATTTCTCGAAGCCATACTCCTTTCACGGACGAGATACTATACGCTGAACCTCCTCGATGATTCAGAATGCCAACTCTCCCTATGTACGAAGGAAGTTCTGATCCCAATCAGCACATACTAAAATACGAATGGTCAATGAGCGCTGCAAGGGCCGACGATGCAGTAAAATGCCGCAGCTTCCCCATTTCACTGGGAGGAATTGCAACAATGTGGTTTACAAGACTACCTCCGAGATCTATCTCGTCATTTGACCAATTGGCTAAGAAATTTGTTGAACAATTCCGTATGCATGTTGCCAGACCCAAAGATGTTAACACCCTGTCCAATGTTACCCAGGCTCGTGGGGAAACATTAAGGCGTTACTTGGAAAGATTCCATGCGGCATGCGTAGAAATTAGTAATCCCAACGACAACTCAATTTTAATGGCATTAACGAAGGGAATTGATCCCGATTCTGAATTTGGAAACTGGTTAGCCGGAAAACCCCCCGCATCGTTGGACCGTTTCTACTCCAAAGCCGCTCAGTTCTTACGGCAAGAGGACGCGAAACAGTCTAGGAAGCAGGACGATGCGAAACCCGGAAGTGAGGGAATACAAAACAATGTAGCAGTTAAACAGTCCGGTGACAGTTCCGGAAAAGTCCAGTTAAACATACAGAACAAACAAACTCAGCCAAGAGGTGGCAATGGTCAGAATAAGAAGAGAGATCCGAATCCAGGCCCACGGCGTAGGGCTCCGATGTTCGAAAGTTATACACCGTTAAACACATCACTGGAAAATGTGTATCTGCAAACTTGCAACACAGAACAGTATAAGAAACCCGCTCCGAAGCGATCGTCAGAAAGGCAGATTCAGACGGGAAAGTTTTGTAGGTTTCATGAGAGCTATGGCCACAATACTAATGACTGTCGCCATTTGCAAGATCTCATAGAAAAGTTGATCAGGGAGAGGAAGTTAGATCAATTCGTGCGGGCGCCGCAGTCTGGTGGTGCGGGCCCATCGAATCCAAACCGTGCGCAAGATCAGGAAAGACAAGAGGAACCCGCTCGTACAGGCGGGAGGCTAGTTATCAATACCATAAGTGGTGGTCCTCATCCAGCGGACAGGAGCTGGAGGGAAATGGAGTCGTATGCTAGCTCTATCAGGCACGCGAGCTTCGAATGCTGCAGTAATTGTGAGGATGGAACCCCGGCTAAGCAACAAAAAACGATGTCTGACGATATCATATTCAGAAGCAGAGATGCTGACAAAATCGAAGCTCCAACGATTGATCCACTGGTCATATCTGCCCAGGTTGGTCCTGCTTGGATGAAGAGGATCCTGGTTGACAGTGGGAGTTCTGTAAACATTCTATTCAAGCGAGCTTACGATTTAATGAAGATGGAAGCAAAAGACCTAAAACCCTGCCAATCCCGGGTTCATGGCTTCAATGGCAGTGCAACAATACCTACTGGGATAGTGGAACTACCAGTGGAACTGGGGATCGGAGAGCGCAGGAGAGTCCGACTACTGCAATTTGTTGTTCTTGACATTGCTTCACCGTACAACGCATTCCTGGGTCGACCAGCCCTTGCTGAATTCAGGGCAGCCATTGCCCCGTGGTGTTTGACTTTAAAATTCCCAACCGATCATGGTATAGGAATCGTTCAAGGAGATCAGGCAGCAGGAAGAGCCTGTTATGTTGCTGAATTGCGAGAAGCACAGAAGAAGGAGAAAGGAAAGGGCGTAGAGGGATCTCTCTGCGTCCGTTTTACTGATAATTGACCCTAGAGATAACGAAGATAAAGATGAAGTAGAAGAAAATCAAGCGTCTCCAGCCGAACTGACTGTGGACGTCCCGGTCAGTGAGGATGACGACTCGAAAGTACTAAAAGTTGGATCTCAACTGGGAAAACAGATACAACAGGAATTGGTTGAATTTCTTCAGGCGAATCTTGATGTCTTTGCCTGGACGCACTCCGACATGTGCGGAATCTCACCGAACATTGCAAGTCACTCTTTGAATATTGATCCGCGACATGTTCCGGTCAAGCAAAAGAGGCGTGGTATGGATCCAGAGAGATCTGCCGCCCTTAAAGAAGAAATTGACAAATTGCATTCAAATGGTTTCATCCGAGATGCTCTATACCCAGAGTGGGTGTCAAATCCGGTAATGGTTCGGAAACCAAACGGGAAATGGAGAACTTGTGTCGACTACTCTGATTTAAACAAAGCCTGTCCAAAAGATAGTTTTCCACTTCCCCGAATTGACCAACTCGTTGACTCAACTGCAGGTCACGAATTGTTATCCTTTATGGATGCTTATTCCGGTTACAATCAGATACCCATGCATCTACCCGATCAAGAACATACTAGTTTCGTAACCGATCTGGGACTCTACTGTTACAGAGTCATGCCCTTTGGTTTAAAGAATGCCGGAGCAACTTACCAACGCTTGGTTAATCGAATGTTTGCTGATCAGATCGGGAAGACCATGGAAGTCTATGTGGATGACATGTTAGTTAAGTCCCGATTTTCCACAGACCACGTCAAGGATTTAAATTCAATGTTCCGCATCTTGCGTGAATATGGAATGAAGCTTAACCCGTTAAAGTGCCACTTTGGCGTCGCATCCGGAAAGTTTCTGGGGTTCATCGTCAACGCCCGTGGGATAGAAGCAAACCCCGAGAAGATCTGGGCAATAAGGAATTTGCAAACTCCAAAGACCATCAAGCAAGTCCAGAGTCTCAACGGGAAGGTAGCAGCGCTAAGCAGGTTCATCTCGAAATCCACTGATAAATGCATTCCTTTCTTTGATCTAATCCGGAAAGGGAAAAGAAACTTTGAATGGACCACGGGATGTGAAGGCGCATTCCGATCGCTGGTTCAGCATCTCTCTACGCCACCAATTTTGTCGAAACCAATTGACCACGAACAATTATACCTTTATCTGGCGGTGTCGGAGCATGCGATCAGTGCTGCTTTGGTCCGGGAAGAAGATCGAGTGCAGAAACCGGTCTATTATGTCAGTAAACGATTGACCGGAGCTGAAAGAAATTACCCCAGGTTGGAGAAACTGGCTTACTGCTTGGTCATTGCCTCGAGAAAGCTTCGTCCTTATTTCCAAGCACATCCGCTTACTGTGTATACCGATCAGCCGTTACGACAGGTCCTCACGCGGCCTGAGACGTCTGGAAGGTTACTCAAGTGGAATATTGAACTGAGCCAATTTGACATTACTTATGCTCCGCGGAGAGCCATTCAAGGGCAAGTCCTAGCTGACTTCATAGCTGAATTTACTGTTCCTGACGAATTACCTGAAACCAGCGAGTCTCCTGAATATGTCTGGAAACTTTATACAGATGGTGCATCAAACGATCGATGTTCAGGCGCTGGAGTTGTACTAGAAACCCCCGAAGGTCGATCCATATGTTATGCTTTGAAGTTTGATTTTCACGCAACCAACAATGAAGCCGAGTATGAAGCCCTGTTGGCTGGGTTAAAGCTTGCCAGAGATCTGAAAATTATTGCTATAGAAGTTTATTGTGATTCACAGTTGGTTGTGTGTCAGGTACGGGGAGAATATCAAGCGAGAGATCGAAGGTTAGCTGCTTATCTAGCCCGAGTTCAGGAAGCGCTGGATCAGTTTGATTATTATGCTATTTACTACATACCACGAGATCGCAATCAAAAGGCCGATTCATTGGCAAAGTTGGCCAGCACAGGTGAAGCACAGCAAATGGGACTCGTCCCGGTCGAAACGTTGCCTTTCCCAAGCATCGATCAAATCAAAACGAATGATGTGTTAGAGACCTTTCCCAGCAGAGAATCATGGATGACTCCGTATCGAAATTACATTGAGGATGGGATATTGCCTGAACACCGAAATGAGAAAAGGCAAATTCTACGAAAAGCTTCGCGGTTCATCATTCAGGACGGGATCATGTATAGAAAAGGTTATTCTGTTCCACTTCTCCGGTGTATCGCTCACGACGAAGTCAAACGAGTGTTACATGATGTGCACGAGGGAGAATGCGGCGATCACACCGGTGGACAAGCGCTTGCTAAGAAAATACTCCGATATGGATATTACTGGCCGACAGTGAATCGAGATGCAGCCAATTACGCCAGAAAGTGCGACAAGTGCCAAAAACAAGCTCGAATTCCAAGAGCCCCGCCTACCGAGTTAACTCAAATGGTCAGTCCCTGGCCGTTCGCTATGTGGGGTATCGATATCATTGGCGCTTTACCTCTGGCAAAAGGTGGTGCGAAGTATGCCATCGTCGCAGTTGACTACTTCACAAAATGGGCCGAGGCTGAAGCTCTTGCAACGATTACGTCAAAGAAAGTGATAAACTTTGTGGTCCGCAATATCATTTGCCGATTTGGACTCCCGCACACCATCATCACCGATAACGGGACCCAATTCGAAAGTTCAGAGTTCAAGAGTTTCTGCCAACGATTTCATATTCATAAAAAGTTCTCTGCAGTCGCACATCCACAAGCAAATGGTCAGGTCGAAGCTGTTAACAAAGTTATCAAATCCATCTTAAAGAAACGACTGGAAAAGGCTGGGGGCAAATGGGTCGATGAACTTCCTATGGCATTATGGGCTTATCGAACAACTCACAAGACCGCGACTGGACACACCCCATTTTCCTTATCCTATGGCTCGGAGGCCGTCATTCCAGTTGAGACAGAAGTATTTTCTCACCGCGTAACTTATTACGATCCGAAAACAAACGCTATATTACTTGCTGAGTCTTTGGATCTGTTGGACGAGAAACGAGAAGAAGCTGATTTAAGAGCGGCCGCTTACCGAAGTCGGGTCGCCCGATTATATAACACCAAAGTTCGCCCCCGAACCTTTGATCTCGGTGATCTGGTCCTCAAGAGAGTATACCCGGTTCCTTCACACATGAAACCAAATTGGGAAGGACCGTACGTGATTACGCAACGACTTGGAGATGGCACATTCAAACTATCAACCGTGGACAGTCTAGTTTTACCGAGAGCCTGGAACAGCGAGAGTCTCCGTCGCTATTACATATGACAGGCTTTATTTATTTCATTATGTTTTTTATTCAGCAATTTACTTTTGCATTTCGAAATTAGAATTTGTAATAAGGCAACTGATTTGCCATATTTTCTTATTTCAGCAATAAAATGCCATCTCTTCGAGCCAGAGCTGTGATTCATTAAATACAATGTACAACATCACGATGCACGAAGAGCTAAGTTCCATCACACAGTGGAATTTATTCAAGTAGGGAGTGGCTGTGAAGCAATCAACCACTCGCTAAATGAAACCCGAGCTCGGGGGAAAGCCATCACATCAGGCCACGAAAATGGGTTTATACACGACAACCCTTCATTCAACTCCGTACTCCCAGAGTGCGAGGCGGAGTATAAACATTTTACTAAACTCCGTGCTCCCAGAGCGCGAGGCGGAGTATAAACTCTCATCTAACTCCGTACTCCCAGAGTGCGAGGCGGAGTATAGACATTTTTCCTAAACCCCAGAGTACTCCGAGAGCGCGAGCTGGGTACAAGCTTTTTACTTAACTCCGTGCTCCCAGAGTGCGAGGCGGAGTATAAACGTTCTTCTAACTCCGTGCTCCCAGAGTGCGAGGCGGAGTATAAACATTCTTCCAACTCCGTACTCCCAGAGTGCGAGACGGAGTATAAACATTCATCTAACTCCGTACTCCCAGAGTGCGAGACGGAGTATAAACATTCATCCTACCCCGAACTCCGGAGCGCGAGACGGGGTATAAACATACGTCAACTCCACACTTCTCCCCAATACAGGGGGCAGAACCATAACACATAACAAGTTGAAGACAGAAAGGGAATAGATTTTCATTTCCATTATCAACAAAAAGAATCTGATTACAAAGTGTTTATGAAAAATTCTGCTAGTGGGAGCCGAATCCACATCTATACACGGCTATAGAAAAACCAACAAAATGCTACCCTACGCAACAGAGATTTAGGGAAAGAGGTTCATTCTTTCTTCTTCCTTATCTTCTTCTTCGGAGTAGCTCCACCTGATCCGCTGCCCGATTTCTTCCTCAATCGCTTGCTCTTTTCAGGCTTGCCCTCCGGCAGCGATATAATGTCGACATCTTCCTCAGAGCTGGAGGCAACGGAAGTTCTTCTAGGAGGACGAGCTGAAGGCATAGGAGTAGTAGCAGGAGGAGGGACAGGAGCGGTCTCGATCAATACAGTACCACCCGGCGAAATCACCATTAACGGGGCAGGCCCGGGCGGACTAGAACCAACATTCCCTGCTGCCATCTCGGCAGCAATCTCAGCTAAAACGTCGTCCTCACGAGATGCTTGGGCCGCATCGGATGTGCCAATAGCTAGCATAGATAAACTAGCGGCCGGAGCAGCCTCATTCACAACATCGGACGGGTTGGCAGAGGGATCGATGGGTTCATTGAGAAGCTCCTCAATCATTTGAGCGCTGAAAGAAAACATATTGGCATCTCCCTCCTCGCCAATCAAAGTAGAAGTCGTGATGGCTTCAGAAAAAACAACCCCTTGTGTTTGATGAGGAACCGATAAAGCGAGGGGCGCAGAAACAATAACCTCGGTCACTGAAATACGACAAAACGGAGATTGTTAGCCAAGTGTGTTGCTTAAGGTTCTTCACAACTGAACTACGAGAAACGTTCAAATACCTTCCTTGGTCTGAACCGAAACGTGGGCAGAATCCTCGACAGAAGATAATAATGGCTGGTCAGGATTATAGGCAGGAACAGATTGGGGATCTACCGCACCAGTGGTTTCGGGCAATGTTGGAATTGCAGTTCCAGCACCTGACCCGTGATGCACGACCCCCGAGCCTTCGCCTGCCTCTAGAGATTGGACGCCGAGCTTTTCTTTCGCCATAGAGATTACCACTTCATGAAGAGTCTTCCTCTCATCCTCGGTAAGCAGACGCATCTCCAGTTCAAAGTCGTCAAGTGCTCCATCTGGATGCGCTGCTCTCTTCTCATTCACCAGTCGGGTCCAGGCATTGTACAAGATCATGGAGTCATCTCCCAGCCATGCTAAATTTCTGTGTTCTAGCACATTAGCGTTATACGTGACTAAGAGATCGTCAAACTCAGCATCTAGCCTAGACCTTTCCTCCAAGATCTTTTCCTGAATCTCCGCTTCCACAGACTTAGCCTTGACCGCCGCCGCAGCAAGTTCGGCCCTGAGGGATACTGCTTGGTCGCAAGCCTCTTGAGCGGTAGCGTTCGCATCGTCCTTCTCCTTCACCGTTTCAGCGAATTTGGCCTTGAGCTCGTTCAGCTCTTTAACGGCTAAGTCTCGCTCAGCTGCAACGGTGGTATTGCGATGACCCATCTCTTCCACTGTGGCGCAATGTTCTTGCTGCATCCTCGCTAGTTTGGCCACGACACCCTCGTGTTTCTTAAGTGTTTCAAGCTCTGACTTTCGGGACGTTTCCACTTCGGATTGAAGAACTTGAATGATGCGTTTATGCTTCGCAATGTCAACATCACGTTCGGCAATGACCTTCGCCCTGTCGAAAGCTACTCTAGAAGCCTTCACAACCGCCTTATACCACTCCTTGTACTGAGCATAGAAGTCGTGGATGTAATTATGAGCAGTGGTCTCAGCTTCCGGAGGGATTCTTTTGAAGTTAGGAGGGAAGATATAGCCATCCATGCAAATTTCCGGGCAGTCGTTTTTCATTTGGGCGAGTTTAGCAGCTCCCTCGCTTGTCAACTCAGCCGAAGCTTGTTCAATTATAGCGGCTGCCGTTGGTTCCACTCTTGGCCGTTGAGCGTCAGGCCGAGAAGATTGAGAAGGCAACTGTTGCTGATGAGATGGCCCTGGGAGGTCTACTGGAGCCCTGGGAGGCGGAGGAGAACGAGATCGGGGTCGGTGCTGGTATCCCCGGTCTCTGTCAGAGTAATCATAGCCAGAACGGTTACGCGAGTAATCTCTGTCTCTATCATAACGTTCTTGACTCGAGTAGCCTCGACCATGATCCCTATCTGTCTCTCTCCTACGGGAATCATAAAATGGAGAAGATTGACGCACATTCCGAAGCCTATCTAGAGTGGAGCCACGTCCTGACATCTCACCTGCGATAAGAAAGAATTACGGATTAAAATCCCATAAAGCAATGTTTACTATGCAGAAGTCATGAAGTGCCGTGGAAGTGTGTGTAAATGTGTAAACCCCCAAACCGACCGGAAGTGTTGACCGCACTTAAAGGAAAGGGCTCGTTCATATTTAGGACATCTTTTAATTCCTCCAACCCAGGATTATGAGAGATTGATATATAATCTGGGATAGGAATATCGTCAAGCCCTTTGAGAGAATCTCTCGAATGAGAAGGGGCGGCCTCAGAAATCATAACTCGGGAAGCGGGAAGAAACACATCTACAGATTTTCCCCCCTTTGACTTAAGTTTTTTGGAAACGGCGGCCTTGCCTTTCCTTTTTTCTCCCAATTCCTCCAAGTTTCCCGAAAGGTCGGCCATTGGCTCTGAATCCGTATGGGTTCTTTCTTCGTCACTCGCCTCGATTATTCTGATTCCGAGTGACTTCTTCGCCTTTCTCTTCTTGGGTTTCTTCTTATTTTCCTTCTTGGATACGGACTTTGAAAATCCCTCAACAACTATGCTTTGATTAATGTCGATCAAACCCAGAACTCTTAAGTTGTAGTCGTTCAGCACCGAGTCGATATGCCTCGGCTCGCTTGGGACTTCTTGAAGACTCCGGACGGTACCCTTGAAACGCCCTCCATCGGGCCTAGAGATAATAGCTGTAAAAGGAATGAAATGTCAATTTTAACACCGAAGAGCTGTTGGTCAAAGAAACAGGTTAAGGCGCTTACGTCTAGACAACCATCGCCTAGCGAAACCCGGAGGGCATCGAACGTAGAACCATTCGTTCTTGAAATAGCTCAGTCGCGTCCAAGCTCCAACTACAACTTGGCAATTTCTAACTGCCTCCAAAAATGTAAACGACGGGCTATCACCCCTGCTCTTGAAGTTAAATATGTGTCTGATCTCGGAGGGCCTCGGCGGGCGAAAAAGACAGTCCATAAATATTACAAAGACACTATTCAGCAACGCGTGCCCGTTGGGATGAAGTTGTGAAGGAGCGATCCCTAAATATGATAGCATCCTTCTGATATATTGATTGAAGGGAGGAAGAGTTCCAGCCGCACAAGCATGACGGTAGAATGCTGTATATCCTTCAGGCGGATTGTGCGGTCTATCGGTGGTGCTGGGCAATAGTACGTCACCAAGAGATATGTTATGCTTTAAGCATATTCGTCCCAATAAGGATTCAGAAATGTTGGACTGAACCGAGTCAACAGGGTCCTCAATAAATATCGCCTCTGGCAATTCATCTGGAGCTGGATCGATTATATCGGCAGGGATATCGGGAATCTCAAGCACCGGAGGAGTCGAGCTCTGTACCTCTTGTTGTTGGGAGCTCGAAGATTCCATAATTAGCTAACTCATCAGAAAGCAACGTTAAGTTCGTGAACGGCCCGTGCATTCCCCAGTGTAGAGTGTGTGAGCATGTCGTGCAGTGCAAGTGCTGTGCATTACTTAAGCAAATTTAACAGAATGAAGCAAGATATCCGAACAACATAACTTGGGAATTTGAGAATGAAAATGACCGTCATCGCTGACCGTCCCTTCCACACCATCCAAACGCCACTGACCATTTCAAATATAAATCAGTTAAATTACTGGTCACGTCATAGTTCCATCGACAAGCTTCAAAGGAAATTCAGGTTTAATTTGTTAGTTAAGTTTCGATTATGCAAGGCCGAAGCTTGTCGGAGTCAAGTGTGCTAAAATTCAATGGGTCCATCAAAGTCCAACTTGAAATTGGTCATGGTTCAGATGTTGGAGAAAATCAGAAGAGTAGAAGCCCCTGAAGCACAGATGTTCGAATCGATCGACTCAAATCAATATGAGTCGAATCGATGAGGGTCGAATCGTATCGATTCGACCCTGCATAAGTTCGACTCGATGGAATCTTGGGGTGGAGAAGCAGTTCGAATCCATGGGCTATGCATAACTTCGAATCGATCAATACTCGGCACTTTCGAATCGATTGGGATATTACTGCTTCGAATCGATCGATTCGATCTTTCAAAACCCTCGGTGCGAAATTTCGTATCGATTCGAACCACCTATCCCTGAATCAATTCGAAGTCTTATTTTCTTCATCGATTCGTTTTACTTAACCCTGCATCGATTCGAAATCTTGCATCTTCGATCGATTCGGGCAACCTGTCCCCGAATCAATACGAGTAGAAAAAGCTATCTCTTGTATATCCATCGAGTCGACCCCTTTTCAGTTCTTACTACTCTTCGTATTTCTCAAAAGAAAGGATTGAAGTCAATGTTCGAACCCCGTCTTCATCGTTCTACACTCGAATCAATCCCTTAGATACCTGGACGAATTCGATTGGAATTTAAGACTCGGTAAAATCTGATTGACTCGTGCAAGACGTGGAGCTCTGAAGAATCGATTCGAAGAAGGAGCTCTCGTAACAGTAAAAAGTAAAAAGTTAAAAGTGAACAGGACCCCGGTATATATAGGGGAAACGAGACCATTCGTCTCCCGGTCAAGCGCAACCGGGAATAACGGGTCTAGCCCATCGATTCGAAGCAGTATCTTCGAATCGATCACTACAAGTCTAAAATCAATTCGAAGCTGACCAGGCGACCTCGTCGACTCGGACTCAAATATCTACACCAGACAACTTCGAGACTTTTCCTTCGAATCCGCAGCGTCGACTCGAAGCACGGCGTCAGAGGAGCCAGGGGGAACGTTCGACTCCATCGATTCGAACAGTCAAGTTCGAATCCCTCAATTGCAAATCCATCCAAGCATCGAATCCACACAGTATCGATTCAAAGAACCATCGATTCGAAGCTGTCGACAGAAGATGAACCTGGGTCACTACGCCCCATCGATTCGAAGTGTCTACTTCGAAACCATCAACTCGAGGCGGATCCAGAAACATTGCTTCGCATCCATTAAATACCGCCGGTCAAATAGGCGAATCGTTCCCATATGAAAAATTGCTTGTCCACTCTTGTACCGATTCAGGAGAGGATCAGTACGAGAAAATGATCATAGACAATCATAAAAGCAGTGTTTTAACTCAAATCTCAAATCGGTCCAGGAGAGGACCGATGCAGATTTCGATGGCGAACCGAACAGACAACAACTTGCGATCACGCAACGTTAACCAAGGTCAAGATAATACACGTGTGCACGTATTTTTTGATTAATGTTTTGGTCTTCATCGTCAACAGGAATCAAATGTTCATCTCGTCATGACTCAAAAGCCCAGACAGCCAATCACGAAGTTGTGACAGTCGACAACTGCAATACAAAATGCAACTTTCGATAAAGCATGTCATAATGGCCCAATGAAAGACTGCAGCTTATCAAAGCACGTCATGTTCACACAAGACGTACTTTGGGGGGCAAATGTTATCCCGCCTTTTGGCAAGGCCGTGACACCAGGGACTTAACTAGAAAACAGTAACAGATCGTCTTGGAAGTCGGTTACACGTAAGGATCGCTACGGATATCGATGAAATTTGTTCGAGTCCGGATCGGGCTATAATCGATAAGGCACGTCAAGTAAAGCCGTGGGAACCAACGATCCAAGTTTCAAGACAATCCGAGTTCGTATGCTCGAGATATTGACGACAAAGGATGGAGTAGAGCTTCCTTAGTTCGAATCCATAGGCGAACTCTATGTTCGAATCCAACAGACAAGCTTTACCGCGTATCCATGAAAAAGAGACTGGTTCGAATCGATCAGAGGAGGATTGCTTCGACTCCATCAGGCGGAATCAATAGCTTCGAATCGATTGAGGCATTCACCGCGTTCGACTACATCAAGCAAGTCTTCATGTGCCTTGAGTTAGAATCCACCCTCGCATACACCGTAGTTCGAATCCATCGAAGGAAGGAACCTTCGAATCCATGCATTCGAATCCCCAGGCCAAGACAACTTCGAACCGGTCCATAGCTGCAAGTTTAAATCGATTCGAACGAGCATTAGTCTCATCGATTCGAAGGAAGAGGTCCTTCGAATCCATTACCTCGAATCCAAGCCATGGATACGACCCAGTCAATACAGAGTGCAAAGCGGACCGATGCGAAGAAGGCGCACCACGTCACCATCTTCACGAGCAGGAGGAACGATTCGAACGAATCAATTTGAGCATATCGATTCGAACGACTCCAGGATTCGAAAAACACCAACTTGAATCGATCATAACTCGAGTTCTACAAGTCCAAATGCCATGAAATTTTCACAGGAGCTTAAGCATATGATGAAGAATGTTCACACCAAATTTCAGATCGATTGGACGATTTCTTGATCGATTCGAACCAAGGGTCGAATCGATCCCAAAGTGGGCCCCGATCTCCAGATTTCAGCCATGTGGGCCCCCTGACGTACCAGAACTGGTCTCCCCTCATTTTAGGCGAAATATCAGCCTCCTACACCTATAAATAGAGCCCCTGGTCATTCAGAAAAGGGGTTGGATAATTCTAAGTACTGAAGAGCGCCCAGATTCTGCCAGATTTACTCCAGAACACCGCCGCTGCTTTAGATTGACACTTAGCATTTGAATTCAGTTGTATTACATTATTAACTATTGTAATCTTCAAGTAATCGAGCAATAAAATCATCAAACTTCACAGTGGACGTAGGCAAAACGCCGAACCACTCTAAATCGCTTGTCTTTGCAATTTACTTTCTGTTATTTGGAGTTTTTGTTAGATAATCCACAGTTTTAATTTTCATTCTTCACTTTTATCTCTTCAAAAACTTCCGAAGAGTGTTGCGCCCATTTTTGGTACAAACACATATATATATTTCGAGATCTGGAACCCTGCATATATATGGGTGTTATAGATTTGAAAATATGTGTTTTAATATATGTGTTTTAAGTATTCATTTTTAATGTGATATATAGATTTTGATTTTTATTATATGTGTTTTGATTTTCAAATATAAATATAAAGAGTTTTATTTTTAATATGTGTTTTAAATTTAATATTGATTTTTTTAGAAAAAAATAATAAATATAATATATACATTGTACCTTCATCAAATCCAAGTTCGGTCACCTTGCTTTGCTTGTTTTCGTTGTTATTTGAAGATTATTTCCGCAACTCCAGTTCGTGTCCGTATCCGCGGATCGTCGCATCTTATTCTCATTGTTTCTCTAATCCTCGAAAGGTGAGCAATCACTCACGATTAACATTCTTATATTTAGTAAATTTAATACACATGAAATAACGATTGAAATATGTTGTTAAAATCGAATTTGTTAGTAATTAAATCATTTAAATATGATACGATATTATTGCATTTGTTCACATATTATAATTGACATTGTTGACACCAATAACCTGTTAGCATGTATATATCATATTTAATTTGACAATTTTGATCATAATTGTCATTAATATGCTATGTTATTTTATGCTGTTATTTTATTTGTTCTCCCTAGGGGTTGAAATGATACATACCCGAACGATATTTTAGAATAGGAAAAAATCGTTATAGGTTGAAATGATAAACCCAAGCGATTTTTATTGGTTTTGAAATTTTGGGATTGCGGGTTGAAATGATATATACCCGTAAATATTAAATTTAAATTGCGGATTGAAATGATAAATATCCATATCACTTGACCATAGGATAGAAAACTATATACGGACACCGTTGGTCTATTTTTAAATGATTTCCAGATTTTGAGAAAAGAAATATATGTGTTTTGGTTTAAAATATAATATAGAGATTTTATTTTAATTTTAATATGTATAAAAATTTAGATTTTAAATTACATGTTTGAAAATTTTAAATTATATGTTTGAAAATTTTAAATTTATAAGTTAAATTTGAAAAATGTAAATTTTAGGATTTTACTTATAATTTTATTATTTTTAAATATATAAAATAAGATTTACTATAAAATGAATTTATAATAAGATTTAATTTAATAAAATTTAATATAATAAAATTTAATTTAATTAGTATATAATATGTTTATGTATTTATTTAAATTTATATTAATATTTCAAAATTAAGTTTTGTAATAACTTTAAATAAATAAAGGTTGGAAAGATAAATTAAAGTTGACTTGAAATTTAAACTAGTTAATAATTGAGTTTAAATAAAAGAATGATTTGGAACTTATTGAAGATATGATTTTATAACTTGATAACTCGATTAAAGGTGATTAAATGAATATTTCAAAATGTAAATAAAATTGAAATTGAATATTTAATTTTTATTTGAATTTGAGATATTATTTAAATGTTTAAAAAATTGATTAAGTGAATATTTCAGAATTTAATAAATGGAATTTATATATTTAATATTTTAATTTTGATTTAAACTGATAATCTAGGATTTATTTAAATGGTTATTAAAGATGATATAGCAGATATTTCAAATTTAAATAAAATTAAAATTAAAATTGAATTTGAAATATAAATGAATTTTATCAAATTGAGTTATTGTAAATTATTTGAATATTTAAACTTTAAAACCTATTAGATTGGAAGTGGTTTAAATTTGAAATCGATATAAATTAAATGGTTTATTGAGAATTTGAATTGAATTGTAATTGCTGATCTGAGATTGATTTAAATCGAATTTTGGAACTAAAGTTGATTTGAATTGATTTTTGAAATTTGAAGAAACAATTTGAAACTATTTTCGATATAAACTCTTTTAATATATATTCTATTTTTAATATATAAATTATTTTAATCTATTACCTCATTTTAAATATAAACTATTTTAATTTATAATTATTTCAATATATATATAAACTATTTTTAATATATAAACTGTTTAAGTAGGAACTGTTATAATTTATATTTGATGGATATAAATTCGAATACTTTGATATGATGGTTTAAACTATTTTATCGCTATGATTTTGAAAGTGACTATGATTTCGAAAGTGAATAAGATTTCTAAAGTGATGTGATTTTGAAATGAATATGATGTTTTGATATGAAGTATGAACTATTTAAATGATTATAAAAGTGATTTTTATAAAATGACCATGGTGTGAAATAAGCGTTTGGTTGTTAAAGAGACCGGGAACGGATATTGTCATACTCTCTGCCAATACCGAAAACCATTTTAACAACTGTGTACGTGGTGAAGATTCCAGAATGAAGTAGGATGGTTTAACGACGTCTATATGAGGTATGAACGCAGCCCCGACTCCCGCGAGTCAGCTTGATGTGACTAAAACAGGAGCCACCTCGGGCCAAGTGAGGTCGCACCTCCGATCGAGCATGCTTCTTCGATACCATTCTATTACTTTGTGATTTGATTGGGTGCACCTTTGATTATGGGAGTGTGTCTCGAGGTGGGCGGTAGTAGCTGCTATGCATTACCACCAGTCTGGATCCGCAAAACGATAGTATCCTACCTTGGGCATTGCCTCGCATGCCTTGTCACATGCCTTATCGCGTCTTCTACGAGTTTGGTTTGTGTCATACCTATGGAGTGCTCCCTGATAGCCCACCGGTTTGGTGGAGTTTACAGCACTGTATCGACTACCACATTTATTTAAAATGTGTTAAGGGGGTATGGGTAATGCCTTAACTCTATTTTAATAGTTTACTTTTTTATAGACATTATATATGTAGCGTATTGTACAATGTATGTAGATAGTTTAACGGATCCTTAAAGGATGGGCATCCCAAACATCCTTTAAGTTATTTTGTATTTCAGTTGACATTCCACTATAGTTGAATTTACTTGTATAAGAATGTTAATCCTGACTCGAGTGTTTCGTGTTTTGCTTTATGCTCGGGTCAAACTGAGTGTCACAACATTTGAGACTCACCTTTGGAGCTTGGAGCTTCGCTTGAAGATCAGTCTTTATCTACTCAGCTTTCAGCTATTTCAGTTGTTTCCGGTTTATGTTCAGACTTGTCATTTGTTGGTATTGAGACTTCTAAGTATTAGATTTTTATTGTATTAGACTCTGATGTTCTGTAGTAGCTTCATGAACTACTATTTATCTATTCCGCTGCTTATTGGTATATTACTCCGTGTCTGTGATTTTGTGATTGATTTATTTACTGTATATGCTAAGTTTTTCCAAATATAAATTAGCAATCTATTGTTTTGAGCAATTCAAGTCTGACATGTGTGGATGATTGTCGATTTGAATAGTTTGAAATAGCGGGTCGTTACAAAAGAAAAGAGAGGGTGAGAAGAAAGAGAGAAGAAAGAAGAAGAGAAGAGAAGAGAAGAGGAAGAGAGAGAACCAAAACAATACAGAATCTTACATCTCAGCAGAATAATATATAATATAATCAATAATCTTTACAAAGAGAAACTATAATATACATAAATCAATACCGGAGTACACAATAAGTAATCATCAGCTTGGATAGTTATAATAACCTGTCCTCACAAATGCTGATAACTTACAACAACGATAATGCAAAGCAGCGGAAAAATAAACAGATACGTATGTACGACATGAAGATCTCCAGCTCGCTTGTTGAAGCTCCAAAAGCACTAAATCTAAACCTATAAATGTACTTGGTTTGACCCGAGCATTGAAAGGGAAGAACGCCCGGATCAGTCTGGTAAACCAGCGTGAGAAAAACACACCTCGACTGAATTTATAAAGTTATCAAAACTTTTCATTTATCAAAACAAAAGGTATCTCGTAAGACCGCGTCGCAAATAAATACCGACAAAGATTTTACCTTACGATAACCAAAACATTTCATATCAAATTCTCTTGTATTATAATAGTGTCTATTATACAAATAATATTAAAATAGCTGAAATTGTTACATTATTAAATTCCAGCATACACCTTGTAATATAAGGCTTTCTACAATAGAAAATGGTAGGCACATATTGGATTTTTGGATTTCCATACAAATGACTAGGTGAAGGGACTACCTTTCCGAACCAACTCGGTACACCTCTAGAGGGATGTACCTAGGGAGCAGATACTGCCCGCCTAAACTAACACAAGACCGGCCTACCCATCCCTGAATAGTACCGAATATGTCATCACTCCGGTCATTACCGACCTTAATCCATGGCCACAAACATACATAAACAATAATCAGATACACAACATTATAGCGTGTAAAGATATATCTAGAAGAGTGATGACATCTCCTGATGGGAGCGACCCACTTAGCCTTGCTGCTTATATCCCTGTTTCAGTCATTTTCTGGGGAGTGAAGCCAAAAGAGGTATCGATTACCTTTCACATATCACATATCACATTATCTTTGAATGCCACATTGCTATTTCCATTGACTACTAATTGCCTTTCACAAAAATACAACCCTTGAGCTTGTACGTCTCAATGAGGTTGTTAAGCTAAGAGAAGTTGCCTTCTCCACCATGATATTAAGTACGTTTGTAAAAACCAATTTACATAATCTTAGAAATGCAATGTCAGACACTCATCCATACAAGTTGTCCAAGAACAAGAAAAACCGAAGGTACTCTCCTATTACATCCTATCGGATTAGTAGCGATAGCCATTGCAATGGATATTTCATAACGAAGAGACTACTGCTACTATATGTATATTGCGATTTTAACCCCAAATGATCAACAAGCAGTCCTTCACTATGAAAATCCTAAATATCAATATCATCGACCAACTTGCACAATCGTCGCATATATGTTGGTCCGAAATGGTTTTCAGATAAATCTGATCTCGGTCTCTTTGCACCAACAATGCAAAAGCGTTTCTCAACCTCACACAGAAACTAAGTCTCATAGACTTATCATGTCTCCAACTTTCAACTTGCTATCCTTCGGTCAAGAAGGAAGCTCGATAGATTGGAGTAATCACTCTGCACTACACGAATCAACATTCTCAACACAAACAATAATCAAGCCTACACAGTTAGTACGTACTAAGTGTACACTAATTAGTTTCTACATCAAGTTGAGAAACTAAAATGGCCAAATTTGATAGTCGATTATTTAAATATCAAAGCAACAAACAAAATCTAGCACATAAGTAGTCACTGGGCCTGATTTTTATTAACCGTTTATAAATCAAATCACTTTTCAATTATTTGCTTCAATATATCTTTAAAAAGATAATATTCAAAACCATTTCATTATTGGATATTTGGAAAAACATTTTCATATACTTATTGTAATAGTAAGTAAATTTACAAATCATTTTATTTTCAAACCATTTAAATTCCCTTTTATAATATCACTTTCCAAAACATTCATTTTATTTAAAGGATTATTCACTGTCCAAAATCATGAATATAACTCTCTTATCAAATTCATTACTTCTACACGTTCAATTTAAAGGATTATTCACTGTCCAAAATCGTGAATATAATTCCTTTTATAAAAATCCATATTTAGCTTATCAAACTAAATTGATACCACATTTATAAAATAGTGTTTATAATTCACATTTCTATTTTATAAAAACTTCCATTTATAAAATCCCTTTATTAACAAATTTCATGTTTATCTCATTTATATATCAAAATCCCATTATAAGTTTATTTACCTATAAATCTCTTTTATTTGCAAATTCATTCTTTTTATAACTTCATAAATTTATAAATCTTATTTACTTATAAGATTCAATTATAACTTCATTTTAACACTTACAACACTCGTTCATAGTTCCATTACTTTTTTATTTACAAAATAACAATTTTATAAATCTTATAAATTAACCATTTATAATAAATTCAAAATCCTCACTTAACTTATTTTAACAAAATACTTAACTTCATATTTCAAAAATCATATTTTGGTTATATTTCACAAAGCCATAATTTTTATAACATAAAAATTATAACTTTTATTTGTTTAAAATAAATCCATTTCTTTAACATTTCAAAAAATATTAAAAACATATATATTTTCAAAATCACTTTGAAATCCCTTTTTAAATTGAAATCATTTTAATATTTTAAATTTCCAAAATTTGGCCCAATGCGGTAAAAGCGCTAAATAAGGGGATTCACATCAATCATATCAACCATGGCATCCAAACATCATATATCACATGATAACAACATATATAACAATATGTGTAAATAAACATCAACCATAATGAGGAATCCTATTGGATCCCTCCAACCTGTCACCTGCAACAAATATACATATGAGAAAATAAGTACAATGTCTGCTTTGAGGCAGACGCGCGTACAAAGGGTCATCCGCTCATACACGGGAACTTATAGCGTCTCATCTGCTACAATAGACAGGAATATATCCAACTACTATAACATAACATCCAAACAATCATCAAACATCATATAATAAATTTATTCCCACTTATATAAAAATATAAGCGGGTCAGAAAGAGTGAGTTTTACTCACAATGGTTGCAGTCGTCGCGATAGCGATTTATTTCGATTAAAATTAAACGAGCGTTTAATTTTAACCAAAATATTCACTCGCTTAAATAAATCGCAATCCAGCTCCATCGCGTAGTGTTCACGAATATGAATCCAATGTAATTCGTTTCGTCCAATTTCAACCTCGTATGAAGAAGTTATGATATTTATAAGATTAACGATTTTAAAACGATATAATTTTCAATTTCTTTTTTATATATAACCTTAAACAATCTCAGCTGCACGTTTTTCCCAAAGCAGATCCAGACCGCCTATCCTCCTTCTTCTCCATCGTTCAAACTACCAGGCTAATCATGCACATGAACCCGACGTCCTTGTCCTCTTCATCCAATTGTCGTGCCCAACATCATCAACCTGAAGATGATCGAACAACGCCGCGATGAAGCCCCTGCTCCACTCCACCCACGCCCTGAACGTGGTCGCGCTCGGCCACCCCTGGCCTCGTAACACGCACATGAATGCACGTCGTTCAACCCCAGATTGTCGTCAATCCATCGTCTTGATTTTGATCATCACCGTTGGATTTATAGCTCTCGTCGAGCTCTACAAAATTGTAGTTGAAAGATTTTGGAAATAGTTGATGGATCGAGAGAAAATCATGGGAAAAGGATCAAACATTTCTAGCCATAGGTTTTAAAGTGGCGGCTAGCCTTCTATTAGGGTTAGGGCTGCAAATAATGATCCTTATATAAGCAAGTTCAAAACACTATTCACCCAAAATATTTCCAAACTCCAAACGAAGCGTGCCGTTAGGCGTTTATAATGTTTTACCCCTATTCCAAACACAATAGAATATATATCGGAGGCCAATTCCATCATATTTGGAAGATAGGTTTCCAAATCGAATTATTTTAAGTTAAAATCACTTAAATAAATTTCTAGGCATTTTAGCTTCGTACGACCAAACCGTAAGTCTGATCGACACGAAATTTGAAATCCTATAATAAACTGGTTTCGTTGAAATCCGAGATCGTGTCAAAAATGACTATTTTTACCCGTTAATTAAATATTAAAATTTCCAATTTCTATAAATTAACTTTTAATACAATTTTAAAAGTTTGCTAATTATATTCTAACTCAAATAGAATTTAAAACAACATTAGAAATCATTTTTTTCACATTAGATTCCAAAATCAATTAATTAACTGATTTAACTTATAATACTCATTTTTCAATATTTAAATCCAATTAAATATCTAAATTTAGGCAACTGGAAAACTGGGTCGTTACAAGTGGCGTGTTTGAATTATCTAAGTGTTAAGGTATTTACTTAACAATTTCCAACATCTCGTCGTATTGAGTTTTGTTCGCGTACGAAACCCGAACGACAAAACAAAATATGATTGCATACAAAAATGTGATAAGATTCCGAAACAATTATAATATACACTGGTTATCTATTTTTGCAAAATCATAGAAACACTGTCGTTTGTCGAAAAATCGTTAAACGATTATTTAAATATTTTCTTAGGAAAAATCAAATAAATTAAATTAAAAATACATCAACAAAAATCGAGTCATTATATTAAAAATAAAGTTTCTTATTAATTACTTGAACGGTTTATTATTGCATATAAATTTACAAAATGAATCCACCATTATTATTTATAAATTAAAGGAGTTAAATAAGACCATTAAATCCATTTAAATATTTAGTTCAAAATCAGATATTCAAATATTAAATTTACAATTCAAATATTCAAATAATCCCTATATTTAGATTCAGGTTTTAAATATAAAAACCAATTATTTAAATATTAAAAATTAATTAAATATTCCAAATCAAAATTGTAAAATTCTGGGTTATTAAATTCTTCCCCCCTTAAAAGAATTTCATCCTCGAAATTCCCAAGGTAAGAAAAATGCCTCCAAACCCTTAAACTTTTCAAAATCAATTAGTTGAAATGTATTATTAAATTTCCAAGTCTTCTAATGTTACGAAAAATTTCGGCAGCACCTCCTTTGCACGGCTCGGTTGGAAAATCTACAAATCGCCACTACGGGCCCAAATCAAAAGAAAACAAAAGCCAAATTACCTCCTATATCTGGAGCATAAAACTATCAACACAAACAAAAATATAAACATGTACCTATTTATCGAGAAACTAACTCTACTCATGAGACTAAAAGTATCATACTAGCCTTTTCTCTCATGAACCTGCATTTTACTTACAAATAATGTCCAACCAAATAAAACTTGCATTTTCTTATATCAACGGCATATAATTCATTATATCCCATATAGTGTACATATATCATTTGTACGCAATATCAAATCTGATCGCTTGCTCAATCACATAAATTTACTTCCAAACTAGTATCACTCACTCGACCACTCTAGTGCGGACTTTGATCTGTTTCCTTGATTAGAAACCTCCGTTCTTCTTACATAGCTATTAACTATGATAGAAAACTTCGAAATCAAATTAAAAATCCATATCCAGTATTCCTTGTCAAGAATCGAGTGAAAAATCCTTGTTTGGATCGGTGTAAATCACCTTGAATCGTGTACTTGAATCTGGATCAAAATAGTTATGCGAATAAAATGATCTACATACAACTTACGCACTTATTCCAATTGGTTCCTTAACTATGCCAACTCTATTTATTCACATTCACCTTTTACTTGTAGTAAATTTCCTTTTATATTAATCATTTATGAACCATTCCATAAAATCACTTCATTTAACTTTACTTAAGTTAAATTTTATTTCACAACTCAAGTTTATAATCATATAATACTCTTCTACATCCTAAGAGTATATATACAAATTTCAGATTTGTTTCACTTAACCCGAATGGCCAACAAATTTAATATTTGTTTTAACTTACAACATCTCAAATTTATAAGTTATAAAAACTTATTTTCTTATATTTTCGAAACCGCTTAGCTTCAATTTCAATATCCATTCGGAAGTTTTCAACTTCCAAAATCGTCAAATATACCATTTCATTTAAATAAGTGAAAATTTCCTAACAACATCTCAAAACAAAATGCACAAACTAAACTATCATAATGGATAGGATACAGGAATCCATATAACGACCTAACCAAAAATTTCATAACTAAACACCCAGTTTTATTTCAATACATATTTTAAATAATATTATATGTATCTCCCTTGTATATCAAATCATATCTTTGGGAATTTTAAACAAATTTGTTTTTCCAAAACAAAACTTCTATGCAAATTACTATGGTAGCAATCTGTCACTTAGAAACTCGAAAATGAACGCCGATGATGTTGCAGTAATCACCAGATTTATTTTCCAACGACTAAAGTGAGTTTGGTGCTTTCTATTTCTTTTGAAAATATTTCAATACGCAAATACTTTTTTAATGATACTATTATTATATTCTCCAAAACGTTTAGAAATCATTTTTCGAAAACATCGGGATTTAAGTTCTCAAATTTTTAGTTAAAATCCTTTTTTATTTATAAATCATATTATGACAACCCACCTTTTCGACCCTTGAAAATCGATACTAATACATACGTGCCACAAATTCAAGTGTTGGAGAGGCAGATGATCAGGGGTAAAAGAAAATAAAGATTAAAGATAGAAACAAAGATTCTCACATCACATTGAATAACTTATAATTATACATAAAGATGGTGCATATAATCACTCCCAAAATGATGTATCTGAGTCATGGCATGTACTAACCCAGCCAGGAACAGTTATAACTATCTCCCAAAAGGTGTTTGTATATACTTAGATATAACGCATCGAAAATAGAAATAGATAACTATCTGCAGAGGAATCTTCTGCTCCAGGCTCCTCCAAAATGCTCCAAGTTAAATTTGATTGTTTGACTGCTCGAAAATTAGGGCACCCAAGAGTTTAAGGGAAAAAAGTAAACTCCGGGTCAGTCATGGGACTGGTGTGAGAAAAGTCAAAGAATAGATACTTTTGAAAACAAAAGTATCTCATAAGACCACACCGCACACAAATACAGATGAGTTTTTACCTTATGATAACCAAAACCTTTGCTATACAAAATCAAAGATATTATTCTTAATGACGGTCTTTGAAAACACTTTTCAAATAACATATTAAAATAAATTGGAATTGTTATATTTGTTAAATTCGATAGCATATTTAGGTATACAATCAAGTCCGTAAAGGTACGTACTAAAGAACGGATTTCCAACAATGACAAGGTAAGAGACTACCTTCCGCACAGTACATCTCTAGTAAAATGTACCGAGGCTCCAACCTCTACCAACACAAGGCCGGCCTACCCTTTCCTGGATAGTACCGAATACGCCATCACCTCGGTCATTCCCGACCTTTACTGGGATCCCAAAGTATAAATAACAAATTCGAAACATATAGGGTAATATAGAAAGGTGATGACTATATCCTAATAATTGTGACCCACATAGCCCTGCCGCATCTACCCTGTTTTTTCCATTACCGATGTGTGAGGCTTGAGGTAAAGTTTTACCTGCATATGAAAACTCCCACTTTGAATGCCACGTTGCCATTTCTGATGACACACCAATTGGTTTCTACAAATTTACAACCCACGAGTTCATATGCCTCAGGGAAGGGTGTTAAGTATAAGAGGGGTTACCTCCTACACCACTAAATAGATGTACATTACTAAAAACAACGTACGAGGTCTTAGAAATGCAATGTCAGATATTCATCCATACCAGTTTTCCAGGAAAAGGACAAACCAAAGGTACTCCTACTACATCCTATTTGGGAATCATGCCTAGGATTAGTAGCGAGCAGTCCTTGCATTCATGATTTCAAAATAAAGGTAATATTGCCACCATATGTATATAATATGGGAATCACGAGATTATTGGCAAGCAGCCCTACATTATGAAGTTCTCCATCTTAAAAATCATTGTCTTCAACATGTCTTCACTATCGAACGCGTATATTGATTCGAAGTGATTTTCGGATAGGAATCGGCCAAATTCGATCCCAGTCTCTTTGAATCAATTATCGATAAAAAGATATGTATATGTGTATACTGAAATGTTAAGTTTCTTTCACTAAATCCTATTTTCTTATTTTACTCAAAATGTTATTTAACTTTGAAGATATCTTTTTATCCATAAAATATTTTTTAGAGATACATATCTTCAAACCATTTCTATTTTGGGATATACAGAATTATTAAACCTCTTTTTACCTTTAAAAATACCAAATCATTTCCTTTTAATTACTTAGGGAAAATATTTCCATATTCTATTATTGGCATAATTAATAAAGATTTCATTTTTCTAAAACATGTTTTAAATGGAACAAAAACAATGTTGTTTAAGACATCGTTTATTGTAATCCCAAATCACTTAGCATTGAGTAAAAAGGATTCATAGATTTGGAATAATTATACTCAACACTAATTTTCGTATTCAACCTATACCATTCGTAGAATAATGGTGAAATTACCTTTTAAATTCACACGGATAGTACGAGTTCCTTCCTCGGAATTTAATACAAAGTTTAACTAGAATGTTCTCTTTACCATCAAAATCCTATTTGAAATCTTGTTTAACTTTATGGAAAAATTCCAAATCTCTTTTCCTTTATCTTAAGACAATATGATTCAAGTAAATCAAATTAGCTATCCCCTCTGTCGGGCCAGTATGGATAGTTAGGGGAAGCAGGCAACTAGTTTTCCAAACTCCAACCTAGAAACTATCTCTTTGTCACCCATAAGGCAGTCAAGTTGATCAACTCTAAACTTTTAAAAGTATTTTATTTATCATTTGAAAACATTTCAAAATATTCGGAAAGAAAACCCAAGTTCAATACGGTTACCAAATTCCATTGCTAAATTGTCGGTGAACAGTGATTTTAAAGCTTTATAGACTAAAACACAAATTTCATTACTTGTATGCCCATTTTTATAATTCAAAATCCTTTTAAAATATTTTAACATATTTATGGAATTTATTTCATATTTTTAAAGATTTAAAAACATCCATTTTAAAGAGTTGAAAACAATATTTTACAAACTACCAAAACGCGACTATTTTGAAAACTTGATTTGGACATATCTCAAACTTTATTGAATGAAAACTCGATTTTTCTTTTTTGTTTTTAAACTATTGTTATAAAGGTCTGAAATATTCTTATTCGAAAGAATTCCGACTCATATTTCATTCTAAAAATGGATTTAACTTTTTACGACGTGAAATCGTGAACTACTGTTATGCGACGCGCTTATTGTGACTCCATTTTCGAATCTTTTTCTAACATTTTCAAAATGAGTTTTAATGTTTATAAAACATTTACAAACCATTTCTTTCCATTTATAAGATGGTTAATGCTATATATACCATTATAACTTATAAAGGGAAGTGATTCCTTTGTGTAAATTCGACATGTATTTTACGGTGAATCATTTCCATATCAAGCAAGCATATAATCAACATCCAAAACATGAATATTAAGCAATACAATGAGCATATAAACATACCATATCATCATAGAAATAATTAGTAAAAGGTACGGAGTTATTCTCACATATATAGCGACATGATTCCTAACTTTTAATGCTTTTCATTTCCCGGTTCAAAGCCCAAGGAGCTCGACCTTTATAGGGATGGTCACGGCCTATAAGTGAATATGTGGAGGTGCTCGACGAGGTGATGATGGCCCTAGATGAGCACGACCAAGATGGAGAAGTGGATGTAGATCACTACTTTGAACTTGAACTAAGGTGATATATTTTGTATATATTTTTAGCAGAGCTTCTCTATGATGGAGAAATATTTTGGAGAAGAAGTGGAGGAGATGGAAGCCATTAATAAGCTTGTGAAGAAGGCAAAGAACTTGAGAATTTGGTGAGAAGAAGTGAGAGGGCGTATGATGCTATTTATAGACTTTTTAACAAAAATATTTACAACATCTTCATCACATCTCCCATCACCCATGCACTACACCACTCCACCCCTACTCTTGGTCGAACCCACTCCCCTCTTCATGTGCTTGTCTTCTCTTGATTGAGTGATGGTGGGTTTGCTTTTTCAAGTTGCATT
The DNA here is from genome assembly GCA_030737815.1 of Allium fistulosum. Taxonomy (NCBI): domain Eukaryota; kingdom Viridiplantae; phylum Streptophyta; class Magnoliopsida; order Asparagales; family Amaryllidaceae; genus Allium; species Allium fistulosum. The sequence continues at coordinate 300,331,603 of CM060901.1, read as the reverse complement.
TGTTTTTACATAAGGAGTTTATATATATATATATATATATATATATATATATATATATATATTGATACCTCTTTTTGCTTCGATTTGACTAATTGTGATACACATTTATATGTATATGTGCATGTATATGCATGTGTGTGTACGTTCAAATAAGGTTGCTAGAACTTAAAACCATTTCCATTTGTCAAACCGTTGTAAAACCGAAATCCTAACTCCGGTCACATCTTCAGTTTTTAATTAAACTATTTATTTATGCAACCAAAACTTAAAAATTAATTTCTTATCATTAAATAATAATTAAATGAATTATTTATCTAATAAAACAATTATTTGAACATTTTAAAATTAATTAATTATTCCAAATTAAAGTAATAAAATTACGGGTCGTTACATTCTTCCCCCTTTAAAGAATTTCGTCCCAAAATTAACGCAAGAAGATATCTTAAAAGAACAAATATTATATAAGATGAAGTAGGATAAGTGGTCATACCATAGGTGGTGAGTTCACTACATTGATAGGATATACAAACTACCTATCAATCCTAAATCTTAAATAAGCTCTCCCCATTCTATCCTCAGTTTCCTAGGTGCTTTCTTCAACATCACTACTCCATTGAACTTTAACTAATCTCGCAACCTTTCTCCACAAACGCTTCTCATCATGATCAACGATTAGAATTAGTCATCTGATAATTGCCAAGTTTGGATCTACTTGTAAATCTTCCTGGGTAGATGTCTTTACAATTAGTTTCAGGTCATGCACATATTTTTCGTAAATAGGACACATGGAAAACATTATGCACACCTGACAACCTTTTTGGTAATTCCACTCGACGTGCTAGTGGGCCAATCCGTTCATGAATGGGAATACATCCAATATATCGAGATGCTAACTTTCTAGCCCTCCCAAATCTTACTACTCCCCTCATCGGAGAGATTTTCAAAAATGCAAAATCTCTAACCTAGAATTCTAAGCGTAACTTTTCTACCTGCTTTGAGCTTCCTTTAGCTTCTTCCAAATTATATCTGCCTTCTCCAAGGATTCTCGAATCATATCATGACCATGTATTGACCGATCTCCTGTTTCGATCCAACATGCTGGTGATCTACATGGATGACCATATAAAGCTTCATAAGGTGCCATGTCAATACTTGCCTGGTAGTTGTTGCTATAAGAGAATTCCACCAAACGAAGGTGATTTTTTCCATGAACCTCCAAAGTCTAAGATGCAAGCTCTCAGAAGACCTTATAATACTTAGTTCACTCTTTTTGTTTGCCCATCAGTCCGGGGATGATATGCGGTGCCTAAACTCGTCCGTAATGCTTCTTAGAATTGACTTGTAAAAATTAAATCTTGATCACTTACTATGCTACTCGAAATTTAATGCAAACGAATAATCTCCTTTATGTATATATCTACAAGGCTTAAGGCAGTCCTTATCGGATTTACCGGAATAAAGTGTGCACTTTTGGTCAATCGATCTATGATAATCCAAATGCCTTTATTTCCTTTTGTTGTTCAAGGTAAGCCGCCAATGAAATCTATTGATATCTGGTCCCACTTCCAAGTTGGAATCTCGAGAGGTTGAAGTAGAGTAGTCTTTTGTTGGTCACTTTTGATCCGTTGATAGTTTTCATATCTGCTAACGTGAATGGAGACGTCCCTCTTCATACTTTCCTACCAAAAAGTCTTCATCATGTCTTGATACATTTTGGTAACTCCATGATGTACTATAAGTCGACAATTGTGACATTCTATTAGAACTTCTTGCCTCATCCCATCGACATTTGGAACACATATTCTCCCATGCATTCTTCAAATTTCTTGATCATCCACCTTGATCCCGGCCATCTCCCTGGTATCATTTTCTCCTTAGCTGCTTCGGCTATCCTTGAAATATAAGGATCCCTGAGCTGATTTTCCTTTATATGATCAAATCAAGGTTGGATGTACTACTAAATAGGCTATAACGACATGCTTTCTGCTTAATGCATCTGCTACTACGTTGGCTTTCCCAGTTGTATATAAATGTCATGATCATATAACATGAGAAATTCTAACCAACGCTGTTGTCTCATGTTTAGATCCTTCTGTGTGAAAAAGTACTTCAAAGATTAGTGATCTGTGAAGAGATCGAACTTCTCACCCAGTAAATAATGCCTTCATAATTTTAATGCGAACATAATGGCTAATAGCTCTAAGTCGTGTGTTGCATAATTTCACTCATGAGTTTTATGTTGTCTACTTGCATAAGCGATAACTTTTCCATATTGAATTAAAACTGCACCAACTTCTTCTCCACAAGCATCTATATATACGGTCAAATCACTGCTTCCATCAGCAATAGCTAGGACTGGAGTGCTGATCAACCTTTTCTTTTGTTCATTAAATGCTTCCTCGCATTTTGTTGCCCAATCAAATTTAAAATTCTTCTTGGTTAACTTCGTCAGATGGGAGGAAATATTGGAGAAATCCTGAATGAACCTCCTATCATATCCCGCCAATCCTAAGAAGCTGTGGACATCTGTTGGAGTTCATGGTTGCTCCCAGTCTTAAATAGCTAAACCTTTCCTGGATTAATCGAAATCCCATCCTCTGATACTACATGTCCAAGGAACCTTATCTCTTTCGTCCAAAAATTGCACTTTGAGAATTTGTATTTGAGCACACATCTCCTTAATATCCCTAATACAATCTTCAGATGTCTTTCATGTTCCTCCTTGGTCTTTGAATAGATAAGAATATCGTCAATAAAACTAGCATGAATTTGTTGGGCACATCTCTAAACACTCTATTCATGAGATCCATAAAATAAGCGGGCGCATTGGTCAGCCCAAAAGGCATAACCAACCATTCATAGAAATTATCCGAACCTCTAAATGCAGTTAATGAAATGTAACCTTCCGCTATCCTTAGTTGATAGAATCCTATGGCCAAATCCATTTGCAGGAGTATTAGAGCATCATGAAGTTGATCAAACAAGTCATCTATATGGGGTAAACGATACTTGTTCTTAGTTGTCTATTTTTTCAGGTCTCTATAATCTACACAAAGTCTTAGGGAGCCATCAAATTTTGAAAACTATTACTGCACCCTAACTTGAGCGATTAGGTCTAATCAACCCTTTCATTAACAACTCATTGGTTTGATTCCTCAACTCTTCCTTCTCATTTGGAGTCGAATAGGGTGTATAACAGGCCTTGCATCAGGAAACAAGTCAGTATGAAACTCAATTTTTAGATGTAAGGGCAAACTTTTCACTTCTTCAAAAACATCCTAAAATTTCTTAGCAGTTGGTATTGTTTCTAAACCTTCATGGGATGAGTCTAGTGCATACATGAAACTATCCCTTACCAGATTCAGTTCTTCACACAATATTTCAATAAACCTCCCGAAGTTGGTCCATACAGTTATTGTCCTCTCAACACAAGCACGAATAGCTTTATACTTAGATAACCAATCCATACCGAGTAAAACTTCGAATCCAATAAAGTCAATAATAAAAAGGTTGCATGAATAATTATGGGAAAGGTGGGTAACTTGGACATTTTCACAAATCATACAAAGATTAGTTGTACCGCCTATAGGATTAGACACATAGATAGGGGTAGCTACTATTTTTGTGATTAGTTTTAATTTATCAATCAATCCTTTAGTAATAAAACTATAGGAAGCCCCAGTATCAAATAATACTCTAACCAATTAACAAAAATATTACCTTCCAGAACTCTCTTGCCCTTTACATCAGTGGAGGTTAAGGGCTCATTCTTAATAGCAAAAACTCTAGCTTGCTCTTCCTTCTTCATCAATGGACAGTCTTTCACCCAATGTTTGGGTTGCTGGCAGTTATGACAGAGACCTTTCTGAATCATAGAGCCCTGTTGCTTTTTCTGAACTTTGGGACTCCTAAGAAACCTTGAGAAATGGCTCTTCTTTCCATAGTTATAGCACTCCACATTCTTAAACAGATTCTCCTGAGGTCTTCCACCAGTCTTGCCTTGCTAGGGCTTCTTCCTTTTATTATTGTTGTTGCCTTGAACTACTATTGGATTCTTTTTGTCCAAAACTTCATACCGAAATCCCATAACCACCAGATCTACAAATGTTCCTTTCACATGAGCGGTCATCCTATCCTGATACTGTTCCTTCATTTCAGTACTAAACATCTCATTTTTCTTCAGGGGAGTATCTACCAGTCCAGGCCCAAAGTGAGATAATTCATTAAACTTGCTCAAATACTCTTCCATGGACATTTATCCTTGCTTTAGATCTATAAAACTTTATAGAGGTGGGACTTTCCAGCAGCGGGCATGTATTGTTCTTCAAAAACTTCTTTAAACCTTGCCCAAGAGAAATTATCTTCTGATTCATTAAGAGTAATGGACACCCACCAAGCTAGAGCCCCATCCTTAAATTATTAGGGGCTAAGAACCTTTTTCGATCATCATCGATGATTAATCCTTTAAAGATTTTCTCATATGATCAGAGCCAAGCTTGAACTTCAATAATAGATTCTGTGCCCTTAAGTGGCTTTCCTCCCAAGATGGTATAATCTTTGCATAGTGCTGCAAAGTTAACCTGAGGTTGCACAGGAACTACTACTTCTTCAACTACCGCAGCATTTAGAGTTCGACCATTGTTGGCTGTTGTGTTGTTATTTCCCCTTCTATGTCATCTTCGGTTACTCATTTCCTACTATCTGAATATATTAAGGTATCGGTTTAGAATACATAGATGAGATTGTCTTAGGGGATGGGTTTAAAATAACTCGAATATATTTATTCGAATAAAAATTTCAAATATGCACTCTCATTGGTTAAACTCATTTTAGGGCATTACTAACCCCATCTCTAATTAGTCGACCCCATCAAGGCTTAGCTATTCTCTCAACCTAAGCTCTGATACCAAGTGTGACAACCCACCTTTTCGACTCTTGAAAATTGACACTAATACATACGTGCTGCAAATTAAAGTGCTGGAGGGGCGGTTGATTAGGGGTAAAAGAAAATAAATATAAAAGATAGAAATAACGATTCTCACATCGCATTGAACAACTTATAATTATACATAAAGATAGTACATACAATCACTCCTAAAATGATGTATTAGCGTCATAGCAAGTACTAACCTAGCTAGGGACAGTTATAACTGTCTATCCCCACAGGTGCTGGTACATACTTAGACAAAATACAATGAAAATAGAAATAGATAACTACCTACAGAGGAATCTTCTGCTCTAGGCTTCTCCAAAATGCTCTAAGCTAAATCTGACTACTTGACAGGCTAAAAATAAGGCACTGAAGAGTTTAAGGGAAAAAAAGAAACTTCGGATTAGTCATGGGACTGGTGTGAGAAAACTCGAAGGAAGAGATACTTTTGAAAACAAAAGGTATCTCCTAAGTCCACGTCACACATAAACATGGACGGGTTTTACCTTATGATAACCAAAACCTTTGCTATACAAAATCAGAGATATTATTCTTAATGACATTCTTTCAAAACACTTATCAAATAACATATTAAAATAGCCGAAATTGTTACATTTGTTAAATTCGACAGCATATTTAGGTATACAATCAAGTCCTTAAAGGTACGTACTGGAGAATGGATTTTCAACAATGACAGGGTAAGGGACAACCTTCCATATAGTACATCTTTAAGAATGTACCGAGGCTCCAACCTCTATGGACAAAAGACCAGCCTACCCCTTCCTGGATAGTACCGAATACGCCATCACCCCGGTTGTTTCGGATCTTTACTGGAATCCCAAAGCATACATAACAAACCCGAAATATAGAGGGTAATCTAAAAAGGTGATGACTGTATCCTAATGGGTGTGACCTATATAACCCTACCGCATCTACCCTATTTTTGCCATTACCGATGTGTGAGGCTTGAGGTAACGTTTTACCTTTTACATGATAAAGCCCACTTTGAATGCCATAATGCCATTTTTGACGGCACACTAAATGGTTTCCATAAAAGCACAACCCTCGAGTTCATACGCCTCAAGGAAGGGAGTTAAGTATAAGAGGGGTTACCTCCTATACCCCAAACAGATGTGCGTTTGTAAAAACCAATGTATGCGGTATTAAAAATGCAATATCAGACATTCCTCCATACAAATTGTCCAGGAACAGGACAACCCAAAGGTATCCCTATTACATTCTATTTGGGAATCACCCTTAGGATTAATAGCAAGCAGTCCTTGCATTGTAGATTTCAAAATAAAGGTACTACTTCCACCATATGTATATAATATGGGAATCATGAGGTTAGTGGCAAGAAGCCTTACATTATAAAGATCTCCATCTTCAAAATCATTGACTTCAACATGTCTTCACTTTCGAATGCGTATATTGGTTCAAAGTGGTTTTTGGATAGGAATCACCCAAATCTGATCTCAGTCTCTCCGAACAAATTATCGATAAAAAGACATGTATGTGTATACTGAAATGTTAAGCCTCTTTCGTTAAATCCTCTTTTTTTTCTTTTACTCAAAATATCATTTAAATTTAATGATATCTTTTTATCTAATAAAATATCCTTTTAGATACATATATCTTTAAAATCATTTCTGTTTCGGGATATACAAAATTATTAACCTCTTTTTAACTTTGGAAATACCAAATTATTCCTTTTAATTACTTAGGGAAATATTAACATATTCTATTATTAGCATAATTAATAAAGATTTCATTTTTTCGAAACATGTTTTAAATGGATTAAAACTAATGTTATTTAATGCATCATTTACTGTAAACCCAAATCACTTAGTATTGAGTAGAAAGGATTCATACATTTTAGATTAGTTATACTCAATACTAATTTCAATATTCAGCCTGTACTATTCGTCGAATAACGTAAAATCACCTTTTAACTTCACACGGATGGTACAAGTTTCCTCCTCGAAATTTAATATTGAGTTTAACTAGAATGTTCTCTTTACTATCAATATCCTATTTGAAATCTTGTTTAACTTTGTGGAAAAAGTCCAAATCACTTTTCCTTTATCTTAAGAAAATATGGTCCGAGTAAATCAAATTAACTATCCCCTCCATCGAGCCAGTCCAGATAGCTAGGGGGAGAAGGCAACTGGTTTCCCAAACTCCAACCTAGAGACTACCTCTCCATCACCTATAAGGTGGTTAAGTTATTTGATAGACTTTAAACTTAAGAAAAAGGAAAAGCTGTGTTGGGAGCTTTTGATCTATGGTATGTTAGTTAGCGTTCTGTTTGATACAAGTGCATCGCATTCTTTTGTATCTCATTGTTTGGTAGATAAGCTTAACCTAGAACCCTCATATTTAGTTACTTCCTTAAGGGTTGCAAATACGATAGGAGGGTATGTGACACTTGGGATGAAGTGTGACCACCTAGATTTTGATTTGTTAGGTCATTCCTTTGTTTGTAGTTTGCATGTGTTTGATTTCGTAGGGTTCAGAATTATTTTGGGTATGGATTGGTTCTGTAAGTACGATGCTAGGATATTTTTCCATGATAGGAAAATATCGCTTAGACACCCTGACTGTAGTGATCAGATTGTATATACCATGAAAAACCCTAGCAGTGATGTGAATGCTTTGTTGGGTGTTGTGGAGCGAAAAAACGAGTTGAATCGCATTTTCGTGGTTAGAGAATTCGCGGATGTTTTTGCACCCATAGTAGGATTGCCACCAAAACAAGCCATTGTGTTTCGGATATATTTGGTACCTAGAGTAGAACCAGCAAGTAGACCATCAAGCAGGATGACACCTACCGAGATGAGGGAGTTGAATGTGCAGTTGGTGGACTTGGAAGGCAAGAATTTTATCAGACCTAGTAGTTCACCTTGGGAGCAGCCGTAGTGTTTGCTATGAAGCCGGACGGATCGTTAAGGTTATGTATGGATTATCGTAAGTTGAATGATTAGATGATAAAGAATCGACATCCGTTGCCTAGAATTGACGATTTTTTTGACCAGTTGAGTGGAGCGAACGTATTTTCTTAGTTGGATTTAGCAACAGGTTTCCATCAGCTTAGAGTAGCAGAGGATAGCATTCCTTTTATGGTGTTTAGAACTAGTTATGGATCGTATGAATGGTTAATGATGTCATTTGGACTAACTAATGCACCAGCATTCTTTGTGGATTTGATGAACCGAGTTTTCCGAGAGCACTTGGATAGGTTCATGTTGGCACTTATAGATGATATCTTGATATACTCTAAGGATGAAAGGGAGCGTGAAGTTCATCTTAGAGTGGTTCTTGAAACGCTGAGGCAACATCAGCTGAAGGCGAAGTTTTCGAAGTGTCATTTCTAGAAGAAGAAAGTGAAGTTTCTTGGTCATGTAGTCTCAGAGTAAGGGTAATCTGTAGATCTGAATAAGATTGAAACGGTGAATAATTGGAAGGGACCCGAGATAGTGATTGAGATAAAGAGTTTTCTTGGATTAGCTAGGTATTATCGAAGATTCATAAAGGATTTCTCATGAATAGTAGCACCGATGACCAAGCTAACGCGAAAAGATGTGAAATTTGTTTGGACCGATAAGTGTGAGGAAGCATTCCAGAGCTTGAAACACTTATTACCTAATGCACCTGTGTTAGTTTTCGGAAGGGAATCAGGACTTAGTAATATATATAGATACTTGTGGAACTAGGTTAGGATCTATGTTAATGCAAGGAGGTAAAGTGATTGCTTATGCATCTCAACAGCTTAGACCGCATGAGGTGAGGTACCCAACACATGATTTGGAATTAGCCGCGGTGATTTTTGCGCTGAAGAAGTGGAGGCATTACCTTTTGGGAGAAAGATTTGAGTTATATACGGATCATAATTCTGAAGTATTTATACTCTAAGAAGGAGCTGAATATGCGACAACATAGATGGTTGGAATATATATCTGCTTATGATTTTGGTATTGAGTACACACCAGGAAAAGGTAATAAGGTTGCAGATGCACTTAGTAGAAAACATCAAAATACAATGTCGGCAATGATAGCTAAGTCGAAAGATTTAAACTTTTAGAAGTATTTGATTTATCATTTGAAAAACATTTCAAAATGATTCAAGAAGAATCACAAGTTCAAATCATTTATTCAACAGTTACCAAATTCCATTGCTTAATTATCTATGAATAGTGATTTTAAAGCTCTATAGATTAAAACACCAATTTCAGTACATATATGCCCATTTTTAAAATTCAAATTCATTTAAAAATATTTTAACACATTTATGGAATTTATTTCCTTAAAGATTTAAAAACGTCCATTTTAAAGATTTGAAAACAATACTTAACGAATTGTCAAAACGCGACTATTTTGAAAATTTGATTTGGACATATCTCAAAATTTATTAAATGAAAACTCGATTTTTTTCATTTGTAAACTATGGTTATAAGAGTCTAGAAAATTCTTATTCCAAAGAATTCTGACTCATATTCCATTCTATAAATGGATTTAACATTTTATGGTGCGAAATCGCAAACTACCGTTACGTGGCGCACTTATTTTGACTTCATTTTTCAATCTTTTTCAAACTTTGTTGAAATGAGTTTTAATTTCGGTTTATAAAACATTTATAAACCATTTTTAAATATTTTTATCCATTTTTAAGGAGGTTAACAATGCTATATATACCATTATAATTTATAAAGGGTAGTGATTCCTTTGTGTAAATTCGACGTGTATTTTACCGTCAATCATTTCAATATCAAGCAAACATATAATCAACGTCCAAAACATGATGATCAAGTCGCATAACGAGCATATAAGCATATCGTATCATCATAGAAATTATTACTAAAAGGTACAAAGTTGTTCTCGTATACATAACTATCTATTTCCCAACTTTCAACGTTATTTCTTTCCCAGTTCAAAGCCCAAGGAGCTCGACCTCTATAGGGATGGTCATGACCTATAAGTAAATAGGTGGAGGTGCCCGATGAGCTGATGGTGGTCTTAGATGAGCATGGCCAAGATAGAGTAGTGGATGTAGATCGCTACTTTGAATTTGAACTAAGGTGGTATATTTTGTATATATTTTTAGCAGAGCTTCGCTATGATGGAGAAATATTTTGGAGAAGAAGTAGAGTGATGGAAGTCATTAATAAGCTTGTGAAGAAGGAGAACAACTTGAGAATTTGGTGTGAAGAAATGAGAGGGTGTAGGGTGCTATATATAGATATTTTAACAAAAATATTTACAACATCATCATCACATCTCCCATCACCCATGTGCTACACTACTCCTCCCCCCCTTCTCGATGGAACACACTCCCCCATCCATGTGCTTATCTTCTCTTCACTGATTAATGGCGGGTTTGCCTTTTCAAGTTGCATTTGTTTATACATAAGGAGTTTACATGTATATATGTTTAGATATTTCTTTTGGCTAAGGTTTGACTAATTTTGATACACATTTATATGTATATGTGCATGTATATGCATGTGTATATATGTTTAAACAACGTTGCTATTACTTAAAACTATTTCCAATTGTCAAACCATTGTAAATTCGGATCCAAATTCCGATCACATTTTCAGTTTTTAATCAAACTATTTATTTATGTAATCAAAACTTGAAAATAAATTTTTTATCATTAGAAAATAATTAAAATGAATTATTTATCTTATAAAATAATTATTTGAATATTTTAAAATTAATTAAATATCCCAAATTAAAGTGATGAAATGACAGGTCGTTACACATATTTCATAAACCATATTTATAAATCACACTTATATAATTTCACTTCTTATATATGATTATTTCATAATTGTTTATCTTTGTTTAGATTTTAACAAACAACTTTATTATAATTAAACTTTAAATCCAACCTTATCACCGAACCCTTATAGTCAAATCATGAAACTTAATTCACAAGGTGTTCATATTTAAAATTAACCAAAGGAATAAATGCTCATAAACTATTTGAGAAAAAAAATTAAAAATAGATGATAATAATCGAATATTACCATTTCCTAACAAACACACACTATAAATTTCTAAATTAATTTTCTAAAAACTTATTCTTTTATATATGTAAAAAATATAATGTAGGTAAAATTATTTCATTTACTTAATTTTTAAAACAATATTGTGTCGGTTTGCCTTGTTCAAGAGTTTAGATACCCTTATTAATAAGTTGTTCCTTCTGTATCGACTAGAATTCATAAACTTCTCGACTGATAAATCAACACAATATAAAACATCTTTATAGCACTAACAAATACGTATTCATATATATATATATATATATATATATATCTGTGTGTGTATACATACACACACACACTCAAATTCATTCTAGGGTCTCACTTACCGTATCCTTACTAATTTTACCCCACCAGGGTTAAGGTTCTCGCTTAACCTTCCACTTTGATACAAAATGTAACAATCTGCCTTATCGATTCATAGAATTCAACACTAATACCTCCATGGTAGTCACGTGCTAAACATTCCAAGTGTCGAAAAGACAGATCATTAGGGTGAAAGAAAGAAAAGACAAAACAGAATCTCACAAAAATGTGATGAGTAGATAAAAACCGAACGTTAATATACATATATCAATCAGAGTACGATTTATCCAATCATTAGCCCTGGACAGTTATAATAACATGTCCTTACAATTGTTGATGACTATAATAAGAACAAACAATGAAAGATAACAGAAAATACAAAAGTACGTCTTGGAGTCATCCAGCTCGTCTCTTGAAAACTCCAAAGTGTCTAGCTAAATCTTGAAAAAATTTGCTCGGGCTGACTCGATCCTTATAAGAAAACAACGCCCAGGTTAGTCTGGTAAAACTAGCGTGAGAAACAATCAAATAGATTACTAAATGTTATAAAAACCTTTCAAAAATAAAGGTATCTTGTAAGACAACGCCGCATAAACACGGATGGGTTCCTATCTTACGATAACCAAAACAATTCTAAAGAAAATCAGAGGATATTATAATAATGTCTAGGGGTTGAAAATATAATAATCAAGTAGCGGTGATATCAGTGGGTGCACATCACAACAATAATAGGTATACAATCAAAAACCGCTAAGGCACGTTCACTAATTGTGTAGGTGTAATACCCCGTAATTTGGTATTGGCTATTTAGTTAGTTAGTTAATTAATTTAGCTTCAAAAATGGAATTTGTGCAAATGATGGAATTTGACTATGAAACTTGAACCACTGCGTTCATGGCGAAATTCTAAGCAACTTTCATATTTGGAGTTTTGCGATCAGAGTCTAAACGAAGAAGTTACGGACGAAAAATGAATTCGGAACGGAAATAATATGAATAGGAAAATTAACGTTTTTATATTAACTATTTGGGGTCCACGGGTCGACCACCATATTAGAGCGGTCGACCAGAGGCAATCAACTGCTTCGTGTGTGGTGGCTCCAATAAACCTAGGCCATATACGGTCTGGATTTAATATATTTCGCTATAGTGGTTCTGCTTGATTCTAGCGCCTCTAAATTCAGGCCTAACCCCCCTTCTCTTCTCATATTTTTCTAAAGGAAGTAGCAAAGCTTTGCCATTTCTTCTTCACTTTCTCTCTAAATTACACTTCCTCTCTCGATAATCCTTTGCAAAACGATATGCGGAAGGAATCTGTTGGATAAAAGATCCAAGAGTGCTGGAAAGAGAATAAAATGCACTCTCAAAGTCACTCCTCCCTGTGCTACATAATGATGTATTAATAAGGAGTAATTAGACTCTGCTTGATAAAGTATGATTGATAATGAGTGAAGTTGAGTTTTTCTATAAGTATATATACTTAAGAGTAAGCACATATGTTCATTTTGGTTTCATCAAAGCCGAGATTACAATTCCACATAACATATGAATTAGGAAGAAAACCCATCTTTAGTAGTTTATGATATGTGGTTGTCTGATCTGCATTATAAACATAAGTTTTGTGAACTAAAGGCTAAGTATAATAGATATAAGTCTATAGGTAGTTCATAAAATGTTTTGAATGCCTCTCGCACTGAGGAAAAATTGTTGTTTCAAAACATGCTACCATCTTACAAAAGGAATTTCTTTCTGGAAAAATTGGTGGTAGTGTGACTAACTTGGATACAATCCAAGATTATAAATGAAAATATATCATATAGATGATACAAATTTAACTGTTAACCCAAAAAATGGATCAACACCCTGGTTTGAGTGTGAAAGCACCAGCTCTATTCTCACAGAGCAATAATATAGATAGTAGATATAAAAAAAGCAGTAAGGCAAAAATGACAAGAAGATTTTATAGCGGTTCAGCTATTAACGAAGCCTATATCCACTTTATAGTTTTTATTATAGACTAATTGCTATTACAAGTAGTGTTTGATTACAAAGCTCTTGATCGTCCTTAGCTAGATTGAATCTTCAAGGTTAGAATCCACCGGAGAATCATAGTGGGCTCCTTTGAAGATTATTGTGAGGGTGATAAAGAGTGAATAAAGCTTCCAACAGAGTTTCAGCAACCAGTCCGGAGGACATCCTATTTATGTTGTAGATGGGATGGTATTTATAGAGATTGGAGAGTTATTGGGCCAAGCCTATTCGCCAATTGCTTGCAGATGGACACAGGAAGACACAATGGAGCTTAGCTCACGATCCGAGCCAAAATCATGGATCGGTAGCGATCCATGGTCTGTGGATCGCTTGCGATCCATAGCAATAGCTCGAACGCGAGCTAATTACTTAGCCTCTTTCCCCTGCTTCACTTAGTTTAGGTCGCATCTATACTATGATAACGCATGGATCGCTGGTCCATAGTGCATGGATCGCTAGCGATCCATGCACTTAACATATTTTTGGTCTTTGATGTTTGGAATACTTTCTTTGCCTTGTATTGATGTTGTTCGTGTAATCTCATTGCACGTCGCTTTATTTTGATGATGATTTACTTGCTAGTCATATTTAGCCGCTGATTGGATTGGATGTATGCATGTCTCTTGGTTTAGCTAGCTTGGAATCTCGCCAAACTCAATCACTACTTCTGTAATATGGATTGGATCACGATGCAAGAAAACAGATTGAACACTAAGGTGTAACTATGGATCGCTAGCGATCCATAGGCCGTGGATCACTAGCGATCCATGTCCTTGGGGGATTTTCTCATCTTCTTTTCTTGGCTCTTTTTGGCTAGTTAATCTAGTTCCTTTGGTTGACTTCTGAGCAAGTCTGACTCGACCAAGTTGTTCTGTATTCTCTTGGGTCCGCTTAGGTTAAAAACCCAAATAACATTTTCCCCCCCAGAGTATTTCTTCGTTGAAAACAAGGCATGCTCTGGAAGTAATTGCTTTTGGTCCCTGCTTGTTGAATTACAAGTGATCGTGTTAGAGTTTCATGAATGTGAGCTTGGTCATGTTACTACTCACTTAGTTTTGATCTCGACTTCCATTAATTGTCATAATAGATCGAATTTCTCTCTATAGCTTCTCGATATGCCCCGAAATGTTATGTAAATGTCGCTAAGCAAATTGGAGATAAAGTCCATGCAGCTTCATGGATCGCTAGCGATCCATAGATGATGGATCGCTAGCGACCTGAGTACTTAGAAGATTTTTAGCATGTTTTCATTCCCTATATAAGCAGTCGAGCCGACCTACCCCATCACTTTTATGCGACCCAAGCCTTATTTCCTTCCTACGATCTGAGCTTCTCGACGACTTGATCCAAGTTTGCAATAGCAATTCGACCTATTCTTTAATCAATTCGACCCATCATTTCTAGAAGTTTAACCTTGTCCTAAGCGTCTGTTCTGATTCCTTCTACGCCACCAACACAGGAGCATCGCCACTGCCTTCTCAGGTCGCTTCCAACCAAAACCGTAGTTCGCATGTGCCTTAGATCGCCACCGATATCCATAGATCGCCACCGGCCTATTGTAGCTTCTTGATCCTAAAGCTTCAGCAAACTTTGCATTTAGGTCGTTAATCCAAGGTGGGTTCGCCGATTACAACGTTCGATTAATGATTTGATGGCGAGGTTGCATTAGTGATGTTTGTCGTGAGGAGTCCAAGTCGATTGTGGCTTAATGGAGGAAGATAGTAAATCAAGTCTCGAGTTCCTCCTAGAACAACATTCGGGCCTTGCCCCTGTGCTTGACATGTTTTGTTGCCTTCGTCCATTGAGCCAGAATTGACTTGTGCAAAGTCCCATAGCTGACATTGCATGACACATTGTAAATTGGTTCTAGCTCTTCCGGAGAATTTGGACTTATCTTACTTGCTTTTCAATGCTTGGTGCCTTTGTAATGAAAAGAATTTTCCACGTCGCTTTGGACAACGGATCTGCTATCGATCGTTGATCGATAACGGGTAAGTGTAGAGGAAATAAAAACAAAAGGAAACGATATGGGAGGTCCTTTTCTTTTTCCCACTGCGAGCGAACTATCTACATGGGATATAGCGTTTGTAGTGTTTCAGACACCGAGCTCACTCCCTATAGACAACACACTACACTTGCCCCGGTACATAATTTAAATCCGATGTGTCAGCATGAATCAATGTCTCTTCGAAATTCAAGTGTTGTAGGGGATAATATTAGTTTAGAATAGAATTACTTGACCGTTTTGGATGTGAGTTCTATTGTTTAGAATGAAGCATCCATCTTTTCGCCGTAAGTCAAGCGGAGGAAGTCCGACACTTTCGGAAGCCGAGTCGTCATCCGTCGCCCTTTGCCTCACAGGCTGAGTATGGCTAGTTAGTTCCGGTTGGTCCGGTCTTGGATTGAACTCCCCCTAATTTTAGAGTTATCCTCAATCCGTCGAAGAGAGCTTCTTTTGTAATCTCTGCTAAGGTCCTGCATAATATCTGCACATAACATGGCATACTAGAGGAAGACGTGCGCCTTCCAGAGAAGGATGGGTTTGCTCACTTGCCACCTCCGGGATATACCGCTTGTCATCGGTATATGTGCCTGAACGGAGTTGCGCCCCCTTTTAATGAATTTTTGCGCGAGACTCTATCGAACTTAGGCATTGGTCCGCTCTAGATTCATCCCAATGGATACGCCATCTTAACTTGTTTGCACGTCCTATTCATGTGAACATTTAAATCGCGCTCCAAGCTTTAACGAGCTACGATATTTCCTTCATTTAAGAGAAGAGATTAGCGTCCGTCCTTGGTTGTAATCGAAGCTCAAAGGACTCGAAAATCGTGTTACGACTATAGAGCAATCTACCCAGTTCAAAACCCAGTATTTCTCCTCGAGGGGTTTAACCGTCTTTGGACAACGGGGGGTAAGTTCTTTTCCCTACTTATTGAGTTCCGACGTGTCGCTATGGAGTTTCTAACAAGTCAAATACTTCTTGCAGTTATCCCAAGGCCGAATAGGGACTTGTCTCTTGAAGAAATTTTTCGAACCCTGAAAGCTATCAACGTTGAGGAAAGATCTGTTAAAGTCTTCCTGACCGACGAAAACTTGCTTCGATATGGATTATTGCATCCAGGGAGATTGGATGTTCTAGTTGAGGTCCCTTCTCCTTCTCGATCCATGGTACACATGCAATCTACCTCCTCTTCACACGGTTCCGAAGACGGCGCTTCTCAAGAAAGAGAGGGCTTGTCCGGAGAATCAGCCGAAGAGACTCACAATGGAAGAGATGCTACTGCAACCGGAGTTAGTCACTCGGCCAAAATGCATTCAATTTCGAAAGAAGGAGAAGAGGATTTCAAATAGAGGGAAGGCAAAGTCGCGATGGACTTAGAAAAAAAGAGGGGGAAATTGGGAGTAGCAACGATGAGTCCACTTCTAGTGGTGATTTCTATACAGAATCCGATGATGAGGATTCTGAATCATGCGATGAGACTTCGGGGATGAGTCCCATTATTTTAAGCTCATCTCCTTTAAACATGAGTGGTGAAGACGATGCCCTACAAATCGGACGATGTCGGGATTCTCCGAGTAAAGATGCTGGTGCAGACTTTGGCGATTTGAGTGATGTTTACGTCGATTTCGACACGCTCATGGGGGAAGATTTCAAATTTTAGGAGGTGCTCCCTCGTTCGGGTCACGTTGCACCCGAAGTTAGTCTGATTCCTTCCATGGCGCCTGCCTGATCCGGTTTGTGATGTCGTTTTAGGCTCTCCTCTCAAACATATCACACGCTTCACTAGGGTTACACTCACTTGTACACATACTTTTCATGTTTATTTTCCATTTCTAAAACCTTTTATTTATGCTTCATGTTAGGTATGACGAGAAGACGCAGCCTTTATGATGATTTTGAAGAGTTTACCAACTCTCAGCGTTGGTCCGAGCGTTCTTCCAGCTGTCACCAGCCCCGTGAGATGGAGGAAGAATATAGAAGAAGAAAAGATTTAGAGGCCGAAACTCGTCGCCGAGACGGGAGGGAGCAGAGCCGAATTTAAAAAGGTGGGTATGAAAAGAGGAAGACTTTCGACGACAGAGAGGAGCCATCAAAGAGGTCTAAATTTGATTACGGTTCCCATTCTTTAGAACAGCAAGCTTTCATTCTGACGCTCTCTTCAGTGGGTTAGAAAATCCCAGTTACTTCTATCCCCATTCCGCCTTCAACTTACTTTCCGTCATCTTCTGTTGCTCTTACCCCTGGTGCTTCATGCCCCCATTGGAGATCCGCATATGTTCTTCCGTGCGGTCCTCCCAAGCTTGAGACGCGCTCCCCGGGTGGTTTCTAAGGGGGGTTAAGTTTGATCATCTCCATCCGGTTCGTAGAGATTCATATATACCACATCTTCAGGCTATCTAAAACAATTTAGAACAAGCCGAAGGGTGGGAGAAATTATGTAAACAATTAGCAGATACGAACCGCAACAACTATCAGGAAATCCTTTCTTTTGAATCAGATAAGGACGATTTTGAATGAGCGTTGACAGAACGCGATGCCAGGATCAAACAGTTGAAGGAGGAGAAAGATGCGGCGTCTTGAGAAAGAAAAAAGAATGCCGACTAGCTGTAGGAATTAAAAGAAGCCTACGAGAGAATAGAGATCGTCTACCGAGATGAAATTAAGAAGGCTCATGCAGAAGAGGTCTAATTAAAAGAGGAGGTGGTAGCTCGTAGCGCAACTATTAAGGCCTAAAAGAAAACCATCTCCGATCGCAACCATATCGTAGATGGGCGTAATAAGACCATCTCCGATCAGGCCAAGACAATTGCCAGGCTACAGGATCAAGTTGTGTAGCTTAGCATCGATAAGTCTTGTGTCGAAGTTGAAAAGGCCACTGTTATGGCAGATTATCTGGAGCTTCAAAACGCTTTTGAAAGGAAGATGGTGAAGATGGATGAGACCATCTTGAATTTTTATGTTAACTCTCTGCTGCAGCAGGGGAGCCTTGGCTACTTAGTAAATTCCCGCACTCTCTCGCTATGGTTTGGGAAGTAATCCTATCCTGCTTCCATGACAACGATGATGTTTATACTGAGCGGGAGTTAGAGAACGCCTACCTCAATGAAGAATCAAAGAAGGCATTGCTAGAGGGCTAAGAGATTATACAGATCAAGAGAGAGAAAGAAGCTACTGATGCCGCAATGACTGTGGCTGTCGAAGCGCTTACTGGGCCTTTCATTTCTGGTGCCGACAAACCATCGGGGCAACCCTACGATTTATTGACAAGTTTTGGTCTTGAGGCTTCCCCTTGGATTGTAGAGCCATCGAAGGATGGTGAAGGCGGTGAGTACAAAGTTGATATTCTTGGTCATTCCTCCAGTGTAGGTAATCTTCTTGTTTCCCCCGAGTTCGGGAGCTTTCGGCTTACGCCACAAGAGTAGGAAGAATTAAATGCTTCCATTTTTGATCTTATAGGTTCATCCTCCTTGTATGCTGATATGCCTATTTCTTCGGTGCTTGGACCTGCTGCTATCTCCACTATTTCTATGCTTGTTTTCGTACCTTCTCCGGTCACTGTGTCCGTATTTGGCTCATAGCCGGGGCTGGAGTCCGAGAAGTTCACTGCACTTCGTGGCTTGGATGACCCTTCCGTATCTTTAGAAGGTGACATAACGGCGGCCGAAGTCCGGGAGCAAGAAGTTCAAACTGAGTAGCCATGCCGATCTCAAGAACAGCTGGTTGCCATCAAAAGAAGAAGGTTGAAGTAATTAAGGCCTCCAAGGGCTCCCGTAAGTCGAAGCATAAAACCAAGGGCAAATCTTCTAAGAAGGTTGCAGAATAGGAGGAGGAAATTAGCGCTGAGGATATTGTTGACATTACTGGCAGCGACACCACTCCCGAGGTGAAGCAAAAACTTCGAACAAAGGGTGGAAATGGGAGTGGTGGAAAGAAGCGCTGAGAAGCTTAGGTGGTGACTGATCTGATTTTGATTCATTTTGTGCTGTTATAGTTCAAGTGCGGAGTCTGCACTTAGTATTTTTGTCGTGATGTCTGTATTTTTATTTTGTTGGCCGGCATTGTGTGGGTATGGACTCCACGTTTTGACCTTGTATAAAAAGAAAGTTATAAGTAATACATTGTTGATATTTTGACTGTACTCTCACTTATCTGTTCATATA
Organism: Allium fistulosum; assembly: GCA_030737815.1. Taxonomy (NCBI): domain Eukaryota; kingdom Viridiplantae; phylum Streptophyta; class Magnoliopsida; order Asparagales; family Amaryllidaceae; genus Allium; species Allium fistulosum. Next base: position 300,312,125 of record CM060901.1, on the reverse strand, counting down.
CGTTCTGTGTACCTATACTCGTTTTGTTTACACTTATTTTCTTATGTGTGATCTGTGCACTTACATTTACTCTATATACTTTCACTTCACTTTATCTAGTTCTATGATTACCGCCAAAATTCTTTGTTTGGAGTAATAGAATTTGTGAAATTATTGTTTTTAAGTATTTTTATTTAAGTGATGGTTTATTCCCCCCAATTTATAGGGTTGTTTACTTCGAACAATTGACAAATTATCGGTAACTTATGGTTTAAATAGTTTGCATATTAAAACTTGAATTTGACTAAGTCACAACTTGATTTTCTTCTTTCAAAAGTTTTGTAACTGTAGCATGTAGTCCAAGTTTTTTTGCGATATTCTAGTAAGTATGCAACATATGCATATTTGAAATGTGCACACTGTATGAGTTAACTGTAGGCGGTTACACATTATCAACATTAAATGTTATAGTAGTCATTGAGTGTTAGCGGTTGAAGTTTCCCACTTGTTTGTAACACTCCGGTTTTGTCCGAGTCATGCCCATTGCTTCCAATAATGGGAGTGGGTCGATTCTTGTTATTCCTATGGCGGATAAATTTCATGGTTTTGCTGGGGCAGTTCCGATACTTAAAAGTGTGCACGGTTTATGAGATGCATGGTTTTTTTTGGAAGTATGCGCAGCTGATAGAATGCGTGGCTTTTAGGATCGATATGGCCCGTTGATCCGGATCAGTTTTGATACTTCTCCGTGTTGCCTATCTTCAGGCAACGCGAGGAGTGTATGTTTTGAAAGTTAGTGCATGGCTTATGGGATGCGCAGTTTTTATACTCCTCGGTGTTTCCTATCTTCAGGCAACGAAAGGAGTGTAAGTTTTAAAAGATAGTGCGTGGCTTATGGGATGCGCGACTTTTTGTACTTCCCGGTGTTGCCTATCTTCGGGCAACATGAGGGGTGTAGGTTTTGAAAGTTAGTGCGCGGCTTATGGGATGCACGGCTTTTCATACTCCTCGGTGTTTCCTATCTTTGAGCAATGTGAGTAGTTTATGTTTGAGCCTTCCCGATGTTTCCAAGGCAACACTAGTTCTTAGAAGGCAGAGATCAGGTTCCGACGATCCAACTGTTTGAGTCGATTTGCATCAATCGACTCGACGGGTAGTTATTATGAAAACGATTTAGCTGGTTCAAAAGGCGAATCAATTTTATTAAGGAAAGCAGGGCATATTTTGCCTATTTACAATGCCCCCAACATCCCTGGATGGCTTATTTGCTGAAAAATAGAGAATGCATAAGGTAGTTTTCAAACGAAGTAACGACGGAGCAGTTCTCTATTCCATGCCCTAGGAATTTGGATTCCTTCGACGGTTGCTAGTTTGAAAGTTCCATCCCTTAGCTTTTGATGGATGACATATGGCTCTTCCCAGTTCGGTCTGAAGTCCCCGGGAACGGGGTAGACTCGCTTGAGCATGAGATCTCCTACTTCGATGGTTTGGTTGTGAACTCTGGAGTTGAAGTATCGCGCGATCCTTTTTTGGTGGGTAGTGGTTCTTAACTCAGCCTCTTCCCTTCTTTCGTCAATCATATCTAGTGATTCAAGTAGGAGCTGCTCATTTTATTTTTGATTAAAATTTTGCCTTCGGTGCGAGGGGACTTCTAATTCAACAGGAATCATTGCTTTTGAGCCATATGCCAGAGCGAACGGAGTGTGGCCGGTTGCCACTTTGTGGGTAGTTATGTAAGCCCATAGTGCGAGTGGAATTTCATCAACCTAGTTTCCTTTTACTTTAGTTAGTCGCTTTTTGATAGTGGACTTGATGATCTTGTTTATTGCTTCCACTTACCCCTTTGCTTGCGGATGAGCTACCACGGAGAAACTCTTCTCAATTCGAAAGCGTTTGCAGAAGTCTTTGAACTTGGTGCTTTCGGATTGAATTCCATTGCCAGTGATGATTTTATGTGGCACACCAAACCTGCAAATAATGTTTTTAGTAACAAAATTAATGACTTTCTTTGTGGTTATGGTGGCTAATGGTTCCACTCTGGCCCATTTCGTGAAATAATCAACGGCAACTATAGCATATTTTGCCCCTCTTTTTGCTATTGGCAGGACGCCAATCAAGTCGATTCCCCATATTGGAAATGGTCACGGACTGACCATCTACATTAACTCTATTGAAGGAGTTCTTTTAATTTTACAAAATCATTGGCAACGATCACATCTTCTGGCGTATTTTGCAGCGTCGCGGTATCGTTAGCCAAAAGTATCCGTACCGAAGGGCTTTTTTCGCAAGTGTCTACACCCTAGTGTGGTCTTCGCATTTTCCTTCATGCACTTCTTCTAAGACTTGTCGGGCTTCATCATCAGACACACATCTAAGAAGGGGGTTGAGTAGAGTATTCCACCTTGTACCATGAATCGTGGTGCCTTTCGAAGAAGCTTTTTCCGTTGATTCCAGTCAGTTGGAAGGGTCCCTGTAAGTAAATAGTCCTTTATCAGTGTCATCCACGTCTCTTATTCGGCGGTGATCTTGAGGATCCAGTTGACATCCATTTCGTCTATGCTCGGGGTGGTTAGAGTTTCAACTAGGGCTAGTTCCATTGATTGAGCTTCTTCGGAGCTTGCTAGCTTAGCCAAATAGTCCGCCTTGGTGTTTTACTCCCGTGGAATGTGGGTTATGGTGTAATGTTCAATGTCGCTTAGCAACTCTTGCACTTTAGATAGATACGGTGCAAGGTTCTCCCTTCGAGCTTGATATTCTCCTTTTACTTGGCAGAGAACTAGCTGGGAGTCATTGTAGATGTGAACAGATTTTATCTTGAGCTCTATCACAACTTATAGTCCTGCTATCAACGCTTCGTATTCCGTTTCGTTATTTGTAGCAGGGAATTCCAAGCGTAAAGCGTAGCAAATGACTCGTCCTTCGGGGTTTTCAAGCACTACTCTTGCCCGTGAACAGAGGTTGTTAGATGGGCCATCAACAAAGAGTCTCCATTGCATTTCCACTTCCAACGGTATTTCTTCCTCGTCATCCCGTATAGTAAATTCGGCGATGAAATCTGCTTGTGCTTGCCAATTGATGGCCTTCCTTGGGTGGTATGTAATATCATACTGAGAGTTCGATGTTCCACTTGAGAAGTCGTTAGGAAGTTTAAGGTGGATATAGCACTTGTTTCAAGGGCTGATCGGTCAATACTTTGATTGGATGTGCCTGAAAGTATGGTCGCAACTTCCTCAACGCAATCAAGAGGCAATATGCTAGCTTTTCTAGCTTTGGGTAATTTTTCTCGGCGCTGGTAAACCGCTTGCTAATGTAATACATGGGTCGTTGGATCTTCGCTTCTTCACACATAAGGGCGGCGCTCAATGCATGAGGTGAGATCGCTAAGTAAATGAACAGGTCTTCTCCATCCACAGGCTTTGACAGGATTGGCAGAGCTTCTATGTGCCGCAACAATTCTTCAAATGTTGTTTGACAAGCTTCACTCCATTCGAAGTTTTTCTTTCCTTTCTTCAGTACATCGAAGAATGGTATACACTTGACGATAGCTTTCGAGATAAATCGACTTAGTGCTGCGACCTTTCCATTCAGGCTTTGCAGTTCCTTCTTATTCTTTGGAGCTTGGACCTCTCATAGTGTCGTTATTTGTTCTAGGTTTGCTAAGATGCCTCTCGCACTTACTATGAATGCTAAGAATTTCCTAGAGGTACTTCGAAGTGACATTTGAGTGGGTTGAGTTTCATTCCATACTTTCGGAGTATTTCGAACATTTCAGCGAGGTTTTCTACATGATTGGAAGCTACTCGCGATTTGACCAACATATCATCCATGTAAACTTCCATACACTATGAGAAAAAACGAATCAGATGAAAGATATGCTCCGTTGACTGAATGAATACCTATCTGTCATTTATTTCCATGTCGTCTCATTACATATCAGACCACAGATATGCACCGTCGTCTCATATGCACTAACACATCAAAAGAAATAAAACCATATGTTGTCTAATGTTATAGTATAATTTCTAAAATTTTCTATTAGACAACATACAAATATTGACTAATATGCATATTACACTTATGTTATATTTTCAAAATGAAATAATGAATCACAATTTTATTTAAACAAATATTTTATTTCAAATCCAATTCAAATACAATACAACTTTCACTATACTTACATTTTCAAATACAATACAACTTTCACTATCACTTTCATATATACAACTTTTCTCTACACTCTCATATATTTTTACTAGCACTCACTTACACTCACTCGAGTTTATTTTTGATATTAATCTTCATTTGCTTGCTCCAGCTTGTGTCCAACCATCTCTTATACCTGTCAAATAAACAACGCGGTAAAATGGAAATGGAAACAAACCTAAATTGTAAAAATAAAATAAAATTTGAATATTAATATTGCCTCAGTTTATGGGTTTATTTTCTCTTCATGTTTTAGACATGGCCAGACAAATATATATGTGCATGGACAACTTATGAATGCACAATGTATCACTACGAATATCACAAGGCCGGACATCGATTAAATCTCATGGACTATTGCAAAGGTCAAGCCCGAAGGCTCAACATAGTGCAAATGTGCACAAGGTCAAGCCCAAGCCTCCTCGGGCTCAATTCAGGTGCACAAGAAAATGCAACTCAAATCATAAAACCAAACTAAAGGAAGCAACACAGTACTAATGAACACATGAACAATTCAAAAACAGCTCAGGTATAGGAGACAACTTTAGCAAGGAAAATGCACATTCAGGTGCATGTATACATGTATAAAGCAGCTCAGTATAAAGCATGTATAAAACAGCTTAGTATATACATATTTACATGTATGTATATGCTTGTATATATTTACATATGCGACAACTTTAGCTATGAAAACGCACACTCAGGTGCTCCAACCATAAATAAGGATACACACAGGCACTGGAAGGCACTGGCAAATGAAGCACATATGAATGTATGTATATACGTGGGAAACCAAAACTCAAAGGCACTGGAGCACATAAATAAGTGCAAAATAAGTGCAAACATGATATAAAATAAGTGCAAGCTGAAGTATGATTCAAACTGAAATGAAGTATACATATGTATTGCCTCGTTCAAGCCAAAAATGAAACGATGGTGCCATAAAACAGTAGACACAAAGGTGAATCGACAGTGTAATGAATTAAGCAAGACATGTATATATGGAACAAGTGCCACAAATAGTAGACCGGTAGCTGGAAATACTGCGAAGTAATAATCCAAGTAAAAACAAAGTGCAGACAACAATGCAACATGTGAAAGTATTAGTTTCAGGCTAAACCACAGAACAAGGCTAAATTATAGAACACATACATACATGTCAAGACCTGGCACATTCACATTGTATTACTATGAATATGCACAGTGTATTACTATGAATATCATAAGGCCGGGCATTGATTAATTCTCACGGACAGCAACCATGTGAGGAATGAGGAATATGGATCTTAAGGCTAGGAATAACACTAGAGGGGGGTGAATAGTGTTTATAAAAATTACTAAATCTTTTTGAGTTTATGTTAATTTGAACACAAATGTATGTAATATTCAGACAGATATAATCATAGAAACAAACACATATGCAGAAATAAAGTAAATGCAGTAAAGGAAAGAACACACCGGATTTTATACTGGTTCGGAGTTACCCTACATCCAGTCCCGCACAACTAAGTACGGATTTCCTTTCAAAAGCAATTCAAAAATTACAACCTTCGGTTTCAAGGCTACGAGGTACACCCTCCAGAATCACAATCCTCTGGGTAGAGATACTTAATTTCCGGGCAACAAGTTCACCCAATTGATTTCTCAAGGCTACAATCACACCCTTTTCTCTCTTGATTGATTTCCAAGGCTACAATCACACCTTTTCTCGCTAGATAGATTACAAAGAAGCCTATAACTCTGAATAGCACTTGGATCTTATTGAGATAGTGAAAGAGAATCAAACCAAAGATAATCTAGTTAGATACAATGTTGATTTGGTAGAGTAATGATAGAATTTTGAATAAGAAAATGTGGAAGAAGAAGAGAAGTGAAAAACCAGAAAATCTGATGTAAAATTCGTTGAAACTAACCCCTATTTATAGAAGAACAACAGCCATGTCCATTCGTGAAAGGTTATGGTGAATAGACACTTCTTTTGAAATTCAAATTTTTAGTCCTAACTAACACTATGTCGATATGGGGTACTAGAGCATGTCGACATCCCAAAGGAAATTTTGATGATTTGTTTTTCTTTAAAAATAACCTTTATCTCATATTAAAACTATTTTAAACTTTATAAATATACTTGACTATAGATAAAATACATAGATAAATATAGAGAATAATATATATAAAATTTTACTATAATTTTATATTTAAATCTAAGTATAAATATATTATAATTAAAAGATAGTTTAAAACAAACAAAGTTTAAAAACAAGAGTTTATTAAAAACAAAAACAAAGAATATTTTAAGGCTAAAACATCTTTTTGAAAATCATTTGAAAAGATAATTTCTAAGGCTAAAACATTTTGAAAAGCAGTTTTGAAAATCATTCTGAAGTAGTTTTGAAAATCATTTTGAAGTAGTTTTGCAAGCTTCTTCCTACAGAATATCTCATCATATTAGGACTCGAGAACTTGAACAAAACCAGGATGTTCGTGGGTTTGTAAGCCACTTGTCGTAGGTTTTAAGCTACTTGTCGTGGGTTTGTAAGCCACTAAAAAGGTAGAAATGGGTTCCATCCCAAAAGAAAAATAGAGTGAAGATTTCAGTGCTATTATGAAGTTTTAACATAATTCTATACTCAATACTTATCTTGAAATCTTGAACTCTTGATAATCTTGATATTCTTGATACTCATGAGTCTTCAATCTTGATATCTTAAATCTCTATACTGTATAGTCTTCATTCTTTGTACCTGCATGGTTAAATCCTGCATATACATATATATCTAAACTATAATGTTAGTATTTATATTTTATAATCTTATTCTAAGGTTGTTGTCATCAAAACCATCATCTCAAGGACTAACAATCTCCCCCTTTTTGATGATGACAGCCTTTGTTTATAAAATATTACTTCTACCCTAATAACACCCCCTAAATCTAATAACTCCCCCTTAATCTATGCCTAACTCTTCTATTTTATATTTCTCCCCCTTTGTCATCAACAAAAACAAACTAACTCTAAACTATATAACTCTTAGTCTAATATCCTATATGATGATAGTGTTAACATCAATACTTACTTGTAAACCTAAAACTTAGTCCTAAACTACTAACATTCCTAACCAAGTACCTATATAATACTTATATATATTATATATAGGAATCATATATAAAAACACACAATATTTATTTTTATATATATTTGTTTATATTTACATTTTCGTAAATCGTGTTAAATATTCACATAACGATGAAAAAACGAAAAAGAGGAAACTACTGAGTATCTTTGACAATTGGAGATCTATGGATCGAACAATTTGGATAATGGAAACAGAAATTTCCACATTATTCAACCAAGTTTCCGTCCTTGTCAAAACATACTTCGCCAATGCAAATGACTTTGTCGTTGTCTTCCGCATACTCTTCTTCCATTGGTTCTTCTTCTTCTTCTTCACTTTCCTCTTGTTCATGATCTCCTGAAGAGTCCTCGTCAATCAAGATTGGATTTGCATGATTGTCCATTAGAAATTTTAATAAATTTCTAAGGCTTTTGCCTTGCCTCTCTTGTTCTTTGTCCATTCGAAGTTGCATCACTTGGATTTCAGTTATTAACTGAAGTGTATCCTTCAGAGAATCCTCCATTTTCGTCACACGAGCGAGCGTTGTTTGTTGAAACGGACCAGAAGTAGGAGATGGGAACGAAAAAGTTGATTTTATGTTTGATTTGGAAGAGGAGGCCATTGATAAATTGATTTCAGAAGATAGAACAGAAGGAGAACAGAGAGAATGAAGAAAATTTCGAAATAGGAGAAATTTATAACCACTTATTTGAATTTTGGTGGGAAAAAATTTAAAATTTAAAAAACGTTATATGTCGACATGGGTATAGGGGGGTTGTCGACATGGTTCTCAATATTTTTACTATTTGATTTATTTTGATTTAATTTTTAATTATACTTTGTTATTTATATTTTATATTTCAGTTAATGAACAAATACCTAATTCTCTTCTTAATTTAGTGAATGTAGATTCATTTAAGGGTTTTGTTAAGATATCAGCAATTTGATTTTCAGAATTGATATAGTCGAGAGTAATTACTTCTCTACTTATATTATCTCTGAGAAAATGGTGTCTGATATCAATATGTTTAGTTCTAGCATGTTGAGTAGTATTTTTGGATAAATTTATTGCACTAGTATTATCACAATAAATTGGTGATTTTGAGATATTTAAACCAAAATCTTTTAAAGTTTGTCGCATATATATTACTTGAGAATAAGCCAAAGCAGCAGAAATATACTCTGCTTCAGTTGTTGATAGAGAAACTTTGTTTTGCTTTTTACTAAACCAGGAAATCAGAGAATGCCCTAAAAAGTGACAAGTTCCACTTGTAATTTTTCGGTCTGATTTACAACCAGCATAATCAGCATCACAGTAAGATATTAAGTCAAACGAATCATTTTTAGGACAAAATAAGCCATAATCAAAGGTGTGTTTAACATATCTTATAATACGTTTTACAGCTTTTAAGTGAGTTTCTTTAGGTTGGGATTAATACCTTGCACAGAGACAGACACTATGCATGATATCAGGTCTATTCGTAGTGATTTAGAGTAGTGATCCAATCATTCCTCTATATAATTTTTGATCTACATCTTTCGAGAGATCTTCTTTACTAAGGTACTCATTGGTTGCTATGGGAGTGGGTTTTCCACTCGCAGTAGTCAAACCAAATTTACTAACTAGGTCTTTAGCATATTTTTCTTGACTAATAAAGATACCATTATCTAATTGTTTTATTTGTAATCCTAAAAAGAAGTTTAGTTCACCCATATGACTCATCTCAAACTCTTTTGTCATTATTTCAGAAAATTCTTTATTCATTTCAAAATTAGTTGATCCAAAAATGATATCATCTATGTAGACTTGTACTAGTTGAATATCATTTTTATTTCTTTTAATAAAAAGAGTATTATCTACTTTTCCTATTTCAAAATTTGATTGTAACAAGTAAGATCTTAGTCTATCATACCAGGCTCTAGGAGCTTGCTTTAGACCATATAGAGCTTTCTTAAGTTTGTAAACATGATTTGGAAATTTATCATTTTCAAAAGTGGTGGTTGTTTAACAAATACTTCTTCTTTTACAAAGCTATTTAAAAATGCACTTTTAACATCCATTTGAAATAATTTGAAATTATTATGATTTGCGAAAGCAAGTAGAATCCTAATGGCTTCTAATCTTGCTACGGGGCAAAGGTTTCATCAAAATCTATTCCTTCTTCTTGACAATAACCTTGAGCGACTAACCGGGCTTATTTCTAACAACCTCTCCTTGTTCTTTCATTTTATTTTTATAAACCCATTTAGTTCCAATTATTGTTTTATTTTCAGGTCTAGGAACAAGTTCCCAAACATCATTTCTAGTGAATTGATTTAATTCTTCTTGCATAGCCAAAATCCATGATTCATCAGTTGATGCTTCTTCTGGATTTTTGGATTCTATAGTTGATATAAAAGCTACATTACTCATTTGACTTAGTTGGTTTCTAGTTTTAACAACAGATTGCATATCTCCAAGTATATTTTCTATAGGGTATAGATCAACCGCCAACATTCACACATATATACATACATATGTATGTGTGTATGTATGTATGTATGTATGTACATGGATGATATTGGAATTGTTATCCCACCTTTTAGTAAGGCCGTAACACCAAAAGATTAACTGTAAACCAAAGGCAGATCGTCCCCGAAGATCGGTTGCATATAGATCTGCTATGGATGCTAGTTTGCCTTAGTTCGGATTGGGCTACAATTGATATAACACGACAAGTGAAGCTACGGAAGCCAACGTTTCAAATTTCAAGTCAATCGGAGCTCGTGTGCTCAAGATATTGATCGATCAAAATCGAGTCGCTTCAAGTTGCTTGGGGTTTGCTTCAAGTCGTCCCAAGCTTTACTTCGGGTTTCCAAGAAAAATGCTTCGAGTCAGAAATGAGTCTGCTTCGGGTCTTGGATAGATTAACATGTTTACAAGCCATTTCTAGTCACCATAACATTTGCTTCGAGTCACCAGAGGGTCTACTTGGAGTTAGAGCCATGAATCGATCAGAAACCAAGGTCCCCATCAATTTCGTATCCACGCTATTCGTATCCATTAAGTTTGCACTCGTTCCTTTTGTATCCATTGGAAAAAAGCATCTCCCAGGTCGATCTAGGTTGTTCACTTCGTATTGATATATGTTTCGTATCGATCAACCGGATGATTGATACGAAACCCAACCCTTTCCATCCATACAAAGTAGCCCATGGATTTCTACTTTATATCGATCATGTTGGTGTATATTTCGTATCAATCAATCGGGTGATCGATACGAAACTATCACTTTCCATCAATACGAAGCCAACGCCAGGTGATCGATACGAAGAGTGCGTGCCATGCATCGATACAGAAAAAGACGGGATCGATACGAAGAGAATAGCACCCGATAGATGCGAAGGAAGACGCAGTCAACGTGGCATAAAAGATTGATCTACCCGAGCTTATCGCTCTACGTCACCATCGTCTGATCGATACAAATGAGATCGGTGCGAATGGCATCGATACGAGCTCGACAATGCCTTACAAACGCAAATTTGCATTGATCATAACTCAAGATCTACAAGTCCAAATGCTACAAAATTTTCACAGGAGCTTGCGTACAACCTTAGGAATGTTCATAATCGATCTCGACTTCATTGGGCTAAATTTTGATCGATACGAATTTCGTTCGTATCGATCATGGATCAAGTCCAAACGATCAGGGATCGATCACGTGGGCCCACCCACGTGAGGGAAGGAGTCTTCCAAAGTTTGAGACAGATATTTCCAGTCTACACCTATAAATAGCAGCCAGGGTCTTTAGAAATGGGATCTTTTTGGCTCTTCTACGCCGTTACTCTGCTGAACTCCATTGTAATTCGGATATTATCAATTGTACTCTTGTAAATCAGTTGAAGATCATCAATAAAACAACAACTCTTCAAAGTGGACATAGGCTACAACGCCGAACCACTATAAATCATGTGTTTCTACTGCTTTCCTTTTTAAATTTTTACTGTTCTTCACATTTATGTTCCCTGCATACTTGCTATCTGTGATTTGTGATTGTGAACGGGTGCTTTCATTAGCAATTGGGTGTTTGTGACCAATTTTGGCGCAAACATTTTGGTGCTTTCACTGAGAAGGGCTAGCATTCAGGATTCTACAGCTTGGATTTTGGATCTAAAACTTGAAGACTTAGATCTGGAAAGCTATGACGAAACAATCAACGAGGAGAAAGAGAGCGGAAAGAAGTCAGCACGAAGGAAGTCAGGAGGCTTCCTCAACAGCAAATCAGGCCTCGGTTTTCATCACTAGGGACGAGATGGAAATGATGATGGAAGCTATGTAGGAAGGGATGCTGAAAAGACAGGAAGAGATGATGTAGAACCTACTCCAGCAAATTGGACAAGCTAGAGTGCAGAATCAAGAGAACACCATTGCGGGAGGTGCTGGAGATAGGGATCGGGAGCATGGAACAACTAGGATTCAGAATAGAGCAGGACCATCAGAAGCAGCCCCTGAGCTAAGGGGCACTCCCATGTAGCGTGTTGATCCAATCTCAGGCAGGATACCAGACGGAACTATTCAGCATGGATTTAATAGAGGAATGAATGCTCGTTCAAGAGAGTGGATTTCAGGATTCCCTCGCGAAATCGGGGGGCAGATCGGAGGCAACGGACAAGGACTACAGCTTGGCGACAATGACAGATTGGCGGAGATGGTCAAATGAGCCATGAGAGGCGGACTAGTGAATAGAGATCTGGAAGATGTGAACAGGAGCCCCTTCGCTCCTACAATTAGGCAGGCTAGGAATCCACCAGAATTCAAGCTACCAACACTGGAGACGTACGATGGAAGGACCGATCCTGTTGTTCATCTGACGAGGTATATGAGGAATATGGAGGTACTTGGGGCATCGGAGGAGGTCATGGCCCAGTGTTTCCCATTGTATTTGACAGACATAGCGGCACTGTGGTTCAAGCAATTAGAGAGCGACTCCATTGGAACATGGACCGAGTTGACTGAGAAGTTTATGAGGCACTTCAGAGTTCACATTTCGAGACCCAAGAATGTGATGATTTTGAAAACACCGAAGCAAAGAATCGAGGAATCTTTGAGGAGTTTTCTGACACGATTCAATGCAGCAACAACATCGGTAGATCGATCAGATCCATCCATGGTTTTGATGGCAGCAGTATCTGGCGTAGCTGATGGCACAGAATTCAAGAATTCATTGACAAGGGATCCACCTATGGATCTAGGAGAGTTTTACCATAAGGCAGAAAGGTTTTTGCGACAATATGATGCAAATTCTAAGAGAGAGGAAGGAGATGGAGTTGATGTTTACGCAGTCAAAAGCGGAGATCTGCCCAGAAAGGATTCAGGCAAGGATAAAGTGAAACGGAAAGCAGAAGAGAGTTGTGATGAGTCGAAGCAGCCGCGAAAGGAGCCAAGATTCACCTCTTATTCAGAGCTGAACGAGACTTTGGAATGAATTTACCAAGACATTAGGGGGAAGGTTCCCTATCGAAGTCCAATGAGGAGGGATCCGACCAACAACGAGAGAAAATCAGACAAGTACTGCTTATTCCACGAGTTAAGCGGCCATAGTACGAATAATTGTAGACACTTGAGGGATGAGATAGAAGGACATATCCGGAATGGTCTGCTATCGCAATATGTGAGAAGGCAAGCAACAACGGTGGAACGAGAGCAACCACCGTCTACATCCAATGAAGGTGGCTCTGGATCGAGGTGTCAGCTTGTCATCAACTGATCAGAATAAGGACGAATAAGTGGCATATTCCACACCAACACGATTAAGTCGTTTACACATGTACAGGATCACGAATAATTCTCAGGCATGCTCTGATACGGTTATCAATCGCATTAGTGTAGGTGTTTGCACTTTGACGTCTCTGTTTTGCTTTTTTTTATTTCTCACATTTGGACTTGATTTTGTTGGACATTTCTATTGAAAGACTCATTTGAAAGGATATTTGGTTTTAATAATTCTATAACGGCTAAGTCACTTACACATGTACGGGATCGCGAACAGTCCTCAGGCATGCTCGGAGATGGCGATAAACCGCCATAACAAACAATTTAGAAACTCACTTGAATGTGAAATCTGATATTAATGATACTAAGTCCCCCCTTAGGCACACATAAATCGCCTCGAACGGCACCCGACCGTGAACGGTCACCTTTCGCCTCGAACTGCACCCGACCGCGAATGGTCACAATTCGCCTCGAACGGCACCCGACCGCGAACGGTCACAATTCGCCTCGAACGGCACCCGCCCACGAACGATTATCATTTTCCACGAACGGCACCCGACCTCGAATGGTCACATACCACCCCAAACGGCATACGATCTCGAACGATCTCCATTCGCGGTCTAGTAAGATTATCAATCTCTTTACGGTTCATTAACAGGATATGAACATCCAGCTTATGGCATTACAAAACACACCTTCTTATCGCAAGGCATGTTTTGGGGGGCAAGTGTTATCCCACCTTTTAGCAAGGCCGTGACACCAAAAGATTAACTAGAAACCAAAGGCAGATCGTCCTTGAAGATCAATTGCACACAGATCTGCTATGGATGCTAGTAAATTTTGCCCGAGTCCAGATCGGGCTACAATTGATATAACACAACAAGCAATGCTACGGAAGCCAATGTTTCAAATTTTAAGTCAATCGGAGCTCGTGTGCTCAAGATATTGATCGATCAAAATCGAGTCGCTTCAAGTTGCTTGGGGTTTGCTTCGAGTCAGAAATGAGTCTGCTTCGGGTCTTGGACAGATTAACATGTTTACAAGCTGCTTCTAGTCACCACAACATTTGCTTCGAGTCACCATAGAGTCTACTTCGAGTCAGAGCCATGAATCGACCAGCAACCAAGGTCCCCATCAATTTTGTATCCATGCTATTCGTATCCATCGAGTATGCGCTCATTTCTTTCGTATCCATCTGACAAACGCATCTCCCAGGTCGATCAAGGTTGTTCACTTCGTATCGATATATGTTTTGTATCGATCAACCAGATGATCGATACGAAACCCAACCCTTTCCATCGATACAAAGTAGCCCATGGATTTCTACTTCGTATCGATCATGTTGGCGTATATTTCGTATCGATCAACCGAGTGATCGATACAAAACTATCACTTTCCATCGATACGAAGCCAGTGCCAGGTGATCGATACGAAGAGTGCGTGCCATGCATCGATACGAAAAAAGATGGGATCGATACGAAGAGCATATCACCTGATGGATGCGAAGGAAGAAGCAATCAACGCGACATAAAAGATGGATCTGCCCTAGCTTATCACTCCACGTCACCATCGTCTGATCGATACAAAAGAGATCGATGTGAATGGCATCGATGCGAGCTCGACAATGCGTTACAAATGCAAGCTTGCATCGATTATAACTCAAGATCTACAAGTCCAAATGCTACCAAATTTTCACAGGAGCTTGCGTACAACCTCGGGAATGTTCATAATCGATCTCGACTTAATTGGGCTAAATTTTTATGGATACGAATTTCGTTCGTATCGATCATGGATCGAGTCCAAACGATCAGGGATCGATCACGTGGGCCCACCCACGTGAAGGAAGGTGTCTTCCGAAGTTTGAGACAGATATTTCCAGTCTACACCTATAAATAGCAGCCTAGGGTCTTCAGAAAAGGGATCTTTTTGGCTCTTCTACGCCGTTACTCTGCTGAACTCCATTGTAATTCGGATATTATCAATTGTACTCTCGTAAATCAGTTGAGGATCATCAATAAAACAGCAACTCTTCAAAGTGGACGTAGGCTACAACGTCGAACCACTATAAATCGTGTGTTTCTATTACTTTCCTTTTTAAATTTTGAGTGTTCTTCACATTTATGTTCTCTGCATACTTTCTACCTGTGATTTGTGATTGTGAACGGGTGCTTTCATCGGCAATTAGGTGTTTGTGACCAATTTTGGTGCAAACAGGAATAAAAGTGCAATTCAACAAGATCAACTAAAAATGGTTCAGCTCAAAGCAATATGAACACAAGTATATACATATGAACACATAAACACAAGTATAAATATTCACACAAATTAAAACTAGCACTAATGCAACTCAAATGCTAGTTCAACAACAAGAAAAAGACACTTCAAGCATCAAATAGGTCAACAACAACTAGCACTAATGCAACACAAATCATTGCAAAGATCAAGCCGGAATTTAAACCTAGTAATTCAACATAGATAAAAACTCCAGGAAGAACACAAACCAGCAATTCAAATCATATTATATAATAAAAAATATAGGAAATTAATTCCTATATATACCTAGCAGTTCAACAGAGATAGAACCTCCAGGAAGAACACAAACCAGCTATTCAAATCATAGTATATAATCGAAAATATAGGAAATTGATTCCTATATATACACATATCACCATTGGCAGAAAAAAATCAAGTCGAGTTCAAGCATAAAATTGAAAAGGGGAAAAACTATTAACATACCAAATCGACAGTAGCCTACTTTACATAAAAGCAACCTAAAGCAAATCCAAGCAATCAAAAGAAAATCCAAGCAACCGAAAACAAATCCAAGCTATCGAAAGCAAATCCAAGCAACCGAAAACAAATCCAAGCTATCGAAAGCAAATCAAAGCAATCGAACCTGGCCACAAAATGGAAAACCATAATTTCTTTATCAATCATTGTTTGAGAGTGAGAGATTATCGGCAGGGTGATTTCGTTATCAAGCAGATTTGAAACCCTAATTCTAGAAAAAGTTCGATTTTCTGATATGGAGTAATGAAAAGAAAGGGGGAAATAATGAAAAGAAATGGTGGCAACGAAAACAAAATAGAAAGAATGCGGGGAAATGAAAATAGAAAAGGGGAAATAATGAAAAGAACTGGCGATCACGAACTGAATGAGAGGGAAACCAAATTAAAGATGGAGCCAAAAATATTTTTTTATTACTTCAATCAGACAACAGATAAAATGTTGTCTGAATAACAAGCTTGTTCATAGAGATTTCATGGGCTATTCAGACAACGGATGAAAGATTTTGTGGCTCTTCAGACAACAAATGGTTTTGTCATGCGTTGTATGAAAAAGTGGGATAACAGAAAATCTACCTTATGTCGTGTGATCACTGTTATCTAATTCACTTTGTGGCATAGTGATAGTCTTCCCGATTTGGCGTTTGAACATGGTATTCACTAATCTTTGGTACGTTGCCCTAGCATTCTTTAAACCAAAGGGCATTACCCTGTAGCAGTACAGTCCCAGATTGGTGATAAAGCTGGTGTAATCTTGATCAGGCTCGTGTATTTGGATCTGGTTGTAGCCTGAGTATGCATCCATGAATGACAGCAACTCGTGTCCCGTCGTCCCATCCACAAGCTGATCGATCCTGGGTAGGGGGAAGCTATCTTTTGGGCAAGCTTTGTTTAGGTCTGAATAGTTAATACAAGTTCGCCATTTTCCATTGGATTTTTTGACTAAGACTGGGTTAGATACTCATTCAGGGTAGGTTGCGTCGCGGATGAAACCATTGACCATTAGTTTGTCCACCTCTTCTCTCAACGCCTTGGACCGTTCAGGGCCCAGGCTGCGCCTCTTCTGCTTTACTGGTGTGAACTTGGGGTCAATATTGAGCGCATGGCAAGCGATTTCTAGTGATACCCCATACATATCAGAGTGTGTCCAAGTGAACACATCCAAGTTGGCGCAAAGAATCTTAATAAGTTCTAACTGCATCTTGTTTCCAAGGTGTGATCTAATTTTTAAGACTTTAGTTGGGTCGTCCATATCGACTGGGACAGACAGCGTCAATTCTGCCAGTGCCGCCCATTCTTCCCCTGAACTATTCCTTCTAGGGTCCAAATCCTTGTCTAATCGGCTATGGTCCATAAGCCAGGGGCGGCTCTGTAGTCACTATTCAGAAGGTTCACGGATGTGGAGAGTTTTCCCCACATCCTTCCCCTTTTCCCTTCTTCTAGATTCACGTAATTCTGCAATGTAGCATTATCTTGTGGTGCACTGATTTCCTTTCACCACTCAGATTCCGTTGGTAGTAGGGAACTTCATGTTTAGGCACCAATGGGCCAGATCTATTTTGAAATCTGCTAGTGTGGGCCGTCCCAATAAGGTGTTATATGCGGACATTTTGTCCACGATTACAAAAGTCTAAATGACGGTGACTCTTCGATCGCCCTCTTCAAGTTCCACTTACAGGTCGATCGTCCCCACAGGTTGCTTGGGATCGCTAATGAACCCTTGGATCTTTGTTTAGCATGAAGACACGCTTTTCATGCCGATCTTCATTTGATCAAAAATACGTTTGAAAAGTATATTAACAAAGCTACCGCTATCGACCAACACTTGTCGAACAACAGCGGGACCGATTCCTACCGTTACCACCATTGGATCGAGAGTTGAAGCTTTGATTCCTTCGGTGTCCCGATTTCAGAACACTATATCGTCACTCAAAACTTTCTGTAGCTTGGTTGGAGTTTCATCTTCTATTGCGAGACATGATTCCTTTGGAGCATGCTTCAACAAACTTGCATACCGCTCCATCTCTCCCCAACTTTTTTGCGTGGGGTGTGGTCCCCAAGATATTGTTCCAATAATAAGCCTTTGGTCAGTTCGTTTTGACCCTTCTTCACTAGTTTTGGCTTGATTCCTTCGTTCCCTAGGAGGCCGAGGAGCCGTGGGTTGATCACGGTTCTGTGACTTCCTTACATACTGTTGGAGTTTGTTTTCCCGGATCAACTCTTCAATGAGATTCTTTTGATGGCGGCATTCATTTGTATTGTGACCGTGTGTCTCGTGGAAGCGGCAGAACTTTCCTGAGCGCTTTTGTTGCTCAGTTTCTTCCTTCTTAGGGGGTTTTTTGTATTCCTCGGTCCCTTGTGTGGCGAGATAAATATTTTTCGAAGTGTAGTTTAGAGGGGTGTAGTCTTCGGGCCTAAACCCTTTAAGCCTTTTATTGTTGCCATTACCATTTCTTTTATTGGAATTTTGATTTTTCCTCTTTTGATTTCCTTCTTTCCCTATGACCCTTCAGCAGTTCTAGAAGCATGCGCGTTCTGATTCATTGCTACGTCGCTCTGTCCGATGTTCATCGGTTGCACACCAGTAGACTTCCTCTCCAGCTCCTGTGCTTCCTCCAACCTTAAATATTAACTTGCTTTACGATTGAAGTCTTTCCTTGTAGTGGGTTGCTTCATCTTAATCCACTTTCCGAATTTAGTCTCCGGGTGAATGGCACGAACTAACGCCATAAAAACCATGTCCTCGTTGGGGTTGCTTACTTCCATCACTGCAGTATTGAACCGATTCATGAAAGATTTCAGTGGTTTGTTGCGTCCCTGGAATAATTCGGATAGGGACATGACATCTTTTGGTTGCGCGGAATAGAGCCCGAACTAATCAAGGAATCTTGTTTCTAATTGGTCAAAAGTAGAGATAGATCTTGGCATAAGCCAATTGAACCACATAGATGCAATTCCTTCCATAAAGATAGGAAAACACCTACACCGAACAGCTTCAGAGGCATTAGCTCCATCCATGTACCAACTGTACTTGTACAGATGGGGCTTTGGGTCCTTTGTCCCGTCGTAGGCCGGAATAGTTGGCATTGTGAATTTTTCTGGATATTTCTCATTTAAGATTTCATCAGTAAAGGGAGTCCGACTTGGTGCAGATTCTTATTCATCATCTCTCCTATTTTTACTCTCGTCCGTTAATTGTTTGACCATGTCTTCTATGTATGCCTTTGATGTTCGATAATCCTAGAGGTAACAGTTAGTCACTACACAATAGTTTGGATTTGCAAACGGTCTTGGTGAGTGGGTTGAAGCCTAGGTTCTCCTGTCTTTGGGAGAGCCACTCCTGCAGGATCCAGTTGGCTTGCATTTGACCTGATTGGGGCAGTTTGGACATTCCTAGCATCATCGAATGCATTGACATTCTCTTCAAACTGGTTGTCTTGCTCTCCATCTTCTTATTTGGAGAAGTCCATAGCTATATCTTCTTGCGGAGTCTTTGCCCCTTGATTCAAGTTTAGAATTTGTTGCCTGACGGTGAGCGGGGTACTCGTATTTCCTTCCACTTTGAGTCCCATGGTTCCTATTGTCGCCCTTTTTTGCGGTTGTTTTCCGTTTCTTCTATTTAGACCAAAAAAGGAAAAAAATTCTTGTACTACAACAGCCACGGGTTCAGGCATAATTCTTGAAGCAGGATTTGTCTGTAAGGTTAAGAGAGCATTAAGCTTATCCATCAGAACCTTCTGGCTACATTCCATTTTTTGGTGAACCATCTTTTCAACTCATCCTTAGTGAAGACTTCGTGCTGACTGGAGGGTGCTGGCGCCTAATTTCCTAAGTTAGCACCATTTACTTTGGTTTGTTGAGGATTAATATCTTTTCCAGCCATCACTGCCCCTATGGACCTTCCAAAGGCAATTCTTCTTCTTCGAGGAGCCATTGATTCCAAGCAGTAGATTCTTCATGCAAAGATTGAGGATCTAACTTCTGGATCTATCTGATCCAAAGTATATATCTAGATCTAAATTCTAAGTTGGATTCTTAGTGAAAGCACCAAAATTAACCCAAAAAATGGATCAACACCCAAGTTTGAATGTGAAAGCACCAGCCCTGTTCTCGTAGAGAAATAATATAGATAGTAGATATAGAAAAAAGCAGTAAGGGAAATAAGACAAGAAGATTTTTATAGTGGTTCAGATATTAACAAAGCCTACGTCCACTTTATAGGTTTTATTATAGAGTGATTGTTGTTACAAGTAGTGTTAGATTAAAAAGCTCTTAATTGTCCTTAGATAGATTGAATCTCGAAGGTTAGAATCCACTGGAGAATCACAATGGACTCCTCTGAAGATTATTGTGAGGGTGGTAAAGAGTGAAGAAAGCTTCCAACAGAGTTTCAGCAACCAGTCCGAAGGAGATCCTGTTTATGTTGTAGGTGGGGTGGTATTTATAGAGATTGAAGAACTATTGGGCCAAGCCTGTTTGCCAATTGCTTATAGATGGACACAGGAAGACGCAGCGGAGCTTAGCTCACGATTTGAGCCAAAATCATGGATCGCTAGCGATCCATGGTCTATAGATCGCTAGCGATCCATAGCATTAGCTCGAACGCGAGCTAATTACTTAGCCTCTTTCCCCTTCTTCACTTAGTTTAGGTCGCGTTTATACTATGATATAGTATGGATCGCTGGCAATCCATAGTGTATGGATCACTAGCGATCCATGCACTTGGCATGTTTTTGGTCTTTGATGTCTAGAATGCTTTCTTTGCCTTGTATTGATGTAGTTCGCATAATCTCGTTCCACATCGCTTTGTTTTGATGACGATTTACTTGCTATTTGTATTTAGTCGCTGATTGGACTAGATGGATTCTTGTCTCTTGGTTTAGCTAGCTTGGAATCTTGTCAAACTCATTCACTACTTCTGTAATATGGATTGGATCACGATGCAAGAAAACAGATTGAACACTAAGCTGTAACTATGGATCGCTAGCGATCCATAGGCCATGGATCGCTAACGATCCATGTCCTTGGGGGATTTTCTCATCTTCTTTTCTTGGCTCTTTTTGGCCAGTTCCTTTGGTTGACTTCTAAGCTAGCCTGACTCGACCAAGTTGTTCCGACTTCTCTTGGGTCCGCTTGGGTTAAAAACCCGAATAACATTAACCAAGCCCAAAAGGGACACAACTTACTCGAATGTCTAATAGGAGATCAAGCACATTGAACAAAAACTAGGAATTTCGTATCAATATCAAAATATGGATTGTTTACAATGACAATCTCCTTAGTTATCGTTAAGCCAAAAAGCATATAGACTCTATCGCGTTGTGTGATGCTTTAAATTCAAATGGCTTCTAAGCACATTTATAAAATTTGATTTTGGAAATTCCCATAAAGATTTGATCCATCGACTGTAAGTGAGTCCTTAAGAAGAAGATCAATGTAGTTGGAAATGTATAAAGCAAGGTTGAAAGGAAATTATTTCGTTAATTTAAAATGTTGAAATTAGCAGAGCCATTTTTCCAGTCGACAAGCTTAAGTCTATTCAGTTTCTATTCGTAAATTATCATATAATATGATTTTGAGTTTTTGCACATTAAAGTTGAAATATTACTTCAAAATAATGATTTAAAGAGGTTGTTTGGATAGAATAGCTAAAGAGTCTCGAAGTCAGTGGAAACGATTACAAAGCTTAAGGACTTTTTGAGATATGATCTTACACAAGCACTTAGAGGTTAAGCAAGTATTTTGATGGAGAAATTAATTAGTTTGGTTTCATTCAAAATGTAGAGGAAGCGCGTGTTTATAAGAAAGAAAATAAAAGGCACATAGACATTTCTAAAGCAACTATAAATAACTTGCTACTGATTGATAATAATGAACCCATGTTAAATTAGTTAAAATTATTTCGTTTAATTACCAACGAAGGATTTGAAAGAAGTTTCCTTTATACTTGGTATAAGAAGATGTTGGAATTATCCTAATCGACAAGCAATATACATAAACACCATATTAAAATATTTAATATGGTACGTAAGGGATAGATTCCTTATGTATCGACAATAGGAATCATCATATATGCTATACTATGTACTAGATCGGAATCGCTTATGCACTTATGTAGTAAGCAAATATCAAATTTGAGATAAAATCACCAAATGGTAGTGAAGAGTATTCTTGAGTATATACGAAACACTAGAGAATGGTTTATGGAAATAATAACTCCTTATAAAGGAATGTTCAGGTTCGAACTTCAAAAGTGATATCGAATATAATAAGTCAACCTTAAATCCATATTTACCCTTAATAAAGGGGTTTTAATTGGAAAATATTCGAGAGGCTTTGCTAGATTCAACTATAATGGCTAAGTACATCATCTTGAATAATGCCACTGAAAGCAATATATAAGCGCACAAATTTATAAAATAGCCAGGGATGCTTCCCACCATTGAAAATCCAATAACATATTGTGATAACAATGATGCAATATAGGTTGCAGTAGGAACCAACAAACTAATAAGAGGTTGAGATACATTCTTCATAACTACCATATGATAAAAATAATGTCAGTGATGGAGAAGTATAATCCAAAACCGGATACAAAACAATAATATTACAGATCCACTCATTAAGGCACTTTCTTAGTTTTTTCTAGGAAAACTAATCGACGGCTTGGTTATGAGTAATTATAATTGGTCCCAAGTGCAAGTGATAGATTGATAGAATTAAGGGTGTAGGGATAATTATGTAATTTAATTATATAACTTAAATCTTTTGCCGAATGTTGTTCAAAATAATGTAAGTTTTGGTTTTATCCTGTATTATATATATTGTTATATTGGTATATAAATAATGTTATAAATACATTAAATACATACAAGTTGATAATCCTTAAGAAAAGTATATAATCGATTGTAGTTACGAATGTGTTCAATACCATGAGAATTGAATCGAATAAAATAAATATTTATCCTTAAATGTTCTTAGTCAAGATATATCGAGAATAGGATATCAATATATTCGTTGCGACTAGTGTATGTAACACTCGCCATATAATGTACAATGATTACGTGTGATCGTTAGGGATAACAAGGGGATACATATGTGTAGTTGTCTGAAACAATCACAGGACGACTCACTGAGAGTCGTTTATAAGTTACAAGTCAAATATAAGATCTCATATGATGGTGTGCAGTTGTCTTTTGACTTGAGAATACTATGAATCTTAAGTGTAACTATACTTTGATTATGGTCAACCACACTGCAACATGGTAAAGGACATATTAGATATAAGTCGAACCACTTAAAGTGAAGCACTATTAAAGAGAGGATTCGTCTCCTTCGAATTGAAGGATAGTGTCATCATAATTGGTAGTTAACATAAAGTCAATGTCTTTGGCCAAAGCAAATCGAATAATCAATAATTGCTATTAGATTGAACCTCACAATTAACTGCGGATGTTATAGAGTTTTGACCATCGATCAAGTTCTAGATACCTAAGTGATATGTTATGATGAAGTGAAAATGTACACAATATATCATTTCTTAAGTGTGTCATTTCAAAAGATAAGAAACTGGATTTTTCCTAGATAATCTGTAAGCAACTAAACTCGGGTCCACTACTGTATTTTAGCAAAGTCTGTAGAGGCTTTAATATTTATATTGTTTAAATATTACTGAGGGATGAGTTCACACTTGGAAATCATACAACCGCAACCCTCAATTTTTGACTAAAAATAACTTATTGAAACAATATACAAAAGCTATAAATTATTATTATGGAGAAACTAATATGATGGTTATATAAATTAACTAGTCATTATTTATTATTATTTAAGGGCATTGATCTAATTATTAAAATATATAATTTTTTCATATCTATTTAATTATTTTTGGCTAATATAATAATTTAAATATAATAAATGATACATATTATTTTGGTAACCAAAAATTTAAAATTGATTTAAAATAAAGAGGACTGAAAGGATATGTGGGTAAGAATTAATTAAATGGGTTTGCTTATGTGAAATAAGATCTCTCTTATATGGGTCATGCCTTGAATAGTGGATCTAGGTAAGATATTTTACATAGCCCACTAGTTCTGCTACAAATATACATAGATGCCTCTTTATACAGAAACTGAATTTCATTCTCACTTTACAAAAAAAATACAACTTATGGTAGAATCTACGACTCCATTATTGAGTTAAGGTTAGAATCTTTCAAAATGGAGATGAAAGTTCAAGGTGTGTTCGACCGACGAGGTTATCGAGAACTTTTTCAAGATATTTTCAACCTAGATCGAATTTTAAAATTTATTTTACCAATACATTTTGAAATCAATTTGTTTTAAAAAATGTTGATTATTGTTCATGCATACACTTTGTGTATCATTATGTCATTGTCATCACAATCGCTAGCGCCAAGGATCATTTGAGCGCACGTAGAGGGAGTTGGTTTGATTGATGCTGAAAGGGAATTTGATTGGCCAAGTATATGTTAACACGATGACGTCAGGCAGGAGTTTACATCAACTTGGTTAATTGATCATCGAAATCAAGGTTTAGGAACTATGATGCAATTAGGGATTTGAGGCAAGCATAAGAATGCCCTCGTTATAGGCAATTGAATAGTGTTAGTCATGCCATCTCCTGTCAGCTCAGGCGACTGAAGTATGATGTCGAATATACTTGATGCGGTAGTGATTGAATTTGAGGAAGAAAGAAAATTGTTTAAAAAACCCCTAATTTTTTAAGATGCGTTTTATTTATATTATTTCATTATTTACATAGAATTCCTTTTATTTTACAATCTTCATGACTCTCACATACGAACTCGTTTTTTCGCACACTTTGCTTCGATGAGTTTGTATTTAAATTGGAATACGTTGATATTATCTAACAATAATTTAGGTGCTTAATTCTGATGTTGTAAATTAGATGTTTTAACATTAGTATTACCACTAAAATATTTGCATGTCAACGTCATTAATCAATATTAATATGTTAAAACATTATTCATTTGATTCGAATATTTTATATTTGAATTAAAAATTATAATCATAAATGTATAGTATTAATTTATAAAACACTAAATTCGAACAAGTACTATTCAGATTTATAATAAGATCATTACGATTATTATTTATGTAAATTTCTACTTAAAGTTCAAATAATATATACATGTATACATACATACATACATATATCTTTACATATGATAAAAATGTTTTATATTATTAAACTTATGATTGGATAAATCTATTTGAATTAATAATAAACTATATTGTTATATAATCTTGAGCAATAAGATTGTAAATCTCGTTAATAATAGTAATATAATGAAAATATAATACAATCTAAAATTTAAATCAAAATCTTCCAATAAAATATTAAATACAATTTGATGTTGACAACATTATCCATGATAATTCTATAAAAGTTCTAGTGCATAATGAATTAAAAAGAAACTTTTTTGAAATTAGCCTATTCTACCCCACTACTCGATGCACATGTTTTAGCAGATGTGACATTTAATTAACATGCGTTGGGATATTAAAGACTAGTGGTGAATAATTATTATATGTGATATGATAAATTTGGATGTAATAAGCAGAATGTGTGGAACGATATCTATATGCAGGAGGATTTAATCTTTCAGATAGACGAAGATTACATTTGGCAGAAGCCCATTAACCATTTTGTTATCCCATAGGCCTTCATCCATTATACATCATTTCTTTTTAAAAAAACCCTACTTTGGAGAGTAGAGCTAGGGAATTCGATAGGCCCACCCCAACCAACCCCTCGCTTTCATCCACTTATACATTATTCTTATTCACCTTCGATAAGAAAATAAAAGCTTTCATCCACGGCTTTTCACTAAATATCTCTTAAAAGAAAAAATTTCGTTAAGAAGACAAAGAAAGAAGAAATGGGAAGTTAGAAAATCTTAAGGATATAATTACCTTCGAATTTAAGTAGCTAATATTGCCTCATAAGAATCTAAAGCTTATATGATTTAATTTATTTATGATAAACTGCAAAAAAATTCTTTGTTAGATTTGTGACTAGATGTCATTAGAATGGTTATACGAATTTATAACATGATTAAATGGCTAAGAAAGAGGAGTTAGGCCTTTGACTTATGCTAAAAATGCTTGAAGCCAAATTATAATGATAAGAAAGTATTTTCAAAATTGGGCTTTTCGTAGGAAAGAATATATGAATTTTGAAAATTAATAAGAATTTCTATAAGATGGAAATTATTTTTAAAGGAATAAAGTAACTAAAATCACATAAAAATGCAACCTTCTACCTAAATCTAATTTTACCACAAAGAAAATAATTTTATGAATTTATAGGCATTTTCAAAGTAATACTTAATTAAAATTTATTTTCTAAATTCCTCTAGATATAATTAAGAGAGGAGATTAATTAGATGGGATTTTAACTAAATTTCTGTTCCCTAAATTGAGGGAAGAAAGTCTCTCCATACATGGTTTTTTCAAATTTAAGTCAATTATATAACTATGCTAACCGATGATAATTCAACACATAATGCATATTACATAATAGGGAATGGAATAAGAAAAGGTACCCAGAGAATAAATAGCTAAGTAATAACATTAAGCACCAGTATAACCTAAATACATGGTCTTGAAACATCATGAAAAAGCCAAAGATCAAAGGAAACCAAATAACAAGAGGGTTAGTAGCATCGGTAGAGTGCTTCATCTTTAGCCAAGATGAGGATCACTTAATAGGTTTATAGCGAGGGTTAAGGGAGGCTTAGTGAAAAGAAGTGGAGTAGAGACGATGGGATTAGGCCTCCACTATAGCTAAGAATATGATAATTGGCTAAGAGGGAATGTCGTAGGGGACAACGAGAACCGAATGAGATTTGGGGTAATGACGATGGTCTTACATTAAGCATGAGATCAAAGCTATATAAGTTGACATCATCGATGTTTGTGATACCTTCAATCTATCAGAATAGGCCAAGAAGAATATTTTACACTTAGTAATTAAAAAATTTATAGAGGACTTTTTGTATATCTTAGAGTATGCCAAGAAGTGGTTAATTATATATGTAGAAATATTTAAAGGATTTGAATAAATTTGATGTAAATGTTTGGTGTTTGGGGAGTAACCCTAAAATCGAAGGAATGGGTAAATCATAGTAATGAGTTACGTTGTTGCTTCTTTGCCTCAAAGCAATATTGTCAATAGTCTAGATGGATGGGCCATGCCCTCTAAGGGGACTATGATAAGTGCATAGGACAGATGAGTGGAGATGGATAGCTGATTAGGAGTTGACTCTAAGACCGAAAGAAGGAAATTAAATGAATAACCAAAACAAGAAAAGATAGAGATGGTAGATTGACTCAGGGTGGTACATTAAGCTGTTGCTTCTTTGGCTTGGAGTAACATCATTTGAAGTCCAGCGCATGGCCAATGCCTTGAGAGGGGATTAGAAGAGTGTATAGGTTAGGTAGAGTGGGGACGCTCACTAAGATAAGGAGATGACCCTATGAATGAAAATAGATGATAAATAACCTTTAATAAATTATGTATTTTAGTAGATGATGAATAATACAGATTTGAATGATGGTGACCTCTGTAGGCGACCTAATCCCAAGGAATTATAGTAATCCTCGTAGTAGAGGAAATACCGAGGAGAATAGCCTCTCAGTATGGGGAAAGTAAATACATATATGTTTCAGTACGTGTAAGTTAAAGACGAACAGTAGGACCTTCAGTTTATACATACGTACGTACATACATACATACATATACATATATATATATATATATATATCTTTTGGTAAATGAATAGAGAATAGTATGGACACTCGGCATTTGTATATGATTTTTTTGGGTAAATTGATTAAATGCTGGTGAACGATATGTAAACGTATGTGTAGGTATGGACTGGAAACACATTTTCTTTATGTAAAGGTTGAGGTAACTTGGGTAGATAATGACATGTAAGTTTATACATAAAATCAAATTCTATACTTTAGTATATAAAAATTACTTGTTAAAACATGAGTAAGTGAGAAGGAGAATCTATTCCACTATGCAGTGTGGTGTCACTATATGTAGTAAATAATTATGAATTATTGTGGCTAATATTATCCATACCCGGCTATTTTATGATTCAAAGGTTATTTTCACCCTTAAACTTTGAGGTGCTCATTTTAGTAGTCTAAGAGTTGAAGCATTAGGAATACCATGTTTTTGATGTATAGTCAAAGGAGACAACTATAAGAGGCAACATTACTAAACTATTTATTTTTGTTATGTATAAATTATGAAGCAACTATGTTTGCATTATTGTAATATAACTTTGATCATTCATGGTGGTATTAATATATAACAATAATATACTATTCTATTTTATATTATATTTTTCTCTCTATGGCGGACATTAAGTAGTTTAATTTGAAATGGAATGATGAATTGAATTTGTTTAAGTACTATAGCTCTTTATAATTTTTATTTATGAAAGAAGAGAAAAATAGATCTTATAGTGTTGCCTGAAAATAAGATTAAAATGACCACTACACTCTAATATTCATTTTATGCTCTCAAAAAGAAAGATATTTCATAGAGAATTGCTAATAAAATAAGAATAACATTTATTTGGATAATTTAAGCAATCACTTTATCTTTTTCCAAAACCTCTCTAAACCTCCATCAAAATGTAATTATAATTACCAGCTTCAACCTCCGTCTACACATCAAATAAAAATCATTAAAAATTATTAAAAATAATAAAAACTCTTCTGTATCAACTAATCACATTTTGGAGCACTTAGATTCCTTGTTGAATTTATTGTGGATGCTAAGGATGTATTCCTTCATGTGTTTAGGTTTTAGATTCATCTGTTAGTGAGTGGGATCAATACCCTAATTTTGTTTATGTTATTTCATGCTATATTTTGATTTATATAACATTAGGGTTGTATAGAATGATATTTTTGATGTTTTGATTTAACATGATGATTATATGATTGTTAAGATTATTAGAAATAATATTAACACACACACACATATATATATATGTAATATAATTCGAAATAATATACAGTTAGTGCGATGATGGAGTTCGAATAATGATTGTCAGATGTAGAGAGTTATTGTTAGAAGCTACTACAAATTTTGGACAATGCTTAGAAGGTGTTTTGATGAAGTGGCTAAAGGAAAGGAGTGACTAATATAATGGAAAAATGGCTAAGTTAAAAGTTAGGATAAACCATAAAAGTGGTTCAACCATAGATGGTTAACCAACATCATGTTGAGGAGGTTTATATCAATGGAGTATGAAATGAAACACAAGGTTTTAGGATGAAGTGCCCAATCGAATCTTATGTCAAATCTCAAGCATGGTCAAACCACTAAGGCGGTGCGGCCGGCCTGGCCAAACTACTAGAGGTGTTCCTCTTTTCCAAATGGAACCAAAACCTTATACAACCCCTTATGTTTGACATTGGTTCTTAGGGTGTACCATAATGTTGACAAGGTTTTTTCCATTTAATTGATGGAGTAGCACAAATTCCAAATTAAAGTATTCAATAAACAGTTTTTCAGTGATCCACAAGGGCTATGTTAGGGTAATTCACATGGTTTTAAGAGGAAAATACTAGATTCAACTTTTGAACTAACTTAAGGATTTTCTATTATCGAACCTAGGTCGCGGAAAGGGAATTCAGTGATCGAATCACAACAATGGGTAAGTGCTCACATAAGAGAAGTCAAAGATCACACTAGGATGGGCTAGAGAAAACCAAAGGATTAGAAAAGCAATAGAACTAGAGTCACGCTGGTAGTGTAACGCCTCGATATTTTACGGGAAATATAATTAAAAAGAAATTAAATCGCATTTGGTACAGTGGTAAAGGCGCATGTTGAATTCCTTAGTGACTAGGGATCAAGTCCCGTTGTCGCCCAAAATCTGGAGCGATATTTTTTTAGCTAGTTCATTTCCAGCTATTTTCCTACGTATTTCAGCGTTGTTTCTGCAGTGATGTAACAGGATGAGATGGCTAAATTTTATTGGTTGAGCGATGTGTATGGGCTAGAATGGATAACCATTAAGTGTATGAAAGAACCAGATTTAATCTAAAATAAACTAATGGATTATATTCACTCAAACAATCTATAAATAAACCATCTAACCTAAACCTAATATCTTATTTAGCCGTCGCCATAATTCTACAGTAAAATTAGTGTGTATTATTCTTCCTCCTTTTCTCTACTAAATAAACAAATCTCTACCAAATTAAATTATCTATATATATTCAAGCAATTTGGGGAATTTAGAAGAATCAAAGGGAGAAAGATTAAAGCAAAGCTTTTTTCAAATTTATGCAAGCTCAAGTGCCAAGTGAGTGGGAATTAATATGAAATAGAAAAATAAAGTAGTTCAATTTCAGTTCTTTTCTAGCATGTTAATAAGAATTAATTTCTGTTATTAATTGAGAATAGATGTAAATTATTGCAACTTCTTCTTCTTCTTCTTCCACTTCTCAAATCTAGTTCATGTTTCGTTTAAAATATGGGACATATAAATTGTTCTATTCGCGTTTTATGGCTTAAATAAGATTGAAATTTATGTAAATTATTATATCGTCTTCTTCTTCCACTTCTCAATTCTAATTCATGTTAGGGTTGAAATTTGGAACAAACAAATTGTTATTCACGTTTCATGGCGTAAATAAGATAGGTTTAATTAAATTGAATTAGAATTGTTATTCAATTTCTAATGGTAGAACAGTTTAGTTGAAAAAATTCAGAATATGTTACTTGAATAAAATTATGGCTTTGATTGATATAATTACATAATTTTGAATATGGTTTTGGAACAAAATTGGAAAGTATAATTGGCATAATTGTTTGTTTCATATGTGGCCTAAAAATATAAAACTGGAATTTTGTATAATTAAATGGTTTGTGGCTATTGGATAAAAATTTTGTACAGATTAAATCTCTAGAAGGAGAACGTAAATTAGGATGGAAAAAAAGTAAATTAAATGGACCCTAAAGGCTAGTGTAAATCTGTAACAAAATGGCATAAAAATTACAAACAAACCATACGAACTGAACGGACGTGAAATTGAAATACCATTATGTAATAAAAAGGGAAATTGTGAAATAACCAAATCAGATGTAAAAATGCCTAAAGCAGATTAATGGAAATAAACAGTATGTAAACTGTAACGGTAAAATTAATTAATCTGGAAGCGATTTGGTAGGCAGACCTTGTAAAGGTCAGGATAGGTGTTTCATGCAGTTAAGACCAAAATATAGTTTTGGCTGTACGTACTAAGAGCGGACAAGTAGGTTTGCAAGGATGTTTGTTACTTTTCATAGGTTGTTAGTACGTAGGATAGATAGCATCCGCAATCGTAGGCTTCTTCAGGCAGATCGACTAGGAAGGAACATGACAAGTGTGCTCCGACATAGGCTTCTTTAAGCAGATCGTTGGAGGATTTTGCATAGCTGACCCAGCTGCTGGCGCTCTTTTGGAGGACCGACACTTCGGATAGGGGCAGGTCCACGTTGGTGACCGAGGAGACAGGAGTCCAGTTTGGCGGAGCCTGAGCGCAACTTCGGAGTCCTACGAGGTTATTTGAGTCAGTGACGGTCAGACGTAAGAGGCATTTAGTCACAGTGCATGGGTGAAGGGCATGACTTTCACGCTGTAGCACGTGGATAGGTAAGGACAGCAGGTCCGACAGGCCGATTGACGTTTACTATTACTACATGTTGACTTCCCTAGAGTGACCATGTACTTTAGCTTCTTAGGAACTGTGTCTAAGAAGGATTCACTACATTATATTATTCACCCTCTGCGATATCCGGGGAAGACCTGAAATAAAACTGTTTTATTCTTTCTGCTTCATTTTATTTCTCATTCACCAGACTTTACGTCTGACCCATTCATGTTTTTCCTATTTTCCCCAAATTACAGGAGGGCAGGTCTAGGTTGCAGTTCTTCGCAGCTTGGAGGGTCATTGGTGGCGTTGTTATCTTCAGCTTTTGTTTCTTTTGTTTCATGTACTTCGTTTCCCTTTTCCGTACTTTACTCTATATATGGTGACCTATATTGTAAACTTTGTTATGTTTTATTTTTTGGTGGAGACTACTTGGTAGTTTTGGTTTTAGAAATAAATTTGGGATAATGTTGTTTTTAATGAAACTGTTTTGCTATTAATTTATAATTAGTGAAAATTTTCTTCTGTCGTAATATTTTAATCATTTTATGATGTTGCCTAAGTCTCTGTGCTATGTTGTGGATTTTTATTTCATCCGACCACCCGTGCTTCTAGTCATGTCCGATTTTCAGGGTGCCTAGAGGTGCGAGGTGTCACAGGTAGGTTTTGGTGATCAATACACGTTGTGTAAGAGATTTTTATGCGATCGATCTAGTAAATAACAAGTGATCAAATTTAAATCCATGGGTCTGTAAAGCATATCATTAGGTTATTCATGGAGTAGGGATACCAAATTTCTGAGTGGAGTTCCATTCATACTTCTATTGAAGTTTTTATATAGTTTTGGTCAATCTCTTCAAACTGTTTGAAGGCATGTTTTATGGTAGTTTTGACTGTTAGTCCTTAGGTATTTTGTTTGACATTCAAGAAGCATTTTCAATGATAGGATTCCAATTGTACCATGAGCAGAATCAATTATGTTGACTACCTATCCAGAAGCTTATCATTGATGGTTAGGCTACACATGATTTTGATATTTTGAGGGTGGATGAAATGGGAACCCTTGTGCAAATGATGGCTAGATAAGGTTACCCATCTTACATGTGTTGGGTTGACCAATTTTCGATACCAATGACTTACTTTAGGTATATCAATCGACATATCCATGTCATCAATTATTTATAGCTCTATTCATATATTTATTATGGTAGTTCGATTGATTTAGATGCTTTTGTAGCATAACTAGTTTGGTATGATTTGTACTTACCTTTTTGCACCCTAAAGATTGTAGTTTACCTATAGCTTTGTTAGCTAGAAGTAGTATAGTTTATTGTGCTAATGTTTAATCAGTTAGTTAATACCAATATAATTTATTGTTGTAATAGCTTTGGGTATAGCATAAGAGCGGGTTATGGTATGATAAATAATACCTTTTTGGCTCCTTTTCCTAACATAAGTATATCATTATATATATGTATGTATATACATATATAGTATTTTGGTTAGTTCCCTTGCACCAAGTTTATGTTTGACATGCATTTCTTCTTTTATTCTTGTATGACATATCTTAGGTACTCTATAGTAGGCGTTGAGGATTTTGCACTAGATGGATATAAGATCTTTGGAGGGTACGAAGATCAATTATACATTGCTAGTGCACTCCATTTAGTAATCTATCATGGAAATTTTTTATATATGCATGAGATCACGTATTATTTTAGTGCTTTTATTCATTACAATTGCTTTGTATGGGAGGTTCATGTACACTGTCTATTTAGCAGCCATGACTTGATAAGTTCTATTCATTTATGCCATGCCCACATTATGTCTATCATGTTTCTATACATACATATTTCTCTATTATATTGATTATTTCGACTGTGAGTTGTAAAATATATGTTAATGGATTTAGGTTGTAGCAACCTTAGAAGCTTATTGTTTGTGGTTTTTCAAAATTAAACATTCCAACCTGGATTTAGTTTCGAGTAACGCAAACAGTGGATCTTCACACATTGAATCCTATACATGAAAAATAATATTCCCTATGTATCTCTAAGAGGGTCATCTTTGATGGACTAGTATGCTCGTTACATTTCTACTTTAAGCGGTTCGTCTAAGACATTCCCGCTCGAGGTTGTGATCATTACAAGGTGACCTCGGGTTTTCATATATTATGAGGTAGTTAAATCAATATGCAGTTTCATAATATTGCAATGGGTGGTTTATCCTGAACTGTAACATCATGTAAAATTTGGATAGTAAGTAAATATTTACTAAATGGTAAAATGGTAATTTTACTAAAGAGGGTAAAAGTATAATTTTTACAAATAAATAACGTAAATGATGAAACTTGTACCATTAAGTAAAGCATATTTTTCTACTCAAGTTTCATTATAAGAATGTCTTAATCGGATACTTTTATATTGTAATTTGATTTTTGTTTGGGCTAAGTAGAGTCTAATGTCCATTAGTACAAAAATAGAATAAGAAAAGTAGCAAAACCTAAGGGGTAAGTACGTATAATTACTTTCTTCATTTTCTTTTTCTTCCCAAACGAAAAAAAAGGTCTAAAGCCAATTCTCCATTAGTTTCAACAAAAGTTAGTACTATAAGGTGAGAAGAGAACAATCTCACAATGATTCGTAGAGTTTTGAGATGAGTGTAGTATCCAAATATTCAAGAAGGAGGAATATCTAGTCAGGTTCAGGCTTCTCTGGATAAATTATGAGTGGGGACTTATTTACTACATTATATAATTGTATATATGCTTATAATCCATTGTTTATAGCCTATATTAGATTAGTGGCTAGGTTTGAGATGACTGATAAGTTGGTATATGCTTAATGATATTGAATTGGAATAAGAAATAGGTGATTGGCAATTAATGTTAAAGTATTGACCTTGGTTAAGAATCAGGGAAGAAGGTGAGTAGAAAAGATACATATAAATGAATCTTAAGAAAAATTATTCTGTAGAATTAAATATCACTGCAATAAAATGATTGTATCACAACTTTACTTTTACAACGTGCAAAATATGACCATTATAATAAAAATATTTAATAAATGTCTTTTTCCCAAAGTTGTAGTAAAGCCGTTTATTACAACTTTCATATTTTTGTAGTTATGATAGAGGTTTTAACAACTTTGTAGTCTTAAAAATTGTAAATATTAATTTATAGCGACAGTTATTTATAGTTTTCATACTCATAGGTCACACATATTTTAATGTTCATCGTAATCAATCATGCGAAAAATTAAAGAAGCATAACAAAGTGCAAAAAATAACTTTGTAAAATTTGAATAATCGTTAAAATTCTGAAAACTAAATTTCTAAAATTGTTTTGACTTAACTTTTTTAATTGAATTCAATAGTTGATAGAATTTTGAATAAATCGGTTAAAATAACTTTAAAATAAGTGTAAACAATTTTCATACTATTTTTTCATTAATGGTAAGTTTCATTATAATTTTTTGTTAATGTTAAGTTCACTGCAAAAAAATTAATAAATTATAATCTATAAATAATAATTTATAATCTACTGTAATTAAGAATTTATTAATAATTTATAATCTATTGTAATTAATAATTTATTAATAATTTATAATCTATTGTAATATTTTGTTATAGTTAATTTATAATCTATTATAATTAGTAATCATTAATAAATAATCTATAAATAATAATTATTTTTTAGTTAATAATATTATTATAATTAATCAATTATAATAAATAATTTACAACAATAATATATAATCATATATAACTAATTATTTATACTTAATACTTAATAACTTATAATTAATGATTATTTCATAAAAAATAATTTACAACCAATGGTTAATCACTGCATGGGATAACGCTAAATGTAGCAGTGATAACAAATGTTTTATTGATAAGCAATACTTAAAATTTAAAAAGAACTTAAAAAGGAAATAAATTAAAATAAATTAAAATCACGTTCAAATGAACCCTCCCAGAGATATTTGATGTCAATCCACTTAGATGCACTACTTGATTTGTTATTCTTAAAGAAGAAAAAAATCGGCTTCATTATCACAAAATAAGGTGAATGGTCTCACAATACTATCAATTACTTGAAGTCTTGGTATAAAATTCTTTAACTAAACTACTTGACCAATAGCACGATAACATGCCACAAATTCTTCTTGCATAGTGGAAGATGCCCTTACAGACTGCTTAGCACTCTCCTATGAAATTGATCCTACTGCAAGCATAAATATGTAATCTGATGTGGATTTGTTACTGTCCACACATCTAAAAAATCTAATCAGAATAACCAACAACTTCAGGGTTATTTGACCTCTTATAAGTAAGCAAATAACCTTTTTTCCTTTGCAAATAGCGTAAAACTTTCTTAGCAGCTTTCCAATGTTTCATTCCTGGATTAATTTGATATCAGCGAAGCATACCAACTGCAAATGCAATATCAAGACGTGTACAAACTTGAGCATACATAAGACTCCCTACTACCGAAGCATAAGAAATTTGATTCATTTGAGCATGTTCTATTTCATTTTTAGGATATTGAAACTTGCTGAATTTATCACCCTTGTGACAATAGGAGCAACACTAGAAGAGCAATTGTGCATGTTATATCTTTTAATCACTTTCACAATATATGCTTTTTGAGATAAGCCTTAGGTCCCACGATGTAACGACCCGTAATTTTCGACAATTAAAATTTGTTAATTTAATAAGATTTTGGTAATTTAATATTGAAAGAAATAAAAATTGGAGATTTAGTAATGAAATAAATACTAAAATGAAATGTAACAATGGTAATTAAAGCTGATTATTAACAATTGAAATGAAATTCCAATAATGAAATAATGTAAATTGTTATACTTAGTTATAAGATTGAATATAATGTCAAAAGTGAATAAATGAAATATTGGATTAACCAAGGAAATAATAGTATAGTTAATGGTAATTTAATAAAATTAGTGTTATGAAAGAAATTGTAACCTTTATTTGAATAATAATCCTAAATGTGATTAAAAGTTAGTGGTAACAATTATTATAAGCTACCTATTTAATTAGTCTATAAAATTTAAATTGGAAATAAATTTCAATAAATGTAATTAAATATTATGTTAATGTAAATTAAGTTAATATTTGGATTAATTGCAAATAAATGAAATTAAATATTTAAAATATTACGTTAATAGAGATTAAGATGAAATTTGAGAATATTCATGTAATAGATCATGAACCAATGTTAATTTCATCCATTTGATAATAATGGATTGAATAATAGGATGAAAGGTCAATTAAATGGAATTATTGAAAATTTAATTTATAATTTCTGAATTTAATGAAATTGAAATTAAACACTGAAATTGATGAAATAATCAACTTTAAATTGACATCTAAATTTGTTTAAATTATTGTAAGTGATTAAGAAATCAAAAATGATAGAAGTTGTAAATAATTAAAATTTAAACTGAAAATGTGATTTAATTAATTTAATATTAATTTATTTAATTAACTGAAATATAGCCATTTTGGCCACTGACTCGGATTTCGACGAAACCTGTTTCATCGGATCCGTAATAGTGAATTATTGTAAGATTTCAAGTTGTGTAATGATCAAACTTGTCGTTTGATCGTATGGACTCGAAACGCCTAGAAATTAATTTAATTGAAATCAATTTGAAATAAGCTGATTTTATCATAACTTCTCCATACGATTGAATTAGGACTTGAAACCTGTTCCATTGAGTTTAAAATATTTGAAAGCATCTATTTTGATATATGGGTTGACCCATTTTCGTTCCGGAGTCGAAACAGGCTTTTCGGGTCGTTTATCGTTCCAATTCAAACCAAATCTTGTCCATCCATTCTATTTTCAGCTTTGTCTATAAATAACCTATTATAAACCCTAGTGTTCCTCAACTCAGTTTGTTTGTACGTACAATTTCATTTGTTCCTCTCTTTCCAATGGCAGACAAACCCTAAATTATCCAATTCAACTTCAAATCAAATTCAACTTCAAAATCAAATCTCTTCAAACTATATCGAATTCTATATCAATTTGAAGCTCTCGAAGAGCGTAAGTCAATTATGTGATTCGTTTCTCGATCTAGGTTGCTGTGTGGCCGGAATCGGCTAG
The DNA here is from genome assembly GCA_030737815.1 of Allium fistulosum. Lineage (NCBI taxonomy): Eukaryota > Viridiplantae > Streptophyta > Magnoliopsida > Asparagales > Amaryllidaceae > Allium > Allium fistulosum. The sequence goes on along the minus strand of CM060901.1, from coordinate 300,274,440 downwards.
ATTATTTTCGGCCGTTCGTTTCGTCGTGATGGACTTCAATGGATCGTCAAATCGACGATATCACGGCGTAGAGAAGGCATAGCGGAGTTCATCGACGTAGGTGATGCGTTGATTTAGTGGTTGGATCGACCTAAACAATTCAATTAGGGTTAGAACCCACGTGGCGGCTGCTGGGTGTGCAACGTCGGCCGACGTTCGTGGATCGAGGTTGTTGGCACTACTTCTGGGGACTCGGGGGGAGACGCGGCCTCGTGCATGCAGGCGTGGAGGAGGCGCATGCGATATCTAGTGGTGGCGGCTCCTGTAGACTAGTGCGTTAGGGTTTGAACTTCTGGAAGATGGAAGCGTGCGTGACGCGTGGCGATTGGTTTGGTCTGTTTTTTTTTGTTTTTTATTTTATTTCATATTTGACTTTCGTAATAGTTCTAACGTACATAACTTTTGCATGCGATGTCCGATTCATGCGTGGTTTGATCTGTTGGGATCGTATCGAAATTCGGGACATTTTGACGCTGGTTTGGATGAATTCTAAGACTGTTCAAATTTTGGGTTTAAATTTGATTTCAAATCAATTTAAATTCAAAAGGTGAGTGTTTTAACCCACTAACAACTTCTAAAATTTCTTATGTTAGTTAAATTAATTTTTGATGTGATTATAAATTTATTTATGGCTATTTGGTATATTTTAAATTATCATCTCAGTTAATTTGAATTTATTTGAATTAAATCGTTATTTAATTTATTATTGAATATATAATTGCCAGTTAAATACCTGTTATTGATTACCAGTTCTATATTGATATTTATTGATTGATTTGGATGATGATTGTGATGGATGTTGATTGTTTATATTGGATGAATGGATGTTTTATTTTATATCGTTATAAACTGCAAGTTCACTATGGGTTGAAATGGTACATACCCGAATGATCAATAGAATAAAGAAAAATCATTATGGGTTGAAATGATAGACTCGAGCGATTTTATGGATTTTATTATTAATTCGGGATTGCGGTTTGAAATGATATATAACCGTAAAATTTAAAATTGCGGATTGAAATGATAAATATTCGTATCACTTGACCCTAGGGTAGAAAATTATATACGGACTTTGGATTGGTTAAATTTAATGATTTTGAACTTCTTAATTTTTGAATAAATTAAATGATATCTTGAAATAAAAATTTGATGTATATAAATTGAAGTATTATTGGAAAATCAAGTTTATGATGAAATGTGAAATGGTTTAAAAGGAATTGCTTTAAGAAATTAAATTGAAAGTTAAAGTTAAACTTTTAAGTATAAATGAAATTCTATTGAAATTAAGTTATTGACGTTGTTTGAAAATACTTTGAAATATTTTGAAATTGGAGTAATCCGAATTGATATTTGAACATGGATTGAAACAATATGAAATTCAATAGTTTATTGAAATGTTAAATTGAAAGGTTTGGAATTTGGTTTGTTGACTCGGAAATTGAAAATGGTCCAAATGCGTTGAAATGAAATGAATAGTTTAATTTGATATAAATTCAAATTTCATGTTTTAATATAAACTGTTTTAAAAATATATTATTTCAAAATTCCTAATTATTAAGATTTCAAAGTATTAAACTATTTTAACCTGTATTAATTATATTAAATCATTTTAACCTATTTTAAACCATTTAATTTATTTAAACTAATTAACCTGTTTTAAATTAATTTAAATCTAATTAATCTATTTTAAAGCTATTTAATCTATTTTAATTATATTTAATATATTTTAAATCTACATTAATATTTATAACTATTTAAAACTATTTTCTTCTAAATTCCAAACTAAGTAAAATGGATGGGTTCATATTCAAATTCTCGATTTTTTTAAGTGAATATGGTTAATGATGTTATAACCTAAGTTGGGGATTAAATAACATATTTGGTTTAATATGATATTTTGAAATAAGAGTTTAGCCTATTTTGGAAATATGACTTTTGAAAGGAAATATAATTTCGTTTCAATGTGATATAATTTCGAAAGTAAGTAATGATTTCGAAAATGATATGATGTGAATTGAATATGATATTTTGATATCAATTAGGAAATGATTTTTGGAAATGTAAAAGAACCATCTGGTGTGTAATAAGCGATTGGTTGTTAAAGAGACCGGGATCGGATATTTTCATACTCTCTGCCAATACCGAAAACCACTTTGACAACTATGTATGCGGTGGAGATTCCAGAATGTAGGATGGTGGCGACGATCCTAAAGGTATATACGTGGACCTGACTCCCATGAGTTAGCTTAAGGTGGCTAAAACAGGAGCAATTGACGGGCTAAGTGAGGTCATTCCTTCGATCGGGCACATTCCTTCGATACTATATTCTGACTTTGCGATTTTGGTGGCCACCCCTCGATTTTTTTGATTTGGGAGTGTGTTCTGAGGTAGCGGTAGTAGCTGCTATGCGTTACCACCGGTCCGAAAGTGTAATTGGTATATCTACCCTGGCATTGCCTAGTTGCGCTGTGTCACCTACCCTATCGAGACCACTATGAGTTTATTTTGTACCATACCTATGGAGTGCCCTCTGATGACGTCCAGTACGGGTGGGATTACGGTACTGTATAGACTATGGGAATATATAAAAATGTGTCAAGGGGGAAAATGTAACACCTTAACGCTATTTTAATAGTTTATTCTTACTGTAGACATATTATAATAGCGTATTGTACTACATAGTAGATAGTTTAACGGATCCTTAGGAGATGTGAATCCCGAACATCTCTTAAGTTACTGCACTCACATTAGACACTGGATAAGAGACTTCAAACCCCGTAAACATCTCCGACGCCGTTTATACTCATATTTATTTACCATTGATTTGACTTACATAAGATCTTTTAGTTCTGACTCGAGTGTTTTGTCTTTTCAATTCGCTTGGGTCAGCCTGAGCATTTCAGGATTTGAAGACCTTATTTCTGGATTACGAAGACGAAGATTGTATTATTATTTACTATATTATTCCACTACATCATGCTGTTCCGCTGCATTATCATTTGTTTATCTCTGATATGTGTAACTCTGATTTTGTATTGTATAAGTATAATCAAATGTTTTGTATACAGCTTCATGAACTATTATTTGATTATTATATTTTGTTATTCCGCTGCAAGATTCTGTTTTGTTTTTTTTCTTTCCCTGCCTTTTCTTATTCACCCCAATAACAATCCGTCCTTCTATATGGTTTGAGTTGGCATGTGTGTCTGCTTAAAGCATACAAAAAGGCGGGATGTTACACACAAGACCGATCTTGGTAAATTTCAATACATATAACATAAGAGGCTTCACCAAGACCCTTCATTTCAAACTTAGCTGATAGAAAATGTTTTATCTCGTATAACATGTCTAAATCACCACTTGCTAATAAAATATCATCCACATACAAATTGAAAAATATAAATTTACTCCTACTAATCTTGAGGTATATGCATTGGTTTATTGTATTTTCTTTAAATCCAAATTTGGTTATAACCACGTCAAACTTGAAATACCACTGTCATGAAGCTTGTTTTAACCCATATGTTGAACGATTTAACCTACATGCCATATGATCCTTGTCTTCCACAACAAACACTTCAGATTGTTTCATAAAAATTTCTTTATGCAAGTTACCATTAAGAAATGCAGTTTTCACATCCATTGATGTACTTCTAAATCATAATGAGCTACGAGGGCTAAAACAATCCTTAATAAATCTTTCTTTGAAACGGGAGAAAATATATTATCAAAATGTACACCTTCTTTTTTTGTAAACCCTTTAACAACTAGTCTGGTCTTAAATCTTTCAATGTTACCTTTGGAGTCAGTTTTAATTTTGTGGACTCATTTACAGCCTATAGGTTTAACCCTGACAGGTAACTCAACAAGATTCCAAACTTCATGAATTTCAACAGATTTCATCTCGTCATTCATGGCTTATAACCATTTAGATGATTTATCACTTGTAACAACTTGCTTGAATGAGATAGGATCATCTCCATTATCTATATCACATCCTTCCTCAACAAGGTATACAATATAATCATTTGGTATGGCAGATCTTCTCTCTCGTTGTGATCTATGTAAGGGTTCTTGTGGTAGCATAGGTGCTTCATTAACGTTAGGAACATGAGTTCTTCATAAGCCTTTTGAACAAGAGGTATAGAATTTGTAACCTCTTTAATTATCGAAATTGGAACATAAGTTCGATTTTCTTTGATGTTTAGTGTTATATTTACAGTACTCCCACTTATCTTGCCATCTTCAAAAAATACAGCATGTCTAGTGGTATGTGATGGGCAATAAAATTTGAAACCTTTGGAGAACCAATAAAATAACAATAAATGGTTCTGGAATCAAGTTTCTTTAGTTGCGGATTATAGACTTTTGCTTCAGCAAGACAGCCCCACATAAGCAATTACCCTAATTGCAACTTTCTGCCAATCCATAGTTCATAAGGTGTTTTTGAAATAGATTTACTAGGAACCCGATATAGAATATGCGTGGCTATTTTTAAAGCTTCTGTCCATATCATACTTCGTAGGTATTTCATATCATACTTCATACCATATCCTTTAGTATATGATTACATCTTTCAGCAACTTCAATCTGTCGAGGATCTCCCAGCATGGAGTACTGATGAACAATATATTTTTCTTGAAGAAATAAAGGGAATGTGCTTGGACTTTGACCAAGGTCGGTGTGTCAACCATAATATTCACCCCTCTATATGATCGCACTATTTTAATTAAGGTTATGCTGATACATAATTCTCAACTTCAGCCTTAAAAGTTTTGAATTTATCTAATGCTTCAAATGTTTCATTAATCAGATACACATAACCATGGTGAGTATAATCGTCAATGAAAGTAATAAACAATTTATGCCCGTTAATACCCAGAGTAGGAAAAGGACCACATATATCGGTATGAATAATTTCTAGTAGTCCCCAACTTTGAGTGGCTTCTTTCTTATTTTCCTTGACAAATTTTCCTTTAACACATTCTACACAGTTGTCAAAATCGGAAAAATATAATGCTGGGAGAATGTCATTTCTAATGAGACGTTGCATTCTATCTTTTGAAGTATGACCCAACTTGCGATGTCATAATTTGAAAGAATCCCAAGCATCACGATTTCTCTTGACTCCACGTTTATGATCAACACTAGTAATATTCATAGATAACAGAGATTCACAAAAGGAAGAATTCGATCATAAGTTATATAGATTGTTACGTAATAATCCATAACCAACAAACTTAGAGTTTTGATATAGTTTCAACTCATTATTACCAAACTGAAATGTAAAACCACATGCATCAAGTCTGAACCATAAATTAAATTCCTAATCGCACTAAGAATATTAACTACATCATGTAAATAGAAAATAAAACTACACTTCAAAACGAAACGAAGGGTTCCAACGGCCTCGACTTCAGCCTCTAATCCATTAGCAATTTTAAGTTTCCTTTTTCCCCTTTGAAGCATCCTCACGGAATGGAATCCTTGCTGTTGGTGAAGTTTTTGGGCTTCACCGCACTCAACTTGATCATGAGGTGACCTTGTAACTAGTAGCCTCCACGATTAGGAATCAGCGAATTTCAAAGAAATTTTGAAAGTGATCGGTAATCCAAAACAAAGTTGCAGAGAAAATAAAAGCATGGGACATGGAGATTTTTTATGTGGTTTGGATTGATATTAACCCTACATCCATGGGATATTCCATTATACCTTTAGTTTTTGTCACGACCCGCCCTTCTCGACCCTCGAAAATCGACACAAAATACTCAACAAAATAATATGCCGACGATCGAATGCCGGAAAAGACAGATTGTAGAAGAATAAGAAAGAAGGTAGAATAAGAAGAATGAACTAAACAACATCAAAACCTCACAGTCGCAGCGGAATAAAATATAATATATAGAACAGAACTTTACACAAATCAAAACTATATCTGTTTATATACAATACATCATCATCAGAGTATATCAATACAACCAACCATAGCCAGTCAAACAATCTCAACAATCACAGCAGCGGAATAATACAAGTACGATAAATACGTCTCGGACTCCAGCTCCTCTCCTGAGCTCCATAGCAACCTATCCTGAAATATACTCGGTCTGACCCGAGCATTATAATAAAATAACACCCGAGTCAGTCTGGAATACCAGCGCATCATAAATACATCCAAACTGATTATTAAAGTTCAAAAATCCTTTGAAACAAAAGCATCTCGTAAGACCACGCCACAAATAAACATGTCGGGTTTTTACCTTACGATAGCTAAAACACTTTTTATAGCAATCCTCTGATATTATAATAGTGTCTAGATACAAATACTTATTAAAATAGCTGAAATTGTTACATGATTAAATTCCAGCATACTAGGTATACAAACAAAACTCGTACAAGGTACGTAGGGAAAATGGATTTCCAACGAATGACTAGGCACTGGGGTACCACCTGTCACAGTACGTGGCCTAGATCACAGTACCGAGGAGTACGCCCGCTCCCCTGCAACACAAAGCCGGAATCATCCCTTACTGGATAATTCCAAGTAAAATCACCCCACGGTTGTGATCAGCAACCGCACCACTAAGCCGAAATAAAAGGGACATCTAGACAGGGATGACCTTACTCTCAAGTGGGGGCTACCCACGAAGCCTTGCTGCATAACCCCTGATTTTCAGTCATTCCCGGTTGATGAGGCTTGAGGCTTAGCGTTACCTTTACAGAACATTTCACTTTGAATGCCCATCGTCCACCTGACGATGTCACGAAAGCATTCGTCCATACAAGTCCGTCCCGGGTCCGAACGGAACCGAAGGCACTACTCCTACTACATCCATTTTGGAAATATCCTCAGGATTAGTAGCGACTAGCCCTTGCTCTTCACTGCTCCATCTTCGACTCTGAACACGTTACACGAAACGTACAAACCGGATCGAAGTGGTATTCGAGTCTCCAGACCTAGAATCCTGGTATACGGAAACTCGATCCTGGTCTCTTCGAAACGATCAGCGCATTTGGCCAATATTGATAGTCGGTGATTTAACTATCAATTAATGTTCACAAACATCCATACACATCCATCACACAATAAATAATCTCCATATTATTTATTTTCTTCTAATATCTTTCAAAGATATATTTTCACATTTTCAAAACTCGTTTGAAAACAATTTTCCACTCTTCCTTTACAAGGTAAATCTTTTACCCTTTATTCCCATCGGGAATAACCAAGTATAAAACAATTTGCATTTAAAACAGTTAAAAATACTTTATACTGAAATATACTTTAAAATATGAAAATTACTTCTATTTATTTACTCAAAATATAAATTTAAAATATGTGAAGAAAACTAGTTATTAACACATAAACTTTGATTTAAAAATAAGGGTTTTAGTTTAACTAAATTCAAAATAGCGTTATAAGAAGAAAAATGCTAATTTTAACAACTTAAGCTAAAACCAACTTTTAAATAAATCCATTTGTAAAAATAATTGCTAATATACTCCTAAATTATTACGGTATTAAAAATTATTAATTTATTTCTTTAAAAATAACGATTTCTTAAAAATACTTTTAAAACGATTTAAAACTTAACCTTAGTTAAATAAAATCTTTTGTAAAACATTTACTTGGTTTTCCCAGGGAAACGCTTCCCGTTTCAAACATTCCAAAGTACTCTTTCATATAAATCCACTGATTTATTTCAAGTCAATTTATGATTTCAACATAAATTTCCAATTCCATACTTAACTATAACTTCCTCCGAAGTTAAATCACAATTTTTCATTTCCGGAAATTCATCTTTAAATATAGTTTAAACATTTTGGTGAATTTTCAATGGAAGCCAAATTTCCAATTCACTTAATTAAATTCTAATGAAATATGGCATTTCAAAACATTCTATTTTTCATTTGAACTTGTTAATTTATAGTCGGAAACTCCATTTTAACATATTTTTAATTCCGGATAACATTAGTCATTATTAAAATAAACACCGTTATTTTAAACAATTTATAATTTCATAAATTTAATCTCCAGAAAATTATACTTTCCATTTACCCATTTCATAAACTTCCCATTATATTCAAAATCCCAATTTGACCCAATTTACATTTTTCTTTTCAAACTGATTTCAAATTTTATTCTTTGAAATTCTAAATTTAACAATTCATTTTATTTCGTAAAAACACAATTTATCCATTTATAATTAAATTCTGTGATTATACTTTATACAACAATTTCACAGTACAATTAAACTTCCAGATTTATCAATCACAACATATAAACAGGTATGACTATCAACTATAAATAATTGCTACATTTTGAGGAATCCAATTGGATCCCTCCAACCTGTTTCTTCCTGCATCACAAATGTTAGCACATCACAATATAAATATCAATCCAAACTGATAACAACAGTTATAATCAACCAATCACACAGATATTTAAATATTATCTATTTAAAATGCCTAGCATCCAGATGTGAGTGAGAAAAACTCACCTTGAGTTTCGACGAGCGTTCGAAATTTAAATTAAACCGAACGTTGTTCGATTTAACTCAAATTTCTACTTGCCCGAAATGATTCCAGAACTATTCCACTGCGTAGTACTCGATTCTGCGATTCCAACGCCACGAATTTCGTCACAAACTGATATCGTATGAGTTCGTTACGATTTTTCAAAGTTTGAATTGAAATTTGAAATCAAATTTTCTTTTTATCTTAAAACTTTACCATCACAAAATCTCGGCCCTCCATCACTATACGAGCCCGCCCTCCTTCTTCTTCACTCGTACGCGAGCAAGCTACAGGGAACAAACCCAACAAAACGTGGTCTAGGGCTTGATGCCGCCCCTTCCTTGCTTAGCGCGAGACTGATCAGGAGCCACCAGCACAAGCGCCTTCCTCCACTCCCTCCACGACCCCAACGCGGTGAGGCTCGGCCTCCATCTAAGGCCAAAAAATGCGAACAAAACGAAGACGAACGGCAGCGAAAATCTCACTGTCCACTTAACTAAAACACATCTCGACCGTTGAATTAGAAGAGATCGAGGTGATCTACAACTTCCTAGTTGGGAGTTTCCGAATTCGTTGCTTGGATTTCGTGATTTTTGAGGGGGAACGAGATCAATTATCGGCAATAGAATAAGAAGAACGGTGGCTGGCAATTTGTAACTAGGGTTTAACAGAAATGAAGTTATATAATATAATTAAATATTATTTTATTCTCGTTCCACTCAATTTATCACTTACGCAAACGAACTCCAATCCTCACGTTCCGACAGGCTATCCTGGGGTTTTTCCGCGTTCCGGACACAATGGAAGGGGTTTCGTAAGCTGATTTGATCGTATGCGCGAGATATGGAATTAAACGATCAATTTAAAATTAAATCGGTTAAATCGATTTCGATACGTTTCGAGCTGCCACGGTCACACGACAACTCCGATTGCTACAAAAATTGAAATCCGATAATAACTAACTATTACGGATCCAATGGAACTAGTTTCGTCGAATTCCGAGACTGCGCCCCGGAAGGCTATTTTACTCGTCTATTAAATCGGGCGATTTTCAAAATTGACAAAAACGCTTAAAATTCCACTTTCAAAATTTTTTTTTAACTTAACAATAAATCATATAAAATTTATAAACACATTAAAAATCATTCTGGCTCATCCCAGACTCAAATCTGATTATTTGCATCTTAATAATATTAAATTCATTTTTAAATTAATATAAAATTCCAAATATTAATTTATTCACTTAAAAATTCATCTAAAAATCCCATAATATTATTTATAACCATTCGAACCTAAAAATACATTTAAACATCATTTTACAGCTATTTACACCCAAATCCCCAATTTTCTCAGTCCAAATATTTTAATTATTGTTCAATTTCCATTGAATTTTCATATTTAAAAATCTATGACTTGTTTTATAAATTGAATCCGATTTTCTTTGATCCAAAATTAATTAAAAATCCACAATGAACATTTAAAATGAATTAAATGTTCACAAATCCAGCAGTTAAAAATCTGGGATGTCACATTCCTCCCCCCTTATAAAAATTTCGTCCCCGAAATTTGCTAAGGTAAAAATATACTTCAACTCAACTCACTTATCCCATTTGCTTAGTTAAAAGCTATATTCACTTTCCCAAAAGGTTTCAACTCCATTTCAAAACCATTTGCTTTATTTACTCTAAATCCTTTATTTTAACACTCGCTTTCAAAATAACTTTACTTATTAATAAATTTTCCCAAAAACCCCAAAAATTTTCTAACTCCCAAAATTTTCGAAAAATTTTGGCAGAGTCTCCTTTGCACGGAGGAGCTTCTGCGATATCGCAGGATACACAAATATATATACATCGGCTCACATGGCCGGAAACCAAAATATATCACAATATATATATATATATCATTTTCCCAATTATTTTGGCGTAGGCGTACCTCTTAGCAAATTTTTAAAAACAAGCAGCTAATATCTCGCATATACGCGCTCCAACACTCTCGAACGCCTTCCGTACCTGTACTAAACTCAACAAACTCATCAAATTTCAAAGATAAGAACATTTCCATAATATTTCCAATATAAATGCAAGCCAAACATATCCATTTCATAACCAAACCAAGCAAACTTTATCATTAACAATGTCAACCATATTTTATCAACAATTCAAAGATTTCAATCACTTTTCAAATTACTTATTCAAGTCCAACTTCATTTTATTTCATTTGAATGCTTTAAATTCAAGTTCACTACATACAATTCATATTTATCTCAACCAATTCATTTCCACTTCAATATGATTACATATGCCTTTCTTACCTTTTAATTTTACTTACATTCCAAATTTGATTTACAATCAAATTTCATTTTAAACTTGAAACATTTGCATTTCAATTATGATCCATTTCCATTCATATGCAAACATTACTCATTAAGAGGTCAATTCATTCCTATTGATTCAAAATAAATTTCATTTGCTACTTTTGAATCAATTCACTTGCATTCATATACAAAACTCTTTGAATTGGGTTCCCATTCATATCAATTTATTCACAATTCAATTCCAATTGCTTTTAAACACTCAATTGCAAATACATGCAAATTTCCATGTCATTCAAGCAAAACAATTGCCACTTACGCTTATAACCATTTAAAATTATTTCCAACTTGGATTCATATAAATTTTATTCCATTACAAGGTTCACAAACCAAATATTTTCTCTTTCCAATGTGATTGTTAAATTACATTTTCCTTACATCTTTATTTCCATTAACCAAATTCAAGTTTATATTAATATCATTCGATCCTGGGTTATATTCAACTCATACATTCTTAATTTACCACAATAATTAATGAATATCATTTCACTTTCAATTCAATTTTATTATCCAACAAATTTCATTCAAATTTCTTAATAAAGCTCATCCACAATCATTTGTTTCTTTCAATTTGCTTAAGTAGTTTCACAATATTACCATTATCTATTTAATTTTATTTCCATCTGATTCTCATTCAACCAATTTCAATTCATTTACAAAGTTTAATGCTCTTCGTTTATTTATCCAATCCATTTTAGATTTATTTTATCAACAAAGAGACCATTTAAATTATCTCTCTCATTTGAATTTTATTTACAATTCAAATTCATCATTATTATAGCTAATTCCATTATTCATTCACACTCTCAACATTTATTATCAAAATTAAACCCCAATCCAAATCGGGCGTTTTATTTACCTTCACATTTTAATCAAACTATCAAAATTCTATTTATTGCAATACAAATTCCATTTAATTCAGCTTACACAAATTCATTTCCAAACAATTATTTTGGATTTAGTTGAGTAAACATTTACTTCATTCTACATCACTTCAACTAAATTAAATTTCCATTTAATTAAATTCTTATCCAAATTTAATTCAAGGTTAACTAGATTATATATGCATTTTCAATTTAATTCCTTTCCAGAATTTATTCAAGTTCTTCTAAATTTTATTTAGCCCACCTGAATTTAAACCATTTCCTTTACTACTTTAAATAAGAATTTAATTACATTCATTCTTATTCATAACACAACAGAAATTTTAATATTCAGCTTAATTCCATTTTAGTCAAAGTTAAACCCAATTCAATTTAATCTTAATTCTCCATATCCAAGTTCAACTTATTTACTAACTTCAGTTCACTTACCTCTTTTATATTTTATAATTGTTTCACCTTACTTTGCATTCCATTTAAAATTAAGTTCGAATTCACCATTCCACTTAACCATTTTTATTTGTGATTATAATTCCATTTTACTTGAGTTAAAATCAAATCTTCCATTCTCAAGTTCTCCAACTTATTTACTTGTAAGTTTATATTGCTCATTTAAGTCCATTTCCATTTAATCACAACTTCAAATTATAACACTTTATAACTTAAGAATATGAATTCATTTGCACAATCATAAGCATTTACATTTCACCGTTATCTCAACTTCCATTTAATTCCAATTCATTTAGATTTAATTCAATTTCAAATCCTTAATTTTATTTAACTTATCATAAGTTAAATCCAGATATATTCCATTCACCTTCATTTATTCAAAGTAAATTTACATTCCATATATACTCAATTCTTCTTTAAATCAACTTTCCTTTATAAGTTATATAGTTGAATCATTTCAACTTTCACATTTTTATTTTAAAATAGAATTCCCAGAATTCAATTTACCCGGATTTATTTCAAAACCAATTCGAAATAAAAATCAACACATTTCTCTTTTGATATTCAAATCAAATACCAAATTCCAAAACAAACTACTTTTACCAAACAATTTTCCTTTTGAAAATTCCAAAATCACTTGTTTCCCAAACAAGTCCAAACAAATACCATAACCAACTATTTTGGTAGCAATCCATCACTTTAGAAACTCGAAAATGAATTCTAATGATGTGGCCAGCATCATCAGGATTATTTTCCAGCGACTGAAGTGAGTTCAATGCTTTCCACTTCCAAAATCCACCTCAAAACAATTTCTAATCAAAAATATTTCCCTAAAATATACTCCATTCTTACAAATGCTTTTGAAAACATTTCTAACATTTCCACAAAGTCAAACTCCCAAAACTTTGTTTAATTCCATTTGAAATCCCTTTCAAAATTTCCGGGGTCAAAATTCTAGTTTAAATCAAATTTTAATTTTTACTTTTCTTATTTAAAACATATCCAGTCAATTCCATTTGGTTATAAACCATTTTAATATTTTAACTTCTTATTTTCTTATATATATCATTTCAAATTTTAGAACATACTTTAATTTCTTATTTGATTATAGAAGAAACAACCAAACAAGCATCCAATATATATAATTTAGAAAACATATTTCTTTATATCAAAATATAGTTTTGGGTAAAATTATTTCATTTACCCACTTTTTTTAAAAAAACAATACTATGTCGGTTTATCTTGTTCAAGAGTTTAGAAACCCCTATCGATACGGTTGTACTTCCCGTACCGACCAGAATTCATAAACACTCAACCGATAAGTCAACACAGTACAAAAACAATTTTATATCCACTAACAAGTACGCTCTCATAGCTATTATTACACTCAACTCATTATAGAGTACTCCTGACTCTATTATTATGAGTAATTTTCCCACCAAAGCCTAGGTTGTCGCCAATCTAAGCTCTGATACCAACTGTCACGACCCGGCCTTCTCGACCCTCGAAAATCGACACAAAATACTCAACAAAATAATATGCCGACGATCGAATGCCGGAAAAGACAGATTGTAGAAGAATAAGAAAGAAGGTAGAAGAAGAAGAATGAACTAAACAACATCAAAACCTCAGAGTCGCAGCGGAATAAAATATAATATATAGAACAGAACTTTACACAAATCAAAACTATATCTGTTTATATACAATACATCATCATCAGAGTATATCAATACAACCAACCATAGCCAGTCAAACAATCTCAACAATCACAGCAGCGGAATAATACAAGTACGAGAAATACGTCTCGGACTCCAGCTCCTCTCCTGAGCTCCATAGCAACCTATCCTGAAATATACTCGGTCTGACCCGAGCATTATAATAAAATAACACCCGAGTCAGTCTGGAATACCAGCGCATCATAAATACATCCAAACTGATTATTAAAGTTCAAAAATCCTTTGAAACAAAAGCATCTCGTAAGACCACGCCACAAATAAACATGTCGGGTTTTTACCTTACGATAGCTAAAACACTTTTTATAGCAATCCTCTGATATTATAATAGTGTCTAGATACAAATACTTATTAAAATAGCTGAAATTGTTACATGATTAAATTCCAGCATACTAGGTATACAAACAAAACTCGTACAAGGTACGTAGGGAAAATGGATTTCCAACGAATGACTAGGCACTGGGGTACCACCTGTCACAGTACGTGGCCTAGATCACAGTACCGAGGAGTACGCCCGCTCCCCTGCAACACAAAGCCGGAATCATCCCTTACTGGATAATTCCAAGTAAAATCACCCCACGGTTGTGATCAGCAACCGCACCACTAAGCCGAAATAAAAGGGACATCTAGACAGGGATGACCTTACTCTCAAGTGGGGGCTACCCACGAAGCCTTGCTGCATAACCCCTAATTTTCAGTCATTCCCGGTTGATGAGGCTTGAGGCTTAGCGTTACCTTTACAGAACATTTCACTTTGAATGCCCATCGTCCACCTGACGATGTCACGAAAGCATTCGTCCATACAAGTCCGTCCCGGGTCCGAACGGAACCGAAGGCACTACTCCTACTACATCCATTTTGGAAATATCCTCAGGATTAGTAGCGACTAGCCCTTGCTCTTCACTGCTCCATCTTCGACTCCGAACACGTTACACGAAACGTACAAACCGGATCGAAGTGGTATTCGAGTCTCCAGACCTAGAATCCCGGTATACGGAAACTCGATCCCGGTCTCTTCGAAACGATCAGCGCATTTGGCCAATATTGATAGTCGGTGATTTAACTATCAATTAATGTTCACAAACATCCATACACATCCATCACACAATAAATAATCTCCATATTATTTATTTTCTTCTAATATCTTTCAAAGATATATTTTCACATTTTCAAAACTCGTTTGAAAACAATTTTCCACTCTTCCTTTACAAGGTAAATCTTTTACCCTTTATTCCCATCGGGAATAACCAAGTATAAAACAATTTGCATTTAAAACAGTTAAAAATACTTTATACTGAAATATACTTAAAATATGAAAATTACTTCTATTTATTTACTCAAAATATAAATTTAAAATATGTGAAGAAAACTAGTTATTAACACATAAACTTTGATTTAAAAATAAGGGTTTTAGTTTAACTAAATTCAAAATAGCGTTATAAGAAGAAAAATGCTAATTTTAACAACTTAAGCTAAAACCAACTTTTAAATAAATCCATTTGTAAAAATAATTGCTAATATACTCCTAAATTATTACGATATTAAAAATTATTAATTTATTTCTTTAAAAATAACGATTTCTTAAAAATACTTTTAAAACGATTTAAAACTTAACCTTAGTTAAATAAAATCTTTTGTAAAACATTTACTTGGTTTTCCCAGGGAAACGCTTCCCGTTTCAAACATTCCAAAGTACTCTTTCATATAAATCCACTGATTTATTTCAAGTCAATTTATGATTTCAACATAAATTTCCAATTCCATACTTAACTATAACTTCCTCCGAAGTTAAATCACAATTTTTCATTTCCGGAAATTCATCTTTAAATATAGTTTAAACATTTTGGTGAATTTTCAATGGAAGCCAAATTTCCAATTCACTTAATTAAATTCCAATGAAATACGACATTTCAAAACATTCTATTTTTCATTTGAACTTGTTAATTTATAGTCGGAAACTCCATTTTAACATATTTTTAATTTCTGGATAACATTAGTCATTATTAAAATAAACACCGTTATTTTAAACAATTTATAATTTCATAAATTTAATCTCAAGAAAATTATACTTTCCATTTACCCATTTCATAAACTTCCCATTATATTCAAAATCCCAATTTGACCCAATTTACATTTTTCTTTTCAAATCTGGTTTCAAATTTTATTCTTTGAAATTCTAAATTTAACAATTCATTTTATTTCGTAAAAACACAATTTATCCATTTATAATTAAATTCTGTGATTATACTTTATACAACAATTTCACAGTACAATTAAACTTCCAGATTTATCAATCACAACATATAAACAGGTATGACTATCAACTATAAATAATTGCTACATTTTGAGGAATCCAGTTGGATCCCTCCAACCTGTTTCTTCCTGCATCACAAATGTTAGCACATCACAATATAAATATCAATCCAAACTGATAACAACAGTTATAATCAACCAATCACACAGATATTTAAATATTATCTATTTAAAATGCCTAGCATCCAGATGTGAGTGAGAAAAACTCACCTTGAGTTTCGACGAGCGTTCGAAATTTAAATTAAACCGAACGTTGTTCGATTTAAGTCAAATTTCTACTTGCCCGGAATGATTCCAGAACTGTTCCACTGCGTAGTACTCGATTCTGCGATTCCAACGCCACGAATTTCGTCGCAAACTGATATCGTATGAGTTCGTTACAATTTTTCAAAGTTTGAATTGAAATTTGAAATCAAATTTTCTTTTTATCTTAAAACTTTACCATCACAAAATCTCGGCCCTCCATCACTATACGAGCCCGCCCTCCTTCTTCACTCGTACGCGAGCAAGCTACAGGGAACAAACCCAACAAAACGTGGTCTAGGGCTTGATGCCGCCCCTTCCTTGCTTAGCGCGAGACTGATCAGGAGCCACCAGCACAAGCGCCTTCCTCCACTCCCTCCACGACCCCAACGCGGTGAGGCTCGGCCTCCATCTAAGGCCAAAAAATGCGAACAAAACGAAGACGAACGGCAGCGAAAATCTCACTGTCCACTTAACTAAAACACATCTCGACCGTTGAATTAGAAGAGATCGAGGTGATCTACAACTTCCTAGTTGGGAGTTTCCGAATTCGTTGCTTGGATTTTGTGATTTTTGAGGGGGAACGAGATCAATTATCGGCCATAGAATAAGAAGAACGGCGGCTGGCAATTTGTAACTAGGGTTTAACAAAAATGAAGTTATATAATATAATTAAATATTATTTTATTCTCGTTCCACTCAATTTATCACTTACGCAAACGAACTCCAATCCTCACGTTCCGACAGGCTATCCTGGGGTTTTTCCGCGTTCCGGACACAATGGAAGGGGTTTCGTAAGCTGATTTGATTGTATGCGCGAGATATGGAATTAAACGATCAATTTAAAATTAAATCGGTTAAATCGATTTCGATACGTTTCGAGCTGCCACGGTCACACGACAACTCCGATTGCTACAAAAATTGAAATCCGATAATAACTAACTATTACGGATCCAATGGAACTAGTTTCGTCGAATTCCGAGACTGTGCCCCGGAAGGCTATTTTACTCGTCTATTAAATCGGGCGATTTTCAAAATTGACAAAAACGCTTAGAATTCCACTTTCAAAATTTTTTTTTAACTTAACAATAAATCATATAAAATTTATAAACACATTAAAAATCATTCTGGCTCATCCTAGACTCAAATCTGATTATTTGCATCTTAATAATATTAAATTCATTTTTAAATTAATATAAAATTCCAAATATTAATTTATTCACTTAAAAATTCATCTAAAAATCCCATAATATTATTTATAACCATTCGAACCTAAAAATACATTTAAACATCATTTTACAGCTATTTACACCCAAATCCCCAATTTTCTCAGTCCAAATATTTTAATTATTGTTCAATTTCCATTGAATTTTCATATTTAAAAATCTATGACTTGTTTTATAAATTGAATCCGATTTTCTTTGATCCAAAATTAATTAAAAATCCACAATGAACATTTAAAATGAATTAAATGTTCACAAATCCAGCAGCTAAAAATCTGGGATGTCAAAGTTTTTTGTACAATGATTACAATGGCCTTAAAGGCATACAATCTTTTCTTTATTTTCCAAAGGAAGAAGTTGAAAAAGAAGATCCCTCTTTTTCGTTTTCTTGTATTTCCTTTTATAATATGAAAAGTGTTGTTCATTACATTCGCCCTTTACGTTTTCTTACAATCTCCACCCTCAGATTTTGCCACTTGTCGCTCATCCATGGTGGCTATAATTTGTACCTGGATTGATGATGGGCTTTCGATAGAAAATCCGAATACTAGCAGGATCATGGAAATCTAAAGTGGGATGCTCGAAAAGTTAGGCGGGAAACCCAGGTATGCATAGGTCAACCTCCTCTCTCTTGAAATCGCAATGACTTTAAGAGGAATGATAAGAAACTACCCTGGGGCTTTGCCATGTCATTGATGCATAAGAATGGGTACATGGGTGATTGTCGTCTGGTGTTCAGACCGTGATGCCCCCCGTTGTTGCCTTTACCTGCTTTTCTTGACTTATCAACATGTGGGGTCGGAATGGATTAGTCCTTCCCATTCTATCCTGAGGGCTAATTGGGTATGTATATTTGTCGTTTGTTTGTAGTGTTGAGTTTGTGTTTAAGCAGACCTCGGATGACCCTGTATACAACCCTTTTGGACTGCATTCAGCTATGTATGGAATTTTCTAGGTTGCCTATGGTATGCGCTTGTGCAGACTTATTCCTGTAGACATTTGACAAAATTTGAGTATAGTCGATCTCAGAACCTCATGCGTTAGTCTTTATGCCTTGGCTCGATAGTTTGATCTTTGCTCCTGGAGATAACCAATGCATTATACTCTATTTTCCTGATGTGTGTAGTGCTTATGGTTTGTGGTAAGAATGAGTGTAACACTTGTCCCCTAAGCTTGCAACGATTGTAGGTCGGGGTAGAGTTATCGCCTTATGCACCCGCTCAGTATTTCTATTGATCCTCTATAATCTATTTTTTCGACATAGGGAATAAGTCTTTTTAGTTATACATGCATTTAATGCTCTAGTACACGTATCATTGTTTTACTAGACCATCTTTTAACAGCTGTTTAATCCGCCTTTTCATTTTTCTAGGTGAATTTCTATAAGTCTTTTGGATTCATTGTTTCTATAGTAAATCTATACTCCATAAACTCTTTGATCGTTTCAATAGTGCGACTATAAATGTAACAACTCGCATATTTTACGATTGTATATTTAAATGTTTTATTTAAATATAGTATCGTTAGTCGTTAAGTCTG
This sequence comes from Allium fistulosum, assembly GCA_030737815.1. Classification (NCBI taxonomy): domain Eukaryota; kingdom Viridiplantae; phylum Streptophyta; class Magnoliopsida; order Asparagales; family Amaryllidaceae; genus Allium; species Allium fistulosum. Next base: position 300,255,131 of record CM060901.1, on the reverse strand, counting down.
AAATGTCACTTTTTGCAAACAATCGAATTAGGACTCGAGACCACTTCCATTGAGTCCAAAATGGTGTTTGCGACCTTTTTGAGTATAAACATCGATATGTTTAGAGTTGAGTAAAATTTTGATATTTTCATTTAGGGCTTTGGGTTTGGGTTTCAGCCCACCAACCTAACAAATAACCCAACTCCACTCCTCTTCATTCATTCCACTCCTCATTTCCTAACACTCTCAAGCTAAAGTAAAAATGGGGGAAAGAAGAGGAAATTAAAATTCCTAAACCCTAGCTTTGATTAGGAAACTCAAATTCAAGTCCAAAATCTAAGAGAAGCTTATGTAAGCATCCTCTTCATCTTCTCCATCTCAATCCCTCTTCAATTTTCATAAATTCCTATAACCTAACTTAGGAAAAACTTCACCTTTGATAATGGATTGAAGATTCTAGAGGTGTTGTTGAAGAGAAGTCAATCTTTGCTTGTTCTAGAGCTTCTCATTTGTTGTTTTAGGTTTAAAAGGTGAGTTTTTGAACTCACATCTATATGTATACCTTTGATAGTTGTTAGGTAGGAATTCCTAACACCTATTGCTTGTTCATTTGCCTTTGAATTGAATTGGTTTGATGAATACTCCAATTTTTGGTGTTTTGAAGTCAAAAATCTTTAAAAATCCAATCTTTGATGTTTGAACACGTTTTTGGGGTGTAACGAAGAGCCTACAAGGCTGGGTTGTCGCTTGGCATAAATCCCTAGTCTCCGTTGCTCGTCCGATCGCTTCCGGTTAGGATTTTTGCCCTTCGTGGGGCTAGACTGATTTTACTACAAATTCCAGTTCAGTCGACTGAACCTGGAAACAGAATGTTTCTGGGTATCAGATCAGTCGACTGACTGTACAGTTCAGTCGACTGAAACTGGGAACAGAAAGTTCATGTCCCTGTATCAGTCGACTGAACTGTATAGCCAGTCGACTGAACCTAGAAACCAAGAGTTTCTAGGCATGTATCAGTCGACTGACCATACAGTCCAGTTGACTGAATCTGGGAAATGTGCTTTTTGCCTATTTTAGGCAGTTTTGTATGGGTTTTCGATTTTTAATCGATTCTTAATGATCCAATTTGTTGTTATCATTTATCGACTTTGATGACTTCTTTCTTTGGATTTTCGGGAATATCCATTTGATGGATTTAATATCGATTTCTATGGTTTTGATTCACATCTTCGAATGTGAATCTTTGGATATTGATTGTTTTTACAATCATTTTTGTGATTTGTCACTTTAAAAAACAAAGGTTTCTATACTAGTAGTAACTATTCAAACTCTTTCACAAAGATGATTTCAACTCTATTTTTAATACAAAGCTCGTTTATAAAACCGTTTCCCAACCTATTAGTATATACAAACTTTTACCTCATTCGTATGAGAAATCTAATTAAACGGCTTAGCAAAACAAGTGGTATGAAATGCTTGCGTTTACTTCGTCGGTTAATTTTTGGACTTGTTCGATTGAAAATCTTGTGACAATTTTCGAGTGGAAATCTACAATTTGTTCGTAAATATTTAAGTTAAGGCAGTGGTTATGGGACATGAAGCTAAACTCATTTATTTACTAGCTTAGTGTAATCGACACTTCTTGATGATCGATGATGATCATTTTGTGGTTTAGACTAGCGATATGCAATGTCTCTTTGTCCGTGTGGGGGACTGTACCCCGTTCTGTTGAGCTTCGTCTCATTTTTATAGGCTAGCGACCTATGGGTTTTATGGATTTCGGTTCATCGGGTGTACCGTTGTACTACGTCGTTGTTCTGGCTTATTTGAGTTTTAGGTTCCTTGGGCGTACCGTTGTACTACGTCGTTGCACTGGCTCTATGGTTAGCGACCATGGGTTTGCGACCCGTTCGTGATGCACGTGTTGGTGAGTTTTCATGCTCCCGTTTGTGATAGGCCTCCCCCCTTTGTGATTTCTGGATTTCTAGTTGATAATTTCTAGAATTTGTGTTTCACCAATTTTGATGATAGGCATTGATGAGCTCTATCAATTATTTGTGTTTTTGGTGAATAATTTAAAGAATGCGATTCTTTTTGGATGTTTGAGATGATTTGGCATATTGTATGATTTTTGTTGTTATTTGATGTATACTTGTCGCAGTATGACATTATTGTTATCATACGTTTTTGTCATATCTCTTATCCTATCTCATTTTATCTAATATTTATAGCTAGATTGATCCGTTATTATTTTCTTCTTAAATAATACTCGGGTCAGACCGAGGTATTTCAGGTGCTCCTGCTTGACTTCTTATCAGGGTCCGTCACCTGACTTTTGGCTAACTACTTTAGCACAGCAGTTTTTGTTAGTATACATTTGAGATAGAGACTCCTTGTTGTATACATATTCTTTTGTCTAGCACTTGTATCTATTCTTTTGTGATGTATTGGATCTAGTTTGACCACTATTTTGATGAACACTTTTATGTGTTATATTCATATCTGTTTCCGCCTTTGTGATATGAATGTCTGTGACTGAATTGTGTTATGTTTATTTCTATATTTTTTTCCAAAGTCCACATAGCCACTGTATGGTAGCTTTGAGTTTGTATTTGATATGTCGGATTTCCTCTTGAAATGAAATGTAAGTTATATTATCTGACATATCTGTACTCGCACAAAGCAATTACACAGATGGTCGCTCCTCAACAGCCTTATTCTTCGTGCTAGTCGACGGCATTACCCCGTAGTGTCCTTGGCTAGTGTGAGTATAGAGGTAGGGCGTCACAATAATTCAAACTCAAGTATGTATTTTCCTGTAACGACCCATCATTCTGAACCCCAAAAGTCGACACTAATACATTTATGGTATTAACATGCTGAACAACTAAGTGTCGGAAAGACAGGTTGATAGGGAAAAGAAAGGAGATAGAAGATAGAAGAACTAGCAACAAACACGGAATCTCACAACGCAACTAAATAACATATATTGATCAATATAATATTTACAAAGTCATTTACAAAATGACACATCAGAGTCATACTAATACAATTTCTAACATATGATAGTTATAACAGCTTGTGCTTATACATAGATATAAAGTACATAATATACAGCGGAAACAAGATGATAACTATCTATCGATGAAGCCTCCTACTCCAAGCTCCTCCAAAATGCATCCGTAGAAACCTGAACTACTTGGACGCTCATAAAAATTTGAGCACCAAAGAGTTTTAAGGAAAGAAAATAAAACTCCGGGTCAGACATGGGTCTGGTGTAAGTAAACTCAAAGCAACTGGATTATTAAGTTAAAAACTTATTTGAAATCAAAGGTATCTCATAAGACCACGCCACACATAAACATGGACGGGTTTTACCTTACGATAACCAAAACACTTTTATAGAAATTCGATGATATTATAATAATGTCTAAGGGTTCAAAGTAAATTATTCAAATAGCTAGAATGCTTGCATCCCACGTTCCAACATATTTAGTATACAACTAAAACTGTAAAGCTCGTATTGGAAAATGGATTCCAACTAATGACTAGGCTAATGGGGTATCGCCCATCATAGTACACATCTAGAAAATGTACCGAGATCGAACCTATCGATACCTGTAAACACAAGACCAGCCTACCTCTTACTGAATATGTCATACCTCGGTCACTTTGTAACCCTTTCCATTGAGATCTCATGCACAATCAATCCATAAATATGTAGATGTATCGTATCTAGAAGGGTGACAACATACTCTAATGGGTGTGACCCACATAGCCTTGCTACATCTCCCCTGTTTTAGTCATTCTCGGTTGTTGAGGCTTGAGGCTACGTTTTACCTTTCTGAATAGAAATCCCTCTTGGAATGCTAACACTGCCCTCCCAGCAGTAATGTAGTGCCAGCATTCATTAATACAAGTTGTCCAGAATAAGGACAAACCGAAGGCACTACTTCTACTACATCCATTTTGGAACCACCATCAGGATTAGTAGCAAGCAGCCATTGACTTCAATGGCTCCATCTTCGATCTCATGCTTCAAGGTGTCTTCATTCCGAAACGCTTGAGTTGGATCGAAGTGGTTTTCGGATAACGTATCTGATCCCGGTCTCTTCGAAACAACTTTCGATATTTTCCTGTAAACTCAACCCAGGTTCTTTAGGAAATAAACAAACAAATGACAAGAGCGGGGTTCACTCCTAACCGTTTGTGGATGGATTTCCATAGCATTCGTCCTAGAAGAACAAACGAGTTTATCCGTACAGTATAGTACCTTTGACGGTAATTGTACCATATACTTCTCATGTTTCTCATAGATGTTTCCAAAGTTATGTTTTGGTCCATATTTGATAGTTAGTAATTTAACTATCAAATTAAACAAAACAATCAAACATTGATTCAATTCCATATGGAATCCTCTAAGCCTTTATCAATTAATCCTTAATTAATAAAATCATTTTATAAAACCTGATCAAAAGAACTTTAAAAACACTTTTCCCAAATTCCTAACGTTCCCTTTAAACTTGGAAACAATTCACATTATTTACCAAAAACATTTTGGAAATTCCCTCTTCAAAATTCTATATTAAATGGCTAACAATTCCCTTTTAAAAACATCACCTATAATTAAACCCATTTACTTCACATTCCAAACCTCTTTATAAATTTCCAAACTAGATTTAAAATTCCTTTGAAATCTCTAAAATGATTTATAAATCTCTTTCTATTTTAAAACACTTTATAAAACTTCTTTATAAAACCTTTATAAAATTTTATTTATAAAATATCATTTACAAATTATCTTTTGTAAAACACTTTAAGTAAACCTGCAGTAAAATCCCTTTATAAGCAAGTTATTACTTATAAATAACTTTACAACTTATATACAAATCAGGGAATAACATGTCAATATGAACTAACTATCATATACATGTCCAAATAACATAATAACAGGAGGTTGATTTATCATGTTAAACAGATATCCAAACAATTCAATCAATTCATAACAGAACGGAGATTTATTCTGCTAACACATGTCCACAAAATCAAATCACTTACACTATAGCAGAATGGTGTTTTGTTTTGCTAACAAATGTCATTTAGGCTTCCTAATCATATAGGGTTACTTAAAGTCCAGACAAGAGATCCTCAGATTTGGAATCAGTTCACTTTAAAAAAGAGATTGATTTAAAAAAACATTTGGTCCAGTTTTAAAATCACCTTTGAAAAGATTTAAATAGATTTAATTAGCTTAAACCCCAATTAAATCTTAATTAACCCTTATTAATCAAGCTTAAGTCATAATTAAATTCTAATTAGGCTTAATGAACTTGATTAAGTGTTAATTAACTTACTAATGCAACTTGGTTAAGGTTAAACCAAATTGTTTAATAGTTAAACCCTAATTAATTAAATATTAATTAAATAATCCATTAATTACTTAATAATTAATTAACCATTAATCTTAATTAAATAACTATTAACCACTTAATTACTTCTTAACTATATAAAACATTAATTAAAACTTTATTAATTAATTAGCAGTCATTAACTTAACTTAAGTGATGATTAACCTTTAATCACCTTCTTAATTATCAATTAAGTGTTAATTACCTTTTAATTAACTAATTAATTAAGTAATTAGTTAACTATATTACAACTTAATTACTTTTTAATATTACTAGTTAAGTTTGAAAAACTTTGTAAACTAATTTCAAAATAAAACAAATTTGAAATAGAAATTCAAACCTTTGCCGAACTGCATCCATGGCGACTACGCTATCAGTATAGTTTGCTCTAACCCACCTTTAAGCAAAGCCACTTTACTAAAACAATACTATTTTATGATCGAAACATACCTTAGTAAATTTTCACACTTTAAAACCAATTACGCAAACTTTAACCAAAATCTAAACTTTAAACTCTTGAAACGAGTTTGATTTCAATTCTGACCTCAAATCCATCACGACTACATACAAAGTTTCAACCTTATTTTCAACCAGTCATGACTATAGTAAAGTTCATCATCAACCCTTTATATTCACACATCACATTCACACAAAAAATTATATACATATACCAATATATATACAATTACTAACTTTGCAATAACACATCCATTCGAGTGCTAACACTAACCCATACATTAGCACTTATCATCACATTTCAAACATTCGATGATCCAACATATATATAACATACATATAGCTAAGGATCAAAACAACATATAAAGGAAAGTCCTTTCCAAAAGATTAGGAATTTACTCACCGAATCCAAACTCTCGCTAAATTAGAGTATGACATAGCACTTCCATTTCTAAGCAACAAGATAGATTTTTGAATCCTAAATGCACTAGGTAAGCTCAGCCTTGGAGGAAAGAGGAAGCGAGACTTATTTTGGTAAGGTGGAGCGACTTCGGATAAACATCAAATTCTCAAAAAATAAACCCGAAAATAGGTCATTTTGTAACTGATTTTTGGGCTACTCGCGGAATTTCAAAATGAACTCAAAGAGAAATTTATTGGAATTTCTTTCCTCTATCATTTCAAAAAAATGAATCACTCACTTTCGATTTGATTTGAAGAAGTTATGGTCCAAAGAAGATGGACCATTTTCGAAATTTAAATTCTAAGCTCAAAATTGCTCTGTAAAGAATTGATGTTTTGGCATAGCTATGATAGAAATTTGAAAAAGTGGTCAACTAGAATGTTGTATCCATTAAAATTTTACACGGTTTCAAAAAAAAGAAAAACTCCATTTGAGTACGAAATGAGGAAGAAAAAGTTGGTGGAAAGAGGAGGAAGAATGGAGAAACATATGGGTTATTTATAAGTAAGATTTCGGACCTCATCATTTTATCAAGTCACATCATTCTCTTCTTCCCCTCATATGTCACATTCCCTCCTCTCTCTAGTCATATCACCTATGTAATAATGGTTAATCATGATAACCCTAAGATGTGACAAGATATATATATATAAGTTTATTATTTTTAAATTTCTTAATTGTCACATCACACTCTTTATATATATAAGTTTAATTGTTAATTAACTAAGATGTGATAAGAGATAATTATGGTTAATGATTACAAATCTAAGATGTGACAAGAGAGGAATATATTTATATATAAGATTATTATTTTTAAATTTATGAATTGTCACATCACTTCCTAAAAAAAATTAACATAAGACAATCTATCCTTAAGTATATTATTATTTAGCTAATTAACTCTTATATATATGTATATATAGTGCACAAAGATGAAAAACATTCTCGACAACTTCTGGTGTCGAAAGGTCAAAATTTCGAAAAACGTTCTTCGGTCACACTTTTTTTTCTACGAACTATTTAATTTGGTAAACAAATTTTGAAAATGATTTTACCATCATTATTAATTAATAAAAATGAGTTTATTTATTTTCATTATAAACCTATATATTGAATATTTATGTGATACCCCACCTCTATGCTCATAATAACAAAGAGTATTAAAAGAAATACTGTCTATTATTACGAAGAATAAGGCTGGATAGGAGCGACCATCCGTAGTTGGCCTTACACTAATATTGGTTATCTCGATAGGAGTGGTATATACTTTTTATTTTTCATCTATTATTTATTTACTCCCATCGACACACCCAATTATCAGTATAAAACAAACTACGATAGTTCATAGTAGTTTAGGACATTAGATATAACAATAACACAGATAATATAAATGCGGAACACAGATTAACAAAAATCTCATATATATATAACCGATGTCAGTTACAATATAGTTGACACGATACATATGATACAACTACAACTGTCGACTCTAGAAGTTATATATACAAGTACAGTATCAACTAATATACATGAATACATATCTTTCTATACAATGACACTGACAACTTCAGAAGATGTGATAAGTCTTCAAATCCCGAACAGCAACTCAAAGAAGGAAATCTACAACCTGAAATAACTCGGGTCTGACCCGAGTATTACATTCAAAAGAAATAATACACGGGTCAGTCTAATTCAAACTCAGTTATTAGTGCATAGAAGCAATAATAATCCCAAATAGATGAAAGTTACAGGAATCGCGTATATCCAACTCTCGATACGAGAATTGGATAACGGCAGATATAACACTAAGCAGGGTTAAACGACAAATCAACAAACCAAACCAGAATACAACTCCAAACCATTTGAAATTAACCAACGAAACAATTCAACAAATCGAAACATCAATTTAAAACTGTCAAATCTGATAGGGCTGCAGTACACGCACGCGTGTACTGCCTCGCCACTATCGCAGGAGATACACAAAAGCTCAGTGAAAGTCACAAATGATCACCAGGTCAAACCCCGAGATCGGGTTCAACACAGGTGAATATGAAAACAGATCCAAATGCATTAATGCAATGCAAAACAACAAGGACCAAAACTGCATATAAAACGAAACTGCAGAGGTCAAAGTCAGGTGATCCTATAACAAAATTGCGAAAGCCAATGAACAAAGAACAGTCAGGAGCAAGAAACAGTCAGATGAACAGTGAAGCTCAACTGGCAACAAGTAAAACAAGCCCAGCTACCACATGAATGCAAAGAAGCATCTCAAATACCACTCAAATTTAGAAGAAACAAAAGGCCAGTGTACAGTAACAGCCAGAGCACTTGTAGCTCTCTGACACTCAAACCTGAATGAAGACTGTAAAATGATCATGAACCCAGCGCAAACAAGTGTATACAACATCTTAGTGAACAAGCAAAGCCATTGCCTGAGATTACATAACCGAGGAACCAAATCAAAACAAAACAGTGCAAGAACAAAAGAAGCTCAATTGCAAACGTGACAGTGAAAAAGAGGGATGCCAAAGCCAACATATACAACCATAACAATGCTACACCATATTAAGTGCCGACAACCAAAGAGGATAACCATCAAGTCAATACAGCAGTAAGTAAAAATCAAACACAGACCGAATTCAAACGAAACTTAGTGCTAAACACATAACGACCTCCAAAGCACTTAAAAACTCTGGTTGTCAAAAACAAAGCAACAAAGGTCGAGAAAGCATCAAAACAGTATGAACTTTGTTCGAATAAAACTTTATACTTAATTTCTGAAGTCGTATGTTTTCAATAGTTATTTTCAAATTCCCTAAGTTTTCAATATCAGGTTGCAAGTGCAACCGAGCTAAAATGTGAAACTGTAAATACATGGGGGGGGATTTCATAATGTAATATGAACCAAGGAATGCAACTATACTTCATGCTAAAAGAACTGGCCAATGTCATCCTAATTACAAAACCAACAATGAAGCCACCAGACTACTTGAACAACTACATACAAAACATAACTGCACAGTTCAGATCATAGTCATTTACCAGTTTCAAACTCAATGGAACAGCAGTTGCAAAAATTGGAACCAAGTCATAAGGACGAGGTTCAAAGTCAAGTTATATATATGAGAATTGCACTGCCGAAGTCCATAAATAATGTGATGAAAACGACCAAACCAAGACGGGGACATCTGCAGTCCAAAAACATAGAACAGCAACGACAACCCAAGTTAATACTGAGAGAGTCGAGGAATTTGATCCATTCAAACGGTAGAGCAAATTAATCGACAAATTCAATTGGGCGAAATCGAACATTAGCAGGTTCGACCACAAAATTCAAAATCATCAGATAAGAAACATTGCAAGTCGAAGTCGAATGAGCAATTTCACAAATTAAGTCTGTAGCTTTCTAACCAGAGACAGTGTCGAAGACAACAAAACAGAATCAACATCGATACAAAATAAGCAACGGGTTCAACCAAGACGAAGAAGATGTGAGTAATAGAAATCACTCACCTTAGATTCGAAGTCACACTCCCTCCAGACAGAAGCAGCCGAAGAGGCAACCAAGAAGAAATCGATCGAAGTTAAGCAATTCTCGAACAATCAACAAAACAATCGACATAGGGACGGCACTTCGAAAAGCCCAAAGTTCAGAGCGCAAGAGGAACGAAAGCCCCAAATTTGTAGAAACGAACGAGCACGAAGAGAGCCACCATTTTTATTCTTTCAAACGTTCGCTTAGGTTTTCTTCGAATGGGAAAAGATACAGGAGGAACGGTTTATAACTCGAGATACCCAATACAACACCCATGGGCCAACATTCAAAGCCCAAAATATTTTCTTAACCAAATGTTTAAAAGAATTCAAACTGGGTTCAAAACTCAATTTAACAATTTGCAACTGAATTTAATCGTCATTTTGATGATAATTGAAATTACAAAAATCCCGGTTGTTACAATTTAAAATTAATTAAATATTCACTAATCAAAGCAGTGAAATTCCAGGTCGTTACATTTCCTCCTTCATCTTCCCTATAAAAATTATCTTTTCATTTGTGAACAACGGCTAGTGGATTAATTTCCCGTTTTGGGGACAATCCTACGGATTGGGAAGAGGATAAGCCGTTTTGATTATCTTTTGACTTTTTTTGAAATAATATCTAGGGTTTTAGCATGGACTCTTCTTCCTCTTCTTCCATGCTTCCCGCTTTTAAAGTTATTTTCCTGGGGATGCTATAGGTGTCCCTAAAAAATTCGAGTATTCTGGATACGCGCTTAGGGTTTCGGAGCCTCGTGAACATATTGATACTCCGTTGGAGGGATATATCTCTATCACTCCTGAGCATATTTAGTGTGGGTTATTTCTTCCGATGCATCTAATAATCTGTCAATGGCTTACCACCTTAGGTGCCGCTGCGGTTCAACTTGCACCCAATTTGTGTTCCCTTGGTTTGGCTATCTTCATCCTTTAAAATGGTAGTATTTTCTTTAGCGACAAACTCTGATTCCTTCTCAAGGTTAAAAGAAGTCCTGGACATGGGAGTAAAGGATTCTTTTATATTCAGGCTAAAGAATCATTTCTTACGAGTGTCCCCGGTAGGATTGAAAAGTGGACCACATTTTATTTCTTTATTCTGAATTACGATGGATTCCCTTTTTTCTCAGCATTATTTCGTTCACACCATCTCTTTGGAGGTGAATGAGCAATTATATGGGTTTCGTAGGCAGCAGATTTAGGGTTTACCAGTAGGGGTTAGGAAAGTAACAGAGTTTTGTCGAATCGAAGCTAAAAGCTCATGGTTTATTGCATTCCCATCATGTACTTTCCCAAAGAAGCTTTGAGCCCACTTCTTCCCCATCCGATACTGGGGGTATAAGTAACTTGTACTAAAATTTAGAATTGCTAAATTTGTGATTTTGATTTCATTATCTCTCTTTTTGCAGATAATATGGATGATGTTGTTGCAGCTAGGATTCGTAAGGCTTTAGAGGAAGAAAGAGAAAAAATAACGGCCCGAAGAGGCTGTTTAGAGGGTCTAATGGTTCTCATACTCCTTTGGTTCCTATGTCTTTCTAATTAGGATGCTCTTCCTCCTTTGGTTCCTGCATCCACTGGGTTGGTTGGTTCTTCTTCATAGGGTGATCCTGCTCCTGGTGTGGGCATTTCAACTACGTTTGAAGTTAAGGTTCCTACCTTGATGGAGAAGGTAAGGAGGATTGCATAGGGTCCCTTTGTTCTTTCCACTTTAGCCTCTGAGATATCCCCTGATGCCATCCTGTCAAAGTTTGTGAAGCTATGGTATTATGTGGCATATTCTCTTCCTTTTTTCTCGTAAGTATGATGTTGGTTTGTTACTCATATTGTCTTATGCTTCCCCTTGTTGAAGTCTACGGCCTTGATGATGAAGGCATGTGGATCAGGGAGTGCATAGGCTTAAATTCTGAGCCAAGTGGCTAAGCTTGAAGTTGATCTTGCCTCGACCAATGGTGAAAAGACTACCCTGATTTTCGTAAAGGTTAATGCAGAGGAGGATATCGGGGTGCTTCTTGAGCAGGTTGAAAAGGTCGAGAGAGAAGTTAAGGCTGCTGAAGATGCTCAGGCTTTAAAGGAGCATGAGCTGAAGGAGAAATATGAATTTCTGGCCAGAGTTGAAAATGAGCTGGATGAATCCAAGAAGGAACTCAACATTGTTACCTCAGATGTGACTTATGGCTTTTATGCTTTGGCCAAACGTCAATTCAACATAGAAGTTAAGCCTGACTTCTTGAAGAAAGAGGCTGCAGTGAATTTGATCCTAGCATATTGTCAGGGTAAGTGGAAGGAGGAGTAAGAGGATGTTGATTCAAATAATTCTAAGCACCCTTCTTAAGAGGAAAGGGAAAAAGCTGATGTGGACCAAGTAAACATACAACTTGATGAACATAACCCAACTGCAAACAAGCTTAACTCAACTTCCTTGATAGATTTAGATGATAAATTCTAGACCCCCTTTTGTATATTAGCCTTAAGTTACCGCAGTTAACATCTAGAATAATAGAAAAGATCCTTTGATTTGGTCGATGCCAAACAGGTTGAATAAGGATCAAGTAACACAGATTGTGTAAGACCATAAGAAATTATCAAAACATTAGAGACAACGGAACTAAACCTTTTTACAGACCACGGTAAACTAAATACCTTTATATCTAGTGTCACAATTTACAATGTAACATATAATGGTGGACTTGCGCAAATTTTGCTAAAGCCAAACAACAACGAAATGAATGCAATTAAAATAAACCTTTGTTGTTCCTAGCATTTATAATTTAAATAATTATGCAGCACTGATAAGAATGATAAATGGATGGTCTTGGACATTTTACTAACAAAAGTTCAAGAAATAAAATAAATACGTACTTACATGTTCATATAGTGTATTTTGAGCATTTTCAACAATCACAGCAACTGCCTTGCTAAATCTATAGATATATGCAAGCAGTTCTTTCAATAATGGTTTGGTTTCAAAATGTTCATCTTACACAAAATATCAGCAAAAAATGTTATTTTGCTTTGATTTATTTGTTATTTCTATATTCACATAGACTTCTACTATTCTGGTGCATTTATATACGTTAATGGTGAACGTTTTAATATACATGCCTATAATATCTAAACATTAATTATGCCAGGCCGTACATAAGTAAATAACAATTTTCTTGAAGCCATTACCATTTGTGAACTATAACAAGAAAAAATTAATGTAGCGCATGAAAATAATGGATCATATTTATATTTCCAAACCATTATCATTAAATTGTTATAAATTAACAATAACAAGTGTTGCACACAATAAAATATATCAAGTTGCACACCGCAAAAATTATTATAAAAGCATATTTTTCGCTTGTTTGTTTGATAAATTTTTCTTGTCCTTATCGTTAAGTCTTTTTATATTTACTTTTATGATCTACAAGTTCAAACATCTGCTATCATTTAAAAAAAAGGCAAAACACTACGCCATAGATGACCTTCTGCAACATTTTTGCAAGGTGTTGCTAGCTAAAATGTTGCGACAGCTATAAAATTTTGGTCCTACTGTAACGTTGTATTTTTTGTGTTACCTTAGCCATAAAAATGTGTTGCTCTAGCTAAACAAGTGTAACACGATGCGACATTTTTATATAGTGTTGCCATAGATATATTCTAATTAAAAAAATTTAAACAAAATTTACACCTCAGCGATCCACACCACCATTTAAAACAAAATCTCAACCGTCGATTCACACCATCGATCCACACCTTACCAATTTCCATTTCCCGCTTTACTTTTCACTCACCCGCTTTCGTTTCTCACCCCCAATTTTCCAATCCCTAATTTTTATTCCGCCGACTTTAAAAAAAATGATGCCGCTCCTCCTTGTTTCTTCGATCTGGAGAATAACTGGCTTTGCTTTTATCCTCTGTCGGCCATATCAATTTCCGTTATTTTCTTTCGCCTCGCGTCAGTTTTCCTCACTACTTCCGGGTTTTCTTCCCACGTCAACATTACACTATTAGTTATATTGAGATTTGGTTGTTCAGGCGTTCGATTTCACAATCCAATATCACAAACCCAAATTCTTTAGTTGGGCATTTCAGTCGATTGGGTGGCAGTGGATTTGCGATTTTGTTCAGGTTTTTGGCGATTCTGGTGATTCGAGGTAAGGTTATGGGATTGCGATGGTTCAGGGAGTTGCTGATTTGGTCGCAATTTCGTGGTTGGGGCCTGATGTCAGAGTGGCAGGGGTAGTCGAATTGGTTTCGGTGAAGTTCTGGTTATTGGCAGTCAGGTGGAAGTAGTCGAATTGGTTTGGATACAGTTCAAAATTAGAGTGATGATATTGTAGTGTCATCAGTTTCTGATATCTCGAATGATAGTGGAATGGTTTTGGATATTGTCTCATATTGTAGACATGAGGGATTGAATGATTTATTGGAGCACAATGGATCAGTTTCAGTTGTTTGTTTAAATGGTAAGGGTATGTTTTGTTTAGGTAATGGTGATCAGGTGTGTCTCTTTTATGTAAATGATAAGGAGAATGTGCAAGTTTTATCTTTTAAACATGCATAGAGTTATCAGGAATTGCATAAAGCTTTGGGCTTGTGGCGTGAATAGTAATAATGGTAAGTTTGTTAATGCGCTCGTTGGAAGGGATATTTGCAGGCCTGTTTGTTTGAGCTTTGAGGTTAATTGTGTAGAAGTTGCATTAAATGGTAAGAAGGTTAGCGTTTCAGCTCTTGGTTTGAACTCGGTTAATGTTCCAGTTTTCTTGAAGGCCTGTAGTGAGTTGAATTTGAATATAAAATGCACAGTTGAAATGATACGGCTATAGGAAAATGGAAGTATGGGCATTATTATTGATAGAATAGAGAAGGACACAAATTTAGACAATAAGCAAATTATTATTTTCATGGAAGTGAAGGAATTGCTGAAGCATATTATTCACTGTGTTGTGATACTGTCAAGGTGTGCAGGGTCAGACATCATGGCTTATTCTTTTGTTAATCCAAACAAGGTCATTTATTTTTATATTGACTCTTTAAAATGTATTTTGTACTTCTGTCTTGCATCTTTAAGAAGATCTACACCTCCTCCTATTTATGCTTGTGATTCTACTCATGTTTCCAAACTGGTAAAAGAAAATGTAGGAGTTATTCAGTAGTTAATATCAAAAGAAATGCTAGATTGTTAAAATTTAAAGCTTCTAGTTCCTATACATGTGGGCTAATGGAATGCAATATATGCTTATAGTTTAGTAGTTTGTTTGTTCCAAATATTGATTCAATATATGCTGGCTACCATTGATTCAATATTTGTTTGTATGTCTGTGTGTGTTATAATTTCAAAATTGCTTAATATGCAAAAAAGAATAAATGTAAATTTTTTATTCAGTAGAAGCAACTTCAATGCTAAATTACTATAATAGAATGTTTGAGTTTGGTAATTGGATATTGAGGTCCCAGCAAAATATATGAAATAAATAAACTCAGTATGTTGACCAAAGAGGCATATAACCTGCGTATCTGTATTACTAATCGGACTCCTATATGTCTTCTCTGTAGGATTGCAATGGGCTTCAGTCCAAAAATTCATCAAATTTCAATGGTGGCCAACATATGAAAATGTCGAATGGTACTTTGCATCTTCATAATCAGGTTTGTCATGCTTCTTTATCATTTGGTCTTTTATTATTATTGCTATTATTTTATTTTTGGGTGAAATTCTGTGCTTATCAACCTAACGTAAAGTTACAGGAGAAAAATGGGATGAAACACTTTCAAATACCATCTTTTTCCATGGGGCCAGAATCTGCTTTGAATAATTCGCCTGTATTTCATGCTTACCAACAGGTTTGTAGCTCGTAACCATCAAATTTTGTTTTCTTTGTGACATGGCTGTGGTTTTAGGCTGTCATATCATAGTCCACATTTGATTGTGACTAATTTTCCTCATCTTATCGATGTTTTTTTTTCACGTTGAAGTTGCCACGATCTATTGAAGGAAATATTCTATAGCATCAAGTGGATGATTCAGCTCAAGCTAATAATACTATTGCTTCTAATGGTTCTGCAAAACCACGTGTCCGTGCACGACGTGGCCATGCAACTGATCCTCACAGCATTGCTGAACGGGTTAGTGCATGTCTATATTCGTCAGTGTCGGTGTCTGTATAAATTGAAACTGCATATGTAATGAGTGAACTGAGTGATGTAATGAGGAATATCTGTATATGTGAATATCAGTGTTATATATCATTGAATTGTAAAATAGTGGAGTCGGGAATTTGTACTATTTCAAATGTTGAAATAAAATATTTATTTAAATAAATTACTGTTTGAATATCAAATTCTGTGCAATAGCATTTTATTAAATAAATATTTATTTCTATTAAAAAATCAAATATGCTCTACATTGTGGGCCCCACAAATTCAGAAAGTTAATATCTATAGCAACATGTTGGAATGTTGCTACAGACACCTATGGATGTTGCTATAGACCCAAATAGGGTTCTATTACAACAATATTACTTATGTTACCTTAGATAGTCAAAATGTTGCCTTTGAGGTCTAAGGCAACGGCAAAAATTGCATCATCCGAAAAGTGTTGCCATAGACCTATGACAACATTTTTTGGGCCTGATCCAACATTTTTTTTGTGTTGCAGAAGGCCATTTATGGCATAGTGAAACAAAGAAATATATATAAATTACTACACTTTAAAAAAGTGTTTGAATACGCTTTTTTTATGGTTTTTAAGAAGGGGAGAAAAAAGGAACTTAATCCATAGATTAAGTACTGCTTAAATCAATGAAGTGGCGATATTTGCATTGGAGATAACTAATGATTCAATTGGCATCAACAAAGCATATATTCACTATAAAATCAACCTGAAAGTACGAAATAATTTATACTGCACAAACCTGTATGATTAAAGAAAAAAGAGGCTTTGGATATTGGTATAAATATGGAAAATAAACTAAAATCAACCTGAAAGTTGTTCTATCTTTTGATTATAGCATGTGAGAGAAGATGTAATATTCCAAAAAATAGAAAGTTTCACTAAACAAAAACAAACACATTTGAGGTTTATCAGCATAATGTTCTTAGAATCTAAAATGTGAATTTTGGCTTATAAAAACTATATTTTAGTTATGTGCTGATCATGATTAACCCATAATAAAAAAAATATAAGCGAACAAATTTGTATGCCCACTAGATTTTGTAGCTTTATACTATTGATAGTTGAATTCTTTATTTATAGATACTTGTAGCTGTAGATTTTAAGTTGGTTGTCTTTGAACTTTTTCCTTACTTTTTGAATTTCGTGTTCATAACATGTGCAAAACAAAATTATATAATTGTACCTTTAAGCCAGCCCTATTTTATTCCAGTGCTGGCTAAATCATCTATCTAGAAAATATTCCACAACTGGGTTAGTAAATAAATCTTTACTTTAGAGGTTTTCAAGACATGTTATATATTTACGAACACATAGATCCTCTATTCTTCTTCTTTATGTGCCTTCAATCTCCAATCAATCATATACATTCATCTTACATTTACCATTTTAACCAATTTATTTATTAACAATGAAGAAATATTTTTAAAAATTGGACACAGGGAGATATGATAATTTAAAGACAGAAAATAACAGCGCATCTACTAACATCCAAAAATGGAATAAATAATATCAATTTATTAAGAGTGTAAACACTATATCTCAATAAGTTTACTAATTACTTGATGTCAACAAGACAACTAAAAGAAAATTAGTTCTTTTCCATAAAAACCATGAAGCAAGATAGAAATTTTTGGGATAGCCAAATAATTATAATGAAAAAATCGGTTACATATGGCAGTTGAAGTCAAAACAAGAGTAAGAATTGTGTAAAGGGAAAACACAGTTGCATCATATTTATGGTGAATGATAAGTAATTCAAATAAAATCTACTTCACTGATATTAAGGTTGAGAGTGGAACAGTTTTACCACGTGGCAACATGAAATGGATTTAGTAGAGTGCCAAAATGTATACAACAGTAGCATTATCGATGGTTTTGAAATAAGTTTAAACAATTTTTTGTATATATTTTATGGTAGAAGAGCTGAGGACAGTTTCTGGTTGTACCAAAATTTGATTCACAAACGAAATACATAGCCAACTTGTAACAACAAAGAATAACTATTTCCTTACTGCCAGTCACGTGGTAAATGATATTATTCAAACGGTAAGGACAAGGCAAAAAAGGAGACAAAGAAATACTTACAAACATCCTAATATCCAAAATAGTCTTCTTCATTACCAATCAACAATCCTTATCAACAATTACCTATATATAAGAAGTAGAAAAACCAAAACTAAATAAAAAATCAACTATTTTTATCAACTAAGTTTATACGTATATAAAAATAATAAATTGCACTTACTATAACTTGATTCAATTACAACATTCGTGGCAGGTCGAGCTACTATAAAGCTAATGGCACCTTCAATGAATTCAAGCTTGGATGATTATCTCCAAAGAAGTGAATTTGGAATATTTACTACATCTACCAAAACTTTAACTCCATTTCTCCCTGATGGAACGAAATAGGCTAATACATTTGGATTAGTTGGTGTTGCACTTCCTTCAACAACTATTTCCTTCGTTCCACCCACATTGAGCGGCTTAAATCTATTTTTTGAAATAGGCTATGCCAGCTGTTAGGCAAGAAAAAAGATTGCTTGATATATGTTCAATTAGTAAATTAGATAACAAGTTGCATCAAAATCATTATGATATGTGCATGCACTAAATTGAATGCAGGAAAACAAAATACAAAATTGATGATACTGAACTCATAAGTGTGAGGAATGCGGAATATGGATCTTAAGGCTAGGAATAACACTAGAGGAGGGTGAATAGTGTTTATAAGAAATTACTAAATCTTTTTGAGTTTATGTTAATTTGAACACAAATGTATGTAATATTCAGACACAGATATAATCAAAGAAACAAACACAGATGCAGAAATAAAGTAAATGCAGTAAAGGAAAGAACACACCGAATTTTATACTGGTTCGGAGTTACCCTACATCCAGCCCCCACAACTAAGTACGGATTTCCTTTCAAAAGCAATTCAACAATTACAACCCTCGGTTTCAAGGCTATGAGGTACACCCTCCAGAATCACAATCCTCTGGGTAGAGATACTTGATTTCCGGGCAACAAGTTCACCCAATTGATTTCTCAAGGCTACAATCACACCTTTTCTCGCTTGATTGGTTTCCAATGCTACAATCACACCTTTTCTCGCTAGATAGATTACAAAGAAGCCTATAACTCTGAATAGCACTTGGATCTTGTTGAGATAGTGATAGAGAATCAAACCAGAGATAATCTAGTTAGATTCAATGTTGATTTCGGCAGAGTAATGATAGAATTTTGAATAAGAAAATGTGGAAGAAGAAGAGAAGTGAAAAACCAGAAAAACTGATGTAAAATTCGTTGAAACTAACCCCTATTTATAGAAGAACAACAACCATGTCCATTCGTGAAAGGTTATGGCGAATAGACACTTCTTTTGAAATTCAAATTTTTAGTCCTAACTGACACTATGTCGACATGGGGTACTAGAGCATGTCGACATCCCAAAGGAAATTTTGATGATTTGTTTTTCTTTGAAAATAACCTTTATCTCATATTAAAACTATTTTAAACTTTATAAATATACTTGACTATAGATAAAATACATAGATAAATATAGAGAATAATATATATATAATTTTACTATAATTTTATATTTAAATCTAAGTATAAAGATAGTTTAAAACAAACGAAGTTTAAAAACAAGAGTTTATTAAAAACAAAAACAAAGAATATTTTAAGGCTAAAATATTTTTTTGAAAATCATTTGAAAAGATAATTTCTAAGGCTAAAACATTTTGAAAAGCAGTTTTGAAAATCATTCTGAAGTAGTTTTGAAAATCATTTTGAAGTAGTTTTGCAAGCTTCTTCCTGCAGAATATCTCATCATATCAGGACTCGAGAACTTGTACAAAACCAGGATGTTCGTGGGTTTGTAAGCCACTTGTCGTAGGTTTGTAAGCTGCTTGTCGTGGGATTGTAAGCCACTAAAAAGGTAGAAATGGGTTCCATCCCAAAAGAAAAACGGAGTGAAGATTTCAGTGCTATTATGAAGTTTTAACATAATTCTAAACTCAATACTTATCTTGAAATCTTGAACTCTTGATAATCTTGATACTCATGAGTCTTCAATCTTGATATCTTCAAACTCTATACTGTACAGTCTTCATTCTTTGTACCTGCATGGTTAAATCCTGCATATACATATATATCTAAACTATAATGTTAGTATTTATATTTTATAATCTTATTCTAAGGTTGTTGTCATCAAAACCATCATCTCAAGGACTAACAATCTCCCCCTTTTTGATGATGACAACCTTTGTTTATAAAATATTACTTCTATCCTAATAACTCCCCCTAAATCTAATAACTCCCCCTTAATCTATGCCTAACTCTTCTATTTTATATTTCTCCCCCTTTGTCATCAACAAAAACAAACTAACTCTAAACTATATAACTCTTAGTCTAATATCCTATATGATGATAGTGTTATCATCAATACTTACTTGTAAACCTAAAACTTAGTCCTAAACTACTAACATTCCTTACCAAGTACCTATATAATACTTATATATATTATATATAGGAATCATATATAAAAACACACAATATTTATTTTTATATATGTTTGTTTATATTTACATTTTCATAAATCGTGTCAAATATTTACATAACGATGAAAAAACGAAAAAGAGAAAACTACTGAGTATCTTTGACAATTGGAGATCTATGGATCGAACAATTTGGATAATGGAAACAGAAATTTCCACGTTGCTCAACCAAGTTTCCGTCCTTGTCAAAACATAATTTGCCAATGCAAATGACTTTGTCGTTGTCTTTCGCATGCTCTTCTTCCATTGGTTCTTCTTCTTCTTCTTCACTTTCCTCTTGTTCATGATCTCCTGAAGAGTCCTCATCAATCAAGATTGGATTAGCATGATTGTCCATTAGACATTTTTGTAAATATCTAAGGATTTTGCCTTGCCTCTCTTGTTCTTTGGCCATTCGAAGTTGCATTACTTGGATTTCAGTCATTAACTGAAGTGTATCCTTCAGAGAATCCTCCATTTTTGTCACACGAGCGAGCGTTGTTTGTTGAAATGGACCAGAAGTAGGAGATGGGAACGAAAAAGTTGATTTTATGTTTGATTTGGAAGAGGAGGCCATTGATAAATTGATTTCAGAAGATAGAACAGAAGGAGAACAGAGAGAATGAAGAAAATTTCGAAATAGGAGAAATTTATAACCACTTATTTGAATTTTGGTGGGAAAAAATTAAAATTTAAAAAATGTTATATGTCGACATGGGTATAGGGGGATGTCGACATGGTTCTCAATATTTTTACTATTTGATTTATTTTGATTTAATTTTTAATTATACTTTGTTATTTATATTTTATATTTTAGTTAATGAACAAATACCTAATTCTCTTCTTAATTTAGTGAATGTAGATTCATTTAAGGGTTTTGTTAAGATATCAACAATTTGATTTTTAGAATTGATATAGTCGAGAGTAATTACTTCTCTACTTATATTATCTCTGAGAAAATGGTGTCTGATATCAATATGTTTAGTTCGAGCATGTTGAGTAGTATTTTTGGATAAATTTATTGCACTAGTATTATCACAATAAATTGATGATTTTGAGATATTTAAACCAAAATCTTTTAAAGTTTGTTGCATATATATTACTTGAGAACAAGCCAAAGCAGTAGAAATATACTCTGCTTCAGTTGTTGATAGAGAAACTGTGTTTTGCTTTTTACTAAACCAGGAAATCAGAGAATGCCCTAAAAAGTGACAGGTTCCACTTGTACTTTTTCGGTCTGATTTACAACCAGCATAATCAGCATCACAGTAAGATATTAAGTCAAACGAATCATTTTTAGGATAAAATAAGCCATAATCAAAGGTGTGTTTAACATATCTTATAATACGTTTTACAGCTTTTAAGTGAGTTTCTTTAGGTTGGGATTGATACCTTGCACAGAGACAGACACTATGCATGATATCAGGTCTACTTGCAGTGATATAGAGTAGTAATCCAATCATTCCTCTATATAATTTTTTGATCTACATCTTTCGAGAGATCTTCTCTACTAAGGTACTCATTGGTTGCCATGGGAGTGGGTTTTCCACTCGCAGTAGTCAAACCAAATTTACTAACTAGGTCTTTAGCATATTTTTCTTGACTAATAAAGATACCATTATCTAATTGTTTTATTTGTAATCCTAAAAAGAAGTTTAATTCACCCATATGACTCATCTCAAACTCTTTTTTCATTATTTCAGAAAATTCTTTATTCATTTCAAAGTTAGTTGAACCAAAAATGATATCATCTACGTATACTTGAACTAGTTGAATATCATTTTTATTTCTTTTAATAAAAAGAGTATTATCTATTTTACCAATTTCAAAATTTGATTGTAACAAGTAAGATCTTAGTCTATCATACCAGGCTCTAGGAGCTTGTTTTAGACCATATAAAGCTTTCTTAAGTTTGTACACATGGTTTGGTAATTTTTCATCTTCAAAAAGTGGTGGTTGTTCAACGTATACTTCTTCTTTTACAAAACCATTTAAAAATGCACTTTTAACATCCATTTGAAATAATTTGAAATTATTATGATTTGCGAAAGCAAGTAGAATCCTAATGGATTCTAATCTTGCTACGGGGGCAAAGGTTTCATCAAAATCTATTCCTTCTTCTTGACAATAACCTTGAGCGACTAACCGGGCTTTATTTCTAACAACCTCTCCTTGTTCATTCTTTTTATTTTTATAAACCCATTTAGTTCGAATTATTGTTTTATTTTTAGGTCTAGGAACAAGTTTCCAAACATCATTTCAAGTGAATTGATTTAATTCTTCTTGCATAGCCAAAATCCATGAATCATTAGTTGATGCTTCTTCTGGATTTTGGGTTCTTTAGTTGATATAAAAGCTACATTACTCATTTGACTTAGTTGGTTTCTAGTTTTAACAACAGATTGCATATCTCCAAGTATATTTTCTATAGGGTGATCTTTTAAAAGTTTAATCCTTTTATTAGGATGATTTAATTCATTATTAGTTTCAGTTGACTCTTGGTTTTGAGTGATTAAATCCTCTTCATCATTTATTTCTTCAAAAATTTTGAAATTTTCATCAAATGAAACATGCATTGTTTCTTCGGTGGTATTAGTTCTCAAATTAAATACTCTGTATGCTTTACTTCTATTAGAATATCCGATAAAGATACCTTTGTCGGATTTAGGATCAAATTTATCTAAGTTATCTTTTGTATTTAAAATAAAACATTTACTTCCAAAAATTCTAAAATAAGATACCTTAGGTTTCTTTGAGTAAATAAGTTCATAACATGTCTTATCAGTTAAAGGTCTAATTAAAATTCTATTTAAAATATAACAGGCGGTAGCAACTGCTTCTGCCCAAAAGTACTTTGGTAAATTACTATCAGAAAGCATAGTTCTCGCACACTCTTGAATCGTCCTATTTTTACGTTCTACTACTCCGTTTTGTTGTGGAGTTCTTGAAAATGAAATTTTTTGGATTATTCCCTTTTTATTGCAGAATTCTTCAAACTTTTCATTTTCAAATTCACCACCGTGATACTACGGATGGTTATAATTTTTTGAAAAAATTGATTTTGAACCCTTTTTGAAAAATTCTTAAAATATTCAAAAGTATCACTTTTATGTTTTAAAAATATTGTCCATGTAAATCTAGAATAATCATTTACAATTAAAAAATGAATTTACTATTATTTATTGACTGAATTTGAGATGGACCAAATAAATCAAGATGAAGTAATTCAAGAGGTTTTGAAGTTGAAATCATATCTTTTAATTTAAAGGAACTTTTTCTAAGTTTTCCTAGTTGACATGCATCACATAGACTATCTACTTTAAAATTCATTTTACGGAGGCCTCTTACTAGATCATGTTTTGACAGTCTAGATAAGAGTTTGAAATTCAAATGACCAAATCTCTTATGCCAAATCCAAGGGTCACTTGCATTTGCCAAAAGATACAAGTTATCATTTGAAATTTTCATACTAAGAATATAAATATTCTTTTTCCTAATTCCCTCAAATATTATGGTTGAATTATTATCTTCAATGTGACACTTACCTTTTTCAAATTTAATTTCATATCCTTTATCACATAGTTGACTTATACTTAGTAGATTGTGTTTTAGATTCTTAACTAGCAAAACATTAGTAATAATAGGAGTTTCAGAGTTACCGACTTTGCCGATGCCGATTACCTAACCTTTTGAATTGTCTCCAAAGTTAATCAGTCCTCCGTCTTTGTATATTATATCATTCAGCATATCTGTATTCCCAGTCATGTGTCTAGAACATCCACTATCGAGTATCCATTTGTTCTTTTTGATCTGCACAGTTTTTTTGTTCTA
Organism: Allium fistulosum; assembly: GCA_030737815.1. NCBI lineage: Eukaryota > Viridiplantae > Streptophyta > Magnoliopsida > Asparagales > Amaryllidaceae > Allium > Allium fistulosum. Next base: position 300,230,753 of record CM060901.1, on the reverse strand, counting down.
GATTGATTCCTCAACTCCCATAAAGCATGATTCCTGCACATCAAACAATCTTAGTAGACAACTTGTATTTGAATATTGATTATATGCAGACTCAAGAGACAATGATGATCTGAATATTTCTAAACATGCATTAACAGATTTCTTAAACATAGCCATTAAAAAAACTTTTTCAAACATCAGATTATGAAACTTTTGAAAACCTGGCTCCGATACCAAATGTGAGGAATGCGGAATATGGATCTTAAGGCTAGGAATAACATTAGAGGGGGGGTGAATAGTGTTTATAAGAAATTACTAAATCTTTTTGAGTTTATGTTAATTTGAACACAAATGTATGTAATATTCAGACACAGATATAATCAAAGAAACAAACACAGATGCAGAAATAAAGTAAATGCAGTAAAGGAAAGAACACACCAGATTTTATACTGGTTCGGAGTTACCCTACATCCAGTCCCGCACAACTAAGTACGGATTTCCTTTCAAAAGCAATTCAACAATTACAACCCTCGGTTTCAAGGCTATGAGGTACACCCTCCAGAATCACAATCCTCTGGGTAGAGATACTTGATTTCCGGGCAACAAGTTCACCCAATTGATTTCTCAAGGCTACAATCACACCTTTTCTCACTTGATTGGTTTCCAATGCTACAATCACACCTTTTCTCGCTAGATAGATTACAAAGAAGCCTATAACTCTGAATAGCACTTGGATCTTGTTGAGATAGTGATAGAGAATCAAACCAGAGATAATCTAGTTAGATTCAATGTTGATTTCGGCAGAGTAATGATAGAATTTTGAATAAGAAAATGTGGAAGAAGAAGAGAAGTGAAAAACCAGAAAAACTGATGTAAAATTCGTTGAAACTAACCCCTATTTATAGAAGAACAACAGCCATGTCCATTCGTGAAAGGTTATGGCGAATAGACACTTCTTTTGAAATTCAAATTTTTAGTCCTAACTGACACTATGTCGACATGGGGTACTAGAGCATGTCGACATCCCAAAGGAAATTTTGATGATTTGTTTTTCTTTGAAAATAACCTTTATCTCATATTAAAACTATTTTAAACTTTATAAATATACTTGACTATAGATAAAATACATAGATAAATATAGAGAATAATATATATATAATTTTACTATAATTTTATATTTAAATCTAAGTATAAAGATAGTTTAAAACAAACGAAGTTTAAAAACAAGAGTTTATTAAAAACAAAAACAAAGAATATTTTAAGGCTAAAATATTTTTTTGAAAATCATTTGAAAAGTTAATTTCTAAGGCTAAAACATTTTGAAAAGCAGTTTTGAAAATCATTCTAAAGTAGTTTTGAAAATCATTTTGAAGTAGTTTTGCAAGCTTCTTCCTGCATAATATCTCATCATATCAGGACTCGAGAACTTGTACAAAACCAGGATGTTCGTGGGTTTGTAAGCCACTTGTTGTAGGTTTGTAAGCTACTTGTCATGGGTTTGTAAGCCACTAAAAAGGTAGAAATGGGTTCCATCCCAAAAGAAAAATGGAGTGAAGATTTCAGTGCTATTATGAAGTTTTAACATAATTCTAGACTCAATGCTTATCTTGAAATCTTGAACTCTTGATAATCTTGATACTCATGAGTCTTCAATCTTGATATCTTGAATCTCTATACTGTACAGTCTTCATTCTTTGTACCTGCATGGTTAAATCCTGCATATACATATATATCTAAACTATAATGTTAGTATTTATATTTTATAATCTTATTCTAAGATTGTTGTCATCAAAACCATCATCTCAAGGACTAACAATAAGCATTTGAATATAAGCAAATTAACATAAGCTCTAAAGTTCAAAATTTTATTTATGCCTACTGCTACAATATAAAATTCTTAGGAGATAGCATATGATCATTGAAAATATAGATATAAGTAGGTTAGAAAACCATCTTTTGAGAATTTTAATCAAGGGGAGGGTAATTATTATTTTGTAAAGAAAATTATTATTCCTTACTTTCATTCTGGCTGTGCATTTAGAATATAGTAGACATAATCCACAAGAGAAGTTTCAACTCTCGAAAAATTCTTAAGCTTATAACAAGTCTCATTCAAAGGGATTGCATACTAATTTCAAAATTAATATGTGAGTCTAAACTGTCACTTGTATTTCCTAGAAACACAGAATTACGTGCAAGTAAATTTCCACAACTCAACTAACCTTATTTATGCGCTGAATACACCATATGCGAAGCACAAATTCATCCTAGTATAAAGCGATAATGAAACAAACCTACCATCCGAATGGGAGATTTTTAGAGAGCTCCAATAGGACTGGCTGCTTCTTCCCAATATCAGTTGTTTCTCTTACCAATTCAACTAGTTCCACTTTTGCTTTCTCTTATTTCTTTTGCCCTCTTGCGCTTGACTCTTTACACCTATATAGAAATCATTTGGCAATTCAATAGTTGCTATGTCTAGCCAGAAGCAGCTGCTAAATTATTATTAAGTTGAAATAATAATTGGAAAATAGTATATATGTTTACCGAGGATTTCAAAATAGGTCTGCATACAAGTAGACTATGTATTAGACAATTGCAGAGATGAGGTTGACTGGACAGAAGTGCAACTATTTCATAAAAGTTCATCTTTTTGATTTATTATTAATAGTATTTTGGTATAAAATGAATACTATATCATAAAATATACAAACATATATACACACACACATGTATGTGTGTTTGAACTAAACAGTATTCATAAACATTTCAGTTTTTTGTGGATGTGATCTCGGTTTAAAATCTACAGTTTTACTTTTATTTTCTCCCACAGGTTACTGCTAGAAATTGATACCTAAATTCCCAAATCAAGAGAAACCCTAACATTGGTATTGCCGATCAAAGATGAAGCAACGTGAAGAAGAATCAACGAGATTTAGTGAAGGCTAGGGATGTGTTTAGAGCGGTAAAAGGCTATGTTCGGCAAAATAAAAGAGGCGCATGAAGAGGCAGATGCAGCTCGAGATCTAGAGCAGTATTTGAAGCTTCGTTCAGCAATTTGAAGTGGGGTTTTGCCGAACGAAGAATTTCGTTCGATGATTTGCCGAACGAAATTTCTCGTTCGGTATATTAATGCCGGTCCAAAATTTGTGCTCGGCGTTTTACCGAACCAAACCCCAGGGCTGCTATATAGCAGCCACCCCTCCTCATTTCTTCACTCTATAAATAGAGGAGCTTCTGGACAATAATGGCAGCCGAAATCGAGAGCTAATTCAGCCAATTTCAGATCCATCCTAGAGAGCTGAAACTCTACAGAATTTTTTCCGTATTGTAAATTCTTCTTATGTATAGCCTCCAAAAGTGAATCAATCTTGTAACTCTAATCTTTTAGTGATAAATAAAATCCCCTCTCCCCAAGTGGACGTACACTGCTTCGCGGTAGTGGAACCACTATAAATACTGGTGTTATTTATTTTTTCTGCATTGCATAGATCTGTGACTGTTAGTTCTGGTGTTTATCTCTGTTTGTTTCGTCTCACTACAATCACGATCCAGTTGTTTTCCGCGGCGTTGGATTTTTTATTCTCTTAGACTGATAATGTGGAATGATTTTCCCCAATAATCTGGTATCGGAGCTGTAAGGTTGATTGAGGAGTGTTAGCCGATATGGCAGGAGATGAAGCGACTTCAGTTGTTACAAGACCCTATACTAGAGGGATGTATATCGTATCAGGATCACAGTTAGCAATTGATAAATGGAATGGGGATAAAGACTTCGAGAAGTGGTAATGGAGGATGAAGGCTGTTATAATGAGGAATGAAGTCCATCCAGTAGTGTTTGCCCCTGAGGAGTTGACGGCTGACATCTCAGTCGCGGAAAAGAAGGAGATGGAGAAATGGGCATTTACTACTTTACAACTAGCTATGGGAGAGAATGTTATCTCAGAGATTAGCAGTGAGACCACTACTAGGGGCATTTGGACCAAGCTCGAAAATCTCTACTTGAAGAAATCTCTGACTAACCGTCTGATATTGCTGAAGACATTTTTTACCATACGGATGAGAGAGGATACTTCGGTAAAGGAACATCTTAATTTCTTTGATGATCTCGTGATGAAGATAAAGACTGTTGACTTGAAGATGGATGAGGAGCAAATGGAAATGATTCTTTTGTGTTCTCTTCCGGAGCGTTACATAGGTTTCGCTAACAGCCTTATCTTCGCTAGAGATACATTGACGGTGGAAGATGTGAAGTCAGGCCTTCTATCTGAGGGCTTGAGAGATCAGATGAAGGAGGTAAGTGAAGGAAGTAGAGGTGGAAGTAGTAGTCACGGCCTGTTTGTTGAATGAGGTAGAGAAGATAAGAAGAATTGGCACTTTGGAGGGCATTCCAAGTCGAGGAAGCCCGGTAATGGCAGGAGAGGAAAGTCTAAGGATGGGAAGTGTTTTATCTGCAAGAAACCTGGTCATTAGAAAAATAATTGTACAGATTTGAAGAAGAAGAAAGAAGGCGGATCTTCATCATTTGCGGTGGAGAAGTCTGTATCTGACGATGTTTTGTCTGCAGTAGTATCGGATGTCTCAGACCATTGGGTGCTAGACTCGGGGGCGTCTTTCCATATGACGCCTAATAAGGATTACTTCAGTTCTTTCGTTGGACGAGCGGGAAGATCTATTCTTATGGGTAGTGATGCTAGTTGTAGAGCAATGGGTGAAGGTACGGTGAGGATCAGGATGTTTGACAGAGTGATACACACTTTGACAGGTGTCTGGTATGTTCCAGGTCTTCGGAAGTCCTTAATTTCTTTAGGACAATTGGCATCTTTGGGATGCAAGGTAATTATCAAAAAGGATAGTCTAAAGGTTCTGAGAGGTGCACTAGTTCTTATGAAAGGAGATGTGTTCCGAAATCTGTATTTGCTGAAAGGAACCACAGTTCTTGGAGAGTCATGTGTTGGAGTAGATAGTTCTCGTGCATTGGATGCCACAAAGCTTTGGCATCTCAGGTTGGGTCGTATTTCAGAGAAGGGCTTAGAGTTGCTTCAGAGACGGAAGATGATCAAAGGAGAAAGCTTCGACAAGATGGACTTTTGCCAGGAGTGTTTGTTAGGCAAGTAAACTAAAGTATATTTTGGAGTTGGACTCCATATATCGAGGCGAGTACTTGAGTACGTGCATATAGATGTTTGGGGACTAGTTGCTACTCCTTCTCTTGGAGGAGCAAAGTATTTTATCTCCTTTATTGATGACTTTTCTTCGAAAGTATGGGTGTATGTGATGAAGGCCAAATCAGAGAGTTTTGAGAAGTTCAAAGACTGGAAAGCGCTTGTTGAGAACCAATCTGGTTCTAGGTTGAAGGTGCTGAGATCTGATAATGGTGGTGAATTTGTCTCTAGGGAGTTCCTCGACTTTTGTAGACATCATGGCACTCAGAGACATTTCACTACACCCGGAGATCCGCAATCTAATGGGGCTGTAGAAAGGATGAACATGACTCTACTGGAGAGGGCTCGTTGCTTGAGATTGACGGTAGGCTGGTCTAGAGGCTTTTGGGCTGAGGCATTATCAACTGCAGCGCATATAATAAATCGAATTCTGTGTGCAGCCATAGATGGGAAAATTCCGGAGGAGAAGTGGAGAGGTAAAGCAATGTATCTTGGTTACTTTTGAATTTTTGGTTGTCCTGTGTACGTTCACCATACAGGTGATGATAAGTTGGAGGCTAGAGCATACAAGGGCATACTAATGGGATACACTGATGGTATCAAAAGGTATCGAATTTAGAACCCTGTTGATCGGAAGATTGTTCATTCCAGACATGTTACCTTTGATGAGTCCGCTATGTTCAATCCGAAGGAGAAGCTACCTACCACATCAGAACATTTTGATAGGCCTAAGGAGATGGAAGAAGTTCCCATGTTCCAGCTGAATAATAGAGTTGTTGTTGATGCTGTCGAGGAAAACGCAGTTGATGAAACATCAAAGGATAGTCCATAGGTACCTTCTAGTAGTGTGGGTGATGTGCATGAATCTAGAGGAAGTTCAGTTCAAGGTGGAGCTGAAAGAAGTTTAGGCGAAGCAGTACTTACCCGCGTCAATCGTAGGACTATTAGGCCGCCCGAAAGGTATGGTGATTGGCAGTTTGCAAACCTTAGGCTTGGTAATCAATTTGACTATTCCCTACATGTCGTTCATGAGGAGCCGCTTGACCTTGATGAAGCTTTGAAGTCATGTGACAGTTTGAAGTGGATGTGCGCTATGGAAGAGGAGTTAGAGTCATTGAAGAAGAACAAGACTTGGGATTTGGTACCACCTTCTCAAGGAAGCCAAGCCATAGGTTGCAAGTGGGTATTCAAGGTGAAGGATGATGGGAGATACAAGGCTAGACTAGTTTCTAAAGGGTTTTCACAAAGAAAGGGACTGGAGTATGATGAGATATTCTCTCCCGTAGTGAGGCATACGTCCATTCGCATTTTGCTCGCTATCGTCGCAGCTCATGACTTGGAGCTGGAGCAACTGGACGTGAAAATCGCTTTCTTTCACGGAGACTTGGATGAGACCATCTACATGAAGCAGCCAGAAGGATTTATTGTAGATGGGAAAGAAAATTGGGTTTGCAAATTGAAGAAGTCATTGTACGGACTTAAGCAGTCGCCTAGATAATGGTACAAGAGGTTTGACTCTTTTATGCTTTCACTTGATTTTGATCGTAGCATCAAAGATGCTTGTGTGTACTTCAAGCATTTAAAGAATGGTAAATGAGTGTACCAACTCTTGTACGTGGATGATATGTTGGTTGCTTCCAAGGATAAAGCTGAAATCGATAGTTTGAAGCTAAAGCTAAAAGTAGAATTCGAAATGAAAGACCTTGGAGAAGCAAAGAAAATTTTGGGTATGGAAATCCAAAGGGATAGAAAGCTAGCAGTTTTGAGCCTCACTCAAAAGGAGTACATTCGAAAGGTGCTTGCTCGGTTTAGCATGGAAGGGGCAAAGGAAATCAGCACACCCATGTCTTTGCACATATAGCTTTCTAGTAAATGCTCTCCGATCTTGGAAAAGGACAAGGCTTATATAATGAAGGTCCCATATGCAAATGCAGTTGGCAGCTTGATGTATGCCATGGTCTGCACTAGGCCTAACATTGCACAGGCTGTTGGATTGGTGAGTAGATTCATGGCGAATCCAGGAAAGACGCATTGGGAAGCAGTGAAGTGTATCTTCAGATATCTTAGAGGAACTCCAAACCATGGACTTCTCTTTAGCGGCAGAGGAAGAGATTTCAGCTTGGTCGGATTTTGTGATTCTGACTATGCCGGTGATAGAGATCGAAGGAAGTCAACCTCCGGATATGTGTTCACTATTGGTGGGACAGCGATCAGTTGGAGAGCGAGGTTGCAGACGATTGTGGCTTTGTCTACTACAGAGGCAGAGCTCATAGCTGTGGTTGAAGAAGCAAAGGAGGCGCTTTATTTGAGGCGATTGTTGTGATTTGGGCTTCGCATACGAAGGAGTAATTGTGTACTATGACAATCAGAGTGTAATTCACTTAGCTAAAAATCTGGCGTTCAGCTCGAGGACGAAGCATATTGAGGTGAGAGAGTCATTCCTTGTCTCGATGAGTGAAGAGAAGCTAGTTCGTCTTCAGAAAGTTCACACAAAGGAAAATACATCATACATGCTTACCAAGTCATTGCATGTTGCTAAGTTCGAGCATTGCTCGGACTTTATTCGCTTAATGAAGTGCTAGGTGCCACTGGGTGGCACGGGGAGGAGAGTTGAGAAGGTTCATGGAGACGTTTGTTTTCATGGTGGAGATTGATAGGTTCTACACTGACTGGGTACTTCGAACACTTTGTTGACGGGCGGTGGCCATGCCGGAGTTTGTTGATAGAGTGTAATGGGTGATGGCATTACCGAAGCTCATTGGGTAAGTATCCATTGCCTGAAGCATAAAGGTGTAGATGAAGTTGAAAGGCTTGTTTGGAAATCAGGTATTAAGGTGGAGATTGTAAGAAATTGATACCTAAATTCCCAAATCAAGAGAAACCCTAACCTTGGTACTGCCGATCGAAGATGAAGCAACGTGAAGAAGAAGCAACGAGATTTGGTGAAGGTTAGGGAGGTGTTTGGAGCGGTAAAAGGCCATGTTCGGCAAAATAAAAGAGGCGCGTGAAGAGGCAGATGACGCTTGAGATCTAGAGTGGTAGTTGAAGCTTCGTTCGGCAATTTGAAGTGGGGTTTTGCCGAAAGAAAATTTTCGTTCGGTATATTAATGCCGGTCCAAAAATTTTGCTCGCCGTTTTGCCGAACCAAACCCCAAGGCTGCTATATAGCAGCCACCCCTCCTCATTTCTTCACTCTATAAATAGAGGAGCTTCTGGACAACAATGGCAGCCGAAATACGGAGCTAATTTCAGCCAGTTTCAGATCCATCCTAGAGAGCTGAAACTCTGCAGAATTTTGCCTGTATTGTAAATTCTTCTTATGTATAGCCTCCAAAAGTGAATCAATCTTGTAACTCTAATCTTTCAGTGATTAATAAAATCTCCTCTCCCCAAGTGGACGTACACTGCCTCGCGGTAGTGGAACCGCTCTAAATACCGGTGTTATTTATTTCTTCTACATTGCATAGATCTGTGACTGTCTGTTCTGGTGTTTATCTTTGTTTGTTTCGTCTTACTACAATCATGATCCAGTTGTTTTCTGCTGCGTTGGGTTTTTTATTCCCTTAGACTGATCATTTGAAGGGATTTTTCCCAATAGTTACAAGCTTGATTTTCTTGGACTGCTTTACATTTTCTCTTGGCCTCTCTTAATGTAATACAAGAGATATTAAAAATTAAGTTTTCCAAAAATACAAATTAACCATGGATATGAAATTGCCAAAAATTATGAACTTTCAGAATTATCAACTTATTAAAAAAACAGAAAGTTGCAAAAAAACAAACACTAAAAATATGAGCTTGCCAATAATTATACTTGTGTTGCAAAAATTTATCAAGTGGCTGAAGCCATGACCAATGAAAACCTTTGCTTCAAAGGTGCACTTTGACATAAAATTGTGACTAGTGGAGACTCATGTTCTAAAAGTGTTTGTATGATGTAGCATGAAGCTACAATTTCAATTTCTGAGGAATTGTGCAACAAATGTGCATGTGACACGAGATCGCTACCATTGGGGATCCGTACTTCAAAGGTGCAATGTGGCATGATACCATGACTAGTGAAGACCTCTGCTTAAAAGGTGCGCTGGAACATGAAATTACAACAATGAAACCATTGTTCTATACTAATGAAGGTCTACTGAAAGGTTCTATAGGACCATCATTTATCTGATGGACGAACTATCACAAAAACATGGAAAAACTCAAAATATTTTTTCATTTACAACTCATGTAAATCACATAAGTACAGGTACCCCTCACACCCATACACGCATAAATCTTCTCTTTTAAACCACTGTAACATAACTCCCTCATCATGATGTTACACTACATCATATAGCATGAAACACGATGTGTTATATCTCAGATAGATAACAAGCAATCGTGCATCAATATGGTGACAAACAAGGATCAAGCGTACATAAAATAACATAAAGTGATACATAAAACATCAAAGAAAATCCAATCATCAACTAGAACCCCATGGTCGAACCAACCAATAAACTACATTTTACTAAGGTGATCCTACCGTCCCGAAGTAAATTTTATTAGGGGAAGACATCTAGACAAAATTTAGATGTACTTGTATCTAACATATTTTTAAACACTAGTTTCTATAATGATAACAACCTGTTATTAAGCAATTAAACATTCAATGCAAAAGGCAGAATGCGATAAATAATCATGGATAGAGTATCATGTGAAATTTATAATAAGTAGTACTATACAAATTAACAAAGCCTCATTACAACAAAAAGACCCTTTAATAGCATTTAAAAAACTCTATAAAAGGCTTTTACAGTGTTTTTATAAAAGCTGTAAATCAACATGTTATAATAAATCAGTGACCTATTATTGCAAAAGAAGAAACGCTATAAAAAACATGTTTTTATAGCGTTCTGAACATGCTATAAAAAAGTCTTATTAATGGCGTTCTTAGTATGCTATAAAAAAGTTGTAACAAATTAATGACCTATTATTGCAACAGAAGAAACGCTATGAAAAACATGTTTTTATATCGTTTTAAAAAGTCTTATTAATGGCGTTCTTATTATGCTATAAAAGACCCTTTATTATAATGACCTGTTGTAACAACGTTTCATAAACGCTATTATAGACTTTAATAGCATTTTAAAAACGCTAGCAAATCCTTTAATAGCGTTTTAAAATCATTTTTGCAATACGTACATATCATTATCCCATTATAATCGACAAATTTGCATAAATACAATGTATCATTACACACAATCATATAGATCACATTAAATGAAAAATAACTAACCATTCATCATTCACATAGAATAATGAATAACATATCGTAATATTTAATGAACATTACATTAGAAGCGTAAATAATACAAGTGATAAAAAGATCGTACTACACATGACGATTAAATGTGCAAACCAAAGAAGGTGTTACTTCAAAAGAACTTCAAATCGCTAATGTACAGCAGTATGTTGTCATTTGTATGCACCATGGATGATAATTACCTATGAAAAATAAATTCAACAGTTAGCAATTATAACTATACATATATATATATATATATACATATATATATATATATATGTGTGTGTGTGTGTGTGAAACTTAATTATATAAATTTAATTAATTTATATGGGACTTAATTAATTTATATGAAACTTGATTAACTTTGTTAATTTTTATAAAATTACTTTGATTTATATAAACTTTATTTAATTTTATAAAATTTATTTAATTTATATAATCATATGGAAACGGTATCAATAACATATGGAATTTCCTGAAATTAATGTAAATTTTGTTTAAAATACTTTATTTAACAATTGCATGTGTATTGTTATACATTTATTAATTTTTATCAAACTTAATTAATTTTATAAACATATTAAATTTCATAAAAAACTATTGGCTTATTTAATTATTTTAAAACCTAATTAACTTAGTTACTTATTTTAAACTTGGTTAATTTGTTGTTGTTGTTATTTTTATATTATTATTTATATTATTATTATATTTTATTACTATTACTATTATATTATATTATTCTTCTTCTTCTAAATTTAGTTAATTTTTATAAACATAATTAATTTTTGTAAAACTTAGTTAACTTAGTTAATTTTTATATAAATTAGATAATTTTTATAAAACTTAGGTCAATTTTTATAACAATTTAATAAAGATTTCAAAATAGAGAACATGATTTTTATAAAACTTAAATTAAATTTTATTAACTTGTTTAATTTAAAAAAAAACGGTTAGCTTATTTAATTATTATAAAACTTAATTAACGTAGTTAATTTATTATTATTACTACTATAATATTATTTTATTACTACTACTATTATTATATTATATTATTATTCTTCTTTTAAATTTAGTTAATTTTTATTAACTTAATTAATTTTTATAAAGCTTAATCAATTTTTATAACAATTTAACAAAGGTTCCAAAATAGAGAACATGATTTTTATAAAACTAAATTAATTTTCATAAACTTTAGTTAATTTAATTAAAAAAATTCAAATTTTGTTGATTTTTATAAACTCAATTAACTTAGTTAATTTTTATATCCTTTAATTAATTTTTATAAAACTCAATTAACTTAGCTGAATATTTATAAGACTTAGTTTACAAATTAGTTAAATAATTTTAGTTAATTTTTATATTACTTAGTTAAATTTTGTAAGAATTAGTTAATTTTATAAACTTTTAGTTAGTCTAGTAAAATTTGTATAAAACTTGATAACGTAGTTAACTTTTATAAAAATTAGTTAATTTTTATAAATTAAGTAAAAAAAATTAATTTTAATTATTTTTTATATAACTTAGTTATCTTAGTTAAATTTTTATACTTAGTTAATTGTCATAAATTTATTTAAATTTTATAAATTTTTATTAATATTTAGATATTAATTTAAATTTATTAAACTTAGTTAATTTTAGAAAATTATTTAATTTTTATAAAATTTGGTTAACGTGGTTAATTCTTATAAACTTTGTTGATTTTAATAAACTTATCGGATTTTATGAATTTTCGACAGCACCTCCTTTGCGCGGTTAGTGCTTTCCCGCACACCCCAATTCAATATACATTTTCACGATCAAAACAAGATCGGATTTATATCATATATAACAAAATATACTTCATAAAAGCGTATACATTCAAATGCATAAAAACATACCTTTTGTTAGCAACTTTAGCTAGCAATCTTTCATATAGCAAAGGAATGTTTTATGTACCTATATGGCAAAGTAAAGGGAATAATTAAGATGCAAATCTACAAAAGAGTAATGTAATTTGCTCTAGTAAATATAAAGAGACTATTATTCGCATTGACTAATTGGTTTTGCAAAAAACGAAGTAGCTCGGCAAAATGTTAACAGTGCATAATCGACATAACGTCCGCATCACGCAATTTTTGTTAATGAGCACGTAAATATTTGATGGTGAACTTTGCCAAAAAGTTTACAAGTCTGGAAATAACATATTCTTGTCGATTTTTTTTTTCAAAAATAGTAACAGTTTAAAATACCTTTCAACTATACAAGTGATAAACTGGCCACCATCAGCATGTTTGTCCTGTTATTCACAGGCCATCTCTACCATACTACAACCCTGGAATCACAATTACCTTCAAAAATTGATAATATACAACTATAAAACATATACCAACAAGTTAATTTGATGTCAATACATATCTAAAGTCAAAAATATTATCATCTGTGGTTCTGAAAACAAAGTATAGTGGGAAGAATCTTGAATTATTCTTGAAATATATCTGTGTGGGGTCATAGACAACTGCTTTAATTACCATGGAATTCGTTTTGTCAAACAGGTGAGCACTAGAACATGGTAAGATAAAAATTATTTGATAGACTGCTACAAATATTATAGTAAGAAAAAGGCATCATTGCATTATAACAAGGAAGGTTTCATGCATTCTTTAGAATCTTGAACACTTGAATAGGGTAAATAAGAAGCCTGACATTCCAGTTCTGTAACGACCCACCCTTTTGGACGGTTTAAATCGACAATAAACCACATATGTCAAACTCAAACCATTCAAAAGGGAGGATTATTATGGGTTAAATAAGAAAAAGCAGAGAAAGAAAAACAAACACAGAATCTCACAGCGGAATGACAAAATATAATAATCAAATAAACAGTACATGAAACTGTTTTACAAATAACATTTGATTACACATTTACAATACAGATCAGAGTACATACATCAGTAATAAATAAATAAATAAATCAGCGAAACAACATGATGTAGTGGAATAAGTATAATAAATTATAATAGTACTAAATCTTCGTCTTCGTCCTCCAGAAAAGCAGTCTTCGATACACTAAAAAAGCTCAGACTGACCCGAGCGAATTGAAAAGACAAAACACTTGAGTCAGAACTAAAAGATCTTATGTAAGTTAAATCAACAGTAAATGAATATAAGTGTAACGGCGTCGAAGATGTTACGGGATTTGACATCTCCTATCCAGTGTCTAATGTGAGTGCAATAACTTAAGAGATGTTCGGGATTTCCATCTCCTAAGGATCCGTTAAACTATCTACATAAGAAGTACAATACGTTATTATAATAGTGTCTACAGTAAAGTAAAGTGTTAAAATAGCGTTAAGGCATTACCCATATTCCCCTTAACACATTTTATATATTCATGTAGTCTATACGGATATTGTAAGCCCCACCAAACTGATGGGACACTCAGACAGCACTCCATAGGTACGGTACAAACCAAACTCGTAATGAGCGCAATAAGGCATGTGACAAGGCACGCGGGGCAATGCCCAGGGTAGGATACTACCGTTTTGCGGATTCAGACTAGTGGTAACGCATAGCAGCTATTACCGCCCACCTCGGAACACACTCCCATAATCAAAATCGATGGGTAGCCACCAAATCAATCACAAAGTCATAATATGGTATCGAAGAAATGTGCCCCATAGGAGGAGCGACCTCACTTGGCCCGACATGGCTCTTGTTTTAGCCATATCAAGCTGACTCACGGAAGTCAGGGTTACGTAAATACCTCATATAGAATTGTTCGCCAAACCATCCTACTTCATTTTGGAATCTCCACCAAGTACACAGTTGTTAAAGTGGTTTTGGTATTGGCAGAGAGTATGTAATATATGATTCCGGTCTCTTTAACAACCAAATTCTTATTTCACACCGAATGGTTCTTTTACACTTCCAAATACCGATACATAATTGATATCAAAATATCATATTCAATTCAAACCATTTCACTTTCAAAATCACATTCACTTTCGAAACCATATCGATAAGATAGGTTAATTAAATCCTCATTTCAAAATCATCATATTTACTCAAATATGTCGTTTCACTAGCAAATATCATTTCAAATCCCAACTTAAGTTATAACATCATTTAACCATATTCGCTTTAAAAATCAAGCATTTAAATATAAACACTTCCACTTTACACAGTCCGAGATTTAGAAAATAGTTTATATAGTTAGAAATAGTTCAAAAGGTTTAGCATAGTTTAAAATAATTTTTTAAATAGTTAAAATACTCTAAAATAGTTTAAAAATAGTTTAAATGGATTTAAGATAGTTTAAATAGATTTAAAATAGTTTAAATAGATATAAAATAGATTAAATAGATATAAAATAGATTAAATAGATTTAAAATAGATTAAAATGGGTTAACTAGTTTAAAATAGGTTAAAATAGATTAAATTGTATTAAATAGATTAAAATAGAATAAAATAAATTAAAATAGCTTAAATTGATTAAAATAGTTTAAAATAGTTTAAAATAGTTTAAAATAGATTAAATTAGTTTAATAGTTTGAAAATCATCATAATCAGGATTTAAAAATAATATATTTTTAAACATTTTAAATCAAAACAATGAATTTGAAATTAATATCAAATTAAATTATTTCTTTCATTCAACACATCTGGATCATGTCCAGCTTACAAATCAACAAACTAATTTTTTTTGTCTTTCAATTCAAATTCTCATTTAAAACCATTTAATCAATATCGATTTCAAATCCATGTTCGAACAATAAATCCAAACTATTTCGAATTTAGTAGATTTCAAAGTTACATTTTCAAATGTTTCAATAACTTAATTCCGATAAATTTCAGTTATACTTCAAATTTCAACTTCAAATTTCAATTTAAACCAATTTCCAATTTCAACATTTAAAACTTGGATATTCACAAAATAATTCAGTTTATATAAATCAATTTCCTTCGAAATATCATTTAACCAAATTCAAGATTTAAGGGTTTAAAATCGTTTGATTTAACCAATCTGGTATCCGTATATAATTTTCTACCCTATGGTCTAGTGACACAGATGTATATCATTTCAATCCGCAATACATTTAAATTTACGAGTATATATCATTTCAACCCGCGATCCTAAATTTAGCTTCAAATCCATGAAATCGCTTGAGTCTATCATTTTAACTCATAACGATTCCTCCCTAATCTATCAGATCGTTTGGGTATGTATCATTTCAACCCATAGGGATTTTCTAACAAATAAACTACGGGAACTTGCAGTGTTATAACGATATATAAATATAACATCCAGTCATCCAATATGAACAATCAAACATCCATCACAATCATCATTCAAACCGATAAATAAATAATAACAAGTGGTTGATTATCAATGACAGGTATTAACTGGCAATCTAAAATATAATATTAAATTAATGGCGAATAAATTCAATAAAAGTCAGATTTAACTAGAATGAAAATTTAAATATACCAAACCTCAACCAATCAAATTTTTAATCGCATCATAAATTCAATTTAACTAACATAAGATAGTCTAGTAGTTGTAGTGGGTCAAAACACTCACCTTTGATTTCAAATCGATTTGAAATCCAAAATAAGACCCAAAATTCAACAGTCTCAAATTCATCCAAACCAGTTCCATAATGTCCGAAATTTCGATACAATCGCAATGGAGAAAACCGCACGTGAATCCGACCTCGAATGAAGAAGTTATGATAATTAGAACGATTAGAATATATATATATATATATTATTAAAATAAACAGGACAAAAAGAAGTGTCACGCCACCTCAACATTATCGCTCAAATGTGTTCCCCTGGACCCAATTGTCGTCAATATTCACCGCGTTGACCGACCTGAAGCACACACCTCTGACCACCATGCCATCGCCGACAACCACCATCGTGTTCGTCATCCTTCGCCGCACCTACCAGTGGCCATGGCATCACCTCCGGCCGCCCCTAATGTAACGCATCGCCACCATAACGTCTAGGGTTTCGAACCTTAATCTCCAATTTCAGGCCGCCTCAGGTAGATTCAGGTGATACGACCACCACCTATCGACTCCTGGAAGCCTCCTCTACAAAACCCATATCTCAATTTCATCGATTGTTGCTCCGATTAAAACCCCCAATTTGGCTTTGACCACGATTTTTCGTTGGATCGATCACTAATTCAGGAAACTAACACTTGCTGTAGATTTGTATGGTCGAGAGCTTCAAAACGGTATATAATATGTTAGGGTTTTTGTAACGACCCGATAGTTTCAACCATTCGCATCCGCACATGTCGGACTTGAATTGCTCAAAATACCGTGTTGTAAATAAAAATTTGGCAAACTCAGAATATACAATAAATAAATAATCACAGATCACAGATCACAGACACAGAGTAATATAATGCAACAGAAACAAAGAAATAGTAGTTCATGAAGCTACTATATAAATACATCAGAGTTAAGTAAGATACAATAGGAATACCAAGATACAACAGGAGTAACAGTATGATAATCAGGTACAACTCAGAATACAACTGGAATCAACTGGATAACAAAATGAACAGATATCTGGATCTTCAAAGCAAAACTCTAGCTCCCAAAGGTGAGTCTCAAATGTTGTATCACTCAGTCTGACCCGAGCGTAAAGCAAAACACAAAACACTCGAGTCAGGACATACATACTTATACAGTGTAAACCAACTCAAGTGAACTGTAATAAAGGTACAAGTAACTCAAAGAATGCTTGGGATCGCCCATTCTTTAAGGATCCGTTAAACTATCTACTATGCAGTAATATTCGCTATTATAATAATGTCTAATATAAAATAAACATACTTTTAAATAGCATTAAGGCTTTACATTTTCCACCTTAACACGTAATAGTCCCAGTAGTCTATCCAGTATTAGCATACTCCCAAAATGGGGGCTACCCTCGATACTCCACAGGCTACGGGAGAAATCACAACTCGTAGTAAAGCTCGATATGGTAGGTGACACGAAACACAAGGCAATGCCAGGGTAGATATACCAATTATGCACACGGACTGATGGAAACGCATAGCAGCCACTACCGCTCCACCTCGGACAACTCTCCCATATCAAGGGGTGCACCCAAACAATCACAAAGTAATAGAATGGTATCGAAGAAGTGTGTCGGATCAGAGGTGCTACCTCATTGGCCCGAGATCGCTCCTGTTTTAGCCACCTTATGCCAACTCACGGGAGTTGGGTCCACGCATATACCTTTAGGATCGTCGCCACCATCCTACTTCAATCTGGAAACTCCACCGCGTACACAGTTGTTAAAGTGGTTTTCGGTATCGACAGAGAGTATGTCCAATTCTGATCCCGGTCTCTTTAACAACCACTCGTTATTATAACCCGTGGTTATAAATTTTAAAACAGTTTATATTTCAATCAAAATACATCCTTTAAACCTTTTCAAAATCATATCATTTATTTCAAAATAATACATACTTTCAAACCCAAAACATATCCATTTCAAAACCAATTCAACAATATATCATTTCCATTTCAAAAACCAATTCAATAATATATCATTTCCATTTCAAAAATCAAAGCAATAATATCTCATTTAAATTCCAAAAACCAAATCAATATATCATCTATACTTCAAAAATCAAAGCAATAATATATCATTTAAATTCCAGTACCAAATCAATATATCATTTATATTTCAACCCAAATTTCAAATCACTGAAAGTTTCTTTCAATTTATTAAACTTGAAATATTCTTTTAAATCATCTTAAGTCAAACCACCTTATAAAGCCATATCCTTAAATCTTTAATTTCAACAAGTTTCCAATTAATATATATTTAAATACAATTCTTAATTAAATACAATTCCAATTAATTTCATTTCCAACCATAGTACTTTCAAAGTCATAACAATTCTGAAACCAAACTTTTTGAAACCAAAATACTTGGAAATCATAACACTTGAAACATTGTCATTAGGACCTCATAATACTTAGAAAAATCATAATACTTCTAAATTAATATTCATTACTAAAGTTATAACACTTTAAGTTCATTCATTCAATTATACCAATTTCAAACATTGTATTAACTCATAAATTTCAAAGTGGTTTATATTCAAATCAAAATAATTCATTTACACCATTTAAATATGAAGTCATTATACTTACAAATCAAATATTCAATTCCCAAAAATTTAGCCTTTTCTGAGCTCATTTATTCACTTAAATACTTCAAACAATTTAAATTTCAGCTTTCGCAGCACTTGGAGAATGCTACGGTAAGTTACATTTAAAACAATTCAATTCAGCAAAGACAGCATTTAAAAACTGCTGTAATAGTTCTATTTTAGTTGAAAAATAGTTCAATTCAGAAAAGACAGCATTTATAAAACTGTTGTAATAGTTCAGGGTTCTATTTAAAGAATTTAGTTCAATTCAGCAAAGATAGCACTTGCAAAGTGCTGTGATAGCCCTTAGTTAAATTTCCTTTTAGTTTGCTTCTGTAACTACAGCACTTACAAAGTGCTGCAGATTCTACTTAGTTCAGATTTTAGTTCATTTCCAGAAACGATAGCATTTCTGAAGTGCTACTAAATGAATTTCCAGATTTTAAATAGAATTCCAGCCATTAATAAACTTCGATTTAAATCATTTAAACTTATAAAAATCATAATTTTTTTTCACATTAAAATGTTCATTTAAATGCCTCTAACTTATGATTTTTATAAAGTGATTTTTTTACAATAAAATCCAATTTTACAAAAATTAATTCAAGTGTACCATTTTCTTATTCTTTTCATTTTTAACAATTTCTCTTTACACTTAAATTTAAATTTCATTTCATAAATAAAACTTAATTTCCATTTTTATTTAATTAACTTAAACTTTCATTAAAAATCAAATCACAATTTCCAAATTAAGTTATGTTGAAAATCACAATTTTTCCAATCATTTATTAACATATTTAACACGTAGAAAAATCATTTTCACTTTATTAAATCATTTTAAAAACCAAATTTAAATCAAAATATCAAAATTTACATTTTTAAAAATACTTAAAACTTCCAGAAAAATATATAAAATAACCACGGGTCTGTATAATATTTTCTAACCTAGGTCAAGTGATACTGATAATATATCATTTCAATCCGTAATTAACAAAGAAAAATCCGGGTTCTATCATCTCAAACCCGCAATCCCAAGTTAAATAAAATAAATAAATAAATAAAAATCGCTCAGGCTTATCATTTCAGCCCATAATGATTTTTCCCTATTCTAAAGTCCATTCGGGTATGTATCATTTCAACCCATAGTGATTCTATTCTACAGGGAACTTGCAGTGTGAGAACAAAATATAAATAAACAGTAAAATAAAATAAAACATAACAGATGATGTGACAAGTTAATTACAGGGTTTAACATCATATAATATACATCACAGGCAGGTATAACATAATATAATTATTTCTACACTTTCACTTGTTATCAATTCACAGTTATATAAGTATGAAATGTCGGGTGTGATTACTCATCTTTATAAAGCTTTAGTTCGCAAAAAAAACACAAACAGAAATCCAGAAAGCACGATTTTTTATTTGAGTGGAGAGATCCAAGATATTAATCTTGTATTCACAAAATAAACAAAGCAAGATATAAATATGAATACAATACAAAAGAATATATTGAAACAAATTGAAATAGAAATAGACAATTGACTACACAAAGCTTTTAAACCATTTTTGCTTGATCTCCACTCAACTTTGCTCGACCATAAGGCTTTATAGGTTCAGCCACAATATGGTTTTGGTTCAGGTTTGGACCTAAAAAGGCATGGCTACAAGGAATAGGAAGTGGTAGAGGTTACATAACATGAATACAAAGGGGCAAGCATAAGAGGAAGGTTTTGGTTCATCACTTTGGCTCGGCTACATGGGTCTATGGGATCGGCCATTCATGCTACAGATCTGGATAGAGGTAAGGCTGAGAGTAAATGGTCATATCATGGTGGTGGTGGAGCATGGGGAGGTGGCCAAGGCAATCTAAGGTGATGGTGATGAAGACTAGGCTCAGTTAGGCATGTTTTAAGGAGTTTGCAACATTTTTGTGGAGTTTTTGGTCATGGGAAAGGTATGGCCAGATCTGGTCAAAGGAAGAGGAGGTGATATGTGGTGGATGGTGAAGAGGAGGAGGTGGTGGAGGCTATGGCCGAGGCAACTAGAGTGGAGAGCATGCAAATATATGAAGAAATTATGGCCAAAACATGCAAAAAGGAAGAAGAAAAAGTAGAAAAGGAAGAGAAGCCATTACCTATTTTTTTCAGATCTGAAATGATGACTGTAAATTTGTGAATGAGAAAGTGTTTTCACGTGAGAGAAGAGCAATAAAAGTCACGACAACAAATAAGAAAGGAACGGCCAAAATTGGAGAAGTTATGGTAGGAAATAAAGGGGTGGAAAGCTAAAGAGGTAATAAATCAAAACGTAGCGTATGCCTCCACTTAAAAATAGATAACGTATCCTAATTGATGTGTTACCTATATATTTAAGAAAGGTGTATACAAGAAGCTTTCACAAACCAATAAATACAATAACGTTAAATAAATACCTTTTAAAGATATGCCTTTAAAATAAAAAACGTATATATATTGAAACTAGACTTAAAATTTCAAACAAAATGCAATTAACTTTTTGGAATATTATAACAACAATTCTAAACAAATAAAAAGTCAAGTAAATAAGATAAATGCTGAACAAAATAAAGTGGAAATGAAAATAAAATAAGTTTTTAAGAAAATAGAAAAATAAATAAAGAATTACTTTAATTAATTAAAACTAGAAATTAAAAATTGTAAACAAAATACAACTGACATTGGAAAACTTCAATTACACTTTTTAAAATGTTTTAAAACTAAAATATACATACATAACATCATGTTACACATGTAAACATAAATTAGAACATGACATGACAACAAAATATTATTTATAAAAAATTAAAATAACAATTTTGTTAAATACAACAAATTACATCCAATACTGTAAAAGGCATAACTTTCACAATATTAATCAGATTTCAACGAAACGAAAAGCAGTATACTTGAAATTTTATTTACTTTCATAATAAAAGATGAAATTCAAAAATTCAAACTTTTAAATTTTTAAATTAAAAGTCAGAGTTTGAACATATTGACCAAAATTTACAGTTCTGGAAAATACTCTATTTATTCATGTTTAGGATTATAATTCACATACAAATCAAAATTAATATTTAAAATAACAGAATTTTCCATTTAATAATTAAAATAAATTTTTTAAATTAGGAAATTCAATTTAAAATAATTACAAAATACAGGGTTGTTACAGTTTTGGAGAGTTTGATTTTTGAAATTGATTTGAAATTAGATTTAAGGTTTGTATTTGAAATTTGTTTCTACCATTAGAAGAAGGAGATAGTAATATAGAATTGTACGTACTGTAATCAGAAATAGAAAGGCTGCTAGAGTTTAGAAACAAATCTATTTATATGAATAAAGCCCGATAAGAACATGAACACGTATCGAATTGGTACGAATGCAATAATGACCCAGAAAGCCCGTTTCGCTTTCGAAATGAAAGTAGGTCATCCAATATATCAAAATATATGTTTTCGATATTTTTAAATCCAATGGAACAAGTTTCAAGTCCTAATTCCATCGTATCAAGAAGTTAGCTTTTAAAATCAGCTTATTTCAAATCGAATTCAATTAAATTGATTTCTACGCTTTTCGAGCCCGCACGATCAAACGACAAGTCTGATCGCTACGAAACTTGAAATACTACAATAATTCACTGTTACGGATCCGATGAAACTAGTTTCGTCAAAATCCGAGACAGTGGCCAAAATGGCTATTTTCACGTTAACTAAATAAATTACTATTAAATTGATTTTATCACTTATCAAATTCAAATTTAATAACTAACAATTTATGATTACTTAGCAATTTATAATCCTTTAAAACAAATTTCCATATCAATTTAATGTTGAATATTACACTAATTACAGTGTTCAGTTTCAACTGTAAATTCATTAATTCTAATTTAAAATCCAAATAAATTCATTTATCTTGATTTCACTCTTATTATTAAACCAATCTTTGGCTTATGAATATAATTGACATTGCTATATATTTTATTACATTCACATTTTACAGTTATCGTCTTAACTCATATTAACGTAATATTTAATTACATTTAATTGCAATCGATCAATTTTATTTCAACAGATTAAATAAATATGTAACAAATAACAATTGTCACATTTTTCTTAATTTAATCAGATTTATGAGTTTATTATCTACAAACAAATGTTATCACTACTTACACAACATTGATTTTATCTAATTATAATTAATTACATATTATTTCACCAATTAATACAACATTTGGTTTATTTCCTTATTTACAATTTATAACCAACTATAACTTTACAATCATTTCAATTAATTGGAATTACATTAAAGTAGTTATCAATTACCTTAAATTAGCATTTACATTTTATTCTAGTTATTTTCTCATTATTAAATCTTAAAATTTCCATTTTTCACAACCTTAAATTCCAAAACTTATTTAGTTAATAAATCTAATTATCAAAAATTACGGGTCGTTACAAGTTCATAGTCAGGCAACATATTACTATTCATAGTCAGAACCTAGAAAAAGTGCAGCTAAGCTCAATATAAACATGTATTCTTTAGAATCTTGGTCTTGTAAATATGAACTCGATGCAAGGAAACCTGTGCCAAGTTCTTAATTCATGTTATCATTTTTCAGGGAATGCTGGATGAAAAGAGACTAAAATTTAAGCTTTCATGACTTCTTATAAGTTGAATACTTTGAAACGTCAGTTTTCTTGCTTTGAAATATTTACTCATTGTATAACATCTTGTATATGACATATGAACATGGTTCTTTTTTCATTCCGGATAGCCCAGGTTTTTACTGTTGAACTTTTTTTTAATTCTTTTTTTTGTATTTATACAATTTATAAGGCACTTTAGGAAAACAATTTATAGTAAATAGGTAATAGTTGTTTCGTTGGATATAACTGGTGTAATATCCCGGAAATTTTAACAATATCAATTTAATAATCTGTTAAATAATTAAATTGATATTGATGATCTTTGATAATAAAATTTGAATTTAATTTAATAATCTAATTAAATAAGTATCAAATATGTTATTTCCAAATAATAAGTATAATGTATTATTTTTATAAATATGAATGGATTTTAAAGACTATGGAATTGTTATTTTAAATTGATAAGTAGTTGTATATGAATATATATATAACTTAATTTTTAAATTGAATCTTAGGATTTAATTTGATTTGAATTTAATTTAAGTTTTGAAATTCAAAAGAATAGATATTTAAATTGTTTTGGATTTTAGAATATTTGTATAAACTTTTATTTATAAATATAGTTAGTTTTGTTTCTTTTAAAAAGTAATTTATATATAAGATAAATATTTAATAATTAAGAAAAAGGTTTTTATTTACTTTTAAATAAATAAAAATATATAGTAATTACTTAAATGACAAGTGTCATTATCTAAAGCTTCATTTTAAACATGTGTAAGATAATTAACTAATGTATATGACAAGTGTCATTTTTATTATCATTTTCTTTGATTTTTAATAAACCATAAATTAAGTTATATAAGCATACCTCTCCATTTTCTTTTTCTTTTCTAATCTCATTTCTAAACAAAGACAACCAAAATCAGAAAATCTACAAACCGTAATCATCTTCAAACCAAAACTAAAATCACCTCTCAAACCAAAAATCAAAAGAATCTACAACCTGAAACCAAGTTTAAACCAATATGAAATGTTTCCTTGTAACCCTTCTCAAATGCCTGAAACCATTTATTATACAAACCTGAAAACATTCCTCTGATCAAAATCAAGCCCTGTAAACAGAAATCTGTAAATCAATTATCCACAAACCAGAATTCATCTTCAAAAGCTTAAAACTCAAAAGTTCAAATGCCTGAAACCCATTTTCTTGAAGCCTGTAAGATTTCTAATGCAAACCTGAAAGACAACATCCATCAAAACATCAAGCTCTGTAAACTACCAAAGTTGTAACCATTTGTTCTTCAAGCCTGTAACCATTCCAAGTGCATGCAATATAATCTGAGGCAGAAGCAAGTTTTAAAAAGCTTTTCAAATTTTTAAAAGAAATCAAAGCAAGCATTTCAATTTTTCAAAGCTTCCAGTTTTCAAGGCTCTGTTCATCTTTGAAATAGGTGAGTAAACATTCTTTTAAAAACAGTTTTTAAAATCTGTGATTTGGCTAAAATATTGTGATGAATCTCTGTAGATATGGTTGCATGTGTTCATATGTGTAGATGCATGTATTGCCTCTGTTCTCTGTTTTATAACCAGAGAGTAAACACCTTTCAAAAACTAAAATATGTGTTATTACTTTGATGTTTTTGCTAAATCTATGAAGTGATATTGTAAGTATGTTCTGCATGGATGTTTTTAAACTGGAATATAATTGAAAATACTCTGTATATTGTGTGCATGTCTCTGTATATATATACTGATCCCTGTTGAATCTCTCTGGCTCAAGAACAACTTTTAAAAATCCTTATCTTCTCAAAGAATCACTGTTTGGTTATGATCATTAAAAAGAAAACAATTATAACAATGTAAATTCATTTTTAAAAATAGTTTAAGGTAGAACTATTTAGTTAATATTTCAAAAATAGGATTTTACAGTAAACATCAGTTATAGGTCGAAAATCAATATTCATAATTTTGTGGTTTGATTTCAGAAACCAGTTAGTAATAAGAAATGATGAATTTAGATATTAAAATCTGGATTTTTAAGTTTATATTCGTCAAGAGATTATGAGTTGATCGATTTTGGGTTTATCAGCAATTGCCAATGATCGTGGACGATGTAAAGCTCAGGGTTGTTGTCGATGATGGCTTTAGGAATGATGATCACGGGAAAAATAATAGAGGGTTTTTCTGATGGTTGTGGTGACCAGAGATCGGTGAACTAGGGTTTTTAACTCACGTTTATGATGGGTTGGAATTTTGTATTGTTGTGTCGCGAATATGAAATCGAACTGCATCGGGTCAGGTGTAAATGAAGCGTGGATCGTTGATGAAGGTCTAGACGTGGCGGCGTGGTTCCTCGTGGTCGTAGGCGGCGGCGTGAGAGGGATTTGGTGATTGGGTTGTTTTCAGAGAAGTGCTCGAACATCTCGTTTTTGATTTCAAGCTTGAATGAAGGACTGGGTGATGGAAATTGGTAGAGGGGGTCAACGGTGATCTGTGAATGGCAGCAGTGATGATCGGAGGTCGATCAGTGGATCGTGCACGTGCATGCGTGCAAGTTGGTGTCTGGGTAGCTGTTTGTTTTGGGGAAGAAGGAAGAGACTCGGGACGCTCTCGTGTTGATCGCGTGGAAGACTCAAAGCAGATGAGTAGGGGGGGTGACTCGAAGACGACTCGGGCTTGTAAGGATATGACTCGGGGAAGAAATAAAGTGGCTCGGGTTGGTTATTTTATTGTAACCTGGTTTTGAGATTTTAGGAAAATCATGTACAGGTTAAAAAGTTTAGTAATTTAAATTAATTCATGTTTTCAAAAAAAATGTATTATCTAAGTTTTAGCAAAGGTAAATGTTAAACAAAGTTTCAATGCAAATGAAATAAATAAGTTTTCAAAGATAAGTTCTTTTTGAGTTTTAAGGTTATTAAAATGATTAAATTTGTAAGTAATTTATTAAATAGTATTTTAAAATGAACCGAGTTTTTATTGCATAAGAGAATAGACCAAGTTCCAAAGTAAAATCATTTAGTAAGATTTTGGAACAAGTTCAAGTTTAAATATAAAAGTTAAGTGATTTAAATTTGTTTGTTTTAAAAGTAATTATATTAATGATTTAATTAATTACCAATGATTTTTATTTAAGGAAATGAATATAATTAAGAAATTTTTTAAATAAAAGCTTAATTACTATTTGTAATTAAGGATAATTACTTAATAAAGTAATTAGTGGATGGTTAATGAATTAATTAAAGGTTAAGTGATGTTTTATTGATTAATTAATTAATGTAATTAATTTTAGGTTAACTAATTAGTCTAATTAATTAAGATAATCATTTATGATTAATTAAGTGTAACTACTTAGTAAAGTAATTAATGGGTAATTACTGAATGTAATTAAATTAAGAAGAATTAATTATGAAAGTAATTAAATGGAAGTGATTAAGGTTTAATCACTTGATGTTATTAATTAAAGGATTAATTAATATAATTAAATTGAAGTTAATTTGATTTAGTTAAATTAATTAATTAAGTTTAATTAATTTAGGATAATCAAGAGATGATTTGATAATAATTACTTAATGTAATTATTAAGGTAAGTTTATTTAGAGAAGTAAATAATAAGATAATTACTGGAAGTAATTAGTTGAATAAATGATTTTATTAATAGAAGTAATTTGAGTTAATTACTTTGAATAATTAATCAAGGGATTAATTAAGAAATTAATTAAGGAGTAATTAATTTAGTTAATGAGAGTAATTAAGGGTAGTTAATTACTAAATGTGATTAATCAAAGGTGATTAATAAATGTGGTTTAATTAAGAATTAATTATTTTAAATGAAGTAATTAATTAAGAGTAATTAAGAATTATTAATTAATATAATTAATGATATGATTAAGGATTGATTAATTAAATAAATTAGTCAATAATAAATGATTAAAGTAATTAATTAATTGTAATTAATAAAGAATTAATGTAATTAAGTACAGTTAATTAATAGATGAAGTAATTAAAGATTAATTACTGAAATGGTTTAAGATAATTAATTTGTGAAATTAATTAAGTATTAATTACTTAAAGTAATTAAAGGATTATTAATCAGGAATGATTAATTAAGATGGATACTTAGAGTAATGATTAATTAATTGGTTTAATTAATAATTAAGTAAGCAGGATTTATAGAATGAAGTAATTAGTTTAATTCACTTTAAATTAATTAGATGATATAAATCATTGCTTAAGGATGGATGAATGAGATTGAATGTATTTCATTGTTTGATATCTCTAATGAGATATGTGTTGATATATGATATGGATGTTTGGTTGAATTGAAATGATAATGTGAATTATCTGTTTGGGATGATAATGTAGATTATCTATTGAATTATCTATCTTTGTGTATATAGATAAGAATTGAATTGTTTTAACCTTAAAACAACTTGGCCCTTAAAAGATACGTTTTGGATTTCGATGAGACCGGGATCGGGTTTCCGTATACCGGTATTCCAGGTCTGGAGACCCGAATACCACATCGATCCAAATTAACGATAGGTCGTGAATCTCAAGTGAAGATGAAGATTCAGAGTGCAAGGGTTATTGTCGTTAACTCTGAGGGTGATTCCAAAACGAGTGTAACGAGATAATGCCTTCGGTTTCGTTCGAACCCGGAACGAACTTGTATGGATTGAATGCTTTCAGCACATCGTCAGGCGGACGATGAGCATTCTAAGTGATATGTTCTGATTAAAGGTAATCGTAACCTCAAGCCTCATCAACCGGGAATGGCTAAAACAGGGGAGGTGCAGCAAGGCTTCGTGGGTAGCGCCCACTGAGAGCAAGATAGATCCCTGTCTAGAGGTCCCTTTCTATATTTCGGCTTAGTGTGTGGTTGGTCGCGCCAACTACGGGATTGTCTTGTTCGGAATTATCCAGTAAGGGATGGTTCCGGCTTTGTGTTGCAGGGGAGCGGGCGTACTCCTCGGTACGGTGATCTAGGCCACGTACTGTGACGGGCGGTACCCCAGTAGCCCTGCCATTGTATGGAATCCAAACTCCAATAAGTGCCAACGGACTTGATTGTATAACCCACTTTGTGGCTAGTATGCTGGAATTTAATAATGTAACAATTTCAGCTATTTCTTATTTACTTGAAAACCTTAGACCCTATTATAATACAATCGGATTTCCTATCAAATGTTTTAGTTAGCGTAAGGTAAAAACTTACCCATGTTTATTTGTGGGGAGTCTTACGTGATACTTTTGTTTTCAAAGGTTTTCAAAGTTAAGCAATCTAACCGTTTACTCACACCAGACCCATGTCTGACCCAAGTATTTATTTTCTGTTTTATTAAACTCTTGGGTACTCAATATTGTATTGAGTAGTCAAGGGATTCAGGATAGTCTTGACGAATTCTGGAGGAGCTGTGAAGCAGGAGGCTTCAGCGAGTAGATATATAGAGTTTCCGCTGTGTCTGTATCTCTGTAGTGTATTGAGTTGTAATGTCTAGACAGATGTTTATAACTGTCTAGTAAGTGATGTATATGCTGTGTAACTCTGTAAAGTGTTGTATACTATGTAATAGTTTATGTTATTAATATAATTTATTCGTTCCGCTGTGAGATCGTTGTTGTTGTTTCTTTCTTTCTTCTCTTCTTTTCTATTTTCTACCCCTTTCTTTCTTATTAGCGATACGACTTTCTATGGAGAGAAAGTCGTGGTCGTTACAGTGGTATCAGAGCATAGGTTGAGCGAATGCCTAAGCTTTTGGTTAAGTGAATATCAGAACACTAGGTTGAGTGAATACCTAGGTTCGGAGGGATTGTTCATTAGCGATAGGATCTGTAGCAACCTGTTTGAGTCTGAGTGTATATATATTCGAGAGCGCGTATTTGTTAGTTATATAAAATGGTTTTATATTGTGTTAATTGATCGGTTGAGTGGTATATGGATTCTGGTCAATACGAGTAGCTAACGTTATTGATAGGGATCTCTAAACACTTGAACCAGGCCAACGGACACAATATTGTTTTAAAGAGGTAAATGAAATAATTTTACCCAGAAATAATTTCTATATAAAAAGTATCATTTTAAATATATATATTTCTACCTATTTGTTGGGTTACCTGTTCGGGTTTTCCAATATAAGTTATAAAGGTAGATGGGGTAGTGGTGTGTGAAACACGACTACCAATGGTTGGAGTTTAAATGTTGAGGTTGGAAGTGTATCTGTCGAGACTGTAGACCCAATACCGTCTCGAGTAAGCTTTGCTATGGTAAAGGATTTCATCGATCTCTGAAGGAAACCTTTTAAAGGTTCGGAGTTTATCTTTGAAGTGTGGATGAGTAGAGTTGGATCTGTCGATGAGGCAGAAGTGAGTAATGGTACCTTGATACCTCAGGTAATAGTAGCTATGTGATAAGACGCAGTGAATATGGATGTTCCCGAAGATGTTTTCTTTGGAACAAGTTGTGGAAGTGTGTCTGTTTCGGTGTTGTGGCTGAGTTCAGCATGGTGTTTCTGTTCGGTTTGAGGTCCGAGTTTCTCGAAGAGCTTTGGATAAGGAAGTCTTTGGCATATGTGGCAGCGTTGCAGCTCGGAAGTGTTCTGTGTGCCAGCAAGGAGGTCTTTGGCTAAGCATTTTCCTAGAGGTGAAGTTCAGAAGCAGCAGAGTAGATCCATTTCTTCGATGGATTGGATAGTTAAGTATGAACTGTTCTGATTGGTAAAGAGAGAACAGTTTTCTTTGGAATTAGGATGGGTTGATCGCAAAAGTGACTTGCGATAGTCTGAGTATTTTCTTGGGTTATCTGAGATTTTCTGGGAGATGTGTTGTCCAGTCTGTGCTCGTGTTCTTCATCAGCATTTTTTTCTGCTCCAGATCAGAGTTGTGCAGCAGAAGCAGTTTGGCGAGTGCTCCTGTTTGTCCTTTCTGGATTAAAGGAGTAAGTTTAGTCTTCTGTTATTTGAGGAGTAGAGTTTGTTCTTGATTGTTGGTTGATCTTGAGGAAGATCATTGTATTGGGTTGTTTTTGGTCCTGTTTGTTTCGAGAAGCATCGGCGAAGGTTGAGTTGATCAGGAAGGATTTGTAGGAAGCCAGGATCATCTGAAGAATTTTGTGGATAAAAGACGAAGGAATTTGAAATTCGAAGTTGGAGACTTCGTTGTTGTGAAGTTTTTCTCTGGTTAAAGGGAGCTATAAGATTGGGTAAGTCTGGGAAGTTAGCTCCGAGTTATTTTGGAACTTTTCTGTGATCTAATTTGGATAAGTACTTTGATCTACAAGGTTGAATTGTCAGTTTGGATAACTGGAATTCAATGTATTTTACGTATCTCTGAGGGAATACGTATTTGATCTATCTCTGGTTTTGAAACCAGCAGTTCTGGAGGTATTGGTTGTTGAGTCAGACTCGTCTGTAGTCTGATATCTTGTTTAGTTCTATAGATCTAGATGAGTAAGAGATCTATAGCTTAGTAGTTTAGATTGTTTGTAGAGCGAGTATCCTGGTATATATATATACTTGGGGAAACTCGAGGTATTTTATCTAGAATTTTGTCTGGATAGTTAGAATTGTTTGATTGGATGAATTGGTTGCTATGGTTGTTAGCTTATGGATGAAAGTATATGCTTGTGTTTTAAAATTAAAATCTTTAATAAGATTATTAAATTACCTTTGTTTAAATTTCGGGGACGAAATTATTTTAAGGGGGAAGGAATGTAATATCCCGGAAATTTTAACAATATCAATTTAATAATCTGTTAAATAATTAAATTGATATTGATGATCTTTGATAATAAAATTTGAATTTAATTTAATAATCTAATTAAATAAGTATCAAATATGTTATTTCCAAATAATAAGTATAATGTATTATTTTTTATAAATATGAATGGATTTTAAAGACTATGGAATTGTTATTTTAAATTGATAAGTAGTTGTATATGAATATATATATAACTTAATTTTTAAATTGAATCTTAGGATTTAATTTGATTTGAATTTAATTTAAGTTTTGAAATTCAAAAGAATAGATATTTAAATTGTTTTGGATTTTAGAATATTTGTATAAACTTTTATTTATAAATATAGTTAGTTTTGTTTCTTTTAAAAAGTAATTTATATATA
Source organism: Allium fistulosum (assembly GCA_030737815.1). Taxonomy (NCBI): domain Eukaryota; kingdom Viridiplantae; phylum Streptophyta; class Magnoliopsida; order Asparagales; family Amaryllidaceae; genus Allium; species Allium fistulosum. The sequence goes on along the minus strand of CM060901.1, from coordinate 300,199,366 downwards.
AGATAAATATTTAATAATTAAGAAAAAGGTTTTTATTTACTTTTAAATAAATAAAAATATATAGTAATTACTTAAATGACAAGTGTCATTATCTAAAGCTTCATTTTAAACATGTGTAAGATAATTAACTAATGTATATGACAAGTGTCATTTTTATTATCATTTTCTTTGATTTTTAATAAACCATAAATTAAGTTATATAAGCATACCTCTCCATTTTCTTTTTCTTTTCTAATCTCATTTCTAAACAAAGACAACCAAAATCAGAAAATCTACAAACCGTAATCATCTTCAAACCAAAACTGAAATCACCTCTCAAACCAAAAATCAAAAGAATCTACAACCTGAAACCAAGTTTAAACCAATATGAAATGTTTCCTTGTAACCCTTCTCAAATGCCTGAAACCATTTATTATACAAACCTGAAAACATTCCTCTGATCAAAATCAAGCCCTGTAAACAGAAATCTGTAAATCAATTATCCACAAACCAGAATTCATCTTCAAAAGCTTAAAACTCAAAAGTTCAAATGCCTGAAACCCATTTTCTTGAAGCCTGTAAGATTTCTAATGCAAACCTGAAAGACAACATCCATCAAAACATCAAGCTCTGTAAACTACCAAAGTTGTAACCATTTGTTCTTCAAGCCTGTAACCATTCCAAGTGCATGCAATATAATCTGAGGCAGAAGCAAGTTTTAAAAAGCTTTTCAAATTTTTAAAAGAAATCAAAGCAAGCATTTCAATTTTTCAAAGCTTCCAGTTTTCAAGGCTCTGTTCATCTTTGAAATAGGTGAGTAAACATTCTTTTAAAAACAGTTTTTAAAATCTGTGATTTGGCTAAAATATTGTGATGAATCTCTGTAGATATGGTTGCATGTGTTCATATGTGTAGATGCATGTATTGCCTCTGTTCTCTGTTTTATAACCAGAGAGTAAACACCTTTCAAAAACTAAAATATGTGTTATTACTTTGATGTTTTTGCTAAATCTATGAAGTGATATTGTAAGTATGTTCTGCATGGATGTTTTTAAACTGGAATATAATTGAAAATACTCTGTATATTGTGTGCATGTCTCTGTATATATATACTGATCTCTGTTGAATCTCTCTGGCTCAAGAACAACTTTTAAAAATCCTTATCTTCTCAAAGAATCACTGTTAGGTTATGATCATTAAAAAGAAAACAATTATAACAATGTAAATTCATTTTTAAAAATAGTTTAAGGTAGAACTATTTAGTTAATATTTCAAAAATAGGATTTTACAGTAAACATCAGTTATAGGTCGAAAATCAATATTCATAATTTTGTGGTTTGATTTCAGAAACCAGTTAGTAATAAGAAATGATGAATTTAGATATTAAAATCTGGAGTTTTAAGTTTATATTCGTCAAGAGATTATGAGTTGATCGATTTTGGGTTTATCAGCAATTGCCAATGATCGTGGACGATGTAAAGCTCAGGGTTGTTGTCGATGATGGCTTTAGGAATGATGATCACGGGAAAAATAATAGAGGGTTTTTCTGATGGTTGTGGTGACCAGAGATCGGTGAACTAGGGTTTTTAACTCACGTTTATGATGGGTTGGAATTTTGTATTGCTGTGTCGCGAATATGAAATCGAACTGCATCGGGTCAGGTGTAAATGAAGCGTGGATCGTTGATGAAGGTCTAGACGTGGCGGCGTGGTTCCTCGTGGTCGTAGGCGGCGGCGTGAGAGGGATTTGGTGATTGGGTTGTTTTCAGAGAAGTGCTCGAACATCTCGTTTTTGATTTCAAGCTTGAATGAAGGACTGGGTGATGGAAATTGGTAGAGGGGGTCAACGGTGATCTGTGAATGGCAGCAGTGATGATCGGAGGTCGATCAGTGGATCGTGCACGTGCACGCGTGCAAGTTGGTGTCTGGGTAGCTGTTTGTTTTGGGGAAGAAGGAAGAGACTCGGGACGCTCTCGTGTTGATCGCGTGGAAGACTCAAAGCATGTGACGACCGCCCATGACCCCTGCACCGAATCTAAAGATAAAGCGCTGTAAAGTGTGCCAGGCGACCATGGACGATTGTCAAGGTAAGATTTAAAACAAAAGAATCTAACGTATTACTCACAGCGCATGGACAAAATACAATAGAACATATGTATAGTGAAGCTTTACAGAACAAAATGACATCATATAAAACTCCATAATAGTTGAATACAAGCATCCACATCGTCAATACATCAAGCCTCACTACATATCTCTCAGAGAATACAAAACAGCGGAATATCCAGTACATATAATAAGAAGATAATATGCAACCCTCCAGCTCGTCTTCGATATCAGCATCGTGAGAAGAGAACAGCACCTGTCACCTGCTACCTAGTCTGCCCGTCCCAAAATGGACGAACAGCCCAAGGCAATAAGAATTAAAACATAAAGCCTTGAGTCAGACAACAGTCTTAGTGAGCAGTAAATTAACTAACAACATACCAAAAGAACATAAAGGAAAAGGAATAGGAATACAACCCTCCCACTCCAACCTCATTCTACAGTGATAGCCCCCAGACACACACTAAGCAGAAGCAAACATAGCAGAGCATACAATTTAAAGTAAAACTACTATCACTCGAGTCAAGGGCGATGTTTTCCAAGTACCAAGGCCTAAATCAGATAAGCACCCAGAAAATGCCGCTCTTGAGTCCGAATGACGATACAACCAAACATCCATGACTCTGGCTATCACTGTTATCATTGCTTCGATATCACCGTTAATTGAATGACCGGCACATTCTTTCAGCCGTCCGTCAAGGGCTAATGGAAACCCCGGTTCTAGACATAACTCCCGCACGTCGTCGCAGCCCGTGCCTAGGACTATCGAATCTGCCCAGAGTACTCGACCATCAACAGTTGGCCGTTGGGACTATCGAATCTGCCCAAACGTACCCTTGCTTAGAGCATGCTAGAACCTTCAACAACGATGCTATCCAAGCCTCCTAGTCATCCTCCTCGACGACTATTCTCATATCCATTCATTATCCTCAACTCGAATCATATCACCGAGTTATCAACATGCTTGGAATGATCCCGTCTGGATTAGACCAAGTCTTCATCATATGATTGCTTCGCTTCATTACATCCTCGCAAAGCCTCATCTCATCATCACATCATCGAATCTATGCATAAGAGCTTCATCATCCCGCTACATATGCCACGAGCAGCTTTTCCAATTCAAGAGCCTTTCCCTTAGCTTTTGAATCATCTTCGATCTAATCTAATCATCAATCATCTAGTTCATAACAATCAATCAAATCAAACATCAATCCAAGCAATCAAGCATTCAAAAATGATCTAAGTAGACAATTATAACAATAATGGCATTTTCGTAATTAAAGAGTTGAAAGTCCAATAAGCATGAAAACATGGATTATATCTCTACAAACTTGATGAATGAACTTGCATAGGTTAACATATGATAAAATGGATGTAACATCATCATGAACAATGGATCTATATGGATCTACACATAGGATGAAGAAAATGCATGGGAATCTCTACTTTAACACCAAAACGAGCCAACAATCCGATATACTCCTTTGGATCCGTGTGAGAGATAATCACCACTCACCAAATCACCTAAACAATCCAAAAGATATCAACTTCAGATCTGGACAGCGAAGAACTAAGCTAGATCCGACAAGATCTCACTTCAAACGATGAAATCTCTCTTGAAAAGATGAAGATCTTCAATCCAAGCTCTTGAATCTTCAATCTTGATCTTCGATTTGGATGGATGGAAGCACTAGATTAGAGTGGAGAAAAGAAGTGAAGAAGTGTAGAAGTCGAGCTCTCAAAATGGCAGCACTTCGTCGCTTCAAAATCCGGATCCCAAAAAGTGAGAACAACCCCTCCTATTTATAGCTGAAAACTGCTCTAAGTCGTAACTCGGCTATCTCCCTAGGTCGTTTCCGACCTAAGCCTCTCCGACCTAACGACTTAGCCAGACCCAGCGACTCATCGCACGCGCGACCTAACCTCTTACGCGCTTAGCGACCTAACAGGCCTCCCCATCTTACTACCTAACGATGTTACGACCTAACACTTAACTCCTAGGTCGCTTTCGTCTTAAAGCATAGGCTACGACCTAACACTTAAACTATCTAAGCGACTTAACAACCTACGACTCAGTTGGGTTGCGACCTAACAACTTAGGCTCCTACGCGACCTAACACATGTCGACCTAAAACAACATACGACCTAACAGTTAGATCCACGCGACCTAACACTTAAACTATTCTAAGCGACTTAACAACCTACGACTCAGTTGGGTTGCGACCTAACAACTTAGGCTCCTACGCGACCTAACACATGTCGACCTAAAACAACATACGACCTAACAGTTAGATCCACGCGACCTAACACTTAAACTATTCTAGCGACCTAACAACTCACGCGACCTACGACTCAGCAAACTCGCGACCTAACACACACGCGACCTAACCATCTTAGGTCGTCTACGACCTAACTCAACACAGATCTAACGACCTAACTACGCTAACACTTAGGTCGGTCAATCCCATAGGTCGCTAACTCTTATAGGTCGCAAACCGCTTATTCCCTAAGTCGTTAACTCTACTAGGTCGCTAACTCGAACTGCCGACCTAACACTTAGGTCGCTCACACATTTTCTTAGGTCGCCAGAACCTCTTAAGTCGGTCACGACTTAACCCCTTAGGTCGCCTACGACCTAACCAAAGCCAACAACTAGTCTTCCTTAAGTCGGTCAGTCTTTAGGTCGTTAACTCGCCCTGCCGACCTAATTACTTAACTAAATCCTAGGTTGCACAATTCTATAGGTCGCTCCAACTAACCCACGACCTAACACTAACTCGCCGAAGTCCTTAACTCGGTCACGACTTAGCTCTTAGGTCGTCCACGACCTAGGACTTAGACAAATTTCCACAAAAATCTGAAATGACTTAAAAATGCAAAAATTCCAGATTTTGACGAACTTGTCGATCCGTAAAAATACGGGTCGTTACATTCTCTCCCCCTTAGGAATTTCGCCCCCGAAATTCCAAGCAATCAAAACTATTCTGTACGCCTACCATCCATAGCAATCAACAAACCATGCATCCAATTCTAACTTAGCGTACAGAATTCTAAAATTAGAACAAGTTACAATATCGTGAGATGACACGACACCTTAGGGCCATACCTTGAAGAGTTCAGGATGAGCTGCTTTCATCCTCTCTTCCACCTCCCACGTACAGTCGTTATCATCTTCACTCCATTGTATCTTGAGCAACTTAACTACCTTCCTCCTAAGCTGTTTCGTGTCGGTTTCAACAACACGAAGCGGCTTACGAGGTCTTCTATCAACTGGATCAACTTCTAAGTCTTCACAGCTATCAGCAGAAACCACTGTTCTCGAGTCGTGCACATACTTCCGTAGATATGATACATGAAAAACATTGTGCACACTCGACATCTTCTCTGGTAACTCCAATCTGTAAGCGAGCTTTCCAATTCGCTCGATAATCGGGAATGGTCCAACAAATCTCGGAGTCAATTTTCCTTTCTTCCTGAATCGGATAACATTCTTCAGTGGAGAAATCTTCACAAAAACCATATCTCCTACGTCGAATTCCAAATCCTTTCGACGCTTATCAGCATAACTCTTCTGACGGTCTTGGGCTGCCTTCATTCGTTGCCGAATGATCTCTATGCAATCCGAAGTCTGTCGAATCATCTCTGGCCCAAGTATCAGCTTTTCTCCAGTTTCCAACCAACATGTCGGAGAGTTACACGGTCTTCCATACAACGCCTCATACGGTGCCATACCAATGCTTGACTGGTAACTGTTGTTGTACGCAAACTCCACCAAATGAAGGTGATCTTCCCATGATCCTCCGAAATCCAAAACGCATGCTCTGAGGAGATCTTCCAAAACTCGGTTGACTCTCTCGGTCTGACCATCTGTTTGGGGATGATAAGCTGTACTCAAACACAACTCGGTTCCCAAAACTTCCTGGAAGCTCTTCCAAAATCCACTAGTGAACAATGGATCTCGATCGCTCACTATATTCTTCGGAATACCATGGAATCGAACTATCCACTTCACATACAACTCAGCCAACTTTGATGCAGTCCTAGTCGATCGAACAGGAATGAATCGTGCACTCTTAGTCAGACGATCCACAATGACCCAAATCCCTTCATTTCCCGTTCTGGTTCTAGGCAATCCATCGATGAAATCCATCGACACTTGTTCCCACTTCCATGTAGGAACTTCTAATGGCTGAAGCAATCCACTTGGCTTCTTCTGTTCAGCTTTAATCAACTGGCAGTTCATACACTTGGAAATAAAATTTCCAACATCCTTCTTCATACCTTCCCAATAGTAGGTTCTCTTCATATCCCGATACATCTTATTTCCACCTGGATGAATTGTCAACCTCGAGTGATGACTTTCCTTCAGAACTTCACTCCTCAACTCATCTATATCGGGAACAACTAGTCGTCCTTGCTTCCGAAGCCAACCCTCTCGATCGACCTCGAATCCTTTATCCTTTTCTGGATCCAATCCAGATTCCAACTCACGGATAATCTTGACAAGCTTATCATCTCGCTTTTGGCTCTCACCAATCCTTTCCACAAGAGTGGGTCTTATTGATAAGTTTGCCAACATTTCAGGTTCCAATTCGCATCTAGGCCTGAAGTCAAATCCAGCTAAATACTCGAGATTCTTCCATTCAGAAAACATGGCTCCCAATCCTGCATGTCTTCGACTTAACGCATCTGCCACTGCGTTACCTTTTCCCGGAGTATAAGCTATACCAAAATCATACGATGCCAAAAACTCTAACCAACGTTGCTGCCGAAGATTCAAATCCTTCTGGGAGAAAAGATACTTCAACGACTTATGATCCGTAAACAACTCGAATCGAACTCCCAACAGATAATGTCTCCACATCTTCAGAGCAAATACAATCGCCGCTAACTCCAAATCATGAGTCGGGTAATTCCTTTCATGCGGCTTTAGTTGTCGACTGGCATACGCAACAACTTTATCCCTCTGCATCAGCACTGCTCCAAGTCCAGTACCACATGCGTCGGTGTAAACCACCATCTCATCATTCCCACTTGGAATAGTCAAAACAGGAGCACTCGTCAGTCGCTCTTTCAGGGTTCCGAAAGCTTGCTCACACTTAGCATCCCAACTGAACACTTGGTTCTTCTTCGTTAATCCTGTTAACGGTGCAGCTACCTTGGAGAAGTCTTTGATAAACCGTCGATAATATCCTGCTAATCCAAGAAAACTTCTCACATCTGATGCATTCTTAGGTCTAACCCAATCCTGGATTGCTGCCACCTTAGCGGGATCAACCGCTATCCCATTTCCAGAAATCACATGGCCTAAGAACCTCACTTCACTCTTCCAGAAGTGACACTTCGAAAACTTAGCCTTCAGCTGATGTTTCCGTAAGATCTCCAAAACAATACGCAAGTGCGTCTTGTGCTCTTCTTCCGTTCTGGAATAAATCAGAATATCATCCACGAACACAAGTACGAACTTGTTCAACTGATCTCTGAACACTCTATTCATAAGATCCACAAAATATGCTGGCGCGTTAGTCAATCCAAATGGCATTACCAGCCACTCAAAGAAACCGGATGGTGTCCTAAAAGCAGTCTTCGGCACACTATCCTTAGCCACTCTCAACTGGTGAAATCCCGTTGCCAAATCCATCTGAGAAAACACCTTAGCTTCGTGAAGCTGATCAAACAAGTCATCTATTCTCGGCAATGGATACTTGTTCTTCTTAGTCACCTTATTCAGCTCACGATAATCGACGCACAATCTCAACGACCCATCTGCCTTGGTTGCAAATACAACTGGTGCACCCCACTCGGACACACTACGCCGAATGAATCCTTTCTGCAAAAGATCATCAACTTGCACCCTCAACTCTTGCTGTTCCCTAGGCGCCATCCGCCTAAGAGGCATCACAACAGGTCTGGCTCCTTCAACTAGATCTATTCGAAACTCGATCTCTCTATGCGGCGGCAACCCTTTGACTTCGTCAAAGACATCCTCGAATCCATTAGCGATCGGCACTGATGACAGTCCATCCCGTGGAACAACTAGCGAATACATGAAGCTCATGAAGACGCCTTCTTCATGCTTACATCGTATCACAATCTTTCGCCCTTCCACATTCTCGACTGTCACTTCCAACCTTTCGCAATCAACCTTAGCCGCATACTTCCTAAGCCAGTCCATACCCAAAATAATTCCGAACCCCGCAAAGTTCAGAGCAAAGCAATCACAAACAAAAGAGCAACCATGACTCGACACAACTAGACCACGGCATAACATACACAAACAAGACGAACCCCCAACTGGATTAGTCACAACCAATGGCCTATCAACAATATCCGGCTTCAAACCTAACCGGCCTACTAGTTCATTACAAACAAACGAATGCGAAGCTCCAGTATCAAACAAAACTCTAACTGGAACACCACATAGGAAAAGAGTACCTTGAACAACCACACTCTTTCCCTTCTCTTCAACAGTAGGAGCTTTCGAAGACGACGGAACAGCCCCCAAAGCATAGGCTTGCACAATCTGCCTGTCCTTCCTCGGTTCTGGACAATTCTTCCTGAAATGCCCCGGCTTGTCACAGTTGTGACACTTCATCGGCGCCTTCGGATTCTTACAATCCTTAGAGAAATGGCCCTTCTGTTGACAATTGTAGCAAGTCACCTCGCCTTTCGGCTTCTTCTGGCCATCCTTACCTTTCTGCTGCTGCTGCTTCCTCTTCTGGTTTCCACCCTGCTGTGGTTTAGATTCTCCCTTGGTAACAGCAACAACAGGTCCTTCCTTAGGAAACAAACTCTCATGCCTAAGAGCTTTCTCCACAAGCTTCTCAAATGAATCGTCCAAATGATCCACCAATTGTCTCCCAAGATAACTATCCAAGCCGGTCACAAACTTCTCATTCTTCTGATAAGCAGATTCAATATACGACCGGGCATACTTGGACAAAGCTTCGAACTCAGAAACATACTCAAGAACTGATCTTCCACCTTGCTTGAGCTCCACAAACCTCTTGAACAGAACAGACTTCTGAGCTGTAGAAATGAACTTAGCTTCAAATCTAGCTTGGAATTGCTCCCAAGTAATCTCTTCTTCCGGAGTAGTGATGGTAATAGAGTTCCACCAATCAGAAGCTCTCCCTTGAAGCTGTCTCGATGCTAACTTCCTCTTAGTTGCATCATCAATTCCCAAATCACCAAAGATCCTTCTACAAGCATCTATCCACCTCTGGACTTCAATGGTAGATTCTGTTCCCAAGAAAACCTTCCCTCCAAGAGCAGTATAATCCTTGCACAGCTTAGCAAAATCCACTGGTTTCGGAGTTTGGACTTGAACTCCAACATCAACTGCCGCCCCCGGAACTGGTATCCTTCTCATGATCGAAGTCATCATAGCTTCGAACATGGCTGCATAATCAGCAGTCTCTTCAGTAGCGCGGCCTTCCCTAGCAGCTGGTCTCCCTCTTCGACTCATTCTCAATATCTATAAAAAGGAATGATTAGAACATCTAGAGAAACAACTGCATAAAGGACTCAAACTCTACCAAACTACTATATTATATATAGTAATCATCCATCAAAATACAATTACGTCTCTCATACGTAGTTACTTCAGCGAGCGTTGGGTAAAATCGATTAACCAATGCTCTGATACCAAATGTGACGACCGCCCATGACCCCTGCACCGAATCTAAAGATAAAGCGCTGTAAAGTGTGCCAGGCGACCATGGACGATTGTCAAGGTAAGATTTAAAACAAAAGAATCTAACGTATTACTCACAGCGCATGGACAAAATACAATAGAACATATGTATAGTGAAGCTTTACAGAACAAAATGACATCATATAAAACTCCATAATAGTTGAATACAAGCATCCACATCGTCAATACATCAAGCCTCACTACATATCTCTCAGAGAATACAAAACAGCGGAATATCCAGTACATATAATAAGAAGATAATATGCAACCCTCCAGCTCGTCTTCGATATCAGCATCGTGAGAAGAGAACAGCACCTGTCACCTGCTACCTAGTCTGCCCGTCCCAAAATGGACGAACAGCCCAAGGCAATAAGAATTAAAACATAAAGCCTTGAGTCAGACAACAGTCTTAGTGAGCAGTAAATTAACTAACAACATACCAAAAGAACATAAAGGAAAAGGAATAGGAATACAACCCTCCCACTCCAACCTCATTCTACAGTGATAGCCCCCAGACACACACTAAGCAGAAGCAAACATAGCAGAGCATACAATTTAAAGTAAAACTACTATCACTCGAGTCAAGGGCGATGTTTTCCAAGTACCAAGGCCTAAATCAGATAAGCACCCAGAAAATGCCGCTCTTGAGTCCGAATGACGATACAACCAAACATCCATGACTCTGGCTATCACTGTTATCATTGCTTCGATATCACCGTTAATTGAATGACCGGCACATTCTTTCAGCCGTCCGTCAAGGGCTAATGGAAACCCCGGTTCTAGACATAACTCCCGCACGTCGTCGCAGCCCGTGCCTAGGACTATCGAATCTGCCCAGAGTACTCGACCATCAACAGTTGGCCGTTGGGACTATCGAATCTGCCCAAACGTACCCTTGCTTAGAGCATGCTAGAACCTTCAACAACGATGCTATCCAAGCCTCCTAGTCATCCTCCTCGACGACTATTCTCATATCCATTCATTATCCTCAACTCGAATCATATCACCGAGTTATCAACATGCTTGGAATGATCCCGTCTGGATTAGACCAAGTCTTCATCATATGATTGCTTCGCTTCATTACATCCTCGCAAAGCCTCATCTCATCATCACATCATCGAATCTATGCATAAGAGCTTCATCATCCCGCTACATATGCCACGAGCAGCTTTTCCAATTCAAGAGCCTTTCCCTTAGCTTTTGAATCATCTTCGATCTAATCTAATCATCAATCATCTAGTTCATAACAATCAATCAAATCAAACATCAATCCAAGCAATCAAGCATTCAAAAATGATCTAAGTAGACAATTATAACAATAATGGCATTTTCGTAATTAAAGAGTTGAAAGTCCAATAAGCATGAAAACATGGATTATATCTCTACAAACTTGATGAATGAACTTGCATAGGTTAACATATGATAAAATGGATGTAACATCATCATGAACAATGGATCTATATGGATCTACACATAGGATGAAGAAAATGCATGGGAATCTCTACTTTAACACCAAAACGAGCCAACAATCCGATATACTCCTTTGGATCCGTGTGAGAGATAATCACCACTCACCAAATCACCTAAACAATCCAAAAGATATCAACTTCAGATCTGGACAGCGAAGAACTAAGCTAGATCCGACAAGATCTCACTTCAAACGATGAAATCTCTCTTGAAAAGATGAAGATCTTCAATCCAAGCTCTTGAATCTTCAATCTTGATCTTCGATTTGGATGGATGGAAGCACTAGATTAGAGTGGAGAAAAGAAGTGAAGAAGTGTAGAAGTCGAGCTCTCAAAATGGCAGCACTTCGTCGCTTCAAAATCCGGATCCCAAAAAGTGAGAACAACCCCTCCTATTTATAGCTGAAAACTGCTCTAAGTCGTAACTCGGCTATCTCCCTAGGTCGTTTCCGACCTAAGCCTCTCCGACCTAACGACTTAGCCAGACCCAGCGACTCATCGCACGCGCGACCTAACCTCTTACGCGCTTAGCGACCTAACAGGCCTCCCCATCTTACTACCTAACGATGTTACGACCTAACACTTAACTCCTAGGTCGCTTTCGTCTTAAAGCATAGGCTACGACCTAACACTTAAACTATCTAAGCGACTTAACAACCTACGACTCAGTTGGGTTGCGACCTAACAACTTAGGCTCCTACGCGACCTAACACATGTCGACCTAAAACAACATACGACCTAACAGTTAGATCCACGCGACCTAACACTTAAACTATTCTAAGCGACTTAACAACCTACGACTCAGTTGGGTTGCGACCTAACAACTTAGGCTCCTACGCGACCTAACACATGTCGACCTAAAACAACATACGACCTAACAGTTAGATCCACGCGACCTAACACTTAAACTATTCTAGCGACCTAACAACTCACGCGACCTACGACTCAGCAAACTCGCGACCTAACACACACGCGACCTAACCATCTTAGGTCGTCTACGACCTAACTCAACACAGATCTAACGACCTAACTACGCTAACACTTAGGTCGGTCAATCCCATAGGTCGCTAACTCTTATAGGTCGCAAACCGCTTATTCCCTAAGTCGTTAACTCTACTAGGTCGCTAACTCGAACTGCCGACCTAACACTTAGGTCGCTCACACATTTTCTTAGGTCGCCAGAACCTCTTAAGTCGGTCACGACTTAACCCCTTAGGTCGCCTACGACCTAACCAAAGCCAACAACTAGTCTTCCTTAAGTCGGTCAGTCTTTAGGTCGTTAACTCGCCCTGCCGACCTAATTACTTAACTAAATCCTAGGTTGCACAATTCTATAGGTCGCTCCAACTAACCCACGACCTAACACTAACTCGCCGAAGTCCTTAACTCGGTCACGACTTAGCTCTTAGGTCGTCCACGACCTAGGACTTAGACAAATTTCCACAAAAATCTGAAATGACTTAAAAATGCAAAAATTCCAGATTTTGACGAACTTGTCGATCCGTAAAAATACGGGTCGTTACAAAGCAGATGAGTAGGGGGGGTGACTCGAAGACGACTCGGGCTTGTAAGGATATGACTCGGGGAAGAAATAAAGTGGCTCGGGTTGGTTATTTTATTGTAACCTGGTTTTGAGATTTTAGGAAAATCATGTACAGGTTAAAAAGTTTAGTAATTTAAATTAATTCATGTTTTCAAAAAAAATGTATTATCTAAGTTTTAGCAAAGGTAAATGTTAAACAAAGTTTCAATGCAAATGAAATAAATAAGTTTTCAAAGATAAGTTCTTTTTGAGTTTTAAGGTTATTAAAATGATTAAATTTGTAAGTAATTTATTAAATAGTATTTTAAAATGAACCGAGTTTTTATTGCATAAGAGAATAGACCAAGTTCCAAAGTAAAATCATTTAGTAAGATTTTGGAACAAGTTCAAGTTTAAATATAAAAGTTAAGTGATTTAAATTTGTTTGTTTTAAAAGTAATTATATTAATGATTTAATTAATTACCAATGATTTTTATTTAAGGAAATGAATATAATTAAGAAAATTTTTAAATAAAAGCTTAATTACTATTTGTAATTAAGGATAATTACTTAATAAAGTAATTAGTGGATGGTTAATGAATTAATTAAAGGTTAAGTGATGTTTTATTGATTAATTAATTAATGTAATTAATTTTAGGTTAACTAATTAGTCTAATTAATTAAGATAATCATTTATGATTAATTAAGTGTAACTACTTAGTAAAGTAATTAATGGGTAATTACTGAATGTAATTAAATTAAGAAGAATTAATTATGAAAGTAATTAAATGGAAGTGATTAAGGTTTAATCACTTGATGTTATTAATTAAAGGATTAATTAATATAATTAAATTGAAGTTAATTTGATTTAGTTAAATTAATTAATTAAGTTTAATTAATTTAGGATAATCAAGAGATGATTTGATAATAATTACTTAATGTAATTATTAAGGTAAGTTTATTTAGAGAAGTAAATAATAAGATAATTACTGGAAGTAATTAGTTGAATAAATGATTTTATTAATAGAAGTAATTTGAGTTAATTACTTTGAATAATTAATCAAGGGATTAATTAAGAAATTAATTAAGGAGTAATTAATTTAGTTAATGAGAGTAATTAAGGGTAGTTAATTACTAAATGTGATTAATCAAAGGTGATTAATAAATGTGGTTTAATTAAGAATTAATTATTTTAAATGAAGTAATTAATTAAGAGTAATTAAGAATTATTAATTAATATAATTAATGATATGATTAAGGATTGATTAATTAAATAAATTAGTCAATAATAAATGATTAAAGTAATTAATTAATTGTAATTAATAAAGAATTAATGTAATTAAGTACAGTTAATTAATAGATGAAGTAATTAAAGATTAATTACTGAAATGGTTTAAGATAATTAATTTGTGAAATTAATTAAGTATTAATTACTTAAAGTAATTAAAGGATTATTAATCAGGAATGATTAATTAAGATGGATACTTAGAGTAATGATTAATTAATTGGTTTAATTAATAATTAAGTAAGCAGGATTTATAGAATGAAGTAATTAGTTTAATTCACTTTAAATTAATTAGATGATATAAATCATTGCTTAAGGATGGATGAATGAGATTGAATGTATTTCATTGTTTGATATCTCTAATGAGATATGTGTTGATATATGATATGGATGTTTGGTTGAATTGAAATGATAATGTGAATTATCTGTTTGGGATGATAATGTAGATTATCTATTGAATTATCTATCTTTGTGTATATAGATAAGAATTGAATTGTTTTAACCTTAAAACAACTTGGCCCTTAAAAGATACGTTTTGGATTTCGATGAGACCGGGATCGGGTTTCCGTATACCGGTATTCCAGGTCTGGAGACCCGAATACCACATCGATCCAAATTAACGATAGGTCGTGAATCTCAAGTGAAGATGAAGATTCAGAGTGCAAGGGTTATTGTCGTTAACTCTGAGGGTGATTCCAAAACGAGTGTAACGAGATAATGCCTTCGGTTTCGTTCGAACCCGGAACGAACTTGTATGGATTGAATGCTTTCAGCACATCGTCAGGCGGACGATGAGCATTCTAAGTGATATGTTCTGATTAAAGGTAATCGTAACCTCAAGCCTCATCAACCGGGAATGGCTAAAACAGGGGAGGTGCAGCAAGGCTTCGTGGGTAGCGCCCACTGAGAGCAAGATAGATCCCTGTCTAGAGGTCCCTTTCTATATTTCGGCTTAGTGTGTGGTTGGTCGCGCCAACTACGGGATTGTCTTGTTCGGAATTATCCAGTAAGGGATGGTTCCGGCTTTGTGTTGCAGGGGAGCGGGCGTACTCCTCGGTACGGTGATCTAGGCCACGTACTGTGACGGGCGGTACCCCAGTAGCCCTGCCATTGTATGGAATCCAAACTCCAATAAGTGCCAACGGACTTGATTGTATAACCCACTTTGTGGCTAGTATGCTGGAATTTAATAATGTAACAATTTCAGCTATTTCTTATTTACTTGAAAACCTTAGACCCTATTATAATACAATCGGATTTCCTATCAAATGTTTTAGTTAGCGTAAGGTAAAAACTTACCCATGTTTATTTGTGGGGAGTCTTACGTGATACTTTTGTTTTCAAAGGTTTTCAAAGTTAAGCAATCTAACCGTTTACTCACACCAGACCCATGTCTGACCCAAGTGTTTATTTTCTGTTTTATTAAACTCTTGGGTACTCAATATTGTATTGAGTAGTCAAGGGATTCAGGATAGTCTTGACGAATTCTGGAGGAGCTGTGAAGCAGGAGGCTTCAGCGAGTAGATATATAGAGTTTTCGCTGTGTCTGTATCTCTGTAGTGTATTGAGTTGTAATGTCTAGACAGATGTTTATAACTGTCTAGTAAGTGATGTATATGCTGTGTAACTTTGTAAAGTGTTGTATACTATGTAATAGTTTATGTTATTAATATAATTTATTCGTTCCGCTGTGAGATCGTTGTTGTTGTTTCTTTCTTTCTTCTCTTCTTTTCTATTTTCTACCCCTTTCTTTCTTATTAGCGATACGACTTTCTATGGAGAGAAAGTCGTGGTCGTTACAACTGGTATGGTCAAAGACTTCTACTTTATTATCATTTTCATTTTGTGAAACTTGTTAGGAGTCTTAAGATCATGTTGCCATAACTTGGTTGAATAAGGTGTACATAATTCTGTCAACTCCAGATGGAAACCTAAAATTAAAATTCCAAATTATATATTAATACCCTCAGTAGACAACTAAACACAAACATAACATATATTATGTCACCAACACAAGTATATTTAGTCAAATATTGTAAAAAACTGACAAGTAAATTACCTTGGATTTTGCAACCTAAGTATGAATACTTTTCCAAAACAGCCGACAGGTTTGATTTCCAATTATAATTTACTACTAAGAAGTGTGATTTACCATAAACCCTAAGAATTATAAGATAATTTCAAAGATTAATGCATAGTAAAATATTCGTCTATAAAAAAATTCATGGTTGAGATAAAAATATATTATAAAATAGTAAGAAGTACTAGTGATGCCAATGAAAAAGTTAGATTCGGTTAAAGTTTAGTTGTCTTATTATTATGCATCTCATCTTACCTAGACTAGATGAATTCATAACAGGAAATGGAATAAAGAAAAATGATTGCTACAGTCAAGCAAAAAATAAGAATGTTATACATTTTATTGAGAACAAAGTGTACTACATATAACTTCCTAAGGGATAGACAACTCATGGAAACAGATTCGACAATGATAAAAATTAGGAGTACATAAAATCAATGCTTTACCTTGAGGGTAGGAGCATCATAAGTGGTTGG
This sequence comes from Allium fistulosum, assembly GCA_030737815.1. Lineage (NCBI taxonomy): Eukaryota > Viridiplantae > Streptophyta > Magnoliopsida > Asparagales > Amaryllidaceae > Allium > Allium fistulosum. Next base: position 300,182,756 of record CM060901.1, on the reverse strand, counting down.
AAGTTGGAACCATGATTCCATAAACATTAATTATTTGTTTCCTTTGAATTTTTCACTATATTCTGGACATTGCCAAAAAAAAAAAGATTCACAGCATTAATTCAAAGAAAAGAAACAATATGTTTCATAGATGTAAGTGAGTTGATAATGAATGTTATTATTTATTCCATACTTTTTTCTTATCTCCGGCAAACCCTATTTAGAGCATTGTTCTATGCAAGATCTTCCATAAGAATGGCAACAAGGCAAACAACTACAACATTGTCAGTAAGGTTATTTCAGTTCATCAACATGAGATTGTCTAAAACTAAAATTATGAACAAACTTATCTTTTCTTTAAAGTATTAATTTTCGTGAGAAAATGTCTATATATTAGCTATTAGGTTGCAAATGCTGCTTTGTTCATTAGTGCAGCTGAGTTTTTTCTATTTGTGTTCGCAATCGAAATGAACCTACCAACAAGAAAATAAAAGCTGTGTATTTTCCCAAAATGATAAAAGCTTTTATCAACTTTCAAAATGATTAAACATTATATATTTTATCATTTTTCCAAAAGAATATATCTCTCTAGAAAATGATAAAATAAAACCACCATCTTTAATATAAAAAAAGTATCCGCACCATTTCAAAATTAAGACTGTTGTAAATATAAAGAAATCTTATTTCATAAAAAGGTAAAAAAGTTCATATTTTTTCATAGAAAGATAAAAGGCTAAATTTATCCGCTCCTTATTAGAAACTGGTTTGTCTATCTTTTATTAAAAGATTAATTCACTCCCCTTACTATTTAAAAGCTTAACATATATGCTGAAAATGTTATGATAATGACATACAAGTTCACTTTACACATCCAAAATATCTCCAACAAAAGAAAGGAGAATTTTTTTACAGTTAAACATAATAAAGAGCAAGAACCGAGATTTATACCAAATGACAACTAACACAATTTAATTTTTAGGAAAAATAAAAATCCAAATATATGGTTAATAAAAACAATACCAAAACCTATGTAGACCATCAACGGTCCAAGGCTCATAACATAAGGGATAGCGGCCATAAAAGGAGATGATGAGGCCATTGAAAGAAATATTCAAACTTAGGTTTTTTTTTTGAAGATTGAAAGATAAAATAGTGGTTTTATAAGCAAACAGTATTGTATCCGGCACTTTTGAAAACAAAAAAGTAGAATGGATTTTATTCTTCATTTCATCCTTATTATTTTCCTCTTTGCAAAGGGTAATGTAATCAAATAATGAAAATAGAATAAGTAGCCAAATACAAATCAGAACAAATAACCATTGAAATTCATGGTTTTTTGGTCTGACCATTGTAATGAAAAATGAATTTGCAGCTATGCAAAAATAAAACAATATGTACATTTACCTGTATCTGATGACTACTGCTGCTCTCGGCATCTGTAACAGTTTCATTCAAGTATCCTGTATCATCACCTACTTCTCTTACTTTACAGTAGCCTTCATGGAAATACTGTGCAAACTCGACTGAATTACAAGAATTAGGATTTGCACTCTGTTCCTCATCCACTACATTGGGCAAGCGTGGGTCTGACATTTCACTGCTCATACTGCAACCGGATGATTTTGTGCTATTTGCTACTGGACCATTTATGAGACCGGAGACTTTGGCAGAGTATTTAATACCCTCTAATTCACTATGAACAGCAGTTGAACAACATTCTGCAGGAAGCTGAGGAGTCGAGCTTTCCATGAACTGCTGTTTGATTGGTTGACAAAGAAACTTGTCTTATTACGTATTATGAAAATACTACTTCTATAACATATTCATTGTTTTTAACCATGTATTACTATTCTTAAAGTATATAGATGCCCCTCTTAGCCACTAATCATTAGAGAGAATCAATTCAACCGTCAAGTTTCTCAAATACGGAGTTTGATATATAAATGTGGATGAAATAAATTCAGAATATTAATTCTTTGACATATGAAACAGTTTTTATCAGTGCAAGGCAGAAAAGCCTTAAAAGCCAAATGGCAAAGTGAAACATAAAAGTTCACAACACAAGCAATTTAAATTGAGATTATCATCTTTTTCTATCACATATCACAATCTATTAGAAAAACTGGTATACCGATGATGAATCTGCAAATGAAATAAAATCCAGCACAATTTAAAAGACCAATTAGCAAACTATTATCACGTATAAAGCTAAAAGCATAATTCAAATGCAAAATCACAGTAAAAGCAAACTGGAAATTTAAAACCATTGAACTAGATTTCTGAACCAAATTAAAATGGTACTAAGAAGAATATATTTTTTCAAAATAACTCAAATGTTGGTACCCGTTTTGTCATAAAGAAGGAAAATATAACCACCAAATTACAGAAAAAACAATTTGAAAGTGAGTTGTTAGTCAATTTCAACAACAGAATATGGCATCATACTTATATGTGCCTCACCATAAATGAAAACACAAATATGCACTATGCAAGGTCTAGCACAAGGTGCACCTGTTACATCATTGACATGCACAAAATATGATTAACTTCTAGTTTCAATCATTTGTTGAAACAGCATGTTATGTGAATCAGAACATACTTAATAGTGCATGTAACTTGGGCTTTTCATGTATTCCAGTTGCATGCTTTAATTTGTTTACTTAATTTAATTCTAAAAAGAGTTTGCTAGATTTCTATGGTGAATGCTTTTAAAATACATTGCAAATCTTAAAGAGAAACCTCCCTTATTGGTGTCCTAATAATAGTCCATTCTGCAAATCAGTAGCCTAAAAACACTAAGAAGCTTTTTCAAACCAGAATGTGATAACCCAAAATCAGCTAGAAACTAAAAAGATAAATATGTTGCTGGATTGACCAAACGAAATTCAGTCGGATTTTGAGAAATAGTTGATTTAGAGAAATTCAAGGGGGTATGTTATTTTATAGTCAGATTTGAGCAAAGAAATAATTATATAGTTGATATTCCATCAAAAGACTATATATTGAACACCATTATCACGTTTGATACTCCACACATCTATTTCCTTCTGAATTTTAATTCATGCTTTTCTAATCCTCTACTTCGGTATCTACAAACCCAAATTTTGACCATCTACTACAATGCCCAAAATCTATTCGTGTAATAAAGTGTCTTCAGTTTTGTCATTTTAAACAATTAAACGTTTTTCCACATTAACTCTTTTAACATATAGGGGATTCCTCTTTTATTATATTGTTGTATTATTCTATGATCTTTTTATCATTTTAGCTCACTTTTCAAAACATATAACAAATTTAAACGCATTTCAAAACAATATTTTTTCACATTAACTCTTTTAAGATATTTGGTAACCTGGAAAGACTTTAATGTGTTTGTCTATGCTAACCTTTTACCTGTAAAGACTTTCATTTAAAAAAACAATGCATTTATCGTTTTTATTTTCTATATATTATTATTCTTTCCAAGCCGGTTAGCACTTACTCATAGTAATCAGTTCTTATAGTTTGTGGATCCATGATTAAGATTCTTAAATAACTCTGAGGTTAAAAGTAATTTTGCATATGAAGAAAGGATTGCTATAGAAATAATGGATTGTTTCAAAATGTGTAAAATTTGGTCATTTTACCGATGAAGAAAAATATCAAATACGAAATTATGCTCATTTTTAACAAAGCAACATGCTTAGTTTTTAACTGAGCAAACTTGACAAGTTTTTAAGTGAGCATATGCTCAGTTTTCAACTGAGCATGCCTCGGTTTTTTACTAAGCATATGCTCAGTTTTTAATTGAGCAAACTCGCTCATTTTTCAACTGAGCGTAGCTCGGTTAAACACTCAGTTTTCAACTGAGCATGGGCTCAGTTTTCAACATAGCATATGCTCAGTTTTCAAATGAGCATATGCTCAATTTACAACTGAGCATACTTGATCAGTTTTCAACTGAGCATAGCTCACTTTTTAACTAAGAAAACGCTCAGCTTAAAAATCAGTTTTCAACTAGTATGGGCTCAGTTTTCAACAGAGCAAACTTGCTTAGTTCTAACTGAGCAATCTCTCAGTTTCTAACCTAGTTTTTAACCAAGCTTATGCTTAGTTTTTACCCAGTTTTTAACCGATCTCATGTTCCATTTTTAACCGAGCTTGTACTCAGTTTTTAGCTGAGCAACCTTGCTTAACTTTAAACTGAGCATAGACTCAGTTTTTAACTGAGAAAACGCTCGATTAGATGTTTAGTTTTTAATTGAGCAAACTTGCACAGTTTTTAACTGAGCATAGGCTCAGTTTTTAACTGACTTGCTCAATTTTTTAACTGACTTGCTTAATTTTTAACTGAGCATACGTTTAAAAAAAGTTCATGAAAACACTTCATTATGTTTGTCTTAGGACATAAATATCATTTTGTGTATTATAATTATTCTTTTACTGAATGTGCTTTTATTTGTATGAAAAATAATCTTGATCCATTATGATCATTGTGCGGTTATATCGTAATTCTTTCCATTGATCCATTGCAAATCATGTACAAGGTTGTAAATTGATTGCATTAAAAAGGCATTTAGTTTTGTTCCACAAATCATTGTGATGTTAGTTGATCCATTGATCCATTACAAATCATGTACAAGTTTATATTTCATCCAATCATCTTTTGTAGTGCTTGAGCTTATATTTTTGCATAATTTCAGCAACCTGTAGCTTCGTGCTATCATCTTAGAAATAATAACAGCACTTTATTGTTTGTTGTACACTTGATACTACATCAAATAACTACATTTGATACTACATCAAGTAATGATTTTTTCCCTTAATTTCGATTTCTTTGTTGTGTACTTCAATGTTGGATGCCTTATTGAATTTTACTTGGAGGAGTAACACTACAACATATACTTAATTACAAACTAGCATGGGTCGCAGTTCGAATTTTCAGGTTATTATGTTGATTGTTATTTAAATTATGATTTCCAGATTCGTTTTTATTTTCAGCTAGAGATCGAAGTTCTTGCTAATGTCAATAGAATTAGTATCAGCGTTGTGTTTCACAAGAAATTCTGCAATGGCTTCTCTATCACAAACAATAGCATAATGCAGTGGGGTTTGACCTTCATTATCCTATATTTTAAGTTGTATATATAAGTATGTTGTTTGAGTAGAGTAAGTATGAAATTGCTAGGAAAAGGTCATGAGTTATTAACTGTTAAACTATTATTAATTACTTGGGCTTAGAAACAAAATATTATTAATTGTTAAATTATTTGTAAAACAAAAATCAATCATTATTTAATATCTAGCATTGAAAAGTTAATGTTGGTTTCTTCTTGAATCGATCTTATGATTTGGTTCATACCTTAGCATTCACATCGACATTCCTACACAAAAGCATTTCCACAACATTCAAATGTTCACGATCTACGGCCCAGTGCAGAGGTGTCCTCCCTTCACTATCTGTATGTTGAAAAATCAAACACTTAAATAATAAGGTGCTTGAGCAGACATCTTTAACATAAATATGTGAATACTGAAAGGATAAACCATTTACATATGATATTGAGAGTGCCTTGCAAATACAAATGTGTTTTTGTTTCTAAGAATCAACAAAAAGCAGTGATATTATGCCATAATTGAATTACAAAAAAGAGAAGTGTTACCAGGTATATGATATCTTTTCATTTTGCTCTCTAAAAGGATAATTTGAATTGATGTTAAGATTAGTAAATAAGAAAAGGAGATGTAAAATTAACCTCTTGAATTCACAGGTATTTCATTCTCTAAATGAATAAGCAAGTTATCACAATCTCCTTTTCTTGCACAAGCATGTATTGCATCTGGAGTTCTGTAACAAAATTTTCAAACATCATTAGTTAGCTGGTCCTTAAGATTGTAATATATGGATGTCAATTCACATTACTGTTGAAAAGTTGGATAAAAAATCGTCAGGAGGAACATCAATTAAAAATAAATGCTAAGAGCTACCAAAACAAGAACCAACATAAGACAGTTTTAATGCAAGATATACATGTAAAAAAACATTTAAGCAGTTAAGGAAACTTACGAACTAGTCTGAAACTTCTATTTATAAAAAGACCAAAATGGTAAAAATTCCTCGATCATAACAAATCTAGTGCTTTAGCTATACTTATTCCTACGCAAATATAACTATCTAGAAAATTCGCCGCAGTTAAAACCGAGGCAAATAGTGTGTTGCCTCATTTTTAACCAAGACGTGTACGCCTAGGTTAAAACTGAGGCAAGTCGCCTCAGTAAAAACTAAGCCAAAAATGCCTCGGCTGAGGCATGTCGCTTGATTTTAAATTGATGCGTGGATGAATCTAAGGAAAATATGCCTCAATTAAAACTGAGTTTGTCACCATGGTTGAGGAATCGAAGCACAATATTGCGTGGAGTATATACCTAAAAGTTGACAAATATACCTAAAAGTGGTCGAAGTTCGCCACAGTTGAGGAATCGAAGCACAATATTGCGTGGTTGAGGAATCCAAGCACAAATTGCTGGCAGATTGGAGTAGCGACGAGCAGTTGGATTGAGGAATCAGAGCAGTTGGATTGAGGAACAACGAGCAGCGAGCAGTTGGATTGAGGAACAACGAGGAGCGAAGTTGAGGAAACGGTGAGCAGCGAAGTTGAGGAAGAATAATTTAGGGCTTTGGAAGTGAGGATGAAATGTTGGCAGTAGAGATTGAAATTTGAGAGGAAGAGTAAAAATTTCCACTCTATAATTCAAATATAAAAACTATTAAATCTATTAAATAATAGTAAAGCAGAAGAATTTGAAGCTCTCTCATTAACTCTAGGAGCTCTCTCTATCCTCCTTAATTCTCTCCAAGTCTAAATATTTAATTTTCAAAATCCTATAATTTACCACTTTTACAATTATTCTACTAAACTTCTCATACTATTTTACATTTAAATACCTACTTTTTTTGAAAATCTACAATTATCTATAAATCTTTGACGATCAACTCCGAAAATTTAAATTAAAGTCCAAACATTTAAATTAATTACATAACTCAAACTTTAAACTAATTGATAAACTTAGTCAAATAATATTTATTAAAAAATCCTAAAAGATGCAAGTTTCAATACGTATACTACAATGCATCAACAAATTGGTTAAAAAAATTATTTTGATGCAAATATATATAAATAACATAACATAAATTATATGCATTAATGACAATAAAAAATTTACTTTATAATTTATTTATTGAATGAATTTATCATACATTACACTCTAAAATTCTATTAACTTCAAATACCAAATTTCATATTTTTTAGAATTACTTAGAAACTCATCTCAATTATCTCCTAATATTTTACATTCAAATCCATATATTTAACTAATTGTGTAATCTTAAATTTAAACTATTTAAATAAATATGATTAACTAATATATATTTATTAATCCATCTAACAAATCTTAAATATACAGGAATTTCAATATATACTATATTCATATATATGAGAAAAATAATAAAATTATTTCTTTATTCGGATATAAAGATATTTAAATCATATAACATAAAATTTATACATTAATAACTCTTTTAATTTCTAATTTATTTATCTCTAAAAATTTATCGTACATTACATAACATAATTTCATTTTTAACAACCTTTGAAAGAGAAATTTATAATTTACAACATTACAATGTGAACGCACATATTACACCGATAAAAATTGTATTATATAAGCATTTTCACTTTCAATGTGTTATTAAACCATACCCAATCAACTAAATGCTACATAACATTATTTTTAATTATCAAAGTTGTAAGAATGACCCTCCTACAACAACATGAAATCTATGGTTAACTACAAGGATAAAATTAAAATAAAAACTAAATAATAGAAAAAAATTCGCATAGATAAGCTAACATAATATGCTCTTCTCAATTATAGATATGTAAAAAAATTTCTCAATTTTCTCCAACTTTTTTGCATTTGACTCTTTATCTTTAATTAGTTATGTTGATCGTTTATTCAATTTATTTAAATAAATTTAATTATTTAATGTTCATTAATCCATTTATAAATCCTTTAAAAAAATGTCATTCGATGTATAGACAACAATCATATTAACAAAAATAGTAAAGTAATTTATTCACTTATACATATGAAAATGTATGTCACATAACATAAAATATTTACATATCAGTATTAACAATTTTAATTTATAATTATTTTTGAGTTGGGAAATTAATTTTTATAAAGAAAAGTAATTAGCGAGAATTTAACCCTCAACCTTATATCCGAGCGTTGCATGCCATTTTAATTTATGATTAATATATTACAGTACATTTATCGTATATTCCATAATAAAATATATTTTTAGCAATAACTAAAATATAAATACTATCTTTTAACAACATTACCGTGTGCAATGCACGGGTTACACACTAGTAAGTAACAATAGCAAGTCATGTTGCATTGCTATCCCCTAGTGCTATCAATAAACAATTTTCTTGTGGTGCCTCCTACTTGCAAGCTCCAAGATGTTTGAACCTCAAAACATAAATAAGCAAATAAAATTCCCACTCTAGATCCATACAAATCAGCTTGGAGTGACAAAACGAAGGGGCGTTGGGTGATTGATTTGAGCTGTAACGACCAGTTATTTTGGACCATTCAAATCGACAATAAATCCACACATGTCTGACTTGAATAATTCAAAATATCAGATTGTTAATTTAAATTTGGCAAAACTCAGCATATGCAGTAAATAAATCAATCACAGAATCACAGACACAGAGTAATACAATAATACACAGCGGAATAGATAAAATAGTAGTTCATGAAGCTACTATATAAACATCAGAGTTAGAAATAAAATACAACAGAATATCTCAAATGCAGTGAAGTCTTCGGTACAACAGATGACTTTTCTGAACAAATCAACTAGAAGAGCTGAAAGCTGAGGCGATAGTTGGATCTCCAAAGGAAGCTCCAAACTCCAAAGGTGAGTCTCAAATGCTGTATCACTCGGTCTGACCCGAGCGTAAAGCAAAACACAAAACACTCGAGTCAGGATTAACATTCTTATACTAATAAATCCAACTCAAGTGAAATATCAACTGAAATACAAGTAACTTAAAGGACGTTTGGGATAACCATCCTCTAAGGGTCTTCAGACCTATCTACAAGATGGAAATATACAGTATACACCGTGGTCATTTCAATTTAATTTATACTTCAAAACCCAAATATCATTTCATTTCAAATATAACTATTTTCCCAAAATAGTGTATATACATTAAGTAATTTATAAAGTAAAGTATTTATAATTTTCTCAAGTCTCGCAAATCGATTCAAATCAACTTCAAATTCCAAATTCAAATTTATTCAAAGCTCAATTTATCAATTTAATTCAGTTCTAAATATACCGTTTATTTTTCAATATATTTCAAAGTTTTAATATTCAACATTTTCAAAGTTAGATTTTTCAATTTCATATAGCTCTTGATTTAACTTTATTTATTATTTAATCAGGGAATATTCACTTAATAAATTCAATATCATCTAACTAGCCTTAAATTTTATTTTTACTAAATGTTTCCTTAAATTTATTTAAACAAGAAATATTCATTAGATTACTTATAAATCAAACTCAAGTTATAAATCATATCTTACATCTCAATTTCAATAAGTTTCAAATCGGTTTAATTAACTAAATTTCTTTATTGAATACAATTTCAACTAAATTCAAATTATCTTTTTAACCTTAACTTATTCAAATTTTTACCAAAAATCTATTTTGGAACATAAATTTAAATACTCAACCATATTATATGTATTTAATCAATCTTAATTAAATTAAATATCATTATTAAATCTATATAAATCATTTCCATTTATATATAATAATTTAAGGCTCAACATTTAATAAAACCATATATTTCTTTCCAAAACCATAGAATTCAATTTCAAAATATTTATATATATATGTACCAACGGTGTTTGTATATATTTTTATCATATGGTTAAGTGATACGGATATTTATCATTTCAATCTGAAATTTAAATATATACGGGTAGATATCATGTCGACCCTTAATCCCAATTTCAATTCAAATGGAAATCGCTTGGGTTTATCATTTCAACCCATAACGAAATTCTCCTATTCTAAAGTCCGTTCGGGTATGTATCATTTCAACCCATAGTGAATTCTATACTAACAGGGAACTTGCAGGATGATAACAGATACTAAAAAAAAATATAACAACAGGCATATATCGCCAGTATAAATAACAGATACGGGTGTCAGATGTCACAGGTGAACAGATACAAATAATAGTAATAACAGGCATATAATACTAGATAATGGTGTCAGATGTCACAGGTGAACAGATACAAATAATAGTAATAACAGGCATATAATACTAGATACTGGTGTCAGATGTCACAGGTGAACAGATACAAATAATAGTAATAACAGGCATATAATACTAGATACTGGTGTCAGATGTCACAGGTGAACAGTTATAGATAATAGCATATATAACAATGTAAATAACTACAGCAGCATATTTCAATTGCTATTTCAAATGAAATCAAATTTAAATAATAAAAGAACGTTAATCGTGAGTGATTGCTCACCTTCCGTGGCTAGAGGTGGATGAGAACAAGATGGGTTACGAACCCAAGCACGAATTTCAAAGCAAGCAGTATTGGCACCAGTTTGGACGGACAAAGCTGATGAATAGTAATCGATGATAATGTATATAATTTTTTTTTAAAGTCTAGTATTAACTCATACAAAATAAGATAAAATAAATTCATTATAATCTATTTCAAAATCAATATTAAATTTACACACATATAAATAAAAATAAATCATTACAGTATATTTGGAAAAAGAAAAAAAAATCAAATATTAACAAAGTCAAAATCTATATCACTTCTTAAATCAATACTAAATACATAATAAGCTTAAACATATTTATGAAATAAACAACTTTATACGCGAACAATCATATATACAAATGAACCATCAATAATATAATAGATAATATAAATTAGTGAGCAAAATCCACCTTTACAAACTCTAAATCTAACAAATGCCTAAGCTTCAGGTCTATTGAACTGGGTGTAGTTTATACACTTAAATTTAATACTATAGTCTATATCTGCAACTGCCATCAATATGCACTATCGAAAACAACAAATATACAGACCTCTGTAAACTAATATATATAAAAGTTATACATTATACACTAACCCTTATATAACTGACAAATATATATACATTAATATATGTATTCTACCAACATTACCTTATACGAAAAATGCGAACACCCTTTTGTATAGAACAGACTAATGCACATAGAATCCTATACTCTAACATATATAGTTAACCTATGACTTATACACATGCCTTTACAACTGTTTTTATATGCGACTTATGTATACTACATGCTATAACCATGTAGGTGACTCAGTAATCATGAGATATGCAAATTTTTACCCACATATCCAACAGTAAATGAATACTTAAAGCATAAAACTTAATATATATAGACATATGCGTCAATGTACAGTGCTACCTTTATAAAATTTATATTATGTGTCTTATATATACAATTTCAAACATATATACTTTTAAGTTTATATAACTATCACTATATATATATTTCAACATACATATATGCAATACACTTTAGGCTTACCAATATATATCGGCTGTTATGCTATGTAACTTTCTTAGATATTCAACACCAGTATATATATAGATATATATACAACATAATATATATAACTTTTTTTTTATAAAATAATATAATAAGACACTTACAAGAAGGGGAGAGACAGCACTCGGCCGAACTGAGAGGTGGTGGTGCAAGGGCGGGTTGCCCGGGAGGAGGAAGAAGTAGTGGTGGAGAGTGGCCGCGACATTGGGGTGACGAGGAAGGCTGATGGCTGCGCGAGTTGGTCGTGGGCAGAGGGGAGTTGCAGCTCGGAGGTGGTGGAGGTTGCCAAGGCGTGGGGAGAGAAGACAGTTGCAAGCGAATTGTCGGGGAGATAGGCTGGAGGTGACAGACCTCGGTTGGGCGAGATTGAATGGTGGCGTTTGGTGCTACCCTCGGCTGGGTTCAAAGAATTGGACGGCAGGCAAAAGACGGAGGAAAGGTGAGAGTTGCGTGAAGGAGGGTGTAACGACCCGAAATTTTCGAACCCGAAAATTCCAGATAGTTAGAAGAAAAAGAAAGAGATAGAAGAAAGAAACAGAAAGAAGAAAGGAGAACAGAGAACACAACATCTCACATTCGCAGCGGATTAAATATAATAACAAATAATAATATCAGTTATCCAAAGAAAAACTGTAATTATTACTTTACATTTAATACATCAGAGTTACAATCATTTATACATGAACTGGACAGTTATACAACTTGTTCCAGACTACAATCTATACAGACTACAAAGTCTCAAATATACAGCGGAATACTCCATACGTTCCTGCCATCCAGCTCGCCACCTGAGCTCTAGAACGTCCTAACCTGAAAATCTGTAATACTCGGTCTGACCCGAGCATTACATTCAAGTAACACCCGGGTCAGGCTGGAAACCAGCGTAAGTAAACTCATCTAACATGAAATTTCAATCTATAGAACTTATTTAAACCCGGGGTAACTCGTACTTTACTACAAGTAAACAATTTATATAATCATCACTTATTTTCACACGACAATATCTAAGTACCGTTACTTAGTTAAAAATAGTCATGTTACTTAATTTATTCCATTCCAGCCTATTTGATTCCATAATCAAATTTTATGAAGAATTATAACAGATTACTAATCGAAGTGGTTTCAGATATTACTGATATCCGACCCCGGTCTCTTCGAATTCAATGTCATCTTAATCCCAGTTGATTAAGTGCATACAATTTAAATTTAAATATAGATTCTCATATTCTCACAGCAAATTAATGATAGATAACTCACAATATCACAGTTCGACCCATCATAACATATCACAACACAATATCAGAGATATTTAGACAAATCAAGGTATTTAATTCAAGTTTATCATCTATAGGCTAAATTAATAGTCAAACAATTCTCAATTAATTTAATTTAATCACCTAATATAAATTAAATTAATTATCTTTTTCTTGCTTAATTAACTTTAATTAATTATAAACCATTGATTAATTATCCTCAATTAATTTCATTGATTAATTAACCTTAATTAATCACGTGGATTAATTAACCTTAGTTGATCATCCTTTAATTATCCTCCTTAATTTAATTATCCTTAATTAATTAACTTTAATTTACTACCCTTAATTAATTAATCTTTAATTAATAATCAATTAATTAACTAATTAATAAATCCTAATCACCCAACCTTAATTTATTTTAAGATAATTCATTTACCTTAATCACTTTTTTAATCATCATCAGAATTTAATAAACTTTGGAATTAATTATCATTAACTTGCAAATTAACATAAGTCTTTGAGATTAATTGATGATAAACATTTCATCTTCTTAATTTCTACTTAATTACATTATTAGTTAAGTTTTAATTAAACTTAAGATTTAACTTAATCCAAATTAAAATGAATTACAGAACCTTTACTTAATCAATCATTTAAATAAACCATTTTTGTTTAAAGAAATAGTTTTAGAAAAAATTAGTTTTAAACTTGTATTTTACTTTTAACTTTAAAATTTGATAATTACCTCTCATCAAACCGAGACAATCATGGGGTTACCCGGCCTAAATCCCGAGCACATCCTTCTTTTTTTTTAAGCAAAACTTGTTTAAATTTAAAATCTGTTACGGGTTATTTCTCACGCGAACGACTCGAAGATTTCTCAAGCAAATCCTCTTCTAGCCCAAGCTCCTACTCGAGACAAAACCCCATCTACCCAAAACCTAAACTTCTGATACTAGAGACACCCCATGCATGTGCACGTCTGATCGCCGGCACTCTGATCATCCAAACCACCATCGACAAGTCGCCATCGACCAACCCTTCCGATCCCGATCACCCAAACTGAGAATCAGGCTCGAAATCGAAATCGAGCTCAACAACCACCTGGAACAAACCATCTCCCAAAAAGAAAATCTTCCCGCGACACCACCACCGACCACCAGAAGTCACGACACCCTGTCCAGAGCTTCGCCAACAACCAACGCTCCTATTCCACCTACTCTGACCACGTCCGATACACCATTGACGTCACGACGAACCCACGAACATAGTCGACCCATCCAGGCCCTTAAACCCTACCATCACCTAACTATGCCACCACAGTGAATGATAATATCTCCAACCATTTTTGCCGACATCGCCCACCTCCCAACTAGCTTCCATCACGACCCCGAGAATCCTAACCTTGCCGACCACCAGTAATAGCCCAAAACCCATTATTTGATCAATTTCGAATTACTCTCACAATCCCAATCTAAAATTTTTGATTTAACCTTTAAAAATCATGTTTCTAGCCGGGGATTCAGATTATATAAATAAAACAATGTATTGTGATGATTGAAATTTACATGTTTTAGTTTTTCCACTGTTCATTCTAAATTCCCAGATAGTTTTCAAAACTTAAATTTCTTAAATATATTTTTAAAACTTAGATTATGTATAAACACACATATCTTATTTGAATCTCTCAGCCTAAAGGAGATTACAAGAGGAGATTTGAATTTGTTTTTCCTAAATCTTAAACCTGTAAAGAAGAACAGAGGGTATATCTATACATACAGACATGCACACTCAACAAATTCATTTTTGCATACATGCAGCATAATTTACCTTCATGCAAACAACTATCACAACATTATTTCATATATTTATCACATGCAACAAGATAAACAGATTTTAGCTATAAAAAGTATAGTTTACTCACCTGTAAATGATGAGCAGAGCCTTTCAAAAAAAGACTGAGATGTTCTTGCTTTAAATTTGAGAAGATTGTTTGATGCTAAGATGATTTAAGCTTTGAAATTTGAAATCCTGATGTTGCAAATGATCAAGCCTTTTGAAACTTTGAAAACAGAGAACCAGATTTAAATGTGAAACTGATTTTGAATTTGCTTGTGATGAATTGCTTCAGGTTGATTTTGCTGCTAGCCCCTTTTAAATTTTGAAACTGAGTTGCTCTTTGGAAGTTCGTAAGCTTGCTCCTTGACTTGAATTTTAATTTGAGCTTAATGTTTGTTCTTGTTTCAGATTTTGGAATCCCAGGTTGAGGATTTTTGCTGTTTTGTTTTAATTTTTTTTTTCTTTTCAGATCTGATTTTCTTAGTCTTGTAGATTTAAAATGAAGAACAAAGAAGGAGAGAAAGAGGGAATGAAAAATTATATATAGATTTAAATAAATTTTCTCAAAAATAAAACCAAAATGACACTTGTTCATTTCATTTACAAGATTATTACATTTGTTAAAACTCTTGTCTCATGATTTACACTTGTTAACTTATGCCTTTAATATAAATTTTAAATTATATTTTCTAATTTTAAAGGAAATGTTTTAAACCAATTATACATTAAATAAATTACCTATATATATATGTTATTTAAAAATCCAAATTATTTTACTAAGGTATTCATTTAAATTTTAAATTCAAGTTTCAAATTCAAATTCAAATTCAAATTTGAATTACAATCCATTTATTTAAATATAAATCAATACTACTTCAAATTTAAAATATCAACTCAAAAATATATATTAACAAACACAAATATATAAATTTTAAGTGATTATATTAGGCGATTACCAGTATTTATCCAGATATTTAAAGTCCAATTTTTATTATAATTTCAAATTTATTTACACATCCAGATATCTTTCAATATCAGCATTTTTTTTCTTTTTTTTTATTGAATAAACTAGTTAATTTTTTAAATTTTCAGATGTCCAAAATCCAGGTTATCACATTCCTTCCCCCTTAGAATCTTTTCGTCCTCGAAAAGAAACGAAGCCAGAATTTCTTCAGTACTTAAAATCTGATAAATTTTCTTTGATCATCTTTAAAACACGTTTTAAAATCCATATAATATTATAAAATAGTTTTATAAAAATACTTTTTATAACTTGATGTTTTAACAAGTCTATCCTCGTTCTCACAGAAATTCGGTCATACGTTGATCAGGCGTAAGACTGAAAATCTATAAGGACTTAGCAAACCCGTTTCAACACCCAGTAAAAATACTTGGAAAATAATTTATTGAAAATATAGAAAACATTTTTGAAAAAGAGGAAACATTTTTTTGGTGAGAATGCTCTGGAAATCATCACCCCCATCCATGGTCGCAGTTAACCCGATGGTTACGTTGCCGTCCCGGCAAAATCCACAGATAACTGTAGGTCTCCGCGCTCCTCGATTACGCCATGGAACCCGCTACAGATCGCAGTTATACCCGGGCCTTACGTTGCTAGCACAGCACAAACCCATATAACTGTAGGCATCAGCGCCACCGAATTTCGCTGCCAAATAATGAAACTTCTCCCACATAGGTCGCAGTCTACCGATATAAAATCAAACGCAGACCGTTGGCTCTCAGCGGCACAAACGACTTTCGCTATGTTACCATAGTGTCACAGTCTACCGATAAAAATCAAACGTAGACAGTTGGCTCTCAGCGGCACACATGACTTTCGCTATGGTCTGTAGTAGATCGCAGAGACATCGAGTTAAACTGTCGTCACAGCATAACCCAAATGCCTCTGTGGGCACCAGCCCCTCGACTTTCGCTACACAAATAATCCTCAGGAACTAGTTTGTCCGGACTCCTCACAGGATCAACTTTAGAAACCCCCCTTGGGGCTCAAGGCAGTACCACCCTGTGGTACTCCTGAGAAGTTCATTTCAAGGAAGCGCCTTTTTCCCCAGAGCTATTTTCAAAATACTTTATACTATATACTTATAGTATCTTCAAATCATACCCTTTATGATTTATCAAAATCTCCTTTACACAAAATCGATTACCAAAATCGATAATTCTCAAACTAGGCTTTCCAAAATCCAAAATTGATTTTCCCAAAAATCAAAAGCCTTTTTCAAATTCATAGGTTCCCAAGACCTTTTCCAAAATCATTCTCATAAGATCCTTTATATATATAGATATAGATATATATAACTTTGAAAATCTTTGGATCATTTCAAACTTGTATAAAACCTCTTTTATACTTCAAATATTTCAAAACCCTTTTTATTCTGGCTAGATTCAATAAGGGAAGTTTATCATATTACAAAATATAACTTTATTTATTGTCAAATCAAATATTCAAGTTTGATTTCTTTATAAAGTTATTTACCATTTACTTACCTCCATAAAGTAAATTTCAACCAAAGAAATATCCAATTCCATTATATTTCTCATAATATACCTTTCATTTTTGAAAACCATTTCAAATTTCCTATCCTCAAATTTTAAATGCCAATTTCATTCAAACCCGTATGATGTACACATATCATCCGTAAGCTATATCAATCTGATCGCTCAATCGATCACACAATTTCACTTCCGAACTAGTATTGTCCACCCGGCTTCCTAGTGCGGACTCAGATCTGGTTTCCTGATCAGAAACTGTCATTCTCCTTGCATAGTCACAACTATGATAGAGAATATCCAGAACCAATCAACAATCCATATCCAGGTTCGCCATCGAAAATCGAGCGAAAAATCCCAACTCGGATCGATAATAATATCTCGAAATTCTGTGTTCGAATCTGGATCAAATCACTATGCGAATAGAATAATATACGTATATTCTACGTATTTATCTTTATTGGTTATTAGCCAAATCAATTCTCTTTTCTATTCACATTTCCTTTAATTCCATTTACTTATTCTCAATTGCTTCCATTTCCAATTGAGTTATTACTTCAATTACAAACAGTTTAAACTCTGATCAATTTAAATTTAAAAATAGCTTGAAAAAAAGTTTAAAATAGATAAGTAGTTGAAAAATAGTTATTAGTTTGTAAAAATAGCTGTAAAATAATTAAATAGGTATAAAATAGTTAGATAATTGCAAAATAGTTTTTTTTTTTAAAATAGTGATTAGATATAAGTAACTGAAAAATAGTAATTAGTTTATAAGACAGTTTCAAAATAGTTAAATAGTTCCAAAGTAATTGTAAAATAAATATAAGATAGTTTTGGGGTTTAAGAAGAATGATTGTATAGTAAATAGTTTGAAAAAAAAATATTTGTATTAAAACAATTTATTTTGAAAAATAAACCAGAGTCAAACTGTTCAATTCTCATCAATTCAATTTAAATTTCCATCTCCATTTAAATTAACTCAATTCCAATTTAAATAACTTCAATTTCCATTGAAATTGATTTAACCTCAATTCAAGTTGAATTATCCTTAATTCCTTTCCAATTTCAAACCAAATTTCATTTGATTTTTAAACTTATTCAACTTTAATCACAATTCCAAATTATTTCAAATCAATTTGGATTAATTTCAATTGAACCAACTTCAATTTCAAATCATTTCAATTTCTATTTACCATTTGAATTTTTTTTTAAACTTATACATCTTCAATTACAATTTCAAATTATTCAAACTAATTCCAAATTGAATCCACTTTAATTTCAAATCATTTCAATTTCTATATGAATTAATCCCAATTCCCATTTATTTAAGTCAATTTCAGTTTGAACTAATTTAATTTAAATCTTAATTTTAAACTATCTCGAATTATATAAATTCGAGTTAAATTTTTAAATGTTGATTTTACTCCTTAAGTCAAATTAACCATTATTTTTAAATCAAATCAACCTTTATTTTTAATTTAATAACTTAAATCTTTAAACCATTTAATTCTAAATCCAAATTCCAAAATTCCATTTTAAAATTATCTTAACTTATTACAAAGTTCAAATAAGAATTCAAAAACAATGTGAATAGCAGTAATAATTCAGTTTGGTACAAAGTTATATGGTCTACGGCTTCTCCTGCCAGGGACAATCTGATGTTGTGGAAGGTGATCATGAATGCTCTGTTAACAAAGGAAAAAATGTTGAGTTATGGGATGAGCATTGATCCCCTTTGTATTTTCTGCAAGTTGAAGAATGAGACTGTTGCTCATCTGTACTTTGAGTGCAGTGTTTTGCTTGGTATATGGGGGAATTTAGTTGCAAAAATTTCAGATGATCATAGGTTTGGTAATTCTGAAGTTGAATGGGATCTGATTTGCAAAACAACTAGGTGGAAGAAGGATAGAAGAACTATTTTCTTTTTCGTTATTAAGAAGTATCTTAGCATTGTCTGGGAGGAAAGAAACTTGAGAATTTTTGAAAGCAAGTGTAGAAGTAATCAGCAATTATGGGAAGTGCTCAGGTCATCTATCATCAATGGTATGAAGGATAGCAATTTTGCTTTCTGTCCTTCTTTGGCTGATGTTTTTGTTTGATGTTTTTGCCTTTTCTTTTATTGCCTTGTTTGTCTTGTCTTTGTTTTCTGTCCTGCTTTGTTTTTCTTTTTTGGTATCTATGAGCTTGTTCATAGATATGCTTTTTGTTTGTATTTTTTTTAATAAACTGGTAGGGGACCAGATAACCCCGCTTGCCTTGCAAAAAAAAAAAAAAAAGAATTCAAAAACAATTTAATCTTCAGATTCTAATTTATTATCCATTTCTAACTTTAAAATAAATTCTTAGTTTCATAGATTATTTATAACAATAGAATGATATCAGGATAAATAAACATCCAAATTTATCCAAACACCAATTAACAACATCCCATTTCAATTTCCAGATCTCAAACCCATTTTGAGATTACTCATAACTCCCATTTAAACCCAACCATTTAACTTCTCAAGTTAAATTTTAATTTCATCTTGAAATTTCTAATTCAAGTTGTTCATTCTAAACTCATTTAACTTCCCTTAAGTTAAATTTAATTTAATTTAGTCAACTTGACCTAATTTGAATTCCCATTCAAATTTTTAAATCTTATAATAATAATCTTCCCATTTAAATTCAAAAACTTATCACTTTGGGTTTTCATATCACATTTCAATTTAAAACTTAACACTAAGAGTTATTTCAAATCATCCTTGATATTATGTATATCCTCATATATACATTTTCTTTACATACCAAGTTATACTTTAAATTTTAAACCATTCTTGGTTTTTAATTTCAAAACAAATTTCTTTAAAACGATCTCAAGTTTTCTGCACTTAGATTTAAAACTTCACAATTTTAAATTATCTTCAATTCCAATTTATAAGTTATACTCACTTAAATGTTTACTTCCTTAAACATTTCATTTTGCTAAATCATTAACAACATTCATTATTAAACACAATTACCATTTATTATCATATCTGGAAACCAATTCATTATTATCTTTATTCTTGATAACATTTCTACAAATTCAAGATTTTAATTTCAGTTTGGATTCATTTCCAACTTATCTTCATTTCAATTTCAATTTTGGTTGTATTTCTATTACCACTTAATTTAATTCCAATATTTTAACAACCAATTACCTTAATATTTATTAGAAAGAAATATCATTTTATTTATCAAAATATATTCTTATATAAAATCATTTAAAATCCTTATATAAGAAAAATAACAATTACGCTCTCATATATATATATATATATATATATATATATATACTCAACTCGTTCTAGGGTACCATTGACCCTATCCTTAACGAGTAATCCCAACAGAGCCAAGGTTCTCGCTTAACCTTCGCTCTGATACCAACTGTAACGACCCGAAATTTTCGAACCCGAAAATTCCAGATAGTTAGAAGAAAAAGAAAGAGATAGAAGAAAGAAACAGAAAGAAGAAAGGAGAACAGAGAACACAACATCTCACATTCGCAGCGGATTAAATATAATAACAAATAATAATATCAGTTATCCAAAGAAAAACTGTAATTATTACTTTACATTTAATACATCAGAGTTACAATCATTTATACATGAACTGGACAGTTATACAACTTGTTCCAGACTACAATCTATACAGACTACACAGTCTCAAATATACAGCGGAATACTCCATACGTTCCTGCCATCCAGCTCGCCACCTGAGCTCTAGAACGTCCTAACCTGAAAATCTGTAATACTCGGTCTGACCCGAGCATTACATTCAAGTAACACCCGGGTCAGGCTGGAAACCAGCGTGAGTAAACTCATCTAACATGAAATTTCAATCCATAGAACTTATTTAAACCCGGGGTAACTCGTACTTTACTACAAGTAAACAATTTATATAATCATCACTTATTTTCACACGACAATATCTAAGTACCGTTACTTAGTTAAAAATAGTCATGTTACTTAATTTATTCCATTCCAGCCTATTTGATTCCATAATCAAATTTTATGAAGAATTATAACAGATTACTAATCGAAGTGGTTTCGGATATTACTGATATCCGACCCCGGTCTCTTCGAATTCAATGTCATCTTAATCCCAGTTGATTAAGTGCATACAATTTAAATTTAAATATAGATTCTCATATTCTCACAGCAAATTAATGATAGATAACTCACAATATCACAGTTCGACCCATCATAACATATCACAACACAATATCAGAGATATTTAGACAAATCAAGGTATTTAATTCAAGTTTATCATCTATAGGCTAAATTAATAGTCAAACAATTCTCAATTAATTTAATTTAATCACCTAATATAAATTAAATTAATTATCTTTTTCTTGCTTAATTAACTTTAATTAATTATAAACCATTGATTAATTATCCTCAATTAATTTCATTGATTAATTAACCTTAATTAATCACGTGGATTAATTAACCTTAATTGATCATCCTTTAATTATCCTCCTTAATTTAATTATCCTTAATTAATTAACTTTAATTTACTACCCTTAATTAATTAATCTTTAATTAATAATCAATTAATTAACTAATTAATAAATCCTAATCACCCAACCTTAATTTATTTTAAGATAATTCATTTACCTTAATCACTTTTTTAATCATCATCAGAATTTAATAAACTTTGGAATTAATTATCATTAACTTGCAAATTAACATAAGTCTTTGAGATTAATTGATGATAAACATTTCATCTTCTTAATTTCTACTTAATTACATTATTAGTTAAGTTTTAATTAAACTTAAGATTTAACTTAATCCAAATTAAAATGAATTACAGAACCTTTACTTAATCAATCATTTAAATAAACCATTTTTGTTTAAAGAAATAGTTTTAGAAAAAATTAGTTTTAAACTTGTATTTTACTTTTAACTTTAAAATTTGATAATTACCTCTCATCAAACCGAGACAATCATGGGGTTACCCGGCCTAAATCCCGAGCACATCCTTCTTCTTTTTTTAAGCAAAACTTGTTTAAATTTAAAATCTGTTACGGGTTATTTCTCACGCGAACGACTCGAAGATTTCTCAAGCAAATCCTCTTCTAGCCCAAGCTCCTACTCGAGACAAAACCCCATCTACCCAAAACCTAAACTTCTGATACTAGAGACACCCCGTGCATGTGCACGTCTGATCGCCGGCACTCTGATCATCCAAACCACCATCGACAAGTCGCCATCGACCAACCCTTTCGATCCCGATCACCCAAACTGAGAATCAGGCTCGAAATCGAAATCGAGCTCAACAACCACCTGGAACAAACCATCTCCCAAAAAGAAAATCTTCCCGCGACGCCACCACCGACCACCAGAAGTCACGACACCCTGTCCAGAGCTTCGCCAACAACCAACGCTCCTATTCCACCTACTCTGACCACGTCCGATACACCATTGACGTCACGACGAACCCACGAACATAGTCGACCCATCCAGGCCCTTAAACCCTACCATCACCTAACTATGCCACCACAGTGAATGATAATATCTCCAACCATTTTTGCCGACATCGCCCACCTCCCAACTAGCTTCCATCACGACCCCGAGAATCCTAACCTTGCCGACCACCAGTAATAGCCCAAAACCCATTATTTGATCAATTTCGAATTACTCTCACAATCCCAATCTAAAATTTTTGATTTAACCTTTAAAAATCATGTTTCTAGCCGGGGATTCAGATTATATAAATAAAACAATGTATTGTGATGATTGAAATTTACATGTTTTAGTTTTTCCACTGTTCATTCTAAATTCCCAGATAGTTTTCAAAACTTAAATTTCTTAAATATATTTTTAAAACTTAGATTATTTATAAACACACATATCTTATTTGAATCTCTCAGCCTAAAGGAGATTACAAGAGGAGATTTGAATTTGTTTTTCCTAAATCTTAAACCTGTAAAGAAGAACAGAGGGTATATCTATACATACAGACATGCACACTCAACAAATTCATTTTTGCATACATGCAGCATAATTTACCTTCATGCAAACAACTATCACAACATTATTTCATATATTTATCACATGCAACAAGATAAACAGATTTTAGCTATAAAAAGTATAGTTTACTCACCTGTAAATGATGAGCAGAGCCTTTCAAAAAAAAACTGAGATGTTCTTGCTTTAAATTTGAGAAGATTGTTTGATGCTGAGATGATTTAAGCTTTGAAATTTGAAATCCTGATGTTGCAAATGATCAAGCCTTTTGAAACTTTGAAAACAGAGAACCAGATTTAAATGTGAAACTGATTTTGAATTTGATTGTGATGAATTGCTTCAGGTTGATTTTGCTGCTAGCCCCTTTTAAATTTTGAAACTGAGTTGCTCTTTGGAAGTTCGTAAGCTTGCTCCTTGACTTGAATTTTAATTTGAGCTTAATGTTTGTTCTTGTTTCAGATTTTGGAATCCCAGGTTGAGGATTTTTGCTGTTTTGTTTTAAATTTTTTTTCTTTTCAGATCTGATTTTCTTAGTCTTGTAGATTTAAAATGAAGAACAAAGAAGGAGAGAAAGAGGGAATGAAAAATTATATATAGATTTAAATAAATTTTCTCAAAAATAAAACCAAAATGACACTTGTTCATTTCATTTACAAGATTATTACATTTGTTAAAACTCTTGTCTCATGATTTACACTTGTTAACTTATGCCTTTAATATAAATTTTAAATTATATTTTCTAATTTTAAAGGAAATGTTTTAAACCAATTATACATTAAATAAATTACCTATATATATATATGTTATTTAAAAATCCAAATTATTTTACTAAGGTATTCATTTAAATTTTAAATTCAAGTTTCAAATTCAAATTCAAATTCAAATTTGAATTACAATCCATTTATTTAAATATAAATCAATACTACTTCAAATTTAAAATATCAACTCAAAAATATATATTAACAAACACAAATATATAAATTTTAAGTGATTATATTAGGCGATTACCAGTATTTATCCAGATATTTAAAGTCCAATTTTTATTATAATTTCAAATTTATTTACACATCCAGATATCTTTCAATATCAGCATTTTTTTTTCTTTTTTTTTTATTGAATAAACTAGTTAATTTTTTAAATTTTCAGATGTCCAAAATCCAGGTTATCACAGAGGGGAAAGGAGAAAGTAGGTGGAACAGGAGATAGAAGAATATAAGGTGACAGAGAATTATTTGTGAGTGGAAGAAAAGGTCACATAGCAAAAGTTGAAATGAACGGATGGAAAAGGCAATATTAAACAAATTGTAAGAGCAACGGTCTGAATCATTAAGGCAATTAAATGTCGACCGTTTAAAAATCAAAAATTCAACGTATACCAATTTATTCTTTTGATATTCGAAACGACTGGGATGGCAACTTCTAAATTAGTAACCGATGAGATAAATATAAAAATAAAAGCTAGTGGCTGTTGTTTCAAATTTTAAACCGAAGGAAAATCAAAAGGTCACGATTTGTAGTACCGTTACAACGGACCGTTCAATTACGTCCGTCGTGTACCAAATTTCAAAACACAGAAATGAATATACCGCAGAGATCAGCACGACGAGACGATCAAAACGGTACATAGATATTAGTGGTATGATCATCCGATCAAAAATCGATAATCGGTGCCGATATATGTTGCTATTCCGTACGAAAAAATCCAAATGGAGCTAGAAACGTCCGAATTTCGCAAAACGAATCTCGCAGTCTGATTCAGAGTGATCTGAATAAATTTTCTCCTGTTGACATATTTTGGTTTCGGAAACTTTTAAATTCACTGTTATTAACCGGTTTGATTTGAAATGAAATTTCACAGGAAAATAAACTTCAATATTATCAGATGAAAATTTACCAGTTGCTATATTAAAATAGACGTATTCCAAATAATAAATTTTTAATTTCAATTTTTTATTGTTTAAAATTTCACAAATTTCCAGTTAAATATGCTATTAAAACCATTAAATTTTACGGGTCGTTACACTCTCCCCCACTCAAAACTTTTCGTCCCCGAAAAGGAAGGAGGTAGAAGAATAGAAACAACCAGACAGAAAAGATAGATTGAAAGTCAAGATTAAACAATTAATTTAAAATTATATAATTTTACTTGAAATATTCGTTTGAAAACTTCGTTTGCAAATTAATTATTTTTAATACTTCAATACTTTTCAAAACTCATTAGTAAAGTTTCTTGCTTTCTTTATAAATACCATTTATATGTTTAAATAACACCTTTATAATTATATGAAAACTATTTGAAAACAATTATTTACATTATTACTTATATTTACAAAGAAGCTATTTGAAAACATTAAATCCAAAATTCATAAATTTATAAATTCTATCTAAAATACTTTTCAAATATTATTAATAAATCAATAATCATTTACTTTAAATATTTTATAGTCAACAAGGAAAAAAAAAGAGGACTTGGAAAAACAGAATATAGGTAAATAAATAAAGCTGAGCAGATAAGGTAGATTCAAAAGAATAGAATCGGGCACGAATAATTTATCTAGAACTATAAGAATTTCAATTTCGAATATTAATACAGAATTTCTTTGTTAGAAATACTTTTATAATAAAATATATATTTTTTATAACGAAACAAATTTTATTTCGAAAATACTTTTATAACTCGATGTTTCAACAAGTTTATCCTTGTTCCTGTAGACTCTGGTAGTGCGTTGATCAGGCGCAAAACTAGAATTCTCCAGGTACTTAGTAGACCTGTTTCAACACCCAGTGAAAATACTGGAAAAACTGTTAAAAACAGATATGGAAAGTACAATCCAATCAAACACAAACAAAACCTTTGTCTAACCATGGTTCGCAGATACACAATGGTTACGCCTGGGTCCCCCAGGAAACAATCCATATCCGTAAGCTTTCTCAGCCCTGCGAGTTACGCCATGATGACTAGTAGAATGCAGGATACACAATGGTTACGCCTGGATCCCCCAGGAAACAATCCGTACCCCAAGGCAAGACTCAGCCAAGCATTTGCGCTACTATTCGCGACCTACACAGATTGCAGGATACACAATGATTACGCCTGGACCCCCCAGGAAACAATCCGTACCCCTAGGCAAGACTCAGCCAGGCAGTTGCGCTATGCAGTCACGAGAGAAAAATAAGACCATGGGTAACGCCATGGAATTCGAAGGACACTCGAGTATCATATCCGGAAAACCAACAATCAGAGAGAATAATATCGATAGAATGAATCCAAGATGTGGCCACAAATCGGATATCAAGCAGAAGGCACTTTCCATATCTTTACTTCGAAAATATGTATCATATAGTACCTTTTCAAATCACTTTCAAATATCGTACTTATATAAAATCCATTATATATAAGATTTAATTTTCAAATCAAATACTTTCCAAAATCAATAGTATATCAAATCATACTTATATAGACTTCAATTATATAAGATTTCACTTTCAAATTGAGTACCTTTTCAAATCTATAGTTTTCGAATCAATTTCATACTCATACAAATCAATTTTTATATAAGTTCGACAACTCCCAAATCAAGTATTTAGTAACACAAGGTTCTCAAATTTCAATTTTGTTTCAATCAGTTCAATTTCAAAATCATATACAATTTCACCCAATTATTTCTTCTCAATTTAAACTTCTTTAGTTTCAAAGTTTCCAACATAATAAATTCAGAAAATAATCCAAGTTTCTAAATCAAAATAATTAAGTCAAACAATTCATTTCCAAAATCAATGGTTTTCAAAATCATCTTATATTTACATAAGGTCCATCTTATATCAGGATCAAAATTTAAAAAAATAAATTTCGCTGTATGAAGAGCCATATGGGATTGAATATCTTTGCTTTTGTGGGTTATATATCTTTGTAATTTAAATTGGAATTTTCTTTTAGTAAGCAAAGATATTCTAACTCGACAGCTTTCAATTTCAGCGTCAAAATATATCAATGATATTAGGATATAAGATGTACATACGTCATCGTTTCGCAAAATTACATTTGATCGCTCGCTCGATCACACAAGTTCGCTTTCGAACTAGTATTGTCCATTCGACTTCCCTAATGCGGATTTCGATATAGTTTCTCGACTAGAGCCATCAGTCTCCTTGCATAGCCATATACTATGATAGAGAATTCTAGAATCAAGCCCAAAATCCATATCAAATATTCGCCATCAAGAATCGAATGAAAAATCCTAACACGAAATGGTGTAATTCACCTCGAACTTGTGTACTCAAACTTGGATCAAATTAATTATGTGAATAAACCAGCATATGTACAACTTTTATACTTATTCCAACTTGTTAAATATATAATTTCATAAAGAGGTTACTAAGTTAAAACGTTTAAACTAAATTTTATTCAAATATTTTGAAGACCAAATTCTTTTCAAAACATTTCAAATCTAAATTTCATATTAGAAAATTTTAAAATTGCCTTATTCATTTACTTAACAAAACAGTTTCAACTTATTTAAATCATATTACTTCATACTTAAACATTCGAAACAAATTTATATACTTTATCAAATAATTCATACTTTTCAAAATTTCTTAGCTTTGAAAAGTTAACCTTGATTTGGAAGTGCTCGAACCTTCAAAATAGTTGAAGAAATCATTTTCAAATTCAAGAGTTGGAAATCAGCAACAAATCAGTAAATCAATTTTAATAGATAGGGTTATATCAAATCCAAAACTCGAGGACTGAACACCGGCTCATTTCAAATACATATACATATATCTTTCGAATATCAAATCTTACTTCGAAATTTGAAATCAAAATTTGGTTTCGCAAAATCACTCACGTAGCAATGCTACTAAAGTGGCCACTCCCCCACTCTGAAACTCGAAAATCAATATCGATGATGCGTGCACTCATCACCGAAATTATTTTCCAACGACATAAGTGAGTTCTGGACTTCTATTTTCTCAAACTTCTTTTTGAAATTTCTTCGAAATCATTCGAAACTCATTAAAATCATTTGAAACATTTCTTATTTGGAAAATACTTTTAAATCATATTATTATTATATATTTCAAAATCTTAAAACCAATTTCAAAATACCGGAGTTCAATTCTCGAATTTCAAATTTAAAATCCTTTAGTTATAAATCATTTTTATATAAATCAATTTCTTATATAACTTAAAAATTTTAAATCCTTTCAAAAATTCAAATTCTTATTTTTAAAAGGTATATATAATCCTTATCGAAACATTTTCACTTTTATATATAGAATATAATCATACTTATAAAAATTTCGATATATAAAACAATTTCCAAAATACGAATAAACCCGATTTTCAAAGGATGATTTAAGAATGAATTTCAAACAAAGATAGAAATTCAAATTAGAGGGACTCTAATCAAATAGGATTCTGATTCGAAGATAAGTTCGAACGAAAATGAGATAATTAATTTCAAAACAGAAGATGGATATACTTATACAAGTCGCGGGCGACCTTAACCGGGTCAATCGTGACTTCAAGAATATAATCGATGCGGAAATCTAAGGCAAATCGACATTCGATCGCCAGAGATAGAATTCGGCATATCAAGAGATAGCAGCATCCAAACCGAGTGATATATAAATCTTCGGTAAATCAATGCCAATTGTAAAGGAGTTTCACCCATTTACAAAACATTCAAAGATCGGCGGGATCGCCTATTCTTATAGAGATCATTCGAAGTGGAGTTATGGGATACTCCAGAATCAAAAGAATACCAATAGAGAGGGACAAGAATGAATTTTGAAACCGTGGGGAACGTTCCAATGTTTAAAGGAAATCGAGTCAAAAGGAAGAGATTAAACTCGAACGAAAGTGATTCTGTAAATAAATTTACCATATATGCTAAGTTTCGCCTAGAGCCAAAGCTCTGATACCAACTGTAACGACCAGTTATTTTGGACCATTCAAATCGACAATAAATCCACACATGTCTGACTTGAATAATTCAAAATATCAGATTGTTAATTTAAATTTGGCAAAACTCAGCATATGCAGTAAATAAATCAATCACAGAATCACAGACACAGAGTAATACAATAATACACAGCGGAATAGATAAAATAGTAGTTCATGAAGCTACTATATAAACATCAGAGTTAGAAATAAAATACAACAGAATATCTCAAATGCAGTGAAGTCTTCGGTACAACGGATGACTTTTCTGAACAAATCAACTAGAAGAGCTGAAAGCTGAGGCGATAGTTGGATCTCCAAAGGAAGCTCCAAACTCCAAAGGTGAGTCTCAAATGCTGTATCACTCGGTCTGACCCGAGCGTAAAGCAAAACACAAAACACTCGAGTCAGGATTAACATTCTTATACTAATAAATCCAACTCAAGTGAAATATCAACTGAAATACAAGTAACTTAAAGGATGTTTGGGATAACCATCCTCTAAGGGTCTTCAGAACTATCTACAAGATGGAAATATACAGTATACACCGTGGTCATTACAATTTAATTTATACTTCAAAACCCAAATATCATTTCATTTCAAATATAACTATTTTCCCAAAATAGTGTATATACATTAAGTAATTTATAAAGTAAAGTATTTATAATTTTTTCAAGTCTCGCAAATCGATTCAAATCAACTTCAAATTCCAAATTCAAATTTATTCAAAGCTCAATTTATCAATTTAATTCAGTTCTAAATATACCATTTATTTTTCAATATATTTCAAAGTTTTAATATTCAACATTTTCAAAGTTAGATTTTTCAATTTCATATAGCTCTTGATTTAACTTTATTTATTATTTAATCAGGGAATATTCACTTAATAAATTCAATATCATCTAACTAGCCTTAAATTTTATTTTTACTAAATGTTTCCTTAAATTTATTTAAACAAGAAATATTCATTAGATTACTTATAAATCAAACTCAAGTTATAAACCATATCTTACATCTCAATTTCAATAAGTTTCAAATCGGTTTAATTAACTAAATTTCTTTATTGAATACAATTTCAACTAAATTCAAATTATCTTTTTAACCTTAACTTATTCAAATTTTTACCAAAAATCTATTTTGGAACATAAATTTAAATACTCAACCATATTATATGTATTTAATCAATCTTAATTAAATTAAATATCATTATTAAATCTATATAAATCATTTCCATTTATATATAATAATTTAAGGCTCAACATTTAATAAAACCATATATTTCTTTCCAAAACCATAGAATTCAATTTCAAAATATTTATATATATATGTACCAACGGTGTTTGTATATATTTTTATCATATGGTTAAGTGATACGGATATTTATCATTTCAATCCGAAATTTAAATATATACGGGTAGATATCATGTCGACCCGTAATCCCAATTTCAATTCAAATGGAAATCGCTTGGGTTTATCATTTCAACCCATAACGAAATTCTCCTATTCTAAAGTCCGTTCGGGTATGTATCATTTCAACCCATAGTGAATTCTATACTAACAGGGAACTTGCAGGGTGATAACAGATACTAAAAAATATATAACAACAGGCATATATCACCAGTATAAATAACAGATACGGGTGTCAGATGTCACAGGTGAACAGATACAAATAATAGTAATAACAGGCATATAATACTAGATACTGGTGTCAGATGTCACAGGTGAACAGATACAAATAATAGTAATAACAGGCATATAATACTAGATACTGGTGTCAGATGTCACAGGTGAACAGATACAAATAATAGTAATAACAGGCATATAATACTAGATACTGGTGTCAGATGTCACAGGTGAACAGTTATAGATAATAGCATATATAACAATGTAAATAACTACAGCAGCATATTTCAATTGCTATTTCAAATGAAATCAAATTTAAATAATAAAAGAACGTTAATCGTGAGTGATTGCTCACCTTCCGTGGCTAGAGGTGGACGAGAACAAGATGGGTTACGAACCCAAGCACAAATTTCAAAGCAAGCAGTATTGGCACGAGTTTGGACGGACAAAGCTGATGAATAGTAATCGATGAGAATGTATATAAATTTTTTTTAAAGTCTAGTATTAACTCATACAAAATAAGATAAAATAAATTCGTTATAATCTATTTAAAAATCAATATTAAATTTACACACATATAAATAAAAATAAATCATTACAGTATATTTGGAAAAAGAAAAAAAAATCAAATATTAACAAAGTCAAAATCTATATCACTTCTTAAATCAATACTAAATACATAATAAGCTTAAACATATTTATGAAATAAACAACTTTATACACGAACAATCATATATACAAATGAACCATCAATAATATAATAGATAATATAAATTAGTGAGCAAAATCCACCTTTACAAACTCTAAATCTAACAAATGCCTAAGCTTCAGGTCTATTGAACTGGGTGTAGTTTATACACTTAAATTTAATACTATAGTCTATATCTGCAACTGCCATCAATATGCACTATCGAAAACAACAAATATACAGACCTCTGTAAACTAATATATATAAAAGTTATACATTATACACTAACCCTTATATAACTGACAAATATATATACATTAATATATGTATTCTACCAACATTACCTTATACGAAAAATGCGAACACCCTTTTGTATAGAACAGACTAATGCACATAGAATCCTATACTCTAACATATATAGTTAACCTATGACTTATACACATGCCTTTACAACTGTTTTTATATGCGACTTATGTATACTACATGCTATAACCATGTAGGTGACTCAGTAATCATGAGATATGCAAATTTTTACCCACATATCCAACAGTAAATGAATACTTAAAGCATAAAACTTAATATATATAGACATATGCGTCAATGTACAGTGCTACCTTCATAAAATTTATATTATGTGTCTTATATATACAATTTCAAACATATATACTTTTAAGTTTATATAACTCTCACTATATATATATTTCAACATACATATATGCAATACACTTTAGGCTTACCAATATATATCGGCTGTTATGCTATGTAACTTTCTTAGATATTCAACACCAGTATATATATAGATATATATACAACATAATATATATAACTTTTTTTTTATAAAATAATATAATAAGACACTTACAAGAAGGGGAGAGACAACACTCGGCCGAACTGAGAGGTGGTGGCGCAAGGGCGGGTTGCTCGGGAGGAGGAAGAAGTAGTGGTGGAGAGTGGCCGCGACATTGGGGTCACGAGGGAGGCTGATGGCTGCGCGAGTTGGTCGTGGGCAGAGGGGAGTTGCAGCTCGGAGGTGGTGGGAGGTTGCCAAGGCGTGGGGAGAGAAGACAGTTGCAAGCGAATTGTCGGGGAGATAGGCTGGAGGTGACAGACCTCGGTTGGGCGAGATTGAATGGTGGCGTTTGGTGCTACCCTCGGCTAGGTTCAAAGAATTGGACGGCAGGCAAAAGATGGAGGAAAGGTGAGAGTTGCGTGAAGGAGGGGAAAGGAGAAAGTAGGTGGAACAGGAGATAGAAGAATATAAGGTGACAGAGAATTATTTGTGAGTGGAAGAAAAGGTCACATAGCAAAAGTTGAAATGAACGGATGGAAAAGGCAATATTAAAAAATTGTAAGAGCAACGGTCTGAATCATTAAGGCAATTAAATGTCGACCGTTTAAAAATCAAAAATTCAACGTATACCAATTTATTCTTTTGATATTCGAAACGACTGGGATGGCAACTTCTAAATTAGTAACCGATGAGATAAATATAAAAATAAAAGCTAGTGGCTGTTGTTTCAAATTTTAAACCGAAGGAAAATCAAAAGGTCACGATTTGTGGTACCGTTACAACGGACCGTTCAATTACGTCCGTCATGTACCAAATTTCAAAACACAGAAATGAATATACCGCAGAGATCAGCACGACGAGACGATCAAAACGGTACATAGATATTAGTGGTATGATCATCCGATCAAAAATCGATAATCGGTGCCGATATACGTTGCTATTCCGTACGGAAAAATCCAAACGGAGCTAGAAACGTCCGAATTTCGCAAAACGAATCTCGCAGTCTGATTTAGAGTGATCTGAATAAATTTTCTCCTGTTGACATATTTTGGTTTCGGAAAACTTTTAAATTCACTGTTATTAACCGGTTTGATTTGAAATGAAATTTCACAGGAAAATAAACTTCAATATTATCAGATGAAAATTTACCAGTTGCTATATTAAAATAGACGTATTCCAAATAATAAATTTTTAATTTCAATTTTTTATTGTTTAAAATTTCACAAATTTCCAGTTAAATATGCTATTAAAACCATTAAATTTTACGGGTCGTTACATGAGCGGTTCCTTTTTTTCTTAAGTGGGAAAATTGAAAAGGAACTAAATCGACTTTGAATGAATCAATCAATTTTTAGTATACAATAAACATAGCACATTAAAAGAATTCGATCTCAAATAGGAACGGAAAAAAAATCATACCACCGAAGAGCATCGCTGGTGATGGGAACCAAGCCTGAAAGCGATGGAATCAGCTAAAGATAGTGGGTTTGTTGAACGGTCAGAGCAAAGAACCGCACTGGAGGGTTTGTCGAAGACTCAAAGCACAGAATCGCCAATTCATGCAGTTAAGGACTCTGATGGATAATTTTGATGGAGGCAGAGGAAAATCATTGTTATCACCTGCGCTAATAATATACTACCGACATCAGTTCTTTGAATTGGAGCGATTAGGCGAGGTGAATGTGGTACTGCATTGGGTAATTTGGTTTGATTTAGGATTTTTTGAACGATGACATGATTTTATTTGGTTTTTTTTGAGAGAACGGGGAAAGCATTTTATTCTTGTTTTTTTTCCGAAGACAAAGTGAAAGAGGGAGATAGGGCATAACATTGAATTGTAAACAAGCACCGCCTAAAATTTTTGTTCCCACCTTTTGCTAACATAGCGTTGACAATTATATTTTTATTTATTTCATACGCTTTTAAAGCATACGGAACGGAAACACTATGGATTAATGCTATAAATAGTGCATTTTGTTGTAGTGTACTTTGTTGTGTTTAGGACCTTTGAAGTTTATTTTGTTATTTGTAACATGACATATATTTTGTTATATTTTTCTTGTAAACGATTGTGCTTTTCTCATTATTTTGTTTAGTATTCCGAAGAGAATATTTTCACAAAACTGTTGAGAGAGACTGAGGCTAGGCTTGAAAAACATACTTTAGATCGCCTTGGGTTAAGCGCCACAGCCATGCCTAGTCGTGAAAAGGAATTAGTCCATAATTATGATGATCTTAAGAACTGGATGATGATTTATTAGTCCAAAAAGGTCAGGTAGTTTGGGAAAAGGAGACCCTTAGTGATTTCGTGTTGCTTCGATGGCGACACACATTAGAGAGTGGTTCTTTTCCACTGATGGCCCTGATCTTGAATGGTTTAGGCTCAAACTTAGGAACTTGACTAACAAATGACTTGTTTATGTCTTTGTTAATTTTCATACGATCTTCGATGATGTAATTAGTATCGGATGTTCGAGTGCTGAAACTGGATCTGTTGTGTTTTGATTAAGTGACCTAGTTTTTCTAATAGTGATTTAAACCAACCCTTTTTTTGATCCTGTTTGATGCTGACTGTGTTCGTTATTAGGGCATGTCTAAGGATGATGTTGCTAACATCAGACATGATGTTGAAAGGCTTGAGACAGAGCTAAATTTTAACTGTGCAGAGCTTGTAAAGGCTCAAAGTGCACTCGAACGTTAGTATGACTGTAATAGGAAATTGCGCGCATAGTCTGGAGATGTTGTATCTAAACTAGAAGGGATAGAGTAGACATACATGTGAGTGAGGAACTCTATGGTATTGTTTATAGAGAAGAAATTGCAAAATATAAGAAACAAGTGGTGGACATGTCTGCTAAGATTGCCAAATTGCTTGGTGAGCTAGAGGCTGCCAAATATAGGAGGTTGACTTAGGTATCTCGCTTAGATATCACTTTTGTTCCTTCTATAAATTCTGGGTCTTCCTTTCTTCATAGCAATGGTTAGAAGATTATTGCCGGGAGATTATTTGGTGATCTTTCAAATGAGAATTAGAATACGAAGGCTCAACTAAAAGATACTTTAAATGGCATAAGAAAGAAAGTAGTATTGAAGGTGTATGAGCCCGAGAGCACATTGCTATCCTTTCAGGGCCGAGTTGCTTCTTACTCAGATAAGCTGGAGCAAGAGAAAGCAAAAGGAAAGAGGGCTGAGACGTTACTACAGCGGTCTCGAGATGTTTTTGCCTTTTTTAATCCTTCATTGGACCAGAATTTTCCCAGTGATAATAAAGATTTTGACGCAACAGTTGACCTGATTGAGGATCCTTGGGCATGAGCCTATTATAGCCTTAGACATACCTTTGTTTTCACTGTGGCTCTGCCTCTCTCAAATGTTACTTAGACTCAATGCTCTATTATTAATATTTTAGCATAAGGAAAACACTTTTATAATACTTAATTTGACTGAGAAATTAGGTTTTTGTACAACTAACTTTTTAGCAGTCCTATTTGTCTCACCTTTTATTATTATTCGATTTTGGTATTTATGGACTTACTCATCTGTCTTCTGGCTCACTTACTTTATTTAGGATTCAGAGGGAGATGTTATGCAAAAGAAGTTAGATTCTTCTCAGCTCAGAATAATGGAGTTGGAAGATGTATTAAAGAATATTGAGACATATATGGGGCCGTATATATATGGATGAAATCAAGAAGCTAAAAAGAAGAATTGAGGAGGTGGATAGAGAAATGTTGATGTGTATAAGTGCAAAGGAGAGCTCCCCATTGCGTCCAGCTTCGTGTGTCCACCTCAGGTCTGATGCGGTGCTTGTGCTCCCATCTGGGGCTAACCTGACTGAGATTCTTAAGTAGGAGAATGATGTTAAGACTCACTACAAGATCAAGACTAAAGAGTTATAGAATTACTTTAAGGGAGAGTTAGGGATACCAGGTTCTTGGGTTTTCCCAATCTTGTCTATCGAGGGTGAATTCTTTGGTCCTTTCTCTAAAGGCGTCGAACAAACGAAGAAGCACCTCTAGGGTGAAACTGAAAGGGTTAGAAAAGTTACTATGCGGCAAATAAATGCTCTAAAAAACAAGACTTATAACTTGGAATGTAAAGCCCGATTAGATTCCATTATAGTTTCCCAAGGTGGGAGGGATAGGGCATCTCTTTTGGAAGAACTTAATAAAGAGAAAGTGAAAACCAAAATAGCACAAATTGGTCGACAACGTGCAATTTATGTTTTCAGTTGTTTCTGGCCTAGACTTAATTTTTCCTTTTTGTATAACCGAGTTGATTACACGTATAGGTTTTTAGCTATGAAAACGTTTGGGCCGGTGCTAACTATGGCCCCCGCTTTGCCTACCGAAAATCAGCTCATAGTAGGGGCTCTCGTTCTAAATGCTTTGTAGTGATTACTAATCTAGAGAGCTAATTTCCATCTCATCTCACAGCATTGCACTATTGTAGACCGAGACGGCATAAAGTGATCGTGCTTAGTTTTGTATCTGATTTGTAATTTAGTTTTTTAGGGAATGCTATTTTTTTGTAATATGACCTAGATTATGAAGTTTTGTAGATTATTTGAGAGTATGTAGAAAATGAATAACATGTAAGATTTATAACCAAGTATTGATAACTCAAATTTTCAATGTATACCTAGTGAGCTTTGAGTAGCAATCAAGATTTGTACCTGATTGACAGCTTCCTTTGGTATAGATCATGTATTATGATCTCTTTCCAAGTCTAAGGTGAGCCTTTAAAATAGCACATACCTCCTGGTTATGACCCGATAGGTCGCAACTTTCATTGTATTGTTAATGCTGACCGATGGCCTTTCAGAATGCAGCATCTTTTGTTGACTTAGCCATAGATCGTGTAGGAATTACTCCTCTACTTGGAGCAGGGTATCCCTAGCCGTATGCTTGGTTGTATGTCTAATATGGCATGCCCTCTATTCTGGGAGCAAACCGTCCTTTGCTGTTCCACTCGTTGGATGATCCTAACTGTAAAGATCCTAGACTCGGCCTTCGAAAATCGGCACCCGTACTTCACTTGTACTCAAATGTCGTAGATTCAAACGTCGAATCGGGCTCCCCGGAGCTTATAACATAGTAAGTATAAGAACACAGTGGAATAAAGAAATGGATAATATCATATACAACTACAATGAATACAATATCCAGAATGATATACAATAATGATATCAATGTGGTACAAGAATATCAGAGATAAATAATGATACAATGCTACAGTGGAAATAACAACAATGGAAGAGATCACTCCAAATGATCTACAAAAGAGAATGACTCCAACAACTCCAACATCAAGCTTGAAACACCAACACGATGCACCAAGCTAAACAAGTGCAGTCATCAACTCCGATGAAGTGAACTAGTTCCAGATAATCTACTAAACCTGACTATCTGAAAAACCCAACTCTAGACTGCCCGTGTGAAAAATTATGGGCACCTAGAGTTTAGGAAGGGGACAATAAACTCCGAGTCAGCCATGGGACTGGTGTGAGCAACAAAAATAGTTTATCTTTAAAACAAACAACAAAGGAATTTTAAACATTGAAATCCGCAATGCTTTTTGGAAAATGAAACTACCATAAAACCTCCTGCCACACACATAATGCAATTGCAGAATTGGAGAAGATTTCTTCTTATGATAGTCAAACATGCTTACTACGCAAAATCATTGGATTATTATTATTAGTGCATAGTGGAAAACATTTCAAAAATATAATATCAATCTTAGCCAGCATACAACCATTATTGTATGCCTACTATAGCTACTATGTTCAATAGCAGGTTACCGCCACATTCCATAGCAGGTTATACAACTAAAACCGTACGAGGCTCGTATTGTTTCTTTGGATTTTCCAACAAATGGTCAGGCTAAGGAACTTCCTATGCCACATAGGAACGCCTCTGGAGGGACGCCCCGATAACCACCTGGCTCTCTGCCAACACAAGGCCGGTTACCCCCTTCCCGGGTAGTAAACCTGAGATATGCCACCTCCGGTCCTTTGGGACCTTTATCCGAGAGCTCTCGATCACAAAGCAACAACCACACAGAAAATGAGATTGGAGCAACCAAACAGGTAAATATATGGGCTCCATACCATGATACCACCTTTTTCCAGAAGGAATTGTCATACCCTAGGGGAGCTACCCCTGAAACCTTGCCGCATCTTTCCTGTTTCGACCATTACCGGTTTGTGAGGCTCGATGAGGTCTCGTCCACAAAGCTACGCTTTTCACAAAAGCCATGCTTTGATCAACAAATGATCAACATCACACAGCAACACTTAGCATGCCACACTACCAAATTGGGAGTATATCACTGATAACCTTCAACTACATAACCTCCGAGCTCGTACGTCTCAGAGAAGGGTGTTAGGCTAAGAGAATAAATCTCCGCCACCAAACAGAAATGTATTTGAAAGAAATCAGCTTTATATCTCAAAGTGTAGTGTCAGACATACAACCATACAAGTCTGTTCTGGGTTCGAACAGAACCGAAGGCACTTCGAAAGAAGCCCTTGCAAATCCGGATAATTCCTAATCACGTCCGGACTTCCCACCACATATGGAGTCTCTATACTGGGGACCAGTCGATGCAGAGGCATTCGACGAGTTGTCCTTTCGTTTTCGAAAATATCCGGTCTTCACCACCGGTCTTCAAATGCTATCCATAACGTCGTAAAATTATTCGGAATGGGTTATATGACACAAAGTCCTCTCCCGGCTAAACCGAATAATGAGCGCAATATTTAAAACTATATGGATATTGGGATTTCGATTAAGTCACAACTTATTACCCAAAACTTCTCTTCAAATGGTTTAAACAAATTACCATTTTAATCTTTTACAAAAAGATTCATCTCACAAAGTTCACCCAGTTTCACAAAGATCTATTCATAGATTTTCAAATCGATTTCCATTTCAATTTAATTAAATCAAAGATTTAATTCATAGCTTTCAAAAAGAATTCACTCATAATTTGGAAAACCATTTTTCAATTCAAACTTGAAATTCCTTTAACTTAAATTGGAATTTCATTTCTTATATGAAAGCTTTTATCATTTGAAAACAAACAGTTTTCATTTCGGAAAATCTGATTCATTTATACGAGTTAAAATCTTTGGGTTAAATTCAAATTTTCAAAACCATACTTTTAAAATAGTTTAAATTCATATAAACACATTTATAACATCTTTACCATAATTTCCAAACATGGAATTAAATTCTAAATTTTTTTTGAATTCAAATTCAATTTAAATTATTGAAAAATTTAACCAAGTTATTCAAAATAACTTTATTCTCAAAACTACTTTCAAAAGCTTTAACATTTAACCCAAATCCATTTCCAAAA
This sequence comes from Allium fistulosum, assembly GCA_030737815.1. Taxonomy (NCBI): domain Eukaryota; kingdom Viridiplantae; phylum Streptophyta; class Magnoliopsida; order Asparagales; family Amaryllidaceae; genus Allium; species Allium fistulosum. The sequence goes on along the minus strand of CM060901.1, from coordinate 300,143,069 downwards.
TCAATTGAAATTAAAATTTCAATTTCAAAAACATTAAATTTAAATCATTTGTGACTTAACCGATTTCCTCGTGAAATCCATATTTGTGTGTGTATGGTGTAGTCCAGGGGTTTCACACAGTAGTACAACATCATTCAATCATCACAGATTAAATACAACAATACATTGGATAAGCGGTATAACTATAACGCATATCTTTTATTCACCGATCACAGATATATATATATATATATATATATTTCACAGATAAGTAAATCACAGATCACAACACAAATCAGGATATATCACAAAGCATCACACAGTAGAGAATATCAAACAATTCAATCATTCAGTCATATCCATACATTCACAAATAAATTTTATTAATCATTTGATTCATTTAAATCAGATGTATCACTTATAACTCCGGGTTAATTATCATGAGTTAATTACAAATTATTTGAAATAAATTTCCCTTTCAAATTTATTAGTTAACCTTTAATTATTAACTAATAAATCTTAATTAAGTAAGTATACTTAATAATTTCACAAATGATTATCTTTAATCAATTAACCTAATTAATTATTAAACTAATCACATTAATTAATTATTAAATAATCCTAGTTAATGACCTTCATTAGCTATTCTTTAATTACTTCTCTAAATTAATTAACTTAGATTAATTATTATTAATTACAAATTGATTTATCTTTAATAACCAATTTATTAATCTCTAATTATTTAATTAATCAATTTTAATCATTTATTTAATTACTTACATTAATTAACTTGGCTAACCATTCTTTTGCCTTTTTAATAAACTTGTTAAGTCATTATTTAACTCAAGGAAATTTTAAAGAAAACATTTAACTCTAAAATTAAATCTTGAAGCTAGTTTTAAAACTTGATTTCTTCTTTTGAAAACTCACTTATTTAAATACACATTAAAAAATTTCATTAGTTTTTACATCTTATACTTTCTCTTTGCTTATAATAAACTTTGTATTTATTTGCCTTTATACAAAACTGTTCATACTCTTTACTTTATTTTTAAAAACCAGGCTTGCTTAACAACAAACCCGAGCTAAAGCGAGCGAAACTCCGGGTCACCCCCGACTCTTTCACGAAACCACTCGCGAACATCCTTTCCTCGAGACAAACCCAGGAAATCATCGAGACCGACCCGTGCCTATCTTCTTCCTTCCTTCCCTTATTTCCAAGAAATGAACCCAGACACGTAAATGATACGCGTGCACATGTACAGATAGCCGACCTCCCTCCGACCATCGATGCTACCACCATCAAGTCGCCGATGCCAAGTCCGACCGTCTCCGCCACCCAGAAAACCAAATTCTTCTTTCCATCGAAAACGAACACCATAGGAGCATCACAGATTTAAATCGATCATCAAAAACTTCCACGCCACGCCACCATCGACCACCAGGAAGTTCGATACTCCAACCTACCCTTCGCCAGAGCCCTACGCTACTATTCCCCTAACTCCGGTCGAACTCGACGCACTGTCGACGCCACAAAATCCATGAAACCAACCACAACTCACACATCCACTTAAACCCTAGAGCGATCTCGTCGCGCCACCACGGCATTTCAGAAAATTATTGACTATTTTTCCCACCATCCTCAACCCACGAGCTCCTCTGACATGAACCACGAGCCTCAATTCGTCTTCGATCAACGGCAATTGACGATAAACCCAAAATTGATCCACTCTGAATATCTCATCAATCCCAAACTTAAAAATCTTGAAACTATTATCAAAATTCATAATTTCCAAGTTTGAATCCAGCTATATATTCAAAACATAAATTTTAATCCATCGATTTACCTGACTTTAAATGATCATCACTGTAATTTATTGTTTCTGAAATAATTACTTCATAAATCCACTAGAAACCATTTTTAAAAATGATATTACATTATTACAATCATTTCATCTTTGGAGATCATAGCTTGAATTTGTTTAAGTGAAGAGATATGAATTAATTCGAAAGTTCTTGAATCTGTGAACACAACAGAGGCTTTACACACAGACATGCACACAATAATCTTCATACATATATACATGCAAGCATATTTACATTTATGCAAACATATTCCACATCAAATTTCAAGGATGATCACATGCATCAAGATATCAAACAAATTTAGCCTTAAAAAAATGTTTACTCACCAGTGAAAGATGATGAGCAAAGTTTCTTTTCTTTGAAACAGGCTTGAACTTGCTAGCTGAAACTTTCTTTTCTTTGATCTCTGGTTTTTATTTGCTTTAATTTGTTGTATAAGTTTGAATTTTGTTGAAGTTTAAATGATTTTTACTTCAGAGATTTTTCTCAGTTTTGAATGGAACGAACTGATGAAGATGATGGCGATATGGAAAAAAGAGTTTACTGGGTGATAGAAAATTGTACAGGGTAATATATTTGTTGTACAATTTATCACTAATATTTTCATTGCTTGGTGGCTGATAAAAATGTTGTGATGGCTTCATTAATTTTCTTGTACTATATGCTTATCCTTGTTCATACTTATCCTCTTGTTTGAACATACTTATCTCTTTGTTCATACGTACAGTTGCATTTCTATATATATATATAGATATTGCTTTGGTGGCTAAAGACATTGCATACATTTGCTTTGTACAGGGTGTATATTTTATTAGTTTGTACAAGTGATATTTTTTTTCTTTGGTACAATAGGCATAGATATTTCCTAAGTTTTGTAGGCTGAAATGAAGTAGTATGGTGTACAAGCATTAATTATTTTTGTACAAATTTACATATAATACTAGTATCTTCTTTTGCAAGCTTCATTTATATATATATATTTCTTGTGGCTGATAGATTATTTACATACTCATATTTATTTTTGTTTATCTTGCTTTCTTACTTGTTCATATTTGAGTATACTTCTACAACCTTGATTGTATTTCATTTATACATACTTGTATATATTTTCTTTTCTTTTCTTTTGTCTTATTATTTTGTCTTTGTAATATTACTTGATAATATAAATAATTTCTATTTTAATTGTTGTTAAATTTTAGCTAATGGGTTACTTTTATATTTTTATACTTTATCTTATATAATTTGTATTTTTATTTTCCTTTCTAGTTTTATCTTATATATATTTATTTCCTAACATAAACCATCGATTTCTAAATTTTAAACTATTTATTTATATACTTGTGTCCAAAGTCTATATATTTTCATCTAATTTATCTAAGATTTAAACTCAATTCAATAATATTTAAATTTTAAATGATTTAACATAGAATTCTATTTGAATTCGGGGAAACTCGCATAAATTTATAAATTAATTTTACAATTTTATTTCAAAAATTCAATTAATTATCAATATAAATATATATATAAAATCCGGGGTCGTTACAACCTTCCCCCTTAAAAGAATTTCTTCCTCGAAATTTGCTAGGGAGACACAAAGATAGATGAAAAATGTTTCATCAAATCAACTGAATATCTATTCTGCATTTGGCTTACCAAATCAGAATATCAATAATAGATACAAGAACGAATCTTTTATTTTTTTTTCACAAGATACTCGGGTTATCTAGATCTACGAAATATGCAGAGGCATCGGTTAGTTCGAAGGGATAACTAATCATTCGTAGAATATATTGGGACCCAAAGAATAGATAGATATATGGATACAATTTCAAAACTTTCAGTTTAGAAACTAAAGTATATCTATCAACCATAGCAACCAATGCAACCAATTCATCCAAACAAATAATTCTGACCTATTTGGAGTTTATGTCCCATTTTAATATATCGAATCTCTTCCTGGATCTACCAGGAACTATCGAAGAATTGAGAAAAGATGACGAACAAAAGAGATTGATAGAGAAAAGATTGCTTCCTTGTTGTTACAGAGTATTGACCATTTATAGTCGTATTCCCCTGTCCCATATCTCATCCTCTTCTTACACTCATACTTACTATCAGTGGATAGTAAGAGAATTTACCGAGGTATACGGACAGATATCTTAAGGATACTCATTCTAGGGTATACTTCACCCTATCTCTAATGAGCTACTTAATGTGTTATACTCCTGAGCTAAAGTTCAACCTTAGCTCTAATACCACTGTAAAGATCCCGGACTCGGCCTTCGAAAATCGGCACCCGTACTTCACTTGTACTCAAATGCCGTAGATTCAAACGCCGAATCTGGCTCCCCGGAGCTTATAACACAGTAAGTATAACAACACAGCGGAATAAAGAAATGGATAATATCATATACAACTCCAATGAATACAATATCCAGAATGATATACAACAATGATATCAATGTGGTACAAGAATATCACAGATAAATAATGATACAATGCTACAGCGGAAATAACAACAATGGAAGAGATCACTCCAAATGATCTACAAAAGAGAATGACTCCAACAACTCCAACATCAAGCTTGAAACACCAACACGATGCACCAAGCTAAACAAGTGCAGTCATCAACTCCGATGAAGTGAACTAGCTCCAGATAATCTACTAAACTTGACTATCTGAAAAACCCAACTCTAGACTGCCCGTGTGAAAAATTATGGGCTACCAGAGTTTAGGAAGGGAACAATAAACTCCGAGTCAGCCATGGGACTGGTGTGAGCAACAAAAATAGTTTATCTTTAAAACAAACAACAAAGGAATTTTAAACATTGAAATCCGCAATGCTTTTTGGAAAATGAAACTACCATAAAACCTCCTGCCACACACACAATGCAATCGCAGAATTGGAGGAGAATTCTTCTTATGATAGTCAAACATGCTTACTACGCAAAATCATTGGATTATTATTATTAGTGCATAGTGGAAAACATTTCGAAAATATAATATCAATCTTAGCCAGCATACAACCATTATTGTATGCCTACTATAGCTACTATGTTCAATAGCAGGTTATCGCCACATTCCATAGCAGGTTATACAACTAAAACCGTACGAGGCTCGTATTGTTTCTTTGGATTTTCCAACAAATGGTCAGGCTAAGGAACTTCCTATGCCACATAGGAACGCCTCTGGAGGGACGCCCCGATAACCACCTGGCTCTCTGCCAACACAAGGCCGGTTACCCCCTTCCCGGGTAGTAAACCTGAGATATGCCACCCCCGGTCCTTTGGGACCTTTATCAGAGAGCTCTCGATCACAAAGCAACAACCACACAGAAAATGAGATCGAAGCAACCACACAGGTAAATATCTGGGCTCCATACCATGATACCACCTTTTTCCAGAAGGAATGGTCATACCCTAGGGGAGCTACCCCTGAAACATTGCCGCATCTTTCCTGTTTCGACCATTACCGGTTTGTGAGGCTCGATGAGGTCTCGTCCACAAAGCTACGCTTTTCACAAAAGCCATGCTTTGATCAACAAATGATCAACATCACACAGCAACACTTAGCATGCCACACTACCAAATTGGGAGTATATCACTGATAACCTTCAACTACATAACCTCCGAGCTCGTACGTCTCAAAGAAGGGTGTTAGGCTAAGAGAATAAATCTCCGCCACCAAACAGAAATGTATTTGAAAGAAATCAGCTTTATATCTCAAAGTGTAGTGTCAGACATACAACCATACAAGTCTGTTCCGGATTCGAACAGAACCGAAGGCACTTCGAAAGAAGCCCTTGCAAATCCGGATAATTCCTAATCACGTCCGGACTTCCCACCACATATGGAGTCTCTATACCGGGGACCAGTCGATGCAGAGACATTCGACGAGTTGTCCTTTCGTTTTCGAAAATATCCGGTCTTCACCACCGGTCTTCAAATGCTATCCATAACGTCGTAAAATTATTCGGAATGGGTTATATGACACAAAGTCCTCTCCCGGCTAAACCGAATAATGAGCGCAATATTTAAAACTATATGGATATTGGGATTTCGATTAAGTCACAACTTATTACCCAAAACATCTCTTCAAATGGTTTAAACAAATTACCATTTTAATCTTTTACAAAAAGATTCATCTCACAAAGTTCACCCAGTTTCACAAAGATCTATTCATAGATTTTCAAATAGATTTCCATTTCAATTTAAATTAACTCGTTAAATCTTCAAATCAAAGATTTAATTCATAGCTTTCAAAAAGAATTTACTCATAATTTGGAAAACCATTTTTCAATTCAAACTTGAAATTCCTTTAACTTAAATTGGAATTTCATTTCTTATATGAAAGCTTTTATCATTTGAAAACAAACAGTTTTCATTTCGGAAAATCTGATTCATTTATACGAGTTAAAATCTTTGGGTTAAATTCAAATTTTCAAAACCATACTTTTAAAATGGTTTAAATTCATATAAACACATTTATAACATCTTTACCATAATTTCCAAACATGGAATTAAATTCCAAATTTTTTTTGAATTCAAATTCAATTTAAATTATTGAAAAATTTTACCAAGTTATTCAAAATAACTTTATTCTCAAAACTCCTTTCAAAAGCTTTAACATTTAACCCAAATCCATTTCCAAAATCAATTGAAATTAAAATTTCAATTTCAAAAACATTAAATTTAAATCATTTGTGACTTAACCGATTTCCTTGTGAAATCCATATTTGTGTGTGTATGGTGTAATCTAGGGGTTTCACACAGTAGTGCAACATCATTCAATCATCACAAATTAAATACAACAATATATTTGATAAGCGGTATAACTATAACGCTTATCTTTTATTCACAAATCACAGATATATATATATATATATATATATTTCACAGATAAGTAAATCACAGATCACAACACAAATCAGGATATATCACAAAGCATCACACAGTAGAGAATATCAAACAATTCAATCATTCAGTCAGATTCAAACATTCACAAATAAATTTTATTAATCATTTGATTCATTTAAATTAGATGTATCACTTATAACTCCGGGTTAATTATCATGAGTTAATTACAAATTATTTGAAATAAATTTCCCTTTCAAATTTATTAGTTAACCTTTAATTATTAACTAATCAATCTTAATTAAGTAATTATACTTAATAATTTCACAAATGATTATCTCTAATCAATTAACCTAATTAATTATTAAACTAATCACATTAATTAATTATTAAATAATCCTAGTTAATGACCTTCATTAGCTATTCTTTAATTACTTCTCTAAATTAATTAACTTAGATTAATTATTATTAATTACAAATTGATTTATCTTTAATAACCAATTTATTAATCTCTAATTATTTAATTAATCAATTTTAATCATTTATTTAATTACTTACATTAATTAACTTGGCTAACCATTCTTTTGCCTTTTTAATAAACTTGTTAAGTCATTATTTAACTCAAGGAAATTTTAAAGAAAACATTTAACTCTAAAATTAAATCTTGAAGCTATTTTTAAAACTTGATTTCTTCTTTTGAAAATCTCTTATTTAAATACACATTAAAAAATTTCATAAGCTTTTAAATCTTATACTTTCTCTTTGCTTAAAAACTTTGTATTTCTTTGCCTTTATACAAAACTGTTCATACTCTTTACTTTATTTTTAAAAACCAGGCTTGCTTAACAACAAACCCGAGCTAAAGCGAGCGAAACTCTGGGTCACCCCCGACTCTTTCACGAAACCACTCGCGAACATCCTTTCCTCGAGACAAACCCAGGAAATCATCGAGACCGACCCGTGCCTATCTTCTTCCTTCCTTCCCTTATTTCCATGAAATGAACCCAGACCCGTAAATGATACGCGTGCACATGTATAGATAGCCGACCTCCCTCCGACCATCGATGCTACAACCATCAAGTCGCCGATGCCAAGTCCGACCGTCTCCGCCATCCAGAAAACCAAATTCTTCTTTCCATCGAAATCGAACACCATAGGAGCATCACAGATTTAAATCGATCATCAAAAACTTCCACGCCACGCCACCATCGACCACCAGGAAATTCGATACTCCAACCTACCCTTCGCCGGAGCCCTACGCTACTATTCCCCTAACTCTGGTCGAACTCGACGCACTATCGACGCCATAAATGCCACGAAACCAACCACGACTCACACATCCACTTACCCTAGATCGATCTCACCGCGCCACCACGGCATTTCAGAAAATTCTTGACTATTTTTCCCACCATCCTCGACCCACGAGGCTCCTCTGACATGAACCACGAGCCTCAATTCGTCTTCGATCAACGACAATTGACGATAAACCCAAAATTGATCAACTCCGAATATCTCATCAATCCCAAACTTAAAAATCTTGAAACTATTATCAAAATTCATAATTTCCAAGTTTGAATCCAGCTATATATTCAAAACATAAATTTTAATCCATCGATTTACCTGACTTTAAATGATCATCACTGTAATTTATTGTGTCTGAAATAATTACTTCATAAATCCACTAGAAACCATTTTTAAAAATGATATTACATTGTTACAATCATTTATTCTTTAGAGATCATATCTTGAATTTGTTTAAGTGAAGAGATATGAATTAATTCGAAAGTTCTTGAGTCTGTGAACACAACATAGGCTATACAAATAGACATGCACAAAATAATCTTCATACATATATACATGCAAGCATATTTACATTTATGCAAACATATTCCACATCAAATTTCAAGGATGATCACATGCATCAAGATATCAAACAAATTTAGCCTTAAAAAAATGTTTACTCACCAGTGAGAGATGATGAGCAGAGTTTCTTTTCTTTGAAACGGGTTTGAACTTGCTAGCTGAAACATTCTTTTCTTTGATCTCTAGTTTTTATTTGCTTTAATTTGTTGTTTAAGTTTGAATTTTGTTGAAGTTTAAATGATTTTTACTTCAGCGATTTTTCTTAGTTTTGAATGGAACGAACTGATGAAGATGATGGCGATATGGAAAAAAGAGTTTACTGGGTGATAGAAAATTGTACAGGGTAATATATTTGTTGTACAATTTATCAATGATATTTTCATTGCTTGGTGGCTGATAAAAATGTTGTGATGGCTTCATTAATTGTCTTGTACTATATGCTTATCCTTGTTCATACTTATCCTCTTGTTTGAACATACTTATCTCTTTGTTCATACGTACAGTTGCATTTCTATATATATATAGATAATTTCTATATATATATATATATAGATAATTTCTATATATATATATATAGATATTGCTTTGGTGGCTAAAGACATTGCATACATTTACTTTGTACTGGGTGTATATTTTATTGGTTTGTACAAGTGATATTTTTTTCTTTGGTACAATAGGCAGAGATATTTCCTAAGTTTTGTAGGCTGAAATGATGTAGTATGGTGTACAAGCATTAATTATTTTTGTACAAATTTACATATAATACTAGTATCTTCTTTTGCAAGCTTCATTTATATATATATTTCTTGTGGCTGCTAGATTATTTACATACTCATATTTATTTTTGTTTATCTTGCTTTCTTACTTGTTCATATTTGAGTATACTTCTACAACCTTGATTGTATTTCATTTATACATACTTGTATATATTTTATTTTCTTTTCTTTTGTCTTATTATTTTGTCTTTGTAATATTACTTGATAATATAAATAATTTCTATTTTAATTGTTGTTAAATTTTAGCTAATGGGTTACTTTTATATTTTTATACTTTATCTTATATAATTTGTATTTTTATTTTCCTTTCTAGTTTTATCTTATATATATTTATTTCCTAACATAAACCATCGATTTCTAAATTTTAAACTATTTATTTATATACTTGTGTCCAAAGTCTATATATTTTCATCTAATTTATCTAAGATTTAAACTTAATTCAACAATATTTAAATTTTAAATGATTTAACATAGAATTCTATTTGAATTCGGGGAAACTCGCATAAATTTATAAATTAATTTTACAATTTTATTTCAAAAATTCAATTAATTATCAATTTAAATATATATAAAATCCGAGGTCGTTACACTAACATACCCTCTGTTTAGGGGCGTAATGTCCTTAGCGTATGCTTAGTAGTAAATCTGTTTGACATGCCCCATGTTCTGGGGGCGAGCTATTCTTAGCTGCAAGTTTGGTCGACATGCCCTTTTAGTTGGGGGTATAACATTATACATATGCTAAGCCACATTCTTCTCTATTATCACTGTTCTCATTTATGAGATTGCCACTGTTATTCATAGGTGAAATCATATATATGAACTATGGCGGTGAGCTATGGAGAGTAAGTTATTATGCTCATGGCATGATCTTTCCCGTTAAGGGAGTGTATTTGACTGAGAAGTTAGGTCGTGTATGTACAACCCATTATCGCATGCGCATGGTTTTTTTGTACTAGTTCTGGCCATCCAATATCCATACGTCTAGTGTGGTATGTCAAATTAACTAACATAAACATTTTTGTATACTGGTTTAGGCAGTCTAATATCCATACAACTAGTCTTTATGATTGTCATCATAGAAAAATTCATATCGGGTTAAGGAAATTTTTCATCATGTCCAGTGAAATACTTTGATTGGGAAGCTATACTCACGTTGATGCAAGTATAAATATGTAGGTCCAGTATCACCGCTCTTAGTGTTTAGATTGCTGTTTTACTACCAACCTCGCATTAAGCTTAATTAGTGAATATTGGTAGTAAACTGTGAAGATGCATATATAAAATTTTCTTTTATAGAGAAATAATACAAGGATTTTATAATGGTTCGGGGTGTCTAATATCCCTATGACCTGTTTGATACATTGATACATTATATTATTATTTTTTATTAAGCTAGCCGCTCTAGTTGGAGGTAAAAATCCTTTGGCTGAATCCTTTAGCCTTAGGGCGGGGAGGAGTGGATTCTTTTATTGACCTGATTGCAGCAGCATTCTTCCAAATCCCCTTATTCCCTCGTCGGAGCCATTCTCAAACACCAACACATCTCCCACTCTTGGGTGGTCACTATATGGTAATCGGGGAGGGCTGGAAAAGGAAGAGGCAGCGATTGATGAAAATAATATGTTTAAATGCATCGAGGTCCTCATGATACCAAGGTTATTCCTCCCTTCCAGCTGAAGGTTTATTGAGTCAGTCTATCAAATATCGTGGTCAGTCTCACCGTTCTCATTTTTTAGAGCGTCTTGACTACTTATCTGCTGCATGAAACATGCAGTAGATAAACAAGGGCAGTGAGTGGTAAGTGATAGGAAAATGGAAGATGGAATTGGGGAGCAGAAACTTGCATGAAATTGAGAAAAAGATTAGTGGAGAAGATGAATGGACGAAGGGACGGAGGTACAGCTCTCCTTCTAGCCTCAAAAATGTTGTTGAAGTATTTGGGCTTCACCACACTCAACTTTATCGTGAGATGACCTTGTAACTAGATGCCTTCACGATTGGGAATCGATGAATTTAAGCTTTGTTAAATTCACATTTGGGAAGTGACTGCATTGCTGAATGCTTACACAACCAGAGAGCCGCACTTCAACTGTTTTTGTTGAAATGTCGAAGAAATTCTATAACTGATCAGTAATCCAAAACAAGTTGCGGAGAAAATAAAAGTATGGGACATAGAGATTTTTATGTGGCTTGAATTAATGTTAATCCTACATCCACGGGATATTCCATTATATCTTTAATTTTTTTATACAAAACGATTACAATGGCCTTGAGGGCATACGATCTTTTCTTTATTTTTAGAGGAAGAGGTTGAAAATGAATGTCCCACTTTTCATTTTCTTATGTTTCCTTTTATAGTATGGGAAGTGTTCTTGGTTGCAATCGCCCTTTATGTTTCCCTTCAATCTCCGTTCTCGTATTTTGCCACTTGTCTCTCATCTATGGTGCATGTATTATGTACTTAGATTGATGATGAGTTTTCAATAGGAAATCCTAATACTAGCAGGATCATGGAAATTTGAAGTGTGATGACCCGAAAAGTTAAGCGGGAACCCAGGTCTACATAGATCAGCATCCTCTCTCTTAAAATGACAAACATCTTTAAGAGGAATGATAAGAGACTGCCTTGGGGCTTGCAATGTAGTTGATGTATAAGAATGGGCGCATGGGTGATTGTCGACTGATGTTTAGCCCATGATGCCCTGTTGTTGCATTTACCTTCTTTGCTTGATTTTTCACCATGTTGGGTCGGAATAGAGTAGTCCTTCCTCTTCTGTCCTGAGGGCTGATTGGATATGTATATTTGTCTTTTGTCTGTAGGTTGAGTTTGTGTTGAAGCATATCTTAGGTGACCCTGTATACAGTCACTTTTGGAATGCATTCAGCTCTGTATGGAACTGTCTAGGTTGCCCTCGGTATGTGCTTGTGCAAACCAGTTCCTGTAGACATTTGACAAAATATGAGTACAATCGATCTCGAAATCTCATGCATTAGTCTTTATGCCTTGGCTAAGTATTCCAGTTTGATCTTTGCTTCTGGAGAGAGCCAATGCATTCTGCTCTATTTTTCTAATATGTGTAGTGCTTATGGTTCATGGTAAGAATAGGTGTAACACCTGCAATGAGTTCGTAATATGCACAGAGGCATCAGTGTTAACCCACTACGTATTTAAGGGAACATCAACTAAAAACGTTTCACAAATCATGAAATCTAATTTATTACCCTTTTTAGCGAGCCAATCTTTAACTTCACACAATCCTTCCTCATGTGTCCACACTTCCTACAGTAATGACACTTAGGAGAATGCATGGGTTTTTTACTAGATATACTAGTCTTGATAGTACTAATAGCCATAGTCACTTTAATTTTTACCTTTACCATTGTCCTTGTTTTTTTATTATGGATTTTGAACAGTAATATGTGCATAGTCAGGTTTCTTAGCCTTAATTCTTTCTTCTTTTTCAACACATATAGCAATTAATTCACTCATTTTCCACTTTTCTTTCTGTGTATTATAATTGATCTTGAAAGGACAAAATTTTATAGGAAGAGAATTCATAATGAAATGAACTAGAAAAACTTAAGAAATTCCAATATCCATGTCGATTAATTCTACGGCCATATCATTCATCATCATAATATGTTCACGTACACCGCTTGTCCTGTTATACTTGGTAGTGAGCATTTTCATTATGAGTGTACTTGCAATAACTTTAGAAGCACTTTTAAACTGTTCTTCAATAGAAGCCAAATACTGTTTTGCAGTGAAAATATTATTTGCTCTTCAATATCCAAAACACCAAGGGATATCTCAATTTGCTCTTTCCAAGTGGAAAATTTAATTTCATTCACTGGTTCTATTCTAGAGATTTGAGCATGGACATTATTCAAGCTACATTAGAATCGGAAAAAATGAAATGCTTACTACTATCAATTATAAATCCACAAATAACATAACAATATTAAATCAACTGTATACAGAGGGACTAAACGTAATTATACTGAAATAAATAATAAAATGCCAAATTATATTTCAGTCCTATCATAACAGTTGTTTGCATAAATTCAATTCATATCATTGTTCAACAGAAACAAAATAAATTATTAAAATAAATAAATTCACTTAATAAATCATAATGGTAATTAAAGTTGGCAAAATTACCATTCATAATCTATTACATGGAAAAACGTAATTTCATGAAAAATTAATTTGTATCACCGTTGGGCAGAAACAAACTGAATCATTAAAACAAATAAATCTACTTAATAAATCATAATGGCAATTAAAGTTAGTAAAATTACTGCTCGTAATTTATTAAATGTAAAAACGTAATTTCATGAAAATCAATTTGTATCACCGTTGGACAAAAACAAACCGAACCATTAAAACATATAAATTCACTTAATAAATCATAATGGCAATTAAAGTTGGTAAAATTACCGTTCATAATTTATTAAATATAAATCATAATTGGGACTTTAAATCACAAAATTCATTTTAATAAAGTGGCAGTTACAATTTAAAGTTGATAGAAATTGACAACAACCAATTATTAAAATAATGTTATATGGTTTAAATTATTTATAAAAAAATATACAATAATCAAAATGCAACATATATAGACATATTAAAACTCTTGGTCATGATCTAGTTTGGACCAAATTTCACACAAACGTAGTTGTATTAGATCCAATATATCAAAAGGAGAGTGCCCATGTGATTCATGACATGATGCCTCTTAGTTAAAGGTCTTCGACATTACATCTCCATGGAAAATACATTGATTAACATCTATGTGCATACAGAATAGAGAATAAAAATTCTCCTTTTAAATCTTTCATCCAAAATTATAAAAAAGTATTTATACATAAATTAGTTGAATCTGTACAGCTTTTTTACGAACAACTGAAAATCAATTTCGTAAAATATTGCATCTTATACGAATTTACGATTGCTTTGATACCAAATGAAAGAGATTTAACAAGATCGTAATATGTTTTGCATTTAGAACACAATCAATACATAATCTGTAAATCAAAAATAATATAGCCAAGAAATTTAAATCTTATAATTCTAAAGTGAAGACATTTTTACGTGGGAGCGTTAATACTAATCTTCAATGGTCTTCCTCGGATCTGATGATGGAGACCCTTTTTGCATTTTCTCTTTCTTCTTTCCTTTTTTAAACGTATTGGACTTAAAAACAATTCAGAAATGCTACCATAAATATAAAATGAGCAGAAGAATGTTTTAATTATGGAATATCATCAGTCCAAATAGAGAAGGGGTCTATATATATTCTGAGGCAACCTTTGAGACCGGTATAATTATTAATAGCAATCGGAATTTTTTCATTGAAAATTTAAATGTCTTTTCATTAATTCTTTAAATCAAATTGGTGCACAATAATAACACAGGCCATATAATAAATAAAACTAACAAAGAAATCAGGATTCATCATCTTAGTGGTATATATGTCTGATATGTTAAGTGTTTGATAAATGACTTTATAATCGACACCATACTGATGATATTTAAAATATATCAGTTAATGTTTATATGTGCATGATAATATGCTATGTCTACCATCATTATGCAGCTATATGCCCCAAATGATAAATGTTGTATTTTCTTTCATGTGTTTGATATGTGGTGGAGAACCACAAGGGCGTCCAAATCTTCCACATTTGCAATAGTGATCATGGAACATGGTACAAAAATAGCATGTTATCACTTTATCAAATTTTTGTATACGATTTATAGGTGGTAATGTTCGTTTTACGTACTTGTCACATAATAGTACTTCAATTATCTGATATGAACGATGTGAATATATGAATCGTTTTAGTTTTTTAGAATGTGAATCTTTCTTATTATTATTATTAAATAATGAATAATTTGTTTATTATTATTATGATATTAGCTTAGTTGCAAAATTATATTAGATCTATAGGTGTGTGTTGCAATAATGCTTTAATTTTTTATTTTTTTGACAATAGGAAAAAACAGTTGTAAAAGATTATTGCAACGGGAAAAAGAAGTTGTAAAAGAAGTTATTACAATGGACAAAAACAATTGTAAAAGAGCTATTGCAATATGCAAAAAAATAATTGTAAATGACTTTATTACAACGGTCCAAAACAGTTGTGAAAGCTCCGGCTCTACTACAACTTTACATACTAAGACTCTCGGTTGATCGTTATAATAGGTCTATTACAACAGTCATTGCAATTTACGAAATGAGTATTTTGTTATAGTGTATAGGTGATGTATGAACTCGAGGTTGATATGAATCCATGATAAGTTTATTTTTGTGTGGGCAGATACTATAATGATAATAATGAATGATGTAATAAGAAGAACCATAACCGTAACAAGAACAAGGTTATGATTATAATTAAGATGAGTTAGACATTGATATAATATGATAAAATTGATAAAATGACCGCAAAATCATTGTAATATGTTTATATAACTTGTAATATGTTAAGTCCAAACAAAGTCTAATGTAAATGGATAGTGAAAACTTAAGAAAATGGTGAAAACTGAGATTAACAACATTTTAGACGTTAGAAATTTGTAATTCATACATCTGAATTTCTACATGGAAAAAACTAATTATTTCAAATGTCTTAAATAGGGTTCAGATGTTTGATATTGACTCAAACAATTGGATTAAGGAATCAGACGTCTAAAAAGCTAATGGAAAATTTCCATTAGGTAACCGAATGTTTAATGGTTAAAATCAGACATTTATATTAAGTTTAGGTACATGATTGTAGTAAACAGGTGTATGAAAGTTGTTATTGAACCCAAGTCAAATTAGACCTTGTGAGGCCAATATAAATGGTTTAAGGAGATTTATCTTGATCGAGTGACAACATTAAAACATTGACTGATGTATACGAGTATGTATGGGAATGATACCTAAAGATGATAATTATTTAGAATATGTGTATCGATACAAGTTAATTAATGATAAAAGGGTGTATATATGATTGAATTGAGATAATACTAGTAGATTGATGGTAAAGAATTATTTGGTATGGTTTATATGGGATGAGTTAGTTACTTTATATGACTGGGTCTTCACAAACGGTGTATAGACTATGGGAGATAGAGATGTCTATCCAGTTGGCTACATTGATTGTACCTAAATCTTAGTTTCATAAATTTGGTTATTGTAGGATCTAGGTATGGAATATGACTAGTCCTATAGACAAAGCACATGGTAGGAAAAAATTAAAAATGCTAGGGTACATTAAATAAATTGTAAAGCGTACCTGAATGTTTAATGACCTTTTTCGTACATTAAATAACTTTTTAATATTTAATATAAATTAAATATTCTAAATTCAAATGACTAAATTTCTAGGTTGTTACATTCTTCCCCCCTTAAAAAGAATTTCGTCTTCGAAATTGCCAAGGTAAGAAAGATATCACAAACCCATTAAATTTTCAAAAACAATTAGTTGAATTGGATTACCAATTGTCTAAGTCTTTTAACTTCTTATAAAAACTTTTCTAAGTCTTTCAAATCAATTCATAGTTACTAACTAATACCATTCAAAGTTATAAAACCAAAATCCAAAACTTTAGCTATAAAAAAAATCAAAAATTCTCAAAATTTTCTAACGCCTTAAATTTTCGGAAAATTTCGCCAGCGTCTCCTTTGCATGGCTCGATTGTAAAAATTTACAATATATATATAAATAATCACAAATATACAACTCATTCGAGGATGAGAAATCGTAGGGAAAAATTGTAAAAGTACGATATGTAATCCGAGATATGTACCTTTTATTATATTAGCAAGCATATACAATCAATACAATGCGAAAGCGAGCTCCAAACGCAAAGCATTTGCCATCCGCACCTACTAATCACTCAACAACCAATGAGAACAAACATATAGAAAGAAATATCAATAGATAACATAGACTATACAATATCTATATGCAAATGTAGCAAATGCAACAAGAGAAACCATCAAACAATTACTATCCCGCAAATTTATTTATAACCATATCATTTACATTTTCCAATGTCAACATTAAATTTTTTAAAAGCCCGTACAATGCACATATACCATCCGTACGCAAAACTATACCTGCTCGCTCGCTCGATCACATAATTTCACTTTCGAACTAGTATCGTTCACACGACCACTCTAGTGCGAACTCAAATTCGGTTCCTTGATTAGAAACCACCATCTCCTTGCATAGCCATATACTATGATAGAGAATACTCGGATCAACCAAAAATCCATATCCAGGGTTCATCGTCAAGAATCGAGTGAAAAAACTTAACTCGGATCGGTATAGATCACCTCGAAATCGTATATTCGAATCCAAATTAACAGTTACGCGAATAAAATAATATACGTACAACTTACGTATTTATTTAATTTACTTCCATTCAACTGATTTACATTCACTTAATTTATCTTCACTTCAATTACAATTTATGTTTAACAACATTTCATCCCATATTTTCAATTTACTTAGTATAATTTCTCTAATACTAACAACACTTAACAACCATTCCATACAAAAATTTACTTAAGTTCATTATAAACATTTTTATATAACACTTCTAATGTTTCTTTCACTCCATAACTTAAGTTCACATTCAAAAACAACTTTTCAAACCATTTACAATTTAATTTACAACTTAAGTTGAATTTCAATTTATCACTCAAGTTCATATTTCCATTTCACTAATTTATTTTATTAGTCCATTTCATTAATTCTTTAGAAATCGAATTCAATTTCAATTACATTTAACTTTTCTTTAGTTAAATTTCATTTCAAAAATCATCTTATTTAACTTAACTTAAATTTAATTTAATTACCTATCTCAATTTATGATTTTCATTCCTTAACATTCATATTCAACAAATTTAAAATTTGTTTTTAGCTTAATATACTTCAAATCTATAAGTTATACAAACTTATTTACTTAAACTTTCCTGAAATTTATTTGACTCAAGTTTATTCACATACTATATTTACAATTCAGGGTTATATAATCAATTTACGACTTAAGTGTATATTCATTTCATTATTTTATCCATTCAATTCAAATTCCATTTCAATTTCATTTAACCCTTTTCTTAATTTATTTAACTTAACCTAAGTTAAATTTTAATTTCATGTATCGATTCCAAATTTCCTTTCTTATCTATACTATTTTCAAATTATAAGTTCTGAAACTTATTATCTTAGGTTTTCTCAAAACATTTAGATAAAATTCAGGTTTTTTTAAACACTTGGTTTTATTTTCAAATCATTTTGAAATCATATTTATACATAACTCCTTTAAATATCAAATTACACCTCTAGAATCTGAAACAAATTTGTTTTATCAAAACAACTTCAATGATAGCAATTTGTAACATCCTCTATCTGGAGACCCAAAGCTAAGCGCTACAGATGCTGTAGTCATCCAAAGTATTAACTTTCGGTGACCAAATACGGTAATTTTAATGATATCCATAGTATCAGAGGCACAAGAATATGAAACAAAATCACAAATTTCACAAAAACAACTTTTTTGAGTACATTTCACAAAACATGTTTCATATTCCATTACATAATCCCATAATTGTTTCCCAAGTAAAGATCAAATATAATTATTACAAAATACGCCAAGAGTGACATATGAAGATGCCACCTTGGTTGACTAGAGTACTATATAGTCATACTTGCATAATACAACAAAACATAATCCAACAAAATAAAACAGCAACTCCTAAATAGCTATCCGTCAGCCACCTGCTCGTCTCCGAAAGCTTTATTCGTCAACCTACTAAAACCTGAAAATCCTCAACCCTCAGGCTACTCAAATCAATTTTGAGCACCCGAGAGTTTAAGGGGAAAAGATAAACTTCGAGTCAGACATAAAGCCTAGTGTGAATAATACTATACATCTCGGTTATTTGATATTAAGTGAGACCATGCTGCTTAATGGAACGGGTTTCCCCTGACTAATATCCTTTTAAAACATATCCTTTGCAAATCATAATCCTGCAACCAAAACTGGTTAAAACTGTAAAGCAATATCATGTAAACCTACATGTCAGGTAACAAATGAACTATCTTTCCAAACATTATAGTTTTGTTTGGCTAACTACTAACCTTTGGTTGAGTAGGACTGTTATCTAGGTTTTTAATCCAGCAGGACCCACTAGAAAACAGAACAATTCTGTGACTTCAGAATAGCTTCGAACTTAACCAAAAAGGCTAAAACAAGGAGTTAACGAGAGCCAAGCCATATTACTGAAGCAACGACTCAATTTGACTAAACCAAGAAACTAGCATTTGTCGAGTCCAATCAATGGCAAAGCATAACCAGCTAGTAGATAGTCATCAAAATGGAACAACGTGCAATGAGACTACACGAACAACATCGAAACAAGGACATTCTTCAAGTTCCAAAAAAATTCCAAGTGCTTGGATCGCTAGCGATCATACTCTATGGATCGCTAGCGATCCATGCAATATGATGGTTCGTAAGGTGAAAAAGAAGCTAAGGAGCCAAGAACACAGGAGCACAGAAAAAACACCAAGTGAATGGATCGCCAGCGATCCATACATGATGGATCGCTAGCAATTCATACCAAGCTACTAAACCCCGGTGATCTAGAATCGCTAAAAGACAAAGATAGGGGGCTAAGTTATTAGCTCGCGAGCAAGCCTAATCTATGGATCACTAGCGATCCATGGTTTTGGCTTGGATCGTGAGCTAAACTCCCCTAGGTCGTTTTGTACCCATCTGCAAGTGGTTGACAGGCGTGTCTGGCTTAAGCTCTCCGATCTCTATAAATATCGTCCTACCTGCAACATAAACAGGATCTCCTCCGGACTGGTTGCGAAAGCTCTGCTGGAAACATTCTTCACTCTCTACCTCTCTCACAAAAATCTCCATAGGAATTCACTGTGATTCTCCAGTGGATTCCAACTTTGGGGATTCAGTCTAGCTAAGGATAATCAAAAGCCTTGTAATCAAACACTACTTGTAACAGCAATTGGTCTATAATAAAATTATAAAGTGGACGTAGGCTTCATTAATAGCCGAACCACTATAAAAATCTCCCGTCTTCTTTCTTTTACTGTTCTTTTTCTATATCTTTTATCTGTGATATTGCTCTGTCAAAACAGGGCTAGTGCTTTCAAACCCAAACCGGGGTGTTGATCCATTTTTTGGGTTAACATTTTGGTGCTTTCACCGTGAACTCCAACTTAGGATCCAGATCTAGCTATCTACTTTGGATCCCATTGGTCCAAAAGTTGGATCCTCAATCTTTACTTAAAGAATCTACTGTTTGGAATCAATGGCCCTTGGAAGAAGAAGAAATGCCTTTGGAAGATCCACTGGGGTGATAATAGCTGGAGAAGATGTTAATCCCCAACAAACTGAAGTAAATGGTGCTAACTTAGGAAATCAGGCGCCAACATCCTTCGGTCAGCACGAAGTTGTCACCAGGGATGAGTTGAATAAAATGGTTGATGAGATCAACCAAAAAATGGAAAGTAGCCAAAAGGCTCTAATGGATAAGCTTAATGCTCTCCTAACCCTACAATCAAACCCTGCTCCAAGGACTATGCCTGAACTTGCGGCTGCTATAGAACAAGAGAATTCCTCCGTTTCTAGTCTACATAGAAGAAACAGAAAACAGCCACGAAAAAGGGTGACAACAGGACTTAACGTGGATGGAAATGCAAGTACTCCATTCGCCATGAGGCAACCTATTATAAACTTGAATCAAGGGGCAAAGACCCCGTTAGAAGACATAGCTATAGATCTCTCCGACTCGGAAGACGGAAAGCAAGACGACAAATTGGAAGAAAATGCCAATGCATTCGATAATGCTAGGAATACTCAAACTGCTCAAGTCAGGCCAATCGCAAGCCAACGGGACCCTGCAGGAGTGGCTCTCCTGAATACATGAGAGCTTAGGTTTCAGCCCACTCACCAAGAACGTTTGCAAAGCCAAAACTTGGCGTAGTGACTGATTGCCCTCCTCAGGATTACCGGACATCAGAGGCATACATAGCGGACATGGTTAAACGATTAATGGAGGAGAGTCAAAATAGGAGAGATGATGAATGGGGATCTGCACCAAGGCGGAATCCCTTCACCGATGAAATCTTGAATGAGAAATATCCAGAAAAATTCACAATGCCAACTATTCCAACCTATGATAGGACGAAAGACCCAAAATCTCACTTGTACAAATACAGTTGGTATATGGATGGAGCTAATGCCTCTGAAGCTGTTCGATACAGATGCTTTCCTATCTTTCTCGAAGGATTTGGGTCAATGTGGTTCACTAGGCTTCCACCAAGATCTATCTCTTCTTTTGATCAATTGGCGACAAGGTTCCTTGATTAGTTTAGACTCCATACTGCACAGCCAAAAGACATCATATCCCTATCCGGAATGTTCTAAAGGCACAACGAATTACTGAAATCTTTCATGAACAGTTTTAGCACCGTAGTGATAGAAGTAAGCAACCCCAACGAAGACATGGTTTTTATGGCATTAGTCCATGCCATTCACCCAGAAACTGAATTCAAAAAGTGGATTAAGATGAAGCAACCTACCACCAGGAAAGATTTTAATCGTAAAGTAAGTCGGTACATAAGGTTGGAGGAAGCGCATGAATTGGAAAGGAAGTCTATTAGAGTGCAACTGATGAACGTCAGGCAAAGTGATGTAGAAATGAATCAAAATGCGCACACTTCTCAAACTGCTGAAGGAATCACTGGAAAAGACGGAAATTCAAAGAGAAAGAGTCAAAACTCCAATAAGAAGAATGGTAATGGCAACAATAAAAAGCTCAAAGGGTTTAAGACCTAAGGCTACACTCCCCTAAACGACACACCGGAAAACATTTTTCTTGCAACTCAAGGGACCGAGGAATACAATAGCCCCCCAAAAAGGAAGCAACTGAGTAGCAGAAGCGCTCGGGAAAATTCTGCCGCTTTCACAAGACACACGGCCACAATACAAACGAATTCCGCCATCTAAAGAATCTCATCGAGGAGTTGATCCAGGACAATAAGCTCTTGCAGTATGTAAGAAAGCCTCAAAACCTCGATCAATTTGTGGCTCCTCAGCCTTCTAGAGAATGAAGGAATCAAGCGGAAACTAGTGAAGAAGGGTCGAAACGAACTGACCAAAGGCTTATTATTGGAACAATACCTGGAGGACCACACCCGCACAAAGAAGTTAGGGGGAAATGGAGCGATATGAAAGTTCTTTGAATCACACTCCAAAGGAATCGTGTTTAGCTATAGAATATGAAACTCCGGCCAAGCTGCAAAGGGTTTTGAATGACGATATAGTGTTTCGAAATTGGGACACCGAAGGGATCGAAGCTCCAACTCTCGATTCGATGGTGGTGACGGTAGGAATCGGACCTGCTGTAGTTTGACGGGTGTTGGTCGATAGTGGTAGCTCCGTTAACATACTCTTCAAACGTACTTTCGATCAGATGAAGATTAGCATGAAAAGCTTATTCGCATGCCAAACAAAGATTCAGGGGTTTACTGGTGAACCCAAACAACCGGTGGGAACAATTGACCTACCTGTGGAGCTTGGACAAGGTAAGTGAAGGGTCACCCTCATTCGGACTTTTGTGATTGTGAATGAAATGTCAGCATACAACGCCTTCTTGGGATGGCCCGCATTAGCCGACTTCATAATAGCATTGACCCAGTGGTGCCTTACAATGAAGTTCCCTATAGAGCACGGAGTCGGAATTGTGAAAGGAGACCAAAGCGTCGCCCGGGAATGTTACATCGCAGAATTGCGTGAGTCAAGAAGAAAGGAAAAAGGAAAGGATATGGGGGAAACCTCTCCACATTCGTGAGCTCGCTGAATAGCAATTACAGAGCCGCTATTGGCTTAGGGACCATAGCCGATTCGACAAGGCTTTGGACCCTAGAAAGAAGAGTTCAGGGGAGGATCGGGCAGCACCGGTAGAATTGACTGTGTCTGTCCCAGTCTATATGGACGACCCAACGCGGGTCTTGAAAATCGGATCGCACTATGGAAACAGGATGCGGTCAGAACTAACTGAATTCCTCCGCGCCAATTTGGACGTATTTGCTTGGACATACTCCAATATATGTGGGGTATCACCCGAAATTGCCTGCCACATGCTCAATATTGACCCCAAATTCATACCGATAAAGTAAAAAAGGCGCAGCTTGGGCCTTGAATGGTCCAACGCACTAAGAGAGGAGGTGGATAAACTGATGGCTAACGGCTTCTTCCGAGACACAACATACCCTGAATAGGTATCAAACCCAGTCTTAGTCAAGAAGTCTAATGGAAATTGGCGGACTTGTATTGACTTCGTGGATCTAAATAAAGCTTGCCCGAAAGATATCTTCCCACTCCCCAGAATCAATCAGCTTGTGGATGAAACCACGGGGCATGAATTGCTGTCATTTATGGATGCATACTCGGGCTACAATCAGATCCTGATGCATGAGCCAGATCAAGAGAACACCAGCTTCATCACTGATTTGGGACTATACTGCTACAGAGTAATGCCATTTGGTTTAAAAAACGCTGGGGTAACATACCAAAGGCTAGTGAATACTATGTTCAAACGCCAAGTCGGAAAGACTATGGAAGTTTATGTAGATGACATGTTGGTCAAATCTCGAGTAGCTGCTAACCATCTATAAAATCTCGTTGAAATGTTCGAAATACTCTGGAAGTATGGAATGAAGCTCAACCCACTCAAATGCCACTTCGGAGTAGCCTCTGGGAAATTCTTGGAGTTCATAGTGAGTGGCCAAGGCATCGAAGCAAATCCAGAACAAACAACAGTGCTATGAGAAGTCCAAGCCCCGAGAAATAAGAAGGAACTTTAAAGCTTGAAAGGAAAAGTCGTAGCACTGAGCCGATTTATCTCAAAAGCTATAGACAACTGCATACTGTTCTTCAATGCACTGAAGAGGGGAAAGAAAAACTTTGAATTGAGTGAAGCCTGTCAAACGGCTTTCTAAGAACTACTACGACACATGGAAGCTCCACCAATCTTGTCTAAGCCGGTGGATGAAGAAGACCTATTCATTTACTTGGCAATCTCACCGCATGCACTGGGCACTGCTCTTGTGCGGGAAGAAGCGAAAATCCAGCGACCCGTGTATTACATTAGCAAACGGTTCACCGGAGCCGAGAAGAATTACCCAAAACTGGAAAAGTTAGCGTATTGCCTCTTGATCGCGTCCCGGAAGTTACGACCATACTTTCAGGCACATCCAATCAAAGTATTAACTGACCAGCCCTTGAAACAAGTGTTGTACTGACCTGAAACTTCCAGGCGACTCCTCAAATGGAACATAGAGCTAAGTCAATATGATATCGCATACCATCCAAGGAAAGCCATCAATGGGCAAGCATTAGCAGACTTCATCGCCGAGTTTACAATACGAGATGACGAAGAAGAAGCGCCGCTGGAGGTGGAGACTCAATGGAAACTCTTTGTAGATGGTGCATCTAACAATCTTTGTTCAAGGGCAGGGGTAGTGCTTGAAACCCCCAAAGAGAGAGCCATTTGCTACACATTGCGCTTGGAATTCCCTGCGACGAATAACAAAGTGAAATATGAGGCACTTATTACAAGATTAAAGATGGTTAAAGAACTTAAGATAAAATCCATTCACATCTACAGCGACTCCCAGTTGGTCGTATGTCAAGTAAAGGGGGAATACCAGGCTTGAGGAGAGAATCTTGCCATGTACCTGTCTAAAGTGCAAGAACTGCTAAGCGACATCGAACATTATACCATAGCCCACATTCCACAGGAACAAAACACCAAGGCGGACTACTACTCTAAACTAGTAAGCTCTGGGGAAGCTCAGTCATTGGGGCTCAACCCAGTCGAAACTTTAACCACTCCGAGCATAGATGAGATGAACGTCAACTGGATCCTCAAGACAGCCAACGAGCTGGAGACATGGATGACATCGATAAAGGACTATCTACTTGCGGGAACCCTTCCAAATAACCGGAACCAATGGAAAAAGATTATCCGAAAGGCACGACGGTTCATGATATAGGATGGAATACTCTATCGAAGGGGATTCTCGACCCCTCTTCTTAGGTGTGTGACCGATAATGAAGCACGACGAATCCTAACGGAGGTACATGAAGGTGAATGCGGGGACCACACTGGGGGTAGATCCTAGTGAAGAAATTCCTTCAGTATGGATATTTCTAGCCAACAATAAACCACGACGCTGCAGACTACGCTAGAAGATGTGATCGCTGTCAAAGATTCAACAAAATTAAGAGAACTCCTTCGACAGAGCTAACGTAGATGGTCAGCTCATGGCCATTTGCAATATGGGGAATCGATTTGATTAGCGCTCTGCCAGCAAAAGAAAGGGCCAAATATGCTATAGTTGCCGTAGATTATTTCACAAAATGGGCCATAGTGGAACTGATGGCCACCATAACAATAAAGAAACTCATTAATTTCATTACTAAAAACATTATTTGCAGGTTTCGTGTGCCATAAAAATTCATCACGGATAATGGAACTCAACTCGAAAGTGCCGAGTTCAAAGATTTCTACAAGCGCTTCCGAATTGAAAAGAGCTTTTCCGCGGTGGCTCATTCGCAAGCAAACGGGCAGGTGGAAGTGATAAACAAGATCATCAAGTCCACTATCAAAAATCAAGTAACAAAAGCAAAAGGAAACTAGGTTGATGAACTTCCACTCGTATTATGGGCTTATAGAACTACCCACAAAGCGGCAACCGGCCACACTCCATTCGCCTTGGCGTATGGTTCAGAAGCAATGATTCTTGTTGAACTAGAAGTCCCCTTGCACCGAAGGCAAAACTTCAATCAAAAGCAAAACAAGCAGCTCATACTCGAATCTCTAGATATGATTGACGAAAAAAGAGAAGAAGCAGAGTTAAGAACCACCGCCCACCAAAAAAGGGTCGCACGGTACTTCAACTCCAAAGTTCACAACCAAACCTCCGAAGTGGGAGATCTCATGCTCAAACGAGTTTACCCCATTCCAGGGACCTTCGGACCAAACTAGGAAGGACCGTATGTCATCAATCAAAAGCTAAGAGACAGGACTTTCAAGCTAACAACCGCCGACGGAACCCAAGTTTCCAGGGCATGGAATAGGGATCGCTCCGCCGCTACTTTGTTTGAAAGCTACCTTACGTACTTTTTACTTTCCAGCAAATAAGCCATCTCGGGATGCCTAGGGCATTGTACATAAGCAAAAACTGCCCTGCTTTCCTTAATAAAGTTTGCTTCTTGAACCAACAAAACCGTGTTCATAATAACTGCCCACTGGGTCGACGAAAGCAAATCGACTCAAACCATTAGATCGACGGAACCTGATCTTGGTCTTCTAAAAAACGGTGTTGCTCCGGTAACATGGGGAAGGCTAAAACGTACGCTCCTTACGTTGCCCGAAGATACGCAACATCGAGGAGCACGAAAAGCCATGCATTTCGTATACCGTGCACTAATCACCAAAATGACAACTCCTCACGTTACCTGAAGACAGGCAATACAGAGGAGAACTAAAAACCGTGCATCTCATAACCCGCACCAAAACACACACCCCTCACGTTGCCCGAAGATAGGCAACACCGAGGAGCATGAAAAATCATGCACTAATTCTTAAAACTTAAACTCCTCACCCTGCCCGAAGATAGGCAGCATCGGGGAGCACTAAGACACACGCTCCTCGTGCGACCCAAAGATAGGCAACGCCAATGAGCACCAAAAACCACGCATCTCATAACCAGCGCCAACTTCTTCTATAATCATGAATAATGAGCACAACTCCAACAAAATTGGAATGCTACAAACCAACAGAAAAGTTTCAACAAAGGACAATTAATGATTAAAAGTGCCCTCGGTTAACCCATGCAATGTGCACCTCCCAAACGCGCATATATTGCATACTTGCTGGAATATCACAAGAAAATTGGATTACATGCTAAAGTTGCAAAACTTCCAAAAAAAAGAAAATCAGGCTGTGACTTAGCCAAATTTCAAGTATAATATGAGAATTATCTAAACCCTAAGTTACCGGTCATTTGAAAATTGTTTTAAAGTAAACAACCCTGTGAACTGGGGGGCATACACTGGTACTTAAGTAAGAACAATAAGTTCACAAGTTCTATCTCCCCAAACAAAGAATTGTTACTCCAAATAAAATTTTTGGCAGTAACCACAAAAATTGGATAAATGTAAACAAAACAAGCACAAGTACACGGAACTCACATGAGAAGACGTATAAGAATACGGTCAAAATATCAATGTATTGCTTATAATTTTCTTTGCACAGGGTCAAAACGTGGGGGCCATACCCACACAACATCGGCCAACAAAAAGAAAATACAGATTCCATAGCAAAAACACTAATTGCAAACTCTACGCTTGAACAAAATGACTCAAAAATTTGCCAAAAATAAAACCAGTCTTCACACAGGCTCCTCAACGCTTCCTACCACCGCTCTCCATTTCCGCCCTTTGTTAGCAGCTTCTGCTTCTTCTCAGGAGTGGTGTCGCTGCCGGTGATGTCGACAAACTCCTTAGTGGCAATACCATCCTCTTGCTCTGCAGCCTTCTCGGAAGACTCTCCCTTTGATTTGTGCTTCCGTGATTTGCGGGAGCTCTTCGAGGCTTTGATCGCTTCGACCTACTCCTTTTTGATAGCGATTAGTTTGTGCTGAGCCTTGCGAGGCTGCTCAGTCTGAACCTCCTGCTCCTTAATTTCTGCCGCTATTATGTCGCCTTCTAAAGACACAGAAGGGTCATCTAGCCATGAAGCGTGGCTATCTTTTCGAACTCCGGCCCCGGTTGCGAGCCAGACACGAACATGGAAATAGGAACAGGGACAGAGATGACCACGGAGGATGTAGAAATAGCAGCAGGTCTGAGAGCTGAGGAAGCTGGCACATCAACAGGAAAGGTGGATGGACCTATAAGATCAAAAACGAAAGCATTAAT
The DNA here is from genome assembly GCA_030737815.1 of Allium fistulosum. Taxonomy (NCBI): domain Eukaryota; kingdom Viridiplantae; phylum Streptophyta; class Magnoliopsida; order Asparagales; family Amaryllidaceae; genus Allium; species Allium fistulosum. The sequence continues at coordinate 300,114,711 of CM060901.1, read as the reverse complement.
TCTTCCTGCTCCCGCGGCATAAGTTGGAAGCTACCAAACTCGGAGGAAGCAAGAACATTACTTGCACCAGAGGAATGGTCGAGAATGTCGACTTCATACTGACCACCTTCTCCTTCTTTAGATGGTTCCACCACCTAAGGGAGAGTCTCAAGCTCTGAACTTGCTGGCCGGTCATGGAGCTGGCCTGATGATTCACCCGCATCAGAAATAAAAGGCTTGGTGAGCGCTACGGCGGCAGTCGTCAAGGCAACATCGGTGGCTTCTCCCTCTCTTTCGATTCGAAGAATTTCCCAGGCCTCGAGTAACGCCTTCTTTGATTCGTCGTTAAGATAGGCATCCTGCAACTCCTGCTCGGTATAGACGTCGCCGCTATTAGAAAACTGAGCCAATATTTCTTCCCAAACCAAAGCGAGAGTGTGTTGGAACTTCGGACCTAAGTAGCTGAGACTCCCCTGATGCAACAGAGAGTTAATATAAAAATTCAGAATGGTCGCGTCTAGCTTCTCTATTTTTCTTTCAAAAGCATTTTGAAGCTCCAGGTAATCCGCTCTAATGGCGGCTTTCTCAACTTAAATGGCATACTTATAGGCATTGAGCTGCGTGACCTGAGCCTGTAGCCTGTAGCTTGGCAATTGTCTCGGCTTGGTCGGAAATAATCTCGTTGCGCCCTTTAATGATGAGCTCGTGATTAGTAATGGTTTCCTTTGAGCCTTAATCGTTGCGTTGCAAGCGGCCACTTCTTCTTTCAATTTCGCCTCCTTGGCATAAACCTTCTTTATCTCGTCTCTATAGACGATCTCAATTTTGGCGTGAGCCTCTTTTACTTCTTTTAGCAAGTCGGTGCTCCTCTTTCCCTCTTGCAGTGCCGCTACATTTTCTTCCTCTAGCAATTTTATTTTAGCATCATGTTCTGACAACGCTCTTTCAAATCATCTTTCACCGACTCAAAAGAGAGGATTTCTTGGTAGTTATTGCGATTGGTGTCCGCCAGCTACTTACACAATCTCTCCCATCCTTCGGCCTAATCCAAGTCACTCTGAATAGCTTGAAGGTGAGGCATGTATGAATCTTTGCGGACTTGGTGCTTATCGCGATCAAACTTAACTCCCTTCAAGAACCAACCAGGATGCGCTGCCTCAAGCTGAGGCCTGAAGAAAAATATAGGTAGGTCTCCGCACTACAACAAAATAGCCATTTTACAACGGGCAATGCCCATTGTAATTTGGATTTCGCAACGGGCATGAGCCCGTTGTATTAGGCCTAGTTGTAATAGGTCGACCATATTTTACAACGGGCAATGCCCGTTGTAATACACCTTTTTACAACGGGCAATGCCCGTTGTAATACATGATATTGCAACGGTTTCTGACCGTTGCAAAATAAATGCAAATTAAAAAAAATTACAGCAGCATACATGCAGTACATCCATACTAATAATGAATAATTTAACGAGTAATAAATATTATCATAAAAAAACCAAAATCACATACGAAAAGACTAAAAGCTAGTGTCATAAAATTCCAACACATTCCAAAAAGTTAGATAAGTTTACATCGACATAGTTCTAATATACACATAACAACTAGTTTCATAACAACCAAATACCCAAAATGCCACAACATTAAAAGAACAGACTTACAATACAACCCATAAATATACAAAATTAAAATTAATGCGCCAAAAACTTGCAAGAATACTCACGCCAATATACCACAAATATCTACTGAGTTTGAAGAGCCTCGACTAACAAAATAACACCTACAGAATAGCAAAAAGTTAGACAAACCATAAAAATTAAAAGACTGTAACCCAAATATGAAAACAGAACAGGCTAACATTTCCAGCAAATAAGACAAGTTATATTATAAACAAACAAAAGAAAACAAAGTGTAACTGATAGTACCTTCAACACAAAAACCAGAACGTAAGTCACATGAACTATAAGAAATTGTCTATAATACACTTTTTTGCATAGAATGAAAACTACAAATAGCTCTATTCCCGTCTGCATCTCTACAATTTGAGATAAGCTAAAAACAAAGAAGATTCACTTCTCCAATGATCATGCTCTAAAATAACACTAACTACTATCATAATTCCAATATGCAAAGGAAAAACAACCTACAACCAGAAATATTCAAAAAACAGTATAGTGCAAACCAAAAACAATTTCGGTGAAAAACTTTAACTCTAGGTTAGAATAACAGTTTAAACACTCTTCTGAAAATTCAAAACAAAACTGCAACAATTATTAGCATATTAATTACCTGAGCAGTAACGGCGAGTTCATCAGCAAGCAAAGACGATGATAGCCAAACCTGTAAACAAATCTGAAATGTTGCCATGGATGTAGCACCTTGGTGTGTAGCTAGTGATGATGCCAAAGTCGTGCAGAATGTCACTGATATCACTCTTGCCAACAATAACACTCCTACATCGCCAACCATAAAATTTTCAATATTGTCTATCACTTCTTTGGTTTTTGTTGAATATAGTAAGAGATATACGTACCACAACGGAAAAATCGAGTAAGATTTTGAAACTTGGTGGAATGAGATCAACTTGCTTCACAAGTTTGAACAGCAATATCAATACTATAAGGTATCTACAATGAACAGTCGTGTTTTATTTTTTTATTGTTTAGTTAGAGGAGATTAGTAAGTGGAAAAAAAACAAAAAACAAAAAAAAAACTTACTGAGAAACAACATGAACAATGGCTGCTCCTGTAACACCCTTATGAAGTGTAACTATCAGAATAGCATCCAAAACTATGTTGCTTAAATCTCCCACCACTGCATTCATTTGGTATTTAAATCAAATTCTTATGCATCAAATGAATAAACAAGTAATGGTAGAAATTACCAGTGGCATAAAGAGGAGTTTTTGTGTCTTTAAATCCTCGAATATGCCTTGCATTGCTAATGATAACAGAACTGCTGGAGCACCCAGTGACCTCACAGTCAAGTATCGATATGCATAAGGTAACATCAGTGAATCCTGGTAAACACAATTGTTATACTATAATTTTAATATTTGCAAGCACAATATAGAAAGGAGTCACAAACGCTACTGTTACAAGCATCACTAAGGCAAACGTGACCAATTAGATAAGGGAACGATCGCTGTACTGGTAGGTGTCATCGTTGTTGATGCCAGCATTCACAATGTTGCTTCCGATCACCTTCTTGGCTGCATCCTTTTTTGGAATTGCGTTTCCCAGCAAATCCTTCATCGTGTCCCCTTGCCCCATTCCCTTTCATATCATATCATCAGTACATACATATTATCAGTCATTATTAACTAACCGATATCGGATCTCAATGCTAAAGAAGAAAATATGGTACCCTGTGTGGATTGTCTTGAGGCTCGCATCCTTTTCCACTTAGCACTGCCTCATCCAATCTTATCGCCTATTTTACATCACATCATAATTTAGACAAAGAACATTGAACACAATCATTATAAAACATATGCAAATGGTAAAATTAATGAATAAGGGTGACCTGAGCTTGCCCTTCATTCTGACTCTCGTTACGGGAGTTAATTGTGATGCTAGATTGATTGCTATCCGCCATGGCTGCTGATTCTTTGGGTAAATTTGCTTTTTATTTACGATAAGAGGGAATGGATATGAAGAATATATAAGGTGATGACAAATAGGTTACTCACTTACCACGTGCAGGAAGGAAAGAGAAGCCAAGATTTGGAATTGAATAGGTTCACATGGCGTGTCAGATATGGCTAAGCAAATTCTTCCAAACCTGCTCATCGTGTTTCTGAAAAAATAAAGTTCCCCTGCATGGATTATTTCACGGTTGGAGAATCGATTTTTTAAGAACGTAAGATTAAGGATTGGGTAATTCTTCAGCTGGAGATGACATGATAGTTAACTAAAACTAGTAATGTTGCAGGAAATTTTGAAAATGGTTATTAGTTTGAAGAAGTAATTAACCACTAGTTAAACAAACATCCATAATATAAGCCTCTAGTAAACAAATGCATATGCGTAGGCATCTGTGAAATTTAAGCACCTGTTAAACAAATGTCATAAGCATATGTCTAGCAAATTTATAAACCGAGCAACAGTCTAATAAACTTAGGTTCTAAAATTACAAATTTTAGTTATGTATCCCAGACTTTATTAGAGATGCTATTATAATCATAAACAATGACGAAATTACTCAAAAAAATTGTAACAAAAATAGTAAAGTCTATTGTTAGCAAAAATGAACTTAATCGTTCTCGAAGAATGACTGAATAATTTACTTATGTTGGGAACGTTTGAAAGATAATTTTCAATTCCATAACCAACATTTCATAGTATAAACAAAAGCAGCGTCAACACAATTGATTAACAATTGCATAAAAATTGTATCTTTACATGTCCTCTTATTAATAAAGCACAAACATCCTTGCACTTGAATAATAAATATACAAACCACTTTGCACACATTCACTTTGTACACACATTTAGTAACTCCAGTAATATGTTAACTCTAGTTTACTATTCATATTTTATTTCAACTATGAGTTGTCCACCTATTATACTATTTGCATTATATTCAGTAACTCCAGTGATATGTAATATACAAAGAATACATTGTAAAGCGCAAACTGAGTAATTAATATTTATATATATTACAAACTGATAATATATGTTAGTATACAAAGAGTATTTATGTAAGGTATATAACAAATAGAGACTTTAGGGAGTGCCGTTGTTGTGAAGTAAAGATGTGTATGTTGATAAATATTACAATTGTTGATATATATATATATACATATATGAATTTAAACATATATGCTTCAAGTTCAGCCTTCAGTTCTCTATATTTATACATGTTTACACTTTACAATTATATGATTCTGTTAATTGCTAAATTATCATGTTTACCTTTGTTTGGACAGACTTGGAGAATGGGAATCGAAGTTGGAGAATGGAGAGTGGAGACTTTGTAGTTGTATTAATGCATACCTATTATCTTTTTGGACTTTGGACTTTGGACTGAATTACTAATGTAACGTAATCACGGTAATGATGCTTGGTTGCTTACAATGTATGAACTAAGAGGTGAGAACTATACTGAAGTATGAACTGAAGTGAAGTTTAGAACTGAAGTGAAGTGGAGTACAAACTATTGAACTAAACTGTAGTTGCAACCAGCTCACTGTAGTGATGCTTGTAATGTATAAACTGAAGTCTAAAACTATGATTATTTGCATATGTGCGTGTTTTTAATGCTTGTAATATATGTTGTTGTTTGATTGGTTACCGATTAATAAATTAACTAGTTAAATTAACCGGTTAACCATGGTTAATTTTAACTAGTTCGGTTGACATACCAAAACCAACTTAATCGAAAATCGGTTAACCGAACCGCCAATTTTTTTGTGAATAACCAAAAATTTAACTGATTAAATCGATTAGCCGACTATGCCCACCCCTAATATTAACTACTTATCCAGTTTGGGTTAAACTAAAAAAAACCTAAATTGTGCGTTTTGGAATACAAGGGAATAAGCAAATTAGCATCTAACCACTGGACTTAGATGACAATACTAGATTAGTGAAAAGAATTCAATATGCAAGAGTTTTAGTGGAATTAGAAGCAACTTCCAAACTCCCTAAAACAGACAAAGCAATTTATAAACATAGAAATACCTACAAGAAGTGGAATATGAGTTTGTGCCACCAATGTGTGAGGGATGTAAGTGTTTTGGTACCTTTGATCACTTCCAAACTCAATCACCACAAAACCCGCGATCACTTCCACAACCACAGCCTTGAATCACCTCATCAACTTCTTTTCACAACTGCAATCAAGAACGAGCTGCCTGCAATCGAGAACGGCATCCAAATTCGCCACCTTCGAACGCCAACTGTCCCACAGCAACCAGCCTCTCCTCCCCTCGCCTGCCAACCTCAATCGCGCCTCACCCCTCGCTGAACCAAATCACTGACCATCCCTGCCTATCATCACCACTGATAAAAAAACTCACCATATACTTTGCTTCGGCCACTTAAACAACCGATGCCATCAACAGCAAGTCGCAACCATTTCACGACCTCAGCCCATTCACCAACCCAAATCGCCTCATCTCCTACAACCGCCGATCCAACCGCGACATCAACGCCTAAAACTTGCTTCAATCGCGACCCCAAGCGCGGCCGCACCACTCGACTCACCTCAAATCACGCAATTTCGAGCATCGATCGATAAAGGAAGCACGTAAATCCCAAAGCCCTAATTTCGAGCAAGAACGAGCAAAGTAAAGGAATGAAATAAAAGGCCGACCTTGTTTTTTTAATAAAGCTTTTTGTCCGTTATAATTTGTGACTAGGGGACCGTTGTAATTTGACACCTTTTACAACGGGCAAGTTGTGACCGTTGTAAAGTTGTCATCTATTATAACGGGCCTGAATGGACCGTTGTAATAGTCTTCTATTACAACGGACAAACATAGCCCGTTGTAAAAAGGTCTTTGTATATGGCATCTTTTACAACGGGCATGAATGGACCGTTGTAATAGCCTTCTATTACAACGGGCAAACAATGACCGTTGTAAAAAGGGCGTTGTAATAGGGTATTTTTGTTGTAGTGCCGGTGAGAACGCGAAGCACCAGGAGCAAGCACGACTGAAGATGGTGGAATACAAATCGAAGGTGGGGCAGGAGCAGAAGTGACGGGGATTTCTTAACCCGTGGAGGAGCGCATCGGAGCGGACACCTGTTGTTCCGAAGAATGTGAATGGTGGTCGAATTTTGATCTCTTCGATGGCTCCTCCCTTTCATCAAAAGATCTCCCTTTCTCATACACTCCTTTGTATGATCGACTCCGATCTCTTTCATCTTGGCGGTGAACTTCAACCTCTAGTTCCTTTCTCCTTCTGTACTCCTCTTCCATTTCTCGGGGCTGATGACGACCGAAAGGACGCTTAGACCAGTGCTGGGAGTAAGTGAATTCTTCGAAGTCATCATAGAGGCCACATCCTCTCGTCATATTTGGCACGAAGCACAAATAAAAGATTTTAGAAACATAAAATAGGCATGAAAAGAAAGTAGGAAAGTAAGTGTAATCCTAGTGATATGTGTAGTGTGTTTCGGGAAAAGGCCTAAAGCGTCGTCATGAACTGGATTAGGCAGCCGTTGTAGGTGGGATCGGACTAACTTCAGCCGTTGTTGGCAAAACCGGACTAAATTCGGGCACAAAACTGCCTAAATGAGGGGGCACTTCCTCAAATTTAAAATCTTCCACCATAAGCACATCAAAATCAACATAGACGTCGCTCAAATTACCAAACTCCGCACCAGCTTCTTTACTTGGAGAATCTCGACGCCCTCCGATCTCAAGGGCTTTGTCATTAACGCTCATATCTGGAAGGGGTGAGCCCGGAAGGATAGGGCTCATTTGCGGGGTTTCATCACATGATTCCGAGTCCTCATCATCGGATTCTGCGTAAGGGTCATTACTTGCAGTAGACTCATCGCTGCTACTCTCAAACTCCCCTCTTCCTTTTTTGAGTCCAATGCGACCTTGCCTTCCCTTTGCTGGAACTATTCTTCTCCTTCCTCTGGGATCGGAGGCATTCTAACCAGGCCGTTAAATCCAGTCGCAGTAGCATCTCCTCCTTCGTGGGCCTCCTCGGTTGATCCTCCATACAGGCTCTCTCTCTCTTGAGAGGCGCCTTCTTCGAAACCGCGGAAAGAAGAAGTATATCTTGTGCGAACCCTGGATCGGGCAGGAGAGGGGACTTCAACTTGAACAACGGATCTACACGGATATAGTAATCCATATCGATGCAAGTTCCCATCGGTCAGCAAAACTTTGACGGATCTCTCCTCTGCATCAATAGTATTTAGAGTCCAAAAAATTTCACCAAGAGACACATCCATGTTTGGCCTTGGAATAACTGCAAGAAGTATACGGCTTGTTAGAAACTCCATAGCAATGCATCGAAACTTGATAAGTATGAAAAAGGAACTTACCCCTGTCGTCTAGAGACGGTTAAACCCCTTGGGACACTTAACGAAGAAATACTGTGTCTTGAACTGGGATAAACTGCTCTGTAGATGCAAAATGATTTTTTGGTTTCTCTGGGCTTTAATTACGATCAAGGATGGACATTCATCCCTCTTTTTGAACGATAAGAAGTACCGCAACTCGTTAAAGTTTAAAGCGTGGTTGAACGTCCGCATGAAGAGAACATGCAAGCAAATCAAGATAGCATAGCCGTTAGGATGAATTTGAAACGGAGTAATGCCTAAGTTGGAAAGAGTCTCGTATGGGAAGTTGAAAGGAGGCACGACTCCATTCAGGCACATGTAACGATTGCAAGCAGTATATCCGGGGGGAGGCATATGAGCAAACTCGTCTTTTTCCAGTAGACGTACGTCCTCTTCTGGTATACCATGCTGCACACAAATATTGTGCAGAACTATAGCGGAGACCGCTGAAGAAGCTCTCTCCAGCAAGTTGAGTAGAACTCTAAAGTTGGAAGGTGTTCGATCCACGACTGAGCCAACCAGGACCAACTGACCGTATTCTGCTTGCGAAATGGTAGGAGAGCGGCGGACGACGATTCGGCCGTTGAAAGTGCCGGACTTTCTCCACTTGATTTACGGCGAGAAGATGGATGCTTCATTCTAAAACAACGGGACTCACATTCAACACGGTCAAGTGATTTTATTCTAATTTAGTAATTTCCTCCTACTACACTTGAATTCCGGAGAGATATCGATTCGCGTCCGAGTGACGGACTTCAAGTGTACACCAGGGCAAGTGCATCGTGCTTTCTATAGGGGTGAGCTCGGTATCCGAAACACTACGAACGTTCTATCCTGTGCAGATAGTTTGTTCGCAATAGAAAAGGAAGAAAGTTTCCCATATCGTTCCCACTAGTTTTTATTTCCTATACACTTACCCATTATCAATCAACGATCGATAACGGATCCGTTGTCTTAAGCGACGCGGAAAACTCTTTTCACTATAGGGATACCGAGCGTGCAACAAGCAAGCAAGGTAAGTCCAAATCCTCCAGAAGAATCGGGATCGATTAGCGATGTGTCATGCTGTGTCAGCTATGGAACTTGGCACAAGTCAATTCTGGCCTAATGGACGAAAATAGCAAAACGTGTCGAGCACTGGACCAATGCCCAATGTTGTTTCGGGAGAAACTCACGACTCGATTTACTATCTTCCTTCATTAGACCGTAATCAACTCAAACTTTTCACGACTGACACCATAAATGCAAACTCGCCATCAAATCATTAACCGAACACCATAATTAGCAAACCCACCTTAATTTGAACACTAGAGCACATGAATGATCAAAGACTTGGAATCAGCAAACTATGAATGGATCGGTGGTGAGCTAAGCGACGGATCGATGGCGACTTAAGGCAATGGCGAGCTAGGGTTTGGACCGAAGTCAGTGGCGATGCTCCAAAGACGGTGGTGCAAAATAAGATCACGGTGGATGGATGGAATCACCGAAGATCGATGGACCGAAGTGCTGGGAAGTTGTTTGAATCGCCTAGAACTGGATCGCATGAAGGAATATGGTGGGTCGGCTCGAATAAATGACTAGCTCGGCTCAGGTAACCTATATAGGCAGACTGAAAAGATGAAGTGAAATTTCGCTAATTCATTGGGTCTCTTACGATCCATCATGGATGATGGATTGCTAGTGACCCATCTTTTCGAGAGCAAATTTTTTCAAGTGATCAGGTCGCTAGCGATCCATCATACATGGATCACTAGCGTCCCATAAGATTGGGGTAGATTTTTCTCTCACTCGTGCTACGACATCTATCCATCGTTTCGAAGCATACCGGGAAGCTATAAGAAGAAATTTGATCCGTTACGACAAGCAATAGCAATCGAGACCAGTGTTAGGTGATCAACAACATGACCTGTTGTGTATCCGTAAAACTCTAATGTGATCACTTGGAATTCGACGAACAGATATTGAAAGCGATAACTTCCAGAGCACGCCTTGTTTACAACGAAGACGTACTCTAGGTGGCAAATGTTATCTAGGTTTTTAACCCAGCAGGACCCACTAGAAAAAAGAACAATTCTGTGACATCAGAATAGCTTAGAACTTAACCAAAAAGACTAAAACAAGGAGTTAACGAGAGCCAAGCCATATTACTGAAGCAACGACTCAATTTGACTAAACGAAGAAACTAACGTTTGTCCAGTCTAATCAATGGCAAAGCATAACCAGCTAGTAGATAGTCATCAAAATGGAACAACTTGCAACGAGACTAAACGAACAACATTGAAACAAGGCCATGAAAGCATTCCATACTACAAGTTCCAAAATATTCCAAGTGCTTGGATTGCTAGCGATCCATGCAATATGATGGTTCGCAAGGTGAAAAACAAGCTAAGGAGCCAAGAATACAGGAGCACATAAAAAACACCAAGTGAATGGATCACCAGCGATCCATACACGATGGATCGCTGGCGATCCGTACCAAGCTACTAAACCTCGGCGACCTAGCATAGCTAAAAGACAGAGATAGGGGGCTAAGTTATTAGCTCGCAAGCAAGCCAAATCTATGGATCGCTAACAATCCATAGACCATGAATCACTAGCGATCCATGGTTTTGGCTTGGATCGCGAGCTAAACTCCCCTAGGTCATTCTATACCCATTTGCAAGTGGTTGACAGGCGTGTCTGGCCCAAAAGCTCTCCGATCTCTATAAATACCGTCCTGCCCACAACATAAATGGGATCTCCTCTGGAATGGTTGCGGAAGTTCTGCTGGAAATATTCTTCACTCTCTACCTCCCTCATAACAATCTCCAAAGGAATTCACTATGATTCTCCAGTGGGTTCCAACTCTGGGGATTCAATCTAGCTAAGGATAATCAAAAGCCTTGTAATCAAACACTACTTGTAACAACAATCAGTCTAAATAAAACTATAAAGTGGACGTAGGCTTCATTAACAGCCGAACCACTCTAAAAATCCCCTGTCTACTTTCTTTTACTGTTCTTTTTCTATATCTGTTATATGTGATATTGCTCTTTCAGAATAGGGCTGGTGCTTTCAAACTCAAACTAGGGTGTTGATCCATTTTTTGGGTTAACACGGGCCTACCAGACAATATAAAAAATAATCTAACATCTGTTAGATACTCCTCTTCTGGATGGTCTGTCCCTAACTTACTTTCTCCAGGTCAACTGATCCTAATGGTTTTGCAGGCTCACCAATAACCTACCTCTATACAAATATATTCCTTTCTGTGGGTAACATAATTTTAGTCCTACCTGTGACAAAGCCCTACACATTGGAATTTTGGACTAAATTAGCTAGGGGCTAATAGCTAATGTATAGGGGGCGACCCTATACCAGTCCCAGCTGGTATACAAATATCTAAGTCATTTTACTTAGGGTAACCTTCCCTTAAATTTTCCTTGAAAACCTTTTCATCTCAAATTGATTTAAAACTTTTAAATCAAACTTAAATAAGGAAAATATATACTCTATGCTTTACTCAAAATTACCTTGCCATGTTATATATACTTTATTCAAATCTTTATTGATGAAAAAAAATTAATCTTTGAAAGTACCCCTTTCGAATCAATTGAAAGTACCCCTTTCGAAACTAAGTAAACCCCTTTCTTTCACCTAGGCCGAAAGGCCAAAACATTCCTTTCGAAACCATTCATATAAACCTTTCGAAACCATTGAAAAACCTTTCCTTCGAAAGCTATAAAACCTCAAACATCCTATCTTTAAAACACTTAAACATTGCCTTTCGAAACCATTGGAAAACCTTTCCTTTTAGACGTTTTGAAACCATTGGGGAACCACCCCTTCGAAACCTTCATTAAACCCCTTCAAAAGCATTAAAACATCAAACCTTTCGAAAGCCTTTGGGTTCAAGTAAAACATGTGGAAACCTTTCAAAACCATTCAAAACTATGTCATTTGAAACCTTTGGGATATCTTTAATATAGAAAAAGGGTCATAAATCATTTAGGTCAAAAGCACTCTTTCGATGGCATTTCCTAAGTAAAGAAGGGTTGGTGTCAAAACCAACCTTCCTCAAGCATTGGAGAAGCGGCTTGGGTTTTAAAACAAAGTATACCTTCTGAAACCATTTGCTTCAAAAGGTGGAAAAGCGGAAACTATGGGTTTCGACCCAATTCGAGAGAATTTACTTAAAACAAAGGCGCAACCCATTTCGAAACCATTCCTTAAATCAATTTGATCCAGTCGAAAGCCAACCAAGTCGAAAGCATATCCTTCGAAAGCAAAGCAGGCGCATTTTCACTTGAAAGAAAAGTAGGGCTTCGACCCCATCGGAACCCCTGGTTTCAACCCAATACCTTCCACCTATATCCAATTCTCCATGCACAAGTCTTTAATGCCATGCGCATTGGTTTCGATGGCGATGGTGCCGTACTACTAAGTTGGAATCTAGGTGCCGAAAGTGGCGAAACATGCTAAAAGCATGTAAAAACTAATTTTAAATTTAAAAAGAATTTTTTTCAACTAACCTACCTTGTTTGTTAAAATATTATTGGTTGCTAATTTTTTTTTCTAAAAGAACTACCAAAATTTCAAAATTAAACAATTTACCAAATACCCCTTCACCTTTTATAAATATATAAAACATTTAAGTCTCATACCTTAAATAATTTTATATATCTATTAAAACACTTAGGAAAATTCTATATATCATTTTTGATATAAATCTGAAATCGCAAGGCATTTGGTTGTCATTTAATAGGGTTTTCACATTGAAACATATCATAAAACCTATTTGAATAAGCATAAATCATCAACAAGCATATATAAGCATTTAATCATTCAAAAACATGGCATTACCTTGCAATTTCGAATTATCCTTAAAACCGAAAAAAAATTAAGAAAACAAGAGACATAGTCATTATTCACCTTAGCTTTGACATTAAGGATTTGAGATTTGATCTTGATTAAGTTGCTTAAGCTTTTCCTCTTGAAATCTTCTCTTTGCTTTTCTTAATGGTGGTCGGCCTCTAGCTTGTATATTTTTGTTTTGTGAATTTAGAATGAACGTGAGAATGATGGGGTTAAGGGTTTAGGGTACTAGAATACTCTTATTCCAACTTTGCCCCTTATCTATTTGCCTTAACATTTTAATTCTTTAGTTCATTTGTATATGGCACGGCTACCCTTACTAATCACAAATCTCAACCCATTAACCATTTTACAATATTTTATTTAATCTACCTAATTAAATCTTCATAATAATGTTACTAAAAATATGAGGTGTTACAGCCTCCCCTCCTTAAGGAATTTCGTCCTCGAAATTACGATAAGGTACACAACCAAATAATCAAAAAGGTAAAACAGTCCGTCCAACAAATTAGGACAAGCGTCTTTAATTCTGCTCTCAGTCTTCCAAGTACAATCTCTCTCATCATCGCTCCACTGTACCTTTACTAATTTGACTGTCTTGTTCCTTAGCCTCTTCTCATCTCTCGCGACTATACGAATCGGATTTCTAACTATAGCCAAATCCAGTTCTATTACTAAATCATCTAACATGGTCGGTGTTATAGTTGACTCCGTATCTCTAACACACTTCCTTAGATGAGAAACATGAAAAACATCGTGCACTCCTGCCAAACTATTTGATAACTCTACTCTATATACGAGTTTCCCGATCCTCTCTACAATAGGAAATGGTCTTACGAATCACGGTGCCAACTTCCCTGATTTCCCGAATCTAATCACATCCTTCATCGGTGATACCTTAATGAAAACATGACCTCCAACTGAGAACTCTAAGTCTTTACGTCTTCTATCTACATAAATCTTCTAACTGGATTGAGCTTCCTTCATCCTAGCTCGAACCAACTCAATCTTTTATGCGGCTTCCCTAACCAAATCTAGGCCAAGAACCAACCTATCCCCGGTTTCTAACCAATAAACGTGAGATTTGCATGGCCTTCCATACAAAGCTTCAAAGAGTGCTATCCTTATACTAGTCTGATAACTATTGTTATATGAAAACTCAACTAAGTGTAGATGGTCTTCTTATAATCCTCCAAAATCTAACACACAAGCTCTTAACAAATCCTCCAAGACTTGGTTAACTTTTTCCGTTTGCCCATCGGTCCATGAATGGTAAGTGGTACTCATCTTGAGCTTGGATCCTAAAATCTCCTGTAGACTCTTCCAAAACTCGCTAGTGAACAAGGAGCCTCTATCACTTACTATACTACTAGGAATTCCATGAAGTCTAATTATATTCTTCGTAAATAACTTAGCTAGAACAGGTGCCGTCCTAGTTGACTTAACTGGAATGAAAAGGGCACTCTTGGTCAATATCCACTATGACCCATATAATTTCATTCACTCTATTAGATCTTCGCAACTCGTCTATAAAATCCATAAAAATAGAATCCCACTTCCATACTAGAATATCCAATGGCTGAAGCAACCCACTTGGCTTATGATGTTCGGCTTTTACCTATTGGCAGTTCAAGCACAGCTTCACCCATAAGCCTATATCCTTCTTCATTCCTTCCAAGAAGAAACTTCGCTTCATGTCCTGATACATCTTAGTTCCTCCCGGATGAATAGTGATCTTCGAACAATGGCATTCCTCCATAAAATCTTTCCTAATGCTTCCCACATTCGTAATACACAATCTTTCCTTCTTTCTCAACCACATATTCTAGTCAAGATTAAAATGCTTCAAGTCATCGCTCTATGTCCCATCCCTTAACTTCTTGATCCGGTCAACTAATACTGGATCCTCCTCCTGTTTAGAAGCATTCTTTTTTGATCATCACCGGTCAAACTTCTAAACAAGACAACACAACAGTTCCTTCACTAGACCCAACTTCAGATCTCCACTGCACTCTGCAAGTCGCCAACGTTTCCAAATCTTTTCCATTCAGTTATCATTGCCAACACTACATTCTGATTTTTTCTGCTAAGCGCATCTGCAACCTTATTACCTTTCCCAGGTGTGTACTTAATACCAAAGTCATAAGCAGCAATAAACTCCAACCATCTCTGCTATCTCATATTCAGCTCCTTCTGAGAGAACAAATACTTCAATGACTTATGATCCATATATAACTCAAATCTCTCTCCAAAATGGTAATGTTTCCACACCATCAATGCATATATCACCACAGCTAATTCCAAATCATGCGTAGCATATCTAAGCTCATGCGGTCTAAGCCGTAGAGAAGCATAGGCAATCACTTTACCTATCTACATTAACACAACTCCTAATCCAGTTCCACACGCATCTGTATAAGCTACCAAATCCTGGTTCCCTTCTGGAACAACTAACATAGGTGCATTAGTCAATAAGTGTTTCAAGCTCTGGAATGCTTCCTCACACTAATCAGTCCAAACAAACTTCACATCCTTTCGCTTTAGCTTGGTCATCGGTGCTGCTATCCATGAAAAATCCTTAATGAACCTCCTATAATATCCAGCTAATCTAAGCTAACTCTTTATCTCAGTCACTGTCTCAGGTCTCTTCCAATTATTCACTGCTTCAATCTTAGTCGGATCTATAGAAAATCCTTTCTCTGATACTACACGGCTAAGAAACTTCACTTCCTTCTTCCAGAAATGACACTTCGAAAACTTCACCTTCAGCTAATTCTACCTCAGCGTCTCAAGCACCACTCTAAGATGAACTTTGAGCTCCCTTTTATCCTTAGAGTATATCAAAATATCATCTATAAACACCAATATGAACCTATCCAAGTGCTCCTGGAAAATTTGGTTCATCAAATCCATAAAGAATGTTGGCGTGTTAGTCAGTCTGAATGGCATCACTAACCATTCATGATCCATATTTGGTTCTAAACGCCGTCAAAGGTATACTATCTTCTGCTACTCTAAGCCGATGAAAACCTGTTGCTAAATCCAACTGAGAAAATACCTTGGCTCCACTCAACTGATCGAACAAATCATCAATTCTAGGTAATGAAAACTGATTCTTTATTGTCTTCTCATTTAGCTTACGATAATCGATACATAATCTCAATGATCTGTCCAGCTTCTTAGCAAACACTGCGGCTGCTCCCCAAGGTGAAGTACTAGGCCCAATAAAATTCTTGCTTTCCAAATCCACCAAATGCACCTTCAACTCCATCTCCGTAGGTGTCATTCTGCTTGGCAGCCTACTCACTGGTTCTGCTTCCGGCACCAAATCTATCTGAAACTCAATGGCTCGTTTTGGGGGCAATCCTACTACAGACTTTAAAACATCTGCGAATTCTCTAACCATAAAAACTCGACTCAACTCGTCTTCCAACTCCACAACACTCAACAAAGCATTTACCTCACAACTTGGGTTTTCTACGGTATATACAATCCGATCACTAATGTCAGGGTGTCCAAGTGAAATTTTCCTATCATGGCAAAATATCCTAGCATCGTACTTACTTAACTAATCCATACCCAAAATAATTTCGAACCCTACAGAGTCAAACACATGCAAACTGCAAACAAAGGTATGACCTAACAAATCAAACTCTAGGTGGTCACACTTCATCCCAAGTGTCGCATACCCTCCTATCGGATTTGCAACTCTTAAGGAAGTAACTAAGTATGAGGGTACTAGGTTAAGCTTATCTACCACACAATGAGATATAAAAGAATCTGATGCACCAGTATCAAACAGAACGCTAACAGATATACCATGGATTTGAAGTATACCTCCTAACACTGCCTTCCCTTTCTCCAGCACTATTGGTCCCTATGTAGCAGGTTCCAATGCAAATATTTTCCCCTTCCATCCTACGCATGCTCTTTGCACTGATTCTTATTGTTTGCACCAAAATTGGTCACAAACACCCAATTGTAGATGAAAGCACCAATTTACAGTCTCAGATCACAGATAGACAAAATGTAGAGGATATAAATATGAAGAACACTCAAAATTTAAAAAGAAAGCAATAAAAAGACAGGGTTTATAGTGGTTCGACGTTGTAGCCTACATCCACTTTGAAGATTTTGTTATTTATTGATGATTCTCAATTGGTTTACAACAGTACAATTGATAATACTCAAGTTACAATGGAGTTCCAGTAGATTAACAGCGTAGAAGAGCCAAAAGGTCCCTTTTCTGTTGGCATTGGAGTGCTATTAATAGGTGTAGTTTGGAAATATCTGGCTTAGATCTCGGAATACTTCTTCTCACATGTGGGTGGGCTCATGTGATCGATCCGGGCTGGTGTAGGATCAATCCCAATGCACTTCGTATCGATCCAAAAATGGTCCAATGGTGATGGGATAGATCATGAACGTTCTTCTGGTGGTATGCAAGCTATAGTGAAAATTTGAAGACGTTTAGACTTGTAGATTTTGAGTAATGATCGATCCAAAGTTGAATTTGCAAGTTGGCTATCACGTTCATATCCATGGTTGAGTATCAATCTATCTTCGTATCGATCATATGCGTATCGATCAAGTGAGTGGTGATGACGTGGAGTGATAGTTCAGGTGAGATCCATATTTTATGTCGATGGACCACTTCTATCATTAGACCAAGTATCCATCCTGTAGATTGCTTTTCGTATCCATATTTGGGGGTGTCTCCGTTTCCATGCTTATATGCTGCTTCATATCGATCGATGTTGGCATATGTTCTTCATATCGATTGTTTAGTGGTAGGTTTCGTATCGATCATTTGCTGATCAATACGAAATGTGTGGAAGGGGGGATCGATACAAAGTGGGTGGTAGTTTATCAGACGAACCCAGACCGATGCCAACACTCAATGGATACGAAGGAAGAGGGTGTAAACTTGATGGACACGAAGCCGTATCAATACGAGGAAGGGGTAAAGCGATGGATATGAAATGATATGAATCCCAGGTTGTTGATCGGTCCACTCGAAGTAGTTGCCTACTTGACTCGAAGTGAACTTGTCTCTGACTCGAAGTGGGGTGTTCAATGACTCGAAGTAGCTCATAAGTACGTCAATCCATCAAAGACCTAAAGCAAACCCTTCTTTGGCCCGAAGTAGCCTGCTTAAAAACCCGAAGTAAACATGAAGGCGACTCGAAGCAAACTCCAAGCAGCCCATTTTCTCGAAAATCTATACTCTAAGTATTTCGCGTTGTTTGTTCGTTGACCATGTTATGTCTTATGCAGTTGATTGGGTTAAATCCGCCTGTATGTTGCCTTGCCAAAAGGCGGGTTAACACTTTGTCCCCCAAAAAAATTCCTTGCGATAGGAAAGTGTGTTTTGTAGTGCCGTAAGCTTGATGTTCGTATCCTGTTGATGACCTATAAAGAGACGACAATTGTCTGATTGTGAATAGCGATCATTCGAGATCATATGCCGTTTGGGGCGATATATGTGACCGTTCGAGGTCGGGTGCCGTTTGAGGCAAATTGTGACCGTTCGCGGTCGGGTGTCGTTCATGGTGAATTGTGACCGTTCGTGGTCGAGTGCCGTTTGAGGAGAATTTTGAAATCACAAACATCAGAATTACATTCAAATGAGTCTTACAATAAAAATGTCCAACTAAATCAAGTCCAGATGCACAAAAGAGGGAAAAAAGCAAAACAGTAACGTCAAAGTGAAAACACCTCAACTGTCGCGGTTTATAGTCATCTTAGAGCATGCCTAAGGACCGTTCATGATCCCGTACATGTGTAAGCGACTTAACCGTTGTCAGTGCGGAGTTTGCTACTTATTCGTCATTATTCCAATTAGTTGATGATGAGCTGATGCCTTGATCCAGAGCTGTTCTCTTTTGATGCAGATGTCGGCCGTTCCTGTTCCACCGTCCCTGCTCTCCTTTTCACGTACTGCAACAGCATACCGTTCCGGACATGTCCTTCTATTTCATCCCTTAAGTGCCTGCAATCATTCATACTATGGCCACTTGGCTCGTGGAATAAGCAGTACTTGTCTGATTTCCTTTCATTATTGGTTGGATCCCTCCTCGTTGGTTTCCGGTAGGGAACCTGCCCCCTTGTGTCTTGATATATTCGCTCTAAATTCTCGCTCAGCTTCGAATAAGAGGTGAATCTTGGCTCCTTTCATGGCCGCCTTGATTCATCAAAGCCGTTTTCTGCTTTTCGCTTCCCTTTATCCTTGTTTGAATCTTTTCCAGATGGATCCCTACTTTTGACTGCATAAACTTCAGCTTCATCTCCTTCCTCTCTCTCAGCCTTTGCATCCTCCTACCAAAGAAACCTTTCTACCTCATGGTAAAACTCCCACAGGTCCATGGGTGGATCCCTTGTCAATGAATTCTTGAACTCCGCGCCATCAGCTATATCGAATACAGCCGCCATCAGAACCATGGATGGATCTGGCCGATCCACCGATGCAGTCGCTGCATTGAATCGTGCTAGAAAACTCCTCAAGACTCCTCGGTTTTCTGCTTCAGTTTTGTCAAACTCATCATGTTCTTGGGCCTCGAGATGTGAACTCTGAACTGTCTCATAAACTTCTCAATTAACTTAGTCCATGTTCCAATGGAGCCGCTTTCTAATTGTCTGAACCACAGCGCTGCTATATCCGTCAAATACAATGGGATACACCGGGCCATGACTTCCTCTGATGCCCCCAGTACCTCCATGTGCCACATATACCTCATCAGATGAACTGTAGGATCCATCCTCCCATTGTACGTCTCCAGTGCAGGTAGCTTGAATTCAGGTGGGTTCCTAACCTACCTAATTGCGGGAGCGAAGGGGCTCCTGTTCACATCTTCCATATCTCTATTCACTAATCCTTCTCTCATGGCTCGTTTGACCATCTCTGCCAATCTGTCACTGTCATCAAGTTGTGGTTCTTGTCTGTTACCTCCGACCTGCCCCCCGAGTTCGCGAGGGAATCCTTAGACCTGCTCTCTTGGATGAGCATCCATTCCTCCATCGACGCCAAACTACACAGTATTTCCTGATATCCTTCCTGGAATTGGGTCAGCATGATCCGGGGGTGTGCCCCTAGCTCAGGGGCTGCGACTGATGGTCCCACTATATCCTGAATTCTAGTTGCTCCGTGTCCCAGCTGCTTCGTTCTCTCGATTCTGCACTCCAGCTTGTCCAATCTGCCAGAGTAGGTTCTGCATCATTCCTCTTGTCTTTTCAGCATCCTTTCCTGGATAGCCTCCATCATCGTATCTATTTCATCCCTGGTGATGAAAATTAAAGTCTGATTAGCTCCTGGAGAAGCCTCCTGACTTCCTTCATGCTGACTCCTTTCCGCTCTTTGTCTCCTTGTTGTTTGCTTCGTTATAGCTTTCCAGATCCAATTTCCTAAGCCTTCAAATCCAAAATCCAAGCTTCAGAATCCCTGAGTGCTAACCTTCTCAATGAAAGCACCAAAATGTTTGCGCCAAAATTGGTCACAAACACCCAATTGTAAATGAAAGCACCAATTCACAATCTTAGATCACAGATAGACAAAATGTAGAGGATATAAATATAAAGAACGATCAAAATTTAAAAAGAAAGTAGTAAAAAGAAAAGGTTTATAGTGGTTCGGCGTTGTAGCCTAGGTCCACTTTGAAAAGTTTGTTGTTTATTGATGATTCTCATCTGGTTTACAATAGTACAATCGATAATACTCAAGTTACAATGGAGTTCCAACAGAGTAACAGCATAGAAGAGCCAAAAGGTCCCATTTCTGTTGGCATTGGAGTGCTATTTATAGGTAAAGTCTGGAAATATCTGGCTTAGATCTCGGAATACTTCTTCTCACATGTGGGTGGGCCCACGTGATCAATCCGGGCTGGTTTAGGATTGATCCCTGATAGATCCCTATACACTTCGTATCGATCCAAAAATGGTCCAATGGTGATGGGATCGATCACGAATGTTCTTCTGGTGGTATGCAAGCTATAGTGAAAATTTGAAGACGTTTGGACTTGTGGATTTTGAGTTATGATCGATCCAAAGTTGAATTTGCAAGTTGGCTGTCACGTTCGTATACATGGTTGCGTATCGATCTGTCTTTGTATCGATCATATGCATATCAATCAAGTGAGTGGTGATGACGTGGAGCGATAGTTCAGGTGAGATCCATATTTTATGCTGATGGACCACTTCTATCATTAGACCATGCTTTTTGTATCCGTCATGTAGATTGCTTTTCGTATTGATATTTGGGGGCGTCTCTGTATCCATTCTTATATGCCGCTTCGTATCGATCGATGTTGGCACGTGTTCTTCATATCGATTGTTTAGTGGTAGGTTTCATATCGATCATTTGTTGATCGATACGAAATGTGTGGAAGGGGGGATCGATACGAAGTGGGGGGTAATTGATCAGACGAACCCAGATCGATGCCAACACTCAATGGATACGAAGGAAGTGGGTGTAAACTTGATGGACACGAAGCATTATTGATATGAAGAAGGAGTAAAGCGATGGATACGAAATGATATGAATCCCAGGTTGTTGATCGATCCACTCGAAGTAGATGCTTTCCTGACTCGAAGTGAACCTGTATTTGACTGAAGTGTGGTGTTCGATGACTCGAAGTAGCTAGTAAGTAGGCCAATCCATCAAAGACCCGAAGCAAACCCTTCTCTGGCCCGAAGTAGCCTACCCAAAAACCCGAAGTAAATATGAAGGCGACTCGAAGCAAACTCCAAGAAACCCATTTTCTCAAAAATCTATACTCTAAGTATTTCGCGTTGTTTGTTCGTTGTCTATGTTATGTCTTGTGCAGTTGATTGGGTTAATTCCTCATATATGTTGCCTTGCCAAAAGGCGGGTTAACACTTATAATGACCAATCTGATCGTAGTTGAAGCATCTGATATTCTTCTTCCCGATCACTTCCTTCGCCTTTCTAGTATGACACATATTAGAGAAATGTATTTTCTTATCACACTTAAAGCAAACAATCTCTGATTTCCCTTTCTTCGCGGCTCCACCTTTCTGAGCACCCTTCTTATGAAAGAACTTCCTTTTCTGACTCTGTCCTACCTGGACCTCCTTTACCTTATTCTACTCCAGAGAAGCAAGCTTCTCCTCATGTCTCAAAGCCATCTCCACCACAACATCTCAAGGATCCTTAATATGAGGTAATGTAGCCCTTGCCAACCCAGGCTTCAACCCTTATGAACTTCTCATTTCTCTTCATCACAGTATCCACGGTGGCATGTCCATACCTTGACAACTCCTCGAACCTTCTAGAATATTCCAACATAGACATTTCCCCCGCTCCAAATCATCAAACTTTTTGAGCAAAGCAGACTGTGCCATCACAGATATGAACCTCTCCAGGAACCTTCTCCTAAACTCAGCCCATGTCATCGTCTCTTCATTTACTCTAGCCGTCACACTATTCCACCAGAATAAAGCTGCTACCTGAAGCATCTCGAAGCAAGCCTTCTCTTCTGCTCATCATTGAGCTCCAAGTCAGCAAAGATCCTCTCACAATGTAGCAACCAGTTCTCCACCTTAATAGCATCTTCAATTCCAATAAATGGCTTCCCTCCAAGCCAAACATAGTCTCTACTCAAGATAGCATAATTGTTGACCACCGGAGCTTCCTGGACCCTTACTCCAGCATTTCCTCCAACCACTCCAACAGCAATTGCCGCTTGCATCATGTTCTCGAAAAACAGATACATAGCTCACATATCCACTTGTGGGACTCCAGCATCAACATTCCCCGCTTGTGCCTGACCTTAGTTCCTTCTAGTATTAGGTCTGGCATTTCCATTTGTTGTGGCGCTTCCTCCATGATTCGCTCTTCCACTTCTAATATCCATATCTGTATTCAAGCTTCATAAGATACAGAAGAATAGCCTAAGAGAGGTAAGAGAATAAAGATATAGCAAATACTTATATTTAGTCTAATTCCTTAGGATTATGTTTTCAAAAATCATTTTAGTTTAAAGTTTTTCATAAACCTATGCTCTTATACCAAGTTGTAACATCCCCTATCTAGAAGCGTGAAGCTAAGTGCTACAGATGTTGCGGTCATCCATAGTATTAACTTCTGATGACCAAATACGGTAATGTTAATGGTATCCATAATATCAGAGGTACATGAATATGAAACAAAATCACAGATTTCACAAAAACAACTTTTTGATTACATTTGACAAAACATGTTTATTCCATTACATTATCCCATAATCTTTTCCCAAGTAAAGATCAAATATAATTATTACAAAATATGCCAATAACGATATATGAAGATGCCCCTTTGGTTGACCAGAGCACTATATAGTCATACTGGCATAATACAACACAGTAGAACGAAACAAAATAAAACAGCAACTCGTAAATAGCTATCCATCAGCCACCTGCTCTTCCCCGGGAGCTTTATTCGCCAACCTACTAAAACCTGAAAATCCTCAACCGTTAGGCTACTCAAACCAATTTTGAGCACCCGAGAGTTTAATGGGAAAACATAAACTTCGAGTCATACATAAAGCCTAGTGTGAATAATACGATACATCTCGGTTATTTGATATTAAGTGAGACCACGTCGCTTAGCAGAATGGGTTTCCCCTCACTAATACACTTTTAAGACATATCCTTTGCAAATCATAATCTTGCAACCAAAACCGGTTAAAACTATAAAGCAATATCATGTAAACCAACATGTCAGGTAACAAATGAACTATCTGTACGAACAATAAAGTTTTGTTTAGCTAACTACCAACCTTTGGATGACTAGGGCCTACCCAAAAATATAAACAAATAATCTAACATCTGTTAGATACTCCTCTTCTGGACGGTCTATCCCCAACTTACTTTCTTTAGGTCAGCTGATCCTAATGGGTTTGCGGGCTCACCAATAACTTACCTCTGTAAAAATATATTCCTTTCTGTGTGTAACATCATTTTAGTCTTACCTCTGACAAAGCCCTACACACTGGAATTTTGGACTAAATTAGTTGGGGGCTAATAGCTAATGTACAAGGCGCGACCCTGTACCAGTCCCATCGGATATACAAATATCTAAGTCATTTTACTTAGGGTAATCTTCCCTTAAATTTTCCTTGAAAACGTTTTCATCTCAAATTGATTTAAAAATTTTAAATCAAACTTAAACAAGGAAAATATATACTCTATGCTTTACTCAAAATCACCTGACCATGTTATATATACTTTACTCAAATCTTTGTTGATGAAAACATTTAAATCATTGAAAGTGCCCCTTTCGAACCCATTGAAAGTACCACTTTCAAAACCAAGTAAACCCCTTTCTTTCACCTAGGTCGAAAGGTCAAAACATTCTTTTCGAAACCATTCATATAAACCTTTCGAAACCATTGAAAAACCTTTCCTTCGAAAGCTATAAAACCTTAGACAACCTATCTTTAAAACACTTAAACATTTCCTTTCAAAACCATTGGAAAACCTTTCCTTTTAGACCTTTTGAAACCATTCGGGAACCACCCCATCAAAACCTTTCGAAAGCATTAAAACATCAAACCTTTTGAAAGCCTTTGGGTTCAAGTAAAACATGTGGAAACCTCTCGAAACCATTCAAAACTATGTCATTCGAAACCTTTGGGTTTATCTTTAATATAGAAAAAGGGACATAGAAAATTTAGATCGAAATCACTTTTTCGAAGGAATTTCCTACGCAGAGAAGAGTTGGTGTCGAAACCAACCTTCCGAAAGCATTGGAGAAGTGGCTTGGGTTGTAAAACAAAGTATACCTTTCGAAACCATTTGCTTCGAAAGGTATAAAAGCGGCAGCTAGAGGTTTCGACCCCATTCGAAACATACTTAAAACAAAGGTGCAACCCATTTCGAAACCATTTCTTAAATCAATTTGACCCAATCGAAAGCTAACCAAGTCGAAAGCATATTCTTCGAAAGCAAAGCAGGCGCGTTTTCATTTGAAAGCAAAGTAGTGCTTTGGCCCCTTGGGAACCCTTGGTTTCGACCTAATACCTTCGGCTTATATCCAATTCACTGGTGCACATTGGTTTCGATGGTGATGGTGGCGGAACCACTAAGTCGGAACCTAGGTGCCGAATGTGGCGAAACATGCTAAAAGCATGTAAAAACTAATTTTAACTTTAAAAAGAAATTTTCTTCAACTAACCTACCTTGTTTGTCAAAGTATTATTGGTTGCTAATTTTCTTTTCTAAAAGAACTACCAAAATATTAGAATTAAACAATTTACAAAATACTCCTTCACCGTTTATAAATATATAAAACATTTAAGTCTCATACCTTAAATAAGTTTATACATCTATTAAAATACTTAGAAAAATTCTACAAAAATTCTAGAAAATCATTTTAATATGTTTTCTAACATATAATAATTTCAGACCTAAAACATAAATAATTTAGCCGTAAATTATTTTAAACCCAAATAATCATTTTCCTTTCTAGAAAATTAATATAAAATCCACATCAATTCAGAAAATTATGAAAATTGAAACCTATCTCTAAAATTTCATTTCCGATCTAAATCTAAAATCGCAAGGCATTTAGATGTCATTTAATAGGGTTTTCACAATAAAACATATCATAAAACCTATATGAATAAGCATAAATCATCAACAAGCATATATAAACATTTAATCATTCAAAAACATGGCATAACCTTGCAAATAAATTCAGATTATCCTTAAAACCGAAAAAAATTAAGAAAACAAGAGATGTAGTCATTATTCACCTTAGCTTTGAGATTAAGGATTGAGATTTGATCTTGATTAAGTTTCTTAAGCTTTTCCTCTTGTCTTCTCTTTGCTTTTCTTAATGGTGACCGGCCTCCAGCTTGTATTTTTTGTGAATTTAGAATGAACATGAGAATGATGGGGTTAAGGGTTTAGGGTATTAGAATACTCTTATTCCAACTTTGCCCCTTATCTATTTGCCTTAACATTTTAATTCTTTAGTCCATTTACATATGGCACGACTACGCTTACTAATCATAAATCTCAACCCATTAACCATTTCACATTATTTCATTTAATTTGCCTGTTTAAATGTTCCAAATAACGTTACTAAAAATATGGAGTGTTACACAATTCCTCACTTAGAAACTCGAAAATGAACGTCGATGATGCTGCAGTCATCACCATAATTATTTTCCAGCGACTGAGGTGAGTTCAGTGCTTTCTATTTCTTTTAAATTCCATTTAAAATAATTGAACCCAAAATATTTTTAAAATAATACTATTATTATTTTTATAAAATGTTTCGAAAATGTTTTTCCTAAAATCAATGGGTTTTAAATTCTCCAACTTCTTGTTTTAAATCCAATTTTATTAACAAATCATATTTATAAGTATTAGGCAATTCCATCTATAAATCATGTTTATAAATCATATTAATAAAATATCACTTCTTATGTAATTCATTTTACAAATGTTGATTATTTTAGTTATAGTCAATACTCAATAATTCATACTTATAAACTCACTATCATATATAACTCAATTTAGAGATATTCTTCTTTGTTTAAATTATAACCATAACAACTAACAACAA
This sequence comes from Allium fistulosum, assembly GCA_030737815.1. NCBI lineage: Eukaryota > Viridiplantae > Streptophyta > Magnoliopsida > Asparagales > Amaryllidaceae > Allium > Allium fistulosum. The sequence goes on along the minus strand of CM060901.1, from coordinate 300,088,281 downwards.
ATGACAAATGATAATAATCAAATATTATCATTTCTTAATAACCAAACAAACTATATATAACTATAACAATTTCTAAAAAATTATTCTTATATACATAATATAGTTTGGGTAAAATTATTTCATTTACCCACTTTAAAACAATACCGTGTCGGTTTGCCTTGTTTAAGCGTTTAGAAACCCCTATCGATAACGTGGCGTCCTACGCACCGACCAGAATTCATAAGCCGCTCAACATATAAATTAACACAATATAAAACATTCTTACATCACTGACAAATACATGCTCATATATATACACTCAACTCATCCTAGAGTCTCGCTTACCCTATCTAAAATGAGTAAATTCCCACTAAAGAATGGGTGTTCGCTCAACCTGGCTCTAATACCATGTGTAACAACCCGCTTTTTCATACAATTCAAGCTGGCAATAAACACACATGTCCAACCCATATCAAACGGAAAGACGGATAGTTAAGGGAAATAAAGAAAGAAAGAAAGAACTAGAGAAGAGAAGAAGAGAAGAGAAGAAGAAGAGAAAAGAAACAAATAACAACGCAGAATCTCACAATCATAGTGGAACAACATATAATATAATATCCATGATCTTTACAAAAGAGAAACTATTTTATACATACATCCATCAGAGTACAACAACAATCACAATTATCAGCCTGGACAATTATAACAACTTGCCTTCATAATTGCTGATAATTTCAATAACAAAACAGCGGAAAAACAAACATATACGTGTATACGACTTAAAGATCTCCAACTCATCTCTTAAGCTCCAATGCATCCAAAGCAATCTATAAACATGCTCGGTCTGACCCGAGCGTTATAATAAAATAGCACCCGAGTTAGTCTAGAAAACCAGTGTGAGAAAACACACCCAACTGAACTTTTAAAGTTATAGAAACCTTTCAAAAATCAAGAGTATCTCGTAAGACCACGCCGCACATAAACACGGACGGGTTTTAACCTCATGATAACCAAAACATTTCATATGAAATCCTATGATATTATAATAGTGTCTAATACATAAATACTTATAAATCATAGCCGAAATTGTTACATTAATTAAATTCCAGCGTACTAGGTTCTACAACCAAAACCAAAGGCTTGTATTGGAGAATGGATTCCAACTATAAAAGGGTAAAGGTCTACCCACCAAATCCGTACACCTCTAGATAAAATGTATGGGAGTCTACAACATGTTGTACCTCTGCTACTCAGGACCGGCACTACCCCCTTCTCGAGTAGCCCCGAATATGATCACCCCTTAGTTGCAATCAACAACCACTCAATGGGATCCCGAAGCATTTATGATCGCTCTAGACTTGGGATGATCATACCCTACTTGGGTGCGTCCCACTTAGCCCTGCTGCATGTCCCTGCTTTATTCATTTCCTGGGTGCGAGGCTCAAAGAGGCCACACTCTTACCATTTATATAGCACTTCCCACTTGGAATGCTAACACTATCCTCCAGGCAACACTACAATATCAGCATTCATTCATACAGGTTCGTTCTGGGACTGAACGAAATGATTGAGAGCTACGTCTCCAAGTCCATAATCTTCCAGATTTCTTCACTTTGAACGCTTGAGTTGGATCGAAGTGGTTTTCGGATAACATATCTGATCCTGGTTTCTTTGAAACAACATTTGATGGTTTTCGGTAAACTCAACCTTGGTTCTTTAGGAAATAAACAGTCAAAGATAAGATCGGAGATCACCTCCTAAACGTTAGTGGACAGATTTCCTTATCATTATCCTATGAGAACGAAACGAGATTTACACGCACAGTACATCATCATCGAAGATGACTGTGCCATATAACTCACGTGTTTCTCCTAGATATTTCCTAAGTAACTTTTGGGTCCAAATTCCGATAGTTGGTTATTTAACTATCGAATAACGAACATTCAATCAGGGATTTAGTTCCATAGGAAAAAAAATATTTGGTTAAGCACCAAACAACACCAAGCCCCCTTAATTAATCTTTTCATTAATTGAAACAATCTTGTAAATACTTGTATCAAAATACTTTTACAAAGGTATATTCACAAACCCTTCTACTTTCAATACTTAGAAAATATCTATATACCTATCTTAACAGTATAAGTATATTTACCAATCATCGAGGAAGATCCCCTTTTTATAAAATTCTATAAACATTTATAAACTCCATTATAATTTCTAAAACCCTTTATGAACCATTTATAATTTATTTTCCAAGTCGTTTATAAACCCTTTATAAACCATGCAATTATTTATAAAACTCCATTTTATAAATCTCTAAACCCTATTCTAAAATTCGTTTCTAAATATCCATCTATTTATAAACCTCTTTACCTTGTAAATAATCTTCCTTTAATCTTCAAACCATTTAATAAGCTTCTCTTATAAAAATCCAAATCCGTTTACAAAACTCTATTTATGAATCTCAAAACCATCATAAATAAATAATCATTAACTTTTAACCTCTTAAAAAAATTAATAATTCAAACCACTATGGATAAAACAATATTTAATCTTTACCATATAAATAATAATAATAAATTACCAAAAATATTATTAATAATCGTTATTATTAATTTCAAACCATATTAATAATTTCAATAATTAACATTTCAAAATTATTCAAATATTTAAAAATAACTTTAAGAAATATTAACCAACTTTAAAACAATATATATTTCCTTGGTAAGAATCCATTTTTAAATCTTCAACCCAGTAATTTTCATATTTATAAAACTATATTTAAGAATCTCTTTCCATTTTATAAAAAACTTCCTTCTATAAAATCCATTATATCTATAAAATATCGTTTAACATTCCAAATTTATCCTTAACTTCAATTCCCAAAATAGAGTTAACTATTTCTAAAATATCATTCCATATCTTAAAATAAATCCACCATTTGATTTATTCTCCAATTTATTAAACGATAATAGTTCCTTTAATTTATAAACCCCATTTATGAATTCATACCTTTATTAACAAAATACGATTTTACAAATATTCACTTCAGTTGTAAAATATTACTTTTATGATTACATTTACAAAAGGGGCAATTCACTATAAGGACAAACTTTGCAGTCCAATTAGTTTCTAGGACACACATCCACAGAAATTAATTTCAAGGCCAAAATCAGTAGAATAATTACTTTTAAGGACAAAGTCAGCAGTCCAATTACTTTCAAGGACATAATTTCGTAGATTTTTAGGCCTTATAAACTAATTATTTTGCATTTTGTCCTTAAAAGTAATTATTTCAGTTGTGTGTCCTAGAAACTAATTGCACTTGCTAAAGAGGCCCTTGTGGCTAATTTCCACTTTACAAAACCTCACATTTGTAATTAATCTTTCATATATGTACACATATGCATATATATATATATATATATATATTACTTTGTTTGAAATGGTTAATAAATATTAATGTAAAAATACTTCTAATTTCCTTTTAATCTTATCCCTTCATTATAAAAGACGGACTTATTTTTAAGATTTTCAAAGGTCATTGTTTTACAATTTGAAAATCTCTATTTAAAATATTTTATAAATCTACCAATTTATAATATCTAAAAATCATATCTTTGATTTTTTTAATAAATTACTCCTTTAGATAATTCAAGACTAATTTTTAAAACATATATAATTTCCAAAATTGCTTTGAAATCCCTTTGAATCAAATCACCATTTAATAGTATTTTAAAATACCAAAAATGAGGCCCGGTGCTACTAAAGCACTATTTAAACAAAATCATATCTGTGTCATCAATATGACATTCAACAATTCATATATCACCATATATACGACAATAAAATCAATAGTGTGAGGAATCCTGTTGGATCCCTCCAACATGTCCCCCTGCATCACATACAGTATATAATCATAAAAATATAAATCGACCATTTCGAGGTGGGATTTGTATACAAGGGTCATCCGCTCTTACACGGGAACGTAATAGGGTCTCATTCGCTCCAATAGGCGGGAATATATCCAATCCAACTAATAATAATTAGTAAATTATCCAAACAGTCAATAACGATCAGAAATAAATATCCAAACATCTAATAAATAATATTTATTGACTACATAAATTTTCTGATTAACCAAAAAGGTGAGATTAACTCACTTTTATTTTTAATAGTCGCTAAACATTTCGTTTTGAATTAAAATTGAATGGACGTTCAATTTTAACCCAAAAGTCCAATTAGCTCCAAAACCATCCAACCCAACTCCATAGCGTAGTGCTCGCTGATACGAATGCAACGCTACTTGTCGCGCTCGAAACAGACCTCGTATGAAAAAGTTGCGAATTTATTTATGTTCGAGAAAATTAAATTAACATTAACTTAATTAAATTAAAAATTTAAACTTAAATTCCTTTTCCCTCTCTTCCTTACGTTTCCAAGCCAAGAAAATAGAACCCACCATCCGCCTACGTTCCACGATCGTCGCGCCACCTCCGCTAGCTTCCAGGTAGATCAGAATTCACCCGTGGCTGCGCCATCTCGAGCCGCACCTTCACCTACCTCCAACCCAAGCTCGGTTGTTGAAAACGCCATCTAGGTCCAACCCTAGGATGTGTGAACGCGGGTCCATACACTCCATTTGTCGATGATTCGTCGATCCCACCGTTGATCTTGTAGAGCTCGTCAAGCTCTCCATCTTCCTAGTTGAAGTCGAAGGCTAAAAGTGTGTGGATGGAGAGAAATCAAGGGAAGAAGTTGGTTGAATTTCGACCATTAAAAGTTTAAAAGAAGGCGGCTGAAGAAACTAGGGTTTGGATTGCAAAATTAAAATCTTCATGTCCTTATATAGAAAATCTTGCGGCACTATTCATCCTGAAAATTTCGGACTCCAAACGAAGCGTGTCATCTGGCATTCTATATGTTGTACCCCTATTCCGAACACAATGGAATATATATCGGGAGTCAATTCCATCATATACAGAAGTTAACTTTTTAAAATCGAATTACATTAATATAAATTCCTTTAATTAATTTCTATACGTTTCGATCTCGCACCTCCAAACAATACGTCCGATCGTTACAAAATTTGACAACATATAATAATTCACTATTATGGATTCAATGAAACAGGTTTCGTCAAAATCTGAGATAATTTCTAAAAATGACTATATTCACACGTTAATTAAAACGAGTAATTTCCAATTTCTATTTATTCACTTATAAATCAAAATTAAAAGTTTATTAACTTCCTTCTTATTTAAATAGAATTTAAATCAACTTTTGAAATCGTTTCCGTTCACATAAAATCCAAGATTCAATTATTTAAGAAATTTCAAATATTTAAATTTAACGATTAAATTATCAATTAAATCGTTATATTTGAAATCCAAGTTATTCAAGTTGTAAAAATAAATTTTCAATATTTAATATAAATTAAATATTCTAAATTCAAGTGACTAAAATTCTGGGTCGTTACAATTACACTAGCACAAGTTTTATTGATGGTCAATCCACTACACGACCACCGCTATTTAACGGATTGAATTACAATTATTGGTCAACTTGCATGAGAATTTATATGCAGGCAAACAGATATGACACTTGGAATATAACTCAGGATGAATATATTATACCAACCACACCATATGCACAATGGTCAAACACATAAAAGAAAGATGCTACCTCAAATGCAAAAGCTATGAATATGCTATTTTGTGCTTTAGATAAGAATGAATTTAATAGAGTTAGCATGTGTACAATAGCTTATGAAATTTGGTGAACTCTTAAAGTTATACATGAAGGAACAAACAAAGTCAAACAAAGAAAGATTTCTACGATTAAGAAGCAGTTCCAGAATTTTAGAATGAAACAGGATGAGACTGTAAATAAAATGTATTCTAGATTTCAAGACATATATCACTCACTGTTGGAACTAGGAGAAAAATACACAGATTTGGTATCGTTTCAAAAATCCTAAACCCTTTAACGGATGAATGGAAACAGAATGTCTTAGCTATAGAAGTAGCTAATGATATTTCTATCATAAAACCTGAAGAGTTAATAGGAAATCTAATGTCATATGAAGTGAACTTGAAGGAAAAAAGAAATCAAGCACAAGACAGAAAGACCATAGCATTTCAAGCTGAACAAGAAGATTTAGAAGAAGATGAAGATGACATGGCTTTTATTGCTAAGAACTTTAAGAAATTTTTAAAATTTCGAAAGAACAAAAAATTCGGAAACAACAGGAGAGACAGCACCAACAAACCACCAGCTCCAAATCTCGAATGTTATTAATGTCACAAAAAGGGTCACATAAAGAAGGACAATCCTGATCGAAAGAAAGACAGGTTCAAGAACAAAAAGGACAAATATAAGAAGAACCAAGCATTCTTTGTTACATGGGATGATTCAGAATCGTCTTCCTCATCAGACAGTGACACTGACATTGACACTGAACAAGGCAATGTGTGCTTTATGGCTTCATCTGACGATGTAAGTGATCTAACCTTTGATGATTTAATTGATATAAACTCGGGGCTATTGGATAAACAAAAAGATGTTAAAAGAAAATATAAAGATGCTTTAGAAAAACTAAAGAGGAGTGAAATAGAAAATGACATGCTCAGAGATGAAAAGAAAATGATAGAAGAAGAACTTGTTGAAGCACAAGAATCTTTGTCTAATGTATCTTCTCAACTCACTATGCTATCAAATGAGATTGGAGTTCAAAAAGAAAAGAATATGACATTAGCTACAGAAAATCATGATTTAAAATCAAATGTCAAAATTCTTGAACTAAACAATACTAGTCTCTAAACCGAGTCAGAAAATATTACTAAAAATGTCACTTACTTTAATAAAGGTAGATAAAATCTTTCTAAAATTAATAATAACTCTCAAACCTCTTTCAATAAGAAAGGTTTAGGATATACAAATTTCACAAAATCTAGTTCAAAGAGAAACATTTCACTAAATAAAAATTTCAATATACATAAGAATTTTGTAAAACCAAAAGTTTTCACTCAAAAGAAGGACATTTACATCACAAAAAATTATAAAGATTTGGGTACCAAAAACTAATGATAATTTAGTTAGAAATAAGTATATTAAGATTTTTATAAATACAGTTCATAAAAATGAAAATTTTACTTATAAAGGGAATTCTAAACCCTCTCGGGTTTGGTTTCTAAGACCTAACTCTTAGGACCCTAATAAAAAGTGGGTACCAACGTCATCTCTATATTTTTTGCAGGTACCAACTAAGAAAAGAGGGAAGTGGATACTTGATGGTGGTTGCTCAAAACATATGACAGGAAACAAAGATATGTTGACTAGCATTATCTACTCAGATGGAGGATATATCGCATTTGGAGATAATTCCAAAGGATATATCATTGGCAAAGGCGATGTGAGCAATGACGGTACATCTAACTTACCTCTTATTACAATGTTTTACTAGTTAAGAATTTAAAACATAATTTGCTTAGTATAAGTCAACTATGTGATAAAGGTTTTAATATATCTTTTTCAGAAATAAATGTAACATATTTGATCAAAACAAGAATCTTATCTTTAAAGGAACTTGAGAACGTAATATATACATATTAAATATGAAAATTAATTATAACACAAATATGTGTCTAGTAGCCAAAGAAAATGATCCTTGGTTATGGCACAAAAGATTTTGTCATATAAACTTTAAAGCAATAACCAAATTATCTAAAAATAATTTAGTAAAAGGTTTACCAAAAATGAATTTTGAAGTAAATAGTATTTGTGATGCCTGTAGTTAGGGAAAGTAACCAAATCTACTTTTAAATCAAAGAAAATTATTTCTACATTACAACCACTTGAGTTATTACATTTAGATCTTTTTGGACCAACTTAAGTTCAACCTATAAATCATAATAGATATGTTTTTGTAATTGTAGATGATTTTTCAAGATACACCTGGACAATATTTATGAAAAATAAAAGTGATACTTTTGAAAATTTTGAAATCTTTGCTAAGAGAATTCAAAATATTAAAAATATAAAAATTAAAAACATTCGAAGCGATCATGGTGGCGAATTCGATAATGACATTTTTGAAAAATATTGTAATAAGAAAGGAATTATTCACAATTTTTCGTTTCCTAGAACTCTGCAACAAAATGGAGTTGTAGAAAAAAAAGGAACACTTCAAGAATGTGCTAGAACCTTATTAAATGGAAGCACTCTACCTAAACATTTTTGGGCAGAAGCTGTAGCAACTACTTGTAATGTTGTAAATCAAGTTTCTATTAGATCATTAACAAAACATACCCCATATGAACTTTTTAATGGAAGAAAGCCTAGTGTATCATATTTTAGAGTTTTCGGTTCAAAATGTATTCTAATAAATACAAAAGACCAACTTGGTAAATTCAATCCAAAATCTAATGAAGGAATATTCATTGGATACTCGAAACGAAGCAAGGCATATAGAATTTATAATAAAAGAACTAAAATAATCGAAGAAACACTTCATGTGTAATTCGATGAAAATTTCAAATTTAATAATAAAAATGAAGATAAAGAAATACTTCCTAAATCAAATATCACAGAAGATGATATTGAAAATATTGAGAACAATGTTGAAATTGAAAACAACAATTTACCAAATGAAAATGAAATTCGATCTTCACCAAGACTTCTAAGAAATCACCCATGAAAATGTCATTGGAGAAATAAATTCTAATGTAAGAACTCGAAATCAATTAAATCAAATGGGTCATGTAGCTTTACTATTGAACATTGAACCCAAAAATGCTAAAGAAGCCTCAACTGATGATTACTGGATTTTAGCCATGCAAGAAGAGTTAAATCAATTTGAACGAAGTGAAGTTTGGGACTTAGTTCCTAGACCTAGTAATCAAGCAATCATCGGTACTAAGTGGGTTCACAAAAATAAAGTCAATGAGCAAGGAAATATTATTCGAAATAAAGCTAGATTAGTCGCTCAAGGCTACAATCAAGAAGATGGAATAGACTACGAAGAAACATTGCTCCTGTAGCTCGACTAGAAGCAATACGTATTTTATTAGCTTATGCGTGTTTTTTTATAACTTTAAACTATATCAAAGGGATGTAAAAAGTGCCTTTCTAAACGGTTTTATAAAAGAAAATGTGTATGTAGAACAACCACCTCTATTTGCACATGAAAAATTTCCAGACCATATTTTTATAAGTTAAAGAAAGCCTTACACGGTTTAAAACAAGCACCTCATGCCTGGTATGATGGTCTTAAAAGTTATCTTATAAATTCTAGCTTTAAAATTGGAAAAGTATATCAAACTTTGTTTATAAAACAAGATAAAAATGATATTTTAATAATACAAATTATGTAGATGACATCATTTTTAGTTCCACGACCGAAAAATTATGTCAAGAATTTTCAAAAATTATGACAAGAGAATTTGAAATGTCTCATGTGGGAGAACTTTCATATTTTCCTGGATTACAAATTAAACAATTAAGTAATGAAATTTTTATTAATCAAAAAAATTGTTGTAATAATCTAATAAAACGTTTCGGTATGGAAAATACTTCTGCCAAACCAACACCTATGAGCACTACTGTACATCTCGATCGAGATGAAAATGGTAAAAGTGTTGACCAAAATCTATATCAAAGTATGATCGGATCATTACTTTACTTAACTACTAGTCGTCCATATATAATGGTGAGTGCATGCCTGTGTGCACGATTTCAAGCAAATCCCAAAGAATCACATTTGCAAGCAGTGAAATGAATTTTTCGCTACTTAAGCAAAACTAAAGACTACGGTCTCTTTTACCCGAAAGAATGTCCTTTTGAGCTAGTATCTTATAGTGATGCTGACTTTGGAGGATGTCAAACGGACTTGTCATTTCATTGGACAATCTTTAGTATCTTGTTTAATAAGAAACAAAATTGTGTTTCACTTTCGACATGTGAAGTAGAATATATTTTTGCTACTTTGGCATGTGCTCAAATAATCTATATGGAACAAACACTTTAAGATTTTGGTATAAATCTATCTAAATCAACAATTTATTGTGATAATACAAGTGCTATAAATTTATCGAAAAATCCTATAAACCACTCTAGAACTAAACATATTGACATTTGACATCATTTTCTTCATGATAACAAAGATAAAGTAAAATCTCTCTTGATTTTGTATCATCAGAAAATCAAGTTGCGGATATTTTTACTAAACCTTTAAATGAAAATATTTTCCTTAAATTAAGACGTGAACTTGGAATTATGTCATTACATGATTTATAATTTGATATTAAAGTATAAAAAATTATAAAATAAATAAAAATTTAACAGAACAAAAATCGGAGATGATGGCACTTGAACTCTGCACTCATGGGAGGAAGTCACATGTTTTTCCATTGTTCTATTGTGTTACTTGATTTAAGACCTTACATATATACGACTAAAATCCTTTCATATTTTTTAACCTTATATTTTTTCTATTGGATGAAGTTTACTAAGGAATGTTAACCATAAAATAAAAACTTTAAATAGAAAATCAAAACAATATATATATACGTCAGTAGTATTTTTTTTAATTCATATAAAACTTTAAGTATATATTTACATTCTTATCACAACATGTCGTCTCAAGAATGTTTCGATCTCTCTTCGATTATTTTTAGCACTCCTACTTCATATTCATCAAATAAATCTACTCATGTGTATATTCTATGAAGATTACTCCATCTTTGAATCATCATACCAGATATACATCGAACGACAAACGAGCTAAGAAGAACTTAGACTTTGTCTCACCTTCTACCAAAGAAAAAAATCGATGAAATTCATCACTATCAACGTGAGACTTTAAATTTTCAACGTGAGATGTATTATGAACAAAAACATCATGGTAGACGTTTAGATTTCCTTGAACAATTCGCTCTCAAATTCCATGAAACATCTCCTAAGCAAGGTGTGCACAATCCATCTCCTCAATGACCTCACGTGTCTCCAAATTCTTGGGAACAAGGTGCTCAACGTAATGTTTAGTCTCCTATAAATACATTACGTGATACCAACAAAGTTGAAGCAAGCTCAGATGAATCCAAGACTTCGGAAAATTAAAGTCTATATTTTTTTATAAATCTATGTTCATATATTTAATATTGTAATTTGGATATGTAACATGTTTATTGAAATAAAAATTATATTTGTTTTAAAATGAGAATAAAGCTCGTAGAACACATATATATATAGCTTGTTTGTTAAATAATTTAAGAATAAACTGAAAATAAGCTTGAGCTTAAAAAATAACAGTTTCAGTTGGCTGACCCTAAAGATTCAGCTAACTGAGCATTCATATGCATTTAAAAATTATTCAGAATTCAGTCGACTGAAATCTCCTATCCAGCCGACTGAATAGTCCCCAATTTGAACTATAAACTTGCGGGTTGCAATTCTGACCACTTTAGCCGGCTGACTCCATTATTTCAGTCGGCCGGTCCATCAGATTTCTGTTTTTTAAAATAGCCTTGCACGATTTTCAATGCAAAAACCCAATCTAAACTACTTCATATTCCCATCTACCTCTTCATTCTCAACCTACCGAACCATTCTCTATTCAAACAAAGCCAAAAACAAACCCTGGCTTCATCAAAAGTTCCAATTTTTCATCCAATTTCTTAAAACAAAATGGCTGATCAAAAAAAGCATGAGAATCAACAACCGGACCTTTCGAAAGCCAAATTCGAGCTTGGTTATACAATGATACAGCGATTAATAGATTTAATAGCATGAGAAATTCAAAACTATTCGAAGGAGCATTCATGAAATTTCCCGACTTCAACGGCTATGCGATTAGAGAGATGGCCAAAGCTCACAGTTTTGAATCGCTCATTGGGTATGATTCCAATGATATTAAGATCTACCCTCTTTTAATTAAGCTTTTCTATGTCAATATGAACCTCGATCATCAAAATCCCCAAAACAAAGATGATTGTATATGGACACTGGTTTGTGGAGTAAAAATTTATCTACCTCTTTAACGATTAGGCCATTTTCTAAGAAGTCCATCCGAAGGATTGGATATTGACGATGTTGATATGTATGATTGTGATGAAGTATCCCATATCTTCTTATCGGACGATCTAATCATTTTAAAATCTAGTTCCTTACGTCCGAAGGCAAGAATCATCCATCGTGCACTTATTCGATCTTTACAACCCCATACCGGAAGTACAAAAAAGTCTACAAAAGGGATTTTCAAGCCTTATATGTTATTTACTCGTCCCAACGAGTAAATTGGGGAAAACTAATATTGGATTAATTTCTCATTGTCAATCATAAAAGAAGCTATAAGACGATTCAGTATGCAGGTTACATTATGCGAATTCTATAAAATTTTGGAGTTCCATTACCCGATTCTGATTTCATGACCATAGGAGAGCTTAACTCCAAGACTCTAAGTCTAATGGGTCTTCCTAAGCGTCCCGAAAACCAACAAATCATTAGCTTTCAAGAATGGGTCGCTAATCGTAATCAAGGAATCCTGCAACCGAGATACACGAATATCGCTTCTTCCTCCTCTCAGTTTTCTCAACAAGAAGAAGAGGACGACGAAATTCAAGAACTTCATATTGATGTGCCTCCTAAGCAAGCTCTTGTGACGTTATCGCGGAATCAAAGAAAACTTAGTCGATGTTTAGCTAATATGGAAAAGAACATTTCTAAAACTAACAAAAAGCTAAACTCGATAAAGGGTTTTTTAAATCAAATTTGGGAAAAGGTCTCTTGTTCCGGATCCACTTCGACCGGTGTTACTTGAAAATCCAGCACCATTCTCTTTGATGACATTGGAAGGAGAAGGAGATGAAGAGGAAGGTAGTGGAGAATTTTAAGATTTTTAGTGTTGCTACGCTATTTAACTCATGCCAATTTGTAGTGCTATTATTTCTACGATCTTTATGTGTTTTAAGGTATGACATATCTATATGCTTATATGTGTTTGATGTTTATGAAGTTTATGATGTTTATGTGATTTAAGGTATTGCATACTTTTGTGATGCTTATATGTTTTAAGATGGTTATTTATCTATATGCTTATATGTATATGTAAATTGCTTATATTTCTCATATCAATTATTTTTTTCCTTTTTGTCGATGACAAAGGGGGAGAATATGATTGATAGGGGGAGTATTCAGTCAGGGGGAGTAAATTACTTTATATATTTAAAAACTTAATAGCTGTCATCATCAAAAAGAGGGAGAATGTTAGAACCTAGAATTTTGATGTTTTGATTGTGACAACTATATAAGTAAATATTATATGAACTAACCATACTTGCAGGAGAAAATATTGTTTTTACTCGAGAAATAGTCTAACAATTTGCAGACCAGATTCCGGATTGAAGCTTCAGCAAAATATTTAGTCTAAGGTCTGTGTTTAGTAGTAAATTCATGTTAAAATCTCTCAAAAGTGGTATATGCATGAACATGCAATTTAAAGTTTTTCAAAACAATGTTCGTATGCTAAAGTTTTTCAGAACATAGTTCATATGCTAAAGTTTTTAGAAACATTCTTTGATATGCCAGAAAACACATAATTCAGCCGGCTAAATGGCTATGGTTAGCCAACTGAATTCTGTGCATGTGCATAATTTACTTTGAATATTCAGACGGTTGACCTTGCATATTCAGCCAGCTGAATTGGTTCGTTTTTGAACTATTTCCTTGCTGCATCAATTTTTAATCCATTCAGCTGGCTGATTCGTGCTATTCAGACGGTTGAATCTTCATAACGGCTATATTTTGAAAAGACACTTCAATCCAGCGAATAGAAACAACTCTTGATTTAAGAGTTGCTTCCATATTTCTTCATGGCTACCTTTCACGAACGCTTGCAACTCTTAATCACTATAAATAGCCATGAAATCCATTTTTTAATTACTAATATTCATTCTCATTCTTATATTCTAAACTATCTGGCTATCAAAATATTCAATACTTTGTTCTAATCACTTGTTCATTCAAGCAAACTTTATTAGTGATTTAATAAAATTTCTATCTTCACGAACTACATTATATACCACAAAAGAGAAGATTATAGGAAGGGCGTACGTTATTAACTTATCAGTGCTATTCAAGAGCATACTCAGTCAGAAACATTTCTATTAGTATTGGAAGTCCTATTTGGTTGCTTAGGCGGTTGAAGCCCTATTCTGTTGCTTAGGCGGTTAAAGTACTGTTCGGTTGCTCAGACGGTGTAATACCAGTTCCTCCAGGTTAAGTGAGGGTTGATAGTTAAATTCCAGAAGGAGTCTGAGACTGGCCGTAGAATGGGAAGTTCGAACCAGAATAAAAATCTTTGGTGTCATTTACTTTATTATTTTACTTTTATATTTATATTCCGCACAAGTAAATAGTTAGTTAATATTCCATATTGTCCTTAGTCACTTTCATAACAACCATATTATCCCCTCGTGTATAAAATGGATTATCTAAATATGTGTGTTTGTGTGTGCGCGTTAGAATATTGTATAAATAAACGTACATATGTAAACATATAATTATATATTTATTATAAAATATCGATTGCAAATTATTTACACAAAGCATTTATAAAATATACATATACGTATACATATAATCAAATTATAAGGTTATTTCAAAATTATTTTTTTATATGAAATCTAAACTGAAATCATATATATATATATATAATTAATTTGCATACATTATACATATAAACATAGCTAGTTATAAATATATATGTATATATAAACAAAAATTTATAAATAAATGTATATTTTGTTGCTGCTCTCGGCCAAAAAAATGATTTATTTATTTTTAATTTCAATTTTAAATAATTTATTAAAGAAAACAAATAATTAATTAAATTTGTACGGAGTAGATTAAAAAATTTAAAAATTCATTTTCAAAAATAAAATGTATATTTGTATTGCATAATTTTTTTATATAATTTTATATTATTTATAAATGTGTATATATTTATTTAACTGATTTTCGTAATTAAATTATATATATATATTCTTTTTTACTGCCAAAAGATTTTCAAGTACAAACAAAAATTTTATTAAATTTAAAATATATTATTATATGATTTAATCTTTTTATTTTAGATTTTAATTCATTAAATCATTTTATAATATTATTTTAATAAAAAAACATTTTTTTAGGCCGCGAGTAGCGTACAAGTATGCATGACCTTTTTTAATTAATATAAGTATGCACTTTAACCAAAGCCTACAGTTTCTAGGTTGAAACGAAGAAATAGACTCTTTGAATCCAATCCCAATGCAGAAGTTGCAAGCTTTCAAATTTCTTTACCATCAACGATTAAAATGAAACAAATTGATGTGAATTAGTGCTTAGATTTTCGAGGCTATTACAGGGTGAGGAAAACCTGATATGAGCAGCAAAGGAAGGGTGCAAAAGTTTTTTCAAAGTTAGAGTTATATGAATTATGTAAGAGAGATATTAGGGAGTGAAGTGAGGATCAAGATCCACTTATTTCTCTTACCGTTTCTCTTTCTTTTGAATTCAAAATTCCTTCCCTTCTCTACCGTCATATAGCTGGCACTAATTTGCTACCCCATAGCCCCCTATACCATGCCCCTTATGGGCCTTAAGACCAATCCAAGCCCGAACAATAATTGATGCATTTAGATCCAATTGAAACGTGTACCAATATCATATATCGATTAGCATACTTATAACTATTATAAACACGCTGTTTAATATTATCAACATATCAAATAAAATTTTATATTAATTTAATTAATTTATAACAATTACAAATTTATTAAATTAGGTAGTAAAAGGAGTATTCAATGTTTTGGTTGTGTGATTCTTAGATATAAATCTGATCAGCGACTAATATCGAAAAATTTGAATACTCCCGTTCACACTTTGCTTAGCAGGTGGTGTGACATTATGGCCAAATTTATCACTTTCTTGGTTCTAGTAAAATCCAATTTATTTTATTAAGCGTTACCTGGTAGAGACAATTATTTACACTAGTTCACTTATTGAATTTGGCAATGGTCAAATACCAATATCATCCATATTCAACTCTATATTCTATAGACAAAGACCTTGGTTCAACAACAACAATTATTATTAACCGAACTACTATGGCATATATTTTGACTTTGTATTGACTTCAATTGACCGTGATACCAACCTCATATAATCAAGGAGATGAATACTCTATTGAATAGTGTTTCACTTCCAATACTTCCACTTGACCCAATTGTAGTCATTGGATGGACGTCGTGTCACGATTTAACTATAATCAAAGCAGAGCCTTCATATTAAAGATCAACAGTATTCTTGTGTTAAGAGAACTGTGTAAATTAGTCACATCGATATTTTTTTGTTTGATCTTAGTTATATTAACCAATAGAAAACTATGGCTGGTTCATTTCATAGATATCCAATAACCATTTACTATGTAACCCCTTAGTGCTTCCAGTAGTCATGAGTAATACACTACTTAATATTTGGAGAGCGTT
Organism: Allium fistulosum; assembly: GCA_030737815.1. Lineage (NCBI taxonomy): Eukaryota > Viridiplantae > Streptophyta > Magnoliopsida > Asparagales > Amaryllidaceae > Allium > Allium fistulosum. The sequence continues at coordinate 300,071,776 of CM060901.1, read as the reverse complement.
TCGTACTCTAGTCTCAACGGATGCATTGATATCCAGACTCGATAAATCTTGACTAGGAATATTTAAAATGACGTGTTTATTATATATTTTGTGATACAATACTCATGATTGTCAGAACCTCATACTTTGATATTTTGATAGTGACAACTAAACAAGGATATATTATGTATACTAACCACTTGTGCAGAAAAAGATATTAATCAAGCAAAGAGACATACTTGACGAAAAGAAGACCATGATGACAAAAACAGAGATATACCAGTCATAGTGTCTTAATCTAGATTTATATAGATTGTTAAAATCTCTTCTAGTGGTATATACAAGTACACAAGATCACAAAGTATTTCCAAAAAATTAAAAAAATCCAAAATCAACATCAGCCAGTCGACTGAAGTACCCATATCAGTTGACTGACCGAGAAGAAATTAAACAAAATTACACTAACAGAGTCAGTAGAATGAACACTTCAAAACGGTTAACTAACCATGTGTTCAGTCGACTGAATTGAAGATTTCAGTCGACTAAAACTGCCTATTTTTGTACTGTTTGTCTTCTATTTTGAAAATGGCTATCTCTGATCAAATTCAATCGACTGGTTGATTTCATTCAATCGACTGAACGTCATAACAGCTATTTTCTAATTTAAAATTCTAAAGAGATGCTCTCCTCCATGAAAAGACATTCCTATTCAACAATGGCTACAACTCTTTCTGTTAATCGGTTCTTTTCTTTAACTATTGCATCCATTAATTATCTGTATAAAGCAATTGATTTTAGAATTCTTTTTCAACATTTCTTTCTATCTTCTGAATTCTCAAGCATTTATACAATCTTACATTGCTTTACCTTTTTGATCACACGCTCATTCAAGAAAACAATTCTTCTGATAATTTTTTTATCCATTTCTTTACGTACGCTCAATTACCACTCAAGAAGAAGATTATAGGAAAGTTATACTTATTGGTAATCCATGATATACAAGAGCATAAGCAGTCACAAACAATTCTAATCATTTGTAAGCGAAGTCCTATTGGAGATCTTCATGTGGAAAGTCCTGTTCAGTAGTTTAGGCGGTTTATAATACCTATTCCTCTAGGTTAAGTGAGGGTTTTTTTTAAATCCAGAAGGAGTCTAGGACCACTCGTAGAATGGAAAGTTCAAACCCATATAAAAATCATTGTGCACTTTATTTATAATAATTTTCATACTTCTAGTTTGATATTAGTTTTATTTTGTAGATATAATCATATTACTCGATCCGCATAAACTTTCATTTGGTGTCAGAGCACGACAATCATATAATTGTAACATGGTTTTTGATATTTAAGTAATATGGATAATTTTGCATCGAGTTTTGTTGGAGATCTGTCTACTGCACGACCACCACTATTTAACGGATTAAATTGTAATTATTGATCAACTAGGATGAGGATGTATATGCAAGCTAATGGTTATAACACATGGAATATCACTCAACAAGAATACGTTGTACCTACCACTGCGTATACACAATGGTCAAATACACAAAAAATAAATGCTACTGCTAATGCCAAAACTATGAGTTGCTTTGCTCTTTAGATAAAAATGAGTTTAATAGAGTTAGTGTTGCACATCAGCATATGAAATTTGGCATACTCTTAAAATAACTCATGAATGTACAAACAAGGTCAAGCAAAGCAAGATTTCAATGCTTAAAAATAAATTTCTAAATTTTAGAATGAAGCAAGATGAAATTATAAATGATATGTTGTGACGCCCCACCCCGAGACCCACATTAACAAAGAGTATTACTAGGTAATACTGTCTGCTAATGCGGAGAATTGGGCTGGTTAGGAGCGACCATCTATAGTCTTGTCTTAAATATCTATTGAATACGTCGATAAATGCTCTATATTGTTTTTCCTCTCAAGTGGATCGACATATCCAATAAATGCTTAATACAACACTACAGGTGGCTAACGGATCTACCAGAACAAAATACAATAACTGAATGCATATCACATCACAAAATAGTAAACATCATATATATAAATATACATATACAATGATACATCCCAATACAATACAAATAATACATCATAAGTAGTATGACGACCATAATATACACACGAGTCAAAACAATATACATATCAGAGTAGCGACAAAAAGACTACAACAAAAAGGGCTAGCAGATAAGTCCATGCAGAAGCAGAATAGGCTAAGTCCATAAGGGCACCTAACCTTAAAACCTCGGTCTGACCCGAGTATAAAATACACGAGTCAGTCTAGCTAAACAAATCAGTTTAGTAAGGATAAATGATAATACGATGCATAAGGTAAGGGTAGGGTATCTTTCGAATGAGAAGAAACAATAATAAGAGCATGCCACTACTTTAAATAAGTTAATTACACTAAGTGTATGTCCTCGAAAGAGGTAAACTCACCAAATAACATTAAGTATAATAAACGCCTCATATCATCGACGAAATCCCAAAAGCCACTAAAATGGTTTCTATGAACCATATCTACAAAATAGGAGAAACCCAAATCTCAAACGCAAAACTCGCCATAAATGGCAATCACAAAAATATTCTCTAAATAGAGAAGTCTCAAAACACAAAATACGCCAAAAATGGCAATCTCATATATCTCCAAATAGGAGAGTATAAATCTCAAATAAACGCCAAGTGTTGGAAAACCCAAATCTCAAATATAGAACTCGATAAGAAGTTCAATTTCCAAAGATGTAATCGCCATATATAATGTCTCAAACGGCTCAAATGGCCAATAATGTAAAAAGGCGATACACTTGGAAAATCACAAAGAAATCAATGAAATCATCTCAAAGATATAGCACATGCTTATGGCCGAAGACCGCCAAGTACCGTTCTCTCAAAATAAGGCGCCACGTCTCTTAGACAAACGTCCCGAAGAACAACATCCCGAAGGAAAATTAAATACATCTCTTAGACAAACATCCCGAAGGACAAATACGTCTCAATGGACAAATACGTCTCTTAGACAAACATCCCGAAGAACAAATAACCCGAAGGTCCAATACTGGCAAATACGTCTCTTAAACAAATGTGTCACAAACTTTCGGATAGGAACCTGAATAGTGTTAACGTGCGTCCTATACCACACATTCAGACTAAACGGTTTACTAACCGCTAGTAAATTTCACACTCAAAGCAGTAAAATGTTTACCTCATCTCATCGGTAAACTCGACCCGAAGGTCAGAACGATCAAACGGACAAGTCGAGAATTAACCGATAAAATAAATGCACATGTCTCATACCACGTGTTTTACCAAACCGTTTAATTCTCATTCGCTCGAATAGTGCAAAAACGTGTATTTTATATATAAAATAACTTACTTGAGAAAACAAGCTTTTAAAACCATCTTCCGAAAATGATTATTGAAAAATATATCTGAAATTCCCTTATTATAGAGAATAAATAGATTTTATAACTTAAAAATAATTTAAAAATATTATAAAATAATTATTTAAATGCTAATTTATTTCAAAAATTATTTCAAAATCGTTTGGAGAAATCCGTGCTTGAATTCACTAAAAAACAAAGAAAATACTCAAAACCGATATTCAAATTCAATTCAAGATCAATTCAAATTTGAATTTAAATTCTCCAAAACTTGGCTAGCCTATTGATAGGCATCATAGTTCTCAAAACAGTTTAGAATTATCTCAAAACATGAAGCAGATAGTAGAGAAATCGAGCAAGAAATGAAGCAGAACATGCGAAAGCAACAAGACAAAGCAGGGCTCCCTAGGTCGACATGCATGTCGACTTGGGCGTCGACCCTTCAAGCCCATAGGTCAACAGGCCTGTCGACCTATGGAGCCTCTGGGTCGACCTCTAGTTCGACCCAGGCATTGTTCCCTGTCGACCATTCAAACGCGATTTCGAGCAGGTATTTTCATCGTTCGTATTGATTTTGCAGCATCAGTTTCAGATAGCAAATGAAGATAAAAAGCTATAAAATTTTGCAAACATCTACTACTACATCTAAACTACAATCCGGAACAATTTTGGCGGTAATTCGATAAGAAATCAAGAAGATATCATTGCTCAAAGAAGCAACAGAAACAAGCACATATTGAGTTACAGGAAACGATTTTCTCACAGATTATTGCTTGCATGCACTTTCTTTAGCTAGAAGATGTGATTTTTACACTCACCTTGCTATTTCGTAGAGCAATACTCAGATTTGTGCTGAAAGAAGAGGGCTTTGAGGAAGAAAGAGCTTCAAACAACCTGTACAACTCAATATATAGATATGCAAGGAAAAGAAAACAATTAACAAACAATCTTACTCAAATTTTGATGAAATAATTCCTATAATTGGAGTAGATTACCTTTTCTCTTCTTTATTTTGTTGGTTTTTACTTGAATTTACAGCAAGAATTAGAGAAAGATTTGATTTTGCAAGAGGTGGCTATAGTTTTTACTTTACTGTAAGTTGTTTTTAGAAGAAGAAGGAATGAGAAAAAAACAACGTACGGGTAATGTTTCTCATCTCATTTTTTTGGTTCCTTCTAGTTAATGGGCTTTGGACCCAAGTTAGAGAAAATAATTAAGCCTAGGTTAATTCAGTTCACCACTAAAATCAAATGTACACTATTATACCCTATGTTATAAAACAATGACATTTACTTTCAAGTTTCTACACAAATAAAATATTTAGACTTATTCACAGTTAAATAAAAATATTATACATCATATAAAAAGATTATTTTAGTTTTAAAAAACATTTTTATTATTAAAAACCTTATTTTACATAAATACACAATTTCACAAATAAATCCATAAATTCACATTTTTAACTTCAAAAATTCTACAAAAATTATTTTATTGCATAGAAAAATATTACAAACCATTTCAAACTCAAACTTATAACCAAAACTCATTTTTAAACCAAATTTCACCTTTTTTTTAAATAAACAACTTTTAAAAATCAAATACTTCCTTTAAAAATCATTAAAAGAAGTAATTAGCCATAATTAATAAAATTATTGCATTTTCACCAAATAAAATCATTTTCCACTAATAATTATCACAAATAAACATAATAATGTTTCCAAAACTTTATTTTCACATTTTTATTTCCAAAATTCATTGTTTATTTAAAATAAACAATTTAAATCTCCAATTTATTTTAATTGACAATATTAAATTGTAGCCTCCGTTATAATTTAATATTTATAGGTAATCTCCAAAACCAGGGTTGTTACAGACTCTCCCTTATAAAAAATTACGTCCTCGCAATTTCTAGAGAAGAGTTTGTATTCAACACAATTATTTAATCAATCAAAAGAAGGATAGACAAGCACGAGATCAAAACTCCTCACTTTCAACTCAAGATGAAAGAAGCCCAAGATAAGATTGCTCGATTAATTCTACGGTTTCCCAAGTGGAATTGCTTGGATTTGCGGACCATTGAATTTCTGCGAGCAATACATTCCTATTTCGAAGGCGTTTCACCTTCAAAGCAAAACACGGATAGATGTTACGCAATAGATAAATCGGTGAGATCGATTCCTAAGAAGCTTCACGAACAGATTCGGGATTTAGTCACAACTTTATCCCGAATTCCAACCCACAAGATTATAATTGATACGAATTTATGTATAACACTACGAAGGGAGTCATACCAATATTAGATTGACAACTATTATGGAAAGAAAACCCAATAAGAGGTAGGTGGTTTTCCCCCAATACCACCAAACTCATACGAATGCATAAATGCAAGTCGTAAAATAATTGCACAAAGGCAAAATAAACTCAAGGAATAGATTTTTATATTTCTTTTACTAAACAAATATTCTTAAAGTTCACAAACCCATTATCTTCAAAATAATTAAATTCAACATTTGAAAATTTCTAAAGCTTCTTAGATTCTTAATTTAAACTCATTACTCTTTATTTAGAGTAAATAAATTATTTGAGTTTTCTATCCTCTAATTCTTTCATAAATTTTAATTAGTAACATATATTTTCACATATGTTTCTGAAATTTTCTAAGTGTTAGAAATTTCCAGAAAAATCGGTGGAGACTCCTTTGTACGGAGGGCCGTGTACAATATTACAAAAATGATTTATATAATATACATCGACTATTAGGCCGGAAACATAATATATATCATCATTTAACACTTTAAAATTTTAATCCGAAAACATACCTTTCTTTTTAGCATTTTAAAGCAAGTTTGCACAATCTTATATATAATATTTTGCTCAAAATATATTCCAACTATCCTCTTTCACCTGTACTTAACTCAAATAGATGATAATAGTTCATGTTCATAAATAAGAAGTGCTACATTTAATCATTAAGGGGAAATAGATTAATTTCATTTCAGACCTGCTGAAAAGAAGACAAGTTTTGACATAGAAAACCACAAAATCTGAAAACTTTTTCAAAATGAAAGTTGTTGTACTAAGTCTAAGCATTCCAGCAATATAAAGATCATCAAAATCAGATTTACGGTTTGAAAGTTATGTTAAATTTACTTCACCTTAAATCTTAGAGAATTTTGTAATAGGGCAGAAATGCCTATCCACTTTCAACCTATTTTAAACCAAATTAAATTCAAAATCTTCCAAAGTGGTAAAGAGAAAATTTATAGCTTACTAAAAGCTCTTTCATTTACAAAAATATTGAACTCATTTAGAGTTATAAATCTCAAGTTATCACTGTTTTAGTACAGCATTTTTCCAAACAAAATTTCAGCTTTTAAATCAATTTAAAATTTGAAATTTACCCAAACCATTTTAATCTCAAACTACATTTTCAAACAAGCTTTTTGCTAAATCATTTATTAAATGATTTTCTTTTTCCCTGGAAATTTAAGACATACAAAATTATGATCAACTTTATGTAATCATCATAAAAACAATTCATTAAGTGGAAATATTTTCATTACTTTCCAAAATCTAACTTTAAAACAATTAACTTGAAAACTCATTTTGGAAGAGATAACTAATCTCTTTCATTATCAAGAAACGATTATTATTTTTGTTTGGCAAAGCAAGCGGGGTTGAATGGCCCCTACCATATATTTATTGCAACAAAAGATGATTACAAACTGCGATGACGAAAACCATCACCAAACATAGGACAATAGCCACCAAAATAACATATAGCACAAAATACTAAATATGCATAGACAAAAAACGATTATTGATTATCCATAAGATAAATTTTAGGATATATATATATATATATAATTTTTTAAATTATTCTCATAATTAAAATGATTATACTACATGAATTGTTCAATTATCAAAAACAATTCAAGTTCACATTTTCACTTGTCACAAAATTAGATTTCCATCTAATTATCAACATAAAACTAATTAAAGTTGATAATTAATTCAAACTTGTCTTCAAAAGAATTTTACAAATTCACACCAACCAATTTTTAATACAACCAAAATTTAAAACAAAACTTGCTCACAACTTCATGCTAAAAGTTTAAAATTAGAATAGTTTTATATATATCCTCTACTATTACTCAAATAACTAAGTGCCAAAACAAATTTTATGGTCATCATTAATAACTTGTACTAAAATATTCATTTAATATTTTAATTTTCAAACCAAAGTATTCTTTTACCTTAAATACATCATTTTATTAATCAAAGCATCAAATGATATTTTCTTCTAATTAAGACATCCCCTTAATTAGAATTATTCACTTTACTTACCCAAATTACCATATTCAATTTCTCAAATTTCAAATAATATAAGGGTATTGCCTCGCCATTGATTTATAGTGAATGACCCCATCTATTGGCTGTAGAGTGATCAAATGATCAAAACTGCCTTGCCACTCATCCAACACTCACTATGGTTTGATGACTTCATTAAACTTTTAAAATAAAAATTAATACTCCACCATATTAATTATTTCCAAACTTTACTTATTAAAACTCAATTTACCGCGTCTGACTGTCTCATCATAGCGTTTAGGAAATTCCTATCGATAACTTTGACCAAACGCATCGACCGGAATTCTTAAAGCACTAGACGGACAACCCAACACAAAAATTCATTTTCTTTAAAAAGAAATACCTCATATATAATACTCAAAATATTCTTTGTTTTTTTTCTAAAAACAAAATCCAATTTCTCTTAGAAGCATATCTTCAATTTTTTTGAAAAATTTGTAAACACAATTCATTACTTCTTCTCAAAATCAAGGAACATAAATAGAGCTCATCGAAATATTCCTAGAATACTCGATCCTCAAGATTGATGGATTAGACTGGAGTGTTCATTATTTTGAATGGTATAACAAACCACTAACAAGACTCATAACGAGTGCATAATGCGGTAAGAGTAACGCTATCCTCCGCGACACGTAGCTCATGAAAAATCGGTGTAGGGTTAAGCTAAGGAATGACCCTAACACCCCTCAATAGATTAAAAAGAGAGAAATGAGATATAAAAGCAAGGGTAAAATATCTTCTCGAATGAGGAGAAGTAACATTAACAACAAATCGTTACTTCGAGTGAAGTAATACCACAAAGTATATCAACAATTGAGTATCCAAAGAGGATATCTCAAAAGGGGTCAGAATGGCAATATCAATTAAATTCGATGAATCACCTCATTTCCCCAGTGGACATCCTCGTGGGAGGATGACCGAAAGGCTAAGAACCGAGAATGAAGTCAATACAATATTCGATTGCCCGATTGGGTGTCATACCCGAAATGGACTCACAGAAATCAACAGAGTCACAATGACTGGAATTCAAGATATATCATCAACATCTCGAAACTCAAGAGTGAATACAGAGACTTCAGAATCATCATTAACATTCTGAAGAACAAGAAACAATGAATCAGCCGAACTTGGATACTTAATATAGGGTCCCTCTATTCACAAAATGTGGCTTGATGATAGGCAAGCCACTTCATCTCAAACACTCCAAACTCTAGATAAAAAATGGCATGCTAATTCGCACAAAAAGATAAGCTATAAGAAACAATCCCAAATCCTCATACATCATGCCAAATATTGCGGATCCCCTCAATAGGATTCGCAATCTTCAAAGAAATCACAAGATAAGAACATCAAAAAGCATCAACAAATTCCTCCGATACGGATGAGTGTCAAGCACCCGTATCGAAGAGGACTCGAATAAAACAATCACGATTAGGATTACTCTTAAGATAAGATATAATCAATTCAATTATGAAATACTACGGAATAAAATATATTCCTAGACATATCCCAAACTTCTGTCTCAAATAACACGATAAGATAAAGGACACGATGATTAAGGGATTTGTAACACTTATACTATACTTGGATGTATCGTAATATATGCTTTTGTTCTGTGTTTATCATATTTTGTTCTGAACTCAGCTCTGATGCCATGCTATAACGCCCCACCCTGAGACCCACATTAACAAAGAGTATTACTAGGTAATACTGTCTGTTAATGCGAAGAATAAGGCTGGTTAGGAGGGATCATCTGTAGTCTTGTACTAAATATCTATCGAATACGTCGATAAATGCTCTATATATTTTTTTCCTCTCAAGTGGATCGACATATCCAATAAATGTTTAATACAACACTACAGGTGGCTAACGGATCTATCAGAACAAAATACAATAACTGAATGCATATCACATCACAAAACAGTAAACATCATATATATAAATATACATATACACTAATACATCCCAATACAATACAAATAATACATCATAAGTAGTATGACGACCACAACATACACACGAGTCAAAACAATATACATATCAGAGTAGCGACAAAAAGACTACAACAAAACGGGCTAGCAGATAAGTCCATGCGAAAGCAGAATAGGCTAAGTCCATAAGGGTACCTAACCTGAACACCTCGGTCTGACCCGAGTATAAAATACACGGGTCAGTCTAGTTAAACAAATCAGTTTAGTAAGGATAAATGATAATATGATGCATAAGGTAAGGGTAGGGTATCCTTTCGAATGAGAAGAAACAATAATAAGAGCATGCCACTACTTTAAATAAGGTAATTACACTAAGTGTGTGTTCTCGAAAGAGGTAAACTCACCAAATAACACTAAGTATAATAAACACCTTATATCATCGGCGAAATCCCAAAAGCCACTAAAATGGTTTCTATGAACTATATCTCCAAAATAGGAGAAACCCAAATCTCAAACGCAAAACTCGCCATAAATGGCAATCACAAAAATATTCTTTAAATAGAGAAGTCTCAAAATACAAAATACGCCAAAAATGGCAATCTCATATGTCTCCAAATAGGAGAGTATAAATCTCAAATAAACGCTAAGTGTTGGCAAACCCAAATCTCAAATATAAAACTCGATAAGAAGTTCAGTTTCCAAAGATGTAATCGCCATATATAATATCTCGAATGGCTCAAATGGCCACAAATGTAAAAAGGCGATACACTTGGAAAATCACAAAGAAATCAATGAAATCATCTCAAAGATATAGCACATGCTTATGGCCGAAGCCCGCCAAGTACTGATCTCACAAAGTAAGGCGCCACGTCTCTTAGACAAAAGTCCTGAAGGACAACATCCCGAAGGACAAATAAATACGTCTTTTAGACAAACATCCCGAAGGACAACATTCCGAAGTACAAATACGTCTCAATGGACAAATACGTCTCTTAGACAAACATCCTGAAGGACAAATGACCTGAAGGTCCACTATGGGAAAATACGTCTCTTAGACAAATGTGTCACAAACTTTTGGATAGGAACCCGAATAGTGTTAACGTGCATCCCATACCACACGTTTGTACTAAACGGTTGACTAACTGCTAGTAAATTTCACACTCAAAGTAGTAAAAAGTTTACCTCATCTCATCGGTAAACTCGACCCGAAGGTCAGAACGATCAAACAGACAAGTCGGGAATTAACCGATAAGACAAACGCATGTGTCCCATACCACATGTTTTACCAAACCGTTTAATTCTCCTTCTCATTCGCTCAAATAGTGTAAAAACGTGTATTTTATATATAAAATAACTTACTTGAGAAAACAAGCTTTTAAAACCATCTTCCGAAAACAAATATTGAAAAATATATTTGAAAATCCCTTCTTATAGAGAATAATAGATTTTATAACTTAAAAATAATTTAAAAATATTATAAAATAATTATTTAAATGCCAGTTTATTTCAAAAATTATTTCAAAATCGTTTGGAGAAATCCGTGCTTGAATTCACTGAAAAACAAAGAAAATACTCAAAACCGATATTCAAATTCAATTCAAATTCAATTCAAGGTCAATTCAAAATTTGAATTTCAAATTCTCCAAATCTTGGCTAGCCTATTGATAGGCATCATAGCTCTCAAAACAGTTCAGAATTATCTCAAAACATGAAGCAGATAGTAGAGAAATCGAGCAAGAAATGAAGAAGAACACGCGAAAGCAACAAGACAAAGCAGGGCTCCCCAGGTCGACATGCATGTCGACCTGGGTGGCGACCCTTCAAGCCCATATGTCGACATGCCTGTCGACCTATGGAGCCTCTGGGTCGACCTCTAAGTCGACCCAGGCATTGCTCCCTGTCGACCATTCAAACGCGATTTCGAGCAGGTGTTTTTCATCGTTCGTATTGATTTTGCAGCATCAATTTCAGATAGCAAATGATAAAAAGCTATGAAATTTTGCAAACATCTACTACTACATCTAAACTACAATCCGGAACAATTTCGGCAGTAATTCGATAAGAAATCAAGAAGATATCATCACTCAAAGAAGCAATAGAAACAAGCACATATTGAGTTACAGGAAATGATTTTCTCACAGATTATTGCTTGCATGCACTTTCTTTAGCTAGAAGATGTAAGTTTTACACTCACCTTGCTATTTCGTAGAGAAAAACTCAGATTTGTGCTGAAAGAAGAGGGCTTTGAGGAAGAAAGAGCTTCAAACAACCTGTACAACTCAATATACAGACATGCAAGGAAAAGAAAACAATTAACAGACAATCTTACTCAAATTTTGATAAAATAATTCCTAAAATTGGAGTAGATTACCTTTTCTCTTATTTATTTTGTTGATTTCTACTTGAATTTATAGCAAGAATTAGAGAAAGATTTGATTTTGCAAGAGGTGGCCATAGTTTTTGCTTTACTGTAAGTTGTTTTTAGAAGAAGAAGGAATGAGAAAAAAACAACCTACAGGTAATGTTTCTCATCTCATTTCTTCTGGTTCCTTCTAGTTAATGGGCTTTGGACCCAAGTTAGAGAAAATAATTAAGCCTAGGTTAATTTAGTTCACCACTAAAATCAAATGTACACTATTATACCCTATGTTATAAAACAATGACATTTTCTTTCAAGTTTCTACACAAATAAAATATGTAGACTTATTCACATGTTAAATAAAAATATTTTACATCATATAAAAAGATTATTTTAGTTTAAAAACATTTTTATTATTAAAAACCTTATTTTTACATAAATACACAATTTTCACATATAAATGCATAAATTCACATTTTTAACTTCAAAAATTCTACAAAATTTATTTTCTTGCATAGAAAAATATTACAAACCATTTCAAACTTTAATTTATAACAAAAACTCATTTTTAAACCAAATTTCACCTTTTTTTTAAATAAACAACCTTTAAAAATCAAATACTTCCTTTAAAAATCATTAAAAGAAGTAATTAGCCATAATTAATAAAATTATTGCATTTTCACCAATTAAAATCATTTTCGACTAATAATTCTCACAAATAAACATAATAAAGTTTCCAAAACTTTATTTTCACATTTTTATTTCCAAAATTCATTGTTTATTTAAAATAAACAATTTAAATCTCCAATTTATTTTAATTGACAATATTAAATTATAACCTTCGTTATAATTTAATATTTAGAGGTAATCTCCAAAACCAGGGTTGTTACATATGTACTCTAGATTTCAAGGCATATATCACTCACTTCTAGACTAAGAGAAAAATACATTGATTTTGATATTATTTCAACAATCCTAAACTCTTTAACGGATGAGTGGGAATGAAATGTCCTAGCTATTAAAGAAGCTAATGACATTTCAACCCTTAAACCAGAAGAGTTAATAGAAAATGTCATGTTATATGAAGTGAATTTACAAGCAAAACAAGTACAAGCTCAAGACATAAAAGCAATCGCATTTCAAGCAGAAAATGAAGATTCCAACGAAGATGATGACGACATTGCCTTTTTTGCTAAAAATTTTAGAAAATTTTTGAAATTAAAAAAGAATTAGAAGTTTGGCAATAACAGAAATAGCAACAACAATCTATCAACTTCCTCACTCAAGTGTTATGAATGTGATAAGATGGGTCACATAAAGAGAGACTGCCTCTAACAAAAAAAGAATAATTTCAAAAAAAGAGCGAGAAATTTTACAAAAAGAAAAGGCGGGCCTCTTTGGTAACTTGGGATGATTCAGACTCATCTTCTTCGTCAGATAGTGGCAGTGACTTTGAACAAGCAAATGTATGCTTCATGGCTACTAATGACGATGTAAATGAACTTTCATTCGATGATCTAGTTGAAATAAATTTTGAGTTATTAGATAAACTAAAAGATTTGAATAGAAAACATGAAGATACATTAGGAAAATTGAATAGAAGTGAACTAGAAGTTGATATGCTAAGAGATTAAAACAAAAAACTAGAAGAGGAGTTAGTAAAATCTCAGGATTGATATACCAATATATCATCATAGCTTACTATGTTAAGTGACGAAATAGAAACTTAGAAAAATAAAAATAATGTATTAACAAAAGAGAATCACAATTTAAGTTCTAGTAATAAAATATTGGAATTAGGAATATATGGTGTTAAAGCTAAGCTAGTAAACATTACTAAAAATGTTTCTAATTTTAATAAAGGTAGAGAGAATCTTGTTAAATTATAGAAAATTCACAAGTAAAAGAGGACTAGGCTATAACAAATCTAGCAAAGAAGTTAAGACTAATTCTAAACAGTATAGTTCACTATATACTAATTTAAAAAGGAAACATAATAGTCAAAGGAAACAGATTAATAAGTCTAAGACTATAAAAATTTGGATTCCAAAGACCAACAAAATTTGATAAAAGAAAAATATATAAAGAATTTTATTTCTAATGTTCATAAGGATTCAAATTTCATTTTCAAAGGGATTTCTAAACTATATTGGGTTTGGCTTCTTAAAATCTAACTCTTAGGACACTAACAGAAGGAGTAGGTACCAATATCATTTAAATACTTTTTGTAGGTACCTAATAAAAAGAGAGGAAAAAGGACACTCGACAACAGTTGGTCCAAGCGTATGACGGGGAATAAGACATGCTAACAAATATTACCTACTCAGATAGAGGAACTGTTACTTTTACAGATAACTCTAAAGTATACATCATTGGAAAAGGGGATGTGAGCAACAACAGTTTGTCTAATTCACCTCTTATCACTGATATTTTATTAGTTAAAATTTTAAAACATAACTTACCACGTATTGTCCAATTATGTGATAAATGTTTTAGTATATCTTTCTTAAAAGATAAATGCGAAATTTTCGATCAAAATAAAAATTTAACTTTCAAAAGAATTAAAGAAAGAAATATTTATATTTTAAACATGAAAATTAATCATAATATAGATATGTGTTTAATAGCAAAAGATAATAATCCATGGCTATGGCACAAAATATTTTGTCACATAAATTTTAAAGCTATTAGTAAATTATCTAAAAATAATTTAGTAAAAGGTCTACCAAAGATGAATTATAAAGTAAATAATATTTGTGATGCACGTCAGCTAGGAAAATTAACAAAATCATCTTTTAAATCTAAAAAAATCATTTCTACATTACAACCTCTTGAACTACTACATTTGGATTTGTTCCATCTTACTCAAGTTCAATTTATAAATCATAGCAAATCTTTTTTTATAATTATAGATGATTTCCCCAAATATGGATAGACATTATTTTTGAAAAACAAAAGTGGTACTCCTAAATCATTTAAAAATTTTGTAAACAGAATTCAAAATTAAAAAAGTTAAAAAATGAAAAACATTAGAAGTGATCATGGTGGTTAATTCGAAAATGAACTATTTGAAAATGTTTGTAATAAATAGGATATTATTTAGAACTTCTCATTTCCTAGAGCTCTACAACAAAATAGAGTTGTCAGATGTTACATGAATATGTTAGGACTCTACTTAGTGGTAGCCAACTACCAAAACATTTCTAGACAAAAGCCATGTTTACTGCATGTTATGTATTAGATCATGTCGCTATTCGACCCTTAACTACACATACACCATGCGAACTATTTAACTGTAGAAAACCTAATATATCATATCTAAGAATTGTTAGATCAAAGTGTTTTATATTAAATACAAAAGATCAACTAGGAAAAATCGATTCAAAATCCAATGAAGGAATATTTATTGGATAGTCGGAATGAAGCAAAGTATATAGAATATATAATAAATGCACAAAGACTATAGAAGAGACTTTACATGTATCATTTGATAAAAATTTAAAAAATAATAAAGATGATGAAGAAGATGTTATAGAACAACCAATTATGCAAAATCTACCTCAAAATACTATAACTCAACAACAAATTACAGAAAATTCAATTGAAAATGAACTTAGAACTCCACCACGAATTTAAAAAAATCATCCAGTTGAAAATTTAATTGGCGAAGTAAAAACAAATATAATAACTAGAAATCAATTAAATCAAATGAGACATGTAGCTTTCATATCTAACATTGAACCTAAAAATACTAAAGAAGCTTTAACCGATGACTATTAAATCTTAGCCATGCAAGAAGAGTTAAATCAATTGAAATGAAATGATGTTGGGAATTGGTTCCAAGACAAAATGATCAAATAGTCATTGGTACTAAATGGGTTTATAAAAATAAAGCTTATGAAAATGGTAATATAACTCGAAATAAAGCTAGATTTGTTGCACAATGATATAATCAAGAAGAAGGGATAGACTGTGAAGAAACTTTTGTTCCTATAGTAAAATTTGAAGCAATGTGTATCTTACTAGCCTTCTCTTGTCATCATAACTTTAAACTTTATCAAATGGATGTTAAAAGTGCATTTTAAATAGTTTTATCAAAGAAAATATTTATATAAAACAACCACCTCTTTTTAAACATGAAAATTTTCCTTATCATGTCTAGACTTAAGAAAGCTCTTTACGGCTTGAAACAAGCACATCATGCATGGTATGAACGACTAAAGGGCTATCTTATAAATTCTGGATTTGAGATTGAAAAATTTAATCAAACTTTTTTTATTAAACGAGATAAGGAAGATATATTATTTATATAAATTTATGTAGACGATATTATATTCGGGTCTAATAATGAAGAATTGTTAATGATAAGTGAATTCAAGATGTCTCATATGGAAGAACTTTCATATTTTCTTAGTTAATAAATCAAACAACTTAGTAATGGAACTTTTTATTAATTAAGAAAAATATTGTAATAATTTAATTAAACGTTTTGGAATGGAAAACACATCCAGTAAACCAACACCTATGAGTACTACGGTTCATCTCGATAGAGATGAAAATGGAAAAAGAATGGATCAAAAACTCTACCAAAGCATGATTGGATCTTTACTATTAATCGCTATTCGCCCTAATATCATGATGAGTGTTTATCTATGTGCACGGTTTTAAGAAATCCCAAAGAATCACATTTGCAAGTCATGAAATGAATTTTGCATTATTTAAGAAACACTAAAGACTACAACCTCTTTTATCCGAAAGAATGTCCTTTCGAACTTATGTCATATATTGACGCTAATTTCGTAGGATGTCGAACGGACAGAAAGAGTACGAGCGGTACTTGCCACTTCATCGGACAATCTCTAGTATCATGGTTTAGTAAAAAAAAATTGTTTCACTATCGACGTGTGATGTGAAGCAGAATATACATTTATTACTTTGGAATGTGCACAAGTAATTTACATATAGCAAATTTTTCATGACTTTGGGATATTCGTTAATAAATCAGTAATTATTGTGATAATACAAGTGCTATTAACCTGTCAAAGAATCTAATAAATGATTCTGGTGCCAAACACATTAATATTCATCATCACTTTCTACATGATAACATCGAGAAAGACATAATATCACTCCAGTTTGTTTCTTCTAAAAATCAAATCGCAGACATCATCACAAAACCATTAAATAAAAATTCCTTCATTAAGTTGATATGTGAACCCGGCATTGTGTCATTGAATGAATTACAATAAGTATTCTACTTGTTGAATTTTTTTTATTAATCACATATTTGTTTTAATTATTTTATTAGTAAAATAAATACAAAGGCCTGCTATCAATCTTTAAAAACAAAATTAAAAAAAATACAAAATTTTAGTAAAGAAAAATGAAAGGTTAATGTAAACAATTCTCAACCTTTAAAAAATGCTAAATTTAACAAAACAGGGTATATATAAACAACGGTATTTGTAAGAAAGCATACGTCCAAGATAAACTAAAAAATTAAAGAAAATACAAGTTCAAACAATGTCCTCCAACCACGATTATCCTATTCGTCTATGACTATAGCTCATCTTCCTCTAAAAGCTCTTATTCATCACCCTAAAAAAGAACTCCTCCTTCAAATAAGTCATCCTCACTAAATATTCTTCCATTACCTACATATCACACTGGTTTCTCTCCAAAGGATAAGAAAGTCAAATGGTCAATTAATCTAGAATCATCATCTTCCAATACCAAAATTGATGAAATTTTTCACTATCAACAAGAAATGATGGGAGTTCGGAAAGAAATGCATTATGAGCAACACAGACAAGGAGCACATCATAATTTTCTTGAAAGAGTTGGGTTGGCAATTTGTGGACATTTACCAACGAAGAATAGCATCCGTAAAACTATCCTCGTCTAAAAGAAACTCCCGTTAATAGACGACTTAGCTCTATGAAATTCTTGGGAACCAAGGCCATCAAACGGAGATTGGAACCACATTCTGATTCATACAAATAGATGGCCTCCATACTTTCTTCGAATGATTAAACTAAGATTGAACCAAACTCATGGGAAAATTTTCATACAGACAAATCTGATCCCGGTAAAGAAAAAATAAATAAATTTGATTATTGTTTTTATGTTATTTATTCATGTTTTAAATAAACCTTGTATATTTTTCTTATAAAAATTAATAAATTTATCATAATAAACTTATTAGAAAGTTCAAAACAACAAAAAATTATAAAAACGTGAACTTCTACAAAAACAATAGGTTCGGTAGATTGAATGCTCTAATTCAGTCGATTGAATGAGGGATAGAATTAATATCATCATAGTCTTAGTTGACTGAATGTGTATTCAGGCAACTGGATGAGAAGAAACATTTATTTTTCAATTAGATTTCATTCGTCTGAATTTTTGAGTCAGATCGACTGTTCGCGTATTTCATAGTTTTAAAAAATACTATACCGATTCAATTTCATGTCTTTTAAGATACCAAACCCTTCAAAACATTTACACTTATTCAGTCCTTATAAATTTATAACTTTACCAAACCTCCTCATTAACCTTCTTCTCCAAATTGATAAATAAAACCCAATTTTGTTTTGTCAAAAATTAATCAAATGCCTCTAAAACGTCAAAGAGATTTATCATCTACCACCACTGGACCATCTAAAGCTCAAATCAGAAGTTGGCTTTACAATGATGCCGATGTTCAAAGATTTAACAATATTAAGAACATGAGAATTTTCGTAGGCTCATTCATCAGATTTTGGAAGCTATGCTATTCAAGAATTCACTGAAGCAAACCATATTGACTCCCTCATCAATTTTGATGACAACAATATAAATATTTACCCCTTACCGATAAGTTTATTCTATGGTAACTTGAATTTAGATTTTATGCATCCACATAATATAGAGAATTGCATATGGACTCTGGTTTGCGATGTTAAAATATATCTACCTATAGCATGATTAAGTTCGATTTTAAACTGTCCTTTCGAAGGAGATGATCTAGATGACATTGACGTTAACATGGACACCCCATGATGAAATTAGTCATCTTTTCTTAGCTGATAATCTAGAAGTTTTGAAAGAAAAATATTTTAGGTACAAAAGGTAGAATTTTGACAATAATGCATACCCATTCCATATAACCAAGTTTCGGTAGCTATGAAGTTGTTTATAAATATAACTTTCAAGCTCTTTACGTATTATGGGGTCGTCGAAATGTTAATTGGGCAAAAGTAATTATGGACGAATTTGAAACATTTCATCAACATCAAGTCAAAACTATCCATTATGGAGAATATATCATGCATATTTTAATGAGTTTTCAAGTACCTCTTTCGAATTCCAAGTTTACTACAGTTGGTTGCCTAGACTTCAAAACTCTTAGTCTCATAAAACTTCCACAAAGAGTTGAAAACCACAATATTATATCCTTTGATCAATGGAAAGCGAATAGAGAAGCCAGTCATCCCCACCTTACCAATCCTATTATAGCCTCCTCCTCTCAAGCTCCTCAAGCTCAACACAATGAAGATGACATACAAGAAATATCCTTGGAAAATCAAGCACGTCAATCCTATGTCACCCTCTCCTACAATCAGAGTAAGCTTGATCAGCCTCTTTCACGAGTTGAGCACATTGTCACTAGGATTGATAGCAAACTCGACAAAATTAATGAATTCGTGAACAAAATATAGGATAAGCTATCTTGCACTACATCCACATCCTATGCATGTAACGACCTAGAATTTAATCGCTATTTAAATGAATATTTAATTATATTTTTAAATAATTAATAAATGGATTTTTATTACTAAATAAAACTATTTTAAATATCAACTAATGATGATAAAATCGTTTACAAAATTTGTTTACCAATATATATAGTTCACAGAGAAATAGAAAATGTGATCGCAAATTATTTTTTGAAATATCAATTTTTCACTAGTTAAAAATCATCTAAAATGTCATAACACTATTGTAGACACACATGCACACAATACAAATCATTTTAACATGGTGTGTACATGTATATGTGCAAGAACATGTTTTCCTCCTTATGTATATAAATATATAAGTAAAAATAAGATTTTACTTAATAAATATATATAAATAACATATATAAAAGCCCTCTTTTTCAACACAAGTACATGAAGCATGGCATGAATAGCGCATGAGATGGAGGGGGTGCTAGAGTGGACAGAAATGAGGGGGATAGGATGGAGGTGCAATCATACTTATATATTAAATAATTAAACACTTACATATTTTTAAATAATTTTCTAAGCCTATATATACCCCCTAACTTTCATTTTTCTCCTTTCACAATCTCCTTCTCTACTTTTAAATTCCTAAGAACTTAAGCAAACATCCATGGCATCCTCTTCATAATTTTTAAAGTGAGAAAATCTACTTTATTTTGTTAAAAATCTCTTTTTTATTTCATGAAATCACTTCTACATCTTCTACAACACCTCTCTTCTAAAATACAAGCAAACATCAACCCAAACTTCACATAGCCGTACCCAATAAGGCTTAGGCCGAGCCCAAAACCCACTTGGTTGAGCCCAGTTAGGTGTTCGAGCAACAAAAAGTTTCAAATTTTGCAAGTTTCTAAAGTTGTTTTAAGTTTTGGCAAAAGTTCGCTTTGATTTAATAAAGTTTCAGTGAGTAAAACTCTTGTTTTTGGAAAAGAAAAAATATTTGATTTCTATGAACTATATGTTGTGAAAATATAGTGGTTGTTGTGTTGAATTATCATGTTGTTATGATGACATATTATTATAAGTTTGTGTTTGAGCTTGGATTTATGATTCGGTTGTTAAATGATATGTTTTGATATAGATATGTGAATGGTTGGTTATGATATGAAGGTAGTGTGTTTGTGAAACCAAAACCAAGTGTATGTGATGAAATTGTAGTGAAGTTAGCACCTTGAAAAGTCGCAAAGGACTTGAGATGCGATTTGAAAACAAAAGCTCTTTTTCTAGCTTTGGATATTGCAAATGTTTTTCCAAGTTTTCACCATTTGTCTAAGTTTTCAAAACATTTCCATTTGTATTTTCAAATATGTAATAGCTAGAGTTATAGTGAAGATTTCATCTAGAAATCAATTCTAGAGAACTGCGCTCATAGCGATAATCGTTATGGATGTAGTTCGGAAAATTTCACGACTTCAAGTTTTAAAGTGTTTTCTTTTGGATCGATTTTGGAAACTCGTTTCAAACTAGTTATGTAAGTCAAAAGTTTAAGTTCTAATTATTTAATAATTTGATTATTTGATTTATTAATTAGGGTAATTATTATTTAATTAATTAAGTAAGTAATTAGATTAAGTAATTAGAGTTTAAGAAATTATTAACCAATTTAATTATTTTTAATTAGAGAAGTTTAATAATGATTGATTAAAATAGAAGAAAATTAGTTTTCATTTAATCATGTTTATTTACTTTAATTAATTATTTAATTAGAGTTAATTATTTAATTAATCATTATTTAATTAAAGGTTAATTATCCACTTAATTAGGGTTTAAATTCTTAAATGAATGTTATTCAAATTAAGTTTAATTATAAATTAATTAAAGTTAAAAGTATGATATTTGGTTCAAAGGTTAATTAAAGTTTAGATAAGTTTTAAACTTATGATTTGGTTAAGGTTTATTTATTTTAAAGTTTCTTTCAAAACTCTATCTGTTATTTATTTTTACCCAATTTTCTTATTTGAGTAAATTGTTTTAAAACCAGGAATCTCTTGTCCCTACTATTAAGTAGCCAAATGAATTAAAGTAGTTGTAACAAAACGTTGATATGTTTTATTGAAAGTAATTCGACTTGTATTTATCACAAATACCGCACTTTGGGAATGCGATAAATACAAGGAGGTTAATATCGATAAGCATGTCATGATAATCTAAGTATATGAAATGCATGTTCATATGTAAATCTTACACCCTGATAGTGGAATAGTCTACTATAAATGTGACGACCCGCAAATCCGTACCCTTTGAATCGATAATAAACCACACATGTCCGACCCAAAAGCACAAACTGACGGAAAGTCATGAAAAAGAAAAGAAGAGAGAAGAAGAGAAGAGAAGAAAGAGAGAAGATAAAACCAAACAGAACAATACAAAATCTCACATCGCAGCGGAAAACATATAATATCATATCAATGATCTTTACAAAATAGAAATTGTATATACATACAGCAATCATAGTTCAACAATCAATCATCAATCATCAGCCTGGACAGTTATAATAACATGTCCTTACAATTGCTAATAATTTAAATAACAAAATAGTGGAAAATAAACAGATACGTGTATATGAAAATAAAATTCTCCAGCTCTCCTGCTGAAGCTCCAAAAGCACCAAATCTGAACCTGTAAATATACTCGGTCTGACCCGAGCATTGAAAGGGAAGAACGCCCGGATCAGTCTAGTAAACTAGCGTGAGAAACAAACTCAACTGAATTTATTAGATTACCAAACTTTTCCTTCCAAAACAAAAGTATCTTGTAAGACACACCCACACATAAACACGGACATGTTTTTCCCTTACGATAACTAAAACCATTCATATCAAATCATCTTATATTATACAAGTGTCTAGTATACAAATAATATTAATCATAGCCAAAATGGTTACCCATATAGCATTTTGAGGCTATTCATTACGCCAATACAAACAAAACCATAAGCTCGTAGTGGAATTTGGATTTCCATACAAATGACCAGGTGAAGGGACTACCTTCCGGCAGTATATCTCTAGAGGAATGTATTGAGAAACCATCACAAAGTTCCTCTACCAACACAAGACCGACCTACCTCTATAACTAGGTAGTACCGAATATGCCATCCCTCGGTCGTTACCAACCTTTCCGAGGGCTCACATAGCATACAAACCACAATAATTTACATCACGAACGTCATAGCGAAAAGAAATATATCAGAAGGGGTTGATCATATCCTAATTGGGAATGACCCACTTAGCCTTGCCGCATCTAACCCTGTTTCGGTCATTTCCGGTTGATGAGGCCTGAGAGGTAACGATGACCTTTCACATATCACATCACTTTTGAATGCCACATTCGCCATTTCCGTGCGTTTCATAAAAATACAACCCTTGAGCTCGTACGTCTCAAGGAAGGGTGTTAAGTTAAGAGAAGTTGCCTTCTCCGCCACCAAACAGATGTACGTTTGTAAAAACCAATGTACGTAATCTCAAAAAATGCAATGTCAGACATTCATCCATACAAGTTGTCCAGAAACAGGACAAACCGAAGGTACTCTCCTACCACATCCTGTCGGGAAATCCCTTGGATTCGTAGCGAATAGTCCTTGCATAGGATATTTCATAACAAAGAGACTATTTCTACTATATATATATTGAGATTTTAACCCCAAATGATCAACAAGCAGTCCTTCACTATGAAAATCCTAAACATCAATATCATCGGCCAACCTGCACAATCGTTGCATAAATGTTGGTCCAAAGTGGTTTTCAGATAAATCTGATCTCGGTCTCTTCGCACCCACAACACAAAAGTGTTTCTCAACCTCACATAGAAACTAAGTCCCATAGACTTATCACGTCTCCAACTTTCAACTTGTTATCCTTCGGCCAAGAAAGAAGCTCGATAAATTAGAGTAATACTCCGCACTACACGAATCAACATCCTCAACATAAACAATAATCAAGCCTACACAGATGGCTACGTACTAAGTGTACGACTAAATAGTTCCCACATTAAGTCGAGGAACTAAAAATGGCCAAATTTTGATTGTCGGTTATTTAACTATCAAAGCAACAAACAAATATCTAGCACATAAGCAATCACTAGGCCCTTTTAATTAATCTTTTATTAATTAAATCACTTTCCAAATATTCCCTTCAAATTATCTTTGAAAAGATATAATTCTCAAAACCATTTCAATATTTCACTATTCGGAAAACATTCCCATATTCTTATTTAATAATAAGTAAATTCACAATTCTCTTTATTTTCAACATTTAGAAAATATTACATATACTTGATCATGATTAAGTATATATTTTATTCTTTAAGGAAAACATTCTCTTAAACATATTTATTTGGGTCAAAACGAATGTTGCGTAAAACATCGTTACGACAACCCAAAATCATTAGTATAGGGATTCGATAATTAGATAGATATATAAATCCCATACACTATACAAAACATCTTCTTTCGAAAATCATTTACTATAACAACAGTGTTATAGTCCATGCTTTCCTCACTTCTCGAAAACGTCTATTTCAACAATGAATGTTGAAATCTATGTATTCCATACTTAACACATTTTAAAACATCTTCAAACCATTTAACTCCATTTAAAAATCACTTTTCAAAACATTCATTTAATTTAAAAGATTATTCACTGTCCAAAATCATGAATAAAATCCCTAACCAAATTCATTATTTCTATATATTTTATTAAAGGATTATCCACTGTCCAAAATCGTGAATATATTCCTTTAATAAGCTTTCATATTTAACTTATCAAAATAAGTTGATTTCACATTTATAAAACAATGTTTATAATTCACATTTCTATTTTATAAAAACTTCAATTTATAAAATTCCTTTACTGTCAAATTCCATTTATATCTCATTTATATGCTGAAATCCGATTATAAGTTTATTTCTTATAAATCTCTTATCTACAAATTCATTCCTTTTATAACTTCATAAATTTATAAATCTTATTCACTGATAAGATTCATTTATAACTTCATTTTAACACTTATAAAACTCTTTTAAAATTCCATCATTTTTATTTATAAAATATCAATTTTATAAATCTTATATATAAAACCATTTATAATAAATCAAAAAACCCAAATTAACTTAATTTACAAAATGATTAACTTCATATTTCAAAGATCACATTTTGATTCCATTTCACAAAAATCATAATTTTTATAACATAAAAATTATAACTTCTTTTTTATTTAAAATAAGTTCATTTCCTCAACAATTCAAAAATTAATAAACATCTATTTTCAAAATCACTTTGAATTCCTTGTTAAATTGAAATCATCAATTTAATATTTTAAGTCTCCAAAATAAGGCCTAATGCTGCAAAAATGCTAAACAATGTGATCACAACAATCATATCAATCCTGGCATCCAAAACATCATATATCATATGATAACAGCATATATAACAATATCTGTAAATAAAAATCAACATCGGTGAGGAATCCAGTTGGATCCTCCAACCTGTCACCTGCAACAAATATACATATTATAAAATATGTACAATGTCCGCTTCGAGGCAGACGCGCATACAAAAGGTCATCCGCTCATACACGGGGACGTATAGGGTCTCATCTGCTCCAATAGGCAAGAATATATCCAAACCAATCAATATATATAATATATCATATATCATCCAAACAATAATCAACCAGCATAAAATAAATTTATTTTCACTTATATAAAAATATAAGCGATTCAAAAGAGTGAGTTATACTCACTTTGATTCCAATAGGCGTTGCAGCGTTTTATTCCGAATAAAATTAAACAGGCGTTTAATTTTACCCAAAATTTTAACTAGCTCTAATCAACTCCAAACCAGCTCCATCGCGTAGTGCTCGTCAATACGATCCCAACGCAATTTGTTTCGTCAATTTTCGACCTCGTATGAAGAAGTTATGCTATTTTAAAGATTATACAATTATATATATATACACAAATTTACAATTTCTTTTTTTATTTTATTTTAAACCTTAAATCATCTGGGCGTTCGTTTCAAAAGATGAGATCGTGGCCTCTTTTTTTTCTTCTTCTTGTTCTTTTTCGTTCTTTCGTGCCGAACCCATAGCCGCCACCCCTTTTCGAATTATCGCGCCCACTACGTCGTGCTAGAAGATGATCGGAGACCTTACGTCGAAGCCCATCACGAACGGCACCACCGCCTTGAACGCCATCGAACTTGGCCTCCCTATGATCTCGAAATTCATGTGCAAAGAATGAACTAACGTGGCCAATTTGCCGACGATCCAGAACTCCATTCTCGATCATAACTGTTGAAAATATAGATCTCGATATGCTTGACATTTTTGTAGTTGATAGTTTTGATAAAAGTGAATGGATCAAGAGAGATCGGAGGGGAAAGATTCGAATATTTTCGGCCATTGAACGTTTAGTGGCGGCTGTAACCCTAGGGCTAGGGTTTGAGAAAATAGAGAATAATGAAGTCCTTTTATATAAAATTCCGCGACACTATTCATCCGAAAAATTTTTGAACTCCAATCGAAGCGTGCCACCTGGCATTTATAATGTTTTACCCCTATTCCGAACACAATGGAATATATATCGAGAGCCGATTCGATCGTATTTGAAAGATAGGTTTTCGAATCGACTTATTTTAATTAAAATTCACTTAAATAAATTTCTACGCGTTTCAGCTTCCCACGACTAAACCGTAAATCTGATTGATACGAAATTCGGAATCCTACAATAATATAACATTATGGATCCAATGAAGCTAGTTTCGTCGAAATCCGAGACCGTGTGAAAAATGACTATTTTTACACGTTAATTAAATATTAAAATTTCCAATTTCAATAAATTAACTTTTAAATCAATTTTAAAAGTTCACTAATCATATTCTAATTCAAATAGAATTTAAAACAACTTTATAAATCATTTTCATTCATATTAGATTCAAAATCAAATTATTTCTACAATTTCAAATATTAAATTAACAATTTAATTATCAAATATAAGTTATTCAACTTGTAAAATTAACTTTTGAATATTTAAAATCAATTAAATATCCGAATTTCGAATGACCTAAATTCTGGGTCGTTACAATAAAAAACTTGACCCCTTAAAATTATCGAACGTTGGTTTGGAGAGACCAGGAACGGATATTAGTTGTTATCCGAAAACCACTTTGAACTAACGTAAACGTTCGAATTAGAAATAGTTAAGGCAAGGTCCAAGATGAAGACTTTGAAGTGTAAGGGAAATTTGCTACTAATCTGGAGGGTGATTCCAAAACAGGTGTAGTGGAGATAGTGCCTTCGGTTCGTTCATCTCCTGAACGACTTGTATGGATGAGTGCTGACATTGTGTCAACATATGAAAGCAAATGTTAGCATTCCAAGTGGCAATGCTATAATCAAGGTAAACGTAGCCTCAGGCCTCATCAATCGAGAACCACTAAAATAGGGGAGATGCAGCATGGCTAGGTGGGTCACTTCAATGAAGGTAAGGTCATCCCTGTCTAGAGTCCCTACTATTAACTCATTTATGCTTCGGTACGGTTGCTGATCCCAACCAAGGGGTGATCTTATTTGGTACTATCCATTAAAGGGTAGGCCGGTCTTGTGTTGGCAGGGTTGATAGGTTCAACCTCGGTTTTATTTTATCTAGAGATGCACCGTGACGGATGGTACCCCAGTAGCCCAGTCATTGTATGGAATCTAATTCCCAATAAGTTACTTCGGTCTTAGTTGTATACCTATTATGCTGGAATTTAATTAATGTAACAATTTCGGCTATGTGAATTATTTATTTGGAAATCCTTGACATTATGATAATATCACTGGATTTCTATATAAAGTGTTTTGGTTATCGTAAGATAAAAACCCATCCATGTTTATGCGTGGCGTGGTCTTACGAGATACTTTTGATTTCAAAGCGTATTATAAAAGTAAAAAATTAAGTTGTTTTGAGTTTACTCACACCAGACCCATGTCTGATCTGGTGTTTTATTTTGTTTTCCTAAAACACTTGAGTGCTCAAATTTATACGAGTAGCCAAGTGATCCAGGTTTCTTACAGAAGCATATTGAAGGAGCTAGAGCAGATGGCTTCACCGTTAGCTAGCTATTATCTTATTCCATTGTGTTTATGTATGATTTATGTATTTTGTATGGGCAGGTAGTTATAACTGTCCAGTTAAAGATTGTAATGTAATGACTCTTATGTATTATTATTATTATGGAAATGACAATGAATATCCTATGTTAATTATTATATGTTGTTCTGATTCGTGGTGAGACTTTATAATTGTGTAGTTTCTTTCTTATCTTTCCTTTTCTTTTTCCCTTAATGACTCGTCTTTCGGAGTAAGAAAGGCGGTCGTTACATTTTGGTATTAGAGCTTAGGGTAAGCGAACACCTAGGCTTTGGGTTGAGGTTAACTTTGAGAGTGCGTATTTGTAATTTTTATTCATATACCTATATATATATATATATCTAATAGATAGATCAGCTTGATAGGTTTGATTAGTACCCTTCTTTCAAGATTTATCTCATCCAAGTATTTTAAGAATTATCTTACTATGTCCAGGTAGTAAGACATGAGTAACAAAGGCAGCCGAGGTAGGGAAGCTGGTAGCACTACGACTACAAATGGTCGAACCCCAAATCCTAGAGGAGTTCGAGTTGCAGAAGATGCAGCGCAAGAGCAGCCAAGAGTGAATTTCGCAACCTTATGCAAGGATTACACTAATTTAGGAGGGAAACCGTTTAAAGGAACTAAGTAAATCATGCAAGCTTTGTTGTGATCTTGCAAAACGATTTTTAAAGGTCTTGGCTTATCCGATGAACAAAAAAGGTTCTTAGTAGCATGAAAACTGCAAGGGGGAGTAGCAGCTTGGTGGGACTCCCTTACTGCAAATATTCCAGAAGAAGAGTTTTCATGGGCCCGATTTAAAGAAGTTTTCGAGGACCAATTCTTGCCAACGGCAGAAAGGACAAGGATGTACAGAACTTCATGGACTTGAAGCAAGGAATCTATCTGTAGCAGAATATGAGACGAAGTTCAACAAGCTATCTTGTTTTGGAACGGAATTGATCAACACCCTGTTAAAGAAAAACAAGAAGTTTGTTTTAGGTATGAGGGAAGAGTACCATGAAAAAATGACTGCTCACGTTAAAGGTGCTTTTGTGGATTACTTGATATAACTCTGAGGTACGATGCCTTGGAAAAGAAGAAGCCTACTCCAGTAGCACCAACCGATGGGAATGCATGTGGAAACAATTCGAATAAAAGGAACCTCAATCTAGGAGAGAATAAGGGGAAAATTCAAAAATATTAGTTGTTACCTTTGCAAGCAGAAAGGTCATATTTCAAGGTCGTGTCCAAACCGTGAAGCTCCTAAGCAGCAAAGTATACCCATCTCTCTAATGGTCCTGAAGTTGCTTTATTTCAATTGTCATCAACCGGCCCATATGATTAAAGACTGCCCCTCATGAAGAAGGCGCAGCAGCTCAAGGTGTATGCCACTAAGAATGAACCATATACTTTAACGGATGTGAAGGGGAAAGGCATCCTTGAAAGTACCTTACTTATTAGTGTTGTTCGAGCATTATTTGATAATGTTGCCTCTCATAGTTTTATCTCTTTTGAATCATTATGTAAATTTCATCTTATTCCATATTGTAGAAAACATTATGTGCGTGTCTAACCTCATAGGTGGTGTAACCCATTTGAATATTATTTGTGAAGATGTGCCAATTTCATACCTTTTCATCACTTTTCTTGCGACCCGTATGTCTTAGACATTAAAGGATTTGATATTATTCTGGGTATGGAGTGGTTATCAAAATATGGAGCTATTTTAGATTGTGCTGAAAGGATTGTATCATTAGAAACTAAGTTGGGAAGAATTGCTAGAATATCATGCAAGAATCCTAGTATTAATATGTGTAGTTTCTTGTATGCCTTGGAATCATCCCAGGATGAGTTAAGTTATGTAGAAGTTGTTAAAAAAATTCTTAATGTGTTTGAAGGAGTCAATAGCTTACCCTTGCACCGAGAGATAGAGTTCAGTATTGATTTGGTCCCTGGTGCTAGACCTGTGGTTCAACCCAAGAGAAGGATGCCCCAAAAGAGTGGAATGAATTAAAAAAGCAAACCAATGACCTGTTAAGAAGAGGGTTAATTATACTTAGTCATTTGAGTTGGGGATCAACTGTGGTATTTGCGGCTAAGTTTGATGGATCTTTAAGGTTGTGCATGGATTATAGGGAGTTGAATAAGCTGACAATTAGGAACAAGTATCCCTTACCCCACATCGCTGATATTTTTGACCAACTTCATGGAGCTACGGTATATTCTCAGATGGATCTAACTATGGGATTCCATTAGTTGAGGGTTGCTGATGATAGTATACCCTTAATAGCTTTTCGAGGCGCTGACTGTTTCTTTGAGTGGTTGGTTATGCCTTTTGGGCTAACCAATGCACCTGCATATTTTATAGATCTCATGAACTATGTTTCTGAGATGTTCTTAACAATTTTTTGTTAGTTTTCATTGATGACATCCTTATCTACTCCAAATCTAAGGAGGAGCATAAACATCATTTGAAGGCGAAATTTTCTAAGTGCCATTTTTGGAAATTGGAGGTGAGATTCTTATGACATATTGTGACGGGAGAAGGTATTTCAGTGGACCCAGTGAAGGTGGAAGCTATTCAGGAATGGAAGCGACCACAGACTCCTACCGAAGTTCGTAGTTTCTTAGATTTGGTTGGATACTATAGGAGGTTTATTCAAGATTATTCCAAGATTTCCTCCTATCTGACTAAGCTTATAGAGAAGAAGGAGAAGTTTATATGGAATCCAAATTGTAAAGAAGCATTTCCAGAATTGAAGAAGAGATTGACCAGTGCACCGGTTTTAGTTGTTCCAGATGGAAATAGTGGGTTCACGGTTTACATAGATTTTTGTAGAGTGGGACTAAGCGTTGTTTTGATGCAGCATGGTAGAGTGATCGTGTATGCAAGCAGGCAGTTGAAGCCTCATGAGAAGAACTATGCTATGCATGACCAAGAGTTGTTGGCTATTGTCTTTGCAATGAAAATGTGTAGACACTACTTGCTAGGTAAGGATCCTTCTATTCCTCTTAGTTTCTTACTAATCTTTAGAGATTTTAGGAGTAAGTTTTCTTTCTTTAATCAGGTAAAAAATTTGAGCTATTCACGGATCTAAAATCCTGGAAGTATCTTTCTACTCAAAAGGATATGAACCTGAGGCAACAGAGGTGGTTAGAGTTTCTAGTGGCTAATGACTTGGATATTCTTTATACGTCAGGAAAGGCTAATGTAGTGGCGGATGCCTTGAGCAGGAATGTCATTTTGACTCTTTTGTAGGTTACACCAACTCTCCTAGAAAGAATAGCAAGCAAGCAAAGAGAGAACAGAAGTTTAGTGGTGATCGTCAGGAAAGTTGAGGAGGGACAGTGTACAGTATTAAGATTGATAATTGGGGAGTTCTAAGGATGAGTGGACGGATCTGTGTACCAAATATCAACGGTCTTAGGCTGGAAGTTTTGTCAGAATGCCATCGCTCTAAGTTGAGTATCCATCCAGCTGTCTCAAAGATGCATAGGGACATGAAGCGGATGTTTTGGTGGAAGGGAATGAAGAGAGATATCTCTATCTTTGTTAGCGGGTGTTCATGCTGTCAACCAATCAAAGATGATCATCAAAAGACAGTCAGATTATTACAACCCTTGGAAATACCTAGTTGGAAATGGGAAACGATATCAATGGATTTATCGATGGTTTACCCAAAACCAGAAAAGGAAATGAAAGAGTATGAGTTATCGTGGATTGGCTAACGAAGGGCACACATTTTATTCCGGTAAAACTGATAAAAGTTCTTTAGCTGAAATTTTTATGAGAGAGATAGTCAGATTGCATGGAGTTCCTATGAGTATTGTAAACGATCGAGACCCCATATTTACTAGTCAATTTTAGGAAGCATTGCAAACAACTCTAGAAACAAAGTTGAGCCTAAAAACAGCATACCACCTCCAAACATATGGACAAACGGGGTGACTGAATCAAATTCTAAAGGATCTCTTGACAGCGTGTATTCTGGATTTTGCTGGATCATGGGAGGATCAGTTACATTTGGTTGAGTTCTCCTATAACAATAGTTTCCAAGCAAGCATCGGGATGGCACCGTATGAAGCCTTATATGGAAGACCATGCAAGTCACCAGAATGTTGGGTTAAGACGAGAGATAGATTAGTTCTCGGACCGAACATGATTTGAGAGGCTATTGAAAAAGATGCAGTGATTAAGAAAAGAATGAAAGAGGCTTAAGATCGCCAAAAGAGTTATGTTGATAAGAGGCAAAGAGATTTGGAATTTATGGTTGGAGACTTGGTGATCGTAAAGATTTCACTAATAAGAGGAGCTGTTAGATATGGAAAAGCTGGGAAGTTAGCTCCAAGGTATGTTGGACCTTTCTGTATTCTTGAGGGAATCGGATCGCTTGCTTATAAGGTCAAGTTGCCAAAGGGATTGGCGGTAATTCATAATGTGTTCCATGTGTCTCATTTGAGGATGTATGTTTAGGACCCATCTTTGATTGTTGAGCCATAGGTTCAAGAGGAATTGGAAATAGAATCGAACGTGACAGTGGTTAGACATCCAGTTTATGTTGTGGATCAGGATGAAAAGAGGTTGTGTAACAAGGTGGTGCGACTAGTTAAGATTCAATGGAGTGAGGATCCAAGAGAATGCACTTGGGAGACCGTGGATCATATAAAAGAAGCCTATCCCGAGTTGATGTTAGGATAGCTAATCATAGGTTGTATGCATAGTGTATGTTTGTTTGCTATAAACGCTTAGTACATATTATTATATGTATTTTATGGTATGAATATATGGCTTTTCGCATAATTTGAATAATCTCCTTATTTGCTAATTTCGGGATGAAATTCTTTGAAGAGGGGAGAGTGTAACGATCCAAAATTTAATCGCTATAGATTAATATTTTATTATATTTTTAAATGATTAATAAATGGATTTTTACTAATAAATAAAACTATTTAAAATAATAATTAATGATGATAAAAGTGTTTACAAAATTTGTTTACCAATATATATAGCTCATAGAAAAATAGAAAATGTGACCGGAAATTATTTTCTGAAATATCGTTTTTTTCATTAGAGAAAAGTCATCTAAAATGTCATATCACAATTGTAAACACACATGAACACAATACAAACCATTTTAACATGGTGTGTACATGTTTTCCTCCTTATGTGTATAAATATATAAGTTAAAATAAGATTTTATTTAATAAATATATATAACATATATAAAAACTCTCTTTTTCAACACAAGTACATGGAGCATGTCATGAATAGTGCATGAGATGGAGGGGGGGTACTAGAGTGGACGGAAATGAGGGGGAGAGGATGGAGGTGCATGCACACTTATATATTAAATAATTAAGCACTTACATATTTTAAAATAATTTCCTAAGTCTATATATACCCCCTAACTTTCATTTTTCTCATTTTATAATCTCCTTCTCCACTTTTAAATTCCTAAGAACTTAAGCAAACATCAATGGTTTCCTCTTCATAATTTTTAAAGTGAGAATCCACTTCATTTTTTAAAAATTTCCTTTTTATTTCACAAAATCACTCCTACATCTTCTACAACACCTCTCTTCCAAAATACAATCAATCATCTACCCAAACTTCACATGGCCGTACCCAACAAGGCCTAGGCTAAGCCCAAAACCTACTTGGCCGAGCCCATATAGGTGTTCGAGCAACCAAAAATTTCAAATTTTGCATGTTTCTAAAGTTGTTTCAAGTTTTGGCAAAAGTTCGCTTTGATTTAGTAAAGTTTCGATGAGTAAAACTCTTTTTTTGGAAAAGAAAAAATACTTGATTTTTATGAACTATATGTTGTGAAAATATAATTGTTATTGTGTTGAATTATCATGTTGTTATGATGACATATGATTATAAGTTTGTGTTTGAGCTTGGATTTGTGATTTAGTTGTTAAATGATATGTTTGGATATGAATATGTGAATGGTTGGTTATGATATGATGGTAGTGTGCTTATGAAACCAAAACTAAGTATATGTGATGAAATTGGTGTGAAGTTAGCACCTTGAAAAGTCGCAAAGGACTTGAGATCCAATTTGAAAACAAAATCTCTTTTTCTAGCTTTGGATTTTGGAAATGTTTTTCCAAGTTTTAACCCTTTATTTAAGTTTTCAAAACTTTTCCATTTGTGTTTTCAAATATGTAATAGCTAGAGTTAAAGTGAAGATTTCACCTAGAAATCAATTCTAGCGAACTGCGCTCATAGCGATAGTCGTTATGGAAGTAGTTCGAAAAATTTCACGGTTTCAAGTTTTGAAGTGTTTTCTTTTGGACCTTTTTTGAAAACTTATTTCAAACTAATTAAATAAGTCAAAAGTTTAAGTTTTAATTATTGAATTTATTAATTAGGGTAATTATTATTTAATTAAGTAATTAGGTTAAGTAATTAGAGTATAAGAAATTATTAACCAAGTTAATTATTTTTAATTAGGGAAGTTTAAACAGTGATTAATTAAGATAGAAGAAAATTAATATTTATTTAATCATGTTTATTTACTTTAATTAATTATTTCATTAGAGTTGATTATTTAATTAATCATTATTTAATTAAAGGTTAATTATCCACTTAATTAGGGTTTAATTTCTTAAATGAATGTTATTCAAATTAAGTTTAATTATTAATAATTTTAAATTAATTAAAGTTAAAAGTATGATATTTGATTTAATTTAAGGTTATTTAAAGTTTAGATAAGTTTTAAATTTATGATTTGGTTAAGGTTTATTTATTTTATTTCAAAACTCTATCGAATATTTATTTTTAACCAATTTTCTTGTTTAAGTAAATTGTTTTAAAACCAAGGATCTCTTGTCCCTGCTATTAAGTAGCCAAATGAATTAAAGTAGTTGTAAAAAAACGTTGATATGTTTTATTGAAAGTAAGTTGACTTGTACTTACCACAAATAGTGCACTTTGGGAATGTGATGAATGCAAGGAGGTTAATTTCGATAAGCAGGTCATGATAATCTAAGCGTATGAAATGCATGTTCATATGTAAATCTTACACCCTGATAGTGGAATAGTCCACTGTAAACAACTTGACCTCTTAAAATTATCGAACGTTGGTTTGGAGAGACCGGGATCGGATATTAGTTGTTATCCGAAAACCACTTCGAACTAACATAAACGTTTGAATTGGAAATAGTAAAGGCAAGGTCCAAGATGAAGACTTTGAAGAGCAAGGGCTATTTTCTACTAACCCTGAGGGTGATTCCGAAATGGGTGTAGTGGAGGTAGTGCCTTCATTCATTCATCTCCTAAACGACTTGTATGGATGACTGCTGACATTGTATCAACATATAGAAGGCAATGTTAGCATTCCAAGTGGTACAATAAGGGTAAACGTAGCCTCATACCTCATTAACCGGGAATGACTAAAATAGGGGAGATGCAGCAAGGGTGCGTGGGTCGCTCCCATGAGGATAAGGTCATCCCTATCTAGAGTCCCTACTATGAACTCATTTATGCTTCGGTATGGTTGCTGATCCCAACCGAGGGCTAATCTTATTCAATACTATCCAGTAAAGGGTAGGCCAGTCTTGTGTTGGCAGGGGTCGATAGGTACAATCTCGGTATTATTTTATCTAAAGATGCACCTTGACAAGCGGTACCCCAGTAGCCTAGTCGTTGT
Organism: Allium fistulosum; assembly: GCA_030737815.1. Taxonomy (NCBI): domain Eukaryota; kingdom Viridiplantae; phylum Streptophyta; class Magnoliopsida; order Asparagales; family Amaryllidaceae; genus Allium; species Allium fistulosum. Next base: position 300,036,214 of record CM060901.1, on the reverse strand, counting down.
ATGTAATCCATTCCCAATAAGTGCCTTAGGTCTTAGTGGTATACCTATTATGTCGGAATTTAATTAATGTAACAATTTCGGCTATATGAATTATTTATTTGTAAACCATAGACATTATGATAATATCACTGGATTTCTATATAAAGTGTTTTGGTTATCGCAAAGTAAAAACCCATCCGTGTTTATATGTGGCGTGGTCTTACGAGATACTTTTGATTCCAAAGCGTATTATAAAAGTAAAAATTTAAGTTGTTTTGAGTTTACTCGCACTAGACCCATGTCTGACCTAGAGCTTTATTTTCTTTTCCTAAAACCCTTAGGTACTCAAATTTATATGAGTAGCCAAGTGATCCATGTTTCTTACGGAAGCATTTTGAAGGAGCTGGAGCAGGTGGCTTCACCGTTAGCTAGCTATTATCTTGTTCCGCTGTGTTTATATATGATCTATGTATTTTGTATGTGCAGGTGGTTATAACTATCCAGTTGAAGATTGTAATGTTATGACTTTGATGTATTATTATGGAACTGACAATGTAATATCCTATGTTATCTATCATATGTTGTTCTGATTCGTGGTGAGATTCTATGATTGTGTAGTTTCTTTCTTATCTTTCCTTTTCTTCTACCCTTAATGCCTCGTCTTTCAGAGTAAGAAAGGCAGACATTACAATGCATCTCCTCTACCCTCAAAAAAGACTCGTCCGAATCTGAAACATTTAACATGGTCAACATCTTCATATGAGGAAGAAGGAGAACATTCTAATAAGCATGGTGGGACAAGTTGGAGTTATGACATTTGAAGTTTGGTAAGATGGTTATGGCTTTATCTCTAATAATGCATTTTCCATGTTTCAACATTATGCGGTAAGGTAGTTTCTTTATGTCTTTAAAACAGATGGTGTTTTATTGTTATGTTGCTGGTAACATTTGTAGTATTTTGATCATATGACAATATGGTTACTCTATTTTTCTACGACGTTTTATGTGATGTTCTATGTGATGGTTCATGTAATATATTATGTAATGTTGTGATATGTGTTCTTTAAGGGGCTTAACATAATTTTATAGTTTGTACATCTTCCAAGTTTGAAATAAAATTTTTTTGATTGAAAAATTTGAATTTATACCAAAGGGTTCTATCCTTATGGTCATTCATATTACTCCTAATTGATATCAGATTTCTTTTGTTCGATGAAAAAAAGGGAGAAAAATAAGGCGAAATCGGCAATATTGATAGGGGGAGTATAATCTTAGGGGGACAACAATCTACTAATCGATTAATTTCAAAAATTAACCATATGGTTTTTCATCATAAAAAAGATAGAGAATGTTAGAACTTTATACTTTGATATTTTGATAGTGGCAACTCAACAAGAATATATTATGTATACCAACCACTTGTGCAGGAAAAGATATCAATCAAACAAAGAGACATACTTGACGAAAAGAATACCACGATAACAAAACAAAAAATATCAATCAATGAGTCTTAGTCTAGAGTTATATAGATTGTTAAAATCTTTTCTAGTGATCAATCGACTGAAGTATTTGTGAAAAACAGAAAAATTCAAAATCAACATCAGTTAGTTGACTGAAGTACCTATATCAGTCGACTGACCAAGAAGAAATTAAAAAAATTACACTGACAAAGTCAGTCAATTGAACACTTTAAAACAGTAGACCAACCATTTGTTCAGTCGACTGAATTGAAGATTTAGTCAACTAAAACTATATATTTTTGCACCATTTTTTCTGTTTTGAAAATGACTGTCTCTGATCAAATTCAGTCGGCTGGCAGATTTCATTCAATCGACTGAATGTCATAACAGCTATTTTCTAATTCAAAAATCTAAAGAAATGCTCTCCTTCATAAAGAGACATTCCTCTTAAACAATGGCTGCAACTCTTTCTCTTGATCGATTCTTTTCATTAACAGTTGCATCCATTAATTGTCTATATAAAGCAATTGATTTTAGAATTCTTTTTTAGCAGTTCTTTCTGTCTTCTGAATTCTTAAGCTTCATATAATCTTACATTGCTTTACCTTTTCTATCACATGCTCATTCAAGAAAACAGTTCTTGTGATAAAAAATCTTTCCATTTCTTCATGTACACTGAATATACAATTCAATAAGAAGGTTGTAGAAAAGTTTTACTAATTAGCTAATCCATGCTATACAAGAGCACAAGCAGTTGCAAACAATTCTACTTATTTGTACGCAAAGTCCTGTTGGAGATCTTTTGGTAGAAAGTCTTGTTCGGCAGCTCAGGTGGTTTGTAACATATTCCTCTAGGTTAAGTGAGAGTGTTGTTTATGTCCAGAAGGTGTCTGGGACTAGACGTAGAATGGGAAGTTCAAAAGAGTATAAAAATCTCTAGGGCACTTTATTTACAACAATTTTTATACTGCTAATTTGATATAAGTTCTATTTAGTAGATATAATCATATTACTCGATCCTCATAGACTTTCGGTGTTTACACCAATTTGTAAATAGTATCATAAACACACCATTTATGGATTTTCTATTAAATATATTTTAATTAAGAATTTAAATATTTATAATACATTATAATAAATATATAATATAAAGAATACCTTTTATTAAACAATCATTGATTACAGAGTTAATAATTTACAATAAATTATAAAATTGCCTCTATGACATACTCCTAACTCTTTCAATCTCTCACTTGCAGTTGGGGCCAATTATAAAATCTCAATCCCATCCCTTCGATCAGCTTCTTGAGAGCCGACCGAGCTAGACCCTTAGTGAATGGATCTGCTATATTTTTCTTGGTATCTACCCTCTGTATCATGACCTCTTTCTGCTCAATGATTTAATTTATGATGTGGAACTTGCAAAGAATATGTCATGACTTCTTGTGTGTTCTGGGCTCTTTTGTGATCTGTATCACTACATCGTTGTTCCAAAAAAAATGCAATAGGATTCTTGGTATCAAGAGTCACTCCAAGCTCACTTAAAAGCTTACACATCCAGATTGCCTCTTTAGCTGCTTCATTAAGGGCAATGTACTTGGCCTCTATCATCGAATCAGCTACTTTTTCTTGCTTATCTAATAGCCCCATAGTTCAGTGTAAAAACATAAATGGACAATGATTTACTGTCATCAATGTCACCCTTAAAACTAGAGTTAGTATACCCCATCATAAGGAGGTCTCCATTCCTATATCCTAGGAATAAGTCTTGGGTATTCTTAAATACTTCAGTATACATTTTACACATGTAACAAGCTGCCTTTTCGACCCTCAAAAGTCAACATTAATATATCCACGGTATTCATGTGTCGAGCATCCGAGTGTTGGAAAGACGAATTGTTGAGGTGAAAGAAAAGACAAAACAGAATCTCACATCGTGACGAGAAATATAGAATATACAATAGATCTTTACAAAAGAAAACTTTACTGTACATACAGTAATCATAGTAAACTAACATATCCTCAACCTGGACAGTTATAACAGTCTGTCCTCACAAATGCTGATGGATACAATATATCTAATGCGGCAAAAAGTAAAATATGTGAATAGGTCATGGAGGCATCTAGCTCGTCTCCTGAAGCTCATAAGCATCAATAGCTCAATCTGGAAATGGACTTGGGTCTGACCTGAGCATTATAAGAAAAGAGCACCCGGATCAGTCTGATAAACCAATGTGAGAAACTCAAATCAAATCATATGGTTTTTCATATTTTTAAAACCCTTCAAAAATCATTCTCTGGTGGAGCTGCTTGGTGATCTCTCTCGTGCACTTGGTTGCACCTTGGATTTTTTTTGGGTACTTCTAACATTTCATATCGGGCGGTGGCCTTGCTGGAGTTCGATATTGAGGTGTAATGGGCGGTGGCCTTGCCAGAGCTCATTTAAGAAGTTACCTGAGTTTATTTTCTTTGTTTTTTCTGTATTATGTTTTATCATTGGCAGCTCCTTTGTTATCGATGATACACACACACATGTGTGTGTGTGTGTTCTCCTCTACTTTTAGAGGATCACACATTTCTCTCAAAAAAAACCTTTAAAAATAAAGATATCTCGTAAGACCGCGCTAAAAATAAATACGAGTGGTTTTTACCTTACGACAACCAAACCGATTTATAAGAAATCTTATGATATTATAATAATGTCCAAGGTTTAAAATAAATACATAACATAGCCGGAATGGTTAAATTAATTACATTCAACGGCATGCATAGTATACAACTAAAACCGTAAAGCACGTATTAGAAAACGAATTTCAATAATGACAAGGTAAAGGACTAACTTTCGTACAATACACCTCCAAAGAAAATATACCGAGGCTACAAACATTGCACCTTTGCCAACACAGAACTGACCAACTCCTTCCTCGATAGTATCGCATATGATCATTACCCTGGTTGCAACTTGACAAACCATTTCTGTGGGCCCAGCATACATAATCTGTATATATCAATCTAGATAGAAGTGATGATCGTACCCTAATGGTAGCGAACCACGTAGCCCTACTGCATTTCCTCTGTTTTAGTCATTTCCAGGTATGAGGTTTGAAGCTATGCTGCACCTTTTAGCAAATCGCTCTTAGAACGCTAACACTGCCTTCTAGGCAACAATGCAATGCCAGCCTTCATCCATACAAGTTGTTCTAGGACTGAACAAAGAGAAGGCACTACTTCTACTACATCCTTTTTGGGATCACCCTTAGGATTAGTAGCAAGCAGCCCTTGTCCTTCAAAGAACTCCATCTTTGATTTCCATCAACTTCAAGATGTCTCCAATTCGAATGCTCATGCCGGTACGAGGCAGTTTTCGGATAACTCATGCTTATCTGATCCCGGTCTTTTCGAACCAATAATCGATAGTTTCAAAACTAGACAAGATATGATAGTCGATTATTTAACTATCAAATAAGAAAACAACCAAATTTGAGATTTAATTTCATATGGAAACCAAGCATGATTTAGCACATAAGCAACCACTAAGCCTCTTCAATAAATGATTTCGTTAATTAAAATAACTACAACAAACTGGGGTTTCTATAGCGTTTGGAAAACGCTATTATAGTTTACCATGCATTTCAGAGAACGCTCTGGAACGACATGCTATAGTAGATCATCGAACTGTAATAGCAAAAACAAAACGCTATAAAAAATCATGTTTCCATAGCATTTGTAAAACGCTATTAAAAGTAAACGCTATATTTGACCATCGACGTGTATTAGCAAAAGCAAAACACTATAGAATGTCTTGTTTTCCATAGGGTTTTGTATTTTACGATAGCGGTATTTTCCTGTAGCATTTTTATTCCAACATCATTTTTAAAACGCTATAATGTAATATCAGTTTTACAAGTTTTATTTACTGTTGTTTTAGCTTTCAAAAGAATCAATTAATTATAGAATATACCAATATTATAGATTTCACTTATATAATACCATTTCTTCGTTGCATATAAATATAACAGATTTCACATCATAACATCGTACAAAAACAAAATATATAAAGTAAACACATGATATTTCATACATATTGTTCAAACTGTTAATACATATATTTCATTTTTATTACATATTTGCAACAACTTCCTAGAAAGAAGGTTTCATATTTCTCTCCTAGCAAATAATGCATCATAACAACTCACCTACCAAAATGATACACTATAACTATGTGATATTTCCCTCGCTCAATACCAATACCCATTGTCAATAAACTTAGACGATTCATGCATGCCAAAAAAATATGTGAGTAGATATTATCCATTGTAACTTGAAATTATGTTGAATCTATGCATTTATAGATATTAACAAGTATGAAAACATAGTGAACACATTTACATATATAAACATACATTTATAGATACATAGGTTGATATTAACAAGTATGAAAATATGGTACACACGTTTACTGATATAAATATAGTGCACACATCCACAAATAAACCAAATCAATCAGTATGAAATATTACCAATATTGAATAACCATGACTATAACTTAATCAATCATATGTCACCGATTGATTGTATAAGATTTATGCAACACAAACGCATGCATATATTGAATAATCATCTAGCAACATTAGCCTGAAATGGTAAAATATTAGCAGACATATCAGCACAATATATGTATGTACATCACTTAAGATCGGTACAGTCAACCAGTATTGTAGCTAAACATTGCACAATACAAATAAGGAGAAAATGAATTGAACTAGGTAACTAAACTCACGAGTTTCTTTAAAAATAAATAGATGGGATATTCATGCTCAGGTAGGGTATAAGGTCAAATATATAGTTTAAATCACATTTTTCAAACCCAGAATATCCCATCTTGATAATCCGTATTGTCAAAATGGATGCCAGATATATAGATGTTGTCAAAATAGCACAATATTTATATTTAAAGATTTTAGAGATCTAAAACATGTATATTATCTCTCTTCACACTAAAGCACTCACATTTCAAACTTATAGATTTAATGCACTTTCTAATGTGATCCTATACATCACATTATTATAGCGGCTATTAAGCCTGCATTTTTTGCAAGCCAAGAAGCAAAAATCCCCATGGCTTTATTAAATCATATAAGTGTTGCTACGGACCCAAAAAACAATGAATTACAAACCAGAGATGATGTTATGTTCATATTTTAAAAGACATATGTGATTGCAGCACGATAAAGAAAATATAAACAATGAATTACATACACAGGTTGATGAAATCATTGTTAAAGTATAATGTCAGTAAAAATATGGATTATAAATTACCTGGCCACCAACATTAAACTTAGGAACAAGCATGTTGGGATTTGGTCTAGACTTTGATGGATCTTCACCATTGTTGTTCACTTCTTTGCTTTCCTTTGTGTTTTCATACATATTGTTGTTGTTGGCATTGTCACCAAATTTTAAAAGTTCCCGACTTGATAACCAAACTTCTTGTCTATTGGGCGAATCTAATAAAAAATCAGACAAACACTAAAACATTCAATAAAAAACACTAGAAATGATAGTTCAAATTAAAGGGAATAAATAAAAGGGTGTATGGTTCTCTTACTCTGGAGAAAAAGCCAGAATTTTGTGCATCGGTTCTCATAACTTGGAGCAACAAGAAAGCGCAAGATTGCAATATCGATCTGTTGTGTACTTTAAAATTGAAGGTAGAATAATTAAGTTGCCCTAGTTCTACTAAATAGGAAAAAGTAGAATGTGCATGGTACAAACAAAACAAGTATGCAAAGATTAAATTTATACCACGATATGGTACTAAATAACTATGTATGATATGAACAAAAATGTAGCAGCCATGATAAGGGTCAAAGTGCATATAATACCGTCAACCATTCTTAGCATCTTTTCAAAAGTGGTATTAGATTCCAGCGAAGATCAACCATTGGACACTGATTCTTAGTTAAATCCTCAAAACAAAGATAAACAAATAGCAACTAGATATGAATCTAATAGAGCTAATAAGCAGGATGCATTTGACAGTTATTTAGCAATGGAAATCTCAGGTATACTCAAAACAATCTCCATTATGCAAAACTCAATAAACACAATAGTGACCAAGCTTGATTTATTAATCATGTCACATAAACAGCCAACGCCATGATCTAGAACTCAAACCATGCTAAATAATTCACAACCATCACCTCTACAACATGTTTCCTTTATTACCACATCTATAAGCCATAGCATCTTGACACTATCAGATCCACAACCACTCTTCATGTGATATCCCGGAATTTTGAGCAATATCAATTTAATAATCTATATTAAAAATTAAATTGATTTGATAATATTTGTTAATAGGATTTGAATTGATTTAATAATTTTCTTTTAAAATAAATATTTAATTGATAATTTATCTTTTAAATGCTGATAAATTGTTTTCTATTTATAATGTGTATAAATTTGTATATATTATAGATAGATGAGCTTTGTTTTAAATTTAATTAATAAGGCATATTTTATAATTCTAATATTTTTGGGTAATTTGGAAATTTTGATATATAACTTTTCAAAGCTATTTTATAAATAACTATATGATTTTAAACATAAGAAACTATGATTTGGAATTTAAAGATAGAGTGTTTTAATATTTTAAAATAAAATCTATTTTTATTTACTTTATTGATATTTATATATATATATATATGTGTGTGTGTGTGTCATGATGTAATCTAGATAATAATATTTAAACTAGATCATATTTATCAACACTAGAAATAAGCATAAAATAAAATATAAATATGAGTAAATGCTTGTTACTTAAACTCTAAAAAAAGAAACAATAAATAAATACATATATAGAGGAATACAAGAAAATAAGTATGTAAGTTAAAACTAAATATTTAAGTTAGAAATTAGAAATAAATAACAAGCTAACCTAATAACAATGACCATAACAACTTTAAAGTAAAAGCTTAAGTAAAATATTATGCACTATAGCAATGTACATGTTGCAGGCAGAAAAATCATTTCAGTATATACGAAAATGGGGAAGTATGTTAAGCTTCAAGTCAAACAATAAACATATGTAAGATTTGTACATAAAAGAATAAAGAATGGCTTGTGTAAACTTGATATGGAACAAGGCATTTAATGCCATCACCACAAGTACACGAGACATCTCATTTCAGCCCCTTTATAAAAAAATCTCTGAATAATTGTGTACCTGAACAATAAACAATTGTGTATACTTGTTTTATTTATCAACTTATCTCATTTCATTCGTTTACAAAAGACTTAGCAATTCCAGTTTCTAAAAGTTTTAAACCAGACAAAGTTTCAGTAACCAAAACAACAATTTTATCAAATCTTCACTTAACCAAGTAAGCAATGTAAAGATCCAAGCTTTCAAGTTTCCAGTTCAAACATTTCAGTTTTAATGTTTCAAGCTGTTCAAGTTTCTGGAATCAAAACAACAAAGATATGCAAAGTTTTCAAATTCCAGTTTTCAAGCCTTCCTGTTTTCAAACAAAAGATCAAGCTTTATGTTTTAATGTCAGGTGAGTAAACTTTTAAAACTAAAACTTAAATAATCTGGAAATTTCTGTGTTAATGATTTGTTTTACATGTATATGTATGTGCAAGTTTCTTTGTGAATCTATGATGTGTGCATATCTGTTGTTTTTAAACTTCCCTGATCTTAATTCAAGTGTCTGACTTGAAACTGTAAACATGAGACACCTTTAGTTTTTGATGCATATGACTATGGATGAAGTAAACTTGAGATGTATGTTTGAAATGTGTTGGTATGATGGTTTTTAAGACTCTGGAAACATGTGAGAAGGTCTAAATAATTACAGTGTTCATCTCTGTTTTAAGACTTCAGAGATTTAAACTTAGTTTCAACTTCAAAATCCTTCCCACTCAAATTTCCTTTAGGCTTAAGTATTTAAAACAAAGTTTGTTGTTTTAAACTAAACTAAGCTTTAAAAATATTTGCAAGAATAATAGACAGGAATATTATCTAGAAAAAAAAGAAAACACAGAGGAGTTTGAGATAAGTTAAAAATCAAACATTGAAGTTTGTTGATTTAATTATATATCTGGAATAGTCTATGAAAGATAGGATTTTTAAAATCAAATTTACAATTTTTAATGAAATATTGGATGTGTTGTTTGGTGATGTCTGGAAATTGGGTTTTCGAGTTTCTCTAGTGATCTAGTTGATCTGGAGAGTTGTAGTTCTTTCTGGAGGTGGAAGGATGATCGGGGACTTCGGCAAAATTGTCTGATGATGGTATATTCCAGTAGGGAGGTGGTGGTTGTCGTTTGAAGTTAGGAACCCTAGTTAATCTAGTCTAGGTAAAGTCGATCACCACGGCTCTCATAGTTGATCGAGTTCAACCGGGTTTTGGGTATTGGTAGTAGACGTGTAGAGGAAGTCGAGGCCGGAGGGGTTGACCTTCAGATGGTCGGAGCTACGAGCACGGCACGTTGTCAGGTTGAGCGAGTTCCTGTTGTTTGGGTTCCAGGTTTCAGTTGAACTCGAATTTCGAATTCGAGTTGAGATAGAGGAATCTGGTGATAAGGATGGTGGTTGGGGATGATCGTCGACGAGGGAAGGTCGTCGAACTCGATCGGAATCGATCGAGATTGATGTGCATGTGCACGGTGTTTCACTGGTGGATGCTGAGAGTATGGTTTGAGCAGGAATGGTAGTCTCGAGTTTTTCTCGAGTAGTTTGGGGTTTGTCTCAAAGCAGTCTGGTGGTTGACTCAAAGAAATTTAGGGTAGACTCGGGTTATCTTGTTGTTGCCAGTTTAAAGCCTGTCAAGGTTTTAAAGTTTAAAATTTAAGGCAGGGTTTTAAACAAAGTTTAAAACCAAAATTTTAAGATGTGGATTCAAATTAACTTTTGTCTCCTAGTTTTAAATAAATAAAGTTTTATTAAAATAAAATGTTTTAACAACTTTAAAATGTTTAAAGTATATTTTAAAGTGTGTTTTAAATTTTGTTAAGTTAAATTTGTATTTATTTTGAACCTAAATTTGTAAATGAGAATTTGATCATTAATAAGAAAATGTTTTATCCTTTAAATAATGAAGGTTTAAGGATTTATAATTATTAAGTTAATTAAAATGAATAATTAACTAATTTAATTAATTAATGATTTGGATTAATTAATTTAGTAATTAAGAGTTAAATTAGTTAATTAAGTTTTAAGATAATTAATTTAGGATAAATAAATGGGTAATTAAGGATCATTAATTAAATAAGAATTGAATTTTAATTAATGATTAGTAATTAATTAATGAAGTAAGTAAGGATTAATTAAGTTATATTGAGTACTTAATTAATTAAATAATTAAGGATTAATTAATGAGTTATTAAAGATAAAATTTAATTATAATTAAAAATAAATCTTAATTTAGTTACTTTAGAAAATTAATTAAAGAAGTGTTAATAGTTAATGAAGGTTATTAACTAGGGTTATAAAATAATGAATTAATATGATTAATTTTGATAATTAATTAGATTTATTAATTTAAGATAATCAATTGTGAATTATTTAAGTATAATTACTAATGAAAGTAATTAAGAAATTAATTTCTCATTGTAATTAATTAAGTTTAATATGAATTGTTTAAGTTAATTAATTAAGTTTAATTAATTTAAATAAACATTTGATGATGTGATAAGAATAATTACTTAAGGAAGTAATTAATTGTGGATGATTTAATAATGAAAGTAATTTGAGTATAATTACTTCGTATAATTAATCAAGGGATTAATTAGAGATCATTAATTATGGAGTAATTAAATTATTTAATGAAGTAATTAAGGGTAGTTAATTACTGAATGGAGTTAATCAAGGTGATTAACAATTTGGTTTAATTGAAGAAAAATTACTAAATGAAATAGATGTAATTAGAGATCATTAATTATTATAGTCAATGATGTAATTTAGAATGCATTTATTTGGAAATAATTAATAAATGAAGGAATTCATTAATGTAATTAATTAAGAAGTAATGTAATTAATTTTAGTAATTTAAAGGTTACTTTCTATATTTGGTATAAGATAATTAATTTGTAAAAATAATGAAAGAATAATTACTTAAATGTAATTAAAGATAATAAATCAAGGATGATTAATTAAGATGGAAAGTAGAGAATGATTAATTAATTGACTTGTAATTAATTAATGGTTATGTAAGCAAGATTTATAATAATGAAGTAATTAATTTAATCTACTTTAAATTAATTAGAGATAAGTAATTAATTTAATTCATTTTAAATTAATTATAAATGGTGTGATTATTAATCCTTGTTTATATATGATGGATGATATTGATTTCCTTGATTGATTGTGATCTCAGATATGAGATGAGTTATATCTAGGTGATATGGATGCTTGTTTTAAGTATGATAATATTGATATCTGTTTGAGTTGATAATATGGATTATCTGTTTAGGATGATAATGTGATTATCCATTGTTATATTGTGATTTATCTATGTATGTGTATATAGATAATATTGAATTGAATTGTTTTAACTTTAAAACAACTTGGCCTTAAAGATACGGTTTGGATTTCGATGAGACCGGGATCGGGTTTCCAGATTTGGATATCCGAAAACCACATCGATCCAAATTAACGATAGGTCGTGAATCTCAAGTGAAGATGAAGATTCAGAGTGCAAGGGTTATTGTCGTTAACTCTGAGGATGATTCCAAAATGAGTGTAACGAGATAATGCCTTCGGTTTCGTTCGAACCCGGAACGAACTTGTATGGATTGAATGCTTTCAGAACATCGTCAGGTGGACGATGAGCATTCTAAGAGATGTGTTCTCTTAAGGTAATCGTAGCCTCAAGCCTCATCAACCGGAAATGGCTAAAACAGGGGAGGTGCAGCAAAGTTAGTGGGTAGTACCCAAGTAGGACGAGATTACCCCTGTCTAGATGTCCCTTATTATTTCGGCTTAGTGTGTGGTTGGTCATGACAACCGTGGGGTGTCTTGTGCGGGAATTATCCAGTAAGGGATGGTTCCGACCTTGTGTTGCAGGGGACTTAGGGTGGGTCCTCGGTACGCTGATCTAGGCCAGGTACTGTGACGGGCGGTACCCTAGTAGCCCTGCCATTGTATGGAATCCAATCTCCAATAAGTGCCTTCGGTTTTGATTGTATTACCCACGTTGTGGCTAGTATGCTGGAATTTAATGAATGTAACAATTTCGGCTATTTTCTATTTACTTGAAAACCCTAGACACTATTATAATATCACTGAATTTCCTATCAAAGTTTTGGTTAGCGTAAGGTAAAAACTTTTCCATGTTTATGTGTGGGAAGTCTTACGTGATACCCTTTGTTTTAAAGGATTTTCAAAGTTAAGCAACTTTAACCGTTTACTCATACCAGACCCATGTCTGACCCGGAGTTTATTTCTGTTTTTTTTAAACTCTCGGGTACTCAAATTTTTACGAGTAGCCAAGAGAATCAAGTTAGCTTTGACAAATTTTGGAGGAGCAATGGAGCAGGAGGCTTCAGCTTATAGATATATATTGGTTCTGCTGTGTTAGTGTTTATGTGTATTTTCCGCTGTGTTGTATCTCTGTGATGTTTTGAGTTGTATGAAAGACAGGTGTTTATAACTGTCTAATGTGTGATGTATAAGCTGTGTATCTCTGATGTATATGATACTATGTAATAGTTATGTGATGTATTATATTTTGTTCCGTTTCCGCTGTGAGATTCTGATGTTGTTGTGGTTCTTCTTCTCTATCTTTTCTCTTTTCTCGCCCCTTTCTTTCTTAAAAACGATACGTCTTCCTAGGCGTAGGAAGTCGGGTCGTTACACTTCACTACTCATCAACCTTCAAGCACACACATGAATATTTCACCACAATACGTCAATCTCACATCTACACACACATGAATATTGGTTTTTCCACCATCATCGTCAACAACACAAGAACCATGACCATCCCAAACACCATAATGTAATACTATTACTTCTAAAGAGAACTGTTATTATATGATTTCAAAAATGTTCGACGTTCAACCATCATCAAGGTACATAAAAAAAATTTAGTTTTGAATATTCTCCCCAGTTTCAACATCGTAAATGAAGTTAATTACTTCATCTAGAAAATATCAAATACCTCGTACATGCGCACACACTATGGGTGTAAATACACACAATATGGTCTATTAGTAATGGTTGCAGCAATGCTGCTGTTGCCAGCAGCACTAGCTGTTGTCGCTGCTATTTACAATAGCAGCAACAGAGCTGCTGTAACGGTAGCACTGTCGGCGTTGTTGTTTATAGCAGCTCTATGGTTGCTGTTTACAGCAGCAGCAACAGAGCCGCTGTAACAGCAGCAAGGTCGCTGCTACAAACAGCAGCTCTTTGGCTGCTGTTAGCAGCCACAATAGTGCTGTTGTAAACAGCTGAACAGAGCTGTTGTAAACAGCTGCAACAGAGTTGTTGTTTGCAGCAGCGACCGTGCTGCAGTTACAGCAAGCGCAAGTCAAGTGCTTAACATGACACTTCAGTTATGATAACAACTTTACTTAGCTTGTTTGATTAAGCTTCAATTATGATGTCAACTATCTTATATTAGTGAACTTATTTATTTATTTATGTAGTTGGATTAGTTCAGCATTAAATTCAGACAAGTTCAATTCAGTCTGCTAAAGTTGAAAAAAGCTTATAGATGATGTTAGGTCTTTTCAAATTGTAGAAAATAAATTATAGTTGATGTTTTTATAATCGACTAAGTATGGAATGTTTGGATAATGATTTCCTAGGCAGTTCTAAATGAATGAGCAAAATATTCTTTTACAACCAAACTTTGAAAAATAAAATCAGTTGTTAATTATTACATCAAATCTTAAATAAATATAAATTGATTTTTTTTTTCAAGTTAATAAATTATTTAGTTGGAGCTATGTACATCCATAATAATGTTCACTATTGGGACTTTTTCCTACACTTAACTTTTACGATTTAAGGATACGGATATTTTTTGATACCCAAAAAAATCTACGGATGCGGACACCGATGCCAATGATAATTCTTTGACATCTGTGGATATCAGATGCAGATTCGGATGTGGATTTAAATTTTCGAATGCGGACATATCCGCATCCGTTGACAGACCTATTTAACTCATTATTTTTCAAAATAAGCAATCAAACTCCTTTTTTATTCCCATGCAACCAGCCAATATCTAATCCGCTACACAATATGACTTGTATTCCCACAACCCAAACTCTAAGTCCTATAACTAGATCAATTTATGAGGGTTGTATGGGTAGTTATTTCATGGTTTCAAAAAGAAAATTATATACATTAATAGAGTATTGTTAAATGTAGAAGTTGTGGTAGTGACATACCTCCTTTACAAGCGATGGTGCGACCATCAAGTTTTACCAATGGAACTTCATTGATCAACTTCATTAGCGACTTTTTGCTTGTATCTTGTATCACAAAATGTGTAGGAGATTTCAAAACACATACAGTGAAATTATAGAAAATTAGGAAGCATAATAAAGCTATGACATTCTAATATTTGAATACAATATTAGTATCACACCACATACATAAATATATACGGCAGAAACTTAATTAGTAAATATGCATGGCAAAATCTCATTTCATTCATTTATTAACTAATGAAATAACTGAAATAATAAATAAAGGATGAATGAAAAAAAATCATTGAGATGCTAATTTCT
Source organism: Allium fistulosum (assembly GCA_030737815.1). Classification (NCBI taxonomy): domain Eukaryota; kingdom Viridiplantae; phylum Streptophyta; class Magnoliopsida; order Asparagales; family Amaryllidaceae; genus Allium; species Allium fistulosum. Next base: position 300,021,029 of record CM060901.1, on the reverse strand, counting down.
CATGGGATGTGGATGCATAATATTCTTTCCATCTCGAGAGCTAAAATGCTTAAATAGCTAATCTTTCTTCTTCTTTTTTATTCTTTTGTTACCATAAAGTTTTGCACTTTTAATTCATCCTCTCTTCTTTAAATATCACATGCAGTTGCCAACAAATGAATATGCATCCATTCATCAATTTACATATCTTTATGATTAAAATTTACAATATAGATTACTCTGCTAAATAAGCATGGTACATGTTTGGTACATATAGATACTTGAGTGATAAAATACCAAATTTCATAAAGAATAGTCACTTCCAAGTTTGTTCATAGTTCCATAGTTACATGCAATAAATTTGCCTATATTTATACAGAATATTATTTTTAAACCATTTTCAGTTTGTTTTATATTCCCTACTTTACTAGCCAGGTGGTTTCCCAATATCTAAAAGTAATATTCATAAATTCATATAAGATATATACTACTTTAGTGGTTAGGTGTTTCATATACCCTACTTCTGTGTTTTTAACTATTTTTCGCTTTGTTTTCAGAACACCACCTTTTTAAATTTTCTATGTTCATTTTCATGCACATTAAGTAGAGGAGTGGTCAGTAGAAGAAGTATATCCAACAGTCAAAAATCTCTATAGTATATTTTGGAAATCAGATATCCCTACAGCACATATTTTCTTGACTTTTGAGGCCTTCATTAAATAGTAAAATCTCATAGGTTAACTTTCTTATGAATTAAATTTGTAAACAAAAGTCATTCCTGAATTAAGACACCCACATGTTACATGATCATGTATAGATGAATTATTTGTACCTTTTGCAAAAGGGGGAATCAGACAAAAGGACAAACTTTGAAGAAAAAAATTAAAATAAAGGACATCAAGTTTTATTTTTAGACTGAAGGACAAATACTAGTTATAATTAACATTATATTCATTTTTTACACTATACAAAATGCTAGTTATAACTAGCATTATATTCAATTTTACACTATACAAAATGTTAGTTATAACTAGCATTGTCCTTCAGCCTAAAAAAACTTGATGCCCTTTAACCTAATTTTTTTAATAAATTTGCCATTTTGCCTATTTCCTGTTGCGAGAATTTGTAAGGAGATAAGTAGATTAGAATTAGAATAAACCAATATTAACCCCCATCCAAATATTAATGTTAGAGCTAGGATCAAGTTACACGGTCTATGTATCCATTAGCGTTTGTTGACGGGAAACCAACAACACACAAATTAGCGTAAGAAAAAGTAATTTATTATGGGTTAAGTATCACAGCATATAGTAATTAGCGATACAAAAAGAGGAATAAATATTAAATAAAAGCTCTAGTATCACATAATAAATATTATGGGTCATATTTTGTATTTTAGTAACAAGATAAGAGTCACAGGTCTCTGTTTTTGATGTTGTTATACAAAAAGTCCCTGTAGAAATGAATATGTAAATTTGGTCCCTATTTTTTAAAAATAAAAAAATGCAAAGTGTCTTGCACTTTTCTGACAAAAAATGCAAGATAGCTTGCACTTTTCTAATTCTGAAATATTTTTTCAAAATTTTCAAAATTTTCGAAAATTTTAAAATATTTTTCGAAATTTTCAAAATTTTGAAAAGTCTTGCACTTGCACTTTCTATCAGGAAAGCGCAAGCTGGTTTGCGCTTTCTGATTTTAAAATTCTTTTTGAAAATTTTAAAAATTTTGAACTATCAGAAAAGCGCAAGCTAGTTTGCGCTTTTTGATTTTGAAAATTTTGAAAATTAAAAAAGCGCAAGCTAACTTGCGTTTTCTGATTTAGAAAAAACAGGAACTTAATTTACATACTTATTTCGAGAGGGACTTTTCTTGTAACACCATCAGAAATAGGGACCTTTCGTGCAAAACCCCTTTTAGTAATTAGGTTAATAGATAGCTGATTGAATTAGATACTCTATTATATTTATTACTGTGTTTTGTTTGTGATTATGTTTGCATTTGAAAACGTACAACTGAATTGGAAAGAATACGTTGTTATAAATTATGATTATATTTGCATTTGAAAACGTACAACTGAATTGGAAAGAATACGTTATAATTTTTTATTATATTTGCATTTGAAAACGTACAGCTGAATTGGAAAGAATACGTTGTTATAAATTATTAACGATGAGAGTAATGCTATGTAATTGACCTTCATTTTCTATTATGCAAGCTAATAGTGCTAAGTAATGACAATGATGCTATAATTAAGCTCAAATACAACTGCGTTTTCTATGATGCATGCCAATATATAATTCTACATAATATCAAAATTAAAGTAATTGTCCTATCTAGCAACAGCCAATGATCGAAGCCCACGTTCAGCGTATTTGTCAATGATAGAGTGAACTTTGTTTCTAACATCCTCTCTGTAGTTGCACAGAGCCAGGCTCTGTTCGAAAATGAACCATTATAAGAATACACACACAAAAATTGAAGGAACTACTTGACCAATAATGTGCAAAGTTGCAAAAATAAAGTTAATAAATGTGTACATTTAGCTTGTAAACAAATTAAGAGTGTCATATTCAAGAATAATGATTGCTGCACTTTACTGCATTTTCTTCCCAAACGTGTATAAGTGATAGAATGTGATGCCTATGAAACCAAAACTTGTATCTTTTTTAATAAGTTTAGAAGTGATTAAAAACTGTAATTAGTTTTCTATAGCTTCAAATTAAGAAATTCTACCATAATTATATACGTACTGGCTAAACATTTACAGTCTATTGCAATCATTTAATATTTGAGCTTCACGGTTCCATGATACCAATCAACTGTTCCAATGTTCCATATATTCTAGTTTTATTTGCTCAAACATCCAAGATGATTATTTATTTGTTAAATCAGTTTGAGTTAATAACAAAGATGGATTTCTCATCATAGATATAGCTAGACATAGATGTTCAATGCAAAAGAAGTTGCATAACAACTTATTTTATCTATATATAACACAAGGGATTAATAATAGGCATAACAAGGCTTGATGACAGATATAAGATTGTAAGCTGTGCATATGAGTTAAGACTATTGGAACATAAATTATCCTTTTCTTTGTGCACATATCACTTCATCTTCTTCAAAAAAAATCAATCTTAATACCATATACTTCAAACAATGGAGAAGATGGAGAGCAGTAAATTACCCTCGCAGTTTCCATCATATCACAGTGCTGAATTCGATATCAAACTGAATCCCTTCAAGCAATATCTCATGGTTCATTACATGCTTGATTTATACCATGGATTTCATTATGTACAATAAAATTGACTGGTAATTGAATATCCCTTGCAGGAGCTAAAGGACTCAAGTTCATAATTATATAAAGCTGCTGTTTGATTACAGTGAGAAATCATTTCTCAAAACTAATCAGGGGAAAATTTATACTTTTTAAATTTGTTTGTTTATCATCAATTTAGAACATTATTTTTCTGGATAAAATACAAGCTTTTGGAGAGCACTAAGAGCTATGTAAGTGATGTGATAGCGAATGTTGTCGATCAATTTGGAACAGTATCATCTAACATTAAGCAGAAATTTAACAGTTATAGTAACGCTTCACAAACTGAGCAAAGAATCAACTGCCTGAGACACAGAATACTTACATGTAAACAATATACTTTTGGCCATGACATTTCTTCTCTGCTCTTAAGTTCTAAGTTCTCTAGACATCAGTGCTATTATGTTTTACCGAGTAAGGAGATCTTTTGTATTTAATTTATCGCTAAAAATTGCTGATTGTTAATGCCATTCTTCGTTGAATAGTAACTAGTACAAATCTACATAAGGCACAGAAACTTAGTGAAGGTACTTCAGGCTGCCTTAACAGCATGATACGACCTCATTAGGTAGAACTCACCCCTAAAAGCTAGCTTGTAAGGGGAGGGTGCCTAAATGGGTTATATATAAGCCAATATATCACATATTTTACAATGTGGATCATATCATTTCACCGCTCTTCGAAAGTCCGACGTCCACGTCGGCCAACTCTATCGACACTGACCCGACGGTAGCCCTTTTCTCTTTTTTGGACGGCTTCACTCACCTATCAGTATTTAATCTAACCTATAGGTCGCCCCTCTCGTGGCTCGAACTTTCGAGTGCGGTTCTCGGTGAAAGCACCAATTGATACGACCTCATTAGGTAGAACTCACCCCTAAAAGCTAGCTTGTAAGGGGAGGGTGCCTAAATATGTTATATATAAGCCAATATATCACATATTTTACAATGTGGGACATATCACAGCAGTACTTAGTTTTTTCTTTCATTTTCTACATATAAAGGCATGAATACAAAGTAACATGTCAAATTTGGCAATCGTGTTGATCCTACTGATGGTAAATACACTTCTCTAAAGATCCGTGTGAAACTATTACTACTCAACTGCCATTTTATGCTAATACTGTCAATAAGCTTGGTTATATCTATTGTTGATCAATTTAACAAAAAAACAGTTGAAATAAGTTGCCTCGGGATTATTCAATTTGATGCTAATACTAAATATAACCGAAGTTGCAACAAGGTTTAATAAATTACCTCACGACTGTTCAATTTCTAGGCATCAGAACTAGGGTTCCAGGCAGTTGAAATAAGCGGAGGAAGTCTGGGATCAACGATCGCGTATTTTTTTGGTGGCTGGATTTAGATTTAGAGATCTCGACTACAGAAGCAGAGGAAATAAGTGATGGAGAGGTTGTCGGACTTGGATTGGGAGAATTTTGTGACTGCGTGTTTCCTTTTTTTTTTCCTGAAAGTGACGAAGAGAAAGGAAGATAAGAAGATGAGGGTTTACCAAGACATGAATTTTTCGTTCCCCGCGGTAGGAAAAATGTTTCCCGCCTGTTTCATAACGTTGAATACTTTATACCTATTTATTTGATTTAGTTTCCATAGAATGTAAGGGGTAAAACGCTGTATATTGGTGCTATTGAAAGCCGAGATTCTTGTAGTGAATCTACTTTGGATTATTTGTATTAAAATACCTTTGCAAAACATATACATATGCATTTCTACTCTTTAAATCCTTGAAAAAGTATTCATATGCTTATCTTACTGGTATAAATATATTCACAAATCACCATACATTTTAATACTTAAAAAGTGTATTCATATACTTATCTCAATGGTATAAGCATATTCAAAAAATCATTAAAAAGATTTCATTTCCAAAAACATAATTAGACTTAAACAAATGTCATTTAAAAACATTGATAACACTAAACCCAAAATACTTTTGGTGTAAATAAATGGATCGTATAGAAATTAGATCAAATATACTTACCACCACTTTCCGATTTCAAACTTGTATTATCTCTCGATTAACAATGTAGTCGGACAAGTTAGCATACTATCCTTGCCTCAACATACATCCTTAAACTCTCACAGATAAAGATGAGTTTCTTTATCTTGGAATTTGGTGTTAAATATGAAAATAATACTTTCCATACCACCATAAATTATTAAGATCATTTATAAAAATCAAATCCCCTATTCTTGTCATGTTTTCGATATTACGATATACTCTATCCCTCACCCAGAAACGAAGCTAGGTAAGTCAGGGCATTGCTTGCTCCTGACCTTGCCTTCGTTAAAACACTCTGATTCTAGATCTCACAGATAGAGGATCAATGTACTTAATTTCCATAAGTAACCGAATTCATATACGGAAATAATACTCAATATACTTAACATCAATCATTGATTCATACTTAAAATATCCTTTGGTTGACAAGGAAGCCGTTCAAGTTGGGGTATTATTACATCTCAAACCTTGACTTGACAACATTCTTATCTTTCAGGATAGGTAGAAGTTTCCCAACCTCGAAGCTTAATGTCAACCATAAGGTTTCATAAATTCCGTATACTACTTGTAATAAACCAAATATTATAAACAAGCACCTTCATTCTTTTCCCCAAACTATTTACTATAACAGGAATGTTATAGTCCACGGTCTCTTTCCACTTTTCGAAGACATTTATTACAACAAGGATGTTGTAATCCATGTTTTCTTCTTCTTTAAGATTCCATATAAATCTCACTTGAAAATCTTTGTTTACAACTAAGTTTGATTTGGAAAGTTTCCTCTTTTCATAAAAGTACCACTTGCTTTATTATATCAAGTAATGCTTTGGATCACATATAAAAATTCCAAACCTCCTTTAAAACACTTTTAAACAACATTTAAACTTCCATCCAAATCAAAACTTAAAAGCCATCACCTTTAAAAGAGAATTGACTTTGAAAAGTAAGGGATTTCTTTTATATAAACCACTTGTTTAAATATCTCAAATTAAATCCTTTAAATCGCAGATCCATTTTAAACATTTTATTTTTCAAAGTACATTTTAAAATATTTAAATTATAATTCAAAAATCTTATACAAAGCATTACCTTAGGATCTTTAAATAAAACCCAACTTTGATTTGAAAAGATAAGATTTTTCCTTTAAAAAATTTAAACGTCTTATTTAAATAGCTAAAATAAATTCTTGAAATATAGTTAAAACTTCAAATTACCTCTTAAAAACTTATAGAAATTTTATAAAACGCATTTGAACAGAAATTTTACAAAATATCTAAGTAGACAATCTTTTATGCTTTACTAAAATCATAAATTTCCAAAGTGCATCCATAACAACTATCGCTATATGGACCGTAACTGTTACAACTTTATTTGTAAATCAAATAGCTCTTAAACTTCATTTCTTTCTATATTTTATACTACTATAAGTATAAAAAAACATTTTACTTCAAAATAACCATAAGTTTGAATTCAAATTTAAAATCCATTCTTCAAATTAATTTTGAAGCCAAGTATTTTGAAATGGAAATCAAACCCATAAAAAATAACTTTTTAAATAACAAAACGAGGCTTAGCGACTACTCCAACGTATAATCAAGGGCTACAAACATTTATATCTCAAAGAATTCAAATTTCTAACTCATATCCAAGCATTGACATAAACAAAAATATACGTAAATAAAAATCAACATGGTAAGGAACTCCTTAGAGTTCCTCTACAAATTTTCTTGTATTTCGAAGTGTATTCGTTGCGACCTATTCGCTACGAAACACTTCGACTTCTATTGCTTTAGTCCCCTATAGAAATGGTTATGTATGTCATTAGCTTTCGAGCGAAAATCAAACAATAACAAGCACTACATATATACATTTATATTTACAACATAAACAATAATATTTTTACAACATGGCATATTATTTTTAAATTATTTCAAAGTGATTTATCTCACTTTTATTCTTGACCAAGCTTTTCAAAAGGGCTATGACTCCTTGCAACTACCAAACTCATTCATTCCCTTGCGCTTCCTTGCGCCTACATCCCCCTTTCATTCACATCCAAGCCCCCACCCCCTACAATGCTCATGACTAAGGCTTCCCAGGAACCTGTGTGCTCCTTTTCTTCAAGCTACAACTTGATGGTGATTGTTGTTATGTTGTATAAGGACCGTAGAAAAAGTTTGAAGGAGAAAGGAGTTGACTTGCTATGGTTTCTAGAAAGTGGGAGAGAAAAATGACACGAAAAGAGTGGAGATTTTTGCAAATTAATTAGCAACCAAAAATGAGAACCTTGTGTGCATATTTATAGAGTTGAAAACTTCAAATGCCCCATTGCCTTCCAAAGATGCCTTCTTCCATACACTTTCTCTCCTTAATTTAAGCCAAGGTAAATCCTTCCATCATATCCTAGCCACCCTAAGCCCCATGCTACCATACTTTGGGTACAAAACATCACATTTTCCTTAAAATTTGGCACGATTAAGGAATTCAAATGTACTTTTAATTATAAGTTAATAACTTCTAGAAATCATTAAAGAAAGTAACTTTGCTTACTTTATTTTGTACTATTTGCAACTTTATTAAATGTGTAGAAATGTGCACATAAATATGTACATATTTGTCGAACAACTTTCATTCGATAAAGATTTGAAAATCCGAAAAACGAATTTTGGTCACATTTTCAAATTTTCATCAAACTATTTATTTTTCTAAACAAATATTCAAAATGAGTTTACTATCATTAATTAAATAATAAAAAGAGGGTTATTTTACTATTAAAAACCATTAGTTGAATACTTAAAATTAATTAAATATTTACAAATCAAAGCGATAAAATTATGGGCCGTTACATCCTTTCTTTCTTAAAAGAATTTCGAACTCAAAAATTTCATCATAACCAATCAATATAGAAATAAGCCATACTGGTACTTAACCTTTTAATTTCCTAAAATTATTTATGAAAACATTTCATAAAATCATAACTTAAGTATTAAACTTGTGTGATGCCCTAATACATCTTAAGTGCATATACAACTACCTGATTTATTCTTAGCCTTTTTATATTCAGACGCAAGTCCAAAATAAATTTTGCCTTAAAACTGAGTCGATCTCTTTGACCTCTTTGCCTATCTAGTCTGGTAAGCAGCTAAAAAGAGTAGAATACTGGTATCCAAACTCAGTCCTAGAGTCTACATTTCCTTAAACACTTCTAAGGTAAAGATGTTTATTAGCTGACCTAATAATACCAAATAGTTTATACAGCTTGGATGTTAAAAAAACATGGTTTAATAAAACAAAGCTGATTAAAACCTTCTTAATAAATTTAACCCATTAAAACTTGTGTTAAATTATTTCTTCTCTAACCAAGAGTGATATAAACCCATATTAAAAATTTCATTTATCAATGCACTCTTTTATTTAAATCCATTCTCTTTAAGGAAACTTAAGACTAAATACCCGGTTTTTATTTCAAAATCTTTTCGAAATAATACTGTATATTTTAATTCATAGAAAATATACATATAGATCGAGTAACACCAAAACGGTACCAAGGAACTGGGTCCTACTAAATATTATCATGCATCTTTATACCAACAAAGGTGATACTTAAAAGAAGTGCTTACCATCCGAACACGTCTCTTACCCATTTTTTAGTCATTTTCAAGCCACTCGAACTAGTTGACATATAAATGCTTCTTCTTTATGAATCCCATTTTGAAACAATATCGTATATATTTCCACATAAATGGTTCTAACAAAATATCTATTACCACTTTCTTTGGGTTCGTTTAGATTTGAAGTCGTTTCGATCGTCCAATGACAAAGGAAATAATTTACTAAGTGCACTGCAACAGTCGCCTAAGCAAACATCCAATCGTCACTTAGAAGATTATTTAGATTATCCCAAAACAAAACGATACGTTTTCCCTAAATTATCCAAATAAAATGTATCTAGCTTAAAATGCTCTTTGAAAATACTTGTACGTATAAATTCATTCAAGTAATACTATTATTACTTTTTCCAAAAATCATTTGAAATATTTTTCAAAGACACCGGAATTTTAAATTCTCAAAAATCCTCTTTATTCTATAAGACATGTCTTATAACCAAATTCATAAAATCATCTTTATATAAAATCATTTCATATTCTAATAACCATTTTAACAACATTATCATCGAACACCTTATAGTTAAACTGTGAAACTTAATTTACAAGGTGTTCATATTTAATCTAAAAAAACAATAAATGCCCATAAATTAGCGAAGCATAGAAATTAACAAAATAATAGCCAATGCTCCTAACTAGATGAGCATGAGTAATCAAACAATAAATGATAATAATTGCATATTATCATTTCCTAACAAATAAACATGCCATAAATAACTATATCAATTTTTTTTAAAGTTATTCTTTTATATAAAATATAATCTTACATAAAACTATTTCAATTACAAATTTTAAAAAACAATATTGTATCGGTTTGCTTATCCAAGTGTTTACAACCCTCTATCGACACTGTAGTGTCACACATCTCAACCGAATTCATAAACCACTCAACCGACCAATCAGCACAATATAAAAAAATTTACCGCACTAACAAATACGCACTCCCATATATGTGTACATACACTCAAACTCATTCTACGGTGTCGGTTACCCTATCTCTAACGAGTTTACCCTACCAAGGCCATGGTGTTCACTCAACCAAAAACCTGATACCATGTGTACGTTCTCCCTTCCCGGAGGTGACTACAAATGGTAACCTTGAATCTAATATTATGGCTAGCATCTCCATTGCTTTAACACCAACCAGTAAAGGGATATGTAAAGGCAAGAGTCTAAACTCCGTTGCAATTCACAAAGCGAGAACCCCTATCATGCGTGCCAACATAACACTCACCAGATTTGATCCCGATCTCTCCGAACCAAAAATTGATAGTTTCAAAACTGGCCAAGTCGCCGGTTATTAAATTATCAAATAAGCAAACAACCAAATCAGAGATTTAATTTCATATGGAAATCAAGCATGATTTAGCACATAAGCAACCACCAAGCCTCTTTAATTAATCATTTCATTAGTTAAATTCTCCTTTCAATTATTCGTATTAAAATACCTTTACAAAAGATATACATATGCATTTTTCTACTCTTTCAATTCTCGATAAAGTATTGATATACTTATATCACCGGTATAAGTATATTCACAAATCACCATACATTTCAATACTTAGAAAGCATATTAATATATTCATCTCGACTGTATAAGTATATTCATGAAATCTTAAAAAGGATTTCATTTCCAAAAACATAATTAATTGGGTTAAAAAATGTCATTTAAAGACATTGATAACAATAAATCCAAAACATTTTTGGTGTAAGTATATGGATCATATTAATATAACAGGAATGTTATAGTCCACGGTCTCTTTCCACTTTTTGAAGACGTTTATTACAAAAAGGATGTTGTAATCCATGATTTATTCTTCTTTAAGATTCCATATAAATCTCACTTGAAAATCTTTGTTTAATGCTAAGTTTGATTTGGAAAGTCAAGTTTCCTCTTTTCATAAAAGTACCACTTGCTTTATTATATCAAGTAATCCTTTAGATCACTTATAAAAATTCCAAACCTCCTTTAAAACACTTTTAAACAACCTTCAAACTTCCATCCAAATCATAACTTAAAAGCCATCACCTTTGAAAGAGAATTCGATTTTGAAAAGTAAGGGATTTCCTTTATATAAACCACTTGTTTAAATATTTCAAATTAAATCCTTTAAATCTCAAATCCTTTTTAGACATTTTATTTTTCAAAGTACATTTTAAAATACTTAAATTATAATTCAAAACTCTTATATAAAACATTACTTGAGGATCTTTAAATAAAACCCAACTTTGGTTTGAAAAGATAAGATTTTTTCCTTTAATAAATTTAAATGACTTATTTAAATAACTAAAATAAATTCTTGAAACATATTTAAAACTTCAAACTCCCTTTTAAAAACTTATGGAACTTTTATAAAATGTGTTTGAAAAGAATTTACAAAATATCTAAAGTAGATAATCTTTTATACTTTACTAAAATCGTAGATTTCCAAAATGCATCTATATCGACTATTGCTATATGGAACGTAACTTTTAAAACTTTGTTTCGTAAATTAAATAGCTTTTAAACTTCATTACTTTCCATATTTTATTCTACTATAAGTATAAAAAACATTTTACTTCAAAATAACCATAAGTTTGAATTCAAATTTAAAATCCTTTCTTGAAATTAAATTTGAAATCAAGTATTTTTTCGAAAAGGAAATCAAAACCATAAGAAATAACTTTTCAAATAACAAAAAGAGGCTTAGTGACTACTCTAGCACATAATCAAGTGCTACAAACATTTCTATCTCAAAGAATTCAACTTTCTCTGTCATATCACAAGCATTTACATAAACAAGAATATATGCAAATAAAAATAAACATGGCGAGGAACTCCTTAGAATCCCTCTATAAATTTTCTAGTATTTCAAAATGTATTCATTGTGACCTATTCGTTACGAAACACTTTGACTTCCTTTTCTTTGGTCCCCTGCAAAAATGGTTATGTATGTCATCCGCTTCCAAGTGGGATTCAAACAACAACGAACACTGCATATATACATCTATATTTACAACATAAATAATAATATTTTTACAACATGCCACGTTATTTTTAAATTATTTCAAAGTGATTTATTTCACTTTTATTCTCGACCGAGCTTTTAACAAGGGCTATGACTCCTTGCAACTACTAAACTCCCTCCTTCCCTTGCATTTCCTTGCGCATACCTCCCATTTGCATTCATGTCCAAGCCACTACCCCGGTACAATGCTCATGACCAAGGCTTCCTAGGGGTTTGTGTGCTCCTTTTCTTTAAGCTTCGACTTATGGTGGTTGTTATTATGTTGTATAAGGACCACAGAAAAAGTTTGGAGGAGAAAGGAGTTGCAATAATTTCTAGAAAGTGGGAGAGGAAAACGACATGAAAAGAATGGAGATTTTTGTAAATGAATTAGCAACCAAAAATGAGAACCTTGGGTGTTTATTTATAGAGTTGGAAAAATGTGGTAAAAGACTTCAGATGCCTTTTTTCTAAATTACCCATTTTCCCTCCAAAGATGCCTTCTTTCATACACCTTCTATCCTATTTTAAGCCAAGGTACACCCTTCCATCATACCCTAGCCACCCTAAGCCCATGCTACCATACTTTAGGAACTACACATCCATTTTCCTTAAAATGTGGAACAATTTAAGGAATTCAAATGTACTTTTAATTATAAGTTAGTAAGTTCTAGAAATCATTAAAGAAAGTAACTTGGTTTACTTTATTTTGTACTATTTGCAACTTATTAAGTGTGTAAAAATGTGCACACAAATTTGTGTATATGTGAGCAATAACGTAGCAAGAACTTTCGTTCGATAAAGAGTCAAAAATCCAAAAAATGAATTTTGGCCACATTGGCCACTTCTCATCAAACTATTTATTTTTGTAGCAGAATGTTCAAAATGAGTTTACTATGATTATTAAATAATAAAATAAGGGTTATTTGACCATTAATTGAATATTTAAAATTAGCTAAATATTCACAAATCAAAGCGATAAAATTCCAAGTCGTTACAACACTCATACAATGCTTTTCTTCATGGTTGGTATTGACTTACACATCCTAATGCATATGCTATATCTAGTCTAGTACATAGCATAACGTACGTCATGGATCCTATGGCTGAAGCATAGGGGACCCTCTTCATACACTCTTTCTCCTCGTCAGTATGAGGAGCGTCCTTCTTAGAAAAGACGACTCTAGATTACATTAGAACATTTCCATGCTTGGAATTCTCCATACTAACATTTTAAGTATGGCATTTATGTACAAGGATTTTGACAATCCCAACAGCCTCTTAGATCTATCTCTAAAGATCTTTATACCTAGTGTACATGCTGCTTCTCCTAAAGCCTTTATAAAGAAGTTCTTGGAAAGCCAAGCTTTAACTAATTGCAATAATGTTGCGTCATTGCCAATCAACAGAAGATCATCGACATATAGCACTAAGAATACGATAGCATTGCTCCATCCTTTCTGTACATGCATGCTTCCTTTGTGTTCAGATAAAAACCAAACTATTTGATTACCTTATCAATGCACTTATTCCAACTCCTTGAAGGTTGTTTAAGTGCATAAATGGACTTTAACAACTTGCAAGCCTTGCCTTTACTCCTACTGACCATAAAACCCTCGAGTTGCAACATATAGATAGTCTCTTCAAAATCATCAATTAGAAATGTCATCTTTACATCCATTTGCCATTTTTTGTAGTTATAGAACGTAGCAATGCTAGCATAATCCAAATGGACTTAAGCATGACTATGAGTGAAAAGGTTTATCATAATAAAAAACATGAATTTTATGAAATCCTTTTGCAACTAATCTAACCTTATAAGTCTCTACTTCATTTGCATTTAGCTTTTCCTTAAAAATCCATTTACAGTCGATGGATTTGATCCCTCCATACTTTTTTTTCATACATGGAATCCATCTTAGATTTCATCGCTCCAAGTTAGAGTGTAGAGTCTCTACTCTACAGTGCTTGTTGGAAAGACAAAGGAGTGTCGTCATCTAATACATGGGCCTTCCTTTTGCCATCCAAGAGAAAATCATAGTATCTCTCTAGTATGCAGGATTCCCTACTATACCTTCTAATACATTGTGTGTTTTCGTATAAGGTGTACTCGGTTCTCCTACTGGTTCTGGCTCTGTGTTAACCTCTTGGATCTCGTCCAAGTCCACAACCTCACTGTTAATTTCCTTTGACAGTAATTTCTTTTCCAAAAAGACAGCATGTAGAGAAAAAATAACCTTTTGTTCCTTGTATTGTAGAATATATACCCCATTGTGTTATTTGGATATCCTATAAATTTACACAGTACCGATCTTATCTCTACTTGGGGTTTCTTGCCATGCCACATTTCATATGGTTTTTAGGAACGGATTTAGTGGGCAGTAAGTTCAACATATGCATTGCGGTTTCCAGCGAATATCCTTAATAGGACAGAGCTTACTCAGCCTTACTCGTTATGGAACAAACCATAACTAATAGGATTATGTTCCTTCACTCTAACACACCATTGTGTTGTGAAGTATAGGATGACCTAACCTTAGAGATAATCCCATTATCTTTTGAATACCGTTGGAGTTCCAGCCTAATGTACTCACCTCTGTGATTGGGTCAAAGAATTATTATTTTTTGGTTTATTTTATTTTCGATTAAATTCTTATAATCAACAAAATTGCTCATAGATATCGGATTAGTTCTTCATAAGACACATATATACTAGTCTCAAGAAATCATTTGGGAAGGTAACAAATTAAGAACAATTGTCTTTAGTGATTACAGACATCGAGCCACATACATCACTATGTGCTAACCCTAAGAGTTCATAAGCTCTTTCATTGCACCCATAAAAGAGGTTCTTGGTCATTTTACTTTTGAGACATGACTCTCACATGTCAAATGATTCGGAATCAAGTGATGGGAGAAACTTCAGTTTTCAGTTTATGTAGTCGTTTCTCCCTAATAAGACCTAGCCCACAATGCCAAACATAATTTTCATTTATATTGTTAGAAGAACGACTCATAGAACAAACATATTTTGTACCGATCTCGTAAATTCCATTTTCAAGAATACCATCGTATATTTTATTTCCATTCAGACTTGTGTTCATCATTAACACAGTGGAATACGTATCCAATATCAAATAATCTAGAAATAGATACATTCCCACAAATAAAATATTTTCCAAAGTATCAATTATTTAATGTCAATACTACTCCACTGGAAAAACATAAATGATAATATTCTATTGTCATTGTGTCTACAATAGATCCATCAGCAATCAAGAGCTCAACTCTCCTTTTACCACGTGGTACCAGTTCCTAAGCCCCACTTACAAATTACGTATATGATCTCCAGATCCAGTATCTAAAACCTAAGACATTTTTTTGGTTGAAAAAAAATTTCGAATCATAAATGTACCTGATGGAACTGTAGAACCGTTCTGCTTTCTTCCCATAACAACCTTTATGTACTCAGGACAGTTCCTTTTCCAGTGGCCTTTCTTATGGCAACGGTGACGTTCACCCTTGTCATTGGATTTCTTACGCTTCTTATTCTTCTTACCTTATTTTTTCGCTTCTCATTCTTCTTACCTCCTCTTTTTCGCTTCTTCAAACCTTTCAGAGATGATCTCCTACCCTTAACAACAAGTTTGACCCCTTGATCCTTCAATTATGACTCGGTCAACCTCAACATATTAAGGAGTTCCACGAGATTCACATTTAGTTGGTTTATATTATAATTCAATATGAACGGTTCCTACTAAGGGGTAAGTGAACCAAAAATCAAGCCTAACTGCAACTCACCGCTTAACATCACATCCAATTGTGAAAGCATATGAACATAGCCCTTCATCATTAGGACATAATTATCCACCTTCTATCTCTTTTGCATTTTGGTTTTGAATAATTTCTTAGTAATCGCATACCTTGTGGAATGAGATTGCTCACCAAACAGTGCCTTCAGACCATCGAATATCTAATGGACATACATGGTTTCGTGCTGCCTTTGCAACAGCTTATCTAGTGCAGATGGCATGAAAACTTAGGAGATTTCTAGGTCAGCAACCTACTTGTTATAAGCAACATGCAGTTCAAGGTCAACGTTTTTAAGGGTTCTTGTTATAGGAGTATAAGTAACAGACGACCAAAGATGCTCGTATGTCAATGCTATCTTGATAGATCTTAGCCAATTGACATAGTTGTTTGGTCCAGTTAGCTTGTCATTTTCATTAAACAATCTTAGGGTTAACATTTTCTATAAGTTTTAATTAGTATGTTATTAGGACAATATCATGTAGATGTTGATATAATATTTTTAAGTTTAAACTTTATGTTTCATTCTACCAGTAAGGTTCCGCTAGTTTTTATATATCGACAAACCCTAAGTCAAAACATAGAGGTCTTTCGACTTCACTAGTAGGTGTTAGGACTCGTCTCTATTGAATTCCGGCCTTCAGTTTGCTCAACAGGTCATAGCTCCACAAAAGATGGATAACTCCTTATCGGTTATATCATATACAACCTCTAACCCTTGGTACCATGTTATAATTTCACTTCGACCTTGAGTCTACTCAACAATTCAAAATGAAATTTATAACAACCCATATCTTAGTGGGCCTAAATTTCGACTAAATCGAAACTCAAGTCCATTAGGGTATAGATCATTAGTTTTGGTAACCTATAATAATCGCAAGCATATCAGAGAGAGATAAATATAAACTCACTATGGAATTGAAAGAAATATAATAGAACGGACGTAATAATTAAGGCTACTACCTTGGAATTAATATTATTCCTTAGATGCTTTGTGTCTTGTCCGCGCCGAGCATGAATAAGTAGACTTCTCCATCTATCATTCCCATCTTGTCTAGTAGCCTGTCCTTCTAAATCTATCATATAGGTTGTAATGGAGGTTAGAACAATGTTCTAGTGATTAGAAAATTACATGCTTTACCTATACCATTAATTTACGCTGATTGATTTCCGTTTAAGTGTTATGTCTAGTAATTACTACTAATATGTTTAATCTTATGTGCACGTATGATATACCAAACCTAACCTTCTCCAAGGTATAATCACAAATGTTCACCACCCAAACAGCGACCACTTAATACTTCTTTAATAGGGAGGAGGTAGACCCAACGGCCATTTAAAACCTCAATCCCCGAAGCAAGCCCTCTGCGATGCAAATGCTAGTCAATCTGTTCTAGTTACATTAACCAATGACCACTATATACGGCTCTATAATTTATAATTTAATTTCTCTACTACTAATGCATATATCTAAGGGTTAACTAGCCTACCTCCGATAAACAAATTTCCATCTAACCGTCTACTTTGAGGTCTGTGCATCTCCTATATGGATTCTACACTAGTAAGAAGCGAAATCCATCAAGGCATAACCCATATCTTTGTTACCGCTCGCTTGGGACCGTTGGTGGTCATAGCCTATATACCAGACCTACTACTAAATAATGGTACAAAATATTGACATAGCCTGCTGACCATTCATAGCTGACATCCTGTTTAGACTAATCTAAGTAAGTCAAGTAAAAATGCCCCTTTCGATTACTTAACAACTCTTATTGGAAATGAAGCAGATCCCATTTCCTAAAAGTACCGGGTCATTTAATACTTCAAATCTGAGATGAATGCTCAATATATTTTTCACCCTCCTATTTGCAACGCATATCCCTTCCCCACGGGTCCTATAGTTGGAGATGTCTCACATCAGTAGAAAGTATACACAATTGCTGGTAGCCTCTAGGTGAAGGGAAAACTTCTGTTGTGTAACCTTATTGATCTCGCATCTTAACCCACTAAACTAAACCAAACGTCCAAAGCCCAGTTGTTGAGCTAGGTCCACTAATTCACGCTCGTTCTAAATGTATAATTGGAAGTATATAATTTTCTACTATGAAAATTATATTGCCATCTACGTGTATTTAATAGTATTAATAATTATTTGTTCGCTACGTAATTATTCCTATTTTATACGCTTAAGCTTTGGTTTTCTCATTTCTTCTTAGGTCTAATAAATGTCATTTATTCGTAATAATTAGTCATTAATGTCAAAATTGGACAACCTATAATGATATTTATTTACCCATTTCAAAACCCACCTATTATGCCTTTTCAATTTCCTTATAAATGCCATATTAAATTCTCCAATCAGTCCTTATTTAATTTCTTTTAACTCTCTAATAACTACATATTTATTGCCCATTAAATTTGTAGTATTTGTCCATAAATTTTGGAATTACTATCCTTACAACTTTTCAACCCCTTAGTCCTATAATTATTATGTTACTAATAACTAATACGAACATCATTGTAAATTATGCTACACGTGTGTGTGTGTGTGTATTTAATCGTTAAGTGCGGTTATACGTGTGTGTGTGCATGCATGTGTATATATATATATATATTCCTATTTCTAACTGTTAATTCCTAGAATATTCCTTTTCACGTTTTAATTTATCAAAGCTAGCCTTCCAAAAAGGATTACCATTGTAGCTTTCCATAAATTACCCAAAGATGAAGCTTTTTCTCCGTTTGAAATTACAAGTAATAATCTTTTTTCTTTTATTGAAATAGACAGCATAAACTATGGAGAAGAATATCCATACTTTACACATCTCCTTCCTTTTTGGTATTTTCTTGTTAATTCAAATGACACACTTTTATACATATCTTTTTATTGGATAATTTATGGAAATTGCATGAAAATATATATAATTAAATTGTACCCTACTCCAAATAAACCAATATATTGAGATCCACATTCCAAGTCAACTAGGTCAACCTAATTAAAAAACCAATTATAGATATGGAATAAACTTTATAATTTTACAAACATTCTTCAATAATTATTATTTGGGACTAATTTCAAATTTCTAGATTAGGTCATACTATTCCTATTCCAAATACCTATTTTATAGAATATGTAGGTTATAATCCTATATGTTGGTTATAGACCTACAACTCATCAGATCTTATACATGCATAACAATTAAATAAAATTCAACGATATAAATTTCAATGCTATAAATAAATTATATAATTTCCCACTCACCTTTCTAACTTTCCAAATCTCCCAAATCAAATTCCATTCCTTTACTTGACTCCTTTTCCATTCTAATCCAAAAGAATACATATAACAAGGTATATACATACTATTAGAATTGCAGATATGAGAAAAGATTTGGGGTTTAGGAGAACATAGATTTATAATTATAAAATCTTATCATTTGATCACAACGCTTCTTCTGTTCTTCTCTTTCATTTTCCACCCCTTCTCTGATTTGTGTGTGTGTGTATAATATTTTACAATTTTTAGAAATAGTGGAGAGAGGAAAATGGCAGAGCTTCGCAGCTTGGATCAGAAAATATGAGAAGAGAAGTGAGGGGTTGGTCCTGTATTTATAGACCTTCGAACCAACCGTAACCATTAGATCAAATTAATTAAATCCGGGTCCTTTAGCCAAGGCTCAAACCTAGCCGCCATATGATGACTAGTTGACTGCCCCTTATAGGCGGTCGACTGCCAGAATAAGGAGGGGGTTGATGGCTAGAGTCCTCATTTAATTATAATTTATTTCCTATTTCATTTTTAATTATTTTCATTGTGGAAACTTCAAATACTAATAACTTCTTCGTTTGAGCTCCGATCATGAAACTCCAAATATAAAAGTTGCTCAAAAAATCAACATGAACGCAATAGTGCAAGTTTTATGGCCAAAATTTGTCATTTGCACAAATTATATTTTTGGGGCCTTATTAATTATCATTAATTTTATGGGGTGTTGCATCTACCCCTTAAAAGAATTTCGTCTCCAAAATTCCCTAAGGGTTGAATCATGCAACATAACGAGCAACTAGTCGAAGCTATCCAACCAATTAGTGTACAACCAATTCTTCAGCCAAACATGTACAAATGCATGAGGTCAAATATATAAGACATGCATGTAGAATGGCACTAAATCAGTGCCTCCTATATGAATACATTTTTTTAAAAACATTTTGAAAATATGATGCAAATAGCCTATATATACTGGTGTTATATATGTATGAGAGTTTTCAAAAATCAAAAATCATTTTTTACACAAAATTTCACACTCCCATGAGTAGAATTGTAGGTCAGCCAATTTTGCATACAATCCTTACCATCCAAACCTAACAGACAATTTCTAACATCTAAATTTTTTAAAAATCCAGTTATTTTTATTTCATACTTCTATAACGAAAAGGAATTTAGATAGAAAATTTTATAATTCCACCCTTCTTTTGGATACCTATTCCATTGTACCTTGAAACCTTCTCTTTTGCCCCTAAAACTTTTTCAACTTTTTCAAGTATAATTTTCATATGAAAGATTATTTTTGGATGTTAAAACATAATTATCCTAAGTGCAAGTTTCATTTCACTATCAATAAGGAATGAAAATAGAAATTCCAAAGCTAAAGCACCATTTTCCCTTGTTGTTCTCTTTGTTTAGTATACAATCACCCTAGTCAGATTGTAAAATTCATATTCATTAACACGTTGACCCACCCTACGTTAAGCATGCTGCACTAGAAAATTGAAAAAATTTCGAAATTTACTTTTTCCGTCAAGAACGTTTTTCCTTTGTTAATCAAACTCGCGAAATAGTTTGGAAAACTGAATTCCCAAAAGCATTTAAACACCATTTTTTTTTCAAAAGCACTTAAACAAAATTTTCCAAAAATATTTGAACCAAACTTTTTAAAAGCATTTAAAAAAATTCAAACGCATTCAAACATAATTTTTCAAAACGTTTGCCACTCCATCTTTAAAATAAACCAGGCCATGTTCTTAACGTAATCGAGACTCAATCAATGAGTTAATGCATATGATTGACCCTATTATTGTGTAGTTAATCTTAGGTTTAGGGAACCTATTCTTTTATTCTAAAACAACAAACTACCTACAAGCTTTAAATTTTAGCTTTTAAGGTACATGAATAGTGACCCGTGATTTCACAACAACTCTTCCCTGTCCTCCGCTTGCTAAAATTTATTTTTCCCAAATCCTAAGTTTTTAGGATCTAAGCATTTTTAATTTCTAATTGCTAACTTAATTTCCTAATTTGTTTTATAAACTTCCAATCTTACCTACCTCTGGCCGCGTTCGTTCGTGCCAATATCGCTAGTTAGGTGTTCTTATGAGATTTCCTAATTTACACTGTTTTCTAATATATTTATATAGCGGTCAAAGCTCATACGAACTATCAACATGGTAATAAAATAGGAACATATTTCATATCATATTGTATGTTTTTCCAATAATATAAGGTAGACAACTGACGAATACAATCCAAAACCCTAAAGAAAATTTTGCTAGAAGCTGCCATTCATTATCAACTGGTATTAATGATGTTATGGCCCTAACACTTCCTACTAAATTAAGATGGATATTTCTAGTATGTTATTTAGCTATCACTTAACTTACCTCATTGACTTCTAATAAATAAGGTCTATCTATTACTTCAATCATTCCACCCGATTATGTGATAAATGTACATTTGTACACTGCAATGAGTAAGAAACATAAATTATGCACATTTAGAATAACTTTTCGAAAAATTAGTTTGGTGGAATAATTTTCTAACCACCTATCTTACCTTCTCTAATTGTGAGATAACTAACATCCTTTTGTATGTTTTCTATCTCCTTACTTTCTTCTCCAACCATACTACATCTTTTCTAAATCACAATCTCTTGACAGTATCCTCAAACTTTGGTATTTACTTCCTATATACCCTTAATCCTTTATGCGAGTATACCTCAGGACTCGCAAAATTGTACTTTAATACCATCCCTATTCATTTGAGGGTTCTTCTTATGGCATTCACACAATTTTAAAAAAATATTCCTAGGTCCATACCAATACTCCTTATATTCAACGAGAATTCCTTGTTGCTATCCTAGAGCATCCATAACCATTTTATTCCTAGCCTAAACCTTTACTCCATCTTAACTAGCAATCATCCATATCTACTCCATATCAGAAACTGGTTTTGTTTATTCACAACTCTTTTAAAAATAAAACTTCACGGTCATGCGGTACTTGATCAAAAACTTTTATCTTTAAAAATATAAACTTAGAAACCATTTTATCAAATTCATAAATTACTTGGTTTCGAAAAGGAACCATGAAAATTTCCCTTTTCTAACCAACTTTACATTTTAAAAGACTTTCTACAACGAAATTTTACTTCTTCCAAAAGTAAGATTTTTATACCCGAAACATCTATCACATTTAAACTCAATTATCATACCAAACCTTTTTTTTTCAAAAACATTTTCTATAACTTTAAACAATGAAAAATGGAGTAGGCAGAGATAACTTCCATCACGTTATTTTCCTATTACTCATGCTATCTCCGCTTCCACCCTTGATGGAGATTCTAATAGGATATGAAGGGAACTTCTAAAGATATGAACAATTGCTGCATCTACTAAGCATCTTTCTAAAATATATACGCAATTACAACATATCCAAGGAATTTATCCATTCTTCATATCCTATTCCTATTGCTCCACTCTTATGTTATTTTAACAATATTATTAATCCTATTTTATATAAATTCGAAATACTATTTCTATCTATATTTCTAATACTACTATTAAAATTTCTCCTACCTAAATTTCCTTCAAGTGGCTTACACTTCTCCAATAATATATTCCTTATATCTTAGTTATTGGGCATCCTTACCCTTTTATTCTCTTTACCTCATTTTAATCAAGTACCATTTCCGTTTATCCACCTCTCAGAGGAAGGATTTTAAAAACATTCAAACTTATAAAAATAGGAAAAATCATCGAGCCAAACCTAAGCTTTATTTTCCATTCATTTTTAAAATGAAAATCTCTTTATCATAAACCTTTAAATCAAAATTTTTGACTCAACCAATATTAAACTCAAAATTTCCTTGCTTTTCTAAACCTCAACTTCCTAATAAATCTCCTAAAACCCCATTCAAAAATGTTTCAAGGAATTTTCAAAAATCTTTTTGTCAAACTCTTTCACATGGGGTTGTCATAGAAATGGACTTTAATCGTCCTTTCTTTTGTACTTCCTTCTTCCTACTCCTCCTTAACTCCTCTTCGTAAAAAAATTAGCTATCTTCTAGTGGCTATTAATGTACATCTTCTTACGAGAACTTTCTCCACTCCTATCATACCTTAATTCTAGATACTTGCAACATATAGTTTCTTACTTGCCATTTGGTTGGATAAAATGTGCATCTTCTATAGGCAATCCCTCGACATCCATAATCATAAGGCAGCCTAGACCCAACAAAGGAGTCAAGTATCATCAAGCCTCCAAGATTCTTCTATATGTCATGTCATGCTCTTCTTAGTAAATGGCTTGCAGTACAGCCAACACTTCGTGGGATAATCAGGGCATGTGTATTATTTAACTCTATTTATTGGCCTAACTCACAGTTGCCTCGTCCATCCTTTCGGAATATGGTCCCAACAACTTCTATAGTCAAAGCTTATAGAGTTTGACGTATAATATATTCATATATACATATATATATATATATATATAATTTAAAAATACAAATACATTCTTTCAGCATATTCTAATTCATATGATTGACTAACCTTAGCTCTGATACAAAATGTAACAACCCACATCTTGATGGACCCGAATTTCAACTAAACTGAACCTCAATCCATTAAGGCACAGATTGTTGGTTTTGGTAACTCGTAATAAACACAAGCATATCAGAGAGTGATCAATATAAACTCATGGTGGAATTTAAAAAAATATAATAGAACATACGTACCAACTAAGACTAGTACCTTGGAATTATTCCTTAGATGTCCAACATCTTATTAGCGTCGAGCATGAATAAGAAGACTTCTCCATCTATTATTCCATCTTGGTCCAATAGCATGTCCTTCTAAATCTATCTCGTGGGTTGTAATGAGGAGGGATCAGAGCAACGTTCTGATGGTTGGAAAACTACATATTTTACCCATGCCATAATTCATACCGATTGATTTCTATTTAAGTGTTATGTCTAGTAATTACTATTAATCTGTTTAATCTTTTATGTAAGTACGATATACCAATCCTAATCTTCCGTAAGTTATAATCATAAATTTTCACTACCCAAACCTCGACCACTTAATACTTCTTTAATAGGGAGGAGGCATACCCAATGGCCATTTGTAACCTCAATCCTCGAAGTGGGCCCTCTGCAACGCAAACGATAGTCAATCGGTTCTAGTACAGTATTCGATGACCACTATATTCCTTGTTAATTCAAACGATGCATATTTATACACATTTCTATTATTGGATAATTTATGGAAATTACATGGAAATAGATATAATTAAACTCTAACCCACTCCAAATAAATCAAAATATAGAAATTCACATTCCAAGTCAACTAGGTCAACCTAATTTACAAACCAATTATAGAAATGGAATAAACTTTACAACGTTACAACTTTACAAACATTCTTCAAATTATTTGGGACCGATTTCAAATTTCTAGATTAGGTCATACTATTCCTATTCTAATTACCTATTTTATAGAATATGTTAGTGAAAATCTTATATGTTTGTTTTAGGCCTACAACTCATCAGATCTTATACATGCATAATAATTAAATAAAATTCAGAGATATAAATTTCAATGCTATAAATAAATTATACAATTTCCCACTCAACTTTCTAGCTTTCCAAATCTCCCATGTTTGAATCCATTCTTTTACTTATCTCCTTTTCCATTCTAATCCAAAAGAATATGTATAACAAGGTATATACTACATATTAGAATTGTAGGTTTGAGAATAGATTTGAGGTTAAAGGAAATATAAATTTATAGTTATAAAATCTTACCTTTTTCTTTCGCAATGGTGATTCACTTCTTCTCTTCTTCTCTTTTATTTTCCGCCCCTTCTCCGATTTGTATATATATATATAATATTTTATAATTTTTGGAAATATTAGAGAAGGGACAATGGCAGAGCTTCGCTACTTGGATCAGAGAATATAAGAAGAGAAGTGAGGGGTTGGGCCTGTATTTATAGGCGTTTGAATCAACTATAACCGTTTATTAAAATGATAATATCCGAGCCATTTGGCCAAGGCTCGAACCCTAATCGCCACACGAAGACCGGTCGACCGCTCCTCTATAGGTGGTCGACCGCTAGTGGTCGACTGGTCCATGGAGGGGGTAGATCGATGGGGTCAGCATTTAGTTATTATTTATTTCCTATTTTTTTTTAATCATTTTCACTGTGGAAACTTCAAACTCTAATAACCTCTTTATTTGAGCTCCGATCGCAAAACTCCTAATATGAAAGTTCTTAAAAAAATCACCATGAACGCAATGGTGCAAGTTTCATGGATAAATTCTTTATTTACTCAAATTCATTTTTTAAAGCCTTATTGATTATCGTTAATTTTATGTGGTGTTACAAAATTATTCACTCGTACCTACCATATCGCAACAGTTTAAGTTTAGTGTATGTACCTTGAGTTTGCTTAACAAATACATATAGTTAACTTACCTTGTCTATTCAATATATTAGTAATACTACAAATAACATCTCTTGCTTGAGTTTGCTCAACAACTAAGGAGTATGCAAGTAATATATTAATACATACATACATACATACATACATACATATACATATACATATATATATATATATATAATAGAGAAAAACATTATATTACAAATTCATATTCTTGAATATATCATATTGAGTGAAATCTACTTATGGAATAATGTATTTTTATGAAATACCCTCGCGATTCAATTATTGGACACATCGAAAATCACGGTATATGTACATTTACATATATATTTATTTTTTAAGTCTATTTAGGGTTCTTTTTAATGTTCCACCTTTAGTTTATACATTGATATTATATAAATTTATTGTTATATAACTTTTATATTTTAATTGCCTTATATAATATTCTTATGTATAGTATTATATTTATTAAATCATATTTTCTTAATTAACACTTTAATTAATTGTATATAATTCAATCTTAACTTATTATATTGAATACTTATATACTATAACCTTTGCAACAACACACATATGTCATATATATATATATATATGTGTGTGTGTGTGTATGTATTTTAATTTATTGATTAACTTTTGATTAATTTATTTAACTAAACCAATTTAATTAAATTTTATTAGTTGCTAAAATTATTTTATACAAATACATGTATACTTATATTGTCTTAAACATTTCAAGACAACATAACATATATTATTATATATTATACATGCATATATATATATTAACTTATTTTATTAACTTATTTATTTTATTAATCTTATTAATAAAATTTATTTTGAGATTAACATATATTTATTTCCAAACATTTTGAAAATTTTCATTGTATTATAACTTTTATAATATATATGTCTTATTTTAAATTTAACTTTTAAATTTATAATTTTTGTTTTTTATTTTAAGAACAATTTTGAAATTTAGCCCAAGATCCAATTCAAATTAGGCCTTTTCTATTAGAGGTAACCTTTGGTCTCACTTATCTGTTTGGGCCAGCTGATAGCTAGGTAGGGCAGAGTAATTGATTGTCCAATCCTTATTCTTCGACACTACCTTTCTAGACACCCTACTATTCGGGTTGTGAGCTAAATTAATTAGCACTATCATAACTTATTTAGACCATATGGACTATGGGATTTTTATATCATTGTTGAAACTGGGTCAACCTACAGCGGAGTAATTGGGTATATTTCAATTTTTTTTACCTATTTGGATATTTATCTAGCCAATATAATCTATATTCATTTTAAACTTTTCTAAATTTCCTCTAAATAGAATCAATATTGTATTAAAATTTATAGATAAAGTTTTATTTTATATAATTTATATTATATTATATATGTGAGTACCATATACACACATCATACCCACATAGATGCTAGAATTTACATCACAACGGATATGTTAGCCCCTCATTTATACAAATGGATTGTCTAATTTTGTGTATGTGTATGTGTGTGTGCATGCATCAAAATATTGTATAAATAAATGCATATATATAAACGTATGGTTATATATTTATTGTAAGATATTGATTGTAAATTATTTAAATAAAGCATTTATAAAATATACATAACATATATATAAATAAATATAATTAAATTATAAAATTATCTCAAAATTAGTTTTTTATATGAAATTCGAACTAAAATTATTTATATATATACATGTATTTTTAAAATTAATTTGCACCATTTTGCATATAAACATATAACTAGGTATAAATATACATAAATTTATAAATAAATGTATATTTTGGTAATGTTCTCGGCCATAAAAAATGATTTTTTATTTATTTTACTTTTGGTTTAAATAATTTATTAAAGAAAACTAATACTTAATTAAAATCCATATAAAATTAACTAAAATGAAAAAATTCATTTTTGAAAATATAATGTATATTTTATATTACATAATTTTTTTATATAATTTTATATTATTTACGTGTATACGTTAATTTTATTTAGTTAACTAATTTTCAATCAAGTAAATATTAAATTATATAATATATATATATATATTACCATCGAAAGTTTTGAAGTATAAAGAAAAAAATTATAAAATTTGAAATATATTTATTATATGATTTAATCTTTTTTAATTAGATTTAGTTTATTAAGTCATTTAATAATATTATTTTAATAAAAGAATTTAGGTTGTGAGTAGCATACATTTATACATGAATTTTTAAATTACTATATATATATATATGCACTTTCGCCAAATCCCAATGTTTGCTTGTTGAAATGAATAAATAGACTCCTTGAATCCAGTCCTAATCCCGAAGTTGCTAGCTTATGAGTTGCCTTACCACCAACGATCGAATCGATGCAAATTGATGTGATTAAATGCTTGAATTTTTAGAGTTGTTATTAGGTAAGTGTGACAAACACCTCTAAGTTTTATTTTAGCTAGGTCACGTTTAGGTTGATTGATTTGGAGTTTTTAATGTTCCAACACGTTAAGGGATAATTTTTGCAGTCATAGAACAATTCACAGGCTCAAAGTTGGAAAGCAGTTAAAGAAAGTAAATCACATAGGAATTTATAGTGGTTCGGCAAGAATGTGCCTACATCCACTATCCATCTTATTATTCTTACTTTGATTTGATGACAAATACAGGTTTGTTCGGAAAGAGTAAAAACATGAAGTAGCTGGAGTGACTGAGTCTCAGCAGAGTTTTCCCTCTTTTCTCCCAAAGTCGGCCCCCCTTGTTGTTGAGAAGCTATGGTATTTATAGAGTGGAGTTGTGAAGTGTGGAGGTGGGGATTATAAATCTCTCAATCTAGTTCAGTATCTGGGAAGGAGCATTTGGATCGGCGCTTGGGTCATGGAGCTTGTCTGGCCTGGTTGTTTTTCCTTGTCTGGTTCGGCGCTTCTGCTCTGGAGTCTCCTATTTGCCGGACCAAACATTTGGTCCGGCATGCCTGTATACCGAACCAAATGTTTGGTCTGGTGTTGGATGTGTCACACCGGACCAAATATCTGGTCTGGCATATCAGAGAATGCCGGGTCAGATATTTGGTCCGGCATATCAGAGGATGCCAGACTAGACATCTGGTCTGGCATGTCGGACCATATATTTGGTTTGGCATTTTAGTGAATGCCGAACCAAGTATCTGGTCCGGCAGTTCTGTCTTCCATGCCTCTGTCTGCTTTTACTTCCTTTCTTCCCTTTATCTCTGCTTGCTGGAAAACCGAGCCAACACTTGCCCCCCAAAGTATGACGTGTAATTACACGACATGCTTCGTTTGGTTCGGCACCGAGCTCCTACCACCGGTCGAAAATTTGCAATCGTTCGTCTTCCTTCCTTTTTCCTCTTTAAATACTGCCTTCTCTCCTTATTCTTTTCTTCCTATTTTCTTAATTAAATTTCTCCAATCTCTTTTCGATTGATTAAGGTCCGTTTTGAGCCCATTTATATTGCTTGAATCTAAATATATATGCCCCTTCATTGGTTGAGGTAAGGTTTTCTAAACCCGATCTTTTGGCCTGGGGGTTTTAGGGTTTTTGGTTTCGGATTTGGTGAAGAAGGGGATCATGCTTGATGATCGTGAACCTAAGGTTCAGTATTGGACTGGAGAGAAATGGAGCAGGATAGTGGCTAAGCGAGGAATTACTATGGATATAAGGAGGATGAAGTGGAATGATAGGACTGGCATCAACGTGGACAAGATAAAGTGATGGAAATGGGGATGGTAGGGATGGAGTGGTGAAGTCCATGCGACTGGTTATGGGCCTGTGATCGATTGTAGTGCTAAGGATGGATCCGTAGTGTTTGGTTCGGCATTGGGATGTCATTCGGGTTTTGGTACAGGATAAAGTCGGACCAAATAGCCCAAGCGCATGGTTCATAGGTATGCCGAGCCAAAGGTGGAGTTTCTTAAGATGGTTAGGTTAGGAGTATGGTTTCAACTGGGCTAGACGATAGGAGGTTCCCCATGAATGTTTTAGTTTCCATTTACGATTGCACCTCTATTGGACTTATGCTTGTCTTTTATTTCTTCGTGCAGGAATATGTCGTCTAGTTGCGAGCTTCGGTCCAAGCATGCATCTTCACAGCCTGCCAGGGCTGGCCCTTCTTCTTCTGATGTTCTAGTCAATCCTCCCAGACAACCCAGTTCTGCCTATTCTTTGGTGGAGGGCTATGCTCCTAATCAGACGCTGGTTAGGCCTTCAGAGAGTTACCCCAGCATGATGACGGTAGAAAAGCTTAACTCCATAGCTACTTCATTTGGGATAGCTCGTTGGGACATGATACTACCCAGCTCGGATGATAGAGCCTGCTTTCCTTCAGGTGGATATATGGCATACAGTAAGTACCATTGTATGTGTGGTGCAATTCCTCCATTGACCAATTGGATCACCAGCTTTGTGATGTACTTGAAAGTCGCCCACATGCAGCTTCAACTGAACTCTTACGCCATCTTGACATGCTTATACTTGATATTCGTGAAGCGTTATCAGAGACCCCCTACCCATAGAGAGGTCAGATATTTATATAATGTGAGGAGTTATCGAAAGGGGAGTCCCTTCATCAGCTTAGAGTCCTCTCACAAATTTAAGCCTATCCTTGATCTATACTCCAAGTTTAGCATGTTCAAGAAAGAGTATTTCTTTGTGCGCGATGATGTCGTTTCCCAACACATTTTCACCTCTGGCTGTAAGTCATCGTTATATCTTTTCTAAGCTTTCTGTCGACTTAGTTCATTTTTGCTCCATATTTTTCAGGTTACATAAAAGCGACGGAGGACGAAGGTTTGAAAAAGATGACCAAGGAAATATTGTCTATCCCGGAGGTCGAGAGGGAAGCCTCGTTCCTACTCCATGATACAGCCCTTCGCTTTTACGACTTAATCGGCCCTAGACAATCCATGTAAAAGATCAGGCCAAGCTCAGCCGAGAAAGCAGCGGAAGCTGGAGGAGAAAGGGGAGATGCAGATAAAGGCAAGGCTCATGAGGAAGAGGGTGATGGGGTCGGAGCCTCAAAGAAGTTGAGGTGTAAGAAGAGCGTGGTTCGTCCTCCCCGTTCGGGGAAATCTTTGCATATACGGGATGCTCCTTCCCCCGACGACGAGGTAGGTTCCCATTTGGAGAGAGAGACTGAAGAGGAGGAAAGGTCGGAGGGAGATTTTGAGGCAACGGAATTGGAGGCTCATGTTTCTCCAGATGTGAAGGTCATAGGTAGCGAAGGCTTGGGTGCGACTCCCTTGAAGAATGCCGAAGCTATGCGGGAGTGGCCCGAGCAGTTAGATCAACCTGCGTTGGCTCTTGGGCCAATTTTTGTCACTAACCCCTTCCAAGAGGGTGTAGTTCTGGGTGACTTGAGTGGAACGCCGCTTTTTCCAGTGCAAGGCGGAGCGGGAGTTGGCGAACATTTGGGTTTTCCCCAGGTACTTTTGATTATTGTATGGATTTCGGGATACTTCTTGAGAACTTTTTTGATGAGTCCCAGTTGCTCCTCAATCCAATGAATCCTGGTCGCTGTGTGTCTTCTTTCCTTCGAGTGGAGTCTTGTCCCAATGTATTCCCTACTTGTGTGAGACTCCGTCCCGGCCAGTTGATCCAGTCTACCCTAAGGGTTTGTAGTAGCTCGTAGCATCCCACTGTCTCGCATGTTTTTTTTACGCTTTCTCCATTTCTCTGTTCTAATGTTGTTATTCACATTGCAGGGAAAAGAAGGAATCCGAAGAGAAATGAAGTGTCTAGGCCGCTCGAGCAGTTCAAACGGATGAAAGGGGCCCCCATTCTTCCAAGATGGCTTTTCAGGAGGAAATGACCATGCAAGGGAATATTAAGGAGACTCCGTCAGGCTTGGGTATAGGAGAGAGTCATGGATCATCTCAGAAACGTGCGAGGTCTCCGGATAAGGATGCCACCTCCCCTGGTTCCCAAACTTCTTCTCGGCGTCACTGCCAAAATCCAATGGGGCTTGAAGTACATGAAGTGCCTGATGATTTAGGGGAGGGCAATGTCGATACCTATTTCTTAGATTATCAACAGCCGATGCGGAATCCCTTTAAGGGTCATCCTGATATTAATCCCGACTATGCGCGTCATCTGGCGGATCCTGATACCGAGTTTCTTCTGCTTCGAAATCCTTTGGTCCAGATCTTGGACGAGGCATATACTCTTGACTTTTCCAACTTGACAACGAGGATGGTCTAGATTACGGATGAGACCAGAAACATTGTTGATTATCAGTCCCGTTTAGCCAAGGCTAGTGAAGAAGTTGGGAGCGTCAATGTATGATTGTGTTTGGAGGTAGAGGATCTTCGCAAGGCGCTTAGGGAGAAGGAGGCTAAGTTAGAGGCGGTCGAAGCATCTCACGCATCTGAAACAAGGAAAGCCAAGGAAGAAGCAATGAGAGAGGCCACCGACCTACGCAAGACACAGATTGACGAGGCTATCAGCTTAGTAGATGAGGCTCGGCAGAAGGATCTGGAGCAGATCCGCTCCCTCAAGGGTAAGGTGAAGAAATCGAAGGAGGCTTTGGCTGCGCTGAAGGAGTCTCGGGGCGAGTGGCAAAAGGAAAAGGACTCATACCTGGCTAAGATTGATAGGTTGAAGGTGGAGCAGACCCAGTTAATAAGGGATAAGGAACAGTACATGAATAAGGTGGTGTCTCTCCATACCGAAGTCGACAAATCCAGCGATTTTTGTGATACAGTCAACCAGATGCTGAAGGATACTTATTATATGTTTTGAAACTAAGGAACCTTCAGTGGATGGATGATTATCCTCAGGTGATGGCAGGAATCCACTCTCGGCTCATCGAGGAGACTAAGGCTGCGGTCGCGCAGGAGGGAGGAGTTGTGTATGATGTTAGGATGGTGAACAGCCAGTTCACAGTGGAAGAGACCAAAACCATAGCCAAGGGTTATGGTTGCTGGCGGAGGATGATGAGGATGGGTCGGATCTTATGGAGCTTGGTGATCCACACCGCATTACCGCAGATATCTCATCTTTTTTGCTTTAGTTCTGTTATCACTTATCTTGGAATGTGAAGCTTATGATTTCTCTTACTTACATCGTACATGGACTTCTTCGGGACAGGTTGGGCCTTCGCAAAAGAGGGGCGAGTTTCTCGAGCAATCCGAGACTCCAAGAGACATGGTCGGGGGGAGCAAGCCGAGTGACAAGGCCATTCCTCCTTTCTAGTCGAGGAATTTTTTTTACTTTCTGCATGTATTTTTGAAGGATGTATGGTGGTTCAGTATTTGTATATATAAACAAAAAGCTTTGTACATAAAGATTTTAATGTTGCAATGTTCAACTTCTATCTTTTGTATGTTTATCTGGAATGAATTTTGTGATGTGTGATTTTTACAGTCTGCTCCGTCTGTTTGTGAACTATTTACGACTTAGCTAATCGTTATAGTGTTCGGTGATGCAAAAAATCATAAAAATGCTGTTATATTCAAGGCCGATTGCGAATGATAACTACTCAAGCTATTGCCCGTGTCATGATTATTATTCGATTTATCATTGCCGGTGTGCGTAATGCCAATCGTCAATTGTGAATTACCCCTGGCTGCAGCCATGCCTTAATCGTGGGGTTCATAATCGGTTTGTAGTCGCCGACGAGCCGAACGCCAATGATGAACTTCTTAGGCTATAAATCGTGCCTAATTCGTGGCTTATGATCGGTTCATCATTGCCAGCTTGGAGGTGCCGATCGTCAATAGTGAACTTCCAAGGCTTGTTTCGTGCCTCTTATCGTGGCTATCTTACTTTCACCGTTGCCGGCAAGCGCCTATGATTGCTCACAGTAGGAATAGTCATCCGATAAATAATTAAATGGAAGAATGTTCAAATAAAACAAGTAATGCGAGACACCAAATTTTATAGTGGTTCAGCCAAAATATGTTTACATCCACTGTCTTTCTTTTATTGCTTCATTTAGTACATGTTTCTTTACAACTCAAGAGAAATAGCGGCGGAGATGTTGGAGATTCCATGCCTTCCCAAACACCTCTCCATCTACCATTGACAAGATGTAAGCTCCATTGTGAAGATCCTTATGAACAACAAAAGGTCCTTCCCAAATCGAATCTAGTGCTCCCGATCGTGGGAAGACTCGCTTGAGTACCAAGTCTCCCTCTTGCAGCGCTCGAGGCTTTCCCTTAGAGTTGTATTCCCTTGCCACCTTCTGTCTATGAGCGGCAGCTTTAAGGGCGGCGTCATTTCTTTTTTCCTCGATCATGTTGAGTGACATGTTTAAGAGCTCCTCGTTTTCTTCCGGATTATAATGCATTCTACGGTGCGAGGGGACGACTGTTTCGATGGGAAGCATGGCTTCGGCTCCGTATGCCAATGTGAATGGCGTGCGCCTTGTTGCAGTCTTGTAAGAAGTTCGGTAGGCCCATAAAGTAGTAGGCAGTTCGTCGACCCATGCCCCCTTGGACTTTTCTAGCTTCTTCTTGATCAACGTTTTCAACACCTTGTTTACTGCTTCGACTTGCCCATTTGCCTGGGGATATGCCACAGCTGAGAAGCTTCGGTCAATCCTATGTTCATGGCACCAACTGGAGAATTCTTCACTGTCAAATTGGTGTCCGTTATCCGATATGATCTTCTCCGGCACCCCATACCTGCACAGGATGTTACGTATTAGGAAGTTTATCACTTTGGTAGATGAAATTTTTTTAAGGGCTCCGCTTCCACCCATTTGGTGAAATAATCCACTGCCACTATAGCGTATTTTGCTCCTCCTCGACCCATGGGGAGTTCTTTGATTAGATTAATTCTCCAGATGGTAAAGGGCCAGGGGCTGACCATCTGGATTAAACCGGTAGGTGGTAATCTTGAGATTTTGGCAAATCTTTAGCATTTGTCACAATTCTTAGCAAACTCGGCCGCGCCCTTGTTCAATGTAGGCCAAAAGTATCCATAGCGTAGGATCTTTCTGGCAAGAGTTTGCCCTCCGGTGTGATCGCGCGCAACTCCCTTGATGAATGTTATTAAGGATGTCTTTTGCTTCGTTCCTGGCAACACATCTTAGTAGTGGGTTGGAAAAGCCGCGACGGTACAGTATGACATTCTCGATGGTGTAGCGGGATGACCTCCTTAGGACTTTCCTGACTTCATTCCGATCTATTGGAAAGATTCCTTCTTGCAAATATCTGATGATGGGGGTCATCCATGTCTCCTCCTTGTCTGCGATCGCTGTGACTTGCAGACACTCGAAACTCGGTGTGGATTGTCTCATGATGGGGGTTGCCCCCGCATTGACTCGGTCTTTACGCTAACCCCTTTAGCGAGGGCATCCACCTCTTGATTTTCCCTCGCAGGATGTGTTATATTACATAGTAGTCTAGCTCATCAAGGAGAGTTTTGGCCTTTTTGAGGTAAGACGCAAGCTTTTATCCATGAGTCTGGAATTCTCCAAGGATCTGGTTAACAATTAGTTGTGAATCGTTGTGTATACATATCGACTTAACTCCTATTTCTTTAATGATTTCTAAGCCGGCTATTGTTGCCTCATATTCAACTTCGTTATTGGTTGCAACAAACTCTAGTCTCAGTGCATAGCTTAATTTCCTTCCTCGGGATGTGACTATTATGACACCTTCCTGATGCTCCATCAACGAACATATTCCATTTGACAGCTTCCTCAACCCTTGCCGTAGCTTCCTCATCTTGCATTGTTAACTCAGCTATGAAATTGACCAAGGCTTGTCCCTTAATTGCGGTGCGCGGGTGGTAGGTAATGTCATACTGGCTCAGCTCAATGCACCATTTTAACAGGCACCCTGACGTGTCTGGTTAATGTAGGACTTGCCTCAAAGGTATATCCGTTAGAACTCTAATGGAGTGCGATTGAAAGTAGTTTCGTAATTTCTTGGATGCTATCAGCAAACAGTAAGCCAATTTTTTGATCTTTGGGTATCTATCAACCGTGAATCTTTTGCTAATGAAGTATTCTGGTCTTTGGATATGATCATCTTCTTGTCTAATGCGGCACTTAGCGCGTGGGAGGATACAGCTAGGTATGGGTAGAGGCTCTCTCCATCTATCGGAGTGAAGAGCACTGGCGGCTTCCGTAGGTGTTCTAGCAGACTCAGGAACGCTGAGTAGCATTCATCGATCCATTCAAATTTTCCTTTGTCCATTTTGAGGGCTTCGAAGAACGGGACGCACTTGTCCGTGGCCTTGGATATAAACCTGCTCAGAGTAGCTACCTTCTTGTTCAGGATCTGCATTTCCCTTTGCATGACTGGGATTTTGACGTCTTTCAAAGCTTGTACCTTTTCAGGATTCGCCTTTATTCCTCTAGCGTGCATAATGAAACCTAAGAATTTACCCGAAGACACCCCAAAAGAGCATTTCAGAGGATTCAGCTTCATTTGGTATTTGCGTAATATTTGGAACATCTCGTCTAGGTGGCCCAGATGATCTGTTGCTCTTCTCGATTTGACAAGCATGTTGTCGACATAGACTTCCATGGAGTGACTAATTTGCTGCTCAAACATCGTATTAACTAGATGTTGATAGGTAGCGCCGGCGTTCTTAAGCCCGAAGGGCATGACCTTGTAGCAATATAGGCTTAGATCTGTGATGAAGCTTGTATGTTCTTGATCCGGCACATGCATGGGATCTAGTTGTATCCTGAATTACGTCCATGAATGACAACAACTCATGTCATGCGGTTCCGTCTACCAGGCGGTCGATTCAGGGCAAAGGAAAATAGCCTTTGGGGCAAGCATTATTGAGGTTGGAGAAGTCAATGCAGTTTCGCCATTTCCCATTAGGATTTTTCACTAAAACCGGGTTGGAGATCCATTTTGGGTAAATGGCTTCGCGGATAAAGCCGTTGGTGAGCAGGTTCTTCACCTCTTTGTTGAGAGCAGTTGACCATTCTATCCCGATGCTTCTTTTCTTTTGTTTGATCGGATCTTGGTTGGGTCAATATTGGGGGAATGACAAGCTATTTCTAGGGATATTCCCACCATGTCTTCATGGGTCTATGCGAATACATCCAAGTTCTTATGTAGAAATCCTATCAGCTGGATTTTTAGGTTCTGGTTCAACTGATAACCTATCTTTAAAAGCCTTGTTTTGTCGTATTCGTCTACCATCACATGTTCCATAGCCTCCACGGGCTTGGCGTTGACCTCCTCCTCTCTATCTCTGGGGCCCAACTCATTAAATGGGTCACTATTATATTCAAGAGGAGGGGCCTTCTTTGATTTCTATGCTTCCGCATTTTTGGCACAGAGGGCGACCCCTACGCCTTTCCCTTTTTCCTTCATCTTGTTTTGGCGGAGTTCTGTCACGTAGCAATCGCGAGCCGCGTCTTGGTCGCCTTCTACTTCTCATATTCCAATATCAGTTGGGAATTTCATCTTCAAACACCAAGGTGCCAAGACTACCTGGAAATTAGATAACGCAGGCCTTCCCAAGAATGCGTTGTAGGTAGATTTCCCGTCCACCAGCATGAATGTTTGCTTTCGGACGATTGATCGAGGGTGACTTCCTAGCTCAACGAACAAGTCTGATTGTCCAAGCAGCATCGTGGCTTCCTAAGTGAACCCGTGCAAGGGCTTATGGCACGGGGATACATCTTTCATTGACAACTTCATTTTGTTGAATGCTTGTTTGAATAAAATATTCACCGAGCTTCCCGTATCGACTAAAATGCGAAACACCTCCACCGGGCCGATCCAGGCGGAGAAAACCATGGGATCCGTGTGCGGATATTACTTTCCAACCAAACCTTCATCGTTGAAGGTTATGTCGACCTTTTCTCTCCGTTTAGCGACGCGTCCTTCAGTTATGGAATGAACATATCCTTCCTTATCTTTCAAGGATCTCCCATACCTCTCCATTTCGGCCCAACTTCCATCGGCTATATGTGGGCCTCCAGATATGGTGTGGACAGTTATATTCTCTTGGTTGGAGCGGCTCGTACTTACTCCCTCCTTGTTGTTCCCTTGCAGGTGTTGCCCAGATCCTTCGTGGAATGGCGCGGGAGAGTTGCACCCTTTCTGGACGTATCGTTCCAATTTCTTTTTTGGATATATTCCTCAATGAGATCGCGCAAATGCTGGCATTCTTCGGTGTTATGCCCATGAGACTCGTGGAAGCGATAATATTTTCCTATTCTAATTGCAGCTTATGACTCTTTTTTGTATGGAGGGCGGTTTTATTTCAACTCGTGTTGAGTAGCCATGTAAATGTTCTCCACAGTGTCATTCAAAGGAGTGTATGAATCGAATCTCGGTCCAAGCCTGTATTGTCACTTATTCCCATTTTCAGTTCCAGAGTTTCCTTGGTGGCCATTTTTTCCTTCGTTGTTCGGTTTATTCCCTTCCCCTTGGAGTGGGGCACCCATGTTTCCTTGGGCGCTAGAAGTTTTTGTGGGTTGCTCGCTATATCAGTGGGCCGTTGCGTCCTCCAATCTCATGTACTTCCTAGCTTCATGAAAGAAATCCTTAAGAGTTAGAGGCTTTTCGTTTGTCAATCTTCTTGCGAGCTTTGAATCTGGGTGGGTGCCTACGCACAGTGCCATCAGTGTAAGTCTTTCATCAGCGTTTTGTATTGCTGCTGCGGCAGCGTTAAAACGGGTAAGATATTGCTGCAGCGGTTCTCCTGCCTTTTGTTTTACGTCTGATAAGGAATAGGCATCCTTAGGCTGTTCCATGTGGATTCGTAATTGACTTATGAACTTTTCCTTCAACGTTTCCCAAGAGCTAATGGAGCCATGAGGCAGGCGACAAAACCATATGGTTGCTAAGTTTGATAGGAACAACGGAAAACATTTACACAACACACCCTGTTGCTCCATTCATGAGCATGTGCTGGGTGTAGCGCTGCGAGTGGATAATTGGGCCGGATGTGCCTTTGTAGGGATCCATAATGGGTATCTTCCATTCTCGAGGAATGGATGTTGCTCCTATGTCGCTGGTGAAGGGGCTGGACACCCTTGCCCCTATCCCTCTTTTGAGTTATTCATGCCTGAGATATTCCCTCAAGAGGCGTGTTATCCTCTCCTTGGATTATAGGGCAACCCTAGGAGAAGTGGGGGCTTCCCTTTGATATTGATGGCATTTGGAACCTTGGTTGAGGCTGGATTGGCGATGGTTGGCTCGAAGCATGACAGGGTCAGTCACAGTCGGTCCTTGCCTGGTGCCCCCTTGATTGGGCCCAGCTCTTGATGCTCTTTCAGGACCGGCTTTGGGCTGAGTCTGGCTTGGCTTCGCGTTCTTGTACTTCTTGATTGAATTCTTCATTTGTAGGGGATCTGTTCCATCTACGCGACTCTCCAGATTGAGACTCACCTCGAGATTCGGTGTTGTGAGTGGATTCCTCCATACCTCTCAAGCGTGTCATGAGTTGGTCCGCTAAAGCTTTTTGCTGGGCAGCAAAGCGGTCAGTCATCTCATTCACAACCCTATCTAAGTCTTCTGGGGTGACAACTAAGTCTGGAGGTTGAGAGTGGGTAGTTGGGTTTTCTTGATCTTCTTGGATGGGATTGAGTGTACTGGCAATGGCCGCGCTCTTACCCTTATCGGTGTTGCGCCTAGAGGGACCCATGTTCTAATGTTGAGTTAAGGTTTGGAAGGAGGGTGGACAAAATAGTTCGTCTCTCCATGTCGTTCTCAGTGAAAGCACCAAAAATGTTTGCACAAAAATTGGACAAACACTTCTAAGTTCGATTTTAGCTAGGTTAGGTTTAGGTTGATTGATTTGGAGTTTTTAATGTTCCAACACGTTAAGGGATAATTTTTGCAGTCACAGAACAATTCATAGGCTCAAAGTCGGAAAGCAGTTAAAGAAATTAAATCATACATGATTTTATAGTGGTTCGGTCAGAATGTGCCTACATCCACTGTCCATCTTATTATTCTTATTTTGATTTGATTACAGATACAAGTTTGTTCGGAAAGAATAAAAACTTGAAGTAGCTGGAATGATTGAGTCTCGGTAGAGTTTTCCCTCTTTTCTCCCAAAGTCGGTCTCCTTGTTGTTGAGAAGCTCTGGTATTTATAAAGTAGAGTTGTGAAGTGTGGAGGTGGGAATTATAATCTTTGAACGTTCGACATCTGGGTAGGAGCGTATGGATTGGCGCTTGGGTCATCGAGCTTGCCTGGCCTGGTTTTTTTTCTTGTCTGGTTCGGCGCTTTTGCTCTGGAGTCTCCTATTTGCCGGACCAAACATTTGGTCCGGTGTTGGATGTGTCGTGCCGAACCAAATATATGGTCCGGCATATCAAAGAATGCCAGACCAAATATTTGGTCCGGCATATTAGAGGATGCCGGACCAAACATCTGGTCCGGCATGCCGGACCATATATTTGGTTCGGCATCTTAGTGAATGCCGAACCAAGTATCTGGTCCGGAAGTACTGTCTTCCATGCCTCTGTCTACTTTTACTTCCTTTCTTCCCTTTATCTCTACTTGTTGGAAAACCGAGCCAATAGTAAGGGTGGATTGATATGAGCAGCAAAAGAACAATGCAAAAGTTTTTTCAAATTGAGGGTTAGAGGGATTATATAAGAGTGAGACTAAGGAGCGAAATGAGGATCAAGAACCATTTATTTCTCTTGCTCTTTCACTCTCTTTTAAATTCGAAATTCCTTCCCTTATCTACCATCATAGGGTGATCCTAATGTGTTTCCCCATAGCCATCTATACCATTCCCCTTAGGGGCCTCAAGACCAATCCTAGCCTAAACAATAATTGTTATCCAGTCATGAGTAATACACTGCTCAAATTTAGAGAAAACTATCAAGTGAGTTATTCTATAGTTATCCAATAACCATTAGTATATAACCCCTTGGTGCTCCCAACAGTCATGAGTAATACACTACCCAAATTTAGAGAGCATTAAGTACTCTAGTCTTAATGGATGCATTGTTATCCAGTCTTAATACATCTTAACTAAGAATATTTGAAATGATGTGTTTATTATATATATTGTGATATAATACTCATGATTATAACTATTTCTAATTACTATCACACACACCATTTATGGATTTCCTGTTAAATATATTTTAATTAGACATTTAATTCTTTATAATACATTATAACAAATACATAACAGAAATAAAACACCTTTTCCTACGAACGACCATCGATTACATAGTTTAGAATTTATAATAAATTATAGAATTGCCCCTAAGGCATTTTCCTAACTCTATTAGAAAGGTCTTCTCACTTGGACATGTATTATATTGATTCCAAAAGTTAGTTATGACATGGTAGTAGGTTATGTGTACCAAAAATTAAAGAGCTAATTAATGAAGTTTTATCAGTCTTTCCTATGATGACTATTCATCTCGATGGCGAAAAAATGTACATGGATACGAAGAGATTTTCCATTAGCTAAAAATGAAGGGACGGGTGGTAGAGTATGTTGTTAGATGCTTGACTTATCAAAGGGGTCAAGGCTAGGTGGAAGAAGACAAGTGGGCTAATACTTTATCTAGATATTTCATGATAGAAATGGGAGCATATATCAATTGAGTTTGTAGACAGCTTACCTTGGAGCTATAGAGGAAAAAAGAGAATTTGCTCATACTTGATTGGTTGACCAAATACACTTGTTTCATTCCAATGCAGTATGCATAGAAAACAACATCATTACCGACATTGTATTTGAAGGAGGTGATCTGATTGTATAGAGTTCCAG
This sequence comes from Allium fistulosum, assembly GCA_030737815.1. Classification (NCBI taxonomy): domain Eukaryota; kingdom Viridiplantae; phylum Streptophyta; class Magnoliopsida; order Asparagales; family Amaryllidaceae; genus Allium; species Allium fistulosum. The sequence continues at coordinate 299,979,828 of CM060901.1, read as the reverse complement.
TGAGTATAGTCAGTGATAGAGATCCACTTTTCAATAGTGAGTTTTGGAGGAGTCCTCGTGATGATTTAGGTACAACGTTGATTCTCAACGCCGCATATCACCCATAAAAAGCCAAACTGACCAAGCGAGTGAATCGAGTATTGGAGGATTTATTAAGAGCATGCATTCTGGATTTTAGAGGAGCTTGCAAAGTTCATTTTCCATGTGTAGAGTTTACTTATATAATAACGATCGGGCGAGCATATGCATGTCCATGTTCGAGGATTTATACGGATAACCATGCAAATCCCCATCTTCTTGGTGGGAGATTATTGATAGGGTTATAATTGTACCAGACATGATTAGAGACACTTCCAAGAAAGTGGACTTGATAAGGAAGCATATGACTACTACATAGAATATGGATAAATCATATATTCACTAAAAGCGTACAAATTTATTGTTCACAATTGATGAAATGGTATTTGTGAAGATCTCACCATTGAAGCATAGTATGCATTTTGATAGTTGAGGAAAATTCGCATCGTGATTTGTTAGACCTTTATAAATATTAGAGAGAGTAGGGAAGCTAGCCTATAGAGTGGAGCTTCCTATAAGATTGGCGAGCATTTACAATGTTTTTTCATGTGTCACATCAATGAAGGTGGATTCATGACTCAACCATTATTATCAAGCCAAATCAATTGGAGGATCTAGAAGTGGAGCCAGAGTCTATAGAACCCCATGGACCTATTCATAATATAAAGCATAGTGTAAAGTGACCTTAAAACAAAGAAGTAAAGTTGGCTCGAGTACAGTGGGTAAATGATCCAAGGAATGTACTTAGGAGCTAGAGGAGAAGATCCGTGCTTCTCATCCCGAACTCTTTACAGGTATGTTTTTCTTCAAATTGTCTAGATTACTTAGGTTAGGTTGATCACTTTGGATGGTTGATTGTTCGTGTGATTGTTTTGGATTAAGTGATTAGTTTTTTGATTATGTGCATGGTTTCTAGGACTACGTAATATTCTATCTATGGTCAACTATATAGGAAGTTGTATGTGGTATGTGGAATTGGTGCCTTAGTATGATGCTGTGATGAAATATATGTTGCATTCATATAAAAATTATATGCCTTATATTATGATGTTTGCATACATGCCTATAGGCCATGTTATTAAATACATGTAGGAGGATGACAGTTGCATTCTTGCATTTTGATATCAATGCATGTACATCACTCATACTCATATAAATGTATGTTGATTGACTCTTAGGTATACTTAAATGGATTTTTGATTTGACTCTTAGGTATGCCTAATTGGATTTTTGATGGTTGTATATGCATATGTATATGTGTATGTATGTATATGCATATGAATGTGCGTATGCATATGTATATATGTGTTTACGATTGTATGTTGGGTGCATGTTCATGTAGTATGTGTTGAAATGACATAGTGCACTTTACATTGCCTTTAGAATTTTAGGGATGAAATCATTTTAAGGGCGTATGCAACACCCCATAAATTTGGATAAGTAAATAAATATTTAAGGAAGGGAATATTTATAATATTTCTAAAAGGGAAAAAACTGGATTTTTGACAAATGAATGAATTAAGTGACGAAACTTGTATCATTAGATAGAGAACATTTTTTGGGTCAAGTTTCATTATAAGAATGTCTTAATTGGATAAACAGATTAAGAGATGTGTTTTAAGTTGTAACTGGGCTTAGGTTTGGGCTATGTAGGGTCTAAGGCCCATTAGTACATAAATGATATAAGATAAGCAACGCAGCCGAAAGGGAAAGTACACATAATTGATTTCTTCGTGTTCTTCTTCCCAAACAAAACAAAATGTAATGACCCAGAATTTCAAACACTTTATATTTAAATATATGAATTATTTAAATATTTGAATCCAAGATTTAATGTGATTAAATATGATTTTATAACTTATTAAACAACTTTTAATTAATAACTAATGTTATAAAAATTATTTTTGAAATGTGTTTACAAAATATACACTTTGGATAAATACTGGAAATGTGATCGGAAAACGTTTTGTTAAAAATCAACCTTTTATGCAAAATAAGTTGTGTGAACAATTTTCTACTTGAATAGTTATCATATAAGCACATTAACAAAGAATCAAAACATCTCATTTCCTAATCAAATTAATTAAAGTAAGCATGTTAGATTAAAGAAATATTAAGGACAAAAAGGACCCTGAAATCACTCCTTGATTTAAGGAAATCATGCTTATAAGAGCATGGCCTTACATGCTTAACTTCATGGCTAAGGAGGGAGTTTTTGAACATTCTCCATCAATTTCCTAAGCCTATAAATATCCTCGCATATTCATTTCATTCTTCACAACCAAAACACTTCTTATCTTCACTTCTTTCTCTTCTTATCTTCTTCCTATATGCATGAGTCTTAGGATATTTTGGTCTTGGCTGTGTGCACTTTTGAGTGATGGAAGAAGTGTCTTGGCCTTAGGGCCATGAGTGTTAGGATGATGATGGTGGGAGTTTTGGCCATGAGCCATGTGAAGGTGGGCAATGTGCATTATCAAATGATGGAGGAAAAGGGAAGACCGTGAGCATGAGGGAGATTAGGGTGGAGGTGCATGTGCATTAGGAAGGGAAATGAAGGTTTTTATTGAGGTTTGGATGAAGTTGAAAATGAGAGAAGAAGTGTTGTTTGAAAATAATGATGGTAGAAAGAAATATTGGTTGAATAAAAGTGAGTTAATCTCACTTTGATTACACAATAAATTGGTTGCAAGCTAACTTGAAATATTGCTTGATATTTTCTTGCTTAATCTCTTGATAATTGTTGTTAAATCAAATGCTAATATGCTTGTTCTGTATTAATAATAATAGAAATTAATTACTTAAATTTAAGCCTTTGATTATATACTTTAAAAAGTATATAAACTATTAAAGTAGTTGCTTACTAAACCATTGAATTGTGATAAGTGCATTTGGACATTTAAAATGGATACATTGATGTGTATATATGTTAATACATCTTTAGTAGTACTATGGTTCGAATTTGGAATCATATATGTGTATAAAATAACATGACACCAAATATGGATTGAATACGGAATTGTCCGTATAGCGATAGTCGCTATGAACGCACTTTAAATCCCTTGAACTATAACTTATGAAAATGGAGATTTAATGACACATAATAATAATAACTTGTTTGGTTATCATCTACACTTCTATAAGTATTTTAAAAAGTAAAGAATGCATTTTAAAAAGTTATAGAAGAAGTATATCAAAGTTATAAAAGATTGAAGTAAAAAGGTCGTTATAGTGACACATTTAAAATAATCTTTTTTTGGAAATAACACTTATTTTTGTGGAAACTTTCTTAGGGGTTTCTTTAGTGTTAACTGGGTTTTTAACCCAGTAAAGTTTAGAAGGAGTTAGAACATTCAAACTGAGTCAGAACGACTAAAAACTTGACCAGAAGACCTAAAAGTACATGACAAAGAGACCCCGAGAGTTTGGACTAAAAATATGCCAAGTATTTGGATCGACGCCGATTCGACCCAATTGGATTGGTACCGATCCAAATTATTGATATGTGGATTCTCCAATCCACATGCATTATATTCCTACATCTCGCCTAAACTTATCTACCAAGTTTGATAACATTTCGAGCATTCGAGTTGAAGAAATCATGACTTATTCGATTCGGATTACAATTAAACCTAATTTATAGTGAACCATCCTCAAAACAAGTCAACAAGATATGAAAACACATGGGGAACCTCACATGCAATAAAAGAAGCCAACGAAAAAGGATTTGTGCAAAAATTGCGCAACATTTTGGATCGGTACCGACCTGGTCCAATTGGATTGATACCGATCCAAAAGGTTAGTTCCAAATCACCCCAAATTTTACATGCCTCCTCATATGGATAACTACAGGCTTCTGGTACTTTGGTTCCGATCCAAGTGCTATTAAAATCCTATAAATACCATCCTACATTCAATGGGAAGGGGGCTGGATGTTCTAATCACTGAAAACTCTGTTACTAAGATTCTTCAACTTTCTTCCTCCTCACAATGGCTACCATAGAACAATTGAGATCCTTTCTTTTGTCTCCAATAATGGTGGTCTAATCTTCCCTCATTCAATCATTAGAATTGTAAACAGCTTATTCTTGTGAAAAATAATCAATCTATCAATAAAATTTATAAAGTGGACGTAGGCTTCGTTAACAACCGAACCACTATAAAAATCTTTTGTTTCTCTATTTCATTTTGTCTTTTCTGCAATTTGGAGATTGTTTAGCTCTACTTTATTTATCCTGATAAACAGGGCTGGTGCTTTCACAATCATATCAGGGTGTTGATCTATTTTTGGGGTTAACATTTTGGTGCTTTTATTGAGAGCTGAACTCAGGCTTAGATCTAGCCATCTACTTTGGATCAGATAGGTTCAAAAGTTAGAACCTCAATCTCTGCTCAGAAGATCTACTACTGAGAATCAATGGCACCAGGAAGAAGGAGAACTGCTTTCGGAAGATCCATAGGAGCTGTAATTGCTCGAGAAGAGATCAATCCTCAGCAAATTGAAGTCAATGGCACCAACATGGAGATCGGGCGCCGGGATCCTCCATTCAACGTGAAGTTGTCACTAGAGATGAATTAAATGAAATGGTTAATGAAATTAATCTATAAGATGGAAAATAGCCTAGAGCTCTTATGGACAAATTGAATGCTCTATTGACCTTACAGTCACATGCTGCTCCAAGAACCATGACAGATCACGCGGCTGCTATGGAACAAGAAAATTCTTCCATCTTTGGCCTAAACAGGAGAAACGGAAAGCAACAGGAGAAAGGAGCGATAGGTGGAACCATAGGAATTGACATAGAAGGAAACACAAACACTCCACCAACTGTGAGGCAACTAGCTAAAAACTTGAATTTAAAAGCAAAAACCCCATGGGAAGATATACCTATGGATCTCTCCGACTTAGAAGATGATGAGCGACTTGACGACGACAAGTTGGAAGGAAATACCAATGCATTCAATGATGCCAGGAAGATCCAAACAGCCCCTACCAGACCAGCCACAAGCGAACAGAACCCTGAGGGAGTGGCTCTCCCAAAGATAGGAGACGCCAGGCTTCAGCCCGCTCACCAAGATCGTTTGCAAAATCAAACACTCGGTGTAGTCACTGATAGCCAATACCTAGATTATCGGCATCTGAGGCATATATTGCGAACATGGTCAAGCGACTAATGGATGAAAGTAAAGATAGAAGGGATGATGAATGGGGATCCGGTCCTAGTCGAACTCTCTTCATTGATGACATTATAAATGAGCGGTACCCTGAAAAGTTCACTATGCTAACTATTCATCTTACGATGGGACGAGAGATCCAAAACCCTACTTGTATAAGTACAGTTGGTACATGGACAGAGAAAACGGTACGAATGCCGTCCGATGTAGATGCTTCTCGATTTTCCTGGAAGGAATTGCTTCCATGTGGTTCACCGCTGAATTTTAATTAACATTATTCGGGATATTTGATTAACATTATTCAGGATATTTAATTGGATAAATTAAATAGAATAAAGTGAATAATTAGGGAGTTGAGATGAATAAATCCAATGGCCGCGTCTTAATGAATTAACTAAAATAAGACTTAACTAAATTAAGAAGCAGGAATTTCCTAAGTGGTAAACTTGGAAATTGGGCTACATTTCTTAGTATAAATCTCTTCCTCCACCTTAATAAACTTTTACTTTCTAATTCATAACTCCTCACCTATATTTCAGACAGCCATTAAAAGCTCAAGGAAGAGCAATAAATTGAAGATAAAGCTAAGGAATTAAAGCTAGGAAATTATCCCATTCTCTAATTAACTAATCAAGGTGAATAATCATTTTTGTCATCTCATTTTTTCTATGTTTGGATCGGTTATAGGTTATACCCGATTCATGTTGTGATTGGTTAGGATATAACCATTTAAACCTTTGTTTGGATAAGACATAGGTGTTTTTAAATGTTAATGGGCTAATTAACATAGTTTATTTCAGTTTTGGTTAAATTCCGAATTATATTGATTTTCATAGGCTTTGCAATTATAATATGCTAAAATATATTATTTAAAGGACATTTGGTGATTTTTGGTGATTTTTCCTTAGTGGTTTACTAAGGTAATTAAACTATTTATACCCAAGGGCTAAACTGAAAAAAATTGTTTTCCGAATTGGTTAAATTCGGAGGGAAATTGCTTTTGAAAATTATTTGGGGAAGAAGAATAGTGTTTTAAGAAAAAAGATGACTATTTGGTACTTTTTGCTATTCAAAAGTACTGGAGGAAGCCTCTTGACCAATCAGATTTAGATAAGCAAGAGGAACCATCATTTTCGTAGGCCTAGAACTTGCTTCCGACTACATAGCCCGCTTTCACCCTTTTGACTAGGTCAAAAGGTACCTTTTGTCTAAGTCGAAAGGTAAGCATTTACCTTTTGCCTAAGTCGAAAGGTAGGAATGGTGTCAGAAGGAAGAGATGTGAATGGATGGAGGCTGCTTCCTTGGCTTTCGAATTGAAATATAAGTGCTTTCGAATTAATAGGTTTCGAAGGGGGATCCTTCGACTACATCATTTTTTTAAAGACAAAATTTTTATACTCAAGAAGGGGTTTCAAAGGGGATCTTCGAAAGTTTAAACCTTTAAGAGAATTATTTTAAATGTTTTCCAAAAATATGTTTTAGAACCTTTCGATTAAGTTGAAAGGTAGGAGAGGAAAAGGAAGGGGTTACATCCGAACCTTCCCATTGTTTTAAAAGTTAAGTTCTTAATGCTTTCAAAAGTCATGCTTTCGAAGGAGTTACTTTCGGCTAAGTCGAAAGGAAGGGAAGGAATTCGAAAGGGGCTACTTTTGATCCTACTCTTCTGTTTTTAACATCCAAGTTTTTAATGCCTTAGAAAGTAATGCTTTCGAAGGAGATGTTTGCTTTCGAATGGATGAAGTCGAAGGGGTGCTTTCGACTAAGAACTTCGAAAGGAATGAAGTCGAAGGGGAGCTTCCAACTTCATTCCGCTTTATATTTTATATATCTTCGAATGGGATATCCAAAGAAAGGGTTAAGCCGCCAGCTTATACCTTTCGACTAAATCGAAAGGTGAACCCTCACCCTTCTGACTAAGTCGAAGGGTGGGATGTTTTAAAAAAGTAGAAGGCTTCCAAAGGGGCTATCTTTGGATGTTTTAATGCTTCTGTAACAACCCTGTTGTTAACTACTTAATTAATTAAATTAGGAAAAATTAATGCTAAATGATGATTTGTGAAATTTAATTGTGAAATTAAGTTTAGCTTTTGGGAATAATTGTTTTGATTTAATTAAGAAATGAGTTCATTTTTAAACAAAGAATCTCAATTTAAATTTGAAATATTGGTAAATCAATTGATTAGTTTTGATAATTTGGGTTAGGGGTTAATATTGTGATTTATTATTTTAAAATAAGATTTTTTAATTTGACATTTGATTTTGATAAAATGTAGAATTCAATGTTTATTTTGTTTAGTGTTAATGAGTATGTTTAAGTGACAAAATAAAGCCAAAACAATTTGTAACACTTCTTTTATAGAATTTGCAATGCTTGTTATTGGGTTTTGAATCATACCCACTTGGCCCATGAAAATTGGAATAAGTTGAGAAATACTATACATACATTCTCATTCTCCTTCTCAAATCAAAAAGTAAAATTTCATCTTCTCCAAAACCCTAGAATCTAAATCAACCCAAATCAAGAATAAAACAAAGGGCTTTTGCTTAATCCAAATAGAGTAAGTGCTATAAACTTCATCTCTGCCTTCTAGATCCATAAAAGGGAGAATTTGATCTCGTTTTAATCTTGTTACCTGCTGGTTGGTTTTCATTTTTTGGATTTTTAGGCAATTTTTGTGAGGCTAAGGATTAGTAAGGCTTGGATGAAGATCTAGCAAGCTATAGAAGGATGAAGGTGAGTTGAACACTCACCCTACTATCTCTAATCCATTTATATAATTGTAATTTGATGTTAGGATTGAGTTAGATAGTTTGTTGATTGCATTTAATAATTAGTTGATTGAATTGCTTGCAATAGGGTTGTAAACTTGAGTGATTGTTCGATTGTTGTTTGCTTAAAATTATTTGTGAAAATTCACTGTAGTAAAACAACGATATCTTGGTGTAAATTGATTCAAATTAGTTCAATCTTTTTGTGATAGAAAGTTATTTCAATAAGCTACAAGTTTTATATTGATCATTTTTCGAAATACTGAGTTTAAATGGGTCTAAATTAAGTGTGAAATAGAGGTTATAGCAAAGCATATCAAATTTTCTGAGTTGATAGCTGATAGTAAAATGGACATAACTTTTGATCTATTAATCCAATATGTTGAATATTTTTGTAGTAGAAAGATAATTTCCTAAGGAAGAACATTTGTTTAATCACTTTCTCATATTTTTAGGATTTCTAGGTCAAAATCGGATTTTTAACAGAGTCATAGTCTCTGCCCTGTCAAATTATTTGAGCTAAAACATTGTTAGTAATTTAAGCATAACTTTCTCATTTCTTATCGAATTTTGATAATATTTAAAGTTTTGGAAATCTTAAAATTCATGCTACAACTTTCATATTGTAAGTTTTCTAAAATTATGTGATTTAAAGGGTCGAAATTACATTTTAAAACTAAAACTTGTGACTGAGTTGTAATTGGTGAAGCGGTTGAAATGACCGGTGCATTTCCGACCCATTGCTTGAACTCGTTTGAGTGTTGTTGTGTTTGTAATATTGTGCCCAGATGTTGGAGTGATTATTTTGGTAGTTGGTTATATATAAATATATAATTACAATAATGAATTTATATTATAAGTTTGATTTGGTATATAGTTAAGAGTTAGAATTCTACGGAGTTAGTTCATGACCAAAATCTTATGATAATCTAATATTCAGTCATAATAAATTCTAATGTGTTTGTGGATTTTGAATCATTTGATTCAAAGCTTTGGACTTAAATAAAGATATATCTATTTATTTATATAGATAAATATTTAGTTATAAACACCAGTAATTTGGTAAGGAGAGTTTAGTAAAGTTATAAATATTAAACTTGTTTAGAAATTGGCCTAATCTCTTTTATAACTAGTTTTATCAAATATTTATATTTATATTAAGTATTACTGGTATAAATAGTTATGGATTTAAAAATATGTTTTGTGAAATATAAATTTAATTTATTAAATAAAATGTTATGAGATTTAGAAACATGGTTTTGAAGTATAAACATAAGTTGTTTTATACTAGTGTATGAATACTAATTTGGACATTTCTAAGAGTAATAAATAGGGTTTTAGAGAATAAGTGATTAATTAAATATATATATATGGTTTTAAAATATGATTTGTGAATAATACAACTTTATGGAAATTTAAGTATCATTATGGTTTCGGAAAATGGAAAATCTTAGTTCACAAAATAAATACAATTGGAACAATTTGGAATAATGGAAAATTTTAATAAATGACAAATTAAATAAATGTTTTGAGAACCTTAATTCTATAATTTGGGCGGTATTAATAATCAACATAGTGGTTTAAATGCTTTCGAATAACACTTTATTGATTATGGTATAACTCATTGAATAGAATGTTTGAGTTGTATTCTTTTCTGGTGTGTGACAAGTGGTTGCTAGATCCTTAAGAGGATATGGTTCAGGTTTTCCAGTGGTATCCGTAATAAGTGATATTTACTAGCTTTTAGTAAATATTTGAATTTCACTATACGGTATGGGACGTATTGGTTAAATTCTAGTGATTACTGAAGGTGATAGTATTTGGCATTTTAGAGTTTACTCTCTTTTGGTGTGTGGCAAGTGGCTGCCAGATCCTTAAGAAGTTTATTCCTAGATTTTTTCTCGAACGTAATAATTTAATAATATTAAATAAATGTGGATTTATCGAGTCATGGTTTCTACGATCACCTTGATCAGTATGGACTATCCTTAAGATTATTCTGTGATTCTATGTTCCCGGTCTAAGTACGATCCTTGGTATCGGATTAGTTCGAGTGATACCAATTTGTTTGTTTGTTTGCCATGGGTTTTGAGTACAATCATTGCGATTGTTTTGGACGGCCATTACGATCGGTTTGGATTAAGATCTCTTGGATTCTGGATATTTGAATTTTGTGACTATTCTGTGTTCGTGAAAATAATAATATATTCTTGTGTCTTGTGTTTATGAAATAAACATATATTCTTATGTCGTGTGTTCGTGAAATAAATATATGTTTTGTGTCTTGTGACGGATGTTAAGTTAATTCTATTATTTTGTGTTTAGTGACTAGTTCATGTTTGTAACGTAAACTTATAACCCTGTACTGAGTTAATCATTGATATTTGCATGCTTAGAGATATTGTATTTTGTTCTGTGAACTCAATCCTGAACATCTGTATTTACTTATATGTTGTTTGTTCTTGTGCTATATCTTGTTCTCACCCTATTGGATATTTAGAGATAGTCCGACCTGGGTGTTATTTTGCTCGGGTCAGGCCGAGACTTTTCAGGTTACAGGACAGGTTGACCTTTGAATGGTTGTGCTAGCAAGGAGATAAACATTTGGACTTTTAGTTTATCCCATTTAGGAATTTGGAACTTGTATATAAAATGTATAATTGTGATTAGAGAATTGTTAAATTTGTATAACAATCGAGTTTAGTATTTCATTTTGTAAACTAAATAATTTGTATATGTATAAGTTGAGATTTATTCCACTGTGATTTGTGACTGTTATTTATATGATATATTGTTCTGATTCTGAGAAATCGGTGTGCCTATTACTTTGTATTAATATTGTAGATGTCAAATTCAGTTCAGATATTAAGTGAAAAGGTATAAATGACGTGTCAGTATTAGTATAAAGATATATTCACATTCGATCGCCCTTAACAAGCTGTATTCTCCGGATTAGCAGACGACATTAGTTGTAATGTTCTTTGCTAATCTGAGCATCGCAGTGGGGTCGTTACAGCTTTTGAAGGGGTACTTTAAAGATTTTACTATGCCTTTGAATGGGGCTTCATTCGAAGGGGTTTTCTTTAAACCAAGTTTTTAAGATCATTTTTGATTTGCTTCCGAATAGGATATTCGGAAGGGCTATTTTAGCCACTTTTCCTAAGTAAAACTTTGCTAATTCGAAGGGGTTGCTTTGAAGGGTTATAGAATAAAATACTTATCTTTGTTTAAATATGTAAGGGGGATCCTAATATAAAATGAATGTTAATAAATCTTGGGGACACCGGGGTGGATTTAATGTTTTCGATACATAGTTTGGGGTTAAAAACAGAAATATGCTTTCAAAAATATACATTAGGGCTATCAATGTGTTTTTATTTAATTTAACCTAATTGGGGGTACCAATGGGAATAGGTTAAACAGGTGGTATACCTATGGAAAATAAGTAATCATCGGGATCATGAATTTTAATAAATAATCATGGGGATCACGATATTTTCAATTGGCCAAGTGTTGGGTTCTTGGTTAACCTAGGAAAACCATGGAATGTGCGGTGGATAGCCCACATCAAATTTCTAAAGAAAAGAATATTTTTCCAGAGGTGGTTAGCCGCGGGATTTGGCACCTAAGTGTTCATAGTCATCCTAGGAAAACTATGGAGTGTGCGGCGGATAGCCCACACCAACTTTTATAAAACAATGTACGATGGATAATCTGCATTTATTTTAAATGGATTTGGGACGGATAGTCCTATTAAATTATGATGGATAGTCATTTTATAAGTGAACTCTAATAAATTGGTTTTAGATGGGAAATCTAATAAATTGATTTTAAATGGGAAATCTAATAAATTGCATTTAGATGGGATAATCTAATGAATGGGTGGATGGGACATCCAATATATATGATTTATGGCTTTATTTCATATTATGTTAAGACTAATCATTTTGGGTGCAGGAGCATAGTAAATGATTTGCATGTTTTGTTTTGGATACTAGTGAGGGGACAACCTGTTCCGTTAAGCGGCATGGTCTCACTAGATATCTATTTATGACAAGAGATGATAGAGGATTATTCATACCAGACTTATTGTCTGACTCGAAGTTTGTGTTTCTCCACAAACTCTCGGGTACTCAAAATTAATTTGAGTATTCTGAGAGTGGGAGACTTTCAGGTTTTTGGACGATTAAGCTTCCAAAGACATAGGAGGCAGTGTTATCTATATAGGAGATAATTTTTGTATTCCGCTGTGATGTACTAAGAACTGTAAAGTCCATATTTATTAGTTCTCTAATCATCATAAGGGGACATCTTCATATGTCGCTCTTATCGTATTTTATACATCTATATGTGATCTGAACGTGGTTAATATCTGGGATTATGTAACTAAATCTGAATATTATTCATAAGAAATGAGAAATTATGTTTTGTTGAAGTTTAAAATTTTTCATATTCTTGTGTTTCTGTGTTGAAAATAGTTCAAGATTTCGATTTCGGTCACTCAGAAATAACACCTATGGATGACTGCAACATCCATAGCAGTTAGCTTTGGGCCTCTAGAAGCGGGATGTTATAAGTTGGTATCAGAGCATGGTTTATGTACTTAAATGGAATTTAAACCTTAAAATATTTTTAAAGCATAATCTAATGAATCTAAAATATGGTTGGGCTTGGGTAAGCGTTATAGTATCGTACGTGTACTTTGCTATAAATACCTAAGTATGTATTCCCTACTCTCTTAGACCGTTCTTTTGTATCCTACCAAGGTTGGATTTCAGGTAGTAGGGAAGTAAGATATGGATGCAAAAAACGGAAGAGTGAATCAGGGTGGAAGATGCACCGCAACAAGTGGAAGTATTCGACCCAATATTAGGAGCAACCAGGGTCGACAGGCAAATGCAAACCCATATGAAAATGCCAATGTTGGTGCTGAGATTCCGGTTGATATGGGGATAATGTATCAGTTCTTCGTGAATATGATGCAAGCTGGAGCAGCTGCGGGAGTGGCTGTAGGGAATGCTGGAGGAGCTAATCCGGTGGCCCTAGTGGCAATAATTATACCAAGTTGAGCAGAGATTACGCTAGTCTTGGAGGGAAGCCTTTTCTGGGAACCGAGGATGCAATGAGGAGTGGAACTGGCTATTGCATTGTGGAAGGATATTTTCAGATCTCGGCTTGATGGATATGCAGAAGAGAAGACTTGCTTCAAGGCAATTGCAAGGAGTAGCATTGTTTTGTGGAACGGAGTTACCGTAGGAGAGCCAGAGGAAGACCTGACTTGGGCTGAATTTCGAAGGAGGTTCGAAGAAAGATTTCTATCATAGGTTGCCAAGTCAGCATTGCTCAAGAAGTTTGCAGATTTAGTCCAGGGGGATAGATCGGTGATTGAGTATGCTGTGGAGTTTGATGAGCTGTTCCATTACATATATGCTACTAAGGATACAGTCATTCAGACGAATGATAAGTTTATCAGGGGGTTGAATCCTGAGATCGCCAGAGCAACCATGCCAAATCTCCGGGATCTGTGTCATATTGTTGTTGAGATGTCTATTCGGAATAAAGAGATGCTTTCTACTTTTGGAAAAGGGAAAGCAGTTGAGGTTCATAATTTCAGGGTAAGAAGCGGAAGTTCTTCAAGAAGAAAGGTACCCAGTCGGGGGTATAAACTAAGAAGAGCAAGGCTGAACTTGTTTGTTACAAGTGTGACAAGAAGGGGCACTATGCTAATGAGTGTCGCTCGGGTGATGGAAGAGCAGTTGCAGTGAGGCCGAATGTGAATTGCTACAACTGTGGCCAGATGGGGCATTACAAGGACAAGTGTCCCGAGGCTGCTAAGGCTAGAAAGGGAAAGGTCTTTGCGTTGGAACCATCATCCTCTAGACCAACGACTACTGAGAAATGAAAAGCGGTGATGGAAGTATGCTTATGATTCATAGTACTCCGGTTAGGATACTATTTAATACCGGTGCATCACACTCATTTATATCTCAGTATTTGGTAGATGGCTTATGTCTGGAACCTTTATACCTTATTACTCCTCTAAGGGTTGCGAATCCTATAGGAGGGTATTCAACTCTGGGAATGAGGTATGACCAGTTAGAACTTGATTTGTTAGGTCATATGTTTGCATGCAGTTTATATGTTTTTGATTTCATGGGTTTCGGGATCATATTGGGTATGGATTGGTTAGATAAATATGATGCCAGGATATTTTTCCAAGAGGGGAAAATATCATTAAAACCCCCTAATAGCCATAACCGAGTCATTTACTCAATAAGGAGTTCGAACAGAAATGCTTATGCGTTATTGGGTGCTATGGGAATGGAAGCAGAGTTGAAGCAGGTTTATGTTGCAAGAGAGTTTGCGGATGTGTTTGAACCAGTTTCGGGCTTGCCGCCGAAGAGAGAAATCGAGTTTCGGATAGATCTTGTACCGGGTGCTGAACCCGTAAGTAGACCACCTAGCAGGATGTCCCCAATCGAGATAAAGGAATTAAAGGTGTAGCTAGTGGAATTAGAAGGAAATAATTTCATCTGGCCAAGCAGTTCGCTTTGGGGAAGGGCCGTGGTATTCGTGAAGAAGCCAGATGGGTCGTTAAGGATGTGTATTGACTATCATATGTTGAACGAGAGGACGACCAAGAATAGGTATCCTATGCCGAGGATCAACGAATTATTTGATCAGTTGAGTGGAGCCAGAGTGTTTTCCCAGTTGGATTTGGCGACAGGTTTCCATTAGCTAAGAGAGGCAGAGGACAGTATTCCTTTGACGACATTTAGGACTAGATATGGGTCTTACGAATGGTTGTTTATGCCATTCGGGCTTACTAATGCGCCAGCTTTCTTCGTGGATTTGATGAACTGGGTTTTCCTAGAGCACTTGGATAAGTTCGTGTTAGTTTTTATTGATGACATTTTGGTATATTCAGAATGGGAAGGATTATAAGGATCATCTTAGAATAGTGTTGGAGACGCTAAGGCAACATCAGCTGAAGGCGAAGTTCTCAAAGTGTCATTTTTAGAAGACGGAAGTGAAGTTCCTTGGTCATGTAGTTTCCAAGAAAGGGTTAGCAGTTGATCCGGATAAGATCGAAGCTGTTAACAATTGGAAAAGACCAGAAACAATAATTAAGATTAGAAGTTTTCTTGGACTTGCAGGATACTACCGAAGGTTCATTAAGGATTTCTCGTGGATAACGGCATCCTTGACTATACTAACCAGGAAGGACGTGAAGTTTGTTTGGTCTGACAAATATGAGGAGGCATTCCTTAAGTTGAAACATTTGTTAACCAATGCACCCATGTTAGTAGTTCCTGATGGGAATCAGGGGTTGGTAGTTTACACCGATGCATGTGTTACTGGGTTAGGTGCTGCGCTAATGCAGAATGGAAAGGTTATTTCCTATGCTTCTAGACAACTTAGATCGCATGAAGTGAGATACCCGACTCATGATTTGGAGTTGGCAGCGGTAATCTTCGCATTGAAGGTGTGGAGACAAGGTCTTTTGGGAGAAAGGTTTGAGCTATTTTTGGATCGTAAGTCTATATGGTATTTATTCTCTCAGAAGGAGCTGAACATGAGACAACAGAGATGGCTGGAGTTTGTTGTAGCTTGTGATTTTAGCATCGAGTATACACCGGGAAAAGGAAATAAGGTGGCGGATGCGCTTAGCAGGAAACATCAAAATATGGTGTTAGCTATGTTGGCAGAATGGAAAGACTTGGAAGCACTGGCTGCTTGTAGTGTGCAGTTGAGGTCAACTGCTGGATCTAGTCGGAATATCGCCATGATGTTTTGTTTGGAAGTTCGACCGGTTCTGATCAAGCGAATTGCTTCTAGGAAGAAAGAGGATCCAGGGTTAGCCTAGAGGATTAGAAGGTTAGAAGCTAGAAATGAGATTGATGACTTAAAGGATTTTATTCTTGACCGTAGGGGTTGGTTGAGGAAGAAAGAACGACTATGAATTTCAGGTGCTAGGAACCTTAGGAAGGAAGTCTTGAGGGAATGTCATCAATCAAATATTACGATTCATCCTGGAGGAACCAAGATGTATCAGGATATAAAGAGAAGCTTCTTCTGGGAAGGATGAAGAGGGATGTTGGCTTATGGGTAAAACAGTGTTTGAATTGTCAACAAGTAAAAGCCAAGCATCAGAAGCCAAGTGGTTTGCTTCGGCCTTTGAATGTTCCAGTTTGGAAGTGGGACTCGATATCCATGGATTTTATTGACAGGTTGCAAAGGTCAAACTAGGGTAATGAAAGTGTATGGGTCATAGTGGACAGATTGACCAAAATTGCCCATTTCATTCCAGTTAGATCAAGCAGGACGGCACCTGTTTTGGCTAAGTTGTTCATGAAGAACATCGTTAGACCGCATGGAATTCCTAGTAGTATCATCAGTGATAGAGATGCTTTGTTTACTAGTGAGTTCTGGAAGAGCCTGCAGAGTGTGTTAGGCACTAAGCTCAAGATGAGTACTGCTTATCATCCTCAGATGGATGGGCAGACAGAGAGAGTCAACAAGGTATTGGAAGATCTATTGAGGGCTTGTGTGCTGGATTTTAGTGGTTCTTGGAAAGATCACTTGCACTTAGTGGAGTTTTCCTATAATAATAGTTATCAGACTACTATAGGAATGGCGCCTTTTGAAGTTTTGTATGGAAGGCCATGCAAATTACCAGCATGTTAGTTAGAGACCGGAGACAGATTGGTCCTTGATCCAGATTTAGTGAGAGAGGCGACGGAAAAGATCGAGTCGATACGGGAAAGAATGAAGAAAGCTCAGTCTAGGCAGAAGAGTTACGCAGACAAGAGGCATAAGGACCTAGAGTTCTCGGTTGGAGATATAGTTTTCATCAAGGTATCGTCGATGAAAGGTGTGGTTCGGTTCGGGAAGACCGGGAAGCTAGCACCGAGATATGTTGGACCATTTCCTATATCAGAGAGGATTGGGAGACTCGCATACCGAGTAGATTTGCCGAGCAGTTTGGCCGAGGTCCACAATGTGTTTCTTGTTTCTCATCTTAGGAAGTGTGTTCATGATCCGAAAACTACTATCGCTCTAACGGCACTGGAGGACTTAGTGGTGGAACCAGATATGACTTTTGTGAGGCAACCAGTTCGTGTTATGGCAAAAGATGAGAAAAGGTTAAGAAACAAAACGGTTAGGTTTCAATTTCAGTGGAGCGACAACGTGAAAGACTATACTTGAAAAATAGAAGACAGGATTAAGGCTACTTTTCCTCGGCTGTTTTTGATGGTATGTTCTATATAGGATTTGTATAGAATTTAGCGAGTAGGTTATACTAGCTTTGCTTGCATGGGCCTTATGCTTGTTGTGTGTCCTTATTGAAATTTCGGGGATGAAATCCTTTAAGGGGGGAGTCTGTAATGTCCTTGAATTTTAATTTACATTATTCGAGATATTTAATTGGATAAATTAAATAGAATAATGTGAATAATTAGGGAGATGAGATTAATAAATCCAATGGCCGTGTCTTAATAAATGAACTATAATAAGAGTTAACTATATTAAGAAGGAGGAATTTCCTAAGGGGTAAAATTGGAAATGAGGCTGCATTTCTTAGTACAAATATCTTCCTCCACCTTAAAAAACTTTTACTTTCTCATTCATAACTCCTCAACTATATTTCGGCTGGCCATTAAAAGCTCCAAGAAGAGCAATAAATTGAAGATAAAGCTAAGGAATTAAAGCTAGGAAATTATCTCATTCTCCAATTAACTAATCAAGGTGAATAATCATGTTTATCATCTCATTTTTTCTATGTTTGGATCGGTTATAGGTTATACCCGATTCATGTTGTGATTTTGGTTAGGATATAACCATTTAAACCTTTGTTTGGATAAGGCATATAGGTGTTTTTAAATGTTAATGGGCTAATTAACATAGTTTATTTCGGATTTGGTTGGATTCTGTATTATATTGATCTTCATAGGCTTTGAAATTTTAATATGTTAACATATATGATTTAAAAGATTTTTAGGGATTTTTGGGGAATTTTCATTAGTGGTTTACAAAGGTAATTAAACTATTTATGCCCAAGGGCTAAACTGAAATAATGGCTTCCGAATTGGCTAAATTCGAAGGGAAATTGCTTTTGAAAATTATTTGGGGAAGAAGAATAATGTTTTAAGAAAAAGGTTGGCTATTTAGTACTTTTTACTATTCGAAAATACAGGAGGAAGCCTCTTCACCAATCAGATTTAGACAAACAAGAGGAACCATCACTTCCGTAGGCCCAAAACTTTCTTCCGACTACATAGCCCGCTTTCACCCTTTTGACTAAGTCGAAAGGTAAGCATTTACCTTTCGCCTAAGTCGAAAGGTAGGAATGGTGTCAGAGGGAAGAAAGGCGAAGGGATGTAGGTTGCTTCCTTGGCTTTCGAATGGAAATATAAATTCTTTCGAATTAATAGGTTTCGAAGGAGGATCCTTTGACTCCATCATTTTTATAAAGACAAAATTTTTATACTCAAGAAGGGGTTTCAAAGGGGATCTTCGAAAGTTTAAACCTTCAAGAGAATTGTTTTAAATGTTTTCCAAAAATATGTTTTAGAACCTTTCAACTAAGTCGAAAGGTAGGAGAGGAAAAGGAAGGGGTTATTTCCGAACCTTCCCATTATTTTAAAAGTTAAGTTTTTAATGCCATCAAAAGTCATGCTTTCGAAGGAGTTACTTTCGACTAAGTCGAAAGGAACGAAAGGAATTCGAAAGAGCTACTTTTGAACCTACTCTTTTGTTTTTAAAATCCAAGTTTTTAATGCCTTCGAAAGCAATGCTTTCGAAGGAGATGTTTACTTTCGAAAGAATGAAGTCGAAGGGGTGCTTTTGACTCAGAACTTCGAAAGGAACGAAGTCAAAGGGGAGCTTCCGACTTCATTCCACTTTATGTTTTATATACCTTCGAATGGGATATTCGAAGGAAGGGTTAAGCCGCCAGCTTATACCTTTTGACTAAGTCGAAGGGTAGGGATGTTTTAAAATGGCGGAAGGCTTCCGAAGGGGCTATCTTTGGATGTTTTAATGCTTTCGAAGGGGTACTTTAAATCTTTTACTATGCTTTTGAATGGGGCTTCATTCGAAGGGGTTTTAAAAGGGTTTTCTTTAAACCAAGTTTTTAAGATCATTTTTGATTTGCTTCCGAATGAGATATTCGGAAGGGCTATTTTAGCCACTTTTCCTAAATAAAACTTTGCTAATTTGAAGAGTTTACTTCGAAGGGTTATAGCATAAAATACTTATCTTTGTTTGAAAATGTAAGGGGGTTCCTTATATGAAATGAATGTTAATAAACTTTGGGGACACCGGGGTGGGTTTAATGTTTTCGATACATAGTTTGGAGTTACTAAAAGAAATACGCTTTCGAAAATATACATTGGGGCTATCAATGTGTTTTTATTTAATTTAACCTAATTGGGGGTAACAATGGGAATAAGTTAAACAGGTGGTATACCTAGGGAAAATAAGTTATCATGGAGATCATGAGTTTTAATAAATAATCATGGGGATCATGATATTTTCAATTGGCCAAGTGTTGGGTTCTTGGTTAACCTAGGAAAAACATGGAATGTGCGGTGGATAGCCCACATCAAATTCCTAAAGAAAAGAATGTTTTGCTAAAGGTGGTTAGCCTTGGGATTTGGCACCAAAGGGTTCATAGTCATCCTAGGAAAACTATGGAGTGTGCGGCAGATAGCCCACACCAACTTTTATAAAACAATGTGCGATGGATAATCTGCATTTATTTCTAATGGATTTGGGACGGATAGTCTTATTAAATTATGATGGATAGTCAATTTTAAGGTTTTAGAGCGGAACTCTAATAAATTGATTTTAGATGCGAAATCTAATAAATTGATTTTAAATGGGAAATCTAATAAATTGCATTTAGATGGGATAATCTAATGAATGGGTGGATGGGATATCCAACATATATGATTTATGGTTTTATTTCATATTATGTTAAGACTAATCATTTTGGGTGCAGGAGTATAGTAAATGATTTGTATGTTTTGTTTTGGATACTTGTGAGGGGACAACCCGTTCCGCTAAGCCGCGTGGTCTCACTATATATTTATTTATTTATGATAAGAGATGATATGAGATTATTCATACCTGAGTTATTGTCTGACTTGAACTTTGTATTTCTCTACAAACTTTCGGGTACTTTAATTTGAGTAGTCTGAGAGTGGGAGACTTTCAGGTTTTTGGACGAATAAGCTTTCGGAGACGTGTAGAAGGCAGTGTTAGCTATATAGGTGTACTAAGAACTGTATAGTTTATATTTATTAGTTATTTGATCATCATAAGGGGACATCTTCATATGTCGCTCTTATCGTATTTTATACATGTATATGTGATCTGAGCGTGGTTAATGTCTGAGATTCTGTAATTAAATCTGAATATTATTCATAAGAAATGAGAAATTTTGTTATGTTGAATTTTAAAAAATTTCATATTCTTGTGTTTCTGTGTTGCAATAGTTCAAGATTCCATTTCGATCTCTCAAAAATAACACCTATGGATGACTGTAGTATCCGTAGCAGTTAGTTTTGGGCCTACGGAAGTAGGATGTTACACAAAGGTTTGAGGCCCGAAGAATGCACCCTGCTCAACGATACTCCAGAAAACATCTATCTCGCGACATAGGGGATGGAAGAGTACAAGATGCCGCCTATAAAGGAAGCAATGGAAAAGCAAAGGCATTCTAGAAAATACTACCGCTTCCATGAGACACATGGCCACAACACGAATGAGTGTCGTAACCTGAAGAACTTGACTGAGGAGCTGATTCGAGAAAACAAGCTTCAGCAATATGTGATGAAACCATAATATCCTGATCAACCCGCAGCGCCCCAGACTCCTAAAGATAAAGGGAATCAAGCTGGAGCCAACAGAGAGGAACCCAAATGGACTGACCAAAGACTCATCATTGGAACAATATCTAGAGGACCTCATCCCATGTAGAAGAGTTAGGGAGAAATGGAGCGATATGCGAGCTCATTAAAGCACGCTCCAAAAGGTTCATGCTTTGCAATCGAAGATGGAACCCCTGCCAAGCAGCAGACAATCCTAAATGATGGTATAGTATTTCGAAATCGAGACACTAAAGGTATAGAAGCTCCAACTCTCGACCTCATGGTCGTGATAGTAGGAATCAGACCCGCCATGGTCCGACCGAATAACAACTACCCGAGTCTAAAAGAAAAGAAAAGGGGAAGAATGTGGGGAGAACTCTCCACATTCATGAACCTACCGAATAGCAACTACAGAGCCGCCCTAGCTTGGGGACCATAGCCGATTTGATAAGGCTTTAGACCCTAGAAAGAACAGTTCAAGGGAGGAATGGGCAGCACCGGTAGAATTGACGGTGTCTGTCCTAGTTGATATGGATAACCCAATTCGGGTTCTGAAAATCGGATCACATCTTGGAAACATAATGCGACTGAAACTTATCAAATTTCTTCATTCCAATCTAGATGTATTTGCTTGGACGCATTCCAATATATGCGGGGTGTCGCCAGAGATCGCATGACACAAACTAAACATTTATTCCAAGGTATACGCCAGTGATGCAGAAAAGGCGTAGCCTGGGACCCGATCGGACCAAAGCGCTAAGTGAAGAAGTGGATAAACTGATGGTGAATGGTTTTATCTGAGATGCAACTTACCCCGAATAGGTATCCAACCCGGTCTTTGTTAAGAAGTCCAACTGGAAATGGCGAACTTGTATCAACTACTCGGATCTAAACAAAGCTTGTCCGAAATACAGCTTTTCTCTACCCAGAATCGATCAGCTCGTGGATGGGACGGCTGGACATGGATTGCTATCATTTATGGATGCGTACTCAGGATACAACCAGATCATGATGCATGAACCTCATCAAGAAAATACCAGTTTCATTACTAATCTGGGACTATTCTACTACAAAGTGATTCTATTTGGCTTAAAGAATGCTGGGGCAACCTACCAATGATTAGTGAACACCATGTTTAAACATCAGATTGGGAAGACTATGGAAGTTTATGTAGATGATATGTTGGTTAAATCACGCATAACTGCAAATCACCTGGACAACCTCAGCGAAATGTTTGAGATACTTCGCAAATACGGAATAAAGCTCAATCCACTTAAGTGTCACTTCAGGTAGCCTCTGGAAAGTTCTTGGGATTCATCGTAAGCGCCAGAGGCATCAAAGAAAATCTCAAAAAAATTACCACTTTACAGGAGGTCGAGGCCCCAAGGAACAGGAAAGAGTTACAAAGCTTGAATGGAAAGGTTGCAACACTGAGCCGGTTTATCTCAAAAGCAACGATAAATGTATACTGTTATTTGACGCGCTAAAGAAGGGAAAGAAGAACTTCAAATGGAATCAAGCTTATCAAACTGCGTTCGAAGAGCTGCTGCGATATATGGAAACCCCCGAACCCTATCCAAGCTGGTAGACAGAGAAGATTTGTACATTTACTTAGAAGTCTTGCCCTCTGCTTTGAGTGTCGCACTCGTACGAGAAGAAGTTAAGATCAAGCGACCTATATATTACATCAGTAAATGGTTCACTAGAGCAAAAAAGAACGATCCAAAATTGGAAAAGCTAGCATATTGCCTCTTGATCGCATCCAAAAAGTTACGACCGTACTTCCAAGCACACCCGATCAGAGTGCTGACAGATCAACCCTTGAAGCAAGTGTTGTACCGCCCCGAGACCTCTGGAAGGCTAATCAAATGGAACATCGAATTAAGTCAGTATGAAATAACATACCACCCTCGAAAGGCAATCAATGGGTAGGCACTGGCTAATTTCATTATTGAGTTAACAATACGAGATAACGAGGAAGAAATGACCCTGGAAGTGAAGGCATGTTGGAAGTTGTTCATTGATGGTGCATCTAATAACTTCTGCTCGGGAGCGGGGGTGTGCTTGAGACTCCTAAAGGACGATCTGTTTGCTATGCCTTGCACTTGGAATTCCTTGCAACAAATAATGAGGTAGAATAAGAAGCATTGATAGACGGACTTAAAGTTGTGAAGGAACATGGGATAAGGTCCATACACATCTATAGCGACTCTCAGCTAGTCGTCTATCAGGTGAAAGGCGAATACCTGGCTCAAGGGGAGAACCTCGCCCCATACCTATCCAAATCACATGAATTGCTGAATGACATCGAGCATTACACCATAACTCATATCCCGAAGGAACAAAACATGAAGGTGGATTATCTAGCCAAACTAGCCGGTTCCGAAGAAGCTCAGTCATTAAGGCAAGTCCCGATTGAATTCCTGACCACTCTAAGCATAAGCGAGATGGATATCGACTGGATTTTAGAGACAATCAAGGAACCAGAAACATGGATGATGCCTATCAAAGACTAGCTGCTCACAGGAACTCTTCTTGTAGATAGGAATCACTCGAAAAAGCATCTCCAAAAGTCACCATGATTTGCAATATAGGATGGGATTCTCTACTCTCTTGCTCAGATGTGTGACCAACAACGAAGCCTGAAGGATCCTAAGAGAAGTTCATGAAGGCGACTGTGGAGATCATACCAGGGGCAAACCCTTGCAAAGAAAGTTCTCCAGTATGGGTACTTTTGGCCAGCAATAAACCTTGATGCAGCAAATTACGCCAGATGGTGCGATCAATGCCAAAGATTTAGCAAGATCAAAATAACCCCCTCAACAGAGCTAACATAGATGGTCAACCCATGGCCATTCATAATCTGAGAAATCGATCTGATTGGTGTATTACCAATAGCTAAAGGAGGAGCCAAATATGCTATCGTTGTTGTCGATTATTTCACAAAATGGGCTGAAGTGGAACCGCTGGCCACTATTACAACAAAGAAAGTTATTAACTTTGTTACTAAAAACATTATTTGTAGGTTTGGTGTACCATAGAAAATCATCATGGATAACGGGACTCAACTATAAAGCGCTGAGTTCAATGACTTTAGCAAACACTTCCGAATCGAGAAAAGCTTTTCCACTATCGCACATCCGCAAGCAAACAGGCAAGTGGAAGCAGTAAACAAGATCATCAAGTCCACCATCAAAAAGCGTCTGACTAAAGTGAAAGGAAATTGGGTCGATGAACTTCCACTCGCACTATTGGCTTACAGGGCAACACATAAATCTACAACTGGACACTCTCCATTCGTTTTGGCATATGTTTCAGAAGCAATGATCCCGGTTGAGCTACAAGTCCCCTCTCATTGAAGGCGAAACTTTGACCAAAGGCAGAACAAGCGGCACCTATTTGAATCACTCGATATGGTCGATGAGAAGAGGGAAGAAGCCGAATTAAGGACCGCCGCTCACCAGAAAAGGGTCGCACGGTACTTCAACTCCAAAGTACATAACCGCACCTTCAAGGTGGGAGAAATTGTCCTTAAGAGGGTCTAATATGTACTGGGAGCATTCAGACCAAACTGGGAAGGACCCTATATGATCAGTCGGAAACTAGGGATGGCACATTTAAGCTAACAACTGTTGATGGAGCCCAAATTCTCCAAGCATGGAACGGTGAATCACCGTGTTCTTACTTTATCTAAGACTATCTTATGTATTTCCGTAAATAAGCCATCCCGGAATACCGAAGGCATTGTAAATAGGCAAAACCTACCCAACTTTCATTAACAAAGGTGCTTTGCTTTCTGAACCAACAAAATTGTGTTCACAAAAGTAACATGCCGAGTCGATGGGGTCAAATCGACTCAAAATCATCCAATCGCCGCTTGAGATAGTGGGACCATGCTCAAGTATGCCTCACCTACCCTTTGGATTGATGGAAGCAAATCGACTCAAACCATTAGATCGGCTGAATCTGATCCCAGCCTTCTAAGAACCGGTGTTGCTATGACGACACCGGGAAGGCCTAAATTAAAGCCGCGCATTTCGTAAGCCGCGCCCCGCCTTTTGGATTGTGGAATCACATCCAAGCAAGCACAGCTATCAAAGCCACACACTCCCATAAGCCATGCATTACTCCTTGAGCCATGGAACCATGCTCTCGAAACACAAAATCTTTATGTTACCCGAAGATTGGTAATGTCGGAAAATTCCAAACTGTCCTAGATCGACGGGTCATATTGATCCCAAAAGCCACACATCTTATAAACCGCACACACCCTTAAAAGCCATGCATTTCATAAGCTACACACACTCTTAAGTACCGGTATTGTCCCGACAATGCTAGAAAACCTGTTTATTGCAAAACCAGCAAGAATCAATCCACTCCCACTATCAGGAGTAAAGGGCATAAATCCAGCAATGTCGCATGACTACGAATCGTCAAAGAATTCCAATTGTTGGCCGACAAAATCTATGGAATCGAGAGGCCCAAATCATAAGTGTTTAGAGATAAGAACTGCAAAATAGACTCGGTTACAGACGTCCAAGAGATCACATGGATCAACCAGTCATTTGTCAAGTGTTTGAAGTAAACAGCCCTATGAAATGGGGGGCGCACACACCAATTCCCAACCAAAAAACCAAGTACTTCACAATTCTATTACTCCAAACAAAGAATTTTTTTAGTGATTACAAAACAAGATAAAATAGTGATAAATAAAATTGGCATAAGTGCATGAAACATAGACAAGTAGAAAAATAAAGTTACAATCAAAATATCAATATTGTATTACGTATAACGTTTTCAATGTACAACGACAAACAGCGGGTGTCGTGCTTGCACAATATCGGCAAAAAGTAGGAAAATACAAAATATCACTATGACAACAACAAGAAAAGTGATAAGTGCAGACTTTGCACTTGTACAAAAGGTGATCAAAAATCAACAAAAGGAGTAAAAGACAAATCAAGATGTCTTCTCACCGCTTCCTCGGTCTCCTTTCCCGCCTCTGATTTGCAATTTCTCCGGCTTGTCATTTCCCGGGGCAATTTCACTCTCTGAAGCATGGCCCCTAGCGGAACCTTCATTCCCTTTATGCTTACGGGACCGATGAGAGCTCTTCGATGACCTCTACTATGCTTCAACCTTCTCCTTCTTCACCGTGATCATCTATTGCTCGGTCTTCTATCGCTCGACCTCTGCTTTTCCTTGATCTACTTGCTCTCATGTATCACTAGCTACAAAGCTTTCCTTTTGAGAAATAGAGGGGATGTCAAAACCATGCAGCGCTACGATTTATTCAGAATGCAAACCGAGCTACGAGTCAGAAGTGGAGACGATGGTTGATGCAGTTAAAATAGTGGAAGATCTGGCATTGTGATGAGAAAGCAATTCAGTAGGAAGAGAAGGTTGATCTACAATATTAGAATAAAGGGTGGTTATCTCGGCAAACTCTTCAGGCGTGAATATAAAATCTTCAAGCATGGGAGATATAAGAAAGTTACTTTCTGTGGGAGTTTGTTCGTGTGTAACGACTTCAGAGCCTTCGTCGTTGCCTTCCTTTGACGGCTACACGACTGTAGGGGAAGTGGCAATGGTCCCCTCGCTGGTATGAAGATGCGAAGATTGCTCGCTTGGGCCCAAAGGAAAATGTTCAGTAGCAGCCTCTTCGGTGGTGGCCACGACATCGATGCTTTCACGCTCCTTCTCCAGCATTAAGATTTTCTGGCGGGATTCTTCATTCAAGTAGGCCTGAACCAGCTCCTCTTCGGTGTAACCGCCACCCATATCTGGAAACCAGGCCAGGACTTCTTCCTTAACTATAGCGAGTCTGCAAGGGAACAATGAATCCAAGTCATCGAGGCTTCCCTGATGAAGCACAGAATTAACATAGAAGCCTAAAATGGTAGCATCCAAGCCTTCTATTTTCTTAGCAAAAGTATCTTGGAGCTCTAAAAGGCTGGCTTCCATGCTAGCCTTCTCTACTGCTAGTAGATCTTTCTCAGCTTCCAAAATCAAAACTTATGCACGTAGAGAGGCAATTTCAAACACTCCTACGTTTTCCCTTCAAGGCATCATCCCTCTCCTTCTTCAATCTCTCAATCTCTGAGTCACGATCCACAAGCTGCTTCTCGTATTCATCTTTTCTAGACTTGAATGAGAGAATCTCCTAATAATTATTTTGACTAACGGTACAAAACTTCTTGCACAATTTCTCCCACCCCTCGGCTTGTTCTAAGCCACTCTATATCGCATGGAGATAGGGTGAATAAGATTCTGCATGAACCGACTTCAAGTCAGGTTTATCGAAAACAACCCCCTTAAGAACAAGTTTAGAAATGCAGCCTGTAGGAGCAGCGGACCAGTAGGGAGAATGTAGGGGGCTCGCCTTGAAATTGGGAGAAAAGCGGCCACTGTAGTGTGGGTGGAGGAGGTCACGACATCGAAAGCGGAAAAGGCAATCCCAGTAGAAGTAGGAAGCTGTAAGGCAGGTGCATGTTCTTAATCTTTCTTCAGCTTCTTCGATGGATCTTCCCATTCAATCGGGCTTTTCCTTTTCTCGTGGCCGCTTCCTCTATCACGATGTTGATCCTTCTCAGTTCGACGGGGCTCTTCCGCCTCCTTATGCTTTCTCCTCCTTCTCTCTTTTTCAGTTTCACTAGAGGTGTAGTATCTGAATGAATACCTGTCCGAACGATGAGACTTAAGTACTCGATTAGGATTGCTGTAGAAGCCACGAGATATGATCCCTGCAACAAATAACAAAATGACTTCAAAAAAATGGCGTTTAATGGATTAAAATATCCTAAGAGAATAATAGTGAAACATGTGATCCTAGTGAAGTGCGTGCTACAGTTTAATGACCTCAGCAGAATACACAAACCGGATCGATCGCCAACTAACGTTAGAACATCCATTTTTGTGGGAATGATTTGGGTAGGCTGGGAAGGCAACCCTTCCGAAGTGAAGTCATCCATTAGGGCACCCATATCTATAGAAATGTCGCTTGCATCTCCCAAGTTAAAATCAGTGCCCTCCGGCAAAGGGCTAGGAACAGATTCATTCTTGGGTGGAGCTTCTTCAAAACATTCCTTCGAAGAAGGTGAGGGAGTATGTTCGGGACTCGGCTCCGGGGCCTTGTCACCTAAATCGACATTGCCTTCGTCATTATTTGTATCCAAATTTATTACTTCTTCGATTAAAGGGAGCCCCTCACCGATCTCTCCTTCCACCTTTCCTTCAATCAACGGAGCTTTTCCTATCCGATGAACAAACTCTTCTTCTTTCTCCTCCGAGATCGAACGCATCTTGGGCAGACCATCAACCCCAACTTGAACATGGGCCTCTTTGGAAGTTTTCTCTTACCTGCTGGATGAGTCACTTTTTTCCTCCTAATCACCATCATCGTCACCTTCACCAGAATCATGAGAAGAGGAAGCTGAGCGAGTTTGGGTTTTGGAGCGAGAAGGGTTACTAACAAATCCAATAGATCTTGTAGGATGTAAGAGCCCTACGTGCAAAGATTTTCATTTGTAAGCAGAAACTTGATCGTGCGCTCTCGAGCATCGACTGCTTTCAAGGCGCTTAGAACGGGGCCGAGCATTGGATCTTTGTTAATCTTTAGGAGAACTGCAAAAGAATAGACATTTGTTTAGAAGAGTCTTAGCAGCTAAAGGAAATTCCAAGCGTGGTGAAAGAAACTTACCCCCCATGGTACACAGACGGGTGAATCCCTCTGGACATTTGGCAAAAAAGAACTGATTTTGAATGAGGGAACCTTGCTGGGAAGATCAAGTATAAAATTTCAGTTGTGCTGCTCCTTAATATAAACAAGTGATGGATTAGCCTCCCTCTTTTAAATAATAGGAGATACTGCAGCTCGACAAAGCTTGGGGCGCGGTTGAGTGTTCGCGTGAACAAGATATACAAGCAAGTTAGCATGGCATAACCATTCGGGAGGATTTGGAATGGAGCCAACCCCATGTTCTGAAGATTCACCATAAGAAAGTGATTAAATGGGGGCACTGCACCATACATACACATGTAGCGATGGAAATCCACATATCTGAAAGGTGGCCTATGAGTGAATTCCCCTTTTGATGGCAGAAGCACATCATCCTTCGAGATGCCATATCGTAAGCAAATTCTTCGCAACGCCTTGTGTATAAGGACAGAAGAGGCTTTCTCCGGAGGATGCAGCAGAACCCTGAAGTTGGGGGAGTGTGGTCAATGATAGGGGCCAACTGGGATCGGACGCCCTAATTGCCCCAAGGCCATGGAAGTAACAGGTCCAGCCAGTTTCGACGAAGACTCCACTTCAGAAATAGGTGAGCTTCCTTTAACTGACTTGCGCCAGGAGGATTTGCACGTCATTCTATATAAGAAAGCTTGTGTTCAAAACGGTCATGTGCACCAAATCCTTAAACTATAAACACCTAACCTAGTTGATGCTTGTATTTCAGAAGGTAATTGACGTGTACCAATCACCGATCAGACTCCCAATATTAATCGTGAGTGTGTGTGATGTGTAATCTATGTGAGACCGGGTTCGGCATCCTCAATGCTGTGAACTGACCATTCTGTGTAGATGGCTCACTCACATCGGAAAAAGCAATCTGTATCATCTATTAATGTCTTTTCTTCTACACTTACCCGTTATCGATCAACAATCGATAACAGATCTGTTGTCTGAAGCGACGTGAAATGCTCTTCCTATTCTAGGTACACTGACTATGCAATGACAAGACCAAACCAATACGAGCAATTTTAGACTGATGAGTCCGAATCTGGAAGAAAATTATTAGCATAAGTCGATTTTAGTTTCCTGGAAAGTGATAATAATCTGGGCTGCATGCAAGACTTTATCCTAAGTTATTATCACCTCCCAGAAAAACAAAAATCAATCCACAATCCATAGGACATCGTACTGGAATCGACTGTGAAACTTGGTACAAGATAATTTTAAATCTGTGGATGAAGATAGCAAAACATGTCAACACTGGGGCAAAACTCTTGCTTTGTTCCATGAAGAACTTTGGACTCGATTTACTATCTCTTCCAGAAAATCACAATCAGCTCGAATCTTCCACTACATCCATCATCAACAAAACCACAACATTGATCAATGATGTAATATTATGTCAAAACCCACTTCATCGACCTTCGAATTGAGAAAAATGATGATCTTCGATTCAAGATAGCTCGAACTAGGGTTACGGGTGAGTTGGATCGGTAGCGCACCAAGGCAGGTGTAATCGCGGCGAGGGTGGCTTTAGAAGGCGGCAGTAGGTGGCGCTAGGGGAGAAGATTAACCGCGACGACTCTCTGGCAACGGCAGGTGGTCGATCGGTGAAAGCTTCATGAGTTTTCGTTCAATTCGGGTGGAAAATGCAAAGTGAAAAATGGAGATCCGATGCCCCTTATAAAAAAAGAGAAGAAAAGAAGAAATGAAAGGCGGAAAAATTGTAAGTACCTAGATCGATGCCGATCCAATTTATTCCCTCCAAATGACCTCAAACTTTCCATGTTTTCCCAACTCGATATTCGTATTCATTTTGGAAGTTGTTAAGTCAAGATCACTCCGTAATTATGACTATTGAAGATTTCCACTAAGGACTGGATAGTAAGCCAGAACATCATATGTAGCTACACAAGAAAGCTAAATAAGACCAATAAGCTCAATGAAACGGAAACCGAAAGATAAATAATTCTAGAGCATGCCATGTTTCTAACGAAAGCATGCTCTAGGGAGCAAATGTTAACCGGTTTTTTAACCAGCAAAGTTCAGAAGGAGTTAGAACATTCAAACTAAGGCAGAACGACCCGAAACTTGATCGGAAGACCTAAAAGTACATGACAAAGAAACTCTGGGAGTTTGGACTAAAAATATGCCAAGTATTTGGATCGGCACTGATCCGACCCAATTGAATCGGTACCTATCCAAATTATTGAAATGTGGATTCTCTAATCCATATGCGTTATATTCCTACATCTCTCCTAAAGTTATCTACCAAGTTTGATAACATACCAAGCAATCGAGTTGAAGAAATATAGACATGTTTGATTTGGATTACAATTCAACTTAATTTACAAGTGAACCATCATCAAAATAAGTCAACAAGCTATGAAATCACATGAGGAACCACGTAAGCAAGAAAAGAAGCCAACGAAGAAGGAGTTGTGCAAAAGTTGCACAACATTTTGAATCGGTACTAATCTGATCCAATTGGATCGGTACCGATCCAAAAAGTTAGTTCCAAATCACCCCAAATTTTACATCCTCCTCCTATGGATAACTACAGGCTTCGGGTACTCTGGTTCCAATCCATGTGCTATCAAAATCCTATAAATACCATCCTATCTTCAACGGGAAGGGGCTGGCTGTTCTGATCACTGAAAACTCTACTACTAAGATTCTTCAACTTTCTTCCTCCTCACAATGGCTACTATGGGACAATTGAGATCCTTTTGTCTCCAACAATGGTGGTCTGATCTTTCCTTATTCAATCATTAGAATTGTAAACAGCTTATGCTTGTGATCACAGTCAATCTATCAATAAAATCTATAAAGTGGATGTAGGCTTCATTAACAGTCGAACCACTATAAAAATCTTGTGTTTCTCTACTTTATTTTGTATTTTCTTCAATTTGGAGATTGTTTAGCTCTACTTTATTTGTCCTGATAAATAGGGTTGGTGTTTCACAATCATATTAAGGTGTTAATCCATTTTTTGGGTTAACATTTAGCAATTAATCAAGTAAATAATATATTGTTCTTATTGGGAAAGTTCTGAAGCCTAATTCATTTGATATCTAGTTGAACAAAGTGCAAAACGTTATAGTGAAATAGTTGCTATAAGTGCAGTTCGATAAAATACCATGTTTTCGGAAAATTATCTAAAATAATCAAAAGATATTCTTTAGGATTTTTCTTTATAGATTTCAAGTACCCAAAGTATACTTACTAATGTAAAAAAATGGATCTAAAATCAATTATTAAGGTATTGAAAACTAGACACAAAGTTGTAGCTAAAATGTGATAAAACTAGAAACAGAACTTTTGATAGCATTTCTAGAACGGTTATCTTTGCTATTTGAAACTATAAGTTGTTTAAAAATGATATTTAAAATATGTATTTTTCTTTAATCTATTTAGCGTTGTTTTCTAACTTATAATATGGTGTTTTAAAATTTGTTTCAAGTTTAAATATATTTTTAATAATTATATAAGTTTGAAAAAGGTAATTAACTTTGCTTAACGCTAAAAGCCAACGAGTAGACTTGTCCATTTGTGAGATTCAAGAATGAAGTGTCTAGGCAAGGCTTTGATGTAACCAGTTCTCTAACTTGCCTGGCTTCACTCTTGGGCGAGAAATAGTATAAGTTGAATTCGAAAACGAGTTAAGTATACTTCATTAATGACATCTATTTAGTAGAATAAATACTCGTTCTGCTATTATATAAATTTGCACATTTATTTATATATACCGGTTAATTCTAATTATGTATTATTATTCAATTTGTAGAATTGTTGATAATATTGTGTTGTTATTATTGTTTGTTTGACTGTTTGAATTGTGCTCTGCTAGTTTATAAGTAATTAATTTACATATACATGGGTTGGGTAGATACGAATACCTTGTGATTATAATTTAACATTTTGACTATAAGGTATTCGATGAAAATATTTGATTAAGTAATTTTTATAATAAAAGAAATTTATTATAATTTAAAAGATGTTTATCTTTTAAATGAAAGGGTTTATTTGAAAAGAAATAGAAATATTTGAAAATAAATATTTTTGAAGTGAGTTAATATTTTGAAGTGGTTTTATATAAAAGTGATTTATAGAAAGGTATTTACAAAAATGTGTTTTATTAATAAAGATAATTTTAAGAACTTAAATTCCAGTGGTTTGAAATTGATTTCGAAAAGATTTTGGGAAATAAATAATACTATGATTGAAAGTATATGTGATTATTAGTGCAAAATGATTTGTCACTTCGGGGAACAAAATGATTTGTTGTGTTACCGATGATTCGGGTAACCTGTAACTAAAAAGTGGTCAAATGGGTGGTTTAACCCTTAGTATAATCTACTCTTTTTATAGATGGATATACTTTATTTATTTATCTTGTGAAGGTTGGGACCCAGTTGCCTTGTTATTGGAAGAAACCTCCCTATCTGGTTGCATATATTTTGATATGCTTTTATAGTAGAATATTTTTGGATTTCCAAATAAATATATCAAACACACCACTGCGTTATTATACAGAGTAATTGATACTAGTTTTGAAAAGGTTTTGACTAAAATCCTGAAGAAAAGTATGATTTAATATAAAAGATGTATATTATTATTTCAAAAGGATTTGAAATGAAACTGGGAATTTAGTTCGAAGAGATTGTTTTCGAATAAGTACAAAAGAGATTATTTTTGAAAATAATAAAGTTAATTAGATTCATAAATCTAAATGTGAAGATTAAGCCAAAGGGGTAGTTTGGGAATTGCATATTTTTTCGTTTGTACATTGTAGGCTCCTTGAGTCCTATTTGTGAATAGGAGAACTATGTTGGCTTGATCTTGTATCTAATTAGGTATCCGATCAGATAGGGGTACATAGGTAGTCACAAGTGGTAGTGATGCAGCCCCAATGATAATATATCTTTTTCCTATTTATTGTTTACTATTTATCATGTGATGTTATATCTTTCATGCTTATCATTTTGTTCCACATTGATATGTTTATTGAGTTTGCAGGAATGCCTATTGCTATCTCTCTCATCAGAGTTGTGCAGTCGTAGATTCATAGTATTTGAATATGATATGTATTAAATCATACCTTGTAGAATAAATAATAGAATTGTATTATTGAAATTGTATCCTATACATTTAGTTGTGTTGTATATTTATTAGCTTATGTTATGTTAACTTGGTTGTTTTCATTAGTAGTTTTAGAACGGACGGGTTTTCGGCAATTCTGACTAGTTCAGAAATCCGGGCCATTATAGCAACCTAAAACCTAAACCAAGATTTGTAGATCCAAAGCCAATTCTCCATTAATTTCAACAAAATTTGATACTATAAGGAATGGATGAAAAAGGAAATAAGAAGATAAAAATTTCATAGCGATTTGCTAAGTTTGGAGATGAGTGCAATATCCAAACGACGAGGAGGAGGAATATTTAATCAGATTGGAGCTTCTTTGGATAAATTGTAGTGGGTATTTATTCACTACATTACATAATTCTATATACGCTTATAATCCATTGTTTATAGCCTATATTAGATTAATGAAAGGGCAGAGATGAACTATATGTTAGCATACGTTTATCAAAATTTGAATTTGATACAGTTAGGGGCATGTCCTAGGGGGAATTATGTAATTGTTACATATATGTAACTCGATAACCAATCTTGTTTGGAACAAAAGGTGTTTTCTTTCTATTATATACTTGATATAATGTGTTATATTAACTAATTAATTTGATTTTAAAGTGTATTTAATAGAAAAATCCATAAGTGGTATGTCTTATGATAGTAGTTACAATGTGTTGTAATCATGAGTGATTATCATAAGAAAATAAACATATCGTTTTAAATATTCCTATTCAAGATGTACCGAGACTGGATATCGATGCATCCATTAAAACTAGAGTACGTAACGCTCTCTAAATGCTAGGTAGTGTATTACTCATGGCTGTTGGGGGGCACCAATGGGTTATGTACCGATAACTATTAGATAACTATGGAATGACTCACTCGATATTTTTCTATTGGTTAATATTACTAAGGTCAAAAAAAATATCGATGCGCAATATTACATGGTTCTATTGAATTGAGAATACTATTTATCTTCAATATGGAAGCTCCGCTATGATTATAGTTAAATCATGACACGACATCCATCGAACGACTAAAGTTAGGTCGAATGGAAGCATTGGAAGTGAAACACTATGTAAGAGATGATTCGTCTCCTCGGTTATATGAGATTAGTATCATGGTCAACTAAAGTCAACAGAAAGTCAAAGTCTCTTTCCATATTATTTCGGTTAGTAATAATTTTTATTATTGAACCAAAGACTTTATGTTTGGACTATAGAGTTGAATATGGAAAATATTGGAGTTCTGACAATTACCAAATCTCATAAGTCCTGATGTGATATAGTTTTGACGAATTGGTGTGTATAATTGTCACTACTAGGTAATGCTTAATAGATTAAAATTGGATTTTATCAGTACCAAGTAAGAGGTAAATTTGGTCGTAATGTCACACGACATGCAAAGTGAAGCATGAACGTTAATATTCAAACCATTCGATATTAATCGCTGACCAAATTTACAACTAAGAGTCTCACGATCTAAACTTTGAATACTCCTATTACACCTGATTTAATTAATTCTTAATTGTTATTAATTAATTAATATTTATCAAATATTAATTATAAAATTTTAATCTGTATTGAACAATATTAAATAGTGTGCATATAATAGTTATATAAACATTAATCGATATATGATATCGATACGTGTTTAGATTGGATTAATAAAAATAGTTCGGGCTTAAAGCGGATTTGAGGCCCATATGCGACTTCTAATTTTCAACAATTAGTAGAGCATAGTAAGGCTGGCCATGTTTGACATAGTGAAGGGGAGTATGAATCTAAATAAAAGGAGAAATAGCAAGGGAAATAAAGGGATCTAGATCCACTTTTTACTCTCTTTGATCTCCTTTATTTAATCCTCCTTGCCCTCATTTTTACTTGATCTTTTTTAGCATCCTGCTCCATCATATTTCTACCCAAAAACCTCTATCCCTTCTTTTAATCATTCAAGTATTTTAAATATCAAATTAAAGTTGATTCAATTATCGGTGGCATACGTGTTCGGGAACTAGCAACTTTTGGACTTGGAATTGGATTCAAGGAGTTATGTTATGTTCTTTTCTACGTGCATGTACTAGGCTTTGGTGAAAGGTATATCTCCAATTTATTAATTGTTTGCACAAAAAATGGACAAACACCTCAAAGTTGTATGATTTAGTAGATCTTATGTTGTTCTTAGTGATTTGGGTGATTTATGCGAATATATGAAAAACAAGGGCTAAACTGTAAAAAAGACACGCAAATTTATAGTGGTTCAGCCAGAATGTGCCTACGTCCACTTTATATGTTATTTCTCTTCTCTTATTTTGATTACAAGTACAAAGCTTTGATACAAGTAAAAGAAAGTTGTTTGAAAGTTCTCTCCGTGCTTGAGCTCTCAAACTTGTCTCCATTGTTGTACCCCTGCCCCTCTATTTATAGAGT
This sequence comes from Allium fistulosum, assembly GCA_030737815.1. Lineage (NCBI taxonomy): Eukaryota > Viridiplantae > Streptophyta > Magnoliopsida > Asparagales > Amaryllidaceae > Allium > Allium fistulosum. The sequence goes on along the minus strand of CM060901.1, from coordinate 299,943,628 downwards.
GAGGCTGGGGGTAGGGGTCTTGGATGTGTACAGCTGCTGATGGGCCTGGGCTGACGCGACCTAGCCTGGTAGTGTTGGTTCGGAATGTCTTGGTCCGGTAGTGGGTGGTCCGGTAAGAGCTTGGTTCGGTGGCAGCTAGGAGACGGTTGGTCCGGTTGTGGTAGGATGAGCTTGGTCCGGCAGTGGTAGGAGGAGCTTCATCCGGTAGTAGTAGGAGGAGCTTCATCCGGTAGTAGTAGGAGGAGCTTCATCCGGTAGTAGTAGGAGGAGCTTCATCCGGTAGTAGTAGGAGGAGGTTCATCCGGTAGTAGTAGGAGGAGCTTCATCCGGTAGTAGTAGGAGGAGCTTGGTCCGGCAATGGTAGGAGATGAGTGGACCGGTAGCAGCTGAAGCGGAGGTTGATTCGGAGTGGAGACGGTTCGGCATTGCTGTGGAGTGGAGATGGTTTGGTAGTGGAAACGCCCCTAACATTTGCCCCCCAAAGTGGGGCATATGCCAGCATATGCCGTGCTTTGTTTTATGTAGCTTTGACATCTTCATTCGGTTCTCGGGTGTCGAATCAGTTGGTCCGGCCGTGTCTTTTCGTCTATAAGTAGGGACCGTACACCTTTGTTTTATCCTACCAGCCGAATTAAATTCTAGTTTTTGCCGGACCAAGTCCTTACTTTTGCCGAATCAAACGTGTTGGCCGAATCAAATTCCTTACTTTCACCGAATCAGGTGAGATCCTTTCTATTTTGGCCGAATGGGTTTTTATCGAATGGACTCGGGGAGTCTGAGTGCCGAACGGAGTCATATACCCGTGTAACCGGATGAAGTTGGGAATACCGAATGAAACTGATGCCGAATGAACTTGAAAAATTTACTTGTTTATATCCTCTGTTTTAACAACATGTTTTTCTGATGTTGCAGATAATGTCTCGCAAAGTAGAAACTCGATCGGATAAAAAGAAATCCCAGGGCGAAGGAGAATCTTCCGCAGTGCCCCCTGCTCAGTCAGGACCCGAACGTCACGGACCTGTCCCGAGATCACTAGTGGACGGGTACGGTCCTCAGGAGCTTCTGAACTCCCCGCCCGATTGCTTTCCCAGCTCCCTCAAGGAGGAGCAGCTCGATGTCATCTCTCGTTCTTTTGGAATTGATAGGGCGCGCATGCGGTTGCCAGGGAGAGACGTTATGCCATATGACCCTCCCGAAGGGTACTTTGACCACAGCAGATACCACTGCATGTGTGGTGCCATTCCGCCTCTTAATGCTTGGGTAGCCAGCTTCCTTACATATCTAAAGGTGGCCCCATTCCAGCTTCAACCCAACTCCTATGCTATACTGGTGAGCCTCTTTGTCATCTTCCAGAGGAAGTATGGGCGTGCTCCTTCCAACCGGGAGATCCGGTACTTATATAATCTGAGGGGCTATAAGAAGGGGTCCCCATACATCAGCCTGGAGTCAGCGGTAACCTTCAAGCCAGTCTTGGATCTGTATTCTAAATACAGCATTTTCAAGAAGGAGTGGTTCTTCGTCAGGGACGACTCTGTTTCGATTCGGCGTTTCACCTCTGGATGTAAGTCGATGCTTTATTTATAATTTCCATTCTGGTTGCGATGCTTCTTCTCATATGTTTCCATTTTTGCTAGCGACAGGTGGCTTTGCAGTTGTGGAGACTGATCGCCTGGTTCAGACGGCGGCTGAGATAGAAGCTATCCCCGGGAGAGATAGATCAGCTGCCTACCTGATCAGAAATGCGACCCTTCTGGAGTATAACTTGATCCTTCCACAGCAGTCAGTAGTCAAGTAGAGGGAAACGGCGGAGGAGAGGGCGGCTGCTCAAGCCAAGGGAGGTGTTACAGTAGAGAGTGGCAAGAGAAAACCTTTCACAAAACCTCCAGTTGTTGGAGGCAAGAAACTTAAGAAGTCGGACGGTCCTTCCCCCAGCAATTGTCCACTTACCCAGGGGGAGGAAGACATAGAGGAGGAGAGAGGTGAGGGTGGAGATGACCGGGAAGGTGATGATGGTATCGGGGCCTTGCTTCCTGGGCAAGCGGGCGAGATTCAGGAGTGGACGGATGATGCATTCCACCAAGATTTCGAAGGGCTGGACGAAGAAACGGCTTTGGTAGAGAAATCCGGGAAAGCTGACAAGGCCAGGACCGGTGCAGGCGAGTCTTCTCAGAATATTCCAGCCAAGGTGGCTCCGACGACTCAAGGTGAACTTTTGACTCCTGCAGGCTCCATTTATGATAGGGACTTAGGAATATTTTATGATCCGCTTCCATCCTAGAATGAAATCCAGGACTTATTGCAGTATCCTACTCCTCCCCAGGGTTTGTATAACAGATGTGTTTCCTTTCTTCTTTTAACTTTTAATTTACCGCGTTTCTTGAATTATGGATCAATGTAGGCTTGTGACACTTGTTCTTTATATCAGGAGCAGGTAAAACGGCCAAGGCCTCAGACCTTCGGCACAGGCTTGAACAATACAAGCTCTCCAAAGCTTTCGCCAAGCCGAAGACTCCGACCCACCGTTCCGGGGATGTAGTCGACTACCGTCCTCTTCTCGGGGTTATTGAAGAGGGTATTCAGAAGAGAAAGAGGAGTCATCCCTTATCTGAACCTTCACTCGGTCCCCAGCCCCCAATTCAGCCCCTTCATGATATCACAGAGGAGGCTACTGAGTTCGCACTCTCTCCGCACCTGTCTGAAAATCCTACCGTCACCCGGATTGATCGTCCTGACTTGGTTCGGAATCCATTTGCGGGTCATCCTGACCTGGATCCAAGTTCCCATGATATTACTTTTGACGAGATTACCGGTGAGCACCTTCTTCCCCGCAATCCTATGGTACGGGTACTTGATGAGGCTAAGTCCTTAGATCTCAATTTACTCACTACTCGGATAATTACTATGGGAGACGAGGCCAAGGCTAATATTGATCGGGTGGCGGAGGAGGCTAAGAAGCTGATGGGGCATCATGCCCGGCTGGTTAAGGCCGGAGAGGAGATTGGGAGTGCCAACATCCGACTACGATTGGTGGTTTCGGATCAGGCCAAACAGCTTGCGGATCAGGCCATTCAGATTTCTCAGCATGAGGCTGCTTCTGGACGACTAAAGAAAACCATGGAAGAGGCCAGCCGGGCCGAACTACGGAAAATGGAAGCTACTTGCAAAGAACGGATTGACATGGCTATTGCCATGGTGGACGAGGTTCGGAAAGCGGATCTTGAGCAGGTAGAGGAGTTGTCTGGGAAACTTGAGGCTGCAGAGCTTGCTCAAGCCAAGTTGAGGGAGGAGATGGAGGCAATGCGGGAATCCCTTCTGGTTGACTGCTCGAGATACCGATCGGAGAGAGATGCTGCCGTTGAAAGGTTGTCGGCTTCCGAGGCCCGGATGAGGGAGTTTGAGGAGAATGAGGGGATGATGGACGAAATGCTTCAGGACATGTACTTCCGAACCTGGAAGCAGGGCAACCTATCCTGGATGGATGATTATCCTAGGGTCATGGCTAAGATCTATCTTCGGGCTCTGGAGGAGGCCAAGGCCGATGCGGATAAAGATGGTGGCGTGGCCTTCAGCATGGATGTGGTCACTGCCCGGTTTACCAAGGAGGAGAAGGTGGCGGTGAAGGAGGGTATGCGGTTGCTTGCTGCTGAGGAGGCAGGAGTGCAAGTAGAGGATGACGACCAGGATGGCCAAGAAGCAGGTGCTGGTAAGTCTTCCTTTTTTAGTTTCCCCATTAACTTGGTTGCTTCTCACTAGTGAATCCCTTCTCTATCTGGACAATTGGGCAACAGGACAAGGAAAAAACTCCAATGCAGCCGGCCCCTTGATTATACCTGGAAAAACTCCTTTTGTGGACTTGACAGGGTTGTAGATGTTAGTCTTAAAACAGTAAAGTAGCTTTTAGGTTGTATTATTTTGCTACTTGTAATAAATAGCTCTATTCTTGATGTGTAATTCTTTAACTTAAGCTGATTTTGTCATCTTCTGAATGTTTGTTGCTATTTTGACATGTCGTATGAGAAATATAGCTACGAATATTCTTGTAATTGAATTGTGTTTGATGTCAGGTTCTGGTTTTAAAACATAATTTCATGACTTGCAATATTAGCGTGTGGTGTGAACAAATTATAGTCATGTATTTGTACACAAAAGAAGAAAATACCGCCTTTCATGTTTTAATCGTAGATGGCAGTTTTGAATATCTTGTATGACCGAGCATGGAACGCAGTCGAATGCCCTGCCATCCAATTGTGAGTCCCTACACCCATTGGCGAGTATCTCCTACTCTGCATCCTGTACTTTAGGGACTGTTATAGAGGATAGGGGAAAAGCTTTTTAAGTAAAATTGAAATATGTGAAAAAGTACAACTTCCAATCACGGAAGGCCTTCGATGTGCTTAAGTTCGTGGCAAACGGGTTTTGTAGTCACTTTCCCTAGCTGTGGGTCTTGGAGACATTTGTCACCCATCTTACGCCTCCGCGGGGAGTTAATTCTTTTTTACCACAGCCGCACTTAAGACACATCGGAGCTGAGATCGCGCACAGTAATTACCCGGGCCATTATGGCCCGTAATCGTGGGTATTATTCGATTTACTGTGGCCGGCTAGCGTGGGTGCCGATCGTCAACTGTGAACTGCCCCTGGCTGGCCACACCTTATATTGGGGCTTATAGTCGGTTCACAATTGCCGGCGAGCCTAACGCCGTAATGAGCTGCCTCGGCTATAGTCGGCCTTCTCGGTGGCTTATAATCGGCTCATTACAGTTGGCTTTAAGGGCCGTCGCGAGCAATGAGTTAACCCGCAGCAGAGGGATGCTGGAGCAAAAGTGTCTCATTGGCGAGGGCATAGATTCGCATAGTACCTGTTAGGTTTTGCCCAGGTGAAGTTGCGCCGTGGAGTGCTTTGAGTGGAAATGCTATACGCATAGGATTTTGTTCAACAGAAAAGGATAAAGTTAACAAGTAGCCAAGATATAAAGGAACAAGTTAAAAAAAGAGACAAGGTTTTTTAAAGTGGTTCGGCATGAAAAGGCCTACGTCCACTGATTCTCTTTGTTAATTCACTTCATATGGGCAGTACAAGTTAAGAAAAGTATCGACGGAGGTGCTGGATGTTCCATGCCCTTTGGAACACCTCTCCGTCCACTGTTGACAAAATATAAGCTCCATTGTGGAGATCTTTATGAATTACATATGGTCCATCCCAGATTGGGTCTAGTGCTCCGGGGTGAGGGAAGATTCGCTTGAGGACAAGATCCCCTTCTTGTAAGGTACGATGCTTGACTTTGGAGTTGTATTGTGCTGCCACTTTCTGCTTGTGGGCTGCTGTTTTAAGGACTGCATCATTTCTTCTCTCCTCAACTAGATCCAAAGACATATGGAGGAGTTCTTCATTCTCTTCTGGGTTATAGTGGATCCTACGGTGGGAAGGCCCAATGGTTTCAACTGGGAGCATAGCCTCCGATCCGTATGCCAAAGAGAAAGGAGTGTGCCCCGTTGATGTTCTGAAAGATGTGCGGTAGGCCCACAGTGCCGTAGGGAGTTCATCCACCCAAGCGCCCTTTGACTTTTCGAGCTTCTTTTTGATCAGAGTTTTCAGAATTTTGTTGACTGCTTCGACTTGTCCGTTTGCCTGGGGATATGCTACGGATGAGAAGCTTTTATGAATTCCGTGCTCTCGGCACCAGTTGGCGAATTCCTCGCTGTCAAACTAAAGTCCATTGTCTGATATGATTTTGAGTGGGACTACGTACCTGCATAGAAAATTTTTGATCAAGAAGTTAATAACTTTTGCTGAAGATACTTTATTCAGAGGTTCCGCTTCCACCCATTTGGTGAAATAATCAACTGCCACTATAGCATATTTGGCCCCGCCTCGGCCCATCGGTAGCTCGCCGATTAAGTCAATTCCCCATAATGCGAAGGGCCAAGGGCTGGTCATTTGAGTAATTTCAGTTGTTGGTAGCCGCAGAATCTTAGCAAATTTTTGGCATCTGTCACACTTTTTGACGAAATCTAGGGCGTCCTTGCTTAATGTGGGCCAGAAATATCCATATCGGAGTATCTTTTTTGCTAATGTTTGTCCTCCGGTGTGATCTCCGCAGCTTCCCTGATGGATGTTGGATAAGATCTCCTTGGCTTCCCTCCCAGCGACACACCTTAATAACGGGTTAGAGAATCCGCGCCGATAGAGGATGTCTTCTTGCATTGTGTAGCGGGATGCTTTCCTCAAGATTTTCTTGACTTCGTTACGCCCGTTGGGTAGTGTGCCACTTTGTAGGTAGTCTCGGATGGGAGTCATCCAAGTTGCTTCCTCGGTTGCAGCTATCAGATTCACTTGCTCAAAACTTGGGGCCAGTTGCTTTGAGATGGTTACTGCCCCGAAGATGGTGATGTCTCTCACACTTGCTTGCTTCGCCAATTCGTCGGCCTCTTGGTTCTCTTCCCGAGGGATGTGTTTGAATAAGTAGTGGTCTAATCGGCTGAGAAGTAACTTGGTCTTCTTTAAATATGCTATGAGTCATTCTTCTCGAGCTTGGAATTCTCCTAGTATTTGATTAACAATAAGTTGAGAATCGCTGTGAAGACACAAAGAATTGGCTCCGATTTCTATGGCAATTTCTAGTCCGGCTATCACTGCTTCATACTCTGCATCGTTGTTGGTGGCAGCGAACTCCAACCTTATAGCATAGTGCAGTTTGTTTCCCCTGGGAGTGATTATTACCACACCTGCCCCCGAGCCTTGTTCGTTCGATGCACCATCCACAAAGAGATTCCACTTGATATCTTCTGCTATTTCCAATTGCTCCTTATCTTCGTTGGTAGTGAATTCTGCAATGAAATCAGCCATGGCTTGTCCCTTGATGGCGGTGCGAGGGTGATAGGTGATATCATACTGACTTAGTTCAATGCACCATTTAAGTAGTCGCCCAGAAGTGTCGGGACGATGGAGTACCTGCCTCAGTGGTTGATTGGTCAGAACTTTGATGGAATGGGACTGGAAGTAGTGACGCAGTTTCCGTGATGTGACTAGTAAACAGTATGCTAGCTTCTCAAGTTTAGGATATCTGACTTCCACCCCAGTAAACCTTTTGCTGACGAAGTAAACTGGCTGTTGCGTGCGGTTGTCTTCCCTTACCAAGGCAGCGCTTAGGGCGTGAGATGACACAGCAAGGTATAGGTATAATTCTTCGCCTTCGCTTGGAGTCGAGAGTACCGGTGGTTTCTGGAGGTGTTCGATTAGGTTAAGGAAAGCGATTAAGCATTCGTCAGTCCATTCGAACTTTCCCTTGTCTTTCTTTAGGGCTTCGAAAAAGGGGACGCACTTGTCCGTCGCCTTGGAGATGAATCGGCTTAGAGCGGCCACTTTTCCATTCAAACTTTGCATTTCCTTCCGAGTGGAAGGTATCTTGATATCCCTTAGCGCTCGGACTTGTTCAGGGTTTGCTTCTATCCCTCTGGCATGAACGATGAATCCTAAGAACTTTCCTGATGACACTCCGAAGGAGCATTTTAGTGGATTCAACTTCATTCCATATTGTCGAAGTACTTGAAACATCTTGCCTAGGTGGCTTACGTGATCTTTGGCTTTCCTTGACTTTACCAGCATGTCATCCACATATACTTCCATAGTTTGTCCTATTAGCCCTGCAAACATCTTGTTGACGAGGCGCTGGTAGGTGGCTCCTGTATTTTTAAGTCCGAAAGGCATTACCTTATAGCAGTATAAACCCCGGTCGGTGATGAAACTAGTGTGGTCTTGGTCGGGAGCATGCATAGGAATTTGGTTATATCCTGAGTATGCGTCCATAAAAGATAGGAGCTCGTGCTCGGCTGTGCTGTCTACAAGTTGGTCGATTCTGGGAAGTGGGAAGCAATTCTTTGGGCAGGCGTCGTTTAGGTTGGAAAAGTCAATGCAGGTACGCCACTTCCCATTAGCCTTTTTTACCAGCACCGGGTTGGCGATCCATTCCGGGTAGATACTTCTCGTATGAAGTCATTGGCGAGTAGATTCTTTACTTCTTCATCGAGGGCTGCTGATCGCTCTGCCCCCATACTTCTCTTTCTTTGTTTTACAGGCGCCTTGGTAGGATCAATGTTTAATATGTGGCATGCTATGTCGGGGGAGATTCCGGTCATGTCAGCGTGTGACCAAGCGAATACATCCAAGTTGTGGCGGAGAAGATCGATGAGTTGTTCCTTCAATTCGGCTTTTAGTTGGGACCCAATTTTCAATAGTCTACTTGAGTCGTGCTTGTCTACAGATATAAACTCCATAGCCTCTGCAGGCTCGGCGGTGGCCTCCTCCTCTTTGTCCCTAGGGTCTAATTCATTGAAAGGGTCGCTGGTATATCGAAGAGGAGGGGCTTTCTTTAGTTGCTATGCTTCTAGACTTTTTGTGCAGAGGGCAATCTCTACACCCTTCCCTTTATCCTTCCTGTGGTTGTTGCGAAGTTCAGTCACATAGCAGTCTCGAGCAACGTCCTGGTCTCCTTCCACTTCCCCTACTCCATTGTCTATTGGAAATTTCATCTTTAGGCACCATGGGGCTAGGACAATTTGGAAGTCAGACAAGGCTGGTCTTCCTAAGAAGGCGTTGTAGGCCGAATGGTTTTCTATTAGCACGAACGTCTGCTTCCGTACAATGGAGCGGGGATGGCTTCCAATCTCAACAAAGAGGTCCAATTGTCCGAGGGGCATCTTAGCATCCCCAGTGAAACCGTGTAGTGGTTTATTGCAGGGAGATACAGTCTTCATTGATAGCTTCATTTTGTCGAATACGTGTTTGAACAGGATGTTTACTGAGCTTCCAGTGTCTACCAGGATTCGGTAAACCTCGGCGGGACCAAGTCGGGCAGAGATGACCATGGGATCCTGGTGAGGATACTGCCTTCCTTCTAGGTCACGCTTACCGAATGTGATGTCATTACTTTCTTTCCGCTTCGGGTGGCGCTCTTCTATAACCGAATTGACATAGTCTTTATTGTCTCTAAGCGACTTTCTGTATCTTTCCATCTCTTTCCAGCTTCTATCTGCGATGTGCGGCCCTCCTGAGATGGTATGGACCACTATCTTCTCTTGACTAGAGCTGCTAGCGTTGCGGTTTTCTCTGTCGGCCCCCGGTGAGGGTAGCCTTGGGTTTTCATTGGCAGGAGCTGGGGTCCTGTCCTGACCTTTTACATAACGTTCCAGTTTCTTCCTTCTGATGTGTTCCTCAATCAGATCTCGGAGATGATGGCATTCGTTGGTATCATGCCCGTGAGATTCGTGGAAGCGGCAGAACTTTCCAGACTTCTGCGCGTTATCTGATTCCTTCTTGTATGGTGGGCGTTTGTATCTAACTTCGCCTTGGGTGGCAAGGAAGATATTTTCGACGGTCTCGTTCAAAGGAGTGTAAGTGTCGAATCTCGGTCCTGGCCGATATAGGCGCTTTTCTCCCTTCTTGCCCCCAGCATTGTCTCTGGAATCATTTCTTCGAACGTCCCTTGCCACAGCAGGGGCGTTGCCATGGGTTGTCTTATTTTGCTATCCTGACTGCCCCTCAATGGCAGCATCCTCAAGCCTCATGTATTTCTCGGCTTCATGGAAGAAATCGGGTAAAGTAGCTGGTTTTTCTTTTGTCAACCTTCTAGCAAATTTAGTGTCCGGATGCACACCACTACAGAGGGCCATTAGGATAAGCTTCTCATCGGCATCTTGGACTGCGGCTGCTGCGGCGTTGAATCTGGTTAGGTATTGCTGCAGCTTCTCTCCAGGTTTCTGTTTGACGCTGGATAAGGAATAAGCGTCCTTAGGTTGCTCCACATGAATGCGGAACTGACTGATAAATTTTTCTTTCAACATTTTCCACGAGCTGATGGATCCCTGGGGTAGATGACAGAACCAGGAGGTAGCAAGATCTGCTAAGAAGAGCGGAAAGCATTTGCACAGTACTCCCTCTGTCGCCCCACTCATGAGCATATGTTGCGTGTACCTCTGTAAGTGTACAACGGGGTCGGAGGTTTCTTTGTAGGGTTCCATTGTCGGCATCTTCCATTCTCGGGGAGTGATAGCAATTTCGATATTGCGGGCGAAAGGGCTGGTTACCCTAGCGCCTATCCCTCGATCTCTTTGCTCCCGTTGGACACACTCTCTGAATAAGCGTGCCATCCTTTCATCAGAATTTGGAGCAGATAGAAATGAGTTTGGTTCTGTTCTGTGGGATTGATTCCGTCCAGATGACCTGTAGGGATGGTATCGTCTATCATTCCTCATATTTTCCAGTGGCTGCCTTTGATCTTCTGGGAGCATGCTAGGATCAGCTACAGTTGGCCCTTGCCTTGATCTTCCCCTGCCGAGTTCTGATCTAAGCACTTCCTCGGGTCCAACTTCGGGCTGGACTCTAGCTCGGCCCCGTTCACTGGCGTTTCCGTGGTTAGGTAGTATGACAGGCTCAACTACAGTTGACCTCCGTCCGGTACCTCCCCCGTTGGGTTCGGTACCAAACGTTTCCTCAGGCCTAACTTCGGGCTGTGCTCGGTCTTGGCTCCTACCATGGCTATTTCTGCCGTTAGCTCCTTCGAAGAAGGAAGATCTTTGTTGTCTTTGAGATTCTCCAGACTGGGACTCGCCCCATGATTCAGTGTTGCGGTTGGATTCTTCAGCGTCCCTTAAGCGTGACATGAGATGGTCCACCAAGGCTTCCTGCTGGGACGTGAAGCGGTTAGTTACTTCAACCACAACTCTGTCCAAATCTGCCCTAGTAATTGCTGTAGGCTGTTCTGTGGCAGAAGTGGTTGGGTTAGCCTGTCCTTCATTTGTTACTGTTGCCGGAGGAGGACGATTTACTTGATTCGTGACAGCTGGATCTGGAAGACTGCTGAATGCGATGTTTTTTCCTTTGTTAACATCTTTCCTCTGTTTGGGAGGCATGTTTTCCAAGTGGCGGACGATGCTGTTAGGAAAACTGTTAAGTGGATGAAGCTGAAGCTTCGAGCTTCTCGTTCTCAGTGAAAGCACCAAAAATGTTTGCACAAAAAATGGACAAACACCTCAAAGTTGTATGATTTTGTAGATCTTATGTTGTTCTTAGTGATTTGGGTGATTTATGCGAATATATGAAAAACAGGGGCTAAACTGTAAAAAAGACACGCAGATTTATAGTGGTTCAGCCAGAATGTGCCTACGTCCACTTTATATGTTATTTCTCTTCTCTTATTTTGATTATAAGTACAAAGCTTTGATACAAGTAAAAGAAAGTTGTTTGAAAGTTCTCTCCGTGCTTGAGCTCTCAAACTTGTCTCCATTGTTGTACCCTGCCCCTCTATTTATAGAGTGAGGCTGGGGGTAGGGGTCTTGGATGTGTACAGCTGCTGATGGGCCTGGGCTGACGCGACCTGGCCTGGTAGTGTTGGTTCGAAATGTCTTGGTCCGGTAGTGGGTGGTCCGGTAAGAGCTTGGTTCGGTGGCAACTAGGAGACGGTTGGTCCGGTAGTGGTAGGATGAGCTTGGTCCGGCAGTGGTAGGAGGAGGTTCATCCGGTAGTAGTAGGAGGAGCTTCATCCGGTAGTAGTAGGAGGAGCTTCATCCGGTAGTAGTAGGAGGAGCTTCATCCGGTAGTAGTAGGAGGAGCTTGGTCCGGCAATGGTAGGAGATGAGTGGACCGGTAGCAGCTGAAGCGGAGGTTGATTCGGAGTGGAGACGGTTCGGCATTGCTGTGGAGTGGAGATGGTTTGGTAGTGGAAACGCCCCTAACATTAATGCTAAATTTATTTATTATATCATGTGTGTGTGTGTTAGCTAGAAATTATGATGAATCCATATATCGATATATTGTTACATTTGGATGGTTGGATATATGTGTGTGTATTTAATAATAATAATAATAATAATTTTACAATGCATCATATTGCTCATGGCTTGATAATAAAAAACCTTTTTTGAAATTAATTACACATATACACACACATTAATATAAAAAATTTCTATTTTAATTAAAAACTTATACATAAAATATAATACTATATAATACATGTTCAATATTTAAAAAAAATTCTATTAACATACAAATGCTCTCGGTTTTTTTAAAATTTAATTTTATACGAAAAATGTACATAATTTTATAAATGCCTTTTTAATATCAAATTAGTTTATGCAACTAATACACACACACACATATATATATATATATAATTTTATACAATGTATTTCATCATTTTGCTTTCAGAAAAAATATTTATTAATTTTAAATATTTTTGTATGGAAAAAAATAAATAAATAATTTAACAGTTTTAAACTGAAACAAAAAAATTATCTTTCAACTTCTAGGCCAAGAGCAATATATATAAATATTAAGTATTATATATATTATAATGTTTTACAAGTATTTACTTATATATGTGTCTTTATACGTAGTTTAAATATATATATTGAAAATGGGTTCATTTATTAATAACTAACAGTATGTAGTACATACATAAATATAATACATCAATAATACACAAGTACACTACACCTTAAAACACAATCACCTTTTAAAACTAAACATTCTAGCCCATTAAACTCTTAAGATTAATTTTCCAAACTGCATCAAGATCAACACGTTGTAAGTCTAATATCTGCTCAAACTCACATGTGCCTTTCAACTGCTGCACTAATAACCGCAAATCTCATGATCTTCTCAATCTGCGACCCCTAGATCTATCATGTATACCATGGAATTTGACCACAAAGATACTCATCGAACATCGACTCAATTCATCACACCAATTAACGGTATGAAATTAAACCAAACTACCCCAAACTTGGCGAGTTTTAGACAATGAACTAACCCAGCCATTAAGCAAATCTCATGTTTCTGAATGGTACTCTTCGTTTTTGAATCTGCAAAAAGGGTTCATGTAGACCCAAAACTCACACCAGCAGTCATCGCGATTCATTGATGTTTAGATAGTTTGTGTCACATTGGTTATTCCTTTTCAAAGAGTGAAGTCACAGATCTGGTTTGCCTAACTAGCATGGATGATTATACATCACTTCAAACTGAAGAACCAAAACTTCCTTTACTTAGCATATGATTTGATACTGTGAAAATCAGTGTTGCCATTTATAAGAAAACAAAGGGATGCTTTAATAACCAGACTTTATTTTCAGGTCCCAAAATCGAATATAGATGACCATCTCCTAGTATCGTAGATCTGATAATCACTACATAATAAGAAATGCCTAGAATCGACGGTTTATAATATAACAAGAAAGCGTTTTTGCCAATTACGAGTGAGAATAGAAGATTGTTGTGATTTCTTTATCCTAAAAATATCTTGAAAACTATTTATCATACATGCCCAAAATATAATACTTTGAATATCTATGGACTATCAACTAATAATTGCTAAATCCAAAATCAAGAATCGATTGCAGGAATCTTACCCAATTCGTGTATTAAACTGAAGCACTCTTTGAGCGTGATTCCTTACTGATACACATGTTGATTTCCATCTACTTGACAAAACCGCAATCAAAAGTCGATTAATATTCGAATCTCACTATTTCCCCAATTAAATGAATCTCAAATTGCACTGGAGATGAATCAGCATAAGGATTTCGTTGCACTTTGGCATTTCATCGAATATCTAGTGCAAGCTATCGAACACATAACAAAGATATTCTCAAATCAACCTCCAGCTCTTCTGGATCCAATATACAAGCTTCTGAAGGCTCAATGAAGATACAGGACCACGAGGAAGCAATCAATCGAAGGAAAATAACAAATGATGATTAGTGGAAGAAATGTGCACACTGTGCACGTGTGCACATGCACATCCAAGTCAATTTTTAGTTTCTTATTTTTATTATTAAACCATGATTGGTTTGCTATGAGTTGTAATGCCAATGGCTAGTTTGAATAAGTCAGTGATGAAAATTGTATAAATATGGATCAGATCATGTATACAGTTCATATGAAGAAAATTAATAAAAAGATCAATTTTCTTTTATCTGTTCTTGCCTGTGCATAATTCTCTTTTGCATTTTATTTCCTCACCTGAATCTGTCTTACTTTGAATTCATCTTATTTCTCTCCTGTGTTTATCACCACCTCTTTTTCTTCTTTGTCTTGCTGCTTCTTGTATCTGAACACTATATCTCTGGTTCCACCATGACAGTAACCAGAGCCCAGTCACACAAAGAAAAGGACCCTACCACATTGGTATCAGAGCTTCTCGAGGGTGATACAGACCCTCACCAACCCAGTGTCTTCTCTGATCCTGAAGCTTCTTCCTCAATTAAATCTGCTATTGATGAGACACTACCTAAAATATGGCAGAAGCAATGCTTGATTAACAATAGGACTGCTCTATCATTAAAAAGGTTAGAAAAAACAACTCAAGACTTGTCAGTTACTACTTAAGGTTTATCAAGAAGTGTTCAAGAAAACAATCAGAAGATGGATAAAATACAAGAAATGATGGAATTTTTTTTTCAGAGATTCATGATATCAAGAATTACAGAAATTTGGATCACAGACCTGCCTCTATACCTCTTTCTTCTTCTCCAGCAAGATCAAATATTTATGTTCCTCCTAGCAACAGACCACCTATACTTTCTATATAAGGAAACATTCACAATGACCAAAATTCTCCATTAAGAAATTCTGATAATCCACCTACTCCAGCAAGAGACTTATCCAAGCTAAATATCAAGATTGACTTCCCTAATTTTTCAGGAGAAGATAGGGTTATTGATTGGTTAAGGCAAGTCAAAAATTTCTTCAAATACAATAAAACAGATGTACAAGAATGGGTACATGTCTGCTCCTATCACCTCAGAAAAGAAGCACTGCAGTGGTTCTATAGATATTCACACAATGTTCAAGATTATGACCACTGGCCAGTTTTTTACAAAGCAAATCAGGTACGCTTTACTCCAAATGAATTAGAACGACCATATGATACTTTTTCTTCTTTGAAACAGACAACATCAGTCATGCAATATGTAAATCAATTTGAACAACTTGAGGGCATGATTGAGCAAGTATCCCCTACTCATCTTTTACAAAAAAAATTAGGGGGTTTAAAAGAAGAAATTAAATATGATATTATTGTAAATAATCCATCAAACTTTGATGTTGCAGTTTCTCTTGCATTTTTTTTTTGAAACAAATGGCTTTCAACCAAAAAATTTACTAAAAACAATAATTTCAAGAATTCTGTCAAATTTTAAAAACTCTTTTGGAAATAATCAAGACAACTCTTCTACCAAGCAAGGCAAAATAAAAACTCTTACCCCATCAGAAATTTTAGACAAGAAAAGAATTAATCTCTATTTTGGTTGCAATGAGAAAATTCACTATGGCCATAAACGTAAAACTAAACAAGTTTATATTTTAGACGGTATTATTGAGTTAAACACTGATACATAAATTGATGATTCTAGCAGTGATCATCTACAACTAGCTGTGCCGGATAATGATTTAAACACTGATTATACCTTGCTATCAATTTCTATTAATGCACTCTTAGGGATTCCCACTCTACATACTATCAAAGTTAAAGGTAGTATTAACAATAAAAATGTTATATTATTAATTTATTCAGGATCCACTCATAGTTTTATTGATAGCAAGTTAGCTCAAAAGTTAAAACTACAGAAAACACAAACAACAGCTTATGAGGTTCAAGTTGCTAATGGTCAAAAGCTCCAAGGTAATGAGATTTGCTCTCAAGTTTTATTATCTTATCAAGGATGTAAAATGTTCATAGATTTATTAGTTTTACCCATGGAAGGATGTAATATTGTATTGGGTACTCAATGGATAAGAGAACTTGATGAAGTTTGCTTTAATTCTAAAAAATTACAAGTTAGATTTTATTACAATGGTAAGGAATATAAATGGCAAGGCTTACTTCCCTATGATTTTCAAACTCTGAATGATAAACATGCCACAAAGGAATTTACATCAGCTCATCTACAATTCATGCTTTTTTCTGCACTTGTACAAACACCCAATTTTTCACAAATACATCCAGATATTCAGCATTTACCTGATAAATTTGCTGCTGTAACCTTTACACATAATTCACTGCCACCTGCACGTGAATGTGATCATCAAATTCCATTGTTAGAGGGATCAAAATCAATTTGTTTAAAACCCTATAGGTACTCACATCATATAAAAATGAACTAGATAAATTAATCACTGATGTGCTTAACTCAGGCATTATTAGAACTAGTTCAAGCTCATTTTCAACACCGGTTGTGATGGTTAAAAAAAAGATGGCTCATGGAGATTATGTGTCGATTATAGAGCATTAAATAGACAAACAATTAAAAAAAATTCCAATTCCCTTAATAGATGATTTATTAGATGAACTTTATGGCTCTAATTTTTTTTTTTAAAATTAGATTTAAAATCTGGTTACCATCAAATTCGAATACATGAGAATGATATCTATAAAACTGCCTTTCGAACACATGATAGTCATTGTGAAATTTTAGTCATGCCATTTGGTTTAACAAATGCTCCATCAACATTTCAGTCTCTTATGAACATCATTTTTAAAAAATATTTGAGGCATTTTATTCTTATCTTCTTTGATGATATTTTAATATATAGCAGGTGCTGGGCAGATCATCTAAAACATATGGAAATTACACTATAGACTCTGCAAGACAATAAACTAATTATCAACTTATCTAAATGTTCTTTTGTTGAAGACCAGATCAAATACTTGGGTCCTATTATTTCATAAAATGGTATTGTTGTGGACAAAGAAAAAACAAAAGCAGTGATGGACTGGTCACAACCTCATAATATCAAAGCACTTGGAGGATTCTTAGGACTTGCAAGCTATTATAGGAAATTTATCAAAGATTATGGATTGATGGCAAACCATTAACAGCAATGCTCAAAAAGAATTCTTTTTTATGGAGTCAAGAAGCTACTAATGCATTTTACAAATTGAAATCTTGTTTGATTAATCCACCTGTTTTGGCAATGCTAGATTTCACCAAAGATTTTGTGGTTGAATGCAATGCTAGTGGCTCGAGAATTGGTGTTGTGCTTCTTCAAAGTGGTAAACCCATTGCATATATCAGCCAATCACTACAAGGAAGAAACTTATATTTATCCACATATGAGAAAGAACTACTAGCCTTAATTCTTGCAACAAAGAAGTGGTCTCAATATTTATTGGGAAGGAAATTTATTATACGAACAGATCATCAAAGTTTACAACATTTGTTATCTCAAAAGTTGACTACCGGAATTCAAGGAAAGTGGTTAGCAAAGCTTCATGGCTATCAAGTTGAATATAAAAAAAGGTCGAGAAAATGTCATTGCAGACAGTCTTTTAAGAATACATGAAAAAATAGATGTGAATGCTTTGTCAGTAGTACAACCTGACATGATAACTAAATTGAGAAGACAGACACATCAAGCTCCTTTCTTCATATTAAAGAAAGAGAAGATTTGAAATGGCAGTCTACCCTCCAGCAAATACCAAATACTTGATGATTTAATATTCTATAAGGGCAGAATCCTACTTGACCATTCACAAACTCCTTTGATAAACTCCATCCTCTTTGAATTTCATTCATTGGTCATGCAGGGGTAAAGAAGACACTCAAGAAAATAAAGAAAACTTTTTTTGGAAGCATATAAAAAAATCAGTAGAGGCTTATGTCACACAATATGATACTTGTCAAAGATCAAAATCAAAAAATGTTGCTTATCATGGCCTCATACAACCACTACCAATCCCAGACAATATATGGATTGATTTATCAATGGATTTTATCACCCACTTGCCTAAGAGTAACAATTCTACTGTAATCTATGTAGTGGTTGACAAGTTATCAAAATATGTACACTTCATTTCCTTACAACATCCATATACAGCAAAACAGGTAGCAAAGATATTTTTTGATGGAATTTTTAAGCTTTATGGAATGCCAAAAACAATTGTTAGTGACAGGGTTCAATATTTTTAAGCAATTTTTGGCAAGAATTGTTTTCTCTTCAATGTTGCACACTTAAGTTCAGCTCAGCATATAATCCTCAAACAGATGGTCAAATTGAGGTTACAAACAAAGTTTTACAGACATAGCTGCGTTGTTTTGTATCCCACCAACCTAGTGAATGGATAATTGGCTGACATTGGCATAATATTGGTTCAATACTTCCTGGAAAGAGCCTACAAAGCTGACATCATATGAAGTTATCTATAGGAAGCAGCCACCATCACAGCTGTCCTATGTTCCTCACACCGCAAAAGTAGAGCAAGCAGAACAACATTTATTTTCTAGAGATATAACCTTGCAGTTTCTAAAAGATAGTCTATAATTGGCACAAGAAAGAATGCAAAAATTTTCCAATAGAAATAGGACAGAGAGACATTTTGCTGTGAATGACTGGGTTTATCTTAAATTACAACCATATGGACAAATTTTGGTCAGTAAACTAAAACAAATAAACTATCTCCAAAATACTTTGGACAATTTAAAATAATAAAGAAGATTGGAGAAGTTGCATACCAATTAGAGCTGCCTGCAGGTGCTCAAATACATCTGGTTTTCCATATCAGCCAATTGAAAAAGAAACTGGGCACAAAAATGATTCTTTAACAAAGCCTTCCATCATTCGAAGAAGAAATTGTCGATGAGCCTGAAAGGATTCTCGATCGGAGATTAATACCTCGAGACAAAAACTTATAGCACAAGCATTGATCAAATGGAGGAATAAACCTAAGACAGACGTGACTCGGGAAGACTACTGGGTTACAATAAGAAAATTTCCAACTCTGGAAACTCTGGACCTTGAGACAAGGTCCCTTTTTTATGCGAGGGGGAATTGTTGCACTCTGGCATTTCATTGAACATCTAGTGCAAGCTATCAAACAAATAACGAAGCTATTCTCAAATCAACCAGCAGCTCTTCTGGATCCAATATACAAGCTTCTGAAGGCTCAATGAAGATACATGGCCACGAGGAAGCAATCAATCGAAGGAAAATAACAAATGATGATTAGTGGAAGAAATGTGCACACTGTGCACGTGTGCACATGCACAACCAAGTCAATATTTAGTTTCTTATTTTATTATTTAACCATGATTGCTTTGCTATGAGTTGTAATGCCAACGGCTGGTTTGAATAAGTCAGCGATGAAAATTGTATAAATATGGATCAGATCATGTGTACAGTTCATATGAAGAAAATTAATAAAAAGATCATTTTTCTTTTATCTGTTCTTGCCTGTGCATAATTCTTTCTTCTGCATTTTATTTCCTCACATGTTTCTGTCTTACTTTGAATTCATCTTATTTCTCTCCTGCATTTATCACTACCTCCTTTTCTTCTTTGTCTTGTTGCTTCTTGTATCTGAACACCATATCTCTGGTTCCACCATGACAGTAACCAGAGCCCAGTCACACAAAGAAAAGGACCCTACCAGATTTGGAAGTATGGAATGCAATATTGCCTCATTGAACGCATCCCCCAATTCGCAGAAATCGATTTGAACTAGAGTAAAACGACATAAGATTTTGTAAAAAGAAAACATGATTTTGATTTTATGTATAATAGATGGTATATGGAAGAATAGATTTGATTTACATATCCAATTATCAAAAGTTGAAACAATTGCCTGGTGGTTTCTCTCCTTATGGGAGAGAAATCGGCCTCTTACTCATATATATATATATGTGTGTGTGTGTGTGTGTTTGTTTGTTTGTTTGTGTGTGTAATTTTAATTAATTTTTTTACAGTTTTCGAACTATTTATAAAATAATTTTATAAATTTATTTTGTATTTTTATGTTGAAAACATTTTGTAATATAATTATATTATATGTACATATACACACACAAGTGTATTATTAAATATTATTTTTAAACACTATTTAATAATATATATGCATGTACGTATATATGTATGTATGCATGCTTATAAATGTTTATTTATATTATATTATTCATACACACCCACATTTAGACAGCATATTTGGATACGAGAGGGGCTAACATGTCCGTTGCGGTAAATCCCAACATCTTTACATAGACATGTCAAACCATGTACACATTACTATATTGCACGTGCACTCCACATATATGTGTATATGATACACATATATACTATATAATATCATATAAAATATATATAAATTATATTTATGAATTAAATAAATATTGATTTTATTTAAAAAGAAAAATTAGAAAAGTTCTAAACAAATTTTGACTACACGGGTTCAATAAAGATTCAAGTGGAAAATTTTTCTTGAAATTTACCAATTTTCTATGCTGCGTGCTGACCTAGTTCTAGCAGAATTGGAGTAGGAAATAGGTAGCTAGCCATTGATATCAAAGTATAGACCATGTTGAGAATTGGGGAAGAAGGTGGTTTGAAAGATACATATAAATGTGTCATAAGAAAAATGACTCAATAGAATTGAATATGGATGATATATGAACTCGTAGTTGATATGAATATGTGAGTAATGTGATAAGACTATATTTTTTACTGGGTAAATACTATTATGATAATAATGAATAAAAATAAAAACCATAACTAGAACAAGCATAAGGTTTTGATTATAATTAAGATGAATTAGATATAGATATAATATGATAAAATTAAAAAAAATGACCATAAATCATTATGATATGTTCAGATAACATTTAATAAGAGAGACATAAAGTCCAAATGAAGTCTAATATAAATAAATAGTGAAGAACCCAAGAAAACAGCGAAAACCTAAAATTAACAGCATTTCGGACGTTTGAATTTGTAATTCAAACATTTGACTTTTCTAACAGAAACCCTACATTAAACATCTTCTTATTTATTTGATTTTAGATGTTTGAAAATAGGGTTTAGATGTTTGAAATATTGATTCAAATGGCTGAATCAAGGAGCCACATGTCTAAAAAGATGATGGAAATATTCCATTAAGTAATCAGTCGTCTAGATGTTAAAATTAGATGCTTAAATTAAGTTCAGGCGCATGTATGTAAGAAATAGGTGCAGAAAAGGTTATATTGACCCCAAGTCAAATCTAGACCTTGTGTGATGATCCACTCCTTAACCCTCATAAATCGACACTAATACATCCTCGGTATTCACGTGCCATAAATCCAAATGTCGGAGAGGCAGATTATCATGGGGTACAGAAAATAAAGATAAAAGATAAATAAAATAGAATCTCACATTGTATTCAACACTTAATTATACATATGAGTATTACATGCAATTACTCCAAATTGTTCCATCGGAATACTAGCAAGTACTAATCCAGCCAGGATATTTATAACTGCCTATCCTCATAAGTGCTGATAGATACATCATACAAAATATAGTGGAATTAATAGATAACTTCTACAAAGGACCCAAAATGCTCCATGCTCCATCCAAAATGCTCCAAGTTACCTAACTACTTGGCTACCCGAAAAAATAGGGCACCCAGAGTTTAAGGGGAAAAGAAAATAAACTCCGGGTCAGCCATGGAACTGGTATGAGAAACTTAAATTACGAATATTTGAAAACAAAGGGTATTTCATAAGACCACACCACACATAAACACGGAATGGGTTTTTACCTTATGATAACTAAAACTTTGCTATGCAAAATCTAGTAACATTATTTTTAATCGCATTCTTTGAAAACACTTTTCAAGTATAATCTTAGTCGAAATTGTAACATTTATTAAATTCCAACATAATAAGTATCAATTCCGAAGGCATTAATTGGAAATGGATTTCCATACAATGGCAGGTAAGGAACTATCTTCCATACATTACACTCTAGAGGGATGTACAAAGGATCAACAAGTTTGAAACCTGTACACCTGGCAAGACCGGCCTACCCACGGACCCATCTGGTGGTGGATAGAACCGAATATGACATCACCCCGGTTGTAACCAACCTATCCAGAATCCCATAACATACACAACATACTCGACATATATAGAGTAATCTAGAAAGGTGATGACCATACCACAATGGTTGCGAACGACATAACCTTACGGCATGTCATGTTTAAGCCATTTCCGAGTGATAAGGTCCGAGGTAACGATTACCTTTCACATAGCACATTCCACTTTGAATGCAACATTGCCAATTCCATCACACACCATTGATTTCCAAAATGTACAACTTATGAGCTCGTATATCTCGGAGAAGGGTGTCAAGTGTAAGACAGTTACTTCCTACACCACCAAACAGATGTACGCTCGTAAAAATCAATTTATGTGTATGTTGGAAATGCAATGTCGGACATGCGTCCATAAAAGTTGTCCCATAATAGGACAAACCGAAGGAGCTCGCCTACAACATCCTGTTGGGAATCATCTCCAGGATTAGTAGCGAGCAACCCTTGCATCAAAGATCAAATTAAGATACTATTGCCACATATATATATGACATAGGAAATTTCCACCAAGGATAAATGACAATCAGCCCTTCATTCATTTATTATCATTCCAAGTCTTCACTTCGAATACGTAAATTGGTTTGAAGTGGTTTTCGGATAGGAATCACTCAAATCTGATCCTGGTTCCTTTGAACCAACCATCGATAAAAAGACGTTAAGTAAACAGGTGCTTATTATTTGATTACTACTTTCTTTTTATCAAAAATATCTTCTATAGAGATATATATCTTTAAAAAATTTATTTCCGGTATATATGAAATCATTTAACCTCTCTTTAACTTTGGAAATACCAAACTAAAATAAGTTCTCATAAATCATATTGCAAAACCTCATTGAGTAAAAAGGGTCGATAGAAATTATATTAATTCTACCCAATGTCAATTTCCGTATTCAACCTTTACTATCTATTGAATAACGGTGAAATCATCTTTTAAATTCACAGGGATGGTACAGGTTCCTTCCGTGGAATTTAATACAAGTATAAGAAGATTATTTTTATACAATCCAAGTTGTATTAAATTTGAAAAATAAATCTTTAATACTTGCCTCGTTTTCGACATTTCGACCTTATCTAGTCCTCGCCCAAGAATAAGCCAAGGTGAGCCAGAGGATTGGTTGCTCTTGAACATCCCCTTAGTTACCCATATCCCCCTTAACACATTTTATATATTCCCATAGTCTATACAGTTTCGTAATCCCACCCGTACTGGGTGCCATCAGAGGGCACTTCATAGGTATGGTACAAACCAAACTCGTAGAAGGCGCGCTAGGGTAGGTGACACGGCACAACTAGGCAATGCCAGGGTAGATATACCAATTACACTTCCGGACTATTGGTAACGCATAGCCGCAACTACCGCCCAACTCGATCCACACTCCTGAATCAAAGGTGCGCACCAAATCAATCACAAAGTAATAGAATGGCTAACGATGAAGTGTGTCCGATTAGAGGAGCTACCTCCTTGGCTCGTCGATTGCTCCTGTTATAGCCACCTTATGCTAACTCACGGGAGTTAGGTCCACGTATGTATACCTTTAGGATCGTCGCCACCATCCTACTTCATTCTGGAATCTCCACCGCGTACACAGTTGTCAAAGTGGTTTTCGGTATCAACAGAGAGTATGCCCATATCCGATCCCAGTCTCTTTAACAACCAAACGTTATTATAACCTGTGGTTATTCAGTTTCAAATGGTTTATTTTTCATATCAAACATATTCCTTTCAAAACCATATAAATTCCATATCATTATTCTTTAAAATATTATTCATTTTCCAAAGTTGTAACACTTCCAAATTCATTTAATTATAACCCCTTTGAAACGTAAAAATTTAGAAATCATAGCACCTTAAAAATGTAACCTTTAGAACCATAACATTCGGAACTATACCCTTTAGAGAATTTGTAGCATTCTAAAAATGTCACTTTTAAGAAACGCAGCAGTACAGAAGTGCTACTGTAAGAATTCACAACGGTGCAGAACTGTTACGGTAAGAATTCACAGGAGTGCAGAAGTGCTACTGTAAGAATCCGCAGCAGTGCAGAATTTCTACTGTACGAATCCTCAGCAGTGTAGAATTGTTACGGTAAGAAACTGCAGCAGTTTTGAATTACTAACGTAAGAAATCGCAGCAGTTTTGAATTGTTACTATAATACTTCTTACTACAATAGTTTATATGATCAAATAGTATATATATTTTCAGTTTTATCATAGTCATTCTATCATTCCTATTATATTACTCAAATTTAGCTATTTGGTCATTAAAGAAACAACACCTTTAGTAAAATAACTTTGTTACTAAAATATCAAATTTTAAAGCAGAAATCCTTATGCCAAGTTAAAAGTATTTTAATTTACCCTTTATTTTCTTTCAGTAAATAACATTTTATCATTTTTATTTCCCAAATGATATCATATACATTAGTTAAAACTTACATTTTTTTCCACAAAACATTTATCATTTTAATTACTATTACATAAATTAAAAATTATAATTTATAGGTTAGAATAAAATACCATTATTAGATCAAATCGGATTATTAAATTTTTAATTAACCTACATACTGTAAATTAGATTCCAAAACTTTTACATTTCCAACTATTTATTTCTTATAAAAATTTTAACACATGAAAACAAATTCACAGAAATCCTTACATTAAATTTTAGTTGAGATTCATATATAGAAATCCAAAATACTTAATAATTTTTAGAAAATCATTTTAAAATCAACCACGGAGTCTGTATAAAATTCTCTGCCCTAGGGTCAAGTAAATACGAACATATATAATTTCAATCCGCAATTTATTAATTTTCTGGGTTTTATATCATTTCAAACCCGCAATACCAAGACAAATAAAATTGCTCAGGACTATCATTTCAGCCCATAACAATTTTCCTTAATCAAAAGATCATTCGGGTATGTATCATTTCAACCCAGAGTGAAGGAACTTGCAGTATGATTTCAGAATATTAAATAAACATAACAATATGCAACATATCATGGCATATGATCATAACAGGTAAAATATGGTATGAAATAACATAATAATATTCAATATATCATGGCATACGATCATAACAGGTATAACAGGTAAAATATGGTATGAAATAACATAATAGAATTCAATATATCATGGCATATGATCATAACAGGTAAAATATGGTATGAAATAACATAATAATATTCAATAGTGAAATTTATTAACTTGCATATACCAATCCATACAATTCCATTGTCATCAATTCACCAAAATATAAGTACATTGTCAAGAGTGATCACTCACCTTTCTTTGGTTAGCAAAGTGATTCAAAGTGCAACAAGCACGACAAATTATGTGCAAACTTGAGTGAGAGGAGAATCCAAATCCGATGCTTTGAAATATAAAATAAATTCCATACGTAAACAAATAATTCACATAGAAAAAAAAATAGAAAAAAAATATTTTTGCAAAATACAATAGAAGAGGCTTGTCTGGGGGAGCATAGGCTTGGGTTTAGAGGTGGTTTGGGTTAGGTTAGGCTCGGCCATAGGAGTTTGGGTTAGGGTTAGGCCCGGCCTAGGGCTTTTGGACTTGGTTTTATGGTGCAAAGGCTAGGGTTTTGGAGAGGTGGAGGCTCGGGTTTGTGTAGGGTTAGTGGTGGCAAGGCTCGGCTTTGGTAGGGTTTTGGTGAAGTGGTGGCCGAAAATAGAGAAGGGGGAATGGAGGTCGAAATTGGTGAAGAGGAGAGGGGGAAAGGAAGGAGGAAAAAGGGGTTTTGGTGATGGGAAGGTGATGGAATAGGTGTGGCCGAATTTCTATGGAGAGGAGGAGGAAAATTGTAGAGGAGAAGAGGAAGAAGAAGAAGACTTACATAATTCTCTGTGGAGGCACAAATGAAGGATGAGGAGGCTAACTAAAACCCTAGGAGATGTTATATAGGCTATTCAACAGGTGGCTTCTCATCTACTACAGGGGTTCTCAGCCCATTAGTACAAGCCCATATCAAAATGTAAATAAGATAGAGGTTAAGAGAAAACAACTACGTGTAATATGCTGAAAACAACAAATTTGGAGAAGTAGAAATCAAAATTTAACAAAACGAAAAACCAGGAAAATGTTAGAATTAAATCCTTCTTCATAAAAAAAGTAAAAGTTTAAAAATTCAAATTTTAAAATTTTCACAGAAAGTCAAACTTTGACCAAATTTGACCAAAATTTGCATTTTAAGGAAAAATCTTTATTTTATTAAATTTGGAAGAACATTTCACATCAAAACTCAAAATATTACATTAAATTTCCCAATTTATCAATTTTTAAAATAATTATATTCAAAATTTCAAATAAATTTTCTTTTAAAATATTTTCAAAATTTGCGGGTTGTTA
The DNA here is from genome assembly GCA_030737815.1 of Allium fistulosum. Taxonomy (NCBI): domain Eukaryota; kingdom Viridiplantae; phylum Streptophyta; class Magnoliopsida; order Asparagales; family Amaryllidaceae; genus Allium; species Allium fistulosum. Next base: position 299,917,365 of record CM060901.1, on the reverse strand, counting down.
CACTCTCCCCCACTCAAAAATTTTCGTCCTCGAAAAGGAACGAGACACAGAAAATAAAGAAGGATAATGTAGGATAACTAAATAATACCTGGAACAAACAATTCCGAATTCGAAACATGAATGCTCTCTTCTGTTTCCCAAGTACAATCCCAATCATCAGTGCTACATTGCACTTTGACTAGGTTGACAGATTTTCTTCGAAGCTGCTTCGTACCACTATCGATAATACGAAGTGGTTTCTCTTGACAGTAAGGTTTGGTTCGACATCCAAACTCTCAAGAGCAGAAGGCTGGACAATCAAAGATAGATCATGAAGATACCGACGAAGATGCGAAACATGGAACACATTATGCACTCCAGAAAGTTTCTTAGGTAATTCCAAACGATAAGCTAAGGAACCAAATCTCTCTAAGATGCGAAAAGGACCAATAAACCTAGGAGGGAGCTTCCCTTTCCATCCAAACCGAATCACATTTCTTAATGGAGAGACCTTAAGGAAAACCTGATCACCAACAGAAAACTCCAAACTCTTCCTACGCCTGTCAGCATACTTCTTTTGTCTATCCTGAGCAATCCTCATCTTTCTCCTAATCTCCTCAACCTTCTCAGATGCTTCTAGAATCATATCAAGACCAAGAACCAAACGATTACCAGATTCAATCCAGCAAGACGGAGATTTGCAAGGGCGTCTATAAAGAGCAGCAAATGGAGCCATTGCGATGCTAGCCCGAATTCAAAATTGGGATAAGATAGATAAATGTTTAAGACAACCTTAAACAAATATTTGAGATCTTTACCTGATAACTATTGTTATAGGTGAATTCAACGAGATGGAGATGATCTTCCCAAGATCCTCCATAATCAAGGACATAGGCACGAAGAAGATCTTCCAGAATCTAATTCACTCTTTCCATTTGACCGTCGATCTGCGGATGGTAAGCAGTGCTCAGATTCAGACGAGTACATAAAGATTCCTGAAAAGCTTTCCAAAACTGACTGGTAAAGATGGGGTCTCTATCGCAAACAATGCTAACAGGAACACCATGAAGATGAACAATCTCTCTCATATAAATCTCAGCCAAACTAGAAGCAGAACGGTTAGATCTAACCGGAATGAAATGAGCTGACTTGGTTAATCTATCCACAATCACCCAAATACTTTCATTACCTCTCCTAGTCCTCGGTAATCCATCAATAAAATCCATAGAAACTTGTTCCCATTTCCAATTGGGACCTTAAGAGATTGCAATAATCCAGCGGTTTTCTGATTATCAGCCTTAACCTGCTGACAAGTCGCGCATCTACTAACAAAAATAGAGATATCACGCTTCATACCACTCCACCAATACAGCTTCTTCATATCCTGATACATCTTAGTCACACCTGGATGAATAGAAAGTCTGGACCGATGATTTTCCCGAAGTAACTCTTGCCTCAATCCATCGACATTCGGGACACACATCTGATTATTAATCCTCAAAATCCCTTTATCATCGATCTGAGCTCCACTTCCATCTTGGCTATTACCACCATCTCTGTTACAAATATTCTCCTTAATAAGCCTAAGCATCTCATCCTCATCCTGCTTAGCAATAATACGATCCATAAGGGGAGAAGAAACAACAAGCTGACACAACATCGCCTTCTTCCGACTCAAAGCATCGACCACAACATTAGCTTTCCCTGGGGTATAGTTGATGTTGAGGTCATAAGAAGCTAGAAACTCAAGCCACCTAACTTGCCTCAGATTCAAGTCTTTCTGGGTGAAAATATATTTCAAAGACTTATGATCCGTAAAGAGCTCAAACTAGTTCCCAATAGATGATGTCTCCAAAGCTTCAAAGCAAAAACTACGGCAAGCAATTCCAAATCATGGGCTGCATAATTGGCTTTATGAGTCTTCAACTGGCGACTAGCATAAGCGATAACCTTCCCATCATGCATCAGAATGGCTCCCAAACTTTCACGACTGGCATCCGTGTATACCGTTAATCCCTCATTTCCATTTGGAACGGTAAGAACTGATGCGGAAGTAAGCTTGCGCTTCAACTCATTAAATGCAACTTCACACTTATCATTCCATCTAAACTTAGCATTCTTACGAGTTAAAGCGGTGAGAGGTGCAGCAATCCGAGCAAAATTCTCAATGAATCTCCGATAATAACCGGAAAGGCCCAGAAAACTAAGGATATCAGATGGAGTCCTAGGAGTTTCCCAATTCTAAAATAGAATAGGGAAAATAAGAACCGAGAAAGAGATAGAATAATTAATGTACAAAGGAAAGAAGAGAAGATAGACTTACATTGATCGTAGCGATCTAAACTGGATCAACGGAAACTCCATTACCAGAAACAATATGTCCAAGAAATCGGACTTCATCTTTCCAGAAATGGCATTTCGAGAATTTGGCTTTCAACTGATGACTTCTGAGAGTCCCCAGAACAAAGCTCAAATGAGATTCATGCTCCTCCTCTGACTTAGAGAAAACAAGGATATCATCGACGAAGACTAGAACAAACTTATTAAGAACATCATGAAAAACCCGGTTCATAAGGTCAACAAAGAAAGCTGGGGCATTAGTCAAACCAAAAGGCATAACTAACCACTCAAAGAAACCATCCTCAGAACGGAAAGCAGTTTTGGGAACACTTTCCTCGGCAATTCTGAGCTGGTGGAAATCGGTGGCAAGATCAAGCTGAGAGAATACAGTAGCTCCATAAAGCTGATCGAACATATCATTAATACGAGGCATTGGTTATCTGTTTTTCATAGTGAGCTTGTTCAACTCCTTATAATCAACACACATCCTCAAAGAACCATCAGACTTAGTGACAAAAACCACTGCTGCTCCCCATTCGGAATGACTGGGTCTGATCAAACCTATGAAGAACAAGTCTTCAATTTGCTTCCTCAACTCAACCTTCTCACTGGGTGCCATTCTTCTAGGAGGAAGAACTACAGGTCGAGCTCCAGGAATAAGATCAATATGAAATTCAATTTACCGTTTAGGAGGTAAAGAAGTGACTTCACCAAATACATCGGAGTAGAGTTTGACCACAGGAGTAGAATCAAGATCGCTAGGGGAAGAATCAAGAGAATAGATAAAACTGCCTGCATACTCTTGAGGCATACGGCACTGAATCACCAAAGGATCACACTTATCACCAACAAGAGAAACGGTTCGGGCTTTACAAGAAATAACAACTTCATGATTCTTCAGCCAATCTCCTCTAAGCAATATATCAAAAGCATCGAAACCAAGAACATAGAAATCACCAGAAAAATGATAGCCATAATGGAAGAGTTTCACATTGTTACAAATCCTACTAAGGTTTGCGGGACCACTAATAGGATTAGTAACACATAAAGGTTCGGTTGCAAACTTAGGTGAAAGGATATGCTCAAACTTATCACAAAGGTCCACAAAAATGAAACTATGCGAAACTCCAGTGTCAAATAAAACACGAACAAGAAGATTAAACAAGGTAAAGGTGCTGTGGAGAGTACCTTAGGTATCACTAGGAGCAGGTGGAGTAGGCGGAGCATGAGTGGAAGAAGTCATGGCAAAGACTCCAGATGTCTTGCCCTTCTGATACAAGGGACAATCCTGCTTGAAGTGGCCAGGCTGCAAACAAACATGGCAGAGGTCTTGCCTAGTCACCTGAACTGGAGGAACAACAGCTCCGGCTAAAGTGGGACAACTATTGGCATAGTGACCCTTCTGATCGCACTTGAAGCAAGTGATGGAAGAAAGATCAATAGGCTACCTCCAGGGAGAAGAAGATCCTAAACCTGAATTCTTAAGCCAATTCTGCTTCTGTCGTTGGAAATTAGATTTCCTCTTCTTAGAGTTGCCAGAAGAAGGCTGAGATGAAGGTGCATGAGCAACAGATGATTCTTTAGAAGTGGGGTTCTCATATATAATGGCCATATCCATCAATCCAGTTAAAGGGCTGTGCACATGAGAAATCAGACGATCATAAAACTCTGGGCGGGCTCCAGCTATAAACTTCTCATTCTTCTTAAGAGGGGTATCAATCAAGCTAGGACCAAACTTGGAAAGTTCGTTGAACTTCCGCTCATACTCAGAAAATGACATATCCCCTTGCTTAAGATCCATAAACTCCCTGTACAGCTGAGACTTTCCAGCTTCTGGCATCCACTTCGCCACAAAAGCCTCCCTAAAACACGATCAAACTTAAGAAAGGTTCCAAAGGGATAACCTAAATCAAATTCAAAAGGACTAACTCAAGACAATACCGAAACTGTTCCCAAGAAATATCTGCCTCAATAGAGTTGGCTGTAACAGACTCCCACCAATCTTGGGCTGCTTCCTGCAACTGCCATGCTGCTAGCTGACGCTTCTGAGCGTCGGTGACCTCCAAACCCGTAAAAATCCTATCCAAACTTCTTGGCCACTGCTAAGCTTCGATGATGGTCTCTGATCCCGTAAACTTAGTACCACCTAGCTGAGTGAACTCCTTACAGAGAATAGTAAACCTAAGGGGTGCAACCGGTGCTGGAACTGGGGCAACACCACGACCCTGACCTCTGGCATTCCTATGATTCATCCTGGAATTTCAAGAATGAATTTTAGGACAACGATAAAGGAGAGAGATAAAAGACAAGGTTCAACTAGATCGAAAATCCTAATCAAAGAATTCTATTAAACAAGGTGGATTCGAAAAGAAGGGAAATTCTAAGGAAAATTAGATTTTAAAACAAGAAAATTTTTATATCCAAAATAATCCTTTAAAATCATTTGAAAACCATTTTATACTTGAAAATACGTTCTCTTGCAAAGAATGATTCCAAGATTGATTTTACTCATTCTAGGGTATTTCTACCCTATCTCTAATGAGTTTTTGCCCCGTAGGCTAAGGTTTGCCTAAAACCAAAGCTCTGATACCAACTGTAACATCCCGCCATTTTGGACCATTCAAATCGACAATAAAGACACACATGTCAGACTTGAATAATTCAAAACAACAGAGTTAAAAAAATTTGGGGCAAATAAAATCAATCACATACATAGAATATCAAAATAACTCGCAGTGGAATAAAATAACTATAGTAGTTCATGAAGCTACTAGATACAAAGTCTCAAAACTAATACATAATACCAAAGTCTGAAACCAATACATTTGGAAATTCAGGGTACATAAATTCTTTACTACAAAAGCAAAAGCTGAGTGGAAATAACTTGAATAGAAATATCAGGTAGACAGCTAAATCTCCGGCGGATCTCTAGCTCCAAAAAGATGAAACCAAAGCTGTGAAACTCAGGCTGACCCGAGCGTAAAGCAAAACACAAAACACTCGAGTCAGGACATACATACTTATAAAATGTAAATCAACTCAAGTGAACTGTAAAAGAGATGCATCAGTAACTTAAAGGATGCTTGGGATCGCCCATCCTTTAAGGATCCGTTAAACTATCTACTATGTAGTAATATACGCTATTATAATAATGTCTAAAGTAAATTAAACTATTAAAATAGCGTAAAGGCGTTACCCATATCCCCCTTAACACATTTTATATATTCACATAGTCTATACAGTACCGTAATCCCACCCGTATTGGGTGCCGTCAGAGAGCACTCCATAGGTGTGATACAAACCAAACTCGTAGAAGGCGCGCTAGGGTAGGTGACACGGTACAACTAGGCAATGCCAGGGTAGATATACCAATTACACTTCCTGTAACAACCCACATATTTCACGATTGTATATTTAAATGTTTTATTTAAATATAGCATCGTTAATTGGATAAAGGTCCGAAATGTTACTTTATGTAAACAGTCGAATCGGGACTCAAGACTATTTCCATTGAGTCCAAAATGGCGTTTACAACTTTTTTGAGTATAAACATCGATATGTTTAGAGTTGAGTGAATTTTGCTATTTTTCTATTGGGCTTTGGGTTTCAGCTCATTACTCATCTAATACCCTAACTCCACTCAACTTCCTTCATTCATTTTCATTTCCTAACACTCTCAAGCTTAAGGGAAAAATGGGGGAAAGAATGGGAAATAGAAATTCCTAAACCCTAGTTTTGATTAGGAAATAAAAATTCAAGTCCAAAATCAAAGAGAAGCTTAGGTAAGCATCCTCTTCTTCTTCTCCATCTCAATCTCTCTCCAATTTCAAAATTTTCCTATAACCTAACTTAGGAAATATTTGCTTATTAGCTTAGATTGGAGCTTCTTGAGTTGAAGAGGAATTGTCCTTTCCTTTGTTTTAAAGCTTCTCATTCGTGTCTTTGAGTTTTAAAGGTGAGTTCTTTAACTCACATCTACGTCTATAGCTATCATTATTGTTAGATATGAATTCCTAACATTTGTGCATGTTCATTTGCTTTTGATTTGAATTGATTTGGTGAATTTTCCAAATTTTGGTGTTTTGGTCCAATTTTATGAAAATCCTACTATGGATGTTTGGACATTGATATTTGGGGTGTATCGAAGAGCCTTTAAGGCTGGGTTGTCGCTTGGTGTAAATCTTTAGTCGTCGTTGCTCGTCCGATCACTCCCAATACGTTTTGGCCACTTTGGCCTAGGCAAATTGCTGCCCAGACCAGGTGACCAGACATCTGGTGACCAAGTCCAGACGTCTGGTTTGGACCTGGAGAGAAAAATATAAGCACGCAGAATATAAAAAAAGGCAGAGACTAATTCCAGACGTCTGAAATTTAGGATCAGACGTCTGGATGGGTCTCAGACGTCTGACTTGAAATTTCAGACGTCTGGGGGTTCTCTAGATTATTTTCAGAGAACAAATCCAAACATCTGGATTCTAAACCAGACATCTGGTTAGTTTTCAGACGCCTGGATTGAACCTCCAGACGTTTGGAATTGAGCAGTTTGCTTATTTGCTTATGTTTTTGAGTGGATTTCCTATTTTTAATCGATTGTTGTTGATCCGGATAGTTTTCATCACTTATTATCAACTTTGATGACTTCTTTCTTTGGATTTTTAGGAATATCTATTTGATGGATTTGATATCGATTTCTATGGTTTTGATTCACGTCTTCGAATGTGAATCTTTGGTGATTGATTGTTTTTACAATCATTTTTGTGATTTGTCACTTTCAAATACAAAGGTTTCTATACTAGTAGTAAATATTCAAACTCTTTCACAAAGATGTTTTCAACTCTATTTTAATACAAATCTCGTTTATAAAATCGTTTTCCAATCTACTAGTATATACAAACCTTTACCTCATTCGTATGAGAAATCTAATTAAACGGCTTAGTAAAACAAGTGGTATGAAACGCTTGCGTTTACTTCGTCAGTTAATTCTTGGACTTGTTTGATTGAACTCTTGCGACAATTTTTGAGTGGAAATCTACAATTTGTTTGTATATATTTAAGTTAAGCCAGTGGTTATGGGACATGAAGCTAAACTCATTTATTTACTAGCTTAGTGTAATCGACACTTCTTGATGATCGATGATGATCATTTTATGGTTTAGACTAGCGATTTGCGATGTCTCTTTGTCCACGTGGGGGACTGTACCCCGATTTATGGAGCTTCGTCTCATTTTTATAGGCTAGCGACCTATGGTTTTATGGAGTTCGGTTCATCGGGCGTAACGCTGTATTACGTCATTGTTCCGGCTTATTGGAGTTCGGTTCATCGGGTGTTCGCTGTACTACGTCGTTGTTCCGTATTATTTAAGTTTGGTTCATCTGGCGTTCGCTGTACTACGTCGATGTTCCAGATTATTTATGTTCAGGTTCATCGGGCGTTCGCTGTACTACGTCGTTGTGCCTGATTATTTGAGTTTGGTTCACCATGCGTAATGCTGTACTACGTCGATGTTTCGGATTATTTGAGTATCAGGTTCCTCGGGCGTTCGCTATACTACGTCGTGGCACCGGCTCTATGGTTAGCAACCATGGGATAGCGACCCATTTGTGATACACGTGTTGGTGAGTTTTCATGCTCCCGTTTGTGATAGGCCTTCCCCTTTTTGTGATTTCTGGATTTCTAGTTGATGATTTCTAGAATTTGTGTTTCACCGATTTCTGTGATTGACATTGATATGTTTTGTCAGTATTTGTGTTTTGGTGAATTATTTAAAGAATATGGCATTCTTTTTGGTGTTTGAGAATATTTGAGATATTGTATGATTTTTGTTGTTATCTGATGTATACATGTCACGGTATGGCATTATTGTTATCATACGTTTTTGTGATATCTCTTATCCTATCTCATTTTATCTAATATTTATAGCTAGACTGATCCGTTTATTATTTTCTTCTTAAATAATACTCGGGTCAGACCGAGGTATTTTAGGTGCCTCTGCTTGACTTCTTATCAGGGTCCATCACCTGACTTTTGGCTAACTACTTTAACATAGTAGTTTTTGTTAGTATACATTTGAGATAGAGGCTCCTTGATGTATACTTATTCTTTTGTCTAGTGCTTGTACTTATTCTTTTGGGATGTAGTGGATCTTGTATGACCCTACTTTGATGTACACTTCTATGTGATATATTCATATATGTTTCCGCCTTTGTGATATGAATATCTGTGACTGATTTGTGTTATGCTTATTTCTATATTTGTTTCCGAAGGCCATATAGCCACTGTGTGGTAGCTTTGAGTTTGTATTTGATATGTCGGATTTCCTCTTGAAATGAAATGTAAGTTATATTATATGACATATCAGTACTCGCATAATGCAATTACACAGATGGTCGCTCTTAAACAGCCTTATTCTTCATGCTAGTCGACGGCTTTACCCCGTAGTATCCTTGGCTAGTGTGAGTATAGAGGTGGGGCGTCACAGCTTGGTATCAGAGCCAAACTTCAGAACAAAGTAGAATAATCTAGCAAGGATCATTGTCCTAAGTCTTTCTTAGGATTCGTGCCATAGGATTTAATTCGAGTCTTCGTACCGTTCTATCCTATTTCTTTTTTTTATGATGCCTTGTTTTATCAATCAAGTTTGTTGATATTCATTCTGTGAATAACCTTTTTCCTCTTCTTTCTTTCTTAAAGAAGAGAAATGGCTAGACCAGGCCGTCCTAGCGCCGGTCAATCTAGTGCTACTCCTCAGGATGGAGTATTTATGTTTGCTCAACCATTTTAGATCTTGTGAACAATGCCCAAGCTATCGGACCCATTCCAGCACCTACTCACCCTAAATCCGGGTTTGCACGCTTGTGCATAGATTATACCGCTTTGGGTGGAAAGCCATTCAAGGGTTCCGAAAACGTTATAGAAATCCAAGCTTCGCTTAGATCATGCGATCGCATCTTTTCCCACATGAATCTTGTGGATCTACATCGAGTCCAAGTGGCTTCTAGCATGCTCCAAGAAAGAGCAATAGATTGGTATGAGCTTTTGATTTCAAAAATTATTGAAGTGGACCTTACTTGGCCGGGAAAGGTTCGAATTGAAGTTTGTGCCGGAGGTTAAAAAGGTAACTTTAGCCCGACGCTTTATTGACCTTGTTCAAGGTGAATCTTCTGCGACGGATTACGTCGCATCTTTTGAATCTCTTTCTAAATATGAGGTCGAGTATATTAATACCCCATTGAAGAAAAATCAGAGGTTTGTTTATGGGTTGAATAAGAACCTCAAAAAGCCTTTACTTTTGAAACTAGAAGTTTCTTTCGATCAGCTTGTAGATATCGCTCTTCGACTTGAAGAGGCCGATAAAGAAAGTGATGTTGAAGTTGTGCGTGCCAAATAGAACTTCAACAATAACATGAAGAGGCCTATTAAGTTAAAAGGCCCCAATCCCAACAAGAAAGGGAAGCAAGAAACTTCGGTAGCAAAGTCTCCTACCTCTAGTCGTGGACAATGCTACAATTGTGGTTCTATGGACCACTATGCAAATGAGCGTTCAAAACCCTTTTATTGTCGCTATTGCAAAAGTTTGAGTCATCATATATCTGCGTGTCCCATACTTCAAAGCAAGAAGGAGGGAAAGCTAAATGTCGTGCAAGCCCCTAGTAACTCTTCTCTTGGTCAAGGTATTTCTCATTCAGTCCTTGATGGCATTATTTTATTTCGTGACCTTCCTATTCGAATTTCTTTTGATTCGGGTGCATCTCACTCTTTTATATCAAAAGAAATTGTTGTTACTTTTTCTTTAAATATTATGGGCTTGATGACTTCACTGAGAATTGCGAATCCGGTTGGTGGATCCGCAACACTCAGTTTACTTTGTGAAAATGTCGAGATTTTTTTATGTAATTATTCTTTTCGAGCCGATTTGCATGTTATGTGTTACTTAGGCTTCGAAATTGATTTTTTTGGGAAAGGATTGGCTTGATCATTATGAAGCCCACATCCTATGTCCCAAGTGGACTATCCATCTTCGACATCCTCAATCTGTTAAGTAGATTTCTATTGTTCTTAATGATTTTGATTTCCAAATTCGGTGGTATCATTTTATTCTTTAAACCCACTTGATGAGGAAGATGTTATTTCCCTCATTAAAGTAGTTTGTGAATTTTCCGGTATATTTGAGCTTGTCTTAGGATTACCACCTAAGCAATCTATTGAGTGGTGCTAAGGTCTTTTCAGCTCGACCTTGCCACCGGTTTTCATTAGCAACGAGTTGTGGAGGGTAGCATTCCACTTACCGCATTCCACACTCGTTATGATTCTTGTGAGCGGTTCGTTATGTCATTCGGTTTGACGAACCTTCTACCTTATTTCATCCATCTTATGAATCGAGTATTCTACGAATATCTCGATGAGACCATCCTTATATTTATTGATTATGGATGAAAACAACAATTTAAAATTTGCAAACCTTTTTAATAAGATATTTATATGTATGATTGGATTTTGTTCTTAATACGAACAAAGAATATTCATAAATTTTTTAAGAGACATGTTTATCATATAGAAGATGATTTTGTGTTGTTTTGCCCATTGAGTGCTTTAAGAATTCTGGTCGATGCGCTTGATCAACGTAATCGATAGGAATCTCCTAAACGCTATGATGAGACAGTAAGACACAATAAATTGACTTGTAAAAAGTAAATTTTTCTAAAAAGATGATTACATAAAATTAATTATAATTTTGAATGTCTTAGATTTTCGGGAAAGAGGATCAATTCTGTGCAGTTAATGCCCCACTATTACCCCGCTATAAACCCGCTATATCTCATAGCGGATTTCTACCGCTACAATTTTTCCATATAGCCCCAAAATATAGCCTTTCCGCTATAAGCCCCGCTATTTCCGCTATATCCCGTTATTCCCGCTATATTCCGCTATTTCCGCTATATCTTCATTAATAAAATGAATTGAAAAATTGCATTTATACATTATAAAAATTATGAAACTAGTTTATTTGATTTAATTTTTAATATATTTTTAGAAATGAAAATACTCTAATATTCTACTAAATTCAATTATGTTTGTTTGCGCCAAAATTGGTCACAAACCCCGAATGTTGTGAAAGCACCAGTGTACGAATATAAATCAACAATATTCACACACAAATCTCAAATCTAAGCAAACAGAGTATCACAATTCAAAAATAATGAACATAAACACGAGATTTATAGTGGTTCGGCGATCTTGCCTACGTCCACTCTGAAGTTGATGATTTTATTGATGTTCACTCGATGGTTACAATCTCTTCTGAGGTAGTACAACTGATTATATGATTACAATCTGAATCTAAGGAAGCAGTGGTGTTCTGGAGTAAATCTGGCAGAATCTGGGCGCTCTTCAGTACTTAGAATTCTCCGACCCCTTTTCTGAATGACCAGGGGCTCTATTTATAGGTGTAGGGGGCTGATATTTCGCCTAAATTGAGGGGAGACCAGTTTTGGTACGTGAGGGGGCCCACCTGGCCGAAATCTGGAGATTTGGGCCCACTTTGGGATCGATTCGACCCTTGGTTCGAATCGATCAAGAAATTGTCCGATCGAGCTGAAATTTGGCGTGAACATTCTTCAACATGTGCTCAAGCTACTGTCCAAATTTCATAGCATTTGGACTTGTAGATCTCAAGTTATGATCGATTCAAGATTGCATTCCTGGTTGACACGCTTGCTTCGACTCGATTCGTTCGAATCGATAGGCTCGACTCGATGGCCTCGCGCGCCTTTGCGATGACGTGGCGCGCATTTCCTGGGTTGATCCACTTTTCGCTCCGAGACGACTGGGTCGACTCCACCTTTTCTGCTGCCTTGACTTAGTGGATTCTAGAGAATGGATTCGAAGGTGTGATCGTTCGAATCAATTATGTTACGCTACAGCCAATCGATTCGAAGTCATCATAATAGGATGGGTTCGAAGGTATTCATTTCGATGGAGTCGAAGGAAGGCACTTACAGGATTCGAACATGCCACCCTCGCATGGATTCGAAGCAGAGCATCTGATGGGTACGAAGTGGAGTAGCTTCATGGATTCGAAGCGGAGCATCTGATGGGTACGAAGTGGAGTAGCTTCATGGATTCGAAGCGGAGTATCTGATGGGTACGAGGCAAGATGTCTTCATGGGTTTGAGTGATGGATACGAACCATCGAGCCCAGATGGATACGAAGGTGTTCAATCTGAAGGTTACGAGGCGAAGTAGCTCTGTGGATTCGAAGTACTCTGGCTTGATGGATTCGAATGCATGTTTCTGCCTATGGATTCGAACTCAAGGTCATTTCCTCCAATTTGCATCGATGATATCTTGAGCGTACGAACTCGGATTGACTTCAAACTTGGAACGTTGGTTTGCATGGCTTTACTTGTCATGTCTTATCAATTGTAGCCTGATCCGGACTCGGACAAAATTCATTGATATCCATGGTGAAACAGTGTATAACGAACTTTTAAGACGAACTGTCTTTAGTTTTCCAGTCAACTTTTTGGTGTCACGGCCTTGCCAAAAGGCGGGATAACATTTGCCCCCCAAAACATGCCTTGCGATAGGAAGGTGTGTTTTGTAATGCCATAAGCTGGATGTTCATATCCTGTTGATGCCCTGCAAAGAAATTGATAGTTTTATATGACCTCAAATGACGACCGTTCGCGATCAAGCCATTTGAGGTGGAATTCTACCGTTCGCGATCTAGCATTTCTATATGGCCCCAAATGACGACCGTTCGCGATCAAGCCATTTGAGGTGAGGGGTGCCGTTCGAGGCGAGTTGTGATCGTTCGCGATCGGGTGACGTGGAAAGAGGAAAGTGATCGTTCGCGATCGTGTGCCGTACGAGGCAAAAATGTGATCGTTCGCGATCGAATGTCGTATTAGGTTAATTGTGACCGTTCGTGGTCGAGTGCCGTACGAGGCAGAGTGTGATCGTTCGTGATCGAATGTTATACTAGATGAAGTGTGACCGTTCGCGGTCGGGTGCCGTTCGAGGCAAACGGTGACCGTTCGAGGTCGTTTGCCGCTCGAGGCTAATGGTGACCGTTCGAGGTCGGATGCCGTTCGAGGCTAATGGTGACCGTTCGAGGTCGGGTGCCGTTCGAGGCTAATGGTGACCGTTCGAGGTCGGGTGCCGTTCGTGGCGAAGTGTGATCGTTCGCGATCGAATTGTGACCGTTCGCGGTTTGATGCCGTTCGAGGCGAATTGTGACCGTTCGTGGTCGGGTGCCATTCGAGGCGAATTGAGTGTGCCCGGGGAGGGACTTAGTATCATCAATACCAGGTTTCACGTTCGGGTGAATCCCCAGATTGTTTCTTGCAACGGTTTATCGCCATCTCAGAGCATGCCTAGGGACCGTTCGTGATCCCGTACATGTGTAAGTGGCTTAGCCGTTATGAAATCACAAGTAGCATTTTTTCATTGAAAATAAGTCTTTATCAGAAATGTTAAACAAAGTCAAGTTCAAATATTCAAATCAAGATGAAACAAAAGCAAAGCAAGGATGTCAAAGTGTAAACTCCCACAACGATAGGGTTAGTAGTCATTCACAACATGCCTATGGACCGTTCGTGATCTCGCACATGTGTAAATGACTTACCCGTGTTGGTGAGAGGTTTACAACTTGTCCATCGTTATTTCAACTAATTGATAATCATACGATGTCCTGGCTCGGGGGCACCCCTGGCTGATGTAGACGGTGGTCGCTCCGGCTCCACCGCTGGAGCTCGCCTCCTCACATACTGAAGTAGCATACCGTTCCTGATGTGCCCTTCCACCTCATCCTTCAGATGTCTACAATCGTTAGTGTTATGACCATTCAGTTCGTGGAATAAGCAGTATCTGTTTGATTTCCTCTCGTCAACAGTGGGATCCCTTCGTATTGGCCTACGGTAGGGAACTTGCTCTCGTGTATCTTGGTAGATTCGCTCCAAACTCTCATTCAGCTCTGAATAAGTGGTGAATCGTGGCTCTCTCCGCAGTCGCTTTGACCTGTCACCATTGTCCTCAGCCTTTCGTTTTCCTTTATCCTTGCCTGAATCATTTTCGAGAGGCTTTTTGTCTTTAAGTGCATAAACTTCTATTCCCTCTCCTTCTTCTCTTTCAGCATTAGCATCTTCCAATTGTAAAAACTTTTCTGCCTCGTGATAGAATTCTCCTAGATCCATTGGCGGATCCTTAGTTAATGAATTTTTGAATTCCGTGCCATCAGCTACTTCGGACACAGCTGCCATCATAACCATGGATGGATCTGGCCGATACACCGATGCTGCTGCCGCATTGAATCGCGTCAAGAAATTCCTCAAAGACTCCCCAGCTTTCTGCTTTAGCGTTTCCAAACTCATCACATTCTTGGGTCTCGAAATATGAACTCTGAATTGCCTCATAAATTTCTCAATCAAATCGGTCCATGTCCCAATGGAGCCGCTCTCTAGCTGTCTGAACCATAAAGCTGCTATGTCTGTCAAATACAATGGGAAGCACCGGGCCATGACTTCCTGTGATGCCCCCAGCACTTCCATGTGCCTTATATACCTCGTTAGATGGACCGCAGGGTCCGTCCTCCCATCATACCCTTCTACTATTGGCAGTTTGAATTCTGGTGGGTTCCTAGCCAATCTAATCGCAGGAGAAAAGGGACTCTTGTTCACGTCTTCAAGATCTCTGTTTACTAACCCGCCTCTCATGGCTCGCCTGACCATCTCTGCCAATCTATCATTATCTCCAAGCTGTAGTCCTTGTTCACTACCTTCGATCTGCCCCCCGAGTCCGTGTGAGCTTTCGGGTGTGTGCCCCCCTGGCTGAGCGTTCATCCCTCTATTGCCGCCAGGTTGCTCGGATGTCCTTGTCTCTCTTCCCAGGTTTGGATCAACATGTCCTAAGTGTGTGCCCCCCAGCTCCGGCGCTGCGTTAGATGGTCCTGCTCCGTTCTGGATTCTGGTTGCTCCT
This sequence comes from Allium fistulosum, assembly GCA_030737815.1. NCBI lineage: Eukaryota > Viridiplantae > Streptophyta > Magnoliopsida > Asparagales > Amaryllidaceae > Allium > Allium fistulosum. The sequence goes on along the minus strand of CM060901.1, from coordinate 299,902,070 downwards.
TGATTTTGTGCTCCAAGTTGTCCGATCTGTTGAAGCAAATTATGGATCATTTCCTCTTGTCTCTTCATCATTGTCTCCATCTCTTCCCTAGTGATGAAAACTGAAGCTTGGTTTGCTCCTGAGGAAGCCTCTTGACTCCCTTCGTGCTGACTTCGCTCTGGCCTCTGCCTTTTACTTGTTTGTCTTGTCATGATTCTTCGGATCTGAATCTCTTAGCCTTCTGATTCAACTTTCAAATGATAGAACTCCTGAGTTCAATTCTCGGTGAAAGCACCAAAGTGTTTGCGCCAAAATTGGTCACAAACCCCGAATGTTGTGAAAGCACCAGTGTACGAATATAAATCAACAATATTCACACACAAATCTCAAATCTAAGCAAACAGAGTATCACAATTCAGAAATAATGAACATAAACACGAGATTTATAGTGGTTCGGCGATCTTGCCTACGTCCACTCTGAAGTTGATGATTTTATTGATGTTCACTCGATGGTTACAATCTCTTCTGAGGTAGTACAACTGATTATATGATTACAATCTGAATCTAAGGAAGCAGTGGTGTTCTGGAGTAATTCTGGCAGAATCTGGGCGCTCTTCAGTATTTAGAATTCTCCGACCCCTTTTCTGAATGACCAGGGGCTCTATTTATAGGTGTAGGGGGCTGATATTTCGCCTAAATTGAGGGGAGACCAGTTCTGGTACGTGAGGGGTCCCACCTGGCCGAAATCTGGAGATTTGGGCCCACTTTGGGATCGATTCCACCCTTGGTTCGAATCGATCAAGAAATTGTCCGATCGAGCTGAAATTTGGCGTGAACATTCTTCAACATGTGCTCAAGCTACTGTCCAAATTTCATAGCATTTGGACTTGTAGATCTCAAGTTATGATCGATTCAAGATTGCATTCCTGGTTGACACGCTTGCTTCGACTCGATTCGTTCGAATCGATAGGCTTGACTCGATGGCCTCGCGCGCCTTTGCGATGACGTGGTGCGCATTTCCTGGGTTGATCCACTTTTCGCTCCGAGACGACTGGGTCGACTCCACCTTTTCTACTGCCTTGACTTAGTGGATTCTAGAGAATGGATTCGAAGGTGTGATCGTTCGAATCAATTATGTTACGCTACAGCCAATCGATTCGAAGTCATCATAATAGGATGGGTTCGAAGGTATTCATTTCGATGGAGTCGAAGGAAGGCACTTACAGGATTCGAACATGCCACCCTCGCATGGATTCGAAGCAGAGCATCTGATGGGTACGAAGTGGAGTAGCTTCATGGATTCGAAGCGGAGCATCTGATGGGTACGAAGTGGAGTAGCTTCATGGATTCGAAGCGGAGTATCTGATGGGTACGAGGCAAGATGTCTTCATGGGTTTGAGTGATGGATACGAACCATCGAGCCCAGATGGATACGAAGGTGTTCAATCTGAAGGTTACGAGGCGAAGTAGCTCTGTGGATTCGAAGTACTCTGGCTTGATGGATTCGAACGCATGTTTCTGCCTATGGATTCGAACTCAAGGTCATTTCCTCCAATTTGCATCGATGATATCTTGAGCGTACGAACTCGGATTGACTTCAAACTTGGAACGTTGGTTTGCATGGCTTTACTTGTCATGTCTTATCAATTGTAGCCTGATCCGGACTCGGACAAAATTCATTGATATCCATGGTGAAACAGTGTATAACGAACTTTTACGACGAACTGTCTTTAGTTTTCCAGTCAACTTTTTGGTGTCACGGCCTTGCCAAAAGGCGGGATAACAATGTTATATAACAGTTTTATGTTTATTTAAAGTATATTCGCACATGTTTTTATTTAAAATTATTTGTGTATTAATTATAATTCAATTGAATGATATTTTTTCATTTAATTTCCATTTATATATTTGAAAAAACATTAAGAACGAGTTTTATATGCTATTTTAGAGTCATCCGCTATATCCCGCTATATCCTCGCTGTATCCCCGCTATGACTTTTTGCACCTCCACCGCTTTGAATCCGCCGAGCGCTTTAACTGCACAGGATCAATTGAAAGAACTCTTTTCCGAATGTTTTATTCTTGTGATTCTCAAAGGGAACCACAACTTTATTGTTTGTACCGATGCTAGTCGTATTGGTTTGGGTGCTATTCTCTTGCAAAGGGAATGTGTTATCACATATGCTTCTTGACAATTAAAGCTTGTCGAGACTAGATATGCCACCCATGATCTAGTGCTCGCGGCCATTTTTTTCGCCCTTAGAATTTGGCGTCATTATCTTTTGGGAGAGAAGTTTGTTCTTTACACCGATCATAAATCTTTGAAGTATTTATTTTCTCAAAAGGAACTTAATTTGCGTCAACAACGTTGGCTCGAGTTCCTTGCATCTTATGATCCTGATATTCTTTATGCTCCCGGAAAGGGAAATCGTGTTGCCGATGCCCTTAGTCGTAAGCAACAAGCGGTTGTTTCCATGATGATATCTGAATGGAATGATCTCGAGACTTTATCCACTTGTGAGATTCGAGATCGTGAATCCAATTTATGTTCATCTCTTGTTTTGTGTAGCCTTGAGGCTCATCCTTTTCTTTTGGACCGTACCTCTTTTGGCTAAACTCTATGTCAAAGGAATTGTTAAATTGCATGGAGTTCCTACTTCTATTTGTTAGCGATCGTGATCCATTATTTACTAGTGGATTTTGGTAAGGTCTTCAAAAGCTTTGGGAACAAAGCTTAATTTTAGCACCGCTTATCATCCCCAATCTGATGGACCAACCGAGCGTGTGAATCAAACTCTTGAAGATCTTCTTTGTGCATGTGTTCTTGATTTTGGTGGAAGTTGGGAAGATCATATTTCTCTTGTTGAGTTTTCTTCCAATAATAAGCTTCCAATCTTGTATTAGTATGGCACCTTTCAAGGCACTTTACGGAAGACCATGCCGATTTCCTTTGTGTTGGCTTGAAGCCGGTGAGAAGCTGGTTTTAGGTCCAGACTTTATTGGTGTTCATTTGTGTTTCACCTATGAAGGGTGTTGTGCGTTTCAATCGATTGGGAAAGTTAGCACCTCGATATATTGGTCCATTTCCCATCACCGAACGTATTGGTTCTGTGGCTTATCGCCTTTTTATTTACTGGCTCAGTTTTTCGCTATTCATGACATTTTCCACGTCTCTCAACTACAGAAATGCCATAGAAATTCTGATTCTATTCTTGAGCCCGGTGTAATTGAAGAAGTTGAAGTTTCACCAAATTTGAATTATGAGCAACATTCTATTCGTATCATTACTTTGGAGGTTAAACGCCTTCGAAATAAAGATGTTCTTCTTGTGAAAGTTCAATGGTCCTCAAATCATAAGGATTTCTCTTGGGAATCTTGAGAATTCATCGAGCAAACACATCCGGACTTACTCTTTCATGCTCTTTATAGTGAACTTCTCATTTCAAAATTTCTTCTTTTGTGTTGTTATGCCTTAGTATGGTTGTTACTTTTTATCCTCCTCTTAATTATTGCGAGGACGCAATTTCTTTAAGGAGAGGAGTCTGTAACAACCTGCATATTTCACGATTGTATATTTAAATGTTTTATTTAAATATAGCATCGTTAATCGGATAAAGGTCCGAAATGTTACTTTTTGTAAACAGTCGAATTGGGACTCGAGACTACTTCCATTGAGTCCAAAATGGTGTTTAGAACTTTTTTGAGTATAAACATCGATATGTTTGGAGTTGAGTGAATTTTGCTATTTTTCTGTTGGGCTTTGGGTTTGGGTTTCAGCTCATTACTCATCTAATACCCTAACTCCACTCAACTTCCTTCATTCATTTTCATTTCCTAACACTTTCAAGCTTAAGAGAAAAATGGGGGAAAGAATGGGAAATAGAAATTCCTAAACCCTAGTTTTGATTAGAAAATACAAATTCAAGTCCAAAATCAAGAGAAGCTTAGGTAAGCATCCTCTTCTTCTCCATCTCAATCTCTCTCCAATTTCAGAAATTTCCTATAACCTAACTTAGGAAATATTTGCTTATTAGCTAAGATTGGAGCTTCTTGAGTTGAAGTTGAAGAGGAATTGGCCTTTCCTTTGTTTTAAAGCTTCTCGTTCGTGTCTTTGAGTTTTAAAGGTGAGTTCTTTAACTCACATCTACGTCTATAGCTATCATTGTTGTTAGGTATGAATTCCTAACATTTGTGCATGTTCATTTGCTTTTGATTTGAATTGATTTGGTGAATTTTCCAAATTTTGGTGTTTTGGTCCAATTTTATGAAAATCCTACTATGGATGTTTGGACATTGATATTTGGGGTGTATTGAAGAGCCTTTAAGGCTGGGTTGTCACTTGGCGTAAATCCTTAGTCGTCGTTGCTCGTTCGATCGCTCCCGATGCGTTTTGGCTACTTTGGCCTAGGCAAATTGTTGCCCAGACCAGGTGACCAGACGTCTGGTGACCAAGTCCAGACGTCTGGTTTGGACCTGGAGAGAAAAATATAAGTACGCAGAATATAAAAAAAGGCAGAGACTAATTCCACACGTCTGAAATTTAGGATCAGACGTTTGGATGGGTCTCAGACGTCTGACTTGAAGTTTCAGACGTCTGGGGGTTCTCTGGATTATTTCCAGAGAACAAATCCAGAAGTCCGGATTCTAAACAAGACGTCTGGTTAGTTTTCAGACGCCTGGATTGAACCTCCAGACGTCTGGAATTGAGCAGTTTGCCTATTTGCTTATGTTTTTGAGTGGATTTCCTATTTTTAATCGATTGTTGTTGATCCGGATAGTGGTCATCACTTATTATCGACTTTGATGACTTATTTCTTTAGATTTTTGGGAATATCCATTTGATGGATTTGATATCAATTTCTATGGTTTTGATTCACGTCTTCGAATGTGAATCTTTGGTGATTGTTTTTACAATCATTTTTGTGATTTGTCACTTTCAAATACAAATGTTTCTATACTAGTAGTAAATATTCAAAATCTTTCACAAAGTTGTTTTCAACTCTATTTTAATACAAATCTCGTTTATAAAATCATTTTCCAATCTACTAGTATATACAAACCTTTACCTCATTCTTATGAGAAATCTAATTAAACGGCTTAGTAAAACAAGTGGCATGAAACGCTTGCGTTTACTTCGTCGGTTAATTTTTGGACTTGTTCGATTGAACTCTTGTGACAATTTTCGAGTGGAAATCTACAATTTGTTCGTAAATATTTAAGTTAAGCCAGTGGTTATGGGACATGAATTTATTTACTAGCTTAGTGTAATCGACACTTCTTGATGATCGATGATGATCATTTTATGGTTTAGACTAGCGATTTGCGATGTCTCTTTGTCCACGTGGGGGACTGTACCCCGATTTATGGAGCTTCGTCTCATTTTTATAGGCTAGCGACCTATGGTTTTATGGAGTTTGGTTCATCGGGCATAACGCTGTATTACGTCGTTGTTCCGGCTTATTGGAGTTCGGTTCATCGGGCGTTCGCTGTACTACGTCGTTGTTCCGTATTATTTGAGTTTGGTTCATCGGGCGTTCGCTGTACTACGTCGATGTTCCGGATTATTTGTGTTCAGGTTCATCGGGCGTTCGTTGTACAACGGCGTTGTGCCTGATTATTTGAGTTTGGTTCACCGGGCGTAACGCTGTACTACGTCGATGTTCTGGATTATTTGAGTTTCAGGTTCCTCGGGTGTTCGCTGTACTACGTCGTGGCACCGGCTCTATGGTAAGCGACCATGGGATAGCGACCCATTTGTGATACACGTGTTGGTGAGTTTTCATGCTCCCGTTTGTGATAGGCCTTCCCCTTTTTGTGATTTTTGGATTTCTAGTTGATGATTTCTAGAATTTGTGTTTCATCGATTTTTGTGATTGACATTGATATGTTTTGTCAATATTTGTGTTTTGGTGAATTATTTAAAGAATATGACATTCTTTTTGGTTTTTGAGAATATTTGAGATTATGTATGATTTTTGTTGTTATCTAATGTATACTTGTCACAGTATGGCATTATTGTTATCATACGTTTTTGTGATATCTCTTATCCTATCTTATTTTATTTGATATTTATAGCTAGATTGATCTGTTTATTATTTTCTTCTTAAATAATACTCAGGTCAGACCGAGGTATTTCAGGTGCTTCTGCTTGACTTCTTATCAGGGTCCGTCGCTTGACTTTTGGCAAACAACTTTAACATAGTAGTTTTTGTTAGTATACATTTGAGATAGAGACTCCTTGATGTATACTTATTCTTTTGTCTAGTACTTGTACCTATTCTTTTGGGATGTAGTGGATCTTGTATGACCTTACTTTGATGTACACTTCTATGTGATATATTCATATCTATTTCCGCCTTTGTGATATGAATATTTGTGACTGATTTGTGTTATGCTTATTTCTATAATTGTTTCCGAAGGCCATATAGCCACTGTGTGGTAGCTTTGAGTTTGTATTTGATATGTCGGATTTCCTCTTGAAATGAAATGTAAGTTATATTATCTGACATATCGGTACTCGCACAAAGCAATTACACAGATGGTCGCTCCTCAACAGCCTTATTCTTCATGCTAGTCAACGGCATTACCCCGTAGTGTTCTTGGCTAGTGTTAGTATAGAGGTGGAGCGTCACACTTTCGGACTGTTGGTAATGCATAGTTGTAACTACCGCCCAACTCGATCCACACTACCGAATCAAAGGTGCGCACCAAATCAATCACAAAGTAATAGAATGGCTAACGATGAAGTGTGTCCGATTAGAGGAGCTACCTCCTTGGCCCTTCGATTGCTGCTGTTTTAGAGACCTTATGCTAACTCACGGGAGTTAGGTCCACGTATGTATAACTTTAGGATCGTCGCCACCATCCCACTTTGTAACGATACGATTTTTCGATGCTCGAAAGTCGACATTAATACGTCCACTATATCAAATGCCGCGCAATCGAATGCCGGAAAACCGAACCATTAGGGTTAAAAGAAGAGGTAGAAGAAGACAGAAGAAGAAAAAGAACAGTAAAACAAAACAGAACAACATCAGAATCTCACATTTGCAGCGGAACAATATATAATAGATAAATCAATAATCTTTTAAACAAAGAACTATATCAGTTTTATACAATACATCAATCAGAGTCAATATACGACTCAATACAACAATGGACAGTTATGTAAACCTGTCCTCATACAGAATACACAGCGGAAATAAATAACAAGTACGATAGTACGTCTCGCCATCCAGCTCATCTCCAAAGCTCCAGAATATCCAGAATATCCTGATAACATAACTCTAGGCTGCCCGTGTGGAAAATAATGGGCACCCAGAGTTTAGAAGGGAACAATAAACTCCGAGTCAGTCATGGTGACTGGTGTGAGATCGTAAAACAGTTATTTTCATATAGAAAATAAAACAGATTCGCAATGCTTTTGGAAAATGAAACTACCATAAGACCTCCCACCACACACACAATGCAAACGCAGAATTGGAGGAGATTTCTTCTTATGATAGTCAAAGATGCTTACTACGCCAATCATTGGATATTATTATTAATGTCTAGTGTGGAAAACATTTCGAAGGTATAATATTAATCTTAGCCAACATACGACCAGTATCGTATGCCTACTATAGCTACCATCTAAACAGTGGGGCGCCACCATAAGTAAATGACAGGTTCTACAACTAAAATCGTACAATTTCGTATTGGGAGATGGATTTCCAACAAATGGTCAGGCTAAGGAACTTCCTTTACTACTGCCGAATGGGATCGCCTCGGGCTGGACGTCCCGAGAGACAAACTGCTGTCTGCCAAACAAGGCCGGGTTACCCCTGTAATAGGTAACTCACGAATATGTCATCACCCGGTCCTTTGGGACCTTTATCCGAGCGCTCGGTAGCATCATCACACATAATAGATAAGGTGTGTCCACATGAGTAAGTATCTGGGCTCCATACCATGATACCACCCCTTTCCAGAAGGAAATGACATACCCTAAAGGGCGCGACCCTCATAACCTTGCCGCAACGTTCCTGTTTCGACCATTTCCGGGTTGTTGAGGCCCTGACGAAGTCTCGTCCACAAAGCCACGCTTTGATCACAAATGATCAAATAAATGATCATCGTCACAGCAACACTCAGCATGCCACATTACCATATTGGGAATATATCGCTGATAAATTTCAACTACATAACCTCTGAGCTCGTACGTCTCAGAGAAGGGTGTTAAGCTAAGAGAATAAATTCTCCGCCACCAACAGATATGTATTTGAAAGAAATCAGCTTTACATCTCAAAATGTAATGTCAGACACGTAACCATACAAGTCTGTTCCGATATCGAACAGAACCGAAGGCACTTCCAAAAGAAGCCCTTGCAAATCCGGATATTCACAATCCCGATAAAACTTCCCATCACAAAGGAAATCTCAATACCGTAGCTAACGGTGCCGAGACAATCGATAGGTCATCCTATCGTTTTCATAAACACCCGGTCTTCATCACCGGTCTTCAATACGATCCATATCGTCGTATTATTATTCGGAATGGGTTATCTGACACAAAGGTCCTTTCCCGGCTAAACCGAATAATAAGCGTGTTTTAAAAACAATTCAAGTGCCATTTCAAAGGCAATATTGATTGTCGGTGATTTAACTATCAATAACATTCACAACAATCATCAGATTGAAATAATTTCCCCAAATTATTTATTTTCAAAATATCTTCACAATATATGGTTTATACTTCAACCATTTGAAAACAATTTCCAAGTCATATTCATTTAAACCCCTTAAATAAATCCTTATCGATTTATTTCAAATTTACATCCCAATCAGTAAATTTATTTCCACACTTCATCACTTTGAAAACCAATTTCAAATTACTTTTCACCTTTCAACTTTTGAAAATAAATTTCAAATCAATTTGCTTACACAGAATATATTTCCAAATATATCTTTTAAAAACCCACTTAGAACTTTTAATTTATATTTTAAAAAGCTACTTTGGAAAATATACTCATCTTTATAGTGAAAATACAATTTCACTTCAAAATGGTCCATTTAAACCCATTTAAACCAATTTAAACAAATCCTTATCGATTTATTTTAAATTTACGTTCCAAATCCGTAAATTTACTTTCACACTTAAAAATAACTCAGCGTTTATTTTTAAACAAATTTCACTTCCATTTCATAAATTCCATTTTGAATTTACATTTCCAAATATACATTTTTAATCCCAAAATCAAATTTTAGATTGATTTATAATTTTATCTCAATATCGAATCAATTACAATTTATTTCTAAATTTATTTCCAAATGCTAAATCATTTTACAAATCGATTTATAAATTTATTCTCAACACCAAAAATCGATTTTCATTCAAACACCAAATAGATTTTTTTTATCGATTTCCCAAAGATTTATTTCTTCAAAACAGAATCAATTATCAAATGGGATTTCAACAAATTTATCGCCTTTAAAATAAATTCCTTTATATCTTCCAAACCATTTAAAATTCCATTTCAAATAAATTTTCCAACTTTCGAATAATACTATTCAAAACTCATTTATATAAATCTTTTCCCATATCTTTGAAATAATTCGATAACATTTCAAAAATCAATTTTACGCTTTTAAAAATTTCTTCTTTTAAATTTATTCAATTCTTTCAAAGTGAATTTATTTAAAATTTCCAATTTTTATTTCAAAAATCCAATTTCATTTATTTCTGGTATCCAACGATACCAAAATACATTCGGCTAAATTATAGCCTTCAACACATTCAATCACAGATATAATCATACACAGATTATAAATAATCAATCACACAACATATGAAATTAATTCAAATGTTTTGAGGAATCCTGTTGGATCCCTCCAACCTGTTTCCCTGCATCCACAGATGTTAGCACAATACCAATTCCACTTCGAGGTGGAATATCGCGGTATATAGGATTTTATAAAATATCATCCGCTTACTAACGGCGCAATAGGGTCTCATCCGCTATACAATGCGGGAAATCAATCAATCCAATATATACATATGCCAATATGTATATATTGCTATATATATAGATATATCCTACTATATCTAATATCACATCCAAACAGCAATCAAATCAATAACTGAAAATTCCACTTTTACATTCGAGTGAGAAGATCTCACCTTAGCTTTTAATTTGCCATCCATTTCCATTTTGACCATTTCTTCATGATCTTTAACCTTGTATAAATAATTTATATAATTTATTAATATTTGAACTAAATTTTAAACCCATTTTCCTTATTAATAAATCATCCTTAGTGACTTAACTAAATAAGCTAATTAACAAGTTAATTACCTTATTGTACTTTAAACTTAAACAGAATTGTATCAAATATCTTGCTGTACAATATTTATTTCATTTTCTTTAGTTTTCTTTAACATATTCATATACATAAGTTATTTAAATCCAAGCTGAAACATATACCTTTACTGTCTCAGTTCAACCGAGATGACCAAACCCTCGATTGATGTCGACGAAGTCGCCGGCCTTCAACAATTATCACATGCCACTCGAGCTTATCACGAACAAGAAACCCACCTTGACGCTTCTGCTAATCCCACACGACGATGTCGGCCCCACTTGCTATCGCGACCTGGAATTCTGGTATCACCTCACAGTCGACCTTCCCCCAAGTCGAACGAAGCCACCTTCACCACATCGCTACCAAAATCTGTACTAACGGCTGCCACCATCACCCTTTATCACCATCGACGAACTCCCGTCATCACGAACGACTCGAAACCCCACGCGACTCGATTCAATACATCTTCGAACTGCCCCCAAATCGCCTGATCGTTGCCATCGCGAAACCCCTAAATCGACGCTGCCATACGCGCGCGCGATGATGCGCCTCCAAGCGAGCAACTCGCGACTTCATCTTCTACGAAACTCGAGGGAGTGCTCGAGATATTCGAATCAGAAGAGATAGGAGCTCGCCCCATTTTTTTTTCGTTCTTTTGAAGTCATGAAATCTAGAGGAGAGGATAAGGTCGTTCGATTTGAATTTAGAACGAGAATAGGTTTCTTTTGTTATCTGGTTTCAGAACGAAGATAGTTGCGTGATATCAGATGGGGAGAGGACACGTATTGAATTGGAAAGACGCGTGTCTTCATTTTTGCCACGTGTTTGAAGATAGAAGCAACGTGTTCAAGTTACGTAACAAAAATTCAAATTGCCTTGGTTTCACAATTGAAAATTTCGATCTAAATTCCAACACGTATATATATCGTACGCTCACACAACAACTCCGAATACTACGAAAACTGAAATCCGATAAAAATATAATATTACGGATCCAATAGAACTGGTTTCGTCAATTTCCGAGACTGTGCCCCGGACCGCTATTTTTAAATTCAATTTAAATGATATAAATTCAAAACTGAACAGAACAGTTCCAAATTCAATTCTGAAAGTTCCAGTACCTTCAGAATTATAAATATAAATTTTCTAAGCTTTGAAAATATTTTTAATCAGCTTAAAAATCAAGATTCAATATTTTACCCAGATTTTAACAATTAAATTCACTAATTTAATTATCAAATTCATTCAAATATTTGAATTTCTAATTAAACTATCATTCGAATATTTAAACTCATTTAAATATTCACTTTTTAAATATCAAAAATTCAGGGTCGTTACAATCTTCCCCCCTTAAAATAATTTCGTCCTGAAATTACAAGTAAAGAAGAATGCCCTTATCTCGTTTGTTATTTTCCCAATTCAAACAGTTTTATCAACTCATCAGCCTAAATCTTTTTATTAAAGATCATTATCATTCCAACTTAATTTCCAAACATTTTCATAGTTTCAAATAACTTCATTTTTTTTACTTCACAATTCAAATTCAAATTTTTAATTATCCAAAATTTCTAAAAAAAATTCCTAACTCTCGAAATTTTCGAAAATTTTCGCCAGCCTTTGCGCGGCTAATACGGTACTACTACAAAACGTCCCTACGGACTCTCAGATCTCAAAAGAAAAAGAAAAAGCCAAGCGGCTAGACAAGAAATCATCAAATCTCATATCGAAATTTAAAATACATACCTTTTGTCGAGTAATTCAATTTTATCTTTGAAATCAAAATTCCTTTATACACCTGTATATCCAATTTAACCATATCCAACTACAGATTCCAAAAATCATTTCACACCTTTTTCTTACAGAAGTTTTCATACCTACTTTTATTCAAATAGTTTTCCCATTACCATATGAATTCAATTCATTTACAACTTTAAATATTGAATTTTATTTGCCATTCCTCTCTCAAGTTCAAGATTTAAAAATTCAAATTCATCTCCAAATCATATTTACTTTGTCATTCCTTCAATTAGTTTCACTTACTAATTTTATTTCAATACTTCACTTTGTTTATCAAAAATCAAATTAAATTTCCAATATTCAGCTTAAATTCCATTTACCAACAGATTCAAAACAAAGTTCACATTCAGTTTAAATTTTATTTACTTGCAATTCATAAGGTTTCAATACAACTTAAATCGCTTCCATCTAATTCACATTCAATTTCTATTTAATTCAAATGATTAACAACTCACTTTCTCACATTCAATTCATTTCTAAGTGAATCTAACTCATATCCATTTCAATTGATACAAAAATCAATTTCTATTTGCTTTTATTAACTCATAGAATTTATACGGTCTTATTTTTTTATCAAACGATAATTCTTTCTATTCAGATTCGTTAATATCCATGCACCTAAATGATTACTTAAGCTAACAACCATTTAAATTGATTCCATTTCAATTTAACTTACATTCCATATTCACAAAACCATTCGATTTTGTTCAAAACCATCGTACAAAACTCGACAACAACAATGCAAATATTTATATATACTTCTTGTATTTATTTTTCATTTCATTACTGAAGTTATACATTTATCACTATTCAATTTCGCATTTCAACTTATTAATCAACTAAGTTTTCATTTAAACCATTTCAAAGCTTCACTTAAATTTGAGTTACTGTTCAATATTTACTTAAGCTATTTTAATTCAAAACTCAAGTTCATTTCCTTGTAAACAGTCTCCAATTTCAATTCTTGATTTGATTTTCATTTTATCAAATCTATTCCATTCACTAATTTAATTCAATTAGTATATTCGCTTATTCTTTTTAAATTTCAATTTTCCATATTCAATTCATCTCGAATTTACTTAATCAAGGAAACTTTTCAATTTATTTTTACTACTTGAATTTATATGCAAATTCAAACCATTTTTTTTATTCAACTCACAATTCAACTTTAATTTAACTAACATCCAATTCATTACTTCATGAATTAACAATTTATCAAGTTAATTTTACTTGAATTCAATCCATTTCATTATTCAATTCCGATCCATTCATTTACAAATCTTCATTTGTTTACTTACAAATTCATTTCTTTTCAATTTGAATTTCATTCCAAATCAATTTTCATTTATTTAATTGATTCACTTATACTTTCTTTAATTTAACTTCATCCTTTAAGTTAAATTTATTCTATCAAAATTCAATTCGTATAAGTTATCAATTTATTTATTATTCCATGAATTTATTTTCAAATATTCTCTCTGGAATTCTATTTCAATTTGTAAATTACATTTACAATTCACATTCCCAAATCTCATTTGTATATGAATTTAATTCCTTATCTTTCAATTTATTTTTATAAATTTCATTTATTAAATGAATTGATCTTCAAATCTTTGGTTATATCATTTTATCTTATTCAATTTTCATATAATAGTGATAATAATTTAATATTATCACTTCTTAACAACCAAACATCCATATACTATAATAATTCATAGAAAATCATTTCTTTTCTATACAAAAATAGTTTTGGGCAAAATTATTTCATTTACCCTATTTTAAAACAATACTGTGTCAGTGTATCTTGTTTAAGAGTTTAGAAACCCCTATCGATTACAGTTAGCTAGACCGCACCGACCAGAATCTATAAACAATCAACCGATAAGTCAACACAATACAAAACAGAATTTTGTATTCACTAACAAATACGCGCTCATATCTATTATTACTCTCAACTCATTCTAGAGTACTACTGACTCTATCTCTAATGAGTAACACCCAACAGAGCAGGTTATCGCTTAACAGGATGCTCTGATACCACATGTAACGATACGATTTTTCGATGCTCGAAAGTCGACATTAATACGTCCACTGTATCTAATGCCGCGCAATCGAATGCCGGAAAACCGAACCATTAGGGTTAAAAGAAGAGGTAGAAGAAGACAGAAGAAGAAAAAGAACAGTAAAACAGATACAGAACAACATCAGAATCTCACATTCGCAGCGGAACAATATATAATAGATAAATCAATAATCTTTTAAATAAAGAACTATATCAGTTTTATATAATACATCAATCAGAGTCAATATACGACTCAATACAACAATGGACAGTTATGTAAACCTGTCCTCATACAGAATACACAGCGGAAATAAATAACAAGTACGATAGTACGTCTCGCCATCCAACTCATCTCCAAAGCTCCAGAATATCCTGATAACATAACTCTAGGCTGCCCGTGTGGAAAATAATGGGCACCCAGAGTTTAGAAGGGAACAATAAACTCTGAGTCAGTCATGGTGACTGGTGTGAGATCGTAAAACAGTTATTTTCATATAGAAAATAAAACAGATTCGCAATGCTTTTGGAAAATGAAACTACCATAAGACCTCCCACCACACACACAATGCAAACGCAGAATTGGAGGAGATTTCTTCTTATGATAGTCAAAGATGCTTACTACGCCAATCATTGGATATTATTATTAATGTCTAGTGTGGAAAACATTTCGAAGGTATAATATTAATCTTAGCCAACATACGACCAGTATCGTATGCCTACTATAGCTACCATATAAACAGTGGGGCGCCACCATAAGTAAATGGCAGGTTCTACAACTAAAATCGTACAATTTCGTATTGGGAGATGGATTTCCAACAAATGGTCAGGCTAAGGAACTTCCTTTCCTACTGCCGAATGGGATCGCCTCTGGCTGGACGTCCCGAGAGACAAACTGCTCTCTGCCAAACAAGGCCGGGTTACCCCTGTAACAGGTAACTCACGAATATGTTATCACCCGGTCCTTTGGGACCTTTATTCGAGCGCTCGGTAGCATCATCACACATAATAGATAAGGTGTGTCCACATGAGTAAGTATTTGGGCTCCATACCATGATACCACCCCCTTCCAGAAGGAAATGACATACCCTAAAGGGCGCGACCCTCATAACCTTGCCGCAACGTTCCTGTTTCGACCATTTCCGGGTTGTTGAGGCCCTGACGAAGTCTCGTCCACAAAGCTATGCTTTTTCACAAAGCCACGCTTTGATCACAAATGATCAAATAAATGATCATCGTCACAACAACACTCAGCATGCCATATTACCAGATTGGGAATATATCGCTGATAAATTTCAACTACATAACCTCTGAGCTCGTACGTCTCAGAGAAGGGTGTTAAGCTAAGAGAATAAATTCTCCGCCACCAACAGATATGTATTTGAAAGAAATCAGCTTTACATCTCAAAATGTAATGTCAGACACGTAACCATACAAGTCTGTTCCGGGTTCGAACAGAACCGAAGGCACTTCCAAAAGAAGCCCTTGCAAATCCGGATATTCACAATCTCGATAAAACTTCCCATCACAAAGGAAATCTCAATACCGTAGCTAACGGTGCCGAGACAATCGATAGGTCATCCTATCGTTTTCATAAACACCCGGTCTTCATCACCGGTCTTCAATACGATCCATATCGTCGTATTATTATTCGGAATGGGTTATCTGACACAAAGGTCCTTTCCCAGCTAAACCGAATAATAAGCGTGTTTTAAAAACAATTCAAGTGCCATTTCAAAGGCAATATTGATAGTCAGTGATTTAACTATCAATAACATTCACAACAATCATCAGATTGAAATAATTTCCCCAAATTATTTATTTTCAAAATATCTTCACAATATATGGTTTATACTTCAACCATTTGAAAACAATTTCCAAGTCATATTCATTTAAACCCCTTAAATAATTCCTTATCGATTTATTTCAAATTTACATCCCAATCCGTAAATTTATTTCCACACTTCATCACTTTGAAAACCAATTTCAAATTACTTTTCACCTTTCAACTTTTGAAAATAAATTTCAAATCAATTTCCTTACACAGAATATATTTCCAAATATATCTTTTAAAAACCCACTTAGAACTTTTAATTTATATTTTAAAAAGTTACTTTGGAAAATATACTCATCTTTATAGTGAAAATACAATTTCACTTCAAAATGGTCCATTTAAACCCATTTAAACCAATTTAAACAAATCCTTATCGATTTATTTTAAATTTACGTTCCAAATCCGTAAATTTACTTTCACACTTAAAAATAACTCAGCGTTTATTTTTAAACAAATTTCACTTCCATTTCATAAATTCCATTTTGAATTTACATTTCCAAATATACATTTTTAATCCCAAAATCAAATTTTAGATTGATTTATAATTTTATCTCAATATCGAATCAATTACAATTTATTTCTAAATTTATTTCCAAATGCTAAATCATTTTACAAATCGATTTATAAATTTATTCTCAACACCAAAAATCGATTTTCATTCAAACACCAAATAGATTTTTTTTATCGATTTCCCAAAGATTTATTTCTTCAAAACAGAATCAATTATCAAATGGGATTTCAACAAATTTATCGCCTTTAAAATAAATTCCTTTATATCTTCCAAACCATTTAAAATTCCATTTCAAATAAATTTTCCAACTTTCGAATAATACTATTCAAAACTCATTTATATAAATCTTTTCCCATATCTTTGAAATAATTCGATAACATTTCAAAAATCAATTTTACGCTTTTAAAAATTTCTTCTTTTAAATTTATTCAATTCTTTCAAAGTGAATTTATTTAAAATTTCCAATTTTTATTTCAAAAATCCAATTTCATTTATTTCTGGTATCCAACGATACCAAAATACATTCGGCTAAATTATAGCCTTCAACACATTCAATCACAGATATAATCATACACAGATTATAAATAATCAATCACACAACATATGAAATTAATTCAAATGTTTTGAGGAATCCTGTTGGATCCCTCCAACCTGTTTCCCTGCATCCACAGATGTTAGCACAATACCAATTCCACTTCGAGGTGGAATATCGCGGTATATAGGATTTTATAAAATATCATCCGCTTACTAACGGCGCAATAGGGTCTCATCCGCTATACAATGCAGGAAATCAATCAATCCAATATATACATATGCCAATATGTATATATTGCTATATATATAGATATATCCTACTATATCTAATATCACATCCAAACAGCAATCAAATCAATAACTGAAAATTCCACTTTTACATTCGAGTGAGAAGATCTCACCTTAGCTTTTAATTTGCCATCCATTTCCATTTTGACCATTTCTTCATGATCTTTAACCTTGTATAAATAATTTATATAATTTATTAATATTTGAACTAAATTTTAAACCCATTTTCCTTATTAATAAATCATCCTTAGTGACTTAACTAAATAAGCTAATTAACAAGTTAATTACCTTATTGTACTTTAAACTTAAACAGAATTGTATCAAATATCTTGCTGTACAATATTTATTTCATTTTCTTTAGTTTTCTTTAACATATTCATATACATAAGTTATTTAAATCCAAGCTGAAACATATACCTTTACTGTCTCAGTTCAACCGAGATGACCAAACCCTCGATTGATGTCGACGAAGTCGCCGGCCTTCAACAATTATCACATGCCACTCGAGCTTATCACGAACAAGAAACCCACCTTGACGCTTCTGCTAATCCCACACGACGATGTCGGCCCCACTTGCTATCGCGACCTGGAATTCTGGTATCACCTCACAGTCGACCTTCCCCCAAGTCGAACGAAGCCACCTTCACCACATCGCTACCAAAATCTGTACTAACGGCTGCCACCATCACCCTTTATCACCATCGACGAACTCCCGTCATCGCGAACGACTCGAAACCCCACGCGACTCGATTCAATACATCTTCGAACTGCCCCCAAATCGCCTGATCGTTGCCATCGCGAAACCCCTAAATCGACGCTGCCATACGCGCGCGCGATGATGCGCCTCCAAGCGAGCAACTCGCGACTTCATCTTCTACGAAACTCGAGGGAGTGCTCGAGATATTCGAATCAGAAGAGATAGGAGCTCGCCCCATTTTTTTTTCGTTCTTTTGAAGTCGTGAAATCTAGAGAAGAGGATAAGGTCGTTCGATTTGAATTTAGAACGAGAATAGGTTTCTTTTGTTATCTGGTTTCAGAACGAAGATAGTTGCGTGATATCAGATGGGGAGAGGACACGTATTGAATTGGAAAGACGCGTGTCTTCATTTTTGCCACGTGTTTGAAGATAGAAGCAACGTGTTCAAGTTACGTAACAAAAATTCAAATTGCCTTGGTTTCACAATTGAAAATTTCGATCTAAATTCCAACACGTATATATATCGTACGCTCACACAACAACTCCGAATACTACGAAAACTGAAATCCGATAAAAATATAATATTACGGATCCAATAGAACTGGTTTCGTCAATTTCCGAGACTGTGCCCCGGACCGCTATTTTTAAATTCAATTTAAATGATATAAATTCAAAACTGAACAGAACAGTTCCAAATTCAATTCTGAAAGTTCCAGTACCTTCAGAATTATAAATATAAATTTTCTAAGCTTTGAAAATATTTTTAATCAGCTTAAAAATCAAGATTCAATATTTTACCCAGATTTTAACAATTAAATTCACTAATTTAATTATCAAATTCATTCAAATATTTGAATTTCTAATTAAACTATCATTCGAATATTTAAACTCATTTAAATATTCACTTTTTAAATATCAAAAATTCAGGGTCGTTACACACTTCATTCTGGAATCTCCACCATGTACACAGTTGTCAAAGTGGTTTTCGGTATCAACAGAGAGTATGCCCATATCCGATCCCGGTCTCTTTAACAACCAAACGATATCATAACCCGTGGTTATTCAATTTCAAATGGTTTATTTTTCATATCAAACATATTCCTTTCAAAACCATATAAATTCCATATCATTATTCTTTAAAATATTATTCATTTTTCCAAAGTTGTAACACTTCCAAATTCATTTAATTATAACCCCTTTGAAACGTAAAAATTTAGAAATCATAGCACCTTAAAAATGTAACCTTTAGAACCATAACATTCGGAACTATACCCTTTAGAGAATTTGTAGCATTCTGAAAATGTCACTTTTAAGAAACGCAGCAGTACAGAAGTGCTAGTGTAAGAATTCGCAGCAGTGCAGAACTGTTACGGTAAGAATTCACAGGAGTGCAGAAGTGCTACTGTAAGAATCTGCATCAGTGCAGAATTCCTACTTTAAGAATCCGCAGCAGTGCAGAATTGTTACAGTAAGAAACTGCAGCAGTTTTGAATTGCTACCGTAAGAAATCGCAGCAGTTTTGAATTGTTATTATAATACTTCTTACTACAATAGTTTATATGATCAAATAGTATATATATTTTCAGTTTTATTTATATTACACAAATTTAGCCATTTGGTCATTAAAGAAACTACACCTTTAGTAAAATAACTTTGTTACTAAAATATCAAAATTTAAAGCAGAAATCCTTTTGCCAAGTTAAAAGTATTTTAATTTACCCTTTATTTTCTTTTAGTAAATAACATTTTATCATTTTTATTTCCCAAATGATACCATTTACATTAGTTAAAACTTACATTTTTTTCCACAAAACATTTATCATTTTAATTACTATTACATAAATTAAAACTTACAATTTATAGGTTAGAATAAAATACCATTATTATCTCAAATCGGATTATTAAATTTTTAATTAACCTTCATACTGTAAATTAGATTCCAAAACTTTACATTTCCAACTATTTATTTCTTATAAAAAATTTAACACATGAAAACAAATTCACAGAAATCCTTACATTAAATTTTAGTTGAGATTCATATATAGAAATCCAAAAAACTTAATTTTTAGAAAATCATTTTAAAATCAACCACGGAGTTTGTATAAAATTCTCTACCCTAGGGTCAAGTAAATACAAACATATATCATTTCAATCCGTAATTTATTAATTTTCCGGGTTTTATATCATTTCAAACCTGCAATCCCAAGTCAAATAAAATTGCTCAGGCCTATCATTTCAGCCCATAATTTTCCTTAATCTAAAGATCATTCGGGTATGTATCATTTCAACCCGTAGTGAAGGAACTTGCAGTATGATTTCAGAATATTAAATAAACATGACAATATACAACATATCATGGCATATGATCATAACAGGTAAAATATGGTATGAAATAACATAATACTATTCAATATATCATGGCATACGATCATAACAGGTAAAATATGGTATGAAATAACATAATAGTATTCAATATATCATGGCATATGATCATAACAGGTAAAATATGGTATGAAATAACATAATAATATTCAATAGTGAAATTTAGTAACTTGCATATACAAATCCATACAATTCCATTGTCATCAATTTACCAAAATATAAGTATGTTGTCAAGAGTGATTACTCACCTTTCTTTGGTTAGTAAAGTGATTCAAAGTGCAACAAGCACGATAAATTATGTGCAAACTTGAGTGAGAGGAGAATCCAAATCCGACGTTTGAAAAATAAAATAAATTCCATACGTAAACAAATAATTCACATAGAAAAATAAAATAGAATATTTTTTTTGCAAAATACAATAGAAAAGGCTTGTCTAGGGGGTGCATAGGCTTGGGTTTAGAGGTGGTTTGGGTTAAGTTAGGCTCGGCCATAGGAGTTTGGGTTAGGGTTAGGCTCGGCCTAGGGCTTTTGGACGTGGTTTTGTGGTGCAAAGGCTAGGGTTTTGGAGAGGTGGAGGCTCGGGTTTGTGTAGGGTTACTGGTGGCAGGGCTCGGCTTTGGTAGGGTTTTCGTGAAGTGGTGGCCGAAAATAGAGAAGGGCGAATGGAGGCCGAAATTGGTGAAGAGGAGAGGGGGAAAGGAAGGAGGAAAAAGGGGTTTTGGTTGGAGTTTGGTGATGGGAAGGTGATGGAATAGGTGTGGCCAAAATTTCTAAGGAGAGAGGAGGAAAATTGTAGAGGAGAAGAGGAAGAAGGTCTAGGGTTTGGAGGAGAAGGATGAAGAAGAAGAAGACTTACATAATTCTCTGTGGAGGCACAAATGAAGGATGAGGAGGCTAACTAAAACCCTAGGAGATGTTATATAGGCTATTCAATAGGTGGCTTCTCATCTACTACAGCGCTTCTCAGCCCATTAGTATAAACCCACATCAAAATATAAATAAGATAGAGGTTAAGAGAAAACAACTACGTGTAATACGCTGAAAACAACAAATTTAGAGAAGTAGAAATCGAAATTTAACAAAACGAAAAACCAGGAAAATGTTAGAATTAAATCCATCTTCATATAAAAAAGTAAAAGTTTAAAAATTCAAAATTTAAATTTTTCACAGAAAGTCATACTTGACCAAATTTGACTAAAATTTGCATTTTAAGGTAAAATCTTTATTTTATTAAATTTGGAAGAACATTTCACATCAAAACTCAAAATATTACATTAAATTTCCCAATTTATTAATTTTTAAAATAATTATATTCAAAATTTCAAATAAATTTTCTTTTAAAATATTTTTAAAATTTGCGGGTTGTTACAACACGCCTATTTTAACTTGAATTTTATATTCTTTCCAAACTTTATCGAAATGCTTTTAAATGTTTATAAAACATTTCTAAATCATTTTAAACCATTTTAAAGAGGTTTAACAGTTTCATATATACCATTTCATTTATTAAAGAAAAGTGATTTCCTCCGTGATATTCGACGTGTATTAAACATGAATTGTTTACGCATCAGAATAAACATATAGTCAACATCCAAACTTGATAATCAAAGCATAATAAACATCCATAGCAATCATATCACATCATCAAATTTATTAAATAATTTCAAAAGAGTTTCTCACTTGATTTTCCATCGAACTAACTTTAAAACGGCTATAGCTCTGCTATGATCGCACTGGAGTCTATGGAATTGAGCCTTGGACCTTTGGGAAAGCTAAGCCTATGCTTGCTAATGGAGGTCGGCTCGGCCTTGGGTGGTGGATGGTGTGGCCATTGGTTGTAGAAGGGGAAAAGATTGGATTTGCTTTGGTTTTAAAGAGTTCTGATAATATATACTTGCTATATAATTTTAATTACTTTTTGCCATAATTTTTCTTAGGCAAGAGGCCATTAAAGTGGAGTATAAGAAGTAAGGAAGCTTAGGAATTTATGAACAAATGAAATGAAGATGGTGGTGGTATTTATAGGAAAAAAAGTGAATAAAAATATCATGATATTTCCACACAAACACATCACCATTTGCTCATCACCACTCCTCCCTCTCATGTCACCATCCACGGCCGAACCCCCCCTCCTCCCCCGCCCATGTGTATAGCCATGTGCTTGTACTTAGGGTGTAAGATGTTGACTTTAGTTTTACATAAGGGTTAATTTTTAGGAAAATATCTTCGATATTATGTAATATATATATATTTGTGTGTGTATGTATGTATGTATTTAAATGTATAAGCATATTTGTATGTATATATGTGTTCATGTGCATGTGAATGTGTTCATATATATGTACATGTATGTATGCATATGTACATCTCAAATGATTCACAACGTTGCACAACTTTTCTAGGTTGAATCGTTACGGATTCCGATTTCGATTTCCAGTCATATTTTCACTTCTTATTTAATATATATATATAATATATATATTTGTAAACAAAATTTGATAATAATATTCTATCATTATATAATAAATAAAAGGGCTTATTTAATAGTTAAAATAATTTTTAAACTCTATTTAAATTCAAAAATCATTTATTTCAAAATAGTGATATCATTGATGATGTCATAAAGAGATTTTATTTTCAAAAATAAATAATTTTATTTCATATTCTCACTTATATACACAAATAAGTGTATGTATCCAGCTCCGTGCACGATATTGGATGGTTTAAGAGCTGTTTATTGATAAAATAGTTTTCAGCCATTTTATCGATATATCTTCCGAAGTATATATTTTTGTAAATATTTATTCAAAATAAGATTACCAATATTATTTATTGTTCAAAACATTATTATTTACGTAAAAATCTTATATCTGAATATTATTAAAGTTTTCTAAAGTGGTGAATTTTTGGGTCGTTACATACTTCCCCCTTAAAAGAATTTCGTCCTCGAAATTAAGGATAAGAAGAAATTAACTCGAAAAAGAATATATAAATATATTTGGCAAAGGGAAATTATACAAGATATGATAAGTGACCATACCATAGGTGGTAAGTACACTATCTCGATACCACATGCACTACTATACATCAATCCTAAACTCGGGATAAGCTTTCCTCATTCTATCTTCTATTTCCCAGGTGCAGTCTTCGGTATCACCACTCCACTGAACTTTAACCAACCTTACAACCTTCATTCTCAATCGCTTCTCATTGTGATCCATGATTCGAACTAGCCATCAGCTTCTAAATCTTCCTAGGTAGCTGTTTCTATAATCTGTTCTGGATCATGCACATATTTCCATAAATTGGATACATGAAAGACATTGTGAACACCAGACAACATTTCGGGCAATTCCACACGATAAGCTAATGGGCCAATCCACTCAAGAATGGAAAAAGGTCTAATAAATCGAGGTGCTAACTTCCCTCCCTGACCAAATCTGACCACTCCTCTCATTGAAGAGACTTTCAATAATATAAAATTTCCAACTGAGAATTCCAAATTTCTACGCCTTTAATCAGCGTAACTCTTCTGGCTGCTCTGGGCTTCTTTCATCTTCATTCTAATCAAGTCTACCTTTTCTAAGGATTCTCGAATCATATTAGAACCAAGTGCTAGAAAATTTCGGCTTCGATCCAACAAGCTAGGGATCTACATGGATGACCATATAAAGCTTCGTACGGTGCCATGTCAATACTTGCCTGGTAGCTATTATTGTAGGAGAATTCCACAAATGAAGATGGTTTTCCCATGAACCTCCAAAATCTAAGATACAAGCTCTCAGAAGATCTTCCAATACTTGATTTACCCTTTTAGTTTGTCCATTGACCTGGGGATGGTATGTGGTGCTTATACTCAACTTCATTCCCAAAGCTATTTGTAATGCCTCCCGAAACTTACTGGTAAAGATTAAGTCTCGATCGCTGAATATACTGCTTGCGACACCAGGCAATCGAACTATTTTCCTTATGTATATTTCTACAAGACTTGCAGCTGTTCATTTTGGCTTTACTGGGATAAAGTGTGCGCTTCTGATCAATCGATCTACAATAACCCAAATGCCTTCATTTCCCTTTCTTGATTTAGGTAAGCCGCGATGAAATCTATCGATATTTGGTCCCATTTACAAGTTGGAATTTCAAGAGGTTGAAGTAATCCAGCAGTCTTTTGCTGATCACTTTTGATCTGTTGATAATTTGCACATCTGCTAACATGGATAGAGATGTCCCTCTTCATGCTTTCCCACCAAAATGTTTGTTTTATGTCTTTGTACATTTTGTCGACTCCAGGGTGAATATTAAGCTTGGATTGATAACACTCAGTCAACACTTCTTCTCTTAAGTTGTCAATATTGGGAACACAAATTCTTCCATTTAACTGTAATATCCCATGATATCTACTTCAAAACTTGAATTATGCCCTTTGCTTATATCCTTAATAATTTTCCTTAGATGTCGATCTTCTCTTTGTTTGCGATTAATTCTCTCTGGAAGAGTTGGAGTCACTACTAGATAAGCTATAACGGCATGCTTTCTGCTTAATGCATCCACTACCACGTTGGTTTTCCTGGGTGTATATAAAATATCTAGATCATATGACGCAAGAAATTCTAGCCAATGTTGTTGTCTCATATTTAAGTCCTTCTGGGTGAAAAATACTTTAAAGATTTGTGATCTGTGAAGAGTCCGAACTTTCACCTATTTAAAAAAGAAATATTATTTACCAAGGTCGAACAAAGTTTATCAAAAATAAACTATGAGAAATTCTTACCTAGTAAATAATGTCTCCAAATCTTTAGTGCAAACACAACGACTAATAGTTCTAAGTCGTGTGTTGCATAATTTCGCTCATGTGTCTTTAACTACCTACTAGCATATGCGATAACCTTTCCATTTTGCATCAATACCACATCCACACCTTCTCCACAAGCATTAGTATAAACTGTTAAATCACCACTTTCATCAATAATAGTTAGGATTGGAGTGGTAGTTAACCTTTTCTTAAGTTCCTGGAATACTTCTTCACATTTCGGCGCCCGTTCAAATTTAACATCCTTCATAGTCAACTTCATTAAGTGATGAGTAATCTAGGGGAAGTCCTAAATAGATCTCCGGTGGTATCCTACCAATCCTAAGAAGCTGTGAATGTCCTTCAGAGTTTGTGGTCGTTTCCAATCTAGAATTGCTGTAATTTTTCCAAGGTCAACTGAGATTCCTTCCTTTGACACAACATGTCCAAGGAACCTTACCTTTTCTTCCCAGAAGTGGCATTGTGAGAACTTAGCCTTGAGCACTTTCCTTCTTAATATTTCTAGTACAATCTCTAAATGCCTTTCGTGTTCTTCTTTGGTCTTTGAATATATAAGAATATCATCAATGAAAACTAACACAAGTTTGTGGAGCACATCTCTGAATACTCTATTCATAAGGTCCACAAATAAGTAGGAGCATTGGTTAGCCCAAAAGGCATAACCAACCACTCGTAGGAATCATTTGGTCCTCTGAATGCAGTTAAAGGAATGCAATCTTCTACTATCCTTGATTGATGGAATCCTATAGCTAGGTCAATTTTGGAGAATATTCGAGCACCATGAAGTTGATCAAACAAGACATCAATATAGAGTAGAGGATACTTGGTCTTAAGAGCCTGCGACCGTAACCCCGGTGAATGGCGGTCGTAACTATAACGGTCCTAAGGTAGTGAAATTCCTTCTCGGGTAAGTTCCGACACACACGAAAGGCATAACGATCTGGGCACTGTCTCGGAGAGAGGCTCGGTGAAATAAACATGTTGGTAAAGATTACTTATTTAGGTTTAGATAGTCTACACAAAGTCTGGGTGAGCTATTTGACTTTGCAACAAAAAATACTATTGAGCTCCAACTTGAGCGACTTGTTCTAATTAGTCCCTTCTTTAATAATTCATTTATTCGATTCCTTAATTCATTTACTTCCTTAGGGACTATTCTCTGAGAAGAATGAAAAACAGACCTCGCACAACGGTATCAAGTCGATTCAAAACTCAATTTCCCTACGTGGGGGTAAACTTTTAACTTCCTCAAAAAATCCAAAAATTCATTAACAATTGGTATTTCTTCTAGATTTTTTTGAAATGAATTTTGGGAATACATAAAACTATCCATTACTAGACTTGATTCTTCACATGTTATTTTAAAAGGTTCACTTCTTTTATTGCAGCAGAGGTAGGCAACTTGTACTTTTTCACAAACTATTTCGAGATTAGTTTTACCACATATGGGGTTAGTGACATAGATATGGGTATCTAATATCTTTGTGGTAAGTTTCAATTTATCAACTAATTCTTTAGAAATAAAACTGTGGGAAGCCCGGTATTAAATAATACTCTAACTAGATTTTCATTAATGCAAATATTACCTTCAAGAAATCCCTTGCCCTTCGCATTAGTCAAAGTTGGGGGTTCATCTTTGATGGCAAAAACTCCGATGTATTCTCCTTTCTTTATCAGTGGGCAATCCTTCTTTCGGTGCCCTGATTTGTGACAATTGTAGCAATTGCTATCCCGAGCCTTGGGATTCTTACAGGTGGTGGCAAAATGACTCTTCTGTTGGCAATTATAACAAATAATATCCTTCAAATTGTTTTCTTACGGACCTCTTTGTGGCTTGCCTTACCATGGCTTCTTCCCAGAATGGTTGAACATCCTCTTCTTCTAGTTATTGTTGCTGCTTTGAGTTATGGGCGGATCCTTTTTGTCTAGAATTTCATATCGGAAACCCATGTCTACCAAATCTACAAAGGTTCCCTTTACATGTCCAGTCATCCTGTCCAGATATTGCCCCTTCAACCCAGCAATAAACATTTCATTTTTCTTTAAAGGAGTGCCTATTAGACCCGGCCCAAAATGGGACAATTCACTGAACTTGTTAGGATATTCTTCAACCGACATCTCTCCTTCTTTTAAATCCACAAAACTCCGATAAAGGCGGGATTTTCCTACAGCTGGCATATATTGTTTTTCCAAGACTTCCTTGAATCGTTCCCATGAGAAATTATCTTCTGAATCATTTAGAGTTATGGATTTCCACCATGCTAGAGCCCCTTCTTGTAACTGCCAAGAAACTGAGAACCTTTTCTGCTCATTCACGATATTCAATCCTTTAAAAATTCTTTCAAAAGAGTGGATACAAGTCTTAACTTCAATAATGGACTATGTTCCCTTGAATGGTTTACCACCCAAACCGGTGTAATCTTTGCATAGAGTAGCAAAGTTAATTTGAGGCTGCATAGAGATTACCACTTCCTCAATTACTATAGCATTTGACCGACTGTTGGTGGACATAGTGTTGCTACCTCCCTCTTCTATTACTCATCTCCTACTATCTGCATAGTAAGGAAACATCTTTAGAAAAATAGACGAAATTGTCTTAAGAAATGGGTTTAAACTTGAATATACTTATACGGATAAAATTTCAAATATGCGCTCTCTCTACCTAAACTCATTCTAGGGCATTACTAAGTCTATTTCTAATGAGTTGCCCTATCTAGGCTTAGGTATTCACTCAACCATAAGCTCTGATACCAAATGTGACGACCTACCTCCTCGACCCTCAGAAATTGACACTAATACGTCTTCGGTATTCACATGCTATAAATCCAAGAGCTGGAGAGGTAGATTATCAAAGGGCAAAGAAAACAAAGATAGAAGATAAACAAAATAGAATCTCATATCGATTCAACATTTACTTATACATATGAGTAGTACATGCAATTACTCTATATTGCTCCATCAGAGTACTAGTAAGTACTAATCCAGCCAGGATAGTTATAACTGCCTGCTGGTAGATACATCATACAAAATATAATAGAATTAATAGATAACTTCTATGAAGGACCCAAAATGCTCCATGCTCCATCCAAAATGCTCCAAGTTACCTAACTACATGGCTGCCCAGAAAAATAGGGCACCCAGAGTTTATGGGGAAAAGAAATAAACTTTGAGTCAGTCATGGGACCGGTATGAGAACCTCAAATTATGGGTATTTGAAAACAAAAGGTATCTCATAAGACACGCCGCACATAAACATGGAATGGGTTTTTATCTTATGATAACCAAAATCTTTACTACGCAAAATCTAGTAATATTATGTTTAATGACATTCTTTTAAAAACACTTTTCAAGTAAACTTATATAATCTTAGCCGAAATTGTTACGTTGATTAAATTCCAGCATAATAAGTTCTACAATCAAGTACGAATGCACTTATTGGAGGATGGATTTCCATACAATAGCAGGTAAGGAACTACCCTTCGTACAGTACATCTCTAGAGGGATGTACCAAGGATCAACAACTTTAAAACCTTTGCACCTAGCAAGACCGGCCTACCCACAAACCCATCTGGTGGCGGATAGAACCGAATATGACATCACCCCGTTCGTAGCCGACCTATCTGGGATCTCATAGCATACACAACATACTCGACATATATAGAGTAATCTAGAAAGGTAATGACCATACCTTGATGGCTGAGAACCACATAGCCTTACGGCATGCCCTGTTTAAGCCATCTCCGGGTAATGAGGGCCGAGGTAATAATTACCTTTCACATAGCATATTCCACTTTGAATGCCACATTGCTAATTCCATCTCTCATTATTGATTTCCACAAATGTACAACCTCTGAGCTCGTACATCTCGGAGAAGGGTGTTAAGTATAAGAGAGTTACTTCCTATACCACCTAACAGATTTACGTTCGTAAAAATCAATGTGTATGTTGGAAATGCAATGTTGGACATTCCCATACAAGTTGTCCAGGAACATGACAAACCAAGGTAAATCTCCTAACACATCCTGTCGGGAATCATCTCTAGGATTAGTAGCGAGAAGCCCTTGCATTGAAGATCAAATGAAGATACTACTGCGACATATATATGATATGAGAAATTTCTCTCAAGGGTCAGTGATAAGAAACCCTTCATTGATTTATTATCATTCCAAGTCTTCATTTCGAATACGTAAATTGGTTTGAAGTAGTTTTCGGATAGGAATTACTCAAACCCAATCCTAGTTCCTTTATACCAACTATCGATAAAAAGATGTTAAGTAAATAGGTGCTTAGTATTTGATTAATTACTTTCTTTTTATCAAAAATATCTTCTAGAGATATATATCTTTAAAACATTTCTTCCCGGTATATACGGAATCATTAAACCTCTCTTTAACTTTGGAAATACCAAATCAAAATCATTTCTCATAAATCATATAGAAAAACCTTCTTGAGTAAAAGGGTCGATAGAAATTATACCAATTCTACTCAATATCAATTTTCATATTCAACATTTACTATCTATCGAATAAATGTGAATTCACCTTTTAAATTCACGTGGATAGTATGGGTTCCCTCCTCAGAATTTAATACCAAGTGTAAGAAGATTATTTCTATACTATCTAAGTTGTATTAAATTTAGAAAATTAAATCTTTTATACTTGCCTCATTTATGACATTCGACCTTATCTATTCCTTGCCCAGGAAAAAGGCTAGGTGAGCCAGGGCATGGGTTGCTTCCGAACATCCCCTTAGTTTAAGCACCTCACATTTGGATCTCATAAATAGAAAATTCCAGTCTACTCATCGGCTTTTATATCCAAGATTAAATCACTTGATTTTAAAAGCTTTTCTTTAAATCATTTATTTAAAAAATTTAAAATAAATTATAAAACCTTCAAATACTTAATTATTTATTTGAAAACATTTATAAAAGAGTTGGGAATGAATACTTAAGTTTAAAGCCATATTTCAAGTTATTAAAAGTGCTACAAAAAGTGTTGCGAATAGTGCTGCGGATAGTGCTTTTAAGGCTTATTTGATCAGAACAATTTTTCAATCATTTAGAAATCCATTTTTATAACTCAAATCTCTTTTAAAACATTTTAAAATATTTATAGAATTTATTCCATATTTATAAAGAATTAAAAATATCAATTTTAAAGAATTTATAGCTTTGGTTTCCTAACTGCCAAACCGCGACTATTTGAAAACTTGATTTGCTCATATTTCAAAATCTACCAAACTGAATCTCGATCATTTTCTTTTCTTTGAAAAATATGATTATAGGAGTTTGGAAAATTCTTATTACAAAGAATTCCGACTCCGAATCCATCGTATAAATGGTTTAACTTTTATAGCGCGAAATCGCGAATTACGGTTACGCGACGCGCCTATTTTAACTCAACTTTCATATTCTTTCCAAACTTTGTCAAAACACTTTTAAATGTTTATAAAACATTTCTAAATAATTTTAAACCATTTTAAAGTGGTTTAACAATCTCATATAAACCATTTCATTTATTAAAGGAAAGTGATTTCGTTTGTGATATTCGACGTGTATTAAATCTGAATTGTTTACACATCAAAATAAACATACAATCAACATCCAAACTTGATGATCAAAGCATAGCAAACATCTATAACAATCATAACACATCATCATATTTATAAAATAAATTTGGAAGTGTCTCTCACTTAATTTTCGATTGGACTAACTTTAAAACGGTTATAGCTCCGCTACGATCGTAGTGGAGTCTATGGAATTGAGCCTTGGACCTTTGGAAAGGTTCGGCCTATGCTTGCTAACAGAGGTGGGCTTGGCCTTGGGTGGTGGATGGTGTGGCCGTGGGTTGTAGAAGGGGAGAAGAGTGGATTTGCTTTGGTTTGGAAGAGTTTTGATAATATATACCTACTATATAATTTTAATTACTTTTTGCCATAATTTTTCTTATGCAAGAGGCTATTAAAGTGGAGTATAAGAAGTGAAGAAGCTTAGGAATTTATGAACAAATAAAGTAAAAATTGGTGGTGGTATTTATATGAAAAAAGTGAATAAAAATATCATGATATTTCCACACAAACACATCACCATTTGCTCACCACCACTCCTCCCTCTCATGTCATCATCCACGGCCAAGTTCCTCCTTCCCCCCCATATGTGTAGCCATATGCTTGTACTTAAGGTGTAATATGTTGACTTTGGTTTTACTTAAGGGTTAAGTTTTAGGAAAATATCTAGGATATTTTGTAATATATATATTTAAATGTATAAGCATATTTGTATGTATATATGTGTTCATGTGCATGTGAATGTGTTTTCGCATGTGTACATGTATGTGCGCATATGTATACCTCAAATGATTCACAACGTTGCACAACATTTCTAAATTGAAGCATTACGGATTTCGATTTCAATATCCGGTCATATTTTTACTCCTTATTTAATATATATATTTGTAAACAAAGTTTGATAATAATATTCCTATCATTATATAATAGTTAAAAGGGCTTATTTAATAAATAAAATAATTATTAAACCATTTGAACTCAATTTAAATTCAAAAATCATTTATCTCAAAATAGTGATATCATTGTTGATGTCATAAAGAGATTTTATTTTCAAAAATAAAATAAATAATTTTGTTACATATCCTCACTCATATACATAAATGAGTGTATGTATCCAGCTCGATGCACGATGGTCTAAGAGTTATTTGTTGATAAAATGGTTTTCGGTCATTTTGTGGATATATCTTCCGAAGTATATATTTTTGTAAATATTTATTAAAATAAATATTATTTATTGTTTAAAACATTATTATTTATGTCAAAAAATATTATATTTGAGTATTTAAAAAAAATTGAAGTGATGAATTTTCGGGTTGTTACACTCTGTGAGGCCTACATAATTGATTTCAGGCGATTTGTCCCAATCGAGTGACATCATTAAAACATTGATGATGTATAGGACTATGTATGGGAATGATACCTAAATGTGATTGTTTAAAACTTATGTATCGATACATGTAAATTAATGATAAAGAGGTGTTGACATGATTCATATGATACTATACTAGTAGGTTGAGGATAAGGAAATATTTAGTACAATTGACATGCGATGAATTGGTTACTGTATGTGATAAGGTCATATCAAAGATGGTGTATAGACACGGAGGAGAGAGAGACATCTATCTAATTCACTACAATGACTGTGCCTAAATCTTAGTTTTAGTAAGTTGGCTATAGTAGAGTCAAGTTATGGCATAAGACTAGTCCTTTGTACAGAGCACATAGTATAATATAAATACTAGATGCTAGCTCAAGTTTAAATTTTTTAAAGCGTATCGGCATGGAGGTGTGATTGACCTTTGTCGATGCCTCAATGATCGGTAGGGGTGTTATGTGATACGTTCTAGTTATCTCGATCATTTGGTATATATTATAATTATGAGATACAATCATGGGAATGGTTAATGTTGAAATGCTATGAAGGCTACACTAAATTGACAGAGGCAAGTAACTCTAAAAATGATAAATATATTATTAGTCTATAACTATGTTTTATTATCATGTTGGTAACATGTACTTAGAGATATTTTATCACTTATAAGGCATATGTCTAATCCCCCGTTCATATTTCCATTTCTATCAATCTATGATAGGTTGGTGGGGTTTTAGGGAATGTGAGAAGGCAATGATGGAGATCCGTTGGAGCTATATTATTTATTTGGTTTTATCTAGCTATCTACTAATCAGTATCATGTACTTAAGTGGAACTATGTGCTATGGAAGTGTTCTTTTAAGATTCATGTAATAACACTTATGATTGTTATCTAACTAGATCTAGATATTTCAGTCATGTTATATCGTATTTTATTTTCTTCCACTGTGAGTTTTGAAAGTGTCGCTAAAGTAGATTTCTATATTTACTATTTTATTCTGTTTCACCCTCAGATCCATCGTTTACGGCCTTTGATATTTGAGCATCGATTGGGAAGTAGAATCAAAAGGTTGTGAAAGGCAGGTTGTTATGCAAATACCTCAGGCCCTCATGTTAAGCCAATATCGTTATGAGATAACTTCGGGGTTCTTTACTACATTGTGTCATTATGTTTTACATATCTCTGTACAAAAAATTCTTTCATATGTTCAATCTCCTCACATTACAAAAGTACATCTTTCTAGCCATAAGCTAGTTTTCATCTACAAAAGTTTCCTTAAATTCTATTGTTAACTTCATTGTTAGATGCTTTATTGACATATAGCATTCAAGCTTGTCTATGATCGAACGACCAAAGAAATAGGATATTTAATTCACCACAACAAACACGGTCGTAATCTTTTTTTCACAAGGTGGTCGTTCCATCTGTACCATAAGTTTCACCTCACTCCCAAGTCACCCCTTATCATTAGATCAGTAGATTGGTTCAATACTTTGTTTTAGGAAATTGACCGATAACTACATTTAGTCATAAGCTTGTCAAAAGATAATGCAAACAATTGCATCCGCATTAATCATAATTTTTTAGATTAAAAACAAGCTATTTGTAATTTAATGATGAAAAGATCATTATGCATATGTTTTACTCCCACTTTATCATTATCAGCAAAAGTAACAATAATTATCATCCTAACCTTCTTTTGGTGTCTTTCCTTAAAAAATAGCAAGCACATATCATATTCCTTCCTTCGCTTCATAAATATACTGAGTTTGACTCCCATGCCTGGTTCCAATCACAAGCGGTCCCTTATATATAATTGACCCAAAGTTCTTTGATGGGGGACCAGTTGTCTGAATGGACTGTTAGAGGTAGTGGATTCTCAATTTCAATGACTTTGGCATCCTGAATGTTTATAGGAGCAAGTTCATTTGTAACAAACACTCAATGATATCCTTATTGAATTAGTTATTATATTGCCATCCTAAACGGCACATAGTCATTCATGTAATTCCCATCTTTTCAATGAGACCGACATTAGAAGCCACCTTTATTAGACTTGGGTTTTCCAGTTAACTTGTTTAGGTTTGCATATTTGTGATAGAGTTAAGGTATGTCCTATGGGTAATTATGTAATAAGATTACATAGCTTAGCCCTTGTGAGAAATCTTTTTTGAAATAAAAGTATGATCTTTATTTTATTTATATATAAATATACATAATGTTAAGAGTATTGGGACGTATAAATAAAATCTAATACTTATTATTAATGCTCTTAGCCATTTGGTATTTCAATAACGCGATATCGATATACTTACAAGATTAGTGTATATAGTGTTATCCATGTGATGGATAATGATTTACTTATGTCTACTTATTCCATCAATAGGTTACATACTTGTAATTATTTGGAATGATTACAAAATGACTCGTCGAGAGTCTTTTAAAAGTAATTTTGTTCAAGTCAAGTAAAAAATCTCAAGTAAAACTATTTAATAGTCTTTTGGCCCAAGAATACTATAGAAGATGTGAGTGGAGACCTTACTTTGATTATGGTTAATAACGTGCTATTGGTTCAAGTTACAACCATATATGGGTATGTGTCGAGACTCATGAAGTGATACTCCATTGAAGCCGCTTCCGTCAATTTTGAAAGTTAGAATTATGGAAGGTCACGAGATGGAGATAAGTGTTAATTACAGCTGGAAGCCCGATATATGCTCAAACTGTCAGTCGTTTGGTCGTATTGTTGAGAAGTGTTCAAGGAATGATCCTCTTCCTCCTGCCGATAGAACCCCACTCCCTAGGATGGAAATAAAATGGGACCCTAAGGTTAGTTCTCCGCATGTCACTATTTTTGTGGAACCTATTTCTCCCTCTGTTGTGTCAGCTTCGACTACGATAGCTAGTGATTCCGATGATGAGATTATTTACTGGTAACCTGATGAGAGTTCTTGGGTGCACATGGCCACGAAAATGAGATATGATCCGCAGATGCATAGTTATCACATGTTTTTAAGTGGGGATGAAGAGTCTAGAAGGCTTCAGTATCATGTTGAGGGTGACGGGCTTTCTCTTATGACCTCTGGTTTAGATGGTGCTCGCGATTGGTGGCATTTCTTGGATCCTACATGGGACCAGATTTATCTTTACACCCCTCTCACGAATTCTTATGATCCGTTATTGGCTACTTACTTTTCAGCTGTTCAACATGTTATAGGTCCTGGTATTGATGTTGATATCAATAATGACAGGGGGACTTTCGTTCTTCCGAGTAGTTTAGACTCTCTGTCTAACTCTTGTTTTTTCTTTCTTTGTTTTTAGTGGACTGTCCAGTATAAAATAAGATTTAGCTGTTCTGTGCACGTGCAGAACACCTATTTTCCATCACATATTCATAGTAGCACGGCCCACTATAAAGCCGGCTAGCTTCACTAAAAATATTCTATCTATAGCAATACGATTAACCGATAAATATTATTGGATTGAACCAAGTGACTTCAAAGGTTAAACTTTGCAATTAAATATAGTTGTTACTAGAGTATTGCAGCAGACCGAACTTTAGACGTCTAAGTGACTTAATGTCGATGAAGAGACATAACATGTACAATATATCGCTAATTAATGGTGATGCTTTAAAAAGTTTAAATGTATGACTTCACATGGATGATCTATAAGAGATTGAAATCGTGTCCACTATTGTACTTCAACAAAGTTCTAAACACTTTAATATTTAAAATATTTAAATATTACTAAGACTGAGTTTGCACCAAGGATTCACATAATTGTGAATTTTAGTATTGAACTAAAGTAAATATAATAAAATAATTTACAAATGCTATAAATTATTAGAGAATTTTTTTTATATAATGGTTATATGCATGTATTAATCTTTTAAAGTGCAATAATTAACTAAAATGTGTATAAATGTTATATGCATTTATCTAGTTTAGAAAAGCTTTCAAGAAATTAAATAAGCCGAGATTCAAATATTTTTTTATTTCAATTTTTTCAAAAATAATTAAATAAATAATTATTTAATTATATATAAGGTCCTGACCATATTAGATGAGTGTAATAAGTTTAGACTATTTGAATTTGAATGGTGAGAACATTTGTTAAGTAGTTAAGAAATATATGGAGATCTAATGATATCATTAGCTCTAGGTTCTCACTATAAATATGACCTTTCATTTCCCTTACACAAATTTTCTAGCTCATCTACTCTAGCATTAAAATCTTTAGCTTGAATTTGCATCCATTGCTAGAGTAGCGAAGGAGTTCATTTAAGGTCGATCTATTAGCCCAATATGAGGAATCTGAGCTTGATTATCTATGATAATATTACCTTGTTACTATATATAATAGTTAATCCCACTATGTAAATAAATATTCACCACTAAACATTTTTATTACAAATTTTATTATTTAAAACAAATTTTATTATTTAAAAGGTGTATGATAATCTTAATAATTATTAAAATATTATAATATTTAGTTTCACAAATTATACATACATATATACATATAACATCAAATTATGGCTATAATTTTTGATAATCAAGACAACTACAAGATGTATGCATATTTATTAATTTTTAAATTTGGTATAAAATATGTAACAATACATAAATAAATATTTATCTATTGTTCCTTTTTAAATAATAATGAAACTTATGGCTAAAATTATTTAATTTCCCAAATATAAATACAAATTAATAAAATCATATAATATATCACATTGTATATGAATATGAAATTATTTATACCAAGTAAAGGAGATTTTATCTTTAATGATTTTGAGTTTTAGATTACTAAACAAACATACTTTGATTAAATAAATTAATATTTTAGGCCAAATTAAATATTTAAATTTTATTAACTTAAATTTAAATATTATACTAAGTAATATATATGTATACATATAAACTATATATTTATTTAGGTTTTAATTTTAAATCATTATATTAAATTATTTTTGGACTAATAAATTAAATTAAATTATGATTGAATATTTGTAGGTACTTTTAGTAAATAGATAGACATATTTATGGGCGTGTATATATATTATGATATGCTTATATATTCAGCACCAAATACACACACATATGCACACAGTGCATGCTACTAACATATGCACATACATATTCCTTATATAAATATTGATATAACATATAGTTGTATATATCATTAAAGTATATTCATATGATAATGTTAAATCAAAGTATATTAGTTATAGACAAATATTATACAAGTTTTCAAAAAATTGATCTAATAAAACACATGAAATATGACTTAATGTAGCCTAGTTTATTCATAATAACACAATATAAGGTCTTTTACAAAATACAATAAAGTGATTTTTTTAATGCATCGTTTTACCCCATTATGCGACGCATTAGATCTAACCATTTTATGGCATCCTTGATAACTACATATACATGTGCATAAGTTTGATTCAAGTAGGTGTAGGTAACAATTTGAAGCTTTTCACTACTAGGCTACTTAGATGCATTCGAAGATCCACTCTCATTATTCTTATTTCCTTTACCATCGTTATCCTGATTGATCTTGTGTTTATTCGATCAATTATTCCGAAAGGCATCATCTATTCATATGTACCCTAAGTCCTTCAAAAAAATTCCAAAAGATTCTTAGGCTCTTACTTTAAGAGATCTTTTCAAAATGGTGTAACCATCCATAGGTGGGATGTCATGGTCATTAGCTTAATCTTAACGATTATGTCCCCCGCCTATGTTGCCTCCATATTGAAATGTCAGCAATAGTCCTTTAAATTTTCTCCATTTCTTTATTAAAGGTCCACAAGAACATATAAACCTACTAAAGAGTATCTTCGTAGAAAAAACTAACTTTAAAACTCAAACATAAACTGATGCTAAGAAATAATCAATCCAAGCTAGTATTATTGATACCATTTACATACAGATCTAATGAATGTAGCTAGGAAATACCTACATTGAATATAGTTAGACCTATTAATAGCACTCATGTAGACATTATATTTGAGTAAAAGTCTTTAGGACTAATAGTTTCATCATGGGTGATCCTTGGAAGACTAAAATTAGGGGGAAGCGGTGTGTCCATTATTTCTTCAATTAAAAGTTTCATTGAGCTCTTATATAGAATTATTTCTATATGAGAAACAAGATTATTTCCTTCGATTTGCTAAAATTACTTAGTTGGATAAAAGAAAAAATTAATACCTTACAATCTCTATTCATTGTCATTTCTTCTTCTTTACAAGTTCATTTGTTATTGAGGTGACATCGATAACTTGATTTTGAATGAACATTTTCCTCCATATTCTTCTTAAGATGATGCCTTAAGTCATGCAATGGTAACCTACGATCATAAGCTGGAGTTTTCTTATAACTCTCTTATTCTTTTTCAAGATCCCTAGACATCTTTTTGCTCTTTATTACCAACTAGCTTTAGTAAGATGCACATTGTCGTCGGCAGTTGCAAGTTCAAGCAGGGCTACACTCTGAAGTTTCGCTGCTTTCATTAATGGATGAATATATAATTGAACTTCTTGAGTTTTGGTGTTTATTTCTTTTGTAAACGAATATGTTGCATCATGTAATTCCTTATTTGTAATAGGTCCTTTAGCCGACTTACTCTCATTTTTTATTTTTAAGGGCATGATTAGTGTCCATCATCTCTTTTTCTTGTATAGTTTCAAGCAGAGTGTCTCTTTTTCTTGATGAAAATTTAGTCACCTTAAATTTCAACCTATCGAAAGGGGTAAAATTTAAAGTGGTAAAGGATTAAAATCTTATCTGTAACAGTAAACAGAGAGATGAAGGTTCAAGTCCTCCATCTAGCACCAATCTCTTAATGGAATTTTTTGGTAAACTAATATGTAACCAAACT
Organism: Allium fistulosum; assembly: GCA_030737815.1. Classification (NCBI taxonomy): domain Eukaryota; kingdom Viridiplantae; phylum Streptophyta; class Magnoliopsida; order Asparagales; family Amaryllidaceae; genus Allium; species Allium fistulosum. The sequence continues at coordinate 299,863,006 of CM060901.1, read as the reverse complement.
GTTTAATTAAGAAATAGGTCTTTGATTGAGGTATCAATCAATTAATGTGAAAACGAGGGAAAATAAGAGTGTTGGAAGTAAAGACACATAAAGCTTTTCCAAGTGGATTAAAACATTCCTCTGACCTCTCATATGACTGTACTTTCATTGTAGAGGTTTACAAGGAGCAATCCTAATCTTATATTAATGAGTTTTTGGTCAAACTCAACCTAAAAGTAAAGTGAGTTAAATTTCCCTAGTTCCTTTCCATATGGGATTTATGTTTGTTCATAGTTGTAATGACCCGTATTTTGTGTATTGGAGAATTGTAAATTATTAATTTTAAATTCATATGGGTTATATGATTCTCAAATTTAGGTATTGTTGAGTAGTGATATTTTATACCCTTGTAGGTTCTATTACTTTTGATAGGAGCTGAATAAAAGTTTGAAACGATTTCCATGTGAAAGATACGATAGCTTCTTTTTCAATAGAGTGGTCATAGTAGATTTTCGGACTTACCGTTTAGGATATATGACCGTTTAAAGTTGAGGTTGTTATTAGAAAGTTTAGTGGTCAATTATTAAGATATGGGTTAAACCCAAAGGCCCATTTCGGGATTAGAGTCATGAGGAGCTGATGAGATCTTTCCCAAATCATTATACACTTCCCAAAAATAGTTAAAAACCATAATTTATTGTCTCTTTAGCCAAAAAGCACTTATAAACCCTACTTTAATTAGTCAAATCAAGTATTAAAACCCAATTAGCAAGGAAATTAATACGGGCATCATTGGTTGCTGCTTGGGTGCAATTGAGGTTGGGTCAATTACTATTCATATTATGTTCACATTGGATTTTATACATTTGGGAGCTTAGGTAAATAATATTTGTCTCTCATTTTTACTATAGAGGAAAGTATAGTACTAAGAGATGTTTTGAAAATGATTTTCAAAGTTAAAATCATGATTTTGGCTTTTGGCCTAATCTAAACTCGCATATTTATGAAATAAATTACATAATTTTAAATTGAATATAAATATTGATTGACCTATTTGTGTTCATATGGATACCCCATTTATATTTACTTGATCTTGGTTATATAGTGAATTACATTGTTTGCATAATGATTGCCTTATGTTTATATTGTTGCTGTAATGGTTGTTTAAAGTTTTATTTATGTTTAGTTGCTTAGGATAACGCATGGGGCATCGATAAGAACTTTAGAGACTCGATTAGATCTAGAGTGTTTGAAGCCGAATCGAAGCAAGCAAATTGTATGGATGGTTAAAACATTTGGAATATAGTAGAACCAACACGAAAAATGTCGAAACAAAGTCATGTTTTTGGATGATCAACCCGACCCATCACTACTAACTGTTTAAATGGACTTGTGATCGATAGGGGAGGTTGGTGATGGTGCAAGAAGGCTACACTATGGATCACATTTGGATTGGACTTGATTTAATGATGTTATTGCTCAAGGAAGGATGGTCGATCATGGAAAATTTGCATGGAGACTCCAAGGTTTGGGGAGGAATAATTCGACAATTGGAGTTGAAGACTTCGGGCCTGCTCAGGGGAAACAGAGGCATGCAAGAAGGAAGAAATAACTTAGCCTAAAGTGGTTAAGTTGGACCAGGTATGGCTTGGTACCGACCCAAGCAGGGGTCGATACGACCATTCTTTGTTGGTTTTTTCCGAGGTTTGGCTATGGGGTGAATTTCATAGGGAGGTAGGAGTCTGCTATGGGTCATTTTCTTCGGGCTAGCATGTAATGGCCGACCTATTAGAAAAATGCAACCAATGATGGTTCAATGGCCATGCGATCAATCAAGGGGGGTTGTGGCACCATGATGGACTCATGGCATGGGTCACATGGGATTCCCCAAAGGAGAGGTTGGGTTTTGAGCGTTGGAAGATCGATGGTGCATCATGGAGTAGACATAAGGTTTCTTGAAGTTGGTGTTGGGGTAGATGCAAGCAAAGGGGAATCTATATTGTGAAAGTATGTGTGGATCGACAGATATGGAATATATATTAAACTAAGTGTGGAAGCAGTTAATGGCAGTAAAGTAAATAAGAATAAGCACACCAGGAATTTTTATACTGGTTCGAACTCCCGTTCTACGTCCAGTCCCAGACTAACTTCTGGCTTTAACTAACAATACCCTCACTTAACCCGGAGGAATAGGTCTGAGCAGCAGAACAGACACCTGAGCAGTAGAACAGGATTTTTGCCTCAGCAGCCGAAGAGGACTTTCCCTTGCCTGAGCAGCAGAACAGGACTTAACAAAATATAAAAGTAGTTGACACAATGTGTTCTTGATAACACTGATTTGTCTTTAAGATTACAAACTTCCTATAATCAAATCCTCAAGTGTATGAAGTGTATGTGAAGATTTGAAAGGAAGAATATTGCTAAGAATCAAAGTGTATGAAATATAATTCAAAGATTCAAAGCAATGAAGAGTATGAATGCACTAGAATAATCACAAGAGAGAATAGAAAGAATTAGAATCAGAAATTGGTGATTGTGAAGTGTGTGAGAACTCCTATATATAGTTTTCAGAGAGATGCAACTCTTAGTGAAGAGTCTCAGCCAAGAGAGGCATCTTTTCCCCGAAGTGCAACTCTTCATGGAAGAAGATGTCTATTCAGAATTTGACAGTTGAAGCCTGGTTAGTCAACTGAATTGAAAAAAGTAAAATATTTTATGCACAGTCAGTCGACTGGGCATGCACAGCCAGTCGACTGGCTGTGCATATATTGCACAGTGAACTTTGTTTTTAAAGGATCTTAGAACACTAAAACTTTGAGGATTGATTTTAACATATATCTAAGACTCAACATATATAATAATTACTTTAAGCACAGAGTTGAAGTCTTGATCCTCTGATGTCTTCTTTTTGTCATGTACGAGTGTATATTCTTCTTTAGCTTCTGAACCGTTTTATCATGAATCAAAACTAGTGATTCAACATTCTCCCCTTTTTGATTGATGACAACCTGTATATATATTAGATAGAGAATTTTCTCCCCCTGAAAGTATGACATCTTTTTCCTACATCAAATATGTTAGTGCACACATTTTTTCTCCCCCTTTGTCATCGACAAAAAGGAGACAGATAATTAAAATTTTGTGTATAACACAGAAATAGACGCAGAACAGTACATATAGATAAACAAAGTATCATAGTACATGAGATAAAAGCATAACCAACAATAATGAGACTACTTACTATAAGTATCATAAATTTTACCATAGTATTTTGCAAGGATTAAAATTTGAACAAAGAACAACATTTCATCAAATCTTACCAAAAAGGTTTACTCATCTCGATCCCAGTCATATTCTTCGGTATGCTCCTTTCCAGGTCTTGATGTGTCTTGTCCACTACCACTTGGTCCGCTAGTATCGCTTCCGGTATGTTCCTCGGAAGTAGACCATGTGAATCTTGGTGTTGGTTGCTTACCATGTGCTACGGAAGAAGCAGTGGTGGATGAAGAGCATGAAATCGCATCCCATAGTATAGAGAAGAACCCTTTGATCTTGTCTAATTTTTTATCAACTTTCTTTAAACGAGTCCCTAGTATTTTTTGATTTCTAGAAAGAATTTCTATGGACTCTCAAGTACTAGCAGATGTTGCAAGACGAATTTCTTCCTCTTCTTCGGGTTGGGGTGTGTGCTCTCGAATGATTGGTCCGCCCGATTGTCGTTGTTGGTGTTGGCGACGCCATTCTTCAAAAGAGGTAAATGCCGAAGGAGCTGACGGTAGTTTCATGAGACTCAAAGTGCCAATGTTTATAACTCCGACGGAAGAAGTTTCGGATTTTGGTTGAGGGGCACCCACATTTAAAAGTAATCTCATTATATATTCCCCGAAGTAAATGGTTCTTGTATTTCCATTGTTGAAGGAGAGAAATTCATCCAATATTCTCCGTAGCCAATTTACTTGAATTCCTCCCCATACCGCATATAGTGCTTTGAAATTTTCTGGGTAGATAAGTTCATATGACCCGGTTCTTAGAAGAATACTTCCCATGAAAGCTTTGTGAAGAATTCTTGCTTTTGGTCGAAGAAGAATGGATTTTTGTTCCGTCATATTGTCACCCATGAACATATGACTGACTCGATATCTTTGTTGAATATTGCAATCGATATTGTCTAGAGGAATACCTTGGTTAGGTGATTGAAGTATGTGCGCCATCCGATCTAAGGAGAAGAAGACTTGATGCCCACAAACTAAACTCCAAACACAATCATCCTTATTTGATGGACGTTGCTGAGGAAGATTTAAGTTTGCATAGAAGAGCTTTACCATGAGATGATTGATCTTGTGAGAATTGAGATTCATGTCGAGAAGAGATTCCAATCCGGATCTTCGCATAAGATCTTGTAAACCGTAAGCCGCAAAATCATTGTAGACCATGAAAGAACCTTCAAAGATCCGCGAATTTTCCATTTTATGCCATCTTGCAATTGCTACATCGTTATATAACCATTGCGCAATTTGGCTATCGGTAGGTCCGGCGGAGGAGGAGCTTTGCCTATGTCGCTTTGTAGGAGCCATTTTAGGAAGGATTTGATGAAAGATTCTATTGGATTTGGAATTTTAGGGTTTTTCTCAAGAAGGATTTTGGGTAAAAAACTGAGAATGGTAAAGTGAAATTGGGTAAAAAGTAACTATAAAAGGGAAGCAGTAAAAATTGCCTACAGCCAGTCGACTGGACGAATGTAGTCAGTCGACTGGTGCACTAGAAATAATACGAATTTCATACAGTCAGTCGACTGATCGTGATAGGTCAGTCGACCGAATGGTTTCCCGAGAGTTTGGATTCCTTGCAGTCAGTCGACTGAGCCTGAATTTCAGTCGACTGACTGGAAACAAAAATACAGAATAATTTTTGAGCAATAATTCAAGAATACACACAAGTTTATTCATTAATACATTATAAAACAAGAACAATGAGCATACTTTGTGTAAAGAAAATTAAAAATGAGAGTGTGAGTCTTCCGATTCTTCTCCCGGTTCAATTTTTGTACTTTCAGCAAATAGTTTTATAGGTGAATATTCTTTTTGAATTGGTGAGTTACTCGTTCCTCCATGTTCCCATGAATTCGGTCCTCTACGTTCCCATGAATTTGGAGATACATGAGGGCGTTGAGGTGAGTGAATATGTTAGTTTGTGTTGATGAGGGATGCACCACATATTTTTGCAGCACACCGTTATGGAAAACTAAGTTAATATGAACCATTTAAATAACAAAACTGAAATAAGCTGAAGTAAGCTACAAGCTTAGTCAAGAAATATCAAATAGCCTACTGGCAAAGTTATATGCATACTTACTAGGAGGTCTTGAGTTCAAATCCCAACTTATGCAGAAAATAAACTTATAAATTTTTAAATGAGATGATTCCAAGTTCTCGTCTCAATTTTACAAAAGTGTTTTCATTTAAAGGCTTAGTAAAAATATCGGCCAACTGGTTTTCAGAAGATACGAAATCAAGATTTATTAAATCTTTTTCAATACAATCACGAAGAAAATGATGATGAACAATATGTTTTGTTCGCGAATGATTGATTGGATTTTTAGAAAGATTGATAGTGCTTAAGTTATCACAAAAAATTGTTGATTTAGATAAATTGAAACCAAAGTCTTGAAGTGTTTGCTGCATATATATTACTTGAGCACATGCCAAAGCGGCAGATATATATTCTGCTTCACAAGTTGAGAGTGAAACGCAATTTTGTTTCTTACTAAACCAAGATACAAGAGATCGTCCAATGAAGTGACAAGTTCCACTTGTACTTTTTCTATCCATCCGACATCCTCCAAAATCAGCATCACTATATGAAACTAATTCGAAAGGACATTCTTTTGGATAAAATAGTCCAAAGTCCTTGGTTTTATTTAGATATCGTAATATACGTTTCACTGCTCTAACGTGTGACTCTTTTGGATCTGCTTGAAATCGTGCACACAGACAAACACTCATCATTATGTCAGGTCTAATTGCTGTTAAGTAGAGTAATGATCCAATCATGCTTCGATATAATTTTTGGTCTATACTTTTGTCGTTTTCATCTTTTTCAAGATGTATAGTTGTACTCATAGGAGTAGGTTTGGCAGAAGTATTTTCCATACCAAAGCGTTTGATTAGATTGTTACAATATTTTTCTTGATTTATAAAAATTCCATTTGAAAGTTGTTTAATTTGTAAACCAAGAAAATAATTCAATTCTTCCATGTGAGACATTTCAAATTCATTAGTCATTATTTTAGAAAATTCCTGACATAACTTTTCATTAGTAGAACCAAAAATAATATCATCAACATAAATTTGAATTATTAAAATATCTTCTTTCTTTTTCTTAATAAAAAGAGTTTGATCAACCTTCCCAATTTCAAAACCAGAGTCTATTAAATAACTTTTTAGACGATCATACCAAGCACGAGGTGCTTTTTTTAGTCCATATAATGCCTTTTTAAGTTTATAGACATGGTCTGAAAAATTTTCGTGAATAAATAAGGGAGGTTGTTCAACATAAACATTTTCTTTTATAAAGCCATTTAGAAAAGCACTTTTAACATCCATTTGATATAATTTAAAATTATGAAAACATGCATAGGCCAATAATATACGTATTGCTTCTAATCTAGCGACGGGAGCAAACGTTTCTTCGTAGTCAATTCCTTCTTCCTGATTATATCCTTGAGCAACTAATCTAGCTTTATTCCTAGTTATGTTTCCATGTTCATCAGCCCTATTTTTGAAAACCCATTTAGTACCAATAACTGATTGGTCACTAGGCCTTGGAACTAAATCCCAAACGTCATTTCTTTCGAATTGGTTTAGTTCTTCTTGCATAGCTATAATCCAATAGTCATCAGTTGAGGCTTCCTTAATATTTTTAGGTTCTATATTAGAAAGAAATGCTACGTGGCCCATTTGATTTAATTAATTTCTAGTTCTAACATTTGAATTAATTTCTCCTATGACATTTTGAACTGGATGATCTTTTAATATCCTTGGTGGAGATCTTAATTCATTATTAGGAAAAATGTTTTCATTATTGTTAGACAAGGTAGATTCTATATTTGTGATATTTTCAGAAATTTCTTCGTCATCTCTACTATTTGAAATTTGTTTAAAATTTTCATCAAAAGATACATGAAGTGTTTCTTCGATGATATTAGTTCTTTTATTAAAAATTCGATAGGCTTTGCTTCGGTCTGAATATCCTATAAAGATTCCTTCATCAGATTTTGGATCGAATTTGCCAAGCTGATCTTTTGTGTTTAGAATAAAACATTTTGAACCGAAAACCTTAAAGTAAGAAATATTTGGTTTTCGACCATTAAAAAGTTCATAAGAAGTGTTTTTAGTTAGAGGTCTTATAGAAATACGATTTAGTACATAACAGGCAGTTGCAACTACGTCTGCCCAGAAATGTTTGGGTAATGTGCTTCCATTTAACAAGGTTCTTGCACATTCTTGTAAAGTTCTATTTTTCCATTCTACTACTCCATTTTGTTGTGGAGTACGAGGAAAAGAAAAATTATGGTTTATTTCTTTCTTTTTACAAAAATGTTCAAAAACATCGTTTTCGAATTCACCTCCATGATCACTTCTAATGTTCTTTATTTTTAAATTTTTGAAATTTTGAATTCTTTTTTAAAAGACTTTGAAATTTTCAAAAGTATCACTTTTGTTTTTCATAAAAATAGTACAAGTGTATCTAGAAAAATCATCAACAATTACAAACACATATATGTTATGATTTATGGATTGCACTTGTGTTGGTCCAAATAAATCCATATGTAATAGTTCCAGTGGTTGTGTTGTTGAAATAATCTTTTTAGATTTAAAAGATGACTTAGTTATTTTTCCTAATTGACATGCATCACAAATATGATCTATCTTAAAGTTCATTTTAGGTAATCCTTTTACTAACTCATTTTTAGAAAGCTTAGTTAAAGTTTTGAAGTTAATGTGACAAAATCTTTTGTGCCATAACCAAGGATCATTTTCTTTGGCTAGTAGACACATATCTGAATTATGATTTATTTTCATATTCAAAATGTAAATATTTTTGTCTCTATTTCCTTCAAAGAGTAAATTTTGATTTTGATCAGAAATGCTACACTTATTTTCAGAAAAAGTAATTTTGAATCCTTGGTCACACAGTTGGCTAATAATTAAGAGATTATGTTTTAAATTCTTGACTAGTAAAACATTTGAAATAAGAGGTAAATTAGATGTACCGTTATTGCTCACATCGCCTTTGCCGATGATATATCCTTTGGAATTGTCTCCAAAGATGACAGAACCCCCATCTGAGTAGATAATGTTTGATATCATATTTTTGTCTCCTGTCATATGTTTTGAGCAACCACTGTCTAATATCCATTTTCCTCTCTTTTTAAATGGGTCCTGCAAAATAAAAAATAATATTGGTACCCACCTTTTTATAGGGTCCTAAGAGTTAGATCTTAGGAAACCAAACCCAAGAGGGTTCGATATTCCCTTTATAAACATAATTTATATTCTTGTGTACAGATTCAATAAAGGAGTTTATATATTTCTTCCTAATCAAACTATTGTTTGTTTTAGGAATCCATATTTTTATAGTTTTCAAATTTGTCCTTTTTGAATTTTCTTTAGTGATTGTGGGTTTAAAATCAATTCTCCTTTTATTTTCTATTCTAGATGGAGCTATTGACTTTTTAACATAACCTAACCCCTTTTTACTTGATACTGATTAAGAATTCTCAATAATTTTAGACAAATTTTCTCTACCTTTATTAAAGTTAGAAACATTTTTAGTAATACTCTCTAACTTACTTTTTAGCCCAGTATTGTCTAGTTCAAGTAATTTTACTTTTGTTTTTAACTCGTGATTTTCAAAGACATGAACATCATTCTTTTCTTTTTGAGTTTCAATTTCTTGACTCAATAAAGTAAGTTGAGAATTAGTATTCGAGACTGATTCTTGAAGTTTTTCAAATTCTTCCTCTATTATTTTCTTCTCATCTTTAAGCATATCTCTTTCGAATTCTGCTTTGTTCTGATTTTCGCGAGCTTCTTTATATTTTCTTTTGAAACTTTTTAGTGTGTTCAAAAGTTCTGAATTAATTTCTATTAGATCATCAAAGGTAAGATCACTAACCTCATTTTCTGTAACCATGAAACATACATTTGCTTGTTCATTTTCATTATCACTGTCACTATCTGATGATGAGGAATCTGAGTCGTCCCATGTGACAGAGAATGCTTTCTTTTTGTATTTGTCTTTTCTGCCCATGTTGGAATAACTCTTCTTTAGTTCTGGACAATTTTTCTGAATATGTCCATTCTTGTGACAGTTGTAACATTCTAAAGCTATTGCAGATGGTTTTCTTGAGAAGTTCATTTTATCATTGAATCTGTTGTTCTTTCGATACTTTAAGAACTTCTTGAAATTCTTGGCAATGAATGCTAAATTCTCATCATCTGAATCTTGGTTCTCATCTTCTTCAGCTTAAAAAGCTATGTTCTTTTTGTCTTGTGCCTGTACTCTTTTAGCCTGTAAATTAACTTCATAAGACATTAGATTACCTATCAACTCCTCTGGTTTTATGGTAGAGATATCATTAGCTTCTTCGATAGCTAAAACTTTTCTCTCCCATTCATCCGTGAGTGAATTGAGGAGTTTTGACACAATATCAAAATCTGTATATTTCTCTCCCAATGCTAATAATGAGTGATATATGTCTTGGAATCTAGAGTACATATCATTTATAGACTCATCTTGTTTCATTCTAAAGTTTTGAAACTGATTTTTAAGCATTGAAATCTTACTTTGCTTAACTTTGTTTGTACCTTCATGAGTTATTTTTAGTGTCCTCCAGATTTCATAGGCTGTAGTGCACATGCTGACTCTATTAAACTCATTTTTGTCTAAAGCACAAAATAACATATTCATAGCTTTTGAATTATTTGTAGCATCTTGTTTCTGTGTGTGTGACCATTGTGCATATTCAGTATTTGGTATATGATGTTCAGTCTGAGTGATATTCCAGATTCATAACTGGTTGACTGCATAAATATTCTCATTCTAGTGGACCAATAACTGTAATTTAAACCATTAAATAGTGGTGGTCGTGCAGTAGACTATCCTTCATTGAAACTAGTGTTAGTGTTGTTTTCCATATTATCAAGATATCGAATAACTGTGTTATAGTTATTGGATGACCTTGCTTTGATACCAAATGAAAGTATGTGTGGATCGACAGATATGGAATATATATTAAACTAAGTGCGGAAGCAGTTAATGGCAGTAAAGTAAATAAGAATAAGCACACTAGGAATTTTTATACTGGTTCGAACTCCCGTTCTACGTCCAGTTCCAGACTAACTTCTGGCTTTAACTAAGAATACCCTCACTTAACCCGGAGGAATAGGTCTGAGCAGCAGAACAAGATTTTTGCCTCGGCAGCCGAAGAGGACTTTCCCTTGCCTGAGCAGCAGAACAGGACTTAACAAAATATAAAAGTAGTTGACACAATGTGTTCTTGATAACACTGATTTGTCTTTAAGATTACAAACTTCCTATAATCAAATCCTCAAGTGTATGAAGTGTATGTGAAGATTTGAAAGGAAGAATATTGCTAAGAATCAAAGTGTATGAAATATAATTCAAAGATTCAAAGCAATGAAGAGTATGAATGCACTAGAATAATCACAAGAGAGAATAGAAAGAATTAGAATCAGAAATTGGTGATTGTGAAGTGTGTGAGAACTCCTATATATAGTTTTCAAAGAGATGCAACTCTTAGTGAAGAGTCTCAGCCAAGAGAGGCATCTTTTCCCGAAGTGCAACTCTTCATGGGAGAAGATGTCTATTCAGAATTTGACAGTTGAAGCTCGGTCAGTCGACTGGTCGATTCCGGTCAGTCGACTGAATTGAAGTAAAATATTTTATGCACAGTCAGTCGACTATGCATGCACAGCCAGTCGATTGGCTGTGCATATATTGCACAGTGAACTTTGTTTTTAAAGGATCTTAGAACACTAAAACTTTGAGGATTGATTTTAACATATATCTAAGACTCAACATATATAATAATTACTTTAAGCATAGAGTTGAAGTCTTGATCCTCTGATGTCTTCTTTTTGTCATGTACGAGTGTATATTCTTCTTTAGCTTCTGAACCGTTTTGTCATGAATCAAAACTAGTGATTCAACATATTGGGTATAGTATGGGAAGGTTCTAGGAATTAAGTGGAGCCTTGAACTTAGACAAATTGATGACATGAATTGATTTAGTCGAGTAATTCATGAGGGAAGTAACTATAGCATGGAAGACTTACCAAATGGGAAATGTTATTCAGCCTTGTGACCAAGCCATATTCGGACGAGTCAAAACAGTCAAACAACACACTTTCCAAGTAGGAATTAAGTGAGATAACTACCAAGCTCATATGTCATGCAAGACCAAGGAGTGAAATCGTAAGCTAACAAACTATTTTCAAGAATAGATCACAAAGCATCTCATTCCAAGTTCAAAGTTTGAAAAACCAAGAAGCAAGTGAAAGTTTTGGATCGACCATGGATCGGTATCGATCTCTGGATCTTGCCAAAGATTGCCATATTATTCATGTTATGCAATTTTGAGGTGATTACCAATGACTGTATGCCAACATGGAATGGTTTACAAGCCCATCACGAGTCAAACGATCGAGGGATAGTCAAGTGCTTTTGCCATAACTCCGAACCAAGAAATTCACTCATGATCAAGCCGTAGCAATGCAATTAAACATCAAAGGAAAAGATACAAGTCAACCAGGCATCCATAAGAGAGAACTAAGGAGCCACAAAACAACCTCATGGATTAGTACTGATCCTTAAGGCATGGTTCGGTACCGTTCCCTGAAATTAGCTGAGTTGACCACGATCTTTTCACAACTTCTCCAGGATGTAGGGAACGTGGGAAAGAACATGGAGGAGATAATTTTGTTAATCTATAGTTATAAATAGAGTAGGAGGAGCATTGTTTAAGGGGCATTTCACTTGTTTAATGAATTTCTACATTATCTCTCTAATCTCGTGGGTCATCGCTAGTCCATAAGAACAACTTTGTAAAAACTCAACAGAAACTTCAACAAAGTTTAAGTGGACATAGGCCTCTGACTAGTCGAACCACTATAATTCATGTGCATTCTTGTTTTCCTCGTTTTTAGTTTATTTTCTTCATTTTATTCTTTGCTATTAATTATTGAATGTTTGTGCCAACTTTCGGTGTAAACATTTTGGTGCTTTCACTGAGAGCATATCAATCTTAGGCTATTCAAATCTATTTTATACTTTTGGATTTCTCTAATCCATGAGATAGATCCGTTAATTTTGTTGCTATAATCCATGACTATTCAAATTTCGATAGAGTCTATCATTGGATTGATTAAAGTTACGGCCCCACGAAAGGAGAAATCCACTACCTCCCGGCTTATTAACGATGTTGGGAACACTGGTTCTTAATATGTCGAAGAAGTCACTCAACCCAATACTGCTGAAGTTCGAAATCTTTCGGATACGATAATGCAGGTTAAGATGGACAGGGGAACGAAAGAGATGAATTATAAAGTGCGTGAAAGTCAAGACTTGTTGAGGATGTAGATGAGGGAAAGTCTTGACTTGCTAAACCAGCTAATCCATAGTCGTAGAAGGAATTGGAGATATTTATCGCCTTCTGATTCAAAAGAGGACAATTCTTCATCATCGGGTGAAAACGTAGAGAAGGAAAATAGAAAATGATGAGAAAGAAAAAAAGCCTCGAAGGGGAAATTAGGCAAGGATTAAAGTACAAAAGCATGGATTGGTACTGATACGTCCCCAAGGATCGGTACCAAACCCTATCAACGTGATGTCGGTGCAGGTGATGGTCTTGGTTTGGATGATAATGCCGGTGGTGGAGATGGTCGTGCTGCTAGTGGCCAAAACATGGAAATCCAAACGGCTGCTATTAACCCCCATGTAGAAATCATAAAAGCAGGTCAATTGGACGAATGGTTCTCCTAGAGACAGTGGAATCAAGATACAATAGGACTAACTGAGATCATTTGTAGGGCCAAATACTCGTGGTAGACCATGATTCTCACCATCTAGTAGATGAGATAGACCCAAAGTCATTAGAAGATATGGTGAAAAAAATAGTGAACAAAAGCCAACGTAAAAGTAATGACAAGTGGGGCCCTTCCCTTAGGAAAAACCCATTCACCGATGAGATATTGCGTAAGGAGTATCCCCAAAGGTTCACAATGACAAGATGCAATCTTACAATGGAACGACGGATCCGAGGCAACACTTGCTAAAATACGAATGACATATGGATCGGCTATGGTGATGGACACTGTCAGGTGGTGGTGTTTCTCGATCTTTCTTGAAGGTATGGTTATGATGTGGTTCACCCGGTTTCCGCCAAGATCAATATCGTTATTTGGTTAGTCGGCAAAAAAGTTCGGTAAGTAGTTTCAGTAGCATACTACTCAACCGAAGGAAGTGATGTCGTTCTCAAACCTTTTCTAAAGTATCGGAGAGTCATTGAAGGGCTTCGTATGCAGATTTAATACAGTCATGATTGAAGTAAGTAACGCTAAAGAAGATATAGTGTTGATGGCTTTGATAAGAGGGATTCACTTTGATACCAATTTTGAAAGATGGTTGAAAATGAAACCCACACCAATTATGGACTTTTTTACAAAAAGGCGACTCAGTTCTTGCACTTGGAAGAGGCAAGTACAATTGCCGGGAAGGTCGATAATGGCAAATCCGCTGAAGTAATTCAGAGTAATGCGGCTATGAAGCAATCTGATGAAGGTTCTGGGAATGTGGCTATGAATGTAGGGAATAAAGGTAACCACCAGAAGAGAAATAATCAAGGTGACGGAGGTAGAAAACCTGACTTCAAGAAACATCTGAAATACAAAATTACACATTAATAAACAATTCGGTTGAGAATATATACCTTGCAATGTGGGGTATTGAGTACTATACGAAGACGACTTCGAGGGAGTCAACTGAGAGGGAGAAAAGGTTGAAGATTTTATCACTTCTATAAGACCCATGGTCATAATACAATGAATGCAGACACCTTCGAGATGTGATCGAGGATTTAAGCCGGAAGAAGAAGCTTCAATAGTATATGAAAGCCCTACAGCATAGCGGGTAAGAGAATGCTGAACCCCAAGAGCAACAGCTCCAACGGAGCCAAGCTGAGCCTAGTGGTGATGAGCCTAGGCAGCTTGTAAAAAGACTTATGATCAACATGATAACTGGTGGATCTCATCCAGCTGAGAAGAGTTGGAATGAGATGGAAAAACATGGGAGATTTCTGAAACATGTAGTGTAGGAAAATTGCTTTGTCATCAAAGAAGGAGCTTTAGTGAAGCAATTGGGAACCATGAAACATGACATTTCCTTTAGAAGTTATGATGTAGATAGGGTCGAAGAACCTACGCTTGATCCCATGGTAATAACGGCCGTGATTGGGCTAGCAACAGTGAAGAAAGTGCTTGTTGATTGTGAAAGTTCAGTAAATATTATATTTAGAAGAGCATATGATCAGATGATGGTGAACAGTCAGAATTTGAAGCCATGTAATCCCGGATTTGGGGATTTATTAGAGAGGCTGCAATGTCTGTGGGGTGTGTTGATTTACCTATGGTTTTAGGAGAAGGTGACCGCAAGAGAGTGCAGGTTGTGACTTTCATTGTGATGGATATTTTTTCAGCCTATAATTCCTTTTTAGTTTGACTGGCCCTCGCTAGTTCCTAGGTGGCCTTAGCTCTATGATGCCTAACGATGAAATTCCCCATGGAAAATGGAAAAGGGGTCATTCAAGGTGATTAAAACCTGGGATGAGAATGCTACGTCACCTAGTTGAGAGAAGCAAAGTGATGTGAGAAAGGAAAGGACATAGAGAAGACACTTTTCATCAAGTCGATTGACGCATAACAACCACCCCCTAAGCCTTTACTCGGTCGGCATATCAGATTCCACAAAGCTATAGATCCGATGAAAAAGTCAGAGGATGGGAGGGCGACCTCGGCCAAGCTAACGGTTTAAATCTCGGTCAGTCAGGACAACTTACACCGGTCTTGAATAATCAAGTCTCAACTCGGCATGAAGATGAAGAAGGAATTAATTGGGTTTCTTTGAGAAAATCTGGAAGCGTTTTCCTGGACACGTTCTGACATGTGTAGAATATCATCAGAGATAGAGTGTCATGCATTGAATGTGAACACAAGGTGTCTTCCAATGAAACAGAAGCAGCATAGTCTAGGTCTAGAGTGATCCGCTACGCTGAAAGAAGAGGTGGATAAGCTAAAAGACAGCAGCTTCATCCTTGATGCTTTATACGTGGAGTGGCTATCTAATCCAGCCCTAGTCAAGAAGTCTAATGGGAAATAGAGGACATGCATCAACTATTCTGATTTGAATAAAGCATGCCCATAGTATAGTTTCCCACTACGAAGATCGGCCAACTGGTAGATTCAACTGCTAGCCATGAATTGATGTCATTCATGGATGCTTACTCCAGCTACAATCAAATTCCAATGTACATCCCAGACAAGAAACATACCAGTTTCATAAACGACTTGGGACTTTATTGTTACCTTGTCATGCCAGTTGGTCTGAAGAATGTCGGGGCAACTTACCGAAGACTTGTGAATTTAATGTTCAAGGATCAGATTGAATGTTCAATGGAAGTCTACGTAGACGATATGCTCGTAAAGTCATGGCGGTCGACGAACCATTTGAAGGACTTGTTAGAAATGTTTGGTGTGCTTCAGAAATACAAAATGAAGCTCGACCTGCTTAAGTTCTCATTCGGAGTCGCATCGGAGAAGTTCTTGGGTTTTATTGTGAACTTAAGGGGATTTGAGGCCAATCTAGGGAAGATTGAAGCCTTAGGGAAAATTGAAGCCTTAAAGATGATAAAGGAGGTACAGAGTCTGAACGAGAAAGTAGCTACACTAAGCCAGTTCATCTCAAAAGTTGTAAACGAATGTATACCATTCTTTGATGTCCTCAAAGTGGAGAAAAGGAACTTTGCCTAGATGCAATAGTGCAAGGATGCTTTCCAAGCATTGGTTGATCATCTGGAGAGGCCACATGTCTTGTCCAAGCCTTTGGAGGAAGAAAATTTGTTTGTTTATCTAGCAGTATATTTTTATGCTTTGAGTGTTTCCCTCGTATGAGAAGAAACCAGAATCCAAAGGTCGATATACTATATCAGCATGCGATTGGTGGGAGCGTAGAGAAATTATCCAAAATTGGAAAAGCTGGCCTATTGTTCGTTGATCGCATTGAGAAAACATCGTCCCAACTTCCGAGCTCATCCAATTAAGGTGCTAACTGATTAGCCCTTGAGGCAGGTCCTGCAATGGCCAGAGACTTCTAGGAGATTGTGAAAATGGAACATCAAACCGAGTCAGTACGATATATCATATCATCCCAGGGGAGCAATCCAAGGCTAGGTGTTTGCTGATTTCATTGCCAAGTTCACTAATCGAGATGATGAAAGAGAGGAAACCATAGAGCGGAGTTCTTAATGGAAGTTTTACATGGATGGAGTGTCCAACGAACACTGCTCGGGGGTAGAAGTTTTCCTAACCCCCAAGGAACGACCAGTTTGCTACGCCTTAAAGCTTGAGTTCCCCGCAACGAACAATGAAGCCGAGTACGAATACATTTGTAGTGACTCTCAATTAGTGGTCTGCCAAGTGAGAAAGGAATTCCAGGCAAAGGGAGCTAGGTTAGCCCCTTATTTGATGAAGGTTCTGGAACTGCTCAACAATTTGAGTATTACACGATAATTCATATCCCTAGGGAAGAAAATAGGAAAGCTGATTCTCTAGCCAAGCTAGCTAGTTTTGAGGATGCACAACTCACGGGTTTAGTTCCAGTGGAGGTATTATCAACTCCCAGCATTGACCGGATGAATGTCGATTGGATCTTGGAGGCTGAAACTGAGAAAGAATCATAGATGACCCTGATTAAATAGTATCAACTGAAGGGAACCCTTCCAAATAAAAGGAGTGAATGAAGAAAACTCATACGCCAAGCTCGCAGTTTACTCTTTAGGATGGGTTATTATATAGAAGAGGTTTCTCTATTCCCTTGATGCGGTGTGTTTCAAATGACGAAGCCAAAAGGATCCTTGAGAATGTTCATGTAGGAGCATGTGGTGATCACGCTAGGGGAAAACATTAGCGAAGAAGATTCTTCGCTATTGATACTTTTGGTCGATTGTCAACAGAGACGCAACCAATTACATCACGAGGTGTTATCGATGCTAAATATTCACTAAAATTCCTAGAGCCCTACATATGGTGATTAAACAAATGGTCAGACCATGGCCATCTACGGTATAGGAAATCGACAATATTGGTGTGCTGTCAATGTCGAAGGGCGGGGCGAAGTACGCCATCTTTGCGGTTGATATTTCACAAAGTGGGCTAAGGCAAAACCGCTTGCCATAATCACCATAAAGAAGGTGATCAACTTCCTAGTCGGAAACATTATCTGTCGATTTGAGATCCCATAAACAACCATATCTGACAATGGGACCCAATTCGATGGCGCGGAATTCAAGAACTTTTCCAACAAGTATTGGATTGAGAAAAGATTCTCTGCAGTAGCGCATCCATAAGCAAACGGACGAGTGGAAGCGGTGAACAAAATCATTAATTCCATTCTTAAAAAACAATTGACAAAGGACGAAGGCAACTAGGCCGATGAATTACCATTGGCACTTTGAGCTTGTCGAATGACCAACAAATCCGCACACTACAGCAAAAAAGTCCTTTCGTAGCGTTGAAAAAACTCTACCAAAACTTTTAGTAGCATGTCGTGTCATGTCGCTACAAAAACTTGACATATTGTTGGGATTTAGAAACGCTACAAAAAGTTTTAGACTTTTAGTTGCATGTCGTGTCGCAGCGTTTACCGAAACGCTACTAAAAGTTTTGATAGCATTTTTTCAACGCTATGAAAGTCATATCCCAGGTGTTTACATTTATTTCCATAGCAATTTTAAAACGCTACTAAAAGTTATTAACTATTTTGCAACATATTTTACATGCTACGGTTTCCTGTTGGTGGCTTGTATCATTTCCAACAATCACTCGCATAATAGTCTTATTAAAACTAGCAATCAATCACATAATCGTCATATAACCAACAATCAATTGATCAATCATATAATCATCATATTCAAATAATTGAAAAACACGTTAATCACATAATCAAATATGATATCCATAACCATTTCGATAATAGTTTTTCGAAAAAATGAGCAAATTAACATAAAATACATAACCATTCATAAACAAGTTTACACAACAAGTAATGACAAAATGTTATAATATATATAGCAATTAAAGCCATGTTCATTACTTGGTCACCCACGATTCTTTGTTGCAGCTGGTCTTTACTCCTAAAAAGCTAATTATCTGTAGACAAGTTTAACAATCAATAAATGATTACGAAACTGTTTTGCATATTTAAAATATATCAAACATCCTTAGTTAAACTTTTATTAAATTTAAATTATTTTTATAAAACTTAGTTAATTTGCTTAAATTTTTATAAAACATGGTTAATTTTTGTAGTAAAATTATTTAATTTTTAAAAACCTATTAACCTAGTTAAATTCTAATAAAACTTAATTAATTTGTATAAATGTATTTAATTTTTATAAAACTTAGTTAAATTAACTAAAAATTAGTTAATTTTTTAAAAAATTGTTAATTTTTATTAAAATTGGTTTAATTTTTATTATAAAATTGGTTAACATATTATCAAACTTAATTAATTTTATCAAACTTAGTTTATTATTATTATTATAAACTAGTTAATCTTTATAATACTTAGTTAATTATTATAAACGTGTTTATTTTTTATAAAACTTAGTTAATTTATTCAAACTATTGTTTTTATTACTACTACTACTACTACCACTAAACTTATAAATTATCTCAATTGATAAAACTTAAAATGTCATAACTTATATTTTAATTAACTTAAACTTATAAATTATCTCAAACTTAAACCTTATTAACTTAGTTAATTTTTATAAATTATGTCAAACTTATAAATTTTTCATAAACTTAGTTAATTTATTATTACCAATATAAACTTAGTTAATTTATTATTACTAATATAAACTTAATTAATTTATTATTATTATTGTAAAACTTAGCTAATTTATTATTACTATTGTAAACTTAGTTAATTTATTTCACTAATATAAACTTAGTTAATTTTTATAAACTTATTTAATTTTTATAAAACTTAATTAACTTAGTTAACTTTATAAACCTAGCTTTTGTTATTATTGTTATTATTATTATTATTATTAATTATTAAACATAGTTGACTTAGTGAATTTTTCATTATTGTTATAAACTTAGTTTATTGTTATCGAATTAAAGTTTATTATTACTATTACTATTACTATTATTATATATTATAAACTTGGTTTATTATTATTATTATTATTATAAATTTTTTAATTTTTATAATACTTAGTTAACTTTTATAAATGTACCTAATTTTTATAAAACTTAGTTAATTTATTCAAATTATTGTTATTATTATTATTATTAAAACTATTGTTTATTATTATTAAACTTATAAATTATCTCAATTGCTAAAACTTAAAATATCATAACTTATATTTTAATTAACTTAAACTTATAAATTATCTCAAACTTAAACTTTATTAACTTAGTTTATTTTTATAAATTATCTCAAACTTATAAAAAAATTCATAAACTTAGTTAATTTATTATTATTATTATAAACTTAATTAATTTATTATTACTAATATAAACTTAGCTAATTCTTATAAACCTATTTAATTTTTATAAAACTTAGTTAACTTAGTTATTTTTTATAAACTTAGTTTTTATTATTATTTTTATTATTATTATTATAATTAATTATAAAACATAGTTGACTTAGTTAATTTATTATTATTACTATAAACTTATTTAATTTTTATCAAATTATAGCTTATTATTACTATTATTATTACTATAAACTTAGTTTATTATTATTATAAACTTGTTAATTTTTATACTATTTAGTTAAATTTTATGAACGTATCTAATTTTTTGAAAACTTAGTCAATTTAATCATATTGTTGTTGTTGTTGTTGTTGTTATTAAACTTATAAATTATCTCAATTGCTTGCGACGGCCGGCGTCGTATTCTAGCCATTGCTAACAGCAATGCTTTTTGTTGTGTTTTTATCAAACTTAGTTTTATTATTATTATTATTATAAACTTATTAATTTTTATAATACTTAGTTAATTTTTATAAAACTTGGTTAGTTTATTCAAACTATTGTTATTGTTAGTATTACTACTATTATTATTAGTATAAACATAGTTCATATGATACCGTTTTTATATTATGTACTGTGTTCACATCGATAGAAGCAAAAAAAAAAGAAATATGTAGACTTACCGAGGAGCTTCTCTTTTTGAAGGTAGTACTTTGCCTCATACTGATTTAGAAAGGAAACAGCAATCCCAGAGCGTCCAGCATGTCCAGTACAATGGAAATAATCCTATAAAAATATATAAATTAGATAGTAACCATAATCACTTTCGTGTTCAACATATCATTCATGATTCAAGTAAATTGTTTCTGTCATATGCATTTTTCCAGGATAGCTAAGTTATCTAAACATAATTCCATAAATAAGATCATAACCAAAAAACCAACAATAAATTATAATTGATAGCAAACTTTAAACCTTAGAGTTGGACGGGATATCATAATTGATCATAAGACCAACTGCAATCAGGACCTCTACGAGCCACATCCGTGGACACAAGAATATCGCATTCACGAGGATTCATGTTCTATAAAGATTGAGATTTCTGCAACTCATATCAACAATATAGATGATGTGAAACAACTTAGATTCACCAAGGCCAAAAAATAATAAGTTTGATAATACCTATCTTCTTTGCTCCAAAGAACCAAACAAGGATTCCTCCCTTCTCGGATGCACTATTGTCAAATATTTCTTTATAGCAAACTTCCCAAACTGACAAGAAGGCAACATACAAAAAATCTCAGCTTGGTCCATAGATCATCACATGCTACTCCCATGCATCATCACATGCTACTACTGCCATGCATTTGCTCATCCTGTCCAGATCATGACGTCTGTCTTCATTATATAACCAGATCCATCTCATATCCCTGCAAAATTTAGTTTCAACATAAATAACTATTTATGTGACAGTAGGATAATAGTTTCGGTAACATCTTCAGTAAAAAATAGCAATTGGGATATAAAAATTTAGGTTTATGTTTCTGCTCTGTTTTTCTTCAGCACCAACTGTACTTATCATATATTTGGAAAAACCTGACCTTTTTCATGCATGTTTGATCATCCTTTTCCATTATAAGAAACCTGGATCAAGACACAAACTTTTCTTTCTCACATACTAATTTGATTTAGATCATATTTTGTTCAAACTAAGATCACAAAATGTATAATACCAACTATTCAGAATTTTATAATACTCAAGCAAATCCGACATTGTTCGTAAACTTAAGAGGAAGTATGCACTGGTTTTGTTATTACATTAACTGATGTTTTACTATAACAAAATTCTTCAGAGTCGGAGATATGGTTTAATGTGTTATATTACTACACATGCTTAGTTCTAATCTAAATCCCAATAAAAATTACATCATTCTAGGTGCTAATCCATAAGGGTTCTTAGTCCTGGCAACTACTTTAACTTTATAGCCACAAAACCTACACAATATATTCATATAGTTTATTATTATAATATATATATGCATCACACCATTTACATCCATGGATGTAAATGATGCAATCGTTGCATTGTGTCATGCACCATAGTGTGCATCATGACACGCCTTTTATAACTCACTTAAAAAGATCTACTTATTAATATCCTAACAAAATAAATCATCTCAGAAGGAAAGACAACTAATACTTCAAGTTTGTTTCATAGGTACAAAGAAAAGATAGCGGATTTGCTTTTTTATCCTTAAATTAGCAGTGAATTAATGCACTTAACAAACAATATCGAGCAATGCTATAAAACTTCCAAACCGAGGTAAAACTTTCCCCACTTTGCCCGCTAGAAACGGGCGTGGGGTACATGTGTGAGATCCATACGCAGGCCCTAAATAACTTTCTGTACAACATAAAGTCTCACTGCAAAACTTGAAAGATGTTTATCATTTCTGAACTATAGTACTTCATTTTTCAAGTTTAAAATTATCAAGTGCATCTTCACATTAAGCTTGCCTCGGTTTAAAAACATGTATTTGTTTATAAACTAGTTCATGCAGTTAACTGAATTCAAAATTTTAAAGAGAGCATTCTGAGAGAAAACACCAACCTTTTGATAGCACTCTTCTTGCCAATCAGGTACACCACCTGGTCCTGTTGTTGATCCAACTGACACTGTACAAACAAATCAGTAAAATAAACGAGTGAAAACAGAGCAGGTTTTCTTACTCAATACATGCCTGGTGTTTCAACCTATACAAGTTGTCAAAATATCAATGACATATTTTGAATATAACTTGTGTCAACCAAAAATATGAACAATGAAAATCATGGCTCATTCACATACATACATTATATATACTAGCATAGAGGCACGCACGGTATGTGCATGGAAACCAAATTGAACAATGTATCTTACATATTCACACACTTAGTTCGGAATTAAGCTATCTGTAGGCAAATTTCTTAAAAGTTTGTTATATTGGTTTCACAATGAATTATTTGCAAATGAAGATTAAATTTCTATAGTGTTTTTTACACTAAATTTTACATATGTTCACGATAGAATATGAATTAACAATAAATTATTTTCATTACAGCTGTAAAATCACTCCATAAAAACTTACCTATCCAAAACAAACCATGACACATGTACAACATATAACATATTATTATATTCATAAACTTAAATTATATTAATCCCATCATTTAAACAATAAGATTAACAAAATCGCTAGACTTCAAATATAGAATATCATGTGAAGAACATGTGTCCTCTAGTTGCACTACCAATTTACTATGTTAACTCTAGTGCAATACTAAAATAACACTTAAAAAATAAATGTTTGTTTATTCCAACACGAAGGATGTTTGCAAAAGGAAAGTAAACATCATTTCATGTGATAAGACCCGAAAAATATGTGAGTTCCCCTATATCCAGCATGGTGAAGCAAATCACCATGATCCTTCAGCACCCTTGCTGGGGTTCTGGAATACAGAGAAACCCCGATACATTTTCAGCGAGTACGGCTGAGAAATTGTCACACCTTCCTCCGAAATCTTCGCAATCTGAAATTTAAACAATCAAAACAGTAATTTATGCTATAACACTGAACTCAGTTATGAAATATTAAGGAAATACAGTCTTTGGTTCGCTTTAGACCCTGCATAATATTTAATCCCCACAATTTAATCCTAAATGTTTGAAGACTGCCATAATAGCACTTTATATACAAAGTGACAATATTTGAGTAATTAGAGTTTTATATACAAAGTCAGTACAAGATCATCAAGGGATAGCATAAGATAAACTGAGATAACTTCCACCGCTGACTTATTTTATTCTAAATATGAGATAAAAGAGTAAGAAACAGATATTTGCCAAAGTTATACCTGAAAATTGTTAATTGCTGATCTATCATGATACAAAAGGCACAAGCAAGCATTTCTTAAGAAGCTTCACAACCTCTTCATAGGTAAGATCCTCACGCCATTCAAAGCGAAGAATCGGTCTAGCAAGATGGTTTTCGAAACCAGTAGCCACATGATTATCTTCGAAATGAGTGCCAATCATGGTTACCTGAATATGTGAAGTATGAACAATAGTTTTTTTTTACTGATTTTAGGAAAATATTCAAGATTACATATCTCATAGTGAACATACCACACCAAGATACTTCTGCCCATTTTTTACTCCAAGTACGAGTGAGTTCCAAAGAGGGTTGAACTTGTTACATCTCTTATACATAACCCGACTCAAATAACTGTGAACCTCTTTAGGATCCAACGAGTTGCCGTCATCCCACATATTATCATAAAGGCTGCAAAAATATATAGCAAATTATATAATATAGAAAGTTGTACAACCTGTTGATCATGTATCATGGATCCTTTTTTAATTTATTTTTTATTTTTATTTTTTTGTGTTGGGTCGAGGTACAATAATACACATACTTGCAAATGGACAAAGATTTCTGAACACTTAATTTTCAGCATACAATTAGTTCATAACATCACGAATATGAAGACCAGTTGAGTTTGAGTGTGATTTTAAGCTACTACCCCATTTTCGATAAAGGACACATAATCTTCCCAGTCCAATATATGTAAGTGAGCACATGTTAAAGTATGACAACTTTCATAACAAGTAATTCATGATAGATGGGTGGGTTAGCGTCATACATGGCAGGTTGATAATCTTTAGGAGTGACCGCAAATAACTAATTGTAAGACAATGCCATAGCATATTCTCCATATATGAGTTCATACGTAGCTGTATATATATACATGGGTATGCAATATGTATCTGTGTGCATGCATACTTTGTAAAAATCCCATGGCACCTAAAATGGAACCCGATCCAACTAATCTCATCCAGTAAAAGTAGCGTGTGTTTCTTACTTCAGACATATAGCAATCCGCGTAACCATGTTAGCAACATCTCAACCATCCATCTGATCCAAAGGATGCAACTACTTCTTTTATTTCATTTGGATCATGGGCTTCTTGTATTAAGCCCAATATGTAACATATAAATAAGTTCTGTGTATTTCATTTTGTTAGTACATTTGAATTCTGCAATAATACAAAAGCTTTCTCTTTTTACAATATTACACACCACATGTTTTCTAACTTGGTATCAGAGCAATTGTGTGCTAACTGCACCTGTCGATCAGAGACCAACGTCCATCAGAAAAGTGTCATCACTTGGACTCATCTCATCAAAGATTTAGTATCTTCTCATTTGAGAGTTGCTGCTGTCACTGGAAATCAATGCCTCGCCAGTTCACCACTCTGGCTGTCTTTAATTAATACTGAAAGCTAGGTGGTATAAAGATTTCAAAACCCATTGAAAACCGATCAAGAAAATCAAGAAAAAGCTTCAGTTGAATTCAAGTGCATCAAGAAAACTTATCAGAAAAAGCATTTCCTTTCAAAAGAGAAATCATCACTTAAGTCCGCAAGATAACATCAAGATTCAACTGCACAACTTTCTCTCTTATTCCTAATTCAAGATTTTCAGGGCTGAATCATTATACCTGATTTCTGACGTTTCTCATCATTCATCATGAGTCAGGGCAAAGCCATAAGCCCACAGATGTCCAGCACAAGAGTCTCTCCCAGTCAAACTCAATCAGATCCAGTTAATGATCTGATGAAGGCCACCATCGAACCTCAGAGTCAACTGCTCTCAATTCAACTTGATGAAACTAACTTCTTGATCTGGAAATTACAAGTAGAGACATCAATTAGAGATTATGGATTAGAGGATTATATTCTTGGTACAAAAATTACACCACCAAAATTTGTCAAAGACAGTGAGGACAAGTTGGTGCCAAATCAAGAATACACAGCACATTAGAGGCAAGACAGCCTTGTTTGTGCATGGATGATGTCATCCGTAAGTGCATCTATTCTACCACAGCTTATAGGTTGCAAAACTGCTCAAGAAGTATGGTAACAATTGAGAGAAATTTCACATCTCAGTCATCTGCAAGAATCATGCATCATAGAAGGCAATTACAAAGCATTAGGAATAATGAAATGACTATGAACGAATATCTAGTCAAAGTCAAAAATCTATGTGACTAACTGGCCTTAGCAGGACACAAAGTTCCTAATTCCGAACATGTATTATATATAATCAATGGTCTAGATAGTGAATATGAAGCTGTTGTAGCAATTATCTCTACCATGGAACCAACTCCCTCACTACAGTTTGTTTACTCTACTCTCTTATCACATGAAGGAAGAATTGAACGTGGCAAAACATTAAGTTCAGACATATCTGTCAATTATACTTACAACAAAGGCAAACAAGGCCAGGGGAGAGGGCAGTTCAATAGCTACCAGAGGGGAGGACCATCCAGCAGAGGTAGGAGAGGTGGCAGGAGCAACAACAACAATAAAATAAGGTGTCAAATTTGTGAGAGATATGGACATGGAGCAAACAAATGCTATTTCAGATTCAACAAGAATTTACTCCCTCACAACAAAATAGCAATGCTAATATCAATACAGTTAATATGCCCAAAGACAATAACAATGGTCAAGCAGAGATCCTTAACACTGAAACTGCTACAGCAAATGATGTCAGTGATGAATGCTGGTACCCGGACTCTGGAGCAACCAATCATGTGACCAACAATCTCGGCAACTTAAACTTGGGAAACAAAGAATATAAAGGTACACAAAATCTTTTTGTTGGCAATGGCAAAACTGTCCATATTACACATACTGGAAATGCAAGTATAAATGGACCCAAGAAATTATTTCTAAGAAATTTATTGAGGGTTCCTTCAATTAAAAAGAATTTAATGAGTGTTTCCCAATTTGCAAAAGATAACAATGTCTTTTTCGAATTCTACCCAAATAATTGCATAGTTAAAGATATACTAACTCAAGAAATCATTTTGCAGGGTAAAGAAAACAATGGGTTGTACAAATTTGATTTTTGTAACTCAAATGTTTCTAAAAACAAAGGGAACAGTTGTATAATGAATGTCATGAATAATAGCTGCAATATATTCGATTTATGGCACTATAAACTGGACACCCCGGTGCAAAAATTGTAAAACATGTTATGAATAGTAATAACATTCCCTTTAGTAATATTTCTGACTCATATATGTGTACTTCTTGCCAATTGGGAAAAAGTCGTAAACTTGCATTTCCAGATTCACACACTTGCTACACAAAACCCCTTGAATTAATTGCTAGTGATCTATGGGGTCCAGCTCCTATTAGTTTTGACTATGGTTACAAATATTATATATCTTTCATAGATGCTTACTCAAGATTTGTATGGATTTATATGCTAAAAACCAAGTCAGAAGCTAGTAATATAGTTATTCAATTTATTAACAAGGTTGAAAATATGACTGGAAATCATGTATGTACTTTTCAATCTGATGGTGGAAAGGAATTCCTACCACTAAAAACCTTCTTTGAAAAAAAAAGGAATTAATCATAGGACTACATGTCCATATACTTCAGAACAAAATGGGATCATTGAAAGAAAACATAGACATATTGTCGAAACTGGTCTAACCTTGCTAGCACAAGCTTCTATGCCTTTAAAATTTTGGCCAGAAGCATTTAATACTTCTGTGCATTTGATAAACTTACTGCCAGCAAAAAATCTCAAATTTAAATGTCCAGAGGAAGTGCTAACTAAGGTCAAACCAGATTATAAACATCTAAAGGTCTTTGGTTGTCAATGTTTCCCATGTTTAAGGCCCTACAATACTCACAAATTAGATTTTAGATCTAAATCATGTACCTTCTTAGGATACTGTAACAATCAGAAGGGGTATAGGTGTCTAGACAATAAAGGAAAGATATATATTTCCAGACATGTAAGATTTAATGAACAGGTATATCCATATAGCAACACTGAAATTAAAACCATTGAAAAAGTGAGAAATGCAAGGATTACTATACCTGATCTACCTGATGAAATTGAAGTTGTACCCTCAACTCAGCCCACAAGTAAGGGCACAAGCATCAGCCCTCAACTCACCATGCCCACTAGGGAACCAGGTCAAGAGCAAGATGATTGGGAAGATGATGACAACAATCAAAATACTCAAGGACAGGAGATCGGCAGCAAGAGTGATAATCAAGAGATTAGCAGCCAAAGTGATAATCAAGATGCCAGCAATGATACTGTGGCTTGCAACAGTTCTGATAATAATTCAGACATCACAGTCAGAAATAATGTTAATGTTCATTCAATGCTAACTAGAGGAAAATGTGGTATACATAAACCAAAAATTATCAACACCACTACAAATCAAGATGAACCATCCTCTTACACAGAAGCTGCTCAAAATGATAAATGGAGAGCTGCTATGCAAGAGGAATATAATGCTCTAGTTAACAAGGGAACTTGGGTTCTTGTTAAAAAACCAGAAAACAAAAACATTGTTGGATGTAGATGGACATTCAAACTAAAGAAAAATGCTGATGGTTGAATTTCTAAATATAAAACAAGATTAGTTGCAAAGGGGTATTCACAACAGCATGGGTTTGATTTTTCTGAAACATTCTCCCCTATTGTGAAACCATCATCTATTAGGATTATACTAACCATTGCTTTAAATAGAAATTGGAGCATCAGGCAATTAGA
Source organism: Allium fistulosum (assembly GCA_030737815.1). Classification (NCBI taxonomy): domain Eukaryota; kingdom Viridiplantae; phylum Streptophyta; class Magnoliopsida; order Asparagales; family Amaryllidaceae; genus Allium; species Allium fistulosum. The sequence continues at coordinate 299,834,554 of CM060901.1, read as the reverse complement.
TGTGAATAATGCTTTTCTAAATGGTGTGTTACAGTATGGAGCAACCAGAAGGATTTACTCACAACTCAAACAAAGAGATGGTGTGCAAACTCAACAAGGCCATCTATGGTTTAAAGCAAGCACCAAGAGTCTGGTTTGACAAACTCAAGTCAACACTTGTGAAATTTGGCTACAAATCTCTAAAATCAGACAACTCTATATTTACTAAAATTAATGATATTGCTACCACTTATATTCTAATCTATGTTGATGATTTTATCATTACAGGAATTAGTGAATTAGAAATTAAGAAAGTTACTGCAATGCTCAATTCAGAATTTTCTGTTAAAGATCTAGGTGATCTGAATTATTTTTTGGGAATTGAAGTTCAGAGATATGGAACATCAGAGATGCATCTCAATCAAACAAAATACATTGCAGATATATTATCAAGAGCCAAAATGGACAAAGCTAATACACTACCAACTCCTATGATCACAAATCATCAACTATCAAAATATAAGGGGGAAGCAATTCAAAATGTAAAGCAGTACAGGAGTATAGTTGGTGCACTCCAATATGTGACTATCACAAGACCAGACATATCATTTAGTGTCAACAAAGTCAGTCAGTATATGCAAAATCCTCTAGACAATCATTGGAAAGCAGTAAAAAAGAATACTCAGATATCTCAAAGGGACAATTAATCATGGACTCATCCTAAAATCAAGTCAATCATTCAACATCAATGCATATGCTGATGCTGATTGGGGTACAGACACTGATGACCGCAAATCTACATCAGGTTACTGCATCTATTTAGGAAAAAACCCAATATCATGGAGCGCGAAGAAGCAAAGCACTGTGTCGAGATCCAGCACAGAGGCTGAATTTAGATGTGTGGCAAGTGCAACAGCGGAAGTTATGTGGGTAGAATCACTTCTAAGTGAACTTAACATCACATCAACAAAAAGGCAACAATCTGGTGTGATAATGTAAGTAGTATCTCTTTATCATCCAACCCAGTTCTTCATTCAAAGACAAAATACATAGAATTGGACCTTTACTTCATAAGAGAACAAGTAATTAAAGAGAAGCTAAAAGTCAGATACATACCATCTATACATCAAAAGGCAGATATACTTACTAAACCCTTGACAAGGCTTAATTTCACAAGACTTAGAGACGAACTCAACGTCGACACTGCCAATCCATACCAGAGATCGCAAAGAGCCATCTTCATACCAGAATGAAGTCAGATCTACAGTCTACTATCGCTGATTGCCGAATCGCTTCATCTCAAAAGAGCAGCCGCCATATTTTTCTTTTTCTCACAAACCCTAACCTAATCGGGTTTGAGGGGGGAAGTAAAAGTAGCGTGTGTTTCTTACTTCAGACATATAGCAATCCGCGTAACCATGTTAGCAACATCTCAACCATCCATCTGATCCAAAGGCTGCAACTAATTCTTTTATTTCATTTGGATCATGGGCTTCTTGTATTAAGCCCAATATGTAACATATAAATAAGTTCTGTGTATTTCATTTTGTTAGTACATTTGAATTCTGCAATAATACAAAAGCTTTCTCTTTTTACAATATTACACACCACACGTTTTCTAACTCATCCTTATATTGACATATGGCCACCGAGTTTTAGACCAAAGTAAAGAAGAAGGGCAAATACTAAATACTATTGACATTACATAAGAATCAGCCTATGTGCATTACATAACATGGATTAAGATAAAATGTGGAGATCATGCATGAATAGATGAAAGTGCAAAAATATAGCTACAATAGAACATTGATGGTGCATAACTAATAGCCTAAGTGAAAATATGCCAACTGTAGAATGTATAAAATTATTACATTATCTCATCAAGATAGCGTAAGATCTCCTGAAAATCATTGATTTCTCCACTTGCACCAAGAAGAGAGTGTTTACCGATGTTTTTAATTCGCTCCACACTTTTGTAGCGCAATGTAGAACCATATGATCCTATTCTCAATAAAAAAAATTAGCAAAATATATTTGACATTGTCATCTTTTCCATCCCACTACCACTAAACTACCCACTCTTATAATCGTCCTTTCTATTTTCCACTTTCAAATCAGTTCGATTACATCCCATTTCCCAAATCAGTTCAATTACATCCCTTTTCTCAAATCAGTAAGAACCATGTCCCATTTTTATTCTCACAGAAACTCTCTTCTTCACCACCTAGCCTGTTGGTACAACCATGCATGTTGCCCAAAATACCAACTACTAGCGATTTTTCATACTACTTTTGGACAACAGATTGATGCAATTCCACTAATCAATAATTCATTAGCATAGAAAAATGGTACGCATTTCTCCCCTTATTCTTCAGTTACTTTACACTATTCACTATTGACATAACATTTTATGATACTATTTATATGAATTTGATTGCATTTATTCTTTATTTTCATTCCTGCACGATCTATATGATGCCTTAAAAGTAGTTGTATACAATGGCGTTGACTATGTGTTGTTTTTCAAATTGGTTGCTGCTGAGTGAATTTTGGGATTAACAAGATTCACATATTATGGCTAACCAATATCATTACATTCTTTTCAATCTTTTATTGTTTACATTGTTGATTTATTAATTTCTCATTTAATGAACTTTTGTCAAAATTGTTGACATGTTATTAGGCCTTGATTGTTTTTTGTGATTAATGTTTATTGCAATATTATTTTATATGGAAATCCTTGGTGTTTCCTAAAATTTGATTTAATTTTATTAAAAACCACACTAAGATTTTTTTCCCTTTCCGATATCCATAATTCAGCACCTTCAATGGATTAGTCATTAGCAAATATATCATGTTGTTGTAACTGAACGAAGTATACATTTATTTCTAATCCTAAAAGGTAAGAACTAGTGCTACAAAAAGTTATAAGTATTGTTTCTTCAACAATCTTTATATATATTGTCTCAATTCTCAGTCTAACATGCATGTTCAGTATTGTTAATTTTTATTTACATATCGATCCATAACCGACATAGAAACAAAGTCATATACTGTTGTCATTTTTGTTAATTGATGAGATAATAAAAAAATTCTATAACTTTACTGGCAACTATAGTTGACCAACACATCCATTCACCCCCAATTGACACAGGAAGATATATATTACCAAACTGTTATAATTATGTAAGATAATAATTGTGGATTTTATAGATGGGATTTTTTTTCCTTTAGATACATGCATTTCATATTTAATTTAAATCTCATGTGAGTTAGATAACCGCCAATTATGTTGGAATCAGATTCATATTAAAATAGAGTACTCATCTGCAAAAAACATGTGAAAAAACTAACAATAACCAATCTCAAATTTATGCGATGCATGGGATATGCACTAACATATATATGTAGACACATGAATAAGATTTTTAATTTGTGTACAATGACTGATCCAAAAAGGTACGGTTTTTATGTTCACATACAACAATTTTAAAAACTTCGCAGCCATGTAATACATAATCATGATCTACTTATAACATAAAGTCTGGACACATTCCATCGGCACGGGGTTCGTACTAGTGTGTGTATCAGTATCAAGTTTAATTTCCTTATAAATACATGATTTTGTCTGGATGCTTTAAACAAGTTTATATTACAGATAGTAACATAGATTAAACTACCAACATAACTATTGACATCCTTTAAAATAAGGCCAAATGGCAAGTTATCATAGTAGAAGATATATAACGAGTCCAGTCATTAGATTTGGTCAACAAGGAAAAAAACCTTAGCCAAAGAAAAAAAGGAGATTATGTAGGTCAATTTTTTGCTAAACTATGGGAATTTAAGATAAGAATAAAACTGGGTATCGCTTGTAGGAATTTATAAACCAAACAAATGAATTGTCCAGTTAGAGCTTGGAATATAAATTATAAAGACAAAGACTTAGCCATTTCAACCCACTATAGAAGTCAAGGGAATGATTCTATGCTGGATATAATAATTAGGAAACTGAAAATGAAATGATATGTAGACATAGGCAAACCATTGACTTGTAAGCTGTAACCCAACACTCAAAAGAATGAATTAGGTGCTTAGTTTCCTGCCGGTATTTATATTTTCAGTTACAATCACAGTTAGACCCCCTTTATTTTGGTCCAATAAATATTTCAAAAGCAAAGTACCATGCACCTCCATAAAGTTGCCGAGAAACACTTGAATCAACCATGGACCAAGCGGAATACCTCGTCGCTTTAAGTAAAAAAATTGCTTCTTTTTCAGCCAGTACAATTTATGTCCCCTAAATTTATATTTAAACTTTATAGACTCAACAATACAGTCAATATTCTACCTTCCAAGTGCAAATATAAATAATGAGAAACTATTTTTCAACTAATTATCTGTAAATATTTTTTGATTAGCTTATAAAAACATATGAAACTTTTCTTTAGAGCAAACATGTTGATTCCTTAAATAGGACAAAAACAATAAGAATCCATCACAGCTAAAAATTTATGGCATTATTCATTGTACCCAATAGAAAATAGTACGAAAATTGAAATATAGTAATTTCCTCATTCAATCATAGCTCACAAGACATTTCCTCATTCTATCAAGAACTCGAATGATAATTGCAAAATATAGTAATTAGGGTTCTTGTAGTAGCAACAAACGTAGTATGAAAATTACCTCAGCCAAATTAGGGGTTTTGCCATTACCACGATTTGTTGATTTAGGCTTATGAACGAATCTTAAGGAAGTAAATAGGAGCAGATTGACGGAGAGAGGTAGCGCGAGATAGAGGAAACGTGCAAGAGGAATTCTTTTGAACAAGGGCTGAAACATAATAATGGATTATGTGAGGAAGGCGGGGAAGGTGCGAGATGGAAAAACATGACGAGGTTTTTAGTATTGGGCGGCAAAATTTGGTTGTCACGAATAAAACAAAAACACTTAAAAAGAAATTGTAAAAATAATATTAGTTGCATTTACACCAGAAACGCTACCAACGACTGCTACTAAATGAATGTTTTCATGTAGTGGCAACTGGTCACACTACATTTGCATTGGCCTATGGATTAGAGGCCATGATTCTTATTGAATTAGAAGTGCAATCTCGTTGAAAGATCCACTATGATCCCAAAAGGAATAAGGAACTCCAGCTTGAGTCCCTCAATATGATCGATGAGAATCACGATGAAGCTAATTTGAGAGTCGTTGCTCACCGGAAGCAAGTAGCCCGACATTACAACAGAAAGGTCAGGAACTGGACCTTCGAGATCGGCGGTCTCGTTCTTAAACGAATCTTCCTTAGTCCAGTGAACATGGGCCCAACTAGGGAAGGTCCATATGCTATTGAACATAAGCTTGGAGATGGAACATTTAAGCTAGCGACTGTTGAAAGAATTTCACTTCCGAGGGCATGAAATAGCAAGCATATATGACACTATTTTGCTCAAAACTACCTTTGTACATACTTCATTGATTTCAATGTAACAAGGCCGGATTTGCTATAATTGTAGACATGAAATAAATTGACTTCGAAGACCGACAAATTTGAGATTCCTAATAGTCAAATATTACGCTGTGAACAATGGAAAAGTCAAATAACTTACACTTATATAATGCATAAATGCAGGTGCGCGGAGATGGGTACCAATCGAACTTTACGGCCCCTGATTGGACTTAAGGAACGTAAATGTTCCAAGCATCTGGAGTAGATGCCGAATAACTCCTTTGATCAATAACTTAGACGTTGGAGTATAAACACATAGGGGATTGAAGGAGATAGTTCACCTCGAAAACCGTTTCCTGAAGTTTGGCAAATCCAACAATGTACGTCCTAACAATGCTCTCGCCCGGAGTTTGCTGAGCGCAAACTCCTCGCCTGGAGAATGGTGAGGAAAAAGATCCACGCCCAGAGGTAGGTGGGATCTTGCCAGTATCTCAGAGATGGACACTTTAACTACCTTTCTAGGTGATCAGCCCCAATCCACGCCCAGAGTTAGGCGAGATCAGTGAAAAAATCCACGAAATGGATGTTCTAATTACCATTCTAAGTGACCAACCATAGTTAATGCCCGAAGTTAGACAAGATTGGGTAAAAACACTTGCAAAATGGATGTTCGAACTACCACTCTAAGCAACTAATTCCATTTAAAGCCAAGAAGTAGGCTTGGCCGAACGAGGATGCCTGAAAATATACATGTAGGCCACGATTCTCCACAAATGGAAATAATTTAATTTCAGGCATTACCATTGGTCAGATAGAACTTGACTAAAAGATAAGGAAATAAATTGTTGATGGTGATGGAGAAATGATTCACATGCATGCAAGCAAAATAATAAACACACTTCTCAATGTTTAAATAGATGGACACAGGGCTTGAAAGAAAACAAGTCCATTTTCTATTAACATGCTGCTTAAACAAAACACAAGGCTGTATTTGCACAACTTCAGCCTATCTATACAGTTATTTAAACAAAACTAAACAGAATACAAACAAGGAAGATGCGGCTAAGTTTTCTTATTCCTCTTCGTCTCCTTCTTCCCTTCCCCGGAGGAATGCATCCCAAACTCACCTGCTTCCATGTGTTTTTCTCCCTGCCTTTATGGCCCTTCAAAAGATCGCTCCCCAAGGACTCATATTTTGAACACCTCGGAGATAGGGATGGTAACAGGAGCAAAGATAGACTGACTAGGCAACGAGATAAATAGGGGAGGAGGTATATCAACATCTTTTTCTTTCTTGATCTCCTTGGCTAGCAGAACTTGAGTTTGAAGCATCTCTTCTATGGTGAGCCTCAAGAAGGATCAGACGTCCCAATTATAGTGATGTCCTCCTCTTCTTGAGCCCCATGATCATCTCCCCCAGTTTCTTCATTAAAAGCATGGACCATTTTAGCACCGAGACCAGGGGCGATGCTCACATTAGAAGCTGGAATCGGCATTAGGGCAGACAAGATGACCAACTCGGTCAAAGTAGTGTGTGCGCCTAGTGTTAGGTTCTTTTCAGGCCGAGGGACGATGGAAGGCTGGCTGGAAACTTGACAAATGTAAAAGTAGAGATTAGTGATGTTAACCGTTGTCATGCAAGCCATCTCAAATACAAGCATGGTTAGTGATATACCTCTAGGAGATGCAGACTTGTTGTGAATTGGAGTACCTCCTCATCCTCACTCTAAAATGGGGGACAAAATGGGCAGCTTTGGGAGCGAAGTTTTATCAGGATAATATTGGGCATCAGATGAAGGTGTCGAAATGGTTAAAATTATGGAGACTGCCCTAGTAGCGGGAATAATAGTGGACTTGGAAAGAGAGGTTGCAGTTTCGAAGACTATCGGCTCTGTAGTCAAATAAGCAATAGTACCTACTATTGAATCGTGAAGAGAAAAACTGGAATTTTCCTCCCGACCTGTTTGAATCTCACAAGACAATTCCGGACGCAGGATAAGCTCACCAGTTTTGAGCGTCGTCGAGTCCTCACTATCTAGAAGGTTGAGTTTCAGTTGTTCTATGTTGACCTCAGCTCCCTCAGAATGCTCTAGCTCTTGGCTCACAATCTTCTCCCATGCTAAGGCCAAAGCCTCAGGATACCTTTCTTCTAGCCGCTTCAAATTTCCAAACTTGATGACATTTGCATTATAGTGGATGAGCATGGGTTTGACCTTATCCTTCCCATTTCTCTACAGCTCCAACCTGCCTGTTGACATCCTTCCCCCAAGCTTCTAAATTATCCCTCACTTTACAAGTTTCTAATAACTCCTCATAGTAACCTTGGTCTTGGATGAGGACATCATCTTTTTCCTTCTTCTCACTTTCCAATAGCTTTTTCAACTCCTCTACTTTTTTTAAGCTACTCATTCTATAGCAATAGAGTGTGGTTCCTGTGATGAGCAACCTCAATTTGCTTTTGTTGGTTCTGACGCTCTTCCTTAATTGAGTCAGTCAGATCCTCTACTTGCTTCTTGGCTCTGGCCAATGGTGCATTGAACTCTTTAACTTCCTTTTCAAAGTGAGAAATGATGCGCTTATCTTGTTCTTGCATCTGCTTCACCCCCAACAAACTCCACTTTTATTTTTTGAGCACCTACGAAAATAACCTCAGCTAGGCTTTTCCATTTGAAGTACTGGTTGTATACATCATCTACGTTGGCCACAACATCCGACCTGACCCTCAGAAGGATATCTCTCAGTTAAGGAACAAAGAGGATATAGTCAAAGAATATTTTTGGAAATATGCGCTTCACAGCATCCTGTTAGGGATTCAAAACAATTTCTACTTCCATAGTAGTGACGGGTATAGAATTAGCCTCTTGTCAACTCTCAAGTGAGACACATTAGGAGCAACTAGCCTAGACTACTGCTCGGAGCGCCGTGGCACATGAGAATATAATGTTGGTTATAACAACCTAATTTTTAAGTAATAATTAATTGAAGTTAATAATAATAATTAAATTAATTAGATTGGAATTTGGTGATTTATTTGAAAATGGGTTTTGTAAATTATTTAATAAAAGAATTTAAATTCTGAAAATGTATTATTTAAATCTAAAATAAGTTAAAATGTGGAAAATGAATTTTATAAAGTGTGATGTGTTTGGAATATAATATTGATTTGGGAAAAGAAGTGATTTCAAATGGAAACTAGTCTTTGTTTAAATTAAAAATAACTTGATTTTTAAGAGTAAAGGAGAATAACAATATATATATATATATATTCATTTGTTATATTTGAAAGCCCAAGCCCAAGAAGCCCTAACCCAAGTCATTTTCTATAAGTTTCCATTTCCTTCAACCCTCATGCATGTTCAGGTATTCACAGGATCTCCATTCATCATTTTTCCTTAAGCAAACCCACTAAAACTTTTACAACTTCAATTAAAATCAAATTATATAAATTATGTAAAATCCTCAAATTTAAGTATGTGGTCCTTAGTATCATTTTTCATCTATGGTTCGAGTCATGTTTGTTATGGTGCTTTTATGTTATGTGCGTGCGTATGGATTTAGAGAGGAGGAGGATGAGGTGAACGCAAGCTACATATGTGTCTTACTCACTAAATCTATGTTTAATTCTATTAATTCGTTTTTATTTTTTGTGTTTGGGTTTTCTTTCATATAAATTTATTCAAATTACATCAAATACTGAAGTAAATTGAGTGGAATTGATGAGGAAAGGATCGACATAAGGGTAAAATGTTTGCCCAGGTTCGAATATCCAGGTCGACCAAACCCTAGCCAGGGTCAGCCTGAAGCGGTCGAACATGGGATATCTAGGTAGACTTGCTGCTTTATGTTCCCTGCGTGCGTTTGTGTGTGTATTCTCTGGCATGTTTACGTTCGTGAGTGGGTGCATGTGAATTCTTTTGTGTGCTTGAAGTGCCATGTTTTATGGGTGTGTTGTGTTTGTAGGTGTAATATTGTGCTATGTTGTGTGTGGGTTCATGCATGTGTGTGTGGTGCGTGCATTGAGGGATTGCTAAGTATGGATATGTGATGTGTTTAAATAATGTAGTCGGGTTTTGTGAATATGTAATGTGTGTGTCTTCCTGATTTTGCATGCGTGTATATGCTGGTGCATGAGTATTTATTGTGTGAAAGTGTGTGTATAGTTGTGAGTTAAGTTGGCATGTGCATTGGCTGTTTTAATGTTGCCTGTACATTTTCATTTTTGTGTTTTGCTGCTATATCATTTTGAGTAATTGGTCCTATTTTGTTATTTATTTATTATGCCTTAACCCTGTTAGATGAACCTGTTATTGAATGTTTAGTGTGGGTTGACATATGAAATTGATAACTAAACTTTTCTAAAATATATAAACGAATACATGTTTGAAAATATAAATAAACTAAAATAAGATATATTGAATACAGTTAATATTTTCATATATTTATATATATGCATATATAGACACACACACACTCCGCCCAATATGTTAATTATAGTGTAAATATAATTTCTATGTTTATTGAATAAACAAAGTGAATTTACTAGTATCTATTGAAATAATACATGAATTGTTATTTGATAGATATTTTATAGTTATCTGAATATTTATGAGTTCTAATGTATATATATATACATATAAGTCAAGTTTTAAAAATATATTTATTTGATTAAGAATAAATTTAATTAATTTAAAATGCTTACAATTCATTTATACTAGTATTTACCTATTGAAATTATGAAATAATTCTTAATTGAAAGTCAATAATTATTAAAATATATTATATTTTTTATTAGTAATTATCTAATTACATCTAGAATATGTATTTATCATTCATTTCTTAGTATTTATTTCGTATATAAAATTATATGTTTGGAATAATTCTTTATTTAATATTGATTTGCTTGAATAATCTATTTTTTTATTTTTTATTCCGATATTTATTTTCCTGTTTAATTATGTAAAGAATATATGAATAATTCACCATTGATATTAATTGGATTGATGATTTTGATATGATCGATGATGACATCCTTTTATTTGAATTGTGAGATTTTATTTCAATGTGACGAGAGATTTGAATAAATGGACTAGTGATACCATCTGGTATGGAAATTCCAGTAAAACTTTTCTTGTTATTCATCGGACTTGTCATATAGAAATATCTAGTGTGGATCGAGTGTAATTATGAGCATTGAATAATTATTCGAATAACATGTGATGGTATGGGACATTGTTCTGTTATTTTTTATATTTTCATTGTAAGTAAAGGTCACTCAAACGGGGATTACACTCATGCATGTATGTGATACTCGGTGTGGAGTATCGTATAGTTAGGTTTTCCGGTATGTGTACATGTGATACTCGTAGTGGAGTATCATATAGTCAGGTGGTGATTTATGAAAGTCGTGTATCGACCTACTATTAGAGATATGCATAACTATAGGGTACGAGTACTATATGACCACTCACATTGTGTCCAGCTTTTTTATTTTTCAAGTGTGAACCAGATTGGCCAGTATCTTTCCACGCGGCCTAATCGTGGGTCATACCTAGATCTGTGGCCTCGTTATTAGTTATTATATTTGATGCACATCACCGGATTTGTAGTTGATAGCCCCTTGTGTCGCATAGGCTAGCAGTTTGTTACCATTAGGGGCAAAGTAGGGTCATGACCGAGGCTACGCATAGATGAGTCATTGGTAGATAGGGTCACGATGTCCGTTGAGGTAACTAAAGATTGTAGAGATATACGGTTATCTGCGGTTAGGTTTCTAGAGCAGGTTTGCAATAGAAGGCCATCAATCTCCCATCTGGTTTAGGGTATATGTGTTTAGTGGATTGGCATATATGTCTCGCTCCTATGATGAGTTGGCTATACTAGAGACTAGATGAGTCTTAAAGTGTTGTCGGTCCCCATATATACATACTCTTCTGGTTTGATATTCTAGAGATAGCCTTTATTTATTGATTAGGATTTGGATTTGGATAGATTATCTTCGTGATTTGTATGATATTGGATATCATTTGGACGATTTGACAGGCTATCTCACATTATCTATTGATTATATGATTTTATGATATTATATTAGGGAATTGTTGTGTTAGCTCGATTCACTTAATGATTACATTTTCTATGATAGGGTTTTATTGTATAGATGATTCACCCATTGGATATAGTATTCTTGATTTCTATTGAACTATTTTATATGGGTGATGACATATTTATGCATGGTTTTGGTAATATTTATGTTTTGCGATATAGTTATCTTTTAAGTTGTAATTGTAAACTATGCACATGTCTTCCTCTTTATATATATTATATTGCATTGTAATCTTTGACATCAGTTGTTATGTTGTGCTATCATGTTATTATCTTAGTATATACCATTTTCCCCTATATTTATTAACCCTATTGTTTGTACCAAAATGTAGCACAAACACCTAACAGAATAAAATAAAGAATAAAATGAAGAAATATAAATGGAAAATGAAGTAAAAACGAGACACACAAAGTTTACAATGGTTCGGCCAACTGATGCCTACGTCCACTTAGTGTTTCTATTGATTGTATAGTTGTTTGCAAGTAGTTTTCTTATGGATCCATATTGTACCTCGGGGTTACAAGAAAATTTTAAAATAAACTTGCAAAGAAGAAAAAAGATCCCTTGAATGATACCCCAACCTCCTATTTATAGATGTATGTCGTCTGAAAGTTCTCCTCCATGATCTCCACCAAGTTCCCTACTACCTAGCAGGTTATCCTCGAGAAAACATGGTTAGGTCAGCAAAAGTGATGGATCGATACCAATCCATAGGTATGGGTCGGTACCAATCCATAAGATCTTCTCAATGATCGATTCTAATGCTTTGTGCTGCGGTGACTTGTTGTTATCTTAATGGTTTCCATATTGCTTGCGCTATTGGGAGCTTACTTCAAGGTCAATAGGATGGATCGATGGAGGAATGGAGTTACTGATTTTAGGTGCTCAAGGCATTAGATGCCAAACAACATGCGATCGACCCTATGAAGCTTGAAATAGGTTAATGGCACTATGGCTTGGGAGTATAGGAGGTTTGAAGTCATTTGGGAGAAGTTTTATGGATCAGAGCTTGTGGAACTTTGAGATGGCTCTGCTTTTGCCCATAATGTTGACCATACTTGAGTTTTAGGCATGTAGGCTATCTCTTTGGGCCTCCTGCCTTGATAACTTCCAAGTCTGACTTCCAAGTTCGTCCAAATATTGTTTGGCCAAAAGGCTGGATAACACTTGCACCCCAAAGTACATCTTATTTCCAACACAATGTGCTTTGAAGCAAGACAAGTTGGGACTTTCACAATGAATTTCAATCCATGCTTCGAGTAATTGTAATACTTCCTTCAGACCATTTCAACGAAGTGTGGCATCTTTGGCTGTTCGTTGCGATGCTTCGTTAGGATCTGACACTATAAAACTAGAGCATGCTCTTATAAATTCATTATTCTAAATTCAGTAACTCCATGTAGAATCCATCTCTAGATTTTTCAGGTTTAAATTTGTATCCTAGTTGTTGATGGTTTAGCGCATACGTGCACATGAGCTTAGACCATCTGCCGAGTTCATAATTTTATGCATGTACACAGTCTCGTGCGAACTCACGTGTATGTATTTACACACATGCATGTCTCTGCTTTCTTTCCCCTCTTTTAATGATTTAGTACACATCTAATACTTAAGAATAACCGAAACATCTGCCTATTTTATTAGGTTCGGGTGCTATATGGATCAATCCCACTCTTATCTTCCCTTCACCATTTTTTGCACCATTTTTTGCATTTGATAATTTGAGCTTTGGCAACCATTAAAACTCTTTACCTTCAAACTAAACTTTCATGCCGCCATCACCTGTCTTGCCACCATCGCTGGTTAGCCTTCAACCGTCGTTCATCTTGCCATGACCGAATTCGACCCATCAATTCAAGCCCAATCCATCCCTCAGACTAGAACCATCACCTAAATAGATTGCTATCTTCAAGTTTTATAACTTTAGGTAGGCGACGACGTTGGTGGTGGGCTTGGTTGAACTTCATGCGGCTGATCATGCTCAGAACCATGAACGAAGTGATTGAGGGTGAAAATTCACTCTAACGGTATGGATCAGCTCTGATCCAATCCTAGGTGAATTTCTTCCTTGAATATACTTGAGAGGTTTTTCGGAAAATAAGTTGGATCAAAACTTCTCCGAATGAAATCTCTCGAGTTCTGTTGTGTTCGATGCATGATTGACAACATGCAGCCCGTTAGGACAGTCAGTGACTATGGTTGCTTTGGATAATATCTTGATTCTGAAATAAACTATTGCACAAAATCAGACATTGACATTGCATGACACTATACAACACTGTAATTTGCATCACAACGGATTAAGCTTTCACTATAACATGGAGGCGCAGCTTTTAATTTTTCTGATATTTCTTTTATGTAGAGTTTTGATAGTTGTGGGTCATAGACGTTCCGAGCATCTCTCCACTCTAGTCGCAGGCCCATCGATTTCTTGATATGCCGAGTCAGATACTGAGTCAAGTTCGACCACTGCTCCTTCTGCACATTACACTCCGACGTATCTGTACTCGGGCCTACACATCAACAAGCTGAACAAACTCATCTAGAGGTTCCTCTCGAGCCTGTAGAGGATCCTGAAGTTGAGGTCATTCCATATTCCTTCAGCGATGGTGAAATATTGAATGACCCTACAGATTCACTTACTTCGAAAATTACAGAGAGACCGCTGAGAAAAATTTATGAAAAGCATGGTGTATCGATCGCCTGACACCTACGGTGCAGAACGGTAGTCAAAGGAAAGAAAAGGAAATAAGATGAAGAATAGAAGAGAGAAGAACGGAAAAGAAGAAAAAGGAAGCATCAAATGACCAAATTACCTATCGCATATCTCACATTGCATCAGAGTAAATATAATAATCAACACGGGTATAAATCAATAGAGACTGTAATAATAATGTGAAATAATCATCTGAATATAAGATCCACAAAGTTATACTACACCATAGTAGAGTTTATATAACGGGAAAGTAAAATAAACTATACACTGTCTCATAATAGCAAGTCAACATAGTCAAGGCTCCATAGTGTCACACAACGGAAATATAATAACAAATAAACATATAAGTATAGATAACCGTCACCTCCCGTCAGTCCATCTGTAGAACTCCATAATCATCCACCTGCTTTCAATTTACTCATTTAAGAGTACAAGAAGCAAAGCATAAAACCTCGGGTCAGACAATAGTCTAGTGTGAGCGATATCAAATCTCAAAATACTATAAAACTCGATAATATATGGAACAGAGGGTATATAAACCATACCTGAGATGTCCCTGCAACCACAGGGTATATATGGGTGAATCACCATCAATATCACTCGTCGTAGAGTAATAACATCCAATCCCTAAACCAGTCGCACGAACAAACCATCATATCGCACACTATGATATCTCATCAACATCCAAGCCACATATTGGCCAAATCACCAATTGACAACAGTAATGGACATTGACCACTCTACTATGGTCAATACCATCCACCTTGGTCTTATACTTAACCAAACAGTTAAGTACAGACCAAATGAAAACGTCCTGCATCCACACTGAAATCCAAATCCGTTGGCATGTATTCCAAATCATGTTCTATAGCTTATCTCGTTCATTAGATTTCCATGTGTGTGGAACTCCAATGTACAAGATGCTACCTAAAATCAAATCACTGTTAATTGGTGTTTTCAACCAAAACAGCCAAATAACAAAAAAGCCAAACAATCAAACATACATCCAAACATTCTTACATTCAAACAACCATACATTCATTTAAAACAACATCCATACAATATAAACAATCCATCCATATCAATTAATGTGGAAATATAACATCAATAATAGATCTAATCTAATAATTCCCTAACTATGGCACGACAATGGAAAATATGTGATAGTCTTTATAAACCATTTTAAAATAGTTATATATTCTTTTATAAAAATATAGCTACTTTATAATAATAATTATAATATCATGTTCAAAAACCAAAAATCATTCTCGAGTGTTAATATAATACTAAACAACCAATTATAGTAAAGTGAGAGACAATATCACTCACCTCAGCCAAATCTGTTCAAACTAGAGCCAAAACGTAGATCTCACCATCACAAGCGCAACGCAAGAAACGACATCAAAATGGACCTCGTATGCAAAAGTTACGACAAATATAAGAATCGAGATTATTTAAATAATAAACTCACTAATTACAAACACTAATTACCTTAATTAAGTGTTAATCCATTTTCTCCAATTCACGTTTCCAGGCCGTGCACATTTGTGCATATCAAACCTATTCCCTCTTCCTTCTCTCTTCAGTATCTCGGTCCATACACGACGAAATCGCGAGCCATTTTCACCAAAATGATTCTCTTTACGATCTCTCCGCCTCGGCATCCACGAAATAAAAATCGCACGCTCCTATGAAGATCGACATGATGTCATGTCCTCATTCAAGGCTATGGACGCGATTTGCTCTCCTCCATCGGATCCAATGAGATTTTGCAAGTAAGTGCTATTCACAAAGAGAAATCCAACGGTGGTCTCCATTTCACCTAACATCGACCGTAGCTCCACCTAGATCTAACCCTAGATCGGCCAAGAAGAGGTCATCATCGCCAATCGCCATTCCATCACGATCATCGTGAAGCTTTCGTTGATACAATCTCAATGAATCTGGTCTTATATTTTTTCGTTGAGTGGATGTGGACAAATTAATTTTTAAAGATGATTTAAGAAGAGGAAGCCATGATTTTCTATTCTCTGAATGCTACAGTAATGGGAGTAAGAAAATGGAGGGAGAGATTCAATTTGGGGGTATATATAATAATATTTTATTCCATTTATTTAATTTTCAAATAAATGGTTGTACGTTTCAAGTTTGTACGATCACATGACGCGTCTGATCACCACGAAACTTGTCTGCTTACATCGCTTCATTTTTCAAGATCCGATGGTACTAATCTCGTCGTTATCTAAGACTGCACCTCGGGATACTAATTTCATGTATTTCGAGATCGTTTCGGCTATCAGATCGTCCGATCTCAAAATATAGTGATCCTTATAGTCATTTAAATTCGCAACATCAATTTGAACTCAACAGAAGTGGTCTCAAGTTCAGATTCGGTCAAATGCGAAAAATCACATTTTTGGGCCTTCATTTAACTAACGATAAAATATTTAAATAAACTATTTAAATATTCAATCGTTAAAAATGCGGGTCGTTACGTTCTCCCCTCCTTAAAATGATTTCTTCCTTGAAATCACAAAGCAAAGAGAACGTCTCCTAACCCATCGGCCCTCAAAAATCTGTCAGATTTTGGAAAAAATCGACAAAACATCCTTCGGACAACTAAGTCTGAAAAACTCTACTACAACAAAGATATGTATGCAACTCATATCTTTAACTATACTAGATCATCTATAACAATCATCAAATAATAATGCTATACCGAATAATAACTATCTTGTATGTCTAACAACCATATAACATAAACTAACATCTCAAATGCTAACAATCAAATCAAACATGAATACATAAGATCTAACATCCAAAAATAACAAACATGCCTATCGTAGCATGCGGAATACTAAACCATCTAGTATAAACATCCAATATGATATCCATAATGAAAGCTAACAATAAAAACAAAATCCTAGCGTCTAAAGAGCTTCGGATTAACGGTCCTCATCCTCACAGTCTACCTTACCCTATCGCCTTCGCTTTCATTCCACTGAACCCTACTACTCCTTCAACCTTCTCCTAACTTAATTTGCATCACATTTATCGAAACGAATAGGCTTATGAGGTCTTCATGTCTATGGTTCAATCTCGTTATCATCTAATCTATTTAGTGCCAAATATCCAAACGCCTCTTGTAAATTCTCCTTAAACCCACTATCGAACAACGGGTCTCGATTACTTACAATGCTCTTGGCACACAATGGAAGCATACCAACCACCCCTCAAACAACACAAAAAAAACAGATGTCGTACTACTGGACTTAAGGAATACAAATCTAGCATTATCTGTCAACTAGTCAACTATGACTAAAATGCTACGTCTCTATCCTTAGTCATGGGCAATCCTTTTGATGCAGTCCTAAAACATTTGTTCCCATTTCTCGAGAACAAACATCTCTCACCCCTACGGAACCAACAATCTCGGTCGAGTCCCCACTGCATCACCTGTACAGATATTACTCACTCTTTTAATTTAGCAAAGATCTCCACTGGTCCAGTCTAATGCCTCTAACTAGTTCTAATCGGCTAAATCAAAGTAGGTCCGACGATCAAACTAGTCATCACACTCGGCCAAAGCTCATCAAGTCCTGGAGTCGTAACCACTGATAAGCTCGAGCAATACCTACTCTAGGAATATCGCTACCAAACTAGTACGTCTCCCACTTGAATACCAACCACCACATTTCCCTTCAAACATCTAGGAAATATCAAAACCATCGAAACTAAGAACTCCAACCATTGCTATAGATAAAGGTCGAGATCCACTCAAAGAAGAGATACTACAATGATGTGGAATCACTGAACAGCTCGAACTCCTCTCCTAACAGATAGTGCCGCCATATCCCCATAGTGAACTCTATCGCCTTCAACTTCAAACCAAGAGTTGGATATTACCTCTCGATATCACTACCATACCTAGTTAAGTACCACAGGCAAGTGTGTACTATCGTCTCTTCATTCTGACTCGAAATGAGTAACATCGATGCACTTATCAACCTCTTGGTCAAACTCAATAACGCATGTCTACACCTCACGTATCAAACAAAAGTTTGATCCTCTCCTATATAATAGGTCAACAATACTGCTATCTTGGGTCTCCAGATTCCAAACTGTCGTAATAAAGGATCTACAGCGACGTCCTACTCTGAACCAAAATGACCCAAGTATCTCGCTCCCCTCCTTCAGGAGTGATACCACAAAAATCTTATCACTAATCATACTTTGTGCTCCTCTTCCATCCACGGGTAGATGAAAGTATCATCAATGAACACAAGCACAACCCACTTAAGTGACCACTCTAATCATGGTCCATGACATCCAAAACATATGTCGACACATTGGTTAGCCCAAATGGCATAACCAACCTAAAATCAAGGTAGTGTGTGAAACACTATAATCGACATACTCACCCAAATTACTCTCATTTGGTGCAACCTCACCGCAGGGTCTAACTAAGAGAACATCCTCATGTTATAGAGCTGATCGAACGAGTCATCTACAAATGGGAGTATGAACATGTTCGTCATCTCGTCCAGCTCACAACAACCAACAAACAACTCCAAAGAGCTAGCCATCGTACTGACGAACACAATAGGTGCATCCTACCCAAAATATACACCCATGGATGAACCATCACCAAAATAGGTCATCCGCTCGCACCTCTAATCTCCTAAGCTCTTTGGACACCCTATGCCTTAAAGGTATATCTACTAGTTTAACTCCTCTGACCAGATCGATAAGGAACTCTATCTCTATATGGTGGTAATCCGATCACCTCCTCGAGTATGTCTAGGCACTCCAGCTACAGGCACAGATGACATGCTATCATGTGGAATATCAACCGAATATATAAGACTCCTCTATTGGCAGCCAAACACTACCATTCGCTCCTCCACAACCCTGATCGTCATCAACGGTCTCTCTTAGTCCAACAATATTCTGTATCCCCTTTAGTCAGTCCATTCTTAAACTATAATACCAACCCAACTATACCCCAAACAATCAATGCCTAATAAATAAACAACCATGGCTCAAAAGGGCAAGGTCTCGACAAGCCACGTATTGGCTAGCTGAGCCCCTAACTAGATCAATCACGATCAAAGATCGGTAATATCTCGAGTCTCTATCCCAATATTTAACCATCGGATCTAGATATAAAGGAATATGAAACGTCGACGTCAAATAAAAAACGTATGGACCACCATATGCGGAAAGCATATCTCAAACGGTGACGCCATTTCCCTTCTCTTTCGTCGATGGAGCAATCGACGAAACTAGAACGGTGATCAATAAATATGCTTCCCGATCTATCCCTACACAACTGGTATAGGATAACTCTTTAATACTAGGTACTTCTCGATCATCAATTCGAAGTCCTCGTTAATGTGACGAATCAATCAACCCTCTAGATGATCTCTCTACCCAATGATAAACTTCAATCCTTACTGTGTGGAGTATCAACGGGAATAGACGGTACCTGGATATCATATCGAATCCAACCACATACTCCAACACTGACATATCGCCATACTTTAGATTGGCAAACTCCCTAATCATCCCCGACTTCAGAAAAGTCAAAACAAATCTTCTTCGAAGCGAACTATGAACTAGTCCCAAGGAAATCGATCCTCGGGAATCAGAGCTATGGAAACACTCTACTAGTTCATTGTCCATCCTTGGAGTCATCCACAAGCTAACTTCTATCTCATACATCATCTAACTCCAAGCCATCGAAGATCCTTCTACAAGCAACCATCCAATTTTACCTCCCAATAGGTGACTCTGTTCTAAGGAACGGCCTACCTCCTAGACTCTAAAGGTCTATATACAGCTCGGTAAAGTCGATCTAGCCAATTGGACTTGAGCACCACAACCATATAGAAAAAACTAGGAATACATGAAATAATCCGCACCAACTCTACGAACATATCCAATCAATTAGGGATAGTAGCCCCGATCCTTCCCAATCCACATCTTTAAAGATAGAGTTAATAGCAGCTTTTCTTTCATGCCAGATCAATCCTATTCTATAATAAGGATGGTCTGTCTCTCACAAAGAAAACTGCATCAATAGTACTCAAGTGTGCACACAACTCATATACCATATACTACTATATAGTTTTGAAAACCAAAACATATAACAAATACGAACTCTCTCATGTATATACACTCTCTCGATCCAGTCTAAGGCCGTAATTCCTATCCTATCTCTATCAAATCGCGGTATCAACTAAGCTTAATCGGGTAACCTTTGCTCTGATACCAAATGTAATGAGCACCCTACATCTACGATGCAAAATAGTAGTCAAAGGAAAGAAAAAGAAATAAGATAAACAAATAGAAGAGAAAAATGGAAAAGAAGGAAAAGGAAGCATCAAATAACCAAATTACCTATCGCATATCTCACATCGCATCAAAGTAATTATAATAATCAACACAGGTATAAAACAACAGGGGCTGTAATAACAATATGAAATAATCATCTGAATATAAGATCCACAAAGTTATACAACACCATAGTAGAGTTTATACAATGGGAAAGTAAACTTAACTGGTACATTGTCTCATAATAGTAAATCAACACTGTCAAGCCTCCACAGTGTCACACGGCGAAAATATAATAAAAAATGCACATATAAGTATAGATAGCCATCACCTCCTATCGGTCCATCTATAGATTCCATAATCATCCACCTACTCTTAGTCTATTCATTTAAGAGTACTCGAGATAATAAGAAGCAAAACATAAAACCTCGGGTCAGACAACAGTCTAGTGTGAGCAATATCAACTCTCAAAATACTACAAAACTCGATAGTATATGGAACAGAGGGTATATAAACCATACCTGACCTATCCCCGCAACAACAAAGTCAGCACATAAATATAAGTAATATGCTACTTTGTAACATCGTAAAATGGGTATACCATACTCAGTATCTATCAAGGTGCCCAGGTGTCTCCACCTATAGTCCCTACTCCATACTAAGTAAACTTCAGGTATCTAGGTATCTCCATCCATACCTAATCCACACTAAGTCTAATCAGGGTATATAGGTATCTCTACCACAATACCTACATAATGTGACATCCCTAGGGTGGCAGATGACTAATGAGCAACCATAACAAACATAGCATCCAATAAACAGTACTAACTGTCACCCAATATGCCAAATATATGATGACTCATATAACCCTCTACAACTGTCAAAGACTAGTGGCAATCCCAGTTTTCTATTGTGTTCCACCATACCTTCAGGTCCGAAACCCCACACGGTTGTCTCCTATACCTCAGTACTTTCTAACACTAGACCTCCTCAGGGCGGTCCAGGGTACACGACCATCGCTACCAGCCCTCGGGTATCACCCACAAATAGTACCCCTGCTTTGAGCACAACAGATAACACTCTGAGTCATCAACGATCCTTAGGCACAAACAAACCCATCGAGCCCTACTCACTCTATATGGATTCGAACCCTACTAGTTCACTATAGTTTTTTGGGCACGAGCCCTAACACTCAACGTAGTCCACTATCCGCAGCCGCACTCCAATTTGAGCTGTCATCCTCAATCTTTCTCTCCACCTGAACTCTCAATCGAAGAACCCTACTATCATGCCATCCAATGCCAGAGGTCCATCATGATCCATACAGTCCTAATACTATCGTCTAGGAGCCTACTCCATACATCATCGAGTCACTATCCGCAGTACTAGTCTACCAGGTCGAAGCACCACATACCTTCCTCACCAGAAAAATCACCATTTCGAAGCACCATATCACTACCTTACCATCAATATCACCCGTCGTAGGGTAATAACATCCAACCTTTAAACCGATCGCACGAACAAACCATCACGCCATGCACCATGATATCTCATCGATGTCCAAGCCACATATCGCCCAAATTGTCAATCAACAATAGTGATGGACATTGAACGCTCTACTATGATCAATACCATCCACCTTGGTCTTGTACTAAACTGAACAGTTAAGTACAGACCAAATGGAAATCTCCGACATCTGCTCTGAAATCCAAATCAATTGGCACATATCCCGAACCCTCTTCTATAGCTCATCTCATTCATTAGATTTCCACGTGTGCGGAACTCCAACATACATGATGCTACCTAAAATCAAATCACCGTTGATCGGCATTTTCAACCAAAATAGCCAAATAACAAACAAGCCAAATAATCAAACATACATCCAAATGTCCATACATCGAAATAACTGTACATCCATCCAAAACAACATACATACAACATAAACAATCCATCCATATCAATTAGTATGGGAAAATAACATCAATAATAGATCTAATCTAAGAATTTCCTAACTATGGCATGAAGATGGAAATTATGTGATATTCTTTATAAATCATTTTAAAATAGTTATATATTCTTTTATAAAAATATAGTTGCTGTATAATAATAATAATAATATCATGTTTAAAAACCAAAAAACATTACTGAGCATTGATATAATACTAAACAACCAATCATAGTAAAGTGAGAGACACTGTAACTCACTCAACCAAATCTGTTGAAACTGAAGCCAAAAGGTAGATTTCGCCATCAAGAGCGCAATGCAAGAGACGGCGTCCAAAACGGACCTCATATGCAAAAGTTATGGCCAATATAAGAATCCAGATTATTTAAATAATAAATTCAGTAATTACAAACACTAATTACCTTAATTAGGCGCTAATCCATCTTCTCTTATTCACGTTTCCAGGCCGTGCACATTTGTGCATATCAAACCCATTGCGTCTTCCTTCTCTTCGATATCTCGACGAAATCACGGGCCATTTTCGCCAAAACTCTTCTCTTCGTGATCTCTCTGCCTCAGCATCCATGAAATCAAAATCGCATGCTCCTATGAAGATCGACCTGATGCTACGTTCTCATTAAGGGCTATGGATGCGATTTGCTCTCCTCCACTGGATCCGACAAGATTTTGCAGGTAAGCGCTATTCGCGAAGAGAAATCCAACGACGGTCTCCGTTTCGCCTATTGTCGATCGTAGCTCTGCCTAGATCTAACCCTAGATGGCCAAGAAGAGGTCATCGTCAACAATCGCCATCAATCAAAATCCCGCCACGGTCATTGTGAAGCTTTTTTCAATATAATCTCAACGGATCCGGTCTCATATTTTTTTACCGAGTGGATGTGGAGAAATTAATTTTTGAAGATGATTTAAGAAGATGAAGCCATGATTTTCTATTCAATAGATGCTACAGTAATGGGAATAATAAAATGGAGGGAAAGATTCAATTTGGGGATATACATAGTAATATTTTATCCATTTATTTAATTCCCAAATAAATGGCTGTACGTTTTAAGTCCGTACAATCACACGACGCGTCTGAACGCCACAAAACTCGTCTATGTACATCACTTCATTTTTCGGATCTAATGGTACTAATCTCGTCGCCATTTGAGACTGCACCTCGAGATGCTAATTTCGTGCATTTTGAGATCATTTCGGCCATCCGATCATTCAATCTCAAAATATAGCGATCCTTATGCTCATTAAAATTCGCAGCATCAATCTGAACTCGATGGAAGGAGTCTCGAGTCCTGATACGGTCGTATGCGAAAAAACACATTTTTGGGCCTTTATTTAATTAATGATTAATTATTTAAATAAACTATTTAAATATCTGATCGTTAAAATACAGGTAGTTACACATGGCATTTCATTTGAATATGTGTTGGTCCCCGCACGCCATCAACGGGTGCAACACCTCTAGCTGGGTATACCGTGTGCAATCGATATATGTTTTAGCAAAGGGCATCCCACTATTCAATCAGTTTACCCATCGAATTCTTCAATTCATGAGGCTGGCTCCGACTCCATTGCATCTTAATAGTTATGCTTTTCTACACATAGTGTTCATTATCTTTGCTTGTCATTTGAATCACGTTCCAAGTAATGAAGAAATTCGATATCTTTGCTTGTCATTTGAACCGTTTAGAGAGTGCAGAATAGTGACTTGCACCCGAAATAAAGTAAGCTACTTTAAGGATGAATTTTTCTTCATACGTTGTCCACCCAGATTCGCACAACGGTGGTTGCCCAGACGTAAGCTTCATTTTCATTCTATCCATTTTCAATATCATTTCACTGTTTTATTTATTCATATTATCTTCCTTTGTTCTTTCAGATATGCAGAACAGGCCCAGCATCTTAGCCCCAGTAGAGACTCTAAGGATGTTTCATTAAGTCCCAGACATAGACATGGAGGTGAAGACATTTCTCACCAATGAGAATTTTTGGGCTTACAACTTGCTAGAAGCAGGCCGCAGCATTAGTCACGTCTGACGACCATGAATAATGACGAAAATGATTCCTCATCCGACGGTGGCAGTGAGGACCCAGTTATCCCCCCAGTTTGGAATTCGTTGTTGGAATTGGAGAAGTACAGGAATATGTCGAGGAAGGTGAAGGTGGTGAAGCAGTTCACGATGATGATGGTACGGGACATGAGTCTTCCAATAATGACGGTGATGATGGTTAGGATTTGTCTCTGAAGCAACGCCCTAAAATAAGAGTTCTTCCCATGTAGTATATGAGGCGACGACCACCAGTTACAATGGTAGAAGTGACATATGTTAAGCTTCCAAAGGATCCTTATGCAAATTTTGGGTCGACTCCGGATGTAATCAACTCTTTTGGCATTGGCAATATGAGCATTAGGGATGTTGGGTCCTCTATCAGCTTTCAAGATGATGTGCCTACTACTCGAGTAGGAGAGATTAGCCCTATCAACAAAATTCTAACCCATGGTCCATCGGGGCGACACTAGGACACTCGTGCATGCACACATACGCATTGCACTTTGCTCGGCTTATATTGTGTTCTTATCCTGTTAAGGCTGATACGTCTTTGTCTCATTTTTAGGTTCATTGGAATGACATAATACGTTTGAATCTCTCAAGGACCAAATGGCCTATCACTTAAGATGTAAGCCAAACACGTGTCACCATGGCACCAGCCATGACTCTGGTTCTGGTCAGCGTTCAAGCCATGACAGAGGAGGTCAAGAGAAGGGTTATTAGTCACACGACTCATCATCGAGGCATCGATCCAGATCTAAGTCGCCCAAATCCATGGGTTTGGATAGGCACTCCAACCATCCTAATGATGTTCCTTGCGATGATATCTCTCGTGGTCTTCCTTTGTCTTTCCTTTCTACTAAGCAGACAACCCTATCTCACACTTCTCAGCATTCCAATCGATCGTCAAAGCCTACTGCTCCTGACTCTTCTTGTTAGAAGATTGATAAATGGTCTATTGAGCAACCTATTGTCACAATAGAGTAACCGGTTGTGTCTAACCCTCAAATCGCTGAACTGCAATGCCACTTCCCAAAGATTTGTTTCAAAGGCATTGAGTTTGCTCCAAAAATATTCCCCCAAAGGTTAAAGATCATATGGTAGCGTATGTTAGTGATGCTTATGACTAGTATTTCATCTGGAAGAGGATGGCCAAGCAAATCTCTGAATATGTCGAGAGCATGGAGGTTGAAGATGTAGGGCTGCGGCTTATAGCAAATCAGAATGATGAGACTATTGCTTACCTCAATGCAGAGTTTGCTGCACTGAAGAAGGCATAGGATGATGCCATATAGAGAGCCAAGGACCTGAGTGAGATAGTCGAGCAAGAAAGAAAGGACCATTTAAGTCAAGTTGAATCTGTTTACTATAGGAACCATGAGTTGGAAAACGAAGTGGAAGAGTTGAAGGCATAGCTCGTCGAGGAGAAGAAAGAGAAGGACAAAGCCCTTACAATAGCCCAGGGCTATTGTGATGCGATGCTTGATGTTCGCAAATAAAGAGACAATGCATTAGCCAAAGCTAAGAAAGTGGATGAGTTGGTGGCAAATGTAGAGTGATGGGTCAAAGACATATTCTATCCACTCATTATTAATAACAATGCCAACATCATCAAGTTTAGAGATTTGGAGTGGCTCGTAAAGGATAACCCCCGATGTAACAACCCACCCCGGAACATGCCTAAATTTCGACCCAGAAAAAGCCCATCAAAAATTAGATCCATTTTAAGGCAAGCTATTAGCAGTAAAACGAAATAACATTGCAGAGCCATAACTAAACTCACAAAAATCACAGCGGATGGAACAAAATATAATAATACAGTGTATCCATTTATTCCAAAACCAAAAAAAATGTCATAAAACAAAATCCCATAAAATCCGTAATATAATATAATATCCGTTACAACAATTATTTAAACCCATGGGTACATATGAAAGTAAATAATAATAAATACTACCGCTTGCTAAGCTTCCTCATCTTTAAGCATCGTCACCACCATCACTTCATCCTTAACCTGTGTTGTAATGAGGAGGAAGTCCGAACAACAAGTGTCTGGTGAATAAAAACCTCGAGTCTTACCTTTTCAGTACTTGGGCGGTATATTTCAAAATAAAAATATGTCTATAAACATAAAACCATTAAAATCAAATAATACTTCCTTATAAGGAAAGGAGGCAGGTCCAACTACTTAATATCTTTCATTCCAGAAGTAGATCCCATATACCAATCATACGTCATAAATAACTAATAATGTAAAAGACAGTACCTAAGCCACTTCATACTTCTCAGTGGAAAATAGGCAGACCCCGTCATTTATGGACTATTTCTAGAAGAGTGCTCCTCAATGGTACTATCTGCTGACATCATACGGAATCTCATAGGTCACTTAATACTTCCAAGTGGAAAATAGGCAGACCCGTCATTTAAAGCCTAATTCTAGAAGCAAACCCCTGTAGAGATACCACCTAACGTAACGCATTAGCCATTTAATACTTCATTTGGGGAAAAAGGCGGATCCAACCACTTAAAACCTCAAACCTCGAAGCAGGCCCTTCGTCTTATGGCCCATACTCATAATGACATCTCACAATTGGTCGCTATCGTAGAAACTGGTAGCTAGAATAGCTGGGCAGGTTTCCCCTAAAGAAATTTGGAACTAACCCCGCATCATTACAAATATTTATCATAAGGATATCTCACATCAATAAAAGTGTACACAACTGCTGGTAGCTTCAAAGTAAAGGGCAAACTTCTGTCATGTAACTCTATTGACCTCGCATCCCTATGACTTAGCCACAAATTAATTACTTTATACATATACACTCATATCACCGTTCCATAAATAAGGCCTTATAAGGATTCTTTCTTATTATGCCTTAAATTAACAATTAGGCTATATAAGAGTTTCCTCTTATTTTTGCCACAAAATCAATTACCTTTCTAATGGGGAAAATAAATGTAAATAAGTGCCTAATTAACTATGCCATATACGCAATAGTTATACGTTAATTACATAAATAGAAATAAATAAATGTTCTCACTTAATGAGTTCAGAACACATGGATTTTACGCTTAAAACTAGTGTTAAATGTCAATTCCCCAACCAATTATTATTACAAGTCCTATTTCTTCAGTTTTCCAAGATTTCATGGAATTCTAATATCTAAAACAGGGAATAAATATTCGTAACCAAAATTGCAATAATAGACTTGCAAATAAAATTGAAACTCAATTTATTACACCAATTCAATGGAATATCTTAAACAATAAGAATTGCAATCTAAACCACATATTCTATTCAACTCCTTTTTTTACAAAGAAATAGATATTAATAAGTGGTGTAAACTATGAATAGAATTCATAATCGAAACTCCTAATTGTATTGAAGGATCACAATTTGATCCAAAAAAGAAGGAGAATTGGAATAGATTATGAAATTATCAAAAATTGCATAAATGAAACAAATTCCATCACATTAATGTAAATAATTGACAATCTCAACATAGAATTGACATTTTGAAATAAAAAGTAATTTTGGGTGATTTATCTATCATATTTTCGAAATCCCAAAATCCCCAAGGTATATTCAAATCCAAAAGAAATACACTAAACAATTCCTAAAAAGAAATACTAAGGTTTCCACTCACAGATTAGCCTTAGCTTTACTCAAATGGATTTGTAGCCTTTTGATCTCTCCTAGAATCTCTCTTTTGATATATGTATACATACAATAGGGAAGAGGTATATATATTTATTAGATTCGGAATAATTATAGAAGAATGGGATAAGAATAGATTGGAGGAAGAAGAAACAAATAAGAAATAGGTTAAATCCTTAGTTGAATTCTCTATGGAGTTTCTGAATCTTATTAGAGAGATACCAATGGTCGAGTTTCGTCATATTCCCCAAAATAATATGAATAAAAGTGGAGAGGATAGGGTTCTATTTATAGGAGTTGAAACGGACCAGAACCGTAGGATGGAAGTAGATAGGAAACGGGCAAATCTGGAGCGCACAACCAAATATAACATAACGTAAAACCGTAGCCGCCATTGGCAACTGCCATTGCCAAGCGGTCGACCGACTGAACTATTCAGTTCGACCACTCTTTTATTCAGGGGCATTTAATTTTGTTTCCATTGCTATATTATTTTATTCCCTAATTAACCTTTTAAGGTTAAGCCTTAATTAATCGTTTACTTAGCTCCCAAGCTAATTTTTGACATGAGCGTTAGGGCACGCGCTTCGCGCGTGATAATGGCATGTGCCTGGCGCATGAATTATTTTTCTACAGATTATATGCGATTAACACGTTCAAAAAAAAATGGTTTGCACAAATATTTAGCCATGTTTTTACGATGAAATAATGTGTAGTTAATTTAAACCTTTATTTCTAAGTTTCAACATCTAATTTTTTTTTAGTTTGAATTTTATTTGTATTATTAATTAATAAACAACGAATTTGTAGTTAATTAAAGAAAAAAAATTTATTTGTTAGATCATATTTTTAAGTATAGATGGACGTTTTGAATGTGTAAAGAAGTTTAACTGTTAGATCCTATTTTTAGGGGATATTAAGATTTGTTAATATCGAGCAAGTTTAACTGTTAGATCCTATTTTTACGGAATATTAAGATTTGTTAATATTTTAGAGGGGCATTTTTGGTAGTTCACGCTGACACCAAAAAAGTGTGACACCAAAGGTATTACAACTATTATTAAAGATTTAAATCCTAAATTTGATTTCTCATTTGAATTTGAATTCAAACTAAATTAATTTAAATCTAAGAACTTCAAATGATCATAAATTTTTTGTTTGGGTTTTGTTTTCAGCACTATATATATATATGGAAACAGATCAGAATTTCGCCACTAACACAACAGAATAACTTTCGTGGTCAAATTCCAACTTTTATGAAATTTCCATATCCAATCTTTATCATATTTAAATCAATTATTTTATTTATTAATGGTTTATTTTACAGGGTGTTATATTCTTTCCCCCTTAAAAAGGATTTTGTCTCAAAATCTTCCAAGGGGCGAACAGCATAACTCGCAATACATCCATGTTATACAACTAAGTTCTCTAAACAACCGTCTACTCAACCATTAGTGTAATGTGATTATGTACTGCAATGTAATATCTCCCATTTGGAGGCCCAAAACAAACCGCTACAGATGCTGCATTCATCTATAGTTGTTATTTTTCGGTGACCAAATGCGATAATGTTAGATACATTGATATAACGGAAACACATGGACATGAAAATTTTAAACTCAATTTTAAAATAAATCTCTCGTTTCGTTTCAAATTGCATTACATATTTGTTACATAATCCCAATTCGTAAACCATGTTCAGAGAAATATAACTATTACAAATTATGCCAAGAGCGACATATGCAGATTCTCTCTTGGTTGATCAGAGTCTAAATATAGGCACTAAGTAACTTTGCCATTACATCCAATTACACAGCGGAATCAAACAGATAGAACTCCTAATAGCAAGTTTGCCTCCTGCACGTCTCTGGAAGCTTATTCGTTTAAATAAGAATCTGAAAACCTTATCTCTCAAACTACTCAAAATCAATTGAGCACCTGAGAGTTTAAAGGGAAAACATAAAGTTTAAGTTAGACAAAAAGTCTGGTGTGAATAATAACCCACCATCTCGAACTATATAGATATCTAGTGAGACCATGTCGCTTGGCGGAATGGGTTTTCCCCTCACTAGTATCTTAACCTAATTTATAATAACCATATACTGTGCACCTGCATCCACAATGGTTAAGACTTAACATAATAAAATGTATCATGATGATATGCAAACATGCAATATGCTCTGGATTTCCCATCCTCATTCACCTGACTATCCGTCTCAATTATAGTTTCTGGGGTCACTTTAACTTATTAGTTTTCATGGGCTAACTAAAAACCTGTTCCAAGCTTACGTACTATCTGTCCAGTTTCATAGCTTTTATGGGATCACTAAGAACCTATTGGTGTCTACCAATAACATCATTCAATCGTAGTTTTCATTGGGTCGCCGTGAATCTATTGGATTCTCCAATAACATCTCTCATATCATAGTTTTCATGGATTGACTATAAACCTGTTGATCTTTATCAACAACCTATTCCGTACATAGTTTTCATGGGATCACTAAGAACCTATTAGCCCCTGCCAATAACAATTTCCATGACATTATTTTTATAGGCTTACTAAGAACCTGCCTAAACCAATAATCTTTTGATTAGTCTTGGGCATCCTATATTCTGGTCTGTCTGACCTCCTGGATGTAATTTAACTCATAAGGAGTTAATTCATTATATATTCACTACTGGGTCAACCTAGCCTATTATTCTGCCTTTACCACCCCAAAATGTAGTTATGGGTTATAAATGAAGTGAATATGATTACATAAGCATACATGATAACTGATCAATTAACACAACAATATAAACATCCATGGTTTAATTCCTTGTAATCATTTTATAATGAAATATGGTTAATACCCTTAGCCCAATATTTTTAGCAAGTAAAGCTTCCTCAAAAATTTCAAAGTTAAATGCCATTTCAAAACTCTTTTATAGTGCCATGTGTTTACTTTAAAAATGAGATTAGGTTCCCTAATTTGAAAACTAAGGCTTTCGATTATATCCTTTGGATCATTGTAACATCATGGGTTACCCTCCGTCCCTCTCCCTTTCGACATCATAGAGCAACCAAGCCCTTCATCCCTTTTCATTTAACTAATGGGTTCGAAACAAGCGGTTATGCCCCTTTCGCCACTCTACTCTAGCAGTATGACCTTTCGAAATTATTACTTAAGCAATGCGGAAGGCCCCTTCCACTACTTCTTTGAAACCATGCGGAGGGGCCCTGTCGACACCATTGATTGGGTGTGGCACAACCCTTCCACCTCTATAATTAAACATGCATGCAGAAGGACCCTTCCGACACTATCAACTAGTGTAGAAGGTATCTTCCGTAATGGTTGGACTTACTCAAGTATAAAGGTGCAAAAGGTATGCTGTCGACTCCATTGATTGGTGCAACACACCCCCTCCGTCTTCATTGATTAACATACTTGCAGAACATATAAGAGCAAAAGGAACTCCTTTGACACTATCTACTATTGTGGAAGGTCCTTTCCATGATTAATGCGGCAGAGCACACTTGTTAAGGTGTATGTATGCGGAGGGACCCCTTCGACACCATTGATTAGTGCGGAAGGACCCTTCCGCCTTCGTTCTAGTATATATTAACTACAGCGACTCCCCTCCTATCCCCTTAGTGTTCAAAGAAATATGTTTTTTAAGGTATCCATGCTTTCGAAGGCATCAATGCTTTCGAAGGCAAGTGGCGTTGCTGCAATTATTATAAGAACTGACTTTTAACTAAGTAAAGCAATTTCTTTTTACCTAACCCCTTATGTTGTAAATTTTCTATTGGAAAACAAAACCTTTTTAAAATTCTTTTCAAAATTTGCTACTACCTATGATTCCCAATGCTCCAACATTTAATTAAAATTATTAACAAACCCCTTGTATTTACTTAATAATTAAATACCAGTCTTTCTAATTAAATCCAAAACTCACCCAAATCTCTTAAGAACAATCTCGAAAATTCACATAAATTCCAAAATGATAATATCTTTATCATATAAAATTTTCAGCCCGAAAATAATTAATAATTCCTTAACTTAATTAAAACCCGAATATCCGTTTCTTTCTCTCAAGAATTCATAATAAATTATCCATTGTTTGGAATATTATGAAAATTTAAACCCATCTTCAAAATAGTGTTTTACATAACATATTCAAAAATCATGGCATTTGGAAATCATTTTGCATGATTTCAGCCTTAAAACCGAACTACATTATTCCACAGAATCCTTGTTTAAATTATAACATGGCATTTAAATCAGAACATATCATAATTCATCCAATCATATAGTTTTAAACCTCAAACCCCAATTTAAACATTCAAGATGACTTATATGAGATGGTTTAGATCATTATTCACCTTGTTTGGATAAGGAACTTGAGATTTGTTCTACACATTAGTCATCCTAGCTTGAATCTTAGCCTCTAATTGATTTTTGAGCTCCTCTTCTCCTAAGGTTATGGCCAGTCTTGTTTTTCTTTTGTTTATGTTTTTGTTTCGTAAGAATGTAAATGAGAATGAGAATGCGGTAAGGGGTTTTAGAGGTTATGGGGTTCAGTTATTCCCATCTTGCCCTCGCCTTATTCTCTTAAGTATTTAACTTATAAACCATTCTTCTAGATTCATTTAGTTAAGGTATGACCTTAATCAGTTATCAAATCTCAATTCCCTTATCACTCTAGTCTCTATATTATTCTACTTAATTTATCAAATTAAATCTCTTGAATAATGCGATTTAGAATTAGGGATGTTATATGCAGACATACTAAAATTGAGCTCAATCCTAGCGTGAGTGTGTAATCGTGTCATGTATGAATGTATGCAAATATCCTAAACATGCATAAAAATTTCTATGTAAGTGTAAATTGTTTGTGAAAAGGTATAACAGCCATCTCCGACTATCCAATCTAGCAACCGCGAAGTAACCAAAATCCTAATTTTGGAGAGAGAAATTACCAATGAAAAGCTCTAGGTGAGTGTTCTTCATCTTCCCTCGGTATTCCATATGCTTTCCACTAGATTGTCTCCCCATTATACTCGGACCAACTTAATTATTTTATTGCGGACTCTCCTAGTATCGTGCAAACAATGCGTGCGGTGGCACGAGGCACTGTGGCTCCATCTCAAAATCATCAACTGATCAGACTCTACTCTGCTAGTGGTGTCATAAAGGTATTTCCTAAGGTGAGAAACGTGGAAAACATTGTGGACTCCTGCCAACTTGTTAGGAAGCTCCACACGATATGCCAATTTTCCTATTCTTTCTAGAATTCTGAATGGTCCAATAAATCTAGGTGTCAACTTTCCAGACTTGCTAAATCTAACAACTTTTCTAAGTGGGGAGATTTTAAAAAATGCCATATCTCTGTTGAGTCACAGATTCTACGAAGTTTTGATTTCTGACAAAGAAATAAAGGCGATCGACAAAAAGAAGACATCATGGCTATAAAGATTCCCAAAAGAGCTCATATGGTACTATAGATTATAGATTGATTATTTGATGTTGTAATAGTATTATACTTGTTAAAATCTATCCTCAAATAATCATGCATCTCAATATAATCGATGTATATACGTTATAATATGCATTGCACATTCATTGTGCAAGTTATCAGTGACCGGTCGACCGGTAAGTTTTTGGGCGGTCCACCGTTCCTGTCTAAGTTGCACAATAAACGTGCACACATGCACATAACGTCTATATATTTGAAATCCTGTCTACCGGCCATTTTTGACCTGTCGACCGTTTTTAAACAGAGAGCAACCTTTCCTAAAAGACACTTCTTTCTCCAATGGTTGCATCTCTTACCTTTCATCAATGATCATATCTATTAATGGCAACTCTTCACAAAGAGTTACAACCATTTTACTCTATATAAACACGTCTAAATCATTGATTCAAAACCAAGAATTCTTGCTCTAATTTCTGATCTTACTTTCTAAATATTCTTGCATTCTAAAAGCTCTCAAATATTTCAATTGCTTAATTGAATCATTGAAATTATTTCATATCTTTTGATTCAATAAGTAATATACTTCCTTCAATCTTCACAAACATCATTCACATATTTTGAGGATAAGATTATAGGAAGGGTGTACTACAAGTGACAAATCCGTGTTATTAAGAGCACAAGTTGTCAACGGCAATTGTATTTGTTTTTTGTTGAAGTCCTCGGTGTTGTAAGAGGCACGAAATCCCGTTCGGCTGTTCGGGTGTTGTAAACCTGTTCCTCCGGGTGAAGCAAGGTAGTTGGTAGTGGAAATCCAGATAGAAGTCTGGGACTGGACGTAGGACGGGAGGTCCGAACCAGTATAAAAATCTCTGGTGTCATTTTACTATACTGCTTTTATATTCCGCACTATTTACAGTATTACTATCATCACTATACTCTGTATTATCATATATTCATATTACACGATCCATAGTGCATTTTTCAATCTCTAACCTCAAATTCAAGTTCTTTCCTTCTTTTATCCACATAAGATTTCTGACGTCTTGCGCTACCTTCATCCTCTGCCTGATCAATTTTTTCCATGGTATCAGGGATCAAATTGGGTCCGAGCAACACTTTTTCGGTGGTTTCCCACCAACAACTAGGCGATTTGCATGGTCGCCCATAAAGTGCTTTAAAAGGGGCCATACCAATCATAGTTTGATAGCTATTATTATACGCAAACTCAACCATAGGTAGATGCAGCTCCTAATGTCCTCTGAAATCCAAGATATGATCTCTCAACAAGTCTTCCAAAATTCTATTCATCCTCTCTATTTGTCCGTCATTTTTTGGGTGATACAACATGCTAAGGTTCAAAGAAGTTCCCAAAGCTGTCCGTAGGCTCCTCCAAAACTTGCTAGGGAACAAGGGGTCCCTATCACTGACTATGCTTATAGGAATTCCATGTAGATGAACTACCTCTTTAATATAAATCTAGGCGAGAGAGGCACTAGTCTAATTTTTCCTATCGAAACAAAATGAACACTCTTGGTGAGTCTATCTACAACAACCCAAATAGCCTCATTGCCCTTCTGACTTTTAGGTGAGCCTTCAACAAAATCCATCGAAATATGCTCCCACTTCCAAATCAGAATTTCCAAAGGTAATACCCTTGCTCAACTTTCATCTTTTGACATATCAAACACCTAGCAACAAATTCAGCTATGCTCCTCTTCATTCCATTCCAAAAGAAAATTCTCTTCATGTCCTTATACATCTTATCTCCTCTGGGATGAACGGTCATCCTTGAGTGGTGACACTCCATAAGCACATCTCTCATCAAGTATCAATTATTAGGATGAAAAGACATCCATCTCTTCTCAAATATCCCTTCTCATCAACTGAGTACCTCCTAACATGGTAAAAATGGTCCCCTTTTCTTTATTTTTCCAAAATCTCTACTAACTCCTTGTCTTTCACTTGCTCGAGCCCTATACGATCCATCAAGGTTGGTCTAACCCCCATAACTGATAGAAAACCTTGGATGGGTTCTATTGATAGTTGGAGCTTAAAATTCAAGAGAAACTCCAACGGTCTCCATTCAGATATAGCACATAGAGTAGCATGTCTCCTACTAAGGGCGTCGGTGACTACATTCCCATTTCCAGGGGAATATTGAATACCAAAGTCAAAGGATGCTATATAATCCATCCACGACTACTACCTAAGTTCACATCTTTTTGGAAAAATAGGTATTTGAGTGATTTATGATCAGTGAATAGCTCAAACCTTTCCCCAAGAGATAATGCCTCTAGATCTTTATGGCAAAAACAATGGCTGTCAATTCTAAATCATGCATTGGATGCCTCTTCTCATGATCTTTTAGTTGTCTACTAGCATAGGCAACCACCTTCTCTTCTTGCATTAGAACTGCTCCTAATCATGTGCCACATGCATATGTGAAAACCGTAAATGGTTTGGTTCCATCTGGAATAGTGAGCACGTGTGCACTTGTCAATGACCCCTTAAGCTTCTCAAATGCTTTGGTGCACTTATCATCCCAAATAAAGTCTAGATTCTTCTTAGTCAATCGGGTTAAAGGGGCTGCTATTTGTGCAAAGCTCTTGATGAACTTCCTATAGTAGCCTGCCAACCCTAGAAAACTTCTAACCTCCGATGCATTACTAGGAACTTTCCATCCTTGGATAGCTTCCACTTTAGTAGGGTCCACCACTAATCCTTTCTTCGAAACAATATACCCAAGAAATCTAACTTCATTTTTTCAAAAGTGGCATTTATAAAACTTAGCTTTGAGTTGATTTCTCCTCAAGGCCTTCAATACCTCCCTAAGGCCATCCTTATGCTCCTTGCCTTTGGAGAAAACCAAGATATCATCAACAAACACCATGATAAATTTATTAAGTTGCCCTCTAAATATTTTACTATTAAATCCAAAGTATGTTGGGGCATTCGTCAATCCAAAAGGCACCCACTCATAGAGTCCATTTGGTGTATGAAACGCGGTCTTCGGCTTGCTTTCCTCTACAATCCTCAACTAATAGAATCTCGTTGCTAAGTCTAATTGGGAAAAGACTTAGCTCCTATAAGTTGGTCGAACAAGTCATCTATTCTAGGTAGAGGGTACCTATGTTTCCTTGTCAACTTATTTAACTCCCTTAATCGATGCAAAGTCTTAAAGAACCATCTGCCTTAGTAGCAAAAACAATATAGGCTCCCCACTCAGAAGTACTCATACGTATGAATCCTTTCTTCAATAGCTCTGAGATTTTCTTATCCAACTCCCTTCTTTCTTTGAGGGCCATATGTCTCAAAGGCAGAGCGATGAGTCTTACATCCTTCTCCAAATTGATTCAGAACTCAACCTCCCTATAGGGTGGGATACCCGAGACCTCCTTGAAGACATCAAAAAATTCACAAACTACGGGTAATGGCTCTCGATCAACAGATAGATTTAGTGAGTATAAATGGCTTAACTCGACTAAATCTTTGAGTGTACAAAGAACTTCTAGGTCACGACCTCCACGTGTCCTTAACTGTACTACCCTTTTATCATAGTCAAGAATGGCTTCATAATATACCAACTAATCCATACCCAAGATAAGTCCATACCCCTTGAAATTTAGAACATACGCAGTACATATGAAATTAATGTCGCATATGTCTAATACTAGGTCTTTACAAATAAGAGAAAGATAGGTGGAACCCCCAATGGGATTGGAAACCTCTATTAGGATGTTGACCATATGGGTTTTAAGGTTTAAGGAATTTAGTACATCCCTAGCTATAAAAGAATGTAATGCCCCCAAATAAAATAGGGTACGGATAGTAATCCCAAAAACAAGAGTTATAGTTCTAGAACTACCTTTTCTTTGGTCTCTTGGTGGCTTACTATCAATAGGGACAGCTTCAATAGCATAGGCATGTCTGCTTGGTCCTTCCTTAGCCATCTTGGGACATTGATTCTTGTGATGCCCTTCCTTGTGGTGGTTAAAGCACTTTCCTTTAAAGGCTTCCTTCATTAGACTCGCCCTACAATCTTTATCTTCGTGACCCCTCCTTTGGCATCTTTTACACACCTTTACTTCCTTTTTAAACTTCCCCTTCGACTTCTTGTTGGCCTAAAAGCTCCCCTTCTTAGACCCTCCTTGCTTTTGGGTCTGTGCAGACTTCTCTTTCTCTCTCTTATCTTCCGCATTGGCCACGTGCAGCATCGCTGTTTCTACCAACATCTCATACGTGGCCCCCTTAAGTACTTGGGTCGACAACATTTCTCTTAGCGGGAAATTTAAGCCCTTCACGAACTTCATGGCCTTTTTCATAGGTGTATATATCAGGCTCATCTCGAATTTAGCCAATTCAGTAAACTTAGCTATGTACTCCTTAAGGGTAGAATCTCTTTGTCTCAGCTGAATGAACTTTTCCAATTGCAGGCTAACCTTTGCTTTAGACATGAATCTCATCTCAATTTGGTTCTTAAATTCATCCCAAGAGAATATTCATTTTTGGTGCTCATCAATCACAAAGTTCCACCAATTTAAAGCTTCTTCCCTTATGTGCCTGTTAATCGACGGAATTTCTATCGGATTAGAAAACCGTCGAAAAATTTCAAATTAAATTTATAACCACAAGCGCAGGCGTACACTTGTAGTACGTAGCGAATACGGGTCGATTTGATGATTTTAAAATTCTATTCAATCAAATTAACCAAAGTTGAAAGTGTGATTAGCTAAAAATGTAAGAAACTAACAAAAACTAGCAAAAGAAAAATAGATAAAAATATGAGAGTTAAATGACAATTTAGAAATAAATCCACTCTCTAGATCATATATTCAACAATTAATGAAATTATGATCTCTTTTTTGATCATAAGTGAGTTTAAATGATGTGTTTATTATAAGTATGGCTTATTTGTGCTATTAATTAGCTCAACGCAATCCATCAAACTATAACACACCCCTTAAATCACTTACTAACTCTCATGAAAACAACAACAAAGTTGAAAATGAAATCTATTTTAAGCATGACCTATTAACTATTGTTTAGAAATATAGGCCATCAAATTTTATTTTCACATTCACTTCATTACCATCATCATATGTAGATGAAGAGGTAATTATTGCTTGTGATTGTTTAAGCATAGCCTGTGTTTGCGCCAAAATTGGTCACAAACCCCGAATGTTGTGAAAGCACCAGTATATGAATATAAATCAACAATATTCACACACAAATCTCAAATCTAGACAAACAGAGTATCACAATTCAGAAATAATGAACAGAAACACGAGATTTATAGTGGTTCGGCGATCTTGCCTACGTCCACTCTGAAGTTGATGATTTTATTGATGTTCACTCGATGATTACAATCTCTTCTAATGTAGTACAACTGAAATTATATTCTAAGTCTCAATCTAAGATAGCGGTGGTGTTCTGGAGTAAATCTGGCAGAATCTGGGCGCTCTTTAGCTCTTAGAATTATCCGACCCCCTTTCTGAATGACCAGGGGCTCTATTTATAGGTGGAGGAGGCTGATATTTCGCCTAAAATGAGGGGAGACCAGTTCTGGTACGTCAGGGGGCCCACATGGCCGAAATCTGGAGATCCGGGCCCACTTTGGGATCGATTCGACCCTTGGTTCGAATCGATCAAGAAATCATCCAATCGAGCTGAA
This sequence comes from Allium fistulosum, assembly GCA_030737815.1. Classification (NCBI taxonomy): domain Eukaryota; kingdom Viridiplantae; phylum Streptophyta; class Magnoliopsida; order Asparagales; family Amaryllidaceae; genus Allium; species Allium fistulosum. The sequence goes on along the minus strand of CM060901.1, from coordinate 299,795,165 downwards.
ATTTGGAGTGAACGTTCTTCAACATGTGCTCAAGCTTCTGTGAAAATTTCATAGCATTTGGATGTGTAGATCTCAAGTTATGATCGATTCAAGGTTGCATTTCTGGTTGACTAGCCTGGTTCGAATCGATCTAGTTCGAATCGATTCGTTCGAATCGATCCAGTGCGCGCTTCTGTGACGACGTGGAGCGCCTCCTTCGTGTCGATCCGTCTTGTGCTCCTGATTGACTGGGTCGACTCCATGTTCTTCACCGCTTTGACTGGGTGGATTCGTGGTAGTGGGTTCGAAGACATCCCTCTTCGAATCGAATGAACGAAGGTCTGTTCGAATCGATCTAGGTGTAAAGTCGATCGATTCGAAGTTGCTTCAAGCAGTGTGGATTCGAAGTATCTGCAGCTCCGTGGATTCGAAGTAACCAGGGGAGACTTCCATCGAGTCGAACATGCTGCCTTGGATGGTGGATACGAAGCTTAGCCGTCTAAATGGATTCGAAGGACCTTCAGTTTGATGGATACGAACCTGATGGAGGTGAGGCTATTTACCTTTCGATCGATTCGAATGCCATGGTTTCGTACAGGGGTAACTTGATGGATTCGAACTAGCGATGTCTTGAATGGATTCGAACATGAACCCTGCCAATGGATACGAAGAAGACGATATCGATGGATTCGAAGTAAGGCAGGGATGATGGATTCGAATGATGGCTACACTGATGGATTCGAACATAGATTCTTCTATCTTGCGTTGATCATAACTTGAACATACGGACTCGGATTGACTTGAGATTTGAAACGTTGACTCTCATGGCTTAGCTTTTCATGTCCTATCAATTTTGGCTCGATCCGGACTCGGACAAAATTCATTGATATCCATAGTAAAACAGTGTATAATGAGCTTTTACGACGAACTGTCTTTAGTTTTCCAGTCAACTTTTTGGTGTCACGGCCTTGCCAAAAGGCGGGATAACATTTGCCCCCCAAAACATGCCTTGCGATAGGAAGGTGTGTTTTGTAATGCCCTTAGCTGGATGTTCATATCCTGTTGATGACCTGCAAAGACATTGATAGTTTTATCTGACCTTAAATGATGACCGTTCGCGATCTAGCCATTGGAGGTGGAATTCGACCGTTCGCGATCTAGTATTTCTATATGGCCCCAAATGACGACCGTTCGCGATCAAGCCATTTGAGGTGAGGGGTGCCGTTCGAGGCGAGTTGTGATCGTTCGCGATCGGGTGACGTGGAAAGAGGAATGTGATCGTTCGCGATTGTGTGCCGTACGAGGCAAAAATGTGATCGTTCGCGATCGAATGTCGTATTAGGTGAATTGTGACCGTTCGTGGTCGAGTGCCGTACGAGGCAGAGTGTGATCGTTCATGATCGAATGTTATACTAGATGAAGTGTGACCGTTCGCGGTCGGGTGCCGTTCGAGGCAAACGGTGACCATTCGAGGTCGTTTGCTGTTCGAGGCTAATGGTGACCGTTCGAGGTCGGGTGCCGTTCGTGGTGAAGTGTGATCGTTCGCGATCGAATTGTGACCGTTCGCGGTCGGATGCCGTTCAAGGCGAATTGTGACCGTTCGTGGTCGGGTGCCGTTCAAGGCGAATTGAGTGTGCCCGGGGAGGGACTTAGTATCATCAATACCGGGTTTCACGTTCGGGTGAATCCCCGGATTGTTTCTTGCAACGGTTTATCGCCATCTCAGAGCATGCCTAGGGACCATTCGTGATCCCGTACATGTGTAAGTGGCTTAGCCGTTATGAAATCACAAGTAGCATTTTTTCATTGAAAATAAGTCTTTAGCAGAGATGTTAAACAAAGTCAAGTTCAAATATTCAAATCAAGATGAAACAAAAGCAAAGCACGGATGTCAAAGTGTAAACTCCCACAATGATAGGGTTAGTAGTCATTCACAACATGCCTATGGACCGTTCGTGATCTCGCACATGTGTAAATGACTTACCCGTGTTGGTGAGAGGTTTACAACTTGTCCATCGTTATTTCAACTAATTGATAATCATACGATGTCCTGGCTCGGGGGCACCCCTGGCTGATGTAGACGGCGGTCGCTCTGGCTCCACCGCTGGAGCTCGCCTCCTCACATACTGAAGTAGCATACCGTTCCTGATGTGCCCTTCCACCTCATCCTTCAGATGTCTACAGTCGTTAGTGTTATGACCATTCAGTTCGTGGAATAAGCAGTATATGTCTGATTTCCTCTCGTCAACAGTGGGATCCCTTCGTATTGGCCTACGGTAGGGAACTTGCTCTCGTGTATCTTGGTAGATTCGCTCCAAACTTTCATTCAGCTCTGAATAAGTGGTGAATCGTGGCTCTCTCCGCAGTCGCTTTGACCTGTCACCATTGTCCTCAGCCTTTCGTTTTTCTTTATCCTTGCCTGAATCATTTTCGAGAGGCTTTTTGTCTTTAAGTGCATAAACTTCTATTCCCTCTCCTTCTTCTCTTTCAGCATTAGCATCTTCCAATCGTAAAAACTTTTCTGCCTCATGATAGAATTCTCCTAGATCCATTGGCGGATCCTTAGTTAATGAATTTTTGAATTCCGTGCCATCAGCTACTCCGGACACAGCTGCCATCATAACCATGGATGGATCTGGCCGATACACCGATGCTGCTGCCGCATTGAATCGCGTCAAGAAATTCCTCAAAGTCTCCCCAGCTTTCTGCTTTAGCGTTGCCAAACTCATCACATTCTTGGGTCTTGAAATATGAACTCTGAATTGCCTCATAAATTTCTCAATCAAATCGGTCCATGTCCCAATGGAGCCACTCTCTAGCTGTCTGAACCATAAAGCTGCTATGTCTGTCAAATACAATGGGAAGCACCGGGCCATGACTTCCTGTGATGCCCCCAGCACTTCCATGTGCCTTATATACCTCGTTAGATGGACCGCGGGGTCCGTCCTCCCATCATACCCTTCTACTGTTGGCAGTTTGAATTCTGGTGGGTTCCTAGCCAATCTAATCGCAGGAGAAAAGGGACTCTTGTTCACGTCTTCAAGATCTTTGTTTACTAATCCGCCCCTCATGGCTCGCCTGACCATCTCTGCCAATCTATCATTGTCTCCAAGCTGTAGTCCTCGTTCGCTACCTTCGATCTGCCCCCCGAGTCCGTGTGAGCTCTCGGGTGTCTGCCCCCCTGGCTCAGCGTTCATCCCTCTATTGCCGCCAGGTTGCTCGGATGTCCTTGTCTCTCTTCCCAGGTTCGGATCAACATGTCCTAAGTGTATGCCCCCCAGCTCCGGCGCTGCGCCAGATGGTCCTGCTCCGTTCTAGATTCTGGTTGTTCCTTGATTTTGTGCTCCAAGTTGTCCAATCTGTTGAAGCAAATTCTGGATCATCTCCTCCTGTCTCTTCATCGTTGTCTCCATCTCATCCCTAGTGATGAAGATCGATGCTTGGTTTGCTCCTGAGGAAGCCTCTTGACTCCCTTCGTGCTGACTTCGCTCTGGTCTCTGCCTTTTACTAGTTTGTCTCGTCATGATTCTTCGGATCTGAATCTCTTAGCCTTCTGATTCAACTTTCAAATGATAGAACTCCTGAGTTCAATTCTCAGTGAAAGCACCAAAGTGTTTGCGCCAAAATTGGTCACAAACCCCGAATGTTGTGAAAGCACCAGTATATGAATATAAATCAACAATATTCACACACAAATCTCAAATCTAGACAAACAGAGTATCACAATTCAGAAATAATAAACAGAAACACGAGATTTATAGTGGTTCGGCGATCTTGCCTACGTCCACTCTGAAGTTGATGATTTTATTGATGTTCACTCGATGATTACAATCTCTTCTAATGTAGTACAACTGAAATTATATTCTAAGTCTCAATCTAAGATAGCGGTGGTGTTCTGGAGTAAATCTGGCAGAATCTGGGCGCTCTTTAGCTCTTAGAATTATCCGACCCCCTTTCTGAATGACCAGGGGCTCTATTTATAGGTGGAGGAGGCTGATATTTCGCCTAAAATGAGGGGAGACCAGTTCTGGTACGTCAGGGGGCCCACATGGCCGAAATCTGGAGATCCGGGCCCACTTTGGGATCGATTCGACCCTTGGTTCGAATCGATCAAGAAATCATCCAATCGAGCTGAAATTTGGAGTGAACGTTCTTCAACATGTGCTCAAGCTTCTGTGAAAATTTCATAGCATTTGGATGTGTAGATCTCAAGTTATGATCGATTCAAGGTTGCATTTCTGGTTGACTAGCCTGGTTCGAATCGATCTAGTTCGAATCGATTCGTTCAAATCGATCCAGCGCGCGCTTCTGTGACGACGTGGAGCGCCTCCTTCGTGTCGATCCGTCTTATGCTCCTGATTGACTGGGTCGACTCCATGTTCTTCGCCGCTTTGACTGGGTGGATTCGTGGTAGTGGGTTCGAAGACATCCCTCTTCGAATCGAATGAACGAAGGTCTGTTCGAATCGATCTAGGTGTAAAGTCGATCGATTCGAAGTTTCTTCAAGCAGTGTGGATTCGAAGTATCTGCAGCTCCGTGGATTCGAAGTAACCAGGGGAGACTTCCATCGAGTCGAACATGCTACCTTGGATGGTGGATACGAAGCTTAGCCGTCTGAATGGATTCGAAGGACCTTCAGTTTGATGGATACGAACCTGATGGAGGTGAGGCTATTTACCTTTCGATCGATTCGAATGCCATGGTTTCGTACAGGGGTAACTTGATGGATTCGAACTAGCGATGTCTTGAATGGATTCGAACATGAACCCTGCCAAAGGATACGAAGAAGACGATATCGATGGATTCGAAGTAAGGCAGGGATGATGGATTCGAATGATGGCTACACTGATGGATTCGAACATAGATTCTTCTATCTTGCGTTGATCATAACTTGAACATATGGACTCGGATTGACTTGAGATTTGAAACGTTGACTCTCATGGCTTAGCTTTTCATGTCCTATCAATTTTGGCTCGATCCGGACTCGAACAAAATTCATTGATATCCATAGTAAAACAGTGTATAATGAGCTTTTACGACGAACTATCTTTAGTTTTCCAGTCAACTTTTTGGTGTCACGGCCTTGCCAAAAGGCGGGATAACAGCCTATTTGTTATGAACAACATAAACTATCAAATTCAACATGAAACAATAAATCACATGAAACAATAAATCACATCAACATTCCTTTAAGCACAAAAGAGTCAAAATTATCAAAATGTTGAAGCTACATGATTAGAGGCTTCATTACCCCTAAATTGAAGGGGTTAAGCTCTCATTTTTGTTATCATATGAACAAATGTAGCTTGCAACATAGAACAAAATAAAGAGAAAAGGAGAGCTAAATGAAAGAAAAAACTAATCTACTTGCATAAAAGAAAAGAGATCTACACTACAACATGAAAGGAAATAAACAAGAGAAGAAAAGAGCATGTATTTAAAATTGCATAAAAAGGAAAAGAAAAATTACATGATATAAAAATGGCTAAGTAGCCATGAAAAGAGAAAGAGAACTTGTCTTTTATTTTGAGCCTAAACTAAACTAAGAGAGACTAAGAGAGAAGAGGGTTACATGAAACATAAGGGGATTTTATACATGTGTTAAACCCTAATTCATATTTTTGGAGAATGCTCAAAATACCCTCTTAGGAAGTGTGGAGGCCAAGTAATCATTAGCTTCAAATAATCCTCATTTAAGTGTACATGAAGCCATTAATTCCATAAGCATGTACATTAGCCTCTAATTTGTACATTAAGGTAGGTGGGTAGGTGGGGCCCTCCATTATCTTCACTTTGAATTATTTCCATCTTCATTTGTTCTCTTCACTCTTGTGCATGCATATATCATCATGTAACCACTTGTAAAATTCACTAAATTTCCTACAAAACAACATAGAAAATTCCAAGTAAATTTTCACAATTTAATAAATACATAAAATGACCATTTTGCCCCTATATGAAGATGAATATGTGACAATTTCAAATAATTTGAATTTTGGTTTAAACAAGTTAAAATACCCAATATGATCATTTATTTAATTTAAATAAATTAAATATGGTGGTAAAAATATGCACATTTACGTGAACAATAAATACCCCCACACTTATCTTTTTATTCGTCCTCGAATAAAGGAAAACTAAGATAAATCCATTTTCATAGGGAGCACGATTGCATTGAGCGTATGCAATAAGCCGTTAAACCTCTGGGTGTCCCCAGTAGGACGAGTGTTGTCTCGTGAGGGTTTTCACCGATACTACCCACAAAATCCAAATGCAGGATGAAAATATTTACAAAATGCAAGATCTATTTACAAAGAGATGAATGCAAGTTTTTGAAAATATTTACGAATGAAGGATTTACTTTTAAATTAACACAAATAAGTTAAATATAGGTTTGGTCATTATCTTGAAATTTAAGTCATTTACTCGTCAAAATTTCCCACAAAAATTAAGTTATCATAACAAATAGACAATATTTTAACTCGTTGTTTCAGTTGATAGCAAAATGTAACCATGAAATAGGTCTTTAGTTGATTATCAAAGTTTATTAAAGTGGTATTTCATTTCATTTCAATAACAAATCAAATCAAATAAGTTAAAATAGTGCTTGGATTTCATTTGCTTACTCTCTCCATTTTTTTTAATTTTTTTATTGATATTTACAATATTTACATATGCCTAACTTAGATAAACTGAGGCCAGATATACCGATCGTGCACTGCCTTTCGGGCTTACGTGAGAAGGGTACAGAGCATGGCGAGTGAACACATGAATGCGAACACCTATTGACTGTAGGCGTTATTAAAAAGAATTTTTATATATATACACCTAACTCAGATAAACTGAGGCCAGATATACTGATCGTGCACTGCCTTTCGGGCTTACGTGAGAAGGGTATAGAGCATGGCGAGTGAACACACGAGTGTGAACACATGACTCTAGGTGTTTAAAAAATACATTTATACAAGAAATATTTTTGTTTTTGTGTTGTTGTTTTTTTGTTGAAAGAGAGAGTTTCGCAAAATTATCTTAGCACTATTTAACTTAGAAGACAAAAAAAATGTTATATCTTTACTTTAAATCAACCACTTTTTAAAACAAAGATTTTCAATTAGGATATATTTCATAATTAACACGTATGAATCTTCCTATATACTAGTTAAACCATTGTTATTTGTAATCAAACTTCATTTTTATTTTTGTTAAGACAAATAAATTTTCAAAATTTTCAATTTAATTAACCAAAAACATATATTTATCCTATAGTGTTTCTTTCTAAAAATAAATCAAAAATGCTTAAAAAAATTTGTTTTTTTTCGTTTTTGAGATTTTTTTTATTTTTGGAAAGAAAAATTAAAAATAAACCATGAAAAAATAAAAAATGATGATGAGTCTCCCCCCACACTTGATTTTGACTGTGTCCCCACAGTCAACCGAAGTGGAAGGAGAAAAATAAAAACAAAAACATGACCTTTATTTAAATGAAAATTAACGGTATTTACACTAGATCAGAAATTATATCGTCAAAAAGTAAATGAAACGGTCTTCCAAAGACCGATTCATTTGCCTTGTCAAGTATACGAGACACAGCTTAAGCTCGAAAAACCAAACCATAAATGATTTCCAAGTTGAATGTTGATTTGGGAAAACGAATGTCGTTTTATTTAAATTCTTACGATTTGTTTTATTTTGGATGATTTTCGGGGTTGATAAAACAATTGGTTGAAATTCAAGTTTATTATCACCAAATTGAAATTCAAGCTCTTCATTGAAAAATTCTTCAGAATTATTGATTTCAAAATCAAAGTGATGGTTTAAATCTTCCCCGTCGGAATTTAACAACTCGTCATCGAAAAGTCCAAAAAATTCGTGTCCATTAAATTCGTCTTCCTTTGTTGGATTATCAACAACTTCATTATGTATCTCAAGTTCAAAATCCAAAGTTGTTGTATTCAAATTTTCGAAATGGAGAAAAGGAAGATCGAATTTTAAATTTGGTTCCACACCCTCAAAAGAATTGAAATCCAACTCAATTACCGTGTTTTTAACAACTTCGTTAAGATTTACATTTTCAATTTCAAAAGTTTTTATTTGAAAATCTTCGATTTGGGTAAAAGGTGGATTATCACTTGACTTGTCACACGTTGGGATTTGGTTTTGTTGTTCACGTTGTTTCATATAAGTTTCAAACAACGAATCTGTGTGATCATCGTAAATTTCGTTCATTTGTTCAACAAAATCCAATTTATAATTATTAGCTTTAGGATTTTTGATTTGCATTTGTTGAGAACAAAAATTTTCACTTGCATCATAGTCGAGATTATTCCCATTGCCAAAATTATTTGAAAAGTGGATCACATTTTCGTTTTGATTTTGAAATTCATTTTGGAGTTCACAATTAATTGGCATGGGTTATACTCGAAATCGTTTTAATTTTGAAGTGAATTCCAATTTTGATTATTTTGAAAACTTTGATTTGAATCATTACCCAAATATGAATTACACAAATCATTTATCATTTGATTTTGTTGTGTAGAGATTTCAAGTAAAGACGAAATGCTCATTTCAAGATTTGAGGGTTGGTCATTGTTTTGAAAATTTTGTGGTTCAAAATTTGAATCATTTAAACAATAGTTGTTGTTAAAATATCCATACGAATTTGGAGTGAAATCATATGGATTATATTGATTTTCACAACTATTGTAAAATTCAAGTGAATATGGAAATTCGGACATTTTCAAGAATGTTTTTGGTTTTTTTTATAAAGGAAAATTATTTACAAATAAAATTTATTTTTCAAAAGGGAAATTGATTTTTTGTTTTGTTTTTTGGTTTTTCATTTTTTTTGTTTTTGAAAAGGTTTTATAATTTTTTTTTTGGATTTTGGTTTTTCTAATTTTTTTTTGGATTTTTGAAATTTCAAAAAAGGATTTAAAAATTTCAAAGGAAAAGGAATATATACAATTTTTTTTATTTTGGATTTTGATTTTTTTTTAAATATGTATGAACTAATGCAACTAAATGAATGCAATGAGTAATTACAAATGATTTATCCTAAGTTAACCCAAAATTGTATAATTACACATTGTCTTAGTTCAACAAGATAGTTCTCAGCCAGGTAACGGACAAGATTTATCAATGCACCACGAATCACCGTAGCAATGCAGCCGAAGGTTTAAGTACCTTCAGAGAAACAACCACTATAATATTTACGAATCACCGTAATATTTATAAATGGTTATTGCTCTGCTGTAGCCTAGACACCAAGAAATTAAATTGTTCAAAGAAGACAACTTGTCAATATACAATTAAGTGTTTCTATGTCTAACTGTTATTACTAATCAAAATTCTAGGATGAAATGCAAAAGCAGAAATTAAACGTGTATTAACAATGCAACTACGAATGGATTTTGTTTTTGTTTGTTTTTTTTTCTGAATTTTTTTTTAAATGCAAGTAAACAACAATGCAAGACAAACAAAAACAATAGATATATACAATGCAAGGCAAATAAAGAGAAAATTATAAATAAGCAAGCAGTTTTTTTTTGGCAAGCTTAGCACGCAAGCAATTTATTTTAGCAAGCACTTCTGCTCCTTCTGCAATTCTGCTTTGGCAACGTGAAATAAAAACAAAATATATATACAGTTTTTATTTTTATTTTTTTATTTTTTTTTTGAAAAGGAAACTTAAAAGTGCAGTTTTACTTTAAAAAAAATTTTGGAACTAAAGACAAGTTGAAATAAAACTAATAAACTACACTTTAAAAGACAACTTTTTTTTGTTTTTTTTTATTTTTAATAATAAAGGGAAGTACAAAAAATTTTTATTGACCACTAACTAAGAAAAAAAATAACAATCAAATAAAACAAGAATTTTTTTTAACAAAATAAAACAAAGGATTTTGAAATAAACAAAACAAAAATACTTAACTAAACCCATAAAATAACATGACAAAATTAAAACAAAATCAGAAAAGAAAAGGATTTTAAAAATAAACAAAAAAAAAATTATTCACTGAGCCCACAACGTCGTCCCACTGCCCAAATTAACAAGCAACTTTACAAACTTCTTTCCAGTACACGCAAATTCTAATCGATATAATTCACAAACCAATTCGAATTTAGTTTCCCAAATTCCAGAGTTTCGAAATTTCCATAAATCAATTCTAGATGCTCAAATCTCGAAATCGACTTATTCGTTTTTTTCTTTCTTTCTTATACTTGATTCGAGTGTTAGGGTCTGGGTATCGAAGTTTTGGTTCGGGGTTGAACTTCTGGTGATGTTGGGCGTGCGCGATTGGAGTTCGCGACTGCTAGAGATAAGGTGATTGATGAAGAGTTCACTGCAGTGATTTTGGGATTTTGGGTTTCGAATGGTGGATCGGCGATTGTAGTCGCGAATTGGTTGAGGCAGTGGATGGCTGGAAGTTCGTATGAATGGTTCGACGGAGTGTTGAATTGGTTCGTGGTGGTGTTGACAATAGATGTTGAATGCTAGTGGTTGTGGTTTGCTTGACAGAAGTTGCTCTGGGAGGTGGTTTCTTTGAGAGGAAATGGTGGCAGTGTCGTTGTACAGTTTGGGTTGGAGGTGATTGGCTGCAGTAGGTGAACGGAGGAAGGCTAGCTTTTGGTTTAAAGGTTGAAGTCGATTGGTGGTTCAGGCGGTTTAAATTTGCGATGTTGGTTGTGATTCTGTTCGATTTTCGAATTGCAAGCAAGGTGATTCCTTCTAGTCGGTGGCGATGGCCGGTGATTGCGATTCTGGTAGCAGTCGATTGTGTGTTCGTGGCTGTTGCAGCTGAAGATAGCAGCAGATTTGTAGTTTGCTTTGAATTGTTGAGATACTGTGATATGTTGCCAGATGGTCAGGGGTTTGGATGATGGAAACGGTGGGTTTTGGTTTGGGGTGGCTCTGGTATATAGTGGAAGAGCAAGCAATTGGTAAGGCAGGGGTAGTGGTTGGATGTGAATGTGATGGAGTGGTGGCTGTTAAGTTTTGTGGTCAGAGACAGTTGAATGTCTGGCTGTTTGGCACTGTGATGGGGATTTGGGTTGTAGCAGAGGCAAAAGCAGTGATGAACTGAGATGTACACTGTTGTTTATATGGTGGAATGCAATGGAATTTTTTTTGGGTAATTTGTATTGCGAGTGATGGTGTAACAGGTGAGTGTAATAGAGTTGCAGTAGAAAATTAGGTAGCTGTAGTTTGAAATGAAGTTGTCGTGACAGGTTGATGAACTGCAAGGTGGTAGTGGTTCAGTCAAGTTGTGTAGTGGATGGTTATGTATTGGTGGGTTGATGATGTTTTGAAGGGGGAGTTTTGGAGTGACTGGTTGTTTACAGTGAGAGTGGAGTGGAGTTCAGGGGATGCGATGAGGATGACAGGGGTATGTGATGAGTTAGTGAACTATCGTAGCAGTTTTTGGTGGTCAGTGGTTGATGACAGTTCGCAGAGAGCTGCAGTTTGAAGATGCACAAGGGTGCACAGTCACAATAAATAGTAAACAGTAAACAATGGTGCACAGAAGTGTAAATGTAAAGCAGTGAAACATTTTTTTTTGTGAAACAGTGAAGACATTGTAAATGCAAATGCAAGGAATAAAATAGTTTTGTTTTGAAATTGTGTATGATTTTTTTTAAATAGAAACTCGAAATGAAAATGCTAGTTGAAAACAAAAGAAAAACACACAAGAACAAAATTAAACAACAAACAAACACACAATTTTTTTAAAAAAAAACTGCAAACAGACACAAAATAAACACACACAAAAGTCAAACGAAAATAATTCGAAGAATAGAAAATTAAAATCAAAACAATTCCCCGGCAACGGCGCCAAAAACTTGTTAATCGACGGAATTTCTATCGGATTAGAAAACCGTCGAAAAATTTCAAATTAAATTTGTAACCGCAAGCGCACGGCGTACACTTGTAGTACGTGGCGAATACATGTCGATTCATAGGGAATTGATGATTTTAAAATTCTATTCAATCAAATTAACCAAAGTTGAAAGTGTGATTAGCTAAAAATGTAAGAAACTAACAAAAACTAGCAAAAGAAACATAGATAAAAATATGAGAGTTAAATGACAATTTAGAAATAAATCCACTCTCTAGATCATATAATTCAACAATTAATGAAATTATGATCTCTTTTTTGGTCATAAGTGAGTTTAAATGATGTGTTTATTATAAGTATGGCTTATTTGTGCTATTAATTAGCTCAATATAATCCATCAAACTTTAACACACCCCTTAAATCACTTACTAACTCTCATGAAAACAACAACAAAGTTGAAAATGAAATCTATTTTAAGCATGACCTATTAACTATTGTTTAGAAATATAGGCCATCAAATTTTAATTTCACTTCATTACCATCATCATATGTAGATGAAGAGGTAATTATTGCTTGTGATTGTTTAAGCATAGCCTATTTGTTATGAACAACATAGACTATCAAATTCAACATGAAACAATAAATCACATCAATATTCCTTTAAGCACAAAAGAGATCAAAATTATCAAAATGTTGAAGCTACATCATTAGAGGCTTCATTACCCCTAAATTGAAGGGGTTAAGCTCTCATTTTTGTTATCATATGAACAAATGTAGCTTGCAACATAGAACAAAACAAAGAGAAAAAGAGAGCTAAATGAAAGAAAAAAACTAATCTACTTGCATAAAAGAAAAGAAATCTACACTACAACATGAAAGGAAATAAACAAGAGAAGAAAAGAGCATGTATTTAAAATTGCATAAAAAGGAAAAGAAAATTTACATGAAATAAAAATGGCTAAGTAGCCATGAAAAGAGAAAGAGAACTTGTCTTTTATTTTGAGCCTAAACTAAACTAAGAGAGACTAAGAGAGAAGAGGGTTACATGAAACATAAGGGGATTTTATACATGTGTTAAACCCGAATTCATATTTTTGGGGAATGCCCAAAATACCCTCTTAGGAAGCGTGGAGGCCAAGTAATCATTAACTTCAAATAATCCTCATTTAAGTGTACATGAAGCCATTAATTCCATAAGCATGTACATTAGCCTCTAATTTGTACATTAAGGTAGGTGGGGTCCTCCATTATCTTCACTTTGAATTATTTCCATCTTCATTTGTTCTCTTCACTCTTGTGCATGCATATATCATCATGTAACCACTTGTAAAATTCACCAAATTTCCTACAAAACAACATAGAAAATTCCAAGTAAATTTTCACAATTTAATAAATACATAAAAATGACCATTTTGCCCCTATATGAAGATGAATATGTGACAATTTCAAATAATTTGAATTTTGGTTTAAACAAGTTAAAATACCCAATATGATCATTTATTTAATTTAAATAGATTAAATATGGTGGTAAAAATATGCACATTTACGTGCACATCAGTGCCAAGCTGCCATTCTTCTTCTTAACTGATCATCTCAACCAAGCTCTTTAAATATCTTCTTGTAGTTACCAATCCATGCTTTAGCTTCTGAGTATCCTTTAGTTCCAAAGTAAGTCTTCCCTCCCATATTGAGAAAGTCCTTACATAGCTTGGGAAAGTCAGCAAGACGGTGTGCTGCATCAGCAGCTGGGGCAGTGGGTGTTACCGGTGCAGTTGGAGGAATAGGAATCTTCCCGATAGTCCTAAGATATTATTTACCATTCGAGCATTATGGGTGGTCTTCCACGGGTAGGGTTCCCTTGTTCGGAAGAATAGTGATTATCAGCCATATCAACTATCCGTAGGTTAAACCTTTAGTGACGATTTCCTAAGATAGTATTTACATGCTGCAAGAAAAGGAAAGTTAGCCTAGTGTCTGTGCGTACATTCAAGAAGAGGGGGTACAATTGTGTGTGTGTATAGTAAAAATTCTTTTTGAAAAACCTTTTTCAAAATAACAAATACATCTCTCATACGTATAATTTTTCCCTATTGATTGAGTAATCTAGAGCTCTGATACCAAATGTAACAACCCTCCCTAGAACAAGCCTAAATTTGGACCCAGAAAAGGCCCATCGAAACTTAGATCCATTCTACGGCAAGCTATTGGTAGTAAAAAGAAATAACATTGTAGAGAAAAAACTAAACTTTCAGAACTCAGAGTGGATGGAACAAAATATAATAGTAAAGTGTGCCCATTTATTCCAAAACTAGAAAAATGTCATAACACAAAATCCCATAAAAACCGTAACATAATATATGTTACAACAATTGTTTAAGTCCATGGGTACGCATGAAAGCAAATAATAATAAATACTGCCACTTGTCAAGCTTCCTCATGTTTAAGCATCTTTGCCGCCATCACTCTGTCCTTAACTTGTATTGTAATGAAGAGGGAGTCGGAACAACAAGTGTCTGGTGAATAAAAACCTCGAGTCTTACCTTTTCAGAACTTGGGCAGTATATTTCAATATGTCTACGAACATAAAACCATTAAAATCATTTGATACTTCTTTATAAGGAAAGGAGGCGGGTCCAACCACTTAATACCTTCCATTCCAGAAGTAAATCCCTTATCCCAATCATACGTCAAAAATAGCTAATAATGTAACAAACGGTACCCAAGCCACTTAATCCTTCCTAGTGGAAAATAGGCAGACCCCATCTTTTAATGCTTATTTCCAAAACTGTGGCTCTCAATAGTACCATCTAGCTGACATCATATGGAATCGCATAGGCCACTTAATACTTCCAAGGGGAAAATAAGCAAACCCCTATATTTAAGGCCTAATTTCAGAAGCAGACCTCTGTAGAGATACCACCTAAGGTAACCCCTTGCCCATTTAATACTTCGTCTGGGGAAAAAGGCAGGTCCAACCACTTAATACATCAAACCCCGTAGCAGGCCCTTCGTATTATGGCCTATACTTATAATGACGTCTCATAGTAGTCCGCTATTCGTAGGAACTGGTAACCAGATTACCTAGGCAGATTTCCCCTACAGAATTTGGAACTAACTTTGCATCATTACAAATATTTATTATAAGGATATCTCGCATAAATAAAAGTGTGCACAACTGCTGGTAGCCTCAAAGTGAATGGAAACTTCTGTCATGTAACTCTATTAACCTCCCATCCCTATGACTTAGCCATAAATTAATTACTCTATATACACACACACACTCAACTCACCATTTCATAAATAAATTTAAATAAGAATTGCAATCTAAACACCATATTTTATTCAACTCCTATTTTTACAAAGACATAGACATGAATAAGTGGTGTAAACTACGAATAGAATTCGTAATCTAAACCCTGTATTTTATTGAAGGATCACAATTTGACCCAAAGAAGAAGAAGAAGTGGAATAGACTATGAAATTATCAAAAATTACATAAACGAAAAAATTCCATCAAATTAATATAAGTAATTGAGAATCTCAACATCGAGTTGACATTTCGAAATAAAAAGGAATTATTGGGGAATTTATATAACATGTTTTCCAAAACCCAAAATCCCTATGGAAAATTAGAACCAAAAGAAATACATTAAACAATTGCTGAAAAGAAATACTAAGGTTTCCACTCACAAATTAGCCTTAGCTTTACTCAAATGGATTTGTAGCCATCCGATCTCTTCCATAATCTCTCTCTTCTGATATATATATATATATATATATATATATATATAAACACATACAATAGGGAAGAGGTGTATATTCATTAGATTCGGAATATTGGAGAAGAATAAGATAAAAATAGATTGGAGGAAGAAGAACCAAATAGGAAATCGGTTGAATCCTTACCTGAATTTTCTATTGAGTTTATAAATCTTATTAGAGAGATAGCAATGGCAGAGCTTCATCATATTCCCCAAAATAATATGAATAAAAGTGGAGAGAATAGGGTTTTATTTATAGGAGTTGAAATGCACTAGAATCGTAGGATGGAAGTAGGTAGGAAATGGGCAAATTTGGAGCGCACAACCGAATAGAACATAACATAAAACCCTAGCCACCACTAGCAACTGACGTTGCCAAGCGGTTGACCGGCTGACCTATTTAGGTCGACCGTTCTTTTATTAAGGGACGTTTATTTTTGTTTCCATTGCCCGATTTATTTTATTCCCAAATTAATTTTTAAACGTTAAGCCTTAATTAATCGTTTACTTAACCCCCATGCTAATTTTTGAAATTTAAATCCTAAATTTGATTTCTCATTTAAATTTGAGAACTTCAAATGCTTATAACTTCTTTGTTTGAGCTCCATTTTCAACATAATATACATGGAAACATATCAGAATTTCGCCACGAACGCAACGGAATAACTTTCATGCTTAAATTCCAACTTTTATAAAATTTCTATATCCAATCCTTATCATATTTAATTCAATTTACTTTATTTATTTATGGTTTATTTTATGGGGTGATACATCCAAGCTCTGGCTTTAGTGTGGGAGAAAATCGTGTGAGAAGAGCGGCAGAGCTTGGAAGGAGGTGAGGTGAATTTGGTGGAGTTAGGGCACGAGATTCCGAGTCCAGAGGAGATCGAAGAGCTCAGAGTTAATGAACTTATTTTGCATCTGGAACCGGCCACTATGGTTCAAGAAGATCAAACCGAAGGCTCCGGACACCTCAGGATCTTACTATAGGGCTCACTTCTAGGCCCACAACCGCCTTTGTGACTCCATATGTCCTTCCATACAATATGGATGCATCACAGATGTAGTAAACAAGCATACTATCTCCTATTCACAAATAATATTTCATATTCATTACATAGTCCCACTGGCAATCCCACGTTCAAAGAAAATATAATTATTACAAAATACTCCAATAACGACGTATGAAGATGCTCCCTCGGTTGATCAGAGTTTAATATTTGGCAATTATACAACTTTTCCATTACATCCATACAGACTAAATCAACCAACATGGTAGATTAGATAAGAACTCCTAAATAGTTAGATTGCCTCCCACATGTCTATGGAAGCTTATACAACTTACTAGAAACCTAAAATCCCTTACTCTCGACCTACTCAAAGGAGTACCCGATTGTTTAAGGGGGGAAAAACTTGGGGTCGGAAAAACAGTCTGGTGTGAATAATAACCTACCATCTCGAACCAAAAATAGATATTAGTGAGACCACGCCGTTGAGCAGATTGGGTTTTTCCCTCACTAATATCTTAACCAAAGCACATTAACTATATATTGTGCTCTTGCATCCACAATTGTTAGAACATAGAAAATAGAATTTCGTGCAACATACATTGGACTACCTATCCTAATTTATTAGACTATATGTCTTAATTTTCATCTAACTATCTATCTTAATTACAAATGACTATTTGTATTACATTTATATGGACTACCCATCTCACGTGTGATTATTTGGATTACCCATCTCACGGTTGATAACGTTTAATTGATTTTGAATTTGATATTTGGATCAGTGTTCGCAGTGGAAAATCTATTTATTAATTTTTGTTGAGTGTATTTATTTTGTTTCTTATGTTAGTTTGGATATTTGAGATAGTTGTGTTGAATTTAATTTTGAAATTTGTGTGTATTTATCAAAGTTGTGTAATGGATTTAATTATTTGGTTTATTATATAGCATATATATATATATATGGTTATGATTGGAGGCAATTTGAAAATGTTTTAAAGTTATTAAGTGTATGGTAGAAGTAAAGATTTTTTATATATGAAGATATAGTTTATTATTATTATATGATATTGGAAGCAAATATATAAAATAATCATTTGAAAAGTGTGTGTATATATTAAAAGTATGGCGTTGAGTTATAATTTAAAGTGAATTAGTAAAGGATTTATCGAATAAGTATATTAATAATTTGTGAAAATAATACTTGCAAATATTTTTGAAATGAAGTTGTGTCAACTTCTCCGTAGAGTGGTTTAAGGATTCTGGTCGATACGCCCGATCAATGTTATCGATAAGGATTCCTAAATACTAGAACGGGGGATTTGGACACAATAATTTTGTAAAAGATATATTTTGAGTAGAGTTAAAGAAGTTTGAAAAACATTATATATATATATATATATATTAATGAAAATTTAAATGTGTAAATGCTATTTAGTGCTAGGGTTTTGAAATGTAAGCATGAGTGTTTGAAATTTGTTATATTGAAATGTGAATGTCATGGGTTTATTAATTAAGATGCAAAATTTTAAGTAAGTTAATTTTGGCTATGTGAAAGGAATATAGCAAGAATTTTATAAAACAGATTATGGATTTTAGGAAAATGATTTAAAAAGGTAATATTATAAGTCGTGTCTTAAATAAATATATATATATATATATACAGATATATATATATTGATATATGTATGTATGTATGTATACATACATATATAAATATATATGTGTGTGTATGTATATGTGTGTGTGGCTTAAAAGTCTTGATTTTGTGACTTTAAGAAAGCAGTATAGTTAAATAGTTCTAATAAATTAATTAAAAATAATATATATTCTAGTAAATGTTAAGTAATGATGAACAATAAAGAAAAATTTATTATGAAGTGATAAAATAAGTTATGAAAAATTCAATTTGTATTATGTTGAATTGAAACAAAAATGGAACTTTGAAAAAAATGTATATATGTGATATATTTGGAAAGAGAATTATTCAAACCAAAGTAATTTTGAAAATTTGAGTAATTTTCACTTTTGGAAAATGTTTTGGTTATTTAAAATAAATTGAAAATGAGAGTAAGTTTAGTATAACTAACGGAAGTCTGTAACAACCTAATTTTTAAGTAATAATTAATTGAAGCTAATAATAGTAATTAAACTAATTAGATTGGAATTTGGTGATTAATTTGAAAATGGGTTTTGTGAATTATTTAATAAAAGAATTTCAATTGTGAAAATGTAATATTTAAATTTAAAATAAGTTAAAAGGTGGAAAATGAATTTTATAAAAAGTGATGAGTTTGAAATATAATATTGATTTGGGAAAGGAAGTTATTTCAAATGGAAATTAGTATTTGTTTAAATTAAAAAGAATTCGATTTTTAAGAGTAAAAGAGAATATATATATATATATATATATATATATATATTTGTTATATTTGAAAGCGTAAGCCCAAGAAGGCCTAACCCAAATCATTTTCTAGAATTTTCCCCTTCCTTGAACGCTCACGCATGTTCAGGTATTCATAGAATCCCCATTCTTCATTTTTCCTGAAGCAAACCCACTAAGACTTTTACAACTTCAAAAATTAAAATCAAATTATATAACTTATATAAAATCCTCAAATTTGTGTAAGTGGTCCTTAATATCATTTTGCATTTATGGTTTGAGGATGTGGTGCATGTTTGTTGTGTGCGTGCATATGGATTCAAAGAGGAGCAACGCAAGCTATAGATGAGTCGTACTCATGAAATCTATGTTTAATTCAAGTAATACTTATGTATTTTTGTGTGTTTGGATTTGCTACCATATAAATTTATTCAAATTACATCAAACACTGAAGTAAATTGAGTGTAATTAGTGAGGAAATGATCGACATAGGGGTAGAATGTTTGCCCAGGTTTGAATATCCAAGTCGACCTAACATTAGCCAGGGTCGACCTGAAGCGGTCGACCATGGGACAGCCAGGTCGACCTACTGCCTTGTGTTCCTCTACGTGTGTTTGTGTGTGTATTCTCTTGTGTATATATATATATTCATGAGTGGGTGCATGTGAATTCTTTTGTGCACTTGAGGTGCTGTGTTTTATGGATTTGTTATGTTTGTAGGTGTACTATTGTGTTGTGTTGTGCGTGAGTTCATGTATGTGTATGTGTGGTGTATGCATTAAAGGATTGTTGAATATGGGTGTGTGCTGTGTTTAGATAAGTAAAGCCGAGTTTTGTGAATATGTAATGTGTGTGTTCCTCGATTTGCATGCGTGTATATGTTGATGTGTGATATTTGTTGTGTGAAAGTGTGTGTGTGTGTGTATAGGTGTGGGTTGAGTTGGTACGTGCATTGGCTGTTTTAATGTTGCATGTACATCTTCATTTTCGTGTCTTGGTGCTATATCATTTTGAGCAGCTGATCCTGTTTTGTTATGTATTTTATTATGCCTTAACCGTGTTACATCAACCTGTTATTGCATGTTTTAGTGTGAGTTAACACATGAAATTGATAACAAAACTTCTTTTAAAATATGTAAATGAATATATGTTTGAAAATATAAATAAACTAAAATAAGATAAATTGAATACGATTAATATCTTAATATATATAACTATACCAATATGTTAAATATAATTTCTAAGTTTATTAAATAAACAAGGTAAATTTACTAGTATTTTATTGAAATAATACATGAATTGTTATTTAATGGATATTTTATAGTTATTTGAATATTTATGAGATTTATTTATATATATATATATATAATTCAAGTTTGAAGATATATTTATTTGATTACGAATAAATTAAATTAATTTGAATGCTTATAATTTATTTAAACTAGTATTTACATATTGAAATTATGAAATAATTCTTAATTGATAGTCAATAGCTGTTAAAGTATATTATATTTATGTTTAATAATTATTTAATTAAATCTGGAATATGTATTTATCATCCATTTCTTAGTATTTATTTCATATATAAAGTTATATGTTTTGAATGATTCATTATTAAATATTGATTTGTTTGAATATTTGTTTGTATTTTTATTCTGATATTTCTTTTCCTATTTAATTATGTAAAGAATATATGAATAATTCACCATTGATATTGATTGGATTGGTGATTTTGATACGATACGATGATGACATCTTTCTACTTGAATTGTGAGATTTCATTTCTGTGTGATGAGAAATCTAAATAAATAGATTAGTGATACCGTCTAGTATAGGACTTTCAGTAACACTTTTTTAGTTATCCATCGGACTTGTCATATAGAAATACTAATGCAGATCGGGTGTAGTTTATGAGCATTGAATAATTATCCAAATAACATGCGATGTTATGGGACTCCTTTGTGTTATTTGTATGATTATTCATTGTAAGAAAATGTCACTTAACGGGGGTAACACTCATGTATATATGTGGTACTCAGTATAGAGTATCGTATAGTCAGGTGTTCACGTATGTGTATATGTGGTACTCGGTGTGGAGTATCCTATAGTCAGGTGGTGACTTATGTGTGCCATGTATTGACGTACTATTAGAGATATGCATAGTTATAGGGTATGAGTACTATATGATCATCCACATTATGTCTCTCTTCCTTTATTTTTTGGCTGTGGACCAGATTAGCCAGTATACACCCTGATGGCTTGATCGTGGGGTCGCGCCTAAGATTCGCAACACTGATGTTAGTTATTATATTAGATGTGCATCACAGGATTGTTAGTTGGTAGCCCCTTGTGTCGCATAGGCCAGTAGTCTATTACCATTAGGGGCAAAGAAGGGTCGTGACCAAGACTATGTGTAAACGAGGCATTGGTGGATAGGGTCACGATGTCTGTCATGCTAACTGAAGACTATAGGGATAGACAGTTACTCTACGGTGGACGAGTACACCTGGGTTCCTGAAGCAGGCTTGCAGTAGGCGGCCATCAGTCTCCCATCGGGTTTAGGGTATGTGTGTAGTGGATTGGCATATATGTCTCATTCCTATGATGAGTTGGCTATAGTAGAGATTGGATGAGTCTGAAGGATAGTCGGTACCCGTATTTCCATACTCTTCTGGTTGATATTCTAGAGATAGCCTTTATTTATTGAATGGGATTTGGATTGTGATAGATTATCTTTGTGATTTGTATGATACTGGATATCATTCAGATGATTTGATGGGTTATCTCACATTATCTATTGATACGATTTTATGACATTACATTAGGGAATTGTTGTGTTAGCCCGATTCACTTAATGATTAAAATTTCTATGATGGGGTTTTATTGTATGGATGATTCACCCATTGGATATAGTATTCTTGATTTCTATTTAATTGTTTTATATGGACGATGACATCTTTATGCATGGTTTTGGTAATATTTATGTTTTGAGATGTTTGGTGATCTTTTAAGTTGTTGTAATTATAAACCATGCACATATCTCCCTCTTTATATATATGTATATATATATATATAATTTTGCATTGTAATCTTTGACATGAGTTATTATGATGTGTTATCATGTTATTGTCCCAGTATATACCGTTTTCCCCTGTATTATTAATCTTGTGATTTAGATATAGTCTGATCCGTGTGTTATGTATATAATACTCGGGTTAGTCCGAGACATTTCAGGTACAGGGACGGTGAGACCAGCTTTTGTATTAGGCATAAAGAAGGCTAGAAATTTAGTATAGTATGTTATTATTTTGTATAGTATCGTCTCTTGTTTGTATATATTGATGATGTATATTGGATATACCATATATATTTATGTATTATATATATTATTAATGTGATAGTGACACAGTGTTCTCTATTTATATACTGCATATTGTGTATTGTTCTATCTTGGAGGCACGCATGTTTATTACTTTATGTCGATAATATGTATGTATAGGTAAGATATTTATTCGATGTTTTAATACATACTAGTGTTAGCCTAAGGGAATATTCACATGTGTACCCCATATAGGCTCATTCTCCGTAATATCTTACATTATTACTCTGTAATAATTTTGGATAGTATGAGTATAGAGGTGGGCATTACAAATTGGGATTAGAGCAGGTTTAGAAAAATACATCGTACATCAAAGACACAAGTTGAGACCTCAGATAAGACTTAGAGTCCCTGACCCTTGGGTTGTTAGGTAATTTTCCATATTTAGAGATGGTATATATATATATATATAGGATGATTATCGGGGGTAATCATCAAGGGGTAAACAAAGGATGTATTTGATATTTTGAAAGTATTTAATTTTTTTCCTTTATTTCTTTTTGAGTATGTGATCTAAATTGTTGGAGTAGCAAGGACGAAATAAGTTAGTCCAACCTGTAGTGTTTGTATTTTTGATTTTGGATGGTCTTGTATTGCGTTATGGAGTTTGGGTTGATAATGCGTAATTGATTTTTAATTTGATTTTTGGATCAGAGTGCACAACGGAAAATCTATTTATTAGCTGAGTATATTTTTTTTCTCATGCTTATTTTGATATTCGAAATGGTTGATGTTGATTTTAATTTTGAAATTTTTGTGTATTTATCAAAGCTGTGTAATGGATTCAATTATTCGGTTTATTATGTAGCATATATATACATATACATATGTATATATAGTTGTGATTAGAGGCAATTTAAAAATGTTTTAAAGTAATTAAGTGTATGATAGAATAAAGACTTTTTAAATATGCAGATATAGTTTATTATTATATGATTTTGGAAACCAAGTATAAGAAGTAATCTGTTGGAAAGTGTATATACACACACACATATATATACTATAAGTATGGTACTGAGTTAAAATTTAAATTGAATTAGTAAAGGATTTATTGAATAAGTATATTAAATAATTTGTGAAAATAATACTTTTAGATATTTTTGAAATGAAGTTGTGTTCACTTATCTGTAGAGTGGTTTAAGAATTATGGTTGATATGCTCGACCAACTTATCGAGAGGGATTCCTAAACACTAGAACGAGGCATTTGGACACAATAATTTTGTAATGATATATTTTGAGTAGAGCTAAAGAACTTTGAAAACTATTATATATATTGATGAAAAATTAAAATGTGTAAATGTCGTTGAGTTTTGGTGTTTTGAAATGTAAGCATAAGTAGAATTTGAAATTTATTATTTTGAAATGTGAATGGTATGGGTTTATTAATGAAGGTAAGTAATTTTAAGTAAAATAATTTTGGCTATGTGAGAATATAGCAAGAATTTTATATGACAGATTATGGATTCTAGGAAAATTATTTAAAAAGGAAATATTATAGGTTATGTATAGAAAATATGTGTGTGGGGGGCATAAAGTCTTTATTTTTTAACTATAAGAAAGTAGTGAATTTAATTAAATAATTTTGATAAATTAATTAAAAATAAAATATATATTATAGTAATTGTTAAGAAATGATGAATAAATAAAGAAAAAATTATTACGAAGTGATAAAATAAGTTATGAAAATTTGAATTTGTATTGTGTTGAATTGAAATAAAAATGGAATTTTGAAAAAAAAATGTATATATGTGATATATTTGGAAAGATAGTTATTAAAACAAAGTAATTTTGTGAATTTGTAAAGTAATTTTCACTTTTGGAAAATATTTTGGTTATTTAAAATAAATTGAAAATGATATGAGCAAGTTTAGTATAATTGGATTGTTATAGATTCTTCCTTAAAGGAAATTACGAGGACGCAATTTTGTTAATGGGGAACTCTGTAACAACCTGATTTTTAAGTAATAATTCATTGAAGTTAATAATAGTAATTAAATTAATTAGATAGAATTCGATGATTTGTTTGAAAATTGGTATTGTAAATTATTTAATAAAAGAATTTAAATCGTGAAAATGTAATATTTAAATTTAAAATAAGTTAAAATATTGAAAATGAATTTTATAAAAAGTGATGTGTTTGAAATAATATTGATTAGGAAAAGAAGCGATTTCAAATGCAAATTAGTATTTGTTTAAATTAAAAAGAATTTGATTTTTAAGAGTAAAGGAGAATATATGTATGTATGTGTGTGTATTTATATTCATTTCTTATATTTGAAATCCCAAGCCCAAGAAGCCCTAACCCAAATCATTTTCTTGAATTTTCCCTTCCTTAACACTCACGCACGTTCAGGTATTCACAGGATTTCCATTCTTCATTTTTGCTGAAGCAAACCCACTAAAACTTTTACAACTTCAAAAATTAAAATCAAATTATATAAATCCTCTAATATAAGTATGTGGTCCTTAATATCATTTTGCATCTATTTCAAGTCATGTTTGTTGTGGTGCTTGTTTGTTTTGTGCGTGCGTATGGATTTAGAGAGGAGGAAGATGAGGTGAAAGCAAGCTACAAGTGAGTCTTACTCACAAAATCTTTGTTTAATTCAAGTAATTCTTATGTATTTTTGTGCGTTTGGATTTGTTTTCATATGAATTTATTCAAATTACATCAAATACTGAAGTAAATTGAGTGGAATTGGTGAGGAAACGATCGACATAGGGGCAGAATATTTGCCCAGGTTCGAATATCCAAGTTAACCTAACCCTAGCCAAGGTCAACCTGAAGCGGACGCCCGAGGGATAGCCAGGTCGACCTGCTACCTTATGTTCCCCTACGTGCATTTGTGTGTTTATTCTCTTGCATGTGTATGTTCGTGAGTAGGCGCGTGTGAATTCTTTTATGTGCTTGAAGTGTTGTATTTTATGGGTGTGTTGTGTTTACAGGTGCACTATTGTGTTGTGCGTGAGTTCATGCATGTGTATGTGTGGTGTGGCATTGAGGGATTGCTAAATATGGGTGTGTGATGTGTTTAGATAAGTCTAGCTGGGTTTTATGAATATGTTATGTGTGTGCGTTCTTGAGTTTGCGTGTGTGTATGTGCTAGTGTGTGAGTATTTGTTGTGTGAAGGTGTGTGTACATGTGTGGGTCAAGTTGGTACGTGCATTGGCTATTTTAATGCTGCTTGTATATCTTCATTTTCGTGTCTTTCTACTATATCATTTTATTTTGTTATGTATTTTTATTATACCTTACCCATGTTAGATCAACCTGTTATTACATGTTTTAGTGTGAGTTGAGACATGAAATTGATAACTAAACTTCTTCTAAAATATATAAATGAATACATGTTTGAAAATATAAATAAACTTAAATAAGATATATTGAATACTGTTAATATCTTAATATATATATATATATATCTGTGTGTGTGTATGCACACACATACAACAATACGTCAAATAAATGTAAATGTAATTTCTATGTTTATTAAATAAACAAAGTGAATTTACTAGTATTTTATTGAAATAATACATGAATTGCTATTTAATAGATTTTATATTTATTTGAATATTTATGAGATCTAATAAATATATATAATTCAAGTTTTAAAAATATATTTATTTGGTTACGAATAAATTAAATTAATGTGAATGCTTATAATTTATTTAAACTAGTATTTACATATTGAAATTATGAAATAATTCATAATTGATTATCAATAACTATTAAAGTATATTATATTTGCATTTAGTAATTATCTAATTAAATTTGGAATATGTATTTATCATCTATTTCTTAGTATTTATTTTGTATATAAAATTATATGTTTTGAATGATTCATTATTAAATATTGATTGTTTGAATACTCTAATTTTTATATTTTTATTTTGACATTTCTTTTCCTGTTTAATTTTGTAAAGAATATATGAATAATTCACCATTGATATTGATTGGATTGATGATTTTGATATGATAAGGTGGTAAAACCTTTGTATTTGAATTGTGAGATTTCATTTCTGTGTCCCATAGGCCGGTAGTTTGTTACCACTAGAGGCAAAGCAGGGTCCTGATTGAGGCTACGCATAGACGAGTCATTGGTGGAGAGGGTCACAATGTCCATCGAGGTAACTGAAGACTGTAGGGATAGAAGGTTACTCTATGGTGGGTGAGTAGACCTGGGTTCCTGGAACAGGCTTGCGGTAGGTGGCCATCTATCTCCCATCTTGTTTAGGGTCATGTGTGCATAGTGGATTGGAATTTATGTCTCGTTCCTATGATGAGTTGGCTATACTAGAGACATGATGAGTCTAGAGTGTAGCCAGTCCCCGTATATCCACACTCTTTTGGTTTGATACTCTAGAGATAGCCTTTATTTATTGATTGGGATTTGGATTAAGATAGATTATCTTTGTGATTTGTATGATATTGGATATCATTCGGATGATTTAATGGGCTATCTCATATTATTCATTGATTATATGATTTTATGATATTATGTTGGGGCATTGCCGTGTTAGCCCGATTCACTTAATGATTACATTTTCTATTATGAGGTTTTATTTTATGGATGATTCACTCATTTGATATAGTATTCTTGATTTCTATTGAATAATTTTACATGGATGCTGACATATTTATGCATGGTTTAGGTAATATTTATGTTTTGAGATGTTTGGCGATCTTTTAAGTTGTAATTATAATCCATGCGTACATCTCCCTCTTCATATATATATATGTGTGTGTGCGCGGGCGCGTTCGCGTGCATGTGTGTGTTATTTTGCATTGTAATTTTTGACATGAGTTGTTATGTTGTGTTATCATGTTATTATCCTAGTATATACTGTTTTCCCCTATATTTATTAACCCTTTGATTTAAACATAATCTGACCCATATGTTATTTATATATTACTTGGGTCAGTCCGAGACATTTCAGGAACAAGGACAGTGAGACCAACTTTTGTGTCGGTCATAGAGAAGGCTAGGAATTCGGTATAGTATATTATTATTTTGTATAGTATTGTCTTTTATATGTATATTCTGATGATGTATATTGGATATACCATGTATTTTTAGGTATTATATATATATTACTGATACGATACTGACTTTGTGTTCTCTATTTATATACTGCATATTATTCTACCTTGGAGGCACATATGTTTATTGCTTTGTGTCGATACTGTGTACGTATAGGTAAGATATTTATTCGATGTTTTAATACGTACTAGTGTAAGCCCAAGGGAATATTCACGTGTGTACCCCATATAGTCTTATACCCTAAATAGAATGGGTATAGAGGTGGGGTGTTACAAATTAGTATCAGAGCAAGTTTAGAACAATACATCGTATATTAGAGATATGAGTCAAGACCTTAGAGGAGACTTAGAGTCCCCGATCCTAGGATGTGTTGGGTAATTTTATATAATAAGAGATGGTGTGTGTGTCTATACACACACACATACATACATACATACCTACACACACGATAATTACCAAGGGCAGTCACCAAGGGATGTATTTGATATTTTGGAAGTATTTAATATTTTTCCTTTATCTCCTTTTGAGTATGTGATCTAAATTATTAGAGTATCAAGGATGAAAGATTTAGTCCTATAGTAGTGTTTGTATTTATGATTTTGTATGGTCTTGTATTGTATCATGGAGTTTGGGTTGATAATGTGTAATTGATTTTTAATTTGATTCTTTGGTCAGAATGCGTAACGGAAAATCTGTTTATTAGTTTTCACTGAGTATATTTATTTTGTTTCTTATATTTGTTTGGATATTTGAAATGGTTAGTGTTGAATTTAATTTTGAAATTTGTGTGTATTTATCAAAGTTGTGTAATGAATTCAATTATTTGGTTTATTATGTAGCATATATATATATATAGTTGTGATTAGAGGCAATTTGAAAATGTTTTAAAGTTATTAAGTATAAGAAAGAAGTAAAGACTTTTTAAATATTTAGATATAGTCTAGTATTATATGATTTTGGAAGCCAAGTATAAGAAGTAATCTTTTGAAAAGTGTGTGTGTTTTGTGTATATTATAAGTATGGTATTAAATTTAGAATTTAAAGTGAATTAGTAAAGGATTTATTGAATAAGTATATTAAATAATTTGTCAAAATAATACTTATAGATATTTTTTAAATGAAGTTGTGTTAACTTATCCGTAGAGTGGTTTAAGAATTCTGGTCGATACGCTCGACCAACGTTATCAATAGAGATTCCTAAACACTAGATGAGGCATTTGGACATAATATTTTTGTAAAAGATATATTTTGAGTAGAGTTAAAGAACTTTGAAAATATTACACACACACACAGATATATATATATATTGATATATATTGTTGAAAATATACAATGTGTAAATGGTATTGAGTTTTGGAGTTTTGAAATGTAAGCATGAGTGGAATTTGAAATTTATTGTTTTGAAATGCGAATATTATAGGTTTATTAATGAAGGTACATAATTTTAAGTAAATTAATTTTGGCAATGTGAAAGGAATATAGCAAGATTTTATAAAACATATTATGGATTTTGGGAAAATAATTTAAAACGGTAATACTATAGGTTATGTCTTGAATACATACATATATATATACACACATACATATATATATATGGATTAAAAGCCTTAATTTTGTGGCTATAAGAAGGTAGTGAAGTTAATTAAATAGTTTTGATGAATTAATTAAAAGTAAAATATATTATAAGAAATGATGAATAAATAAAGAAAAAGCTATTATGAAGTGATAAAATAAGTTATGAAAAATTGAATTTGTATTGTGTTGAATTGAAATAAAAATGGAATTTTGAAAAAAATGTATATATGAGATATATATTTGGAAAGAGAATTATTTAAACAAGGTAATTTTGTAAATTTATGAAGTGATTTTCACTTTTGGAAAATGTTTTTGTTATTTAAAATAAATTGAAAATTATATGAGTAAGTTTAGTATAATTGGATTATTATAGATTCTTTCTTATGGAAAATTGCGAGGACACAATGTTGTTAAGGAGGGAAGTCTGTAATAACCCGATTTTTAAGTAATAATTAATTGAATTAAAAATAGTAATTAAATTAATTAGATTGGAATTTGGTGAATTATGTGAAAATGGGTTTCGTAAATTATTATTTAATAAAAGAATTTAAATTGCAAAAATGTAATATTTAAATTTAATATAAGCTAAAATATGGAAAGTGAATTTTATAAAAAGTGATTTGTTTGAAATATAATATTGGTTTGGGAAAAGAAGTGATTTCAAATGGAAATTAGTATTTGTTTAAATTAAAAAGACTTTGATTTTTAAGAGCAAAGGGGAATATATATATATATATATATATATATATATATTTGTCATATTTGAAAACCCAAGCCCAAGAAGCCCTAACCCAAATCATTTTTTAGAATTTTCCCCTTCCTTTAACAATCATGCGTGTTCAGG
This sequence comes from Allium fistulosum, assembly GCA_030737815.1. Lineage (NCBI taxonomy): Eukaryota > Viridiplantae > Streptophyta > Magnoliopsida > Asparagales > Amaryllidaceae > Allium > Allium fistulosum. The sequence goes on along the minus strand of CM060901.1, from coordinate 299,765,356 downwards.
TATTCACTGGATCTTCATTCTTCATTTTTCCTAAAGCAAACTGGCTAAAACTTTTACAACTTCAAAAATTAAAATCAAATTATATAAGTTATGTTAAATCCTCAGATTTAATTATGTGGTCCTTAATACTATTTTGCATATATGGTTCGATTCATGTTTGTTGCGGTGCTTGTCTGTTGTGTGCATGCGTATGGATTTAGAGAGGAGGAAGATGAGGTGAATGCAAGCTACATGTGAGTCTTACTCACGAAATCTATGTTTGATTTAAGTAATTCTTATGTATTTTTATGCGTTTGGATTTGCTTTCATATGAATTTATTCAAATTACATCTAATACTAAAATGAGTGGAATTGGTAAGAATACGATCGACATAGGGGCAGAATGTTTGCCCAGGTTTGAATATCTAGGTCGACCTGAAGCAATTGACCATGGGAAAGCCAACTCGACCTGCTACCTTGTGTTACCCTACGTGAATTTGCATGTGTACGTTTATGAGTGGGTGCATGTGAATTCTTACTATGTTTTATGGGTGAATTGTGTTTGTAGGTGTACTATTGTGTTGTGTTGTGCGTGAGTTCATGCATGTGTATGTGTGGTGTGTGCATTGAGGGATGCTGAATATGGGTGTATGCCGTGTTTAGATAAGTGTAGCAGGGTTTTGTGAATATGTAATATGTGTGTGTGTTCCTGAGTTTGCATGCATGTATGTGTTGGTGTGTGAGTATTTATTATATGAAAGTGTGTGTACGGGTGTTGGTTGAGTTGGTATGCGCATTGGCTTTTTTAATGTTACATCTACATCTTTGTTTTCGTGTCTTGCTCCTATATCATTCTAAGTAGGTTATCCTATTTTATTTTGTATTTTATTATGCCTTAACCCAATTAGATCAACCTATTATTGCATGTTTTAGTGTGAGTTGGCACCTGAAATTGAAACTAAACTTCTTCTAAAATATAGAAATGAATACATGTTTGAAAAAGTAAACATACTAAAATTAGATATATTGAACACAGTTAATATTTTAATACACACACCCCCAATATGTTAAATATAATGCAAATATAATTTCTTAAGTTTATTAAAAAAACAAACTTAATTTACTAGTATTTTATTGAAATAATAAATGAATTGTTATTTAATAGATATTTTATAATTATTTGAATATTTATGAGATCTAATATATATATATATAATGCAAGTTTTGAAAATATATTTATTTGATTACGAATAAATTAAATTAATTTGAATGCTTATAATTCATTTAAACTATTATTTACGTATTTAAATGTGAAATAATTATTAATTGATAGTCAATAACTATTAAAGTATATTATATTTATATTTAGTAATTATCCAATTAAATCTGGAATATGTATTTATCATCCAGTTAATATCATTTATTTCGTATATAAAATTAAATGTTTTGAATGATTCGTTATTAAATATCGATTTGTTTGAATAATCTATTTTTTATTATGATATTTCTTTTGTTGTTTAATTATGTAAAGAATATATGAATAAGTCACCATTAATATTGGTTGGATTGTTGATTTTTATATGATATTGTGTTGATATCTTTCTGTTTGAATTGCAAAATTTCATTTCTATGTGAGGAGAATACATGGATTAGTTATACTGTCTGGTATGGGACTTTCAATACCACTTTTCCAGCTATTCATCAGACTTTTTATATAGAAATATCTAGTGTGGATCGAGTGTAGTTTTTGAGCATTGAATAATTATCTGATTAGCATACGATGGTATGAGCGTCGTATGTTATTTGTTTGATTATTCTTTGTAAGAAAATGTCACTCAAACGAGGATTAAACTCATATGTGTATGTGATACTTGTTGTGGAGTATCGTATATTCAAGTGTTCACATATATGTATATGTGATACTCGGTGTGGAGTATCGTATGGTCAGGTGGTGACTTATGAGAGTCGTGTATCTACCTACTATTATCATAACTATAGGGTATGTGTATTATAAGACCATCCATATTGTAACTAACTTCCTTTTTTTGGGATGAACCAAATTGGCCAGTATCCACCTTAACGGCCTGATCATGGGGTCTTGCTCTAGATCTGCGACGTCGTTGTTAGTTATTATATTCGATGCAGGTCATGGGATTAGTAGCTGGTAGCCCCTTGTGTCGCATAAGTTATCATTATGCTACCATTAGGGGCAAAGTAGGGTCATGATCGAGGCTATGCGTAGATGAGTCATTGGTGGATAGGGTCACAATGTCCATCGAGTAACTGAAGACTGTAGGGATAGACGGTTACTCTATAATGGGCGAGTAGACCTGGGTTTCTAGAGTAGGCTTACGGTAGGTGGCCATCAGTCTCCCATCTAGTTTATGATATATATGTGTGGCGGATTGGCATACATGTCTCGTTCATATGCTAAGTTGGCTATACTAGAGACTGGATGAGTCTAAAGTGTAGTCTATCCCTGTATATCCATACTCTTCTAGTTTCATATTCTAAAGATAGCCTTTATTTATTGATTAGGATTTGGATTGAGATAGATTATCTTTGTGATTTGTATGATATTGGATATCATTCGAATGATTTGATGGGTTATCTCACATTATCCATTGATTATATGATTTTATGATATTATATTAGGGCATTACTGTGTTAGCCCGATTCACTTAATGATTACATTTTCCATGATGGGGTTTTATTGCATGGATGATTCACCCATTGGATATAGTATTCATGATTTCTATTGATTTTTTTTACAAGGGTAAGGACATCTTTATGCATGATTTTAGTAATATCTATATTTTGAGATGTTCGGTGATCTTTTAAGTTATTGTAATTATAAACCATACACATGTCTCCCTCTTTATATATATATATATATATATATATGTATTGCATTATAATCTTTGACATGATTTGTTATGTTGTGTTATCATGTTATTATCCTAGCGTGTACCGTTTTCTCTTATGTTTATTAACCCTTTGATTTAGACATAGTCTGACCCATGTGTTATTTATATAATACTCGGGCCAGTCCGAGACATTTCAAGTACAAGGACAGTGAAGCCAGCTTTAGTATTGGGCCTTGAGGCGGCTAGGAATTCAGTATAGTAGATTATTATTTTGTATAGTATTGTCACTTGTATATATATTCTAATGATGTATATTGGATATACCATGTATACTTATGTATTGTATATATTATTGATGCGGTACTGACTTTGCATTCTCTATTTATGTATTGTATATTATGTATTGTTCTATCTTGGAGGCACATGCGTTTATTACCTTTTGCCGATACTGTGTACATATAGGTAAGATATTTATTCGATGTTTTAATACATATCAATGTTAACCCAAGGATATATTCACGTGTATACTCTATATAGCCTCATTCTTTGTATTATCTAACAATATTACTTTATAATATTCTTGGATAGTATGGGTATAGAGGTAGGGTGTTACAATGGTTATGTTGATGAGGGAGTTGAAACCGGAGCGACCAGTACCTCGATAGACGGTACATAATTGGGTTTCGTAGAATACAAATCCATACTATGTGGCAAGGGCGAGCGAGATCTGTGTCGTGGAGACAATTCGCGAGATCTATAATTTCTTTCTTGACTCCAATGATCTCGGCCCGAGCGCCTCCGTAGATCAGAATCGTAAGAAGAATCATGAGAGCGGCAAACGGTCCATGTCTCTTATATATACTCCCTTGGCTTTGAATAGTATCATACATAGCTCTGTGCTCCATTGAATTTACAAATAAATCACGAGAGTTTGCACCAAAAAGATAGAAATATGGTGCAAGCAGATATAAATAAAGTGTCGTGTAAGTGTGGATATGTCTTAGTGCCCCTTGCGGACCATGGACTTGGATTTTGATGACATGATTTATTTCCCCTACATGAGTAGCAGGAACTTTATCCGATAGATGGATAGGGGAACCGATATCCCCAATGCTAATATTGTCGAGGCCAAAGGAGACGAACTCGTCCGAAATACTTCCTAAATCTGGATATACCCCCAGAGGGTGGAATGGGCGTCTCCTCTACCATGGTAGCTGGTGGAGGTTGTATTGATATTCGAGAATTTTGGGCCATCGAGTAACAAGAAAATCCCGAGCATCATCATCACTCCTGTTACTAGAGGACTCACGACCAATAACAACATCGCCATTGCCTCCACCATCACTTTTTCCTTCCTTGGCATATTTACTCTTTCCTTCATTGTGTTTAGCTCTTTCACTCATTTCAAGATCGATAACGGGGCTTCGAATTGGGAGCACCTCATGATCTACATCAGCATCTATGGTGGCATTGTGTTCTTGCGAGGAGTCGTCATCATCACTATCCTCCACAACTTTCGGAATGTGGCCAACACTACGGCTTTCTTCTAACAAGTTACAAGCACTTAACTTCTCATCCGTGAGGAGTGTTCTCATTTCCCTCTCTTCGAACGGGACTTGATTGAGATCAACAAGAGTACTTGCTAAGGCTGCATCACCTGGCCTTCTCGGATATCTGCAAAGACAAGGACTGATTATCTGAATAACTAAAGCTATAAAATCCATATTAGAAAAGAAGGATAAAAATAATACTTGCATTCAGATAACCACCTTTCAGTGAAGCCAGGTAGGCAATGAACAAATAAAAATTCATCCTTGAAATAGCTTAGTTTGTTCTAGAGGCCCATCACTAAATGACAATCCCTGGAAGGTTCAAAGTGGGGTAAGTGAAGGAGATCCTTTTCGATGTTTGAAGCTATACAGATGGCGAATCTCCGGGTGCTAGAGTCACGGTTCATATGGCAAACAAAGATAATATACATGCTATTCAAGAAAGCGTAGCTGTCGTGATGTAGTTGGGTCTGAGCTAGTTTCATGAATTGTAGAATCGTGCGAATGAAATGGTTAAATGGTGGAACGCAACTAGCCAAGCACATATATCGGTTGCAAACTGTGTATCCTATAGGCAGGAGATGCGCTTGTTGACGGCATGATGGAACCGACACATCCTCATAGGGGATACCGTTCCTTTCATATATCCTCCTAACGGATGATTCATCAACCTTCGAAGTCGGAGAATCATGGGGGTCATCTAAAATAAAGGCGTTGCCCATATCAACATCAGGGCAGCCCCAACTATAGGCCCCTTGGTCGGCACAATGGGATTATTTCCAAAGGCTATACTGTTTGGTGACTAGTTAACTAGGGAGTATGCCTCGCTATAGGTATTGTAGTAGAACTTGATTCTATGTCATATTCAGCATATGCTAAGGATGAAGGATCTACGACCATAGTAGAGAGATGCAAGGAACGTCTATGCTCCATAACTATCAAAGCTTCACACACAAGTGATATAGGCATATTAAAAGTTGTATTCTTCATACTAGAAAGAAATTCCTTTATAGTCAATGTACCAAAACCGAAAAATACAGACATGTGTCGATCAATCGGGTTTCGTACATCGATAGGGGGCAACCGTATGCAGTTAAAAGGAGTTATGTAGCGTGTGTCTAAAACTATGTAGTGTGTACATCTAATGTCTTGTAGTTTAGATTTATCATTCAATAAAAAGATTAGCAGACAACTCGTTCAAGCGCCAATTTAATATCCAAAGTGACCGCCATTGCAGACTGTCTCAACGGATCGTGCATTATCAAACATGGCTGAACCAAATTCAATTACATACCAATTTAATATCTGAAGTGACCATCATCATAGACCGTCCCAACGAATCATGCATCATCAACCACGACTCAACCAAATTCAATTACGTAGTTCCATTTACGATTCTATGGAAATATTAGGGAAACTTCCATCAAGAATTTGAGTCATTTGCAAAAACTTGGGCCTGACCCAGGTTGAACCTGATGCCAACCCAAGCCAATGCACCAAGGACTTGAACTTGGGTCATACATCGAGAAAATAGTGCCAAAACTCGAGTACAAGCATAAGTCTTGCAAAAAAGCTCACATATCCAAATTTTTAGTGAAAATTCCCGTAGTGCGGGATTGGCACCGATCCCCATGCCTAAGAACATGAGGATTTTTGGTTCTCCTCCTTGAATCGTGCATGGTTAAAGATTCAATCGGCATCAAACTTCATCAATTACAACCGTCATCGCCAACCTAAAGTAAGAGAATTTATTGATTTCAAAGAGGTTCAAGTTGAATAGTCAAATCGTTTGAAGCTCGTGTGGCTTGACATTCGCTAATTAAGGCCACGAGTCGATGGCTTTGATGGTGTTAACGGCTATTGAGAAATAAAGCTCGAGGTTGGTGGTGGTGACGACAGTCCAAGGTTGAAGTTGGATCGGTGGTTGGAGTTCAACAATGGCAGCTTTGAAAGCTAAGCTCTCGAGGTAGGAATGAATGATAGGTGGAAATAACCAAGTGTCACACTTATAAAGGGACCGATCCTAGAACTCAGGCACACAAAGCGCCTATGTTTTAGGCATCGTGGATTGGTACCTATCCCCATCATATGGATCGGTACCGAACCCTAAAAAAATAGTAACAATAAGGTATAAATACATAAAAATGGGGTGTGTGTGTATGAATATATGGATATGTGTGTGTGCATGTGTACCCATGCATGACAACAGGCAGTAGGAATTTTAAGAAGTCAAAGTCCTACCTAACTACTTTAAAGAAGGAAACTGTTAGAAAATTTCTAAAGTTAGAATGGAAAACTTGAGGAATGTGTTCCAGTTCTTATACACCTCGAGAGTCGCAAGTTGGAAACCACTCGAAAATGATACAACGAATGACAGAAGATGCTATATTCCATGAAGGCAGTTCAAAGGAAAAGTAGCGCCTATTAGAAGCAAAACTTGAAACCAATGGTGCAGAACCTTTAGTTTGTTTCATTCCAAAGCATATCATGTTAAAACATAATATACTTTGGGGGAAAATGTTATCAAGCCTTATGACCAAGCCATATTCGGACAAGTTAGAATAGTCAAACAATAGATTGCCAAGCAAGAATCCAGAGCGATGACTACCAAGCTCAGATGCCAAGCAAGACCAAGGAGTGAAGTCGTAAGCTCATAAATTATTTTCGATAATAGCTCACATAACATCCCATTCCAAGTTCAAAGTCCAAAAACCAAGAAGCAAGTGAAAATTTTGGATCGACGCCACTCCATGACCATGGATCAGTACCGATCCCTAAATCTTGACAAAGATTGGCACATTATTCATGCCATGCAATGTTGAGGTGATTACCAATGACTGTATGCCAACATGGAATGGTTTGCAAGCCCATCACGAGTCCAATGATCAATGGACGTAGGCCTCTGATTAGCCTAACACTAATAATTGTTGTGTTCTTGTTTTCCTTGTTTTTAATTATTTTCTTCATTTTATTCTCCTCTATTAATCTTTGGGTGTTAGTGCCAACTTTCAGCATAGAAAAGTGTTGAGTGATCACTTGAAAAGTAGATACAAGGTGGTTCTACTACTAGTACGTATGATAATGTTAGGTGCTAATATGGGGAAGGGTAGTCTGAGTGTACCCTGGGGTAGTCTAAGTGCACCTATGTGTTGGATCCATGTATGGACATTTGAGTGGTCTGCACCTCGATCGTCTAAGCAGGCCTGAGCTTGAGTATTGAGTACCTACGATTATGAGTCGTCGCTAACTATCTGAGTGAGTCACATAGGCTATCTAGAGGTATCCGAGAGTTTGATGGTTGCTCCGATTGACTTGATTGCATTGCATGCTATGATTATTGTGTTTGCATTGATTGATGTGTGAGTATGATATCGTCTTGTGATATTGCTATGATAAATACCCGGACACGCCATTCTGTACTTTAAGCATTAGTACACCATATTATGATAGTTTAGTATATATTTGATTTTATGTGCCAACTTGTTAGATGTAGGGACATGTCAGGTATGACTCCATATACCTAGTATTCCTTATACTATATCGACTTCTATTAGTGTATGGAGCTGTTTAGAGGATGAGCAGGAGGCTTGCGCCATTATATATTCTATTCTGAGTCTATTCACTTATTCTATAGTGCAACACTATAGAGCTTTTATCAATGCCATACATTTATCTGGAGACAACTATTTGAGTTTATTATTGACTTATAAACTTTATTCTATGTTGTATAACTATGATGAACCTCCTCTACTATAGTTCTATGGTTTATTTCAATTATATACTGTCAATCCTATTTTATATCACCATCGATTATTATATTTTATCCTTTTGCTGTGATATATACAATAAATTCCGTGATTGTTTTTGTTACTTTACCCCTAAAACATTGCTCTACATCGACCGGATACCATTGTAGCATATTATACATGTATATTGGGTATCGGAGGTGTTGAGCGGTCGTCATAATAGTTTATTAGAATGAAGTGAATCGATGATGTGGACGTAGTGTGATAGCAAACACGTCTAGATGGCCTTCATTCATGCTTTACAGAAAGGTCTTCCTATACTAGGTGAGGGTTGACATTCCATAAGACGAAGGTGTGTTTGTTGCATATCTTCCACTTTATTGACACACGACAGATCAAATGTTGAACATAACATTGTATCTTTGTGAAAGACTGGCAATGATTACTACATGCTTGCATATAGTATTGGCTTTTCTATATTTCTTATGGATAAACGAATAAATTGGTTAGCTGAGTTTCTTATTTGGATTGTTGTCACTTGAAGTTTCTAATTTAGATCATTCACACATTTGCATTTTACTTAACTTAGAGAGAGCCAAAGCCTAAGAACTTGGCATATAGCTACATCTTGAACATTGCATAGACGGTTCCCATGTTCCTATATAAAGATGAGCAAATGTATTATGTTAAGGAAGTTGAGTATCAAAACATGTTGTCAAAGCTTGACACGCCTAATTCTTTCATTTAACGTTTGTTTGAAAATACTCTTCAATTGTACATATCTAATCTGATTAATTGTTCATATTAGAATCTAACTACTGCATAAAGCTTCGACCGAGTGAATATAGCACATTATTTTATTATGTACTTGAAAGTAAGGTAAAAAGTATTTGTGAGTTCCATTATTTAATGATGAACCATTTGATCAAACTGAGCTTCAAACCATAAACCAATCAAAAGTTCTGTTCCTTCTAATATGCTAAAACATGAAGTTTTACAAGGGTAATATGTTGATGTGGTCTCATAATTAAATCATTTTTTACTAAAAAGATACGATCGACTCATACTAGATTCGAAAATTTTCCTTCATCAAATAAGCTTTATTACGTGATAGAGTTTTAATGTGGTAATGACAATTTAGTCAAACATCTCTCGCTTCGACCGTGATTGTTACTCTTACTCTATACCTTTTGGAGTGTGACTTAAAATGTAAAAGTACTTAGTGAAAATTATGGCGTAACAACAAGTAAATGACGAAAGAATTATGGTAAGGCTAAGAAAATAAACAACATATGAAATGTTAAAAATAAGGTAGTGGACTAATGTAACGAACGCGATTTTTCGCCGCTCGAAAATCGACGTTAATACGTCCACTGTATCAACTGCCGAGCAATCGAATGCCGGAAAACCGAATTGTTATGGAGAAAGAGAAGAGGTAGAAGAAAATAGAAGAAAAAGAAAGAAGGAACAACAGGAAACACAGAACAATATCAGAATCTCACATATCGCAGCGGAACAACATATAATAGATAAATGAATAATCTTTAAATCAAAGAACTATATCATTTTATACATTACATCATCATCAGAGTTTACAACAACAATACAACACTGGACAGTTATATAAACTTGTCCATATATAGAATACACAGCGGAATAAATAATATCATATACAAGTGATACGTCTCGTCATCCAGCTCGCCAATGAGCTCCACAACATCTCCTGAATCTAGAATGACCTGATAACCTGACTCTAGACTGCCCGTGTGGAAATTGGTGGGCACCCAGAGTTTAGGAAGGAAACAATAAACTCTAGGTCAGTCATGGTGACTGGTGTGAGAACTAAAACAGTTTATCTTTAAAACAACAACAACAACGAATGAAATAAAACAATTTCGCAATGCTTTTGGAAAATGAAACTACCATAAGGCCTCATGCACACACACACAATGCAAACGCAGAATCGGAGGAGATTTCTCCTTATGATAGTCAAAGGTGCTTACTACGCAAAACAAATCATTGGATATTATTACTAGTGCATAGTGCAGAAAACATTTCAAAAGTATAATATTAATCTTAGCCAGCATAGGCATTTCACACTATGCCTACTATAGCTACCATCTAAACAGTGGGGCGCCACCATAAGTAAATGGCAAGTTCTACAACTAAAACCGTACAAGGTTCGTATTTGGAAGATGGATTTCCAACAAATGGTCAGGCTAAGGAACTTCCTATGCCACGAAGGAACGCCTCTGGCTGGATGCTCCGAGAGACAACCTGCTCTCTGCCAAACAAGGCCGGTCACTCCCTTCTCGGGCAGTAAACCTGAGATATGCCACACCCGGTCCTTTGGGACCTTTATCCGAGCGCTCGGTAATCAACATCACACATAATAAATAAAGTGTGTCCACATGAGTAAGTATCTGGGCTCCATACCATGATACTACACTTTTCCAGAAGGAATGGTCATACCCTAAGGAAGCTACCCCTGAAACCTTGCCGCATCTTTCCTGTTTCGACCATTTCTGGGTTGTGAGGTCTGACAAAGTCTCGTCCACAAAGCTACGCTTTTTCACAAAGCCACGCTTTGATCACAAATGATCAATAAATGATCATCACACAGCAACACTCAGCATGCCACACTACCAAATTGGGAATATATCGCTGATGAATTTCAACTACATAACCTCTGAGCTCGTACGTCTCAAAGAAGGGTGTTAAGCTAAGAGAATAAATTCTCCGCCACCAAACAGAATTGTATTTGAAAGAAATCGGCTCTACATCTCAAAATGTAATGTCAGACACGTAACCATACAAGTCTGTTTCGGGTTCGAACAGAACCGAAGGCACTTCCAAAGAAGCCCTTGCAATCCGGGTATTCACAATCCCGATAAAACTTCCCATCACAAAGGGAATCTCTATACCGTAGCTAACGGTGCAGAAACAATCGATAGGTCATTCCATCATTTTCATAAATACCCGGTCTTCACCACCGGTCTTCAATACGATCCATATCGTCGTATCACTAATTCGGAATGGGTTATATGACACAAAGGTCTTTTCCCGGCTAACCCGAATAGTGAGCACAAGTATTCAAAACATATGAATTTTGGGATTTCAGTTAAGTCACAACTTATTACCCAAATCCTTTCCTTTAAATGGTTTAACAAATTACCATTTTAAATCTTTAAACAAAAAGATTTACTTCACAAAGTTTCATTTACAGATTTCCAAATCAATTTCCATTTTCATTGAATTAACCCATTAAATCTTTAAATTAAGATTTAATTTATAGCTTTCAAAACTATTCACAATTCAAGTCTTTTATAATATAAAAGATACACCTTTTGAAATACTCTTTTATTTCAAAATAAAGTTTAATTATCGTTACAAAGGTTAATTCATAGTTTTCCAAACTATTTACAATTTCATTTCAACTTGAGATGTTTCGATACAAATTGGAAATCTTTTCACTTTATGAAAGCTATTATTATTTGAAAACAGATAGTTTTAGTTTTGGGAAAAGCTGGTTACAATTACACAGGTTAAAGCCATTTAAGTATAAAACTTGATTATAAATTTAAATTTCCAAAATCATATTTTAAATGGTTAAAAACCCATATAAACACGTTTTATACTTATAAAAATCTTTTAAACCAAAATTCCCAATTCATTGAATTCAATTCAAAATATTGAATTGAAATCAAATGATTTAAATTCCAATTTCATTAAGTTATTTAAAATAACTTTTATTTCTGAAACTCATTTCAAAAACTTCCAATTCCAAAACTATTTTGGATTAAAAAACTCAATTTTCAAAACTGATAAAAATCTGTGACTTAACCGATTTCCACGTGAAATCCACGTTTTTGTGTGTTTATTGTGTAGTCCAAGGGTTTAACACAATAGTGCAATAGCATTCAATCATCATAGATCAAATATAACAATATAATTGATAAGCGGTATAAACGATAACGCTTATCTTTTATTCACAGATCGCAGATATATCTATCACAGATAAATAAATCACAAATCACAACACATAACAGGATATATCATAAAACATCACATATCAGAGATGTCAAACAATTCAACATCCAATATAACCCAAACATACATAAGTAGGATTAATTTAATTTTCATAAATCACATTTTCAGATTTATTTCAAAACACCAAATAAATTTCCAAACATTTTCAAAATTATTTCCTTTTAAAAATAAATCCCTTTATCTCTTCAAATCTATTTAAAAATCCCAAATTTAGATAAATTCTTCAGTTTATAGATAATATTTCCGAAATCCATTTATTAAGCCCTTATTTCCAAATTTGAAATTTAATTCAATATAATTCAAAAATAAAACTTTTATCTTTTAACTCCTTTTAAATTTATCCAATTATCAAAAATAAATTTTCAACTTAAATTTCGAAAATACAATTTTTATTTATTTTCGGTATCCAACGATACCAAAATATATCCGGCTAAATTATAGCCGTCAACAATTTCAATCCACGAATATAATCACACGGCGATTATAAATAATCAACACACAACATATGAAATAATTTCAAATGTTTGAAGAATCCAGTTGGATCCCTCCAACCTGTTTCCCTGCATCTACAGATGTTAGCACAATACCAATTCCACTTCAAAGTGAAATTATCGCGGTATATGGGATTTATAAATATTATCCGCTATTATGCGGCGCAATAGGGTCTCATCCGCTATACAATGCGGGAAATCAACAACTCCAATATATACATATTCCAATATATATATATTGCTATATACATATATAATACCAATTCCACTTCAATATGGAATTATCGCGGTATATGTTTTTAATAAATAACCTCCGCTTAATATACGGCGTATAGGGTCTATTTAACACAATAGATAACAAATATCATCCAATTCACACAATCAAACAATTTTAAATCTAACCATTTAAAATTTAAATCGAAACAAAAACATTCGATTGAGTGAGAAGTTCTCACCTTGGGTTTTCGATAATAGTCGTAGCGTTTTATTTCGAATAAAATTAAACACGCGTTTAATTTTACCCGAAATTCACACTAGCTCTAAACAATTCCAATCCAGCTCCATTGCGTAGTATTCGTCAAAACGAAGCCAACGCAACTCGTTTCGTACAAAACGGACCTCGTATGAAAGAGTTATGATAGATTAAAGTTTATACGAATTTTAATATAAATCGATTTACAATTTCTTTTATTATTTTTCAACCTTTTAATCTCTAGCCGTCCAAATCCTTTTACCAAATCATGGCCGTGTGTTTGTTTTCTTCCCCAGGTCAGTGAAACGCACGCTAAAACCCATATGCCGCCACCATCACGAATTAACGCGACCTCCCACCATCGATTTCATGTCGATCGAGCACCTTCATTCAATAGGCCACGACGAGCTCACCCATCACCAACAACGCCGACGAAATCGGCCTCATCCTGCCCTCGAAAACCGTGCTTGAATGGTGGCACTTCAAGCTCGAATTGTCATTGATCCAAAGCTCTAAAAACGATTGTGACCGTTGAACACGAAGATCTCGTGATGATCTACAATGTTGTAGTTAACAACTTTTCGTAATTGTTTAAGGATTGAGAGAAAAATGAGGAGGAACGAGAATTTTTTCTGGCCGTTCGAGAATGTTGATGGCGGCTGGCTCTTGAAACCCTAGCTAGGTTTTCCTTTAGCATAAGTGAATTATAACGTCCTTATATAGAAAATTCGCCAAAACACTATTCATCGAAAAATTTCCGAACTCCAAATCGAGCGTGCCGGCTGGCGTTTGTAAGGTTTACCCCGCGTTCCGAACGCAATGGAACGTGTTTCGGGAGCTAATTCGATCGTATGTGAGAGTTATGGAATTAAACGATCAAATTTAAATTAAACCGATTTAAAATGATTTCGATGCGTTTTGGCTTGCCCCGGACAAACGGTATATCCGATTGACATGAAATTTGAAACCTTACAATAATTTCACATTACGGATCCGATGAAACTAGTTTCGTCGAAATCCAAGACTATTTGAAAATGGTCATTTTTTACTCGTCAATTAAATATTAAAATATTCAATTTTCACAAATTTACTTTTAATTCGATTTTAAAAGTTTACAAACATCAGTGTAACTCCAATATGATTTTAATATAACTTTATAAATCATTTCCATACACATTTAATCCAGATTTCAATTATTTACCCAAATTCAGGGATTAAATCAATAATTTAATCGCCCAATTAAATCACTATATCGAAATTAAATAAATTCGACTTTCAAATCTTACTTATTAATATTTAAAATCAATTAAATATTCGAATTTCAAATGACAGAAATTCTGGGTCGTTACAACTAAATTTTCAAAAGAAACAATATATTAAAAAAAGCTTGGCTACATGTATTTATTAAACATTTTCAAATGTAAAGTTTAAAACTAGTTATCTCCTTAATGAGAATTTTATCATACCATCTTAACATTTTGATGGTTTAGGTAGCATTGACCTTGATCAGTGCTGGCCCAAGCACAACAGTTGCCCTAGACCAAAAAATGCATTTTGCCAGATTTGAACTTAAGTTACTCCAAACAAGTAGTAGAGAAGCAACCAGTGGACTACAACTTGAACTATAAATACTAACATACAAACATATTACATAACATAATATTAAACCATTTATCAACGTGGAAATTGTTGTTCTTGCCAGACCGATTGCCCTAGACGGCTGTCTTGCTCGCCTTGCCCTAGGACCAGGCCTATCCTTGATGATAGAATTTTGAGTGATATTGTGAATGTTTGTAAAGCCTACTGTAATCTCATTATAAGAAAGTATTATAGTATAATCTTTATAGGTCGTTATTCATATTACTAAGCGGTCTTTTTGGTAATAAGTGTTTCTCTATTAAGATACAAAGTTATATTTAAGATCTGTTTGGCTAGTTTTTTTCCTCCCCGCACTTATTGAATGCAAAATAAAAAAGCCAATGTTACACGGTTCTGGGGATCTCATTATATAGTTCGATAATACCTCCAGGCTCCGCTTGGGAGTTTTGTAGTACCGTTTATGAGAGGTTTTGAGAGTATCGGTCTTGACCATAAACGATCGTAGCGGTTTTGATTGGTTTACATGAGGTGTTGTTATACCCGATCAATACATGCTTAAGAGTTTAATATGCACCAGTTTTGAGATTTTTCCACTAAAGTAACATTACATATATATATATATATATCTTTATACTTATTCTCTAGTTTTGTGAATATTAATTCTACAATATAATTAGTGGGGATATAATTAGAAAAAAAGTTATAACCGATCAATACATGCTTGAGAGTTTAACATCCACCAGTTTTGAGAGTTTTCCACTAACATAACATTACATATGTATCTTTATACTCATTCTATAGTTTTGTGAAGATTAATTCTACAATATAATTAGTGGGGATATAATTGAAAAAATAAGTTACAACCTCTCAAAACATCTCAGTTTGATGAATTGAAAATGTTGGTGATTAATCTATATTAGATCTGAATACATATAACCCATGTTGATTCAATAGAGAAACAAGTATACGAAATTAAGAGCGGAAGGCGTACCTGAATCCATCGATTCTTAATTGATGTGAAGATTAATTTGGATTAGATCTTCCAAATTGACACAAGCTTAGATTTGTAAATTCTCTTTAGAAGAGGGTAGAGAAAATATGATAAGACTTTGTAATTTGGGGACAATAACCCCATATATATAGCGTGTGACATTTTTCAGTTCGGCCCTTCAACAAACTAAAATTGCTACTCCGGTATCCACACGTTATAATTTACATGACGAATATACCCCTTAAGTCTTAATATGTTTATTCCAAAAATAGATCATGTAATTAGACTTAATTACAACATAGCCCACACATTCAAACATTAAAATATGTGGTCCCATTATGTTGAATTATTCCAACAATCTCCCCCTGGGCCACATATGTAACTTTATAGAATGTATTCAACTTTATGAGCTCTTAAATAGTTATCTTGATAATATGGTATATTTAAAACAATCTCGTCCACTGATTGTGTTAATATAGAACCAAAGTGGCTTTCATTACTGTTTTTGTAACTAAACCCATCAATGGTCACATATATCAATACAATCAAATGACATAGATCAATCATGTATGTGTATCATGGAAATTACATGAAATGTGATCTTTACATGTCTATTTCCAACTGGTCCAACTTTACTTTAATGAGATCAAAATTCCAAATAATATTTATAAACAATTGAAGTGCAAAAGAAAACCTTATTTCTGATCGGAAAAACCAAAGCATGTTCATAATCAAAATATAGAGCAGTGTCACGAAATAAGTGACTATGTACAAACTCCCCTTAAACCAAAATATCCTTATATAAAAGATACACCAATTTTAGCAGCATGCTCAAGAAAGACCTTGGGTGGTACTCCTTTTGTACGTGGATCCGCTAGCATGGAATTTGTCCCAATATGCTCTATATATATTAACCCATTCTACACTCTCTCCTTTACAACTAGAAACTTGTTGTCAATGTAATCTGACTTGCTTGAGCTTCTATTGTTATTAGAATATAATACTGCAGATCTATTGTCACAATATAACTCTAATGGTCTTTCAATATTATCAATAATGCGCATTCCAGTGACAAAATTCCGCAGCCATTTCGCATGGTTAGATGCCTCATAACAATCCACAAACTCTGCTTCCATGGTGGAAGAAGCTATGAGCGTTTGTTTAATGCTTTTCCATGATATAGCCCCTCCACTTAATAGAAATATGTATCCTGAAGTGGATTTTCTGCTATCCGGGAATCCAGCAAAATCAGAATCAGAATACCCAATGATATCCAATCTGATTTGATCTTCTATATATAAGCGTATAGTCCTTTGTTCTATGAAGATACCTCATAACCCTTTTTGCTGCTTTCCAATGATCCATTCCAGGGTTACTGAGATACCTACCCAACACTCCTATAATGTACACAATATCCGGATGCGTACACACTTGAGCATACATTAGACTCCTGTAGCAGATGCATAAGGGATCTTCTGCATTTCTTTAGCTTTAAGGATGTTATTAGGGCATTGTTTGAGACAAAATTTATCTCTTTTAGCGATAGGGGTATCACCCATTTTACAATCTTGCATGCCAAACCTTTTAAGCACCGTTTCTATATAGTTCTTTTATGACAATCCAAGAATACCCCGTGAGCGATCACGATATATTTAGATTCCTAATACAAAAGAAGCATCCCTACGATCTTTCATTTCAAAATTATCTGAAAGAAATCTCTTGGTTTTGTGCAAAATATGTAAATTATCATAGGCAAGCAATATATCATCAACATAAAATCAAAATATGAATTTGCTCCCACTGAACTTGTGATACACACAGTTATCAATTATGTTTGTCTCGAAACCAAATGAGGTAACTACTTTATGAAACTTGTGGTACCATTGACGATAAGCTTGTTTGAGCCCATAAATGGATTTCTTTAGTTTGCAAACCATATTCTTTGGATCTCCGAACACAAAGTTTTCTGGTTGCAGCATATAAATTATTTCCTCAATATCTCCATTGAGAAATGCAGTTTTAACATCCATTTGATGTAACTCAAGGTCAAAATGTGCAACAAGTGCCAAAATTATTCTAAAAGAGTCTTTCGATGAAACCGGAGAGAAAGTCTCTTTAAAATCGATGCCTTCCTTCTGAGTAAAACCTTTTGCTACAAGACGAGTCTTATATCTTTCCACATTACCTTTTGCATCCCTCTTGATTTTAAATATCCATTTACAACCAATGGGTTTCTTACCTTCAGGAGACAAGATCCAAAACTTTATTGTCTTGCATGGATTTATACTCTTCGTTCATAGCTTTAATCCACTTTTGAGAATCAGCATCTTACATGGCTGGGTGAAAGTTGATAGGATCATTTTCCACCAATCCATTATTATCCTCTATTTCTTGAAGAAATACCACATAATCATCTGGAATGGCATCTTCCCTCTCTCTAGTGGATCTCCTTAGTGGCAATTCATTTTGAGGTTGTTGAGTTTGTTCTTATGGAACATTGTCCTCATCTTGAAGAGGGTTTTCTTCAATATTGTTTTGTTGTGCTTCCGGATTAACTTCTTCATTAATGACGGGAATGATAATCTGTACATTGTCATAAGAAGTATCTGTAGTAGGAATCATAGGTGATGATTCCTCCTAAAAAATAATGTTCCTTACTTCATTTCTCCCCCTTAACTTAACATCCTAAAAAAAAATTGCAGTTCTCGTCTCAAAAAATTTCTTTAGTGTGGGATCATAAAATTTATAGCCCCTAGATCGCTCAGAATAACCAATAAAGCAGCTGTTCACTGTTTTAGAATCCAATTTTCTTTCATTTGGCCTATAAGCCCTTGCCTCAACTGGACATCCCCAAATATGAAAATGCTTTAGAGTGGGCTATTTGCCTGTCCAAAGCACATAAGGTGTCTTGGCAGCTGCTTTAGTGGGTATCCTGTTAAGGATATAAACTGCTGTCTGCCTCCCCTCAGAGTGATTTTGGTAAGGTAGAATGACTAATCATACTCCTCACCATGTCTTTAAGAGTTATGTTTCGTCTCTCAGCAACACCATTCATGCTAGGTGAACCTGACATGGTGTACCGTGGGACTATTCTACATTCCTCTAGGAATTGGGAAAATGGTCCTAAACGTTGTTCACCCGATCCATTAGATTTATCATAATATTCACCTTCACGGTCAGATTTGACGGCTTTAATTCTTTTGTTGAGTTAGTTCTCAACTTCTACCTTAAATTTCTTGAACATGTCTAAGGATTCTGATTTATCATGTATAAGATATAGGTAGCCGTATCTTGAGTAGTCGTCTATGAATGTGATAAAATACTGTTGACCATTCCATGATGCTATAGGGTATGGTCCACAAATGTCCGTATGTATCAATTCTAAGACGTCGGTTGCTCTATTGGCATCTATTTTCTTATGTTTGGTCTGTTTTCTCTTGATGCACTTTACACAGACATCGAAGTTTGGTAAATCAACAGATTCCAAAATGTCATCTGGCACAAGCCTTTGAATTCTAGTTTTAGATATATGACCTAAGCGCTTGTGCCACAGTGTGGTTGAATTTTCCTTATTAGCTTTTCTTTTAGTACCGCACGATTCCACATGTAAGGCTTCATAATAAGAGGTATTTACATCAAGCATATATAAGTCATCATAAACATTGAGAGAACCAGTTCCAACAAGATTTGAATTTATTGATAAACTAAAAATACCATTCCCAAATGAAGAAGAATAACCAGATTTGTTCAACTTAGAAATTGAAACCAAATTCCATTTAAATGACGGTATAACAAAAGTATCAAATAAATCCAAATAAAACTGAGTTCTCAATAACAACTTAAAATGCCCAATAGCCTCCACTTTAACCGATTTTCCACAACCCACATAGATGTATCTTTCAGCATCAGTTGGATTTCGGTAGCTTAGGCAATCCTGCATAGAAACACTTATGTGAGTAGAAGCACCGGAATCTAACCACCAAGTGTTTCTAGGTACTGTAGCTAAATTTACTTCAGAACAGACCAAAGCAAAGGATGTACCTTTCTTAACATGCCATGTGAGATATTTGGTACAATCTTTCTTTAAATGTCCAGCCTTCTTACAAAAGTAACAACCATCAGCCTCCTTATGTTGTTTCTTTATCATTCTTTCTCTTTTCGTCTTTTCCCTTAGGGGTGTATGCCAAATGATCACTTTCAGTCTTATCATGCTTCAATCTCTCTTCTTCTTGTACACAAGACGAAATGAGCTCATTAAGAGTCCATTTCTCCTTTTGACAGTTATAACTGATCTTAAACTGGTTGTACTGTGAAGGAAGATAGATTAGTACCAAATGCACGAGCAAATCATCCGAAAGCTCAAGCTTAAGTGCCTTAAGTTTTGAAAACATTAGACATTTCCATAATGTACTCCCTTATATTCCCTTTGCTTTGATACTTCATGGAAATCAAGCGTTGCAAAAGCATGCTTGTTTCCGCCTTATCGTTTTTGGCAAAACGTTTTTCAATTTCAGCAAGGAAATCTTTAGCATTGGTTATCTTTTCAGATACCGCACCCCTAAATGCCTCTAGAATGCCGCGCTTTATGATAATTAGACTCATGCGATTTGAACGATCCCACCTCTCAAAGTTCTTTATAACATCGGAAGAAATTTCATCCATAAGAGGGGTGGGTGTATCCATCCTAAGTGCAAGGTCAAGATCCATGCAGCCAAGAACAAGCAATATGTTCTCTTTCCAATCCTTAAAGTTTGATCCAGTCAGAATAGAACTGTTGTTAAGATTGGCAGATACCGTAGTTAAATTAGCTGTAATTTTAACATAAGAATCAATCAAATATGCTCACACTCACATTGTAAAACAAAACTGCAGTAAATTCAAATAATTGGTAAATCTCTTCTCAAGATACATAGCACAACATCAATATCAAGTCTTTGGACAGTAATATTAATTGTAAGTAGTACTCTTGTTGTAATGATCAAACATTGACAATAAGTTCAAGTCAAATATCAATCTTCCTTTGGGCCGATTAGATATTCACTTGCAAAACTATATGATTGTCACATATTTATCATCACGCATATATAAATGATTTGGCCAAATATTAGTCTACCTTTGGGCCGGCTAATATCTGCATGAATAAATACACACAAACATCAAACATTTTCCATGAAAAACTAAAATAAGAGAGATCACTTTGGTGACATGTTATTTCAGTCAGTTCACTTGTAATGTAGGATATTTACAGTTAGTTTGCAAAGAACACCAAATAATATTTGAATTGGTTTATTTTAACTCATTCATTTATGCGTATTCCATAGATTTCAATTTTCAATTTTATACATATTGAAAATATGGTTTCATAGTCGTAATAAAAAAAATTTGACATCAACTAAAACTGTAACAATACATAATAAATATTATTCGCAATAACAATTAATGATAAAATATTGCATACATTATTTAACTGTCAATATTCAAGACAGAAGATAAAATAAATTTTAACATAGCATGGTCCATACATGTGATATTGCAAGAAAATGAATAGCTGAAAACTATAGCAGTGGTTGATCCCAAACATAGTGGGAAGCAACGAAAATAAATAGTCCATGTCAAAATAGCTTATTATATCAGTGCGGCAGGTGATTAGCTTTCGATGAAAGCTTATTTGAATAAGCAAATATGAATACATGTGTTATAATATTACAGAAAGCGAAACTTATTTTTAATGAGCGGACCATACATATAAAATATATGTATTTATAAAATATAAATGTTCCAAATACAAACATGCTGCATCGTTAAATTTATTGCAACTGACGCATTTACTGTATTCATGATATTAAATTAATTAATTTATTACTATAACAACCACATTTAATGCAATTATGATAAAAATAAATGCAATTGACCGTTATGTGGTCCAATACGTATTACATGAACATTAAAAGGCATGAAGATACTTCCATACGTGTGAATGAAACAAAACTTAATATGGTAATCATCTATAGCAATAAAAAAAATTGTACAATCGCAATACTACTGACAATAAAATATGAATAATATGAGTAGCAACAATTAAAGGCATCAGATCCGAACAAGCGGAATTAATTCATGAATTATTTATATAGATCTAAAACAAAGGCATCAGAGAAATCAATAAGAAAAGAGCAAATCTCACAGATCTGAAATAAAGGCATCGGATGAATCAACCAAAATTGTAAACCTTAGAACCCTAATTTCATATATACTTAAAATCAGGAAATTTCTCAATAAAATCAATAATGAGTGGCTCTGATACCACTTGTGATTAAATATATTAGATCTGAATACATATAACCCATATTGATTCACTAGAGAAACAAGTATATGAAATTAACAACGAAAGACGTATCTGAATCCATCGATTCTTAATTGATGTGAAGATTAATTTGGATTAGATCTTCCAAATTGACACAAGCTTAGATCCGTAAATTCTCTTTAGAAGAGGGTAGAGAGAATATGATAAGATTTGTGTAATTTGAGGACCATAATCCCATATATATAGTGTGTGACATTTTTCAGTTCGGCCCTTCAACAAACTAGTTGTCACTCCGGTATCCACACGTTATAATTTTACATGACGAATATACCCCTTAAGTCTTAATATATTTATTCCAAAAATAGATCACGTAATTAAACTTAATTACAAGATAGCCCACATATTCAAATATTAAAATATGTAGCTTCATTATGTTGAATTATTCTAACAAAAAATTATCATCAAAATTACACTGCACCGGTTTTCATCGGTTTTATATCCAACAACCGATGTGAAAAAAAACCTACAAGCAAGTGTTATAAAAACACATGAAATACATAAACGTCCAAAATCAGTCAAAACCGATGGAAAACAAACTCCCTAGAGAAGCCCTAGAAACACAGTTAATGATATGTGCAGGGTCATTTAACTCAAAATAAATTCTCCTTTGCTTATTGTCAAATATTCTTTCATCCACATTTGCTTAAGCGCCAGCTGTGCGTATTCTTTGAGAAACGGCCATGGAAGACAAAGGAATATGGCTTCAAACCGGTATTATATACGGACGTACCAATTTTCATCACTTCTACAAAAGTCGTCGAATTTTTAAATAAAGGGCAGAACTGCCATTAACAAGTCACACGCTTTTGTTTAACTAATGAAAACATACATAAAATAATATAAAATATACCAGAAACAAATAATTATTGAGGGGGATGAAATTTAAAGAAATTTATTGAAGATACCTCTTCTTTTATTTCTGTCGTTGGGAGTTTGGAGAGCTCCCTCCACCAAATTACAAATATATTAATTATTATGCTCTCTAAATTCTCCTCTTTCCTGGTATGTTTTACTCCTTATCTTGGTATTTCTTTATTCTATTTTATAATCTGCCTAATTGATACGATTAAATTTGTAGATTGGTCCACAATTCTTGATTTGGTGTTGTTTCGACCTCTTTTGATTTGATCTGAATCGTTGTTGGTTTCATATGTATTTATCTCACTCGATTGTTGTTGGTAGTACGTTTTTGTACTATTGTTAATTATTCGCTTTCTTGTAGTTCTGATATTCATTACTATAGATTGATTGCAGTTTTGTAGGTTATGTAATATGATTTTTGTGCATTATGATTTTTTATATTTATTTTGCTATGTTCTGATAAAGATGGTATGTACGGTTATGAGCGAGGAGTATGTCTCGACGGGAACTAATTCTCAAAAATATATTGCAGCAATTTTCAAAAATTGACCTAAACGCCAAAAATGACTAATAGTTGCTTTCCAAGTTAACTAGAAAGTAGCTTAAAACCTAAACATAGAAACACTTATAGAAGTAGCTTAATTGCCAATGGGTAGTTCAGAACTTCAAATAAAGTAGGTCTAAGCAAACTAAGCATATATGGCTTGCTTTCTCGTTGTGATTGTACACGTTAAGTTGCTTAAATTTTGCTAACTTTGGAAGAAAGGACGCTGCTTATAATTCATTGCAATTTCGTACGAACCGTGTTTTGTGCTTAGCTGAAGTCTTTACCCATGGATAGCCTATTTAATAACTGTGATGGTCATTCCATGCATTCATAGTTTCAATCTGGTAAAATAATAATAATAATAATAATTAATAATAATTCTGATTTGTGCAGGTAAGAAGACAGCCTTCTATGTGGTCAGCTGTGCGAAAACACTGGCTTGGGAAGCATTTGTCCTATGGATTTGGAACACTAGTCTTCAGGCCCATTCGAACTGTACTTGGAGCAGGTTATTCCTTTGGCGTCACACATCTTTTGTGCAATATCGCTTGTGTTTCTTCCTCGTTGCAAATTGAAATAGTGAGTACCCTTTTTTTATTATGTAAAAATCTATCTGCGTTTGTTTTGTAATATATATATATTGTACTACATCGGTTATGATCTCTTGTTGCTAAATTTGATTTATCAGTGAAAAGACATAATGAGAGTTCGAGCATTTACCGTTGCATTGGTGTGAAAATAATCTACTAAGTGTAACAAGTTAATTAGAACGAGGTTAAACAGCCATTGCACCTTGTTCCTGATACTTCAATTCATTCAACTAATATACCATAGAGACTCATGGACCTTTTATTTTTAATTGGCATTTATGTTAAATTTGCAAATACACGACTTAAAAACATTAAAATCGCTAGCACCTCATAAATTTAATTTTGTCATATGTGTGTAACAGATTCCATGCCTTCACGATAATTACGCATATCTATTGTATGATGCGGACACAGGCACAGTTGGGGTTGTTGACCCATCAGAATCAGCTCCTATTATAAATGCACTAAAGAGAAGAAATCAAAATCTAACGTACATACTTAACACTCATCACCATACTGATCATACTGGTGGCAATATGGAGTTAAAAGCAAGGTATGGAGCAAAGGTATGTGTTTTGCTTATACAAGCTTATAATTTGACCTCATTAATGATTAAATTAACATGCCATCAGTGTGCATGCATGTAATAAAATTTATTCTCATAATGGTTGGCGATTGTAGGTAATAGGTTCAAACAAAGACAAGGAGAGAATAGCTGGCATTGATATATTTCTTGAAGATGGCGAGACATGGATGTTTGCGGGGCATCAGGTGCTCGTGATGGAGACTCCTGGTCACACAACTGGTCATTACTCATTTCCTCTTTTTTCTTCATCCATTATTAGTGTATTTGCCTCCATATTTAACTACATGTTTTAAATGACAATTGACAAAAATCCACCTAAGACGGTAACCATTTTCCACTTTACGGAAAAAGATCATAACACATAGCTTCCGACTCTTGAGGGGAAGAAAAAATAATACCCATCTATGTTATATATATTTACTTCATTCATGTTTTAATCAATTTACAGATCCCTTTTGCACCATTTTGTCATAGATCTCTCTTTTTGCACGACTGATAGGAACTTATCGCAGTAACTATTATACTTCAGATTAATTGGTACCAAGACTTGTTGGTTTAATGCATTTGGCATTTAATGCTGCATGATATAATTTGACATAATATGTTTGTGAATAAAGAATACATAAATACAGCACGACTCTTTTATTATTATTTAAAATTTAATTATAATATTAATTAAATGTTATACTAACCAGCTAATTTATTTAAATATTTGAACAGGTCATATTTGTTATTACTTCCCTGGAAGCTGTACATTATTCACTGGAGACACATTATTTAGCTTATCCTGTGGTAAACTTTCTGAAGGAACCCCTGATCAGGTATTTATAATTAATTTTCACTGATTCAACTTCTACTGATTGTAGTAATTACAACAGCACATCTCAGCATTCCCCCGTATTTTGGTAAAGATTATGTAATTTTTTTCATACAATTTCAGTGTCTTTTGTAAAGGACATCACTCTCATTTCAGCTTCTGCAAATTATACTGTTTTCCTTTTCTTCTTCTTGTATTATGCATGGGTTATGTTTTCTTATCTGTCAATATTGCTCCTAATATAAATACTTTACCAAAAAAATAAATTGAATCGTGGCTTATAACCTTTATACTTTATTGAAATGCATTATTAGTTTTTGAGCAGTTTCATTTTGTTATGGTTTAATTTTTTTTTTAGTAACAACTTACATAGATTACAGACTGCAAATCGATATATGTGTGCGCGTGCGCCCGTGTGCGTGCACGTGCGTCATACTGTTTGCTTTGAGAAATAAAAGCTAAACATATAACCATTACAATGTGTGCGTGCATGCGTGAGCGTGTGCGCGCACGTGCGTGTGTGTCATATTGTTTGCTTTGAGAAATAAAAGTTAAACTAACCATTACAACCACTAAAGCTGAAAGAATATTGTTTACAATGAATTTTTTCAAGACTTTGGTACGTAATTGACTAGAAAAAATGAAAATGATTGTTTGATATCTTATATAAAGAGAGATGTATAAAATGTCATCGAAACCGACGAAACCATTTAATAGGTTTGAAGCATGATATCTTCAAAAGTAGTTTGTAAGTATGCATGTTAGATCATTATATGGTGATTTGCTACCTTTATAAAAGATTATTAGTGTATAATTTTTTTTTCTGCTATGTATATGTTGATAATATATCCTTTTGATGTGTTTGAATTTCAAATTTCAGTCTTTCACCTCCGGTGATCTGAAACTTCTGCGTGTCATATTTTAAATATTGAGTGGATAATTTAAAGGCAAATATTTACCATTTCAGATGTTTTCTTCCCTCCAAAAGCTATCTAGTTTGCCAGATGATACAATTGTATATTGTGGCCACGAATACACTGAGGTACGAAGTTGTAAACATGAATCTTTCACAAATATTTGAGTTTAAGTAGTTATACCTCTTTTTGACAAATGCATTTTTATGTAGAGCAATTCAAAGTTTGCATTGTCTATAGAACCGAACAACAAAGAATTACAAGAATACAGAACACATGTAGCTCATCTCCGCAGCAAGAAATTGCCCACAGTAAGCAGCATGACTCATATCACAACTTTTTCTTTTTCAAATACCAATAATATACTCATCAAAATAAACCAAAAATATTATAATATTTTGACATAGATACCAACCACTTTAAGAAGAGAGAAGATGTGCAATCCATTTCTAAGAACAGCAAGCACAGAAATAAGGCAAAAACTAAAAATCTCATCTGCTGCAAGTGATTCACAAGCCTTGGGTGTCATCCGTCAAGCTAAAGACCACTTCTGAGGCAATCCCTCTGTTTATACATGTACAATTGGTTTAAGGGTTTTGTATGATATCTCAATTGAGAATAGATGATTTCATGTGTAATATTTTTTTTTATGATGCTCCTTGTTCCCATTGAGATCATGCAACGAAGTGTCACAGTAATTCTTTTATAAGATGTTAGAACATTCCTGGTTGCTGTTGTAGTGTAAAAGAAACAGAACCATGTTTGTATTTGAATTGACAAGCATATATTAGTTTGACTTAGTTTGCCGTTCAATTTGTGACCTGGAGTTTTATTTACGTTTTCTATTGGTATGACCTACCTACCTATCATGGTTATTGTTGTTATTCATTTAGCCGAACTTTTCAAAATTTTAGGTGATATGATGAACCTTTGTTGTGAAGGCAAAGCTAACCATCAAACTCAAATTTGGATTGACTTCTAGGGTAAAGGTAAAGCAAATCAATTCATTAGAAAACATAGTTTTACCGATCTAAGAGAAAACATGGTTTTGCCGATCTTTTGTTTCCCCTCTTTACTAGTTAACCAATTAATCATCTCATTTTTTTAGCATGTTTCAATCTTCTAAAAAGGAATAATGAAATTTGGAACAAGGTGCCAGATTTATTGATACAAACCAAATTTATGTCACACAAATGCATCAGATAATATAGAAAGGCATCGCAAAACTGAAAGAAAATATATACTAAATTCAATATTTTTCCATAATGGAGATTTGGTTCTAGTTCTACTGTAACCCATAATGGACATATTTTTCCATAATGGACTATAACCACCCTGCGTCATATTTGAACAAAAGGTGGTCCTATCTGCAAAATCCACACCTAGGCTATATCTCAGCGCCAACTATTTTCTCCTTGTTCACCGATCTACTAGCCCAACTGAAATTAAGTAAAACGGTTCTCTTTCTCTCGTCTCCTCTTCTCTGACCATTCTTCTCCAATGGCCCCAATTCTAAATCTGCACGGAAACCTTGACAATAGTAAAGTAATAATAGTCACTCACGCCGATTGCTCCTTCATTTCTCGCGCCCTCCTATCTTCTCTCCTTTCCTCTAACCCTAAGCCCACCATCCGTACAGGACCGATATTGACCCTCAATCCCTCCGAGCTGCGATCCACAATCGATGGCTCGGACACTGTGTTCCACGTGGATCCCACTTTGGGTGCAAGCGATGGAGGACACTTAGCAGAGGGAGACGAGGGATGGTATGAGAAGTATAAAATGATTGTGGAAGGGACGAGGGATGTGGTTAGGGTTTGTTTGGATTGTGGGGTGAAGAGGTTGGTATATTGCGGCAGTGCTGATGTTGTTTTTGATGGGGTTTGTGATGTTGTTAATGGCAATGAAGATTTAAAGTATCCTGATAAAGTAAGTCAAATTTGACCTTCTTATTATTGGAATAGTTTTTTTAGTGGCAAAGCATAATCGTGTTTTTGAAGGATAATTATTAGTTGGTCAAATCAATTTGTAGGTAACGACATCAGACGACTGTATTTTTTTTATTGAGTACTTAGATGGTAGGACATAGTTGTACAAGTCTTGGGTAGTATACAACATACTACAAGTCAACATTTGTTTAGTTGTTCGAATCACGCTATGCATGATTCAAATATGTGACCTCATGTATCAAAGCTGAAGCATCAACCACTAGGACAGTGGTGCTGTACGATTGTATCTTCATTTTGTGAAAATTGTGAAAAATGTTGACCATGATTCACAAGGGAAAACTACTGAAATTGTGAAACAAATATATGAATGTATTATCAAGGTTTATTGCACGGTAGCACTAGTAAAGGGGTCAATGATAATCATAATGGAGAATTCAGTTTAATATATGGTAATTTGTAGGGGTTAATAAGTGAGAATTGAAGATTTGAAGTGTATGTTGTTTGTACCTTAGGAAAGTAATAGCAAAAATGCCAGAAGGTCCCAAATCTTTTAACAAATACTAAAGGCTTTTTAAAAATCAAACCCCTTGACCAGGCCTAAAGGGTGAATATGGTCAGTATGTTTGTTGTTATCAGTACCATGCATCATAAAAGGTATAAAAACATCTCTTTTGTGACAATATGATTGTAAGATGCTGGACAGACCTGGTTCTGGCCTAGTGCGAACATGGCTTGAGCAAAGGGCATCAAATTGAACGGCACATATTTTCTATGCTCGAAATATTGAAATCTTTTGAGATTTAAAATTAACAATTATATGTTACTTTGTTTGTTTTCAATGTCCATTAGAATAATAGCCATAATTTGAACCCACCTATTGGTAGTTTATTCGCCTATTACCTTATACACTTTTTCCTCTAATTTGTTACTTGATACATGTTTATTCAGATAAAATTAAGTTTACTATATTGTTATTCAATATAGTTCGATTAAAAGAAATACAATAATGTTTATGAATTTTTTTTTCAAATGAAAGTTCAAGGCATTAGCTATGTTACAAATAACAAATTGCATCAAATATTTTTTTTCCAAAAGTTATGCATAATCAACTATGTACGATGGTAAAAATATCATATGTAGAATTACATGTAATTAAACAAAAGTCAACAATGAGTAAAGGTCATGTTTAGAATCTATAAATTGAATTTGTTTTTTTTATGAAAGTAGATTTAAGTGTTATCATTGAAATAAATTGTAATATGATAAAGCATGTGATTTTTCAAACTTAAGAGAAAAATAGATACATGTTACATAAAAATTAGTGCTGAAAATTAATTGATTATGATTTCAATGAAAAGTTTACATCTAAATTTTGCAACTAAAAAAAACATGACTTTGATTAAATTGAATATTTAAAATTTGGATTGATAATAAGACATGTAATATTGTTGGCTGTACGATTATATAATGGCGCATAGTAGGGGTGATTGCATGGTTGATTTGGTCCGTCCAATGATAAGAAATGTTGAACCAACCCCGAAGGTTAAAAAAATATTGAAATTCGAATCAAATCAATCAAATTAAGCTTCGTTGTATTAGTCGGTTGTATTGTTTAGCCAAATTAAAATATTTCACATTTTATTTTTGGAATATTTGATGTATATTAACTAAACATAAGTTTATAATTAATTGTTTTTATTTAGTATTGTTATTAGTAATATTGATACACATACATACGTAAGGAAGTTTTGTTAAACACCCTTCAAGTTTTAAACTACACTTCCGTCACTTTCCAATAACAAATTTCCCGAAACGCCCATGGAATTATTTTTAGGAAAATGGCAATGTAGTTTTCAAAAACTGCAAATATTTACAAATAAAGTTTGATTTGCTCCTATTAACTCTCGTTTAAGTGCATATTTAATTCTCAAAAAGAAAAAGAAAAAGTTAAAGAAAATAATTCTAAGAGGGTGATTTAAAACCTATTTTTGAAAAGGACCGATTGTGTATTAAGTTTGAAAATAAGGATGATTCCCTAATTCACCTATATATATGTATATGATACATATAATTATCTAGATTATTGAACTTTGAACTAATATATAAAATTAGTTTGAAACCCAACTAATTTTGGCATTATGACAGAAGTTCGGTTAAACTGATAACCGACTGAAACCATTTATCGGTTGACCATAAATCAATTCAATCTTAAAATCGAAATGCACCAAAAACTTATTTGGCGAATTTTTCTATCGGATTAGAAAATCGCAATATCGTAATAAAAATAGCCGCAAGTGCACGACATACAATAGTAGTACGTATGCAAGTACGAGTCGAACTAAAAAAACTAATTTTTTAATTTACTCAATCCAAATGTTCAAAAAATGATTTAAAGATTAGGAAAAAAACTAGAAGAAAACAGTTATGAAATAAAACAACAATCTAGAAATAAATCCACCCTCGTAATAACTCAATCGACAAAAGATAATTTTAATATTTTTTTAATATTACATGGAATTAATTTTTGTATATATTAAGAGCATGGTACATGCCTGATTAAATCAGACTACACAAACCATCAAGTTATAATATATAAATTAAATTCACTTGCAGATTCTTCTGAAAATGATTATGATATTGCATAACCGAAGATTGCTCACCCCATAATTTTTCACCCTATTATTTCATTTTTACATATATTTAAAAGGATATAAAATATAAATCTGTCCCGTGCACTCAAAACCTTAGGAGTGGCTCTAATGTTGTGCATGGGGTGTTTGAATGAATGTCGACCTGAGTTATCGTTTCCAATAACTACCGACTCTTGCATCTAATTGGTGTTGGTAGCAAGTGACGCCTTGTTCACAAGACTTAGGTCGCCGAGTATTGTCAGCCTTGAATATTACATGGCAACAAGTGGAAAACATCGGGATTTAAAAAAAAAATCAAATTTACGAAGTTGAAAATGAATATTGATGTGAACCCGTTGAATGTCATTATCAGCGTGTTGATAATTTCGTACCTAGTTTAATTTTATAAACATAAGCATAAAATTTTTAGGGTTCCACTTAAATTGGTGGCTCAAAGCTTCTGCGTGTTGTGCTTGTAACTATAGTTATTAATGGCGCACGACACAAAACGGCGTAAAACCTCTTTGAAGCCTTGGCGCACGGCGCAGCAAATGGTGCGCGCCTTTTTAATTTGCTGCTCATGTTTATAATTTTTTTGTAAATTTAATATATAACAACAAATTTAAAAAGTTCAATACTTTTTGCTAAAACATACGCAACAAGGTTTTTTAGGCATTTTGTAAAAAAAACATCATCAAATATAATATCATAAGTATAGAATTTCAAGCATAATAGTTTTCAAAAGCCAAAATTAAATATAATAATACATATTGCTGATAAACTAAAAATCTGAATCTAATTCAGTAATTATATTTTTCAAATAACTGTCTACATCATCAAATTCATAAGCTTCAACATCTTCCCCATCTGTCTCATTTAGATTCGTTTCTTCTTCGTGAAGATGTAAAAAAGCTGAAGCAGGTGCTGAAAAGCCCCTCGATGTGGATATTTTTCTACTTCCTCCACTTCTGCTGCTGTAGCAGCAACATCCCAAGTCAAGTCATTATCATCATCGAATACAAGCTCATCTTCATCATCGGATGCATAATTCATATTTTTCGTTAACCCTTCATTACAATCATCAATACCATTCAAGGATATTGGATTAATGATGTCGAGGATGTTATACATTCTTTTTAATGCTCGATTGTATTTAACAAATACTAAATCATTTAGTTTAGCTTGGGCTAGCGTATTTCTCTTTTTGTTATAGTTAATTAAATATATAAATATATCTAAGTATATATGTAACTTACGTATTAAAAAACACTCCAATTCCTCTCATAGTCAGAAGCACTTACATGTAAGACCTAGAACTATAATGGCAAAGTTTTGAAGATTTGGAGTCGATGTTCCAAATGTCATCCACCACTCAGTTGTTATTAAATATTTATATTATGCTTATGAAATTAATTTTTTATATGGTTGTTTAAAACAAGGAATGAGGTATCGGCCGATACATCAGAATTCCGTTCGTTCCGACTTCGTACTGGCCAGAGCCGAGTCGGAATTTGATCAGAATTTCAGTTTCAGCCGATAAGTTAAAAAATCCTAAGTTTTTGGTCTAAAAAATTAGGATTTCTATAAGAAATGGAATCGAAACAAGAAATTTATGAATGAAAAGTAATCAGATCTGGAAAAAATCAAACAAGAAAATTGAAATCAAAACTTACCTCGCATGATTGTAATCGATTAAACCCTAAAATAGCAGCTACTTCTAACCAAATAAGAAGTTTCAAACAAAATTCAAAATCGATCAACTTGAAAGTGTCGGCTTCTTTTTTCCTTAAGCAGTGAATAAAATTTGAGAAGATACGGTGAAAGCAGGGGCTAAAACGATGATATTATGGAGCAAAAAGTGGGCTAGCATGAAAATAATTAAGGTCTGCAAATGCTTTGGGCTGGGTCCATTCAGGAAAGCCAACTCAATGATTGCGTGGGATTTAGAGTTATTTGTTTAAGTAATATAGAATTGAAATTGAATGTTTATATTTAGGTCAAAATTTGAGCTAATTTAGTGCTGAAAATTGAGCTAATATTCAATTAATTTTTCTTTGTTTCACATATATCATGACAAATCAAACAAAAATAAATTAGATCAGCTATAATATCTTTTTTAAAGCCTGCAGTTTGCACTTTGTTTATAATATATCATAATACATAATTAGAAAATTACTGAAACCGAAACCAAAACTTTCGAAATACCCGAAATTGGTTAAAACTTCAAAATTTTCAAATGATCGAAATCGAAACCAAGATCTCAAATCTTGGTTTAAAGATAGAAATGTAAATTATAAAAATACCCAATGCTATGGTTTTTCTTTGTCTAATTGCCATTGAGGATCCAAAGGTGCCTTGCGCTTCTCTATACTTTACTAACTCATTTGTTATTTTATCTTGAATGTCAAAACTTGGAACCAATCTTTGAATGCAATCCAGCAACCCTCTATTTATCTCATCAATGCTGATTTCATTATTCGAATAAAAGAACTTTGGATTTAAAAAATAACCAGCTGCATGAAGTGGACGATGAAGTTGAACATCCCACCTTCTATCAATAATGTGAAAGATATGTTCGTATTTCTCAATCTTATTTTTAAATGAACTTGCAATGCTTTTTTCCCCTATCCATATCTTATATATATATATATATATATCCCATCGCAGGCTTTCTTTCGCGATCAACCAATCTAAGAACATGAACAAGAGGACTCGATACTTTAAGGTAGAAAAGTATAGAATTCCAAATGCCTGACATCATAACAATACTTTTAGCTCGTTTCCCTTGTTGTTCTTTTGCCCATTTGCTATTTGCCCACTTCTCGGATACAACATTTACGCAAATTGCTTTTTCGTTTATAAATGCTTGACAATGTTATGAATGCGGTTGCAAAATGCATGGCCCAAATAGTTCCTTTTGTTTTGTGAAATGCCTCATGTTTAAAACACCCGGACGAGTATATATGAAGCTATTTAGTGTTACTGCCGTTTCTACCGTTTTCTTCACCTCCATCACTTTTCCAATATCTTCTAAAATCAAATCCAAACAATGAGCCGTGCATGAGGTCCAATCTAAGTAGTTAATATCAGTATCCGCTACGTATCAGTCAAGTACTGATATGAGATATTTTAAAATATCATCATAATATAGGGTAATATCGGTAAAATATCGAACATGTGTAGTACATGTTATAACCGATATTGTATTATGTTATGATGTTATAATAATGTTAAGTTTTTAACTATTTGGATCAACATTGCCAAATTACTAACAAAGACCGACTGCATATAATTTACATATTATAATATGCTTACCGGGACATCCTATTAAATAAAAGTCACAAAATAGGCTCATAAAAACCGATAACTTAGTATAATGTGCATCTTTATTATTTCTTCATTTTAATCCTATATTCAATGTGTCTTCAGTCATATAATCATCTATGTTACTCTCCAAAATTTTTCATATTTAGAGGTTTTCGTTTTCATTTTCAATTAATTTATCGAACAAGTAATGTTGATTTAATACTGATTACTACTTTTAACCCGTTCTTTATCAATATGTCAAATATATAACTTCAATGCTCTTCAACTTTTAATCCTTGGTGCATTATAATAACTAATAAAATGAATTTTCATATATTAACTTACAAATTAGAAATAGTAAACTAAAAAATAACTAAAAAGAGAAGCAGCTCTTACGTGATTTAATTTTTAGTGGTAAAGTCTTCACATGGAATAAAACATATAAAATAATGGAATAAGTAGAGTTTTCTATATCGAACGACTATTAAGAAGACTGAAAAAATATGGTTAAAATTAAAGAAATTAGTGCATTAGGATTTCTAATATGGTCTACTATCGTCATTCACTATTTATTAAAATCAAATATTAAGGATGTGAATACTTATTTGTAAATTTATTTTCTCAACACTTACAATAATGAACGATATTCCTAAAAAATATCGAATATTCTACACAAATTATCGGAGCGATATATCGGCAAATATCGGACGATATATCGGTACAATATTTTAAACGATATTTTATAAAAAATATCAGCTAAGGAGCGATATGAGATTTATCGGCGATATATATGCGATACTTTCCGATATTAACTACATATGGTCCAATACAAATTCTTAAATCTGGCTTCAAGAAACTACCTGAAAGGAAGAAAAAAAATTGATATACAACCAAATATATTTCTCTTATGATTTGTTTTATACTACCTGAAAGGAAGAAAAAAATGATATACAACCCAATACAAATTGATATACAACCTTTTCAAGCAATTTAAACATTTCATTTGCGGTTTTCGAATAAGATGAAGCATCAACGGATTCTATAAACAGGGACCATTTTGGTGAATTTATTAAAAAGATTATTAGAGTTCTTTGTCTCTTGTCAGTCCATCCATCCGCTATGATCGAGCATCCACGTTTTATCCAATCTTGTTCATGATCTTTCATCAATTTTTTGTAAGCTCGACTTCCTTTTTAAGTAAAGGAATTCTCACCTCATGAAAACTTGGTGGTTTCAAACCCGGACTATATTGACCAATTAATTCAATCATAACTTTAAAACTATCATTACTCACAGCTTTAAAGGAAATTCTGGCATCATACATCCATCTTGCAATGTATGTGGTGATACGGTCTCTCATTTCCTTTTTACAAGCTTTGGTTTTCATTGCATTAGCTATATGTTGTTGCTTGTCTTTTCTATTTTACACCACTTGATCGAATCCGGAGTGAAAAATACATCCATGGGTCCTTTTTGCCTTGGTCTTTCAGAATTTGCTTGTTGAGGCCTGTTGCTTTCACCACTATTAGCAATGTTCCGTGAACTTTTTGATGCATTTCCATAATGATCAGATTCATCAAACTCAGTTCATCTTCTTCCCTAATATCAAATCACAAACAGATTTAGATATGTTTATTTTTTCTTTCTTAACTTTCTTTTGAGCCATATAAAGTCTAATTTCCTCTTTGACATGCTCAGGTACATTCTTACAAGCTTTTGCATTTCTAAAACCCCAATGAAATGTTGTTTCATTCTAGTGATCCCTCCATTTTTGACTTCATTACAGAAATTGCATGTGACAATATCTTTTTTGCATTGACATTTTGTAGACAATATTTCCATGTTGGATCCGTCTTCGATTGAACTTCATTAGAACTCATGACTGATTTGGATAAAAGAAACTCTTATTGATAGAAAGATTAATACATGAGTATTTAAATACGAACATGTATTACCATAACTTGCCTTAATTTAGGATAAGACTGGAGCAAGAAGAAAAAGGTAGGTTGGCTTGCGTAAGAAGCCTTTGCTGTGAAAAGATGTTTAGTTTTTTTATAAAAAAATGAAGGACAATGGTGGCTTAATTTGGGGAAATGAAAAGTCTTTGCTATAAGCAAACATGATTTGCATAGATTTACTTGTAATATTTTATATTACTTTTCATGAATCAAGTCAAATGCGAACTTGTTTGCTGTGAATTGATTTTTTGCAATATTTGTGTACGTTTGAGTTTTTGTTGTAAACAAAATTAATATAATACATGTGTATTGATTCTTTCAAAATATTTTAACTTAATTTTTTTAATACACATAATTTTACATATTTTTATAAATTGGGTAATATGAAAAGAGACAAATATCTATAGACAATTTATTCGGTGCGACCGTGATAGGAACAGACAGTTTGAAGTTCGTTGGAGATTAATTTTCTTCCTTTTTGTCTAATCTTCCGGTCCAAATTGGGTTTTCATGTTATTTTTCATTGCTTAGACCCAACCCGAGACGCATCGGGTTTATATTGAATTCGGATCGGTTTGGTTCAGATTTGTGGATCTCGCTTCTAATTGCCCATCCTAGTTCGGTGCGGCAATAATATGAATTAACAGTTTAAAGTTTGTTGGAACTTGGAGATTAGTTCAAAGTGTAATTATATCGTATAAAAAATATATAATACATTCAACATTTAACTCTTTATTTTATGTATACACAATCAATATTACAACTTGATTTAAGAATGTTACATAAATTGAAATAT
The DNA here is from genome assembly GCA_030737815.1 of Allium fistulosum. NCBI lineage: Eukaryota > Viridiplantae > Streptophyta > Magnoliopsida > Asparagales > Amaryllidaceae > Allium > Allium fistulosum. The sequence goes on along the minus strand of CM060901.1, from coordinate 299,728,296 downwards.
ATTTTCCATATCAACCACTATGTTTACTTGTAAAAAAGGTGGAATTCAGTGCACGAGGCTCCCGCACGATAACGAGCTCTGATGAGGTTGATAATGTACGCAACCATTCCCGCACTATGTTTACTTGTCTTCAAGCAAAATGAAATGTAGAGAAGCCATCCATCAGAACCTGCAAAAGGAAAAACAACAACAACTAAGCCATTATTACTAAACAAGTTGGGGTCGGCTAGAGGTGGAACTCAAAAATAAATGACAAAGTCAATTTAAAAACCATGATAATAATAATAAAATAAAGTAAAATAATTAAACAAATAATAATAAATAAAATAAAAATAAAGATAAAAATAAAATAATATATATGTATATATAAAGAAATGAAAAAACCATGATAATAATAATAATAATAACAATAGTAATAATGGTATTAATAGTAATAGAGACCGAAGACTGTAAAAGGAAAAACAAATGCAAAAATTAGCAAACACACTAATATGATAAATAATAACTTTTATGCAGTTTGGAATGTGAAAAATGAAAATAAATAAAAAAGAAATAAAAAACAATAAAATAATGAAAATGCACGTCATTTTTTGCAGTACGCCATTTGTCGCGTCTTTTCATGTGCGCCGCGCCACAAGAAAGAAAGGTGCAAACTCCGTGGTGCATCTTTCGTAACTATGCTTGTAACCAAGGTCTGTCGTGTCAACACGATTGTTGAACCTCGAAAGGTGTACCTGTAAATTCTTAAAAATAGTCATAGTTTATCAAAATGTACTTACGATATAGAAATGTGCTAACCCCACCCCTTTAAATATTGGTTATATAGCTAAGCATTAAAAGCTACATTTTAACTTGACAGTCTTCGAGAATCAATATTGTACAAGTTGCATGCAATATATGCACATTAAAAGTGTTTTGTTACAATTTGCTTGCATACTGACTGTGGCAACTTACGACAGCCTATATCTCTTTAATTAAACACAAAACCGGAATTTTCTCTTTACACCCCATTCATGATTGTTTTAACCCTTTTTTCTAAGCATAACAAAGCAGTTTATGTAACGACTAGCTTTTTCGACCTTCCAAAGTCGACACTAATACATCTATGGTATTCACGTGCCGAGAATTCAAGTGTCGGAAAGACAGATTGTTGGGGTGAAAGAAGGAAAAGACAGAACATAATCTCTCATCTTGACGAGTATATATATTATACGATAGATCTTTACAAAAGAAAAGTTTTATATACATACATCAATCAAAGTAAACTAATCTATCATCGGCCTGAACAGTTATAACAACTTGTCCCCACAAATGCTGATAAATACAAAACAACAAATGCAACATAAATAAAAGATACGTGAATACGCCTAGGAGGCATTCAGCCCGTCTCCTGAAGCTCCAAAGTATCCAGAACTAAATCTGAAAATATACTCGGGTGACCCGAGCATTATAAGAAAATAACGTCTGGATCTGTCTGGTAAACCAGCGTGAGAAACACAAATCATATGGATTTTGAATGTAATAAATCATTTCAAAATAAAAGTATCTCGTAAAACTACCTCGCATATAAATACGGACGAGTTTTTGTCTTGTGATAACCAAATCATTTTATAGGAAATCTTTTGATATTATAATAACGTCTAAGGTTTAAATTAAATATTGAATCATAGTCAGAATGGTTACATTAATTACATTCAACAGCATATTTAGTATAGAACTAAGTTCGTAAATGTACGTATTGTAAAATGGATTCCATACAATGACAAGGTAATGGACCACCTTTCGTACAATACACATCTAAAGAAAAAGTACCAGAGTTGCAAACCTATGCAACTCTGCCAACACAGAACCGATTTACCTATTACTGGATAATACCGAATATGATCATCACTCCGATTGTTATCTAGACAAACCGTTATGAGGGCCCAACATACATAATTCGTAAATATCGATCTAGATACAAGTGATGATCATACTATTGCATCTTCCATGTTTTAGTCATTTTCGGATGTGAGGTTTGAGACTACGTTTTATCCTTTAGCAAACCCCTCTTGGAATGCTAACACTGCTCTCCAGGCAACAACGCAATGCCAACATTCATCCTTACAGGTTGTTCTGGGAATGAACAAACCGAATGCACTATTTCTACTACATCCATTTTGGAATCATCCTCATGATTAGTAGCAAGTAGCCTTTGCAATTCAAAGAACCCCGTTTTCGATTCCATGATCTTCAAGGTGTTTTTAGTTGGAACACTAATGTCGGTTCGAAATGATTTTCGGATAACATATGCTTATCCGATCTCGATCTCTCCAAACCGACAAACGAAAGTTTTCAAAACCGACCAAGATTTGATAGTCGGTTATTTAACTATCAAATAAATAGACAATCAAACCAAAGATTTAACTAAGTATGGTTAAACACATAAGCAACCACTAAACCTTTTAATTAGTCCTTTCATTAATTAAAATCTCCTTCAAAAATACGTATTAACATACCTTTTACTAAGATATATTCACTCTTTTCAGTATTGAAAAGATATTGATATACTTATGTCAACTGTATAAGTACACTCACAAAACACTGCATTTTCGATACTTAGAAAATGTTTTTCTCCTTTTCCAAAATTATATTTAACCAGACCAAAACAAATATCATTTAAAACATTGTTGCTATAAACCTAAACCACTTTCCTTTTGGTGTAAGTAAACAGATCGTATGGAAATTAGATTGAATATACTTACCTCTTCGATTTCAAACTTGTATTATCCCTCGATTAACAATGTAGTCAGACAAGTTGGCGTAATGACATTGCCTCAACATACATTCTTAATTCTCAGGATAAATCTCCTGATTTCAAATCTCATATACTTATCATAAATCTTTCATTCAAGTTTGGACCAAATATTTTTCATTAAAACGATCATTTCATATATTGTCATAAATTTACAACTGTGGTTTATTATTCCAATTTATCAAAATAATATCATTTCCCTTTTTATAAAATACCGTTTATAAGTCTATTTTTATATACAACACTTTATATAAAGCGTTCCACAAATATTTATTCCAAAATATCTATATCTTCTTTTAAAACATAAATTACTTTTTTTATAAAAGATAAATACCCCTTTATTTTCCTTTTAAAATAAACATTCATTATTATATTAACTTCATATAGAATAAATACTTCTCAAAATATTTTTAAAACATTTCCATATAAATTAGAAAAGATTAACAAAAAGGTTGAAACAAAATAAAAAAGTTCAAAAACAATTTCTAAATAAAATGCTATAGAAATTCTCAAAATCACTTTTAAAATCATCATCCGAATCAAAACCATTTTCAAATCAAAACAGCAAACCATAGTATTTCAAAATACTATAATGAGGCCAATAGCTACCATAACATTTAACCAATGCCACCGCCACCTTTATCACTGAAAAGCTTCAACTTTTAATATATATCGATGTCATATTCAATATGACCAACTACCAAACTTCTAGCACTCAATAATTTATACAACAAATATATAACTGAAATTTTTTTTTGAGATCATGGGGAACCTTAAGATCATGGTATTCATTGATACTCACTTAAGTAAACCCCACGCCGTGTGTCTACCCCGCTTTTATTTAGTCGTCGCACACGGATGCTTAACGTTGAAACTCCCACTGATGGTTTGGCGCTGGGATTCGAACCTGCCCGGACACAGTCCTTTGGTTTCCATCTCCCAGCTCCCAAACCAACCGAGCTACGAACGGCGGGTAAATATATAACTGAAATTTAAAACCACAACGGCGAGAAATCTGCATTCCTCTATAAAATTCACCGTATTTCATTTTATATGCCATTTGCTTTAAAACGGAAATTCAATTCAACCAAACCAATAAATCATTCAAGCACAAAAAAACTAAATTATATCTACTATATATATCATGTAGTATTCATCCAAAGGTGAGATAACTCACTGAAATTCCAATTGACGCTTGAGCGTTTCGGTTTGATCTAAATCGAACGGCATTAGATTTTAACTCAAAATTCCACCTGCTTCAAACTCAATGAAATCAATTCCAATGCGTAGATATCGCTCCTGCGAGCGCAACACAAAAGACGGTGTTTCGATTGGACCTCGTATGAAGAAGTTATTCATTTTATAAGTTTTGAGATAAATCAAATTAATTAATTAATTTTCTAATTACCCTTAAACACTTCAAATCCTTCTTTCCCCCAAATCACCATCTAATGTACTCGCCAGTACATTCACCCGTGCACAAACCCATCCACGGCCATGCATTCATTCACCCTTTCTCCTTCTCCGCTCCACGAAATCCAACACCGTCGCTCTATTCAACTCCTCTTCGTGCAAGCTCTCCATCCCACATCACATCATCACTCTCGGTCCTCCCCTCCTCGCGAGCTGATGGCGAGCCATGACAAAGTACATGTCGCAGCTTGCAATTCTCGACCGCACCTCCTCATATCGACACCACCGGCTCTTCTTCGCTCGACAAACTCAATGAAACCAACGCCAAGTCCAATCGTCGCCTAGATCACCCTAAATCCCTAACCCTAGTTCCACCACTACACACGGTCATCCACCCAGTCACCACCGTACGCCACAAAACTCCATAGATTTGATGCTCTCGTCGATATGAACTCAACGGATCCGGTTTTGTATTTTTTTTATTGCTTAAACCTCGCGATTTTGATTTCTAAAGGAAGTGGTCATTTCCTTTGTTTACCGGAAAAAAAAGAAGAGGGAAAGAGAAAAAAAAGTAAGAGATCAGAGAGTGAAAAGTCAAATTAGGGGTTAATTTATCTTAAAATTTATGGTACTTCGCTACACAATATTTCGTTTGCGAACTGCGAATGACAGAAATATAAATACAATCGCGCACAACAATGCGACACGATTCCAAAACAACAATAAAATACACTGGTTATCTTATTCTGTCAAATTTCAAAAATACCATTGTTTGCCAAAAAATATGTCAAACGATAATTTAAATATTTTTCAAATTAAAAATTATGGAAAAATCCTATAAATTCATTTAAAAATACGTCATAAAAAACAAGTCATTTTATTAACTATTGATTTTCTTATTATTTATTAAATTCGAATCAAATTTTAATATTTAAATAAATTAAATATTCCATTCGAAACGTTAAAAATTTCAGGTTGTTACAGTTTACAATAGAACATCCTTTTATTAGCCAAACAACTTAATTCTTTTACTAAAACCGAAATCTCCACTTTATTATATAAGCATTATCCTTTATTACTATTTTTTTTCTTGCTTTTAGAATGATTTATATCTGATGAAAATTTTATGAAATAATCTAAAAATCTTTGTTGAATATCTTTATTATATAAGCATAGATTTTGCATTATTTTTGTTTCATTTGTTTTATATGTATAACTAAAACCATAAGTATTGGGTTCTTGTTTAAATAAACGCATAACATATTGAAAAGACATGTGACATACGTTGTATCATGCATAAGATTACTGAAGCTTTTGCTTTTTTGTACACTGTAATTACCGCGGATACTACTTCATGCAAATAATCGATTTATTCTCTTTTCATAAATAACCAACATACAGGTTTTATAAGTTGTAATCAACTGTGGGTGCCACTTCATATAAATAATCAATTGATTATATTTTCATATTCTTTATCAGACAAATTCTTGCTTTGGTGATCAAAACAAAATATCACATAGTTTCAGTTGGATTTTTATATTTGATGTATTTTTTTCAGGGAGCAATATATGTGCTACAAAACTAAACAACACAACAAAAGAGAGTTTTATTATTTGTAGCTCTTTGAAAACGTTTCAATCAGAATTGGCATATAACGTGAATGGCGTGTTGTTAGTCTCAAACTTTAAGCAGTACGGAAATAGTTTGATGATTTGTAAATGTAATTTTAAAATAGAAATGAGAAGACATTGCGTCTAATTTTCTCCGAATATAGTAACATTCTTCTCAACTTGGAAATAAAAATACAATACTTAAAATAAGATTTTTTTTTCATTAATTTTATTTTATTTTGGTGATAATATGAATGGAAATTTAAGGGTTGAAGTAGATTTTGCTATAAAATGTTTACTTACATTATGAGAATTGAGAATTTTCCCTGTTAAGTGGTCAATGGTAATTAAAGACAAATACAAGCTTTATTTTATGTACCAACAAAGTGATAAATTTAAAGAGGGAAAAAAATACTTAGTGACATTTTTTTGTTTATTTTTATATTTGTGGATAGACTTAATCTTGTATAAATGTATATACAGTAATTTATATGTGATTACTTTTTATTTGTTAAATGGCTATTCTTTATAAGTGTGCTTATATATGGTCATATATAGTTTTTGAAACAATTCACTTGACTCAAATTACTAAACTAGTAACTTCATATTGCACATTAAATATCGACTTTATTACTAATTCAAATAATCATGTTCTCTAGAACATTAACAAATAATCACTATTTTGCACTTTTGTTAGTTTCCGAGTTTATTGCTTCAAATGCAAGTGATCACATGATTAAAAAAATAGTAGACATGGGCCATGGCTTATTCAAATTCAAGTGGAATGGCTTATGTAGTGATTTATGCTTTAGGGCTAAAGAACTATAATAAATAGATATACCTGAAGTATTCTAAATGGTAATTTGATGTGCACCGCTATGGTAAACCAATAGTAAGAACTAATTAGCATCATAAGTTGATATGTTATCTTTTAGCGACTGGTGCTTGATGACAAAATATGGAGTTAAAAAACTAGAATTTTTTTTTATCCATTATAATTTCGAATTAGTATCGTTGGCAGTTGTGAATTATATCGGCCAGAACAGTGCATTTGATTTACCATTTACAATATGATGATCTGAAGTTAGTCAAGCACATTAATATTTATAGATACAGCCCTAACATCAGTAATTCAAAATCATGTTTTGCATCTCTCAATTGGAGGCAGTTCTGGATTGGCTTCAGATGTATGTTTATGCAAACGAAAACATCATCTATTTTATTATCCTTTTTTGTATTAATTTATTATTCCTATTTCCATTGCTAGTTATGATGTTTTGTTCTGAAATTATGAAGGCATAGCCTCTTTTCGACTGTATATTATAGTCTCTTGCCACTGTCACATGTGATTTTTTTCTTGTTTGGAATGAACTACTTGTCTTCGAATATGAACTTCATTTATAATCAAACAGATGTGTTTGCTGATATGGATCTTAAAATGCAGTTCTTGAATGCAATTAATAATTTGAGAGCTCAAGCTGAGATGTTGGTTCTGAATGCTAACGGCAGAGATGGTCTTTCAACATGTGTATTGCGCATCAGCAACCCATTTGGACCGGGTGATAATCATCTTGTTCCTTTTCTTGTTGGCAAAGCCAAATCAACTTGGTCTAAGGTTTGGAGATTAGAAGTTATTGTCTAATCATATTGAAGACAGTTTTCTTTCTTTTATTGCTTTTTTTTTTCTTATTGAAATTTAAATAGCTATCCTAAGCAATTATTTTTGATTTTTTTTAAAAATAAATTTGCTAATGAACTGCAACTGAAGCACTGTGATTCGCCTAGTGCAGTCTCAATTTTTTTTAAAGTCAATGAGGTTTGATCATCCTTCTTTTTTTTAAAAAAAAATATAGCTATCCTATGTAAATATTTTTTGACGATTCAACAATTATGTTTGTTTTAAGATACGAACGGCCTTGCGTACCTTATTTTCAATTTTATGTTATTTTCTTGATTGTTAATGAACTGTAACTGAATTTCTGCGATTCACCCAGTTATGAGTGTTTGTATAGGTTATTTCTGCAATCTGCATACAGAATGGTCAATAAATATTAAGACTAATAGTTATAATCTCTTTACAAACTCTTGTTACTTTTAACTATTTAGTGAAGGACATGAATCCTTCTTGTTTAAAGTAACACCAGCTTGTTTACAAACTCTATACGTATGTCTTCATGTTACAATGGTTATTACTTATTACCAATTTACCATCACTCTTCTTTTCTCTCAGCCCTTAGTAGCTAGCACTTGATCTCTTGAGCTGACCTATATTCCTGGAGTTATGACAACTATGCTCGCCTGTTTAAACTTAAGTTTATTCTGTCATCTTCCTAATTCACCATAGTCCTTAAATCTATGTTGTCAAGGACATCTCATAGTGCCGCCGGTGCCCTATTTTGCAATTTCAGTGCTCTGCTTCCTGCATGTGGTGCTTAATTTCACCCCATTTTTTTAGGTTCCATCAGAGCAGAGAGCTTATCTTGTAGCACTGGAGCAGAGGCTGAGGCGCTTTTAGTATGACATGTGTGTTTGCATTGACAAATCCAGAGGTTGGATCAAATGGCAGTTGACCAACCTTAAAAAAAATATCGCAGATTAAATAAGAATCTGAACCCGGGGGAAAAAAAATAAAACCCTAACTCATTTTCATCTTCCATCTCGATTTCAAGTAACATGTCAAACAGACAAACTGAAAAGTGACAAATAAAAAGAAGTCACTATTCTCACAATTTAATGATGCTGACCTCTGCACTTGCTCACTACTTTGATGTAAGAAATTGCACAAATTGATCACTGTTGTGCATAAATTGATGCTCCAGATTTGTTTATTGGTTCTCACTTCTCAAAAATTGTAAAAATGCAAAGCATGAAGTTTTTTGTTGCTATTGCCTGCTGTTACACTCTCTCCTTTTTCTTTCATTTTCTTTTGCTTCTTCTTCTTCTTTTGGTTATTGCTGCTGCTGCTGTCGTCAGTACTAATGATTTTTTTCTTTCCGTGCACTACTTATTATGCATATTGATTTATAACAGTTATGTGTTAATTTACTGTTTAGAGTATTATAGCATATTGTTTAATTATAAAATGAGATTGTTGTCATTATACCAAAAGCAATTGTAGAGGAATTTAATTTCTGTAAATTCGTAGAAGATAACTTAAATAGAATATTTAGTAATTTATGTTTATCTTTGTCAAAACTATCCGTATCAAAGTAGTTAGTTAAACTTGTTACTTTGATGTGCAAGTGTCGTAATTTGCTGTACTGAAAACAATATAGTTAAATTCTTTTCTCTTCCATAAAATGTAACTATTTGTATATTTTTGCCCAACTAAGATTAAAATTCTGGTTTTGTCACTGTATGTGTTTGCAGTCGTGCACACATACACACACGCACACGCACATGCATACATATACATACATACATATGTTTTGTCACTGTACGTGATTGCGCGCGCACACACACCTACACACACACATACACACACACATACACACACATGCATGATGCATACACACACACATATATACATATATATATATATATACATATACATATACATAGATATACATATATACGTATACATATACACATATACATATGTGGGTAAGGATCCATACCCTTATGCTACATTTTAACTTTTTCTCGACATATACATATACATATACATATACATATACATACATACATACATATATATATGGGTAAGGATCCAAACCCTTATGCTACATTTTAACTTTTTCTCGAGTTCTACAATTCGACATATACATATACCATATACACATACATACATACATATACATACATACATATATACATATATATTTATATATGGGTAAGGATCCAAACCCTTTTGCTACATTTTAACTTTTTCTCGAGTTCTACAATTCGAAATGAAATTAAATTGTAAATATGTTTTTTCATTCAAGACCATCTTCAAATTTGTTTGACATTCAATTTCTACAGTCCAATTTTACCATCAACTTGATTTTTTTTTTAAATGTTAGGAAGGTATATACAAAATTTTGTAAAGATGATGTTGAATGTTATAAGAACGTTCGTGTGTGGTGTACCTTTGTATCCCCTTCGTATCATTCATTGAATCTAAAAAAAATAAGTGGGTGAATTTAATGATGATGTAGAAAGAGAAAGCTGATAAAGTATGCAAGATTATGAGATATTTCCATCAATTCCATTCATATATTAAATCCAGTGAACAACGTGAAGAGGTCATAAGTGCCTATGGTAAGGATTCACTTCACTCTTCATTTCACACCTCAATGTCTTTTAGAGTTATACGTATTAAAATGAAACCAAATTTTATAGATAGGTTCTTATAACATTCAAAATCATCTTTACAAGGGCTGCTTTCGAAGAAAACTTTCATCTCAGTTTGTTTGAACCTTCCTGAAATTTTAAAATTATAATAATATTTCAACGTTATATTCGACAGTGGAAATTGATTTAACATTTTGAATACAAAAAATAATTCAAAATCATCTCAAATTTGGTGAAGATGATCTTAAATAGTTGAATGATAAAAATCATATCTACGAATTTTAATTTTGTTTCAAATTGTAGAACTCAAAAAAGAAAAAACAAAGTTTTAGGTGTAGCATAGAGGTGTAACATTTAGGGTGTAGGTAGATCCTTACACTAACACACGCATACACACATATGCAGGTATATTAACCTTAACTAAAATGATTACAAACACCATAAAACACTCAACCTCTGTCTTTATCTGTGGAAGTTCTTCATATTTTCTTACTCCACTCTTCAATTCCCCAAACTTTGGGCAACTAATCAAGAATAATTCATCTTCATTTTCAATAGCTCTTACATTTATTCTTGACAAAACAGTTGATATTTTTACAATTCATTATCATTATTTTATATAGTTATTTAATGTGAGATTTTTTTTACTGAGTATATGGTAAGCATCTATCTTTAGCTCAGGCTCCATCTGAGTTCTGGAAGCATTCTTCATGCTTAACACTGCCCTCCACTTTAAACAGCATAGGGTTAGATTGGGAAAAGAAATTATATGCATACCGAACTTATACGGTTTTTTCTACACAAATATTGACCATTGGATCCAGTAAATTGCACGGTCAAAATTATAAATTCTATTTTTATTTTTCTTTTATTTCTAAATTTCTCCGCAAATTACTAAATTAATTACATGAAATATGTAATGATTACGCAGTTCACTTTATCCAACTATCAATAATTTGTGTATCATCTTGTCTATAAATCTCACATGCACATTGATCCATTCCGTTTACATTTTTTATGTTTGTTTTGGTTAAGTTAGATTTTTGCATCTCTTTATAGTTCTATTGCATATGCTGGTGGTATATTCTTTCTTTCAGTTGCTAACCAAGAACTAGTCCTTCCAGTTTATCATACGAAGTGGTACAAATTACTGCGACTTCACCTATGTGGAGAATGTAGTGCATGCTTGCTTATGTGCAGAGCAAGTTTTATGTCCAGAAGCATCTTCCGTTGCTGGGAAGGTGCAATTTTGTTCAAAGCCTATATATTGTTTTGATTAGTTTCTAATTCGGTTGCGAGGTTTGATTTACTTCCACTACCTATTGCAGCCTTTTTTCATTACAAATCACGAACCTATGATGTTTTGGGATTTCAATGCTAACATATTGGAAGGTTTGGGGTATAGAAGGTGATTTAATTTGTATTTATCTTATTTCCGTAGCGCATCACATACCTTACTTCCTGATGGAAATAATGCAATGTGGGCAAGAAAAGCCAACTCCTTTTGACTTAAAAGACCAATATCATTTAATTGACAAAGCATCAGAATCTTAATTTTAAAAGGTTGTTGCATACCAAACTAAAAGTGTTCAAATGATTTTTCTCTAAACTGTTGTATTGTTGTGCTATATCCCCCAACGGATTTAATGATAGCCGATTTCCAACTTCCAAGTAATTATAGTTATTTCGAAGCAAAATATATTTTGTTCTTGAACTCAAATTTAACTCTTACAGAATGTATCGCACGGTAATATCAATTTGTGATACCACATTAATACTATTGTAGCATGCCTCTTCACACGATATGCCTAACAGCATTGCTTACTTCGCAATATAAGTGGAAATTAACATTGGAGGCGTTCGTGCATCTTTGATTTCAGGCCAATAGTCCGCATACCTGTCAGACTTGCGTTGGTTCTTGCTATTCTAGTTGAATGGATATGTGGGAAGTTGCATGTTGGGAAAACTTGTGGCCTGTTTGTTGCTCCTACCATACAAACTCTTTCATGCACAAGAACATTTGATTCTTCTAAAGCTCGGAGAATTATCAGATACTCTCCAGTTGTTGCCTTAGAGGTTTGTTTCCTATGATTTTTGTTTTTGTGTATATTGGCTGATTCATGAAGATCACTTCCTGTGTTTCATTAGCCACATCTGAAGTTAAAAGTTATGGCGATCTTAATTCTAGTGTTTTAATTTGTAACTTATTGGTATCACATCATGAATTGGCTCATGGGTATATCTTGTTTGTTAGTGATTAACCTTTCTGATATTTTTATGTTTTTTTTAAAGCCATTCTCTTGACCAATGTTTTATCAGAGAAGTTTTTATCCTTCTGATGGATGTGCAGGATGGTATATCAGCAACTGTAAAATCATTCTTGCTGACAGAAATTGACTCGCCTCATCCAAAACAAGGTTCCGTGAAACAGTCAAAAGCAGAATTGTTTCTTGGTAGTGGGAAAGGTTGGCAACCATGTTTATTTTATTTCGTGACATTTCATTATGTCTCTGTTACTGTAACCCTATACTGCATGAGGAAGACATAGGTCCTGTCTCATGAAGCAGCCAAAGAGGATTGCTACATTTAAGAAACATAAATCCAATCAAATAATATTTCGTTAAATCAGGATAATAATCAAATTTAAATAGCCGATTGCTTTATTGAGGTATAGTAAATCGATAAGTCCCTTGAGCAGGATTGTGAAAGATGGGTTGAAAATTGTGACACAATGTATATTTTGCTGATTTATGAATCTGTATTTAAATATTCAAAATCGCAGAAACTAGTTTTTTTTTGGAAATTTTCAAATTTTTAGTTTGAAATTTTCGAAATTTTAATTTGAAAATTTCAAATTTGGAAACTTAAAATTTAAATTTTGAATTTTTAAAATATCAAAATTTACTACTAATTAAAAAAATTTAATGTAAAAAATTCAAATTTTGAAATGTTGAATTTTGAATATTTGTGTATTGATTCTTAAATTTTGAGTTTCAAAATTTGAATTTGAAATTTCAGTTCCAATATTTGAAAATTCAAATTTTGAGTTTATAATTTTGAATTTAGATAATTTGATTTCTAAATTTTAGAATTTAAAATTTTTAGTTTTGAAAATCTTATTGCATTTTTTCTGCTGTCGATTTGCTTTTGCAAGTCAAAAAGCAAAAAAATAATGATTTTCAATCAAGTTAAAGCGACTTTTAAAAGTTGTTAAATTTTGTCCATCCATATAGACTTTTTGATTTTTACTTTTAAGAAACAAAAAAGCAACTTATTTTAACCTATCCAAAAGGCCCCTTAGGTTACTAGCATATATAACACACACAATGTACACATGCATGCACGATATGCAAGGATGCAATGGAAGGGAAACATTTATAGGGTATGTATGTGGCTTCGATGATGGTTGAACTGGTGGTATCTTATTTACTTATACAATCAGTTCCCTTTATTGGTAAAATAATAGAGATGTAACCATAGTTTGAGAGTTAATACTAAGGAATTGATTAAAAAGTTACAAGTGAGAATATCCTGGATAATGAACTTGATTACATTAGCAAGAATTTGCCAAGTATCTCTAACTGCATGAAGCTTGATGACATATCAAACATGCAGTATTTCATCCAATAAACATAACTCATAACCTACTTTCCTCATAGACACCTACATAACACCTGGATATCAGAACTTGGAAGCCTGATGCACATTTGTCTTCAACTGATTTCTAGCTGTAGGCTTAGAACTTCCTCTAATAAATCTCCCTCCTGAACATGTTGGATTAAATGAATTAAATAATAAACTGTCTTGCTGCAACTTATAAATTGGGTACATAACAATATTTCTATGCGGAAGAAAATGTCTCAATGAATCAGCAACAGAAATTTGGTAGCAGCTACAAGTAGTGATACTCAGGCTTTTGATATTTTACTAGGTTGTATATACATGTTTAGTTGATTTACCAAGAAAATGAAATATTTTAATTTTTCTGTAAAAAAAAATTGTAACATGAACTTCTGTGACTCCTAGAAATAACAGCGCGCTCGCCCGCACGTGCGCGCAAACATACATACACATACACACCAATCACCATTTTTCAGATGTGCGTATATATTACTAGGTTGTATTATCAGCCGATTTACTGAGATAATGGAACGTTTCAATCTTTTTATAGTACATTATAACACACGCACACAGCCACATGTGTGTGTGGGGGTATGCGCATGCGTGTGTGTTTAGGGATGTCATAATCTAACGATTTTGTGCTTTTTGATTCAAATCATAAAGTTGAAGTTAATTTTGGTCAGTTGCTGCAATATTGCTCTGGAAAGATGAAAAGAGAACATTCACATGTGTGATGGGACTGTTTCTGCTGTTTCATTGGTTTTTTTTCTCCGGAAGAAATTTTATCACATCAGTTGCTAATCTCCTAATGCTGGTGTCAACAATTCTTTTTTGTTATGGATATCTTCCTTCTTCAATGTAGGTACCCATTATAATTATATGCACTATTTTCTTTTTAAATTGCTAGTTAGTCTTGGAAACTATTTGCTAATAGTTTGTTGTCAATTTCATGTGCAAGATCGAGACACAGGACTGCACCATGACAGATTAATGGATTTAGGCCTAATTCAATATAATCCAACTTACAATTCAATCTTACAATTTTGATCTGCATTCACTCTGCTTGATTTTTTATCCAGTTCCGCCATTATTGGATTGGGGCTATTTGAATTGATCGTTACAATATCACTTTATGTTTTTTTGGTCAATAACTATTTTAGCTTTGTCAAATTTGACATACTGAGTGGACTAATATTTCTTTGTTAATATTAATAATTAGGATTTTTTTAATAAAAAATTTAGGCCTGTTTTAAAACTTAATCATGCACATATGTCACTTTTATAACTATTTACAAATATATGCCACTTTTGGTCATGTTAGCGCCACACTGACAAAATTGTACCACCGACATTTCAAAAGGCTCCACTAATGTTTTGGAAAATAACACAGGCGCATATTCAAAAGTCGCTATAGTGTTTATCTGTTAATATGGATGGCTTTTTAACTTTCTCCTGTTTACTAGACCCTCTTAAAAAAACATACTGGCGACATTTGGAATGTCGTCAGTACGTTTTTGACAGCATGGGGCTGACATGACCAAAAGTGGTCTATATTTGCAAATAGTTTCAAAAGTGCTCTATTTGCGTGATTAAGTTTTAAAATGGGCCCAAATTTAAAAAATTCTCTAATAATTATTATGTAAAGAGAATATCATATGCTTAGGTAGTCGTTCATTATTTTTATTTTTGTAAATAAAAATAACAAATCAAGAATTGTTATATTTGAGGCGACATGATCAATTGTAGTACTGTGAAGAACTAATATTTGCGTAATGAGAATATGGTTACTGATGTGATTTTGCATAATTTAACTTTTAAATGCCCAGGGGGCTTTTCTAAAGAATAATTATAATTTCAGCTGTATCTTTCTGTTTATTTAAGTGGCAACAAAAATTTCTGCACAGTAAATAACAAAATACGGGAACAAGCAAGTTACCGAGTCAGCATTCTGTTCCGCCTTAATGAATCATCATGAGAACCTAACCAGCTTAATATTTTACACAAGCCTTTTTATGTTGATGACCAACTTAGCTCTATAACTTATCTTCCACAACCTATTGGTATAATTAAAACCATTTGTGCATTACCAATTTTCCACTTTATTGATGCCTCTTTTCACCGTCTAACTCCAAAGGTGTATTGTTATAAACATTTAGTATTGCTGTACTTCCTACTGATAATGAGTCAAATATATTTTAGGGATCCCTCAATGTGTTGTTGGTCATGTATTATGACATTATGGCATAAAGTACAATGGAAATGTATATGCTGAAATTATTATAGGCGTTGACCTAACCCTTAAGGTCTGAACTGCTCTTTGTTATTTATAGATGTATAGAGGTTGCGCCCATTTGGAGAAGGACGTATTCACCCTGCCATTTAAGTTAACTTTATTATTATTATTATTGTTATTGTTGTTGTTGTTGTTGTTGTTGTTGTTGTTGTTGTTGTTGTTGTTATTGCTGCTGCTGCATATAATTGAACAGAGGTTGTGTTTGTAGCAATTTATTGGTTTACATGCAATAGTTAGTCAATCCCATCCCTAAGCTAATGTTTTTCCTTAACAGGATGGGTCATGAAATTGTGAAGGTCCCGTCATCCTTTTATGAAGTCCCGGAATATGCTGTGAAACAACCAATTCTTATACTTGCATCTATGTGGAACAAAAGTTTACTAATATTGGAGTCAATGTCCCAGGAAAGCAACTGGGATGTTTTCTTAAAGGTCAGACGAGAAACCTAACTTTCTTTGTTTAGACCTATACTCAATAACTTAAACGTTGACTAGTCAGCATTATATACACACAGCAATAACTTTGTCTTATTTGGTGTATGTGTTTACTCATCTCAAACCTTTTCTGCTTCATGTTAATGTGTACATGTAGCGCAACAGTGGTTGTCATCCTTGTAATGATATTCAAGACAAATATATCATGGTGCACTCGTTAACCAAAGTGATTGTTTGACATGTATTTTTTTTCATTGTTCTTACAATTGATCACTTACATTATGGCTATGTTGGAGTAATATGGATTTACATGATTGTATAGCTAATATGGGTCAGACATGGTGCCATTCATCAAATCAATGTGTTTAGATAGTAAGGTTTGAGTTCCTCTCTTTACATGACTAAGACAATCTGTAGATTGTATAACCAACTGTTCACTTTGTGTTATATTTATCCTTGGTGCAGTTGATATGATCTATAGCTTCTTGCTAATCAAAGTGTGATCGCAACAGGTAGTTGGTTCTTTATGTTTCTTCAAACTCCTTTTGGAATTCTCCTTTTCTACGTTACTTGTTTTAGGTGAGTGTCTGACTTGATTAATGACCTGTAGATCCAAAGATTAAATTTATTAGCTTTTTCTTGATCTTCTATTTTTTTCTTCATTGCTTTTCGATAGCGGGCGTTTGCTTGTTCTCCTTTTTCATAATATTTGAGCAGTGTGAAGAAGAGATCGAGAAACTAGCAAACATATCTTCGTCCGGTTTCACGAAATCGAAGGAATTTTTTAGCACTAAATTGTCAGGTTTAATTGCTACTTTATGTTCATAAGAGCTGAGGAGCAATCATCAATCACAGATTGTAAATTATAGGATCAATTGAAGCAGGTACTTCCCACCCAATAATAATGTGCTTGTTTTTTGATTTATAGTTTACAACTCATATTATTTTATGTTACACTCTTATCAAAAAATATGTTCATGCAATAGTTAAATTTGAAACAACTCAAAATAACTCAACGTTTAATGTGCATGTTAAGAGAATGAGAATTGATGGGCCAACATTAATTGCTTACATTTTTGCAGGCAGTACAAGTTGTCTCATTGCACTTCATCTAACTGATCTGGTATCAATAACAGTGGTGATTTGTTAGCAGAGAGCGAAACCAAATAACTTCTAAAAATATGACGGTGATTTTAATTATATTGATCTTTGTGGTGCATTTTATGTTGTATGTGAATTGTTTTGTTAAAAAATTGCGCTGTTTGCCATATTTTGCAGTTTACATTAAAGTACCTCATCCTCAAAATAGCATTTTTGAACGGTGATTTATACAGCTGCACCACGAGTTGGAATCTCAAAACTGCTAACTCTGTAGCAAATAGGCAATTACCTGAAGTATGTTTGTCATGTATTTTCCTCATGCAATTTTCAAAATCTTTTAATTTGCCTTGAAGTTATAGTAAAATGCTAAAATGTTCCAAGTTTGAAATAATCTAGTTTAGAATGTTAATTTTCAAAAATATAAATTTTCTGAAGAGGGCTATTATTAGCACTAAAAAATCCACTAGAAAATACAAAATTCAAAAAATAAAAGAGCAACTACTTAAAAGTGTCAATATTATCCTCATTATCTTCTCCAATCTCATGTCATCTTCATTTCAAACCTTATACCCTAACCTCATTTGCACTAACCATTTTTCCATCACAAACCAATTCGAAAAATTAAAAGAAAATGAAGATTAATCATTAGTAAACATGGATAATAGAGATCATAAGGAGAATCAAAATAAAAAATCTAATTTATTTTCTAATTTTTTTCATTGATTAAATTAATGAATTGTTATCAACGAACAATTTTTTGTTGTTGTATGTATTGAATTGATTTCACTAACTGTAGTAATTTGTATTTGAAAAAATTGTATGGTAAGTTTCAAGTTTTTTCTTTCTTGAAAACACTGTCATCGGATGGTTTACTACCATCGAACTAGGTTCCTGCTATCATATGTTCTGCTTTTATTATTTTCTTCTACAAATCCTGTTGTTTGGGACAGTTTAAAACCATTGATCATTGTGGCAACGTTCGACTATAGTATTTGAATTTGAACTTGAGAATGAAGAGAGATTAGGGTGTACCGTATGAATTTGAACGGTTTATTTATTTATTTTGGTGGTGGGTATTAGTAATATTAAGTGTTTATGGTTGTTATTTAGAATTGGGTAATTTTTAGAGAATTGGGTAATTTTTAGAGGATTTTATGGTGTCGATAGTAGTAAAAGTTCTAAATTTTATATGGTTAACAATTAAAGAGGAAAAAACATTGATGTTTTTAAATCCTTCTAAGTTTGTATTTAAGTATTTAACGAAATAATTGAAAGAATACATTATATTTAGAGAGTGAAGAAATTGTTTCTGAGGGTGCGTGTTTTGCAAAGCGAGCGAATATGTTATTCTGAAAAGGACATGGATGAAGAAAGTTAAGTGAAAAATGATTGTGTTTTTGTATTGCAAACTTCGCAGCAAAAGGGAAAAATTATTTGTATAAATAACTGTTTGTAAGAATTTATATATTTATTTGTTTTAGTTATTTTTGAGTAAATTTCAATAATTGACAATAAATTATGAACTAACGCGAATATTGCGAAATTAAAAAGTTGAATATTTAAAAATAAATTGGTATATCGACGTTGAAAAAAATTACAACAGATATAAAAAAAAATGAAAGATGAAAATACAAATTCTACATACTGGAGGCAGATTTGTTTGTCAAATATTGATGGTACTGAAGTTTGATTCTCAATTGATCTATCTCAACCATCATTCACTTTTGTGCACTTTCATTGTCCAAAATATTAATTAAACATTTCCCTTTTCTTCTTTTCCATCATAAATGTTATAGCTTGTCCAAACTCAATTTCTCCGAACGACTTTACACAATTAACAATAGCGAGACACGAAGAAGACAAATGAAGAGAATAAATATAAAATTAAGCAGATCTAACAAACACACCAGTAAACATATAAGAAAATGCAAAGACAGACAATTTAGAGTGGTTCGGCGTGTTGCCTACGTCCACTATGAAGTTTTGATGATTTTATTGATTCTCTTTCAACGATTACAAGCAATTACAGCGAACAACAACGAATTACAGTTTAGAATTCGAATTCAACAGCAAGAGTGGGATGCAAATCTCAATCCGGCAGAGTCTGGGCGCTTGAGAGTCAAAAGATCCCTTTTCTGTATGCTCCGGGGCTCTATTTATAGGCGTAGGAGGCTCAGATCTCGTTCAAACTTCGGGAGATTTGGTCTGGCACGTGAGGGAGCCCACGCGACCGTTTCCAGAAAGTTTCGCCTCGATCTGTGATCGATACGAATCCATTTCGTATCGATCAAGATGATGTCCAATCGAGCTGAAATTTGACAGAGACATTCCTTAGTGTGGTTGTCATGTAAGTAGTGTTCGGCCTTGGTTTTGTTCGGCATTCGTAATCGTTCGGCATCCCACTGATTCATTCCTTCACCTTAACCCTCCATTTCACCGTCCAGCGCATAACAACATACGCCGAACCAGAGCTATGCCGTTCAACACCCTTACCACCTCCAACGCTTTCATTCTTCTTTCTTCTCCTTTAACTTCGGTTCGACACGAAGAAGCTAACCGCCCAATGATCTTATGTGCGAACACTCCTGATCATCCCTCCTCGCCTTGCACCATCGTTCAGCAATAAAGATGACCTACTCGAAAGTTTTCTACATGACCCACTCGGCTGTCTCGTTTGAAACTATTTGAATCGTACAAGGAGTAATACCTAGTTTGCAGATTGGAGCTTAGGAAGGAGTAATTAGGCTTTTAAGTCTGGTTGACTGGCGAGAATTGCAAATCTTTATGGTGTGACAGAAGTAAAAGAGTAAATGAGAGAAGAGGGGAAGTGCCTGGTTTTATAGGGGAAAAAGTGGAAGTCGAAGGGGCTATATCCGGTAGAACCGGTCAAAGTTGTATCGTTCGGCTCCAAAACGAAGAATTGCTCGGCGCGTGAGGAACGTTCGGCTTCGAACGTATTGTTCGGCATTTATCCCATATCATGCGCACAACACAACCACTGATATTCTCAAAAAGACATCTCCATTCGAAGTTAATCAAGGATTTGAAACGAAACGTGAAGGTTACATAACTCAAAGCGTATCACGTTCAGTCACGTAATACACTTTGGGGGGCAAGTGTTTCCTGGAGATTTGACCAGGCAACTGAGTACTCGGCATCCAGGAGTACTCGGCGTTCAGGAGTACTCGACATTTAGTAGCACTCGACGTCTGTAAGCGCTCGGCATCGAAAGACGTTCGGCATGTACAACTGCTCGGCATGGCTGTATTATTCGTCACAAGCCATCGTTCGGCCAGAACCATCGTTCGGCCAAAGGCACTACTCGGCCAAAGGCAACATCCGGCTAAAGCTCTCGTTCGGCCAGAAGCATCGTTCGGCCAGAGACATCGTTCGGCCAGAAGCATTGTTCTGCTAAAGCTCTCGTTCGGCCAGAAGCATCGTTCGGCCAGAGACATCGTTCGGCCAGAAGCATTGTTCTGCTAAAGCTCTCGTTCGGCCAGAGACATTGTTCGGCCAGAGGCATTGTTCAGCTAAGAGCTTCGTTCGGCCAAAGGTATCGTTTGGCCAGACGCTTCGTTTGGACAGAGGCACGTTCGGCTTCAACTGATATTCGTTCTACTCTTCCCACGCAGCAAGCGTATCGTTCAGCATAGAGAGGGTGGTTCGGCATCCAAGTGATCGGCCTATCTGGTTCGGCATACGACGACCACTCTATTTGGGCCAAGGTGTTCGGCTGCCGAGCCCACCTGGGAAGTCCAACCCATCCTTGTCTATAAATAGAGGGGCAGGGGCACAGTGAAAAAGGACCTTTTTGAATTTCATATCGACATCTTTGGATTCCTCCAGCATGATTTTTAGTTCTAGAAGACGATTCAAGATCCAACTCTGTTATAGGGATTACCAGAAGAAAAACTGGGTAGATTGTACACGAATATCTTCTTGATTGTTGTACATTGTATCAAATGCTGAAGTTTGGTAGGTAGTTTGTTGGATGATATGGAACGCAGTGGAGATTGATGCGCTTCTATTAGAACCTCCACTCTATTGTTCAATGACAACAACTATACAATCACATATATTATAAACCTTATCAATTTACAGGTATACACTACAAGATATTGCTATGCTCAAAAATATCAGGACTCGAAGACAAACAAAGATTTATGGACCATACCAAGGTTATACTAATGTGTTAATAGTCTTAGATAAACAATGTAAGACTCCTTAAGTATACATATACACACAAATTCGAATATTCAAAGATTTGCATCAAAACAAGCTTTATTTCTGGAATTGCCAGCAACAGACGTATGTGGAAAACCAACAGACGTCTGTGACAAGGCTCGGGATTATTATCCCTAAAGCCACAGACGTCTGTGGTTTTTCCAACAGACGTCTGTCATCTGGGCGACTGCAATATCATGAACGGATGCTTTTGTCCATATTGAAAGAACTCCCCTCTTCCTCAAAAGTTGCAGCCATTAGATCAAAGAGATTTTATCTAGCAATAACAACTCTTCATTTACATCTCGTTGATTCTATAAACACATGAAGATTGAGATTACAAGTTTAACTATTCTCTTGATTTCTACTACTTTCTATCTTCATATTTATACACTTTTTGCTTACATATCCTCAATATTGAAATTTGTCATTTTAATAACAAGCTGGATAAAATAACAATAACTAATAATGCATCAAAATTTAATAAAGGAAAACAAAACTTAGAAAATTTAATCAAAATATCAAGATGGAAATCGAAATGGGTTAGAATTTAAAGTTAAGCAAAAACATAGAAACTATAGTACACTTGTTTGTACCAAAAATGGGCACAACACTCTTCGGAAGTTTTTGAAGAGATAAAAGTGAAGAATGAGAATTAAAACTGTGAATTATCTAACAAAAACTCCAAATAGAAAAAAGTAAATTGCAAAGACAAGCGATTTAGAGTGGTTCGGCGTTTCGCCTACGTCCACTATGAAGTTTGATGATTTTATTGCTCGATACTTGAAGATTACAATTTCTTACAATGTAGCACAACTGATTTAATGAGCTAAGTCTGAATCTGAGACAACCGTGGTGATTTTGAGTAAATCTGGCAGAGTCTGGGCGCTCTTTAGCTCTTAGAATTATCCGACCCCTTTTCTGAATGACCAGGGGCTCTATTTATAGGTGTAGGAGGCTGATATTTCGCCTAAACTGAGGGGAGACCAGTTCTGGTACGTCAGGGGGCCCACATGCCCGCTTTCTGGAAGTTCGGGCCCACTTTGGGATCGATTCGAAGCTATGTTCGAATCGATCAAGAAATTGTCCAATCGAGTTGAAATTTGGTGTGAACATTCTTCAACATGTGCTCAAGCTTCTATAAAAATTTCATAGCATTTGGATGTGTAGATCTCATGTTATGATCGATTCAAGTTGAAGATTTTCGTGTTCTGGAGTCATTCGAATCGATCTGGTTCGAATCGATCGATTCGAATCCGTATGTTGGCGCGTGGAGTCGATGACGTGGTGCGCGTGTTCCGGGCTTGGTTCTGATGGATTCGAAACAATGCAAAGGGGGATGGATCCGACCCCAGGATGGATTCGAGCCAAGACTATCCTTCCACTTTCTAACGGCGATAACTTGAGCATACGAACTCGGATTGCTCCGAAACTTGGAACGTTGGTTTCCACAGCTTCACTTGTCGTGTCTTATCAATTGTAGCCCGATCTGGATTCGGAAAGAATTCATCGATATTTGTAGTTGCCCAACAATCATCCAAAATTGGAGACGTGAGATTCTGTTTCTTTTTCAGTCAGTTCCTTGGTATCTCGGCCTTGCCAAAAGGCGGGATAACATTTGCCCCCCAAAGTACGTTTTGTGTAAACATGACGTGCTTTGAAAAGCTACAATCTATCATTGGACAATTAGGACATGCTCTGCTGAAAATTGTATTCTTTGTCGCTGTAATCAACCGTCGTACAATTGTGACCGGCTGTTAGCTGTTTGGGTTATGACGAGATGAACATTTGATCCCTGTAAATGACAAAGATCAAACATTAGTCAGAGATACGTGCATACATGTATTATCTTGACTTTGGTTAACGTTGCGTGATCGCAAGTCGTTGCTAGTTTGGATTGCTATCGAATTCTGCATCGGTCCTCTCCTGGACCGGTTTGAGATTCGAGTTAAAACATTGCTTTTATGATTGTCTATGATCATCCTCGTGTATCGATCCTCTCCTGAGTCGGTATAAAGAGTAGACAAGCAATTTTTCACATTGAAACGGTCCGTCCATTTTCATCAGTGGTCTGTGATGGGTTCGAAACTATGTTTGTTCGAATCGATGGCTTGAATTGCTGGTATCCGATGGATTCGAAATGGTCGTTCGAATCGATAGGTTTTGAATCACTACATGCTAATGGTCGTGAAGTTAGTACTTCGAATCGATGGGACGCAACGACTCCAATTTAGCTTTTGTTGAAAGCTTCGAATCGATGTAGCTCCGCATCGATGAGGCTTTGTAACGATGCAGCCTTGATGGATTCAAAGTTTTGAGGGATTCGAATGCAATGGGTTCGAACGTGATGGATTCGAATGTGATGGATTCGAATGGATCAGCGCGTGACCGGTTGGAGTTGGTCATTTTGATTGGGAGACGAATCGTCCCGTTTCCTACGTGAGGTCCATATAAATACGCGAGGCCGGTGTCACTTTCATTTTTTACTGTTGATATAGCCTCTTCTTCGAATTGATCTCTCCAAGGCCAAGACAAACATGCTTTCCTCAAATCGATCGAACCCCTTCACGCTTTCATTCGTAATAAAATCAGGTAATCAAGGGATCGATTTGAGATGAGAAAGATAGAACTTGGAATTTTTGGCATCGATTCAGTCTTTCCTTCTGAAAATTTCGAGCAGTGATGAGATCTGAACGAAGTGGGTCGACTCGATGGAACTGAGGAATGAAACCATTCGAGTCATATCGATCAGAGTGTCGTCTTTCATTGCTTCACATCGATCCAGGAATGAGTCATTCGAATCGATTTTGAATGCATAGCTTCGAATCGATGATTTCAAGAGAAAAAAGGAAAGAAGGCTCGTGGCGATCGATTCGAAGTAGCGATACTCCGATCGATTCGAAGGATCTCAATATTGATCGATTCGAAGTCATGCAAAGATCATGGATTCGAAGTGCTTCTCTATCCCAAAGTTACATCGAGTCGAACCATATGGATTCGAAGCACCTGGAATTGAACTTCATCGATTCGACCCTCATCGATTCGTGTCGATGGATTCGAACGTCTTCGTCCTCTGAGACCATTGCTCTTTTGATTCGCTCCATCATCTGAACTACGACCAATTTCAAGTTGTACTTTGATGAACTTAATGAACTTTAGCATACTTGACTCCGACGAGCTTCGGCCCTGCATAACTGAACTTGACTGTAGGATTATACTTGAATTTCCTTTAAAGCTCGTCGATGGAACTATGACTTAACCAATAATACAACTGATTTATACTTGAAGTGGTCAGTAGCGTCTGGATGGTGTGGAAGTGACGGTCATCGATGACGGTCATTTTCATTCTCAAATCCCCAAGTTTTGTCGTACGGACATCTTGTTTCAATCTGTAAAATATGCTTAAGTAACGTTCAGCACTTGCACGGCACGGCACATCCATACACACTACACTGGGGAATGCACGGGCTGTTTATGAACTTAACGTTGCTTTCTGATAAGCTAGTCAGTTATGGAATCTTCGAGCTCGCAACAGCAGGAGATTCAGAGTTCTCCTCCTCCGGTCCTTGT
Organism: Allium fistulosum; assembly: GCA_030737815.1. Lineage (NCBI taxonomy): Eukaryota > Viridiplantae > Streptophyta > Magnoliopsida > Asparagales > Amaryllidaceae > Allium > Allium fistulosum. Next base: position 299,702,961 of record CM060901.1, on the reverse strand, counting down.
AGTTCCAGATATCCCAGCGGATATAATAGACCCTGCTCCCGACGAGCTACAAGACGCAATATTTATCGAGGATCCTGTTGATTCCGTCCAGTTTAGTATTTCTGAGTCTTTGTTAGGCAGGATATGTTTGAAGCACAACATATCTCCGGATGATGTTTTATTGCCCAGTGCCAACGATAGACCGCACAATCCTCCTGAAGGATATACAGCTTTTTACCGCCATGCTCTTACGGCTGGAACGCTTCCTCCATTTAATCAATATATCAGAGAGATGCTATCATATTTAGCAATCGCTCCCTCACAACTACACCCTAACAGACATGCGCTGCTAAATAGTGCCTTCATCATATTTATGGACTGTCTCTTTCGCCCGCCAAGGCCAACCGAGATCAGATACATATTTAATTTCAAGAGCAGGGGCGATAGCCCATCCTTTACATTCTTGGAGACAGTCAGAAATTGCCAAGTTATTATTGGAGCATGGACCAGACTAAGCTACTTTAAGAACGAATGGTCTTATGTCCGGTGTCCTCCTGGTTTCGCTAGGCGATGGTTGTCTAGACGTAAGTGTCCTCATATGTCGTTGTTTCTCTTTGATCAATAGCTCTTTGGCATTGGTATTGACATCTTGTTTTTCTTGCAGCCATTATCTCCAGACCCGATGGCGGGTACTACAAGGGCATAGTCCATAGTCTCCAAGAAGTTCCGAGCGAGCTGAGACAAATGACTTGGTGTTGAATGACTATAACTTAAGAACTCTCGGCTTGATTGAAATAAATCAGAGTATGGTCATCGAGGGGATGTCAAAGCCTGCCTCAAAGAAGAAAAACAAGGAGAAGAAGAAGAAGACAATGGCGAAGAAAATGCACGGGATTACAATAACCGAAGTGAGCGATGAAGAAAGGACCCATACAGATGTAGAGCCGATGGCTGATCTTTCGGGCAACTTCGAAGAGTTGGGAAAAAGACGGAAAAGCAAGACCGTCGTTTCTAAAAAATTTAAGTCTAAGGGGTGGAAATCTGTGGATATGTTTCCTCCCACTTCCGGAGTTACGATTTCTGAGGCCGCCCCTTCTCATTCGAGAGATACTTTTAAAGGGCTTGACGACATTCCCATCCCGGATTTTATATTGATTCCATGTAATTCTGGGTTGGAGGAATTTCAAGATGTATTAAATATGAGCGAGCCCTTTCCTTTGAGTGCGGTCAACACTTCCGGTTGGTCTAGGGGTTTGCACATTTTCACACACTTCCACACCACCACATGACTTCCGCATATTAATCACTGTTTTGTAGGATTCTAATCTGTAGCTCCTTCTTATTGCAGGTGAGATGTCGGGTCGCGGGTCTACTTTGGATAGGCTCCGTAACGTGCTCCAATCTTCCCCATATTATGATTCTCGTAGGAGAGAATCAGATAGGGACCACGGGCAAGGTTACACTAGCCAGGAACGCTATGACAGGGATAGAGATTATTGGCGCGGCCGTTCTGGCCATGATCATACTGACAAAGATCGGGGCCATCAGTACCGATCATGATCTCGTTCTCCTCCGCCTTCTAGGGCCCCCGTAGATATCCCTGGGCCTTCACAGCAGCAGCAGCCTTCCCAATCTTCAAGGCCCGAGACTCAGCGGCCCAGAGTTGAACCACCGGCAGCTGCTATCGTTGAGCAGGCTCCGGCTGAGTTGACAAGCGAAGGTGCCATCCAGCTTGCCCAAATGAAGAAGGACTTCCCAGAAATCTGTATGGACGCATACGTTTTTCCTCCTCATCTCAAGAGGATTCCTCAGGATGCTGAAAATATTGCGCACAGCTATATTCGTGACTTCTATGTCCAATACAAGGAATGGTACAAAGCAGCCGCGAAAGCTTCAAAGGTAGCTTTTGACCGGGCGAAAGTTATTCAGGAGCGAGATGCTGAGATTGTCAAGAAAGACCGCATCATTCAAGTTCTTCAGTCTGAGATGGAGTCGTCTCGAAGTTCGAAACTCCAATTACTCAAAAAGCATGAGGATGTTGTGGCCAAAATGGCGAGAATGCAGCAGGCACACTGTGCCACGGTTGAAGAGATGGGCCACCGCTATACCAACGTTGTAGCTGAGCGAGATGCAGCCGTTAAGGAGCTGAATGAGCTCAAGGCCAAATTCGCTGAAGTGGTGAAAGAGAAAGATGCTGCTAACACCACCGCTCAGGAGGCGTGTGACCGAGCTGTGTCACTTCGGGCCGAACTTGCTGCGGTGGTGGCCAAGTCCAAGTCTGTGGATGTAGAAATCCAGGAAAAGATTATGGCGGAGCAGTCCAGGATGGATGCTGATTTCGATGATCTCCTGGTTACATACAACGCCAATGTGTTAGAGCACAGAAATTTATCATGGCGGGGAGATGACTCCATGATATATATTTAAGGCACGTTGCAATACTGTTTTCCTTAAGGAATTATTCGCCCCCACTGTGGATAATACTGCTTGGGAATGATGGAGAAATTCCTCTAGGATACAACAAATAGCAGTTCGCGAAGTAGAAGTTTTCTGCACGAACAAATTTGCAAATTTACAAAAGTGAGAAGAAAAGAATGGAGAAGTGTTGAGAGGAAGAAGATGATTTATTTTTGGCTAGACTTGTTATGCTTATATAAAGCACGAAATGATATCTTGGAGGGATGCGACTGTTGTATAATATTCACTTTATGAACAGATGCATCTGTTGTATAATATTTTAAAAAATACGACTGTTTGGCAATAGTCAAATCTATTCAATTTCAGTCACGTACGTGCCCACATGACCTAAGTGCTATCTTTTGACATATTAGTATTTAATTTATAAGCCCCAGGCCCACATCCACCCATTCCTTAAGCCTAAATCTTTTCATTTCACATTACTCCATTAACTAAACCTATTATATATTTGAATAGTTGAGAATGTCTTGATGATGTGGGAAAAATTAATATTTCAATCTTTCCAATAATCAACAATCTTAAGGAATTATTATAGCTATGTCGAAAACATCATACATGATAATGAATTAGGAATTCTCCAAGCTCAATCCATTTAATGGCACAAACCACACCCATTGGAAAGACGAAATCATGTTCCTATTGACTAATGTGAAAACAACATACATGCTCGATGAAAACCTAGAACCAGTACCACCTCCATTTGAAAAGGACATTGAAGAAGTTATGGCAAAAAAGAAAAGAAGATGAAGTTGTATGCAGGGATATGTCCTTAACGCTTCATCTGATCGATTGTACGATCTCTTCATTTCTGTCAAGTCACCAAGAGAAATATGGATAACTTTAGAGGCTTAGTATTATAATGAAAAGCAAGACACACGTATAAGTTCTTAATTTATGAATTTTTTTGAATTTAAAATGCTTGAAAACACCTCAATTCTGGATCAAGTTCATAAGTTACAAGTTATCTTTAATAAACTAAAAGATGTCAACATTCTTAAATCATTACAAGTTATGGCTGTTATGGCTAAACTCCCTCAAACGTGGAGTGACTACAAAAAGAAACGTATGCACTCAATGGAGGATTTCTCTATGGAATAGATTTAAAAGCATCTCCGTATTGAACTAGAACCCGTGAAAAAAGGATATTTGAACCCGATTCTAGTATAAACACAGTTGTAAATGACCATAAAGGGCATAAGGAAACTGGAAAGCGAAAGAGAGACAACAACCCGAACAAAACCAGCAAGAAAAGAAAAGGCTATTATTTCTGTGGAAAGATGGGACATTTCAAGAGAGATTGCAGATTCTTTAAGAAGCAGAAGAAGAAATATGGACAAAAATCCAACCATGCAAAGAAGAACCCTAACTCTACCTACAGATCATATATGGTTCAATAGGACGAGTCTTAGATTATTGTAAGATACGAAATTTAAACATTGATATGGTGACAGAATTAAACATGGCCGATAACACTAAGGATGGTGACTGGTGGTATGATTCTGTTGCTATCAAACACGTCTACAACAACCAATCCATGTTCAACTTCTATGAGAAAGTTCCATTCCCATGATAACAAAGTACTCATGAGCAACCATAATATGCCAACTGTCATTGGAAAGGGACCATAAAATTGGAATTTACATCTGGAAAGAAACTTGTACTTGTAAATGTTTTACATGTTTCGGAAATTAGGAAGAACCTTGTCTTAGCAAGTCTTCTTTGTAGTAAAGGTGTAAAATATGTCCTTGGTAGTAACATTCTCATATTGTCAAAAGGAGGAACATTTGTTCAAAAGGTACATGCTTGTAACAGTATGTTCAAATTAAGTATTAATAAAATGAATGAATTTGCTTATGTTATTGATTTATTTGATTTATGGAATTGTAGATTAGCATATTTAAGTTTTAAATTTTTAAAGTTTATGTCTAAAGAAGCTTTAATCTCGTATGAAGATAAAAATCAATCAAAATGTGAAACATGTATTGAAGCCAAAATGAGCAAAAAAGTTATTTTCCAATTTTGAAAGAAATACAAAGTTACTTGAGTTAATTCAATTTGATATTTGTGAATTGAATGGTTTAATAATTAGAGGAGGGAATCGATATTTTATTACTTTTATAGATGATTATTCTAGATATACACATGTTTACTTAATGAAAACTAAAGGTCAAGCTTTTGATATGTCTAAACGCTTCAAAATCATAGTCGAAATCAAAAGGAAAAGAAAATTAAAATATTGCATAGTGATAGAGGTGGAGAATATTTCTCTATAGAGTTTTCTTCATTTTGCGAAGAAAATGGAATTATACATCAATCAAGCACACCATATACCCCACAACAGAATGATTTGGCTGAACAGAAAAATAGATCATTAGTAGAAATGACTAATGCTATGATTTTGAATGCCAAACAACATGTAAATTTATAGGGGGAGGCATTTCTAACAGCTTTCCATTTACATAATAGAAGTCCATCAAGAAAAACAAAAGTATCTCCGGATAAATTATTCAAAGGTAGAAAACCAAGTTTGAAATACTTGAAAGTTTGGGGTTATCAGTCTTTTATCGAATAATAGATCCAAAAAGAAATAAATTAGGACCAAGAGTTGTGAAAGGTGTATTCGTAGGATATGCTGAGAATTCCAAAGCATTGTTAATTTTTGTGACACTATATGATGGAGAATTGAAGAGGATGAATGTAGCTTGATGTCGGAGAAGACGGTTCGCAAATCGAAGTCCGGAGGAAGAAGATAGGAGGGAAAGTCTGGTGCTGGTTTGCTGTTAGAGGTCAGATGTCTGGCTGAGAGGGCCAGACGTCTGACGAGGTTCAGGCTGTTTCCCGAAACCTCCTGCAGACGTCTGGTCCCTCTGGCCAGACGTCTGGGCCTGTCTGTTTCAGCCATACTAAACCTGGCCTCAGACGTCTGTGGTCAGACATCTGAGGCGGCGTTTTCCTGTTTTTCTGGGCCGGGTTTTCTGAGCTGTTTTGTGAATTTTTGAAGGGCAAAGTGGTCTTTCGCCAGGGTTTTCTCTATTAGTATATATACTCTCTTCAGGTCTGAGAGGAGGGTTGATCAAGCAATCTAATCTAGGGTTTAGTCCTCCATTAATTAGGGTTTTAGGCAAAACTCTATTTCTTCAATTCTAATCTCCACAAACATTGATTCTTATTGAATAGAACATTGTAATCAATCTCTTGTACTCTTCTCTTTTGGTGATAATAAAAGATCTCTCTCAAAGTGGATGTACACTAACGCGACGTTAGTGGAACCACTATAAATCGGTGTGTGATTTATTGTTTCATTATTGCTTATTATTCTCTATTGCTTATGGTGTTATTGTGATCGTGTTCGGATTTGGTTTTATTGAATTCTTCGAGTGTTTGGTTGTTTTGCACTATCTATTACGATCTAGCTTTTCCGCGTGCGTTTGGGGATTTTAGTTTGAGTGGTCTCGATCGAAATCCACTATAACATTTGGTATCAGAGCTTTGGAGTTGGTAGGTGGTTGTTGAAATGCCGGAAACGGATAACTCTGAAAATTCAATGGTTAGTCCAAGTGGTATAGCACCATATGTACGTGGGTCGTATGTGGCGTCGGGATCGCAATTGGTTATCGACAAGTGGAATGACGATAATGATTTTGAAAAATGGCAATGGAAGATAAAAGCGGTTCTAAGGAGGAATCAGGTACATCGAGTGGTGTTTGATACACATTTGTTGCCGGCGGACATCTCGGATGTCGAGAGAGAAGAAATGGAAGAGTGGGCCTTTACTACACTTCAACTTGCTATGGGAGAGAATGTGATCTCCGAAATTAGTGGTGAGACCATCGCTAAGGGAATTTGGGACAAGTTGGAAGAATTGTATATGAAGAAGTCTCTAACTAATCGTTTGATCTTGTTGCGAACGTTTTTCACCTATAAGACGAAAGAAGGAACTTCGCTAAAGGCACATTTGAATGTGTTTGATGATTTGCTAATGAAGATGAAGGCAGTAGATTTGAAGATTGAGGAAGAGCAAAAGGCGATGATATTGTTATGTTCGTTGCCGGACCGTTATACGGGTTTCTCAAATAGTTTGATCTATAGCCGGGATACATTGACGTTAGATGATGTCAAGACGGGTCTTCTTAGTGAGGAATTGAGAGATCAAATGAAGGAGTTGAGTGTTGGTGGTAGTAGTGCCGGTAATGGTTAAGGTTTGTTTACGGAGAAGGAAAGACATGTGAAGAAGGACAACCGGGGGCGATCTAAATCAAGGAATCCTGGTTGGAGAGGAAAATCAAAGGAAAGGAAAAGCAAGTGCTATATTTGTAAGAAACACGGTCATTGGAGAAATGAATGTCCGGACAAGGAGAAGGGTAAAAGGGAAGTGGCATCTGTAGCGGTGGAGAGAGGTGTTGGTGAGGAAGACGTAGATGTGTTGACGGCGGTAGCATCGGATGTTTCCGGTAGTGAGTGGGTGCTCGACTCGGGGGCGTCGTATCATATGACGCCTAATAGGAATTGTTTTTCTTCTCTTGTTGCTAAAGAGGGAAATTCAATTATTATGGGAAATTGTGCTATGTGTAGGTCTCAAGGCATTGGTTCCGTGCAAATTCGAATGTTTGACGGAGTGGTTCGTACTCTCACTAATGTACGCTATGTTCCGGGACTTCAAAAGTCTCTTATCTCTTTGGGGCAATTGGATTCTCTTGGATGTAAGATCACTATTGAGAGTGATTGTTTACGGGTTTCGAAAGGGGCACTTGTGGTCATGAAAGGTGCTAGGGCTCATGGTGTTTACTTGCTTCGTGGAGAGACCGTAGAAGGTGAAAATTGTGTAGGTGTTGATAGTTCTCGTGGCTTGGATGCGACAAGGTTGTGGCATTTGAGGTTGGGTCATAGCTCGGAGAGGAGTTTGGAGATTCTTCGGAAGAGGGAGATTATCAATGGTGAGAGTTTCAACAAATTGGAGTTTTGCGAAGAGTGTGTCTTGGGGAAGCAAACAAAAGTATCATTCGGTGAAGGAAAACATGATTCAAGAAATGTTCTTGAGTATGTGCACATGGATGTATGGGGACCAGCACCGGTAGCTTCTTTGGGAGGAGCAAGGTATTATATTTCCTTTATTGATGATTTTTCTCGTAAAGTTTGGGTGTATGTAATGAAGGCTAAGTCGGAGGCATTTGCAAAGTTCAAAGCATGGAAGGCTCTTGTTGAGAATGAGAGTGGTAAGTCTTTGAAGGTTCTTAGGTCCGACAATGGCGGGGAGTATATTTCCGAAGAATTCTTAGAGTTTTGCAAGCATCATGGGATACAGAGACATTTTACTACACCGGGAGATCCGCAATCAAATGGAGTTGCGGAGAGGATGAATCGTACTCTATTAGAGAAAGCTCGATGCTTGAGATTGACATTGGGTTTGTCTAAGGGATTTTGGGCCGAAGCTTTGTCAACCGCGGTGCATATCATTAATCGAATTCCGTGCTCGGCTATTGATAACAAAATTCCGGAGGAAGTGTGGAAGGGTAAGAGTATTGACTTGAGCTATCTTCGTGTCTTTGGAAGTCCGGTTTATGTGCATGATCCGGGTAATGATAAGCTTGAACCAAGAGCTTTCAAGGGGGTCTTGCTTGGCTATACGGATGGAGTGAAAGGCTATCGGATTTGGAATCCGGAAACGAAGAAGGTGACAAACTCTCGTCATGTTACTTTTGATGAGTCGGCATTGTTCAAGGAGAATGAGAGCTCATCGGATATTCCGGTCTTGGTTCGTGATGAATCGAAGGAGAAGGAAATTATTCCACCATTTCGTCCAAGTGGTAGAGGTAGAGTAGTTGAAGATGCTTGTGAAGAAAATGCGGTTGATGTTACATCACAAAGTCCACGTGGTGCCTCTAGTAGTGTTGGTGATGTACACGAGCCTGGAGAAGTTTCGGTTCAAGGTGGAGCCGAAAGGAGTTTGGGTGAAGATATTGCTACTCGGGTTGGTCGTCGTCCTATAAGACCACCCGAAAGATATGGTGATTGGAACTATCTTAGCTTTTGTGATAAGTTGGACTATGCGCTTCATGTAGTCCAAGATGAGCCAATGGACCTTGATGACGCCATGAATTCGAGTGATAGCTCGAAGTGGATTTGTGCCATGGAGGAAGAGATGCAATCATTGATGAAGAATCGAACTAGGAATTTGGTTCCGCTTCCTAAAGGAAACCGTGCTATAGGGTGCAAATGGATATACAAGGTGAAGGACGATGGAAGATACAAAGCTAGGCTAGTGGCTAAGGGGTTTGCACAAAGGAAGGGAATGTAGTATGATGAGATATTCTCACCGGTTGTGCGTCATACTTCTATCCGGATATTATTTGCTATAGTTGCTGTTCATGACTTGGAGTTGGAGCAACTTGATGTGAAGACCGCCTTCTTGCATGGTGACTTGGATGAAGACATTTACATGGAGCAACCGCAAGGTTTTGTTGTAAATGGTAAGTCAAATATGGTGTGCAAGTTGAAGAAATCACTATATGGGTTGAAGCAATCACCTAGACAATGGTACAAGAGATTTGATCATTTTATGCTTGAAAACGGTTTCAATAGAAGCATCAAGGATGCTTGTGTGTATTTCAAGAAGTTGGGAAATGATTGTTGGGTGTATTTACTCTTGTATGTGGACGACATGTTCATTGCTTCGAAGGATAAGAATGAAATCAACAAGTTGAAATTGCAATTAAAGTCGGAATTCGAAATGAAGGACCTTGGAGAAGCAAAGAGGATATTGGGCATGGAAATCGAAAGGGATCGAAAGCGTTTTGAGTTGAAATTGACTCAAAAGGAGTATATTAAGAAAGTGCTTTGCCGGTTTAGCATGGAGAATGCAAAGGCGTCAAATACACCTTTACCTTTGCATGTGAAGCTTTCGAGTAAAGGGTCACCTATCTTGGAGAAAGACAAGGCTTATATGGCAAAGGTGCCATATGCAAGTGCGGTTGGAAGCTTGATGTATGCTATGGTGTGTACAAGGCCCGATATAGCAAATGCCGTCGGGGTGGTTAGTTGTTTTATGTCTAATCCGGGAAAATCGCATTGGGAAGCTGTGAAGCTTATATTGAGATACCTTAGGGGTACGTCATCTCATGGTCTTGTTTTTGGCGGTAGTGGGAAAATGAATTGCAACTTGGTTGGTTATTGTGATTCGGACTACGCCGGTGATAGAGATAGGAGAAAGTCAACTTCCGGTTATGTCTTCACACTTGGTGGTACGGCTATAAGTTGGAGATCTAGATTACAAACCGTAGTAGCTTTATCCACTACGGAGGCGGAGTTGATAGCCGTGGTAAAGGCGGCGAAGGAAGCACTCTATTTGAAGCGATTGTTGTGTGACTTGGGGATTGAATACGATAGCATTGATGTTCAATGTGATAGCCAAAGTGCTATTCACTTGGTGGAGAATTTGGCGTTTAGCTCACGGACTAAGCACATAGAAGTGAGGGAGTCATTCTTGGTAGCCATGGATGAGGATAAGCAGGTATATCTTCGAAAGGTGCACACAAAGGAAAACGCGGCGGATATGTTCACTAAGGCATTGCCGGTTGGGAAGTTCGAGCATTGCTCGGACTTGATTCGCTTGGAGAAGTGCTAGGTGCCACGGGGTGGCACGGTTGAGAGAGATACTAGTGTAGATGAGGAAGAGTATTGGTATGAGATTGTCGTTCTATCTTCTTGGTGTAGTGCTAGTGTACACTCCTAGTGCTCTTGTCTTTGGTGAGACGGTGTTGGATGTTTTCAACATTTCATTGGTGGGTGGGGGCTTTGTGCCTGAACTCGTTGATGGAGTGCAATGGGGGGTGGCTGTGCCGGAACCCGTTGGGGAAACATTCATGTTTGGTTGAAGGTAGAAGTGTTGGTAGTTGGAGCTATCGGTTGTTGATGGCATGGTACCATTGGTGTTGGAGATGGATATAGTGTCAAGGTGGAGTGTTAAATTTTGTGACACTATATGATGGAGAATTGAAGAGGATGAATGTAGCTTGATGTCGGAGAAGACGGTTCGCAAATCAGAGTCCGGAGGAAGAAGATAGGAGGGAAAGTCTGGTGCTGGTTTGCTATTAGAGGTCAGATGTCTGGCTGAGAGGGCCAGACATCTGACGAGGTTCAGGCTGTTTCCCGAAACCTCCTGCAGACGTCTGGTCCCTCTGGCCAGACGTCTGGGCCTGTCTGTTTCAGCTATACTGAACCTGGCCTCAGACGTCTGAGGTCAGACGTCTGAGGCGGCGTTTTCCTGTTTTTCTGGGCCGGGTTTTCTGAGCTGTTTTGTGATTTGTTGAAGGGCAAAGTGGTCTTTCGTTAGGGTTTTCTCTATTAGTATATATACTCTCTTCAGGTCTGAGAGGAGGGTTGATCAAGCAATCTAATCTAGGGTTTAGTCCTCCATTAATTAGGGTTTTAGGCAAAACTCTATTTCTTCAATTCTAATCTCCACAAACATTGATTCTTATTGAATAGAACATTGTAATCAATCTCTTGTACTCTTCTCTTTTGGTGATAATAAAAGATCTCTCTCAAAGTGGATGTACACTAACGCGACGTTAGTGGAACCACTATAAATCGGTGTGTGATTTATTGTTTCGTTATTACTTATTATTCTCTATTGCTTGTGGTGTTATTGTGATCGTGTTCGGATTTGGTTTTATTGAATTCTTCGAGTGTTTGGTTGTTTTGCACTATCTATCACGATCTAGCTTTTCCGCGTGCGTTTGGGGATTTTAGTTTGAGCGGTCTCGATCGAAATCCACCATAACAATCGGGTGCTAGAAAGAGACTCTAATATCATTATAGAGTCAAGAGATGTAGAATTTATTGAAAACAAGTTCATACATGATTCCCATCAAGCCTCGGATCCTACTCAAATTGTCTATGACAAAGATTATGAAATGTCCAAACAAACCTTTTCTAATAAAAGAAAGCCTTCAAGTATACAATACGAGCCTAAAAGTAGTCAAAGAGCAAGGAAAACTAAAGAGTTGGGATCATATTTCATTTCACCCGATGATGTAGTCCATCTTGTCATAGGTGATAAAAACTAATATCATCGATGAGATAATTTATGTCCTAAGTACAGAAAGCGATCCTAAAACCTTTAAAGAAGCTATTGCTTCTAGAGATGCTACTTCTGGAAGGAAGCAATACAAGACAAGATGGAATTCATTCTATCTAATAATACTTGGGAATTGACGGACTTACCTAGTGATCAAAACCGAATGGATGTAAATGGGCATTTCATAGAAAATACAATACAGATGGATCGATACAAACTTTAAAAGAAAGACTAGTTGCCAAAGGGTTCAGACAAAAGAAAGGTACTGATTTTCTCAATACATATGCTCTTGTCGCAAGATTAACATCCATTAGAGTTCTTTTTTCTCTTGCTTCCATTCATGTATTGCATGTACATCAAATGGACATTAAGGCTACCTTTCTAAATTGTAAACTACAAAAGAAGTATACATGGAACAACTAGGATGTTTCGTTATGCTGGAAATGAACAAAAAGTTTGCAAGCTTGTTAAGTCCTTATATGGATTAAAACAAGTACCAAAACAGTGGCATGAGAAGTTTGCCTCCGTGATTTTTTTCTAATGTTTCAAGTATAATAATGCAGACAAATGTATCTATTCTAAATTCATTGATCATTATGGTATTATCATGTGTCTGTATGTGGATGATTTACTCATATTTGGCACAAATATGGAAAGCACTAATGAGACAAAGAAATATCTAACTTTGTATTTAAGATGAAAGATCTTAATAAAGTCGATATTGTATTAGGAATCAAGGTAAAGAAACATAGTAGAGGATATGCCTTATGTCAATCTCATTACATTGAAAAATTGCTTCTTAAATATAAATATTAAATGTTAAAGAAGCAAGCTGTCCCTATGATTCTTCTATTAAATTATTTGCAAATTCTGACAGGGCAATAGCTCAACTAGAATATGCAAGTATTATTACCAGTCTCATGTATGCAATGCATTGTACTCGACTAGATATTGCATTTGTGCAAGTTATCTAGAAATACACAAAAACCAAGCATTGCACGTTGGGAAGAAATTTGTAGAATCCATAGTTATCTTAAAAAAACCATCAAATTAGGACTTTATTATGGAAATTTTCCAGTAGTTCTAGAAGGATATTCAGATACAAGTGGTGCAACATCTAAAAATGAAAATAGAGGAACTACTGGATGGATTTTTACTCTTCGAGGTGGTGCTATTCTTGAGCCTTCAAGAAACAAACAATTATAACACATTCTACAATGAAGGCCGAATTTACCGCCTTAGATGCATCGGGTAAGGACATAGAATGGCTAAGAAATTTATTATTGGAAATAAAATTGTGGCCACAACCAATGCCATCCATTTCTGCATATTGTGATATATTCTGATAGTGAATCTATTTTGTCCAGAGCTTATAATAAGATTTATAATGGAAAGTGTAGACATATAAGTTTAAGACATGCATATGTCAGAGAATTAATTATAGATGGTATCATTACTATTACATTTGTAAGATTAAAGAAAAATTTGGCAGACCCACTAACAAAGCAATACCAAGAGAAATGATGAAAGCTACTAGTAGTGCAATGGGTCTAAAGCCATTATACTCACCTGCAATGGAAACCGAACCTTAAATTCCATTGTCTAAGGTTCTAAGGGTAAACACAAGTTATAGACAAGTGACTGATAAACATTAAGTGTTAATGTTTATATTGTTACGTTTTGTGCTGACCATTTATCCATGGTAACAAGGACAGAAAAGAATGGACACCTATTTGAACATTAGAAACAATGTCTCAATAAATTATGGATATAGCTTTATAAACGTTAATGAAAACTAGGAGGATATTAATAACCAGTCTATGGTTATGGCATAGCAGGATAGCTTTATGTGTTGATATATTTCGTTCCATCGCATAGGATTTTCATTTAAGTATTGATCACCAAATATTATGTTGAACTTAAATATATGAACTGGAAAGGAAGTTTAAACCGAAAAGCACTTTTTTGTATGCATAAATTTATAAAATACAATTTAGTGGGGGATTATTAAGAAGATTGAAGTATTAATTTGCCCCACGTCGCCAAAACATTCTCAACTATTCTTATATATAATGGGTCAAGTTAATCAAGTAATGTGACTTAGGCTTAAAGAACGGGTGCATGTGGGCTTAGGACCTATAAAATAAATATTAATATGTTAAAAGATGGTCACTTGGGCCTCGTGGGGGTGTACGTGACTAAAGCTGAATAAATTCGACAGTTGCCAAACAGTTGTTTTTAAAAAATTCGATTTTAAATGAACAGAAACATCTATTCATAAAGTGACTGTTATACAATAGTTGCATCCCTCCCAAATGCCATTTTATTCTCTATATAAGCACAACAAGTCTGGCTAGAAATGAATCATCCTCTTTCTATCAACACTTCTCCATTCTCTGCTTCTAGCTTCTACAAATTTGCAAATTCGTTCGTACAGAAAACTGCTGCTGCGCGACCTACTATTTATTGTATCCTAGAGGAATTTAACCGTCATTCCCCAAGCAGTGTTATTTGCAGTAGCGGTGAATAATTCGTTAAGGAAAATGTTAATACAATGTGCCTTAAATATATTTATTCCTGGGTCTTACTTCAGATTTAATAACCAACATATGATACATATGATAAGTTATAAACATCATAAACATGATAAACCATTATACAAAATAAGATGTTTTAATACATAAACATAAGCCATATTAGTCATCATAGGCATACAATATAATCATCCACAAAATATTGAGTTTTAATAAATCAGCATGACCACAAATTAAGAAGTCATAGTACTACATAACAGTCAAATGTAAGCTAAATGTTACTTCTTAGGAACAATATTCTTCCTACGCTTGCTGGTGCTTGCCCTTTTTCTCTTCTTTGCATGCCTTGGTACAATCTCTCCATAAAGATCAGCGATTCATCCTCCTCTGTAACAACCCTGATTTTTCAGTATTGTTAATTTGAATTAAATAAAAATTTGAAATGAGTGTTTTAAAATGTGTATTTTATTAGATAAGCAATATATGAGATTAAAAGATATTAAATTCTTGTTTTTAAAACTTGTTAAATAATGTGTTAGTGCTTTCTAATAATGTGTAAAAAAAATTGAGAAGAAAAATGAGAATTTTTGAAATTTAATTTATTTATTTGTTAAGTTGTCATATTTTGGAAGATGCAAAATACCATGTTTACAATAATTAAAATAGGTGTTTAAACATTATTAAAATTTATGTTTTATTATTTAACCATGAAGTTTAGGTGATGAACTTAATTTTAATGTATTTACTTGAATTTTTCTTGGTTGTAATCAATAAGATATTGGTGTTTTAAAATGGTGGAAAAGTGTAGAACATTGGTATTGTTTTAATTAACTAAGGTTTGGGCTTAATCTATTTTCATCCCATTAGTGCTCAAAAGAGACAACTTCCTTCTCTCCTTCTCAATGAACGATCTGTACGTTCTTTATGATCCCCTCTGCTCAGAAAAAAACAAAAACAGAAACTTCTCGAAACTCGAAACCTAAAGAAAAATCAAAGTTTTTAAATCCAATAAAATCTAGAAAATTATGAGAAAATCAAGAGTAAGTCTCTCTAAACTAATTCATCTTATAGACTAATTGATTTTGGGTTTTCATTGTTTAATCCTTGCTGTTTTTATTTTGGGACTGAGATTAAGTCTAGGGTTTGAATGTTTAGAAGAAGGCAAACCAATGTCAATGGATCGCTAAGTCTAATTCAAGGAAAAAGGTGAGTTATTTTGTAACTCACACAATCTATTTCTATATCCATGTTTTGTTTATAGAATTGAGATTGATTTGTATGGGTTTTACTGTGAAAACCCTAGTTTGCTTGATAGAAATTGAATTTGGGTGATAGTTTGATTGTTGTTTGCTGAAAATTGTTTGTAAAAATAGCTGTAGTAAAATAGCGATATCTTAGTGCAAAATTATCCAAAATAGCTCAATCTTTTTGCAGTAGAAAGTACTTTCAGTTTTCTATAAATTCTCCTTTTTATGAAATTGTGCATTTTAGGGGGACGAAATTGAGTTTGAAACTGATGGTGTAGCTCTGCACTATGCAATTTTCTTAGTTGAAACCTGATGTTAAAATCACCATAACTTTTGATTGGTAGATCGAAATTAAGTAAGGTCTATTTCGGTTGAAACCTACTTTTATATGGAACAACTTTTTTGTTCACCACTTTTTGTGAACCTATAGTTTACTGAGAGAAATTTGGATTTGAAAAAGAGATAACCTCTATGTTCTGTGTTTTTAAAAATTTGCTTCGTAACACAGAAATTGTTTTGATCATAATTTTTTCGTTACTAATCAGAATCCAAAAATTCTTGAAGTTTTGGAAATCTTGGATTTTGTGATCTGACTTTCACGTTTTGTGCTTTGCATAATTTTGAGGTTTAAATGGACAAAAACTTGTTTCTTATCGCTGGCCTGTCAATGAAAAACAGTGTTAATAATTTAAAATCTGAGAAATTGTTTTGACCATAACTTTTTCGTTACTTATCAAAATTTGATAATTCTTGAAGTTCTGGAAATCTTGACCTTTTATCTACAACTTTTTTGTTTTGAATTTTCCAAGATTTTTGAGATTTAAAGGATCGAAACTACATATTTCTAAAACTCTAAAGTATGATTTGTTATATATTATAACTTGGTTAATTAAATCACTTTTGATGCTTGTTTTTAGATGAATGTTCTACTCATTTCAATCGTGCAATTATAGTTGATTAATTAATGAGTTACAGATTCAATTAAGAAGTTTGAAAGTAAATATATATAAAGTAATTTAGAAACTAATTCTTATACGGTAAAGTTGAATTATTTGCTTTCAAACTATAAACCCCATTTGGCTTATATTGTGTTTAGCTTTGACTGATTAAACACCATTTGGTATTCCTTTGACAACTTTTGGTATAATCGCTTTTGAGCAGTTAATATTTTCACTTGTGTTTTAGTGAATTTCGTGCTTTTATATGAAATAAAGAATTTAAATAAACAATTGAACCGTCGGATTGGTATGGGACTTTTCGCACAATTCTTTTGTTTATTTCTATAATTTGTTGAATAGAGTTTGTAGTGGAAATTACTAGCTTTTAGTAAATACTTGAATTTACTTTCTAATATGGGACAGTTAACTAAATTCTTGCGATTACTTGAATGATAGTAATTGACACATAGAGTTGTATTATCTCAGGGTGTTCAGATTTGTTTTTAGGCCGTTAGATCCCTGAGAAAAGATGACTCATTTTTCATCGACCTATAAGTCGATATATTTTATAATTGGGTAGGCAAACCTATATTGTTCTGGATATATTTATGATGATGTATCATCTATGTTGTTCTGGATAGATTATTTACATGCATCGTGGTCTATATTATTCTGGATAGACTACAACTCTTTAGTTGTTAGGCAGTCTTGACATTATCTATATTGTTCTGGATAGAGTTTATATAGGAAATAATATGTATATTGTTTTGGATAGATATTTCTACATTGTTCTGGGTAACTCCTACGTAAATATGCAATTCCATATTATTCTGCATAGACTTTTATATCATACTGTGTCGGACTACAGAGGTGTTCGTCGACGGTTTTTCTATCGGTTTTTTATATTTAATTTATAAAATAACCACAAGCGCATGGCGTATAATTCTAGTATGTGACGAGTACGGGTCGATCCGCAGAGAATTGTTAGATTTTAAAATTCCTATTCAATCAAATTAAACCAAAAATTTGAGATGTGTTTAGCTAAAAATGTAGAAAAATGACAAAAAGAAAGTGGATAAAAATATTAGAGTTTGAAGGCAATTTAGAGGTAATTTCCTTCTCATGATCACATAAATCAACAAAATGAAATGATGATCTCTCTTTTGGTCATTAGTGAAATTAGTTGATGTGCTTATCATAAGTATGGAATATTTATGCTATTAAATAGCCAATTATAAACCATCAAACTATAACACAACCACTAAATCACTTTTAAGTCTCATGAAAATATTAATGAACTTGAAAATAAAATCTATTTTAAGCATGGCCTATTAACTAATAATTAGAAATATAGACCATCAAATTTTGATTTCAACATTCACTTCATTACCATAATTATATGTAGATGAAGATGTAATTTGTGTTTGTGTTTGTTTAAGCATAGCCTATTTGGTGTTAACAACATAGGCTATCAAATTCAAAGCTAAAACAATAAGTTAAACCACTTCAAATATTTCCATTAAGCACAAAAAGATAACATAAATGATCAAAATATTGAAGCTACATAATTAAGAGAGGTTTATTACCCCTAAATTGAAGGGGTTTAGCCTCTCATATCTATTATCATATCAACAATTGTAGCATTCAACACAAAATAAAAACAAGAGAAAAAAGAGAGAAAAGTAAAAAGAGAACTAATTAAACTAAAATAAAAGCTAATCTACTTGCATGAATAAAAGATCTACACTACTAGCATGAAAGGAAATAAACAAGAAAAGAGAAGAGCATGTATTAAAATTGCATAAAAAAATTACATAAAAGAAAATGGTTAAGTAGCCATGAAGAAGAAAGAGAGCTATTAATTTATTTTTGATCCTAACACTAAGGAGGCTAAGAGAGGATTAGAGGGTTACATGAACATTAGGGGTATTTATACATGTTTTGAAACCCTAATCATTTTTTTGCGGAACTACCCAAACTACCCTTGAGGTAGTGTGGCCACCAAGTAATCATTAGCATGTGTTAATACTCCACTTAAATGCACATGTAGATTTAATTTCCATTAGCTCCTAAGTGTACATCATGGTAAGTGGGTAGGTGGGGTTCTCCATGTTTCATGAAATGAATTATTTCCATCTTCATTCCTTTGTATCTTCTTGTGCATGCATATTTTCCATGAAGCCACTTATAATTGAATTCAATTTCCTACAAAATAACATAAAAATTGCCATGTAAATTTTCTCAAATTAATATATGCACAAAAATGACCATTTTGCCCCTATATGAAGATGCATATATGAAGATTTGAAAATAATTTGAATTTTGGTTTAAACATGCTAAAATACCCTATATGCTTATTTATTTAATTAAATTCAATAAAATATGGAAGTAAAAGTATGCACATTTACGTGTACATTAAATACCCCCACACTTATCTTTTTATTCGTCCTCGAATAAACTAAAACTAAGATAAATCCATTTTCATAGGAAACACGATTGCATTGAGCGTATGCAACAAGCCGTTAAACCTCTAAGTGTCCCTAGTAGGATGAGTGTTGTCTCGTGAGGGTTTTCAGCGAACACTACCCATAAAATCCAAATGCAATATGAAAATTTCTAAATGCAAGATTTATTTACAAAGAGATGAATGCAAGTTTTTTAAAATATTTACAAATGAAGGATTTACTTTTAAATTTGACACTAATGAGTTAAATATAAGTTTTGGTCATTATCAAGAAATTTAAGTCCTTTTACTTGTCAAAATTTCCAACAAAAATTAAGTTATCATAACAAATAGACTATAGTTTAACTCGTTGTTTTGGTTGATAACACGGTGTAACTATGAAATAGATCCTTAGTTGGTTGTCAAAGTTTTTCAAAGTGGTATTTTTATTTCTTTTCAATAACAAGTAAAATCAAACAAGTCAAAATAATGCTTGGATTTCAATTGCTTACTCTCTCTTATTTGGAAATTTTTATCGATAATAACAATATTTACATATGCCTAAGTCAGAAAACCGAGGTCAGATATATTACCCATACACTGCCTTTCGGACTTACGTGAGGGGAATACAGAGCATGGTGAGTGAACACACGAGTGTGAACACCTATTGACTGTAGGCATTATTAATGAAAGAATTTTTTTATATACATACACCTAACTTAGATAAATTGAGGCCAGATATACCGATCGTGCACTGCCTTTCAGGCTTACATGAGAAGGGTACAGAGCATGGCGAGTGAACATACGAGTGTGAACACATGACTCTAGGTGTTAATAACACATATACATATATACAAGAATTTTTTTGTTTTTTGTTTTTTTTGTTATATATATATTTTTTATTTTGAAGAGAGAGTTTTGCAAAATCATCTTAGCACCCTTTAACTTAGAAGATAAAAAATGTTATATTCTTCTCTTTAAATCCACCACTTTTTTAAACAAAGATTTTTTAATTAGGATATACTTCATAATTATCACCCATGAATCTTCCTATATACTAGTTAAACCATAGTTTCTTATAATCAAACTTTATTTTTATTTTTGTTGAGACGAATTAATTTTCAAAAATTTCAATTTAATAGTTAAAACCATATATTTATCCTATAATTTTTCTTCAAAAGTAATTAAACAGATTTTTTTTTGGGATTTTTTTTTTGATTTTTTGACTTTTTTAGTTTTGGAAAAAAAGACAAAAATAAACCGTGAGAAATGAAAAAGAAGATGAGGCTCCCTCCCACACTTGAATTTGACTATGTCCCCACAGTCAACCAAGTGGAAGGAGAAAATAAAAATAAAAATAAAAATATGACCTGTATTTACAAGAAAATGAAAAGGTTATTATTTACACGACATTAGAAAGTATATCGTCAAAGAGTAAATAAACCGGTCTTCCAAAGACCAATTCATTTGTCTCGTTAAGTATGAGAGACACAGCTTAAGCGCAGAAAACCAAACCATAAAAGATTTTGAAGTTGAATGTTGATTTGGAAAAATGAATATCGTTTTATTGAAAATTGTATGAGTTGTGTTATTTTCGATGATTTTTGGGGTTGATAAAACAATTCGTTGAAGTTCAAGTTTATTTTCACCAAATTGAAATTCAAACTTACCATTGAAAACTTCTTCAGAATTATCTATTTCAAAATCGAAATGGTGATTTGAATCTTCCCCTTCAGAATTCAACAACTCATTTTCGAAAAGTCCAAAAAATTTATGTTTATTAAATTCGTCTTCCTTTGTTGAATTATTCACAACTTCATCGCATATATCAAGTTCAAAATCCAAAGCTGTTGTATTCAAATTTTCAAAATCAGTAAAAGGAAGATCGAATTTTAAATTGGTTCGGCACTTTCAAACGAATTGAAATCCAACTCAATTACCGTATTTTCAACAACTTCATTAAGATTGTTATTTTCAATTTCGAAAGTTGTTATTTGAAAATCGTTAATTTTAGTAAAAGATGGATTATTATTTGGCTCATCACACATTAAGATTTGATATTGTTGCTCACGTTGTTTCATATATGTTTCAAACAACAAATCTGTGTGATCTTTGTAAATTTTGTCCATTTGCTCAACAAAATAGAAGTTATAATTATTAACTTGAGCATTTTCGATTTGAACACGTTGAGAACAAAAATTATTAATCGCGTCATAATCAAGATTATTCCCATTGCCAAAATTATTTGAAAAGTTGTTTCCATTTTCATTTTGACTTTGAAACTCATTTTGAAGTTTGAAATTGAATGGGCATGGGTTATACTCAAAATCGTTTGAATTTTGAAGTGAATTCAAATCTTGATTATTTTGAAAACTTTGACTTGAATCATTGCAAAAATATGAATTACACAAATCATTTATCCTTTGATTTTGTTATGTAGAGAGTTCAAGTAAAGACAATATCATTTCAATGCTATTTTCAAGATTTGAGGATTGGTCATTATTTTGAAAATTTTGTGGTTCAAAGTTTGAATTATTTAAACAATAGTTGTTGTTAAAATATCCATAAGAATTTGGAGTGAAATTATATGGATTATATTGATTTTCATAACTATCGTAAAATTCTTGTGAATATGGAAATTCCGACATTTCCAAAAATGTTTTTTTTACAAAGGAAAACTATTTACCAAAAGGAATTTATTTTTCAAAAGGAAATTTGATTTTTGGATTTTTTTTCAATCTTTTTTTTGGTTTTTTAAAAAGGTTTTATATGTATATATTTTTTTTCCTTTCTAAAAAAACTAACTTAATTTTTTATTTTGGATTTTTGATTTTGAGTGAAAAATTTTAAAAGAAAGGATTTAAAAACTAAGTTAAGAAATATTTACAATTTTTTTTGTTTTTGGTTTTGGAAGTTTTTTTATTTTTTTAAATATGCATGAACTAATGCAACTAAATGAATGCAAGGGTTTAATTACAAATTATCTATCCTAAGTAGTTCCTAACCCAGAATTGTATAATCACACTTTGTCTTAATTCAACAAGATAGTTCTCAACCAGGTAACGGACAGGATTTATCGATGCACCATGAATCACCGTAGCAATGCAGTCGAAGGTTTAAGTACCTTCAGAGAAACAAACACTATAATATTTACGAATCATCGTAATATTTATAAATGGTAATTGCTCTGCCGTAGCCTAGACATTAAGAAATTAAATTGTTCAAAGAAGACAACTAGTCAATATACAATTAAGTGTTATTGATGTCTAACCGTTATTATTAATCAAAATTCTAAGATGAAATACAAAGCAGAAATTAAACGTGTATTAACAATGCAACTACAAATGAAATTTGTTTTTGTTTGAATTTTTCTTCTTCTAAAATACAAGCAACCAACAATGCAAGGCAAATAAAAACAAGGATAAAGGGCACAATACCAGAGCATGCAGAATTAGTAGCAAATTTATTTTTAAGCGACGATTTTTTTATAAGCAAGCAAACAATTTATTTTTTGACAGCAAATTCTCTTCTTTGCAACCTGGAACTAAAAACAATATATATATATATATATATATATATAGGTTTTTTTTGAATATATAAGGATGGAACTTAAAACAATTTAAAATAAAACTAATTAAAACAAGACATTTTTTTAATAATAAGGATAGACTAAAAAAATATATTGAAACTAAAAAAATTAAAACAAAATAAAAAAATTAAAAAAAACTAAGCCCACTAACCAAATGACCCTAAGCCTACCTTACAAACCAACACAGCACAATATGAATTCCAAA
This sequence comes from Allium fistulosum, assembly GCA_030737815.1. Taxonomy (NCBI): domain Eukaryota; kingdom Viridiplantae; phylum Streptophyta; class Magnoliopsida; order Asparagales; family Amaryllidaceae; genus Allium; species Allium fistulosum. The sequence continues at coordinate 299,680,472 of CM060901.1, read as the reverse complement.
AACTTGTAGTTGCCATAAACTTGTTCGTTGATCTCTGTTAACAAAAAATAAAAACACCACTTCAATCAATTGAAATCTCAAATTCCAAAAAAAAAGAATTGTAGTTGCTTGAAATTACAGATCGATCGAGGGTTTTGGAGTTGTGAGTTTAAGGGAGCCGCGACGATGTGAAGAGGTTGAGGTCTGGTTCGTGGATTCGGAGCGATTCAAATAAAGAGAGAGTGGATTTGAGAGGTGGAGTTCTGGTTCGTGGCTCTTCCATGGTCGAGGTGAGTTTGATTTTGGTTGAAGTCGTGTTTGTGGTTGTTTGTTCGAAGTGGTGATTGGGGTTCGTATTGGCAGAGGGGAGTAATTCGTATTGGCCAGTGGATGTTGGGCTGCATATAATTGTTTTGAGGCGATGCAGGATATTGGCCAGTGGATGGTGGTTTGTGTGGATGATGGTGAGTTCGTACAGAGGGTAGCAGATTGCAATGTAGAAGAGGAGTTGAACGGAGATTATGAAGTGCAGTGTTTCAGTTGAAGTCGGAGGTGATGGTTGGCGTTGATTGCTTTTGCATTCTCTAGTGGATGGTCTATGTTATTGTGCAGTGGATGGTAATGGTAGTGGTAGGGGTTGCAGCAGTATGACAGGGAAGATGGTTGGAGGAATGAGTTGTGAAGTGTGGTGATATGACAAGGAATGGTATGGTTTGTTATGTTTGAAGTGTAAGTAGTATGTTGTTGTGGCACTGTTGGTGTGTAGTGATGTTGACAGTAATGGTTTGGTGGAGGAGTAGTCTGAAGGGGTTGTTTGTATGTGACAACAGTGGATTCGATTGTTTTTTTTTCGGTTGAGGCAATGTTCGAAGAGCAGCAGTTGCTTGATGTCAGTGGCTTATGGATGGTTGATGGTTGTAGGACTTGAATTTGTGGTGATGATGTAAGTGTTGATGAGGTATGGTTGGAGCAGTGTTGTTTATAGGAGGTTGAGGTGGAGGGGATATACAGATGTTATATGTAGTGGAAGTAGTGGATGTTATATAAGGAAGGGGAGGTTTGTTCAGATGGTAGTGCAGAAGTGAGGATATGGCAGAAATCACAAGTGATAGTATATAGGAATGTGATGGCAGTAGTAGTGAGATAGTGGAGGAAGTTAAGGTGGTTTGACAGTTGATGGGTATGAAGTGATGAATGGCAGAGATAGTGTGATGAACAGAAGTGGTTAGTTTTTTTTGTCAGTGAGCAGTTGCAGTGGTATGTTGTGAGAATTAAAGTGCGCAAATACGTGCACTGTTGCACAGACAAGTTGCACAATGGAATGGATGATACAGTAAGGAGTGGTGGCGGGAATGGACTGTTAATAAGTTGTTGTGAGGAAGGTTGGTGTCAGTGTAGATGGAGAAAGTTTCACTGCAGTTTTTGGGTGGTTGAAGTTGATGGTGGAATGGGACAGAGGTATGTAGCAGTTAGACGAAGTTTGTCGAGGCAATGAGTGTGCAGAGGAAGGAGTTTGAAACTGTGGTATTGGGTGAATGTATGTAATTATGAAGCAGAGTGATATGGTGGGTATGTCGCAGTGTGAACAATTGGAAGAAGTGCACATGCACTGTTTGTATATGAAGTATGTTGTATTGTTGGTGAGAAATGACACAGTTAGATAGAGAAATGTTGTATGAAGTTGTTGTAAATGTGAAATTGTGAATGTAAATATACTTGAAAATGAAATAATTTTTTTTTGTTTTGAAATTGTGTGTTTTTTTAATATGAAATGCAAATAGAAAACAAGCACACAATGAACACAAACAAATGAAAGCAAAATTCACACAAAAACACACAACAATAATTTTTTTTGAAAGCACTCAACACACAAAACAATCACACAATGAAATCAAACAAAAATAATAATTCAAAGAATAGAAAATTAACATCAAAGCAAATCTCCAGCAACGACGCCAAAAACTTGTTTACCGACTAATTTTCTATCGAGTTAGAAACTAGTCGATCGAATTTTAAATTTAAATTAACCGCAAGCGCACGGCGTACAATTTTAGTATGTGGCGAGTACAGGTCGTTCCACAGGGAATTGTTAGATTTTAAAATTCATATTCAATCAAATTAAACCAAAAATTTGAGATGTGTTTAGCTAAAAATGTAGAAAAATGACAAAAAGAAAGTGGATAAAAATATGAGAGTTTGAAGGCAATTTAAAGGTAATTTCCTTCTCATGATCACATAAATCAACAAAATGAAATTATGATCTCTCTTTTGGTCATTAGTGAAATTAGTTGATGTGCTTATTGTTAGCGCCAAAATTGGTCACTAACACCCAAATCTAGATGAAAGCATCAAAATCCCAATCACAGCTCACAGATAGGATGTATGTAGAGAGTAATAATATGAAGAACAGTTAAAATTAAAATGAAAGCAGTAAAGAACAACATATTTTATAGTGGTTCGGCTAACTCCGGCCTACGTCCACTCCAGAAGTTTTCTTTTTATTGATGTAAGAATCAGTTACCGTTGCAAAGTGGTAGACTAGCCTTAGTCTTAGGAAATAAAAATGTCAGAGAGCAGAAGAGAAGAAGAAGATCCCCCATCTGGAGACCCACATGCTGTATTTATAGGCAAAACCAGGTTGTTGGGCCTCCTGAGTAGTTTGGGCCCATCAAGGTCATAGCCGAACCCTACTTCATTATGCCGACCGATCCTGAGCAGTTGGTATGCCGAACGTGGGGAGGTGCGAGGTATCGAGGTACCGAGGTATGGAGGTGCGAGGTACCGAGGTATGGAGGTGCGAGGTACCAAGGTATGGAGGTGCGAGGTGCAATGCCGAGCGAGGTGAGGTATGCCGAACGACCCATCCAATGCCGAACGCTCCCTGATGCCGAACGATCCATCCAATGCCGAACGAGATTTATGCCGAGCGCTCCATCCAATGCCAAACGAGATTTATGCCGAGCGGTCCATCCAATGCCAAACGAGATTTATGCCGAGCGCTCCATCCAATGCCGAACGATCCTTAATGCCGAACCTCCATCATGCCGAACCATGTCTGATGCCGAACAGTTTCTAATGCCGAGCGCCCATCATGCCGAACGATCTCTAATGTCGAGCGCCTCTAAATGCCGAGCGCTCCTGGATGCCGAGCGCTACTGAATGCCAAGTTCTCCTGGAATGCCGAACCACTCATGTATGTCGGACGCTCTATGTATGCCGAGTACTCTTGAATGCTATTCGAACGTGAATGCCAGACGAACTATTTGTGCCGAACCTCCACCATGCCAAACCATGTTTCCTAGACCCAAATTATAGTTGATCCATCTTTATCCAATCATATTTCCATCTCCCAAGCACGTTGCGTCATCCATCCATCTAGTCGACTGAATCCATCTTACACCAGCCTCGACGAACGTGTAGTCGATTAAGTTAAACCCGTCTGTCCACGGCCTTGTAAAAAGGCAGGTTAACACTTGCCCCCCAAAACATGCCTTGCTATTGGAAGGTGTGTTTTGAATAGCCTCAAATCCGATATCCAAAGTCCATGTTTCATCCATATCCAATAACCAATAACCGACTTTAGGACCTCTCCGGGTCAATATCCAAATCCTTTGCTGTCCATAGCCGATATTCATATCCGTAACCTCTCCGGGTTCTTGTCAAGCACAATCCACACCTGACGACCGTACTCCAATGTCCCTAAACGTTGAGTAATGCATGGCTTAAGTCCTAAGCCGAATCCTGGTTGCTCCGGACCCTTGCCGAGCATTGTCCATACTCGACGACCTGAAATAGTAACTGATAATATGGGGGCCTAAGCCTAGGCCGAGTCCTGGTCTCTCCGGACCCTTGCCGAGCATAGTCCATATTCGACGACCTGAAATAGTAACCGATAATATGGGGCCTAAGTCCTAGGCTGAATCCTGGTCTCTCCGGACCCTTGCCGAGCATAGTCCATATTCGACGACCTGAAATAGTAACCGATAATATGGGGCCTAAGTCCTAGGCTGAATCCTGGTCTCTCCGGACCCTTGCCGAGCATAGTCCATACTCGACGATCTGAATAAGTCGATTTGCCGTGCTTGGACAAAGCGACCTACCCCTTGCCAGGTATAATCCATACCTGACGACCATTTATCAAAAGCCAGATACAAAATCCAATCGAAAGCCAATCCAAAATCCAGATCAAATCAGAAAACAAAAAATCCATATCAAAAATCCAAACCGATATCCAAACCAGAAAACAATCATCCAAATATAAGTCCAAACCAAGAAACAAACAAAACTAGAAGTTCAAACCAAATTAGAAAAAAGCAAATGTCCAAGCCAAAAAAGAGAAAGCAGATTTCACAAACTAGAGCGTCGCGGTTTATCATCATCTCAGAGCATGCGTAAGAGCTATCTCCATCCAAGTACATGAGTAAGTGACTTGGCCGTTTTCCCGTAGTTTGCTACTTATTTCATAATATCCCAATCAATTGATGACCAATCGACCATCATTCCTGTGCCTCGTACCATCACTGTGTGAGGTAGACGGTGGTTGCTCCTGCCCCACCGCTGCATTCCGAGTTTCGACGTATTGTTGCAACTGTCCATTCCTTACATGATCCTCAATTATGTCCTTTAAGTGCCTGCAGCTGTTGGTATCGTGCCCGTCCAAATCATGGAAGAGGCAGTGTTTTCCTGATGCCCTCTCACGTTCGGAGGGTTCTCTCCTAGCCGGCCTTCGGTAGGGAAGGCGATTCCGAGTCTCCAAATAAATCTGTTCCAGCGTCTCATTCAACCCTGTGTAGGTGGAGAATTTTTGCTCTCTCCCCCGCTTCCTAGCCTTTCCTAACTCGTCATCCAGCTTCCTTTTTCCTTTTTCCAAGCCTCCGCTAGATGGTCCTCCATCCTCAGCCGCGTTCACCTCCTTTAACTTCATATCTGAGCATGCATCTTCTTGCCGAAGGAATTTCTCAGCTTCGTGAAAGAATTCCCCGAGATCCATCGGAGGGTCCCGTATCAGTGACACTTTGAAATCTGAATTTTCTCTAACTCCTGACACTGCCGCCATTAAAACCATCGATGGATCCGGCCGATCCACCAAAGCAACCTCTGCATTGAACCAAGTTAAGAAAGCTCTGAGTGATTCATTTTTCCTCTGTTTTACCGATGTCAGCGTCATTACATTCTTTGGCCTTTTGATATGTACCCGAAACTGCTTCAGAAACCTATCCACCAACTCTGTCCATGTCCCGATAGATCCTTCTTCCAGCTGCCTGAACCACATAGCAGCTATGTCCGTTAAGAATAAAGGGAAACATCGAGCCATAACTTCTTCCGGTGCCCCCAGTACGTCCATGTGTCTGGTATATCTCATCAAGTGATCTGTTGGATCGGCCTTGCCATTGTACATTCCCACGTTAGGTAGCTTGAAATCTGGCGGATTCCGAGCTATCCTGATTTCACGAGAGAACGGACTCTTGTTTACTCCTTCCAGATTTCTATTGGTCAAACCCCCGCGCATGGTTCTCCTGATAATCTCGGCTAATCCAGCATTGTCCGTCAAGGGATGCCCCCCGATTTCCTGAGGGAATTCTGGTACATACTCTTCATCTCTTGCTCTTATATTCCTACCAGCATCATGTTGCGTGGTGTTAGCTGGAACCCCTCCATGAACTAGTTCAACATTATCAGATGGTGCACCCCCGAGTCCAGCTCCATCCGGATTGTTAGTTGTATGTTGATTGGGGGTTGCCCCCTGCTGAACCATTCCCGCTGCTTGCTGGTTGAGCGCTTCTGATCTGGCTCCATGGATCTAAGCCCCCGCATTTCCTACTTGCGTAAATTGTCTGAGAAGAGCCTGCATCATCTCCTCTTGTCTTTTCATCATGACTTCCATTTCCTCTCTGGTGATGTAGATGGATGCTTGACCTGCTCCAGCTCTAGAGGAAGCCTCTTGACTTCCCTCCTGATTGCTCCTTTCTTTCACTTGCTTTCTTATTGATGGCCTAGCCATTGCTTTCTAGAGTCCAAGTTCCTAGCTCCAAAATCCCTGAGTGCTTACCTTCTCAGTGAAAGCACCAAAATGTTAGCGCCAAAATTGATCACTAACACCCAAATCTAGATGAAAGCACCAAAATCCCAATCACAGCTCACAGATAGGATGTATGTAGAGAGAAATAATATGAAGAACAGTTAAAATTAAAATGAAAGCAGTAAAGAACAACAGATTTTATAGTGGTTCGGCTAACTCCGGCCTATGTCCACTCCAGAAGTTTTCTTTTTATTGATGTAAGAATCAGTTACCGTTACAAAGTGGTAGACTAGCCTTAGTCTCAGGAAATAAAAATGTCAGAGAGCAGAAGAGAAGAAGAAGATCCCCCATCTGGAGACCCACATGCTGTATTTATAGGCAAAACCAAGTTGTTGGGCCTCCTGAGTAGTTTGGGCCTATCAAGGTCATAGCCGAACCCTACTTCATTATGCCGACCGATCCTGAGCAGTTGGTATGCCGAACGTGGGGAGGTGCGAGGTATCGAGGTACCGAGGTATGGAGATGCGAGGTACCGAGGTATGGAGGTACCGAGGTATGGAGGTGCGAGGTGCAATGCCGAGCGAGGTGAGGTATGCCGAACGATCCATCCAATGCCGAACGCTCCCTGATGCCGAACGATCCATCCAATGCCGAACGAGATTTATGCCGAGCGCTCCATCCAATGCCAAACGAGATTTATGCCGAGCGCTCCATCCAATGCCGAACGAGATTTATGCCGAGCGCTCCATCCAATGCCGAATGATCCTTAATGCCGAACCTCCATCATGCCGAACCGTGTCTGATGCCTAACAGTTTCTAATGCCGAGCGCCCATCATGCCGAATGATTTCTAATGCCGAGCGCCTCTAAATGCCGAGCGCTCCTGGATGCCGAGCGCTATTTAATGCCGAGTGCTCCTGGAATGCCGAACCACTCATGTATGTCAGACGCTCTATGTATGCCGAGTACTCTTGAATGCTATTCGAACGTGAATGCCAGACGAACTATTTGTGCCAAACCTCCACCATGCCGAACCATGTTTCCTAGACCCAAATTATAGTTGATCCATATTTATCCAATCATATTTCCATCTCCTAAGCACGTTGCGTCATCCATCCAACCAGTCGACTGAATCCATCGTACACCAGCCTCGACGAACGTGCGGTCGATTAAGTTAAACCCGCCTGTCCACGGCCTTGTAAAAAGGCGGGTTAACACTTATCATAAGTATGGAATATTTGTGCTATTAATTAGCCCAATGTAAACCATCAAACTATAACACAACCACTAAATCACTTTTAAGTCTCATGAAAATGTTAATGAACTTGAAAATAAAATCTATTTTAAGCATGACCTATTAACTATTAATTAGAAATATAGACCATCAAATTTTGATTTCAACGTTCACTTCATTACCATAATCATATGTAGATGAAGAGGTAATTTGTGTGTGTTTAAGCATAGCCTATTTGGTGTCAACAACATAGGCTATCAAATTCAAAGCTAAAACAACAAGTTAAACCACTTCAAATATTTCCATTAAGCACAAAAAAGAACATAAATGATCAAAATGTTGAAGCTATATGATTAAAAGAGCTTCATTTCCCCTAAATTGAAGGGGTTAAGCCTCTCATATCTATTATCATATCAACAATTGTAGCATTCAACATAAAACAAAAACAAGAGAAAAAAGAGAGCAAGTAAAATGAGAACTAATTAAAATAAAATAAAAGCTAATCTACTTACATGAATAAAAGATCTACAGTACTAGCATGAAAGGAAATAAACAAGAAAAGAGAAGAGCATGTATTAAATTGCATAAAAAAAATTCATAAAAGAAAATGGCTAAGTAGCCATGAAGATGAAAGAGAGCTTCTAATTTATTTTTGATCCTAACACTAAGGAGGCTAAGAGAGGAGGAGAGGGTTACATGAACATATGGGGTATTTATACATGTTTTGAAACCCTAATCCATTTTTTTGGGAACTACCCAAACTACCCTTGAGGTAGTGTGACCACCAAGTAATCATTAGCATGTGTTAATACTCCACTTAAATGTACATGTAGCTTTAATTTATATTAGCATGTGCATTAGCTCCTAAATGTACATCATGGTAAGTGGGTAGGTAGGGTCCTCCATGTTTCATGAAATGAATTATTTCCATCTTTATTCCTTTGTATCTTCTTGTGCATGCATATTTTCCATGAAGCCACTTGTAATTGAATTCAATTTCCTACAAAATAACATAAAAACTACCATGTAAATTTTCTCAAATTAATATATGCACAAAAAATGACCATTTTCCTCCTATATGAAGATGAATATATGGCGATTTGAAAATAATTTGAACTTTGGTTTAAACATGTTAAAATACCCTATATGCTCATTTATTTAATTAAATTCGATAAAATATGGAAGCAAAATTATGCACATTTATGTGCACATCAAGAGGTCTACCATTTTATTTCATTAATGAAATGTTTCTTTAGAGATTTATAGTTAGATATTTTAATATCATTTTGGGCTTTGAAGAATTTTGATTGTTGTCACCATATTTTAGATGATAGTCTATTATGACTTGAGATGAATTTATGAAATGGTGAATTTGTTTGTTATGCCTTATTATTGTTAAGTTGAATTTGGCACATATATGTTGCTTGGGCATGTTTATTCGATATGACTTATTTTGTTATGGTTAAGTCATATATTTTGTTAACATGCATATATATTGCTTGAAAGTACCTATTTGGTATGACTTATTTTGATATGCTTAAGTCATATATTCTTGTTATCAGTATCTCACCTTTTGATTTTTAGAGATAGTCTGACCCGAGTGTTATTTGATGCATGGGTCAGGCCGAGATTTTTCAGGTTACAGGTTGACCTTTGGATGATTGGGCTAGTTGGGAGATATACCTTTGGACTTTTATCTTATCTCATTTTAGCTATTTGGACTTTATATATTTGTGATGTATAGTTGAGATTATAGAATTGTCATATATACATTATTTGAGCCTAATGTCACATTTTGTAAACTCACAATTGTTTAAATTATGAGATTTATTCTTCCACTGTGATCTGTGTAACTCTGACATATGTTTTCGTATTTTATATTGTTCTGAATACTTTTAAATTGGTGTGTTTATTACTTTGTATTAATACTATACACGTCAAATTTCAGTTCGAACATTAAGAAAAAGGTATAAATGACGTGTCGGTGTTAGTATAAAAAAAATATTCGCATTCGATCGCCCATAACAAGCCATATTGTCCGGATTAGCAGACGACATTACTTGTAATGTCTTTGCTAAACCGGTATAGCGATGGGGTCATTACATCCTGTATGCACTCGACTTTCTCTAGAACTTGGTTCAATGAGTCATTAAGAACACATGATCTAAAAAACCATGCTATGGGTTAGAGTCGACGTTTCTAGGAAAACAAAGAATATATATCAGTACATAAATAATAATGTATAATACAAATATGTATAATAGAAGCTTACTGTTAGTAACTTAGGTTTTGGTTTTGATGATAACAACTATAGGACATTATATAAAATATAGATACTAATGTTTTATCAAGATATATATAGTATATAGTGTAGGATATTAGATAGGTATTGATTAAGAAGACTGTACAATATCAAGAATAGATTCAAGATGTCGATATCAAAAGTAGATTCAAGATGATGATAATTGAAGACTCATGAGTATTGAAGAGTTCAAAATTTCAAGATAATCTAGATAAATTATAAAGTCATAGAATTATGTTAAAAATCTTGATAGCAATTTCCTGACTCTCTCTCCTCTAATTTTGTTTTAAATTGTATTTCAAATATCTTGGTTTTAAAATAATCTTTTCAAAATATTTCTCAAAATGATTTTCAATCTCTTATAAAGATAATATTTAGGTGTTTTCAAGTTTATATATATATATATATTGAATTTTTGTTTATATTTTAATAAGTTATAATTATATTCATTATTTATATTATATTGAATATTCTTATTAAATATTTTCAAATTTATTTTATACAGTTTTATTAAGTTATATTTTGATTAAAATATGTTTAAACTATATTTAAATGATTCTACAAAGTAATAAATTATTTTACAAAGCAATGGATTTTCAAAATAATATTTTTAAAGAGTTTTTCAATTTTATGAAGAGTACATCGACGTACTCTATCCATGTACGTCGACATAGTAGGTGTAATTTTCAAAATTCAAATTTGAATGGAAGTGTCCTTTTGTCGTATCTCTTCGTGAATGGACATGACCGTTCTTTCCCTATATATACCAGACTTCCGAACAAATTTTTAACAACTACTTTCTTATTCTTCTCTCCTCTTTTCATCCTCTTGATTTCTAAATCAATATCAACCCTAACTCCACCGAAATTCAACCAGAATCAAATTCAATCATTACTAGTTTGATTCTCCTTCATCTACTCTCTGATTTCTCTCACTCAAACCAAGATCAAAGTGCTATTCAAGAGTTATAGGATCAATTGTAATCAAGATTGAAGATTTGAGTTTGTAAAACTCTATCAAATCATACTACTATACTTGTGGGTGTGATTGTAGCCCGTAAAATCAATTTGGTGTGCTTAGTATCCCGTAAATCTAGCGGGTGTGCTTGTAGTCCGAAAATCAAGCGACTCTACCTAAAGGTCGGGATTCTGGAGGGTGTGTCTTGTAGCCTTGAAATCGAGATTGTATTTCCATTTACTAGTTGAAAAGAAATCCATACAAGGAATTATGCGGGACTGGATGTAGGGTAACTTCGAACCAGTATAAAATCCTGGTGTGTTCTTTCCTTTTTACTTTTATCGCATTTACATTTATCTGCACTTTGATTCTGTGATTGTTAATTACATCATTCCACGTAGAATCTTAAAGAATTTGAAAAATATTCATATAATCAATGAAACACTATTCATCCCTCTCTATTGTCAATTTAGCCTTAAGATCCCTATTCCGCTGACTCACATTTGGTATCAAAGCATTGGTTTTCAAAGTATTCATCATCCGATTTTTGAAAAAGTTTCAATGGCAATTTATGATAATATTTTTAAACTCTATTTGAAAAGATAATTTGCAAAATCATCATGATGTTGTTTCATAGATTTGCATCTATTCATGATAAAAATTCACATGATCTTTTGAAAAGGTATGAATTGCAGGAACAGATGTGTTACATGGCTTTTGATGAACAAACACCTGATGATCAAACTCTACAGATCAAAAAGCACAAATGGATATTGGAAAGTGGATGCTCAAGATGCAGACTGGAAATCCGGAGATTTTGAAAGATATAGTTTATAAAGATGGTAGATCAGTAAATTTTGAAGACAACTCTAAAGGATATGTGATTGACATCGACAATGTCGGTAATTCTAAAACTCCTACTATTTCTAATGTTTTGTTAGTTAGGAATTTAAAGCATAATCTGTTGAGTAATTGTCAATTGTGTGATAATGGTTTCAAAATTAAATCCGTAAAAGACAAATGTCACATTGAAGATAATGAGTCAAAAATTATCTTTGAAGGTATTAGGAAATGAAACATCTATATATTAAGTATGAAAGTGTCAAATGATAATTTATGTCTTTTGGCTGAATCAAGCGATTCTTGGATTTGGCATAAAAGATTTGGTCCTTTGAATTTCAAACTAATATCTAAAATTGCTAAAAATGATCTAGTTAGAAGTCTCCCTAAAATGAATTTTAAAGTTAATAATTTATGCGATGCATGTCAATTAGGAAAACTTAGAAAACAATCTTTTAAATCAAAATATATGATTTCTACCTCTCAACCCCTTGAACTTCTTCACTTAGATCTTTTCGGTCCCTCACAGATACAATCAATAAACCACAGTAGATATGTATTTGTAATCGTAGATGATTATTCTAGCTTTACCTAGATGATTTTCTTAAAACTTGAAAGCGATGCTTTTGAAATGTTCAAAATCTTTGTTAAAAGGATTCAGAATCAGAATGACTAGTAAAATTAAAACTATTCAGGGTGATCACGGTGAAGAATTCGAAAATGAAAATTTTGAGAATTACTGTAATAAGAAAGGTATAACTCATAATTTTTCATTTTCAAGAATAACACAACAAAATGGAGTGGTAGAGCGTAAAAATAGGACTATCCAAGAGTGCTCTCTATGCCAAATGATAGTAATTTACCTAAATATTTTTGGGCTGAGCAATTGGTACTGTATGTTATATATTAAATAGAATTTTAATAAGACCATTAACTAAGAAAACACCATATGAATTATTCTATAACAAAAAGCCTAAAGTATCATACTTTAGAATTTTTGGTAGTAAAATTTTTATTTTAAATACTAAAGATAATTTGGATAAATTTGATGCTAAATCAGATAAAGGAATCTTTATTGGATATTCAAATTGAAGTGAAGCTTATAGAGTTTTCAATACTAGAATTAATACAATTGAAGAGACAATATATGTCCCATTTGATGAAAATTTTAAAGTTTATAATCAGAATATTGATGAAGAAGAAAATATTGATAACCTAAACAAAATTAATAATAATGAGATTATTGAAAACAAAAATAACAATAATTTAGAAAATTCATATCTAAATAAAAGAACAAGATACTTAAAAGATCATCCTATAGCTTGGAAATATTGAATCTATTGTTAAAACTAGAAATCAACTAAATAAAATGAGTAACATTGCTTTTGTTTCAACTATTGAACCTAAAAATCCAAAGGAATCATCAACCGATGATTCATGGATTCTTGCTATGCAAGAGGAATTGAATTAGTTTATAATAAATGATGCATGGGAATTAGTCCCAAGACCTAAAGATAAATCCATAATAGGAGCTAAATGGTTATATAGAAACAAAAAGAATGAACAAGGAGAGGTTGTGAGAAAAAAAAGCTTGATTGGTTACATAAGGTTATTGTCAAGAAGAAGGAATAGATTTTGATGAAACATGTGCACCCATAGCAAGATTAGAAGCTACACGAATTTTACTTGCTTTCGCTAATCATAATAATTTAAAGTTATATCAAATGGATGTTTAAAGTGCATTTTTAAATGGTTTTCTTAAAGAAGATGTATATGTAAAACAACCCTAACTTTTTGAAGATGCAAAACTACCTAATCATGTTTACAAATTAAAGAAGGCTTTATATGGTCTGAAATAGGCCCTAAGAGATTGGTCTAACAGACTTAAATCCTATCTATTACAATCAAAATTTAAAATAGACAAAGTAGATAGTACACCTTTTATTAAAAGAGCTAAAAATGATATTAAAATAATACAAATATATGTAGGTGATATCATTTTTGGATCTGCAAACGATAAACTAAATAAATAATTCTCAAAAATAATGACTGGGGAATTTGAAATGAGCCAAATGGGTGAACTAAATTATTTTCTAGGATTACAAATAAAACAACTAAGAATGGAATTTTTATTTGTCAAGAACACTATGTTAAAGATTTAGTTAAGAAATTGGGTATGTCAAATACTAGTGGTAAACCAACTCCCATGACAACTAATAAAAAATTAAATAAAGAAGAAAATTCAAAAGATGTAGAGCAAAAATTATATAGAGGAATGATTGGATCACTACTCTATATAACTGCTAGTAGACCTAATACAATGCATAGTGTTTGTCTTTGTGTAAGATATCAATCTCAACCTAAAGAAACTCATTTAAAATCCATAAAACGAATTTTGAGATATGTAAACAACACTTTAGACTATGGACTCTTTTACCCTCCTTTGAATTAATTTCATATAGTGATGCTGACTATGCTGGTTGCAAATCAGACCAAACAAGTACAAGTGGAACTTGTGACGCCCCACTCCGAGAGCCTCATTAACAAAGAGTATTATATGGATAATACCGTCTGCTAATGCGGACAATATAGTATAATGGAAGCGACCATGTGTAGTCTTACTTTAACTATCTACTGAACACGCCGAAAAGTGGTTTTTATCATCTCATGTGGTTCGACAAGTTCAATAAATACTTAAAGCAAAACTACAATGGCTATAGGATCTATCAGAACAAAATGTAACAACTCAAAATGTAATATACATCACAGAACAGTGGATCATCATAAACACATATACTGATACAAAGCAGAGTATACAAAATGATACATGTCAAGTGGTATAGCAAACCACAATATACAGACGAGTTCACAAGAATACATATCAGAGTTACAATAGATAAGGACTACACAAAAAGCTAAGACAAAAAGGAGCTAGCGGAATAGTCCATGCGGAAGCAAAAGAGGCTAAGTCCAAAAGCACCTAACCTGAAACATCTCGGTCTGACCCGAGTATAAAATACACGGGTCAGTCTAGCTAAACAAATCAGTTAGATAAACTGAACGGTAATAAACCTGCAAGATCATATGGTATAACAAATATCTCTATATGAGATAACACACTCATCTAACAAAAGATGAACATAACAAAACAAGCCTCGTATCATCGGCATCTCAAATAAACAAAGGACATCATATCCCAAATCAAGCCAAAAGGCAAATAATAAATACCAATAAAGGTATACAAGTTCCACTAGATGATCGCTACATATCATGCGGCTCAAAAAGACCAACACCGAAAGGCGACACCTAGGGAATATACATATTAATGAAAACAACAAAAGATTGCTCGAGCTCAGTACTATATAAACAAGGATCCATGAGCCCGAAGGCTCCAAACCCAAATATCACCCATGCGGCTCAAAAAGACCAACATCGGAAGCGATACTATAGGGCAACAAACCCGAAGGCACAAACCCGAAGGCACATACCCGAAGGCAACAAACCTAGGGAGACTGTCCGAAGACACTATCCCAAAGGCAACAAACCGTAGTGGTGAAGGTCCGGAGGCCCAGTACTGGACACCACTAACTGGCGGAATGTGTCATAACTCTCGAAAAGGAACCCGAAAAGTGTTAACGTATGTCCCATAACCACTCGTTCGCACTAAACGGTTTACTATCCATTAGCCATTTTCACACTCAAAGCATTACAAAGTTTACCTCATGTCATCGGTAAACCAGACACAAAGGTCAAAACGATCAATCGAATAGGTCGGGGACTAATCGGAAGGGTGAACGCGCGGATTCATGGTCCGTGTTTTACCTAACCATTTAATCTCCTTTCCACTTCGTTCGAAGTGCAAAATCATGTGTGTTTAAATAGAAATTTATAAAGCGGAGAAGGGAGCTTTTAATACGATTTAGAGGGATTATTTATAAAACTCGTGAATGAAGTCAAAAGTATGTTATCAAAGCCAAAGATGCAATAACAAACATTAAAAACCAACTTGCATCGATAAGATTTGGAAAACCGATCAAAACGAACAAAAATATGCAAAACAGGGAAAACAGGAGCAGGTCGGTCGGCCGGCTACAGGGCTCGGTCGACCGGACACTGTTCTGAAAAATTCTCGGGAAGCAGGTCGGTTGACCGGACTTCCTGGGTCGGTCAGCCGGAGCCTGAATTCCTACACTTCCAAAACAGAGGCAGGGAAGTGCTCAAGTAGCAGGTCGGTCGACCGGACCCTGCATTCGGTCGACCGGAGCCTGTTTTTCAGCACTTCTTGCCCTATCAAAATGAAATTCCAATCCTTTCCAAACCAAAACAATAGCACATGAATACTTGTTAGGAATTCATACACAACATCAATGATATCAAGAGAAGTAGATGTGAGTTAAAAACTCACCTTTTTACACACAAGCAAAGAAGAAGAAGCTCAATTGCAAGGAGAAGACCAACCAATCTCCACTTCAACTCAACAAGCTTCAATCTAAGATCAAAACAAGTATTTCCTAAATTTAGGTTTAGGAATTTCTGAGATTGAAGAGAGAAATAGATAGAGAAGATGAAGAGGAGGCTTACCAATAGTTTCTATTCGATTTTGGAGCAAGGATTCGAGTTTGCAAGGAGAAACTAGGGCTTGCTAATTTCTATTTCCTCTTCCCTTTCCCCATTTCAGTTTTGGATTGAGAAAAGAAATGAAATGAAGAGGGAATGAAGAGAAGGGGCTAAGTTAGAGGGTTTAAGTGGGTTTAGTTAGCTAGTGGGCTGAACCCAAACCCAAACCCAATAGAAAAAGTAGCGAAATTCGACTTACTCCAAACATATCAAAGATTATACTCAAAAAGATTGCAAACACCATTTTGGACTCAATGGAGGTGGTTTCGAGCTCCAATTCGACTGTTTGCAAAAAGTAGCTTTTCGGACTATAATCCGACAACGACATTATATTTAAATAAAATATTTAAATATACAACCGATAAATATGCGGGTTGTTACAGACTCCCCTCCTTAAGAAATTGCGTCCTCGCAATTCTTAAGAAGAAAATAAAGAGTAACAACAAAAAACATATCAACACATAAGAAGAACAGAATAAGAAGTTCACCATAAAGTGCACGAAAGGATAAGCCCGAACTTGCTTGCTCGGGAAATTCTCCGGATTCCTAAGCTCAAAACAATTCGGAACACCGACGTGGTATAAACAATATGTCAAATGAACCGAAGCTCACAAATGAAGTGCAACAGAACGTCCGATGAACTTGGTAAAAAGATCATTCCATTTGGACATCAACAGAGAAACAATCACTTGTTGCTTACAACTAAATGCATTGGCAACACGATCCCCCTTTCGGGAATAAAAAGAATGAGAGTATCAGAAAAGATTTCTTTTTAAATAATCTACTTTCCCGAAAAGCTAATACTTTCCAAAAATCATAATTATCTTTATGTAATTATCTTTCTAGAAAAATTTTCTTATTTCAAATCAATTTATTGTGTCAAATTGTCTCATCAAAGCGTTTAGGAGATTCCTATCGATAACGTTGATCAAGCGCATCGACCAGAATTCTTAAAGCACTCAATGGGCAATACAATCACAAAATCATCTTCTATATGATAAACATGTTTCTAAAAACTTTTAAAAAATTCTCTTTGTTTGTTTTAAGAACAAAAATCCCATTTATACTTATAAATAAATCTTATGAAAAAGATTTGCAAAAATTTTAAATTGCTATTTTCCATCCAAAACCAATAAATACAAAAATGGAATCATCGAGATATTCACAGAATACTCGATTCATAAAATGGATGAAATGAGCAAAACAAACTGAATGACATAATAAATCATTCATAAGAATCACAACAAGTGCGGAATGCGATAAGTGGAATGCTAACTTCCGCAACTCGTAGCCAAATGAAAATCGGTGGTAAGGTCGAGCTAAAAAGACCTTAACACTACTCAAAAGATTGCTTAGGTAATAATCCTAAGACAAGACCAAAATACCAAAAAATTCTCAAACCACAAGAATGAGAGAAACAACACTTTCCTCGTCATGAGGGCTTACAGAATAAAATGATGCCATCAAATTGGAATCAAAATCACAAAGGAAGATAATTCAATATGGAATACTACGGAATAAAAATACATTCCTAGACGTATTCCCCTAATCCTATCTACCCCGAAAGCACGGAAGGAATAAAAGCACGATGATTCAAAGATTTGTAACACTTAGTACACTTTGATGTACCGTAATATGTGCTTCTGTTCTGTGTTTATCATATTTTGTTCTGAACTCAGCTCTGATACCAAGCTGTGACGCCCCACTCCGAGAGCCTCATTAACAAAGAGTATTATATGGATAATACCGTCTGCTAATGCGGACAATAGAGTATAATGGAAGCGACCATGTGTAGTCTTACTTTAACTATCTACTGAACACGACGAAAAGTGGTTTTTATCATCTCATGTGGTTCGACAAGTTCAATAAATACTTAAAGCAAAACTACAATGGCTATAGGATCTATCAGAACAAAATGTAACAACTCAAAATGTAATATACATCACAGAACAGTGGATCATCATAAACACATATACTGATACAAAGCAGAGTATACAAAATGATACATGTCAAGTGGTATAGCAAACCACAATATACAGACGAGTTCACAAGAATACATATCAGAGTTACAATAGATAAGGACTACACAAAAAGCTAAGACAAAAAGGAGCTAGCGGAATAGTCCATGCGGAAGCAAAAGAGGCTAAGTCCAAAAGCACCTAACCTGAAACATCTCGGTCTGACCCGAGTATAAAATACACGGGTCAGTCTAGCTAAACAAATCAGTTAGATAAACTGAACGGTAATAAACCTGCAAGATCATATGGTATAACAAATATCTCTATATGAGATAACACACTCATCTAACAAAAGATGAACATAACAAAACAAGCCTCGTATCATCGGCATCTCAAATAAACAAAGGACATCATATCCCAAATCAAGCCAAAAGGCAAATAATAAATACCAATAAAGGTATACAAGTTCCACTAGATGATCGCTACATATCATGCGGCTCAAAAAGACCAACACCGAAAGGCGACACCTAGGGAATATACATATTAATGAAAACAACAAAAGATTGCTCGAGCTCAGTACTATATAAACAAGGATCCATGAGCCCGAAGGCTCCAAACCCAAATATCACCCATGCGGCTCAAAAAGACCAACATCGGAAGCGATACTATAGGGCAACAAACCCGAAGGCACAAACCCGAAGGCACATACCCGAAGGCAACAAACCTAGGGAGACTGTCCGTAGACACTATCCCAAAGGCAACAAACCGTAGTGGTGAAGGTCCGGAGGCCCAGTACTGGACACCACTAACTGGCGGAATGTGTCATAACTCTCGAAAAGGAACCCGAAAAGTGTTAACGTATGTCCCATAACCACTCGTTCGCACTAAACGGTTTACTATCCATTAGCCATTTTCACACTCAAAGCATTACAAAGTTTACCTCATGTCATCGGTAAACCAGACACAAAGGTCAAAACGATCAATCGAATAGGTCGGGACTAATCGGAAGGGTGAACGCGCGGATTCATGGTCCGTGTTTTACCTAACCATTTAATCTCCTTTCCACTTCGTTCGAAGTGCAAAATCATGTGTGTTTAAATAGAAATTTATAAAGCGGAGAAGGGAGCTTTTAATACGATTTAGAGGGATTATTTATAAAACTCGTGAATGAAGTCAAAAGTATGTTATCAAAGCCAAAGATGCAATAACAAACATTAAAAACCAACTTGCATCGATAAGATTTGGAAAACCGATCAAAACGAACAAAAATATGCAAAACAGGGAAAACAGGAGCAGGTCGGTCGGCCGGCTACAGGGCTCGGTCAACCGGACACTGTTCTGAAAAATTCTCGGGAAGCAGGTCGGTTGACCGGACTTCCTGGGTCGGTCAGCCGGAGCCTGAATTCCTGCACTTCCAAAACAGAGGCAGGGAAGTGCTCAAGTAGCAGGTCGGTCGACCGGACCCTGCATTCGGTCGACCGGAGCCTGTTTTTCAGCACTTCTTGCCCTATCAAAATGAAATTCCAATCCTTTCCAAACCAAAACAATAGCACATGAATACTTGTTAGGAATTCATACACAACATCAATGATATCAAGAGAAGTAGATGTGAGTTAAAAACTCACCTTTTTACACACAAGCAAAGAAGAAGAAGCTCAATTGCAAGGAGAAGACCAACCAATCTCCACTTCAACTCAACAAGCTTCAATCTAAGATCAAAACAAGTATTTCCTAAATTTAGGTTTAGGAATTTCTGAGATTGAAGAGAGAAATAGATAGAGAAGATGAAGAGGAGGCTTACCAATAGTTTCTATTCGATTTTGGAGCAAGGATTCGAGTTTGCAAGGAGAAACTAGGGCATGCTAATTTCTATTTCCTCTTCCCTTTCCCCATTTCAGTTTTGGATTGAGAAAAGAAATGAAATGAAGATGGAATGAAGAGAAGGGGCTGAGTTAGAGGGTTTAAGTGGGTTTAGTTAGCTAGTGGGCTGAACCCAAACCCAAACCCAATAGAAAAAGTAGCGAAATTCGACTTACTCCAAACATATCAAAGATTATACTCAAAAAGATTGCAAACACCATTTTGGACTCAATGGAGGTGGTTTCGAGCTCCAATTCGACTGTTTGCAAAAAGTAGCTTTTCGAACTATAATCCGACAACGACATTATATTTAAATAAAATATTTAAATATACAACCGATAAATATGCGGGTTGTTACAGAACTTGTCACTTTCTGAGACACTCTCTAATTTCCTGGTTTAGTAAGAAGCAAAACTCTGTATCTCTGTCTACGACAGAAGTAGAATATATTTCAGCAACATTAGCCTATTCACAGGTTATTTATATGCAACAAACATTAAATGATTTTGGTTTAAATTATACTAAATCACCAATATACTGTGATAATACAAGTGCGATCAATCTATCTAAAAATCCCACCTATCATTCTAGAACTAAACATATTGATATAAGACATCATTTTCTAAGAGATAATCTAAACAAAGAAATAATATCACTTGAATTTATAAACATTGAAAATAAAATAGCTGATATATTAATAAAACCATTGAATCAAACATCTTTTACTAAGTTAATAAGAGAGTTAGGAATTCTTTCTCTATCGAAAATATAAAACTAATGAAGTAAAAATTACAAAATATAAAGAAAAACAAAATAATCATAATTATAACATGTATGCCAAGATATCCTAATCCATTATGTCGACATATAACAGCAAATTCTTTTCTTTAAATTTCTCTCTAAAATTCAAATTGGTGGTTATATAATAACCAAATTTTGACTTTCTTCTTCATTTTTCTGTATTCACTTTTTTAAACTCCTTAAACAAATAAACCATGGCCTCCTCTAATCTTAGATGTTCTAGAGAAGAGAATTCATTATTTTCCTTCCCTTCTCCTACCCAAGTCCCTTTCCAGAACACTACTATGGCCAAAATTATTAAATTGGAAGGAGAAACGAAGAATGTTATGGAGATCTTGACTGAAATACAAATTGTACAACTTCATATGTCCATAGAACAAGAGAAACAAAGTAGAATTCTTTGCAATTTGCAAAAATATCTATTGGATAACCCTACAAATCCAATAGTTATTGAAGATGATTCAAATTTGGCCATTCATAATCCCATTCAAGGTAGCGATGACGAGGAAGAAGAGGAAGAAGAAGAACTGGAAGAACACATGAAAGAAGATGACGAAGTTCGATGCGTCGGAGAAGTATGTTTCGATCGAGATGGAAACCTCGTTGAACAAAAGGAGAACTTTTACCTTCATTATCCTCGTTGTCCTATTTACAAATCCCTGATCATTAGGAAATCACGTTAGGATAGTACTTGTCTTCATTAATTTGATTGTGTGGTATGTATATTTAATTTAATTTAACATTTATTTTACTTACTTATATGTACATTTTTAAGATGTGATTGGATTATGTGCGGTATTGAATGAATATATGAATTGGTTTGGTTACTATTAATGATTTGCATTATCACTTATCATTTCTTATATATCATTCTTATCATCTCATGATTATCTCATTTTAAATATCACTTATTGTTCTTTTATACAATCATTCTCATCATCATTATATATAATTCTTATATATGTCAAATAGTATTTTATTTAGGGGGAGTTAGAGTTAGAATTAGAGAAAGAGTTAGTATTAGAGTTATAGTATTAGGTGGTTATTTTTTTTGATAACAAAGGGGGAGAAATATATAAAATCTAGACATATATTAAGAGGGAGTTATATTATATTTTATATACAGAGTTGTCACCATAAAAAAGGGAGAGATTTTTAGTACCTTATGTTTTGGTGTTGATGATAACAACCATAGAACATTATATAAAATATAGATACTAATGTTTTATCAAGATATAAATAGTATATAGTGCATGATATTAGACATGTATTGATTAAGAAGGCCGTACAGTATCAAGAATAGATTCAAGATGTCGATATCAAGAGTAGATTCAAGATGATGATAATTGAAGACTTATGAGTATTGAAGAGTTCAAGATTTCAAGATATTCCAGATAAGTTATAGAGTCATAGAATTTATGTTAAAACCTTGATAGCACTTTCCTGATCTCTCTCTCCTTCTTTAGTTTTGTTTTAAATTATTTTTCAAATATCCTGATTTTGAAATAATCTTTTCAAAATATTTCTCAAAATGATTTTCAATCACTTATACTTATAAAGATATTATTTAGGTGTTTTCATGTTTATATATATTGAATTTTTATTTATACTTTAATAATTTATAATTACATTGATTATTTACATTATATTGGATATTTTTATTAAATCTTTTCAAATTTATTTTATAAAGTTTTATTAAGTTATATTTTGATTAAAGTATGTATAAACTATATTTAAATGGTTCTACAAAGTATTAAATTATATTACAAAGCAATTGATTTTCAAAATAATATTTTTAAAGAGTTTTCCAATTTTGTGAAGAGTATGTCGACATACTCTATCCATGTATGTCAACATAGTGGCCGTAATTTTCAAAACTCAAATTTGAATGGAAGTATCTTTTTGTCATATCTCTTTGCGAATGGACATGACCGTTGTTTCCTATATATATCAGACTTCTAAATGAATTTTTATCATCTACTTTCTTATTCCTCTCTCCTATTTTCACTCTCTTGATTCCTAAATCAATATCTACCCAAACTCTGTCGAAATTCAACTAGAATCAAATTCGATCATTACTATTTTGATTCTCCTTCATCTACTCTCTGATTTTTCTCACTCAAACCAAGATCAAAGTGCCATTCAACAATTATAGGATCGATTGTAATCAAGATCGAAGATCCGAGTCTATAAAACTCTATCAACTCATACTGCTATACTTGTGGATGTGATTGTAGCCTGCAAAATCAATTAGGTATGCTTAGTATCCCTTAAATTCAGCAGGTGTGCTTATAGCTCGAAAATTAAGCGACTCTACCCAGAGGTCGAGATTCTGGAGGATATTTCTCGTAGCCTTGAAATCAAGATTGTATTTGCATTTACTAGTTGAAAAGAAATCCGTATAAGAAATTATGCGGGATTGGATGTAGGGTAACTCCAAACCAGTATAAAATCTTAGTGTGTTCTTTCCTTTTTACCGTTACTGTATTTACTTTTATATGCACTTTGCTTCTGTGATCGTTAATTACATCAATTCAAGTAGAATCTTAAAGAATTTGAAAAATATTCATATGATCAATTAAACATTATTCACTCCATCTCTAGTGTTAATTTAGCCTTAATATCCCTATTCCACCGACTCACACTTACAATGCGTAAAAAAAGTGTCGTGTTCACTATAATTCATGGCTCAGTTATTCATTTCTATGGATTTTCAACATGAGGATGCGATCAAACTTGTTCCACTCCAACTACTTTCCATCATAACCCCTAGGATCTCCGAATCGTTGTGATATTGAGCTCTTATATAGTAATTGGTTTCTCCATTCACTCAAAACCAAAATATTCTAATTTAGAATATGAAGCTTTAAACAATCAAAGGGTTGATTTCAACTTCTTTTAATCAAGAGTGAATGGATTTTTGGGATGGGTTGAACATAACCAAAGGAGAAAGCTGAATAAAATATATGCATATAAAAGTAGACAATAAGGTAAAAATACACTTTTAATATTTGTTATTCAAACTTCATGGGGTTGCTGTTAGTATCAACTTTTATAGGTGTTGCTAATCTTTTTGATGTATTGAAAAGTAATGGGAAAAGCTAACATGAATTCATGTTAAATAAACTAATCTCAGTTATTTGGAGATGTAAGAGAATCGAGAAATGAGAATAGATTAAATACAACTAACATAAATGTCATTGTGAATTCCGCTGCAAATTTTTTTTGGAAAGTATCGTAAAGAAAATATATTGTAGCACATATTGTATGTTCTTTCATATATTACTATATATTTATAGTTATGATGTTATGATTGAAGTTAACACAATATAACTATCGAACCATTTGAATTTCCTGTATTTGAAGCTTTTGTGTGTGTAGAGAGAGAGAGAGACCCATAAAGTATATGTTAACAGGAAAGGAAAAGAAAAATTATCAAAAAGACATTATTGCATTGGTGACTCAATTGTAAGCGAGTCTTCTTTGAGTTTACCTTGACATCATAAGAAAATGAAAATTAGATAAGTTGATTTCGCATCATTTTTCACTAACAATCCAATCGCTTCTTATGATTAGATCATTTTCTCTTTGGACACATGGGTCTCTTTAGACATATAAAATACCTTATAGGTTTTTCTAATCGTGGTGAATAGGTGATTATCGTTTTGCTTCCTTTTCAATCACCAAGTCTAAGTGTAATATTGAAAATTTTAAATTTTATCCTAATGGAAGTTATGAAATTTTACTGCCAGTTTGAAATTATCTTATTTGTTTTGCCATTCACTCAAAAGAATATATAAAGAAGCACATGCAAGTAGTGGTTATGAACTTTGATCAAAGGTTTCAGATTAACGATTATGATATGTATTTTAATTTAAAAAGTGAAGTTAGAAGACCAGAATGTATCATATCTAAACAGTTACACATCTACTCAATTCAAAATGAAGAAGGAACTATTGTTCTTTATCATTATATCTTTGAATAATAATAATCGAAACCATTCTAACATATTCTTTTTAGGGTGTATCACATAATAGATTTAGTGTATCAAATCAAAAAGTTGATTATAGTGAATGGAAAAATATTTGGCTATTCACATGATCTTATTATTAGTAAATAAGAATTGTATGCATAGCTGATATGAATATCTAAAGGTTTTTCCATTGCTTTTATCAAGTATTAAATTTAATTTTGAATACTGTAATATGCAATATGTTATAGAGAAAAAATATGATATGATATATATAATTTTATCAGATTGTGTTTCCTTATTTGCTCATGTGCAAAGCGCGTGCCACCATACTATTGTGTGTGTGGCCACTTGGATTTATTGGTAATATACACACAGGTGTGTGTATGCATACATACATATTATAAATATACACTATATGTGTGTATGTGAGTGGATTTGCATATAAATATATATTCAAATATATGTATTTGTAAGTGGAGTAATACATTTATATTCAACCTTATATAATTTGTTTATAACTAATATTTATTTAACTAAACTGAATAATAAATAATATATTAGTTTAAAATTAAAATTTGAAATTTCTATAATTTTGGATCAACGTGCTTGGTCAATAATTTTAAACTTAAATAATTATATATAGAGATATTTTGATAAAAAATATAGCCTTTTCATTTGAAACTACAAAACCTACATTTTAAAAACTATATATATAGGTGTTAAATAAAATTTCAAAATTAATTTTATATTACGATGAGGCCAAAACATATAATATATTTAAACTTTAATAATTTATTGAAATAAAAAATTAAATTAAAATAATTCAAAACTAATTTATACAATAAAAATATTAACTGTAATATTTATCTATTTATACTAAATCAAATATAAACATATGTTTGAATTATTTTAAATATATGTACGTGTGTGCGCACGCATATGCGCACATCTAAATATACATATACATATACATACATATTTATTGAGTATGAAATTAAAAAATTGATTTTATTTATTTATTAAACACAATCAAATGTAATATTGCATGTAAACATATATGCGAAGACCTCCATCCACCTCCCCTTACTAGTGTCTATATATATATATATATCTGTAGTAGTGCGTTGTAGTGGTACCCGATCGAAAAAGGTGAACCGTTAAGGGTTATGTAACGACCCGTAAAATTTTCAATAATTTAATTTGTTAGGTTAATAAGTTTTGGGTGATTTAATATAGAAAAAAACTTTATCTATTAATAATTGAACAATGGTAATTAAAACTAATTATTAACAATTGAAATGACATCACAATTTATTGAAGTAATGTAAATTGTTATACTTGGCTATAAATTTATGTAAGAAAACAAATGCAAACATTAAAATTTATAAATGATTTAGTATGAAATAAATGACCATTGAATAAAGATTAGGAATATAAGAATGGTAACATATGTTTGTGAACAATGAATTCAAAAGTGTGATTAAAAGTTCTAGTAACGGTTGTAAGTTACTATTTAATTGGTTTATTAATCTAGTTGTAAATGTTACATTTGGGTATAAAACTGGATATAAGTAAATAAACGTAAGTGTTGTGTGGATAAATGAATTAGTATATAATTTATGGTAATTGAATGAATTAAACATTATGTAAGCAATTATTATAATTAGTGGACATAATAAACTTGAATGTAATATAAAGATAATAATAACATTTATTGCAAGTTACATTTTAGTTAGGCTGCTAAATATAAAGTAGGAAACCAATTACGTTTAAATGTAAATAAATATTCATTAATATGAGATAGGACAGTAATTGTAAAGTCTGAATGTAATGAAATAAAAGGAAATGTATATTTTTGTCATAGAAAAATAAAAGAATGAAACCTAGTTGAATAAATTGATTAAGATTTTAATTATAATAAATGTAAATTTGGATTTTGTTTGTAATTTACTTTCCATATATAATAAAATAAATAATTTTTATATAAATTTTTTTTTTCATAATATCCATCTCTATTTTATCTTTCTATTTTTATTTATTTAGACATTCATTTTATTAATTGAATTGTTATGTGTTTATATCTCTTATTTACTTCTTGGAAAAGAATTTCAATGGATATACGTTATATTGCCTTAAAGGCATATCTCTTTAAAATTTTATTTATTAAATGTTCTTGTGTACATCTTTATTTATTTTTATTTATTGAATGTTTCTTTGTATATATATCTTGTAATTAATGGCTAGGAAACAAATTTATTAGACGTATGTTACTTTGATTCAAATTGGCATAGGTTACATTTGGTTTAATTCTTACCTTTATTGGCTTATCCTTTTTAAATTCCTACCATAGCCATTCCAAAATTGTAGCCGTGTATACCTATCAATTCACGTGAAAAATAGGAAGTATCTCATCTCATTTTTTTCTTCCATTTGTTCTTTTATTTAATAGGAAATAAATCCCTTCAAATCTCTAGCCGTTTCAAACATTTAATCACTTGCCATTTCTTTCCACTTGATTAAGCCGTGAAAAACTCCTCTAGCAATTACTAATTCACGTACAAAAATTTCTCAACATCTTATTCTCACGTTCACTTCATTCTTGAGAAAAAAAAGTAAGTTCTCATGGCTTCCTTCTTCCTTATTCTCTTTTTTCATTTTGATTTTTCTTTTGTTCTTCTTCAAGTTAAGCTTGGCCTTCATACTCTAGCTGACCACAACCATCTCTACCACACCACTATGATTGACCTCACTACCTCTTCATGACCACCAAGCCATGCCTTGAACCCTAGATCCAAAATAAATCACCATCTCCTTGTTTCAACCATAGCCGAGCCCTTGTTGATTTAAAAGCAAGGTTATGTCCTTTGTTTCACCTCTTTTCATTATTTTAACTTCTAAATTTTGTGTTGAATCATAATCTTATATTTATGATATTATGTTGTTTACAAGTTTGGATCTTGGCTCTCCAGCTTTAAAAAGGTGAGTATTCACTCTAGACATACGTATTTTTATAATTGTGAAACAATGACATGTGAATTGTAGAAATTTATATGTTATGTTATTCATACTTGCCTGTGATATATTATATGATGATAAATGCTGTTTATACCTGTTACATCATCTGTTATTATTTTATATGTTTTACTGGTCATTTTAATTACTGTATCTCACACTGCAAGTTCCCTATCACTATGGGTTGAAATGATGCATACCCGAACGGACATTAGAATAAGGAAAAATCATTATGAGCTGAAATGATAGGCTTGAGTGATTTTATCGTAATTTATTTGACTTGGGATTGCGGATTTGAAATGATAGAACCCAGATTTTTCTTTTTAAAATACGGATTGAAATGATACATATCCGTATCACTTGACCTAGGCTAGAAAATATTATACAGGCCCATGGTTAAATTTTAAATAATATTTTCCTAAAAATTTCTTAAGTGTCTAATTATTTTCTGAAAAATTATTAAGTATTCTGAAATTATAAATATATGAAATTTAACTTAAATTTGATATAAGGCTTTAAACTATAAAGGTGTATTGTTTTTCTATAAGTTAAATTTTGTAAGTTAATAATTGATTCTAAAGTGAATTTAAAGGTTTTATTTATGATAAAGGACTAAATAATTAAATTTGATTTAATATGGAGTTTAAATCTAACCTAGTAATTTAATAAAGGTTATTTCCTAAAATGGATATGTTTGGTATAATAAATAATGTACTTTGAATTGATAAAATGAAAAGCAGTTTTTAATGGGACATTTTGTAATAAATTTTATTTAACTGGAATCATAGTTGAATTGATGTCTAAATGAATAAAGTTGTTAAGAAAAATTATTGTATATTAACTATGATAAAATATTTTATTTATGGAATGGATGTGTTTTGTAAGTAAATAATTGAAAATGTTGTTTTCAAATGAAAAGGTGAAATTTCAATTTATGACTTAACTTGAGAATTGGAAATTGGTTTTTAAATAAAATTGTTAAGTTAAGTAAATAAATAGAAATTTAGTTTTATTTATGAAATGGGTATTTTAAATTAAAGTGTTAGGTTAGTGGTTAAAAATAAAGGTTAAGTAAAATAGTGTATTTTGACTTAATAAATGAATTATGGTTTAAATTGGGTATTTATTTATAAAATTTTATTTTATTATATCATAAGTTAAATGATATCCAAATGAATGTTTTTGAAGCATGAAACATGAATTTTTATAAGTTAAAAATGGCTAAAATTGAAGTTTTAATGTTTCTGAGAAGTTAAGCAATTTATAAAGGATTGACTAACAAATGAAATAAATTTAAATTTGACATTTATTAATAAAAATGTTATTTATTAAAATTTATAAGTTAAGTAATATCCAAATAAATTTTTTTGGAAAGTGGAATGAGTTTGATAAGTTAAAAATGAGAAAAATTAAAGATATATTGTTTTAAAGGGTATAACAGAAATTATAGCGTTTCTGAAATGCTGTGGTTAAATGAACTATGGCTGGAAATATACTAAAAAGACCTATAACAGCATTTCTGAAGTGCTGTAATTTCTGGAAATTGAACTATGGCTGAAAATATACTAAAATATACTAAAAGGACCTATAACAACATTTATGTAGTGCTGTAACTTCTGAAAATTTGAACTACATGCTGAAATTTCTAAATTAACCTATAACAGCATTTATGAAATGCTGTAGGTTCTGATTTTGAACTATGTTTTGATATATACTAAATATACCTACCGTAGCACTTTATAAATGCTGCTGTTTTGAAAATTTCAATGTTTGAAATGATTGAACGAATGAACTTAGAAATGTTACAACTTTGATATGAATATTATTTGACATTAAATTTAAATGGTTTGGAAATGAATTTATTTGAAATAGTATTTAATTAAGAATTGTCTTTAAATATATTAGCTTGAAGCTTATTGGAATTGAAGATTTAAGAATGTGACTTTATAAAGTGGTTTGGCTTAAGACGATTTAAAGGAATATTTCAAGTTTATTAAATTTAAGGAAATATGCAGTGATTTGGAAGTTGGGTTTTATTTAAATGATATATTGATTTGGTTTTTGAATTTAAATGATATATTATGGCTTTGGTTTTTGAAATGGAAATGATATATTGATTTGGCTTTGAAATGAAATAATATAGTATTTAGTTTTGAAATGGATATGATATTTTGGGTTTTAAAGTAAATGATTTTGAAATAAATATCCATGGGTTATAATAACAATTGGTTGGCAAAGAGACCGGGATCGGATATGGACATACTCTCTGTCGATACCGAAAACCACTTTGACAACCGTGTACGCGGTGGAGATTCCAGAATGTAGTAGGATGGTGGCGACGATTCCTATTGAGGTATATACGTGGACCAGACTCCCGTGAGTTGGCATAAGGTGGCTAAAACAGGAGCGATCGATGGGCCAATGAGGTAGCACCTCTGATCGGATGCATTTCTTCGATACTATTCTATTACTTTGTGATTGATTTGGTGGCCACCCTTTGATTTTGATTGGGAGTGTGTTCCGAGGTGGGCGGTAATGGCTGCTATGCGTTTCCACCAGCTCGGATGCGTAATTGGTATATCTACCCTGGCATTGCTTAGTTGTGCCATGTCACCTACCATATCGAGCTTTACTACGAGTTTGGATTTGTGCCGTAGCCTATGGAGTATTGAGGGTAGCCCCCGATCTGGGAGTATGCTAATACTGGACAGACTACTGGGACTATTATGTGTTAAGGGCTATATGGGTAACCACTTAACGCTATTTAAAAGTAAGTTTATTTTATTATAGACATTATTATAATAACGAATATTACTACATAGTAGATAGTTTAACGGATCCTTAAAGAATGGGCGATCCCAAGCATTCTTTAAGTTACTTGTGCATTTTATTACAGTTCACTTGAGTTGGTTTACATTGTATAAGTATGAATGTCCTGACTCGAGTGTTTTGTGTTTTGCTTTACGCTCGGGTCAGACTGAGTGATATAGCATTCAAGACTCACCTTTGGAGTTGGAGCTTTTCTTGGAGATCCAGCCATCTATTTCGCTTTCAGTTATCAAGTTGATTCTAGTGATGTATTCTGATTTATACTTGATTATCATATTGAGACTTCTGTTGTATCTTGTTAATTCTGATGTAATCTTATTTAACTCTGATATATATTGTAGCTTCATGAACTACTATTTCTTTGCTTCCGCTGCATTGTTATATTACTCTGTGTCTGTGATCTGTGATTTATTTACTGTATATTTTGAGTTTTGCCAAATTTTATTTACGATCTATTATTTTGAATTATTCAAGTCCGACATGTGTGGATTTATTGTCGATTTGAATGGTCCAAAATAGTGGGTCGTTACAGGTTATGCGATGCAACCAATACGATAACCTGAAATATTTCTCACATTAGACAAAATGTAATATCAACATAGATATAAAACAGGGGAGATAGTAGCATAATCGAATGAACCAAAACTGAATAAGAACGCAACACATTTCATAAGGTTATACAAAGCATAATATAAGAGTTTATACATCTTTAGTACATTATAAACTCTAAGATAAAATCATCTGTATATATAATAATGGTGCTAATAGCTCCATAGTACTGCATATTGAAAATAACTCGTAGTGACTCCAATAAAATAGCATATATAAAAGAAAGCATAAACCTCTAGCTTCATCCTCTATATAGCTCTATGCGCTATCGCCATACATGTCTCTCAATCTACTCATTTGAGAGTGCCCGAGAATATAAGAAGCAATGAAAATAACATCGGATCAGACAACAGTCTGACATGAGCGAAACTATAGTCCCAGAAATAGATATAAGACAATATATCGCAATAATAGCATATGGTATGGAAAGTCATACCTGACTTGCTTCAACAACCAACAAATTTACACGTAAACACAATATATGATAATCTACTATCATTACATGAGCGTGTTACTCATCTAAGTACAAACTAGGGTGTCGAGGTACCAAACTCGATAATACCTACTTCATAAGACAACCATCACACGATCTCGCATCTCTCGTACTCAATGTCATTGGATACATGACAACTCAAATGACCACGTCCTGTGATCAACGACTACTAATATCGTGGCCCATCAATGCTCGATTCTATGCTCACTCAAATGGCTAGGAACCAAACCAAATCATAAGGTTCATTGATACGAAACAACGTCTATAATCCATAGTGAGTGTCCTCGCTTACTCATTCTTTACGAGCCTACATCAAAAAATTTGTGTCATCGATGATCCCTTTGCATGTGTATCGATAGTAGAACCCCTTGTTCCACTCCACAAGTCATCACCATATAGAACTTCCCTACTTGGATGATCCTTGGATGCTTTAGCTGGCTCATCTCAGAAGTCCATACTAATTTTACAATATAGAACGGATTGGTGCCAATCAATCATGGATTGATAAAGTCCATGTACTTAGCCAAAATTGCCTAAGTCTTCATCCCAAATTCCAAAATACCCAAATCTAACATCTTGATGAATCCATACTGATCCATAAGGATCAACGCTGATCCGTTTACTTAGCTGTTAACCAAAAAAATGGACCTGGATTGAGTGTGAAAGCACCGACCTTTTCTTACAGAGCAATAATATAGAAAATAAATATAAAAAGAGCAGAAATAGTAAAAAGATAAGAAATTTTTTATAGTGGTTCGACTGTTAATGAAGCCTACGTCTACTTTATAACTTTCTATTAACTGACTGCTGTTACAAGTGTAATCAGATTACATTATGATTGAATCTTCTAAGTTAGATCAAGTCACAAGTACAAGAGTTCACAAGAGAATCACAGTGAACCCCAGATGACTATTGTGTAGGAGAAGAAGAGTGAAGAATAATCTATGCAGAGTTCTAGCGGCCAGTTCAAAAGATCCACTTTATGTTGCAGATGGGTGAGTATTTATAAGTGAATTCGGTGAGTATTGGTCCAGAAGTCCAAGTGCAGAAGAGTCCAGTTGTTATGCTAAGTCGTCACCGAAAATCTCAAATCAATCTGAGTCATTTCTATGGATTGCTAGCTATCCATAGGGGATGGATCGCTAGCTAAACCATCGGGATGGATCGTTAGCTATCAATCAACTTAGCATATTTTTCTACTTGAAGCCTTTAATTAGTGCTATGAAGGAGCTTGGAAAGTTTGAGGGTGATCCGACCTATCTTGATGGATCGCTAGCTACCCATAGGAGATGGATCGCTAGCTATCTATAGAGGATGGATAGCTAGCTATCCATCCACTTAGCACATTTTTGAGTGATCTTAGTTTGGTTGTCTTCCTATCTTCTATTTAAGTGCCTTGTCCAAGTATCAATTCGTTTAGAGTTCGTTTGATCATCCATCTTCATGGGTCATCTGATCCAGAAAATATCATCCATAACTCAATCAATACTTAATTAAATCACACAACGCTTCACACATGCAATATAGATGAGTAGGAGAGCCTCCCCTATGGATCATAGGTCATGAGGCCAGTCTTCATGGGTCGGACGCGATGGATCAAACTGGCCCAATTCAAAGAAGAATCATCCATAACTCACTCAAAACTTAACAAAACCATATGAAACTTTACAGGTACTCCTCTAGGGTGTGTGGGACCTACCCTATAAATATCAGGTTATGGAGCCCAACCTAGATGGACCGTTAGCGATCCATTTAGTTAGATCACTAACGATCCATCAAACAATCTCCAAATGATTCTATTTTTTCTGTGAGTCTTCATTTATGTCTTCTAAGCGTTCTTTCAAATTTTCAAGTCAATCCGACTCCGTATGAGTTCTTTAGGTCCATTTTAAGTTAGCTGCTTTTGGTGAAACGGCTTGAATCAGACGACTCTTCACTTCTCGAGCTAGGTTGTTTGGCATGCTATGAAACTTGGGAAGTATTCTTAGAAGAGGTAGTAGATCATAATGTAAGAGGCTTTGAAAACTCATGATGCTTCCTTTTGGATCGCTAGAGACCCATGGATGATGGATCGCCAGCGACCCATCCACTTAGTGGATTTTGGCTTGTTTCTCTTAAGTTCCATTGACTTGTTCTTTTAGATGCCTTGTTCAAGTTTTAAGTCATTCTGGCTTAGTCTAGATGTTCTAACTCCTATTGAATTCTACTGAGTTAGAAACCTAGTTAGCATTTGCCCCCTAGAGTATGCTTTCATTGGAAACAAAGTGTGCTCTAGAACAAGACAAGTTTCGGATTACTATTCTGTGAATTTTGGTTAATCATCAGAGTCCATCTCAAGATGTTATTTTCAATTGACTGACTTTATATAGCCATTCGTTTTTTGATTTCGATTTGAATTTCAATTCCTAGTATTGATGATGCAACCTTTGATCTGTAGCTTACACAAGAGTTTAGGTCGGTAAGTGGGTGCACGGTGTAGGTTTGGAGTCGACCCATATAGTTTTAGCTCGGCCGATGCTGAAGCTAAGTTTTGTCTTGAACAACTGCACTCCATTCTAGAGCGAAGTCTTTCTCTTTGTCTTTAAAAGTTTCTTTTCCAGGACTCTGTTAAGTTTCTGTCACCGCTTTGAATTCTAATGCAACAATTTATTCCAAAATTGGATATAGTGGATGATTCAATCGTATCGCTCTTCCCATTTCTGTACACCAATGATCCGATAGGGTTGAATGCCAAGTATTATTGTTAAAAATGTGTAACGACCCAATTTTGACTAACATTGTTTAGGATATTTATTTAGATAAATTAAAGGAAATAATTTAAATAGTTAAGGGATTGAGATTTGAATAATTATAGGGTAGCCATGCCTAATTAAGCAATGAACCAAAGAGTAATAAAATGAAATAGGCAAGAGGGATAAGATAAGGGCAAAATAGGAATAGGTTATATCCTTATACCTTAAACCCTCATTCCATTTTCATTTACCACATTCACAAACAAAAACTAAACTAAAGCTTGGCCGGCCACCATTAGAAAAAGATAAGGGGAAGATAAGCAAGAATTAAAGAAGGAAGCTTAATCAAATTAATTCAAGAGCAAATCTCAAACTCCTTAACAATAAGCTAAGGTGAATAATAGATTACATCTCATTTATTTTGTTTTCGATTTCTAGACCAGATTCGAATATATTTTGCAAAGTAAAATGACATGTTTTGATTGTTAAATGGATATATATATGCTTGTTGATGATTTTTGTTGTTTCATATAGATTTTATGATAAGATTTGATTTGAAAAGCCTATTAAATGAGATCCAAATGACTTGCTTTTTTGATGTAAGGTCAGAAGCATCATTTGAGAGATGGGTTTCAAGTTTCATAATTTTCTAAGTTAATGTGGATTTATTATAAATTTTCTAGCAAAGAAAATGGTAAAATTGGGTTTAATAAAATTATTTTCGGCAATTATATGTTAGCTTTGGGTCAGAAATTTAATTATGTTAGAAAACATATTGAGAGAGATTTGTAGGAATTTTTGGAGAATTTTTCTGAGTATTTTATTAAGGATATAAAATTATTTAAGGTATGTGACTTAAATGTTTTATATACTTATTAAAAGAAGATGGGGCTAATTTGCTAAATGTTTTAATTTGTTAATTACTGAAATCAGCAGCATTTTTAGAAAAAGATTTAGTAAAAATATTGGCAACTAATTATATGTTGACAAACAAAGCAAGTTAGTTGGAAAAAATTTACTTTAAAAGGTTAATAATCAGTTTTGCAAGAAACTACTGCTTCGCCACTTATAACAACTACCTTTCGACCCTATACTACCGCCTCCAACCAAATCAAAACCAATACACATGGTATCAATGCCTTGGTATGTAGTGGATTGGGGATAGACAGAAGGTATAGAGTTGAAACACTTTCGAAGGGGTAGAAGTAACCTTATAAATTTAGAACTATTTTGGTTACAAAATGAGGCTTTCGAAGGAATTGGCTTTCGACTTAGTCAAATATGCCTTTTTTTTTAGAAAAAGGGCTTTCGAAAGAGGTTGCTGCCTTTTGTTTTTAAAACAAGCTTCGAAGGGGGGTTGAAAAGCTTGTTGCGGCATTCAACCTTTCAAATCAACGCGTTCGAAAGGGTTCTTTTGCTTTAATCTTTGATGCTGCTTCTCTGTTATTTTGAAAGGGTTGGTTTCGAAACCATCCACTTTCTTTTTCTTAGGAATAATGCTTTAGAAAGCAATGCTTTCACCCTAATTCTTTTAAGACCCTTAGATATATTGGAAGTAAAATCCAAAGGTTTTGAAAGGAATGGTTTTAAATGGTTTCGAAGCTATGTTCCACAAACTTTTACTTGAACCCAATGCTTTCGAAAGGTTTGTTTTAAGTAAATGACTTTAATGCTTTCGAAAGATATATACAATGAAGGTTTCGAAGGGGAAATCCCTCAATGTTATCGAAAGGTTTACTTGTAGTATTTGAATGGAAAGTTTCCAATGATTTCGAAAGGCAAGCCTAAAGTGTTTTGAAAAGAGGATGTCTAAGGTTTTATAAAGCTTTCAAAGGGGACACTTTCAATGGTTTCAGAAGGCCAATTTTAAAGGTTTCGAAAGATATGGCTTTTTGGCCTAGTGTTTTAAGTTTAAGTTGTTCACCTATTATGAAAGGGGTATTTTCAATGGTTCGAAAGGGACTTTTTAAAGTTTTTAAACAAGGGCTTCGAAGGTTTTTTTCAACAATGTTTTGTGTAAAGCATATATCGTGGCAAAGAGATGAGTAAAAGCAAAAAGTATATTTTCCTTGTTTAAGTATGATTTAAAGGGTTAAATCAATATGAAAGAAATGTTTTCAAGGAAAATTTGATAGGGTAGTTAACCAAGTTAATGACTCAAATATTTGAATACCAGATGGGATTGGTATAGGGTTGTGCCCTATACATTAGCTATGTCCCCTAGCTAATATAAGTCCAAAATTCCAGTGTGTAGGGTATAGTCACAGGTAAGACTTAAATGATGTTACACATAGAAATGAATATACAGAGGAGGATAGGTTATTAGTGAGCTCTCAAAACCATTAGGATCTATTGACCTTGGGAGAAGTAAGTTAAGGACAGACCATCCAGAAGTCTGTCTAACAGATGTTAGATTATTTATTTTGTCTGGTAGGCCCGAGTTAGCCAATGGTTAGTAGTTAGCCAAAAAAACTATATTGTTCGGATAGATAGTCCACTTGTCACCTGATTTATGTGCATATATAATATTGCTATTATTGCTTTAATCAATTTGATTGCAGGATTCTGATCTGCAAAAAGATATGTTTTAAAGGGATATTAGTGAGGGGAAAACCATTATGCTAAGTAGCATGGTCTCACCTAATATCAGTAAACTGAGATGTAGTAGTATTATTAACACCAGGCTTTATGTCTGACTCAAAGTTTGTTTTCCCCTTAAACTCTCGGGTGCTCAAATTAATTTGAGTAGATTGAGAGTTAAAGTTTTACAGGTTTAGTAGGTGGACGAATAAGCTTCCGGAGAGGAGCAGGAGGCAAAGTTAGCTATTTAGGAGTTGTTAGTTTCATCTCCACTGTGTTGTATTAAGACTAATATGTCTATTGAGTACTCTGATTATCCAAGGAGGCATCTTCATATGTCGCCCTCGTCGTAAATTGTAACAATTATATTTGATCGAAACCTGGGGGATCGCTAGGATTATGTAATGGAATATGAAACATGGATTTGAAACGTAATCGGTAAATTTGTTTTTTTTGTAATATGTGATTTTGTTTCATATTCATGTGCTTCCGATATTATGGATTCTATTAACATTACCGTATTTTGTCATCAGAAGGTAATACTATAAATAACTGTAGCATTGCTGTGGCATTTAGATTTGGGCCTCAAGATAAGGGATGTTACAAAATGACTTTCCGGTCATCTAATCTTTTAGTCTGGCGGAGGGACTTCCACCACTCCAGAAGGTAGGTCCTTTCAGGCTTCGCTTATTATTCCTGTCATATTGGGATGATTGATTACAGTTAAATTACAAGGCACGACTGCTCTTGTAGAGTTGTAGTTGAAGTTCTATCAGCATAGTTTTAGTCATCAAAAACTGCCGCATGACTTGTTCGATTGCGATTATCCTTCCTTTGCATTTTTCAAATTTCAACCTGCACACCAGCCTCTATCTCTAGGGACTATTGGTTTAATTGTTCGATTCTGAGCATTGTTTTTTCTCGCTATTGCACCTCTTGTGTTCATATGCAGCATACTCATTTGCTGTAATTATATACATGTAAGTAATACTTCTGCGGTCATTTCAGCATATTATATTTCATAGCTTTGTTCAGAACTATGATTTAGCTTGGTCTAGCCAGTTCTATAGCTAATCCTTAGTTATGCTCAATTGAGTCGTTTCAATAAAGTGTTGGTGTATCTGCCCTAGTCCATAGGGCTGATTTCTCCGAAAACTAGGTCTATATGTTTTTGAAAGACTAGGTCTCATGGGCAATACGTTTGATTACCCTAGTTTGATTGACACGATAACTCCTATCTCTAGGAACTAGGGACTTTGCTGCTCGATTCTAAGCTCTGATTTTTCCAATGATGTCTGTTTCCTAACTATAATTGAATTCCTCCAAGTTGACATCATCATCCAATGTCATCCTGGGTACATGTAGTGGATAGATGCATCGCCGTCATCTTTTTCTAGAGTGAATTCTACCAAGTCCGGTGTTGAGGCCCTAATCATGTATCAGTTTCCATCTCCAGAAACTCGTGCACGGATGACTTAACTCTGTGGATTTTTCCTTGATGATGTGAATCTTTAGATAGCATGAGATGCCAGAAGGTTGAGCTGAAGATCCAATCAAACTCTTGCTTCTATTTTCGAAAGCCGATATATCGATAGTTTCATTCTGGGGGTTTCTTCTTATCATCACTAAACTTCGGGTAATGCCATATTCCTGCAAATTGGAACTAAATGATCTAGTTCGACCATAAGTAGGTTGTCGATCCTTCTCGTCATTGCCAGACTACGAGCGACGGTTGATTTCTGAACATTAAATCCTTCATTTCTTTTGCTGGCAATTTTTTTGCCAGAATGCTCCGTTTTGCGATATAGAAACGTTATCTAACCAACCTCGCAGTTATTCATGTTTGGACTTTGCAACATTTCTTTCAATCAAGTACTTGTGCGTCTATCCCTGCTCGAGGGACTAGCTATTTCAAACGCCTGTATTAGGGCGATTGTGAGAGATATAGAGTTTTGGGACAAATGGTTGGATTTCCCCTGCTCTGGCTCTCAATCCTATTCTAGGATTAAGGAAGTCTGATGGTTTTAGTTCCGACTTTCCATGATTGTCCCTACATGTCCTTAGTTATGTATGCTTTGCTTGATTGCTGTCATCATGGAAGTTCTATTCATACACCAATTCCCATCTTCATGAATTGATAACCTAGTTGCTTGGTTCCAAGCAACATTTCCTCGAGGCTGCCTATCTCTTTCTATGTTGAATTCTAGAAATTTGGTTGTGCACCGGCTTTCATCCCTAGAAATTAGCACATGAGACATTCAACTTTGGGATCTTCTTTCGGCGCTGCCTTATTCCCGTGCAGTGGCAGATTCCTGCTATGTAAGGTCGAACAACCGGTTGAACTATGAAAGGTTATGTCTTTCGGTCGTTGCCTGTCATCGAGCAACAATAGTTTTCTGAAGAAAAGGGCAGAAACTCAGTTGAGGACCAACTTCTATCTCCAAAAGCTAGTGCATTGATGGTTCACTACGATGAGTGTTTCTCATTGAACTTGTAGATTAAAGTATTCCAAGCATTGCCAGGGCAATACCGATACTTAG
The DNA here is from genome assembly GCA_030737815.1 of Allium fistulosum. Taxonomy (NCBI): domain Eukaryota; kingdom Viridiplantae; phylum Streptophyta; class Magnoliopsida; order Asparagales; family Amaryllidaceae; genus Allium; species Allium fistulosum. The sequence continues at coordinate 299,641,138 of CM060901.1, read as the reverse complement.
TGAGTAGAAAGTTTCCCGATGTTGCTTGGGCAGTGTTAGAACTGGGCCAGCCCACAGCGGAAGAAATGGGTGAATTTCAATTTTTTTTACCATTTTTGGATCAATAATGGGCTTATGAAGTCTAAATGTATTTAGATCTTATCTAAATTTCTTTTAAATAAAATTAGTAATTTATTTAATACCATTTTTTTTATTAATTTGATTATAAAACAATAGAGAATAAGATATAAAAATAAGGTTTGAATATATCAAATATATTCATTCCTTAATTGTGTGATGGAATAGTTAAACATAAGGCAAGTATGAACAATTGATAACATGATGTATATGAATAAAAATAAGAATAAGTTTACAGGCAATCACATAAGGGACAAAAAAGAAAGAAATAAAAGATGACAAAGATGAATGATTCATCTACTCCTTTTTGACAAACTTGATTTATGCAGCATTCAATTAGCAATCAATGAATCATTATGACATAAGATTAGGACTACCAACAATAATTCATATGCATAAACTACTGCCTCATTTAAAATTGTTTGATATTTTAAAGCATTTAAACTATACAATTTGAAATATAAACATTAAGTTTTATATGTACACATATATAATTATTTCTATATAAAGATTAACCCAAAACTTCTTAATTAATTAAAAACAAACCATATAACATTTAAATTTTCTGATGTATTTATGAACTTATATAAACTTAAATTAGTTAACAAAATATATATGTATACAATTAAGTAAAGAGATTCAACCTATATGATTTTTTTTACAAAAGAAAAACATACTAAAATGGACAATGTATATTAACAATCCTTTGAATACTTAAAAAGTATTAGTCATGTCAAATAGGGTAACAAATTTATAAGTTTATTGTAATCAATTTATTATTAAAACTTCCTTTAACCATGTGTGGATTTCAATCACAATAAAATGCAGATAATAAAAACAAATAAACTTTCAAATCTAAAGAGATTCAACCTATCTGAATAATTTTTTTAAACAAAAGTGAAACACACTAAAATGAGCATTATATTAACAATCCTTTGAATACTTAAAGAAAGATATTAGTCATGTCAAATAGGGTAACAAATTTATAAATTAATTGTAATCAATTTATTATCAAAACATTATTTAATCATATGTAGGTTTGTATTACAGTAAAAATGCAAACAATAAGAATATGTAAACATTCAAATCAAAAAAATTACGTTTTGATTTGAATGTTTAAACATAGGTCTAAAGTTAATATATTGTCTAATCATATACAAGTTTTAGTTTTAATTTATCTAAAAAAAACCAATAAATTCATATAATAAACAATTTGAAATACATAAACCATTTTCAAATTAAATGAGACAATATTATACACATATAAATTTAGATATTCAATTTTTTCATTAAAACACTATATCAATAAAAAGATCATACCTTAATTCCAAAGCCTTGAAGTACATCTTGAAACATTGAATTTTTCCTCTAGATGCAGCCAATGAATCGTACTTTGAATGATGAATCAAATCTCCTAGATTCAGAAATTAGCCTCTAGATGTTGCAAGGATCAAGATGAATAAACCACTTTTCATAATTGATTTGATTTGTATTTGATTTTAGGAATAATTGAAGCCATGGACGATCTTATATTTTCAGCCATTAGAGAAGGAGAGAACCAGAAAAGTTACAGAAAGAAGAATGAAAAAAATGAGAAACTCAATTTTTCGTATAGAATGAATTAGAGAATATGTTTTTTTTGAAAGAGGGAAACCTTTCCCATTCTTTAATTAAAACTTCTCTAATTAATTCTCCTGATTAAATTTCTCTTTTCACTCCTATTTCTTTACATGGTATGGCTGAAAATTACGTGCCATTAAATGACATAAGATTCCATAAATTAACGCATGTGATTATCTTTTATTTAATTACAATGATGTCATATATCAATGCGCGCAAATGTAATTTTTATAAATGCACTCAAATAGTTACAAATAACTCCCAAACATCAAATAAAATAAATAATAATTAATATTTCTCAAATACTAATTCATTTAATTAATTTACAACTTTTTATAAATTAATTAAACTATGTGGTTTTTAGGAGAATTCATCATTACGTTGTGCGACTCAAAGGTGTAAATTTAGTCAGCGATTAATATTGAACAATTCAAATATTAACGTTCACATGTCACTTAGCAGATGGTGTGAAATTTTGGCTGAATTCATCGCTTACACATCTTTTGGTAAAATCCAATTTTACTTATTATAAGCGGTACCTAATAGTGACAATTAGTTACACCAATTCTCTTCGTCAAAATTATATCACTTTGGATTTATAGAATTTGGTAATGGTCAAAATTCCAATATCATCCACATTTCACTTTATACTCCAAACACAAAATCCTTGGTTCAATAATAACAATTATTATTAACCGAAATGCTCTGGCCAGAGACTTTGACTTTGAGTTGACTTTAGTTGACCATGATACTAAACCCATATAACCGAGGAGACGAACCCTCTCTTGAATAGTGCTTCACTTTCAATACTTCCTCTCGACCCAACTATAGTCACTCGATGGAACGCCATGCCATGATTTGACTATAATCAAAGCGGAGCTTTCATATTGAAGATCCATAGTATTTTCAAGTCGAGAAAACTGTGTAAATCAGTCGCATCGATATTTTCTATTTGACCTTAGTTATATTAACCTATAGAAAACTATCAAGTGAGTCGTTCCACAGTTATCCATTAACTATCAGTACATAACCCTAGGTGCCCCCAGTAGTCATGAGTAATACACTGCCTAACATTTGGAGAGCGTTATATACTCTAGTCTCAATGGATACATCAATATCCAGTCTCGATGCATCTTGACTAGGAACATTTAAAATGGTATATTTGTTTTATTATGATAAATTACTCACGGTTACAACACTTTGTAACTACTATCACAAAATATTTCATTTATGGATTTTCTATAAAATATACTTTTAATTAAATGGATTAATTAATATAACCACATTATATCAAGTATATAATAGAAAGAAAATACCTTTATTTTGAACAAGATTGGTCAACGAGTTAGATATATGTAACAAATTAAATAATTGCCCCTAGGGCATATCCTTAACTCTATCAATCTCCCACTTGCACTTGGGGTCAATTATGGAATCTTATTCCAACTTCTCCAATCGGTTTTCTCAAAACTAATTGGGTCAGTCCCTTTATGAATGGGTATGATATTTTGTTTTAATTATCCACTCTATCAACCAACTCTCTTCGATGGTGATAAACTGCTTTATCACGTGAAACAATTCAAAGTATGTCTCTCGACCTCTAATGAGCTCTAAGTTCTATTACGAACCATGTCGCGACATTGTTATCATATAACAATGTTATGAAATTCTCAACATTTGGAATCGGCTCAGTTATAAATTTGTGCACTTATAACTTTATATAAATTATTTTTATTGCGGCAATATTCAAGGCGATGTACGTAGCCTTTTTTCATTGAGTAAGCCACAGTCTTTTATTTGGAACATTTCCAACTTAAAGATTCTTAACTTGAATTTATTATTGACATACTACACTCAATATGACTTATGAAGTTTGAGTTTGAACACTCATTCATAAGCAATATTTATTTCTGTAAAAATTCTCTAGTGTTTCATAAATACACAAGAACACTTCAAACAACCATTCAGTGGTATCAATTTGGATTTGTTATTTGCTTCATGTATCAAATACATAAGCAAATCATGATATCGTAGCTAACACAACCTGTATGATAATTCCTTTTGGCAATGCAAAAGAATCAATCTTACATGTTCCATATTAAACATTTTAATAAGGTGTCCTTGCATATCATTTGAGACATTCCCGACATCTTTTATACTTACTATAAAAGTCATCATTTATTAATCCAATGTTGAGTATTAAAACAACTAAGTTTGATTTTAACACAAGCACATCGTTAAAATCAACAACGTGTTGTTTACTTACAGTTTAGAAATATCAGTGTACCTTTTAACTTTCTTTCTTATGAACACATGCTTTGTAACGACCCTGAAATTTTGATATTGGAAATCGGGATATTTAATTGATTTTAAATATCTGGAATTCAATTTAATTTGAAATTCAAATATCAGAATAAATTTAGCGATTAAATTATTGAAATTAATCAATAAAATTGGGTAAGAATTTGAATTTTCAGTCTTAAGCTGATTTAAAATAATCAGAAGGCTTAGAAAATTTATATTTATAATTCTGAAGGTACTGGAACTTTCAGAATTGAATTTGGAACTGTTCTATTCAATTTTGAATTTATATCGTTTAAATTGAATTTAAAAATAGCGGTCCGGGGCACAGTCTCAGAATTCGACGAAACCAGTCCCATTGGATCCGTAACATTGTATTATTATCGGATTTCAATTTTCATAGTATTCGGAGTTGTTGTGTGAGTGTACGATATACAAACACGTTGAAATTTATATCGAAAACAATACTTATACTGACTGTTAAATAAACTTAACATCAAAACTTTTACAAAATTTCTGCAGCCTTCTTCTACACGCCATCTTCTATCTCAACACGTGTAATGTTTTAAACACGCCAACGTCTTTTCATGTCTCCTGCCCTCTTCAAATCGCGTACATATGTCCTTCGTTTAATCAAAAATCAAAAGAATGACCACCGCCTTCAAAACTTTAAACAGCAAATTCCTTATCTCCCCCACTGCTTCCTTTCAATTAAAACGAAAACGAGACTCAATTCGTTTCGTATAAATAAAGTAATGGCCGACTCTTCTCACTCGAATAAATCCCTCTTCCTTCTAACCATTTAAAACCCAAAATCGAATTCACGAAAAAAATAGGGCTGGGAAAAACAAATTTGATTCGTTGGAAAATGAATGGCGGCGAAGGAATGGGTGCTTGGTCGAACTCGAGCACATCACGCGATCGACTTCGCGCCTGTTCGAAGTCGTGGTCGCGACTCAGTGAAGCTGTGATGAGCGCGCAAGCCGAGGCGATGGATATCGCGATGGCAATGAAGCTAAGGTGAGCTTGGGGTCAGCGACTAGTGACATCGACGCAGTGATGGCGACGACAACTTCGGCAGGTGGTCGCACGCATCTCGATGGCACTCGCGATGTCGTAGGCGATACTGGGAAGAGATGCAAGGGTTTGTACTCGTTCGATCAGCAAGTAGTGTCGTGGAAGGCGACTCGTACTCGCAGGCGATTTTGAGGCAGCGCGAAAACGTGGGTGGTGATCGATAGTGAAGGCCGAAATGTTTTCTCTGGTAATCTTTTGTCTTGAATTATTATTTCCTAATTAAATTTTAACTTAAAGGCATTACAGTAGATTAAAAATATGTATAAGAAGATCTGTTTTAATATATATGTGAAAGTATGTATGCAGGTTAGGGAATTTACTTCGCTAATGTTTGTAAAACAATTTATTTTAGTTAAATTCATTATATATATGTATAAAAATATATATACTGTATAATTAATATAGTTTGTTTCAGATGTATATATATATAGTTGCAGAGAATAATATGATTAAGTATAAATGTTTATAAAATGACATATATATATATACGAAAATAAGCTTTTATAAATGGAAAATTTTAAAATATTTGAATTATGAAAAATCAGATTTTTGATTATGTATATATATATTCTATAAGTATGTACATATGTAGTTTCTAGGAAATAAAATAAAATAAGTATAATATTTTGAAAATGGAGATCTTAAAAATATTGAAGGCATTTTATAAAAACCTAGTTTGGAGTCTCAAGAGATATTTAAATGAGAAATTAGTTTAAAATAAAACTATCAGTTAATTTAACTATTAAAATGAAATCACCAATGAATCAAAATTTTAAAATGAAAATTTAATTATTCTGTGGATTCGAATATTAATAAACTGTGTAAATATTTATACAAGGTATAAATCAAGATAATTGGGTCGAGATTGGAAATGGACTGCTAATAAAAGCTAAGGTGAGATCTTCTCACTCAGATTTAAATTTGAATTGCAGTTATTGATTGTTATTTGGATGTGATATTAGATATAGTAGGATATATCTATATATATAGCAATATATACATATTGGCATATGTATATATTGGATTGATTGATTTCCCGCCTCGTATAGCGGATGAGACCCTATTGCGCCGTTAGTAAGCAGATGATTTTTATAAACCCATATACCGCGATATTCCACCTCGAAGTGGAATTGGTATTGTGCTAACGTCTGTGGATGCAGGGAAACAGGTTGGAGGGATCCAACTGGATTCCTCAACAGTATTTATTTATTTACAGATATTGATGTATATTCTGTTATCATATTGATATATGATGTTTGTTGTTGTGATTGACTAATTGGTGTTGTTGCATCATCGGATTCAGTTTTGAAGTTTAAAAATAACGACTTTTACTTTAAAAGGATTCTTAAAGTGATTTTTGAAAGTAGACGTTTTATTGAATTATTGAATTGATTTATTTCAAATGAATAAACGTCTAAAATTTTAAAGTTATAAAAGTTAAGATTTTTGGTGAAATATAACCAAATTGTGATTTTTGAAATAAAGGTTAAGAAATTTATAAAATGGGTTAAATTGAGAATTTTTAAGTATTATAAACGGTTTATTGAAAAGATGTACAAAATTGATATTTATAACTTTAAAATATTGGTATTATAAAACAAGTTTTTATAAGCGTTAAAATGAATTTTTAAGAATTCATAAGTAAATGAAATTTATAAATTGTGAACTTATAAATGAAAATGATTTTGTAAAATAAATGAATTATAAGTATTTAACTTATAATATGGATTTTTGGTATATACATTGAGTTATAAATTGAATTGGTCGTTAAAGGAGATTTATAAAATCGAAGTTAGAAAATAGAAATAGAATTTATAAACGTTGTTTTATAAATTTGAAATCAATTGAATTTGATAAATTAAATGTAGAAGGTTATTAAAGGAAATATATTCGCGATTTTGGATAGTGAATTATCCTTGAAATAAAATGTGTAGAGATTATTGAAATATAGTTAAGTGAATTATATTCACGATTTTGGACAGTGAATATATTATTGAATAAAATGGTTATGTTTGGGAAAGCAATATTTGAAATGAAATTAATTGTTTTAACAATGTTTTAAAATGTGGTAAATATCCAAATCATAGATTTCAACATTTATTGTTGAAATAGACGTTTTCGAGAAATAAGGAAATGGTGGACTATAACACTGTTGTTATAGTAAATGATTTCCGAAAGGAAATGTTTTTATGTAGTATTGGGATTTATACATCTATCTTAAAAAATTCGAATCCCTATACTAGTGATTTTGAGTCGTCGTAACGATGTTTTACGCAACATTCGTTTTGACTCAAATAGATTTCCTTAAAGAATGAAATGTATACTTAATATTGTTTTAAGTATATTGAATATTTTCAAATGTTGAAAATAAATAGATTTGTGAATTACTTATTTTTAAATAAGTATGGAAATGCTTTTCCAAAATGAAATGAAACGTTTTTGAGAATTTATCTTTGTAAAGATAAATCGAAAGTGAATATTTGAAATCGATTGAAAATCGTATATGAGTAGATATTTGAAAATATAAATTCACTATGGAATTTATAAAGGAAAGGGAAATTGTTTAGAAAAATAAATGTTGATTTATTTTTGAAGTGTGGAAATTTTATATCTAGTAAAGATATTTTGGAAAATAAATAAATTGGAGAATTATTTGGAATCTGATGATGTTGCGCATCTTTATTGATAGTTAAATAACCAACTATCAATAATTACCTTGAATGGGTATTTGTTGTGAATTGGATGAATTTGAATGCCACACTTATTTTTGAATAAGCGCACACTATTCGGGTTAGCCGGGAAAGGACCATGGGGTCGTATAACCCATTCCGAATATGTGATACGTCGTTATGAATCGTATTTGATGACCGGTGTTGAAGACCGGATATTTTTGAAAACGGAAGGATTACCGTCGAGTTACTCTACATCGGTTGATCTCCGATTTAGAGGTTTTATCACCCTTAGTGACGGGAAGTCCAGACGTGATTGGAAATTATCCGGATTTGCAAGGGCTTCGTGAGAAGTGCCTTTGGTTCTGTTCGATCCCGGAACAGACTTGTATGGTTACGTGTCTGACATTACAATTTGAGATGTAAAGCTGATTTCTTTCAAATACATTTCTGTTGGTGGCGGAGAATTTATTCTCTTAGCTTAACACCCTTCTCTGAGACGTACGAGCTCAGAGGTTATGTAGTTGAAATTTATCAGCGATATATTCGCAATTTGGTAATGTGGCATGCTGAGTGTTGCTGTGTGATGATCAGTGTTTGATCATTTTTGATATGATCATTTGTTTGATCATTTATCTTTGTGATCATAGGTTGATCATCTGTTGACCCGAAGCGTGGCTTTTTGAAAAAGCATAGCTTTGTGGACGAGACTTCGTCAGGACCTCAACAACCCGGAAATGGTCGAAACAGGAATGTTGCGGCAAGGTTATGAGGGTCGCGCCCTTTAGGGTATGTCATTTCCTTTTGGAAAGGGGTGGTATCATGGTATGGAGCCCAGATACTTACTCATGTGGATACACTTATTTATTATGTGTGATGATGCTACCGAGCGCTCGGATAAAGGTCCCAAAGGACCGGGTGATGACATATTCGTGAGTTACCTGTTACAGGGGTAACCCGGCCTTGTTTGGCAGAGAGCAGTTTGTCTCTCGGGACGTCCAGCCAGAGGCGATCCTATTCGGCAGGAGGAAAGGAAGTTCCTTAGCCTGACCATTTATTGGAAAATCCAAAGAAACAATACGAACCTTGTACGGTATTAGTTGTAGAACCTGCCATTTACTTATGGTGGTGCCCCACTGTTTAGATGGTAGCTATAGTAGGCATAATTCGGAATGTCTATGCTGGCTAAGATTAATATTATACTTTCGAAATGTTTTCTACACTAGACATTAATAATAATATCCAATGATTGGCGTAGTAAGCATCTTTGACTATCATAAGAAGAAATCTTCTCCAATTCTGCGTTTGCATTGTGTGTCTTGCGGGAGGTCTTATGGTAGTTTCATTTTCCAAAAGCATTGCGAAATTTTTTATCTTTCTTTGTGAAAATAACTGTTTTACGATCTCACACCAGTCACCATGACTGACTCGGAGTTTATTGTTCCCTTCTAAACTCTGGGTGCCCATAATTTTCCACACGGGCAGCCTAGAGTTATTTTTATCAGGATATTCTGGATATTCTGGAGCTTTGGGGATAAGCTGGATGGCGAAGCGTACTTCCGTACTTGTTATTTATTTCCGCTGTGTATTCTGTATAAGGACAGATTTCTATAACTGTCCATTGTTGTATTGAGTTGTATATTGACTCTGATTGATGTATGTATAAACTGATATAGTTCTTTGTTTTAAAAGACAAGTGATTATCTATTATATTTTGTTCCGCTGCGAAATATGAGATTCTGATGTGTTTCTGTTTCTGTAGCTGTTCTTCTTTCTTTTTCTTCTATCTTTTCTTCTACCTCTTCTTTTAACCCTAATGGTTCGGTTTTCCGGCATTTGATTGCGCGGCATTTGATACAGTGGACGTATTAATGTCGACTTTCGAGCGTCGAAAAATCAGATCGTTACATGCTTCCTCTGCACTTTGATTGAAAATCAAACTATTTTATATTTCTATCAAAATACTTATTTAATCTTGATGCTTATAAAATGATACTTTCGTATCATTTCTTGGATCATATCCAAAGACTCACAAACTCAATATCGCTCCCACTAACTTTGAAACATTTTTGGTCAATATGTGTAAACAACTTACTCTAAATCGTTATTTAGATTTTTCTATTTCAATACATATGTACTAAAACACTAAGACTTATCAAGCGATAATTTTTTGAGTAAATCCGAATTGACTTGAACGTGTTGAATATCAAATCTATATGCTAATTTCAACAATTGAAATTTGCGATATTATTCTTATCAACATTCCTCATTTAATTCCAACTGCATTATTCTTACTCATAAAGACACAGTCGTGGTCGATGGATTATATCCCTTCAGTTACAACCACCAAAATCTATATTTTGATAGCGTACTTGGAATTCTTTCGGATTTGCGCATCATACCGTATAGAGTCAACACTCTCAATGGTTTAATTAAACAATCTAGGATTATATATTTTCGGCATTAATAAGAAACTCATAGTTTCTCTTAGATATGCGAGAATACTTATTAGACATTCTAATGCTATGTGTTTGTTTAGATTAGTTAATTTCATTTCGTCTCATATAATCAGTTCTATCCATGGATCGTATCCAATTCCATTCTACTACCAATAATTCCTCAAAGAAATTTCTTCACAGTGAAGTTGGTATATCTTGAAACAACAATTGTTTCTCAGTGCAATAGAATAGGTATTCATCAATGTTTTATGAATGTCATCCAATGACAGTCTTTTCAAAATCCTTTTGGGGAGATTCATACAAGATCCCTTATGAACAATTATTACGTGCAATCTTTCGACTCGCACAATCTGCCAATTCCTTGGCCTAGGATATGTTGGACTTTCTTAAAAATCCTTATCTTGTAAAATTTTATAAACTGTTATTCAAATGAAATAATATTAACCTTGTTTAATACTCTTAAGTATATTACCTTATAAAAAGAAACTAACTCAACTTCAGTCGCAATTAATCATACATTGTCCAACAAAGTTCGATTACTCAATACTGATGCATCATTATGTATCACATGGGGGAGTAATTTTGAGATTGATCTTTATTAATTTTAGGTATGTTCGGAACATTTTCCAATGTACTCACTCATTCAATGTACTCATTTTCCAATATTCTATAAGTTTACCATAGACATACTACATGTGTATCAAATACACATGTCCATGTCGACGATAACTCATCGCTGAATATAATGAAGTACATGGAACCATTTTGGTATTTATAGAATTATGATTGCATACATCTATATGTATCAATTCGAAGAATTCATCAACTCTTATGATACTCCCACTAAATGGGTGCATAACCCTTTATTGTTTGAGATATAATTAACAAGTATCATATGATTCAAAATCATACAATAAAATTATTTCTCAAAACTATGGCTTAATCTATAATTCCAAAATAACCATAAATAATATTATATACTTTTGTATTTTCCAATGCATCACTTTTGTTATAATTTTTTTTTACCACATTATCATTTTATTTCACAAAGAATATTCATAATATCCATGTTGAAATATAGCTATGTCTATTTTTTTCTCAATCGATACCGAAAAATAATCATTATTTCATAAATAATGTATGGTAAGTTTTACGAAAACAATTTTCGTACTATGATGCAATTAATAACTGTTATATGGCATGCTCCCACTATTTCCACCATTACTATAATAGCGTACTAAATTCGGAGGTCCATCATTCACTTAATACAATTTGTTTATTTCATACACTGCAACTATTTACAGTGGAGAGTTCGTTGATCAAATATCTTGAGCTTAAAGAAATAAATCTCATAGAAAACAATTTTCTATAAGAAAATACATTTCGGAATAGTCATATTTCTTATTCCAATATTAAGTATAAATTATTATTACAATTCTCATTTCCAATGTTTCTCTATGAAGCAGAAGTGGCTATTCATTCTCTTCATCCCAACTGTACCTTAAATTACATCTATTATTATTCATTTGTTTTCCTTTCAAATGGTCAAACTATACAAAAGAAAACCTTACTATAATATCATAACAAACTCTTTATAAAAGCGCATTCGAATATCCTTAACATTTAAGGATATCAAAGATGTTGCATTTACGTAAACCGATCAAAATGACATTTCAGCGATCGAGTTCTTATATCTATGTTGTAGTTTTTGGTCTTATGTTACATTAACACAACACGATCCCTTTTGTAATCAATCAAGTTGAATACATGATCTCAAAATATTATTTATTGGATTATTTCCAATGAATTATATTCATTGAAGTATTGTACATTACGAACTGTGACCGTTCACCATGTAACATTTATAAATGATAGTATATGGATCAAATATCCATAGCCTTTGTATTGCTTTTAGAGTTCGAAACTCATAGAGTGCAATACATGGTCTCAACCAAATAAGCACGTAAGTGACCATTTTACAAATGTATTAAGTAGTTGTAAAATTAGACACTTGCATGCGTGTAGAAAACATTAACATGCAATAGGCATTTAATAGAAAACATTAACATGCAATAGGCATTTAATAGTGGGTATAATATTTCCATTTATCAACTTTCAATTCAGTTCGTTTGTATATGTTAATTGATAAACATTTTATCAATCATATTAAATGCACAAATTTATCATTGTAGATAATTATAACATTACTTAGCATATGTTCTTACAATATTAGAAAGGTTAAATGTTACCATTTCATTTTCCTAATAAGGCTCCTGCTAGTCTTTTATGTTTCTCCAAACCCTAAGATGAAACATAGAAGTCTTTCGAATTCACTAGTGGGTGTTAGGACTCATCTGTCTTGGTATTCTGACATTGATTTTGCTCAACAAATCATAGGTCCATAAACGATGGATAGCTCCTTATCGGTTGTATCACATACAACTCCTAACCTATTTTTCCTTGTCCTAATCTCATTTTGACCCTGAGTTTGCTCAACAAATCGAAAGAGATTATTCATCATACCTACCACATCGCGACGGCCTAAGTATATTATATGTACCTTGAGTTTGCTCAACAAGTACATATAGTTATCTTACCTCGTCTATTCAATATATTAATAATACTACACACAACATCCCTAGCTTGAGTTTGCTCAACAACTAAGGAGTATGCAAGTAATTTATTAATATATATATATATATATATATATGGTAGAGGACAACATTATATTGAAGATTCATACTCTTTAGTATATTATATGAGTGATATCGACTTATAGAATAATATATTTCTTATGAAATACCCTCGCGATTCAAGTGTTAGACACATCAGAAATCATAGTATACGTACATTTACGTATGTATTTATTCCTTAAGTCTATCTTGGTTTCTTTAATGTTCCACCTTTAGTTTATACACTCATATTATATAAGTTTGATTATTATATAACTTTTATATTTTAATTAACTTAAACAATAATCTTATGTATAACGTTTTATTAATTAAATCTTATTTAATTAATTTTAATTAATTAACTCTTTAGTTAATTTTAAATTAATATTTCAATACAACTTTTATATTAGACATATCTATTATAACCTTTATAGTGTATACTATAACCTTTATAGTATAACACATATATCTTATATATGCGTATTTTTTATTTAATTAATTAACCTTTAATTAATTTATTTAATTTAATTATATCAATTTCAAAATTTATCTTACATATATGTATACTTATGTTATCTTAACACTTTAAAATAACATAACATGTATCAACATATATAATACATGCTTATAAGTATTAATTAATTAACTCATTTTATTAATTATTTTATTAATCTTATTAATAAATTTTAAAATTTGAAATTAATATTTAAACAGTTTCAAACATTTTGAAATTTTCATTACCTTTTCAAACATTTTAAAAATTTATGTTATATTATAAATTTTTATAATAAATATGTTTTTATTTTAAATTTAACTTTTAAATTTAAAATCTTGTCTTAATTTTCAAAATTATTTTGAAAATTAACCCAAGGCCTAATTAAATTGGGCCTTTTCGGTTAGGGGTAACCTTTGGGCTTACTGCACCATTCAGGCCAGGCAGGTAACCAGGTAGGACATGGTACTTGATTACCCAATTTCAATCGTAGACATTACCTTTCTAGACACCGTACTTAATAGGCAAACTTAAATAGTTAGCCCTAACATGACTAATTTAGAACGCATAGGCTATTAGGCTCCGATACCATTGTTAGAACTGGGCTAGCCCACAGTAGAAGAAATGAGTGAATTTCAAAAAATTTACCATTTTTGGATCATTAATGGGCCTATGAAGTCTAAATGTATTTAGATCTTATCTAAATTTCTTTCGAATAAAATCGATATTTTATTTAATACCATATTTTGTTTTATTAATTTGATCCTAAAACAATAAAGAATGGGATGTAAAAATAAGGTTTGAATATATCAAATATGTTCATTCCTTAATTGTGTGACATAATAGTTAAACATAAGGCAAGTATGATCAATTGATAACATAATGTATATAAATAAATAATAATAAGTTTTAAGGCAATCACGTAATGGACAAAAAGGAAAGAAATAAAAGATGACAAAGATGAATGATTCATCTTCCCCTTTTTGACAAACTTGATTTATGCAGCATTCAATGAATCATTATGACATAAGATTAGGAATAGCCAACAATAATTCATATGCATAAACTACTGCCTCATTTAAAATTGTTTGATATTAATAAAGCATTTAAACTATACAATTTGAAATATAAACATTAAGTTTTATATGTACATATATATAATTATTTCTATATAAAGATTAACCCAAAACTTCTTAATTAATTCAAAATAAACCTTATAACATTTAAAATTTCTGATGTATTTATGAACATATAAACTTAAGTTAGTTAACAAAATATATATGTATACAATTAAATCAAGAGATTCAACCTATATGAATTTTTTTTACAAAAGTGAAACATACTAAACCGAGCAATATATAGTAACAATCCTTTGAATACTTGAAAAGTATTAGTCGTGTCAAATAGGGTAACAAATTTATAAGTTTATTGTAATCGATTTATTATTAAAACTTCCTTTAACCATGTACGGGTTTCAATTACAATAAAATGTAGATAATAAGAACAAATAAACTTTAAATCTAAAGAGATTCAACCTATCTGAATAATTTTTTTAAACAAAAGTGAAACACACTAAACTGAGCAATATATTAACAATCCTTTGAATACTTAAAGAAAGATACTAGTCATGTCAAATAGGGTAACAAATTTATAAATTAATTGTAATCAATTTATTATCAAAAGATCATTTAATCATATGCAAGTTTCTATTACAGTAAAAATGCAAACAATAAGAACATGTAACATTCAAATAAAAAAACGTTTTGATTTGAATGTTTAGACATAGATCTAAAATTAGAATATTGTCTAATCATATACAAGTTTTAGTTTTGATTTATCTAAAAAAAACTAATCAATTCATATAATAAACAATTTGAAATACATAAACCATTTTCAAATCAAATGAGACAATATTATACACATATAAATTAAGATATTCAATTTTTTCATTAAAACACTATATCAATAAAAAGATCATACCTTAATTCCAAAGCCTGGAAGTACACCTTGAATTCCTCTAGATGCAGACAATGAATCGTACCTTGAATGATGAATCAAATCTCCTAGATTCAGAAATCAGCCTCCAGATATTGCAAGGATCAAGAGGAATAAACCACTTTTCATAATTGATTTTATTTGTATTTGATTTTAGGAACAATTGAAGCCATGGAAGATCTCATATTTCAAACCATTAGAGAAGGAGAGAACCAGAAAAGTTACAGAAAGAAGAATGAAAAAATGAGAAACTCAATTGTATGTATAGAATGAATTAGAGAATATGTTTTTTTTAGAAAGAAGGAAACCTTTCCCATTGTTTAATTAAAACTTCTCTAATTAATTCTCTGGATTAACTTTCTCTTTTCACTCCTATTTTATTAGATGGTATGGCTGAAATTTACGTGCCATCAAATGACATAAGATTCCATAAATTAACGCATGTAATTATCTTTTATTTAATTACAATGATATCACATATCAATGCGCGCAAATATAACTTTTATATATGCATTCAAATAAATACAAATAACTCCCAAACATCAAATAAAATAAATAATAACTAATATTTCTCAAATACTAATTCATTTAATTAATTTACAACTTTTGATAAATTAATTAAACTATGTGGTTTTTCGGAGAATTCATCATTACGTTGTGCGACTCAAAGGTGTAAATTTAGTCGGCGATTAATATTGAACAATTCAAATATTAATGTTCACACGTCACTTAGCAGGTGGTGTGACTTTGGCTGATTTCATCGCTTACACATCTTTTGGTAAAATTCAATTTTACTTATTATAAGCGGTACCTAATAGTGACAATTATTTACACCAATTCTCTTCGTCAAAATTATATCACTTTGGATTTATGGAATTTGTCAATGGTCAAAATTCCAATATCATCCACATTCAATCTTATAGTCCAAACACAAAGTCCTTGGTTCAATAATAATAATAATAATAATAATTAACCAAAATGCTCTAGACAGAGACTTTGACTTTGAGTTGACTTTAGTTGACCATGATACTAACCCCGTATAACCGAGGTGACGAATCCTCCCATGAATAGTGCTTCACTTTCAATACTTCCACTCGACCCAACTATAGTCACTCGATGGAACACCATGCCATGATTTGACTATAATCAAAACAGAGCTTTCATATTAAAGATCCACACTATTCCCAAGTCGAGAGAACTATGTAAATCAGTCACATCGATATTTTCTGTTTGACCTTAGTTATATTAACCAACAAAAAACTATCGAGTGAGTCATTCCATAGTTATCTAATAACTATCAGTACGTAACCCGTAGGTGCCCCCCTCAGTCATGTGTAATACACTGTCAAACATTTGGAGAGCGTTACATACTCTAGTCTCAACGGATACATCAATATCCAGTCTCGATGCATCTTGACTAGGAACATTTAAAATGGTATATTTGTTTCATTGTGATAAATTACTCACGGTTACAACACTTTGTAACTACTATCACAAAATATGCCATTTATGGATTTTCTATTAAATATACTTTTAATTAAATTGATTAATTAATACAACCACATTATATCAAGTATATATAATAGAAAGAAAATACCTTTATTTCGAACAATATTAGTCAACGAGTTAGATATATGTAATAAATTACATAATTACCCCTATGGCATACCCTTAACTCTATCAGGCATCACCAGTACTTATGAAATAGAAAGTTTCCCAGCGTTACTATGGCAACACTGGTACTTAGGAAATTGAAAATTTTCCCGACATTTTCAGGGCAACACCGGTACTTAGAAAATGAGAGAAGGCCTTGGTGTTTCCGAGGCAACACCGACATTCAGGAGGTTGGGATCAATTTTCCCCATCGATTCGCCGACACTTTTAATCCATTTGGGTACTAGTTTCGATCTTCGGAAACTAGCACTTTGATGATTGGATTGTAGAAGTATTTTCTTATTGCTGCCTGTCTCCGGGCAGTGTCAAAGTCATGTTGGTGAGGATTGAATCATTCATCCAATCCTTTAGATTCGAGTAGATTCTTTTTAACCCAATGTGGCCGTTTTCTCAACGTTGCTTAAATGTGGGATACACCATGTTCTAGAAGATGAGAGTCCCAGGCGTTTTCGTTGCCTAGCTCCGTTTAAAATCATCAAGTATTACCCTTGGAGATGCATGGATGTTGCTTAACCAATTCCATAGTTATTCTTATTCACGAAAAATCGAATTTCTTGCAACTGATTTTTGTTATGATCTGATGACACCTACGGAACCCTTCATTTCCAGGTGCCAAATTTCATGTTCCTATAGAAAATTAGAAGGTGCGGAGCAAGTCATCACATTGCCCTTGGTACGATCGCGCTCATCCCTATCCTGATCACGAACCTGTAGAGTTCGGTAGTGTTTGTTTTGAATTAGTGATACTTAACCTCAGCTTGTTTCAATCCATATGCGTTATGCTGGGTCAATAGCATTGTTGCTGATATCAATCTTATTCGTTGGTTCCAATCTTCAGGAATCAACGGTTTAGCTGCTTGATTTCGAGTGTTCTCTCCTTGTTGTTTTCTATCTTTGGATAATAATTAGTTCTGCAAGTAGGAGTTGAGGTGTTTGATCAAACTCTACAAGGCTGATTATTCCCAACGCGGCTAAATTCTAGGCCGTGATGAAACTATGATGGTCGAAGGTTGTCCTTCTTGATGTCTTTAGTATCCGAGCGGTGTTATATTTCTGAAAGACAAGTCACTTCCTCCAAACATTGGTGGCCTTTGGGCTACGCTGGATTCTTGCAAGTTAGTGTTTGAGACCTCAGTCGAGCACTTGCTTTTATCTTTGGAAACTGGTGCATTGATGATTTGATTCTAGAAATGCAGTTCGTCATCATCTATTTCTGGATGATGGTAAGTTTCTCCTTTTGTCGCCTATTTTTAGGCAATGCTAAACTTCAAGGAGTTCGATTTTCTTATCGATGTGGTGGTCTAGAGTTCTCAATGTTGCCGGCACAATATCGATGCCTAGAAGGTTGGACTAGTTTCCTTCCAATTCTGCAGTCGTTCATCATACTATACTGCTTAGCTCTGCTGTGATTGCTGAAATTCTCTGTTCAATGTAACAAAACCATGAAGTGATTTTTTATCATGACTAAGTGTCGGTGTGTTATGTGCCTCCTAATCCATAAGGTTGATTACTCTTAACAATTAATGAGAGACTTAATGTTCTGGATGTCTCTCTGGATGTCCCCAGTCAAAGGTGCATCGTAGCTCTTATCTCTGGGAACTCGAGACTTGGATTTCTAGAATATAGACATTTTGTACATTAACTTTGGTCAAAGATTAGGATTCTTTGCCGACTTCTTGGTTTGTGAAATTTGCGGCACTATCAGAGCAATGTCGGTTCTTTCAGATTGTGGGAGTTGATCCCTATTAATCCTTCAATAGACAATTTTTCCGATGTTGTTGGGACAACATAGGTACTTATAAAATCTTAATGGTTTGTTGATAATGTCGAAACAACATCAAGCGGTACTTGAATGGCTTATGAACTGCACGGCTTTTGAGAGTGCATAACTTACGAAATGCGCGGCTTTTGAGAGTGCACTGCTTACGAAATGCGTGGCTTTTGAGAGTGCGTGACTTATGAAATGCACGACTTTTGAGAGTGTCGGCTTATGAAATGCACGGCTTATGGGATCGATACGACCTGTCGATCCGAAATGGTTTGGAACTTCTTAATGTTGTCAATCTTCAGGTAATGTGAGGAGTTTGTGCTTCGAGAGCATGGTTCCACGGCTCAAGAAGTGATGCGCGACTTATGGGAATGCATGACTTATAGGATCAATACGACCCGTCGATCTAAAACACTTTGGAACTTCTTGACGTTTCCAATCTTTGTGTGACATAAGGAGTTCGTGCTTCGAGAGCATAGTTCCATGGCTCAAGAAGTGATGCATGGCTTATGGGAGTGCCCGGCTTATGAGATTGACACGACCTATCGATCCGAAATGGTTTGGAACCTTTCGATGTTGCCAATTTTCGGGTAACGTGAGGATTTTGTGCTTCGAGAGCATGATTCACGGCTCAAGAAGTGATGCATGGCTTAATGGAGTGTGCAGTTTATGAGATCAATATGACTCGTCGATCCGGAATGATTGGAACTTCTTAACGTTGCCAATCTTCGGGTAATGTGAGGATTTGTGCTTCGAGAGCGTGGTTCTACAGCTCAAAAAGTGATGCACGGCTTATGGGAGTGTGCAGCTTATGAGATCGATACGACCCATCGATCTGGAATAGTTTGGAACTTCTCAACGTTGCCAATCTTTGGGTAACGTGAGGAGTTCATGCTTCGAGAGCATGGTTCCATGGTTCAAGAAGTCATGCACAACTTATGGGAGTTTGCACAATGGTTTGGGCCTTCCCGCTGCTGGAGGAGCGATACCAGTTCTTAGAAGGTAAGGATCGAGTTTTCCCATCAATCCGTCGATTTGAATTCATTGGAACGCGATTTCGTCAGTTCTAAGATATAAGTGGTTTTTGGATCGAGTAACCATGGCTTAGATAGTCCTTTCGTATTTCAGGAAGATGTGCATGGCCAAATTGATAAGGTTGCCATGGTGGAGAGATTTACAGCCAACCTCATGAAGATGGTTATGAAGAAAGAGCTTGTTGGAGTTTAGGGCAAGACTCTTAGTTTTTGGTCCAAACCTCCTTTAGAGAATTGGTCTTCAACTGGCATACAGTCTAAGAGGAAAAGGGATTGGTTACCAAGGGTGGTAAAGGAGGAGTTGGGAAGAAGTAAGCAAGTAGTATGCTTCTATTTTGTTTGTTGCACTAGCTAGGTTGTTAAGTTCGAGTTGTCAAATGCCAGAATTTTCGATCGGGCGTAACAAAACTATGGTATGATTAGTCATAGCTTTCCTTGTAGCTATTCAAGTATGTGTGGTGCCCCCACGTGCCATAGGCATGTTCGCGCGCTTAAACTGTATCCGGGGTTTCTTCGCAACCCGTTTGGTTGCATGCAGTCCAGTGGATGCAACTGTGTCTTCTAGATGATTAAAGCATGGGAAAGCCTCTATCTTTAAAGGCTTATATATTAGGGATTTGAGATACATGGTTCTCCTAGGTGTCGAATCTTGGCTTGATGTGAGTCGGCCTCTGATTGATCACAAGGTCAGTTCAGTTTTGGCTTAGTTTTTTTGAGCGACTTTGAAGCTCTGGAATTCATCAATATTTGTCTCATTGGTCGTCGGAAGTGATTTTGTTAATTTTGTGGAGTAACTGATGTGATTGTCGATTCGTGGACCCGAAGCATGACTTCACTGTCTTCGGGCAGTTCTGGATGAGATAACCGCTGATCTTCCAGCTAGCCTTCGCGACGCATTAGTTTGTGAAGGATTTTTGGATCAGATGATGGATGATCCACTGGTTCGCCTTCACGTCACTTTAGTTCGTGAAGGACATTCATGATGCTTTAGTTCGTGAAAGAGTTTTTATAATTGGATGTCTGATGACCAAACAGCCTTGGAATGATAACTTATCGATTTCGAGAGGAACTTTGATCAGATGTCCAGTGACCAGATGGCATTAGAAAGATCATTCATCATCTCCAAGAAGAGTTTTGGGTCATGTGTCCGACGGCCCGGCGGTCTTAAAGCGATGATTCATTGACTTCAAGAGGATTTTGGTCGGATGTCTAATGACCAAACGGCCTTGGAGTAATAATTCATCGACTCCAAGAAGAGTTTTGGGTTGTATGTACGATGGCCTGGCGGTCTTAAAATGATGATTCATCGACTTTAAGAGAAATTTTGGTTGGATGTCCAGCGACTAGACGGCCTTGGAACGATAATTCATTGACCCCAAGAAGAGTTTTGGGTCGTCTGTTCGACGACTCGATGGTATTAAAGCTATGATTCATCGACTTCAAGAGGAATTTTTAGGATTTGGCTCGCGAGAACACAGTTTTATTGGTTCATGGAGATAAGGGGGTTGGATCTGTTTGTTTGATGATCCTTTGGACAAGTCTTCTCGACGCTACCAGGGCAGCCGGTTCTCAGAAGGGGGATCGACCTGACTCGTCGAGGGCATATAAGCATTTCTTTCACCGTGCTGTCTGCGATGCCCCTACTGTTTCCGTACGGCTCTTGGAAAAGGAAAGTAGACAAGGATGGATGAGAAGGTATCGCTTTAGGTTGCTGCCCCACTCCATAGTAGCTAGCTAGCTATAGTGTTATTTGATAATCATCCTTTCGTCTAATTTCATCAGTTAGCCCGAGCGCTTTTCTACTAGGTCTTGGCGGCCTTGCTTGGGCAGAAGGTCCCTGAGTTCCTATAGCTCCTTCACTGTTTGGTATGTTCTTCGGCAAATTGCCGAGTTTGCCTTCTACCAATTGCACTACCTCTAGTCTTTAGAACTGGTTTGCCTTATAGAATTCTTCCAGGGTTGTAGGTTGATTCATCCTTTAATGATTCCTAAAGGTCTTGCAATAGACTATATCCATTGCCCTCGCTTCATCCATATGCTAATCATACCTGTAAAAAAGAAATTCAAATCATTTATACAGTTGTAGGAAGGTATAGTTGGCATGATAAAATTCTTTGGATATTCTACATGCTGAACGTCTTCGGTGAATAGGTTTCGATTGGGGAAGATGCTCTAATCATTGTCAGTTTGGTCGGTTTTCAAGTTACGGCTATTTATAATGTTTGAGAATGATATATCCATGATTATCCTATGCTTGAATGATTGGAAACGCTGATTATCCATGATATATCATTCATATCTTTCAAGTCATCGCCGAAATATCAAATCAATCTGAGTCATTTCTATGTATTGCTAGCGAACTATTAAAGAAGGAGATCTTATCAAGCGCACTGGATCCATTATGGATGTTCCTATGGGAAAGGCCATGTTAGGCCATGTGGTTGGCGCGTCGGGGGTACCTATTGATGGAAAATAGGCTCTAAGAAATCATGAACGAAGATGTGTCGAAGCGAAACCCCAGGGATAATTGAGCATAAACCTGTGCATGAACCCATGCAAACTATCAATAGGGGATGGACCGCTAGCTATCCATAGGGAATGGATCATTAAATATCCATCAACTTAGTATATTTTTCTATTATAAGCCTTTAATTAGTGCTACGAAGGATCTTGGTAAGTTTGAGGGTGATCCGACCTATCTTGATGGATCGCTAGCTATCCATAGAGGATGGATCGCTAGCCATCCATCCACTTAGCATATTTTTGAGTGATCTTAGTTTGGTTGTCTTTCTATCTTCTATTTAAGTGCCATGTCCAAATATTAAGTCGTTTGGAGTTCATTTGATCATCCATCTTCATAGGCCATCTAGTCCAGAAGAATTGTCCATAACTCACTCGATACATAATTAAATCACACAAAACCTCACATATGCAATGTAGATGAGTAGGAGAGCCTCCCCTATGGATCATAGGTCATGGGGCCTATTCCTCATGGGTCGGACCTATAGATGAGTAGGAGAGCCTCCCCTATGGCTCATAGGTCATGGGGCCTACTCTTTATGGGTTGGACCTGATGGATCAAACTGGCCCAATTCGGAGAAGAATCATCCATAACTCATTAAAAACTTAACAAAATTAGACAAAACTTTGCAAGTACTCTCTTTAGGATGTACGGACCTACCCTATAAATTTCAGGTTATGGGGCCTAACCTTCATGGATCATTAGCGATCCATCAGTTAGGTAGCTAGCGTTCCATCAAACAACTTCCAAATGATCCTATTTTTTCCATGAGCCTTCTTTTATGTCTTCTAAGTGTGCTCCCAAAATTTCAAGTCAATCCGACTCTGTATGAGTTCTCTAGGTCCATTTTAAGTTGGCTGCTTTTGGTCAAACAACTTGAATCAGATGACTCTTCACTTCTCAAGCTAGATTGTTTGGTATGCTATGAAACTTGGCAAGTATTCTTAGAAGAGGTAGTAGATCATGATGCAAGAGGCTATAATAACTCATGATGCTTCCTTTTGGATCGCTAGAGATCCATGAATCATGGATCACTAGCGATCCATTCACTTAGTGGATTTTTGACTTGTTTCTCTTAAGTTCTATTGACTTGTTCTTTTAGATGCTCTGTTCAAGTTTCAAGTCATTCTGGCTTAGTCTGGATGTTCTAACTCTTGTTGAGTTAAAAACCCAGTTAACATTAGCTAAAATTTGCTCCATTTTCCCTACAATCATTCTTCCATGCTCTAAATCCCCCTAAAAGGCGAAGCCATAAATAGGGATTGACTTGCCCCGTTCCATATGGATCAGGGTTAATCCATACCCTTGCCAAAATTGGCTAAGCCTTTTACCTTGATCCAATCTGCATTGATCAAACTCTTTCTGGCCTCTTCGATCTGTATGCGTCTCTCACTACAACGATCAAACTCCAAATTCTATAGAGTTGATCCATTAAAGCCCATTCTATGACTATGACCATCCATTCATAGTGTAATCGAATCAGAAAATCCATCGAATTGCCTCCGTCTACACTCGAAGATCCTCATATATAGAATGACTCAACCCCGTTTCACTCCGCATCAGTGTTTCATCCATTCAAACATAGCATGTAAAATAATATAACAAACAACAAGCATTATATCAAGTCATTAAAGCATAAAATCATTTATAACAAGCACCAACAAACATGACCATATCCATATCATATAAACAAATGATTTAAAACACTTGAAACCATCAATTTTTTTTTGTTTTGAGATCAAGTTGGGTCTGAAAGTCATATTTTTTTATTGAAAAATGGATCCAATAAGGATATATTTGCATATATAATAAGCAAGTGATCATTGATAACTCGCCAATCGATGTAAAATTGATGAAATATATCCAAATCCAAATTAAGATAGCTAGGACTTTGAATTTCCCTCATAGAAATGTTAATTCAATAATCCCTAATGAACTCTTGCTCAGTTACTCCTTAATCTCTTGTTTACGGCTTAGAGTCATATGATTTAAGATTGACTGAGGAAGAAGGTTGGTTAGTGGAGATGTAGATCTTTATTAGAAAGAAAGAAAAATGATTTGGTGGCTGCACCAACCCCTGGGATTAGCCCAATTCCTAAAATAATTAATTAGGCCTTAAATATGGGCTTGGGACTAATTACATAAAATATGTCTAAATATATCTAACTTAAAACCATGATATCTCGTAATTGGATTGACCAAATTAATATTATAACCACTCTACGGAATGACAAATCATTGTTTCTTTCATTTGCAATAGGTTTCAAGTCAAAATTATGCTCTTATAAAAAGTTATGGTCATTACAAATTTTCTAGGAAAAAATGTTCACAGTTTATTCTAAAGATAAAAATAATCAAATTACTATTTTTCCCAAAGATTTAGCTCATTTTAAATATGTTCGGTTATGTAAAGAATATTTTAAGTATCTATCAATATATAAAGATGTGGGCCATTACTTCCTCCCTCCCTTAAGAATTTTTCCCTTAAAATTCTAACGTGAAACAAATATATCCAAAAATAAATAAGAAAAATTAATGCACGACATAAAAGCATAGCGATCAAACCTATACTATCATTGTGCACATTATACTACAAAAAATTAGAATACCAAGTGTGATAGAAAATACGATAAATATAAACCTTACCAAGTAAAGAGCCCGGATAAGTTGTTCCCATGCTCTTCTTGATCTTCTAAGTACTATCACCTTCATTCTCACTCCATTAAACCGTTACTTTCCTTATAGTCTTTCTCCTAAGTTACTTCATACTTTACTCGACTATATAAATAAGCCTATGAGGTCTAGACACTATAATTTCAAATTCTGGGTCATCAAGGTGATCTGGTGCAACAATCATGCCCGAGTCATGCACAAACTTTTGAAGATGCAAAACATGCAAGACGTTGTGCACACACCCCACCTTCTAAGGTAAGTGGACTTTGTATGCAAGATTCCTAATCCTCTCGAGTATTAGAAAAGGTTCTAAAACTCTTGGTGCCAACTTCCCCTTATTACTGAATCGAACTGCATTTCTTAACGAAGAAATCTTAACGAACACCATATCACCAACACAGAACTCTACATCACGTCTTCTCTTATCAGCGTAACATTTTTTCCTTCCCTGTGTAGCTTTCATTTATTTCTAATGATCTCCACGTTCTTCAAAGTCGCTCTAATCATATATGAGCCAAATATCAGTTCTCCTCATTTCCCACCAACATGAAGGAGCATTGCATGGTCAGCCGTATGAAGCTTCGAATAGTGCCATACCAATGCTCAATTAATAGCTATTATTATATATGAACTTTACTTGGTACAAAAGATCATCCCATGAGCCCTTAAAGTCAAGTATGCAAGCTCCTAAAAGATTCTTTGGTATATGATTCATCTTTTGGTCCGACTGTTAGCTTGTGAGTGATAAGCTAGACTTAAATTCAGCTCCATCTCCAACAACGCTTCCTACATTTTTTAAAATCCACTCATGAATAGTGGTCTCTATCACTCGCAATGCACTTTGGTACTCCAAATCGCACAATCTAACACACATACAACTTAGTTGGTTTTGCCATTGTTCTATTGGACTTTGAAGATATGAATCAGGCATAGTTCGTCAATCTATCGACTATAACCCAAATGCAGTTGTACCCTCCTCTTGCCCTTGGCAATATACCTATGAAGTCCATTCAAATTTATTCCCACTTCTACTATGGAACTTCTAGTGATTGCAACAAACCATTCGGTTTTTTCTTCTTGGCTTTCACTGGCTGACAATTCATATACTTTGAGATAAATGTCTCGACATCCCTTTTCCTTCCTTCCTATTTTTTTTGCTTCATATCTCTATAAATTTTATTTCTTTTGAGATTGATAGTCAATTTCCAATGATGACACCCTTATGGCACCTCGTCTCTAAATCCATCCACATCGAGTATATATAATCTTCCATCTTTAAGTCTTCGGTTTCTATTCCCGCCTCAAGCTAAGTAATAATCCCCACAAACCTAGCATCACACCACTAACTAGTACCAATCCTCTCTATAAAAGTAGATCTAATCGTCAAGCCTACTAACATCTATGGCTGTAGCTCTCATTTCGGTCTGAAATCATATCCAATGATATACTCTAACCGCGTCCACTCTAGGAACCAAGCTAGCATGCCTCCTACTCATTACATCTGCAACCACGTTTCCTTTACCAGGCTTATAGGAAATGTCAAAGTCATGAGGGACTAAGAAATCTAACTGTCTCTGCTACCAAAGGTTAAGGTCCTTCTAAGATAAATTGCACTTTAACGATTTATGATTGATGAATAATGTGAACCTTTTCCTAGCAAGTGATTGTTGGATCTAACCCATTTGGCAACAGGTGGGTAAATTTAAAAAAAATCCATATTTGGATTTTTATAGGCCTATGTAAACAAATTGTTATCATTCAATCCATTCTATATATTAAAATATTATTTTATTTTAAAATCCTTTTATATAATTATTATTTGATATATAATTTTGAATGTATCACACATATTCCTTAGCTAATATAATAATATGATAATGTCAGCATGTATAAAACTATATAAACAACTAGATATTGGGATTTATATATATTGTATTTAGACATTATTATACTAACATACATACATACATACATATACATACATATATATATGATAAATTCATACACATATCAAGGGAAAATAAATGCCTAGGTGTATAAATATGCTTAAATATACTATAACATATGTATATGGTTTGTATACACATATTAATAGTACAATATTTATATAGTTTAGATACACACACACACACACACATATATATATATATATACGTATATTATAAATTTCCATACACATATACATATATATGTTGGTAAAAAATTTCGTCGCACAACACCTTAGATGATCGTAGAGTAATTGAAGCTTTTTATCACTTCCACAATTTTGGAAACAACAAATTTAAGTGACATTAAATTTTCCTTTGAGTAGTAATTGTGTCGTTGAAAGTTTATACAATCAAATAGTTGCACTTTAACTGTTTGTTAAAGTGTCAAATTAGGTTTATATTTTACTAAGGAATCAAAATTATGAGAGATTTGAAGTATAATAATTAAGTAATAGTGCATAAAATAAAAACACACAGGAATTTTACGTGGTTCAGATTCTTATGAAATCTTATGTCCATAGGTCAAATCTTTCTTCATATATTTTTCCTTGATACAACATCATATGGATAAAAGTCAAATAAAAGATACAATTCTTTAAATTTTCCTAAAAAAGGATCCTCCCACTCATTGTAGCGTTTCTCTTATTTATAGTGTAAAGATGCACGCGGACCGCCAAAATCTATTTTCTTTTGTTATTTTAATTCCCACCTTTGGATCCTGCCATGTGTCGTCCATTCGCATTGTTAGTTTGCCATGTATGGATTGTTGATGCGTCTTTGGCAGGAAACTATAATTTGAGCGGCTAAATTATATGTACTAACGGGAAGTTTGAATTGAAGCAGGAACCTCTGAATTTGAGTGGGAACATCTAAAATCTGTGCGGGAAACTTGAATTTGAACAGGCTTCCTACTTCTGACCTAAGGAGGGGACAACATCTAAGCCGCGTCTATTCAGGAATAAGAGTGTGATGAGGCATTCTCCTCTTTTTCAACCCTAGGCGTCATTGATGTCTTGGGGTTGACTTGTGTGGTCCTCTTGTGCATTGTGGTATGATACTGCTTTAAGAATAGAGGTGAGGTTTGAGCTGTAAGCGCAAAACATCGCTGGAGCTCTATTTAAGTGGCCTCCGCTTGCCATATTTGTCTAAAAGTACGCCGACGGTAGTTGGAGTTGAGTTGCTTTTCTCCAGCCTGTGGTGTTAACCCGATATCTATATACATGTGTCATGAGCTGTCCTTGATATGGGTATGTGCAAGTTGCTTGATAAGGACTACTTGCGTCTTTACTGTTTCCTAACAAGTGAAGAACTGCAATGGGGAGCTGTTTGGGAAACCCTATGTGCAACCTTTCGAATGCTTTGGATTCCTCGTGATACTGATTAAAGGGTCCTTGATAAGCTCAATGCAGATATGAGCTTGAAAGTGTTAGCATCGCATTAGATTTCAGGAACAATAACTGGGATTGCTGGGTCACTTGACACGCAGAGTGTTCATTTATGGCTTTCTCAAAAATGGATCAAGGACGGGTTTTTATGAAAAGTTGCATTGCAGTTTTTGTCTTTCTGCTCTTGTGCTTATCATGTTCCGATGGCAGCTTGTTTCTTTATTGAATTGTTCTGATGGCGGTGCCCTTTTGATGGCGGTGTGTTATTCCGTTCTTTCCTGTTTTTGTATCCAAGAAAGGGGTGGCGAATGCCTATTTTCATTCAATGCAGGACTGATAGTGCAGTTCAATTATCCACGTATGCTGGTTTGTGAATGCAGCTATCATCGCTTATGTGCAGCTTTTTAAGTGGGATGTGCTGTACTTTGACACCTCCAAAGCAGCTTTTAATGTCACTGCGTAGTATCTACACCTCGCTCTGGTCCCATGTATTATAATTATAGATTGTTTCCTACCCCCCGCGAGTTGTAATTTCTTGTTCTTTTGCTGCAACTCTTTTAGTTGGATCAATCATTGCAACTACAGACTGGCTCTCATACTTTGTAGTCAGTACTGGTGGAAGTATTTAGGCTTTGATTAAATAACCGAGCACAGTTCCATGTGGGTCATTGCAATTCCTGACTTCTTATACAGTATCAACTGGATTGTTTCAAATCCTTCTCTTTTTATCTTATCATTAACTGTGAGGGCGATTCTCCCGGTCTTGAACCTTGTTTGGCCTATTTTTAATGTAGTTTGGGAAATACGGGTGTAACATTTGTCCTCCAAGTCAGCGGCAGTCATAGATCGATCTAGACTTATCAGTATTCACACTTGGTTTGTGCGTCCCATCATTTCTATATATTCCTTCCTTTCTTTTCGTCAGTGGAAAAAGTTTTACTAGTCGCTTTTGCATTTAATGCTCTTATTCATGTGTCATTCCCTCATTGGCTCACTTTCTAGATCGTTATTAAACCAAACCTTTCAAGTCTTTAGGAAAATCTGTCTCCATCTATGTATTCAGTATTTTGGCTGCTAATCGATTGACGTTTTGAAAATTCTTTCATCCTCGATCGTGTGGCCAACATTCAAATTAAGGTACGTATATTTTTCCTTCATCTTGACTTTGTTCCTTTTTATGCTCTTATCCAAAGAAGGAAAGAAACGAAAAAAATTAATGTCCTTTAGATCGATTTCGTCTTTGATGGATTTTCCTTTAGATTGAAGTAAGAATCTTGTTTTTATTTTTATCTCTGTTAGATCTCTTTAGTTTAGCATTTCTTTTCTTAAACCAATCTCGAGATTCGGAAATGGCTTCCTCTTCTTCTTCTTCCCCCTTACTTTTGTCCTCTAAAATTACTTGAATGGAAGAAGTTAAGGGCAATTTAAATCAATTTAGGTTCATAGGTTATGAGGTTAGGGTTTTCGAATCTCATGAGCGTATCATTAATCCCTAATGGGTTTTACCCCCCTCACACCTAAACATATATGATATGGGCTTTATCACCCTCAAACCCATTTCTTTATCATTGATTGTCCATTGTTGATCTCATGCCTATCTAACTCGCCTCTCTTTCTTATACTCTTGTCATAGCCATTTTTATCCTTTATGTCCGTAGGATCGATTTCACCCTAGAGGGGGGGGTGAATAGGGTGATACTATTAATTATAAAAATTTAATGCGGAAGTATAAAATTATTTCAACACAGATATATCAGAATAACGACAGCATAAATAATAACAGAATAATAAAAGCAGAAAATAGAACACACAGATTTACCCAGCTTCGGCAAAACCCTACCTACGTGCTGCCCCCAAGGTTTCTACTAGAAATTAAGTAGTCAGACGCTTACACACGTAAACTCGCGACACCCGCTACCGACTAACCTAACTCTATGCTCAAAACCCTGGCACAACTCAGCCACTGAGTTGCGAATTCTCGAACTACACCACTGTAGTTCGTCCCCTAGTCACACGACTAGAAATTACAAATGTTTAAAAGATAACATACAAATTTAAAAACAAATTAAAATCAAAACCCTAATTTTAAACTAAAGCCCAATTAATAATATAAAGGAGCCGGCCCAACTAAAAAATGAATCCCCTGTTAATTTTTATATTATCTTCGGCCTGATTCCTTTGAGAACAAAAATGGCAGCTTTGCTCGTTCGTTCCTCTCTGAAAAATTAGGGTTTTGGAAATTGTTGAAGTCGCGGCTTTCGGTTCCACGATCGAAATAGATGATTTATCGATCCTTGCTTTGTCGATCGAGTGTTTCTTTGAATTGCAAACAGCTACTTCAAATTGTCGAGTTCGGTTGAATGATCTGGTATGTGATTTCCTTTTTATTAATTCTTGTTTATATGCTCGAACTCGATTTGATTCGAGTTATTGATTTAAAATTTTCTCTGTCGTTGCTTAAACTTGAATGCATTTTATGGCCGATGATGATTTGGGTTAAATAAGGATCGAATTCCTATAATTTCGTTAATTTGAATTTTTCATTTAATTTAGCTCGGCCCATTGATTTTGCTTGAATGCTTGAGATTGATCCTGACCTTTTCAATAAGTATTTTTTCCGATTGCTTGGTTATCACGGTTTTGGTTTCTGACTTGTTCGACTTCCTTGATTTCCACGGCTCTGATTCTGGTTTGAAACTGCTGCTATGAATTCTCTGGCATTGGATTTGTTTCCATTTTGACTTCGGCCTTGACTTTGTTTATGCGATGATATTTAAGACACCTCTGTTTTTGTTCGAAACCGCTTCTTGTAAAAATGTTCGACCTTGACTTCGTTGACTTCGGTCACTTGATTTTGTGAAAATATACACTTGTTCGATTTTTGTTTACACGTAGAACTTTGGTCATTTGGATTGATTCCCTATGGCTACACATTTTTTACTGTTTCGAGTACTGTCTGCACTAGATTCTTCTCGTCTTCAATGATTGATTTGAAACTGCTACGATTTGATTTTGTCTCAGCCTTGAACACTGCATCACTGAAACGTATATATGTATGCTCGACTTGACACTTTGTTGCTTGCCATTTTGAACTGCTGCACCGCTTCCATGTTGCCTCGAGTACATGTATATTGTTACTGCATTTTCTTGTATACTTCACTTGTGCTCTGGTCCTTTGATTCATTTTTTGCCATTTTAGTTGTTTTGACCATTTTATTGTACTTGTATTTTTGGACTGCACCTGTGTTGAATCCAGCTTAAAGCTCGGGTTTGACCTTGTGCTTGTGTCGAGACTTTATTTGTATTGCACTTGAGTTGAACCCGGCTTTTGATTTGGGTTTGACCTTGCTCATCTGTCCCTGTAACTTTATCAAGTGTATATCGGTGTGCACGACTTTGTGGCGTGTATAGTGATACACTGTGCATGTCACAAGTTGTTTGTGTGTGATGAATTCAAAATGAATATAATGACGAACAGCCCAAATAACCGAGGCAAATATTATTTTCAAAATACACATTTTATTTTATACTGCAAAAATATTTTCTTTTCAATTTTACTGCATTAGTGTTTATTTTGCAGATTTCTCAGATGCTGGATTCAATCTGGAATAGAGTTGAAGATAAAATATGAGTGAATGAGTGATATGTAGTGAGGTGCAAATGTAAATTGAAAATTGTGATGTAATCAATTTGTATTGTAATTAAAAATTGTATATATATATAGTGAGAGCTCTGATTTGTACTATTCAAAATTGTAATAAAATATCTGTTTGAATAAAATATCT
Organism: Allium fistulosum; assembly: GCA_030737815.1. Classification (NCBI taxonomy): domain Eukaryota; kingdom Viridiplantae; phylum Streptophyta; class Magnoliopsida; order Asparagales; family Amaryllidaceae; genus Allium; species Allium fistulosum. The sequence continues at coordinate 299,608,907 of CM060901.1, read as the reverse complement.
TTTGAATTTAAATTCTGTGTTACTTATTTTATTCAGCAAATATTTATTTAATTCTATGAAAATAAAATAGTACATTAACAAATACATTTAAATGAATATATATGTTTATTATCATCAAACAAAAATCATATACTCCCATATTCAACAATCTCCCCCTTTTGATGATAACAAACATATATTTAAGATTTTGAATTTGTTAAATGTATTTGATCTTTCAATTTGCTCCCCCTATTTGAATGCTCCCTCTCTACACAAAGGTCCTCCTTCATATATGCACAAAAATAAATAAAAATATGCAAATGAGCCTAGATGCAAATGGAAAATACAAAATAAAATATTTGACCTTTATTTGCTTTTATCTGACAAAATCTTAACTTTTCTCTCCCTCTTTTGTTATCAGCAAAAGAGTAATAGTGTTAGAAAAATAGAGATAAAGTGATAGACATTAATACAACATTAATACTCAATCGGGTATAAATATTAAATTTCAATAAAAAATCAAACAAAAATCATAAATACTCTGTTTGATGCATATTCCACTTTAGAATGATAGGGATGATGTCATCATATAAAACTATATAGTTGTGTCTATTTGTGGTATATTTATATCAGGAATTTGAATATCTGCTTACCGTGCTTAACCGTTAGGACTTTTAAATGAGATTAGTAGTACTTCCAAAATATATTTTTTAAAATGAATTCAAGTATCTTCTAACCACGCATAACCGTGAGGACTTTTAAATGGGATTAGAATCAACTTGTCTATTTAACCAATTAATTTTGATATGCGTTCCATACATGCATAACCGTGAGGACTTTTAAATGAGTATGGAAGCACATAATCAAAAAATTCCAAGTAATTCACCCATGCATAACCGTGAGGACTTTTAAATGAGAGTGAATACTTTGGATGTTTTTATTTGTTAAAAATATAATGAAATGAAAAACGAATAATTTCCCGTTTAAAATACCACATATTGACATACTATACTGGATTTTGATGAGTGATGGTCGATAGAAATATGATAGAATTAGAGATGGTCATGAATTTTTACCGACAAAAGTTTTTATAACTCTTGTTTAAATTTCTAATGAAATTTACTAATTATATTGTCTCAAGTTATAATATATAATTAATATCAACGCTCATCACTTTTTCAATCACTATTTATCTTTTCGATAATCTGTAGGGAGTTAGATTAGTTAATGTAGTCATTTAAAATCAAATCCAAAAATAATTATAAAATCAAATTTTCCAAAACGACTAATCTGAAACAAGGTCAACAAAAATGATTTCCTAGAAGGGGTTTTATAAGAAAAATGTCTGCTATTTGAAAATTATTTGAAATGAAAAATATGCAGATATTTTCTTTGAAAAAGGATGCAGCTACTGAATGTCTCAACATAAATCATGTTCCACCAGTAATTTTTCTATCAACTAGATTACCAGTGTAATCTACATCTGAATTTTTCTTTCACTCGAAATTATCATTAGTTGGATGTTATAGACCAGATCGTGGAGTGTGCAACAGAATTGCTTAAGATCATTTTTACAACATTTAAATGAAATTCTTTTGAATTTGAATTGAACCCGTGCAAATAAACAAGCAGTGAACATAGTGTCAAATATATCCACTTGTTTCAAGAGTAATTAATAAAACACCATCATTAGTCCAAAACAAAAACTATATGAACTGGTTCAAGAATGAAACGATGATTTGTCAACATTTTTGCACAAATCAGAATCAAAAATAAGAACAAGTCAAATAAGAACAAATCAATATCAAATAAGAATAAGTCAGAATCAAAATCGAAATTTATTTCTTCATCAAATAACTGGCTGATTTAAATCAAATTATGGTGTAGATTATCATATTTAATAAACCGTTTAAGATAAATATACCATTACCTATTTTACCTTTGCCAATAATTTTTCATTGTTGTCTATTGTGATTTTGCCACCTTTATACTAGGCTAAGGAACTTTGATTTGTTGCCCATTGTGTGTCTGGAATAGCCAGAATCTAGATAACACTGTTGTTGTTCCTTAGTCTGCCACCATACCTACACGAGAGAATATTTTTGTGACCTATTTGTTTTTATAGGTCCATTGTTGTTAGGGCAATAGATTTTGAAAAATAAGCGTGTGTATACCCCAAAACTATTTATATATGTTCCTTTCGGCACCCAGATTTGTTTAACTTTGAGAGATTTTATATTCGTGCCTTTTGGAACCCAAATTGGAATAGTTTTCACGTGTTTGGGTCTATACCAACAAATATTTTGACTGTGTCCAATTTTTCTACAAATTGTGCACTCGGATTTGACTTGATTAATTTTGCTTTTAACAGGTTCAGATTGATTATACCCAAGTCCTTGTCTATCTATATTAGCAGTTTGTTTTCCTATTAGCATATTTAGTGATCTTTCACTTTTGGAAAATTTTCCTAAAGTTGTAAACAATTGTTGGACTTGTGTTTTGAGAGATTCGTTTTCGTTCAATAATTGTGTGCACCTTTTAATAGAATTTTCTCTCCTAGTATTTTCACTTTCTTTCAAAATCAGAATTTCATTTTCAAGCGATTTAATTTTAATTTCTAATTTTTTAATTTCTCCTTCGAATGTTGGACACTTATCACACTTAGGGCTCTTGCTTTGATAGTTTTTAACTAATTGATCAAGCTATTTGTTTAAATCTATCAAAGTATCTCTTTGTGATTCAATTTTAGCGTATCTTTCCCTAAGTCATTCAAAAAAGCCATTTACTTCGTGGAAATATATAAGTAATTCTGAGTGAGTGAGATTTGGTACCTCGCTTGGCTCGTCATCATCGCTATCAGTTATATCACCTCGAAGGCACAGATCTCCTTTCTCACTCTCACTGCTAGTGCTTTTATCATCTTCATCACTTGTATACCACGTGGCTGCAAAACTTCTCCTTTTCGATTTTTTTTCTTGGCTATGTCGATTCTGAGGACAATTGGGCTTGATGTGGCCAGGTTTATTGCACTTGTGACAGAAGATCTCTCGTTCTTCTGAGTCGTCTAGTGCTTTGGCTATTCTGCTTTTCAATTTTTGATTTAGAGCTGGATTTCTATACTTGTGATTCCATCTTTTGAATTTCTTTATTAATAGTGCCAACTCAGCTGCCCCATTATCATCGTCGTCATCATCAGTTTCTGTTGTTCCTTTGAGAGCTATTGATTTCTTTCGAGTATCACCTCCTTCACGCTCTCCCTTGAATTTCATTTCTAGCTCGTAAGTGGTGAAATTTCCGATGAGTTCTTCAATTTTGATCTGCTTCAAATCCTTTGATTCTTGAATAGCTGTGACTTTTGCTTCAAAACTCCATGGAAGGACTCTGAGGATTTTTCGAACAATTTCCAACTCTGTGTATGATTTTCCGAGAGCTTTTGATTTGTATACGATATTGAAAAGTCGTCCGTACAGCTCTTTGACATTTTCTTCCTTGGCCATTGTGAAATTCTTGTATTCGCTACTCAGCATGGCAAGGTGAGATTCCTTGACTTGGGATGTTCCTTCATGAGTCACTTCTAGTGTGTGCTAGATTTCCTGCGCAGTTAGACAATGTGAGACACGATTAAATTCGATTTGATCCAATGAACAAATAATAGAATTCATAGCTTTAGCATTAGCATTAGCATTTTGTAGTCTATTTTCAAGATCTGTCCATTGATCCATCGGTTTATCCATTTCATGATTATCCACCATTATAGTATGGGTCCTATAACCTATCTCAACAATATTCCAAGCATCAATGATTTTCAGAAAGATTTTCATTCTATTTTTCCAGTAATCATATTCACCATTGAACATTGGTGGTCTAACTATGGACTGACCCTCATCAAAAGCATTAAAAGAAGCCATTTTAAAAATTCAAATTTTTAAAACAAAAATTGGTTTTTGAAAAATCAAATTTTTTAAAACAAAAATGGCTTTTGATCCTAGCTCTAATACCACTTGTAGGATCGATTTCACCCTGGGGGGAGGGGGGTAAATAGGGTGATACTATTAATTATAAAAATTTAATGCGGAAGTATAAAATTATTTCAACACAGATATAGCAGAATAACAGCAGCACAAATAATAAAAAACAGAAAATAGAACACACATATTTACCCAGCTTCGACAAAACCCTGCCTACGTGCTACCCCCAAGGTTTCTACTAGAAATTAAGTAGTCAGACGCTTACACACGTAAACTCACGACACCCGCTACCGACTAACCTAACTCTATGCTCAAAACCCTGCCACAACTCAGCAACTGAGTTGCGAATTCTTGAACTACACCACTGTAGTTCGTCCCCTTGTCACACGACCAGATATTACAAATGTTTAAAAGATAAAATAAAAATTTAACAACAAATTAAAATCAAAACCCTAATTTTAAACTAAAGCCCAATTAATAATATAAAGGAGCCGGCCCAACTAAAAAATGAATCCCCTGTTAATTTTTATATTATCTTCGGCCTGATTCCTTTGAGAACAAAAATGGCAGCTTTGCTCGTTCGTTCCTCTCTGAAAAATTAGGGTTTTGGAAATTGTTGAAGTCGCGGCTTTCGGTTCCACGATCGAAATAGATGATTTATCGATCCTTGCTTTGTCGATCGAGTGTTTCTTTGAATTGCAAACAGCTACTTCAAATTGTCGAGTTCGGTTGAATGATCTGGTATGTGATTTCCTTTTTATTAATTCTTGTTTATATGCTCGAACTCGATTTGATTCGAGTTATTGATTTAAAATTTTCTCTGTCGTTGCTTAAACTTGAATGCATTTTATGGCCGATGATGATTTGGGTTAAATAAGGATCGAATTCCTATAATTTCGTTAATTTGAATTTTTCATTTAATTTAGCTCGGCCCATTGATTTTGCTTGAATGCTTGAGATTGATCCTGACCTTTTCAATAAGTATTTTTTCCGATTGCTTGGTTATCACGGTTTTGGTTTCTGACTTGTTCGACTTCCTTGATTTCCACGGCTCTGATTCTGGTTTGAAACTGCTGCTATGAATTCTCTGGCATTGGATTTGATTCCATTTTGACTTCGACCTTGACTTTGTTTATGCGATGATATTTAAGACACCTCTGTTTTTGTTCAAAACCGCTTCTTGTAAAAATGTTCGACCTTGACTTCGTTGACTTCGGTCACTTGATTTTTTGAAAATATACACTTGTTCGATTTTTGTTTACACGTAGAACTTTGGTCATTTGGATTTATTCCCTACGGCTACACAGTTTTTACTGTTTCGAGTACTGTATGCACTAGATTCTTCTCGTCTTTAATGATTGATTTGAAACTGCTACGATTTGATTTTGTCTCAGCCTTGAACACTGCATTATTGTAACGTATATATGTATGCTTGACTTGACACTCTGTTTCTTGCCATTTTGAACTGCTGCACTGCTTCCATGTTGCCTCGAGTACATGTATATTGTTACTGCATTTTCTTGTATACTTCACTTGTGCTCTGGTCCTTTGATTCAATTTTTTCCATTTTAGTTGTTTTGACCATTTTATTGTGCTTGTATTTTTGGACTACACCTGTGTTGAAACCAGCTTAAAGCTCGGGTTTGACCTTGTGCTTGTGTCGAGACTTTATTTGTATTACACTTGAGTTGAAATCGGCTTCTGATTTGGGTTTGACCTTGCTCACCTGTCCCCGTAACTTTATCAAGTGTATATCGGTATGCATGGCCTTGTGGCATGTACAGTGATACACTGTGCATGTCACAAGTTGTTCGTGTGTGATGAATTCAAAATGAATATAATGACGAACAACCCAAATAACCGAGGCAAATATTATTTTCAAAATACACATTTTATTTTATACTCCAAAAATATTTTCTTTTCAATTTTACCGCGTTAGTGTTTATTTTTCAGATTGCTCAAATGCTGGATTCCATCTGGAATAGCGTTGAAGATAACATATGAGTGAATGAGTGATATGTAGTGAGGTGTAAATGTAAATTGAAAATTGTGATGTAATCATTTTGTATTGTAATCAAAAATTGTATATATATAGTGAGAGCTCAGATTTGTACTATTCAAAATTGTAATAAAATATTTGTTTGAATAAAATATCTGTTTGAATTTAAATTCCGTGTTACTTATTTTATTCAGCAAATATTTATTTAATTCTGTGAAAATAAAATAGTACATTAACAAATATATTTAAATGAATATATATATATATATATATGTTTATTATCATCAAACAAAAATCATATACTCGCATATTTAGCAATGTCGAGAATGGTTACAACCTCACTTGCGAGGAGCTTCAGTTTCCGACTGATATTAACAAAAGCCCTTCAAAGGGGATGTTGACTTTTTCTATGCCCAAGCCAAAAAATGGTTTCTTCTGGACATCCCCCGGAAGATTCAGATATGGTCTGGTTTGTACTTCTTTATTTCGAACTTGGATAAATTTCCTTCTTCTTTTGGCCAATATGACATCGAATCGTATGAATTGCATAGGAACCACATTCTAGGACTAGATGAAAAGGTGAGGGAAATAATAAAGTTTGTTTAATAAAGATATGCTGAAGAAACATAATTTTCTGCATCCAAATCACGCATTTTCTCACAATATTTTTAAGCCTTGCCGGACCTCGGCTGGGTCTAGGGTTATTATTTATTTATAATAGATTTTAGATTTATTATTCTTATGATTCTGACCTCCATTGGAAGCTTCTTCTGACCTTAAGATTCCTTTTCTATATATGTACAATGGATGTTGCTGATATGGCTACACTTCTCAAGCCCAGAAAACCACCGTAAAAGGATATTCGGAATAGAAAAAATGACGCTGTCCAAGGTTCTGACTAGGACCCGAAAAAATTGGCTACTTCTTTCCCATTCCTCCAACAGTTTGTCCTACTTCTTCTTTAACAGCGCTGCCTGTCCCTCCTCTATGGAGCGGCCCTGCCCGTAGTGCTCGCTACTTGTCTCTGCCCAAGAAGGCCATATCTGATATAGTAGAGAAAGTGAGGAGGATTGCGTTGGGTATGCTGTCTCACATTGCCTATCTTCTCTATCCTTACTCCTTCCCCTCCGATTTTTGGAGCTCTCCCCTTCTGAACTTGTGCCCGAGATGGATAAGTCCCAGTCTTACATAAGTAATCTTCCCTTTCTTTTTTAGGTAGCTTAGTCCTATCATATTTATTAAATTGTATTCTCTTTATTTTTTATAGCTCGCCACTTCAATGATAGAGGCGCGAAAGTGGGAAGGTGAACAGGTCGTCACTCTTGCTCGGTGGGCTATACTTAAAGCGGATCTCGCTTCAGCTAACGATGAGAAAAAAAAACTTTGCTTTAAGAATGGCCCAGATCAGGAAAGATTTCAGGGTGTATCAAAAAAAGGCCGAGAGGGAGGCCAGCTCTGCGGCGAATGCCTAAGCCTCAAAAGAACGCGAGTTAAAGGAGAAGGGTGAGAAGCTAGCCAGGTGGCAGGAAGATCTCAGGTAGAGCATTTCCACCATGATCTACAATATATGCATCGACAAAACATCGGTTTAAGGAAGAGATTGACCTTAACTTTCTCATGGAAAAACACATGGTGGACTTGAACTGCAAATACTGCCGAACCAAGTGGAATAAGGAGGTTGCAGCGCAGAATGACTCCATTCTGTACAAATAATTGAGGATAATAGAGAGAAGGAGTGTTTGCAACCAAGTTGGCCACAAACACCCAAGAATAGGTTTAAGTAGTGAAATAAATGAAGAAATTAAATGAAAACAGAGGAATAACCCTGAATATCAAGAAAAATGCAGTAGAGAGCAAAAACAATAAGATTTATAGTGGTTTGGCATTGATTGCCTACGTTCACTTTGAATACTTTCTTTATTGCTTCATAATTCACTTGATTACAGTTATAATCAATAAGGAATAGCAAGAGATCAGAAAAGAATAAAGGAAGTTGGATACAATAATGGCAGAGTTTCAGTTGCAACCCAAAAGTCCCATAAAATGACCAACCGTGCCTCCATTTATAGATGCAGGCGACCTTCAAACTGACTGAAACTTTGGCAACAAGATCTCCCTAACCATATGGGCCCACCATAGGAGGGCTAGGCCCAACTCTCAAGTGCTAAGGATCGGTACCGATCCCTCCATTGGTCGAGTTCGGGCAAGCGATTCCCATGGTAGCTCCCTTTTGGTCTATATAGATGGTGTTTCAAATATCAAAGTGATTGGATGCATGGAGCTCTAGTTTTTGCAATGTTCCAATTTGAATCTTGATATGGCCTAGGCAATGCCGATCCCTCCTAACAAGCACATCTTACTGATCCCTTTAGCTTCATACGCCAAGTCGATCCCTCTACGTTCTCATCCAAACCAACCGTCTTGCCAAATAACTATACCGATCCATACCACTTCCTCCTACTATGCCGAACCATAACCTACGATCAAACCATACCGACCCCTCCATGACAATCAATATACCGACCCCTATCATTTTACAACTTATGCTGATCCCTCTCCACTTAATCATCTTGCCATGTAACCATGCCGACCCCCATCATCTCAATCATATGCCGAACCATATCCTCCATACATATTATGCCGACCCATTACCATATTACATATATATCAATCCATCCATATTTCATCCAATTTGACCAACATTCATGCCGATCCATATTCCAACAAAACCAAACCCCATAATCTGATATCCTGCATCGTCTATCTATTAACTCTATTTAGCCCTTGTAATCAGCCCTATGTAGCCGGGTCAAGGCACCGGTAACAAGGAGGACCATGAAGACCTGGCGTCTAAGGATGTCGAGGGGCCAACTAGAACTAAGGTTATTTCAAACCCTCATGTAGATGTTTAAATTTTGTATGTGAATTCCAAGACCTTCTTAGTATGTAATGAAAACTTATTTTCCGTGATTCTTTTGTCATTATTTTATTTAGTTGTTGTTTTGTGAATGATCATGTCATCTTCGTTGTTTTTGTTTTAGTCTTTTGAAGAAGTTTTGTTTACTAAACTTCTGAAGGAAAGCTTTTAATCACCTCAAATGATCGTAGAGTAATTGAAGCTTTAACCACTTCCATAATTTTGGAATCAACAAATTTAAGTGACATTAAATTTTCCTTTGAGTAGTAATTGTGTCACCGGAAGCTTACACAACCATGTACTGCAGTTTAACCGATCAAGTAGTTCCAGTTCAACTGTTTGTTAAAATATCAAATTAGTTTTATTCTAATAACGAATCAAAGTTGGGAGGGTTTTGAAGTGAAATAATTAAATAATAGTGCATAAAAATAAAAGACAGAGGAATTTTATGTGGTTTGGATTCTTTCAAAATCCTATGCCCACGGGTCAAATCTTTCTTTATAAATTTTTCCTTGGTACAACATTATATGGATGAAAGTCAAACAAAAGGTACAATTCTTTCAATTTTCCCCAAAAAGGAATCCTCCCTCTCCTTGCAGCGTCCATCCTATTTATAGTGTAAAGATGCACGCATACCACCACAATCTCTTTTCTTTTGTTATTTTAATTCCCACCTTTGGATCCTGCCATGTGTTACTCATCTGCATTATTAGTTTGCTGTGTTTGGACTGCTGATGCGTCTTTGGCGAGAAACTATAATTTGAGCAGCTAAATTCTTGGTACCGGCAAGAAATTTGAAATTGAAGCGAAAACCTCTCAATTTGAGCGAGAACAACTAAAATCGAAGTAGGAAACTTGGATTTGAATAGGCTTCCTACTTCTGACCTAAGGAGTGCATCTGAGCTGCCCCTGTTCAGGAATAAGAGTGTAATGAGGCATTCCCCTATATTTCAGCCTTAGGCATCGTTGATGTCCTCGGGGTTGACTAGCTCGGTTCTCTTATGCATCGTTGGTATGATACCGCTTTAAGAACGGAGGTGAGGTTTGAGCTGTAAGTGCGGAACATCGATGGAGCTCTATTTAAGTGGCCTTAGCTTACCACTTTTGTTCGACATTGCGACGAAGGTAGTTGTAATTGAGTTGCTTTTCTCCAGCCTATGTTGTTAGCCCAATATCCATATGCATGTGTCCCAAGCTGCCCTTGATTTGGGTATGAGCAAGTTGCTTGATAAGGGCTGCTTGCATCTTTGCCGTTTCCTAACAAGTAAAGAACTGTGATAGCGTGCTATTTGGATAACCTCATATGCAGCCCTTGGAATACTTTGGATTCCTCGTAGTACTTCTTAAAGGGTCATTGATAAGCATAGATCTGAGCTTGAAAGTGTTAGCATCGCATTAGATTTTAGGAATAATAGTTGGGTTGATCAGGTCAATTGACACGTAGAGTGTTCATTTATGGTCTGCTCGAAATGGATCAAGGAAGGTTTTGGTGAAAAGTTCTAGGATGGTTTTTGTCTTTCAGCTTTTGTGCTTGTCATGTTCCGATGGCGGTTTGTTTCTTTATTGAATTGTTCTAATGGCGGCGCGTTATTATGTTCTTCCCTTTAGTATCCAAGAAAAGGGTGGAGCATGCCTATTTTATAATGCAGGATCGATAGTGTAGTTCAATTATCCACGTATGCTGGTTTATGAATGCAACTTGTCATCGCTTGTGTGCTGCTTTTTGAGCGGGATGTTTTTTTTTACTTTGACACCTCCAAAGCAGCTTCTAATGTCACTGTGCAGTATCCACAACTAGCTTTGGTCCCATGTATTATAATTGTAGATTGTTTCATGTCCCTTGTGAGTTGTAATTTCTTGCTCTTTGGCTGTAGCTCTTTTAGTTGGATTATCGAGCCATCCTTTTTTTCGTCATGGCTGCTCCCGCCCTTGTCCCCCCCCCCCTCTCCCCATCTTTTCAAACTGTCCTTCTTCCTGCTCCACCCATTCTTTCAACTATTCTTTCACCATCTTCTCGTACCTGTCCTCTGCCATCATCCCCACCATCCTTACCTCCCCCTGTTCCCCCTCCTCTAGTCTCGTTCATTCCACAACCACCCGCTGCCACGTCCATTCCTCAACCTCCTCCTATCTCGTGCATCCCTCAACCTCCACCTGTCTCGTCCTTCCCTCATCCCCCGGTCGCTTCTGCCCCATGGTCTTCTCTTTTCAAATCCAAACCCCGTAATGCTGGGCTTTTTTCCCCTGTCGATTTTCCCCTTGTTTTCGATGGCCATGCTCTTGTTCCTCCTGATGTTGTTATTAAGGCTAGAACTGATATATGGAGAGACTGGTTGGTGGGATTCTTTCTTGACAAACCCCTTTCTTATCTCACTGTTATCAATCATTTGAAGAATTTGTGGAAGCTGAAAGGCGAGATTGTTGTTAAATCTGATGGATGTTTGTTCTTGTTCAATCTATCGTGTGCGGAAGACAGAAGGAGAATTCTGGAAGCTGATCCTATCTTCCTTAGGAACAAAATTTTCATAGTTAAAGCTTGGGATCCATCTATAGGTAATAGTTGCAGTTCTATCAAAACTGTTCCAGTATGGCTAAAACTTTCAAACATCCCTATCTATGCTTGGTCACATATTGGTATCAACTAGCTAGCTTCCAGAATTGGAAAGCTTTTATGCATGGATTCGTCCACTGAGAAGCTAGAGAGGATAGGATATGCGAAATGTCTTGTTGATGTTTCCCCTGATCGAAAATTAGTTGATGAGTTCCCTGTCAAATTACTAGATGGATCTACTCAAGTTGTTAGAGTCAATTATTTGTGGAAGCCTGACATTTGTAATGAATGTAAGGAGTTTGGTCATGTGGACATTGATTGCCCCAAATTATGTGCAGATAAAGCTAACTGTAATGATGCAACTGGATTAAAGAGTAACAATCAGGAGGTAGCTAAACTAAACATTGGAGTAGGCACAGCACATAAGAAAAGTAAACAAGTTTGGCAGAAAGTAGCAAAAAGGAAGAGTACTACTAAAGATCTATCCCCATGTGAAATTTCGGATTTGAATGTTAACAAGCTTCCTGTTGTTGAGCCTGTTACTTCCATTGTTGAGCAAACGCAAAAAGGAATGGTTTGTCCGTTTGAACTTGAACAAGATGTTAATAAATCTCAAAATTGTATGACAGAGAAGGAGCATGACGTTCCCCTTTCACACAACAGTTTTGAGTTGTTGATTGGGTTGAATGACGAAACTGGAGAAGAGAATGAAGTAACTTCTGAGAAGGAACATGATGTAGAAACAATTTCTCTTGTGGATGTTGTGGTCTGCAGTGAGCAGAAACAAAGATCAGTAAAACGAAATAAGAAAGATGAAACTGCTACTGAAGTACCCGTACGCAATGTACACAATGACACTGCAGATATGTGCAGTATATCTGTTGTGCATGGAACATGCACCATGCCTGCTGATCCTGGTCCCCTCTGTTTGAACAACCTTGAATCTGTTCCATCATTAGTTAACCCCTTTCCCCCTTCACATCCCAATTTCCTTCCTCTCATTGAAAATGACCTTGATGAACCCTTTTGTCTGGCCTTACAAAAGCAGATTACAGATTTGGTAATCTCTATGAAATCTTCTTCCCAACCTCATCCTAATTCTCTCTCATCCCCATCTTCTAATTCAAATCAAACATCCTCAAGGCAATCTTATGTATTTACTGGAACCATTCCAGGATGGAAATCTCCCCCCTTGTTTCCATGTGAAGATGGAGATCCAAATCATGCTCCGTGCTCGAATGTCGGCACCAGGAACAAAAGAAAACCTCATAAACAAAACCAAGTCTCATCCCGATCAGAATCTCCTGTAACAAGGAGCATGAGAGAACTTACTCATCAATCTCTAGTTTAATAATGTTGCACAACATTGGTTCATGGAATATTAGAGGCTGTCACAACTTCGTTAAGTTGGACCATGTAAAGCAATTAATCACTTTGCATCAATTGTCGATATTTGCAATTCTTGAAACTAAACTAAATCTTCCCCTTACGATTTCTGCTGCACATTATGTCAACCCATCTTGGACTCTGACACATAACCTTCCTGAAGCTAGCTATGGTCGTATTATGATTCTTCATAACCCTTTGGTCCTATCTCTTGATCTCATTCATGCCACTGCTCAGATTATGCATCTCCATGCTAAGTACCATAATCCCCCTACATCCTTTTATATCTCCTTTGTGTATGCTTCGAACTCTCCAGCCACAAGACAATCTCTCCTTACCTTGATCCCTGCTTTAAGACAGGAAACCCATCCTTGGATTGTTGTTGGCGATTTCAACTGCTGCCTTGCCTTGTCTGACAAGCATGGTGGCCGTCCTCTTGTGCTTAATGATATTTACCCCTTAAACACTGCTATTTTTGATTCTTCTCTCATACCTATTCATAGGGAAGGAGCCCTTTTTTCTTGGAACAATCGCTCCAGAAGTGGAGTTAGAACATTTTCAAATATTGATCATTCATTCTCTAATTTCAAAGCCTTATCTTCCTGGCCTAATCTAACCACCTTTCTTCCTCCTTCTATTCTTTCTGACCACTCACCTCTAATCATATCCTCTGGTAGGAAGCTCCATGATGTTAAAAGAGGATTTAAATTTTATAATTCTTGGATCCATGATCCCGAATATAACTCAATAATACAAACTGTGTGGCCTAATCATTTTGTTGGAAACCCTATGTATATTTTTTGCAGGAAACTAAGAGCAATTAAGGATGCATTAAGAGTTTGGGCAAAACAAAAGTTTGGTAATGGCAACCTCAAATCTACCATACTTAAGGAACAGCACAAGGAAGCTCAAGTAATGATGATGGCTCATCCGGACATAGCCGATCTTGCTACCAAGGAAGCTGATCTTTTCCATGAACTTAGTCAAGCCTTGGACACTGAACGAGATATGAAAAAGCAACAGACAAGAATCAAGTGGGCTATGGATGGTGATAGGAACACTAATTTTTTCCACGCTACCCTCAAAGCCAATCAATCAAACAACAATATATATTCGATACATGATGACGAAGGGATCCTGCATTCAACTCCTGAGACTGTGATCAGAGCCTTTCAAAAGCATTTTTCTGGCCTGCTAGGGAATGATAAAAACTTTAAGCCTCAATTGGATGATCTTTCTACTATTTCCTTGCCCCAAGTTAATAGGACTGAAGATGCTAGGTTAGTGGAAAAAGTTACTGATCTCGAAATAAAGAATGCTCTCTTTTCAATGAACAAAAACTCGAGTGGTGGACCTGATGGTTTCAACGTCCAGTTCTTCATATCTTCTTGGGATATCGTTGGTGCGCAATTCTGCTTGGCTGTTCACAACTTTTTTGACAAATTCAAGCTTCTTAAATCTGTCAATGCCACGAATCTAGTTTTAATCCCCAAAGGCTTGCACCCTTCTATTGTTTCTTCCTTTAGACCTATCTCCTGTTGTAACGTTATATACAAGTGTATTTCAAAGATCATTGCCTCCCGTCTTGTTGCTGTGCTTGTGCGAATCATCTCTAACAACCAAGTAGCCTTTCTGCCTAATAGGAACATCCTTGATAATGTCATGCTTGCTCATGAACTATTAAAAGGATATAGTAGTGCTAATGCCACTCAAGGAGCTATGCTCAAGCTTGATCTCAAAAAGGCGTACGATAGCATACAGTGGACTACTGTGGTCAGAACAATGTCCCTTATGGGATTTCCTAAAGTGTTTGTTGCATGGATATATGAATGCATCTCCACTCCCTCTTTCACTCTGATCTTGAATGGAGCTAACTGTGGTCATTTTGTCTCCAAGCAAGGAATTAGACAGGGTGACCCGCTCTCTTCCTATGTGTTCATTTTGGTTATGGAAGTCTTAACATGCTACTTAAAGCCTCTATATCTGTCCAGACAAATCCACTACCATTCAAAATGCAAAGACTCTCAGATAACGTCTCTTCTCTTCGCTGATGATATCATGTTATTCACCAAGCCCAACCAACAGTCTCTTGAATCCATTAGACATGCTCTTCATAGTTTCTATCTGATGACTGGTCTTGAGTTAAATACTCATAAGTCGAGCATTTTATTTGCTGGAGTATCTCCGGTTCGAAGTCATGATCTTTCTTCTATAGCAGGGATGCAAATCATGCATCATGACATGACGTACCTTGGGTTGCCTCTTTGTTCCTCTAGGGTATCCCTTGCTGATTGCCAACCCTTATTTCTTAAAATTACCTCATCCATGGAGAGGTGGTCCACTAGATTTCTGTCACAAGCAGGCAGGCTCACTCTCATCAATTCTGTTAGTCTCTCTATGATGATCTATTGGGCCAGGGCCTTCATTTTACCAACTAAACTTTTGAATATGGTCAGATCTGCAATGTTTAGATTCTTCTAGTTTGGTTCCATCCATGCTAGGAAGCCGTTCTCGTGTTCATTCAAAGCTTTTGAAAAGCCTCACAGCAAAGGAGGTCTTGGCATCATCAATCTACCGGTTTGGAATAGGGCTGCATATAGTTCTCACTTCCATGCAATCATGATCAAGAAGGACTCACTTTGGGTTTGTTGGTGTCTTGTGCATAATATTGGATCCAAGAATTTTTGGAAATGGATGTTCCACAGTCTTGCAGCTGGATTTGGAGGAACATTTTGAAATTGAGAGAGATATTTAAGCCTCTTATCCAGATAAAACTCACTGCATCGAGTGGTTGCAGTTTCTGGAATGACCCATGGATCTGCAAAGGCGTAATACTTGATTCCATTCTCAACACTCAAGAAAAGTTTCAATCTGGAGTTAGCATAAATGCCAAAGCTGTTGATCTTATTGTGGATGGCAAGTTGTGCCTTCCATATTGCAGCAATCAAAATGTCAGGACCTACTGGAAGAATCTAGCTTGTAATACGTATGTCTTCCAAGACCAGGAAACAGTGCATTGGAATGGCAGACCACACTCAATAAGCAGTGTTTATGAATCACTTCATGGTGTTACCAATATGCCAGATTGCAAATGGTACAGAGCTACTTGCAATGATATTTCTCCTAGCAGGGATAATTTGTTCTTCTGGAAGTGTGTTAATGATGCCCTTCTAACAAGAATGAAACTTGTAGACTATGGAATGTTCGTTCCCACCATATGTACCTTGTGTGATGCCTATGCTGAAACTACTCATCACATATACTTTGAATGCCCCTTAGTTCATGAGCTATGGAGTGATATGTTGATACAGATCTGGTTAGTTGCTGTTCCACTTCACTTCTCTGAGCAGTGGTCCCTGATTTATACTGCAACCAAGTGGAATACTGAGAGAAGAACATACTTTTTCTTCATTCTCAAAAAATTGATGAAACTGGTGTGGGGTGAGAGGAACAAAAGGGTTTTTGAAGGTAAATGCAGGACTGTGCTAGTGCTCTGGGCTGCTCTTAAGCATGATATATTCGATGGTATGAAAGCAAGTAAGCATGAATTTCTGGACCATCAAATCGAACCATGGATCCCGTAGCTTTGTTTCTTTTTTGGTCTGTATTTTTTCTTTTCTTCTGTTTGTTCTCTTTTTTTAATAAATCTGGTAGGGGCCCAGTTTTCAACCCCGCTTACTCTGCAAAAAAAAGTATCGCGACTATAGGCCGGCTCTCATACTTTGTAGTCAGTCCCGGTAGAAGTATTAAGGCTTTAATTAAATAACCGAGCACCGTTCCATGTGACTCGTTGTAATTCCCGACTTCTCGTACAGTATCAACTAGATCGTTTCAACTCTCTCTCCTTTTATCTTAACTTAATTGTGAGGGCAATTCTCCCGGTCTAGCACCTTGTTTGGCCCATTTTTAAAGTAGTTTGAGAAATACGGGTGTAACAATATACATATATAATAATTATATATATATTTTTGTTAATTTAAATTAAATATATTTAAATTTTGTTTGACTAAGTAAAATATATAAATTTGAATCAAAATTCAATATTTAGACTTTTCTAATTCAAATCTAATATTGACATGTTACACAAATTTTATAATTTAATTTTAGATCAAATATAACTATTTTAGAATATCATAAAATTAAAAATATGTAAAGAAATATCTAAAATATATTACTAATTCAAATAATTAATTTTTAAATATATATATTATAAATTAATTTTCGACCTAATAAATTACATGCACACAGATACACACACACACGCACCCACATGTTGTATATAAAATAATATGAATATTCTATTAATAATAAAATCATTTTAGGCATAATACATATACATACACATATATACACATTACATACATACATACATATTTGTATACTTACGAATATGTGAGCAAAAAAGTTTATATTAAAGCTTAAAAAACACATACACACACAAATATATATAATTTTTTCCCTTAAACTAGCTTAAATAAAATAAATCTGAATTCAAAACATTTATAAAAAATATTTTGGACGAATATTTATATTATATATATATATATATATCTGTGTGTGTATATATAAGAATAATTTTTTTCATTTGCAGTTTTAATAATTTATAATTCTAAAACAAATCAAAACTTATAATCAAATTCCTAAATTATTGAGTAGAATATATATATATATATATATATATATATATATATATATGTGTGTGTGTGTGTGTGTGTGTGTGTGTTTAGTAATATATAAATATACACTATGGCAGGTGATATATGTATATAGATAAGACATTAGGTTATTACCTAGTAGATCCTGCTTCCGAAACAACTTGATTTGTAAATAAGCTCCCAAAATCTTTTAATCCACAACTTAGCAATAATCAAAGGAACCACCTTTTAAATTGTATTTGATGTTTGGATGGAATGTAAAGTTCATCTTTAAGGGGTATGCATGACTATAAGTGGCAGTTATGGTTGTGGAGCATCAACCAGAAAACTATGTGGTTTGCCTTGGTATTTATAGAGAGAAAAGGAAGAAAAAAATCTACCACCTTTTACTCATTCTCTCTTACCAATTCATACCTAGGTCTAAGACCTTTTCCACCCTTCTAAGGCTGGTTATACCATATCAAACGTGGATCAAAAAATCTTCAAGCCCATTTAAGTAACCTTAGGTAGTGTTGTGACAATTTGACTGTATTTATTTGTAACAACCTCGATTTTTCAATATGGATTAAATAAATTAAATAAAGAATTAAATTGAAAATTTAATGAGGAATTTGATTTCTTATTTATTGAAGTGGGAGAAATTAGAATTTAAGTAATAATAATTGAAATAAGAATTTGAAAATGTGTATCTATTAGATAAGCAATATATGTAATTTATTGATGTAAATTTCTTGTTTTAAACTTGTTAAATAAGAGATTACTGTATTTCAAATATTGTGCAATTAATTTATAATAAAAATCAAATTAAACAGTGTTAAATTTTTAAAAACAATTTAAAAAGTTATCTAGTTATGATGGTTTTGATATTATGATAAAACACTTAGACAAATTATTTTGTGAAATCATTAGTTGGTTTAGAATAATTAGAAGTAAATATAAGGAATAAAAGAAATAAGAATTTGTATTTTATGAAATGGGCATAGATTAAACCCATATCCATTTCTAAGCAAATAAGAGAAGAAGCCTTCTCATTTTCTCACTTTCTATGTTTTGTACGTACTCAACATTAGAAAAAAAAACAAAGTTCTTCCTTAAAACCTAGAAAGCAAATCAATATGGAAAAATCAAAATAAATTCCAAAAATTTTAGATAAAATCAAAAGTAAGCTCTCCTAGCTCTAGTTTACTCTTTAGTCAAATTGATTTCTGTTATAATATGTTTTGATTATTGTTTGTTTTCATTTTGGGTAGAGAGAAAATTTAGGGTTTTCTGAAATCTTAAGAAGCAAGGTAGAATTTGTTGTTTGACAAGCTAAGTAAAGAGGAAAGGTGAGATAATCACTCGCAAGTATCTCTATTTCATATTTATATACTAAATTTGCTATTTGGATGAATTATTGTTGAATTATCTTAAATTTTGTTGTGATAATTTCATATCTTGGTGCCATATTTTCTAATAGTTAAAATCCTATTTTCAGTTTATAAAAACCCACTTCACATGGTCATGGTTTGCATTTAATTACTAATGTTTGTATGCTTGCATGGATGTTAAATCAGAATCCTAAGACTCAAGATGATCAATACAGAAAAATAGGGACGGGAGCAACGGGAGGCTATTGGCGCTGCTTGGGAACCAACCCAGGCGTCGTGACGGGTGGATCGGTCCATACGATTGGTGCATCGGTGAGACCTGGGCATTGTCAAGTGGTTATAGGACATTGGTCTACACTCTTATGATTACTAATCGAAAGTGGATGACACTTATTTGTCGATTCTTTAGGCTCGGACAGTGTTGTAAAAATCCTTCTAGGCTCTCGCCTAGGCCCCGCCTGGGCGCTAGGCTAGTCTTACCGCCTATGATTTTGACTAATCCACCTAGATGAGACTTACTACATTATCTTAGCATATAAACTAGTTTATAAGCACCATTTATACACCAATTTAGGCTTGATGCCTCTTTTAAGCATCGAAATGTTTGTTTCAAGAAATTTTATCTCCATGGTTGCTTCCGAAACCATCTAAATCCATAATATCACATTATGGATCAATTAATACCAAACAAAATACTAATATTTTATCCAAAATCCATGGGTTTATCCAAAACGCCTAGCTCCGATTAATCCCCGCCTAGATGATTAATCCCAAGTCCATGCTTACCGCTTAGCATCTGCCTAGCGATTTTTACAACCTTAGGCTCGACCTTGGGAGATTCGTTTAAGCGAATTCAATGGGATTTCAGACCCATCTTGTGAGGGTCGTTTTCTATCAAGTTATAATTTCCAAAGTGCAACCTCTTGTGTTGGCACGTGATGTGCATGTATATTATGTCGACTTGTGAAGTACAAGTTTATTGCTTGCATATATGGATGTGATTATCTATGCTCTTATTGTAGTGGTTGCTTTGACTTTGATTAATGTTGTAAATGAGCAAAAAACTTAACTATAAAATCATGAATCATTAAATGAAGTATTATTATGGTATTGAAGTACATTTATGGATATTATCCTTGGTATTTATGTAAGTTATTATTATCCCTGTGTCACATTATGTGATAATTAGAAATTGTCTGATCCGGGTGTTATTTAATACTCGGGCAGACCAAAACTTGATAGGTACAAAGACTCAGCGACCTTGGATGTGAGCTAGCTTAAGAAGTCTATTTTGATGTTATTTACATTTTTGATGTATCATTTGAGTCTAGTTACATGCTTGATCTATGTTGGTATTTGTTATAGACATGTATATTTGGGACCTGTCTTTGTATATGTATATGTATATGAATGAGAGTCTAGTATTTTCTTTTGTAGACTCATACTTTTGAGAAATATTGATGTATATTATTTCTGTTGCGATGTTCGACTCTGTGTTGTATATTATATTGTGTCTTGTTCTGAATTATATTAAACCTCTGTATTATTGTTTTGCGCTTGGATCAGATACATCGAATTACCACTTGTAAGAATAGAAAGAAAAATATATATATTGTTCGACATATCGATACTCGTCCAAGGTAATTTTATGGATAGTTGCTCCTAACCAGCCCTATTCTCCGCATTAACAGACAATATTACTATGTAATACCCTTTGTTAGTGTCGCTCTTGGGGTGAGGTGTTACATTATTGCTTACAGATCATTCTGCTCAAATCATGTTTTAGATTACCTTAAGCGGTACTATTAAGTAACGATGTAATATACGCATGTTCTCTTCGTCAACGCTATATCACTTTAAAATATATGGACTTTGGTATTGGTCAAAGCTCCAGTAGTATAAACATTCAACTACTCAGTCTATTTACAATATCCTTGATTAAATAATAACATTTATTATTAACCGTTCTACACCGACCAAAGATTTTGACTTTGAGTTGACTGCGGTTGACCATGTACTAACCTCATACAACAGAGGATATGAATTCTCAATTGAATAGTGTTTTACTTCATACGCTTCAACTCAGACCCAACAATAGTGCCTCAATAGTTGTCATGCTATGATTTAACTATAATCAAAGTAGAGTATCTATGTAGAAGTTTCACAGTATTCTCAATTCAAGAGAACTATGTAACATTGTCACATGGGGATTTCCTGTTTGACCTAATTGTTATCAACCAATAGGAAACTGTCGGTTAAGTCATTCTATAGTTATCCAATAACAATAAATACATAACCCTTTGTGCCCCCAACAGCCATGAGTAATACACTGCCCAACGTTTAGTGATCATTACATACTTTGGTATTAATGGATGCATTGATTACTCCTTATTGATACACTATTATATCATATGGAGGAGTGAATTTTGTGATTTAATCTTATTCAATTTTTTAAGTACTAGGAACTCTTTTCCAATACACACACCTGTTTGATCAAATCGAATCCTCTAATTTCTACCTTTGCATGTTATGTTTTCTACTTCATTTTATATTCAATGAACATATCATAAATACACTACTTGTGTATTAAGTATAAATGTTCATTTCTATGATAATTCATCTATAAATTTAAAGAAGTAAGTGGATCTATTTTGGTATCATTTAACTTTGAATTGCATAAATATATGTGTATCAATCTGAAGAGTTCACCAACTATTTTGTCGCTCACATTGAATGGGTTCTTTGACCTTAATCATTGTAGATACAATTCACTAGTACCATAGGACTCATAATCATATGATTAAAGAATTATTTCTTAAATATATGGCTTATTCCATCATTCCAAAATAATTGTCAGAATGTCAGATAATTCTGCATTTTCTATAGCTAAAAACAAATATTATTATTATGATAGATTTAATTCATAACAAATATTCACACTATTTATAATATAATAAAATTATATCTATTTTTAGTTAGTACTGAAAACATTAATTATTTCAAAAATAACATTTGGTATATTTAAAAAAAAATATTTTTTTCTATTTTGATGCATCCGCTGATAAGTGTTATATGACATGCCCCCATAATTTTCACCATTACTATAACAACATATGAAAAAAGAAGCTTCATTCAACTACTTAACATGAATTATTTATTTCATTTACTGTAACTTGCATATAGTCGACACTTTCAGATCAAATATCTTAAACTCAAAGAAATAGCTCTCACATAAAACAATTTTTTATAAGAAAAATACGTTTGGAATGGAAATCACATTTCTCCTTTCATATTATGTACCTACTTGTAACAACCTTCATTTTTAACGGCTGGATATTTAAATAATTAATTTAAATATTATATCATTAACTAACTAAAGGTCCAAAATTTGAAATTTCGCATAAGCTCGAATTAGGACTCTATACCACTTCCGTCGAGTCAGAATCGGCATTGCAAATTAAAATGAGTGTAGATATCGCTATATTTAGAGTCATGGTATTTTTATGATTTATGTGTTGTTATATATATATTATGGAAAATATATGTAGTCAAGTCCAGTGGGATCTTGATTGACGGCTTGGGCTTCTGGGATGAGGGCTTTATTATGGATGTACGGTTGAAGAATTTTTGAAATCGGGCGATTTGATGGCCAAAACGACCTCGAAATCCATGAAATCGTCATTCCAGTACGCTATCTCAAATAACGTTATACCATAAGGATTGGAAAATAGAGGTGACGTGCGCCAAAGGGTTTCATGGTGATCCAATTTGTTGTGTGATTGTATGAGCTCAAAATATATGGTTATTTAATTGAGAAATTAAATAATATAGATTTTATTATATATAAACAAATCACCATGCAAGACTTTTTCTCCTCACTATTATTTCTCCCATTTTCATTTTATGGGTCCAAGAGAAAAAAGTAGACTTCTTCTTCTTTAAAGTAAATATGGAGCTTCACGCATCGGTAAAGGATGAGGTTGGATCCATCAGACACAAGGAGTGGAGAGCATTGCATTGGTATAGATGGTTTGAGTACGGTGTTGATTGGGGTGGTCAGTTACATTGCTTTCATCGGCTGGGGTTGGCGTTACACACAGATTAAGGAGGAATTTGGCAAACCAGAGTGTGCCATTGGGTTTCCAGTGGTGGCGGGCTCCTTCTTAGGCATATGGCGCGAATTTCGATTGGTTCTAGGTACTGCAACATTTCGCATGTCCAATTGAGATTACTAGGTCATATTATTGGGGGAGAGACCGGATATTGCTTTAGTATGCCATCGGGTATGTTATCATTCGACGTGAAGAACAAAGCTAGTCGAGCCTAATTTCGTTGAGCATAGCTCGTGTGGTGGTGGTGGGAAGTTAGGTCTTTGATGGGTTTAGCTTCAGGCATAGGCGGGAATTAGAAATTAGCGGGACGAGAAAGATGGATTAGGTAAGTTAATTACTTAATTAAGGTAATTAATTTATTTTTATAATTTGTGTTCTTGTAAAATTTGTATCTCTTGCATACGAGGTCCAATGCAAACGTGGTTGTGGAGCAGAGGCAGAGAGAGATTGGAACGCCAATCTAGAGTAAACTATATATTGTTGCGTTTTACGGACGGATGCTGCGACAGGACCCACATACCAACATCTTTTGAGGCATTGCTTTTCAATTGAGTCCACAAGTTAATTATGGATCTTGATTAGTCTCTTTGGTTGCCAATGGCTGTAACGAACCGGATTTTCGACCCTCGAAAATCGACGCTAATACGTCCACTGTATCACATGCCGAACATTCAAGTGCCGGAAATAATGATTTGTTAGGGTGAAAGAAGAAGGTAGAAGATAGAAGAAAACTAAACAACATAGAATCTCTCACAAAGAAGCGAATAATATATAATACAACAATGATCTTTACAAAAAGGAAACATCTTTATTCATATAACATCAGAGTACACTAGACTTATCCTAAATTTGGACAGTTATAGAAACTTGTCCTCACATTGACAAATATACAGACTTTATAATATAGCGGAAGAAAAATATACGTGAATACGTCTTGACCATCCAGCTCCTCTCCAGCTCTAAAGTATCCAGCTAAACCAAGGAAAACATGCTCGGTCTGACCCAAGCATTACATGGAATAACGCTCGTGTCAGTCTAGTAAACCAGCGTGAGTAAAACTCGATAAAAAGTAATAACCAAACCGATTTCTACCTTTGAGAACTTTTCAAACAAAGGGTATCTTGTAAGACCACACCGCACATAAAAACGGATGAGTTTTTACCTTACGATAGTGATTTTATCATAGTTTCTAGATTTAAAATAAATAGATAAAATAGATGAAATGTTTGCATCTCACATTCCAACATACTAGGCTCTACAATCGAAAAACGTAAGGCATGGATTAGAGAATGGATTCCAGCTAATGATTGGGCTACAGGGGTACCACTCACCATAGTACACCTCTAGAAAAATGTACCGAGGTCGTACCTAACGACTCCTGCCAACATAGAACCGGCCTACTCCTTGCTAGATAGTACCAAATATATCATCACCCCAGTTGCTTTGCAACCTTTAACCGAGCACTCCCACGTACAAGAATTCATTGATGATTGTGTATATATCTAGAAGGGCTATGATATACCCTAATGGGTGTGACCCACATAGCCCTGCTGCATATCTCTGTTTTAGTCATTCCCGGTTGATGAGGCTTGAGGCTACGTTTTACGTTTATGAATAGAAATCAATCTTGGAATGCTAACACTACCCTCCAGGCGTCAATGCAATGCCATCATTCATCCATACAAGTTCGTTCTAGGTCTGAACGAAACTGAAGGCACTAACTCTACTGCATCCATTTTGGAATCACTCTCAGGATTAGTAGTAGTAGCCCTTGCACTTCAAGGAGCACCATCATCAATCATCATCAAGATGTCTTCCACTCGAACATGCATGTTGGTTTGGACTGGTTTTCGGATATATAAATCCAATCCCGGTCTCTCCGTATCGACAACCGATAATTTTCGGTTGACTCAATCCCGGTTCTTTTGTAAGATTTCCCATTACCAAATCTCTAAAAAGGAATTAACTACATTATTTAAATTGGAGAAAAGGATAACTCTAAGCACTGTTCCTTCGATGTAAAGTGTGGAACGGATGTTCCATACCACCATTTTTTTAAAAGGTCAGCAGCGTCGAGAAACCCAAACCTCAATTTCCTATTGTAATTATTTTCGATAAATCCTTTTATAAATTTCCCTTACCCATGAAATCCTTTTTGCTTTAACCCAAACCTGTTTAAAAAAACATTTTTTAACCTCCATACTCATTTATAAAACTCTTTATAATTTTTCAAACCTTGTTATATAAACTTCTTTATAAACTTTCAAACTTTGCATAAAAATTCCCTTTATAACATCCAAACCCACTTATAAAATCTTTGTATAAACATTCAAAACTGTCTCTAAAACTCCTACCCAGAATAGTTTATAAAACTTCTCAAATCAATTGTCAAATCATTCTTCAAATATCTTGTTCAAAATAAAATAACTTTGAAGACCATTTCAAAAGAAAATGAAATATTAACTTTCCAAAACCAAACAGAAGATTAATGACTACAATGGATCATTAAATTTGGGTTTACTTATCCAAGTTATATTATGGGTGCCTAACATCGGACATGTAAAGGATTCACACATAACATATAATCAATCATTGGTAGATGTCCAAGTTACAAATATAGATACACCCATTATCGGCTGTAAATTTTACATATAAAAGTATATTCCATACGCTTAAGTTATCATGACCCACGTAATGAAATTAACTTCCTTGTGTGTACCACGTTACCAATATTCAGCATTTATGCTAAACACAAGCCACTTACTTCCCATAAAACGTGTCAATGTTTTATAGTCGCTAGTTTAATTCATTTGGCTACTTAGTGGTCCAGACGGGAGATATTTTGATTTAAAATCAACTAATCTTAAAAAGAAAATTGATTTAAAATATAGCCGATTAAGTTAAAAATAGCTTTGGAAAGGTTAAAGTATATTCAATTAGCTTAAACCCTAATTATATCTTAATTAAATCAAGATTAATTCATAATTAAACTTTAATTTAATGAACTTGGTTAAGTTCTAATTAACTTCAAAATATATCTTAGTTAAAGTTTAAACAATTCATTATTAGTTAAACCCTAATTAATTAAAAATTAATTTAATAATCACTTAATTAAATAATAATTAATCAACCTACTTAAATTAATTAAATAGTAATTAATCATTTAATTACTTCTTATCTTCATTAATCGCTAATTAAAACCTTATTAATCAATAATTAGTCATTAACCTTCCTTAAGTGTTACTTAACCTCTAATCACTTACTTAATTACTAATTAAGTGCTAATTACTTTTACTTATTTTATTAAATAAATAAATTATTAAATAATCTAAACTTAATCTCTTTTTATGTTCCTAATTAAGTTGGGAAAACCTTTGTAAAACCATTTCAAAAGAAAATGTTTTAAAATGAAAAATTGGAAATTTTGTTGAACTACGTCCATAGCGATTATCGCTATGAGCGCAGTTCGCTTAAACATATTTTAAGCAAAAACACTTGCTTATTCTTCCCTATTTCATGTTAAGAAACATAACTTTTAAAGTTTTTGAGACTTAGAAACAATGATAGAAACTTTGAAACAATTTCCAAACTTTAAAACAAGAAAACATAGTTTTTGATTTCGAATCGGATCTCACGTCCGTCGCAACACACAAAGTTGTTAAATTTGTTTCAACTCAACATACTTGATTCTTAAATCACAACCATACGTCCATACTGTCACACTCTTAACATCACAATGAAACACACATACAAACATATGGTTATATGCTTACTAACTCGACAACATCACATTCAAATCTCAAATTCAATACCAAACATCCATCAAATCACCATCGACAACATAATAACCATTCGATTTTATCATCATATTATCACCACAATAACACATCATAATAAAGTCAAATGTTTTTTCCAAAACAAAGTAGTTTTACTCACCTTTATGCTAACTAACTTCGGTCGAACATCGATATAACTCGGTAACGCCTCTATGCTCGACTCTAGCTTTAAAATTTGAAAATCTGAAGGGGCTAAGACCTTAGAATGGGTTTAGCTAGAGGTGATTTGGCTTGGCTAGGGCTTTGTGGGGGTAGTGATGACCTTGGTTTTTGGAAGAGAGGATGTTGAAATTGAAAGTATAAGAAGGTATGGAAGCAAGTTCCAACACAAAAAGCTTACTTTTTCTAATTTATTTTTGAACTATGGAAGCCATGGAAGTTTTAGAGAAGAAGGTTTAAAAAAAATAAAGTTGGAATGTAAATGAAAGTGTGTATGGGAGGGTGTATATTTATAGGTGAAAGTAAGGAAATTACCATTTTAACCTTTTAAAATATCATAACATATCATTAGTTTGACAAGTCACATCACCACCTTCCTCCACCTTATATGTCACATCCCCCCTCTCTAGTCACATCCTCTAGGTCATGATGGTAATGATGATAATATTAAGATATGACAAGAGATAATGATACATACTTATATATAAGTTATTATTTTTAAAACCATGACTTGTCAGATCACTTGCTAAAGATAATTTACATAAGATAAAACAAAATTAAGTTAATTATCTCTTATATATGTGTATATACGATTCACAAAAGCGAACAATGTTCCCTACAACTTTCCAGTGTTGAAAAGTCGAAATTCCGGAAAACGTTATTCGGTCATATTTTCTATTTTTCTACGAACTATCTATTTTGGTAAACAAAATTTAAAAACTATTTATTATAATTATTAAATAATTAAAATAAGTTTATTTGTTAATAAAAACCCATTTATTTATTATTTAAACTTACCTTGAATTCCCGAAGAAATATACAAAACCTATGATATCAATGGTCGATGTCATAAATACATTTTATTTCCCAAAAATAAAATAAATTATTTTATTTCATAATCTTGTTTGAATAAATATATTGGTGTATGAATCCAAAGCCATGCATAAACCTTATTGTTTAAAAGAAGTTTTATTGATAAAATGATTTTCGGCTGTTTTATCGATATTTTACCTAGGACGATATTTGCAAATTATCAATATTTTACCTCAGTAATTTGTTTGCAAATATTTTCCCAAACAAAATACCTATTATTATTTACCACTTAAAATGCGATTATTTCTTACTTTTAAACCCATATCTAAATATTTTAAAAATAAATATAATTTATCAAAGTGATAAATTTGCGGGTCGTTTCGTTGACAATTTGGCAAGGATATTATTTGTAAAAAATAAGTTGAGACTTCTATAAAATAATATGTGGAAGAAATAATTGTTAGATTGGTTACTTAAAAAAGATGTAGTTTGTTAAATTATTTGTATGACTGTATATGTGTGAATTTTTATTGATACTTAGATGACAGATTTGCTACTTTAGTTGTGTATTGCCTTCGTGTATGTAAATGTTGTCACGTACGGGAATTTTCGACTTTCGAAAATTCGACATCGATACTCACTTTATCGAGTGCCGGAAACTCCAATAGTGAGGGTTTTAGAAAGAAGAAAACAGAAGAAAAGATAGAAGAAGAAGAGAAGAAAGAAGAACAACAGAACAACATCAGAACAGAAAACAATATCAGAATCTCACATATCGCAGCGGAACAATATATAATAGATAAACACTAGTCTTTTTAAACAAAGAACTATATCAGTTTATACATACATCAATCAGAGTCAATATACAACAATGGACAGTTATATAAACTTGTCCTCATACAGAATACACAGCGGAATAAATATATCAGATACAAGTACTACGTCTCGCCATCCAGCTTATCTCCAAAGCTCCAGAATATCCAGAATATCCTGATAATATAACTCTAGGCTGCCCGTGTGGAAATTTGTGGGCACCCAGAGTTTAGAAGGGAAACAATAAACTCCGAGTCAGTCATGGTGACTGGTGTGAGATCGTAAAACAGTTATTCTTTATAACGACAAAATAATTTTTAAAGTCAATTCGAAATGCTTTTGGAAAATGAAACTACCATAAGACCTCCCACCACACACACAATGCAAACGCAGAATTGGAGGAGATTTCTTCTTATGATAGTCAAAGATGCTTACTACGCAAAATCAAATCATTTTTTTGCTATTATTATTAGTGCATAGTGTAGAAATCATTTCGAAAGTATAATATTAATCTTAGCCAGCATAGGCATTCCGCACTTATGCCTACTATAGCTACTATGTTCAATAGCAGGTTACCGCCACATTCCATAGCAGGTAATACAACTAAAACCGTACACGTCACGTATTATTTCTTTGGATTTCCAACAAATGGTCAGGCTAAGGAACTTCCTTTTCCACGATGGGTACGTCCCTGGAATAGACGACCCGAGAACCTAACCGGATCTCTGCCAACACAAGGCCGGGTTACCTCTGCAAAAATAGGTAACTACTGACACGCGTATGCCATCCCCCGATCGTAACCGATCTTCCCGAGGATCCTCGATTTCCAACAAACCACATAGATAATAATGCAGCAACCACATAGGTTAAGTATCTGGGCTCCATACCATGATACCACCTCTATCCAGAAGGAATGACATACACTAAGGGGCGCTACTCCCTAGAACCTTGCCGCATCCTTCCTGTTTCGACCATTTCCGGGGTGTGAGGCTCGACGAAGTCTCGTCCACAAAGCTACGCTTTCTACAAAGCCCTGCTTCGGGTCAAACAAAATGATCAACCTATGATCACAAAGATATAAGATCAACAATGATCATATCACAAATGATCAAACACTGATCATTTCACAGCAACACTCAGTATGCCACGTTACCAAATTGGGAGTATATCGCTGATAAATTTCAACTACATAACCTCTGAGCTCGTACGTCTCAGAGAAGGGTGTTAAGCTAAGAGAATAAATTCTCCGCCACCAACAGAAATGTATTTGAAAGAAATCAGCTTTATATCTCAATTTGTAACGTCAGACACACAATCCATACAAGTCTGTTCCGGGATCGAACAGAACCGAAGGCACTTCTCACGAAGCCCTTGCAATTCCGGATAAATTTCTAATCACGTCCGGACTTCCCGTCACTAAGGGTGATAAAACCTCTAAACCGGAGATCAGCCGATGTAGAGTAACTCGACGGTAATCCTTCCGTTTTCAAAAAATTTCCGGTCTTCAACACCGGTCTTCAAATGCAATTCATAACGACGTATCACATATTCGGAATGGGTTATACGACCCCATGGTCCTTTCCCGGCTAACCCGAATAGTGAGCGATTATTCAAAAATAAGTGTGGCATTCAAATTCATCCAATTCACAACAAATACCTATCTAAAGGTAATTATTGATAGTCGGTTATTTAACTATCAATAAAGATGCGCAACATCATCAGATTCCAAATAATTTTTCAAATTATTTCATCTTCAAAAATATCTTTACTAGATATATTATTTCCACACTTCAAAAATAAATCAACGTTTATTTTTAAACAACTTCCCTTTCTTTTATAAATTCCATAGTGAATTTATATTTCAAAAATATCTACTGATATACGATTTTCAATCGTTTTCAAATATTCATTTTTCGATTTATCTTTAAAAGATAAAGTTTCAAACCCTTCGTTTCATATTGGAAAAGCAATTCCATACTTATTTAAAATAAGTAATTCGCAAAACTATTTATTTTCAACATTTTGAAAATATTCAATATACTTAAATCAATATTAAGTATATATTCATTCTTTAAGGAAATCATTCTCTTTAAACACATTTATTTGAGTCAAAACGAATGTTACGTAAAACATCGTTACGACGACTCAAAATCACCAGTATAGTGATTCGAAATTAAGATAGGTATATAAATCCCAATACTACATAAAACATTTCCTTTCGGAAATCATTTACTATAACAACAGTGTTATAGTCCATCATTTCCTTATTTTTCGAAAACGTCTATTTCAACAATAAATGTTGAAATCTATGATTTCGATAATTCACAAGTTTTAAAACATCTTTTAAAACAATTACTTCATTTCATAATATTATCTTCCCAAAACATAACCATTTTATTAAGTAATATATTCACTGTCCAAAATCGTGAATATAGTTCGTTATCCAAATTCAACATTTCTACACGTTTTGTTTAAAGGCTTATCCACTGTCCAAAATCGTGGATAAAATTCCTTTAATTAACTTCTACAATTTCACTTATCAAAATAAGTGATTTCGGATTTATAAACAACGTTTATAAATCACAACTTTATATTTTATAACAGTTTTCAAGTTATGAAATACCTTACTTAAACAATTCCATTTGACTCATTTATATAACAAAAATCCAAATCATAAGTTGATAACTTATAATTCATTTAGTTTCAAAGTCCTTCATCTTATAACTTCACAAATCGTATATCTATTAATACTACTTACTTTAAAATCTGTTTATAAGTTCAATTTAACAGTTATAGAACTCCTAAATAATCTCCTTATTTTTATTTATAAAATAACAATTTTATACATCTTCTATAAATATAATCCATTTATAATAAGTCGAAAATTTCAATTTTAAACCAATTTCAATTTAATCAACTTATATTTCAAAAACTACATTCTTATTTTATCTTCACAAATCTCATAATTTTTATAACACGAAAATTATAACATTTATTTATTTAAATTGAATTAATTCCAAAATTCAATAAAACGTACACTTTCAAAAATCACTTTGAAATCCTTTTAAAAATAATATCGTTATTTTTAAACTCCAAAAATGGATCCGATGATGCAACAGCACCAAATAATCAATCACAACAATCAAATATCATATATCATCATATGATAACAGAATATATCAACATATCTGTAAATAAATAACTACTGGTGAGGAATCCAGTTGGATCCCTCCAACCTGTTTCCCTGCATCCACAGATGTTAGCACAATACCAATTCCGCTCCAGTACGGAATTATCGCGGTATATAGGTTTTATAAAAATAATCCGCTTACTAACGGCGCAATAGGGTCTCATCCGCTATACGAGGCGGGAAATCAATCAATCCAATATATACATATGCCAATATGTATATATTGCTATATATATATAGATATATCCTACTATATCTAATATTACATCCAAACAGTCAATCATCAATCAATAACTGTAAAAGAAAATCCACTTTCATTTGAGTGAGAAGATCTCACCTTGATTTCAATTCTGATTTCAGCGTTTATTTCGAATAAAATTAAACACGCGTTTAATTTTACCCGAAATTCAAACTAGCTCCAAACGACTTAAATCCAGTTGCATCGCGAAGTACACGTCGAGACGATTCCAACGCACTTTGTTTCGTCAATTTCTGATCACGCAGTAAAAAGTTATACACTTTTAAAGTCACACGAATTTTAAATAAAATAATTTACATTTGCTCTTTATTTATTTTATACCAAAACAGATCTGGGCCTTTGATTTCGAATGGAGGAAATCGTGGCCGCTTCCCCCCCTCTTCTCTCACGCGCATCTCCTCCAGTGAAGAATACGAACAAGAACCCATTGCCGCCTATCATTTTTGAATTTCTACGACCTACTCGTCGACTTCCACCAAGATCAGACACTTCCACTTCGATGCCCATCACCACGCCTACCACTACCACGAACACGGTAGAGCTCGGCCTCCCCTTGCTCCCTAGAATTGCGTGTGAACCCATGACGAACGCGACCATTTCTTGCCTCCAAATGACGATCATTGCTCGAATCCACCGTTGGATATCTTCGTCTCGACGAGAGCTATACTTTTCTAGTTAGGGCCGTGGTCTGATATCGTGTGGATTGGAAGAGAATGAGGGAGGAAGAAGAGTGTGTTTCGGCCATTGATAACAAGGGTGGCGGCAGCTGAAGAGAATTGAAACCCTAGCCTTTTATTTATTTTATTTCGTGAGTGAAGGGCTATTTATAGAAAACCGAACGAAACACTATTCATTCCGAAATTTCCAAACTCCGATTTACGCACGGTAACTGGCGTTTCTGGGGTTTATCCCGCGTTCCGAACGCAATGGAACAGGTTTCGGAAGCTAATTCGATCGTCTGTGCAAGATATGGAATTAAACGATCAATTTAAATTAAACCGATTTAAATCGATTTCGAGGCGTTTTAATTTGTACCGGACAAATGGTAAATCCAAAAATTACAAAATTTGAAATCTTACAATAATATCACATTACGGATCCGATGAAACTGGTTTCGTCGAAATCCGACACTGTTTGAAAAATAACTATTTTAACTCGTCGAATAAAAATAAAAATAATTTCAATGCGTTTCGATCTGCCACGGTCAAACGACAACTCCGTTTGCTACAAAAATTGAAATCCGATAATAACTAACTATTACGGATCCAATGGAACTAGTTTCGTTCAATTCTGAGACTGTTCGAAAATTGGCTATTTTTACAGTCGATAATTAAATATTAAAATATTCAATTTTCATAGATTAACTCCAAATTCAATTTTAAAAGTTCTATAACCTTTCTATAACTCCAGTATGATTAAATAAAATTTTCCAAATCAATTTCAAACATATTAAACTCAATTTTCAATTATTTCTGGAATTTCACTATTAATTTATCGATTTAATTGACCAAATTAAATCCAATATCCTTTAAATAAATTATTCGACTTATTAAATTCATTTATTAATATTTAAAATCAATTAAATATTCAAATTTTAATTATCAAAAATTCTGGGTCGTTACAAACTTCCCCCCTTAAAAGAATTTCGTCCTCGAAATTACAAGTTAGGGAAAAGATACAAAATCCATTAACTTTCCAAAACAATTCGTTCAAATTAGATTCTTCAAATCTACTTAAGTGTTTAACTCTTTCAAAATTCATAATTAAACTTCTTACAAAATCTCTACTAAGTTTCCCAAAATTTTCCTTAGTTTTCAAAATTTCCAAATTTCTCAAAAATATTCTAACGCCTTAAATTTTCGAAAAAATTCGCCATAGTCTCCTTTGCGCGGCTCGATCCGAAAAAAAATGACAGTGTATATATATCGCAAATATACATCTCATCAAGTGATGAGGCATCCCGTAGGGAAAAAAGTGTAAAAGTACGATATTTAATCCGAGATATGTACCTTATAATTTATTTAGCAAGCGTATACGGCTAATATAGCGCGAAAGCGAGCTGCAAATGCGAAGCAAACGCCATCCGCACCTACTAAACACTCAATCAAACAAATGAGATCATGTATATAGAAAATAATATCGATATTCAACATATAGCAACTTAACAACTACATGTGCCAATATAGCAAATGCAACAAACAACAAATGCAACCATCATCCAATAAACATTCAATAACTTCATAACAAATCAATATTGATTCACTTTTCATTTATATTCATTGAATTGGTTTTCAATTTAATTCATGTTGAATTCATTAACGTTGGAATTTTACCAACACTCATTCATTTTCAATTCAAATCGAATTCAATTTTTGTTTAAATTTACTTTACTTCCAAGTTGAATTTAATTACATAGCTTTCCAATTTCGCAAATTCAATTTCATTAACACTTAACGAAACTAAATACAACCAACAACAATCATGTATCAACCAAATATATATTTAACACAACCAAATTATTTAATTTACATTCGATTTGGTTCAACACTTTCAATTAAATTGACTTCCAATAACATTAGCTTCTTAATGAATTAACATTTATATTCATTATCCCATATCAATTATTTACATTGAATTGATTAACATTTATTCACATTAGATTGATTGACATTCAATCCATTTCTTAACTCAATTGCTAATTCATTTTAACAAATAAAATTGAATTTCATTTATATAACTCAAGTTCACATTCATTTAATAAATTCCCTTTATTAATTTACTTTGATATCAAAATCAACTTCGTTCAACATTACTTAAGTTATATTCCAATTAAACATCATTTGTTTAACTTAACTCAAGTTTCCACTTATAAATCCATATTCAAATTTTAATTCTATTTAACCTTTACCAAAGTCAAATTTTTTCACTTATTCAAAATTCATATTAAATCCAGATTTCATATTCCACAATCTCAACTTAGATTTAATTGATTCACTTATACTTTCTTTAATTTAACTTCATCCTTTAAGTTAAATTTATTCTATCAGAATTTAAATTATATAAGTTATCAATCCATTCAATTCCAGAGTCTTTTCAATCTTTCAAAACTATTTTGAAATCTGTTCAAATTTATCTTTTGAATTCCCAAAACAAAAATCCAAAATTTCCCAATCAACTTTTATTTAAAATATTCTGGCAGCAATTCCTCTTTTGGAAACCCGAAAATGAATTCTAATGATGTGGCCATCATCATCAGGATTATTTTCCAGCGACCTGAAAAGAGTTTAGAGCTTTCATCACTCTAAAACATTTTTCCAAAATATCAAATCCTTTCAAAACACTTCTCTGGAATTTTATTTCAGATTATAAATCACAATTACAAATCTTTTACTTATATAACTTCACTTTATATATATAAGATTATTCCACAATTGTAAATCATATTAATTATAACTTCATCTTTATAATTCATTGGTTTATACAATTTACTCTTTCACAATTGTTGTTTTATTTAACTTATTCAAACAACTTTAATTAACTTGTATATATATACATTTTAACAACCAAACAACCAATTCATATATATACTTTAATAATTCTGAAAAATTATTCCTTTACATATAAAAAATATAATCGAGGTAAAATTATTCATTTACCCATTTTAAAACAATATCATGCCGAATTGTTCTGTATAAGTGTTTAGAGATCCCTATCGATAGAGTTGTACGGACAATACCGACCAGAATCCATATACCACTCAACAAACCAATCATCACAATATAAAATAATTGTTTTATATTCACTAACAAATACGCACTCGTATCTATTATTACACTCAAACTCATTCTAGAGTACTGCTGACTCTATCTCTAATGAGTAACACCCAACAGAGCAGGGTTGTCGCTTAACCATATGCTCTGATACCACGCTGTCACGTATGGGAATTTTCGACTTTCGAAAATTCGACATCGATACTCACTTTATCGACTGCCGAGCAATCGAGTGCCGGAAACTCCAATAGTGAGGGTTTTAGAAAGAAGAAAACAGAAGAAAAGATAGAAGAAGAAGAGAAGAAAGAAGAACAACAGAACAACATCAGAACAGAAAACAATATCAGAATCTCACATATCGCAGCGGAACAATATATAATAGATAAACACTAGTCTTTTTAAACAAAGAACTATATCAGTTTATACATACATCAATCAGAGTCAATATACAACAATGGACAGTTATATAAACTTGTCCTCATACAGAATACACAGCGGAATAAATATATCAGATACAAGTACTACGTCTCGCCATCCAGCTTATCTCCAAAGCTCCAGAATATCCAGAATATCCTGATAATATAACTCTAGGCTGCCCGTGTGGAAATTTGTGGGCACCCAGAGTTTAGAAGGGAAACAATAAACTCCGAGTCAGTCATGGTGACTGGTGTGAGATCGTAAAACAATTATTCTTTATAATGACAAAATAATTTTTAAAGTCAATTCGAAATGCTTTTGGAAAATGAAACTACCATAAGACCTCCCACCACACACACAATGCAAACGCAGAATTGGAGGAGATTTCTTCTTATGATAGTCAAAGATGCTTACTACGCAAAATCAAATCATTTTTTTGATATTATTATTAGTGCATAGTGTAGAAATCATTTCGAAAGTATAATATTAATCTTAGCCAGCATAGGCATTCCGCACTTATGCCTACTATAGCTACTATGTTCAATAGCAGGTTACCGCCACATTCCATAGCAGGTAATACAACTAAAACCGTACACGTCACGTATTGTTTCTTTGGATTTCCAACAAATGGTCAGGCTAAGGAACTTCCTTTTCCATGATGGGTACGTCCCTGGAATAGACGACCCGAGAACCTAACCGGATCTCTGCCAACACAAGGTCGGGTTACCTCTGCAAAAATAGGTAACTACTGACACGCGTATGCCATCCCCCGATCGTAACCGATCTTCCCGAGGATCCCCGATTTCCAACAAACCACATAGATAATAATGCAGCAACCACATAGGTTAAGTATCTGGGCTCCATACCATGATACCACCTCTATCCAGAAGGAATGACATACACTAAGGGGCGCTACTCCCTAGAACCTTGCCTCATCCTTCCTGTTTCGACCATTTCCGGGGTGTGAGGCTCGACGAAGTCTCGTCCACAAAGCTACGCTTTCTACAAAGCCCTGCTTCGGGTCAAACAAAATGATCAACCTATGATCACAAAGATATAAGATCAACAATGATCATATCACAAATGATCAAACACTGATCATTTCACAGCAACACTCAGTATGCCACGTTACCAAATTGGGAGTATATCGCTGATAAATTTCAACTACATAACCTCTGAGCTCGTACGTCTCAGAGAAGGGTGTTAAGCTAAGAGAATAAATTCTCCGCCACCAACAGAAATGTATTTGAAAGAAATCAGCTTTATATCTCAATTTGTAACGTCAGACACACAATCCATACAAGTCTGTTCCGGGATCGAACAGAACCGAAGGCACTTCTCACGAAGCCCTTGCAATTTCGGATAAATTTCTAATCACGTCCGGACTTCCCGTCACTAAGGGTGATAAAACCTCTAAACCGGAGATCAACCGATGTAGAGTAACTCGACGGTAATCCTTCCGTTTTCAAAAAATATCCGGTCTTCAACACCGGTCTTCAAATGCAATTCATAACGACGTATCACATATTCGGAATGGGTTATACGACCCCATGGTCCTTTCCCGGCTAACCCGAATAGTGAGCGATTATTCAAAAATAAGTGTGGCATTCAAATTCATCCAATTCACAACAAATACCTATCTAAAGGTAATTATTGATAGTCGGTTATTTAACTATCAATAAAGATGCGCAACATCATCAGATTCCAAATAATTTTTCAAATTATTTCATCTTCAAAAATATCTTTACTAGATATATTATTTCCACACTTCAAAAATAAATCAACGTTTATTTTTAA
The DNA here is from genome assembly GCA_030737815.1 of Allium fistulosum. NCBI lineage: Eukaryota > Viridiplantae > Streptophyta > Magnoliopsida > Asparagales > Amaryllidaceae > Allium > Allium fistulosum. The sequence continues at coordinate 299,570,916 of CM060901.1, read as the reverse complement.
ACAACTTCCCTTTCTTTTATAAATTCCATAGTGGATTTATATTTCAAAAATATCTACTGATATACGATTTTCAATCGTTTTCAAATATTCATTTTTCGATTTATCTTTAAAAGATAAAGTTTCAAACCCTTCGTTTCATATTGGAAAAGCAATTCCATACTTATTTAAAATAAGTAATTCGCAAAACTATTTATTTTCAACATTTTGAAAATATTCAATATACTTAAATCAATATTAAGTATATATTCATTCTTTAAGGAAATCATTCTCTTTAAACACATTTATTTGAGTCAAAACGAATGTTACGTAAAACATCGTTACGACGACTCAAAATCACCAGTATAGGGATTCGAAATTAAGATAGGTATATAAATTCCAATACTACATAAAACATTTCCTTTCGGAAATCATTTACTATAACAACAGTGTTATAGTCCATCATTTCCTTATTTTTCGAAAACGTCTATTTCAACAATAAATGTTGAAATCTATGATTTCGATAATTCACAAGTTTTAAAACATCTTTTAAAACAATTACTTCATTTCATAATATTATCTTCCCAAAACATAACCATTTTATTAAGTAATATATTCACTGTCCAAAATCGTGAATATAGTTCGTTATCCAAATTCAACATTTCTACACGTTTTGTTTAAAGGCTTATCCACTGTCCAAAATCGTGGATAAAATTCCATTAATTAACTTCTACAATTTCACTTATCAAAATAAGTGATTTCGGATTTATAAACAACGTTTATAAATCACAACTTTATATTTTATAACAGTTTTCAAGTTATGAAATACCTTACTTAAACAATTCCATTTGACTCATTTATATAACAAAAATCCAAATCATAAGTTGATAACTTATAATTCATTTAGTTTCAAAGTCCTTTATCTTATAACTTCACAAATCGTATATCTATTAATACTACTTACTTTAAAATCTGTTTATAAGTTCAATTTAACAGTTATAGAACTCCTAAATAATCTCCTTATTTTTATTTATAAAATAACAATTTTATACATCTTCTATAAATATAATCCATTTATAATAAGTCGAAAATTTCAATTTTAAACCAATTTCAATTTAATCAACTTATATTTCAAAAACTACATTCTTATTTTATCTTCACAAATCTCATAATTTTTATAACACGAAAATTATAACATTTATTTATTTAAATTGAATTAATTCCAAAATTCAATAAAACGTACACTTTCAAAAATCACTTTGAAATCCTTTTAAAAATAATATCGTTATTTTTAAACTCCAAAAATGGATCCGATGATGCAACAACACCAAACAATCAATCATAACAATCAAATATCATATATCATCATATGATAACAGAATATATCAACATATCTGTAAATAAATAACTACTGGTGAGGAATCCAATTGGATCCCTCCAACCTGTTTCCCTGCATCCACAGATGTTAGCACAATACCAATTCCGCTCCAGTACGGAATTATCGCGGTATATAGGTTTTATAAAAATAATCCGCTTACTAACGGCGCAATAGGGTCTCATCCGCTATACGAGGCGGGAAATCAATCAATCCAATATATACATATGCCAATATGTATATATTGCTATATATATATAGATATATCCTACTATATCTAATATCACATCCAAACAGTCAATCATCAATCAATAACTGTAAAAGAAAATCCACTTTCATTTGAGTGAGAAGATCTCACCTTGATTTCAATTCTGATTTCAGCGTTTATTTCGAATAAAATTAAACACGCGTTTAATTTTACCCGAAATTCAAACTAGCTCCAAACGACTTAAATCCAGTTGCATCGCGAAGTACACGTCGAGACGATTCCAACGCACTTTGTTTCGTCAATTTCTGATCACGTAGTAAAAAGTTATACACTTTTAAAGTCACACGAATTTTAAATAAAATAATTTACATTTGCTCTTTATTTATTTTATACCAAAACAGATCTGGGCCTTTGATTTCGAATGGAGGAAATCGTGGCCGCTTCCCCCCCTCTTCTCTCACGCGCGTCTTCTCCAGTGAAGAATACGAACAAGAACCCATTGCCGCCTATCATTTTTGAATTTCTACGACCTACTCGTCGACTTCCACCAAGATCAGACACTTCCACTTCGATGCCCATCACCACGCCTACCACTACCACGAACACGGCAGAGCTCGGCCTCCCCTTGCTCCCTAGAATTGCGTGTGAACCCATGACAAACGCGACCATTTCTTGCCTCCAAATGACGATCATTGCTCGAATCCACCGTTGGATATCTTCGTCTCGACGAGAGCTATACTTTTCTAGTTAGGGCCGTGGTCTGATATCGTGTGGATTGGAAGAGAATGAGGGAGGAAGAAGAGTGTGTTTCGGCCATTGATAACAAGGGTGGCGGCAGCTGAAGAGAATTGAAACCCTAGCCTTTTATTTATTTTATTTCGTGAGTGAAGGGCTATTTATAGAAAACCGAACGAAACACTATTCATTCCGAAATTTCCAAACTCCAATTTACGCGCGGTAACTGGCGTTTCTGGGGTTTATCCCGCGTTCCGAACGCAATGGAACAGGTTTCGGAAGCTAATTCGATCGTCTGTGCAAGATATGGAATTAAACGATCAATTTAAATTAAACCGATTTAAATCGATTTCGAGGCGTTTTAATTTGTACCGGACAAATGGTAAATCCAAAAATTACAAAATTTGAAATCTTACAATAATATCACATTACGGATCCGATGAAACTGGTTTCGTCGAAATCCGACACTGTTTGAAAAATAACTATTTTAACTCGTCGAATAAAAATAAAAATAATTTCAATGCGTTTCGATCTGCCACGGTCAAACGACAACTCCGTTTGCTACAAAAATTGAAATCCGATAATAACTAACTATTACGGATCCAATGGAACTAGTTTCGTTCAATTCTGAGACTGTTCGAAAATTGGCTATTTTTACAGTCGATAATTAAATATTAAAATATTCAATTTTCATAGATTAACTCCAAATTCAATTTTAAAAGTTCTATAACCTTTCTATAACTCCAGTATGATTAAATAAAATTTTCCAAATCAATTTCAAACATATTAAACTCAATTTTCAATTATTTCTGGAATTTCACTATTAATTTATCGATTTAATTGACCAAATTAAATCCAATATCCTTTAAATAAATTATTCGACTTATTAAATTCATTTATTAATATTTAAAATCAATTAAATATTCAAATTTTAATTATCAAAAATTCTGGGTCGTTACAAATGTCCTCGATATGTGTTTATTAATTCCTTATAATTGGAATGGTTTTATATATACATACACACACATATATATGTATATGTATACGCACACATGCATACCGTTTATATGATTTATATATATGTTTGTATGTATAAATATAGTTCTGGTATGTCTAACTTGAGGCTACTGGGAAATGCACTGAATATTTTATATATATATATATATATGCACACACACATATATATAGAGTAAGTATCTAATCTAAGTTAAGATGACCCAAATTATAACTATTGGTGCTTCTTAATTTCGATATAATCAACATATATATATATATGCAGTCTAAATCGTTTATTTATAGTTTTGGTATGTCCGACTTGGGGCTACTGATTGGTGCATGGAATCCATTGTACCATTAAGACGCAGGACCTGCAAACGTTGTTCCAAAGAAAGAGCGAAAAGAGATTTGGATGCCAATCTAGAGTAGGTCATATACTATTCGGTTGTACGGATGGGTATTGCGATAGGATTAATAGGTCAACTTCTTTTGAGGTTTGGTTATCAAGGTAGGCCACAATATAGTTATGGCTATTGATAGGTCTCTTTAGTATCTAATGAATATTTAGTGAGGTTTATCAGTATGGAATGTAAGGGTATGTATAGTTCGGTATGCCCGACTTAGGGTTATCGAATAGTGGACGAAATATATTATACAGATATATATAAATATGTGGTTCAAGTGGTTTATATATATTTAATTATAGATGCATGGTTTGGGTGATTTATATATATTAGTTTGGTATGCCTGCCTTATGCGTGCGAGACACTTCAAGAACAAATCACGATCCACACGAGGATGATAATACTTCAGTGTTGTGTAGCCATGTGGGAAGGGTGCATGTAGGGTTCAATGTTTACATAGGCTCCAGTATGTCAGTATAGACAACCTGTGGGAAAGAACACTAGTGAGGGAATCCATTTACCATTAAGGTGCACGACCTATCGACGTAGTCTCGGAGCAAGGGTGGAGAGAGATTGGAACGTCAATTTGGAGTAAGTCATATGTTGTTGCATTATACCAACGGGTGCTGTGACAGGACCTATATGCAACTTATATTGAGATGTTTCTCGATAGGTCTTTTTATAGCTAATGGAATTCGAGATGGGTATCGGTTATAGATATCTATATTTCGATTTCCGTATAGAGGTGCCATGTTAATAGCATTGTTATATCATTGTATTTGTTTTTCATTTAAACGCTTCGATAGGGATTATTGAATCAATTTGTGTCCATGGCGGACTCCACCCATCAGTAATGATGGGTATCAATTAATTCTCTATTTGTCATTTATTGCTATGTTGTGTGTAGCATATTAGTTAGTTGTTAGTATTATTGTGATATTTATATTACCCTTGCATTTGTATATTGGGTTACCTTTATCATAATGTAACATTACATATTAGTCACACTATATTAGTTGTGTTGACTCATTGATGACAGGAGAAGAGCAGGTTACGGTATGATTCCCTACCTTTGAGTTGGGTTTATTTCACTTGTTTTTGGGCAGTTTGAATTATCCCTGAACCATATTTCTAGACAGAATCGGCTGTACTTCAGTATTTTTCTGCTTGTCTATATATAGTTTTGATATAGTATTTTAAGATAGTTCCCCTCACACCAGGCTTCATGTCTAACCCGAAGTTTGTCTTTATTTGTTTGTGTTATGACAACTCTCGCGTACCCGATTGAGTAGATTGGGAGCCAGGTGCTTTCAGAGATACGCTTCCATGGCAGCTGGAGCCTTTTGGAGGTGAAGTCGATACTTTGGATATATACTTGATATTATGGTTTTACATGGCATATATGTTATTTATATATGAGACTTGTTACATCAAATATTGTATAATGACTAGCTGCATTGATATTTATTTATTAGTTACTTCCATTAGTATAGTTTCTTATATATTGTTTATCTTGATATGCTATCTTTGTTTGCTTATGTCAAGACAACTCTTGGATACCCGATTGAGTAGGCTGGAAGCCAGTGGGGTTACGCTTCCAGGATAGCTGGAGCATTTTTGAAGGCGAAGTCGATACTTTGGATATATATACTTGATATTATGGTAGTACATGACAGATATGCTATTTATATATGAGACTTGTTGTATCAGATATTGTATTCTGACTTTCTATATTGTTATTTATTTACTAGTTACTTCAATCAATATAGTATCTTATATATTGTTTATTCTGTTATGTTTATGTATATTTGGTATATCATATATATCATTCCGCTATGAGATTCTATCATTGCACCTTGATTTGGTGTTTTGTTTTTTTATTTTACCCCAACAAACTTTCTTTGGTAGAATTCGGGAGTCATGCGTTGTCATTCAATGTTGATTCAGGGTATTTTGAAGGTTGGGTCATCACAGTTGTTATCAGATCGTAGGCTTTACACTCCGGACGAAGTAGACTAGTTTGAGTTAACCAACTTGGTAGATGTAGATATGTTGAGAGAGCATAATTGTATTTTTCTACTATATAATACGACATACACTACTTATCTCCTGAACTTTGATTCACTCGGTCTCCAGTGGCTGAGTTATCTTCGTTTTAGGCTATTTGTATAAGCTGATAGGGTTCATGAGCAACTGATGATAAGTAGTTTAAGATTCCTAATTGGTTCGGAGACTATTGAAATATCGCAAGGGATGTTTCGCCATCTGCGAATATTTCGACAGCTGCGGTAGATGTTAGAGGTGGTGTAGCTCGTGAGGCATAATAGCAGATGAGGTTGGCAAATAGACCATTACTTTGATTGATTCTATACATTGCTTTCAGTCTTGGTTTATTTTTGAGATCGAAAGGGACGTGCATCTTGACCGTTTCATCTATTTGCAATAGGGTAGCTTGTTTGTAAAGGAGTATGTTAGCCAATTTAACCTTTTGGCTAAATTTTGGGAAGAATGGGGCTGTTCGGTGAAGTGTAACTTAGATTCTGCATCCAAGTAGGATTATATAATTACCTAGAAATGAGTAGGAACCGAGCGTTTGACTTATATACTTTGCATTGAGTCATTCATGTTAGAACTGTTTGTCCTTATGTTAGCAAACCTTAGGTGATGTAATTAATCCCATTTGTTATAATAGTGTTTTCTAGGGATCGGTCCATTTACTTACCCGTTCTTAATCCTTATTTCGAGTGTGGGGTTTCTTGTTGATTTGCATCGGTTGGGTAAGGTTTTTTCACTCGATTCTTAAATGCACTCGAATCAGATTCCTGAAATGATTGAGAGATTTTCAAAGCGTGACTTTAGTCGTGCGAGGAAATTTTAGTGGTCGGACAAAGGAATCGAATCGTAGTTCGCATGGGAGGAGTCAGGTGGACGACCCTAGTTTAACAAAGGAACTATGCACAGCGAACAAAGGATTGGATCAGACAACGTATATTATTTTGGATGATTTATATTCGTTGTATAGTTATAAAAATAGTATAGTTGGGATGCTTGAGATAGTTTGAGGAAGGACTTCTTGACTAGTTTTGTGAAGTTTTTGATAATCTTCTAAGTGATGCTATGATTCTTGCTTGGGCTAGCGTCGTAGTACATTAGTATATTATACTTTTTATCATTATGCAACTGAACTGAGTTTGAACTCGAACAAGCCCAAGCATTTGTAGATTGTCATTTAATAATGGTTTAATTAGTAAAGTTTTCTCCTTTGGAGAGTGAGTTCTGTTCATAAGGGAAAGAAAAGTTTAGACTTAGACTGCTGGGTTTATTTGAGAGTTTGAGGATTGTGATCCAGTCTGCCATAAATTCCTTTTTAGAGCGGGCGGTGTGATAGTCTTTCATGTATTATATTTATGAAAGTGAGTTGCACCACTTAAGCATTTGGGTTATCTTGGATGTCGAACAAACTCATGGGAGTTTATAGCTTGGCATGTACGCTCTGACTATTTTTGGTTGTTGTGCGTGTTTTATAGCCTCCTTTTGAATAATTGGTTTTTTGTTTAGTAATCATCATTGATTTTTGTTGCTTATTGATTGCTTGATTATTGATTGATCGATTTTTTTGTTTACTGATTTGTGTTGCTTATTAATTGCTTGTTATTACTTGATTATTTATTTTTGTTGATTGATTTTTATTGCTTATAGATTTCTTGTTTTTGATTGTTATTGCTAGCATATTATGTTAATTTTCCTTTTCCATTGGAGGTTACATGATGTATTTTATGAATATTATTTGTATAAGTGTGTAATTCTAGTGACGTCGTTATGATGTGTTGTAAAGAAATTGGATGTGAACCAGATGCGGTTTTAGACCACGGGGGCCTTTCATTTTTGAGAATAGGATTATATGGCTTTAGATCGGTAGGTCTAAGCTTGTCCGTGTTCATTGGAGCTTTTTATTGGGGTGCCTCCAATTACTTAAGGAAATTTTTTTCCATTTCATTTTGTTACGATGTAAAAAAGCATGGTGTAGAGCTTGCTTTGTTGTTGCTTGTATTTTACAAGTATACTTGTTGTTTTCGATGGTAACATGTTTATTGGAGATTCTTATTACATAGTTTGTTATAATATGTCTATTTGAGATGCTGGTTGCATTAGATGTGCATGTGGCACAATTGTTAAAACATGTTTATTTGAGATGCTTGTTGCATTAGATGTATTTGTTACATGGTTAGTTGTACATTATTTGAGATGATTGCTATATATGATTTAGCATGCTTAAATCCATGATTTAATGTTGCAAGTGTGTCTAATCCTCTTTATTGAGTGCATGATTATGTACATGGAAGCAGTCATGTGCTATTGGGATGCTTATTTATTCGGATTCGCATCTAAATGCCATGCCCTTGCTATGAAAGAGGTAGTCAAATCTTTAGTGTAGATGATATGGATATATATACATATAAATGCTTGGATGTCCTCAGAAATGAGATGCATCATATATGGGATGTGTCAGATATGAGATGTATTTATATGCTGTTTTGAGGATTTTTTTTGGAACTAGCCACGCAAAGGAGGTGCTTCCAAATTTTTCCAAAATAAGAGGAGTTTTGTAATCCTAAGGGTTAGGAGGTATATTTTGTGCTTTGGAATTTTTGGTCTGTCGTGTTGCATTGTCATCCTAGTAGGAATTTCAAGGATGAAATTCTTTTAAGAAGGGAGAATGTAACAACCCGAATTTTTAACGACTAGATATTTAAATCACTACTTCAAATATTGAATCGTTAATTAACTAAAGGTCCAATATCTGATTTTTTGCATATGATCAAATTAGGACTCTAGACCACTTCCGTTGAGTTTGGATTGAAGTTTCGGGTTAAATGAGTATAAACATCGTTATATGTGGAGTTATGTTATTTTAATGTTTTACGTATTATTGTACGTATTTTATGAAATACAAGATAGTCAGAATCAGTGGGATCTTGACCCATGACTAGGGTTTCTGAGATGAGGGCTTTATTATGGGTCATACGGTTGAAGAATATTTGAAATCGGGTGATCCGATAGCTAAAACAATCTTCGAAATGCATGAAATTATCATCCCGGAGCGTTGTCTTGAATAACGAAGAAACTTATACCATAGGGACCGAAAAATTGAGGTGATGTGCACCAACGAGTTTTGTAGCAATTCGATGTATTATGCGATCGTACAAACTCAAAACGTATGGAAATTTAATTGAAAATTTTAATTATATATACTATTATATATAAACAACATCACCAAGCAAGACTCCTCTTCCTTACTATTCTTTCCCCCCTTTCATTATGTTGGCCTAAGAAAAAAAGAAGTAGCTGTGTTCTTCAAAATAAATTCATAGCTTCAGGCATCGATAGAGGCCGAGGTTGGATCTATCGAACTTGAGGAGAGGAGAGCATCGCATCAGTATAGAAGGGTTTGGGCGCGGTGTCGATTAGAGGGTCGGCCGCGCTTCTTCCATCGACTAAAGTTTGTGTTACGTAAAGGATAAAGAGGAGTTTGGTGAAATAGAGTGTACCATTGTATTTCTAATAGCGGGATGCTCCTTCCCGTGCATATGGCATAAGTTCTGGTTGGCTCTAGGTAGTTGTGACATTTCACGTATCCAGTTGAGAGTGCCAGTTCGTGATATTTGGAAAGAGGTTGGACCTTGCTTCGAGTATGCCATCGCTTACGTTGTCATTCAACATGGAGAATAGAGTTAGTCATGCATGATTTCGTTGAGCATAGCTTGGGTGGTGATGGTGGGAAGTTGTGTCTTCGATGGGTTTGGTTTTACGTATAGGCGGGAATTTGAAAGTAGGGGGACGAAGAAGATGAATTAAGGTAAGATAATTGATTAACTAAGGTAATAATTTTTTTTGTAATTCATATTCTTATAAAATTTGTATCTCTTGCATACGAGGTCGAATGCATACGTGGTTCCAAAGCAAGGGTGGAGAGAGATTGGGATGCTAATCTAGAGTAGGTTATATATTGTAGCGTTATACGGAAGAGTGTTGCGACAAGACCCATATGCCAACGTCTTTTGTGGTGTTGGCTTTCACTTGAGTCCACAAGTTAATTGTGGCTCTCGATTGGTCTCTTTGGTAGTTAATCGCAATTTGGCAAAGATATTTAGAAAAAAATAAGTTTGAGACTTCTATAAAATAATACGTGGAAGATATAATTGTTAGATTGGTTACTTGAGAAAGATATAGTTTTCTTAAATTTTTGTATGATTGTATTTGTGTGAATCTTTATTGATACTGAGATGATAGATTTGTTACTTTGGTTGTGTATTGCCTTCGTGTATATGAACATGAACGATATGTGTTTATTAGTTCCATATAGTTGGACTGATTTTATATACATACATGCATACATATACATGTATGTATGTATATATATATATATGTGTGTGCGCATATGTATATGTATATGTAAATACACATCTGCATATAGTTTTATGTGATTTATATATATTTATATGAATAAATATAGTTATGTTATGTCCAATTTGGGGCTACTGGGAAATGCACATAAATTTTTATATATATTTATTGATATGTGGTTTAAATTGTTTGTCTATAGTTTTGGTATGTCCGACTTTATGCTATCTATTGGTGCATGGAATCCGTTGTACCATTGAGATGCACAACTTGCAGACACAGTTCCGGAGCTGGGGCGGAGAGAGATTGGGACACTCATCTAGAGTAGGTCATATACTATTGCATTGTATAGACGGACGCTGCGACATGACCTACATGCCAACTTCTTTTGAGGTGTTAGTTTTTAGGGGAGTCCACAATATAGTTATGGCTCTCGATATATCTCTTTGATTGCTAATGAAAATTCAATGTGATTTATCAATACATAATTTAAGGGTATGCATAGTTTGGTATGCCTGACTTGGGGTTACCGAATAGTGGACGAAATATATTGTACAAATATATAAATATGTGGTTTAAGTGGGAGGGGGTGTGTGTGCGCATTTATTTATTTATAGATGCACAATTTGGGTGATTTATATATATATATATATTGGTTTGGTATGCCTGCCTTGTGGCAACTGGGTTCTGCAAGGCACTTCAAGAATGAATCACGATCCACATGAGGATGATAATACTTCAGTGTTGTGTACGTGTAATGACCTGGAATTTCGGACACTTCGTGTTTTAATATCTGAATTATTTAAATATTTGAATCTTGCATTAAATGTTATTATAATGGTTTAATGAGCTTTTTAACCCCATTTTAAATCATAATTAATGATAGTAAATGTTTACAAGAATATATTATTTGAAAAAATATCGATAATGTGACCAAAAATCGTTTTATCGATAAACAGCTTTTTAACCATCAGAAGTTGTTCAGATTGTTTTTACATACACTTATTTGCTTAGGAAATTAGTAAAATGAAGTAGAAATATTTTCCACAAAACCCTTAAGAAGCTTCCTAAGCTTATCTAGTTAGGTATGGAAAGAATAATGAGCAGAAAAGGAAAGTGAGCAGATAAGGAAAGTCCTTAACCCTTAAGCAGATTTAACATAAAGTAGACATGATGTGTGTAATTAATGACGTTAGGGTTTTGAGGGGTTTATGGTCTTTTCCCATCACATTCCTAAGCCTATATAAAGAGGGGTACCCCTTAGGAATAATCACAAATATTTGCAAAGCTTGAGTTCTAAAATCAGTGGCTTCTTCATCTCTTCCTCTCTCATATTCTAAAGCAAAATAGTTGCAAATCAACTCCAAATTAGTTCAAACTTTTTCACAAGGCTTAGTATAATATTAGATAACCTTATACCATGTTAGAAGTTAAAGTAGTAAAGCCAAACTCTCCATGGAAGGGATGGCCATGAGCAAATGTTGAGAAGGACGAGGGAATAAGCAAGGTGGAGGCAAGGAGGAGGAGGTAAGGTGGTTGCAAGGGTGTGGTTCAACTTTGGTTCTTTGATCTTAGTTATGGGTGGGTTAAAGTTGAGTTAACACCTTACTTTGATGAAAAATAAAACACATATATGTTGTATTGGATTGTGTTACCGTTGGTTGAATTGTTGTTAACTTATGTTAAAACAATGATTGTAACTTCTTACTTTTAAAGTAAGTGACATATATGATCCATGTATATGGACTTAAACAAACTTGGAATGGACTTGAATGGACTTATACGACATGTGACTTGAACTTGAACGAAGCACATAGGTTGTAGTTGAATATAGGTTGGAATATGACTTGGATTTAGAAGTGCACTTATAGCGATAGTCGCTATAGAAGCAGTTTGAAATTGCCTTGATTTTTCCAATTGTTATGGAACTTTGTAGAGAGATTCTTAGGGGTTTCTCACCATATTTATAATTTTTTATATGTATGCTTGTTTTTGTTAAAAGATTGAATAGTAAAAAGTTGAGTAACATCTTGAAAACGGCCAAAACATCATTAGTGCAAAACTGCCCCGTTTAGACCTGATTTTTGAACTTAAAAGGTTTTACAAATTATTTAGATTTAAGCATTTTATTTCATTCTTTTTACAAGTGATTATTAACTTTTTAGAGTATTTTAATAGGGGTTTGATATTTTTATGAATTTTTAAGAATACGTTGTGAATTTTTAAAGGAGAGATATTTTGTTAAAACATGTCATTTTCAAGTTTCTGATAATTTTTCAAACTTGTTATTTTCAAGTGATATTTTAAAGGAGTGTTTTAAAATATATTATAATTACTATGAAGTATAAATATCTTTTATAAATATCTTGGAAAATATCTTATATAAATATCTTGGAAAATATCTTATACAAATATCTTGCTTTAGATTATAAAACAAAAGGTTTAGAAAGTGGTTAGTAATTGCTTAATGGCCAAATGGTTAAATTGTTTAATTACTTATTAGGAAAGTAATTAATTATGCTTAACGCTAATAAGCTAATGAAGTAATCTTATCTATTTGTGAGAGTTAAGATTGATGTCGAGTAGGGAAGGAGCAATAGAACTTTAACCTACCGGGCTTCCCTCTTAACCGAGGAGTAGGAAAGGAAAATGTTGGAAACATATTAATCAAGTTGATTTCTTATTGTTTATGGAAATCATTAATACTATACTTAACACTAAAAACCAAGGAGGTAGGCTTATCCATTTGTGAGATTTAAGAATGAGGAGTCTAGGCAAGACTTAGAGTAACCAGTACCCAAACTTACCTGGCTTCACTCTTGAATGAGGAATGGTTAAGTTGAGAATGTCGGAAACGAGTTAAACGTACGAATCGTTACTTGTATAAGTAATGGTTTTTGACTGGATAATCGATTAGTCGATAATCTATCTTAACCACATACGAACTTAGATCTTTAAAATAAAGGTTTTGTAAAGATAGTAACAAGTAGGAAAATGGTTACGGTTCATTATGACAATGTGTTAATCACATTCTCCTTAACCCTTTTTAATTATACTTAGACATGTGAATAGATCTTTAAACGAATGATTTAAAGATAAGCAAAAGTGAAATAATTTTGGGTGACAATGTTTGAGTAACATTCGTCTTAAACCTTTTGAATGGATTTGCGAAAGTACTTAGATCCTTAAAATAGATATATTGAAGGAAATTATAAGTATGGAATCTTTTGGAAAAAGATAGAAGTTTTTTAGATACAAGGAGTTTACTAATAAAGGGGTTTTTAATTAATAAAAGGATTAGTTAGATAAAAGGGATCAGGAGTTGCTTAAGTAACTTAACCAAACTTTGGGTGGCTTGATCGTACTTTGTGTGACTTGATAGTGTTTTGTATATTTTTTTTATGGAAAGTATGCTAGACTTGATTTCCATTTATAAACAAATTATCTTGTACCAGGTACTTGATTAGTCGACTATCGAGTTGACCAAAATACGATTTAAGAAGTTATCGAAAGGCTGCGATTTCATACCAATAAGAACCCCTTGAGAGGAGTATTGGCATGAAACGTCTCTAGTTTCGCTTACTTCAGAGAGAACTGGAATTGAGTTAGCCAAAAATTCATAAAATTAGTTTTGAAGAGACCAGGATCAGTAAGTGTTTTACTTATTGAATACCACTTGAAAACTAGTATACAAGTTCAATGTTTTAGACGCGGTTGTGAAGTGAAATGTTATAAAGTTAAACTGTAAATCCTAAGGTTAAATTCCAAGGGAGAGGTCAGCGCTAACATTTCAAAATGATGCTATCGTGTGGAACTGTCTATCTTGAGGAATACTCCAAGAGAGAGAGGACATCATTAACATTCGTCAGAGGACTTATGTGGGGAACCTATGTGGAGGTTCGAGATCTGTTCAAGATGCTTGAATCCATGTAGTGATTTGTGATCAGTTCGAGATATATGAATTCATTTGGGGATTCATGATCCGTTCGAGATGATGAAATCCATTTGGGGATTTGTGTTATGCTCAAGCGATGAAGACTTGTGTGAAAGATGTCGAACGTAACCCCAACATCGAAAATGGAAAAAGACAGAGTAAGATGCATGACCTGGGGTTTAGCGACCCATGTCAGGATGTTATCAACTCCATTTTTAGAGATACTTATCGATTGTTGGCCGATGGGAGTGGATGATATTTGGTTCACGTTGTTCAGGTTTGGACGTTAGGCCTCTTATGTTTACCTTACGGTATATTTTATCTAGAGATATACAATGCTTGGAAGGTAGTTTCTAATTCTTGTGCATAGAAATTGGATTCGGCTTCCCCGAGGAGGTCTTCATGGAAAATCCATTATGTGAATGGTCCTTATCAATTTTGGTCGTACCTCTATTATACTGGAATGTAATCAATGTAGCCATTTCAGCTATGATTAATATTTATTTTGAACCTTATACATTATTACAATATCACTAGATTCTCTAAAAATGGTTTAGTTATCGTAAGATAAACACTTGTCCGTGTTTATATACTGTATGGTCTTACAAGATACCTTTATTTTGAAAGCTTTTTATAACGTTAAAAATCTATTTGATTTGTATTTCTCACGCTGGTGTACCAGATTGATCCGGGTGTTATTTTCTTTTAATAGTCGGGTCAACGTGGTGTATGTTTCCAGATTTAGCTTTGGACTCTTTGGAGCTTATGAAGAAGAGTTAGAGTTTTACTTACTGTAGTATTTATTTCCGTTGCATTACTTTATGCGTATCATCAGCATTTGTGAGGACAGGTTGTTATAACTATCCAGGCTTATCACTGTACCTCGGAAAAACTTTGTACCTTAGAATGACAGTTTATACTGTCTTTTGATATTATATATGACCATTCCATTGTGAGATTCTGATTTTGTGTTCTCCACTTTCTTGTTCTATTTCTTTTTCCTTCTTTGCCCTAAAAATCCGTCTTTTTGGCACTTGGGTGCTCGGCACATAAATACCGTAGATGTATTAGTGTTAACATTAGAGGGTCGAAAAGGTGAGTCATTACATTACTGATGCAGAAAAGGTGTATGCGGGGTCTAGCGTTTACATATGGCTCCAGTATGCTAATATATACAACCGGAAGTAAATGATGCTAATGAGGGAATCCATTGTACCGTTGAGGTGCATGACCTACATACGTGGTTCCGGAGCAGAGGTAGAGAGATTGGAATGCTAACTTAGAGTAGGTCATATACCGTTGCATTGTACGGACGGGTGCTTCGATAGGACCTACAAGCAAAATTATTTTGAGGTGTTGATTTTCAGGGGAATCCAAAACATAGTTGTGGCCCTTGATAGGTCTCATAATAAGCCAGTACAAGAAAGAGCTAAAGTTAGAATAAAAGAAATACATGGTAGAAATCTTCTCCAAGAATACCCCGAGCACTGCAATCTACTGCCCTCTCCCTTGATTGCCTATGGGGGAAAGGAGGAAAATAAAGGAGTGGGTCAGACTAAAAGTCTGTTGAGTGATAGTAACTACTAGAATCTTTAAGCAAAGTAAAAGTAATAGACTCTTCAATAGTTCTAGTATATATAAAAGGAAACAAAGGAAATAGGAAAGAGGTAAACTGGAAAATACGATTAAACTATTACTATTGATAAGATCGGTCAACTTTGATTGTTTGCACTTGTCTTTGATAGCTGCTTTGATTAGGCTGAATTCCTAATCCTATAATAAGGCTGAAATCCTTATTATGCCATTTGATCGGCCTGCTACTCCATATAACTTACTACGGACTAGATGCTATATAGCTCCCTACACAGAAGGCAATGGTGTCTACGAAAGACATACATACTAAGCGCTTTGAACTCAATAGCGACTTATCTCCCCTAATCGATGACGCACGCTTGGTCACCACCGGTTCACACTATCTATTGCTCCCTCTTTTAAACTTTTATTTATCCTAGATAGCATAAGCATGCCCTCATCTCACTTTAGGCTATTGTGAGACACCGTATCCATAGAAAATAGGGAATGTTGTTGGCTAAACAACATAAGAGAAATGCTGCCGGTACAGATCTTTTCTTTTAACTATTGACCACTTATCTACCCTAAACAGCATAAGGGAAATGCTGTCGGTACAGATCCTACTTTCATCTTTGCTTATTAACTTAGATAAATTATTATAAATAAGCCTTTGTTATTATTCTTACTATCTGTGCTTATTAATTTATCCTAAGTCTTAAAATAAGCCTCATTCTGCTCTGTTTTCTCATTATAACTTACGTTATAATCATGCTTATTACTTAATCCAAGGTCTAAGTGTGAAAATAAGCTTCTTCCTTTTTTTATTCTTTTTAGTTATAATTCTAGGTTATAACTAGGCCAATTTTCTTAATTCAGTCCAATTAATATCATAATTAGGCCTAATTACAGTCCAATCCCATTAATATTACAGTCTTTGTAATTTACATCTCATATTCCATTATTTCAGATTTCTTATAATTTAATCCAATTTCGTTCTAATCCTATTCTAATCCATACGCGAAGAAGAAGAAATAAAAGAAAACTGAAAATAGAAGAAAATCCAAGGCGTAGGAAGAAGATGTAAATAACGCATAAATAACAGTAAATAAATTAAAATATTGTAAATAAATGGAAAATCTATAATTAACAGAAATAACTAAAATTAAATGAAAAGAATAGCTAGAAAGAAATAGACTAAAAATAATTCTAAAACTGTAAATAAAACTGCTAAAAAGGTTATTCCAAAAATCGTAGTAAAACTACAACTATTGAAAACCCTATTATTTTAAATTACTTAAAGAAATTTAAAAAATTACGATCACTAACCTGTGGTCCTAAGATCTTCCCTTTTGGTCTTCACGGATTCACTTGAGGTTGTTAAATATTTTTATTTAAAACGATTTCCTCTTTGGAAAATTATTCCGCTTAGGATCCTTCCTAAATAGGTGAACTCAATTGGAGAAAATCTTAGAATGAGAAAAAGTGTTAGGCCTAGGGTTCTATTTATAGGGGTAGAAGTGGATCTCAGATCGTTGGATTTGGGGATTGAATAGGATGCAACCATGTCATAGGCTGAATAGGAGCCATCGGATGCAAGAATGGAAGGACCAGATTGAGTTAAAGAATGCAAAACACGTAGAAAATAGGCTAACTAACGTTACTGGACGAAGGAATTTTCCTTTGTCCAATTTCTAAGGCAGGTCGACCGCCCCTATACCCAAGTCAACCGGTCGATCGACCTAGGGTGAGGTTAGGTCGACCTAGTGGTCGGCCTAGCCTATATATATATATATATTCTTGACTTTTGTTTAATTCATGACTTGGCCATATTAACTCGGATTCTGACGTTCCATATATGGAAATTGACCAGAAAATTACCACGGACTCAATGGTGCAACCGCCGTGGCTCAATTCTGATAATTTCACGAAGTTATTTTATCATTTGATTAATTAACGAATTAATTATTATGGGTTAAATTTCGAGTTGTTACATATTTAGAACGATATGCTTATTTTATTATGATAAATCACTCATGATTACAACGCATTGTAACCACTATCACCAAACATATCATTTATGGAGTTTCTATCAAATATACTTTTAATTAAATTACTTAATTAATATATAACACATTCTATAAAATAAATAATAGAAAGAAAATCCATTTTATTTCAAACAAGATTGATTGTGAGTTAGATATATGTAACAAATTACATAATTGCCTTAGGGCATACCCCTAACTCTATCAATCTTTCACTTGCACTTGGGCGAATGAAATCTCAATCCTATCCCTTCAATCAGTTTGATGAGAACTTATCAAGTTAGACACTTTGTGAATGCATCTACTATGTTATTTTAATTACTACTCCATCAATCAAGTATTTTTTATTCTGATAAACTACCTTTATCATTGAAGTATGTTTCTCAACTTTTAGTGAGCTCTTATCATTGCATTGTTATCATATAACAATCATGTTGTATTCTTAATACTTTGGAATCATCTTTAAATCAGCTATAAATTTGTGCATTTATATTTATACTTGGCTTTTATTGCATGTTATTCAAGGTGATGCACTAAGCCTTTCATTGAATCAGCCACAACCTTTCGTTTGGAACAATTTGCAACTTAAAGGTTCCTAATTAAGATTTGAACATAAATTTATTATTGACACATTATACTCAGTATCACTCATGAATTTTGAGTTCGTACACTCTTTCATAAGGAGTTTGTTGCTTTTATAAACAATTCTCTAGTATTTCGTAAAGACTCAAGAATACTCTAAACTACCATTTAGCGATCTTAATTTGGCTTTGATATTTGTTTCTTGTACCAAATACGTAATCAAATTACGATATTATAGAAAATACAACATGTATGATAATTATTGCTAACCATAAGGAATTCATCTTACATGTTCCTCATTAAACATTTTAATAAGGTGTCTTTGGATATCATTTTGGGACATTCCCAACATCCTTTATACTTAATATAAAAGATATAATTTCAAAATCCAATATTGAGTATTAGACAACCAAACTATTATTGATTTTAGCATAAATACATCTTTAATAATCAGCGGTATGTTGTTTACTTATAGTCTAGAAATATCTATGCACCTTTTTAGTGATTCTTTCTTACAGGCGCATGCTTCCTCTGCATTTTGGCTGAAAATAAACTATTCGATATTTCTATCAAAATACTTATTCAATTCAGATGCTTGGAGAACGATAGTTTCATATCATTTCTTGGATTATATCCAAAAACCTACAAACTCAGTATCGCTTCCACTAACTTCGAGATACTTTCGTTGTTATATGCAAATAGTATACTCTAAATCATTATTTAGAATTTTCCATTTCAACACGTGTACCAAAATGCAAAGTCATACCTAGTAATAAACTTATGAGCAAATACGAATTTTCTTAAGCACATTGAATGAAGAATCAATTATGCTAATTTCAACAATTGAAATTTATGAATTTTATTCTTATTAGTGTTGTTCATTTTATTGCAAATGCATTAGTCTTGCTCCTAAAGTCACATTTACAGCCATTGGATCATATCCATCCAAGTACAACGACCAAAATAATATTTTGATAACGTGCTTGGAATACTTTCGGATTTGTGCATCATACCATATGGAAGAGTCGATACTCTTTGTGGTTTAATTGACAACTGAGTATTATCTACTCTCGATGTAGATAAGAAACTCATAGTTTCTCTTCAATGTGTGAGAATATTTATTCGACATTCTAATGCATTGTGTTCCTTTAGGCTTGGTTAATTTTGTTTCATCCCCCGTAGTCAGTTTTAACCTTGGATCGTATCTAAATCCATTTTGCTATCAATTATTTTTAAAAGAAACTCCTTCACTTCGAAGTTAATATTTCTCGAAACAACAATTGTTTCTCCATGAAATGAAATAGGTATTCATAAAGACTTTATGAATTCCCTTATATATAAAACTGATTTGGTTTTAGTTTACAGATCTTATGTTCAAAACATAAATAGGTCAGCCAATGACAATCGTTCCCAAAATTCTTTTGGGGCGATTCATACAATATCCCTAGCATATAATTATTACGTGAGGTCTTTTGACTTGCGCAACTTGCCAACTCCTTAGCCTAGGATACGTTGGGATTTCTTATAAACCTTTATCATATACGATTTTGTAAATTATTCTTTAGATGGAAATAATTTTAACCTAGTCTACTATTCTTAAGTATTTTACCTTATAGAAAGAAATTAACTTAACTTCACTCACCATTAATCATACTTTGTTCAACAAAGTTCGATAACTCCATATCGATACATCATTTTATAGCATAGGGAGGAATGGCTTTTGAGATTGAATCTTTATTCATTTTTTTGTATGTTCGGAGCTCTTTCCGATATACTCACCTATTTGATTAAATCAAATCAGTTTTATTTTCTATTGCCAGTTATTTTATTTACTTCTATTTTATATTCTATGAGCTTATCATAGATGTACTACATGTGTATCAAATACGCATGTCCATGTCGGTGATAACTCATTGGTGAATATAACGAAGTATGAGGAACTATTTTGGTATTAATACATGGCATACATCAACATGTATCCATCTGAAGAGTTCATCAACTCTTATGTCACTCCCACTCAATAGGTGATTTGCGGTTTATTGTTTGGGATATGATTAAATAGTATCATACAGTTAATAATCATATACTCAAACTATTTCTCAAAACTAGAGCTTAGTCCATAATTCCAAAATAATTGCAAATATTTTAGTTACTTCTGTATTTTCCAATGCATCAAAAACACCAGTGCTATAGTTTTATTTTATAAAAAATATTCAAAATATTCATATTGAAATAAAACTATGTTTATTTTCTAGCCAATACTAAAAAATAACTATTATTTCATAAATAATGTTTGGTACTTTTTATGAAAACATTTTTTAACTTGATTCAATCAATAAGTTCCATATGGCAAGCTCCCACTATTTCTGCCATTACTATAATAGCATATGAAATACAGAGTTCCATTCAACTACTTAATGTGGGCTATTTTTTTCATTTAATGTAACTGGTTTACAATCGAGAAATTTTAGATCAAGTATCTTAAATTCAAAGAAATAAATCCTATAGAAACAATCTTCTATTTGAAAATATATTTTGGAATAAAAAACATATTTCTCTTTTAATGTAAAGAATCAAATATTATTTTACAGTTCTTGTTTTTGTTATTTTTTATGAAGCAGAAGTGACCATTCACTCTCTTCATCCTAACTGTGCCTTAGGTTGCATCAACTGTTACACATTCGATTTCCTTTCTAAATGTTCAAACCATTTGAAGGAAACTCTTACTACAATATCATAAAGAACTCCTTACAAAAATGCATTTGGTCATCCTTAACATTTGGGGAAATCGAATATGTTGCACTTTATTTAAATTGATCAAGTTGACATTTCAATAATCGAATTCTTATATCTGTCTTGTAGCTATTGGTCTCATGTTACATTATACGCAAGAAGATCATGACTATAATCAATCATATTGAATATAAGATCTCACACTAAGGTTTACTTGCTTATTTCGAATAAACCAATTTCATCAAGGTTTCGTGCATTACGAGTGGTGATCGTTCACTATATAACAGTTATATATGATTGGAAATGTATCAAATATTCATATTATTGTATTGCTTAAGAATTAAAACTCATAGAAGACAATACACAGTTAAGGGCAGATAAACACCTAAGTGATCGAGCTATGATTGTACTTAATAGTTGTATTATTGGACTCTTACATGGGTGTAACACCCCATATTTGTAGTAACATTATTTAGGATATTTAATTATCTAAATAAAATAAAATAATATAAGATGATTAATGGATTGAGGTTTGATTATAATAAGGGGTAGCCGTGCCTGCATGTATAATGAACTAAAGGAGCAAGATGGAAATAAGTGTTAGGAAATAAGGGAGGGAAAAATGGGAAATATAATAAACTTATACCCTAAAACCTTAGGAAAACAAATACACATTCACTTCATATTCTCTCAAGCAAAAACATTCTAAGGCCAGCCACTATTAGCAATCTCAAGAGAAGATAAAGCTAGGATTTTCAAGAGGAAGAAGTAAATCAACTTAATCAAGATCAAATCTCAAATCCTTAATCTCAAGCTAAGGTGAATAATTACTACATCCCATATTTCTTATAGTTTTCGGTTTTAATGATAATCCGAAATGTTTTTGCATGATAATGCCATGTTTTGGATGATTAAAAGTTGTATATGCTTGTTGATGATTTATCCATGTTTATATTGATTTTTATGATATTTTTGATATGAAAACCCTATAAAAATGACATCCAAATGCCTTGCAAATTTAAATATAGACCAGAAATGATAATTTAGAGATGGATTTCAATTTTCTGAATTAATGTGGGTTTTATATTAATTTTCTAGTGGAGAAAATGATTAATTGGGTTTTAAATTATTTACGGCTATAATAATAAATTATTTGGGTCCGATATTTATATATGTTAGAAAGCATATTGAAAAGGATTTTCTGGAGTTTTTATAGAATTTTCTAAGTGTTTTGATGAATATATAAAATTATTTAAGGTATGAGACTTAAATGTTTTATATATTTTATTAAGGAGAAGGGATATCTTGTAAAATAAAATCATTGTTTATTTCTGAAAATATTGGCAGCACTTTTGAAAAAGGTATTTAGCAACCAATGAAAATTTGACAAACAATAGTAGGTTAGTTGAAATTTTTTCACTTTTAAGTTAAAAACAAAAATAACATGTTTTAGCATGTTCCGCCACTTTTGGCACAGGGGGTTCCGACTAGAACCTTTCACCACCTTCAGTTTTGAAACCAAAGCGCATGGTATCAATCTATTTGGTATGTAGCACCTTGGATAAATGGCGGAATGTACATAGTCGAAACGTTGGGTTCTGTAGGGGTTGGAGTATGCCTTTGTTTTAAAATTAAAGTAATGCCTGCTTTGTTTTTGAAAGATCAGCTTTCGACTCAGTTTGCTTTCGACTGGGTCAAATATTTTAAAAGGAAGGTTTCGAATGAGTTGCACTCTTTAATTTTAAATAATGCTTTCAAAGGCATCGAAACCCCTAGTTACCGCCTTTCTACCTTTCGAAGTCAATGGTTTCGGAAGTATACTTAGTTTTTACAAATTAGCCGCTTTTCCAATGCTTTTGAAAGAATGGTTTCGACGGCATCAATTTTTACTTAGGAAAAGCTTGAAAGGAATGCTTTCGACTTCGACTTTATTGGGTTTCGTATCCATTTGCTCTACTTGAAGGCATAATTCAAAGGGTTTTGACCGATTCGGTTTTTAAAGCTTTCCACATGTTTTAAATTAAACCCAAAGGCTTTCGAAAGGTTTATTGTTTTATTGCTTTCGAAAGGTTTTAAGGAAAGGTTTCGAAGGGGTGGTTCCCTAATGGTTTCGAAGGAGTCGAAAGGTAGTGTTTTCTGATGGTTTCGAAAAGGTTTTAAGAATGGTTTTGAAAGGAAGGTTTTGACCTTTCGACCTAGATAAATGTAGGGTTTTACTTGGTTTCAAAAGAGATGCTTTCAATGGGGTCGAAATGGGGTACTTTCAAATGTTTATATGTTTTCATCAACTAAGGTTTGAGTAAAGTGTGTGTGTGTGTCTACACACACACACACACTTTACTCAAACCTTAGTTGATGAAAACATATAAACATTTGAAAGTACCCCATTTCGACCCCATTAAGGTGATTTTGAGTAAAGCATAAAATATATGTATTTTCCTTAAGTGAGTTTGATTCAAAGGTTTTAAATCATTTTAAAATGGTTTTCAAGGACATTATGGGAAGGGACCCCTAAGTGAAAATAACTCAGATATTAGAATACCAGATGGGACCGGTATAGGGTTACGCCCTATACATTAGCTATTGGCCCCAGCTAATTTTTGTCCAAAAGTCCAGTGTGTAGGGCTTTGTCGCGGGTAAGGATAAAATTATGATTACACACAGAAGGTAATATATATTTGTACATAGGTAGGTTATTGGTGAGCCCGCAAAAACATTAGGATCAGGTGACCCTGGGAGATGTTAAGTTAGGGACCGTCCAAAAGAGAAGTATTTAACAAATAGTTAAGGACAAACCATCCAGAAGAGGAGTGTCTAACAGATGTTAGATTATTTTGTTATATTGTCTGGTAGATCCGAGTCCGCCAAAGGTTAATAGTTAGCCAAACAAAACTAATGTGTTTGAACATATAGTTCTTTTATTACCTGATATGTATGTTTATACAATGATGCTTTACAGTACTTAACCAGTTTTGGTTGTAGGAAAAGATTTGTAAAACATACATCTTAAAAGAATGTTAGTGAGAGGAAACCCGTTCCGCGGTGTGGTCTCACTTAACCTTAATAACCGGGCTGTATAGTATTATTCACACCAGGCTTTATGTCTGACTCGACGTTTATGTTTTCCCCTTAAACTCTCAAGTGCTCAAAATTGATTTGAGTAGGCTGAGGTTCTTTCAAATTCTTAGTAGGATGACGAATAAAGCTACCGGAGGCGAGTGGAAGGCCAACGGATAACTATTTAGGAGTTGTAGTTCTTATTTTTGTTGTTTTAATTCCGCTGTGTGTATTATGTCTGTTATGACAATATTACTCTGATCATCCAAGGGGGCATCTTCATATGTCGCTCTTGGCGTAATTTGTAATAAGTATATTTTATCATTGCCTGGGAAACATTTTGGGATTATGTAATCTAAATATGGAACATAAGTTTTGAAATGTAATGGAAAATTCTGTTTTGAAATCTGTGATTTGTTTCATATTCAAGTGCATTGGTATTATAAATACCATTAACATAGCCGTATTTAGTCGTCGGAAGTTAATACTTTAGATGACTGCAGCATATACAACGCTTAGCCATAGGCCTCTAGATAGGGGTTGTTACAATGGGCCCTGAATTGACAACTTGCCAAAAAAATTACTTGTGATTATATTTTATATTTATACGTCATTCCTAATTTAGTTCGTTCATGTATTTTAACTGATAAACACTTTATCAAGTATATTATTTGCACGATTTTATTGGAGTATATTATTTTAATTTACATCATTTATATTCTTACAATATTAAATTTTACTTTACATCATTCATATTCTTACAATATTAAAAAGGTTAAATATTATCATTTCATTTTTCTAATGAGGCTCTTACTATATTTTTTTATATTCCTTAAAACCCTAAGAGAAATATAGAAATTGTTCGATCCCTATATTGAGTGCTAAGACTTGCTTGCATTGGAATTCCGACCTTGAGTTTGCTTAGTAAATAATATGCCCTAAAGGGATGGATAACTCTTTATCAACTGTATCATATACAATTCCTAACTATCATCATTGTCCTAATCTTGATCTTGACCTTGAGTTTGCTTAACAAATCAAGATAGATTCTTTACTCTTACCTACCATCTCGCGGTGGCCTAACTATAATGCATGTGTCTTAAGTTTGCTTAATGTACATGCATGTATCATACCTTATCTAGTCAATTTATTAATAATGCTACAGATAACGGCCCTAGCTTGAGTTTTAATTAACTAATAGGTATGTACGTAATCTATTGATACATAAATGGTTCGGGGAAATTCTATATATTTTAATAATCTTTAAGACACACACACAGACACACACTAATATTGAGTGATTTCGATTTAAGAAATAATACATTTCTTATGAAACACCATCGAGATTCAGGTGTCAAACAAATTTGAAATCATGGTATATGTACTTTACCTCTGCACTTATTTTAGAAATCTATTTCGATTTTATTTCAGTTCCACTTATATTATTTTATAAATTTATAGTTACATAAGTATAATTTATTTATAACAGTTATAATTTAATTTACATATACATTGTATATATGTATCTTTTTAATTAAATCATATTTAATTAATTTAATTAGTCTAAAATTTTAGGAATTTTATATTATTCATCTTAAACTAATTAAGGTAAATAATTAACTACAACATTTATACTTCTTTTATATATACATTTTGATATATATACAATTTATTTAATTTGTTTCAATTAATATTATTTAATAAATTCATTTACTTAACTAAACGATTTAATTAAATGTTTAAATTAATTCAAAATTTTAACTTAATTAATCTTAAACAAAATTAAGATAAATATATATAATTATAATAATTATAGTTATATACATATATATATCGATATATATGTATACACAATATATATATATATATATATATATGTGTGTGTGTGTGTGTACATGTTTAATTAATTAACCTTTAATTAATTATTTTATTTTATTTTATTTATCAAATTAATCAAATATATATTAAAATTCAAAATTAAGTATTTTATTTTTCAAAACATTTTTGCAAATTTTAAATTTATTTTATATCATTTATAAAATTTCATTTTATATTTCGAATTTAACCTTTAAATTTAAAATATAATGTAGATTTTTATATTTCAATTTGAAAATCAGTCCAAGACCCAAATAACTCTAGACCATGCATTTGGACCAACATTTTGGACTTACTCTGCTCATTGGGCCAAGCTGGTAGCCAGGGATGAGAGAATACTTGATTATTCAACCATAAGCCTAGACACTATTTTTCAAGACATTCATCGGATAAATATGTTTAGTTAGTTGGCCATAAATGCTGACTAGTTAGATCATATAAACATTTAGGCTCTGATACCATTGTTTGAACCGGTACGGTCAATAGCAGTGAAATGAGTGAATTTCAAAAACAACCTATTTGGATCTTAGTAGGTCCATGAAGTCTAATGATTGTACTAGATCCAATCTAGTTATTTCAAATAAAATCGTATTTTATTTAAAATTTTTGATTTAATTAATAAGTGAATGTTAATTAATTTTACACTTATAAATTTTGAGTATATCAATATATACTCATGTTTATAAGTGCAACGTGCAACATAACAAGGTGTACATGGTAAATATTTAAAAAAGTAGATATTGGGTATATATTCACTATGTAAACATTAGACATTTGTATATGTGTTAATTGTCTCAAAATTTTGATTAATATATTTATAATATATATATATATTGAAATTCTTTACATATAATAAATAAATTATAAAATCCAATTTTGATTAAGTCGATAAATTTTAAATTCAATTTTTTTTATTTTAATATCTAATTAAGACACAATAAAACATTCTAAAATAAAAACAAGATCTTAAAATTATCAGTTAAAATATCTTTAATTAAATTTGAGGATGTATATTTATATAAAATCAATTATAATAGCCAAAAATAAATTTATATATATACCTTTTTTATTCATTAAAAATACACAACAATATTTGAACGTGTAAGTGATGTGCACGTAAATGTGCATATTTTTACTTTCATATTTAATTTAATTTAATTAAAGAAATGAGCATATAGGGTATTTTAACATGTTTAAACCAAAATTTCAATTATTTTCAAATCATCATTTATTCATCTTTATTTAGGGGTAAAATGGTCATTTTTGTGCATATATTAATTTTAGAAAAATTACTTGGATATTTTAATGTAATTTGTAATAATTTGAATGGAAATATGATGAAGGCTTCATGAATAATATGCATGCACAAGAGGAAGCAAAGGAATAAAGATAGAAATAATTCAAACTCATGTATCATGGAGGACCCCACCTACCCACTTACCTTGATCTACAATTAGGAGCTAATGCACATGCTAAATGACCATTAAAGTTACATGCACATTTAAATGGAGGATTATCTCATGCTAATGATAACTTTGTGGCCACACTTCCTCAAAGGCAATTTGGGTGGTTCCTAAAAATACGATTAGGGTTTCAAAACATGTACAAATACCCCATATGTTCATGTAATCAAGCTCTTAGTCTCCTCTTTAGTTAGTTTAGTTTTAGGCTCAAAAATAAATTACAAGCTCTCTTCCTCTCTTTCATGGCTACTTAGCCATTTTCTTCGTTCATGTAATTTTCTTTTTTATGCAATTTTAATTCATTCCCTTTTCTATTTACAAGCTTTCTTTCCTCTTATGTTAGTAGCTTAGTTTAATTTCTTATGCAAGTAGATTAGCTTTTATTTCATTTTAATTTGCTCTCTTTTTACTTAGCTTGCATTTTCTTCTTATTTTTATTTCATGTTGAATGCTACATTTGTTGAAATGATAACAAATATGAGAGGCTAAACCCCTTCAATTTATGGTTAATGAAGCTCTCTTTATCATGTAGCTTCAACATTTTAATAATTTTTGATCTCTTTTTGTGCTTGATGGAAATGTTTGAATGGGTTGAACTTTATTGTTTTAGCTTTGAATTTGATAGCCTATTTTGTTGACACCAAATAGGTAATGCTTAAACAAACACAAACACAAACACAAATTACCTCTTCATCTACATATGATGTTGGTAATGAAGTGATTTTTAAAATCAAAATTTGATGGTCTATATTTCTAATCAATATTTAATAGATCATGTTTAGAACAAAT
This sequence comes from Allium fistulosum, assembly GCA_030737815.1. NCBI lineage: Eukaryota > Viridiplantae > Streptophyta > Magnoliopsida > Asparagales > Amaryllidaceae > Allium > Allium fistulosum. The sequence continues at coordinate 299,542,773 of CM060901.1, read as the reverse complement.
TTTATTTTCAAGCTCATTGTCATTTTCATGAGAGTTAAAAAGTGGTTTAATGGGTGTGTTATAGTTTGATGGTTTATATGGGCTAATTAATAGCACAAATATTCCAAACTTATGATAAACACATCAATTAAATTCACTAATTACTAAAAAAGAGAGATCATAATTTCATGTTGTTTTGATTTACGTGATCATGAGAGTAGATTTATCTCTAAATTATTTTTTCATCTCATAGTTTTCATTCACTTCTGTAGTAGTTAGTTTTTGCAATTTTTTGTAGTTAACAACACTTTCAATTCTTGGTTTAATTTGATTGAATAGAAATTTTAAAATCTAAACAATTCTCTACGGATCGACCAGTACTCGCCACGTACTAGAATTGTACGCCGTGCGCTTGCGGTTATTTTTAATTTAAATTTGATCGGCTAATTTCTAATTCGATGGAAAGTTGGCCATCAAACAAGTTTTTGACACCATTGCCGGGAAGTTAATTTGATTTAGTTTTCCATTCTTTGAATTATTTGTTGATTGATTTTTATTATGTGTTTGTTTTGTGTGTTAATTTGCATTTAAAAAAAATAAAAATTGTTGTGTGTTTGTTGTGTGAATTTTGCTTTCATTTTTGATTTGTTTGCTTGTTGTTGTTCTTCTATTTGCATTTCTATTTATATATATATATATATATATACACACACACACAATTTCATTTCAAATCACAAAAAAAAATATTTCATTTCATTTTATCTACATTACAATTTACAAGTTGCATTTCAGTTCTTTGTTTTTATTTTACAAGTTTTTCTCTCTCTCAACATTCATATTTCTCTCTGTTCCTTTCTTTCTCCAGTAACTGTCACATTGCTCCAATCCTCTGCTGCAACACTAACAACTTCACCAGCCTCTGCCACCATCCAGTTGTGCCACATCTAAACTCACTGTCCAACACCAGATAGTCACTGCCAACCATTTCTGCTCCTCCATCATACTCTCCATTCTACATCTTGCTACTTTACAACATCAAACTGACAGGCAGCTACATCACGACATCAAATACACCACTACCTTACAGCCATATCTCCACGACAAATATTCAGTCACAACTTCACACTTCATCAAATACAACCAACATCCACTGCCTCAAACACCACCCCTGCCTTGCTATCAAACTACCACTGCGAGCCACTTCTTTCTATCTACTGTCAACACATTCACTTCTTTCCACCATCTACTTGCAACCCAGAACTACATACCACATTCCCATTCCTCATCACAATCCTTCTATACCTGCAACCTAACCACCAACTAATACCAACCATCAAACTTCACTTAACACCTGCAAACTTCTGCATACTCACAATAATTCATACAACTTCATTAACCACCACACATCCATCTCACCACTGTTCCCTGTCACTTCACCAAAAATTCTGCCCCTCTAACTTGACCAACCTTTAGCAATCACCACTTCAGTCCACCCACTCCTTCAAACTCCACATTGAACCATTCACTGCACTTACCTTTGTCACAAATATCCACCATTTACATCAACTCCTCTGCATTGCCTTTACCTCTACAATCCATCAACATCTACATTACTTCACAATGAACATCTCACTACATTACTGCCACACTTACCTACATGTGGCCATACCTTATTACATTTTGTCACTATTACATACTGTCACTCCACCTTATTTCACCACCCACCTGAAACAGTGCAAACAACCAACCCTCTCTCCAATCTGATCATATACATACCTCCCCACATCAGTGCATCACAAGCAATCTTCCACAATCACTGCCTTATCTCACCACAAACCATCAGTACGTACCCCCTCTGCTGCTACACCCTGCTGCATACATCCCCTTCATCAAACAAACCACCAAACATAGCCATACAACAACCCAGACATCAGTGCACACAAACAACCTATCATAGAGTATATACATATCCAACATTCAACCACACTGTCTCCAGACCAGACATTCCTCATTCCTCACTACCATACCTGACTACAAAGCAACAACTTTCCTTGCCCATTTCAATAACAACAAACAAGCTTCAATCCTTGATCAACTACACCCCACTGCCTACTGCATGCCTTCACAACTTCACTAACAACCTGTAACAAACATCCCTGCTTTACTCACCCTCCACAGCACTACTTCACTGCCATCATTTCAACAAATTAGAAACCTATCAAACCTCCTACACTACTTCAACCAACCGATCAGACTCACTTCAACAAATCAAACTGCCATGTACCTCACTCCAACAATCCATCTTCACTGTCTTACTGCCTTACTTATACTCCCTGACATCAGACATATCAATAGAGTACACACTTTAACATCACTTGCCACAGTGCATCATCTTGCTGCTAACCCCCCAGTACCACCATCCATTCTCCTATATACAACAAACTTCACCCTTCTAAGCAAACAAAACCCAAACTTCATCCTTCCTTCGTTGAAACCCCAAAATTGACCTCATAGAACAACTGTGCATATTCCTCCTCCCTCCACCATCCCCCTCAAATCGCCTTCCAACCAAACAAATGCCACCCCATTGCCTTCGAACAACCTACATCCTCCTTTCGCAACATTCTGCAACCCCAATCGCCCTTCACCACCACTGCAACATCTCCGACGACAAATCCAAACACTGCTCCCTGCAACTACCTCCATTGCAAATTACATACCACCATCATACCTGACCACAATGCAACCAAACCCAACATTGCCCCTCGAATCCGCCATCGCAAAGCGATTGAAGGTTGGAATTGAATTCACGAAAGGAGTATGGATTGATGGGGAATTGATTTCTCTGGTAATTTGTGAAATCAATTAGGAAATAAAGGTCGCGGTTTTGCTCTGGTAATTTGTGTTTAATTGGGTTGGGTTTGGGATTGGGAAATAAAGTCGATTATGAAGTTGATTGTTTCTTTGAAGTTCATTTGTCTTTTTTTTTAAAGTTTATTTGTTTCTTTCAAGTACTTCAATTCTCTGTTCTTAAAAAAACAAAAAAAGGGTCATTTTAGTTTCTTACAAAAATAAACAAATTGTTTTGGTTTCATATTTTTCCTAGTTTCTTTCTTTAGAACAAAAAAGAAAAAAAAATATTTTCAATAATTCTGTTTTATTTACAATTGTCTTGTGTTGTTTTCAATTTTCTTTTGTTTTGATTTTGGTTGTATTGTTTGGTTTTTGTTATCCTTTATTTTGTGTTTTAAAAAAAAGGAAAAAAATAGTTTTCTTCCCACTTAAAATATAATTTTCTTTTGTTTCATGGGGTAATAATAAAAAAAACAACAACAACAATTGTATATATCTCGTTTGAAATTTCAAGTTGCCAAAGCAGAAAATCGCAAGAAAAAAAATTGCTTGCTTGCTTATAAAAAATCGCCGCTAAAAAAATAAAATAAATTACTAATAATCTGCATGCTCTGCTATTGTGTTATAATCTCTAGTTTTATTTTAATTGCATTGTTGGTTGCTTGCATTTGCATTTATATATATAAAAAAAATTCAAAAAAATTAAAAACAAAATCAAATTTCATTGTAGTTGCATTGTTAAAATCACGTTTAATTTCTGTTTTGCATTTCATGCCATCTTGTTTATTTTCTAAGGGCAATACCCAAATCCACATAAGGTGGGGGATTTCATCACCCCTTCCTTGGCTCACAAATTGCATTTCATTGTAGAATTTGCTAATAATAGCGGTTAGACATTTTAAGGGTGTCGCGAGCTCACATAGGGCTTAATTGTATCTTGACAAGTTGTCTTGGTGTCTAGGCTATGGTAGAGCAATAATCAGATATAAATATTACAGTGATTCGTAAATATTATAGTGCTTGCTATGGTGATTCGTGGTGCACCGATAAATCCTTTCTGTTAGCTGGTTGAGAACTATCTTGTTGAATTAAGACAAAGTGTGATTATACAATTTTGGGTTAGGAGCTACTTAGGATAGAAAATTTGTAATTAAGTCATTTGCATTCATTTAGTTGCATTAGTTCATGCATATTTCAAAAAAAATTCAAAATCCAAAACTTAAAAAAGTGTAAATATTCCTTAACTTAGTTTTTAAATCCCTTCTTTTGAAATTTTTCAATCAAAATAAAAAATTTAAAAAATTGAGTTAATTTTTCTTTAGAAAAAAAATTTCAAAAAAAAAAATCTCCCTTTTGAAAAATAAATTCCTTTTGGTAAATAGTTTTCCTTTATAAAAAATTCAAAAAAAAACTTTTGAAAATGTTTGAATTTTCCCACTCGCATGAATTTTACGATAGTTGTGCAAATCAATATAGTCCATATAATTTCACGTCAAATTCTTATGGATATTTTAATAACAACTATCGTGTAAACAATTCGAATTTTGAACCACAAAATTTTTGAAATTATGACCAACCCTCAAATCTTGAAAATAGCATTGAAATGATTACTTCTTTACTTAAACTCTCTACACAACAAAATCAAAGGATAAATGATTTGTGTAATTCATATTTGTGCAACGATTCAAGTCAAAGTTTTCAAAATAATCAAAATTTGAATTCACCTCAAAATTCAAATGATTTTGAGTGTAACCCATGCCAATTCAATGTCGAACTTCAAAATGAATTTCAAAATCGAAACGAAAATGGAAACAATTGTTTAAATGATTTTGGCAATGGGAGTTGTTTTAATGATGGTGAAAACTTTTACTCTCAACAATTTCAAATTTAAAATACACAAATTAATAATTATAGGTTTGATTTTGTTGAGCAAATGGACGAAATTCACAAAGAACACACGAATTTGTTGTTTGAAACATATATGAAACAACGTGAGAAACAAAATCAAATCCCATCGTGTGACGAGTCAAGTGACAATCCACCTTTTACCAAAATTGATGATTTTCAAATGATAACTTTTGAAATTGAAAATGACGATCTTAATGAAGTTGTTGAAAATACAGTAATTGAGTTGGATTTTAATTCTTTGAGGGTGAGAAACTCAATTTAAATTGCAATCTTCCTTTTCTGATTTTGAAAATTTGAATATAGCAACTTTGGATTTTGAACTTAATATATGCAATTAAGTTGTGAATAATTCAACAAAGGTAGACAAATTTAATAAACATAATTTCTTTGGACTTTTCGTAGATGAGTTGTTGAATTCTGAAGGGGAAGATTTAAATCACCATTTTGATTTTAAAATCGATAATTCTGAAGACGTTTTCAATGGTAAGTTTGAATTTCAATTTGGTGAAAATAAACTTGAACTTCAACCAATTATTCCATCTACCCCAAAAATCATCCAAAATAAAACAACTTATTTAATTTTAATAAAACGACATTCGTTTTCTGTAACGACCCGATATTTCGGACCATTCGCATCCGCATATGTCGGACTTGAATAATTCAAAATACCGCATTGTTAATTTAAATTGGCAAAACTGAACATATACAATAAATAAATAATCACAGATCATAGACACAGAGTAATAAATGCAGTGGAAATAAAAGAGATAGTAGTTCATGAAGCTACTATATAAATGTAAAAGTTACATCAGAGTTAAACCAGATACAACGGAAGAGTAATACGATACATCAGATACAAATTAGAATACATCACTGGAATCATCGAATACTGAAAGCAGAATAGATGGCTGGATCTTCAAGCAAAGCTCCAACTTCAAAGGTGAGTCTTGAATACTGGTACACTCAGTCTGACCAGAGCGTAAAGCAAAACACAAAACACTCGAGTCAGGATTAACATTCTTATATCAATAAATCCAACTCAAGTGAAATAGCAATTGAAATACAAGTAACTCAAAGGATGTTTGGAATAACCATCCTTCAAGGATCCGTTAAACTATCTACTAGGTAGTAATGTACGCTAAGTAGATAATGTATATCAGTAATATAAGTTATCAAAATAGTGTTAAGGCGTTACCATTATCCCCCTTAACACACTTTATATAAGCATCATAGTCTATACAGCACTGTAAACTCCACCGTAAACTAGTGGGATATCAGGGAGTACTCCATAGGTATAACACAAAACAGATTCGTAGTGGTCGCGTATAAAGGGATACAAGTATGACAAGGCACATGAGGCAATACCCAAGGTAGTGATACTACCGTTTGCCTGATCCGGACTGGTGAGAACGCATCGCCGCAGCGACCGCAACACCGTGAAACAACACTCCCAAAATCAAGGGTGCACCAATCGACAACAAGTAATGAGTAGTTCGAAGAAGTGTGTTCACTTGAGGTAGCTGACCTCCATTGGCCCGGCACGGCTCCTGTTTTAGTCATTTCCAATTTGACACAAGTGTCAAGGCTATCCATCATCGTTCTCTTTCTTCAGTCATCACGTACATCATTCCAACCACTTCATTCTGGATCACCACTCCGCGTATAGTTATTAAAGTGGTTTCGGTTTAGACAGAGAGTATGTCCATAACCGATTCCGGTCTCTTTAATAACTTTCGTAATTATTACACCGATTGGTCGTTTAATATATTTCAAAACCAAATCAAATTCAATTTCAATTAGAATTTGTAAATCAACATTTCATTTGTCTTTCGAAATCAATTTCCAAAAATTTTCGTTTCAAAACTTCCAAATTACCATTTCAAAATCTTATAATTCAATTTCCATTTTTATTTAAAACAAATCAAATATTCATTTAGATTCGTATATAAGTTTCATTCCGAAATCATTTAAATTAATTAAATTTAACATCCAAATCAATTTAAATTCATTGATCGATTTTATTCAATATTCATTAAGTAAATTTGTCATTCAAACAATTTTTATTAAATTTCCAATTCATTAAATCAATTACTTAAGTTCAACTTCCTTATTTCAAAACTTACAATTTGAATTAAATTAAATTCATCAAATCAAATTCTTTAAATTTCAAGTCTTGCATTAATTTCAATAAATCACATTTTTTTTCATGATAAAGAAATTCAATTTCACTTATTTACTTACTTAAATAATTTTCCAAACTTAATTAATAAAGAAACTCAATTTCAATTGTTACGAAGTATAATTCACTTATTCAAAAATTCAATTTAATTTAATCATTAAATAATTCAATCTTATTTAATTATTAAATAATTCAAAACTTAATTATTAAATAATTTCAAAGTTTAATAATTTCAAACTTAATTCAATTTCAAACTTAATTATTAAATCATTTCAAACTTAATTCAATCATTTCTCAAATTAAATAGCGTTCTTTCATCAATTACATTTTTAATATTTTGTTTCAGATTTTTTTAAATATTAACATTTTCCTTTCATTAAAAATTCAAATTTCAACTTCATTTCAAAACCATATTGTTTATTCAAATAAAATCTTCATTTTATTTTTAAATCAAATTATTTGATCAATCGGGTTTTATTTAATTCTCTATCCAAGGTCAAAGTTCAATTTGGGTATTTATCATTTCAACCTGATTCCAATTCAATTCAAAAATCAAAGCATAACAAAGGGAACTTGCAGTGTGATAACTGGGATGGTGTCAAAGTAAATAAACAAGTAATAACAACAATCAATAACAATCCAATCATCAATTCAAATAATCCCGAAATAATCGTATTAATTCACATTGTTGTTTGTGCGAATTAATATAATTATTTCTAGAATCTACACTATCATTTCATGTAGATTAAAGATTATTACATTACGGTTTTCACTTGTCATCTATTACAATTCCATCCATCATCAATTTAACAACATACATTCAGTGGTTCAAGATGTAATTAAACAAATCCTACGTGTCAATAAATTTTGACAGTTAAATGGGTCATATTATACAAATGTCATTTAATCAAATTTAACATTTAACTATCCTATATCAATTTCAATTGCATACCATTTATCATTTTAACATTAACAATTTAACGTCCAATATAAACATCAACAATCAATCAATTATCAGCCAAACTGTATTATCATCGCATAAATAATTAACAGAAAATGGTGTCAGATGTCACAGGTGAACTGATACAGGTAATAGCATATATAACAGTGTAATTAACTAACAGCAACATATTTCAATTGTCGTTTCAATTGAAATCAAATTTAATAAATAAAAGAACGTTAATCGTGAGTGAGTGCTCACCTTTCGAGGCTAGAGCGGTAGACAATGAAGTTGAGTTATAGATCCAAGTACAAATTTCCAAAGCAAAGCAGGATTGGCATGAATTTTGACGAAGAGATCTGATAACATAAATTGATGGGAACGAATCAAATTAGCTTGATAAAAAAAAATTAGACGAGACGTATGTTATATTATTATTTTCCTTAAACCCCATATTAAATTTAGAATACATATACACTTTACATAAATCTTAGATTTATATATATATATATATATATTCTGTAAAACTGTAGACTTTATTTTATAAAATGTTGTAACTTATATAGTAGATTATAATGTATACATGTATATAGATAGAATAAATATACATAATAATCTATTATAAATCTAAGCATCAAAACTCAACAGTTATATCATAGGAAAACAAAACTTGTTAAATAATTATTTATATACTAATCTTATAACAAACTGCAAATAACCAAACTATATAACGATTTATCAAACTAATATATACAGCAGATTCGAAACTTATTATACTATACATATCTATAAAACTGACTTATACATATTAAACGGTCAAGTATATATATATATATATATATATACACGTAAAATAGCTAACTATATGTAAATAAACTCACAGCTGCCCTTATTAATACGCTTATACATTTCAAATTGTCGACAGCAAGTAAAACATACCTATGGATTAATATATATTAGTACTATATACATAGGCTTCACACTCAAAATAATAGATAACTTGTATAATAATACATAGAAAACGTGTAATATAAACTAACATTACCAAATAACCTATAGTATCACAACTATTATTGTAACGACCCGCTATTTTGGACCATTCAAATCGACAATAAATCCACACATGTCTGACTTGAATAATTCAAAATATCAGATTGTTAATTTAAATTTGGCAAAACTCAGAATATACAGTAAATAAATCAATCACAGAATCACAGACACAGAGTAATACAATAATACGCAGCGGAATAGATAAAATAGTAGTTCATGAAGCTACTATATAAACATCAGAGTTAGAAATAAAATACAACAGAATATCTCAAATGTAGTGAAGTCTCCAGTACAACAGATGACTTCTCTGGACAAATCAACTAGAAGAGCTGAAAGCTGAGGCGATAGTTGGATCTCCAAAGGAAGCTCCAAACTCCAAGGATGAGTCTCAAATGCTGTATCACTCGGTCTGACCCGAGCGTAAAGCAAAACACAAAACACTCGAGTCAGGATTAACATTCTTATATAAATAAATCCAACTCAAGTGAAATATCAACTGAAATACAAGTAACTTAAAGGATGTTTGGGATAACCATCCTCTAATGATCTTCAGAACTATCTACAAGATGGAAATATACATTATAACACCGTGGTCATTTTAATTTAATTTATACTTCAAAACCAACATATCATTTCATTTCAAATATATCTATTTTCCAAAATAGTATATATATATATATATTAAATGATTTAAAAGTAAAGTATTTAAAATTTCCTCAAGTCTCGCAAATCGATTCAAATCATCTTCAAATTCCAGATTCAAATTTATTCGAAGCTCAATTCATCAATTTAATTCAGTTCTAAATATACCATTTATTTTTCAATATATTTCAAAGCTTTAATATTCAACCTTTTCAAAGTTAGATTTAACAGTTTCATATACCTCTTGATTTAACTTCATTATTATTTAATCAGGGAATATTCACTTAATAGATTCAATATCATTTACTAGCCTTAAATCACATTTTTACTAAATATTTTCTTAAACTTTATTTAAACAAGAAATATTCATTAAATTACTTATAAATCAACCCAAGTTATAAATCATATCTTACATCTCAATTTCAATAAGTTTCTAATCGGTTTAATTAAATAAAATTCTTTATTGAATACAATTTCAACTAAATTCAAATTATCTTTCTAACCTTAACTTATTCAAATTATTACCAAAATCTATTTTGGAATATATTTTTAATACTCAACATATCATATGTATTTAAATCAATCATTCCCATTTATATATAATAATTTAAGGCTCAACATTTATTAAAACCATATATTTCTTTCCAAAACCATAGAATTCATTTTTTTTAAAATGTTTATATATATGGACCAACGGTGTCTGTATATATATTTATCATATGGTTAAGTGATACGGATATTTATCATTTCAATCCGAAATTTAAATATATACAGGTAGATATCATTTCGACCCGTAATCCCAATTTCAATTCGAGTGAAAATCGCTTGGGTTTATCATTTCAACCCATAACGATTTTCTCCTATTCTAAAGTCCGTTCGGGTATGTATCATTTCAACCCATAGTGAATTCTATACTAACAGGGAACTTGCAGAGTGATAACAGATACTAAAAAAATATAACAACAGGCATATATCATTAGTATAATAACAGATACGGGTGTCAGATGTCACAGGTGAACAGATACAAATAATGGTAATAACAGGCATATAATACTAGATACTGGTGTCAGATGTCACAGGTGAACAGTTATAGATAATAGCATATATAACAATGTAAATAACTACAGCAGCATATTTCAATTGCTATTTCAAATGAAATCAAATTTAAATAGTAAAAGAACGTTAATCGTGAGTGATTGCTCACCTTTCGAGGCTAGAGATAGACGAGAATAAGATGAGTTACAAATCCAAGCACGAATTTCGGAACAAAGCACGATGGACATGAGTTCGACGATCAAAGCTGATAAATAAGAATTGATGAGAAAAATCAAATTGGCTTGATATAGACTGAACGAAACATATACAGTATATATTACTTTAAATCAATATAAAATTTGAAACATCAACTCATTTTAAATCTGTATATAAATTTAAAATCAATAAATGACTTTCAAGATCTACATATATATATACTATTATTATCAAAAAAAATCAACTTTTGAATCAAGACAAATATATAAAATTTCAAATCAATGTTTTAAATTTAAAACACTATAAAATAAAATAAAATATCTTTCAAGGCCGCATGAGTTCTAAATCAAAGTATATATCAAATCAATAATAAGATAAAAAATTGCAGACCACCCTTAATCTACACACATGCAAACCAAATTCATTATTTACGCAGTTCCAGAACAACATATGTATACGGTATATATTTAACAATTTAACATATGTATGTATAACGAACAGTTCAAATATCAACAACTGTTTACATGTTCATACTTTTTAACAGAACAAGTCAAAATAAAATAATATATAACTCTATTCTTAAACTTACCCTTATAAACTTTATGACCTACATCTTTATACGTTTTAAAGAAAGAATCAAATATTTATATATATGAATGATACTTACATGCAACAGTAACCGTGTCTGAGAGCAAAACATATACACACTACTGCATATATATATATAAATAGTTTTTTTTTGAACTTAAAAATCTATATTATACCTCGACTCTGTAATGCCCAGAACATATATTCAAACTATCATAAACATATAAAGTACATACATTCTTTACAAAAATTACATCACCGATTGTAGCTAAGCGAACATATATAAACTGACATTACCCAATCTTTCAAAATTAAAATATAGGCTCAACATATATAACAGTATAGGAAAACTTGCATATAAGATACTCTGTATAGACCAACGAATATATGTATAAACTTTTTTTTTAAAACTACCCCCTATAAGCAACCAACAGAAACAAGAGGAGCTGCAGACTATAATTCCAACTACATATCCATGATATTAAAACTCATATTAGCCGTTTATATAAATGTAAACTATTATATAAATTTACGTACACTTAATAAACATAATATAAGGAAATCAAAACAAACTGTGATGAACATTAAATGGAAAATCATAGTGTTATATATATATATAATACAGCAAATACAACTTATGTGAAATTTTTTTTTTGAATAAAAGAAAATAAACGTATATATATATAAACCCATATACATAAGTAACAGATATTTATATCTTATATAAAATATACTATCCTATATTACATCCTTATATACATATTTATATAACAGGGAAAAGAAAAAAAACAAGGTAAGCCAAAGAAGGGAAAAGTTTCATATTCTATGATCGACTAATATAAACTTTATATATTAACTGATATAAAAACAGGTTTAGAAATATATAATATATAGTATATAATACTAACATTACTTTCAAAACATCATATATACAAACAACACGTATATTCATCATCAAGAAAATGAGGACTTACGGCTGTTTTTAGGGGAAGGATCGAGTGGAAGAGGCACGAGCAGAGGGCAAGGCTGGAGGAGTCGAGTGCAGAGAGGTGTCGCACGTGATGTGATGTTGGTGGTGGGAGGTCGGTGACGTAAGGAGAGGAGGGGAAAGACACGTTGGAGTTGTGATACGGATGGGTGGTTTGCAGAGAAACCTGCTGGTGAAATGGGAGGCAGGCTCTCGGCGGTTGGGGGAAGGGAGGAGGAAGGTGGCGGATCTGGGTCGGGAAGTGGTGACGAAGCCGTGAAGGGTGGAGCGTGGGGTTGTGTGGGCGGAAAGTGTTGCGTGAGAGTTGGGTAGGCTATTGAAAATATGCAGGAGGAGGAGCTAGAAAATGTAGAGGAAAAGAACGAATGCAAAAGAAATGAAAACCAAATGAAAGAGAACTGAAAATATACGTGCACCCAGAAGACGTTTGTCTTTTCGGATTTTTGACTTTTGAGTGTCAAAACCGTCGAATATAAAAGGACACCGGTTATATATGTGATTAACACAATAAGCTGAACCAGATGGAGGACACAGAATTGCAAATGGATCCAATTTGGCGAATCGACACATTTTGCATTCTGTTGATTTCGTCGTGCACCGGACTCCGAAATACACCGATGAATACATCATAATGATCAGGGCGATGAGACGAACAAGAGGAAACAGAAATATCTGTGTCAGGACCTTCCTATCAAAAGTCCATACGAACCCTGATATACGTTGCTATTCAGTACGGAAAAATCCAAACGGAGGTAGAAACATTCGAATTTCGCGAAACGAATTTCACAGTCAGATTCAGAGTGATCTGAATAAATTTTCTCCTGTTGACATATTTTGGTTTCGGAAAACTTTTAAATTCACTGTTATTAACCGGTTTGATTTGGAATGAAATTTCACAGGAAAATAAACTTCAATATTATCAGATGAAAATTTACCAGTTGCTATATTAAAATAGACGTATTCCAAATAATAATTTTTTATTTTCAAATTTTATTGTTTAAAATTGTACAAAATTTCAATAAATTTAACAAATAAAATCACTAAAAGTTTTGGGTCGTTACACTCTCCCTCACTCAAAACTTTTCGTCCCCGAAAAGAGAGGAGGTAGGAGAATAGAACAACCAGACAGAAAAGATAGATTGAAAGTCAAGATTAAACAATTAATTTAAACTATATAATTTTACTTAAAAATTTGAAAACTTCATTTGCAATTCAATTATCTTATATACTTTAAAACCTTTCAAAAATCCATTTGTAAAATTTCTTGCTTTCTTTATAAATACCATTTATGTGTTTAAATGACACCTTTATGAATATATGAAAACCATTTGAAAACAATTATTTACATTATTACTTATATTTACAAAGAAGCTATTAAATCCATAATTCATAAATTTATTAATTCTATCTAAAATACTTTTCAAATATTATTAATAAATCAATAATCATTTACTTTAAATATGTTTTATTTAATTAATAACTTTTAAAATATTTATAAATTTTTTCTATTAAACCATATAATATATAAATAAACAATATTTAAAAGGATATAGTCAACAAGGAAAAGAAGGAGGACTTGGAAAAACAGAATATAGGTAAATAATAAAGCTGAGCAGATAAGGTAGATTCAAAAGAGTAGTATCGGGCATGAATAATTAATTAAAACCATAAGAATTTCAAATATTAATACAAATTTCTTTGTTGGAAATACTTTTATAATAAAATACCTTTATAGTCGAAACAAATTTTCTTTCGAAAATACTTTTATAACTCGATGTCTTAACAAGTTTATCCTCGTTCCTGTAGACTCTGGTAGTGCGTTGATCAGGCGCAAAACTAGAATTCTCCAGGTACTTAGTAGACTTGTTTCAACACCCAGTGAAAATACTGGAAAAACTTTTAAAAACAGATATGGAAAGTACAATCCAATCAAAAACACAAACAAAACCTTTGTCTAACCATGGTTCGCAGATACACAATGGTTACGCCTGGGTCCCCCAGGAAACAATCCATATCCGTAAGCTTTCTCAGCCCTGCGAGTTACGCCATGATGACTAGTAGAATGCAGGATACACAATGGTTACGCCTGGATCCCCCAGGAAACAATCCGTACCCCCAGGCAAGACTCAGCCAAGCATTTGCGCTACTATTCGCGACCTACACAGATTGCAGGATACACAATGGTTACGCCTGGATCCCCCAGGAAACAATCCGTACCCCTAGGCAAGACTCAGCGAGGCAGTTGCGCTATGCAGTCACGATCGTAAGACCATGGGTAACGCCATGGAATTCGAAGGACACTCGAGTATCATATCCGGAAAACCAAAAATCAGAGAAATATCGATAGAATGAATCCCAGATGTGGCCACAAATCGAATATCAAGCAGAAGGCACTTTCCATATCTTTACTTCGAAAATATGTATCATATAGTACCTTTTCAAATCACTTTCAAATATCGTACTTATATAAAATCCATTATATATAAGATTTACTTTTCAAATCAAATACTTTCCAAAATCAATAGTATATCAAATCATACTTATATAGACTTCAATTATATAAGATTTCACTTTCAAATTGAGTACCCTTTCAAATCTATAGTTTTCGAATCAATTTCATACTCATACAAATCAATTTTATATAAGTTCGACAACTCCCAAATCAAGTGTTTAGTAACATAAGGTTCTCAAATTTCAATTTGTTTCAATATCAGTTCAATTTCAAAATCATATACAATTTCACCAAATTATTTCTTCTCAAATTAAATATCTTTAGTTTCAAAGTTTCCAAAATAATAGATTTAGAAAATAAATCCAAATTTCCAAATCAATATAATTTAAGTCAACCAATTCATTTCCAAAATCAAATGTCTTCAAAACCATCTTATACTTACGTAAGGTCTATCTTATATAAGGATCAAAATTTTCAAAATAAATTTCACTGTATGAAGAGCCATATGGGATATGAATATCTTTGCTTTTATGGGTTATATATCTTTGTAATTTAAATTGGAAATTTTTCTTTTAGTAAGCAAAGATATTCTAACATGACAGCTTTCAATTTCAGCGTCAAAATATATCAATGATATTAGAATATAAGATGTACATACGTCATCATTTCGCAAAATCACATTTGATCGCTCGCTCGATCACACAAGTTCGCTTTCGAACTAGTATTGTCCATTCGACTTCCCTAATGCGGATTTCGATATGGTTTCTCGACTAGAAGCCATCAGTCTCCTTGCATAGCCATATACTATGATAGAGAATTCTAGAATTTAGCCCAAAATCCATATCAAATATTCGCCATCAAGAATCAAATGAAAATCCTATCACGAATGGTGTAATTCACCTCGAACTTGTGTACTCAAACCTGGATCAAATTAATTATGCGAATAAAACAGCATACGTACAACTTATATATTTATTCCAACTTGTTAAATATATAGTTTCATAAAGAGGTTACTAAGTTAAAACGTTTAAACTAAATTTTATTCAAATATTTTGAAGACCAAATTCTTTTCAAAACATTTCAAATCTAAATTTCATATTAGAAAATTTTAAAATTGCCTTATTCATTTACTTAACAAAACAGTTTCAACTTATTTAAACCATATTACTTCATACTTAAACATTCAAAACAAACTTATATACTTTATCAAAATACTTTTCAAAATTTCTTAGCTTTGAAAAGTTAACCTTGATTTGGAAGTACTCGAACTTCAAAATAGTCGAAGAAATCATTTTCAAAATCAGTAAATCAATTTCAATAGATAGGGTTATATCAAATCCAAAACTCAAGGACTGA
The DNA here is from genome assembly GCA_030737815.1 of Allium fistulosum. Lineage (NCBI taxonomy): Eukaryota > Viridiplantae > Streptophyta > Magnoliopsida > Asparagales > Amaryllidaceae > Allium > Allium fistulosum. The sequence continues at coordinate 299,526,587 of CM060901.1, read as the reverse complement.
ACACCGGCTCATTTCAAATCATTTCACATATATATATATATACATATATCTTCCGAATATCAAATCATACTTTAGAATTTGAAATCAAAATCGGTTTCGCAAAATCACTCGCGTAGCAATGCTACTAAAGTGGCCTTTCCCTCACTCTAAAACTCGAAGATCAATGTCGATGATGCGTGCACTCATCACCAAAATTATTTTCCAGCGACATAAGTGAGTTCTGGACTTCTATTTACTCAAACTTCTTTTGAAATTTCTTCGAAACTCATTAAAATCATTTGAAACATTTCTTATTCGGAAAATATTTTAAATCATATTATTATTATATTTCAAAATCTTAAAACCAATTTCAAAGTACCGGAGTTCAATTCTCAAATTTCAAATTTAAATTCCTTCAGTTATAAATCATTTTTAGATAAATCAAATTTCTTATATAGTTTTTTTTTTCAAAATTACAAATCCTTTCGAAACCTCAAATTCTTATCTTAAAAGGGTTTATAATCTTTATCGAAAACATTTCACTTTTCTATATAGAATATAATAATTTCGATATATAAAACAATTTCTAAAATATAAACAAGCCTGATTTTTCAAAGGATGGTTCAATAATGGATTTCAAAACAAAGATAGAAATTCAAATTAGAGGGACTCTAATCAAAAAGGATTCTGATTCGAAAATAAGTTCGAACGAAAATGAGATAATTAATTACAAAACAGTAGTTGGATACACTTATATAAATCGCGGGCGAGCTTAACCGGGTCAACCGTGACTTCAAGAATATAGTCAATGCGGAAATCTAAGACAAATCGACATTCGATCGCCAGAGGTAGAATTCGGCATGACAAGAGATGGCAACATCAAAACCGAGGGATATATAAATCTCTGGTGAATCAATGCCTATTGTAAAGGAGTTTCACCCCTTCACAAACCATTCAAAGATTGGTGGGATCCTATTCTTATAGAGATCATTCGAAGTGGAGTTATGGGATATTCCATAATCAAAAGAATACCAATAGGGAGAGACAAGAATGAATTTTGGAACCGTAAGGAACGTTCCAAAGTTCAAAGGAAATCGAGTCAAAAGGAAGAGATTAAACTCAAACGAAAGTGATTCTGTAAATAAATTTACAATATATGCTAAGTTTTGCCTAGAGCCAAAGCTCTGATACCAACTGTAACGACCCGCTATTTCGGACCATTCAAATCGACAATAAATCCACACATGTCTGACTTGAATAATTCAAAATATCAGATTGTTAATTTAAATTTGGCAAAACTCTGAATATACAGTAAATAAATCAATCACAGAATCACAGACACAGAGTAATACAATAATACGCAGCGGAATAGATAAAATAGTAGTTCATGAAGCTACTATATAAACATCAGAGTTAGAAATAAAATACAACAGAATATCTCAAATGTAGTGAAGTCTCCTGTGACGCCCCACCTCTATGCTCATAATAACAAAGAGTATTAAAGGAAATAATGTCTATTATTACGAAGAATAAGGCTGGATAGGAGCGACCATCCGTAATTGGCCTTACACTAATATTGGTTATCTCGATAGGAGTGGTACATTCTTTTTATTTTTCTTCTATTATTTATTTACTCCCATCGACACACCCAATACTAGTATAAAACGAACTACGACGGTTCATAATAGTTTAGGACATTAGATATAACAATAACACAGATAGCATAAATGCGGAACACAGATAAAAACAAAAGTCTCATATATATATAACTGATGTCAGTTAATACATAGTTGACACACTACATATGATACAACTACAACTGTCGACTCTAGAAGTTATATATACAAGTACATTATCGACTAATATACATGAATACATATTGTTCTATACAATGACACGACTACTACAAAACGACACTGACAACTTCCGAAGATGTGAAAAGTCTTCATATCCTGAACAGCAACTCAAAGAAGAAAATCTACAACCTGAAATAACTCGGGTCTGACCCGAGTATTACATTCAAAAGAAAATAATACACGGGTCAGTCTAATTCAAACTCAGTTATTAATGCACGGAAGCAATAATAATCAATATCAAATAGACGACAGTCACAGAAATTTCGTATATCCAACTCTCGATAAGAGAATCGGATAACGGCAGATATAACACTAAACAGTGTAAATCAACAAATCGGCAATCTCAAAATGATCAATCACATCAAATTTCTGTGTGGCTGCAGTACACGCACGCGTGCACTGCCTCGCCACACAGTGCGTGAAATCATCACGACAGTGAGTACTAACAGCAATCAAAATAGTAGAGTCAAAGTGAAACTCAAGTCAGCAAAACAGCGCAGACCACAAAAATTTGATTATCGATACGATAATTGGAAAACATTTAATCTAATTATCTAAAAGATAATTAGATATCATCAAAATCATCAGCTTAAACCAAATCAGAATACAACTCATATTATTTGAATTGGCAACACTAAACAATTTCGACAATTGAATTTATCCATTTAAAACTTCAATTTTTTTTTTGTTTGGCTGCAGTGCACGCACGCGTGCCCTCGCCAAAATTAGATATACACCTGAAATACACCAAAGATCGACGAACCAGAATCAACTAAGGAAAAACTTCATACAAAATAAGATTGCAGCCTTCACTTGAATACAAGAGCAACTGCAACCAGGACTGCAGCCGCCACTTGAATACAAGGGAGACAGTACAAAGTACGACAAATCAAACTGCAAAAGAAATCAGTGCATCAAAGCAATGCAAACCACAACAACAAGGAACAGAGATCATACTGCACACCCAAAAACAACAAATGTGCAAGAATTCATAGTGCACTAATGTACTAAGCAAGCGACAGTGGTATAAAGCCTCTACCAAATGAATGTGCAATATGTACACAAGTGAATGGGCATAACAAACTGCACATAGGCAAACTGAATCAGAGGTGCAACAAGAACAAATGAGTAAGTGGTCTGCAACAATGCCAAAGGAGTAACATGAACAAAGCACAAAATCAATGTAGACACATGAACTACAAGCTAACAGAGGTAAACTTCAATATGACCAAGTACAACCTCTACATGAAGTCATAATAAAATATGATATGTCTCAAAGGAATGACATGAAAAATGCATGCTACCGTCCCACGACCAACCAGACTAGTGAATCAAACACACCCCATTTACATGGAGCAATTCTACTGGCAAAATGAAGACCAAACTACCCAATTACATGAAGCAGTTATGAAACTGGAAATTGCAAGAATCTAGCTCTAGTACAAAGGCAACAACCCAAGTGATACCAGTGAACATGTAAGCAAAACCAAACTACACAGTACCGACATGAACGTGAGGACAGCTACCACAAAAAGGAACAAGCAATAGTGGAACAGGCCGGAGAGGTGACCAGACAATATTTAAGCAGATGGCTAGTTCAACTACAACTTTGAAGTTAATACTGAAAGAAATTGCAAAACCCAGCAAAATATTAATCAAACCCAATTACAGAGAATTTTAAACAGCATTTTCTCAAGGGCCAAAATCAAAACTGAGAGGGAATTACAGCCAACGTCAAAACAAGGGGTGACCAATGTCACAGTGAACAAAGTAAAGTGTAACTACGATCAAAGTCAGAAATCATGTGGCCGAGATGAATCCAAGCAACGAATTCAATTGAAGGATACAAACAAAAATCGACACAACAAAGTCAGAGCTGTGGCGACCAAGGCTACAATCGGGTCAACTTCAAATGCCACAAAATCAGATGACAAGGAAAACAACCAAGTCGAAAACAAAGCTAAACAACTTCATCAAACAAGAGTCGACGCCGTGGCAATCACGACATCAACACAATCCGTGAGTATCCAAAATGGAACTACGAAAATATATACGAATAGAACAATTCGAAATCATCTCGATCGAGAAATCAAAATCAACTAATAACCCAAGAATTCGACAACTAATATCTCGAAATTTGCACAACACAGAAATCATTCAAACTTTGAATTAGATGTGAGTATAATACTCACCTCTTTCTCGAGAAATAGAAGTGGCTCGAAAAGAAGAAACCCTCGATCGCTCGAATTCTCGAAGTCGTGGCACCACGAGTTGATCGGAGCCTAATTTGGAGAAGACGAGGTCGCCATCTCTTTTTTTTTCTTTCGTTTTGAATGTCTGCTTAGGGTTTTTTTTTTCACGAGAATTATGTGGGGAAGGGTTTAAACACTTGGATGTTTATCACGGCCTAACCAATTAAAAGAGAACGGGCCAAGATTTTTAAATTTGTAAAATCACATATTTATTTAACCAATTTTTGAACGAATTTATTGCTGATTAAAACACTTAACGGCAATTAACCACTAAGTTAATCGTCATTTGACGATGATAACTTTCACAAAGCCCCGGGTCGTTACAGACTCCCCTCCTTATAACCACTAAGGAAATACTATCTATTATTACAAAGAATAAGGCTGGATAGGAGCGACCATCCGTAATTGGCCTTACACTAATATTGGTTATCTCGATAGGAGTGGTACATTCTTTTTATTTTTCTTCTATTATTTATTTACTCCCATCGACACACCCAATACTAGTATAAAACGAACTACGACGGTTCATAATAGTTTAGGACATTAGATATAACAATAACACAGATAGCATAAATGCGGAACACAGATAAAAACAAAAGTCTCATATATATATAACTGATGTCAGTTAATACATAGTTGACACACTACATATGATACAACTACAACTGTCGACTCTAGAAGTTATATATACAAGTACATTATCGACTAATATACATGAATACATATTGTTCTATACAATGACACGACTACTACAAAACGACACTGACAACTTCCGAAGATGTGAAAAGTCTTCATATCCTGAACAGCAACTCAAAGAAGAAAATCTACAACCTGAAATAACTCGGGTCTGACCCGAGTATTACATTCAAAAGAAAATAATACACGGGTCAGTCTAATTCAAACTCAGTTATTAATGCACGGAAGCAATAATAATCAATATCAAATAGACGACAGTCACAGAAATTTCGTATATCCAACTCTCGATAAGAGAATCGGATAACGGCAGATATAACACTAAACAGTGTAAATCAACAAATCGGCAATCTCAAAATGATCAATCACATCAAATTTCTGTGTGGCTGCAGTACACGCACGCGTGCACTGCCTCGCCACACAGTGCGTGAAATCATCACGACAGTGAGTACTAACAGCAATCAAAATAGTAGAGTCAAAGTGAAACTCAAGTCAGCAAAACAGCGCAGACCACAAAAATTTGATTATCGATACGATAATTGGAAAACATTTAATCTAATTATCTAAAAGATAATTAGATATCATCAAAATCATCAGCTTAAACCAAATCAGAATACAACTCATATTATTTGAATTGGCAACACTAAACAATTTCGACAATTGAATTTATCCATTTAAAACTTCAATTTTTTTTTGTTTGGCTGCAGTGCACGCACGCGTGCACTGCCTCGCCAAAATCAAATATACACCTGAAATACACCAAAGATCGACGAACCAGAATCAACTAAGGAAAAACTTCATACAAAATAAGATTGCAGCCTTCACTTGAATACAAGAGCAACTGCAACCAGGACTGCAGCCGCCACTTGAATACAAGGGAGACAGTACAAAGTACGACAAATCAAACTGCAAAAGAAATCAGTGCATCAAAGCAATGCAAACCACAACAACAAGGAACAGAGATCATACTGCACACCCAAAAACAACAAATGTGCAAGAATTCATAGTGCACTAATGTACTAAGCAAGCGACAGTGGTATAAAGCCTCTACCAAATGAATGTGCAATATGTACACAAGTGAATGGGCATAACAAACTGCACATAGGCAAACTGAATCAGAGGTGCAACAAGAACAAATGAGTAAGTGGTCTGCAACAATGCCAAAGGAGTAACATGAACAAAGCACAAAATCAATGTAGACACATGAACTACAAGCTAACAGAGGTAAACTTCAATATGACCAAGTACAACCTCTACATGAAGTCATAATAAAATATGATATGTCTCAAAGGAATGACATGAAAAATGCATGCTACCGTCCCACGACCAACCAGACTAGTGAATCAAACACACCCCATTTACATGGAGCAATTCTACTGGCAAAATGAAGACCAAACTACCCAATTACATGAAGCAGTTATGAAACTGGAAATTGCAAGAATCTAGCTCTAGTACAAAGGCAACAACCCAAGTGATACCAGTGAACATGTAAGCAAAACCAAACTACACAGTACCGACATGAACGTGAGGACAGCTACCACAAAAAGGAACAAGCAATAGTGGAACAGGCCGGAGAGGTGACCAGACAATATTTAAGCAGATGGCTAGTTCAACTACAACTTTGAAGTTAATACTGAAAGAAATTGCAAAACCCAGCAAAATATTAATCAAACCCAATTACAGAGAATTTTAAACAGCATTTTCTCAAGGGCCAAAATCAAAACTGAGAGGGAATTACAGCCAACGTCAAAACAAGGGGTGACTAATGTCACAGTGAACAAAGTAAAGTGTAACTACGATCAAAGTCAGAAATCATGTGGCCGAGATGAATCCAAGCAACGAATTCAATTGAAGGATACAAACAAAAATCGACACAACAAAGTCAGAGCTGTGGCGACCAAGGCTACAATCGGGTCAACTTCAAATGCCATAAAATCAGATGACAAGGAAAACAACCAAGTCGAAAACAAAGCTAAACAACTTCATCAAACAAGAGTCGACGCCGTGGCAATCACGACATCAACACAATCCGTGAGTATCCAAAATGGAACTACGAAAATATATATGAATAGAACAATTCGAAATCATCTCGATCGAGAAATCAAAATCAACTAATAACCCAAGAATTCGACAACTAATATCTCGAAATTTGCACAACACAGAAATCATTCAGACTTTGAATTAGATGTGAGTATAATACTCACCTCTTTCTTGAGAAATAGAAGTGGCTCGAAAAGAAGAAACCCTCGATCGCTCGAATTCTCGAAGTCGTGGCACCACGAGTTGATCGGAGCCCTAATTTGGAGAAGACGAGGTCGCCATCTCTTTTTTTTTTCTTTCGTTTTGAATGTCTGATTAGGGTTTTTTTTTCACGAGAATTATGTGGGGAAGGGTTTAAACACTTGGATGTTTATCACGGCCCAACCAATTAAAAGAGAACGGGCCAAGATTTTTAAATTTGTAAAATCACATATTTATTTAACCAATTTTTGAACGAATTTATTGCTGATTAAAACACTTAACGGCAATTAACCACTAAGTTAATCGTCATTTGACGATGATAACTTTCACAAAGCCCCGGGTCGTTACAGACTCCCCTCCTTATAAAAATTGCGTCCCCGCAATTTTCATAATTAAAGTTGTCAGTAACAATTATTTTTCTAACATAAACTGGTTAAGCTAGAAAAATAAAGTCGGAAATACAAACGACAAAGAAATCTTTTAATTTCAATAAAAGAAATTCACAATTTTCAACAAAATCTAATTATCAAGTAGATGGTCAGAAAACAACAAAGCTGAATAAATGCAATCATCAGCAATATTTAATTATCAACCAGATAATTGAAATTCAGAAAAATCACAAAACAACAATATCTAACTATCGCTACGATAATTAGAAAACAGCAAAACTTAATTATCAACAAAGATAATTAGAAAACAAAATCCGCAAATCGTCAGACTGCAATTATCTAGTTATCCAACAAATCACTGGAAAACACGAACTTCCTAATTGACAAACTATAACTATCAACAGAGATAGATATAGATAGAAAACCGCAATCCAATAAAATCAGCATACTCTAGAATCAATTAGAGACTAAGAAATTTCATAATCAACAAAATTAGCAATCAACCAATAGTCGATTATCAAAGACGATAATCAAATCTCAAGTCACAAATATTCGATTATCAAAAACGATAATCAAATCTCAAATCAACAATTATTCGATTATCAAAAATGAAAATCAAATTTCAAATCAACAATTATTCGATTATCACAAACGATAATCAAATTTCAAATTCAACAAATATTCGATTACCACAATCGATAATCAAATTTCAAATTCAACGAATATTCGATTATCACAATCGATAATCAAATTTCAAATTCAACAAATATTCGATTATCACAAACGATAATCAAATTTCAAATTCAACAAATATTCGATTATCACAATCGATAATCAAATTTCAAATTCAACAAACATTCGATTATCACAACGATAATCAAATTTCAATTCACAAATATTCGATTATCAAAAACGATAATCAAATCTCAATTCACAAATATTCGATTATCAAAAACGATAATCAAATTTCAATTCACAAATATTCGATTATCAAAAACGATAATCAAATTTTAAATCAGCAATTATTCGATTATCAGAAGCGATAACTAAATTTCTCAAATCAGCAATATTTAATTATCAGAAGCGATAATTAAATCTCATATCAGCAAATATTTAATTATCTAAAGCGATAATTAAATCTCAAATCAGCAAATATTTAATTATCTAAAGCGATAATTAAATCTCAAATCAGCAAATATTTAATTATCTAAAGCGATAATTAAATCTCAAATCAGCAAATATTTAATTATCTAAAGCGATAATTAAATCTCAAATCAACAAATATTTAATTATCTAAAGCGATAATTAGATCTCAAATCAGCAAATATTTAATTATCTAAAGCGATAATTAAATCTCAAATCAGCAAATATTTAATTATCTAAAGCGATAATTAAATCTCAAATCAACAAATATTTAATTATCTAAAGCGATAATTAAATCTCAAATCAGCAAATATTTAATTATCTACAGCGATAATTAAATCTCAAATCAGTAAATATTTAATTATCTAAAGCGATAATTAAATCTCAAATCAGCAAATATTTAATTATCTAAAGCGATAATTAAATCTCAAATCAGCAAATATTTAATTATCTAAAGCGATAATTAAATCTCAAATCAGCAAATATTTAATTATCTAAAGCGATAATTAAATCTCAAATCAACAAATATTTAATTATCTAAAGCGATAATTAAAAGCAACAAATATCCGATTATCGAAAACGATAATCAGAACTCATATCAACAAATATCTAATTATCACAAGCGATAATTAGAAACAACAAACATCCGATTATCAAAAACAATAATCAGAACTCATATCAACAAATATCCAATTACCTGCAGATAATTGGAAACAACAAATATATAGAAATCAATTAAGAAGACTAGAAAATCAATATAAAAGGTTGGATCGATCCCATCAGATGGCGAGTTTTTAATTCGCCGCACGTGCATCAACAAATGGCCGAAGCTTACCAAGTACTCAACATAATTTTTGGCGCCCATCAGATTGACCCGGAGGTCCGCAGAGTGACCCGAAGGTCTAGTACTGGTATTTGACCCGAAAGTCCGCAGAGTGGCCCGAAAGCCCAACAAATGACCCGAAGGTCCAACAAATGACCCGAAGGTCCTCATAGTGGCTCGAAAGCACACGAAAGCATCAAAATGTTTCAATTAACGAGTCCGGAATTAACCGAAATAGCAAACGCACATGTCCCATACCACGTGTTTTACTAAATCGTTTGATTCTCTTCATCGTTTCATTGAAAGTGTGAAATCATCAAATTCATCAAAACAACAGATATTCAATTAACGAGTCCGGAATTAACCAAAATAGTAAAAGTGTGGTTCCATACTCCGCACTTTTGCTAAATCGTTTAAATCACTTCATCGTTTTCTTGAAAGTGCAAAATTGTGTATTCTGTAAAAATACACTTTACATTCTCAAACGAACAAGTCCGGAATTAAGCGAATCAGTAAAAGAAAGGGGTCATAATCCTCGATTTTGCTGAAACGTTTAAATCGCTTCCTCATTCTTTTGAAAGCGCAAACTGTTAAAATTTCTGAAAACAATTTTATTTATTTTGTAAAAATAACAATTCACATTCTCAACTGGACAAGTCCGGAGTTAAGCGAAACAGTAAAAGAAAGGGGTCATAATCCTCGATTTTGCTGAAACGTTTAAATCGCTTCCTCATTCTTTTGAAAACGCAAACGGTTAAAAATTTATAAAACAATTTTCATTTTTAAAACGATTTTCCAATCACGTGATTAAAACAGCAAGTCAGTAACAATTTCGATAAGGAAATTGTACTTCTCAAAATACCGTAAAAACGGTTACACATCAGTATTGCGGAATAACCGCTTGAAAATCCACTTTTAAAAATTTGACTATTACTGAAGTCAAAGCGACAGTAATTCTAAAACATCAAATATCTCATCAAAAGAATTCACATCAAAATGTGACATCAGTGAATTTTCATTCATTAAAATTGTCAACAAAACACCGTGCCTCAAAAATTCAGCATTGGTGTAAAAATCCCGTTATAAAAATAACGGCAACAAAATACGTATCATAACCAAGCATCGGTTCAACGTAAAATAAATGCAATGACGTGCAACTCAAATTTTGCACGTTCATTACAATATAAACAAAGAAATCATTCAAATATTTCTTCAACGAGAATAATTCAAAACAGCCAAAAAAAAAAATCTAATCAATATATGATTAGCTCAAAAGAAACCAGCCAAAAATCACATATCTGCAATTTCTTCGAATCCTCAATTTGGATTCGAAATTCTCAAAGAAACAAATAATTACAACTATGTAAACAACAATTGGAATTCATATCGATTTCGTATTTTGATTTTTAAATCAAAAGATTGTCAGTTGTACTCAGCGAATACAGTTTCACTGTTTCCGCTGCGCACTTTGATAAACAGAACGCAATTCAATCAAATCAACAAAACACAGTTTCACTTTTTATTTTTAAATAATGATATTTAAAAACTTGCATCAAAATTTCAAAACTTTAGTTTTGACTCAAATCACAATAAAACATCGACTAATAGTTGTAACATATGTTCCATCCAAGTTAAGTTTTATATTATGTCCATAAACCCCAAGCTCTGATACCAACTGTGACGCCCCACCTCTATGCTCATAATAACAAAGAGTATTAAAGGAAATACTATCTATTATTACGAAGAATAAGGCTAGATAGGAGCGACCATCCGTAATTGGCCTTACACTAATATTGGTTATCTCGATAGGAGTGGTACATTCTTTTTATTTTTCTTCTATTATTTATTTACTCCCATCGACACACCCAATACTAGTATAAAACGAACTACGACGGTTCATAATAGTTTAGGACATTAGATATAACAATAACACAGATAGCATAAATGCGGAACACAGATAAAAACAAAAGTCTCATATATATATAACTGATGTCAGTTAATACATAGTTGACACACTACATATGATACAACTACAACTGTCGACTCTAGAAGTTATATATACAAGTACATTATCGACTAATATACATGAATACATATCGTTCTATACAATGACACGACTACTACAAAACGACACTAACAACTTCCGAAGATGTGAAAAGTCTTCATATCCTGAACAGCAACTCAAAGAATAAAATCTACAACCTGAAATAACTCGGGTCTGACCCGAGTATTACATTCAAAAGAAAATAATACACGGGTCAGTCTAATTCAAACTCAGTTATTAATGCATGGAAGCAATAATAATCAATATCAAATAGACGACAGTCACAGAAATTTCGTATATCCAACTCTCGATAAGAGAATCGGATAACGGCAGATATAACACTAAACAGTGTAAATCAACAAATCGGCAATCTCAAAATGATCAATCACATCAAATTTCTGTGTGGCTGCAGTACACGCACGCGTGCACTGCCTCGCCACACAGTGCGTGAAATCATCACGACAGTGAGTACTAACAGCAATCAAAATAGTAGAGTCAAAGTGAAACTCAAGTCAGCAAAACAGCGCAGACCACAAAAATTTGATTATCGATACGATAATTGGAAAACATTTAATCTAATTATCTAAAAGATAATTAGATATCATCAAAATCATCAGCTTAAACCAAATCAGAATACAACTCATATTATTTGAATTGGCAACACTAAACAATTTCGACAATTGAATTTATCCATTTAAAACTTCAATTTTTTTTTTGTTTGGCTGCAGTGCACGCACGCGTGCACTGCCTCGCCAAAATCAGATATACACCTGAAATACACCAAAGATCGACGAACCAGAATCAACTAAGGAAAAACTTCATACAAAATAAGATTGCAGCCTTCACTTGAATACAAGAGCAACTGCAACCAGGACTGCAGCCGCCACTTGAATACAAGGGAGACAGTACAAAGTACGACAAATCAAACTGCAAAAGAAATCAGTGCATCAAAGCAATGCAAACCACAACAACAAGGAACAGAGATCATACTGCACACCCAAAAACAACAAATGTGCAAGAATTCATAGTGCACTAATGTACTAAGCAAGCGACAGTGGTATAAAGCCTCTACCAAATGAATGTGCAATATGTACACAAGTGAATGGGCATAACAAACTGCACATAGGCAAACTGAATCAGAGGTGCAACAAGAACAAATGAGTAAGTGGTCTGCAACAATGCCAAAGGAGTAACATGAACAAAGCACAAAATCAATGTAGACACATGAACTACAAGCTAACAGAGGTAAACTTCAATATGACCAAGTACAACCTCTACATGAAGTCATAATAAAATATGATATGTCTCAAAGGAATGACATGAAAAATGCATGCTACCGTCCCACGACCAACCAGACTAGTGAATCAAACACACCCCATTTACATGGAGCAATTCTACTGGCAAAATGAAGACCAAACTACCCAATTACATGAAGCAGTTATGAAACTGGAAATTGCAAGAATCTAGCTCTAGTACAAAGGCAACAACCCAAGTGATACCAGTGAACATGTAAGCAAAACCAAACTACACAGTACCGACATGAACGTGAGGACAGCTACCACAAAAAGGAACAAGCAATAGTGGAACAGGCCGGAGAGGTGACCAGACAATATTTAAGCAGATGGCTAGTTCAACTACAACTTTGAAGTTAATACTGAAAGAAATTGCAAAACCCAGCAAAATATTAATCAAACCCAATTACAGAGAATTTTAAACAGCATTTTCTCAAGGGCCAAAATCAAAACTGAGAGGGAATTACAGCCAACGTCAAAACAAGGGGTGACCAATGTCACAGTGAACAAAGTAAAGTGTAACTACGATCAAAGTCAGAAATCATGTGGCCGAGATGAATCCAAGCAACGAATTCAATTGAAGGATACAAACAAAAATCGACACAACAAAGTCAGAGCTGTGGCGACCAAGGCTACAATCGGGTCAACTTCAAATGCCACAAAATCAGATGACAAGGAAAACAACCAAGTCGAAAACAAAGCTAAACAACTTCATCAAACAAGAGTCGACGCCGTGGCAATCACGACATCAACACAATCCGTGAGTATCCAAAATGGAACTACGAAAATATATACGAATAGAACAATTCGAAATCATCTCGATCGAGAAATCAAAATCAACTAATAACCCAAGAATTCGACAACTAATATCTCGAAATTTGCACAACACAGAAATCATTCAGACTTTGAATTAGATGTGAGTATAATACTCACCTCTTTCTCGAGAAATAGAAGTGGCTCGAAAAGAAGAAACCCTCGATCGCTCGAATTCTCGAAGTCGTGGCACCACGAGTTGATCGGAGCCCTAATTTGGAGAAGACGAGGTCGCCATCTCTTTTTTTTTTCTTTCGTTTTGAATGTCTGCTTAGGGTTTTTTTTTCACGAGAATTATGTGTGGAAGGGTTTAAACACTTGGATGTTTATCACGACCCAACCAATTAAAAGAGAACGGGCCAAGATTTTTAAATTTGTAAAATCACATATTTATTTAACCAATTTTTGAACGAATTTATTGCTGATTAAAACACTTAACGGCAATTAACCACTAAGTTAATCGTCATTTGACGATGATAACTTTCACAAAGCCCCGGGTCGTTACATCTCCAGTACAACAGATGACTTCTCTGGACAAATCAACTAGAAGAGCTGAAAGTTGAGGCGATAGTTGGATTTCCAAAGGAAGCTCCAAACTCCAAGGATGAGTCTCAAATGCTGTATCACTCGGTCTGACCCGAGCATAAAGCAAAACACAAAACACTCGAGTCAGGATTAACATTCTTATATAAATAAATCCAACTCAAGTGAAATATCAACTGAAATACAAGTAACTTAAAGGATGTTTGGGATAACCATCCTCTAAGGATCTTCAGAACTATCTACAAGATGGAAATATACATTATAACACCGTGGTCATTTTAATTTAATTTATACTTCAAAACCCACATATCATTTCATTTCAAATATATCTATTTTCCAAAATAGTATATATATATATATATTAAATGATTTAAAAGTAAAGTATTTAAAATTTCCTCAAGTCTCGCAAATCGATTCAAATCATCTTCAAATTCCAGATTCAAATTTATTCGAAGCTCAATTCATCAATTTAATTCAGTTCTAAATATACCATTTATTTTTCAATATATTTCAAAGCTTTAATATTCAACCTTTTCAAAGTTAGATTTAACAGTTTCATATACCTCTTGATTTAACTTCATTATTATTTAATCAGGGAATATTAACTTAATAGATTCAATATCATTTACTAGCCTTAAATCACATTTTTACTAAATATTTTCTTAAACTTTATTTAAACAAGAAATATTCATTAAATTACTTATAAATCAACCCAAGTTATAAATCATATCTTACATCTCAATTTCAATAAGTTTCTAATCGGTTTAATTAAATAAAATTCTTTATTGAATACAATTTCAACTAAATTCAAATTATCTTTCTAACCTTAACTTATTCAAATTATTACCAAAATCTATTTTGGAATATATTTTTAATACTCAACATATCATATGTATTTAAATCAATCATTCCCATTTATATATAATAATTTAAGGCTCAACATTTATTAAAACCATATATTTCTTTCCAAAACCATAGAATTCATTTTTTAAAAAATATTTATATATATGGACCAACGGTGTCTGTATATATATTTATCATATGGTTAAGTGATACGGATATTTATCATTTTAATCCGAAATTTAAATATATATGGGTAGATATCATTTCGACCCGTAATCCCAATTTCAATTTGAGTGAAAATCGCTTGGGTTTATCATTTCAACCCATAATGATTTTCTCCTATTCTAAAGTCCGTTCGAGTATGTATCATTTCAACCCATAGTGAATTCTATACTAACAGGGAACTTGCAGAGTGATAACAGATACTAAAAAAAATATAACAACAGGCATATATCATCAGTATAATAACAGATACGGGTGTCAGATGTCACAGGTGAACAGATACAAATAATGGTAATAACAGGCATATAATACTAGATACTGGTGTCAGATGTCACAGGTGAACAGTTATAGATAATAGCATATATAACAATGTAAATAACTACAGCAGCATATTTCAATTGCTATTTCAAATGAAATCAAATTTAAATAGTAAAAGAACGTTAATCGTGAGTGATTGCTCACCTTTCGAGGCTAGAGATAGACGAGAATAAGATGAGTTACAAATCCAAGCACGAATTTCGGAACAAAGCACGATGGACATGAGTTCGACGATCAAAGATGATAAATAAGAATTGATGAGAAAAATCAAATTGGCTTGATATAGACTGAACGAAACATATACAGTATATATTACTTTAAATCAATATAAAATTTGAAACATCAACTCATTTTAAATCTGTATATAAATTTAAAATCAATAAATGACTTTCATGATCTATATATATATATACTATTATTATCAAAAAAAAAAATCAACTTTTGAATCAAGACAAATATATAAAATTTCAAATCAATGTTTTAAATTTAAAACACTATAAAATAAAATAAAATATCTTTCAAGGCCGCATGAGTTCTAAATCAAAGTATATATCAAATCAATAATAAGATAAAAAATTGCAGACCACCCTTAATCTACACACATGCAAACCAAATTCATTATTTACGCAGTTCCAGAACAACATATGTATACGGTATATATTTAACAATTTAACATATGTATGTATAACGAACAGTTCAAATATCAACAACTGTTTACATGTTCATACTTTTTAACAGAACAAGTCAAAATAAAATAATATATAACTCTATTCTTAAACTTACCCTTATAAACTTTATGACCTACATCTTTATACGTTTTAAAGAAAGAATCAAATATTTATATATATGAATGATACCTACATGCAACAGTAACCGTGTCTGAGAGCAAAACATATACACACTATTGCATATATATATAAATAGTTTTTTTTTTGAACTTAAAAATCTATATTATACCTCGACTCTGTAATGCCCAGAACATATATTCAAACTATCATAAACATATAAAGTACATACATTCTTTACAAAAATTACATCACCGATTGTAGCTAAGCGAACATATATAAACTGACATTACCCAATCTTTCAAAATTAAAATATAGGCTCAACATATATAACAGTATAGGAAAACTTGCATATAAGATACTCTGTATAGACCAACAAATATATGTATAAACTTTTTTTTTTAAACTACCCCCTATAAGCAACCAACAGAAACAAGAGGAGCTGCAGACTATAATTCCAACTACATATCCATGATATTAAAACTCATATTAGCCGTTTATATAAATATAAACTATTATATAAATTTACGTACATTTAATAAACATAATATAAGGAAATCAAAACAAACTGTGATGAACATTAAATGGAAAATCATAGTGTTATATATATAATACAGCAAATACAACTTATGTGAAATTTTTTTTTTGAATAAAAGAAAATAAACGTATATATATATAAACCCATATACAAAAGTAACAGATTTATATATCTTATATAAAATATACTATCTTATATTACATCCTTATATACATATTTATATAACAGGGAAAAGAAAAAAAACAAGGTAAGCCAAAGAAGGGAAAAGTTTCATATTCTATGATCGACTAATTTAAACTTTATATATTAACTGATATAAAAACAGGTTTACAAATATATAATATATAGTATATAATACTAACATTACTTTCAAAACATCATATATACAAACAACACGTATATTCATCATCAAGAAAATGAGGACTTACGGCTGTTTTTAGGGGAAGGATCGAGTGGAAGAGGCACGAGCAGAGGGCAAGGCTGGAGGAGTCGAGTGCAGAGAGGTGTCGCACGTGATGTGATGTTGGTGGTGGGAGGTCGGTGACATGAGGAGAGGAGGGGAAAGACACGTTGGAGATGTGATACGGATGGGTGGTTTGCAGAGAAACCTGCTGGTGAAATGGGAGGCAGGCTCTCGGCGGTTGGGGGAAGGGAGGAGGAAGGTGGCGGATCTGGGTCGGGAAGTGGTGACGAAGCCGTGAAGGGTGGAGCGTGGGGTTGTGTGGGCGGAAAGTGTTGCGTGAGAGTTGGGTAGGCTATTGAAAATATGCAGGAGGAGGAGCTAGAAAATGTAGAGGAAAAGAACGAATGCAAAAGAAATGAAAACCAAATGAAAGAGAACTGAAAATATACGTGCACCCAGAAGACGTTTGTCTTTTCAGATTTTTGACTTTTGAGTGTCAAAACCGTCGAATATAAAAGGACACCGGTTATATATGTGATTAACACAATAAGCTAAACCAGATGGAGGACACAGAATTGCAAATGGATCCAATTTGGCGAATCGACACATTTTGCATTCTGTTGATTTCGTCGTGCACCGGACTCCGAAATACACCGATGAATACATCATAGTGATCAGGGCGATGAGACGGACAAGAGGAAACAGAAATATCTGTGTCAGGACCTTCCTATCAAAAGTCCATACGGACCCTGATATACGTTGCTATTCAGTACGGAAAAATCCAAACGGAGGTAGAAACATTCGAATTTCGCGAAACGAATTTCACAGTCAGATTCAGAGTGATCTGAATAAATTTTCTCCTGTTGACATATTTTGGTTTCGGAAAACTTTTAAATTCACTGTTATTAACCGGTTTGATTTGGAATGAAATTTCACAGGAAAATAAACTTCAATATTATCAGATGAAAATTTACCAGTTGCTATATTAAAATAGACGTATTCCAAATAATAATTTTTTATTTTCAAATTTTATTGTTTAAAATTTTACAAAATTTCAATAAATTTAACAAATAAAATCACTAAAAGTTTTGGGTCGTTACAATTATAAAACACGGTCCTTTATATAAGTATATAGAAGAACATATTATAACAGCCTAGATCTATCTATATAAAGCCCATTGCCTATACTATTCTATTACACTATATTGTACATAGCAGCTTTATGAATGTAAACTATTACACCTTTATAGTAAAACCAACAGAATATAAGTACTAGTATATATATAAATCTTATATAATACTAATATTACATATAGAGTATTGTTTAAATCAATAAACTTTTGAAACAAGGTATAAACTAGGTATAAACTTACTTTATGTAAAATAAAATATACGGACATACAAACCCCAACATATGTATAAATACCAACATATACATGTATGAAATTATCAGATCATAGTGTATAAACATATCTATACAAAACTAAAACAAAATTTCTAAAATTCATATATATATGATAACAGATATGTTAAGCATAGACGAACTATTGTTATATAAAAAAAAACTATAACAGAATATAATTTATATCAACCATAATATATATACATAACAAGCTTTCTATAAACTATATATAAATATATATACACCTACATAAAGTAGCATACTGGGACTAATATATATAATGTAAATAGTATATTATTTAGATATACGTTATAGAATTTGTTAAACCCAAATATATACAATACAACTACATAGTTTATAAACAACCAAATTTTATATCTCCACTGTAAATAAACGAACTATATTTACAAACTAACTTAATATATATACCATAGATTGTGATACCTTGCATGGGGATATGAGATGAGAGTGCAAGGAGGAGGGACACAGCGATGGCCGGCTGGGGAAGTGTGGAAGAGGCTAGGCTGGGTGATCGGCACTAGGTTGCGGTCGGTCGAAGGAATGGAGCATTTGAACAAGTGAAGGGATGCAGGTAGGTTCTCCAACCTATGTACGCATGAAGACACTATATTTATAAACTTTGTGAATGGACAGAACAAAGAAAAAGGAGAGAGAGAGGAGACCCAAAATGAATTTATACATACCAGATCTGAAGAAACGAAAAGGCAATGGAGGTGCATGAATATAAATGCAAATGTAAAGAGTCAAAAGTTATTTCAAAAATTTAATAAAGCAATCGCAGCCTGTTTATGTGGTTCGAGATTCGAAAAGGCTACAACAACAAAATGACCCAAATACGGTACAAATACGACAGGCCGTTACGCGGATTCCGCTGTGTACCGAACTTCAAAATTGAAAGTTGAATATACCGTAGAGATCAGCATGACGAGACGATCAAAATGGTATATTGATATTAGTGGTATGATTGAATTATAAAATTTCGAAATTTCTAATAGTAGAAAATGCAAGAAAAACACTGAAAAATAAGATCGACGGAGCCAAAGATGTTCGAATTTGGAAAAACGACAAACTGACATCTTGCTCAGAAGATGGTTTAGAATTTTTCTATGTAAAAATATTTAGGTTCTAAAAACGTTTTATTTTCATCGCTTTTTAACTGATTAAATTGAAGTGAATTTACGCGCGAAATAAACTTTCATATTTTCGGACGAAAATTTACCAGTTGCTATGTTTAACTAGACGCATTCCAAATATTGAATTTTTATTTCAAATTTTTATCGTTTAAAATTTCACAAAATTTCAACTAATTACGTTATTAAAACAGTTGAAATTTATGGGTCGTTACACTCTACCCCCACTCAAAACTTTTCGTCCTCGAAAAGGAAGGAGGTAGGAGAATAGAAACAACCAGAAAGAAAATAGATTGGAATACAAAATAACAATTAATTTAAACCATATAAATTCAATTTTAAATTAATTGATATTCAATAATTGATTTAATCCATTTGATTTCACTAAAAATCAATCTCAACTATTTCTAAATTCATTATCTTATTATCCAATTATCTTAAATTTTCAATTTCTAAAACCATAAATTTGAATAGTCTTTTATTATAATCATATTTTTTTCAGCAATTTAAATTCTTCTTTATTCCAAATTATTGTTAAATTTATTCTACTTAATATATCCAATCACATATATTTAACCCATATAAATTAATTTAAACCATAAAAGTTTCGATTTAAATTAATTTATATTTACTAATCGCTTTTAAATTCAAGGTATTTTCATAAGTTGATCAAATTTCAATTTATTAATTCTTTCAAAACAAATTTATTAATTCTTTCAAAACAAATTTATTTCATTATTAACCGAGTTTTACTTATTATCCTATCTAACTCTATTAACATCTTTATAATCAAAATTTAGTGTATAACATTTATTATAAACACTCAAATTTTATTTATAAATTCAATTTATATTATATATTATCCAATTACATATTCAACTTCTGAATGATTTAGGTAAGTTGTATTAGAATGCAGTTGAACAATATACAAATAAAATTTTCCCAATTCAATTATTCAAGTTTAAATATTTATTCCAAATTTTGGTTTTATTCATAATTAAAATCATCCTTTAACAAAATTTAAGAATTAGATTTCCGATTAACTTTAAACAATTTAGAGATATATATAATATATTTATATTAAATTAAATTTTAAAATAAGATACCCATACATATATATAAATCAAATTATACTGTAGAAATTCTAATCAAAATATTTTTCAAAACAAAACCGTAGCAATGCTACAGAATAATATCTCCACTTCAAAACTCGAAAATGAATGTCGATGATGCGGCCGCCATCACCGAAATTATTTTCCAGCGACACAAGGAAGAGCACTGATTTCAATATTTAAAATTCTTTGAAAACAGTTCCTATTTGAAAATACTTTAAATAATATACATTAAAATTCTTTGGAAACAAATTATAGTCAAAATACCTTTAAATAATGTGCATTTTAAACCTTTAAAACCACAGTTCGAAATCATTGGAAATTAAATTCTCAAACTCTTAATTTAATTTCATTTAAAATTTCAATCAATTTATAACCAAGTTTATAAATTCATTTATTTATATCATGCAATAGTCAATGGTTTACAAAACAATAAATGAAAATCAAATATTATTATTTTTGACAACAAATTTATTAATAATTTAGTTTCATAATATAATCATACAAAACTTTATTTTATTTACCAAATTTGAAAACGATATTGTGTCAGTTTGCTCTGCTCAAGTGTTTTGGAAATCCTATCGATAGCATTGATCAGACGAATCGATCGGAAACCCAAATCAACATCAACAATTCAAACAACACAGCATATATTAAAACATTTATATATATTAGTTTACGAATACATTTCTTTGCTCGACGATACAGGAATGAATTTTCAAAATAAGGATAGGGTTCAAATTTGATGGACTCAACTCAAAGAGAAATTTGATTCGAAGATAGGTTCGAAACAAAGATAAGATGATTAAATAACAAAATAGGGCGATGGATATAAATCGCGGGCAACCCTAACCGGGTCGACCGGGACTTCAAGAATAAGATCGATGCAGAATTTCGAGACAAATCTACATTCGATTTCAAGAAATAGAATTCAGGTATAGCAGGAGATAGATAGCATCGTAAACCGAGGATACAGAAATCTTCGGTAAATCAATGCCTATTGTAAAGGAGTTTCACCCCTTTTTAAATCATTCGAAGTTTGGCGAGACCGCCAATTCATTATAAGGGTCATTCGAAGTGGAGTTATGTGATGCTCCAGAATTGAAAGAAGACGAATAGTGAGGGACACGAATGAAATTTGGAACCGTAGGGAACGTTCCAAAATTCAAAGGAATCGAGTCAAAAGGAAGAGATTGAAACTCGAATGAGAGTGATTCTGTAAATACATTTACCCTATATGCTAAGTTTTGCCTAGAGCTACCAAAGCTCTGATACCAACTGTAACGACCCGATATTTCGGACCATTCGCATCCGCACATGTCGGACTTGAATAATTCAAAATACCGCATTGTTAATTTAAATTGGCAAAACTGAACATATACAATAAATAAATAATCACATATCACAGACACCGAGTAATAAATGCAGCGGAAATAAAAGAGATAGTAGTTCATGAAGCTACTATATAAATGTATAAGTTACATCAGAGTTAAACCAGATACAACGGAAGAGTAATACGATACATCAGATACAAATTAGAATACATCACTGGAATCATCGAATACTGAAAGCAGAATAGATGGCTGGATCTTCAAGCAAAGCTCCAACTTCAAAGGTGAGTCTCGAATACTGGTACACTCAGTCTGACCCGAGCGTAAAGCAAAACACAAAACACTCGAGTCAGGATTAACATTCTTATATCAATAAATCCAACTCAAGTGAAATAGCAATTGAAATACAAGTAACTCAAAGGATGTTTGGAATAACCATCCTTCAAGGATCCATTAAACTATCTACTAGGTAGTAATGTACGCTAAGTAGATAATGTCTATCAGTAATATAAGGTATCAAAATAGTGTTAAGGCGTTACCATTATCCCCCTTAACACACTTTATATAAGCATCATAGTCTATACAGCACTGTAAACTCCACCGTAAACTAGTGGGATATCAGGGAGTACTCCATAGGTATAACACAAAACAGATTCGTAGTGGTCGCGTATAAAGGGATACAAGTATGACAAGGCACATGAGGCAATACCCAAGGTAGTGATACTACCGTTTGCCTGATCCGGACTGGTGAGAACGCATCGCCGCAGCGACCGCAACACCGTGAAACAACACTCCCAAAATCAAGGGTGCACCAATCGACAACAAGTAATGAGTAGTTCGAAGAAGTGTGTTCACTTGAGGTAGCTGACCTCCATTGCCCCGGCACGGCTCCTGTTTTAGTCATTTCCAATTTGACACAAGTGTCAAGGCTATCCATCATCGTTCTCTTTCTTCAGTCATCACGTACATCATTCCAACCACTTCATTCTGGATCACCACTCCGAGTATAGTTATTAAAGTGGTTTCGGTTTAGACAGAGAGTATGTCCATAACCGATTCCGGTCTCTTTAATAACTTTCGTAATTATTACACCGATTGGTCGTTTAATATCGTGTATATCTATATGTGCGCGCGCGTGTGTGTGTGTATATATATATATATAACTTTTATATATGCACTCAATTATTTGCTAACAACACTCTAAACATTTCTAGTGCCTACTCCATTTTATTAAATACACCCGACATGAAAGAAAAATAAATTAATATTTCTAAAATATTAATTAACTTAATTAAGTTATAACTATTATAACTCAATTAAATTGAGCGGTGTTTCGAAGACCGAATAGATTCGTTTGTGCGACTTATGTATGAATTTAACCAGTATTAATATTTGAACAATTCAACTAATGTTCATACATCATCTTAGCTAGCGGTGTGATAGTTTGACTTACTTCATCGCTCACAAACCTCATAGGTAAAATCCAATTTTACAAACTTAAGCGGTACCTTTTAATAACGATTATTTACACACACACTTCATTAACACTATATCACTTTAGGATGTATGGAATTTGGTTTTGGTTAAAATTCCAATAATATCCATATTCAACTTGGTTAGTCCATAAACAAGTCCTTGGTTCAATCATAAAATTTATTATCAACCGTACTACTCTGACCAAATATTTTAACTTTGAATTGACCACAGTTGGCTATGATACTAATCTCATACAATAGAGGAGACGAATTCTTTATTGAATAGTTCACTTCTCATGCTTCAACTAAGACCCCACTATAATCACTCGATGATCATCGTGCAATGATTTAACTATAATCAAAGTGGAGCATCCACAATGAAGTTCAGCAGTGTCCTTAAGTCGAGAGAACTATGTAACATCGTCCGCGTAAGATTTCCTGTTTGACCTGGTTGTTATGAACGAATAGTCATTACATTGTTATCTAACAGCTATGAGTACGTAACTCCTTGGTTCTCCCAACAGCCTTGAGTAATTCACTACCTAACATTTGGAGAGTGTTACGCACTCCAGTCTCAATGGAAATGTCGATATCCTTTCTTATAACACTCCACCTTTATACCCAAACTACCCAAGAGAATTACTAGATAATAATGTCTAATAATATGGATTATGAGGTGATATTTGGCTCTCGTACGTAAATATTCTCTTGGTCTAACAACAGTACGTATTTCAAAATCATATACTACTCACCGAAACGTACTCTATATCGGCTCAAAGAAATAGACACATGCATTTGATAGAACAATACACAATATAATATAGTAATTAGATAATATAGAGTCATTAATACAGCAATAACATATAATAATTAATATATACAAGTCCCAATGGGTCAATATAAAAGAGTCAACACCCACTATCCCCAAAAACCATATACGACATAAGTCTAATACATACATCTCAACAACATTAACATACATGAGGCTACATAAATACAATATACAAATCTACTAATAACTAGCCTACATAACTAAGCCCAACAACCATAAGATGGTCTCACCATCCCTGAACCTGAAATGTCTTAGACTGACCCGAGTATTATATAAATAACACATGAGTCAGACTATGTCTAAAATGAAGATGTCAATATACCATAGAAACTGGTATGGTACAACATATATATACATATATATATATATATATATATATCTCTGTGTCATAAAACGTTACTAATTCTGCATTTTATCTCAAAACCATGCTCAAGTATAATCACCCATATAAAAGTAAAGTTAAGTTACAAATAAAGTAGTATAATATTAAAAATGGGTGAAATATCCATACATCTAACTATAGTTAATATATAAAAAAACCATCGAGTACCATAAGGCTAGCACAAAACAAAGCCTAAGATTATCTCTTAGATAATCATACGTAGACATATCCCGGGTCCATCATACGCATATAAGTGAAAAAAAAGCATCCATACAACTAAACATACAACAACACAAATCAACATAGAATAAGATAACACCTTGGTGTAGCCTAATTATCCTCCTTGACAATCTCATGTACGAGGATTGACCTTACATTGGTCACACTGTCTTAAGTATAGTCATCTACTAATCATCATATTACATCAAACCCAATGAGGTATACGAATATCATATGTCTATCTATCGCACATAATAACCATATGCGAGGCTGACATCCACTCACTTTCTCCAAGAGACTACCCATGTGCTATCTAACATTGCTCCTAAGTCTTTAGTTGACTCGACGACCATCGTGGCCCAATACCCATCGTGTGCAAACTCTATGCAATGTTTAAAATCCTAGAAGTGCCCTCAAATGGTAACAGACTGCTGGCCTATGTGACATGAGGAAATAGCACACGACAATAACATACATCAATATAACACAACATGTGCCATGGATCCAAGGCGTGACCCCACAATCAAGCCGCTAGGATGGATACTAGCTTAACTTTGTTTACCTCTCACCAAATAATAAGAGTACTCAAAACTGATAGATACACACATACACCCCCCATAGGCATACAGCCATGCTCACCCCAGTGAGTGTTACCTCATATACATAATATATGCATCCTAATATTTCCATCCCCGTTCGAATGTCATCTACTCATAGAGAGTAATTGAACAATTATCCGCTTTGATGTACCATACCATCAGGTGTTACTCACACATTTACTCAATGTTTGTACACTACACTCGTTCCATCCAAAACTATATTATGTAACAAGTACTAAGAATAACTGAAGAAATATTATCGAATGTCATAGACTAGACTGTATTATAACTCTGTTTATTCGATATCCTTATCACACAGAAGATACAATCACATAAATCACGTCAATCATCTACAAAAGAGATTTTATTCAAAGAAATATATTAAAATTTCCAAAAGCCTTTATATTATTTGAAATACCGTTTCTTTATTTATTCAAAACCAAAAATAAGGATTTAAATCCTTTTAATACAACTCTAGATCCCTTTCCAGATTTAAAATCATAGGAAACTCCTTATAATCAACTATCATCTATAAAAATCATCCCACAACTTTTGGTAACTGAATATAATATTTAAATGAATTTTAAGCCTCGAAAATCAATTTTTATTTACTTTAGACCGTAGAATATACTTTTAAGTCCCTTCTTTATACTAAAAATCACTGAAAACTATTTTAAAATCAATTAAAAGCATTTAGAAACCATTCCATAATTTTTTAGAATAAAATAGTATTTTTGAATGAATTTTTAAAGCCCAAAAATAATTTCTAGCTATTTTAAAATCTTAATTAATTAAATATTTAATACATAGTTCAAATAAATAATTTCTATAGCAACCCTGCTTTCTACGTTGTATAAATAAATCAATTTCTCTAATGTAAAATTATTGAATTTGATATTTGATGATTAATAATTGGAAAATAATTTTTTAGTTAATTAAATTATATTTAATAAAAGATTTTGATTTCATAATTGAATTAAATCAACAAATTCTTTTTGGAAAGTTTATTTAAAATTGAATAAAAAAATTTAATAGAACAGAAAATATTTTTATAAGTGTAAATAACCGTTATATGATTAAAATAGTGGGAAATTAATAAGCGGGCATCGAATTGAATGGCATTAGGTAATTGTCAAAATATATTCTGGACAATGAAGTATGAATTAATTAAATTAGATTGGAATAAATTTACAAATAAATTAAAGCGATTTGTAAAAAGAAAAGCAAAATAATTAAAATTGGCCTAAAATCAACAAGGCCTGAGCCTATTCTCTATTCTTTTTCCTCCTTATTCTATAATTCTACTCACATCTTCATTTACAAGCCCAAAACCCGACTTTACCCCTCAATAGCCCTAACTCCCTAAATCGCTTCATGAATAAAAGAAAAAAAAAGGTCGCGCATGAGGCATGACCTTGGTAGTGTTAATGACGTTCGAAGGTGCTACGACCTGGGCAAACGCTCGTTGGTGGGAGTGCGACACGGCTTATCGTAGGTGGAGAAGAGGAGGGACATGTGCAGACTACAACGTCAGGGGATAACGTGCGATGTGGGCAGGCAATGAGGCGATGGCTGCAATTGGTGGTTGGCTTTATGAGCCTGGCTGACCGTATGCGGAGCTTGAGGCGTCGGAGGTTGGAATTGATGAAGTTCGTAATGGCTTTAGCAATTGGCATACTTGAAGTTGTCAAACCTACTTAAGTTTTTCATGTCAATACATTGTGTTAACAAATTGCAATTGATTGATTGTAGTGACGTAATTCAAAATTGATACACAAATACTTAATAAACCAAAAGGAGTTTTGTATTAAGCATAATGTGAAGTACAATTATTTTGATCAGAATGATTGGTACAATTTTAACTGGAAGTTAAATATACGGAGCATGGAATAAAAATAGTAACTAGGTTGCACTACCTTTTTATCCATAGCATTCATCGCATTGGTAGCGTCTTCTTCAGAAGTGAAGGTCACAAAATCAACACCGCTTGATCTACCCGTCTCTCTATCAACAATAATTCTTGCTAGAAAAAATGCTTCGCTAAGCGTCCAAAAAAAATTAGTTTTAGAAATTTTTGTAAGAGAGTCTTTTTATAATATTTTTGAAAAATAATATTATTAGTGATCCGTTTTTGACGATTTTAATTTCATTTGAAAACTATGTTATCGGAGAAACATTTTTGTTTAAAGTAAAATGTTAAATTTTAAGGTTAGCTAAGGTTTAAATGAGAATCAAAATGAATGTGTATTGCTGTTCCAAAAATGCAAACTCCATATAATAGTGCTGAAATGTTTTGACCATAACTTTCAAATGGTTTATTTGGTTTGATGATTTTACACATTATGGAAAGCTTAAAACATATGTAACATCTTTTATTCAATTGTTTTATAGAATTTTGATGTTTTCAATGATAAAAATGTAAATTACTAAGGTGGCCTGCGTATTTGTCGTAAAACTTAAGCTGCATACCTTTGGAAATTCCTCCATTACTTGAGTTGTAATCCATATTTTTGCAATCTGAAAGTTGTCTCGAAAGCTAACACACTATGCAACAATTTATTCTTTGAAAATATAAATTGATTTGGTAGTTTTGACCTTTGAAAGTCTTTCAAAAAGTGGCTTAAATAAGAATGAGATGTTGTTTTATATTAAATGAGTGCATACTTCTTATACTTCTTCATATGCGACTAATATTTGAATGTAAGTTGACAACATGTACTTTTGGAGCTTATGTGGATTAGCTTGTGTAATAGTGAAGTAGCCTGCTTACATGCTAATTAAAGGGTACGTTTTTACGGTATATCGATGTATTATATGATATTATCTTGTTTTCCTATGTTTCGGGATGCCTCTTGTTGCGATGTTATAAATATTATGATATATTGAATTTTTATTTTTTGGAACTCTCTCCAAATAAAGGAGACTCTACCAAAATTTTCTGAAAAGTCCAACACTTGGAATATTTTCCATAAAAATTTATCGTATGCAAAAAATAGGAAGTCGCAAACTGAATCTATTTGAAACGATAGCATACGATAAGATTAGTTGGACTGTGAAAGCCACCTTGAGGATTGAGTAAGTTTTGGTCTGATGGTAGTTTGTAGAATACGAAAAAAGTCATGGTATGAGCTATATGACATTTCCAAATAAGAAATTACAAGGACGCAATTTTCTTAAGAGGGGAAGTCTGTAACAACCCTCCTTTCTACGTCGTATAAATAAATTAATTTCTCTAAAGTAAAATTGTAAATTTTTATTCAATTAATTCTAATTAATAAAAGATTTTGATTTAATAATTGAATTAAATTAATAAATTATTTTCAGATAATTTATTTTGAATTGAATAAAATATTTTAATAGAATATAAAATATTTCTGTAACTGTAAATAACTGTTATGTGATTAAAATAGTAGGAAATTAATAAGTGGGTGTTGAACTAAATAAAAATGGGCAGTTATCGAAATATGTTCTGGACAATGAAGTGTGAATTGATTTGAATTAGGTTGGAATAAATTTACAAATAAATTAAAAAGAGTTGTTAAAAGAAAAGAAAAATAATTAAAACTAGCCGAAAATTAATAAGGCCCAAGCCCATTCTCTTTTCTTTTTCCTCCTTGTTCTAGAATTATCCTAACATCTTCATTTACAAGCGAAGAACCCGACTCTATCTATTAATAACCATTACTCCCCAAATTGATGTTGATTCATGAGTTTTGATTCATGAAACAAGCTTCAGAGATCATACGACGAGAATATTATATGGAAGCGACAAAAAGAGAATAAGTGCATACCGTGCACTACAAAGGAGATAATCTTACAATCCAGAGATTAGTATGGATATTTTATTTTATTGAGTCTTAGAATAATGTTAAAATCATTCCTCAAATAGTTACACAAGCACACAAAACTTTTTATATCAAAATGGTGTTCACTGTGCATATAACATCAGGTCGGCCGACCGACCAGGATCCTCGGTCGACCGACCCTGTATCATAAGCACAGTGACTTTCTGTTTTGTATACGTTTTTCAACTCAGCTGACCGGCCAGGTTTTCCGGTCGACCGACCAGAGAAAAACGGCTAGTTTTCTGAAGAGACACGATCTTTTCATGAAGAGTAATGTCCTCTATTTCAAGAGGTATGGACACTACTGTTGACTAAAACTCTTCATGAAAGATTACAACTCTTCTACAACTATATAAACATATTCAATTCACTTCTACAAGAAACAAATTCATGTTTTAATTCTGAAATCTATTCTCTATTATTCTTTGCAAATAAAAAGCATTCATTCTCATTCAATATCACTAGAATCCTTGAATTAATTCATATACTTCGATTCTACGTGATTATCTTCCTTCTAAATCTTCACACACATACATACTCTTGAGGATTTGATTATAGGAAAGTTGTACTATCAAAAGACAATCAGTGTTATTCAGAACACATTCGTCAACAAACTATTTGTATTAAGTTGAAGTCCTCTTCGGCTGTTGAGGCGGAAAATTCCTGTTCGGCTGCTCAGGTGTCGTATAACTATTCCTCCGGGTTAAGTGAGGGGTTTAGTTTAAATCCAGAGGGTATTCTGGGACTGGACGTAGAACGGGAAGTTCGAACCAGTATAAAAATTCCTGGTGTCATTTTACAATACTGCTTTTATATTCCGCACTATTTATAGTATTAATATCATCTCTATACTCTGTATTATCATATATCCATATTACACGGTCCATAGCGCACTTTCATTTGGTATCAGAGCCTGGTATTCTATCGATCGTCACAACATCATAGAATAATGGCTAGAAAAAGATCCGGTCGAAGTACACCAAACAAAAAGCCTGAAACTATTAGAGCAACGACCAATGAGGACTGTAAAAAGGTACTTTCTGATTTACAAATTTCAGTAAAAGATAATAATGATTTAGTTAGTATAAGCAATAAGATTTCAAAGCTTAATTTTATTATTTTAGAAAAGATGAAATCTGTTGAACTTGAGAATGAGAAATTGAAAAACGAGAAGTTAAAATTAGAAAATCAACTTGGTGATTTAAAGAATAATTTTATAACTCTTACAGATTTTCTAGATAAACAAAACACCATATTTGAAAACGAGAGAGAAAAATTTTCAAAAGAAAATTTTGATTTGAAAAGACAAAATGATTTATTACAATCCTCTTTAGATAATTTAGAATCTCAAAATTTCCTTCTCAAAAATGAGAACGGTACGTTAAAAAATGAGAATTCTGAATTAAATGAGAAAATGGATATTTTAAATAATAGTAATATTTCTTTTGAAAATAATAAGTGTGACTTTAAAGCTAAATTTGATAAACTCAACACTGAAGTCACAAAATTTAATAAAGGTCAAAATGATTTAAACATGATTTTATCTAGTTCTAGACCTTTACATAATAAAAATAGTTTAGGATATAATCATAGAAATAGCACTAGATACGCTTTTATGTATAATAAAAATGTTAGTGCTACTACTAAATTTCGAGTAAAGTCGAAATCAAATTTTTATCGAAATTCAAAAACTGCTATGACCAATAATGTTTATAATTTCTCTAGAAGTACAAAATCATTAACGAGAAATATGAATAAAAATTATCTAAGTATTTGGGTTCCTGTTAATTGGAAAAATAGAGAAAAATGCATTAATAATTATTTTGATATGGTAATCAATAATGAAAATTATATTTATAAAGGTACAACCACACTCAAATGGGTATGGTTTCCTAAAAATTAGGAAATTATAAGAATCTTGGGTATCGCATGCTTTAAATATTCATTGTTTTCTGATACCTTACAAGTAGTAATTATTTTGTTCTATATTGTTAACACTTGTGTGAAATATAATATTTGTTATCATATAAACTCTCCTTTTCGTCAATGACAAAGGGGAGAAAGATATTGCTCTAACACAATTTTCAGAAATAAACAATGCAAGCACAGATTAAGGGGGAGAAAAGTAAGTGTTACATTAAAACTCTTATTTGTGATGATGCAATGTATGAATGCTTGTTTCTTTTATTGCTATGTTTTGAATATCTATACATGCATCATATTTTTTTTACAACTTGCTATTTCATAATTTCAAGTATTCTGTTTTTTTTTACAATATGTCTATTTTTAGATGTTGTGTAGTAAGTAAACATCATTAATATTCCTATTTGGTTTGAGTATGTAATATTTAAACTCGATGTTTTCTTACTTGTGTTACATGTTCCATATTTTTTCATTATTACATCTAATAAGTATTCCTTTTTGTCGATGACAAAGGGGGAGAAATATATGAAAGCTAACAAGTTTTTTGCAGAAAAGTCGCCATATATTCAGGGGAGAATTATAATATATACTACTTCGTCACATAAGTATTGTCATCAATCAAAAAGGGGGAGAATGTTGATTCATGACACAAGCTTCAGAGATCATACGACGAGAATATTATATGGAAGCGACAAAAAGAGAATAAGTGCATACCGTGCACTACAAAGGAGATAATCTTACAATCCAGAGATTAGTATGGATATTTTATTTTATTGAGTCTTAGAATAATGTTAAAATCATTCCTCAAATAGTTACACAAGCACACAAAACTTTTTATATCAAAATGGTGTTCACTGTGCATATAACATCAGGTCGGCCGACCGACCAGGATCCTCGGTCGACCGACCCTGTATCATAAGCATAGTGACTTTCTGTTTTGTATACGTTTTTCAACTCAACTGACCGGCCAGGTTTTCCGGTCGACCGACCAGAGAAAAACGGCTAGTTTTCTGAAGAGACGCGATCTTTTCATGAAGAGTAATGTCCTCTATTTCAAGAGGTATGGACACTACTGTTGACTAAAACTCTTCATGAAAGATTACAACTCTTCTACAACTATATAAACATATTCAATTCACTTCTACAAGAAACAAATTCATGTTTTAATTCTGAAATCTATTCTCTATTATTCTCTGCAAATAAAAAGCATTCATTCTCATTCAATATCACTAGAATCCTTGAATTAATTCATATACTTCGATTCTACGTGATTATCTTCCTTCTAAATCTTCACACACATACATACTCTTGAGGATTTGATTATAGGAAAGTTGTACTATCAAAAGACAATCAGTGTTATTCAGAACACATTCGTCAACAAACTATTTGTATTAAGTTGAAGTCCTCTTCGGCTGTTGAGGCGGAAAATTCCTGTTCGGCTGCTCAGGTGTCGTATACCTATTCCTCTGGGTTAAGTGAGGGGTTTAGTTTAAATCCAGAGGGTATTCTAGGACTGGACGTAGAACGGGAAGTTCGAACCAGTATAAAAATTCCTGGTGTCATTTTACAATACTGCTTTTATATTCCGCACTATTTATAGTATTAATATCATCTCTATACTCTGTATTATCATATATCCATATTACACGGTCCATAGCGCACTTTCAATTGATTCATGAAAAAAAGAAAATCGCACACGAGGTGCGACCCTGGCAACGTCAATAAAGTTCGAAGGTGTCGTGACCTGGGCAAACGCTTGATGGGGGAGCACGACTTAGCTTGTCGTACGGGGAGAAGAGGAGGGACGTGTGCGGACTACAACGTCAGGGGATGGCAGGCGACATGGCGATGGCTGCAAATGGTGGCTGGCTTTCTGAGCGTGGCTGAGCGTGTGTAGAGCATGAGGCATCAGAGGTTGGAATTGAAGAAGTTTGTGATGGCTTTAGCAATTGGCTACGATGCAATCCATCTTGGTGCATTATTTTGATGAGTTAATTCACAATCACATCTATGTTCTAGCCTTACTTTTCCGCCTTTGCACATCTTGGTAGTTAGTATGATCGATATTGTTTGAATTTGTGTATTGGTGTTTGATTGGTTTACTTGCTTTGTTTGTGTGAGTTATTTTGTATAACTCACCACTATGATTTGTATCATATTTTCTTTGAATTCACTGATTGTTTGAGGTTGAGTTATTTGTCAATATGGATTGAATTAGGTGATATTAAATTGCTTTATTGTAGATTGATTATTATTGTGATGAGATCACATTAGAAATTGATCGGAAGGGGGACAAATTGAAATGGAAGGTTTCGAAGGAAATGAAATATTTTTGAAAATGAATAGTGGATTTTCAAATGATTTTTAATTAAAATGGGAATATTATCAATGACAGAAAATTATTTAATTGAATTATTTTGAGTGTTTTATGAGTAGAAGTTATTTGGAAAATGATGAATTCTAAGATTTTATTAGATAAGTGAATTTTTGAATATTTTTATTTTTATTCATTTAGCATTGGCTATAAAACTATTTAAAATATTTTTATAAAATGATATTTAAAATTTATATTTTTAAATTAAATAGTTAATTTTATTCAAATTTAATAAATAGGAAGTCTGTAAATTAATATTTCGAAAGTAATATGATTGGTACGGGATTATCATTATTTTTAATAAAAAAGGAAATTGTTTTAAAAAGCCCATGGGTATAAGTATAAAGGAATTTGAATTAAGCTATTATGAAAAGTGTAATTTTAAGGGATCCAGAATTGAATTGTAATTTGTAGATTTCCTTGTAATTAGATGAGAGGTTTATAAATATTTATTTTGGAAACTGTAAATGGATTCTTAAGAAAGAATGAGAATTTTATAAATTGATTTTCTTTTGATCGAATATTGATAATTGAAATAGTTCTGATGATTTTAGGAAAAATGTATTTTAAAACCCCTGCTAAATTAATAAATAATAGAATTGTCTATTTAGATTGACTTATATTTCTATGTAGGGAGAAATTAGAATAAATGGAGTTAGAGTACCTTCTGGTATGAGACTTTCAATAATATTTCTCCTGTTATTATTTAGACTTGTTATATAAAATAATCATGCAATGATGAGTGCAATTTACGAGCATTGAGTAAACGGATGAGTAACACCAGGTGGTATGGGACGTCTGAGCTGATATTTGTTCGATTACTTTGTGTAAGTAAATGTCACTCTAACATGGTCGAGTATACGAGGTATTATATTTATGGTGATATGCACTGAGAGTGTGCATGCCGAGAGGCATAAGAATGTCTATTTGTTATGTGTACTCCTATTATACATCGAAGAGTAAACCAGATTGGCTAGTGCCTATCCTAGCAGTTTGATTGTAGGGTCTCTTCCTGAATCCATGAAACACTGTTCGATGTATGTAGGTGAAAGCCTTGGTTGAGAGTCATGCCTAAGAAACACTGCCCCTGTTTCACCAAGTCCAGCAGTCTGTTACCATTAGAGGCACTTACAGGGTTATGACCATCATAGTCGTGCGCTTAATAGATATTAGGTCACGATGGCCGTCGAGATAACTAAGACTGTTGGAGTGGCACTGGGAGTGTGTGAGGAAGGCTCCTGAAGCAGGCTGAGAGCTGTCAATCTCCCATTTGGCTTTTATTGATAAGATATCATGAGATGCTATAGACACCTACTTATTCACTTATATGAGGTCATTGTGTTTACGGCTGATCATATATGATCATTTGTCGAGACCGATGCTGAAATAGATATTGATGATGCTAAGAGCACATAGAATTAAGAGTCTCGATGATTAACCATGATACTGAGAGTTGAGTGGATTAGCAGAGGTCTGAGAGACTATATGATTATTTTTTGGCTAAGAGTCCGGTCGATTATTATGATGTTAAAGGTCTAGATGATTATTATATGGTTATCAATCTGTTGGATTATTTATGAGACTAAGAGTCTATGCAGTTGTGTAACCCCATACACATCGATTATATAGCTATAAAGGATAGTTAGAGATGCTGAGAGAAAGGAGTTGGACCTAGTACTTATTTTTACATGGTTATTTGAGAGATGATCTTGGCTACTGAGGATATGCCATATTTATATTTCATGTACGTTTGATTTGGTGATTGTTATGTGTTTTTTATTCTGTGTGTGTGTATATATATATATAGTGAGACGAACCTTGGATTTGTTTACTTTACGATTATCTGAGAGATAATTTAGGGCATTATTGATAGCATGTAATTGTTATTGAGTTTTATACTTGATGATAGTTAGATTATTTTTGTATCACTCGCTTAATTATATGCCCGTTTGGTGTGTTGATTGACTTTGCTTAGAAATGGGTTATCTTTTGTGTGCATGGTTTTGATATATGTTGATACTTGGGATATGCAAGTGCCACTTGTGTTGCACTTGTTTATACCATGCTGGATGTTATTTTATATTAACATCTACATTCTAGACATAGTCTGACCCGCTTATTATTTATATAATACACAAGTCAGTCCAAGATATTTCAGGTTCAGGGAAAGAAGACCAATATGTGGATGTTGGGCACAAGTTATGGATATAATATTTGTATATTATTATGTAAATTAGTAGTTACATGTGTTCACATGTGATTGAGATGTATATATTGGACATGTTATGTATATTTTTTAATAATAGTTGGTATTTGACTATTTTTGTAAACCCACTTGGACTCGTGTATATTTATTATTATATGTTATCCTTTCGTGGTTGACTCTATTTTCTCTATGATCTATTTTATATTGCGTATTATTCTATCCTCGAGGCACACTTGTTTATTGCTTTGTGTCGATACTGTGTACGTATATGGTGAGTTATTTATTCGATTTTGAGATACATACCGGTGTTAGCCCAATGGAATACTCATGCGCATACCCCATACAACCTTATTCTCTGTATTATCTGACAGTATTAGCTTGTGATACCCGTGGATAGTATGGGTATAGAGGTAGGGTGTTACAATTTCATATTTGGAATATGTCTAATTTTTAATTTAAAACATCAAATTTCATTGAAATCAGAGATTTTTTTTAAATACAACATTCATTCACTACCTCGAGCAACAACGCTCTAGGCTTGACAACCAATCGACCGCCCCTTTTAGCAGCTGTCGACCATTGGTGATGGCCTGGGGCACTACTGCTCCAGGCCATGAATCAAATTGCCCCGATCTCCCCTCGATTCTTTGTTTCTTCGCCCATTTCCTTCTTCAATCAACCATAACTTTGTGCCTACATCAAAATAACAATTTAACACCCAATGTTGTAAAAAATCATCACAAAAGCAAGGCTTATTAAAGTGGATAATAGTCAATGAAGGGATTCACACATAGAGCGACAATATTACACAAGCAAATCATCTAAGTGTAATGCATTCATTAAATCTAGACGTAGATTTTGTGAGTGGTAACACTCACCTTGGGAATTGCAACTCCAATCCTTCCATAGCTCCTCTAATCTTCATTTTTGCATTCACTATAAAATGCAACTTTACTCCAAACTTGCAAAAACATCGTTTTGATTGCTCCTAGGGGTGTAGCTATTTTTTGAAAAGCTTATATTTAAATTTCATGATTTCTTGGATTTTATTTCATTTGATATGAATTTTTAAAGAAGAAGGTAGGGTTAAACTTTGACTTTGAAAAATGAGAAAGTGAGAAAGATGAGAGTTAGGCTTTTGCCTTCTAGAAAATAAATGAGAGTTCTAGAATGCTCAGGAGAAAATGAGAAGAGAGAAAGTATCACACTCTTATTTTGTTTGAGCTTGGACTTCATGGGCTTATAAACAAATAAAATACCAATTTTTAGTTTCTCTTTCTTTCATTCAATAAAATAATTTTCTACTCAACAAACAATTCCAAATACCCATTAAAATCACATTTATTTAATAAAAGTGTTTTATCAACATTGGATATTTTTATGAAAATTATGAAAATTATTTTCCCTTCATTTCCTCATTTTAAAATAACAAACTCAAATCACAATATTAGACCATTTTAGTAGAATTTATTCATTAACATAAATAATTAAATAAAATTTCATTTACGATAATAAATTCCTAAATTATAATATTGATCATATTTTAATTTTATAAAATTATTGAAGCACTGTTAATTTATTTTTAAAATAATTTCAGGCTTAAAACATCAATATTACTTCAAAATAACCAAATTTCCATTTATCAATAATATATAGCTTCAAAAATATATAATACAAAAATAATTCATTTCATAATCATTTAAAAAATAATTTCCCGATGACTATGGCGTCATCTGCTCCTTTTTTCCAGTATTCATCTTCCCCGTTCTTGCCTTCCTTCTTATCAAATTCACCCAATTTTTTATCTTATCTCGATCGCGGTTCCTACTTCAACTGATCGTATGCTCAGGTGGTCAAGGATCTCAAGTTTTCTCATCCATGTTCTTTAAATTAGAAATCAAAATTCAGGAACTGGATCGAACAAGAAGAGGTAGAAAATTTTACTATCGTTGTGGGATCCTAATCACTTGGCTAAGGAATGTCGCGTCCCTATTAGGTGTTTTGGGTGCGGCAATTTCGGTCATAAGAAAATCGAATGTTCGGCGAAATTTGTTCATATCTCTGATAGAAATTTTAATCCTTCTTTATTTGATCATGGGTTTCTTTTTGTCCTAAAAAGTATGAAACTCAAGAGGATTTTGCTCGATCACTTATGGTTGCAGAGGAAAGAGGGAATTAGTTTTTTAGAGGAAATGTTCGAGCACTTTGATGCGATTAATTCGGTTAATATTAGTAAGGGTTGTAGAGATAAATTTGGCGATCCAAAGGATTACTTTGGAAAATCTGAATATTCTTGTAATGGTGATGTTAAGGTTGTTGATACGAGGACAGTTTCAAGTGTGGATAATGGTATTTCATGTAGTGTTGTTGATGTTGTTGAAACTTTTGATATCAGTGTTACTGTCTAGAGGAAGGAGTTTAGTGTCTTCGATCCTTTACCCTTAGACCCTGCTTTATTGCATTGTGGTGTGGATTCTCATTCTCTGAAAATAAATGATGTGGTTTTGGATTGTAAGGTTGCTGATTTTTCTATTTCTGTTGTTTATCCAAGTGAATCGAATAAGGAATTTGTTTTTGTTCATAATAAAAGATCCGGAGCAAAATCTGGTGAGGTGGGGTGTTTCGAGTTATCCACTGCTAATAGATTCGATTGTCTTAAATCTATGGAAAATTTTGGTTTAAATTCTGATTTGATTGAAGATGATTGCATAATTGAAATCCAAACTCAGGTTTGCAATGTTTCTTCTGTAAGTCAATTGGAGAAATTTGTGGGGAGAAATGTTGATGTGGTGGTTGGGAATAGAGTAAGACTTGCTGATAGTAAAGAGTTAATGGATTCCCATGTCTCTGATGACTGGACTATTTCATATGGATGTTTAGACAATGATAATGTACATGGTGTTGCCAATGTTCTTTGTGATTCACACAAGGCTAGTGATTCTCTTGTTGATGCTCATAAATCTAGTGATATCAATGTGCATGGTGATGTTACACACAAGAATAGTGATACTCCAGTTGATGAGATGCACTAGGTTAATGATGGAATATCAAACTGCTTGTTTATCTATGGTGACAATTTGTGTGATGTGGTTAGGGATATTAAAGAAGCGGCTGATAGTAGGTTGTCTATTTCTGATGCTTTGCTAGATGGGGTTGGTTTGCCAAAGAGTTATGATGTTGATATTTGTGGTGATCAATTATGTGAGGAGGTTGGGGTTATTGATGATATGATTGGGAGAAGTTTGTCAGTATCTGATGTTGATGCTAGTGATTCTCTTATTGATGCTCATAAACCTTGTGATATCAGTGTGCATGGTGATGTTGCACACAAGAATAATGATACTCCAGTTGATGAGATGCACAGGGTTAATAATGGAATTTCAAACTGCTTGGTTATCTATGGTGACAATTTATGTGATGTTGTTGGGGATATTAAAGAATCGGCTGATAGTAGGTTGTCTTTTTCTAATGCTTTGTCGGATGGGGTTGGATTTCCAGAGAGTTATGATGTTGATATTTGTGATGATCAATTATGTGAGGAGGTTGGGGTTATTGATGATTTGGTTGGGAGAAGTTTGTCAGTCTCTGATGTTGTGGAGACACAGCCAGAGGTTGTGGGTTTGCCGAATGATGATGTTAATCATGTTGTGACTTCTGACATCCTTCATTCTATGGATGGTTTTGGTGATTTAGTTGTTAGGGATGTGAGTAGTTTTCCTATTTCAGGTATTGAGGAATCTCAGTCGGAGTTAGTAGGGGCATAGATCGTATCATGGCTGCTGACACCACTTTAGCAGTGAGTAACATTGATGTTAACACTAAGAGCGGAGAGGTGGTGGATATTGTGATTCAGCGTGCATCATGCACATCAAATGCAGGTTCTAGTGTTTGTAATATTGGTAGCAAATCTGCATATTTTTCTTCATCGACTAGGAGAGGTAGGCGTAGGAAATCAGTTGCTTTCAGCGGTGTTATTCGTCGTAGCGCCAGGGTCTGTAACAGCCATTCTTCGTTTTTGGGCGAGTCTCCTGATTCGAATGCTAGGAGTGGCACTATGAATTCAAGCTCAGGTATGGTTTCTATTTTAGGCAATACTTATTCTTCATATGCTTTAGGTAGTTATCCTCTAGTGAGTTTTGTCAGTTATCTAGGGATACTACTTTTGTTTTTACTGACGACGAGCTAGATATTGCCTACATTAGGAGTAGGGAATTAGAGAGGGCTAGATCATCTGGACCATGAGGATTATTAGTTGGAATATTAGAGGTCTGCATGATTTAAATAATTGTGATAAAATTAGAACATTTTTTAAAGATTATTTTATTGATATTGCTCTTTTACAGGAAACAAAAATAGATTGTCCTGATATCCGCTTTTATAGAAGATTAGTTGGTTATCATTTTAGACATTGGGTATATTTACCTTCTGGGGGTTTACTAATAGGATGGCGTTATTGATATTGCTCTTTTATAGGAAACAAAAATAGATTGTCCTGATATCCGCTTTTATAGAAGATTAGTTGGTTATCATTTTAGACATTGGGTATATTTACCTTTTATCGGTGCTTCTGGGGTTTACTAATAGAATGGCGGGATAATTCTTTTAAACTTCTTCAAACTATTACTAAGCAACACAATTTACATATTATTCTCATTAACCTTAGTGATAACTCTTTATTAAATATATCTGATGTTTATGGACTAAACTCAAAAATTGGTCGTTGAGTTCTATGGAATGAATGTCTGGAATTTAGATTATTCGCTCCTGGATCTTGGATTATGGGTGGGGACTTCAACGTTACGTGTTTTTTAGGGAAGCGTTCACCCCGGGAAGGGATTTCTCTTCTATGGAAGAATTTGATAAATTTATTATTGATTCCAATTTGATTGAATTGCCTCTAACTAATAGAGATTTCACTTGGAGTAATACTAAGGCGTCCCCTTCTATGGTTCTTCTAGATAGATTTTTTGTGAGTGACGAAATTGAAGATAGATTTCCTATTTGTAGAGTCTCTGGTTTACCGTAGACATATTCTGATCATTGCCCTATTATCCTGACATGTGATCATCACAAAATTGTTAATAAAACTTTTATATTTGAAAAAAATGTGGTTATTAGAATCTAATTTCCCGATTCTAATTAAAAATAAATGGATATCAATGAATTTTTATAATATCAGAAATTCGGATAACTCTGCAAAAAAAATTGTTTTAAAACTTAGAGGTCTTAGAATTTTTCTTAATAATTGGAGCAAGAATGTTTTTGGCAGTATTAAAATTTAAAAAGAAAATTTACTTTCTGGAATGCTTAAAATTAACAAGATAGAAGAAACTAGACAACTAAATATTGGAGAGCGTAATGTTCTTGGTAATTTAAAAGAGGAGCTTAATTCAATTCTAGAAAAAAGAAGAGATTATGTGGAAGTAGAGATCTAGATTTCAATGGATTAATGAAGGTGATAATAATACAAATATTTTTCATAATATGGCTAATGGTAGAAAACGTAGCAACACAGTAAATAGCATTTTTGTGAATAATGTTGAATTGGTTTATTAAAGGGATCTAAATAAGGCATTTACTGATTACTATAGGGATATTTTTGGCAATAAAAATAAGCATAGAATAGATGGAATGAGCTATATTCTATTGAATCTAGAATTAACCTTTCTGACTTTGATAATCCTTTTTCTGAAGAGGAGATTTTGAAGGCTA
This sequence comes from Allium fistulosum, assembly GCA_030737815.1. NCBI lineage: Eukaryota > Viridiplantae > Streptophyta > Magnoliopsida > Asparagales > Amaryllidaceae > Allium > Allium fistulosum. The sequence continues at coordinate 299,484,847 of CM060901.1, read as the reverse complement.
TTAACGACATGCCTAGTGATAAAGCCCCGGGTCCTGATGGTTTTCCTATTTTATTTTACAAGTATTTTAGGTTGTTTTAAAATTTGATTTGATTAGCATGTTTAATAAATTTTATAATGAGAAATTACAATTAGGAAGATTTAATTTTGCAAACGTTATTTTATTACATAAAAAAATCAGTGCTAATAATTTAAAAGATAGACCAATTTCTTTAATCAATTGTTTTATTAAAATTATTTCAAAAGTTTTAGCAAATAGACCTAGCACAAGAATGAATGATCTAACTGATTGTTCACAAACCCTTTTATTAAGGGTGGAAATATCACATATGGAGTGGCTGTTGTTTAAGAGTATATTAATCATTGTTGTAAGAATAACATTACTTGTGAGCTTCTAAAATTGGACTTTGCGAAAGATTTTGATTCAGTAGATTGGGATTTTCTTATTAATATGCTACTAGCTAGAGGTTTCTGTCGCAAATGAATTGGTTAGATAATGACTTTGCTTAAAAGTGGTTATTCTAGTATAATGGTTAACGGTATTTTAGGAAATAAAATTCAATCTAAACGTGGCTTAAGACAGGGTGATCCTTTATCGCCTCTCTTGTTTAGCTTAGCTGCTGATGTTTTCGCTATGATAATTATAAAAGTTGTTGGTAATGGATCTTTAGGGTGTATTGGTAGTGAAATATCGTGTAATGGTATCTCTGTTCTTCAATTTGCGGATGATACCTTATTATTTACTTCTCATTTACCTAATCACATCATTGCCCTAAAATTTATTTTATACAGCTTTGAGCTACTTTCAGGACTTAAAATTAATTTTGATAAAAGTTCGGTTTTAGTATTAAATGATGTTGATAAGGTTAAAGGTTTAGTAGTTAATACGCTTAATTGTAAAACCATGAAATTCCTTGTTGATTATCATGGATTTTGGATTACATCAACTAAACTTAAGCATGATAACTGCCTAATCATTATAGATAAAATAAAAAATAGAATTTCTAATTGGAATGGGAGGTTTTTATCGAGAGCGGGTAGATTAGTTCTTATCAATTTTGTTTTATCTGCTCTTTCGATTTATTGGATGTCTATGCATCTTTTCCTAGATTGGGTGATCAATAAAATTGATAAAATTAGAAGGGATTTCTTATGGAGTGGCGATAATCCTAGCAGTAGCCTTAGATGTTTAGTTAACTGGGAAACTGTTTGTAAATCTAAAAAGGAGGGAGGTTTAGGTGTTCTTAATTTACGTAATATGAATTTGTCCTTATTAGGGAAATGGTTATGGAAATTTAAAGGTACAAATGATAATTCTATATGAAAAGAAATTATATCTAAACATTATTATAATGGTAGTAATAATTTATACCGAATTACACCTTCTATTAACAATAAATTGTCTAACATTTGGAAATCAATTTTAAAATGTCATGAGATTTTTAACCTTGGTACTAATACGATTGTTCATTTAGGAAATAATACTACTTTTTGGCATGATCATTGGTTGCCTGTCATACCTCTTAAGGTTGAATTTAAAGAGCTTTTTGAAATTTGTAACTTTAAAAATGCTTTAATTAGAGATGTTTTTTCTTCGGATAATGATCCCTCTTGAAACTTTAGCTTTAATAGAATCTTATAAGGTACTACTTTTAGGCAATTTTCTTTATTATGTGCAAGATTGAATTTATATAATGTTGATAACGAAAATGATATTATTAACCGGGAATGGGATAAAAGTAAGAAATTCACTTCAAATTCATTATATAAATTTGTTAATTTCTCGGGCATTTATAATAACACTTTTAATCTTATTTGGAAAGCAAATGAACCTCCAAAAGCTAAGATTCATAAGTGGTTAATCATGCATGTGATGCTAAATACTATTGAACTTTTAAAAAGAAAGAATTTGCAAATTGATAATAAATGTATTTGTAATTTGTATTTTGAAGATATTAATCATATATATTACGACTGTACGATTACTGGCTACATTCTTAATAATACTCTTAAAATATTTAACTATATTCCTACAAGTTTTCTGATTGTGATTCTTACTGGAATAACTTAAGATTTAAGTTTAAGAAGGACTATAGATTTTTTTTAGATACTTTATTTATTATAATATGTTGGTATATTTGGTTTGAGAGAAACCAGAGACTTTTTAATAATAACAGTGGTTATATTAATAGATTGATATTTACGATAGCATCTTTTTGTTTCATTTGGATCTCGAATCCAAAATATAGATTGGCTAAAAATAATCATTTTAAAGATTATCTTAATAAGGTTAGAAAATGCATTGTGTTATTTAAACAAAGATACAATATTTTTAACATCAATAATTACATCATTAACATTTTTTCAAATTCGAATGATGATTTTACTGATTATCATAATGTTCATTTGATTAAGGGAGCATAAATTTAATATATATATATATATATATTAGAGTTAGTTATGTTGTTGCTTAATGAGATTTGAACCTGATTTGTCTCTCTTATTTTAGTTTATTGGCAATCTTATGATTTTATCTTTAGTTTTAGTACTTTTTTCATTAATACACATATATGTATATAAATTTTATTTATATACATATATGTGTATTATTCTTATATATTTTGTATAGTTTCTTCTGCAGATATAGGTATAGGCCAAACACAGTCCGAGTTTACTATTTGCAGGTCTCTGGGTTGCTATAAGCAGGATTTCGGCGAGAAGTTCATTCTGGATCATCCGCGTTTGCAGTGAGGTTTTCATTCTGGATCATTTGCATTTGCAGTGAGGCGTTCATTCTAGATCATCTGCTTTTGCACTAAGGCATTCTTTCTGGTTCATCTGCGCTTGCAGTGAGGCGTTCATTCTGGATCATCTGCGTCGGTACTATGGAGTTCTTCTTGGTACATCCGCGTTTGCAGGGAGGCGTTCTTTCTGGATCATCCGCATTTAGTGGGGTGTTCATTCTCTGGTGGAGCTGCTTGTTGTTTTTTCTTTTTTGTGCACTTGGTGGCACCATGGATTTTTGGGTACTTCTAACACTTCATATCGGGCGATGGCCTTACCGGAGTTCGATATTGAGGTGTAATGGGAGGTGGCCTTACCGGATCTCATTTAAGAAGTTATCTATATTTGTTGTCTTTGTTTTATTATGATTTGTCACCTACCAGGCATGTTGACAACTCCTTTGTTTTCGATGATATATATATGTACATGTGTGCTCTCCTCTAATTTAGAGGATCACACATTTCTCTCAAAAAAATAATAAAATTAACATTTTACCAAATTTCACCAATAATTTTTTTATGGTCAAAACTCTCAACTTCACAAAATATTCCACCATTCCAATCTTAAATATATTTCTATACTTTCAAATCATCACAAGTTCCCCATATCCATGATTAAATCCCCAAAGTATTGAAATTTTATTATTTAATCATTTAAATCTCTATCATCAATTTTTAATTAATCGCTTCTCAACATCAAGTTGTTACATTTCTCGAAACATCTTGACCAAGACTATTTAAAAGTATGTTATTCTATGTTGTGATAATTTTATCATGATTACAACTATTTGTTATTATCACATATATTATTTAAGGATATTCTAATTAATAAGTACTTTAAATTAATTACTTTATTAATTATACTAGATAACAAAGCACATAATACAAATTAAACATCTTTATTACAAACAAGATTGGTTATAGAGTTAAATGTATGTAACAAATTACATAATTACCCCAAGGGCATACCCCTAAATCTCTCAATAACTTCTAACTATGATTGACTAAACTTGTTATCTCAAGAATTTCTAATTGTTTTAGATATTAAGTAACATGCATACAATATATATAAAATCAAAAAACATACTTTTACTTAAAACAAGATTCATTAAATTTAAAATAGAGATCGAGGTAAATAAGATATAACGTACTCGTTATCCTAAGGGTTAATTCTTTACGATATCGGTTCTTCATTATGTACATATTATTAACACATTTTGCAGAATAAAGATCAAGATAATGAATCTGTTTGCCAATAAAAAGAGGAGAATGCGTGTAATGGTTATCAATAAATCATTTTCCCATTTGAGTTGATCATATGAGAAATGTAAATGTGGGTTATTTCTATAGTAAGGTATAGATGCTTGAATTTTGTCTTAATTAATATTGTATAATGTCTAACTATTATATATAACATACTCATATTTTGTAACTGTTAATGCCAAAATTGGATCAACACCCAAGAATGAGTTATAGGGAACCTGTGAGACCTAGATCTAGCATATAATATTGAGAATAACATAAATAAAGTAGAGAGGGACAAGATTTTTATAATGGTTCGGCAATCTCTGGCCTACGTCCACTTTATAACTTTATTGATTATAGATTTATAGAGTTTGTATGAGGTTACAGAAGATTAGAGAGAGAATAAGTCGGTAGTATAGGACATGACAAGTTCTAAGGTCTAGAACTGCTAAGAGTAGTTGCCTTGGTGACTATTGTGAGGGAGGATAAAGATAAAGAGCAATGGAGTCCCAGATCCAGAGTCAAGGAGAAGATCCTATTTTGGTTGTATTATGATTTGTATTTAGAGAGGAAACATGCGTACTGGGTTAGAAGTCCACTTGTAGAAGAGTCCAGACATTGACCCAAAGTCACACGTGAAGTCGCACCTCCTACCGAGCAACCAAAATAAGTCAATATCAAGTTAAATAACTCGGTATTGAGTTATTTCATTAGTTGGAAATAACTTGTACCTTCTTGCATCATTCTTCTCACTTCACTTTGATGCATCTCATGTTGTTTTCATCAATTGTTGGTTAATTTTGGTGATTGTTCCTCAATTACTTGGTTTATTCTGCCGTTTTAGCTGCCATCTCTTCAACTCTTGGAATTGATCATCCAAAACTCTTGAAAATCACTTGGTCACATATGAAAGAGGTAGATTATAACTCGTATGAAGTTGGAATGAAGAATTGAATGGTAGAAATAACTCGGCCCTGAGCTAAATAGGTCAGTCATCAGTGCTGACTTATTTCCTTGACTCATTTTGGGATGAAAATTTCCCAAGTCACTTCTCTAGCTCTTCTAAGTGTTTTTCCAAGGTTTCGAATCGTTTCATCTCCACTTGCTTGGGGTCATCTAAAGATTGAAGTGCTTAGAGTATGACCTGAGAGTTTGTTGTGTCAGAGCCGAGTTATACTTGCTTAGAGTCTGACCTGAGATTTTTGTGTGTCCGATCTGAGTTCTGCTCAGTAACGATTCCTTAGAGTCCGATCTGAGAGTTTTATGAGTCGGACCCGAGAAAAACAACCCGATACCACATTGCTTTTCAACTCGAGTTATAATTCATTTTTCCTATGTTCATCTCAGGAAATGACTCGGGTCCGACCCTAAGCGCCAACTTGAAAAAATCAAGTCAACTTTTTTCACTCATCTTTTGATACTTACTTTTTCTTGCTTTTATAGGATGTTCCCAAAGTCCTTGAATCATTTTGTCTTCGTTTTGACATTCTAACTTTCGGTTGAAATCGGCTTGGTCAAAACCCTATTAACATTTGCCCCTCAGAGTATGCTTTCGTTGAAAACAAAGCGTGCTTTGGATCAAGACAAGTTCTAATTTTTTGTCCCTTGATTTTGTACAGTCGTTTAGAAACTGCTTCGAAGCATTGCTTTTTTCTAATATACATTCCTTCAACCGTTTTAAATAGTTGTAATTTCATTCTTCATTCTTCACGCTAAGGACCAGATCTATGTTTTGGGGATCGTTCCATGCCTTAGACGAGCATGCACTTTCTTCATTGTGTATTGTTTTCATCTTTGCTTTTCTATTGCCCATGTTAGAGCTGTTGGCCCTTGCCATCGAGTGAAATTCATCTAAGCGGGAGGAATGGTAATTGCTATAGCAATGGTGATAGTGGTGGTGGTGCAGCCGATTGGTTCTTAGTGGAGATAGTCAATGTTTGAGTTGTGTTTGACTTTAATGGATCTCACGCTTGTTGTAGCCCATATTCACGCTGCTTTGGCGACATGTCTGACTGTTTGTCTTCGGCTAACTCCTATCAATGCATGGCTATTCCAGTACTATCGTTTATGCTTTAATAAGACGGTTAGCTTTCGGAAAGGTCATGTTAAATGATTCCATCATTATGCTTTTCATTTTGTTCATTTCCCATGTTCCTGGAAAGAAAATTTTCTGTTTCGCTTCGGATAGCAGCTCCATTATCGATTATTCGTGGATAATGGGTAAGTTCCGACATATAATATCATTGTATGGAACATTTCATTTTTCTAGTACGAGCGAGCTATCTACACAAGATGGTATGTTCATCGCATATGGAACACAGGACTCATACTGTATGGATTGACCCTTCTCACTTACCCCGGTCAATGCTCGAAATTCGATTTGTCAACATACATCGACATCCTTTGGACTTCAGGCATTGGTTACATGGGTTTTAATTTTTAAATAAAACATACCTGATCGTGTTGAATGCCAAGTTTCCTTGCTTAGGATGACTTGCCGATCACCTGTTTCAAATCTGGTGATGGTAAATTTATTCCTCGTGAAGTTGGGTCCTTCATAGCTTAGGTTCGCCTTCTATTTCTGTTATGCCTGGATGGTCAATCACGACCGAATTACGAGGCATAATTGCTCTTACAGAGTTATTGCTAAGTCTGCCTCCTCCTTTTGGTCGTCCGTACACTTTGTTTTTGCTTTAAATAGGTCATGTACCTTTCAACCTACTGTTAGTCGCAAAGAATCCTAGTTTTGTACCACTTCTTGGTATCTTGGAGTAGTAGTTTCGATGTTCATCCCCTCTTTGAATACCTTTGTCATGAACTAAATCATGTTCATAGAATTCTTTTTCAAAATGCCTGACTCTGTGCACTAGTAGTAGCTGAATGTTGTGGGAAAAATTATCCAATTGTCCCCGGTCTAAGTGTGTTTTTGCTATATTGATCCTGGACTGGGAAAACCTAATGATACTAGCTTTAGATTCCTTTGGGATTATCCTTGCTTTTTCTTAACAAAGCGTGTCCCACTTAGCCACTAGCATTGTCGCCGGAGTTCAATCATGCATTTGTTTCGATCTTCGAAAACCAGTGCATGAATTGTTCCATTTCGAGCATCCTTCTTCATGTCACCTACTTCCGAGCAACAGTTGATTCTTGCAGGTTGGGGTTGAATAATCCCAATGATCCCTATGTAGTTATTCCTTCTCGACATCGCTTGTCTCTGGGCAACGACAAGTCCCTGATGAGTTGGGTTGAGTTTTCCTTGGCCGATTTTCATTTTAGATAGTCCAAGTTCCGCATTGCCCCTATCACCAGAGAACATTTTCTGCAATATCTATCCCTTATCATATGTTTCCACTGTGAACTAAGTCCCAGACATGGAGTTTTCTACCATGAATCCGGGCACTAGTGTAAGTTAAACATGTGGGGTAAATTATCTAATTGCCTCCAGTCTGATCGTGCTTCCCCGGTCATGGTCTTAGATCGCAAAAGCATAATAATACTTGTCTTCAACTTTTCGGGATTATCCTCGCCTATCCTTGACCGAGTGTGTCCTGCTTGGTCACTAGCATTGTCTTTGTAGTCCAGTCAGGCACTAGCTTTAATCTTTGGAAACTAGCGCAAGAATTATTCGATTTTGATTATACTTCCTTGAAGTTGCCTAGTTCTAAGAAATAGTAAAATTTATGATGACTATGGAAGACACTCCAGTTGTGTACTAGTTTCCATCTCTGAAAACTAGCAAGCCAATGATTCAGCTCTGAGGGCTCCACCCTGGTGCTTTCAATCTTTGGGCAACGCGGGGTCTCTAAATTTCAAGGTCGAAAATTAGGCTGTGCACCAGTTTCCACCTTCGGAAACTAGCATAGTGGTGATTCAATGCTGATGATTCGTCCTTAATGTTTCATATCTACGGGCAATAGCTAATATCTACAGGTTCGAGTCGAATGATTCGATCAGCTCAAAAAAGGATACTTCTTCCTGACATCGCCAGTCTTTGAACAATACCAAATTCCTGAATGTTTTACGATTATGCCATCCGGACGTCGCCTATCTTCGGGTGACGCTAGATCTCTGAAGATTTGGATTTGTACCTTCCCGATGTTGCCTATCTTTAGGCATTGCCGAATTCCTGAAGGTTAGAATTTGGTACCTTCCTGGTGCTTCCTGTCTTCAAGAAGCGACAAATTCCTGAAGGTGGGGTTGAAGATCCGATCAAGCTCCTACTTCTGTCTTCGAAAGCCAATGCATTGATGGTTCCATTCCGAGGGTCCCTTCTTAGCATCGCCAATCATTGGGCGATGGCATATTCCTACAAGTTGAGACCGAATGATCTGGTCAGTCCTTAAGTAAGTTATCAGTCCTTCCCATCTTCACCAAACTTCGGACGATGGCAAATTCCTAAAGACTAATGGCTTTTCTCCCAGACATTGCCTATCTTCGAGCAATGCTAGATTCCTAGAGGTAGGAAGTTATTTCCTTCCTAACGTTTGGACCTTCCGATGTTATAGTCTTTGGGCAGCGTCAATTCTTGAGAGTTATAATTAAAAACTCAATCGAGCGCCTACTTTTATCTTCGAAAACAAGTGCATCGATGATTTTGTTCTAGAACATCCTTATGTCATCGCCTATCTTTGGGTGATATCGTGCTCCTGCCAATCTCTGAAAAGCAACAACTTCATGGAAATTTGTTTCTCTTTCTAGTATTGTCAGCCTAACGCTGGCTCTCGGAAGGTAGGGGCTGATTTGATCGTCGAACCGATGGTTTTGGGCCTTCCCGACAACTAAACTAAACTTCTAAAAAGGGATCCTATTTGTAGAGTCTCCGATTTATCGCATACATATTCTGATCATTGACCTATCATCCTTACGTGTGATCATTACAAAATTGTTAATAAAACTTTTAAATTTGAAAAAATGTGGTTATTAGAATCTAATTTCCCTAATCTAATTAAAAATAAATGGATACCAATGAATTTTTATAATATCGGAAATTCGGATAACTCTACAAAAAAATTTGTTTTAAAACTTAGGGTCTTAGAATTTTTCTTAATAATTGGAGCAAGAATGTTTTTGGAAGTATTAAAATTAAAAAAAGAAAATTTACTTTCTAAAATGCTTAAAATTAACAAGATAAAAGAAACTAGACAACTAAATATTGGAGAGCGTAATGTTCTTGGTAATTTAAAAGAGGAGCTCAATTCAATTCTAAAAAAAGAAGAGATTATGTGGAAGTAGATATCTACTGTCAAGACCCGCAAATCCGTACCCTTGATTAAACACTAAATTCCATTGATTAACTGAAGATGCACGGAAATACGAACCCTGAGGGGTTTTAAGAAAAAGAAATAGAAGAAAAGATAGAAGAAAAGGAGAAGAAGAAGAAGAAAGCAAGAAGAAGAAAGAAGAAGAACAACAGAACAACATTTGAAATAGAAACAATATCAGAATCTCACATATCACCGCGGAACAATATATAATAGATAAACACTAGTCTTTTAAAACAAAGAACTATATCAGTTTATACATACATCAATCAGAGTCAATATACAACTCAATACAACAATGGACAGTTATGTAAACTTGTCCTCACACAGAATACACAGCGGAATAAATACTATCAGATACAAATACTACGTCTCGTCATCCAGCTTGCTTCCAAAGTTCCAGAATATCCTGATAACATAACTCTAGGCTGCCCGTGTGGAAATTAGTGGGCACCCAGAGTTTAGAAGGGAACAATAAACTCCGAGTCAGTCATGGTGACTGGTGTGAGATCGTAAAACAGTTTATCTTTCTAAAAGACAACAAAATAATTTTAAAGTCAATTTCGCAATGCTTTTGGAAAATGAAACTACCATAAGACCTCCCGCCACACACACAATGCAAACGCAGACTTGGAGGAGATTTCTTCTTATGATAGTCAAAGATGCTTACTACGCAAAATCAAATCTTTTTGATATTATTATTAGTGCATAGTGTAGAAAACATTTCGAAAGTATAATATTAATCTTAGCCAGCATAGACATTCCGCACTTATGCCTACTATAGCTACTATGTTCAATAGCAGGTTACCGCCACATTCCATAGCAGGTAATACAACTAAAACTGTACAAGTCACGTATTGTTTCTTTGGATTTCCAACAAATGGTCAGGCTAAGGAACTTCCTATGCCACGATGGGTACGTCCCTGGAATAGACGACCCGAGAACCTAACCGGATCTCTGCCAACACAAGGCCGGGTTACCTCTGCAAAAATAGGTAACTACTGACACGCGTATGCCATCCCCCGATCGTAACCGATCTTCCCGAGGATCCCCGATTCGCAACAACCACATAAGAATAATAATGCAGTAACCACATAGGTTAAGTATCTGGGCTCCATACCATGATACCACCTCTATCCAGAAGGAATGACATACACTAAGGGGCGCTACTCCCTAGAACCTTGCTGCATCCTTCCTGTTTTGACCATTTCCGGGGTGTGAGGCTCGACGAAGTCTCGTCCACAAAGCTACGCTTTTCAAAAGCCATGCTTCGGGTCAAACCAATGATCAACCTATGATCACAAAGATATAAGATCAAACAAATGATCATATCGCAAATGATCAAACACTGATCATTTCACAGCAACACTCAGTATGCCACGTTACCAAATTGGGAGTATATCGCTGATAAATTTCAACTACATAACCTCTGAGCTCGTACGTCTCAGAGAAGGGTGTTAAGCTAAGAGAATAAATTCTCCGCCACCAACAGAAATGTATTTGAAAGAAATCAGCTTTATATCTCAATCTGTAACGTCAGACACACAATCCATACAAGTCTGTTCCGGGATCGAACAGAACCGAAGGCACTTCTCACGAAGCCCTTGCACATCCGGATAATTTTCTAATCACGTCCGGACTTCCCGTCACTAAGGGTGATAAAACCTCTAAATCGGAGATCAGCCGATGTAGAGTAACTCGACGGTAATCCTTCCGTTTTCAAAAAATATCAGGTCTTCAACACCGGTCTTCGAATGCAATTCATAACGACGTATCACATATTCGGAATGGGTTATACGACCCCATGGTCCTTTCCCGGCTAACCCGAATAGTGAGCGGTTATTCAAAAATAAGTGTGGCATTCAAATTCACCCAATTCACAACAAATACCCATTCAAGATAATTATTGATAGTCGGTTATTTAACTATCAATAAAGATGTGCAACATCATCAGATTCCAAATAATTTTCCAAATTATTTCATCTTCAAAAATATCTTTACTAGATATAAAATTTCCACACTTCAAAAATAAATCAACGTTTTTCTTTAAAACGAATTTCCATTTCTTTTATAAATTCCATAGTGAATTTATATTTTTAAATATCTACTGATATACGATTTTCAAATCGATTTCAATATTCACTTTCAATTATCTTTACAGAGATAAACCTCAAAACGTTCATTTCATATTGGAAAAGTATTTCCTTACTTATTTAATAATAAGTATTTCACAAATCTTTTATTTTCAACATTTGAAAATATTTGATATACTTAAATCAAAGTTTAAGTATATAGTTCATTCTTTAAGGAAAACATTTACTATAACAACATCTAATTGAGTCAAAACGAATGTTACGTAAAACATCGTTACGACGAGTGACGACTCAAAATCACTAGTATAGGGATTCAGAATTAAGATAGATATATGAATCCCAATACTAAAAAAAAACATTTCCTTTCGGAAATCATTTACTATAACAACAGTGTTATAGTCCACCATTTCCTTATATTTTCGAAAACGCCTATTTCAACAATAAATGTTGAAATCTATGGTTTCGATAATTAATACGTTTAAAACATCTTTAAATCGATTAACTCCTATTTCAAAAATTCATTTTCCCAAAACATATCCATTTTATTCAATAATATATTCACTGTCCAAAATCGTGAATATAATTCACTTAACCATATTTTCAATAATCTCTACACATTTTATTTCAATAAAAATTCGCTATCCAAAACCGCGAATCTATCTTTTTTAATAATCTTCTATATTTAATTTATCAAATTCAATTGATTTCGAATTTATAAAACAATGTTTATAAATTCTATTTCTATTTATAAAAACTTCAATTTATAAATCTTCTTTATTTACCAATTCAATTCACAATTCAATTTTTTATACCAACAATCCATATTATAAGTTAAATACTTATAATTCATTTATTTTACAAAATCGTTTCCATTTATAAGTTCACAATTTATAAATTTCTTTCATTTATCAATTCTTAAAAATTCATTTTAGCACTTGTAAAAACTCGTTTTATAATCCCAATATTTTAAAGTTATAAATATCAATTTTTTGTACATCTTTTATATACATCGTTTATAATACTTTAGAAATCTCAATTTAAACCATTTTTTTTTATAAATTTCTTAACTATTTATTTCAAAAGAAATTACCTTTTGGTTATAATTCACAAATCTTAACTTTTATAACTTTAAAGCTTGAACGTTTATTTATTAATTCAAAAATTAAATAAAACGTCTACTTCCAGAAATCACTTTAAAATCCTTTTAAAGTAAGAATCGTTATTTTTAAACTTCAAAGTTTGAATCCGATGATGGAACAGCACCAAATAATCAATCACGTCAACAAACATCATATCAACATATGATAACAGAATATACATCAATATCTGTAAATAAATAAATACTGGTGAGGAATCCAGTTGGATCCCTCCAACCTGTTTCCCTGCATCCACAGACGTTAGCACAATACCCATTCCACTTCGAGGTGGAATATCGCGGTATATGGGTTTTATAAAATCATCCGCTTACTAACGGCGCAATAGGGTCTCATCCGCTATACGAGGCGGGAAATCATCAATCCAATATATACATATGCCAATATGTATATATTGCTATATATAATAGATATATCCTACTATATCTAATATCACATCCAATAGAAATCAAACTGCAAACATCAAATTTATTTTGAGCGAGAAGATCTCACCTTAGCTTTTATTTGCAATCCATTTTCCAATCCAATTTGTTTTCTTCACAGTTTTAAACCTTGTATAAATATTATACAAATAAATTAACATTCGAACCAATCAAATAATCAATTTTCGTTTTGATAGGTTTTTAATTAACCAATGATTTCTTTTTCTTTGTTTTTCTTTTTAATAACCTTTATGTTTAATTTTCTGTAAACCAACAAACAGAAATAAATCTTTCTTCTTACTAATTTAATTAAATCGAATTCCCTTTAGAAAATCTTTATAAATAAATTCCATTTTAACAATTTAAATCAACTATTGATTCATTTTAACTACTTCTGCCTATTAACCAAAAATTATTACAGTAACTTTTTTTTTTCTTTCTAACTTTCTTTTTAGCAAATATCAATAACCTTTACTTTACTGTATTTACATACATATATATTTTTAATTAACTGCAATTCATACCTTCACTGTCGAACATTCCCAGATCGAAATCGATCGACCACCACGAACAGTCTCCCAACCACCATCGCCGGAGACGAACATCGCAACCTTCGTCGACCCTCCTCGGTCCTCCTCCGCACTCGAATCGAGTTCGAGGCTACCCTCGCTGATAAACCCCAGCTTCGCGAGCCTCCCCTGTCAGATCGATCGAACCACCAATACTAACCACGTCGTCTCGAGCTCAGGCAACTTGGCCACCATCTCCTTCGTCGCGATGTTGCTGCCCCAGTCGCGAGCGCGAGCGCGCGCCTCCACGCTGCTGAGCGACGCCACCGCGGCCATGCTCTAGTTCACGAATTCACTTGCGCTGCCACGCCGAGGCTCGAGATCGAGCTACCCAAAGCTTCAGCTCCACCCCGAATGAAATCGAGTTCGATTTGAGCAAGAGGGAAACTGGGTTCGATCCCATTCTTTTAAAGGCGGTACATTACTGCGTGATTTTTAAAAGAAATGAGAAGAGGAAGATACGAATTTCTTTTTCTTTGTTTTTCGTTCGAACTTGAATATAGAAACTGGAAAGGAAGTCGAGATTTATAACTAAAGGCATTGATTTCTTTCCTCTCAGATTTTAAACTGTTGCGTTAAAAGAAAGGGGGGCAAGAGTATGCGATGTTTCAGGGGATAGGTCTGTTAAAACAAAAAAAAAGAATCTAGGGTGGCTGATGTTGACCAAATTCGAATTTTTAAATTCAATTTGAATTCGGTTTAAAATCTCAACGCGTTTGCTTATCGTATGCTCACATAACAACTCCGAAAAATACGAAATTTGAAATCCGATAATAATTCAATATTACAGACCCAATGGAACTGGTTTCGTCGAATTCCGAGACTATGCCTCGGACGGCTATTTTTACATATCGATTCGAACGATTTAATTTCGAAACTGAACGAAACACTTTGAAATACAATTCTGAAGCTTCTATTATCTTCAGTATTATCATTACGAATTTTAAAAGCTTTTGAAATATTTTTCTTCAGCTTAAAACTGAAGATTCAAATTTTTTATTCAGCATTCAATACATTAAATTTTAAAGTTTAATCGCAAAATTCAAAGTTATATTGGGGATTCAAATTAAATCGTCGTTCAAATATTTAAAATTAATTAAATATTCTCAATTTAATTTGTTCAAAATTCTAGGTCGTTACATCTAGAATTCAATGGATTAATGAAGGTGATAATAATACAATTTTTTTTTCATAATATGGCTAATGGTAGAAAACGTAGCAATATAATAAATTCCATTTTTGTGAATAATGTTGAATTGGTTGATCAAAGGGATCTAAATAAGGCATTTACTGATTACTATAGGGATATTTTTGGCAATAAATTAAAATAAGCATAGAATAAACGTTAGATGGAATAAGTTATATCTTATTGAATCTAGAATTAACCTTTCTGACTTTGATAATCCTTTTTCTGAAGAGGAGATTTTGAAGCCTATTAACGACATGCCTAGCGATAAAGCCCCAGGTCCTGATGGTTTCCTATTTTATTTTATGAAATATTTTGGGATGTTTTAAAATTTGATTTGTTTAGCATGTTTAATAAATTTTATAATGAGAAATTACAATTAGGAAGATTTAGTTTTGCAAACGTCATTTTATTACATAAAAAAATCGGTGCTAATAATTTAAAAGATAGACCAATTTATTTAATCAATTGTTCTATTAAAATTATTTCAAAAGTTTTAGCAAATAGACTTAGCACAAGAATGAATGATCTAATTGATTGTTCACAAACCGATTTCATTAAGGGTAGAAATATCACAGATGGAGTGGTTGTTGTTCAAGGGTATATTAATCACTGTTGTAAGAATAACATTACTTGTGTGCTTCTAAAATTGGACTTTGCGAAAGCTTTTGATTTGGTAGATTGGGATTTTGTTATTGATATGCTATTGGCTAGAGGTTTTAGTCGCAAATGAATTGGTTAGATTATGACTTTGCTTAAAACCGGTAATTCTAGTATAATGGCTAACGGTATTTTAGGAAATAAAATTCAATCTAAACGTGGCTTAAGACAGGGTGATCCTTTATCACCTCTCTTGTTTAACTTAGCTGCTGATGTTTTCGCTATGATAATTATAAAAGTTATTGGTAATGGATCTTTAGGGTGTGTTGGTAGTGAAATATCGCGTATTGGTCTCTCTGTTCTTTAATTTGCGGATGATACCTTATTATCTACTTCTCATTTTCCTAATCACATCATTCCCCTAAAATTTATTTTATACAGCTTTGAGCTACTTTCAGGACTTAAAATTAATTTTGATAAAAGTTCGGTTTTAATATTAAATGATGTTGATAAGGTTGAAGGTTTAGTAGCTAATACGCTTAATTGTAAAACCATGAATTTCCCTTTGATTATCATGGATTTTGGATTAGATCAACTAAACAAGCATGATGACTGCCTAATTATTATAGATAAAACTAAAAATAGAATCTAATTGGAATGGGAGGTTTTTATCGAGAGCGGGTAGATTAGTTCTTATCAATTATGTTTTATCTGCTCTTCTGATTTATTGGATGTCTATGCATCTTTTCCCAAATTGTGTGATAAATAAAATTGATAAAATTAGAAGTGATTTCTTATGGAGCGGCGATAATCCAGCAATAGTCTTAGATGTTTAGTTAACTGGGAAACTATTTGTAAATCGAAAAAGTAGGGAGGTTTAGGTGTTATTAATTTACATAACATGAATTTGTCCTTATTAAGGAAATGATCATGGAAAATTAAAGATACAAATGATAATTCTACTTGGAAAGAAATTATATCTAAACATAATTATAATGGTAGCAATAATTTATACCAAATTACACCTTCTATTAACAATAAATTGTTTAACTTTTGGAAATCAATTTTAAAATGTCATGAGACTTTTAACCTTGGTACTAATACGATTGTTCATTAAGGAAATAATACTACTTTTTGGCATGATCGTTGGTTGTCTGCCATTCGTCTTAGGGTTGAATTTAAAGAGCTTTTTGAAATTTATAACTTTAAAAGGGCTTTAATTAGAGTTGTTTTTTCTTTGGATAATGATCCCCCTTAGAACTTTAGCTTTAATAGAATCTTAGAATGTACTACTTTTAGGCACTTTTCTTTATTATGTGCAAGATTGAATTTATATAATATTGATAATGAAAACGATATTATTAACTTGGAATGAGATAAAAGTAAGAAATTCACTTCAAATTTTTTATATAAATTTGTTAATTTCTCGGGCATTTTTAATAACATTTTTAATCTTATTTGGAAAGCAAATGCACCTTCAAAAGCTAAGATTCATATGTGTTTAATCATGCATGGGAAGCTAAATACTATTGAACTTTTAAAAAGAAAGAATTTGCAAATTGATAATAAATGTATTTGTAATTTGTATTTTGAAGATATTAATCATATATATTACGACTGTACGATTACTGGCTACATTCTTATAATACTGTTAAAATCTTTAACTTTATTTCTACAAGTTTTCTAATTGTGATTTTTATTGGAATAACTTAGATTTAAGTTTAAGAAGAACTATAGATTTTTATTAGATTATTTATTTATTATAATATATGTTGGTATATTTGGTTTGAGAGAAACCAGAAACTTTTTAATAATAACAATGGTTATATTAATAGATAGATATTTATGATAGCATCTTTTTTTTCATTTGGATCTCGAATCCAAAATATAGATTGGCTAAAATAATCATTTTAAAGATTATCTTAATAAGGTTAGAAAAAGCATTGTGTTATTTCAACGAAGGTACAATATTTTTAACATCAATAATTACATCATTAACATTTATTCAAATTCGAATGATGATTTTACTAATTATCATAATGTTCAGTTGATTAAGGGAGCGTAAATTTTAAATATATATATATATATATATATTAGAGTTAGTTATGTTGTTGCTTAATGAGATTTAATCCTGGTTTGTCTATCTCTTATTTTAGTTTATTGGCCATCTTATGATTTTATCTTTAGTTTTAGTACTTTTTTCATTAATACACATATATTTATATAAATTTTATTTATATACGTATATGTGTATTATTCTTATATTTTTTGTATAGTTCCTTCTGCAGATACAGGTATAGGCCAAACATAGTCCGAATTTACTATTTGCAGGGTCTTTGGGTTGCTATCGGCAGGATTTCAGTGAGAAGTTCATTCTGGATCATCCGCGTTTGTAGTGAGACGTTCATTCTGGATCATCCGTAGTTGCAGTGAGGCGTTCATTCTAGATCATCCACTTTTGCACTGAGGTGTTCTTTCTGGTTCATCTATGCTTGCAGTGAGGCGTTCATTCTGGATCATCCGCGTCGGTACTATGAAGTTCTTCTTGGTACATCCACGTTTGCTGGGAGGCATTCTTTCTGGATCATCCGCATTTACCGTGGGGCGTTCATTCTCTGGTGGAGCTGCTTGTTTTTTTCTTTTTTGTGCACTTGGTGGCACCATGGATTTTTGGGTACTTCTAACACTTCATGTCGGACGGTGGCCTTGTCAGAGTTCGATGTTGAGGTGTATTGGCGGTGGCCTTGCTGGAGCTCATTTAAGAAGTTACCTATATTTATTTTCTTTGTTTTTATGTATTATGTTTTGTAACCAGCCAGGCATGTTGGCAGCTCCTTTATTTTCGATTATATATATATGTACATGTGTGCTCTCCTCTACTTTAGAGGATCACACATTTCTCTCAAAAAGAAAATCAACATTTTACCAAATTTCACCAATAAATTTTTTATGGTCAAAACTCTCAACTTCACAAAATATTCCACCATTCCAATCTCAAATATATTTCTATACTTTCAAAACATCACAAGTTCCCCGTATTCATGATTAAATCCCCAAAGTATTGAAATTTTATTATTTAATCATATAAATCTCTATTGTCAATTTTTAATTAATCGCTTCTCAACATCAAGTTGTTACATTTCTCGAAACATCTTGACCAAGATTATTTAAAACAGTATGTTATTCTATGTTGTGATAATTTTCACATGATTACAACTATTTGTTATTATCACATATATTATTTAAGGGTTTTCTAATTGATAAGTACTTTAAATTAATTACTTAATTAATTATACTAGATAACAAAGCACATAATATAAATTAAACATCTTTGTTACAAACTAGATTGGTTATAGAGTTCAATATATGTAACAAATTACATAATTACCCCAAGGGCATACCCTTAAATCTCTCAATAACTTCTAACTATGATCGACTAAACTTGTTATCTCAAGAATTTATAATTGTTTTAGATATTAAGTAACATGCACATAATATATATAAAATCAAAAAACATACTTTACTTAAAACAAGATTCATTAAATTTAAAATAGAGATCGAAATAAATAAGATATAACATACTCGTTATCCTAAGGGTTAATTCCTTACAATATCAGTTCTTTATTATGTACATATTATTGACACATTTTGTAGAATAAAGTGTTAGTCCATAGGATAGTGGTTTTGATGACAACAACTATAGAAGTGTTATAAAATATATATGTGCAGGAAATCTATATGCAGGTATCAACAAAAGAAGACTGTACAGTAAAGAAGACAAAGATCAAGAGTTCAAGATTGAAGACTCATGAGATTCAAGATATTCAAGAGTTCAAGACAAATAATATAGTTAGGTTAGATATTTGTTAAAACTCCTTGAAAGCACTATCATTCTTTTTTATCCAATTTACTCGTGGAATGGAATCCACTTCGTTCTTGTTAAAGGGATGGAACCCTAGTGAGATGGAACTCACGAAATATCTAGTGGAACGGATAGTAGCCCTATTTTGTTATCCACTAATTTTGATTCAAAATGATTTTCAAAATTATCTCTTGTTTCATAAAATGATTTTCAAATATTCCTTTTCAAAAGAAAAACCTTCGTTCGTATTTCCAAAAATGTTTTAGCCTCAAAATCATATTTATCATTTTGTTATATTTTGATTTCAAAATTGTCCTTGATATTTTAGCCTCAAAATCTATTTTAATATTATATTTACTTTAGTTTATTTACCTTGATTTTAAATATATTTTAGTATATATACATATATATATTCATAAGTATTTCTACTTCTAAATACCTTATACAAATACATAGAGTCCATTTGAATAAAGTTGCATATGTTTTAAATCATCATTTTCAAAGAAAAGCAAATCATCATTTTTAATAGACCATGTCGACATCATAGTTACTCGTCATGTCGACATGCTTCCCGTTATAGCAAAGGTTGTTTTCAAAAGAAGTGTCTATTCGTTTAAATCTCTTTGAATGGACACATCCATTCATTCTCTATAAATAGAGACTGTTATGGACGTTTTCCAGTAACTACTTTCTTTATTTTCTCTCCTCTTTACTCTCTTATCTTATTTTCTAATCATCCTATCCACATTCTGCCGAAATCTTAAGTGAATCAAACCAGAATATCTCTAGTTTGATTCTCTGCCACTCTCTTCAAAGAATCTCAGTGCTTATCAGAGTTATAGATACATTTGTACTCAAAGAAACTTGTTTAGGGTTATAAAGGTGTGATCGTGTCCTTGGAAATCGATCGGGTGAACTTGTGTCCTGTGAATCAAGTGGTTCTACCCAGAGACCTGAGAATCTGGAGGGTGTACCTCGTTGCCTTGGAATCGAGGGATTGTAATCTAGATTATTATTGAATAGAAAGCCGTACGAGTTGTGCGGGACTGGATGTAGGGTAACACCGAACCAGTATAAAATTCCTGGTGTGTTCTTTCCTTTACTTGCTTTTTATTTATATTTGCATCTGTTTGTGATTCTGTGATTTGATCTGTGATTGTGTATTTGCATTAAGTTAGTTAAATCAATTTAAATCAAAGAAGTTTTAAAGAAATTCTTAAAACACTATTCACCCCCCCCTCTAGTGTTAAATAGCCTTAAGATCATCTTCTGCGTCCCTTTCATTTGGTATCAGAGCAAGGTTTTCAAAAGTTTCATAATCTGAATTTTGAAAATTTTTAAAATGGCAATTTTTTATAAAATTATTAACACTGTTTTCATTTGAATATGTCACAGAATCATCATGATATTGTTGTTTAAAATTATATTTAGTTATTTTGAAAAGTCACTTGATTCTTTAAAAATTGTTATCTTGTTTTGCAGGAGAAGTGTTATGTACAAATG
Source organism: Allium fistulosum (assembly GCA_030737815.1). Taxonomy (NCBI): domain Eukaryota; kingdom Viridiplantae; phylum Streptophyta; class Magnoliopsida; order Asparagales; family Amaryllidaceae; genus Allium; species Allium fistulosum. Next base: position 299,464,170 of record CM060901.1, on the reverse strand, counting down.
GATATATAATGGAAATCGACAAAGAAATGGGTACCAGATCAATTCAAAACCTTTGGTTCTCATCTACAACTTGATTTGATACTGTACTTCTCTCTATCTGCTTCGCAATGTCACTGGTTTCGTGAGAATCCGTCAAGAAATGACCAAGTTATGGTCAAATGAAGTTTTGGTGAACAAAGAGAAAAAGAAGGCAAATCCGTCAAAGATATTCTTCAAAATTCATCCAGAGATTTGAATATTTTGTTCCCACTCCTTTTCAGATTGTAGTTCTTGTTCTCGTGGTCATTTTGATGGGTGGATCATCAAATTCCGATCAAAATTGAGTGAGATATGAAAGTTTGAAGTTGGCTATCCAAAACTGAAAAACTGTGTACGGGATCTTCAACATTTCTTCTACTGTTCGGCCTGTTGCATCACAATACCATCCAAATTCGACACCAAACTATAACTAGATCGTAACCCTTGCCTCCCTCTTCGACTTGCCGCTGGTTTCATCCAATTCCGTTAAGAAACGAAGGAGATATGCCTTCTAGAAGTTTGATAGTATATAGAAAAACGGGAAGAAGATGAAGAGGAGGAATTTTTATGAAAAGTGGTGACCGTTGGGCTTATTTATAGTGGTTGAAGTGTCCATTCATTCAAAATTCGAATTCAAAGTTTTGGCGCCAAGTTGGTCAATCTACTAAATCATCTGTATCTTTCTCATATGGTCTTCAAATTCAGCAAATGAATATACTACGCTGATCAGAAAAACGAGCCCGTCGCAATAGAACAGATTTCGTCGTCAAATTCGGAAAGATATAAATGTGTGGATCACGACAATGGAGGAACGACAAAGTTAGAAAGATGGAATGCAAAAATTGGTACGCTTTACTATTATTTCATCTTTATTGTTGCATTTAGGAATATATATCTATGCATTTAGTTAGGTTTAGAAATTTATCACTTTTATAAGTTTTGATATTTTGGTCCATATATTGACACACCATAGTATAAATATCAATATACAAGTCTAATTTTTTAAAAGTCTTTTAAAATGTGTTTTCTTTCTAATAAAATCTTACAACTAATTTATTACAACTATATTAAGAAAGTAAGCATACCTTCATTCGTAGTTTTAACTTATCTAATGTTGTTTTTATTTCTCGTACTATATTTCTTTTAAGATACTAATTTTATATTTTTAAGAAATTAGTAAAAGGAATTTAGATTGTTAGAATAAGGCTTTACTTATAGATTTCTTCAATTAATAAGATTGCATCACATCACATGATACTTATCATATAAGTAGATAGTGACATACATTTTAATAAAAGCATTTTTTACATGCATAATGCCAAGTATCTTTACACATGTATTCTCATTATTTTTTTTTGTACTTTAATTATATTAACTACTATAAAAATTGGGCCAAAAATCACCATTTTTGCCCAGAACTTTAGATAGCATTTCTGAAATGTTGTCTTTGCTTTTGTTACACTGCAAATACGTTTTTATAGCATTTCTGTGCTTTAAAACACTGTAGTATTTCTGAAACTTTTCACAGCATTTGGTAAATACCGCAGTTTCTGTTTTATAATGCTTTGAATATATATTTTATTGCAAAAACTTTTTATAGCTTTCTGTAAATGCTGTCTCTTCTACTTAAAACTTTAAATTATAAAATAACGATATTTAAACTAAGTATTTTTCTCTATTCTTTTTAGAAATTATTTTCTAACTTATATTAGAATATTTAAAATTAATGTTTAGATATTCTTTAGTAATTAATTAAAATTTAAATGAAAGAGGCATTAATATAACATATGTTTATTTTAGTTTTTTAATCTTTGTTGTTTTTAATATTTCATTATGATATTTTTTTTAAAAAAAATGTTTAAACATGTTTCTAAATATTTTAGTCAATAAAAATTTAATATAAAGGTTTTAATTAGTAAGTTAAGTATTTTATAAACATGGAAGTTTGGATTCTTAAAAATAAAAATAAAATAAAAACAATCAAGTTAAAATAATTATTTAAGTAGGCTATTAATTTTTATATTTGATCATATATATATATATATATATATAATGTTTAGGTCCATATCTCTTAGCAATTTAATTTTGATATTGAGTTTGATTACTACCTTTCATGAATATGTTATAGTTTTAATACCATTTATTACCTTTAAACTCTTACTTTACAACTCTTTCTATCCCATTCATTAGTTTCCTTAACTTAGGTTTAGTAATTGGTGTGTTTTACCTTTGTTTGGTTGAAGTATAATAAATAGTTTGATATATGAATACATACATATATAGACACACACACACACACATATATATATATATGCTTGCCAATTAGATATTATTTATCACTCATGTTTACCTTATAGTCTGAATATCTCTTACCATAGTATATATATCATCATATCATTGTGCAAATTATTTTACTTCATTATCATTTTATTACATATCATTATGCATCATATTTCATATCACATTTCATTGCATATTACATCATAAATTACAATGCATATCATAATCATTTGCATCACAAGTCGCACTTCATTTCGCATATTATCTCATGCTACATTGCATATGTTATACACTTCATACTGCTTTACAAACTACATATTGCATACATGTATACATAACAAGTGTATCTTATTTAGGAGGAGTTTGTAGTATTGTCTTATAATATAGGATTATTAGTTTTTGGTTGATTTGATTGATTTGATTGACTTGTTTGAATTGTTTGACTTGATTGACTTGTTTAATTTATTGACTTGATTGACTTGTTTAACTTGTTTAAATTGATTGATTTGTTTGACTTGTCTGACATGATTGGTTTTGATGTATGTGTTGATTATATTGTCTGAAATATATTTATACATATTTATTGAATAATTATAGTATAATTAAGTTAATATCTTTCACAATTCATTTACTATACTTTGTTCTAGTATTAAGTTTAAGGGGGAGTTTTATAGTTAGTGGTTTAGGACTAAGTTTTAGTTTTAGATCTAAGTGTTTATTATTTATGATAACACTATCATTATAATCACACGTCATAGAGTGATAAGTTTTAGGGGGAGTTATATAGTTTAGAGTTAGTGTCATTTTTTTTGTTGATGACAAAGGGGGAGAAGTATAAAATAGGTTAGTTAGGCATATATTAAGGGGGATTTATTAGATTTAGGGGGAGTTATAAGGAGAATATAAATATTTTATAAACAAAGGTTGTCATCATCAAAAAGGGGGAGAATGTTAGTCCATAGGATAGTGGTTTTGATGACAACAACTATAGAAGTGTTATAAAATATATATGTGCAGGAAATCTATATGCAGGTATCAACAAAAGAAGACTGTACAGTAAAGAAGACAAAGATCAAGAGTTCAAGATTGAAGACTCATGAGATTCAAGATATTCAAGAGTTCAAGACAAATAATATAGTTAGGTTAGATATTTGTTAAAACTCCTTGAAAGCACTATCATTCTTTTTTATCCAATTTACTCGTGGAATGGAATCCACTTCGTTCTTGTTAAAGGGATGGAACCCTGGTGAGATGGAACTCACGAAATATCTAGTGGAACGGATAGTAGCCCTATTTTGTTATCCACTAATTTTGATTCAAAATGATTTTCAAAATTATCTCTTGTTTCATAAAATGATTTTCAAATATTCCTTTTCAAAAGAAAAACCTTCGTTCGTATTTCCAAAAATGTTTTAGCCTCAAAATCATATTTATCATTTTGTTATATTTTGATTTCAAAATTGTCCTTGATATTTTAGCCTCAAAATCTATTTTAATATTATATTTACTTTAGTTTATTTACCTTGATTTTAAATATATTTTAGTATATATACATATATATATTCATAAGTATTTCTACTTCTAAATACCTTATACAAATACATAGAGTCCATTTGAATAAAGTTGCATATGTTTTAAATCATCATTTTCAAAGAAAAGCAAATCATCATTTTTAATAGACCATGTCGACATCATAGTTATTCGTCATGTCGACATGCTTCCCGTTATAGCAAAGGTTGTTTTCAAAAGAAGTGTCTATTCGTTTAAATCTCTTTGAATGGACACATCCATTCATTCTCTATAAATAGAGACTGTTATGGACGTTTTCCAGTAACTACTTTCTTTATTTTCTCTCCTCTTTACTCTCTTATCTTATTTTCTAATCATCCTATCCACATTTTGCCGAAATCTTAAGTGAATCAAACCAGAATATCTCTAGTTTGATTCTCTGCCACTCTCTTCAAAGAATCTCAGTGCTTATCAGAGTTATAGATACATTTGTACTCAAAGAAACTTGTTTAGGGTTATAAAGGTGTGATCGTGTCCTTGGAAATCGATCGGGTGAACTTGTGTCCTGTGAATCAAGTGGTTCTACCCAGAGACCTGAGAATCTGGAGGGTGTACCTCGTTGCCTTGGAATCGAGGGATTGTAATCTAGATTATTATTGAATAGAAAGCCGTACGAGTTGTGCGGGACTGGATGTAGGGTAACACCGAACCAGTATAAAATTCCTGGTGTGTTCTTTCCTTTACTTGCTTTTTATTTATATTTGCATCTGTTTGTGATTCTGTGATTTGATCTGTGATTGTGTATTTGCATTAAGTTAGTTAAATCAATTTAAATCAAAGAAGTTTTAAAGAAATTCTTAAAACACTATTCACCCCCCCTCTAGTGTTAAATAGCCTTAAGATCATCTTCCGCGTCCCTTTCATAAAGATCAAGATAATGAATCGGTTTACCAATAAAAAGAGGAGAATGCGTGTAATGGTTATAAATAAATCCTTTTCCCATTTGAGTTGATCGTATGAGAAATGTAAATGTGGGTTATTTCTATAGTAAGGTATAGGTGCTTGAATTTTGTCTTAATTAATATTGTATTGTTACCCGGTGCCTTGGACTGGCTACACAAAGGTAATTACAGAGATCAGGATTAACTATTGATGGAATAATAGCTACGAGACGACATCTATGTGACCAAAGTGTGATTTCCAAGCAGCTATGTCTACTCCAAGGTCAATAAGGTCAACAAATGGATGGAACAGAATGTCAAGATTATGATGGTTAGCTTGGTGGAATAGGTGTCGGCATAAATGATTGATAAGTTAAAGAATATGTGGCATTCATAGGGTCGGCAAATCAAGTGGGTTCCATTGGGTCGGCATAAGCGAATGGGATGTGATCAGGTCGGCATATAGTGGAGCTCGGGTCGCAAAGTATGTGGGATAGGTTAGGTCGGCAAGTGTGCAGATTGTATTGGGTCGGCATAGTGTATGATTGTGCTCAGGTCGGCATTACAAGTAGAATGGATGAGGTCGGCATAGAATATATGGTGGACCGGTTCGGCACAATGCATGGCAACGTTCGAGTCGATATAGAGTATAAAGGCCATCGGGTCAGCATAAAGTGTAAAGGCCATCGGGTCGGCATATTGAGTGACATCCACCGGATCGACATACTTGAAGGGTTCGGCAAAAATATGTGATGAGGTGATACATTGAGAACGATCGGCACATTATAATGGGGTCGGCATTCTCGGGTCGGTATGATTGGCATAGTATGTTGGGCTGAGCCTTTCTTGTCGTGTGCCCGAATGGTCAGGTTGAAGGCTGCCTTCATCTATAAATACAGGGGCAGGGGGCCACTCTGGGGAGGATCTCTTTTCGGCTACCAAAGGAATACTCTGCCATCTTTTGCAATTAGTTTCTCTTGGTTCTAACTTGTATTCAAGCTATTCCTTATGAACTGTAACTATAATCAAGTGATTGATAAAGCAATAAAGAGAGCATTCAGAGAGGACGTAGGCAATCAACGCTGAACCACTATAAATCCTGTTGTTTTTAATTTTTGCTATTCTTTCATGCAATACATATTGTTACTTCTCATTTTCCTTTTAATTTCTTCATTTATTTCACTACTCAAATTTATTCTCGGGTGTTAGGTTGCTAACATTTTAATATTTTCATTGAGAACTCGATTCTCAGGCTATTAGGATCACCTTTGTTGCTACTGGATTGAAGAAATCCCCTAAAGGAGATCCGAGTTCGTTCTCAAAAGTTTGCAGATACTATTTAGATTTCCCAAGATTTATGCAAAGGACTCTAAGATGGTAAGGCGCACCAGATCTACCTCCCACAATGTCGACGCTAACGAAACTGCTAGTGTCCAACAAGAAGGGCCAAGCAACCAGCCTGCTAATATGAATGTGGAACCCATTGCAGCCCAGAATCCTATTGATTCCGTTACTAGGGCTGAATTCAATGAACTGATAAGGGAGCTGATAGAAAGCCGGTGACAGCTAAACTAGCAAATCCAGGCAAATGCCAACCTGATGAACTAGATTACTCAACAGCAATGTAAAATGCCAGAGGAAATCCCACTTCATACTCGGCGTCTGATAGCTCAACTTCATCAGACGGACACCATAGGCGTAGGCGTCGCAGAATTGAAATGACACAAGCCGGAGCAATGGAGCAACTTGTGGCAGACTACCATGAGCAGTCAATTGGGGTTAGTACTGATCCCTTAACAGAGAGAATGGCTCCTCAACTACACCTGGGAAGTTGTGCTCAACCTGGAATAAGGAACTTAGGCACTGGAGCACGCTTGGATGCTGGTCAATTACCTCACCTGGATGATAATGAAGTGGATCCCTAGGATACGCATCTGGAGGACAACAGGCCAAGAAGGCGTGAGGTGCCCATGAGACGTCGGCTTGATTCATGCAGGATGGAACCCGACCTGGCACCCCCTATCCAAACTCTGGACTTATCTGCAATGGTCAGGCAACTGATGAGGGAGAACCAAAGCTTGACTAACGATGATTGGGGAGTCTCTAGGAGTCATACTTCGTTTATCGATAACATTTTACAGGCTGAGTATCCCTAGAGGTTTAGCCAGCATACAATGCCGGCTTATGAAGGGAAGACTGACCCTCGACAGCACATTATGAGGTATGAATGGTTGATGGACTCGGCTAGGGTGAATGACGCAACCAAATGTAGATGCTTCCCTATAACTCTGCCTAGAATTGCTAAAATGTGGTTCACAAGGTTACCCCGGCTATCGATCTCGAGATTTGATGAGCTGGCTACAAGATTCGTGGAACAGTTCCAGATTCACACTACTCGCCCCAAAGATGTGATGTCGCTATCCAGTGTAATCCAGGCTGCGAGGGAATCACTAAAGGATTATTTGCATAGGTTTCAAGTTACTGCTACTGAGGTTAGTAATCCAAATGACCATGCCATACTTATGGCTATGACAAGGGAGGTTAACCCAGAATCCGAGTTCGGTGATTAGCTAGTTGGAAAACCGCCGGCCATGCTGGAACGTTTCTACTCAAAGGCAAATCAGTTCATGAGAAAGGAGGAGGCCGGATTGTCCAGAAGGAGCAATCCTATAGGACCAAGTAGGGAAGCGGTACAAATAAACATTACAGTAAAGCAATCCGGCGAGAGCTCTGGAAAGGTTTAGATCAACGTTCAAACAAGCCGGGTCAATGGAAAAGGGGCGGAGAAGGAAATTCCGATCGAAAGAGGGAATCCGGAAAGTGGAAGCCACAAATTCCTACTTATAACGACTATACACCCTTGAATGCCTTTTTAGAAAACATATACCTGTCCACCTGTAAAACTTTCCAGTATAGGAAGCCACGTCCGAAGGAATCGATTGAGGAACAGAAACAAACCGGGAAGTACTGTCAGTTTCACGAGTCCTATGGGTACAACATTGATGAGTGTAGGCACCTCCATGATGCTATTGAAAAATTAATTCGTCAGAAAAAGTTGCAGTGGTTTGTCAAGAATCCGCAGGATAGTGGACAAGGAACGTCTGATCCCAATTGAGGACAAGCTCCGCATCGGCCCGAGGAGCCCGCTCAGACTGACGGAAGGTTGGTAATAAACACGATAGTTGGTGGACCGCATCCTGCGGACAGGAGTTGGAAGGAAATGGAGCGTTATGCTAGTTCGATGAGACATGTGGACTTTGAATGTTGTTCGAAAACGGAGGATGGAACTCTGGCAAAGCAGCAGCGTATGATGATAAACGATACAGTGTTCCGAAGTAGAGATGCCGATAGAGTGGAGGCCCCTACTATTGATCCGATGGTTATCTCTGCCATGACCGGACCTATGCTGGTGAGAAGGATATTGATTGGTTGTGGAAGTTCAGTGAACATCATCTTTAAGAAGGCTTATGGTCAAATGAGGATGAAGGCTAAGGATTTGAAACCATCTAAAGCTCGTATACATGGTTTTAACGGTATGGCCACAGAAGCGGTAGGTTCCATTGAATTACCGTTGAGTTGGGTGAAGGTGAACGCGGGAGGGTGTGGATCTTACCGTTCATTGTCTTGGATGTTGATTCGCCGTACAATGTTTTTCTAGCTCGTTCGGCCCTGGCTGAGTTTAGGGAAACTCTTGCCCCGTGGTGCTTGACTTTAAAATTTCCTACAGATAACGGAGTAGGTGTGGTGCATAGCGACCAGGTGACCGACCATGCTTATTTTGTGGCTGAGTTGAGAGAAGCCCAGCGGAAGGAAAAGGGAAAGGGTGTGGATAAGTCTGTCCACATCCAAGTTACTGAAGATTGACAAATAGCGCCTAAGCCTTGGATTGGGCACCACAGTCGGTTCTATAGGGATATAAATCTGAGAGACGATGAGGAGGAAGCCAAGGCAGCACCGGCTAAACTGATGATTGATATCACAGTCAGCCATGATGATCCGTCATGAGTGTTGAAAATTGGATCACAACTCAGCCCTTCAACGATGAGGGAACTTACTGATTTTCTCCAAGCAAATCTTGATGTATTCGCTTGGACTCATTCTGACATGTTTGGGATCTCATCTACCATCGTGAGCCACACACTGAATATTGACCCGAAGTATGTCCCTGTAAAACAAAAAAGACAAGGCATGAACTCGGAGAGATCCGTTGCTCTCAAGAAGGAGGTGGATAAACTTAAAGCCAACGGGTTTATTCGCGATGCCCTCTATCCCGAATGGATATCTAACCTTGTGCTGGTAAAGAAGGCAAATAGGAAATGGAGAATGTGTGTTGACTATTCGAACCTGAACAAGGCATGCCCCAAGGATAGTTTTCCTTTACCTAGAATTGATCACTTGATCGACTCGACTGCGGGACACGAATTGTTGTCGTTTATGGATGCATACTCAGGGTACAATCAAATCCCAATGCATATCCTAGATTAGGAGCACACCAGTTTTGTCACAGATGTTGGGTTATACTATTATGCAGTGATGTCGTTCAGGTTAAAGAATGCGTGAGCAACCTATCAACGTCTGGTTAACCGAATATTTAAAAATCAGATCAGTAAGACGATGGAAGTCTATGTGGATGATATGCTCGTGAAGTCACGGCAATCAAACGACCATATTCGAGACTTATCAAAGATGTTCGATATCCTTCAATTTTATAACATGAAAATCAACCCGTTGAAATGCTCATTTGGTGTTGCATCAGGAAAATTCCTAGGCTTCATTGTCAATGCGTGAGGAATCGAAGTGAATCCAGAGAAGATTCAAGCCATTCGGGATAAAGGAGCACCCAGAACTACTAAGCAAGTATAGGGCTTGAACGGGAAGGTCGCTGTTTTGAGTTGGTTTATCTCCAGGGCAACCGATAAGTGCATTCCCTTTTTTGATTTGATAAGTAAAGGGAAGAGGAATTTCGAATGGACGCAAGACCGTGAAGGCACGTTTCGTGCCTTGGTGAATCATTTTGTGAGGCCCTCTATTTTATCGAAACCCATGGATCTTGAGGAACTGTATGTTTACCTATCTGTATCGCCACATGTCATAAGCGCCGCTTTGATTCGCAAAGAGAACCGGGTCCAAAGACCAATGTATTACGTCAGTAAACGATTAACGGGGGTAGAAAGAAATTACCCAAAGATAGAAAAGCTGGCGTACTACTTGGTGTTCGCGTCGCGCAAGCTTCGCCCTTATTTCCAGGCACATCCAATCAACGTCTATACCGATCAGCCTTTGCGGTAAGTCCTGCAGTGGCCCGAGACGTCTGGAAGGTTGCTTAAATGGAACATTGAGCTCAACCAGTTCGACATCATTTATCTTCCTCGAAGAGCTATTCAAGGATAGGCATTGGCGGATTTTATAGCAGAATTCACCATGCAGGATGAGCCAAGTGAGAGCGATGTGGTTCCTATTGTACAATGGAAACTATATACCGATGGAGCATCAAATGATCATTGTTTTGGAGCTAGCGTCGTTTCTATAACCCTCGAGAACCGATCAATCTACTATGCTTTGAAACTTGATTTCCTTGCTACGAACAATAAAGCCAAATATGAAGCGTTGATTGCTGGACTGAAGCTTCCTAAAGAGCTTAGGGTGAAATTGATCGAAACCTTTTGCGACTCGTAGATGGTGGTGTACCAAGTTAGAGGGGACTACCAGGCGAAGGTACAACAGCTTACCCCATACCTTACTCGAGTTCAGGAGTTGTTGGCAGGCCTCGAATACTATGGCATTTCGCATATCCCGCGTGAGTAGAATGAAGAAGCCGATTTGTTGGCAAAGTTCGCAAGCACTGGCGATGCGCAACATATGGGCTTAGTTCTAGTCGAGACCCTACATACCCCGAATATAAATGCGATGGACGTTGATCAGATACCGAAAACGGAACCCGAAAAGGAAACATGGATGTCCCTGTTTAAAGAATACTTATTGCGTGGAACCTTGCCTGAGAAAAGGAGCGAAAAGCGGCAAATCCTCTGCAAGGTCTCATGATATATTATGTGAGATGGAGTTATGTATCGAAAGGGATTCTATGTTCCCTTACTCAGGTGCATCGCCCATGATGAGATAAAGCGAGTCTTGAAAGAAGTCCATGAAGGAGAATGTGACGACCACATTGGGGGGCAAATGTTAGCTAAAAAGATACTCCGTTATGGGTACTACTGGCCAACCGTGAATTGGGATGTCGCAGATCATGTGAGATGATGTGACAAATGTCAGATATATGCAAAAGTCCCAAGGGCACCGCCGACAGAAATCACGCAAATGGTTAGTCCATGGCCGTTTGCGGTATGGGGAATCGATATTGTCGGCTCATTGTCGATTTCCAAAGGTGGCGCGAGATATGCAATTGTCGCGGTTGATTACTTCACCAAGTGGGCCGAAGCAGAGCCATTAGCTATGATCACAACCAAGAAAGTCATTAACTTTGTTGTTTGAAACATTGTATGTCGTTTCGGTCTTCCACGAACTATCGTAACCGATAATGGAACTCAATTTGATAGTGCTGAGTTCAAGGAGTTCTTTCGAAGGTATCGTATTGAGAAAAGATTTGCAGCAGTTGCTCACCCTTAGGCGAATAAACAAGTTGAAGCTGTAAACAAGATTATAAAGTCCATCTTGAAAAAGCGTTTAGAGAAGGCTAAAGGAAAGTGGGTGGACGAACTTCTTACGGCGCTCTGGGCCTACAAGACCACTCATAAGTCTGCAACTGGCCACACTCCATTCGCCCTGGCTTATGGAGCCGAAGCGGTCATTCCCGTGGAACTCGAAGTCCCTTCCCATCGGGTGACTTACTACGATCCCAGAACAAATCAAGGTCTCTTATTGGAGTCATTGGACTTTATTGATGAAAAGCGTGAGGAAGCCGTGTTTGTACCAAAATTAGGCACAACTCTCGTCAGATGTAATTGAAGAGATTAGAATGAAGAAATTAAATGAAAAATGAGGCTAATTGTTATCCCGCCTTTTTGGCAAGGCCGTGATACCAAAGGATCAATCGAAAAAACCAAAGAAAGTTCGTCTCAAAGACTGGTCATACACTGTGTCAACACTTCTGTTAACATCTCCTTTTCAACGACCTAACACCACTCTGAACGGCGACTCAAGTACTCGAAGGAAAAGCGACCTAACCAGTTCAAAGGCAAGCGCTCCAGCGAGCTAAGCATTCCAGCGGCTCATGACCTACCCAACCCAACGACCTAGCGACTTAAAAGAATATACGACTTAACGACCGGCTGAGTAAAGACAAAGCGACCTAATGAGCTAATGACCTAACGACTTAACGAGTTAGAGCGGCAGCGACCTAATGAGTTAAAGCGGCAGCGACCTAGCAACTAAATGAAGACAGAGCGACCTAACGAGATAGCGACCTAACAACCTAACGAGCTAAAGACAAAGTGACATAACGACCCAGCAGACTCCAGAGTTAAGTCGTATGCCCTGCCTCTTCTTTTAGGTTGCTAACGACCTAATTATGTCGAGATAACTCCTGTGCTACGTATGATAAGTCGCTGATAGCCAATATCTCGTCCAGGACAGCTCCACTAAGTCGCTAACGACTTATGCTACCCCAGGATCACCTTAGGTCACAACACCTTAGGTCGCTGACGACCTACGACCTACGACTTACCTCCAGATTTTCCCTATAAATAACCACCTGCTCCACATCGAAAGGGGACTTTTCCCGGACTTTCCAGACTTTGACACGCCGACTCTCTGCTGTTTTCTTGACTCCTTCTTCACTTGCTTCAACGAACTTTTAGGGATAAGATCTAAATCATTCAACATGAAGATAAAGAGCCTGTCTAGATCGATGTTCTAACTATTCGTCTTAATGGTGTTGTAATCTACGTGTTTCAATCGCGTTGTAATCAAAGAATGATGGAAAAGTTGCTTGTTCTAATTGTGTTGTAATCAGAGAGTGATTGTAAAGTTTGTAATCGAAGAGTGATTGTAAAGTTTATAATCGAGTCAGTGATAGAGGATGTAAAGTGGACGTAAACTTGACTTTGAGCCGAACCACTATAAAAATTGCTGTCTTTTTACTTTTTTTTCTGCGATTTTCTGTTTATTTTTAGTTCCCCTACAAACAGGTGGTGCTTTCACTTGATTACCACCTACACCGGGGGTGTTAGCGCACACTTTTTGCGTTAACACTAATCTAATAATCACACCAGGAAAAGTCAGCAATAATAGAAAGAGACAAGAATTTATAGTGGTTCGGCGTTGTAGCCTACGTCCACTTTGAAGAGTTTATTGTTTATTGATGATTCTCAACTGATTTACAACAGTATAATAGCTAGCACTCAAGTTACAATGGAGTTTCAGCAGAGTAACGGCGTAGGAGTTCCAAAAGTCCTCTTTTAGTTGGCATAGGGGTGCTATTTATAGGTGTAGGCTGGAAATATCTGCCTCAAATCTCAAAATACCCTTTCTCATACGTAGGTGGGTCCACATGATCGATCTGGAGTCATTAGGGATCGATCCCTGATCGATCCATGCATGCTTCGTAGCGATCAAGAATGGTCCAATTAAGCTGCGATCAGTCATGATGGTTCCTGAGTTGATATGCAAGCTCCTGTGAAAATTTCATGGCATTTGGACTTGTAGATTTTGAGTTATGATCGATCCAAGATTGGATTTGCTAGGAAGGCTGAAGGGTTTGTATCGATCAAGTGCATATCGATCCTCTTCGTATCGATACAATTTGTATCGATCATCTTGTGTTGATGATGTGGCGCTGGAGATCCACATTTCATGCTTATAGACTGTTTCCTTTGGTTTGACTGTGGCTTTTGTATCCATCTGATTCTACGCTATTTATATCGATCCTGTGCCTTTGTTTTCGTATCGATCTGTGGTTCTTCTCTTCGTATCGATCATCTGCCTTTGACTTTGTATCGATGCTGAACTCCCTCCTTCGTATCGATCCTTGACCCCTCTCTTCGTATCGATCGATTAGCTGATCTATACGAAATATATAGCCGTTGGTTGATGTGATCGATACAAAATGTATAGCAGTTGAATGAGTTGACTACGATCGATCCAGGAAGCGCTGAAAGCTATTGAAAACTGATGGATACGAATGATGGATGCTGAGTGATGGACTTGTGATCATTTTGTATCGATAGGATGGATACAAAATGATGGATGTGGGTTGATGGATATGAAATCTACGTGTCTAACATGGACCTTGATTGATCCATATCTTGAGCATACGAACTCCGATTGACCTGAAATTTGGAATGTTGTCTTCCATAGCTTTGCTTGTCATACCACGCTAGTTGTAGCTCGATCTGGACTCGGACCAAGTTTGCATGTATCCATCATGGACCTGTAGATGACCGATCTTCAGGGCGGATTGTCTTCAGTCTCTAACCAAGTCTTTGGTGTCACGGCCTTGCCAAAAGGCGGGATAACAAGCCGATAATAGAGCGGCTGCACATCGACATCGGGTCACCCGGTACTATAATACTAAAGTCCAACCGAGAACTTTCGAAGTGGGCGACCTTGTCCTGAAACGAATCTTTCCAGTCTCGTCGCATATGAACCCGACATGGGAAGGGCCATACGTCGTTGAACAGAGACTTGGAGAAGGAACTTTCAAGCTAGCGATTGTTGATGACGTAACACTTCCAAGAGCGTGGAATAGCGAGCATTTACGACGCTATTTCACCTAGACTATTTCTTTCATATTTCAGTAGAATTTGTTTTCAATATTTGCTTTGGCATTTGGTTTTTTGATGTGTAATAATGCAAGTTATTCTGCCCTTATTTCTATGATGAATAAAAGCTTGAGGCTCCCTTTACGTAAACTATTGTTATTGCTTGTTATGTTAAATGTATGTTGAAACTGATTGATATCGACGTATGCAATGTATGAACAGATGCGCAATTGAAAAAATCTCTAAGTCCCCGGAATGTAGATTAGAGTACTCCGAGTCCCTAAAGCGCGGACTAGAGTATAAACGAATTAAAAAAATCTCTAAGTCCCTGGAGTGCGGATTAGAGTACTCAGAGTCCCCGGAGTGCGGACTAGAGTATAAATGACTTGAAAAAATCTTGAGGTCCCCGGAGCGTGAATTAGAGTACTCTGAGTCCCCGGAGCATGGACTAGAGTATAAACGACTTGAAAAAATCTCTAAGTCCCCGGAGCGCGGATTAGAGTACTATGAGTCCCCTGAGCATGGACTAGAGTATAAACGACTTGAAAAAATCTCTAAGTCCCCGAAGTGCGGATTAGAGTACTCTGAGTCCTCGGAGCGTGGACTAGAGTATAAACGACTTGAAAAAATCTCTAAGTCCCCGGAGCGTGGATTAGAGTACTCTGAGTCCACACAGCGCGAACTAGAGTATAAACGACTTGAAAAAACCTCTAAGTCCCCAGAGCATGGATTAGAGTACTCTGAGTCCCCGGAGCGCGGACTAGAGTATAAGCGACTTGAAAAAATCTCTAAGTCCTCGGAGTGCAGATTAGAGTGCTATGAGTCCCCGGAGCGCGGACTAGAGTATAAACGATTTGGAAAAACCTCTAAGTCCCCGATTGTAGACTAAATTACAAATGATATGAGAAAAGTTTCTAAGTCCATGAGGCGGACTCAAAAAAAGTTCTATGTGTCCAAACCGGCGGATAGACAAGAGAACTTTCAACCGTTCATTATCCCACAAACTCCGGTCTAAGATCGATGGAAGATGCTCAAACTATTAGTGGCGGGATACGACCGTTAACTACGATTCCAACTTGATATTGTTAGTGACTTAAGATGGAGCCTGCAGGAGAGGTCTGAGATTAAAGTAATGAATTATCAACGAAACTTGGAAAGATTGTCATAAGCATTTGGAACGGAAAAAGTTACTCTACTATTGAAATAATAATTCACTCAATGATTGGCTAAGGAACAGAATTTTATTTACAATTCCAAAATTTCCTTACAACCCCTCCAAAGGTTCGGGGGGCTACACCCGTACATGTGCAACTAAAAAGGAAAAGAAAAGGAAAAAACCACAACGCAAGTCTAACTTATTAAGACTAAGCAAAATACTGCAAGACCCTAACTATTTCTTTGTCTTCCTCTCCTTCTTCCGCTTTTCGGGGGTCGTTTCGGTCAAACGTCTCTTTCGTGACCCTTTGTTGCCTTGAGAAGAAGTACTTAAAGAAGGAGGAGGAACCAAAATGGGAATGGACCCGTCAGGAGGGATGAATTGTAAAGGCCTACGAAGAGGATCATCAACCTCCACCACATCGGGCTCACCTTTAACTTCGAGTTTTGATTTCTCCTCTTTTTCAATCTGCTCCTTCAGGCTGAACTCGGCAGCGTGCTCAGAAGCTCCCGTAACTATAACATCATCATGCTCCTCCATATGTGATGGGTCTTCCGATTTATCCTCATCAAGCACCCCAATCACTTCAGCGTCAAGCCCACGGATATCTGCGACAGCCGGAGCCTCAACATCTTTTCATTCCTGCTCTGTGGCGACGTCGCTCCTAGGAGTTGACTCAGGATCAGGATGACCTACAAGGTTTCATGGAAAGCAAATGTTAGATTACGACCGTTGTTCGTCAAGAACAGCAGCTTTTTAGATTAAAAAAGGCTCAATGTGGTACCTGCATCTGGTTGGCCCTCGATTATCATCGGACTGCTCCCTTCGATGATAAGAGATAATGTATGTATGCCAAGTCCAGGCTTCTTCGGGTCATAGCTGACATGTTGTTCGATGGGTTGAGAAGATGAAATCCCAGTCGGATGAACAGGAGAAGGACCTTGGGGCTCAGTACCAGATGACCCAATGATATCTTCCCTTTCCTTAGGCGGTATGGGAGCCCTGCCAAATTGAAGCTTTGCGTCGGCCAAGTCGAATGGCTCATTTCCTCGAAGCACTTCCCATGCAAGTGCCCCTTCGTCATGCTCTGCCACCTTCAGCTCCTCCTTTTTGATCTTGATGATAGTATCCCAAGCCTCAACTAGTGACTCAAGATAGCCTTCACCCGAGAAAGTTAAGTCGCAGCACTGGAGGACCTTTGCGTTATACTCAGCAATGAGTGGATCAAATAAGCACTTGATTTCCTCCCTACCGGACTCGGTCGCTGCCTTGATTTGGGAGTCAGCTTCAGCAATCACTACTCTCTTGCCCTCTTCACGAGTGGCTTCTTTCAATGCTTCAATTTGGGAGAGTTGCTCGTCGAGTGTCGTTTACAGTTTTCTCGTTTCGATGATTTCTTCGCAAGAATTTTGTGACTCCTCTTGCACTTCGACTTTCTCCTCCTTCTCTTTGGACAGCAGTTTTTCTAACTCCTCCACGCGGCGAGCTAAAATGTCTTTCTCCTTCTGTAAGGAGTCCATTTCCAAAGCCAAGGTACCGCTACGTTGGAGTGCATCATTCAGTTCTTTCTTATGAGAAGTTTCTAGGCGATTAACTGCTTCCGCCATCTCCTTTGCATTCTTCTTCGCCTCGTCAAGTTGAGCTTTGAATGCAAGCAGCTCAGTATCTTGGTACTTAATAATGTCTTTATCATGGATGGCCTCCAGCTTAAGACGATCAATCTCATGTTGATGTTCAATAGAAACCTCGGAGACCTTTTCGACTAAATGAATGAATGCTTCGTGCTATACATACATGTCGTTCATGTTAGTCCATGAGTTGATGGTTTTGATGACAACAACCTTAGAATAAGATTATAAAATATAAATACTAACATTGTAGTTTAGATATATATGTATATGCAGGATTTACCATGCAGGTACCAAGAATGAAGACTGTACAGTATAGAGATTCAATATATCAAGATTAAAGACTCATGAGTATCAAGAATATCAAGATTATCAAGAGTTCAAGATTCTAAGATAAGTATTGAGTCTAGAATTATGTTAAAACTTCACAATAGCACTGAAATCTTCATTCCGTATTTTCATTTGGGATGGAACCCATTTCTACCTTTTTAGTGGCTTACAAACCCATGACAAGTAGCTTACAAACCTACGACAAGTGGCTTACAAACCCACGAACATCCTGGTTTTGTACAAGTTCTCGAGTCCTGATATGATGAGATATTCTACAGGAAGAAGCTTGCAAAACTACTTCAAATTGATTTTCAAAACTACTTTTCAAAATGTTTTAGCCTTAAAAATTATCTTTTCAAATGATTTTCAAAAAGATGTTTTAGCCTTAAAAAATATTCTTTGATTTTGTTCTTAAATGAATTCTTGTTTTAAACTTCGTTTGTTTTAAACTATCTTTTAATATATTTAACTTTTAATATTTACTTAGATTTAAATATAAAATTATAGTAAAATTTTATATATATTATTCTCTATATTTATCTATGTATTTTATCTATAGTCAAGTATATTAATAAAGTTTAAAAAAGTTTTAATATAAGATAAAGGTTATTTTCAAAGAAAAACAAAACATCAAAATTTCCTTTGGGATGTCGACATGCCCTAGTACCCCATGTCGACATAGTGTCAGTTAGGACCAAAAATTTGAATTTCAAAATAAGTGTCTATTCGCCATAACCTTTCATGAATAGACATGGTTGTTGTTCTTCTATAAATAGGGGTTGGTTTCAACGAATCTTATATCAGATTTTTCTGGTTTTTCACTTCTCTTCTTCTTCCACATTTTCTTATTCAAAATCCTATCATCACTCTGCCAAAATCAACATTGAATCTAACTAGATCATCTCTGGTTTGATTTTCTATCACTATCTCAACAAGATCCCAGTGCTATTCAGAGTTATAGGCTTCCTTGTAATCTATCTAGCGAGAAAAGGTGTGATTGTAGCCTTGGAAATCAATCAAGCGAGAAAAGGTGTGATTGTAGCCTTGGAAATCAATTGGGTGAACTTGTTGCCCCGGAAATCAAGTATCTCTACCCAGAGGATTGTGATTCTGGAGGATGTACCTCATAGCCTTGAAACTGAGGGTGTAATTGTACAATTGCTTTTGAAAGGAAATCCGTACTTAGTTGTGCGGGACTGGATGTAGGGTAACTTCGAACCAGTATAAAATCCGGTGTGTTCTTTCCTTTACTGCATTTACTTTATTTCTGCATCTATTTTTGATTCTGTGATTATATCTGTGTCTGAATATTGCATACATTTATGTACAAATCAACAATAACTCAAAAAGATTTAGTAATTTCTTATAAACACTATTCACCCCCCTCTAGTGTTCATTCTAGCCTTAAGATCCATATTCCGCATTCCTCACATTTGGTATCAAAGCAAACAAAAGTTTCATAATCTGATTTTTGAAAAAGTTTTTTTTTAAATGGCTATGTTTAAGAAATTTGTTAATGCTTGTTTAGAAATATTCAAATCATCATTGTCTCTTGAGTCTGCATATAATCAATATTCAAATACAAGTTGTCTACTAAGATTGTTTGATGTGCAGGAATCATGCTTTATGGGAGTTGAGGATTCAATCCAGAACAAACAAACTGTGCAGATCAAAAAGATCAAATGGATACTCGATAGTGGATGTTCTAGACACATGACTGAGAATTCAGATATGCTGAATGATATAATATACAAAGACGGAGGACTGGTTAACTTTGGAGACAATTCAAAAGGTTATGTGATCGGCATCAGCAAAGTTGGTAACTCTGAAACTCCTATTATTACTAATGTTTTGCTAGTTAAGAATCTAAAACACAATCTGCTAAGTACAAGTCAACTATGCGATAAAGTATATAAAATTAAATTTGAAAAAGATAAGTGTCACATTGAAGATAATAATTCAACCATAATATTTGAGGGAATTAGGAAAAAGAATATTTATATTCTTAGTATGAAAATTTCAAATGATAACTTGTGTCTTTTGGCAAATGCAAGTGACCCTTGGATTTGGCATAAGAGATTTGGGCATTTGAATTTCAAACTCTTATCTAGACTATCAAAACATGATCTAGTAAGAGGCCTCCCTAAAATGAATTTTAAAGTAGATAGTCTATGTGATGCATGTCAACTAGGAAAACTTAGAAAAAGCTCCTTTAAATTAAAAAATATAATTTCTACTTGAAAACCTCTTGAATTACTTCATATTGATCTATTTGGTCCATCTCAAATTCTATCAATAAATAATAGTAAATATTTTTTTTGTAATTGTAGATGATTATTCTAGATTTACATGGACAATATTTTTAAAACATAAAAGTGATACTTTTGAATATTTTAAGAATTTTTCAAAAAGGGTTCAAAATCAACTTTCTCAAAAAATTATAACCATCCGTAGTGATCACGGTGGTGAATTTGAAAATGAAAGTTTGAATAATTCTGTAATAAAAAGGGAATAATTCACAATTTTTCATTTCCAAGAACTCCACAACAAAACGGAGTAGTAGAACGTAAAAATAGGACGATTCAAGAGTGTGCGAGAACTATGCTTTCTAATAGTAATTTACCAAAGTACTTTTGGGCAGAAGCAGTTGCTACCGCCTATTATATTTTAAATAGAATTTTAATTAGACCTTTAACTGATAAGACATCTTATGAACTTATTTACTCAAAGAAACCTAAGGTATCTTATTTTAGAATTTTTGGAAGTAAATGTTTTATTTTAAATACAAAAGATAACTTAGATAAATTTGATCCTAAATCCGACAAAGATATCTTTATCGGATACTCTAATAGAAGTAAAGCATATAGAGTATTTAATTTAAGAACTAATACCATCGAAGAAACAATGCATGTTTCATTTGATGAAAATTTCAAAAATTTTGAAGAAATAAATGATGAAGAGCATTTAATCACTCAAAACCAAGAGTCAACTGAAACTAATAATGAATTTAATCATCCTAATAAAAGGATTAAACTTTTAAAAAGATCACCCTATAGAAAATATACTTGGATATATGCAATCTGTTATTAAAACTAGAAGCCAACTAAGTCAAATGAGTAATGTAGCTTTTATATCAACTATTGAACCCAAAAATCCAGAAGAAGCATCAACTGATGATTCATGGATTTTGGCTATGCAAGAAGAATTAAATCAATTCACTAGAAATGATGTTTGGGAACCTATTCCTAGACCTGAAAATAAAACAATAATTGAAACTAAATGGGTTTATAAAAATAAAATGAATGAACAAGGAGAGGTTGTTAGAAATAAAGCCCGGTTAGTCGCTCAAGGTTATTGTCAAGAAGAAGGAATAGATTTTGATGAAACCTTTGCCCCCGTAGCAAGATTAGAAACCATTAGGATTCTACTTGCTTTCGCAAATCATAATAATTTCAAATTATTTCAAATGGATGTTAAAAGTGTATTTTTAAATGGTTTTGTAAAAGAAGAAGTATTTGTTGAACAACCACCACTTTTTGAAAATGATAAATTTCCAAATCATGTTTACAAACTTAAGAAAGCTCTATATGGTCTAAAGCAAGCTCCTAGAGCCTGGTATGATAGACTAAGATCTTACTTGTTACAATCAAATTTTGAAATAGGTAAAGTAGATAATACTCTTTTTATTAAAAAAAATAAAAATGATATTCAACTAGTACAAGTCTACGTAGATGATATCATTTTTGGATCAACTAATTTTGAAATGAATAAAGAATTTTCTGAAATAATGACAAAAGAGTTTGAGATGAGTCATATGGGTGAATTAAACTTCTTTTTAGGAATACAAATAAAACAATTAGATAATGGTATCTTTATTTGTCAAGAAAAATATGCTAAAGACCTAGTTAGTAAATTTGGTTTGACTACTGCGAGTGGAAAACCCACTCCCATGGCAACCAATGAGTACCTTAGTAAAGAAGATCTCTCGAAAGATGTAGATAAAAATTATATAGAGGAATGATTGGATCACTACTCTACATCACTACGAGTAGACCTGATATCATGCATAGTGTCTGTCTCTGTGCAAGGTATCAATCCCAACCTAAAGAAACTCACTTAAAAGCTGTAAAACGTATTATAAGATATGTACACACCTTTGATTATGGCTTATTTTATCCTAAAAATGATTCGTTTGACTTAATATCTTACTGTGATGCTGATTATGCTGGTTGTAAATTAGACCGAAAAAGTACAAGTGGAACTTGTCACTTTTTAGGGCATTCTCTGATTTCCTGGTTTAGTAAAAAAACAAAACACAGTTTCTCTATCAACAACTGAAGCAGAGTATATTTCTGCTGCTTTGGCTTGTTCTCAAGTAATATATATGCAACAAACTTTAAAAGATTTTGGTTTAAATATCTCAAAATCACCAATTTATTGTGATAATACTAGTGCAATAAATTTATCCAAAAATACTACTCAACATGCTCGAACTAAACATATTGATATCAGACACCATTTTCTCAGAGATAATATAAGTAGAGAAGTAATTACTTTCGACTATATCAATTCTGAAAATCAAATTGCTGATATCTTAACCAAACCCTTAAATGAATCTACATTTACTAAATTAAGAAGAGAATTAGGTATTTGTTCATTAACTGAAATATAAAATATAAATAACAAAGTATAATTAAAAATTAAATCAAAATAAATCAAATTGTAAAAATATTGAGAACCATGTCGACATCCCCCCTATACCCATGTCGACATATAACTTTTTTAAAATTTTTAAAATTTTTTCCCACCAAAATTCAAATAATTGGTTATATATTCTTATTATTTTCGAAATTCTATTCATTCTCTCTGTTCTCTTTCTATTCTATCTTCTGAAATCAATTTATCAATGGCCTCCTCTTCCAAATCAAACATAAAATCAACCTTTTCGTTCCCTTCTCCTACCTCTGGTCCTTTCCAACGTACTACGCTCGCCTGAGTGACAAAAATGGAGGATTCTCTGAAGGATGCAATTCAGTTAATGACTGAAATTCAAATAGTGCAACTCCAAATGGCAAAAGAACAGGAAAGGCAAGGGAAAATCCTTAGAAATTTACAAAAATTTCTAATGGACAATCATGCTAATCCAATCTTGATTGACGAGGACTCTTCAGGAGATCATGAACAAGAGGAAAGTGAAGAAGAAGAAGAAGAACCAATGGAAGAAGAGCATGCGGAAGACAACGACAAAGTCATTTGCATTGGCGAAGTATGTTTTGACAAGGACGGAAACTTGGTTGAACAACGTGGAAATTTCTGTTTCCATTATCCAAATTGTTTGATCCATAGATCTCCAATTGTCAAAGATACTCAGTAGTTTCTTCTTTTTTAGTTTTTTATCGTTATGTGTATATTTGTCACGTTGTACGAAAATGTAAATATAAACATATATATATATATATATAAAAATATTGTGTGTTCTTATATATGATTCCTATATATGTTATATATAAGTATTATATAGGTACTTGGTTAGGAATGTTAGTGATTTAGGACTAAGTTTTAGGTTTACAAGTAAGTATTGATTATGTATGATAACACTATCATCATATAGGATATTAGACTAAGAGTTATATAGTTTAGAGTTAGTTTGTTTTTGTTGTTGACAAAGGGGGAGAAATATAAAATAGAAGAGTTCGGCATAGATTAAGGGGGAGTTATCAGTTTTAGGGGGAGTTATTAGGATAAAAGTAATATTTTATAAACAAAGGTTGTCATCATCAAAAAGGGGGAGATTGTTAGTCCATGAGTTGATGGTTTTGATGACAACAACCTTAGAATAAGATTATAAAATATAAATACTAACATTATAGTTTAGATATATATGTATATGCATGATTTAACCATGCAGGTACCAAGAATGAAGACTGTACAATATAGAGATTCAAGATATCAAGGTTGAAGACTCATGAGTATCAAGAATATCAAGATTATCAGGAGTTCAAGATTTCAAGATAAGTATTGAGTCTAGAATTATGTTAAAACTTCACAATAGCACTGAAATCTTCATTCCGTATTTTCATTTGGGATGGAACCCATTTCTACCTTTTTAGTGGCTTACAAACCCACGACAAGTAGCTTACAAACCTACGACAAGTGGCTTACAAACCCACGAACATCCTGGTTTTGTACAAGTTCTCGAGTCCTGATATGATGAGATATTCTACAGGAAGAAGCTTGCAAAACTACTTCAAAATGATTTTCAAAACTGCTTTTCAAAATGTTTTAGCCTTAAAAATTATCTTTTAAATGATTTTCAAAAAGATGTTTTAGCCTTAAAAAATATTCTTTGATTTTGTTCTTAAATGAATTCTTGTTTTAAACTTCGTTTGTTTTAAACTATCTTTTAATATATTTAACTTTTAATATTTACTTAGATTTAAATATAAAATTATAGTAAAATTTTATATATATTATTCTCTATATTTATCTATGTATTTTATCTATAGTCAAGTATATTAATAAAGTTTAAAATAGTTTTAATATAAGATAAAGGTTATTTTCAAAGAAAAACAAAACATCAAAATTTCCTTTGGGATGTCGACATGCCCTAGTACCCCATGTCGACATAGTGTCAGTTAGGACCAAAAATTTGAATTTCAAAATAAGTGTCTATTCGCCATAACCTTTCATGAATAGACATGACTGTTGTTCTTCTATAAATAGGGGTTGGTTTCAACGAATTTTATATCAGATTTTCTGGTTTTTCACTTCTCTTCTTCTTCCACATTTTCTTATTCAAAATCCTATCATCACTCTGCCGAAATCAACATTGAATCTAACTAGATCATCTTTGTTTTGATTCTCTATCACTATCACAACAAGATCCCAGTGCTATTCAGAGTTATAGGCTTCTTTGTAATCTATCTAGCGAGAAAAGGTTTGATTGTAGCCTTGGAAATCAATCAAGCGAGAAAAGGTGTGATTGTAGCCTTGGAAATCAATTGGGTGAACATGTTGCCCCGGAAATCAAGTATCTCTATCCAGAGGATTGTGATTCTAGAGGGTGTACCTCATAGCCTTGAAACCGAGGGTGTAATTGTACAATTGCTTTTGAAAGGAAATCCGTACTTAGTTGTGCGGGACTGGATGTAGGGTAACTCCGAACCAGTATAAAATCCGGTGTGTTCTTTCCTTTACTGCATTTACTTTATTTCTGCATCTATTTTTGATTCTGTGATTATATCTGTGTCTGAATATTGCATACATTTATGTACAAATCAACAATAACTCAAAAAGATTTAGTAATTTCTTATAAACACTATTCACCCCCCTCTAGTGTTCATTCTAGCCTTAAGATCCATATTCCGCATTCCTCACAGTTCACACATGCCATTGACCTCTCTTTGGCAGTTCCCAGGATAGGATGTATAGCTGGAAGGAATTTAAGACCGTCAAAAAAAATCTTTGGAAAGGTAGCTTTAAGCTCAGCTAGTTTCTCCGCTGTAGTCGAATCATGGGCAGGAACTGGGGGAATTTGTTCAGATGTGGTCGGCGTTTGTTTACAGTGCTGATGAGACTGCTTGGTGCTGGATGATCCAGAATGTTGGTCGCGAGGAGCATCGGATTGAGAGCCTCGGTGTGCAGACTTATCTCCATTGCGCGTAGGAGGGATAGCTGGGTTGCTTTGACGTGAAGTGTGTGCTTGGGATCTCCTTCTAGAGGATGAGGATGGTTCTCGTGAATGGTAATCATTCCCCCATCCTTCATCTCTCTTTCGACATCTTCCTGACTCGGAATCTTGACTCGAACAATGGAAGATAGAAGAGCCACGAAGGCGGTCGAAAGCGTGTGAATAAGACATTACACCTGTAAAAGAACCAAACGAGAACATATTAGTAGTTGTTATGACAAGAGTTAAGTACGAGTGAATGGTGGGGTGTAAGTGCTTGTGTGTGTCCTAGTGCATCCCCCCGATGGACCAGTGACGTTTGCTTTACTCATAGGAGTTCCATCTCCTCGGTTGGAAGGCTGTATGCCTTCGCCGCTTCTTACGGGAGAGTTAAGCCCTTCAATGACAAAGGTAGTGAAGTCATAATTCAGCAAGTCGTCCAGAATAGAGATGTCTGAAAACCCCTTAAATGCGCTCTCCATTTGCTGAGAAGACAAACTCTTTTTGACAAGACTTATGATGAATTTTGGAGTCTCCCCGGTTCTCTTTTTCTTAATTCTATACGCCAGACTTTTTCCCTTTTTCGGGGGAGGTTGCGGTTGGCTTGGGTGCGGCGCATCGGATGCAAGTGCTTGTCCAAGTCGCGCATCTTCATTTGGTGGCCCTGCGTCTCCTGTTTCCTTTATCTCCCCTTCTTCGGTGCATTCTTGAATTCCCGCGGCAGGGGACACCACGGGGACGTTTAGTTCTTCCCTTTTCTCGGCGATAACTTTCAGGATCGCTCTACTCCCTGGGAGACCGATTCTGCGGTCATCGTCAAATAGCCCAAATAGCGAAAGCAGTTCATCAGTGACGAGGAGTAGCACAGATAGCTGCGACTGCCTTGGAATATCTAACGCCTTCGGGCCGGGAGCGAGCACCTGAAAGAGTTGAAAAAGTTCGTACAGTTAAGAAAAAAGATGTAACTCGAGTCCTGGAATTAAGGGCAAAGGCGGGGATAGTACTTATGTCCTTCCAATGTAACAACCCGCATATTTTACGATTCGTATATTTAAATGTTTAATTTAAATATAGCATCGTTAGTCGGAATTTAGTCCGAAAAAGTCATTATTCGTTGAAGAACAGTCGAATTAGTGAAAAATCTATATGGATAGTTTTATTTGGAAGTGCCTATTTGAAAACATATTTTTCCAGAAATTCAAACATCTAAAATGGGTAATTCAGACGTCTGAAATTGTTCAAATCGATCCGGAAAGGAAACAGGCTAAAATGGCCATTTTCAAACGTCTGAAATCCCAGGTTCAGACATCTGAATATTGATCTGGAACAACATTTATTTTTCCAGATTCAGACGTCTGAATCGTGCATTTCAGACGTCTGAATGAAGATTGAAAATTCTTATTTTTCCAGATTCAGACGTCTGAATTGGAAATTTCAGACGTCTGAATGAGGAATGAAATTGAGATCCAACAATTTAGACTCGAGACCAATTCCATTGTGTTCAAAATGGTATTTGCGACCTTTTTAAGTATAAACATGGATATGTTTTGAGTTGGGTAAAATTTCGAGATTTTCAACTAGGGCTTTGGGTTTGGGGTTTCAGCCCATTAACCCAACATATCAACCCAACTCCACTCCACTCCTCTTCACTCGTTCATAATATTTCCTAACACTCAAGCTTTGGAAAAATGGGGGAAGAGAAAAAGAATTAGAATTCCTAAGCCCTAATCTTCTTTGCAAATTCAAGTTCTAGCTCCAAAATTCAAAGAGAAGTTTAGGTGAGCATCTCCTTCTTCTTCTCCAACTCATTCTCTCTTTAATTTCAGAAATTTCCTAAACCTAACTTAGGAAATGTTCTTCTTTTAAGCTCAAATTCAAGCTTCTAGAGTTGAAGTTGAAGAGTAGTTGATCTTCCTTTGCTTTCAAGCTTCTCCTTCATCGGTTTTGGGTTTAAATGTGAGATTTTTATCTCACATCTAAGTCTATATCGACCTTTGATGTTAGGTATGAATTCCTAACACTTATTTATGATCATTGCTTTCCATTTGAATTGATTTGGTGAACATTCCAATTTTGGTGTTTTGAAGTCGAAATTTATCAAACTTCATATATGGTTGTTATGGCATGATGGTTGGAGTGTATTGGTGAGACCCTAAGATTGGGTAGTCGTTAGGCATAAACCTCTAGCTATCATCACTCATCCAATTGCTTCCGATATGATTTGGCCATTTTTGGCCTAGGCAAATTATTGTCTGAACAACAGTTTCAAACGTCTGAAATATACAATTCAGACGTCTGAATGTGCTTGTCTCAGTCCAATTTGCCTATTTTGTGTGGGATTCCAATTTTTACCGATTCGTGATTGTCCAATTTATTGTTATCATTTATTATTGACCTTGATGGCTTCTTTTTCGGGACTTTTGAGAATATCCATTATGATGGATTTGGTATCGATTTCTTGGGATCTAATTCACATCTTCGAATGTGGATTTTTGTGATTGATTGTTTCTACAATCATTTTGTGATTTGTCACTTCTAAATACAAAGGTTTCTATACTAGTAGTAAATATTCAATCTCTTTCATCAAAATGATTTCAACTCTATTTTTAATACAAACCTTTTTATAAAACCGTTTTCTAATCTATTAGTATATACAAACCTTTACCTCATTCGTATGAGAAAATCTAATTAAACGGCTTAGCAAAACAAGTGGTATGAAACGCTTGCGTTTACTTCGTCGGTTAATTTTTGGACTTGTTCGATTGAAATTCTTGTGACAATTTTCGAGTGGGAATCTACAATTTGTTCGTAAATATTTAAGTTAAGCTAGTGGTTATGGGACATGAAGCTAAACTCATATATTTACTAGCTTAGTGTAATCGACACTTTTTATTGATCGATGATGATCATTTTGTGATTTAGACTAGCGATGTGCGATGTCTATTTGTCTGTGAGGGAGACTAAACCCCGTTTCTGTAGAACTTCGGTTCAATTTGGCGGGATAGCGACCCGTGGTCTTCGGACCGTTGGTGGAGCTTCGGCTCAAAATTTATGGTTAACGACCATGGAATAGCGTTCCGTTTGTGAGACACGTGTTGGTGAGTTTTCATGCTCCCGTTTGTGATAGGCCTTCCCCCTTTTGTGCTTTCTGGAATTCTAATTGATGATTTCTAGAATTTGTGTTTCACCTCTTTTTGTGGTTGGCAACGATATGTTTGTTAATATTTTGTAGTTTGGTGAATAAAATAAAGAATATGATATTCTTTTTGGTGCTTGGAGATTTTTTGAGATATTGTATGATTTTGTTGTTGTTTAAACCATACTTGTTCTAGTATGACATTCTTGTAATCATATGTTCTTATTATATCTCTGCTTATAACTCATTTCTTTATCTGATAATTATAGTTAGACTGATCTGTTTAT
The DNA here is from genome assembly GCA_030737815.1 of Allium fistulosum. Classification (NCBI taxonomy): domain Eukaryota; kingdom Viridiplantae; phylum Streptophyta; class Magnoliopsida; order Asparagales; family Amaryllidaceae; genus Allium; species Allium fistulosum. The sequence continues at coordinate 299,435,500 of CM060901.1, read as the reverse complement.
TATTTTCTTATTAAATAATACTCGGGTCAGACCGAGATGTTACAGGTGCTTCTGCATGACTCCTTATCCGGGATCATCTTCTGACTTTTGTCCAACTACATTGGATTGGTAGCTTTTGTTGTTATACATATGAGATAGAGACTCCTTGATGTATACATATTCTTTTGTCTAGCACTTGTATCTATTCTTTTGTGATATTATGGAACTTGTTTGACCACTACTCTGATGTACACTTTTATGTGTTTTACTCATATCTGTTTCCGCCTTTGAGATATGAACATCTGTGACTGATTTATGTTATGTTTATTTCTATATTTGTTTCTGAGGTCCACTTAGCCACTGTGTGGTAGCTTTGAGTTTGTATTTGATATGTCGAATTTTCTCTTGAAATGAAATGAATGTTATACTATCTGACATATCGGTACTCGCACAAAGCAATTACACGGATGGTCGCTCCTCAACAGCCTTATTCTTCGTGCTAGTCGACGGCATTACACCGTAGTGTCCTTGGCTAGCGCGAGTATAGAGGTGGGGCGCCACAGCATGGTATCAGAGCCAAACTTCGGAACAATGTAGAATAATCTAGCAAGGATCATTGTCCTAAGTCTTCCTTAGGAATCGTGCCATAGGATTTAATTCGAGTCTTCGAACCGTTGTATCCTATATTCTTTATGATGCCTTGTTTTATCAATCAAGTTTGTTTGATATTCATTTTGTGAATAACTTTTTCTTCTTTTCTTTCTTTCTTAAAGAAGAGAAATGGTTAGACCTGGTCGTCCTAGTGCCGGTCAATCTAGTGCTACTCCCCATGATGGAGTATTTATATCTGCTCAGCAACTTCTAGATCTTGTAAGAAATGCTCAAGCTGCCGGACCTATTCCTGAGCCCACACATCCTAAATCTGGGTTTGCACGCTTGTGCAGTGATTACACCAACTTGGGTGGAAAACCATTCAAAGGTTTCGAGAGCGTTATAGAAGTCCAGGCTTGGCTTCGAACATGCGACCACATCTTTTCTCGCATGAATCTTATTGATCTTCATCGATTCCAAGTGGCTTCTAGTATGCTCCAAGAAAGAGCGTTAGACTAGTACGAACTTCTGATCTTCGAAATTGTTGAAGCAAACCTTACTTGGGAGAAATTCCGGGAAAGGTTCGAATTAAAATTTGTGCCGGAAGCTGAAAAAGTATCTCTAGCTCGACGCTTCATTGACCTTGTTCAAGGTGAATCTTCTGTAACGGACTATGTCGCTTCTTTCGAATCTCTCTCTAAATATGGGGTCGAGTATATTAATACCCCATTAAAGAAAAATCAGAGATTTGTGTATGGCTTGAACAAGAATCTCAAAAAGCCATTACTTTTGAAATTAGAAGTTTCTTTTGATCAGCTTGTTGATATCGCACTTCGACCTGAAGAGGCCGATAATGAAAGTGATGTTGAAGTCAAACAAAACATCAATAAGAAGAGACCTTTTAAATTCAAGTCTAATCCCAACAAAAAAAAGGGAAGCAAACAACTTTGGTAGCAAATACTCCTAACTCTCGTCGTGGAGAATGTTACAATTGTGGTTCTAAGGACCACTATGTAAACAAGTGTCCGAAGTCTATTTCTTGCCGCTATTGCAAGAGTTCGGGTCATACTATATCTTTGTGTCCCAAACTTCAAAGCAAGAATGAGGGTAAGCTAAATGTTGTACAAACCCCTACTAACACTTCTCGTGGTCAAGGTATTTCTCATTTTATCCTTGATGGCATTATTATATTTCGTGATCTTCCTATTCGAGTTCTTTTTGATACGGTTGCATCTCACTCTTTTATATCAAAAGAACTTGTTGATGCTTTGTCTTTAAATGTTGTTGGCTTGATGACTTCTTTGAGAATTGCGAATCCGGTCGGTGGATCCGCAACACTCAGTTTACTTTGTAAAGATATCGAAATTATTTTATGTGATTACTCTTTCCGTGCCGATTTGCATGTTATGCGTTATTTAGGTTTCAGAATGATTTTGGGAATGGATTGGCTTAACCGTTATGAAGCCCATATTCTATGTCCTGAACGGACTATGTATCTTCGGCATCCTCAATCTATTAAGCAGATTTCTCTGGTTCTTAAAGATTCAGATTCCAATTCGAAAGTATCCTTATATTCTCTAAATCCTCATGACGACGATAACGATGATGAGGAAGATGTCATTTCTCTAATTCACATTGTTTGTGAATTTACCGACATATTTGAGCCCGTTCTAGGATTACCACCTAAGCGAGAAATTGAGTTCCGAATTAATCTAATTCTTGGAGCTCTACCTATTACTCGTCCTCCTTATCGTATGTCCAATAAAGAAAATGAGGAGATGCGCAAACAATTATCCATATTGGAAGCGAAACAATTTATCCAATCTAGTTCCTCTCCATGGGGAGCTTCAGCTATTTTTGTGAAGAAATATGATGGTACACTTAGGCTTTGCGTTGACTATCGCAAGCTTAATGATCTCACCATCAAGAATAAATATCCCTTACCTTGGATTGATGATTTATTCGATCAGCTTAGTGGTGCTAAAGTCTTTTCACAGTTGGACTTAGCAACCGGTTTCCGTCAACTCCGTATTGCAGAGGATAGCATTCCTTTGACATCGTTCCGTACTCGTTATGGATCTTATGAATGGCTTGTTATGCCATTTGGTTTGACGAATGCTCCAACGTATTTCGTTGACCTTATGAATCGAGTTTTCAAAGACTTCCTCGATCGATTTGTTCTCATCTTTATAGACGATATTCTTATTTATTCTAAAACTGAGGAAGAGCATGAAAATCATCTTCGTATTGTGTTGGAAACTCTTAGGAGCAACCAATTAAAAGCAAAATTTTCTAAATGCCACTTTTGGCAATCTCGTGTGAAATTTTTGGGACATATTATTTCTGAATCTGGAATTTCCGTGGATCCTTCAAAGATTGAAGTGATTCAAAATTGGAAGAGACCGGAGAGTGTGACGGAAATTCGTAGCTTTCTTGGATTGGCGGGCTATTACCGTCGATTCATAAAAGACTTTTCTAAAATTTCCGTGCCTCTTACCAGTTTGACAAAGAAGGGAGTTAAGTACATTTGGTCAGACAAATGTGAAGCTACTTTTCAGAAACTAAAAGAACTCCTTTCTGATGCTCCTATTCTTGTGATTCCCGATGGGAACCAAAATTTCATTGTTTATACCGATGCGAGTCGCGTTGGTATGGGTGCCGTTCTCATGCAGCGGGAACGTGTTATCGCTTATGCTTCTAGGCAATTAAAGCCTGCCGAGACTAGATATGCCACTCATGATTTAGAGCTCGTGGTTATTGTATTCGCCCTTAGAATTTAGCATCATTATCTTTTGGGAGAGAAATTTGTTCTCTACACCGACCATAAATCATTGATGTATTTATTTTCTCAAAAGGAACTTAATTTGCGTCAATAACGTTGGCTCGAGTTCCTTGCATCTTATGATATTGATATTCTCTATACTCCCGGAAAGGGAAATCGTGTTGCCGATGCCCTTAGTCGTAAGCAACAAGTGGTTGTTTCCATGATGGTATCCGAATGGAATGATCTCGAGACTTTGTCCACTTGTGAGATTCGAGATCGTGAATCCGATTTATGTTCATCTCTTGTTTTATGTAGCCTTGAGGCTCATCCTTCTCTTTTAGACCGCATTCTTGAAGCTCAAAAGCATGATCCCGAATTGGTTCTTCTGAGCCAAAGTTGTAGAGATAAAATTGATATTGAAGGTTTGAAAGCCTTTGATATTGATGCTCGTGGCGGTATTCGAAAATTTGGTAGACTTAGTATGCCAAATATTATTGATCTTCGTAAAGACATTTTAGAAGATTCTCATCGTTCTAAATTTACCATTCATCCCGGTAGTAGTAAAATGTACGCAGATATGAAGTGACTTTATTATTGGGATGGAATGAAATCCGATATTGCTAACTTTGTTAAACATTGCATGACTTGTCAACTTGTTAAGGCCGAGCATCAAAGGCCCGGTGGGTTATTGCAACCATAGGAAATTCCAATATGGAAGTGGGATCAAATTTCCATGGATTTTATAGACGGTCTTCCCCGTTCTCATTCGGGCCATGATAGCCTATGGATGATAGTAGATAGACTTACAAAATCCGCCCATTTTCTTCCCGTTCGGTCCAATCGGACCGTACCTATCTTGGCTAAACTTTTTGTTAAAGAAATTGTTAAATTGCATGGAGTTCCTACTATTGTTAGCGATCGTGATCCATTATTTACTAGTGGATTTTGGAAAGGTCTTCAAAAAGTTTTGGGAACAAAGCTTAATTTTAGCACCGCTTATCATCCTCAGTCCGATGGACAAACTGAGCGTGTGAATCAAACTCTTGAAGATCTTCTTTGTGCTTGTGTACTTGATTTTGGTGGAAGTTGGGAAGATCATATTTCTCTTGTTGAATTTTCCTATAATAATAGCTTCCAATCTAGTATTGGTATGGCACCTTTCGAGGCACTATACGGAAGGCCATGCCGATCTCCTTCGTGTTGGCTTGAGGCCGGTGAGAAACTGGTTTTAGGTCCAGATTTTATTCGTGATGCCACTTAAAAGATTGACCTTATTCGACATAGTATGAAAGAAGCTCAAAGTAGACAAAAATCCTATGCCGATAACCGAAGAAGGAAATTAGAATTTTCTGTGGGAGATCTTGTGTTCATCCGTATTTCACCTATGAAGGGTGTTGTGTGTTTCAGTCGATCGGGAAAATTAGCACCTCGTTATATTGGCCCATTTCCCATCACCGAACGCATTGGTTTCGTGGCTTATCGCCTTTTGTTACCGGCTCAGTTTTCTGCTATTCATGATGTATTCCATGTCTCTCAACTACGGAAATGCCTTCGAGATTCCAATTCTATTCTTGAGCCCGGTGTTATTGAAGAAATTGAAGTTTCGCCTAATTTGACTTATGACCAACATCATATTCGAATCATTGCTTCGGAGGTTAAACGTCTTCGAAATAAAGATGTCCCTCTTGTGAAAGTTCAATGGTTCTCAAATCCTAAGGATTGCTCTTGGGAATCTAGAGAATTCATCGAGCGAACACATCCGGACTTACTCTCTCGTGCTCATTAAGGTGAACTTCTTATTTCAAAGTTTCTTCTCTTTGTATTCATATGCTCTTATAGTTGTTACCCTTTGATTTCTTCTTTATTATTGCGAGGACGCAATTTCTTTAAGGTGGGGAGTCTGTAACAACCCGCATATTTTACGATTCGTATATTTAAATGTTTAATTTAAATATAGCATCGTTAGTCGGAATTTAGTCCGAAAAAGTCACTATTCGTTGAAGAACAGTCGAATTAGTGAAAAATCTATATGGATAGTGTTATTTGGAAGTGCCTATTTGAAAACACATTTTTCCAGAAATTCAGACGTCTGAAATGGGTAATTCAGACGTCTGAAATTGTTCAAATCGATCCAGAAAGGAAACAGGCTAAAATAGCCATTTTCAGACGTCTGAAATCCTAGGTTCAGACGTCTGAATATTGATCTGGAACAACATTTATTTTTCCAGATTCAGACGTCTGAATCGTGCATTTCAGTCGTCTGAATGAAGATTGAAAATTCTTATTTTTCCAGATTCAGACGTCTGAATTGGAAATTTCAGACGTCTGAATGAGGAATGAAATTGAGATCCAACAATTTGGACTCGAGACCAATTCCATTGTGTTCAAAATAGTATTTGCGACCTTTTTAAGTATAAACATCGATATGTTTTGAGTTGGGTAAAATTTCGAGATTTTCAACTAGGGCTTTGGGTTCGGGGTTTCAGCCCATTAATCCAACATATCAACCCAACTCCACTCCACTCCTCTTCACTCCTTCATAATATTTCCTAACACTCAAGCTTTGGAAAAATGGGGGAAGAGAAAAAGAATTAGAATTCCTAAGCCCTAATCTTCTTTGCAAATTCAAGTTCTAGCTCCAAAATTCAAAGAGAAGTTTAGGTGAGCATCTCCTTCTTCTTCTCCAACTCATTCTCTCTTTAATTTCAAAAATTTCCTAAACCTAACTTAGGAAATGTTTTTCTTTTAATCTTAGATTCAAGATTCTAGAGTTGAAGTTGAAGAGTAGTTGATCTTCCTTTGCTTTCAAGCTTCTCCTTCATCGTATTTGGGTTTAAAGGTGAGATTTTTATCTCACATCTAAGTCTATATCGACCTTTGATGTTAGGTATGAATTCCTAACACTTATTTATGATCATTGCTTTCCATTTGAATTGATTTGGTGAACATTCCAATTTTGGTGTTTTGAAGTCGAAATTTATCAAACTTCATATATGGTTGTTAGGGCATGCTGGTTGGAGTGTATTGGTGAGACCCTAAGATTGGGTAGTCGTTAGGCATAAACCCCTAGCTATCATCACTCATCCAATTGCTTCCGATATAATTTGGCCATTTCTGGCCTAGGCAAAGTATTGTCTGAACAACAGTTTCAAACGTCTGAAATATACAATTCAGACGTCTGAATCTTCTTGTCTCAGTCCAATTTGCCTATTTTGTGTGGGATTCCAATTTTTACCGATTCGTGATTGTCCGATTTATTGTTATCATTTATTATTGACCTTGATGGCTTCTTTTTCGGGACTTTTGAGAATATCCATTATGATGGATTTGGTATCGATTTCTTGGGATCTAATTCACATCTTCGAATGTGGATTTTTGTGATTGATTGTTTCTACAATCATTTTGTGATTTGTCACTTCTAAATACAAAGGTTTCTATACTAGTAGTAAATATTCAATCTCTTTCATCAAAATGATTTCAACTCTATTTTTAATACAAACCTTTTTATAAAACCGTTTTCTAATCTATTAGTATATACAAACCTTTACCTCATTCGTATGAGAAAATCTAATTAAACGGCTTAGCAAAACAAGTGGTATGAAACGCTTGCGTTTACTTCGTCGGTTAATTTTTGGACTTGTTCGATTGAAATTCTTGTGACAATTTTCGAGTGGGAATCTACAATTTGTTCGTAAATATTTAAGTTAAGCTAGTGGTTATGGGACATGAAGCTAAACTCATATATTTACTAGCTTAGTGTAATCGACACTTTTTATTGATCGATGATGATCATTTTGTGATTTAGACTAGTGATGTGCGATGTATATTTGTCTGCGAGGGAGACTAAACCCCGTTTCTGTAGAACTTCGGTTCAATTTGGCGGGGTAGCGACCCGTGGTCTTCGGACCATTTGTGGAGCTTCGGCTCAAAATTTATGGTTAGCGACCATGGAATAGCGTTTCGTTTGTGATACACGTGTTGGTGATTTTTCATGCTCCCGTTTGTGATAGGCCTTCCCCCCTTTGTGCTTTTGGGAATTCTAATTGATGATTTCTAGAATTTGTGTTTCACCTCTTTTTGTGGTTGGCAACGATATGTTTGTCAATATTTGTAGTTTGGTGAATAAAATAAAGAATATGATATTCTTTTTGGTGCTTGGAGATTTTTTGAGATATTGTATGATTTTGATGTTGTTTAAACCATACTTGTTCTAGTATGGCATTCTTGTAATCATACGTTCTTATTATATCTCTGCTTATAACTCATTTCTTTATCTGATAATTATAGTTAGACTGATCCGTTTATTATTTTCTTATTAAATAATACTCGGGTCAGACTGAGATGTTACAGGTGCTTCTGCATGACTCCTTATCCGGGATCATCTTCTGACTTTTTTCCAACTACATTAGATTGGTAGCTTTTGTTGTTATACATATGAGATAGAGACTCCTTGATGTATACATATTCTTTTGTCTAGCACTTGTATCTATTCTTTTGTGATATTGTGGATCTTATTTGACCACTACTCTGATGTACACTTTTATGTGTTATACTCATATCTGTTTCCGCCTTTGAGATATGAACATCTGTGACTGATTTATGTTATGTTTATTTCTATATTTGTTTCCGAGGTCCACTTAGCCACTATGTGGTAGCTTTGAGTTTGTATTTGATATGTCGGATTTCCTCTTGAAATGAAATGAATGTTATACTATCTGACATATCGATACTCGCACAAAGCAATTACATGGATGGTTGCTCCTCAACAGCCTTATTCTTCATGCTAGTCGACGGCATTACACCGTAGTGTCCTTGGCTAGCGCGAGTATAGAGGTGGGGCGCCACATCCAACCACCTTCTCGTGAAGCCGGGAGGACATCGCACATAGAACCATTCTTGCTTGGACAGGGAGAGCATATTCCATGCACCCTTTAGGACTTGACATTTGGGCAGGGCTCAAGAAAGACGTACGAAGGATTGTTGGTTCGTCTTTTGAAGTTATAAATGTATCAGATGTCCTTGGGAGTTGGCGGACGGAATAAGACATTCATGAAAAGTAGGAAAGTGTCATGGATAAAGGCGTAGCTGTTGGGGTGCAGTTGAGTGGGAGCAATTCCCATATATTTCAGCACTTCACGAATAAAAGAATTGAAAGGTGGAACACACCCAGCCCAGCACATGAACTAATTACATGCGGTATATCCAACTGAGGGCAAATGAGGCATGTCTTGCCTTAACGGAACCAGGGCATCTTCGAAAGGAATTCCATGGATAGAGCACAATCGGCGAAGAGCAGCTTCGCTATTTTTAAAGCCTGTGAATCAGCCGGATTATTCAAGACAACGACATCATCCATAGCATCGAGAGCTGGGTCTATAACCTCTGCAGGAAGAGTTGGGACATCAGAAAAAAGTTCTGTCTGTGGATCAGATGCTCTACTACATCTCTTTGCTGGCTTGGTTCGGGCTTGTCAGACAAAATAGCGGAGCTTGATTTCCTATCTGATCTAGAAGATATCACGGAAGAACACTTTGTATAACTTGATATTTGTGTCAGCTATACTCAATAGACAATCAATATTAGAAATAATAATTTGTCCCCCCCCCCCGTGCCGTGTGTGAACTAGTGCAATGGAATATGAACAGTTTAAGACCAAAAAACCGAAAGTAAAACGTCTAAGCTCAGAGGTTTCGTCTAAAGAGACCATCATCGATGACCGTCACGGACAACGTGAAAGGTGATCGGTGACAAAAGTTTTAGGATCGAATGTTGATATTCAGAATTATGAAGTCCATTGTTCGAGTATGTTGGGCTAGTTTTATACTTAACTCGAGTTAAGTGGATTGGGAATTTCTTCGTTCAAGTTTGAGTCCATTGATCTGTATATGCTAGTCATGTTATTGTTAATCACTTTATGCTTGGGCAAGGAAGTATGCAGTCATATGCTTAAATAACTCGAGTTAAAGTAGTTTTAATTTGTCAACACCGATCCCAGCCATCTATGCCGATCCCTTCATCCAAACACTATGTTGATCCCACCTTTCCTAGAAAAATACCGACCCGTTTTCTTTTTACCTTAATACCGAACCCTTCCTCTCCAAACTCTATACTGATCCCTCCTTTCTTAGACTATACCGAGCCCTATAACCAAAGTAGAATGCCGACCTCTTTTCTTTCTAATTCTTATGCCTGATAAAAATGTCGACCCCTTGTTTAAACAACTTACACCGACCCCATACTCCAAAATCCCTATGCCAATCCATCCTAGCATACACCAAACCCTCCTAACATCCTAGCATACACCGATCCCTCCTTTTTTATCTTAACCTACACGGACCCTAATTCTGCCAACCTCATCTTTTATCTCTACATCGCCGAACCCATTTCCTTCCCCATCATTTTCCTTATTTTTCTCCTATATATCCTCCATCCTCTTCGCCTCACACGTGCATCCCCATGAAACCCATCCATCTATACGCCTAAAACAGCACTCGAACTCGACCGAGCTCGAAAATGACGACCCAGCAACACAAACGAGGAAGGAATTATACCTATTTGATTTCGATTATAAGGTCATAGTTGGATTCAAAAGCAAATTGATGCTAATGGAGGTTGAGAGATGATCTTGCGGTTGAATTTGTGTTAAGGGAGAGAGGTTTCAAGTTTGCTTAGGAGTGGTCGGTTGGGTAGAGAGGAATGAACGAAGTTGTAGTCGTTGGGAAGATAGAGTAAAAGAGAAGAGAGAGAAGGGGTGGGCTTTTATATGGGTGATGGAGGAATATGAACCGGTCACTCCAAGTGACTCAGTCATAGGTCAGAAAAGGCGGGTCAGCCTCGAGCCTTGCCGACCCCTAACGAAGCACAATGACTAAGGTCGACGTACAAAGATGCCGACCCCTCAAAAAAAAATAGTGGTAAAATGAGTATACATACATACATACATACATATATATATATTGTAAACAATGAAGGGGAAAGGAGGATGCGCTTGAATGGTGGATGTTCGTGAGATTAAAAAAGGTTTTTATGAATTCAACCTTTGAAAGGTTAAGCTGGGAAAACCTGAGGGCTTCATATGACTAGATTTGTGTATTCGAACATGATAAGACTTCGTCAAAGATTGATAAGAAACAACGTTTGACCAAAGACTTGAATAAACTTGCCTCCGGGAACCTGGACTTTTCTCCGATTCAAAGCACATCGTGTTATTCACAAGACGTGCTTTGGGAGGCAAATGTTACCCAGTGCCTTGGCCGGCTACACAAAGGTAATTACAGAGGTCAAGATTGATTATTGATGGAAGAATGGCCACGAGACGACATCTATGTGACCGAAGTGTGATTTCCAAGCAGCTATGTCTAGTCCAGGGTCAATAAGGTCGACGAATGGATAGAACAGGATGTCAATATTATGATGGTTAGCTTGGTGGAATAGGGGTCGGCATAAATGATTGATAAATTGAAGAATATGTGGCATTCATAGGGTCGGCAAATCAAGTGGGTTCCATCGGGTCGGCATAAGCGAATGGGATGTGATCAGGTCGGCATATAGTGGAGCTTGGGTCAGCAAAGTATGTGGGATAGGTCTGGTCGACCATAGTGTGCATATTGTATTGGGTCGGCATAGTATATGATGGTGCTCGGGTCGGCATTACAAGTAGAATGGATGAGGTCGGCATGGAATATGTGGTGGACCAGGTCGGCACAACGCATGGCAACGTTCGGGTCGGTATAAAGTATAAAGGTCATCGGGTCGGCATAAAATGTAAAGGCCATCGGGTTGGTATAGTGAGTGACATCCACCGGATCGGCATACTTGAAGGGTTCGACAAAAATATGTGATGAGGTGATACATTGAGAACGATCGGCACATTATAATGGGGTCGGCATTCCCGGGTCGGTATGATTGGCATAGTAAGTTGGGCTAAGCCTTTCTTGTTGTGGGCCCGAATGGTCAGGCTGAAGGCTGCCTTCATTTATAAATACAGGGGCAAGGGGCCACTCTGAGGAGGATCTCTTTTCGACTACCAAAGGAATACTCTGCCATTTTTTGCAATTAGTTTTTCTTGGTTCTAACTTGTATTCAAGTTGTTCCTTGTGAATTGTAACTGTAATCTAGTGATTGATAAAGCAATAAAGAGAGCATTCAGAGTGGACGTAGGCAATCAACACCGAACAACTATAAATCCTGTTATTTTTACTTTTTGCTATTCTTTCTTGCAATACATATTATTACTTCTCATTTTCCATTTAATTTCTTCATTTATTTCGCTATTCAAATTTATTCTCGGATGTTAGTGATCAATTTGGTTGCTAACATGTATAATGTCTAACTATTATACATAGCATCCTCATATTTTGTAACCGTTGATGCCAAAATTGGATCAACACCCAAGAATAAGTTGTAGGGAAACTGTAAGACCTAGATCTAGCATATAATATTGAGAATAACATAAATAAAGTAGAGAGGGACAAGATTTTTATAATAGTTCGACAATCTTTGGCCTACGTCCACTTTATAGCTTTATTGATCATAGATTTATAGAGTTTGTATGAGGTTATAGAAGATTAGAGAGAGAATAAGTCGGTAGTACAAGACATGACAAGTTCTAAGGCCTAGAACTGCCAAGAGTAGTTGCCTTGGTGACTATTGTGAGGGAGGATGAATGTGAAGAGCAATGGAGTCCCGGATCCAGAGTCGTAGAGAAGATCTTGTTTTGGTTGCATTGTGATTTGTATTTAGAGAGGAAACATGCGTACTGGAAAGAAGTCCACTTGTAAAAGAGTCAAGACATCGACCCAAAGTCACATGTGAAGTCGCACATCGTACCGAGCAACCAAAATAAGTCAATTTCATGTTAAATAACTCGGTACTGAGTTATTTCATTAGTTGGAAATAACTTGTACCTTCTTGTATCATCCTCCTCACTTCACTTTGATGCATCTCATGTTGTTTTCATCAATTGTTGGTTGATTTTGGTGATTGTTCCTCAATTACTTGGTTTATTCTGCCGTTTTCGACGCCATCTCTTCAACTCTTGGAATTGGTCGTCCAAAACTCTTGAAAATCACATGGTCACATATAAAGATGTAGATAATAACTCGTATGAAGTTGGAATGAAGAATTGAATGGTAGAAATAACTTGGCCCCGAGCTAAATAGGTCAGTCATTAGTGCCGACTTATTTTCTTGGCTCATTTTGGGATGAAAATTTCCCAAGTTACTTCTCTAGCTCTTCTAAGTGTTTTTCCAAGGTTTCGAATCGTTCATCTCCACTTGCTTGGGGTCATCTAAAGATTGAAGTGCTTGGAGTCTGACTAGAGATTTTCGTGTGTCAAACCCGAGTTATACTTGCTTAGAGTCTGACCTGAGATTTTTGTGTGTCCGATCCGAGTTCTGCTCAGTAATGATTCCTTAAAGTCCGATCTGAGAGTTTTGTGAGTCGGACCCGAGAAAAACAACTCAATACCGCATTGTTTTTCAACTCGAGTTATAATTATTTTTCCTATGTTCATCTTAGGAAATGACTCGGGTCCGACCCTAAGCGCCATCTTGAAAAAATCAAGTCAACTTTTTTCACTCATCTTTTGATACTTACTTTTTCTTGCCTTTTTACGATGTTCCCAAAGTCCTTGAATCATTTTGTCTTCGTTTTGACATTCTAACTTTCGGTTGAAATCGGCTTGGTCAAAACTCTATTAACATTTGCCCTTCAGAGTATGCTTTCATTGAAAACAAAGCGTGCTTCAGATCAAGACAAGTTCTAATTTGTTGTCCCTTGATTTTGTACAGTCGTTCAGAAACTGCTTCGAAGCATTGCTTTTTTCTGATAGACATTCCTTCAACTATTTTGAATAGTTGGAATTTCATTCTTCATGCTAAGGACCAAATCTATGCTCTGGGGATCATTCCATGCCTTAGACGAGCATGCTCCTTCTTCATTGTGTATTATTTTCATCTTTGCTTTTCTATTGCCCCTGTTAGAGCTTTTGGCCCTTGCCATCAAGTGAAATTCATCTAAGCGGGACGAATGGCGATTGCTATAGCAATGGTGATAGTGGTGGTGGTGCAGCCTATTGCTTCTTAGTGGAGATAGTAGAAGTTTGAGTTGTGTTTGACCTATAATGGATCTCAAGCTTGTCGTAGCCCATATTCACGCTGCTTTGGTGACACGTCTGACTCTTTTTTCTTCGGCTAACTCCTATCAATGCATGGCTGTTCCAGTACTATCATTTATGCTTTAATAAGATAGTTAGCTTCCGGAATGGTCATGTTAAATGATTCCATCTCTATGCTTTTCCTTTTGTTAATTTCCCATGTTCCTGGAAAGAAAATTTTCTATGTCACTTCGGATATATAGCAACTCCATTATCGATTATTTATGGATAACGGGTAAGTTCCGACATATAATATCATTGTATGGCACATTTCGTTTTTATAGTATGAACGAGCTATCTACACAAGATGGTATGTTCATCGCATATGGAACACAGCACTCATATTGTATGGATTGACCCTTCTCACTTACCCTGGTCAATGCTCGGAATTCAATTTGTCAACATACATCGACATCCTTTGGACTTCAGGCATTGGTTACATGGGTTTTAATTTTTAAATAAAACATACCTGATCATGTTGAATGCCAAGTTTCCTTGTTTATGATGACTTACCAATCACCTGTTTCAAGTCTGGTGATGGTAAATTTACTCCTCGTGAAGTTGGATCCTTTATAGCTTAGGGTTCGCCTTCTATTTCTGTTATGCCTGGACAATCAACCAATACCGAATCATAAGGCACAATTGCTCTTACAGAGTTGTTGCTAAGTCTGTCTCCTCCTTTTGGTCATCTATACTCTTTGTTTTTGCTTTAAATAGGTCATGTTCCTTTCAACCTACTGTTAGTTGCAAAGAATCCCAGTTCTGTACCACTTCTTGGTGTCTCGGAGCAGTAGTTGGGATGTTCATCCCCTCTTTGTATATCTTTGTCATGAACTAAATCCTGTTCATAGAATTTTTTTTCAAAATGCCTGACTTTGTGCACTAGTAGTAGCTGAATGTTGTGGGAAAATTATCCAATTATCCCCAGTCTAAGTGTGTTTTCGCTATCTTGATCCTGGATTGGGAAAACCTAATGATACCAGCTTTAGATTCCTTTGTGATTATCCTTGCTTCTTCTTGACCAAGCGTGTCCCACTTAGCCGGTAGCATTGTTGTCGGAGTTCAATCGTGCATTTGTTTCAATCTTCGAAAACCAGCGCATTAATTGTTCCATTTCGAGCATCCTTCTTGATGTCACCTCTACTTTCAAGCAACGGTTGATTCTTACAGGTTGGGGTTGAATAATCCCATTGATCCCTATGTAGTTATTCCTTCCTGACATCTCCTGTCTCTGGGCATTGGCAAGTGGCTGATGACTTGGGTTGAGTTTTCCTTGGCCGACTTTCATTGTAGATAGTCCAAGTTTCGCATTGCCCCTATCACTAGAGAACATTATCTGCAATATTGTCCCTTATCTATGTTTCCACTATGATCTAAGTCCCATTCATGGAGTTTTCTACCACGAATCTGGGCACTAGTGTAAGTTAAACATATGGGGCAAATTATCTAATTGCCTCCAGTCTGATCGTGCTTCCCCGGTCATGGTCTTAGATCGGAAAAACCTAATAATACTCATCTTCAACTTTTCGAGACTATCCTCGCCTATCCTTGACCGAGTGCGTCCTACTTGGTCACTAGCATTGTCTTTGAAGTCCAGTCAGGCACTAGCTTTAATCTTTGGAAACTACCGCAAGAATTATTCGATTTTGATTATCCTTCCTTGAAGTTGCCTATTTCTAGGAAACAGTAAAATTTATGAAGACTATGGACGACACTCCAGTTGTGTTACTAGTTTCCATCTCTGAAAACTAGCAAGCCAATGATTCAGTTCTGAGGGCTCCACCCTGGTGCTTTCAATCCTTGGGCAACACGGGGTTCCTGAAGTTCGAGGTCGAAATTAGGCCGTGCACCAGTTTCTATCTTCGAAAACTAGCATACTAGTGATTCAGTGCTGAAGATTCATCCTTAATGTTTCATATCTACAAGCAATAGCTAATATCTACAGGTTCGAGTCGAATGATTCGATCGGCTCGAAAAAGGATACTTCTTCCTAACATTGCCAGTCTTCGAACAATATCAGATTCCTGAAGGTTTTACGATTATGCCATCCCAACGTCGCCTACCTTCGGGTGACACCAGATCTCTAAAGATTTGGATTTGTACCTTCCTAATGTTGCCTATCTTTAGGCATTATTGAATTCCTGAAGGTTAGAATTTGGTGCCTTCCTGCGCTTTCTGTCTTCAAGAAGCGACAAATTCCTAAAGGTGCGGTTGAAGATCCGATCAAGCTCCAACTTCTGTCTTCGAAAGCCAATGCATTGATGGTTCCATTCCGAGGGTCCCTCATTTGCATTGCCATTCATTGGGCGATGGCATATTCCTACAAGTTGAGACCAAATGATCTGGTCAGTCATTAAGTAGGTTATCAGTCCTTCCCTTCTTCACCAGACTTCGGACGATGGCAAATTCCTAAAGACTAATGGCTTTCTCCCTGACATTGCCTATCTTCGAGCAATAAGGATTCTTGGAAGTAGGAAGTTATCTCCTTCCTAACGTTTGGACCTTCTGACATTATAGTCTTTGAGCAGCATCAATTCCTTAGAGTTATAATTGAAAACTCATTTGAGCGCCTACTTCTATCTTCGAAAACAAGTGCATCGACGATTTTTTTCTAGAACATCCTTATGTCATCGCCTATCTTTGGGTGATAGCTTGCTCCTGCCAATCTCCAGAAAGCAACAACTTCATGGAAATTTGTTTCTCTTTCTGGTGTTGTCAGCCTAACGCTGGTTCTCGGAAGGTAGAGGCTGATTTGATCATCGACCCGATGGTTTTGGGCCTTCCCAACATTGCTGGAGCAATGCCGGTTCTCAGAAGGTGAGGGGTCAATTTGACCATCGACTCGGCGGTTAAGACCTTCCCGACGTTACCAGTCTTAGGACAACGCCGGTTCTCAGAAGGTTGAGGATCGATATGACCCATCAGTCTAGCGGTTTAGACCTTCCCGACATTGCCAATCTTGGGACAATGCCGGTTCTAAAAGGTTGACGATCGATATATGCCATCGATTTGACAGTTTAGACCTTCTGGACATTACCAGTCTTGGGACAATGTCGGTTCTCAAAAGGTTGAGAATCGATACGACCTGTCAGTTCTGCAATTTAGACCTTCCCAACATTGCCAGTCTTGGGACAAAGCTGGCTCTTAGAAGGTTAAGGATCGATACGACCCGTCGATCCGGTGGTTTAAACCTTCCCAACGTTGCTAGTCTTGGGACAACGTCGACTACAGAAGGTTGGGGATAGATACGACCCATCGATCCGATGGTTTAAACCTTTTCGACTTTGCCAGTCTTGGGAAAACGCTAGTTCTTAGAAGGTTAAGGATCGATACGACCCGTCGATCCGATGGTTTAGACTTCTCGACATTGCTAAGGCAACGTCGGTACTCAAAAGGTTTAGGATCGATCCGACCCGTCAATCTGGCAGTTTTGGTCGTCTCGGCATTGTCAATCTTAGGATAACGCCAATTCTCAAAAGGTTAAGGATCGATACGACCCATATCCAGCGGTTTAGACCTTTCTAACGTTGCTAGTCTTGGGACAATGTTAGTTCTCAGAAGGCTCAGGATCAATACGATCCGTCGATCTGGCGTTTTAGACCTTCCCGATGTTGTCAGTCTTGGGACAACGTCAGTTTTCAAAAGGTTGAGGATCGATATGACCCATCGATCCGACGGTTTTGACCTTTGCTTTATCTATTCTTGTATCCTCCAATCGCAGGAACTGGCTCGTCTTTTGGTGAAATTCTTCCATGGTAGTGGGTTTTTCATCTTTAACCATCTACCAAAACCCATATTCAAGAAAATTCCTCGGACCAAGGCCATAATTACAATATCCTCCTTTGGATTTCTAACTTCCATTACGGTGATATTGAATCGATTCAAGAAAGCTTTCAGAGACTCCTAGGGTGCTTAAGACAAACTAGATAGGGATATCACATCCTTTTCTCAAGCAACATGGAGCCTGAATTACTCCAAAAACTTCTTAACTAATTCATCAAAAGTAGAAATAGACTTTGGCATGAGTCTTGTGAACCATATAGAATCAACCCTTCTAAGAAGATAGGGAAACACCTACAACGAACAATTGTGGCTCTAGCTCTTTCCATATGCCATTCGTAAGTGTTATCTGTAAGTGTTGTCTGGGATTAGTAGTTCTGTTGTAGGATGGCATTGTCGGCATGGTGAATTTGCAGGGATACTCTTTCTCAGGATATTCTCAGTAAATGGAGTTCAACTTGATGTGGAACCCCAGTCTTCACATTTTCTACCCCGGTTTTCTTCCACCAATCGTTTGACCATGTTAGCGATGTACTCCTTGCTGGCACGGTAATCCGAAGGTCGAATATCAGAGGCTGCACCGAGTGTTTGACTTCACAAACGGTCTCGGTTTTCTGATTGAGTCTAGGTGTTCCTGTCTTTGGGAGTACCACTCCTTTGGACTTTCATGGACGTGCGGTTAGTTGAGCTGCGGTTGTCTGAACTCCACCTTCATCAACATCAACATCCAACTCCAAACCATCATCATCTAGTTGTAAGTCCACTTTCTCATCAGATACATCCACAACGTCATCTTCCTAAGTAGCATCGGCATGGGAATTTCTCTCGATACCGAGTGAAATTCTCTCGATGCCGACCTGTTTTCTTGAGGGGGATCACTCCTACTTTCTCTTGCAAGTCCTCCTGCAACTCCACCAACTACTTCCTTTTGCTTTTGCTTTCTATCTCCCTATTTAAGCCAGAAACAGGGGAATTCTCTTGTTCTATAACAGGTGAAGTTCCTCTTCTAGTTCTCATAGTAGTATAGGGTTGCAGATTGAGCAAAGCGACTATCTTCTCTATGAGAGCTATTTGACTATCTGCCATTTTCTGGTTAAGTTCATGGATCATCTTATCAAGTTCTCCTCTAGTAACTTCCTATTGAGTAGAGAATTCTAGTATTGCATTTCCATTGTTAACTTCTGTTTGGTGACTGTTTCCCTCATCACCGTTGGCCACTCCTCATATAGATCTTCCGAAGACAGTTCTTCCTTTTATGGGAGCCATTGATTTCCAATAGTAGTTATTCAAATCCTCCAAGTAATATTATTGGACCTAACTTCTGGATCTATCCAATCTAAAGTACAGAGCTAAATTTAAGGCTGGATTCAGTTCTCTCATTGGAAGTACCAAAATGTTGATGCCAAATATGGATCAACCCCCAAGAATGAGCTGTAGGGAACCTGTGAGACCTAGATCTAGCATATGATATTGAGAATAATAGAAATAAAGTAGAGAGAGATAAGATTTTTATAATGGTTCGGCAATCTTTGGCATACGTCCACTTTATAGCTTTGTTGGTTGTAGATTTGATAGTATTTGTACGAGATTATAGAAGGTTGGAGAGAGAATAAGTTACTAGTACAGGGGTTGACAAGTTCTAAGTCCTAGAACTGCCAAAGTAGCTACCTTGGTGACTATTGTGAGGAAGGAAGAAGGTGAAGAGCAATGGAGTTCCAGATCCAGTGTTAAGGAGTAGATCCTGTTTTGGGTGCACTATTGTTTGTATTTATAGAGGAAACATGCATATTGGGTCAGAAGTCCACTTGCAGCAGAGTCATATATCGGCCTAAAGTCACACTTGAAGTCTCGCCTCCTACCGAGCAACCAAAATAAGTCAGTATTGAGTTATTTTCTTAGTAGGAAATAACTTGTACCTTCTTGCATCATCCTTCTCACTTCGTTTTGATGCGTCCCGTGTTGTTTTCATCAGTTGTTAGTTGATTTTGGTGATCGTTCCTCTATTACTTGATTTATTCTGCCGTTTTAGTTGCCATCTCTTCAACTCTTGGAATTGATCATCCAAAACTTTTGAAAATCACTTGGTCATATATGAAAGAGGTAGATAATAAATCATATGAAGTTAGAGTGAAGAATCGAATGGTAGAAATAACTCAGCCCTGAGGTGAATAGGTCGGTGCCGACTTATTTCCTTGGCTCATTTTGAGACAAAAATTTTACAAGTCACTTATCCAGCTCCTCTAAGTGTTCTCTCTAGTTTTAGAGTTGTTTCGTCTTTGTCTTGCTTGGGGTCGTCCAAACGTTGAAGTGCTTGAAGTCTGACCTGAGAGTTTTGTGTATCAGACCTGAGTTATACTTACTTGGAGTTTGACATGAGAGTTTTGTGTGTTCAACCCTAGTTCTACTCAGCAACGAGTGCTTCGAGTCCAACCTGAGAGTTTCCTGAATCGGACTCGAGAAAAACAACTGAGTACCGAGTTAAATGGATTGGTACTGAGCTATATACTTAGTGACGATTGCTAGGAATTTGATCCGAGAGTTTTGTGTGCCACACCTGATTTATTCTCAGTGATGCTTAATCGCTAAAAACTCATGAATTATTTTGTCTTCTTTTTGACGTTCTAACTTCCTGTTAAAATCGGCTCGGTCAAAAATCCGGTTAAGTGTAACATTATTCGTCATCGTGGATATATATTTTCTTCTCCTTTCTTCAAATGAAAATATACATATAGGTAGAAACGGTGGTAAGTATTCGACATGTAAGTTGTGGACTTGAAGTATTCACATACTGACTCTTTTATTATGTAAGGTGTTGATTTAATCAGAGTTATTTTGTTTTTTAACTCGCAGGCCGTATAAAAAAGAATTTAAACTTTTGAAAATTCCATTATAAGCCTAATGTTTTGTTAAGAATATAAATCATACACTTATTCTTTCGTATTCACTGTGACTATTTGATATATTGGCCATTTGATATGAATATGATTTCTTTGCCATGCGATAGTTGCGATAGTTTTAATTTATAAATAAATGAGAGATATTTAGGGAAAATGACAAAATTTGAAGGAAAAAATAAGTTGAAGGACATTAAGTTTTATACCAAAGAACAAATGTTAGTTATAATCATTAGTATATTCAAATTTTATACTATACAAAATGCTAATTATAATTAGCATTATATTCAAATTTTATACTATATAAAATGCTAGTTAAACTAGCATTATATTCGGTTTTACACTATACAAAATGCTAGTTATGACAAGTATTGTCATTTAATCAAAATAAAAAACTTGTTGTCCTTCAGCATAGAATTTTTTTCTAAATTTGTCATCGTGGCTATTTTCCTAAATTTTATTTTTCTTTTTTCTCTTCTTAAATTTTCTTTCACCAGTACAAGTTATTTTAAAATTTACTCACTTAATAATATACACTAATCTATAAAGTTCACTTAATTACGTACACTATTTTCTCGCTTTTGAATACAAATTTTTTTAACAGTGTGGCTACAAATAATGCATATGGTATAAACATGCAAATATTAAAATATTTATGTTAGTGCATATTATCTGAATCATGTTCCGGCTGCAAATTATGATTGCCATTCAATTGAGCAGAGTGTTGGAATTTAAACTCAAATCTAAATAATAGGAGGTTACTTGAACATTTCTTAAATATGTTCTATTTGAACGAGTCATTGTAACTCGATCTTGATTTGGTTCCTATTCAGCAGCTCGTCTCCTCTTAGTTAGGAAAACTTATAGCAGGTGGGGCTTTGTGTTAGTTTAGCTTTTTTTGGTTTATAAATATTTTCCAAGTATTGTTGTATTGTATGAACTGAAGTTATCAAATAAAGTTTTTCTTGTTCTCTTTTATACATATTGTTTAATATATTTTCAACATTTGGTATCAGAGCCTTATTGCTCATACGAGTTTTTCGATCCCGAGTGTTCCAATCTGGCGGCGGTAGCCACCGTTATAGGTTGTCGTCCGTTGGATCCTGATAATGCTAAAATTTTGAGACGATTGGGTTTCAGGTGGAGGTGGGACTGAAAAAAATGTGCTGCAAGTGGCTGAGTATGGTAAAAATAAAATAAAAGTGGTGATGATTGTTGCTGTATGAAGCAAGGTAACTCGGCAGTTATGGCTGAAGGACTTTGGGTGTTGCCTGGAATGCTTGATTCACTAAATGAATCCACTACCCAAATATTTCTACGTTGATACACAATATGAATGTTGGTGATTGTGGGATTTAATATTTGAACCTACAGTGTGCTATTGCTCTGCCTAGATCCCCGAATGTGAGCCTGGAGAGCTTTGCTTGAGAAGTTGTAATCTCCACTGTAATATGATCGGTGGAGTTTGCTGGGCTATGCTCTTGTGATTCAGAATTAATGAACTGATACAGTAGATGTGTGTTTCCTGACTTGATCGGATCCAAGCTTTGATTCGACCTGGGTTGGGAGGGCTAATTTGGAGTTGAGTTGCTCATCGCTGATGTGAAGAGAGATTGACTGTGCTGGTTGTATGATTACTACTGGTGTTGTGGTGCCTCGAGGAGAAGTCTAGAGATGTGAAGTTCTTACCGATAATGATCTGGAGATGAACGTAGTTTGTGTAGACGAATGTTACTGTTGTTGTTGAACAAAATTTGATGCTACCTGATAGTTATGGTTCGTCTAACTGCAATGAACTTGTTGATGGTTTGTTAGAAAATTTTGGCAAGATGCTTGGGTCAGTTCATTGACTTGATGATGATAGAGACTTCGATGATGATGATAGAGTTAGCTAGTGAGTTAAAGTTGTGTTGCCTGAAATGTTGAGTATGTGTTGTCGTGATGAGAGTTTTTACCTTAGAGGTAGAGCGAATGTGGTTGATGTTGCCTGGGTTCAAAGAGGTAATGAAACGGGTGTTGTGGGTTTATTTGTTTGCCTTGGCGTATGTTGAGAGGTTGCTATGAAAGGCGATGCTTGGAGAGTGCTTGAGTGTATACGGTGGTAGAGTGCGTGCCTGAGATGATTAGACAAGATGATGTTCAAGTATTATTTGTTTGGAGTTGTAGCGGTTGGGTTTGCTCTGTTATAGTGAACTAAATGTTGGAGAAGATCGGGTTTTCCAATGAGGAGATGTGCCAGAGAATATGTTTGTAGTGCGAGAATTATGTCTTGATGGTGATGTTAGCATGAAGAAGGTGTTATGTAGAACGTTGGCTATAAGGTTGGACAATATGGAGAGCGCTCGAGAGAACTGCTTGAAGTCGAAGCTTATAAGCATAGTAGGTAAAACCTGTGAGTGAAGCAGGTAAGATATGGTTTCATGTCATCCAACAAGCAAAAGGAGAAGAACCGCAGCTCGAGCTTGTAGGGGAGATGACAGATACAGTAGTATCAAGGGATGGTCTGTGCGTAGTGACCCGTAGATTCTTTAGATGAAACCAAGAGTTTGTTGATGGTTCATGAGAAATGAACTAATAATTGTGTAGCAGTTGAGCATGTCCAACGGACGGTGATCGAGATCGTTAATGCATGGACAAATAACCCAGTTTTTCATGAAAGAAGAGTAAAGGAACTATTGGCTTGGAATTATAAGTAGTATTTGACACAGAAGCACATGGAGCATTCAGTATAGCATCAGCAACATGCATAGGAGCTGTAGGCAAGGACATAGCTGCAGCAGCATAAGAGGGAATGTTAGCTATAGGCTTGGGCATTACTGCAAGAGCGATAGTGTGGATAGGAGCTTTAGAAATTAGTATAGCAACAAAATCAGATATGGAATTAGTAAGTGTGAAAAAAATAGCGTTTACTGATAACGGGAGGACTAGGTAGCTTGCTGCCGGAAGCAGCAGCCAAAGGCACTTGCGTAGAGGCACTAGTAGCGTTAATAGATGGTGCAACAACAGCAGTTGCAGAAATAGATGCAGATTTTGGTTCATGAGTGTTGTTGATAGGGTAACAGAGGCAAGAGTTGGTGTCGATTGTGAGGTAGACAGAAGTTGTGCAGTTGGAGATAGTACTAGAAAATCAATCAAAGAAAGTATGTGAGCTAGTGAAGGACAAGGAGATAGAACTGAACTTTTGTACGTTTGAAGACCAAGTTACTAACATCCTCACAAAGACATTGAAGCTTGAATTGTTTGTCAAGTTGAAAGAAACTGATGGATATTTAGCAGTATTGAGAGTTTTGAGTTTAAGGGGGGATGTTGGAATTTAAACTCAAACCTAAATAATAGGAGGTTACTTGAACATTTCTTAAATATGTTCTGTTTGAATGAGTCATTGTAACTCGATCTTGATTTGGTTCCTATTCAGCAGCTCGTCTCCTCTTAGTTAGGAAAACTTATAGCAGGTGGGGCTTTGTGTTAGTTTAGCTTTTTTGGTCTATAAATATTTTTCAAGTATTATTGTATTGTATGAACTGAAGTTATCAAATAAAGTTTTTCTTCTTCTCTTTTATACATACTGTTTAATATATTTTCAACACAGAGAATATACATACATATAATTATGATTACGATTCAATGGTTCTTTGGAATCATAAAATATGCAATATGCTCAAAATTACATGTAAAGATGGATGTTGTTTACAGATTGGATATGCATTTTTGTTACAAATATATCCAATATGTATATTACTTATCAATATTCTTACTTATAGTATGCTTGATGTATAAAAGTGGGCTCGGAGTAGGTTTGTTCATCCATATCCGAAAAATTCAAAATCTGTCCGCATCTATATCCGAAAAAATGGTAAATATCTGATATTCAAAAAAAGGATGAGTATGCAAATACGAAGACATCCACATTTCAAAATTATCTGTCCATTTTTTATCAAGATTACAGTTTAAGTTATGTGTATTTTAGTGCAATAAAAAATATTTTTTTTTAATGCATATTAACTGCTCAAAACTATTTATTATCGTCGGATTTGTATAATTTTTACGCTTTTATAATCCATGGAATTAAATACAAAATTATGTAAAACTAAAATTTCTATTTATAACGGATAGGATAATTATTCGATATCCGTTCATGTCCGTACATGCGGATATCCGATATTCAAAAATAATTTAAAATATGTATATAGCACTATCCGTATCCGAAACGGCCTTGTTCGAAGCTCCTTTGTTTCGTATTTGTAAGTGAAAATAGGTTTGTCTATAAAAATATATTTGATGTTAATGTTTACTCCATAATTTAAAGTTGGTACTAGGGCTGTTATGGTAACGGTAAATTTACCATTACCATACCATTACCAGCCAATCGGTTACCATTTTCGAGTGAAATCGGTATACCAGTTTAATCGGTATGGTAACGGTAAATTTACCATTTTCTACGGTAAATCATCAGTAACATTTCTTCAATACCAGCGGTAACGGTAATTTTACCAGTCAATTTATAATACATGTATATTCATGTAATATGCTTTATTATAGGCATTTAGAACCAAGCAAATGATTAAGTTTAGTTTATTAACCAGGTGAAATAATGCTAAATACATTTCACTTCTTTCTTATTTATGTCTTTTATTAAGTAACACTATAAATTGTACAATGAAGCACCGTTATGGTGTGAATACGTGTTATGTTACTAACCTTTTTTAGACAAACGGTAATTTACCATTACTAGTGTAACGGTTACCAGATTATCGTATATCAGTCTTCGGTATACCAGTCTATCGGTAACGGTAAGCAATTTTCGCTTACCAGTAAAAATGATACGGTAACGGTATTTGTGAAATGGTAACGGTAACCATTACCATAACAGCCCTAGTTGGTACTATATCATTCTTTAGTGGAATTCAGAATATCATCAAGTTATCTGATGGCACAAATGAGGTTAAGTATAGCTACAAGAATGACTTTGTCAACGCATTTTGTTTGTTTACCTTTTTAAATGTGAGTATAAGTTAGATGGAAGATCATGCATGGTTTGCAAATAGTTACCTTAAAAAAGTAGTTTTCATGAGTGTCACAAATACAATCGAGCATTACAGTAATTATAAAATGGGATCTGACGTGCATGAGGCCTCCCAAGTAACGAACTAATATGCTAATCACGAATGCTGATTTCAGATTAGAACTTCCAATATTAAAATTTAAGGACAAACTAAAATTATGGCACGTGACCTGAAGATTAGCAAGAAAAATTTTTGAAGAGAATTTTACATACAAGACATGAAAAGAAAAGAAATAAAGTCATAAACGTCGATATTCAAGGTGAATAAAACATTATATGATAATTCTTGAATAATACAAACCAAGTTATAAGCAAATTACCAACTGTATCAGCAAAACTGAGCCCAAAATCACCCAAAAATTGGCTCATGTCATAGCATACTACATAGCATACAACGGTAAAATAACAGTCGAACATATATCAGCAGCAAAAACTTTATCTGCCTGCAATTGCAAGTAGAGGAGAAATCATTCCTTGTATTTCTTGCAAAGCATGCTGTATCTTTATTTCTTCCGCTACCATTCTCTTCAAATTCCTAACATGACATCTCAACTCCTCCGAATCCTTCATATCTTCACCTCTCATATCAATCACTTTTGTCGCCAAACCCATTAACAATCTCGCATACCTCGGCATAGTTGCGCATTTATGAAGGAACCCTAAAAGCAACCCAAGCTCATCCAAATCCAAATTCTCCACACACCTCAAAAGCTTCTTCCTCGCCACCAGTTCCTCCATAACTGCAACAACACTACTCGGTTTCTTCCCATTCAACACAGACACAAACGCATCCTTATGCCTGAACTTCTTCAAAAGCTTATCATGCTCCGCTAGCTTCACTTTCTTCGCCTTTTTCACAACGTAATCGCCTTCAACCGGTTTGTTATTATGAAAATACCTAAACTTTGACGACTTCTGTTCAGGCTTTGGCAAAAAAGCACTAAACTCGCTAACTACTTCAGTAGCTTCGCTTTCCTTTTTCTTCTTCTTCTTTCCTATATATATAGTCCCATTAGCAGCCCCTACAACTCTAGACAAACCATCAGGAGAAAACCCAACTGATAGCAACTGAGCTGGGTACCTCATAGAATGGGTAACCTTAAAAGAAGCAAAATCGAAACACTTCAAATATCCATCAATTGACACACTTAAAATTCTACTCCCATTAACGTTATCATCTCCTACTTTACCAAGGCACATAGCTGTAACCGTTTTATTATGACTGTCCATTTTATGTATCAGCCTTCCTCCTGCAATAACATCCCATATCTTAACACAGTTACCGCCAGCTGTCGCTATAAGGCCGCCTGAAGGCAAGAACATGACGCTCTCTACAGGGTTGCCATGGTTGAAATTAAGGACGGAGGTGGAAGCATTTGAAACCCTAATGTCCCAAACCTTGATTGAATGGTCATAAGAGCCGGTGGCTATGACTTCTGAGTTTACTGGTGAGGTTGAGCCGGCTCTGATGTAGTCTTTGTGGGCTGAAGGGATGGTTAGAAGCTGGGACTCTGTGGTTAGGTCCCAGTAGGTTAAGAGAGCGTCGTCCCCTGCAGAGAAGAGGTGAAGTTTGTCTATGATTTTTGGGTAGCGGACCATGTGTACGGGGCGTGAATGTGCACGAAGGCGGCGGATGGCATGGCCTCCTTTGTTGAGCTTGAAGACCTGTTTATGATTATAGGATAGTGACTATTTGCTTGCAATTCATGCAATGTTTATGACATGATTTGAACTTAAGTCTCTTAAACATATGCATTGTATACTTGTACGAAAATAAACTAAACTTGCATATAATAAGAAGAAAAAAGAAATTGCTCGTGAATGTCAGATAACAATGTGAAATCCATACTGGACTTACCAGTGTAGGTGAGTTATCATACTATGCAAACAAGATGATCGTGGGAACAAAACACAAAAGGTTAAACTGTACTTGCTAAGTTAAATTTGGCACTAGTGTCCAGTGGAATTTATTTAATTCAGAACTATGTTGTCCACTGTGAAGGACACTAGGCACCAATGTTGCCCCTATAACCAGAAGAGCCTAGACAAACTTTTACGGTTTATCATCTATAGAATGCATGCTAAAGATAGTTTGTATCAACAGATTTATCCACTTTTAGAATTCAGTAAATAAAATTTCAAACTCGTGTGTAAATATTACTTGTAGAGTGATTAGATAGCATATAGTCAACAAATGTTTTAACAAATAAACATAAGTAGAAGGAAAATGCGATAACACCGAACTATATCAAATACTATACAAGTAAAAAACAATAAGCTGCTCGGGAGGAACAAAGCTGAAGGAGCCAACAATTCCCTTGAAGCCCAAGAGAAGCCTAAATGAAGCTTTACAGCTTGTTTTTCATAAAACAGATATTAACTGTAGTTTATGAATTATATCAGACCACCATTGAAAATAATTACAAACTATCAAAAAATTACTAATAAAATGCTAAGCTTTTATATCGATTATTTAAATGTGTTATGTAAATATTTAACAATATAATTATTATATAACATTGAAAAAATAGTCAAAAATTAAAGTATCCATTGAAACATAAAATGTTCAATGAATTGAAAATTGAAACAACTCATAGGCATTATTATACTACATGTTCAATAAAGGTCAAGCACACTCATTAGCATCAATTAGTGCCTAAAAGTGCCTGGACAGCACCTCAGTAACTAGATATAAATAAACGCTCACACAAGAGTGTGGTATGTCCTTATAAAGTATTAGCACATTGGAAAAACCTAGATAATGCCTGTGACTTAAACAATACCTTGAAACAAAAAATTATTGCGCAGTTATATGGAAAAATGGAGCATCCTTGCAAAATATTCAAAACTAAGGGGCAGCCTGTGATGCCTAGATTGCACCAATCATTCAATTTCAGAGAATTTGACATGTAGGCTCGATACTCTTGCAGCACAGTAAACTTTTCTCTGTTCTATCACATATTTGATAATCAACTCTTTATGGAATGCGCACTAGAAAAAACATACAAAACACGGCACCACCAATGTCTGGGCCAGAACTAAAGCAGCTAACCCCAACCACTTCATAAACCCACATATTAACATATCTGTTGTGTGATAAACTGTATAACTATAAACATCATAAACTAATCGGTCAATCTATACTTTCGGATACGCTCATTGGTTTGCTTACATTTCATTACAATCGCCACATTTATTTGCCTTGATATCAAGGTATATGGTATACAGTATACACAACCATGTATGATAGGATGAAAGTCAAACTAACCTGAACAAGTCCGGATTCACCGCCAGCAGCAAGAAGCTGCCCGTCACACCGAAAAGAAGGCGAGTAGGCAACATCTGAAAACGAAGTTAATGGAGAAAAGGATTTCGGTTCTAGTAATGATCCATTATAAAGATGAATGGAAGCTGAAACCGAAAACGCAAGATCGTGAGGAGCAACTGGAGAGTATTCGATTGATGTAACTGGAAGGATTAGTTTCGTGGAAAACGGTTTGGTTTTAAAAGAGCGCCAAAATTTGGATTCAGCGGTTAGGGCTTCAGATTGGCGAGGGTTTTGAGCTGGTTTCGCTGGAAAGTAGGGTTTACTGTTATCGGCCGCCATTGAATTGGATTGAGAAGAAAGATTTCGGAACTAGGGTTTAGGGTTTCATGTAGGCAGAGGGATGAAGACTGCGAAAGCTTTAGCTGGTGCACTGGGTTTTCAAATGGAGTTGGGCTTTCGTAAATTTAAAGGCCTGCGACTAAATTTTAAACCTTTTCCTGAATGGAGTTGGCCACTGGTTCCACTGGCTTCTGAGAAAAACCTTTCTGAGATATAGTGCGGGGTAGAGATGCACCGTGGTGCTATTTATTTTCAACCATTGGATTGTAGTTGGGGATTTTACCGATCGTACGGTTGTACATTTTCAAACAACTATAAGAGGAGGATCTCATTTTTATTACATTCCGAGTATAAAAATAGATTTTTCGTTTTCAAAAACGAGCAGATTAATAGATTATACCAGAACACTGATGCAGCGAAGGGAAACAATTATGGACTGCGAAGGCATAAAGAATACCATTGGACGGAAGGAGTTTAGATAATCTGCCCTTTTTTTTTTCTCGTTTTCAAAATCAATCTAAATTGGTTTGTTTTTCAGAAAGAAAAAATAGCTTATTTAAGTCCATCCAAACAGCATGCAGATTTTTTTTTCAATTTAAACAATATGACAACTATTGTTTAAATTTTTTATAATGCTCGATGCTTGAAGCAATCATGGGTAAATATTGTTTATCAGACATCACCTCAGAGCTTCAAACATTTGTATGCATGTACATTAACAAATATACCGTTTATTTAGTCATGTTATAGCAGTTTTACTAAAGTTGTGATTTTATCAGCGGTGGTAAATAGACTCCAAAATGGATAATGTGAGACATATTTTGGACCCCTTAACCATTTTTCGCGTTTTTATAATTACATTTTAAGTGGACTTCGAACCATTAAACCCCTCCCTCCTTATCCATTTCACAATTTAAGTTTTATTAAAGTTTCGGCATTTTTCGACAAAGGACCTCCTCCTGTCTATGAAATTAAAATGGGTCCAAGTAGTTGAGGGTGAATGCGACTCCAAAGATGATAGCGTAAATATTAAGAGTGATGATGATAATGAGGACTGGTAGCATGTACATTTAGTTTTCAAATTTTCGTGTATTTTTGGTTGATTTCATATGTGTGTATACCTTCACCTTTAGCTGATTGTGAATTTTCAGTTCATTTTCAATATAATTTTGTAAGTTTTGGAATCATATCTTATATATGGTTATATATGTTTTGTTGGTGTAATATATATAACTTCTCAAAGTTGTCGAGCACGTGTAGATGATGGTAGTGTGGGTTGATGGTGGTCGTGGTCAGGACCAGTCCGAACAAGAATGTTGCCCTAGCCGATATAAAAAAAATGATATTTAAAAGTAGTTAATGCAGTAGGAATTGAACTCCGATCACTTGTCACATTAAGAAATTTGCAAACCACTTGAGACATAACACAATTATTGTCTAAGTTATACATAGATATTATTTAATTTTAACTATTTTTAGAGAATCCTATTCGTCACCACCTTCGCCGTTGCCCCCTACCCGTCCGTTGCCTTAGGCGGTTGCCTAGCCTTCCTACCCTTAGGGTCGGGCCTGGTCGTGGTAGTCCAGGTAATTAAATTTTCACATCATCTTCGTGAACTGATGCACAACCCACATATTCAAGGTCCAATGAGGGACCTCTTGGGCATCGACATAGTTTTCTAAGGCTAACCCCTATAGTCATATTATTCAAAAGTATTATTGAAGAATACCGTTAGATAATACGGAGAATGAGACTATATGGGGTATACACGTGAATGTTCCCTTGGATTAACACTGATACATATCAAAACATCAAATAAATATCTCTCCTATATGTACACAATATCAGTACAAAGCAGTAAACATATGTGCCTCTAGGATAGAATAATACATAATATATAGTATAACGGAGAACACAGAGTCAGAATCACAACAATAACATAAAATATATAATATATGATATTGTAAGGATGCATATCATCACAAATGTCAAGTATCTCAAAACGATACAATAAATAATTAATATTTACAACTCAGTACTGTATACACACACACACACACACATTGAATCAATGTCATGCAAATATCATACTACAATCGTAATATAAGGCTCCTTTAAGTCCATTAAAGCATATGCTGGTCATATTGTCCATGTACCTGAAATGTCTCATACTGACCCGAGTATTACATAAATAACACACGGGTCAGCCTTTGTCTAATCAAGAATCTACAGTAAAGGTGCACAATATAAACGAGGGATAATAATATGATAACTCTGCCAAAGATACTAAAGTCATCAATCAACATGTCAATATGTGTAAAAGAATTTGCGCTAATTAACTAAAAAGAAATTAATTAATAGATAGTAAACAGTGAAAATGGAATTTTTTTCAAATGTCAGAATTTCGCTACGAAACTTGAACTATTGTGTTCGTGGCAATTTTCTAATTAATTTTCTTAAATATCGTTTTTCGATCGGAGTCCAAACGGAAAAGTTATCAATGTTTGAAGTTTTAGCGTCAGAAATAATAATATATGTAAATATATTAATAAAATCAAGTAACGCTAATTGATAATGTTAATGGAGATTTAAATGTTAACACTAAACTAAAATCTCAGAGAATTTGTAATTAGTGGAAACAAATGATAACGATCAATTAATAGAGGAAACAAATAGAGAGAATCAATTGAACGAAGGAAATAAACAAGCAAAACAAATCAACGTTCAAAATTCACCAAAAAATACGCTATATGGGTCGCCTAAAGGGAGTCTCAGATCGACTATGAGCGATCGACCTAGGCTAGGTCACTGTCGACCCGTGATCCATTTTGAGCAGCAGTAAATTTTGGCCATATGACCTGGATTTGAAATGGCTTGATTCGACAGTTAGCAATGATTTGAACCTCTATAAATTAAGACCTATGACCTTACTTCCAACTCATAATTTTCTAATGAGCGCTAAAGCTCTGTCACTTTCTCTTCTCTTCCAAAATTCTAGATTCATAGAAATAGATTTAATTTGCACGTATACACTTTGAAGAATAATAGAAGATAATAGAGAATAGGAAATAGGTTCAAATCAGATTGATACAGCAAAGGTAAACTATGAATCTAGTTTAATTAATAAATTAATCTAAATATATTCTCTCTAATCCAAATTCTAATAGATATGTATGTAAATCTGTGCAGTTAATGCCCCGCTATTACCCCGCTATAACCCTACTATATCTCATAGCGAATTTCTACCGCTACGATTTTTCTATATAGCCCCAAATATAGTCTTTCCGCTTTAAGCCCTGCTATTTTCGCTATATTCCATTATTCCCGCTATATTCTGTTGTTTCCGCTATATCTTCTTTAAAAGAAATGAATTGAAAATGACATTTATATATTATAATAATTATGAAATTAATTTATTTAATTGAATTTTTAATATATTTTCAAAAATGAAAATTCTCTAATATTCTACTAAATTCAATTATGTTATATAACAGTTTTATGTTTATTTATAGTATATTCGCACATGTTTTTATTCAAAATTATTTATGTATTAATTATAATTCAATTGAATGTTAATTTTTCATTTAATTACCATTTATATATTTTTAAAAACATCAAGTATGAGTTTTATATGCTATTTTAAAGTCATCCGCTATATCATGCTATATCCTCACTGTATTCCCGCTATGACTTTTTGCACCTCCGCCGCATTAAATCTGCCGAGCGCTTTAACTGCACAGATGTAAATGTTATTTGTGGATCCGAATAGCGAGTCAAATTAGAGAATACAAATAACAGAGATTAGACCTGAATTAGATCTAAAGAATTGGGATCGCTTAAAAAGGTGAGTGAGAATATTATATGTTGATGAATTAATGCTTTCCTGTTATAAAAACTAGTTTGGAATTTTATATGAAATTAATATTGAATTGCGTAATGATTAGAATCGATGTTTTTATATTGGATATGAATGTAATGAATCTAAAGTGATTGCGTAATGATTATGAATGTATATTTATTTGACGAACATGAATTGAATGAAATCTTAATGAAATGCGTAATGATTAGGAATTTGTTTTCATTTGATAGATATGAATTAAGTTGAAATGAAAATTTATTTAGGTTTTTGGGGTTTTTGTGATATTTTAATGCATTGGAACTTGGAATGTTGCAAGTAGATTTCCGCATATTATTAAGTTTAAAATAAATAAAAGTGTGATGTTTGGAGTAATAAGGAATATTTGTGTGTGTACGTGAAAAGAAAAGAAAAGGATGTACAAAATAGAAATAATCATCATGTTTTGTATCGTATATTTCAAGAAAATAGAATGACAATTTCTTATAATTACAAATACAATACAAATATCTCCTCTTTTTGATGAGATATGAAAATTTATTGTGCTAACATTTATTGAGTAGAAGTTTAGTTTCAATGTATTAAAATACAGTAAATCCCGAAAGTTGAATATTGAGATATAAATGAAATAAAAATGCTAAAAAATATCGAAAGTAATGAAAAAGAAAGTATGGAAAATAGGCTAGAAGGAGAAATAGAGAATAAAACGGGAATATAAGTAAAAGATGGAACTAATGAGCAAATTGGCAACGATATTAAGATTTTGATAAAAGAAGCAGTAAATGAATACGAAGAAGAAAAGTTAAATGCATAATAAAATAAAGACCTAGGGTTAACTGTAAGAACTGTAGAGGCGGTGAAGGTAAAATAATATAAGAATGAGAATATACATGTTTATAAGTAGCCGCGAATATGCGTTTATGACGGGTGTAAATTATTACTTAATGTATGAAGTATATAAAGAAAATGACAAAAGATCATTAGAGTAGGTTGGAATGCAAAATCTCTAAGGTTACACAACAGCTGCCCACCGTAAGAGACTACCAATAGTTGTGTAGCATAATACTGATGTGAGACATGTCCAATCATATGACACGTAGAGAGTATACACTTGCGTATAGATGAAGGGGTATCCTCAAGATAGAATAGTCTGCTTCAAACTTATTTTAGAGGAGGGTATTGCCTTGATTGCACTAGATAATCTAAACAGATGATGAGCGGGATCGTGCCCTATGCAGCGAGTGTTGGTACCAAAATTAGAGGTGGGGCTTTCATAGGGTGAGAACGTCATCAGTCCCAAACGGTCAACATGAAGGACAAAGTTACACCTAGCGGGTCATCGTCTATAGCCTACCATGGTGGACCATGCTAGATCATGCACTGCCACAGTTGTTTGCTAGTTTGTTTGATAAGGCAAGGCTAGTTAACCCATAGAGAGATTCATTCAAAGCATGGACGGGGTGGTTAGTGGAGCCGAGTCCACGTTAAGAAGCAGAAAGTTGAAAATTCCCAAAGAGAATATGACAAAATGTATGATAAGCCATTGCAAAGAGTATGACGAAATGTATGATAGGCTGTCCGCAAGCACTACAGGACTTCCTCGAGTTATACAGCGTCGAGATAGTGATATGGCGAGGACTATGGATCCTGATGGGGTGTTGAACGAAAGATGCCAGCGAGGATAGTATCTAGGTCCATTAGAGGACCAAGGGATATATATAGACACACACACACATAGATACATACATAGATATGAATCTACGGAAGGTACATGGGAACGGTTCCTACGCGTATATGGAGTCAAGACGACCAATAAAATATAAACTGACATAACACGAAATAGTGAACCATTGGCATAAGATAGTGTTATATATAAGATGTATAATTTACCGGTCACTACAACGTTGTTCCGACCCCCTCCTCCTTACAATCCATAGAATTGTTGTAAGGACAGGTGCTGGTGCGTGGCATGTTCAGTGCTGATAAGGACACTTGATTTTGGTAAGTGTCAAATCATGGTCAGTACTCATGTGATCTATTATATTTTAATTATTCTGCTGTAAGTTATTTCATTAGAGCTCTGACATGCATTCTTTCATTTTATTTGCAAGATACCAAACCAACGATCCATGCTTTGGTGAATCATACATATCCAGAATTCGTTAAATGGGTGAATCATACGAAGCACATTAAATCAGAAATCAGAAGTCACACGAATAACTCAAAACCATACGAAGCAACTAACTCTGATACCAAAAGATGTCATCACCCATATAGAAGCACATTAAATCAGAACTCATAGAATCAACAAAAATGGGTGAATCATACATATCCAGAATTCGTTAAATGTAGAAAATATCAGTAGATGAGATATCACCAAGTATAATCAAGCTTGCATGTAACATTGCCCAAATATATCTCTTGATCTCGATAAATAGAACATCATCATTGTAACGACCCAGAATTTTGGTTATTTGAAATTGGAATATTTAATTGATTTTAAATATTTAAAAGTAAATTTTTAACTTGAATGTTAAATATAGCGATTTATTAGAAAATTTAGTTGTGGAATTTAATGATTAAAATTTAGTTAAATAGTTGAATCTTGAGTTTTAAGCTTGGTAAAAATAATTTAAAGGCTTATAAAATTTATATTAATAAGAATGAAGGTAATATAACTTTTATATTGAATTTAAAGTGATTTGTTCAATTTTTTTTTAAAATATCTCGTTTTAATTAACATATAAAAATAGCCTTCCGAGGCACAGTCTCGAAATTCGACAAAACTAGTTCCATTGGATCCGTAATAGTGTATTATTATTGGATTTCAAATTTCGTAGTATTTGGAGTTATCGTTTCGCCGTACGGAATAGAAACACGTTGAATTTAATATCGAAAATTAATATAATTATTGGGTCCAAAAAGCTATCTTCTCCATACGATCGAATTAGAACTCGGAACCTTTTCCATTGCTTTTAAAATAGGGGTATCACATTATAAACGCCTGGTGGCACGCCTCGATAGGGGTTCGAAATTTTGAGTTACGTAAATCGAGACATTTTGAGAATTAATTAATATATTCTTAGTCAGCCCTTCAAATCTGCCAGCCACCCTACATACCTATCACTGTACCTTTTCCTTTTCAAATCACATTCCCTCCTTTATTTTTGCACGCAACAGTTACAGAGAGTAAGAAATATAAAAAATGGCAACTTCAAAAATCTCGTTCTCCTCTTATACTGATCAACTAAAAATCTCGAAACCACTTTCTAGATTCTTGTTTCAACTAGAGCTTCGATCTGGTGTACGAATTGTAAGGTGCGGCTTCGAGTGGAAGGAAGTCGACAGTGGGTTCGTGCTTGCCAAAACTAGGGTTTGGAGTTTTCTCGAGTATTGGGCATCGATTGGGAGATGGGACAATTGATTTGGTCTCGGCGAAGCTAGTAGCAGTTGGAGTAGGGAGATTTGGCCGTGCGATGCTTGTTTGGCTATCGCGACAGCAGGCTACAAGGCGGAGTCACGAATGGTAAGGGGAGTGCGAGCTCGGGAAAATTGATATGGGGAGGTGGAGATTTTGATGAGGAGAACGTTTGCGTGGTCGGCATGTCGAACGGGGCAGTGGAGTCGCGTGTCAGTGGGAGCGTGCACGGTGTGATGAAGTGTTCGTATACAGGCGTGAGACGTAGAAGAGGGGAGAAGAAGGAGCTTTTATTTGGGCTGGGTTTTGAACCCTATGGGTATGGGTTTTAAATATAAATTTAATCAATGTTTTATATTAATTATATTCGAATCGAGGAACTTATAAATTGTATAACTTCTACACATGAGGTCCGATTCGAACGATTCAAGTTGCGTTGGGATCATATTGTCATCATCTACGCATAGGAATTGAATTGATTGAATTTGAAGCTTTTTGAATTTTCAGTTAAATTCGAATGCGTTCGAATTTAAATCGGAACCAGAACGTAGGAGCGACAATAAAAATCAAAGTGAGTAAATCTCACACGTTTGGATTACTGCAATTAATTTTAAATGATTAAAATTTATTTTGGATGATTGGTTAAATTTATAAATTAATATCAGTTGGATGCTATATTATTTATATTGGTATATAGATTAGTAGTTGGATATATATCCCGCCTATTGGAGCGGATGAGACCCTATGCGCCCCGCATAATAGCGGATGACCCTATGTTATCACGATATCCCGTCTCGAAGTAGGATTGGTATTTTTATGTTGTTTTAACATCTGTGGTTGCAAGAAAATAGTTGGAGGGATCCAACCGGGTTCCTCAAAAATGTTGAATTTAATTTCATATATAGTGATATATGATATGTTTGAAAAAGTTGTGATAGATTATTGTGTGATTTGAATTTATTGGATGCTTTGGTAGCACTGGCCTAGATTTTGGTATTTTAAAATACCATATATATATATATATATGTTTGGATTTGAAAAGAAATAAAAGAAGAAAAAAAAGGATTTTGGAAGTAAAATGTTTATATAGAATTTTGGATTAGTTAAAGAAATTGATTTGTATAAAATAAAAAGTTTGACTTTAAATTTGTACTTGATTATTTTGGGACATTGTAAATAGATATTTTGGAATACTATATATAATGGATTTTAACTAATAATTCTTAAGTGATACTTGTTTAAATATAAAAATTTTAAAAATCGAGATTTAAAATAGATTGGGAGAATAAAAAGGGAATTTGGGAATAAATATAAAATTGGTTATACTCGATCTTAAATAAGATGTCTAAATTACGAAATGGAATTAGAATCGAGATTTGGTTGGTTTTGAAATATAGTTTGGGTTATTTAAGAAATTGATTTATAAATGGAATTTAATTTAGAAATTGATTTATAATGGATTTAAGTGATGTGAAAACCGTTGTAAACTGGAAATGAGATTATGGGATTTATAAACAATGTTTATAAATAAAGTGAAATGATTATCATTTGATAAATTGGGGATATAAATTCATGGTAAGAATATATAATGAGATGGGTAAATCGGTTTAAAAAGAAATGATAGATTTTACTTTTGGAAATGTGAAAAGGGATTTATGAAATTGGGAACGTAAATCGATTGGTGATAAATCGAGAGAGATTTATAAATATTAGATTGGTTATATTAGGATTGAAAAATATATTTTTATCGAGAAGTTTAGTTTGTTTTAAAAAGAGGATTTTTAATTATTAAACTAGGTAATTTAAAAATATTTTAGCATAAAAATATTTCAGAAAGTTAGTTATTTAAATATTTTTAAATTGTTAAAATGAGTTATAAGTTTTATAAACAAGTCTTGTAAATCGATTAGAATTTTATTAATAAATCAGAATTAATTATTGTTTCAAAATTTATGTATTTATTTTAATTGTTTAAAAGTATATTTAATTATTAAATAAAGTTTTCGAAAAGTAATGGTATACTTTCATGGCAGAAATCGGAGGCAGAGATTGCCTGCAGTTAAGTTTGGATTTCTTTGGGATAGAGATGTAATCATTGAGCTGCGAATCCATGGTTTTACCGCATGGTGCTTTCCATATTTATTTTAAAAGTTTTCAAATATTTTTGAAGGGAACGGTCTGTGAATATACTTATTGCGGTGAGATAAGTATATACCTTTTAATAAAGAGATTTAATTTATGGAAATTTAAATTAAATAAGGCTTAGTGTTTTCAATGGGAAATGAATCTTTTGGTTGAATGATTGTTTATTTGATAGTTAAATAACCGACTATCAAATCTGGACCAAAAACATAACTTTGCAAATATCTAGGAGAAACACGGGAATTATATGGTACAGTTACCATCGAAGGTGTTATACTGTACGTGTAAACTCATTTCGTTCTTCTAGGACGATGATAAGGAAATCCATCCACTAACGGTTAGGAGGTGGCCTTCGATCTTATTTTTGTTTGTGTATTTCCTAAAGAACCGGGGTTGAGTTTACTGGAAATATCGACGAATACGTTTTCAAAGTGAAGACAAGAGCATGGAATCGAAGATGGGGCATTGAAGTGCAAGGGCTAATCGCTACTAATCCCGAGGACGATTGCAAAATAGATGTAGTAGGAATAGTGCCTTTGGTTTCGTTCAGACATAGAACAGACTTGTATGGATGAATGCTTTCAGCACATTGTCATTGGAGGACAATGAGCATTCTA
The DNA here is from genome assembly GCA_030737815.1 of Allium fistulosum. Classification (NCBI taxonomy): domain Eukaryota; kingdom Viridiplantae; phylum Streptophyta; class Magnoliopsida; order Asparagales; family Amaryllidaceae; genus Allium; species Allium fistulosum. Next base: position 299,396,633 of record CM060901.1, on the reverse strand, counting down.
AGTGAAAATTCCTTAAAAAGGTAATCGTAGCCTTAAGCCTCATCAAACGGAATGACTGAAAATCAGGGAAGATGTAGCAAGGCTAAGTGGGTCGCACCCAATTAGGGTATGTTATCACCTTTCTAGTTACCCTCGGATATATTATAAATTATGGATACAGTGGTGCATGGGAAAAGAGCTCTCGATAAGGGTGGGAACACCCAGGGTGGTAACATATTTGGTACTATCCAGGTTAGGGGTAGACCGGTCTTGTGTTGTATGGGATCCCGGCGAGGTCTGGGTACATTTTTCTAGATGTGTACCTTGATAGGTGGTACCTAAGTGCCTAGTCATTGTATGGAAATTCATTCTCCAATACGAGCCTTTACGGTTTTGGTTGTAGAGCCTAGTATGCTGGAATTTCATTAATGTAATAATTTCGGCTATTTGAATAAGTATTTGTATTTAGACACTGTTATAATATCACTGAATTTTCTAAAAAAGTGTTTTGGTTATCGTAAGGTAAAAACCCGTCGTGTTTATGTGTGGCGTGGTCTTACGAGATACCTTTGTTTTTCAAAGGATTTTTATAACAGTAATAATTAAAACTGAGTGTGTGTTTCTCACGATGGTTTTCCAGACGGACTCGGGTGTTATTTTATTATAATGCTCGGGTCAGACCGAGTATTACAGATTCAGGATAGGATGTCATGGAGCTCAGGAGACAAGCTGGATGACGGAGACGTATTCCACGTACTTGGTTATATTCCGATGTGTGTGGAAAGCTATATATTCAGCACTTGTGAGGACAAGTTATTATAACTGTCTAGTATTGAGTTGTTGATTTGTTGTACTCTGATGATGTTATGTATAAATAACTACTATAGTTCCTTTTGTATAAAGACATGTTATTATCTATTATACATTGTTCCGCTGCGTTTGTGAGATTCTGTGTTGTTGTTTCTCTTTTCTTCTACCTCTTCTTTTCTTTTCCCCTAAATACCGGGTTTTCCAGCTTCGATTGCTGGGCATGTAATACAGTGGATGTATTAGTGTCGATTTTCGAGGTTGGAAAATCTCGGTCGTTACAATCATCAATATATGAAAGATAGAATAAGCCGCTTATCAATATGAATAATAATACGAGAATCCATTACACTCAAGATGGCTATCTTAGGTATAGTCTCGTCTTCTCATAGATATAACTATCCAAATACATTGTGATGAGATATAACTGTACGATAGAGATGAAGTCCCAGTAGAGCCATATGAATATAACAATATGTGGGTCACGTAGCACATTTCTGTACTAAAATGAGGTGTATCAATAATACATGCCAAATTATTACTCTGTTAGTACCAGAAGGGAGACTGATAGCACAAAGCAAGCTCTAAAGACATAAAGGCTCCACTGTCTTTGTTACCATCACAAAATCGTGACACGTATCCAATAGTGTGCTCATCAACGCGAGGACTCAATAGCCACGACTGACTCTAGGCCCTATAGGTAACCGCCTAGGTGACACGATCAAGCTGTTGGGTTGGATTCTAGCCATCTGGTTCTCTCTAACACAAATAAAAGGAGTACATCATAACAGTGGCATATAGAACTAATACATATGGTCATGAAGTCATAGTCATCGTTAGGCATAAAGCCATACTCGCTGAATGTTAGCACAAAGCCATACTCATCTCTACGTGTATCACCTCACACATATAACACTATTCCCATCACGTGAGTGTCGTTTACTTACATTGAATAATAGAATAAATATCACAATAGCGTCTCATACCATTGCATGATACTCAAATATTTATTCACGGCTTATAAATTACACTAAATCTCTATAATATTCTATATAACGAGTCCAATGAAAAACCGAAGAAATATTATCGAAAATCTCATACCAGACGGTATAATCACTCCATTTATTCAGATTTCTCATCACACGGAATGAAATATCACAAAATCATATAAAGGATGTCATCACCATATCATATTAAAATAAACAATCAAATATATATACATATATATATATATATATCAATGGTGAACGACTTATATCATCAAAATTAGTAAGAGAAGATGACAAATCATGTATAAATATATTTATAACATACATTAATAATTCACAAGTAATTATACTGTTAGGGAAATACATTTTAAAATTCCAAAAGTACAAATTGGAAAGTATTTCTTGTTTTCCGTAATCTTGTTATTTGGTAAATAATTAATTAAAGTAAATATAAAATGTACTTTTCAATAAATTATTAATTTCTCATTCTTTGATAAATTCAAATATAAATTTAATAATCACCCAATATTCTCAGAAAACTCATTTCCTACTTTTGAAACCCCAAAATGGTTTGTAAGACTTAATACTACTCATACCAACTATTTCATAATTTTCCATCCTTAAATACTACTTTTAATTAATTGCATACGATCTAAATCAGGTTAATATATTCCAAATTCATACTTTCTATTTTCTATAATCTTTATTATCTTCACAATTCCAGATAACATACTTTAAAAGTTATAAAATATAATTTAGGAATCATATATATATATATATTATGGAATTTATTACAATATTTACTGATTTATTGAAAATCAAAATCTAATTTATTCTTTAGTTAATTAATTTCTTAAAATTTAATTTATTTACATTTATAAATTCACAAATAAAATTTACAAATACATTTATATTTTTATTTTTAATAGATTTGATTATATATATCATTTCATATTTTTATTTATTTTATTCTAATTTTAATATAAAAAATTCTAAAACTAGCATGGCATCGGTCGACCACTGGTCGACCATCGTCGGCCGGTCACGGTCAACCGGTAGACCCTAGGGGTCAACCGTGCCTGAAATAAAATTGCTTCTTCTCCGATTGAATTTCAGCATCTCGACCACTGTCAACTCGCCTATCTCGTTACACTCGTATCACATAACACTTGACATCAATATCCCACTCAAATACAGGTGCACACATATAGGATTATAGATTAAACATAGATTTTGTGAGATTCGGACTCACCTGTACGCTATTTTTCCTCTTCCTTCTCTCTCTCGAACGCACTCACGCAGCACACCACGACAACAATGCAACCCTAAGCCCTTCTTGCCATTCATACAAGTATCAGAAGGCACATATTCAAGTTTGGTAAATTTTGGTAATTTATTGGATTTTTTTATTTTCAAAGCGGAGAGGGTTTCATTGTTTTTGTTGAGGGAGATAAAATGAGACGACGAAGTAAACAAACTTTTTACTAAAGGGAGAAAAATCCTCGAAATAGAGATACCTAGAGAATGAATTTGGACCATAAAACTTGGGCTTGGGCTTTAAAACAAAATAAGTAAATATATGTATATGTATTCCTTCATTTATAAAAATAAATTTTAATTAATTTAAATAAATAGAAATTACATTTCAAAATCACTTTTTCTTCCAAACCAATATTACATTTGAATCACATCACTTTTATAAAATATTATTTCACACTTTTATCTTATTTAAATTTCAATTATCATATTTTCACGACTTTAATCTTTTTATTAAATAATTTCCAAATCAATTTATCAAATAAAACTTCAAATTTTATTTTAATCAACTAAATTACTATTTGAACTTTAATTAATTACTATTAAAAATCCGGTTGTTACAATACATTATATCTCTATAACATAATTTAAGCATGAATAGGTAAGATTTTCTTGCATAGTAACTTGACATCTCAAATAATTACCAATTTACTTAAGCCTTGTACAATATAGTTCTAGCTTAATTTCACATGTGTTCCTAGTCCTACGAAGGATGCATGGTTCAAAGAATTCAAGGTAAAATACTTTTTTTCATAAAAAACTAAATTTTTTAACTACTTAAATATTTGACAGTATTTTTATTGCAAACAAGAATATTTCTATTAGTTAGCAGATGTAACGACCCGTAAATTTTAGTGGTTTTATTTATTCAATTAATTGATTTTTTGGGAAAATTTAAATAATAATATTTTGAAATAAATTTTTTATATGTGGAATGCGTCTAATTAAACATAGCAAATGGCAAATTTTCATCTGAAAATATGGAAGTTTATTTTCTAGTGCAATTTTATTTAAATTTAAATCAGTTAAATTTGATGATAATAAAATATTTTCCAAACCTGAATATTTTTATATAATAAATTTGTAAATCATATTTTGAGTGTGACATCATATTTCGTTTCGTCAAATATTGACTACTATTGCTCCGTTTATCTTAATTCTAGCATTTTAGCAACATTTCGGTACCGATATCGATTTTTGATCGGATGATCGTACCACTGATATCAGTATACCATTTTGATCGTCTCATCGTGCTGATCTCCAAAGTATATTGATTTGTGCATTTCGACGCCCGGTATGCAGCGAAATCTATGCAACGATTTCCGTATCAGTTCTGTATTTGACCCATTTGGTTTCTAGATGACCTTTCGTTAATCCACTTGTATAACTGATTGGTCACCGTTCTTTTATATTCTCAATTTATTATTAAACCCTTGCTATTTCATCGGTTGGATGCAAACATGCATTTGCATTAAATTTTTTTTTTGAAATCATTGAACTTTGCTTGACATTTTCACTGTATTACCATCTCTCCTCTTCTCTATTCATTCAGTTTGACACATTATAAAAAAAATTCATGCATATTGCCTGACAACCGCAACCGCGCCCACCCCATAGAGACAAACACTTCGCCACCCATGCTCCTTCTTCGCTCAACTGTGCATCAAGCCTACCCCACCAGTGCCGAGATCATTAGCCACACTTCAACCCACTTCGACCGAATTTCCTCCACCTTTGCCGAGACCGAGCTGCTACCCCACCTCCACCGTAAGCCGTAACCTCGCCCGAACCTCCCTAGAGCTGCCGAGCCTTGTCTAGGCCTCTGCCTTCAGCTCGCAGCCATCTTCGTCATAGCCTCCTCTAGTATATATGGGTAATACATATATTGTTGATATATATGTATTGTAAGATGGATAATTTTGAAAATATATATAATCTATAGTTTACAGTATATATATAGTTTTATTTGTTCTTCTTTACAGTTTATATAATTTAACAGTTTACATATAGTATATTTTATGAAGTATATAATTCGATCTATATATATGTATAAGTTTATGTATATATAATTATATATATTTATGTGTTGTCTATTGAGGCTTATTGTAGAAGCTCATAATAGTTCACATACTATTTACTGTATGAGTTGGTTTATATTGTTGTGGTATATATGTATACAGTTTTAAAAGTAATAGTTTGCAGTTGCTTAATGTCAGTCTACATATCAGATTTAAAATATATATGTAGCAGCAGCATATATAGATGTTTATATATATATATATATTTCGTATGTTGATGGTTTGCTGTGAAAATTTAGTATATTGTTTCAGCTATACTTTATATATATATATATGTTATAGTATGAAAGCTTATATTAGTATATTTAGTTATAATATATTAAGGTATATGTTGCCTACAGGTGTACAAAGATTTTATAGTATTATATGTTACATTTTAAAGTGTTTATATATATTATAAGTTATATAGTTTATATATATATATATATGGTATATATACATATGTTGGTATTATACGTGTAAAGTATACATGCCAGTTATATAAAAGTTTAAAATAAGTTGTCTTATGTTATATATATTGTTACAATATATAATCTTTTATAGTTAGTAAAGCCCATATACATGTTTGTTATATCTATAACATAGTAATATACATGGTTATATTTGCTTTGCTGTAACCTCTTGTTGCATATATATATAGATTTTAAATTCTATGTCTCCATTCTATATGAATATACAATGTAAATTTTGTATGTGTTTTATATATGGAGGTTTATGTAAAGTATATAGTACATAGTTATTATAAACTCACTGAATTCTAAGATTGTAGTGTTTGGAGTCTGACTTTTGAAAGCAAAGGTGTTCTATTGGTTTTCAAACATAAATATATATATATATACACTAAGTCTGTATATATTATACAACCCTTTTGTGTTTTTATTTTCTGGTTATATATAAAGTTATGATTTGTCAGTGTTATACCATATAAGTTAGAATCTGTTGCAAATATTAAAAAGTATATAGACTGTAGTTTATCCAGTTGCGTGTTTTATTTAGATGTGTATATATATTATATATAAAGTTTATACAATTATACATTATAAAGTATATTAAGTTATAAAGGTTTATATATAAACATTCTGTTGTATTTCTAAATATATGCGTTTTGAAAATATATAGAATTCCTTTTTAATATGTGTTTAAAATTAATATTTGATTTCAGAATATTATATGTATGTGAAGTTTATATATATTAGTTTGGATATAATAGTTATATATATGTGTTCACTGATACCAGTTATCATCATCCATCCAATTTTGATTTGATTTCATCAATTTCTATTTATCAGCTAGTTCGTTGAATCGTGTCCATCTAGCTTTGCTTTGGAAGCCGTGCTTGCATTTCGTAACTCAATCTCATTAACTATTCTCTCTAGCCTCGAAAGGTGAACAATCACTCACGATTAACGTTCTTATATTTATTAAATTTGATTTCAATTGAAACGACAATTGAAATATACTGCTGTTAGTTATTTACATTGCTATATATATGTTATTATCCGTATTTATTCACCTGTGACATTTGACACCATTATTTGTTATTTATATTTATGATATATGTCTGTTATATTATTATCATATCTGTTATCACTCTGCAAGTTCCCTGTTAGTATAGAATTCCCTATGGGTTGAAATGATACATACCCGAACGATCTGTAGAATAAGGGGAAATTGTTATGGGTTGAAATGATAAACCCAAGCGATTTTCATTGAATTGAATTTGGGATTGCGGGTTGAAAGGATATATACCCGTATATATTTAAATTGCGGAGTGAAATGATAAATATCCGTACCACTGGACCATAGGATAGAGAATTATATACAGACACCGTTGGTCTATATATATAAATATTTTGAAAATGATTTCTATGGTTCTTGAAAAGAAATATATGATTTGATAAATATTGATTTTAAGATATTATGTATATATGTTATTTTATAAAGGCTAAAATTTAGACTTTTAAATTTATATGTTGAAATTTTTAAAGGTTATAAGTAGTTTTGAAATTATATTTTAAAAAATAGATTTTATAATGATTTTTATAAATAAAGGTTGGAAAGATAGTTTTGAAATTGATTTGAAATGGTATTTAATCAAGGATTTTATTTAATTAAATCGATTTGAAACTTATTGAATTTGAAATTTTAAGATATGATTTTATAACTTGATTTGATTCAAAGTGATAAATTGAATATTTCAAGTAAAGGAATATCTAGTTTATTTAAAATGTAATTTAAGGTTTATTTAAATGATATTGGATTGATTTAGTGAATATTTCAAACTAAATAATAATGAAGTTAAATTTGAGATATAAATGGAATTTTCAAATTTAGTTTTGAAATGTGGAATATTTAAAGCTTTGAAATATATTGAAATTGAAATGGTTTATTCTGTGGTTCAAATCTGTATTTGAAACCGACATAATTTGAGATGGTTTATTTAGAAATTGAATTGAATTGAAATTGATGAATTGAGATTGAATTAAATTTGAATATTGGAATTCGAGTTGATTTGAATCAATTTGTGAAATTTGAGGAAGCTATTTTATTATATAAAGTATTTTAAATTATATTTAAAACTATTTATATATTTTACTTTATAAATTACTTTAATATAAACTATTTTAATATAATAATTATTTTAATATAAACTATTTTAACTTATAACTATCTTTATATAAACTATTTTATTTTATACACTATTTTAATATCTAAACCGGTTAAGTGGATTTCCAAAGTATTATGATTTCTAAGTTATGATTTCTAAAGTGTTATGGTTTTAGAAGCTTAAAAATTTTGAAAGTGTTATAACTTCGAAGTGCAACGATTTTTGTAAATGGATATATTTGAAATGGAAATGATATCGTATTTGGTTTTGAAATGGAAACGATATCGTATTGATATGGTTTTGAAATGGCAATGATATTTTGGTTTTGAAGTATAACCTATTTTGAAATGACCGCGGTGTTATAATAACGTTTGGTTGTTAAGGAGACCAGGATCGGTTATTGTCATACTCTCTGTCAATACCGAAAACCACTTTAACAACTGTGTACACGATGGAGATTCCAGAATGAAGTAGGATGGTGGCGACGATCCTATATGAGGTATATACGTGGACCCGACTCCCGTGAGTTGGCATAAGGTGGGTAAAACAGGAGCGATTCCGGGCCAATGAGATAGCTCCTCTGATCGGACACATTCCATCGATACTATACTCTGACTTGCGATTTATTTGGTGGCCACCCTTCGATTTTTACTCGGGAGTGTGTTTCGAGGTGGGCGGTAATGGCTGCTATGCGTTACCACCAGTCCAGATGCGTAATTGGTATATCTACTCTGGCATTACCTAGTTGTGCCGTGTCACCTACCCTAGTGCGCCTTTTACGAGTTTGATTTGTGTCGTACCTATGGAGTATCCTCTGGTAGCTCCAGTTTACGGGGTATTACGGTACTGTATAGACTATTGGCACTATAAATGTGTTAAGGTGGAAAATGTAAAGCCTTAACGCTATTTTAGTAGTTTACTTTACTATAGACATAATATAATAGGGTATATTACTACCTAGTAGATAGTTCCACGAATCCTTAGAGGATGGTTATCCCAAACATCCTTTGAGTTACTTGTATTTCAGTTGATATTTCACTTGAGTTGGATTTATTGATATAAGAATGTTAATCCTGACTCGAGTGTTTTGTGTTTTGCTTTACGCTCGGGTCAGACTGAGTGTCGTAGCATTTGAGACTCACCTTTGGAGTTGGAGCTTCGCTTGGAGATCCAGCTATCTATTCAGCTTTCAGTTATTCAGTTGATTCCAATGATGTATTTTGATCTTGTATTTGACTATTGTACCGAGACTTTTATGTATTCGAGACTTCTATTGTATCTTTTTTTAACTCTGATATATATATATATAGTAGCTTCATGAACTACTATTCATTTGTTTCCACTGCTTATTGTTATATTACTCTGTGCCTGTGATTATTTTATTTACTGTATATGCTGAGATTTGCCAAATATAAATTAACAATATGATATTTTGAGCAATTCAAGTCCGACATGTGTGGATGCGAATGGTTGAAAATATCGGGTCGTTACAGCAGACTTCCACATGGCACTTCAAAAAACACAAATGCTAAGAACACTTGCATCCAAGCGACTATGCACTATACTTGCATTTGCTACTGATTAGGATAACAAAGTTGAGGCCCACTTGTAATTTGAAAAATAATAAAATATGAAATTGTTGTTCTTTCAGCCAATGGCTTGACAAATAGAAAGGATAGTCGCCTTAAGCAACTGTCCATAGCTGATATCCTCAAACAATTATGGAAGAGAAAAGGTTTGATAAAATAAAGGTAGATTGTTGTGCAAATTGTCCTTTCTACTTGTCATCAACATATACCGACTTGTATATCTCAGGAGGTATGAATCAATTTCTACAATACTGAACATGTGAAAATGTCTAGCTGCTTTCGACAAGAATACCTGAGCATCACTAATGAAATCCTTGTTTACATCGCCGTGGTTCTAGATTGGCCGCACAGTATATAAATAATTTGGTGATTCTTTAAATTATTTACCAATAATGACTAATCATAAAATTTTAATGATAATTTATTGATATCTTTCAGCTTGGGAATCTAGGTTGAGACAGACATTTATGGAGGTATGCATGTAGACGCACGCTATCGGTCTAGGAGATGGTTTCAAAAATTACTAGTGGGCCGATGAGTTTCAACTAAATTTGATGTAAGTCATCTGCAAAATCTTCGATATTGATTTAAATATTTATGATACTTATAAAATAGGGGATTTTCACTTCAAGGGCTTATTTGTGCAGGTAATAAGTTTTAAGGACACTATTTCTAAAAAATTAGTTTTAAGGACATTTTACAGGAAAACGATAAAAGAATTTATCATTTTCAGTTATACAGAAATAATGATAAAAAGATTTATCATTTTCCTGTATAACTTAAAAAGATAAATGAATTTATCATTATCCTGTAAATTGTCCTTAAAACTAATTATTTAGAAGTGTTGTCCTTTAAACTTATTACCCTGAAAATAAAAGCCCTTCAACATAATTTCCACTATAAAATATATGATACTACATATATACAAGCATGCACACGCACGCACGCGCATACACACACACACACAAATATATATATATATATATATATATATATATATATATATATATATATATATTATAACAAGAGAGTTGCCTAGTTAGAATAATCGAATTACAAAATCATCAAAACGAGGTCTCTCAAGATGAAGTGAATTGTGTCTTTAGTGAAATTGTCATAGATAAGAAGACGCACATAGGCTGGGTTTTGGCAATGCTCCTATGATGATTATTTTAAACTTAACTAAACTTGTTTATATATGTTGTGTCAGTTAATTTTAATTTGATATAACAATGTAGATGTTCAAAAAATACTTTTAACTATTATACACAAGCGTACAAAGTTAAACCTATAATGCATAATCTTCCAAATTAGATGAGAGAGTTAGGATGTTAGATGAGTTAATAATCTAAGAAACTATGATTTAGCAAATCCATAGCCAAGTGAAATGAATTCAAGGTGAGATGGGGATGACGAGAGAGTTCATACAACATCAGCAACTACAATGACAAAGTGCGGATGGAAGTGGATCTTCCCACGATTAAGTGATATGTAATATATATAATGACTTGTTGGACTGGATGTTGGAAATGTATATATTTTATATTATTAGAGTATCTTGGAGTTGTAATGTATTATGCAAACATGTAGTTGTGATATTGGACATGTATGTTATTCATATGTTGTTGTCTATTATTGTTTGTCATAGTTTAGTGATCGTATCATTGCCTATGATGATAGATAATTGACTATAGTGATATATATACATATAATATTGCTTGTTTGGCATATCCATTTTGAATTTATACGATATAATATTATGATTTTTATCAAAAGGGAGGCAAATATAGCAGAATTTAACCAAAATATCACCCAATTTCGATAAGTCGTCAACGATATCTATGATTTGTAATTTGAAAAGGAGTGAATATAACATAGGAAATGCATTTTTTCCGTAGAGAAAGCATAGGGAAATGGTTCTGAAATTGTATTAAATGTGACAGGGTTAGGGGTATGCTTTAGGGGCAATATGTAATTTGTTACATAATCTAACTTGATAACCAATCTTGTTTAAAATAAAAGGTGTTTTCTTTCTATTATACACTTGATATAATACGTTAAATTAATTAATTCATGTAATTTAAATAATATTTAATAGAAAATCCATAAATGATATATTTTGTCATAATAGTTACAATGCATTGTAACCATTAGTGATTTTATCACAATTAAACAAACATACCATTTTAAATATTCCTAGTCAAGATGTATCGAGATTGATATCGATACATCCATTGAGACTAGAGTATGTAACGCTTTACAAATGTTGGGTAGTGTATTACTCATGGCTGATGGGGTACCAGAGGTTACGTACTAATAGTTACTAGATAACTAGAATGACTCATTCGATAGTTTTCTGTTAGTTAATATAACTAAGGTCAAACAAAAAATATCGATATGAAAACGTTACATAATTTCCTTGACTTGAAAATACTATCGAGCTTTAATGTGAAAACCCCGCTTTGATTATAGTTAAATTGTGGCACGACGTCCATCAAACGATTATAGTTGGGTCGAGTGGAAGCATTGGGTTTCACTATTCAAAAGAGGATTTGTATCTTCGGTTATGTGAGGTTAGTATCACGGTCAACTGAAGTCAACTCAAAGTCAAAGTCTCTAGCCAGAGCAGTTCGGTTAATAATAATTGTTAGTATTGAACCAAGGACTTTGTGTTCAGACTATAGAGTTGAATATGGATGATATTGGAATTTTAACCATTAACAAATTCCATAAGTCCAAAGTGATATAGATTTGACGAAGATAATTGGTGTAAATAATTGTTATAACCGGGTAAAGCTTAATAAAGTAAAATTGGATTTTACTGAAACCAAATAAGCAATAAATTTGGTCATAATATCGTACCTAAGTGTCGCACAACCAAAACGATGAATACTCCTTTTATCACCTGATTTAATTAATTTGTAATTAATATAAATTAATTAATATTTATGAAATATTAGTTATAAAATTTTACATGTGATGTGTTGACCAATGTAAACAATGTATTTATAATAGTTATAAATATATTAATCGATATACGATATCAATACGCGTTTAGATTTAGATTTAAATGCAACGAACATCATTTAGGCTAGAATTCATTTTAAGGCCCATATGGGGCATGCAAATTTCTGCCATAATAGCTTGGATAGGTTATGAACCACTTTTCTTTTATTTATAACATAGGACATGAACCACTTTTCTTTTCATTTGACATAGGACATGAACCACTTTTCTTTTCATTTGACTTCCTATTCATATGCCACTCTCTATGTCATTTATTTAGAGATTTTTGCTCTTCTTCCTTATACAGATTTCGACTAGTAAACCCCATTTAAACCCAAAAGAAATCTAAGCTCAAATCATATCAAAATTCTTCAATTCGATCATCGATGGTAAAGCAGTTTGGAAGCCAGCAACTTTAGAACTTGGATTTGATTCAAGGCGTCATTCATAATTTCAAAGTCAGGACTCTAGGCCTTGGTGAAAGGTATTCAACATGTTCACTAATTCATTTAATATTATTATCTATTATTGTAATATATTGTGGGTTATTTGATTATATTACGAATTTGGTGTATCGGCGTTCTGTCACATATTAGATGGTTGAATATATTAGTACATCTACATATTAAAAAAATATTTTGTATATTTACCGGTATTAAACTTACGACCTAAAAATAAAAATATTTTTTAAAATTAAATAACATATATAGTTTTATCAATTAATAAATTATATACAAAGATTATAATCATAAGATAATTATTTTAATCTATCTAAAATTTTGATTTTGCACAACAATAATTCAACAACAAATTTTACTTTATTTTAATATATATTTATATTTATTATAAATGTTAATATAACTATTTATTTAACTAGAATTTTATTATATATATAAATTGATATAAATTGAAATTAATTATAAATTTTATTTGATAACATTACATAATTTTTAGATTTCAAAACAAATTTTAAATAATTCTACTAATTAATTTTGATCGATTTTTAAATTATTAATAATTTTTATAAATAATTATTTTATAAATCCAAAAAAATAATTATTTCTTGTGCCTTGAGCTCTAAATCAGCTAGCATCAATTTTATAATATATATATATATATATATGTGAATATGTGTTTGTATATTTATAATTATTTATTAATCAAAATAAATAAAAAATTAAATTTCTTCACGGGTTTGCAGCAGCAACTAAAAATTATTTTAAAATTATTTTATATCAATTATTAAATGATTTTATTATTTTATATAAATAAACATTTGTACAAATACATCTTAAATATTTTATATAAATTATTACAATTATTATTTCAATATATTTATATATAAATATATGATTGTATTTTATAAATGTATAATTCTATATATATATGTGTGTGTATTCATGTATGTATATGTATGTGTGTGTATGTATGTATAACATTTGATGCATATATATATATATACACACACACACACACATATATTCATTTAGATAGCACATAGAATACTAGAAGAGCTGACATGTCCGTTGCTATGTGAATCCCAACACCTATACATGGACATGTCAACCCATGCATACTTTATTATGTTGCATATGCACGCACATACATATGTGTATATGACACACATATTTAAACATAATATAAAATAATATAATGTAAAACTTTATTTATAAAATTAAATAAAATAACGATTTTATTTAAAAGAAATTTAGAACAGTTTTAAATGAGTTAGACTTCATCGGCCCAATAAAGATCCAAAATGGTAAAGTAAAATTGAAATTCACCCATTTCTTCCGTTGTGGATTGACCCAGTTCCAACAATGGTATCACAGCTAAATAGCATTTGCGATCTACATCTGTAGTGTTAGGGCTAACTTATTAAAGCTTACCCATATAGTAGGGTGTTTAGAAAGTAGTGTCTAAGGTTGCGTTTGGATAACCAAGTACTCTGCCCTACCCAGCTGTTGGCCCAACCCAAAAGGATAAGGTAAGCCCAAAGTTATCCCTAATATAAAGGCCTAAATTGATTTGGCATTGGGGTAATTTCAAGTTGTTTTGAAATTAAAATAAAACTTTAAATTTAAAGTTATATTTAAAATAAGAAAATGTTATAATATAGATTTTCAAATTATTTTGAAAATTAAGATAAAAGCTTTAAATTTAAAAGTTAAATTTAAAATAAAACACATATTATAAAAGTTATAATATAATTTTCAAAACGTTTGAAAATGGTATAAAATTAATTTAAAAAATATTATTTATTAATAAGATTAATAAAATAAATGAATTAATTAAATAAGTTAATTAATTAAATATATATATATACATGTATAATATATATAATGATACATGTTATGTTGGCTTGAATTGTTTAAGACAATATAAGTATACATATGTGTATAAAAGAATTTTCAAAACTAATAAAATTTAATTAAAATTGTTTAATTAAATAAATTAATTAAAAGTTAATTAACAAATTAAAATACATATATATATAAGATGTATGTGTATTACTATAAAGGTTATAGTATATATATTCAATATAATTTTTATAATCGAATAATATAATAATTAATTAAAGTGTTAATTAATTAAATAAGATTTAATTAATATAATGTTATACATAATATATTATATAAGTTAAATAAAGTATAAAAGTTATATAATAACAAAATTTATATAATATAAATGTATAAACTAAAGGTGAAACGATAAGAGACCCAATTAGACTTAAGGAATAAATATATACGTATAGTATGTATACCGTGATTTCTGATGTTTCCGACACTTGAATCGCGAGGGTATTTCATAAGAAATATATTATTCCATAAGACAATATCACTTAGTTAAGTATATTGAAGATTATGAATCTTTAATATAAATGTTGTCCTCTACCATTTATATATAAATAAATTACTTGCATACACTCAAGTTGTTGAGCAAACTCAAGCTAGAGATGTTATGTGTAGTATTATTAATATATTGACTAGACGAGGTAAGATAACTATACGTATTTGTTGAGCAAACTCAATGTACATATACTATACTTAGGCCGACACGAAATGATAGTTGTGAGTGAATAATGTTTTTCAATTTATTAAGCAAATTCAAGGTTGAAATGAGATTAGGACAAGAAAACATATGTTAAAGGTTGTATATGATATAACCGATAAGTAGTTATCCATCGTTTGTGCGGTATTTAACATTTCTAATATTGTAAGAACATCTATTATGTATCATTAAAATAATCTATGTCGATAAATTTGTGTAGTAAATATAATTGATAAAATGTTTATAAATTAAAAATACAAATGAACTGAATTAATATTGACAGATAGAAATATAAAATATAATTACCAATAAATTTTTGCATGTTGACCTATGCAAGTGCCTAATTATACAACCATCAAATACATTCATAACTTGGTTACTTATGATTTTACTTACCAAAGACCGTGTATTATCTTCAATGAGTTTCGAACTCTAAAAGAAATACAAGAATCTGGATACATATATGATCATATATAAATGTTATACGGTAAATAGTCACAATTCGTAATGTACGAAACCTCGATGAAATTATTTCATTGAAATAAGCAAGTAAACTATATGTGAGATCGTGTATTCAATATGATTGATTACAACAATGATGTTGTTGTATTAAATGTAATATTGGACCAAAGGCTACAGGATAGGTCTAAGAATTCGGTCACTGTAATGTTAGTTTGATCAGTTTACTTAAAGTGCAATTTATCTGATATCCTTAAAAGTTAAGGATGACCAAATGCACATTTGTAAAGAGTTTGTTATTATATTATAGTAATGATTTCATTTGAATGATTCGATCGAAGGAAATCAAATGTATTAGGGTGGATAAACCTAAGGCATAGTTGGAATGAAAAGAGTGGATGATCATTTCTGCTTCATAAAGAAATTCAGAAATGAGAATTATAAAATAATGATAGATACGTAACATTGGAATGAAAAACATTATTTCTATTCCAAAATTGTATTTTCACATAGAAAATTGTCTTCTATGATATTTTATTTCATTAAATTTAAAATATTTGATCTGAAAATTCTCGACTGTAAACCTGTTATGGTAAATGAAATAAATAGCCTATAATAAGTGATTGAATATTTCACGCGTTATTATAGTAATAGCATGAAATATTTGGAGCAAGCCATATAACACTTATTGGTCGCATCAAGTTACGAAAATTGTTTTTTTAAAACGTACCAAACATTATTTATGAAATAATAATTGCTTTTCAGTATTGACTGAAAAATAGATACAGTTGTATTTCAATATGAATATTATGAATATTTTTTATAAAATAAAACTATAATAATGGTATTTGTGATGCATTGAAAAATACAGAAGTATCTAAATTTATTTGCAATTATTTTGAAATTATGGACTAAGCCACGGTTTGAAGAAATAATTATTTGATTATATGGTTAATCATATGTTACTAGTGAATTGTATCTCAAACAATAAAGGGCAAAGCACTCATTCAGTGGGAGTATCATAAGAGTTGATGAACTCTTCAGATTGAAACATATAGACGTATGCGATTGCGAGTCTATTAATACCATAACGGTTCATATACTTCGTTATATTCATCGATAAGTTATCGCCATGAAGGACATGTGTATTTGATACACATGTAGTATGTCTATGATAAGCTCATATAGTATAAATCGGAAGTAAGTAAAATAACATGCAGTAGGAAGTAAAATTGATTCAATTTGATTGAATATGTGAGTATATTGGAAAGTGTTCCAAACGAACCTAAAAATGGATAAAGATTAAATCTCAAAAGTCATTCCTTCATATGATACATAATGATGTATCGATAATGAGTAATAAAACTTTGTTTGACAAAGTACGATTAATTTCGAGTGAAGTTGAGCTAACTTCTTTCTATAAGGTCGTGTACTTAAGAGTAATACATGAGGTTAAAATTAATTTTATATATACAATGGTCTACAAAATCATACAAGATAAGGGATTTATAAGAAATCCCAACATATCCTAGGCCAAATAGTTGGCAGATTGTGCGAGTTGAAAGATGACACGTAATAATTGTTCGTGAGCGATCTTGTATGAATCTCCACAAAAGGAGTTTAGGAATGAATATCATTGGATGACCAATTTATGTTTTGAACATAAGTTTTGTAAAGTAAAACCAAATCAGGTTTATATATAAGTGATTCATAAAGTGTTTATGAACAGATATTTCTTTCCACTGAGAAACAACTGTTATTTCATGAAATACCTACTTCGTAGCGAAAGAGTTTCTTTGAAAAATTATTGGTAGTTAATTAAATTTGGATATGATCCAAAGATAAAACTGATTATGTAGAATGAAATGAAATTAACCTAACCTAAACGAATATATCACATTAGAGTGTCTAATAAGTATTCTTACACATTGAAGATAGGACTATAAGTTTCTTATCAATGTCAGGAATAGACAATCTTCAGTTGTGAATTAAGCAAATTTAAGTATTGAATCTATGACATGTTATGATGCACAAATCCAAAAAGGATTCCAAGTATGTTATGAAAATATGATTTTAGTAGTTGTACCTAAAGGGATATGATCCATTGGCCATGAATGAGTCTCGAAGAGCAAGATAAATGCAGTTGGAATATAATGAGCAATTTTAATAAGAATAATATCATGAATTTCAATTGTTGAAATTAGCGTAATAAATTTGATTTTCAATGGGCTCAAGTTAATTCGAAGTTGCTCACAAAATTATCATTTGGTATGATTTTATGCTTTAGTATATATGCGTTGAAATGGAAAATTTTGATTAATGATTTAGAATATACTATTTGCACATAACAACCAAAGTGTCTCGAAGTCAATAGGAGCGATATTGAGTTTTGAGTTTTTGGATATGAACCAAGAAATGAATGAAAGTATCATTTCATAAGCATCAGAATTGAATAAGTATTTTGATAGAAATACCGAATAGTTTGATTTTCGGTCAAAATGCAAAGGAAGCATGTGTCCACAAGAAAGAACCACTAAAAGGTACATAGATATTTCTAGGCTATAAGTAAACAACATAATTTTGTTTGTTAATGATGTACTTTTGTTAAAATAAGTACTAGTTTGGTTTTCTAATACTCGATATTGGATTTGTAAATTATATCTTTAAAGGATGTTGGTAATGTCCTAAGCGATATGCAAAGAAAGCTTATGGAACATGTAAGATGGATTCCTTATGTATTGACGGTAGGAATTATCATATATGTTGGATTGTCTATAATATTGTAATTTTCTTATGTATTTGATGCATAAAGCAAATATCAAATATGAATTAAGACCACTAAATGGTAGTTTAGAGTGTTCTCGAGTATTTACTAAATACTAGAGAATTGTTTATAGAAAACAGCAAACTCTTTATGAAAGAGTGTTTGAACTCGAACTTCATAAATGCTATCAATTATAGTAGTCGATGTTAAATTCATGTTCAAACCATAATTAAGAAGCTTTAAGTTGGAAATGTTGCAAACAAAAGATTGTGGTTGATTTAACGAAAGGCTGAGTACATCACCTTGAATAGCACCACAATAAAAGCAATGTATATAAATATAAATGCACAAATTTATAACTGAGCTAAGGGTGATTCTAGGTAGTAAGAATACTACATCATTGTTACATGATAACAATGTAATAATAAAAGCTCACTAGAAGTCGAGAAATAGACTCGAAATAGTTCCACATGATAGAGGTAGTTTATCAACACCGGAGAGAGTTGATTGACAAAAAATGTGGTTGCGCGAGTATCGAGACATGGCCAAAAAATGTTGGGCGCGTGTAAACTCATGAGCGCGCGGGTGGAAGCTGCAGACTGTCGTGGTGAGGTCGTTCAAGCCTTTAAATAAAGATGCGTGACGTGGTCTGGAAACTTGGTCGCGAGAGTGAGGTAATTAGGTTGTTTTCTTTTTGTTAAATGGTAGGTCAATTTAATTCAATAACTGGTAATTAGTTTAATTTCATTTTATTGAGTTATTAAATAAATTTATATCATCTCGAATTGTTAATAAACTCGTAATCCATTTATATGAGGTTAAAATCGAACAAAATTGGTTGTATGGGATTCGTGGCTGGGAAATCTACGCGGTAGGTTTAAAATTGGAATGGATTGAAAATTAAAATCCAGGTGAGTTAATCTCACTCAATTTTGGATTACTGCAATTAATTTTAAATAGTTAAAATTAATTATTGGTTGGTTGGTTGAATTTGATAGTTTTATCAGTTGAGTGTGATATTTTATATATAGTAGTATATATATATATATATTAGAGTGATTGATATTCCCGCATATATATAGCGGATGAGACCTTATGCTCCTCGCATAATAACGAATGACCCTATATACCGTGATATCCCTCTCGAAGTGAGATTGGTATTTTTATATTGTGCTAACATTTGTGGATGCAGGGAAACAGGTTGGAGGGATCCAACTGGATTCCTCAAAAATGTTGAATTTATTTTCATATTCAGTGATATGATATATTAATAATCTGTGATAGATTATAGCATGATTTGAAATAATTTGGTGCTATGGAGTTACTGGTTAGATTTTGGTATTTTTAAATACCAATGAAATTTTTTTTAAATTTGGAAAGATATTAAAAAGGAAAATTTGAAGTGAAAACATTTATAGTGAAATTTGGGTTTATTAAAAGAAATGAATTTTGGGTAAAATAAATAGTTTGACTTCAAAATTTATACTTGATAAATTTTGGAATGTGGAAAATATGGATTTTAGAATTATATAAACAAAAGGATTTTTAATAATGAAACTTAAGCGATTTATTTAAGTGTAAAAAAGATTTTTAAAATCGAGATTTAAAATAGTTGGGAAAAATAAAAGGGGAAATTTGAAAATAAAATATGAAATTGATGTTACAGATTTAAATAAGATTTCAGATTATAAAGAAAGTGAAATCTGATTTTAGTTGGGTTTTGGGATATATGTCTGGGTTATTTAAGAAATTAATTTAAAAATGAAATTTAATTTAGAAATCTATTTAAAATCGATTAAGTGTATGAAACCGTTATAAACGGGAAATGTGACTATGAGATTTATAAACGAAGTTTATAAATAAAGTAAAGTAATTATCGGTGGATAAATTGAAATTATAAATTCACGGTGAGGATTTATAAGGAGATGGGTAAATCGGTTGAAAAATAAATGGTAGATTTATTTTTAGAAATGTGAAAAGGGAATTTACGGAATTGAGATGTAAATAAAATTGGAAATAAATCAAGAGAGATTTATAAATATCAGACTGGCTGTATGGGAGTTGGAAAATATATTTTTATCGAGAAATTCAGTTATTTTAAAAAGGGAGGATTTTTAAGTATTAACTAGAAAATTTAAAAGTGTTAAAGAATTTTTCAAAAAATTAATTATTTAGTTGTTTAAAAATTGTTTAAAGTATATTTAAATATTAGTTAAGTTAGTTTATAGTAAGTTAATTATTATTTAAAGATTAATCAGTATTATTATTTAAAGGGATAAATTATTCAATCTTTAATATATTATATAATAATTTTTATTAAACAGTTTGCCTAAAGTTTAACTTGGAAAATTATTATAGAAATTTCATAAGTATTATTTTGAAAAATTATTTAATAAAGTTTTCGGGAAGTAATGGTATACCTGCATGGCGAAATCGAAGGCAGTGAGTGCCTGCAGTTAAGTCTTGGATTTCTTTGGGATAGAGACGTAACCATTGAGTTGTGAATCCATGCTTTCATACCGCAATGGTACTTTCCGTGTTATTTTAAAAAGGGATTTTCAAAATTTTTTGAAAAGGGCAGTTTGTGAATATACTAAATTCGGCAAGATAAGTATATTTTGGATAAGAAGATTTAATTTATATAAAAATTAAATAAAAATGAGACTTTGTGTTTCAGTGGAAAATGAATATTTGGTTGAATGATTGTTTATTTGATAGTTAAATAACCGACCATCAAACCTGGACCAAAAATATAACTTTGGGAATATCTAGGAGAAATACGGGAATTGTATGGTATAATTACCGTTCGAGGTGCTATACTGTACGTATAAACTCAATTCGTTCTTCTAGGACGATAATAAGGAAATCCATCCACTAACGGTTAGGAGGTGATCTCCGATCTTATCTTCGTCTGTTTATTTCCTAAAGAACCGGGGTTGAGTTTATCAGAAATATCGAACGTTGTTTCGAAGAGACCGGGATCGGATTTGCTTCATTACAACATGATGTTTTGTGGCGAGCAGGAGACTCTTACCCCTACATGTCCCGGAGTGGTTAGTTGGAGTTGAGAGGCTGGCCGTAAAAGCAAATTCGAGGTACCAGTGTGGCGCCATGGCGGAAAGTGGCCGCTACTTGGGATGCTTGAAAAGCCTACCGGGTCATCACACTTGGTATCAGAGCTGAAGGTTAAGCGAGAACCTTGGCTCTGGTAGGGATTACTCATTAGAGATAGGGTCTGTAGTACCCTAGAATGAGTTTGAGTGTATTAATAGATGTGAGCGCGTATTTGTTAGTGAATATAAAATTGTTTTATATTGTGTTGATTGGTCTATTGAGTGGCTTATGGATTTTGGTCAATACGAGTAATTAACATTATTAATAGGGATCTCTAAACACTTGAACAGAGCAATTTGACATAGTATTGTTTTGAAATGGGGTAATGAAATAATTTTACCCCAATTTATTTTTATATATAAAGAAATAAATTTTCAGAAAATTACTGTTATTATATATATGGTGTGCTTGGTTGTTAGGAAATGATAATATTAAACCATTATCATTTGTTGTTGTGGTGGTTGAAATAAAAGTTGATATTATAACCAAAAGTTAAGAAATTTATTCATATAACAAAATGGAGTTTGTAAATATGAATTTATAAATGTGATTTATAATTTGAAGTGAAAGGAAATTCCAGAGGAATATTTAATGATGATATGGCTTATAAAAACGATTTATAAAGGGATTAAAAGATGGAAATTTGAAAATTTTGGAATTTAACTCCCATTGGTTTTGAAATGTTTTTCAAGTCTTGAAAAATAATAGTAGTATTATATTGGAAATATATTTAAACTGAAAATGAAATCTATTGAGATTTGGAATGAAAATATTTAAAAATGGTTTTAAAAAAAATAAAAAAATAAAATAAAAGCACTGAACTCACTTCGGTCGCTGGAAAATAACCCCGATGATGATCGCGACATCATCGGTCTTCATTTTCGGATTCCAAGGGAGTAATTGCTACCTGAATGTTTTGAATTGGAGTTTGTTTGCAAAACTGGTTTGATTTTGAAATGCAAAGGAAAAATTGGATATACCAAGGGATTTTGGATATATATGATTTCAAAATGATTTTGAAATATTAAGTAATTGTTTAAACTCTAGAGTTTGATCTAAAATGTTATATGGAATATAAATAAGTTTGAAAACTTAAAAAAAATTGAAATTTGATTTGGAATGGAAATTAACTCGAATTAAGTTAAATAAAGGTGAATTTTGAAAATTTAGCCTAAGTTGGACTGAATAAAATAAAGTTTGGAAATAAAATTTATTGAAAATGGAATTTAGTGAGATTTGGAATAAAATTAGTGAATGAACTAATTAATTAAATTAGTAAGTTAAACGGATTTGAAATTAAATTTGATTGGAAATAAATTAGTAAATGGAAGGTAAATTGAGTTCAAATGGAATCAGAATTTTAATTTGAATAGAAATGGATATAAACCAAAGTGATGAAGGGGAAATAAACATAATAGCTTTGTATAAAATGTTTATAATAGACTTAAGAAATTGATGGTGAAGTTCTTAAGTAAAATTGGTATTGGGAAATATACCGAGTAAGTATTTGAATGAAGATTAAGTAAAAGTTGTGTAAAAGGATAATTGTGAATAAGTGAATGGAAATGAAAGTAAATGTGAATAGAAAGAAATTGATATAGTTAATAATCAATTGAGATAATTATGTAAGTTGTACGTATATTATTTTATTCGCATAACGATTTGATCCAGATTCGAGCATAGAATTTCGAGATAGTTATATCGATCTGAGTTAGGATTTTTCACTCGATTTTCGACGGCGAACCCTGGATATGGATTTTTGATTGATCTTGAAATTATCTATCAAAGTATACGGCTATGCAAGAAGAATGACGGTTTCTGATCAAGGAACCAGATCTGAGTCCGCATTAAAGAGTCATGTGAACGGTACTAGTTCGGAAGTGAAATTGTGCGATCGAGTGAGCGATCAGAGTTGATATTGCGTACGGATGATATTTGTACATCGTAAGGGTTTTAGTGAAATAAATATTGGAAATTGAAAATGCTGAATAAAAAGATTTTGAATTGTATGATCAGGAAATTATTGTCAAGGACAAAATTTCTCAACGTTTTTGCCTCAAGGACAGGCCTTTAATATTTTATTCTAAAGGACAACTTTCTTTAGGTATCAGTTTTTAGTCATTAATAGCAGATTTTAGGTATCAGTTTGTAGTTATCGGTAGCAGTTTTTAGGTATCAGTTTTTAGCTTGGTAGCAGTTTTGTTGTCCTTATGAATAATTTTGGAAAATGTTTGTTCTTATGGATAATTTTTAGGAGAATGTTTGTTCTTGTGGTAAAAATATTGAGGTTGTGTCCTTGAGGCCAAAAATATAAAAATCTTTGTCCTTTAAATTAATTCCCCCTTGTATGATTGGATATTATTGGTAAATAAGGTGCAGGTATTTAAAAGCAAAAGCTGAATTGATGTCTTCGATTTCAAAAGTAAAATTTAAGTGCCCGACAAAAAAGTATGTGTTTAAATTGTGTATGAAATTGATGGTTTTCTGATTGAGCCACTTGGCTTTTGTTTTCTTTTGATGATTTGGGCCTGTAGGGGCAGTTTTGTAGATTTTCGGATCGAGCCGCGCAAAGGAGACACTGGCGAAATTTTTTGAAAATTTAAGGAGTTAGAAAATTTTAAAGAAAATTTTGATAATTTAAAATTTGGTTTTAAATTATAATTTGAAGGATTGAGGGAATAATATTATTGTAATCTATGGGTTAATTTGGAAAATTAGTAGGAGTGATAACGTAGTTTCAATAAAATTGATTTCGGGAGAATGTTAAAATTGTGTGGTTTTCGGAAAAATAGTTAACGGGTTTGGACCATTCTTCTTACCTAGCAATTTCGAGGACGAAATTCTTATAAGGGGGAAGGAATGTAACGACCCTGAATTTTGGTTATTTTAAATTGGAATATTTAATTGATTTTAAGTATTTAAAAGTTAATTTTTAACTTGAATTTCAAATATAACTTTTGATTGGATAATTTAATTATCGAATTTAATAATTGGAAATTGGTTAAAATAGTGAATCTTGAGTTTTAAGTCTGTTAAAAATAATTTAAAGGCTTATAAAATTTATATTGATAATAATGAAGATAATAAAAGTTTTAAAATTTAATTTGAAAGTGATTTGTTCGGTTTTAAAAATATATCGTTTAAATTTACATTTAAAAATAGCCTTCCAGGACACAGTCTCAGAATTCGATGAAAGTAGTTTCATTGGATCCGTAATAATGTATTATTATCATATTTCAAATTTCATAACGTTTGGAGTTATCGTTTGGTCATACGAAATATAAACGCGCTGAAATTTATATCGAAAATTCAATATAATAATTGGGTCCAAAAAGCTATCTTCTCCATATGATCGAATTAGGACTGGAAACCTTTTCCATTGCATTTGGAAAAGGGGTATAACATTATAAACGCCTAGCGGCATGCCTCGATAGGGATTCGAGATTTTGAGTTGCGTAAAACGAGTCATTTTAAAATTTTAAATTTAAATTTTGACTAGGCAACAGTCGTATTATATCTTTTCAGCTCCTCTAACACGCAACCTATCTTTTCTCATTTCCCATCTCCCTCCTCCTTTTTAAAATCACGTCACCTTCTTCATTTCAAAGAAAAAAAATCAAAATCACGTTCCTTTTTTTTAACTCACAGCCGAGCATTCATAATGACCCCCTTTATTACCAAATCACTTCCATCAACATCCCGTAATCTCCTCCTCCAAAATCATTTCGTGCTTCATCCCCAGCCAAAGATGGTCAGGAAGCACCAAAGCTTTTCGATTCCACAAATGCAACTAGTTTCCAAAACGAATCCGCTCATAGAACCCTAAGCTATACTCTAGAATTGCAATTGAGTCCATAGTTTCTGATGTTGAAAACTGAGAGGGGCTTCAAATCTTTATTTTTCGAGAGTTCAACAAGTGATAGTTCGAAGAGGGCTGGGGAAATCAAATGGAAAAGAACTCGATTGAGCTCTAGGCGTCGAAAATTGGAATCGGGAAGGAAGGCGCGTCGACGGCCAGAAAACTGGTGGACTTCGATCGCGTGTTGGTCGTCGTGACATGGCACAGAAGGGAGAGTAGATTCTGCAGTGTGGTTGCGCGCGTATCAAGACGTGGCCGAAAAATGTTAGGCGCATGTAAACTCGTGAGCAAACGGGTGGAGGCTGCATATTGTCGTGGTGAGGTCGTTCGAGCCTTGAAATGAAGATGCGTGACGTGGTCTGGAAACTTGGTCGCAAGAGTGAGGTAATTAGGTCGTTTTCTTTTTGTTAAATCGTAGGTAAATTTAATTTACTAATTGGTAATTAGTTTAATTTCATTTTATTGAGTTATTAAATAAATTTATATCATCTCGAATTGTTAATAAACTCGTAATCCATTTGTACGAGGTTAAAATCGGACGAAATTGGTCGTATGGGATTCGTGGATGGGAAATCTACGCGGTAGGTTTAAAATTGGAATGGATTGAAAATAAAAATCAAGGTGACTCAATCTCACTCAATTTTGGATTACTGCAATTAATTTTAAATAGTTAAAATTAATTATTGGTTGGTTGGTTGAATTTGATAGTTTTATCAGTTGAGTGTGATATTTTATATATAGTAGTGTGTATATATATATATACTGGAGTGAATGATATTCCCACATATATAGCGGATGAGACCCTATGCATCCCGCATAATAGCGGATGACCCTATATACCGCGATATCCCCCTCGAAGTGGGATTGGTATTTTTATATTGTGCTAACATCTGTGGATGCAGGGAAGCAGGTTGGAGGGATCCAACTGGATTCCTCAAAAATGTTGAATTCATTTTCATATTCAGTGATATGATATATTAATAATCCATGATAGATTATAGCGTGATTTGAAATAATTTGGTGCTATGGAGTTACTGGTTAGATTTTGGTATTTTTAAATACCAATGAAAAATGTTTAAAATTTGGAAAGAAATTAAAAAGGAAAATTTGAAGTAAAAATATATATAGTGAAATTTGGATTTATTAAAAGAAATGAATTTTGGGTAAAATAAATAGTTTGACTTCAAAATTTATACTTAATAAATTTTGGAATATGGAAAATAGGGATTTGGAATTATATAAACAAAAGGATTTTTAATAATGAAACTTAAGCGATTTGTTTGTGTAAAAAGATTTTTAAAATCGAGATTTAAAATAGTTGGGAAAAACAAAAGGGGAAATTTGAAAATAAAATATGAAATTGATGTTCCAGATTTAAATAAGATTTTAGATTATAAAGGAAGTGAAATCTGATTTTAGTTGGGTTTTGGGATATATGTCTGGGTTATTTAAAAAATTAATTTAAAAATGGAATTTAATTTAGAAATCAATTTAAAATCGATTAAGTGTGTGAAACCGTTATAAACGGGAAATGTGACCATGAAATTTATAAACGAAGTTTATAAATAAGGTAAAGTAACTATCGGTGGATAAATTGAAATTATAAATTCACGATGAGGATTTATAAGGAGTTGGGTAAATCGGTTTAAAAATAAATGGTAGATTTATTTTTAGAAATGTAAAAAGGGAATTTAAGGAATTGAGACGTAAATAAAATTGGAAATAAATTGAGAGAGATTTATAAATATCAAACTGGCTATATGGGAGTTGGAAAATATATTTTTATCGAGAAATTCAATTATTTTAAAAAGGGAGGATTTTTAAGTATTAACTAGAAAATTTAAAAGTGTTAAAGAATATTTCAAAAAATTAATTATTTAGTTGTTTAAAAATTGTTTAAAGTATATTTAAATATTAGTTAAGTTAGTTTATAGTAATTTAATTATTATTTAAAGATTAATCAGTATTATTATTTTAAAGGGATAAATTATTCAATCTTCAATATTATATAATAATTTTTATTAAAGAGTTTGCCTAAAGTTTAACTTGGAAAATTATTATAGAAATTTCATAAGTATTATTTTGAAAAATTATTTAATAAAGTTTTTGGGAAGTAATGGTATACCCGCATGGCGAAATTGGAGGCAGTGAGTGCCTGTAGTTAAGTCTTGGATTTCTCTGGGATAGAGACGTAACCATTGAGCTGTGAATCCATGGTTTGATACCGCAGTGGTACTTTCCATGTTATTTAAAAAGGGATTTTCAAATATTTTTGAAAAGGGCAGTTTGTGAATATACTAAATTCGGCAAGATAAGTATATTTTGGATAAGGAGATTTAATTTATATAAAAATTAAATAAAAATGAGACTTTATGTTTTAGTGGAAAATGAATATTTGGTTGAATGATTGTTTATTTGATAGTTAAATAAACGACTATCAAATTTGGACAAAAAATATAACTTTCGGAATATCTAGGAAAAATACGGGATTATATGGTACAGTTATCGTTCGAGGTGCTATACTATATGTATAAACTCGTTTCGTTCTTCTAGGACGATAATAAGGAAATCCATCCACTAACGGTTAGGAGGTGATCTCCGATCTTATCTTTGTCTGTTTATTTCTTAAAGAACCGGGGTTGAGTTTACTGGAAATATCGAACGTTGTTTCGAAGAGATCGGGATCGGATAAGTTAGCCGAAAACCACTTCGATCCAACAAGTAAGTTTTCGAAAGGAAAACAAGAGCATGGAGTCGAAGATGGAGCAGTGAAGTGCAAGGGCTAATCGCTACTAATCCTGAGGATTATTCCAAAATGGATGTAGTAGGAATAATGCTTTCGGTTCCGTTCGGACCCAGAACGGACTTGTATGGATGAATGCTATCAGTACATTTTCATTGGAGGACAATGAGCATTCTAAGGGAAAATTCCTTTAAAAAGGTAATCGTAGCCTCTAGCCTCATCAACCGGGAATGACTGAAAATCAGGGGAGATGCAGCAAGGCTAAGTGGGTCGCACCCAATTAGGGTATGTTTATCACCTTTCTAGATACCCGCAGATATTATTTTATTGCTACGATGTATGGAAGGAGCTCGAAAGAGGGTGGGAACACCCGGGGTGATAGCATATTCGGTCTATCCAGGTTAGGGATGGTCTGGTCTTGTGTTGTAGGGGATCCCGGCGTGGTCCTCGGTATGCTGTTTCTAGACATGTACTGTGACAGGTGATACCCTAGTGCCTAGTCATTCATATGGAATCCATTCTCCAATACATACCCTTTACGGTTTTGATTGTAGAGCCTAGTATGCTGGAATTTAATTAATGTAACAATTTCAGCTATTTGAATAAGTATTTGTGCTTAGACACTAATATAATATCAGAGAATTTGATACGAAACGTTACAAATTGGAAAATTATCTAATAAACATAATCAAAATTTTCTAATTAAAATTGGAATTAGCTCAATTCGCAGAGTTAGAAGCCTTTGCACAATTCGCTTCTGATCTCGATAAAGCTACTCAGAATCAATTGGCAAGAGGTCAACGATTACGCGAGTTGTAGCGCGAATTGTTTGTAGAGGAACCCTACCTTCTCTGATCCATTGGTAAAAAAAAAAGCAACGAGCTTTTATTCTTAATTTGAATAATTTCCCGATCTAATTAAACGTTAAAAATAACTTAGTGCCTGATGTGGGGAAGTTTGATCTTTGATAACACTTTTTTGGTTAGGGATAAATTTAGCAAAACTTTTCACTCAAGATCTCTTGCAGGAAAAAGATAATGTTATCGTAAGGTAAAAACCCGTCGTGTTTATGTGTGGCGTGGTCTTCCGAGATACTTTTGATTTTCAAAGGATTTTGAAACTTTAATAATTCAAATTGATTGTGTTTTCTCACGCTGGTTTTCCAGACTGACTCGGGTGTTATTTTATTATAATGCTTGGGTCAGACCGAGTATTACAAATACATGATAGGATGCTATGGGGCTCAGGAGACGAGCTGGATAACGAAGACGTATCACACGTACTTGATTTTTATTCCACTGTGTATTGTAGGCTGTATATTCAGCACTTGTGAGGACAAGTTGTTATAACTGTCCAGTATTGTGTTATTGATGTGTTGTACTTTGATGATGTAATTTATAAAAACAGCTATAGTTCTTT
The DNA here is from genome assembly GCA_030737815.1 of Allium fistulosum. NCBI lineage: Eukaryota > Viridiplantae > Streptophyta > Magnoliopsida > Asparagales > Amaryllidaceae > Allium > Allium fistulosum. The sequence goes on along the minus strand of CM060901.1, from coordinate 299,366,851 downwards.
TGTATAAAGACCAGTTGTTATCTAATATATTGTTCCGCTGCGATTATGAGATTCTATGCTGTGTTCTGTTTTTCTTCTTCTACCTCTTTCTTCTTTACCCTAACGATCTGGTATTTCCGGCATTCGATTGTTCGACATATAATATAGTGAACATATTGATGTTGATTTTTAAAGGTCGAAAAATCTCGGTCGTCACATCCATCGACTTGACAATGCTGTCGAGCTTCAAAGTGGAAACTCTGCTTTGATTATAGTTAAATCGTGGCACGACATCCATCAAACAATTATAGTTAGGTCGAGTAGAAGCATTGGAAGTGAAACACTATTCAAGTGAGGGTTCGTCTCCTTGGTTATATGAGGTTAGTATTACTATCAAGTCAACTCAAAGTCAAAGTCTCTGGCCAGAGCAGTTCAATTAATAATAATTACATTATTGAACTAATGACTTTATGTTTAGACTATAGAGTTGAATATGGATGATACTGGAATTTAACCATTACCAAATTCCATAAGTCCAAAGTGATATGGTTTTGACGAAGAGAATTACTGTAAATAATTATCACAATCGGGTAATGCTTAATAAAGTAAAATTGGATTTTACTAAAACCAAATAAGCGATAAGATCATAATTTCACACCACTTACTAAATGACATTTGAACATTAATCTTCGATATTAGCGCTGACCAAATTTACACCTAAGAGTCACACAACTGAAACGATAAATACTTCTTTTATCACCTAATTTAATTAATTTGTAATTATTATAAATTAATTAAATCAATTAATATTTATAAAATATTAATTACAAAAATTTGTATTTGATGTGTTGAATAATGTTAAACAATGTATTTATAATAGTTATAAATATATTGATCGATATACGACATCGGTACGCGTTTAGATTTAGATTTAAATGCAATGTACATTGTTCGGGCTGGAATTGGTTTTGAAGCCCATATGGGGCATGCAAATTTCGGTCAAAATAACTTGGATAGGTCAGTCAAATGTTGGCCAGAGAAGGAGGCTTTTGAATGGTTTAAAAGAGTGTAATTGGTAAGACAGAGAAAAAGATGTGATCCACTTTTCTCCCCATTTGGCTTTCTATTTATGTGCCACTCTCCACACCATTTATTTAGAGACTTTTTGCTCATATTCCTATTGTAAATTTCGAAACAAACCCTATTTAAATCTAAAAGAAATCTAAGCTAAAACCACATCAAAATTCTTCGATTCGATGGTAAAGCAGTTCGGGAGTTAGCAACTCTAGAATTTGGAATTTTATTCAAGAACCCATTTCATCATTTCAAAGTGATATCTGTAGGCCTTAGGGAAAGATATTTAACATGTTTACTAATTTATTTAATATTATTATCTATTATTTTAACAACTCTACTTTCTACGCCGTAATAAAGTGTAAATTTAATTAGAATAAAATTGTTTGAATTCAATATTTGATAATTAATATTTTGAAAATAGAATTTTTAGTTAATTAAATTCTGTTTAATAAAAGATTTGAATTTGATAAACTGAATTTAATTAATAAATTCTTTTCAAATAATTTATTAAAGTTGGTTAAATTGTTTTAATTGAATATAAAACATTTTAAAAGTGTAAATTAATGTGAAATTGGAATTATAGTACAATTTAATGAAAAGAATTATTTAAAATTTAAGTGAAGTAAAGGTAATTAATTAAATTATAGTTCCCAAATTCTTTTGGCCTAAGCCCATTTACATTTCCTTCTTGTATCTAGAAGGCTCCTACTTCACCAATTCAATCCAAAAAGAAATCCTTATTTAAGACTTTTACCTTAAGCTAGAAATCAAAATTGCGACCACATATGAAAAAAAGAAAAAACACAATCGCGCTCGAGGCGCTCGAATCTGGTGCATGCGAACGATGCAAGGGGGTCGACCTGGTTGCGTGCGAATGGAAGTGGGAAGCTAGCTACAACACCCCACCTCTATGCCCATATTACCCAAGGATATTACAAGTAATATTGTCGAGTAATACGGAGAATAAGGCTGGATAGGAGCGACCATCCGTAATATTACTTTGGATGAGTATCGATACGTCTAATTATGTGACTATATTTTTTTCTTTTCCTTACAAAAAGGGATTCGACCTATACAATCCAAATGCAAAACAATAATGCAGTGACTTGACATAATTCAGAATAATATATCACATAATATACAACACAGAATCATACGTCGCGACGGAAATATAATACATCAAATATCTCTCTAAAGTGTAAGTCTACAAAAGAGAGAAGCTAGATTTACATATACAACCATATACATATATAGACTATGACAGGTTAAAAGAATATACATGATGAATTATGTTAATATAACAGCCAAATGTACTACAAGTACACAATAAGACCAACATCTCAAAATGAAATCCTATCACATTTATAATACATCATATATCTACTCTAACTAGCCCACATCAAATTCACTGGGTGCCTGTACCTGTCAAGTTTCGGCCTAACCTGAGTATTATAAAAATATTAAATGGGTTAGACTATCTCTAAATATCCAAAAGGACGAGATCATAATAATAAGTATGCGTAACCATCAAAGATACAGAAATCCGTATATTGTATTACACTAACATCCTAAGGTTTCACCATGAAATAATCCACTAACAAACTTGCATAAAACACAATGCATAATAATTACTATATAATATACCATATGCAAATAAAAGACATCAATGCGAAATCAACATGCCACCAAATCCTCTCATGCCCATCAACGACAATCATCTTAAATATGGTTATAAGAAAACTAACTTCGAAACCATAAGAACAAAAGAGACTGCATTAAAGCAAGTCGAACTCTAGAAAATATAAGGCTGCTTGAAAATGAGTTAAAACCCAAAAGACTAGCATAAAAGTGAGTCACAAGTCAAAAAACTATAAAGACAAGCACATCGCAAGTAAAAAAAAATGCAAGCACTTTGCAAGCTACAATAATGGACACCCACTTCGTGTGCAAACACAGAAGACGTGCACTTTGCAAGTCAAATAAGACAAACACTTCACAAGTTAATACATAAGCTAGCATAATAGATAAGCAATTCGTAAGTCAACACAAGAGACATGCACTTCATGTGTCAACACCAAAGATGTGCATGAAGGCAACGCTGAACACAGATGAGGTATTGTCCCCTCATGGACCACAGAGACGAGCACATCGCAAGTTTAATCCAAGGGCAAGCACATCGCAAGCCAACATAAGATATGGGCACTTTGCCCACCAAGGTGATCATTTTTAATCAATAAATGTAATGTACCTCCAGATAGTAATCATTCGAGTAACGACCGTGCATCCTATACCACATGGGTTTATTGAATATTTACTATAAGTTAGTAAACTCCACTCAATAAGTGTAATATACTCTCGATTAGTAACCAAAGGAGTATAGCCTAATGTCCCATAACCACTTTGCGATGCTTAAATATTTACTAAAAGATTATAAATCCCACTCAACTAAAATATTCAATGGAACAAGTCCAAGAATTAACCGATAAAGTAATATAAGTGTTCCATACCACTGGTTTTGGTAAATTGTTTAATTAGATTTCTCAATTAAGCGAAGATAGAAACTGCAGGAAATCAATAATTTCAAATGTCTTGCAAGAAATTCCAAAATAGCATATAAATAGCCAAAGGCTAAGAATAATAAAAGCCAATAAGAGTTTATGGTTTTGAAAGCAAATAATATAAATTTACCATATAGGAAATGATTTCTAAAATAATTTATGTACATATTTACTTTCAAACTTCTCATTTTGAAATCCATAAACTCATTTGTTATTTATCTACATATATATATACATATACATATTCAGTACTTGATAAAATATACTATAAATCTGAATAGATATAAAAAAATGTGTATATATATAGTTGTTCCAAAATCCTATTTAAAAAATATGTAGTTCTACAAACTATATTCCAAAAGCCATACGGATATACAAACATTTATTTATGAAAAACATAGGCTTTTATTTCACTAGTTCTAAATCCATAAACTATTTGTACTTAACTATATCTAATATATAGTTACTTATTATAGCCATTTATAAAATGAACTGAATTCAAAATGCATAGCTATGTATGGTTATATAAAAGTCCATAAATGAATTTACAAACCACTTACAGTTGAAATTAAACAAACTAGCTTTATAAGTATAATATACATATTTGATTTTAAAATTTTGATTTTAGAACCTTATCTCTTTTATATAACATTTTTCCAGAAATTACTCTTTATAAAATAAATCTCTATTTAATACACACACACACACATATATCATTGACATTATCATAGAATAAAATACCATGATTTCCCAAAGCAATAGGATCAAAAATCAAAACCAGGAAGGAACAAAGGAAAAAGCAAAACACAACAAAAGAAACATAAGAAATAGCTTGAAGAAAGTTGATCGGTCGATCGCTACCGATCGACTGGTGGAACATACAGGTCGACCGATATCGCTTCCTGGAGTTGTATGCTCCAGGCAACGATTCATATGCTGAATTCTCCACTTCCGGCGACTGAAACATGATCAAAAGGGAACTGATACAACATAAATAAACACATCCAGTCATCCAAAGCCATCAAGTAACAGTGTACTTGAGGAACGGTAGAGAATAAAGGTAACAGTAAGGAATTTTAAACGGAGAACAAGCTATAGATTTGCAACCATAGAAACAACAAATCAAGATTCCAATTCCTCAACATTTAGTATTAATTCACAAGCATGCAATTAAAAATTCAGATATAATTGTATGAGAATTAGCTCATCTCTTCTCCTTGCAATTAAGCAGCTATAACTTTTACAACAGCTTAAAATGAGAAATCGGTAAACCCTAGAAAACGTCTCAACTAGAAATAGAGTGTTATCCCACCTTTCGGCAAAGCTATGATATCATCGATTTGACTAGGAACAGATGGCAACAACCTTAGGAATCAATTACGTACAGTACGATAGATGATGGTCGGGCAGATTTGAACCAGGACCCAATCGAGGTGTAGTTAGCGTGGAGTAACTAGCATGGCCCCATGAAGTTATATTTCAACTTTGGAGTCGATTGGAGTTCATATGCTCAAGTTACAGATGAAGCAAGGATTTGTATGGATCGACCAAGAACGATCCATGAAACAGTTCAAGTCATTGGAGAACGTTCAATATCTCGAAATCCATGAAGCCAATTCATGTGAAACTTTTACAGCATCAATAAAAAGAAGAGGGGAGCCTACAAAAACGAACGCATATCAAAAGGTGAAGGTTTTAGGATGGCCGATCATTATTGACTGATCATTCTTGCCAATCCATCCAAACGATCGGTATTGTTTAATGTATAATCGAACTTCAACCAAGATCGACCCATATCTCTCAATTTACAAGTCAAAATGATTCCATAATTCAGAAGAAATATCAAGAGGCATGTAGGACCCCCCAAAAACGATCGCACCATGATTGAAGCCAAGAAAAAGGATCGGCTAACATTAGGCCAATCGTTTCAAATCATTTAGTTAGCATTATCGATCGTTATTGTGGGTCCCACTGGACCTAGAGAGCCTTCTGTCGAAATTTTAGCAAAATATCTCGTCGTCTCTCCCTAAAAATACAGGCTCCATAGATCATTTGAATGAGCTTCTTTTTCGCTGCTGGTGTTCTTGATTATTGTTTTGATTTGCTTATTAGTTTACTCTATTTCTCTATTTCTCTATTTTAATTTAATTTTCTTCATTTACTTCTCTATATAAACCTATTCTTGGGTGTTTGTGACCAATTTGGTTTCAAACATTTTGGTGCTTTCACTGAGAAATGAATTCCCAGCTTAATTAGATCTCATCTTCTACTTGTGGATTTTCATGTTCGCGAGATAGATCCAGCTTTCGATCAACAAGTTTCCTATTTTACTTAGTTTTGAAAGAGATCTACAAGGAAACTATTAGCCATGGCTAGAGAAGCCAAGTCTACTTCCCTTGTAGAAGAAGGAAATCATGATATCAGTGATCGATTAGTCATGTGTTTGATGAATGTGCATACATTTTCATGTTTTGAAGCATATCTGAAGGATCGGTCATCGGCCATGCCCCATACATACTCAATGAATGTTTGTTCCCAACAAATCCATACATTGCATCATCATGTACGATCATTCCATACGATGGTTCTCATTGGTCGCTTCTCCAATGTGACATTGGTCGATCGTTTTTTCTGTACGATCGTTCCATACCAATCGTTTCTATACGATCGTTCTTGTACGATCGTCCCACTGCTATGTGGATTTACACCGATCGTTTTTGTACGATCTTTCCAGTTAACCTCTTCACTAATCATTCAAGTTACCATCTTCACCGCTCATTCCAAGATCGCTAACACCGATCGTTTCCTGTTAACATTTCCACCGTTCGTTCAATCTACAACCGATCATTCCAACGCTTTGGCATTCCAATCTATCATTTTCAACCAATTATCATTTTAACTGATCGTTTTTCAAAAAAAAACTTTTTCGGGTACGATCCAAATTTTAAGAAAAAGGCTCTAAAAAAGTGGACACGACTGATCGTTTTCATTACCGAACCCGTGCCGCGGCGTAGTGCCCCCGCATGCTACATTTGAAACTAAACTTAAAGACGGTGCGTTCTATCCACTTCCCTTACATCTTGTGACTGAACGGGGCATAGAGGATCAAGCGACAGCTTCTGGATTGCAACCAAGGAGCGGACAAGCAACCGCTACTCAAACGATACTCCCAAAGGTTGGAGAACATAGGTATTGTGACTCTAAGCAAACCCAAGAAACTTTGGCCCAAAGCCAAACTCGGGTAAGACCAAGATTTTCTCCAAGCAAATGCCAAGATGACTCCAAGTACTGTTCTTCACTGACCCAACACTTCAAATTCACTGACTCCAAGCAAACCAATTGCTGACTCCAAGCAAAGAGAAGATTTTCTTGGGTCCGACTCCAAGTAACTTACCACTAATCCATCAATACCGGTCCATCTTGCTTTGCTCATATCTCGGGCATGCATACATCATTCACAAGCACAAAAAGTAGCTGTAACTTAAAAAAGAACCGGATTGATGACGACTGAAGCATTTCCTTCAGTCGAAGCCTATTCATTGAAGCCGTTCAGTGTGCAGAATATCTGAGGAGATTCAATGTACCAATCATATCGGTTTACTCGGGGAAAACCGACCATGGACTACATCTCATGAAATTCAAGTGGCATATGAATTCTGCTAGAGCGTATGTGCCATTGAATGCAGACGCTTTCCTATATTCCTCAAAGGTGTATCGATCATGTGGTTTATGCGATTATCGCCCAAATCCATCTCCTCATCCAACCAACTGGATCAGAAGTTTGTCGAGCAGTTGAGAATGCATGCGACTCACACCAAGGATGTGATGTCATTATCCAATTTATTACAGATGCTAGGTGAGCCACTCAAAGACTTCCTGTAGAGATTCAATGTCGTCGTTGTCACTAAAACAAGCAATCCCAACGAGGATATCAAACTAATGGCATTGATAAGGGGAATCGACCCCAAGTTGGATTTCAACGAATGGTTAGCTAGAGAGCCTCCTTCAACCTTGGATCGCTTCTATTACAAAGCGAACCAGTGCTTACACAAGGAGGAGGCATGACATACTAGATAGAAGAACAATGCAAGTCCGTTGGCTGAAGGAAGTCAAAGCGAGGGTAGAATTGAAGCCTTAGATGAGGACTGGGATTCTAGGCGATGACCCATAATCTTAAAATTTGACTTATATACTCCTTTAAATGATTCAATCGATAACAACTACTTGGAGACTCACGAGTCGGAGCAATACTGAAAACCAACCTCGAGAGAGTCCACCGTAGCCCAAAGGAAATCCGAGGAATGTTGTATATTCCAAGATACACACAGTCCTAACACTGGCGATTGCAAACACCTCCGAGATGTGATTGAAAAGCTGATTCGGAAAGGAAAGTTTTGACAATATGCACAAGCCATATGGAATAGCAGGCAGGGAACATCTGATCCCTATCAATAAAGAACTTTGATTAAAAATTGGACCACCTACAGTCGACTTTCAGTTGCGAAGGGATTGGACAAAGTGGAATATCAAGCATATAACATTGCTTCACTTATCAATGAGATTTATTCCGATCTTCTTTGAATTATTTCAATTTCAATTTCAATTGTATTGTGAACTACGACCAACTTGAACTAAACTACTCCCAAATTGTGCAGGTGACCAGGTACTTAGAGTTGGACGCCAACCAATCTCCACGGATCATGATCGGACCTTTGGAGATCCATCAAGATAAGCATGATTCAACCGCTCCTCGGCTACCATATGCCCCTGACTTAAGGCCAAGGACTCGAAACGGAAAAGCCCGACAAGGTCAGGATCCAGCAAAAAGTGGACACGACTGATCGTCTACTCATCAACTTCCACGCCTGACTTGGAGACCAAATAAAGACTTGGAGTGGATGCAACCCAACCATCTACTCCCCAGCTCATACTTGAAGTTTGCCAAGATACTTATGCCTCTCTCAAAGCTTAGCATGACCGAGGTCCAACTAAAGTGGACATGATTCGACTGCCACACATCAACTCCTGTCCTGAACACAGGAGGCAGTTCGAAAGCTCGACTTAAAGTAGGTGTGACTGACTGCGTACTCATCAACCACCGCCCTCAACACGTGGACACGGCTACAGCTTGAGGTGGACGTGACTTGACCGTCCAACCCAAGCATGGATGTGCTCCAACAACCCATCGCCTACTCCCTTCCTTGACTTGACAAGAGGAGCTATAACCACCAAGCAGATACGGATCGATCGTCTCACTTACCAAGTTATGTCCTTGATGCTGAGGGTAGAATTCCATTCCATGAATGAATGTGATTTGACCGTTCATTCGATAACTCTTACCTCGACTTGGCAGATGGAGCGTAAATAAAAAAACGGATGTGATTGACCAACCATCAAATAACTCTAAGTCCTCAGAGTCCAAACTAGAGTATAAACATAAACTGTGTGGAAATCGACGCCCGTGAGACAACTCTGAATCCGCAGAGTGTGGACTAGAGTAAACATAAACTAGGTGGAAACCGACTACCCGCAAGACAACTATGAGTCCCCAGAGTGCGGACTAGAGTCTAAACAAAAACTGGGTGGAAACCGACTGCCCGCAAGACAACTCTGAATCCCTAGAGTGCGGACTAGAGCATAAACATAAACTGGGTGGAAACCGACTGCCCGCGAGATAACTCCGAGTCCCAGCGTGCGGACTAGAGCATAAACATAAACTGGGTGGAAACCGACTGCCCGCGAGACAACTTTGAGTCCCCAGAGCGAGGACTAGAGCATAAACATAAACTGGGTGGAAATCAACTGCCCACGAGATAACTCCGAGTCCCTAGAGTGCAGACTAGAGCATAAACATAAACTAGGTGGAAACCGACTGCTCGCAAGACAACTCTGAATCCCCATAGTGCAGACTAGAGTCTAAACATAAACTGGGTGGAAACCAACTGCCCGTGAAATAACTCTAAGTCCCCAGAGCGTAGACTGGAGTATAAACATAAATGAATAGATGAGTGGATTTCGACCGTTCTCTACTCCATGAAATAACTCTAAGTCCCTAGAGTGTGGACTGAAGTATAAACATAAATGAATAAATGAGCGGATTTTGACCATTCTCTATTCCGCGAGACGACTCTAAGTCCCTAGAATGTGGACTAGAGTAGAAACCCAAATTGAGTGTGATTCGACCACCCATTAACTAAATCACATCTCCAGAGTACGGATACGAGCATGAATGAATAGTTGAGTGGAGTTCGACCGTTCACTGTTCCACCAACTCTGGCCTGAAACCTACAGGAGGAGTATAAACTCGCAAGGAATGGATATCGACCATCCTACATCTAACCCCGCATAACCAAAAATAGGGGTATAAGTATAGTTACCTAAAAAACCGTTGAAATTCAATGGCGTAACACTAAGGCCCGAGCCTAGTGTTTGATGCGATTCAAGACCACGACCTTAGGGAGACCTTGGGATGGATTAATCAGATCAGCGTCCAATTCAACGAGCAACGAGTCACAAGTGCATAAAATGAAAAATGTGATAGTTTGGACATTTGAACGAGTAAATGCAGATATCGTACGTAAGAACAAAAGAATTCTTATTTACATTAAACTGGTTGTACATCACACAAGTCTATCCAAAATGCAAGACAAAAGTGGAGGTCCATGCCCAAATAAATACAACCAATAAAAATAGAAATGATCATCTAAATTATTTACATATCTGAAGATTACTTCTTGGAATTTCTATCCTTCCTTTGTTTCATCAGAGTGGCTCCTTCTGAACTACCGCTCGAACCCCTCTTTGACTCTTTGCCGCCTCGGCTTTTCTTCGAAGGAGTTTCCTCAGTTGTATGAATCGAGGCGGTATCATCTTTGGAAGTAGAAGGGATGGAGGCATCCTCAGCACCAGAAGTAAGGGGAATGTCATCCAAAGGAATCATCCCACCAGGAGAGATCATCTGAAGTGGGGCAGGAATCTGTTCGTCTAAGACCGAATCAACATGCTCACTCTTTATCGTCCATTTCAATAGTTCTTCTCGCTCAATCCACTCTTTCATACTGAGCTCATCGGTGGGATCGGATGAACCTGTGATCATGACTTCCTCGTCAAAATGGATTTCGTGGTGTGGGTCTCTTCCTTCCTTGAGTAATGCCTCCATGAATTGGTCACTAATAACAAAGGTATCTTCTTAAGCGCTTTGAGTGGCGATCGAAGTCGTAACTTTAATAGATTTTGATGCGGCCGTTTGCGACTCCAACCAAGGCTCTTATGAAGGGAGATGAGAAATGCCTGATGGATTCAAAGATGAGGAAAAATAGGCGAAAAGATTAGAAATATCAATTGATAGCACCCCAACTTTGTGAAAGACGGGAAAAGTCAACGGAATACCTTCTTCAGTATGACTTCCAAGTTGAGCCAAAGCGTCTTCAGAACTGCGCTCGAGAATTGGAGATAGTTGTGGCTTGTCCGGATCATACATGGGAATAGTTGAGGAGCTTGCTGCAGAGTTAGACATGAGTTGGGACACCGGGGGCAATTCAGCTGTGATATCAGGTTGCGCCGACCCGGATCCTTCACCCACTTCATGTGAAGGAGCAACCACAGATTCTTTCTAGAGTGAGACCTGAATTTCATGCAATATTTTGGGTTCGTCGCCCAATAGCACTTCGCTTTCAAGTTTAGATACATCGACATCCTCTGAGTTATGAAGTTTTTCTCTTCCGCAATGAGAAATCCCCAAGCAAGGTAGAGCTGTTAGGGATAGTCTTCACCGAGCCACGTCAAATTCCTATGCTTGAGAACATTTACATTGTAGAGAGCGAGAAGCGGGTCAAGCTCTTTCATTATCTCTTTTCCGACTTTGTCTTTGGTAGCTTCTGTTTCATGTTGAATGAGCACATCGATATTTTTGGCCTTTTCAATAGCCGTGTCTCTCTCAAGTCTAGCACGAACCAGCTCTTCGCAAGAATCCTGAGCGATTTTCTGAGCATCATCTTTTTCTTTATTTGCATACTCAAGCTTGGCCTTGAGATCAGCTATTTCCTTCAAGGATGCAGACTTATTATTCCGAGCCATAACTCGCTCAAGCACCATCTCTTGGTTCCGATGATGCAATACTTAGACCATATCCAAATGGCTGGATTTCATCTCTTCCATGGATTTCATAGCAGCGTTAGCTTTTCCTTCGGCTTCTTATAAGGTGGTTCTAGAGGCTTCCAACTCATTTATCAAAGTGTCGATGATTCTTTTGTTTTGAGCCTCTTGGCGTTTTAGCTTTTTGATCTCTGCCGCGCGCTCGAAGGAAACTTTCATTTTTTCCGCTACCTTCATCCATTCCGATATTACATATGAATGTCAATGATGCGGTCGATGGTCCTCTTTTGAACATGATCCGGAACCCTCTTCAAGTTAGGAGGAAAATATTATCCTTCAAAGCATAAATTTGGAAATTCTTCACGAAGCTGTGCCATACGAGCAGTTGGATCAATTATAGGATCTTCAGTAGTAGCTTCGACTTCGGTACTTTCTTTACCGGGCTTGTGTGCAGTAGTGTATTCTCCATGGCAGGGATGATCGCTCGGTCGCTGAGAATGAGATGGAACCAAGGGTTGTGGAGGCATTGGAATGGTAGAAGGACCGTAAGAGGGATCGATGGGCAGGTCTCTATGGTCAGTTGGTCTTTCAGGGCCTTTTGGAGGAGGAGATCTCGATCTTGATCTATATTTATCCTGAAATAGCTTGTCCTTGCCATCTTTTTCTTGATAACCCTGATCGCGGCTGGGGCGATAGCTAGAATCATAGTAATCTCGACTGCCGCGATAGGAGACAGAATGCGAACCCGATGACCGACGATGTATATCCCGAATAGAATCGAACATGTTCCTCTTCCTCATCATCGTTTCTACAAAGGAAAGTGGATATCAATCAACTTTGAGCATTAGAGAGTACAAGTCAAGTACAGTGCAGTGTTGAATGGTGCAAGTGTATGTAAATGTCCTAGTTTAACCCCCCGACAGACCAGGTGTAGGAGCTTTGCTCATTGGTGTAACCTTCCCTCCGAAAGTAGGGATCTCAGAGCCAATTCTGATAGGAGACTCCGACCCTCTAATGCTCACATCAGTAAAATGGAAGGCATCGAGATCAGGTGGAATTGGTAGATCAGACAAAGGGTCTAATGGTAAAATCAAACGCTCCGACGGTTAGGAGGAAGATTCATCTTGAATAGCCTTATAGACCATCGAAGACTTGGATTGGTCAGAGAGGCGACTTCTTGGAAGCTTATGTATGAATGTTTTCTTTTTTCTCTTATCCGCAACCGGTGGTTGTTAGACTAGCGAGGATCCAACATCGAACCTAGGATCAGATTTATCGCCATTATGACCAAGTGCATCGTTACCATATCCTCCAGGATCAATATCAGCAAACTCTTGGGTACTCGTAACTAGGGGCACCATGGGCTCGAATTGATTATCTCTTTGATGGATTGCAACCCATGATCTTATCTGTGTCGTTTGGGCAATTTTAGTTAGCCCCATACTGAGGCCCTCCTCTATCAAACAAAAAGTGATGAGACGTTCGTCGCTGAGCAAGTATTCGATATTCCTATCCTTAGGTGGAGCATTCTTCAGAATTGAGATCGCCTCCATATAAATATCGCCGCTAGGTCGGTAACGACACCTATAAATGAGTAACATTTTCAGGAAGGCAACCTGGATATTATTTTACTATGTTATCATGAAACTAGTGGGTAACACTTACGTCTTTCTAGCCATTGTCGAGCAAAGCCAGGCGGGCAACGAATAAAGATCCATTCGCTCTTGAAGGTGCTTAGTTTGTTCCATGTGCCGGTCAGAATTTGGCATCTCTTTGCCGACTCAAGAAATGGGAACGAGAGGCTCCCTGTCCGCCGCTTAAAAGTAAAAATAAATCGGATATCTTCGATAGTGGGAGGATGATGCAGAAACTCCATAAATACCATATAAGTACAATCAAGGAGCGCGTAACCATTCAGATGGAGTTGTGCTAGAGCTATCCTTTGATAATGTAGGATCTTTCGAATATATGAGTTGAAAGGCGGGATGCATCCTGCCCAGCACATAAACTTATTGCATGCTGTATACCCTTCAGGAGGTCTGTGAGCCCTATCATCTCGCGACGGAACCAACACGTCGTCGAAGGAATTTTGTGCCTTATGCAAATTCTTTGGAAAGCATTTTCTTTAATTTTTGAAGCTACCGAATTAGAAGGATTTTCAAGGATGACTGCATCCTCTAGAGTATCGGGCGCAATACGATAACCTTCAGTGGAAAGATAAGGACGATTTCAGAAAGATCAAGCTGAGGACCGGGCCTTCTGGCTGTTCTGAATCATGACTGAATGGTGGACTATCGGACTCAATTGCCGAACTAGACTCTATGTCAGAATTATTCCTTCAGGAAAATGATCCAGCTGGCATAGTCGTAGAGCACCCAAAACGTCTAGATCCCATCGCTATTAAACTTAGTAAAAATCATAATTAGAAGAAGTAACCTGTACCTCGCAGTGCATAGTGAGTGCTAGTTAAAGTGTTGTTCAGTATAATAATAAGTTGTGCAAAACTGAAGACAGAAAAAACAATAAGACTTAGAAATTTGGCCAGAAAGACCGTCATTCTTGACCGTCTCAACTGTCTCTGCATGTTATCGGGAAACGATGCAGCTTGAGTTTCATGGACGATCGTTAGCCAGCAAAAGTTTGGTTGTTGTCTAAGTTACAGATGAATTTTAAGATGATAGTTAAAGGCATTGGTTCGTGTTATTTTTTTAAAGCAATTTGCTTCCAATCATGAAGTTCAAATCATATGCAGGTCGTAAACAAGTCTTAAAGTTTGTCCAAGTACGAAAGATTGAATCTCATCGCTTAGTTCAAGTTTATCGATTTATACTCCATTTTATGAAAAAGAGAAGGAGTGGTTCGTATGTGGTTCAGATCGAACGTACAGGTATAATTATATAGGCCGATCGTTCTAGTATTACGATATAGCCAATCATTTCCACAAGACAGCATTGGACGATCGTCCACCATGAGCCTTTTTCTACCGATCGTTCTTATGAGGCTACAACTCCAAGTTTAGCTGATCGTTTGTTAGCAACTGTCAAGCTTCAATGTCCCAGAGTTTCACTGATCATCCAAGAGAGGTCATGGACGATCGATCATGTAGCTTCTTCACAATCCAAAGAACTATACCCATCAACGAATGATCGACTAAAAGCGTGACTCACTAATCCTTAACCACTTAGTCTCTATTACGCACAATCATAAGAAAAAAGGAAGGAAGCGAACCCCCAAAACAAATCATATCACTGCAGTTTCAAAGTTTCGATCTAAAAATTACGAAGGAAGTGTAGAATTCATGCTACCTAAATTTAAATCTGGGAAAGGAGAATATGAGATCGATTAGGAGAGCGGTGACTTTGTTGTGATTGATGAAAGGATCGACAGGAGGGAGGCAGAAGAACTTGTTTATTTTTTGCTTCAGAAGGGAGCGATGGAGTAGAATGAAGGAGAATGACCAAGTATAGGAGCTTATATAGGAGGGAGATATAGCCGATTGTTTTCGGTCCAAGCCCTATGCCGATCGTCCTTTATCCAAGCTCTATGTCGATTGTCCCTTATCCAAGTTCTATGTCGATCGTCCCTTATCCAAGTCCTAGGCCGATTGTCCCTTATCCAAGCTCTATGCCGATTGTCCCTTATCCAAGCCCTACGTTGATTGTCCCTTATCCAAGCCTTAGGCCGATCGTTCCACAACTTAGCATATACCGATCGATTTCATGATCGTGAGTGGTTTAAAATATATTTTTTAAACAAAGGAAAGTTATATATAATATATAATGATGAAATGGCCAGGGGAAACTGTTTATAGAAAGTTATCGTCGTTAACTTGACAACAACTCATGAACGTGTAATCGTGATCGGGAGTCAGGTGCATATATGTATACGTACGAGTATACGTTTCAAAATTCAATTCTCTGAAATTAAAAAAATAACCGACCGAGAAGCCACCCAAAGCCGACCAAAGGAAAACAAAAGCTAAGTTGATAAAGCTTGGAAATCACTTGGGTAAAAACAATATGATTGTTAACAAGTAGTGATCCTCGTGTTTATACTATTGGAAATCGAGCAATCATCACGACGAATAAGGAAAATGCGACCTTCGATAAGGTAACAACCCGACGAAAGGATAAAAACTATTTGATGAACCAGATGGTCCTCTTTCAAGGCAATTCAAGCTTACGAACTTCAAAGCACGTCATGTACGATACAAGATGTACTTTGAGGGGCAAATGTTATCCCTCCTTTCTGCAAAGCCGTGATATCATCGATTTGACTAGGAACAAATGGTCAATAGCCTTAGGAATCAATTACGTACAGTACTATAGACGATGGTCAGGCAGATTTGAACCAGGACCCAATCGAGGTGTAGTTAGCATGGAGTAACTAGCATGTCCCCGTAAAGTTATATTTCAAATTTGGAGTTAATTGGAGTTCATATGCTCAAGTTACGGATGAAGTAAGGATTTGTATGGATCGACCAAGAATGATCCATGAAATAGTTTGTATCCATCAAACTTTTAGAGCATCAATAAAATGAAGAGGGGAGCCTACAAAAAAGATCGTGTATCAAAAGGTGAAGGTTTTAGGATGGTCGATCGTTATTGACCGATCGTTCTTGCCGATCCATCAAAACGATCGGTATAGTTCAATGTATAATCCAACTTCAACCAAGATTGACCCATATCTCTCAATTTACTAGTCAGAATGATTCCATATTTTTGAAGCAATATCAAGAGGCATGTAGGACCCCCCCAAAAAGGATCGCACCATGATTAAAGCCAAAAAAAGGATCGACTAACATCAGGCCGATCATTCCTAATCATCGAGTTAGCATTGACGATTATTATGGTGGCCCCTCTGGACCTTGAGAGACTTCTGCCGAAATCTTAGTGAAATATCTCATCGTTATTCTCCCTGTAAATACAGGCTCCATGGGTAATTTGAAGGAGCTTCTTTTTACGCTGCTGGTTACATAAGTCAATATTGTAATCAAGTTTCTTCTTATTTCTTGTTATTTGCTACTGTAATCATATTGATGGTGAATCAATAAAGAGAGTATTCAAAGTGGATGTAGGCATACGACGCCGAACCACTATAAATCCTAGTGTTCTTGATTATTGTTTTGATTTCCTTATTAGTTTACTCTACTCCTATGTTTTAATTTAATTTTCTTCATTTACTTCTCAATATAAACCTATTCTTGGGTGTTTGTGACCAATTTGGTTGCAAACATAGAGAACAAAAAAATCAAACACCATAAAAACTGAAATCAATCGATTTAAAAGATATAATAGGTTTCAAAATCATTGCCTTGATTGTATGCGAATTTTCCAGAATTTATTTCAATTTAAAATGTTGGATTTTAGTTTGAGGTTGGGTTTTGAGAACAAGAAGAAGAAGCTTTCTATTTTGAGTTATAGTAAAAAGAAAAATGAATGTTTAGTTCATTTTGTCGAAGTACAAAAGAAGACAAAATCCTGTTTTACACATAAATAGGATGACATTGATTTAAGCCAAATCCCAAATCTAATTAGAAAGAATTTCACTCTTTTACACTTATTTTCTCTCTTTTAAACACCATTTTGTAAATTGATTTCACATATAAAAATTTACACAAAAATACTACAACCAGATTTCCATACATTATTTTGAAATAAACCCCAATAACTGACTTTTAAAATGATTACTATTATTTAAATACTTAATAAATTCAAATTCCCATTTCAAATCTCCCTTTTAAATTATTATTTCTTTTATTTGAGCAACCCAAAAATTTGGATTGTTGCTCACGTGGTCAACACGACATGGAGGAGTGGTTGGTAATTAAAGAGCGAATACGAGCCTAGAATTGGCGACGGAGGCAGGTTGAGCAATGGCAAGCCTTGCGATGTCATGTGTGCGTATGCAACCAGAGGTGCATGAACTATGTTATGACTGGTTGGAGATGGAGCAATGAAGCAAACTAGAGATTTTGTTGGGGAATTTGGTGAGTAAATTTATTTATTCACAACTATGTTGTAATATATGGCCAATTTATTGAATTTGATTTTGATTTGATGAATGAATTTGTTATGCTATTGTTATTGGATGAAATTGAACGCCGTCGGTTGATGTTGATTGAAATAGCGTTGTGTACCTTGGTTGAATTATGCTGTGTATGTTAATTGAATTTAATGATGGTATTAGTTAAACACGACACTAGAAATTGATCGGAATGAGATAATGAATTAAAGTTTGAAGTTTTGAATAAAATAAAATATTTGAATATATATATATATATATATATTACGATTTAATAATATTGAAAATGTTGTTATTAATAGAAAATATAAAAGTGAGAGAATTTTGAGAAAGGAAATTATTTGAAAATGACGAATTATGTGATTTTATTAAATAAGTGAATTGAATATTTATATTTTTATTTATTTATCGTTGATTGAAAATATTAAAGGGTTTTGTAAAAGGGATTTAAGTATATTATGAAATGAAGAGTTTATTTTATGGTAACTAAATAAACGTGATGTTTTATAAAATAATATTTTTGGGAATAATAAAAAATTTGAAGAAGATAGTTTTTGAATGAAAATTATTAGTATTGGAAATTTTTTATATATATTGTTAAGAATAATTTTGTATTTGATTATTTTAAACAAAAGGAAATAGATTTAAATTCCTTTAGAAATATTTACAAAGCGTTTGAATTAAATTATTTTACAATGTTAAATTTTGAGGCTTTGATGTACAAGCTAATTTTATAAACCTATATTTTTAATTTTAGATATTCAGAAGTATTGATATAAAAGAGAACTTTTGTTTGGTATTATTTTTCTATAGTAAATATAAAGTGGGAAATTATTTTGATTGGAATATGAATTATTTAAATTTGCTGTTTGAAAGAGACCATTATAAAACTTCTTGGTATTATTATCATTGGAGAATATTTAATTTCAAAATTTATGAATTATTTTGAAAAGGAGTTTAAGGGATTTGGAATCGTATTGAAGATTCTGGGGAAAGTGTATTTTAAAACCTCTTTTGAATCAATAAATATTAAAATTGTATGTTTTGATATATATTTCTATGCAACGAGAAATTAGAATAAAAAGAGTTATAGTATCATTTGGGATGAGGCATTTGGTAATATTTTATTCTTGGACTTGTTATATCGAAAAATTGTGCGATATGAGTGCAATTTACGAGCATTGAGTAAATGGATAAATAACACCAAGTGGTATGGGACGCCTGAGCTAATATTTGTTCGATTACTTTCTATGTATAGATGTCACTCTAATAGGGTCGAGTATACGGAGTACTATATTTTTGGTGATGTACGTTGAGAGTGTGCAAGTTGAGAGCCATAAGAGTATCTATTTATTGTGTGTGCTCCTATTATACATCGAGGAGTAAACCAGATTGGCTAGTATCTATCCTAGCGCCCCGAATGCGGGGTCGCTCCTCGAATCTGTGACACACCTGTTGATGTATATGGCTAAGAGCCACTACCCCTATGTCACTTAGGCCGCCGGTCTATTACCATTATGGGCACTTACAGGGTCATGACTAACGCATAGCGTAGTCTTGCATTTGATGGATATTGAGTCATGATGGCTCTTGAGGTACCAAAGAATGTAGGAGTAGCGCTGAGAGCATGTGAGCAGGCTGAGGGCTGGCAATCTTCCGTCTGGTTATTATTGATGAGATAGCATGAGATATTATAGACGCCTACTTATTTACCTATATGAGATCATTGTGTTTATGGCTAAAAGCCGATCTGATCATTTGTCGAGACCAATGCCGAAATAGATAGTTATGATGCTGAAAGTACATAGAACTAGGAGTCTCGATGTCCATGATATTGAGAGTCGAGTGGATTAGTAGATGTCTGAGAGATCGTATGATTATTTCTTTGGCTGAGAGCCAAGTCGATTGCTATAGGGTTGAAGGTCTAGATGATTATTATGTGGTTATCGATCTCTTGGATTATTTATGAGGCTGAGAGTCTATGTAGTTGTGTAACCCCATACACATCGATTATACAACTATCGAGGATAGTTAGAGATGATGAGAGCATGGAGTTGGACTCTGTACCTATTTTACATAGTTATCTGAGAGATGACCCTGGCTACCTAGGGTATGCCATATTTATATTTCGTGTTTGTTTAATTTGAGTGATATGTATGTGTTATATATATTTATTGAGAGAGATGGACCACGAGAATATATACTTTACGATTATTTGAGAGATATCTTGGACACTGCTGAGAGCATATCCTATATTATTATTGAGTTTTATACCTAACGTTAATTATATTATGTTTGTATCACCCACTTGATTATATACCTGTTTGGTATGTTGATTGGCTTTTCTTGGAAATGGGTAATCTTTTGTGTGCATGGTTTTGAGATATGTTGACACTTGGGATATTCACGTGCCACTTATGTTGCACTTGTTTATACTATGCAGTTTGACCAGTGTGTTATTTATATAATACTCGGCTTAGTTCGAGACATTTCAAGTTCAAGACAGATGACTAGTTTGTGGATGTTGGGCATGGATGGTGGATAGCATATTTGTATATTATTACGTGTATTTGTACCTACATGTGTTCACAAGTGGTTGAGATGTATACATACATACATACATACATACATACATACATACATACATATATATATATATTGGACATGTTATGTGTATTTTTGATGTTAGTGTGTATTTGACTTTTTTTTGTAAATCCACTTGGTCTTATATATATTTATTATTATATCACTGCGTGGATGACTCTGTGTTTTCTGTGATTTATTTTTTTGAGAAAAAGAGTGATCCTATATTCGAGGTGGAGAGCAATCATATATTTTATTCTACACTTAAAATGATGCTGCCAATAAGCCTGGTAAATAGTAAAACCCCTCCATACAATACAGTAAAATAAAACACCCAATCCTAATGACTAAAGTCCGTAATGTAGATAAAACGACAATAAAATATATAATATAACAAAATGCTAGGCTAATCCAGACAATGCTCAAATACCAATCAATCTATGATAGTAGAATTTGCTAAATCCATCGTTGTGCTTATACATCTAAAGCTATAAAAAAAAGAATCAACATAAATGTGTTTTATATGCATATATATGCCATAATAAAGAGGTAAACATACTAAGCATGAACTAGGAATGGGATACAAGAGTAAATACAAAGCATTATAATATAATATAGAACATACATTCATAATTATGAAGTGATTGCTAAAATCTAAATTACAACATTTTAAAATCTAACTATTTCCTATATATAATATAGCGTCAGATTCATTAGCGCCTATATCAATTAAAAATGTATTTAGGGTGCTATTATTATTTCTACTTTTAGATATTACATTTTTCTTAAATAAATTATGAGATTTAACCCTTTTTAAAATATTCTTTAAAATAATATTATTATTTTTATTATAACTAGGGTTTGAAATATAATTAAAACAAAACAAAGCAGTTATATATATTAAATTATCCGTTGGAGTATTTATATTACTAAAAACTTTTTTGATTCCTTTCAAACCATATATACCAACACATTATAGTAAAAATAGTATCAATTACTAATCTATAAAATCCATAATAACAAAACCTAAGCCTATTCCAATATAATTCACAATTAATATCATTATTAGTTATATGAAAGTAAAAAATAATAAGACAAGTTATAAGAATATATTTAGTGATATCACACTCAAAATATAAATGTGAGATATTTTCCGTTCCCATATTATAGAAAAAACATTTATTATCAATAATTATATTTTTCTTTTTTAAAAGCTCTATAGTATTTAATTTCTCATGTACAGTTAACCACATATGTACTTTATCTTTGGATGGAGTATTACCTTTCCAAATATAACTAAATATGTTCGACTTAGTACCCAAAAATTGAGAAATTTATAAAAAGAGTGCACTGTATAAATTTTATTTTATCCTAACACCATATTTTATTATCATTGTCAATGTTATATAATTCTAATTTAGCACAAAGTAAAGCAAATTTAGACAATGTACTTCCAATTAAAGTACGATTAAAACTAAATTTCCATGAAACTTTTTAATTTGGTCTATATATTTCTGAAATCAACACGTTTTTAAAATTACAAATTTCATAAAGTTCTTTAAATTCTATTTTAAGGAGAATTATCGATATCCAATAATCATGCCAAAACGAGGTGTTATCCCGAATGTACCATATTATTAATTCCTAACTTATAAATATCATAATTTTTTATTGTCGATTTCCAAAAATAAGAAATATTATTTGTATTATTAGTAGAAATATGATGTAGATGATATTTACCACCATACCATTGGTTCAATATTATTTCTTTCCATATTAAATTTTCATTATTATCAGTAAATTTCCATGTTCATTTTCCTAATAAAGATGTGTTTAAATTATGTAAATATATTTATAAAACAAGGTTTCAAATCTCGGATTTTGGCCAATATCTCGGGCAAATATCTCGGCTGTCTCGGGCGATATTTAAAAGACTTATAACTAACCAAGCTGCCAAATCTCGGATTTTGGCTAATATCTCGGATTTTCATCTCGGCTGATCTCGGGGAGATTTAAAACCTTGATACATAATCCTCCCTCCTCGAAAAGCACCATTGTCCCAGTGGTTAAGTGATTTAGTTTTGGTGCGAGAGGTCACGAGTTCGAAACTTGCGTAGCGTGATTCGAACGTTTATTGACATGTGATATATTGTCCTAGTGACATGTTGTATATAAAGTAACATTTCAAAAAAAAAATCCTTCCTCCTCTTTGGATTTACGTACCGTTTTCCATTTAACTAAATTTTTTGAACTATTATTAGTATTATCACCACTCTATAAAAAAACTCTCTTATTTTTATCTATTTTGTCAGTTACCCATTCTGGAAAGCGATAAAATGATATCTGGTATATAGGTAGGGCAGATAAAACAGAGTTTATAAGAACTATGCTACCTACCGTTGATAAAAATCTACCATTCCATTTAGTTAATCTTTTATTAATTTTATCTATTATTGTTAACCAGTCATCATGTTTGAGTTTAGTTAGCCTTATTAAAATCCTAAATATTCTGCAGGAAATTGCATAATTTTACAATTCAGTGTACAAGCTATTTGATTCTCTATCGTATCTATGTCGTTCACCACTAATACAGAACTTTTATCAAAATTAATCTTTAGTTCGAAGAGCAACTCAAAATTATATAATGTAAACTTAAGCGCTATAATATGTCTAGGTACGTAAGATGTAAAAAGCATGTTATCATCTGCAAACCGAAGAATGGAAATACCATTACTCGTAATTTCATTAATTCCAACATTATTTAAAATCCCCTTATTAGTGGCTGTTTGATAACGTTGACAAAAACATCAATAACTAAATTAAACAAAAGAGGTGACAATGGATCACCTTGTTTAAGTCCACGTTTTGACTGAAGTTTATTTTCTAATATATCATTAACCATAATACTTGAATTTCAGTTTTAGGTAAAGACATAATCCAACCCACCCATCTATCATTGAAACCCCTAGCCACTAATAAATTCTTAAGGAAGTCTCAATCAAGAATCAAAAGCTTTTGCAAAATAAAGTTTTAGAAGCGCACAAGTGATATTAGTTTTACAACAATGATTAATAAATTCTTGATCAACCGCTACTCCATCTATAATATTTCTACCTTTGATAAAAGCTGTTTGAGTATATCAATCAACTCATTCATTTTTGCGTTTAGTCTATTAGCCAAAACTTCGAAGATGATTTTAAAAGAAAAATTTATAAAGAAAGAGGTCTAAAATATTTTAACTCGTTAGCACCCACTTTCTTGTGTAGTAAGATTACATTAGCGAAATTAAATATGCCTAATTGTAATGTACCATCATAAAATTCATTAAACATTTTAATTATATCATATTTTAAAATATTCCAAAAGATTTCATAAAATAAAATAGGAAATCCATCAGGACTAGGCGATTTATCACTAAGCATGTCCTTTATAGCTCTCAAAATCTCTTCTTCCGTAAATTGGTTATCTAACTCATCTAAATCTATCCTACTTTTATTGGGATATAAGTCATCCCATTTAGCTCTAATCTAATGCCTAATTTTAGTTCCAAAAATTTCTTTGTAATAATCAGTAAATACCTGATTTAATTCTTTTTGGTCAAAGATCTCAACATTATTAATTACAATAGAGTTAATGGTATTACTACGTTTTCTACCGTTTGCTACTTTATGAAAAAAATTGGTATTCTTCTCTCCTTCATCCATCCACTACAACAAAGGCAGCGTATAGCGACGGCAAAAATGCGTCGGCGGTCGTCGCTAATTGCCGTCGCTATTCAGTCCGTTGCCACCAGGAAAAGCAACGGCATAAGCGATGGCTCCGTCGCTAAGATAGCGACGACAAGCGACGGCATCTTACACGTGTCAACGCCACGTGGCAGTTAGTTTGTTTCCCAAAAGTCTGTTACTTGCCGTTACTCGCCGCCGCTAGCCGTCGCTTTTTTTGGTCCAGGAAGCCGTTACCAGCCGTTGCTAGCCGTCGCTTTTCTGGGCAAAACCTGTTGTGCACACAACAGCTATTCTTCCATCAAACCCCATCCCAAACCTCAAACCTCATCTCAAACCTCAATAATATCAACAATAACACATCTCAACAATACCCACAACATCAATATTCAACTATATAACCAAAAAAACACAAAAACCAACCAAACCAACATAGTATACAAAACCAAACCAAGTATCAAGGTACAAGGATCAAATCCAAATATAACCAAACCCAAACATCATCCAAAATACCAAGTATCCAAGCCCAAGTATCAAATCTAGTCTAAATACGTACATAAATACATACCCACAAGAATAGTAAAACTATGCATCATCATCCTCCTCATCATCCTCGGCATCATCAGATCCATCTCCCTGCTCCCCAGGCATAGAGCCGTGCTCCTGATAAAATGCTGCAATGCGCTCATCTATCTGCTGTGCCAGTTGGCCCTTTCGCCAATCGTTGAGCTCATCCAGCTGCCTCTGCATCTGAGCAATACGCTCCTCCTCCATCGATTTGCTATAAGCTCTTTGAAAATTAACAGCCTGTGAAATAACTGAAGTTAATACGATAGCATTTCACATGAATTTTGAATGAATTGGATAGTATATAAATAATTCTTTTGATGTGAGAATAATGTGGATCTTTTAATATGAAGTTATATGCTTTGACTGTTGTCAAATTATAACAATAATAATTATTATGTGTCTTTGGACTATAAAGTATGTGTCAATAACAATAATAATTATTATGCCAAAGTATGTGTAATTGGACTATAAAGTTGAATGTGAGCAATTGTATCATAATTATTATAAAGTATGTGTCAATAAGCTAGTACTTCACAACATTGGAGGGAAATTTGTATTGATGTGAGAATAATGTGGATCTTTTAATATGAAGTTAGTGAAATGGTTTACCTCCTGATTGCCGAAACCATAACGCTTATTTCGAGTAGGCGGTGCAATAACGGAATCCCAAATCCTGTTGGACTCCTCAACTGTAAGCTCTGCTCTTCCACTCGCCTGTGTCAATGCCGATGCCTTTGCCTCATATCGCCCCTGCAATTACAAACATAATTTTGAAATAATTGGTATACAATTTACATATATACAATTTGAATCACGAGTTAGCATATTTACCATCGCTGCTTCAGCTTTGCTGTTGGTCCAATCATAGGTCGCATTCCCCTCATCATCAACAGACTCAACTGCGTGTGTGGCTCTAAAAACCTCAGCCATTGTAGGCTCCCTTCCGTACTTTGCAAACTGAAGATATACACGAATAAGATATATTGAAAATAAGCATAAATGTTATACATGAAGATATGCATCACCATATGCTAAATGTATTTTATATTTACCAATTCTCTCCTATGCTGTTGGAAAGATTTAGAGCCACCTCGATGTAAACCAGGATTCTTATTCCTATTGGCTTGGTTTCTTGCTACTACTTCCTATTAATTTAGATACACAATTAAAATAATGCAACTAACATAATTGTAAGCATTCTCATCATAGCTTACTTTAGCTGCTTCTGACTCTCAATATGTGAGAAATCCGTTCCAGACTTCATCGCTCATCCAACCTGGCTTTTTGCCAGCCTTCTTCGCCCTTGATATTGTCTCTGTATAATTCTTCCGCATTTTTTGGTTCCAATTATTGCTAAAAACATCTAAATCATGCGGCTCCACTCGTACAACAGTCTGCATATTGAATTTATTTTGAATTACATACAACATATTATTTTCAATAGAAATATATAAATTGTAATTACCATCAAGTCGGCCCATATAGCATTTTTAACTTTATAATGACTATCGCACATCAAATTATTGGGTGACATGTGTCGTTTAGCAGTTTGTACAATTGCTGTAAACGATGCTTCTGTAAGATTGAATTTTGATTTCATCGTGATGTATTCAGCGGTTACAGATAATTCGGTTCCACTTTCACATCCATCCCACAATGGTCTCTTAGCGGAATCCAATAAATCATAAAAAAAATTAGCTTCCATAGTCGGTTCTTCACCATTTTCGTTTTCAATGTTGTCTTGATCAATGGATGGAAACATTGATCGGGCTGCATCTTGCACCATATTTTCTATTGGATTTGCCGCTGTATTATCATCCTCTTCCACTACAGGATTAGGTGTATATTGAACAAACTCTCCGTGACGATCCCATAAATAATAATTCGGTACAAAACCAAATTTATACATATTAACTTCTACTACATCTGCCTTCCAATGCTTCAGATGTTTGCACTTAGCACACGGACAACGAATGTCTACGTTATTTCCATTATTAGATTTAGCAAATCTAATAAACTCGTGTACACCGTTAACAAAATGTTCCTTTATTGATCCTTTCATACCTTTTCGGGATTCATACATCCAACTACGATCGAGAAAATAATCGAACATATCTCCTGATTTGCAAAAAATATGTTAGAAAATTCAAACAAACACTTCACTGAAACAAATTAGACCAGACTTTAGTAAATTTTATTAATTTAGTAACTTTATTAATTTGACAAATTAGACTGAACTTCAGTAAATTTAATAATTTGGTAAACTAGACTAACTTTATTAATTTGGTAAATTTTAAACTAACTTTAGTAAATTTTAAACAAACTTTAATAAATTAGACTGAACAAATTTATTAGTTTCAAACTAACTTTTAAATTTTATTACTTTAGTAAATTGCACTTAATAAATTATTTGATTGTTTTATAAAATACAGATCATATACAACACTTGTTAATACTTGTTTAACGGCCGGTCATCCTACTTTCCATTACAAACACAATAACGTAATCATATTTTATAAATCATTTCAGATTAAACGATTCAAAAAAATTCCGGCAGCACTTCCCTTTATTCCCAGTATCGTACACAAATGCATGTACACATGGAAAAAAGGAAGTGCCATCGAAATTTCGTTAACCGTTTAAACTGAAATGATTTATAAACTGCGATTACGTTATTGTGTTTGTAACTTGTCCAATACTGGGACAAATCCAACAAATATTGTATCAGATGAATACAGATGTCCGTTCTGTGTAAAAACGAACATCCATATAACGATCATATACAACACTTGTCAGACGGGGCCAAAAATTGTCTAAGGGGTTCACACAAATAAAACAAATTTTCTAATTTATATTTTAACAACTATAAATTTTTTAATAATACGTTCAATAAATATTTGTCAAGTAAATTTCACATTTTAACACGTACTTTAAAATTTGGCTAACTAAGTCAAATTTTAAATAACGAATTTTTTTAAATCAAATTAGAAGTTAGCACTTATAATAAATTGAATTATTTTTATTTTAAACTATATACGTTTAATTGGAAATTCCACAATGAGACAAAAGTGAATCATTGTAATTCTTTTAGGCTATGAGTACTTTATCATGGCCATTGCAAGTGAGCATAAATGATATATTTGAACAAAATACACAGTTGTAGTGTACTTACACTTATAACTAACGCATGCTAAATAATTAAATTTTCACCTAATCGACAACCGACATTACATAAACTTATCAATAAGCATCTTAAACATGTTATCACCATCTTAATCCAAATCACATCACCAATCATTAATTCTACAATAACCAACATCATAATAGTATGCGTTAATCATCGTTTTCAACGTCGAAATAAAATGATTTTATTCTCAAATCAACCTACAATACTACTATCACCATACATATACCACATAACTACCAATCTCAAACCCATAAACATGCCATTAACAACCAATTTTTAAAGCTAATAAACATGCAAATAAATCCTAATTAAACCTTAATTGAATAGAAAATAGGGTTAGAACACATACCGGATCAATTTGGGAGGTAGGGAGCGAATGTTTGAGTACCGAATCGGCGGGGCGACGGGAGGGCGACGGGGGGGCGAGGGGGGGGGGTTTTTTTTTCGTTCAGCAGAATGGGAAGGAAGAAGGCTCGGGTTTGGCTGATATACAGGTCGAGCGATGGCTAGCGACGGCCGCTTTTTTTAGCCGTCGCCAGCCGTTGCCCCTATCCCACGCTATACGAACCGATTTTTGTAGTGATCCATTTAACCCTTAATCTTTGTTTCCACATCACTTCTTCTTGTATCAAAATTTTATTTTATTCTTCTTTTAGATTTAAAATCACTTTTTTTGAAATATTTAAATTTCCATATTCTTCTATTTTATTCAACTTTAGAATCTCGTTTATTAAATTTTCCCTTTTAATTATAATATTACCAAAAACATCATTATTCCATTTCTTAAGAAAGGTTCTTAAAACTTTAGGTACTTACAAATATTTTAGCTATATTTCTTGAAAATTTATAATTATAATTACCCATAAAAATCAATTTATTTGTAATTAAATCTGTAAAATTATTTCCTAACAGCCATATCTTTTCAAATCTATAAATTTTATTACTAATATTTTGGTTATTATAAGATAGAACAATCAGACAATGATTCGAGTAAATACTCGAAAGTCCAACACCCTTACAAACATGATATTTATTTTCCACTTCATCACTAATAAAAAAACATATCTAAGAGTGTCATCGATAAGTTTTCCCTGTTATTGGATCAAGTGTGCCGTCTATTACTTAAATGCAACTCAATTAATTTACTATCAACATTAAACTGATCAAACTCTTCCATAGCAGAAAAATCACCTTCTTTAGGAGTTCGTTCCCCTAAAAATCTAGTGACATTGAAGTCTCCACCCATTACTCATGGACCTAGAGCGAATGATCTAAACTTCAGACACTCGCTCCAAAGAATCCTTCATTCTAACTTGGAGTTTGATCCACAAACGTTAGTAACATTTAGAAATGAACCATTGCTAAATTCGGAGAAAATTAAGTGCAATGAGTGAGATTTAACAATAGATTGTAAAAGTTTAACACAATTTTCTTTTCAGCTCACCATTAAACCTCCCAAATTATCCCTTGCTCTGATCTCTAGGATTAATTTTATATTATGTATTGTTCTATCTTAGATGCACATGTGTTTATTGCTTTGTGCCGATACAATATACGTACGTATATGTGAGGTATTTATGTTTTTTGAGGTACGTACGAGTATTAGGCCCAGGGAATATTCATGTGTGTATCTCATACAGCCTCATTATCCGTATTATCTAACAATATTCCCCGGTAATACTCTTGGATAGTATGGATATAGAGGTGGGGTTTTACAATTATTGTAATATATTGTAGGTTATTAGATTATATTACGAACCCAGTGTATTGATTTTCCATCACATGTTGGATGGTTGAATATATTGGTGCATTTATATACTTAAAAAATTATTTCGAATGTTGTTAGCTGGTATTAAACTCGAGATCTAAAAATAAAAATAAAAATAAACCATTATTTAAATTAAATAATATTATATACTATTTTATCAATTAATAAATTATATCCTAAAGATTAAAATCATATAATTATTATTTTAAAATCTCTAAAATTTTGGTTTCGCTAAACAATAATTCGGCAACAAATTTTACTTTATTTTAATATATATTTATATTCATTATATATTTAAATATTAATATAACTATTTATTTAACTAGAAATTCATTATATATATATATATAATTTGAAACTAATTATAAGTTTTAATTAATAATGTTACATAAAATTTCGAATCCAAAAATAATTTTTTATAATAAATTTCGTTCGGTTTTTAATTTATTTTATAATTTTTTATTTAAAAATTATTTTATAAATCCAAAAACAATTTATTTTTTTGTGCCATAAGCTCTAAATCAACTAGCATCAATTATATATATATATATACATATGCATGTGTTTGTATATTTATAATTATTTATTAATTCAAATAATTCAAATTTTTAATTTTATTATCAGGCCTGCAGTAGAAATTTAAAAAAAATAAAAATATATTTTATATTAATTATTAAATGACTTTGTTATTTAATATAAGTGAACATTTGTACTAATACGTCTTAACCATTTTATATAAATTATTACAATTATTATTTTCACATATTTATATATAAATATATGATTGTATTTTATGAATGTACTAGGGCGAACCCGTGCTCCGCACATGGATTTTACCTAAAATGTAAGTAAGACTGCAATACTTTTGTTGTTTAATGATAAACCAACGTTAGATGTGATACTTTGATATTATGTTTGTTTAAAAGATCTTTGTTGCTTTTACGTTGATGGTGAACATTCAAAGCTGTTTATTTATTATTTACTTTTATAGTCATAGTCGTTAATAAGTAAAAATATTTATATACCTAAATTAAAAACAACTATTTTCGAGAAAAGAGCACTGTGATAGTTTGGTGTAGCATGCAAGTTAAAAGCATTATAATTTAAAGGCAGTGGTTAATGGATAGCTGGAATAACACAGCAGTACACGTTGTTTAAAAATGATGCACGGGCTGTCTAGAAAATGAAGCAGATGCAAGAAGTCCACGCATTAACATAAGTCCAACAGTTTGGAAATAAAATATGAGAAGAATATGGCAAATGGAGCGGTTGTCGTTAGGAAACAAAAGCTTATTTCAAACTTGAAGCTGCTTATGAAGGTAGAAATTAAGGTAATCAATGATATGTATTTGGATTTCACAATCAAAAACACTTAATGTAAATTTATCATTATAAGATCATTTTGTTAGTGTTCAATCCTTTTCGGACAGCAATCAAAAACACTTAATGTAAATTTATCATTATAAGATCATTATAAGTCCAGTAGTGTAGGATTGTTTGGCTAGGAACTCCTCTCCCTCATCCTTTTCGGACAGCTCCTCTTCGCCTTCTTCGATCGGGTCTGGGGGAGTGGCGATGGTTGAGTCGGCCGTCCCTTCTCAGCGTTCGTCTCGTCGTAGGCCACGGAGAGCCATTTCCACTCCTCGCACCATTCGCACACGCTCTATAGCGGCGTCCGAGCAGATCGACCGATCGGCTCGGTATTCTCTGTATCTGGTCTGAGACTGGGGTGTTTATCGACCCGGTCTCCTCGCTTTTGGCCGATCTTTCTCATGGTGAATTTTCTTTTCTGGAATATTCGTGGTGTTGGCAACGACGCGTCTTTGGCTAGGCCTAGGCGCATTGTTAAGAAGCACTCGATTGGGTTGATTGCGCTCCTGGAGCCCATGATTGAGCCAGCGAACCTTCCCCGAATCATTCTATCCCTAGGATTCGGTGGTGGCTCGGCGAACGTCTCGGGCAAGATTTGGATTTTATGGTCCAAATCGTTTGTGGTTCATCCCCTTTTCGACTCATCTCAGCTCCTTTCTGTGGTCTGTTCGTCCTCCTTTTTTGCTCCCCCTTTTATCTTTTCGGCAGTCTACGCCAAATGTGATCGTTTGGGTAGGTTGGCTCTGTGGTCTGATATTCTTGCTCTCGATTCTTTTGGCTTCTCTACTTCAGTGGTTGGCGGAGACTTCAATATCGTCGCTACCCAAGAGGAAAAAAGGGGTGGGGCGGCCATTAACAGAGGGGCGATGGCTGATTTCAACTCGTTCATCGTCTCCTCAAGCCTTTCGGAAATCCCCTTCGTGGGATCGGCTTTCACCTGGTCCAACAACCAAGAAGGTCCGAATCGTATTCTTTCTAGACTGGATCGGGTTTTCGGATCGGAGGAATGGTTTCGGCTTCCATTCTCCTTCTCTATCTCTCATCTCCATCGGTCCTTCTCGGACCACGCTCCTATGATTCTTCGGTGCTCTCCTCTATCGATCTCGGGACCCTCTTCCTTTAGGTTCCAGAGCATGTGGAGGTCCCACCACTCTTTCCTTCAAGTGGTTTCTAACTCTTGGAGCTCCCCTGTTTCTGCTACTCCCTGTTCGGCATTTGGGCGCAAGCTGTCGCGTCTCAAGGCGTGCCTTAAGGTGTGGAACGTTGAAGTATTCAGGAACATTTTCGACCGTGTTCGTTTAACCGAAGAGGCGCTTATCGTTGCAGAATCTTTGTTCGACGAACATCCGTCCGCTGCAAACAAGGAGACGTGGGCCCTTGCCCAAGTTTCTTTCTCCTCCGAACTTCGTGTCGAGAATGACTACCTCCGTCAAAAGGCGAGGGTCAAGTGGGCTATCCACGGTGATGCGAACTCCAAATTCTTCCACTCTTCTATTCGTAAGAAGAATAGTCTTTTATCGATCCGTGAAATTTTGCGTCCTGATCTCACAATGGCCTCTGCGCCCGAGGAAGTAAAAGATATCATTCTTTCCCACTTCCAATCCTTTCTGGGCTCCCCGTCAGTCTCAGTTACTGACCCGGCCCTTTTAGCTTTCATTCCTCCGTTGGTTCTCCCCTCGGAGAGCGCCGAGCTCACGGACATCCCGTCCCCTGAGGAGATTCGTTCTTGTGCTTTTGCTTTGAGCAAGGACAGTGCCAGTGGTCCTGTCGGATTTAATGGTGTTTTTTATAGGTCTACTTGGTCTATTATCCAGGCCGATTTTTGTCTTGCTGTTCAATCCTTCTTCTCGGGAGGGAATCTTCCCACTGGTTGGACCTCCACCAACCTGATTCTCATTCTGAAGAGCGACAACCCTCGGGCTTGTTCGGACTTTCGTCCCATCAGCCTCTGCAACTTCTCAAACAAGGTTATCTCAAAAATTCTGGCCACTCGTTTGGCGCCTTTCCTTGAACGTATCATTTCCTCTTCGCAGGCAGGTTTTGTAAGAGGTCGTCTAATCTCTGATAACGTCCTCCTCGCCCAGGAACTGATATCTCAAATTGATCGGAAAGTCAGGGGTTCTAATGTCGTTTTTAAACTAGACATGGTAAAGGCCTACGATCGCATGTCTTAGTTTTTCGTCATCAAGGTCCTTCGGACGTTCGGGTTTCCGGAGGGATTGATTGACATGGTTTGGAGGCTTATCTCCAACGCTTGGTTCTCTATCCTCATTAATGGCTCTGCCCATGGGTACTTCAAAGCTGGGAGGGGTTTGCGTCAGGGTGATCCTCTCTCGCCTTCATTGTTTGTGATTGCGGCTGAGGCTTTTGTTCGCGGTCTTCAATCCTTAACCATTTATGGTCAGATCCAACGCTTCGGTGTCCCGAGGGGTTGTCCCCTTATTTCTTCTTTATCCTTTGCTGATGACATTGTCATTTTTTCTAACGGCAGCCGCTCCTCTGTTAGGCGGCTCCTTAGTTTTATCCATCAATACGAGAGATCTTCGGGTCAGCTCGTTAACCCCTCCAAATGCTGCTTCGTTCATTCTAAGGACTTGTCTCCTGCTAGCGCTTCTTGGATCGAGTCTACCTCTGGTTTCAAGGAATCTTCCCTTCCGCTTCCTTACCTTGGTATTGTCCTGTATCGGGGCAGGAAGCTAAATGCTATTTTCGATCCCTTGCTAGACAAAGTGAGGGGAAAGATATTACGCTGGAACGCGTCTCTTCTATCCCAGGCCGGCAGGCTTGTTCTTATCAAATCTGTGTTGGATTCCATGGGAACTCATATTTTCGCGACTATGACCCCTACTGCCTCTTTCTTCCGTACTTACCGGTCCTTGGCTTCTTCCTTCCTCTGGGGAAACAAGGTAAGCGGCCATCGTCACCATTGGGTGTCGTGGAACGTGGTTTGTCGCTCCAAATCTGAAGGTGGTTTAGGGCTGCGTAACCCATCCGACCTTTGCAAGGCCTTTGCGTGTAAGCTGTGGCACCGGTTTGGGGTTAACAACTCCCTCTGGGCTTCTTTCCTCCGAGCTAAATACCATAGACTTGCGGGCTCTAACTTCTCAGGCTCTCCATCTTTTGCTAGCGAGACCTGGAAGCATATGCAGTCGGTTAAGTCTCTTTCTGACGCTCACGGCGGCATGACAGGCTGGGATGGCGACTCCTTCTCCATCCTGAAAGCCTGGTCTTCTATCAGAATTCCTTCCCCTATCCGTCCTGAATTCTCTTTCATTTGGGATACTCGTATTCCGCCCAAGGTTTCAATGCTGATGTGGCGTCTCCTACACGATGGTTTGCCACTCGACGAAAATATCCAACATATCGGTATCCCACTGGTCTCCCGTTGTCTTTGCTGCGGCAATGGGGAAAGGGAAACTTCGAGCCATTTGTTTTTCGGCGGCTTCACTGCCAAAGCTTGCTGGAATTACTTCGGTAACCTGGTTGGGGCTCGGAGTAATACTAGCATGCCTTCTGATATTCTTGTTTCCTGATGGGCCGGGAACTCAGGAAAATCCCTTCGGGCTATCGTGTTCAGATTAATCCCGTGTCTTATCTGCTGGCACGTCTGGTGCGCAAGGAATAAGGCCATTTTCGACAACGTTCCTATGGATCCGCTTTCCATCATTCATCGCGTGAGGAATGATGTGTTCATGGCCTTTCGGGGTAGACCGTTCAAGGGATCCATGAGCCATAGGTCGCGGCGGTTAGTGGGACTCCTATCGATCTCATGCGTGCAGTCGGCCGCCAGACTGGGAGTTGGTTGAGCCTTCATTGTAAGGTGGTGCCTTTCACACACCGCCTTATACCCCTTCCCCCCTCTTTTTATTTTAATGTGTTTGCTAGCCTCTGTTCAGGAATGTGCGGTTTTCATGGTTTGGCTATCTCTTGTGCTTGCTTGGTGGGTTTTTTCTGGATTCTTCTAGGAAGGTTGAGCGGGTCGTTTTATTTTCCGCTGATGGATCAATGTGGTTCCTCGCCTGTTGCTCATGTGTTGGTTTTCATTGCTATGGCTTAGACTAGTTTCCACATCGCTGGGCTCAGTCCGTGGTTTCGTCGTCATCTTCATCGGTCAGGGTCTTCTGTTCTGGTCTATCCTTCTGGCTGGTATTAGCCTCCATCTCCTGGAGGTAGTTTGCTTTGGTTTCTCAGTTTTGGTTGTTTGAAGATCAGTCGCTTCAGTGGTTCTGAGTGGAGGTCTGGTCTTTACTGATGGTAAAGACGGGTTGGTGGATTGCTGGTGGTCTCTCTTTCTATTTTCCTATCTCTGTACAGGGCGGTGTTGCTGCCGTTTAGTTTTTGTATTTCTGGTTTTTACTTCTTCTGTTTCAAATATTGGCCTATGGGTTGTATATGGTTTTATGCTGGCCCCTTTTCTGTAAGCCACCGGAAAATGGCTTTTATTCTCCTTTTGTTTATAGATTCTTTTTTTGGTTAAAAAAAAAAAAAAAAAATTAGTGTTCAAGATAAATTTGAGTGGGATGGTGAGTCTGTAGGTCTGGACATGATTTTTTACATTTTTTATATTCGAAGAACTTAACTCAAAGTCTACTGTAAAAATCATAAAAATATCACATCTACTCCATTTAAATGAAAACCAACTACCACGTAAAATAATGAGCGAGAGGATTTCAGTAAATTCATGAATGACATGTCATTTCCATCAAAAAAACCAATATTAACTTTAACTATAGTTAGCTAAATATGAATCTAATAATAATGAACTGCCTTTGTTGAATAATACATTTACAAAGCAATTGAAATTGAAAAGCTTAAGATATTTGCATAAATGAGGTTTTGGCAATTTAAAAAAAAAAGCAGGTTAGACACATAGTAAACATCAGTAGTGATGTTTAAAACACAATATAACCTCTAATTAGAACATCAATTTATACAGTTAGCCAGAGATTGAATGTTCAGCACTGTAATGGCCTTTTTTCCTTTTTCGAAGCTTTGGCAAAATCAAGTACATAATGCAACCTGCCAACAAAGCAATGAAGTGAAGAAGGAATGAAAATTGTCGGTGTTATGCCAAATTGACAAAAATGTAAATCATTTGTTAACGAAAAAAATGAGTTCAAAGGCTAGCATAAATAGTACATGAACTGGTTGAGCATCTTTTCAAAGTTCTTGGTAGAAGAAATTGTATGATATTGATCTGACATAGTATATCTTAGGTAGTTATTGGATCATAGAGAATTTAGTACAAAAAGTTGAAGTGCATATGAAAATAACTTAAAAACAAAGTGGCATTCTTTTCCTACCTTCTGAAAGTGAATTGGATGATGAGTTGGTTATCCATATGTTCTATATCTTACACAAAATGCATGCCTTTGTTTTTAAGGTGGGAAATTCATACAGTAACTGAACAATTTGTTGATCACTGAAATCTGGTGCATGTCAACGCAAAGGATAGAGTACGTTAAAGGTTTTGCCAATCATTGTGAATTCTTGTTTCTGTCATTGATTTAGTGTGCAAGTGCAACCAAGAAGCTGGTGCACTTTCAACTGGTGTGAGAGAAGATTCCGGCTTAACATCAAATGGATAAAATTTAGATGCATAGTCATGAATCTTTCAAAATTTAGTTTCAAAGTTGCTTTCCTCTACTTTTCAAATAATAAGAAAATAATTAACTTGTTGAAGGGTTAAGTGAATTGCAAATTTGTTGTAAAAGGGGCCAAACATCCAGACTGTGACGAATAGAGAAGTCATGAACCAAGTGTGCGAGTATGTAATATTTACCGTTCAAGTATTATTTCCGATATTTCCATTATAAAATAAATAACATGCTCGTTATATAGTTTGCAAATTTTTTATAAAACAGAACAAAACCTAGGGTTTTAAACAATATCAATATTGCTATGATGCTAGTCTATAGCTCTAACACACATCCACTCAAATTCAGCAACGGTTTAAACATGAAGTAACCAATATACACACAAGTGGAAGCCCGTGTGTTGCATGGGTGCATAAGTTATTATTTTTTTTTTTAACATAAACCAAGAATCTATAAAAAAAGAAAGAATAAATGCCATTCTCCGGTGGCTCACAGAAACAAAGGGCTAGCATATAAGACACAAATGCCACCCAATGACCGAAAATTGAAACAAAAAAGCAAAAACCAGAAAGACAACGACAAAAAGACAGCTCTACCCCCCTGTACATAGAGATATAAAATAGAAGAAGAAACCACCAACAACCACCCACCTGTCTTTACCAACAGTAAAGACCAGACCTCCGCTCAGAAACCACAGAAAAACAAAAATAAGAGCAACCAAATCAGGGAAACCAGAGAGAACAATCTTCTGTAGAAAGGAGCCTGAGACCTTCCGGAAAGAGCACTCAGAACGGACCACAAGGAGACGGCGACGCAGATGGCGACGGAACCACGGGCAGAGCACAGAAATGTGGAAACAAGACAAAGGTATACCAACTAAGACCAGCAACAGAGCACAAGGAGTGGAACCACAGCGGTCCAACAGCAGAAAAGAACAACCCGGACTAACATCCCTAGGAGGAACCGGACCCACCGATCAAGCACAAGAGAAAACCAAGCCAAGAAAAGACCGCAACTACCTGTGCAGAAAACTAGCAAACACATTAAACCAAAAGAGGGGGGGGGGAGGGGGATAAGGTGGAGTGTGAAAGGCACCACCTTACAAAGAAAGCTCAACCAACTCCTAGTCTGGCGGCCGATTGAGCGCAGGAGATCGATAGGAGTCCCACTAACCGCCGGGACCGCTGGCTCATGGTGCCCTTGAACGGTCTTCCCCGAAAGGCCAGGAACACATCATTCCTCACACGATGTATAATGGACAGCGGATCCATAGGAATGGTGTCGAAAATGGCCTTATTCCGTGCGCACCAGACGTGCCAGCAGATAAGACACGGGATTAATCTGAACACGATAGCACGTAGAGATTTTCCCGAGTTCCCAGCCCACCAGGAAAAGAGAGTATCAGAAGGGAATCTAGCATTACTCCGAACACCAACCAAATTACCGAAGTAATTCCAGCAAGCATTGGCAGTGAAACCGCCGAAAAACAAATGGTTCGAAGATTCCCTTTCCCCGTTGCCGCAGCAATGACAACGAGAGACCAAAGGGATACCGATCTGTTGGATATTTTCGTCGAGTGGCAAACCATCGTGAAGGAGTCGCCACATCAGCAAAGAAACCTTGGGAGGAATACGAGCATCCCAAATGAATGAGAATTCAAAACGGATAGGGGACGAAATTCTGATAGAAGACCAGGCTTTCAAAATGGAGAAAGAGTCCCCATCCCAGCCCGTCAAGCCGCCGTGAGAGTCAGAAAGAGCCTTAACCGACTGCATATGCTTCCAGGTCTCACTAGCATAAGACGGAGAGCCAGAGAAATTAGCGCCCGCCAGTCTATGATATTTAGCTCGGAGGAAGGAAGCCCATAGGGAGTTGTTAACCCCAAACCGGTGCCACAACTTACACGCAAAGGCCTTGCAAAGGTCAGATGGGTTACGCAGCCCTAAACCACCTTCTGTTTTGGGGCGACAAACCACGTCCCACGACACCCAGTGATGGCGGCGGCCGTTAACCTTGTTTCCCCAGAAGAAAGAAGATGCCAAGGACCGGTAAGTCCGGAAGAAAGAGACAGTAGGGGTCATAGCCGCGAATATATGAGTTCCCATCGAATCCAAAACCGATTTGATAAGAACAAGCCTGCCGGCCTGAGAAAGAAGAGACGCGTTCCAGCGTAAAATCTTTCCCCTCACTTTGTCCGTCAAGGGATCGAAAATAGCATTTAGCTTCCTGCCCCGATAAAGGACAATACCAAGGTAAGAAAGCGGAAGGGAAGATTCCTTGAAACCAGAGGTAGTCTCGATCCAAGAAGCGCTAGAAGGAGACAAATCCTTCGAATGAACGAAGCAACATTTGGAGGGGTTAACGAGTTGACCGGAAGATCTCTCGTATTGATGGATAAAGCGAAGGAGCCGCCTCACTGAGGAACGACTGCCATTTGAGAAAATGACAATGTCATCAGCGAAGGAGAGAGAAGAAATTAGGGGGCAACCCCTCGAGATACCGAAACGTTGGATTTGACCGTAAATGGTTAAGGATTGAAGACCGCGAATAAAAGCCTCGGCCGCAATCACAAACAAAGAAGGCGAGAGTGGATCACCTTGACGCAAACCCCTCCCGGCTTTGAAGTACCCATGGGCAGAGCCGTTAATGAGGACAGAGAACCAAGCGTTGGAGATAAGCCTCCACACCATGTTAATCAATGACTCCGGAAACCCGAAAGTCCGAAGGATCTTGATGACGAAAAACCAGGACATGCGATCGTAGGCCTTAGCCATGTCTAGTTTAAAAACGACATTTGAACCCCTAACTTTCCGATCAATTTGAGATATCAGTTCCTGGGCGAGGAGGACGTTATCAGAGATAAGACGTCCTTTGACAAACCCTGCTTGAGAAGAGGAGATGATACGTTCAAGGAAAGGCGCCAGACGGGTGGCCAGAATTTTTGAAATAACCTTGTTAGAAAAGTTGCAAAGGCTAATCGGACGAAAATCCGAACACGACCTAGGGTTGTCACACTTCGGAATGAGAATCAGATTGGTGGAGGTCCAACCAGAGGGAAGATTCCCTCCCGAGAAGAAGGATTGAACAGCAAGACAAAAATCAGCCTGGATAATAGACCAAGTAGATCTATAAAACGCACCATTAAATCCGTCAGGACCACTGGCACTGTCCTTGCTCAAAGCAAAAGCACAAGCACGAATCTCCTCAGGGGACGGGATGTCCGTGAGCTCGGCGCTCTCCGATGGGAGAACCAACGGAGGGATGAAAGCTAAAAGGGCCGGGTCAGTAACTGAGACTGACGGGGATCCCAGAAAGGATTGGAAGTGGGAAAGAATGATATCTTTGACTTCCTCAGGAGCAGAGGCCATCGTGAGATCAGGACGCAAAATCTCACGGATCGATAGAAGACTATTCTTCTTGCGAATAGAAGAGTGGAAGAATTTGGAGTTCGCATCACCGTGGATAGCCCACTTGACCCTCGCCTTTTGACGGAGGTAGTCATTCTCGACACGAATTTTCGAGGAGAAAGAACCTTGGGCAAGGGCCCGCGCCTCCTTGTTGGCAGCGGACGGATGTTCGTCAAACAAAGATTCAGCAACGATAAGCGCCTCTTCGGCTAAACGAACACGGTCGAAAATGTTCTTGAAGACTTCAACGTTCCACACCTTAAGGCACGCCTTGAGACGCGTCAGCTTGCGCCCAAAAGCCGAACAGGGAGAGGCGGAAACAGGAGAGCTCCAAGAGTTAGAGACCACTTGAAGGAAAGAGTGGTGGGACCTCCACATGCTCTGGAACCTAAAAGAAGAGGGTCCCGAGAGCGATAGTGGGGAGCATCGAACAATCATAGGAGCATGGTCCGAGAAAGACCGATGGAGGTGAGCGATAGCGAAGGAGAAAGGAAGCCGAAACCAATCCTCCGAACCGAAAACCCGATCCAGTCTAGAAAGAATACGATTCGGGCCTTCTTGGTTGTTGGACCAGGTGAAAGCAGATCCCACAAAGGGGATTTCCGAAAGGCTAGAGGAGACGATGAACGAGTTGAAATCTGCCATCGCCCCTCGGTTGATCGCCGCCCCACCCCTTTTCTCCTCTTGGCAAGCGACGATATTGAAGTCACCGCCAATCACAGAAGTAGAGAAACCAAAGGAATCGAGAGCTAGGATTTCAGACCACAGAGCCAACCTACCCAACCGATCATATTTGGCGTAGACTGCCGAAAAGATAAAAGATGAAGCAAAATAGGGGGACGAACACACCACAGAAAGAAGCTGAGAGGAATCGAAAGCGGGAAGAATCACATACAATTTGGACCATAAAATCCAAATCTTGCCCGAGACATTCGCCGAGCCACCACCGAATCCTAGGGATAAAATGATTCGGGGAAGGTTAGCCGGCTCAATCATGGGCTCCAGGAGCGCAACCAACCAAATAGAATGTTTCTTAACAATGCGTTTTAGCCTAGCCAACGACGCATCGTTGCCAACACCACGAATGTTCCAGAAGAGAAAATTCGCCATGAGCAGAAAAGCGGCCAAGAGCGAGGCGACTGGGTCGAAAAACACCTCAGTCTCAGACCAGATACAGAGAAAATCGAGCCGATCGGTCGATCTGCTCGGACGCCGCTATAGAGCGTGTGCGAATGGTGCGAGGAGTAGAAATGGCTCTCCGCGACCTACGACGAGACGATCGAGGTGGAGGGTCGGTCGGCTCAACCATCCCCACTCCCCCAGACCCGTTCGAAGGAGACGAAGAAGAGCAGACCGAAGGGTCGGTCGGGTGCATAAGTTATTAAAAGCTGCAGCTTGTCCATAAAAATAAGTTGATTGAATAGATTTATGGACATATGTATTTTACAATAGGTTTATATGCATGTCCTTGACTTGAGTGGACATAATATTTCGAGCATAAGTCAGGCTTATATGTTGAATTAGAGCTTCCTCTAGTGTACCAGTATGTATTTATATTTTGAACTTTATTGAATTGGTTTAAATATGTTTTTAATGGTAGATAACCATTTCAATTTTGTAAGTACATAAATTTTATTTTTACTTTTTGTATTCACTATGCTCAAAATATATAAATTTGAAAGTACGTAAGTAGAATAAAATGTTGATAGTTGCAAAAGTCGTAATGTTGTATGAAAATCAACATTCCTCGTAAAACAAAGGGATTTGCTAGTTTGCCCAACTGAATTTTCTATCAAAACCTGTGAAGTAGTTAACAAAGATAAATTTAGAGGGGTAATATGGTAAGTTTCTACGACTCCCATTTTTAACGTCTCTTTTGCATGAACTGACAAAATGGAGGGTCAA
Source organism: Allium fistulosum (assembly GCA_030737815.1). Lineage (NCBI taxonomy): Eukaryota > Viridiplantae > Streptophyta > Magnoliopsida > Asparagales > Amaryllidaceae > Allium > Allium fistulosum. Next base: position 299,325,006 of record CM060901.1, on the reverse strand, counting down.
TTAGCATTTTTGAAAAACAAATACCGAGTCTGATATATAAATTCATAAATAAAACAAGAAACCCCCTGCTACTAAAAATCCTATTACTAAACCTAGTGTACCTATATGATTTTCATAGAGTTTCTTATTATTTTTGTTGTACAACTCCTAGGTTGCTTGCTTTTGTAAGTTGTCAAATAGCATATTATCGGATTTGCATTAGTTGTTTGCATAGTGTACAGACCACCATGATCAAGAACCTGAAGTTGATTGATACTTTTTCTTCCTCTAGGTATACCCACTTGGATCAGGATGACATCGATTATTTCCACCTTCAGTTTGAATTCTATTTTTGAAAAATCACGCTACTTCTTCCACCTTCTGTCTGAAGTTATTACTTTGTCTAAAATTTTAAAATGCTGAAGGTTCTTATATAACATTGATGCCATTTATGGACCTCCTTAGAATGCTAAAAAAATGAAATTATCGTTGTATGATTAAAAATGGATAATACTGGAAAACGCCTGAAATGAAGACATCAAATTACATATATGGAATCAGCACATATTATCTTTGAAGTTAGAAACAAAATGTAAAATATAACTAAAAAATGAGTAACTGATTATAAATGCTATAAAAAGTTTGATTTTATTATCTTGCATAATGCTTCAATGAAATTTTTTCTTCAATGAGTGTGCCTGAGTAACTGATCAGATAATTATTATGAATATATATTGTCCTTCTAGTTTTGGTTATTAATACAGAAAACGTAAGTATACTGGATAAATAACAAATATATGAAAGAAAAATGAGCTTATAGAATATAAAGAAAAAAGGTTATAAAAGTAATATAGGAAGCTAATTTAGGAAAAAACCTGTCAGATTGAATAGATAAATTTTGGGTTAATAAAGCTTTCATGCCATAAAATACAAAAGGATTAGTTCTTTTGTAACTTTGTTATTGGTACAATTGAACATATTAGATATTAGACATCATTTCACATTTAGTCTGTGCAGGTATTTTTTACATCCACTAAGAAATACCAATTTTGGTAATTAAATTCATACTCAAATTGTGAAGGTAGTCAGGGTTGATGCTACAAAATTGAATTTTTCACAGTTGGTCATTATCCATTTATACTACCCAAACTAATAAAAATGAATAGATATAATTATGGTTAGAATGCATATGCATACCATAAGTGTCACATAAATAATATGGAAATATACTATTTCATATCACATAATACAATTTTGTTTTGAACTATCGTAATCTGGGAATTAAAATTTTGTCTTGAATAATTATCTATACTTGATAGTTATAATGTAAAAGTATTGCTTATTTATAATAGAAATAACATAAACCAATTTCCATAAATATCAACAATTATTATGAAATTGCATTAATATTCAGATAAACATGGTCATGTTTATATATCACAAAATTAAGGTAACGTGTTTAATTTTTTTTTTTTTGAATAATAGGGTACAAGGCCCATGGCCCATGAAGAAATATAATCGGGTTAATACCCGAGTATTACAAAACCCTTACACTTAGGTTTCTGCCGACACAAACTAGAAACCCTAAAAAACGACGAAAGCTCTAAAAATGGCGGAAGCTCGCGAGCTTCATCCATACTCTTTCGTTCCACTTTTCTCCCCTCTTTCCCAAGAAGACAGAACCTCCTTGAATCTGCTTCTCTTCTCTTCTAATCCATTTTCTAAACTTCTGTTGTTCAGATCCCTGATTTGCTCATTAGATCTGAACTCGCTATGTCCTACAACTGAAGAATCCTTCCAGTTATTTGATTCCTGAGCTTTGCGAAGGCAAAAGTTGCCAACTTTATCAGAACTGCTTTGATGAAGTTCCAACTCCTTAGCAATGAATTTCGGGTTATGCAAGTACCATTCCATATGCTTGTTGCCCGCTTCTCTGCTCCACTGCTCGGCTAAAAGGGCATATTTGGTTTAATTTTCAACTTTTTTCTTTGATTTACGAAACATAATTCTGTTGTCCGACTCAATCAGTAGCCATCTTTGCTCTTTAGTAAGTTTTGCTTTGTTGTGATTGCGATTGTTCCTTTCTTTCCATATATGATAGATAGCAGTAGTAAGTAGAATATTTGCAAAGTCTTTCTCTAGTGATTTGCCCTTGAAATTGATGTTGATATGTTGCACTGCATGTTTAAGATCCATTAGCCATTGTTCTGAATTCCCAGTGTTGTTTGAATTTGACTCCAGATATAATAGGCATAACTGCATTCAAAAAATATATGATTAATTAAATTCATCCTCACTGTTGCATAAGGAACAAAGTGATTTAGCATTTTTATCCCACTTCTTTATTCTATCCCAAGTTGGTAATATATTATTTACAGCAAAATATGAACAGATTGCCATCTTGGGATTGTTTACTTTGTTCCAAATGCAATGATACCGGTCTACTATAGACTCCTTGTTTCTAATCCACTCCCAAGTTTTTTTAAAAGAAAACTTCCCTTTACAACTAGCAGTCCACTCCCAATAATCAGTCTCAGCAGTAGAATCAATGGGAATACCTCTGATAACATTCTTATGTGGGTTAGTAATGAGATGTAGTTGAGGCTGCCATTGATTATCTTTGATAATAATGGAAACATTTGTATTAGCATTGCCAAAAATTACTAAATTATCCCAGCCAATTCTATTTACAAAAGAATCATGATGAAACCAGGGGTCAAACCATAAATTAGTTTCATTCCCTGATTTAAAAATCCTTTCTAATAAAGGTTTACCAATATTTCTGCATTTTAAAATTTGTTTCCAAGCATTTGAATGATTATCTTTAGATAAAATGTTCCAAAAATTACCTTTTTTGAGATACTTATCCTTCATCCATTTTGACCATAATGATTCAGTGCTCAGGAATCTCCAGAACATTTTTAAATGGCATGTAATGCTTAAATCATTCAAATTTCTAATACCCATCCCCCCTTCTTTTTTGGGTTTACAAATTTTTTCCCAACTGATTTTATGGTAACCTCTTTTCCAAAGGAAATCAGCACATCTACTTTCTAATTTCTTAATAGATGCAGCTGGGATATGGAATGTTTGAAGCCAGTATAAAATAATGGCATAAATAACAGTTTTAATCAATTCCATTCTTCCAGCTATGGAAAGGAGTTTACATGACCATGTCTCCATTCTTTCTTGAATTTTTTCAATAAATATAGAACAGTCACTGTCTTTGATTTGGTTAACAGAAAGAGGTAAACCTAAGTATTTAATTGGCAGCTTTCCCTCAGTAACATGCAATATGTCTAACATTTCATTTTTATATTTACTGCATTTACTAAAATATGCTTTACTCTTAAGCTCATTCACCTGCAAACCTGCATACTTATGTAAATTCATAAGAATTTGTGAAATAGCATAACCATTCTGTTCATTTTCTTTTGTTAAGAGCATCAGATCATCTGCATATATTAGATGAGAAATAGTAGGTTGAACTCTATTTATAGGAGAAATTTGACCCCTTAAAAGTTCTATCTCAGTCAGAATGGAGAAATATTCCATGACTATAGTGAAAAGATATGGAGATAGAGGGTCACCTTGTCGAATAGCCCTATTGCTTTTAATAAAACCTACTGGTTTACCTTGAATTAGGATAGAAAAAGTAGGGGTACTAATACATTCATATATCAAATCACAAAATTTAATTGGGAAACCCAAACTAACCATCATATGACATATAAACTGTCTATTGACTTTATCATATGCCTTCTGTAAATCAATTTTAAGGCACATATTATCCCCACTTTTAGTATTGAAATTCCTAACCATCTCATGGGCTAACATTGAGTTTTCATATATCAGTCTACCAGGAACAAAAGCACTTTGGTTTTCTGATATTAGAAAGGGCAGAAACACCTTAATTCTATTGCTAAGCACACTAGAAATAATCTTATAAATAACATTACAACAAGATATAGGTCTATAGTCTCCAATGCTAGATGGATTTTTATTTTTAGGGATTAAAGTAATAAAAGTATGATTCAAACTTTTCAAAAGTTTACCATTTTCAAAAAATTCATTAACTACTTCAGTCACCTGTCCTCTTAAACTATCCCAATGGTTTTTATAAAATTTATCATTAAAACCATCAGGGCCGGGACTTTTATTATCCCCAGCATTGAAAATAATAGCTTTAATTTCAGTTTCTAACACAGGAGCAAGAAGAATTTCTTCTGCTGCATTGTTTAATTTATGTTTGCAAATGATTTTTGGGAAATTATGAATTTGATTTTTAGAAAAATAAAGTTCATTATAAAATTTCAAAGCTTCTTCGACGATAGAGTTATAAGAATTGGTAGATTTACCAGAACTATCAATTATATTCCCTATATTATTCATATGTTTCCTAGTTGACATTTTAGCATGAAAATATTTGGTGCAGTCATCCCCCAAAGTAAGCCAATCCACTTTAGCTTTTTGTTTGGCATTAACAGAATTGATGTACATTTCTCTAGATAGATTCTGCTGATTCTCGAAAAATATTTTAACAGAATTTAAATCCTCGGGATTTTGATCTGCAAGATCTTGCAAAACTTTCCCCTTCTTCTTAAGTTTGTTCAAAATGTTTTTATCCTGAAAATTATTTTTATTCCATTCTTTTAAGTTAAGTTTAATATGTTTCAATAGCATATTAAATTGAAACTGTTTGTTACCATCACAGGAAAAATTAAAACATTCTTTAAGTAAACCATCATACTTCTCATCACAAATCCAACCATTTTTAAATCTAAAAGGCACATTTTTTTATCAAGATTATCCACTTCATTAAAAAGTTTAATGAGAATTGGTGTATGATCACTTGTATTCTGTTCTAGGGTGCTACACTCAAGATTTGAATTTTTTTTATAAACCTCATTATTCACTAGCACCCTATCAAGTTTACAATGAATATTTTTCTCAACACCAGATTTCCAAGTAAATTTATTACTAGAATCACAAGTTTCAATCAAACCAGTTTCAATCATAAATTTGTTAATCCTGTCTAATTTACTTTGGGGAATATGACATCCTCCAGATTTTTCATAAGATTGAAGAACTGTATTAAAGTCCCCCATTATAATCCAAGGAAAATCAATAATTTGATTCATAGCTTTAAGTCTACACCATAACCCATTTCTTTCACTTTCAATATTACTACCATAAACACTAGTGACTTGAATTGAGAATCCACCAACATTTTTAAAACTACTGTCTATATATTGCAAATCTTTATTAATATTATCAATTGACCAAATTGTAGAATCCCATATTAACATGATTCTGCCCTTACAACCACAATCATTATTATTAATAAATTTCCATTTTCTATCAAGTTTCAAACTGAATTTATCCATACTATCATCATTCATCTTGTTTTCAATAAGAGCAATTATAGTAGGCTTATACACCCTAATCATATGCAAAATATCAATCTGCTTGGCTGGGGAATTCATCCCCCTGACATTCCATGCAAATAAACTCATAATAAATTATATTAAAAAGGGGGTTTAAATTGTACCTGACACATTGGTACTCTTACCTTTCCTCTTGTACTCAGAGCTCTTTGCTTTTAATCTGGTTGACATTCTGTCCATTCTGGGTTGCTAGAAACATATTTTTGCTTAAAATCAGACTTTTCTTTGTTCTTACCTCTGTTACCTTTCTTTGGAATATGCAGTTGGGCAATATCAAACTATTCAAATATTTGAGGCAGAACTGAGTTACTGCAACCCATGTCCATTGATTCTGGGATTTGTATCAAGGAGATATCGAATTCGGGAGATGTGCGAGGCAAGGCTGAGTCAGAATTTAGAATCTCCTCAGTCTCTGCAGCCTTCTCTGGAGGAGGATCGACCTCTATTGATATAGCATCAGAAATATTAACATTATGTGGAATTTTTTCTTTGTTAGCTATAGCATAATTGTCTGTAATTAAACAAGATTCTGGAATAGGAGGGGTTCCAGAATCTAAGACCATTGCATTTACATCTCCCTCCATCTCTTTTTCTTGACTGTCTATCGTATTATTCTTTGTTGATTTCACTATTTGATGAACTCCTACTACTGTGATATGATTTTCTTGATCAGTGAGCACCTTTTCTTGGCCGGAGATGACTCCTCTCAGGATGATCCGCTCTTCATTACTTTTGGATGCACAGATCCCTACATTTTCAACATTTTCATTACTGATCAACATGGTTGTTTCGCCCATTTCTTGAAGATTATTCTCTCGATATTCTTGATTATTTGCTTTTGGAACCCATGCTTTTTTCAAATTGCATTGTTCTCTGACATGTCCAAAACATTTACATGAATTACATTTCGGTGGAATCCACTCGTATTCCACCTTTTGAGTTATATTTTCTCCATTGTACATTGTTACATTAATTTCATTTAGGAGTTCATCTTCTGCAGCAACTTCAACTAGAAGACGAGCGCAATTCAATCTCGTTTTTAAAGTAGTTGTCGCATCCATTTTAATGGGTTTACCGATAATACTAGCCATGACACTGAACGCCTCCTTGTCCCACAACCTCAGATTCACATTGGGTAATCTTACCCATATTGGCATTGTTGTTAATAGATCTCTGTCCAGTTTTAATGATGCATACCATCTTTTCATGATGACGAGTTTTCCATTGTAGAAGTACGGCCCGTTTTTCAAAATAGACTCACAATCCTTTTGGTTTTCAAATCTGATGAGGAAGAAACCGTTCTCTCTTGTGTACACTTCAAATTGCCCAGTTGGTTTCCAGACACGTTGAATGTAAGATTTAAAAAACAAGTAGTATGGTTTGGTACTTACCACATAGACAAGGACCGAATTGCTCCAGCATTCTTTGGTTCTTTTACAAACTGCCTCTTTTATCACGCCATACTTCTTGTTATTAATCAATATTGGAGCTATAGCTTCAAGATTACATTCTTCCTCTGGTGGTTCATCTGACTCAGCCGCCACTATGTCTGCCCATGATTTCAGACCTTGATCTTTATTCAGTGAGAAGGCCACCGGCTTCTGTGATTCTTGAACATTTTTAAATTGTTGTGGTATTCTTGGTATGTCTTTGCCTCTCGAATTATTAGAATTTGAAGCCGGTGGCAACTCCTGTCTATTCTTGATCTCTCTTCTTCTTTGAGATCTAGGTTGAATGGTTTGAAAGCCTTCTTCATCAATGTTGACTCCTAATGGCTTTCTGATATGAGATGATTGTGATCCATCAGGTGGTCTACCCGTTAAGGCTGTTACAGAGATCTTAGATGTAGAATTTTGAGGAAATATTGATTTCCCCATGGCTGATTGGGAACCCTAAATTTCTTTGGCTGATTGGGAACCCTAAGTTTCTTTGAATTTTGCTTAATTAATTAGGTAACATGTTTAATATTAATGATAAATTAGGCAAATAAAATAATTTTCTTTATTAAATATATATATTTATTTATTTATTTTAATAAGCATGAGATAAAGTCACTTGTTCATTATACCCAAATGCGATATAGTAGCAAAAAATTATCCAAAATAGGTTAGTTTGTGACATCATACTTGAAAATATTATGGTACAAAATGGGTATTTGATCTAATAATTTGTAATAGTTTACACTAGAATAAATGAGTTCCATGGTTATGATATATAAAAAATTTCCTCATTCATCAAATAAGATAGTTATACTTTGGTGGATCTTTATTTACCTCATTTCCAAATGGTTGATTTGTACCATAAGCGAAGATAAAAAATGCTAAATGCAAAATAGTCCATGACTCCAAAGCCTCTTTGTCCAATAGATGTTTACACATTTGTTAAAGTGGATACATTAATGTTTATATGATATTTACCCACCCTTCAACTTCATCTTCAAGCATATTTACACTATCCAAACTTGAATATAAGACTGAATGAAATGGAAGAAAGGAAAATTAATGAGATTACCTCATATTAAAGAGCGAAACATTAGTTAGTTAGAGGATGGGAACATACATGTTAAAGAAGCAGTCATTAAAAATGTATGAAAAATGCCAATAAATAATTCATTTATTTTACATGTGGAAGTCGAATTAATTTAAATTACTAATGCGCTCTCATGCATGTAGTAATTTAGTTTCATATTAGTGTTGTGATTCAACTAATCATTCATGAATAAATTTGTTAGTCTTCAAAAACCTTAACATATATAGACTTTGAAAGTTAAAAAACTGTCAAAACCATTAATTCTAAGCAATTATTTAGGAGTTTGTGTGTTTAAAAATATATTGACATTGGAAATGCTACAATTCTATATTTATCAACTCTTTTATCTAGCTAAAAATATATGTCAACTAAGCTAAGCAAAAATTATAACTAAAGATTACTTTGATTCAAGGTCCATAATGTTATTTATTAGGCTTAATTAGATACGCTAAAATAAACTAATTCTAAAAGAGAAGCCTTATAAGAAATATATCACGACCCAATAAATTAAAATTTATACAACTACGTACATAATCCTATGCATTAAAATTTAAAATAACTCCATTGTAACTATGCTTGAAACATTTACTTACTACAACCTAGCATACGAACTTGGATGGAAATGTTAAAAATTTGACTACTTTCTTGATAAATAATTTGGTCTACAAATTCTTCATTCTTATGCTTCAATAAAAATTCCTTAAATGTTATACAATAATTCAAAAACTAAAAAAGATGGGGTTGGAAACAAATAAAAAAGTAGTTCTGTATATACACATATAAAGTAAATCCATCGCTCAAATCCAACATCAATTTACATCTTTGAATGAATAGGATGTTTATCATGAAACATGGATTGTAATACAAAATAACCTTCAAAATGATTCATCAGGTTATAAAAAAGAGTTGGTCATCATTCACCAACATCTGAAGCAAATACATAGCCGTTCAATATAAAAAAACATAATGGAAATGGCATACTTACATTCTTATCGTTGTTGAAATTAGTGATTTTCCAAAAAAATTCAGCCCAACCAAACATGCCATATGCTTATGATGTTGTAAATTAAGGTTAAATTGATTACAAGGTAATAATAATACAGTAAGGAATAAAACTGGTAATAACACTCATATATATATATATATATATAAAGATATACTACATGTAAGAATAATAAATAAAGATAATGATATATATGAATCTTAAGTTACTATTTTCAACACTATCTTTAGTCCTATTTTTAACATTTGAAATGGTGGTACTATAACCTAAGGCTTTAAAATTTAATGAATAGGATCTCTATCATGAAAAATGCACTATAGTACAAAATAACCCATAAAATGATTCATCAAGTTATAAAAAATAGTTGGTCATTATTCAACGACATTTGAAGCAAATATATGGCCATTTGATAAAAAGAAGTAATGGAAATGGCATATTTACATCCCATTGTTGTTGAAACCAGTGATTTCTCCTATTTTTCAAGCCCAACCGGACATGTCAGATACTTACGATGTTGCAAATTGAGGTTGAAGTGATTATAGTGTAATAACAATGATATAACAAGGAATAAGATGGTAACAACACTCTTATATTTAAAGATACGGTACATGCAAGAGCAATAAATAAAGATAATGACATATATGAATCTTAAGTTTATATTTTTAATAGAATCTTTAATTCTATTTTTAACATTTGAAATGGTGGTCTCATAACCGAGTTTTCCTTAATCTAAAAAAAGTAAGAAAAAATAGATAAACTATATATTCAAATGCTCGTATTACTAACAACTCAAAGCCGCAAGTTATAAGTAGTATTATCCAAATAATTAGTCAATTTGTTTTCAAGAATATTAATATACTATACATACATGCATGCATTCTTGCTTAGAGATATTTAAATGCATTTCAAAAGATAAACTATCATTACTTAGACAATATTAAGCATCATATGTCAGTTAGGTCACAGGTTGCTAAATCATAAAGCACTTTTATGTATTTTAAGTAATCCTATTGCGTAAAGAAAAGTGTTGTGAAATGCAAATATTAATTAACCAACATCTCCTAATTTGGGAAAAGAAATAAGGCAGCAATTGGAGCAAATAGTGCTGAATTAGTGTATGTTTTTGCATAATTTTAATCATTTGAATATGTCACGCTAAAGTTTCAATGAAGCAAATAATAGTGACGTGTTTAATAGATTAGATAATATAATTTTGATGAATCCTACAAAACACAGTTGGGAAATGTGAATAATCATTGAAAATTAATATTTTTGCCATGTTGCCCTGTGAAATATATCTTTTATGTTCTAAATCAAACAGAACATAAGAATAATCTAATTTTAAATGTAGTGGATCATCTTTATTAAGTTGCTGCAAGTACACATAATCAAAGGCAGCCAAATTTATATACCCACTATATTATAGAAGTAGCCTTCGCTAATAATCCAGAGCATACCAACTTCATTTTCATTTCCCGTTTAGGTATATGAAATATATGTTAATGTCTGTCATAGTTGTCAAACTAACTTCATTTTCAATTGGAAACTTTTGTCAATTCACATACAGAGTGAAAATCATAAACCATTTTACCAAGAAAGAATAATAATTACAAATTACTTTAAGCATAGAAATAGCATAAAGAACAAATTATTTCTTTGAACATTTACAAATTCTTTAGCTTCTTCCTCATACCTATAGTGGTAAGGGGAAAATTATTTGGATCATTGTTTCAAACAATCTATGTGCATATAAATATGAAGAGGAAAAGTAACAAACCATGAACATTAAGTAAGGTATACAAAGTCATCAAAAGTTAGATCTTTGTTTCAAACACTTTGTGTGCATACATATATAAATTAGGAGATAACACACTAAACCATGAACAACAAGCCATTATCATTAGAATTCAGTAGTCTGAATGAGAAGTGAAAAGCAAACAAAACCATGGACATCATCCAACAAAAATCATTAGCATTGGAACCTACCATTCTCAAATAGTATAATCATTTTATCAATGTCGTAAGTAGCAATTAATCAAACCACATTTGATTTGAGGAGGAAGGAAAAACAAATAATGGTGAAATAAATTTAATTTTGGAATTATTAGTGAAACAATAGTGGAGGATTGAAGGAACCACAAATAGAGGGTAATGGGCTAAAACCGGTTGAACCTAATAACTTTTGCAATGATTAGAGATTTGTAGAGCATCGTGGAGGAGGCAGTTCCGAATCGAATTGGACTTGGTTTAAAATGGGGGTTTACAAAGTTAGTGAACGTGAATTTTTTTATCGACTTGGATATACCACAACAATCTGATATCTTTGTCAAGAATGAATCTTGACCATTCTTTATCTTTTTGTTAAATTCAATGATTTTTGTTATATAGATATATGTATGTGTATATATGTATGTATGAATGTACCTATGTTGATAACTTGATGGTTGTAGGCTCGGGTCATTAGAGAATGATGTGGTGTTGAACTTGTATGAGCAAGCATGCTAAGCAAACTTTCACTGTCAATTATTGGGTGATTGGCCAATTTTGGCATAAGATCCTATATGGTCTACAATGATATCAGAGCTTTGATCTAAAACCAACGATCCAAATATATATCCTACTTAAATCAAGATCAGTTATACCCAAAACTTGCAAAAACATTGTGTGTGTGCATAATTACACACATGCATGCATGCACACGCGCATAGACACACACATATAAACGCATGTATCATATATACACATAAACACAACATACATGTGTATATAGTCAAGTACATGTATTGCAAGTCCTGTAGATAACCTCCCAAAAAATATAAATATTTTAGACGTTCTTTGCAAATGATTAGTACTCACTTTGTAATGAAAATTTATTAATAGTGCATAATAAGTCATATAAGGTAATGATATAGGTGTTGTTGCTTCTTAACCAATGAAAAATAGATTAGAGAAAGTATCTAATCCTACTGCTAGTAAAAAACCTATATGGATTCAATGCCTTCTTAAATATTCATAGCATCAACGGTGTATGACACTCTACAGTAATTACAAACAAATAGAGCAATACATCACATGAAGAGAAGGAAAAACAATTTATGTCTATGCATTAGTCTATGTTTTAGAAAATCACAGTCAACTTCAATTTATTTACTCATGCAAAAAGAACAGTTACAAATAGAAAAGATGAATAATAAAGGATGCAGAAATAAGAATGTATGCATAGGCATATGAGCTTGAACGACTATAATTAGGGATTAAAAAGTATGAATTCATAGGTGATACATGATAAGGTGTTACAAAATTGTCAGGAATGTTGAAATGGACCTTATCTATTTAAAATGCAACATGAAATTATGGGAATAGTAAGGTTAACCTTCATCTATATGTGCATACATATAAATTCATGCATGCATGTATGTATGTACATGTATATACAATTGACATACACATACATATACGTGGGATTTCGTTAGACGATAATTACTGTCGAAGGGCAGTATACATTCAGGCAATAGCTGAAACTTGGTAAACCGTAGAGAATGGTAAAATAGTCGATACTCGATCAGCCTGACAACTTTTTCACACACTAGTGGCTTTGAATTGGCTTTATGTAAGAAAGTGTTGTCTCATCCTAAGGGGGAGAGAGTCCAATAGCGGCTGGGAAGAAATGGAGGCTGTTCGAAAGCAACATAGCCATATTCAAAGTCATAAGGCGTTAATTATTAGATCGTAACTATGAATTCAATCTAATTCGCATAAGTGGAAGTAAATGGTTAATATAAATTATTCATCTTTAAATGAAACTTAACATTAAGATTAACTTTTGAACTTATACCAAATATTATAGGTGGAAAAATAATGAGATGTGGTTTGGCAATTCACTAAACCATATGTAATCTGATTAATGAAAATGGCGTACTAAAAATAAGGCATAAATTTCAATGTGGAGAACTATTGATTTTCATAAAGGAGCAAATAATAACATAGATTTCAAGGTCAAACACTTAATCTTGCTCGGGATGGTTGCACGAAAATTGACACATGAAATTTTTTCTAAAGACTTAAATGCTAGTCTTTATTCAGATGAGCTAATTAATCACCACCTCTAATTTTCCTTTTTGATTGATTATAGTGGTTTCGGGAGTTGTACCCTTCCACAAATAGAACTACTCATATAAACAATAAAATAGAGAGCCACGACCTTTTTGAAGAAATTATCAAAATAAAATGATGAGCAAATTGTTTTGCTATGATTTTGTTTTAGCTGGCTATGTTTTTTACTTCTTTAGCATTAGCTAACAAACTCATACAAATTACCAATCTCGCCTAGAATAAATATTCTCAGTAAGATAATAAAACCATGAGAAATTCGTCCTAGGCCATAGAAAGAAAACCGCGACTAAAGGGACTACACATGTAATGATCTGCCCTTCTTACACCTAAAGACGACACTTAATATATCCTCGGTATTCATGTGCCGATCATTTAAGTGTCTAAATGACAGGTCATTTGGGGTGAAGAAAGAAAAGACAGAACAGAATCTCACAAAATGTGACAAGTAATATGTAATATGAACAAGTCTTTTGAAAAAGAAATCATCATATCATACATAACATTAGAGTACACTAATCTATTATCAGCTTGGATAGTTATAACAGCATGTCCTTATAATTGCTGACAGGAACAAAACAAAATAGAACAGTAAGAGAATATAAGATATGTGAATATATCTGGGAGAATCTAGCTTGTCACCTAAAAGCTTCAAATAATCCAACTAAATTTGGAAAATATGCTCGGGCTGACCCGGGCATTATAGGAAAACAACGCCCGGGTCAGTCTGGTAAAACTAGCATGAGAAATTTAAATCACAAGGAACTTAATTATAACTTGTAAAACACTTTTAAAATCAAAAGTATCTCGTAAGACCACGCCGCACATAAACATGGACGGTTTTTTACGATAACTAAAACATTTTTATAGAAAATCCAGTGATACTATGGTAATGTCTTAAATACAAATACATATTAATAATAGCCAAAATTGTTACATTATTAAATTCCAGCATAATAGGTATACAATCAAGTCTGCATGGTGCTTATTGGAGAATGGATTCCAACAATGGCAAGGTATGGGAATACCTTCCGTACAGGCACCTCTAGATAAAATATACCTGGGGTCAGACCTTGACTTGGTCCACCCTTGCCAACATAGAACCGGCCTACTCCTGAACTTGGATAGTGCCGAATATGTCATCACCATGCTTGTTCCCAACCTTTATCGAGAGCTTTCAGGCACAACCAAATCCATAATATGATAATCTAGAAAGGTGGTGACACACCCTAATGGGAGCGACCCTCATAGCCCTGCTGCATTTACCCTGTTTTAGCCATATTTCAGGTTGTGAGGCTTAAGGGAACGCTTTTACCTTTTTATAGCAAACCATCTTGGAATGCTAACATCACCCTCCAGGTAGAATCGCAATGCCAGCATTCATCCATACATGTTCATTCTGGGTCTGAACGAAACCGAAGGCACTACCTCCACTACATCCATTTTGGAATCACCCTCGGGATTAGTAGCAAGTAACCCTTGCACTTTGAAAGTCTCCATCTTCGATTCCATATTCTTCAAGATGTCTTCAGTTCGAACGCTTGAGTTGGATCAAATTGGTTTTCAAATAATTTATATAGATCTGAACCCAGTCTCTTCGAAACAACATTCGATAGTTCCGGTAAACCAACCCCGGTTCATTTGGAAATAATCACACAATACATAGAAGTAGGGATCACCACTTAACCGTTTAAGTGGATGGATCTCCCTATCAATTATCCTAGGAGAACAAGATGAGATTTACACGCACAGTACAACATCATCGAAGATGACTGTGCCATATAACTCACGTGTTTCTTCTAGATATTTCCAGAGTTATATTCTGGTACAGATTTGATAGTAGGTTATTCAACTATCAAATAAACAAACAAGCAATAATTCAGAGATTTAATTAACCATAGCAATCACTAAGCCTCAAAATAAATCTTTCATTTATTAAAACTCTTTCCAAAAGTGTTTATCAAAAACATCCATATACTTATCTCACTGACATAAGTATATACACAAAATATTTGTAAAAAATTTCTCATTTTCAAATCATATCAAAGGATCAAAACAAAATGTTATTTAAATTATAGATAAAGATAATCTCAAATAATATTCCTTCGGTGTTGAGTGTGGAACAAATGTCCATACTACCAGAAATAAGGAGGTCAGTTAAAGGAAATCCAATCTCAAATCCCTTTATAAATTTCCTTGTATAAATCCTTTTAATAAATCTCTTTTATTTACTAATCTCCTTTACTTAAATTCCAAACCCATTTAAAAAACTCTTTATAAATCACCAAGTTAAATTTAAAAACTCTTTCATAACTATCAAAACCATTTATATATCTCTTTATAAATCTCCAAAATTATTTATAAATCCTGCTTTATAAATATCCAAAAATAATTTATAAAACTTCTTATAAATATTCCTTATTTAAATCAAAACTCCATTAATAAAGTCATTTAATAAAGTCCTTTTGATAGATAAAATGATTATTTAAAACACCTTTACTAAAATCATTACTTAACTTGAAACCATTATTAGAAGAATGATGACTTTAAAAGTCAAAAAGAATCTTAGTGACCACAATGGTTCTCATTTTGCCGAGTTTACCTTTTAAGTTATAACATTGGTATTTACATAACATGCTAATATGCATAAGGGAATCAGCCGACAACAAACAAATCAACTTATATGTAAGATGTCCAAGTTACTATAATAGCAGATGAGGACTTGTTCTGCTAAACACATGTCCAAGTTAATATAATAGCAGAATGAGTTTTTATTCTACTTAAATAGATGTCCGCATAATCTACATAGGAAATTATGGCAGAACTGTGATTTATTCTACTAAACAGATGTCCAATATAACTTAATTAGCAGAACGGTGTTTTATTTTGCTAAACAGAGGTTATTGGGTTTCATATTCAATTGGGATTACTTAAGGGTAATCGACAAAGAAATCCTTTGGATATAAAATCTTCCTTTAAAAGGAACTTGCTTCTTGAAAACAAAACCGATCTTCAGAACTAAAGTGGTTTAAAACATTAAAACTTTTATTTAAAAATTAAATAACATTTAAACCTTTATTTTAACAATAATCAAACCTTTAATTAATTATTAAAAAATTAAATAGTAATAAATAATTAAACCCTAATTAATATTTGATTAATTATTAAATAACAAATTAAATTAATTAATGTCAATTAGTTAATTTATCCTTAATTAAAACTTAAATAATAAATGAAACCTTTATTTAAAATAATTAAATCACAATTAAGTTTTAATTAAATCTTAACTTAAATTTAACTTGATTAATGATTAATTAATAACTAAACCCTTCCTTAAATAAATATGTTAATTAATATTATTAAATAATAATTAATCTCTGAATAATTAATTAAATAATAATAGACTCTTTATTAATTAACAAATTATAATTAACTTAAAAAAAATAAGTGTTGATTACCCTAACTTAATTAATGATTAAACTAATTACCTTACTTAATTTATTAATTAAATAATCATTAAATAATTAATTAAATAAATAAATATTAATTTCTTTAAAATATTTAAAATATGTTTGAAAATAGTTTTCAAAAAAATACTTAAATTAAACATTTTAAATTAAAAAAGAATTCGTTTTTCACGAACTCCATTTATAGCGAGCTATACAGCCTGAAATTTCAAAAATTCGTATTATAATCTAAATCACTTTTCAAACTCTTTCTATTATATTAAACTACTTTATAAACTTTGAGTAAAGTTTTAGAAAACAGAGGTATGGCCTTTAAAACTTTTATAAAAAATTTAAAAGTAAAGTTAGAAAACAAGTTTAAACCAAAGGATCTCGATGTCGCTTTAATAAGTCAAAATGCTAACTTTCTTAGCACATACAACACATATGTAAGCTCATCCAAACATATGCCATAACAACATACACAAGCAACAACTATAATCCATAATCATAGCTTTCAAATTAACTTCAACATTAGGTTTCATTTCAAGTTTTTCTAATCACATACAACAACATACAACATTGTCTAAACCAAACATTCAACGTACTTAACAACCAAATAACAATTTTTATTACTAAAGTAAGCATCATATTTAAAGTTAGAAATTTTAAATGAATTTGTGAGCTATACTCACCCAAAAGCTACCAAAATAACTCAAACTTCCCTAACTTTTGAACCGAGCCTAGATCCGTTCTTTGACTTTGGTAAGAGCAAGATTTAGTGGCCTTATGGTGCCATTTTGGTTCGGCCAAAGTATGGTGTAATGACCCGAAATTTTCGACCCCGAAAATTCGACACTAGTACGTTCACTGTAGAAGTGCCGAGCTATCGAATGCCGTAAATTCCAGATTGTTAGGGTTAAGAAGAAAAGAGGTAGAAGAAGAAACAGAAGCAAATCACAGATTCTCACATTCGCAGTGGACAAAAATATAATATCAAATAATAGCAGTTATACAAAGAAAAGTTGTATTTGTTAATTTACATCAATACATCAGAGTTACATATAAACTGGATTGCACATGGTCCAAAGGTGGTGGAACTCGAAATTTTAACCCTCTCCAAAAGAAATTATGAAAACAGTTAACAAAATTTTAATTTAGATCCATACATTCTTAAATGATACCACTTATTTACGAAACCTTTTCATAAAATCATTTTAATTTATTAATTTGTATAATACTCTTCTACATCCTAAAAGTATATACAAAAATCTGATTTTTAATTCTATTCACTTCATTATATTCAAATGTAGGCCCAAATAACTTGGGTCTTAAAATTTAGTCGACCAATCCGACCTCTTTACCGAATTGGTCTGGTAAGTAGCTAAGAAGAGTATGATGCTGGGATCCAAACTCCATCTTAGAGTCTACTTTTTCTTAGACAACTCTTAGGTAAAAATGTTTATTGGCCCAATAGCATCATATAAATTTTCACTTCCTAGATGCTAAAACCCAAAAGACACTGTTTAATAAAACCAAGTTTATTAAATGTTCTTACTAAAAAAATTTAACTTCATTTACCAACCCATTCTTTCATCAAAGCACCTCTATATTTTGGAAAGTTAAGAGCCAAATACCCAGGTTTTATTTCTAAAACTTTTTGAAATGATACTTTATTAACCCTTAGAAATTATACATATGGCCCGGGTAACACCAAAATGGTATCAGGAACTGGGTACTACCGAATAGTATCATAAGTCCCTTTACCAAGAAGGGTAATACTCAAGAGAAGTGTTTACCATCCGAACACATCTCCTGCCCAATTTCAATCACTTTCGAGTCACTCGAACTAGTTAGTTATAAAAATATTTTTTCCTTTTGAAACAATATTATATATATTTCCAACTAAATAGATTTTAACAAAATATTTATCATCCATTTTCTTTGGATTCATTCGGATTCGAACTTGTTTCGATCGTACAACGACAAAGAGAATAATTTACTAAGTGCGCTATTACATCTGCTTAAGCAAACATTCGATTGTCGCTTAGAAGATTATGTAGATCATCAGGAAATATATCGAGACTCATTTCCCGAACTGTCCAAAGATAAATCTTACTCTCAAATTCCCTTTTTTAGAATATTTATACCTCAAAGTATTTTTAAGTAAAATTATTACTATTTTTCTCAAACCTTCCTAACCATTTTCCAAAAGCATATGGATTTAAATTCTTTGAAAATTCATCTTATTTTCAAAATATATTTTAAAATTCTAATTTATAAAATCAACTGAAATATTTCCTTTTAATAAACACATTATATAAACCAAAATTTAACCCAACATTATCAGTGAACGCCTTATAGTTAAATTGTGAAACTTAATTCACAAGGTGTTCGTTTCAATGTTCCCACAAATTTTATCTACCCAACCTAGGTTTCAAAAAGGAAGATTCTAGATATATTAGCAGATAATAATCACTGGACGAGCATGACTAAGAAAACCTTTAATGATAATGATACAATATTATCAACTGTTAACAACAATCCCATCATATACAAATATTATCAACTCATAAATCAACATAATATATAATATTTTTATAGCACTAACAAACACGCACTCAATATATACACTCAAATTCATTCTAATGTCTCACTTACCCTATTTCAAATGAGTCAACCCCACCAAAGCCAAGGTGTTCTCTCAACCTAAGCTCTGATACCACATTGTAACGATCTGCCTTTCTTACACCTAAAGACAACACTTAATATATCCTCGATATTCATGTGTCGATCATTTAAGTGTCCGAAAGACATGTCATTTGGGGTGAAGAAAGAAAAAACAGAACATAATCTCACAAAGCGTGATGAGTAATATGTAATATGAACAAGTCTTTTGACAAAGAAATCATCTTTATCATACACAACATCATAGTACACTAATTTATTATCAGCTTGGACAGTTATAACAACCCGTCCTTACAATTGCTGATAGGAACAAAACAAAACGGAACAGCGGGAGAATACAAGATACGTGAATACGTCTGGGAGAATGTAGCTCGTCACCGAAAAACTCCAAAGAATCCAGCTAAGCTGAAAAATATGCTCGGGTTGACCCAAGCATTATAAGAAAACAACGCCCCGGTCAGTCTGGTAAAACCAGCGTGAGAAACTTAAATCACAAGGAACTTTATTATAACTTGTAAAACACTTTTAAAACCAAAGGTATCTCGTAGTTCAAAAAGAGTTCATTTTTCACGAACCGCATTTATAGTGACTATCGCTATACAAGCTGAAATTTCAAAAATTCGTTTTATACTCTAAATCACTTTTCAAATTCTTTCTATTATATTTAAACTACTTTATAAACTTTGAATAAAGTTTTAAAATACAAAGGTATGGTCTTTAAAACTTTTATAAATATTTTTAAAAGTAAAGTTATAAAACAAGTGTAAACCAAAGGATCTCGATGTTGTTTTAACAAGTCAAAATGCTAACTTTCTTAGCACATACAACACATACATAAGCTCATACATCCAAACAAATGCCATAACAACATACACAAACAACAACTATAATCCATAATCATAGCTTTCAAACTAACTTCAACATTAGATTTCATTTCAAGTCTAACTTCAAATCACATACAATAACATACAACATTGTCTAAACCTAAAATTCAACATACTTAACAACCAAATAACAATATTTATTTCCAAAGTAAGCATCATCTCTACTACTAATAATGAGAATTCCATGAATAGAAATTCAACTGTGTCTTTTTGAAATACCAAAAATACCCTTCATATAAACTAAAGTTTTGTTAAGACAACTCCTATAGGATGTACGGGATGGCTCATAAATGCACCACGATAACACGCAAATGAAACTATTCAAATGACGATAGCTCATATGTAACATAATTAAAATGGACACTGACAGCTCATACACGAAGTAAAGAAATTCATCACAACAGCTCACAATTTATGTATACATTATTGTGATACATAATTCATCACAACATCATGAACTAAAGAAATTGTTATACAGTGTCAGCTCATATATTCCAATTGTTGTGATGTTGTGATACATAAATTGTTATACACTGTCAGCTCATATATTAGACAGTAAAGAAAATTTGCTGTCAGTGAAAGATATGAGCACAGTAAAGCAATTTCTAATGTTATACATAAATTGTGATACATAATTCATCACGAACTAAATGGACTACATTGGAAGATTCCTGCTTCACCTTCTTTTTAATCTCCTAGACTCATTATCGTGACATTATTATTTCGTGGAATCCATTGTATCATATGAAAGATAATGGTTTATTGATAAATATATAAAATCAAGTATGACAAAAAACAGATAATTTGAGGATAGAGGATTTGACATTACACGCGACAAGCCAACATCATGCAAATGAATTACCAGCGATACACACATATACACATATACATGCATAATTCTACTATTAATAAAGAGAATTCAATCAACATATACATACACATGAATCTCACCACTCTTTTCACCTACCCACCAACGGAATTTTACTATTAATTTGTCATCGATACCACCAACAAAACAACTTGAAATATGTTGTGACTACAAAAACATTTGCACTTAAAGCAGATATCTATCTAAAGTTAACATCTTTGGATATTAGATGCACGTACGTGCGTTGTATACTAGTATTTAAAGTTAGAACTTTTAAATGAATTCGTGAGCTATACTCACCCAAAAGCTACCAAAATAACTCAAACTTCCCTAACTTTTGAATCAAGCCTAGATCCGTTCTTTGACTTTGGTAAGAACAAGATTTGGTGGCCTTATGGTGCCTTCATGATTCAGCCGAAGTATTGTGCACAAGGTCAAAAGGTGGTGGAACTCGAACTTGAAAGGTGGAGGGACTTCGGATTATCATTGAAACAATAATAAATCCAACCCAAAAATGGGTCATATTCCAGCTGATTTTAGAACAAGTTACTCACGAAATTTTAAAAAGTTGTTTAAGAGAAGGTTGTTGGAAATTCTCTTCTCTACAATTTATAAAAATAATCACTCAATTTTGATTTGTTTTGAGGGAGATATGGTCAAAAGAAGAAGAGGCATCTTCAGACTTGAAAATCTGGATCCAAAAATGTTCTACAAATAAATGAGATTTGGACATGGTTATGCTTATAGATGTGGTACACATGAAAGTTGTAGCCATTGGAATTTTACATGGTTTCAAAAAAAGAAAATCTCCATTTGCATCGGATATGAGAATGATATGGTAGAAGGAAGAGGAGGAGAAAATGAAGAAATGAAAGAGGTATCTATAAGCAAGAAACAAATCAAATTATCTTGATACCCTTGGTCCTTTACCCTCTACCTCCTCTTGACACATCACCATGCCACCTCACCTTCATGTACCTCAGCCCACAAACTTGTCCCCTCTTCCTCTTGCTTAGTCAACATGAAATTAATGCATGTGTACTTATGTTTTCTTATGTTTCCTAAAGCATCTTTCATTTTTAAACATCGTTTTATTTTATATTTTCATAAAATGTCACAACTTATATTTATAAACGTAAGTATAAACATATACACATATTTTCTAAATGTGTTAACTTATTTATAAATTATCATATTTATTTACACTAAAATGTTCATAACATTTCCGATAACTTTTAGCCGACGAAAAGTCGAAAATTCGGAAAACGAATTCCGGTCATATTTTCGATTTTTCTTCGAACTATATACTTTTGTAAACAAATTTGGAAAAATATTTCACCATCATTAATTAATATTTAAAAATGTTTTATTTTAATTATAAAATCTATTATTTGAATATTTAAAATTAATTAAATATTCCTAAATCAAAGCGGTTAAATTCTGGGTCGTTACAACATAATTTATGACGAAAATAAAATAATGTAAAATAGAAACATGCATGCTCATAACTTAATTTAAGCACTAGAAATTTGTTTTTATCTTCATTGGCTCGAGCAACTAAAGCACTTTTCTTTTTAAATCTAGCTTGTTCTCATTCTTCAGTATCATATTACCATAGCTCAAGCTTTTTTTCCTATCTGTCATATTATAAAACATACATTAATGTACTCTTTCTTTAATAAAATTTTATGTACATCACATTTTGAATGTTGCTTCTATTATTACATTTCTATACTAAGAACTATATCTTGCTGAATTCACCTAACCTACAGTTCATAATTTATTTAAATCTATAAAAATTTGAGTTATAGTTCCATGATCTAAGTGGAGTCAAGGATGCATAGTGTAACGACTCGTATTTTTACGGATCGAAAAGTTCGTAAAAATCTGCAATTCTTAGCGTTGTTAAGTCGTTTCAGATTTTGGGCAGAATTTTGTTCAAGTCCTAAGTCGTGACCGACTTATGGGATAGACGACTTAAGAGTTTAGACGACCTAAGGAGTTTGGGATAGGTCGTGTGATAAGCCTAGGTTGTGGGATAGGTTAGGTCGTGTGACCGACCTAAGTATTTGACCGACCTAAGTATTTGACCGACCTATAGGATAGGCGACCTAAGGTTTTGAGTGACCTAAGGGATAGGTCGGCAGCGACCTAAGGAGAACCAGTAGTTAGCGAGTTAGTGATGTTAGGTCATATCCTAGCTAAGAGTTAGGTCGTAGGCGACCTAAGATAGTTAGGTCGCGTGAGTTGTTAGGTCGCGACTTATGGTAAGTCGTAGGTCGAAGGGTTGTTAGGTCGCAAGGAAGCAGTCTGTGTTAGGTCGCACATTCGCTAGGTCGTAAGTCGTGTCCCAGTTGGAACGTGTATGGTTAGGTCGCGACTTTGTTAAGTCGCAATGGTGCTAAGTCGTTAAGTCATCCAGACGACTTAGGAGGGAACGCGCGCATGTGTTAGGTCACGCCTGTTGCTAAGTTGGTAGGTCGTAACCTTGTTAAGTCGTAGGTCGGCTACCGTGTTAAGTCGCGCGCACGTATTATGTCGTATACCTGTTAAGTCGTAAGTCGCGCGTAAGTGTTAAGTCGCACAAATATTAGGTCGAGAGGTCTGTTAGGTCGTAGGTCGTCTGGAGTGTTAGGTCGGAGAGAGAGTTGAGTCGGAGACGACTTAAGGGGCGGACGACCTAAAATCTGCCTATAAATAGGAGGGTTCCTCTTCATTTTTGGGATCCGGATTTCGAAGCGACGAAGTGCTGCCATTTTGAGAGCTCGACTTCTACACTTCTTCACTTCTTTTCTCCACTCTAATCTAGTGATTCCTTCCATCCATATCGAAGATCAAATCGAAGATCGAAGAGCTTAGATTGAAGATCTACATTCTTCGAAGAGAGATTTCATCGTTTGAAGCGGATTTGTGATAGATCAAGTTAGATCCTTCGCTGTCCAGATCTGAAGCATGTTGATTTGGGATTTTTTAGGTGATTTGGTGAGTGGTGATTATCTCTCACACGGATCCAAAGGAGTATATCGGATCGTTGGCTTGATTTGGTGTTAAAGTAGTGATTTCCATGCATTTTTGTAAACCTAAGTATAGATCCATATAGATTCATTGTTCATGATGATTTGACAACCATTTTACTACATGATTAACCTATGCAAGTTCATTCATTAAGTTGTAGAGATAATTCTTATGTTTTCATGCTTGTTAGACTTTTGACTCTTTAATTACGAAATTGCCATTATTGTTATAATTGCCTATTTAGATCATATTTGAATGCTTGATTACTTGGATTAATGTTTGATTTGATTGATTTCTATGAGTTAGATGATTGATGATTTGATTTAGACCGAAGATGATTCAAAAGCTAAGGGAAAGGCTCTTGAATTGGAAAAGCTGCTCGTGGCATATGTAGCGGATGATGAAGCTCATATGGATAGATTTGATGATGATGAGATGGAGCTTTGCTATGATGATGATGAGGCAAAACATGATATGAGATAGTCTTGGTCTAATCCAGACGGGATCATTCCAAGCAAGTTGATAACTCGGTGAAATGGTTCGAGTTAGAGGATAATGGTTTGCTCGAGAGGCGCTTGAGCTAGTATGGAAATAGTCGTCGAGGAGGATGACTAGAAGGCTGAGATCTCATTGTTGTTGAAGGTTCTAGCATGCTCAAAGCAAGAGTACGTTGGGCAGATTCGATAGTCCCTGAAGGCTAATGATTGATAGTCAAGTACTCTGGGCAGATTCGATAGTCCTAGGCACGGGTCACGATGACGTGGGGGAGTTATGTCTAGAACCGGGGTTTCCATTAGCCCTTGACGGACGGCTGAAAGAATGTGCCGGTCATTCAATTAACAATGATATCGAAGCAATGATAACAGTGATAGCCGGAGTCATGGATGTTTGGTTGTATCGTCATTCGGTCTCAAGAGCAGTGTTTTCTAGGCGCTTATCTGATCTTGGTTTAGGCCTTGGGGGTTTGTGCTTGGAAAACATCGCCCTTGACTCAAGTGATAATTGCTTTACTTTAAATTGTATGCTTTTCTATGTTTGCTTCTGCTTAGTGTGTGTCTGGGGGCTATCACTGTAGAAAGAGGTTGGAGTGGGAGGGTTGTATTCCTATTCCTTTTCCCTTTATGCTCTTTTGGTATGTTGTTAGTTAATTTACTGCTCACTATGACTGTTGTCTGACTCAAGGCTTTATGTTTTAACTCTTATTGCCTTGGGCTGTTCATCCATTTTGGGACGGGCAGACTAGGTAGCAGGTGACAGGTGCTGTTCTTGACGATGCTGATATCGAAGACGAGCTGGAGGATTGCATATTATCTTTTTACTATATGTACTGGATGTTTCGCTGCTTTGTATATTCTCTGAGTGATATGTAGTGAGGCTTGATGTATTGACTATTCAGATGTCTGTATTCAACTATTATGAAGTTTTATATGATGACATTTTGTTCTGTAAAGCTTCACTATACATATGTTCTATTGTATTTTATCCATGCGCTGTGAGTAATACGATAGATTCTGATGTTTTAATTTACCCTGACAATCGTCCATGGTCGCCTGGCACACTTTACAGCGCACTTTCTCTAGGTTCAGTGCAGGGGTCATGGGCGGTCGTCACATTTGGTATCAGAGCTTTGGTTAATCGATTTTACCTAACGCTCACTGACGTAACTACGTATGAGAGACGTAATTGTATTTTGATGGATGATTACTATATATATAATATAGTAGTTTAGTAGAGTTTGAGTCCTTTATGCAGTTGTTTCTCGATGTGTATTAATCATTCCTTTTTATAGATATTGAGAATGAGTCGAAGAGGGAGACCGGCTGCTAGGGAAGGCCGTGCTACTGAAGGGGCTGCTGATTATGCTGTTATGTTCGAAGCTATGATGACTTCGATCATGAGAAGGATGCCAGCTCCAGGACCATCGGTGGATGTTGGAGTTCAAGTTCAAACTCCAAGACCGGTGGATTTTGCTAAGCTGTGTAAGGACTACGCTACTCTTGGAGGAAAGGTTTTCTTGGGAACAGAATCAACCATTGAGGTCCAGAGATGGATAGATGCTTGTAGAAGGATCTTTGGTGACTTGGGAATTGAGGATGCAACTAAGAGGAAGTTGGCATCAAGACAGCTTCAAGGGAGAGCCTCTGATTGGTGGAACTCTATTACCATCAATACTCCGGAGGAAGAGATTACTTGGGAGCAATTCCAAGCCAGATTTGAAGCTAAGTTCATTTCTACAGCTCAGAAGTCTGTTCTGTTCAAGAAGTTTGTGGAGCTCAAGCAGGGAGGAAGACCAGTTCTTGAGTATGTTTCTGAGTTTGAAGCTTTGTCCAAGTATGCCCGGTCGTATATCGAATCTTCATATCAGAAGAATGAGAAGTTTGTGACAGGCTTGGACAGTTATCTTGGGAGGCAGTTGGTGGATCATTTGGACGATTCATTTGAGAAGCTTGTGGAGAAAGCTCTCAGGCATGAGAGTCTGTTTCCTAAGGAAGGATCTGTTGTTGCTGTGACCAGGGGAGAGTCTAAACCATAGCAGAGTGGAAGCAAGAAGAGGAAGTAGCAGCAGCAGCAAAAGGGTAAGGATGGCCAGAAGAGGCCAAAGGGCGAAGTGACTTGCTTCAATTGTCAGCAGAAGGGCCATTTCTCCAGGGATTGCAAGAATCCGAAGGTGCCGATGAAATGCCTCAACTGTGACAAGCCGGGGCATATCAGGAAGAATTGTCCAGAACCGAGGAAGGACAAGCAGATTGTGCAAGCTTATGCTTTGGGGGCTGTTCCATCATCTTCGAAAGCTCCTACCGTTGAAGAGAAAGGGAAGAGTGTGGTAGTTCAAGGTACTCTTTCCATATGTGGTGTTCCAGTTAGAGTTTTGTTTGACACTGGGGCGTCGCATTCGTTTGTTTGTAGCGAACTTGTAGGCTGGTTGGGTTTAGAACCGGATATTGTTGATAGGCCATTGGTTGTGACTAATCCAGTTGGGGGTTCGTCTTGTTTGTGTATGTTATGCCGTGGTCTGATTGTATCAAGTCATGGTTGCTCTTTTGTTTGTGATTGTTTTGTTCTGAACTTTGCGGGGTTCGGAATTATTTTGGGTATGGACTGGCTTAGGAATTATGCGGCAAAGGTTGATTGTGAAAGGTTGGAGGTGACAGTCAAGAATGTGGAGGGGCGAAAGATTGTGATACGATGTAAGCATGAAGAAGGCGTCTTCATGAGCTTCATGTATTCGCTGGTTGTTCCACGGGATGGACTGTCATCTGCGCCAATCGCTAATGGATTTGAGGATGTCTTTGACGAGGTCAAAGGGTTACCGCCGCATAGAGAGATCGAGTTTCGTATAGATCTAGTTGAAGGAGCCAGACCTGTTGTGATGCCTCTTAGGCGGATGGCGCCTAGAGAACAGCAGGAGTTGAGGGTGCAGGTTGATGATCTTTTGCAGAAAGGATTCATTCGGCGTAGTGTGTCCGAATGGGGTGCACCAATTGTGTTTGCAACCAAGGCAGATGGGTCATTGAGATTGTGTGTGGATTATCGTGAGCTGAATAAGGTGACTAAGAAGAACAAGTATCCATTGCCGAGAATAGATGACTTGTTTGATCAACTTCACGAAGCGAAGGCGTTTTCTCAGATGGATTTGGCAACGGGATTTCACCAGTTGAGAGTGGCTAAGGATAGTGTGCCGAAGACTGCTTTTAGGACACCATCCGGTTTCTTTGAGTGGCTGGTAATGCCGTTTGGATTGACTAACGCGCCAGCATATTTTGTGGATCTTATGAATAGAGTGTTCAGAGATCAGTTGAACAAGTTCGTGCTTGTGTTCGTCGATGATATTCTGATTTATTCCAGAACTGAGGAAGAGCACAATACGCACTTGCGTATTGTTTTGGAAATCTTGCGGAAACATCAGCTGAAGGCTAAGTTTTCGAAGTGTCACTTCTGGAAGAGTGAAGTGAGTTTCTTAGGCCATGTTATCTCTGGAAATGGAATAGCGGTTGATCCCGCTAAGGTGGCAGCAATCCAGGATTGGGTTAGACCTAAGAATGCATCTGATGTGAGAAGTTTTCTTGGATTAGCAGGATATTATCGACGGTTTATCAAAGACTTCTCCAAGGTAGCTGCACCGTTAACAGGATTGACAAAGAAGAACCTAGTGTTCAGATGGGATGATAAGTGTGAGAAAGCTTTCAAAATCCTGAAAGAAAGATTGACAAGTGCTCCTGTTTTGACTATTCCAAGTGGGAATGATGAGATGGTGGTTTACACCGACGCATGTGGTACTGGACTTGGAGCAGTGCTGATGCAGAAGGATAAAGTTGTTGCGTATGCAAGTCGACAACTGAAGCCGCATGAAAGGAATTACCTGACTCATGATTTGGAGTTAGCGGCGATTGTTTTTGCTCTGAAGATGTGGAGACATTATCTATTGGGAGTTCGATTCGAGTTGTTTACGGATCATAAGTCGTTGAAGTATCTTTTCTCCCAAAAGAATTTGAATCTTCGGCAGCAACGTTGGCTAGAGTTTTTGGCATCATATGATTTTGGTATAGCCTATACTCCGGGAAAAGGTAACGCAGTGGCAGATGCGTTAAGTCGAAGACATGTAGGACTGGGAGCCATGTTTTCAGAATGGAAGAATCTCGAGTATTTAGCTGGATTTGACTTCAGGCCTAGATGTGAATTGGAACCTGAGATGTTGGCAAACTTATCGATAAGACCAACTCTTGTGGAAAGGATTGGCGAGAGCCAAAAGCGAGACGATAAGCTTGTCAAGATTATACGTGATTTGGAATCTGGATTGGACCCAGAAAAGGATAAAGGATTCGAGGTCGATCGAGAGGGTTGGCTTCGGAAGCAAGGACGACTAGTTGTTCCCGATATAGATGAATTGAGGAGTGAAGTTCTGAAGGAAAGTCATCACTCGAAGTTGACCATTCATCCAGGTGGAAATAAGATGTATCAGGATATGAAGAGAACCTACTACTGGGAAGGTATGAAGAAGGATGTTGGAAATTTATTTCCAAGTGTATGAACTGCCAGTTGGTAAAAGCCGAACAGAAGAAGCCAAGTGGATTGCTTCAGCCATTGGAAGTTCCTACATGGAAGTGGGAGCAAATATCAATGTATTTATCGATGGGTTACCTAGAACAAGAGCGGTAAATGAAGGGATTTGGGTCATTGTAGATCGTCTGACTAAGAGTGCAAGATTCATTCCTGTTCGATCGACTAGGACTACATCAAAGTTGGCTGAGTTGTATGTTAAGTGGATAGTTCGATTCCATGGTATTCCGAAGAGTATAGTGAGCGATCGAGACCCATTGTTCACTAGTGGATTTTGGAAGAGCTTCCAGGAAGTTTTGGGAACCGAGTTGTGTTTGAGTACAGCTTATCACCCTCAAACAGATGGTCAGACCGAGAGAGTCAACCGAGTTTTGGAAGATCTTCTTAGAGCTTGTGTTTTGGATTTCGGAGGATCATGGGAAGATCACCTTCATTTGGTGGAGTTTTCATACAACAACAGTTACCAGTCAAGCATTGGTATGGCACCGTATGAGGCATTGTATGGAAGACCGTGTAACTCTCCGACATGTTGGTTAGAGATAGGAGAAAAGCTGATACTTGGGCCAGAGATGATTCGACAAACTTCGGATTGCATAGAGATCATTCGGCAATGAATGAAGGCAGCCCAAGATCGTCAGAAGAGTTATGCCGATAAGCGTCGTAAGGATTTGGAATTCGACGTAGGTGATATGGTCTTTGTGAAGATTTCTCCACTGAAGAATGTTATTTGATTCGGGAAGAAAGGAAAATTGACTCCGAGATTTGTCGGACCATTCCCGATCATCGACGAATTGGAAAACTCGCTTATAGATTGGAGTTACCGGAGAAGATGTCAGGTGTGCACAATGTTTTTCACGTATCGTATCTACGGAAGTATGTGCACGACTCGAATACAGTGGTTTCTGCGGATAGCTGTGAAGATTTCGAAGTTGATCCAGTCGATAGAAGACCTCGTAAGCCGCTTCGTGTTGTGAAAACCGACACAAAACAACTTAGGAGGATGATAGTTAAGTTGCTCAAGATACAATGGAGTGATGATGATAACAACTATACGTGGGAGGTGGAAGAGAGGATGAAGGCAGCTCATCCTGAACTCTTCAAGGTATGGCCCTAAGGTGTCGTATCATCTCACGATATTGTAACTTGTTCTGGTTTTAGAGTTCTGCATGCTAAGCTAGAATTGGGTGCATGGTTTGTTGATTGCTGTGGATGGTAGGCGTGCAGAATAGTCTTTGATTGCTCTTGTTTTTTTGGAATTTCGGGGACGAAATTCCTAAGGGGGAGAGAATGTAACGACCCGTATTTTTACGGATCGAAAAGTTCGTAAAAATCTAGAATTCTTAGCGTTGTTAAGTCGTTTCAGATTTTGGGCAGAATTTTGTTCAAGTCCTAAGTCGTGACCAACTTATGGGTTAGACGACTTAAGAGTTTAGACGACCTAAGGAGTTTGGGATAGGTCGTATAGGAGATAGGTCGTGTGATAAGCCTAGGTTGTGGGATAGGTTAGGTCGTGTGACCGACCTAAGTATTTGACCGACCTAAGTATTTGACCGACCTATAGGATAGGCGACCTAAGGTTTTGAGCGACCTAAGGGATAGGTCGGCAGCGACCTAAGGAGAACCAGTAGTTAGCGAGTTAGTGATGTTAGGTCGTATCCTAGCTAAGAGTTAGGTCGTAGGCGACCTAAGATAGTTAGGTCGCGTGAGTTGTTAGGTCGCGACTTATGGTAAGTCGTAGGTCGAAGGGTTGTTAGGTCGCAAGGAAGCAGTCTGTGTTAGGTCGCACATTCGCTAGGTCGTAAGTCGTGTCCCAGTTGGATCGTGTATGGTTAGGTCGCGACTTTGTTAAGTCGCAATGGTGCTAAGTCGTTAAGTCGTCCAGACGACTTAGGAGGGAATGCGTGCATGTGTTAGGTCGCGCCTGTTGCTAAGTCGGTAGGTCGTAACCTCGTTAAGTCGTAGGTCGGCTAGCGTGTTAAGTCGCGTGCACGTATTATGTCGTATACCTGTTAAGTCGTAAGTCGCGCGTAAGTGTTAAGTCGCACAAATATTAGGTCGAGAGGTCTGTTAGGTCGTAGGTCGTTTGGAGTGTTAGGTCGGAGAGAGAGTTGAGTCGGAGACGACTTAAGGGGCGGACGACCTAAAATCTGCCTATAAATAGGAGGGTTCCTCTTCATTTTTGGGATCCGGATTTCGAAGCGACGAAGTGCTGCCATTTTGAGAGCTCGACTTCTACATTTCTTCACTTCTTTTCTCCACTCTAATCTAGTGATTCCTTCCATCCATATCGAAGATCAAATCGAAGATCGAAGAGCTTAGATTGAAGATCTACATTCTTCGAAGAGAGATTTCATCGTTTGAAGCGGATTTGTGATAGATCAAGTTAGATCCTTCGCTGTCCAGATCTGAAGCGTGTTGATTTGGGATTGTTTAGGTGATTTGGTGAGTGGTGATTATCTCTCACACGGATCCAAAGGAGTATATCGGATCGTTGGCTTGATTTGGTGTTAAAGTAGTGATTTCCATGCATTTTTGTAAACCTAAGTATAGATCCATATAGATTCATTGTTCATGATGATTTGATAACCATTTTACTACATGATTAACCTATGCAAGTTCATTCATTAAGTTGTAGAGATAATTCTTATGTTTTCATGCTTGTTAGACTTTTGACTCTTTAATTACGAAATTGCCATTATTGTTATAATTGCCTATTTAGATCATATTTGAATGCTTGATTACTTGGATTAATGTTTGATTTGATTGATTGCTATGAGTTAGATGATTGATGATTTGATTTAGACCGAAGATGATTCAAAAGCTAAGGGAAAGGCTCTTGAATTGGAAAAGCTGCTCGTGGCATATGTAGCGGATGATGAAGCTCATATGGATAGATTTGATGATGATGATGATGAGATGGAGCTTTGCTATGATGATGATGAGGCAAAACATGATATGAGATAGTCTTGGTCTAATCCAGACGGGATCTTTCCAAGCGAGTTGATAACTCGGTGAAATGGTTCGAGTTAGAGGATAATGGTTTGCTCGAGAGGCGCTTGAGCTAGTATGGAAATAGTCGTCGAGGAGGATGACTAGAAGGCTGAGATCTCATTGTTGTTGAAGGTTCTAGCATGCTCAAAGCAAGAGTACGTTGGGCAGATTCGATAGTCCCTGAAGGCTAATGATTGATAGTCAAGTACTCTGGGCAGATTCGATAGTCCTAGGCACGGGTCACGATGACGTGCGGGAGTTATGTCTAGAACCGGGGTTTCCATTAGCCCTTGACGGATGGCTGAAAGAATGTGCCGGTCATTCAATTAACAATGATATCGAAGCAATGATAACAGTGATAGCCGGAGTCATGGATGTTTGGTTGTATCGTCATTCGGTCTCAAGAGCAGTGTTTTCTGGGCGCTTATCTGATCTTGGTTTAGGCCTTGGGGGTTTGTGCTTGGAAAACATCGCCCTTGACTCGAGTGATAATTGCTTTACTTTAAATTGTATGCTTTGCTATGTTTGCTTCTGCTTAGTGTGTGTCTGGGGGCTATCACTGTAGAAAGAGGTTGGAGTGGGAGGGTTGTATTCCTATTCCTTTTCCCTTTATGCTCTTTTGGTATGTTGTTAGTTAATTTACCGCTCACTAAGACTGTTGTCTGACTCAAGGCTTTATGTTTTAACTCTTATTGCCTTGGGCTGTTCGTCCATTTTGGGACGGGCAGACTAGGTAGCAGGTGACAGGTGCTGTTCTTGACGATGCTGATATCGAAGACGAGCTGGAGGATTGCATATTATCTTTTTACTATATGTACTGGATGTTCCGCTGCTTTGTATATTCTCTGAGTGATATGTAGTGAGGCTTGATGTATTGACTATTCAGATGTCTGTATTCAACTATTATGAAGTTTTATATGATGACATTTTGTTCTGTAAAGCTTCACTATACATATGTTCTATTGTATTTTATCCATGCGCTGTGAGTAATACGATAGATTCTGATGTTTTAATTTACCCTGACAATCGTCCATGGTCGCCTGGCACACTTTACAGCGCACTTTCTCTAGGTTCAGTGCAGGGGTCATGGGTGGTCGTCATACATAGTTGCCTTGCAAATCTGAGTAAAACAATTAGAATGAGTCTTACAATGTTAAGAAATATGTCTATCGTGCTCCATTAATTATTACAAACAATTATGTTAGAAAGAAGTAGCATATGTTACTTTTTACATTATTAAATACATAACAAAATTTTTAAATGATAATATCTGATCATTAGTGGACATAATAATTATTTACTTATAAGACAATTAAATCAATGGAACTATTCTAGCAAACCGACATAAATAAATTAAATAAACACTTTCTTGAAACTATTTTAGTGAAAAGATGGAACTCACGAGAATATAACACATCAAGTCTTTGAATGTGAAATGATTAAGCGTGGACAAATTTATGACTAATAGTAATATTTATCACTCATATTTACAAAAGTGATTCATGTCATCCCTGTATATAAAAAAATATCGGAGTGTAAAACATAATTGAACCATTGTTTGGAATTTAATGTTTGTGGTATTATATTTAGTGGAAGAGCAATTACGTGAGAATTATAAAGTATGGCTATCATCACCTCTCCTTTTTGGATAACAAATATTCAAAATATTACCTTATCCTTAGACATTGTTCCTTTAGGAAAACATCATTCATAATAGTCAGATGAAAGCTGAGCAAAATCTCCAACCTTGTTTCCTATAGGTACCTATATTTTTGTTTGAAACACATTTTCCTCGTATCTATTGATTTAAACCTTCTTAATATTATCTAGTATTAAACTCAATTGTATATACTTTTGTCAAGTATAAAATTTCATCTTCCACTGAAATGTTTATATGCATCATTATACATCGCTAGCTGAATGATATAAGAAAGGCCAAACTAATTAAAACAATCAAATTCACTAAAGAAAAGTGACATAGCTCTTAATGAGTTAGACGCCCTTGTTGTAGCTATTGTAGTTCTAAAAAGAACATTAACATATCTATGACCGAAATAAAAAATTCACATATACATCTTCTAATTGAACAATCATAAAAATCATATGACAAAAAAGAAAGAAAACATGATTACCTTCTGCTTACCAACATAAGGATGTCATGGTCTCTGCAAAATTTTAGGCCGAAACCATTCTTCTTTAGCAACTTGAAGGAAAATGCATAATTGATGTACAATCACTCATTATATAAACTTTTCATTTTAAAAAAACAAAGCATAAGTCAAAAGAAAATAACTTTAACAATTATTTGCAACAAATATGCGCAGTGAACAAAAAGAGTTGTATAAAAAATTAGGGAAAAATAATAAATCAAGCTACTGTTCTTTGACTTCAACATCATTGTTTGAGAGAGATCATTTGAGTAAATATCAAATGGCTAATTCAACCAATATTAATAAAACAATGACAACTCTAGACTACATAAACATAAGCAAACCGAAATAATAAATCAGAAGAGAAGATATAAACCTTAATAATTTCAATAAAAGAAAGAACAAAACCTGAAACTGAAAATCAAACGGTATGTAAAAATTATCAATTTACGCATCGAATGCCTATGAAGGTGATACAAATAAAAAAAACACCTGCAAAATACCTATAATGTGCCATGAAGAATAAGCTTCTAAATTTCACGTGGAATCATTAAAACATGGTGTTGATTTACTAAAATTAGGGTAAATTGGATATTAGGGCTCTTTTAGAATGGGAAAGAATGGAAAAGGATATGAAATTGATCAGTTCTGACTATTAAAAATAGAGAGGAAGAATAAATTAACAGAAGTGAAGGAAATTGGGGGGAAACATTAGACGGTGAAATGTGTAACAACCCAAAATTCTGGTTATTTGATTTTAAATGTTTAATTAATTTTAAATATTTAAATAATTGGATTTTGGAATTAAATAACTTATAATTCAAATATAGGGAATGATTAAATATTTGAATTGTGAATTAAATGTTAATTAAATGGATATCATAATTCTATTCAACTCCTTTTAATTATAATATTGGTGAATTCAATTCCTAAATTTATTTACAAAAATAAGCAGATCAAATAAATATCGATAACTAAATATAAAACGGTATTTAAATCAATGAAATTAGCTTTTCGAGACACAGTCTCGGATTTCGACGAACTAGTTTCATTGGGTCCGTAAAAATGAACAATAATATACTGTCGAATTTTATGGCGATTGGATGAATTGTTTGGTCGTGCGAGATCGAAACGCGTTAAAATTAATATCCGAATTTAATATAATAACTGGGTTCAAAAAGCTATCTTTTGCATACGATCGAATTAGGGCTCGAGACTAGTCGATTATGTTCAAAATAGGGGTATAACATATAGAACGCCAAGCTGCACGTCTCGTTTGGAGTTCTAGATTTTCGGACATTTATATATTAATATTTCAAATAATATATACTTTCTATTCGCCATGCTTACCCTAGCACATACCACACGCGTCCTAACCCATGCTTCCACTGTTCAAACCATCTCTCCTTCTCTATATATTATGTCACGTTTTTTATATCAGAGAATTCATTTTCTTGTTTTAAATTTTACCCATGCTCATCCAACGGTCGTCGATCGATGAAGCCACTGGGGGCTATAACAGGCATAGTTGTCAATTGGAGATTGGTTCGTCGTGATGTGAGCAGCATTCTGGTTGGCTGGATTGAGGCGTGGCGGAGCGAAGCGGCACATGCGAGGGGTTGAAGGGTGCAGCTATTTCGGTTGTTTTCTCGTTGTCGACGGCGAGACGGTGGTTGGTGCTGGTGGCATTGGGTGTGGCTGGGTCTAGGCGACCCACGATGGTGGTGCGGTGGTGTGGAGACGCTTGGGGCGGCAGTGTGGTGATTTTCTAGATTGTCGAGGTTGTTTTGAGCGCGGCCCTGATTTTTGATAGAGGGATAATTAAAGTTTGTTTAATAAAACGTTAATTAAGTTTAAATGATGTTAATTATAAGTTAAATATAGTTTAATTAATTGAAATGTTATAAACTAATTATCTTGCTCATACGAGGTCCAAATCAAATGTCGTTCATTGCGTTGCACTTGTGGAAGCATTATCTACATTTTGGAATAAGATTGAAGGAGTTTTGAGCTAGCTAAAATCGAACGACCGTTCGATTTTAGTCCAAAATTGGAACGTTTCAACGAAACGGAAATCTATAACAACCCGGGATTTTTAGCATCTGTTATTGAAAATAATTAACTAATTTTAAATATTGAAATATTAATTTTTATAAGTAGAATAAATAAATTTTATGATATTGAGAATATTTGAATATATATATTTTGAAAGCTATGCTAAATTTTCAAGCGCTAATTTCTGAATATGATAAAATAGGTAGATATATATATATATATATTCACCATTTCAAATTTATGATAAAATATCTATATGTACATATATATACAAAGCTTCATGATGCAAATTTCAAACTTATGATGACAAGGATATATATAAGTGTGTATATATATGTATATATATGTTTATATAATAGTGTATATGTAAATATGTATATATCTAAATGTATATGTAAATATGTAAATAGGTATATGGTAAAAATATGTATTTGTAAATGTGTATATCTATGTATATATATACATATGAGCTTCTTGATGGCAAACATAAAATCAAGCACACATAGGAAATCAAATCAAGCACATAAAATATCGAATCATCCCGTAATATCAAATCACCCACATAAAATCAAATCAGCCACCAATGAAATAAATAAATGAAGAAGCCTGTACATATATCTCAGCTACCCTATATGGGTACTCAGCCACCCTATTGCTTGCCTTATACACTTCCTTATATATAGCCATACTTGTTCTCATATAAAAAACAAAGAACTGCCATTAAACTAAAGAAAGGGATTTAAAAGCTTGAAGGGGATTAAACAAGACAGTGTTCATCACTTTAAAAACAGTGTGTAAACATCTTAACTTTTGTTTACTGGTTAGTACATATACTTATATAACTGTTAATTGTGGATGAATCAATGATACATGTAAAGTGTATATGCGATTGTTTTGTAAATACGTGAATGTGTGGTTGTGTTCGACATGGTTAGATCAACCAAACTCTTGTTCTTCTTCTACAAAAGTTCTCTATTCATGTTTTGGGTTTTAAAAACAGTTAAACTTTTTAACTGTAAAAATCAATATCTCATCACTTAATTAGTTTTAAAACTGGACACCACAACAAAAGTTTTTTGTTTTTTAGTGTAGAGCATTTTAAAATTGATTTCATTAAATTTCATCAAGTAGGGAGAGAGGAAATAACATTTAATAGTGAATGGGTCGAGTTTGGTCAAGTTTCAACCTTCATAATTTAACGTACGAATCATACAGTTGTGATTGCAATTGAAAATATGATTTTTAGAGGTGGTTTGAGAATTTTTAGTGAGATGGGGAGGGAGAATTTAGGGGATGAATGGATTTGGGTGTTTGTTCAAATTACGGCGATGTGGTCGATTGCATGGCATGGCGTTGGCCGTGGAGGAGGCTTGGGTGATGGGGAATCCACGAAAAACAGTGCGATGATTTTTAGAAGTGTGTAGAGGCTAGACGAGGTAGGATTAAGGTTGAAGGGTGTGGTTTTTGGGCCTCTATTCGTGGGCGAATGCGACGAGGAGAGAGAGAGATGGGGTTGCGCGTAGGTGGGAATAGGTAGAGGAGGTTGTGGCGAAGTTAGGGGCGAATTCTGATGGCGGATGGTGGTCGGTGGTGATGTGGCGAGGTGGTTGGGTGGGCACGACTTTCGTCCCAGGTGGTCGAGTAGTTCGAATTTCGAACCAAAGGTTCGTTTGCGTTTCCAGGTGCCTAGGCGTGGAGGGATGATCGTGGGTGATGTGCGAGATGTGTCGACGGTAAGTGATGTTTGTCGGAGCAGTGTGCATGTACACACTTGCGTGTACACATTCGTGTATAGTTTCTTGAATTTGTAGTTAAGAGGAGTAGAGAGTGAGTGTTGGAGAAAAGGAGAAGGAAGGGGGACGTTGGGCCGGGTTTTGATTTTGTTGGGCTAGGTTGTTAATTAAAATAAAATCAAATTCGAACTAATTTTTAAGCTATAATTTAATTGGTTAAAGTTTTAAATGATGATCCTGCTCGTTTCGAATCCAATTGACACGAGGATTTTTGCATTGAAATTGCAATGACGAGTATAACATTGTGGTGTAATCTGTTGGTAGCTTTGGACAAGTATAAATTTATGATATACTGAAATGGGTAAGTTTAAAATCGCGTTATTTTAAATAATAACGTCATTTAAATATATATACCTTAATAATTGATGTTTATTGGCTAAATAAAATACTGGAATTGAATGTGGTAAATTGAACGTCTATTTAGCGGAATAAAACACCGTTTCACTAATTGATTTAACTGGACATCGATTAGCATAATAAATCACCGTTCTGCTATTATTAATTGGATAAGTCAAATTTGGACATTTATTTAGTAGAAATAAACCCCGTTCTGCTATTACATTAGTATGGACACGTAATTACATTCCAGTTGATTATATTGGGTAAATGTTGTATTAACAATCGTTTGTTAAAAATGGATCTAATTTACATATGTGATGTAAATACCTGGATTAATAACTTGGATAGTTAATGGAATTAATGATGACTCGATTAAAGTTCCATTGAAGTTGCAAAGCCTCTTCCCAAAGTTGATTTTTGAATCAAAGTTACTTGAAGGAATAACTATTATTTATTAATGAGGTTTTAAAGATAATTATTATTTATTAATAATGTAAAAGATAATTAATAATTATTTAATGATGATTTAGAGTTAATTATTTTATGACTCTTAAAAGTTATTTAATATTGTTTAAATATTGTTCAAAGTTACTTAATTATTTAAAAAGTTTAAATTATACATTAATTATTTATTTAAGGTTATTTTGTAGTAATTGGATTTAAAATTATTATTATTATTTTAAGAGTTAATTAGTATTAAAAATATTATTGTTTCAAAGATAATTTGTTCAAATATTAATATTGTTTTTATAAATAATATATTATATAGTAAACTGCTATAAAAGGGTATTTTCTTAAATTAAAACTTGGAAAGTATTATAGAAACATTATAATTATTATTTTGAGATAATCATTGAAATAAAAGATTTTGGGAAGTAATGGTATATTTTCATAGCGTAATTCAAGGGTAGAGATTGCCTACAGTTTGGGATGTTTTCGTTGGGATAGCGACGTAACCATTGTGCAAACTGCGATCTATGATTGATTGCAAGGCGTAAATCAAAAGGCAGAGATTACCTAAAGTTAAGTTTGGATTTCTCTAGGATAGAGACGTAACCATTGAGCTACGATCCATGGTCGATACCGAATGGTGCTTTCCATATTTATTTTAAAAGGTTTCAAGTATTATTTGGAAGATATGATTTGTTAACATGCTTATTCCGGTGAGATAAGCATATGACTGTTTTTGATAAAGAGATTTAATTTATTAAAATTAAATTAAATGAGGCTTAGTGATTTCAGTGGGAAATGAAATCTTTGTTTGAATGTTTGTTTATTTGATAATTAAATAACCGACTATCAAATCTTGGCCAAAATATGTAATCCTTCTTAATTTTGGTGGTATGGAATTATTCCCTACTTAACATCGAAGGATTTTAACTCTGGAAATATCTAGGAGAAATGCGAGAATTATATGGTATGGTTACCATCGAGGTGCTATACTGTACGTATAAACTTGTGGATCTTCTAGGACAAATGATAAGGAGATCCGTCCACTTAAACGGTTAGCGGGTGATCCCCGATCTTATGTATTGGCTGATTATTTCCTAAAGAACCGGTCTTGAGAATTCCGGAAATCGACGAATGGTTTTTGGAGCACCCAGGAAATAGAGAGTGTACTCGTAAGAGATGACTCGGAACCCATGACCTACTCCGAAACCATATATGGTTAGATGGAGGAGATGCATTATGTTTTGGGTGTTGAAATCCATATGTGGTTCCGTGACTTGTTGGAGTGTGGGAATCTGTGTGAGATTCCAAGATCTGTTGAGATGTGGGAATCTGTATGTGATTCCGAGGCCATTGTGGTGTGGGAATCCACATGGGATT
The DNA here is from genome assembly GCA_030737815.1 of Allium fistulosum. NCBI lineage: Eukaryota > Viridiplantae > Streptophyta > Magnoliopsida > Asparagales > Amaryllidaceae > Allium > Allium fistulosum. Next base: position 299,284,821 of record CM060901.1, on the reverse strand, counting down.
CCCTAATCTATTTTTGGAGCGTCGCATAAGCTGGAACGTCGGACGTAGCCTCATCAGCGAAATGACTAAAACCAGAGATAAGAGGCATGGCAGTAGGGTTAGAAAACCCATAGGGTGTATTCGGCTCCTTTTCTAGCAATACAGATACCTTTGGTTATTTTTGGCATGCCGGAGCGATGAACTCGGTCTTAGCAAGACCAGTTATGTTTTTCCTATGATACCCCGACTAGACGGGTATGATGCTTCGGAAGGATAACCCAGATCCTTGTGCAGGAGGACCATTCTCGAAGTACCGAGGCCACCTCCATGGAAATCCTACACAATTAGCGAACGAGCTTATCAGATTTTGATTTTATTACTAGTATTGTTATGATGTACACACACTATGAGAAAAAACGAATCATATGATAGATATGCCCCGTTGTCTGAATGAATACCCATCTATCATCTATTTCCATGCTGTCTCATTACATATCAAACCACAGATTTGCACCGTCGTCTGATATGCTCTAACACATCAAAAGAAAAAAAACCATACGTTGTCTGATGTTATAGTATCATTTCTAAAATTTTCTATTAGACAACATATAAATATTGACTAATATGCATATCAATTACATTTATGTTATATTTGCAAAATGAAATAATGAATCACAATTTTATTTAAACAAATATTTTATTTCAAATCAAAATCAAATACAATACAACTTTCACTATACTTACATTTTCAAATACAATACAACTTTCACTATTCTTACATTTTCAAATACAATACAACTTTCACTATCACTCTCATATATACAACTTTTCTCTACACTCTCATATATAACATTTTTTTACTTGCACTCACTTACACGCTCTCGAGTTTATTTTTGATATTGATCTTCATTTGCTTGCTCTAGCTTATGTACAATCATCTCTTATACCTTTCAAATAAACAACGCAGTAAAATAAAAAAGGAAACAAACCTAAATTGCAAAAATTAAATTAAATTTGAATATTAATATTGCCTCGGTTTATGGGTTTTTTTTCTTTTCATGTTTTAGACATGGCCGGACAAATATATATGTGCACGGACAACTTATGATATGCACAATGTATCACTATAAATATCACAAGGCCGGACATCGATTAAATCTCATAGACTATTGCAAAGGTCAAGCTCGAATGCTCAACACGGTGCAAATGTCCACAAGGTCAAGCCCAAGCCTCATCGGGCTCAACTCGGGTGCACAAGGAAATGCAACTCAAACCAGAAAATCAAATCAGAAATATACAAACCAAAAAATCAAACTCAGGTGCACACTCAGGTGCTCTAACCAGAAATATACAAGTGCAGCCAGGAAAATGCACACTCAAGCCTGAGTTACCAGTGCACATAATGTAACCAATGTCACTCAGGTCCTCCAACCAGTTTTACATGCACATAGGGGAGATGTGTAACCAATGTTACCGGTGCACATAATGTAACCAATGTCACTCGGGAAAATGTTACCAGTGAACATAATGAAACAACTTCAGTAGTGCAGCAACGTTATTTGAGTTTTAACAAAAGGAAGGACGACCAGACTTTAACAAAAGGCAAACCACACACTGCAACAAGATCAACTATGATATAATATAAAATATACAAGTTTCATCAATTCAACAAACACAAGAGTACATAGTAAATACAAGGCAAGAAATCTCAAAACAGTTTATGCATAGTGCACATAGGAGCAACATGAACAAAGCTGAAGTGCACATGTATAAACCAGGCAAAAACAAGGAAAAACATGGCAATATTTCACACATATATAATACATATGTATGTGTGTGTATATACATGGAAGTAACAAGCGAGAAGACTGCATATAGCAGTAACAACCATTCAAGGTTCCAGACTATTCAAGGTTCAGGTTATTCAAGTATCAATTTCAGGCCATTCAAGGTTCAAGGAAGGCAAGGATGTATACATTCAAGCTTCAGGGAAAGCAATCAAAGCAAAATGCATTTTGGTATCAAAGCATATATACATATATAAATTTTTGATTGCTTTGATACTTGAATGGCCTGAAATTGATACGTGTGTGTGTGTATGTGTGTGTGTGTGTGTAAACCATTCAAAGAAAAATGCATACATGTATATATGTATAAACCTTAAATGTGTACATGTATATATGTATAAACCAAAATGCATACAAAAGGATGTATACATGTATCAAAATGCATTCAAGGTTCAGTGAAAGCAATCAAAGCAAAATCCATTCAAGTATCAAAGAAAAATGCATCAAAAATTCAATATATGAACCCATGAACAATTCAAAAGCAGCTCAAAGCAATTCAAAATCATCTCAAAGTACATATGTATATACATATATACATGAAGACATAAACAATTCAAAAGCAGCTCAAAGCTATTCAAAATCTGGTTAAGGGGTTTTACATGTATATACATGTATACATATATATATATAATACGAACACATGAACAATTCAATGCACATGGAGATGCACAAAGTCGAGCAGCAGTAAACCAGATTCATGGTAGAATCAAGTATGAACGAACAACCAACATAAGCATCAAAGTTCCAGGAAACTATAACATGGATGAACCATATTTTAAGTATCAAAGTACATACGAGTATATACAAGTACATACGAGTATATACAAGCACATAAGTTCAAGTATAAGTATAGTAAGCAACACACATATACACATATGTATATAGATGTATACATGTATATATGCAACGCATGTTCAGAGATGAGCAACAAGTAAGTGGAACAACACACATAACTCAAGTGTACACTAACTCAGACATGGACATGAAAAAGGCAGTGTGCAAGCAAAAGAACATTCACACATATACACACACATATGTATGTATATACATGGAAGTTCAAAACATCCACTAACTCAAACATGAACTCAAGAGTACACTAACTTGTTTATACATATATACACATATGCATATACATGTATATATGACATAGTGAGTAGAAAGGCAACAAGTATATCACTCAGTGTCAAGCATCAGGCATAACATTTCATTTTAGTTCAAAGAAAACACTAACAGATAAGTGAAAGAATCATAAGTGCAAGGGGCAATAAAACAAGCACATGAACTTGTAAAGTGCAAGAACCAAATGAACAAGAATCAAAAGAACATTCACATATACATACATACATATGTATGTATGTATGTACATGAAAGCTCAAAATATCCACTAACTCAGACATGAACTAATAAAGCAGCAACCAAAGTATTCACCATCACAAAACATATATCTCAAAACATATATGTACATATATACACATATATCTCAAAATAGAAATCTAAAAACACATATGTCTCAAAGCACATGAACTCAAGTGCAACTCAAACATGGTATATACATATATACACATGAACTCAAGTGAAAATTAGCCAGGAAGTACATTCACAAGTAAATCGAAAACTCAGATAACAAACTCGGATAATATTAAGAAGCTCAAGTGCAGAAAACTCATATAACAAACTCAAGTGCGGAAATCAGAAAATTAGATAATACCACCGTTAATCAGATTTCGAAATCACTAATAAAGCAACCAAACCAACAAGTATATCGGTATTCACAAAATATAGGGTTATAATCCCTATAAATAACCCAAAATCATCATTGGCATACCAATTTTTAACACACAACATCAAAAGTCGAGAACGCAACAAATCAAAAAGGGGCAAAAATCATACCGAGTAGTTGAATTCATATATCATCGACTCAGGAAAGCAATCAATTGTGAAACCCTAATTTTTGAAGGCAACTCAAAGACAAAAGGAGCAACCTAAAGCAAGTGTTTGGAAGAAACCCTAATTCACTAACCCACGTTTTGAGAGGGAGAGAGTATCAGGTTCTAAAAATGAGAGGGAGAAGCAAGCGTTTTGAGAGGAACGAAGATGGTGAAGAACTGAAACGCTATTTTTTTTCTTTTACAAATGAAAGAATTAAGAGAGAGAATGAATTGGAAAGAAGGCGACCATGAAATAATGTACTGAATATTGAGAGGGAAACCCAAATTTTAACAAGGAGCCAAAACCAAATTTTGATAACTTAAATCAGACGACATATGAACTGTTGTCTAAGTAACAAGCTTGTACATAAGATTTCACGGGCTATTCAGATAACAGATGAAAGATTCTGTGGCTCTTCAGACAACAAATGGATTTGTCATGTGTTCTGTGAAAAAGTAGGATAACAGAAAATCTAACTTATATCGTGTGATCACTATTATCTGATTCACTTTATGGCATAGTGACAGCACATGCATCACAGCTACTTGTTATTATTACTTTAGCGATTAGACACTATTATAATATCAGATGATTTTCTATAAAGGAATTTTGGTTATCGTAAGGTGAAAAACCGTCTGTGTTTATTTGCGGTAAGGTCTTACGAGATACCTTTGTTTTGAAAAGGTTATTAAACTTTAAGAATCAAGTTGATTGTGTTTTCTCACGCTGGTTTAACCAGACTGACACAGGCGTGGTTTTTCCTAAATGCTCGGGTCAGACCGAGCATATTTCCAGGTTTAGATGGATCTATTTTGGAGCTTCAGGAGAGGAGCTGGAGGCCCAGAGACGTATTGACGTAGATGATTATATTTTCGTTGCTTACATTGTTGTATATTATTCAACAATTGTGAGGACAGGGTGTTATAACTGTCCATGCTGATATAGGTTAGTGTACTCTGATTGATGTTTGTATATATATAAATTACAGTTTTGTTTTAGTGTAATGGATTGTTATATATTATAAATTATTCGTTCTTCTGTGAGATTCTGTGTTGTTTAGTTCTTCTGTCTTCTTTCTTATTTCCTTTTCCTAACTATCTGCCTTTCCGTTCAATTTGGGTTGGACATGTGTGGTTTATTGTTAGCTTAAACTGTATGGAAAAGTGGGTCGTTACAGCATGGTATCAGAGCTTAGGTTGAGCGAATACCTAGGCTTTGGTGGGATAGAACTCATTATAGATAGGGTTAGTGATGCCCTAGAATGAGTAACTCATTAGAGATAGGGTCAGTAGCACCCTAGAATGAGTTTGAGTGTGTATATATAAGCGCATATTTGTTAGTGATATAAAAATGTTTTATATTGTGTTTTTTGATCTGTTGAGTGGCTTAAGAATTCTGGTCAGTGCGTTTGGCCAACGTTACCAATAGGGATTTCCTAAACACTCGAACAAGACCAATTGACACAGTATTGTTTTAAATTGGGTAAATGGAATAATTTTACCAAGAAATATATTATATATATATATATATATAAAAAGAATAGTTTTCCATAGTTATTCTTGGTTGTGCTTGGTTGTTAAGAATAATAGTATTCCACCATTATCATCTAGTATTTGATTGGTCATGCTCGTCCATTTCTTAGCATTGACTATTATCCATAAATCTATCTTGAATCTTCCTTTTTGAAACCTCGATTGGATAGATAGGAATTTTAGGGACATTGAAATGAATACCTTGTTAAATAAGTTTCACAATTTAAATATAAGGCATTCATTAATAATGTTGAGTTGAAATTTGATTTCTAAGGGCATTTATTTAAAAAGAAAACTTAAATATTTTGGGAATAAATACTTGAAAGATGAGTATATAAGGAAGCTAAAATATTTTTGAAATAAATATATGAGAATGATTTCCTTTAAATGGAAATGATTTATAAATTTGATTTATTAAAATGTGCCTTATAAATAAGAGGAATTTGAAGGTTTAAATCCCGATGATTTTGGCAAAATGGTTTTTGAGGTTTAAAGGGTTTTTGGTGTATCAATGTTTTGGAAATAGTTGTTTAGGAATTTATTTGAGTATAAATATCTCTGAAAAGGAATTTTGGGGAAAAATGGGCATTTCTTTGGATTGGTTCGGGAAATGAGTCCCGATTTGTTTTGTAATGATTAGAATAATCTTCTGAGTGGCGATCAGATGTTTGCTTAGGCGAACGGTATTATACACTTAGTAAATTATTCTCTTCGTCATTGTACGGTTGGGACGATTTTGAACCCGAACGAATTCAAAGAAAATTGAAATTGGATATTTCGTTGAAATATTTTGCTGGAAATATATTTATGATATTGTTTCAAAATGGGTTTGAAAGAAAGAAGTGATTTTTAGTTAACTGGTTCGAGTGGCTCGAAAATAACTAAAATAGGTAAGAGATACGTTCAGATGGTAAATGTTCTCTTGAGTATTATCCTTCTAGTAAGGGAATATATGATACTGTTTGGTAGCACCCAGTTCCTTGGTACAATTTTGGGGTTACTCGGGCTAACTATATATATTATTTTTTTCTATGGACTAAATATATAGTATCGTTTCAAAAGGTGTTTTGAATGAAAACCGGGTGTTTTAAATTTTTAAGTGAATTCAAAATAAAATTTTGAATTATTGTTTTGTATACCCTTAGAGGATGATTAGGGATTGTATAAGTTAAGCTATGTATTATAAAAATGGTTTTCAGAAATAATTTAGAGGTAATATAATAGGTATTAGGAATAACCAATTAAATAAGTGTGTGAGATGGACATAGATCGTTTTCCTTTCTCATTTAGTTCTCTATCAAATATTCGAGTTCAAGGCTTTGAGGTGTTTCACATCATTCCAAATAAGGATCTATTACTCGATTTTTGACGGCGAGCACTTGATGAGGGTTCTTGATATGGAACCAAGGTTTCCTATCATAGCTACAGCTATGTAAGGAGAGCAAAGGTTCCTAATCAAGGAGCCCGATCAGAGTCCGCACTAGAGAATCGGGTGAGCGATACTGGTTTGGAAGTGGAGTCATGTATTCGAGTAGTGATCGAATCAGATTCTATATATATATAATCTATGGACATCATGCGGGCTTATGAATAATATTGAGTATTCTTATATTGGAAATTTCGGGGATGAAATTCTTTTATGGGGGGAGGAATATAACGATCCAGGATTTTTAGAATCTGTTATTGAAAATAATTAACTGATTTTAAATATTGAAATATTAATTTTTATAAGTAGAATAAATAAATTTTCTAATATTGAGAATATCTGAATATATAGATTTTGGAAGCTATACTAAATTTTCAAGCGTTAATTTCTGAATATGATAAAATATCTATATGTATATATATACAAAGCTTCATGATGCAAATTTCAAACTTATGATGACAAGGATATATATATAAGTATATATATATGTATGTATGTATGTATGTATATGTTTATATAATATATGTAAATATCTATATATCTAAATGTATATGTAAATATGTAAATAGGTATATGGTAAAAATATGTATTTGTAAATGTGTATATCTATGTATATATATACATATGATCTTATTGATGGCAAACATAAAATCAAGCACACATAGGAAATCAAATCGAGCACATAAAATATCAAATCATCCCATAATACCAAATCACCCACATAAAATCAAATCAGCCACTAAAGAAATAAAAATAAATAAATGAAGAAGCCTGTACATGTATCTCAGCCACCCTATATGTGTACTCAGCCACCCTATTGCTTGCCTTATACACTTCCTTTCTCTATATATATAGCCATACTTGTTCTCATATATATAAAAACAAAGATCTGCCATTAAACTAAAGAAAGGGATTTAAAAGCTTGAAGGGGATTAAACAAGACAGTGCTCATCACTTTAAAAATAGTGAGTAAACATCTTAACTTTTGTTTACTGGTTAGAGCATATACTTATATAACTGTTAATTGTGGATGAATCAATGATACATGTAAAGTATATATGTGATTGTTATGTAAATATGTGGATGTGTGGTTGTGCTCGACATGGTTAGATCTACCAAACCCCTTCTTCTTCTACAAAAGTTCTTCGTTCATGTTTTGGGTAAAACAGTTAAACTTTTTAACTTTAAAAACCAATATCTCATCACTTAATTAGTTTTAAAACTGGACACCAAAACAAAAGTTGTTTGTTTTTTATTGTAGAGCATTTTAAAATTGATTTCGTTAAATTTCATCAAGTAGAGAGAGAAAATAACATTTAACAGTGAATGGCTCAAGTTTGGTCAATTTTCAACCTTCATAATTTAACGTACGAATCATACAGTAGTGATCGTAATTGAAAAATATGATTTTTAGAGGTGGTTTGAAATTTTTAGTGAGATGGGGAGGGAGAATTCAGGGGATGAACTGATTTGGGTGTTTGTTCAAATTACGGCGACGTGGTCGATTGTATGGCATGGCGTTGACCGTGGAGGAGGCTTGGGTGATGGGGAATCCATGAAAAATAGTGCGATGATTTTTAGAAGTGTGTAGAGGCTAGACGAGGTAGGATTAGGGTTTAAGGGTATGGTTTTTAGGTCTCTGTTCGTGGGCGAATGCGATGAGGAGAGAGAGAGAGAGATGGGGTTGTGCATAGGGGGGAATAGGTAGAGGAGGTTGTGGCGAAGCTAGGGGCGAATTCTGATGGCGGACGGTGGTCAGTGGTGATGTGGTGAGGTGATTGGGTGGGCACGACTTTCGTCCCAGGTGGTCGAGTAGTTCGAATTTCGAACAAAAGTTCGTTTGCATTTCCATGTGCGTAGGCGTGGAGGGATGATCGTGGGTGACGTGCGAGATGGGTCGGTGGTAGGTGATGTTTGCCGGAGCAGTGTGCATGTACACACTTGGATGTACACATTCGTGTACAGTTTCTTGCATTTGTATTTAAGAGGAGTAGAGAGTGAGAGCTGGAGAAAAGGAGAAGGACAAGGGGACGTTGGGTTGGGTTGTGATTTTGTTGGGCTAGGTTGTTAATTAAAAGAAAATCAAATTCTAATTAATTTTTAAGCTATAATTTAATTAGTTAAAGTTTTAAATGATGATATCTTGCTCGTTTTGAATCCAATTGACACGAGGATTTTTGCATTGAAATCGTAATGACGAGTATAACAATGTGGTGTAATCTGTTGGTAGCTTTGGACAAGTACAAATTTATGATATATTGAAACGGGTAAGTTTAAAATCGCATTATTTTAAATAATAACGTCGTTTAAATATATATACCTTAATAATTGATGTTTATTGGTCAAATAAAATACTGGAATTGAATGTGGTAAATTGAACGTCTATTTAGCGAAATAAAACACTGTCCGCTAATTCATTTAATTGGACATCGATTAGCAGAATAAATCACCGTTCTGCTATTATTAATTGGATAAGTCAAATTTGGACATTTATTTAGTAGAAATAAACCTCGTTCTGCTATTACATTAGTGTGGACATGTAATTACATTCCAGTTGATTATATTGGGTAAATGTTGTATTAACAATTGTTTGTTAAAAATGGATCTAATTTACATATGTGATGTAAATACCTGGATTTATAACTTGGACAGTTAATGGAATTAATGATGACTCGGTTAAAGTTCCATTGAAGTTGCAAAGCCTCTTCCCAAAGTTGATTTTTGAATCAAAGTTACTTGAAGGAATAACTATTATTTATTATTGAGGTTTTAAAGATAATTATTATTTATTAATAACGTTAAAGATAATTAATAATTATTTAATGATGATTTAGAGTTAATTATTTTATGATTCTTAAAAGTTATTTAATATTGTTTAAATATTGTTCAAAGTTACTTAATTATTTAAAAAGTTTAAATTATATATTAATTATTTATTTAAGGTTATTTTGTAGTAATTGGATTTAAAAGTATTATTATTATTTTAAGAGTTAATTAGTATTAAAAATATTATTGTTGCAAAGATAATTTGTTCAAATATTAATATTGTTTTTATAAATAATATATTATATAGTAAACTATTATAAAAGGATATTTTCTTAAATTAAAACTTGGAAATTATTATAGAAACATTATAAGTATTATTTTGAGATAATTATTGAAATAATTTTTTTTAGGAAGTAATAGTATATTTTCATAGCGTAATTCGAGGGCAGAGATTGCCTATAGTTTGGGATGTTTTCGCCGGGATAGCGATGTAACCATTATGCAAACTATGATCCATAATTGATTGCATGGCGCAAATCAAGAGGCATAGATTGACTAAAGTTAAGTTTGGATTTGTCTGGGATAGAGACGTAACCATTGAGCTGCGATCCATGGTCGATACCGAATGGTGCTTTCCATATTTATTTTAAAAGGTTTCAAGTATTTTTTGGAAGATATGATTTGTTAATATACTTATTCCGGTGAGATAAGTATATGACTGTTTTCGATAAAGAGATTTAATTTATTTAAATTAAATTAAACGAGGCTTAGTGATTTCGGTGGGAAATGAAATCTTTGTTTGAATGTTTGTTTATTTGATAGTTAAATAACAGACTATAAAATATTGGCCAAAATATGTAATCCTTCTTAATTTTGGTGGTACGGAATTATTCCCTCTCAACACCGAAGGATTTTAACTCTGGAAATATCTAGGAGAAATGCGAGAATTATATGGTACAGTTACCATCGAGGTGCTATACTGTACGTATAAACTTGTGGATCTTCTAGGACAAATGATAAGGAGATCCATCCACTTAAACGGTTAGGGGGTGATCCCCGATCTTATGTATTGGCTGATTATTTTCTAAAGAACTGGTCTTGAGCATTCCGAAAATCAACGAATGGTTTTTGAAGCACCCAGGAAATGGAGAGTGTACTCGTAAGAGATAACTCAGAACCCATGACCTACTTCAAAACCATATATGGTTACATGGAGGAGATGCATTATGTTTTGGGATGTTGAAATCCATATGTGGTTCCGTGACTCCTTGGAGTGTGGGAATCTGTGTGAGATTCCAAGATCTGTTGAGATGTGGGAATCTGTATGTTATTCCGAGGCCATTGTGGTGTGGGAATCCATATGGGATTCCGTGATCTATTTTTGGAGTGGTGCGTAAGCTGGATTGCCGGACATAGCCTCATCAGCGGAAATGACTAAAACCAGAGATAGGAGGCATGGCCAGTAGGGTTGGCAAACCCATAGGGTGTATTCGGCTCCTTTTCTAGCAATACGGATAACTTCGGTTATTTTTGGCATGCCGGAGCAATGCACTCGGTCTTAGCGAGACTAGTTATATTTTTCCTATGATACCCCGGCTAGATGGGTATGATGCTTCGGAAGGATAACTCTGATCCTTGTGCAGGAGGATCATTCTCGAAGTACTGAGGGCACCTCCATGGAAATCCTACACAATTAGCGAACGAGCTTATCAGATTTTGATTTTATGACTAGTATTGTTGTGATGTACACATCACATGCATCACAGCTACTTGTTATTATTACTTTGGCGATTAGACACTATTATAATATCATATGATTTTCTATAAAGGAGTTTTGGTTATCGTAAGATAAAAAACCATCCATGTTTATTTGCGGTAAGGTCTTACGAGATACCTTTGTTTTGAAAAGGTTATTAAACTTTAAGAATTAAGTTGATTGTGTTTTCTCACACTGGTTTAACCGGACTGACTTGGGCGTGGTTTTTCCTAAGTGCTCGGGTCAGACCGAGCATATTTCCAGGTTTAGATGGATCTATTTTGGAGCTTCAGGAGAGGAGCTGGAGGCCCAGAGACGTATTCACGTAGATGATTATATTTCTGTTGCTTACATTATTGTATATTATTCAACAATTGTGAGGACAGGGTGTTATAACTATCCGTGCTGATATAGGTTAGTGTACTCTAATTGATGTCTGTATATATATAAATTGCAGTTTTGTTTTAGTGTAAAGGATTGTTATATATTATAAATTATTAGTTCCGCTGTGAGATTCTGTGTTGTTTAGTTCTTCTATCTTCTTTCTTATTTCCTTTCCCTAACTATCCGCCTTTCCGTTCAATTTGGATTGGACATGTGTGGTTTATTGTCAGCTTAAACTATACGGAAAAGTGGGTCGTTACAAAATCAATGTGAGTTTAATTCACATTCAGCTTTATTATATCATATCAATGATGTTATAAACGTTTATTGATTGCTTGGATGTTAGTTAAACTGTTTGATTGATTATTTGGTTGAATATCCATTTGGAAAATGGATGACATATGATCGTTATGAACCCATATGATTATATATATATATATATATTACCCATAACCGTTGTTTTGCAGGGTAAATATGTAGAGAGACCCTGAGGGGTTTCTCGCCAACAATTATTTATTTACATCCTTTTGCTATTATATTGATGGTTAATTAAAATAAATCCTAATATTCCATTTAACTTGTTAATTGTCGTTATAACAATTTCGCTATATCGTTATTTATTAAATTTCACCCCAAACCCTGTCGTATGAACTTGAGCTTATGTTTCCGCTAAAAAGAATGTTAAAATTCATTAATCATTTTGATTAATGATAATTTAAAATAATTGATCATTTTAGTTAATGATTTTGAGAGTAATTAACCAATTTAATAAATGATGTTTAAAATTGGTTTATCTTTGATTTAAATGAGATAAGATTTAATTAATAATTTTAACTAATGATTACTTGAGCTTAATTAGTTATTTGAATTAATGATGATTGGAATTAATAATCATTTTAATTAATGATATTACAAGTAATTAGTCATTTTAAATAATGATAATTTGAATTTAATTAATCATTTTAATTAATGATTGTTTTAAATTTAACTAATTGTTTTTAATTAATGATATTTGGAATCAATAATCATTTTTTAATGATGTTTGAAATTAAATAATCTATTTGATTTATGAGATTTGAATTTAATCAATTCATTTTAATTAATGATATTGAACTTTAATTAATTGTTTTAATTAATAGTCGTTTAAATTTAATTAATTGATTTAACTAATAGTGTTTGAAAATTAGTTAACCATCTTAATTAATGATATTTGAATTTAATTGAATCATTTTAATTAATGGTATTTGAAATGTGATAAATCATTTTTACTAATGATGATTAATAGTGTTTTATTAATCATTTTAGTTAATAATGTTTAAAATTAATTATTCATTTTAACTAATTATTATTCAGATTTAATAAATCTTTTAACATATAATATCCAAGTTGATTAATTGAGTTTTAATAAATGAGTTTAAAGTAAATTAACTGATTTATTTTAAAGATAAATTACTGATTTAATGAAAGTGTTTTGGAAATAATTAACTATTTTATATAAAGATAAATGATTTGTTTATTAAAAGAAAATCCGGATACCTGTCAAAGATCACATAAAAGTTTTGTCAAGGTAAGGGAAAACTTTGGGTGAGTTAAAAAGGAATTGGAACTCGATTATTGGGACGTTAAGTTGGATAATCTTTTGAGTGTCGATCTGATGTTGGTTTAGGTCTTCGGGGTCAAGCATAAGGAAAAATTACTCTCTTAACGTTTTGCAATCAAGAACTAATTCTAATATAGAAATCAAGCACAAGTTCAGTTCATTTTAAAAAGAAAAAGTTTTATTCGTTTATGGAAATGAATTATTTCCGTAAAGCGAATCACATATATGTAAACGATTTATTTGTATAATTAGCACTAAACATCGAAGAAGTAGGCTTGTCGTTGTTTCGAAAGTTAATATAATCCTGGGACATGAATTTGAGGTAACACTACCTTGACTTATTCGGTATTATTGTTAACCAAGAAATAGTATAAGTTTGAATTCAATGGGTGGTGGTAAGTATACAAGACTTAATTTCCATATACGATCATTTTATATCTCCGATAGTCGGTTTCTCTACTATCGGTTACTTCAACTACTTTATTATCGTCATTCTAAGACGATTTATAGCTCCGTTAAGCGTTGCTATCCTTCGATGGAAATGACTAAACCAAAGGGTGTGGTTTTTGGGGGCCAAGTTATGTGGGGTTGCTCCCATTAGGGTATATCACATCTCAATCCAGATTTTTGTGTACCGTCACGTGAAAAATGGTTTGAGTTTGGATGTGAAATATTCGGATTCTTTGTAAGGTTTGGCAAGGTCTGACTTGGAGTTCCTAGGGTTTTCAAGTATATTTCTAGAGGTATACTTCTATTAAGGGGGATGCACCCTCCTTGTCATTTGTTGGAAAATTTCCTTTCCTTATTTGATTCGAATCCTCGAATCAGTTTATCTTTAAATTTCCACGAGTAGAGCTAACTCCTCTTCATGGCATTCAAGTATTGATTTAGTCCATTCTATCAAGTTGGACTGTTACCTTATTTAGCCTATTCTATCAAGTCTGGACTGTCATTTTATTTTGTCCATTCAATCGAATTTGGACTGTTTCCTTGTTTTATCCATTCCGTCCAGTTTTGATTTTACTGGGGTTATTTCTATTCTTTCAAGTCTAGTTTTAATATTATTTATGCTCATTTGTAACGACCCTGAAATTTTGACATTTGAAAAGTGAATATTTAATTGAGTTTAAATATTCGAATGATTGTTTAATTTGAAATTCAAATATCAGAGTGAATTTAGCAATTAAATTATCGAATTTAATTATTGAAACTGGGTAAAAATTTGAATCTTCAGTTTTGAGTTGATTAAAAATAATCTGAAGGCTTAGAAAATTCATATTGATTATACTGAAGATAATAAAGGTTTCAAAATTGAATTTGAAACTGTTTTGTTCAATTTTGAAATTTTGTTGTTTAACGATATTTGAAAATAGCGTTCCGGGGCACAGTCTCGAAATTCGATGAAACCAGTTCCATTGGATCCGTAATATTGAATTATTACCGGATTTCAAATTTCGTATTATTCGGAGTTGTTATGTGAGCATACGATAAGCAAACGCGTTGAGAATTAAATTGAAATTTGATTTAAAATGTTGTACAAATCAAATCACAACCACCCTATAATCGTACTCAAGCCACCCTACATCTGAACGCGCTGATCTATTGTCCCCTTCTGTTTCTCTATCACGCGAGCAGTTCAAAAGAATATATCTCGTTCAAAAATTTAAACTTTAATGGCCGAAGAAAATTAATGGCTGCCATCCCTCTTCAATAATTCAAGGTCGAATTTCAAACCCTCTACCCAGTTTAAAATCGCGCATTCCTCTTCCCTGTTTTCCCCGAGCTTCACGCTAACGAAAACCCATTCAGTTCGCTCCCCTTCAAATAAACAAAAAAAAAATTATCGCGACCAAAATCGATCGCGATTTCTAGTAGTCGCGGCGACGTCAAGGCGCACGACAGGGGAAGCCAAGGTGCAGTTGCTTTTGGGTGTAGTCGCGGTGGTTTATGGAGGCTAGTCATTCAATTTAGGGTTTCAGCTAGGGTTCAGAGAAGGGGCATCGCGTGCACTCGCGAGAAGAAGGGGTGGTCGCGACTGCGACTGGAATGCGGGGCAGTGTCGAGTCGATGTTGATGCCAGTGTGTGGCGTAGGCGATGCAGGCGAACGTGGAGGCGATGCCGCGTGGGTCGTTGTGATAGCCTGGGTTCCACTACGCCATAAATGACCTTCTGCAACACTTTTGCAAGGTGTTGCCAGCTAAAATGTTGCGACAGCTATAAAATTTTGGTCCTACTGCAACGTTGCATTTTTGGTGTTACCTTAGCCATAAAAATGTGTTGCTCTAGCTAAACAAGTGTAACACGATGCAACATTTTTATATAGTGTTGCAATAGATGTATTCAGATTAAAAAATTAATAAAATTAGCAATCCGCGTGAATACGATCCAACGATCTACATTTAATCTGGTTGTTAAAATGGATCACCACTGCAATTTGGCCCAAAATTTCGTTTTCCCGCCTAAACTAGTTCAGATCCCCTTTTGGTTTTCATTTCAATTCGTCTCCTCCCATTCGCCTCCTCCCAGTCGCTCCCATTCGCCTCCTCCCAGTCGCCTCCTCCCAGTCGCCTCCTCTCATTCGCCTCCTCCCAGTCGCCTCCTCCCAGTCGCCTCCTCTCATTCGCCTCCTCCTAGTCGCCTCCTCCCAGTCGCCTCCTCCCAGTCGCCTCCTCCCAGTCGCCTCCTCCCAGTCGCCTCCTCCCATTCGCCTCCTCCCAGTCGCCTCCTCCCAGCTACCCCCTGACCATCGCGACCATCTAGCTCCAACCAGAGCCCTGTCACGACACCAAAACTCGAAGCCAAACAAAGTTTTCCATTCAAACCCCTTTTGCCACCGCTGTCGTCGCCATCAGCTCTCGCCTCCAACAGAAGACCTGCTCGCCACCAACCCCTCTACCTTTCTCCTTTAGACCACTTCACCTGAAAACCCTTCTAGCGCCTTAATTTCTCCCAAAACCCGAACTGCTGCCCTCGAGATTTTGGTTCACTTCGTACTTTCCATCGCAAGTTCAGAGCAGATCCCAGGCTGATCTCTTCGTACTTTCCCCTATGATTGCGGTTGCTTCACTTGGTACTGGTAATTTCAATAAGATAGTATGCCCCCCATATGTTTGTGCAAATGCTCCTTTAACACTTGTTAATGTTTCAGAGTCTGGCTGGGTATGTACTGCTTCTGGATGCCCTGTGCCTCCATCGCAAGTCCATCGCAAGTTCATAATCTGGTTGGTTGGTTCACCATTGAATCTGGATGTAGTTGTATTGGTTGAAGGTTGGTTGGTTGGTTATGGAAGTGATGGTGGAAGTGATGTTGGAAGTTGGTGATGCAGAGGAGTTTTAGTTGGCAGTGTGATGCCTGAATGTTGGCAGAGAGATGTAGACGGAGTTTGGAGTTTGACAATGGTAGAGTGCTGTTGTGTATTGGTTACGGAGAGAAGCTAATGTGGTGATTGGAAATTGAAGAGTTTGCAGTAGAGTTTTGGTGTTTGGCCGTAGGGGATTCAAGCAGATTTAGGCGAGGAGATGGAGGATAGGAATTAAGCTCAGTCTTCATTTGTGCATCATTTTACGTCATTTCAAAGAAGGTCGATCCCCGCCGGGACTGCGGTGCCCCGGACCCCCGCCGGCGCTGCGCCCGGACCCGCTTCTCAGCTCGCCTTCGGCTCGGCACTCGGCTCGCCTTCGGCTCGGCATATATTTGTCAGTGTCGGTGTATGTATAAATTGAAACTGCATATGTAATGAGTGAACTGAGTGATGTAGTGAGGAATATCTGTATATGTGAATATCAGTGTTATATATCATTGTATTGTAAAATAGTGGAGTCAGGAATTTGTACAATTTCAAATGTTGAAAAAAAATATTTATTTAAATAAATTACTGTTTAAATATCAAATTCTGTGTAATAGCATTTTATTAAACCAGTACGTTAGGCACGTCCGTTGGACGTGTACAAAGAAAACCGAAAGCAAATTTATTTATTATGAAATAGTGGTTATATGAATAAATAAAGGCCTCTTCGCTTACATATATTGTAGTCGTACTTTGATAGCATAGATCATTATCTATTTCCCGATGAAGAAATTTTAATTTATTATGGTTAGGAACAGTACTACGAAAAGAGAATCAAAAGTAAGAATTTCAATGGATTTTATATATGTTCATTGATTGATTACTGATATCTTTTTTAGTACTTCAATGGATTTCAACCAAGTTACAGAGAAGATAGAAAATGCAATGAATTTGAAAAGGAAGTGAGATGCGGTAATACAGTGGAAAATGATGTTATGCGGTTACATAAAGTACAAATACACCATGATGTTGTGCGATTACGTAAACTACAAATACATCCTGATTTATTTAATTAGTGAGAGGTAAAACGCACGGACAATCAAAGAAAAATTAATGGTCACATATATAACATACATCAAGCGGATCAAACCTAGTAAATGCACCCGGTAGTTTAATTCAAAGTTATATGTATTAGATTGAATTTATTTGTCTAGTTGAAAATTCAGTCCTACAACTTGCAGTTCACGTGGATATATGGTTGAGGTAAGAAAGTATAATAAAATATGTTTCTATGAAATGATGGTTTATGCTTCTAATAAAGGAAAGAGAATGTCTAAATATAAATATCACCGCATATTACATCTCATCACTTTGATCAATAATTACTTGTATCAATAATGTATAGAGAGTAGAATAATCAAAATTTCTTATCAGGCATAAATTAATCTTCCATGTCAACTTCAACATACTTTGTGAAGCCAGTTTCAAAATTTTCTTTCGTTATATAAAGCAATAATTTTGAAATCATGGATAAAATATACTCAAAACATACAATTAAAACTTGACTTGCAATGTAGACAAAGATCCAAATCATCTTTTTCCTCTGGCGATCGGTATAGAACTTGCATTGACGATTGGTAGAGAACTCATGCCTAACCTGTTTCAAAACTCCAAAGTTACTATTCATAAAATATACACATAATTTTGAAAATAGGAAAGAGAAGAACAACATATATTAACCACTGCAGATTACAGAGATGTGGTGACTTGAGCTTTGTTATCTAATTTAATCAAATAAAACATCAAGTACTTTAGATTGATTCATGGTTTCAATCCAAAGACGAAGTTAATGATATAATTATAAAAAGGATGAGAAATTTTATGCCGGAGGGTGGAAGTTATCTCTTTCAAGTACCTTAGTGCATGGAAGCATGGGGTTGTTAAAAATGTCTTTATTCAAAGCACAAATTTTACAGGGCATTTTAATTATTTCAGAAGCTTTGAAATAGGACAATCTCATTATAATAAGATATAAATAGGCACATACACACATTCAAAAACAAAGATATTCATTTTAGTCAATAATCATTTGGAAAACTCAATGAGAATGTTAATCCAGAAACCAATTTTAATTATATATTATTTCCTTCAAGTGGTTTTTAATAAGCAAGTTAAAACTTTTATAGACTTGTCTTCAGTTAAGATATCTTTGATCACATCAATTATTCCACAACCATTTTAAGATGAAGAAGAACATACCTTTAGTTTTTTACTTGAAAAGCACCTATTCTTTGAAACTTATACATATGTAACTTAGACATATGTGAGTCATAGCTAACCTTCTTACCTGATTAAGTTGCACTACTTTTGCTCACAAATTAGTCATGATGTGAGAAGCTGCCCTAGTTACTTTTCATGGTTCTCAAACTTCCACCCATGTTTGGATAATAATATAGATAGATTCTCCTCCAAGACTTTAGTTTTGTATGGAATAAAGTTGTTTGTTTGTTGAAACAGATACAATAAACCTTTTCTGTGCACTAATGCCTGCATAAAAGGTTAAAAATAATCTAAATGACGTACAAACGTATAGATGTGAGCAGCAAAAGAAGACATTCAATAAAAAAAAGTACAAAGGCCTAAATGCAAACAATATGATATCATAATCGATTAAAAGCCAACTCGCATAAGCTTACTAAGCTCATTAACGACAAAGGACAAACTGTTAACCATCTTGTATATGTGACTTAACTTCAAATTCATTAAAATAGTTATGAGCAATCTAAAGCTTGTTGAATTTTCTTTACTTTGTATGTAGAAAAATATATTACTAAGAGCAACTTAAACACAATTTCAACAATACCATGTTGCCATATGAGTTTACACCCATGATTTTGTACTCTATTAACATCATTTGCATGGTCATAATCCTAAATAGTTAACACCTAACATGAGAGCTTAATAAAAAAACAAATGAAACATTACAAAAAAGAATTATGTTTAAATTTCTCTTAGGCGACTACTTGGCGATTTAATTACTGACCATATTAGTTATTTGTGTTATTTGGATATGTCAAAATGATGTACATGATAGTTTTTCTCGAAATTATTTATACCATCTTTTTCAAAGCAGTATGAAATGTTGTACGTTGAGAGAATAATATATTATCTACATGGAACATAGAAAACAATTTGATGGACACTGAGAATAAATACATACAAAGTATTTGATGGACACTGAGAATAAGTACTTTTTTGTGAGAATTTGAATTGAAAACTAAGGATGTAAAAAGAATCATCCATAAAAAACATAACAAATCTATGGTTTTTCAAAGAAAAGATCATCAATTAGATTTCAACTATCCTAATAGAAATTATTATATGTCAAATGTATTGACCTTAATAAGAATACTCGAGACTAATATAACACTACAATCATCAACCATAATTCATATACAAATGGTAATTCAGTAGTAAAGTTCATCTTTTATAATTTTGCTTAAAACATTTAATAAGAGTGTTTATCAGTGAAATAGAAACTATTCAATGTTAATATAATTTTCCTGAAAATCATGAACGTTCATAATTGCTACAGATATTACAAAAAACTTTCTACATTTGTGATGATGTCATCTATATGCAATGCACTTGAAAGTACAACGTAGCATGAATTTTACAAACAAAAGTACCATGATAGTTATTGAGTAATGAATGCAACTCTTGTTTAGTTTTTTGAAATATGATTCAGTTTTAGTCCAGTTAGATTATAATTACTATAAGGTCTAAGCATTGATATTTCAGTCTTCCATGTATATAATTTCAATGAATCTACAACATTGTTACTTATTGTGGTTTATTTGTTATTGAAACTGGAAACGAAGTATGGATTTATAATTGACTGAATTGTGCAATTTTGTTCTAATTAGCTTTCAGACTTGCGCTAATCTACATAGTAAACTAAATTTTAATCATTTTTTAATAGCATACAAACAAATAAAAAAAACAATGTTAAATAAAACACCACCATCTGACAAACTTGCATGGATGTTCAAGTAGATGCTAAATGAGATTGTTAAAAGGGCTCTTGGATAAAAGAAGATTATTTTAAGGGACTCCAGCTAAGATTTTTTTTAAGGGGAGGACGTGAGGTGGAGAGCTCCAACCCAAACAATTTAATATTTCACTCATATAAGCAAATTCGATAATGTACCATTCAAATTATGAAAGAAAAACGGTATGAGTTTGCCGAATACGTACATAAAAACGTTATAGTATTGTCAATATAATATTGCAGTAATTTACATAAAAACGTTTGTGTAGAAATTTGTTCAAAATACATCACGGGTCTGCAGTTTAAATTTTAACTATCGACAATAAAGAGGTAATTATGCAATTATGTTTATTTTTGTTCCGAGGGAATGAGTTTTTAAGTCCTTCCCATAACAATTTTAAAAATATTGAAAAAATTACCTAGCAATATTCAAAGCTGTGGTCTCCCTATAAGAATCCCTTGAAACACTGGATAATTTCAACGATATGCCTCAAAGAGTAATAATAACATATCTCATTAATTGATCTAACGTTGTTAACAAATATATAATATAAAAAAAAATTAATTCAACTATAACCTTTTAGGCACATGTCTATCCTGAAACAAAATTGCAATCAGAATCCTAAATTAAACATCATGATGGAACACATTGTTAAATTTTGTTGATAACCAAACAATAACACCTACAGTAGAAGACTATTAACTAACTCGTATTTTCATCATGATGGACCCTAATTCAGAGAAGATTGATAAGCTCGTCGTGGCCCTGGTGAGCATGGCAATAGGAACTTATAAATCCTAATCAGTCCTACTCGATTTTAAAGAATAATTCATATAACATATCTTAGAACAAATCACAAAAAACTAAATTTAAAATAACCAAACAGATAGTAGATTAAACAATAGACAAACGGTAGCAAAAATTAGCAAAGTTACCTCTCAGTTCCGAGAATAATTTAAGTTTCTCCTCATCAAAGATCTGAACCTGCAGGTCAAATCGATTTGCTCTTTGTTTCTTCACGATTTCAGACATTTTTTAGGCTGCAGATTTTGTGTCTTTTGTATCTTCACCATTGCGGTAGAAGAATCAAACTGAGGGGTCAGCAGAGGATAGAAATTGGTTGTGGTTTGAAGGATTATATTAGGTTTTGAATGAGGAGATTTTATTTGTTTTTTTCCTTTGCGCAGAAGTTTTTGGGAGAAAACATGTATATTGCAACTGAAGACTGTAGATAAGAACGTGGTAGATACAAATGACGAAAATATCACTGCCGTGATTAAGAATATAAAAAGGGTAATTTAGACATTTCAAAAGCTTCAAATAGAGGTATTCTCATTATATATAGATAAATATTTATTTTTATTAAAAAATCAAATATGCTCTACATTGTGGGCCCCACAAATTCAAAAAGTTCATATCTATAGCAACATTTTGGAATGTTGCTACAGATACCTATGGGTGTTGCCATAGACCCAAATAGGGTTCTATTGCAACAATATTACTTATGTTGCCTTAGATAGTCAAAATGTTGCCTTTGAGGTCTAAGGCAACGGCAAAAATTGCATCACCCTAAAAGTGTTGCCATAGACCTATGGCAACATTTTTCGGGCCTGAGCCAACATTTTTTTTGTGTTGCAGTAGGCCATTTATGGCGTAGTGTTCGCATTTTCTACAGTAAGGTATATTTATATTCAGATTTGATTTTTTATAGCCTAAACAGAAATAATATACATACATGTTTTAATTTAAAACAGTAGATGAATATATGGAGATAAGTTTTTATGAAAGGTTTAAAATGGAGAGACAAACCGGAATGCAAATAAATTGGAAATGAATTGCAAAATAATTGCAAAGTTTGAATTCATATATACAAGAAGTAGTTACAGTAAAAGAGAAGGAAACTTTAAGTACTGTAAAATTCTAAAAATCGGGATGAATTTTATTATGTGCAGTTTGAAAGAGAAAAATATAGGAAAATAGAAATTTTAAATAAAACCTATATAGTTTATTTTTATAAGTATATGGCTTCAAAAGAAAATAGATATATACATTTTAAGAAAAAATCACTGGTTAGTTAAAATTATCATATGGGAAATTTATTATTCAATTTAATTCGAATATTAATAAATTGTATAAATTGTTATACAAGGTCTATGAATGGAGAAAAAAACAAATTGGAACGGAAAATGGACTGCGAAATAAAATCAAAGGTGAGATCTTCTCACTCAAATGAAAGTGGATTGTCTTTTACAGTTATTGATTGATTTGATTGTCTGTTTGGATTGTGATATTAGATATAGTAGGATATATCTATATATATAGCAATATATACATATTGGCATATGTATATATTGGATTGATTGATTTCTCGCAATTATATAGCGGATGAGACCCTATTGCGCCGTTAGTAAGCGGATGATATTTTTATAAAACCCATATACCGCGATATTCCACCTCGAAGTGGAATTGGTATTGTGCTAACATCTGTGGATGCAGGGAAACAGGTTGGAGGGATCCAACAGGATTCCTCAAAACATTTGAATTGATTTCATATGTTGTGTGATTGATTATTTATATTCTGTGTATGATTATATCTGTGATTGAATTTGTTGAAGGCTATAATTTAGCCAAATGTATTTTTGGTATCGTTGGATACCAGAAATAAATGAAATTGGATTTCTGAAATTAAAAATTGAATTTTAGATGGTTTGGAAGAATAAAAGAATTTATTTAAAAGGAGATAAATTTGTTTGAAATCAAATTGATAATTGATTGGGTATTTGAGATAAATATTTGGGAAATCGATATAAAAATTTATTTGGTGTTTGAACGAAAATTGATTTTTGTGTTGAGAATAAATTTCGAAATCGATTTGTAAAAATGATTTGGTATTTGGGATTAAAAGTTAAAATCAATTTGAAATGTGATTCGGTGTTGAAGTAAATTCAGAAATCAATTTAAAATTCGATTTGGGATTGGAAATAAATTGAGAAATCATTTTGAAAGTTGATTTGGTGTTGAAAGTGAATATATAAGAAAACGATTTGAAAACCGTGTAAAAGTGAATATTTGAGAATGTAAATTCCGAATAGAATTTGTAAAGGAAACAGAAATTTGTTTTAAAAATAAATATTGATTTATTTTTAAAGTGTGGAAAATATGATTTGAAATCGGGTTTTCAAAGTGATGAAGTGTGGAAATAAATTTACAAATTTGAAATGTAAATTTGAAATAAATCGATAAGGATTTATCTAGTTGGTTTAAATGGACCAAAATATGATTTGAAATTGATTTTCAAATGTGAAGTGTGAAATATGATTTGAAATTGGTTCAAATGTGAAGTGTGGAAAATGTATATATCTTTTGAAGATATTTTGAAATAAATAATTTGGGAAAAATTATTTGAATTGATTGATCGTTGTGAATGTTGTTTGATAGTTAAATAACAGACTATCAATATTTGTCTTTAAAATGACACTTGATTTGTTTTTAAAACAAACGCTCATTATTCGGTTAAGCCGAGAGAGGACCTTTGTGTCATATAACCCATTCCGAATAGTGATACGTCGTGAATGGATCGTATTGAAGACCGGTGTGAAGACCGGATATTTGTGAAAATGAAAGGACGACCTGTCAAATGTCTCTGCACCGAGTTGCTCCGGTATAGAGATTTATATCACTCTTTTTGTGATGGGAAGTCCGGACGTGATTAGTGAATATCCGGATTGCAAGGGCTTCTTTGGAAGTGCCTTCGGTTCCGTTCGATCCCGGAACGGACTTGTATGGATGTGTGTCTGACATTACACTTTGAGATGTAAAGCTGGTTTCTATCAAATACATTTCTGTTGGTGGCAGAGAATTTATTCTCTTAGCTTAACACCCTTCTCTGAGACGTACGAGCTCAGAGGTTATGTGGTTGATGGTTACCGGCGATACATTCCCAATTTGGTAATGTGGCATACGAAGTGCTGTTGATCATTTGTTGGTCAAAGCGTTGCTTTGTGAAAAAGCGTGGCTTTGTGAAAAAGCGTTGCTTTGTGGACGAGACTTCGTCGAGCCTCACAACCCGGTAATGGTCGAAACAGGAATGTTGCGGCAAAGGTTTGTAGGGGTAGCGCCCCTAGGGAATGCCATTTCCTTCTGGATAAAAGGTGATATCATGGTATGGAGCCCAGATATTTTACCTATGTTGATTATATTTTGTGGCTGTTGCGTTGTGATTGAGGATCCTCAGATAAAGGTCGGTAACGACCGAGGGATGGCATAGCTCGTGTGTTAGTTACCTAGTTACAGCTCGGTTAGAGCGTGAGGTAGCGTCGGCCTTTTGTTTGCAGAGATCCGGTTAGGTTCTCGGGGCGTCTTTCCAGAGGCGTTCTATTTCGGTATAAGGAAGTTCCTTTGCCTGACCATTTGTTGGAATCCAAAGAAACAATACGAACCATGTACGGTTTTTAATTGTATTACCTGCTATGGAACGTGGCGGTAACCTGCTATTGAACATAGTAGCTATGGTAGACATACAACAATGGTTGTATGTTGGCTAAGATTGATATTATATTTTTGAAATGTTTTCCACACTAGACATTAATAATAATATCAATTGATTTTGCGTAGTAAGCATTTTTTACTATCATAAGAAGAAATCTCCTCCAATTCTGCGATTGCATTGTGTGTGTGGTGGGAGGTCTTCTGGTAGTTTCATTTTCCAAAAGCATTGCGAATCTGTTTTATTTTCTTTGCGAAAATAAATGTTTTACGATCTCACACCAGTCACCATGACTGACTCGGAGTTTATTGTTCCCTTCTAAACTCTGGGTGCCCATAAATTTTCCACACGGGCAGCCTAGAGTTATGTTATCAGGATATTCTGGAGCTTTGGAGATGGGCTGGATGGCAAAGCGTACACCCGTACTTGTTTATTTGTTCCGCTGTGTATTCTGTATGTGGACAAGTTTATATAACTGTCCAGTGATGTGTATTGTTGTAAACTCTGATGATTGATGTATGTATAAACTGATATAGTCTTTTGTTTTAAAGATTATTGATTTATCTATTGTATATTATTCCGCTGCGATATGTGAGATTCTGATATTGTTTCTGTTTTTGTTCATTCTTTTCTTCTGTCTTCTTCTACCTCTTCTTTTAACCCTAAAGTTTCGCGTTTCCGCCATTTGATTTTTCGACAGTTGGTATAGTGGTCGTATCGGTGTCGAGTTTTCGAATGATGGATTTGCGGGTCTTTACAAGTGGTATCAGAGCATCCGGTTAAGCGACAACCCTGCTCTGTTGGGTGTTACTCATTAGAGATAGAGTCAGTAGTACTCTAGAATGAGTGTGAGTGTAATAATAGATATGAGCACGTATTTGTTAATGAATACAAAATTTGTTTTGTATTGTGTTGACTTATCGGTTGATTGTTTATAGATTCTGGTCGGTGCAGGGTGGCCAACTATAATCGATAGGGGTTTCTAAACTCTTAAACAAGATAAACCGACACAGTATTGTTTTAAATAGGGTAAATGAAATAATTTTGCCCAAAACTATTTTTGTATAGAAAAGAAATAATTTTCTATGAATTATTATAGTATATGGATGTTTGATTGTTATAAAGTGATAACATTGAATTATTATCATTATTATATGGAATTGAATAAGAAATTAAAATAGTAACCAAAGATTGAGGATAAATTTATTTAACAAATGAAATTTATAAATATGAATTGGAAGGATAAGGAAATGAATTCATATACGAATGAGATTTGGAAATGTGAATTGTAAATGAAATTTACAAATTGAAATAGAATTCCAGAAAGGATATTTGAAAATAAATTCATCAATGGAATGTAAATAAGTTTATAACTTATAAAATATTTGAAATTGGATCGGAATAAGATTCAAATTGAAAAATGAATGAATTTATGAATGAACAAATGAAGCTACATTTGTAAATAAATGAATTGGAAGTTGAATTGGTTGAATTAAAATTGAGTTGTGAGCAAAATTTAAAATGGGTTGAATTTGCATGTAAATTCAAGTAAGAAAGAAAAATAAATTGAAATTTCCTTGTTATTGATAAAATAAATTCGAGACGAATTGAATACGGAAATTTGAAATTTAAAATGGATGAGTGAATATACTAATTAAATTAGTAGATGGAATAGATTTGAATGGTTTTCAATGGGATTTGATAAATGGAATGCCAATTAAAATTGAATGGAATCAATTGGAAATGAAGTACTATACATATATGACATATGTTTTCCAAACTAAGGATATGAAAAAGTACCTTCCATTGAAAAATTGTGAAGGTGTTGGAACTCGACATGAGTGTCCATTTGATCGGGATTTATGCTAGCGTAATTTGAGGGGCGAGATGCCCACAGTTACAAGCGATTCCACTGGGATAGTGGCGCAACCGCCGTGTAAACTGCGATCTAGATGCCACAGTGAAATTCGAGGGGCGAGATGCCTACGGTTAAAAGCGATTCCACTGAGATAGTGGTGTAACCACCGTATGAACTACGATCTATGGCAACAACCATGGCAAAATTCAAGAGATGTGAAATCTACAGTTATAAGTGATTCTACTGGGATAGTAGCGAAACCGCCGAGTAACTGTGATCCATGGGGGAACGTGCTTTCCATATCCATTTTTAAAAGGGATTTTTAAGTGTTTTCACTTGGAGTTAGAAATTTTTTGAAATCTTTGGAAATTTTTGACTAACGACAAAAGATTTAAAATTGAAATTGAGTTAAAAATGAATAAAACTCAATATTCGAAATTAGAAGATGAATCGAATTCAAGTAAAATTCGAAATGAAAATTTGAATGAAATTTTTTTGGAAATAGAAGTATTGAGATTTGAAATGAATTTTTGATTTTTGAAGATAAAATGAATTCAAATAGAATTGAAATTGTAAATTAAATTCAAATGAAATTGAAATGCAAAGTTGAATGGAAATGAATATATAACTTTAGTTTGTGAAGTGGAAACAAATATAAGAAGTATGTAATACTTATATTGCACTTAAGAAATGAATGAATGAAATTCTTAAGTAAATTGGTATTAGGAAATCCAATAAGTGAATTTGGACATTATTGTTCAGTAAAATATACAGGGATTGTAAAGGCTAGGGAAAAGGAATTGGATTTTGATTTTTGAAGGTAAATTTGAATTGCTCGACAACAAGGTATGTATTTGAATTTCAGTATGAAATTTGATGATTTTCGGATTCCGCCACTTGGCATTTTGTTTTCTTTTTGGATTTGAGAGTCCGTAGGGACGTTTTGTAGTCGTACCGTATTAGCCGCGCAAAGGAGACGTTGGCGAAATTTTTCGAAAATTTCGGGTGTTAGAAAATTTTTGAGAAAATTTGAAAGTTTAAAATTTGAATTTAAACTCGAATTTGAATTAAGAAGTTAAACAATGTTGTTTGAAACTTATAATTGAAGTTGGAAATTAGTTGAATTAATAACGAATCTCTAGTAGAAAGATTTGTTTTGAAAATTTGATAAAACTATTTGGATTGTGAAAAATAGAAGACGAGTTAAGGACCATTTTTCTTAACTTGTAATTTCGGGACGAAATTCTTTTAAGGGGGGAAGATTGTAACGACCCTGAAATTTTGACATTTGAAAAGTGAATATTTAATTGAGTTTAAATATTTGAATGATTGTTTAATTTGAAATTCAAATATCAGAGTGAATTTAGCAATTAAATTATCGAATTTAATTATTGAAACTGGGTAAAAATTTGAATCTTCAGTTTTGAGCTGATTAAAAATAATCTGAAGGCTTAGAAAATTCATATTGATTATACTGAAGATAATAAAGGTTTCAGAATTGAATTTGAAACTGTTTTGTTCAGTTTTGAAATTTTGTTGTTTAACGATATTTGAAAATAGCGTTCCGGGGCACAGTCTCGGAATTCGACGAAACCAGTTCTATTGGATCCGTAATATTGAATTATTACCGGATTTCAAATTTCGTATTATTCGGAGTTTTTATGTGAGCATACGATAAGAAAACGCGTTGAGAATTAAATTGAAATTTGATTTAAAATGTTGTACAAATCAAATCACAACCACCCTATAATCGTACTCAAGCCACCCTACATCTAAACGCGCTGATCTATTGTCCCCTTCTGTTTCTCTATCACGCGAGCAATTCAAAAGAATATATCTCGTTCAAAAATTTAAACTTTAATGGCCGAAGAAAATTAATGGCTGCCATCCCTCTTCAATTATTCAAGGTCGAATTTCAAACCCTCTACCCAGTTTAAAATCGTGCACTCCTCTTCCCTGTTTTCCCCGAGCTTCACGCTAACGAAAACCCATTCAGTTCGCTCCCCTTCAAATAAACAAAAAAAAATTATCACGACCGAAATCGATCGCGATTTCTAGTAGTCGCGGCGATGTCAAGGCGCACGACAGGGGAAGCCAAGGTGCAGTTGCTTTTGGGTGTAGTCACGGTGGTTTATGGAGGCTAGTCATTCGATTTAGGGTTTCAGCTAGGGTTCAGAGAAGGGGCATCGCGTGCACTCGCGAGAAGAAGGGGTGGTCGCGACTGCGACTGGAATGCGGGGCAGTGTCGAGTCGACCTTGATGCCAGTGTGTGGCATAGGCGATGCAGGCGAACGTGGAGGCGATGCCGCGTGGGTCGTTGTGATAGCCTGGGTTTGCATTTTCTACAGTAAGGTATATTTATATTCAGATTTAAATTTTTATAGCCTAAACAGAAATAATATACATACATTTTTTAATTTAAAACAGTAGATGAATATATGGAGATAAGTTTTTATGAAAGGTTTAAAATGGAGAGACAAACCGGAATGGAAATAAATTGGAAATGAATTGCAAAATAATTGCAAAGTTTGAATTCATATATACAGGAAGTAGTTACAGTAAAAGAGAAGGAAACTTTAAGTACTGTAAAATTCTAAAAATCGGGATGAATTTTATTATGTGCAGTTTGAAAGAGAAAAATATAGGAAAATAGAAATTTTAAATAAAACCTATATAGTTTATTTTTATAAGTATATGGCTTCAAAAGAAAATAGATATATACATTTTAAGAAAAAATCACTGGTTAGTTAAAATTATCATATGGGAAATTTATTATTCGATTTAATTCGAATATTAATAAATTGTATAAATTGTTATACAAGGTCTATGAATGGAGAAAAAAAAATTGGAACGGAAAATGGACTGCGAAATAAAATCAAAGGTGAGATCTTCTCACTCAAATGAAAGTGGATTTTCTTTTACAGTTATTGATTGGTTTGATTGTCTGTTTGGATTGTGATATTAGATATAGTAGGATATATCTATATATATAGCAATATATACATATTGGCATATGTATATATTGGATTGATTGATTTCCCGCAATTATATAGCGGATGAGACCCTATTGCGCCGTTAGTAAGCGGATGATATTTTTATAAAACCCATATACCACGATATTCCACCTCGAAGTGGAATTGGTATTGTGCTAACATCTATGGATGCAGGGAAACAGGTTGGAGGGATCCAACAGGATTCCTCAAAACATTTGAATTGATTTCATATATTGTGTGATTGATTATTTATAATCTGTGTATGATTATATCTGTGATTGAATTTGTTGAAGGCTATAATTTAGCCAAATGTATTTTTGGTATCGTTGGATACCAGAAATAAATGAAATTGTATTTCTGAAATTAAAAATTGAATTTTAGATGGTTTGGAAGAATAAAAGAATTTATTTAAAAGGAGATAAATTTGTTTGAAATCAAATTGATAATTGATTGGGTATTTGAGATAAATATTTGGGAAATCGATATAAAAATTTATTTGGTGTTTGAACGAAAATTGATTTTTGTGTTGAGAATAAATTTGGAAATCGATTTGTAAAAATGATTTGGTATTTGGGATTAAAAGTTAAAATCAATTTGAAATGTGATTCGGTGTTGAAGTAAATTCAGAAATCAATTTGAAATTCGATTTGGGATTGGAAATAAATTGAGAAATCATTTTGAAAGTTGATTTGGTGTTGAAAGTGAATATATGAGAAAACGATTTGAAAACCGTGTAAAAGTGAATATTTGAGAATGTAAATTCCGAATAGAATTTGTAAAGGAAACAGAAATTTGTTTTAAAAATAAATATTGATTTATTTTTAAAGTGTGGAAAATATGATTTGAAATCGGGTTTTCAAAGTGATGAAGTGTGGAAATAAATTTACAAATTTGAAATGTAAATTTGAAATAAATCGATAAGGATTTATCTAGTTGGTTTAAATGGACCAAAATATGATTTGAAATTGATTTTCAAATGTGAAGTGTGAAATATGATTTGAAATTGGTTCAAATGTGAAGTGTGGAAAATGTATATATCTTTTGTAGATATTTTGAAATAAATAATTTGGGAAAAATTATTTGAATTGATTGATCGTTGTGAATGTTGTTTGATAGTTAAATAACAGACTATCAATATTTGTCTTTAAAATGACACTTGATTTGTTTTTAAAACAAACGCTCATTATTCGGTTAAGCCGAGAGAGGACCTTTGTGTCATATAACCCATTCCGAATAGTGATACGTCGTGAATGGATCGTATTGAAGACCGGTGTGAAGACCGGATATTTGTGAAAATGAAAGGACGACCTGTCAAATGTCTCTGCACCGAGTTGCTCCGGTATAGAGATTTATATCACTCTTTTTGTGATGGGAAGTCCGGACGTGATTAGTGAATATCCGGATTGCAAGGGCTTCTTTGGAAGTGCCTTCGGTTCCGTTCGATCTCGGAACGGACTTGTATGGATGTGTGTCTGACATTACACTTTGATATGTAAAGCTGGTTTCTATCAAATACATTTCTGTTGGTGGCGGAGAATTTATTCTCTTAGCTTAACACCCTTCTCTGAGACGTACGAGCTCAGAGGTTATGTGGTTGATGGTTACCAGCGATACATTCCCAATTTGGTAATGTGGCATACGAAGTGCTGTTGATCATTTGTAGGTCAAAGCGTTGCTTTGAGAAAAAGTGTGGCTTTGTGAAAAAGCGTGGCTTTGTGAAAAAGCGTTGCTTTGTGGACGAGACTTCGTCGAGCCTCACAACCCGGTAATGGTCGAAACAGGAATGTTGCGGCAAAGGTTTGTAGGGGTAGCGCCCCTAGGGAATGCCATTTCCTTCTGGATAAAAGGTGATATCATGGTATGGAGCCCAGATATTTTACCTATGTTGATTATATTTTGTGGCTGTTGCGTTGTGATCGAGGATCCTCGGATAAAGGTCGGTAACGACCGGGGGATAGCATAGCTCGTGTGTTAGTTACCTAGTTACAGCTCGGTTAGAGCGTGAGGTAGCGTCGGCCTTTTGTTTGCAGAGATCCGGTTAGGTTCTCGGGGCATCTTTCCAGAGGCGTTCTATTTCGGTATAAGGAAGTTCATTTGCCTGACCATTTGTTGGAAATCCAAAGAAACAATACGAACCCTGTACGGTTTTTAATTGTATTACCTGCTATGGAACATGGCGGTAACCTGCTATTGAACGTAGTAGCTATAGTAGACATACACCAATGGTTGTATGTTGGCTAAGATTGATATTATATTTTCGAAATGTTTTCCACACTAGACATTAATAATAATATCAATTGATTTTGCGTAGTAAGCATTTTTTACTATCATAAGAAGAAATCTCCTCCAATTCTGCGATTGCATTGTGTGTGTGGTGGGAGGTCTTCTGGTAGTTTCATTTTCCAAAAGCATTGCGAATCTGTTTTATTTTCTTTGCGAAAATAACTGTTTTACGATCTCACACCAGTCACCATGACTGACTCGGAGTTTATTGTTCCCTTCTAAACTCTGGGTGCCCATAAATTTTCCACACGGGCAGCCTAGAGTTATGTTATCAGGATATTCTGGAGCTTTGCAGATGGGCTGGATGGCGAAGCGTACACCCGTACTTGTTTATTTATTCCGCTGTGTATTCTGTATGTGGACAAGTTTATATAACTGTCCAGTGATGTGTATTGTTGTAAACTCTGATGATTGATGTATGTATAAACTGATATAGTCTTTTGTTTTAAAGATTATTGATTTATCTATTGTATATTATTCCGCTGCGATATGTGAGATTCTGATATTGTTTCTGTTTCTGTTCTTTCTTTTCTTCTGTCTTCTTCTACCTCTTCTTTTAACCCTAAAGTTTCGCGTTTCCGCCATTCGATTTTTCGACAGTTGGTACAGTGGTCGTATCGGTGTCGAGTTTTCGGAAGATGGATTTGCATGTCTTTACATCATTCATGTTTGGATTTGTTTCCTGGTGATTGTTTCTACTCTTGTCTGTATGGATGTTCTTCTTGTAAGGTAAAAAAACCCGTTCCTCATTAGCGGTGTGGTTTAACAGAACTTTTATATATTCTCCATTATTTGAGTTATCTCACTCTGATATTTCCAGACTGATTCGGGTGTTATTTTGTTATAATGCTCGGGTCAGACCGAGTATTTTCCTAGGTTGGCTTTGGTGTTATGGAGATCTTGGAGGGGAGCTGGAGATTCACCTATCGTAGTGTTTTATTTCCCGTGTATTATATAATATCCCTATCAGCATTTGTATGGTCGGGATTTTATAACTGTCCAGCTGATAAGGTTTGATTTTAACTCTGATATACTCTGTATTTTTGGAGTGACAATTATACTATCCTTGTTATATTATATGTTGTCGATTCCGCTGTGAGATTTTTTTTTCTCTGTTCTCCGTTCTTTTCTTTTTATTTACCTTAACAATCTACCCTTTTTGTCGATTGGATGCGCCACATTGGAACACAGTGGTAGTGTTCGGTGTCGACTTTCGATGGTCAAAAAGGAGGGTCGTTACAAAATGAATGTGTTGTGTGGTAGAAATATCAAACATTTCGCCTTCTGAATACACATGACAACATAGGATTGGAAGGAATGTAAGATGGTCTGAGAGCTAAGGAAGCTCTACCCAGCTTTAATAATATAGTATAGATATTTTTATGTTTTTATGTACATGTGTGTGTGTATTCATTTAGACATCACATAAATTACTAGAAGGGGCTAATATATCCATTGTAATGCAAATCCCAACACCTAGTCAACCATGCACACTGTATTATGATGCAAATGCATGTACACACATATGTGTGTATGATAGGCATATTCAAACATAATACAAAATAATATAAAGTAATACTTTATTTATAAAATTAAATAAAATAATGATTTTATTTACAATAAATTTAGAAAATTCTAAATGAATTAGACTTCGTAGGTCCAATAAAGATCCAAAACAGTAATTTATTTTGAAATCTATTGATTTCTTCCACTGCGGGCTGGTCCAGTTCTAACAAAATGTTGTTGGACAAGGTGCATATATGAAATCCTTAAGTGACTGTGTAAATTCGGTTTGGGAAATAACAAGGGTGGATTTGGCATCAATACTCACGCAATGTCTTATATCTTCGCTATATATAAAATCTCTACTTCAGCGATGTCTCGACAATGACTTATATCTTCGCTATCTTGATTAACCTTATCATGAGCCTTGCCTAAGCTTTGAAGTACACATGACCAATGTAAAGTTAGACCTTGACCATTATTGCTTTTAAGTACTTGACCAAGGCCTTCAATACTAAATTTGCTGATCATGAGTAAGAATGTTAACTAGATGAACTATGTTTCTCAAAAACATAAAGTATACACAATAATTTTGTTCTTTTACAGTTACCATCTTGTGTATACTTATCCACTTATTTTTTGATTCATCTTGGAATCTTTGGTGCAAAAAAAGCTTTTAGTGATGAAAAATGTAAAAATAAGGATGACAATAATGGAAAAATGTACAAAAAAATTACTAAGAGCCACAAACCAAAAGCTGTCAATTTCTTGAACTTTTACATATTAGTATATTGTAATTCCTTATAATATGAAAGCGAAAGTTAAATTTGTGAAGGTGGTAGTATTGCCTAATCCAAGCTAACATATATTCAATATAAGGGGAGACTTGTTTTGATGGATTTCTTCGAATTTTTAGGCCCCAATAGCCTGTTCATATAACTTTAATTAGCGAAATGCAATTCCAGATTATTATGACCAGTGTAAATAAATGTTCCTCTTCACTTAGAGAAAAATTAAGATAGAATATGTACGATATCGACTATAGATGATTTTAAGATTTAGCACATACAGTATAGTGTACAGATAACCTAAATGTTGACGAGAAAATTCCAATGCATGAACAAAACATAATCATTCAATCTAGGTCTGTTCATGTAACACATGTTAACATCACTATAAAATTGAACAACAAACACATTTACCGCCGATGCAGAAAGAAAATACAGATTATTGTTTTCCTGTAGAAGCATGTTCACTCTTCTTAGAGGAAGGATAGCATTGATTTATAAAATTTTCAAATTAAAACTACAACCATGCACATGCAAGTGCCATGAATTCATAAATGACTAGGATTAAACCTTTGCTTCGCACAGGGTAGTTATTGGAACTATGTTTCAATAGTTACTACTTTAGAGGAATTTGGTTATACCATGTAGACAAAGGATATTTCATTTTGTTAGGAGTTTTATGGTGATATCACAGCTGTCATTTGTAAGCTAGTGAGAAATAAAAAATTGATATTGTTTTCTCAAACATTAATAGAAGTGGAATATGTTCAACCACGTAGTTGGATGGTAATTGCAATATTTTTTATAATGATATCACGGATATCACTGGTCCAAGAAATTTTTTCGATATTGATTTGTCAAAGATTAATAAAATCAGATTTCGCATATTAAAATTGATGGTGCACCCTACTGGATAAGACAAACAATTGTAGAGAATGGTGAAATTGTGAGTGCAAAGTGATGAATTAATAGAGGGTCAATTAAAATGTAATGAACAATGATACATAGGATAAAATAAATTATAGCTACGGAGTAGTCAAGACACATACATAGTAATAAAAATCATAATAAATTGAAGTATAAATATGGATTTGTAACGGTGGATGATATTTGAACAAAGCTTCCTTTTGGCATCGTAAACATACATTCTTTGCATTGGTGCAGCCAGAGATGTTTTCCATTTCTTCAACCTTTTGAAACCAGTAATGTATGTGTAGTATTAAGGAAAAAGTTAAGGGTCTTTTTGGTTTCATTTTGAGTTTTGTATTTTGTGTTTTCAACATACATTACAAAATACAAGAAAATGTGAGAGAGTTTTTTACAATTCTTAGCCATTACAATGATAAATGAGAAATTTTCTTGTCCTTGTTACTGAAAACAAGGACAAAAGGACAGAACAATTGTTTTCCGTCCTTTTGTTACGTCCCAAAAATGAAAAATCAAATAAACCTGTTTTCTATTTTCAATGTTAATTTCATTTTTCAAAATTGTTTGTTTTCCAATGATATAAAAGAAGTGTGTATTTTTGTTTAGACGAAAACACAAAACTAAAAACGACAAACCAAATGGGGCATAATTTCTTTAGTGTTGTAGTACTATTGGTATATCGGGTAGCAACCTTGAAATCTATCATTGCTAAACCTATTATTTATTTAGTGTTTTAACAATGCAATTGTTAGATAAAACTTAAGTTGTCAAGGACATGTATAATTAGGTGTGTAAGGTTTATTGTGCTTATGTACCATAATGAAAGAATATACAATCTCAACAATATATCTGAACTTTTCATATGAGGTAATTAAACATATTCATATACATATAATAATTTATATATATCTTGCTATAATGTTGATGTATTCGACGACAAAGTTTATATATTTATAAATGTAAGAACATAATAAATCTTAAACTTTGTCTGGCATGTAATCTAGTTAAGGATTAACATTCCACACATTTCGCCTCTTTCAAAAGCTTTGACTGACAAGCAAGAATCCAAAAATAACTTGTTACAAACAGAAATTGCCATGCGAGGAATAAATAAAAGTAAAATGACAAAAATGACCTTATACTTCGCAACATCTTTCGTAAAGCTGGAAGATATGAATCTTGAAGTACATGTAACAAAGATGTTCATCCTGAAAACATGAAGATCTTACCCATAATCTAAGGGGTGGAACTAATTAAGCATTTCATTGCTAACTTGGTAAATTGATAGTAGAAGGGGATCATTAAACTATAATTTAAGGTCGGTTCAAAAATGTTATAGTAAAGGAAAAAAATAGATAATGTAACTCAATATTCCAAAAGTTGGTGGATCTTGTTAATAGATTACACCTCTTAATTGATAAATCAAGGTGGAACATCATCATTGATCATGAATATATTTTTAAAGTCTTCAACATGTGTAAAAATAAAAGATTCCAACAATCTTTCGGAAAGAAATAATCAACTTTATGGAATAAATTACCAATAGTTCATCAAAGTTTATTGTCTTCAAAGGCTACGGTCTTGTATTTGATTGAATGAGTTCCAGTTTATATCCTAAGTACTAAAATAGAATCGAATTATGAAAAATCGTACAAAAATGGGACATACGTGTGCGGTTTGGATTTACATGTACTTCATTATAGTTGATGGACATCAAAAGGCATTTAACTTGGTTTATTTTTGTACCTGTTTCTAGGACCAATCTCTCATTTTGCTCAAGTTGAACTGGGTCACTTGATTTGCTCAACCTAATTCACTCATCCGAGGAACCTATGATGGACAATATCCTGGATTAAAATAAAGTAGCATTAAGTATTCTAAATTGCTGGTAATTTGACCACTACATGAAAGGTTTGGTATCAATAATGAAGGTACATCAAAAAAAACTCATAATCTTGGTGTAAATATCAAAGAGCTTATGGATACTTTAATTGTGCTATAGAAGGCTTCAAAACCATTTATTTAGTGCATGTTGTACTTTACATGGTTGTCAATCTAAGCTCCATAAGGTTGGCAACAATCATAGTTCTACCAAATACAACATCAAATAAACCCAGAAGGCAGAGACTGAAATTTAAATGGAGACTGCAAATGTATATTTGATATATCCTTGTAAATCACAGCTAGCTGACAATCACATTTTAATAATAACTACAAAACATAGCTCTAAATTCTATTAATCACACTTCTAAATCATATCGTCCCATATTGCTAGTAGATTTCTAGCACTGAAAGAAACAATATCCTATTGGAAATCTTGATACTTTAGTTGCCAAAACAACTATGATATGCAATTACAGTTATGTTGAATGATAGTAGGAGGAGTTGGATACTGCTCCAGTTCTGTCCACAAAATTGAATATTTAGAAGCATAGTAATTGATATTTGTATCACATCTTACTAAATTTTGTTCTATCTATTTTTTAATCTTTTAAAAGGAAAGTGTTCAACTATGTCTCAAGATTTTCTTACAGTTAGATTAAAAAATAACTTTATCCAATATATGAGTGCCAACATATGTAGAGGCAATAATATCGTTATCAATATCTATATTTCAGTGTTAACTCCTAAATAATGAAAAATTCATTCAAACAGTTAGTTGTCCTAATAAATTCATATAACAAGCAAGGATATACTATGAATGAGGTTTGAAATAGAGGATCGGAAAAGGAGATCTTTGTGCTCCAACTAAAATTTCAAGTGCCAAATATTAGCAAACTTTGAAACTCATACGAAGATATCAAATATAGAGATGAAGTTAAAACTGTACATGATTCATTAGGAAATACTCCTTGATAATGTTATGAGTTGACCATCTCTGAAGAGTACATGTTTCTCATGATTACTTCTACTTTATAATCCATGTTATACGTGCATATGGCTAGATATTAGAATTGATTTATGATACGGTTATGGCACCATAACATAACACGCCTGCACAAGGCCTACGAGGACAGTGCGTATACCAAGGAGATTGCTGGACTAATTAAACAATTGCAAGTGGATGAAGACGTGTTGTATTTCCTTATTTTAGGTTTTGCATTATTGTATTTCTGTTAGCTACTTTTCTGCAATTAGTTATAAGAATGGTCACAAGAATGCCACCTAGGCAAGGTTGTTAGAGACAGTATTATATATGTATGTAAAGAAAATGGTATCAGCAACAAGAAAATTTCAAAAAGCATTCTCATTCTCTGTATTTTCTTCTTCCTCATGAATTAATCTTCTTCCTTTTACCTGTTAGCTTTTAGTGCTATATCAATTTGGTGCTTTCACTCTTGTTCTCACCTCCTTCGTCTATCTCTCATCTCTTTTTTTTTCGTCATTTCAACCTCAACGTATCGCTGAAATCATGGCAGAAACCACTCTCATTCACCCCCAAGTTAGCGCTGAAATCAAAACCTCCGTTAAACACATCCTCCAATCGCTGATCGAACTCTCCGCAAAAATAAATCCTGCTGGTTCACAAACCCACCCTACACAGCCCATCAACTTCAGCAAACGAACACATGTATTATCACCACCTCCACTTCCACCTTCAAAACAAACAAGTTCTGCTCCAAAACCAGCATCAACCCTATACCCAATCAAGTATCTCACTTACGCTGAGATGCAACAAAGAAGAGATCATGATTTATGTCTTATCTGCGATGAAAAACACACCTCAGCCCATCGTTGCCAAACTCAAAGAATCATTTTCGTCTTACCCGACGATGATTCATATCTCACGCCACAACCTCCTCCGTCTGTTGAGAATATGACGCATGCAGGCTTGGTTACAGGAAAGAAATTGGAAAGTAAAAAGGTATTCCAATTGAATCATTGCTCTCAACTTGATGGGCCGATGATGGGAAATGACACCTCTAAATCCTCACTTTTCATGCCTAATAAAGCTGATGTAGCTCAAAATAGAGCAGACGATGTATTTCAATTAGATGCAGTAAAACCAGCAATTCATTTGGCTGATTTTGTTGTCGTTATAATTGGGAACTACTGTCGAGAAATGTCCAAAGAGCAGAACTGGTCTAATGCACACAACGTGTTTATGGAAATGAACAAATTGAAGCTGAAATGGGATGATGCACCTGATGTGTTTGCTGAAATGAATAAGCTAAAACGTGAAAGCAAAATTTTCATTTTTGATCCTGGCGGCGACATATTCGATGCTAAAGTTTTCTTTATAACCCATGTCGTAGCTTAATAAATGG
Source organism: Allium fistulosum (assembly GCA_030737815.1). Classification (NCBI taxonomy): domain Eukaryota; kingdom Viridiplantae; phylum Streptophyta; class Magnoliopsida; order Asparagales; family Amaryllidaceae; genus Allium; species Allium fistulosum. The sequence goes on along the minus strand of CM060901.1, from coordinate 299,245,156 downwards.
TTGTGGCAAGAAAATGCTCAATAAGTTGATAAGTGCTTTTCCGACCTTGAGGACAAGGTCGATCTTGAAGGGGTGGGTAATGATACGGTTATGGCACCATAACATAACACGCCTGCACAAGGCCTACGAGGACAGTGCGTATACCAAGGAGATTGCTGGACTAATTAAACAATTGCAAGTGGATGAAGACGTGTTGTATTTCCTTATTTTAGGTTTTGCATTATTGTATTTCTGTTAGCTACTTTTCTGCAATTAGTTATAAGAATGGTCACAAGAATGCCACCTAGGCAAGGTTGTTAGAGACAGTATTATATATGTATGTAAAGAAAATGGTATCAGCAACAAGAAAATTTCAAAAAGCATTCTCATTCTCTGTATTTTCTTCTTCCTCATGAATTAATCTTCTTCCTTTTACCTGTTAGCTTTTAGTGCCATATCAATTTACCATTTGGAAGTGGCATGCCATGAATAAAGTTCTAATATTACCTTTAGATGCATTTAAAAAATGTTATTGTTTACAAAAGTTCTAATACATTAACTCAACCATAGAATGTCAATTCGCACAACATTCATCACAAACAGAACAATACAACAACAATCAAATTCATCTCATAGGCAAATTTAAAGTGAATCGGTGTGTTGCTTGTTGAAGTAATAAATAATGAAATCTAATACAAATTGCTTAGGTGGAGAAAAAGGAAATATTATTTCGGTTCAAAAAACTATAATGTAACTAAAGTACTACCGCATTTGATTTTCAACTAAAACCTTAGAGACTTATATCATCTATGATTTATGTTATTCTTACTTACTGCTAACTCCATAGTAAAAAAAAAGCAACAAATATCAGACATTATTGATAGGAGAGGGAGAATGAAAATTGGGAAGATAATGGAATGAAACGGTTTTTATATTTATTAAAAGAAAAACGACTGAATGCGAGTACAACATTTTGAAACAATAGAAATTCATGCTGCCACATAAGCATATTTTATTTCTTGCTTTTAGGATTAAGTAATAGAGCAATAGATGACACTGATATATGATATATTTGCATGTCATATATCAGACATCTACAAACCATTCACATGCTTAGTGCATAAAGTGATTGTTTGAATTGTAAGGTGCCTGGCTATTATTAAGTAGCGAGTGCTACACATCTTCCAGAATGTTGATATTATTTAATAGAAAAATACAAAATAGAAAAGAAGAAAAGAATGGGAAAGAGAAGAAGAAAAAAAAAATTATTAAAGGCCACATATTTGTTAATGACTTAATTGATGTTTAAATTATACATGACTGAAATTTACATCTAGATTATAAAATACGAGTGTTAGGCTTGCGCTTCGCGCATAACGATAGCACATGCTTCACGAGTAAATTGATTTATTTTTGTAGAAATTATATGTGTTTAATATATTTAAGAGAAATAGCTATGTTTTTGCATTGGAATTATGTGTAATCGGTTTGAATTTCGCTTCTAAGTTGGAACATTTAATCTTTTTGTTAGGTTGAATTTTTGTTTTTGTTATCAATTAATAAAGAGCAAAAACGTATAAGAACTTTAATTATTAGATCATATATTTAAGTCAAGAAAAAAGTCACATGTCCCTGTTTTTGATGTTGTTATACAAAAAGTCCCTGCAGAAATGAATATATAAATTTGGTCCCTATTTTTCAAAAATAAAAAAACGTAAAGTGTCTTACACTTTTCTGACAGAAAATGCAAGATAACTTGCACTTTTCTAATTTTGAAATATTTTTCAAAATTTTGAAAAGCGCAAGTTAACTTGCACTTTTTATCAGAAAAGCGCAAGCTAGTTTGCGCTTTCTAATTTTGAAATTTTTTTGAAAATTTTAAAACTTTTAAATTTTTTGAAAAGCGCAAGTTAACTTGCGCTTTCTATTAGGAAAGCGCAAGCTAGTTTGCGCTTTCTAATTTTGAAAATTTTGAAATTTTAAAAAGCGCAAGCTAACTTGCGTTTTTTTATTTAGAAAAAATAGGGACTTAATTTACATACTTATTTCTATAGGGACTTTTCTTGTAACACCATCAGAAATAGGGACCTTTCGTGCAAAGCCCCTATTTAAGTGATTCTAAATTTGGTAATATATGTAGGAGAGCGTATTAAATTTGTAAAAAAATATAGTTGATAGATCCTATTTTAAGTGATAGTAACATTTGGTAATATCTATATAGATGCGTTTGTCGAAGTTTACGCTAATAGCAAAAACATGAAGAAAAAACCGATAAGATAATAAAATTTAATTATATTATTTTTTTCAAAACTTTTGAGTGATATATCATTCATCACTTCAAAAGTAAATCTACTATCCCAGCCATAATCATCTTTGTCGTCATTTGTTGATTTCTGGATATATACGCTATCCTTTGTTGAAGATGTTTTCGGAGATATATCACTTTTTTGAGTCGATCTTTGCTTATCAGAGTGTTTAATATCCATTAGTTGGCTGATAGATTGTGTTATATGCTGAAATTAATTTTTTAAAGATTAAAGTAATAATAACGTGATGACTGACATGTACTTTTGAACATTTTTTATAAGAAGCATAATCTTTATGCATATTTAAAAATAGAAAATAACATGAAAAAAAATTCATCGATCAGTTGATTTTATGTCCGTAAATAACATGTAATAATGATATTATTTTGAAAATAAATAGAGCAATGCACTTAAAAAGATAATACAAACAAATTTTAAAAAGTGCAAATTACATTTTTATTATAAAACAGAAGTGTAGAAGTTGCAGTCGTAGAAATAACTTTTTTTCCTGTAGAATAAGATCGAAATATATTTAAAATAAAAAATAATATGTAAAAGAATAGATTTTCAACAGTCGGTTGATTTTATATCTGTAAATAACATGTAATCATGATATTATTTTGAGAATACACAGAGCAATGCACTTAAATAAACAATACAAACAAATTCTAAAAAGTGCAAATTACCTTTTTAATATAAAGCAGAAGTATAGAAGGTGCGGTCGCGGAAATGATTTTTTTTCTTGTAAAATAAGATTAAAATATATAGTGCAAGATAGAGCTATAGTGTAATGCACAGTTTCAGTGGTATAATTATACTAACCTGAAGCTATGATATCGGAGATTAATGATGTCGAGCGACTCAATGAAGCATTTCCTAAAAGAAACAGTGGCGGTGAGAGATCTGAATGGAGATGATAGAAGAGAGAAGTGGAAAAGGAATAGGGGTGGAAAGAGATGTGAATATGGACGGATAGAGTGAGTGACATTTATAGGATGTGGTAGATATTTCTAGAATGATATATATATATGTGTTATAAAGTTAGAATATTTCTATGTTGGATCGAGTAAGGATTATGTATATGCATGCCACGTCCATTTTAACTTACCTGCAGTATCTTAACTCGTTCGTTGATTCAGAAATTTTTATATTAGAGAGAGAAAAAAGGTACAGGCTAGAGAAATCTTAACCGACTGATATGATTAAATATTATGTAATATTATACATGATATATGCTACCGAGTGATATCTAATGGTCATAAATACTCTAATACGTTTTTTATTGAAAAGTTAATAGAGCGATATTATTGCTATACATATAACGTGTTATGATTTTAGTTTATAAATAGAATTGTATAACGTTATATGCTTGTTGCCCATAACTGTATAATGTTATATGGTTGATGTCCTTAATTTTGCTATGCGTTTATTATCATAATTGTATAACGTTATATCAACCACTTGCTTGATGGTGCAGTAAATTGATATAATGACGACGTTATTGAATTAATGCTTATTAATTCCACTTTCCAACATTTGATATTGTGTATCGTTTATTTTGTTATTTGTATCATTTATTTACAGTTTAATCATAATCTTAAATTCATAAATCTCTAGATATGATATACAATAAATCAAGATATATTTATTTGTTTAAATTTATTATACATTAATATTTTTTTTTCATGTCATGTAAAGGGCAATTCTGACAGTTCGTAGTCGATTCAAAAGTTTGCACTTCTAAACCAACTATTAATAAAGATGTGAGAGTTAATTAGACAAAATAGAAAGTACAACGAGTAAATAATAAATTGTAAAATCATCTATGATATTCTTTAACACCAAATACATTATGATTAAACGTGAGAAAAAAATAGGAAGTCACACGGCACTTTAGGCTCGCTGTTTCATCTCACATCCCCAAATCCTATTTGGAACGCATAGGATTTCTATTTCTTTTAACTCTCAAACATAATTAAATTTCAAGCAAAATATTTTCAGCTGTGATTTAGTCAAAAAGAGACGTTGTTTAATTTGATCCAAAATTGCTACATAAATAATTGATGATCTAACTTCATAGATACAATGCCCCTTCTTTTCAACAATATTCAACCTATGAGATGTGTCATTTGCTTCTAAGTTCTTGCTATAGATCACAACATCAGTAAATATTTGAGCACATTATGATAATCTGTAGCATTTCTTCAACAAATTTTTTGGCAAATTCCAGCATAATACTAAATTCAACCTATTGTTTGCAAATTTCTAACGCAATAGCTCTTTTCCTCCTTGGTTTCTTGAGATTCTGCATCAAATTTTCCATTACAGGATCAAAGCTAAGTAAACACTCAAAATATTTAACAAACCTTCACTTTTTAATTGGGGATACACACTTAATTTTTTGACCAAACAAGGAAAATCAAATTCAGAAGCAAACAGTACACTATTTTACTGAAAATGGAAGGGAACGTTTGATTTGAGAGGTAGTCTAGAAGACTTAACTAAAGCATTATTAACTGTGCGTGTTAAAAACCAATTTCATTTTTTTGTATTGAAAAGCATCATAAAAGTTAAAAGGTTAATTTTGAGCATCGTAAGATATGGGGTAGAAAGAAGTATTGCTCCTGGAGAAGGCTTCGAGATTAGAGACGAGAGTAAGATAAAAGCTGCAAACTTGAAGTGGTGTCCTTTTTTCTTAGTCCCACATCGCGTTTAATGGATAGATTATAGTAGACCTGGCGCTATATAAAAGCATGAGAGCTGCTAGCTTAAACCATCGCAGCTGCGTGGTGTGCACAGAGCGAACTATTCTTTCGCCTTTTACTAAAGAATACCGTGTGCTCTACACTTTAAGCACCATACGATATTTTTTGGAGGGAGTTCTTTTTACCTAAAGGACCCCAAACAATGCTGTAATTTAATTTTCTATTTGGATTTTTAAATGATGTTCGTATTAACATGTGCTTATTTACGTAAATGTACATTTTCTACTTTATCGTCAAGCTACTGTGCAACCGTTTATGGCATTATTTTGTTTGAAGTTTTACAACTTCATACGTGCATTATATTATAGATTTTATTATAAACCATTTTGTTTGCTTTTAGTTTATAAGTTCACATCGAACTGTTTTTTTAACGGTTGCAGATAAGCCTGCTTTTTTTGATAAGCATTACATTATTAAATATGTCTATTAGTTAATTTTCAAATGTAGTGATAGCAATTTAAGATAGTTTTATTTTATATTTAACATATAAATTTTAATACATATGCAATTTTGTTTGATAATAGTGTTCTAAATTATGGAAATTGTCTCAAAGTGAAGCAATATTTAAATTTGGGTAAAGAAATAACATTTCAACATTATTACAATTTTGGAGAAGACATAACGGTAAATTTGAAACATCATATTTTGTAGGGGTGGGCGCGGGCCTGTTTGGTGCGGTTTGGAGTCCAAACCGCTTCCGCACCGCATCAAACGGTTCACCAAAAATACAAAGCATTATACTAATCTTTTAAACGGTTCGGTTTCGGTCCGGTTTGAATGTAATATGGTTCGGTTTCGGTCCGGTCCGGTTTGAACTCATATTAAATATGAAATAAAAGAATTGCTTTCATTAACAATCAATTTACGAAGACAGCTGTGTGGAACTTTTACACTTAAAGGTTCAACGCAATGCTATACTGAAATGAAAGACTAGTTCTTAATTGTATGAATATTTAAATTTGACATTACCTACAAGTGAGATTTTTTTGGTAGATTAACCAAACATCAACATTAAATCAATGCATAATCATTAAAGAAAATGACTAAGATTATAATTAGCATTTATCCAAAAAAATAAGATGAAAAATATTATACCAAAACTATAACTTCTTCCTTTATGACAGCGATTATTATTAATATAACAACAACATACGCTAAAAATAGAATGTACATCGTTAGAATCTAAAATAAGATAGGAGTTGCTTATATTTTTATCATAAGATTACTAATGTTAATTTTCGGTGCGGTCCGGTTTAATATGGGTGGTTCAATCGTCCACACCGCAACCGAACCGTATCGATGCGGGTCGGTCCGGTTTGGGGTATTTGCTTCGGTTAGAAGATTCGGTGCGGGTTTCCGCATCGTTTTTGCGGTCCAGTGCTGACGGTTTCCGTATAGCGATGCGGTTTATGCCCTCCCCTAATATTTTGTAATATATATGGCATATTATAATATATATATATATATATATATATATATATATAATTTGAATAACCAAATAGCATTTCCCCTTTGCTTTAAATAAAACTAACATCAATGTTTAACAACATACTTGTGGGTTGATTAAAATAAATACTTTGCATGTTATTTCATTGAAGATAAAATTTAGATCAATTGGTGTGAAGAAACATGTAAATGAAGTGAACTATTAAAAATAGATTTGTTACCATCATAGTAGGTATACGATAGATGGCTATACTATAAAGCAAAACAAATTATGTTATAAAATAGACACATATATGCATGGAAGAAAAAAATACGTAAAAGAAAGTAGAATGATATGTAGAAAAAAAATGATTTGTACAATATAAGAAGTAGCCAAAGTTTATTTGTTTTATTGTGAACCGAAATGTATGGAAACTATGGGTTACTAAAATCTAAATTATGCCTTATTCTATAAAAAGCAAAGCTGGAATTTCAGTTATGTCCATTAATAATCCTCATAATTTTCTATAAATTCTTCAGAATAATTATTTGAATGGAAACATCTTTCATATCCCTACTCCTTCAACAAACTGACTTTACTTAATACCTAACTCAACGTTAAGGCATAATTTCATTTAAATTCTACCTCTTATTTTGTAGTTTATCGCCTTCACCTTATCTTTTTTCATGTAATTAGCTATCATTTATTTTTATCACATGATATCGTGGTTTGAGCATTGACGGTGAGTTTTCTTTGAACACTCACTCAATAATTAGATGTAATTTCCTTTGGAGTGTCAACTTATCATTGGTACTAATGCTTGTAATATTTTTTTGTTTTTACATCTGAACTTCAACACAATATAGTGTTTATAACCCAATCCGTGTGTTAGCCATGTAAGATAAAGATTATAATCATGTTTTATTATATAAAATATATAATATTTCATTTCAAGCATATACAAATATGTAAATTATAATGTTGCCTCTAAAATCATTAACAAATATTACCTGAATAATATTTTGTTTGTTTGTTGAATTTTTTTATCTATATATATTTTCTCTCATTTATTATATTCTTTTGCTAAATTTGTGATTGAAAAGAAAGATACATTTGCTAAGAACCCATGGGGGCTCCAACTTACTATTCTCTACTACAATGTAAACATTTATTAAAGTTACAAACAATTCACGTCGTATGTCCTTTAATGGAGTTGGAACTTACAATGCTTCTCAAATGCTGATGATAAAAGGAAGTAATTAAGATGATTAATTTATTACAAACCAGATCTCCAATTGATAAGCATTAAAGGGACATGATATGGGTAGTTTAAATTCGATATTAAACATAACCGATTATAATTAATTAGTTAAAATAAAATTAGTTACTTTTATTATTTGATACAATCTTTATTTATTTGAATTTAGTATACTTACAAACATTAATAGTAGGTAGGCACTACTATTGAACGTGTGTGAATAAAATGCAAGTAAATCCATTTTATTGTATGTTACACACACACGTATAAACTTGAACCCGAATATTGAAAGAAAAATGAAAAAAATATATATTTATGTACATTACTATGGCAATCCGCTAACAACCATATTTAGTGTTCAACTCGTTAAGAGAATAGTTTTAGCGTAATCATTTTTATTCCCTATTATGTAATGTAAAATTTGAAGCAAGTCACAATGTTATACATCCAACTCGATTTAGATCTTTAACGTTTGTTCTTACTTTAAGTATATATCCTCAACAATAGTGACCTATTACTTTTCCCTTCTTCTAGTTCCCATTTCCCCTCCCTTCTCTTCCTAATTTCTTCTCCGACTCTTTCTTCCATTTCGGCCTCTCCATACCTAAAAAGCAATGCAAATTTTCCCCTCTCCTTCCCGATTCTGTCTTGTCGAGCTCGACAAGATCTGGCTGTGCATTTAGAGTTCCTTTCCAACCTTCTAGAACGTTGTCTCCACCCAGGCCGTTGTTAGGCTCGTCGGTTGATTTTCCTTCACTGGCCGATGCAATTCGACCCCAAGTTGCCACATCTAACTCCTTTGGAGCTCTTGCTGCTTTTGTAGAGCTTCCAACAGTTGGGTCTGTATTCCCTGTATTAGAGTCCCCTTCGCTTGGTTGCAAGGATGCCAGCCATGTTGATTGTCTTGTAGATAATGCGTGTTTGTTTGATGATGCATCAACGCCCGTGGATCCTAAGCTAGAAATTTCTAGTTCGTGCACGGATGGTGTTCGATCAAATGCCCCATTGGTATACTTGATGTCCTTCAAAATGCAGCCTGGACCCAAGTTAATATAAGTATCCCTATATTATCAGCGCCTAGTGCTGAAGCTAGTCATCCTCCATCAACGTCTGATCCCAAGCCCTGGAAATCCCTATTTAGTTCCCTTCCTTGAAATGCGGGTGTCTATACCCCTGTTGATTTTGAGATTGAGGAGGTTAATGGAGTTATGCTGCCTCTGCCCATGGTAATGCAAGCTGGGGCTGATTATTTGTCGGGTTTTTTGGTTGGTTTTTCTTGGTTCCCATCCAAAAGATCCAACATCCTGTTTAAGTTTGATTTAAAGGTTTTAAATCAATTTGAGAAGAAAAAGTTTTCAAGGAAAATTAGGGGTAGTTAACCTTAAGTAAAATGACTTAGATATTAGAATACCAGATGAGACTGGTTTAGGGTCGCGCCCTATACATTAGCTATCAGCCCCTAGCTAATTTAGTCCAAAATTCCAGTATGTAGGGCTTTGTCATAGGTAAGACTAAAATGATGTTACACATAGAAAAGAATCAATTTATACAGAGATATGTTATTGATGAGCCTGCAAAACCATTAGGATCAGTTGCCCTAGGAGAAGTTAAGTTAAGGATAGACCGTCTAGAAGAGGAGTGTCTAACAGATGTTAGATAATTTTGTTTATGTTGTCTGGTAGGCTCGAGTTAGCCAAAGGTTAGTAGTTAGCCAAACAAAACTATAATGTTCGGACAAATAGTCCATTTTGTTACCTGATATGTATATTTACATAATAATGCTTTATAGTTTTAACCAGTTTTTGGTTGCAGGATTAAAGGTTTGCAAAAGATATGTTTTAAATGGATGTTACTAAAGGGAAACCCGTTCCGCTAAGCGGCGTGGTCTCACTTAATATCAAATAACTGAGATGTATAGTATTATTCACACCAGACTTTATGTCTGACTCGAAGTTTATGTTTTTCCCCTTAAACTCTCAGGTGCTCAAAATTGATTTGAGTAGATTGAGGGTTGAGGCTTACGGTTTTAGTAGGATGACGAATAAAGCTACCGGAGACTAGTAGGAGGCTGACGGATGGCTATTTAGGAGTTGTAGTTTTATCTTGTTTATTTCTGATGTGTTGTATTATGTCAGATATGACAGTATAATACTTTGGTCAACCAAGGGGGCATCATCATATTTCACTTTTGGTGTATTTATGTAATAATTATATTTTATCTGAACGTGGGAAACGATTATGGGATTATGTAATTTGAATGTGAAACATGTATTTTGAAATGTAATCAGCAAAGTTATTATTTTTGAAATCTGTGATTTTATTTCACATTCAAGTGCTTCTGATATTATGGATACCATTAACATAGCTATATATAGTCCTTGGAAGTTAATACTATAGATGACTGTAGCATCTATAGCGCTTAGCTTTGAGCCTCTAGATAGGGGATGTTACAGTTTTACATTCCATTCCACTTCTTATCTTTTTCTTTGGATCTAATTAAGGGTTTTGAAATGAATAAATTAGAAAATGGTGTGTAAGGTATGAATTCTTATATTCTGCAATTTAAATAGAAATTCCCCTTTTCAATTTTATATAAAGAAGTTGAATTGAGCGTAAAAGTATTTGAATTGTAAGATTTTATTAATGTTGATTCCGCTATTTTAGGATAAAACAATTAGGTATGGATTCTATTTTATATAAGTCCGTTGATTAAATTGAGGATATTGGATTTATGGCATATTTGTTGATATGGAATTGGACTTGTATAAATTTAAAGTTTTGACATTTAAAAGTTAGTTTAGTGCGCAATCTTCGCATGCTTAGACATGTATTAGGCACATTTATATATATATATATATATATTAGCATAAATAATGTATAATTATAACTCATTAATTGCGTAGTTAATATGTTATTAATTATTATTAAACCCCCTTTAGGAAAAAAATTAATTATAAAAGTGAAATAAGAAGTTTCTTATAAAGTATTGATATGGAATGCGGTGACATGCGAATAATATATTAAGAGAGTGTTTTAGATTATGACTAAGTTATAGGGATGCGAGATCAGTCGAAAACACATAGAAGTTTGCCCAATTAATCTGGCTACTAGCAATATGACTTTGGGGTTGATATGATACATCGCCTATAAAAAGTAACCACAGATAACGCGAGATTAGTCCCTAATTCTATAAGGTAAATCTGTCCAATTAATCTGGCTATCAGTACCTATGAATAGTCGGAGTAGTGTCAGACGTCACGTTGGGTTATGGGTCATAATATGAAGGACCTTCTTCGAGGTTGAAGTTATTAAGTGGCTGGTTGAGGGCCCGCCTCCTTCATATATAAGAAGTAGTAAATGGTCAGGGTTAATGGATTGGCACGGTAGAGGATATCTCAGGAAGGGTCTTCGGATTTGAAGTATTAAGTGGCTCGAACAAATTCCGTGCAATGTTAACTACATAGTACCGGAGTGGAGTCTGCCTTGGGATAGGTATTAAATAACGGGAACATGCCTTAAATGAGGTATTAAATGGCCATAGTCTACCTAGTTCCCATCAAAAAGGTATTAAGTGGCTTGGATATTATCTCTTATATTGTTAGGACATTATTGACGATAGATATATTGGATTGAAAGAATCATGTTCATAGAATTAGACTAGGAAAGCCTTAAGGCTTATAGTTGAAAACTTATAATATGGTTAAGACACGTAAGACATATTCTTATTTAAATTATACTGCCCAATTACTATTATAAAAAGGCTCGAGATTTTATTCACCAGACATTATTGCTCTGACTCTGTCCTCATTACCACACAGGTTTGAAATGATGATTTAATATTTTCGAAGAAGGTGACAGAGGCATAGATTTATATATTTACATATATTATAACACTCCCCCTTGAATATGCGTCTTCAAAATCTTGAATCCTCTGATAACTTGAAATTGTCCCTTTTGTAATGTGTATGATGATTGCTCCCCCTCATTGTTATATTGATTGCATTTATTCATTCAGTCGACATTGATATTGTCCGTTGCGTCATTAAGAACCTCTGTTAGGAAAAACCCAGTGGGAAAAAAAACCTTAAACGAGGAAAAGAGTGCAACTTGAAAAATCATATTAAGAGAATGATATTCTTTCTAAAGGGTTTGATACTTCGGGATAAAAAACAATGCCTCATTAAAACCTTACTAAGAAAAACCCTATGGGAAAAATCTTAATGAAGGAAAAAGAGTACAATATAGTTTGACATATTTCAATAATTTATAGAATCAAATAGAGTTTGATACTTCTGGATCAATATAGTACTTCTTTAAAAACCTTATAAAGGAAAACCGATGGGAAAAACCTTAGTTAAGGATAAAAATACAATTTAACTTAAATAACATATTTGATATGTTATTTCTTGATAAAACGTTTGATTCTTCTAGATCAAGATAATGCCTCGTTAAAACATTAGTAAGAAAAACCCAATGGGAAAAATCTTAAATAAGGAAAAAGAGTGCATTATAACTTATTTTAAATGTTACTGGGGAGTTGATACTTCTGGATCAAGATAATGCCTCATTAAAACCTTACTAAGAAAAACCCAGTGGGAAAAATCTTAGTTAAGGAAAAAGAGTACATTATGATATATTTAGGTATTCTCCCCCTAATTTTATATTTTTCCATTTAAGTTTGAATACATATATTGATAATCCAAATCAACTACAAATACTTTTGATCCATATATGTGTAACATAGCTTAGACAAGCCTTAAGAAAATAAAAATCAGGAGACAATAATTCTTCTTTTCCTCCTTTCATCATTTATAAATAGTTGCCTTTGATATGATCAATTTTTCTAAGATTATTTCTTTCAAATATTGTTTGCATTTTATGCACTTTATATGCTACTTTTATGAAAAACACTTCGTGTGCTTTCATTTTTGATGCATCATATCAGCTTTGCTTATTGCAACAAATCTTCGATGTAAATTAAGAGTTTCATTACAACAGTACTTAAAAACAGGAAGTAATCTACTCATCATGAATTATATCAAGATTTTCATTACAATAATATTTAAAAGAAATTTGTAATCTACACCCTTTATTCTTTGCATTCTTTATAAGCAGCAAAGTAATTTATATTCTTCGGCAAAGACTTTCATCATTTAGTATGATTTAACCGATATTCATACCTTCAGGGTATTTTAAGTGTTTCAAACACTTTCACTATTTCAGTCAATTCAATTATTTATAAAAACATCATGCCTAAAGCATTTAACATGATGTAGCGCTACATGCGCTTCAGTATTTTAGTGTGTTTTTCTACTTTTATATATATATATATTTCTAATTATATTTTGCGAACTACAGGTTCACATTTCTTATTTAGGAGAATTTCATGATGGCCAATCATGTTTTTCTCTAATCCAGGATCTTTAATCCATTTATAAACATAAGCGCTTTATTTATCATATTAAATCATGTCAGTTCTAGATATGATTTATTGAGATCTCTTTATTTATCATATTTTAGGTACCTAAACCACTTCTAGGGTTATTTGACAATCATGTCATGGATCTCTTTTAGAGCTTCCTTTATTGTTTTTTAAGAACACTCGCCTTCTTTATTTGGCATCTTTATCACTTACTCCCAAAATATTTTGAACTAACTTTTGAACCACATTTTAGATGTGGTTTACACATTTTGAACCTTCAGGGATTCAAAATCTATATTGAAGAAAGTTTACTAGGGATATTATCGAAAATTACTTAATATTTGCATCATTGTATATGTTAACAAATATTTAATCTTGATAATCAAAATGAACTTGTATCCCTTTTATCCTCCCCCTCAATGTTGACGAACATTGTCACATTAAATAATAATCATCTTTGAATTCTCATTTTGATCCATTATGATATTGCTACTAGCAAATACACCATATATATTAATAATAGGAGGATAATTATTTTATTAGTTGATAAGATGTATTCAATTAATATTGCTTATTAGAGTTTGTTCTCATTCATTGATCTAGTCAATTGGAGGAATTTACTTATTGCATAGATCATTTGAATACATACACGACTTCAGGTCATTCAACATTTATGTTGATTTAAATCACTAAATAATATCTATACATAATCTATAAGATGAGCTCATAACAAACTTCAGGTTGTTAGCTGAATATTTACATATATAGATATATACGTGCGTCCACGTATTACATCTATATTATAAATTTTCATATTCTTTCTCATTTGAATTAGTGATAATTAGAACAAACTATTATAAAGATCCAGACTATTATATTTTTTGTTTATCACTCGATGTAAATGTGAATCCTTAAAGATTAAATGGCAGTTTCCAAAACGTCTGGTTTGAAAATACATATGCACCAAGTTTGACTTATCAATAATAACTTCAAGTTATTTGATATGTTGCAACTTTTAGTTATAGAATATATTGTAACTTCTAGTTATCAATGGCTAGCAATAATAAGAATTTCAAGATCTAAATCATAAAATTTGTCAATGTTCTTGCTTTAGTATTGAAGTCAAACTTTTCTTAGTAATAATTATCAAAGCCTCTGGTTTGATAATTCATAAAACTTGCAATATTTCATATAATTTTTTTATTTCCATTATCAAACTTCGAACTTTATGTACATTTTTGTATACTTAAATGTATTAATCTATGCAGATATGTAATATAATTGAGAATTTCTGCATATTTTTATTTGAATATGCTAAAGAACAACGTCCTTCGAGTTAATAATTCAAATAAAACTTAATGGTTTTCTATTCCAACCATGTCGAACTTCTGGTTCAAATATTATTTATACAACTTCGAGTTGTTAAAGTTTATTCTTCAATTATATTTCAAATATCTCCTTTGAACATTATTTACAATTATATATCAGAGAATAATACATAGTTCGAATTATATATTGACATCTCTTCAGGAGAGTTCAAAAATGATAATAATAATAATAATTTTTATAACAGAAATAAGAATATCTTTTGGACACTGATATGTTATAGAAATATGCAACTATATCTGTTACAGATCTTTACAAGACCGTATTTATAGCTTTTGTGAAATTATGGCATGACATATAGATTATCATTTCAAGAGAATACCTAAAGATTTTTCTTCAAGAATAGTTATGCATACGATATTCAATTCGTGGTATATTTTGAAAAGTAATAGATCACATATCACTATTTACTCATAAATTTTTCTAATTAAGCTACAGGTCCATGGCAATAGTTGATTGAATTTTGTAAATGTATTTTGTACACATTTCTACTGGTTCTATTTTGAATTACAAATTCTTTGGGTTATTTACTGCCACATTACTTCTTGAAGTGCTATATCATAGTTGAAAATATGTTATAGGCAATGCTTTTATAGTGCTATACAAGATTATAATATCTCTTTCGAAGATATTTTATAAATACCATTTTTGAAGTGTGATAGTAAAATTATGTCAATGGTCTACTTGTGGAGTGTTATACTAGTACATATTTTCTCTTTTAAGGACATTTTATAAACTCTTTTAGAGATATTTTACCATCACTGCTTCTGGAGCATCACATATCTCTTTTAGAGATACTTTATATACACTACTTTTGAAATGTAACGTCAATATACAAATTCACTAACCATTATAAATGAAAACTAATATATATATGACATCTACAACATTAAGGCATGCATCATAGACGGTTACTGTGTTTACAGAAGTAAATACAAGAAACTCAAGCCATTTGTGCATGCACTCTTGTATTTTCTCACACAGCACTAACAAGCCTAAATCATCTAGTGATCAGAACAGCCGGAAAAATTCAAACAATGACAAGTTTCAATCTGATCAAATTGACAATGGCATGAACAAAGTTATAGAATATAATACATAAAAAAAAACTAAAGTTCAGCCCCATTTATTACAAACTACAAATTATGAACAACTATCAGATACAAAATTAGCTTTTGTACAGATAACGGACCTACTTCAAATAATAATAATTAAAAAAACTGGATCAATGCTCTTTAGAATAGTCAATCTCTTATCCTAGGACCCTTACCACTAACACCACCATCTTGATCAACGCCATCATTACCATCACCCTTATCATAATCATCATTACCATCGTTATCATCATCATTATCTTCATTATTCTTCTCCTCTTTGTCAGAATCTCCACCTCCTTCGAGTGGAGGGCCATCGAAAGATAAAAGCTTCCTAGGATCGACGGTTTCTTCTTTAGGGAATTCATCCTGATGTGATCCCTCAGCTCTCTTTAATATGAGGTCAAACTTTTTTAAATTCAGCATTTAGCTCCGAGAGGGAAGGAAAATCTAAATTTGGCATCTATCAATATTGTTACTATATGCCACAAAAAGAGCATCTTCATAAGACTTTTCTATAAACGTAAAAAGAGCTTTGTCAAGGAAGAAAGTGACTTTTTCCTTATCATCTTTTATTATATGCTTAGCATGAACCAAAGTGGCATCTTTACTTTCGAGCTGGTTCTCTATAGATTTTATCTTGGAAGCCATTTCGATCTTTTCTTTATGGGCATGCTCAAGTTCTGTTTTCATCTTCTCTTCGAGTATTAATTTGTATTTCTTCTCCTCATTAAGGGAGGAGGCAAGCTTCCCTTTCTTGGGATTAGCATTATCTCTCTCTACACTAACGTCAGTCATTTGAGTCGTAAGAAAGGAATTTTGATTCTTAAGTTCAGCAACTTGAATAGAAGGCTCTTGAGAAGCCTTTGAAGGAGAAACATTTGCTTATCCACTTGAAGCACATGATAAACATAAGCTAAAATATAAAGTTAAACATTTACATTAACTAAACAGAAAAGAAATCGTACTAGTAAGAGCTGTTGAAGGATTATGTAAAGATGATCTTTTGAGAAGGTTGAAGGATGTGGCAGCATTAAAGAAGCCAAGGTTGGAGATCAAGCAACCAAACGAACGAAATCTTCAAAGCTAGTCGTAGTAATCTAAACAGGAACCTCCAAAGGGAGCGATTCATTAGGGTGGGGAGTTAAACCATGCTCCTCAAACAAATGACAAAAACCTAATGGAGAAGTAGGAAGTGTAATGCTGAGGAAGGAATTAGGAGTATGAAACTCCTCATTTTCCTTTTAAGCTATTCGTCCGGGAGAATCTAAGTTTATTGCATCAGGGTTTTGAATTTATAAATCAACATCCACATTTAACTCCTCAATAATAACAATAGAAATTTGAACATCCTAGAGTTTAAGCTTTTTGCTTGGAGGAAGTGTCGAAATATCATTTGGAGCGTCAATACTCACCTTTCTTATAAATTTGTCAATGGCCGCTGTAATTGATGCTTTGATAGGAGCAGATTTAGTAGGTTTAGGTAAAGTAGGAATACAATCTTTGCCTCCTTCTCCTTGAAAGCAATAACAGGTATATATGAGCCTAAATGAAAAGGGGGAGTTTTGTAAGATAACAACACAAGAAATTCTATTTATGTTATAATGGAATTTACCAGGGGATTTAAGCTGAAAATGAGAATTAGCAGAGAAAGCCTTTTGATTACCAACGACCAATGATCGCTTTCCCTGAGCATTCCCCTTCATCATTGGGGGTTCTCTTAATATCCTATGGTGGTCTAGGATCAGAGAATAATTACAGAGATTTATCTTCGTCTATAAGTCTATCACCCATACTCTTGGATGTTTGACTCGGAGACTTAATAGTGTTGTCAATAAAAGGGATTTTTTTTGAAATTTCCTTTTAACTCCACTATGGGCTGGCCCAGTTCCAACAATGATATCAGAGCCCAATAGCCTATGTGGTCTAAATTAGTCATGTTAGGGCTAAGTAATCAAGCTTGTCTACTTATCATGGTATCCAAAAAAATAATGTCTACGATTGAAATTGGGCAATCAAGTACCTTATCCTCCTTGATTATCGGCTTGGCCTGAAAAGTGAAGTGAGAACAAAGGTTGCCTCTAATAGAAAAAGCCTAATTTGATTTGGGCCTTTAGCTAATTTTCAAAATTGTTATGAAAATTAAAGTAATGATTTTCAACTTAAAGGTTAAATTTAAATTTTAAACATTGTTATTATAAAAGTATAGTATAACATAAATTTTCAAAATGTTTGAAAATTTAATAAAATTTCAAAGTGTTTGAAAGTTTAAAATTTAAACATTAATTTCGAAAAGTAATTTATTAATAAGATTAATAAAATATATAAATTAATTAAATATATATATTTGAAGAATTATATATATATATATATGTATGTATGTATGCATGTATTATAAATATATATCGATATATGTTATATTATCTTAAAATGTTTAAGATAGTACAAATATACATGTATGTATGTATGTATGTATAAAATGACTTTCAAAATTAACATAATTTAATTAAATGTGTTTAATTAAACAAAATTAATGTAATTTAAAAAAAAAATTAATTAAAGGCCAGTTAATTAAATTAAATATATATAGACATACATACATACCTACATACATACATACATACATATATATATATATATAAATCTATGTATGTATGTGTGTGTGTATGTGTTACAATATAGGTTATCAATATACTATAACAGTTATAGTATACATGTCCAATATAAAAATTATACTGGGATACTAATGTAATCAAAGAGTTAAATATTTAAAATTAATTAAATAAGATTTAATTAATATAATGTTATATAGAAAATTATTATAATAAAATTTAAAAGTTATATAATAATTAAACCTATATAATATGAATGTGTAAACCAAAAGTTGAATATTAAAGAAACCTAAATAAACTTAAGGAATAAATACATACACAAATGTACGTATACCGTGATTTCTACTGTGTCCGACACTTGAATCATAAGGGTATTTCATTAGAAGTGCATTATTCCATAAGTTGATATCACTCAATTAAATTTATTGAAGATTACCAATCTTTAATATAAGTGTTGTCTTCTACCATTTATATATTAATAAATTACTTGAATACTCACTATTTGTTGAGCAAACTCAAACTATAGATGTTATGTGTAGTATTATTAGTATATTGACTAGACAAGGTAAGATATCTATATGTACTTTATTGAGAAGACTTAATGTACATATACTATACCTAGGCCTCACATAATGGAAGGTACGCGTGAATAATTTCTTTCAATTTTTTGAGAAAACTCATGGTCGAAATGAGATTAGGATAAGAAACCATAGGTAATGAATTGTATATGATACAACCGATAAAAAGTTATTCATCTTTTGTAGGGCTATGACTTGTTGAGCTAACTCAAGATCAGAATCCCAAGACAGATTAGTCCTAATGCCTACTAGTGAAGTTGAAAAACTTCTATGTTTCATCTTATGGTTTGGAGAAGCATATAAGTCTAGTGGGAGACCTATTAGAAAAATGAAATTGTAGCATTAAACCTTCCTAATATTGTAAGAACATATGTTATACAATGTTATAATAATCAACATTGGTAAATTTACGCATTTAACATGATTGATAAAAGTTTATCAACTAAAATATACAAATGAACTAAATTAAAGATTGGAAAATATAAATATAATTTACATTTACTATTAATGAGACGACCCACCTTTCTGGCCCCTGGGAACGACACTAAATACATCCACGGTATTCGTGTGCCGTTGCCCAAACATCTGAAAGATGAATTGTCGTGGGGTAAAATAAAGAACAGAATAGAAAATCTCACAATGAAACTGTTAAATAGAACATAACAGTAATATAGTACATAAGGCTACTCCTTAACCTGGAGTTATCAGAGTTACACAAAAGTACTACAATCAGCTTAGACAGTTATAACAACCTGCCTTTACATATGCTGAAAACAAAATACACTTACAAGAACTAAACAAACAGTGGAAACAGATGACTAAATAGATAAAGGCCTCCTGCTCGAATGCCATCTTCAAAAGAGCCCATAAAAGACCTGCTCCTCTCGGACTACTCAAATATAAATGAGTATTCGAGAGTTTAGGAAAAACAAACAACTCGGGTTAGACAATATGTCTGGTATGAGTAAAACTCCAAACAATAAGTGTAATTAAACAACAACATGTGAGACTACGTCGCCAAACACGGAACGGATTTCCTCTCACAAGAAAAACATCCAAATGTAAAGAATGGATACAAATAATTAACATCATAAAGAGTGCTATACTCTTCCCGATGCAATTAAGTAAACAAATTTGAAGGTTCGAATCAATAAGGAAAGAAAATTTACCAACAATGACTAGGAGGGTGCACCCCCTTACCGAAAGTATAACTCTAGAATATATACTTGATAACTCCGATGGCTCTCGGAAACGTCCAAGCTGAACCCCGCCAACGGTTACCGAGAATCCGAGTAAATTCACACCTTGGTGCACAAATATCTGAACCAAATCTAGAGTAGATGTGATAATACCTTAATAGGAGCTACCCCACATAGCTTGGATTCCACCCACATATCTGAACCAAATCTAGAGTAGATGTGATAATACCTTAATAGGAGCTACCCCACAAATATTTGAACCAAATCTAGAGTAGATGTGATAACACATCATCATAGAATGACGAAATACAAAGAAAGCTGAGGTAATCGATAGTCGACAAACCGACTATCGAAGATAACAAAATGATCGTATATGGACATTAAACCTCATATTCCTATCATTACTTGTCAATTTCAAACTTGTACCATTTCTTGGTTAAAAATGAAGTTGGGAAAGTAAAGGTAGTGTTACCTCTAGGCGTTGCCTTGACGGCAATTTTAACTTTCGAGATAGTGACAAGTTTCCATACCTCGATGTTTAGTGCCAAGAGTATGGCTAAATTCTTTCCATATAAGCGATATCATTTACGGAAATTTCTTTTCCACAACCAAATCGAGCTTTTACTTTTTAAAACCAAACTCGGCTTCTAATTACAAGTTTTTAGCTTTAAACAACTTTATAAAAATGGTTCATTAACTTTAAAACACCATTATCAAAAGATTAATCACTTAAAACATCGCTATTAAATAAGTTAATTATCTTTAATTAACATTAATAAAAATGATTATTATCTTTAAACTTCGTTAATTAATGTTAGTAATTAACTTTAAATACCGATAATTAAAAAGGGTTAATCATTTTAAAACATCATTAATTAAATTAATTAATTAATTTTAAATCTCATTAATTAAGTTGATTAATTAATTTTAAAACATTATTTACTAAAAAGGATTAACTAATTTAAAATATCATTAATGGAAAAGATTAATTAAATTAATTAACTTAAAAAGTAATAAACTAAAAATGGTTAATTAATTTTTAAACACCATTATTTAAAATAATTAATTAACTTTAATCAATCATTATTTAAGAGATTAATTAAACTTAATCACCATTAGATAAAATGGTTAATTAATTTTAAACATCATTAACAAAGTAATTAATTAATTTTAAACACATCGTTATTAAAATAATTAGTTATCCTTAATCCTCATTAATTAAAATAATTAATTAAATTTAAAATCATTATTAAATCAGCAAATTAATTTAAATCCATCCTTATTCAAAAACTTAATTAACTCCGTAAAGTAAAACCCAAGCTCGAAAGTAAAACATAAGATGTCGAAGAGATAGTGTTTCCCGAAAGTGCCGATATAGCAACAGTCGCTATACGGACACTTCGAGAACTACTTTCATGTCATAAATATTTTCATCCAAGCCTCACAACACATAACATAAACATGGCATATAACCAAAGTAAATAATATTTATGAACATAAAGAAGGCGTCACTTATACAAATTTACTTCGGACCACAAAACTAGTTTTGATTACTTACTAATTACTCAAGGTGTAGACTTTTTAACAAGAAAACCAAGTAACAAACATTACAAAAAAACACCCTTAATCAAGTAACTTTAATGTTACAATAAGATGAAGGAAATAAAGTCCAAAACTTTAGTTAAAATGGCGAGCATTACTCACCTAAAAGCTAACCAAACAACCTAGAATTTAGTCAACTTCTCATGAACTTTTGGCTATGTTACTCTCGGAATTTCGAGAAGTTATCAAAGAGAAAGTTCTTGAAAATTCTTTTATCTACCATTTCAAAAAAATAATTACTTATTTTGGACTTTTATTGAGTAAGATATGGTCATAAAAAAAGAGACTTTCGGACTTGAAAATCTGGGTCCAAAATTGCTCTGCAAAGAAATGGATTTTTGGTCTAATAACACTTAGAAACTGAAGAAATAGTGTAAACGAAAATTGTAGCCAACTCGATTCTCTTGAATTTGAATGGAATAATTTCTTTATTTGGAGTATTTTTGAGAGAGCTATGGCTGTGGGAAGAGGAGGTAAAATTTGGGAAGAAAATGAAAATGAGAGTATGGAGTTGCTATTTATAATCTCGTGCAAAGTGGCTAATTCCACTAATACCTTCCTATCCATGGTTGCCAAATCACAATGCTTGCCTCCTCCTCTTGTCCTTGAGCCACCTTCTCGTCTCCTTCTCTCTTTTCAAAGCCAACATGATTTTAAAACATGGTGTACTTATGTTCCTTTAAGTATCTTTTCATGGTAAACATTTACTTAAATTTTATTTTATCGTTTACAAATGTCTCATTATTTATATATCTATATATATGTTTATGTATATATGTATATACATCATACATATCCTATTTTTATTTATAAAGGGTTTTAATAGATTTGTACTAGAGTTCACAATGTTTTCGACAACTTTTAGTTGATGAAAAGTCGAAAATTCAGAAAACGAATTCCAGTCACATTTTTGATTTTTCTTCGAACTATATATTTTTGTAAACTAATTTTGAAAACTATTTTACCATTGTTATTTATTATTTAAAATAGTTTTATTTTGATTATAAAACCTTTTATTTGAATATCTAAAATTAATTAAATATTCTCAAATCAAAGTGGTGAAATTCCGGGTCGTTACAATTAAGTACTTCTTACAAGTTAACTTTTTCTATACCCTTGTAAGTACCTAATTTTACAACTACCAAATACATATGTAATTTGATCGCTTACGCATTTATTTTGCCCGAGAATATGTATGCTTTCTATGAGTTTCGAACACTAATGCCAATATAAAAATATGGATATTTGATCCATATACTATCGCATATAAGTCTTATATAGTGAACGGTCACAATTTGTATTATACGATAGTTCAATGAAATTAGTTCATTCAAAGTAAGCAAATAAACCATACTATGAGATCGAGTATTCAATCTGATTAATTGCAATGAATCTATTAAATGTAACACCGGCTAAAACTACAGATTACTCTAAGAACTTGATTGTTGAAATGTCAGTTTGATCAGTTTATGTAAGTGCAACATATTTGATGTTCTTAAATGTTAAAGATGATTGAGTGCGCTTTTGTAAATAGTTCGTTACGATATTATAGTAAGGTTTTTCTTTAGAATGGTTCGACCATTTAAAAGGAAAACGAATGTATAAGAATAAACTTGATTTAAGGAACAATTGGAATAAAGAGAGTAAATGGTCACCTTGCTTTATAAAGAAACATAAGAAACAAAATTTTTAAAATAATAATTTATACTTAACATTGGAATAAGAAATATGATTTCTATTCTAAAATGTATTTTCATATTAAAAATTATTTCCTATGAGATTTATTCCTTTGAGTTCAAGATAATTGATCAAAGAACTCCCCTTTGTAAACTAGTTGCAGTATATGAAATAAATAGTCTATATTAAGTGGATGATGGACCTCGGTGTTCAGTATGCTATTATAGTAAATGCAGAAATAGTGGGAGCATGCCTCATAGCATTGATTGCATCAAGTTATGTAAACTATTTTTGTAAAACAAATCGCATATTATTTACGAAATAATATCCGTTCTTCGATGATGACTAAAGAATAAATATAGTTTTATTTTAATGAGGATATTATGAATATTCATTATGAAATAAAACTATAATGTGGTGTTTGTTTCCGTAACAAAAGTGATGCATTGGAATGTAATCAAGTATTTGAAATTATTTCCAATTACTTTAAAATTATAGACTAAGCCGTGATTCTTAGAAGTAATTCTTTGATCATATGATTATGAATCATACAACACCAATGAATTATACCTTAGATAATTAAAAGCAAAGCACCCACTCAGTGGTAGCATTATGAGAGTTGATGATCTCTTCAGATTGATACATGTAGATGTATACCATTATAGATCCGATAATACCAAAATGGTCCCACATACTTTGTTGTATTCATCGATGAATTATCGCAAGTATGAATATATGTATTTGATACGTATAGGGCATGTCAATGATAAGTTCAAAAAATATAAAACGGAAGTAAATGAAGTAGCATGCAACAGAAATGATTTAATTTGATCGAATGAGTGAGTATGTTGGGAAGAGTTCCAAATATACCTAAAATGAATGAAGATTCAATCTCAAGAGTCACTCCTTTCTATAATACATTATGATGTGCTAAAAAGGAGTATCGAACTTTGATGGACAAAGTTGTTTATGATGAGTAAAGTTGAGTTAAATTCTTCCTATAAGGTGTGTACTTAAGAGTAGTATACAAGGTTAAAATTAATATCATTTAAAGAATAGTTTACAAAATCATACAAGATATAGGTGATGATGAGATTTTTCATCTCAATACACCTCAGATGATCGTGGAATAATCAAAGCTTTAATTACTCTCAAAATTTTGTTATCAACAAATTCAAGTGATGTTAAATTTTCTTTAAGTAGTAATTATGTCGTTGGAAGCTTAAACGTCCAACTAATTGCACTTTAACTGTTTGTTTAAATGTCAAATTAGATTTATCTTCTATCAATGGATTTGAGTTGAGAGGGATTTGAATTAAAATAATTAAGTAACGGTGCATAAAAATAAAAGTTACATGAATCTTACATTGTTCGTATTCTTTCGAAATCCTTCATCCATGGTTCAAATCTTTGTTCATATATATATTCTTGATACCATTTTACATAGATGAGAGTAAAATAAAAGATAAAAAATTTTCAATTTTCAAAAAAGGATCTTCTTTCCAATCCAGACTATCTCCTATTTATAGAGTAGAAGATGCACACAGGTTCCCATTATTACTCTTCTTCCGCGGCTTTTGTTCCAACCATTGGATCATGCCATGTGTCATCTATCTGCATCCTTTGTCTGGTGGATGTAAATCGCTGACATATCTTTGGCGGGACACCATACTTTGAGCAGTTATATTATAGGAGTTGGGAGAAAGTTTGAAATCGAGGCGGGAATATCTAAAATTAAAGCGGGAATGCTTGAATTTGTGGCAGGAGATTCCAAATTTGAATGGGTTCTTAATTCCCTCTCTTCGGAGAGTGAATGACCCAGGCATTACTTCTAAGTGTGAGTCTGGCAAGCCACCATCCCTTTTTTATTCGAATTGAATTGCACTGCTTTTATTACTTTTGCCTCAAAGGATGGTTGCTCCTTTGGTTTGACCTAAGCATAGGTGATGCTTACGAGGTTGGTTAGGGTGATTGGCCGCCATTTGTAAAGGCAATCGCTTTATTAGGCTTTGTGCCGAGCTGCTCTAAGAAATGGACTGCATGGGTTATCGATGAGGGGTATTTATATCTTTGTCGTGTAATCATGAGCATGGATCTGTGCCGGTGTACTATTTGAGTAACCATGTGTGCAGCCCTTGGATTGCTTTTGACTTCGCGTGATACTACTTAGGTAGCCCCCAGTGAGTGCAGTGCATATTCGTTCTTGGAGGTATCTATAATGTACAGGGGATTTATTCAGTCCTTTGAGTGCAATGCAGTCCTTCTCTTCACGATCATGTCTTGATGGTGGTGCATTTCTTTATTTATTTGTCCTAATCTATTTTATGAAAAGCACGCTTAAGCGTTGTTTAAGCATCGCTTAAGCGCTAAATGTGTGTACACCACCTAATTTGTTAAAAAGGTAATAGAATTAAGTGATGAGCACATAAGCACGCTTAGTTAGCACTTACCCGCGCTTTTCTTAGAGTTAAGCGATGAATAAGCACCACTAAGCAAAAAAATTATTATTTTTAAAATAAGAAGAAATAAGGTTATAGCATAAAAGCAATGGTCCTAAGAAAAAATTTCTTATTTTCTATCATATGGGATGATGGATGTTGAGTAGTTTTTTGACGTTAAGATATGAATATTTAGTAGACAAATGTGCACGATTTGTACTCAACTCGAGCATGCTTACTTTTAATGAATAACAAAAGTCAAATCCAACATTTACAACCTATGAACTTATATGTTAACTTCAAAGTAAAATTTTACTTATTTGTGATTAATTCATCCATACATGGACAATGATGCACTTAATATAATCTATTTGCATAAATTTATATTAATAGGAATAATTTATGCTCAAAAATTAAGTAGCGCTTAGGTGATGCTTAAGCGGCACTTAGGCGACATTAAGCGATGCGAGACTTCTATCACCTTGCCTCGCCTACACTTAATATAATATAGGTCCTGATAACAGTGCATTGTGACATTTCACTCTTCTCTAGTGTTAAAAGAAAAGGGGGGCATCGCATCCTTATTTTACTTTAATGTAAGATTATCAGCATAGTTATATTATTCGTATCTGTTGACTTGTGAGTGTAGTATGTTGTTGATGGTGTGTATCTTTTTTAAATGTGGTGTGTTAAGTTTCGACGCCATCTATCTAACTCCTTGTGTCACAGTGCAACATTAACGTTTTATTATTATTTTAGGATTTGGGTTGTGCCACAATTCCATGTACCATGGTTGTAGATTGTTTACTACACTTTGTGGCTGTATTCAATTTTGTGCTCGGTATCGTAATGTAATAATGGGATTTGGGGGATCGACGTAGTTTGAACCTTTGTCTTTGTCATGTACTTTCCAATTGTAGTATTCTTTTGACTTAGCTTTATTCTTTGTTTTTCCCTCTCGTAGACCAACTTTTGTTGAGAGAGCTTCTCATTCTAACTTTGGTGTTATGTCACCTTGCTTTCAACAGGGTTCGGGAGATATGGGTATAACACTTACCACCAAAGTCTGCGGCGATCGTGGATTGGTGTAGACTTGTCATTATTCACACTTGGTCTGTGCATACTATCACTTCTGTCTATTCTTTCTTTTCTTTTCGTTAATAGAAAATTTTTTACTAGCCACTTTTGCATTTAATGCTCTTGTACACCTATTATTCCCTCATTGAGCCACTTTCTAGGCCGTTGTCGAATCAAACCTTTCGTTTCTCTAGGCAAATCTGTCTCAATCTTTGTATTCATTATTTTGGTTGCTAATCAATTGACATTTCATAGATTCCTTCATTATTTCGATCGAGCTGCCGGTATTCAAATTAAGGTATGTATATATTTCCTTCGTCTTCTCTTTGTTCCATTTTATACTCTTATTCAACGAAGGAAAGAAAGGAAAATCAATATCTGTTAGGTCAACTCCGTCTCTGAATTTGGATTTTTCTTTAGATTGAAGTAAGAATCTTGTTTTTTTATCTTTTAAATTTAGCATTTCTTTTTTAACCAATCTTGAAATTTCAAAGTGACTTCCACTTCTTCTTCTTCCTTACTTTCGCCCTTTAAAATTACTCAGCTGGAAGAAGCTGATAGCATATTAAGTCAATTTGGGTTTGTAGTTTATGAGGTTAGGATTCTTGAACCTCACGAGCATATTAACACTCCCCCATTAGGTTTTACTCCCCTCACACCTGAACATATACAATGTGGGCTTTATCTTCCCCTAAACCAGTGCTTCATCAACGATTGTTCTCCATTGATCTTGTGCCTGTCCAACTTACCCCTCTTTCTTATACTCTTGTGATTGCAACTTTTATCCTTTATGTTGAGAATGGTTACGGCCACACTTGTGAGGAGCTTCAGTTTCTATTCGACATTAACAAAAGTCCTTCAAGGGCAACGCTTGTTTTTTCTATGCCTAAGCCAATAAATCGGTTCTTCCTAATATCCCCTGGAAGACTCAGAGTTGGGCGGATCAGTATTTTTTTATTTCAAACTTTGATAATTTTCCTTGTGGTTTTCGTCAATATCCTAATCACATCATTTTTTCTAAGGATGTCGAATCATATGAGTTGCGTCGAAATCGCATCATAGGATTGGACGCGAAGAAGAGGGAAATAAAAAGGTTCTATAATAATGATATGCTAAAGAAATATGACTCTCTACACCCAAATCAAACATTTTATTACAATATCCTTAAGCCTTCCCTAACTTCCACCGAGTTTAGGGGTTTAAGTTGTTTATAATATATTTTAGATTTATTACTCTTATGATCTTGATCTTCGTAGGAAACTTCTTTTGATCCTGACACTGTAACAACCCACCCCAGAACATGCCTAAATTTCGACCTAGAAAAGACCCATCGAAACTTAGATTCATTCTAAGGCATGTTGTTGGTAGTAAAAAGAAATAACATTATAGAACCATAACTAAATTTTTAGAACTCACAGCGATAGAACAAAATATAATAGTAAAGTGTATCAATTTATTTCAAAACCATAAAAATTCCATAACACAAAATCCCACAAAAAAATGTAACATAACATCCATTACAATAATTTTCTAAATCCATGGCTACACATAAAAGCAAATAATATTAAGTACTGCCACTAGCCAAGCTTCTCCATCTCTAAGCATCGTCACCGCCATCACTCTATCCTTAACCTATGTTGTAATAAGGTGAAAGTCAGAACAACAAGTGTCTGATGAATAAAAACCTCGAGCCTTACCTTTTCAGTACCTTGGCAGTATATTTCAAAATAAGAATATGTCTACGAACATAAAACCTTTAAAGCCATTTAATACTTCTATATAAGGAAAAGAGGTGGGTCCAACCACTTAATACCTTCCATTCTAGAAGCAGGTTTCTAGAATCTCATATCCCAATCATACGTCATAAATAGCAAATAATATGAGAGACGGTACCCAAGCAACTTAATACTTTCGAGTGGAAAATAAGAAGACTCTGGTCATTTAAGACCATAATTACGGCATACCCTATCATTTAAGACCTATTTCCAGAAGCGTGCTCCTCAATCGTACGATCTAGATGACATCAAATGGAATCTCATATGCCACTTAATACTTTCAAGGGGAAAATAGGTAGAGTCTGGTCATTTAAGACCTTAATTAAGGCAAACCCATCATTTAAGACCTATATCAAGAAGCGGACCCTTATAGAAATACTACATAACGTAACCCCTTAGCCATTGTATACTTCATCTAGGAAAAAGAGGCAGGTCAAACCACTTAATACCTCAAAACCCCAAAGCAGGCTCTTCGTCTTGTGGCCCAAACTCATAATGATGTCTCACATTAGTCCTTTATTCGTAGGAACTAGTAGACAGATCAACCGAGCAGATTTCCCTTACAGAATTTGTAACTAACCTCGCATCATTACAAATACTTATCATAAGGATATCTCACATCAATAAAAGTGTACACAACTACTGGTAGCCTCAGAGCGAAGGGCAAATTTCTATCATGTAACTCTATTGACCTCGCAACCTATGACTTAGCCATAAATCAATTACTCTCCATACACACACACACACCCATTTCACCATTTCATAAATAAGGCCTTATAAGAAATCTTCCTTATTATGCCTTAAAATAACAATTAGGCTGTATAAGAGTTTTAGCTTATTTTTGCCTCAAAATCAATTACCTTCCCAATGGGGGAAATAAATGTAAATAAATGCCTAATTAACCACGCCATATACACAATAATTATACATTAATTACGTAAATATAGATAAATAAATATTCGCGCCTAATAAGTTCTAAACGCACGAATTTTATGCTCTAAACTAGCGTTAAATATCATTTCCCTAACCAATTATTATAAGTCCTTTTTATTCAAATTCCTAAGATTTTATGAGATTCTAATGTCTAAAACATAGAATAAACATTCATAACCAAAACTGCAATAACGGACTTGTAAATAAAATAGAAACTCAATTTATTACACCAATTCAATGGAATATCTTAAACAATAAGAATTGCAATCTAAATGTAACAACCCGCATATTTATCAATTTTATATTTAAATATTTTATCGTTAGTCGGATGTTAGTCCGGAAAGCTACTTTTTGCATACGGTCAAATTAGGACTCGAGACCACCTCCATTGAGTTCAAAATGCCGTTTGCGACCTTTTTGAGTATAAACTTTGATATGTTAGGAGCTAGTCAAAAATTTGACCATTTGCACTTTGGGTTTGGGTTCAGCCCCTTTGCCAACTTAACCCCCAAATCTTAACCACTTCCCCCCATTCTCCCTCACTTCCTCCTCATTTCAGTTCTTGAGCAACAATGGTGAGTGGAATGGGAAATTAAAACTCCAAGCCCTAGTTCCTCTTGCAAATCCAAATTCTAGCTCCAAATTCAAAGAGAACCCATTGGTAAGCTTCATCTCCTTCTCCTCCATCACATTCTCTCTTTGGTTTCAGAAAATTCATAAACCTAATTTGGGAAATGTTTCTCTTTTAGCTTAGATTCATGCTTCTTGTGTTGAGATTGAGGTGTGGTTGATCTTCCCTTGTCTTCAAGCTTCTTCTTCATTTGTTTGGGTTCAAAGGTGAGATTTTTATCTCACATCTTAGCCTATAATTATCTTTGATTGTTAGGTATGAATTCCTAACACTATTTCATGTTCAATTGCTTTTGGTTTGAATTGCTTTAGCGAACATTTCAATTTTTGATGTTTTGAATTCAAAACTTTGAAACTCCTTGCTTTGAATTATGAACATGTTTTTGGTTGTGAATCGGAGAGCCTATAGGGCCGTATTACCGATTGACAAAAACCCCGAACTCCATTGCTCGACCGGGTGCAAGTGTGGGAGAGAGTTTGCTCTCCCACTAGGCTAAAAAACAATTTCAGCAAGTCACCAGACGTCTGCAGGTAGGCTCAGACGTCTGGAGACTGTTTCAGGCAGTTCCTGAAACTTGCTGCAGACGTCTGAGCATATACCCCAGACGTTTGGAGCCTGTGACCTGCTCTATTTTGCCTGTTTTTGCCTATTTTTTTCTCGAGATTTCAATTTCCATCGATTTAAGGTTATCCGATAGGTCGTACCGTAAGCTGGGGCGTTGCCCCCGCACCCCCACCTAGGGGGTTGCCACCCCCCTGGACCCCCCTCCGTAGGGGATCTTATCCGAAAAACAATCAACAGAATTTCTACTATGATGGTTTTGGGATTGATTTCTTTGGACTTTTCTCATGTCTTCGAACGTGAATTTATGTGATTCGATTTGTTTCAACAATCGTTTTGTGACTTGTCACTTTAAAAATATAAAGGTTTCAATACTAGTAGTAAATATCAAAACTCTTTCATCAAAACGATTTCAACTCTATTTTCAATATCAAACTCGTTTATAAAACTGTTTTCCAATCTACTAGTATATACAAACCTTTACCTCATTCGTATGAGAAAATCTAATTAAACGGCTTAGCAAAACAAGTGGTATGAAACGCTTGCGTTTACTTCGTCGGTTAATTTATGGACTTGTTCGATTGAAACCCTTGTGACAATTTTCTAGTGGATATCTACAGTTTGTTCGTAAAAATTTAAGTTAAGCTAGTGGTTATGGGACATGAAGCTAAACTCATATATTTACTGGCTTATGTAATTGACACTTTCTTGATGATCATGACGATCATTTTTATGATTTAGACTAGCAACTGTGCGATGTCTCTTTGTCTACGAGGGAGACTAAACCCCGCTTGTGGGATGTTTCACCATCACATAGAAATGAGGTAGCGACCCATGGTCTTCGGGCCGTTCATGTGTCAAAATTTAATGGATAGCTTCCATGAGATAGCTTCTCGTTCTTGTGTTACATGTGTTGGTGAGTTTTCATGCTCCCGTTCTTGTGATAGGCCTCCCCCCTTTGTGATTTCTGGATTTCTTGTGATGATTTCTGGAATTTTGTGCTTCACCAATTTCTGTAATTTCTATTGATAAGTTTTATCAATTTTTGTGCATTGGTGAATTCGTGTGTCATTGACTTGTTATGAATACAAGTTTAGGGTATGATACCCTATTTTATCTTTGAGAAGATTCTTGTGATATTGATTAATCTCTTGTTGATTATCATTTACATACTTTTAGTAGTATGCCATTATAGTCATTACAAGTTTATGCCATGTCTTTTACTTTATACCATATCATCTGATATTTATAGCTAGACTGATCCGTTTATTATTTTCTTATAAATAATACTCGGGTCAGACCGAGATGTTTCAGGTGCTTCTGCTTGACTTCGCACCAGGGGATCTATTACTCTGACTTTTGGCTAACTACTTAGTTTAGTAGTTTTTGGATGTATACATTTGAGATTTAGACTCTATGGTGTATACTTATTCTTTTGTGTAGCTGGTAGCTATTCTTTTGTATTATCATGGATCTTTTAGACCACTACTCTGTTGTACACTTTCATGTGATATATATTTATTCATATCTTTTTCCGCCTTTGTGATATGGATGTCTGTGACTGATTTGTGTTATGTTTATTTCTATGTTTGTTTCCGAAGAATATATATAGTCACTGTGTGATAGCTTTGAGTTTTCTGTCGGTATGTCGGATTTCCTCCTTAAATGAAATGCACGCTATACTATTTGACATATCGATGCTCGCCCAAAGAAATTACATGGATGGTCGCTCCTCAACAGCCTTATTCTCCGTGCTAATTGACAGCACTACACCGTAGTGTTCTTGGTTAGCGTGGGTATAGAGGTGGGGCGTCACACTAAACCCCATATTCTATTGAACTCTTCTTTTATAAAGAAATAGATAAGAATAAGTGGTGTAAACTATGAATAGAATTCGTAATCTAAACCCCTTATTTTATTGAAGGATCATAATTTGACCCAAAGAAGAAGGAGACGTGGAATATACTATGAAGTTATCAAACATTGCATAAACGAAACAAATCCCATCAAATTAATGTAAATAATTGGGATCTCAGCATAGAATTGACATAGAGAAATAAAAAGGAATTTTGGGGGATATTATCTATAATATTTTAGAAATTCCAAAATCCCTAAGGCATCTTCAAATCCAGAAAGAAATACACTAAACAATTACTAAAATTAAGTACTAAGGTTTCCACTCACATATTAGCCTTAGCTTTACTCAAATGGATTTGCAGCCTTCCGATCTCTTCCAGAATCTCTTTCTTTTTTTATATATACATAATAGAGAATAGGTATAAATATTCATTAGATTTAGAATAATTGGAGAAGAATATGATAAGAGTAGAGTGGAAGAAGAAAAAAAAGGAAATAAGTTGAATTCTTACCTGAATTCTCTATGGAGTTTCTAAATCTTATTAGAGACAGATATCAATGGCAGAATTTCATCGTATTCCCCAAAATAATATGAATAAAAGTGGAGAGGATAGAATTCTATTTTTAGGAGTTTAAATGCACCAGAACCATAGGATAGAAGTAGGTAGAGAATGGGTAAATCTGGAGCATCCAACCAAATAAAACATAGCTTCAAACTCCAACCGCCATTGGCAACTTTTGATGCCAAGCGGTCGACCGCTCCTCAATTTCGGGGAACAATTATTTATTTCTGTTGCACGATTATTTTATTCTCTAATTAACTTTTTTAACATTAAACGTTAATTAAACACTTACTTAGCCCCTAAGCCAATCTTTGAAATTTAAGCCTTAAATTTGATTTCTCATTTGAATTTGAATTCAAACTAAATTAATTTAAATTTGAGAACTTTAAATGCTCATAAATTCTTTGCTTGAGCTCCGTTTTCAGCATATTATGTATGGAAATAGATTAGAATTTCGTTGCGAATGTAATAATAAATTTTATGGTCAAATTCCAACTTTTATAAAAATTTTATGCCCAACCCTTATAAAATTTAATTCAGTTTACTTTATTTATTTATGGTTCATTTTACGGGGTGTCACATTCTTCCCCCATTAAAAGGATGTTGTCTCGAATCTTCCAAGGGGCAAACGACATAGCTCACAATAACATCCATGTTGTATAACCAAGTTCTCAACACAACCATGTACTCAACCAATAGTGCAATGATTATGTACTGCAGACATGCTAAAATGAGCTCAGTTCTAGCATGAGCGTGTAATCGTGTCATGTAAGTATGTATGCAAATATCCTAAACATGCATAAAAATTCCTACATGAGTGTAAAGTGATTGTGGAAAAGTGTAATAACCATCTTGAACCATCCAATTTAGCAACTACGATACAACCAAAATCCTAATTTTGGAGAGAGAAATTACCAATGAAAAGCTCTAGGTGAGTGTTTTTCATCTTTTACTCGGTCTCCATGTGCTTTTCGCCGGATTGTCCCCCCATTGTACTTGGATGAACTTAATTATTTTATTGCGGAGTCTTCTAGTACTGTGCTGCACAATGCGTGTGGTGGCACGAGGCACTTTCAGCTCCATCTCAAATCCCCAAACTAATCAGGCTCTATTTTTCTAACGATGTCATGAAGGTATTTCCTAAGGTGAGAAATGTGAAACACATTATGGACTCCTGCCAACTTGTCAGGAACCTCCACAAGATAAGCAAATTTTCCTATTCTTTCCAGAATTCTGAATGGCCCAATAAATCTAGGTGCCAATTTTCCAGACTTGCCAAACTTAACAACTTTTGTAAGAGGGGGGATTTTAACAAATACCATATCTCCTACCTCAAATTCAAGCTCTTTTCTTCTTTTATCCGCATAAGATTTCTAACAGTCTTGCGCTACCTTCATCCTTTTCCCCATCAACTCTATTTTTCCTGTGGTATCATGGATCAAATCAGGTCCGAGCAATACTTTGTCGGTGGTTTCCTACCAACAACCAGGCGATTTGCATGGCCGCCCATAAAGTACTTCAAAAGAGGCCATACCAATCGTCATGTGATAGCTATTATTACATGCAAACTAAACCAAAGGTAGATGCTGCTCCCAATGTCCTCCAAAATCCAAGTCATAAGCTCTCAACCAGTCCTCCAAAATCTATTCGCCCTTTCTATTTTTCCATCAGTTTGTGGGTGATATGCCACACTAAGGTTCAGAGAAGTTCCCAAAGCTATTTGTAGGCTCCTCAAAACTCACTAGTGAATAAGGGGTCCTATCACTGACTATGAGTACAGGAATTCCATGTAGACGAACTACCTCCTTAATATAATCTAGGCGAGAGAGGTGCTAGTCATGTTTCTCGTAATCAGAAAAAAATGACAACTCTTAGTGAGTCTATCTACAACAACCCAAATTGCCTCATTGTGTTGATTCATGAGTTTTGATTCATGACACAAGCTTCAGAGATCATACGACGATAATACTATACGAAAGCGACAAAAAGAGAATAAGTATATATTGTGCACTACAAAGGAGACAAGACTATAATCCAGAGATTAATATGAATATTTTATTGTATTGAGTCTTAGAATATTGTTAAAATCATTCCTCAAGTAGTCACACACACACAAATTACTTTAACATTAATTTATACATAAAAAGTGTACACTGTGCAATTAACAGCAGGTCGGCCGACCGACCAGAAACTTAGGTCGACCGACTCTGTGTCAAATGCACAGATATACATTTTTCTATGTATGGTTTTGAAACTCAGCTGACCGGCCAGTTTTTTTCGGTCAACCGACCTGAACATAACGGCTAGTTTTCTGAAGAGTTGCGATCATTCATGAAGAGGAATGTCCTTCAATCCAAGAGATACGGACACAACTTTTGATTGAAACTCTTCATGAAAGATTGTAACTATTCTACAACTATATAAACATGTTCAATTCACTTCTATAATTACCGATTCTTGTTTTTTATAATTTTGAAATCTATTCTCTATTTATTTCTGCAAATAAAAAGCATTCATTCTCATATCACTAGAATCCGTGAATAAATTCATATACTTCAATTCTACTTGATTATCTTCCTTCTAAATCTTCACACACATATATACTCTTGAGGATTTGATTATAGGAAAGCTGTACTATCAAAAGACAATCAGTGTTATTCAGAACACATTCGTCAACAAATTATTTGTATTAAGTTGAAGTCATCTTCGGCTGTTGAGGCGGAAAAATTCCTGTTCGGCTGCTCAGGTGTCATATACCCATTCCTCCGGGTTAAGTGAGGGGTTTAGTTTAAATCCAGAGGGTATTCTGGGACTGGACGTAGAATGGGAAGTTCGAACACGTATAAAAATTCCTGGTGTGCTTACTTTAATTTTTATTTTACTGCTATTATCAGTTTTCGCATTTATATACCATATTACATGATCCTTAGTACTGCACGTACACTTTCATTTGGTATCAGAGCCAGGTTATCCTATAACCGTCACAAAGTTATTTGATATATATTTCTAGTAATATGGCAACAACACATACTAACGATTTTGACACTAACACTAATACTAGTTTTACAGAGGGTCAATCAACTTCACGACCTCCACTTTTTAATGGTATAAATTATAATTATTGGTCAACTAGAATGAGAATTTATATGCAATCTAGTGGATTTGATATCTGGAATGTTATACAAAGTGAGTACAAAACTCCTACTAGAGAATACTCAACTTGGAGTAACACACAAAAACTAGATGCTACATCAAATGCAAAGGCTATGAATATTTTATTTTGTGCATTAGATAGAAATGAATTCAATAGAGTTAGCATGTGCACTTCTGGTTATGAAATTTGGAGAACACTTAAGATAACACATGAAGGAACGAACAAAGTTAAATTAAGCAAAATCTCTATGTTGAAAAATCAATTTGAAAATTCCAAAATGAGGCTAAATGAATCTATAAATGACATGTACTCTAGATTCCAGGATATTTATCATGCTTTACTATCACTAGAAAAAAAGTTTACTGATTTTGATGTTGTTACAAAAATCTTAAATTCTTTAACGGACGAATGGGAAAGAAAAGTCCTAGCCATTGAAGAAGCAAGTGATTTGTCAACATTAAAACCAGAAGAATTGATTGGTAATTTAATGTCCTATGAAGTAAATTTGCAGGCAAAAAGAAATGGAGCACAAGAAAAGAAAAATATGGCATTCCAAGCAGAAAAAGATGATTTCGACTCAGATAATGAAGATATGGCAATGATCGCTAAAAATTTCAAAAAGTTTTTGAAATTCAACAGAAACAAATTCAAGGGAAACAAAAATAATTTCAACAACAATTCCAATAGCAGCAAACCATCATCTTCAGCAATGGAATGTTATGAATGTCATAAGAAAGGACACATGAAGAAGGATTGTCCAGAGCGTAAAAAGAATAATTTCAAGAAGGACAAAACCAAACGAAAAGCTTTTTCAGTCACTTGGGACGACACTGACTCATCATCCTCATCAGAGAGTGAAAGTGATAATGAACAAGCAAATGTGTGCTTCATGGCTTCGTCAGACGATGTAAGTGATCTTACTTTTGAAGATTTAATTGAAATTAATTCTAAATTAGTAGATTTAGCAAAGCAACTTAAAAAGAAAAATAAGGAGTTGCAAAGAAAGTTAGATAGGACTGTCTTAGAAGTAGATATGCTGAAAGATGAGAAGAAAATATTAGAAGAAGAACTTGAAATTTCTCAACAATCAAATTCTAACTTATCTTCTCAAATTTCGTCAATATCTAAAGAACTAGAAATTCAGAAAAATAAAAATGATATTTTACTTTTCGAAAATAATAGTTTAAACTCTAAGATTAAGGACTTAGAGTTAGAAAAATCTAGTCTTAAAATAAAATTTGATGATATTTCTAAAAATGTATCTAATTTCAATAAAGGAAAAGAGAATCTTTCTAGAATACTTGAAAATTCTCAATCCTCTAACAATAAATCTGGACTAGGATTTAAGAAACAAAATAATTTTGCTAAAAGTAGGATTAATAATAATATTAAGAAGGATATTAAGAAAACAGTTTACCCAAACACTAAAATCATCAAGATATGGATTCCAAAAAATAATAATGTTTTGATAAGGAATAAACATATCAAAATGTTTATGGAAACTGTTCATAATAACAAGAATTATGTTTATAAAGGGAATTCTGAACCCGTATGGGTTTGGCTTCCTAAGATCTAACTCTTAGGACCCTTAAAAGATTGGGTACCAACTTTTTATAAACTTTTTGCAGGTACCACATAAGAAGAGAGGAAAATTGATTTTAGATAGCGGTTGCTCAAAACACATGACTGGAAACAAAGAAATGTTATCAAACATTATTTACTCAAATGGAGGAGCAGTCACCTTTGGAGATAACTCAAAAGGATATATCATCGGCAAAGGCGATGTCAGTAGCAACGGTACCTCTAATTTACCTCTCATTACTGATGTTTTATTAGTTAAAAATTTAAAACACAATTTATTAAGTATTAGTCAGCTATGCGATAAAGGTTTTAATATAACTTTTTCAGAAAATAAATGTAATATTTTCGATAAAAATCATAACACTATTTTCAAAGGAAAAAGAGATAAAAACATTTATATCTTAAATATGAATGTTAATAATGATTCAAATTTGTGTTTAGTAGCTAAAGAAAACGATTCTTGTTTTTGGCACAAAAGATTTTGTCACATCAATTTTAATACTATCAACAAACTAGCTATAACAAATTAGTTAAAGGATTACCCAATATAAAATTCAAAACTAATATATTCTGTGATGCATGTAAATTAGGAAAATTAACAAAATCTTCTTTTAAATCAAAAAAAGTAATATCTACAGAACAACCACTTGAACTTTTACACATGGATCTTTTTGGTCCAACTCAAGTGCAATCTATTAATCATAATAGATATATATTTGTTATTGTAGATGATTTTTCTAGATATACTTGGATTTTCTTTTTGAAAAATAAAAGTGATACTTTTGATAATTTTAAAGTTTTTGTTAAAAGAATCCAAAATATTAAAAGTTTGAAAATTAAAAATATAAGAAGTGATCATGGAGGAGAATTCGAAAATGAAGCTTTTGAACAATTTTGTAACAAGAAAGGTATTAACCATAATTTTTCGTTTCCTAGAACACCACAACAAAATGGAGTTGTAGAAAGGAAAAATAGAACGTTACAAGAATGTGCAAGAACTTTATTAAATGGAACCACTTTATCAAAACATTTTTGGGCAGAAGTTGTAGCTACTGCTTGTTATGTATTGAATCGTGTTTCTATTCGACCATTAACTGAGAATACTCCATATGAACTTCTAAATGGAAGAAAACCAAATATTTCATATCTTAAAGTTTTTGGTTCTAAATGTCTTATTTTGAATACTAAAGATCAGCTAGGAAAATTCGATCCAAAATCCGATGAAGGAATATTCGTTGGATATTCGGAAAGAAGCAAGGCTTATCGAATTTATAATAAAAGAACTAAAATTATTGAAGAAAGTTTACATGTTTCATTTGACGAAAATTTTAAAAATATATATCCAAATATTACTATTGATTCTGATGATGAAACTACTCAGAATGAAAATAGTAATACTAAAGAAAATTTCGATAATGATCATGATATTACTGAAAATAAGAATATTACTCCTAATATAATAAAATCTCCACCTAGAATTTTACGAGATTATCCTGTGCAAAATATAATTGGAGAAGTTAATACGAATGTTAAAACCAGACATCAATTAAATCAAGTTGGACATGTAGCTTTTCTCTCCAATATAGAACCTAAGAATATAAAAGAAGCATCAACTGATGACTACTGGATTCTTGCCATGCAAGAAGAACTAAATCAATTCGAATGAAAAGAAGTTTGGGAACTCGTTCCTAGACCTAGTGATCAATCAGTCATTGGTACTAAATGGGTTTTCAAAAATAAAGCAGATGAACTAGGAAATATAACTAGGAATAAAGCTAGATTAGTTGCACAAGGATATAATCAAGAAGAGGGAATAGACTACGAAGAAACATTTGCTCCAGTCGCCCGACTTGAAGCAATACGAATCTTATTAGCTTTCGCATGTTTTCATAATTTTAAACTTTATCAAATGGATGTTAAAAGTGCCTTTTTAAATGGTAATATAGAAGAAAATGTTTTTGTTGAACAACCACCTCTTTTTAATCATGAAAAATTTCCGGATCATGTTTATAAACTCAAAAAAGCGTTATACGGTTTAAAACAAGCACCACGTGCTTGGTATGATTGTCTTAAAAGATATTTATTAGAATCTGGTTTTGAAATTGGTAAAGTAGATCAAACGCTTTTTATTAAGAAAACTAAGAAAGATATTTAAATAATTCAAATATATGTTGATGATATTATTTTTGGCTCGACAAATGAAAAACTATGTCAGGAATTTTCGACTATAATGACAAATGAATTTGAAATGTCCCATATGGGAGAATTGTCATATTTTCTTGGATTACAAATTAAACAAATTGAAAATGAAATTTTTATTAATCAAGAAAAATATTGTTATAATTTAATTAAACGATTTGGTCTGGAAAACACTTCTGCCAAGCCAACTCCAATGAGCACAACTACTCATCTTGATAGAGACGAGGAGGGCAAAAGTGTTGATCAGAAACTATATCGTAGTATGATTGGATCTTTACTTTGTTTAACAGCGAGTCGACCCGATATAATGATGAGTGTTTGTCTATGTGCTCGATTTCAAGCAAATCCCAAAGAATCACATATGCGAGCATTTAAACGTATTATTCGTTATCTAACTAAAACCAAAGATTTCGGGCTATTTTATCCGAAAGAATGTCCTTTCGAATTAGTCTCCTATAGCAATGCTGATTTTGGAGGAAGTCGGACGGATCGAAAAAGTACGAGCGGAACATGTCATTTCATTGGACATTCCTTAGTCTCTTGGTTCAGTAAGAAACAAAACTATGTTTCTTTATCGACATGTGAAGCAGAATATATATCTGCTACTTTGGCATGTGCACAAGTCGTATACATGCAACAAACATTACAGGATTTTAATTGTCATCTTGAAAAATCTATAATTTATTGTGATAATACTAGTGCAATAAATCTTTCTAAAAATCCGGTCAATCACTCACGAACAAAACACATCGATATTCGTCATCACTTTCTTTGTGATTGTTTGGAAAAAGGGTTAATAAATTTAGAATTTATTAATACTGAAAATCAAATTGCTGACGTTTTTACTAAACCGCTAAATGAAAATATTTTTATAAAACTTAGACGTGACTTAGGAATAATGTCTTTAAAAGATTTATAAATAAAAAATATGCAAAAATATTGAAAAAAAAATTGTTTTATTTCTGACCAAAGCGGAACTCGAACTCATGACCTCTGACTTGCTTGTTAGATGCTGTGTTATAGCTACTTGAGCTATGGGTGTTTCTTGTCTCAGTTTTCTTTAAAGTTTGTGTTATTTATTTTGGTTTCAGAAAAACTATTTTTAGTTCTAAAACTTATAAATCATACATTTACGAACAGCTTTATTGTTAAACTTCTATGATTATAGTTAAAACTAGTTCCTATCCACTAATTTTTCAGCAAACAGATGCTTATATATACTATACTTTCATTTTTTTAAAAACATATACTAAGAAAGTTTTTATAAACAAAACTTGAAAATGTCTTCAAACAATGACTTCTATAATTCCGAAAACTCCCATCTATCATACACATCTCCAGACGATGATGGTTCCGACCGCATTCCTGAAAACGGCCCTTATCCTACCTTTCCCATGCCTAAACGTATTCTTGACTTTTCTTCTCCGGATAAAGACCCCCGACATGGATGGAAACCATGGGAAGACTCCCATACAGGCTATACACCTGAAAAGAAAAAAAGGGAAGAATGCAATGGTAATATCTCCATCAACCAAACAAAAAATTGATGAAATACATCACTACCAACAACAACAAATGGATATGCAGCGGGAACTCTACTATGAACAAAAAGTCACGGTAAGACGTTTAAGTTTTCAAGAAAAGATTACCATGAAAGTTTGTTCATCAAAGAAGGATGACGTTGCTGAACCTACTTATAGACCCTCATCCTCTTCAAACCCTGTTCAAACTCCAATAGCTCCAAGATGGTCACCTATAGAAGATGTTCCGTCTCCAAACTCATGGGAACGTAGATTTTAACGAACGGTGGCTAAATTATATATATATATATGTTGTTGTTGTTTTCAATAAGATGTATAAATATAGTGCAATGATAATACAATTTATATTTCTATAATTTTTTTAAAAACAACAAAAATGTGCATTTCTAACAGGGTCGGTCGACCGAAGACCTGAGTCGGTCAGCCGAACCCATCCCGAAAGTTTCAAATGTACATTTCTAACAGGCTCGCTCGACCGAAGACCTGAGTCGGTTAGCCGAACCCATCTCGAAAGTTTCAACTATTCTCAGATAACCCAGTCGGTCAGCCGACCCAGTTTTTTCGGTCGACCGAACATGACATCGGTTTGTGGTACTTCAATTTTCCTCTCCATTGATCGAATTATTCACATTTTGCATGCACGACCGGGTGGAATTTCGTTACACGACGTAGATTGTAATATATCAAGTCATGACCAGATAAGCCATCTATTTTTTGAAGATGACGCTACTGATTTAAGACAAACATCATCACTTCGAGCTAAAGCCCGACTCTTTCATCTATTCATGATGAAATCTATAGTTTTTAGAGGCGGGTCATATCATCTAGTATATCCCGAAAATTTTAAGGCATTGTATGCTATATGTAGGAAAATACGAGTTAATTGGGCACAATTTCTTATGGATGAATTTCTCTCTTTTAATCAAGGAAAGATGCTCCATATTTATTATGGAGAATACATAATGAGATTGATAAATAGTTTCATCACCCATGCTCCGGAAGCCGAAACCTCCAAAGTCCGTACTTTTGATTCAAGGACCATAAAACTAATGAAATTGCCTGATGTTCCACCTCGATTTATAAGATTTGACCAATGGAGTGCTACTCCGAGAGAACAACTACGCCGTAGTTATTCGACACCACAACCATTTACTCATGCTACGGAACGTATAACCCGCCAATCCTCAATTCAACGACCAACTCCCGGAATTAGTACGGAAGCGACCATTGATATTTTGGCTCAAAATCAACTAGCCTTGGATGCCCGGCTACGAAAAATTGATGGTCGTCTCAAGAAAATCAAGGGCTTCTTCATGAATTTATGGGATGCCTTATCATGTACTTCCGAAGCCGGTGCCTCTTATGTTGCTCTCGGAAAAAGACCGGCACCAAATTTCTCTTGGTCTACTTCAGATAACACAAGTTCCGGTACATCGGGAACTCACGTTTCTCACACCCAAAGACGTGGTAAGGAACATGCTCCTCCGGAAGAAAATATTCGTCCAGAATTTTGGGATTTCGATGATGATGAGGAGTAATCATATTGTTTTACAACTTCCTATTTCATAATTTCACGTATTTTTTATGAACAATATGTCTATTGTTAGATGTTGTGTAGTACGTAAACATCATTAATATTCCTATTTTTTTTGAGTATGTAATATTTAAAACCCGATGTTTTCTTACTTGTGTTACATGTTCCATATTTCTTTTACATATTACATCTAGTAAGTATTCCTTTTTGTCGATGACAAAGGGGGAGAAATATATGAAAGCTAATAAATTTTTTGCAGAAAAGTCGCCATATATTCAGGGGGAGAATTATAATATATATGTAAATACTACTTCGTCACATAAGTATTGTCATCAATCAAAAATGGGGAGAATGTTGATTCATGACACAAGCTTCAGAGATCATACGACGATAATATTATACGAAAGCGACAAAAAGAGAATAAGTATATATTGTGCACTACAAAGGAGACAAGAGTACAATCCAGAGATTAGTATGAATATTTTATTGTATTGAGTCTTAGAATATTGTTAAAATCATTCCTCAAGTAGTCACACACACACAAATTACTTTAACATTAATTTATACATAAAATGTGTACACTATGCAATTGACAGCAGGTCGGCCGACCGACCAGAAACTTAGGTCGACCGACTCTGTGTCAAATGCACAGATATACATTTTTCTATGTACGGTTTTGAAACTCAGCTGACCGGCCAGTTTTTTTGGTCAACCGACCTGAACGGCTGAACATAACGGCTAGTTTTCTGAAGAGTTGCGATCATTCATGAAGAGGAATGTCCTTCAATCCAAGAGATACGGACACAACTTTTGATTGAAACTCTTCATGAAAGATTGTAACTATTCTACAACTATATAAACATGTTCAATTCACTTCTACAATTACTGATTCTTGTTTTTTATAATTCTGAAATCTATTCTCTATTTATTTCTGCAAATAAAAAGCATTCATTCTCATATCACTAGAATCCTTGAATAAATTCATATACTTCAATTCTACGTGATTATCTTCCTTCTAAATATTCACACACACATATACTCTTGAGGATTTGATTATAGGAAAGCTGTACTATCAAAAGACAATCAGTGTTATTCAGAACACATTCGTCAACAAATTATTTGTATTAAGGTGAAGTCCTCTTTGGCTGTTGAGGCGGAAAAATTCCTGTTCGGCTGCTCAGGTGTTGTATACCTATTCCTCCGGGTTAAGTGAGGGGTTTAGTTTAAATCCAGAGGGTATTCTGGGACTGGACGTAGAACGGGAAGTTCGAACCAGTATAAAAATTCCTGGTGTGCTTACTTTAATTTTTATTTTACTGCTACTATCAGTTTCCGCATTTA
Source organism: Allium fistulosum (assembly GCA_030737815.1). Classification (NCBI taxonomy): domain Eukaryota; kingdom Viridiplantae; phylum Streptophyta; class Magnoliopsida; order Asparagales; family Amaryllidaceae; genus Allium; species Allium fistulosum. Next base: position 299,200,667 of record CM060901.1, on the reverse strand, counting down.
TATACCTTATTACACGATCCTTAGTACTACACGTACACTTTCACATTGCTCTTTTTTAGGCAATCCCCACAAAATCTATCGAAATATGTTCCCACTTCCAAGTCGGAATTTCCAAAAGGAATAATAATTCACCAGGCTTACCTTACTTAGCTTTTATCTTTTGACATGTCAAACACCTAGCAACAAACTCAGATGCATTCCTCTTTATTCCATTCCAAAAGAAAATTCTATTCATATCGTTATACATCTTATCTCCTCCAGGATGAATGGTCATCCTCGAGTGGTGATACTCCATAAGCACATCTCTCATCAAATCATCAATCACTGGGACGCAAAGACGTCCATCTCTTCTCAAACATTCCTTCTCATCAACTGAGTACCTCCTAACATGGGGAAAAATGCTCTCCCTTTCTTAACATTTCCAAAATCTCAACCAACTTCTCATCTTTTCCTTGCTCGTGGCCTTTATGATCCATCATGGCTGGTCTAATCTCCATAATTGATTGAAAACCTTGGATGGGTTCTGTTAATCATTGAAGGTTAAAATTCGAGAGAAACTCCTACTATCTTTATTCATATATAGCATCTAGGTAGCATGTCTCCGACTAAGGATGTCGATCACTACATTTCTTTTTTCATGGGTATATTGAATACCAAGTCAAAGGATGCTATATACTCTATCCACCTCTGCTACCTAAGATTCAAATCTTTTTGGGAAAATAGGTATTGAGTGATTTATGATTAGTGGATAACTCAAACCTTTACCCCAAGAGATAATGCTTGCACATCTTTAAGGCAAAAACAATGGCCGCCAATTATAAATCATGCACTAAATACCTCTTCTCATGGTCCTTTGGTTGTCTACTAACATAGGCAACTACATTCCTTTCTTGCATAAGAACTGCCTTGAATCCTGTACCACATGCATATGTGAAAACCGTGAATGGCTTGGTTCCATCTAGAATAGTGTGCACAGGTGCACTAGTCAATGACTCCTTGAGCTTCTCAAATGCCTTGGTGCATCTATCATCCCAAACAAAACTAGATTCTTCTTAGTTAATCGGGTTAAAGGGGCTGATAATTGTGCAAAGCTCTTAATGGAGTTCCTATAGTAGCCTGCCAACCCTAGAAAACTTCTAATCTCTGATGCATTACTAGGAGTCTTCCATCCTTGGGCAACTTCCACTTTAGCAAGGTCCACCACTATTCCTTATTCCGAAATAATGTGCCCAAGGAACCTAATTTCAATTTTCCAAAAGCGACATTTAGAAAACTTGGCTTTGAGTTGGTTTCTTCTCAACGTCTCCAATACCTCCCTAAGGTGGTCCTCATGCTCCTTCTTGCCTTTGGAGAAAACCAAGATATTATCAACAAACACCACGACAAATTTATTAAGTTCCCTTTTGAATATTCTGCTCATCAAATCCATAAAGTATGCTGGGGTATTCATCAGTCCAAAAGGCATTACTTCCCACTCATAGAGCCCATCTGGAGTATGGAATGCAGTCTTCGGCTTGCTTTCCTCTGCAATCCTCAACTAATGGAATCCCGTTGCTAAGTCTAATTAGGCTTAGCCCCTACAAATTGGTCGAACAAGTCATCTATTCTAGGTAGAGTGTACCTATTCTTCCCTGTCAACTTGTTCAATTCCCTATAATCGATGCAAAGTCTCAAAGAACCGTCTGCCTTAGTAGTAAAAACAATAGGGGCTCCCCACTCAAAAGTACTCCTACTAATGAATCTTTTCTTCAATAGATCTAAGATTTGTTTATCCAGTTCCTTTCTTTCTTTAGGGGCCATATGTCTCAAAGGCAGAGCGATGGGTCTTGCGTCCTTCTCCAAATCGATTCAAAACTCAATCTCCCTATGGGGTAGGAAACCCGAGACCACCTCGAAGACATCAATAAATTCATAAACTATGGGTATAGATAATGGCTCTCAAATATTAGATAGATTTAGCAAGTATAAATGGCTTAACTCAACTAAAGCTTTGGGTGTACAAAGAATTTCTAGGTCATGACCCCCATGACTCCTTAATCGTACTACCTTCTTATCGTAGTCAAGAATGGCTCCATAATATGACAAGCAATCCATACTTAAGATAAGCCCATACCCCTCGAAATTTAGAACGTACGTAGTACATATGAAATCAACGTTGCATATGTCTAACACTAGGTCTTTGCAAAGAAGAGAAAGATGGGTCGAACCCCCAATGGGATTGGAAACCTCTATTGGGCTGTTGACCATCTGAGTTTGAAGGTTTAAGGAATTTACTACATCCCTAGTTATAAAGAAATGTGATGCCCCCAAATCAAATAGGGTACGAATAATTACCCTAAAAACAAGAGTTATACGTTCTAGAGCTGCTTTTCCTGGGTCTCTTGGTGGCTTACTGGCAATAGGGACAGCTTCAATAGCGTAGGGCTATCCACTTGGTCCTTCCTTAGCCATCTTGGGACATTGATTCTTGTGATGCCCTTCCTCGTGATAGTTAAAGCACCTTCCTTTAAAGGCTTCCTTTATCATATTCACCTTATAATCTTTAGCTTCATAACCCTTCCTTTGGAATTTCTTACACACCTTTACATCCTTCTTAAACTCCCTATTGACTTCTTATTGGCCCAAAAGCTCCCCTTCTTAGACCCTCCTTGCTTTTGGGTTAGTGCAGACATCTCCTTCTCTCTTCCCTTATCTTCCTCACTGGTCACGTGTAACATCGCCTTTTCTACCAACATCTCATATTTGGCCCCCATAGGTACTTGGATCAATAACATTTCTCTTAGCAGGGAGTTTAAGCCCTTCACGAACTTCATGCCCTTTTTTTCATAGATGTGTCTATCAACTTCATCCCGAATTTTGCCAATTCAGTCAATTTAGCTATGTACTCCTTATGGGTGGAATCTCCTTATCTTAGTTGAATGAACTTTTCCAACTGTAAGCTAATCTCTGCTCTAGACATGAATCTCATCTCAAGTCGGTCCTTGAATTCCTCCCAAGAGAATATCATTCCCGGGTTCTCATCATTCACAAAGTTCCACCAATTCAAGGCTTCTTCCCTGAGATGCCAAGTTTCTATTCTTCTTCTTAGCTAATCATCCCAACTAAGCTCTGTAAACATCTTCTTGCAGTTACTAATCCATGCTTTAGCTTCAGAATATCCTTCAGTCCTAGAGTATGTCTTCCCTTTCATATTGAGAAAGTTCTTACATAACTTAGAAAGTGGATAGGACGAGGTGCTGCATTAGCGACCGACGCAGTGGTACTACCGATGTAGCTAGAGGAATAGGAATTTGCTCGACAGTCCTAAACTATTGTTTAAACCATTAGAGCATTCCACAAATGGTTAGTCTTCCGCTCCCTTGTTTGAAAGAAGATTGATTATAAGCCATATAAATTATCTGTAGGTTAAACCTTTAGTGACGATTTCCTAAGATAGTATTTACATGCTGAAAGAAAAGAAAATTTTGCCTAGCGTACGTTCGTATGTTCAAGAAGAGAGGGTATATGTCTATATATATTGTAATAATTCTTTGAAAATTCTTTTTGAAAATCATTTTCAAAATAAAAAATACATCGTTCATACATATACTTTTACCCCGTTGATCGAGTAACCTAAGCTCTGATACAAATGTAACAACCCACCTCGGAATAGGCTTAAATTTCGACCAAGACAAGGCCCATCGAAAATTTGGTTCATTTTAAGGCATATTGTTGGTAGTAAAAAGAAACAACATTGCAGAGAAAAAACTAAACTTTCAAAACTCGCAACGATGGAACAAAATATAATAGTAAAGTGTACCCATTTATTTCAAAACCATAAAAATATCATAACACAAAATCCCATAAAAAATGTAACATAATATCCGTTACAACAATTGTCTAAATCCATGGCTACACATAAAGGAAAATAATAATAAATACTACCACTAGCCAAGCTTCTCCATCTCTAAGCATCGTCACCGCCATCACTCCCTCCTTAACCTGTGTTGTAATAAGGAGGGAGTTAGAATAACAACTTTTAGGTGAATAAAAACCTCGAGTCTTACCTTTTCAATACTTAGGCAATATATTTCAAATTAAGAAAATGTCTACGAACATAAAACCATTAAAGTCATTTAGTACTTCTTTATAAGGAAAGGAGGTGGGTCCAACCACTTAATACCTCTAAAATCACATATCCCATTCATACATCATAAATAGCTAATAATGTGAGAGACGGTACCCAAGCCTTTAATACTTTCCAATAGAAAATAGGCAGACTTTAGTCATTTAAGACCTTTATTAAGGCAGACCCCATCATTTAAGAGAAGCATGCTCCTTAATGGTACTATCTAACTGACATCACATGGAATATCATAGGCCAGTTAATACTTTCAAGTGGAAAATAGGCATACTCTAGTCGTTTAAGTCCTTAATTAAGGCAAACCCCATCATTTAAGACCTATTTCCAAAAGTGGTTCCCTGTAGATATACCACCAAATATAACCCATTGGCTATGTAATACTTCATCTAAGGAAATAAGGTGGGTCCTGTTTCCTGGAGATTTGACCAGGCAACTAGTACTCGGAGAAGTACTCGGCATCCGTAGTGCTCGGCATCCGTAGCGTTCGGCATCCAGAAGACTCGGCGTCAAGTAGTGTTCGGTGTTCGGCGTAGTGCTCGGCATCAGTAGTACTCGACATACGAAACTACTCGGCGTCAACTGGCACTCGGCGTCAACCAATGCTCAGCGTCAGCTAGCGTTCGGCATCCAGAAGACTCGGCGTCAAGTAGTGTTCGGTGTTCGGCGTAGTGCTCGACATCCAGAAGACTCGGCGTCAAATAGTGTTCGGCGTTCGACGTAGTGCTCGACATCAGTAGTACTCGGCATACGAAACTACTCGGCGTCAACTGGCACTCGGCGTCAACCAATGCTCAGCGTCAGCCAGCGTTCGGCATCAATAGAACTCGGCGATAGGAATACTCGGCGACAGGAGTGTTCGGCATAAAGCAGAACTCAGCAGCAGGAGTACTCGGCAATGGGCATACTCGGCATCAAGGAGACGTTCGGTGTACATTACTATTCAACATGACACCATCGTTCGGCCAGCATGCATCATTCGCCAAAAGCTTCGGATAGAGTTGCGGTCGGCTTCAGCTGCAACCATCCTGCACCTCCCACACAATCGAACGAACCATCCAGCATAGAGAGGACTGTTCGGCATGGAAGGGACCGTTCGGCATCAAGGCGTTCGGCATACCTGGTTCGGCATGCAGCGAACACTACACCTGGGCTAGAGCGTTCGGCTACCAAGCCCACTCGGGAAGTCCAGCCCATCTTTGTCTATAAATAGAGGGGCAGGGTCACAGTGAAGAGAGGCCTGTTTTTTGGGAGAAGAACACCGGGGAGACTCTGCCATTTTTGAGACTCATCTTCTCTACTTAACAACTTCATTCAAGCATTTGATTCACGAATTGTATTTGTAATCAACAATAAGGAAGATCAATAAAGTTTAATCTCAAAGTGGACGTAGGCAATTACGCCGAACCACTATAAATTTGGTGTTCTTACTTTCTGCATTTAAATTAGCATTGTCTTCTCTGTTTAATTTATCTTCATCACTTATATCTCTACACAATCTTTCTCTATGAGGTTAGTGACCAATTTTGGTGCTAACACTTTGGTGCTTTCACTGAGAATTGAATTCTCAGACCTCAAGGATCTGCTTTGAAGCTACTGGATTGAACAAATCCCCCAAAGAAGATCCGACTCACTGATAGGACATCCGTTGATTCTACTCAGAGTTCATACCAATAACTCTACAATGGCAAGACCACGTACCCGGTCAGCTTCTCATAATGCGGATGCCCACGAGACTGCTAGCGTGCAACAAGCAGGACCTAGCAATCAACCCGCGATTCCGAGTGCAGGTATTGCCGCTCAAGAACAGACTCCAGTTGTCACCAGAGTAGAGTTCAATGACTTGATGAGAGAACTTAGGGAAAGCAGGAGACAACTAGGAGAGCAGATGCAAGCTAACGCCAACCTGATGGCACAACTCACTCAACAGCAGCAAATGAATGCTGGGGGAAATCCCGCTCCTTACTCCTCATCTGACAGCTCAACTTCCTCTGATGAACCTCCCAGGCAAAGACGACGTAAGACTGAAGCTGCACGAGCAGAAGCTGATGTTCAAACAGCTGGAGACCATAACCAAGCGAGAGCTGGAAACTTCAGGACCAGAGTGCAAACGAAGGATGGAGGCCCAGGCCATCAAAACGCTAACGATGTCGAACCCCAAGACGCGCGACTGGCAGATCACCAAGAGAGGAGGCATCAACATGGACATGCACGTAGAACAGACTCTAACCTTCCGCATTCCATACAGACACCAGACCTAACAGCCATGATCAGGCAATTAATGAATGAAAATCAGGGGTTATCGAATGATGACTGGGGAGTGTCAAGATGTCACACTCCGTTCACGGATATAGTGTTGCAGGCGGAGTACCCCAGGAAGTTTAGTATGCCTACTATCCCTTCGTATGAGGGAAAGACTGACCCCAGACAGCATGTCATGAGGTACGAATGGATGATGGATTCAGCTAGAGCAAATGATGCCACCAAGTGTAGATGCTTTCCGATTACTCTATCTGGGATCGCTACTATGTGGTTCACCCGACTTCCTCCGCGGTCTGTATCAAATTTCGAGGAATTGGCAAAGAAGTTTATTGAGCAGTTCAGGATACACACTACACGTCCAAAGGACGTAATGTCTCTGTCAAGTGTAATCCAAAATCCTGGGGAGTCATTGAAGGAATATTTACAGAGATTCCATGTTGCGGCAACTGAAGTCAGTAATCCCAATGACCATGCAATTCTTATGGCTGTAATGAGAGGTGTGGATCCAGATTCTAAGTTTGGAGACTGGTTGGCAGGAAAACCCCCGGCTACGCTAGAGCGTTTCTACTCAAAGGCACACCAGTTCATAAGAAGAGAGGAAGCTAGGTGGGTACGACGAGATAAGGCATCAGGACCTGTCCAAGAATCTATGAAGAGCAACATTACTGTGAAGCAGTCCGGAGACAGCTCGGGAAAGGTCCAAGTCAACGTCCAGAACAAGCCTGGGCAGCCTAAGGAGTCCGGAGGAAGAAATCAAGGGAAGAAGAGAGAAGCGGGGAAGTGGAAGTCGAGAATTCCAAGCTACAGCGAGTATACTCCACTGAACGCGCCACTTGAGAACATCTACCTATCCACCTGCAATACTTTTCAATACAGAAAGCCACGTCCGAAAGAATCGACTGAGGAACAAAAGTGGACTGGGAAATATTGTCGCTTCCATGAGACTTATGGGCACAATACGGAGGAGTGCAGACACTTGCACGACGCTATTGAGAAGTTGATCAGGCAAAAGAAGTTGCAGGAATTTGTGAAGGATCCATAGGAAGGAGGACAGGGAACGTCCAACCCAGGTCGTGCACCAGCTCCGCGTCATCCCGAGGAGCCTGCCCGAACCGTAGGTAGACTAGTCATAAATACAATTATCGGCGGACCTTACCCCGCAGATAAGAATTGGCAGGAGATGGAGCGATATGCAAGTTCCCTGATGCAACGCCGATTTTGAGTGTTGTTCTAATGCGGAGGACGGGACCCCTGCTAAGCAGCAGCGCGTAATGACAGACGATATTGTGTTCAAAAACAGAGACGCTGATCAGGTAGAGGCTCCGACCATCGACCCGATGGTCATATCTGCAACGATCGGACCAGCATATGTAAAAAGAATTCTGATTGATTGCGGGAGTTCTGTCAACATAATCTTCAAGAAGGCTTACGACCAAATGAGAATGGAAACAAAAGACTTGAAACCATCCAAAGCTCGTATTCACGGCTTTAACGGCGCTGCAACCGATGCAGTGGGATATGTCGAATTACCAGTTGAACTGGGACAAGGCGAGCGTCGGAGAGTGCGAATTCTACCCTTTGTAGTTTTGGATATGGATTCTCCATATAACGTTTTCTTGGGCCGGCCGGCCTTGGCTGAGTTTAGGGCAGCGTTAGCCCCGTGGTGTTTAACTTTGAAGTTCCCGACTGACAAAGGAATAGGTATTGTTCATGGCGACCAAGCAGCTGGTCGTTCCTGTTATGTGGCTGAGCTCCGAGAGGCCCATCGGAGGGAGAAGGGAAAGGTTGCGGACAATCCCGTCCGCATCCTTAATGCGGATAATTGACAAGTAGTGCCCGAGCCCTGGCTCGGGCATAGTTCTCGGATCTTCGGAGATATAGATCCGAGAGATGACGATGAGAAACCCAGGGAAGAGAAAGCGGCACCGGCTGAATTAACGATTGACATTTCAGTTAGCCGTGACGACCCTTCGCGAATACTAAAGATCGGATCATAGCTTGGCCCCGCGATGACTGAAGACCTTAGCGACTTCCTCCGGGCGAATCTTGATGTTTTCGCCTGGACGCATTCTGATATGTGTGGGATTTCCCCCGCCATCACGAGTCATATGTTGAACATAGACCCGAAATATGTTCCAGTTAAACAAAAAAGGAGAGGAATGGATCCGGAGAGGTCCGCCGCTCTCGGAGAGGAGGTGGACAAACTCAAAGCAAATGGGTTCGTCCGCGACGCCCTCTACCCTGAATGGGTATCCAACCCCGTGCTGGTAAAAAAGGCGAATGGGAAATGGAGGACTTGCATAGATTATTCCGACTTGAACAAAGCATGCCCTAAGGACAGTTTCCCGTTGCCTAGGATCGATCAGTTGGTCGACTCCATCGCAGGACACGAGCTGCTGTCATTCATGGATGCGTACTCAGGGTACAACCAAATCCCGATGCATATTCCGGACCAAGAGCACACCAGCTTCGTTACAAATGTCGGACTGTATTGCTATGTAGTGATGCCCTTTGGATTAAAGAATGCAGGAGCAACTTACCAACGTTTAGTGAATCGAATGTTCAAGGACCAGCTGGGTAGAACGATGAAAGTCTATGTGGATGACATGCTCGTGAAGTCACGACGGTCAAACGACCATATTCGAGACTTGGCTGAAATGTTCGACATACTCAGGTTTTATGGGATGAAGATCAACCCTCTGAAGTGTTCCTTCGGCGTTGCATCAGGGAAGTTTTTGGGATTCATCGTCAATGCTAGGGGAATCGAAGCCACCCCAGAAAAGATCCAAGCTATTCGAGATGTGCAAGCGCCCAGGACTATAAAACAAGTACAGAGCTTGAATGGAAAAGTAGCTGCGCTAAGTCGATTTATATCCAGGGCAACTGACAAGTGCATCCCATTCTTTGATATAATAAAGAAAGGGAAGAGAAATTTTGAATGGTCGTCTAGTTGTGAGGAAGCGTTCCGGAATCTGGTGAGGCATCTGGAGAGTCCACCAATGCTATCAAAACTAGTTGACCACGAGATGTTGTACGTATACTTGGCTGTATCCCCACATGCGATAAGTGCGGCTTTGGTTCGTGAGGAGGATCGAGTCCAAAAGCCGATGTATTATGTTAGCAAGCGTTTAACAGGAGCAGAGAGGAATTACCCTAAAATAGAGAAATTGGCTTATTGCTTGGTGATTGCATCACGCAAGCTACGCCCATACTTTCAAGCACATTCAATCGGTGTTTATACCGATCAACCCCTGAGGCAGGTACTCCAACGGACGGAAACTTCTGGAAGATTGCTAAAATGGAACATCGAGTTGAGCCAATTCGATATCGCTTACTTACCACGGAGAGCCATCCGAGGGCAAGCGTTAGCAGATTTCATCGCTGAGTTTACCATACCCGTCAAACCGGATGATCATGACATCATTCCCCCCGTTCGATGGAAATTATACACTGACGGTGCATCAAACGACCGTTGCTCCGGCGCGGGCATAGTTCTTATAACTCCGGAAAACCGATCAATCTGTTATGCCCTGAAGCTTAATTTCCCGGCTACAAATAACGAAGCAGAATATGAAGCACTGATCGCTGGCTTGAAGCTCATCAGGGAACTCGGGATCGAATCAGTCGAAATCTTTTGTGACTCACAGTTGGTAGTTTACCATGTACGGGGAGACTACCAAGCAAAGGGACGAAAGCTCGCTCCGTACCTTGTTCAGGTCCAAGAACTACTCTCGAGTCTTGAGCGTTATGACATTTCACATGTCCCGCGCGAACAGAACAAAGAAGCCGACTTGTTGGCTAAGTTTGCGAGTACCGGTGATGCGCAGCAAATGGGATTGTATCCCGTTGAAGTCTTGCATGCCCCGAGCATAGACGAGATGAAAGTCGATCGCGTGTTGGAAACGGAAATCGAGAAGGAATCGTGGATTACCCCATTCAAACTGTACCTGACGACCGGGGCTTTACCAGAAAAAAGGAGCGAAAGACGGCAGGTCCTTCGAAAGGCCGCGCGATACGTAATGCAGGATGGGTCAATGTATCGAAAAGGATTCTCAGTCCCATTATTACGATGCATCGCTCATGATGAGACAAAGCGGGTCTTAAGAGAGGTTCACGAAGGGGAATGTGGCGACCATACTGGGGGGCAAACGCTAGCAAAGAAGATCCTCCGCTATGGATATTACTGGCCTACCGTAAACCGGGACGCCGCAGACTATGCAAGAAAATGCGACAAGTGTCAAAGATATGCGAAAATCCCGAGGGCTCCATCAACGGAACTCACACAAATGATTAGTCCCTGGCCATTTGCGATCTGGGGAATCGACATAATCGGCTCTTTGCCTATATCCAAAGGTGGCGTGAAATATGCGATAGTGGCAGTCGACTATTTCACAAAATGGGCTGAGGCAGAACCTTTGGCCACAATCACCTCTAAGAAGGTCATTAACTTCGTTGTACGAAACATTATATGCCGCTTTGGCCTTCCACGCACCATCATTACGGACAACGGGACACAATTTGAAAGCAGAGAGTTCAAAGAGTTCTGTTTAAAGTATGGCATCGAGAAGAAGTTCGCCGCCGTGGCACACCCGAAAGCTAACGGGCAAGTCGAGGCCGTCAACAAAATAATCAAGTCCATACTGAAGAAGCGTCTGGAGAAGGTTGGAGGCAAGTGGGTAGATGAACTCCCGACAGCATTATGGGCATATAGAACTACCCACAAGTCCGCGACCGGCCACACTCCATTCGCCTTGGCATACGGCTCCGAAGCCGTTATACCCGTGGAACTTGAAGTTCCATCACACCGAGTGACATACTATGATCCCAAGATGAACCAGAATCTCTTGTTAGAATCACCGGACTGCATCGATGAAAAGCATGAAGAAGCCGAATTAAGGGTGGCAGCGCATAGGCACCGAGTCAAGCGCTACTACGACGGCAGAGTCCGCCCAAGGATCTTTGATGTGGGTGATCTCGTTCTGAAACGAGTTTTCCCGGTACCATCACGTATGAATCCCAGCTGGGAAGGTCCATACGCCATTGAACGGAAGCTTGGAGAGGGAACATTCAAGCTAGCGACCGTTGATGGCACGACACTCCCCCGAGCATGAAACAGTGAACATCTGCGGCACTATTACATTTAGCATGTTTCCTTTCTTGTTTTAGGCACTGTTATTTCCTACATGTTTCCATTCAGTAATAACTTAGTTTCTTTTTAAAAGTTGTAATCGAGCAGTTTAGTTGATTTTCATTAATAAAGGCTTGAAGCCGTACCTTCCATGAATCACTAACGTTTCTATATCTCGTAATTGAATGACGAACTACATTATCTTGTACGACGTACGGACTCGTGTAAACGATTTCAAATCTCCGAATCCCCAGAGTGCGGAGCGGAGTACTCTAAGTCCCCAGAGCGCGAACTAGAGTATAAACGATTTCAAATCTCCGAATCCCCAGAGTGCGGAGCGGAGTACCCTAAGTCCCCAGAGCGCAGACTAGAGTATAAACGATTTCAAATCTCCGAATCCCCAGAGTGCGGAGCGGAGTACTCTAAGTCCCCAGAGTGCGGACTAGAGTATAAACGATTTCAAATCTCCGAATCCCCAGAGTGCGGAGCGGAGTACTCTAAGTCCCCAGAGCGCGGACTAGAGTATAAACGATTTCAAATCTCCGAATCCCCAGAGTGCGGAGCGGAGTACTCTAAGTCCCCAGAGCGCGGACTAGAGTATAAATGATTTCAAATCTCTGAATCCCCAGAGTGCGGAGCGGAGTACTCTAAGTCCCCAGAGCGCGGACTAGAGTATAAACAATTTCAAATCCCCGAATCCCCAGAGTGCGGAGCGGAGTACTCTAAGTCCCCAGAGCGCGGACTAGAGTATAAACGATTTCAAATCTCCGAATCCCCAGAGTACGGAGCGGAGTACCCTAAGTCCCCAGAGCGCGGACTAGAGTATAAACGATTTCAAATCTCCGAATCCCCAAAGTGCGGAGTGGAGTACCCTAAGTCCCTAGAGCGCGGACTAGAGTATAAACGATTTCAAATCTCCGAATCCCCAGAGTGCGGAGCGGAGTACTCTAAGTCCCCAGAGCGCGGACTAGAGTATAAACGATTTCAAATCTCCGAATTCCCAGAGTGCGGAGCGGAGTACTCTAAGTCCCCAGAGCGTGGACTAGAGTATAAACGATTTCAAATCTCCGAATCCCCAAAGTGCGGAGCGGAGTACTCTAAGTCCCCAGAGCGGGGACTAGAGTATAGACGATTTCAAATCTCCGAATCCCCAGAGTGCGGAGCGGAGTACTCTAAGTCCCCGGAGCGCGGACTAGAGTATAAACAGTTTCAAGTCTCCAAATCCCCGGAGCACAGAGTCAGCAAAAAGTCCAAGTACTCGAGAGATGTGGGACGAGAAGTACGCCATGTCCAGAAATGTTTGAACAACACGAGAATGGACCGGGAGATAATGCAACTCATAAGAACTTGAGTTATGGCTACAGTTAGTCAGCAAACCAAAGAAAGACAAGAGAATCATTCAAACAAAAAGAAACTAAACTTTATTCGATAAGTTCAAAATGGGATTACATGATCACTCCTACAAAACTCAGACCTGACTATACAAACTACAAGCTACGAAAGATAAAAGCAGCTACAAGACTTAAGCAAGAAGCTCGTTGAACGAGTGTATCGATTATTTCTTCGATTTCTTCTTCTTGTCTTCCTTTGTCTTGTCCGATGACTCCTCTCCCTCACGCTTTTTCTTGGATTTCTTGTTTGCTAAAGAAGCGGAGTCAGGAGTAGGAGACGGAACGTCTAGTGGTTTGGACCTGCCCGGGAGAATGATTTTCAAAGGTCTGTTCCGTGGGTCGGTAAGTTCCAGGATTCCAGGTTCAACTTTGACCTCGGCCTTTTTCTTCTCCTCTGCGGCGAGGCAGTCCTTCATGCTCATCTGTGAAGTATGCTCAGAGGCGCCAGTGATTTCAATTTCGTCGCTTCCTTCGGCGGGAGACGAAGTGTCAAGCTTATCGTCATCTAGCGCCCCAATCACTTGAGCATCGGGACCAGGAATCACTCTCGCATGGACAGCATCGCTAGTTTTCTCTGCCTCCTCCTTGGCGTCATCGCTCCTCGGAGTTGGCTCGACATCAGAACAACCTACATGAAAACATAAGGGATGAGCGTTAGAACGAGTAGCCACTGCTGGAAAAAGATGGGATCTTTCAACTTCTAGAAGAAGAAGAATTTCCTACCAGGTTCCGGTTGGCTATCGGTGGCACGTGGGGTTTCACCCTCCAAGATAGGGGATAGCACATGAGCGCCGAGCCTGGGATCTTCGGGGTTATAACCAGCATGCTGCTCGAATGGATCAAGTGTCGGCCGAACGGCCGATTGAGCAGTGGGAGGGGCAGCAATGTGAGGAGCAGCAATATTGGCCCCAGATGGGCCAGCTTCATCATTTTTCTCTTTCGGAAGGGGAGAGCCTTTGCTGTAAAGTGCCAATGCCGCGGATAAATCTGATGGCTCATTCCCCCTAAGGAACTCCTTCACCAAGGCCTCCTCACCGACCTCTTCGGAGCCCAACTCGATCTTCCTGATCCTTATCAAAGTTTCCCAGGCCTCAGCTAGGGATTCGAGATAGCCGTCGCCCAAGAACGTTAACTCGCGATGCATGAGGACGCGGGCTCCATATTCAGCAATCAACGGGTCAAACATGCATTTGACCTCTTCCCTGCCGGCTTCTGCGGCCGCCTCGAGGCGAGAATCAATCTCCTCCGCAGCCTCTCTTTTTCCCTCCTCACGGGCCTCATCCTTCATTTTCTCAACCCCAGCAAGTTCGTCATCGAGCTTCGTTTTCAGGAGACGAGTAGCAACGATTTCATCACAGTATCGTTGTGATTCTTCTTGAGCAGCTACCTTGTCCTCCTTCTCCTTGGAGAGTAATTCTTTCAGCTCTCTGACTTGCACGACGAGCGCATCCCTCTCTTTTTGGACAGAGTCTTTCTCTAAGGCGAGGGCACCGCTGCGCTGGACTGCTTCGTCAAGCTCTTTTTTGTGAGCCGCCTCTAAACGAGTAACTGCCTCAGCAGTATCTTTATCGCTTTGTTCAGCGGCTTCCAGCTTCGACTTATACGAAGCGAGCTCTACGTCTTGGTGCTCGATGATGTTTTTGTCGCAGCCGGCCTCCAGTTTCAGGCGATCAATCTCATGTTGACGCTCAACGGATACCTTTGAGATCTTCTCCACCAAGTGCACAAACGCGTCATGTTGAACATAGACGTCGTTATTGCAGGCAATGGCACTCTGCTTCACATGCCCGGGAATATGATGAATGGCCGGGAGGAACTTCAGACCGTCGAAGCAAATTTTTGGAAACTTGGCCTTAAGATCGACCATCTTTTCCGCAACAGTTGGGTCCACCGCAGGAGTAGGAGGAGGAGGCTTTGAAAGTTTCGCTCTTTTTCGTTGCTCTCGAACTTGCCTTGTACTCGATGAACTGGAGTGTTGTTCTCGAGGAGCATCAGATTGGTAACCCTTCTGTGAAGTTTTCTCTTTATCCGGCACAGTTGGAGGAAGAGGATCACGGGACTGCGAAGATTGAGAATACGCCTTCTTGCGGTGAGACGATTCGCGGGGACGATTGTCTCTATCTTCATAATCGTCTCTGCCCCTGCGTCTGCCTGAACCAGAGTCCTATCCAGAGTGATGAAATATGGAAGAGCCATGAAGGCGATCGAGTCCGTGAGAACGCCCCATATCACCTGCAAAGAATGGAGATAACAACGAGTTAAGAAAAATCCATGAGATAAGAAAAAACTTGAAGTGTATGATGGAATGCGTATGTGCGTGTGTGTCCCAGTGTCTCCCCCGACGGACCAGTTCTTTTGTCTTTGCTAATTGGAGTATTGTCTCCTTGGGTCGGGAGTTGAACTCCCGCGTTGCCTTTAGCGGGCGAAGAAAACTTGAAGGCTTCAGGATCGTCAAACCCGTAATTAAGAATATCATCGGGAATAGACAGGTTCGACAGGCCCCTCAGGGAACTTTCCAGGTGCTGCGAGGAAGCCTCTTTCTCAGGCGGGATTGGCATGACTTTTGAAGTGCCACCGACTTTCTCCTTCTGCACTTTATATTTTAACTTCTTCTTTCCCTTCGAAGGGGAGGATGACGTCTCAATATCTTGAACTTCGATTGCCGGATTCCAAGCGGGACCCACATTCTCGCCCTGAGTCCCAAGAGCTTCGTCTTCTTTGCGCTCACCTTCTTCATGCGTATCGGGGATGCGGCACGACGATGATCCGGCCTGTTTTTTCCCTTTACCGGACGGAGGTTTGGGAATGGTGACACCTTCTGGAAGGCTGATCCGACGACCAGGGGCTAGCAAGCCAAACCCCGACAGTGATTCATTTGAAATGATAGCTCGGATGTCTCGATCCTCGGCAGGAAGAGCTCTAATGGCTTCGACAGCCTCAGAATATCCTCGGCCTTCCGGACGCGGGTTGATACCTGAAAAGATGAAACAAAGAGTTAGGAAAAACATGACTTCGGTTAAATACGAATAGTGACTCAGCAGAGAGACTTACTGCCTTCAACCCATCTCCTCGCGAAACCAGGAGGGCGGCGCACATAGAACCATTCCTGTTTGTACAGGGCGAATTTACTACATGGCCCTGTCAAGATTTGGCATTTGTGGTACGGCTCGAGGAACATAAAGGAAGGACTGTCTTTCCGTCTCTTGATCATATAGATGTAACTGATATCGCCGGTGGTTGGAGGTCTGGAGAAGATGGCCATGAAAAGCAAGTAGGTCCTGTATAGAAACGCATGGCCGTTCGGGTGCAGCTGCGATGGAGCTATGTCAACATACTGCAATACATCCCGGAGAAATAAATTGAATGGAGGCACAGTTCCCATCCAACACATGAACTTGTTACAGGCGGTATACCCGACTGGGGGCAGATGAGGACGATCGTGTCGCGAAGGGAACAACACGTCGGCGAAAGGGATCCCATGAATGGAGCATATCCATCGGAGAGCGGCTTCGTTGATCTTCGAAGCTTGTGAATCGATCGGATTGTCTAGAAGAATTGCTGCCTCCAGGGCATCAGGTGCTAAGTTGTGAGCAGGAGAAGTCGACGGATTAGAAGTATCAGCAGCTTCTGGCCTTGATGACGGCCCAGGCCTGTCGGATATAGTAGCGGAGCTAGACTTTCTTGACATCCTCAATAAATAACGAACCTGGCTAAGTGCTTGAGAAAACTATACTTAAAAAACGTTGGACGTTAGAATTAACAACACGAGTTTTCCCCCCCACGTGGTGTGTGAACTAGTGCAAGCAATTGTGTACAAGCAATAAGAATCTAAAGATTTCAAAGATATAAGAATAAGCTTCGAATCGTCGCCTTCGAAGACCGTCATTGCTGACCGTCTCAAAGAGCCCGCCTGGTGGTGATGACAGTTCCAAATTCAAAAACATGTAATTTATAAAGTGCCCGGCCTAAGTGTAGTTTGACATTTATACTGTTCGGCATTTAAATGGTGTTCGGCAATTGTATTGTTCGGCCTAAGTACAGGTCAACATGTATGTTTGTTTGGCATGTCAAGTGTTCGGCTAAAGGCATTTTTCAGCTAAGTCATTGTCTAGTTAAAATCTTTGTTCGGCTAAGTCATTGTTCGGCTAAAGGCATTGTTCGGCTAAGTCATTGTCCAGTTAAAAGCTTTGTTCGGCTAAGCCATTGTTCGGCTAAAGGCATTATTCGGCTAAGTTATTGTCCAGTTAAAAGCTTTGTTCGGCTAAGTCATTGTCCAGTTAAAAGCTTTGTTCGGCTAAGTCATTGTTCGGCTAAAGGCATTGTTCGGCTAAGTCATTGTTCGGCTAAAGGCATTGTTCGGCTAAGTCATTGTCTAGTTAAAAGCTTTGTTCGGCTAAGTCATTGTTCGGCTAAAGGCATTGTTCGGCTAAGTTATTGTCCAGTTAAAAGCTTTGTTCGGCTAAGTCATTGTTCGGCTAAAAGCTTCGTTCGGCTGAAGTCATTGTTCGGCCAAGGGAGTATTCGGCAGCCTTCCATTCCTCCATCCGGCGCATGACGACATACGCCGGAGCAGCGCTACGCCAAACAACACCCTTACCTCCTCCATCACCTCATTCTTTCCTCTTCCCTTTAGCCACAGTTCGACATGAAGAAACTAAGACCATAGGTGGACATACTCCTAATCATTCCCCCTCGCCTCATCGTTCGGCAATAAAGACGCGATAGAGACAACCTACTCAAAGGCCTTCTACATGACACACTCGGCCATCTCGTTTGAAATCTACTACTATCGTACGAGAAAAGGTACCTAGTTTGCAGATTGGAGATTGGGATGGAGTAGTTAAGCTTTAAATCCGGACGACTGAATAGAATTGAAAATATTCGAGGAACGGCAGAAGTAAAAAAGTAAAGGGGAGAAGAAGGAAAAGGCCTGGTTTTATAGAGAAGGGAGGTGGAAGTCGAAGGGGCTATACCAGGTAGAACCGGTCAATGCCAGAGTGTTCGGCATCAGAGCAAAGTAACGTTCGACACATGAGGATTGTTCGGCTTTGAACGTATAGTTCGACGTCCAGGCCACGTTCGTCACACACCTCCATCACAGGCATTCTCGAGAAGGCACCACCAAGGAAAGTTGAACTAGATTCAAAGCGCATCACGTTTGGCCACGCGATACACTTTGGGGGGCAAGTGTTTCCTGGAGATTTGACCAGGCAACTAGTACTCGGAGAAGTACTCGGCATCCGTAGTGCTCGGCATCCGTAGCGTTCGGCATCCAGAAGACTCGGCGTAAAGTAGTGTTCGGTGTTCGGCGTAGTGCTCGGCATCAGTAGTACCCGGCATACGAAACTACTCGGCGTCAACTGGCACTCGGCGTCAACCAATGCTCAGCGTCAGCTAGCGTTCGGCATCCAGAAGACTCGGCGTCAAGTAGTGTTCGGTGTTCGGCGTAGTGCTCGACATCCATAGTGCTCGGCATCCGTAGTGCTCGGCATCCAGAAGACTCGGCGTCAAGTAGTGTTCGGCGTTCGGCGTAGTGCTCGACATCAGTAGTACTCGGCATACGAAACTACTCGGCGTCAACCAATGCTCAGCGTCAGCTAGCATTCGACATCAATAGAACTCGGCGATAGGAATACTCGGCGACAGGAGTGTTCGGCATAAAGCAGAACTCAGCAGCAGGAGTACTCGGCAACGGGCATACTCGGCATCCAGGAGACGTTCGGTGTACATTACTATTCAACATGACACTATCGTTCGGCCAGCATGCATCATTCGACCAAAAGCTTTGGATAGAGTTGCGATCGGCTTCAGCTGCAACCATCCTGCACCTCCCACACAATCGAACGAACCATTCAGCACATAGAGGACTGTTCGGCATGGAAGGGACCGTTCGGCATCAAGGCGTTCGGCATACCTGGTTCGGGATGCAGCGAACACTACACCTGCGCTAGAGCGTTCGACTACCAAGCCCACTCGGGAAGTCCAGCCCATCTTTGTCTATAAATAGAGGGGCAGGGTCACAGTGAAGAGAGGCCTATTTTTTGGGAGAAGAACACCATGGAGACTCTGCCATTTTTGAGACTCATCTTCTCTACTTAACAACTTCATTCAAGCATTTGATTCACGAATTGTATTTGTAATCAACAATAAGGAAGATCAATAAAGTTTAATCTCAAAGTGGACGTAGGCAATTACGCCGAACCACTATAAATTTGGTGTTCTTACTTTCTGCATTTAAATTAGCATTGTCTTCTCTGTTTAATTTATCTTCATCACTTATATCTCTACACAATCTTTCTCTACGAGGTTAGTGACCAATTTTGGTGCTAACAGGTCCAATCACTTAATACCTCAAAAAACTGAAGCAAGCTCTTCGTCTTATGTCTCATACTCATAACGACATCTCATATTAGTCCGCTATTCGTAGCAACTGGTAGCCAGATTAGCTGTGCAGATTTCCCCTACATAATTTGAAACTAACCTCACGTCAAATATTTATCGTAAGGAAATCTCACATCAATAAAAGTGTACACAACTATTGGTAGCCTCAGAGTGAAGGGCAGACTTCTATCATGTAACTCTATTGACCTCGCAACCTATGACTTAACCACAAATCAATTACTCTCCATATATATATATATATATATAAACACTCATCTCACCATTTATAAGTAAGGCCTTATAAGAAATCTTCCTTATTGCGCCTTAAAATAATAATTAGGCTATACAAGAGTTTTCTCTTGGTTTCGCCTCAAAATCTTTCTAGCAGGGGAAACAAATGTAAATAAATGCCTAATTAACTACGCCATATACATAGTAATTATATGTTAATTATGTAAATAGAGATAAATAAATATCCGCGCCTAATAAGTTCTAAACGCGTGGATATTACGCTCTAAACTAGCGTTAAATGTCAATTCCCTAACCAATTATTATAACAAGTCCTTTTTCTTCAAATTTCCAAGATTTCATGGTATTCTAACGTCCAAAACAGGAAATAAATATTCATAACCAAAACTGCAATAACGGAATTGTAAATAAAATAAAAACTCAATTTATTACACCAATTCAATGAAATATCTTAACCAATAAGAATTGCAATCTAAACCCTGTATTCTATTCAACTCGTCTTTTACAAAGAAATAGATAAGAATAAGTGGTGTAAACTACGAATAGAATTCGTAATCTAAACCCCTTATTTTATTGAAGGATCACAATTTGACCCAAAGAAGAAGGAGAAGTGGAATAGACTATGAAGTTATCAAAAACTACATAAACGAAACAAACCCATCAAATTAATGTAAATAATTGGGAATCTCATCATAGAATTGACATATCGAAATAAAAAGGAATTTTAGGGATTTTATCTATCATACTTTCAAAATTCCAAAATCCCTAAGGCATATTCAAATCCAAAAAGAAATGCACTAAACAATTGCTAAAATGAAGTACTAAGGTTTTCACTCACAGATTAGTCTTAACTTAACTCAAATAGATTTGTAGCCTTCTGATCGCTTCCAGAATCTCTCTCTTTTAATATATAAACACATAATAGGAAAGAGGTATATATATATTCATTAGACTTACAATAATTAGAGAAGAATAAGATAAGAATAGATTGGAGGAAGAAGAAATAAATAGGAAATAATGTTGAATTCTACCTGAATTTTCCATGGTGTTTCTAAATCTTATTAAAGAGAGGTAGCAATGGGAGAATTTCATTGTATTCCCTAAAATACTATGACTAAAAGTAGATAGGGTTCTATTTATAGGAGTTGAAATGCACCAGAACCGTATGGTGGAAGTAGGTAGGAAATGAGTAAATTTGGAGCATCCAGCCAAATAAAACACAACTTCAAACCCTAACCACCATTGGCAAATTTTGTTGCCAAGCGGTCGACCACCTTTGGGTGACCGGTCGACCGCTACGGTCGACTGGTTGACCTATATAGGTCGAACAATCCTCTATTTCGGGGAATGATTATTTATTTCCGTTGCATGATTATTTTATTCCTTAATTAACTTTATTAACTTTAAACATTAATTAAATGTTTACATAGCCCCCAAGCTAATTTTTGAAATTTAAACCCTAAATTGTTTTCTCATTTGAATTCGAGTTCAAACTAAATTAATTTAAATTTGAGAACTTCAAATGCTCACAACTTCTTTTCTTGAGCTCCGTTTTCAGCATATTATATAAGAAAACAGATTAGAATTTCACCATGAACGCAACAGAATAACTTTCGTGGTCAAATTCCAACATTTATAAAATTCCCATATCCAAACCTTATCATATTTAATTCAATATTTTATTTATTTATAGTTCATTTTATGGGGTGTTACATACACTCTCCTTTTTTTTGTTGGATGCTTATCTAATTTCCTCCTACCCATTATTTCTTTTTTTAGCTTGCCGCTTTGAAGATGGAGTTGCGAAAGTGGAAAGGCAAGCAGGTCGCTACCCTTTTTCGGGTGGCCAAACTTGAAGCGGATCTTGCTTTTGCTACTTCCAAGAAGACCAACATCACTTCTGAGAAGATTCAACTTGATTTCGAGAAGGCTAAGATTAAGGAAGATTTTAAAGTATTTTGGAAAAAGGCTGAAAAGGAATCCAAATCTGCTGCGGATGCCCTTGCCTTAAAAGGTCATGATTTGAAGAAGAAGAAGAAGGAGAAAGAGCAAGCATCGACGTAGGGAGAGCTAAAAAAAGTGCATGAAGAGCTTAAGGAGAGCACTTCAATTGTAACCTACAATCTGTATGCCTCGGCTCGATGCCAATTTGAGAAGGAGGTTTGGGCGATTCAAGCCTTCATTAATAATGATTATGCCTACTGACGGGCCCAATGGAAAGAAGAGTTTGCATCAGAGAATGCCTTTCCTTCTGCCTTCGTGCAGCAAACTAAGGGTGATAAGCCTTGGGATAGCGAGGGGCCTAAGGATGTGCCAACGTGGCTAAGGACTCTAGGCTTACTTATATTTCTCATGTAATTACTTAAAACTCTTTTATATATGGATTTTGAGATTATTTAATATGCGATGAAATTTTGTTTATTATCCTCGCTTTGTTATGACAAATTTCTTTTTTGCCTTATTTTGCTATTGTCTTGCAACTGACTGTTTTGACTTTGTTTTTTTTGTTTTATTCTTTTGAAGAAGTTTTGTTTACTAAGCTTCTAAAAGGAAAGCAAGGGCATGCTCAAAACACAAACCTTAGACCGTCTTGGTCTTATTGCTACGGCTGTCCGTAATGTGAGAGAAATTAGATGAGTCTTTCACAAAACTTAGGGATGAGACCCAAGGATTACTTTCCAGGATTGGCCAAGTAGTTAAGAGAAAGAACCCTCGACGACTTTGTGCTGCGACGATGGTGATATGCCTTAGAAAATGATTATTTCCTGCTTAATAGCCCCCACTTGGAGTGGTTTAGGCTTAGAAACTTATATGAGGAGTGAATCCTTTTTTATTATATGCATGTTTCCTTTGTACACAGATCTATTGAATTAATGAAGTTAATAGTGGATGTTTATATTAGATCCTTATTTGGAACATTTCGATTGTCTTCATGTCAATTTTTTTTACACTAATTAGGTTCGCCTCCATAAACCTTTACCTGAACCTAACAAAGCCTTTGAACTAACCTTTCTTTCGTTCCTTTTGTTCATGAGTCAGATGACATAAGCGTGTTTGACTTTGGGGTTGGCGTGAAGGATCCTTATGTTTCCGCCAAGGCAGAGGTGGTTTATCTCATAATCAAGAATGAAATGCTTTAAAAAGGATTTAGTGCAGCGTGAGGAGCTTAAAGAAGCCAAAGATGCGCTCACAAATCAGTATGAATGTAACACTAAGTTGCATATAGGGGCTGGGGAGGCCACGTCGAAGCCGGAGGGAATATATCAGTCAATACAAGATGCTGAAAAACTTTATGGTATTTTTTATGAGAACGAGATTGATCAGTAGAAGAAGACCATTGAAGATATGTCTATGGAGATTGCTCGCCTAATTGGAGAGAAAGTGCCTGAGAAGACGGTTGTGGTACCTTGCTTAGATACGACTCCAACTCATCCAGTGGGTACTAGGCCTTCTCCAGTGATTGATTGCACGAGGGTAGCATAGCTGAGGGTGCCTTCCCGTACACGGGATGAGGGGTGGAGGACTGACACCCTTAGGCATTTTGGTTGTTTTGCCAGAAATACTAAGAAGGCTAAGGCTCGGCTAATCAATAATTTCAAAAATACAAGGAAGGAGGCTGTACACGAAATTTATGAGCTTGAGGACTCTTTGAGTGAAGCTCAAGGTAGGACCATCTCCCTCTTAGAAAAACTTAGAAGGGAGAAAATTGAAAGTAAGAAGGGGTGGATTTTCCTACAATGCGCCAGGGATGTCCTTGAATATTTCTACCCTTCACTTAATCAGAATTTCTTATGCAATATTGTGGGTTTCGAAGTAATCGCAAAAGGACTAATGGACCATTGGGCTGGGGCTTTCTATGACCCCCAAAAGACCTTTCTCGTTAGTTTAGCCTCGCCTTTGGCCAGTTTGTCCTAAGTGCCTTAGTGTAGTATTGTTGGAGCTTGCGTTAAAAAATGACTTTGTAACTTTACATCATATTCAGGGTTGTATATATGTTATGTGGATTGCGATTTCTTTGAAAAGTTTGCAAATTTCTTATTCTTACTTTACATATTTGTACTCCTCTTTAATTTCATTTTGTGTGGGCTCGTTTTATTTTTAGCCCGCTTCTTCCGATTAAGACCCAAAGGTGGCAATTTTTTTCAAAAGAAGCTTAATTTTGCTATGGATAGGGTTGTAGAATTAGAAGTTTTATTGAAGGATGCCGAAAGTGTATATGAGGTCATATACATGGATCAAATTAAAGCTTTGAAATGTAAACTTGAAGAATTAAATGGGCAGATTGTAAACCGGATTAGTACTGAAGATGCACCCTCTGTAGCTATGAACCCACGTGTTACTTATAGATCAGGTGCTACCATCGCACCTCCTTCTGGAGCTGATCAATACGATGTTCTTAAATGGAAGAATAATTTGAAAAATTATTACAAGACTAAGTTTAATGAGTTAGAGGATCCTTATAAGAAGGAAGTGGGAACCTCTGGGATATGCATCTCACCTTACTTACTTCTGCGTAAGAGCTCTTTGGTCCTTTTTTAAGGACCACTGAGAAAATAAGGGATCAACTTTTGGATGAGATCAAATGAACTAGGAGGGTCGCTGTGGAATGTGTGAATGCCCCCGAGAATACAATATTCACCCTAGAATGTGAAGCTCATCTGGACTCTGTCGCGATATCTAAAGGGGGTTAGATAGTGCTTCCTTGTTGGAATACCTTCACGATATAAAGGTAGGTAAAGTTAAGGCAGAAATTGGTTTGAAGTATGCAATTGACATTTTCACACACTTCTGGCAAGGGTTTTTATTAACCTTCTTATATAATTATGCAAATAATGAATTCGATCCGTAGGACTATGGTGACTACCGGGTTGGCGCTAACTGTGATCCTCATACTACTCACAGGCGCGATGCCCCTAGTCGTCCATGGTTGTCATTACCGAAATAAGTGACTCCCCTTCTGCCCTTCAAATTGAGGATGTTTAGTATTGTGTTCCTGTAGATCATATCGTCAGAAAAGGATTATAACTAGTTCTACCTCTGGGCTTGAGTCAAACTCATAAAGTGGTTTTGTTTAATTGGAGTGAGTTGTTTTTCTTTTCTACCTTTTAAAATGTTTGTAGAAATATGGGTTACATATGTACGAGCGCAGTATTGAGTGCATACTAGCAAAACTTAAATAAATTTAAGAAAGTCCTTGTTTTTAATGTTTAACTGGCAAGCATTAAGCAGTTTCTGGAGTTGTACCTGATCTGTAAATTGCAGTAGTTTTGTTTGCACAAAAATTGGGCAAACACTCAAATCATTGTTGTAGAGCTGTAAATATTGTTTGTAGTATATAGCTATTGTTTGATGAAAATTAGTTGCGGATGTTTAAGGTAGAAAATTAGTAATTTGCAATAAAGAATACGTGAAGGACTTAAATGTAAAAAGACACAGAATTTATAGTGGTTCGGCCTGAATCTGCCTACATCCACTGTTCCTCTTTTATTATCCCTTCCATTTTTGGTTACAAGTACAAGCTTTGAATACGAGTAAACATGCTATTAGAACTAAGATTTTTCCCTCTTGAAGTTGTCTGCCATTGTTGCTGAAAGCTTCGCTTTTCAGCATCCCTTTTTTATGATGCCATGTGCTTGGTATTAATAGAATGAAGATACGAAGAGAGGCGGCTGAGTATATAGTATTTTGAATTTGTTTCAACCTTCTTTCCTCCAAGATTTGGTTCAACCTTCCTTACATGATTGTCAAGCTATTCCACTTGTGACGACCGCCATACACCTCCAAGAACCCCGGAATGCGTCATGAAGAAATCGTCGAAGTATCGTCGTACCATGACGAAAATTTTCAATTTTTTCTTTAAATCAGTTATACCTGGGTTGAGCCCCAAGCAAACTTTCACCCGATTCCAAGCAGCATTACTCCCAGCCGACTCCAAGTAAACCCTTAAATTTCTTATGCCTGACTCCAAGCAACCACTGAACCAAAGATTTGGTTCGGTCACTGGACAGATTCCAAGCAGAATGCATATTCTCAAAGTCCGACTCCAAGCAACCGCCGAACAAAAGTTTTGGTTCGGTCAGCGGATCGACTCCAAGCAGACTCCAGATTTTCAAGGCCCAACTCCAAGAAAACGCCGAACCAAAGTTTTGGTTCGGTCATCGGGCCGACTCTAAGCAGACTCGAGATTTTCAATCCCCGACTCCAAGCGAGCGTCGAACCAAAGTTTTGATTCGGTAATCCAACCGACTCCAAGCAGACTCCAGATTTTCAAGGCCCGACTCCAAGCAAGCATCGAACCAAAGTTTTGATTCGGTCATCGCGCCGACTCCAAGCAGACTCGAGATTTTCAAGCCCGACTCCAAGCAAGCGCCGAACCAAAGTTTTGGTTCGGTCATCGCGCCGACTCTAAGCAGACTCGAGATTTTCAAGCCCCGACTCCAAGCAAGCGCCGAACTAAAGTTTTGGTTCGGTAATCCAACCGACTCTAGATTTTCAAGGTTTTGGTTCGATCATCGCACCGATTCCAAACAGACTTGAGATTTTCAAGCCCCGACTCCAAGCAAGAGTCGAACCAAAGTTTTGCTTCGGTAATCCAACCGACACCAAGCAAACTCCATATTTACAAGGCCCGACTCCAAGCAAGCGCCGAACCAAAGTTTTGGTTCGATCATCTCGCCGACTCCAAGCAAACTCGAGATTTTCAAGCCCCGATTCTAAGCAAGCGCCGAACAAGTTTTGTTTCAGTCATCGGGCTGAGGATCCTGGCTTGCTGTTGGATTGTCGACCTTGAATGGCGGTAGAGCGTCTCGGTATCGGCCCTACGTGATGGTGGTGGACAAACCTTAAGATGATCATATCTCTCATTCCGTAGCTCGGATTGAGACGAGATTTCGACTTATGTCCATATCTTGATCTCGAGAATACCTCAAAACTAGTTTGAGTCTGTTATAGAACAATGATGATTTTGCCCCTGACTCCTCATATTCACCATGTAGTGGGCGAAAATGCCCACAACATTTGCCCCCCAAAGCATACTTTCGTGAGTACAAAGTATGCTTTGTTTAATCCAAGACTGTCTTCTTAGTATTGCAATGGTTATATTGATGTCTAAATATCTATATCTCATCTTCACCTCTGATTTTTCGATAAGCCTCCTTTTTCTATTTTGATGTGGGACTTTGTTTGTTCTGAGGAGGACTTGCTATTTTTTTGAAGCCGTCTTTGATTAGTCTTCATCCGATAGGATGCTGTTTTTCTTGGACTTTCGGTTTCCTACGTCGAGACTCATACAATATGTGGACCGACTGATGTGTACTTTGCGTTGTCGACTTTGGATATGTGATGTGGTACTCCAGTTATGTTCATTAGTGGTTGAGTCAAGCTATCATGACCATCTCATGTGATCGCCAAGTTTGTGTATTTCTCTACTAATCCTTTCTCCGCTCTTGTGCATGCTTTAACAAGATCAATCATTGATGAATTTGACAGAGTAAGAATCTCTGTTGAAGGGTCTTTGTATGTAGGAGATGATGCAGAGTGTTATCGAGTGAATGTTGGTTATGACTTCCCTAGCCCATGTTTTGTATCTTCTGCCTAGACGTTTGTACAAAGATATGCATATTTTATATAAATTTTGGTTGGAATCCTCATACCTGATAATGTGTAATTGGGTTGTGCGGCATACAGTCTGGCAAAGTGATGATCAGTCTTATCAAGTTCTTCAATAGCTTGGTTTGATAATCCTCAGTGTACTGGTACAGATTAGATTGTTGGTAAATTTTGAAGGATAAGTGTTGGATTATAGAGAAGCTTGGTGAAGGACCAAGGATAGTCGAACCATGGAATTGGGTTGGTAGAGTTTATTGGACCGAAACAATTTGGTTCGAGAGTGGAAGATGATAGCCGAACCACTTGGTCCGGTACATGAAAAGAGGCTGGACCGAGGTGCAAAAAGGTGTCGGACGGAAGTGTTGGTAGGTTGCATGGTCCAAGGTCGATACAATGATCTGGTGCGCTGCCTATGCCAATCATAAGCTTGTGTTTGGTGTTTAGCAATTGTGACTGAGTTAAAATTCTGGTTTTGGCACTAACACAAGACTATAACTAAACCAATCTTTGAGAGAGCAACATTGGCTTTTCTGTCTAAGGTCTGTGAGGAATTGTCCATACTAGGAGTACTTCATTATTCTCATGCGAAGTCATGGTCATGGCAAAATGTGAGTTATGGATGGCTTGATTGGAAAGCATACTCTGATTGTGGGTAAGAGTGATTCATTATTGCTGGTTTGAGTTATGCCAAGTGCTGATGTTGGATGCCCCCAGTATGTGGTGTTTAGCTGGAATAATCTTTGGACATTGGAAACCTTGATTAGTATCGGTTTATTATTTCCTATTGATCAGGTAGAATCAATCTTTTAATTCAAATGTCCCGTTGGCTTTGGCGGTAGAGGATCGTCCTATTCTGTTGACTTTACCTGCAAGTTTAGGGTCCTTTCTGGCCTAGTGTGGTCAATGGCTTTCATCCTTGCCTTAGAATTAGTTATAGACTATTAATGCACTTTTATTTGGAATTTTACCATAGATATGTGTTAGAGTCATCCCGCGTGTCCTCGGGATTGATTTATTAGGTAAAGGTTTCAAGCTATTTGTATTAAAATAGACTTTGATATGAATTAATTACATTCAGAAGGTTATAGATCGAATCACTTCTATTTAGAGAGGTCCTTATCATTCGAAGTGATTCCCTATTACTGAGGTTTAGAGAGTAATTTGGGGGACATGGCAGTCCAAAAGTACTCATCACATCCTCTAGAGCACCCTCTAGCGACGTTGTCAAAAGTCGACCGGGAGCGCTCATTATTTGTCTGGGTTTGCCCCCAGTATAGTGCACTTGGTTGCTTCTCACAACATGTTGCCTTGTATCATGAATAGATTTTAAACTTGCGAACTTAAGGTCATGATTCTAATGTGCTATTACCAAGCTGAGTGGTAGTGTATGTGTATAATCAAGGGTTGAGGTGGTGCTATGCCCCCAAGTATTTTTATCGAATTTAGATTATCTTACAAAACTTAATCATACGTTTGCACTGAGTTTTTTTCAGGTTCCATAAGTTTTAGGAGATCCTTACAGTTTCTTGAGAGAAGTTGGATGGAAGGGATATTCTAATTCTTGTGGCAATGTTGGATTGATGTTCCGCTATCTCTGACAGAGTTGAGTCGATGCTCCGCTTCCTTTGGTGGAGCGGAAGCGAATGAATATCCTGCTATGGTTAGCAGAGTGGAATTCATATTTCTACTATCTATATGTAATGCCACAAGACTAAAAGAAATTGTTAAAAGCTTCTAGTTTAAGTACAACGAACTATATTCTCCGTCAAGAGAGTCCTTCTAAACTTAAGATTCGTGGCACGTAAGTTACTTGCCCTAATTATGGATTTTAGTAACATATGGTTTGTCAGCCCAACCTATGTTCCAAGGGAGTGTAACTTTTGCGACTGCCGTACTTAAGATTTAGAGCCGAGATTTGCACAAAGTAACTACCCGGGCCATTATGGCCGGTATCGTGAGTATTATTCCATTTACTATGGCCCGGCAAGCGTGGGTGCCGATTGTCAACTACGAACTATCCCTGGCTGCAGCCATGCCTTAATCGTGGGATATATTATCGGTTCGCAGTTGCCGGCGAGCCGAACGCCAATGGTAAACTGCCAAGGCTATAATCGTGCTTAATCCGTGGCTTATAGTCAGTTTATCATTGCTGGCCGGGGGGTCGATTGTCAGCAGTGAACTACCCAGGCTATTTTCGTGCCCTTAGTCATGGCTATCTTGCTTTCACTGCTACCGGCGAGAGCTTGCGATTGATCGCAATAGGAAAATTATTAGACAAACAATCGAGCAAAACATCAATTTTTACAGTGGTTTGGCCAGAATATGCCTAGATCCACTGTCTTTCTTTTATTGCTTCAAGTGATACATGCTTTTTACAAGCTGAGAGAAGTAATGGCGAAGATGTTGGAGATTCCTTCCTTTCCCAAGCACCTTTTCCATCAACTGTCGATGGAATGTAAGCTCCGTTGTGGAGATCCTTATGAACAACAAACGGTCCTTCCCAAACTGGATCTAGTGCACCTAGATGGGGAAATACTTTCTTGAGAACAATATCTCTCTTGTAACTCTTGGGTCTTCACCTTAGATTTGTATTGTTTTGCCACTTTCCGTCTGTGTGCGGCAGTCTTGAGAGCAGTGTTATTCCTTCTTTCTTCAATCGGGTCTAAGGACATGTTGATAAGCTCCTCGTTTTCTTCCGGATTATAATGTGTCCTACGATGTGAAGGGACAACTGTTTCGACCAGAAGCATGGCCTTAGCCCCGCATGCTTAGAGCAAATAGAATATGTCCTGTTGCTGTTTTGTAGGAGGCTTGGTAGGCCCACAATGCCATGGGTAGTTCATCAACTCACACTCCTTTGGATTTATCTAGTTTTTCCTTAATTAGTGTTTGCAAGACTTTGTAAACAGCTTCAACCTACCCATTAGCCTGGAGCAACTCCTGTCATGAGTCAATCCACGCCGGGCTTCGAATGCATTTATTCTTTGAGGTACTAAAGCTAGATTTGTGCCCGAATGCCCGACTGGTATGTCATTGCCAGGGAAAGGGGCAGTCGTCAGTAGTGAACTGCCCAGGCTAGCGCCCTTAGTCATGGTTATCTTATTTTTGCTACTGCTAACACATGCTTGTGATCTGGGTTGCTAATCACAAAAGAAGTAGTGGTTATAACAACATAGGTGTTAAGTGAATATAACTACATATGTGTTAAGTGAATGCATTAGTCTCTTGTCTCGGTCAAAGGGAAAGAGTAGTTTAGACCAAACCTGCCGCTTTGAAAGAAGCGCAAAGTACCAGGTTGTGTAGTATGTTTAGTTTAAGATGTTCTCTTGGATAGGAAGTCTTGCTTGGTATTTTTGTAAGACTCTGTGGAACCTAGGAGTCGATGACATTGTCCTGAAATGACAACAACCGAGTTAGATAAAAACGAAAGAAGAGGTTTGTTATTGTACCTCCTTTGCAGGACCATCTATTGTCATGCGTATGACACGTTTATGCGAGCATATTATGTGATCAGAGAGCTCCTCCTAAGGATTTTCTGCAAGTACTCTATTTGATAACGGGGGTTTTACTGGGTCAAGATTCTTGTTTGGCGTTTTAGTGCTTCCTCTTAGCAGTCATTGGTCTAGTCATTTTGTCAAGTTGACTCCGGCTAGTTTCGTGGACTTATAGTGGATGTCCCTAGTGTGCATCCTACTATCCTTAGTTCTTAATCAATTTGAATTGTGTTTTCTGATTATTGGATCATGATGGAGTGGTGAAGCTAGTATCTGGATTGGTGACTACAATGTCCTAGCGGTTTACTATATATATATTGCTGATTCGTGTTGAATTGTGATATGAGGAGTAGTGGTGGTGGTTTTGGATATCTCTCGCCATTCTGTTGCGGGCCAAATATGTTGGAATTGCTGGAGCTCCGTCTTTCAAAGCCTTTCTGTATAAACTATTATGTTATCCAAGTTCTCGGCAGATGTCATTTCCATTGTGTCCTCTTCCTTACCCTTTGAGGTAACACCATACTCAAATGGATGGCTACTCTCTGATCATTGATCATTCGAGCTCCGGAGGCAGAGAGTTATATTTCTTCCATTTTGCTATAGCATTTGCGTTGCAAGCTGTGCTAGCGTCCCTGGGTGACCATCTATCTGAACTCCTGACAGTGATGTTTTCTCATCTTTATGTGCCTTGCTAACCCAATGGAGAGGTCATGCATAGTTGTAGGGGCTAGTTTGATTTTTTGTCTTCACATCGTGTAGCGTGTTAGCACCCTTGGGTCTATCAGCACATGAAACAGATTTACGAATCCTTCCTTCACCTTTTCCAAGGATGGAGATCCAAGGGTAGATGGTAGAGCCCTGCAATAGCTTAAGGTTGATTAGAATGAAAGAAAAGTAATTACATAGTACCTCCTTTGTGCCCTCCATTTATCAGCAAGTGTGGAGATCTTGGCAATTGTCTAGGGGGCCGGGCTAGCCCCTTATAAAGGTTTGTAGTGGGTACTCAAAAGTTTTTGTTTTCCTGGAGGGTGGACTAGTAACCCTTGGTCTTATCTCCTTCTCTTTTCATATTTATCTAAAATATCCCTAGGTAAGGAGAGCTATTATATTATTTGAATCATGTCTGATACGCGTTGGATTGGTGATGACTTCGTGCATGATAGGAGCGACGAAGTGTCGTGCTTATCATATCTAGAATTTGAGTATTCAATCATCATTACTTCGGTCTTCAAGTTGTGATATTTCGATCCATCAGTGGGATCCCAATTGTAGTACTTTGACTTGATGCTGGATGGTAAAAGGGCTGTGCTTGGGGTTCATTTGGTTACGTGGAATGCCCCCTATGTTCTCTAGACTGGGACTTTCCTTGTATTATGACGTTGAGGTCGAATACTTCTGTCTGCCCTAAGCTTGTCAAGGGTTTATCCACCAAAGCTTTATGTTAAGCAGTGAAGTGTTTACTAATTTCAATGACAACCATGTCGAATTTATGTCTGATAATTTTTAGCACCGGGAGGTTATTAGACTAGTCTTCCTGCCTTTTCACATCTGGATAGTTGTTGCATTCTTTGTAGCAGAGTTCTCTCACTTTTGGCGGCATATCGGGAAGTTGTTCTCCTTCCCTTCCTAGAGAGTTTGTACTTTTCGAGAGAGATAATTCACTTTTCGGAAAGGATTGGGAGGTTTTGTAGCTTCGAAGGATTGATAGCCCAACTCTTGAAATAAAGAGAGAATCTTGAGATAGGAAGTATAGCTTCTCAATCCGAGAAATGGTGATTACAAACTTGAAAAAAGAAAAAAAAACTCTAATTTCAAAGAGACAATGACTTTAGATCAGGAGAAAGGATTTCGAGTTTGGAGGGAGAAAAATATTTTCTTAGAACCATAATTTTATATTTTACTAGGGGAATAGATTCCTCTTATACAAAAGAGGAAGATAGTTTTCTTATGTTAAAGAAGCAATGCTTCCGGATGGAAAGAGAATAAGATTTGATTTTAGATCTGAAAAATGACTAAGTATTTCTTTTGGTCAAAATATTTTTTTATCTGAAATGAGAAAAAGAAGATAGAACGATTATAGATCTAAGAAATAAATACATGTTTCTTTTTGGGTCGAGAAACAGTGTTTGCAGATTTGAAAGGAGATATAGTGATTTCAGATCTGAGAAGTGAATACATGTTTCTTGTTGGTTAAGGAGCAGCGTTTGTAGATCTGAAATAAGAGAAAAGAAATATAGAATTTTTTTATCTTCAAGGAATAGTGATTGTAGATCTGAAAAAGAGAAATAGATTTTGCTAGAGTAACGGTTTTAGATCTGGGAGATATAGAGTATTTTAATCCAAGAAACAATGATCTCAAACTGGAAAAGTAAGAAAAAGAGAATCTCTCATGCCGACAATGACTTTAGATCTGAAAAGAAAAAGGTATAAATTTTATTAAAATATGCAATTTCAGATCTCCAGACTAGAAACAAGTTTTCTTTTGTGAAAGAAAATAATGATCCAGATCTAAACAGAGGGAAAAAGGAGGTTTCTTATGCTAAGAAACCATGTTCTTGGATTCCAAACGAGGGGGTGGTTTGATTTTAGATCCAAAGAATGGGTACATGTTTCTTTTTGGTCAAAGGACATGTTGGCTATGGTCAGACAACTAGTAAGGAAAAGCCAAGGTTTGAACAACGATGATTAGGGGATCCCGAGAAGCCATACCCCATTCACTAACAATATCCTACATGTGGAGTATCCAAGAAGGTTCAACATGTGTTATCCCGCCTTTTGGCAAGGCCGGGACACCAAAAAGTTGACTGGAAAACTAAAGACAGTTCGTCGTAAAAGTTCGTTATACACTGTTTCACCATGGATATCAATGATTTTTGTCCAAGTCCGGATCGGGCTACAATTGATAAGACACATCAAGCAAAGTCATGAGAACCAGCGTTCCAAATTTCGAGTCAATCGGGGTTCGTATGAATGAGATATGATAAATGCAAGTTAGGGAAGATACGATGTTCGAATCCATAGAAGAGCCACTATTCGAATCCATGGAGTTCGTATCCATCGCCTCAGCATGTTCGAATCCACCACCTCAAATTCATATGATCTAGTTCGAATCGATGAGGTCTTAGTCGTTCGAAACCATCGAGTTCTCCCTGCTTCGAATCCATCCAAACAGGCTACGTTCGAATCCAACACTTCGAACCCCTCAAGTTTTTCCTCCACTTCGAATCCATGCAACCAATACCCTTCGACTCCATCCCATAAGTTACTTCGAACCCACTCCGTCAAGATAGCTTTGTATCCACCAGTCGAATCGATACGAAGGGAGCCTATTCGATCGATTCGAAGGAGCATTCCTTCGAATCCATCACTTCGAATCGACTAAGTCGAAGCGCCTGAAACGAGGGGTGTTGACCCAGACAACTCGGAGCACAACTCGGGTCGATACGAAGAAGGCGCGCCACGTCATCGTGAATACACACTGAATCGAGTCAAGGCAATCGATTCGAAGTACTCGAGTCGAAAAGGATCGATTCGAAGAGACGTTTCAGCCGAGTATGCAATCTTAAATCGATCATATCTCGAGA
Source organism: Allium fistulosum (assembly GCA_030737815.1). Lineage (NCBI taxonomy): Eukaryota > Viridiplantae > Streptophyta > Magnoliopsida > Asparagales > Amaryllidaceae > Allium > Allium fistulosum. The sequence goes on along the minus strand of CM060901.1, from coordinate 299,166,450 downwards.
TCTACAAGTCCAAATGCTATGAAATTTTCACAGAAGCTTAAGCACATGATGAAGAATGTCCACGCCAAATTTCAGCTCGATTGGATGATTTCTTGATCGATTCGAACCAAGGGTCGAATCGATCCCAAAGTGGGCCCGGATCTCCAGATTTCGGCCATGTGGGCCCCCTGACGTACCAGAACTGGTCTCCCCTCATTTTAGGCGAGATATCAGCCTCCTACACCGATAAATAGAGCCCCTAGTCATTCAGAAAAGGGGTCGGATAATTCTAAGTACTAAAGAGCGCCCAGATTCTGCCAGATTTACTCCAGAACACCACCGCTACCTTAGATTGAGACTTAGCATATAATTTCAGTTGTACTACATTAGAAGAGATTGTAATCATCGAGTGAACATCAATAAAATTATCAACTTCAGAGTGGACGTAGGCAAGATCGCCGAACCACTATAAATCTCGTGTTTCTGTTCATTATTTCTGAATTGTGATACTCTGTTTGCTTAGATTTGAGATTTGTGTGTGGATATTGTTGATTTATATTCATATACTGGTGCTTTCACAACATTCGGGGTTTGTGACCAATTTTGGCGCAAACACTTTGGTGCTTTCACTGAGAACGACTAGCACCCGCTACACAAAATTTGAAGTTCAGATCTGAAAGCTTGGAGATTTGAAAGACAATGACCCGACAAACAAGTAGAAGGCAAAGAGCTGAGAGAAGTCAGCATGAAGGAAGTCAAGAGGCTTCCTCAGGAGCAAACCAAGCGTCAGTCTTCATCACCAGGGATGAGATGGAGACAATGATGAAGAGACAGGAGGAAATGATCCAGAATTTGCTTCAACAGATTGGGCAACTTGGAGCGCAAAATCAAAGAACAACCAGGGCCCAGAACGAAGCATTACCATCCAACGCAGCGCCGGAGCTGGGGGGCACACACTTAGGACATGTTGATCCGAACACGGGAAGAGAAACAAGGACATCCGAGCAACCTGACAGCGATAGAGGGATGAACGCTCAATCAGGGGGGCAAACACCTGAAAGCTCACACGGACTCGGGGGGCAGATCGAAGGTAGTGAACGAGGACTACAGCTTGGAGACAATGATAGATTGGCAGAGATGGTCAGGCGAGCCATGAGAGGTGGATTGGTAAACAGAGATCTTGAAGATGTGAACAGGAGTCCCTTTTCTCCTGCGATTAGGTTGGCTAGGAACCCACCAGAATTCAAACTGCCAACAGTAGAAGGGTATGATGGGAGGACGGACCCTGCGGTCCATCTAACGAGGTATATAAGGCACATGGAAGTGCTGGGGGCATCAGAGGAAGTCATGGCCCGGTGCTTCCCATTGTATTTGACAGACATAGCAGCTTTATGGTTCAGACAGCTAGAGAGCGGCTCCATTGGGACATGGACCGATTTGATTGAGAAATTTATGAGGCAATTCAGAGTTCATATTTCGAGACCCAAGAATGTGATGAGTTTGGCAACGCTAAAGCAGAAAGCTGGGGAGTCTTTGAGGAATTTCTTGACGTGGTTCAATGCAGCATCAGCATCGGTGTATCGGCCAGATCCATCCATGGTTATGATGGCAGCTGTGTCCGGAGTAGCTGATGGCACGGAATTCAAAAATTCATTAACTAAGGATCCGCCAATGGATCTAGGAGAATTCTATCACGAGGCAGAAAAGTTTTTACGATTGGAAGACGCTAATGCTGAAAGAGAAGAAGGAGAGGGAATAGAAGTTTATGCACTTAAAGACAAAAAGCCTCTCGAAAATTATTCAGGCAAGGATAAAGGAAAACGAAAGGCTGAGGACAATGGTGACAGGTCAAAGCGACTGTGGAGAGAGCCACGATTCACCACTTATTCAGAGCTGAATGAGAGTTTGGAGCGAATCTACCAAGATACACGAGAGCAAGTTCCCTACCGTAGGCCAATACGAAGGGATCCCACTGTTGACGAGAGGAAATCAGACAGATACTGCTTATTCCACGAACTGAATGGTCATAACACTAACGACTGTAGACATCTGAAGGATGAGGTGGAAGGGCACATCAGGAACGGTATGCTACTTCAGTATGTGAGGAGGCGAGCTCCAGCGGTGGAGCCAGAGCGACCACCGTCTACATCAGCCAGGGGTGCCCCCGAGCCAGGACATCGTATGATTATCAATTAGTTGAAATAACGATGGACAAGTTGTAAACCTCTCACCAACACGGGTAAGTCATTTACACATGTGCGAGATCACGAACGGTCCATAGGCATGTTGTGAATGACTACTAACCCTATCATTGTGGGAGTTTACACTTTGACATCCTTGCTTTGCTTTTGTTTCATCTTGATTTGAATATTTGAACTTGACTTTGTTTAACATTTCTGCTAAAGACTTATTTTCAATGAAAAAATGCTACTTGTGATTTCATAACGGCTAAGCCACTTACACATGTACGGGATCACGAACGGTCCCTAGGAATGCTCTGAGATGGCGATAAACCGTTGCAAGAAACAATCCGGGGATTCACCCGAACGTGAAACCCGGTATTGATGATACTAAGTCCCTCCCCGGGCACACTCAATTCGCCTCGAACGGCACCCGACCACGAACGGTCACAATTCGCCTCGAACGGCATCCGACCGCGAACGGTCACAATTCGATCGCGAACGATCACACTTCGCCACGAACGGCACCCAACCTCGAACGGTCACCATTAGCCTCGAACGGCACCCGACCTCGAACGGTCACCATTAGCCTCGAACGACACTCGACCACGAACGGTCACAATTCACCTAATACGACATTCGATCGCGAACGATCACATTTTTGCCTCGTGCGGCACACGATCGCGAACGATCACATTCCTCTTTCCACGTCACCCGACCGCGAATGGTCACAAATCGCAACGAAAGGCACCCGACCTCGAACGGTCACCATTCGCCTCGAACGGCACCCGATCGCGAACGATCACAACTCGCCTCGAACGGCACCCCTCACCTCAAATGGCTTGATCACGAACGGTCGTCATTTGGGGCCATATAGAAATGCTAGATCGCGAACGGTCGAATTCCACCTCAAATGGCTTGAGCGCGAACGGTCGTCATTTGAGGTCATATAAAACTATCAATTTCTTTGCAGGGCATCAACAGGATATGAACATCCAGCTTATGGCATTACAAAATACACCTTCCTATCGCAAGGCATGTTTTGGGGGGCAAATGTTATCCCGCCTTTTGGCAAGGCCGTGACACCAAAAAGTTGACTGGAAAACTAAAGACAGTTCGTCGTAAAAGTTCGTTATACACTATTTCACCATGGATATCAATGATTTTTGTCCAAGTCCGGATCAGGCTACAATTGATAAGACACATCAAGCAAAGTCATGAGAACCAGCGTTCCAAATTTCGAGTCAATCGGGGTTCGTATGAATGAGATATGATAAATGCAAGTTAGGGAAGATACGATGTTCAAATCCATAGAAGAGCCACTATTCGAATCCATGGAGTTCGTATCCATCGCCTCAGCATGTTCGAATCCACCACCTCAAATTCATATGATCTAGTTCGAATCGATGAGGTCTTAGTCGTTCGAAACCATCGAGTTCTCCCTGCTTCGAATCCATCCAAACAGGCTACGTTCGAATCCAACACTTCGAACCCCTCAAGTTTTTCCTCCACTTCGAATCCATGCAACCAATACCCTTCGACTCCATCCCATAAGTTACTTCGAACCCACTCCGTCAAGATAGCTTTGTATCCACCAGTCGAATCGATACGAAGGGAGCCTATTCGATCGATTCGAAGGAGCATTCCTTCGAATCCATCACTTCGAATCGACTAAGTCGAAGCGCCTGAAACGAGGGGTGTTGACCCAGACAACTCGGAGCACAACTCGGGTCGATACGAAGAAGGCGCGCCACATCATCGCGAAGACACACTGAATCGAGTCAAGGCAATCGATTCGAAGTACTCGAGTCGAAAAGGATCGATTCGAAGAGACGTTTCAGCCAAGTATGCAATCTTAAATCGATCATATCTCGAGATCTACAAGTCCAAATGCTATGAAATTTTCACAGAAGCTTAAGCACATGATGAAGAATGTCCACGCCAAATTTCAGCTCGATTGGATGATTTCTTGATCGATTCGAACCAAGGGTCGAATCGATCCCAAAGTGGGCCCGGATCTCCAAATTTCGGCCATGTGGGCCCCCTGACGTACCAGAACTGGTCTCCCCTCATTTTAGGCGAGATATCAGCCTCCTACACCTATAAATAGAGCCCCTAGTCATTTAGAAAAGGGGTCGGATAATTCTAAGTACTAAAGAGCGCCCAGATTCTGCCAGATTTACTCCAGAACACCACCGCTACCTTAGATTGAGACTTAGCATATAATTTCAGTTGTACTACATTAGAAGAGATTGTAATCATCGAGTGAACATCAATAAAATTATCAACTTCAGAGTGGACGTAGGCAAGATCGCCGAACCACTATAAATCTCGTGTTTCTGTTCATTATTTCTGAATTGTGATACTCTGTTTTCTTAGATTTGAGATTTGTGTGTGGATATTGTTGATTTATATTCATATACTGGTGCTTTCACAACATTCGGGGTTTGTGACCAATTTTGGCGCAAACAGCATGCCGTCGATACCCGCTTATAAGAGAGAAACCAACCCCAGTAAACACATCATGAGATATGAATGGCTGATGGATTCTACATGAGCTAATGATGCCACAAAATATAGATGCTTTACTGTCACTCTCTATGGCATAACAACAATGTGGTTTATGAAATTACCCCCACGGTCAATCTCTAGATTTGATGATTTAGCAATAAAATTTATGGAGCATTTCTATATGCATGCAACTCGCCCTAAGGATGTAATGTCCCTATGAAGCATGATCCACGCTCCAAAAGAATCGCTGAAAGACTATATGGAGAGATTTCATAAAGCCATCACAGAAGTGAGTGATCCGAATAACCATTCAATATTGATGGTGGTAACAAGAAGGATTGACCCAGAATCTGACTTTGGCGATTGGTTAGCTGGAAAACCACGTGAAATATTAGAGCGTTTATATGCGAAAGCGGCTCAATATTTGAGGAAAGAGGAAGCTAGATGCTCTAGGAAGAAGAATTTTGTGGGACCAAGTGGAGAGGAGTGCAGAGTAACATTACAGTGAAATAATCCGAAAAAAATTTCAGAAAAGTTCAACCAAAATGTCCAAATAAACCGAACCAGCAAAAGAAGGGCGATGTTAAGAACCGTAAGCAAAAGAGAGATTCTAAAAGAGGAAATTCAAGGATTCCAATGTATGATACCTACACACCACTGAATACATTCCTAGAGAATGCCTACTTGTCTACATGCAATACCATGCAGTAAGGAAGCCACCTCCAAAAGAATCGATGGAGAAGCAATAGTAGACTGGAAAATATTGCCGGTTCCATGAATGTGATGGTCATAACACGAATGAATGTTGGCATCTCTAGGATGTTATCGAGAAGCTGATTTAGGAAAGAAAACTACAATAGTTTGTTAAAGCCTTGCAGGATGGCGAGTAGAGAACATCCGATCCCAACGGAGGATAAGCGCCGCACAGTGCTGAGGAGCCTACATGGAATAGTAGTAGTGATCAATACAATAGTCGAAGGATTGCATCCAGCTGATAAGAGCTGGCACGAGATGGAGCGTTATGCTAGTGCAATCAAGCATATGAATTTTGAGTGTTGTTCAAGTACAAAAGATGAGGCTCTAGCAAAATGGCAGCATACTATGGCACACGACATTGTATTCAAAAAAAGAGATGTAGATAAGGTGGAGGCACCGACGATCGACCCAATGGTCATTTCGGCCATGATCGGCCCCGCCTTAGCGAGTAGAATCTTGGTTGACAGTGGTAGTTCCGTGAATATAATTTCAAAAAGGCTTACGATCAAATTAGGATGGAAGTCGGACTTGAAACCATCTAATGCCCATATTCATGGCTTCAACGGTGCTGCGATTGAAGCTATCGGTTATGCCAAATTACCTATGGAGTTGGGAGAAGCTTACTGCAGGAGAGTGCAGATGTTGCCATTTGTTGTCTTGGATGTTGACTCTCCATACAATGCTTTTCTAGGCCGACTAGCCCTAGCTGAATTCCGACCAGCTCTTGCCCCGTGGTGTTTGACTTTGAAGTTCCCAACTGATAACGGTGTTGGAGTTGTGCATGGTGATCAGGCAGCTGGACGTGCCTGCTATGTTGCTGAGCTGAGAGAAGCCCAGCAAAAGGAGAAAGGTAAGGGTGTGGACTAGTCTCTTCGCATCCAATCCATTGAAGATTGACAACCAATGTCTGGGCCTTGGTTTGGGCACCATAGTCGGTTCTATAAAAACATAGATCAGAAGGATGACGAGAAGGAGCCAAAGAGACCAAGGCTCAACCGATTGAGCTGACGATTAACATCACGGTCAGCCACGATGACCTATCACAGGTCCTAAAGATCGGATCACAGCTCAGCCCCTCGATGATGAAAGAACGTGCTGGTTTTCTCCAAGCGAATCTTGATGTATCCACTTGGACTCATTCTATCATGAGTGGGATCTCACCTGCCATTGAGAGCGACGCGTTAAATATCGACCCGAGGCATGTCCTGATGAAACAGAAAAGGTGTGACATGGATCCAGAGAGATCTGCTGCCCTTAAAGAGGAGGTGGATAGGCTCAAATGTGATGGGTTTATTTGCGAAGCCCTCTACCTTGAATGGGTACCTAATCCTGTACTTGTGAGAAAGGTGAATGGAAAGTGGTGAACGTGCATTGACTATTCGGACTTAAACAAGGTGTGTCTGAAAGATAGTTTTCCCTTTCCAATGATCGACCAGCTGGTAGACTCAATCGCATGACATGAGTTTCTACCTTTCATGGATGCATACTCTGAATATAATCAAATCCCGATGCACATCCCCGACAAGGAGCACACATGTTTTATTACCAACGTTGGATTGTATTACTATGTGGTAATGCCATTTGGATTAAAGAGTGCTGGAGCAACTTATCAGTGCCTGGTTAACCGAATGTTCAAAGATCAGATTAGAAAGACGATGGAGGTATATGTGGATGATATGCTCGTAAAGTCACAATGATCAAGCGACCATATTAAAGACTTATTAGAGATGTTTGATATCCTCTGATATTACAAAATGAAGATCAATCCTCTGAAGTGTTCTTTTGGCATTGCATCAGGAGAGTTCTTGGGTTTTATCGTCAAAGTTCACGGAATCGAAGCTAATACCGAGAAGATTCTAGAAATTTGCAACACCAAGCGCCAAAGACCATCACATAAGTTCAAAGACTAAATGGGAAGGTTGTCGCCTTAAGTCGATTTATTTCCAGAGCCACCGATAAATGCATTCCTTCCTCGACTTGATTAGAAGAGGGAAAATAAATTTTAAATGGACATGGGAGTGTGAAGACACGTTCCAACCTTTGATGAACCACTTAGAGAGACCTCCCATCTTGTCAAAGCCAGTGAATTGCGAAGACCTGTATATCTACTTGGCCTTGTCGATATATGCTATAAGTGTCACACTGCTTTGTGAGAAGAACCGAATCCAGAGATCAGTCTAATATGTTAGCAAACGATTAAAAGGGGCTGAAAGGAATTATCTGAAGATAGAGAAATTGGCATACTACTTGTTGATTGCTTTATGAAAGCTTCGCCCTTATTTTCAGGCTCATCCCATGAACGTTTAGACCGATCAGCCATTATGACAGGTCCTACAACGACCTAAGACGTCTGGAAGGTTACTCAAGTGGAACATCAAACTGATCCAAATTGACATCATTTATCTCCCCCGAAGAGCCATTCAGGGATAGGCATTGGCGGAATTTATAGCAGAATTCACTGCACAAGATGATCTCCCAGAGAACGGTGGAGCTCATACCATTTAATGGAAAATGTATACGGATGTAGCATCCAACAATCGTTGTTCTAGAGTGGGAATCATGCTAGTAACTCCAGAGGATCAATCAATTTGCTACGCTTTGAAGCTTAACTTCCCTACAATGAACAATGAAGCTTAGTATGAAGCTCTGATTGCTGGACTCAAACTTCCCAGGGAACTGGGAATGAAATCTTTTGCGATTCCCAATTGGTGGTATACCCAGTCAGGGAAAATTACTAGGCTAAATGACAATGGCTTGCTTCGTACCTTATCCAAGTCCAAGAACTATTGACTGACTTTGAGTATTATGACATCACACACATTACCCGGGATCAAAACAAAGAGGCCGACTCATTGGCAAAGTTTGCTAGCACTGGGATGCACAACAAATTGGCTTGGTCCCAGTTGAAGTACTAGACGCTCCGAGCATAAACCGAATGAAAATCGACTGGGTACTAGAAATGGAGCCTAAGAAGGTGTCGTGGATGTTTACGATTAAAGATTATTTGCTATAGGGAGTCCATCCCAAACAGAGGAATGAAAGACGAAAAATCCTTCACAAAGCTTCGTGATATATCATCTAAGAAGGAGTTATGTATAGAAAAGGTTTTTCCATTCCTTTAGTCCGGTGTATCGCTCGTGACGAAATAAAACGAGTCCTAAAGGAAGTTCATGTAATGGTGTGTGGTGATCATACTAGAGGCAATCCTTAGCAAAGGAAATACTCCGTTATGTGTATTACTAGCCAACCGTCAACCGAGCTGCTGCTGATTACGGTAAATGATGCGATAAGCGCCAGATGTATGCGAAAGCACCAACAACTCCACTGTAACAACCCGAAATTTAACATATAATAATTAATTCGTTAATTAATGAAATAATAAAATAACTTTGTGAAATTATCAGAATTGAGCCATGGGAGTTGCACCATTGTGTCCATGGTAATTTTCTGGTCAATTTCCATATATAGAACGTCAGATTCTGAGCTAATATGAGCAAGTTATGAATTAAAAAAATAAAGAAGAATCGGAAAAAAAAATATGGGCTAGGTCGACCAACCGGTCGACCTAAGCACCAGGGCGGTCGACCGTCCGGTCGACCAGCCTCACCTTTTGAACGAACAAAGTTTGTTTCGTTCGTTCGAACGTTGTACGCGTCATTTGCATCCTTTTAATCAATCCGGTCCTTCCATTCTTGCATCCGATAGCTCCTATTCAACCTATGACATAGTTGCATCCTGTTCAATCCTTAAATCCAACGGTCCGAGATCCACTTCTACACCTATAAATAGAACCCTAGGCCTAACACTTTTTCTCACTCTAGATTTTCTCCGCTTGGGTTCACCTTTTCAAGAAGGACCCTATAAGGAATAATTTTCCAAGGAGAGAATCTTTTTAATAAAAATATTTTAATGCCCTCAAGTGGATCCGGGAAGACCAAAAGAGAAGAGCTTAGGACCACAGGTGAGTGATTGTAATTATTTAAATTTTTAAGTAATTTGAAATAGTAGGGTTTCCAATAGTTGTAGTTTTACTACAATTTTTGGAATAACCTTTTTAGTAGTTTATTTACAGTTTTTAGAATTATTTTCAATCTATTTCTTTTAGCTATTCTTTTCAGTTAATTTTAGTTTATTTCTATGAATTATAGCTTTTCCATTTATTTACAGTTTATTTATAGTATTTTAATTTATTTACTGTTATTTATGCGTTATTTACATCTTTTTCCTACGCTTTCGATTTTCTTCTATTTTCAGTTTTCTTTTATTTCTCCTTCTTCTTCGTGTATGGATTAGAATAGATTAAACGCGAATATGGATTAAAATTATAAGAATACCGAAATAATGGAAGATAAGATGTAAATTGTAAAGACTGTAATAAAAATGGAATTAAGGCTGAAATTGAGCCTAATTATGATATTGATGTTAGAATTAGACTAATTAAAGATAATTGACCTAGTTATAACTTAGAGTTATAACTAAAAAAGAGTATAAGATGAAAGGAGCTTATTTTTTTACACTTAGACTTTTGGGTTAAGTAAATAAGCTAAATTATAACATAGGTTATAATAAGAAAAAGAACAAAATGAAGCTTATTTTAAGACTTAGGATAAATTAATAAGCACAGATAGCAAGAACAAAAGTAAAGGCTTATTTAAATAATTTATCTAAGTTAGTAAGCAAGAATTAAAGTAGGACCTGTACCAAATAGCATCCCCCTATTGTTTTTATGGACACGGTGTTTGACATAATCCTGAAGTGAGATGAGGGGCACGTTTATGCTAATAATGGTAGTAATTGGTCAATAAGTAGAAGTCCAAATTATGGGGATTTGGGCAAGGAGCGCAACTAGATATTGTTTGGATGACGGGCCAATACCAACAGCATTTCCCCTATTTTCTATGGACACGGTGATCTCACATTAGCCTGAAGTGGGATGAGGGGCATGCTTATGCTGGAGCTTGAGGTAATAAGAAGACCCAATAGGTGGAACAACAGGTAACATGAGCATGGTGGCGGTTACGCGTGCGACTTCCATTCGGGTGCTCAGTAATCGTTATGAGTTCCAAGCGCTTAGTATGTGTGCCTTTCATAGGCACCATTGCATTCTGTGTAGGGAGCTATATAACGTCTAGTCCACAGTAGATACTTTGCGTGTCATTCGTAAACACCATTTCCGTATAGGGAGTTATACAGCATCTAGTCCACAATAAGGTCTATGGAGTAGCATGGCGATTAAAGGGTAGAATTAGGATTTCAACCTAATCATAGGATTAGGAATTCAGCGTAATCAAAGTAGCTATCAAAGATAAGTGCAAACAATCAAAGTTAATCAATTATGTTAATTCGTATTTATTTCCAGCTTATTCCTTATCCCTATTTCCTTTGTTTCCTTTTATATACTAGAACTGTTGTAAGGTCTATTACTTTTACTTTGCTTAAAGATTCTAGTAATTACTATCGTTCACAAGACTTTTAGTCTGACCCACTCTTCTATTTTCCCCTTTTTCTCCTCCCATAGGCAATCCGGGGCAAGGAAGATAGACCACAACTTCTTGGAGACTTGGAGACCCTATCATGTATTCCTTCTTTTTATTTCTAGCTTTTTGTTCTTTTATTGTACTGGAACTGCATTGAGGGAAAGTTTGTGTTTGTACTCTGATTTTTCTGATGAGACTGAGATATTATTTTCATAAGACAATTGTATTTGGTATTTGGAACATATGTGGTTTGTCTGAAGTATTTATGAAGTATTAATGTTTAAAATCACTTATTGTTTTTAATTACTTCCGCTGTGTTATTATCTATCTATTTTGTCTTGTGAATTTAGTCTCTGCTAGCTTTATTTATACCTAAAACACACCATATCTTTTAGTGTGCCCTTTTGGGTATACTAAGGGGTGTGGGGTATTTCATCCACCAATGAAAATTACATAAATGGTCAGTCCATGGTCGTTTGCCACATGGGACATAGATATTATCGGTTCCTTACCATTCTCTAAAGGCGGTGTGAAGTACGCCATCATAGTAGTTGATTGCATCACCAAATAGGCCAAAGAGGAACCTTAACCATGGTCACGACAAAAAAGTAATCCACTTCATTGTCCGAAACATAATCTTTGATTTTGGCCTTTCATGAACCATTGTAACTGACAATGGAACCAAATTTGACAGTACTGAATTAAAAGACTTCTGCCTCGGCATCATATTGAAAAGAGATTTGCGGCAATTACTCACCCTCAAGCAAATGGAAAAGTTAAAGCTGTGAACAAAATTATAATGTCCATTCTAAAGAAATGTTTGGAAAAGGCTAGAGGCAAGTGGGTGGATGAACTTCTAACAACATTATGGACTTACAGAACTACCCACAAGCTCGCGACAAGCCATACTCCATTCGTCCTTGCTTACAGCTCTGAAGCCCTTATTCCTTTAGACTCGAAGTACCTTCTCATCGAGTGACCTACTACGAACCTAGAATGAATAGAGATCACTCTTAGAATCTTTAGACTTCATAGATGAGAAGTGAGAAGAAGCTAATTTGAGGGCAGCTGCACATCAACATCGAGTCGCCCGATACTACAATACTAAAATCCAACCTAGAAACTTAGAAATCGGCGATCTTGTATTGAAACGGGTTTGTCCTGTCCCGCCGCATATGAATCCTACTTAGGAAGGACCATATTCCATTGAACATAGGCTTAGGAAAGGAACTTTCAAGCTAGCGACCGTTGATGGCATCACGCTTCCAAGGCCATGGAACAGCGAGCATTTATGAAGCTATTTCACTTAGTTTACTCATTTTCACTCAGTTATATTTAATTTTTGAATTTGCTTTAGCATTTGATTTTCCAAATGTACTAAGACAAGTTATGTCATTTCTTTCCATATGGCAAATATATTTTGAAATTTCCTTTATATCTGTGATTGTGTAGCATTACATATTAGTTACGATACCCGACTAACTAATATTGACAAGTCCGAGCAGGTTCCTAAAGTTTGGAGTAAGCTGATTACATAAGTTCACGATTGGACTAAAAAAATGAACGTGGTTGGACCGTTCATTTGATAATTCTCGCTCACAACCCAATGGACGGAGTACCTAATGAGAAATGGATGTGACTTGACCATTCGATAACCAAATTAATCCCACCGAGCGATGGGACAGATATGAATCAAAAGCAATCATGACATGATTGATCACTCGCTAAGTCAAACCCTGGACTTGGGGGCAAATCAATCGATTAAGGAAAGTACGGCTGACTATTTTTCAAAATAACTCTAAGTCCTCAGAGTGTGGACTGGAGTATAAACACAAATTAGGTGAGATCCGATCACCCGTCAACTAATTCTTATCTCCAAAGTGCGAATATGAGTATAAACAAATAGATGAGTTGGTTCGACCACTTAGTATTCCATAAAATCCAACCTGAAACTGATGGGAGAAGTATAAACTCGCCAAGGATGGAGTTCGACCATCCACTATCTAACTTCGCTAACCTGAGACTGGGTGCAGGAGTATAATATCTTAAACCGCTGAATCTGATGGCATAATAATAGGGCTCGAGCCCAGTGTTTGGCACAACTTGAGGTCGTGATCACACAAAGGCCTTGAGTAAAAATTAGTGGATGATTATCCGAATCAATGAGCAACGAATTTCAAGTAAATCGAATGGAAAAGTAATAGATCAACTCTCAAACAAAATTCACATAAGAGTTCAACAAAAAATAAAGAAATTTTATCTACACATTAAACTTGAAAATCATAGTATAAGTTTATCCAAAAGCGGGGGCGGTACCCATACAAACACGGCTAATAAAAAGAAAAACAGCTACATAAGCTCTATATAAACTAAGCCAAGTAACGTCTACTTCTTTTACCTCTTCTCCCTTTTGGATTTCTTAGGAGTAGACCCAACCGAGCATTTGCCTGTCCCTCTCTTCGATCCTTTACCACCCTTGGCAGGAGAGCTTTTAGAGATTGGAGGGAGTTCTCCGAAAATAGACCCGCTGGGTGCAATGACTTGTAGTGGGACGAGATTTGGATCATCGACGTCCACATTAACGGGTTCAGCTTTAGCATTTTTCTTTAATGACTCCTCTCCCTCGATGTGCTCCTTCAAGCTAAGCTTATCAGTGTGTTCGGAGGCACCCGTGATCACAACATCATCAGATTCATCTAGCAGTGGCCGGTCGTTGGCCTTTTCGTCGGCGAGAGCTCCTATAACCTGAGCATCGGGCCCTGAAATGTCGGTAGCTACTGAATTTTAGTAAATCTCAGTTTTTGCTCCACAACGGCTGTAACACCCCTAATTTTCATTAAAATTATTCAAAAGATTTAATTAGATAAATTAAATAGAATGATGTAATAAAAGAGTGATAAGGGGATTGAGATTTGTAAAAAAACTTAGAGGCCATGCTTAATTAACTTGAATGGGCTTATAAATGGTTATAAATGATAATTAAATTAACGTAAAGGTACTAGGGTAATTGCCACCCATATTTCCTTACCCTTATACTCTTATTCCTATACCATTCACGTTCATTTTATCACAAACAAAAACGTAAGAAAAGAGAAAGAGGAGCCGACCATTAGGAGTAAGAAGAGAAGAAGAAGTTCAAGATTAAAGCTTAGGATTCATGCTAGGGGAATCAATCTCAAACCAATCTCCAATTTCCTTATCCAAACTAAGGTGAATAATAATCATAATCATCTCTAATTTGTTCTCAATCCTATCTTTTCGAATTTAAGATTAAATCCATTTTATGATGTTTTGGATGATGATATGCTTGGATTCATAACATGTTTGATTTAAATCAAATTGTTTAAACATGGATATACACGGTTTTGGGGCAAAACCGATTGCAAATGATTTTTGAATGCCATGGAAAAATTATATGTTATGTAAAATATGATTTTGGAGATTGATTTCAATTTTTATAATTTTCCAAGCTATGAAGAATTTATTATGAATTTTCAAAGGAAAATAAGGTTAATTGGGTTTAAAAATTAACTACGGTTATTATATGATGAATGGGGATGTTTGCTAAGTTTTTTAGTAGGGAAATTAAATTATTTTGAAAGGAGGACCTAAATGATTTAATTATTTTACTTAATGGAAAGGCTTATTTGTTAAAATAAATCATGGTTTAGATCAGAAAATATGCGACAATTATTTGTGTCAAAATATGAAAAGTTTAAGGCAACCAATCAATAGTTTACATATAGGTAAGTTAGTTACAAAAAATTACTTTATTTGGTAAAGACAGACTTTACCTAGAAAATGTAGGTTCCGCCACTTTCGGAAGCACCCCTTCGACCCAGAGCTTCCGCCTTCATTCAGGTCAAAACCACCACCAGGATGAAACCAATGAGGCCAAAACCAATACACATGGTATCACTTTGTTGGTACGTAGTGGATTGGAGAAAGGCGGAAGGTAGGGTGTCGAAACATAGCTTCCAATGGGGTTGATGCCTTTGTTTTGTTTTCTATAGAAAAGCACTTGCCTGTTTTACTAAAAGGTTTCGGAGGAGTCGAAACTGAAACTTGTGAAAGGGTCTTTTATTTGGTTTTTGAAAGAGAGTTGACACTTTATTGTTTAAAGTAGTAGCCTCCAAAGGAGCTACTTAGTTTTCAAAGTAAAACTTTCGAAAGGGGTAGTTTCGACTAAGTCAAAGCCCTTCTGCTACCTTAGGCCTTTCGAAGGTATTTAGGATATTAATGCTTTTAGAAGGTAATCTTTTTTTATAAATGTAAGCCACTTCCTATAGTTTTCGAAAGGGGTTGGAGGTTTCGAAGCCAACCTTCAAGTGTTTTACCCAAATATCTTATGCTTTCGAAAGGGTGGTGCCGACACCATCAAGTTTTCCCCAATACTTTTATGAGATAAAGAATGGTTTCGAAAGAGATACTTTCTTTTATATTAACTTGACCCAAATGATGTTTTAAAAATAAACCCAATGGTTTCGAAAGAGTGACTTTCAATGATTTCGAAAGGGGTACTTTCAAATGGTTTCGAAGCTATGCTTCTATAGTTAAATGGTAATACATTAATACATTCAAAAGGTTTCAAAAGAAAGGGTTTGAAGTGTTTCAAAAGGCAAGGGCCTAATGTTTTGAAAATAGATTATTATGCTTTCGAAGGAGGTTATCCAGTGAGGTTGAAAGCAAGGTTTCAAAAGACTTTCTTTTTCAAAACAAATAACCCAATCTCATTTAAAGAAAACCCATGGCTAAATAAAGGAGTTTTGAAATGATTATAAGTATAAAGATTTGAAGGAGCTTTCCCTTGATAAAATAATAAGTTAAAATGATCAACCATGTTTTGTATGAAAATGATTTCAAGGATATTAAACCCACAGGATGGTATTGTTATGTTATTATGTTTGCTTCTTCAAATATAAGTGTATTCACATTATAACGGACCAATAACTGTATTTAGGGTTAAAGGGCACAAGAACTAGGATGATATTATTATGTTATTATGTATGCTTCTTCAAATATAAGTGTATTCACATTATAATGGACCAATAACTGTATTTTGGGGATAAAGGGCAGAAGGAGTAGCTAGGTTGACCCAATAACAAATATAAATGATTAAACCCCTGAATGAGTAGAATTGCATCCAGGAGGTCAGGCGGACCAGAGTATAGGATGCTTAAACATAGAAGTTGTCAGGGAGATATGTTCATAGCAACCCTATGAAAACTATGATAAGAAAGTTATTGGAGTTACCTGTTAGGAACTGAGATGTTGGTTTTGATGACAACAACCTTTTTCAACTTATCTTATTATAAAATATATACTAACACTATTGTCTAGATAGATATGTATATGCAGGAACTATGCAGGATATATATATATATATATATATATGCAGGTATTGATTATTGAAGGTTGATCAGTATAAAGACTCAAGACTCAAGATTGAAGACTCTAGAATATCAAGATCAAGATTTCAAGATTAGTGTCTAGTTTATTGTTAAAACTTCATAATAGCACGAAAATCTTCATTCCATATTTCATTTGGGATGGAACCCATTTCTATCTTATTAGTGGCTTACAAACCCACGACAAGTAGCTTACAAACCTACGAAAAGTGGCTTACAAACCCACGAACATCCTGGTTTTGTACAAGTTCTCGAGTCCTGATGTGATGAGATATTTTGCAGGAACAAGCTTGCAAAACTACTTCAAAATGGTTTTTCAAAATGATTTTCAAAACTGCTTTTCAAAATGTTTTAGCCTTAAAAATTATCTTTTCAAATGATTTTCAAAAAGATGTTTTAGCCTTAAAATATTCTTTGTTTTTGTTTTAAATAAACTTTTGTTTTAAACTTTATTTGTTTTTAAAACTATCTTCTGATCTTTTATAATATATATATATATATATATATATATATATATATATATACTTGAGATTTAAAATCAAAATTATATATACATTCTAAAAATATATTTTTTCTAATCTTCTTTATTTTAAAATATAGGAAAATTAGTTTATTTTACTCCCGAATCATTTCATCTTGTTTTCCTTTCAATACCTTTTTCAAAACAACTTTTACATTATTTTTAACTAAGGGATGTCGACATCATGGGATACCCCATGTCGACATGGTGGCCTTTAAGTTCAAAAGTTTCAATTTTCAAAAGAAGTGTTTATGCATTTAAATCTCTTCATGAATGGTTATGACCGTTACTGGTCTATAAATAGCCTTCACAAACGAATCTTTTAACTAACTATTTTCTTATTTTATTCAATCCTTCTTCTCCACAAATCCATATTCTAAAATTTTCATATTTTTAAGATCGTGCCGAAATTCTGCCGAATTCTCAAGTGAATCAAATTAGAATCTCATTCTTGTTTGATTCTCTGCCCTCTCTCGAAGATCAAAGTGCTATTCAGAGTTATAGGATCAATTTGTAATCAAAAGTTTATCGAGTCTCTCTATAAGGTGTGGTTGTGCCTGGAAATCAATTAGGTAATCTTGTGGCCCGAAAATCAAGAGAGTTTGCCCCGGACTCGTGAGATAGGAGGGTACCTCAAGGCCTTTAGAAATTGGGGATTGTAATCTCGACATTGGTATAATAGAAATCTGTATGTGGTGTTCTGCCTTGGTACAGGACTGGACGTAGGGTAACTTCGAACCAGTATGAAATCCGGTGTGTTCTTTCCTTTTACTGCTTTTTATTTTCTTTCTGCATCTGTGTTTGATTCTGTGATTGTTCTATGATTAAGTTCTGCATTTGTTTGTGTCATAATTTTAATTTAGTCCATATAAGTCTTAGAATCCATTAAACACTATTCACTCCCCTTCTAGTGTTAAATTAACCTTAAGATCCTTAATCTGCATTCCCTTTCAATTGGTATCAAAGGGAGGTTTTCATAGTTTTCATAATCTG
Organism: Allium fistulosum; assembly: GCA_030737815.1. Classification (NCBI taxonomy): domain Eukaryota; kingdom Viridiplantae; phylum Streptophyta; class Magnoliopsida; order Asparagales; family Amaryllidaceae; genus Allium; species Allium fistulosum. The sequence goes on along the minus strand of CM060901.1, from coordinate 299,148,626 downwards.
AAACTTGAAAATTGTTTTAATGGCTACCAACACTGGTAATGTCAACTCTGGCACTAGTTCTATTAACACTAACACTAGTTCATTAGTAGAAGGTCAGTCTACTGTCAGACCACCATTTTTCAATGGCAGTAATTATGCATATTGGGCTTGTAGAATGAAAATTTATTTACAATCAGTAGGATTAGACACTTGGAATATCACACAAACTGAGTATGTTGAACCAACTACCGATTTTTCTTAGTGGACTGCTGAGAAAAAGGGTGTTGCACAAAATAACTCAAAGGCCATGAATATATTATTTTGTTCACTAGAAAGGAATGAGTTTAATAGTGTCTATTTGTAAGTCTGCATTTGAAATCTGGAAAACTTTGCAAGTTACTCATGAAGGAACAAGCAAAGTTAAACAGACTAAAATTTCCATATTAACTAATCAGTTTCAATTGTTTAAAATGCATGCAAATGAGTCCATTCCTGACATGTATTGTCGATTTCAAGATATTGTCCATTCACTAATTGCACTGGGAAAAAGCTTTTCGGGGAAGACCAAGTCAGAAAAATTCTAAATTCACTCGCTCTAGAATGGGATCAAAAGACACTTACAATCGAAGAAGCAAATGATATCAGTCTAATGAAAGTAGAAGAATTGATTGGGAATCTGATGTCTTATGAAGTTCAACTGCAAGGAAGAAGAGAAAACAAGGTTACAGAAAAGAAGTCCTTAGCATTCAATGCAACAACTGAAGATTCGGAACCAGACGGTGATGAGGAGATTGCTTTCATGATAAGAAACTTCCGGAAATTCCTTAAATATAGAAAAATGAATAATTACAAAAGAAATGATCAAAGGAATTCAAGAAATAATACGGAGAACGTCAATAATGATAGATGCTACAATTGCAATAAAGTCGGGCATTATAGGAAAGATTGTCCTTATCCAGATAAACAGTTGTTCCCTCCAAACAATGATTCGTCAAGGAAAAGAAAGAAAGCATACACAGCAACTCTTGATGACTCAGACTCATCATCTAGTGACGATGAAAAGAAGATGGATAATTCAAATCTGTGTTTCACTCCTATTCATGAATCAGACGACGATGGGAGTATGGATCTAAAAATAGGTACGCCTTTACATTATTTTTAATTTTTTTTGTTTGAATGGATGCTTGTTTGTTTACTTGATTTTTTAATTTCCTTGAATTTTAAATTCAAATTTATCCCTTGAAATTTGAATTTTAAATTCAAAAATAATATTATTTTAATAATATTTTAAATATTAAACTATTAATATTTAAGTATTATTATATTTAATGTTATCATAGGAATTTTATAAGTAGAATATAGGAAATAATATATACATTTATTAGAAATTAGGAATAAAAACTTGTCCTTTGATTCAATAGGCACATGTCGACATACCTGGATACCCCATGTCGACATGCCCCTTAGAAATTTGATTTCAAAATTTGAATTCAAAATTTTGAATTTCCCTCCACGTTTTCACCAACTTCAATGCTCTGGAAAGATGCCTCTTGACCAGAGAACATGTCTATAGAATCTCTATTTAATTTACTCTCTTTATCATCACTTTTCACTATTATTTCAAATTTATCTTCATTATCTTTAACTCCTCTCAAACTTCTTCAATGCCCTCTTCAAGCACTCCTAACACCATTAGACTTCCAAAATCTATCAAAAACTTTCTCTTTAATGACCCGGAAGCTATCAAAGCTTACATCAACTATGTAAACTTTGGTAAAATTCATACGGGGAAATTTGCTATTTTTGAAGATTTTCCTTCTTATGAAATTGAAAATCTTTTTCAACAATGTTCTATTCTTAGTGTAGTAGATAACAAACAAAATGATTTTGTATGTTATCCAAACCTTGTTAAGTTGTTTTATGCGAATTTAAATTGTGGTTTTTATGATGGGAAAGATGGAAAAATTTGGAGTAGTGTTAAAGGAACACAAATAGTTTTGGATCATGAAATGTTAGGAAATATTTTGGGATGCAAGTATACCAGAATGAATCTCTCGGAATTTCAAATAAATGAAAATGATCGAGAGACATTTCATCACATCTTTGAAAGGGATGACAATTTTGAATTCAAAAATTGTTATTTTCGTCCAAAAGCAAGAATTATTAACCTTCTTATTCAACACACCCTTATACCAAGATCGGGAAACTACAATAATCCAACTTTAAAAGTTTGCAAAGCTCTTTTTGCAATTTTTGGAAATTATGATATCAATTGGGCTTAAGTTATTTTGGATGAGCTAAGGCCCAAGAATTTTACTATGGGTGAAAACACATTATATCATGGAATTTATCTCACTCGGAATTTTAATTACTTTGGAATTGATTTCAAAAGGGAAGAATTTATAACTAGAAAAATGTTCAACCATGGAAACATTTCCCTTATGCAAATTCCATTAGTGTTTCAACCATATGAAACACTTACGGAAAAGGAAGAAAGGCTTGCTCACGAAGAGATAGAAGAAATGAAGGAAGAAGAAGAAGAAGAGGAAGAGGAAGGAATGGAAATTGAAGAGGAAGAAGAGGAAGATCAAGAAACTTCCTTAGAGAGTATTGAATATCCTACTAATACCGCTAATCCATCCAATAAAACCATTCTCAATAATCAAAAAATTATAGTGGAAAATCAAAAGACACTCAAAAGATCAATGAGTAAGAAAATGGATAAGATTTCCACTAAAATCGACAAGTTCTTCGGGAAAGTTAGTAGAAAGCTTGGACTATCATCTTCTTCATCTTCATCTAATTAGTTTTAGTTCATGTTATCTTGTTTATTTCAAGTTCTATCCATCTGTTTTCCTTTATTTTAGCTAATATTATATTAGTTTATGTAATGTTGACTAGAATCATTAATGAAATCTTTTATTCAACTTCACTTGTCTCTGTAATTGCTTGTTTTTATATTATACAAATTATAGTTGCATAGATTTGTTCATAATATTCAAAACAAAGCAAATTGTCACTTTAGACAGAGGCATGTCAACATCCCCCATTCCCCCATGTCGACATACAACGGGCAGAAAGTAGTTACACTTTCAAATTTTAATTTCATGTAACTAACTTGTGTCTGTTCATTTTAAACGACTTCCTACCCCTATTTATACCTATTTCTTCCAGAATAATTTATCAAACTTCATTTCTAATCACTCCCTTTCATATTTCTTCCTACTTTTTGAATTATGGCTTCTCCGATTAAGAATCTAAGTGACAATCTTGAGGAAACTCTCACTTCCTTCAAGAATATCCTTACATACATACTTCGTAATCAATGCCACTTAGAATTGAGTCAAATGCAGATGATCAAGGAGCAAGAGAGACATTTCGACGCCCTTCGTTGGATGATCTCAGCCCTTAACAAGGACGATCTCGAAGGAAATCCACCTGTCACTCTCGACAAAGATAAAGAAGAATGAGATGCCATCAAAGCAGACCCTATCTTTGGAGAAGATGGATGGGTGGAAGTACCAAGGAATGTCTAGTCATTCTGTATGCTATTTGTTTGATTTGATTGGTGTGTTTTAAACTTGATTGACTTGACTTATTTAAAACATTTGGTGTGGTTTGTATATATGATTGATTGAATAATTACTGTAAATATGATTGGATGATGATTGGTTTACTGCTGGATTACACTTATGATCACACTCATGATCACATTTCACATTTATGATCACATTTCATACTTATGATCACACTTAGCATTTATTACACTTATATATGGATTACTCTATTTGTATTATGGTTGATTATCTTATATCAAGTTCAGAAAATTTATTAGTAAGAAGTTTTTGTTGATGACAAAGGGGGAGAAGTTATAAAATAGTAGTTGGCTTGGAGTAAGGGGGGGGTAATGATTGGAGTAAGGGGGAGTCATGGAGTAAGGGGGAGTTATGATAGGAGTTATGGTATGGTAAGTATATTTTATAAATACAGGTTGTCATCATCAAAAAGGGGGAGATTGTAAGGAACTGAGATGTTGGTTTTGATGACAACAACCTTTTTCAACTTATCTTATTATAAAATATATACTAACACTATTGTCTAGATAGATATGTATATGCAGGAACTATGCAGGATATATATATATATATATATATATATATATATATATATATATATATATGCAGGTATTGGTTACTGAAGACTGATCATTATAAATACTCAAGACTCAAGATTAAAGACTCTAGAGTATCAAGATCAAGATTTCAAGATAAGTGTCTAGTTTATTGTTAAAACTTCATAATAGCACGGAAACCTTCATTCCATATTTCATTTGGGATGGAACCCATTTCTATCTTCTTAGTGGCTTACAAACCCACGACAAGTAGCTTACAAACCTATGACAAGTGGCTTACAAACCCACAAACATCCTGGTTTTGTACAAGTTCTCGAGTCTTGATGTGATGAGATATTCTGTAGGAAGAAGCTTGCAAAACTACTTCAAAATGGTTTTTTCAAAACTGCTTTTCAAAATGTTTTAGCCTTAAAAATTATCTTTTCAAATGATTTTCAAAAAGATGTTTTAGCCTTAAAATATTCTTTGTTTTTGTTTTAAATAAACTTTTGTTTTAAACTTCATTTGTTTTTAAAACTGTCTTCTGATCTTTTATAATATATATATATACACTTGAGATTTAAAATCAAAATTATATATACATTCTAAAAATATATTTTTCTAATCTTCTTTATTTTAAAACATTGGAAAATTAGTTTATTTTACTCCAGAATCATTTCATCTTGTTTTCCTTTCAATACCTTTTTCAAAACAACTTTTACATTATTTTTAACTAAGGGATGTCGACATCATGGGATACCCCATGTCGACATGGTGGCCTTTAAGTTCAAAAGTTTCAATTTTCAAAAGAAGTGTCTATGCGTTTAAATCTCTTCATGAATGGTTATGACCGTTACTGGTCTATAAATAGCCTTCACAAACGAATCTTTTAACTAACTATTTTCTTATTTTATTCACTCCTTCTTCTCCACAAATCCATATTCTAAAATTTTCATATTTTTAAGATCGTGCCGAAATTCTACCGAATTCTCAAGTTAATCAAATTAGAATCTCATTCTTGTTTGATTCTCTGCCCTCTCTCGAAGATCAAAGTGCTATTCAGAGTTATAGGATCAATTTGTAATCAAAAGTTTATCGAGTCTCTCTATAAGGTGTGGTTGTACCTGGAAATCAATTGGGTAATCTTGTGGCCCGAAAATCAAGAGAGTTTGCCCCGGACTCGTGAGATAGGAGGGTACCTCAAGGCCTTTAGAAATTGAGGATTGTAATCTCGACATTGGTATAATAGAAATCTGTATGTGGTGTTCTGCCTTGGTACAGGACTAGACGTAGGGTAACTCCGAACCAGTATGAAATCCGGTGTGTTCTTTCCTTTTACTGCTTTTTGTTTACTTTCTGCATCTGTGTTTGATTCTGTGATTGTTCTGTGATTAAGTTCTGCATTTGTTTGTGTCATAATTTTAATTTAGTCCATATAAGTCTTAGAATCCATTAAACACTATTCACTCCCCCTCTAATGTTAAATTAACTTTAAGATCCTTAATCTGCATTCCCTTTCAATTGGTATCAAAGGGAGGTTTTCATAGTTTTCATAATCTGAAACTTGAAAATTGTTTTAATGGCTACCAACACTGGTAATGTCAACTCTGGCACTAGTTCTATTAACACTAACACTAGTTCATTAGTAGAAGGTCAGTCTACTGTCAGACCACCATTTTTCAATGGCAGTAATTATGCATATTAGGCTTGTAGAATGAAAATTTATTTACAATCAGTAGGATTAGACACTTGGAATATCACACAAACTGAGTATGTTGAACCAACTACCGATTTTTCTTAGTGGACTGCTGAGCAAAAGGGTGTTGCACAAAATAACTCAAAGGCCATGAATATATTATTTTGTTCACTAGAAAGGAATGAGTTTAATAGTGTCTATTTGTAAGTCTGCATTTGAAATCTGGAAAACTTTGCAAGTTACTCATGAAGGAACAAGCAAAGTTAAACAGACTAAAATTTCCATATTAACTAATCAGTTTCAATTGTTTAAAATGCATGCAAATGAGTCCATTCCTGACATGTATTGTCGATTTCAAGATATTGTCCATTCACTAATTGCACTGGGAAAAAGCTTTTCGGGGAAGACCAAGTCAGAAAAATTCTAAATTCACTCGCTCTAGAATGGGATCAAAAGACACTTGCAATCGAAGAAGCAAATGATATCAGTCTAATGAAAGTAGAAGAATTGATTGGGAATCTGATGTCTTATGAAGTTCAACTGCAAGGAAGAAGAGAAAACAAGGTTACAGAAAAGAAGTCATTAGCATTCAATGCAACAACTGAAGATTCGGAACCAGACGGTGATGAGGAGATTGCTTTCATGATAAGAAACTTCCGGAAATTCCTTAAATATAGAAAAATGAATAATTACAAAAGAAATGATCAAAGGAATTCAAGAAATAATACGGAGAACGTCAATAATGATAGATGCTACAATTATAATAAAGTCGGGCATTATAGGAAAGATTGTCCATATCCAGATAAACAGTTGTTCCCTCCAAACAATGATTCGTCAAGGAAAAGAAAGAAAGCATACACAGCAACTCTTGATGACTCAGACTCATCATCCAGTGACGATGAAAAGAAGATGGATAATTCAAATCTGTGTTTCACTCCTATTCATGAATCAGACGACGATGGGAGTATGGATCTAAAAATAGGTATGCATTTACATTATTTTTAACTTTTTTGTTTGAATTCATGCTTGTTTGTTTACTTGATTTTTTAATTTCCTTGAATTTTAAATTCAAATTTATCCCTTGAAATTTGAATTTTAAATTCAAAAATAATATTATTTTAAATATTAAATTATTAATATTTAAGTATTATTATATTTAATGTTATCACAGGAATTTTATAAGTAGAATATAGGAAATAATATAAACATTTATTAGTAATGCATCCATAGCCATTAGTTTTGGGCCTCCAAGTAGTGGGATGTTACAAGTTGGTATTAGAGCATAGGTTTATGAAAACTTAAAAGAAAAGTTAAACCTAAAAGCTTTTTGAAACATAATCTAATGAATTAGAAGTATGATTGAGGTTTGGGATAATGCTATGGAAACGTACTTGTATTTGATACACACACACACGTATTCCCCTCTCTCTTAGACCGTTCTTCTGTATCTTACTAAGGCTCGTATGCAGATTTATGAGAAAGAAGATATGGAAGTAGGAAACAGAAGAGGAAATCTTGGTGGAGGAAGCACCACAACCAATGGGAATGCTCAACCCAATAGCAGAAGGAACCTGGGTCGACCGGTTAATGCTAATAACCAAAATGCTAAAGCCAATGTGGGTGTTGGAAATCCTCCAGTAGATGCAGGGATGATGTATCAGTTTTTCGCCAATCTTTTGCAAGCAGGAGTTGCTGCTGGAGTTGCTGGAAATGTTGGCGGAGCTAATCCTATGGCTCCAGTTGGGAATAATTATGCTAGGTTGAGCAGGGACTACACCAGTCTGGGTGGAAAGCCATTTATGGGAACAGAGGATGCTATTGAAGTTGAGAATTGGTTGTTGCACCATGAGAGAATCTTTACAGATCTAGGTTTGGATGATGAGCAAAAGAGGAGGCTTGCCTCGAGGCAGTTGTAAGGGGCAGCGCTTCACTAGTGGAATAGTGTGACTGTCGGAGTTCCGGAGGAAGAGTTGACATGGGATGAGTTTAGAAGGAGATTTGAGCAGAGGTTTTTATTTGAAGTTGCCAAGTTGGCATTGATGAGAAAGTTTATGGATCTAGTTCAGGGAGAGATGTCAGTGATCGAGTATGCTACTAAGTTTGATGAGCTATCTTGATATGGATATGCTATTATAGACAATGACATCAGAAGGAATGAGAGGTTCGTTCGGGGATTGAGGCCTGAGCTTATTAGAGCGACCAAGACACATATCCGTGATCCTTGTAATGTGATGGTGGAGATGACCATTCGCCATGAAGAGATGCTAGTTGTTTGTGCTAGAGAGAAGCAAGTTGAATCCCAGGGTCCTCAGGGAAAGAAGAGGAAGTTCTTTAAGAAGAAGAGATCCCAGAAGTGGGATGTTCCCAATAAGGCAAAGGCCGATTTAGTATGCTTCAAGTGTGACAAGAAGGTTCATTATGCTCATGAGTGCCGATCAGGCAAGGGGAAGAAGCCTGCAGAAAAGAAGAATGTCAAATGCTTCAACTGCGTCCAAGTTGGGCACTATAAGAACAGTGTCCAGAGTCAGTCAGGACGAACAGAGGGAAGATTTTTGCTGTTGGACCACCATCTTCTTCTAGGTCGTCTGCAGCTGAAAAAGGGAAAACTATGATGGAAGATACACTTTTGATTCAGAGTACACTAGTTAGGGTACTATTTGATATTGGTGCATCACATTCATTTATATCACAGTATTTGGTTGATAGGTTATGCATAGAATCCACATACCTTGTTGCTTCCTTAAGAGTTGCGAATCCAATAGGAGGGTATGCAACTCTAGGGATGAGATGTGACCAGTTAGAACTTGATTTGTTAGGTCATAAGTTTGCATGCAGTCTATATGTTTTTTATTTCATAAATTTAGGGATCATTTTGGGTATGGATTGGTTGGATAAAAATTAGGCCAGGATATTTTGCTAGGATAGGGAAATATCATTGAGACACCCTGATAGTCATAATCGAATCATCTTCTCAGTGGAGAATTCAAGCATGTGTGTTTGTGCTTTGTTAAATGATATGGAAGTGGGAGAAGAGTTATGTCAGGTTCGAGTAGTAAGAGAATTTGCAAATGTCTTTGAGCCAGTTACGGGATTACCATCGAAACGAGCTGTTGAGTTTCGGATAGATCTTGTACCAGGAGCTAAACCTGTTAGTAGACCACCTAGCAGGATAACACCGACTAAGATGAAGGAATTAAAGGTGCAGCTAATGGATCTAGAAGGAAGGAATTTCATTAGGCCAAGCAGTTCACCTTGGGGAGGGGCCGCAGTGTTCGTGAAGAAACCAGATGGGTCGTTAAGGATATGCATCGACTAGCGTAAGTTGAATGAAAGGACGATCAAGAATAGATATCCTCTGCTGAAAATAGATGACCTATTTGATCAGTTGAGTGGAGCCAGAGTGTTTTCCCAATTGGATTTTGCAACTGGGCTCCATCAGTTAAAGGTGACAGAGGACAGCATTTCGAACTATGTATGGTTTGTATGAGTGGTTAGTGATGCCATACGGGTTAACGAATGCACCTGCTTTCTTTGTAGATTCGATGAACTGAGTTTTCTGAGAGCACTTGGATAGGTTCATGTTGGTATTCATAGATGACATTTTAGTGTACTCGAAAGATGAAAGAGAGCATGAGGATCATCTAAGAGTAGTGCTGGAGACGCTGAGGCAGTATCAGCTGAAAGCGAAGTTTTCCAAGTGTCATTTTTGGAAGAAAGAGGTTAAGTTTCTTGGTCACATGGTTTCAGAGGAGGGCTTGTTAAACGATCCAGTTGAGATCTCTGCTGTCAATAATTGGAATAGACCAGAGACGGTAATTGAGATCAGGAGTTTTCTTGGACTTGCTGGCTATTACCGGAGATTCATTAAAGATTTCTCACGGATAGCAGCACCTTTGACTAAGTTGACTAGGAAAGAAATGAAGTTTATTTAGTCCGACAAATGCAAGGAAGGGTTCCTTAATTTAAAGCATTTGTTGACCAATGCACTAATGTTAGTAGTTCCAGATGGATACCAAGGGTTGGTAGTATACACTGATGCATGTGGGACTGGATTAGGAGATGTGTTGATGCAGAAGGATAAAGTGATTGCCTACGCTTCATGACAGCATAGACCGCATTAAGTAATATATCATACTCATAATTTAGAGTTGGTTGCGGTGATCTTCGCACTAAAGATTTTGAGACATTATCTCTTAGGGGATAGATTTGATCTATACACCGATCATAAGTCTTTAAGGTACTTGTTCTCTCAAAAGGAGCTGAATATGCGACAACAGAGATGGCTGGAGTTTTTGGCTGCTTATGATTTGGTATAGAATACTGGGAAAGGAAGTAAAGTAGCGGATGCTCTTAGCAGAAGACATAAGAATGTGGTGTTAGCTATGTTGGTAGAGTGGAAGAATTTAGAAGCTTTGACTACTTGTAGAGCGCAATTAAGATCGACTACTAGTTCTAGTCAAGGTACTTCCATGTTGTCTTGTTTAGAAGTTTGACCATTGTTGATCGAAAGGATTGCTTCTAAGTAGAAAGAGGATCTAGTTTTAGCTGAGAGGATTAGAAGGCTTGTGGAAGGATCAGAGATCGATGATATAAAGGATTTTGGAATCGACCAAAAAGGATGGTTGAGAAAGAAAGGACGATTATGTGTTCCGAATGTAGAGAACTTAAGGTGAGAAGTTCTTGAAGAATGTCATCGATCCAAGTTTGCGATTCATCCTGGAGGGACCAAGATGTATCAAGATATGAAGAGGAGCTTCCATTGGGAAGGCATGAAGAGGGATGTTGGTTTGTAGGTTAAGCAATGTGCAAACTGTCAACAAGTGAAGGCTGAACATCAAAAGTCGAGTGGTTTGCTTCAACCTTTAGAGATTCCAGTATGGAAATGGGATTCGATATCCATGGACTTTATAGACGGGTTGCCAATGTTGAATAGGGAAAATGAAAGCATATGGGTCATATTGGACAGGTTGACCAAGAGTGCCCATTTCATTCCAGTCGGGTCAACCAGGACGACACCTGTTTTGGCGAAGTTGTTCATGAAGAACATAGTTAGACATCATGGGATTCCTAGTAGCATAGTCAATGACAGAGATGCATTATTCACTAGCAAATTTTGGAAGAGTCTACAAGAGGTATTGGGTACCAAGCTCAAGATGAGTACAACATATCACCCACAGACGGATGGGCAGATAGAAAGAGTCAATAAAGTACTCGAAGATTTATTGAGAGCTTTTGTATTGGACTTTGGTGGACCTTGGGAGGATCACCTACATTTGGTTGAGTTTTCCTATAATAATAGTTATCAGACTAGTATAGGAATGGCGCCTTTTGAAGCTTTGTATGGAAGGCCATGCAAATCGCCAGCATGTTGGTTGGAGACCGGAGACAGATTAGTCTTAGGTCCAGATATGGTTAGAGAGGCGTCAGAAAAGATTGAGTTAATCCGAGAGTGGATGAAGGAAGCTCAATCCAAACAGAAAAGTTATGCAGATAAGAGGCGTAAAGATTTAGACTTCTCAGTTGGAGATAGGGTTTTTATTAAAGTATCGCCAATGAAGGGTGTGGTACGATTTGGAAAATCGGGGAAACTGGCCCCAAGATACGTTAGTCTGTTTTTAGTTTTAGAAAGGATTGGAAAGCTCACATACATGGTACAGTTGCCGAGCAGTGTGGCAAGTGTCCATAATGTATTTCATGTGTCTCATCTTCGCAAGTATATGCATGATCTAGAGATTACTATTCCTCCAACAGGGTTGTAAGACTTGGTAGTAGAGCCAAATTTGACTTTTATTAGACAACCGGTTCGGGTTGTAGCGAGAGATGAGAAAAGATTGAGGACCAAGACAATCAAGTTGGTTAAAGTTCAGTGGAGCGACAACGAGAAGGACTATACTTGGGAGACAAAGGACAGGATTCGAGATACTTATCCTGATCTGCTTTGATGGTATGTCTATATTAGATTTATATAGATAAGTTGCTAGTCAGGTAGGTAGTATGGTTGTTAGGAGCTGTTACAGATGATTGCTATGTTTAGTGTTTAGTCCTTACTAAATTTCGCGGACGAAATTCTTTAAGGAGGGGAGCCTGTAACGCCCCTAATTTTTGTTAACATTATTCAGAAGATTTAATTAGATAAATTAAATAGAATAATGTAAATAAAAGAGTGATAAGGGGATTGAGATTTGTAAATAAACTTAGAGGCCATGCTTAATTAACTTGAATGGGCTTATAAATGCTTATAAATGATAATTAAATTAACGTAAGGGCATTAGGGTAATTGCCGCCCATATTTCCTTACCCTTACTCTTATTCCTATACCATTCACGTTCATTTTATCACAAACAAAAACGTAAGAAAAGAGAAAGAGGAGCCGACCATTAGGAGTAAGAAGAGAAGAAGAAGTTCAAGATTAAAGCTTTGGATTCAAGCTTGGGGAATAAATCTCAAACCAATCTCCAATTTCTTTATCCAAATTAAGGTGAATAATAATCATAACCATCTCTATTTTGTTCTAATTCCTATGTTTTCGGATTTAAGATTAAATCCATTTTATGATGTTTTGGATGATGATATGCTTGGATTCATAACATGTTTGATTTAATTCCAATTGTTTAAATATGGATATACACGATTTTGGGGCAAAACCGATTGCAAATGATTTTCGAATGCCATGGAAAAATTATATGTTATGTAAAATATGATTTTGGAGATTGGTTTCAATTTTATAATTTTCCAAGCTATGGAGAATTTATTATGAATTTTCTAAGGAAAATAAAGTTAATTGGGTTTAAAAATTAATTTTGGTTATTATATGATGAATTTGGGTCTGAAATTTATATGTGTTAGATAACATATTAAAAGTGAATTTCTGTGATTTGTGGGGATTTTTGCTAAGTGTTTTAGTAGAGAAATTAAATTATTTTGAAAGGCGGACCTAAATGATTTAATTGTTTTATATAATGGAAGGGCTTATTTGTTAAAATAAATCATGGTTTCGATCTAAAAATATGCGGCAATTATTTGTGTCAAAATCTGAGAAGTTTAAGGCAACCAATCAATAGTTTACATATAGGCAAGTTAGTTACAAAGAAATTACTTTATTTGGTAAAAACAACTTTTACACAGAATAAGTAGGTTCCGCCACTTTCGAAAGCACCCCTTCGACTCAAAGCTTTCGCCTTCATTCAGGTCAAAACCCACCAAGACGAAACCAATGAGGCCGAAACCAATACACATGGTATCACTTTTTGGTATGTAGTGGATTGGAGAAAGGCAGAAGGTAGGGTGTCGAAACATAGCTTCCGATGGGGTTGATGCCTTTGTTTTGTTTTCTAAAGAAAAGCACTTGCTTGTTTTACTAAAAGGTTTCGAAGGAGTCGAAACCGAAACTTGACAAAGGGTCTTTTATTTAGTTTTTGAAAGAGAGTTGCCACTTTACTGTTTAAAGTAGTAGCCTCCGTAGGAGCTACTTAGTTTTCAAAGTAAAGCTTTTGGAAGGGGTAGTTTTGACTAAGTCGAAACCCTTCTGCTACCTTAGGACTTTTGAAGTTATTGAGGATATTAATACTTTCAGAAGGTAATCTTTGTTTTATAAATGTAAGCCACTTCCTATAGGTTTCGAAATGGGTTGGGGGTTTCGAAAGGGGTTCGAAGCTAACCTTCAAGTGTTTTACCCAAATGTCTTATGCTTTCGAAAGGGTGGTGCCATTCCATCAAGTTTTCCCCAATACTTTTATGAGATAAAAGAATGGTTTCGAAAGAGATACTTTCGTTTATATTCACTTGACCCAAATGACGTTTTAAATACAAACCCAATGGTTTTGAAAGAGGGACTTTCAATGATTTTGAAGATCTACTTTCAAATGGTTTCGAAGCTATGCTTCTATAGTTAAATGGTAACACTTTAATACATTCGAAAGGTTTTGAAATAAAGGTTTTAAAGCATTTCAAAAGGCAGGGGCCTAATTTTTTGAAAATAGATTATTATGCTTTCGAAGGAGGTTATCCAGTGAGGTATAAAGCAAGGTTTTGAAGGTTTCGAAAGACTTTGTTATTCAAAACAAATAACCCAATCTCATTTTAAAGAAAACCCATGGCTAAATAAAGGAGTTTTGAAATGGTTATAAGTAAAAGATTTGAAGGAGCTTTTCCTTGATAAAATAATAGGTTAAAGGGATTGACCATGTTTTGTATGAAAATGATTTCAAGGATATTAAACCCACAGGAGTGGTATTGTTATGTTATTATGTTTGCTTCTTAAAATATAAGTGTATTCACATTATAACGGACCAATAACTGCATTTTAGGGATAAAGGGCAGAAGAACTAGCTAGGTTGACCCAGTAGTGAATATAAATTGATTAAACTCTTGAATGAGTAGAATTGCATCTAGGAGGTCAGGGAGACCATAGTATAGGTGCTTAAACATAGAAGTTGTCAGGGAGATAGGTTCATAGTAACTCCATGAAAACTATGATAAGGAAGTTATTGGAGTTACCAATAGGTTCATAGTGATTCCCACGAAAACTATGATTTTAAGAGTGGTTGGCAGGGGCCAATTGGTTTGTAGTACATCCATGAAAACTATATTCGGATTAAGTTATCAACAGATGTCAATAGGTTCCCAGTCAACCCATGAAAACTAGGATTAGAAAGAAGTTATTGGAGTTACCAATAGGTTAAGGGAGAACCCATGAAATAATTAATTTAATTGGTAGGGGCCAATAGGTTCTTAGTAAGCCTATGAAAACTATGAAACAGGACAGGGAGTCCATATATTATATAAAGGTTAATAGTAAGCCCATGAAAACTATGAAACATGACAGTGAGTCCATATATTATATAAAGGTTATTAGTAAGCCCCAGAAAACTAATAGGTTAATAGTGATCCTAGAAACTATAAATTGACAAGTAGTCAGTTAAATAGAGGATGGGAAATCCAGAATGTTTTAATTTAGTATGCATATCATCATAATATTTTGAATTATTATGTTTTAACCATTGTAGATGCAGGAGCACAGTATATGGTTTTATAAAGGTTTTAAGGATACTTGTGAGGGGAAAACCCGTTCCGCTAATCGGCATGGTCTTACTAGATATCTAAATGGTTTGAGATGGTAGATTATTATTCATACCAGGCTTTATGTCTGACTCGAAATTTTTGTTTTCCCCTTAAACTCTCGGGTGCTTAATTGATTTTGAGTAGTTTGAGAGTCAAGGTTTTTAGGTACCTCATCTGACGAATAAGCTTCCAGAGACATGCATGAGGCATATAGCTATTTAGATTTATTTTTCATTTGATTCCACTGTGTTATGATTATATACCCTGATCAACTAAGGGGGCATCTTCATATGTCGCTCTTGGCGTATATTGTAATAAGTATAATTTGTTTGAACGTGGATATGTACTGGGATTATGTAATGAACATGAAATGTTTTGAATGGAATGTGGAAATGTGTTTTGATATGTTAATTTTTTTTCCATATTATTGTGTTTTTGTGTATCAATGTATCTAACATTGCTATATTTGGTCGCCGAGGATTAGTAAATATGGATGACTGCAGCATCCATAATCGTTAGTTTTGGACCTCCAAGTAGGGGGATGTTATAGCGTCATTGCTTCCTGGAGTTTGAATGGGAGCCGGAGGATCTGCAAATTCATGGAAACAAGAAAATAAGCCGATAACTATTGGGCATGAAGAGGGCATGAAGAACGAAACCTTTCGAATAATGGAGAGTAGAGCGGGATACCTATGTCCGGCTGACTTTCAGTTGTTTTCAGAGTGCTCCCTTTTTGAATGAGGGTCAGCACCTTTGATTTATAACCTGTCTATTCGGATCATAGCCTGAATCTTGTCCCGTGCCAAGTGAAACTAATGCTCCAACTGTTTGAAGTGAAAGGGAACTTTTTAGGATCGGACTTTGAAGGTTCATCAATGTTTTTCCCTTTTGCCGGAGGGTGTCAAAATATCAAAGTATCATAGCCTTGCAGTAGCAAGAGCTAAAGGTTCATTCCATCTCACATACCAGTTTCTCCTCATCCAAATCAGCTTCGCCAAAGGCTTTCATCCACATTTCAACAATATATTCCCTAGCCTTGGCAAGCGATTCGAGGTTGCCTTTTCCACAAAAACTCAAGTCACGGTAGATTAGGACCTTAGCATTGTATTCAACAATCAAAGGATTGAGCATGTCCTTAATCTCATTCTGGACAGCCTCTTTAGCATCCTCCAACTGGGCCTCAATTTGCTCCCTAACTTCATTACGGCCAGCTTCCCCTGCCTCTTCCTTGAGGACTTCAATTTGGGCGAGTTGCTCATCAAGTTTAATTTTTAACTCTCGAGCCTCGAAAGCCTCTTCACAATACCTTTAAGACTCTTCCTAAGCCTCAAGTTTTTTTTCCTTCTCTTTGTTAAGAAGTTCTTCGAGTGCCTCAACGTGGGGGGATACACCGTCTTTCTCTTTTTGCAGTGTGTCCTTCTCTAGAGCAAGCACACTGCTGTAGTTAAGGGAAACATCCAACTCCTTTTTGTGAGCCATTTCCAGATGACTAATCGCTTCGGATGTTTCTTTAGCACTCTTCTCTACCGCGGATAGCTTCGTTGTCAACTCTGTGATCTCGTCATCTTGGTGTTTGATTATGTATTTATCATGGACCACCTCCAACTTAAGGCGATCGATTTCATGTTGCCTCTCAGTAGACACCTCAGAGATTTTCTTAGCTAAATGCTAGAATGCTTCATGCTGCACAAAAACATCATTGACACATGCCAGTGAACTCGCTTTAGCACTCTCTGGCATTGTATGGATGGAAGGAAGAAACTTTAGCCCATCAAAGTAGATTTTTGGAAAATTGACCTTAAGTTTGTCCAATCTTTCGACCGTAGAGGCCTCAAGAGCTGTGGTAGTCAAAGCTAGATCAGAAGTAACAATAGCATGTTTACTCGACCAACGATCGCAAGGCTGCCGAGAACCAGATGAACCTGAATGATGTTCGGGTAGCACAGCAGTTTGGGGAACGTGAGAAGAGAATTAATTGCCACTGTATATAAGAGGATTGGGCTGAACTTCTTGATGAGATGATTGAGATTTGGACTTGTTCTTAGAGGATGAAGACTCCCTTGAACAATGACTTCTTTTCGGCTGTCATCCCTTTCTCGACGCCTACCCGACTCTAGACCGCGACTGGATCCATACTATGTCAAGGAGCCCCTCAAGTGATCAAAGACACATGAATGATACATAGCACCTGCAAACCAAATAAGAGCATGTGAGTAACCATCAAATTAAAATTAGACAAAAATCCCGTAGTAAAGGGCGCATGATTGTGAGTGTCCTAGTGTGCCCCCGACGGACCAATTAGTGTAACCTTGCTCATAGGAGTATTTTCCCCTTTGCTAGTGGGAGGAATTCATCACCAGTCCTAGTAGGAGAATTAAGCCCTCCAATACTAATGTTGGGAAAGTCAAAGGTCATGATAGCGTCAGGGATCAGGAGACTCGAGAATCCCTCCATTGAACTTTCTAAAGGCTGAGAGGAAGACTCTTCTTCAATTGAGGTGATGATGAACTCAGGCTTTCTAGCAGTTTTTCTCTTATGGAGTTTGTACGCGAGCATTTTTCCTTTTCCTATTAGCATACGAGATTTTGTGCCTTGTGATGAATCGACTACATGCGCATTTCCTGAGCCTGCATCATCATCGTCAGGCTTGTTGGCTTCATCACCTCTAATTTCACCTTCTTCGACATCGTCCTGAGCCTCCTCGACCAGGGGCATGACAGGGCTATAATTGCGGCTTTCTTATTCCGCAATATTTCTTTGCAACATAACGCTTCTTGGAAGCCCGATGCTATGACCTTCTTCTAACAGCCCAAAAGGAGTTAACCACTCATCGGTTACAAGGAATCTGATGTCCTTGTCCACAACTGGGGAGGTGCGGATTGAAGAAACCGCCCTTGAATAATTATCACCTTTGGGTTGTGGATGGACACCTATAAATTTTCGAAGTATTTGTTAGTTCGGGATACGGCTCGGGCTAAATAATTTGTGAATAAAGTGAAGGAAACACTTACATCCTTCCAACCATCGCCTCGCGAAGCCAGGCGAACAACAAACGTAGAACCAGTCGTGTCTAAAGACACTGAGCTTGTTCCAAGCACCAATCAGGAATTAATAGTTGGGCGAAGACTCGAGGAAAGTATAAGAAAGGCTTCACATTCGTCGTTTGAAATTGTAGATGAACCTAATGTCTTCAGGAGATGGTGGGCATAACAGAACATCCATAAATAATAAGAAAGTGTCATGAAGAAAAGCATAGCTATTCGGATGCAGCTGAGTAAGAGCTATTCCTAGATAATTTAGCATCTCTCAGATAAAAGAATTAAAAGGCGGCACACATCCAGCCTAGCACATTAATTTATTACATGCCTTATATCCCTCCGAGGGCAAGTGAGCCATGTCTTTTACTGAAGGGAATAGAACATCTCCAAATGAGATCCCATGTTTAAACCACAACCCACGGAGAGTAGCATCACCAATTCCGGAGGCCTAGGAATCCATCGGGTTGTCTAGAAATATAGCACTCTCTATAATGCCTAGGGTAGGATTTATCTCTTTCATCAAAAGGATGGGAACATCAGAGAAAAGGTCAACCAATGGACCAAAAAGCTCTGGTTGCTCAGTTTGATGTTCAGGAGAAAGTCTATCAGATACAATCACAGAACTTGACTCGACACCTGAATTGTTGTGCTGTTAAGGTTGTCTAGAAGACATTACAACTAAACACCCTGAATGTCTGGAGCCCATATCAACTAAATTCAGTAGATAGTCAAGATCAGAAAAATTTAAGTTTCCCCTATGATAAGTGTAAATTGTCTATGTATTGTGGTGTAGTGTTGTACAGTGTAGAGATAAACGGTTTCAAATTAAAAGAAAAAGTAAGTGACCAACCTTTGGATTCCAACTAGAGCGACAAACATTGCTGACCGCATCAACTGGCATTTAGATTGATCGGTTGTGTAAGCTTTGGGATCGACCATCGACATATCAAAGTGTGAAGTTCATTATTGAAGTCCATTTATTAAGTTTTAATTCATATTCTAAGCCCCAGAAGTTTATTCGTTTAATTTTAAGTTCAAAGGTGGACATGCAATTCCTGTTATCCATTATAGTCATATGTTCAAGTTTGTTAAGATGGGATTGGTTCTAATTGTTCATGCAAGTTAATATGGATTGGTTTACTCAAGCATTCAAGCTCAATTCAAAGGCTTAAAATCGGCTAAGTACCCATAGCCGACCTCTCTCCTAGAGCAAACGATCGATCGCTCATAACCAACATGACCTATCCATATTTATACCTAATCCTTATGCCTAAACCAATACAACCGGTCCCTTAGCCAAGCATCCCATCACCGATGCCACCTCGAACTACAATGACCGATCCCTATTACATGCTTCTGCACTAATCCCTTCACCTAGCCATTTTCACGTTTCCCTCAAATCTTTATGTAATACCCTATTTATATTGACATTATTCAGGAGATTTAATTAGAATAAATCAAATAGAATAATGTAGATAAGTAGATTGAGGTTGATTAATAAACTAGGTGGCCATGCTTATTTAAAATCAAATGAACTTATATAAATGGTTAAGAAATTAAACACAAGGGCATTAGGGTAAATAGCGGCCCACACTTTCCAACCTTATACTATCTTTCTTAGCTCTACATGTTCATTTCACCAAAACAAAAATATTCATAACCGTGAGAAGCAAGGTCGGCCATTAGAAGAGAAGAGAAATCAACTGAAAGATAGGATTCAAGTTAGAAGGAATCAGTATCAATCAAACTTCAATTTCGTTATCCAATCTAAGGTGAATAATAATTTCTACATCTCTAATTTGATTTTAAACAACATATGGTTTCAGATTTCAGGATAAATCTGTTTTATGATATGATGAATGATGATATGCTTGATTTTAATTTATATGTGTTTAAACAAGGTTGTTTAATAAGAGATATACACAGTTTTAGGGTAAAACCGAGACGAAATGATTTTTAAATTCCATGGAAAAAATTTATATTATAGAAAACATGATTTTGGAGATGGGTTTCTATTCTCATAATTTTCCGAGTGGATATGGATTTTATACGAATTTCCTAACGAGGAAAATAATATATTGGGTTATAAATTATTTATGGCAAAAATAATGATTATTTGGGTTTGAAATTTTGATATAGTGGAAAACATATTAAAATAGATTTTCAGAATTTTTCCAAATTTTTCTTAAGTGTTTTGATAAATATATAAAATTATTTAAGGTATGAGACTTAAATGTTTTACATATTTAATTAAGGAGAATGGGCATTTTATAAAATAAATTTATTATTTAATTTTTAAATTAGTGGCAGCATTTTTCTAAAAAGGAATTGTTAACCAATGAGAATTTGATAAACAAAGGCAGGTTAGTTGAAAAGTTATCTTCTTTAAGTTAAAAACAAGAAAATCATGCTTTTAGCACGTTTCAGCCAATTTAGGATAATACCTTCCAACCCAGACCTTTCGACTAAGTCGAAAGGTTATACCTTTCGATAAGGTCAAACCAATGCATATGGTATCAAGCACTTTGGTACGTAATGAATTGGACAGAGTCCAAGGGTTCTTAATCGAAAGGTTGATGGCCAAAGAGGTTGGGTTATGTTGTTTTATAAACTTAAGCTTTCACCTGCTTTGCTTTCGAATTAGAGCTTTCGACCAGGTCAAATGTTTAAAAATAAAGGTTTTATACCTTTCGACAAAGACGAAAGGTTGCTACTACTTTACTTCTATTCTGTTTTGAAACCTTCCGACATAGTCAAAAGGTTACTGCGACTTATTATTGTTTAGTTTTGAACCTTCCGACACAGTCGAAAGGTTATAGCCACTTTTTCCAACCTTTCGAAGTCGCTGCTTCCACAAAGACAAAAGATTTACTTGTTTCAGAAAAACCATCTGCTTCTCCCATAACTTTCGAAAGGTTTCAAAGCCTTCGACTTAGATGATTTATCCTTGTTTTATAAATGAAATATAACCCAAGCTTTCGAAGGAGTTGCTTTAAAAGGCAAAGGTCGATTGTTTTAAAGCTTTCGAAGAAGACCTTCCGACTAAGTCGAAAGGTTGCTTCCATTGTAGTCAAAAGGTTTTAAAAGAGGACCTTCCTCGTATTTTAACTTGAACCCAGTAAGTCTTTGAAAGGTTTATATTTTAAGAGTTGAATGCTTTCGAAAGGTTTAAATAGCCGAATGTTTTCAATGGTTTCGAAGGGTTTGGATTCGAAAGGTTGTTTTGAAGACCTTTCGACAAGGTTGAAAGGTTTGGTTTTAAAAATATTTGAAAACCCGTACTCTAATTTTTAAAGGAAAACCCACGGGTTATATATAAAGGAGTTTTTTAATGGCTTTAAGTATGTAATCTTGAAGAAGTATTTCCCTGATAAAAATATAAGTTAAGAGTGTTAACTATGTTATGATATGTATTTCAAGGCCTTAAACCCACAAGTGTGGTATTGTTAAATTATTGCTTTGCGTTTTCAATTATGAGTATATTCACATGATAACCCATAACTGTATTTTGGGGAAAAAGGGGTAGAAGAACCAGCCAGGTTAACTCAATAGTGAATATAAATTGCTTAAACTCCTGAATGAGTGAGATTGCATCCATGGAGTCAAGGTGACCAAAATATAGGATGCCTAAACTTTGTAGTTATTGGAGGTAAACCAAAAGGTTAAACCCTTGAAAACTATGATAAGGTAGTTATTGGTGCATACCAAAAGGTTCATAGTAAACCCATGAAAACTATGATAAGGTAGTTATTGTTGCATACCAAAAGGTTCATAGTTAACCCATGAAAACTATGTATTAATAGTAGTTGGCAGGGGCTAATTGGTTTGTAGTGAACCCATGAAAAATATATTCGGATTAAGAATTGACATTAGTCAATAGGTTCCTAGTAAACCCATGAAAACTAGGATAAGAGAGTGGTTAATGGAAGTATCAGTAGGTTCCTAGTCAACCCATGAAAACTAGGATGTGAAGTGAGTTACTGGATAAATCCATAGGTTCCTAGTAAACCCATGAAAACTAGGATAAGGTGATTAGTTATTGGAAAGTCCATTAGGTTCAGGAGGACCCATGAATTGATTAAGTTAACTGGCAGGAGCTTATGGGTTATTAGTGATCCCATGAAAACTAAAAAGGTTAATAGTGACCCTAGAAACTATAATTATAACAGGGTGTTAGACTAAACTGGGAGAGTAGAGCGGGATACCTATGTCCGGCTGACTTTCAGTTGTTTTCAGAGTGCTCCCTTTTTGAATGAGGGTCAGCACCTTTGATTTATAACCTGTCTATTCGGATCATAGCCTGAATCTTGTCCCGTGCCAAGTGAAACTAATGCTCCAACTGTTTGAAGTGAAAGGGAACTTTTTAGGATCGGACTTCGAAGGTTCATCAATGTTTTTCCCTTTTGCCGGAGGGTGTCAAAATATCAAAGTATCATAGCCTTGTAGTAGCAAGAGCTAAAGGTTCATTCCATCTCACATACCAGTTTCTCCTCATCCAAATCAGCTTCGCCAAAGGCTTTCATCCACATTTCAACAATATATTCCCTAGCCTTGGCAAGCGATTCGAGGTTGCCTTTTCCACAAAAACTCAAGTCACGGTAGATTAGGACCTTAGCATTGTATTCAACAATCAAAGGATTGAGCATGTCCTTAATCTCATTCTGGACAGCCTCTTTAGCATCCTCCAACTGGGCCTCAATTTGCTCCCTAACTTCATTACGGCCAGCTTCCCCTGCCTCTTCCTTGAGGACTTCAATTTGGGCGAGTTGCTCATCAAGTTTAATTTTTAACTCTCGAGCCTCGAAAGCCTCTTCACAATACCTTTAAGACTCTTCCTAAGCCTCAAGTTTTTTTTCCTTCTCTTTGTTAAGAAGTTCTTCGAGTGCCTCAACGTGGGGGGATACACTGTCTTTCTCTTTTTGCAGTGTGTCCTTCTCTAGAGCAAGCACACTGCTGTAGTTAAGGGCAACATCCAACTCCTTTTTGTGAGCCATTTCCAGATGACTAATCGCTTCGGATGTTTCTTTAGCACTCTTCTCTACCGCGGATAGCTTCGTTGTCAACTCTGTGATCTCGTCATCTTGGTGTTTGATTATGTATTTATCATGGACCACCTCCAACTTAAGGCGATCGATTTCATGTTGCCTCTCAGTAGACACCTCAGAGATTTTCTTAGCTAAATGCTAGAATGCTTCATGCTGCACAAAAACATCATTGACACATGCAAGTGAACTCGCTTTAGCACTCTCTGGCATTGTATGGATGGAAGGAAGAAACTTTAGCCCATCAAAGTAGATTTTTGGAAAATTGACCTTAAGTTTGTCCAATCTTTCGACCGTAGAGGCCTCAAGAGCTGTGGTAGTCAAAGCTAGATCAGAAGTAACAATAGCATGTTTACTCGACCAACGATCGCAAGGCTGCCGAGAACCAGATGAACCCGAATGATGTTCGGGTAGCACAGCAGTTTGGGGAACGTGAGAAGAGAATTAATTGCCACTGTATATAGGAGGATTGGGCTGAACTTCTTGATGAGATGATTGAGATTTGGACTTGTTCTTAGAGGATGAAGACTCCCTTGAACAATGACTTCTTTTCGGCTGTCATCCCTTTCTCGACGCCTACCCGACTCTAGACCGCGACTGGATCCATACTATGTCAAGGAGCCCCTCAAGTGATCAAAGACACATGAATGATACATAGCACCTGCAAACCAAATAAGAGCATGTGAGTAACCATCAAATTAAAATTAGACAAAAATCCCGTAGTAAAGGGCGCATGATTGTGAGTGTCCTAGTGTGCCCCCGACGGACCAATTAGTGTAACCTTGCTCATAGGAGTATTTTCCCCTTTGCTAGTGGGAGGAATTCATCACCAGTCCTAGTAGGAGAATTAAGCCCTCCAATACTAATGTTGGGAAAGTCAAAGGTCATGATAGCGTCAGGGATCAGGAGACTCGAGAATCCCTCCATTGAACTTTCTAAAGGCTGAGAGGAAGACTCTTCTTCAATTGAGGTGATGATGAACTCAGGCTTTCTAGCAGTTTTTCTCTTATGGAGTTTGTACGCGAGCATTTTTCCTTTTCCTATTAGCATACGAGATTTTGTGCCTTGTGATGAATCGACTACATGCGCATTTCCTGAGCCTGCATCATCATCGTCAGGCTTGTTGGCTTCATCACCTCTAATTTCACCTTCTTCGACATCGTCCTGAGCCTCCTCGACCAGGGGCATGACAGGGCTATAATTGCGGCTTTCTTATTCCGCAATATTTCTTTGCAACATAACGCTTCTTGGAAGCCCGATGCTATGACCTTCTTCTAACAGCCCAAAAGGAGTTAACCACTCATCGGTTACAAGGAATCTGATGTCCTTGTCCACAACTGGGGAGGTGCGGATTGAAGAAACCGCCCTTGAATAATTATCACCTTTGGGTTGTGGATGGACACCTATAAATTTTCGAAGTATTTGTTAGTTCGGGATACGGCTCGGGCTAAATAATTTGTGAATAAAGTGAAGGAAACACTTACATCCTTCCAACCATCGCCTCGCGAAGCCAGGCGAACAACAAACGTAGAACCAGTCGTGTCTAAAGACACTGAGCTTGTTCCAAGCACCAATCAGGAATTAATAGTTGGGCGAAGACTCGAGGAAAGTATAAGAAAGGCTTCACATTCGTCGTTTGAAATTGTAGATGAACCTAATGTCTTCAGGAGATGGTGGGCATAACAGAACATCCATAAATAATAAGAAAGTGTCATGAAGAAAAGCATAGCTATTCGGATGCAGCTGAGTAAGAGCTATTCCTAGATAATTTAGCATCTCTCAGATAAAAGAATTAAAAGGCGTCACACATCCAGCCCAACACATTAATTTATTACATGCCTTATATCCCTCCGAGGGCAAGTGAGCCATGTCTTTTACTGAAGGGAATAGAACATCTCCAAATGAGATCCCATGTTTAAACCACAACCTACGGAGAGTAGCATCACCAATTCCGGAGGCCTAGGAATCCATCGGGTTGTCTAGAAATATAGCACTCTCTATAGTGCCTAGGGTAGGATTTATCTCTTTCATCAAAAGGATGGGAACATCAGAGAAAAGGTCAACCAATGGACCAAAAAGCTCTGGTTGCTCAGTTTGATGTTCAGGAGAAAGTCTATCAGATACAATCACAGAACTCGACTCGACACCTGAATTGTTGTGCTGTTAAGGTTGTCTAGAAGACATTACAACTAAACACCCTGAATGTCTGGAGCCCATATCAACTAAATTCAGTAGATAGTCAAGATCAGAAAAATTTAAGTTTCCCCTATGATAAGTGTAAATTGTCTATGTATTGTGGTGTAGTGTTGTACAGTGTAGAGATAAACGGTTTCAAATTAAAAGAAAAAGTAAGTGACCAACCTTTGGATTCCAACTAGAGCGACAAACATTGCTGACCGCATCAACTGGCATTTAGATTGATCGGTTGTGTAAGCTTTGGGATCGACCATCGACATATCAAAGTGTGAAGTTCATTATTGAAGTCCATTTATTAAGTTTTAATTCATATTCTAAGCCCCAGAAGTTTATTCGTTTAATTTTAAGTTCAAAGGTGGACATGCAATTCCTGTTATCCATTATAGTCATATGTTCAAGTTTGTTAAGATGGGATTGGTTCTAATTGTTCATGCAAGTTAATATGGATTGGTTTACTCAAGCATTCAAGCTTAATTCAAAGGCTTAAAATCGGCTAAGTACCCATAGCCGACCTCTCTCCTAGAGCAAACGATCGATCGCTCATAACCAACATGACCTATCCATATTTATACCTAATCCTTATGCCTAAACCAATACAACCGGTCCCTTAGCCAAGCATCCCATCACCGATGCCACCTCGAACTACAATGACCGATCCCTATTACATGCTTCTGCACTAATCCCTTCACCTAGCCATTTGCACGTTTCCCTCAAATCTTTATGTAATACCCTATTTATATTGACATTATTCAGGAGATTTAATTAGAATAAATCAAATAGAATAATGTAGATAAGTAGATTGAGGTTGATTAATAAACTAGGTGGCCATGCTTATTTAAAATCAAATGAACTTATATAAATGGTTAAGAAATTAAACACAAGGGCATTAGGGTAAATAGCGGCCCACACTTTCCAACCTTATACTATCTTTCTTAGCTCTACATGTTCATTTCACCAAAACAAAAATATTCATAACCGTGAGAAGCAAGGTCGGCCATTAGAAGAGAAGAGAAATCAACTGAAAGATAGGATTCAAGTTAGAAGGAATCAGTATCAATCAAACTTCAATTTCGTTATCCAATCTAAGGTGAATAATAATTTCTACATCTCTAATTTGATTTTAAACATCATATGGTTTCAGATTTCAGGATAAATCTGTTTTATGATATGATGAATGATGATATGCTTGATTTTAATTTATATGTGTTTAAACAAGGTTGTTTAATAAGAGATATACACAGTTTTAGGGTAAAACCGAGACGAAATGATTTTTAAATTCCATGGAAAAAATTTATGTTATAGAAAACATGATTTTGGAGATGGGTTTCTATTCTCATAATTTTCCGAGTGGATATGGATTTTATACGAATTTCCTAACGAGGAAAATAATATATTGGGTTATAAATTATTTACGGCAAAAATAATGATTATTTGGGTTTGAAATTTTGATATAGTGGAAAACATATTAAAATAGATTTTCAGAATTTTTCCAAATTTTTCTTAAGTGTTTTGATAAATATATAAAATTATTTAAGGTATGAGACTTAAATGTTTTACATATTTAATTAAGGAGAATGGGCATTTTATAAAATAAATTTATTATTTAATTTTTAAATTAGTGGCAGCATTTTTCTAAAAAGGAATTGTTAACCAATGAGAATTTGATAAACAAAGGCAGGTTAGTTGAAAAGTTATCTTCTTTAAGTTAAAAACAAGAAAATCATGCTTTTAGCACGTTTCAGCCAATTTAGGATAATACCTTCCAACCCAGACCTTTCGACTAAGTCGAAAGGTTATACCTTTCGATAAGGTCAAGCCAATGCATATGGTATCAAGCACTTTGGTACGTAATGAATTGGACAGAGTCCAAGGGTTCTTAATCGAAAGGTTGATGGCCAAAGAGGTTGGGTTATGTTGTTTTATAAACTTAAGCTTTCACCTGCTTTGTTTTATAAAGGTTTTATACCTTTCCACAAAGACGAAAGGTTGCTACTACTTTACTTCTATTCTGTTTTGAAACCTTCCGACATAGTCAAAAGGTTACTGCGACTTATTATTGTTTAGTTTTGAACCTTCCGACACAGTCGAAAGGTTATAGCCACTTTTTCCAACCTTTCGAAGTCGCTGCTTCCACAAAGACAAAAGATTTACTTGTTTCAGAAAAACCAGCTGCTTCTCCCATAACTTTCGAAAGGTTTCAAAGCCTTCGACTTAGATGATTTATCCTTGTTTTATAAATGAAATATAACCCAAGCTTTCAAAGGAGTTGCTTTAAAAGGCAAAGGTCGATTGTTTTAAAGCTTTCGAAGAAGACCTTCCGACTAAGTCGAAAGGTTGCTTCCATTGTAGTCAAAAGGTTTTAAAAGAGGACCTTCCTCGTATTTTAACTTGAACCCAGTAAGTCTTTGAAAGGTTTATATTTTAAGAGTTGAATGCTTTCGAAAGGTTTAAATAGCCGAATGTTTTCAATGGTTTCGAAGGGTTTGGATTCGAAAGGTTGTTTTGAAGACCTTTTGACAAGGTTGAAAGGTTTGGTTTTAAAAATATTTGAAAACCCGTACTCTAATTTTTATAGGAAAACCCACGGGTTATATATAAAGGAGTTTTTTAATGGCTTTAAGTATGTAATCTTGAAGAAGTATTTCCCTGATAAAAATATAAGTTAAGAGTGTTAACTATGTTATGATATGTATTTCAAGGCCTTAAACCCACAAGTGTGGTATTGTTAAATTATTGCTTTGCGTTTTCAATTATGAGTATATTCACATGATAACCCATAACTGTATTTTGGGGAAAAAGGGGTAGAAGAACCAGCCAGGTTAACTCAATAGTGAATATAAATTGCTTAAACTCCTGAATGAGTGAGATTGCATCCATGGAGTCAAGGTGACCAAAATATAGGATGCCCAAACTTTGTAGTTATTGGAGGTAAACCAAAAGGTTAAACCCTTGAAAACTATGATAAGGTAGTTATTGGTGCATACCAAAAGGTTCATAGTAAACCCATGAAAACTATGATAAGGTAGTTATTGTTGCATACCAAAAGGTTCATAGTTAACCCATGAAAACTATGTATTAATAGTAGTTGGCAGGGGCTAATTGGTTTGTAGTGAACCCATGAAAAATATATTCGGATTAAGAATTGACATTAGTCAATAGGTTCCTAGTAAACCCATGAAAACTAGGATAAGAGAGTGGTTAATGGAAGTATCAGTAGGTTCCTAGTCAACCCATGAAAACTAGGATGTGAAGTGAGTTACTGGATAAATCCATAGGTTCCTAGTAAACCCATGAAAACTAGGATAAGGTGATTAGTTATTGGAAAGTCCATTAGGTTCAGGAGGACCCATGAATTGATTAAGTTAACTGGCAGGAGCTTATGGGTTATTAGTGATCCCATGAAAACTAAAAAGGTTAATAGTGACCCTAGAAACTATAATTATAACAGGGTGTTAGACTAAACTGGGAATGGAAAAACCTAATTATTTTCTAGTATGCATAAAATCCTAATATTTTGAAAATGTATGTTTTAACAATTGTGGATGCAGAAGCACAATATATGGCTTTATATAAGTTTTAGGATGCTAGTGAGGGGAAAACCCGTTCCGCGAAGCGGCGTGGTCTCACTATATATCTAAAGGATTGAGATGTTAGATTATTATTCATACCAGGCTTTATGTCTAACTCGAAGTTTTTGTTTTCCCCTTAAACTCTCGGGTACTCAATTAATTTTGAGTAGTTTGAGATTTAAGGTTTTCAGGTTTCTTCTTAAATGAATAAAGCTTCCGGAGGTGTGCATGAGGCATATAGTTATTTAGAGTTTGTCTTTCCGCTGTGTATTTTGTTTGTAAAGGAAGATTTATCAGCCTTTTTATATACTCAGATCAACCAAGGGGGCATCTTCATATTTCGCTCTTGCGTATTTGTAATAATTTATATTTTGCTGAACATGGTCAACGTAATTTTGGATTATGTAATGAACATGAAATGTTTTGATTTGAATGTGGAAACGTGTCTTTGAATTGTTAATTTTTTTCCATATTTCTGTGATTTGTGTATCAATGTATCAAACACCGCCGTATTTGGTCACTGAAGATTAATAACTGTGGATGCTTGTAGCTTCCGTAGCTGTTAGTTTTGGGCCTCCAAGTAGGAGGATGTTACGAGTTGGTATCAGAGCATAGGTTTATGAAAATTTAAAAGAAAAGTTAAACCTAAAAGCTTTTTCAAACATAATCCAATGAATTTGAAAATATGATCGGGGTTTTGGTTAACGCTATATTAACGTACATGTATTTGATATACAGGTATATATCTAACTACGTATTCCCCTCTCTTTTAGACCATTCTTCTGTATCTTACTAAGGCTCGTATGCAGATATACGAGAAAGAGGATATGGAGGTAGAAAACGAAGAAGAAATCTGGGTGGAGGAAGCACCACAACTAATGGAAATGCTTGACCTAATACTCGGAGAAACCAAGGTTGATAGGCTAATGCTGATCAAAATGCTAAGGCCAATGTAGGTGCTGGATATCCGCCAATAGATGCGGGGATGGCGTATCAGTTGTTGGCTAATCTTTTACGAGCTGGAGCTGCTGGTAATGTCGGAGGAGCTAATCCTGTAGTTCTGGTTGGATATAACTATGCTAACACTACAACAAACTTTGGTTTTAACGGCAATAATGGACAGCGTTTTCCTTATAAATGCTGACAAAAGCATTTACTAAGATAAAAATTGGAGACTTAAACGCTGTTTAAATTAAGCCGCTTCATTTTTAGATTCTTTTCATTACGCGGTTACCTTGCCGCCTTCCTTTCTTCCTTTTAACTTCTCTTCCGCACAAAGATAGAAAGCAGTAAACTGCCAATCTTTCCCATGATTATTTTAAACCTAATTAAAATCCCAATTATACATGAAATCTCCCATGAAATTTTGTTCGTCCCCTAATTCCGCTAGCAACAGCCAGTATGCTCGAGCCCTAATCCCCATGAATCCATCCTTGAAATACACAAGAATGTGAATCCAATTCTGAGTTCACTCAATAACTAGGAGCCCTATTCGCTTCAAAATTGTCGATCATTCTCTTCAGAAGCCCAATTTGAGGTAATTTTCTAATATTTAGATGCCACGTTTAAAATTACTCATTTTTGTTACTGTTGTTTTTTATATATTGCGAGTTATGTTTTCAAGCTCTAGAAAAAGAAGAAGATAGGTCTCTATATGGTAGGGTTAATCGATAATAGGTTTGGTATGTGTAGGAGGATCTATGCAAATCTAAAGCTTTGAGGAGGGACAAGCTGGTTTGAAAAAACTACAAGATTGTGTTTGCCACCAGATTATGAAATTGAGTTAGCAGTAGCTACGTCTGCAAATTGATGCGAGCAGGTTACAAAGATTTCAAGTAGCGGTCTGGAAGGGGTTGGTTGCAGCAGATATACCAAGCGAGATATGATTATTTTACTATATTACTATGATTATTTAATACATGTATTTATAACTTGCTATTTACAATCCAATTTCATTTTTTCCTGATACTTTTGAACTTTTGCGCTACATATTATTCTCTTACCAAGCTTACGTAGATTTCAGTGTTGCATATCTCAGATATCTGATCTTTTAACACACATACAAAATCTGTTTTAAAATTTGGGAAAGATTGTAAAAGGCTATCAATTATGAAATTGAATAATTGCTACTGGTGCTATTGCAACATGCTTACTTTCAGCTATTGGCTCTTATGAATACAGTCACAGACACTCCATAATCCTATCACTATAAAATATAGTATGCACAAGTGTAAGTGACAACTTATATTGATCTTCTTAAAAGGAGCTATGAATTTTCATTTTTAAGTAATTTTTAATAGTAACTTCTAATTAAAAGTATTTAGATGTAATTTAACTTATAAGTTAAAATAAATCAATTTAGATGTTTGGGTAATATGACTTGTATGTAATGAATGCATAAGCATTTACATAACTGGACATGTCTATGCATGTATGTGACTGTACATGAAAGTTATGAATTTATTGCTTTTTTGCTCTCTTTATAAGTTGTAAGCAACAACTAATTTTTTCTTGTATTTCTAGTTCTAAGATATTTATGCAATATCCTTTTGAGAAGTTTCCTAACACCAGAATTCTTGAGTACTTTTAAGGAGTAACTAAACATGATATAAGTCTCACTTGTAATATTGGTTATTTATAACTTATGAGTAGTTAGTACCTCAAATGCAACAGTCTATGGTATCTTTTTAGGATATGTTACAAACTGTTCGGATAGTGAAGGAAAAAGAATAAAATTGTTTATGGTTATAGCATCAAATATTTTAAGTTTTTTTTTGACCTCTTGCAAGGAATACTGTCTTTCCTGTAGAGGAATAGATGATATTCCTTTGCAAAAGGAAGCACGATATTAAAAATTAAAATGATTAGTCTATTTTTTGTAACAGGTTGTTTATTCGCTGAAGCAAGAATACATAAGCTAGAGAAATAGAAACTTATCTTAGTTTTTTGCAGTAAATAGTCAGTTTTTTACACTCATTTTTATACATTTCATTTCAATTAGAGAAGTATAAACTAGACGTAAATTGAAATAAATAAAGTAATACAAATAAGAGTATCAGGTTTAAGTTTGAGACTTCACTTATAGCCATATTCATATACAAGAATTTTAAATAAGAATATAGTTACCATGTTTCCATCTATAACACAGTGATCACCAACATTGTAAGGGTGGATGACGAACACAAATATAAGGGCTTCAAATATAGTTTTACAAGCGTTGCCGAAGATAAACGCTGCCAATAGTAGCTCTGGCTGCAGTAACTGAACTTAACTTTAACATGATTGGTAATTTATATTCTTGACTGTCAATTTAGTCTAGAGCAGTAACTTAACCTAAATTTTACCTGATGTGCTATTGTGTGTTAAGGTTATCGATGACCACTTATTATGTTATTCATAAACTAGCTCAGTAATAAGATGTTGCAGTAGATATCCACAAATTCCTAGGTTTCAATAATTAGTGAGCTGCACTAACAGGTTAAATAAACATTGTCATTACCCAAACCTCGGTTCTTTTAGGACAAATTTATTTTGTTCATTAATTTTATATATTGTTTAGTAACTGAATGTGGGCTGCAAATGTTGTTTTTTTTATGTATTATACCTACTTGATAAAGGAATTATATTTTGATTTAATATACTTACTTATGATTACAGGCTTCATGGGTGCCATGATATCAAATGTTGCATTTGTGTAAAGAAACATTTTCTCAAAAAGGGGAATGAAAGGAAAATTAGTTAGTGGAATGAATTACTATGCATGTCTCTCCATTCTTTCTCTACTGATTCTCACCCAATTTGCAATTGCTGTGGAGGGACCCAAAATGTGGGCTGCTGGTTGGCAAACTGCATTGTCAGAAATTGGTCCCAACTTCATCTGGTAACTTATTAGTAGCTTCAGCTCATTCATTCTATTGTCATTGCTAGTTTAGATAACGATCCATTTAGAAGTTTGGCTTGGACATTATTATTTGAGATTTACTTCACCTATGTTGAAATTCTTGATTCTAACCTACCATTGTTCGTTTTATTATTTATTTTAACTGACCTAAACAAAAAGTTGTATTTATCGGGTGTAGTTTATTACATTTCTATCCTATCATATAGTAAATTGCATTCCCAAATGTTCATGCCCTAGGATTACATTTCTATCCTATCATATAGTAAATTAAATTTCTATCCTATCATATAGTAAATTAAATTTCTATCCTATCATATAGTAAATTACATTTCTATCCTATCATGACCTAAACAAAAGGTTGTATTTATCAAGTGTAGTTTGATGATACATTACTTTCTGATGTTTCTGATTCACTACAGCTTAGTTGCAGTGAATCATGCTCCACTCGAACTTGTGCACAGTCATTTCAGATTTAGGCTTGCACTGATGCACAACCATGTGCCATCCTCTAGCACAGCCTGTGCATGTCTCTCATGCATATCAAGTGCAACCACAAGCTTTAAGTGCTACTGTTACAATGGGATTTGTGCATAATCAGGCTGTTATTGTTCAAAATGTGCATTCTCATCTTGGTGTGGGTCTGTCCATGCCAAGTGATGATGCTAACATTTGTCTAGCTCAAAATTCACATGCCGTCCATTTCTTGAATGCAAATGCTCACAAGTTGATGCACTTCAGCAATCTGAAGCCATTTCCCTCCTACTAATGCAGGTCCGAAAAAGAACGGCTAACTATTATGTCAAAAGATAGTAAGCAGAATAACAAATGCATGAATAGAGGAAGAAGATAAATGTAGGTCGCGGCAGAAATGGCCAAAGCTGGCAAGTTGTTATTCAACTACAGAGGGAATGAGTTACTGTATAGAATTGCTGCGAGCTAACAAAATGATTTAGGAAGAACTAATGCTGGATGGCCGAGCAAGCACTGGAGTTGAAGCCAAGGTAAGCAATAGTTGATCAAAATCATAATTAGGTTTGTCTCAGCAACACTTTTGCATTTGATTATGCTTACCCAATACGATAATGCAGTATCAAAAGACATATCAGAAAACATACAAGAAGACAAAGTTCCTATGTAACAGCTTTTACTTTGAAATATTCCATGGAACATTGTAAGTGTTTACTTGTTGAATTTTATAAAATACTAAAAGTGTTTAAAACCCATTAAATTTGTTGTGTCGTAATTTTCAAGTAGTTGCAAGTTAGATATGTTAACCAAGTTTATAAAAATTAACTAAGTTAATCAATTTTTATAAAAATAAATAATTTTCTAAAATTTAAATAAATTTATGAAAATTAACTAAGTATAAAATTTGTGATCATGCTCTTACTTGATATGTAATACATGTGTAGATATGCATTATATTATGATTTTTATGTTATCCCATAGATACATTTGCCTAGGATTCACATGCTATCACTATGTGAAAACCGAGAAGACCGACCCTGCTTAATACCTCAAATGTAGAGTAATGTAATTGATTATAATTGGAAGATCAAAAACTTAGTTTTTATAATTATGAGGATGTATATTTCCATAACAAAGAATGCAAATGTTTCATTACAAATATGATTAATGATAACAAATAGGAAGAACAATTCTTTGGCATTATTATAATTTAATTAAGCTTCATAATCATCTTTGTCTTCATCAAAATGAGCATTGTTCATGCTCTATTAGACATAATGAGGATTGAAATAATGTCACACTTGGATCCGAATCTCTTAGAGCAGAATTTATCAATTATTTCCTTCACTACACCTGGTTATGAATGGTTGGTTAACTTCAATGGTAATACATCGGCAGTTGGAGGGCTTTTGATTGCGTTGAAATGATTGTCCCTTGGCCTGTGGTCAGGATTTTCTTCTTGTTCGATGGGTTGAGTCATCACCATTCCATTTTGCTCTTCTAGTTTTGTCTTTTCTTTATGTTTGCTTGGATGTTTTTATTTGAGAAACGAAATGAATTGGAGTTGTTTATATACAGGGTTGTTTTTCTTGGAAGCTGCTACTCTGCCCAAACAAAAACACACCCGAAACACCCGAAAGCATATTGTACAGATGGATATCAGATGGGTTATTCCTATTTCATGGCTGAGATCGTTCCCGTCTAAACCCACGCGTTCCTTTTCTGGCAGAGTAGAATTATTGGTTTTTCTTGGGTGCCAAGTTTTAATTGAGCTGTTGTCCAACTTTTATTACCAGTTGTTTAGCTACTGTGGACTTCGGTAGAATATACTCGAACTCTCTATGCTTACAACTTACAAGTTATAACTCCACTCATAATCTATCATAAATAAACTTCATCAAAAATATCATTATTTGATGGTTTAGATTGAATAACAGTAAAACCTATTCACCTGATCGTGAGCTCCTCCCAAGAAGTTCTTGCTGTCAGTACACCAATGAAGCTGACTTAAGTACATCAAAGTCCACTGGCCATCTAATTTATGTCCATGCAGCACTTTTATTATTGGTAATTGCCCTACAATTGACTACTGCTGCTTTTATACTCCAGGTATGTTGTTTGCAATGAGAACAAGTCAATAAGTCCAATTCTTATCTTTATCTTTAGGTACAAAATTGTGTATTTTACATTACTTGATGAGACACCTGATGTTGAGTCTGCTAATTAATACTAAGTTGTGTGATTCCATTTTAATAGAATATCTTTACTTGAATATCCATACATGGCTATTCATATTATCTTTGCTGACTTTCTTCAAGCATATCATATCTCTATATATATAATAAGTTTTATTCAATATCTAACATCCATAACATTGTTTGAAAAAAATATTGTTTATATATCCAAATCACAGTTCTTAAGGCTTCTTGCTGTCAAGAAATAATCTTATTAGGAACAAACATTCTCTCTAAATAAATAGTTTGCATGGGAAATCTAGTTTGAGTTGTTAGAGTTCTTAGGTTCGAACATGGGTGTATATAATAAACATGTTTAAGGACAAAGTAAATATTTTGTCTGATTAAACACGGGAAGAATCTATGGCATATAGTTTGAGTTTGCGATCCCCTGCCATGCTTGAATCAATTATTTCATCGACATGCTAATTGATTCTTAATATATTATAAAGCCTATGATAGAAAAGTTTGACTTTGGTCATAGGATTTTCAATGTTTAGAATACAATATTGCAAGTTGCTGGTACATAACTGTTTTTTTTTCTCATTTTATATATTTTCAGAAATTAATGTCTTATTATTTTGTAAACACAGATATCCTTTGCAACAAGCTTGTTCTTTTATTACATTGTTTCCTTGTATGCTATTGCTTTATGGACAATAGTAGAAATAGAAAGTGTAGTAAATAGTTTTAGTATGATGTACTAAACCTGTAACCTATGACAGCATGTCATGACACGCTGGACTTCATGCCTTAACCTGTGACAGTTTATCATGACCTAAGTTTAGCTTAAAGCTCAGCCACCTTATAACTCACCAATGGCCTTTAGCTTACCCCACTCATACACTATTCTAATGCTTTCGAGTCTAGACTCCATCTCAGCCTCCTGTTACTTCTAATCTGTCTATGTGTTAGGATTGCATGTAGAAAATTTATGTGCAGCTTCTCTTTCTGTTGGATTTTGTTCTGGCCTATTTTTTGAGATGGTTCTCTTTTTGAGTTGCATGCTCTAACGCTTTTGTGCTATATCTAGATTGGCTATGCTTTTTAGTGGAAGAGTTTTACACACTCCTGTCTCAGGTCAACTTTTGCATAGAACTTCCAGTTACATGTTTATTGCATAGAACTTCCAGTTAAATATATCACTGTGCAAATATTGCATAGAACTTTCAGTTACATGTTTATTGAAAAACACATTTTTTTCAACTGGAAATTGTACTCTTTATATTTAACTAACAGTTATACGTCTAAAGCTTACTGTAATTACTACTCACAGGATGTTGACAAAGCCATGGTTAGTGATAGCTCAACAACAAAAAGTCAAGAAAAAAAGACGGAAGGAGGAATCTTGCCGAGTTCAGACTGCCCTGTTGGCAACAATTCAGTAAACCAATGTCTAACTATCTTCGTACTGCCACTTTTCATTTTCAGCCTGTATTTGAACTACTTTTATGCACGTTTTGTCGATAATATTAGATGCAAACTTGCTTTCTAGATATTGTGCATTTTTCTAATTTTGTATGCAGTTGGTTTATAAATTTTATCTCTCTTTACGGGTTTATGTAAACTTTGTTCATGGATATTGTGTTCAACTTATTTTATGGAAGTGATTAATAGTTATGCTTTTATTTTACAATTTTTAGTTTGATTTGTTTATGTTATGTACATTAACCGATTAAAATATAATTAAATGTAGTTTATATTAATGATATGTGTGAATATTGCAATGGCACAACATTGCTGTCAATTCTTTGGAAAAAAAATGCATATCCCTACGACAGCGTTTATACATTGCTGTCAATTCATTGGAAAAAAATGCATATCCCTACGACAGCGTTTATACATTGCTGTCAATTCATTGGAAAAAAAATGCATATCCCTACGACAGCGTTTATACATTGCTATCAATTCATTGGGAAAAAAAATGCATATCCCTACGACATCGTTTATACCTTGCAGTAGAAAACTATTAACAGCGTTTATACCTTGCAGTAGAAAAATTATTAACAGCGTTTAATAAACGCTGTAGAAAGTGGGTTTTTGACAGCGTTTATATTTTGCAGTTAAAAATTTAGGGTCAACGACCGCATGTCGTTATACAGCGTTTTTAAAAACGCTGTGAAAACTTTTAACAGCGTTTTTCAAACGCTGTGAAAAGTCTTTTTTGTTGTAGTGTAAGCTGAGTAGAGACTATGTCAGTCTGGGAGGAAAGCCGTTTGCTGGCACGGAAAATGCTGTTGAAGTTGAGAACTGGCTGTTGAACTGTGAAAGGATCTTTACAGACTTAGGATTAAATGATGGAGAGAAGAGAAGGCTAGCCTCTAGACATTTGCATAGGTTAGCGCTTCACTGGTGGAACAATGTGACGGCCGGAGTGCCGGAGGAAGAGTTGACTTAGGCTGACTTCAGGAGGAGGTTTGAGTAGAGGTTCTTGTTTGAGGTTGCCAAGTCGGCGTTGATGAGCAAGTTATGGATCTTGCCTAAGGACAAATGTCTATGATCAAGTATGCTGCTAAGTTTGATGAGCTATCTCGATATGGTTATGCTTTGGCTGACACTGATGTCAGAAAGAATGAGAGATTCATTAGAGGTTTAAGGCCAGAGCTAGGCAGAATGGCTATGACTCATATTAGAGAAGCTTATCACGTGATGGTGGAGATGACCGTTCACCATGAGGAAATGCTTGTTGTTTCAGCTAGGGAGAAGCAAGTTAATCACAGGGTTTTCAAAGAAAAAAAAGGAAGTTCTTTAAGAAGAAAGGAGCCCATAAATGGGAGGCCGGTAAGAAGGTAAAGGCTGATTTAGTGTGGTATAAGTGTGATAAGAAGGGCCATTATGCCCACGAGTGCAGAACTGGTAAAGGAAAGAAGCATGCTGAGAAGAAGAATGTAAAATGCTTCAACTGAGACCAAATTGGGCATTATAAGAACCGGTGTATAGAGCCAGTTAGGGCGGACAGAGGGAAGGTGTTTGCTATTGGACCACCATCTAATTCTAAACCCACTACGGTAGAAAAAGGAAAGACAATGATGGAAGGTATGCTTTTGATTCAAAGCATACCGGTTTGGGTGCTTTTCGATATCGGTGCATCACATTCATTTATATCTTAGTATTTGGTTGATAGGTTATGTATAGAACTCACATACCTTGTTACTTCCTTAAGGGTTGCGAATCCAATAGGAGGGTATGCAACTCTTGGGATGAGATGTGACCAGTTAGAACTTGAATTGTTAGGTCATAAGTTTGCATATAGTTTGTATGTTTTTGATTTCTTAGATTTTGGGATCATTTTGGATATGGATTGGTTGGGTAGGCATAAGGCAAGGATATTTTGCCAGGATCGGGAAATATAATTAAGGCACCCAGATAGTCTTAACCGAATCATTATCTCAGTAGATAATTCTAGTATGAGTGTTTGTGCTTTGTTGAGTGCCATGGAGGTTGAAGAAGAGCTTAGTCAGGTTCGTGTGGTTAGAGAGTTTGCTGATGTATATGAGCCGGTCATGGATTACCCTCGAAACGAGCTGTTGAGTTTTGGATAGATCTTGTACCGAGAGATGAACCTGTTAGTAGACCACCTAGCAGAATGACACCGACAGAGATGAAGGAATTGAAGGTGCAGTTAGTAGATCATGAGGATAGAAATTTTATCAGACCAAGCAGTTCACCTTAGGGAGTAGTTGCGGTGTTTGTAAAGAAACCAGATGAGTTTTTAAGGATGTGCATCGACTATCGTAAGTTAAACGAAAGGACGATCAAGAATTGGTACCCTCTGCCGAGGATAGATGATCTATTTGATCAGTTGAGTGGAGCCACAGTATTTTCCCAATTGGATTTGGCGACGGGGTTCCATCAGTTGAGAGTGGTGGAGGATAGTATTCCTTCGACGACATTCCAAACTAGGTATGGCTTATATGAGTGGTTAGTAATGCCATTCGGATTGACGAATGCACCTGCTTTCTTTGTTGATTTGATGAACCGGGTTTTCAGAGAGCACTTGGATAGGTTCGTGTTGGTGTTCATAGATGATATTTTGGTGCACTCTAAAGACGAAAGAGAGCATGAGATTCATCTTAGAGCAGTGTTAGAGATGCTTAGGCAGAATCAGCTAAAGGCGAAGATTTCCAAGTGTCATTTCTAGAAGAGAGAAGTTAAGTTTCTTAGTCATGTGGTTTCAGAGGAAGGATTGTCAGTTGATCCAGTTAAGATCGAGGCAGTCAATAATTGGAAGAGACCAGAGACAGCAATCGAGATCAGGAGTTTTTTTGGACTTGCTGGCTATTACCGGAGATTCTTCAAGGATTTCTTGTGGATAGCAGCGCCTTTGACTAAGTTGACCATGAAAGACGTGAAGTTTGTTTGGTCCGACAAATGCGAGGAAGCATTCCTTAAGTTAAAACATTTGATAACCAATGCTCCAGTGTTAGTAGTTCCCGATGGTAACCAAGGGTTAGTAGTATACACTGATGCATGTGGGACTAGATTGGGAGTAGTATTGTTGTAGAAGGGCAAAGTTATTGCTTACGCATCTAGGCAGCTTAGACCGCATGAAGTTAGATATCCTACTCATGACTTGGATTAGCTGCGGTGATTTTTTCCTTGAAGATTTGGAGGCATTATCTGTTGGGAGAGAGATTTGAGTTGTATACCAATCATAAGTCATTAAAGTATTTATTCTCTCAGAAGGAGTTGAATATGAGATAGCAAAGGTGGCTGAATTTTTTGGCTACTTATGATTTCAGTATAGAGTATACTCCAGGAAAAGGAAATAAGGTAGCAGATTCTCTCAGTAGAAAACATCAGAATGTGGTGTTAGCAATGTTGGCAAAATGAAAGGATCTAGAAGCTTTAGCTAGTTGTGGGGTGCAGTTGAGATTTACTGCTAGTTCTAGTCAGGGTACTGCCATGTTATCTTGTTTAGAAGTTCGACTAGTGCTGATCGAGAGGATAGCTTCTAAGCAGAGAGAAGACCCAATTTTAGCTATGAAGATTAGAAAGCTTGTGGTCGGATTAGAGATTGATGACCTAAAAGATTTTAGTCTTGACCAAAAAGGATGGTTGAAAAAGAAGGGACGGCTCTACGTTCCGAATATAGAGAACTTAAGGAAGGAAGTTCTAGAGGAGCGTCATCGATCAAAGTTTATGATTCATCCTGGAGGAACCAAGATGTATCAAGATATGAAGAGGAGCTTCTATTGGGAAGGCATGAACAGGGATGTTGGCTTGTGGGTTAGGTAGTGTATTAACTGTCAACAAGTGAAAGCCGAACATCAAAAGCCAAGTGGGTTACTTCAGTCTTTAGATATTCCAGTTTGGAAGTGGGATTTGATATTGATGTATTTTATAGACAGGTTGCCAAGGTCAAATAGAGGAAATGAAAGTATATGGGTTATAGTGGACAGATTGACCAAGAGTGCCCATTTCATTTCAGTAAAGTCAACCAGAACGGCACCTGTTTTAGCAAAGTTGTTCATGAAGAACATAGTTAGACTTCATGGGATTCCTAGTAGTATAGTCAGCGATAGAGACACATTATTCACTAGTGAATTTTGGAGGAGTCTACAAGAGGTATTAGGTACCAAGCTCAAGATGAGTACAACTTATCACCCACAAACGAATGGGCAGACGGAGAGAGTCAACAAGGTACTCAAAGATTTATTGAGAGCTTGTGTATTGGACTTTGGTGGATCTTGGGAAGATCACCTACATCTGATTGAGTTTTCCTATAATAACAGTTATCAGACTAGTATAGGAATGACACCTTTTGAAGCTTTGTATGGAAGGTCATGTAGATCGCCAGCATGTTGGTTAGAGACTGGAGACAGATTGGTCTTAGGTCCAGATTTAGTAAGAGAGGCATCATAGAAGATTGAGTTAATCCGAAAATGGATGAAGGAAGCTCAGTCCAGGCAGAAGAGTTACGCAAATAAGAGGCGTAAGGACCTGGAGTTCTTAGTGGGAGATAGGGTTTTCATTAAGATATCACTAATGAAGGGTGTGGTGCGATTTGAAAAGTCGGGAAAGTTGGCCCTGAGGTATGTTGGTCCATTTTCGATTATAGAAAGGATTGGATAGCTCTCTTATAGAGTAGAGTTGCTGAGAAATTTGGCAGGTGTCCATAATGTATTCCATGTGTCTCATCTTCGTAAGTATGTGCATGATCCACAGTCCACTATTCCACAAACAGAACTGGAGGATTTGGTATTAGAGCCTGATTTGACTTTTGTTAGACAACCAGTTTGGCTTGTAGCTAGAGATGAGAAGAAATTAAGGACCAAGACAGTCAAGTTGGTAAAGGTTCGGTGAAGCGACAACGAGAAAGACTGTACTTGGAAGACAGAAGAAAGGATTCGAGAGGCTTATCGTGATGTGCTTTGATGGTATGTCTAAGTTAGATTTATATTGATTGGTTTCTAGTCAGATAGGCTAGTATGGTTGTTAGGAGGTGTTACAGATGATTGCTATGTTTGCTAGTTAGTCCTTACTGAATTTCGAGGACGAAATTCTTTAAGGATGTGAGCCTGTAACACCCCTATTTTTATTGACATTATTCAAGAGATTAAATTAGAATAAATTAAATAGAATAATGTAGATAAGGAGATTGAGGTTGATTAATAAACTAGGTGGTCGTGCTTATTTAAAATCAAATGAACTTATATAAATGGTTAAGAAATTAAACACAAAGGTGTTAGGGTAAATAGCCGCCCACACTTTCCACCCTTATACTATCTTTCTTAGTTCTACATGTTCATTTCAACAAAACAAAAATATTCATAACCGTGAGAAGCAAGGCTGGCCATTAGAAGAGAAGAGAAAATCAACTAAAAGCTAGGATTCAAGTTAGAAGGAATCAGTCTCAATCATTCAATTTCCTTATCCAATCTAAGCTGAATAATAATTTCTGCGTCTCTATTTAAATTTTAAACATCATATGGTTTCGGATTTTAGGATAAATTTGTTTTATGATATGATGAATGATGATATGCTTGATTTTAATTTATATGTGTTTAAACAAGGTTTTTAATAAGAGATATGCACGATTTTAGGGTAAAACCGAGATGAAATGATTTTTAAATGCCATGGGAAAATTTTATGTTATAGAAAACATAATTTTGGAGATGGGTTTCAATTCTCATAATTTTCCGAGTGGATATGGATTTTATATGAATTTCCTAGTAAGGAAAATGATTTATTAGGTTATAAATTATTTACGGCTAAAATAATTATTAATTGAGTTTGAAATTTTGATATGGTGGAAAACATATTAAAATAGATTTTTGGAATTTTTCTAGATTTTTCTTAAGTGTTTTGATAAATATATAAAATTATTTAAGGTATGAGACTTAAATGTTTTATATATTTAATTAAGGAGAATGGGCATTTTATAAAATAAAATTATTCTTTAATTCTCAAATTAGTGGCAGCATTTTTCTGGAAAGTAATTGTTAACTAATGAGAAATTGATAAACAAAGGCAAGTTAGTTGAAAAGTTATATTCTTTAAGTTAAAAACAAGAAATCATGCTTTTAGCACGTTTTATCCAATTTAGGCATAATACCTTCTGACCTAGACCTTTCGACAAGGTCAAACCATTGCATATGGTATCAAGCACTTTGGTACGTAATGAATTGGACAGAGTCGAAGGGTTTTTAATCGAAAGGTTGATGGCCAAAGAGGTTGGGGTATGTTGTTTTATAAACTTTAGCTTTCACCTGCTTTGCTTTCGAATTAAAGCTTTCGACTTGGTGGCTTTCGACTAGGTCAAATGTTTAAAAATATAGGTTTCAAACCTTTCGATAAAGACGAAAGGTTGCTGCTGCTTTACTTCTATTTTGTTTTGAAACCTTCCGACACAGTCGAAAGGTTACTGCCACTTATTATTGTTTAGTTTTGAACCTTCCGACATAGTCGAAAGGTTATAGCCGCTTTTTCCAACCTTTCGAAGTCGCTGCTTTCGACAAAGACGAAAGGTTTACTTTTAAAAAAAACCAGCGGCTTCTCCCATTTCTTTCGAAAGGTTTCAAAGCTTTCGACTTAGATGATTTATCCTTATTTTATAATTAGAGTATAACCCAAGCTTTTGAAGGAGTTGCTTTAAAAGGCGGAGGTCTATTGTTTTAAATGAAATGTTTTAGAGCTTTCGAAGAAGACCTTCCCACTAGTTCGAAAGGTTGCTTCCACTGTAGTCGAAAGGTTTTCAAAAAGGACCTTCTGAATATTTTAACTTGAACCCAGTAAGTCTTTGAAAGGTTTATATTTTAAGAGTTGAATGCTTTTGAAAGGTTTAAATAACCGAGTGTTTTCAATGGTTTCGAAAAGTTTGGATTCGAAAAGTTGTTTTGAAGACCTTTCGACAAGGTTGAAAGGTTTGGTTGTAAAAAGAATTGAAAACCCTTCTAATTTTTAAAGGAAAACCCACGACTTATATATAAAGGAGTTTTGTAATGGCTTTAAGTATGTAATCTTGAAGAAGTATTTCCTTGATAAAAATATAAGTTAAGAGTGCTAATTATGTTACGATATGTATTTCAAGGACTTAAATCCATAGGAGTGGTATTGTTAACTTATTGCTTTGCTTCTTCAATTATGAGTATATTCACATGATAACCCATAACTGTATTTTGGGGAAAAAAGGGTAGAAGGACCAGCTAGATTAACTCAATAGTGAATATAAATTGCTTAAACTTCTGAATGAGTAGAATTGCATCCATGAAGTCAGGGTGACCAAAATATAGATGCCTAAACTTTGTAGTTATTGGAGGTAAACTAAAAGGTTCATAGTAAACCCATGAAAACTATGGTAAGGTAGTTATTGGTGCATACCAAAAGGTTCATAGTAAACCCATGAAAACTATAATAAGGTAATTATTGGTGCATACCAAAAGGTTCATAGCTGACCCATGAAAACTATGTATTAAGAGTAGTTAGCTGGGGCTAATTGGTTTGTAGTGAACCCATGAAAACTATATTCGGATTAAGAATTGACATCAGTCAATAGGTTCCTAGTAAACCCATGAAAACTAGGATAATAGAGTGGTTAATGGAAGTATCAGTAGGTTCCTAGTCAAACCTTGAAAACTAGGATGTGAAGTGAGTTACTGGATAAATCCATAGGTTCCTAGTAAACCCATGAAAACTAGGATAAGGTGATTAGTTAATGGAAAGTCCAATAAGTTCAGGAGGACCCATGAATTGATTAAGTTAACTGGCAGGAGCCTATAGGTTCTTAGTAATCCCTTGAAAACTAAAAAGGTTAATAGTGACCCTAGAAACTATAATTATGATAGGGTGTTAGACTAAACTGGGAATGGGAAATCCTAATTATTTTCTAGTATGCATATCATCCTAATATTTTGAAAATATATGTTTTAACCATTGTGGATGCAGAAGCACAGTATATGGCTTTATAACGGTTTTAGGATACTAGTGAGGGTAAAACCCATTTTGCTAAGCGGCATGGTCTCACTAGATATCTAAAGGA
The DNA here is from genome assembly GCA_030737815.1 of Allium fistulosum. Lineage (NCBI taxonomy): Eukaryota > Viridiplantae > Streptophyta > Magnoliopsida > Asparagales > Amaryllidaceae > Allium > Allium fistulosum. Next base: position 299,103,851 of record CM060901.1, on the reverse strand, counting down.
TTAAGATGTTAGATTATTATTCATACCCGGCTTTATGGCTGACTCAAAGTTTTTGTTTTCCCCTTAAACTCTTTGGTAGTCAATTAATTTTGAGTAGTTTGAGATATAAGGTTTTCAGGTTTCTTCTTAGATGAACAAAGCTTCCGGAGGCGTGCAAGAGGCAGATAGTTATTTAGAGTTTTTCTTTCCGCTGTGTATTTTGTTTATAAAGGAAGATTTATCAGCCTTTCTATATACTCTAGTCAACTAAGGGGGCATCTTCATATGTCGCTTTTGGCGCATTTGGAATATTTTATATTTTGCTGAACGTGGTCGACATAATTTGGGATTATGTAATGAACATGAAATATTTTAATTTGAATGTGGAAATGTGTTTTTGAATTGTTAAATTATTTCCATATTTTTGTGATCTGTGTATCAATGTATCTAACACCGCCATATTTGGTTGCCGAAGATTAATAACTATGGATGACTACAGCATCCATAGTTGTTAATTTTGGGCCTCCAAGTAGGGGGATGTTACACTTTACTCCGATTCCTCAAGCAACGCAAAATACTGATCCCTCTCCTCCATACTCCATCACGACCAGTCCCTCCATGCTCCATCACGACCGGTTCCTCCATGCTCCACACTCAACATAGGACCGTTCCCTCTACTTCCTTCAAGCTTCACTCTTTTCCTTCTCCTCTTCTACCACCTCGTCGAACCCAATGTTGCCACCATTCTCCTCCTCTTGGCTTGATTCGACCCATGGCACGACCGAAACCATTATCTCATCAAGAATCGAAATCGTATGCAAACTAAAACCTACCAATATATTGGAATTGGAGGTGATATATGGAGAAGACAGCGGCGATGGCGAATGTTTGGAGATGATCGAAATTGAAGGGGAAGAGGGATCAGATTTTCAAAAATAGGAAGGGTTGCGATGGATTTTGGTTCCAATTTGAAGAAGGAAGAGGGGGGAAGGTTTTGGCTTCACTAATTTCCGAAGGAGGGTTCAGATGTAGAAATGAACTAAAGTGAAGGATGAAGGGGGAGATGTTGGTTTACATACGAGGTTTGAGGGATCAGCCTGCCTTAGCTTCTCCACGAAGCTGAAAACATAAAATCCCAAAGTTGAGAGGGCTCAGATACGATCCCTACCGAGAGGGGATCCATCTGATCCCAATCAACATACATAAGAAAAGAGAAGATGGGAGAGAAAAGGATCGACTAGAGGAATTCTGATCCCTATAAACATAAAAAAGAGGGGGAGAAAAGGGATCGGGTACGACCCCTATGTGAATGCAAACATGTACATGAAAGGGGCATTTCACCAGAAGGACGAACTTTGCAGTCCAATTAGTTTCTAGGACACACATTCAAAGAAATTACTTTCAAGACCAAAATCAGCAGAATAATTACTTTCAAGAACAAAATCAGCACTCCAATTACTTTCAAGGACGTAATTTTATAGGTTTTTAGGCCCTAGAAACTAATTATTTTACGTTTTGTCCTTGAAAGTAATTATTTCAGTTGTGTGTCCTAGAAACTAATTCCACTTGCTAAAGAGGCCCTTGTGGTTAATTTCCACTACATGAAAACTATATAAAGTAAACCAATATATAAATGCAATTAAATTGCATCTAATTCAACAACAATTGGTGATGACCCATGAGAATGCAAACGTATACGGGATCCAATGACAAGAACGTGTGCTAGACGTGCACATGAATATTACTAAAATTCAATTTTTGAAATCGACAGAAATTGAATTCGAACCTGAAGCTTTCAAGGTCGAGACTGAATCAAATAGCCATAGCTTACTAGCTCCGTGGAAACGGAATATAATCCTAAATTTATACTATTGGAAATCGACCAAGCGCCATGATGATCAAAGAGGATACGTCACTTTAGGAAAATAATTCGAAAAAAGGACGGCGACTATTCAGAAAACTAGATGGATTTCTTTCCAGAAACTCAAACATGCTTTGATTTAAAGCACATCATGTTCAACATAAGACATACTTTGGGGAGCAAGTGTTATCCAATATTTTAACCCAGCTATATCTGAACTGATTGGATAAGTTAGAATCACCCGAAAACCTATAGGCGCCTAGCTATCCGAGGCATAAAAGACGCATTTTCTACGGGATGATTGTCATCAAGGCTGGTAAGCCCAGAGCGATGATTGTGGGGTCCAGAAATAAAGTACAGATGATAATATGAAGTTATGATCGAACAAAATTGAGAGATTTGCTATAATAATTTTCAAAGTATGGAATATAATTTAATCTAAAAAAGGGATTGGCTATAATCCTTCTCAACCGAAGGGATTGGCTTACTTCAGCCAAACAAGTGCAACTTAATGGAAAACAATCGATATCTCAAGATCCAGAAGTCCAATGCATATGAAACTTTGAGAACAAGATGTGGGGACCCTAGAGAATCCACCCTAGTGATCTCACCCTAAAAGGAGCAAGCAAGTGGGATCGGCCCTCTTCCCTCCATAGCGGTCGGTCAGAATCAGGTAACAACACACTTTGCAGCAATGATTAACTAATAACTCAACATGTACCAATCCAATTGGCATGAAACTTGGAGGTTAGGCATAATACAACATGGGGAAGATCCCATAGAGATCGCACCACCAAACTCCTCCAAAATAGCGATTGTCCTCGATCCCTATTTCATGGGATTTGGGCCATATGATACCTCATGTGGACCTCAATGGTTCTGGAGATCCTTCTGCCGAATTTTCAAGGACATATTTCGTCTCTTCCTCTATAGATAGAGACTTGATTGTTTATTTTCGAGATCCTTACCATGTTTGTATCTTTGTATTCTATTGTAATCAAGGGTTTTGTTCTGATCCCTATTGTACTCAGTTTACAAAGTGATTGACAAAGCTATCTCTTCAAAGTGGATGTAGGAAAACAACGCTGAATCACTATAAATTGTCGTGTCTCTATTATTTGCTTATTTCTTATTGCTTTACTGCTATATTCTCTCTGTTTACATTTAATATTATTCATTTTTCCTCTACAAAATCTCTATTGGGTGTTTGCACCAACTTTTGGTGCAAACAAGATAGATCCTACCCCTGATACCTTAGAGGGTGCTGTATTTCTACATGACCTAATGGATTACCCAGCTTCTAGAATTGGCGAGGCTGCTCTCCGTAGGCTATGCTCTAAACATGGAATTCCTTTGGAGATGTTCTAGTCCCTTCAAGGAAAGACAGGTCCCACTTGCCCAAAAAAAGGTATACGGCTTGTAATAGGTACATGTGCTGGGCCGGATGTGTACTACCTTTAATTCATTTATCCGGGATATGCTACACTATCTGGGAATAGCTTCTGCTCACCTGCATCCAAACAACTATGCTTTCCTTCACGGTACCTTCTTGTTATTTAAGGATGTTCTGTTCCGTCCACCATCTCCTAAAGACATCTGGTTCAACTACAGTTTTAAGCAACAGACGGGAAGTCTTTCTTATAGTTTCCTTGAGCCCATGCCCAACTGTCAAGTTCTTACTAGTGCTAGGAACAAGCTCAGTGTCTTTAAGCATGAATGGTTCTACGTTCGCTGTCCGTCTGACTTTGCGAGGCGATGGTTGGAAGGACATAAGTATTGCCTTCACTTTATTTTCAAATTCTTAAGCCCAAGTCATATCCTGAACTAAAAATATTTTGAAATTTTATAGGTGTCCATCCACGATCCAAAGGCGATAATTGTTCAAGGTAGTCTCTGCGATTCACGCTACCCCAGTCAAAGACATGGACATTAGATCACTCGTAACTGATGAGTGGTTATCTCCTTTTGGGTTGCTGGAAGAGGGTCTTAGCATCGGACTTCCGAAAGCGTTGCACCACAAAGGAATGTTGTGGAACAAAACGGCAGCATTGATAGCCCTATTGTGCCCGTAGTTAAGGAGGCTTAGTACGATGCCGACACTATGCCACAAAGTGAATCAGACAACAACCATCATACAACATAAGCTAGATTTGCTGTTATCCCAATATTTACAACTTTTTCACACAACACATGGAAAAACCATCTGTTGTGTGTCATAACTCGTGAAATCTTTGTTCTGTTGAGATTTCATCAATGCTATTCAGACCACATTTCATCTGTTGTCTGATTGAAATTATCAAAAATTTGGTTTTTCCTCCTTATCAATATTTTGTTTCCCTCTCTCAAAATTGTCTTGATATTTTGTGGCCACGTTTTTTCATTTATTTCCTTCTCTTATTTCGTTCGTAGCTAAAAGAAAAAAATGACGACCTAAAAAATCTTCTTCGCCTTCGCCATTGCCTTCTCCTACCCATCATCTGCTGCCAACCCTACCCATCATCTGCTGCCGACCCTAGCCAAAAGAAAAGTAGATTGTTCGGTATGATTTTTTCCCCTTTTAATTTTTTTGTAGCATTCTCGACTTACACTTTTTGCCAGTAATGATTTGGGTTTATATAGGAATTGATCTCCTATATTTTGTGGTCGCGTTCGATTACATAGATTTGCTTTCGGTTGCTTGGATTTACTTTCGGTTGCTTGGATTTGCTTTCGGTTGCTTGGATTTTCTTTTGATTGCTTGGATTTTGTTTCGATTGCTTGGATTTGCTTTCGATTGCTTCTACGTAGACTGCTGTCGATTTGGTATGTGTATAGTTTTGCCCCTTTTCAATTTTATGCTTGAACTCGACTTGATTTTTTCTGCCAATGATGATATGGGTATATATAGGAATCAATTTCCTAAATTTTTGATTATATACTATGATTTGAATTGCTGGTTTGTGTTCTTCCTAGAGTTTTATCTCTTTTGAACTATTGGGTTTTGATTCTAACTTGATCTTTGCAATGATTTGTGTGCTTCTTGGAGTTTTTATCTCTGTCGATTTGTATTCTCTGTTGGTTTGTACATATATGAGTTTTTCTCTCCATTGGTTTATAACTTTATTGGTTTGTATCTCTTTTGATGCTCCATTGCTGTTGTATCATTAGTGCTTGTTGTTTTTGAACTAGTTGATGCTTGAAGTGGTAGAAGTAGCGTGCTTATGGTTTGCTGTATCAAATCATCACTGCTGAACTAATTGATGCTAGCCTGTTGCGTTAGTGCTAGTTGTTGTTAAACTAGTTGATGCTTGAAGTGTCTTCTTGCTTGTTTCTAGTTATGTATACATGTATATACATATATGTTTGCACCATGCTTGGTTGTGTGAATATGTGCTTATGGTTTTATATGTATGTATATACACATGCACTATGCTTAAACTATTTTGAGATTTCATGCATTTCACTATATCAATTCATCACATAGAACTTCCATGTATATACACACATACATAGGTCGACCGCCGTCAACGGGGGCGTTGGCCCCGCCATGCTGTAACGCCCCACCCCGAGACCCACCTTAGTAAAGAGAATTAACAAGTAATTCCGTCTACTAAAGCGGAGAATAGGGCTGGTTAAGGGCGACTATCTATAATTTTGTCTTAAACATCTACTGAATACGTCGATAAATGCAATATAATTTTTCTTTTCTACTCAAGTGGATCGACATACCTAGTAAATGCATAATCCAAAACTATAGGTAGCTAATGGATCTATCAGAACAAAATACAATAACTGAATGTAGATTACATCACAGAACAGTAACCAACCCCCACCTAGGGGGGTTGCCACCCCCTAGACCCCCCCTTCATAGTGGTAATCAATTTAAACTACTGGACATACATGTATATATATATGTGTGTGTATGTGTGTTGCTCACATATACATGCATGTATGTGCATTTGTTGCTCACATATACTTGTATGTGCACTTGTTGCCTGAAACTGCTCCAGTGCATTACTTTATGGTTTGAACTATTCATATATCCATCTTGTTTCAGTACATTATTGCCTAAAACTAAAAATGATCTGAGCAGATCTAATACACATGTACATGCATGCACTTGGTTGTTTTATTTTGAGTTTACTACACCATATTCGCTGCACTTGTGTTCGCCGCACCATATTCCAGTCTTCTTGTGTTCACTACACCATATATACATGCATACACATGTTTGTATATATTTATGAACCATATGTGTACATATACATATATATGTATATGTATAGGAATATTCCATTATTGAAGTTATGTATACATATATACATGTATACATCCTTAAGTGTGCCGACACCTAAGTGAGCTGCTCCTATGTGCACTGGCACATGAATGTGCATTTTCTGAACCATTTTGATTTTCTAAACCATTTTGAGTTGAACTTGTTTTTTCTGAACCATTTTATGTGCCTTGGCACTTGTTGTTTTGTCTGAGCTTGTTTATGTGCAGTATCTTGAATTCTTGCCTAGTTGAACTTGTTTTTCTGAACCATTTTGATTTTGGTACCAGAGTGTGCTTGTTACTGCTATATGCATTGCTTGTTGCTTCCATGTATATACAAACATACATATGTATGTATATATGTGTGAAATATTAGCATCTTTTGTATTTTGTACATGTGTATATGTGTGTTGCTCACATATACTTTTGATGCTCCATAGTTTGGCAATCTGTTTTGAACCGATTGCAGTTGATACTATTGATACTTGATTGCAGTTCATTTGCATCACTTACATTATGTGCGCACGCCTAATAACTGATATTTTTCAGTTCTTGTTACCATTCTGAACTATGTTGCTTCCTTTAGTTTGGTTTTCTAATTTAATTTGCATTTCCTTGTGCACCTGAGTTGAGCCCGAGGAGGCTTGGGCTTGACCTTGTGCACATTTGCACTGTGTTTAACCTTTGGGCTTGACCTTTGCAATAGTCCTTGAGATTTAATCGATGCCCGGCCTTGTGATATTCATAGTGATAAATTGTGCATATCATAAGTTGTCCGTGCCATGTCTAAAGCATGAAGAGAAAACAAACCCATAAACTGAGTCAATATTAATATTCAAATTTTATTTTATTTTTGCAATTTAGGTTTGTTTCCTTTTCCATTTTACTGTGTTGTTTATTTGACAGGTATAAGAGATGACTGGACACAAGTTGGAGCAAGCAAATGAAGATCAATATCAAAAATAAACTCGACTGAGTGTAATTGAGTGCTAGTAAAAAAATGTTATATATGAGAGTGTAGAGAAAATTTGTATAGATGAGAGTGATAGTGAAAGTTGTATTGTATTTGAAAATGTAAAAATAGTGAAAGTTGTATTGTATTTGAAAATGTAAGTATAGTGAAAGTTGTATTGTATTTGAATTTGATTTGAAATAAAATATTTGTTTAAATAAAATTGTGATTCCTTATTTCATTTTGCAAATATAACATAAGTGTAATTGATATGCATATCAGTCAATGTTTATATGTTGTCTAATAGAAAATTTTAGAACTGATATTATAACATCAGACAATGTATATATCTGTGGTTTGATATGTAATGAGACGGCATAGAAATAGACGACAGATAGGTATTCATTTAGACAAAGGAGCATATTTGTCATCTGATTCGTTTTTTCTACTAGTGCGAAGAAGGAAAAATTAGAGGTGATGACGCCAATGAGTCTAGCAGTGATGATGTAGGTTCAAGCAACATGCCTGTGGTCGAATCATCACAAGACACAAAATCTCATGCACCGACAAGGAAAGGAAAAGGGATCGCTTACAAACTCCGTAGGTGAAAAACTGCTAAAACTCCTAGGTTTATTATCACCTTTGTTGAAGAAGAATCTCCCTCTCAGCCCTTATAAAGTTCGATGGAAGGATTCTCAAGTCTACCGATTCCTGACGACGTCATGACCTTTTACTTTCCCAATTTAAATGTCGGGGGGATTAATTCTCCTGCCATGACTGGTGATGACATTCCTCCCACTAGCAAAAGGGGAATCACTCCTATGAGTAAGGCCATAACAAATGGTCCATTGGAGGGAACACTAGGACACTTATAATCACATGCACTTTACCACACATGTTTTGTTTATCTTTTATTTGATTGTCACTTATACATCTTTGTTTGGTTTGTAGGTGCTATGTCTCATTCCCATGCATTTGATTACCTAAGGGGTTCATCAACACAATATGGATCTAGTCGTCATCCGGATTCAGGCAGGGTGATAGCCGAGAAAGAAGCAATCACTCACGGGATTCTTCATCCTTTAAGCATAAGTCAAAATATCAATCATCTTATCGCTAAGAAGTTCAACCAATCCTTCAATATATAGTGGCGATCAGACTTCTTCTCATGTTCCCCAAACTACTATGCCACCCGAGCATCATTCGGGTGCATCTGGGTCTTGACAGTCTCACGACTGCTGGTCGAACAAATGTCCTATTATTACATCTGAGCCTGCTTTAACTACACAGTTCCTGAGGCCTCTACAACTAAATGATTGGCCGAACTTAAGGTCAAATTTCCAAAAATCTGCTTTGATGGACTAAAGTTTCTTCCTTCTGTCCATACAATCCCGGGAAATATTAAAGTGAGTTCGCTCGCGTGCGTCAATGATGTTTTTGTGCAGTATGAAGCACTCCAACACTTAGCTGAGAAAATTTCTGAGGTGTCTGTTGAAAAGCAACACAAAATCGATCGCCTTAAGCTAGAAGCGATCCATGATAAAGATATAGTCAAACATCAAGATGACGAGATTACAGAGTTGACCACGAAGTTAACTACAATAGAGAAAGAAATGTCTGAAGCAATTAATCATCTGGAAATGGCTCACAAGAAGGAACCAACAATGCTATTCATTGCAACAATGCACTTGCCTTAGAGAAAGATGCTTTTCAGAAAGAGAAAGACACTATGGCCCTTCGCGTTAAAGAGCTCGAAGACCTGCTTCAAAAAGAGAAGGATGATAAATACGCCGCTCAAATTGGAATCCTAGAATTATTGTGAAAAGCTCGTAGAGGCTCATGAGCTAAAAATTAAACTTGATTAATATCTTGGTCGAATTGAGGCCCTCAAAGAAGAAGAGAGGGAAGCTGGTCGTTAGGAGGTCAGAGGGAAAATTGAGGCCAAGTTAGAGGAAGCAAGAGAGGAAGGAAGGAACGAGATCAAGGACATATTTGATCCTTTGGTCATTGAGTATAATGCCAAGGTCTTTATCCACCGCGACTTAAGCTTTTGGGAGAGGGTTATCGCTTGGCGAGTCTTGGGAATATATCGTCAATATGAAGAAGAGGACTCTCGGCGAAGCCAATTTTGATGAGGAGAAACTGGTGTGAGAAATTCTACGTGGATCTGAACCTTTAGGCCTCGTTGCTGCAAGGCTAAGATTGATATTTTTGCATCTTCTGGCAAAGGAAAAGACATCGCTGAAGCTTTAGGGTCTGATTCTAAAGATTCCTCTTTACTTCAACTAACCAGTGCATCGGTTTCTCTTGGCCTAAGAGAAGAACCAAGCTATCATCCGGATAAACTCGGTTAAAAATCAAAGGCAGTGACTCCTATTCAAGAAGGGAGAACTCCGGCAACAACCGAAAGTCAGCCGAATGTAGGTATCCCGCTCTATTCTCCATTACCTAAGAGATTTTGTTCTTCATGCCCAATAGTTCTGGGCTTATTTGCTTGTTCCAACAAATATGCAGGTCTCTTGGCTCCTAGTCAAACACTAGGAAGTGGTGCCACTATGGAGCAACAACCGACACTTACTGACATTCCAGCAGCTACTGACATTCCAAGGGCCTATGCTCAAGTTATTGGAACTCTTGCTGATGAAAGGGCCGATGATTAGCCCCTGCATGATAAGTCTAATGATGTTATGATTATAGGCACCTCCGAACACCCTGATAAACTAAGCTTGATGAAGCTCATTGGGATGAGGAGGAGTTGCTGAAAAAGAAAGCTAAAACTGAACTTGTTGATGGGGACGTCGATGATCCAAACCTTATCCCACTAAAAGTCATTCCCTTTAGTGGGTCGATTCCTGTGAGTAATATTCCTTCCACTTCTGAAGGTGACACTGCTCCGACACTCACATCCAAGGATATTTCTTTGAAGGGAGGTAAGAGCGGTAAGGGATCGAAGAGAGGAACATGAGATGACTCGAGTGGGTCCTATCCCAAGAAACCCAAAAGGGAGAAGAAGTAGAAGAAGCAGTCATCATGTCGGGTTAGTTTGTACATAGTTTATGTAGCCGTTTTTCTTTTTGTTAGTCGCGTTTGTGCGGGTATGACCCCCAGTTTTGGATAAACACTTGTACTATGATTTCTATGTTTTATGTAAATAAAGTTCTTTGGTTATTGTTGAACTCTTATGTGAATTTTTTTAAGTAGTCGAGCTATTACTTTTTCACTTAATATACTTATAATTATTTGCTCGTTTATTCGGATAATCATCCGTTAATTTTACTCAAGGCCTTTATGTGGTTGTGGCCTCAAGTTGTACCAAACACCAAGTTCTAGCCCTATGCTACGCTGTCAAATTCAGGGGCTTAAGTTATTATACTCATTCCCCCAGTCTTGGGTTAGAGGAGTTAGATAGTGGATGGTCGAATTCCATCCTTGATGAATTTATACTCCTCCGGCCAATTTCAGGTCGGAGTTTATGGAATAATGAGTGGTCGAACCACATTCATCTATTTGTTTATACTCTTATCTTTACTTCGGGGATAAGAGTTTGTTGGCAGGTGGTCGAATTGCACCCAATTTATGTTTATACTATAGCCCACACTCTGGGAACTTAGAGTTATTTCAAAAAATAGCCGAACCGCACTTTCCTTGATTGATTGATTGACCCCATGCCTAGGTTTTAACTTGGAGAACAATCGGTCGTGTTACAATCGCTTTTTGACTCATGTCTGTCCCATCGCTTGATGGGATTAATTTGATTATCGGATGGTCAAGTCACATCCATTTCTCGTTAGGTACTCTTCCCATTGGGTTGTGAGTGAGAATCATCGAATGAATGGTCAGACCACGTTCATTTTGTTTAGTCCAATCGTAAACTTATGTAATCGGCTAGCTCCAAACTCTAGGAACTTGCTCGGACATGTCAATATTAGTTAGTAGAGTATCATAACTAATATATAATGCTATAGCAATCACAGATATGAAGGAAATTTCAAACTTTATTTGCCAAATGGAAAGAAATGACATAATTTGTCTTATTACATATCTGGAAAATCAAATGCTAAAGCCAATTTGGAAATTAAACACAACTGAATGAAAATAATAAACTAAGTGAAATAAAGTCATAAATGTTCGTTATTCCATGCCCTTGGAGATGTGATGCCATCAACAATTGCTAGCTTGAAAATTCCTCCTCCAAGCCACTTTTTACGGTCCTTCCCATGTAGGATTCATGTGTTATGGGATAGAAAAACCCATTTCAAGACGAGACTGCTGATTTCAAAGGTCCTAGGTCATACTTTAGTGTTGTAATATCGGGCGACTTGGTGTCGATGTGCAGCTGCCTTCAAATTAGCTTCTTCATGCTTCTCATCTACCAAGTCTAGAGATTCTAAGAAGAGACCTCTATTCATTCTGAGGTCGTAGTATGTCACTCGATGAAAAGGGACTTTGAGTTCGACAAGAATGATGGCTTCGGAGCCGTAAGCAAGTGTGAATGGACTATGGCTAGTCATGGACTTATGCGTGGTTCTGTAAGCCTATAATGCAGTTGGAAGTTCATCCACCCACTTGACTCTAGCCTTTCCCAAATGTTTCTTCAGAATCGACTTTATGATTTTGTTCATAGCTTCAACTTGTCTATTTGCTCGAGGTTGAGCAACTGCCGCAAATCTCTTTTCAATATGATGCCGACGGTAGAAGTCTTTGAATTTAGCATTGTCAAATTGGGTTACTTTATCAGTTATAATGGTTCGTCGAAGGCCAAAATGGCAGATGATGTTCCGGACACTGAAGTTGATTACTTTCTTCATCGTGGTTGTGGTTAAAGGTTCTGCTTCGGCCCGTTTGGTGAAGTAATCAACTACCATGATGGCATATTTTGCACCACCTTTAGAGATCTGTAAGGAACCGATAATATCTTTGCCCTATGTAGCAAACGGCAATGGACCGACCATTTGTGTAATTTCCATCGGTGGAGCTCTCGGAACTTTCGCATACATCTCGGTTGATAGTTGGCTAGTAATATCCATAAAGGAGTATTTTTCTTTGCTAGGATTTTCCACCCAGTGTGATCACCACATTCATCTTCGTGAGCTTCCCTTAGGATTCATTTTATTTCACCATGAGCGATACACCGGAGCAGGGGAACGAACAAATCCTTTCTATACATGACTCATTATTGAATGATATATCATGAAGCTATTTCTATTATAAGATCAAATAGCATAAATAATATAACAACATATGCAACAAGGAAATATGATGCAACTGATAATAATAATAATGAGGCAACCCTACATGCAAAAACTAGCATGATATAAACATACTTACAAATTTGGTATGAAATAAAGCTACATGCAACCCAAAAGCAACATATCAATAATATGCAACAAAACACATAGAATATTCTATAATAAATGCTGTGTATCCACTATTTTCAACAAATAAATTTTAGAATCAAATGCTCGGTTTTATATTCAAAATTTATTTTCAAATTCCTCCCAAAAAGAAATATATCAAAACCAAAATTAATTATGACAAGGGTGGGCCCTCCCTACCGAAGCATGGTATAACTCTCTAGAGTCAAACAACATGGAGCATCCAGTGGCATTCCGATTCCTCATAAAACAACAATTATAGTAAATAAATATACCCGGCGATTGTCCTGAATTGGAAAACCCCCAATTGCCCGAATTAATCATAACAAAAACATCTGAAAAATCACTTCAAAAATATTCTTTTCAACATTCTGAAATAATAACACTTCATCAATATTTTTTTTCCAAAATAATATTTTATTATTTCCCTCATAATTTCTTTTAAAACTATTTTTTTTCAAAAGAACTGAGATTTAAGTCATAATAAACAACAATTCAAAAACTTTTGTTTGTAAATTCAAACTTTATAAACTATGGTATGTACACACAACCAATTGAATCAAATAAAATTCCGTGAAGGAATAAACTAACACTTAACCACCATTAAAATCTTAAGTGACTTATCAAATAAGATTTAGTATTTTGCTTAGGTTCACAAATTCTCTTAAGTCATATACTAAGTTAACAATTATACTTAAGTTTGTATGATATACATAAATCATCCATACGCTATATTTGTTCTGATTACTTGCTCGAATACATAAACTTCTACTTTCGAACTAGTATCACTCACTCGACCCCCCTATAGTGGACTTCGATCAGATTCCTCGACCAGAAACTTCTTTTCTCCTTACATAGCCATAAACTATGATCGTTAACTTTAGTATCATATCGAATCTGAATCAAGTGTTCACTAAAAAGAATCAAGTGAGAAATCATTTTTCGGGATGGTATGAATCACCCGAAGTTATGTATTCCACAAATACCCGGGTTTTTTTTCCAAATTTCCTTTTTGAAAACATTCCACAAATATTTCTATATGAAATAACTTCAACAATTTATTTATTAAAACTCACTTTAGGTTCATCCAGATTTTAAACTCATTTTGGTCACACAATGGTACAGAAAATAATTTATTAAGTACACTACAACATTCGCCTAAGCAAACATCCGATCATCACTTAGAAGATTATTTAGATTACCACAAGACTAATTGAGATGATTTCCTCCGAATTACCCTAAAGAAAATTCATTCCACTTAAAATTTCTCTTTCAAAATATTTTTATTTATAAATACTCCCAAATAATATTACTATTATTTTCTCAAAATCCTGTTTGAATTTATTTCAAACAACTCTGCGATCTAAATTCAAAAATCCTTTTAAAACACCTTTTGTAATCAAATGTATATAAAATTACCATCATACAGAATTATTTCATATTATAATAGTTCTTCGTAATTATAGTAAAATTATCTCAAATATGTATTCTCTAAATGTCTTATCCTACCATTTAGATTAACTTAAATAACCTTTATTAAAAGATTACATTAACGTAACATTTACCCCGAACACTTTATAGTCAAGTTGTGAAACTTAATTCACAAGGGGTTAGTTTTTAATGTACTTACAATTATCAAACAATATTTGCTCAAAAACCGGTTGAGCATGGATTAACAAATCAACAAACAATAGTCAATGCTCTTAAACTAATCAATCATGACTGACTAAACAATAATGATAAATAAATACATATTACCACTTTCAAACAAACAAACACACTCTATATAAATTTTTGAAAGTTATTCCTTTATATATAAAAATAGATGTTAAATATTTCATTTACTAAATTTTCAAAAATCAATATCATGTCTGTTTTGTCTTGTTCAAGTTTAGAAATCCCTATCGATACCATGACGTCTCACGTCTCGACCAGAATTCATAAACAACTCAATAGATCAATTAACACAATACATTTTTATGACAATAACAAATACACTCGGATATATATATATATATATGTGTGTGTGTGTGTGTATGTATGTATATGTATATGTATATATAATAGTCTCAAACTCACTCTACGATGTCACTTACTCTATCTCTAATGAGTTACTCACTCTAGGGTATTGCTAACCCTATCTCTAGTGAGACATACCCTAACAAAGCCAAGGTTCTCGCTTATCCTTCCACTCTGATACTAAATTGTAACGACCTGCCTTTTCGACCATTGAAAGTCGACACCGAATACATCCACGGTATTCAAATGTCGAACATCCAATCATCGGGAAGGCAGATTATTAGGGTAAAATAAAAATAAAAGCACAGAGAATAGGGAAATCAAAATCTCAGAGCGGAATCGACAACATATAATATAACAAAGACAATACAAACCATCATTCCAAAATACCAAGTATATCAGAGTTAAAAACAAACCTTATCAACTGGATAGTTATAAAATTCCGAGCTTACAAATTTCTGATAGGTATAACATACGATACAGGGGAAAATAAAACATTACGATAGGTGAACATCCAGCTCTTCTCCACTAATTCCATGTCACCAAACCCAACCTGGGAAAAACTTGGTCTGACCCGGGCATTATGATAAAATAACACCCAGGTCTGTCTGGAAAACCAACGAGAGAAAACTCAAGTAATATGATGAACATATAAACATTCTGTGACACCACGGTGCTAACGCGGAACGGGTTTTTACCTCGCAAGGATAACATCCATAAATGAAGAACTGGAAAATAAATCAAAACAACGATCCAATTAAGGAAGAATGGAAATAAACAACAGAAACAGTCCACATAAAAGGGGTGGGTATTAGTAAGAACAAATCCCATACTGAATGAATGGGCATAAATAATATCGAATTCCAGACTTAAAAGAATGGACACCAATATTAATCATATAGAAGAGCACAAGGCAGTTCTCAATTCAGTTGAGGAAACAATTTAAATATTTGAATTGACAACAAGAGAAAAAAGAGACGTATTTCCAATAATGACTAGGAGGGTGCGCCCCCTTTACCGAAAGTATACCTCTAGAAATATAATTGAGAACTCCGATGGCTCTCGGAAACCTCCAAGCTAGACCCCGCCAACTTTTACCGAGTATCCGAGTATTTCACATCTCAATGTGCAACTCTAAATTCAATCTTAAGTGCATGTGAAAATACCCTAATGGGATCAACCCCATATAGCTTGGCCCTCACTCGCTCTTTGGGTTTAGTCATTTTTGACAGAGGATAACAAGGCTCAAATGAGCAAATCGTCTTAGGGTGATGAAATATAAAGAAGAAAGCAGAATCAAAGTCAATAGTCAATAAATCAACTATCGGGAATGATAAGATGGTTGTTTTCACTTGAGCTTGATTTTCACATCACTATACTTTTAAAGACACATTAGAAACACTCTTTAGAATATTCTTTTAGAAGAGCAAATCATAATTTCTAAGTGTATTAAAACCAAGATCAAAACAAATGTCAAGACATTGTTTATTATAAATCCAAAACAATTTACACTTTGTTTAATTTGAGACAATTCTTTTTAAAAGATCTTTTTGTTTATAAACTATTATTTATAAATTTTAAAATAATATTTATTATATCAAAAGATAATAAACCAGTTAAATTACTTTTATAAATTTTAAATCAAAGGTTAACATCCCAAAGTATAATTCACAATATCCTTTTATAATCTTTAAAATCACATTCATTTTTCCCAAGAAAATAAATCAATTTAGAATCCCTTTTATAAAATCACACCAGCATTAATTATCCCGAAAGATAATTAATCTCATTTATAATATTTTATAGTTTTAAAAACAATATTGATTATCCCTAAAGATAATTTATAACTTCTTTTAATAAATCAATCAATTATCTTTATTTATACAGTTAACTATTTCTAAGACACTTTTATTTAAGTGAATATTAGTCATGCATCCCTAAAACCAAAGTTAATTCAAACGACATCCTCCTTAAAAAAAGTTATAAAGTGGGTCCTTATAATTATTTTACTATAGCAGCATGTATTTTTTGTGTTTTTTTGCGCCAGTGCTTAAAAAAATTATAAATATTATAACTAGGTTTCTGCCAAAAATAAATTCAGACATATCTGCAATTATTTCATATAATTGCAGATATGTCTACAATTATTCACTGAATAATTGCATTCGATAAACATTTGAATAATCGCAGATATGTATGCAATTATTCCATATAATTGCAGACATGTCTGCAATTATTCATTGAATAATTGCGTTGAATAAAAATCTATATAATTGTAGACATGTCTGCAATTATTCCATATATTTGCACACATGTACGCAATTATTCACTGAATAACAACACCTTGATTTAACAATCAGGATATTTACGTAAATATCTGCACTTATTCCTTAAAATTGCAGACATATATGCAATTTTTAGTTGCAAAGGAATGCTATCCAGAATAAGTGCAGACATGTCTGCAATTATTTTCTAAAATTGCACACATTTCTATAAGTATTTCTGAAACATACCATGTGTCATTGTTTTCACTTTTCAGTCTTGTTTTTTGATTTTTTTGACATGAATACGAAGATAGATATTACTTGAAATAATTTTTAAAATTTGGAAGTTTTTGTTTAGCTTTTTAATATGTTTTTTTGATGATTTTTGGAAAATAAGGACCTAATTTACATACTTTTTTCCACTGGGGTTTTTGTGAAGTTTGAAACCTATCAAGGACCTGTGCCAAAAGCACCTTTTTTAAATTAGTATATTAAATTTAAAACCTTACTAAATCAACTAATTAACTTTAAAAAACTAAATTAGTAATTCATTTTAAAAAAGCTTTCATTATATTAACTATAATCACTTTTATTAAATCAATTAATTAACTTAAATACCTTTGTTAAATTAATTAATTAACTTTAAATATTATTAGTTAAAATGATTAACTACATTCAAATATCATTAATTAGAATGATAAATTAGATTTAAACATTGTTAATTAAATTGATTTACTACATTTAAAACATTATTAATTAAAATGGTTTATTGAATTTAAACATCTTCAGTTAAAATGATTTATTAACTTAAAACATCATTACTAATTAAAATGATTAATTAAATCCAAATATCATCAATTAGATGGATTAATTATTCAAACATCACTAGTTAAAATGATTTGATAAATTTTAAACATTGTTAATTAAAATGATTAATTAATTTAAATATCATTAATCAAAATGATTAATGAATTTAAATATCTATTTTATGAAAATACAAGTTCAAGACAACACACACAAAGGGTTTCGGAGATGATATTCAATAATTGATGTTATAGCGAAAATTGCTATAATGACACTTAAAAAATTTAATTAGAATATCACGATTAATTACAACTAAACACTAATATAAACAACATAAGAAAATAAATAATAATTATTGGCGAGAAATCCCTTAGGGACTCAACAAATATTCCCTGCAAAACAATGGTTATGGACGATATATATAATTGTATTGGTTCATAGCAATTAAATTAATATGTCATCCGTTTCCATAATAGGATTTTCAACCAAACAATCAATCAAGAAACAACAATAATATCTAAACTATCAATGAAGCATTCAATAATAAATTTATAGCATCACATATATTATATAGCTAATTTAAAGGTGATTAAACTCATATAAATTTCAGTTATTACTGAAGCGTTTCGGATTGAACTAAAATCGAATAGGCATTCAATTTTAGCTCGAAATTCTAAAAAAAAAATCTCCCTCAGTCCAACTCGATAACGTAGACAATGCTTCCACGAGTACAGTGCAACTCCCCGCATTTGATTTGGACCTCGTATGAACAAGATATTTAATTTATAAGAAATCAGACTAATTAAATTAATTAATTTTCATTAATAACTTAATTATCACTTAAATCACCTGATTAAACATCTTCTCCCCCTCCCCACATACAAGGTTGTGCACGAATATGCACAGATACACCCAATAATTCAATTCTTCCTCTAACTCAATCTCTCTTGTTTTTCAATGAAACCAACTTTTGTTGCCTCCATCGACTTCCCCTCCGCAATCTCTACACCTCCATTACTAGGAATCAAAGCCCGATGCACTCCGCCGTGTTGGACTTGGAAACCCCACAGCAACCGTACAATGTCGTATTTATCCACACACACAAACACTTCTATACTTCGAGACCATATGCTCCTCCACTCGACAACCACCATGCTACCCTCGCCTGAACCTATCTCTGCCTATATCCCCTAAATCACAAACCCTAGTCCAACTGCCTATGCATCCATCATCCCAAAACATGATCGAACACAACAAAACATACACCAGATCAAAGCCTAAGCTCATACGAGCTTATAGAAATATGTTTTACAATTTTTAGTGGAGTATACAATTTGATTTGGATTTTTGAATAGAGGCTTATTTACTGATAATGGTGAGCGAAAGAAAAGAAGAGGAAAAAGATGCAAAAATGAAAATAAACTAAGTCTTGGATGTCTTTAAATCCAATATCACGATTTTCAAATGAGTAAGAGATTTGATTTGGATTTGTAATATATGCGGCCATTGATTTGTTTATTGACGGGAAGCATGAAATGGAAACAAAAGTGCAAGCTGACAAATAAAAGTTAAGTGCCATATTATCTAAGAGTTGACTTTTGGTTTAGACCAATATTACCAACACTTCGCTACACAGGATTTCGTTTGCATATGAGCTACGAACGACAAAACAAATATATGATCGCACTCAGAAATGTGACACGATCTCAAATCAATAATAAAATACACTGGTTATTACATTCCATGAAATCTCAAAATATCATCATTTGCCGAAATATCGTCAAATGACTATTTAAATATTTTTCAAATTAAAAATTATAAACTTTTTTTTATAAATTAGATTAAAAATACGTTATTAGAAATCAAGTCGTTTTATAGTCATAATAAAATTTTGTTATTATTATTCGAACCATTTATTATTGCAAATAAATTTACAAAATGATTTAACAACTAGTATTTAATTCAGAAATTCGAATATTTTAACAATCACTATATTTGAATTCAAGTTATTAAATTCCAAAATCAAATTATTTAAATATTTAAAGTTAATTAAGTATTTAAAATCCAATGATCAAAATTTCGGGTTGTTACATTCTCTCTCCTTTAATAGAATTTCGTTCCTGAAATTCCCAAGGAAGAAACTAACTCTAAAACCTTAAGTTAAAACTATTAATTAAAATGAGTTATTATATTCTTAAAGTTCCTTAAATTATGGAAATTTTCGACAGCACCTTTGTGTGGCTCGATTGGAAAAACTACAAATCGTCACCGTGGGCCCCAAACCAATCAAAAGATAACAAAAGCCAAGTGGCATTCCATATCTGGGGTATAAATCATGAACCAATTCCAAATACTAAATACACTACATACATTTTTGCACGATTTTTATTTTAGCAAGTAGTTTATTATCTCGACGCAAATGCAGGTGCATAGGAAGTCAAGTAGAAATCTCTTACATCCCTGTACTTGCATAATCCATAAGAGAATCAGACTGACAAAAAAGCAATACACTAGCTATTTCTATTATAAGCTCAAACAGCATAAAAAATAGAACAACATATGCAACAAGGCAATATGATGCAATTGATAATAATAACGAGGCAACTATACATGCAAAAACTAGCATGATATAAATCTTCTTACAAAATACATAGGATATTCTGTAATAAATGCTATGTATCCACTATTTCAAAAGATAAATTTTACAATTAAATGCTCGAGTTTTATATTCAAAATTTATTTTCAAATTCCTCCCAAAAAGAAATATATCAAAACCAAAATTAATTATGACAAGGAGAGGTCTCTCCCTATCGAAGCATGGTATAACTCTCTAGAATCAAACAACATGGAGCATCTAATGGTATTCTAGTTCCTCCTAAAACAACAACTAGAGTAAATAAATATACTTAGCGAGTCTCCCGAATCGAAAAACCCACGATTGCACGAATTTGGTAATAACAAAAACATTTGAAAAATCACCTCAAAAATATTCTTTTCAACATTCTGAAATAATAACACTTCATCAATATTTTTTTTCTAAACAATATTTTTTTGTTTTTTTTTTCTTTCATAATTTCTTTTGAAAATATTTTTTTAGAAGCACCGAGATTTAAGTCCTAATAAACAACAATTCAAAAACTTTTGTTTGTAAATTCAAACTTTATAAACTATGGTATATAAATCACACAACCAATCAAATCAAATCAAATTCTGTGAAGGAATAAACTAACACTTAACCATCATTAAAATGTTAAGTGGCTTATCAAACAAGAGTTAGGATTTTTCTTAAGTTCACAAATTTTCTTAAGTCA
The DNA here is from genome assembly GCA_030737815.1 of Allium fistulosum. Taxonomy (NCBI): domain Eukaryota; kingdom Viridiplantae; phylum Streptophyta; class Magnoliopsida; order Asparagales; family Amaryllidaceae; genus Allium; species Allium fistulosum. Next base: position 299,083,032 of record CM060901.1, on the reverse strand, counting down.
TATACTAAGTTAACAATTATACTCAAGTCCGTATGATATACATAAATCATCTGTATGCTATATTTGATCCGATCTCTTGCTCGGATACATAAACGTCTACTTTCGAACTATTATCGCTCACTCGACCTCCCTATGTTAGACTCCGATCAGATGCCTCGACCAGAAGCTTACGTTTTCCTTGCATAACCATGAACTATGATAGTTAACTTCAGTATCATATTGAGAATTTGAATCAAGTGTTCGCTAACAACAATCAAGTGAGAATCTTTTTTTTGGCTGGTGTTAATCACCCGAAGTTATGTATTGGAATCCTTGATCAAGAACCATGCGAATAAAATGATCTATGTATAACTTAAATACTTAGTTTGATTGGTTTCTTAATAATACTAATATCTTTCTAAACCTCTTATATTTTCTACTTAGTATTTCATTCACCACTAAAATTATTTTATGAATTTCTTTATAAGTTTTCATCTAAGTTTATAAATATTTTACAAAGACAGTTCTTTATATAATAACAAATAAAAGCTTACTATATTTTTTTTACTTATATAATACCCTTCTAGATCCTAAGAGTATATACAAAACAAAAATTTTATTTTATTTATTTGTTATTTACTTTTATTTTTCTTAAAATTTAATTGGAAGTCCAAACAAATATAGACCTTTAAAACTGAGTCAACCCATCGACCTCTTTACCTTAGAGTGCTCTAAAGAAAAATGTTCTTGGGTTGGCTCAATATCACTAAATAATTTACACAACTTATATAATTAACAAAAACTATGGTTTTAATGAAACAAATTTACCAAAACGTTTCTATCTAATTTAACCCAGTCAAAGCTTGAGTAAAATTATTTCTTTTCTATTTTAAAATTTTCGTTTTTCAAACAAATAAATTTTTGAAAATTATTCCTTTATATATAAAAATAGAGGAAAAATATTTCATTTACTAAATTTTCAAAAATCAATATTGTATTCTGTTGTCCTTTTCAACTATTTAGAAATCCCTATCGATACCGAGGCGTCCGACATCTCGATCAAAATTCATAAACAACTCAATAGACCAATTAACATAATACGTTTTTATAATAATAACAAATACACTCTCGTATATACACACACACACACACAAACACACACATACTTTCAAACTCATTCTAGGGTGTCACTTACTTTATCTCTAATGAGTTACTCACTCTAGGGTATTACTAACCCTGTCTCTAGTGAGCTATACCCTACCAAAGCTAAGGTTCTCGCTTAATTTTTAGCTCTCATACCAAATTGTAACGATCCGCCTTTTCGACAATCGAAAGTCGACACCGAATACATCTATGGTATTCAGATGGCAAACATCCAATCATTGGAAAGACAAATTGTAAGGGTAAAATTAAAAGAAAAGAACATAAAACAGGGAAATCAGAATCTTACAACGGAATCGACAACATATAAAATAACAAAGACAATAAAAACCATCATTCCAAAATACCGAGTACATCAGAGTTAAAAAAATCTTATCAACTGGACAATTATAAAATTCTGATCTTACAAATTGCTGATAGGTACAATGCACACACACACAGCAGAAAATAAAACACTGTGATAGGTGAACATCTAACTCTTCTCCAATAACTCTATATCACCAAGGCCAAATAGAAAAACTCAGTTTGACCCGAGCTTTATAATAAAATAACACACGGATCAGTCTGGAGAACCAGCTTGACATAACTCAAGTAATATGATGAACATATAAAAATTCTATGAGACAACGCCGCTACATGGAATGGGTTTTTACCTCACAAGAATAACATCCATATATGAAGAATTGGGAAACAAATCAGAATAACAATCCAATCAAGAAAGAATGGAAATAAACCACAAAAACAAACCAAATAAAAGGGGCGTGTACTAGTAAGAACAAATCACATACTAAATGAATGGGTATAAATAATATTGAGTGCTAGACTTAAAACAATGGACACAAATAATTAATCATAGAGAAGATCACTAGGTACTTCTCAATGTAGTTAAGGAAATAATTCAAAGACTGAAATTAACAGTAAGGGAAAAAAAGAGAATTTTTTCCAACAATGACTAGGAGGGTGCGCCCCCCTTACGGAAAGTATATCTCTAGAAATATACATGAGAACTCTGATAGCTCTCGAAAACTCCAAGCCGGACCCAACCAATTGTTATGAGTATTCGAGTATTTAACATCTCAATGCGCAACACTGAATCCAATCTGGAGTGGATGTTAAAACACCCTAATAGGAGCAACCTCACATAACTTGGCCCCTACTCACTCTGTAGGTTTAGTCATTTTCGACAAAGGATGACAAGGCTCAAATGAGCAAGACATCGTCTTAGAGCGACAAAATATAATGAAGAAAGGAGAATCAAAGTCGATAGTCGATAAGTCAACTATCAGGAATGATAAGATGTTTGTTTTCACTTGCGCTTGATTTTCACATCATAATACTTGACACTTTAGAAACACACTTTAAAATATTCTTTTAGAAGAGAAAATTATAATTTCTAAGTGTATTAAAACCAAGATCAAAACAAATGTGAAAACATTGTTTATTATAAACGCAAAAAAATTTACACTTAGTTTTATTTGAAACATTTCTTTTTTAAAAGATCCTTTTGTTTATAAACTATTATTTGTAAATTTTAAAACAATATTTATTATCTCAAAAGACAATAAATCAATTAAATTACTTTTATAAATTTTAAATCAAAGGTTAATCATCCCAAAGGATAATTTATAACATCCTTTTATAATCTTTAAAATCACATTCATTTTTCCAAAGAAAATAAATCAAATTTAGAATCCCTTTTATAAATTTAAACCAATATTAATTATCCCAAAAGATAATTAATCACAATTTTAATCTTTTATAATTTTAAAAACAATATTACCTATCCCCAAAGATAATTAATCAAATTTATAGTCTCTTTTAATAAATCAATCAATTATCTTTATTTATACAATTAATTATTTCTAAAACACTTTTGCTTAATCAGTAAATTAAATTTAAACCTTATTAAATCAACTAATTAACTTTAAAACACTAAATTAGTTAATTCACTTTAAAACACTTTCATTAAATTAACTTTAACCACTTTTATTAAATCAACTAATTAATTTAAATACCTTTTTAAATTAATTAATTAACTTTAAATATTATTAGTTAAAATGATTAACTACATTCAAATATCAATAATTAGAATGATAAATTAGATTTAAACATTATTAATTAAATTCATATACTACATTTAAAGAATCATTAATTAAAATGATTTATTAAATTTAAACATTTTTAGTTAAAATGATTTAGTAACTTAAAACATCATTACTTAAAATAATTACTTAAAATTCAAATATCATTAATCAAAACGATTAATTAAATCCAAATATCATTACTAGATGGATTAATTAATTCAAACATCATAAGTTAAAATGATTTGATAAATTTTAAACATCATTAATTAAAATGATTAATTAATTTAAGTATAATTAATCAAAATGGTTAATGAACTTAAATATTTATTTTATGAAAATATAGGCTCAAGACAACACATATGAAGGGTTTAGGAGATGATATTCAATAATTGACGTTATAGCAAAAATTGTCACAACGACACTTAAATAATTCAATTAGAATATCATGGTTAATTACAAATAAACATCAATATGAACAGCAAAAGAAAATAAATAACAATAATTGGCGAGAAACCCCTTAGGGTCTCTCTACAAATATTCCCTGCAAAACAATGGCTATGGAGAATATATATAATTGTATTGGTTCACATCAATTAAGTTAACATGTCATCTGTTTTCCAAAACAGGATTTTCAACCAAACAATCAATTAAGAAGCAACAACAATATCTAAACTATCAACCAGCATTCAATAATAAATTTATAGCATCACAGATGTTATGTAGCTAATTAAAAGGTGATAAACTCATAGAAATTTCAGTTGTCGCTAAAGCATTCCGGTTTGAACTAAAATCAAACCGGCGTTCGATTTTAGCTCAAAATGCTACAAGCTCCATTCTCCTTCAATCCAACTACATAATGTAGACAATGCTTTCCATGAGTACAATGCAACTCCCCGCATTCGATTTAGACCTCTTATAACAATATATTTAATTTATAAGATATTAGACTAATTAAATTAATTAATTTTTGTTTATAAATTAATTATCACTTAAATCACCTAACTAAACATCTTCTTCCCCCCCACATTCAAGGCCGTGCATGAAAATGCATAGATACAGCCAACAATTCAATTCTTCCTCTAACTAGCTCTCTCTTGATTTTCAACAAAATCAATTTCCATTGCCTTCATCGACTTCCTCTCCGCGATCTCTACACCTCCACCGCCAAGAATAAGAGCTCAACGCACTCCACCATAATGCAACCTAGCAACCCCACAGTGACCGTACAAATGTCGCATTCATCCACACACAATCACACAGTTCCATACTCGGGACCAGGTGCTCCTCCACTCGACGACCACCATGTTACCCTCTCTTGAGCCTATCGCTGCCTATATCCCCCTAAATCACAAACACTAGTTTGACTGCTTAAGCGTCCATCATCCCAAAACATGATTGAACACAACAAAACCTATACGAGATTGAAGCCTACGCTCATATTAGCTCACATAAATTTGTTTTATGATTTTTAGTGGAGTATCCAATTTGATTTGGATTTTTGAATAGAGGCTTATTTATTGATATTGGTGAGCGAAAGCCAGGAAGAGGAAAAAGATGTGAAAATGAAAATGAAAACGAACAAAGTCTTGGATGTCTTTAAGTCCAATATCATGATTTCCAGATGAGTAAGAGATTTTATTTGGATTTGTAAATATGCGACCATTGATTTGTTTTTTGATAGGAAGCATGAAATGGAAACAGAAGTATAAGCCGACAAATAAAAGTTAAGTATCAGATTATCAAAGAGTTGACTTTTGGTTTAAACCAATAATATCGGTACTTCGCTACACAAGATTTCGTTTGCATATGAACTACGAACGACAAAACAAAAATATGGTTGCGCTCAGAATTGCGACACAATCTAAAATCAATAATAATATACATTGGTTATTACATTCTGTGAAATCTCAAAATATCATCGTTTGTCGAAATATCGTTAAACGACAATTTAAATATTTTCCAAATTAAAAATTATAGAAATTTTTATAGATTAAAAATATGTTATAAAAAATCAAGTTATTTTATAGTCATACTAAATTTTTGTTATTATCATTTGAATCATTTATTATTGTAATAAATTTACAAAATGATTTAACGACTATTATTAGTTAATTAAAAGGAGTTAAATAATTACTATTAAATCTATTAAATTAATATTTCATTCATAAATTCAAATATTTTAACAATCACTGTATTTGAATTCAAGTTATTAAATTTCAAAATCAAATTATTTAAATAACTAAATTAATTAAATATTTATAATCCAATGATCAAAATTTCGGGTTGTTACAACTGCTCTTTGGGAGATCATCCTATGTAGTGAACTCGGCTATAAAGACTGCCAGTGCTTGTTCCTGGATGGCTCTCCGAGGGAGATAGGTAATGTCAAATTGGCTCAGCTCGATATTCCACTTGAGTAACCTTCCAAACGTCTCAGGTCACTATAGCATCGGTCATAATGGCTGGGTGGTGTAGACGTTGATGGGATGAACCTGAAAATTAGGGTGAAGCCTTCGTGATGCAATCAACAAGTGGCATGCCAATTTCTCTATCTTCAGATAATTCCTTTAAGCTTTTATTAATCGCTTGCTAACATAATAGACTGGTATTTGGATTCGATTCTCCTCGCAAAGCAGTGCGGCACTTATAGCATGTACCGATACGACCAAATAGATATACAATCTTTGTGATCCATCAGCTTCGACAAGATGGGAGGTCTCATTAAGTGGTTCGCCAGAACTTGGAATGCATCTTCACACTCCTATGTCCATTCAAATTCTTCTTCTCTCTTCTTATCAGTTCGAAGTAAGGAATATATTTATCAGTGGCTCTAGAAATAAACTGGCTTAGTGCGACAAGCTTCCCATTTAGGCTCTGTAGTTGTTTGATGGTCCTTGGCATTTGGATTTTGCGAATTGCTCGAATCTTCTTGGGATTAGCTTCGATTCTGAGAGAATTGGCAATGAACCCAAGAATTTACCTGATGCAAAGCCAAAGGATCTTTTTAGAGGAATGATCTTCATTTTGTAATATCGGAGGATATCGAACATTTCTACTAAGTCTCTAATGTGGTCGCTTGATCATCATGAATTCATGAGCATATCATCCACATATTCCTCCATCGTCTTTCCAATCTGATCTTTAAACATTCAATTAATTAGGCATTGATAGGTCGCTCCATCATTCTTTAACTCGAATGGCATTACCACATAGTAGTACAATCCAATGTCGGTAATAAAACTGGTGTGCTCCTGGTTGGGTATGTGCACCGGGATTTGATTATATCCAGAGTATGCATCCATGAAAAATTACAACTCATGTCCTGCGGTAGAGTCCACCAGTTGATCGATCCTTGGGGAAAGCCGCCTTTAGGGCATGCCTCATTTAGGTTCGAATAGTCAACGCATGTTCGCCATTTTCCATTTGCCTTTTTCACAAGTACAGGATCAAATACCCATTTTGGGTAGAGGACATCACGAATAAACCTATTGCTTTTGAGTTTATCCACCTCCTCTTTAAGGGTGGTAGATCACTCCGGATCCATGCCGTGCCTTTTTTTTCACTGGGACAGGCCTTAGGCCGATATTTAATGCACAGCTCAGAATGGTAGGTGAGATCCCACACATGTCAAAATGGGTCCAAGCGAACACATCGAGATTCACTCAGAAAAACCCTACAAGTTCCTTTATCATCGGGGGATTGAGCTGTGATCCGATCTTTAGGACCCGCAACAGGTCATCGTGCCTGACCGTGATGTCAACCGTCAGCTCAACTGGTGTAGCCTTGGTTTCTTTGGGCTCCTCCTCATCATTCCATGCATCTATATCTTTGTAGAACTAACTATGGTGCTCGATCCAAGGCTCAGGTGCTGGTTGTTAATCTTCAGTGGCTTGGATGTGGAGAGACTTCTCCACACCCTTTCCTTTCTCTTTTCACCAGGCCTCTCTCAGCTTAGCTACATAGCAGGCACGTCCAGCTGCCTGATCACCATGCACAAGTCCTATTCCATTATCGGTTGGGAATTTCAGAGTAAGATACCATAGGGCAATGGCGGCCCGGAATTCAATGAGGACCGATCAGCCCAGAAAAACGTTGTATAAGAAAGGCGCGTCCAATACAACAGACATCAACATTCGCACTCTTTGACAGTTGCCTTCTCCAAATTGCACTGGTAAATCAATAGATCCAATGGCTTCTATCGCACTGCCGTTAAAGCCATGAATACGGGATTGGCACGATTTTAGATCTTTGGCTTCCATTCTCATCTGGTCGTACGTCTTTTTGAAGATAATATTCACGAAACTACCACAGTCAATCAAGATCTTCCTCACTAAGGTGGGGTCGATTATGGCCGAAATGACCATTGGATCAATCGTCGACACCTCCACCTTATCTGCGTCTCTGTTTCTGAATAAAGTTTCATCTGCCATTGTACGCTGCTGTTTGGCCAGAGCCCCATCTTCTATATTTTAACAACACCCAAAATTCATATGCTTGATTGTGCTAGCGTAGCGCTCCATCTCGTGCCAACTTTTTTCGGTTGGGTGTGGTCCTCCGGTTATTATATTGATACTAATATTTCACTAGTTCACACAGGCTCCTCATCCCTGCGCGGTACTTGGTTGGGATCGGGCATCCTATGCCTACCATCCCGTGAGGCTTTAATAAACTGTTGTAGTTTTCTTTCCCGAATCAATTTTTCAATAATATCCTGGAGATGCCTACATTCATTAGTGTTATGACCATAGAATTCATGTAAACGGCAATATTTTTTAGTTTGCTTTTGTTTCTCCATCGATTCCTTTGGAGGCGGCTTCCTATACTGCATGGTATTTCATGTAGACAAGTAGACATTCTGTAGAGATGTATTTAGTGGTGTGTAGGTATCATACATTGGAATCCTAGATTTTCCTCTTAAAAGAATCCCTTTTTTGTTTATGGTTCCTATCATTACCTTTATTTTGCTGATTCGGTTTATTTTGAACAGTTACTTGAACTTTTCCTGAAATCTCCCCGGACCTTTTCACTTCAATGTTACTCTGCACTTCCTCTCCACTCAGTCTCACAACATTCTTCTTTCTAGAGCATCTAGTTTACTCTTTTCTCAAATACTAAGCTGCTTTTGCATAGAAAAGCTCCAATGTTGCGGGTGGTTTGCCAGCCAACCAATCGCCAAAGTCAAATTCTGGGTCAATCCCTCTTGTTACCTCCATCAATATTGAATGGTCATTTGGATTACTGACTTCTATGACGGCTGTATGAAACCTCTTCAAGTAGTTTTTCAATGATTCTCCTAGAGCTTGCAACACGCTTGATAGGGACATTACATCTTTGGGGCGATTTGCGTGTATACAGAATTGCTCCACAAATTTTATTGCCAGATCTTCAAATCTAGAGATTGACCATGGGGGTAATCTTATAAACCACATCGTGGCTATGCCAAATAGAGTAATAGGAAAACATCTACAAAGATATATGGAGTCGAAGTGCCAATATAGCTTACTGAAAAGATAACTTACTTTATGTAACACACTATATTTTGGAATGCCACAATATGGGAAATTATAAATTAAATTATTAATAAGAAGAAATTATTAAAAAGGTGAATAAACTAATTTAATTATAAGAATTACATAAGGGAGACTTGATTAACTAAGCGTGGGACACTTTAAAAAGCTAATTAAATAGATCAAGGGTAATTTGGGCAATTAAAGTTAGCCTTGTGGATGAGAATAAATAAATTAGATTTTGGAATGAGAAAATTTTGGTATGAGGGGAAATATATTGGAGAGATTAGGGAAGTATGGATATTAGCCTGAGCCAAAACCAATAATATACTTTTCTAAGTCACATTCCCTCATTCCACTTCATTTATACTAACAAAAAAAATCCCAAAAAATAGACAAGGCCAGCTACCATTTTCTCAGCTAAGGAAGAGGAAATCACAAGCTAGAAGATTCAAGCTGTCACTTTAAGAAAAAAGAAGATTAACCTAGGGGAGTAATTTTTTTCCTAAAATCCTTCCTAACCATATTGGGTTAGGATTTGATCATGAATCAATGATTTTGTTGTTGATTAACATGTTCGGATGATTAAACATTGTAGTGATATATTTAGAAACCTAAATGAAAGGAATATATATCCATGTTTTAGGCTAAAACATGATTTAATCACATTTACATGCTTCAAAAATTTAATATGATGTTTATAAAGATGAAATGAAGATGGGTTTTTAATTAATAATTTATGAATTTATTTGGAATTGTTATGAATTTTCTAAGTTAAGAAAATGCTTAACTTAGGAAAAATTATTTATTAAAAATATTAAAAATAATTATTTTGAGTTGAAATTTTGATATGAGGTAAAATATGATAAATTAGATTTTTGGTGAATTTTTGGATTTTTTCCCATCAATTTTCAATTTTATACGAATGATTTAGCAAAGGAAGAGTTAATTAATTAAAGATGATTAATTAATAAATAGAATATGTAATTGATCGATTCTGAAAGAAAACTGTAAGGGAATATATTATTTAATATGAATTCGATACCAAACGGGGTTTGGTTTAAAGAATTAACTTAACAGTGTAATAAAATAGTTTTCAAAATAATTACCAAATTGTCGTTTCTACTTTCAAGGACCCATGAGATAGTCAACTTGTAATAGCATACGTATATGTATCAACTTATGATAGTTACTCGTTAATTAACTTGCGGTAGCATGTAGGAATAGTCAACTTGCGATGACATAAGGAACGACCAACTTGTGATGGCTAAGGGGGACGTTAATATGCAACAGCTAATTAAGCTATCAATCTGTAATAGCAATAGGAATCGACTTGTGATGGCCATTTGGGGCTCAACGTGCGATAGTTTGGGAGGTTATCAACTTTAGACAGCCCATAAGGGCTCAACTCATGATAGTTAATTATATTATCAACCTACGATAGCTAGAGGGTCAACTAACGATAGCCTAGGAAAATCAACATGTGATGGCTTAGGTAGTGGCCAACTTGTGATAACTAGGCACAACATGTGATGGTTAGATGAAAGTAAACTTGTGATGGCTAGGCTCAACTTGCGGTACCAATATGAAATAGCTTAGGAATCTAATTTTTTATAACTAAACTAAGAAATACTTTGTACACTTTGGAAAACAGTTTCCAAGTGTTGAATGACTATTTCATAGGGACAAAATGATGGAAGAAATTCATAAGTAAAATTGTATTTACTTGATTTTAAATGAAGGAAAGCTTAGAGAAGCTAATAAATATTAGGTTATTATTTAAATTGAAGATAAAAATGCTTTATCTAAAGAAGGTGTATAATACAAAAACATAAATGAAAGAAAAGGGTTGAACCATTATTGTAAAGATATATCAACTCATAGAGTTATCGGATGACAGGGTACCATGATTATTATGTCTAAAGTCCAATGGGTACGGAAGGGTGCCATGATAAGGTTTAACTCAAAAAGATTTAAAAACTCTAAAGTGAATTATGGCAGGATGCCAAAACATCAAGGTGGTGTTATCAATAAGATTTAAAAACTCTAAAATGAACCGGCAACGTGAAAAAGAAGAGTTTTGGGACTAAGAGGGGCTATTGATGCTTAGTAAGGATGCTTTCTAGAATGTATTTAGGGTTCTTACATTCATCCTCTTAGGAGAGTCAAAGTGTCTCTAGTCAGAGTGGCTCCCATGGTGGAATGAGTGGTTATTTTATCAGGTGACGTTGTTCGCAAAAGGATAAATTTGCGAGAGATGGACCTAGGGAGGTAATCACTAAATTAAGTTAATGATAAGTTAAAGATGAAAACATAAAACAAGAGATCATTTGATGTTTGTTTAGGTTGATGAATGATGGTATGGCTTGGTTCATGATCGTATATTAAGTTTAGCATATATTTAATTTGAATTGATAATATAAATATGACATGGTTCACAACTGGATTGCAAGTGTTGTTAACCCTGGCAAGGCCGCGGACAGACGGATTTAACTTAAACAACTTCACAACTATCGAGACTAAAGTATGATGGGTTCGGTTTAAAATGATGATAGGCAGTTTGGCAGATGTCACTCGGCATTGGGATGGTTCGGCGTTGGAGGCTGTTCGGCATAGAGAGATCGCCGTTCGACATAGAGGGATCGTTCGGCATTCCAGGAGCACTCGGCATTCAGTAGCACTCGGCATCCAGGAGCGCTCGACATTTAGAGGCGCTTGGCATTAGAGATCGTTCGGCATGATGGGCGCTCGGCATTAGAAACTGTTCGGCATCAGACATGGTTCGACATGACGGAGGTTCGGCATTAAGTATCGTTCGGCATTGGATGGAGCATTCGGCATAAATCTCCTTCGGCATTGGATGGATCGTTCGGCATTAGGGAGCGTTCAACATTGGATGGGTCGTTCGGCATACCTCACCTCGCTCGGCATACCTCACCTCGCTCGACATTGCACCTCGCACCTCCATACCCCGGTACCTCGCACCTCGATACCTCTGCACCTCGCACCTCGGTACCTCGCACCTCCATGTCTCGGTACCTCGCACCTCAACACCTCGGTACCTCGCACCTCCATACCTCGGTACCTCGCACCTCCGTACCTCGATACCTCGCACCTCCGTACCTCGATCCCTCGGTACCTCGCACCTCCCAACGTTCGGCATGAGGAGATCGTTCGGCATTCACACCTTGTTCGGCATTCAGCGTTCGGCATCTATGGTTCGGCATATGGAGACCACTCCATTTGGGCTGAGGTACTCGGCGGCCAGGCCCACCAGGGAAGTCCAACCCATCTTTGTCTATAAATAGAGAGGCAGGGGCACAGTAAAGGGGGATCTTCTTTCTGCTCTCTTACTTTCTCTTTTCTAAGGCTAAGGCAACTCTACCATTTTGTAACTGTAATCGATTATTACAGCAATAAAAAAGCAAACTTCTGGAGTGGACGTAGGCCGGAGTTAGCCGAACCACTATAAAATCTGTTGTTCTTTACTGCTTTCATTTCAGTTTTAACTATTCTTCACATTATTGCTCTCTACATACATTCTATCTCTGAGCTGTGATTGGTATTTGGTGCTTTCATCTGGATTTGGGGGTTAGTGACCAATTTTGACGCTAACACTTTGGTGCCTTCACTGAGAAATTGAAACACACAGGAATTTTGGAGTTAGGAACTTGAATCTTAGAAAGCAATGGCAAGACCACCAACGAAGAGGCAAGCAGTGGAAAGGAGCAATCAGGAAGGAAGTCAAGCGGCATCTTCTGGAGCTGGAGAGGGTCATGCATCCATCTACATAACTCGGGACGAGATGCAAGTGATGATGAATTCTATGCAAGAGCAGATGATGAAATGGCAAGAGGAGATGATGCAGGCTCTTCTTAGGCAATTTGGACAACCAGGAACTGCAGGTGCTCCAGATCATGGAGCTGGACCAGAGGAACTCAACCAACGGACAGATGGAGTGAATCAGCAGGGGGCAGCTCCCAATCAACAAACAGTTAACAATCTAGATGGACCTAGACTCGGGGGCACGCCACCAGGAGTACGTGATGAAGAATATGTGCCAGATTTTCCTCGGGGACTTGGGGGGCAGTCTGGATTAGTTGGAAACACTGGATTGGCTGACATTATCAGGCGGACTATTCGCAGAGGTCTGACAAATAGGGATTCAGAGGGAGTTAACAAAAGTCCGTTTACCCGGAACATCAGGACAGCTAGGAATCCGCCCGATTTCAAACTACCCACTCTGGAAGTATACAACGGGAAGACAGATCCCACCGATCACTTGATGAGGTACACTAGGCATATGGAAGTGCTGGGGGAAACGGAGGAGGTTATGGCCCGATGTTTTCCCCTGTACTTGACTGAAATTGCTGCTATGTGGTTTAGACAGCTGGAGGATGGATCCATTGGAACATGGACAGAACTGGTGGACAAGTTCTTAAGTCAGTTTCGAGTTCACATAAAAAGGCCAAAGAACGTGATGACGCTAACGTCAGTCAAACAAGGGGCAGATGAATCGCTCAGGACATTCTTAACTCGATTTAATGCAGTAGTCGCTTCGGTGGATCGGCCAGATCCATCAATGGTTCTGATGGCTGCGGTATCAGGAGTCAGAGATAACTCGGATTTCAAAGTATCACTGGTACGGCACCCACCGTTGGATCTTGGGGAATTCTTTCATGAAGCTGAAAGATTTCTTCGACAAGAGGATGCATGTTTGGATGTGAGGTCAAAGGAAGTAAACATGACTAAGGATGGAGGACTACTCGACAAAAGCTCAGGTGGGGGCAAGGATAAAGGGAAAAGGAAGCGCTGGGGAGAACCAAAGTTCTCCACTTACACAGGATTGAACGCAACGTTGGAGCGGATTTTCTTAGATACTCGAGATCGCCTTCCCTATCGAAGGCCATCGAGGAGGGAACCCACAGAACGTGAAAGGGCATCGGGAAGGCACTGTCTCTTTCATGACCTGGATGGGCATGATACTAACAGCTGCCGACATCTAAAGGATATAATCGAGGAGCATATAAGGAATGGTCAGTTGCGACAGTATGTCAGAACTTGGGATGCGGCGGTGGAACAGGAGCAGCCACCGCCTACCTTGAACGACGAGGGCATGAGGCCCAGGAATGGTGGCCGATTGGTCATCAACTAATTTTAATGGTTTGGAATAAGTAACAAACTCCGGGCAAACGGTGAAATCACTTACTCATGTACGGGGTCGGAGATAACCCTCAGGCATGCTCTGAGATGATGACTTACCGAGACGCCCTGGTTTGTGAAATTTGTTTTTTCCTTTGACTTGGACATTTCCTTTTTCTGGTTTGGTTTTGGAGTTTGGTTTGAACTCCCTGTTTTGCTCGTTTTCTGGTTTGGATTCAGGTTTGGATGTTTATTTTTTGGTTTGGATTTCTGGTTTTCTGTTTGGATTTGGATTTCGGATTGGATTTTGATTGGATTTTCTCTGGATTTTGGCTAAAAGGTCGTCGAGTATGGACTATGCTCGGCAAGGGTCCGAAGAGATCAGGATTCGGCCTAGGACTTAGGCCATATATTATCGGTTATTATTTTAGGTCGTCGAGTATGGATTATGCTCGGCAAGGGTCCGGAGTGACTAGGATTCGGCTTAGGACTTAAGCCACGGCATTCTTCGACGTTTAGGGACACTGAACCATGAACACCATGAAATTACTTAACGTAGGTCGTCAAGTGTGGATTGCGCTTGGCATGAACCCGGAGAGGTTACGGATTTGGATATTGGCTATGAATAGCTAAGGATTCGGACAAGGACAAGGAGCGGTCCCGGATTAGGATATCGACCCGGAGAGGTCACATATATGGTTATAAGTTATTGAATATGGATGGATTGGAACTCGGTAGTCGGGTTCAGATGGATGTGGAATTGGGTAAGGACTTGGTTATTGGATAAGAATCAGACATCGACTCGGAACAGTCGCGGAAATGGATCAGGATATGGCCGTGGCACTCGGATAAGATGGCTTGGTAATGAATTGGATTATGAATCGGAAAGTATGGATGTGGATAACATACATACTTGGGATATTGGACTTGAGGCTATTCAAAACACACCTTTCACAACAAGGCATGTTTTGGGGGGCAAGTGTTAACCCGCCTTTTGGCAAGGCCGCGGACAGACGGATTTAACTTAAACAACTTCACAACTATCGAGACTAAAGTATGATGGGTTCGGTTTAAAATGATGATAGGCAGTTTGGCAGATGTCGCTCGGCATTGGGATGGTTCGGCGTTGGAGGCTGTTCGACATAGAGAGATCGCCGTTCGACATAGAGGGATCGTTCGGCATTCAATAGCACTCGGCATCCAGGAGCGCTCGGCATTTAGAGGTGCTCGGCATTAGAGATCGTTCGGCATGATGGGCGCTCGGCATTAGAAACTGTTCGGCATCAGACATGGTTCGAGATGACGGAGGTTCGGCATTAAGTATCGTTCGGCATTGGATGGAGCACTCGGCATAAATCTCGTTCGGCATTGGATGGATCGTTCGGCATTAGGGAGCGTTCGACATTGGATGGGTCGTTCGGCATACCTCACCTCGCTCAGCATACCTCACCTCGCTCGGCATTGCACCTCGCACCTCCATACCCCGGTACCTCGCACCTCGATACCTCTGCACCTCGCACCTCCATACCTCGCACCTCCATGTCTCGGTACCTCGCACCTCCATGTCTCGGTACCTCGCACCTCGATACCTCGGTACCTCGCACCTCCATACCTCGGTACCTTGCACCTCCGTACCTCGATACCTCGGTACCTCGATACCTCGCACCTCCCAACGTTCGGCATGAGGAGATCGTTCGGCATTCACACCTTGTTCGGCATTCAGCGTTCGGCATCTATGGTTCGGCATATGGAGACCACTCCATTTGGGCTGAGGTACTCGGCTGCCAGGCCCACCAGGGAAGTCCAACACTAAGCTAAAAAAGACTTCATTGGCCAATTTTGACATTAAAAAAAAAAGAATCGATTCGGTGAAAGATGGGATCAGTAAATGGAAAATAAACCCAAAAATTAAAAAAAAAAATCCTTTTTTGATTGGATGGAATGAATCAAGAAAAATTCTATCGTAGCATATCAAATCTAGAACCTTGGTTTTTCCCAGAATTATTACTACTTTTTAATGCGTATAAAATAAAACCATTTACCTATTTATATACCAGATCGTATGGTAGGTCACAAATTGGGAGAATTCGCGCCGACTCTGACTTTCGCGAGACATGCGATGTTTTGGCTTCGATTTTCTGCAGTTGATAGCATAGCCCCAAAATTACAGGGGGCCAAGGCCAATCATTCCGGTTATCTGAGTTTCCCTCGCCGGAGATGTTCTCAGATGCTCTTAGATCGGGGGTTGAGGTGGCATATCATAAGGAGTAGACAATTTCGAGAAAACCGAAGCCTTGCGACAACCCACTTTAAGTTTACGAAATTTTATGAATTCTCCCTGGGGTAATTAATGACAAAAATATTGCAGAATCAAAAGTAGCAAACTATTCCAAGTAGCTACTTATTTGGGTGGGGCAATTCCACACCTTTGCTTTCAGGGAAGATAAGGTTTTGAAAGAACGTAACAAAATCTAGAGAAAGAAGTTGTTCTTCAGATAAAATTAATTTCATAGGTCTAAAGGAACTGGACGATCCTGTTTGGTCAAAAACCGCCTTTCCGAGTTGTGTCAGGACCAGACCTGACCTATTATTTTGTTTTGGTTGTTGTTGCCCGCAGCTCAACTCCCATATCCCGAACTCTCCACTCTCGCTTCGCTCGGTACGCTTAGCTTCCCACTACCCGGAGTGTTAGGAGGCAACTAAACGCTTCGCTTCAGCTTCGCTATTAAGAATCGTCGAACGAAGGGGCTATACCTAATATCTATTGGGTATAGCTCCACTGAATTTGAGTTCTTTTTCAAGAGCGTTTAGTGACGAAAACTCTATCGTTTTCGCGGCTGTTTTGAATGCTTCTAGTGTACCAAACTATGATTGTTGCACAAGAATTTTTCTGTTTTTATGTTATTTTGTACACATTTCAGGACTGCGGTACTAAATGAACCAATGGAATGGTGCATTCCCCTAAAAAATCTTTTTTTTTCACGAGGTATAACTAGCAATTCCTATTTAGCTGTTGATTCTACAATATTTTTTTCATTAATTACCCCAGATTCTTTCATTTCCATGAAGTAACCCATGCCATACTCCTAGGAAAAGCTCGAACGACCTTACTAAATCTGGTTGGAGTAATCACATTAATAGTTGTATTGATAGTTATCTTCGTTTTGAAGTAAAAAAATGAGGTAAGTAATAAAAAAAATTAATAGTTCGGACTATGTATCAATGGTCAACCTCATTATAAGGTTCCGTGGAACAATTAGTTATTTCTCCTAGTTCTCTTCCTAGGCCTAAGTATACTGCTTTTTTTCATTGAGTCATCAATTTATTTTCAACCATTTTACAGGACGGTAAACAACTGGAAAAGTACAATCTGTAAGTCCAGCGTGGGGCGCGGAAGGTTTTGACCCTTTTGTTCCCGGCGGAATCGCCTCATCTTCTATTCGCTGGGAGAAAGCTTTTCCTCTGCAGGGGCCTGAGGGTACTCCCGGGAACAGATCCAGTAGAGACGGGGTGGGGCCTGTAGCTCAGAGGATTAGAGCACGTGGCTACGAACCACGGTCAGCCACGCCACAGTGACTTCCGAAGCGCTACGGACGGGACGAAATCCGGCAACCAATTGCTGGCTCTGAATAACCAGCAATAAGCTCAATTCTTCCATAACATAACGGGGCGGGGTTGCGCGCGAGCCGAGTGAGTTAAGAAATCATCATATAATAATCGAGAAATTGAAATAGAAAAGAAAAAAGGGAGGTTTGTGATGATTTTTAAATCTTTTCTACTAGGTAATCTATTATCCTTATTCTCTGATCGTCGAAATAACGTCGGGTAAGTTAGCGCTATCTCGATCTAAGTATGAAGGTAAGAATAAATACAATAATGATGAATAGTTTCCTCCTCATAAGAAGGAGGGAACGATAGACGTCAGAGATAGCACGAAGCCACACCTGCTTGCGCGGGTGCTTCCCTCTAAGGCGGAACGCTCCCCTACCGATGCATTTTGACATCCCACAGCTTCGGCAGATCGCTTGTCCAGTAGCCGAAAGCATCACTAGCTTACGCTCTGACCCGAGTGACGAAACGGATTGGAAATGCAGCTCAGTTAAAAAGAAAGACAGTTCTTCCGGGAAAGAAAGAATCAGGTAGGGTTAGAGGTTGTTTACTTGCTTCCGAAGGTATCCGGTATTAATAATAAGGCGAAGTGCGAAGCATATATTAATTGGGTGTTCTTCCCGATCTCTACGCATTTCACCGCTCCACCGGAAATTCCCTCTGCCCCTACCGTACTCCAGCTTGGTAGTTTCCACCGCCTGTCCAGGGTTGAGCCCTGGGCAGTATAAACTGTTTACCCCAAGGTTAAGATTCTTTGACCAATTATCATATCTTGAAGCGGGAGTGGGAATTCTCCCGTCCCTGGAAAATGGAAAAAAAAGGGGTTGGATGAAAGAAATTTCTAAAAAAGAAAAAAGAAAAGTGAATCCATTTCCTTAAATCTAATTAAAATCTTCAACAGATCATTCGGGATGTTATGTTAAATTATGGAAAAAATTCTTCTCGAACAAATAAACTCTAAATCTAAAAAGAACGGCCCTATGGATTTTCCAATTCCGGAATAAAATCAGTTATTAACAAAATATAAGCTATTCCAATAACTCGAAAAAGTCATAACGGTACGATCCGAACTAGGCAAAGAGCTTTCTTATGATATTCTTTCTCGAGTTACCGTCGCATCAACAGGAAAGAGCGGTTACGAGAGCCTTCTAAGAGTGTCTGATTGAACAAAAGCCATTCTTGAACGACATGTATTTTCTATTACTATGAAATTCATAAATGAAAATGAAGTAGTTAGTGGTGGGGGGCGCGCACAATTAGGTGAAATTTTTGAATAAGCCGGCTAACGGGGGTATTCCTGCGTATGAGAACATTGTAATGGAGAAGGTCATAGCCGAAATAGGATTCGTTTTGGCTAGAGCGCCCAAATCCGCCCACAACTCCTTGGGGTTATCCTGCGCTTGGAAGAAGAAGTCGGAAAAGGAAAAAATATAGTGATAGTTTTATTCTTCGTCGCCGTAAATAGGAATATTGAAAATAGAATTTTTTGAATTTGAAATAATGTGATGGGCGAACGACGGGAATTGAACCCGCGCTTTCTATCACACTAGCTTAGATACTTAATAAGCTACTTCTGTTCTGATTCCAGCTCAGCGCAATCATTTCATTTAAGACTTAGAGTTTGAATTCTTTTCTTTCATTTCTTGAATCATTGAATTGAATTGAACTGCTAAGAACTGAGAATTAAAGTTTCATTCAAATTAATCATTTTGGCTAACTGTTTTTACATAGATAATAAGTAAAAAAGCAGTAGGAATTAGAACAAATCAAGTCTTTCCCTAAGATTTCGAATAGCTGTCCCGAATTCAATACTTTTTTTTTCAATTTTTACCTTTACTCTATATTATAAAAGTCGACCAACTATTCTGATTCTATGTCTGAGCACTCATAGCCTTTCGTGAGTTTAAATACAAAGGAAGATCCAAAAAGGCATTTCGGGAATCGATCTGATTCTATCTCTGTTCGTTCCGTTAGAAGAAAGGAAGGATCCCAAAGAATCGATCTTTCTTTTAGTTGCTGAATCTCTGTTTGATCGATCAACTACTTGGTCATTTCTACCAACTTAAAGTCCTCATTATGATTCGTTTTATCCATTTCTTCTTCATATAGATAGATATAGGATCTATGGGGCAATTACTTAGAAGTACATTTTGTGCAACAGCCCTTCCTATCTCAAGACAAGGACTGGATAAATGAAATGAAAGGAACAGTCTAGGAAGGATTATAAGTCTTCCTAATCTTCTATTCGACACAAGAAAAAGGAGTTATACCTTTTAATAGATATAGTAGTATAGTATTTGATCTAAAAAGAGAATATAGTTGGAATAATCAATAGTCGCAATGCAATCATTGTTTGATTCAAGCGATTGCAGATGATATAACTAGTAAATATGTTCCTCCCCGCACCGCAGGCGCACGCGCGGTAGCGTTCGTGGTGGTGCTTCAGGATTCCAATGTACTGCGTCCAAGATCAGAACGAGCTTGCCGGCGGACCACTGCCGTCCCATTCTTTGGCAAGGAAATTTTGAGTCATGGATACAGGACCAGTAGAAGCATTGAATGATTTTTTACCTCATTGTTGACTGGTGATCAGCCACACTGGGACTGAGACACGGCCAAGTGGATCAAGGCAGTGGATTGTGAACCCACCACGCGCGGGTTCAATTCCCGTCGTTCGCCCATCACATTATTTCAAATTCAAAAAATTCTATTTTCAATATTCCTATTTACGGCGACGAAGAATAAAACTATCACTATATTTTTTCCTTTTCCGACACCCAAGTTCAATAGCTTTGCGTCCGCTATCCCGCCCTTGTTGATTCTGAACTTCGTTCGCGAAGGAACCGGACTTTTTACGGGCCAGCCCTTTTTGATGCGCCGCTTTACCCTGGAAGGAAAATGGCGAAGCAGTGGAGTGCTGCACCCTAGATGGCGAGAGTCCAGTAGCCGAAAGTATCACTAGCTTACGCTCTGACCCGAGTAGCATGGGGCACGTGGAATCCCGTGTACTTGAGTAAAGAGTAGTACTAAATTCGGTTAATATTAATCTCGTACTATTTTCTGATATATTTGATAGTCGCCAATTAAAAGGCGAGATTTTCTCAATCTTTATTATAGCGATTGCAGCGGTGGAGGGCCAGAATAACTTACTCTCTCCAGACTGGGGCGATTGGCCCCTTATATTTGGGAACCATTTCTTCTGAGTCTCTTTCAAATTCAATAAATGTTGGTTGATCGTATATTTCATTATAGCTACTCTAGGAGGAATGTTTTTATGTGGTGCTAACAAAAAACGAAAAAAAATGTTTTGTCTATTCGATCCAAAAAAAGTGGAGAATGCGCATTTGCTTGAAATATTTTCAAGATCATGATCATCCGGGATAGAGGGTTATAAGTGTGTAGCAGTTGAGAATTTCTACAATTTAATTAGATTTTATGTGAATGAACCATAACTATGTAGACCTATTCCTAATAGATTGATCCCAAAATAGCATATCCAAATTATAAGAAATCCTATAGAAGCTACCCGAACCCTTTTATGGATTGATAAGGATAGTTATTACGGATAACTATTCTGGGGGAATAAGGCAAGTGCCCAAATCTCGGACATCAAGCAATGAAAGTAAGGAGAAAGAAATATGAAAATAAGGGCTTCTGTTCGTAAAATTTGTGAAAAATGTTGACTGATCCGTAGGCGCGGACGAATTATAGTGATTTGTTCCAATCCGAGACATAATCAATCCATATGCTCCCATTTTTAATAAGATTCCTAGAGATCAAGAAATGCTTGGGAGTTCCTCTATTCAATCCTTTTCCTTCTTCTTGTTGCTGGATATCTCGTTCGTATCCATCTTCTCTTTTTTTCCCGAGCCTCTAGTGAGTTACAGACAGAGGAACTGATTGGGAATCCTAGGCGCGGCTACAGATTTCGGATCTAATCAATATTGATATACGGAGTATCTTATCTGTTGATACGAAGTACTTGATCCGAGAATGTTGGTTGGGTAGTTTCCGGTGACCATTAGGGAATAGCTCAGTTGTGTAGAGCAGAGGCTACCATTGCTGTCCCTATCCAAAAAAGTGTTATCAAAGATCAAACCCACCTCTGGGCTCTGGGCCTCCTATTCATCCTAATCAGTTCTGTTTCTTAAAAACTAGAAACTTTTTCTGTTTTTCTGTTAAATCAAAAAAATAAAATAATTCGAATTCTATTCACAAATAAATGTAAGTACTTGTTTGGTATTATTGTAATTTTTAGAGGCTTGGGATAGCTTTCTATTTACTCAAGCCAGGGGTCACAGACCGACCATAGACCCTGTTCAATAAGTGGAACGCATTAGCTGTCCGCTCTCCGGTTGGGCAGTAAGGGTCGGAGAAGGGCAATCACTCGTTCTTAAAATAAAACCAGCATTCTTAAGACCAAAGAGTCGGGCGGAAAAAGCTCAGCTCCAATTAAGAATCCCCAAGGAATTCCAAGAATTCTTGGTATACGTTCGTTCCAACCTTCGACTCTCCTTTCAAGGTTCATCGATTCGAAATATGCCTTTCTAGGAGCATTACGATCTGCAGCTCAAATGGGGAAAAGCAATTCTTGCTTCAAAGGGGACTCATTTTCTGATGAAGAAATGGAAATATCATTTTGTCAATTTTTGGCAATATTATTTTAACTTTTGGTCTCAACCATATAGGATCTATATAAATAAATTATCAAACTATTCCTTCTATTTTTGGGGTTATTTTGCAAGTTTACTAAAAAATTCTTTGGCTATAAGGAATAAAATGTTAAAGAATTCGTATTTAATAGATACACCCTTCTTATTGGATGATCGTGATACTTCCCAAAGACCGAAATTCAAAATTACCCTTTTCCTTATCGGTATCGGGGCTAACAAGAATGGTGGGGAAAAAATAAGACATGTTTTTTGATACTTCTCTTCAACTCCAAAGTAGTTTAGTTCTTATTTGATAAGAATAGTTGAAGTGGATTCTCCGAAGGAACCTTTCAACGAGATAGTGCTTTTTCAAATCTCTTAAAATGGAATCTGTTCCAAACATATATGCCATGGTTAATTTCCACTCCGAGGTTGATTGATCTGGTGTTCCGAAAGCAGTATATTAATTGGGGATCGAGCTAATGAGAAGAATTCCCCGGTATATTAATTGTAGACTACTCTTAAAAGAAAGGAAGTCGGCTCTCACTCAGCGGGTCTACCCAATGCTAGATGCAGAGGCGCATAATAGATCGATATGAACATCATGAGCTGCCCCGTAATAAAACCCGTTGTTGCTGATATCTCCTTCTCAGTTCCTTCTTCCATAACCCGAGCTCGGAGAAGGAAGAGATAAGAGGGCAGCTAGACTAGAAAAAATTGGAGGAGAAATTTTGTGTTGCTAATGTTGCTAGCCGGCCGGTGGGAAGAGAAGCTAGAGTTACCTGTGAGTTGTCCGTTCACCTTTGCACCTTTCCCGGTAAGAAGAGAAGCAAGTAAGAGTTCTGTTGCTATGTCCGGGTAGCTAGATGTTGCTAGAGTTCCTCGAGCTAGAGCTATAGAGCTTTCGAAGCGATAGAGCGAGAGCCTAAGAATGATGCTAGAGTTGTCCGGTGAGCGATCCGTGTCGGATGTAGCTAAGGCTTTAGGAGGCAGGCAGCTAAAAAAGAAAGGGGTACCCCTTTCTTTTTTCTTAAGCATTCTAATAAATATGCATTCTTTTTTTATCAGATGTATATAATTTTTGATTATTTATTATATGAAACCAAAAAGAAGCTCCAGCTCAGGAATAAGACCCCGCATCTATCTAAGATAACGAGTTCCAACTGGGAGATCAGACGGAGCTCGATTAGTTTCTGCTAGACGAGGAATAAGGAACATAACCAATGTTCATGATTCGATATTCTGGTGTCCTAGGCGTAGAGGAACCACACCAATCCATCCCGAACTTGGTGGTTAAACTCTATTGCGGTGGCGATACTGTAGGGGAGGTCCTGCGGAAAAATAGCTCGACGCCAGAATGATAAAAAGCTTAACACCTCTTATTTTACTAAAAAAAATGCAAAGGTCCTCTTATTCAAAACCTCAATTATGATATCTCTTCTCTCCCCCTTCACACCTCAGAACGCACTGTTCTTATAGAGAGAAACGCACTTTCACATCTTCTTAACCCGAAACGAAATGGTACCAAGACATTCACCGAGGAAGCGGAAACCTTTTTGAAGGAAGCTATTCAGGAGCACACTGAACTGTTTCTACTTGAGGAACAAGCATAAATTTATAACTCTAATTCTATCCTTAATAGCGAGTTGGTTACACCTACAACCTAAATGGAAACCGAGTGTTTCCTGGTTCCAACTAATTCTTCTAGTAATTTTTAAAAAATTACCTAATTTCTATTTTTTATGAAATTGATTGATTGGATTGAAATCTCCATGCGTAATCTCAGCATTCAATGTGTATTCCTGAATAATCTCATTTTTCAATTATTCAACCATTTCATTTTACCAATAATGGTTGACTCTCTCCTTGACAGCATTAGCGAGCTGGTCATTGCCAGTTTGTATTCATTGCTGACTTGACATCAGTTATTATAGCGCTTAGCTCAAGAAAGAGATTTGACCCTCCCATTCTAGTTTTCCTCACCGCTATTATTATTCGTTCTATTAAATAAATTATCAGAGGATAAAAAATCTTTTATTTTTGCAACCCGATCGCTCTTTTGACTTTGGAAATTTTTTTTGTCAGTATACTGTTTCTTCTACACAGATCTGCTTCTCTTTGTTCTTACGAACAGGGCGCCATATTCTAGGAGCCCAAACTATGTGATTGAATAAATCCTCCTCTATCTGTTGCGGGTCGAGGGCCCCTTCCCCTTCTTCAAACTCCGATTCGTATTTTTCCCCAATGGTTCTTAAGGGACTAGCTGCCTAGGTAGTTTATCACTTGTAAAACGTTTAATTATTTGAATCTATCAAAAGAATTCTTTGATTTCATTCTGGGGTGACGGAGGGATCGTACCATTCGAGCCTTTTTTCATGCTTTTACCGGAGGTCTGGAGAAAGCAGCAATCAATAGGATTTCCCTAATCCTCGAATTTTCCAATCTCCCTAGGGGGAAGCAGTTCAGGACTAAGTCAGAAACCAAAGAATGGAAAGGATTCCTCAAGAGTCTCAGGTCCAAGAAGCGCGTGATAAATACCCCCAAAGCCCAAGACTGCAGAGGAAATTAAGTGAAGTACTCCAGATAACTCATCCATAAACCGGTTACTGGCACAAATAACATAAAGAAATGTAACCAACGTTTATTGGAAAAAGCAGAAAAATTACCAACTATTCTTTTTTAAACCATTTCGATATTAACATAATGGTAGAAAGAGTACCATGTTGTGCCCGGACTTCAAACAGTTTAGCTGTTCCCTTTCCCGATGTTTCTCTGCCCGGGGCGGCAGCGCGCGCGGGTATATTCGAGTAGCCAGAGAAGCAAACTCTCATCGGCTGGCCGGAAACTTGCCTCAAAATGCTCCCTCGACCTCTAAAAAAATGGAGTATCCAGGCTCTGCTGACGGTGCCGAGTGGAAGGGCCGTCGCTCAACGGATAAAAGTTACTCTAGGGATAACAGGCTGAGCCCTAAATTTATTTCCCATCATTGTATCCAATCTAATTTAATACCCAACAGAATCATGGGCCAAGCCCAGAATGTATGGGTGACAGACAACAGGTAAACACGGACCTGGCCTATTTTCAGGGGGACATCTTTAACGAATACGTTTATTTTTTAAGTGATTCATATCGTCAAATGTACCTAATTCAAAACCGAACATGAAAATTTTGTTTCATTCGGCTCCTTTATGGAAAATTGATGTATTCCCAGAAACAAAAATTAGATCCATAACATTGATTTCATTTGGATGGTTTGGGAGCAAGAGGTGCTTGCAATGAATTATTGTGATCCCAGAAATACTACAAGTATATCATGTATTGGTCCAGGTAAATCCATTATGTATAAGAGAAAAATCAGTCAAAATGTTTCATGACCTTACTAAATAGTGTTTTAGTAGGATATCTGAAATAAACCCAATTAATAGAATAAATCTAATTGGATCTAATCAACTTTTTTTTAGAATTACCACGACATAATAGATTAGTGACTCAACGTTTGTAGAAATGGAGAGGAGGGATTCTCAATTATGGAAAAATCGATAGAGAAAAAAGCCGGCTATCGGACTCGAACCGATGACCATCGCATTACAAATGCGATGCTCTAACCTCTGAGCTGACTAATGAATTAAGAACTTTCAATTAGAACTCTTTTTTTTTTCAATTAATTTTTTCTTACCGTCATATCTGAAAAAATGGAAACTTAGGTAAGTGTTTTATCAACACGGAGGCGTGCAAAGGTTTCCTCGGGCCGGACGGAGATTGGACTATCGTCAATGCGGTTGGAGCCGCTAGATCCCACAGCAAGTATTCTCAGCTTGAAAATCGGCACTTCTCCAAATCCAGAAAACAGACGGGATTCTAGGATTACTTCATTGGGCAAATACTTTTATGCATACCTCTTCCGGCTTATCTATACCATACCGTATATTTTTGTTAGGAATTCCGTACAAAAAAGACAAATGATCTTGAACTACAGCATAAATGAGAGGTACTATTGACCGATCACGCTTATTAAATCTCGTACCCTCCCCTAGATCCGGGAATAGCGACATGAACTAAATGTCCTGTCCAAGCCTAGGAGCTTACTCCAAAAAGTCCTGACAGGTAAGTCGCCAATCCCTAAAATGTACTATGTAATGTACTTTATCCGCTGGGTTACGGGTACTGGTGGGTATTTTACTAGAGGTTTCTATCAATCTACAAGATTTCGTGATCTGCTGCCGAACCTGTTATGTACATATCCCTAGAGAGAATTCTCATGTTTCAATTTTTCATTGAATAAATAGATTGAAATATTCAAGTCTATTTTGATTCCAGTGAAGAAATAAAAGATTTGTTTTAACATAAAATGGATATCTTCGATACCATCACCGGGATTATTTAAGATAATATTATCAAAGGAATAGCTATTCTCTACCAGCTAATTGGTTAACGGGTCGTGATCCGGACGAAAGAATTCTTCACCCCATCGTCTCACTGGCCGACCTTGGCCCCTGTAATTTTGGGGTCATATCTAGTATTCAGAGTTTGCCTCGATTTGTCCATGGAATCTGTTCCAAACATATATGCCATGGTTCCTTACTTCGACAGGGTGCAAATATCTAAATTTCGCCCTTGTAGATACTTTTTCAGACCCATTGGGTGAATCGACAAAGTTTGGGTAGAGCCGGATCGAAGTGTTGGATAGGTGATTCGTATCAATATGGAATTATTACCACATGCTCACTCTATATTTTCTCCCTGGTTAGTGATAGTGGGGGTGCCGATCCTGCCGAAATTCGTAGTAGCCACTCTTGCTCTTTCCATTCTTCTTCCGCTGGCGGTTTTCTTCCACACCAGAAGCCTTTTTCTGATATTTCTCTTACGAAGAAAAGAGTACGAAAAAAAAAGAAACTTTGGGATTGCTAAATCACAGACGAGATAAATATAGAAAGCAACAGAACCATCATAGTATTTTTTTTACATTACAATCAACAAGAAAACGAATCAAATTACGACCAATTGTCTTTTTTCGAAGTCCCATAAGGTTTGGTGATCCTGTAAAATCTGACCCATTTTCTCATCGAGCGAGGGGTACGAAATAAATCAGATGAAGTTGATCAAAATGCAAAATTTAATAACTAAAGAAAAAATTCAAACCAATCTTAAACTTAAAATTAACGAGTTTTTGACCGCCAGTATATTAATTGGCGGCGACCAAGTCAAAAAAGGCGCGAGGAACAAGAAAGCAGGAAGATAAAACTCATAACCTAGGCAACTCTTCTCAAAATCTCAAAAGGTTCTGAGTTGGAATCCCATTCATTCTAAGGAATCTTGTGGTTCCGGAGAATCCAGCTATAGGAGAACCAGGAACAGAGAGCTCTCTCCCAATCATAAAAAGCTAATTTTTCGGGAATTTTAGACCAAGCTTCCGATAAACTTAGATTTTCAGCTAGTCCGGCACCAACTCTTCGATATATCTCTTGCTGGAAGAGAGATTTTTTGCTTATATGAGTTTTTTCAATACTTCTATGTTGGGATTAGTTACTAGTTCTAATTTAATACAAATTTATATTTTTTGGGAACTTGTAGCCTATAATTAGCTTTTCGAGAAATTTCCAAACGAACAATTTCAACGAAATCTTTCAATTAAGTTGAATCTAGTACCCGAGCAACCATTGTTCGCAGTTGGTGCGGCTTTAGCTGAATATTTTATGTATCGTGAACGCCATACCTTAATAATTTATGATGATCTCTCCAAACAAGCACAAGCTTATCGCCAAATGTCTCTTCTTTTAAGAAGACCGCCTGGTCAGTATATTAATTGGTGCGTAGCGAGCTTTTGAGCTACTCAAGCTGGAGGTGTCGGTTACCAATGTCAGTAATTGGAGATTACACAATTCAAACAATTATGAATTCCAGTCAAATCAAAATGGATAAAGATAAACCCCTTGATTCAAGAACGATTACTGATTACTAAAAACTATAAAGAAAAAACTAACGAGTCACACACTAAGCATAGCAATTATAAAAAAAAAAGTTAATTTCTTTTTTATTCAACCAGCAGTTCAATTCAATTCAATGATTCAAGAAATGAAAGAAAAGAATTCAAACTCTAAGTCTTAAATGAAATGATTGCGCTGAGCTGGAATATCCTTTTTCGATTGGGTATGGCTTCGACCATTCTCGGAGCCAGGCAATTAGAGTAAAAGGCCAGGCGCCTGTAGGTTTTCGGGTGGGCAGTATCTACTAATCAGAACTTAATTTGAAAGCCATATTTCGACCCGGGCGTACGGTTACAATTATTTACGCTCCCAATGTGCCTATGATGTAGCACCTGGCGACATCTCTTATGTCAATCACACCAAAGAAATATTAAATGAATGGAATTGGGACCAGGATCTTTCAGAAAATGGATTCCTATTTGAAAAGTGCATAACCGCCGAGCTCGGGTTATGGAAGAAGGAACTGAGAAGAGATCTTTATCATTAGACTTAACCTTACCAATTTTTTTTGATCCTTCGATAAAAAGATTCATTCTCCTCATAAAAAAGAGGAGGTAGAACCAATAAAGATTTCTTTTTCGAACATTTGGTAACTTCGATTATGCATAGAACTCTTGGATTCCCCAATGTTTATACTGGGATAGATAGAGTGGAGGTTAATGGCCCAGATATAGAATAGATCACATAGAATAGATAGCCTTGTTCCATTGCTACTATTTCTTTTTCTTTCACCCAAGTCCAGTATACAGGGGTGCGTAGCGCCACCCGTCTGCTCGTAGTTCAAGTTTTCGCCCGATGAACCAAGGAATATTTTGGTTGCTTTTGGCGGATTGCTTACAACTAGAATCCCTCTTTTTTCCGATCTGGTTCCTCCACCAGAGCGGATCTAATTGTATTAGTTCAAAATATGGTATATAATAAAGAACCTCTAAAGAACTTCTTTTTCTTATTTTTATGTGTGTTTTTTTTACTAACTGCCCAATACTGGATTGGGGAGACCTCTTTCGTAGCCGAACTCCACATTGGCATAAAAAAAGTAGGAATGGATAAATAACACATAAATCGAGGGCGATGCGGATGATTTAATTCGAATTATTCATAAATCCGAATTCGTAAAAGAAATAATTAAGTTTGCCTAGTTCAAATGCACCCAGAAGGGGAACAGGGTCCGCCCAGGCTCTACGAAGTGCTCGCCCCAGCTATGAAAGGAATTTTTGAAACCAAAAGTTAAGAAATCATCATATAATAATCGAGAAATTGAAATAGAAAAGAAAAAAGGGAGGTTTGTGATGATTTTTAAATCTTTACAACGCACTAGAACGCCCTTGTTGACGATCCTTTACTCCGACAGCATCTAGGGTTCCTCGAACAATGTGATATCTTACACCGGGTAAATCCTTAACCCTTCCTCCTCTGGCAATGAATCAACAATTCGAAGTGCTTTTCTTGCGTATTCTTGATGAACCAGTGTCTATAATGCTCAAGGCTCTAGGCTGAGTAGCAGGAGCCGAAGGCCTTATAGCTTAAGGGTACAACACCAATACCCACTCGATTGGACAAAAGGGTTGACATCCACGAGGCAATTCAAGTAAACAACAGGGTTGACCACTCGGGGATAGACTTGGTTCCTTAGTGACCCTTTTAGTCTCGACTTTAGGGATAATTTTTTTCGCTATCTTTTTTCGAGAACCACCTAAGGTTCCGACTAAAAAATAATGAAATAATTTTTCAAAGGGCAGAGCTTTTGGTTTTTTCATGTTGTCAAACAGTTGAACAATGAAAATAGATGGCGAGTGCCTGATTGAATTGATCAGGTCGTGTAGGAACAAGGTTCAAATCTCTCGGTCTGTTAGGATGCCTCAGCTGTCGCCTCCCGGTTGTCGCCCCAGTATATTAATTGGCGAAGTGAGGGGCGACTAAAAGACAACCAACAAGATTGGGAATTGTTTGATCGTCTTTCTCCGAGGAAGAAGGCGATAATAAATACAGAAGTTGCGGTCAATAAATTTTTGAATGAAAACTCGAAGACAAAGAGAACCGGGCTTACGGGGTGGAGACGATGGGGTTGGTCCATGGATTTTCCTTCCTTTTGCCACATTTCGCTCAAAGCATTTAAGCAACAATTTATAACTTTTTCAAATTTTTGAAATATCCGTAAAAAAAGAAGATTTGATTGAGGTGCAGTGGATTCCAATTGGAATCATTTATCGTTGCCCTCTTCAAACATTCAAGTCGGGTGCTCAACCTACAGGAACTGTTCATGATATTTTAAGAAAAACAGAATTTTTAAAAGAATTCATAAAATAAATAAAAAAATTAGAAAAAAGAAAGGTAACTAGTATAAATTTGTGTGGTAATTATTTACTCACAATTTCTATGCTGAGTCGTAGCCTGAAGCTCAATTGCTGCCTCCCGAATGTTTATACCAGGCCGGTTGCCCCTAATATATGGGGTTTATACAAGGCCTTCGCTCTTTGCTTCGGAACAAAACAATTAGAATTAGGCTCGGTCAACCGGAATATGTATTATCCGTCCCAATCCTCGGTTTTTATTTGTAGAGTCTCTATTCCTCAGCAATCGAAACCCAAAGATCTATGAATTAGTTCATGCTTGACTAGCCAATCAGATAAACGAACCCCCATCTTCCCGATTTCTCTGTCTTGTCTGTCTGGTCTAGTACTGCCTCTTCAACAAATTTCTTGTCAAGATCGGATCCCACATGAGAGTTCTTTAATCCGTTTACTGTTAATGGATTGGTATTGCGTAGAAAAAATATTCCACCTATAATCCCCGAGGCGATGGGTCCTTTGTGATGATGAATAACCTACTTAACTCAGTAAGGAATTACAAAAGAAATTTTTTCAACAAAAATGTGAATTAGGAAGGATTGGTCGACGAAATATGAACCGGAGACTGAATCTTGATATACCTCAGAACAATACATTTTTGTTACCACGAGATCTATTGGCTGCTGCGGATCATTTGATCGGAATTAAATTTGGAATGGGTACATTTGACGATATGAATCACTTAAAAAATAAACGTATCCGTGCAAGCACCTTCGTTCTTGCATCGGAATGCTAGTGCAATAAAATAAGACGAAGGCTGTGAGGCTTTGAGAGAAAGAATTCCTATTTCATTCATTTTCTGTTCACAACAAGCTATCAGCGCTATCTTAGATTGAACGGCAAAGATTTTTAGTCGCCCTGCCCGCTTCTCAAAAAAAACTAGGAGCGTCTCAATAAAAAAACACGTAGTATATCAAAAAAGACCTTTTCGAGCGACACCTTTCCCACTCCCCTCCCTAATTGGAACATTAAGTATAAGTGTATGGGTTAGGTGGCTATTTCCTTAATTGAACAAACAAATAACGACAAGCAATTGGCGGAAGGCTATAAGAAATGAACATAGCGCGTTAGCAAATTGACCAGAAAGAAATCGGCATGCAGAAAACAAATATCTTGCTGAGTGATAGCAGATTCGCGGTTTGATTTATAGTAAACAAAACAAATTTCATTTGATCTTGAGATAGACAATAGGAAATGCGACAAAATCCAGATTTTGAGAGTGTAACGTAAAATCGGGACGCCAAAAAGCGGAAACAAAGGGCAGTCGAGAACGAATCCACCAAGGCTACGGGAACTCACTATCATTGAATCAATGATCGAACTTACAGATATGAACTGAGTGCCATTTGATGAGTAAGATCGAACAAGCAAGCTTCCGTTTTCCAGTTCAGAATCCGATGTGAGGAAAAGAATCCTAGCCCAACCACGATTTTTTATTCTTTCCGGGTAAAATACCCGGAAAGAATAAATTCTAGCGAAAAAAAATAGTGGGTTCCATCGTTTCTATGGTGTGGTTCTGGCTGTATTGACTGCATCTTTTGGTGTAACTGGTTATTCCTTACCTCGGGACCAAATTGGTTATTGGGCAGTAAAAATTGTGCAACCGAAGAAGCAACTCATTTCGGGCAAGAATCCGCTCGTCCACATCTTCCAACTGAACACGTTTCCAATACCGAAGTACAAGACAAGTAAATGCCCTTAGATCCGGCGAACGAATAATCATTAAGTCCTCCTCTTTCCGGACAACACATACAAAGAGACCTGCCAACAGTCAAGTTTTTAGTGAACCTATGAAAGATAGATATTTTTTTTATTTTTCCTTGTTCACTAATAAATCGAGTGAAAATAGGTATAATCCATATAATTGTGCGAACTATAAAAATAAAACAGTTGATAATAATAACTATGAGTATACGAAAGAAAAAGAATCATATTTTGGCGGTCCCATGGATAAAGAAAGACCGTTTCAATGTCAAAAACAACAAAAACTAGAGCAAACATGTAATAGCGAATTCGGAATAGTAAACTGGGTAACCCGGGTGCCGAGGGCGAGAGAGAATAGAGAATTCCAATTGCTTAGAAGCAGTTGAAAACGAGCTTGCTGGATGAGAGCAGACTAGTTAGAGGAATGGACAAGTTTTCATGTAACAGGGGAAAGATTTCCCATTCCTTAGCCGTAAAGATATGTGGCCATGAAAAGGGGATTAAGTGGAACAGAATTGGCCGGGTGGTAGAGTCGTGGAACCCTTTGAATTCCATATTCGAAGTTGCGATTGGATCTATTCATTAAAAAGAATCGATTCGATACCCGACATTCAATCGATTTGCTTTGGCTGGTAGAAAGTACCATTGGAGCTCCTTTTCCCGACAACAGATCGGAGATCTTACTTTCTCAAGTCATACGTCTTTTGTTCAGCTTGGCTTCTTGTATTTAAAGCGAGTTGTGTATCTACTTCAATGATTTGCCTTTTCTGTTGATTCCTACGGGTTGGATCAAAAAAAATTCTTGAATGAGGTATTCAACTCCAGAGCGCTCTCGCTCGCCGCTACTAACGGTTTCTCTTTTGATTTTCCTTCCTTTAGTCTATTTTCAAAGCGCAAAGAGTAATTGATCAGATTCGCGGGCGTTCTTATGAGGAAACGCTTATGATATTGGAACTTATGCCTTAACAACACCCAATTTTTTCAATTCGGCAGTTCGATCTATGATTTTTCATTCATGGACGTTGATAAGATCCTTCCATTTAGCAGCACCTTAGGATGGCATAGCCTTAACATTAATGGCGAGGTTCAAACGAGGAAAGGCTTACGGTGGATACCTAGGCACCCAGAGACGAGGAAGGGCGTAGCAAGCGACGAAATGCTTCGGGGAGTTGAAAATAAGCACAAGGCACGACGGTCTATGAGCACGACCAGCGGGAGTGGACGTTGCTAAGCATGCCGCCTAGACGTCGACAACAAGACGACTAACAACCCAGTTATTCTTACAGCCTGAGTGAGTTCATCTTGTTCTATGTTGTTGGAACAGCTTGGACGAATGCTAATTCAGTAAGAACTATGACTAAGATAATAGCATTATAATTATAAGGAACTTTCTAATTTTCTATTGATCTATAACATAAAATTATGCATAAACAAAGAACAAAAAAGAAGAAAGAAATTATGTAGTATTTCATTTCCATATTGATCGAGACTGTGAACAAATGGGTCAGCGAAGCTTATGTTTTCTATGATTATTTCACAAGCAAGAAAGATATAGCCTGGCCTAACAAGCAGCTCCCCTCTCTTTTTTAACAAATGGGTCAATGCGCCTCAAGACCTAAGGCCATCTTCTCTACCCTAGACCGGAAGAAAGAGTTTCTTTATATGATTGACTCCGCGAATTGCTAGCTCTCTGGATTAAGCGCAAAGAGTAATTGATCAGATTCGCGGGCGTTCTTATGAGGAAAAGTTGACTAATCTGGCTAACGTTGAACTTGGTAAAATGAAATGGTTGAATAATTGAAAAATGAGCGTAGCGAAAGACAAGAAGCGGTCTCACCCAATCATCGGTCAAGTTCGGCCTACCTAGTCACTTTCACTCGCGGAATAATCCGTTTTGGTATTAATTAACGAGAGGGGGGATAAGAGGATGACTGAAAGAAAAGAAATCAATTAGTTATTCATTAAAGTTTAATTTGATATTGCTGATTGATGCATTTTACTTGAAAGACCAGATGTAGCGAAACCTTGAGTAAAAATGGCACTTGGCGCGGTTATTGTGCTTAAATCATTTTCTCGCCCGAAGCTACTCTACTGGTTTCCTTATCGAAGCGGGAGAGAATGTTTATACTGGGCGAATAAGTTCTTTCTGAATTAGAAGATTTGAGAAAAAGAATGATTCTCCCAAGTCGAGTGACAGGGCTTGCCCTTTACGGATGGCAAAAATTGGATAGGTTCGATCTATGGTCATTGGTGGCCTCCTAACTCCTAAAAGGATCTATTAAATTCATCAAGTTGTTCCAAAGAATCAAAACGGCCGGTTCTTTCTAAAAGAGATTCAATTCGGAACTATTATATGTCCAAGGTCCAATATTGAAATCATTTCAGATATTTTCCCTTACTTTGCCCGTGTCAACAAACAATTCGAAATACCTCGACTTTTTCAGAACAGGTCCGGATTCGAAAACTTCCTTTCCTCAATCTTGATTCACATAGAAATTAAGAAATTCTTATAATACCGATGAAATTGGATAAACCCGACTTCCCAAGGAAGGACGTCTAATCGAATTTATTTATTTAGATAGCGTATTTACCTTGCACGGACACCATTCCGAAGCAATGGAAAGAAGGCACCACAACGTAGTCGAATTACTTATCCCTCGGTCTATTAGAGAACTATCCCTAAGCAAGATAGCGTTGACGTCTTTTATTTCCGCATTTTTTCTTTTTTATTGCAAATTCATACCTAAAAGATTTTGATTCGAATGAGCTAACCAAGTTGTCCTGCAATTAATATACTGGACTCCGGTTAGGTCTAAGCGATCAAAGTTCTTCCATATTTGAACAGAATTACCTGGAATTTTTTACCCTATACAGGAACCTCTTTTCCATTTCTGTTCTCCAAAATAAAATAGGATTTTAAACTATAATTAAAAAAAGGGGAATGACAAAGCATCGGGGAATAAACGATGGACGATTGTTGGAGTCGGCGGCTCTCCTAGGGTTCCATCATCTGGGATCCCTGGCTCACACTTTTTGTTTTGAGATTAGGATTAGGTTCTTTGAGTTGGTTTGAGACAGAAGCAAGTAGTCCAACTCGATTCCTGGCTGACCGCTGAAAACAGGCCGAAAAGTCAGTCACTTATGCAGCTTTCTTGATTGCCTCTACATCAGGAAAATTTGGTTAATTTAGTTCTTTTTTTTACTGTGTCAGCAACAATCTCATTTCTTTCGATGAAGAGGGGGTCCCCCTTCTTTTATTTTTACAACCGAGGTGCGAAGCCGGGCGAAGGATATTTATGGGTCCGGTTCTGCTGGTATAAACATCATTTCCGTTATGATCCAATTCTGAACGATAGTAAATACCGGGACTTTGCAATATTTGATTGATCACAATTCTGTATATTCCATTTACTATAGAGGTTCCCAGGGAATTCATTAGAGGAATGTTTCCAATAAAAACAGTTAGTTGTTGCATATCCCTACCGGTTTTCCAAATTAGAGTCGGGGGCATCCCAATCAGATTGAATGGGATGACAGAGTGCGGTTTGAACTATTGATTTACGTAATTGGAAGTAACCAATTAGGTTTACGATGAAACCTAGAAATCAATCACTGATCCAATTTGAGTGGTAGCAGCTTGATAAATTAATTCAATACGAATTAAATGGGAATTAGTACTCGATTTACTTCATCGTCGAGAGGGAAACAGCCCGGATCACCAGCTAAGGTCCCTAAATGACCGCTCAGTGATAAAGGAGGTAGGGGTGCAGAGACAGCCAGGAGGTTTGCCTAGAAGCAGCCACCCTTGAAAGAGTGCGTAATAGCTCACTGATCGAGCGCTCTTGCGCCGAAGATGAACGGGGGCCCTCGAGTGCAAAGGCATAAGGGAGCTTGACTGCAATTAGCTAAACTAGTTTAGTTTTTTGATAGATATATAATTGATGGAATGATAAATGGGAAAGATTTCCCATTCCTTAGCCGTAAAGATATGTGGCCATGAAAAGGGGGAGAAAAGGAGAGAGCGAACCGGTCTTCGTTTCTAAGGCTGAGCGGCTGCATCCCGAAAACGCCCGGGTCGAAATATGGCTTTCAAATTAAGTTCCGAATTAGTAGATGCTGCCAAAGGGAGTGGAGATGCCATACGCAAAAAGGAAGAGACTCATAGAATGGCAGAGGCAAATAGAGCTTTTGCACATTTTCGTTAATCCATGAACAGGCAAGCCATATAGCAGCGCTTACTAACGCGCGCGGGTCCTAGTTTCGAGACCCGCGGAGTTCCCCGTCCAAGAATCGCATCGAAGATGAGAACGATGGATTGTTTGAGTTGCATTTGAAATAGATGCTCGAGTTATTACATATATCATGATCGATACAGAAATAAATTGAGTCATCTGATTGGTATGATGATTCGATACCGCACATAACTAACTCCAGGACGGACTCTGGAGAAGAAAGGTTAAAGAGAACTAAAGGAGAGTTACAAAATACGAAGTTGCCCCGGGTTGGGTAAAGAAAATATTTTCTTCACATTTAAAATTACATAAAAAAGATTTTTTATCACAAAGAGGTCTACGAAAAATTCTGGGAAAACGTCAACGGCTGTTGGATTATTTGCGAAGCTACTGCATTTCATCTTGGATTCGATTTTGAATCAGAAGAGAGATTTCAAGAAATGGCCTTTCTTGGTTGGACCAACCCAACCGGCGATTTTCGACAAGTCTTTACTCGGAATCCATTGGCCAATTAAGATTGCCGCAGATGAAGATCTTTCATTCCGTGCTTTCCAATATTGTCTTGATTCAATAATTTATTAAAATGAGCTTGCATCATTTTCCATCTATATGATTGGCAAAAGTTTCCAAATGGGACCGGACTTAGAATGCAACATGCGACTTGAAGGACATAATTCACTGTGGATTCTTACATCCGTCATTTTCTATAGGAATGAAGATGCTCTTGAATCGAAGCACTTCTTTTCTTTCATTTCCAAATTATTATAAATATCAATTAATTCAGCGTTTGGATCATTGCATACGGCTCTGCAATGGAATTTCCTTTTCCCCCTTCTATTTTATCGAAGAAAAAAAAAGGAATCCATCTGATCTAGATTGTTGAATGATCCATTTACCACCCTTCCTTTCATTCATATTGTAATGTAAAAAAAAATACTATTAAATATGTATTGCGCTCTAGATTATTAATATGTAATTATTATGTATAATAATAAAATTGAAATTAGTCAGATATTTTATTATACATATTCCGGTTGACCGAGCCTAATTCTAATTGTTTTGTTCCGAAGCAAAGATATCCATGGAGGTGGTTCGTCCTATTCACGACCAAGAGGTACTGGATTCTCTTTCGATAATGAAATGGTTGAATAATTGAAAAATGAGATTATTCAGGAATTGTCAGAACTTGAAGAAGTTAAGAAACTTGATGAAGATAAGAAGAAACCGGACAACGTTCCTCGAATGGATCTCTTAGTTGTTGAGAGGGTTGCCCAAAAGCGGTATATAAGGCGTTTTAGAAAAGACTGTAACTTTTTTTCTTAAAATCTTAGTCTAGCCCAAATCAAATCGGCAGTAATAGGGATGAAGCAAAAACCTCAATTATTAATTTAATCATTGGTAATGATTGATTCTCACCATTTATTTCAAAAAAATTTGAAATAAATGGTGAGAATCAATTCCAGAATGGAATTGTTCCTAGATCAGAATACAAATCATGAATCACAGAACACCTTTATTAAAGAGATCGGTCGCTCTCGCTTGAACTGAACGCTTTCCCTGAACTAGAAGTCCTAGAAGTCATCAGTTCCTGCTCTCTCTCACTTCCGGAAAGCACTCTGGGCTATAACCATGACGAATTCCTCATTTTTTTTTACTTTCCCTTCAACTGACCCATTTTTGAATTTGAACTCAGATTAATTGGATCTTAAATGTTCAATGTCCCTTGAACAAATGAGAAAGATTTCTACATATTCGACCAAATCCCTTCGCGAATATGTTATAAAAACATCTCCCTAATCTGAGAGAAAGACTTTTTTTAGGACAAGAAGTTGATAGCGAGATCTCAAATCAACAAGTTTTTAATAATGAACAAAAAAAATACAACCTGCTAATTAGTTAATTAGAGCATTAAAGGATGATCTCTCAGCCAAGACCGCTAATGCCGAATCCAAGACCTCTAGCTGATTCCAATACCTGGTTCACGCTTGAACTCATCTTCTTTCTTTTTTGATTACCTTCCTCCATTGGACCGATGGATAAGAGAACTGAGCTGGCCCAAAAAGCGACAACCGGGAGGAAGGAGCCGGCTCTTAGCCCGAAGGAAGGAGCGGTGGCCTAAGAGAGGAAGCCAAACCACATTGATCGATCAAACAGAGATTCAGCAACTAAAAGAAAGATCGATTCTTTGGGATCCTTCTTTCATTTTCATATTTTATAGTATATTTTATAGTATTTTCTATAGTATTATATTACTAATACTAAGAAATTACACTTGGAATGGAGATAAAAATTGTAGGAAGAACCCTATATATAAATCTAGCATTTCAAAATCATGCTCAAACTTCGAAAGGCGCCAACAGTTCATCACGGAGGAAGGGACCCACCGAGCCGAGATCACTAACTAATACTAATATAATAGAAAAGAACTATCTTTTCTGTATACTTTCCCCGATTCCGTTGCTATCGCGGGCCTTACGCAATCGATGGGATCAGTTTCTTTTTTGGGATCAATATCAGCAATGCAATTCATCCAACGACGTATAGATGCACTATTACGTGGTAAGGATTGCAATTTTCCATGAATTTCCCATTTTTCACTCAACGATGGAACCTTGCTTATTTCGGTTGAGCCCTGGGATTTGACGGCGGACTTGAAAAGCCACCTACAGACGCTTTACGCCCAATCATTCCGGATAACGCTTGCATCCTTCACTTAAAAAATAAACGTATTCGTTCTGTAGCAGATCTGTTACAAGATCAATTCGGATTGGTGGTACGCGCAGGAAATAGGCCAATTCGGCAGCTTTTTGTTCAATTTCTCGTGGAGTCAAATTCTCACCCTAAGAGCTTGGAAGATATCTCAACCAAAAGTTTTTAGACAGGTCTCTCGGGCAATTTGCCGAAGAAAAAACTACTCGAAGAAAGGGTAGAATTAAGACAGGAAGAACCTGGTTTCGCCAGTTGTTCAAACCCGCTCATGAACCAATATCAACCCTTTTTTTTCGAAAGTGAAGATTTCAGTAGTTACTCAGCATCAAGCAACTATTGGTACATTGTTGAATCAAAATAAGGCTTTGATAATTAAAATTTCGCCTAATTGTGCGCGCCTAGCATATTTTTTCACAAACGTGCCTATGACTTTGTTTCCCAAGAAATCCGCGCAGCGGAGGATCCTGAATTTGAGACTTTCTACACCAAAAATATTTTATTAAACGAAGGTAGGAGCCCCATTTGAGTCGTCGCGAGCAGAGGGTTGGCGTTTCTTTTACTAGCCCCATGAATATTGAATCAGAATCGGACAAGGGCTGAACATGCTGAATCTTTCCTTTATTGCCGGCTAGGCTGCTAGACCCAACCGAAGAGCGGACAGCTAATGCGTTCCACTTATTGAACATGGTCTATGGTCGGTCCGTGACCCCTGGATGCCGAAGGCGTCCTTGGGGCAGGAGAAATAGATAAAAAGCTTCTCTATTTGATTTTGCGTAATCTTTTAAAAGGCGTTCTGAGTGAGTTATTTCAGCTACACGGATGATTGATGGAAGAAACACCAAACATATCCCATACTTCTCGCTCCCACCGGCCGGCTGTGTGGATACTGCTGTACGAACATCAGATGCTGGATACCTCACGTGTAGACTTGTTGAAGTAGTTCTTCGTTAAGTCGAATTGAAAGGTAGGTTTTGTCAGTGATTAAATGGAAAGGGGGAGAAGGTCGGGCCTACTCTTTCACTTTTTCTTTTCTTTGCTGATTCCTCTCAATGAAATTTGCCATGTTGCACTAAGTTACTTACGGATGTATGCATGCAGTCCGAGAACACTTTGGGGTGAACACCCATCCGAACAAGTAGGGTCAATAGTTCAGCATTTAGGCCGTAACATTTTGCAAAAAACTCCTTGGCCCCC
Source organism: Allium fistulosum (assembly GCA_030737815.1). NCBI lineage: Eukaryota > Viridiplantae > Streptophyta > Magnoliopsida > Asparagales > Amaryllidaceae > Allium > Allium fistulosum. Next base: position 299,042,727 of record CM060901.1, on the reverse strand, counting down.
TGTAATTTTGGGGCTATGCCAAAAATAGATATTTGTTTTTTCGACGCGGAATTCTCTGTTCTTTCCCGGGAGAAATGAAAACAATAAGCGGGGCTTTTAAACTCCTCTCAATATCTGAAATTACTGCCATTATTGGTATCAAACCAATAACGATTCATACAAGCTAAATCTTCCGCTCTTGATCTTCCGGAGCTTATCCATCGCTTTTGCTTCGCCATAGGTTAGCTGCATTACCTTTCTGACCGTCGCGATGAGAATCCGATGCGAACAATCAGTCGAAGGATCCGCAAAGATTAAGGTCATTCCAGTCCCGGACTTTTTCAATTTGAAAATCTACTAGTAGTATTATTAGGAGTACTCGAATTAGTACTCTGATCGTTATCAGTATAAATTATTACGCGTTTCCCTTTTCTTGACCGAATTTCGGGATCTTCCGTCGATTCTTCTTCATCTTCTTCTTCCAAATCATCTGTTAATTTGTATGACCATCTAGAGACCATTCTATAATTCTTCTCATTACCCTCTCGGGGAAAATGATCCCACAAAAAGGAATTGTAGAGTACAAAATCAGGCTCATGACCTGAAGACTGCAGGCCAGTCACCCAAGAAATGGGGCTAAGAATGTCTTCTAGAAGCACAGTGTACTATCTACTGTTCCTTCTTTCTTTAGTTATGGAGTAGACGGTTTTGAACGGAGAATGCAGGGGCCAATCTCCGTCCGGCCCGAGGAAACCTTTGCACGCCTCCGTTACCTTTTAGGAGGCCTACGCCAATTTTTTTTTTAATATATTTTATATAGTAGTTGTAGTTATTGAATTAATATTAGGGATCAGTCTTTTTTTGATCCTACTAAAAACTATAAAGAAAAAACTAACGAGTCACACATGAACCGACTGATGTTGAAGAATCAGCGGATGAGTTGTGGTTAGGGGTGAAATGCCACTCGAACCCAGAGCTAGCTGGTTCTCCCCGAAATGCGTTGAGGCGCAGCATTTGAACAGTTCGGATCCTAGATGTAAAAATAAAAGAAGGGGGACCCCCTCTTCATCGAAAGAAATGAGATTGTTGCTGACACAGTAAAAAAAAGAACTAAATTAACCAAATTTTCCTGGTTTCTTTCCTTAATAGACAGCCCTCAGCCAGCTAAGTTTCATTTCACATTTCATATGAATTCTGAATCAGAGGGAGAAATGCACTGGAGTACCAATGGTTTCAGTACCAACAGGATTATTAACAGTACCCTTTTTGGAGAATGTTAATAAATTCCAAAATCCATTTCGTCGTCCGGTAGGATAGATCAATTTGAGCTCAATTTTGGGCCGATTTTGTTGACATTTTTCATCCAGCATAGGTCAAAAGTAAGCAAAAACAACCTTGGGAAACCCGGATCTAACATTTATATGGTCGCTTAGGTTCGAGATTGGGCAACCTTCACCAGATACCTGAGATTCCGATTCCATGTCCGGGCTGAATTACCCAATATTCCTTGTCAGATTCGTGAAATCATGTACAAACTTCATACATTAAAATATGCTCACTCTAATCAACTAAAATAGAGAAAGATCAATGGAAAATCCGTGGCTGCTTCAGGATCGAGGTCTCATTAGCCGAAGAAGACCCAGGCCAATCCACGTGGCAGACGCGCATGGATTTATTGACTTTCACCTTGGGACCAAATCACGTTGCAGGACTGAAATCTGATTGATTGTGTAGATAGGAAGCTTGAAGTTGCTCTAGGAGGTACGCGGGAGGGGGGGACGCCAGAACGTATAAATAACTCACTTCTTGGTCTTCGACCCCCTCAGTCACTACGAGCCCGATCAGTGCAATGGGATGTGTCTATTTATCTCCAATTCATTCACGTTTTCATGTTCCAATTGAACACTTTCCATTTAGGATCAAAGAAGAAGATTATTCTGCAGGATGAATATTGTTCCCAATGTTTTAGCATAGATATCGACTTATTTGGGCCTGTGCCTGTTGGAACATCATTGAACCTGATTTTATTCCTTGCAATCAAAAAGGAAAATGAAAAAGAAAAGAATTAGAGAATCCTCATACCTAATAATACGTTCTCTTATTAACCAATTGTGCTCATGTTAGAAGCGAGTTAACCAATTAGCAGGAGGTAGAGAAGCAGAATATATACCTGGGAATCATCTACCAGTCTATAACTTAGCAGGTAGAGAACCTGGTATCGAATCTCTCATTCAATTAATTACTGGACTTTCCGAATGAATATCTGGGGCTCCTATTACAAAAATTTAAGATCTAGTTACGATTGGAAATGCACTTTTGTTTTTTATCTTCATCCATAGATCCTTTACTTATATTTATTAATTGGAAGATTTGATCGATGAAAGTTGTAAGCTATGTTCGGGGGGGAGTTATTGTCTATCGTTGGCCTCTATGGTAGAATCAGCCGGGGAGGCCTGAGAGGCGGTGGTTTACCCTTGTTGTTTCTTATAACACAACAATCAAATCTGGATTCGAGGTTTTTCGAGCAAAACATCAATCTGAGCTTGAGTTCCGCTTGGAGTTTTGAATCAATAGGAAGAGTATATCTAAGAGTATATCTATTTATTTCGGGTTCTGGGACCAGCCGTTCTAGGGATCGACTCAGCTCTCTCAAACTGTTTTTCACGGTTTAGGCTGCTCCCATTTCGCTCGCCGCTACTACGGGAATCGCTTTTGCTTTCTTTTCCTCTGGCTACGAAATTCTTAATGATAGTTGGTTGTATTCACCAATTTTCGCAATAATCGTTTCATTTACAGCAGGATTCACTGCATTTTATATGTTTCGAATGTTCGGTAAAAATTTCTCATCAGAATAAAACCTATTCTTTTTATGTTCAAATGTTTGAGAATTTTTAGGAAATAGACCATGAATTTTATTTATACACAACGGCGCACGATACTTGTTTATTTAGCTGCTATAGATAAGGTGACGAGGTTGTGGAATTACAAAGGATGAGACCTTAGTAGCGATCTTTTTTTAGTCGCCATCATTATACTAAAAATAAAATATTGAGACAATTGAAAATAGTGTTTCCTTGTTCCGGAATTCTTTCTCTTTACTTTTTTAAATCATTAGGTTTAGACATTACTTCGGTGATCCTTATCCCCTTTTTCAAAACGGCAGCAACATACCTTTTGTTTTTTTGTCAAGCTCTTTGATTCGGGCAAGTTCTGACTCTAAGGTGGGTAATAATCTCTTTCTTATTTCGCAAGCACCTTGAGACCCAGTATATTAATTGGGTTGAACGACTTTCATCGTACTGTGCTCTCCAAAGAGCAACCCGAATGTTTATACTGGCGCCTGATGAAAGAGTAGTTGATCAACCTGATTTGGATTAGTCTCAGAGTAACCCCTTGCCAAAGTGATAAGAGAGAGAGTGAATGGTACTACATAAGAATAGGAGCCGAAGGCCAAAGTCATTCTTATGGTTCCCTTATTGGTCAGGTAAGGAAAGCAGAAGAGAGGGCCAACAAAATCCTACCAAATGGGGAGATAGTTGGAGAGGTGACAAAGCCCTATTCTTTCTTATTTTTATTTTATTTTAAGAAATTCACAGGCATAATTCTGTTCCGAGGCTGCGTTTCATTCCAGCAACAGTAATATATGGTTTAAAACGCCTTGTTCCATCCGGCGCGAATCCCCTCCATCATTAGTATAGTGCAGAAGGATTCAGATTGATTTTCATAATATAATAAAGTAAAATATGTCGAAATTCTTTTGATTGAGAGACTATGGTACATAGTACCAAATCAATTTCTGGTAGCAGCTTGATTAATTCCCGAAAAGTACATTAGATGGACTGGATTAGATGGATCAGTCATCCGAAAATTAGGATTCATTTCTTGTCTCAAATATTCACTTGTAGCATACCATATCTCAATGGATTGACGTAATTTTTCTACCGCGTGTACATTCCCGCCTTGGTAAGCTATTGCCTCACCAACTAGCTAATCAGACGCGATATTTGAATGTTCCCGGAAGAGTGCATTTCTATAAATAACAAATGGGGAGGCGGAAGCAATCAAAGTGATGCGTAAGGTCGGGGCTTCGGGAGGGACTACAAACCAGTGAAGTGACTCCATCTCCAATAGTCCAAAGATATCCTTTTTTATTCTCTTTTTTAAACCCTTGTTTTTCAAAAAATAAAGATATGGCTCAGGATTGCCCATTTTTAGTTCCAGGGTTTCTCTAAATTTGGAAGTTTTCACTTAGCAGGTTTCATCCGGTGACTTCACGGTCGCCAAAGAAGCCCCAAGAAGCATCAAACATTTCCGATGAGATCCATGGAGCTATTCTGAGATAGCAAGCACTAGCTCCTGGTGCGGTCAGGATATGGGTCGAATAATAAATATTCCTTTTCAGGTGGTCTACGGGCTGCTGCTCAATCTATCAGTTATGAAATACCATTAACTCTATGTGTGTTATCAATATCTCTACGTGTGATTCGGCAGAACGTTAGAAAGAATTGATCATTAATTCCAAATTTATGATTAAGAATTCCATGTATGTATATAGTAGATATGAATATTGAATGGGGAAAAGAAATAAGAAATAAATATCCTGTATCGTATTTTTTTATTTCATTTTTCCCATTCAATATTTTGCATTCTATTTCTTTTGCTCCTGTCCTATTCTTCTTTCTCAGAGGGCTGCTTTCTCCAGACCTCCGGTAAAAGCATGAAAAAAAGGCTCGAATGGTACCATGAGTCCGAAGCTTCCTTCGTAACTCCCGGAACTTATTCGTAGTGGCTCCGTTCCATGCCTCATTTCATAGGGAACCTCAAAGTGGCTCAATTTCATTATATTCCATCTATATCCCAATTCCGAAATAAAGAAGCCATTGCAATCGCCGGAAATACTAGGCCTACTAAAGAACTTTTACCAAAAGTTTTTTATGATCTTTTTGTTCAAATAATAATTAAGGTGAAGTAGGGTCAGGAACAACGAATCTCTTTATGATAAACAGATCCATTTTGCAAGTTCGTTATTACGGGTAGTTCCTACAAAGGATCGGACTAATGACGTATACAATACTTGAATTATCGATGTAGAAATAACTTAACAAAGTGGAATTGCAACTTGCATTTTTCCTCCTAGAACAAAAAATATGTGTCCGACGCACAAAGAAAATATCGGTTTCGTTCAAACCCATATTATGACTAGCGTTTGCTGCTGCAGAATAAACCAATTTTAAAATGGGATAAGATGCATCCTTCTAGTAGTATCGGCCATTTCCCCCACTTTCCTCCACATTTCATCAAGTGGTCATACTATAGACAAAAACAGTCATGGATAATTATCGTGATTTGATCCGCATATGTTTGGTAAAAAGAATAATCTTCTTCTTTGATCCTAAATGGAAAGTGTTCAATTGGAACATGAAAACGTGAATGAATTGGTCTTAGTTACTCTTCGGGGGGACCGCCCGGATCCCACGAGTGAATAGAAAGTTAGATCTACATTGGAGTTATTGAGCTATGCGGCTCTTTTATGTGGTTCGTTATTATCAGTCGCTTTTTTAGTCATTACATTTCGAAAAAACATCGATATTTTTTTAGAAGCAAAAATTTATTAATATTAATTAAGTCATTTTTCTTTGGGAAGATTGAATACTTGAACGAAAAAAGAAGTGTTGTTAAAAGCACTTCTTTTCTTTCATTTCCAAATTATTATAAATATCAATTAATTCAGCGTTGTCTATTTTCAAAGCGCAAAGAGTAATTGATCAGATTCGCGGGCGTTCTTATGAGGAAACGCTATCCCAGTAGCGTAGCTGTTAATAGGGAGACCGATCCATTCTATCATATTAGGCACTGATTGATTCCAAAGACCAAGGGCCGGAGCTGGGTTGCTGCTAGTTCACTATGCTTAAGGAAGGTGCGCAGCGGGCGGAGCAACGGGGAACAGTAAGGATGCTTTATTCTCCAAAGTACTAAATGATTTCCTAGTTCGATTTCATAGCGGATCAAAACTCATAAACAAAAGTTCCACGGACCGCTATAATGACCACCACGTGCGTTTCATTTTCTTCAATCTTATCAATGATTGCTTTTTATGAAGTCGCACCAGGAGCTAGTGCTTGCTATCTCAGAATAGCTCCATGGATCTCATCGGAAATGTTTGATGCTTCTTGGCTGGAACAAGCTTGACCATCGATTCAAATTCAAAATTCGTTTTCGATTCATTTGAAAAGTGAAAATAGTGAGAGCCTTGGCCTTACCTGTTTGATTAATTGTTCTACTAAAGTCGAAGTCGTTTCGTTAAGTCGAATTGAAAGTCCAAAGGTAAAGGTAGGGTAAGAAAGGGTTTAGCTAATAGAGAAATTCACTGGTTTGAGTACCCTCACGAATGAATGTAGGACAGATATTTGAATGTTCGCTCGGGTTAGCAGGGGATATACTAAAGAGACATTATAGAATAGCACCTTTTGATGAGAGATACGAGCAAGAGGCTTCGAGAAAACTAGTGTTTTCCGAATTATATGAACACGAATTTGTGATCACAAAAGACAAGAATTTGTCGATATTTATGATTTGATTTTCTTGTTAATGGCCTCTTCAAACAGGACTTATTGCTATTGATGCGATGATCCCTATAGGGCGGAACGACCTCTCGATCTACTTACAGCAGCCCAGGGGGCTTCCGGTTAATAGAAACTGAGGAGATTGACTCGGAAACAGATTTTGTAAATTTTTTCTTTAATTTAATGCCCATTGGTGTTCCAAAAGTACCTTTTTGGAGTCCTGGAGAGGAAGATGCAGTTTGGGTTGACGTATACGAATGTTCACTTATATGACATGACTCCAGATTTTTTTTATTCAAGTCAAGGAATATTTTTCATTTTGTTCTAAATGAAAGAGAATAACTGGATTCTAATTCGTATTAAGACTAAGCTAAAAAAGACTTCATTGGCCAATTTTGAAGATATTATGAATTTCATTTGAGCAGAAACAATATAATAGATAAATCAAAAAAGTTTAATTCCCGGATGAAGGCATATTTCGCTACGCTGCTGTCTACTGATTGATTTTTTGACTGAATCGCAAGCACCTCGCTCTCCTTTCCCTAAGATGCACCTTGAGTCATCAAAGCCTTAACTAATTCAGAGGGGCTCGGCTGGCCCGGTCGCGACTGTTGTCATAGTCAACGACGGTTGAAACTTCCAGGAAAAAACTTCGAATTGGGAGGGTCCCGTTGACCTCTTGCCAATTGATTCTGAGTAGCTTTATCGAAACACGGACACTCAAAAAATCTGTTGGACAGGCAGATTCACATCTTTTACAACCTACACAGTCTTCCGTTCTTGGCGCGGAAGCAATTTGCTTAGCTTTACATCCGTCCCAAGGTATCATTTCCAATACATCTGTGGGGCAGGCTCAGAGATCAGAAATTTTTGAAGAAAAAACAAGATGTTTCTTTTGTCGGTTTCCTCGGGCCGGACGGAGATTGGCCCTCGAGTGCAAAGGCGTTAATTATTTTGATTTCTTAGATTGGTTACTATTCTTGTCTTGCATTTTTAAAAAGAGATAAAATGGGATATTATGTTATGTGATTTCTTGGTATTTTAAATATAAGTCCAGCTACAGTTCCTGTATATTTTTCGACGAATTATTCTAGAATCTGATTCAATAAAAAATGCGGGCGGTTTGGCTTTTTTCGAATAAGCCAATTCATTTGGGACCCTGCAGATCCATTCTTTTTCCTATTCAAAGATCAGCCCTTTGTCTCTGTGTTTTCGCGTCGAGAATTCTTTTCAAAAAGCCAAAATAAGTGATTTATTTTTAGCCCTTATAAAAAAAACTTATTTTTGAACCTCTTTCACGCTCATGTCACGTCGAGGTACTGCAGAAGAAAAAAATGCAAAATCCGATCCAATTTTGAAAGTAGCTGCTTTAGCTTCAGCCACGTGAATTTTCGATATTCCTTTTTATTTCTCATCAAACGAATGGCATCTTCTTTTGGAAATCCTAGCTATTCTTAGCATGATATTGGGGAATCTCATTGCTATTACTCAAACCCTGAAATTTTCTTGTCTTTCTCGAATGATAAGGAGAAAAAAAAGATTGGATCCAAAGAAAATGCCATTTTGGAGTTTTATCAACAATTTTACCGGTGAACCAGATGGCCGAGGGAATCTGGGACGGAGGACTCGTAATATCTCTATAGATCTGGCAAAAGCGAAAGACCCCCTAACGTCAGGGGCTGACCGCTGAGCTCACTCTGGCCTCGCAGGGCGGGCCAGAGTGGGTGCGAGCTGTAGCTGCCATAGCTTATGGCTAGAGCAATGGGAGGGGGGCAATGGCTCTATTTGCAATATTCCTATCTATTATTTTGGAAATTTATAATTCTTCCGTTTTACTGGATGGAATTTCAATGAGTTAGGTTTATAAGAACTATGAACCTCTAGTTTTTCAATCAAAAATTTTTTATTTCAAACTTGGATTTATAGACCTTTTTGGTAGTTCGACTGTCCTATTCTTCTACCCTTTCCTGGGAGTGGGAGTCGATGACTATTCATAGCTATTACCCTCACTAGAGCTCGGACGAAAGTGGACCTCATGAAGAGGTCGCCAATGTTTATACTGTGGACCTCGCTTGAGACTTTGCACCGATGGAATAATACGCACCTTCTCCCGGAGCTACGCTTCTTATAGTTTAATTGGTTGAAACGTACCGCTCATAACGGTGATATTGTAGGTTCGAGCCCCATAAGTACCTCCATATTTCGCTGAGTAGGATTCGACAATGGACTTGAGTCAGTGATTCGAAAACTTTGTTTGAGAGTGACCGGTAGGGCGACTACTTGTACTTCTAGGCGTTGGTGACCTATAGAGGCCTAAGATAAGGTGGCATATCCCTCTTATGGTAAGCACGCTTCGCACCTACGCTTCTCATGCATTAGCTATAGCCGATCAACCATATCTGAAAGCTTAGATTCTACTATTACTATTAGGCCCAGATCCGGTGATTGTAAGGCCATGTCGAATAAAATTATTGTGCGGCTCTTCTTCCAGTTTCGGGCCGTAGATCAAGCCAAGGGGGGTAACTATTGATTATTGAGAATCACTCTTTAATTTAAACTGTGAATATGTGTTTTCTTAATTATTTTAAAATATTAAAAAATTATAATTTCTAAGTGCTCGCCCCAGCTATGAAAGGAATTTTTGAAACCAAATCACTTGAATATATCAACCATTTCTTTATTTTCCGATCGCTTGGAAGGGACAAAAGAAACATCTTGTTTTTTCTTCAAAAATTTCTGATCTCTAGTGGACCTCTCAGTAGGATTCGAACCCAGATGAAGTTCTGAAAGTATTTTCGTTTCTTATTATCTGACTCCCGTAGTGCCTGTTGAGATAGACCAAGTGACTTTCCGCAATAGCCAAGCAACCGCCTAAGATCAAATATTTCGTCACGAAAAGAAATCTATTTATGTTTTTTCGAAAGAAAATAAAAGATTCTTTTGGTTCCTATATAATTCTTATGTTACCAATTCGTTATGTATGGATGATGAGATTCCATTGATACAGAGCCAATTCCAATAGACTTATTGAACGTTCCCATTGGCGTGCATCCAGCAGGAATTGAACCTACGAATTTGCCAATTATGAGTTGGGCGCTTTAACCATTCAGCCAGAGAAATAGGAATCCGTGTTATCAAAGAATTTTCCGCAATTATTTCTAGTATGGAATGAGTCAATCATCCACTTTGGTTAACAGCCGCGATTTCAATATAAGAGGAAGATCTAATGATTTTGGTCATAAATTTTGGTCAACAAACAATACGGGCGGCAAGGTACATTGGTCAAAGTTTCATAATTACCCTATCCCATACAAATCGTTTACCTGTAACTATTCAATATCCTTATGAAAAATCGATCACATCAGAACGTTTCCGCGGTCGAATTCATTTTGAATTTGATAAATGTATTGCTTGTGGCTAGTCTATGTAATCCTCAGGGCTCTTCTCCGGTTCCGAGTTGCGCTTTTTCGATTCTTTTTTCGGGCGTCGTTGAAACTGCTTCCTCCCTAACCCGCTGACTCAGCAACGGAAACCCGAGCTGTAATGATATCTATACTACCTAATATCGTCATGATATCTACCAATTTCATTCTTTTAACTAGTTGAGGGAGAATTTGCAAATTGATAAAACCGGGTGGACGAATTTTCCCCGAAAAACTTTCATAATGTTGTTTTTTCGTTTCATAATCATAAGGAATCTGCAGATGTTTTTATAACATATTCGCGAAGGGATCCTGATTCATCTGTCTGGTTTAGAAATAACCTAACTAGATTCCAGTTTACCTTCGCTGGTTCCAAGTTTCATTCATCTATTGAACCAAACCCCTAAAGCGAAATAAGCACAAGGAAAGAGCAATAGGCCGGACCAGCCTACAAAAACAAAACGGTTCTTTTTTCTATTCCTAGGAAAGTCAACAATTTCAAATTCGGGAGCTTTCTTAACAATTCTAATGATTGGATTATATGCTTAATTCTAATAGGAAATAAAATAGTAAAATGATTATTCATCGAATGACTGTCCGCTCTCCGGTTGGGAAGTAAGGGTCGGAGAAGGGCAATCACTCGTTCTTAAAATAAAACCAGCATTCTTAAGACCAAAGAGTCGGGCGGAAAAAGGGAAAGAAGATTCGATCCCCTCTGATCCATGGCCAGGGCGCGCGACTCTTGTGAGGCAGACGGACTATTATGCCTATTCAACATATTCCGCGATCTGGTTGAATTGGGGGAAGCTGTAGGTATTATTGCGGGGCAATCAATTGGGGAACCAGGGACTCAACTAACATTAAGAACTTTCCGGTTATGGAATAGATGAAATAAATCCAAAAATGGATTTTTTTTTCAAGAATGAAATCTTATTGGAACTGTCCATATCTGGTTCATCCTTCGGAACCATATCACATCCCGGATCTGACTTCTTCAAAGTGATTGTATTCGGCGGCATAATGATGAATCAATCATTTCATAGATCAAATGATTTCATTTTCTTTTTTGGACATATTTGGCATGGCGCTAGAACCTTGTTTAGAGATGTTTTTGCCTTGAGACGGGAGTAGGAGTTGAACCTACAAGATGTGCGTCAAATGCTGGCGGCCGGTGATTCATCATCGACTCGCAAGAAAGCAGGATAGATATGAAGGTCTCAACCGCACCAACCACTTTCACCGAGGTAGCTCACTGCCTTACGTAAAGTTGCCAGAGTACGATTAACCTCTGGATTTGAAATCGATCTCTTATTTCACTCCGATAGTATCATATTATAGATCGAGGTCGATGCAGAAGAAATGAATGCATTTCCAAATAGCAACAATCGTTTCATCGGACATGCGTATTTTTTCTTTTCCGACGGATTTCCATCTCTTTTTCAACTTATCTACTTTCATCATTAATCATATATTTAAAATACCAAGAAATCACATAACATTTTTTTTTTCGTTTTTTGATATATTTAAAATTAGTGACCTGAGGGAATTCTGATGAAACCAAACTGAGGAGCGACGTCGAGTCCCCTCTTCACACTAAGCTGAGGCCTGTTGAATAATTTTTATAGATTCCTTCATTTCACCGATTCGTACTAAATAACGAGCTAGTGAATCTCCTTCTTTTTTCCATTGGACTGGCTAAGTGATCCTACTCACATTGGACCCAGTGCTCAAGTAGTTTGGCCTAAACTCTTCCGACTGAATATGATAAAGCCTAAAAAACAACCTATGCCGATTTTGGCGGACCGTGCTCCACCCCGGTGAACTCATGCGGTTCCGACGTGCCCAGAGGCCAGAGGCGAATCCGTTCAGCATCTACATCGATAATTCAAGTATTGTATACGACAAAATTAGACCAACGAAATTCCGTCTGCTAGAATAAAAAAGCGCTTCCGAATTGATCTTTTCCATTAAAATTACAATTTCTCTTTATTCGGTAATAACTTAATCCTTAAAAAGAATTCTTTTGATAGATTCGAATAATTAAACGTTTTACAAGTGATAAACTAGATTTTTTATCATAACCAAAGACTTTTACGGGTTCATAAAAAATCAAACCATTTAAACCATGATCATGAGCAAGGAACGTGCGTCTCCGCTTCTTCGATCTTGTCTTTCACCCTAGAAGCGTAGCGGCGCCTTTGATTCAAGGTGCTGAGTCAGCGGTTAGGGAGCTGGGAGGCAGGCAGCAGTTAGGGAGAAATAAAAGGCCTGCTCGGGAAGACTGTCTAATTCCCCAGAAAGAATCAATCGAAACCCCCTAATTGTTTCGGCGAGACCAACATATTTCCCTGGAGAACCTAATGGTCCGGAACAATAGTATCATTGAAGTAGATACACAACTCGCTTTAAATACAAGAAGCCAAGTAGGTGGATTAGTCCGAGTGGAGATAAAAAAAAAAGTATTGAACTGAAAATTTTTTCTGGGGATATTCATTTTCCCGGAGAGACAGATAAGATATCTACCGGCAGCGGGGATTCTTTAGAAGACTGGGCTCCCGTTTGATAGATATCATTTCCGATTGCCATTAGCGGATCAATTAATAGATTGTGTCTCACGCATATACTTTTACTAAATTTAATAATTAATTTAATATTACCTTCTCGCCCTCTCTTTAGTATGAAGGTCTCTAATCAAATCTACTAATAGAGAATCCTCATACCTAATAATACGTATTGGTATTATTTACTTTATTGATTGGATCAATCGGAATTGATTTTGGTGGACTAGATCCTGATCTATTGTCTCGAAGAAATCCACCGAATAACTAATAATCCTGTTAGAGAAAAAAAAGTAGCTAACATTCCTTTTTCCGACGAATGGCGTAACAGAATGAGGCTCTCGTTGAGAGATCTATTAGTGGATATTGACCAGATGAGACAGCTGATACCGAACCACCGCTTGCGTATTTAGTCCTTCGGACCTAGTTTTTGGAGCAAATGGATATCTTGATTCGTTAGAAATTGGACACCAATTGATCGGGGTCTCCAATTAATATACTGGCGCCTTTCTTTTGAATCCACCCTTTGATTTTCAGAGTAGTAAGTATACAGCTACGCTACCTTGCTTTTTTTTTAAGAAAGCGGAGCGGGGCCAATTTCTCGTACTTGCTCAGTGTGTCCCTCTTTCGTCGAGTGCCCCGCCCGGTTCACTGGGCTGTTGGCCTACCAAGCACTTGCCCACTGATTTCTGCCGCTTCCGTTATTGCTGCTGGATTGGCCGTAGGGCTTGCTTCTATTGGACCTGGAGTTGGTCAAGGTACTGCTGCAGGCCAAGCCGTAGAAGTGATTTATTAATTTATTCAGAAGGAATTCGTCGAGATTGTACACTTTTTTCCTATTTATCTTATTCTAAAATTCAAGCCAAAAGGTATAGGTTATTTCGGTTGAGCCCTGGGATTTGACGGCGGACTTGAAAAGCCACCTACAGACGCTTTACGCCCAATCATTCCGGATAACGCTTGAGCAAATCTCGGTTTTCGTTTTCCTTGCGATGGGCCTGGAAGAGTGGTTTATTTTCCATTTACTGATCCCATCTTTCACCGAATCGATTCTTTTTTTTTTAATGTACAAGAATTTTTGGAGTTCAGCATGATTAACGACGAGATTTATTATCGTTTCTCGCATGTCTCGCGAAAGTGCTAATCTTGCGTTTTTCAGCAGGCTCTTAGTTGTAGCTTCCTTCGGGCGCCCGTAGCGGATCAATTCCAACGAGCCCTTCAAACTAGTACTTTTTGTATCCATCCAATGCATTCTTTTCGATGAGCTGATTCAACCTCTGATCAAAAAGATAGACCTTGGTTCTATTTCATCTCTTCAACAAGTTTAGTAATGAGCATAACGGCACCATCTTCTTCTCCTAGGTAAGGCAATTTTCGGTGCTACCGGCCCAGTAAATATCGCTTATTCCGGAATCCAAGGTTCCAGACTTTTTTGAAATGAGTGAGAGATCCACCAGGGCAAAAATATTATAGAATATTAAAAAATCTTCGGAGCATGCCATGACGTTGTTAGGATTTCATAAAGGCCTTTATGGCCCTGGCCTGTAAATGGACCTTTATGAGCAAGCGCCCAACTCATAATTGGCAAATTCGTAGGTTCAATTCCTGCTGGATGCACGCCAATGGGAACGTTTATCCCTAGGGGGTCTTCCTCCACTAGCAGGGTTTTTCGAAAAACTCCATCTATTCTGGTGTGGATGGCAGGCAGGCCTATATTTCTTGGTTTCAATAGGACTCGGATTTCTCACCTGACCTAAATGTGTATTCCTGAATAACACAGATAAGAAGCTGTATATACGGTTAAATTTTTCTATTTCTAGATATAGATAATGTTTCTTTTTTATACCGGATCCTTATTTTTTTTTTACTTTTATTTTTATTTTAATAAATTATTGAATCAAGACAATATTGGATTGTTAGTGTGGACGAGTTAGAAGATATAATTGGAGGACATGTATGGTTAGGTTCCATTTGTATACTTGGTGGAATTTGGCGAGACTTTGAAAATTCTCAAAAAAGTGAGTGACGGGCAAGAAGGATCGATTCCCGAAATGCCTTTTTGGATCTTCCTCAATGTCCCGGCTATTCACGAATAATTCCGACAACTTTAGGAGAAAAAAAAGCATTTACCTATTATAGAGATGGTGTGATTTGATTTTTTGTTCTTATTTTTTTAGCCCTCAACGAAGTCTTACGAGAAAAAGACGTCGGCCCGGGAAGGGGAGAGTGGCCGAGTGGTCAAAAGCGAGATAAAGAAGGGCGCGAGCTTTTTGTACGTCGTATGCCTACTTTTTTTGATCTTACGTAAGACTGAAGGAAGCAAAGCAGCCAGGGATTTCCCTAGCATCCCGAGGTTGGCGCATCTCGTTGGGCGTGTAGAAGCATTGGGAACTTGCGACTATTGATTATTCCAACTATATTCTCTTTTTAGATCAAATACTATACTATTGGCTTTCCCTTTCTTTCCGTTTTCAAGAGATTAACTCCGCTTGTCTTGGAAGAGTATATTCTAGTTCATCGAGACCCAGGCATTCGCCGATCCTGCCGTTTTTTGATACAATAGTTTGTTTGCCAATTAATTAGGATCAAAAAAAAATTGGTCCGGATCCACTGCGGGAATGATTTGGAAGATCCAAAACGAAAAACAGCGGTGAAATTCAAAAAATCGGCGTAGGGAATTGAGGCCAAGCGGTTTGTCCCGAAAACGCCCGGGTCGAAATATGGCTTTCAAATTAAGTTCCGAATTAGTAGATGCTGCCAAAGGGAGTGGCGATGCCATACGCATAAAGGAAGAGACTCTCCCTGCATAGATTGGGTATACAAGCGTTCCAACCCATTTTAGTGGAGGGGCGCCCAGCGCTTCTACTCCTCCACCGAGGAGCCGTTCGAAGCGAGAAACAAGGGATGTCGTGAACACGAAATAAAAAAAGGACAGATTTATTTCTGATCACAGCGATTCCCGTAGTAGCGGCGAGCGAAATGGGAGCAGCCTAAACCGTGAAAACGGGGTTGTGGGAGAGCAATACAAGCGTCGTGCTGCTAGGCGAAGCAGTGGAGTGCTGCACCCTAGATGGCGAGAGTCCAGTAGCCGAAAGCATCACTAGCTTACGCTCTGACCCGAGATCGCCCCTTTCATTCTGGGGTGACGGAGGGATCGTACCATTCGAGCCTTTTTTTCATGCATTGAATTTGAATCGATTCTTTTCTTAACAAAAGAGTAGCTGGATCTCGCTGGTGCCACCTAAACGGTAGGCGGGGGATGTGTGACGTTTGGAGTTGTCGTTCGTGCACCTGTCCCGTTTGTTCGCTACTAATATACTGGTAAGGTCAGAAGCACTTCCATCACCAGCTAATACGCACCTCATTCAAACAAATTAATATACTGGGTCGCCCTAGATTGTTTAGTAAAGCATTTTACGAGGGCACCTGGGTCTGATTTTGCGAGAATTTGTAAAATATATATGCTTGAGACAAAGAAGATAAGTCCCAATAAATATTAGAATTTTTGTTGCTACTACTAAAATTAGTTTTATAAAAAATATTATAAAACGACTTTTTTATAGTCGAAATAAAGTTCATTATTTTTTGATTTGTCTTTTCAATTCCTTCTTGATTTGTTTTATCATTATAAATGTATTTAGTTAAAATTTTGAGTCTTTCAGTGGCATGTTTCGGTCCTCTTCCCCATTACTTAGAAAAAGTGAGCCATATTTCATTTAAGTTAGATAACCAAGGACTTTATTTTACTATGGATTCTTATAACTCGAATCTAATAACTCAATAAATTTAGATTTGGACATTTTTACAAAAAACTGGGAATAGATCCATAGGTTCGATACCTTGTTATAGAACTCGTGCTTTAGAGAAATATAAGATCAGATAAAGTTCACGGATCCAAGTTATGCTTGGAATGAAAGAAATTCCGAATCAGCTTTGTCTACGAACAAGGAAGCTATAAGTAATGCAACTATGAATCGTTTCGAATGAAATATATATATTTATAATAGAATAAGTAAATTCTAAGTAAATGGGATTTCCTAATATCTCAATTGGATAAATCCGAACGAATTTGTTCCTTTTGATAAAAATTCAAAAAACTTCAATTGGTACGCGCAGGAAATAGGCCAATTCGGCAGCTTTTTGTTCAATTTCTCGTGGAGTCAAATTCTCAAAGAAACTTTCATCATTCGTTATGTAATTAGTTAGAGAATTTTATTTTAATAGATTATTTGATTATCAAATTCAAGGCAGTTGATCATTAATTCTAAGACTTTCCACTCACTTCCTTTCATTTGTGATTTCCTTTACCGACACATGCTCAATATTGGGTAGCAATCTTTGCCTGCTAGGCAAGAGGGCAGCAAGTTACAAATTCTGTCTCGGTAGGACATGTATTTTCTATTACTATGAAATTCATAAATGAAAATGAAGTAGTTAGTGGTGGGGTTACCATTATTCTTGTTCCCTAGCAAACTTCGACGTTATTTCGTAGATTGGAGCCCACCAGTCCCTCATCTAGTAGACTTCGTATCCGTCCCCTGTCCTAAAGTCCTAAGGTCTTAACCTGTTCTTTGCCAAAAAGTTCGTTTAAGTTCTAAGCCCATCTTTAGTTGGAGTTCTCTTGCAGCCCTTGGGAATGACCTTAATCGAGAGGGAATTTACTTTCGTTGTCGGTCCAGTTCCAGTATAAATATTCCAGTCTAAATAAATAGGGGCAGCCTTCGATAAAAAATAGGCAATCTATTTCCCTTTTCAAAAAAAATATTGGAGATTGTGTACCAAGAAAAAATTGGTTCTATAGAAGAAGTTCATGCTTCTCTTGTTGAGGTAAGGGCAAATGATCTGATTCAAAATTTCATAAAAATTGAGTTAGTAAAGTCTAATCTTTCATATGCCGAAGCGAGGGGTACGAAATAAATCAGATTGATTTTTCGATAAAAAAAAGTACTATGTGAAATCTTCGGTTTCTTCCTCTATGTTTGCGTTACTCAAGCCGACATTCTCGCTTCCGCTTCGTCCACACCTGCTTGCGCGGGTGTCAATTGGGGGGGGCTAGTATATTAATTGGGGCGAGGTGCGTAGCAGACAAGCAAAGAAGCTAGCAACAAGAGCTACATTAGCAACAGCAGCCCCTAAAATCTTAGGAATTTTTTTATAGTTGGAGTTGTCTTAGTTATGGCCTGGAATGGGTGAAATTTGGAACCCTCCATTCATCCACCAAGTCAAAAAAGGCGCGAGGAACTTCGTATTTTGTAACTCTCCTTTAGTTCTCTTTAACCTTGAATACAATTTATAGATTCGACAGCAATAGTACCTCGGACTCGAAAAGTTATAACGAAAATGGCTGATCCAATAGCGGATTCCGCAGCTGCCACGGTTGGAACTAATGAAGCAAATGATTGACCCATCATATCATCCAAAGAAACAAAAACGAAAGCCCTTAGCGCCCCGGGACGGGAATGGAGCAATTGAGGCGAATCTAGCTCTCAGACGAGCTCGGACACGAGTAGAGGCTGTTAAGGTTATTTCCTACTAGTAAAAAAAAACACACATAAAAATAAGAAAAAGAAGTTCTTTAGAGGTTCTTTATTATATACCATATTTTGATTCTGCCAATTGAATACAATCAATTCTATGTTTCTAGCGATTCACATGGTATCATCAAATGAGCTTCTTCTCAATTTCTAGGGTAGAGAATAGTTGTGATTCTGGTAAAGGTCTAAGTGATTCATTTTTAGCCCTTATAAAAAAAACTTATTTTGAACCTCTTTCACGCTCATGTCACGTCGAGGTACTGCAGAAGAAAAACCTGCAAAATCCGATCCAATTTATCGTAATCGATTAGTTAACCCATCATACCATGCTCGATCGGAGGCTGGCTTGCGGTTGAAAAGACACAGGCCGAGGGAAGGACATCCAATGTTTTATCTATCCCACTTACTTATTTATAGTATGGAAATGCATTCATTTCTTCTGCATCGACCTCGATCTATAATATGATACTATCGGAGTGAAATAAGAGATCTAAGGAAGAACAGAGGCTGGAGACTTTCATCTCGCACGGCTCCTAAGTGATAAAAGAAAGAAGAACTCATCTTCTTTCTTTTTTGATTACCTTCCTCGCGTATGTATAAGACCGAATCCATTCGATTTCTAAAAAGGATTACTAATCCTTAACTTTTCGAGGAATCCTTCATCAGTGGTTGTCTTTTTCTTGTATGTGTTCCTAAGAAAAGGAACCCCCTTTTTCACCTTGAATTGGTCAAAATACGCGGATTTTTTGAGTTTTCGTGGAGGATTAGATCCAATAACAGGAGGTCTGTGGTTGAGCGATATTGGAAAATTATCTAATAAACATAATCAAAATTTTCTATTGGAATTTTATTATGATCTATTTCGCGAAAATACGAATTGTGTGTCGAAGATAAAAAATGAAGTTTTTTTTAATAAAAAAAGAATATGAAAAAATTTCTTTAAAATGAAAACTTATTGGTTCAAGTCCAGGATGGCCCAGCTGCGCCAGGGAAAAGAATAGAAGAAGCATCTGACTCTTTCTTTTCTTCGTTCGAGAATCTCTTCCCTTCTTCCACTCTGCCCCGAAGAGTAACTAAGACCAATTCATTCACGTTTTCATGTTCCAATTGAACACTTTCCATTTAGGATCAAAGAAGAAGATTATTCTTTTTACCAAACGACTGAGCTCTTTTATTTATATTTTTTTATTCTCCCCCCGATGGGAGTATGAACTTTAGCATATGGAAAGAGTTGTGATCTTAGGGCAGACGGTGACCGGCTTCGCGAGACCATTTCGGGCACTACTAGCAAAGACCGTCTGGCGAAAACGCCGCAGGCGCGAAGCATGGTAGGCCTGCGCCGGGGGAGCATAGGGAGGTGAGCTCTAGTGAGGCGACCGAAGTGAGAGTTCGGGGACAGCCGGAACGAGCGATCCAAACTATTCCCGGACGAGGCCTGCTATGCCAAAAGCGAGAGAAACCCCATCCCTCTCTTTCCCTTATTAATTATCGCCAGTATATTAATTGCGGCGGGACGCCAGTATATTAATTCCAGTCTCGAAGGGAGAAGCGAAGGCGAGCACTAGTTTCAATGAATTCTGATGTGAAAAACAAGTCTATTTTGATTCCAGTGAAGAAATTCTGCCTGAGATCCGATGCGAACAATCAGTCGAAGGAGCGGAGCGCGGGCCCTACGGCCAATCCAGCAGCAATAACGGAGGAATCGAAGAATTACAGATGAATGTACAAAAAGAATTTCGTTCTGTGAACCGAAGAATCAACATTGCTATTCTTTTGATAGATTCGAATAATTAAACGTTTTACAAGTGATAAACTAGATTTTTTATTGCAAATGAAAAACAAGAAATACTTTTTCTAGAAATATGGACGAATGGAAGTTTAACTCCTAAGGAAGCACTTTATGAAGCTTCTCGTAATTTGATTAATTTATTTATTCCTTTTCTGAATCTATGGTGTCGACGTAAAGTGCGGAGCATAACCAATGCGATGTCGCCGTGCGGGAATAATTGATAGCCGAATCGGTATACACCACCTCGCAAGCACCTTGCCTTGTTCGTTCACCTCTATTACTAGTCCAGACTCGGTGTATGAACCAAGCATTTGTTGACTTTGGCATAGATTAGGTCCCCGGATTAGACAGAAATCAATACCGAAATTTCGAGACGGATCTAAGCATAACTAAAGAAAGAAATAATTTGATCTGTGGACAGCATCATTGTGGTAAAGGTCGTAATGCCAGAGGAATCAGACACGAGATAGATCGTCCAAAGAACAAGGCTTTTTTCGAATAAGCCAATTCATTTGGGACCCTGCAGATCCATTCTTTTTCCTATTCAAAGATCAGCCCTTTGTCTCTGTGTTTTCGCGTCGAGAATTCTTTGCAGATGAAGAGATGTCAAAGGGGCTTATTACTTCCCAAACAAATTCTTCTACATCTATATCTAGACACAATCTCCAATATTTTTTTTGAAAAGGGAAATAGATTGCCTATTTTTTAAATATCCTTGTAATTCTTCCATTGACTTCAATTTCTACTTGAACCAGAAACAATAGGTATTTCTTGTATTATCAAATTATACTCGGGGAAGCAATGGAACTGGTGATCCATCTATCTATTATGTAATCAGACCACTAATTCGTGATCCTCAAATCAGTCTTTCCAAGCATCCGTAACTGGCAGTGACACATCAGATGTTTTCTTAGTTTCGACATCAAAACTCATCGCCCATGGATAAAGAAAGACCGTTTCAACGTCAAAAACAACAAAAACTAGAGCAAAAATAGTTCTAACTTATGATGATAAAAGAGCGGAATTACAGAAGGATATTTGGCAAATATTTAAAAGAAAAAATATCCAGTGATCCTATTTTTTTCACCGGATCCGGGTGAAGACCAAAGATCTTGAGCGACCAATCCGGCAGAACAACTCAAAAGATAAAGAAGTATCGTTAATTTCTTCATGCTCGTTCCAAGTTTGAAGTACCTCTTTCTCGTAAAGGCGTACTCGCCAGGAGCAATTGTGCAGGAGACGAGTGGGCAATTAATATACTGGCGCCTTTTTTTGACCCTTTAGAATAGAATGTTCTTCACCATCAGGGCCCAGCAAGCAGCATAATTCTGTTCCGAGGCTGCGTTTCATTCCATCAACACCTTGACTTTAAGAGGTTATTTAATTGTAACTATTACAGATGTACGAGGTCGAGTGGTTTCTTGGGCCTCCGCCGGTACTTCTGGATTCAAAGGCATGAAAACCTTATATTCCCTGAGGAGGTTCTACCCCGTGGAAACGCTCTTTAATGGAACTTTAGCTTTTTTTTATCTTAAATTATCTCCATTACTAATCTTTTGTGTACCTTGGTGTTCCTAACTGTCCACTGATTTTTTATTGATCTCCAGTATGGTAATAAATACAAGACAGTAGTAAGAAGGAAAAGGATTGAATAGAGGAACTCCCAAGCATTTCTTGATCTCAGATGTGCCCTACCGTACTCCAGCTTGGTAGTTTCCACCGCCTGTCCAGGGTTGAGCCCTGGGATTTGACGGCGGACTTGAAAAGCCACCTACAGACGCTTTACGCCCAATCATTCCGGATAACGCTTGCATCCTCTGTCTTACCGCACATTATCTATATCTAGAAATAGAAAAATTTAACCGTATTGTCTCTTCTTTTAAGAAGACCGCCTGGTCGTGAAGCTTATCCAGGAGATGTTTTTTATTTGCATTCACGCCTTTTGGAAAGAGCTGCTAAATCAAGTTCCGGGGATAGGTCCGGGGGGAGAAGTTATAGACACCTATGTTCGACTTCGGTTGCCGGTGCAATAGAATAGGTAGGAGTAAATTATGGCAGGATCAGTCACCTGGCGCCCTCCTCCAAGAAGAATTGTGCTTTTTGCTTTTTTTTGGGCTTCTTCTCATTCTTCTTTGGCACCGACGGTAGAGATCGGAGGTATTTGGCCCCCAAAAGGGATTGGGGTTTTCCCATTTTATCTCTTTTTAAAAATGCAAGACAAGAATAGTAACCAATCTAAGAAATCAAAATAATTAACTAATCTTATTATTCTTAATCATAACATAATCATAATCAATGACTTCTAGGAAATAACCTTAACAGCCTCTACTCGTGTCCGAGCTCGTCTGAGAGCTAGATTCGCCTCAATTGCTTGTCTCTTTCCCTGAGCGTATGCCGCTACCTCTCTAGTACTGCAAGTTTCTTTTGTGATTTTATTACAAAACGTCTTCGAAACAGTTATGCCCGAAGGAAGATGTGGAAAAAGTCATGGTACTCTGAATGAAATCAAATCTGTAACGAAATGTTATGGTGGGGAAGTATTTTGGTTTGACAGGTAGTAAACTGGGTAACCCGGGTGCCGAGGGCGAGAGAGAATAGAGAATTCCAATTGCTTAGAAGCAGTTCTGAGGTGTGAAGGGGGAGAGAAGAGATATCATAATTGAGGTTTTGAATAAGAGGACCAATAATGAGCCAAACTAGTATTTGCAGTGAATGACAACAGGTGAATATTCCTGTACTACCCCTTGTTGGTCCCGAGGGACGGAGGATGAAGCAAAAACCTCAATTATTAATTTAATCATTGGTAATGATTGATTCTCACCATTTATTTCAAAAAAATTTGAAATAAATGGTGAGAATCAATTCCAGAATGGATACCCAGAGACACATATAAAAAAGCTTAGTATAGGAATACACAAAGACAAATAAGCTGCTTCCCTTGGTTTGCTAGAATAGACTCGCAATTTTCAGCCGAGTTTTTCGAAATTGTTCAAAAATGTAAACTCCACTTGTGAGGGAATTTACTTTGGTTGTCGGTCCAGTTCCAGTATAAATATTCCAGTCTAAATAAATAGGGGTAGCCTTCTAGGATGATGACCAAGAAGCCGTCTTTCTAGTATGATCGCAGAAAAAAGTAAGAAAAATGTAAAATAAGAATATTTAAGGTTTCATATCTTTTTTTTTATTTTTTTATTTCTTCAAAAGCAATAAAAATTGGTGAATCGGAAACAATGTCTCCCGTGAAAGAGGCTTGCTTCTTCTTGACTTGGTCTGCATCTGACTTAGCTTGCAAATCTATCAATTCCCCCTTCATTTGGGGATATTGAATACACCCAGAATTCTGAGCTTCATGTTACTCCTTCCAAGAACCATGTCAGAGTCGGGGGCATCCCAATCAGATTGAATGGGATGACAGTTAATTGTTTCAAATCAGTAGTCATAATTGAGGCTAAAAAAAATTTAGATTTAGAAAAGATGTGCTTTAACCTAAAAAGTACTTTGCCGGAGAATTAAATTCTATGAAGATTAAATTCATTGTATATCATATAATAAACAAAATATAATAAAATATAATAGAGGTCCAACTTCGACCTTTTGCGCCCGAAGGGGGTCGGTTTTTTGATGAATATTGTTCCCAATGTTTTAGCATAGATATCGACGGATCAGGCCACTCTACTTATTCCTTCCAGTCAAAAGAATGTTAGGTTCAATCCTCCAAACTCCGTACCAATTTACCTCTCTCTATGTTCGAGCTTCGAGCATCCTCTCTCTATTCTATAAGCAGTGATTTCAAATCCAGAGGTTAATCGTACTCTGGCAACTTTACGTAAGGCAGAGTTTGGTTTTTTGGGTGTGATAGTAGAAAAGTTGACGCAAATAACACGTATAATAAATATTTTTATTTTTCCTGATCGGTAAAATTCGCGTAAAAGAAAAAAAAGAAAATTTTGTTTTTATGGTCAAAAATTCATTCATCTCGGCTATTCGACAAGAAAAAGAAAAAAACTGTGCAAATCAGATTATAGAGCAAGACTTTATAAACAACGTTCAACAAATTGGAATTCATTTATCAACAGATTTTTATCTTCCGTTTGAACTAATTTCTATAATTCTTTTAGTTTCTTTGATAGGCGCTTGAAGAGGACTCGAACCTCCATGCTATTTAGCACGAGATTTTGAGTCTCGCGTGTCTACCATTTCACCATCAAGGCATCTTGAAAGTGACAGGCATAACATCTACGATAGGATTGAAAAAGGCATAAGCCTCGGGCAATTTGCCGAAGAAACCCCTTTTTTGAATGATTTGAATCAGAAATAATTCGCAAGAATAACTCTTGTTCTAACAATAGAATTAGAGTTATAAATTTATGCTTGTTCCTCAAGTAGAAACAGTTCAGTGTGCTCCTGAATAGCTTCCTTCAAAAAGGTTTCCGCTACATCTGAACTGAATTCTTTTTGGTTAAAGAATCTCTTTCTAGTTGCTCTGGAACAATTAGGAGATTCTCTGGAAGAGATACGGGGTTCTGCTTTTGGTTCTGCTTGGAGTTTTGAATCAATAGGAAGAGTATCATCACGATCCCTTGTGGAAAAAAAATAATTTGTTGAGAAGGAAATCCAGGTATCAGATTCCTACCAAGATAACTAGAAATTCCAACCACTAAAAATCCTAGTGAACCTAAAAAAAGAATAAAGGCCCAGAAAAAATTACTACAAAAGATCTTCTTTCTAAAAGAGATTCAATTCGGAACTATTATATGTCCAAGGTCCAATATTGAAATCATTTCAGATATTTTCCCTTACTTTGCCCGTGTCAACAAACAATTCGAAATACCTCGACTTTAGATTCTAGCCATAGAATTTCTCAATTCTGACACAAGGTACTTATTAGATCGAATCAAATGATTTTGCCGTATCCAGAATAATACCAATCCAACCCATTTCATGAATAAAATGTGACCAATTAACCAACCAACAAAACTACTTGTTACAAATAACATCTTGTTGTTGCATCGAAACATATAAATGTTGGCTAAATTTAATAAACGAAATTAGAAATTAAAAGACTCGTTTTCTAAAAATCTTGTTTTTAGTTTACTTTTTAATGTATTTAGTCCAACGGTCAAGAGATGGATTATTGGTCAGGTACAAGATTTGGCACAAATTCAAAGATCACTGCCCAGCCACCGCTCGAGGTTACCTCTGCTCCCCCAACTGAGAAAATTAGGTTGAGGACCCGGGAGCATCCCACTTTTTTTTACTACCCAAGGCTTTGAGATATTTCGCTTTTAACCCAACTCAAGCTGAAGAGACTTAACCAACCAAACAGAGACAAAAGGAATTCAAATACAAATTAAAGGACGTATTGACGGAAAAGAAATTGCACGTGTCGAATGGATCAGAGAAGGTAGGGTTCCTCTACAAACAATTCGCGCTAAAATTGATCATTGTTCCTATACAATTCGAACTATCCATGGTCGCAGTTGAACAGATCGAGCAAGTTCAAATTGGCGTAAGCGGTTAGGTTGACTTTGCCCCCATTTTTTCTTTTTTCTGAATCGGAAGAGAATCCCATTTTTCTTCCCCGCGGGATCTCTGTTTTCTTAAATTCATTTTTATTCTATCTTCCCGGAGTCCATTCTCCGGGGAATTCTATTCTGTTCGACTTGCAATCGATTAGTGAATTGGTCGTTCTGTTCTTAGTACTGGTTTGATCGAAAAGTTACTTCTCTTTGACTTGTTATAATTGATCCTATTGATAATACAGAGAACGGCCCTGTCATCTCTATTAAATTAAGATGATTCCACCCCGTCGGATATTTATTCTAATATCTGGAACATGGAATATTATAGAAAAAAGTAAGCGAATTCCGCGGTATCGGCACCTGAAATGAGAAGAGGTATAATCGGTGATTTGACAGCATAAGCAATAAGGAAGCGCTTACTCCAGGTAATTATATTGAAGCACATAATTGGTTAAAAATCACGAGACGTTTCGAATAAAACCATTCGTTAATTCAGTAGAATTTATTCTTGGATCCATCAATCAAATAAAATAGATCATTACCATGACATGATAAGATCCAATTTCTAATTTCATAACGGATTGGAAATGCAGCTCAGTTGAAAAGAAAGACAGTTCTTCCGGGAAAGAAAGAAACGGGGGTAAGCTTAAAAAAAGAAGACTCTTTTGAACAAGCAAGGCGACCGATCCAGTATATTAATTGGGGACCGATCCAGTATACTTAACTTAGGGAGGTCCAAGTATATTAGGTATATTAATGGAGATCGCTTATGCGTAACACTAGCAAGTGAAAGTGTTAGTTCAATTTTCACAACAAATAACTTAGATTCGATTATTTGGGTATGTGAGAAAGTCAAAGTTAGCCTCTTATTTTTCCTTCTGCTTCTGGTTGTCTCGCAATACCTTCTACGGCTTGGCCTGCAGCAGTACCTTGACCAACTCCAGGTCCAATAGAAGCAAGCCCTACGGCCAATCCAGCAGCAATAACGGAAGCGGCAGAAATCAGTGGCAGGATTCTTCGAAAAAGCGCGGGCTGACTCGGAGACCTGGGACCTTGGCTTCTTTTTTTCAATTGAATCCAAATTATTTAACCTGAAACCAATTTTTTAATATAGGAATCATTATATAATGAACTCAATGGTTCCAAGATAAATGAAAAAGTTGGGTAAAATTACAACTGGATCCTTGTCTAAAAGTCTAAAAGGGGGATATGGCGAAATTGGTAGACGCTACGGACTTGATTGGATTCGAACCGGGGTTCGCAGTGGTGGAGGAACCGGATCGGAAAAAAGAGGGATTCTAGTTGTAAGATAGCTAATGAAACCGTAGCTGGAATTGAGATCTCATTCAAAGAGAAAGATAGCAAATATCTGCCCCGAAAGAATAGTTTGGATTGGTCCGACCTCGCTTTGATAGGGCGAGCGAAGTGAGCGGGGACCGATCCAGTTATTATTTTCTTAGAAAATGCAAGCTAAAGAAAACTTGAAAAGAAAACTTGAGAACATCTATGTGTTTTTTTTTGAAACTTTTAGAACCCCATTTCCTCTTTCTTTGAAAACTCTTATAACTTCTAAAAGTTTCTTTTTCGCTTTTATCGTTTTTTTTCGAGTTCTTTAAAAATGGGTTCAAAGAAAGAAGGTCGTTTTCGGGGAGACCCAAAATGAAAAAAAAAATGCCCCTTTTTTTATGTGAAAAAACTTTTTGATTGAAAAATGCAAGCACGATTTGGGGAGGGGTCTTTTTCCTCTATTGCAACAAGAAAAAAAGATCTACTTCATCCGACTAGTTCCGGGTTCGAGTCCCGGGCAACCCATACAGAAAATTAAAAAAGAGGGGAATCTAACTTTATAATTATAGAGAACGACAGCACAGCTTAAACTTTTCGCAAAAAACATCTCAAATCCGAGCGTCTTTTAATTAATTACTTATTATAAGTCATTTATCAATATCCCCGATTTCCAGGGAAATCTTATCAAAAAACGCATGATGCGTTACCTAATGCCGGCTCTTAGTCCAGCTATGGTGACGGCGGTGGGGTCCCAGTATAAACATTTGCCCGAAATCAAGTCTTTTTCAATCTATAAGGTTCCAATCATGCCGCAACTAGAGAAATTCACGTATTTTTCACAATTCTTTTGGTTATGTCTTCTACTTTCTTCTTTTTATGTTAACGATCTTATCGTAGATCCATTGTGATCTTGAAATTTTCTAAAAATGGAAACAGCAACCTTAGTCGCCGTCATTAGTCCGATCCTTTGTAGGAACTACCCGTAATAACGAACTTGCAAAATGGATCTGTTTCAGAAACGAAATGTTCCAAATGTTCCTGTAAATTCTTGCACAGCGTTTGGTTTGAATCAATAGAGAACCTTTTCTTCTGTATGAATCGATATTATTACATTCCAATTCCTTCCCGATACCTGGAATTTCTACAATTTAATTAGATTTTATGTGAATGAACCAAATTTGCAGTAAGAGGATTAAATCTCATTCCCTATGTACGAGAATAGAAACATAAGCAGTATAAACTGTTTACCCCAAGGTTAAGATTCTTTGACCAATTATCATATCTCTGCTAAGTGAAAACTTCCAAATTCAGAGAAACCCTGGAACTAAAAATGGGCAATCCTGAGCCAAATCTTTATTTTTTGAAAAACAAGGGTTTAAAAAAGAGAATAAAAAAGGATAGGTGCAGAGACTCAATGGAAGCTGTTCTAACGAATGAAGTTACTAATTGATGTACCTGAGATGCATTTCCTCGAGCTCGGAAAAAATCTAATCTCTTTTTATTTTACCCGTACATCGTCGCAAGCACCTCCTGGGTTCCCGTGGTAAAATAAGAGGTGTTAAGCTTTTTATCATTCTGGCGTCGAGCTCGAGCTAATCCCTCATTGTTTTCGTGCATTAAGCTCAGGAATACGTTTATTTGCTAATATGATGGCTGATTTGATTGAGTATCGAGGAGTAAAAGAATTTAGTCCAAAATACAAAATGAAAGTGGATCGGTTTTTTTTATTCCTGAAGACTATTCGTTCCTCTCTTAGAAATGTTGCAGAAATGTCTGCGATCGAGTAAATAGCTCGGAGGGGCCAACATAACCAGCCTCTTTGTATGTACGCATTTTTTTATGGATCTCCATTTCAAGTATTGCCCCCATTTCGTTTCTGAACAAAAGAACCGTTTTCAAGTAGTGTTCGATCGATTACGTATGAGTAAATATTATATTAATTAATATGAGAGCAGACTTAAGTGAGTTGGATAAACCAATTTCCAATCTTAAATAGTTGATAATAAAAGAAGGGGGACCCCCTCTTCATCGAAAGAAATGAGATTGTTGCTGACACAGTAAAAAAAAGAACTAAATTAACCAAATTTTCCTGATGTAGAGGCAATCAAGAAAGCGTCTTTAGCCTCTTTTTCCCTTTCTAGTTGTTTGACCAACTGAAACTCATCAATCTTCTCGAAAAAGTGATTCGATTGATGGAATTTGGTATGATACTTATGAGATCGATGAGATTTATATTCAAATCCCGCCGCTGAGATGCTCAGTTTACTCCTTAACCTTGATAGGAAGATAGATGGCTTATTCAAAAATGAGTGATAAAGAAAGACCGTTTCAACGTCAAAAACAACAAAAACTAAATTTTGTCTGTTGATTTAAAACTTGGAATCTTAATGATACATAGTAATAGATTTATGTATATTTTTTCAATGAAAGATTTTATAAAATAATGCGATTTACGTATTAATTGGATATTTTTTCTTTTAAATATTTGCCAAATATCCTTCTGTAATTCCGCTCTTTTATCAGCTGTGGCACGTTCACTAAAAAAAACCCTTTTGTAGCTAATCATCCTCACAATCGCTCCCTGTGATGCTGCGGAACCATGGCCTCCCGTTGGTCGCCTGGCCTTGACTTGAGTCAATAGGTAGGGTCAACTGAATTCTATTTATGAGAAATAAATCCCATTTTTCTTGGGTTAACCAGAATAATTACATAAGTTTAAAATTCTAATTGTGATCAATAATTAGTTTTATCTTTTTTCCCACCTTAAGAAAAATAAAACATGCAGTGAATCCTGCTGTAAATGAAACGATTATTGCGAAAATTGGTGAATACAACCAACTATCATTAAGAATTTCGTCTTTCGACCAAAAACAAGCAAGAGGTGGAATACCACAAAGAGAAAGTGTACCTAATAAAAAAGTAATTCTTGTAATTGGAATATATTTTGTTAACCCTCCCATAAGAACCATATTTTGACTTTTATCTGGAAACAACGCTCGTAAGGAGTCCTATTGAAACCAAGAAATATAGGCCTGCCTGCACATTTCAATGGAATTCCTTTTTTGTTTTTCCTTAGCTTAGTTAATCCATTTTGAAAGGTACGAGCAGAGGGTTGGCGTTTCTTTTACTACTCAAAGAAAAAGACCACTTTGTAGAAAATCGTTAGGTATGAATATATCAGATACCTGTGACTCGATTGGTGAAATAGTCTCTCTCTCCAAAAAAATATGTTTTTTTTACCGACGCACAAAGAAAATATTTTGTTGCGAATGAACAAGATATTGAGGAATTGTCCATATGTAAGATCATCATTATGGATACGGGTCTTTTCCACAGAAAAAGGGAATCTTTCGAGCCTGCCCCACAAATGTATTGGAAATGATACCTTGGGACGGATGTAAAGCTAAGCAAATTGCGGAAGTTATTTCACAAAGACTTGCCATGGTAAGGGA